>JASWHV010000007.1:80164938-89879938 GCA_030760725.1 Neostapfia colusana | reverse complement strand
ACAAAAAGAGTGCATCCCATGCAGCAGCATCAATAGATTCTGCCCTTGTAGCTCTCCATGTGGGTGTGAAGTGCCATGTGACAACCCTACCGTTAGATAGGATGGTTACCTCAGCCTTCCCCTCTTCATGTCCGAGACGAGTGACTTTCTTGAGGAGATACTCCGGGTATAGGCTGCAGCAATCCAGTAACTCTCTAAGTTCCTTGGATATGTGTCCTCCCTCCATCCCGTCGGACCGGAATTCTTGAACTGAACGGTTGGTCCGTTCGTCACCTTCATTCTCGTCCTCAGCAGGGGGTGGCTCGTATTCGGATTTATCTCCTTCCTACATAGCTTCATGAGGCTCCGATGGGTGTAAGCCCGTGTGAAATTCCTCCTGAGGTGCGTACCAATGCTGCTGTTCTTGTGGATCATCTTCCATGTCTTCTTCGATCGGTTCCATCTCTTCCGTATCCTCTTCCTCATGCATGGAGCTACTGACTTCATCCTCCTCATGAGGTTCCATCTTCACCTCCTCCCAATACGGTCCATCGGACACCTCAATGGGGTTAAGTGCACTCCCAAGTGGTGGTAGATGAGTCCTTATGCGTGTTGTGCTCCTAGTCACCGACATCTATAAACAATACACGAGAAACTTTAGAGAAGAATGAAATAACTCCAAAATTTCAGAAACTATGAAGCAAGGAAACAAAAGTGTTGCTGTCCAAAAGAAGAGAAAAAGAGGGACTGAAAATTGCACTTTGCGGTGGCTGATTTGACAATTAAAGTGCAGCAGCAAGCAATTTTCGAAAATAATAGTTTAGAAGAGTGTTCCTATGTGTTTTAGAGTGTCCATTCTACCTAGGCTTGCGTCCTACGGTCAACGTGGCTCTGGTACCAATTTGTGACAACCAGTTCCGAAAATGAACCAAGTGAATGCATATGTGTGTCCAGGATGTTCATCACACATACACATGTACTTCACAAAACTGAAATTCAGAATATAACCATGTACGAATAGTGTTTAAGTATTGTATTACATTGACTCAATGTCTCGCTCATGAATATCTAACTTATTCTTGCAGCGGAAGACTCTAAACGACAGCGGAAAATGACTAAGACAGCAGGCTCCAACTTCAACTCCATAGGCATGTCGACGGTAGTGCGCATGCCTAGTACTCCACTTGTTCCTCGAAGTATTCTTCTCCTGTAGCTGATGTATATGTGGGAATGCAAGGGTGAGTAAATGTCATACTCAGCAAGTGCGGGAAAAGTATGACATGTAGCTTACAACAAGGAAGGGAATAAAGAGGTTCATTGCAGCAAGCAAATTTTATTTCACAAACATGGTAAAAACAGCAACTATTTCTAGGTGAATTCAATCCCAACATAACCAAGTAATTCATCAACATTCCTTCATCATAATTCACCATTTATCAAGCCTCAACCAGCCAATACTCTTTCTCAAGTTCATCTCATACTCATAAATATTCATAACAATCTCATTTTCATGGAACCGAAACCAAACTCATTGTCATTACCCAAAACAGTCCCAAAACCAATCTCAATGACCATACCCGAATAATCATCCCAAGTTTTGCCTATAATCATGGAAGTTGGCCAGGTGCTTGTAACCGGAAGCACGGCTATCACGATAGTTTTACACTCTGCAAAGGTGGCACCACTTTACCCACAAGTTCGTGATTTCGTCACCTGTCGGCGACTAGAGAAAACCTTCATTATACCAGTACACAACCATCGGTGTATGGCCAAGAGATCACAAAATAGCCTTTACAAAGGCTACTAGGATGTACGGACCGACTGAGGTTTCACCGGTAGGCTCGAATCTCCATTCTTCCACCCATGGGCCCCCTCTTGTGCCATGCAGTTCCCAGGGCAGTCCTCCTCGACTCCCATTCACTGTGCCGTCCAATGGTTCATAACAAGCTAGTAACGCACCTAATTAGTCACCTAAGCCGCACCCATAATTGGCCTTGTGATGGCACTGTTTTCCTGGCATGTGCTCGCATGAACCAGTCCTTAGATATACCGCAAGCAAACCACCATGTCATTCAGTAACATCCACGAACCATGCTCGCCTAGATCTCCCTGATTCCATGCTCATTAACATCCTCAACTTCTCATTATCTTTAATCTCATGAGTGCAGTAGCTTAACAAGTTTAATTTCAACTTCCCGTATCCCGTAAACTAAGCGAAACAAAAAGGGAAAAACGACCATACCCGACTCATCAACTTTCCCAGCGACAAGGATTGTTAACAAAACTAGTGAAATCCTATAAAAGGGTGTACCATCAAGTTGACACAAGCATACAAGTTTTCGCAAGCAAAACAGTTTCAAAAACATGGGATCAATATGGTCAAGGGCACTTGCCTTGCTCCCGCGGTTCGTGTTGATCAAACGTCTCGAAGTCTTGGTGCTGTAGTTCCTCGTAGATGGCCTCTTGAGTGTGTACTTCTACTCATAACCACGCACATACAAAATTTACAGCAATCAATTATCATGCACAAACTTTACTCAAGATGCAATGAGGTGGATGAATGCAATTCCTATGGTGCAGTTTATAAAAATCAGTTTACACGTGTTCTTGCATGTTTTAGTAGGCTTCCATGGAGTTTTATGATGAATAAGGCTGCTGGGATCAAGTGTGGACGTGGTTATGATCTTGACACACTTTGTAGATCAATTCCACCATCAAGAATCGACCAAAACATGGTCTGTCCACACGCAGAAATTTCTGCTCGCAAGGGATGAAGAAAACGGGTGCGTAGAAACAGCGGCGACGTGGTAAGAGGGGTAACGAAGACCTACCTCACTTCTTCCTCCTCTCTTCCCTGTGGCATAACCTCCTTCCTTGCAATGGCAGCAGTGGGAGATTTTCTATGGAGAATTACGAGGCTGCGGCTAGGGCAGAATGTCGGGGGCTTCTTTTCTGGCGACGGCGGGGCGTGACGGAGCTCCGACGGGGGCCAAACTCCTGCTAGAGGGCGGAGACCAAGCCTTGGAAGCAGGAGAGAAGGGGTAGCGGCCAAAAAGAGGGGTGGGTGGCGGCTAGGAGGAGGGTTTTATTTATAACAGTGGAGAAGAGATATGGAGGCTAGGATTTTAGCAACCCAATTATCCAAGGGCTGAGATTTAATATTAAAAGAGGTGGGAGCTAGGGGCTGAGATTTTATTATTTATTTTCCACCAAATGGCTGAGATTAACTGAGAAAATAAATGCCCACAAAAAAAGCAAAAAGGGGGGCGGCTAGGGTTTCCCCCCTAATGGGTTGCGGCCAAGGGGGTGGGGCCCATTAGAATCCCCCCTAAGTGGGGTGGCCAAAATTTGGGGGGGGACTCTCCCCAAATGTGGGGGGAAATTCCCTAGGGGAATTTTGAGGAAATTGGGGAAAATCAGGAAAATTGAGAAAAATTAGGGAAATTAGGGAAGAGGGGAATTTGGGGAAAATTGGGGAATTTTGGGGAAAAATAGGGGTGGCCAAATTTGTCTATTTTATTTATTTTTTTCTTTTTCTTTCTTTTTCTTTTATATTTATTTTCATTGTTTTCTATTTTCCCATTTATTATTTTATTTGTTTCTATATTCGTCTCTTTATTACTTCTTCTTTTTAAATGCTTCTCTATATGAAAAATATATGCAATGCATGGTAGTAAAATTGAGGGTGTTACACAACGGTAGAGGTCCTGAACCCTTGGGGGTCGTATCAACCTCGACGGTAGCGGGGGGTGATGGTGCCAGGTTCGCGATCGGCCCAGCTGTGCCTGCAGCCCCGACCGCGCCCACTTCAGAGTCCGCTGCCAGAGGGGGCAACTTCCCTCGCCCAGTGACCAAAGCCGGACGAACCACCTCCGCCGGCTTGCTGACCAGAACGCTGGTGTTTGGATCCAGCTTCCTGCACCATGGGGACGGTAAGAAATCAACGCACCCATGCCTAGCCACGCCGTGAGAATTGGGAAAGAGCCAAGACCTTTTGGAGTGGCGCAGTATCGCCCTGACCTCGACGGATGGAGTCGGACCCAGAAAGACGGGCGATCCCCCTTCACCTTCTGCTTCTTTAGCATCAGGTCGGCGCACAGTTGGACACTCCGTGCAGGTCAATGCACGGACGCGCAAAGAGCGAGGTCGCAGCCAGGGGAGGCACGGCGAGTATGGCATCATCCGCAGGGGCCGTCGTGGTAAGGTCCTTCATCCTCACCGCCACCTCCAAGGATTAGAGCTCCACGTCTGACTCCCTCGTGGGATCCAAGGGACCGAGATATCCCCACATCAGGTGCCCTTGGACCTAGAGGGGCTGGATCCTACGCTTCAAAAGACGCCAAGAAGGGCAGCACCGGTGAGACCCCTCCTCTGGAGATCCTCTAGCCAGAAGAGAAGCGGCTCCAGCGTGGCTGCCTTGCCACCAGAAACGCCCTCACGCGAGGAGGGCTTCGGTACCGAGGGGTTGCTGGAGAAGCGTGGAAGTGCCGGCGACGGGTTATGGATGTAGAACAATCCATGATGCCACCCTTTGAGCAAAGACTGAAGGGGGATGGAAAAATAGCACGTCTACTGCAGGCGAAGTTGGAGACATGCGCCGCCAAGATCGTGAAGTGGAAAATGATTCGCCAAGGCTCGCATCCAGAAGAAAATTTTCCATAGATTAAGATCCGGCTCCACCTTCAGGAAAGCTTTGCACAAAGTGAAGAACACCAACATATGCAGAATTCCGTTCGGGGTTAGCTGATGAAGTTCTACACCGTATTCACCGTGGATCCGCTAGAAGAAGGGATGCACCGGAACCCCAAATCCTCGCGCGTGGAACACGGGAAAGGAGACAACTTTGTCATCACATGACGTGAGGATACTCTCCCCCTCAGGAATCCAGACAAAATAGGCTTTCTCGACGAAAGCATCCCACGCACAGCTAAGTCGGAGATCTAGCTTGAACTCGTGCGAGAGGAAATCCACACAGACATGGTGAATGAAGGCTGCGCTTTTTGCCTTGGTCGGAGGCAATGAGAAGAAAGAGTGTTGCGCAAGACAAGGAACGCGGAAGCGATACAGGCGAGCCAGTGCGAGATATCCCAAAGGAAATAAATATAAGGGCATCGAAGCCACGCCCAATCTGGCAACCATCAGGGCACGGCTGACGTTCAAACTGCCTTGAGGGGGTAACCGCCATGAGACCGCCCGTCCGCCCTAGAATTAAAGTTGCTTAATGCGACTAGGGAATCGAGTCGAGCGGCACCTCCTTGTTTGACTCATGGCGGAATTAACCTCGGAGACGGAGAGGCCCCACAAGACAGCAACCACCAGATATTGTGATGGAAAATCACAAACTCGACGCGGGAACAAAGTCGAGCGGCACCTCCTCGACTCCAGTAGAACTTGGAGAAGATGGAAGGTAGCACGACCGCGGAAGGAAGGTAAGTCTCCAGCCCGCATAATGGGCTCGTAAGTCCCGAGTTCGTAGGTCGACCAGCGGATGGCTCAGAAGCCGCCTGGGGCGATCCAAGAGTGAGGGGCAAGCGACGCAAAGCAGTCCGTGATAAAGACAACTTTGGGCAGGATGAATCTCCTAACGCTTATAATCTTGTAGCCGAGCCCAAGCACCGCGAGCATCTGGGTAACCCCCCGAAGGGTCAGCAGCGAGCCGCCGGAGCCAACGAAGGGCTCGGGAACCACGTGCATGCCTCGAGCTGGGATTTAATGAAATGCGGGCACTGAAGCCTTGACTAGAAGGCAACTCATTGGGCTTGGTTGCTATCTAAATAAGCCAAGTACTAATGACCTTTCTTGTTTGTTTTGTTTTTAATTGTGCAGGTGCGAGGCCGATTGGAGTTTACCCCCTGACCAATCACTGAGGTCGGTTAAGGGTTAAGGGGCTACTGACGAGGTTGTGGGCTCAGAACCCCAGGAAGGAGGCGAGGGAGCATTCCACGAGGGATGAAGAGGCAGGCCCAAGCTCAAACTAGGGAGAATGCGTGACGAGGGGCCCGGGGCTGACCCCCTGGGCAGGACGCAAGACTCATCCCCAAGGCGACCCAAAAAGATGTGATAGCCTCAAAGGGACGACCTGAGCCCGACCTTGGGAAGACAGGAAGCAGGTGTCCTTCAATGCGGAGTAGGTGCCACCTCGGCCGAGTGGAGGAGTACTCGAGTACCTCCTTGGCCCCGACATTGAATGTCCGTCACCCCTGATGGGACCTAAGAGGAGCGGGGTGCGGGGCGCGCGTGCGCCTCGGTATGGACCACTCCCTAACGATGGGATGGGACCAGGAGCCACAGCAGGTCAGGATTACAGCGGCGGCATCGAGTGTTCTCGCGAACGAATGACAAGATAAGTCATCCTGAACCCATGACTCGATCCCCCTCAGCAGCACAGAGGACAGAAAAAGGAGAGAGAAAGAGAGAGAACATAAATAGAGAGACCTGCCGGTTCAAAGGGGCAGGCTCTCGCACTTGTAAGAAAAACCCCCTCTTGAGTAAGAGCAAGCGAGACACCTCGGCTGGACGTGGGGCATTTTTTGCCCGAACTAGGATAATCTGTCTTGTTTTCTTAGCTAGGACACCTCAAGGTATAACGCACGGTACATTTGATTACTAGTCATAAGTCTGAAACGCCGACACTAAGTCATCAAAGTCCTCTACTAACTCGCCCATATTGTTCTTTCCTAAATGATACTGCTCGGTTATCTCCAGCAGCCAAGTTAAATGACCTCGTTTATCTTGCATTTTCAAGTTACGTTAATGGGCCAAGTGAAGTCAGTCGCCTTTACACATACGAGCACAAACTCGTCCCTTCCTACGCTCACAAAGTCAAAGTCGGTTAAGTCTCAACCTGTGAGACACCTAATATCCTCTTGTTGAAGATCAAATGACTCGGCCATTGCTATACAAGCCGAATTATCAGCCTCAACCTCTTCTACCTCGTCGCCAACCCAATAGACAAGACATTAGTGAAGTATGGATGAAACACACCCATTGGCATGAATCTAATCTCGCCCGAGAAGCAGGTTGTACCGACTCCTTACGTTGACAACAAAGAAATTTGTGGGTAGTGTCTTGCTTCAAACCGTGAGCTCCATACACAATATCCCTTTGGCTTCGGTTGGCTCTCTAGCAAACTTAATCAAGGTTGTGTTGGTTTTGATGAGGTCGCTCCCTCAGTATCCAAGCTTCTCAAACATGGATATGGGCATTATGTCGACCCTTGCTCCTTCATCGACCAACATCCTTCCAACTGGTGTTTCATCTATGTGTCCTCAGACGTACAAGGGCTTCATGTGCTAGCCGAGCTGTTCTGGTTTCTCAAAAACCACGTTTTTAGCTCCAAGATTGAGCTCGGCCACCTCAACCTCCGGAAGACAGAATTCAGATGGTAAACGGAACATCATGTTTACCTCGACCTAGCTTTCATCCTTGCCCGTGGGGTTTTCTTCGTTGTCATCATCTCCAGCTTCCTCCCAGTCAATCCTCTTCTCCTTCCAGATATTCTTGGTGATCATTGGTCTTGCTTGGTTGAACCAATGATCCCTTTGCTCCTCCGTCCTCTTCTCAGCATGTTCTAGAGCCCTCAGCCTTTGGACATGTCTCTTTTGTGTCTTGTTGAGCCCTGTGGGACACCACCGGGGTTCTAGCTTTGTTCTCGGAGCCACCGTCCTGATCACGCCTTGTTCCCTCCCTTCTGGCTTCACGTCCCATCTGCTAAGCCATCTTGGATCTATCTTGGTCTGGCTGATTGATGTCTTGGGTTGTCGTGGTTGTGCACGTTCAACCTGCCGTCATTGTATCTTGTGCTTTGGTGTTGATGTGATGCCTGGTCCGACGATAATCCTTCCCTCCATAGACACCAACCGAGAGCGTTCGCTAGGAGGTCTTCAATCGACCTTGGATTTCTTGGGTTTGCTTGGACCAACACCCATCTTCACATTGGAGCTGCCAACCTCAGGTCGTTTACCTAAACTTTGCCTCGTAAACCGGCCTTCACTCCTTGGGTTGCTAGGGCCAGTTCATCTTGGATCACGCAAGGTACTGACCCAATCATCAACACTTGGTGTCCCGAGCTTGTGTTTCCTTTGATATGGGTCTTCTCGTCGTGTATCTGAGGTTGGGTTGAGGAATCAGCGTTTTCTTGTGGTTTTTGCTTTGGTCTCCAAGTTGCAGCGCTGGTTCCTCTCTTACCCGGGTGATGCTCCCGCACCCGAGGTTCTCGAGCCGCTCAAGAGGGCATTTTACCTTGGAAATCCACCGATTTCCCGAGGTAACGCTGGTCTCCAGGTCGTTCCCCCGAGCCCCTTGGGAAGGCGATTTATCTTGGAAAATCATCGGCTTCTCAAGGCCGATGCCTCCCAAACCCGGTTTTCTCGAGACTGCTTCCCAAGCTTCTGTTGGTGAAGATCTTTGACCCGTCATACTTGCAATCTTTTTAGCCTGTGGAAGACACTTCCTGCCTGCCTCTTCCTAATGTATTTGGTGATCAAGTGCTCCGAGGTCGGCTTGAATTGGGTCGTCTTTCTTAGCTCGTTAAGCTTCCATCCGCCGACTTTGGGGTTCCGAGGCTTGATCATCTTCTTTCGTAGATCATCAGACATGATCACATTTTTTTCCTTTGGTGGTCGATATGTGATCGGTCCTCACAAGGATATGCTTCCCCTCGAATTTCACCATGTTGATAGGGAAAGGATCCGTGCCCATCTTCATTTGATGGTTATCACCGAGTGTCAACTGGCCATCATTTTTTGCCAATTGTACCTGCTAACAAAAGAAATTACACTCGTTAGTCGAATGAGAATAAGATTCGTGCCACTTAAAATATATTTTGTTGGTCAACTATTTGGGTGGTGGAGTAACATGGCCATTCTTCAACTTGATCACTTTGTTTTGTAAGAGCATGTTGAAGAGCTTGCAACACTTCGTTACATCGAATGTGAACCTCATCTCTTATTTCTTCCTCGGGTTGGGATTCAAGAAAGTGCAAGCCAGAGGCTTATTCTTGTGGTTTTCAACCCACTCGGCCACATACACCTCCATATCCTCATCACTGGTCGAGTCTTCCCTGAGTTGGTAGACGTGTTGCTTCTCTCGATCCTTGTGGTTGATCTCTTTGAACCGGACGTGTACCTTAGCCTCTCTGGCTTGGTTCTCATGTGCCACAGCTTGTTGCAAGACTTGGTTGCCGTATCCAAACTCGATGCCCGTCCATATTCGCCCTAAGATACGACAGAAGTCCTGCAAACGCTAGATCGGCCAAATCTTTCTTCCCTATGGTTAGGCTAATGCATTTGTTTATCGTTTCCCTAAACCGTTTGATGTATTCAGCTACCATTTCATTGTGTCTCTGCCTCACTGCGGTTAGATGGAACAATATTAGCTCTATTTCACCAGTGAAGAAGTATTCATAAAACTTTTGTTCTAAACACGTCCAAGTGAGGACAGAATTAGGAGCTAGTGAAGTGAACCAACTAAAAGCAGTGTCGGTTAGGCACAAGGGGAACAATCTGATCCTGTGTACATCAGTGATTCCTGCGTCATTGCACTATATCAAGAATTGGCCTACGTGTTCTTGAGTAATTTGAGTCCTCCCCACTAAACTTAGTGAAATCTGATACCCTAGAGCCTCTGGGATACGGGACATTATCATAGTGGTCAGGATAAGGCTTTCGATAGTTTTCAATAATTGTTCTGGTTGCCACCCCGATCTCTCTAAGCATTATAGTCACTTGTTCCCTAAGATCTTCACGTGGTGCTTGGTTTTGTCGCATGGGAGGCTCAAGCAAGTTGCAAGGTGCAACTTGTGGAGGTATTGGAGTAAAGTACGCGTCGGGTAGTGGCCCGAGCGGTACACCACTCCCTGTGGGTGGAACGGCAAATCCATATGCCACCGTTTGGTAGTATGGCTGCTGCATGTTCACGGTAGGTTGTCTGGCTTGCGTCTACGTAGGTGGCATGCAAAGTGATGGTTTGCTAGCTGCGATCCCTGCTGCACTACTCGCGTTAGCTTCTACAGGTTTTCCTACTGCCTGATCCTGCACTTGTTGCATGGTAGATCGGATCGGCCTGTGAAGGTTTTGATCTATCATGTGTTCTACGTCGGATTCGTGTCAAATGAGTTTTTGAGCTTGTCTACTACCGATGATGCCATCTGCTCTAGATCGATGTTGTACTTCGTGGCTACCGATACATCTACAAGTTGCACGAGTTCTTTGAGTGATATCGGTGTGCTCACCTTGCGTGTTGTCGTTTCGCGCGTGTAAGCTTCTCTACGATGCCTCCTCGCGTCTTGTGGAAGAAAGCAAGATTGGTTTGAAGTCACGCCGTCTTCTACTCCTGGATCTTCCGCTCTAGTTCTTCCTGAATGTTTTCACGTTCCTCCTGTGAAAGATCCTCGAGTTGGATGTCGATGCTCACGTCAACGGCTTTGTCGCCGGCCTTCCTCCTCGATGCATCGTCCATACTCTTCCTGGTTGCGATTGGTACAAGAACGTGCTGATCATGTAGTAGATGTGTTTGGTCGATGCAAATGACATCTCTCCCCAGCGGAGTCACTAATTATGTTCGTGGAACATAGAGTCGAAGTCATTGGGAGTCACCAACAGATGATCCAAGTCACATGTACTTCGGTGGATTTTTGCGTTAGCTCGCCGAAACTGAGATAAACGTAAGGTTCCTGAGGTCAGCAACGTCATAAGTCTCACTTACGTGAAGATGGACGGATGTTTTCTCGGCAAAGCAACAAAGATCTACGGTAACTAAGCTATGAACTACAAAAACATAAGGAAAAGTAGATGATGAAAAAACTTGTATTGATCGATTTGATTCGTTTTTGTTCTTTGGCAGAGAGCTGCCTTTTTATAGACTTGATACAAACTGTGAGATCCGATCTCTAAAGTTTAAACTAGACTCAATCTATCTCTAAGGCACGACCAAATGTCGTGCAAAACTTTCTAGAACACTTGACACGATGCAATCTAATATTTACAACATTTTTAGTTCTACCGAGAATGCCTAAGTCATGCTCGGCCTTTGTATCTTACAGTTTAGCTGATTTATCTTGCGACCGCAAGGTAACTTAGTCTTCTCGGGTCGAACTTCCACCTGGGTGCTTGTATCTTGAGTTTCCAAGGTAAAAAGGCTTCCCGCAAGCGTTCCTCTGGTCTCAGGTAGGTTCTTTTGCCGAAGTCTTTGCACCTTGAATTCTTAAGATAAAAGGCCCTTTCCACCTTGTTTTCTAGCTCCTCCGACCTGCAAAATTCACAACTAATTTTCACCCTCAACACCTTGCACCTTGTTTTCTGGCTCCTCCCACCTGCAAAACTCACAACCATTTTTCATTCCCAACAAGCGGGAGGGAACTTCTATAAGCCATTATCCAGCCACTTCTAGACCATATCATTATCTAGTGGTTTTAGCCTATGTCTTTGTAGCCTGATAGTTGCCACGAAATAATTCTTTCAGGATTTCAAGATTGGAAAAAAGGGAGTCATTAATCTGAAGATTTTTGCCTTTCTTTATTTCTAGATCTGTCATGCTGCTACCAATGAGATTTATATGAAGAATGGATGTTGTTATTATTGTTAAGCTTTGAAAATGGTGTTGAAGAATAGAAGGCTATGATTCGGTCAGATACCCAACAAATTGCAGCATGCCGAGCTAGAGGGGCACAGGAAGAAGGGATTATATGGGTATTATTAATGTTTGAGTTGCATAGAAGACATATGTAATTATCCCCTTTATATCTTGTATTTCTTCTCCTCAATAGGTTTCTAGAGTTCGATTCTATTGTTCAATTTGTCTTTGAACACCATGCAAAGATTTTGAGTTTCCTAGACACTTTTGACCTTCATATTCATTTAAATGGCACCGATGAACTGATGTGTTTGAAATGTAAAGAATAAATCTTTTTGGATGCAAAGTTTGCATTTCCCAACTACATATCCAAGTGTCCTTGTGTTGTTGTCTAAGGTTTATCTCAATCATGATATGATTTAGGGTAAGGAGTTCCCATGTTGTTTCCTCGGAGAGCGGTGTAGAAGTTGAAATGGACATCTAGGGTTGTTATTGAACTGTGCTATGGATATGCTTCTTCTTTTTGTGTAGGAGTAGTCTTGGAAGATCTTTCCTTGGGTCATGTCCCTCCCATATGTCTTCCCACGAAAGAACGGTATCCCCAGCCCGGACCTTAACCTCTGCATTCCTTTTGAATGTCCCATAGTCCAATAACGTCCCTCCACCAGCAAGAGCCTTCTCCTCCTGGCTTGTGAGGCTTTGTTATTCGCATAGTAACCTTGATGAACTAACTGAACTCATGGTAGCTCCACTCTACTATAAAATTTATGATGGTATTTGAGCAGTGAAGAATGTTCATCGTTAGGTTTTTAACCCAAATCCCCCTCTCTTTTTTGTGTTGTTACTTCGTTACAGGCTACCAAGTGCTTTCCTTTCCATATGACATCTGAACCCCTCCATAGACGGGTTTTTCTATTTCTATAAATCACATTAATACTGATGCTTGTGTTTTAAGCGTGCACATTGCATAGATTGGGATGGAAGAGATGAAACTATCCACAAATATGCATCTTCTTTCCATTGATAACCAGGTTGTTGATGCATTAAACCTTTTCTCTATTCTGTTTATCAATGGTGCACAATCCTCCACTTTGGTCTGGACGTTCCCATTAGAAGACCAAGGTAGGTGAAGAGGAAGGTTCCAATTTTGCAGCCAAAGACTCCGACCAGTTGCTGTGTTACCTCATTCGAAATGTTAACCGGTAACAGACAAGACTTACCAATGTTTACCTGTAGGACTGTCAATTGTCCGAAGGTGTGCACTAGACTTTTGAGAAGGAAGAGCTCGCTCTGATTGACCAAGAAAATCCATTGTGCAAGTGTGGTCAAATGGAAGGCTGAGAACCCCACTAGAACATGCCTTGTTGATGACATACTGGAGTGGTTCTACTGCAATTACAATTAGTAATGGGGATAGAGGATCACCTTGATGAACCCCCCCCCCTCTAGCAATGAAAGCTCTTGTCCGATACCCCATTTAACAGGATCAGTGACGATACTAAATTGAGTATTTCTGAAGTCCATTCAATCCACTGCCATGGAAATCCTCGCTTTTCCAGCATTGCTATTATGGTGCTATGTTTAATTGTGTCAAAGGTCTTTTCAAAATCCAATTTTAGGATTACCAGTTCTTTCATTGACATCTTGCACTGATGGATGTACTCATAAGCTCAAGTCAAACAGTCCTGTATTGACAAATATGCAAGGTTGAGTACCGATGGTACTCAGCAAGTGTGGGAAGGTTATGTCATGCATGGCTAAAGCAAGGAGAGATTGAACTCAGGGTTAAAGCACTACGCAATTAATACCTATCACCTTAGCTTATTAAGCACCTACATTACTACATAGGTGAAATGGTCCCAATCTCCCACCCCATCATCATAACCAATTATCCATAACATCATTTCCAATGTTAAGCTCCCCGCTTAACATCCACAACTTCCAAAGTCATCATCCTCTAATCATGAATAAGTCCAAGCCGCTCTTGACCGTGAGCACGGCTGTAATGACAGTTTTGACTCTGCAGAGTTTGCACCACTGTACCCACATGTAGTGATTTCATCCCCCGTTGCCGGGTGGACTAAAAGAACCTCCATTATGCCAGTGGCTACGAACCACATTCACACTTCCCAGGTGTGTAGCCAGGAGATCACTACGAAGCCTTTACAAAGGGATTCCCGACGAGCATGGGCCCACTGAGGTTTCACCCCTAACAGCATACAAGAGGCTCCAACCCCGCTGCAGTGGCCCCCTCTTGAGCCTTGCGGTTCATATGGTAGTCCAGCTGACACCTACTCCCCGCACCATCCAACACACCCATACTACGCCGGGGATACACCTAATTAATTGGCCAAGCTGCCCCATCTCAGCATGTGGTTGGCACGGTAAAGCCAGGTTACATGCTCCAGGAACCGGTCCTTAGGATCCAGGCAAGTACTAAACACAAACCCGAGTCTCGTGCACCCAGCACCAACCAAAACATACAACTTGCCTTGATCCCTACCTCTACATAACTCACAATATCTCATTCGAGAGTATGGTAAAATAAACTGATGATCTCATATCCCAAATATCCCATTCTAAGCATTGCTAAGCATATGCATAATAATAAATGACATGTTAAAATGAATCCCAACCCAAGCTACAAGGAAACAAGGTAATGCAATTCTAGGGAAACATCCTAGCATGGGTTTCATATTTTCAATTGACAATGCAAATAATTCTATCTACACATCCTAGTATAGGATCAAAGTGGTCAAGGACACTTGCCTTCTTCCTGTTGCTCTTGGAATGGGTAGTCCTGATCTTGGAAAGGAAGAACTTGCTCTGGAGCAGGTTCTACATCATACCATCACACATAGCAAAAGAAAAACAACAATCCATAAGACATAGTTCACACTTCCACTTCATACAAACCACATATTCCCATTTATGAAAGCCATTCCCATTCCTATGTGTTGTGGTTACTCTATGTGTGTTGATTTTTGCGCTTACATGCACTTTTAAACATGTGCATATGATTTCTACTTTTGTATTCATATTTATGTTGCATACTATATATGAGTTTCCAATTTAAATAAATTCCTTATATTCAATTGATACACCTTTTAGCTACCAAGTGTGCATGGAGGGTATTTTCTTACTCCAAATGTGTCTTCAGACCTTCTACCAACCCTAAACTGAATTCTTTGGATTTTGGAAACTTCATTTATCATTTTCTAGTTATTCATACCTAGCTTGCTATATTTTCAGATTTATTTCCTATGCCTAAATGTGAACTTTATTATGAAAATAGTAAGACTCCTCATCTAAACAGAACAGGTTTTGGGTCTAAAATATTAAATAATATATTTTGAACTTCTCCTCTGATGTGAACTATTTTACATTTATTTTACTAATTTTCAAAATTATTCTCTACTTAAAAATGTGTCCCTATAGCTAATAAATGTGAATAATCAATTAGACAGATTCATTTCAGCCAAAAATCTATTTTTATCTCACTCTAAAGTTTTCCAAGTACTAGGAAAGTTTTTAATTTGAATTTACAATGTGTCTGTCCCATCTTTTAAATTTTAAATACTAATCACATATTCAAATTCCTAAATTTAATATCTCATAGGGTTAAAAAGGTAAACTCACCCCACTACAGGGTCTATTATATTATTTTAAGAATTTCCAGGGGGCTAACTACACATAACAGAGGGGTTTTCCTAATTTTTATTAAGTCCAGGGGCTAAAACTGATTTTTAAATGAATTTACATGATTTTCTGAAGTTCCAGGGGCTAGATCAGAAATTTCCGGGGCTAGCTCTTATTTTCCGAGAACCCCAGAGAGTAGCGCGTAAGAATTCCAGCCTTTATAACGCGGGGCTGACGTGGACCGTCTGATTTAAAACAGACGGCTGAGATTATAACGTCGAACCGGTACGCGGGGATTTAAATTCTACCGTGCGATTTAAAATAGACGGCGCACAAGCGGCCACGTCGCTCTGATCGAGCGCGGGCGGCGCTGCCCGGCGGCGCACGGCGGCGGAAGGCGGCGATCTCGCCGGAGAGTTTCGGATCTTCATCAATTCTTCCTAGAACTGTGATTTTATAGCATAGATCGGTAGAGGGGAGGTCGGGGACCTCACCTCGGGGGTTTTCTTGAGCTCGGAGGTCCTGGAAAGCGGTCGGCGACGAGGTACGAGGTGAATTCACGGCGAGGCTCGTCGGCGCTGTGTTTGAAGCGCAAACCACCGAGTTTTCTGCACCTGCATGGTTCCCTAGAGGCGGTGGATCAAGACCAGCGAGTTAGATCAGAAATCCCGAGCGAAGATCGAGCAAAATTGGTCGGAGAAACCCGGGTTCTCACCGAAGGGAAAAACGGTGGATCATAGGGGAAAAACGGGGAGATGTCGGGGTTTATATAGCCGGGGAAGGGCGGCGGGTTTGTTTAGATTGGCTGGAGTCCTCTGGGACCGAGAGTCGGGCGGAAATCAGGTCGGTTACGATCGCGCCTGCGCGGGGAACAGTCCAGGGTCGGCGCGATCGGGAGTTCGGGGATGACAAATGGGTCCCGCCTGTCTGTGAGAGGGAAACGGGCGCGCGGCTGCGGGCCGGCGCGGGGGTGAGTTGGGCCGGCTAGTGGGTTTCGGCCCACTGGCCGGGGGTTTTATTTTTTTCCTTTTCTTTTTCTTTTTCATTTCTGTTTTGAGTTTAATTTGAATTCCAGTTTGAATTTGAATTTTTGCAACACATGCAATACGTCCAAAAAATTTTAAATTCCCCTCTTAACAGGATTTTGGGGTGTTACAGTATCCTACTGTTCCCACCATTGGCTCGGCGATCATAAACCGCCCCTCTCCCTTGTACAGCATCACCACCCTTCAAATCTATAAACCCTCGTCGGTTGTGCACTCTCCCCATCCCATCCTAATCTTCTCTACCACCACTGCCTCCATCCTCTTTGTTGCTCTCTCTAACCATCTTTCACCGCTAGGCGCCATGGCAAACTTTCCCGCCAACCCTGCAAGATTCCTGATGCATGATGGCTTCCACTTCATCGACGGTGGGGCGGGCAGGATCGTTCATCGCAATTTACATCTATCCGGGGAAGCTGGTCGTGCCCATGTCAAGTACATCATTATCTATGATATGGCAGAGGTGATCGACAAGCAAGAGCTCAAATTCTTCAGAAACCGCATCAGGCGAGTTCTGGAGAATGACTTAGGCTTCCTTGTCATCTCTTCGCACATAACCCCCTTGGACATCGCTCTATATGCCATGGAGTTAAGCGTCTTCGTTGATCTCCTCCTGGACATGAGTCCCATCAATGTGGAGGGTGTAGACATCCACTTCGCACGGCACAATTCAGCATCAATAGACACTCGAGAAACTACAACAATGCGGGGTGGATCTTGCTTCTGGGTTTCCCTCTGGACTACCTCGCCGTTGAGTACATTGAGATGGCAGCTTCGGTCTTTTCGAAACTACTAACCTGGCATAATCCCCATGGAGCCCTGGGGCAGGTGCTGGTGAAGTGCCTGTACAATGGCGTGGAGTCGGTCCCTCGCAGCATTGTACTTCAGCAGGGCCACCCTTTGGGTCTAGCCTGGTCCTGGACCAGCTTCGTCCACGTCCTCAGTGGCGCGGACATCCTCGGTCACCCCCCACGGGAGGAGGAGGATGTTCCCCCAGGCTACAACCCCCAGGGCCGGCCCTGACTTTTTCGGGGACCGGGGCCAACAAAAGATCTTAGGCCCTCATTGACCGAAACTATATTATAAAATTTTATTACCACTAACCGTGTCACAATAATAATTTTGATATAAATAACACACTTAGATGAGAGAAAAAATAAGAGAAAATCAACTAGTCTAGAAGTAGTATATGTAGAAAATCAATAAAGACAACGGCAATAAAGTGGTGGCATGCAGCCCTGTAACCTTGAGCAGCTCAGCGATATCACAATCGCAATACGCAACCAAAGAGAATAAAGATAGGATTCAACGATTGGCGTCCAGTTCAGAAGATTAGACGAGGCAACGATGTGGAGCTGCTCAACCTCTACCACTCTGCATGGCCATGAGTATTGTTGGAAAGGATGACCATCTACGTAAAATATACAGACTCAATCCACAATTTCATTGGTTGTTATTCTTGGTTAATTAATTCTTTGTCATATGCCACTTTGATCACATTTACTTATTTAGTTGTGTAGCGTGATAAAAATTTATCGACTAATTCAGAGGGGGCCCTTAATTTTTGGGGGCCCGGGGCGGCCGCCCCTTGGGCACTGCCCCAGGGCCGGCCCTGACAACCCCCACCCCTTCCCCGGTGTGGATTTTGAGGACCCCTTGCCGGAAGAACCTGTCTTCCACCATCCTCCAAACCCTAACCTAGACCCGGTCTGGAATGCTGCTGTTGCAGCACAAGCAGAGCCCCACAACCAAGTGTGGCAACAATAGCAGCAACAGTTTCAGCAGCAGCAGCAATACTGTAGCAGCAGCAAGCCAGCCTGATGAAGGAGGGGGCACCCACAGGCGGTTGTCAGCGTCACAACCATCGACTATTCTAGGGTTTCCACATGTCTGCCCCATCCCTTTCCGTTCATTTTTTAAATCTGTCCATGTATTGCTATTGCATGTCAACACGTATAACAACTCCTTTCAATGCACCGAGTCAGACCGGTTTTTTCTATGTTCGAGCTCCATCTATTCTCTGGTTAAATCGCAATACGCCCGACTGGCAGATCACCACCTGGGTGCAAGGGTCGGTACCCTAGGCAACCCCCTCGCTCTAACAAATTTGTCTTATGAATAGTCACAACATAAATTGGAACGTTCTGAACTGGAACACTCGTGGCCTCAATGACGTAAGAAAGCAACGTGCGATCAGGTTAAGAATGAAGAAAGTAGCTGCATAATCTTCTGTCTCTATGAAACCAGAATGGAGGTAATCAACCCTGTGTTCCTTAAAAAATGTAGCTCTCAAGCGATTCAATAAGTTTGCTTTTGCCCCAGCTACGGGAGCATCAGGTGGCATCCTAGTAAGTTGGAATGGCTCCCTCCTGTAAAGGTCGGTTCTAGACGCTCGGCATTACGTTATCACAGTACAGTTCACCTCTCTACTCGATCGTTCCACCTAGAACCTTTCCTCAGATTATGGCCCGTGCCATGGACAACCCAGAATAGATTTCACCCAATGGCTGTGGAATCTAGACATCCCCCACGATACAAATTGGATGATTATGGGGGATTTTAATTTCTACAGAACCCCAGAATATTGGAACAAGTCTGGGGCAAACCTCTCAGACATGCATAATTTCAATGGTGTCATCAACCACCTAAATCTAACTGAAATACCCCTGATGAGCTGTAGATTCACCTGGAGCAACATGCGTCCTCCCCCCTGCTAGAGAAATTGGACTGGTGCTTCACCTCGGTTAACTGGACACTGTCATTCCCCCTCACACTCTTACTGCCGTTATCTAAAATCACTTCAGACCATACCCCTTGTATGGCTCAGGTGGGCACAAGCATCCCCAAAACGCAGTGCTTCCGAGTGGAGAACTAATGGGCCACCATCTCAGACTTCGATGAGGTGGTACAAAATTCCTGGACTACAACCCCGAATTCCACAAATGCTGCCAAAACAATCTCGGCCAAATTCACAGCCCTACGATCGGCTCTCAAGCGTTGGAGCAAGCAACGAGGGGGGTCTAACTCAGCAGCTTTCCGGTCCAGTGAGGCAATTGCAGTCCTGGACAAATTAGAGGAACAGAGGTTGCTCTTCAGTGGGGAAAGAGCTCTTAGGCTCCTTCTCAGGGAACATCATGAACAGTACTAAAACAAAAGAATGAGTACTGCAGACAAAGATTCATGGAAAGGTGGATAAAATTGGGAAGCGAATTCATAAGGTTTTTCCTATCTGCTTCCACGGAAAGATACCGACACAATGTCGTCACTAGCATTCAAGATAGCTCAGCCGTTGACAGAACAGAACATTTGGCTAAAGATGCCCCCCTCTGGGAAGATTTCTGTGCGCAAATGGGGCAATCTGAACCAACAAAACCCTAGCCAGAGCTGGAACACATAGTGCACAATATCTCTGGTCTTCACGAGCTGGAATTACCTTTCACCAAGGGGGAGATTGACAGCACTATCAATGAAATGTCATCTGAAAAAGCGCCGGGCCTGGACGGCTTCAAGAAAAAGTTTTACAAGACATGCTGGAACATTATCATGGAGTATGTCTATCACCAATGCAACGAATTCTTTGCTGGAAACATTATCTTGCAGCCTATCAATGCGTCCTTCATCACGTTCATACCAAAGACCCCCACACCGGTGCGATCTACGACTTCAGACCTATCTCCTTGCTAAACTCGAGTGTCAAAATCATCACCAAACTAATGGACAACCAGTTGTAAAAGAAGATGCTCTACTGGTCCATGCTAATCAGTATGGCTTTATCAAAAGCCGGACCATCCAGGACTGCCTAGCCTGGAATTATGAGTACATCCATCAATGCAAGACATCCAGGAAGCCTATTGTCATTCTCAAGCTGGATTTTAAGAAAGCATTTGATATGGTAGAGCACTCAACTATCATCAGGATGTTGGCACTTCTAGGTATCCTACACTCCGGGCTGAACCAGATCCAAGATATTCTCAGCCCAACCACCTCTGCAGTCCTTCTCAATGGCGTCCCCGGGAAATTCTTCCCTTGTAAAAGAGGAGTAAGACAAGGTGATCCTCTCTCCCCCTTACTTTTTTTATTGCAGCGGACTTGCTACAACACATAGTCAATAAAGCTGCAGCCTCGGGAATGATCAGCCATCCACTGGACACAGCGGGTGGTACCTAGTTCCCCATCGTACAATATGCAGATGACACCATCATAGAACAAATTCCTCCCAGAGGGAGTTCTTCTTCTTCAAGGCCCTGCTCAGTTCATTTGGGGCTGCCACGGGCTTAAAAGTGAATTTCAACAAGTCAGCCATGTTGCCCATCAACTTATCTACAAAAACAACAGAAATTATGGCTCGAACATTGGGTTTCCAAGTGGGCTCCTTCCCCTTCACGTATCTTGGGCTCCCCATGGGAATATGGAAACCACTGGTGGCAGATTTCGCATGTCTGACGGCAAAAATAGAAAGGAAATTCTCAGCCACGTCTACATTCCTCTCGATGGCCAAAAGATGTAGCTTGGTGGACTGCCTCCTGTCCACCATTCCGGTTTATAGCATGTGCACCTTAAAACTACATCTCGCAATTATCAAGGCCATTGACAAAACAAGGAAAGCTTGTCTCTGGAAAGGGAGTGAGGTGGTGGGCAAAGGAAGGCCACTAGTAAAATGGAGCAGAGTGATATCTCCCCGCTAGAGGGGAGGCTTGCGACTGAAGGACCTACGGCTAATGAACCTAACCCTCCTGCAGAAATTCATGGATAAACTATACAACAAAGTGGACACGCCCTGGGTCTGGTTGGTTTACAGTGCATATTATATAGAAGGAAACCCCGCCCCAAGCTCCCCAACAAGGGCTCATTCTGGCTGCAGGATATTTTGAGCTTATGGGAACAATTCAAGGATCATGTTGTGGTTCAAGTGGGGGTAGGAGATACTGTTCTCCTCTAGGAAGACAAATGGAACAACCGCCCCCTCAAGTTGTGATTGCCACACATATTCTCCTTCACCAAAAAAACGTTCATATCCATAGCCCAATACAGGGAAGATTCTTCCTTTCAGAGCCTATTCTACACCATTGTGACAGAGCAAAATGTTAGAGTACCAGCAGCTCCAGGCGATCCTGTGTAATCATAATGAGCGCCCATTCAACAGGGACTAGTGGACATACAATAACAACAGTTCATCGACTATCCAGAACAACATAATCTACAAACGTCACTTTGAACACATTGTTCCACCAAGACGTCACTTTGAACACATTTTACTAGCTTTTATACCTGGACCGGCTGAACTCCAGAAATCTTCTTAAAAGGAAGAATTTTGCCATTGAAAATGACGACTACTCCTACGTACTATGTGATGCCAACACTATAGAGCTCACCTATCACCTCTTCTTCCAGTGCCCCTTCAGTGCAGAGTGTTGGTCAATAATCGAAGTACAGTGGGACCATAGCCTCGATTTCTTTCGCACTCTGGAAGTAGCAAAAGGGCAATGGCCCAGCCTGAGATTCATGGAATTTTTTTTCTATTGCGGCTTAGGAAATTTGGAAACTCAGAAATGTTGTCATCTTCAGGGGAGAGCCGCCCTCAATCCAGTCCTGGTGAGAGGCATTTTGTACCACTCTAATGTTACAGAGTATACGGTTCAAGGCCCCAGTGCGTGAGTGGCTACCTACATGGACTACGAAACTGGACCCGGGTACTTCTTAGCTCAAGAAGCCTAGACTAGTTTAATGCGAATAGTGTGTGTTACGGCACAGAATGGCAGCTTGTAACCTATTTCTCATTTATCAATATAAACATAACACAGTCGGGGATTCCCCTACTGTCTCTCCTCGAAAAAAAAAACATTAAACTCGTCTGGCACCGGAGCTTTATCGTTGGGCATTTCCTTGATGGTCTGATCTATTTCCTCCTTAGAGAAAGGTTGTACTAGATGTTCTAGGTTCATTGTCTCTTGTATTATATCATTCAGAGGTTGAATTGCACTTGGAGCTTGTCTGACGTTCCCATTATTTTTTTCTAAATCTATTTCATAAAACCATTGTCTTCTCCTCATGCTCCATTAGGTCCCTTCTTTCTCATCCTATATTGCAGTGATTGTGTTTGTTTTGTATCTTTCTGTTGCGGATGCATGGAAGAATATCTATTTCATAAAACCATTGCCTTCTCCTCATGCTCCATTAGGTCCCTTCTTTCTCATCCTATATTGCAGTGATTGTGTTTGTTTTGTACCTTTCTGTTGCGGATGCATGGAAGAATTTCACCGGCTCATCCCCAAACTTTGTCCATCTGATAGTATATCTTTGCCTCCAGTACATATTCTTGTTTGAGCAGCTTGTTGATATGTTTTCTCAAAATATTTCTAAAATTGGCTTCTTGTATGTAGTCCCTACGCTTCTCCAGTTTATCCAATGTGAGCAACACCTCATTACATGTTTTGATTAAGTTTGCAGGGTCGCCTATGCCTTTGCTCCATCTCTTCAGTGTGTGTCTCGTAACTTCGATTTTAGCTGCCACCCACATGACACTGTTTGGTGTTGGGACTTCTTTTCTCCATGTTGTTTGAACCAACTCCATGAATTTCAGGTGATGTAACTAGTACTTGTCGAATTTGAAAATATGAGCTTTGGGGATTGTGGTGCCAATCTGAGCTATGTAGGGTATGTGATCTGATAAAGGCTTTGCCATTAGGAGGAGGAGTGTGTTTGGGAAGTTGGTTGAATGGTTGTCCATACAAGTGATGTGAAACCCCAATCCAAATGTCCTAGTAAGGGTGTCTTCTGCATGCTACTCCAGGTGAATCTCCTTGTTTTAAGGAGAATTTTTATCAGACCCAGTTGGCTAATGACTGAATTGAAGGTTTGCATGTTACGTTATTCACCCCTGATCTATTTTTGTCTTCTGTGGATTTGTAGAGGAAGTCCCCAACTAGAATCCAGTTCCCCTTTGGTTCAATCCGTGGATCTTGAAGCCATTGCAGAAAGGCTCGTCTCTGTTGCCCATGATATGGGCCATAGACTGTTGTGAGTTTGAATCTTGTTCTATCTTGCTTAGCTACACTCAATCTCCCACCAAAACAATGTTTTATTTCATGCCACTAAGATACCACCCGATGCACCCGATGAGGGAGTGAAGGTGCAAATTTACTAAACCTTTTGGGTGCAATCCTTTTTTATATATAAATGAAGAATCTACGATATCCTTCTTTGTTTCTTGAATGCAGAATATGGCGCAACCACTCTCTTCAATTTTAGCTCTGACCATCTGTTATTTGTCCGCATTATTTAACCCTCGAATATTCCAATTTAGAACGTTCGAGTTCCTAAGTTGTGCATTCATAACTAAATGATGTGTTTTTTACTAAGTAGTTAATGAGCAATGATCCTAGACCATTGCCAAGACGTTATCGTTGGAATCTTCCCGTGCTCAGCCTGCTGACCCTCAGAATTTATGTGTGCTGTATCAATATCCCACCACTGACCAGTCATTAAAATCTCCAAAACCAGAAAGACCAGTAACCAAATTGTAATAAGCCGTGTGTGCAACCAACAGTTGAGATGATCAAGCAGTAGAATAGAATGTGCACTGGATGTCGGTAAAAGTAGCAAAACCCTTCATAAGAATCACACGGTATCTTGTTCTGAAGTACCACACCTATACTGACTGTTCCTAACTGAAATAGCTCGAGACCAGCCTGAAACTAAAAGTAAGCTGCCCTACCTCCACCCCTCCTAATTCTAAACTTCAGGTGTCGGGGTAGAGTTGTGCACTATGAAGCTCAACTTGACGTCCCTCTTTGCCTCCAGCAACTTCTGATGCACCCCTTCTGGTAGTACATCGTATCTCCTAATCGTCACATCCAGAGTCGTCCAACCTAAGTCTACGCCATCTCTATGATACGATCACTCTATTTTTTTTCTTAAGTCGCCATCTAGCAATGATGCACACACTTCATTTTTGTCCCAATTTCCGTTGTTAGATGGAGATATTTAAGTAAAAAAAATATAGTGACGGTAGGATAGAGATCATGTAAACTTGAGAAGTTGCTTACACGATTGTATTAAAACAATAATTGTATCACAAACAGTCTTTTTAAATATCAAAGAGGTTGCTAGCATTGCAAATTAACTAAACTGTAAGAAAAACAAAGTATGCTAATAATATTTCATTGAGCCTGGTTATTTATGTACTTCTAAAAGATGGTACTGGAACGTGACATTCTCCGCTGTTCTGAAGATATAAGCTAGTATGTAAGTCAGTAAGTGGGTTTTGTTGAACTTGAGTCAACACGTTCCAGAATAGAACTGAAATTATTAAAATCTCAGTATTAATAAAATCCTCTAAAATCAAATGTCATTAGGTAGATAAAAAATCATACAGTAAAAAGATCTTAGAAGCTTGTCGATTGCTAATGTTACATTATCCATTGGGATCTTCTAAAATTGCAAAGACAAAGTACATGATGATCTGTCTGCACGAATTAAAAAATATATATTTGCTTTTCAAAGGAGGCTGGCAAAGGGCCCAAGAAAATGAACTAAAAATATGAAGGGCCAGATTGGGTTAGGGCCGGGCTAAATTTATATTCATTTTTGAACTAATATTTAATCAGAGCCGAAATAAATTGTGAAAGAGTCCATGGGCTGAGTTCCAGGTGAAACGAAACACGATGTAACTCCACAAAATCAGGAGAAGCTTAGTTCATATTCATGCTGGAGTTGAACGTTGGATGTTCAACGGTTCATTCTGTTTCTTGGAGAACACTCATATAACAATGAAGCTGGATTTTTTCCTAACCATCTCGTTCCTGGAATATGCTATAGCAAGCGCCTTTCCTAATGATGTAGTTCTGAAACCGAAAGTTCTCACACTTTTCCTTCACACCCTCAGCATACTGCAGCTGCGCGAGTTGTTGGTTCGTCATGGACATCATAGCACAGTCAGCAGCACTTATGAGCAGGCTTTCAAGGCACCTGGACGCCAGGCGCCCGCCTAGTCGCCTACTAGACGGCTGGCCAGGCAGTGGCGGGTGGCGGCCGGCGTAGCGGCAGCGGTGGCAGGCGGAGGTGGACCGTTTTTTTATGAACCGTCGGATTGGATTCGACGGCCATTTTTTCATATCCGGTATATGAAAAGCATCCTACTTCTAACCCTAAACACTCTTCTTCTCTCACCCTCACTCTTTCCCCCACCGATCGCGGCGGCACCGCCAGGCATGGCGCAATGGAGGCCAGCTGCGGCACGGCCCGGCAAGGGATCGATGGCTGCGCGGTGACCGCCGGCGAGGGGCACTACGACCGGCAGCGGCGGCCTCCCATGCGAGTCGACCGGTCATGCCACCCAGGCCGGAGCGTCTGGACGCCTAGGCGGCGACTAGGCATCGCCTAGGAAACATCTAGTAAACCATGATTATGAGAACGTAGCACAGACTAGGAAAAACAGAGCGATGAATTTAGTGTATGAATTATTGGTATGTGTGTGCCTTACTTATGTTCCATATGGAAGCAAGAATGTTAAGCATGAAGCATGACATCTTAGAGTCTGCATTAATTGCATCTCATAAGCAAACTCTCATATGCTGAATTTTTCTTATTAATCTGGTAACTCGTCGTCTTCGTCTTCGTGCCCAAGTGGACATGAGTTTGCCGTCATGCGGGACAACCTCTAGCTCGGAGGCTCTACCACTCAACGTGACTATTGGGTCACGTAGCATCTTGTCCGGAGTCGTGCAAGATATTAGTGTGGCCCAAACTACGCATAGTATCAAGGCTTGTTGATGACCGCATCCTGATTGGGCGTCACATACCACCGATCCACACTGTATGAGATGCTAATAATGATGACACAGACAAGCAAGGGCTATAAATGCGCCTGGTGTAGTCTTCTATAGGGTGCCTACATGTCTGGACCTATGGTAGATTCCCCTAGGCTCCACTACAGACTTAAGGTCCTCGGCCTGGCCTGTAACTTACACTGTCCTCGGGGTCGTTACGATGTGTATTTTAGCCCCGCGCACTATAGATTTCCAGATGGGCTGCCTGGCCCGAGCCCGACCCGAACACGGTTAGGCCCGGCCTGACGCAGCTCGGCACTACGCGGCCCGACTCAGTTTTCGTGTCGTGTCGGGTCGTGTCGCCGTGCCGAACTGCTGACCCAGGCACGGCACGGGGACACATTTTTTATGCTGGACCAGCACGATGGCATGGTTAGGCCCGACCCGGTCCGACACTATAAATTTGATTTTGGACAAAATTTGAAAAAAGAAATTGATTCAAACTAGAGCCGATGCAATGGTTGTCTCATTAAAAACCTATCTAGGTAAAACTCACACCTCGTGAGAAAAAACCCTAGATAGGAAAAAAGAATGCAACCCAGCTCCACAGTTACAATTACAAAGTTCACAAGTTCATAGTTACAATTTACAATAAGTTTACACATCACTCATCAAAGCATCTAAGTATAAATTAGCAAAACTTTCCTCTAGTTTTGCATCCTCAACAATGTTTTGAATCCTTGTTGTTGGTGATATGCCCAAGAGGCAATCATAACAATTCGGATAAAGGCCTGATGGATATTTGATCCATAAGAAATTAGGGTACTAATGGGCCTGTGACCTAAAAGCCCATTAGCGCGCCTATAAATATGAGGGGTAGGGTTACGGACAGATGTCTCCACCAGATAGCAGTCCCAGCCGCCGCCTCTCACAGGTCAGCCGCCGAAACCCCTGCCGCGCGCACGGTGCTAGCACACCGACGCACGGCGTTCCTCCCTGTACGTGTGGACTCCGTTGAGGCGCTGCTGTTACTGCTGCGCTGATCGGCTACGGCGCGCATCTACGATCCGCTGCGCTGCGCGTCTAGTGGTAACGATCCATGACCTTCTCACTCGCATGTTTCCTGGGTGATACGGTCGAATTGCTAGAGTAGTGCATCGCCTATTTCCCAACAGTGGTACCAGAGCCGACTTGCGTAGTTTTTGGTCTGGATCTTAGATGCAATCTACTGCAGACAAGTTCATATGATGAATTTTTATAGTTCGGCTTCTGGGGTTTGGAATTGGTTAGAATAGATTGCCATCATATGACTAAAGGATTAGTTCGTGCTCCTTCTCTGCTCTGTGCGCAACCTGTCCCTACCGGCTGGAATCACCATCGGGACTAATAGTGTACATAGCTAGCAGATTGAGCCAACAGATCACGGTCATGTGTCGCGATCTTCTCGTGGATAACCAGTCACAATGAAAATTGAGGCATTCTGAATGGCTCAGATTCGGGTTGATCTGATCAATTCGATGAGATTTTCATAGTGATTTCATAGATGCGATCTATGTAATTCCGTTTGGTGTTCAGGGCGCTGCCCTGAAACCCGCGGGGGGCGGCTCCCCCCTCGACCCCCCGCCCGCTAACCGGCTAGCGGGACCGCCGTTGCTGTCTGCTATAGTGACATCATTAAGTTGTTTCGCGATAGACATCGTTCTACGCTTAACTTGTTTTTGCAGGGAATGATGTGAATGGTATGGCCTAAATATGATGTGATAATCTGTGTGTAAAATTCGTGCAGCCTGCGTGTTGCAAATTTAACACAACCGGGTTGAGGTTGTCACATATTTGTATAACGACCTGCGTGTCACCCTGTGATGCTTGATCTCTCATGTAATTTATTTGATAGCTATTAGATGTATTAGCTTCTTTTATATTCATTGAGAAACCTCAAGCATGATGGCGATGGTGATCACCATAAGAAGGGAGACATGGCGGTATAGATCATGATGGAACCATGGTGATGGAGATCACTATGATCCTAAAGGCCATACTATTCACATATATGATATGATCGTATGCCTGTGATGTTTTACTATTCTTTTCATGCTTTTCATATGGTGGATGTTTTATCATGATAGAATAGCTTCCCTCGGAAAAGTTGAGTATTTGATGCCATTTACCTATAGCTGCACCTATGTTGTTTTGATCGTTGTATGGTAGGTTTGCCAAAGCAAAATACCGTCATCTATCATAATGAATAGGGTGAATGTTGGACATTCACATGCATAGTATTGGTTTACTCAACAAAGCTATCAAAACGGTTTTGGGCTTTATGGCATAGTGTTGGGAGCCGGGGCATTGGATGTCACCCAACAAACAAGAATCATATAGAGATATGATTAACAATGGTTGTTTACCTATGTTACTAATTTTCTAGCAGTGAAGCCAAAGCTCACTAGGAATTAGTGAATATGGATCTTGGACCACTATATGTCGTTAGAGGGAGGACGATGCTCATATAGTGGTGGTGTCTTTTATTAAACTGTTAATAAAAGATTGGTACATAACATAGTGCTAAAACCTTGCATATTTATTTTCTATTGTAGATCATGTCTGCTAGTAACAATTCCGGTTTCAATTTGCGATCTGTGCTTGAGAAAGAAAAGCTCAATGGAGCTAACTTTATTGATTGGTACCGCAACCTGAGAATTGTTCTCAGGCAAGAGAAAATTGAGTATGTTCTTGAGCAACCATACCCCAATGACCTCCCCGATGATGCAAATGTCGCAACTCGCAGGACTTATGAGAAGCACTGCGATGATGCGCTTAATGCAAGCTGCCTCATGCTTGCCACAATGTCCCCTGATCTACAGAAACAATATGAGCATGCAGATGCTTATTCTATGATTCAGGGACTACGTGGAATGTTTGAGAACCAAGCAAGGGCTGAGAGGTACAACATCTCAAAGTCCTTGTTCTCATGCAAGCTGACAGAAGGTAGCCCGGTCAGTCCTCATGTAATCAAGATGATTGGTTACATTGAGACTTTGGACAAACTTGGTTCTGAACTCAAGGATGACCTGGCTATTGACGTTATTCTCCAGTCACTCCCACCGAGCTATGAGCCATTTATATTGAATTATCAAATGAATGGCATGGAGAAAACGTTGGCTGAATTGCATGGGATGCTTAAAACAGCCGAGGAAAGCATTAAGAAAAACACCACTCATGTGATGATGGTTCAAAAGGAGAATAAAAAGAGGAAGCGTGTGATGCATCCTAAAGGCAAGGGAAAGGTTCCCAATGAGTCTTCAAGCTCAAAGCCAAAGGGAAAATCAGGCCCTTCTCCTAATGATGAATGCTTCCACTGTCATGCTAAGGGGCATTGGTCTAGGAATTGCAAGAAGTACTTGGAGGATAAGAAGAAGAAAGGGAGTGAGACTTCCACTTCAGGTATAAATGTTATAGAAATCAATATTGCTACATCTTCTAGTGAATCATGGGTATTTGATACCGGATCAATGATTCACACTTGCAAATCGTTGCAGGGTCTAAGTGAGACTAGAAGATTTGCAAGAGGCGAGTTGGATGTTCGGGTCGGCAATGGAGCAAAGGTTGCTGTCATAGCTGTCGGAACTTATCACTTGTCATTACCCTCAGGATTAGTTTTGGAATTAAATAATTGTTATTGCATTCCTTCTTTGAGCAAGAACATTATATCTTCTTCATGTTTGGAAGAAGTTAATGGTTATGAGATTATAATAAAGAACAAATGTTGTTCTATTTATTATAATAATATTTTCTATGCTCAATGTCCATTAGTGAATGGATTATATGTTCTTGATCTTGAGGATAAAACAGTCTATAACATTAGTACAAAAAGGGCTCGACGAAATGATCTAAATCCCACTTTTATTTGGCATTGTCGCTTAGGTCATATAAATGAGAAACGCATTGAGAAACTCCATAAAGATGGTTTGTTAAGTTCATTTGATTTTGAATCACTTGACACATGCGAGTCTTGTTTGCTTGGGAAGATGACCAAAGCATCCTTCACCGGTCAAAGTGAGAGGGCAACTGACTTGTTGGGACTTATACATACTGATGTATGTGGACCAATGAGTTCGGTAGCTAGAGGTGGTTTTCAGTATTTCATTACTTTTACCGATGACTTTAGTAGATATGGATATGTCTATCTAATGAGGCACAAGTCTGAATCTTTTGAAAAGTTCAAAGAATTTCAGAATGAAGTACAAAATCAGTTGGGCAAGACAATTAAACTTCTACGATCTGATCGTGGGGGTGAATATTTGAGCCATGAATTTTATGATCATTTAAAACAATGTGGAATTGTTCCACAGTTGACTCCACCAGGAACGCCCCAATGGAATGGGGTGTCCGAGCGGAGGAACCGAACCTTGTTAGACATGGTTAGGTCGATGATGAGTCAGACTGATCTTCCACTATCCTTTTGGGGTTATGCTCTTGAAACTGCTGCGTTTACACTAAACAGAGTCCCAACTAAGTCTGTTGAGAAGACACCATATGAGATGTGGACCGGGAAACGTCCCGGATTGTCTTTCCTCAAAGTTTGGGGATGTGATGCTTATGTCAAACGTTTGACGTCAGACAAACTTACTCCCAAATCAGACAAATGCTTCTTTGTGGGATATCCTAGGGAAACCAAAGGATATTATTTTTATAATAAAACGGAGGGTAAAGTGTTTACTGCTCGCAATGGTGTCTTCTTGGAGAAAGAGTTTCTCTCAAAAGGAGTTAGTGGGAGCAAGGTGCATCTTGAAGAAATCCAAGAAATATCTGAAAATGTTTCGGCACCCTCTAATCCTATACAGGATGTACAAGATGTTGTACAACCACTTGATGAAACACCAGCTCCACGAAGGTCTACAAGAGTACGTCGTGCAACTGAAAAGTTGACACTCCTAACCACGGAACCACAGGACATTGTATTGTTGGACAATAATGAGCCTGTGACCTACACTGAAGCAACAATGGGACCCGACTCTGAGAAATGGCTTGGAGCCATGGAATCCGAAATAGAATCCATGCATGAGAATCAAGTTTGGAACTTGGTTGATCCAATCGATGGTGTGAGACCGATCGATTGCAAATGGATTTTCAAGAAAAAGACTGATATGGATGGAAAAGTTCACATCTATAAAGCACGATTGGTGGCGAAAGGTTTCAGACAAATTCAAGGTGTTGATTATGATGAAACATTTTCGCCCGTCGCTATGCTAAAGTCTGTTCGGATTCTCCTAGCAATTGCTGCATATTTTGATTATGAAATATGGCAGATGGATGTCAAAACAGCCTTTCTTAATGGGAGTCTGACTGAGGATGTGTACATGACACAACCTGAGGGTTTTGTCGATCCTAAAAATGCTAGAAAAATATGCAAACTTCAAAAGTCCATCTATGGATTGAAGCAAGCATCTCGGAGTTGGAATCTACGTTTTGATGAAGTGGTCAAAGGGTTTGGTTTCATCAAGAACGTAGAAGAACCTTGTATTTACAAGAAGGTTAGTGGGAGCGCACTTATATTTCTGGTCCTATATGTAGATGACATATTGTTGATCGGAAATGACATTCCAGTACTAGATGTTGTTAAATCCTCATTAAGGAAAAGTTTCTCAATGAAGGATTTAGGAGAGGCAGCATACATTTTGGGCATAAAGATCTATAGAGATAGATCTAAAAGGTTAATTGGATTAAGCCAAGACACATATATTGACAAGATATTGAATCGATTCAATATGCAAGATTCTAAGAAAGGTTTCTTGCCAATGTCACATGGCATCACTCTAAGCAAAAGTCAGTGTCCTTCGACACCTGATGAGCAAAAGAGGATGAGAGCGATTCCTTATGCTTCGGCTATTGGATCTATCATGTATGCCATGTTGTGTACACGCCCAGATGTATCCTATGCTCTAAGTGTTACGAGCAGGTATCAATCAGATTATGGTGAGGCTCATTGGACAGTTGTCAAAAACATTCTTAAGTACTTGAGAAGAACTAAGGATGTATTCCTAGTGTTTGGAGGTGAAGAAGAGCTCGTTGTAAGAGGTTACACCGATGCTAGCTTCCAAACAGACAAGGATGACTCTAGATCGCAATCCGGTTTTGTGTTCTGCCTCAATGGAGGGGCAGTGAGCTGGAAAAGTTCCAAGCAAGACACAGTAGCAGATTCAACGACGGAGGCGGAGTATATTGCAGCTTCTGAAGCTGCAAAGGAAGCTGTTTGGATCAGAAAATTTGTTTCTGAGTTGGGTGTCGTTCCTAGTGCGTCCGGACCTGTGGATCTCTATTGCGACAATAATGGAGCCATTGCACAGGCAAAGGAGCCTAGATCACACAAAAGATCCAAACATATACTACGACGCTATCATCTGATTCGAGAGATTATCGACCGAGGTGATGTGAATATATGCAAGGTGCATACGGATTTGAATATGGCAGATCCGTTGACAAAGCCTCTTCCACAATCAAAGCATGAGACGCACACGAGATCTATGGGTATTAGATACTTACATCAATGATCCTAGTGTGTAGTGGGAGACTTTTGTCATAGCTATGTTTATGTACTATTTGAGTAACTATTATTCACACTGATCATCAAGTATGTGACTTGTTCGTGAGACTCTTTGTTAATTATAATGTTACTCAAAATGATCCCTAGTCTACATCGTTATATGAGACAATGATAGTACGTAGACTAGCACATGTATTAATTGATGATCACGTTTCACGGATCATAGATATGGAGATATCAAATTAATAATGTGAACACATGTTAGTGAACATGGTGTTGGATAGACCCATTCCGAGACACTGTTGGGATTGTTATTTACATATGTGCCATCAGTTGGTCTTGAGTGATACACCTGCTAGATTCTTTGACCTGAGATCGCCATTGTTTCTCACTATGTGTAGTTGTGCACTTTGAAACTATCAAACGCTACTCCGTAACTGGGTGGTCATAAAAATAGTCTTCAGGTGCATGATGAAGCATGGAATGAGATGTGTGCGGATCAAGATGGGATTTGCCCCTCCTAAATAACAGGAGAGATATCTCTGGGCCCCTCGAGATAGTTGGATTGAAAGTGCATGGCCATGCCAAAATGATTAAAGAGTTAATCATTATGACTAAAAGTTAGTCATCGATTGAATCCACTATTTGATCGAGTGAATGGTCGAGCTATCACAAGGATGGCACGTATCTCGCCTTGAGCTTGACTGGTATCGTGTGGCAAAGGAATTAGCATGTGAATGTATCTAGGTTCAGCCGATATGATCTTTATGTACATTCGGGAGTCAGTATGTCCTGCTAGGTACCTCTACTGACTTGTGTTTGAAAACGGTTTTCATTCATAACCGACTGTACATGAACCTAACGGGTCACACACTTAAGGGGATGGAATATTGAAAAACTTGGCTATATGATTGTCTCTAGTGCAAGTGGGAGATTGTTGGTGATATGCCCAAGAGGCAATCATAACAATTCGGATAAAGGCCTGATGGATATTTGATCCATAAGAAATTAGGGTACTAATGGGCCTGTGACCTAAAAGCCCATTAGCGCGCCTATAAATATGAGGGGTAGGGTTACGGACAGATGTCTCCACCAGATAGCAGTCCCAGCCGCCGCCTCTCACAGGTCAGCCGCCGAAACCCCTGCCGCGCGCACGGTGCTAGCACACCGACGCACGGCGTTCCTCCCTGTACGTGTGGACTCCGTGGAGGCGCTGCTGTTACTGCTGCGCTGATCGGATACGGCGCGCATCTACGATCCGCTGCGCTGCGCGTCTAGTGGTAACGATCCATGACCTTCTCACTCGCATGTTTCCTGGGTGATACGGTCGAATTGCTAGAGTAGTGCATCGCCTATTTCCCAACACTTGTTTCTGCGGCCTCCCAGTCCTTCACACAGGCCAACATCTCAACAGTCCCCAGCTTCAATCGACGTCGCCTCTCCTCGATGATCCTACCAGTAGTGCTAAAAACAGATTCTGATGAAACTGTAGAAACTGGTACAGAAAGAACATCTCTAGCTAAGATGGACAGAATTGGATATGTCCTTTTATGCTCATGCCACCAAGATAAGATGTTAAAGTTATCATCAGAATGGGTGACAATGTCACTATCCAAGTAGGAAGAGTGTTCATTACCAATACTCATAGAAGGTGCATCAATACTTGCTGCTTGCAACAAAGCACTTGCAGATGACATTCTGGACAAAGAAAGTGGCACAGAGAGATGGGTGGAGAAAGAATTACCGGGAACTTCATCAATTCCAAAGGCAGCAGAATTTGAACCTGTGGAAAAAATATCATCCCAAGCACTACTTTTCTTACCATAACTAACTAGAGGTTGAGGTTTTTGTAATTTAACAGCACCAAACTTATCATCATACAATTTAAATGCAGTTAAAAGTTCACTTCTAACTTCAGTAAAATAACCAAAATAATCAGTACTAGTAAGATTAGATAATAACCTAAGCACATTTTGAAAACCTTTCAATTTAGCTCTAGGGTCCAATATGAATGCAACAGAATATAGCATAGGAATATCTCTCCAGTACTTAAGATAGTAATTTTGCATAGCAATGACAACATTCCTAAGCAATCTATCATTTTCATATGCTTTAAGATGCTTAGCAATCAAAATGAGCTGATGCAACATAAGTGGAGATGTAGGATAGTAAACACCAGAAAGAGCAATAGTACAATCATAAAAGAGCTCAAAGAAGGATAACATAACCTCTGCAATAGTCCAATGTTCATCTATCAAGAGTAAAGAATCCCTTTCACCCCTGGGATAATTAGTCTCAATAAAAACATTAAATATTTGTCTATAAGGGATCAAATGCTTGAGCATGAGGTAAGTGGAGTTCCACCTAACCTCCATGTCCAAACCAAACTTTCTAGGACGAACATTAACAACAAGACAAAACCTTTTAAATGAAGCAATGCGCTGATTAGAAGCATTGATAAAAAAATGGCAGATCTAAATGCTTCTAGATATGGCTGAATGAGGTTCAAAGCAGACTTAACCATGAGATTAATGATATGACAAGCACAACGCCGATGTAAGAACAATGATCCAACATAAGTAGCTAAAGTAGGAGTAAGTTTATCCATAGCAGAAGAATTAGCAGAGGCATTATCTAAAGTAACAGAGAACATCTTTGAACTTAAACCATGCTCCTCTAACACACTAATAATACGGTCAGCAATGTTTTGGCCACTGTGAGATTCATCAATCAGCCTTAAAGCAATTAATATTTTCTCTAATTGTCAATCACAATTAACATAATGAGCAACTACACTAAGGTAATCTTCCATAGCATTGCCAGACCAGATATTAGAGGTAATAGACAAAGATGAAACAGTGATGAATGATTTAATAAGCCTAGAACGATGATCACTAAAATATTTGCAGATATCTCTACTAGTTGTTTGAGTAGATACAACAGTAAACCTAGGATTATGAGCAATTTTTATATACTCTTCAAATGCATTAGAGGCACCAAAACATAGTGGAAGATCAAGTCTAGCAATCAGACGACATAGATGAGTGCGAGCAACATCAGGAGAGTAGTCCCAATGTTGAACAGAGCCATCAGAGTTAAATTGAATTAAATACTGTGAACTACGAATCTTAGCCCTTCTATTGGCGCATTTCTCAATATGTCTATTTAGATGGTCAGTGCCAATTGCAGATCTAGCAGCATAAACAATGTCACAATGAATACACTTTGCAGAAACCCTCACCTTCTTGCCATTGATGTCTTTGTAGATCTTTTCAAAGTCCTTCCAGCACTCTGAGGTGGAGGAGCGGCTTCTCTTGGTGCCGCTGGCGCTGCTCACCATGTCGGGATCAACAGCAACGACTGCTGCTTCCCCAGCAGGTGGCGCGTCTTCAGCGTCAGCACCAACAGCACTGCCAGCAAAGAGCTCCTCCCGCTCTGCCTCCATGTCGCCCTCATCATCTCCTCGCTGGCCCATCATCCGAAGCTCATCATTGATGGTTTGCTCCTGGAATTCGTTGACGTCGTCCATCGTCGAGGCTTTGGTCCCTCAACGGATCCGCTGCGACACGAGAAGGTCAATGAACAACAGATCCAGGGAGGAGCAGGTACAGAGGAGTCAGGACTCAAGGAAGAAGAAAACAAGTCTTGAGCAATGACTTACCGCCAAATCTGGAGCACCAGAGTGCACGACAAGGTCACGAACAACGAATCAGGAGCACCAGAGCCACGGTCCAGGGAGGAGCACGATGAGGCAACAGGTACAGAGGAGTCAGGACTCAAGGAAGAAGGAAACAAGTCTGGAGCAACGACTTACCGCCAAATCTGGAGCACCAGAGCACAAGACAAGGTCACGAACAACGAATCAGGAGCACCAGAGCCACGGTCCAGGGAGGAGCGCGACGAGGCAACGGGTACAGAGGAGTCAGGACTCAAGGAAGAAGAAAACAAGTCTAGAGCAACGACTTACCGCCAAATCCGGAGCACCAGAGCGCACGACAAGGTCACGAACAGGAGCACCAGAGCCACGGTCTAGGGAGGAGCGCGACGAGGCAACACCGCAACAGGTATAGAGGAGTCAGGAAGAAGAAAACAAGTCTTGAGCAACCACTTACCGCCAAATCTGGAGCACCACTACACCAGATCCAAGGTCCGTCCAGCCGTCCAGGAACCAGGACTAAGGAGCACGACGAGGCAACAAGAACAGAGGTTGCGGGAGAGGGAGGAGTCAGGACATGGGCGCCGCTGCACCGGGAGGCTGTCTAAGTTGGCCTCCAGTCGCCAGAGAGGGAGGAGACCACAGGATCTGGAGGAGGAGGCGGCGAGCGAGAGGAGAGGCGGAGAGCTAGGGTTTGCGAATTGCGGCCGGGGAGGAATGCAAATGAGACTAGGGTTCGCGAATGAACGGGGCGAGTCGGACGCCCGGTTTATAAAGTCCCCCTCATACCCGAAGATCCAACGGTTGCAAATCCACCGGAGCGGGAATCAACGGCTAGGATCATCGGGCCAGCGTCGGGCCGACCCATTTTCCGTGTCGGGCTCGGGCTGGCCCGATGTGTCGGCCCAGGCACGACACGATGATAGTGCCCGGGCTGGCCCGGCACTATCTGGCTCGGGTCGGGCCCATGCTCGGGCCAAGTTTTTTTGTGTCGGGCCTCGGGCCGCCCAATGGACCCGGCCCATTTGGAAATCTATACCGCGCACATGACTGAGGACTAAGAGTGTTCCTAGGCTAGGTCATGCTTCGGTAAGTGGGTCGCCTCTCGAACCCCTTAGTAATTGTATGGGCCATATGAGTATCGGGTATGGATGTGATGTTGACTTGGATTCCTCGTTCTCTCTTCAATGGGACCCAATATCCAAATCATCGGTAGTAGCCCTATATGTTTTCTTTATAAAAAGTCACACTCTATATTACCTTCGTTCCTTCCTTTAATGTCGTTTTAAGTCAATTTCATTTTTTTATCATAGCAAAATTTAGTGATGAAAACTATATAACTAGTCCTTTATGAACCTTTAGAAACATGTGCACCACATCACCTTATAGTATCCAAATTTACTTAACTGCGGAAGCTAAGGGAATTTCTTGCAAGGCGCCATAACTTGAAGCAAGAGCTCTTACAATGCATATAGAGGTGAGATTACATATTCAATTAAAACTGAAGCATCATCTCTATTTTTTCACAAATAAAAAACATCCCATATTTATTGTCGTACGACAATCTTCATTCAATTTCATTTTTCTATCATGGTGGAAACATTTTTTCCCAATGATGGAAAAAACGTCAGAGTAACATTGGCAACCGGTTGCCTACTCCACCCAACCGGCTGGACCGAGTCGGTTCTCTTCCACCGTGAGTCCTATCTCGTCCCGTAGTTTTCTGGGAGTTCTGTAATAAGAGAAAGCTCCCCGTCTCGGTCCTGGCAAAGAGCTGCTACGAGTGCGCCGCTCCACCGGCAGTGCTGAGCGCATCCTCCGAGCGCCACGGCGACTACCAAGCCCGGTTTTTCCACCACCTCCCTCCTTCAACCGCCTCCACTCTCATCTTGACGGCGGCGGAGGAACCAATGGAAGGGTCGGCGGTGGAAGAGAATGAGGAGAGTGTAACACCCCAAAATTTTGATTCAAAGCCCTAAATCATGTTAAGAGGGGAATTTAAAATTTTTTGGACGTGTTGCATGTTTTGCAAAAATCCAAATTCAAACTGGAATTCAAATTAAACTCAAATTAGAAAAGAAATAGAAAAAGAAAAAGAGAAAACAGAAAAAAACCGGCCAGTGGGCCGAAACCCACCAGCCGGCCCAGCCAGCGCCCGCCCCAGCCCGCAGCCGCGCGCGCTGCTGCCTCACACTGACAGGCGGGACCCACCCGATCTTCGTCTACCTCGCGCCGCGCCGGACTCCCTCGCCCCCGAATCAAAATCGATCGGGATTTCAGCGTATCCCCGCTGAATTCTGTTCGTAGGCGACGCGGACATGATCTAAACCACCCAGGCGCCCTCCCCCGTCTATAAAACCCCCGACCTCGTTCTGTTTTTCCCACGCGATCGCCGATTTTTCCTCCGGTGAGAACCGAGACTTCTCCGGCGAATTCTGGCTGATCTAAGCTCGGAAATTCCGATCTAACTCGCTGGTCTTGATCCACCGCCTCCGGAGAACCTTGCAGGTGCAGAAAACTCGGTGATTTGCGGTGTAAACGCAGCGCCGACGAGCTTCGCCGTGGTTTTGCCTCGGACCTCGTCGCCGATCACCTTCCAGGACCTCCGAGCTCAAGAAAACCCCCGAGGTGAGATCCCCGACCTCTCCTCTACCGATCTATGCCATAAAATCACAGTTCTAGGAAGAATTCCCGAAGATCCAAAAGTTTCCGGCGAGATCGCCGCTTCCCGCCGCCGTGCGCCACCGGCAGTGCCGCCCGCGCTCGATCAGAGCGACGTGGCCGCTTGTGCGCCGTTTATTTTAAATCGCACGGTAGGGTTTAAACCCCCGCGTACCGGTTCGGCGTTATAATCTCAGCTGTCGGTTTAAAATCGGACGGTCCACGTCAGCCCCGCGTTATAAAGACTAGAAATCTTACGTGCTACCCCCTGGGGTTCTCGGGAAATAAGAGCTAGCCCCGGAAACTTCTGATCTAGCCCCTGGAACTCTAGAAAATCATGTAAATTCATTTAAAAATCAGATTTAGCCCCTGGACTCAATAAAAATTAGGAAAAGCACCTCTGATAAGTGTAGCTAGACCCCTGGAAATTCTGAAAATAATATTATAGACCCTGTAAGGGGGTGAGTTTATCTTTTTAGCCCTGTTTAGTATTTAAATTAGGAAATTGAATATGTCTCTAGTGTTTAAAAATTAAAAAGTGGGACAAACATATTGTCATAATTAAATTAAAAACTTTCTCAGTATTTAGAAAACTTTGGAGTAAAATAAAAACATATTTTGGGCTGAATTGAATCTGTTTAATTTATTATTCACATTTAGGGACACATTTTTAAGTAAAGAATAGTTCTGGAAAATAGGGAAAATAATTGTAAAATAGTTTACATCAGAGGAAAAGGTCTAAAATATATTAGTAAATATTTTAGATCAGAACCTATTCTGTTTAGATGATGTGTCTTGTTATTTTCATAATAAAGTTCACAATTTGGCATAGGAAATAAATCTGAAAATATAGCAACTAGTAAATGATAAATGGAGTTCTAAAATCCAAAGAATTCAGTTTAGGGTTGGTAGAAATTCTGAAGACACATATGGAGAAGGAAAATAACTTTCATGCATACTTGGTAGCTACAAGGTGTAGTAATTGAATATAAGGAACTTATTTAAATTGGAAACTCATATATATAGGATGTAAGTATAAATATGAACACAAAAGTAGGAATCATATACACATGATTAAAAGCGCATGCAAGCCACAAATCAACACACGTAGAGTAACCACAACACATATAATGGTGAATGACTTTCATAAATGTGAATGTGTGGTTTGTATGAAGTAAAAGTGTGAACTATGTCTTATGATTGTTGTTTTTCTTTTGCTATGTGTGAATGGTATGATGTAGAACCTGCTCAAGAGCAAGTTATTCCTTTCCAAGACCAGGACTACCCATTTCAAGAGCAGCAAGAAGGAGGCAAGTGTCCTTGACCACTTTGATCCTATGCTAGGATGTGTAGGTAGAATTATTTGCATTGTCAAGATTAAATATGAAACCCATGCTAGGAAGTTTCCCTAGAACTGCATTATCTTGTTTCCTTGTAGCTTGGGTTGGGATTTATTTTATCATGTCATTTATTATTATGCATATGCTTAGCCATGCTTAGAATGGGATACTTGGGATATGAGATCATTAGTTTAATTGACCATACTCTTGAATGAGATATTGTGAGTTATGTAGAGGTAGGGATCAAGGCAAGTTGGATGTTTTGGTTGTGTGCTGGGTGCACGAGACTCGGGTTTGTGTTTAGTACTTGCCTGGATCCTAAGGACCGGTTCATGGAGCATGTAACCTGGCTTTACAGTGCCAACCACATGCTGAGATGGGGCAGCTTGGCCAATTAATTACGTGTATCCCCGGCGTAGTATGGGTGTGTTGGATGGTGCGGGGAGTAGGTGTCAGCTGGACTACCATATGAACCGCAAGGCTCAAGAGGGGACCACTGCAGCGGGGTTGGAGCCTCTTGTATGCTGTTAGGGGTGAAACCTCAGTGGGCCCACGCTCGTCGGGAATCCCTTTGTAAAGGCTTCGTAGTGATCTCCTGGCTACACACCTGGGAAGTGTGAATGTGGTTCGTAGCCACTGGCATAATGGAGGTTCTTTTAGTCCACCCAGCAACACGGGATGAAATCACTACATGTGGGTACAGTGGTACAAACTCTGCAGAGTCAAAACTGTCATGACAGCCGTGCTCACGGTCAAGAGCGGCTTGGACTTATTCATGATTAGAGGATGATGATTTTGGAAGTTGTGGATGTTAAGCGGGGAGCTTAACATTGAAAATGATGTTATGGTTATTTGGTTATGATGATGGGATGGGAGATTGGGACCATTTCACCTGTGTAGTAATGTAGGTGCTTAATAAGCTAAGGTGATAGGAATTAACTGCATAGTGCTTTAACCATGAGTTCAACCTCTCCTTGTTCTAGCCATGCATGACATAACTTTCCCACACTTGCTGAGTACCATTGGTACTCAACATTGCATATTTTGTTGGTTTATATTGCTGCTCAGGTCAAGATAATGAGGTGGTGTATAATGACCAAGACTTTGGACCCGAAGAAGGTTTCTAGGTTCATGGAGACCCCCGGGCAACGCCTGTGATGGAGCCCTCGAGAATAATTATTCCGCTGCTAGTTTATTTACTTGTGATGAATTTATTATTGTCCATCGAGACATTTGCGATGTAAGACTTATTTATATTCGACACCTGGCTTGTTATAAATGATGCTTCACTATTTGTCATCACATGTATGAGAAAATGATCCTGGCATACATGTGATATTCACTTGGTTGTTCTTCGGAAAAACCGGGTGTGACAGAGGTGGTATCAGAGCCAGGTTGCCCGTAGGAACGTGGACCTAGGTAGAAATGGACGTATTTAAGGGCCCTATTTTCTTAAAAACTATTTTACAAGGTGTGTGTTGAAAAGTGTTATTTAATGGAGTCACTTTCTTCATATTACCCCAACTTTCATTCAAAAAAGGATTTTTGTTTGAGAGTTTATCTAACCTAATTTTAAATTCTTTTTGTTTTAAATGGTTCGCATGATTCGCACCGCTCGCAAGTCCACAGGAGGGAGAGTTCCCGTAGTTGCCCTTGCCGAGAGGGAGGAGAGCCGTCCGGTGACGTACCTTTCCTACGGATTGGCAGTAGGAGGCTTATTGCGCCGTCTTCGGCGTATGCTCGAAGCCGCCGACAATACGGGCAAGCTAATCATCCACTATAACTCCACCAGGACCATCCGTGAGAAGAGGGAAGAATGGAGTTCAGAGATGAGGATAATACACGAAAATCAGCTACTTAAGATCCACCACTCTCCAGCTTGTAGAGCGACACAGGTCGATGCGGAGAAGGATGTCACTTGGGAGGCCATCACCTGCCAGAGTCACATCTATCGTCGCCACCTCGACAAGACGGAGTACATGTATGTCCTCCAATGTGAGAGTGGTACCGCGGAATACAAGTACCCGCCGGTGCAGCAAGGGACTTCCCATGAGCACATGGACTTGTGCTTGGAGGATGCTTCTATGCTCAGCACTCGACTGCAGGAGTGTCAACAGGAGCTTCAGGATGTCCGAGACACTCTGAAGGAAACGGAGGCGTTGCTGCGAGCCTGCTTAAGGGCGAGAGAAAGAGGAGATGGGAATGAACTGTGTGTCACCGTGAATGATACATGGACTCCTGACTCCCCAGATCGCCGAGCGATCAGGCGTCGTCGCACTTCTCCACCAGCAGCCTCCCCACCCAAAGCAGAGTCAGAAGGCAGCCAAAATGATAAGGAAGATCCCAAGGAGCCAGCTCAAGAAAACGAGTAGTGTAGAGTCCTTCCCTTGGTTAGCAAGATGTCGAATAGTCGAGTCGTTACGATTAGTTAATGGTGTGTTAATGCTTGGTGTGTGACGTGAGTTGTGGAAGCCATGATGCAATTGTCCACAGCCTCGTCTTCAGATTGTTTTGCTTTGGTGTGTGAACCCACATGAAATAATAGTACATTTATTCGGTGTGAGATATGAACCCTCGTAAAAGTATAACAAAGACTCAACACTTCAAAGTACAAACAAATGAAAGTAGTAATATGATACTAAATGCTTTCAAATTAACATTGGTTGATTCTGCCAGATGGCCGGAAGAGGAAAAGGACGTGCTGCCAACCCCGCCAACAACAACGATGAGGCATGCAACCCTCATCTTTCTGGAAGCCAGGACCGGGGTGGTCGCCGTGAAGGAGTTGATCCTCTCCACCAAATGCTGGAGAATCAAAATCAGCTCATCCAGAACTTGACTCAAGTGGTGGCCAACTTGCATCAAGTTCCACCTCCACAAGCTGCACCACGCCAACCAAGGTTGAGTGAGTTTCTAGGAACTCAACCTCCAAAGTTTGCAAGTGCTGCTGAACCCCTGGAGGCAGATGATTGGCTAAAGACCATTGAAAGCAAGATGAGGATCATACAGTGCCAAGGGTATGAGAGGGTGTTGTTTGCCTCTCATCAATTGCATGGACCTGCTGCTGATTGGTGGACCGCCTACGTGGCCGCCCATCATGACCCTGAGAACATCACTTGGTAAGAGTTCAAGTGTGGCTTCCGCAACCATTACATCCCAAGAGGTGAACTCAAAAACAAGAGGAAGGAGTTCTTGGGACTGCAGCAGGGAAACATGACGGTGAGGGAATACCTCACTAAATTTACTCAACTATCCCGTTATGCCCCACGAGACATAGAGACTGATGAGCAGAAACAAGATTGTTTCATGGAAGGACTTACCGCAGAAATGCAGTGTGCAATGTCCTCAAATGAGTATGAAAGGTTCCAAAAGATGGTGGACAGAGCGTTTGTGGTGGAAAGGAAACTGAAGGCCTTGGAAAATGAGAATAAGAGGAAGGTCGGGTGGTCACATCAAGCCTCAGGGAGCAACACCCGCCCACGTCTGATGCAGCAACCTGCAGGGCAGACGAACTGTGCTGCGGTACCATACTCAGCACCAAGAGGGTACAACCCGAATTTCAGGCCTCCGGTAGCACCAGCTCAGCCGCAACGTCAGTTTGTACAGCAGCCTCGCCCCGCATATCCACCTCGACCAGCAGTACAAGGACCCCCAAACCAACCCCAAGACAGCAAAGGCCAGGCACCTAAGGTTGGGGTGCAATGTTTTATCTGCGGAGAAGTGGGGCACTACGCCCATAAATGCCCAAAGAAGAAGCCCGCGCAGCCACAACAGCAGAATATAATGAGAGGACGGGTGAACCACGTCACTATGGAGGAAGCACAAGATGCACCCGACGTGGTAGTTGGTAAGTTTCCTGCCAATTTACACCTTGCAACCCTGTTGTTTGATTCTGGTGCTACCCACTCGTTTATTGCTCAAGGGTCTGTTAAGAAGTATGACCTAGCAACAACACAAATGAACCATATGCTAGCCGTAAACTCTCCAGGTGGAGAAATAAGGACAAGACAAGTGTGTCCCAAGGTGAATCTAGACATTAATGGGGTAGTGTTTACTGCTAACCTCATAGTGATAGATTCCCAAGGGATCGATATTATTTTGGGCATGGATTGGTTGACTAAACATAAGGGAATCATTCATTGTTCGACCAGAATGGTGGAACTAACTCACCCTTGTGGCACAAGAGTAAAGTTCATAATAATACACGAGCCTAGGAGGGACATTAAATTAAATCAAGTTGAGGTGAAAGTTGAGGAAATCAGCACTATCAGGGAATATCCAGACGTTTTTCCGGAAGAATTGCCAGGTATGCCTCCCGATCGTGAAGTGGAATTCGCAATTGAGCTAGTGCCTGGAACAACCCCGATATACAAGAGACCTTATCGGATGGACTCCAAGCAGCTAGAAGAACTCAAGGATCATTTGAGAGAATTGACGGGGAAGGGTTATATTCATCCTAGTTCCTCACCATGGGGAGCTCCGGTGATATTCGTGCCCAAGAATGACGGAACCCAAAGGTTATGCATGGATTACCGTGCTTTGAATGAGGTAACCATCAAGAACAAGTACCCATTACCTCGCATTGAATACTTGTTTGATCAGTTGAGGGGAGCTTGTGTGTTCTCGAAAATTGATCTCAGGTCGGGATACCACCAACTCAAGATAAGGCAATCTGATGTTCCCAAGACAGCTTTCGTATCTCGGTACGGACTGCATGAATACACTGTCATGCCTTTCGGGCTAACTAATGCCCCAACATACTTCATGTATCTCATGAACAAGGTATTCATGGAATATCTGGACAAATTTGTGGTGGTTTTCATAGATGACATTCTCGTCTTCTCCAAAGATGAAGAAGAACATGAGAAACATCTGAGGTTGGTGTTGCAAAGGCTAAGAGAACACCAACTATATGCCAAGTTGAGTAAGTGTGAGTTTTGGCTGAAGAGAGTTCCCTTCTTAGGACATATAATCTCGGAGGGAGGAATCTCCGTAGATCCCGCCAAAATCGAGGATATACAGAAGTGGAAGACCCCTGAAAAAGTCGGGGAAGTTCGAAGCTTTTTTGGATTGGCTGGATACTATCGACGGTTTATTGAGGGATTCTCCAAGATCTCGAGACCTCTCACCAAACTGTTGGAGAAGGGAATCGCATTCAACTGGACGCCACAATGCGAGACGAGCTTTCAGGAGCTAAAGAAGAGATTGACAACAGCCCCAGTGTTGGTTATGCCAGATATGCAGAAGAACTTCACGTTGTACTGCGATGCCTCTGGAAACGGGTTGGGATGTGTTCTCATGCAAGAAGGGCATGTCGTGGCATATGCATCCCGGCAGCTCCGGAAGCACGAGAAGAACTATCCTACACATGACCTAGAACTAGCCGCAGTGGTACACGCGTTGAAAATTTGGTGGCACTATTTGATTGGGAAGAGGACCGAGATATATACGGATCATAAGAGTTTGAAGTACATTTTCACACAGCCAGATCTCAACCTCAGACAAAGGAGATGGTTAGAGCTAATCAATGACTTTGATGTGGGCATCAACTATCATCCCGGGAAAGCAAACGTCGTGGCCGATGCTTTGAGTCGGAAAGTGCAGGTTAATAAGTTGAGCTTGAAGGACATGCCTGCAGAATTGAAGGATGAGATTATAAGGCTCAATCTATGCCTTGTGAATAGTGGTGAATCCATCGCCATAGAAGTGGACTCCACACTAGAGCAAGACATACGCAATGGTCAAAAGAATGACGAGAAGATACAAGAAATCAGGCAACTCATCAAGGAAAATAAAGCTCCTGGTTTCAGAGAGGATGAACAAGGTACGGTGTGGCACGGGAAGAGAATCTGCGTGCCTGAAGTAAAGGAGATCCGTAAATTGATTTTGAAGGAGGCTCACGATTCCGACTATTTCATTCATCCTGGGAGTACGAAGATGTACCAGGACCTCAAGAGCACGTATTGGTGGTATGGCATGAAGCGAGATGTCGCGGAACATGTTGCCTTATGTGACACATGTCAGTTGGTGAAAGCAGAACATCAACGACCCGCGGGATTATTGCAACCACTCAAAGTGCCTGAATGGAAATGGGAAGAAATCAGCATGGATTTCATTGTGGGATTGCCTAGGACCCAATCAGGATATGATTCGATATGGGTCATCATTGATAGGCTAACCAAGGTAGCTCACTTCATCCCCGTGAAGGAAAGTTACAGCGGATCCAAATTGGCAGAGTTGTACATGTCAAGGATCGTGTGTTACCATGGAGTGCCAAAGAAGATTGTGTCGGACCGAGGGACACAGTTCACCTCGAGGTTTTGGCAGAAGTTGCATGAAACCATGGGAACCCATCTGAACTTCAGCTCTGCATATCATCCCCAAACTGACGGCCAGACGGAAAGAACCAATCAGATCCTTGAAGATATGTTAAGGGCATGTGCACTCAAAAACAATAGGAGTTGGGACAAGAATTTACCGTATGCGGAGTTTTCCTATAACAACAGCTAACAAGCTAGTATGAAGATGTCACCGTTTGAGGCTTTGTATGGGAGGAAGTGCAGAACTCCCCTATTTTGGAACCAAACAGGAGAAAGTAAAGTGTTTGGTCCAGAAGTGCTACAAGAAGCCGAGGCGAAGGTGAGGGAAATTCGCAACAACTTGAGGATAGCACAGACACGCCAAAAGAGCTATGCCGATGTACGAAGAAGAGAGCTCGTTTTCAACGTAGGAGACTATGTCTATCTCAAGGTGTCCCCTATCAGAGGACTTCGTCGGTTCAGGGTGAAAGGGAAGTTGTCACCTCGATACATCGGACCCTTTTAAGTTTTGGAAAGGAAAGGCGAAGTGGCGTATCAACTAGAGTTACCGGCTCATCTATCGGATGTGCACTATGTATTCCATGTGTCACAACTCAAGAAATGCCTAAGGACGCCTGAAGAGGTGTTACCCATGAATGAAGTGGATGTAGCTGAGGATTTGTCTTATGCCGAGCAACCATACAAGATTTTGGAGACAATGGAACGCCTCACCAGAAATAAAAGAATCCTGATGTGCAAGGTGCAGTGGAAGCATCACTCAGAAGAGGAAGCCACCTGGGAGCGGGAAGATGAGCTAAAGGCACAGTTTCCGGAATTGTTTTCTTAGAAACACCAATCTCGAGGACGAGATTTCTTTTAGGGGGGTAGAGTTGTAACACCCCAAAATTTTGATTCAAAGCCCTAAATCATGTTAAGAGGGGAATTTAAAAATTTTTGGACGTGTTGCATGTTTTGCAAAAATCCAAATTCAAAATGGAATTCAAATTAAACTCAAATCAGAAAAGAAATAGAAAAAGAAAAAGAGAAAACAGAAAAAAAACCGGCCAGTGGGCCGAAACCCACCAGCCGACCCAGCCAGCGCCCGCGCCAGCCCGCAGCCGCGCGCGCTGCTGCCTCACACTGACAGGCGGGACCCACCCGATCTTCGTCTACCTCGCGCCGCGCCGGACTCCCTCGCCCCCGAATAAAAATCGATCGGGATTTCAGCGTATCCCCGCTGAATTCTGTTCGTAGGCGACGCGGACATGATCTAAACCACCCAGGCGCCCTCCCCCGTCTATAAAACCCCCGACCTCGTTCTGTTTTTCCCACGCGATCGCCGATTTTTCCTCCGGTGAGAACCGAGACTTCTCCGACGAATTCTGGCTGATCTAAGCTCGGAAATTCCGATCTAACTCGCTGGTCTTGATCCACCGCCTCCGGAGAACCTTGCAGGTGCAGAAAACTCGGTGATTTGCGGTGTAAACGCAGCGCCGACGAGCTTCGCCATGGTTTTGCCTCGGACCTCGTCGCCGATCACCTTCCAGGACCTCCGAGCTCAAGAAAACCCCCGAGGTGAGATCCCCGACCTCTCCTCTACCGATCTATGCCATAAAATCACAGTTCTAGGAAGAATTCCCGAAGATCCAAAAGTTTCCGGCGAGATCGCCGCTTCCCGCCGCCGTGCGCCACCGGCAGGGCCGCCCGCGCTCGATCAGAGCGACGTGGCCGCTTGTGCGCCGTTTATTTTAAATCGCACGGTAGGGTTTAAACCCCCGCGTACCGGTTCGGCGTTATAATCTCAGCTGTCGGTTTAAAATCGGACGGTCCACGTCAGCCCCGCGTTATAAAGACTAGAAATCTTACGTGCTACCCCCTGGGGTTCTCGGGAAATAAGAGCTAGCCCCGGAAACTTCTGATCTAGCCCCTGGAACTCTAGAAAATCATGTAAATTCATTTAAAAATCAGATTTAGCCCCTGGACTCAATAAAAATTAGGAAAAGCACCTCTGATAAGTGTAGCTAGACCCCTGGAAATTCTGAAAATAATATTATAGACCCTGTAAGGGGGTGAGTTTATCTTTTTAGCCCTGTTTAGTATTTAAATTAGGAAATTGAATATGTCTCTAGTGTTTAAAAATTAAAAAGTGGGACAAACATATTGTCATAATTAAATTAAAAACTTTCTCAGTATTTAGAAAACTTTGGAGTAAAATAAAAACATATTTTGGGCTGAATTGAATCTGTTTAATTTATTATTCACATTTAGGGACACATTTTTAAGTAAAGAATAGTTCTGGAAAATAGGGAAAATAATTGTAAAATAGTTTACATCAGAGGAAAAGGTCTAAAATATATTAGTAAATATTTTAGATCAGAACCTATTCTGTTTAGATGATGTGTCTTGTTATTTTCATAATAAAGTTCACAATTTGGCATAGGAAATAAATCTGAAAATATAGCAACTAGTAAATGATAAATGGAGTTCTAAAATCCAAAGAATTCAGTTTAGGGTTGGTAGAAATTCTGAAGACACATATGGAGAAGGAAAATAACTTTCATGCATACTTGGTAGCTACAAGGTGTAGTAATTGAATATAAGGAACTTATTTAAATTGGAAACTCATATATATAGGATGTAAGTATAAATATGAACACAAAAGTAGGAATCATATACACATGATTAAAAGCGCATGCAAGCCACAAATCAACACACGTAGAGTAACCACAACACATATAATGGTGAATGACTTTCATAAATGTGAATGTGTGGTTTGTATGAAGTAAAAGTGTGAACTATGTCTTATGATTGTTGTTTTTCTTTTGCTATGTGTGAATGGTATGATGTAGAACCTGCTCAAGAGCAAGTTATTCCTTTCCAAGACCAGGACTACCCATTTCAAGAGCAGCAAGAAGGAGGCAAGTGTCCTTGACCACTTTGATCCTATGCTAGGATGTGTAGGTAGAATTATTTGCATTGTCAAGATTAAATATGAAACCCATGCTAGGAAGTTTCCCTAGAATTACATTACCTTGTTTCCTTGTAGCTTGGGTTGGGATTTATTTTATCATGTCATTTATTATTATGCATATGCTTAGCCATGCTTAGAATGGGATACTTGGGATATGAGATCATCAGTTTAATTGACCATACTCTTGAATGAGATATTGTGAGTTATGTAGAGGTAGGGATCAAGGCAAGTTGGATGTTTTGGTTGTGTGCTGGGTGCACGAGACTCGGGTTTGTGTTTAGTACTTGCCTGGATCCTAAGGACCGGTTCATGGAGCATGTAACCTGGCTTTACAGTGCCAACCACATGCTGAGATGGGGCAGCTTGGCCAATTAATTAGGTGTATCCTCGGCGTAGTATGGGTGTGTTGGATGGTGCGGGGAGTAGGTGTCAGCTGGACTACCATATGAACCGCAAGGCTCAAGAGGGGGCCACTGCAGCGGGGTTGGAGCCTCTTGTATGCTGTTAGGGGTGAAACCTCAGTGGGCCCATGCTCGTCAGGAATCCCTTTGTAAAGGCTTCGTAGTGATCTCCTGGCTACACACCTGGGAAGTGTGAATGTGGTTCGTAGCCACTGGCATAATGGAGGTTCTTTTAGTCCACCCGGCAACGGGGGATGAAATCACTACATGTGGGTACAGTGGTACAAACTCTGCAGAGTCAAAACTGTCATGACAGCCGTGCTCACGGTCAAGAGCGGCTTGGACTTATTCATGATTAGAGGATGATGATTTTGGAAGTTGTGGATGTTAAGCGGGGAGCTTAACATTGAAAATGATGTTATGGTTATTTGGTTATGATGATGGGATGGGAGATTGGGACCATTTCACCTGTGTAGTAATGTAGGTGCTTAATAAGCTAAGGTGATAGAAATTAACTGCATAGTGCTTTAACCATGAGTTCAACCTCTCCTTGTTCTAGCCATGCATGACATAACTTTCCCACACTTGCTGAGTACTATTGGTACTCAACCTTGCATATTTTGTTGGTTTATATTGCTGCTCAGGTCAAGATAATGAGGTGGTGTATAATGACCAAGACTTTGGACCCGAAGAAGGTTTCTAGGTTCATGGAGACCCCCGGGCAACGCCTGTGATGGAGCCCTCGAGAATAATTATTCCGCTGCTAGTTTATTTACTTGTGATGAATTTATTATTGTCCATCGAGACATTTGCGATGTAAGACTTATTTATATTCGACACCTGGCTTGTAATAAATGATGCTTCACTATTTGTCATCACATGTATGAGAAAATGATCCTGGCATACATGTGATATTCACTTGGTTGTTCTTCGGAAAAACCGGGTGTGACAGAGAGTGTGGAGAGCGTCTGAGTACCGGGTGTGTAAGAGTCGGCATGTGGGCCAGTGGGCGAAGTGGGCCGACGGGCTGCGACCCAACGGCGTGTAAAAGGAGCAGAACAGAATGGAGGAGAACACAAGAAAAACAGAATTATCTTCACTCACTGAAATCTCTCGTCGTCCTCACGCTCGCGCATCGCCGCGACCGTCTCTACCGCTCTCACGCCAGGAACCCGATGATGCTCCGGCCACGAGACGCTACAGCTGGTATCAGATCTATCTCCTTTCTCGGATCCTTCGATTTTCGGGGGAGAGGGGTGATTTCCTCGGAGTGGTGGTGATTAGGAGGACGGGCTAGGTTAGGAGGTGATTGGAGGTGCGGGAGGAGAAATCAGGAGCTCTCAGGTGATCGGAGGTAGATATAAGGTCGGTTTAGGTTGGGAGCTGGAGTGATCGAAGGGAAATAGGGAATCACAGGAGATTGGAGGAAGTCACCACGGCGCTAGCAGCAAAGCCGTCGGTGCAGACACGCTTCTTACTGAAAGCCATGGTCGAAGCCTCGCGAGTAGACGGGGATCGATGGGAGAAGGTGTTCGGGGTGCTAGAGGAAATCTCTTTGCGCTTGGACAAGATGGATAAAGTCCAGCGAGATTTGGTAGGTCAGCAAGCGCTCGCGGCCTCGGTCGTGGAGCAGGCGGCAAAGGAGCGTGATGTCCTGTTCAAACATATGGCGGAGACGGGGAAGCGAGTGGCATCTCTGACACTGGAGCGCTTGGCGGAGGACATGGAGAATTATGAGGGGGATCCGTCAGCGCCGAGGCAGGAGAGGGGTGAAGTGGGAAGAAGTGGAAGAAGGAGATGGGAGGAATAGGCCAGCAGGCGAATGGAGGGAGTGGACAGGGAAGCAGCAGAGGGGACAATACAGGTGGGGCGTCGTGGGCAAAACCAGGAGGCTGAAGGGGAGATAAGCTCACAACAAGGCAGCAGGAGTTTGGGGACAAGAGCTTGATCAAGTTATCATTTCCCCGATTTTCTGGAGAGCATCCCACTATATGGCTGGATAAATGTGAAGACTACTTCTCCATCTATAATGTGCCAGAGTCCTTTTGGGTCAGGGCGGCGTCGATGCACATGTAGGGCAATGCAGCCAAGTGGCTTCAAGTATATAAGGTGACTGAGGGGTTAAGCACTTGGAGTAGTTTTGTGAAGGTTTTCAAGGAAAAATTTGGAGCCTACGAGTATCCACAAGCCATGTACGACTTACTCAACCTGAGGCAAACTGGAAGTTTGGAGGATTACATATCAGAGTTTGATAATTGCAGATATGAGACTTCAACGCATAACCCTGATCTTGATGAAATTTTTTTTGTCACTCAGTTTCTCAAAGGCCTTAAGAGTGAGCTCCAAGGGGTTGTATGGTCTCAAGTTCCTGCATCGGTGACTAGAGCAACCATTCTAGCCAAAGTCCAAAGAGATATTTTAGAAAAAGGGAAATTCAGAGGACATCGACCTCAATTCTTAAACAAGCAGATGAACACGATAAGACCTGAGAACAGGTTAGCAGGCTCAACCTCAGAATTCAGCAAGGAAAGGCAATTGAGAGACTATAGAAGGATGCATGAGTTATGTTGGAGTTGTGGGGAAAAGTTTGAGCCGGTCACTTGTTGAAGTGTCAGAAGAGGAGCCAAATGCAGTTGAATACTCTGTGCACACAGGATTTGGAGATGCACTTATCTGAAGAGGTCTTGGCACAGTTAGACAAAGAGGATCAAGAGGAAGAGGGTTGTTACCAGTTGTCCATGCATGCCGTGTCAGGCACTGAAGGCACTGGTTGTATTAGACTCCGAGCTTTAATTCAAAATCAGGTGTTTGCAGCCCTTTATTAACAAAGCTTTTGTGGATCGGTTAAAATTGCCTGAACAGAAATGTGCATCGATGAAAGTTCAGGTGGCTAGTGGCGACCAAATGATAAGTGACAGCATGGTAGAAAAATTGGAGTGGTGGTGTGATGGTAATACATTTGCATCCAACATGAGGATTTTACCACTTGGAGCTTATGATGGGATTTTAGGGTATGACTGGTTGTCTACCCACAGCCCAATGCAGTGCGATTGGCAGAATAAGAATGTGGAATTCTATTATAAAGGACAACGAGTCAGGTTACAGGGAGATCAGCACACAATTCCTAAAGAGTTGCCCTCTATATCTGCACTGCAGCTGGATAAGTTTTTACTGGAAATGATGTATGGGCGATGGCCATATTATTTCGATAGGAAGACAAGGGGGAGAATGACAATATTGAAACTGTAAAAGAAGAGGTGCAGAAGTTGTTATAGTAATTTGAAGATGTCTTTCAGGAGCCTACTTCTCTTCCCCCATCTCGACCATTTGACCATGCAATTCCTCTCATTCCTGGGGTAATTCCGGTCAAATCCAGGCCCTATAGATACTCTCCTCTACATAAGGATGAAATTGAAAGGCAAGTCGCTGAATTATTTCAAACTGGGTTGATAAAGCACAATGTTAGTCCCTTCGCTTCTCCAGTATTATTAGTACAGAAGAAAGATGGGACTTGGAAATTTTGCATTGATTATAGAAAGTTGAATGATCTCACGATTAAAAACAAGTTTCCTATGCCTTTGATTGATGAGATATTAGATGAGTTGGTTGGAGCTAAATATTTTACCTGTAGCTAAATATTTTACTCAGCCTTGATATGAAAGCGGGATATCATCAAATTAGAATGAAAGTAGGTGAAGAGTACAAGACTGCTTTTAAAACTCATTGTGGCCATTATTAATTTAAGGTGATGCCTTTCGGCCTTACGAATGCTCCCGCTTCATTCCAATGTGCTATGAATTTTGTTTTATCTCCATTTCTGTGGAAATTTGTTTTGGTATTCGATGACATACTGATTTATAATACTTCATTGACCTCTCATACTAACCATTTAAGAATGGTGTTAGAATCTCTTAGATGGCATCAAATTTACATGAAGTTGCGAAATGTCATTTTGCCAAGACAGAGTTGGAATACCTGGGCCACATTATTTTTGCAGAGGGTGTCAAAACTGATCCAAAAAAAACTGAGGTGATGGAGAAATGGCCAACTCCGACAACATTTACTGAGTTGAGAGCTTTCTTGGGGCTGACATGTTATTACAAAAAATTTGTTAAAGGGTATGGGTGCATTGCTAGTCCTCTAACTCAAGTTTTGAAGAAGAAGTCGTTTGTATGGACATCTGAGGCTGAAATAGGATTTGTGAAGCTCAATTTGGCAATGTCTTGTACACGAGTTTTGGCTTTACCTCATTTTAGGATATATTTGTGTGGAGACTCATGCGTATGATTCTGGCTTAGGTGCTGTATTAATGCAGAAGGAGAGACCTATAACATTTTTGAGCAAAGCAATAGCGGAGAAGCACAAATAATGGCCCATCTATAAAAAAAAGTTTTTGGCTCTAATTTTGGCTGTGGGTAAGTGGAAGCAATATTTGCAAATGGGAGAGTTTATAATCAGAACAGGTCACAAAAGCTTGAGTTTTCTTGATGACCAACAGTTACATTCAAACCTTCAAAACAAAGCTATGGATAAACTGATAGGGTTAAACTTCAGGATTATATACCGCAAAGGGAAGGAAAATGTAGCAGCAGATGCTTTATCTCGCATTGGGCAGTTTATGAGTGTAACTGTGCTTCATGAAGTCCAACCACAATGGATACAAGAGGTAATAAATTCTTATGTTACAGATTCAGAGGCTCAGCAACTGCAGGCTCAGTTAGCCATAACAAGCCCAGACAACAATGGATTTTTCTCTACACCAGGGTATAATCAGGAAGGAAGGACTGATATATGTGGGGGAAAATTCAGCATTGCAGACCAAATTGATTGCAGCTTGCCATGATAGTGTGGTGGGGGGACATTCTGGAATTACAGCCACCTATCACAGGGTGAAGAAGCTGTTCTTTTGGAAGGGCATGAGAGGAGATGTAGAAGATTTTGTTAAGCAGTGCTCGGTTTGTCAACGAGCTAAAGGGGAGAGGACTCATCCCGCAGGTCTTTTGCAACCCTTACCCATCCCTGAGGGTGTGTGGCAAGATATAACTATGGATTTTATTGAAGGGTTACCTAAATCTGATGATTATAACACCATATTAGTGGTGGTCGACAGATTTTCCAAGTATGCTCATTTCCTACCCTTGAAGCATCCCTATACAGCAGCTTAGATAGCTACACTTCTATTGGATAATGTGATCAAGCTGCATGGATTACCTAAGTCTATGCTCTCTGACAGAGATAGAGTGTTCACTAGTGCTTTGTGGAAGCAACTATTCACAAGTATGAATGTTAAAGTTTTGTTCAACACTACCTATCACCCACAGACTGATGGACAGTCAGAAAGAGTGAACCAGTGTTTGGAGACTTACTTGAGATGTGCTGTCCAGGAGTTGCCACACAAATGGAAACATTGGCTGGCTCTTGCAGAATATTGGTACAACACTACATATCATTTCTCATTGGATTGTTCTCCTTTCAAGGCCATGTATGGGTATGAACCAAACATCCTGTCAGTTCTAGTGGTGTCTCAGGTCGAAGACAAAACAGTACAATACAAGAGTTATTGGCTGACAGACATGATTATTTGGAGATAGTGAAACAACATCTTGCAAGAGCACAGAATCGAATAAAACAACAGGCTGACAAAAATCGTACTGACAGGGAGTTTGTGGTGGGGGAATCGGTCCTGCTAAAATTGCAACCCTATGCGCAACATTCAGTGGTCAACAGACCATACCCTAAGTTGGCCTTCAAGTATTTCGGGCCATACAAAATTTTGGAGAAGATCGGGAAAGCCGCATACCGATTGGAGTTGCCGTAACATGCTCAGATCCATCCAGTGTTTCACACCTCTGAGCTTAAGCCCTTCACGCCTAATTACTCTCCGGTCTTCTCCGAGCTGCCACAAGCTGTGGACTTCAGCAAAACACCACTACAACCTACTCGAATTATTGATCGACGGTTGGTAAAGAAAGGGAGCAAAGCTGTACCTCAAGTTTAGGTCGAATGGGCCTCTTCGTCTTCAGCTCCGGTGACAACCACGTGGGAGGATTGGGGCATCATCCTCAAGTCATTTCCAGCGGTGGCGGTTTGGGAGCAAGCCGGATCTGGAGGCAGGGGAGGTGTGACGATGGCGGAGAAACCGATGGAAGGGTTGGCGGTGAAAGAGAATGAGGAGAGTGTGGAGAGCGTCTGAGTACTGGATGTGTAAGGGTCGGCATGTGGGCTGGTGGGTGAAGTGGGCGGACGGGCTGCGACCCACGGGTGTGTAAAAGGAGAGGAACAGAACGGAGGAGAACACGAAAAAAACAGAATTATCTCCACTCGCCGAAATCTCTCGTCGTCTCGCGCTCGCGCATCGCCGCGACCGCCGCTGCCGCTCTCACGCCGGGAACCCGACGATCCTCCGGCCACGGGACGCTACAGCATCTTCCGCCGAAATCTCTTCTCGTCGAGGGGCGCCGCCGCCGCCCCTCCTGCGCTCCAGTGTCTGTTTGACTTGTGCAGGAGCGGATCGACTTCTTCTGTTGGTATGTTATTACTTTCTTGGACGGATTGTTCTTCTCGGTTTCGGTTTGGTTGGCTGCGACTGCGACCAGTCGAATCCAAATCCCTCTCTTTTTGATCAATTACCCGCGGATTCATCTGTAATCTATTTGTGCATCCATGAGTCGGTTAGATTTTGTTCCTCAGAGCGCAAGGGGAATCTGCTCGGGTGCGCGTGCAGCTTTATTTTTAGGAATTCCTGGGGGCTCGGCTGTAACCCATGCCCAACGTCGAGTCCGACCAGCAGCCGCCGCCGCCGAGGGACGCATGGGTCACCGAGTTCCAGCGCCTCCTTCCCCAGTGCGAGTCGCTGCGCGATTTGTCCAAGGTACACATGGTCCGGTTTTCCAGATATTTGTCTCTTATCAATTGAATTCCTCCCAAGGGTCGATGATGCGTTGTTACGTCGCATAGTTTCTCGTTTATATTACATTTAATGTTATATGATAGAAATACTTAATCTTTTAACTATTGTTCAGTTGTTAGAATTATAGAACTTGTAAGGACTTTGATAGGTAAAACTCAATTAATTTGGTAATGGATACTAATTGCTTGCCAGGACAGTTGTTTTTGTTATGAAATATATATATCAATTTTTTTGAAATACTGGAGCTGTCAAACGCATGAAAATTTTACTGAGATATGGGGTCCTTCATTCTAAGCGTAGCATTTTTTCCTATTTATTCTGCCTCCCAATGATTCACTTAGATGCTATTAGAATCCTATTGTCAGAATGGGCGCCAACTGTGGCAGGTTTCTAGCAAGTTAATGCTGAATTGACTTCTTTGCATGATGTAGGTCATTATCCCGATTTCAGTATCTAGGGTAAATCAGTTCGATGCTGCCAGACTAGATGTTGAGATGTCCGCCATGTTGAAGGAGCAGCTAGTCAAAGTTTTCTCTGTAATGAAGGTACTTCCTTTACTAATACTTTAATCTTTATGGCTTGTAGAGAACCTTAATTGTATGGCCAGCTTTTACTTTCAGTTTTGATTTCCTTTCTTCTTATCAGCCAGGACTCTTATTTCAATATGAGCCTGAGCTTGATGCTTTTCTTGAGTTCCTCATCTGGAGGTTCTCGATTTGGGTTGACAAGCCAACACCGGGAAATGCACTGATGAATCTGAGATATAGAGATGAGCGTGCAACCCCCTTAACAGGGAAAGAAGGTATTTTTACTTTATCAATTGCTGAATAAACTGTGTATGATATTCAGCTTGTAGTTTTCTATTTCTATTTACTGTGCTGATTGTAGCTGGTTAATGGCATTCATCTTAAGCCCTTAGCTGTTCCCAAGAGTCTACATACCACTAGCTTTTCTTAAATGCACATCACTTTGTGCATTGTCCTTTCATTTTAATACCATTTGTTACATACTGTGCTTGAGGCATACATGATCTTGGACTCAGCTTCACATAGCATCATGATCTAAGTTTCTCTTTGGGGCCATTCATATTAACTGCTGCATGTAGGATAATGCTCATTACAATTGATAGTACTGAATCTAATGAAAGCTTCTTTGTAACTGTTCCAATAGCGATTAAGATTTGGTCCGTTACCATTTTTGTATGTTCAAAGTTAAAAAGATCAATTGAGTTCTGTGCTCTTTAGTTACCTCGGATCCCAAATACAAAACCATCAGTGATAAACCTGGGTTTCAGGATGTAAGGGTGTGTTTGGTTCTCTTGCTATACGAAGCTAGTTGGTTAAGAATTTCAGGATGTAATGGTGTGTTTGGTTCTCTTGCTATGCGAAGCTAGTTGGTTAAGAAAATACTAACCCAACTGACAAAGGCTAGGAAAAGAAAGATGAGGTGTTCGGTTGTTTTACCATCAAACAAGCATGATGTTTGTTACTTTGTTGTTTTGCTGGTGCTGGAGCTAGCTCCATTTTGCAAGTCTGTTGGCTTTGGAACTTGACGAAGTCTTTCTTCCCCATGCTTGCATTCAAGTATCTCATATTAATTGACATGAAAACAAGTAGGAAGTTCCATAACTCAGTAGCACATGGGTCAACCTGGGTAACACTCAAGCCTTTTGTCTTTGCCCATGCCAACAACAACCAACCAAGCCTTTATCCCAAGCCTGTTGGGGTCGGCTAGATATGAAACCCAATGTCAATAAAGTAAAAGAGAGGAAGAGATATAAGAACAAGGAAAAAAGAAAAAAAGAGAAAAAAAAGAAAAAAGGGAAAAAAAGAAAAAGGAAAAAGAGAAAAGAAATAAGAAAAAAGGAAAAGAAAAGAGAAAAGAAAAAAGAAAAAAAGAAAAAGAAAAAAAACAAGACTACGATTCTGGCACATGAATTGCTACTTTCCATGCGGTCCTATCATGAGCTAAGTCTCTGGATACATTCCAATCTCTCAAATCTCGTTTTACCGCCTCCTCCCAGGTCAACCTTGGTCGTCCTCTACCCCTCCTAATATTTTCTCTACCTCTTAAAATCCCACTGTTAACCGGTGCTTCTGGAGGTCTCCGTTGGATATGTCCAAACCACCTAAGTCGATGTTGGACTAACTTCTCTTCAATCGGCGCCACCCCTACCTTATCACGAATCGCCTCATTCCTTATTCGGTCTCTTCTCGTGTGCCCGCACATCCACCGTAGCATTCGCATCTCTGCGACACTCATTTGTTGGACATGTTGCCGTTTAGTTGGCCAACATTCCGCCCCATAGAGCATCGCGGGTCTGATCACCGTCCTATAGAACTTCCCTTTTAGCTTTTGTGGGACTTTCCTATCACATAGGATTCCAGAGGCTTGCCGCCATTTCATCCACCCTACCTTGATCCTGTGGCAAACATCCTCATCAATATCGCCATTGCTTTGTAACATTGATCCTAAGTATCGGAAAAAGTCCCTTCTAGGTACTATTTGTCCTTGTAGACTAACATTTCCCTCTTCACGACCAACACCACTAAAGTCATACCTCATATACTCGGTTTTAGTCCTACTAAGTCTAAACCCCTTGAACTCTAAGGTTTGTCTCCATAACTCTAATTTCTTATCAACACCATCTCTAGTTTCATCTACCAGCACTACATCATCAGCAAAGAGCATGCACCAAGGGATATCCCCTTGTATATCCTTCGACACCTCATCCATCACCAAGGAAAAGATGTATGGGCTCAAAGTTGATCCTTGATGTAGTCCTACCGTGATAGGAAATGCATCAGTCTCACTATCACTTACGCGCACACTTGTCCTAACATTATTGTACATATCCTTGATAAGGGTAATGTACTTTGTTGGCACTTTATGTTTCTCTAGTGCCCACCACATGACTGACCTTGGTATCTTGTCGTACGCCTTCTCCAAGTCGATGAACACCATATGCAAGTCCTTCTGCTCCCTATATCTCTCCATAAGCTGACGAAGCAAGAAAATCGCCTCCATTGTAGACCTCCCAGGCATAAAACCAAACTGGTTTTTAGTGACATTGGTCACTTTCCTCAGGCGGTGTTCAATCACTCTCTCCCAAAGCTTCATAGTATGACTCATAAGCTTAATACCTCGATAATTAGTACAACTTTGAATATCTCCTTTATTTTTGAAGATAGGTACTAATATACTTTTCCTCCATTCTTCAGGCATCTTGTTTGACCGAAAAATATGGTTGAATAGCTTTGTGAGCCATACTATTGCGACGTCCCCAAGACATCTCCACACCTCAATAGGGACATCGTCAGGGCCGAGGGTCTTTCCTCCTTTCATCCTCTTTAAGGCCTCCTTAACCTCAAACTTTTGTATCCTCCGCACGAACCGCCTGTTGGAGTCATCAAAGGAGTCATCCAACTCAACCATAGTGCTCCCATTCCCATCATTGAATAGCCCATTAAAGTAATCACGCCATCTATTCTTAATCTCTTCATCCTTCACTAGAATGCGGCCAGTCTCATCTTTGATGCATTTAACTTGATTGAGATCCCTCATCTTTCTCTCGCGGATTTTTGCTACCTTGTATATGTCATTTTCACCTTCTTTTGTCCCTAGTCTCTCATATAATTTATCATAGGCCTGTCCTCTTGCCTTACTCACAACCCGCCTTGCATTCTTCTTAGCCTCTTTGTACTTAAGCATGTTGCTTGCGCTTCTATCATTATGCCAACTCTTATAACACTCCTTCTTCTCCTTAATGGCCTTTTGTACATCCTCATTCCATCACCAAGTGTCTTTATCTACAAGTTTCTTTCCTTTTGTCACACCGAACACCTCACTAGCTACCTTCCTAATGCAAGTTGCCATCTTCATCCACATACTATCTGCATCTCCATTTTCTGCCCAGGGTCCTTCTGTGATCACCCTATTTTTAAAGGATACTTGTGATTCTCCCTTCAACTTCCACCACTTTGTTCTTGTGATTTTGACACCTTTGTCCCGCAAAGAACATGTATGAAAGCGAAAATCAGCTACCACAAGCTTATGTTGTGTCACAACACACTCCCCCGGGATCACCTTACAATCTAGACACTCCCGTCTATCCTTTCTCCTAGTGAGGACAAAGTCAATCTGGCTAGAGTGTTAGACACTACTAAAGGTCACTAGGTGAGATTGCCTCTTCCTAAAGAGGGTGTTAGCTATCAACAGATCATAGGCTACGGCAAAGTCTAGGATGTCCTTACCCTCTTGATTTCTATCGCCGCATCCAAAACCTCCATGTACTCCCTCAAATCCTAGATTAGTTGCACCCACATGACCATTGAGATCTCCCCCTATGAGGAGTTTCTCGGTTATCGGTACACTACTAACCATATCCTCCAAGTCCTCCCAAAATTGCCTCTTAGCACTCATGTTGAGCCCAACTTGTGGGGCATAAGCACTAATGACGTTCAAGACAATGTCCTCAATTACTATCTTGATTAAGATGATCCTATCTCCTCGTCTTCGAACATCCACTACTCCATCCTTAAGACTCTTATCTATTAGAACACCTACGCCATTCCTAGTCCCAGCCGAACCAGAATACCAAAGCTTGAAACCGGTATTCTCGACTTCTCTCGCCTTTTGACCCGCCTATGTAGTCTCTTGTACACAAAGGATATTTACTCGTCTCCTAATGGCAACATCTACTAACTCACGTAGCTTCCCCGTCAAGGATCCTACATTCCAACTACCCACCCGAAATCTAATCCTCGGCTAGCTTCCTTACGCTTTGCACCCGTCGAGTAAGATGCAAAGACCCTTGCTCACTTATCACTACATCCGGGCGATGATGTAGCGCGCCACTAAGGTGATGGCGATCCGGCCCTTGCTCATTTAACACCATATCCGGGTTCCGATATGGCGCGCCACTAAGGCGGTGGCGACCCGGCCCTTGCCCAGTTAACACCATACCCGGGTTCCGATATGGCGCGTCGCTAAGAGGGTTACGCCCCAACGAATTTCTATTGGGTTTCATTTCCATGAGAATGGCTAAGTGTAGTTGTTGGCTCGCCAAGCCTATCACAACCCCCTCCTCCTTTTCACTGCCCATGTGCCTCCTGGCATTCTTGTTCCACATGCTCGCCAGTTGGCTCTTCTCACCCGACAATGATGCTCCTCACCCGACAATGATTTTCTTGCTTTCAGAGGCTAGTTTTACCAGGCAGTGGAAACTACGAGAGCTCCTACTAAACACATATCCTTGCTCAGCAAAGCTAGGTAGGTTTGGGCTGTTAGAATATATTTTATAGGGCTATATCGTCCGCCCCTATTGTATTATACAGGGCCACATCCCCAAGTATTTAGAATCCTATCTGTTAGGATATAAACCGACTGGTTTGGAAACTAGAGATAAGAATCAATCGGTTTCCATTGTAACAGAATAGGACTTCCTTTGTATTAGATGGCCTCTGGCCTTATATAAAGGGAACCCCATCGGCCCAAGCACCTTAAGGGGCAATCAATCTATTATCTCGGTGCCTGATTCTTTCATGGTAATCAGAGCCACCTCCTCTTCCAATCTCATCGATGACCAGATTCAATGACGTCCTTCAGCTCCGCAGTACCAACGCCTCTCCTAGGGCAAAGTATTGCTGTGAAGCTCAACAAGATCAACTTCGCGCTCTGGAAAGTGCAAGTTCTATCCATCCTTAGAGAAGCACAGCTACAAGGCTACTTAGATGGCACGGCTGTAGCGCCTGAAGAGAAAATCTTCACCAAACAAGATGGAAAAACAATTGAAGACATCAACCCAGAGTACATTCAATGGGATGCACTCCAACAGCAAGTTCTTGGATTTCTTATGACATCCATGACTCAAGAAGTCATGGGTCAGGTTGCCATCTATGAAACACCTCATGAGGTGTGGTCAAAACTGCAGAAGACCTATGCCTCGCAGTCAAGAGCATGAACTGTAAATACAAGAATTGCCTTGGCAACCACAAGAAAAGGTAATATGACAATGGTCGAATATATTACCAAGATGAAATCTCTTGCAGATGAGATGGCATCTGCAAGGAAGACCGTTGATGATGAAGAACTTGTCTCCTACATCCTTGCTGGACTTGATGAAGAATATAATCCAGTGGTCTCTGCTTTGGTGGCTCGGGTTGAGGAAGTCACCGTGGCTGAGGCCATATCTCAGCTTCTAAGCTTTGATGCAAGGATGGATCTGCTTCATGGAGGATATTGGGCCTCTGACAATGCTGCTGGCCGAGGACGCAATAACAACAATCGTGGCCATGGCCGAAACAGAGGACGTGGTACCCCCTCAGTGGCCGTGGATTTTATCAAGGCTCATCATCGTCCTCATCTGATGGACGCTCACAAGGAAAACGCACTGACAAGATCTGTCAGGTCTGTGGCAAGGGAGGACACACTGCTCTTGACTTCTGGAACCGCTATGATGAGAACTACACTCTCGACACAAAAGTTGCAGTAGAGCCACTCATTATGGCTATGGTGTTGATACAAATTGGTACACCGATACTGCAGCAACAGATCATATTACATCCAATCTGGACAAGCTAATAGTTCAGAACAAATACAAGCGGATAGATCAAATACTCACAGCCAGTGGAGCAGGTATGAACATTGATAATATTGGTCATGCTGTTATTAATACCCTTGCAAAAACTCTGCATCTTAAAAATGTCCTTCATGCACCTAGTGCTAAAAAGATTTAGTTTCAGTTCATCGATTTTCTAAAGACAATCATGTCTCACTTGAATACTTTCCTTATCATCTCTTGATTAATGATCTGGGCACGAAGAAGGTTCTGCTCCGTAGTAAATGTGAAGACAGTCTATACCCCTTACCAAGCCTTCGACGAGAGGCTCTTGGTGCTGTCAAGATGTCCTCTCACCATTGGCATAGTCGCCTTGGTCATCCATCCTTCCAACTTATTCACAAGCTAGTCAGACAAAATAAAATTCTGTGTTCTAATAAGTTAGAAGATTCTGTTTGTAATGTCTGTCAACAGGAAAAGAGTCATTAACTGTCTTATCCTATATCAATAAGTGTCTCATCAAAACCTCTTGATCTGGTGTTTTCTGATGTATGGGGCCCTGCCCCTGAGTCTGTAGGCCGAAAAAATATTATGTCAGTTTTATCGATGATTTCAGCAAGTTCACGTGGGTTTATATGCTCAAATTCAAATATGAAGTGTTCAAAAAGTTTGTTGAGTTCCAAAACATGGCAAAACACCGCTTTGACACCAAAATCATCTCTGTTCAAACTGATTGTGGAGGCGAGTATCAACGTTTAAATTTATTCTTTACCAAAATAGGTATTTCACATCTAGTATCTTGTCCTCATGTTCATCAGCAAAATGGTCCTGCTGAGAGAAAACATCGTCGTATAGTAGAGGTTGGTCTATCTCTACTCGCTCATGCCTCAATACCATCAAAATTCTGGGATGAAGCTTTTGCTGCTGTTGTATTTTTCATAAACCGAACATCCACCAAGCTACTTAATTATTTACCCCCCCTTGACAAGCTGTTTAAACAGTCTCCAAATTACTCTTTTCTTAAGTTTTTTGGATGTGCATGCTGACCCAACTTACGTCCTTATTATTAGAAGGCTAATAGAGGCTGTATTAGATGATGATGATAATGACGGTACGTGGTCCATTATATAGAGGGATTAGATGAGTGAAAAAGACTAAACTACCCCTAACCCTAATCCCTCACTAATGACTAAATTACCCCTGTATTACCCACACAATTACAGAGTACACCCCCCCGCAGTCACAACATCTAGCCACTGCACATATTGAGACTGGACCGAAACTCAGAGAACAGCGATGACGGGAGGCCCTTCGTGAAGATGTCGGCGAACTGCATTGTCGTCGGGACATGGTGTACCCGAACCTCGCCACGTGCAACCCGCTCACGAACAAAATGGAGGTCGATCTCCATATGCTTTGTGCGCTGATGCTGGACCGGGTTGGTGGAGAGGTACACGGCGCTGACGTTGTCGCAGTAGATGAGGGTGCTTCTGGCGACGAGAGTGTGGAGCTCCTGAAGCAGCTGCTGAAGCCAGGAAGTCTCAGCCACGCCGTTAGCCACCGCGCGATACTCTGCCTCAGCACTCGAACGCGACACCACGGGCTGTCGCTTCAAGGACCATGAGACGAGGTTACTGCCTAGGAAGACGGCGTACCCAGAGGTAGACCGGCGAGTGTCCGGGCGGACTGCCCAGTCAGCGTCGGTGTACATGACCAGCTCGGAGGCCGCGTCACGTCGAAGGAGGAGGCCGTAGTCGATGGTGCCTCGTAGGTACCGAAGAATCCGCTTCATAGCGGTGAGGTGCGGCTCCCTCGGATCATGCATGTGGAGGCACACCTGCTGAACCACATAGGAGATATCCGGCCTGGTGAAGGTGAGATACTGAAGAGCACCTCAAGACTCCTGTAAGTAGTGGGTGTGGGCTGATCTGCCCCTGGCCCAGGCCGGCCCCTCCCTGGCCCAGGGCGGCCAGAACTGGGCCAAGTGGGCTGGTCAGCCCTGGTCCAGGCCGGGCCCCCTTTCTAGAAGGTTTTTGAGTTTAATCTTCTTAGAGATAGATTAAAAGATCCTTTGTAACAGATTAGGACTCTTGTAAGGGGGGGCTATATATACAAGCCAAAAACACCCCAAATTGTGAGAGAGATCAATACAGAAAATTTTCCTCCACTTTTCTAACCCTAGCCGCCTCTCTCCCTCCTGCCCTAGCCGCCGGCCTAGCCTCTGCCCTAGCCGCCGCCTAGCTCCTGCCCTAGCCGCCGCCTCCCTCTGCAGCCCTAGCCGCCACCAGGGGCTAGAACCAGCCGCCGCCCCTGTTTCCACCTCTATTCTGCGTCTCTTCAACACCAGAACAGATCCGGCGGCTCCTGATCTCCCCTGTTCTGTTCTGCTGGAACAGAACCTGGCATGACTCTCTGTTCTGCTCTGCTCTGTCCAGGGCAGATCAGCTTGTTCAGCAAGAACAGAGGTAGTTTCAGCGTCGGAATTGCAACATTCGTGGTATCAGAGCCTGTTTCAACCCTAGGCTGAATTCTGCAAGATGTCGTCTACACCTACAAGCAGCGGCAGCGCCATCAGCCATGGCACACCCTCACCGGCAGCTCGTGAGGTGAACACCGGGATGGGGTTCCCCGTGCTCACCAAGACCAACTACGCGGAGTGGGCTGTCATGATGAAGATCAAGCTGAAGGCGCGACTGCTTTGGAAGGCTGTGGAGGAGGGGAACGTGAGCGAGCAGGAAGACATGATGGCGCTTGACATCTTGGTCAGCGCTGTCCCGCCGGAGATGATCACGACGATCGGAGAAAAGAGGACGGCGAAGGAGGCATGGGACACGATCGCCATCATGCGGGTCGGGGCCGACCGCGTGAAGAAGACGACGACGCAACAACTCCGGAAGGAGTTTGAAGACGCTGTCTTCAAGGATGGCGAAAGTGTGGAGGACTTCTCCCTCCGCCTGAGCGGCATGCTATCACGGCTTGCGTCGCTAGGGGAGGAGATAGGAGAAGAGAGGGCCGTGGAGAAGCTCCTGCGAAGCGTTCCAGAACGCTTGCAACAGATCGTGGTGGCGATCACGACACTGCTGGACGTGTCGACCCTCACCTTGTCGGAGGTGACGGGGCGTCTCAGGGCGGCTGAGAACGCTTTCGACTCGACGCAGCGGAAGGGAGGAGTACACAATGGCCAGCTGTACCTCACTCGGGAGGAGTGGGAGGCACAGCGGAAGGAGGAGCGGTCTACCCAGCCCGCGGGTTCTTCTAAGAGGGGCGTCCGAAAGGGCCCGCCCAAGAAGAACGGAGGCAAGAAGGGAGGTTCCGGGAAGGATATTCCGCGGGACCAGTGCAGGAAGTGCGGGAAGAAGGGCCACTGGGCCAGGGAGTGTCGGTCGAAGCCTAAGGAGGAGCCGCAGCAGCAGGCTTTCGTGGCAAAGGCGGAGGAGGAGGGCGCCTTGTTTATGACAAGGGTGGCCTCAGTACAGGAGGAGCCTGTACAGGAACGTCCTATGCGCCCACTGGAGATAGTGGAGGGACGTGTCTTCGCTCACCGCAGCAACGACGATGACTTTGATGACACTCGTTGGTACCTCGACACGGGCGCGACCAACCACATGACGGGTTCGCGCGCCGTCTTCTCCGAGCTTGACGAAAACGTCGTCGGAACCATCAAGTTCGGCGATAATTCCGTCGTGCGTATCCAGGGGAAGGGTACGGTCTTATTCGCCGCCAAGACGGGTGAGCACCGGAGGCTCACCGGCGTCTACCTCATCCCACGCCTCACCACCAACCTCATCAGCGTCGGCCAGCTGGATGAGGATGGCTACAGCATCACGGTGCAAGGAGGAGTGATGCACATACGGGATGAGCAGCAGCGTCTCCTCACACGAGTTCAGCGCGACGATAGCAAGCTGTACTCCATCAGGCTCAACATCACACGTCCGGTTTGCCTAACCGCGAGGCGTGATGATGTTGCGTGGCGTTGGCACGAACGCTACGGACACGTCGGCTTCCAGGCGCTTCGGAAGTTGGCGCGAGAGGAGATGGTGCTCGGGCTTCCGCAAATTGATCATGTCGATCAATTGTGCGAAGCTTGCTTGGTCGGGAAGCAGAGGCGCTCCAGCTTCCCCAAGCAAGCTCGGCGGCGCGCGGAGGGCGCGCTCGACCTTGTCCACGGCGACATCTGCGGGCCTATCACGCCGACGACTCCAGGTGGCAAGAAGATGTTCTTGTTGCTTGTGGATGACATGAGCCGCTATATGTGGCTTTATCTTCTAGCAACCAAGGACAAGGCGCCAAACTTAATTCAGCAATTCAAGGCAACAGCTGAATTAGAGTCCGGGAGGAGGCTGAAGTTACTCCGTACTGATCGCGGAGGGGAGTTCACCTCACAGGAGTTCGGCGAGTACTGCGCTCAGCACGGAGTACAACGTCAGCTCACAGCCCCGTATACGCCGCAGCAAAACGGGGTTGTGGAGCGGCGCAACCAGACGGTGGTCGGCATGGCGAGGAGCATGTTGAAGGCAAAGGGTATGCCCGGGATATTTTGGGGTGAGGCAGTTATCACGGCTGTTTATATCCTGAATCGATCCCCTACCCGCGGCCTGGACGGGAAGACGCCATATGAAGCTTGGCATGGAGAGCGACCAGCCGTCAATTATTTCCGAACTTTTGGGTGCGTGGGGCATGTCAAGAACACGTGCCCCAACCTGAAAAAGTTGGAAGACCGGAGTACTCCGATGATTTTTCTTGGCTATGCTGCAGGGACGAAGGGCTATCAGATGTATAATCCGGCTGATGGGCGCACACACATATCACATGACGTGATATTCGACGAGGCGGCCAAGTGGGACTGGGGAGAAGGAGCAGGAGAAGAGGACTACACCGCCTTCCACGTCGACTCCTTAGGTCCAGCAGGTGCTGGACCTGCTGTTTCAGCACCCGGAGAGGTGCTGCAGGGTCCGGAGGGGCCGAACAGCACCCCTGCAGTGTCCAGGAGGGGCACAGAAAGGTCTGTACAGACCCTAGGAGTTCCTACGCCAGCCTCCAGACCTGCTGGAGAGGGTCCAGCACCTGCAGCGTCGCCCAAAGGGCCCTTGCAGGGACTGTCCAGCGCAAATCAGGGCTGGGACAGTCCTGCACGGGGGTCAGCAGCAGCGGGGGATTCTGGACTTGAAGATTCCAGCACCTTCGTCACGCCCCGGAATCCTCCACGGCCCATCCGCTTCGCCACGCCGTCGACGGACGTCGGCAGCAACGTCGACGCCTACCACGACGACAACGCTGCACTTCGGTTCCGCACGATGCGCAACGTGCTGGGAACCCTCACCCTTCCTGGTCGGGCTGAGCGCCCACCAAGCTTGGAGGAGGGGGAGCTTATGTTCACCACCGCGGAGGAGCCCATGTCCTTCGCCGATGCTGAGGAACACCCGTGCTGGAAACGGGCCATGCTCGAGGAGATGGAGTCCATAGAAGAAAACAAGACTTGGCAACTTGTTGATCTTCCCGCAGGACACAAGCCCATTGGCCTCAAATGGGTGTTTAAGGTGAAGAAGGACGAGCATGGGGAGGTGGTGAAGCACAAGGCTCGACTGGTGGCAAAAGGCTATGTCCAACGGCAAGGAATAGACTTTGACGAGGTATTTGCTCCTGTAGCTCGTCTCGAATCTATTCGCTTGCTCCTTGCAGTTGCTGCACACAAGGGGTGCGAGGTACACCACATGGACGTGAAGAGCGCCTTCCTGAACGGCGACTTGATGGAGGAGGTGTACGTCTCCCAACCCGCTGGCTTCATCATCAACGGAGCCGAACACAAGGTGTATCGGCTCAAGAAAGCTTTATATGGACTTCGTCAGGCGCCCAGGGCCTGGAATGCCAAGCTCAACGATAGCTTGCTATCACTTGGTTTCCAGAAGAGTACGAGCGAGCACGGGATCTACTTCCGTGGAGCTGCAGAGGAAAAGCTCATCGTCGGTGTGTACGTCGACGACCTCGTGATCACAGGAGGCGGCACGATCAAGAAGTTCAAGGAGGAGATGATGAAGCGGTTCAAGATGAGCGACTTGGGCCTCTTGTCGTATTATCTTGGCCTGGAGGTGCGACAGACCGAAGAAGGGATAAGCGTTGGGCAGGCGGCCTATGCTTCCAAACTTGTCTCTAAAGCTGGCCTGGAAGGATGCAATCCCTGTGCATTTCCCATGGAGCAAGGCCTCAAGCTTTGCAAGACAAGTAATAGCCCGTTGGTGCATGCAACGGACTATAGGAGTTTGGTTGGAGGGCTGCGATACTTGGTGAACACACGTCCCGATCTTGCCTACTCGGTCGGGTACGTGAGTCGGTTTCTGGTGGAGCCCAAGGAAGATCACTTTGCTGCAGTCAAACGCATTGTACGCTACATAGCCGGTACAATCAACTATGGAGTCTTCTATGCAAGAGGAGGAGACATGGAGCTTATTGGGTACTCGGATAGTGACTATGCGGGAGACGTGGAGGACCGCAAGAGCACAAGCGGGGTGCTGTTTTGTCTTGGAAACAACCCCGTTTCATGGCAGTCCTGCAAGCAGAAGGTGGGTGGCCTTGTCCTCATGTGAAGCAAAGTATATCGCAGCAGCTCAAGGGGCATGTCAAGGTGTATGGATGGCACGGCTGATGGAGGACTTAGCTGGAAAATCGAAGGCGCCGGTGCTGCGGGTTGATAACAAGTCAGCTATAGACTTGAGCAAGAATCCGGTACACCATGACAGGAGCAAGCACATCGACGTCAAGTACCACTACATACGAGAGTGTGTGGACAGCGGTACTATTGTGCTTGAGCAAATCTCCACTCAAGACCAGATGGCGGACATCTTGACCAAGGCTCTTGGAAGACATAAGTTCGTGGAGATGAGGAGAAGGATCGGGATCCTAGACATGGGCCAGTGTCAGGATCAGGAGGAGAATGTGGGCTGATCTGCCCCTGGCCCAGGCCGGCCCCTCCCTGGCCCAGGGCGGCCAGAACTGGGCCAAGTGGGCTGGTCAGCCCTGGCCCAGGCCGGGCCCCCTTTCTAGAAGGTTTTTGAGTTTAATCTTCTTAGAGATAGATTAAAAGATCCTTTGTAACAGATTAGGACTCTTGTAAGGGGGGGCTATATATACAAGCCAAAAACACCCCAAATTGTGAGAGAGATCAATATAGAAAATTTTCCTCCACTTTTCTAACCCTAGCCGCCTCTCTCCCTCCTGCCCTAGCCGCCGGCCTAGCCTCTGCCCTAGCCGCCGCCCAGCTCCTGCCCTAGCCGCCGCCTCCCTCTGCAGCCCTAGCCGCCACCAGGGGCTAGAACCAGCCGCCGCCCCTGTTTCCACCTCTATTCTGCGTCTCTTCAACACCAGAACAGATCCGACGGCTCCTGATCTCCCCTGTTCTGTTCTGCTGGAACAGAACCTGGCGTGACTCTCTGTTCTGCTCTGTCCAGCGCAGGAGCAGAAGCTGAATCAAGCCTGCGGCTGTTCTGTTTCCCTAAACAGTTGCTGTTATTCCTCTGTTGTTGGCTGAAGATTTTTCTGGTCTGTCTTCAGGGAAGACAGATTGATCTGCTAGGGCAGATCAGCTTGTTCAGCAAGAACAGAGGTAGTTTCAGCGTCGGAATTGCAACAGTGGGGTCAGTGACGGGTGTCCCGTCGGTAGCAGAGAGCTTCGCCTGAGTATCCACTGGAGTGGAGCATGGCTTGCACTCAGCCATGCCCGCTCGCTGGAGGATATCCAGGCAGTACTGTTGCTGGTGAAGGAACAAACAGCCTGGTCGGTCCTCGACCGCAATACCCAGGAAGTGGTGAAGGCGGTCCAGGTCCTTTATAGCGAACTCCTGCTATAAAGCAGAAATAGTGCGCCGAAGAAGAGCCGGACTGGACGCTGTGAGTACAATGTCATCGACGTACAGTAGAAGGTAAGCAGTGTCACTGCCACGTCGATAGACAAACAGCGAAGTGTCCGACTTAGCTTCGACGAACCCCTGTGAGACCAAGAAGGAGGCGAACCGGCTATACCAGGCTCTCGGTGCCTGCTTTAGACCGTACAGGGATTTGTTCAACTTACAGACCATGTCTGGGTGAGCTGAATTAACAAATCCTGTCGGCTGACTGCAGTACACCGTCTCAGTCAGTGTACCGTGGAGGAAGTCATTCTTGACGTCCAACTGGTGGATGGGCCAAGGACGCGAGAGAGCCAACGACAGAACGATACGAACCTTTGCCGACTTCACCACCGGGCTGAAAGTCTCGTCGTAGTCGACTCTAGGGCGCTGAGTGAAGCCCCGAAGTACCCACCGAGTCTTGTACCTCTCCAAGGTACCGTCCGCCTTCTTCTTATGTGTGAATATCCACTTGCCCGTGACAACATTGCCACGACCGGGGCGGGGAACCAGGTCCAGGTCCGGTTGGCAAGCAGGGCCTCATACTCTTCCTACATAGCGCGACGCCAGTGAGGGTCGACGAGGGCGCTACGCACAGAAGTAGGTATGGGTGAGATCAAAGAAGAGCTGGTCGGTGGAGATGTCGTTGACGAAAAAGCAGCTCCGGCGAAGCGCTCAACCGGCCGGAGACTCCCGGACGCACGTCGAGTCACCATCTGGTGGACGTGACTAGGATCCCTGTGGAGAAGAGGAGGGTTGTACACCGGTCGCTGGGTACAACAACCTTCTCTCGTCGTGGGTAGACGAGAGTGGGTCTCGAGGCCGCGCGTGGCGCAACTGGAGCAGGGGTCTGTTGCAATTCCAGCCCCTGAACTGTCTCTGTTCTTGCTGTACAAACTGATCTGCCCTAGCAGATCAGTCTGACCTCTAGCTTTGATGGCAGCTGATCCAAGCCTGGTGGCGGCTAGGGTTGAGGAGGGAGGCAACAACTTGAGGAAGGAGATGCCCTGGGCGGGTGGAACAGCAGCAGACCTGGGCGGGCGGCTGGAACAACAGCTCTGAGGGGCGGCAGCAGACCCTAGCCCCTAGTGACGGCTAGGGTTCTTGGGAGGCGCCGACCTGGGAGAGAAAGGGGGCGGTGGCTGCAAGGGGGAGAGAGGCGGCTAGGGCAAGAAAAAGTGGAGGAATTTTTCTTTATTGATCTCTCTCTAAATTTGGGGTGTTTTGGCTTTGTTTATATAGCCCCCCTTTACAAGAGTCTTAATCTATTACAATAGGAGAAAAATAGATTATTATCTAAACTAGGGCTGCCACCTAATATGGTGCAGACGCGCCAACTAGGGCTGACCAGCCCTGACCTGGGCGTGCACACAACAGGGGGGAATCAGGGTTCACCCCCCTGTCCTGGCCGCGCAGGCCCAGCGGCAGGGTCATCCCACATTCTCCTCCTGATTCTGACGCTGGCCCACGTCCAAGATCCCAATCCTTCTTCTCATCTCCACGAACTTTTGTCTTCCAAGGGCCTTGGTCAAGATGTCCGCCATCTGGTCTTGGGTGGAGATTTGCTCAAGCACAATAGTACCGTAGTCCACACACTCCCGTATGTAGTGGTACTTGACATCGATGTGCTTGCTTCTGTCATGGTGTACCGGGTTCTTGCTCAAATCTATAGCTGACTTGTTATCAACCCGCAACACCGACGCCTTCGATTTTTCAGCCAAATCCTCCATTAGCCGTGCCATGCATAAACCTTGACATGCCCCTTGAGCTGCTGCATTATATTTCACATGAGGACAAGGTCACAACCTTCTGCTTGTAGGACTGCCATGAAACGGGCCTGTTTCCAAGACAAAATAGCACCCCGCTTGTGCTCTTGCGGTCCTCCACGTCTCCTGCATAGTCACTATTCGAGTACCCAATAAGCTCCATGTCTCCTCCTCTTGTATAGAAGACTCCATAGTTGATTGTACTCGTTATGTAGCGTACAATGCGTTTGACTGCAGCAAAGTGATCCTCCTTGGGCTCCTCCAGAATCCGACTCACGTACCCGACCGAGTAGGCAAGATCGGGACGTGTGTTCACCAAGTATTGCAGCCCTCCAACCAAGCTCCTATAGTCCGATGCATGCACCAACGGGCTATCACTTGTCTTGTAAAGCTTGAGGCTTTGCTCCATAGGGAATGAACAGGGGTTGCATCCTTCCAGGCCAGCTTTAGTGACAAGTTTGGAAGCGTAGGCCGCCTGCCCAACGCTTTATCCCTGCATCAGTCTGCCGCACCTCCAAGCCAAGATAATATGACAAGAGACCCAAGTCGCTCATCTTGAACCTCTTCATCATCTCTCCTTTGAACTTCTTGAGATCGCCTTCTCCTGTGATCACAAGATCGTCGACGTACACGTCGACGATGAGCTTCTCATCTTCAGCTCCACGGAAATAAATTCCGTGCTCGCTCGTACTCTTCTGGAAACCAAGCAATAGCAAGCTATCGTCAGTGTTCCAAAAAGCGCTAGGCGCTAGGCGGGCGGTGACCCTCCGCCTAGAGCCTAGGCGTTCCTAGGCGGCGCCTAGGCGTTATAAACTGTAGCAGTAGTACACTTTAAATTTTTTAAAAATACAGAAATATAAGAGTATATTCTGCTCTACTAGACTAATTTTCCATGGGCCAGTTTCTTCCTCTCCACACAACCTTTCCCGCAGCCCACCCACGTGCAAGCCCAATGCCACCCTTCAGCTCCTCCTCCCGCACCACTGGATTTGCCCTGCCGACAGCCGGCCGACGAGATCTGCCCCCCCCCCCCCCCCCCCCCCCCCCCGCGGCGCTCTGGGGATTCCACACGCCGTCCCCCCAGCGAGCGCCAAGATCTGGAATCCCCCCCCCCAGCTCGGCCGAGATCTGGCTCGCGCGCCGCCCTCTGAGGATCCCCCCGCGCGCGCCGCGGCCCCCCCGGGATCCCGCCCCCCACATCGATGCTGGCGCTCGTCCCCCCCCCCCCCCCCCACCCGGCGCTCGCGAGCGGCCACCCCCTGAGGCGAGGCGGGAGGCCAGCGCTCCGCGCGGAAGCGCGCCTAGGCGACCGCCTTAGAGCGCCTTTTGGAACGATGGCTATCGTTGAGCTTGGCATTCCAGGCCCTGGTCGCCTGACGAAGTCCATATAAAGCCTTCTTGAGCCGATAAACCTTGTGTTCGGCTCCGTCGATGATGAAGCCTACGGGTTGGGAGACGTACACCTCCTCCATCAAGTCGCCGTTCAAGAAGTCACTCTTCACGTCCATGTGGTGTACCTCCCACCCCTTGTGCGGAGCAACTGCAAGGAGCAAGCGAACAGATTCGAGACGAGGTACAGGAGCAAATACCTCGTCAAAATCTATTCCTTGCCGTTGGACATAGCCTTTTGCCACCAATCGAGCCTTGTGCTTCACCACCTCTCCATGCTCGTCCTTCTTCACCTTGAACACCCATTTGAGGCCAATGGGCTTGTGTCCTGCAGGAAGATCAACAAGTTGCCAAGTCTTGTTTTCTTCTATGGACTCCATCTCCTCGAGCATGGCCCGTCTCCAGCACGGGTGTTCCTCAACATCGGCGAAGGACGTGGACTCCTCCGCGGTGGTGAACATGAGCTCCCCCCTCCTCTAAGTTTGGTGGGCGCTCAGCCCGACCAGGAGGGGTGAGGGTTCCAAGCACGTTGCGCATTATGCGGAACCGTAGTTTCGTGTCGTCGTCGTAGTAGGTGTCGACGATGTTGCTGCCGGGGTTCGACAACGGTGTGGCGAAGCAGATGGGCCGTGGAGGATTCCGGGACGTGACGAAGGTGCTGGAATCTTCAAGTCCGGAACCCCCCGCTGCTGCTGACTCCCGTGCAGGACTGTCCCAACCCTGATTTGCGATGGACAGTCCCTGCAGGGACCTTTGGGGCGACGCTGCAGGTGCTGGACTCTCTCCAGCAGTTCTGGAGGCTGGCGCAGGAACTCCTAGGGTCTGGACAGACCCTTCTGTGCCCCTCTTGGGCACTGCTGGAGTGCTGTTCGGCCCCTCCGGACCTTGCAGCACCTCTCTGGGTGCTGGAACAGCAGGTCCAGCAGGTGCTGGACCTAAGGAGTCGACGTAGAAGGCGGTGTAGTCCTCTTCTCCTGCTCCTTCTCCCCAGTCCCACTTGACCGCCTCGTCGAATATCACTTCACGTGATATGTGTGTGCGCCCATCAGCCGGATTATACATCCGATAGCCCTTCGTCCCTGCAACATAGCAAAAAAAAATCATCGGAGTACTTTGGTCTTCCAACTTTTTCAGGTGGGGGCGCGTGTTCTTGACATGTCCCACACACCCAAAAGTTCGAAAATAATTGACAGCTGGTCGCTCTCCATGCCAAGCTTCAAATGGTCTTCCCGTCGAGGCCGCGGGTGGAGGATCGATTTAAGATATAGACAGCCGTGATAACTGCCTCACCCCAAAAAATCTCGGGCATACCCTTCGCCTTCAACATACTCCTCGCCATGCAGACCACCGTCTGGTTGCGTCGCTCCACAACCCCGTTTTGCTATGGCGTATACGGGGCTGTGAGCTGACGTTGTACTCCGTGCTGAGCGCAGTACTCGCCGAACTCCTGTGAGGTGAATTCCCCTCCGTGATCAGTACGGAGTAGCTTCAGCCTCCTCCCGGACTCTAATTCAGCCGCCGCCTTGAATTGCTGAATTAAGTCGGGCGCCTGGTCCTTGGTTGCTACAAGATGAAGCCACATGTAGCGGCTCATGTCATACACTAGCAACAAGAACGTCTTCTTGTCGCCTGGAGTCGTCGGAGTGGTAGGCCCGTAGATGTCGCCGTGGACAAGGTCGAGCGCGCCCTCCGCGCGTCGTCTAGCTTGCTTGGGGAAGTTGGAGCACCTCTGCTTCCCGACCAAGCAAGCTTCGCTCAATTTGCGGAAGCCCGAGCACCATCTTCTCTCGTGCCAACTTCCGAAGCGCCTGCAAGCCGACGTGTCCGTAGCGTTCGTGCCAACGCCACGCAACATCATCACGCCTCGCGGTTAGGCAAACCGGACGTGTGATGTTGAGCCTGATGGAGTACAACTTGCTGTCATCGCGCTGAACTCATGTGAGAAGACGCTGCTGCTCGTCCCATGTGTGCATCACTCCTTGCACTGTGATGCTGTAGCCATCCTTGTCCAGCTGGCCGACGCTGATGAGGTTGGTGGTGAGGCGCGGGATGAGGTAGACGCTAGTGAGCCTCTTGTGCTCACCCGTCTTGGCGGCAAATAAGACCGTACCCTTCCCCTGGATACGCACGACGAAATTGTCGCCGAACTTGATGGTTCCGACGATGTTTTCGTCAAGCTCGGAGAAGACGGTGCGCGAACCCGTCATGTGGTTGGTCACGCCCGTGTCGAGGTACCAACGAGTGTCGTCAAATTCGTCGTCGTTGCTGCGGTAAGCGAAGACACGTCCCTCCACTATCTCCAGTGGGCGCGTAGGACGTTCCTGTACAGGCTCCTCCTGTACTGAGGCCACCCTTGTCATAAACAAGGCGCCCTCCTCCTCCGCCTTCGTCACGAAAGCCTGCTGCTGCGACTCCTCCTTAGGCTTCACCCGACACTCGCTGGCCCAGTGGCCCTTCTTCCCACACTTCCTGCACTGGTCCTGCGGAATATCCTTCCTGGAACCTCCCTTCTTGCCTCCGTTCTTCTTGGGTGGGCCCTTTCGGCCGCCCCTCTTAGAAGAACCTGCGGACTGGGTAGACCGCTCCTCCTTCCGCTGTGCCTCCCACTCCTCCCGAGTTAGGTACAACTGGCTGTTGTGTACTCCTCCCTTCCGCTGCGTCGAGTCAAAGGCGTTCTTAGCCGCCCTGAGACGCCCCGTCACCTTCGACAAGGTGAGGGTCGACACGTCCAGCAGTGTCGTGATCGCCACCACGATCTGTTGGAAGCGTTCTAGAACGCTTCGCAGGAGCCTCTCCACGGCCCTCTCTTCTCCTATCTCCTCCCCTAGCGAAGCAAGTCGTGATAGCATGCCGCTCAGGCGGAGAGAGAAGTCCTCCACGCTTTCGCCATCCTTGAAGACAGCGTCCTCAAACTCCTTCCGGAGTTGCTGTGCTGTCGTCTTCTTCACGCGGCCGGCCCCGACCCGCATGATGGCGATCGTGTCCCATGCCTCCTTCGCCGTCCTCTTCTCTCCGATCGTCGTGATCATCTCCGGCGGGACAACGTTGACCAGGATGTCAAGCGCCATCATATCTTCCTGCTCGCTCACGTTCCCCTCCTCCACGGCCTTCCAAAGCAGCCGTGCCTTCAGCTTGATCTTCATCATGACAGCCCACTCCGCGTAGTTGGTCTTGGTGAGCACGGGGAACCCCGTCCCCGTGTTCACCTCACGAGCTGCCGGTGAGGGTGTCGCATGGCTGATGGCGCTGCCGCTGCTTGTAGATGTAGATGACATTTTGCAGAATTCAACCTAGGGTTGAAACCGGCTCTGATGCCACGAATGTTGCAATTCCAGCCCTTGAACTGTCTGTGTTCTTGCTGTACAAACTGATCTGCCCTAGCAAATCAGTCTGACCTCTAGCTTTGATGGCGGCTAGGGTTGAGGAGGGAGGCAACAGCTTGAGGAAGGAGATGCCCTGGGCGGGTGGAACAACAGCAGACCTGGGCGGCGGCTGGAACAACAGCTCTGAGGGGCGGCAGCAGATCCTAGCCCCTGGTGGCGGCTAGGGTTCTTGGGAGGCGCCGACTTGGGAGAGAAAGGGGGGCAGCGGCTGCAAGGGGGAGAGGCGGCTAGGGCAAGAAAAAGTGGAGGAATTTTTCTTTATTGATCTCTCTCTCAGTTTGGGGTGTTTTGGCTTTGTTTATATAGCCTCCCCTTTACAAGAGCCCTAATCTATTACAATAGGAGGAAAAACAAATCTAAACTAGGGCTGCCGCCTAATATGGTGCAGCCGCACCAACTAGGGCTGACCAGCCCTGACCTGGGCGCACACACAAGGGGGATCAGGGTTCGCCCCCCTATCCTGGCCGCCCAGGCCCAACGGCAGAGTCATCCCATAGGGCCCCATCCCGCGCTCGTCGCTGGTAGACAAGTGCGGGGCCGGCGAAGCGAGAAGTCGTCGTCGGTGCCGTGCCTGGTGCATCTGGTGACATAGGGCTCGCTGCAGGTGACGTTAGGGAAGCCGAGGCCGCGCGTGGCGCAGCTGGTGACGTAGGGGTCACCCGAGGCACATCAGGCGATGGCAGAGACGTCGATGCCGCGCGTGGCGCAGCTAGTGACGTCGGGGCCACCTGAGGTGCAGCAGGTGACGTCGGGGAAGCCGAGGCCGCGCGTGGCGCAGCTGGTGACGTAGGGGTCACCCGAGGTGCAGCAGGAGACGCCGGAGGCGTCGGTGCCACACGTGGTGCAGCAGGTGACGCCGGGGGCACACCTGAGGCGTAGCTTATGTCGATTCTGCAGAAGAAAGAGGCCAAGGCAGCTAGGGAGCAACCTCGAGGTCAGTAGGAAAAAGAGAATCCGGCTCTATGGTGGAACCGGAAGAGGTGGTGGAGAAAGGAAAGGAGGACTCGTCGAAGACGACGTGCCAGAAGATCAAAAGGCGGTAAGTAGTGAGATCTAAGTACTCCTTATGATCAAGGGAATACGCGAGAAAAACACACTGTGTCGAGCGGGGCGCAAGCTTATGCGGGGCAGTGGCGGAAAGGTTAGGTTAGCAAGCGCACCCGAAAACTCGAAGGTAATTGTAAAGAGGATCGGTGCCATATAGAGCAAAGTAGGGGGTGGAGGCACAGATCGCCTTGGGGAAGACAATTAATCAGTAGTGTGGCAGTATGAAGAGCCTCCACCCAGTATCGGGCTGGAATAAATGACTGGAACATCAGGGAGCACATGACATCATTGGTGGTGCGAATCATGCGCTCTGTCTTGCCGTTTTGAGGAGAGGTATACGGACAAGACATGCATAGCTATACCCCATGTGCGGAGAGAAAGTTACGAAACGCAGAGTTATCGAACTCGCGCCCGTTATTACACTGGACAGCTCGGATGGTGCATCCAAACTGAGTGGAAATACAAACGAAGAAGTGAGAAAGAATAACGAAAGTAGACTTCAATCGTAATGAAAAAGTCCAGGAAAAGTGAGAAAAATCATCAATGATCACCAAGTAATAATTAAAGCCCGATATACTGGTAATGGGTGATGTCCACAAATCACAATGTATAAGATAAAAAACGTGCTAAACATGAGTCACATAAGTGGGAAAAGGAAGCCGAAAATGGCGACCAAGCTGACAAGCATGACATAAGGAGTCATGTGTGCCTCTAGAACACGAGATAACAGAACTACTGGACAACTTCGACATAGCATCTGCACCAGGGTGGCCAAGCCGGCGATGCCAAACGGTGGATGAAGCTGTCGTAGTCAAAGTAAAAGGTGGTGATGCAGCGGAAGTAGGAAGCCGAAGTGTATATAGGGGCCCCGAGCTATCACATCGAAAAAGAGGTCGCCGGGTAGAAAGATCCTTCACAGACAAACCAAACAGATCAAACTCAATGGAAACATTGTTGTCAGTGGTAAAATGACGGACAGAAAGCAAGTTTTGAATGATATCCGGAGCGACAAGAATGTTTTCAAGCTGGAAAGAACCCGGAAGGAATCACCTAGTGAGGTGACCGGAAGAACAGACCCATTCCCAACAACGATAGATGAAGGAAAAGAGGGATTAGGAGGATGGGTGGAAGAGAGTATATCAACATTTGGGGTGGTATGGTATGACACTCCGGAATCGACTATCCAGTCAGCACCTGGTGGAGTAAGGTGCATGGTGCTGAAGGAAGATGCCAAAGACTGTCGATCCCACGTCGAGGGTGGCTCCTGGAGAGGTGCCGACGACTCCGTGTACCCAACAGTATAGTCGGTGCCTTCGTAGGTCGAGGCTGTCTGTCTGCCAGAGGGGTAGCCAGGCCTACCATAGGCCTGAGTCGGCGGCCCACCAGCACTGTAGGCTGGTCCGTTGTAGCCCGAGGTGGTTACGAATGCCAGCTGGGGACGTGGTGGTCGTGGTGGCTGAGAACCCAGAGACGGCCCATGCCACATGTAGATCTGGCCAGTCCACGGGTTGTAGGGTGTGGGCCAGGGTGCACCTCCCCGGCCGGTACCACCACTACCACCAGTAGCCGAAGTAGTGGGTGTTGGAGTGCCACCTACATTGCTACCTCCTCCACAGCCGCCGTGCTTGCCTCGGCGGCGACGATTTCCACCTCCACTACTGGCAGGAGTGCCTGGGGTGGAAGGTGGTCGTGATGGTGGTCCACCAACAGATGGTAAGGGTGGACGAGGGGACTGCCCAGAGCCATAAAAGGCTGTGGCAGGCCCAGAGCAAGTAGAGCCTCATGCAGTGATCTCCTCAAGCTTAAGGTTAGACCATACCTTCTCGAAGGTAGGGAGTGGCTACAGTCGGAGTAGCCACGTCCGTATGTGACAATAGCGCTCATTCAGGCTCTGAAGGACCTGAAGAACAAGAGCGCTGTCAGTGACCAGCTCGCCAAGGTCACGTAGAGCAGCCGCCATGCCCTTCATCTCCTGGCAGTAGGTGGAGACAGAGCGGTCACCCTAGACAGTGTTCTGGAACCGAGTGCTGATGTGAGGACGTGGTCGTCGAGGCAGTAACGCCTCAGCGTGAGGAGCACCAGGTCATGCCACCGTGCATATGAAGTGGACTCAGAGCTGAGAACAATCGGCACGAGCGTCCGGATGTTCTGAATCCCGGTGGCCTGCGCATGAAGAGCCACCACAAGTGAAGTCGAGTACGTACCAACGTCCGACGGAGGCTCGTGTGCAGCACCCATCGGTCGGTGAGCATTCTCCTCGAGCTGGTGAGATAGAGTGGCAACGGAGGCACGCTCCTGCTCCAGGGCGAGAGCGAGTGCCCGCTCGCGCTCGCGAGAGGCAGCCAGAGCTGCGGCGATGTCGGAGGTGCCCGTTATGTCGGTGCCGTAGACGGAGGCAGTAACCGCGCTGTCAGCAGCATCGCCAGTAAGTGGAAACGGGAGCACCGTTGGAATGGTGGTCATGGTGCTCCCGTCGTTGTCGAGACTCGTGGCGGCTGGATCGTGAGGCTCGGATGTAGTACCTGCCATGAACACAACTGCAGCGGCAGGTTTGCCGGTGATACCTACGAGAGGTTCGCCGGCGGCCGGTCCGGTCATCGGAGATGCAGCGGTGGCGACAACTGCCGGCGTGGAGTGGGTGGCGTAGGCCGATATGGTGTTGGGTGGCAGCGCAGCAGCGCGTGCAGAGGAGGCGGCGCTAGCAGGGGCGGCGACGGCTGCACCAGCGGGCGCAACAGCCTGGGGCGCGGCGGCGGCGGCGTGGGGCGCGCTGGTCCAGGGCGCAGCGGCGGCACCGGCGGGCGCGGCGGCGTGAGGCGCATTAGCCCAGGGCGCGGCGTGGGCGTGGGGCGTGGCGGCGTGGGCGAGCGGTGCGCCAGCGGGGGCGGCGGCGGCGGCTCCGGCGGGCGGCGCGAGCCCAGGGTGGCGGCGGCTGGGCCATTAGGGTTAGGGTTAAGCCCTAATCCTAATCAATCCTGGAGGGGCCGCCGCCCTATGGTCTGCCGAATCTGGAGGCACAACAACCTCTGGAGGAGGCGCCGCCTCCTTAGGAGGTGCCGCATCCCCCAGACCCCTCGCTGCTGGAGGTGCCGCCGCCCCCTCCTTCTCGAGAACCGGTCCAGCCGCCGGTGGACCCCTCGTCGGTACCACCAGCAACCCCGCCACTACTGTCACCTTCATGGCAGGTACTTCCGTGCTACGGGACTTGACTGGCCTCGACATCGACGGGAGCACCACGGCGATCCCGTCGATTCTGTTCCCAGCCGCCGGTGCTACTGCTGAGAATACAACTTCTTCCTACGACACCGACACTTTGGAGACCTCTGACATCGCCGCAGCACTGGCCGCCTCTCGCGAACGCGAGCGGGCACTCGCCCTTGCCCTAGAGCAGGAGCGTGCCTCCGTGGCGTCACTATCCCACCAACTCGAGGAGAGTGCTCGCCGATCGACGAGTGCTGTCCACGAGCCTCCCTCGGACGCTGGTACGTACTCGACTTTACTTGTGACCGCTCTTCATGCACAGGCCGCAGGGATTCAGAACATTCGGACGCTTGTGCCGGTTGTTCTGAGCTCCGAGTCCACCTCATATGCCCGGTGGCGTGATATGGTGCTCCTCACGCTGAGGCGCTACTGCCTCGATGACCACGTCCTCCAGGACGAATCTTCAGTACAGGTGTCCTGGATCAGCATGGACAGCCTGGTACTATCCTGGATCCTTGGCTTCCTGACAGAGGAGCTACAGGACATCGTCAGGCAGCGCGGTGGTGGTACTGCTCGACAGGCCTGGCTAGTCCTCGAGCAACGGTTTTTAGGGAACCGCGCGACTTGAGCCCTCCACATCAGCACTCGGTTCCAGAACACCGTCCAGGGTGATCGTTCTATCTCCACCTACTGTCGGGAGATGAAGGGCATGGCGGATGCCCTACGTGACCTTGGTGAGCCGGTCACCGATAGCGCTCCTGTTCTTCGGGTCCTTCAGGGCCTGAACGAGCGCTATTGTCACCTACGGACGTGGCTACTCCGACTGGAGCCACTACCTACCTTCGAGAAGGTATGGTCTGATCTTGAACTTGAGGAGATCACTGCAGGAGGCTCTACTGGCTCCGGATCTGCCACAGCCTTCTATGGCTCCGGGCAGTCCCCTCGTCCACCCTTACCGCTGGTGGACCACCGTCACATCCACCTTCCACTCCTACCAGTACAAGAGGTGGAAACCGTCGTTGCCGTGGAAAGAGCGGCGGCCGTGGTGGTAGCAGTGCAGGCGGCACTCCCATACCCACGGCTTCGACGACTGGTGGTAGTGGTGGTATCGGCCAGGGAGGCGCACGCTGGCCCACACCCTACAACCCGTGGACTGGCCAGATCTACATGTGGCATGGGCCGTCCCCGGGTTCTTAGCCTCCACGACCACCACGTCCTCAGCTAGCGTTCACGGCTACCCCCGGCTACAGTGGACCAACCCACAGTGCTGGTGGGCCGACAGCTCAGGCCTATAGTGGGCCTGGATACTCCTCTGGCGGACAGTTAGCCCCGACCTACGGAGGCACTGACTACCCCTTTGGGAACTCGGAGCCATCGGCACCTCTCCAGGTGCCATCGTCGACGTGGGATCGACAGTCGCTTGCTTCCTCCTTCAGCACCATGCACCTTACACCACCAGGTGCCGACTGGGTAGTTGATTCCGGAGCATCATATCATACCACTTCTAATTCGGGTATACTCTCTTCCACCCATCCTCCCAATCCCTCTTTTCCTTTATCTACCGTTGTTGGGAATGGATCCGGTCTTCCGGGTACTTTCCAGCTTAAAAACATTCTTGTCGCTCCGGATATCATTCAAAACTTACTTTCTGTTCGCTGTTTTACCACTGACAACAATGTTTCCATTGAATTTGATCCTTTTGGTTTGTTTGTGAAGAATCTTTCCACCCGACGACCTCTTTTCCGATGTGATAGCTCGGGGCCCCTATACACACTTCGGCTTCCTACTTCGGCTGTATCACCGCCATTTGCTTTGACTACGACAGCTTCATCCACCATCTGGCATCGCCGGCTTGGTCACCCTAGTGCAGATGCTATGTCGAAGCTGTTCAGTAGCTCAGTTATCTCGTGTTCTAGGGGTACACATGACTCCCTATGTCATGCCTGTCAGCTTGGTCGCCATGTTCGCCTCCCTTTTTTCACATCTGTGACTCATGTTGAGCACCCATTCGATCATATACATTGTGATTTGTGGACATCTCCCATTTCCAGTATATCGGGCTTTAATTATTATTTGGTGATAATTGATGATTTTTCTCACTTCTCCTGGACTTTTCCATTACGATTGAAGTCTAAGACTTTCGTCACTCTTTCTCACTTCGTCATTTGGATTTCTACTCAATTTGGGCGCACCATTCGAGCTGTCCAGTGCGATAACGGACGTGAGTTTGATAACTCTGCGTTTCGTAATTTTCTCTCCGCACATGGGGTACAGCTACGCATGTCTTGTCCGTATACCTCTCCTCAAAACGGCAAGGCAGAGCGCATGATTCGCACCATCAATGATGTCATACGCTCCCTGATGTTCCAGGCATCTATTCCAGCCCGATACTGGGTGGAGGCTCTTCATACTGCCACACTTCTGTTCAATCGTCTTCCCACCAAGGCGATTCGTGCCTCCACCCCCTACTTTGCTCTATATGGCACTGATCCTCTTTATGATCACCTTCGAGTGTTCGGATGCGCTTGCTACCCTAATCTTTCCGCCACCGCCCCACATAAGCTTGCGCCCCGCTCGACACGGTGCGTTTTTCTCGGGTATTCCCTTGATCATAAGGGTTACCGGTGCTTAGATCTCACTACCCACCGTCTTTTGATATCTCGGCACGTCGTCTTCGACGAGTCGTCTTTTCCTTTTTCCACCACCTCTTCTGATTCCACCACAGAGCTGGACTCCCTTTTTCCTACTGACCCCGAGGCTGCCTCCCAGTTGTCTTGGCCTATTTCTTCTGCAGGATCGACACGAGCTACATCCTAGATGCCCTCGACACCGATTGCTGCACCTCGTGTGGCATCGACGTTTCAGGCGTCACCCGCTGCACCCCGTGTGGCATCGACGCCTCCGACGTCACCTGCTGCGCCGCGAGCGGCCTCGGCTTCCCCGATGCCACCTACTGTACCTCAGGTGCCCCCGGCGTCACCAGCTGTACCACGTACGGCACCAGCGGCATCACCAGCTGCCTCCCCGACGTCACCTGCATCGAGCACGACGCCACCAGCCGCGCCACGCGCGGCATCGATGACGACTTCTCGTTTTGCTGACCCCGCACTTGTCTACCAGCGACGAGCGCGGGAAGAGGCTCCTGCTCCAGCGACGCCACACGCGGCCTCGAGACCCACTCTCGTCTACCCACGACGAGAGAAGATGGTTGTACCCGAGCGGCCGGTGTACAACCCCCCTCTACTTCACAGGGATCCTGGTCACGTCCACCCAATGGTGGCTCGACGTGCGTCCGGGAGTCTTCGGCCAGTGGAGCGGTTCGATGGTGCCGCTTTCTCGTCGACGACATCTCCACCGACCGAGACTTCTTTGATCTCGCCCATACCTACTTCTGTGCGTAGCGCCCTCGCCGACCCTAACTGGCGCCGCGCTACGGAGGAAGAGTATGAGGCCCTGCTTGCCAACCGGACCTGGGACCTTGTTCGTCCTGGTCGTGGCAATGTTGTCACGGGCAAGTGGGTATTCACACATAAGAAGAAGGCGGATGGCACCTTGGAGAGATACAAGGCTCGTTGGGTATTCCGGGGTTTCACTCAGTGACACGACCCCACTGGTCCTGTCGAGCCAGGATCACGCTGAGGGGTACTGCGTTGCACAGCACCGTATAACACACGTCAAAGGTACAAAGCGGAAGCGGAAGCTTTATTACATAAACAAGTTTATTAACATGTTTACATCAAAATAAGTTTAGTCCACACTCGCGGGCGTAGACTAAGCATCAAGTGCACGTTCAGCCCTCGAACGTGTCCTTGCTAGCACACACGCACACTAACTCTGCGGCGTGCACGACTCCCACTCGACGGGGTTCCCCTCCTGGGGTTCCGTCTCCTCTTCGGGAGTCCCTTCCTCATAGAACCCTGCAAAAGCTTCAAACACAAGCAGTGAGCACGAAGGCTCAGCAAGTCTGACCCGTCTCACCTAAACATGGAACTTCTACATGAGGGTAATGGGTTACATGAGGTAAAATCATTTGCAAGGACTCGCCTAATTAGTAGAACCTTACTTTCAAGTTTTAGCAGCAGGTTGTGGAGAACCTTACGCGAAGGCACATGAGAGAGCCGCAATCAAACAAGAAACGCATTTCTCTCATGTACTTTGCCCAAAGTTGAAAAGAACTTTAGTTAGCACTAAGCTACAACATATCATTAACAATCAATGTCCAGCTTTCAATCAGCAACATTTTAACATGTAACTAGCCTGTTCTTTCTACGTCACGGTACAGTGAACAAGTGGTACTCACTGACCGCGAGGGACGGCGATTATAATCGATTTACACCTGCAGGGATTACCCGAACAACCCGTCACGTACGCCCGTACTCGATGTTGCCTACAACAACCATCACGGACGCCGTACGCGACTACCTTTCACCCGTTAGCCAAATATTGAACCGGTCCCATCGTCCCGAGCAAGAGGTCCCTGCACGCGCATCTCTGTGCCGCCAGCTGATTTACACCTCGAGCTCTCAACCTACCCTCTGAACGACGGGCAATGCCTCAATACCCAGCTACCCGAGTTACATCAGTTTCCCGGTTCCCATATAGCCGGTAGGTCTTCGGTACTGTTCTAGCTTGTTCAACAGGCCCGCACACGGCTCGGTCCTCAATCGACACAAGCGGAGCTACAGCACACAGGCCCCAAAGTCCTGCTGCCCTTACTCTCCGCTCGGTCTCATTTTCTTGCCATGTGTTTCATGTGCTATCTCTACCCGAGCAATGTGCCTCTAGCCTATTCTCGCGAGTAGTTCCAACTACTCGACTTGTACCGAATCCTACTCTATCCTAGCAATGCAGTGGCTAACGGGGTTTGCAATCCTAAACCCCAACCCATGGTTTTCTTGGCTATGCAGTGGGGTTTCCAAACAAGACTCTGATGCACAACATAAAGAAAACAAGTATGTGCTCAAAACAATAAAAATTTATAAAATGGTTAATGCAAACCGGGGCTTGCCTTGCTGCTCTTGGTCGTAGGCTAGCTGTTCCTCCGGAGTAACGAAGTCTAGGACTTCGGGTTCCTCCTCGACCTTAGCGACTACATGATGGAAACAATATATGTATTAATTTAGTGCACTTGTATTAAGTTTGAAGTTGTGAAGTCTATAACCTTTGCTAGATAGACCTAATGACTGTGAAACTTTTACTGTGGCTTGGTTACAACCTAAACAAAGACTTGGTCAAGTCTTAGTTGCAGCAAAGCTCATTTGAGCCCTCCACAAATAATTATGTCCTTGACCTTAATTAAAGGCTTTTAGGGTGTTCTAGGTAGTTTCATGAAACAAACTATGACTTTCTGAAAACTAGATTTTCAGAGGGTTCTAATGGAATTGGTCTCACTTAATTTGGAAGTCTCTAACTAAAGATATGAGCTAAACAATTTCAGAGAAAATTCTGAAAATGTTTCTGAACATTTTCTATTTTCTCTGGAACAGTTTTACTAATCACACCATTAGGTGGACTAAATGAGCTCAAATGGATCTGAAATTTTTATGGTAGTTCAAGGATATTTTGGTGAACATCTCAGCAAAATTTCAGGATTTTCCTCCAAGTGATTCTCCAGTTAAAATTCCTAACAGTTTAAACTTTAAGGAATTAATTCTGGAGAATTAAGGAATTTCATGAAGTGAAACTTGATTTTCTGGAAAGTACTCAGAGAGCTGAATCCAGCAAAATTTGGTTCACTCAATTTGGAGCTTTCTAGCCAAAGTTATAAGGATTTGAAGTTTGAAGGAAATCTGAAAATCGGGGAAAAGTTTAAACTCGCGCGTGGGCCCAGGGGACACGCGTCGCACGTCGAAGCGACAGCACACCGCGGCCCACAAGGCTTTTGCGCGCCAGCACACCCGATCCCGGCCGCAGCCGGATCCCGATTCAAAATATCGGCCGCTGACAGCTGGGGTCCACCCCCTTCTTCAACCTCGCGACACCCGCGCTCCGCCGCCGAGGGACCTCGCCGGAGAGCTCGCCGCTGGCTGCTGTACAGCTCCAAACTTCTTGATTCTGGCCGCCCCTGCCTACTTTTACTTGGGGAACATGATCCGAGGGTCAGCTGCTCATGACAACGGCCGGAGCATGGTCGGCGACGAGCCGCCATATCGGAACGACTTCGGCCATGTCGGCTGATGCTCCTAGTGCCTCAGCTACTTGGGAAATCGGTCGGGGAGCATCAGTGGACCTCAGAGAAGGTCGACATGAACTCGGGGCAGCTCGGGGAAGGCCCGAAATAGGTCCTCACCGTGCGCCCGATACCCCCCCTTGCGTTCCGCCATTAGTAGACCTTGAATTACGCCGGGCACAGAAGTTCTCCGGCCCAGAGTTGTGAAGGCAACTTGTGCGTCACCGTGTCTAGTTCGTGTGGGAGTGGCCTGAGGCCCTCTAATCCTTTCTAGAGCACGAATTAAACAGAATCGTACCCGAAGGTCGTTCTGCACACAGAAAGGGGAAAAGTGGAAATTCGCCGCCGGTGAGCAACCACTCGAGCTGTGGCTCGGGGATGAGCAGCACCGATCACTTGCGCGTCCAAGGGTGCCTTGGCTCGGGCGTGACAACGACCAGGTTGGGCTGTCCACGAGAGCCCGAGGTGCGGCGGTTTCCAGTTCCGAGTTTGATCTTTCGGCACAGCCGATATCACTCGGTTTCAATCGATTTCTATCAATGGGAAGGATAGAGGATGGTTGCTAGTACCTTGCTGGGACCTTGGAATGGAAAGAGGGAGCTGCGATCGGCTTGATCAAGCAGGAACTCGAGCGGCGGCGATGGCAGTGGAGAAATGGATCGTGCACGTCGGCAGCTCGGGGAATGGCGACTGAAGCACGCCGGGGAGGGAATAAATAGGCCGGTCGGCCGGTCTCCGGCTTGGGGCACGCAGCAGGAGCTGGCGCCGGCTGCCCCCTTCGGTGGCGCGCGCGCACAACAGCCGGGAACCGACTGAACTGTGGTTCAGTCGGTTTGCTTTGAGGCTGAGGCTGACATGTGGGTCCCACTCCTCTTTTAACCTCTGAAATTTATTCCTAACAGCTGTGGTAAACAGTGAACCCTATTCTACCCTTGGCAACTCAAATTATTCACCCAAGAGCCATTTGAATTGATCAAAGTTCAAATGAGGTTTGGTTTGAATGAATTTCAGCACAAGTGCAGTTTGAAATTCAAATAAAGTTTGAATTTCTCCCCCTTAGCTCATGTCAAGATCAACTCCAAATGGAGTGAAAATTGGTGTGTGAGCTCACAAAAATGTGCTGAGCAAGAATATGCCTTCCACTTTTAAATTCAGTGGGTGAAAACAGTTTGAATTTGAATATGTTTTCAAACTGCCCCTTTCCTATCTACACCCAAGATGACCTCAAAAATGTTTTGAATTTGGGTGAAACTTGGCATGGACATCCTTAGCAAAGTGTAGGAGTTTTCATATGTCCAGCCCATCTATATCACATGTGGGAAGTACCACTTTTGCAATGTGTGAGTTTGTTCCCTAATGAGCATGTTGATAATTGTTACTTGCTCTTTATTTGTGTTCATCATTTTTCCTCAAATGAGGTGTGTGGTGTGGTGATGAACACTGCAAATGAGTGTCAAAAACTGAGGCCCTTACATTCCTCCCCCCTTAAAAGAATCTCGTCCCGAGATTATAAGGTGAAATGAGAGAGAGGACGGTGGAAATTTTACCGAATATGCGATGTGAAAAAGTCGGGGTAGTTAGTGCGAAGGAACTCTTCGCTCTCCCATGTCGCTTCGTCCATGGAGTGATTACTCCACAGAACCTTGTAGAACCACAACGTACGGTTGCGTGTGGTTCGGGCCTTTTCATCAATAATCTGCACCGGTTCCTCCCGATAGGTGAGATCCGGTTGCAGTTCTTCAATGTCTTCCAGCTGAACGGTAGTTGATAGCTTGAGACACTTCCTCAGCTGGGAAATGTGAAAGACGTCGTGCACACCGGAAAGTGCTTCTGGTAATCTTAGCCGGTATGCCACCGATCCACATCTTTCGGTAATCTGGAATGGACCGATGAATCGGGGTGCTAACTTTCCTCTCACCCCAAATCTGTTTACGCCCTTCATTGGAGACACTCGTAGATATACGTGGTCTCCAGCTTCGAATTGTAACGGACGCCTTCTCCGGTCCGCATACTGTTTCTGTCGGGATTGAGCGGCTTTTAGGTTCGCTTGAATTAATCGAACCTTTTCTTCCGCGTTGTTGACAAGATCAATCCCGAAGGTAACCCTCTCGCCAGACTCACACCAATTCAATGGTGTGCGGCATTTTCTCCCGTATAGCGCCTCGTAGGGCGCCATCTTGATGCTGGCTTGGTACCCATTGTTGTACGAGAACTCGGCTAACGGCAAGTGATCATCCCAGTTCTTGCCGTGGTCGATAGCGCAAGCTCGTAGCATGTCTTCTAAGATTTGATTTACCCGCTCCGTTTGCCCATCCGTCTGCGGGTGGTAGGCTGAACTACGGATCAGCTTCGTCCCCAAGGCAGCGTGGAGCTGCTCCCAAAAACGGGACACAAATAAAGTGCCCCGGTCCGATACGATAGTACGGGGTACGCCGTATAAGCATAGGATCCGTGAGATGTACAGTTCAGCGTACTTCTTGGCGTTGTAGTTGGTGTTGACCGGGATGAAATGGGCAACTTTGGTGAGCCGATCGACGATCACCCACACAGAATCATGTTTCTGTAAGGTGGTGGGTAAACCGACGACGAAATCCATGCTCACGTCCTCCCACTTCCAGGCAGGAATGCCCAGTGGTTGCAGCAGTCCCGGTTTCCGCATGTGGTCTGCCTTCACCCGTCGACATGTATCACACTCGGACACGTATTTTGCAGTCTCTCGCTTCATCCGTGTCCACCAAAACTTGCTTCTGAGTTCTTGATACATCTTGTTGCTGCCGGGGTGAATAGAAAACTTTGATAAGTGAGCCTCATCAAAGATTTTCTTCCGTAACTCCGGGTTTCGGGGTACGACGATCCGGTCCTTGAACCATAGGACGCCGTCTCCGTCCTTCCGGAAACATTTCAACTCCCCACTGTCTACACGTCTCCGTAAATGTGACATGCCCTTGTCATTCTTCTGGGCTGCCGCTATCTCTTCACGGATGGTGGGGATCAAAGCTAGGTTGTAGAGAGCTCCGTGTGGAATCACATGGAGTGGTGGTTCGCTCTCTCCCAACGGTGTGATGGTCAGATTATTGACGTGTGACTTGCGGCTTAGCGCGTCTGCCACAACGTTTGCCTTGCCCGGATGATAATGGATCTCTATCTCGTAATCCTTTATCAGTTCTAACCATCTTCGTTGCCTCATGTTCAGCTCCTTCTGAGTGAATATGTACTTGAGGCTTTTGTGGTCGGTATATAAATGTACGAGGTTACCGAGTAGGTAGTGCCTCCACATTTTCAGTGCAAGTACCACGGCAGCGAGCTCCAAATCGTGAGTTGGATAATTTTGCTCATGGTTCCTAAGCTGTCGTGATCCATACGCAACCACTCTTCGGTCTTGCATCAGCACACATCCGAGCCCAATGCCGGATGCATCGCAGTACACATCGAACGGTTTTGTTGTGTCTGGCTGCGCCAAAACCGGTGCTGATGTCAGGTGCTTGACTAAAGCCTTGAATGCTGCTTCACATGCTGGACTCCAAACATATTTGGTAGCCTTCTTCAGCAGCTCTGTCATTGGCTTGGCAATCTTCGAGAAGTTCGGAATGAACCTCCGGTAATATCCCGCGAGTCCGAGGAAACTCCGTACCTCATGAACAGTTCTCGGGGATTTCCAATTCAGCACTTGCGTGATCTTGCTCGGGTCCACAGCGATACCCTCCGCTGAGATGATATGCCCGAGGAAAGGCACTTGCGATATCCAAAACTCGCATTTGCTGAACTTTGCGTATAACTTGTGATCCCGCAGCCGTTGCAAGACTATACGCAGATGTTTCTTGTGATCTTCCTCCGACTTGGAATATACCAGGATGTCGTCGATGAAGACCACGACAAACTTGTCCAGCTCCGGCATGAACACCGAGTTCATTAAGTACATGAAGTGAGCTGGAGCATTGGTGAGGCCAAAGGACATGACCAGGTACTCATAAAGTCCGTACCTTGTCGAAAAAGCTGTCTTTGGAATGTCCTCAGCCCTGATCTTAATCTGATGGTACCCGGATCTTAAATCCATCTTGGAAAAGACCTTTGCTTCGACCAACTGATCAAACAACATGTCGATCCGTGGCAACGGGTACTTGTTCTTGATGGTTACGGCATTTAATGGACGGTAGTCCACGCAAAGCCGCAATGTTTCATCCTTCTTTTTGACAAATAATGCCGAACAGCCCCATGGCGAGGAGCTCGGCCTAATAAAACCCTTCTCCAGAAGGTCCGTGAGCTGAGTCTTCAGTTCAGCCAACTCCTTGGGCGCCATCTTGTACGGCCTTCGGGATATTGGCATGGTTCCCGGTGCAAGTTCAATCTTGAACTCCACCTCTCTATCGGGTGACATCCCCGGCAAATCATCCGGGAATACATCAGGGAATTCTCGGACCACTGGAATGTCTTCCAATCTGATGGTTGTGGCTTGATAGACACTTGGAAGTTTTATTTCTGGACTGTCCAGAAATAATGAGTGAGAACCGTGCACTTCTGAGTTTAAGTGCACGACTCGAAGGACGGTGTCTAAAACAGCGCCGTGGCGGGTTAACCACGACATCCCTAGGATGACATCGACCTTCTGTCCCTCTAAGATAATGAGAGACGTGGGGTACACTCTACCTGCTAAGCATAATGGTGCTTTGGAGACCATTACGCTTGCTGAAATCTTCCCACCCGGTGAACAAATTAAATATGGACTATCGGTGGGTAGTATTGGCAAGCTGTGTTTAGCAATGAAAGCTTGGCTAATAAAATTATGCGTGGCGCCTGAATCAAATAGTACTATAGCGGGATGCTGGTGGAGTTGGAACATACCCGCAAGGATTGGCTCGCCCTCCGGCACGTCCTCAATGGCAAGCTGGTGGACAGTACCGGGCCTAGGGTTTGCCCGCCGCGCATTAGTAGGGTTCCGGGGTTGATTCCTCCCCGGAAACTGTGGTACCACTCCGCCGCCTTGCCTCTCCGGGCAACTGCTCGCGAAGTGTCCTGGACGACCACACTTGTAACATGTGGCCGCTGCTGGTGGAGTACTTGGTGGACGAAAGCCCGGCATGCGTTGCGGAGGTGCAAACGCACGCGGCATCGCCCGCTGCTGCTGCTGTTGTTGCGGTGGTGCTGGCAGTGCCGGCCGGAATGCCGGTGAAGAATACGGCCGACCGCGGAACGGCATCGACCGCTGTGGTGGCTGCCAGCGCGGACCTGATGGTGGGCGATTCACCATCCGAAACTTCTGAGAAGGACCGCCTCCTTCTCCGCTGCTCTGTGGCGCGCTTCGCTTTCGCTCTGCCGCCGCCAACTCCTTGCCGGAGTCTTCCTGAACAATCGCAGCATCAATTATGTCGTTGAGGCTGCCGCGATTGAACATCGCCAGCTTGTCCTTCAGGAGCGGGTTAAGCCCCTGGTAAAAGTGGTCCCGCCGCTTCTCGTCCGTATCTGCGTGATACGACGCGTAGAGTGCGAGATCGTTGAACGCCCTGGAGTACTCCAGCGCGTTCCGGCTCCCTTGTTGCAGGTGTAGGAACTCCTGCGTCTTCCTCTTCATCAAACCGGGCGGTATATGATAGGCCCGGAAGGCCGTCCGAAACTCCGCCCAGGTCATCACTCGGTCGGTGGGTTGTGAAGCACAAAAGTTGGCCCACCACGCGCTCGCGGATCCTTGGAGCTGCTGGACCGCGAACTGAGTCTTGCGCTGCTCGCTGATTTGGAGCAGCCCGAACTTCATCTCTACGGCGCGGAGCCAGTTGTCCGCGTCAAGTGGTTCATCCGCCCTTGAGAATACAGGGGGATGAGTCGCCAGGAAGTCGGAGTAGGAGCTCTGTTGGCGCTCCTCGCGATCTTGACGTCTCTCCGGGCGAGACGTATTCGCAATTAATGTTTGCAGCAGCTCTGTATGCTGCTGATGTGAACCCGCCATTGCCGCGACAATGTCGGCCAATGTAACCGTTGGCAGTGGCGGTGGCGGTGTTTGCTGTTGTTGTTGCTGCTGCTGTCCCGAGGAGTCCTCGGGAGGTGGTTGGGAGGTCTCTCCCCCTTGGCTAGTACCTCCAACATCGGGGTTGGCACGAGTACGCGTCATTCTGAAATTCAACACAGCAGCAATTAGCACATGTCTTACTCAAAATTCCATAAACAGGAGTAAGTATTGAAGCGACGCATGATTAACTTGCACAACATTCACATATATTGATAAAGCATAAACTTTATACAAGATACATTATTCTCGGATCTCCGAGAAGTCGTGCTCATGTCGTCACTACCTATACATACGCTACTGTCTACACGACATGTCACCGATTACAAAAGTTGGGTTACGCTACCCTAGCTGCCCTACTTGGCAACCGTAACCCCCTACTCGGAGTAGAACTCGACCTCCTGTGGGTCGTCCTCCTCCGGTACCTCTGCTGGTGGCTCGGGGTCTACCACCTCTTCTCCCATTCCAGGTTCTCCCATGGCTGGAAGACCCAAGACTACCGGTATGCCCAATACCGGGGGCACGAGGTCCTGCAATGCATGCACCTCGTCCATAGCCTGGTTGTAGTCCTCTTCCCAGCCTTGTCCTTCCTCAATAGCGTCGTCCCGCTCTTGAGCAAGGTCCTCATTCTGCTGGGTTAGGGTCTGCACCAGCTCTTGCAACGCCGCAATGTCAACACGGCTCTTCTTCTTTGCCTTCTTCAGACGACGCAACTGATTGTGTTGTTCATTCAGTCGCTTGATCGTCGGAAGGAGCACATTACGGAGTGCACTGTGAGCACTCTCAAAATGATCTCCACGGCTTGTGCTCTCCTTGAGCTTGGTGGCGAGATGCTCCGTATGAACAGCTTGGCTGTCCATCACAGCGTTTCCCGCCCTCATTTGGAGGCTGAGATTTGCCTCCGCGGGGTTGTACCTTGGGCAACTCGGGTTTGTTGCCTCTAGGTACCTCTCTTCCCACACATGCTGAGCTCGTCCCTCCACCGGAACGAGTGCGTATGGAGTTCCCTCCATAGCCTGTACGTGTAGTTGGCAGAAACGTGACATAGTGTCACGGGCTGCCACTTGCCACATCCCTTCCGGTTGTCTTCCTCTCACCGTGACGGTGAATGGCACCCAACCGGGTGGCGTAGGCCCTGCAGGAACCTCGACATGGATCGTCCACGTCTTGTTCCCCTCTTCGCCTTCTTCCTTGGCGAAGTATTGCGGCATCTGGTTGTACCCGAAATATTGGAGCATTAGCCACAATGCTCCCGGGTAGCCGCTACGGTCAAAGCAGTGGGAAACTACCCACCCGTTCTCCAACCGTTTATCTGCTGCCATCTGTAAAAATATATTTGAGAAATGTCAAATATTTATTTAAACAGTAAACCATTGAGTTATAACATAAGATATGTCATTGAACCCTTAACACTTGGAAACATAGTTCAAATTTTTAAACAAATTTGACTGCTGATCTGCTGTCCCCATGACAGCCCTGACCAGTTTCCATATCAATCTGATTTAGGCCAGGTTAAAAGCAAAACCAGTCCTGGAGCTCAACATCAAAGTTAAAGTTAACTTCAATAGCTTTCCAGAAAGTATTTGGTTGGCCTAAGATCTGCTCTGGTTCAAAAGTTATGAGATGTCAAAGTTAACAGAATTTCTGGGAACAATTGGACAGCACCTCCCTGCCTTAGGTACTGATTTGATCCAAGAATTCCAGTTAATTCTGTTCCTAATCTGACAAAACTTTCTGTTACAAAGTTGTAACCCATCTCATAAGCTTCCCAGAACCACCTCATTTTCTATTTTTGGATTTTTATGCAGGAAGTTATGCTTAATTTACAGAGAGTCTACAGAGAGTCTTTGCTCCGTCCTGTTTTCTGGACAGTTTCAACTCTACTGCATTTTTCGAGTGGTTAAGGGATGAAACACCTCTGGAACTCAACAGAAAATTTGTAAAGCTCCTCCAAAGCTTTCCAGAAATGTATCATACGACCCCAACCTCGAAAGAACTCAACCTCTAACCTCTGATTAACTTCAGCCTTGATTTAGCTGAAAACAGAGTGCTCTGTCCTTAACATCCTATAAGTTGAAAAATTTATTAACTTTGAATATCCTGTTCAAGGGAAGGAGTTACATCAAGTTTTACTACTTTGGATCAAAACCATCAAATTTTAAATGAAGTTGTTCATTTTGTTGGGTGTGACGTCGAGGCGTCACCAGATTATGTCGGTACTACGTCCTCACAAAGGAAAAACCTATACCGGATTTAGCCGGCTTCGTTAGTTCAGTGGCACTACTCGTCACTCGCACACGGATGCTACACGTCTACCGTTTCGTGGTAAGGCTACCTGCAGAAACTCAAACAATCATCAGACTCGGCTGCACACCGAGCCCGGAATCCATACAGTTTGTACACCCGGCCGTCATCACTCGCCCGGATGTTCTCAAGCCAAACACGCCTTGAGTTACGTGTTCACGTTTCAGACCACGTGACGGGGTCTCCCATGTTGCACCACGCACGCCAGGGACAGACGTTGCTCGAATACCCCAAACGACATGAAGAGTCGTAGAGGATATCAAAGCGGGTCGGGTTACCTGCCACCCGTGGGGCTCCACCCTTCAGCTTGTGCGCACTGGTGGACAGCGCTTACGTGCACCCCCCAAGACATGAACGTCCCGAGATGCACGATTTTCCGACATAACAAATAAGTTAATAAGCCACTTTCTATATACTAATAACATCCTTATACGGGCTACTAACTCGTTCCTCACTGGATTTTTGAAAAAGAAGACCTTTGTACTGTGTTAAACCTCAAGCGAGCTCTGATACCACGCTGACACGACCCCACTGGTCCTGTCGAGCCAGGATCACGCTGAGGGGTACTGCGTTGCACAGCACCGTATAACACACGTCAAAGGTACAAAGCGGAAGCGGAAGCTTTATTACATAAACAAGTTTATTAACATGTTTACATCAAAATAAGTTTAGTCCACACTCGCGGGCGTAGACTAAGCATCAAGTGCACGTTCAGCCCTCGAACGTGTCCTTGCTAGCACACACGCACACTAACTCTGCGGCGTGCACGACTCCCACTCGACGGGGTTCCCCTCCTGGGGTTCCGTCTCCTCTTCGGGAGTCCCTTCCTCATAGAACCCTGCAAAAGCTTCAAACACAAGCAGTGAGCACGAAGGCTCAGCAAGTCTGACCCGTCTCACCTAAACATGGAACTTCTACATGAGGGTAATGGGTTACATGAGGTAAAATCATTTGCAAGGACTCGCCTAATTAGTAGAACCTTACTTTCAAGTTTTAGCAGCAGGTTGTGGAGAACCTTACGCGAAGGCACATGAGAGAGCCGCAATCAAACAAGAAACGCATTTCTCTCATGTACTTTGCCCAAAGTTGAAAAGAACTTTAGTTAGCACTAAGCTACAACATATCATTAACAATCAATGTCCAGCTTTCAATCAGCAACATTTTAACATGTAACTAGCCTGTTCTTTCTACGTCACGGTACAGTGAACAAGTGGTACTCACTGACCGCGAGGGACGGCGATTATAATCGATTTACACCTGCAGGGATTACCCGAACAACCCGTCACGTACGCCCGTACTCGATGTTGCCTACAACAACCATCACGGACGCCGTACGCGACTACCTTTCACCCGTTAGCCAAATATTGAACCGGTCCCATCGTCCCGAGCAAGAGGTCCCTGCACGCGCATCTCTGTGCCGCCAGCTGATTTACACCTCGAGCTCTCAACCTACCCTCTGAACGACGGGCAATGCCTCAATACCCAGCTACCCGAGTTACATCAGTTTCCCGGTTCCCATATAGCCGGTAGGTCTTCGGTACTGTTCTAGCTTGTTCAACAGGCCCGCACACGGCTCGGTCCTCAATCGACACAAGCGGAGCTACAGCACACAGGCCCCAAAGTCCTGCTGCCCTTACTCTCCGCTCGGTCTCATTTTCTTGCCATGTGTTTCATGTGCTATCTCTACCCGAGCAATGTGCCTCTAGCCTATTCTCGCGAGTAGTTCCAACTACTCGACTTGTACCGAATCCTACTCTATCCTAGCAATGCAGTGGCTAACGGGGTTTGCAATCCTAAACCCCAACCCATGGTTTTCTTGGCTATGCAGTGGGGTTTCCAAACAAGACTCTGATGCACAACATAAAGAAAACAAGTATGTGCTCAAAACAATAAAAATTTATAAAATGGTTAATGCAAACCGGGGCTTGCCTTGCTGCTCTTGGTCGTAGGCTAGCTGTTCCTCCGGAGTAACGAAGTCTAGGACTTCGGGTTCCTCCTCGACCTTAGCGACTACATGATGGAAACAATATATGTATTAATTTAGTGCACTTGTATTAAGTTTGAAGTTGTGAAGTCTATAACCTTTGCTAGATAGACCTAATGACTGTGAAACTTTTACTGTGGCTTGGTTACAACCTAAACAAAGACTTGGTCAAGTCTTAGTTGCAGCAAAGCTCATTTGAGCCCTCCACAAATAATTATGTCCTTGACCTTAATTAAAGGCTTTTAGGGTGTTCTAGGTAGTTTCATGAAACAAACTATGACTTTCTGAAAACTAGATTTTCAGAGGGTTCTAATGGAATTGGTCTCACTTAATTTGGAAGTCTCTAACTAAAGATATGAGCTAAACAATTTCAGAGAAAATTCTGAAAATGTTTCTGAACATTTTCTATTTTCTCTGGAACAGTTTTACTAATCACACCATTAGGTGGACTAAATGAGCTCAAATGGATCTGAAATTTTTATGGTAGTTCAAGGATATTTTGGTGAACATCTCAGCAAAATTTCAGGATTTTCCTCCAAGTGATTCTCCAGTTAAAATTCCTAACAGTTTAAACTTTAAGGAATTAATTCTGGAGAATTAAGGAATTTCATGAAGTGAAACTTGATTTTCTGGAAAGTACTCAGAGAGCTGAATCCAGCAAAATTTGGTTCACTCAATTTGGAGCTTTCTAGCCAAAGTTATAAGGATTTGAAGTTTGAAGGAAATCTGAAAATCGGGGAAAAGTTTAAACTCGCGCGTGGGCCCAGGGGACACGCGTCGCACGTCGAAGCGACAGCACACCGCGGCCCACAAGGCTTTTGCGCGCCAGCACACCCGATCCCGGCCGCAGCCGGATCCCGATTCAAAATATCGGCCGCTGACAGCTGGGGTCCACCCCCTTCTTCAACCTCGCGACACCCGCGCTCCGCCGCCGAGGGACCTCGCCGGAGAGCTCGCCGCTGGCTGCTGTACAGCTCCAAACTTCTTGATTCTGGCCGCCCCTGCCTACTTTTACTTGGGGAACATGATCCGAGGGTCAGCTGCTCATGACAACGGCCGGAGCATGGTCGGCGACGAGCCGCCATATCGGAACGACTTCGGCCATGTCGGCTGATGCTCCTAGTGCCTCAGCTACTTGGGAAATCGGTCGGGGAGCATCAGTGGACCTCAGAGAAGGTCGACATGAACTCGGGGCAGCTCGGGGAAGGCCCGAAATAGGTCCTCACCGTGCGCCCGATACCCCCCCTTGCGTTCCGCCATTAGTAGACCTTGAATTACGCCGGGCACAGAAGTTCTCCGGCCCAGAGTTGTGAAGGCAACTTGTGCGTCACCGTGTCTAGTTCGTGTGGGAGTGGCCTGAGGCCCTCTAATCCTTTCTAGAGCACGAATTAAACAGAATCGTACCCGAAGGTCGTTCTGCACACAGAAAGGGGAAAAGTGGAAATTCGCCGCCGGTGAGCAACCACTCGAGCTGTGGCTCGGGGATGAGCAGCACCGATCACTTGCGCGTCCAAGGGTGCCTTGGCTCGGGCGTGACAACGACCAGGTTGGGCTGTCCACGAGAGCCCGAGGTGCGGCGGTTTCCAGTTCCGAGTTTGATCTTTCGGCACAGCCGATATCACTCGGTTTCAATCGATTTCTATCAATGGGAAGGATAGAGGATGGTTGCTAGTACCTTGCTGGGACCTTGGAATGGAAAGAGGGAGCTGCGATCGGCTTGATCAAGCAGGAACTCGAGCGGCGGCGATGGCAGTGGAGAAATGGATCGTGCACGTCGGCAGCTCGGGGAATGGCGACTGAAGCACGCCGGGGAGGGAATAAATAGGCCGGTCGGCCGGTCTCCGGCTTGGGGCACGCAGCAGGAGCTGGCGCCGGCTGCCCCCTTCGGTGGCGCGCGCGCACAACAGCCGGGAACCGACTGAACTGTGGTTCAGTCGGTTTGCTTTGAGGCTGAGGCTGACATGTGGGTCCCACTCCTCTTTTAACCTCTGAAATTTATTCCTAACAGCTGTGGTAAACAGTGAACCCTATTCTACCCTTGGCAACTCAAATTATTCACCCAAGAGCCATTTGAATTGATCAAAGTTCAAATGAGGTTTGGTTTGAATGAATTTCAGCACAAGTGCAGTTTGAAATTCAAATAAAGTTTGAATTTCTCCCCCTTAGCTCATGTCAAGATCAACTCCAAATGGAGTGAAAATTGGTGTGTGAGCTCACAAAAATGTGCTGAGCAAGAATATGCCTTCCACTTTTAAATTCAGTGGGTGAAAACAGTTTGAATTTGAATATGTTTTCAAACTGCCCCTTTCCTATCTACACCCAAGATGACCTCAAAAATGTTTTGAATTTGGGTGAAACTTGGCATGGACATCCTTAGCAAAGTGTAGGAGTTTTCATATGTCCAGCCCATCTATATCACATGTGGGAAGTACCACTTTTGCAATGTGTGAGTTTGTTCCCTAATGAGCATGTTGATAATTGTTACTTGCTCTTTATTTGTGTTCATCATTTTTCCTCAAATGAGGTGTGTGGTGTGGTGATGAACACTGCAAATGAGTGTCAAAAACTGAGGCCCTTACACTCAGCGCCCTGGAGTTGACTACGATGAGACTTTTAGCCCGGTGGTGAAGCCGGCGACAGTTCGTACCGTACTGTCGCTAGCTCTCTCACGTTCTTGGCCTATCCACTAGCTGGACTTCAAGAACACATTCCTCCACGGTACACATCAAGACGGTGTACTGCAGTCAGCCGGCAGGATTTGTAGATTTAGCTCAGCCAGACATGGTCTGTAAGCTGAACAAATCCCTGTACGGACTGAAGCAGGCACCGCGAGCCTGGTACAGCCGGTTCGCCTCTTTCTTGGTTTCACAGGGGTTTGTTGAAGCTAAGTCGGACACTTCGCTATTTGTCTATTGACGGGGCAGTGACACAACTTACCTCCTACTGTATGTCGATGACATTGTACTAACAGCATCTAGTCCGGCTCTGCTTCAGCGAACCATTTCTGCCTTGCAGTAGGAGTTCGCTATGAAGGACCTGGGCCGTCTCCACCACTTCCTGGGTATTACGGTCGAGGACCGACCAGACGGCCTATTCCTTCACCAGCGACAGTACTGTCTGGATATCCTCCAACGAGCAAGCATGGCTGATTGCAAGCCATGCTCCACTCCAGTGGATACTCAAGCGAAGCTCTCCGCTACCGACGGAACACTCGTCTCTGACCCCACTTCTTACAGGAGCCTTGCAGGTGCTCTCCAGTACCTCACCTTCACCAGGCCGGATATCTCATATGCAGTTCAGCAGGTGTGCCTCCACATGCATGACCCGAGGGAACCGCATCTCACCGCTGTCAAGCAGATTCTTCGGTACCTACGAGGCACCCTCGACTACGACCTCCTTCTTCGGCGTGACACGGCTTCCGAGCTGGTCGTGTACACAGACGCTGACTGGGCAGGCTGCCCGAACACACGACGCTCTACTTCTGGGTACGCCGTCTTCCTGGGCGGCAACCTCGTCTCCTGGTCCTCGAAGCGACAGCCCGTAGTGTCGCGCTCGAGTGCTGAGGCGGAGTATCGCACCGTGGCTAACGGCGTGGCTTAGGTCTCCTGGCTTCAGCAGCTACTTCAGGAGCTCCACACTCCCGTCATCAAGAGCACCCTCATCTACTGCGACAACGTCAGCGCCATGTACCTCTCCACCAACCCGGTCCAGCATCAGCGCACGAAGCACGTGGAGATCGACCTTCATTTTGTTCGTGAGCGGGTTGCACGGGGCGAGGTTCGGGTACACCATGTCCCGACGACGACGCAATTCGCCGACTTCTTCACGAAGGACCTCCCGTCGTCGCTGTTCTCCGAGTTTCGGTCCAGTCTCAACATCTGTAGCGGCTAGATGTTGTGACTGCGGGGGGGGGGGGGGTGTGTGTTAGACACTGTAATTAGGGGTGTGTCACAGGGGTATATTAGTCATTAGAGAGGGATTAGGGTTAGGGGTAGTTTAGTCTTTTCTCCCCTCCTAATCCCTCTATATAATTACACCTGTACCCCAGCTTTTCTATTATCTCAATACAACTATCATTAGCCCTCTTTCAACACAGCTGACCCTTGTTGTTTAACGATTCATTTGATAGTGTTGCTAATGAAAATTCTGAAGCTACTGTCAGAAGATGCTGCATAAAACCTTATTCAGACTCAGCATGGTGATGCATAAGTACAACAGTCAGATCAGTACTGTGCACCTGCACAAAACCGTGCCGCATCACCTCTTCTGGTTTATCAGAGAAAAACCAGAAGAAGGGGGGATGAACCAGATCCCTACTTAGACAGGACATTACATAAAAGTCCTGATCATCATACAACAACATCACCAAGTCCTGCTGATCTCTCAAGTAGCACAGAAGCATCCTCAAGTAGCTTAGCAGCAACATCTTCAGAATACAGTGTCTCGTCAGAATCCCTTGTTCCTATTATTTATACAGACCAGCGTCCTAGGACAAGATTACAAGATGGAAAAATTGCTCGAGTTAAATATGGCTGTTTTACTGCCACCGGTGAGCCCCAAGAACTTTCTGAAGCTCTAGGTGATAAAAACTGGAAGAAGGCCATGGATGCTGAATTTGAGGCTTTAACAAAAAATAATACTTGACATTTTCCTGCGGATAAGGATAAAAATGTGATTGACTGCAAGTGGGTTTATAGAATCAAAAGGAAGGCAAATGGGACACTGGACAGATACAAAGACAGATTTAGTGGCAAAGGGGTTTAAGCAGAGGTATGGCATAGACTATGAGGAGACATTTAGTCCTGTAGTCAAAGCAGCTACTATCAGAATTATTCTATCATTGACAGTCAGTAAAGGATGGACATTGAGGCAACTTGATGTTTATAATGCATTTCTTCATGGCGTTCTGAAGGAGGAAGTTCACATGAAGCAGCCACCATGATATGATAATATATCACAACCCAATCATGTGTGCAGACTTGATAAAGCCATTTATGGTCTGAAGCAAGCCCCAAAAGCTTGGTACTCTAGGCTCAGTGATAAATTGTTGCTGCTAGGATTTCAGGCTTCAAAGTCAGATACCTCTCTATTTTTCTATAGAAAGGGAACAATCTTGATCTTTCTCTCGGTTTATGTTGATGATATTATAGTAGCTAGCTCCTCACAGGACGCTATTGATACTATGCTTCGAGATTTGAGTTCAGAATTTGCATTAAAAGACCTAGGACAACGCTTGGAATTGAGGTACAGAAAACTAGCAATGGTATTCACTTGTCTCAGACTAAGTGTGCTTCAGATTTGCTCAGCGGAGTTGGAATGATGAACTGTAAGTCCACTGCAACTCCACATAGTGTTTCAGAAAAATTAAGGACTAGCGAAGGTGAATTATTAGAATTAGAGGATGCAACAAGGTATAGAAGTATTGTTGGTGCCTTACAGTATTTGACTTTAACAAGACCTGATTTGAGTTTTCCAGTAAATAAAGTTATCAGTTCTTGCATGCACCTAGTACAAATCACTGGACTGAGTGAAAAGAATTCTCAGATATGTCAGTTTTACTCTTGGCTATGGTCTAAAAGTTGAGAAATCCTCTACACTTGTGAGTGCATTTTCTGACGCAGATTGGGCAGGTGATATTGATGATAGACGCTCAACAGGAGGTTTTGCAGTATATCTTGCCAGCAACTTAATATCTTGGAGTGCTCGTAAGCAGCCTACAACTTCTAGATCAAGTACTGAGGCTGAGTATAAAGCCATCGCTAATGCTATAGCAGAACTGATATGGGTTCAGTCCCTTCAACAGGAGCTAAATGTTTCTTGTCCTTCTGCTGCAAGAATCTGGTGTGATAATATTGGAGCTACTTATTGTTAGACTGCATGTATAGGGGGTAGGGGTATTTTAGTCTTTTGATATTAGGGTTGCTTAACCCTTAAGCTGTATCCCCTATCTATGTAACCCATTGACAGGTGTTAATTGAGATTACTTTTTCCCTAATCTAATTTGGTATCAGATTTTTCTCTTCTCTCTCCTCAGCCGGCCGCCGCGCGAGCGCTCCTCCTCCTCGCGCCGCCGCGCGCCCCTCCTCGCGCCGCCGCGCGCCCCACCTCGAGGCTGCCGCGCGCCCCGCGCGCCCCACCTCGAGGCTGCCGCGCGCCCCACCTCGCGTCGCCGCGCGCCCCACCTCGAGGCTCTCGAGGCTGCCGCGCGCCCCTCCTCGCGCCGCCGCGCGCCCCACCTCGAGGCTGCCGCGCGCCCCGCGCGCCCCACCTCGCGGCGCCGTGCGCCCCACCTCGAGGCTGCCGCGCGCCCCTCCTCGCGCCGCCGCGCGCCCCACCTCGCGGCCGCCACGCGTCAGGCTGCACCGCCGCTGCACCTCCCGGACGCGCGCCCTTCGCCCTCGACGGCGCCGCCCGCTGCCCTCGACGGCGCTGCCCTCGACGCGCGCCCTCCACTGTCGACGTGCTGCCCTCTGCCCTCGACGGTGCCTCGCCCTCCCGGCCGCTCCCCTCGCGGCCGCCACGCGCTCCCCTCGCGGCCGCTGCGCGCGTCCTCCCGGCTGTCGCGCCCTAACAGGGGCCGCGTCCTCCCAGCCACCAAGCCCTCCCGGCCGCTGCACGCGCTCTCTCGGCTGCTGCGCGCGCTCTCCCGGCTGCGTCAGCGACGGGATCGAGTCCCTCGGCGCCGCGGCTGAGATCGTCGACCACCTGCGGGCCACGGTGGACCTCCAGCAGGTCCTCGACCGCGCTCTCGAGGTGCTCGTCCCGCTGCAGGACTACCACGGCGGGTGGTCGCTCCCTGTCGCGCGCGACCTCCGCTTCGCCAGCGCCTCGGGCAACCCCACCTGCGCCGGCTGCCTCGACCTCGACCTCGACCTCGACTTCGACTTCTCCTCCCGCTTCCCGTCCTCCTCAGCTGCCGCGATGTCTGCTAGCCCGTGTGTCGGCGGCCAGTACAGCGAGGACGCTCACTTCTGGAGGACTGATGTTGGAGTTCGTCCCGCCGCCGGCTCGGCAGTGCCACCCTGGGCCGTTACCACCTCACCAGCGCTGCCCTGGGCCACCGCTGCCCCACCAGTTGTGTCGTCGCCTTTCGCCTGGGCCGCGTGGACTGCGCCACCACCGCCGGGGCATGTCGCGACCCATTCTACACCGTCGGTATACCTACGGGGTCTTACGCCGTCTGGCCCTGACTGGGTGGTGGACTCCGGTGCTTCGTACCACACCACCCCTAACGTCGGTATCCTCTCTTCTACCCGCCCTTCCCGTCCCTCTGATCCTTCATCTATCGTTGTTGGGAATGGGACGACTCTTCCAGTCACCTCAGTTGGTGATTTGGGTTCGCCGGATTCGTTTTAGCTACGTGATGTTCTTGTTGCTCCTAACATCATTCAACATCTTCTTTCCGTTCGTCGTTTTACAACTGACAACCATGTTTCTCTTGAGTTTGATCCTTATGGTGTAACTGTGAAGGATCTTATTACTCGACGCAGTCTCTTTCGTTGTGATAGTACGGGTCCCCTATATACGATGCGTCTTCCCGCTTCCGCTCCGCCTCTTGCCCTGACTACGACAGCTTCTTCGACCATTTGGCATCGGCGGCTTGGCCACCCTGGTATTGATGCTATGTCGAAGTTGTCTGGTAGTTCAGCGATTCCGTGTACTCGGGACACTCATGAGTCTCTTTGCCATGCTTGTCAGTTGGGTCGCCACGTTCGACTTCCCTTTCCGCATTCTGTCACTCGTGTGGAGCACATCTTTAATTTGATTCATTGTGATCTTTGGACTTCACCTGTTCCCAGTGTTTCTGGATATAAGTATTACTTGGTGGTTCTTGATGATTTTTCGCACTATTCGTGGACTTTTCCCTTGCGACAGAAGTCTGATACGTTCGGCACTCTTTCTCACTTCTTTGCTTGGGTGTCCACCCAGTTTGAGCGCACGATCCGTGCGGTTCAGTGCGATAACGGGCGCGAGTTTGACAACTCTGCGTTCCGTGATTTTCTGCTTTCTCGCGGCGTTCAGTTGCGCATGTCTTGCCCATACACTTCCCCCCAGAACGGCAAGGCTGAGCGCATGATTCGAACCACCAACGATGTCATGCGCTCTCTGATGTTTCAGGCTTCTATCCCCGCTCGTTACTGGGCGGAGGCGCTTCACACCGCCACCTACCTCATTAATCGCCTTCCTACTAAGGCGATTAGTGCTCCCACCCCTCACTTTGCTTTGTTCGGCACCCCTCCTCTCTACGACCACCTTCGAGTGTTTGGGTGCACTTGCTACCCTAACCTTTCCGCCACAGCTTCCCATAAGCTTGCGCCTCGCTCGACTCGGTGTGTTTTCCTTGGGTACTCCCCAGACCACAAGGGGTACCGGTGCCTTGACCTTACCACCCGTCGTATCTTGATCTCCCGACACGTCGTCTTCGACGAGTCTTCCTTTCCTTTTTCCACCCCGTCTTCTGACTCCGTTGCTGAGTTGGATTCCTTCTTCTCCACTGACCCCGAGGCCGCTCCTGTACCGCGACCTTGTCTTTTACCTCTTGCAGGTTACCCTCCTGCTGCGCAACGTGCGGCACCAGCGTCCCTGACGCCGCCAGCTGCGCCACGCGCGGCCCCAGTGTCCCCGGTGTCGCCCGCTGTGCCACGCGCGGCCCCGACGACACCTGCTGCGCCACGCGCGGTACCGGTGTCCCCGGCGTCCTCTGCTGCGCCACGCGCGGCCCCGACGACACCTGCTGTGCCACGCGCGGCCCCGACGACACCTGCTGCGCCACGCGCGGCCCGGACGACACCTGCTGCGCAGAGCGTAGCTTCGACGTCCCTGCCGACGCCTGCTGCGCCGAGCGCGGCCTCGGCGTCCTCGACACCAGCAGTTGCGCCGTGCGCGGCCCCAGCGTCTCCGACGACGTCCGCTGCGCCACGCGCGGCTCCTGCGTCTCCGACGTCCGCTGCGCCACGCGCGGCTCCTGCGTCTCCGACGTCCGCTGCGCCACGCGCGGCTCCTGCGTCTTCGACGACGTCTGCTGCGCCACGCGCGGCCCCAGCGTCTCCGACATCCTCCGTCACGCCTCACGTGTCTCCGACGCCCTCGACAGTGTCTTCGACGTCGTCAGCCGTACCACCTGCGGCCCCCGGACCGCGGTACGCCGATCCCGTTCTCGTCTATCATCGACGAGCGCGGGTTGGTGGACCGTCCTCTTCGCGCCCTGCGGACCAGGTGTACCACCCTCCGCTGCTTCACCGGGACCCTCGTCACGTTCACCCGATGGTGACTCGACGGGCTGCCGGCGTCCTTCGACCTGTGGAGCGCTTCTCCGGGGTTGTTCTCTCGTCCTCGACCCCTCCGGAGCCTGCCTTGTCCTCGTTACCCATCTCGCCTATCCCCTCTTCTGTCCGTAGCGCCCTCGCCGATCCTCATTGGCGTCGGGCTATGGAAGAAGAGTATGCAGCCCTACTTGCCAACCGGACCTGGGACCTGGTTCCCCGTCCCGCTCGTGGCAATGTTGTCACGGGCAAGTGGGTGTTCACGCATAAGCGGAGGGCGGATGGGTCTCTAGAGAGGTACAAGGCACGATGGGTGCTTCGCGGTTTCACGCAGCGTCCCGGCGTCGACTATGACGAGACCTTCAGCCCGGTGGTGAAGCCGGCGACAGTTCGTACCGTTCTGTCGCTGGCTCTGTCGCGTTCTTGGCCCGTCCACCAGCTGGACGTCAAGAATGCCTTTCTCCACGGGACGCTGACGGAGACGGTGTACTGTAGTCAGCCGACAGGGTTTGTTGATTCAGCTTGTCCAGACATGGTCTGCCGGCTGAACAAGTCCCTGTACGGGCTGAAGCAGGCACCTCGGGCCTGGTACAGCCGGTTTGCCTCCTTCCTGGTCTCGCTCGGCTTCGTCGAGGCCAAGTCGGACACTTCGCTCTTCATCTACAGGCGTGAGGGTGACACCGTCTACCTCCTCCTGTACGTGGACGATATTGTCCTCACGGCGTCTAGCTCGGCTCTTCTTCAGCGCACGATCTCCGCTCTGCAGCGTGAGTTTGCGATGAAGGATCTCGGCCAGCTTCACCACTTCCTGGGCGTTGCGGTCGAGCACCGCCCGGGTGCTCTTTTCCTCCACCAGCGGCAGTACTGCCTGGATATCCTCGAGCGAGCGGGTATGGCTGATTGCAAGCCATGCTCCACTCCCGTGGACACCCAGGCAAAGGTGTCTTCGACCGATGGCGCTCCGGTAGCCGACCCCACCACTTACAGGAGTCTTGCTGGTGCACTGCAGTATCTCACCTTCACCAGGCCGGACATCTCCTACGCGGTTCAGCAGGTGTGTCTCCACATGCATGATCCGCGGGAGCCCCATCTCACGGCGGTGAAGCGGATCCTTCGGTACCTGCGTGGCACTCACGACTACGGTCTTCTTCTGCGGCGCGACTCTGCCTCCGAGCTGGTCGTCTACACCGACGCTGACTGGGCGGGCTGCCCGGATACCCGTCGGTCCACCTCTGGCTACGCCGTCTTCCTGGGCGGCAACCTCGTCTCCTGGTCCTCGAAGCGGCAGCACGTGGTGTCCCGCTCGAGTGCCGAGGCGGAATACCGCGCCGTGGCAAACGGCGTGGCCGAGTCTTCCTGGCTTCAGCAGCTGCTTCAGGAGCTTCACTCTCCCCTTGCCCGGAGTACGTTGGTCTACTGCGACAACGTCAGCGCCGTCTACCTCTCCACCAACCCGGTGCAGCATCAGCGCACGAAGCACGTAGAGATCGATCTTCACTTTGTTCGTGAGCGGGTGGCTCTAGGGGAGGTGCGAGTCCTGCACGTACCGACGTCGTCGCAGTTCGCCGACATCTTCACCAAGGGACTTCCTTCGACGGTGTTCACCGAGTTTCGGTCCAGTCTCAACATCTGCCGGGGCTAGATGTTGGGACTGCGGGGGGGTGTTAGACTGCATGTATAGGGGGTAGGGGTATTTTAGTCTTTTGATATTAGGGTTGCTTAACCCTTAAGCTGTATCCCCTATATATGTAACCCATTGACAGGTGTTAATTGAGATTACTTTTTCCCTAATCTAATTCTTATCTTACAGCAAATCCTATGTTTCATGGTCGTATAAATTGACTTTCACTTTGTGAGAGAAAGAGTGACAAGAAGACTTTTGGAGGTCAGAATTATATTTACAAAAGATCAAATTGCAGATGGGTTTACCAAGGCTCTGACTATGCAGAAGCTGGCTTCATTCAGAAACAATCTTAACTTATGCAAGTTATGATTGAGGGGGATGTTAGAATATATTGTATAGGGCTATATCGTCCGCGCCTATTGTATTATACAGGACCACAGCCCCAAATATTTATAATCCTATCTGTTAGGATATAAACCGACTGATTTGGAAACTAGAGATAAGAATCAGTCGGTTTCCATTGTAACAAATAGGACTTTCTTTGTATTAGATGGCCTCTGGCCTTATATAAAGAGAACCCCATCGGCCCGAGCACCTTAAGGGACAATCAATCTATTATCTCAGTGCCTGATTCTTTCATGGGCAAGGAATCCAAATGTGCTCTAAAGTTCTATACATATGTGCTGTTGGAAGATCCTCAGGTTTCCGCATGTCTTGATCCACGCATCAGCTGCATCGCTGAGCCATCCCAAGGCCCCTAACTTGTCCCATAACATCAGTCCTCCAAAGACCCTTTTCTGCATGGTACACCCATGACCCAATTTTATTGACCCGTTGAATTTCAGCTAGGTCAGAGCTGGCTTGTTTCACGATGGAAGCATAAGTTCATCTCATTATCTTTATTAGAAAACTTTGTATGTCAAACTCAATTGTGAATGCCGTCCTAAGTTAAATAGTTGCATTTAGCTATTGGCATCCCACCTTTTTTTTACGCACCACACTCCTCACATGATAACGAATTAGTTCACATGATGCATAATTTGCTCATAACGAATCCAAAGCAACCAAACTTGTGTTTCAAAAAACAATTTCTACTCATTATTTTGCTCAGTTGGAGCTTACCTTGCAGCATCTGCAACCCCAAATAGCTTAACCAAAACTAAATAAGTCATCCTAGACAGTGGGGCGCATGGGTAGGAGAGCGTCATGAGACACTCCTGCTGCCTGATCCATAATCCATACACACATTCTGTCCTTAGTACCCTCACTCGTGAGTTTGCAATAAGGGATATGAGGTTCTATGTGCGGCTATTTAACTTGTAGGTCGTATTTGCAACTAGGATCAACTTTTAGGGTTATTTGTAATTTTCCTGTTTTTGTTCATGCCCACATTAAAGTCCACATCTTCATATAAACCACTGTGCTACACCTTGGTTAGCTTAGCCAAGTTTTATCTCATTTTAACCGTGCTATATTACCCAAGTTCGGCTCGTTCTAAACCATTAGGTAATGCTAATAATATGTTGACCATTGATAAATTGTTTTACATTGATTATTATATAATATGAGTAGCTTCTGATGCATTCCTTGCTCTTTTCAGTTAGAACAGGTCTGGAAGGGCCTGGCCTTTCAGTTTCTCAAAAGATCTTGTACTGTATTAGCGCTGTTGGAGGTCAATATATATGGTCACGTTTGCATTCTTTTTCTGCATTCCGACGATGGGGTGATTCTGAACAGGTTATCTTTCAAACTTTTTTTTTTCTGCAAGCTTCATTTTCGTTTTATTCTACTGATTACTTTATGTCCTAGAGACCAATCGCACGCCGTGCTTGGGGCTTGGTGCAGAATGCAGAAGGACTATACAGAGCTGCTTCATTCTGTAACCTATTGTTATTTCTGTATGGTGGAAGGTACCTTTATAAATGTATTTATTTATCCTGGCACTGTGAGGGGAGTAGGGACTGAGAATCATTGTTAATACCTAACTGAAAGGAAACAAACATTATCAACATGTACATTCCACTATGGTAGACCAGTGCCCATATAGTGTTGAACTACACCTGAATAGATTTATAGAAAGAAGCAAGTATTCATCTTTCTAAAAAGAAGTACTGCTGGCTCTTCTGTCATTTTGAATCTTGTATGATATCTGCATATGATTTGACCCATGCTATGTATTTATAAAGGTATAAAACTATTGTGGAACGGCTTTTGAAAGCAAGACTTGTTTATGGGAGTCCCAACATGAATAGAGCAGTAAGCTTTGAATACATGAATCGGCAGCTGGTTTGGAATGAGTTTTCGGTAAATTCTCTCTTAGTCCTAGTATTATCTGAAAGTAGCCTATATATATTTGTAGCTTTTGCAAGTGATCAATTTGGCAGTTCATAATCTAGATATGGACGAACAAGTGGTTGCGTGATGAATCCCTGAGTCAAGGGAATGTGGTGCTAGATATAATCTAGTTTTTCTAGATTAATTAGAGTTAGATATAGAATCCAAGTCTATCTCAATTTAGAGTAGGAATCTAGGGGTAATATTAGACTAAGATTTTATTGTAATTTGGGGCTATATATATAACCACCATATTTGAGAATAAAAAGGGGGTAAAAACAGAGATTAATCTACCTACATGGATGGAGTTACAGGATGCATTTCGTGCTCGTTTCGTTCCTGCGGGCGTAATGCAAACAAGTCTGGATGAATTCTGGAATCTAAAGCAAGGGGAAATGAGTGTTATAGAATTACAACAATTGGAATCAGAGCTAGAAAGGTTTGAGGGAGATCAATATCGGTGAAGGGGAACACTAACCTTATGAATGTTACCTAGAGGGGGTGAATAGGCAAAACACCCGAAATTCTACTTAATAAAATCTAATTAGATGACAGAGTGCGGACTAGAACTAGTCTGTTCATAGAAAAATAAATCGTTAACGCATAGATATTTAGGAGTTTTTCATTGATATATTTAATGAGTAATGAAGTATTAAAACCTAGCAATCTAGTAATGAGGTTGAACGAGAAAACAATTGACTAGAACTAGGTGGATCACAAGATTTAAATAAAAAATGTGAAGAACTCTAAAGTCATCTACGAAGAACAAGAGACAAATCTAAAGTGCAAGACACACGATTTATCCCGTGGTTCAGCTTCACAAAGAAGCCTACGTTCACAAAGGATCGGATTGCTCTCAATCCTATCCTCACCAACCACCACAATGGTTGACTCGTTTTTCCACTAAATCACGAAGAACTCACAACGATTGGTGGGGCAGCTCACAATCTGAGACACCCACAAGATTACAGCTTGAAGAACTTGCGAATTAACATCCACGACCACTTAGCTCAACGAGTCACAGTGAGAGAATCAACCAAGAGCTCGAAACGAATCACACTCCTCTCTCTCTTCTTCCCAAATCTCACAAACCCTCAAGATTCACTCATAGGGCTCAAAGAAATGAAGAGAGAGGACTGGGAAAGCTTTTGGAAGGCTATGGCGGCGCTATGGTTCAAGTTGCTACCTTAGATGCCCGAGGATCCCCTTTTTATAGGGGTCCCGACAATTAGCCGTTGCCACCAGAAAAAAATACGGACTAGTCCGGCATGTGGGGACTGGGGACCGGTGATGTCACACTTCACCGACCACAAAGTCACCCGCCTCCTTTTGAATTGAAACGGTCATAACACACCTGACTAGTTTGTCTAATAACGGACTAGTCCAATCTCACACAGAACCTTTTGTTTCGGTTGAGAACGGACAAGTCTGGTCCACCGGACTAGTCCGGCCTCAAGGGGCGGACAAGTTCGGGCATCCAGGACTTAGTCCCAGCAACCACCTTCAAGTTCCAAGCGGACTAGTCTGACCCACAATGGAATAGTCCGATCTCACACAGAAACTCTTGTTTCGGTTAGAAATGGACTAGTCCGGGCTTTCAGTGTTAGAGGGCTAATGGTGGCTGTATTAGATGAATGAATAATGCTGGGGTACATGTCTGATTATATAGAGATTAGGAGGGGAAAAAGTACTAAACTACCCCCAACCCTAATCACTCTCTAATGACTAATATGCCCTTGTGACACACACTTAATTACAGTGTCTAACACCCCCCCGCAGTCACAACATCTAGCCACTGTAGATGTTGATACTGGACCGAAACTCAGAGAACAGCGACGACGGGAGACCCTTCATGAAGATGTCGGCGAACTGCGTCGTCGTCGAGACATGGTGTACCCGAACCTCGCCCCGTGCAACCCGCTCACGAACAAAATGGAGGTCGATCGCCACATGTTTCGTGCGCTGATGCTGGACCGGGTTGGTGGAGAGGTCCACGGCGTTGACGTTGTCGCAGTAGATGAGGGTGCTTCTGGCGACGGGAGTGTGGAGCTCCTGAAGTAGCTGCTGAAGCCAGGAAGCCTCAGCCACGCCGTTAGCCACGGCACAATACTCCGCCTTAGCACTCGAGCGTGACACCACGGGCTGTCGCTTCGAGGACCAGGAGACGAGGTTGCCGCCTAGGAAGACGGCGTACCCAGAAGTAGAACGTCGTGTGTCTGGGTAGCCTGCCCAGTCAGCGTCAGTGTACACGACCAGCTCAGAGGCCGTGGCACGCTGAAGGAGGAAGCCGTAGTCGAGGGTGCCTCGTAGATATCGAAGAATCCGCTTCACAACGGTGAGGTGCGGTTCCCTCGAGTCATGCATGTGGAGGCACACCTGTTGAACCACATATGAGATATCCGGCCTGGTGAAGGTGAGGTACTGAAGAGCACGTGCAAGACTCCTGTAAGAAGTGGGGTCAGAGACGGGTGTCCCGTCGATAGCGGAGAGCTTCGCCTGAGTATCCACTCGAGTGGAGCACGGCTTGCACTCAGCCATGCCCGCTCGCTGGAGGATAACCAGGCAGTACTGTCGCTGGTGAAGGAATAGGCCGCCTGGTCGGTCCTCGACCGTAATACCCAGGAAGTGGTGGAGAAGGCCCAGGTCCTTCATAGCGAACTCCTGCTGCAAAGCAGAAATGGTTCGCCGAAGCAGAGCCGGACTAGACGCTGTCAGTACTATGTCATCGACGTACAGTAGGAGGTAAGCAGTGTCACTGGCCCGTCGATAGACAAACAGCGATGTGTCCGACTTAGCTTCGACAAACCCCTGTGAAACCAAGAAAGAGGCGAGCTGGCTATACCAGGCTCGTGGTGCCTGCTTTAGTCCGTACAGGGATTTGTTTAGCTTACAGACCATGTCTGGGTGAGCTGAATCTACAAATCCTGCAGGCTGACTGCATTACACCGTCTCGGTCAGTGTATCGTGGAGGAAGGCGTTCTTGACGTCCAACTGGTGGACATGCCAAGAACGTGAGAGAGCCAGCGACAGTACGGTACGAACTGTCGCCGGCTTCACCACCGGGCTGAAAGTCTCGTCGTAGTCGACTCCAGGGCGCTGAGTGAAACCCCGGAGTACCCAACGAGCCTTGTACCTCTCCAAGGTACCATTCGCCTTATTATGCGTGAATACCTACTTGCCCGTGACAACATTGCCACGACCGGGACGGGGAACCAGGTCCCAGGTCCGGTTGGCAAGCATGGCCTCATACTCTTCCTCCATAGCGCGACGCCAGTGAGGGTCGGCGAGGGCGCTACTCACGGAAGTAGGTATGGGTGAGATCGAAGAAGGCTCGGTCGGTGGAGACGTCGTTGACGAGAAAGCGGCCTCGTCGAACTGCTCAACTGGCCGAAGGCTTCCGGACGCACGTCGAGTCACCATCGGGTGGACGTGACCAGGGTCCCTGTGAAGGAGAGGTGGGTTGTACACCGGCCGCTCAGGAACAACCATCTTCTCTTGTCGTGGGTAGACGAGAGTGGGTCTTGTGGGCTGATCTGCCCCTGGCCCAGGGCGGCCAGAGCTGGGCCAAGTGAGCTGGTCAGCCCTGGCCCAGGCCGGCCCCTCCCTGGCCCAGGGCGGCCAGAACTGGGCCAAGTGGACTGGTCAGCCCTGGCCCAGGCCGGCCCCCTTTCTAGAAGGAATTTGAGTTTAATCTTCTTAGAGATAGACTAAAAGATCCTTTTGTAATAGATTAGGACTCTTGTAAGGGGGGCTATATATACAAGCCAAAAACACCCCAAATTGAGAGAGATCAAATAAAAGAAAAAAATTCTCCACCTCCCTCCTGCCCTAGGCGCCGCCTCCCTCTGCCCTAGCCGCCACCAGGGGCTAGAACCAGCCGCCACCTCTGTTCCCCACCTCTGTTTCAGCGCCTCCATCAAAACCAGAACAGATTGGTGGCTTACCGATCTCTCCCCTGATCTGTTCTCCCAAGAACAGAATCAATCTGCTCTACTTCTTACACCAGGATTGACTCTTCCCTGCTATTCTGTACACCCAGAACAGAGCTGTTATTCCTCTGTTCTTGGCTGAAGAAAATTCTGGTCTGTCTTTAGGGAAGACAGATCGATCTGCTAGGGCAGATCGGTTTATTCAGCAAGAACAGAGACAATTTCAGCGCCGGAATTGCAACAGGTCTTGAGGCCGCGCGTGGCGTAGCTGGAGCAGGAGTCTCCCCCCGTGCTCGTCGCTGGTAGACAAGTGCGGGGTCAGCAAAGCGAGAAGTCGTCGTGCTCTCTGCAGGTGACATCGGGGAGGCAGCTGGTGACACCGCAGACGTTGATGCCGCACGTGGTGCAGCAGGTGACGCCAGAGGCGTCGAAGCCGCACGTGGTGCAGCTGGTGATGCCTGGGCCACGTGAGGTACAACAGGTGATGTCGGGGAAGCCGATGCCGCACGAGGTGCAGCAGTCGGTGCCTGGGGCACCTGAGGCGTCGCTTGTGTCGATCCTGCAGAAGAAATAGGCCAAGACAGCTTGGAGGTAGCCTCGGGGTCAGTAGGAAAAAGGGAGTCCAGCTCTGTGGTGGAATCGAAAGAGGTGATGGAGAAAGAAAAGGATGACTCATCGAAGACGACGTGCCGAGAGATCAAAAGACGGTGAGTAGTGAGATCTAAGCATCGGTAACCCTTATGATGAAGGGAATACCCGAGAAAAACACACCGTGTCGTGCGGGGCGCAAGCTTATGTGGGGCGGTGGCAGAAAGATTATGGTAGCAAGCGCACCCGAAAACTCGAAGGTGATCGTAAAGAAGATAGGTGCCATGTAGAGCAAAGTAGGGGGTGGAGGCACAAATCGCCTTGGTGGGAAGACGATTAATCAGAAGTTTGGCAGTATGAAGAGCTCCACCCAGTATTGGGCTGGAATAGACGCCTGGAACATCAGGGAGCGCATGACATCATTGGTGGTGCGAATCATGCGCTCTGCCTTGCCGTTTTGAGGAGAGGTATACGGACAAGAAATGCGTAGTTGTATCCCATGTGCGGAGAGAAAATTACGAAACGCGGAGTTATCAAACTCACGTCCATTATCGCACTGGACAACTCGAATGGTGCGCCCAGATTGAGTAGAAATCCAAACGAAGTGAGAAAGAGTGACGAAAGTCTCAGACTTCAATCGTAATGGAAAATTCCAGGAAAAGTGAGAAAAATCATCAATTATCACCAAGTAATAATTAAAGCCCGATACACTGATAATGGGAGATGTCCACAAATCACAGTGTATAAGATCAAACGTGTGCTCAACATGAGTCACAGAAGTGGGAAAAGGAAGCCGAACATGGCGACCAAGCTAACAGGCATGACATAAGGAGTCATGTGTGCCCCTAGAACACGAGATAACTGAACTACTGAACAACTTCGACATAGCATCTGCACCAGGGTGGCCAATCCGGCGATGCCAGATGGTGGATGAAGCTGTCGTAGTCAAAGCAAACGGCGGTGATGCAACGGAAGTAGGAAGCCGAAGTGTGTATAGGGGCCCCGAGCTATTTTACATCGAAAAAGAGGTCGCCGGGTGGAAAGATCCTTCACAGACAAACCAATAGGATCAAATTCAATGGAGACATTGTTGTCAGTGGTAAAACGGCGAACAGAAAGCAAGTTTTGAATGATATCCAGAGCGACAAGAATGTTTTTAAGCTGGAAAAAAACCCGGGAGACCGGAATCACCTACTGAGGTGATCGGAAGAACGGACCCATTTCCAACAGCGATAGATGAAGGAAAAGAGGGATTGGGAGTATGGGTGGAAGAGAGTATACCGGGATTAGGAGTGGTATGGTATGACGCTCCGGAATCGACTACCCAGTCGACACCTGGTGGAGTAAGGTGCATGGTGCTGAAGGAGGAAGCCAATGACTGTCGATTCCACGTCGACGGTGGCTCCTGGAGAGGTGCTGATGGCTCCGAGTTCCCAACAGGATAGTCAGTGCCTCCGTAGGTTGAGGCTGACTGTCCGCCAGAGGAGTATCCAGGCCCACCATAGGTCTGAGATGGCGGCTCACCAGCACTGTGGGCTGGTCCACTGTAGCCGGGGGTAGCCGTGAACGCTAGCTGAGGACGTGGTGGTCGTGGAGGCTGAGAACCCGGGGACGGCCCATGCCACATGTAGATCTGGCCAGTCCACGGGTTGTAGGGTGTGGGCCAGCGTGCGCCTCCCTGGCCGATACCACCACTACCACCAGTCGTCGAAGCCGTGGGTATGGGAGTGCCGCCTGCACTGCTACCACCACGGCCGCCGCTCTTTCCACGGCAACGACGGTTTCCACCTCTTGTACTGGTAGGAGTGGAAGGTGGATGTGACGGTGGTCCACCAGCAGCTGGTAAGGGTGGACGAGGGGACTGCCCGGAGCCATAGAAGGCTGTGGCAGATCCGGAGCCAGTAGAGCCTCCTGCAGTGATCTCCTCAAGTTCAAGATCAGACCATACCTTCTCGAAGGTAGGTAGTGGCTCCAGTCGGAGTAGCCACGTCCGTAGGTGACAATAGCGCTCATTCAGTCCTGAAGAACCTGAAGAACAAGAGCGCTATCGGTGACCGGCTCACCAAGGTCACGTAGGGCATCCGCCATGCCCTTCATCTCCCGACAGTAGGTGGAGATAGAACGATCACCCTGGACGGTGTTTTGGAACCGAGTGCTGATGTGGAAGGCTCGAGTCGCACGGTTCCCTAGAAACCGCTGCTCAAGGACCAGCCAGGTCTGTCGAGCAGTGCCGCCACCGCGTTGCCTGACGATGTCCTGTAGTTCCTCCGTCAAGGAGCCAAGGATATAGGATAGGACTAGGCTGTCCATGCTGATCCAAGACACCTGTACTGATGAATCGTCCTGGAGGACGTGGTCGTCGAGGCAGTAGCGCCTCAGCGTGAGGAGCACCATATCACGCCACCGGGCATATGAGGTGGACTCGGAGCTGAGAACAACTGGCACGAGCGTCCGGATGTTCTGAATCCCTGCGGCCTGCGCATGAAGAGCGTCCGAGGGAGGCTCTTGGCCATCACTCGTCGATCGGCGAGCACTCTCCTTGAGCTGGTGGGATAGCGATGCCACAGAGGCACGCTCCTGCTCTAGGGCAAGAGCGAGTGCCCGCTCGCGCTCGCGAGAGGCAGCTAGTGTTGCGGCGATGTCGGAGGTATCCGCAGTGTCGGTGCCGTAGGAAAAAGAAGCTGCGTTCTCTGTAGCGACACCAGCAACTGGGAACGGAATCGGCGGGACATCAGTCGTGGTGCTCCCGTCGATGTCGAGGCCAGTCGAGTCTCGTAGCCCGGAAGTACGTGCCATGAAAGTGACAGCGGTGGCGGGGTTGCCGGTGGTACCTACGAGGGGTCCACCGGCAGCCGGACCGGTTTTCGGAGAGAAAGAAGGGGCGGCAGCACCTCTAGGAACTGAAAACACGGGTGGTCGAGCGGTCCAGGGGGCGGCGGCCCCTCCAGAGGCGGCGGCGGTCCCTGCAGAGGCGGCGGCCCCTCCAGAGGCGACGGGCCAGGGGGCTGCGGCCCCTCCAGAGGCGGCGGCGGCCCCTCCAGCGGTGACAGGCCAGGGGGCTGCGGCCCCTCTAGAGGTGGCGGCGGCCCCCCTGTGCGCGCACGGCCCCCATCCGGGTGGAGGCGGCCCGAATCCAGGTGGAGCCGCCCTGATCCAGGGCACGGCGGCGGCGGCGGATGGGGCTCAATTGGTGGCGGCGCCAGCAGCAGGCGACATGGCTGTGCGGAGGCGCGACACCTCGGCCGCGGCGGCGGCTCTGGCAGGCAGCGCGCCGGCGAGGCCGTCGGCTGCTCCGGCGGGCGGCGGTGAGTCATTAGGGTTAGGGTTAAGCCCTAATTCTAATTAAACCTAGCTGATACCATATAAGAGTAGTAATTGTGGCTGTATTAGATGGATGATAATGCTGAGGTACAGGGCTGATTATATAGAGGGATTAGGAGAGGAAAAAGACTAAACTATCTCTAACCCTAATCACTCTCTAATGACTAATATGCCCCTATGACACACACTTAATTACAATGTCTAACAGTGATCATCTCCGGCGGGACAGTGTTAGTAGTTGAATTCTCACTCTCATTGGAAGAGAGGATGACACTAGGAGTTGGAGCAATTTTCTTGTCTATTTCTGACACAATGCCATGCCAACCCAAGGGGTTGAGGCTACATATTTATAGCTGCCATGGCAGCCAAGCATATGCCACAAAGATGCTAGTCTAAGATGCTAGATGCTGTCCTAATATGCTGCCCTTGGCTGACACTAAGATGCTGTCCTAGTGTCCTTAATATGCTGTCCTAGTGTCCTTAGATGCTGTCCTAATTGGGGCCACAAAGACCAAAGGACTAGAGTACAACAAAGACCAAGGACTAAAGTGCAACAAACTAAAGGACTAGGGTACAAGGGACTAGGGGACCAAAGACCAAAAGACTACAAGACTTATTCCAGCATTCTCCCCCTAAGTCTTGTACGTCGTCTTCTGAGAGGGTTGGACCATCCCGATCTTGGTGCGAAGTTCAATGAACTTGAGCCTCCCAAGGGGCTTCGTGAGCAGGTCCGCAAGCTGGTCATTGGTGTTGATGTAGTTCGCCTTGATGCTCCCTTCCTCCAAGCATTTTCGGATGAAGTGGTACCTCACCCGGATGTGCTTGCTCCGTTCATGGAAAACGGGATTCTTTGCCAGGGCCAGAGCGGACACGTTGTCCACCCTGAGTTCGACCGCTCCAGTGTCTCTGCTGAGGAGATCACCAAGCAGTCGACTAAGCCAGAGCGCCTGAGTCGAAGCGATGGAGGCCGCTATGTACCCGGCCTCGCAGCTGGACAGGGCCACCACCTGCTGCTTGATCGACTGCCAGCTAACGAGGCACTTGCCGAAGAAGAAGATGATCCCGCTCGTACTCTTGCTGGTGTCAATGTCGCCGGCGTGGTCGCTATCGCTGTACCCGACAAGGTGTGCCTCTCCAGGACACCTCGGGTAGTGGAGGCCGTGATCGAGAGTCCCCGCAACATAGCGGATGATCCTCTTCACAGCCTGCTGGTGATCCGTCGTCGGTCGTTGTAGGAACCGACTAACGTAGCTGACGGAGAATGCCAAGTCCAGCCGTGTGTGGGTGAGGTAGCGAAGGCTCCCCACAAGACGCCGGTACTGCGTAGCGTCCACCTCCTCCGCCGTGCTGTCGCGGCTCAGCTTCAGCCTCTCCTCCATCGGAGTGAGAGCTGGGTTGCAGGTTGTGAGCCCAGCTAGCTCAACAATGCGCTTGGCGTAGGCGGTCTGTCGAAGTGTGATACCGGAGTCGGCCTGGTGCACCTCAATCCCAAGGTAGGAGAGGGATCCCAGGTCACTCATCTGGAAGGTGGCTTTTATCTCTTCCTTGAAACGCTGCCACCTCCGCATCCTTGGTGCCGGTGATCACCAAGTCGTCGACGTAGACACCCACCAGTAGGGTGTTTCCTCCATTGCCCCACCGGTAGATGGCCGCCGCGTGCGGGCATTGCCCGAAGCCCATCCTCTTGAGCGTGGAATCCAACTTGGCATTCCACGCCCTTGGTGCCTGACGCAAGCCATAGAGGGCCTTGCGCAGGCGCAACACCTTGCCCTCCTTGCCAGGGACCACAAACCCTGGCGGCTGGTGTACGTAGGCCTCCTCCTTCAAGTCGCCGTTGAGGGACGCCGACTTGACGTCCATGTGCTGGACACGCCAGCCTTCTTGGGCAGCGAGGGCAAGAAGGAGTCGCACGGATTCCATCCGTGCCACGGGAGCAAAAGCATTGTCGAAGTCGATCCCTCCTGCTGCACGAAGCCGCGTGCCACCAAGCGAGCCTTGTGCTTGACGATGGCGCCGACTTCATCCCTCTTCAACTTGAACACCCACTTAAGGGTGATCGCACGGTGACCGCGAGGGAGATCAGCAAGCTCCCAAGTGCGGTTCGTCTCAACCGCGTCCATCTCCGACTGCATCGCAGCACGCCATGCTGCGTGTTTCTCGGCCTCCGCAAAAGACCGAGGCTCGCCGTCATCGCACGCAAGGTGCAACTGCGCCTCCAGATCTTGATCATCCAGATCGTGAGGGGCCAGTCCCGGCACCGGTTGGTTGCCGAGAATGTTCTCCATCTTGCGATACCGCAACTGCTCGCCGTCGTAGCACCCGTCGAGGCGCTCCTCGTCGTGGGAGAGCGGAGTAACAAACTCCACTGGGTCGTGCTCGACACGAGCTGGGGACGGAGTGGGCGTGCCCGGAGGAGTGGCCGTCGGTGCTGGAGTGCGTGGGGTCGCCGGCTGAGGTAGAGGTGGACGGTTGGGGGCTGGGGTAGACACGCTCGGTGGAGAAGAGTTGCCTACTCCCCCAACTCCCTTGAAGTGGACGTAGTCGACGATGAAGTCGTCGTGCGTCGAGGTCGAACCGTCGTCCACCGCCTTGTCCCATGCCCATCCTCGCCCTTCGTTGAACACAACGTCGCGCGTCGTGCGCACACGCTGTGTCTTTGGGTCGAGAATGCGGTAGGCCTTCGAGCCCTCCGCGTAGCCGATGAACACCCCCGGAGTGCTCCTGTCGTCGAGCTTGCTGATGTGGCCAAGCTCCTTGGCAAACGCGAGGCAACCGAAGACTCGTAGATGAGAGACTGCCGGCTTGCGCCCATACCAAGCCTCGTACGGCGTCCTGCCGTTGAGAGCCTTGGTGGGCGAGCGGTTGAGGATGCAGACAGCCGTCACCACCGCCTCTCCCCAGAAGATAGCCGGCATTCCCCTCTGCTTGAGGAGAGCTCGAGCCATCCCAAAAACCGTCTGGTTGCGCCGCTCGACGACGCCGTTTTGCTGCGGGCTGTAGGGCGCGGAGTAGTGGCGCTGAACACCCTCATCCGCGCAATACGACGCGAATTCAGCCGCCGTGAATTCGCCGCCGTTGTCGGTGCGCAGCACACGCAGCTTGCGGCCGCACTCCGCCTCCGCAATGGCCTGCGCGCCTGATAGCGTTCGCAACCTCTCCCTTGCTGCCAAGGACCACGACCCACATGTAGCGGGAGAGGTCGTCGACGAGCAGCAGGAAGTAGCGTCGTCCTCCTGGTGTAGCTGGTGTCACCGGGCCACACAAGTCCCCATGAACGAGCTCGAGCCGTTCCTTAGCTCGAAAGCTCGACTGCTGGGGAAAAGGAAGCCCCCTCCGCTTCGTCAATACGCAGACGTCGCAGAGCTGCTCCACGTGGTCAAGGCATGGCATGCCTCGCACCATCTCCTTGGCACTGAGCTGCTTTAGGGCCTCGAAGTGAAGATGCCCAAAGCGCTCGTGCCACTGCCATGCCTCGTCGTCCCGACGAGTGGCAAGGCAGACAGGCTGTGCTACCTGCACGTGAAGGACATAGAGTCGATTGGTGCCTCTAGTTACCTTGGCAAGAAGGCGATGATGGCGATCCCAAATCCTCATGACTCCGTTCTTAATCTCCACGCGCGAACCGTTCTCATCCAGCTGTCCCAAGCTGATGATGGAGTTTTTCAACGCGGGGATGTAGTAGACTCCGACGAGCAGCCTGTGCTCACCAGACTCGGCGGTGAGGATGACGGAGCCGACACCCTTGATCTCCACGCCGGAGGCGTCACCAAACTTGACAGAGCCTCGGACATTGGAGTCAAGCTCAACGAAGAACTCCCGTCGACCGGTCATGTGATGGGTGGCGTCGGTGTCGAGGCACCACCCGTCAGTCTTGTCGTTGCTGGAGCCGTCGCCGAGGAAAGCGTGTGCTTTTGGCTCATCAAGATGAAGGAGAGCCGCTGCGGTCGATGCCACTAGAGGTGGCTTGATGCTTCCGTGTGCCAGAAGCAAAGCTGGCTCCTCCTCTACCTGTGCCACGTGGGCCTCCTTCTCCACTTGTGCCACGTGGGCCTGACCACGTCGTGGCTGTCGACATTCCCTGGCCCAATGACCAAGCTTGCCACAGTTGTGGCAGGTGTCGTCTCGTGTCGACTTGTGGTTGCCGACGGTGCCGCCCTGGGCGCCTCCGCGGGCGCCACCCTCGGTACGTCCGCGTGCCCCGGCCTGGGTACCTCCGCGCCCCTTGCGCGACTTGCCGCGCTTGCGGCCGCCTGTCGAGGAAGAGGACTCCCCCTTCTTCCGGTCACCCTGGCCAGCCTCCCACTGCTCGCGAGTGAGATGAAGCTTCCCGCCAATGGTGATAGGCCCCGAGAGAGGTTGTGGTTCGTCGCTGTCGACGACCTTGAGGCGACCTATCGCCTCTTCGATCGACATCGTGGAGAGGTCCAACAGAGATTCGATCGAGCGAGCAATCTGCTTGTACTTCTCGGGGATGCACCGAAGGAGCTTCTCGACAGCTCTCTCTTCGTTGTAGGTGTCGTCGCCGAACTGCACCAACTTCTGCAACAAAGTCTTGAGACGGAGAGCAAAGTCATCAACGTCCTCACCTGGCTTAAAGGCCAGGTTCTCCCACTCCTTGCGAAGCGCCTGCAGTATGGACTTGCGGCGCGGTCGCTGCCGATGCGTGCCGCAGCGATAGCATCCCATGCCTCCTTAGCAGTCCGCTTCTTGGAAAGCGAGAACTGCATCTCGGGCGGGACTGCAGCAATGAGGGCATCCAACTCCCGTCGATCCTCGTAGTAGTCGACGTCGCCGTACTGAACTGCTTCCCACATGTGTCGCACCTGGAGTCGTACCCTCATCACCGCGGCCCACTCGACATAGTTGGTCTTTGTGAGGGTAGGCCACCCACCGCCGGGACCGACGTCCCTGACAATGGCCTGGACCCCGTGGTGTCCATGGTACCTGTCCGCGGAGGGAGAACCGCGCCGCCTGTAATGGCTGCGTTCTCCGTCGACCAAGCCGCTGCCGCCGGGAGCGCCACCGGCGCGTCCGCGCCCGTCTGGGCTGCGGCTGTCGCGCCCATGGGGGCGCGCGGCTGCTCGCTGCACCTCTCGTGCTCGCGCCGCCTCCCTCACCGGCTTGAGCTCATCGTCGACGCCGTCGTCGACAGAGCTGCTGGAGCTACTGCCGCGTAGAGCCTCCAGCTCCGCTGCCACCGCACGCGCTACAGCCGTCGCCGCCGCTGCTTCCACTTCCGCCCTTGCTGCTGCCAGTTCCGCCGCCGCCAACCTTGCCGCCATTGCCGCCGTCGCCGCAGTCTCTGTCGCCGCTCGCTCGCGCTCCTCTGCCGTGGCGACCTCCGTCTGCCGCGCGCTCGAGGCGACCGAGCGCTGAGACTGTCCGTCGGACATGACGCACTAGTGGGGAAGGGCTGTTGTGTGTGGAGGACAAGATGCTAGTCTAAGATGCTAGATGCTGTCCTAATATGCTGTCTTTGGCTGACACTAAGATGCTGTCCTAGTGTCCTTAATATGCTGTCCTAGTGTCCTTAGATGCTGTCCTAATTGGGGCCACAAAGACCAAAGGACTAGAGTACAACAAAGACCAAGGACTAAAGTGCAACAAACTAAAGGACTAGGGTACAAGGGACTAGGGGACCAAAGACCAAAAGACTACAAGACTTATTCCCGCAGACAGCGCTGACCAAGATGTCAAGCGCCATCATATCTTCTTGCTCGCTCACGTTCCCCTCCTCCATGGCCTTTCAAAGCAGCCGTGCCTTCAGCTTGATCTTCATCATGACAGCTCACTCCGCGTAGTTGGTCTTGGTGAGCACGGGGAACCCCGTCCTGGTGTTTTCACCTCACGAGCTGCCTGTGAGGGTGTCCCATGGCTGATGGCGCTGCCGCTGCTTGTAGGTGTAGACGACATCTTGCAGAATTCAGCCTAGGGTTGAAACCGGCTCTGATGCAACGAATGTTGCAATTCCAGCCGCAAAAACTTCTCTATTCTTGCTGTACAAAACTGATCTGCACTAGCAGATCAATCTGAACTCAGACTTTGATGGTGCTGAACCAAACTTGATAGTGGCTATGGTTTAGGAGGGAGGCAACAACTGGGGAAGATGATGCCCTAGGTGCCAGCTGGAACAGCAGGCGGCTGGAACAACAACAGTCTTGGGCGGCTAGAGACCTGGGCGGCGGTAGACCCTAGCCCCTTGTGGCGGCATTGGTTTCTGGTGGTGGCGCCGACTTGGGAGAGGAAGAGGAGGGCGGCGGCTGCAGCTGGGGAGAGAGGCGGCTAGGGCAGAAAAACTGGAGGAACTTTTTCTTTTTATTCAACTTTCTCAACTTTTGGAGTGTTTTGGCTTGTATATATAGCCCCCATTACAAGAGTCCTAATCTATTACAAAAGAATCTTTTAGTCTATCTCTAAGAAGATTAAACTCATATTTCTTCTAGAAAGGGGGCCCAGCCTGGGCCAGGGCAGACCAGCCCACTCGGCCCAGTTCTGGCCTCCCTTGGCCAGGAGCAGATCAGCCCACAGGAGGCACCTCTCCTAGAGGCTCCGCCAATCTTCGGCACGATGGGAGGAATTTGAGGATGAAGGGGTCTATGCTTAACATCCTTTACGAACTCCAAGGCAGAAACATTCTTAATGAGGCACATGATGAATGAGGCACATGATGAATGGAGCATATCCACACGAGCGGTTGGGGTGTGGGATATGTTGAAGATGTCATTGTAGATGTAATCGAATATGTTGAACTTCTCATCCTCATAGATTAGCTTCAACAGGTGCCGAAGGTGGCCTTGGATCATACCCCGCATCCCCGTCCTTGGGTGCTAGAGTTTTTCTCAAGATCCGATTTAACACACTAAAAAAGGACGGAGAATCTTGGTTGTGGGGGCATTGTAGAAGCCAACCTCATACATGAATTCCATTTCCCCTAAATCCATTGTGGTGAGGTTGTGAATGATCCAGTCATGGTTTAGAAATTCTTCAAATCTAAGTATCCTAGCAAACTCATCATATAAGACAGAGTATTGAACTCCGTCAGTCATCCAGGAGATTTTCCTGTCTCCAAAGGTGGAGAAGTAGCAGGTGGTGTGAAACTGAGCCACCACCTCCGTGTTCCAGTCATATTGAAACCCAAGCAGTTCTTTGAGGCCATGATGCCCAACTGCTTGTATGACTGCGTTGAAGGCTTGGTGATTTTTCTTCTCCATATAGGGCCAATCGACCCACTGAGCATCAACAATCGGCGTCTTCATCCTCAAGTATACTAAGCGATAGCAATCACGATGGAAGTCACACCAAAAGCGGTGATCCGGTGTGGCCTTCTCATATTGTGGCTTTCTTATACTTGTAGGGATCCTTTTCTCTAAACATTTTTGTCTTCTCGGAGCCTTTCCCTCGGAAAATGTTACTTGAAAGCTCCGGTTGCCGGTTGGGGTTATGCATGGGAGGAGTCATAACCAAGGGTCCAATGGGGCCTCATGGGGGAATACTTGATCCCACGAGACGGTCTCGGATGACTAATCTACTACCGACAAGTGCCTTTTTCCTTGGTGCGGCCTTCTTGGCGAGCACCTTCTTGATTGGGGCCTTTCCTTTGCCCTTGACTATCTCTCCTTCAGTCACGGGTCCTTTCCCTTTATCGGCCGCTTGGGCCCTTTCCTTTTCTCCAACCGAGACTAGCCGCTTCCTCCGGCTAGTTTGCTCTTCTGCCGCTTGAGTTTGTGCTGCCTCTCTTTCATGTCTCTTTTTGGTTCTAGCTTCACGTCGAGCTAGCTCTTGCGCGATTGCTGCGTCCTCCTCTTCCTGACGGCGATAAAGCTCTTGCCGAGCCGCATCTCGCTCTGGGTCAGAGAGGGGAGGAGAGTCGTCGTGATGAGACATGCTAGAAGAACAATTAAGAGAAGGTATCGGTTTAAAATAGAAGATTATTGCGATAGAAGTGCAGCAAATTCACTAAGTTAGGAATTAACCCTAGGTTGGGCCGAACTTGTCCAGTCCCTGGCCGAACTAGTCCGGTCAGGAACGGACTTGTCCGCCTAGTCCGGACCACCCAGTGTTGAACACTAGCTAAGGTATTTTTCTACAAATCTCATTAATAAGTCGCAATAACCCTAGGAAAGAATCACAATGTGTTGATGAAACACTAGGGATCCTAGGTTATGGGAGAAACAACCTAAAATCGAAGGATCCGAAAGGATTAGCTTTTGCTCCAAGAACGTATCTTAGAGGGTTCAAATCCGAACAAAACATCGGATCGGAGGGCGGAGAAGTCCGGGGATTGACTTCTCGAGGCTCCAAAGAGTAGAAGACTCGGATTATTTGATGATTTTGGTGGAAATCCTCAGAAATCGCCAATGAGGGGCGAGTTTGAGCAAGGGCCGCACGTGAGATGCGTTTTGGATGGAGTGGAGGAAGTCGGGCCCGACGGTTGGGTTAAGTCTTCAAGGTCCGGACTAGTCCGGTGGGAAATACCGGACAAGTCCGGTGGCCGGACCAGGTCCGGACTTATTTGGTTGTCCGGACAAGTCTATTGACAGGCCGGATTAGTCCGATGTGGACTTGTCTGAGCCTGTCCGGACTTGTCTAGGACGCTGGACTTGTCCGGCCCTTAGGGCGGACTAGTCCGGTCCTAGACAGCCAATCTCATATGTACTGAGAGATTTGCAAAGAATGATCCATATGGACTAATTTTTTATAAGTATTCTTAATGAACATGGCTAGTAGAGCACATAAACAATCATTTAATGACCATGATTCAAGGTGACAATAATCGAAAATAGTTTGATAGAAGATTGAGGAAGACAAGTTTTCGAAAACGTGCATGATTTTGAAGAGTAAACAACTAACTATCAGATGTGCAACATCTCAAGCCACATTTTAAGAATCAAGGATATTTAGCTCATTTCTAAGTTCGCAAAAACGTTTTTTGTCGAATGGTTTGGTGAAGATATCGCCTAGTTGTTTTTCTGTTCTCACATGTGAAATAACAATGTTCCCCTTTATTGAATGATCCCTCAAGAAGATGTGTCAGATGTCAATTTGTTTGGTCATAGAGTGTTCAACGGGGTTATGGGTAATATTAATGACACTCTCATTGTCGCATAGGAGTGAAATGTGGTTAATATTGAGACGATAGTTCCTTAAAGTTTGTCGCATCCAAAGAAGTTGTGCACAACAACTTCCGGCTGCGACATACTTCGCTTCGGATGTGGATAGGACAATGAAATATTGTTTCTTGGATGACCATGACGCTAGGAACCTACCCAAGAATTGGCAAGTCCCGGAAATACTTTTCCTATCCACTTTGCACCCGGCATAATCCACATCGAAATATCCGATGAGATTGAATTTGGATCCTTGAGGATACCACAACCCTAGGTTAGGTGTATGAACTAAATAGCGCAAGATTCTCTTTACGGTTGTCAAGTGACACTCCTTAGGAGCAGCTTGAAACCTTGCACACATGCATACACTTAATATAATATCAGGCCTAGATGCAAAAAGGTAAAGAAGGGATCCAATCATGGGACAGTATACCTTTTGATCATGCTAGGGCTGTGTCTTGGTTGAGGTCGAAGTGTCTGTTTGTCGCCATTGGCGTCATGATGGGCTGGCCTTCTCCATGTCAAACTTTTAAGTATATCTTGAAAGTCTTGGTTTGACATATGAAGGTGCCTTCCTTGAGTTGTTTCACTTGGTAACCTAGAAAGAACTTCAACTCTCCCATCATCAACATCTCATACCTCTTCGTCATGATTTTGCTAAACTCTTCATAAAAGATTTGTCAGTAGAACCAAATATTATGTCATCGACATAAATTTGGTACACAAATAAGTCATCATCCAAGTTTTTAGGAAAGAGTGTATAGTCGGCCTTTCCTATCCTAAAATCATTGCCAATGAGAAAATCTCTAAGACACTCATACCAAGCCGTAGGAGGTTGTTTGAGGCCGGAGAACTTTATGGAGTTTAAAGACATGGTTAGGATACTTATCGTCCTCAAAGCCGGGCGGTTGCTCCATATACACCTCCTCCTTGATCGGTCTATTGAGGAAGGCACTTTTCACGTCCATTTGGTACAACTTGAAATTGTTGTGAATAGCATAGGCATATAATATACGAATAGATTCAAGGCTAGCTACGAGGGCAAAAGTTTCGTCAAAATCCAAACCTTCGCCTTGTGAGTACCCCTTGGCCACAAGTCTAGCTTTATTTTTTGTCACCACGCCATGCTCATCTTGCTTGTTGCAGAAGACCCACTTGGTGCCTACCACGTTGCCATTAGGTCTTTTCACAATCTCCCATACTTTGTTTCTTTTGAAGTTGTTGAGCTCCTTTTTCATGGCTATCACTCAGTCCGGGTCTCGTAGGGCATCTTCAACTTTAAATGGCTCCAAAGAAGACACAAAGGAGTAGTGAGCACAAAAATTAGCCATACTAGAGCGAGTCATTACCACCTTGGAGATGTGTCCAAGTATGTTATCAACGGGATGGTCCCGTTGAACACATTGATGGACTCTTGGGTGTGGTACACTTGTTCTTGAGTCAACTTCTTCATCTCCTTCGTCTTCATCTTCCCCTTGATCATTTCCACCATTTTGATCTTAAGTGTCTTGATCATGATGATCTTGATCTTCAGGAACTTGGCTTGATCTTGTGCTTGGGGGCATCTCTTGTGATGAGCATGGGTCGCTTGGACTTTGTTGCTCTTGTGGTTGTATATCACCAAGTGCCATCCTTCTAAACACCATACATGGTGCCTCTTCTTCATCTAGCACACATTGATCAACTTGCTCCATTTGGGAGCCATTAGTTTCATTAAACACCACGTCACGTGCGATTTCAACACAACCGAAGGTTTTGTTGAATACACGATAGGCGTAGGTGTTTGAATCATAGCCAAGCAAGAAGGCTTCATCGGATTTCGAAGCGAACTTCAAAATTCGAGGCTTCTTGTTAAGAATGTAACACTCGCTACCAAAGACTCTAAATTAAGAGATATTGGGTTTGTTACCCGTTAAAAGTTCGTATGGAGTCTTCTTCAATAGGCGATGGAGGTAGAGGCGGTTTGTGGTATGGCAAGCGGTGTTGACTGCTTCCGCCCAAACCGATCGGATGTCTTGTCTTCATCAAGCATGGTTCTTGACATCTCTATTAGAGTCCGGTTCTTCCTTTCGGCCACCCCATTTTGTTCAGGTGAGTAGTGTGCCGAAAACTCATGCTTGATACCCTCCTCGTCCAAGTACTCTTCTACTTGGGTGTTCTTGAATTCGGTGTCGTTGTCGCTTCTTATCTTCTTAATTCTCAAGGAGAATTCATTTTGAGCTCTCCTCAAGAAACTCTTGAGGACACCTTGAGTTTCACCTTTGTCATGCAAGAAAAACAAGTCATCAACAATAACTAAACGATATTTGTTACCGCCAATGCTTATGTAAGCAATGGGACTGAAAATGTCCATGCGTAGCATCTCCAACGGTCTCGTTGTTGTCATCACATTCTTGGCGGGATGAGCTGCTTCGACTTGTTTCCCGTCTTGGCACGTGCTACAAGGCCTATCTTTCTCAAAAACAACATTCTTAAGATCTCGACCGTGATTGCCTTTTAGAAGTTTTTGAAAATTTCTCATACCAACATGGGCTAGCTTACTGCGCCACAACCATCCCATGTTGATCTTTGCCATCAAGCATGTGTCAAGTTGAGTTTTATCCGGGCTTCCCTTGAGCACACCCTTGAAGGCAATTGAGTTATCAATTGTTCTAGTGACAATCACACCTTCGTTAGTGAATAAGCAATTATAACCTTTTGCACATAATTGAGATATGGATAAAAGATTGTAGTCTAGTGATTCAACATGCGTAACATGAGAAATGGTGTGTTGTGGAGAAATATAGATTTTACCCATACCTAATACCTTCTCTTGGCTATTGTCGCCAAAGTAGATTCCTTGACCTGGATCATTGTTTTCTTCATACTCCACAAACATTCTTCTCGCTCCGATCATATGGTTTGTGCATCTACTGTCTAGCACCCATTTTGTACCGCCGGAGGAGTAAGCCTACAAAACAAGTTTAGCCTTTGCTTTTAGGTATCCAAGCTTGGTTGGGTCCTTTGAGGTTAGTGATGAGACGTTTGGGTACCGATACGCAAGGTGTTGGACTCTTGCGGAGTGGCCTAACATATTTTGCATAGACATAACTAAATTTGCTTCTCATAAGCACATAAGATGCATCAAAATCATGAAACATAGTTAAGTTAACATTCTTAGCATTTTAGCATCTTTATCAAATTTTATCATTTCAAGAGAGGTAGATACATGATGCTCATTCATGGTTTGTTATGATCCTTCCTTACAAAATCAATATGCATCTTGTTATTCTTGTGAATTCTAGCATTTGTTTTCCTCCCTTTGAATAGCTAAGACCATCTTTGATGGAGACCTTGCGACCGAGTATGCACTACGTGTATACTTGATCTTCTACTTGTTGAAAATGCCATCCTTAGGTGCACTCTTGCTCTTTGCCATGCAAGCTCATTTTTTAGATTAAGTACGAGATTTGCACATTTGCAAGTTTTACTGTTCGACTCTACATTGGACAAGTTTGAGCTTGTTGAGGCAGAAGAGGGAACACTTGACTTGAGAGTTGTGAATTGTGCCTCAAGATTCTTGTGAGCTTTGTTCAAACTCACAAGCTCATCTTGGAGCACAATATTCGAATTCTTGAGAGATGAAGGAATCTCCTTGCATTTCGCAAGTTCAAGTTCAAGCGTCTTGTTTTTCTTCTTTAAGTTCGAGGAGCTTCTCAAGGTCAAGATTCTTTTGCTTCTCCTTGACAAGCAAATCATCCTGTTTCTCAAGAAGTTCCTCCTTGTCTAAGATTTCATTGGAGAGCTTTTTCATTTTAATTAAAGCACTTTGCTCAACCCTTCAAACATGTACTCATTCTCACTATCACTATTAAAATCTTCATCTTTAATAGAACGCAAGGATTGTTTAGATTAAACTTTCGCTTTCCCTCTTTTGCTATGAGACATGTGTGGCTTGAGCTCTTCCACTCTCCCTTGTTTGGCAAGAGTCTTCTTCATCGTTGGCTTTTTGATGGCGACGATTGCCACTTGCGTCTCATCATCGGAGGACTAACGTTGGAGTCCCACTCCTTGCCAACATGAGCGTGCCCATTTGTCTTCTTCTTCTTAAACATCTTCCTCTCTTGAGGCTTTTCATTCTTGTTCTTCTTCTTGTCTTCTTCCTTTTCACATGGGCAATTAAAGATGTAGTGCCCATACGCGCCACAATTGTAGCAAGCTCTCTTGGTTCTTGACTTGCTCTTGTCCTTACCCCTGCTCTCATAGTTTGACCCTCTTCTTTTCTTCATCATTCTCTTGAATCTCTTGATGAAGAAGACCAACTCCTCATCGTCCATGTCGGTGCTTTCTTCTTCACTTTCTTCATCGTCGCTTGAAGCTTGTACCTCTTTGTGTTAGTAGTTGAATTGTTACTCTCATTGGAAGAGAGGATGACACTAGGAGTTGAGGCAATTTTCTTGTCTATTTCTCACACAATGCCATACCAACCCAAGGGGTTGAGGCTACATATTTATAGCTGCCATGGCAGCCAAGCATATGCCACAAAGATGCTAGTCTAAGATGCTTAGATGCTGTCCTAATATTCTGTCCTTGGCTGACACTAAGATGCTGTCCTAGTGTCCTTAATATGCTGTCCTAGTGTCCTTAGATGCTGTCCTAATTGGGGCCACAAAGACCAAAGGACTAGAGTACAACAAGGACCAAGGACCAATGACTAAAGTGCAACAAACTAAAGGACTAGGGGACCAAATACCAAAGGACTACAAGACTTATTCCAACATTCTCCCCCTAAGTCTTGTACGTCGTCTTCTGAGAGGGTTGGACCATCCCGATCTTGGTGCGAAGTTCAATGAACTTGAGCCTCCCAAGGGGCTTCGTGAGCAGGTCCGCAAGCTGGTCATTGGTGTTGATGTAGTTCGCCTTGATGCTCCCTTCCTCCAAGCATTTTTGGATGAAGTGGTACCTCACCTGGATGTGCTTGCTCCGTTCATGGAAAATGGGATTCTTTGCCAGAGCCAGAGCGGACACGTTGTCCACCCTGAGTTAGACCGCTCCAGTGTCTCTGCTGAGATCACCAAGCAGTTGACTAAGCCAGAGCACCTGAGTCGAAGCGGTGGAGGCCGCTATGTACTCGGCCTCGCAGCTGGACAGAGCCACCACCTGCTGCTTGACCGACTGCCAGCTAACGAGGCACTTGCCGAAGAAGAAGAGGATCCTGCTCGTGCTCTTGCTGGTGTCGATGTCGCCGGCGTGGTCGCTATCGCTGTACCCGACAAGGTGTGCCTCCCCAGGACACCTCGGGTAGTGGAGGCCGTGATCGAGAGTCCCCGCAACATAGCGGATGATCCTCTTCATAGCCTGCTGGTGATCCGTCGTCGGTCGTTGCAGGAACCGACTAACGTAGCCGACGGAGAATGCCAAGTCCGGCCGTGTGTAGGTGAGGTAGCGAAGGCTCCCCACAAGACGCCGGTACTGCGTAGCGTCCACCTCCTCCGCTGTGCTGTCGCGGGTCAGCTTCAGCCTCTCCTCCATCGGAGTGAGAGATGGGTTGCAGTTTGTGAGCCCAGCTAGCTCAACAATGCGCTTGGCGTAGGCGGTCTGTCGAAGTGTGATCCTGGAGTCGGCCTGGTGCACCTCAATCCCAAGGTAGAAGGAGAGAGATCCCAGGTCACTCATCTGGAAGGTGGCTTTCATCTCTTCCTTGAACGCTGCCACCTCCGCATCCTTGGTGCCGGTGATCACCAAGTCGTCGACGTAGACACCCACCAGTAGGGTGTTTCCTCCATTGACCCGCCGGTAGATGGCCGCCGCGTGCGGGCATTGCCCGAAGCCCATCCTCTTGAGCGTGGAATCCAACTTGGCATTCCACGCCCTTGGTGCCTGACGCAAGCCATAGAGGGCCTTGCGCAGGCGCAACACCTTGCCCTCCTTGCCAGGGACCACAAACCCCGGCGGCTGGTGTACGTAGACCTCCGCCTTCAAGTCGCCGTTGAGGGACGCCGACTTGACGTCCATGTGCTGGACACGCCAGCCTTCTTGGGCAGCGAGTGCAAGGAGTCGCACGGATTCCATCCGTGCCACGGGGGCAAAAGCATCGTCGAAGTCGATCCCCTCCTACTGCACGAAGCCGCGTGCCACCAAGCGAGCCTTGTGCTTGACGATGGCGCCGGCTTCATCCCTCTTCAACTTGAACACCCACTTAAGGGTGATCGCACGGTGATCGCGAGGGAGATCAGCAAGCTCCCAAGTGTGGTTCGTCTCAACCGCGTCCATCTCCGACTGCATCGCGGCACGCCATGCCGCGTGTCTCTCAGCCTCCGCGAAAGACCGAGGCTCGCCGTCGTCGCACGCAAGATGCAACTGCGCCTCCAGATCGCGAGGGACCAGTCCCGGCACCGACTGGTCACCGAGAAGATCCTCCATCGTACGATATCGCAACGGCTCGCCGTCGTGGTATGCGTCGATGCGCTCCTCGTCGTGGGAGAGCGGAGTAACGAGGTGCACCGGTTTGTGCTCGACATGAGCTGGTGTCAGAGTGGACGTACCCGGAGGGATGGCAGTCGGTGCTGGAGTGTGTGGGGTCGCCGGCTGTGGTGGTGGAGAGGTCGTCACAGCCGAAGTCGTGACTGGGGAGCGTGGCGCTGAAGTTGGTGGAGAAGAGCTGCCCACTCCCTCAGTTCGCTTGAAGTGGACGTACTCGACGATGAAGTTGTCGTATGTCGGAGTCGAGACGTCGTCCACCGCCTTGTCCCATGCCCATCCTCACCCTTCGTTGAACACAACGTCGCGCGTCGTGCGCACACGCTGTGTCTCTGGGTCGAGAATGCGGTAGGCCTTCGAGCTCTTCGCGTAGCCGATGAACACCCCCCGGAGTGCTGTCGTCGAGCTTGCTGATGTGGCCAAGCTCTTTGGCGAACGTGAGGCAGCCGAAGACCCGTGGATGAGAGACCGCCGGCTTGCGCCCATACCAACCCTCGTACGGCGTCCTGCCGTTGAGAGCCTTTGTGGGCGAGCGGTTGAGGATGTAGACAGCCGTCACCTCCGCCTCTCCCTAGAAGATAGCCGGCATTCCCCTCTGCTTGAGGAGGGCCCGAGCCATCCCCACAACCGTCTGGTTGCGCCGCTCGACGACGCCGTTCTGCTGCGGGCTGTAGGGCGCGGAGTAGTGGCGCTGAACATCCGCACAATACGACTCGAATTCAGCCGCCGTGAATTCGCCGCTGTTGTCGGTGCGCAGCACACGCAGCTTGCGGGCGCACTCCGCCTCCGCAATGGCCTGCGCGCGCCTGATGGCGTTCGCAGCCTCTCCCTTGCCGCCAAGGACCACGACCCACATGTAGCGGGAGAGGTCGTCGACGAGCAGCAGGAAGTAGCGTCGTCCTCCTGGTGTAGTTGGTGTCATCGGGCCACACAAGTCCCCGTGAACGAGCTCGAGCCGTTCCTTAGCTCGAAAGCTCGACTGCTGGGGAAAAGGAAGCCCCCTCCGCTTCGTCAATACGCAGACGTCGCAGAGCTGCTCCACGTGGTCAAGGCATGGCATGCCTCGCACCATCTCCTTGGCACTGAGCTGCTTTAGGGCTACGAAGTGGAGATGCCCAAAGCGCTCGTGCCACTGCCATGCGTCGTCGTCCCGACGAGTGGCAAGGCAGACAGGCTGTGCTACCTGCACGTGAAGGACATAGAGTCGATTAGTGCCTCTAGTTACCTTGGCAAGAAGGCGACGATGGCGATCCCAAATCCTCATGACTCCGTTCTTAATCTCCACGCGCGAACCGTTCTCATCCAGCTGTCCCAGGCTGATGATGGAGTTTCTCAACGCGGGGATGTAGTAGACTCCGACGAGCAGCCTGTGCTCATCAGACTCGGCGGTGAGCATGACGGAGCCGACACCCTTGATCTCCACACCGGAGGCGTCACCAAACTTGACAAAGCCTCGGACATTGGAGTCAAGCTCAACGAAGAACTCCCGTCGACCGGTCATGTGATGGGTGGCGCCGGTGTCGAGGCACCACCCGCCAGTCTTGTCGTTGCTGGAGCCGTCGCCGAGGAAAGCGTGTGCTCTTGGCTCATCAAGATGAAGAAGAGCCGCTGCGGTCGATGCCACTAGAGGTGGCTTGATGCTTCCATGTGCCAGAAGCAAAGCTGGCTCCTCCTCTACCTGTGCCACGTGGGCCTCCTCCTCCACTTGTGCTACACGTGGGCCTGGCCACGTCGTGGCTGTCGACACTCCCTGGCCCAATGACCAAGCTTGCCACAATTGTGGCAGGTGTCGTCTCGTGTCGGATTGTGATTGCCGACGGTGCCGCCCTGGGCGCCTCCGCGGGCGCCACCCTTGGTACGTCCGCGTGCCCCGGCCTGGGTACCTCCGCGCCCCTTGCGCGACTCGCCGCGCTTGTGGCCGCCTGTCGAGGAAGAGGACTCCCCCTTCTTCCGGTCACCCTGGCCAGCCTCCCACTGCTTGCGAGTGAGATGAAGCTTCCCGCCAATGGTGATAGGCCCCGAGAGAGGTTGTGGTTCGTCGCTGTCGACGACCTTGAGGCGACCTATCGCCTCTTCGATCGACATCGTGGAGAGGTCCAGCAAAGACTCGATCGAGCGAGCGATCTGCTTGTACTTCTCGGGAATGCACCGAAGGAGCTTCTCGACAGCTCTCTCTTCGTCGTAGGTGTCGTCGCCGAACTGCACCAACTTCTACAACAAAGTGTTGAGACGGAGAGCAAAGTCATCAACGTCCTCACCTGGCTTAAAGGCCAGGTTCTCCCACTCCTTGCGAAGCGCCTGCAGTGTGGACTTGCGGGCGCGGTCGCTGCCGATGCGTGTCGCAGCGATGGCATCCCATGCCTCCTTAGCAGTCCGCTTCTTGGAAAGCGAGAACTGCATCTCGAGCGGGACTGCAGCAATGAGGGCATCCAACGTCCGTCGATCCTCGTAGTAGTCGACGTCGCCGTACTGAACTGCTTCCCACATGTGTCGCACCTGGAGCCGTACCCTCATCACTGCGGCCCACTCGTCGTAGTTGGTCTTGGTGAGGGTAGGCCACCCACCGCCGGGACCGACGTCCCTGACAATGGCCTGGACCCCCTGGTGTCCATGGTACCTGTCCGGGGAGGGAGAACCGCGCCGCCTGTAATGGCCTTGTTCTCCGTCGACCCAGCCGCCGCCGCCGGGAGCGCCACCGGCGCGTCCGCGCCCGTCTGGGCTGTGGCTGTCGCGCCCATGGGGGCGCGTGGCTGCTCGCTGCACCTCGTGCTCGCGCCGCCTCCCTCACCGGCCTGAGCTCATCGTCGACGCCGCCGTCGACAGAGCTGCCGAAGCTACTGCCGCGCAGAGCCTCCAGCTCCGCTGCCGCCGCACGTGCTACAGCTGCCGCCGCCGCTGCTTCCACTTCCGCCCTCGCTGTTGCCAGTTCCGCCGCCGCCAACCTTGCCGCCATTGCCGCCGTCGCCGCAGTCTCTGCAGCCGCTCGCTCGCGCTCCTCTGCCGCGGCGACCTCCGTCTGCCGCGCGCTCGAGGCGACCGAGCGCTGAGACTGTCCGTCGGACATGGCGCGCTAGTGGGGGAGGGCTGTTGTGTGTGGAAGACAAGCTGCTGCTCGTCTGTGCAGGAGAGGAATGAGCTGGAACAGCCGGTGTTCCTGCTGCCGATTGCGGACCGAGAGAGGTGCGGGAAGGGGATGAGTAGAAGATGTTTAAGCTGTAGGATAGAACGGCTCTGATACCAGGTGTTAGTAGTTGAATTCTTACTCTCATTGGAAGAGAGGATGACACTAGAAGTTGGGGCAATTTTCTTGTCTATTTCTCACACAATGCCATACCAACCCAAGGGGTTGAGACTACATATTTATAGCTGCCATGGCAGCCAAGCATATGCCACAAAGATGCTAGTCTAAGATGCTTAGATGATGTCCTAATATGCTGTCCTTGGCTGACACTAAGATGTTGTCCTAGTGTCCTTAATATGCTGTCCTAGTGTCCTTAGATGTCCTAATTGGGGCCACAAAGACCAAAGGACTAGAGTACAACAAGGACCAAGGACTAAAGTGCAACAAACTAAAGGACTAGGGTACAAGGGACTAGGGGACCAAAGACCAAAGGACTACAAGACTTATTCCAGCATGCCGCCCGCTGCCGCCCCCGCCTCCGCACCCTGGGCCGCACCCGCTGGTGCCGCCATCGTGCCCTGGGCCGCCGCCATCAGCCCCCCATCCGGATTTGGGGCCGCCGCGCCCTGGATCGGGGCGGCTCCATCCGGATTCGGGCCGCCCCTACCCGGATGGGGGCCGCTCGCGCACAGGGGGGGGCGCCGCCTCCTCTGGAAGGGCCGCTGCCCCTGGCACACCGGTTCTGGCGGGGCTGCCGCCTCTGGAGGGGCCGCCGCCACCTCTGGAGGGGCCGCAGCCCCCTGGCCCCTCGCCGCTGGAGGTGCTGCTGCCTTTGGAGGGGCCGCCCCCCACTGGAGCACTCGGCCACCCGTGTTTCCGGTCCCTAGAGGTGCTGCTGCCCCCTCTTTCTCTCCGAAAACCGGTCCGGCTGCCGGTGGACCCCTCGTAGGTACCACCGGCAACCCTGCCACCGCTGTCACTTTCATGGTAGGTACTTCCGTGCTACGGGATCCGATCAGCCTCGACATCGACGGGAGCACCGCGATGGCTGTCCCGCCGATTCCGTTCCCGGTCGCTGGTGTCGCTGCTGAGAACGCAGCTTCTTCTTCCTACGGCACCGACACTGTGGATACCTCCGACATTGCCGCAGCATTGGCTGCCTCTCGCGAGCGCGAGCGGGCACTCGCTCTTGCCTTAGAGCAGGAGCGTGCCTCCGTGGCTTCGCTATCCCACCAGCTCGAGGAGAGTGCTCACCGATCGACGAGTGCTGCCCAAGAGCCTCCCTCGGACGCTGGTACATACTCAGCTTCACTTGTGGCCGCTCTTCATGCGCAATGCCGCAGGGATTCAGAACATCCAGACGCTCGTGCCGGTTGTTCTCAGCTCTGAGTCCACCTCATATGCCCGGTGGCGTGATATGGTGCTCCTCACGCTGAGGCGCTACTGCCTCGACGGCCACGTCCTCCAGGACGATTCTTCAGTACAGATGTCCTGGATCAGCATGGACAACCTAGTCCTATCTTGGATACTTGGCTCCTTGACGGAGGAGCTACATGACATCGTCAGGCAGCGCGGTGGCGGCACTGCTCGACAGACCTAGCTGGTCCTTGAGCAGCGGTTTCTAGGAAATCGAGCGACTCGAGTCCTCCACGTCAGCACTCGGTTCCAGAACACCGTCCAGGGTGATCGCTCTATCCCCACCTACTGTCGGGAGGTGAACGGTATGGCGGATGCCCTACGTGACCTTGGTGAGCCGGTCACCGATAGCGCTCCCGTTCTTCGGGTCCTTCAGGGCCTGAATGAGCGCTATTGTCACCTACGGACGTGGCTACTCCGACTAGAGCCACTACCTACCTTCGAGAAGGTATGGTCTGATCTTGAACTTGAGGAGATCACTGCAGGAGGCTCTACTGGCTCCGGATCTGCCACAACCTTCTATGGCTCTGGACAGTCCTTTCGTCCACCCTTACCTGCTGTTGGTGGACCGCCGTCACGACCACCTTCCACTCCTACCAGTACAGGACGTGGAAACCGTCGTTGCCGAGGAAAGAGCGGCGGCCGTGGTGGTAGCAGTGCAGGCGGCACTCCCATACCCACGACTTCGACGACTGGTGGTAGTGGTGGTACTGGCCGGGGAGGCGCACCCTGACCCACACCCTACAACCCGTGGACTGGCCAGATCTACATGTGGCCTGGGCCGTCCCCGGGTTCTCAGCCTTCACGACCACCACGTCCCCAGCCGGCGTTCGCGGCTATCCCAGGCTACAGTGGACCAGCCCACAGTGCTGGTGGGCCACCAGCTCAGGCCTATGGTGGGCCTGGATACTCCTCTAGCGGACAGTCAGTCTCGACCTACGGAGGCACTGACTATCCTGTTGGGTACTCGGAGCCATCGGCACCTCTCCAGGAGCCACCGTCGACGTGGGATCAACAGTTCCTGGCTTCCTCCTTCAGCACCATGCACGTTACTCCACCAGGTGCCGACTGGGTAGTCGATTCCGGAGCGTCGTACCATACCACTCCTAATCTCGGTATACTCTCTTTCACCCATCCTCCCAATCCATCTTTTCCTTCATCTATCGTTGTTGGGAATGGGTCCGTTCTTCCGGTCACCTCAGTAGGTGATTCCGGTCTCCCGGGTTCTTTCCAGCTTAAAAACATTCTTGTCGCTCCGGATATCATTCAAAACTTGCTTTCTGTTCGCCGTTTTACCACTGACAACAATGTTTCCATTGAATTTGATCCTTTTGGTTTGTCTGTGAAGGATCTTTCCACCCGGCGACCTCTTTTTCGATGTGATAGCTTGAGGCCCCTATACACACTTCGGCTTCCTACTTCCGCTGCATCACCGCCGTTTGCTTTGATTACTACAGCTTCATCCACCATCTGGCATCGCCGGTTTGGCCACCCTGGTGCAGATGCTATGTCAAAGCTGTTTAGTAGTTCAGTTATCTCGTGTTCTAGGGGCACACATGACTCCATATGTCATGCCTGTCAGCTTGGTCGCCATGTTCGCCTCCGTTTTCCCACCTCTGTGACTCATGTTGAGCACCCATTTGATCTTATACATTGTGATTTGTGGATATCTCCCATTACCAGTGTATCGGGCTTTAATTATTACTTTTGGTGATCATTGATGATTTTTCTCACTTTTACTGGACTTTTCCTTTACGATTGAAGTCTGAAACTTTCGTCACTCTTTCTCACTTCTTTGTTTGGATTTCTACTCAATTTGGGCGCACCATTCGAGCTGTCCAGTGCGATAACGGACGCAAGTTTGATATCTCCGCGAATCGTAATTTTCTCTCCGCACATGGGGTACAGCTACGCATGTCTTGTCCGTATACCTCTCTTCAAAACGGCAAGGCATAGCGCATGATTCACGCCATCAATGATGTCGTGCGCTCCCTGATGTTCTAGGCATCTATTTCAGCCCGATACTGGGTGGAGGCTCTTCATACTGCCACACTTCTGATTAATCGTCTTCCCACCAAGGCGATTCGTGCCTCCACCCTCTACTTTGCTCTATATGGCACCAATCCTCTTTATGATCACCTTCGAGTTTTCGGATGCGCTTGCTACCCTAATCTTTCCACCACTGCCCCACATAAGCTTGTGCCCCGCTCGACACGGTGTGTTTTTCTCGGGTATTCCCTTGATCGTAAGGGCTACCGGTGCTTAGATCCCACTACTCACCGTCTTTTGATCTCTCGACACGTCGTCTTCGACGAGTCAACTTTTCCTTTCTCAACCACCTCTTCCGATTCCACCACAGATCTGGACTCCCTTTTTCCTACTGACCCCGAGGCTGCTGCCTTGTCCTATTTCTTCTGCAGGATCAACGCGAGCTACGCCTCAGATGCCCCCGGCACCGACTGCTGCACCTCGTGTGGCATCGACGCCTCCGGCGTCACCCGCTGCGCCACGCGCGGCCTCGGCTTCCCCGGCGTCACCTGCTGTACCTCAGGTGCCCCCGGCGTCACCAGCTGCACCACGTGCGGCATCGACGCCTCTGGCGTCACCTGCTGCACCACGTGCGGCATCAGCGCCTGAGGCGTCACCAGCTGCCTCCTCGACGTCACCTGCAGCGAGCACGACTTCTCGCTTTGCTGACCCCGCACTTGTCTACCAGCGACGAGCGCGGGGGGAGGCTCCTGCTCCAGCTACGCCACGCGCGGGCTCGAGACCCACTCTCGTCTACCCACGACGAGAGAAGATGGTTGTACCCGAGCTGCCGGTGTACAACCCCCTCTCCTTCACAGGGATCCTGGTCACGTCCACCCGATGGTGACTCGACGTGCGTTCGGGAGTCTTCAACCAGTTGAGTGGTTCGACGGGGCCGCTTTCTCGTAAATGACATCTCCATCGACCGAGCCTTCTTCGATCTCACCCATACCTACTTCTGTGCGTAGCGCCCTGCTTGCCAACCGGACCTGGGACCTGGTTCCCCGTCCTGGTCGTGGCAATGTTGTTACGGGCAAGTGGGTATTCACGCATAAGAAGAAGGCGGATGGTACCTTGGAGTGGTACAAGGCTCGTTGGGTACTCCGGGGTTTCACTCAGCGCCCTGGAGTCGACTACGACGAGACTTTCAGCCCGGTGGTGAAGCCGACGACAGTTCGTACCGTACTGTCGCTGGCTCTCTCACGTTCTTGGCATGTCCACCAGTTGGACGTCAAGAACGCCTTCCTCCACGGTACACCGACCGAGACGGTGTACTGCAGTCAGCCGACAGGATTTGTAGATTCAGCTTACCCAGACATGGTCTGTAAGCTGAACAAATATCTGTACGGACTGAAGCAGGCACCACGAGCCTGGTATAGCTGGTTCACCTCTTTCTTGGTTTCACAGGGGTTTGTTGAAGCTAAGTCGGACACTTCGCTGTTTGTCTATCGACGGGGCAGTGACTCTGCTTACCTCCTACTGTACGTCGATGACATTGTACTGACAGCGTCTAGTCCGGCTCTGCTTCGGCGAACCATTTCTGCTTTGCAGCAGGAGTTCGCTATGAAGGACCTGAGTCGACCTATTCCTTCACCAGCGACAGTGCTGCCTGGATATCCTCCAGCGAGCGGGCATGGCTGAGTGCAAGCCATGCTCCACTCCAGTGGATAATCAGGCGAAGCTCTCCATTACCGACGGGACACCCGTCTCTGACCTCACTTCTTACAGGAGTCTTACAGGTGCTCTTCAGTATCTCACCTTCACTAGGCCGGATATCTCATATGTGGTTCAGCAGGTGTGCCTCCACATGCATGACCCGAGGGAACCGCATCTCACCGCTGTGAAGCGGATTCTTCGGTATCTACGAGGCACCCTTGACTACGGCCTCCTTCTTCGGCGTGACACGGCCTCTGAGTTGGTCGTGTACACTGACGCTGACTGGGCAGGCTGCCCGGACACACGACGTTCTACTTCTGGGTACGCCGTCTTCCTGGGCGGCAACCTCGTCTCCTGGTCCTCGAAGCGACAACCGGTGGTGTCGCGCTCGAGTGCTGAGGCGGAGTATCGCGCCGTGGCTAACGGCGTGGCTGAGGCCTCCTGGCTTCAGCAGCTACTTCAGGAGCTCCACGCTCCCGTCGCCACGAGCACCCTTATCTACTGCGACAACGTCAGCGCCGTGTACCTCTCCACCAACCCGGTCCAGCATCAGCGCACGAAGCATGTGGAGATTGACCTCCATTTTGTTCGTGAGCGGGTTGCACGGGGTGAGGTTCGGGTACACCATGTCCCGACGACGACTCAGTTCGCCGACATCTTCACGAAGGGCCTCCCATCGTCGCTGTTCTCCGAGTTTTGGTCCAGTCTCAACATCTGCAGTGGCTAGATGTTGTGACTGCGGGAGGGGTGTTTGATACTGTAATTAAGTATGTGTCACAGAAGCATATTAGTCATTAGAGATGGATTAGGGTTAGGGGTAGTTTAGTCCTTTTTCCCTTCTAATCCCTCTATATAATCAGACATGTACCCCGCATTATGGATTCATCTAATACAGCTATCATTAGCCCTTTATTAGTTGCATTCATCCCAAAAATATGTGAGGGTGGATATGTGTCTCCATCCTAGTTTGTGATCTAGAAAAACAAGATTAAAGGGTGATTGTTAGATATAATTCTAGTTTTTCTAGATTGATTAGAGTTAGAGATAGAATCCAAGTCTATCTCAATTTAGAGTAGGAGTCTAAGGGTAGTATTAGACTTGGACTCTATTGCAATTTGGAAATATATATATATATATATCTATATATACAACCACCATATTTAAGAACATAAAGGGGGTAAAAACAGAGATTAATCTACCTGGAATTACAACATGTGGATCCTGTAACCTGTATCTTCCTGTTCTTTTTCTTTATTGGTATTTGATCGTTTGTTTGGTGCAAAGTGTGATTGTTATGTGCTGAATGCCCATAGACCTCAGGTCCAGGCTAACCCCACAGCGGCAGCCAGCCATGTTAGGGCTGCCTCTGCCCTTGTGTTGTTGTAAGGAGGGCAGCAAGAATAGGGTGTAGCCGCACCTTTTCATTTGCCATCTAGTCGATTAGAGTCATATTTAAGATTTAGGATCTGCTTTGACCTTGTTCAGGTGACCCTTTGTGGCTTTGTTTAAATTAGGTAAGATGGATCATGTCTATAAGATCCATCTATAGGATTGCTTGAGGCCTTGAGGGGTCTAGTCATATCTCCATATAATGATAGGCATTATTCCCTAATAAATTTATGCAAAAATAGACTTCAGTGCAATGCCTCCCATTATATAAAGAGGTAGGACTTGTCTGACTTCATTTTCAAACAACCTATAGATGGGATCTATAGGTTTAAGTCCCGGAAACAACCTCTAGTAGAAATGCAGGAGGCTGCGTACAAATTACCCAAAAGGGTCGGACCCTTTTCGGACCCTACGCAAGCGCGGGAGCTACATGCACCGGGCTGCCCTTTCTTTCTATAGATGGGATCTTATGGATATGATTGATCTTACCTAACAGAAACGAAGGAATACCTAAACATGAGGAAAGTAAATCCTAAACCTTTTCTAACACTCGGTGACAGATCCTAACTTACAGATAACTCACTCGGCCTATTCCTGCCAGCCTCCTGGTGGAGACTCAAGGGCAGCGGCATTCCTAACATGGTCGGCTTGTGCATTGGGGTTTGGTTGGGCCAGGAGGTCTATGGGCATTTGGGACTTAACAGATTTAATCTCCAGTCTCTGTCAGCTAATGAAGGGCAGGCCTGACGCAGTGGTAGAGTCTCTCCACTTGTGTCTTGGAGGTCCTGGGTTCGAATCAGCCTCCTTGCAAAATAAGCAAGGGGAAGGCTGTCTAGAAATCCCCTTCCCCAGACCCCACAAAGTGTGGGAGCTTTCAGCACTGGGTATGCCCTTTTTTCTCTGTCAGCTAATGCTTTGATGTTGAGCTATGAACTTCAAGTGGTGACTAACATTGCTTATTCCTGCAGGAAATGTTGCTTTTGCTTCTTCCCCTTTTAAACTCATCCTCGGTTAAGAAGTTCCTTCTTCCTTTCTCAAAAGATAAGTCGGCAAGTTCTTCTCGAGATGAAATAGATTGCCCTATATGCCGCTCAAGTCCTAGCATTCCTTTTATAGCTTTACCCTGCCAACACAGGTAATCTGATTCTTGTCTTTCATCTTTTATAGTTTTGTCTACTTGTGGTATATGCCAGGCTTTATTAGGTAAGTGCCCGCTCATGGACTGGTGAATGTACATTTGTTAAGTAACCCCATTGGTTCAGAAGATCTCCCATCTTCGAAAGGGGGGTGGGGGGGGGGGGGCAAGATAGAAACATACAACGTTCTACAGTGAAGTGGTCAGACCTTCCTAACTCTGATTGCTAATATGTACAAACTATGTCATATGGTCCAAAGAGTCATGTTTTTTTTGGGACAGGGTAAAATATAGCCCTGGGAATAATTTCGAAAGGCCTACAAACGTTCTAGCGGTAGAGAAGTGTCCCCGAACCATATAATAGAAGCTTCATTTCATGAATGAAGTATCAATCTACCCTAACATTATTGCACAATTTTACAGTTAATAAACATATTTAAGCTGATTTTTGTTTTCAAAAATTGAATGGTGAAAGGTTCCGCTATCACTCACGTGCACTATGGTGAACGTGCAATATCTGCTTTACATGCTTGTTATTCTAGTACCCCGTCGTTTTATGTTGAATTTTGCTACACAATTTTTCCTTTTTCTAGGTACTGTTATTATTGCCTACGGACACGATGTTTGGCTACAAGTTCTTACAGATGCGGACTTTGTAACGCGGTAGTGGTTGCGATTCAAAGACAAGGAACAAGTTAGTTTAGTAGTCGGGTTCCAGAATTCTTGCCCATGTACGATTATGACATGCATGGACAATTTTGATTCCTTAAGGGTGTGCTGGTATATTGAAACATATCATTTTCGGGAATGCTAGATTTCAGTCACCTGAAATAAGGAGGAATTACAGCCAATATCTAGAGTCATTATATCGTAATCAAAGGGTTGTAGTTGTTTGCTATTTTTGTAGGAGTACGTATTGACTATAGAAAAAAAATATTCATGTACTTTAGCTAAAATTATTCATGTATTGGCTATAGAAACAATTTGTTTTGTAAATCATCCTATTTAGATATGAGGACTTGGAGCATATATTAAAGGAGATGCTAATGCCAGAGTACTAAAAATTAGTAACTCCCTATCATTTCTATATTATATATGTGAAGAAATTGTCAACCCTGTAGCCAACGGCAAGAAACCATTCACATTTTTTGTTTACGAATGTGAAATGGCTGGAAAGGTCACTCTAAAATGCTTCATACTATTGTACCCCATCCAATTCGGCTATTATTTGGAGATTTGTCACCGCATGACGTTATGCTCAACTTGTCGTCGCTCAAGCCATGCAGCTCGTCAACATTGTCTTGTGACATGGATTTATTCGTACATATGAATGATGACATATATTTTGTAATGATACATAAAATAATATATATTATAAGTTATTATATTTTATACTATGATAAAAACAATACCCTCCATCTAAGGAAAAATAAGCCATTTCAATCCTCTCTATACTGAAATGAAATAGAAAAACTGTCAAAAAGTTTCTAAATTGATTGTTTTTCAGGTTGAGAAAATTTATGAATTAAACCTGAAATGTTTTTTATGTTTGGAGAATCTTGATCTGTACCAAACAGGGTCTTAAAAAAATTACCCACCTATCATTAGTTACTCCATTCAATTTAATTTTTCTTTCTTCCAACTCACAACTTTTTAAAGCTGCTAGCTAAAATTAGATTTTTTGAAAATCACAACTGAAACAAACACCTATGAAAAATATTACTGAAAAGCTACATATTTTCTCGTTACAAATTCGAATATCCTTCCACCCTAGATTATACAGATTTCTCATCTAACTATTAGAAAAAATTACCCACTCACCACTTATTACATAGAAGGGGCCTTGCTGCAGCGGTAAAACTGTTGCCTCGTGACATCTGGGTTGGAGTCCTGGAAACAGCCTCTTGAGAAATACAGGAAAGACTGTGTATAAAAGACTCAAATGGGTTGGACCCTTCCTGGGACCCTACGCAAGCGGGAGCTACATGCACCCGGCTACCCTTTCGCTTTCTTTTTTCTTTTTTTTCACCACTGGTTACATGCTCAAATCATTTTATTTCTTTTCTCTCCTCGCTCACAATAGCTATTCCACGTCTCATAGTTAAAATCATATTTTTAGGAAAACATGTGAACCAAACACACGCAACATCTCCAACAAGTTCATAAAAAGGGGGATGGCTAGAATGTAAACAACTTTTTAGTATAATCATACAAACAACTTACGTATGCCAAATGATCTTCATCTTGCAGTCATTGTATTTTCACTTAAGCCCTCCACCTATTAAGGCAAATTGATAAAAATGGACACCACAGGTTGGTGGGATGACTTAAATGAAAAAAAGTGGACTAAGATGAAGATCGTGTTGGTTAGAAAAACTGTTTGCACGATTACAACAAAAGAGATGTCCTAATCACTCCTATAAAAGATGACACCTGAAAAAATGCTCTAGGGAGTTTTTATAAAACTACTGGAAGAAAAAACTAGCCCCAATTTGGGATTTCAAAATAGTTGCAAGTCTGTACATCATCTTTTTTTTCCGTGGGCCCAAGCATGTTCTGTCAGGTACAATTCCTAATTTCTTGTTTCCGTATATATTCAAATATGGCCATGCCATCTCTTTTCATGGGCCCTAGCATGTTAGGAGTTATATATAGCAAAAAGCTCCTCTGTTAGGTACTTCTGTTGGACTGAGCTGTCTATCTATTGTAAGCATGTGTTAGTTAATCCACCCACTAGCTCATTACCACACGTTCAGGCCCAAGTCACCATGGGCTGTGCGGCCTTGGATGAGCCCATGAGCCTCATTCTAGGATTGAAATATTCCTTTTCGAAATTAACCCATAGCCTACACTGTTAAGCCAATATCTCACCCGTCGGAGGTCCTAGTGACCTGATCCTTTCTCCTAAATTCATCTAAAATCCTGCTCTATCCATTCCAGTTATTCTCCAAATTTCTAGAATTTATTTTCTATTCTATTAGATTTATTTGTTTTTTTCTCATTTGTCGGTTGTGCGTAACTTAGCAAACGGAACATATAAGAGCGAGGAGGAACCCGGGGCCATGGAGTTCGAGCAAGACCCTCACCAGGACGTCAACAAAGGAAAGTCTCAATCTATTTTTTCTTTTGATCTGTTGATCCTAATTTTATAAAATATTTCTGTAGCAGTTGTTATACTGTATGAAATGCTATCTTGATTGTTTGCAAAACTGTTACTTATTTGACCATTTAGCCATATTTACCAATCCTATTTTATTCCCTATAATCTAGGATATACATTTGGGCAGTATAATTATGCCTAAATCATTACCTTGTTTAGTTGTATGCTTAGGACTATGTATTACTTTAATACCTCAAATATCACAATTAGTTTTTACAAAGTGAAAAATATGTGTCTTAGTGATAGAGTATTGGGATAGTTGGATGAACGATGATTTTTTAAAGAAAAGATAAGAATGAACATGATTATGTGCCAAGGTTGTTTCTGTGGGTTATGATGGTTGTGTTGCCCTTGCGCTTATTTTATGAGAATAAATGGTACATTTATGGTAGGATTATATTTGAGTGATAAATCCTTTGGATCAATTACTGACTTGGTGTGACATTCTATCTATATTCATTTTCCTATATGACCACAGGACCATTTATGCAGCATAGCTTATCATAATTCCTGCCAGGTAGTCTCTTAATCATCTAGAGGCTCAGGTGCAGAGGGAGCCCAGGAGAAGGTGCAAGTGGTGGAGATTTGCCAACTTGGTTGTAGGCCTAGCTTATTGGTCATTAACCCCTGGTAACTCCCATGAGCAATCAGCCGGGATGATGCTGTGACTCGTAATGACTTCGTGAGTCTCCGCACTGCAAGGCCCATGATATGTTGTTATAAAGTGTACAACCTTTGTAGGGTTAAAATTTATTCGAATAACCGAGTCCACGGTCACTGACATGGCTATGGTAAGTCACAAGAACTAGCATGGGTTAGTTATATCCCCTTTATGTCTTAGTTGTTTTTTCAGAAATAGGTTCGACCTCTCACTGAAGGATTCTGTTCAAAGCCATAAGACAGACGACTTCTTCATCTTCGCCACTTGAAGTGGTAAAGCACAACCTTGGTCTTTCATGTCTTCGCTTCATGGATGACATCACAGAATTGACTTCATCCTCACTCTAGTAAGTTTGTGAGAGTGAAGCGAGCCAACCGAACCGCTGTTGCCTCGTTCACTTGGCCTCTTGCTTCCATTGCTCACACTTCTGTCCCCCATGATCTTCTTGAGCGATTAAGCACTTAATTAGAGAGTTATGATATGATACCAATTGAAAGTTTTTTAGAGGGGGAGGGTGAACAGACTAATAAAACCTTAAACATATTTAAATCAACCTTAATAGTCATGGTTCAGACTAGTTCAATGTTAGTCTGGACTAGTGTGACACCCTTGCCTCGGATGTCAGCATATGTTCATGTTCTATGAAGAGGAAACATTCTAATGAAAAATAGGAACAGAGAGAATTATCAAAAGAATAGCCAATAAAGCCCTCCTAGAGCGCCGAAGACAACTTCCGCGGACAGCAGGCCACGCGGCGTGATCGGAGCTCGTTCCCGAGAAGTTGGGAGAGTTCCACCGCTAAATTGTCTACGTGGCAGGCTCGGGGGTCACCTCCGCAATTGAAAAGGGGTCCGACCCTGTGGGACACGTGTTACCCACGGAGCTAGCCTCTGCGGAAGAAGCAAAGGCATTTCCGCAAGACACGTGTCATCCTCGGAGCTCGTCCTCGCGGAAATCAGAGGACCAGTCACGCGGGGTACGTGTCGATCTCGGAGCCCATCTCAGAGAAGTCCGGATCTATCGAACACGTGTCGCCACCGGAGCTTATCTTCGGAGGTCTGTCGCTGTTGGACACGTGTCGACCTCGGAGCCGTCCCTGAGGAAAGAAGAGAGGGTAGACCGGCGCCAACACGTGGCGTGCGCAAAGCTCAGCTCCGAAGAAGAGGGAGGCCTCGCTCTTTTGACACGCGGCACAACCGGAGCTCGTCTCTGCGGGAAAGGAGACACCAGGCCCCGGAGGACACGTGGAGCCTCCGGAGCTCATCACCGCGAAGGTAACGAGTACTAGAGCAAGTTTTACGCGTAAAGATACCGGTACGCAACAGAAACCGATCTAAATTCCACGATGTTACTAAAGATAAGATGTTAGGATCCAACAAAGATCTGAATAAGACTCTTATTCGGGATACAATCAGATTAGGACTCTTCTCTTCCCGATTATAATTAGAACCCAAAACCTCTGGCCGAAACCACAAACTTCTTTTCCAACTCCTGAGCCGACGACTTGGAGCCCTAGCCCTAACTCGCCGAGTAAACCATCGCCGAAGCGCAACAAGGAAGATCGCCGGAGGAAAGCACAACGGTCTGAGGAGGACCTCGAAGACAAGAAGAGCGTGAGGTAGGACTTCAATACCACCTTACGACATCATCCTGTTCGTCTCTTGCATCTGTTCTTCAAATTCCTTTCGAACAGAAGCCTTCTCGTGGACAGATCACTCGATGATCAGTTTGATCTAAAGACAAGATCATCGCCACGTCCACCTTTGATCCGAACACCTCTGTCCATGCAAGCCATGCAAAAACACGAACAGACCAATCTAATAAAATTAATCATAGGATAGCATGCATGTGCATCATCGCATCTAGTTTAAGGTTTGTGCATAAATATTGATTGCTGTGAATCTTGTATGCACGTGAATCCTACATAGCAGGACAGGTTCAGGAAGCTGTCTACGACGAACTGCAGCAACCAGGTTTTGAGAATCAAGAACAACCGGAACCGCAAGTACAAGGCAAGTGCTCCTTGACCATATTGATCCTATGTTTTGGGAAAAACTGTTTTGTTTTGCGAAAAGGTGTGCGTACTGAGTCAAACGTGATGGGAAGCCCTTTTATAGGAGTTTACTAGTTTTGATTAAACCACCCTTGTCGCCTGGGAAGTTTTATAAGTCGGGTATGGTTTTTGCTTTATGCTTCGCTGAGTCTATGGGATTGGGAAGCGAGATAGATGTGTCTAGCTAACTGCACTCGTAATGATAATGAGAAAACTAATGATAATGGACATGGATCGGAGGGAGATCTAGGCAAGCCTGGGTTTGTGAATGAGGTAGCATGAGATGGTAGTTTTACTTGCCGTAGATCTAAGGACCGGTTCATGCATGCACATGCCAGGATAACAGTGCCACCACAAGGCCAAGTATGGGTGCGGCTTAGCTGAGTAATTAGGTAAGTTACTAGAGTATTATGGACTGTGGAAGGCGCGGGGAATGGGAGTCGAGTGAGGACTGCCCTGGGAACTGCATGGCATAAGAGGGGGCCCGTGGTTGGGAGAATTGGAGATTCTAGCCTGCCGGTGAAACCTTAGTGAGTCCATACATCTAGTAACCCCTTTGTAAAGGCTATTTTGTGATCTCTTGACCATACACCGACGGATGTGTACTGGTACAATGGAGGTTCTGCAGTCGTCGACGGGTGACGAAATCACAAACTTGTGGGTAAAGAGGTGCAAACTCTGCAGAGTTATTAAAACTATCATGATAGCCGAGCTTACGGTCACGAGCACCTGGCTAAACTGCCATGATTAGTTGGGATGATTAGTTGGGATGATTAGTTGGGATGGTTTTCGTGATGGTTATTGGGAAAGTTCTTGGTTATGGTTATTGGTTGGAACTGTTGGGTCTGGATGATGAGATGTTTGCATGACTGTTGGGTCATGACATGAGATTGGTCTCGGTGTGAGACAAGGTTGATTCGTGAGATGAGATGGTAGCGAATACGAGGAGGTATTCGTGAGTATGAATAAAGGATTGATTAATGTTCAGATGGAACACGAGAAGTGATGGAGGTATGTTGGTAATTTAATACATGCTGGGATTGCATTTATCTAAAGTTAAGATGCTGTTTTATCATGGTTTTATAAATCTGCTTTTCTGCAAATAAGCCTTTTTATACCTACCTTGTTTATGACCTGCATATCATGTGTTTTCTCGCACTTGCTGAGTACATCATTGTACTCAACCTTGCATTATTACTTCATCCTCAGCAGCAGGAGAAGTCTACTATGAAGATCAAGTGGAGCATTATGGCGTGTGATCTATTCTCAATCTTGCCTGTGGAGGGATTAGAGATGGAGCCACTTCTGCTTAGATTTGCTTCCGCATTAGCTAAATTGCTTCCTCTTTAGAAATAAGACTTTCGCTGTGAGCATGAGTCCAAGACTCATGAGACGTTGTAATAAACTCTATTATTCGTGGTAATATATAATCTGAATTCAGTTTGTGGAACGTATGTGTATGTGTGGTGAACATCCTGGGCACACATATGCATTAGTTCTCGATTCCGTGGTTCTCCCACAGAATTGAGGGCGTCACAGATTGGTATCAGAGCCACGGGTTGACAGTAGGTTACACGCCTAGATAGAAACCTTAGATAGATAATAGAGCCACGGGTTACACCCCTAAATAGGAGTCACAAGCGTACTAGGGTGAATAGCTTAGATTGGCCTTTAAACCCACCTTGACATAGGAAACCATCCTTGAATAGGAGTTGAGTGGGCCCTTGTGATGACTATTTGTGAATATGTGCTTAGTGTGAGTTGTGGGACGTCTCAAAAATGTTGTCCATATCCACACGTAAGAAGAAAGAGGTGTGAAATGCTTCGGCACTTGATCACATCCTCATAAGGACTAATATATATAGTCCAACTCACCTTGATGCATATAGTTGAAAGGACCTACCTAACCTTCTAACCTTCTATTCTATTTCGTTCTCTCTCACAGATGGTGACAGGAAACGCCAGCCGAAGGAACGTCCAGGAGGATGACCACGAGGAAGTTCCTGCTAACTCCAGAGCTGGTGAAAACCATCTGGAAAGATTGATGGCCATGCAAAACCAGCTTATGCAAACCATGATCCAAACTTTGGGTCTGTTGCAGGCCAACCAAAACCCCGTTCCGGCACCACCGCCACCACCACCGCCGGCTCATAACAGGTTGGGAGAGTTCATGAGGACTCGACCACCCACCTTTTCTCAAGCAAGCGATCCCATGGAGGCCGATGATTGGTTGAAATCCATGGAGAAGAAGCTCGCCATTGTTAGTGCAACGACCGAGAGAAGGTTCTCTTCGCGTCGCACCAACTTATGGGAGCTGCCGCTGACTGGTGGGATGCCTTGAGCAACGCCCATGCCAACCCGGAGACAATCACTTGGACTGAGTTCAAGGAATGTTTCCGCTCTCACTACATCCCTGCTGGTGTAATGATGCTCAAAAGGTAGGAGTTTGAAGGTCTCCGCCAAGGACAGAAGAGTGTGAACGAGTATCTCAACAAGTTCATACAATTGTCCTGGTATGCCCCCGAAGATGTCAACTCAGACCAGAGGAAGCAGTACCTGTTCATGAGAGGGTTGAACAATGAGATCCAAGTTCAGCTCCTCAACAATGACTACGTAAGCTTCCAGAAGCTAGTTGATAAGGCTATTGTGGTGGAAAACAAGATCCGAGAGATCGAGCGAGAGTGCAAAAGGAAGATGCCATACCAGCCCCAAGGGAGCAATGTACGACCTAGATACATGCCCCCTGCACCGCAGTATGGATCGACCACTCCTACGAACCGCCCTGGTCAGCCACCACAGCAACGGTTCGTTGCACCGGCACCTCGTGTGCCCATGCCTCCAGCGCCCCGACCTAACAATGGTGCTCCTGTTCAAAACCCCCGCCCCAACGTACCTGCTGCCGTAGGCAACAGGGCATGCTTTGCATGCGGGGAAGTAGGCCACTTCGCTAAGCAGTGCCCGAAGAGAGGCCCTGGACAACAAGGTAACGTGCCCAAGCAGAACCAACGACCAAACGGAGGGGACAACCAAGGGAAACATGGACCACAAAACTATGCTCGTGGCCACGTTAACCATGTCACTGCTGAGGAAGCACAACAAGCTGAGGACGTCGCAATTGGTATGTTCCTTGCCAACTCCAACCCAGCCACCATTTTATTTGATTCTGGAGCATCACATTCCTTCATATCATCCGAATATGTTGCCAAGCATCATCTACCCGTATCCCACTTAGAATGTGCTATGTTAGTTAATTCTCCCGGAGGAGAAATGAGGACTAATATAGTATGTCCTAAAGTAAGCCTTAAATAAGGGGGGTAGACTTCCTTGCCAACCTTATTATTTTGGACTCCCACGGGATTGACATCATACTCGGAATGTACTGGTTAAGCAAGCACAATGGAGTAATCCAATGTGCTGAGAGAAGCGTGCAGTTGATGAACGAACACAGTATCCGTTCGAGTTTGAATCAGCCCAGCAAGCAACCGAACAGGCAGATTTGAACCATGTCGAGGGAACAACATTAGACAGCATTCCAGTGGTTCAGGAATTTTCGGACGTATTCCCGGAAGAGCTCCTGGGAATGCCACCCGACCGGGACATCGAGTTTGCCATAGATTTGGTACCCGGAACTGCAACTATAGCTAAGAGACCATATAGGATGCCCATCAACGAGCTAGTTGAACTCAAGAAGCAAATTCAAGAACAATTGGAGAAGAGTTTTATCCGTCCAAGCTTGTCACCATGGGGAGCTCCGGTACTCTTCGTGGACAAGAAGGATGGAACCCAAAGAATGTGCGTGGACTACAGGTCTCTCAACGAGGTGACAATCAAGAATAAATACCCTCTGCCCCGTATAGAGGACCTGTTCGATCAAATGAAAGGAGCCTGAGTATTCTCCAAGATTGATCTTCGGTCGGGATACTTCTAGCTGAAGATGAAGCCCTCTGATATACCTAAGACAGCCTTTCGGACACGGTATGGCTCATATGAATATACCGTTATGTCTTTTGGATTGACGAATATACCTGCATACTTCATGTACCTTATGAACAAGGTTTTCATGGAGTACTTGGACAAGTTCGTCGTGGTTTTCATCGACGACATTATGGTGCATTCAAAAAGTGAGGAGGAGCATGAAGAACATCTGAGATTGACCCTGTAGAAGTTGCGTGAGCATCAATTGTATGCCAAGCTCAACAAGTGTCAATTTTGGCTAAAGGAAATATCTTTCCTAGGCCACATTATCTCTGAGGAAGGGGTATCGGTTGATCCTGGAAAGGTGAGAGATGTTCTAAAGTGGGACCAACCGAAGAGCATGAGGGATATTCGGAGTTTCCTTGGGATGGCAGGATACTATCGGCGCTTCATTAAAGACTTCTCTAAGATAGTAAAACCTATGACGGAGTTGCTAATGAAGGGAAAGGTCTTTCAATGGACACCAGCCTGCCAAGAAAGTTTTGAGGAACTCAAGAAAAGGCTAACCACAGCACCGGTTCTGGTATTACCAGACGTAAGCAAGATCTTTGACATATATTGTGACGCATCCAGACAGGGGCTCGGATGTGTACTCATGCAGGAAGGACAAGTGGTAGCCTATGCCTCACGTCAATTAAAGAAGCACGAGCTTAATTATCCTACACATGACTTGGAGCTAGCAGCAGTGGTGCATGCATTGAAGATTTGGAGACATTATGTCCTTGGTCATCGATGTGAGATCTATACGGATCATAAAAGCCTCAAGTACATATTTACACAAACGGATTTGAATTTGAGGCAACGTCGATGGATAGAACTCATCAAGGATTATGATGTGGAAATCAACTACCACCCCGGAAGGGCCAATGTAGTAGCTGACGCATTGAGCAGAAAGGGAGCATGCCACCAACTCACAGTTCAGGGGCTACCACCCGAACTACGTAAGGAGTTCGAACGGTTATACCTCGGATTCTTGAATAACATGGAGATAATAGAGATCCACTCCCCATTGGAGCAAGAAATAAGAGAGGGCCAAGCAACGGACGAGGGGATCAAGGAGATCAAGGAAAGAATCCGACAAGGGATAGAGAAGGATTTCAAGGAGGATGAAAAGGGTATGCTTTGGCTAGGAAAAAGGATTTGTGTGCCAAACATAAGACACCTTCGCGACATGATATTGAAGGAGGCACATGATTCACCCTATTCCATACATCAAGGGAGCACCAAAATGTACAAGGATTTGAAAACTTGCTATTGGTGGGATGGTATGAAGAGGGATATAGCCGAATACGTTGCCCTATGCGACACATGCCAACGGGTAAAAGCCGAACATCAAAAACCCGCTGAATTGCTGCAACCTTTGAGAATACCCGAATGGAAATGGGAGGACATCAGTATGGACTTCATCGTCGGATTACCACATACTCAGTCAGGATACGATTCCATCTGGGTCATTGTGGACCAGTTGACGAAAACCGCCCATTTTCTTCTGGTAAAGACCAGTTACAACGCTGCACAATTGGCAGAGTTATACATGGAGCAGATCGTGTGCCGTCACGGAGTTCCAAAGAGGATAGTCTCAGATCGAGGTTCTCAGTTTACCTCTAGATTCTGGAGGAAGCTGCAGAAAGCCATGGGGACACGAATGGATTTTAGCTCCGCCTACCACCCACAAACAGATGGACAAACCGAAAGGACGAACCAAATTTTGGAGGACATGTTGAGAGCTTGCGCCTTGAAACGTGGGCGTAGTTGGGATAGGAGTTTACCGTATGCCGAGTTCTCCTATAACAACAGCTATCAAGCTAGCTTAAAGATGTCGCCTTTCGAAGCCTTATATGGTAGACGGTGTAGAACACCACTATTCTGGAACGAGACTGGAGAGAACTAGGTGTTTGGACCCGAAGTACTACAAGAAGCCAAAAAGCAGGTCCAAACGATACGGGAGAACTTAAAGGCTGCCCAGTCACGACAGAAAGGTTATGCGGACAATAGGCGTAGGAAGTTGACCTTTGAAGTGGGAGACTTCGTATACCATAAAGTATCGCCTATCCGAGGCCAACGACGCTTCAACGTCAGAGGCAAGCTAGCACCTCGCTACATCGGGCCATTTAAGATTTTGGACAAGCGAGGAGAAGTAGCCTACCAACTAGAGCTCCCAAACCAACTCTCCGACGTACATGACGTGTTTCATGTATCCCAGCTCAAGAAGTGCTTGAGAGTGCCAGAGGAACGAGTGTCAATGGAGGAACTTGAACTTCAAGAGGACCTGACTTACGCAGAACACCCTGTCCGAATCTTGGACGTAAAGGAAAGGGTCACCCGAAACAAGGTGATTCGATGGTACAAGGTACAATGGAGCCATCACACCGAAGATGAGGCCACATGGGAGCGTGAAGAGGATATCAAGGCAGAATTTCCCCATCTATTCCCTACTAACGAATCTCGAGGGCGAGATTCAATCTATGGGGGGTAGATTTGTGACACCCTCACCTCGGGTGTCAGCATATGTTCATGTCCTATGAAGAGGAAACGTTCTAATGAAAAATAGGAACAGAGAGAATTATCAAAAGAATAGCCAATAAAGCCCTCCTAGAGCGCCGAAGACAACTTCCGCGGCCAGTAGGCCACGCGGCGTGATCGGAGCTCGTCCCCGAGAAGTTGGGAGAGTTCCGTCGCTAAATTGTCTACGTGGCAGGCTCGGGGGTCACCTCCGCAATTGAAAAGGGGTCCGACCCTGTGGGACACGTGTTGCCACGGAGCTAGCCTCTGCGGAAGAAGCAAAGGCATTTCCGCAAGACACGTGTCATCCTCGGAGCTCGTCCTCGCGGAAATCAGAGGACCAGTCGCGCGGGGTACGTGTCAATCTCGGAGCCCATCTCAGAGAAGTCCGGATCTATCGAACACGTGTCACCACCGGAGCTTATCTTCGGAGGTCTGTCGCTGTTGGACACGTGTCGACCTCGGAGCCGTCCCTGAGGAAAGAAGAGAGGGTAGACCGGCGCCAACACGTGGCCTGCGCAAAGCTCACCTCCGAAGAAGATGGAGGCCTCGCTCGTTTGACACGTGGCACAACCGGAGCTCGTCTCTGCGGGAAAGGAGACACCAGGCCCCGGAGGACACGTGGAGCCTCCGGAGCTCATCACCGCGAAGGTAACGAGTACTAGAGCAAGTTTTACGCGTAAAGATACCGGTACGCAACAGAAACCGATCTAAATTCCACGATGTTACTAAAGATAAGATGTTAGGATCCAACAAAGATCTGAATAAGACTCTTATTCGGCATACAATCAGATTAGGACTCTTCTCTCCCTGATTATAAATAGAACCCAAAACCTCTGGCCGAAACCACAAACTTCTTTTCCAACTCCTGAGCCGACGACTTGGAGCCCTAGCCCTAACTCGCCGAGTAAACTGTGACGTCCTCAATTCTGTGGGAGAACCACGGAATCGAGAACTAATGCATATGTGTGCCCAGGATGTTCACCACACATACACATACGTTCCACAAACTGAATTCAGATTATATATTACCACGAATAACAGACTTTATTACAACGTCTCATGAGTCTTGGACTCATGCTCACAGCGAAAGTCTTATTTCTAAAGCGGAAGCAATTTAGCTAATGCGGAAGCAAATCTAAGCAGAAGTGGCTCCATCTCTAATCCCTCCACAGGCAAGATTGAGAATAGATCACACGCGATAATGCTCCACTTGATCTTTATAGTAGACTTCTCCTGCTGCTAAGGATGAAGTAATAATGCAAGGTTGAGTACAATGATGTACTCAGCAAGTGCGGGAAAACACATGATATGCAGCTCATAAACAAGGTAGGTATAAAAAGCCTTATTTGCTTTATGCTCCGCTGAGTCTATGGAATTGGGAAGCGAGATAGATGTGTCTAGCTAACTACACTCGTAATGATAATGAGAAAACTAATGATAATGGACATGGATCGGAGGGAGATCTTGGCAAGCCTGGGTTTGTGAATGAGGTAGCATGAGATGGTGGTTTTACTTGCCGTAGATCTAAGGACCGGTTCATGCATGCACATGCCAGGATAACAGTGCCACCACAAGGCCAAGTATGGGTGCGGCTTAGCTGAGTAATTAGTTAAGTTACTAGAGTGTTATGGACTGTGGAAGGCGTGGGGAATGGGAGTCCAGTGAGGACTGCCCTGGGAACTGCATGGCACAAGAGGGGGCCCATGGGTGGGAGAATTGGAGATTCTAGCCTGCCGGTGAAACCTTAGTGAGTCCATACATCTAGTAACCCCTTTGTAAAGGCTATTTTGTGATCTCTTGACCATACACCGACGGATGTGTACTGGTATAATGGAGGTTCTGCAGTCGCCGACGGGTGACGAAATCACAAACTTGTGGGTAAAGAGGTGCAAACTCTGCAGAGTTATTAAAACTATCATGATAGCCGAGCTTACTGTCACGAGCACCTGGCTAAACTGCCATGATTAGTTCGGATGATTAGTTGGGATGGTTTTCGTGATGGTTATTGGGAAAGTTCTTGGTTATGGTTATTGGTTGGAACTGTTGGGTCTGGATGATGAGATGTTTGCATGATTGTTGGGTCATGACATGAGATTGGTCTCGGTGTGAGACAAGGTTGATTCGTGAGATGAGATGGTAGCGAATACGAGGAGGTATTCGTGAGTATGAATAAAGGATTGATTAATGTTCGGATGGAACACGGGAAGTGATGGAGGTATGTTGGCAATTTAATACATGCTGGGATTGCATTTATCTAAAGTTAAAATGCTGTTTTATCATGGTTTTATAAATCTGCTTTTCTGCAAATAAGGCTTTTTATACCTACCTTGTTTATGAGCTGCATATCATGTGTTTTCCCGCACTTGCTGAGTACATCATTGTACTCAACCTTGCATTATTACTTCATCCTCAGCAGCAGGAGAAGTCTACTATGAAGATCAAGTGGAGCATTATGGCGTGTGATCTATTCTCAATCTTGCCTGTGGAGGGATTAGAGATGGAGCCACTTCTGCTTAGATTTGCTTCCGTGTTAGCTAAATTGCTTCCGCTTTAGAAATAAGACTTTCGCTGTGAGCATGAGTCCAAGACTCATGAGACGTTGTAATAAACTCTGTTATTCGTGGTAATATATAATCTGAATTCAGTTTGTGGAACGTATGTGTATGTGTGGTGAACATCCTGGGCACACATATGCATTAGTTCTCGATTCCGTGGTTCTCCCACAGAATTGAGGGCGTCACAACTAGTGTGTGGTCTTCATAGCGGAAACATAAATTAATATGGTTCAACAATTTCTATCACAAAAATATTATGGTAAGGCAAGTAAAATATACTAGCAACCTAACACAAGGTGTAACAAACCTAGTAATACACAAGATAGTAAGATTAAGAATAAAGAAAAGTAAATTATAGATGAAGCCTGTCGGTGTTTTTACCACCAGCTAGTAATCAAATGCTACGCGTTCTGTCTAGATGGCTAGCTAACAAAGACAAATGTTTATACTGGTTCGTACAACATGTCCTACGCCCAATCTGTGGTGTTCGTCGATCTTGTATTAGCTCAAGCGGTTCGAGGAACCGCGGTTACAAGCAAGGTTGTCCCACGTGTGAGAATGAAGAGAAAGCCTAAGTGTTGAGCGTGTGCATGATCTGTGTTCGCCATGCGAGGGGAGGTTCCAGACCTCCCCTTTTATAGCCTGGACACCTATATTTACCTGCCGGCTCCTCATGAATGGGTAAGCGGTTTACATGGTGTGTCAGCGCCTAAGGCGGCCCAAAGCGGGACAGGAGCGATGAGTACACCCGCTCCCGCCTAGTCTCTGGTCTACGTCTACTTTTCGTTCCTGTACATTCGCGCTGAGCAGAACGGGACAGGTGGTGATGATGGCCCGGCGTCGTACTTGTCTTGTCACGTGTGACTTCCCACTTCGTATTAAATCCATTCTGCCATTCCGTTGTGTCGGCATTTAAATATTATGCCTGCTTTCGGTCCGGGCTCTAGCCCGGATTGCTTCTATCTTCCGGCCTTGCCGTCCGGGATTGGGGGTTGGTCGTTGCTCCCGTCCCGTGGGTCGTTCTTCGATAGCGTCCCCTCGGGCGCCTGCCCCTATTCGTGGCCTGTGAAGCTATGTGTCTTCTCTTGGCTGGTCGGTTGACTGCTTCTTGGGTACCCGGGGTATGTTATCCTGTCAGTAGCCTCCGGGCCTTCGGCCTAGCTCTTGTCTGAGTCGGTAGGAGGCATATCTCTGCATATGGCGGAGGACCTGAAAGGATAAGAAGTAAAACCGGAAGTTGTGTGAGATCGTCGTTTTGTTTCGGTTCGCGGCTACGTCCGATCTCAAAGCCTCAAGTGCGAGCCTTTCTTGACTTTGAGTCATCAAATAGCCCTCAAGCCCCCTCCGGGGGTCGAGCCCAGTTCATCAGCGAATCCGCTTTTCTCCTCGTCCGCAAATCGTCCGCAGGTTTTGAGGGGTTGAGCCAGACAGGAAATTATCGCTGTGGTCGAGTTCCTTGGCTCGATGAGCTGCCTAACGGGTAAATCCAAGTGGAACCGCACTGCCTTCCAGCAAGGACGGAGGAATCAGGTTGACCTGACCGAGGCTTCATGTCCGTGTTCCATAAGATCCCTCTTGGTACACTCACGTGAATCCAGATCATTCGCGGGCCCAGGCGGTTCGATGCCGGCCCCTTAGTGGGGCTACCGTTGAGCCGCTGACACAAGACTTGGGTATCTGACTTAGAGATGTCGTGGGCGCCGAAGCTCCTAAATGCGCCAATGATGGCCATCTCGAATCGCCTGTCCCTCGCTCTGGTTCGTTCCTGGTGGTCCTTCCGACCTAAAATGTTAGGTATACCTTAGAACCCAGAACTTCGATCGAGTCCCAAAAGTGGGCCATAAAAACTTAGCTACTTACCTGGGCCTTTGATTTGTGCGACCCATCAATTTTGTGTCGAAGGTAGTCGAGGGGACGTGGAAGTAAGGCTGTTGGAGGAAAGAGAAGCGGTGCACGACTCTCAAATTGTCACGGGTATCGAAGAGGCGAGTTTGCCTAGGCAAAGTTACGACAGACGTCATGTCCCTAAATATTTTTGGAGGCGTCGCGAGTGGACGGTGTTACCACGGGGCGGACACGTCCATGGGCCCCGATGCCTCCTCCTTGTTTCGTCGCGGGCACAGTACATAAAATACCCTCAGTGGGCAAGTCTATACTTTTACCGCTACGCCTTCTTTCCCCGTCTGTCCTGCGCCCTTGCATTCCCGCAAGTTTTTATAAGCAAGTTAGAAGAGCGAAAAAAGTTCGAGGGAAGGTATGAGCGATTCCCCTTCTTTATCTTCTTCGTCGCCAGTCATGTCGGGTTGGACAAGGTCTCGTGTTGCCGTCGGTCGCCTCTCTTCCCTGGGCGAGCGAGGGATCCTTTCGGCATGGGAACCCCAACGGATCCGCATTCCGTCCGGTGAAACGGTGCCGGAACTGCATGAGGACGAGGTCATCAGCTTCGTCGATTTCTACCTTCGCGGGCTGGGATTTCCCGCACACAAGTTCCTCCGCGCCGCCCTCTTTCATTATGTCGTGGAGCTCCACAACTTAACGCCGAACATGGTTCTCCATGCCGCCGTCTTCTACAAGTTGCGCGAGGCATTTCTGGGGATCGAGCCCCACTTCAAGTTGTGGAGGAGGTTCCTCTGGGTGCGGCCGTCCTACATGGACTCTCCGATCCTGGCTGGCGGCGCCTGTATTCAACTCTGATGGGGCCAGCCCCAGTTCTTCGTCCTCTCGCTTCCTAAGTCCGTGAAGAACAGGCGCCAAGACTGGTTCTGCATTCACATCGACATTCCGGCGCTTCCTACTTCACCGTCCAACCGCCCGCTGTTCGGGAGCAGTGGCAGTGGGGAGTTGCAGAGGCGCACAGGCGGGATGCCGCCGTCATTTTGGAGCAGGTCGAGGCGCTGCTGGCGGAGGGGCTCACCGAGGAGGTCATGCGGACCTTCCTTGAGCGAAGTATCCAACCCCTTCACGCCCGCGTCCATGCCATGTGACAATACACCAGGCTCGGTGATCCCACGCGTGGTTCGGCGAAAGAGGTTTCGTGACCTCACCGAGAAAAGATGCGGAGGTAGGTGGGCGCCACCCTCACCCTCTCCTCGTGGATCGTTCTTCTACTCGGGTAAGCGTCTGATCTTCGTCTGATATCATCGTTGCGACTCCTTCTGGGGCTCTGTTCTGATTTGATGCCGTGATGTTTTGTCGAGGGGCTCGGAGGCGTGGTTAGTCTACCGAAGCTGCCTGAGGACTAGTCGGGTAGAGGGGAGAGGGATGCTCGTATTGCCGCCTAGAAGGAAGGGAGAGATGATCGCAAGGCCAGTCGTCTTCGTCGTCAGAAGAGGCTGGAGGAGCACTAGAGGAAGGTGTGGGCCGAAAAGGCCTTCGGAGTCGGCATCATCTTCCTCTAGGTTGGACGGTTCCTTGATGCTAATGGAGCGGCGGAAGAGGAAGGCGGGTGGTGACGCCTTGACGGCAAAGAAAGCCCGCGTGACCGAAGGAGGTGGTTCCTCCGTACCCTCCATCCATGCTTGTGGGGGTTCAGCTAAAACCGAACCTTCGGTGGAACCACTCTCGGAGGACCGGTTGGAGGGCCAGAAGCACGCCGCCCGGTCTTCCTTGGGCTGCGTTCCGCAAGGGGCCTCGTTAGTTTCTGACGTCCGAGCCTCTGTGGCTTGGACTGAGGCGGGACGCCGGGATGGGGGAGGCTTGATGGGTCAGGTGGTCAAGCCCTGAGCTACCCTGGTCATTCCTCCGTGTGCTAGGCCCCAGGCGGCCGTGCCTCCAATTCGGCCCCGGTCAAATAGGTTCGTCCTTAGTCTGTGTTCCCTTTCCATGTTTAGGTCTCCCCCGCTTCCGTTTTCCTGACTTCTTCTTCCGTTGTACGCCACAGAGCGTATCAAGCGGGCGTATTGGCTTTGCTAGGAGCTTCACCACCCCTAGCCTCTGGCGCTTTATATGTTGGGCTCGCTCCATCGGCAGCAGGAGGCGTGGAGCCAGTGGCTAAGGAGGCGGTTTCTCCCTCGACTAGGGCAGGAGCCTTTCAGCCTTCTTCGCTGGTCCCGAGCGCCGTCGAGCCGGCCGAGCCGCGGTGGTTCAATCTATGGGGGGCGAGGCTTCTGTCCCCGGAATGGGACCGATTGCCGTTGAGGAGTGGGTGGAGTCGTCTCCGGAGGTGCTGCTTATTCGCAGGAGGTCACGGGGCCAGACGATGGAGGGGGCGCTTGTGGATGGGGTGGCTCCTTCTTCGATCGCCGTTACTTCTCAGACTCCGGAGCCCAGGGCTTTAGGGGAGGTGACTCTTACCATAGAATTGGACCAAGCTCCGGAGGGGTCCGAGCTTCTTCTAGCGGACCGCTGACCTTTGGCTCCGACGGTGCAGCAGGCCAGGAGGGCGATATTTTCTTTTCCTAATCTCGACTCGTCGAATCTGCGGAGTTATTTCGCTCCAGCCAAGATTGTCTTGCGGTCGTGCTCTAGAGGCTTGGCCACGGGGTGCTTCGGAGCAGGATGAGTCTTGTTCTCCTGAATCCCTTCTTCACGTGTTGTCCCAAAGCTCGTGGGCTGAGTGAGGGCTGTGGGTGAACAGCGTGAGGGGGATGGTTCACGTGGGCAGGTTGCTCGCTTATCCTTCGGCCGCCAGACGAGCCTAGCAGGACGTGGCGCTCGGGACATCGGTTGAGACCAGATGCCAGGAGGTGGCACGCTCCCGGTTGATGAGAAACAGAGCACGGCGTGTAAAATCACTTGTGTCTCTGTCGAGTGGGTCCATGGCACCTCTCCCTCTTATCCTCCCAATTCGGTTTATAATAGCAAATGAGCTCCAAATTTGATAAAAATTGGAGGATAGGCCAAAAGAAATGTGAGGAACACCATGGTGCACTCAAATTTGAATTTCGGTGAAGTTGGAATTTGAAACTGAGTTTTAAATTCAAATTCAAATTGTCGTCCATTTTAATTCCAACAAATAGGAAATCCTTTGCAAATGCTCTGAAAATTTGCCAGGCTATTATTGGATGTATGGTGAACCGAGTTATGGATTTAGTTCTCCCGGTTTGGAAATTTTTGCAAGTTCACTTTAGACTTGAAGCTCACACCTTTATATTCAAAAGTTTAAATTCCCTCTCATTTTCTCGGTGTGATTGGCAGCTCCACGTGCTAAAATTTTGGGATTTCACATCGCCTGTGGGGAATCCCTTTCGGGATCCACACTCCAGGATACACATTGGGTGGTGTCGTGCGATGCGGCACCCAACAGCATACACGAAAAGAAACCAAAATATACGAAGTCTTTTACTTCTCAATATAGTGTTTTTTACAACATAATGTAGCACGAAGGTACACACAGAAGAATATACATACACCCGAACTCTCGGTCCTAACTAAGCAAAAGAGAAGACGTCCAGCCCACGGATGCTTCTTACTAGCTTCAACAAAGATGAGTGCAGCGGCAGGGTTTCCGGTGAGTCTCCGATGGCTTGCCGAACAACCATCTTCATAGCAAATTTTATATAACCTGCAAAACACTAACAATGCAACCGTGAGCACGATGGCTCAGCAAGACTTAACCGACACTCCTAACCATGAAACTCTACATGCATGGATTAATAATATACGAAAAAGATGTTGCAATAACGACACACCTACACGTTAATCCTTACTTTCAGTTTTATAGCAGCAGATTAACATGCCTTAGGCAGCCCTCACATCGGAAGTCTACAATCAAACAAGAAACGCTTTCCTCCGATGTGGTTATGCCCAAAGTGGAAGATAAACTTAGTGAGCTCTACAACTATAGCATACATGGTTTGCAATACAATGAACTTAAGAACTTCACAACAGTAATGATTCATCTCACTTCATCTGGAAGTACTTACTACATCACAACTCAGTGAACAAGTGGTACTCATATAACCGCGAGGGATGATGATTCGAATCAGGACGCACCTGGAACACACGACACATACACCCTCCTCGAAAGACTCACAAAGAGCTCTTTCTTATGCTGTATGCAACAACCTTTCACCCGTCACTCCAATGCCGAACCAGTTCTACCAATCCATCAGAAGGGCCACTACCCGGAACACATCGAAGTTGCTCCGCTAGTGGGTTTACACCTCTGACACCAACCCTCAAAGGACGGCGGTATAAGTTTCGACACGAGGGTACCCAAGTTACATCGGTTTCCTGGACCCCATAATTCCAGTATGCATCTGGTACTGTTCAAACTTGCTCAACAGGGCGGCATACGCGTTGGTCCTTAACCGACACAAACAGAGCTACGGCAACACAGGCCCAACGTCCTGCTGCTCCTACTCTCTGCTCGGTTTCATTTTCTATTCCATGAATTTCATTCTCTAGAATCATATCCCGTTGAACCAAAATCCTAACCTAGCGAGTAGCTTCCAACTACCCGACTTGTACCGGATCCTATACAACTTAAGCCTAGCAGAAACTACACGAAGGTAACCTGTTCTACCCTTTATCACCAAGGGTTTGTGGGTCATGCATTTGGAGTCTCAATCACCCTTGACCTAATGCACAATACAAACTAGACCAATGAAAGTGATACAAAGTAAACTATAACTAAAAGCTGTTGAATGCAAACCGGTGCTTGCCTTATGTTTCTACAGGTTTAGTTCTACTTTTAAGTCAGTAGCTTGGCGACAATTTAATCCTCAGTTTTCTGCTCTGAGTCGAGTTCTTTGTCGAACTCCTTCGTCGTGTTTCCTACCGATATGAATATGCACAAATTTCTATTGTAAGTAAGGAATTACAAAACAAAAGTGTTTTATGTCTTAATAAGGTTCAGATCAACTAAGACTTGAGAGTTTGGTTTGGCTATGTGCTGAAACAGAAAATGAATCATTTTGATCAGTGGATGTTTGGAGTAAAGTTCAAAGAGCTATTTAATGAACATAAAAAGGGATTTGGAATGAATTAGCAGAAAACTGGAGAAGATGATCTCAAATTGCTCTGAAATTTTACAGTGGTCCATAGATCATATAGAGGTATGGCTTGCAAAATTTCAGACAAATTTGATGAAAGATGTGGCCTAAGGATTTTTCTTAGCTCTTTGGCTTCTCTGAATTCCTCTGGCAATTATAGGGTCTTGGCATGTTCCAAATGTGGTTTTTCAGAAACTTGGGAGTCTTATGAGTCCATAGAATTTGGTCTCACCATTTTTGGAGCTTCATACACAGATATATGGAATTTACAAGATTGGGATAAAAGCGGGAAAATTGATTCTGTTATTTTTCCTAATTCTCAGAGACATACAAGATTGAATCATCATTTGGCCAAGCAAATGCGGTCCAATGCCTCTAAAATTTTTACTGGAGTTCAAGTATTTTTGGAAGAATGTCCTGCCCAAATTTGGGAATTTTCCAATACACATAACTCCTGGAATAAATCCTACAATATTTCAGTTATATGAATTAATGATTCAAATCCAGGGATTTTCATAAAAATTGGGATGCACCCCTGGAGTACTCACTGAGAGGAATCCAATGGAATTTATTTGACAATTTTTGGAGGTTCCTACTAAAAGTTATGAGCACTTGAAGTTGAACTGAAAACTGAAAATGAAGGAAATCTTTAAAACCCTGCGTGTGGGCCCCACCAATCGGTTTCTTCTTCCTCCCACGCGGAAGCTATCGGGTGGCGGCGCTCTCCGGCGAGCTCCGCGTGAACCGCGTTCCCGGCCTCCCCTGGGGCTCAAACTTGCCGCCCCTCACTTTAGGAGCACGGGGAGCTCATCCATGGGGTCGCCCGAGGGCCCCGGTCACCGGAAACCCATTGGTGACGGGCGGCGGCGGCGGCGACTCAACTTTGGCGGCCGTCTAATCACACTATAATGGCTCAAACTCTTCGGTTCTTCTTCCTAGAGCACCGTGGTGGATCCCTCATCATGGTAATGAGCTCAAATCAACTCAAAAGTGGTTGCAAACATGGGCTCATTGGTGACCTAGGTCCAAAACCGGCGGCAGTTCAGAATTTTTGAAGAACAGTGCCAAAATTTGATGATCTTCGATGCTTTTTTATCCTATAGGAGCGTGGGAAGGTATAGAACATGTTTGTAGCTCGGCACCCGCTTCGGTAGAGTGATCACTACAAATTTTGAGTTTTGGTGCAGCTCGGTTCTATAAACACCGAAGAAAATAACAGGGAAATTCTCTTTCGGCGATGCATGAGAAGATGAGAGGGCTGCACGGTCATTTTTAGCACCTGAGGGCGGTCCTTTTTTCGTGTAGAACGTCAGCCACAAGGGAGCTTCTAGCGCTCGGGCGCCAGGGAACCGAGAGTAGTCGAGCGGCGTTGGTTTCTTTCGGGGCTGAGCGAGGGCTGTGGGTGAACAGCGTGAGGGGGATGGTTCACGTGGGCAGGTTGCTCACTTATCCTTTAGTGACACCTGGTTCTGAAAATGAACCAAGTGAATGCATATGTGTGCCCAGGATGTTCATCACACATACACATGTATCCCACAAACTGAAACTCAGAATATAACCACATACGAATAATGTTTAAGTATTTTATTACATCGACTCATTGTCTCACTCATGAATGTCTATCTTATTTTTGCAGCGGAAGACTCTAAACAATAGCGGAAAATGACTAAAACAGCAGGCTCCAACTTCAACTCCACAGGCATGTTGACGGTAGTGCCCACGCCTAGTACTCCACATTTTCCTCGAAGTACTCTTCTCCTGTAGCTGATGTATATGTGGGAATGCAAGGGTGAGTACATGTCGTACTCAGTAAGTGCGGCAAAAGTATGACATGTACCTTACAACAAGGTAGGCAATAAAAAGATTCATTGCAGCAAGTAAATTTTATTTCACAAACAAGGTAAAAACAGCAACTATCTCTAAATGAGTTTAATCCCATCATAACCAAGTATTTCATCAACATTCCTTCATCATAATTCACCATTTATCAAGTCTCAACCACCCATTAATCTTTCTCAAGTTCATCTCATACTCATAAATATTCATAACCATCTCATATTCATATAACCGAAACCAAATTCATTGGCATGGCTCAAAAAAGTCCCAAAACCAATCCCAATGACCATACTCAAATAACCATACCATGTTTTGTCTCTAATCATGGAAGTTAGCCAGGTGCTTGTAACCGGAAGCACAACTATCATGATAGTTTTACACTCTGCATAGGTTGCACTACTTTACCCACAAGTTTGTGATTTCGTCACCCGTCGGCGACTAGAAAGAACCTCCATTATACCAGTACACAACCGTCGGTGTATGGCCAAGAGATCACAAAATAGCCTTTACAAAGGGGCTACTAGGATGTACGGACCCACTGAGGTTTCACCGGCAGGCTCAAATCTCTATTCTCCCACCCACGGGCCCCCTCTTGTGCCATGCAGTTCCCAGGGCAGTCCCTCTCGACTCCCATTCCCAGCGCCATCCAACGGTCCATAACAAGCTAGCAATACACCTAATTAGTCAGCTAAGTCGCACCCATATTTGGCCTTGTGGTGACACTGTTTTCCTGGCATGTGCTCGCATGAACCGGTCCTTAGATCTATGGCAAGTAAACCACCATCTCATTCAGCAACATCCACGAACCAAGCTTTCTTAGATCTCCCTGATTCCATGCTCATTAACATCATCAAGTTATCATCATCATTATTCATATGAGTGCAGTAGCTAACCATATTTTAATTCAGTTTTCCGTACCCCGTAAATTAAGTGAAGCAAAAAGGAAAAACAACCATACCCGACTCTTCAACTTTCCCGGTGACAAGGATGGTTAACAAAACTAGTAAACTCATATAAAAGGGTATCCCATCAGGTTGACACAAGTATACGGGTTTTCGCAAACAAAACAGTTTCAAAACATGGGATCAATATGGTCAAGGGCACTTGCCTTGCTCCCGTAGTTCGTGTTGCTCAAGCGTCTCGATGTCTTGGTGCTGTAGCTCCTCGTAGACGGCCTATTGAGTTTGTCCTTCTACTCATGACCACACACATACAAAATTTACAGCAATCAATTATCATGCACAAACTTTACTCAAGATGCAATGAGGTGAATGAATGCAATTCTTATGGTGCAGTTTTATAAAATCAGTTTGCACGTGTTCTTGCATGTTTTAATAGGCTTCCATGGGGTTTTATGATGATCAAGGTTGCTGGGATCAAGTTTGGACGTGGTGATGATCTTGACACAAGATGTAGATCAATTCCACCGTCAAAAATTGATCAAAACATGATCTGTCCACACGTAAAAGTTTCTACTCGAAGGGGGCGAAGAAAACGGATGCGTAGAAACAGCGGCGATGTCGTAAGATGGGTAATGAAGACGTACCTCACTTCTCCCCTGCGGCAGGGCCTCTCTCCTAGCAATGGCAGCAGCGGAGGATTTTTCTGTGGAGAATTTTGGCTAGGGCAGAACATCGGGCTTCTTCTCCGGCGACGGCGAGGCGTGACAGGGCTTGACGGCGGGCAAACTCTGGCAAGGGGGGAACTCAGCGACTTGGCAGATGGTGAGGGCAACTCGGCGACTTGTGACAGCAGGCAGCAGGGGGGCGGCGGCCAAAAGGAATAGGGGGCGGCTGGGGGGCTATATTTGTAAGGGGGGGGGGAAAGAGAGTCCTAGGGGTGGAAACAAAGAGTCCTAGCAAGATGGTACTCAACCAAAGAGTCCTAGGGGTGGAAACAAAGAGTCCTAGCAAGATGAGACTCAACCAAAGAGTCCTAAAGGTGGAAACAAAGAGTCCTAGAGGTGGGGGATTTAACCAAAGAGTCCTAAAGGCTCATTTGGGAAGACCAGTATTTTCTTGGATTGACGTGGATGGGGGAATGAAATCCATGCGTGGAACACAATCCCATAGCCAGCAAAAAAATGCATTTGCCACGCAGTGGATCCTGATAATACACGTCTGGAAAATGCCGATTCACAGGACAAATAAAACTCTCCTGTTGCGGCCGGGAATGAAGAACTCGTGCTCTACACGACCCAACTGCGTCTGCGGCCACTGCTCACCTTCCCCATGGAGCGTTGCCCTGACCGAATCCAGTGCCAAGCTACTTGATCTCTTGCTTGTGCGCCCGCCATATAACCCCAGCAACGAGCCACTCAACCCTCACCTCGTGTGTTCTCCTTTTTCTCGACCATCAACAGGAGGTGGCGGCTACTACATGCGAGCACTCGGTGATGGACCATTCTCCCTCCCGTTGATTGCTCTCGACGAGCATTCACTAAGCTTCTCGACGATGGAGATCCAGCCGCTTCTCTGCGTTTATCGTCTGATGACTCAGGCCAAGCCAACAGGTGGAACTGCTATGGTGTTTTATTGAGAAAGCCTGGACACATAGGTAAGCAGCGCCCGATGCACATGTCCTGTTCGACGAAATGTGTCACACGTCAAAAGTGATAGAAAACAAATGCCAAATGACATCCTGGATTATAACTAACTTTGGTTTTAGATAAAACGTGGATTGAGTGGGTAGGAAGGTATTCACCTAATCCACGGGTGGATTAAAGCCCACGTGTGCCATGTTACACACTTGCCAAACGAGGCCTAATGGTGGGGGACTTAACCAAAGAGTCCTAAAGGTGGGGGATAGGGTTCCCCCCTCAAAAGCTGCAGCCAAAGGGTCTCCCCCTTAATTGGTTTGGCCAATTTGGGAGAAAATTCCCCCCAAATGTGGGGGAAATTCCCCCTAGGGGAATTTCAGGGAATTCGGGGAAAATCAGGAAAAATTGGGAAGAATTTGGGAATTTTTGGGAAGGGGGAAATTTGGGGAAAATTTGGATTGGCTCAATTTAGCTATTTTACTTTCATTACTCTCCATTTCTATATTCCTTTCTCCATTTCTATATTCCTTTCTCCATTTCTATATTCCTTTCTCCATTTATACATCCCTTTCTCCATTTCTACATTCCTTTCTCCATTTCTACATTCCTTTCTCCATTTCCATTTCTTTTTAAATGCTTCTCTATATGAAAAATGTATGCAATGTATGGTAGTGAAATTGAGGGTGTTACAAACCTAACCCCCTTAAAATGAATCTCGCCCTCGAGATTCGATAGAGTGAAGAACAGATGAGGGAATTCTGCCTTGAGATCTTCCTCATGTTCCCATGTAGTTTCGGCTTCCGTGTGATGGCTCCATTGTACCTTGCACCAACGGATTACTTTGTTCCTCGTGACCCTTTCCTTCACGCCCAAGATTTTGACGGGGTGTTCCGCATAGGTCAGATCCTCTTGAAGCTCTAGCTCATCCATCGGTACTTGTTCTTCCGGTACCCTTAGGCATTTCTTGAGCTGGGATACGTGAAACACGTCGTGCACGTCAGAGAGGTGCGTTGGCAGCTCTAGTTGATAGGCTACTTCTCCTCGCTTGCCCAAAATCTTGAATGGCCCGATGTAGCGAGGTGCTAACTTTCCTTTGACGTTGAACCGTCGTAGGCCTCGGATAGGCGACACCTTAAGATACACGAAGTCTCCCACTTTGAAGGTCAATCTTCTTCGCCTATTGTCCGCATAGCCCTTTTTTCGTGACTGAGCTGCCTTCAAGTTTTCACGTATCGTTTGGACTCGATTTTCGGCGTCTTGCAGCACTTCGGGTCCAAATCTTGCCTTTCTCCGGTCTCATTCCAGAACAGCAGTGTTCTACACTGTGTACCATACAATGCTTTGAAAGGTGACATCGCTGGCTTGGTAGCTGTTGTTGTATGAGAATTCAGCATACGGCAAGCTCTTATCCCAACTACGTGTGGGGACCACCCCATGGTTCACCCACTCCGGGATCGCAGAGGGTGGTGCCGTGCGATGCGGCATCCAACAACACACAAGAAAAGAATAAGAACAACATACAAACTTTTATTTGATATAAAACAGCGGTAGTCTTTTTACAAAACTTAATTATACAGTGGAGTAATATACATAACCACTCTCTTAGCCTAACTAAGCAAAAGTGCAGCCGTCCAGCCCGGGGACGCTACACACTAGCAACATGTAACCGGAGATCACAGCGGCATGCAGGGCTCCAGCTCGGCCGTGTACCCCGACGGGGGCATCGCCTCATCCTTGGACCCTTCCTCATAACTCTCACCTACACACAGCTCAAATATTGCAACTGTGAGCACGAAGGCTCAGCAAGGCTTAACCGACACCCTAGTCATGGAACTCTACATGCAGGGATGTGTAAGATAGGAAAGGACTTTGCAACAAAGACACGCCTATAAGTTTATCCTTACTTTCAGTTTTATAGCAACAGATTCGTATGCCTTAGGCAGCCCTCACATCGGAAGTCCACAATCAAACAAGAAATGCTTTCCTCCGATGTGGTGATGCCCAAAGTGGAACATAAACTTAATTAGCTCTGTAACTACAGAATACAAGGTTTCAAGACATTAATAGTTCAATACAGCATATTCAGTAGGCTTATTTCACTTCTTACTACGTCACAGCGCAGTGAACAAGAAGGTACTCAAATAACCGTGAGGGACGGTGATTGCAATCAGGAGACACTCAGATAAAACGTCACATACACCCACTTTCGGAAGTGTGGTGCTTCACACCTTCCTACTCTGTTGTATGCAACAACCTTTCAAAGGCAACCCAAATGCCGAACCGGTCCATCCGTAATGGGCAGGAGGTCCCCGCATGGAGCGTGTCTGTGCCCACCGGCAGATTTACACCTTGCTACCCTCAACCCACTCCCATAAAACGGTTGGGTAAGCCTAGGCACGCAGGTTAACCAATTACATCGGTTTCCTGGTTCCCATATGCCTGTATGCATCCAGTACTGTTCGATACTTGTCCAGCAGGGCCGCACACGGCTCGGTCCTCAATCGACACCAACAGGGCTACGCACGTGAGACCTCCGCTCACTGCAGCCTATCCCCCTGCTGGGTCTCAGTTTCACAACTTAAGCCATTCTCTACCTCTTCTCATCCCGTGTGATACATACCTATCTCGTGAGTTAATTCCAACCACTCGACTTCTAACGAGATCCTAAGAACATTAGCATGGCATTCTCTACTCATCGAGTTTGTAAACTACCCAACCCTCCATAGGATTTAAAAGGTTATGCAAGTGGGGTTCCAATCACCCTAACTCTAATGCAAGCATTCACCCTAAACATAAGTGATACAAATAAAGAATTTGCAAAAGTACTTAAATGCAAACTGGGGCTTGCCTGGTTGCGAGTCAAACGGAAAGTTAGCTTCAGGTGGCAGGACGTCCAAGGGCTCCGGCGTATTCTCAACTTCGGTCACTATATGAGATGTAGCAAAATATATGTATAAGTGTTAATGAAATATAAGAATTAACTTCTATTCATAGCTACTGCTATTTAGGATCCTTCATTGGCTTTGGGATTTTTCCAGTGGATACTAGACTCTCTAAGGATGATCTGAGCAAAATTTGGAGAAACTTCATTGCACCTTGTGGCCTCCAAAATTCCCACAAGCACAAGGCTTCTCTGAATTTTGAGCCCAAATCAGAAGTTTTAACATGGCTACAGTGGAAGATATAATTAGGGTAAGTCTCCATGGTTCTCACAAAATTTGTTTCACCATTTTTAACACCGGCTTGACTTCGGGAGCACGCGAGGAAGCAGCTCGGTGGAGGCAGCCATCGCTCGGTGGCGCGCGGTGACAGCCGAGGGGAAAACCGGGTCGGTTAACTCTTCTGTGTGGCTGACAAATGGGTCACCCCCCTCTCATTTTAGTTAACTTTTCCATTGATATTTTTACCCCAGCTACTCAGAATTAAAGTCTCTACTTCCACACCAAGTCATGGTTTAAATTTGCTGAATTAAAATAGTTTGAATTCTGGTGTGGAATTTGAATTAAGTTTGATGATTTGAATTTGAAATGGAATTTGAATTATTCAATTGCATTAGTCCAAAAAACATAGCAAAACAACTCCAAAGTTTCTGATTTTTGGCATGGCTGCTAATTCAAATGTGGAGAACGCATTTGTGGAACCAAATTTGCAAATGGAGGAAATTGGAATTTGAAAATGAATTTGAAATTCAGATTAGAGGGCTTTCTCTTTTAGTCCCAAACAAATACTAAAACCCCTCCAAATGGGCTGAAATTTGGAAGGTTGAATATTTGAAATATGAAGACCCAAGTTATGAATTTAGATCTCCAAGTTTCGAAGTTTTGGGAAGTTTGAATAACCACTTTGAACTCACACCGTTATAATTCAAAGTTTTAATTCCCCTCATTTTTCCTAAGTGTAATTGCGTTGAAATTCTTGCTACCACTTTTTGGGAATTTTACATCCCCCCCCCTTAAAAAGAATCTTGTCCCGAGATTCTAAAAGAAATGCAAAGTGGGGAACTTTACCGGGTATATGATGATAGGAAGTCCGGATAATTAGTTCGTAGATATTCCTCGCTTTCCCATGTCGCCTCATTAGTGGTATGGTTACTCCACAAGAACTTGTAGAACCATAAGGTCCGGTTTCTTGTGGCCCGAGTCTTTTCATCGATAATCCGGATTGGATAGTCCGTGTACGTGAGGTCCGGTTGAAGAACTTCTACGTCTTCTCTGCGGATTTCAGCCGAGGGTTTGAGGCACTTCCTCAGCTTAGAGATATGGAAGACGTTATGAATTCCTGCGAGCGACGCCGGTAAATTCAAGCGATACGCCAAGGGTCTGCATTTTTCAATGACGGCGAACGGACCAATAAACCACAGCGCAAGTTTGCCATTCACTCCGAAACGATGAACTCCCTTCATCGGAGACACACCGACATAAACATGGTCCCCGATGTCGAAGTGAAGAGGACGGCGTCTTTTATCCGCATAGCTCTTCTGACGAGATTGAGCAGCCTTGGCTTGTATTACTCACACTCGTTCTTCAGACTCATTCACAAGTTCAATGTCGTAGATAACTCGCTCGCCGGACTCGCACCAGTTGAGAGGTGTGCGGCATTTCCGGCCGTAGAGAGCTTCATACGGCGCCTTCTTGATGCTAGCTTGATAGCCATTGTTGTAAGAAAACTCCGCCAACGGCAAATGATCGTCCAAATTTTTGCCGTGGTGGATGGCACAAGCGCGTAGCATGTCTTCAAACACTTGATTCACCCGTTCGGTTTGACCATCCGTCTGCGGGTAATACGCGGAGCTTCAGACTAGTTTGGTCCTTAATGATGCGTGCAGCTGTTTCCAAAACCCAGCGACGAACAGCGCACCGCGATCTGAAATAATGGAGCGGGGAACACCGTGCGAGCACAAGATCCTTGCGATATACAACTCCGCATATTGCTTGGCCATGTACTTTGTATGTACGGGGATAAAATGAGTCGACTTGGTTAGTCGATCGACTATTACCCAAATCGAGTCATGCTTGTGAGACGTGAGAGGTAAACCAACTATGAAGTCCATGCTGATATCCTCCCACTTCCACGCCGGAATGTTCAATGGTTGCAGCTGTCCGGCTTTACGCATATGATTGGCTTTCACACGCCGACAAGTATCACATTCGGATACGTACTTTGCGATTTCTCTTTTCATCCGTGTCCACCAAAACCTGGTTTTCAGATCTCGGTACATCTTGTTACTGCCCGGATGAATAGAATACTTGGACAAATGAGCTTCGTCCAAGATTTTCTTCCAAAGCTTCATATCACGGGGTACCACTATACGGTCTTTAAACCATAGAGTGTCGTGTTCATCTCTTCGGAAGCATTTTATTTCATCATTCTTCATCCTTCTCCGAATGTGCGACATTCTCACGTCTTTCTTTTGAGCTTCCATAATCTCTTCTCGTATGGTAGGGACGAGAGCAAGATTATATAATGCCCCATAGGGAACCAAGTACAAACTCGGCTCCTCTTCTTCAAGTGGGGCGATGGACAGATGGTTGACATGAAATTTGCGGCTTAAGGCATTGGCAACCACGTTTCCCTTTCCGGGATGGTAGTGAATCTCAATCTCATAGTCTTTGATCAGCTCTAGCCATCTCCGTTGCCGCATATTCAACTCCTTTTGAGTGAATATATACTTCAGACTCTTGCGGTCGGTGTAGAGGTGCACTAAGTTTCCAAGCAAATAGTGCCTCCACATTTTCAAGGCCAACACCACAGCAGCGAGCTCAAGATCATGAGTCGGATAGTGCTGCTCTTGGTTGCGGAGTTGACGTGAGCCATAGGCGACCACTCTGCCTCCTTGCAGCAATACACAACCAAGCCTGATACCGGATGCATCGCAATATACGTCGAAGGGTTTGGTTGTATCCGGTTGAGCTAACATCGGAGCTGTTGTAAGATGCTTCACTAATGCTTGGAAAGCTTCTTCACAAGCTGAGCTCCAAACATATTTGATCCCCTTCTTCAACAGTTCAGTCATCGGCTTAGCAAGCTTGGAGAAGTTCGATATGAATTTCCGATAATATCCTGCTAACTCGAGAAAACTCCTGACTTCGTGGACTGATGTGGGGGACTTCCATTTCAGCACTTGTTCAATTTTGCTTGGATTAACTGAAATGCCTTCCGCAGAAACAATGTGACCAAGAAATGGCACTTTGCTGATCCAAAACTCGCACTTGCTGAACTTGGCATAAAGCTTATGGTCTCGCAATCGTTGAAGCACGATATGCAGGTGTTCGGCATGCTTCAGACTTATAGTAAACCAAGATGTCATCTATGAACACCACCATGAACTTGTCCAACTCCGGCATGAACACTGAGTTCATGAGGTACATGAAATGTGCCGGGGCGTTGGTGAGACCAAAGGACATGATGAGGTATTCATACAACCCATATCTCGTCGAGAAGGCCGTCTTCGGAATATCCTCCGCTCGGATCTTGATTTGATGATATCCGGAGCGAAGATCCATCTTTGAAAATACACTCGCACCCACAAGTTGATCAAATAAGATATCGATGCGGGGCAGTGGATATTTATTATTGATGGTGACAGTGTTGAGAGGTCGGTAGTCCATACACAACCTCAAGGTTCATCCTTCTTCTTCTTCACAAACAGCGTCGAGCATCCCCATGGCGAGGAACTAGGTCGAATGAAACCCTTCTTCATTAAATCACTGAGCTGCTCTTTTAATTCAGCTAGCTCATTCGGAGCTATCTTGTACGGTCTCCGTGATATTGGTGTCATCCTGGGTACAAGTTCGATCTTGAACTCGACATCCCTTTCGGGTGGCATGTCCGGGAGATCATCCAAAAAGACATTCGGGTATTCATGGACCACACGAATATCTTCATGTTTTGTGGCTTCCGTGTTATATGTGGATGGAGCTTCTTGAACCGAACGGTCAAGGATACGAACATGTGGTTCATGAAGTGGAGAGTTTGAATGAACCACACGTGGAATGATGTCAAGAACAGCACCATGGCTATGTAGCCATGACATTCCTAAAATGACATCAAGTTTTTGACTATCTAGCATGATTAGAGAAGTCGGATATAGATTCCCACCCAACTATAATGGTGCTCTATAGACCATTCTGTCAGCTGTTATTTTCCCACCCGTAGAGCATATCAAGTATGAACTATTTGTGGGAATGATAGGCAGTTGATATTTAATAACATAAGACTGACTTATGAAATTATGAGTAGCATCGGAGTCAAAAAGTATGACTATGGGATGATCTAAGTAAGAAAACGTACCCGCGAGGATGGGTTCGCCTTCCGGCACGTCTTTGATGGCTAAGTGGTGGACATTGCCGGGTTTTGGTGCTGGTTTCTTGGGCTGATTACGGGGCTGATTAGCACCCTGATACGGTGCTGCACCCCTGCACTGTCGCGGCTCGGGGCAGTCCCTCGAAATATGCCCGACACAGCCACACGTGAAGCACGTGTAAGGTGTCGGGGTCCCTCCGACTTGAGGACGGAATCCCGGTGCACGCGGTTGAAACTGAGGCGCACGCGGGACCATCCTTTGCTGCTGCTGTTGCTGTGGTAGATACGTCGGTCGAAAGCCTGACGCATTATATTGTCGACCGCGAAACTGAGGCGGTCACACCGGTGGCTGCCATCTCTCACCGGATGGTGAGCGATACACCACGCGGTATTTTTGTGGCGCCCCACCACTGCTGCTCATCAGCGCGCTGCGTTTCCTCTTATCAGAACCGCGCTCACACTGAGCATTTTCTTGTAAGATCGCTGCATTAACAAGGTCGTTGAATGTGCCGCGATTGCTTTGGGCGAGATGGACCTTCATTTTGGAATTTAGGCCCCGGAAGAATGCGTTTCGCTTGTCTTCCTCGGTTCTCACAAATCCTGGCGCATACTGCGCCAGCCGGTTGAATGACATGGAGTACTCATGAGCACTCCTCTCGCCTTGTTTCAGCGCCAAGAACTCCTGGAGATTCCTCTCCATAACACCGGGAGGTATATGATAGGCGCGGAACGCCTCCCGGCACTCCGTCCATGTGACGGCATGGCCAGCCGGTAAGGAGGCGGTGTAGTTCGTCCACCATGTACCGGCTTCCCCTTGAAGCTGTTGCGCTTCATACAGCGCTCTGATGTTCGGTGCACCGTAGTAAACCGAACTTCGCCTCAAGAGTGCGGATAAAGCTGTCCACCTCCAAAGGCTCATCGGCCTCCATATGACCGGTGGATGGGTCGCCAGGAAGTCTGAATAGAAACTTTGTTGGGGCTGGCGTTGCCCATTGTCTTGGCGTCCTCCTGAATGGGACGCATTCTGCTGCACCAGCATCTGCAGCAACTCGGTTTGCTTGTCGCGCGAGCCGAGCACTGTGGCGAGAACCTCCGCCAGGTTTCTTGGAAGTTCTGGCGGTGGAGGAGATGGTTGCTGCTGCGTCGTGGTTTACTCCGGAGGTGGAGACTCATCACCATGAACCTGACTCGGACCTCCCTTCTCCTGCATGGACCGTGTACGCACCATTCTGCATTCATAGCATTCAAACGATCAACACATGTTGGTTTATTTCATCCAGTCTATACAATAGTAGTGCGAGAATGGAATAAATAATATGCATAACAATCACACAAATGGATAAAATATAAACTTTATACAACATATACATCCCTGGACCGTGTCACACGATCGAGTTCCAAAGTATTGAACTTTATGGGCTAAAAGTTCCTTTCGACCATCGTGGATCGCCACGGGATTTTAAGTGTGTTAGTCTGCATAAATCCTCTCTATTGTACTGGACCCTAACATGTCCTCGCTCGAAATGGTATTGTTAATGCGTCAACTTTGACTCCAACTCGCTGTTTTACAACAGCCGCTGGATATCGAAAGGTGAAACCAATTGTTTTGGTTGAAAAACTTCAACATGGTGTTCACTGTCCAGCTTCTGGTCCAGCTGACCAGTCTGGAGAATCCAACTGTTTTGGCCACCTTGGAGGCAAAATCTGGGTGAGCGTTAAACAAAAAAGTTGTAGTAGACTCAAAAGGGAATCCATATTTTATTTATTTGCCTCCATAGCCTTCCTAGTTTATCAGTTATGATCCCTAGAAGTTGACAGAATTTTCTCAGGAATTTTTACAGCACCTCCTTTGCAAGTTGCTGTCTTGTTCACAAAATTCCATCTATTTCTGCCCTCAATCTAGGAAAACACTGAACTACAAAGGTGAGCACATTTTCTATACTTTCCAACGATGTCTTACTTGACCCTTAGAATTTTTTCTACAGAAAGTTGTGGTCAAAATACAGAAAATTCCAGAGAGTATTTTTGGTCTGTCCTGTTTCTGGACAGTACCTACTCATCTGAGATTTTCATCCCTTTGGAGGGAGATTTTATTCTGGAGCTCTACAGAAAATTTGTAGAGGACTTCATAACCTTTCCAGAATGGTATCTCACACCTCCATTGGTTCAACTAATCCTATGTTATGCCCAGTTTAAATTCAGCAAATTTTCTGCTGAAAACAGGGGAGGTTGTTCCTAAGTCTTTAAAATTAAATCTATACTCCCAATTGACTCTTAGTTCAATATGGGAGTTCAAATAACCCCTAAATGGAATCCTAAACCTAATTTTAACTCTTTTCTTTGAAAAATATCATATTATGCAGTCTCGGTACTACGTTTCCTCACCAATGAAAATCCTAAGCCGGTATTCCAGCATATACGTGTCAAATGGTGGAACTAAGAACGTCACTCACAAACGGTTTCTAAACGTCATGCACTAACGTGGTTAATGTACCTGCAGAAGAACACACAATAATGATGCACACAAAGGTTTTTGACATTTCAGGCAGTTCCATATCATAATAAAAACATATGATCCGTTGCCATACGGATTGTCCTTGAGTCAAGCCACGTCTCAAGGTACATGGTTGTGTTTTCACACCGCACGACGGGGAACCCGAGTAGAGCGCGAACGGGTTGTCACGGTTGGGAATTTTATCAACCCAACGGATACCACCTACTGCCTCATGACCGTTGAGGCACGCCGATGGCGAGCGCTGCGTATGGCCCTTTGAACATTGAACGTTCAAGAGTTGCATACTATCGTGTTGCTTACCACACGATGGGGTATTCTCACTTTTGCCTAAAGCACACTGGAGATCAGCGTTTTCATATGCTCTCAGAACCATTGAGAGGTTCAGAGACTCATATTCACTACCGTGCCAAGCCACGGTATATCCTTCCATACTATTGCTCGTATGGTGAGTTACCGCAATTGATCCGTCTGCGGTGGCGTACCTTACCTGTTACCTGACGTCGGAGCGTCGTTACAGAATGTATAACAATTATGTTAGCATTTCCACCTTAATATCTACTACTATCATAGACCTTAAGTGGGCTTAATGACTAGTCCTCACTCGACTACTTCTAAATTTTCAAAATAGGCTCTTTTCAAGCGTGCTATTCCCAATGCGGCTCTGATACCACGACTATGGGGACCACCCTGTGGTTCACCCACTCTGGGATCACAGAGGGTGGTGCCATGCGATGAAGCACCCAATAGCACACAATAAAAGAATAAGAACAACATACAAACTTTTATTTGATATAAAACAACGGTAGTCTTTTTACAAAACTTAATTATACAGCGAAGTAATATACATAACCACTCTCTTAGCCTAACTAAGCAAAAATGCAGCCGTCCAGCCCGGGGACGCTACACACTAGCAACATGCAACCGGAGATCACGGCGGCGTGCAGGGCTCCAGCTCGGTCGTGTACCCCGACGGGGTATCGCCTCATCCTCGGACCCTTCCTCATAACTCTCACCTGCACACAGCTCAAATATTGCAACCGTGAACACGATGGCTCAGCAAGGCTTAACCGACACCCTAGTCATGGAACTCTACATGCAGGGATGTGTAAGATAGGAAAGGACTTTGCAACAAAGACACGCCTATAAGTTGATCCTTACTTTCAGTTTTATAGCAACAGATTCGTATGCCTTAGGCAGCCCTCACATCGGAAGTCCACAATCAAATAACAAACGCTTTCCTCCGATGTGGTGATGCCCAAAGTGGAACATAAACTTAATTAGCTCTATAACTACAGCATACAAGGTTTCAAGACATTAATAGTTCAATACAACATATTCAGTTGGCTTATTTCACTTCTTACTACGTCACAGCGCAGTGAACAAGTGGGCACTCAAATAACCGCGAGGGACGGTGATTGCAATCAGGAGACACCCGGATAACACGTCACATACACCCACTTTCAGAAGTGTGGTGCTTCACACCTTCCTACTCTGTTGTATGCAACAACCTTTCAAAGGCAACCCAAATGCCGAACCGGTCCATCCGTAATGGGCAGGAGGTCCCTGCGTGTAGCGTGTCTGTGCCCACCGGCAGATTTATACCTTGCTACCCTCAACCCACTCCTATAAAACGGTTGGGTAAGCCTCGGAACTCAGGTTAACCATTACATCGGTTTCCTGGTCCCATATGCCAATATGCATCCAGTACTGTTCGATACTTGTCCAGCAGGGCCGTACACGGCTTGGTCCTCAATCGACACCAACAGAGATACGCACATGAGACCTCCGCTCGCTGCATCCTATCCCCCCTGCTGGGTCTCAATTTCACAACTTAAGCCATTCTCTACCTCTTCTCATCCCGTGTGATAAATACCTATCTCGCGAGTAGATTCCAGCCACTCGACTTCTAGCGAGATCCTAAGAACATTAGCATGTCATTCTCTACTTGTCGAGTTTGTAAACTATCCAACCCTCCATAGGATTTAAAAGGTTATGCAAGTGGGGTTTCAATCACCCTAACTCTAATGCAAGCATTCACCCTAAACATAAGTGATACAAATAAAGAATTTGCAAAAGTACTTAAATGCAAACTGGGGCTTGCCTGGTTGCGAGTCAAACGGAAAGTTAGCTTCAGGTGGCAGGACGTCCAAGGGCTCTGGCGTATCCTCAACTTTGGTCACTATATGAGATGCAGCAAAATATATGTATAAGTGTTAATGAAATATAAGAATTAACTTCTATTCATAGCTACTGCTATTTAGGATCCTTAATTGGCTTTGGGATTTTTCCAGTGGATACTAGACTCTCTAAGGATGATATGAGCAAAATTTGGAGAAACTTCATTGTACCTTGTGGTCTCCAAAACTCCCACAAGCACAAGGCTTCTCTGAATTTTGAGCCCAAATCAGAAGTTTTAACTGTAAAAGCCCAAGAAAGTGACTTGCAAAGAAATGTTCATCACCTCACAACACCACAGCTCATGTGGTGGATATCTCATGAACACTTGTGAAGAGCAAGTAAACACCATCAAACGGGTGATTAGAGGGGAAAGCCCTAACTTCAAAAAGTAGGATTTCTACACATAAACATGAAAGTTGAGCTCACCTCTAGACCTTAAATAGTCTTGGGAAAGCTCATGCCAAATTTCATGCAAATCCAATATTTTTTGAGGCACTTTTGGAGACATTTCAAAAAGGGGCCAATTTGAATGCAAATTCAAATTGCAGCCACTTTCATCACTTGAATTCAAAAGTTGGCTTCATATTCAAACTCAGCACATTTTCTGAGTCATCCACCAATTTTCATCCTCGTTGGAATTCATCTTGTCGGGAGCTAAATTTGCATTAATTTAAAACTGAATTTGAATTTCAAATTCAAATATGAAGCAAATTCAGCCAAACCAATTTCATTTTGGTGAATTCAAATTTACTCTCTGACTTGGTGGCTAAGCTTACCATTTAAGAGGGAGTAGATGGGATATTTTCAGCAACAAATGAAATTGAGAGAAAGGGGGAGAAGGGGCCCACCAGTCAGCCTGAGCAACAGAGGGAACCGCCATATACCCAGCTCTCGGTGTTGTTTCTCCCGAGTCTCCTCACCGGACGACGCCACCGAGCTGCTCGGGTGCCGCCGCTTCAGCACGCGACAGTCTGGCGTGCCGTGCAGCCGCGGCTTGCTCACGAAGGCAAACCCAGCGCTGCAGCCCCGAACCCCGTACGCTGTTTCATCTCTCGACCAAAAACATCAACTCTTCGGCCGCTCTCTCGGGTCCTCGGTGCACCGCTGATCCAGGCGTTTTTGTGACCGACGATCAACAGCAAATAGACGCGCCGGAGGCTGCTCGAACTCACGGTGAAAACCTTACCTCTTTTCGTGCCCTGTCGGGAGAGAATTTCCATGTTTAGTCCTCGGTGTTCAAAGAACCGAGCTAGCCAAGAATCCAAAATTCGTGGTGATCGGTCCACCACCGTGTAAACCAAGCTAAGCACATGTTTTACACGTCCCCACAGCCACCTAGGATCAAAGACCATCAGAACCCATCGAATTTTGTCGCTGCTATTCGAGTTTTTCAAGCATCCGCTGTTTTAGCCCTAGGTCGACAGTGAAGTCCTAGCTCCAGTCGTTTCCATGGCAAACCGAGTTCATTTTCATGCTCAGCATGCCACAGCAGAGCTGTAGGAGCGAACCGTTCCAAAAGTAAGGCCCTGAGTAGCTCGGGCGACATCGCCGGAGTGGGAATCGTCGCTGTAATCGTCGCGAGCGTGGTTCTGGCCATCGCCGAGCTTCGGTGAGTGCACCAACGTGTTCCCCGAGCAAAGTTCGGCAAAGGCGGCAAAATACGTCGAAGGTCATGCAGTGAAATGGCCGGCAGTGAGTTCTCCGGCGAAGCGCCGCCGCGGGAGTCACGGGGTGTCGCGAGGTAGACGAAGGGGGGGGGGTCCACCGGTCTGTAACACCCTCAAATTCATTTCCATGCATTGCATACATTTTTCATATAGGGAAACATTATAAAAGAAGTAGAATGGAGAAAGAATCATTAAAATGGTGGGGGATGGGAAAAAGATAGCTGAAATGAGTCAATTCCAATTTGTCGAAGTGCGCTGTCGACACTTCCCCAACACTTCCCCCGGCCTTGCTGGACACATGGCGCTCTCGGAGCTCACCCCTGCAGAGGGAATGAGGTCTGGTACCTCTGGACACGTGGCACTCTCGGAGCTCACCCCTGCGGAGGGGGTGAGGTCCGGCACCGCTGGACACGTGGCGCCCTCGGGGCTCGCCTCTGAGGAGAAGGAAGGCCCGGACCCGCTGGACACGTGGCGCCCTAGGAGCTCGCCTCTGAGGAGAAGGGAGGCCCGGCCCCGCTGGACACATGGCGCCCTCAGAGCTCGCCTCTGAGGAGAAGGGAGGCCAGGCCCCGCTGGACACGTGGCACCCTCAGAGCTCACCTCTGAGGAGAAGGGAGGCCCGGCCCCGCTGGACACGTGGCGCCCTCGGAGCTTGCCTCTGAGGAGAAGAGAGGCCCGGCCCCGCTGGACACATGGCACCCTCGAAGCTCGCCTCTGAGGAGAGGGGAGGTCTGGCCCCGCTAGACACGAGGCGCCCTCGGAGCTCGCCTCTGAGGAGAGGGGAGGTCCGGCCCCGCTGGACACGTGGCGCCCTCGGAGCTTGCCTCTGAGGAGAAGGGAGGTCCGGCCCCGCTGGACACGTGGCGCCCTCAGAGCTCGCCCCTGAGGAGAAGGGAGGCCCGGCCCCGCTGGACACGTGGCGCCTTCGGAGCTCATCCCTGCGGAGGGGGCGAGGTCCTTAGGCGGGTTGTTCCTCCTGAGCGTTGGGGTACCCGGTACTGAGGGTACTGACACAATTTCTCCAAATTTTCCCACACATTTGGGGGGATAAAATCCCCAAGGCTGCCGCACATAACTGAAAAGATAAGTTTGTTAAGATCCAAAACAAATTGAATAGGACTCTTATTTGAGCTCCATTTGGAGTAGGACTCTGCCCCCTTATAAATAGAACCCAACCCCCCCCCCCCTTGGCCGTAACCCCTTTCCTTTTCCCCCCTCCCAAGTCGATGACTTGGAGGCCCTAGCCTCCAACTCACCGAGTTGGACACCCCCCCTCCTCGCCGGAGTTCAGTCGTCGGTGAGCCCCCCGATGAGCCCCGTCATGCCTCGCCGTTGCCAGAAAAGAGCCGATGATCATAAGGGAAGTTAGCTAGGTTTTCGTTACCCATCTTACGACGTCGTCGCTGTTTCTAGGCATCCGTTTCTTCACTCCCTTCGGACAGAAACTTTTTCGTGTGGACAGATCATGTTTTGATCGGTTTTTGACGGTGGAATTGATCTAGATCTTGAGTTGAGATCATCACCACGTCCACACTTGATCCCTACACCCTTGCTCATCATAAAACCCCATGAAAGCCCATTAAAACATGCAAGAACACGTACAAACTGGTTTAATAAAACAGCACCATAGGATTTGCATTCATCTACAGCATTGCATCTTGAGTAGGGTTGTGCATGATGTTTGATTGCTGTAAATTTTGTATGTGCGTGGTCATGAGTAGGAGGACAAGCTCAGGATGCCATCTACGAAGAACTACAGCGCCAAGACTTCGAGACGCTTGAGCAACAAGAGCCACGGGAGCAAGGCAAGTGCCCCTTGACCATATTGATCCCATGTTTTGGAACTGTTTTGTTTGCGAAAACTCGTATGCTTGAGTCAACTTGATGGGACACCCTTTTATAGGAGTTTACTAGTTTTGTTAACCATCCTTGTCGCCGGGAAATTTGATAAGTCAGGTATGGTCGATTTTTCTTTTTTGCTTCGCTTAATCCACGGGATACGGGAAGCTGAATTAAAACATTGTTAGCTACTGCACTCATATGAATAATGGTTATGAGAACTTGATGATGTTAATGAGCATGGAGTCGGGCTGATCTTGGCAAGCTTGGTTCGTGGATGTTGCTGAATGAGATGGTGGTTTACTTGTAGTAGATCTAAGGACCGGTTCATGCCAGCACATGCCAGGAAAATAGTGCCACCTCAAGGCCAAACATGGGTGCGGCTTAGCTGACTAATTAGGTGTGTTGATAGCTTGTTATGGACCGTGGATGGCGGCAGGAATGGGAGTCGAGAGGGACTGCCCTGGGAACTGCATGGCACAAGAGGTGGCCCGATGGTGGGAGAATGGTGATTCGAGCCTGCCGGTGAAACCTCAGTGAGTCCATACATCTAGTAGCCCCTTTGTAAAGGCTATTTTGTGATCTCTTGGCCATACACCGACGGTTGTGTACTGGTATAATGGAGGTTCTGCAGTCGCCGATGGGTGACGAAATCACAAACTTGTGGGTAAAGTGGTGCCACCTCTGCAGAGTGTAAAACTATCATGATAGCCGTGCTTACGGTCACAAGCACCTGGCCAGCTCACATGATTAGAAGGGAAAACTTAGGATGGATATTCGGTATGGTTATGGTATGGTCATTGGGATTGGTTTTGGGACTGTTTTGAGTCATGAAAATAAGTTTGGCTTCAGTTATATGAATATGAGATGGTTATGAATGTTCATGAGTATGAGATGAACTTGAGAAAGATTAATGGCTGGTTGAGACTTGATAAATGGTGAATTATGATGGAGAAAATGATGCTGAATTACTTGGTCAGGTTGGGATAAATATCACTTAGCAATAGTTGCTGTTTTTATCATGTTGCGAAATAAAATTTGCTTGCTGCAATGATCCCTTTTTATTCCTACCTTGTTGTAAGCTACATGTCATACTTTTCCCGCACTTGCTGAGTACAACATGTACTCACCCTTGCATTATCACATAAACATCAGCAACAGGAGAAGAGTACTTCGAGAACCATGTGGAGTACTAGGCGTGCAAACTACCATCAACATGCCTGTGGAGTTGAAGATGGAGCCGCTGCTACTTAGTTATTTTCACTGTCGTTTAGAGACTTCCGCTGCAAGAATAAGTTAGAGATTCATGAGTGAGACAATGAGTCGATGTAATAAAGTACTTGAACCCTATTTATTCAAGGTTATATTTTAAATTCGGTTTGTGGATTACATATTTATGTGTGATGAACATCCTGGGCACACATATGCATTAACTTGGTTCTGTTTTCGGAACCGGGTGTCACAGATTGGTATCAGAGTCACGTTGACCATAGGACGCAAGCCTAGATAGAATGGACACTCTAAAACACATAGGAACACCCCTCTAAACTGCTATTTTCAAAAAAATTTCTTGCTGCTGCACTTTACTTGTCAATTCAGCCACCGCAGAGTGCTATTTTCAGCCCCTCCTCCTCTCTTCTTTTGGACAGCAACACTTTTGCTTTCTTGCTTCATAGATTCTGAAGTTTTGGAGCTATTTCTTCCTTCTCTAAAGTTTCTCAAGTCTTATTTAAAGATGCCGGTGATTAGGAGCACCAGCGCCATCTAACCCTACATGGACTGCCGACTCACCATGGCATGCACCCATGTATGGACCACCCCCGTCACATGGCGGGAACAGCACCAGTTTACATGATTAAGTTTAGGATCCCATTGAATAAGCTGTAATAGGAACGTTTAAATCGTAGTAGCGTGAATAGGAGTGGTGTGTTGAACTTTTGTGATGATTGCTTGTGTTTGTGTGCTAGTGTGAGTTGTGGGACGCTTCTGCGAAAGTCCACATCCACACATAGTAGAGAGATGTGAGATGCTTCGGCACGTGTTCACATCCTCATATAGGATGAAATTAATAAAATAAGTTACTTAGTTCATACACCTTGATGCATATAGTTGGGGGGATCAATCTAAACTTCTATTCTCTATTCTACTCAACTCTCTCTCAAGATGGTGAGGGAAAACGCCAGCCGTCAAAGGAGGAACATTCGTGGCAACCATGAACCACAAGAGGATGGCAACGTTGAAGTTCCTCAAAATGCTAACCCCGGGGCTGATGCAAACAACCTTGAACGGTTGATGGCCATGCATAACCAGCTCATGCAAACTATGATACAAACTTTGGGACAGCTGCAAGCCAACAACAACTACAATCCTAACCCCGTTCCTGCACCCCCACCACCACCACCGCCACCACCGCCGGCTCACAACAGATTGGGAGAGTTCATGAGGACTCGACCGCCTACTTTTGCACAAGCTAATGATCCATGGAGGCTGATGATTGGTTGAAATCCATGGAAAAGAAGCTTTCTATTGTTCAGTGCAATGATCGGGAGAAAGTTCTCTTCGCATCGCACCAACTTATGGGAACAACCGCTGACTGGTGGGACGCTCTTTGCAATGCTCATGACAACCAGGAGACTATCACTTGGGCTGAGTTCAAGGAGAGTTTACGCTCTCATTACGTCCCTGCTGGAGTCATAATGCTTAAAAGGCAAGAGTTCAAAGGTCTCCGCCAAGGAAAGAAGAGCGTGAATGAGTACCTCAACAAGTTCACGCAGCTGTCAAGGTATGCTCCCGAAGATGTCAACTCGGATCAATGGAAGCAATACTTGTTCATGAGAGGATTGAACAATGAGATCCACGTACAACTGCTCAACAATTATTATGCAAACTTCCAGAAGCTCGTTAACAAAGCTATAGTGGTTGAGAGCAAGATCCGTGAGATCGAGCAAGAGGGCAAGAAGAAGATGCCATACCAGCCACAAGGGAGCAATGTACGTCCCCGTTTCATGCCCCCAGCTGCACCACAGTATGACTCGTCCACTTCTACTTTGCGTCCTGCAAATCCACCACGCCCTAACCAGCCACCGCAGCAACGTCCTGTTATGCAAGCACCTCATATGCCTTTGCCTACTGCACCCCGTCCCAACATAGGCGCCTATGCTCAAAACCAGCCTCGCCCCAACATTCCTGCTGTTTGGGGCAACAAAGCATGCTTTTCATGCGGAGAGGCAGGACACTTTGCAGGTCAATGCCCAAAGAAAGGCCTTGGACAGCCAAGCAACGCGCCCAAACAGAACCCACGGCCGAACGGAGGAGCTACGTGTAAGAGCCTAAGTTTTTGGCATACTCAAAGTGTTCATCACACCCCACACACACTTCATTTGAAGAAAGTTGATGAACACATTTGAAGAGCAAGTAACCACCATCAACGTGCTCATTAGAGGATAAATTCACAAAATGCAAAAGTGGTATTTCCCACATGCATCATATAGGGGCTGGGCATATGAAAAACTCCTACACCTTGCTAGGAATGTCCATGCCAAGTTTCACCAAAATTCAAATTTTTTTGAAGTCCTTTTGGGTATAGCTAGAAAGAGGGTGGGTTGAGCTCAAATTCAAATTCAAACTGTTTTCATCCCATGAATTCAAAAGTGGGAGACATATTCTTACTCAGCACATTTTTGTGAACTCACATACCAATTTTCACTCTATTTGGAGTTGATCTTGACATGAGCTAAGTTTAGCAAATTCAAACCTTATTTGAATTTCAAACTGCTTATGTGCTGAAATTTAGTCAAACACAAACCAATTTGAATTCTATCCCATTCAAATGGCTCATGGGTAGATAATTCAAATCACCATGGGTATAAGGGGGATTACTGTTTATAACAGTGAGAGGGAGTTAATTTCAGAGGTTAAAACGGAGGTGGGACCCACATGTCAGCCACTGAAACAAATTCAACCGACTGAAACTTCAGCACTCGGGTTACCGGGCTTCCTCCGAGGGTGCCACCGAGGGAAGCCACGCGGCACCAGCTGCTTGCCCACGCGCGAGCGCCGGGGTCAGTTCTGATCCCCTTCTTAAGCTGCTCCACGCCCTCTGCCGAAGAAAACGTCGGTTGCTTTCTTCTCCTCGTGTGCCGAAGCTCTCTTTCCCTCCGCTACCTCAGCTCGATCGGGAATCCAGCCGAATCGACCGCGCCATCCCTCCCCAAGCTGCTAAACCGCACCCTGAGCTCCGCACACACCTCCCCTACCCGGAAACAAGCGAGTTCTGGCCTTCCTTGCCCGAGAACGACCGCCACACAACGGCGACCAAGTTTCAGCCGACGATCGGGTGATCGTGGACAGCCCTCCACAGGGGTTCTCACGGTCAAGCGATCAAGGCCACGGGTGCTGCTCTCAACCAAGTCTCAAGCCACACCGTGAAGCATCGGCGGTGAATTTCAAGTTTTTCACGCCGGCGAGTTCTACCGAGCGGCCGGTACGGTTTCTTCAAATTCTTCCTCTCTGATCCTCCGTAGGTCGACAAACTCAGCACATAGGCGCTGGACTAGCCGGCGATCATCTTTGCTTTAGGATCCGTCGCATGAAAACACCTCGGAGCAACGTATTCCGAGCTTTACCGAGCGTGTTCTTCGCGGAACCAATCGGGCGCATGATGCCGAGCTAGTTGCCGTAGTCTCCGGGCTGATTCATGGCCTTGCCGAGCTCCGCAATCACCCACTGGTGCTGTAGAGCTAGTCGGTCAAGGTTTTGGCGGGCTAGGGACCCTGGCCGACGCTGCCGAACTTCAACCGAGGCCGCCACACGTCGCCGGCCGTCTTCCGATCATCGGCAGCCCCAGAACACCTCACCATCGTGTTCCTCGGTGTCGCATACACCCTGGCGGCGAGTTCTAGCTTGTACGGTGGCCGGGACCAGCGAACAGGCGAGCAGCAGATCGCTCCGGCGAGCTGAGCGCGCGGGCGCGTGAAAATCAGCCGGAGGAAGAAGAAGCCGGTGGGTCCCGGCTGTCAGCGGCAGATATTTTAAAACTGGGATCTGCTGTGGCCCGGATCAGGTGTGGCTGCGTGCAAAGGACTCAGTAGCCGCGTGTGTCAACCGATGAGGAGCTGACACGTAGCCCCAGGTCCCACGCGCAGTGATTCGAACTTTTCCCGATTTTCAGATTTAGTTCAAACTTCAAATCCTCATAACATTGGCTAGGAAACTCCAAATCGAATGAACCAAAATTTGTTGGATTCAGCTCTCTGAGTACTTTCCAGCAAATCAAGTTTCACTTCATGAAAATCCCTATTTCTCCAGAATTAATTCTCCAAATTTAAACTGTTTAGAATTTTAACTGGAGAACCCTTTGGGGGAAAATTCTGACATTTTGCTGGGATGTTCACCAAAATATCCCTGAACTACCATAAAAATTTTAGATCCATTTGAGCTCATTTGATCCACCTAATGGTGTGATTAATGAAACTGTTCCATAGAAAATGGAAAATGTTCAGAAACATTTTCAGAATTTCTCTGAAATGATTTAGCTCATATCTCTAGCTAGGGACCTTTAAATTGAGTGAGACCAACTCCAGTAGAACACTCTGAAAATCTAGTTTTCAGAAAGTTATGACTTGCTCCATGAAAGTTCCTAGAACACCCTAAAAGCTCCAATTAAGATCAAGTACATAATTATTTGTGAAGAGCTCAAATGAGCTTTGCTGCAACTAAAACTTGGCCAAGTCCCTATTTAGGTTGTAACCAAACCACAGTAAAAATTTCAGAGTCATTGGGTCTGTCTAGTGAAACTTATAATCTTCACAAGTTTAAATTCAATTCAAATGCATATAAATTGACACATATTTATATTTCTCATATGTAGTCGCTAAGGTTGAGTAGGAACCCGAAGTCTTAGACTTCGTTACTCCGGAAGAGCAGCTAGCCTACGACCAAGAGCAGCAAGGCAAGCTCCGGTTTGCATTAACCTTTTTATAATTTTTTATTGTTTTGAGAACTTACTTTGAGTACCATTTCTTCATGCATTCGAGTCTTGTTGGAAAACCCAAATGCATAGCCAAGAAAACCATGGGTTGGGATTAGGATTGAAACCCCGTTTAGCTACTGCAATGCTAAGATAGTGTAGGATTCGGTACAAGTCGAGTAGTTGGAACTACTCGCGAGGATAGGCTAGGGGCATTCGACTCGGGTAGAGATAGCAAATGAAACACATGGCAAGAAAATGAGACCGAGCGGAGAGTAAGGGCAGCAGGACTTTGGGGCCTGGGTGCTATAGCTCTGCTTGTGCCGATTGAGGACCGAGCCGTGTGCGGGCCTGTTGAACAAGCTAGAACAGTACCGAAGACCTACCGGCTATATGGGAACCGGGAAACCGATGTAACTCGGGTAGCTGGATGTTGAGGCATAGCTGGTCGTTCAGAGGGTAGGTTGAGAGCTCGAGGTGTAAATCGGCTGGCGGCACTGAGATGCGCGTGCAGAGACCTCTTGCTCGGGACGATTGGACCGGTTCAACATTTGGCTAACGGGTGAAAGGTGGTTGCGTACGACGTCCGTGATGGTTGTTGTAAGCAACATCGAGTACGGGCATACGTGACGGGTTATTCGGGTAACCCTGCAGGTGTAAATCATATTATAATCGCCATCCCTCGTGGTTAGTGAGTACCACTTGTTCACTGTACCGTGACGTAGAAAGAACAGGCTAGATTCATGTTAAAAGTTTACTGATTTAAAAGATATACCGTGCTTGTTAATGTCTTGTTATAGTTTAGAGCTAATTAAAGTTCCTTTCAACTTTGGGCAAAGTACATGAGAGAAATGGGTTTCTTGTTTGATTGCGGCTCTCTCATGTGTCTTAGCATAAGGTTCTCCACAACCTGGTGCTAAAAACTTGAAAGTAAGGTTCCACTAATTAGGCAAGTCCTTTGCAACTTATTTTACCTCATGTAACCTATCATCCATCATGTAGAAGTTCCATGTATAGGAGAGACGGGTCAGTCTTGCTGAGCCTTTGTGCTCACTGCTTGTGTTTGAAGCTTTTGCAGAGTTCTATGAGGAAGGGACTCCCAAGGAGGAGACAGAACCCCAGGAGGGGAACCCCGTTGAGTAGGAGTCGTGCACGCCACCGCGTTAGTGTGTGTGCGTTCTAGCGGGGACACGTTCACGGGCTGAACGTGAACTCAATGCGTAGTCTATGCCCGTGAGTGTAGACTGAACATATTTTGCTGTAAAAATATTCATATACTGGTTTATGTAATAAAACTTTGCTTCCGCTTTGTACCTTTGATGTGTGTTATCCGGTGCTGTGCAACGCAGCACCCCTCGGCGTGATCCTGGCTCGACAAGACCGTGCGGTCGTGTCACTACACAAGGTAACCGCGGGCAGCAGAACTACGCTCGTGGCAACGTGAATCATGTCTCCGCTGAGGAAGCGCAACAAGCTGAGGACGTCGTGATTGGTATGTTCCTTGCCAACTCCAATCCAGCCACTGTTTTATTTGATTCCGGAGCATCGCATTCATTCATATCATTCAAGTATGTTGCCAAGTATAATCTGCCCATATCACACATGAGAGACACTATGTTGGTTAATTCTCCCGGTGGAGAGATGAGGACTAATATAGTATGTCCGAAAGTAAACCTTAAAATAAGGGGGTAGACTTTCTTGCCAACCTTATTGTCTTGGATTCTCAAGGGATTGATATAATACTTGGAATGGATTGGTTAAGCAAGCACAATGGAGTAATTCAATGTGCTGAGAGGAGCGTGCAGTTGACAAATGAGCACGATACTCGTATTGAGTTCGAGTCAGCCCAACCGGCAACCGAGAAGGCAGCGCTGAACCACGTCGAAGAAATGACATTGGAAAGCATTCCGGTGGTTCAAGAATATTCAGATGTGTTCCCGGAAGAACTTCCAGGTATGCCACCTGACCGGGACATTGAATTTGCCATTGATTTAGTACCCGGAACCGCACCTATAGCAAAGAGGCCATATAGGATGCCCGTTAATGAACTAGAGTAACTTAAGAAGCAAATTCAGGAGCAGCTAGAAAAGGGTTTTATACGCCCAAGCTCGTCACCATGGAGAGCCCCCGTGCTCTTCGTAGACAAGAAGGATGGGACCCAAAGGATGTGTGTGGATTATAGGTCTCTCAATGAGGTGACGATCAAGAATAAATACCCTCTGCCCCGTATAGAGGACCTATTCGACCCAATGAAAGGTGCCCAAATTTTCTCCAAGATTGATCTTCGGTCGGGATACTTCCAGCTGAAGATTAAGCCCTCCGACATACCCAAGACTGCATTTCGAACACGGTATGGTTCGTATGAATATACCGTTATGACTTTTGGGTTAACAAATGCATCCACATACTTTATGTACCTCATGAATAAGGTCTCCATGGAGTACTTGGACAAGTTCGTTGTGGTTTTCATCGACGATATCATGGTGTATTCAAAAAGCGAGGAAGAACATGAAGAACATTTGAGATTGACATTGCAGAAACTGCGAGAGCATCAATTGTATGCCAAGTTCAGCAAGTGTCAATTTCGGCTCAAGGAGATATCGTTCCCAGGCCACATCATCTCCGAGAGAGGAGTATCAGTTGATCTCGGAAAAGTGGGAGATGTTCTGAAGTGAAACCAACCGCAGATTGTTAGAGATATTCGGAGTTTCCTTGGGATGGCTGGATACTACCGACGGTTCATCAAGGATTTCTCCAAAATAGCGAAGCCTATGACTGAATTGCTAATGAAGGGAAAAGCATTTCAGTGGACACCAGTGTGCCAAGAAAGCTTTGAGAAGCTCAAGAAAAGACTAACCACAGCGCCGGTTTTGGTATTGCCTGACGTGAGCAAGAGTTTCGATATATATTGTGAAGCATCAAGACAAGGGCTTGGATGTGTGCTCATGCAAGATGGACAAGTGGTAGCCTATGCGTCGAGACAACTAAAGAAACACGAGCTGAATTACCCCACACATGATTTGGAACTTGCAGCCGTGGTACATGCCTTGAAGATTTGGAGGCATTATATCCTTGGCCACCGATGTGAGATCTATACGGATCACAAAAGCCTCAAGTATATATTCACGCAACGGATCTGATTTTGAGGCAACGTCGATGGTTGGAACACATCAAGGATTATGATGTTGGAATCAATTATCACCCCGGAAAAGCCAATGTAGTAGCAGATGCGTTGAGCCGAAAGGGAGCATGTCACCAACTCACGGTTCGGGAGCTACCGCGCGAGATGCGCAAGGAGTTCGAACGGTTACATCTCGGGTTCTTGAACGAGATGGAAGTGATAGAACTCAACGCTTCGCTGGAACAAGAGATACGAGATGGCCAAGTAACAGATGAGGAAATCAAGGAAATCAAGGAAAGAATCCGACAAGGCATAGAAAAGGATTTCAAGGAAGACGAAAAGGGCACGCTTTGGTTAGGGAAAAGGATTTGTGTGCCTAACATGAAGCACATCCGCGACACGATATTAAAGAACGTACATGACTTACCTTATTCCATACATCCCAGTTGTACAAAGATGTACAAAGACCTGAAAACTTTCTATTGGTGGGATGGTATGAAAAGAGACATAGCTGAATATGTTTCCTTATGCGACACGTGCCAACGGGTGAAGGCCGAACATCAAAGACCCACCGGACTGTTGCAGCCATTGAAAGTACCCGAGTGGAAGTGAGAAGACAGCATGGATTTCATTGTTGGATTGCCACGTACTCGGTCGGGTTACGACTCCATTTGGGTTATTGTGGACCGATTGACGAAAACAACCCATTTCCTTCCTGTTAGAACCACATACCGCGTCGCAGAACTAGCCGAGCTTCATATGGAGCAAATCGTGTGTCGCCATGGAGTTCCGAAGAGGATAGTTTCAGATTGGGGTTCTCAATTTACCTCTAGGTTCTGGAAGAAGCTGCATGAAGCCATGGGTACACGGCTGAATTTCAGCTCCACTTATCACCCGCAAACTGACGGACAAACTGAGAGGACAAATCAAATTTTGAAAGACATGTTGAGAGCTTGCGCCTTGAAACATGGGCGCAGTTGGGATAGGAGCTTGCCGTATGCTGAATTCTCATACAACAACAGCTATCAAGCCAGCTTGAAGATGTCACCTTTCGAAGCATTGTATGGTAGACGGTGTAGAACGCCGCTGTTCTGGAATGAGACCGGAGAGAGCCAAGTATTTGGACCCGAAGTGCTGCAAGACGCTGAAAAGCAAGTCCAAACGATACGAAAAAATTTGAAGGCTGCTCAGTCACGACAAAAAGGTTATGCGGACAATAGGCGAAGAAGATTGACCTTCGAAGTAGGAGACTTCGTGTACCTTAAGGTATCGCCTATCCGAGGCCAACGACGGTTCGACATCAAGGGCAAATTAGCACCTCTCTACATCGGGCCATTTAAGATTTTGGGCAAGCAAGGAGAAGTAGCCTATCAACTAGAGCTGCCAACGCACCTCTCCGACGTACACGACGTGTTTCATGTATCCCAACTCAAGAAGTGCTTAAGAGTACCGGAAGAACAAGTACCGATGGATGAGCTCGAGCTTCAAGAGGATCTGACCTATGTGGAACACCCGTCTAAATTTTGAACGTGGAGGAAAGGGTCACGAGGAACAAAGTGATCCGTTGGTGCAACGTACAGTGGAGCCATCACACGGAAGCCAAAACTACATGGGAGCGTGAGGAAGACCTCAAGTCAGAATTCCCCCATCTATTCTCTACTCTATCGAATCTCGAGGGCGAGATTCAGTTTAAGGGGGGTGGTTTGTAACACCCTCAAATTCATTTCCATGCATTGCATACATTTTTCATATAGAGAAACATTATAAAAGAAGTAGAAATGGAGAAAGAATCATAAAAATGGTGGGGGATGGGAAAAGATAGCTGAAATGAGCCAATTCCAATTTGTCGAAGTGCGCTGTCGACACTTCCCCCGGCCTTGCTGGACACGTGGCACTCTCGGAGCTCACCCCTGCGGAGGGGGTGAGGTCCGGCACCGCTGGACACGTGGCGCCCCCGGGGCTCGCCTCTGAGGAGAAGGAAGGCCCGGCCCCACGGGACACGTGGCATCCTCGGAGCTCGCCTCTGAGGAGAAGGGAGGCCCGGCCCCACTGGACACGTGGCGCTCTCGGAGCTCGCCTCTGAGGAGAAGGGATGCCCCGCCCCGCTGGACACGTGGCGCCCACGGAGCTCGCCTCTGAGGAGAAGGGAGGCCCGGACCCGCTGGACACATGGCGCCCTCGAAGCTCGCCTCTGAGGAGAAGGGAGGCACGGCCCTGCTGGACATGTGGCGCCCTCGGAGCTCGCCTCTGAGGAGAAGGGAGGCCCGGCCCCGCTGGACACGTGGCACCCTCGGAGCTCGCCTCTGAGGAGAAGGGAGGCCCGACCCCGCTGGACACATGGCGCCCTCGGAGCTCGCCTCTGAGGAGAGGGGAGGTCCGGCCCCGCTGGACACGTGGCACCCTCGGAGCTCGCATCTGAGGAGAGGGGAGGTCCGGCCCCGCTGGACACGTGGCGCCCTGGGAGCTTGCCTCTGAGGAGAAGGGAGGTCCAGCCCTGCTGGACACGTGGCGCCCTCGGAGCTTGCTTCTAAGGAGAGGGGAGGCCCGGCCCGCTGGACACGTGGTGCCCTCGGAGCTCGCCCCTGAATAGAAGGGAGGCCCGGCCCAGCTGGACATGTGGCGCCTTCGGAGCTCATCGCTGCGGAGGGGGTGAGGTCCTTAGGCGGGTTTTTCCTGCTGAGCGCAGGGGTACTCGGTACTGAGGGTACCGACACAATTTCCCCAAATTTTCCCCACATTTGGTGGGATAAATTAAATCCTCAAGGCTGCTGCACATAACTGAAAAGATAAGTTTGTTAAGATCCAAAACAAATTGAATAGGACTCTTATTTGAGCTCCAATTGGAGTAGGACTCTTCCCCCCCCCTTATAAATAGAACCCAACCCCCCCCCCCCCCTTGGCCGTAACCTCTTTCCTTTTCCCCCCTCCCAAGTCGACGACTTGGAGGCCCTAGCCCTCAACTCGCCGAGTTGGACACACCCCCCCTCGCCGGAGTTCAGTCGCCGGTGAGCCCGCCGACGAGCCCCGTCACGCCTCGCCATTGCCGGAAAAGAGCCGACGATCATAAGGGAAGTGAGGTAGGTCTTTGTTACCCATCTTACAACGTCGTCGCTGTTTCTACGCATCCGTTTGTTCACTCCCTTCGAACAGAAACTTTTTCATGTGGACAGATCACATTTTTATCGGTTTTTGACGGTGGGATTGATCTAGATCTTGAGTTAAGATCATCACCACGTCCACACTTGATCCCTACACTCTTGCTCATCATAAAACCCCATGAACGCCCATTAAAACATGCAAGAACACGTACAAACTGGTTTAATAAAACAACACCATAGGATTTGCATTCATCTACACCATTGCATCTTGAGTAGAGTTGTGCATGATGTTTGATTGCTGTAAATTTTTTATGTGCATGGTCGTGAGTAGGAGGACAAGCTCAGGAAGCCATCTACGAAGAACTACAGCACCAAGACTTCGAGACACTTGAGCAACAAGAGCCACTGGAGCAAGGCAAGTGCCCCTTGACCATATTGATCCCATGTTTTGAAACTGTTTTGTTTGCGAAAACTCGCATGCTTGAGTCAACTTGATGGGACACCCTTGTATAGGAGTTTACTAGTTTTGTTAACTATCCTTGTCGCCGGGAAAGTTGATGAGTCGGGTATGGTCGATTTTCCTTTTTGCTTCGCTTAATCCACGGGATACGGGAAGCTGAATTAAAACATTGTTAGCTACTGCACTCATATGAATAATGATGATGAGAACTTGATGATGTTAATGAGCATGGAATGGGGTGATCTAGACAAGCTTGGTTCGTGGATGTTGCTGAATGAGATGGTGGTTTACTTGCCGTAGATCTAAGGACCGGTTCATGCCAGCACATGCCAGGAAAATAGTGCCACCACAAGGCCAAATATGGGTGCGGCTTAGCTGACTAATTAGGTGTGTTGCTAGCTTGTTATGGACCGTGGATGGCGAGGGGAATGGGAGTCGAGAGGGACTGCCATGGGAACTGCATGGCACAAGAGGGGGCCCTTGGGTGGGAGAATGGTGATTCGAGCCTGCCGGTGAAACCTCAGTGAGTCCATACATCTAGTAGCCCCTTTGTAAAGGCTATTTTGTGATCTCTTGGCCATACACCGACGGTTGTGTACTGGTATAATGGAGGTTCTGCAGTCGCCGACGGGTGACGAAATCACAAACTTGTGGGTAAAGTGGTGCCACCTCTGCAGAGTGTAAAACTATCATGATAGCCGTGCTTACGGTCACAAGCACCTGGCCAACTCACATGATTAGAAGGGAAAACTTGGGATGGATATTCGGTATGGTTATGGTATGGTAATTGGGATTAGTTTTGGTACTGTTTTGAGTCATGAAAATAAGTTGGCTTCGGTTTTATGAATATGAGATGGTTATGAATGTTCATGAGTATGAGATGAACTTGAGAAACATTAATTGCTGGTTGAGACTTGATAAATGGTGAATTAAGATGGAGAAAATGATGCTGAATTACTTGGTCAGGTTGGGATAAATATCACTTAGAAATAGTTGCTGTTTTTATCATGTTGCGAAATAAAATTTGCTTGCTGCAATGATCTCTTTTTATTCCTACCTTGTTGTAAGCTACATGTCATACTTTTCCCGCACTTGCTGAGTAAAACATGTACTCACCCTTGCATTATCACATAAACATCAGCAACAGAAGAAGAGTACTTCAAGGACCATGTTGAGTACTAGGCGTGCGAACTACCGTCAACATGCCTGTGTCGTTTAGAGACTTCCGCTGCAAGAATAAGTTAGAGATTCATGAGTGAGACAATGAGTCGATGTAATAAAGTACTTGAACCCTATTTATTCATGGTTATATTCTGAATTAAGTTTGTGAATTACATGTGTATATGTGATGAACATCCTGGGCACACATATGCATTAACTTGGTTCTGTTTTCGGAACCAGGTGTCACACGGTCAGTCTCTGTTTCCAGCGGGGATCCATTTTGTGGCAAGGATATGGTGCGGCAGCGCGGGTGAAACCCCGTGGGCTGCGGTGTGGCCGCGATCTCAGTGGACCGGTTTAAAGAGTGGGGCCCACCCGCAGAGTTTAAACATTTTTGGGATTTTCCAGTTTAGTTCAAACTTTAAATGCATATAACTTTTGCTAGGAAGCTCCAAATTTAGTGAACTAAATTTTGCTGAATTCATCTAGTTGAGTACTTTCCATAAACACCTTCCAGCTCATAAAACCTAATGGTTTTCCAGAATTAAATCCCTAAAGTTTAAACTGTTGGGAATTTTATCTGGAGAATTACTTTAGGAAACATTCTGAAATTTGGCTGAGAGGTTCATTGGAAAATCTTTAAGTCACAGTAAAATTTTCAGACCCATCCAAGTTCATTTATTTCCCTAATGGTGTGATTAAGTGAACTGCCCTGAGAAAATAGAAAAATGTACAGAAACATTTTTCAGATTTTCTCAAATCTTGTTTAGGGCATAACTTCATCTAGAGTTCTTCAAATTACATGAAACCAATTCTATTAGAACCATATCAAATTCTAGTTTCCATAAAGTAATGGTTGGAGCATGAAAATTCTTGGAATTCCTTAGAGGCTCTACTAATGACCAAATAGGCTTTAATTGGTACAAAGCTCAAATGAACTTTGTTTCAAATGAAACTTGGTCAAGACTCTGTTTAGGACCCTACCAAGCCACCATAAAAATTTCAGAACCAAAGGGGAGGGCTAGCTAGAGTTATGGTCTTTACATATTCGATTTCAAACATTACATTTAAATTGACATATAGTATATCTTTTACGTGTAGTCGCTGAAGGCGAAGAAACCCAGGAGGTGCTTGATTTTCTCCTTCCGGACAAAGCCCTAACCACTGACCAGCAGCAACAAGGCATGCCCCGGTTTACATTAAACAATTTTACAAAGTTTTGCTTTATGTATACTTAGTATTTGGTATGGATGTGCATTAGGTATAGGGTGGATGAAACCCAAGTGCATAACCAGATTTTTCCTACAAGAGTGAGGGTAGTGTCTAAGTCCTCGAGTACACAGGCTATGCTTAATGATTCATAGAACTTCGGTACAAGTCGAGTAGTTGGAATCTACTCGCGAGTTTAGGCTTTGGGACACATGGGATTGGTTCGAGTGATGTGAGATCACTTTAGAAAGAAAATGAGACTAGGCAGGGGCTAGGGCGCAGCAAGAGGAAGTCTTGTGGGCGCAGCCCTGTCCGTGTCGATTGAGGACCGATCCGTGTGCGGCCCTGCTGAACAAGTATTGAACGTACCGAAGGCATATCGGATATATGGGCCCCGATAAACCGATGTAACCCATACCTCCGGGCGTCGAGGCATAATGCACCGATTTATAGGTGTAGGTTGAGGGCAGCAAGGTGGAAATCCGCTAAAGGGCATAGAGAGATGCTCCGTGTAGGGAACCTCCTGTCCGTTTGGGTGCGACCGGTTCGACGTTTGGGCTGTTTGGTGAAAGGTTGTCCCGTACGACATCGAGTGAGCATGCTGTGAAGCTCCACGGGTGGGCGTATGTGACGTGCTCTTTGGGTATCCCTGCAGGTGTATGTCGAGACGATTCGCTGTCCCTCGTGGTGATGAGTACCGCTTGTTCACTGCATCATAACGTAGATAAATTATGGAATGTTATGATTCAGTTCTGCTGATATGTATAATTGTAATGCTACATGTGTGCCACCAAATATGGCTTACTAAATTTCATATTCATGAACTGTTAACTTGTGGCTAAAAGATGAACTAAGGATGAACTTGTAGGCATGTCCGTTTGCTGAAATTTACCATCCCATGTTCGTTGTAAACTTCATGTAGAGTTTCATGCCTAGGTGAGTCGGTTAAGTCTTGTTGAGCCATCGTGCTCACGGTTGGTGCTATAAGTGTTTTTCAGGTGATGACCACCCCACGGACTCGGGTTACGAGTCCCCCGGCGAGGACTACCCTCCGTTGGGGACCACGGCTGAGTGAGAGCCGTACACGCCACGCTGAGCTGAGATGTGCAGCTAGTGTGGGTTGCCCATAGGGCTGGGCAACTGACTTTTGCTAGGTTGATGGTGTGAGTTGTATAAACTTAGTTTCCTCTGTTGTAATCTAAACACTAGTTTGTAACTGAAGTCTTGTACTACTTTGTACATTTCAGTTGGTTTTCTATGTAATACAATATCGTTCTTATGATGTGTGCTGTCGGGTGTCGCATCGTGCGGCACCACCCTCTGTGATCCTGGATGAGCAGATTCCAGTCCGCCACAGGCTGGTACCAGAGCCGTATTGGGGATAGCACACTAATTAAGGACTGTATTACGGGAAACTTAGGTTTACGGTGAGGATTCGATATTTTGCCCAAGTAAGGACTATATTAGCATAGTTACTTAAAGTGGCAAGACTAACATATGTGTTATAATTCTGAATTTTGATTATGTAATGACACACCTACGCTCAGGTAAGAATGGTAAGGAACGCCACCAAAAGCGGTTCAATTTCGGTTAGCTCCCCTGACGAGGAATGTGGTTCAGGGATAGGTCTCACAGCTTGGTGTGAGACGTTAATATGGAACTCTTGGACTCTTCATGTTCCTGAGTTTATATGAAACGCTGATCCCTAGCGTGCATTAGGCAAGCAAGTGGAGACCCCATCGTGTGGTCAGTAATGCGATAGTGTGTTCGTCTGGAAATAGCCCAGGAGGACATACGCAGCGCTTGCCATCGGCGTGCCCTGCAGGGCAGTAGGTGGTATCTGTTGGGGTGATAAAATTCCCAACCGTGACGACCCGTTAGCACTCTACTCGGGTTCCCTGTCATGTGGTTTTAAAACACAATCACGTACCTTGAGACGTGGCTTAACTCAAGGGCGGCCGTATGGCAATGATACGGGCGTTTGTATTTACTTACAAATATGAACCTGCCGGAAATGAAAATAACCCTCAAGTGCATCATTATTGTGTATTCTTCTGCAGGTAATAACCACGTATGTATCCCGTGTAGTATAAGTGTGCGAGAGACCGTTTAGTGCCACAATTGAGACGTATATGCCGGTATAGTCCGGTTAGGATTTTCTTTTGTGAGGAACGTAGTACCGACATATCATAGGCATGTGCATGAAAGATAATGATAAACAGGAACTAATATCACCAAGTTTCAACATTTAGGACCCTGGTTGGGTAGAAAAATTCAATAGTTAATCAGTTTAGCTCAAAGGGATTGAAAAACAGAGTGCTCTGTTTTGGCAGCAAGTCTGCTGAACTTTGACAGAGCATAACTCACAGATTAGTTAGCCAATGGAGGTGTTGGATACAGTTCTGGAAAGGTGTTTAAGTGCTCTACAACTTTCTTGTAGACTTCCAGAGCTGAATCACACCTTAAACTGGCTGAAATTCCAGATGATTTTAAACTGTACAGAACCAGGACAGATTTAAAATATCCTCTGGACTGTTCTGTTTTTCAAGCATAACCTCCTGTGGAAAAATCTAAAATTATCATATGATACATCTTTGGAAAGGGTAGGAGATGTATTACATCTTTGTAATTCAAAGTGTCTGCAGTTACAGCACAGAACTCAGTGGAAATTAGAGTTGGAAACAGCAACTTCCAAAGGAGGTGCTGTTGAAATTCTTCCAGAAATTCTGTCGACTTTGAATTACCATAACTTTTAAACCAGGGCTGATCTGAGGGCAAATAAATACTCGTTGGAAATATACTGAAGTTAATCTTAACTTTGGTATTCAGCTTGAGTCATGAAAATGCCCAGAACAAGATCAAAATCTGGAATATGTAGAAACTGGTCATTCAGACAGAGGGATGACAGTTGAACTCATTTGAGAGATTGTTGTACCCTAGGGGGTTTAAGTACTTCCATTGGAGTAGAACATACTCATGAGTGGTTATATTTAACTAGTGAAAGATTTGAGTATATGTCCTGCTCAAGTTTCTCTTACTAGAGACCATGTTTGTGTCGTATTGAAGATAAAAGGGTGGTATACGTGATGACAAAGCGATATTAACGTCTCGTAGTGACCAAACCTAGTTGAGATGAACTTCCAAAGAGGAAGTCCGTCACATTGGATTTAACTAGCTTGTATTTGGTATGGTAATGGGGTAGCTTGTGCAAAGTTATTACATTATCTATATACGAGAGGTATCGCATGGTTTACTGTCATTATGTTTTATGCCGTTTTATTGAACTGCATGGAGTATGTTGCGGGACTGATTTTTATTGTCGTATGGTTGCAGATAGTTCGCACTCGGGCCACGCATGAGGTCAGTGGCTCTAGCCAGCAGGGGGGTGATGACTCCCAGCCACCTGCCTACGATAGCACCCCGCAGAAACAACCACCACCACCGCCGCCTCCGCTTACACTAGCGGACGTGATCGCGGCCCTGGTGGGAAATCGTGAGGAGCAGACCGACCTGCTCCGAACGATCGTGCAAAATACGTCCCAGGCGGGGGGGGGGGGGGGGTCAAGAGAGGGGGCCTCGTGAGCCCCATGTTGTGACATACTCGGACTTCATGAGTACGCACCCTCCGGTGTTCACTGAAGCAGCAGAACCCCTGGAGGCCGACAACTGGCTGCGGACAATTGAGTCCAAATTCGGGCTGCTCCAATGTACGGAGAGGCAGAAGACTCTGTTCGTGGCGCAGCAGCTTCACGGTGTCGCTGGTGCGTGGTGGGCGAACTATGTCGCCTCACTGCCGGCTGGCCATGCCGTGGAGTGGGAAGAATTCTGGGAGGCGTTCCGCGCCTACCATATCCCTCCCAGGATAATGAAGCGGAAGTTCCAAGAGTTCATGGAGCTGAAGCAGGGCGGGAGGAGTGCCCACGACTACTCCCGTTCCTTCAACCATCTGGCGCAATATGCGTCGGATTATGTCTCCACCGAGGAGAAGAAGTGAGAGCACTTCTATCGGGGATTACATCCCGAGATGAAGACGCATCTCGTCCTATGTAATTGCGGCACGTTCAATGACTTAGTCAACGCCGCGATCATGCAAGAAGATGCTCAGCGGGAGTTGGTGGCTGAGCAGCGGAAGCGCAGCACTCCACCCAGCAGTGGGGGTGGAGCTCCTCAGAAATACCGCATGGTGTATCGGACAGCATCCGGTCAGCAGTGGCATCCACCGGCACGACCTCAGCAGTTCGGGGGTTGTTCTTTCTAGTTACCCCCGTTACAACCGCCGATGCCACCACCGTGACCGCAACAACAGCAGCAGCAGCAGATGGTACCCCGGGCGTTTCCACCACCACAACGCATCCCGGGTTTCCGTTCGCCGATCAGCGGAGGACCGCCTCGCTACACTTGCTTTACGTGTGGCCAGGCGGGCCATTTCTCAAAGGACTGTCCCCAGGGGCAGCAGAGCAGCGGGCAAGCCCAGTATCAGGGCGGTGCTCGAGGCCGACCTCCGGTCAAGAAGGTTGGTCAGCGGACTGGGGGCGTTCACAACCTCGACAATGAGGACGCCCCAGAGGGAGACAACGTGCTGGCGGGTACGTTCATTCTCAACGATCAAGCAATCATCATATTATTTGATTCTGGTGCAACCCACAACTACATAAGTGCATCATATGTGGTTAAGCATCAACTGGAAGCCTTTCCAACCGAGTGCTCTTATGTGATTTGCTCACCGGGAGGAAAGATTTTAGCAACTATGATGATTACGAAAGCACCACTGTGCTTAGGTGGGAAAATATATCCCACCACTATGATTATTTTAGAGGGGCAGAAGATTGATGCAATCTTAGGGATGTCATGGATAAGTTACCATGGCGCTGTCCTAGAAACATTATCACGGACGGTACACCTCAACTCCCCACTACACCATCGGCAGTCCCTCATACTAGACTATCCAGTCCGGGAAGTTTCAGCAACTAATAATACTGAAGCTCTCAAGTTAGAGGACATCCCCGTAGTCCGGGAATACCCCGACGTGTTTCCAGATGATCTTCGGGGCATGCCACCTGAACGGGATGTTGAGGTCAAGATTGAGCTTGCACCCGGGACGACTCCCATCTCAAGGAGACCCTACAAAATGGCTCCAAACGAGCTGGCTGAATTGAAAGAGCAGCTCAATGATCTGTTGAGCAAAGGTTTCATTAGGCCGACTTCCTCGCCTTGGGGATGCTCGGCTCTATTCGTCAAGAAGAAGGATGAAATCTTGAGGCTGTGTGTGGATTACCGGCCGCTCAGCGCCGTCACCATCAAGAACAAATACCCACTACCCCGCATTGACATCCTGTTTGATCAGCTTGTGGGTGCAAGTGTGTTCTCCAAGATGGACCTTCGCTCTGGATATCATCAAATAAAAATCCGGGTGGAGGATATCCCGAAGACGGCCTTCTCGACGGGATATGGTTTATATGAATATCTCTTCATGTATTTTGGTCTCTCCAATGCTTCGGCACATTTCAATTATCTCGTGAACTCGGTGTTCATGCCGGAGCTGGACAAGTTCGTTGTGGTGTTCATCGATGATATCTTGGTTTACTCCAAGACAGAAGCAGAGCACGCCGAACACTTGAGAATCGTTCTTCAACGATTGCGGGACCACAAGCTCTACGCCAAGTTCAGAAAATGTGTGTTTTGGATCAGCCAAGTTCCATTCTTGGGACATATCATCTCAGAGGAAGGCATTGCGGTTGACCCAAGCAAAATTGAGCCAGTGCTGAAATGGAAAGCTCCCACTTCTGTCCATGAAGTCAGAAGTTTCCTCGGCTTAGCGGGATATTACCGGAGATTCATTCCAAGCTTCTCCAAGCTTGCTAAGCCGATGACAGAATTGTTGAAAAAGGGAACAAAGTATGTTTGGAACTCAGCATGTGAAGGAGCGTTCCAAGCATTAGTGAAGCATCTCACAACAGCCCCGGTCTTAGCTCAACCGGATACAACTAAGCCCTTCGATGTGTATTGTAATGCGTCTGGCATCGGGCTCGGCTGCGTGTTGATGCAGGAAGGACGTGTGGTCGCATATGGCTCACGCCAACTTCGAAACCATGAGCAGCATTATCCGACTCATGATCTTGAGCTCGCTACTGTGGTTTTGGCGCTGAAAATGTGGAAACACTATCTCCTGGGGAATTTGGTGCATCTCTACACTGACCACAAGAGCATGAAGTATATTTTCACCCAGAAGGAGCTGAATATGAGGCAAAGGAGGTGGTTAGAACTAATCAAAGATTATGAGATTGAGATTCATTACCACTCCGGAAAGGCGAATGTGGTTGCCGACGCGCTGAGTCGGAAATCACATGTCCATAACCTCACCATTACACCGGTGGAAGAGGAAGAGCCGAGTTTATACTTGGTTCCTTATGGATCACTCTACAACCTTGCCCTCATCCCTACCATTAGGGAGGAGATCATTGCAGCTCAGAAAGTTGACAAGGGCATGGCACATCTCCAGAGACGGATAGACAACGGGGAAATCAAATGTTTCTGGAAAGATGATGAGGGGAAGCTGTGGTTCAATGACCGCATAGTCGTACCCCGGAATATGGAGCTGAGAAAGAAGATTTCTGATGAAGCTCACTTGTCTAAATACTCCATTCATCCGGGAAGCAACAAAATGTACCAGGATTTGGAAAAGAAATTTTGGTGGACACAGATGAAGTGGGAAGTGGCTAAGTATGTATCCGAGTGTGATACGTGTAGACGAGTGAAAGCGGATCATATGAGGAAATCAGGGCTGCTGCAACCCCTGAAAATCCCAGCATGGAAATGGGAAGATGTGATCATGGATTTCATTGTGGGATTACCCATGACTTCCAATAAGCATGATTCCATTTGGGTAATCGTTGACCGATTAACCAAGTTGGCTCACTTCATTCCTGTGCATACGCGTTACAATGCCAGCAAATATGCGGAGCTATACCTTGCAAGGATTCTATGCTTACATGGGGTACCCAAGACCATAGTATCAGATCGAGGTGCACTATTTGTATCTCGTTTCTTGGAGCAGTTGCACGCTGCATTGGGTACTAAGCTGTTTAGAAGCTCCGCCTATCACCCTCAGACAGATGGCCAAACAGAGGGGGTGAACCAAGTACTAGAAGACATGTTGAGAGCGCGTGCCATCCACCACGGTAGAAACTGGGATGATCATCTACCGTTGGCGGAATTCTCGTACAACGATGCCTATCAAGCGAGTATCAAGATGGCACCCTATGAGGCTCTCTACGGTCGCAAATGTCGCACCCCATTAAACTGGTGCGAGTCCGGTGAAAGGGTCACATTCGGGGTTGATGTGGTGAATGACGCCGAAGAGCGTGTTCGGATGATTCAAGCCAACTTGAAGGCCGCTCAATCCTGGCAAAAAAGCTACGCTGATAAGAGGCATAGGCCGCTGCACTTTGACGTTGGGGAACACGTGTACCTCCGTGTATCTCCGATGAAAGGCGTGCACCGATTCAGCGTGAAGGGGAAGCTCGCTCCCATATTTATTCGACCCTATGCTATCACCGAGAAGTGTGGACCAGTGGCGTATGGACTGGAACTACCGGCATCTCTTGCTGGTGTTCACTACGTTTTCCATGTTTCACAACTGAGAAAATGTCTGAAGTATACGGCTGCGGTTCCCACCGAAGACATTGGCGAGCTGCAACCGGATTTGACGTATGCTGAATATCCGGTGGCAATTATTGATAAGAAGGCTCAAACCACACATAGCCGAACACTGTGGTTCTACAAGATACTGTGGAGTAACCACACCGCCGAAGAAGCGACGTGGGAGAGCGAGGAATTCCTTCGCTCAAACTACCCGGATTTCATGGCATCTCATCACGGGTAATCTCCTCTTACATCGTCGTTTTTTTATAATCTCAGGACGAGATTCTTTTAAGGGGGGAGGGATGTAAAAGCCCAAGAAAGTGACTTGCAAAGAAATGTTCATCACCTCACAACACCACAGCTCATGTGGTGGATATCTCATGAACACTTGTGAAGAGCAAGTAAACACCATCAAAAGGGTGATTAGAGGAGAAATCCCTAACTTCAAAAAGTAGGATTTCTACACATAAACATGAAAGGTTGAGCTCACCCCTAGACCTTTAATAGTCTTGGGAAGGCTCAGGCCAAATTTCATGCAAATCCAATACTTTTTGAGGCACTTTTGGAGACATTTCAAAAAGGGGCCAATTTGAATGCAAATTCAAATTTTAGCCACTTTCATCACTTGAATTCAAAATTTGGCTTCATATTCAAACTCAGCACATTTTTCTGAGTCAGTCCACCAATTTTCATCCTCATTGGACTTCATCTTGTCGGGAGCTAAATTTGCATTAATTCAAAACTGAATTTGAATTTCAAATAAAAATATGAAGCAAATTCAGCCAAACCAATTTCATTTTGGTGAATTCAGATTTACTCTCTGACTTGGTGCCTAAGCTTAGCATTTAAGAGGGAGTAGATGGGATATTTTCAGCAACAAATGAAATTGAGAGAAAGGGGGAGAAGAGGCCCACCAGTCAGCCTGAGCAACAGAGGGAACCGCCATATACCCAGCTCTTGGTGTCGTTTCTCCCGAATTTCCTCACCGGACGACGCCACCGAGCTGCTCGGGTGCCACCGCTTCTGCACGCGACAGGCTGGCGCGCCGCGCTGCCGCGGCTTGCTCACGAAGGCAAACCCAGCGCTGCAGCCCCGAACCCCGTACGCTGTTTCGTCTCTCGACCAAAAACATCAACTCTTCGGCCGCTCTCTCGGGTCCTCGGTGCGCCGCTGATCCAGGCGTTTTCATGACCGACGATCAACAGCAAATAGATGCGCCGGAGGCTGCTCGAACTCACAGTGAAAACCTTACCTCTTTTCGTGCCCTGTCGGGAGAGAATTTCCACGTTTAGTCCTCGGTGTTCAAAGAACCGAGCTAGCCAAGAATCCAAAATTCTTGGTGATCGGTCCACCACCGCGTAAACCCAGATAAGAACATGTTCTACACATCCCCACGGCCACCTAGGATCAAAGACCATAAGAAACCATCGAGTTTTGGCGCTGCTATTCGAGTTTTTCGAGCATCCGCCGTTTTAGCCCTAGGTCGACGGTGAAGTCCTAGCTCCGGTCGTTTCCATGGCAAACCGAGTTCATTTTCGTGCTCAGCATGCCACAGCGGAGCTGTAGGAGCAAACTGTTCCAAAAGTAAGGCTCTGAGTAGCTCGGGCGACATCGCCAGAGTGGGAATCGCCGCTGTCATCGTCGCGAGCGTGGTTCCGACCATCGCCGAGCTTCGGTGAGTGCGCCAACGTGTTCCCCGAGAAAAGTTAGGCACAGGTGGCGAAATCCGTCGAAGGTCGTGCAGTGAAATGGCCGGCGGCGAGTTCTCCGGCGAAGCGCCGCCGCGGGAGTCACGGGGTGTCGCGAGGTAGACGAAGGGGGGGGGGGCGGGTCCACCGGTGAGTCCCTGTTTCCAGCGGGGATGCATTTTGCGGCCAGGATCTGGTGCGGCAGCGCAGGTAAAACCCCGTGGGCTGCGGTGTGGCCGCGATCTCAGTGGGCCGGTTTAAAGAGTGTGGCCCACCCGCAGAGTTTAAACATTTTTGGGATTTTCCAGTTTAGTTCAAACTTCAAATGCATATAACTTTTGCTAGGAAGCTCCAAATTTAGTGAACTAAATTTTGCTGAATTTAGCTAGTTGAGTACTTTCCAGCAACACAAATTTCTGCTCATGAAACCAAACGGTTTTCCAGAATTAAATCCCTAAAATTTAAACTGTTGGGAATTTTATCTGGAGAATTACTTTATGAAACATTCTGAAATTTGGCTGAGAGTTTCATTGGAAAATCTTTGAGTCACAGTAAAATTTTCAGACCCACCCAAGTTCATTTAGTCCCCCCTTAATGGTGTGATTAAGTGAACTGCCCTGAGAAAATAGAAAAATGTACAGAAACATTTTTCAGATTTTCTCAAATCTTGTTTAGGGTATAACTTCATCTAGAATTCTTCAAATGACATGAAACCAATTCTATTAGAACCATCTCAAATTCTAGTTTCCATAAAGTAATGGTTGGAGCCATGAAAATCCTTGGAATTCCTTAGAGGCTCTACTAATCACCAAATAGGCTTTAATTGGTACAAAGCTCAAATGAACTTTACTTCAAATGAAACTTGGTCAAGACTATGGTTAGGACCCTACCAAGCAACCATAAAAATTTCAGAACCAAACGGGAGGGCTAGCTAGAGTTATGGTCTTTACATATTCAATTTCAAAGATTGCATTTAAATTGACATATAGTATATCGTTTACGTGTAGTCGCTGAAGGCGAAGAAACCCCGGAGGTGCTTCATTTTCTCCTACCGGACAAAGCCCTAACCACTGACCAGCAGAAACAAGGCAAGCCCCGGTTTACATTAACCAATTTTACAAAGTTTTGCTTTATGTATACTTAGTATTTGGTATGGATGTGCATTAGGTATAGGGTGGATGAAACCCAAGTGCATAACCAGATTTTTCCTACAAGAGTGAGGGTAGTGTCTAAGTCCTCAAGTAGACAGGCTATTCTTAATGATTCATAGAACTTCGGTACAAGTCGAGTAGTTGGAATCTACTCGCGAGTTTAGGCTTTGGGACACACGGGATTGGTTCGAGTGATGTGAGATCACTTTAGAAAGAAAATGAGACTAGGCAGGGGCTAGGGCGCCGCAAGAGGAAGTCTTGTGGGTGCAGGCCTGTCCGTGTCGATTGAGGACCGATCCCTGTGCGGCCCTGCTGAAAAAGTATTGAACATACCGAAGGCATATCGGATATATGGGCCCCGATAAACCGATGTAACCTATACCTCCGGGCGTCGAGGCATAACGCACCGATTTATAGGTGTAGGTTGAGGGCAGCAAGGTGGAAATCCACTAACGGGCATAGAGAGATGCTCCATGTAGGGAACCTCCTGTCCGTTTGGGTGCGACCGGTTCGACGTTTGGGCTGTTTGGTGAAAGGTTGTCCCATACGACATCGAGTGAGCGTGCTGTGCAGCTCCATGGGTGGGCGTATGTGACGTGCTCTTTGGGTATCCCTGCAGGTGTATATCGAGTCGATTCGCCATCCCTCGTGGTGATGAGTACCGCTTGTTCACTGCGTCGTAACGTAGATAAATTATGGAATGTTATGATTCAATTCCGCTGATATGTATAATTGTAATGCTACATGTGTGCCACCAAATATGGCTTACTAAATTTCATATTCATGGACTGTTAACTTGTGGCTAAAAGATGAACTAAGGATGAACTTGTAGGCGTGTCCTTTTGCTGAAATTTACCATCCCATGTTCGTTGTAAACTGCATGTAGAGTTTCATGCCTAGGTGAGTCGGTTAAGTCTTGTTGAGCCATCGTGCTCACGGTTGCTGCTACAAGTGTTTTTCAGGTGATGACCACCCCACGGGCTCGGGTTACGAGTCCACTGGCGAGGGCTACCCTACGTCGGGGACCACGGCTGAGTGGGAGGCATACATGCCGCGCTGAGCTGAGATGTGCAGCTAGTGTGGGTTGCCCATAGGGCTGGGCAACCGACTTTTGCTAGGTAGATGGTGTGAGTTGTATAAACTTAGTTTCCGCTGTTGTAATCTAAACACTAGTTTGTAACTGAAGTATTGTACTACTTTGCACATTTCAGTTGGTTTTTTATGTAATACAATATCGTTCTTATGATGTGTGCTGTCGGGTGTCGCATCGTGCGGCAGCACCCTCTGTGATACTAGATGAGCGGATTCCAGTCCGCCACATTAACATGGCTAACAGTGGAAGATATAATTAGGGTAAGTCTCCATGGTTCTAACAAAATTTGTTTCACCATTTTTGGAGCTACCAACAGAGATATGGATTTTGGAATTTGATAAGAAATGCTGAAATTGCTTCTGTTTCTTTTCCCATTTTTCAGAGACATAAAGGATTGACACCACATTTGGTCATACAAATGAGGTCCAATGTCTCTGAAATTTTTACTGGAGTTCAATGATTTTTGGAAGAGTGTCCTGCCCAAATTTAATAATTTTCCAATAAACAGAATGCCTGTAAAAATTCCTACAAAATTTTATTTAATTGAATTAATGACCCACATACAGAGATTTTCATAACCATTGGGCTGTACCCGTGGGTAGTATTCTCTGAGTGGAATCCAATAAAATTTGTTTGATAATTTTTGGACCTTCCTATACAAAGTTATGGCTCTTCAAAGTTTGAACTGGAATAGGAAAATCTGGAAAAGTTTAAACTCTGCAGCGGGCCCCACATGTCAGCACCCTCTTCTACCTCGTGCCACACAGAGAAACCCGCGGAGTTCTCCGGCGAGGGTGGCAGGAAAGGCCTTCCCAGCCGTCTCCCGGCCCCATACTGGCAGCCCCCCTGTTTTCAGGCACACTGAACACACCGGTGGGGTCGCCGGCAGCCGGATCTCACCGGAAACCACCGCGCACCAGCGACAGTGAGAACTAGGGCTCCGGCGAGGTCGTGCACGGTGAATTCTCCACCAAACAATCTGTTCTTGGGCCCTAGAGCACCAGTGGGAGATGTAGGAGCTAGGCAGGGCAGCCAAATCCGCCGGAGAGCCCTCCAACCTATCGACACCGTGCGCCAGAAGTGGTCCGAAGGTGTTCCCGCGACAAGAACGTGAAATCCTCGCTCTGCACCTAATTTTCCAACCTAGAATCGAGGGAGGAAGGGTGCTAGGTAGTCTAGAACCTGTGTGCAAGATTTGAGCTACTCACAACACGAATTGAAGCTGAATTTAGCAACTCTTTACCTCGGGGGCGAGTTGCGCTGCCCGGGGGGAAAATCTCTGAATTCTCCTCCGAGGAATCACGGCTTGGGCTGAATCTTGGAGGTGAGCAACTCCGGTCGTAGGTGCACCAATGGGTTTGATCACTTGGACGTGAGCTTCTCTGGGTTGGGCTGTCCACGGTGACCGAAAGTTGGAACTTTCGGTATTCACGGCGGCACAGTTACAACTCCGGAAATTTTAAGCTCCAACGGGCATAGACCGAAGGAGTTGGGATGGTGGATGGCTAGAGCACGTGTAGATGATGTTTTTTTCTGTGGGGAGCTCGAGCAACCGAGCTCAGGGTGATGTGGTTGATCGGGGAAGAACCGAGCGGCAGTGTAGCTCGAGGTTTCGGTCGTGCGCTCGAGCAGAGGGGCTGGGGAGGCTGTGGATGACGGCAAAGAGGAGAAGTAGAAGTGTGCTGCGGCTATGATCGCCCACGCGCACCGGCTTGACTTCGGGAGCACGCGAGGAAGCAGCTCACTGGAGGCAGCCGTCACTCGGTGGCGTGCGGTGAACAGCCGAGGGGAAAACAGTGTCGGTTAACTCTTCTTTGTGGCTGACAAATGGGTCCCCCCCCTCTCATTTTAATTAACTTTTCCACTGATATTTTTACCCCAGCTACTCAGAATTAAAGCCTATACTTCCACACCAAGTCATGGTTTAAATTTGCTGAATTTAAATAGTTTGAATTCTGGTGTGGAGTTTGAATTAAGTTTGATGATTTGAATTTGAAATGGAATTTGAATTATTCAATTGCATTGGTCCAAAAGCATAGCAAACCAACTCCAAAGTTTTTGATTTTTGGCATGCCTGCTAATTCAAATGTGGAGAAACATTTTTGGAACCAAATTTGCAAATGGAGGAAATTGGAATTTGAAACTGAATTTGAAATTCAGATTAGAGGGCTTCTTCTTTTAGTCCCAAACAAATACTAAAACCCCTCCAAATGAGCTGAAATTTGGAAGTTTGAATATTTGAAATATGAAGACCCAAGTTATGAATTTAGATCTCCATGTTTGGAAGTTTTGGGAAGTTTGAATCACCACTTTGAACTCACACCGTTATAATTCAAAGTTTTAATTCCCCTCATTTTTCCTAAGTGTAATTGTGTTGAAATTCTTGCTACCACTTTTTGGGGATTTTACACTACGCCCATGTTTTAAGACGCAAGCTATTAACATGTCTTCCAAAATCTGATTTGTTCTCTCAGTTTGCCCGTCGGTTTGCGGGTGATATGCAGAGCTGAAATTCAACCGTGTACCCATGGCTTCATGCAGCTTCTTCCAGAACCTAGAGGTAAATTGAGAACCTCAATCTGAAACTATCCTCTTTGGAACTCCATGGAGACACACGATTTGCTCCATATACATCTCGGCTAGTTGTGCGACGGTATACTTGGTTCTAACAGGAAGGAAGTGGACTGTTTTCGTCAATCGGTCCACTATAACCCAAATAGAGTCGTAGTCGGACTGAGTTCGGCAATCCGACTATGAAATCCATGCTGATATTTTCCCACTTCCACTCGGGTACTTTTAATGGCTGCAACAATCCAGCGAGTCTTTGATGCTCGGTCTTAACTCGTTGGCATGTGTCGCATAGGGCAACATATTCAGCAATGTCCCTTTTCATACCATCCCACCAATAGCATGTTTACAGGTCTTTGTACATCTTTGTACAGCCGGGGTGTATGGAATAAGGTGAGTCATGTGCCTCCTTTAGTATCGTGTCGCGGATGTGCTTCACGTTAGGCACACAAATCCTTTTCCCTAACCAAAGCGTACTATTCTCGTCTTCCTTGAAATCCTACTCTATGCCTTGTAGGATTATTTCCTTGATTTCCCCATCCATTGCTTGGCCATCTCATATCTCTTGTTCTAGCGTTGAGTTCAGTTTGATCACCTCCATCTCGTTGAAGAATCCGAGATGCAACCGTTCAAACTCCTTACGCAGCTCGGGCGGCAGCTCCCGAACCATGAGTTGATGACATGCTCCTTTTTGGCTCAACGCATCAGCTACTACATTGGCCTTTCCGGGGTGATAGTTGATTCCAACATCATAATCCTTGATGAGTTCCAACCATCGACGTTGCCTCAAATTCAGATCCGTTTGCGTGAATATATACTTAAGGCTTTTGTGATCCGTATAGATCTCACATCGGTGGCCAAGGATATAATGCCTCCAAATCTTCAAGGCATGTACCACGGCTGCAAGTTCCAGGTCATGTGTGGGGATAATTCAGCTCATGTTTTTTTTAATTGCCTCGATGCATAGGCTACCACTTGTCCTCCTTGCATGAGCACACATCCGAGCCTTTGTTTTGATGCGTCACAATATATATCAAAACTCTTGCTTACGTCCGGCAATACTAAAACCGGCGCTGTTGTTAGTCTCTTCTTTAGCTCCTCAAAGCTGTCTTGACACGCTTGTGTCCACTGAAATGCTTTCCCTTTCATGAGCAATTCAGTCATAGGCTTTGCTATTTTGGAGAAATCCTTGATGAACCGGCGGTAGTATCCAGCCATCCTAATGAAACTCCGAATATCCCTCACATTCTGCGGTTGGTTCCACTTCAAAACATCTCCCACTTTTCCGGGATCAACTGATACTCCTCCTTCGGATATGATGTGGCCTAGGAACGATATCACCTTTAGCCAAAACTGGCACTTGCTGAACTTAGCATACAACTGATGCTCTCGAAGTTTCTGCAATGTAAATCTCATGTGTTCTTCATGTTTTTCCTCGCTTTTTGAATACACCATGATATCGTCGATGAAAACCACGACGAACTTGTCTAAGTACTCCATGAAGACCTTATTCATGAGGAACATAAAGTATGCGGGTGCATTCGTCAACCCAAATGACATACCGGTATATTCATACGAACCATACCGTGTTCGAAATGCAGTTTTGGGTATGTCGGAGGGCTTAATCTTCAGCTGGAAGTATCCTGACCGAAGATCAATCTTGGAGAAAATTCGGGCACCTTTCATTTGATCCAATAAGTCTTCTATGCGGGGCAGCGGGTATTATTCTTGATCGTCACTCCGTTGAGAGACCTATAGTCCACACACATCCTTTGGGTCCCATCTTTCTTGTCTACGAAGAGCACGGGGGCTCCCCACAGTGATGAGCTTGGGCGTATAAAACCCTTATCTAGCTGCTTCTGAATTTGTTTCTTGAGATCCACTAGTTCATTAGCCGGCATCCTATACGGCCTCTTTGCTATAGGTGCAGTTCCGGGTACTAAATCAATGGCAAACTCAATGTCCCGGTCAGGTGGCATACCTGGAAGTTCTTCCGGGAACACATCTGAATATTCTTGAACTACCAGAATGCTTTCCAATGTCGCTTCTTCGATGTGGTTCAGCACTGCTTTCTCCGTTGCAGGTTGGGCTGCCTCGAACTCAATACGAGTACCGTGCTCACTTGTCAACTGCACGATCCTCTGAGCACATTGAATCACTCTGTTGTGCTTGCTTAACCAGTCCATTCCAAGTATTATGTCAATCCCTTAGGAATCCAAGAAAATAAGGTTGTCGAGAAAGTCTACCTCCCTTATTTTAATGCTTACTCTTGGAATAGAATTCAGAATTGAAAGAAGTGATTTCCCAACTATATGCATCAAGGTGTACGAACTAAGTATCTTCTTTATTAATTTCAGCCTATATGGGGATGTGAACATGTGCCAAAGAATCTCACATCTCTCCACTATGTGTGGATATGGACATTCGCCGAAGCCTCCCACAACTCACACCAAGCACACAAACACAAGCAATCATCACAAAAGTTCAGCACACCACTCTTATTCAAGCCACTACGATCTAAATGTTCTTATTACAACTTTATTCAATGGGGAACCTAAACTTAATCATGAGAACTGGTGCTGTTCTCGCCGTGTGATGGGGGTGGTCCACACATGGCCGCACGCCATGGTGATTCGGCAGTCCATGTAGGGATAGATGACGCTGGTGCTCCATTTACTCCCACGTTGGCACGAGTCTCCTCCTGTTTTTCCAGCAAGTACAACTTCTTGCGGAGGTAGCGGATCTCTTCTTGTGCGCTTGCGTAGTGGTTTCTTAACTCCACGAGCAATCTCTTAGACTTTTCAGCAGCATGTGGGTTGGAAAGAGATCCGCCATGGGGTCCAATGATCTCCCTTGTACCACTCTTCTGATATGGGTGCAGCTCAAAGGTAGTGTTCTCAAGCTGCTCACGGAGATCATAGCACAGTCCGGTGAGTGCATCCCATGCAGCATCATCAATAGCTTCTGCCCTTGTAGCTCTCCATGTAGGTGTGAAGTGCCGGGTGACAACCCTACCGTTAGATAGGATGGTTACTTCAGCCTTCCACTCTTCATATCCATGACGAAGGACTTTCTTGAGAAGATATTCCGGGTATAAGCTGCAGCAATCCAGAAATTCTTTGAGCTCCTTAGATATATGTTCTCTTTCCATTCCGTCGGACCGGAATTCTTGAACTGAACGGTTGGCCCGTTCATCACCTTCATTCTCGGCCTCAGCTGGGGGTGACTCCTCTTCGGATTCATCTCCTTCCGACATAGCTTCATGAGGCTCCATGGGGTGTAAGCTTGCGTGAAAGTCCTCCTGAGGTGCGTACCAATGCCGTTCTTGTGGATCATCTTCCATGTCGTCTTCGAATGGTTCCACCTCTTCCAGGTCCTCTTCCTCATGCATAGAGCTATTGACTTTATCTTCATCATGAGGTTCCATCTTCACCTCTTCCCAATATGATCCATCGGACATCTCAATGGGGGTAAATGCACTCCCAAGTGGTGGTGGACGAGTCCTTATGCGAGCTGTGCTCCTAGTCACCGGCATCTATATATAAGACATGAGAAACTTTAGAGAAGAAGAAAATAACTCCAAAACTTCAGAAGCTATGGAGTAAGAAAGCAAAAGTGTTGCTGTCCAAAATAAGAGAAAAGGAGGGCTGAAAATAGCACTTTGCGGTGGCTGAATTGACAAATAAAGTACAGCAGCAAGCAATTTTCGAAAATAACAGTTTAGAGGGGTTTTCCTATGTGTTTTAGAGTGTCCATTCTACCTAGGCTTATGTCTACGGTCAACGTGGCTCTGGTACCAATTTGTGACACCTGGTCCCGAAAATGAATCAAGTGAATGCATATGTGTGCCCAGGATGTTCATCACACATACACATGTATTCCACAAACTGAAACTCAGAATATAACCATGTACGAATAATTCTAAGTACCTTATTACATCGACTCATTGTCTCACTCATGAATGTCTATCTTATTCTTGCAGCGGAAGACTCTAAACAACAGCAGAAAATGACTAAAACAGCAGGCTCCAACTTCAAATCAACAGGCATGTTGACGGTAGTGCGCACGCCTAGTACTCCACATGTCCCTCGAAGTACTCTTCTCCTGTAGCTGATGTATATGTGGAAATGCAAGGGTGAGTACATATTATACTCAACAAGTGCGGGAAAAGTATGACATGTAGCTTACAACAAGGTAGGCAATAAAAAGGTTCATTGTAGCAAGCAAATTTTATTTCACAAAAAGGTAAAAACAACAACTATCTCTAAATGAGTTTAATCCCATCATAACCAAGTATTTCATCAACATTTCTTCATCATAATTCACCATTTATCAAGTCTCAACCAGCCATTAATCTTTCTCAAGTTCATCATACTCATAAATATTCATAACCATCTCATATTCATATAACTGAAACCAAATTCATTGTCATGACTCAAAACAGTCCCAAAACCAATCCCAATGACCATACTCGAATAATCATACCATGTTTTTCGTCTAATCATGGAAGTTGGCCAGGTGCTTGTAACCGTAAGCACGGCTATCATGATAGTTTTATACCAGTACACAACCGTCGGTCTATGGCCAAGAGATCACAAAATAGCCTTTACAAAGGGGCTACTAGGATGTACGGACCCACTGAGGTTTCACCTGCAGGCCCGAATCTCCATTCTCCCACCCATCACTACAGGAATCGGGACTATAGACGACGGCTGGAAACCGTCGTCAATAAGGACACTACCGTCGTCAATAACTTATTGACGACGGTAAATGTTTACAGACGACGGTTTCCAGCTGTCGTCAATTATTAGTCGTCAATAAGTTTATTGACGACGGTAACCGTCGTCAATAAATTTATTGACAACAGCTAAATCTAGCTGTCGTCAATAAACTTATTGACGACAGCTAAATCAGGCTGTCGTCAATAAGCTTATTGACGACGGTTTACACTAGGCCGTCGTCAATAACAATGGCTTATTGACGACGGTTTACACTAGGCCGTCGTCAATAACAATTGCTTATTGACGACGGTTTCTGATACCTGGCCGTCGTCAATACTTATGGCTTATTGACGACGGCCAAGTACCAGAAACCGTCGTCAATAAGCTTTTCAATTTTTTTTAAAAAAATAGAAAATCCTGCCCTGGCTTCGAGGCCAGCCCTGGCTCGATGGCCAGATCACAGGCAATCAAAATATACATCACAGAATTGCATAAAAACACTATACGCACGCCACACTACCCTACGCTACCCCGACCGCTGCCACCGGAGTCCAGGAAGTCGTCGTGCGCTCGTCCAAACGCTGGTTGCTGAGGGGATGGAGTTTCCTGAGCCCGCGTCGCCGATCCCTATGATGTACATGTATAGTTAGACAAATTAGAAGTCCACAAATGTGTATAAGATTAAATAAACTCATTACAAGTTAAAATTGAGCAAGTTAGCTAGATTTGGCTATGTTTGAGTAAGTTTGCTCATATTTTACTAAGTTTGAGAAGTATGGACTAGTAGTGTTTGTGTTTGAGCTAGTTCAAAAAGTTTTGGCTATGTTTGAGTAAGTTTGGTCATATTTGACTATAGTTGAGTAAGTTATACCATATTTTACTCAGTTTGAGGATGTTTAACTAGTTTTCTCTAAGTTTAAGTAAGTTTGATCAAATTCAACTAAATTTGAGCAAATTTAACTAGTTGCAGCTATTATGAGAAATTTTGTACCTGTGCTCCTGACGTCGGCCCCTGTGGTAGCTGTATCGGTGGCGGCGCCCACTGAGGAAAGACAACGGGTTGTCCTGTGGCCATAGCCTGCAAATATGAAGTAAATTATTATACATGTCATTTATATATTAGAAACGTTGAGTACATTGATCTGAACTTACCTGCATGGCAGCTTGCAGCTGTAGCATGTACGAGTGTTGATACTCGTCCCTAGCCCGGAGCTCGGCTGCCTGCCTCTCGTTCGCGAGCCTCAGCGCTTCCTGCGTCCTCTGGAGCTCCTCCTGGACACTCTGGAGCTCCAGATCACGGCTGCCACGCCTGCTGGATCCACCCTGCGATGAAGAAGCCCTCGAGTAAGACCGCGCCTCCCTCGAGTCTACTACTCCATCGAAGATGGCCAACCTACACAACGAAGTAAGAGTATTAAAGTTTCGTATCTCGAAGTTAATGAAAGTAAATGAAAACAACATAACTCACCGGCCGTGAGGTTTACCGCCACCGCTTGCATAGGCGGCTTCAGGTACGATCGGCGAGTTCTGCCAATCGTAATCGTCGCCTCGAAGCCTCCGCACCTCCTCCCCATACTTTTCCTGAAAATACAGAAAATTAAAGTCATCAGAAGTTTTAAAGATAATACAATTAAGTCAACTAAAGAACTCACCAACGTCTCTGTCGCTGTCTGAGAAGACAGCTGATCAGGCTGCGAGGGGTCACTTCCCATGTGACCCCTCCTCCACACCTGGATAGCGGTCGGCTCCTGACCGATCTTGCGCTCCTATCGATACGTGTTAGCACAATGGTAGCGATAGAAATTAACTAGAATATAATTCGAGTATCACTTACCATCCGTTTAGCAAGGCGTACGTAGCCGTCCCCGCCAAGACGGTGTTTCCCGTCCGTCCCTCGACTCCGTCGACGGGTCATCGACACGCCTTGGAAGCCCTGGCTCGCCCAACGAGCACACAGGGAACTGTAGGCATCCGGACAGGACTCAAGCCACGGTACGCTGACCTGCACACATTTGTTGTTGGATGAAAACATTGATGAAAATTGGATAATGAAGCAAAGTAAAATAAAGAATTTACCTCTGCGTACTGTGCCTCCGTCAAGTACTTGTCCGCCACATCCCTAAACTGCCCCGGCTCACCCTCGTCCGGATGCAACTTATAGTACGCCTTCGTAGCCTGAATGCGAGCCGTTGAAATCGACTGCGTCAGGAGCTTCCTAGCATTGTTGTTGAAGACCAGGCGAGCGTGATCCAGCTGGGCCTCGTCCTCCAAACGGTAATATTTCTACAAGTAGAAATATACAAATTAATGTATTTAACATATAATAGGTTCGCATTTAACAAATAGACGATTTACTTACCATGAATTCATGCCACACATGCTCCTGGTGGTTGCCGTAGGTAATGTCCTGGGCCGTAGCGTAATCGTCCCAAGACGTAGCAGCCCGTCCGTTCACTAGACCGGGGTAGTGACAACGGATGAGCTGGCCCAGGACAGCGTTGACCTGGCGGTGGCGTCCTTGACCCGTGAACGAGTCATCGTCCCAAGACCTAATACACGATTCTCAATTAGTACATATATAAGTGTTAAAATATCTAAATTGATTTGTTATAGATTTACTTACCTATCGCCAACTGGACGAATAACGACCCGATCTTCTGGCCGTGCAGGAACCGGAGGAGGAGCCACGTAGTGGCTCCTCCTGTAACGCCGCTGTGGAGCCGGCTCCACATCAGGCTCTGTGGAAGGCTCTGAAGCAGGGTCTGAATCCTGCGGTGCCGGAACCTGAAGAGGATCCGAAGCAGGATCTGTAACAGGCTCCGAAACCTGTGGTGTCTGAAGAGGACCCCTGGCCTCTGTCTCCTCAGACGTAGAGTCGTCCTAAAAATTTGAAGATTGGTAATATAGATTTAAGAAAGTTATTTATATAATTTATGTAATTTAATATTCTTTACCTGGCGTGACCGCTCTCGTGACCCCTGGCCTCTGTCGAGGCCCAACAGCTGAGACAGTCTACCATTGCTAGACTGACAGCCCTGGAAAACGGAGTCTGCTCTCGGGGGCAGAAAGCCCCGCGTCCCCCGTCGTCTACTGCTCGATGACATCCTGATGAAAGGAAATTTGATAATGAATTTAAAGGAAAATATAGAAGACGAAAGAAGAGATGAAAGAAACGATACTTGTACTTAATTTCAAAATTCATCAGTATCACGATCATGTACTCTACTTCGTAAACCGGACCATCGATCTTTTGTCATGGTTGTTCGCCGTTTTCGTTTTTTCACATTATGAGTCTGTACATCTTGTGCATCTCCAACTAATTCATCGAGTCGTAGACCAGGCTCAACGACAAAAGAATCTGGCAACTCTTCTTCTTGGTAAACAACATCTGCCTCATCAATGTAACCAGTATTGTCCGGTGTATATAACCGCTCACGAGGATTCACCTTTTGTACAACCCACCATGCGCTAAGTTTTTCGCATGGATATTGTAGATAGTACACTTGTTCGACTTGGTGTGCAAGGACAAAGGTGTCGTAGCCTCGTAGTCGGTCCTTGTGTTTGACTTCTACCATGCCAAATTGGTTTTGTCGAGTTCCATTGTTATTATCAAACCAATCACAGTCAAAGAAGACTACTTTAAGGTCTTTACTCCCGGCAAAACTAAATTCTAGGATTTTGTTTATGATCCCATAGAAATTAGTTTCATGTCCTTCGGCATCGGCGGCCCTTGTCACAACTCCGGTGTTTGATGTTGCCCTTAGAGGACGTTGAGCTTCAAATTGAGTTGAACGGAATCGGAACCCATTGACATCATATCGACCGAAGAGTTTAACTTTAATGTATCCGTTGGACAGTTGTCGCAAATCTTCATGAACACCGACTTGTGTCTTGCACTGTCCAACATATGAAGTAAGAAGACTATTTTATGCTATGAACATAATTACTAAGAGGAACAAGACAAGGAAAACGTTACATGATTTCGAAACCACGTTTGGAAGTTAGGTCCTCCATTTACTCCATAGTGTCGCATTGTTTGTATTTGCTTGCTAGTAGGTTGCTGCTTAGACTTCCAATTTTGTCGATCGAACTCACTAAATCAGGACAAAAAAGAATTATTGGTGTAGATGTATAACACACCACACAAATTAGTATAGATGTTGAACAACCACTTACTGAAAAAAATTGTCCATCCCATCTATGTTAGCGTACATGTATAACAAAGCAGCTGTCTTTTCATCTGCTGAAGCATCATAGCTCGTGCCACTACCAACAGTGGTGCCTCTCGTTTGAAAAAGTGAGAGTTCGCTACAAGAGGTTGCTTCAGCCATATTATACCGTAACACCGATGCATTAACATTGTGTTCTTCTGCAAAGTAGACACTTGAAAAGTATCCTATCTCCTGAAGTGTAAATGCTTCGGCGATGCATCCTTCAACCCTTGCCCTATTACGAACCATCGGTTTTAGACATCTGAGTGCTCTTTCAATGTGGTACATCCACCTATATTGAACACGGCCACCTACTTTAGCTTCATATGGAAGATGGATTAGAAGGTGTTGCATTGGATTGAAGAACCCTGGAGGAAATACTTTTTCCATCTTACATAAAAGCACGGGTATCTCTTTTTCCAACTTCTCCATCATCTCCCTTTTGATTTCTTTAGCACAAAGTTGTCTATAAAAATAGCTAAGCTCGGCTAACACCTTCCAAACCTCATCGTCAAGATAGCCTCGAAACATAACCGGCATAAGTCTTTCCATGATTATGTGATAATCATGGCTCTTCAAACCAGTAAGATTTCCAGTCTTAACATTAACGGCTCTTCTCAGGCTAGCAGCAAAACCGTCTGGGAACTTCAACTGTTTCAACCACTTGAAGACTTCTTTCTTTTCTTTTGGTCGAAGGCAGAAAGAAGCTCGTGGTTTGCAACCAACTTCGGAGAGCTCAAGACTTGGTCGGTTACAAACCTCTGCCAAATCCTTCCGAGCTTTTATATTGTCTTTTGTTTTTCCCGTCATATCCAAGCACGTGCTTATGATGCATTCGCCCATGTTACGTTCCTGGTGCATGACATCAATGTTATGCATTATAATTAAAGACTTCATATACGGTAACTCCCATAGTGCACATATATGAGTCCAATTGTGATCCTCTCCGTAACCAACAAAATATCCAGGACGACCTTCATCTGGCACTAGATTGTTGAGCTGTTTAACAATTTCCGACCCGCTCAGACGTTGTGGTGGTCCCTTTTTTACAATGGTACCCTTCCTGAAGGCATTTCTCTGCTGCCTAAACACGTGATTTGGCGGTAACCAACGTCTATGACAATCAAAGTAGCATATCTTGCCACCATGACTTAGACGAAAACAATCCGTGTCCGAAGCACATATTGGACATGTCAATCGACCATGAGTGCTCCAGCCAGAAAACATGCCGTAAGCTGGAAAATCATGAACAGACCACAAGTACGCAGCTCGAAGGTTGAATTTCTGTTTTCTATAACAGTCGTACGCTTCGACTCCTGTCCATAACATTTTGAACTCTTCAATCAATGGCTGCATCATCACGTTCAGTCGTGAACCAGGATGATCCGGTCCAGGTACAATAAGGCATAGGAACATGAACTCATACTTCATACAAAGCGATGGTGGTAAGTTGTACGGAATAGCGAACACGGGCCAACAAGAGTATGGTGTGGCGTTTGTACTAAACGGTGAGAAGCCATCTGTCGCCAACCCAAAGCGAATATTTCTCGCGTCATTGGCGAAATCTAGATCGAAGTGGTCAAGCGCCTTCCATGCCTCACCGTCCGACGGGTGCACCATCATGCTGTTGTTCTCACGTACACCTTCTTTATGCCACCTCATGTGTCTAGCTGTTTTTTTAGATAGAAACAAACGCTTGAACCTAGGTGTGACAGGCAAGTAGCGAAGCTGCTTCTGTGCGACTTGAGTCATTACTTTTGAACCGTCGTCATTAACAACTTCAACAAATCTCGCTTTACCATATTTTAAGCACTTGTTCTCGTTGGCATGCTCTCTCCAAAAAAGCATGCAATTGTCTAGACACATATCAATCTTCTCATATTTCATACCTAGACCAGAAATCAACTTCTTAGACTGATACATATCTTTAGGCACTTTATGTGGTTGTGGAAGGATATCACTGATCAATTTGATAAGATCGTTGTAGCAGTTATTGGAGAAGAAATACTTAGACTTAATGGCCATAAATCTAGTCATGAAAGTAAGGAGCGTCACTTCGGTGTGTTCATGCAACGGCTCTTCTGAAGCTTTGAGAAGCGTGAAAAATGCTTCAACCTCCGTTGGAGGAGGATCCTCCATCAATTCAGGATTTATGGCATCAAGCATCTCGTCCATCCTATCGACCCCCGTGTTGTCATCCTCATCTGAAACTTGTAAGGGTTGAGAAGATGTCTCACCGTGAAAGGTCCACACCTCATAATCTTGCATGAAACCGTATCGACATAAGTGAAACGCCAAATTCACTTTGTCCCAACACTTTGCACCTTGACATTTCGTACATGGGCACCGCACTTTATCGATCTTTGACAATGAAAAAGCTCGATCTACAAAAGCATCTGTCTTTGCGAACCACTCATCTGAGTGACCACCAGAACTGTTCTTCCAACCGGTATACATCCAACTACGATCCTCACCCATGTTTGAATCTGCAGTTTAATGTCAAGGAAATTATAGTTACTTTATAATTTATTTATGTCACGGCCCTACATCTATTGAAAAGGATAGGTCCTAAACCCACCAAAGAGTGATCGAGCGGAGCGTGCTCATGACGAGACGCGTGGTATGGATCCAAACGAAATTTCGGCAGCATAACCCCGCTGTTCTCCACTGCACGCCCGAAAATGGTGCAGCAGAGAACAACAGGGTTATGCCGTCGAAATCTTGTCTAGATCTAAACCCGCGTTTCATCACATGCCACGCCCCCTCGGTCACTCCCAGGCTGTCCAAAAAGGGACAATTCCGAACGTACACGCCTCACATGCGTAACACATGTGAGACGGGCCCGTTCGAAACGGGTGACGCATGTTGTATAGGTTTACGTCAATCTTTCGTTTTTGAGTCATTTAAAAGAGAGAGAGGAAAGAACGAGAGAGAAGGAAAGAACGAGAGACAAAGAAGTGGGTCAGCCGTCCTAAGTTATGTCCCGTTGGGGCCTGCCATTATCTTACGACGCCTTTAGGGTTAGCCGTCGTACGTTATGCCCCGTCGTAAGTGGGTCAAAGATGAAACCGCACCGTCTGGGCCCGCCGTCCACGCGCGGGAGCTTGCCGTCCTCCGTGCCTGTCTCGACTAATACATTACCACTAAATGAGCCGTGACAGACCCTAAATGGGTCGTGTCAGGCCGGACCGGGCCGAAACCCATTTATTTACATATAGTAACTAATCACACAATCAATCAAAGTATTAATTAAACAATAATCAATTACAATACTAATTAAACAATTAATCAACTAAGGTCGGACAGCGCGGCAGGGCGGGGCTTGGGGCGGGGCCGGGCGGCACAGCAAGGCGGGGCTCGGGGCGGGGCGCGTCGAGCGGCGGCGGCCGAGGCAAAGCTGTACAAAAGGAACAACTCAGGCAACCATAATCTAATTAGGACAATCTTGCTGTGGTGACAGGCGAGCGCACAGCCCTTCTTTGTCTTGGGCCTGCTGGCGACAGCCCTGGCAACCAGTCACCGATGAATTAATCCTAAAACTGAATCCGCCGAAGAATATGAAATAAGGTTTCTGCTGCTATGGATGTGAATAACAGTGCATAAGCTGTTTGTGAGCAGGATGGGGCCGTCTTTTTGGCTTATAGATCACTGGAACGATTTCCTTAAGGTCATGCGATGCAGCCATGCAAGTGAGTGACAGAAGAAAAGGTTAGCAATGTCGATTGCTGTTGTAATAGGTTAAGCAGATGCACGATAGACCGTTGTTATACCTTTTATAGGTGACTAAGCTGGGCCCACTCTGCGTTGAAATCCAGCACTTCTAGTTGTTTGGACGTCGCCTTATTACTGCAACATCAGTAGTTTGCTTTTGAAAGTTCAAACTGATGACCATGATTTGAACGGCAGTGCTGGTTAATGTGAACTGATTTCCACTTGATAGAGCTCCATCAGCAAGTTATGCGTTTAACTGGCTTGTAAGGAGCTGTCTTGATGACACGGAGAACAGACGAGACCGTTCAAAACAGAATTGTTTCCCTTACCGTGATATACCAATCTCGGCTTTAGTTGGGTACAATAAATCCATGTGTATAGGTTGGAATGTTTAATTCAATCTCTTTCAATACAAGTCAGAGTATTCGACTCTATACAAACAACACATTAAAAATGTAAGAAATGAAGTCGAATAAAACGTTGCTTGCTGGTTCCCGGAACTCTGGGGGCTCCTTCCTCTTTACATCCAGGTATGAATACTAGGAATTAAGGATAGGAAGAGTTTAACCCCGGATCATTTTACAACCAGCTAACTTATAATTTTTCATAATCAGTATATAATTTTATAAAAAAATAATAACAGCACTAAGCGAAAGGATCTTAAATCTGTCCTTAAAGATATGTTCGTGAAAGAAAAATATGGACGATGGGAGCTTCGGAAGTACAGCAACGGCAGAGTGATGCGTGGGGAAGTACATGCGCATAAGTGCATGTTTTCAGTAATCTACTATACCTTTCAGGCTGAAATTTTCGCCTGCAGCACAATCTGCGGTGCTTTGGATGGTTTCTCCGTTCGTTTACCAAGTCGTAAGAATTTAGGTAGAACCAACATCCAGGCAGAACCACATAAGCTACACTGAAAGAACCAAGGATATATAGAACGCTAATACACTATTGATACAGCTAGTTGTTGGATTCTTGAGGCATCAGGTACGACCTAAACCATGATCGCGATACTAGCGCTAAGGCTAGAACCTCGCTGGCACGGAAACGAGCAGGCCGGTAAACAAGGACCACCACCAAGCCTGAAGATAACCTAAACCTGCCTCGCGATAAGCCGACAGCATGTACTGACGACAACTAGTACCCTAACTAAAGCCGGGGAGAGGCCGGAGGGGAGGGGGAGGGGACTTACCTCGGCCAGAGACGGGCGGCGGCGGTGGCGGGGACGGGCGGCGGCGACCGGGACAGCGGCGGCGACCGGGACGGCGGCGGCGACCGGTGCGAGTCAGGAGGCGGCACTGGCCGCCTCCCGACTCGCGCATGGGTTATATACCCCGTTATTGACGACGGTGCTAGGAAACTGTCGTCAATAAGGACTTGTTGATGACGGTACTAGGTCACCGTCGTCAATAACTCCTCGGGTGGGCCCGAATTTAGTTAAAGACGACGGCCACCGTCGTCAATAATTTATTGACGACGGTTCTCGTCTAGCCGTCGTCAATAACTAAGTTATTGACGACGGCTAGATAAAGCCGTCGTCAATAACATTAAAGACGACGGCCCCGTCGACAATAAATTTGGCCGTCGTCAATGATCGTTTTTCCTGTAGTGCATGGCCCCCCTCTTGTGCCATGCAGTTCCCAGGGAAGTCCCTCTCGACTCCCATTCCGCGCGCCATCCAACGGTCCGTAACAAGCTATCAACACACCTAATTAGTCAGCTAAGCCGCACCCATATTTGGCCTTGTGGTGGCACTGTTTTCCTGGCATGTGCTCGCATGAACCGGTCCTTAGATCTACGGCAAGTAAACCACCATCTCATTCTGCAACATCCACGAACCAAGCTTGCCTAGATCTTCCTGATTCCATGCTTATTAACATCACCAAGTTCTCATTATCATTATTCATATGAGTGCAGTAGCTAACCATGTTTTAATTCAGCTTCCCGTATCCCGTAAATTAAGTGAAGCAAAAAGGAAAAATGACCATACCCAACTCTTCAACTTTTCCGGCGACAAGGATGGTTAACAAAACTAGTAAACTCCTATATAGGGTGTCCCATCAAGTTGACACAAGCATACAGGTTTTCGCAAACAAAACAGTTTCAAAACATTGGATCAATATTGTCAAGGGGCACTTGCCTTGCTCCCGTAGTTCGTGTTGCTCAAGCGTCTCGAAGTCTTGGTGCTATAGCTCCTCGTAGACAGCCTCTTGAGTTTGTCCTTCTACTCACGACCACACACATACAAAATTTACAGCAATCAATTATCATGCACAAACTTTACTCCAGATGCAATGAGGTGAATGAATGCAATTCCTATGGTGCAGTTTTATAAAATCAGTTTGCACGTGTTCTTGCATGTTTTAACAGGCTTCCATGGGGTTTTATGATGATCAAGGTTGCTGGGATCAAGTGTGGACGTGGTGATGATCTTGACACAAGATGTAGATCAATTCCACCATCAAAAATTGATCAAAACATGATCTATCCACACGCAAAAGTTTCTTCTCGAAGGGGGCAAAGAAAACGAATGCGTAGAAACAGTTGTGACGTTGTAAGATGGGTAATGAAGACCTACCTCACTTCTCCCTTGCGGCAGGGCCTCTCTCCTAGCAATGGCAGCAGCGGAGGATTTTTTCCATGGAGAATTTTGGCTAGGGCAGACCGTCGGGCTTCTTCTCCGGCGACGGCGAGGCGTGACGGGGTTCCACGGCGGGTCTCGATGGCGGAGCTCGACGGCGGGGCTCGACGGCTGGCAAACTCTGGCAAGGGGGGGACTCAGCGACTTGGTCAGAGAGGGAGGGCAACTCGGCGACTTGTAACAGCAGGGGGGCGGCGGCCAAAAGGAATGGGGGGCGGCTGGGGGGTTATATTTATAATGGGGGAAAAAGAGAGTCTTAGGGGTGGAAACAAAGAGTCCTAGCAAGATGGGACTCAACCAAAGAGTCCTAGGGGTGGAAACAAAGAGTCCTAGCAAGATAGGACTCAACCAAAGAGTCCTAAAGGTGGAAACAAAGAGTCCTACAGGTGGGGGATTTAACCAAAGAGTCTAATGGTGGGGGACTTAACCAAAGAGTCCTAAAGGTGGGGGATAGGGTTCCCCCCTCAAGGGCTGTGGCCAAGGGGTCACCCCCTTAATTGGTGCGGCCAATTTGGGGGGAAATTCCCCCTAGGGGAATTTTGGGGAATTTGGGGAAAATCAGGAAAAATTGGGAAGAATTTGGGAATTTTTGGGAAGGGGGAAATTTGGGGAAAATTTGGGTTGGCTCGATTTAGCTATTTTACTTTCATTACTCTCCATTTTGTAAGGGCCTAAGTTTTTGGCACATATTCAAAGTGTTCATCACCGCGCACACACTTCATTTGAAGAAACTTGATGAATACATTTGAAGAGCAAGTAAACACCATCAACATGTTCATTAGAGAATAAACTCACAAAATGCAAAAGTGGCATTTCCCACATGCATCATATAGGGGCTGGACATACGAAAAACTCCTACACCTTGCTAGGAATGTCCATGCCAAATTTCACCCAAATCCAAAGCCTTTTGAGGTCTTTTTGGGAACAACAAGAAAGAGGGTAGTTTGAACTCAAATTCAAATTCAAACTCTTCCATCCCATGAATTCAAAAGTGGGAGGCATATTCTTACTCAGCACATTTTTGTGAGCTCGCACACCAATTTTCACTCCATTTGGAGTTGATCTTGACATGAGCTAAGTTTAGGAAATTCAAACTTTATTTGAATTTCAAACTGCATATGTGCTGAAATTTATTTAAACACTTCACAATTTGAATTCTATCAAGTTCAAATGGGCTTGTGGTTGATAATTCAAAAATGAGAGGGTATTTGGGTCTCTACTGTTTAGAGCAGTGGGGAAAATTTAATTTCAGAGGTTAAACCTCAGGTGGGACCCACATGTCAGCCTCAGCAGCAAATTTAACCGACTGAAGCCCGAGCTCGGTTTCTTGCGCTTGATCCAGCAGCCGCCAAGGCGAAAGATCAATCGGGACAGCAGCTGGTTGCCTCCCCGACCACTGAGCCGCCTCACCCTCCCTTATATCTCCACAGCCGACCCGATTGAAGGCAGAACCGATCGCTTCGATGCTCCCTCACACAAGAAACACCGCTCTCGCCGCCGCTATCTCGGTTGATCGGTAAAGCCCACGATCACAGCCTCTCCACTCCCTCCAAGTTGCAAAACGGTACTAGAGGCTCTCCTTCTTCTTCCCTGTTGTAGGAAATTAGCTGAACTCAGATGATCTCGCCCATACCGAAAGTTCTTTCCGGTGACCTAAGTTCGCCGCACCTCGGGCTCCCGTGGACAGCACAAACGGGAGTGTGTCACGCCCAAGCTAAGGTGTCCTCGGACGCGTTAGAGACTGCTGCTGCTAACCCCCGAACCACAGCTCGAGTGTTTGATCACCGGCGACGAATTTCAGTTTTCCCTTTCACTCGGCGCAGACCGACCTTCGGGTGTGGATCCGCCAAATTCTCACTCCAAAATTATTTAGAGGGTCTCAAACTGTTCCTACACGAACTAGACTTAGTCGCGCACAAGTTGGCTTCACAACACCTAGCATGAGAACCCCTGTACATGGCGTAATTCCAAGCTTGCCAACGGCGGCTTACTCGGGAAGCTTCGGGCGCACGGTGAGAGCCTACTTAGGACCTCTCCTGAGCTGCTTCGAGCTCATGTAGGTCTTTCCTGGGGTCCACTGATGCTCTATGGCCTTTTGCTCGATCGTTTGGGGTGCTAGGAAGTCCGGCTGACATGGCCGAAGTTCTTCCGAAGCCGCCGCTCGTCGCCGGCCGTGTTCCGGTGACTGTCACGACGAGCTGAGCCTAGCATCGTGGTTCCCCATGTGGAATTAGGTAGAGGCAGCCAATATCATGGAGTTTGGCACACGGCAGAGGCCACCGTCGAGCTCTCCAGCGAGGGTTTGCGGCGGCCGAGCGCGGGAGGCCGGAGGTAGACGAAGCCCCCGGTCCCACGTCTCACCGGCCAATATTTTAAACCCCGGGATTAGCTGTGGCACCGGATCGGGTGCGGCTGCACGCAAAAGATTCTGTAGCCCCATGTGTCAACCGCTGAGAAGTTGACACATAGCCCCGGTCCCACGCGCAGCAATTTAAATATTTCCCCGATTTTCAGATTTAGTTCAAACTTCAAACCCACATAACTTTGGCTAGGAAACTCCAAATCAAGTGAACCAAATTTTGTTGGATTCAGCTCTCTGAGTACTTACCATCAAATCAAGTTTCACTCTATTAAAATCTTTATTTCTCCATAATTAATTCTGCAAAATTCAAACTTGTTAGAATTTTAACTGGAGAACCCTTTTGAGGACAATCCTGAAATTTCGCTGGGATGTTCACCAAAATATCCCCGAGCTACCATAAAAATTTCACATCCATTTGAGATCATTTGATCCACCTAATGGTGTGATTAACAAAACTGTTCTTGAGAAAATAGAAAATATCCAGAAACATTTTCAGAATTTCTCTGAAATTGTTTAGCTCATATCTTTAGCTAGGAACCTTCAAATTAAGTGAGACCAACTCTGTTAGAACCCTCTGAATATCTAATTTTCATAAAAGCATGGCTTGCTCCATAAAAATCCCTAGAACACCCTAGGAGTTCCAATTAATTTCAAGTACATAATTATTTGTGGAGAGCTCAAATGAGATTTGCTGCAAATGAAACTTGGCGAAGTCTTTGTTTAGGTTGTAACCAAACCACAGTAAAAATTTCAGAGTCATTGGATCTGTCTAGTAATAATTATAGTATTCACAAGTTTAAATTCAATTCAAATGCATTTAAATTGATACATATACATGTTACCTCATGTAGTCGCTAAGGTTGAGGAGGAACCCGAAGTCTTAGACTTCGTCACTCCGAAAGAGCAGCTAGCCTACTACCAAGAGCAGCAAGGCAAGCTCCGGTTTGCATTAACCTTTTTACAAAGTTTTACTGTTTTGCGAACTTACTTTGAGCACTCAATAAATTCTTGCATTAGAGTCTTGTTTGAAACCCAAATGCATAGCCAAGAAAACCCTGGGTTGGGATTAGTTTTGAAAACCTCGTTAGCTACTGCAATGCTAAGACAGTGTAGGATTTGGTACAAGTCGAGTTGGAACTACTCACGAGAATAGGCTAGAGGCACATCGCTCGGGTAAAGATAGCAAATGAAACACATGGCAAGAAAAATGAGACCGAGCGGAGAGTAGGGGCAGCAGGACTTTGGGGCCTGGGTGCTATAGCTCCACTTGTGTTGATTGAGGACCGAGCCGTGTGCGGGCCTGTTGAACAAGCTAGAACAGTACCGAAAACATACCGGCTATATGGGAACTGGGAAACCGATGTAACTTGGGTAGCTGGGTATTGAGGCATAGCTGGTCGTTCAGAGGGTAGGTTGAGAGCTCGAGGTGTAAATTGGCTGGTGGCACTGTGGATGCGCGCGCAGAGACCTCTTGCTCGGGACGATTGGACCGGTTCAACATTTGGCTGACGGGTGAAAGGTGGTTGCATACGACGTCCGTGATAGTTGATGTAAGCAACATCGAGTACGGGCGTACGTGACGGGTTATTCGGGTAACCCTGCAGGTTTAAATCGATTATAATCGCCATCTCTCACGGTCAGTGAGTACCACTTGTTCACTGTACCATGACGTAGAAAGAACAGGCTAGATTCATGTTAAAAGTTTGCTGATTTGAATGTTATACTTTGCTTGTTAATGTCTTGTTGTAGCTTAGAGCTAATTAAAGTTCTTTTCAACTTTGGGCAAAGCACATGAGAGAAATGTGTTTCTTGTTTGATTGCGGCTCTCTCATGTGTCTTAGCGTAAGGTTCTCCACAACCTGCTGCTAAAACTTGAAAGTAAGGTTCAAATAATTAGGCGAGTTCTTTGCAAATTATTTACCTCATGTACCCTATACCCACCATGTAGAGGTTTCATGGATAGGAGAGACGGGTCAGTCTTGCTGAGCCATCATGCTCACTGCTTGTGTTTGAAGCTTTTGCAGGGGTCTATGAGGAAGGCACTCCCGAGGAGGAGACGGAACCCCAGGAGCGGAACCCCGTCGAGTGGGAGTCGTGCACGCTGCCGTGTTAGTGTGTGTGCGTGCTAGCAGGAACACGTTCACGGGCTGAATGTGAACTCGATGCAGTAGTCTACGCCCGTGAGTGTAGACTGAACATATTTTATTGTACAAATGTTCATAAACCTGTTTATGTAATAAAACTTTGCTTCCGCTTTGTATCTTTAATGTGCGTTATCTGGTGCTGTGCAACGCAGCACCCCTCAGCGTGATCCTGGCTCGACGAGGCCATTTTGGGGCCGCGTCAGCGTGGTATCAAAGCTCGCTTGAGGTTTAATGCACTTCAAAGGTCCTCTTTTTCAAAATTCAGTGAGGAACGAGTTAGTAGCCCATATAAGGATGTTATTAGTGTATATAAAGTGGCATACTAACCTATTTTCTTATGTCGGAAAATCGTGCATCTCGGAACGCTTTATGTCTTGGGGGGTGCACGTAAGCGCTGTCCACCAGTGCGCACAAGCTGAAGGGTGGAGCCCCACGGGTGGCAGGTAACCCGACCCGCTTTAATATCCTCTATGACTCTTCATGTCGTTTGGGGTATTCGAGCAACATCTGTCCCTGGCGTGCTTTGGGAAATTTGGGAGACCCCGTCACATGGTCTGTAACGTGACCACGTAGCTCAAGGCGTGTTTGTCTTGAGAACATCCGGGCGAGTGATGACGGCCGGGTGTATGAACTGTATGGATATCGGGCTCGCTGTGCAGCTGAGTCTGACGATTGTTTGAGTTATCTGCAGGTAGTCTAACCACGAAACGGTAGACGTGTAGCATTCATGTGCGAGTGACGTTTAGTGCCACTGAACTAACAAAGCCGGCTAAGTCCGGTATAGGTTTTTCTTTGTGAGGACATAGTACCGATATGATCTGGTGACACATCGATGTCACACCCCACTAAATGAGCAAGTGCATTATAAAACTTGAAAGTTTTAATCCAGAGCACTAAAACTTTATGTAACTCCTTCTCTTAATCAGGATATTCAAAGTTAACAAGTTTTCAACTTATAGGATACTAAGGACAGAGTCCCCTGTTTTCAGCTGAAGTAAGGCTGAAGTTAATCAGACGTTAGAGGTTGACTTCTTTCGAGGTTGGGGTCATATGATACATTTATGGAAAGCTTATGAAGAGCTTTACAACTTTTCTGTTGATGTCCAGAGATGTTTCATCTCTTAACCAATCGAAAAATGCAGTAGAGTTGAAACTGTCCAGAAAACAGGGCAGAGCAAACACTCTCTGTAACTCTCTGTAAATTGAGCATAACTTCCTGCATACAAATCCAAAAATAGAAAATGAGGTAGTTCTGAAAAGTTAATGAGATGGGTTACAACTTTGTAACGGAAAGTTTTGTCAAATTTAGTGTAGAATTAACTGGAATTCTTGGATCAAATCAGTACCTAAAGCAGGGAGGTGATGTCCAATTTTGTCCAGAAATTCTGTCAACGTTGACATCTCATAACTTTTGATCCAGGACAGATCTTAGGCCAAGTAAATACTTTCTGGAAACCTTTTGAAGTTAAATTTAACTTTTATGTTGAGTTCCAGAATTGGTTTTGCCTTTAGCATTGTCTAAATCTGGTGAAATGGAAACTGGTCAGGGCTGTCATAGTGGACAGCAGATCAGCAGTCAAATTTGTTTAAGTTTGAACTATGTTTCCATGTCTTATGAGTTCAATGACATGTTTTATGTTATAACTCAATGGTTTACTGTTTAAATAAATATTTGACATTTCTCAAATATGTTTCTACAGATGACAGCAGATAAACAATTGGAGAACGGGTGGGTGGTATCCCACTGTTCTCACTGCAGCGGTTATCCGGAAACGTTGAGGCAAATGCTTCAATATTTCGGGTACAGCAAGATGCCGCAGTTCTTCGCCAAGGAAGAAGGCGAGGAGGGGAACAAGACATGGACAATACATTTCGAAGTTCCTGCAGGACTCACGCCACCCGGTTGGGCGCCGTTCACCGTCACGGTGAGAGGTAGACAGCCGGCGGGGATGTGGCAAGTGGCAGCCCGCGACACCATGTCGCGTTTCTGCCAACTACACGTGAAAGCTATGAAGGGCACTCCATACGCGCTCGTGCCGGTGGAGGGGCGAGCTAATCATGTGTGGGGGTAAAGGTACATGGAGACAACAGATCTGGGTTGCCCATGGTACAACCCCGTGGAGGGAACCTCAGCCTCCAGTTGAGGGCAGGAAAAGCCGTGATGGACAGCCAAGCTGTTCATACGGATTGTCTTCCTGCAAAGCTCAAGGAGAGCACCAGCCGTGGAGATCATTTCGAGAGTTCTCACAGCGCACTCCACAATGTTCTTCTTCCAACGATCAAGCGACTGAATGAACAACATAATCAGTTGCATCGTCTGAAGAAGGCGAAGAGGAAAAGCCGTGTTGACATCACGGTTTTGTAACAACAGGTGCAGGCCCTGACCCAGCAGAACGAGATCCTCACTCAAGAGCGGGACGACACTATTGAGGAGGGGCAAGGCTGGGAAAAGGACTATAACCAGGCCATGGACAAGGTGCACGCGTTGCAGGACCTCGTACCTCCGGTATTAGGCATACCGATGGTGGGTGCCGTACCTGTGGTTTTGGGTCTTCCAGCAATGGGGGAACCCGAACCGGAAGAGGAGATCATGGACCCGGAGCCACCAGCAGAGGTAGCGGAGGAGGACGACCCACATGAGGTCGAGTTCTACTCCGAGTAGGAGGTTACCGTTGCCGAGTAGGGAAGCAAGGGTGATGTAACCAAAACTTTTTTTAATTGGTGACATGTCGTGTAGACAGTAGCATATGTATAGGTAGTGATAACATGAGGACGACTTCTCGGAGACCGAGAATAAAGTATTTTGTATAAAGTTTATGCTTTATCAATATATGTGAATGTTGTGCAAATTATTCATGCGTCACTTCAAATACTAACTGTTTCATATGGAATTTTAAGCATGGCATGTGCTGATCGCTGCTGTTTCAAATTTCAGAATGACTCGTACTCGTGCCAACCCGGACGTTGGGGGTTCCAGTCAGGGGGGAGAGACCTCCCAACAGCCTCCCGGGGATTCCTCGGGACAGCAACAGCAGCAACAACCGCCACCACCAACGGTTACTTTGGCTGACATCGTGGCGGCGACGGCGGGATCTCATCAGCAGCACACAGAGTCACTGCAAACTCTCATTGCAAATACGTCTCGACCGAAGAGGCGTCAAGATCGCGAGGAGCGCCAACAAAGCTCCTACTCCGATTTTCTGGCTACTCATCCTCCGGTATTCTCAAGGGCGGATGAACCCCTCGATACGGACAACTAGCTCCGCACAATGGAGATGAAGTTCGGGCTGCTCCAAGTGAGTGAGCAGCGCAAGACTCAGTTCGCGGTCCAACAGCTCCAGGGATCCGCGAGCGCGTGGTGGGCGAACTACTGTGCTTCGCAGCCCACCAAGCGAGTTATGACCTGGGCGGAATTCCGGACGGCCTTCAGGGCCTATCACATACCGCCAGGTCTCAAGAAGAGGAAGACGCAGGAGTTCTTACGCCTGCAGCAAGGGAGCCAGAACGCGGTGGAATACTCCAGGGCGTTCAATGATCTTGCGCTCTATGCTTCGTATCACGCCGATACTAACGAGAAGCGGCGGGATCATTTCTACCAGGGGCTTAACCAACTCCTGAAGGACAAACTGGCGATGTTCAATCGCGGCAGCCTCAACGATATAATTGATGCTGCGATTGTTCAGGAGGACTCCGGCAAGGAGTTAGCGGCAGCGGAAAGGAAGCAAAGCGCGCCGCAATGCAGCGGAGAAGGAGGTGGTCCTTCTCAGAAATATCGGATGGTGAATCGCCAACCATCGAGTCCATGCTGGCAGCCACCACAGAGGCCGATGTCATTCTGCAGTCGGCCATATTCCCCACCGGCATTCCGGCCGGCACTGCCAGTACCACCTCCGCAGCAACAACAGCAGCAGCGGGTGATGCCGCATGCGTATGCACCTCAGAAGCGCATGCCAGGCTTTCGTCCCCCAAGCACCGGGAAAGCAGCAGCCACATGCTACAAGTGTGGTCGTCCAGGATACTTCGCCAGCAATTGTCCTGAGAAGCAACGCGGCGGAGTTTCACCACAGCTTCCGGGGAGGAATCAGCCCCGGAACCCCACTAATACGCGGCGGGCAAACCCTAGGCCCGGCACTGTCCATCAACTTGCCATAGAGGACGCGCCGGAGGGTGAACCAATCCTTGCGGGTATGTTCCAACTCCACCAACATCCCGCTATAGTGTTATTTGATTCAGGCGCCATGCATAGCTTCATTAGCCAAGCTTTCATTGCTAAACACAGCTTGCAAATACTACCCACCGAAAGTCCATATTTGATTTGTTCACCGGGTGGGAAGATTTCAGCAAGCATGATGGTTCCTAAAATACCATTATGCTTAGTGGGTAGAGTGTACCCTATGTCTCTCATAGTTTTAGAGGGATAGAAGGTCGATGTCATCTTAGGAATGTCGTGGTTAACCTGCCACAGTGCTGTTTTACACAACGTTTTCCGAGTCGTGCATTTGAACCCAGAAATGCACGAATCTCACTCTTTATTTCTGGACAGTCGAGAAAAAAAACTTTCAAGTGTTTATCAGTCCACAACCATCAGATTGGAAGATATTCCGGTAGTCCGTGAGTTCCCTGACGTGTTCCCGGAATTTACCGTGGATGCCGCCTGACAGAGAGGTGGAGTTCAAGATTGAACTTGCAATGGGAACCATGCCAATATCTCGAAGGCCGTACAAGATGGCGCCCAAGGAGTTGGCTGAACTGAAGACTCAGTTAACGGACCTGCTGGAGAAGGGTTTTATTAGGCCGAGCTCCTGGCCATGGGGTTGTTCGGCATTATTCGTGAAGAAGAAAGACGAGACGTTGCGGCTTTGCGTGGACTATCGTCCATTAAACACCGTAACCATCAAGAACAAGTACCCGTTGTCATGGATCGACATGTTGTTTGATCAGTTGGTCGAAGCAAGGATCTTTTCCAAGATGGACTTAAGATCCGGGTACCACCAGATTAAGATACGGGCTGAGGATATTCCGAAGACGGCTTTCTCGACGAGGTACGGACTTTATGAGTACCTGGTCATGTCTTTCGGCCTCACCAACGCTCAAGCTCATTTCATGTACTTGATGAACTCGGTATTCATGCCGGAGCTGGACAAGTTTGTCGTGGTCTTCATCGATGACATATTGGTATATTCCAAGTCGGAGGAAGAACACACGAAGCATCTGCGTATAGTCTTGCAACGGCTGCGGGATCACAAGCTATACATGAAATTCAGCAAGTGCGAATTCTGGATATCGCAAGTGCCTTTTCTCGGGCATATTATCTCAGTGGAGGGCATCGCTGTAGACCCGAGTAAAATCACTCAAGTGCTGAATTGGAGGTCCCCGAGAACTGTTCACGAGGTATGGAGTTTCCTCGGACTCGCGGGATATTATCGGAGGTTCATTCCGAACTTCTCGAAGATTGCCAAGCCTATTACAGAGCTGCTGAAGAAGGCTACTAAATATGTTTGGAGTCCAGCATGTGAAGCAGCGTTCAAGGCATTAGTGAAGCACCTAATCAGCACCGGTTTTGGCGCAGCCAGACACAACAAAACCGTTCGATGTGTACTGCGATGCATCCGGCATTGGACTCGGGTGTGTGCTGATGCAAGACCGAAGGGTGGTCGCGTATGGATCACAGCAGCTTAGGAACCATGACCAGAATTATCCAACTCACGACTTGGAGCTCGCTGCCGTGGTGCTCGCACTTAAAATGTGGAGGCACTACCTACTCGGTAACCTCGTACATTTATATACCGACCACAAAAGACTTAAGTACATATTCACTCAGAAAGAGCTGAACATGAGGCAGCGAAGATGGTTAGAGTTGATAAAGGATTACGAAATAGATATCCATTATGACACGACCCCAAAGGTCCTGTCGAGCCAGGATCACGCTGAGGGGTGCTGCGTTGCACAGCACCAGATAACACACGTCAAAGGTACAAAGCGGAAGTGAAATTTTATTACATAAACAAGTTTATAAACATGTTTACATCAAAATAGTTCCAGTCTACACTCACGGGCGTAGACTACGCATCAAGTCCACGTTCAGCCCTTGAATGTGTCCTTGCTAGCACACACGCACACTAACTCTGCGGCGTGCACGACTCCCACTCGACGGGGTTCCCCTCCTGGGGTTCCGTCTCCTCCTCGGGAGTCCCTTCCTCATAGAACCCTGCAAAAGCTTCAAACACAAGCAGTGAGCACGAAGGCTCAGCAAGTCTGACCCGTCTCACCTAACATGGGACTTCTACATGAGGGTGATGGGTACATGAGGTAAAAATCATTTGCAAGGACTCGCCTAATTAGTAGAACCTTACTTTCAAGTTTTAGCAGCAGGTTGTGGAGAACCTTACGCTAAGGCACATGAGAGAGCCGCAATCAAACAAGAAACGCATTTCTCTCATGTACTTTGCCCAAAGTTGAAAAGAACTTTAGTTATCTCTAAACTACAGCATATCATTAACAATCAATGTCCATCATTCAATCAGCAATATTTTATCATGTGACTAGCCTGTTCTTTCTACGTCACGGTACAGTGAACAAGTGGTACTCACTGACCGCGAGGGACGGCGATTATAATCGATTTACACCTGCAGGGTTACCCGAACAACCCGTCACGTACGCCCGTACTCGATGTTTCCTACAACAACCATCACGGACGCCGTACGCAACTACCTTTCACCCGTTAGCCAAATGTTGAACCGGTCCAATCGTCCCGAGCAAGAGGTCTCTGCACGCGCATCTCAGTGCCGCCAGCCGATTTACACCTCGAGCTCTCAACCTACCCTCTGAATGACCAGCTATGCCTCAACACCCAGCTACCTGAGTTACATCAGTTTCCCGGTTCCCATATAGCCGGTAGGTCTTCGGTACTGTTCGAGCTTGTTCAACAGGCCCGCACACGGCTCAGTCCTCAATCGACACAAGCGGAGATACAGCACACAGGCCCCAAAGTCCTGTTGCCCTTACCCTCCGCTCAGTCTCATTTTCTTGCCATGTGTTTCATGTGCTATCACTACCCGAGTCGAGTGCCTCTAGCCTATGCTCGCGAGTAGTTCCAACTACTCGACTTGTACCGAATCCTACTCTATCTTAGCAATGAAGTGGCTAACGAGGTTTTCAATCCTAATCCCAACCCATGGTTTTCTTGGCTATGCATTTGGGTTTCCAAACAAGACTCTAATGCAAAGAATAAGAGTATTCAAAGATGTGCTCAAAACAATAAACATTTATAAAAAGGTTAATGCAAACCGGAGCTTGCCTTGCTGCTCTTGATCGTAGGCTAGCTGCTCCTCCGGAGTAACAAAGTCTAGGACTTCGGGTTCCTCCTCGACCTTAGCGACTACATGATAGAAGCAATACATGTATTAATTTAAATGCATTTGTATTTACTTTTAATTTGTGAAGTCTATAACTCTTACTACACAAGCCCAATGACTGTGAAATTTTTACTGTGGCTTGGTTACAACCTAAACAGAGACTTGGTCAAGTTTTAGTTGCAGCAAAGCTCATTTGAGCCCTCCACAATTAATCATGTACTTGACCTTAATTGAAGGCTTTTAGGGTGTTCTAAGGATTTTCATGAAACAAACTATGACTTTCTGAAAACTAGATTTTCAGAGGGTTCTAATGGAGTTGGTCTCACTTAATTTGAAGGTTCCTAACTAAAAATATGAGCTAAACAATTTCAGAGAAAATTCTGAAAATATTTCTGAACATTTTCTATTTTCTCTGGAACAGTTTCACTAATCACACCATTAGGTGGACCAAATGAGCTCCAATGGGTCTGAAATTTTTATGGAAGTTCAGGGATATTTTGGTGAACATCCCAGCAAAATTTCACGATTTTCCTCCAAACGATTCTCCAGTTAAAATTCTGAACAGTTTAAACTTTGAGGAATTAATTCTGGAGAATTAAGGATTTTCATGAAGTGAAACTTGATTTGCTGGAAAGTGCTCAGAGAGCTGAATCCAACAAAATTTGATTCACTCGATTTGGAGCTTCCTAGCCAAAGTTATGAGTATTTGAAGTTTAAAGGAAATCTGAAAATCGAGAGAAAAGTTTAAACTTGCGGGGGCCCGCGGGGACACGTGTCGAGCGCGGAGGTGTCCGGCACACTGAGGCCCACAGGGTATTTGCGCGCCAGCACACCAGATCCCGGCCGCAGCCCAATCCCGATATAAAATATCTCCCGCTGACAGCTGGGGTCCACCCGTTCGTTAACCTCCCGCTGCCCGCGTTCTGCCACCGAGGAACCTCGCCATAGAGCTCGCCGTCGGCTTCTGTAAAGCTCCAAACTTCACGATTTTGGCCGCCTCTGCCTATTTTCTCTCGGGGAACAGGATTCTCGGGCCAGCTCGCCATGAAAATGGCCGCCACATGGTTGGCGACGAGCCGCAGACTCGGGAGAACTTCGGCCGTGTTGCCCGTCCTCCCTAGCACCTAACCCGATCGAGCTAAGGGTCGTCGAGCATCAGTGGACCATAGGAAAGGTCGACGTGAGCTCCACGGAGCTCGGGAAGGGCTGTGTTGGGCTGTCACCGTGCGACCTAGGCCAGAAATAGGGATTTCTACTAAAACTCGAAGAACAGCGGTTTCTCTCCACGGTTCTTCGTGGTTCCTGCTCCTATGGACCCACACGGGCTACTAGAAGTGATCCTCTCCATGAGAGGACGAATGATGCAGTGTGGCTTACGAATTTCTCGGATCGGTGCAAACCTCACTTTTGCACACCGTCGCGAAAACATGAAATTCCGGCTTGAGCAGCGCTTGTCACGCCGCCGGAGCTTACGGAAAAGAAAGAGGGGTTGAAGGCGAACCTCTTTGCTGTTTACAGCTCCGTGAATGGTGGGCTGTGGTGGCCGGAAGGGCGGTTCCCGCAGCGGCGGCTCGAGCTGAACCGGCAGGGCAAAGATCGCCGTGGTGGAGCTCGGGGAAGGCTGCGCAGGGTCTGGAACCGATGCGAAGGTGTTGAAGGTGGCTTGGCGCACCCGGTGCTGGTCTCAGATCGCCAGGAGGGTCACTGGATCGGCCGGGCGATGAGGGACCGAAAATTCACTCGGACGGCGAGGAGTTTCAGTCTGTTGGGCGAGAGCGCATTGGGGTAGGGATGGGGAGCACCGGCGGCTGCTCGGATGCCTCGATAAGGGCCCCGGGAGTCGGTTCAGCGACCGTGGGCGGCAAGCAGGTGGTGGCGTGGCGGCCTCCCCTCGGTGGCGCTCTCCGGAGAAGCTCGGGGACCCGAGTACTGAAAGTCCACTCGGTTGCTCTCCTTCAGTGGCTGACGTGTAACCTCTGACATGTCCCACTTCCAATTTTAACCTCTGAAATTTACTCCTAATCACTGTTGTAAACAGTGAGTCCCAAAATACCCATGGTGATTCAAATTATTAACCCATGAGCCATTTGAATTGAGTAAAATTCAAATTGGGTTTGATTTGAATGAATCTCAGCACAAGTTCAGTTTTGAATTCAAATAAAGTTTGAATTTGTCCCACTTAGCTCATGTCAAGATCAACTCCAAATGGAGTGAAAATTGGTGTGTGAGCTCACAAAAATGTGCTGAATAAGAATATGCCTCCCACTTTTAAATTCATGGGATAAAAACAGTTTGAATTTGAATATGGTTTCAAACTGCCCTCTTTCTAAATATACCCAAAATGACCTCAAAAAGGTTTTGAATTTGGGTGAAACTTGGCATGGACATCCTTAGCAATGTGTAGGAGTTTTCATATGTCCAGCCCACCTATATCACATGTGGGAAATACCACTTTTGCAATATGTGAGTTTGTTCTCTAATGAGCATGTTGATGGTGGTTACTTGCTCTTCATTTGTGTTCATCAACTTTCCTCAAATGAGGTGTGTGGTGTGGTGATGAAAACCTCAAATATGTGTCAAAAACTGAGGCCCTTACACATTATCACCCCGGCAAGGCAAACGTAGTGGCGGATGCGCTGAGTCACAAGTCATACGTCAACAATCTGACCATCATACCGTTGGAAGAGAGCGAGCCACCATTACATGTGATTCCACATGGAGCTCTCTACAACTTAGCTTTAACCCTCACCATCCGTGAAGAGATAGCGGCAGCTCAGAAACATGACAAGGGCATCTCGCATTTGCGGAGACGTATAGACAGTGGGGAGCTGAAATGTTTCCGGAAAGACGGAGACGGCGTCCTATGGTTCAAGGACCGGATCGTCGTACCCCGTAACCCGGAGTTATGGAAGAGAATCTTTGATGAGGCTCACTTGTCAAAGTTTTCTATTCACCCCGGCAGAAACAAAATGTATCAAGAACTCAGGAGCAAGTTTTGGTGGACACAGATGAAGCGGGAGATCGCAAAGTACTTGTCCGAGTGCGATACATGTCGAAGGGTGAAGGCAGACCATATGAAGAAACGGGGACTACTACAACCACTGGGCATTCCCGCCTCGAAGTGGGAAGATGTGAGCATGGACTTCATCGTCGGCTTACGCACCACGTTTCAGAAGCATGATTCTGTGTGGGTGATCGTCGACCGGCTCACCAAAGTTGTCCATTTCATCCCGGTCAACACAAACTACAACGCCAAGAAGTATGCTGAATTGTACATCTCACGGATCCTATGCTTGTATGGCGTACCCCGCACCATCATATCGGATCGGGGCACTTTATTTGTGTCCCGTTTCTGGGAGCAGCTACACGCTGCGTTGGGGGCAAAGCTGATCTGTAGTTCAGCGTACCACCCGCAGACGGATGGACAAACCGAGCGGGTAAACCAAATTTTAGAAGATATGCTACGAGCTTGCGCTATCAACCACGGTAAGAATTGGGATGATCACTTACCGTTGGCCGAGTTCTCGTACAACAATGGGTACCAAGCCAGGATCAAGATGGCGCCTTATGAGGCGCTATACGAGAGAAAGTGCTGCACACCACTGAACTGGTGTGAGTCTAGTGAAAGAGTCACCTTCGGGATTGATATTTGTAACACCCCCAAAATTTTGATTCAAAACCCAAAATCATGTTAAGAGGGGAATTTAAAATTTTTTTGACGTGTTGCATGTTTTGCAAAAATTCAAATTCAAACTGGAATTCAAATTAAACTCAAATCAGAAAAGAAATAGAAAAAGAAAAAGAGAAAACAGAAAAAAATACCGGCCAGTGGGCCGAAACCCACCAGCCGGCCCACCCAGCCCCCGCGCCAGCCCGCAGCCGCGCGCGCTGCTTCCTCACGCTGACAGGCGGGACCCACCCGATCTTCGTCTACCTCGCGACAGCGCCGGACTCCCTCGCACCCGAATCAAAACCAATCGGGATTTCGGCGTATCCCCGCTGAATTCTGTTCGTAGGCGACGCGGACATGATCTAAACCACCCCGCCGCCCTCCCCCGTCTATAAAAACCCCGGCCTCGTTCTGTTTTTTCCCCCGCAATCGCCGATTTTTACTCCGGTGAGAACCGAGACTTCTCCGGTGAATTCTGGCCGATCTAAGCTCGGAAATTCCGATCTAACTCGCTGGTCTTGATCCACCACCTCCGGGGAACCTTGCAGGTGCAGAAAACTCGGTGACTTGCGGTGTAAACACAGCGCCGACGAGCTTCGCCGTGGTTTTGCCTCGGACCTCGTCGCCGATCACTTTCCAGGACCTCCGAGCTCAAGAAAACCCCCGAGGTGAGATCCCCGACCTCCCCTCCACCGATCTATGCCATAAAATCACAGTTCTAGGAAGAATTCTCGAAGATCCGAAAGTATCCAGCGAGATCGCCGCTTCCCGCCGCCGTGCGCCGCCGGCAGCGCCACCCGCGCTCGATCAGAGCGACGTGGCCGCTTGTGCGCCGTTTATTTTAAATTGCACGGTAGGGTTTAAACCCCCGCGTACCGGTTCGGCATTATAATCTCAGCCGTCGGTTTAAAATCGGACGGTCCACGTCAGCCCCGCGTTATAAAGACTGGAAATCTTACGTGCTACCCCCTGGGGTTCTCGGGAAATAAGAGCTAGCCCCGGAAACTTCTGATCTAGCCCCTAGAACTCCAGAAAATCATGTAAATTCATTTAAAAATCAGTTTTAGCCCCTGGACTTAATGAAAATTAGGAAAAACAACTCTGATAAGTGTAGCTAGACCCCTGGAAAATCTGAAAATAATATTATAGACCCTGTAATGGGGTCAGTTTGCCTTTTTAGCCCTGTTTAGTATTTAAATTAGGAAATTGAATATGTGGCTAGTGTTTAAAAATTAAAAAGTGGGACAAACATATTGTCATAATTAAATTAAAAACTTTCTCAGTATTTAGAAAACTTTGGAGTAAGATAAAAACATATTTTGGGCTGAATTGAATCTGTTTAATTTATTATTCACATTTAGGGACACATTTTTAAGTAATGAATAGTTTTAGAAAATAGGGAAAATAATTGTGAAATAGTTTACATCAGAGGCAAAGGTCAAAATATGTTATTAAATTATTTAGGACCAGAACCTATTCTGTTTAGATGATGTGTATTACTAATTTCATAATAGAGAACACATTTATGTATAGGAAAATAAATCTGAAAATATAGCAACTAGTAAATGATAAATGGAGTTTCTAAAATCCAAAGAATTCAGTTTAAGGTTGGTAAAAATTCTAAAGGCACATATGGAGAAGAAAAATACTTTTCATACATACTTGGTAGTGAAAAGGTGTAGTAGCTGAATATAAGGAATTTATTGGAAACTCATATATAAATAGTAGGTAAGTATAAATGGGAACACAAAAGTAGGAATCATATACACATGATTAAAAAAAAGCATGCAAGCCACAACTCAACACACATAAAGTAACCACAACACATATAATGGTGAAGGACTTTCATAAATGTGAATGTGTGGTTTGTATGAAGTAGAAGTGTGAACTATGTCTTATGATTGCTGTTTTTCTTTTGCTATGTGTGATGGTATGATGTAGAACCTGCTCAAGAGCAAGTTATTCCTTTCCAAGACCAGGACTACCCATTTCAAGAGCAGCAAGAAGGAGGCAAGTGTCCTTGACCACTTTGATCCTATGCTAGGATGTGTAGCTAGAATTATTTGCATTGTCAATTGAAATATGAAACCCATGCTAGGAAGTTTTCCTAGAATTGCATTACCTTGTTTCCTTGTAGCTTGGGTTGGGATTTATTTTATCATGTCATTTATTATTATGCATATGCTTAGCCATGCTTAGAATGGGATAATTGGGATATGAGATCATCAGTTTATTTTACCATACTCTTGAATGAGGTATTGTGAGTTATGTAGAGGTAGGGATCAAGGCAAGTTGGATGTTTTGGTTGTGTGCTGGGTGCACGAGACTCGGGTTTGTGTTTAGTACTTGCCTGGATCCTAAGGACCGGTTCATGGAGCAAGTAACCTGGCTTTACAGTGCCAACCACATGATGAGATGGGGCAGCTTGACCAATTAATTAGGTGTATCCCCGGCGTAGTATGGGTGTGTTGGATGGTGCGGGGAGTAGGTGTCAGCTGGACTACCATATGAACCGCAAGGCTCAAGAGGGGGCCACTGCAGCGGGGTTGGAGCCTCTTGTATGCTGTTAGGGGTGAAACCTCAGTGGGCCCACGCTCATCGGGAATCCCTTTGTAAAGGCTTCGTAGTGATCTCCTGGCTACACACCTGCGAAGTGTGAATGTGGATCGTAGCCACTGGCATAATGGAGGTTCTTTTAGTCCACCCGGCAACGGGGGATGAAATCACTACATGTGGGTACAGTGGTACAAACTCTGCAGAGTCAAAACTGTCATGACAGCCGTGCTCACTGTCAAGAGCGGCTTGGACTTATTCATGATTAGAGGATTGATGGTTTTGGAAGTTGTGGATGTTAAGCGGGGAGCTTAACATTGGAAATGATGTTATGGTTATTGGTTATGATGATGGGTTGGGAGATTGGGACCATTTCACCTGTGTAGTAATGTAGGTACTTAATAAGCTAAGGTAATAGGTATTAATGGCATAGTGCTTTAACCATGAGTTCAACCTTCCCTTGTTCTAGCCATGCATGACATAGCTTTCCCACACTTGCTGAGTACCATCGGTACTCAACCTTGCATATTTGTTGGTTTATATTGCTGCTCAGGTCAAGATAATGAGGTGGTGTATAATGATCAAGACTTTGGACCCGAAGAAGGTTTCTAGGTTCATGGAGACCCCGGGCAATGCCTGTGACGGAGCCCTCAAGAATGGTATTCCGCTGCTAGTTTATTTACTTGTGATGAACTTATTATTGTCCATCAAGACATTTGCGATGTAAGACTTATTTATATTCGACACCTGGCTTGTAATAAATGATGCTTCACTATTTGTCATCACATGTATGAGAAAATGATCCTGGCATACATGTGATATTCACTTGGTTGTTTCTTCGGAAAAACCGGGTGTGACAATATTGTCAACAACGTGGAGGAAAAGGTTCGGCAGATTCAAGCGAACCTAAAAGGCACCCAATCCCGACAGAAACAATATGTGGACCGGAGGAGATGCCCATTACAGTTCGAAGTCGAGGATCACGTATACCTACGTGTGTATCCAATGAAGGGCGTGAACAGATTCAGGGTGAGAGGAAAGTTGGCACCCTGATTCATCGGTCCATTTCAGATTACCAAAAGATGTGGATCAGTAGCATACCGGCTGAAATTACCAGAAGCAAATTCCGGTGTGCACGACGTCTTTCACATCTCCCAGCTGAGGAAGTGTCTCAAGCTATCAACTACCATTCAGCTGGAGGATATAGAAGAACTGAAACCGGATCTCACGTATCGGGAGGAACCGGTTCAGATTATTGATGAAAAGGCCTAAACCACGCACAACCGTACGTTGTGGTTCTACAAAGTCATATGTAGTAATCACTCCGTAGACGAAGCGACATGGAAGAGCGAAGGATTCCTTCGTGCGAACTACCCTGACTTTTTCACGTCGCATATACGGTAATTTTCCACCGTCCTCTCTCTTATTTTCACCTTATAATCTCCGGACGAGATTCTTTTAAGGGGGGAGGAATGTAAGGGCCTAAGTTTTTGGCACATATTCAAAGTGTTCATCACCACAAACATACTTCATTACAAGAAACTTGATGAATACATTTGAAGAGCAAGTAAACACCATCAACATGTTCATTAGAGAATAAACTCACAAAATGCAAAAGTGGCATTTCCCACATGCATCATATAGGGGCTGGACATATGAAAAACTCCTACACCTTGCTAGAAATGTCCATGCCAAATTTCACCCAAATCCAAAGCCTTTTGAGGTCTTTTTGGGAATAACAAGAAAGAGGGTAGTTTGAACTCAAATTCAAACTACTTCCATCCCATGAATTCAAAAGTGGGAGGCATATTCTTACTCAGCACATTATTGTGAGCTCACACACCAATTTTCACTCCATTTGGAGTTGATCTTGACATGAGCTAAGTTTAGCAAATTCAAACTTTATTTAAATTTCAAACTGAATATGTGCTGAAATTTATTCAAACACTTCACAATTTGAATTCTATCAATTTCAAATGGGCTTGTGGTTGATAATTCAAAAATGAGAGGGTATTTGGGTCTCTACTGTTTAGAGCAATGGGGAAAATTTAATTTCAGAGGTTAAACCTCAGGTGGGACCCACATGTCAGCCTCAGCAGCAAATTTAACCGACTGAAGCACGAGTTCGGTTTCTTGCGCTTGATCCATCAGCCGACACGGCGAAAGACCAATCGGGACAGCAGCTGGTTGCCGCCCCGACCAGTGAGCCGCCTCACCCTCCCTCTTATGTCCGCAGCCGACCCGATTGAAGGCAGAACCGATCGCTTCGTTGCTCCCTCGCGCAAGAAACGCCGCTCTCGCCGCTGCTCTCTTGATTGATCGGAAAAGCCCACGATCACAGCCTCTCCACTCCCTCCAAGCTGCAAAATGGTACTAGAGGCTTTCTTTCTCCTTGCCCGTTGTTGGAAATTAGCTGAACTCGGATGATCTTGCCCATACTGAAAGTTCTTTCCGGTGACCTAAGTTCGCCGCACGTCGGGCTCCCGTGGACAGCCCAAACGGGAGCATGTCACGCCCAAGCTAAGGTGTCCTCGGACGCGTTATAGACTGGTGCTGCTCACCCCCGAACCACAGCTCGAGTGTTTGATTACCGGCGACGAATTTCAGTTTCCCCTTTCACTCGGCGCAGACCGACCTTCGGGTGCGGATCCGCCAAATTCTCACTCCAAAATTTTAGAGGGTCTCAAACTGTTCCTACACGAACTAGACTTAGTGGCGCACAAGTTGGCTTCACAACACCTAGCATGAGAACCCCTGTACAAGGCGTAATTCCAAACTTGCTAACGGCGGCTTACTCGGGAAGCATTGGGCGCACGGTGAGAGCCTACTTAGGACCTCTCCCGAGCTGCTTCGAGCTCATGTCGGTCTTTCCTAGGGTCCACTGATGCTCTACGGCCTTTTGCTCTATCGTTTGGGATGCTAGGAAGTCCGGCCGACACGGCCGAAGTTCTTCTGAAGCTGCTGCTCGTCGGTGGCCATGTTCCGGTGACTGTCACGACGAGCTGAGCCCAGCATCGTGTTCCCCATGTGGAATTAGGTAGAGGCGGCCAATATCATGGAGTTTGTCACACGGCAGAGGCCACCGGCGAGCTCTCCGGCGAGGGTTCGCGGTGACCGAGCGCGGGAGGCCGGAGGTAGACGAAGCCCCCGGTCCCATGTGTCAGCGGCCGATATTTTAAACCCCGGGATTAGCTGTGGCACCGGATCGGGTGCGGCTGCGTGCGAAATATTCTGTAGCCCCGTGTGTCGACCGCTGAGAAGTTGACACGTAGCCCCGGTCCCACGCGCAACAATTTAAACATTTCCCTGATTTTCAGATTTAGTTCAAACTTCAAACCCACATAACTTTGGCTAGGAAACTTCAAATCGAGTGAACCAAATTTTGTTGGATTTAGCTCTCTGAGTACTTTCCAGCAAATCAAGTTTCGCTCTAAGAAAATGTTTATTTATCCAGAATTAATTCTGCAAATTTCAAATTTGTTAGAATTTTAACTGGAGAACCCTTTGGAGGAAAATCCTGAAATTCTGCTGGGATTTTCACCAAAATATCCCTGAGGTACCATAAAAATTTCAGATCCATTTGAGCTCATTTGATCCACCTAATGGTGTGATTAACAAAACTGTTCCTGAGAAAATAGAAAATGTCCAGAAACATTTTCAGAATTTCTCTGAAATTGTGTAGCTCATATCTTTAGCTAGGAACCTTCAAATTAAGTGATACCAACTCTGTTAGAACCCTATGAAAATCTAGTTTTCAGAAAAGCATGGCTTGCTCCATAAAAATCCCTAGAACACCCTAGGAGTTCCAATTAAGTTCAGGTACATAATTATTTGTGGAGAGCTCAAATGAGCTTTGCTGCAAATGAAACTTGGCCAAGTCTTTGTTTAGGTTGTAACCAAACCACAGTAAAAATTTCAGAGTCATTGTGTCAGTCTAGTAAGAATTATATTCTTCACAAGTTTAAATTCAATTCAAATGCATTTAAATTGATACATATACATGTTACCTCATGTAGTCGCTAAGGTTGAGGAGGAACCCGAAGTCTTAGACTTCGTCACTCCAGAAGAGCAGCTAGCCTATGACCAAGAGCAGCAAGGCAAGCTCCGGTTTGCATTAACCTTTTTACAAAGTTTTACTGTTTTACGAACTTACTTTGAGCACTCAATAAATTCTTTCATTAGAGTCTTGTTTGAAACCCAAATGCATAGCCAAGAAAACCCTGGGTTGGGATTAGTTTTGAAAATCTCGTTAGCTACTGCAATGCTAAGACAGTGTAGGATTTGGTACAAGTCGAGTAGTTGGAACTACTCTTGAGTATAGGCTAGAGGCACATCGCTCGGGTAAAGATAGCAAATGAAACACATGGCAAGAAAAATGAGACCAAGCGGAGATTAAGGGCAGCAGGACTTTGGGGCCTGGGTGCTATAGCTCCACTTGTGTCGATTGACGACCGAGCCGTGTGCGGGCCTGTTGAACAAGCTAGAACAGTACCGAAGACATACCGGCTATATGGGAACTAGGAAATCGATGTAACTCGGGTAGCTGGGTGTTGAGGCATAGCTGGTCGTTCAGAGGGTAGGTTGAGAGCTCGAGGTATAAATCGACTGGCTGCACTGTGGATGCGCGCGCAGAGACCTCTTGCTCGGGACAATTGGACCGGTTCAACATTTGGCTGACGGGTGAAAGGTGGTTGTGTACGACGTCCGTGATGGTTGCTGTAGGCAACATCGAGTACGGGGGTACGTGAGGGGTTATTCGGGTAACCCTGCAGGTGTAAATTGATTATAATCACCGTCCCTCGCGGTCAGTGAGTACCACTTGTTCACTGTACTGTGACGTAGAAAGAACAAGCTAGATTCATGTTAAAAGTTTGCTGATTTGAAAGTTATACTTTGCTTGTTAATGTCTTGTTGTAGCTTAGAGCTAATTAAAGTTCTTTTCAAATTTGGGCAAAGTACATGAGAGAAATGCGTTTCTTGTTTGATTGCGGATCTCTCATGTGCCTTAGCGTAAGGTTCTCCACAACCTGCTGCTAAAACTTGAAAGTAAGGTTCAATAATTAGGCGAGTCCTTTGCAAATTATTTACCTCATGTACCCTATACCCACCATGTAGAAGTTTCATGTATAGGAGAGACGGGTCAGTCTTGCTGAGCCATCGTGCTCACTGCTTGTGTTTGAAGCTTTTGCAGGGGTCTATGAGGAAGGGACTCCCGAGGAGGAGACGGAACCCCAGGAAGAGAACCCTATCGAGTGGGAGTCGTGCATGCCGCCGTGTTAGTGTGTCTGCGTGCTAGCGGGGACATGTTCACGGGCTGAACATGAACTCGATGTGTAGTCTAGTCCCGTGAGTGTAGACTGAACATATTCTGTTGTACAAATGTTCATAAACCTGTTTATGTAATAAAACTTTGCTTCCGCTTTGTATCTTTAAGGTGCGTTATCCGGTGCTGTGCAACGCAGCACCCCTCAGCGTGATCCTGGCTCGACGAGGCCGCGTCACATTTCTATATTCCTTTCTCCATTTCTATATTCCTTTCTCCATTTCTACTTTCCTTTCTCCATTTCTACATTTCTTTCTCCATTTCTACATTCCTTTCTCCACTTCTAAATTCCTTTCTCCATTTCTATTTATTTTTAAATGTCTCTCTACATGAAAAATGTATGCAATGCATGGTAGTGAAATTGAGGGTGTTACACCTTTGGCCGCCGGACGAGCCTAGCATGAGGTGGCGCTCGGGATGTCGGTTGAGACCGGACGCTGGGAGGTGGCGCACTCCCGGTTGATGAGAAACAGAGCACGGCGTGTAAAATCACTTGTGTCCCTGTCCAGTGGGTCCACGGCACCTCTCCCTCTTATCCTCCCAATTCGGTTTAAAATAGCAAATGAGCTCCAAATTTGATAAAAATTGGAGGATAGGCCAAAAGAAATGTGAGGAACACCATGGTCCACTCAAATTTAAATTTCGGTGAAGTTGGAATTTGAAATTTAGTTTTAAATTAAAATTTGAATTGTCGCCCATTTTAATTCTAACAAATAGGAAATCCTTTTCAAATGCTCTGAAAATTTACCGGGCTATTATTGGATGTATGGTGAACCGAGTTGTGGATTTAGGTCTCCCAGTTTGGAAATTTTTGCAAGTTCACTCTAGACTTGGAGCTCACACCTTTATATTCAAAAGTTTAAATTCCCTCTCATTTCCTCGGTTTGATTGGCAGCTCCACGTGCTAGAATTTTGGGATTTCACATCCTCCCCTTAAGAAGAATCTCGTCCCGAGATTCATAAAGAAGAGATAAAGTGGTAGAGAAGAAATTACCGTATATGAGCGGACAACAAGTCCGGATAGTTTGAACGGAGGTATTCTTCACTCTCCCATGTCGCTTCCTCTGCGGTATGATTGCTCCATAACACCTTATAGAACAATAGTATCCGGTTCCTTGTCGACCGGGACTTTTCATCAATAATCCAGATTGAATGCTTGGTATAAGAGAGGTCCGGTTGCAATGTCTCCAGATCTTCAGTGCAGACAGCAGTGGTATTCTTGAGACATTTCAGAAGTTGGGAGACGTGAAATATGGCATGCACCCCAGCGAGATTTGTCGGTAGCTCAATCCGGTAGGCTACGGGTTCACATTTCTCTGTGATAGCGAATGGACCGATAAACCGGGGACCGAGCTTTCCTTTTACACCGAATTGGTGAACTCCCTTCATTGGAGATACGCGGAGATATAAGTGCTCTCTGACATTGAAGTTCAGCGGTCGACGTCGCTGGCCTGCATAACTCTTCTGTCGAGATTGACCAGCCTTTAAATTCACTTGTATGACCCGAACTCGTTCTTCGGCGTCATTGACAAGGTCAATCCTGAAAGTCACCCTTTCACCCGATTCGCACCAGTTCAGCAGGGTGCGACATCTCCATCCTTCGAGAGCCTCATATGGTGCCATCTTGATACTCGTCTGATAGTTGTTGTTGTATGAGAATTCCGCCAACGGTAAATAAGCATCCCAATTTCTACCATGGTGGATGGCACACGCTCTCAACATATCTTCCAAGACTTGATTCACCCTCTTGGTTTGTCCATCGGTTTGAGGGTGATATGCAGTGAATGTAGCCTAGAGGGGGGGGTGAATAGGCTTTTCGACGCTTTGTTAATCCCTGAAACACTTAGTAGGTTTATCAAATACAGGAAAATTGGACTAGTCCGGTAGAGTGCAGACTAGTCCTTTTTACTCAGAGAAAAATTGGACTAGTCCGGTACTGTGCAGACTAGTCCGGTATGCATGGACTAGAAAGATCAAGGTTGATCAATATGTTCACTTCTAGTACCCTATGCAGCGGAAATTAATTAAGAGCTTAGATGTATTACAACCGTGAAACAATGAATCATAGAGATCAACTTTGATTTCAATGCTTCAACGTGAATTTCACAAGATTAATTAAACACTAGAATATGATAAACAATAAATGAACAAGAGTGAGAGACAAGATTTTATCCCAAGGTTCGATTCCACGAAGGAAATCTACGTCCCCGTTGAGGAGTCCACTAAGGACCGGGTCTTCACCAACCCTACCCTCGTCGAATCGCCATGGAGGCCGATTCTCTTCCACTAATCACAAAGAGCAAATAAATCGTTCAAGGGCCCTTCTCACAAGTTGAGGGCTCCCCAAGAATTACAATGAGTAAACACAACCAAACACACTCAAAAGATGAACAATAAACGAACAAGAGTGTGCTAGAGATCAAACCCAAGATGTCAAGATGTGTAGAACAAGTCTCTCCTTTGATCAATTGCTAATCCCCAAAAATTTGATCCTTTTAGGGTTAGAATGTGTGGAGAGATGTGAATTTTGGGCTCTTGGGAGGTGTGACGGTGCAGGGGGGTCAAAAATATATGGTGGTATGGCCGTACACCTCTTTTTATAATAGGGTTTCCAATGGTTACGTTAGGGTTTGCGATGTCCGGACTAGTCCGTGGTGGACTCCAGACTAGTCCGGTGTGCAGCATGTGGAAAGCCCTAAGTGTTGTGAGATACCGGACTAGTCCGTAAGAGTGCGGACTAGTCCGTTGTCTATCCAGAGACAAAATTGGACTAGTCCGGTCCATATCGGACTAGTCCGTTTTCTAGTCAGAAAGAAAATCGGACTAGTCCGCACATGCTGATTTTTGTGCAGTTATTGTGATTTCTTTCACTTGAGATCTTGGGGTGTGTTTCTCCAACACACTCTATACTAAGTAATCTAATCTTTTCAGCTCCTGAGCTCTTATCAATTTGGATCCTCCTTCTCCTTTCTTTTTGCGCTTTCTTCCTAATTTCTTTAAGAACCTGCGCTCATCTCAACAATTTTGTTAGGGTCTCATTTGTTTGTCATAAATCAACCAAAACCCACAAGGGGTGCTTAGATGCACTTTCAATCTCCCCCTTTTTGGTGATTGATGACAACCAATTGAGATCACAGAAATATGACAAAAAATCAGATTTTCATAAAGTGTGCACATATGAGCTTTGGACAAAATAGGCAATGTAGACATAAGACATATGTGCACTCTTTATGATGGGGTGAAAAACTATGTGTGTGAGCAATAATTTTGATGTGAATATCATAATGAGCATAATCATAAAATCATCAAGAGTCTCAATCCTACATAATAGTTTTAAACATACACCATTAACCATAAGCATAACATAGTTATCATTTCACATTACATGTCTAAAAACATAGTGATAGCATAAGTCTTACAAAAGCATAATGACAGCACATGTCTTACAAAAAACTCATTTCTCAAACTAGGACATGAAAAGAAGAGCCTACGACCTAGGACTCCCCCTCAATCTCTCCCCCTTTGGCATCAAGGCACCAAAAAAAAGGAGAGGAGGGATCTACTTGTCGTCGCCGGCTCACTCCTCGCTGTCGGTCCTTTCTTCGTCTTCATCATCAAGCTGAGGAGGAGGAGGAGGAGGAGGAGGACCACTTGTCGTGCCAAAGTAGGCACCCTCTGATGGAGAGAGAGGAGGAAGCTCTGTGAAGTCAGATGCAGAGTCCTCTGAGATGACTGGAGATCCATTGGGCTCAATCTCTAGTTTCTGGCATATTGCTTTGACATTGGCCTTCATGTATCACATTTCTTCTTTTCTTGCCTTGTTCATCTTATGAAGCTTCACCTCAGTTTTGCGGCAAGAACTAAAAATAGCAGCCAAATACTTCATAATTCCACTAGAGGACCCTTTGTGTGGAGAGGCCCTAGGCTTGGATGAAGGCCTTGCATCTTCTTGAGCTCTCTCTGGATGTTCTTCAGGTGAGCCAGGTGAGGGAGCAGCTGGGAGAGAGGCTTGAGGAGGCTTTTGAGGCCTTAGGGCAGTGTGCTCTACATCCTTCACAAACTCAATTCCTGTGACTTTTTCAATCATGAACATCAAGTATAGTGCATAACCATAGGAACGGTTTGGTGTGCAAGATATGTTCACCATGTCATTCCAAATGTAATTGAAGATATCAAATCTTCTCCTCCTGCTGATTACTTTCATCAAGGTTCTCAAGTAACCTTGGACACTCCCGACATCTCCATCCTTTGGAGAAATGGTCTTCCGGAGCACTCTGTTGAGAACAATGAAGAAGGGCTTCATGTTCTTGGTTGAGGGAGGATTGAATGGGAGTCGAGTATCATAGAGGAATTCCATTTTGTCCTTCTCCACAACTCCAAGATTTTGAATCACAATCTCATCATTGCCGGTGTCCTCAAGGTGCAGCAGTCTGGCAAACTCAGTATAAGAAATTATGTACTTGGATCCATGTGTCATCCAAGTCACTTTGTCTTCTCCATCGTGGGCAAAGCGGCAAGTTACATAGAACTAGGCGATGATCTCATCATTCCAGTTGTATCTGAAGGAGAGCAAGTCCTTGAGTCCATGTCTCTCTACAGCCTCTATACCTCCTCAAAGGCTTCAAAACTCTTCCTTTCAAAGTATTCCAGTCGATCCATTGACTGCGGACCACTGGAGTCTTCATTTGGAGGTACACCGAACTGTAATAGTCCGAGTGAAAGTTGCACCAAAATCTTTTGTCTGCTGCCTTTTTGCCATAGCTATAGGCGTCAACCTTCCTCAGGTTCCATGCCACATCACTCCCCTTGCCATTGAACTTCTCCTCCGAGGGATCCCTATTTCCCTGCCTTGGAGCTGTCATCTTAAGAGGACCAATCGGGCCGGAAGCAAGCCCCTTTCCCTTGCCCTTGGTTTGGCGTTGAGCCGCCGAGCTAGAATCAGCCATATTTTCTCTTGAAGCTGGTCTCTTGATTGTAACCTTTCGGCGAACCCTAGGTGGGGTGAGCGAGGGCTCGGCAGCACGATCTTGTCTTCTTTTGGAGCAAGACTCCGGAATATGAGACATCACATCTTGATCTTGATCCATCTCGGCTTTAAAGTCGGAGAGATTTTCATTCGATCCCGACATGATTTCTGACAAGGAAGATATAAAGGATATGAATAATCAAGGATGACAAGGGATTGCATTGAATTGACATAAGCTAAGATTCTGGTCAGGGCATACCGGACTAGTCCGGTGTTCAGGGTCGGACTAGTCCGAAGCCGGACTTGTCCGCCCTAATAACAGACTAGTCCGTTATGAGGCTGCTCAAGCCCTAACTTGTCAAAATTTAAGGTTATTCAATGCAAATATGATCTAGGGTACATGGAATACATCAATAGAGCATGTATTGACTGGAGGAGCTAAGCTAATTGAGCAAAAACAAAGAAAATCGAAGGTTCTAGGGTTTGGAGAGAAGTTTACCAAATCCTTTGATTCGAGGTGTTTGAAGGAGTTCTTGATGCGGACTAGTCTGGGGTCTTCAATCCCTTTACAGTGGGGATCAATTCCCACAGAGATTTGGGTGGTTTTGATAGAGAAATCTCAAATCCGCCTTCGAAGCACTTGAGTGAGGAGAGAGAGCGTGGGAGGGGTTGTGAGGATGAAGAAGATTAGGTTTGAGCCGGACCTAGGGTTATGGAGTCGAAATATCGGACTAGTCCGTGATCGAACCGGACTAGTCCGGACTAGCGGACCAAGTGCGGACAAATCTGCAATGTGCGGACTAGTCTGGGGTGGTCCGTGGTCCCTTGTACAGAAATGTACAATATATATATATATATATATATATATATATATATATATATATATATATATATATATATATATGTATTCAAAGGTTCCTATTAAGGAATAGGGGACAAAGACACATAGATATTCTTGATGAATATGATCACTAAACACACAACAATCAAGCTATGATCATAATTCATCAAGATCAAGTAACTAACATAGTTTTTAGGAGAAAAATAGAGAGAGATGATTTTTCAACACAATTAGCATGATTTTGAGTATGGCATACAGATATGCAAGTTTTCAAGCCATGTTTCGAGCATCAAGGATATTTAATTCATTTCGGAGCTCACAAAAGCATTTTTCATCAAGTGGCTTGGTAAAGATATCGGCTACCTATTTTTTAGTGTTGACATGGGAAATGGCTATGTCTCCTTTCATTGATTGATCTCTCAAAAAATGATGTCGGATATCTATGTGTTTGGTTCTAAAGTGCTCAACAGGGTTATGGGCAATTTTAATTGCACTCTCGTTGTCACAAAGAAGTGGAATACGACTCATATTGTAACTGTAATCCCTTAGAGTTTGTCGCATCCAAAGGAGTTAAGCACAACAACTCCCGGTTGCAACATACTCCGCTTCGGCCGTGGATAAGGCAATTGAATTTTGTTTCTTGGAGGACCAAGAAACTAAGGATCTACCTAGGAATTGGCAAGTACCGGAAGTACTTTTTCTATCTACCTTGCATCTGGCATAATCTGCATCGGAGTATCCAATGAGATTGAATTCTGAACCTTTGGGATACCAAAGGCCTAGGTTCGGTGTATGCACTAAATATCTCAAGATCCTTTTCACGGTTGTCAAATGACATTCCTTAGGATTGGCTTGAAACCTTTCACACAAACATACACTCAACATGATATCAGGCCTATATGCACATAAATAGAGTAAGGAGCCAATCATGGAACGATATACCTTTTGATCCACATTTGGTCCGTCTTCATTGAGATCCAAGTGTCCATAGTCGCCATGGGAGTCTTTATGGGCTTTGCTTTGTCCATTCCAAACTTCTTGAGAATGTCTTGACTGCACTTTGTTTGGCTTATGAATGTCCCGTCCTTTTTTTGCTTCACTTGGAATCCCAAAAAATACCTCAACTTTCCCATCATGGACATCTCAAATCTATCTGTCATAATCTTACTAAATTCTTGACAAAAGGATGTGTTAGTTGAACCAAATATAATATCGTCAACATAGATTTGGCAAATGAAGAGATCATCATCAAAGTGTTTAGTGAACAAGGTGTAATCAGCTTTTCCAATCTTGAAGTCATTTTCAATCAAAAAATCTCTAAGGCACTCATACCAAGCTCTAGGAGCTTGTTTGAGGCCATAGAGAGCCTTACGCAGTTTGAACACATAGTCGGGGTGCTCTTGATCTTCAAAACTGGGTGGTTGCTCCACGTACACCTCCTCCTTGATCGGTCCGTTGAGAAAGGCGCTTTTTACATCCATTTGATAAAGCTTGAAATCATGGTGAGTAGCATATGCAGGTAATATACGAATCGATTCAAGCCTAGCTACGGGAGCAAAAGTCTCGTGAAAATCAAAACCTTCGACTTGTGAGTACCCTTTTGCCACAAGTCGTGCCTTGTTCCTTGTTACCACTCCATGTTTGTCTTGCTTGTTGCGGAAGACCTATTTAGTGCCGACGACGTTGGACTTGGGTCTTTCAACAAGCTCCCACACTTCGTTCCTTTTGAAGTTGTTCAATTCTTCTTGCATCGCCATCACCCAATCCGGATCTTTTAGTGCATCCTCAACCCTGTATGGTTCCAAAGAGGATACAAAAGAATAGTGTTCACAAAAATTAGCTGTGCGTGATCGAGTTATTACCCCCTTTTTGATGTCACCGATTATGTTGTCGACGGGGTGATCTCTTTGGATGCTTTGGTGTACCCTTGGATGTGGCACTTGTGGTCTTGAATCTTCATTATCATCTTCTTCTCCCCCTGGATAGTTGCTCTCATTGATGTTTTGATCTTCTTGATTTTCTTGAGGTTGATCTTGTATGGAAGCTCCCCCCTTGATCATTTTCCTCCATCTGTGGTTCATTTTCTTCATTCGCATTTGAAGGTCGCACTTGTGGTCGAACATCGCCCAATGCCATTCTTCTCAATGCTTGACATGGAGCTTCTTCTTGATCTAGCACACATGATCAACTTTCTCTTCTTGAGAGCCATTAGTTTCATCGAACACTACGTCATGTGCTACTTCAACAAGTCTGGAGGTTTTGTTGAAGACACGATAAGCGTAGGAGTTAGAATCATAGCCAAGTAAGAAACCTTCATCGGACTTCGAAGCCCTTGGCTTCTTGTTTAAAATATAACATTTTGAACCAGAAACTCGAAAATATGAAATATTCGGCTTGTTACCCGTGAGTAGTTCATATGCAGTTTTCTTGAGCAACCGATGAAGATATAGTCGGTTTATGGTGTGACGAGCGGTGTTAACCGCTTCAGCCCAAAACATGTCCGAAGTCTTGTATTCATCGAGCATTGTCCTCGACATCTCAATGAGAGTTCTGTTCTTCCTTTCGGCTACTCCGTTTTGTTGAGGAGTATATGGTGCTGAAAATTCGTGCTTTATTCCTTCTTCGTCTAGATACTCCTCAACTTGGGTGTTCTTGAATTCTGTCCCATTGTCACTTCGTATGTTCTTGATCTTCAATGAGAATTCATTTTGGGCATGCTTGATGAACTTCTTGAGGGTTCCTTGAGTTTTTGTCTTATCATGCAGAAAGAAAACCCACGTGAAGCGTGAAAAATCATTAACAATGACTAGACCGTATTTGTTACTGCCGATGCTTATGTAAGCAATTGGACCGAATAGATCCATGTGGAGAAGCTAAAGCGGTCTTGTTGTAGTCATGACATTCTTCGTGGGATGGGGTGCTCCTACTTGCTTCCCTTCTTGGCACGCTCTACACGGCCTGTCTTTCTCAAAAACAACCTCCTTTAAACCTCGGATGTGATCGCCTTTGAGGAGTTTCTGAAGATTCCTCATACCAACATGTTCTAGCCGTTTATGCCACAGCCAACCCATGTTGGTCTTTGCAATCAAGCATGTGTCAAGTTCGGCTTTATCTTTGTTGAAGTCAACTAGATAAAGTTTTCCCTTCAACACACCCTTGAATGCAATTTAGTTATCACTCTTTCTAAAGACAGTCACACCCTCATTAGTGAACAAGCAATTATAACCCTTGTCACATAATTGAGATATGGACAAAAGGTTATAATCCAAGGAGTCAACGTGTAAAACATGAGAGAGAGTATGTTGTGATGAAATTGCAATTTTACCGGTACCAAGCACTCTTCCTTGACTATTATCACCAAAGTAAATGCCTTCGTTTGAATCTTCATTTTCTTCATATTCCATGAACATTCTTCTTTCTCCGGTCATGTGATTGGTGCATCCACTATCTAGCACCCATTTTGCTCCACCGGATGAATAAGTCTGCAAAAACAATTTATGCCTTGGTCTTAGGTACCCAAGCTTGCTTTGGTCCTTTCAGGTTAGTCACAAGTGATTTGGGCACCCACACATGAGACTTGGCGTTCCCATGGCGTGGCCCAACATATTTAGCATAAACTCTTCCAAGATTACTTTTCATAAGTACATATGAAGCATCAAAAGTTCTAAATAGAAGTTGTTGTTCATATGTGTTCACAGTGTTAAATTTATCAACATTATTAAGTTTTCTAACTTGAGAAGGGTTTCCCTTGACAAAGGCAATGTAACCCTTGTTATTCTTGTGGCTTCTAGCGTTTTGGTTTTCACCATAAGAATATCCAATGCCATATTTGATATTAGGAGGTCTTATAACCGAGTATGCACTACGTGCATACTTGATCTTCTCCTTTTCAAATATGCCACTTTGAGAAGATTGCTTGTCCTTTGTTGAGTTTGGTTTTTTCTTCAAGTTAGTGTCACTTTTGGCACAAGCACAAGTAATACTAGTTTCAGATTTTACATGTTGAGAAGGTGATCTTGAAGTGGATGAAGAACCACTTTGCTTGAGTGACTCAACTTGTACCTCAAGGATCTTGTTAACTTTGATTAAGTTAGCAAGTTCATCCTTGATGGTGGTGTTTGAGTCTTTTAACTTCAAGCACGCTTCCTTGCTTGAAGCTAACTCAAGTTCTAGTGATTTACTTCTCCCCTTTTCAAGTTCAAGAAGCTTTTCAACCTCAAGATACTCCTCTTTTTGGGAGATGATCATATCTTCCTGACGGTTGACTAACTTCTCCATATCAACAAGCTTATCAAATAGAAATTTCATCTTAGTAGCTGTCTTTTTGTCTAAATTTTTAAGCATATATTCATTTTCATCACTGCTATCATCCTCACTAGAATTATCACTATCACTAGTAAAAGAATGCGTGGGGAAGATTTAGTTGGTACCTTTTTTACCTTCCTTTGCCATTAGACAAGTGTTGTCGGTGTCCTTCCATGCACCCATGGATGGGAAGAGAGTGGATTTCTTGGTAGTCTTCTTTATGGCTATGGTGGCCATCTCCTCTTCTTCTTCGGATGAGGATTCATCATTGAAGTCCCACTCCTTCCCTAGATGCGCTTGGCCATATTGCTTCTTCTTCTTGAACATTTTCTTTGGTTGAGGCTTGTTGTCTTTAGTCTTCTTCTTGTTTTCTTCATATGGACAATCTAGTATGAAGTGATCGTATTCTCCGCAGTTATAGCATGCCCGTCTCATCTTGGGTCTTTGTTTGTCCCTTTGTCTACTTCGTTTGTGCTGCTACCCTTTCTTCTTCTCATCTTTTTCTTGAACTTCTTCATGAACAAGATCATGTCTTCTTCATTGATATCACTACTTTCATCATCACTGTTGTCTTCTCCGTGAGCTTCTCGGGCTTCTTTTGATATGGGTTTACAGGTTGACTTCAAAGCAACTCCTTTCTTCTTTGCCGAGGTGAGATCGGGCAATTTCCTTGACATGCTGGGTTTGCTTCTCCATCATTTCAAAGTTGATGATCTTGCCAAGAAGTTCGTCTGGGGTCATTTTCCGGTACCCGGGGCTTTCTCTAATCATAGAGCAAAGAGTCACGTTGCGAGACATGAATGCTCTGAGAATCAACTTCACGACCTCATGATCATTCCACTTTTTGCTGCCATAAGCTCGGACTTTGTTGATAAGATTCTTCAGTCGATTGTACATATCTTGTGGTGATTCATCTTCTTCTATCGCGAATCTTCCCAATTCACCTTCAATCATTTCTATCTTGGCTTCGCGTACATGACGGTTACCTTGATGTGCGGTTTGTAGTGTGTCCCATATCTCCTTGGCAATTTCGAGTCCGTCCACCTTGGTGAACTCCTCGACTCAATGATGACGTGATCACAGCTGCAGCTTGAGGATTCCGATGAACGGCTTGTTCTTGGCTTGGGGTCAGCTCTTCATCATCATCCGGGATATCTATCCCTGTACACACTATATGCCACAAACATGGGTTAAGACATATATAAGGTGCATTTTCATGTTTTGTCTCCACATTGAATAGTCATTGCCATCAAAGTAAGGTGCTTTCCCTAGAGGAATTGATAAGTAATGACTATTGTTAGAATTTAAACGTTCATAGTCAAAAGGATATCAGGAGTAGTCTGTGTGACTACCCCCTTTCATCTTATTTTCATCATCAATCTTGTTCTTCCCTTTTGGGGAGAGTGCCTTCTTCCGTAGAAGAGCCTTGAGTTGGATCACCTCCTTATCATCGTCCTCACTGTCTTGAATGGTGTCGAGTAGCTTCTTTAGCTTTTGAATCCTTTCATCATTACTCTTTTCATCGTCGTTCTTCTTGTGTACATCCTTGATGTCCGACATCGTCTCTTCGAGCGGTGAGTCTCTTTTGAAGAGTTTAGCTCTGATACCAATTGAATGTAGCCTAGAGGGGGGATGAATAGGCTTTTCGACGCTTTGTTAATCACTAAAACACTTAGTAGGTTTATCAAATACAAGGAAATCGGACTAGTCTGGTAGAATGCGGACTAATCCGTTTTCTACTCAGAGAAAAATCGGACTAGTCCGGTACTGTGCGGACTAGTCCGGTATGCATGGACTAGAAAGATCAAGGTTGATCAATATGTTCACTTCTAGTACCCTATGCAGCGGAAATTAATTAAGAGCTTAGATGTATTACAACCGTGAAACAATGAATGATAGAGATCAACTTTGATTTCAATGCTTCAACGTGAATTTCAAAAGATTAATTAAACACTAGAATATGATGAACAATAAATGAACAAGAGTGAGAGACAAGATTTTATCCCGAGCTTCGATTCCATGAAGGAAATCTACGTCCCCGTTGAGGAGTCCACTAAGGATCGGGTCTTCACCAACCCTACCCTCGTCGAATCGCCACGGTGGCCGATTCTCTTCCACTAATCACAAAGGGCAAATAAATCGTTTAAGGGGCCTTCTCACAAGTTGAGGGCTCCCCAAGAATTACAATGAGTGAACACAACCAAACACACTCAAATAGATGAACAATAAATGAACAAGAGTGTGCTAGAGATCAAACCCAAGAGCTCAATATGTGTAGAACAAATCTCTCCTTTGATCAATTGCTAATCCCCAAAGATTTTATCCTTTTTGGGTTAGAATATGTGGAGAGATGTGAATTTTGGGCTCTTGGGAGGTGTGACGGCGCAGGGGGTCGAAAAGTTATGGTGGTATGGTCATACGCCTCTTTTTATAATAGGGTTTCCATTGGTTACATTAGGGTTTGCGATGTCCGGACTAGTCCGTGGTGGACTCCAGACTAGTCCGGTGTGCGGCGTGTGAAAAGCCCTAAGTGTTGTGAGATACCGGATTAGTCCGTAAGAGTGCGGACTAGTCCGTTGTCTATCTAGAGACAAAGTCGGACTAGTCCGGTCCATATCGGACTAGTCCGTTTTCTAGTCAGAAAGAAAATCAGACTAGTCCGGTTGATATCGGACTAGTCCGCACATGCTGATATTTGTGCAGTTAGTGTTATTTCTTTCACTTGAGCTCTTGGGTGTGTTTCTCCAACACACTCTATACTAAGTAATCTAATCTTTTCAGCTCCTGAGCTCTTATCAATTTGGATCCTCCTTCTCCTTTCTTTTTGCGCTTTCTTCCTAATTTCATTAAGAACCTGCGCTCATCTCAACAATTTTGTTAGGGTCTCATTTGTTTGTCATAAATCAACCAAAACCCACAAGGGATGCCTAGATGCACTTTCATGCAGAGCTTCTAAGCAATTTTGTTCCCAAAGATGCGTGCAGCTGTTCTCAGAAACGAGAAATGAACAGTGCACCATGAACTGAAACTATTGTTCTTGGAACTCCATGCTAGCATAATATGCGTGCAATATATAACTCCGCATATTTCTTGGCATTAAATCTAACATTTACTGGCATGAAGTGTGCTAATTTGGTTAATCAGTCAACGACTACCCAAACCGAATCATGCTTCTGAGATGTGAGCGGTAACCCGACAATGAAATCCATGCTCACATCTTCCCACTTCCATGCCGGAACATTAAGGTGTAACAGCCCTAACTTTTTTAAAGTTTGATTTCAACTTATGAAACAAAGTTAAGTCAAAGAAAGACTATATTTGTGTCACATAAAATGATGAACACACACATGGACATGTGAGGGAGTTAAAAATTTCTCTAGCCCATGCTCAACACATGCTAACCTAGGGGAAAGAATTTCACTCCCAAAACTCTAACTCATGTGCACCTTCTCTATGAGTATAGTAGAGGGAATTTAAACGTAATTTGAATTCTTTTGAAAGGATTCATGTTCAGATTGCCCAAATGCATACAAATTAATTCATCGATGCATTCCTCATGTACTTGAGAGCCTAAGTTTCAAGGTTGGAGAATTTTAGGGTTCATATACTATTTATTCCAGGGAATAAATGAGGGCACGTTCAAATTCAAATTTGAATTTGAAAACTGAACCAAACATGCTCAATTTTGAAATCTAAGTTTAGATTCAAATTCATCACCTCATGTTTGGTCTAGCGTTCAATTTTGGTGGAATTCGGACGAAGGCGGTGTGGGAATATCAAAGCACAAAGGAGGGAGATGTTTGAGGTGTGAGGGCCCACATGTCATACACACACTCAAAGAAACCGAGTCTGCTCTGTTTCCTCGGCTGAGAGCGCGACAGCAGCTCGGTGAAATCCCCCTACCGATGTATTGTCAGCACCAGCTCCTGCTTGCTCGACCTTTTACTCGTTCTGATCACCACAGCGAGTGCAACAAAGCTAGTTCGCCTCTCCCAGCTCGATCTCGGCCTCGGTGGTCTGCTCCTGCGAAAACAAAACCGCCCTCGGCCGCGCTGTTTCTCCTGACCACACAGCCACCACCATAGCTCGGTTGCTCGAGATCTCCACATGAAAAAGTAGTGCACACGGGTGCTCTAGCCGGCAAGCAACTTCTTCCCACGGTTCAGTGCTCGCCTGCACCTACAAACGGCAGAGTTGCCGCTGCTCCCGAGTGCATACCAAAGAACCCGAACTTGGTCACCGTGGGCAGCCCGAACCAAGGGTGATCACGCCCAAGCAAGCCACCCCATCGGTGCACCTACAACCCTAGTGGCTCACTCCCAAAACTCAGCCCTAGTCATTGATCACAGAGGGAGAATTTTTAGGTTTCCTCCCGGGTGGCACAACTCGATACCAAGGTAGAAATTTGCAAAATTCATCTTCAATTCGTGTCGGTTTTGTTTCAAACTCCACATACGGGATCTTAGATAGCTAGCGCACCTCCTCCATGCACTCTAGGCCGAGAAATTGAGTGTGGAGCAAGAAATCCATGTTCTTTTCGAGGGAGTACCGCCGGACCACGTCGGGCGCACGGTGCCGATGGGTTTAGAGCGCTCCCCGGTCCGTTTAACCTCCATGTCGATCTTCGACACGATCACCTGCTGCTCTAGAGCCCAAGAACCGAGCATTTGGTGAAGAAATGAAGGATCTCGACGTCGCCGGAACCCTAAACTTTGCTGTCATCGTCGCGCACGTGTTTCCGGCGAGTTTCGGCCGCCGACGACCTCACTAACTTGTTCAGCGGGTTTGAAAAGGGGGGCGGCGACTAGGAGGCCAGGAGGTGGTCGGAAAGTGCCTTCCGGCAACCCTCGCCGGAGGGCGCCGCCCGGTCCCTTGTTTGGCGCGAGGTAGAAGAAGAGGGCTGGCGAGTGGGACCCACTGTCGGTGTTTAAACATTTCCAGATTTTCCCCAATTCAGTTCAAACTTTGGAGAGCCATAACGTCGTGTAGGAATGTCCAAAAATTGTCAAATAAATTTTGTTGGATTCCTCTCAGAAATTACTATCCAGGGGTGCATCCCAATGGTTATGAAAATCCCTGGATTTAGCTCATTAATTCATTTAAGAAAATCTTGTAGGAATTTTTACAGGAGTTCTGTTTATTAGAAAATTCCCAAATTTGGCCAGGACATTCTTCCAAAAATCCTTGAACTCCAGTAGAAATTTCAGAGGCATTGGACCTAATTTTCTTGGTCAAATGGTGTGTTCCTTCCTTATGTCTCTTAAAAATGGGAAAAATGAACTGAGACATTTTCAGCTTTTCCCCAATCTTTGTAAAATTCATAGCTCCATGTAGGAAACTCAAAAAATTGTAAATCCAATTCTTATGGACTCAAAACATTTTTTATTTCACAAAAAGTCTACTTTGCAGCATAGGAAAGCTTAATATATATGGGGTAAAGGCAGAATAGTGAAAATAACATAAGGAATTATTGTGATCACCTTGAGCCATTTCATGAGCTCAATATTTGCAGACTGCCTAAATACCTTACATAGAAGCTGTGGTTAAATTTTCAGCTTCACTGGACCTCTGGAACTTGAGATACCATCCTTTAGGTTTAAGTGTTCATATAATGGACTTAATCACATGGTGATTACTAGTATCTCCTTTTCACCTAGCTTTCATCATCTTTAAGGTTGTAGATCCAACAACAGAAACCTTGCTGTTGTTTTTCCCTCTTAAATGTGAGTTAACTTGTACAACAGATTTGAATCATTTTCTAAATTGCTTTTGAATACATGTGCATAAATCATCTTAATAGCTCACGTGACGTCGACGTGCGACAAGGACTCAACTCCGCAGCGAGGATCTCCATCTCGTGACGAGTTTGGTGGATTCTCTGGAGGAAGACTAACTCCTAGCTTCTAAAAAAACCATTGAGCAAGGCAAGCCCTGGTTTGCATATAAGTACCGTATTTAAATTTTTCTTTACTTCACCTCATGGGTATTAGACTTGAAATTGTGCATTATGTCTAGGATGTTTGAAACCCACTTGCATGGCTATTACATCCCTGAGTAGAAGGTTTAGTGTAGGCTTTGCCTCGTCATAGATGCTAGGCTAATGTTGTAGCTAGGTCGGTAGAAGTCAAGTAGTAAAAAGCTACTCGCAAGAAAGTTCGAGTAATGGAGTTTACTCGCGAGAGGTTGATGATAAGAGCACCCTCATGAAAATGAGATGGGGACGGGAGTGTTCCAGTAGGATGGAGCGCTCAAGGTTGGTATCGACCTGCAATGGGTGTGACAATGCTTGAGACCACATTGGGCCTGGGCCGGGATGGTAAGGCAAATGTGGAGGTTGGTTGTAGCCCCATCTGTATCGGTTAAGGACCGTGCATATGCGGCCCTGCTGGACAGGATTGAGCTGTACCGGATATATAGTGGGGTATGGGACCCATGAAACCTATGTAACTCGATGGACCGTGATATAGAAACTCATCCTCGCGTGGGAATAGCGTTGAGAAGGCGGGAGGTGTAAATCCTTCAGCGGGCAACTTCGACGTGTCCGCGTAGAGGACCATCCTGCTCGGCGTGAAATGTTTTTCTATGTCGGTGTGTCATGTGAAAGGTTGCTGCATACAACGTAAGAAAGAGCTCTTGAGAGAGTCTTTTGAGGCGGGTGTATGAGTCGTGTATTCCGGGTTGTTATTGATTCGAATCACCGTCGCGTGCGGAAGAGGATTGAGCATACATGCCTACTGCGCCATGACGTAGTAAGAAGAGGAACTAAGTCTCTTAACTTGCTGTTATGGATTAATCATTGTGTTGGAACCTTGATTGAATTAGATATAGTGCCAACTAAAGTTCAATTCCACCTTAGGCTAGCAACATCGGGATAAGCGTTTCTTGTTTGATTGTGGACTTCTGGTGTTGTGAGGCGTGAGGAGCATTAAAATGGAGGCTATAAAAATCTGAATATAAGGATCAAGTTTAGTCAAGCTTCATTTGTAAATTCATGTTCCTACTATCTTACTACCCCTGCATGTAGAGTTACATGTTTAGGATTGACTGCTAAGACTTGCTGAGCCTTAGTTCTCACGGTTGCTTCTGAGTTATTTTTGCAGGTAGCAGGATGCCTGCTCTGAAGAGGGTTGTTCGGTGAGATGAGGAACCTCAAAGTTCGTTCAACTCATTGGAAATCTAGCCGCTGCCTTTCTTGGTGAAGCTAGTGGGAAGCGTTCATGGGCTGAACGAGGTGCCGCATCGCAAGGCACCACCCACTGCGATTCCCAGGCGTGACATAAGGGGCTGTAGAAAACCAGGTTTCTTCATGTGATCGGCTTTCACCCTCCAACACGTATCGCACTCGGATACGTATTTAGCTATTTCCCGCTTCATACGTGTCCTACAAAACTTGTTTCTCAAATCTGATACATCTTGTTTCTGCCCGGATGAATGGAAAATTTTGATAAATGTGCTTCGTCTAATATTTTCTTACGAATCTTCATGTCCCACGATACGACTATACGGTTCTTGAACCATAACGTACCGTTCTCATCTTTCCGGAATCACATAACCTCTCCTTTGTCTATTCTCTTCTGGATATGTGCCATGCCCTTGTCTTTCTTCTGAGCCCCTACAATTTCATCTCGAATTGTAGGAATCAGGGCCAGATTAAGCAATGACCCATAGGGAACCAAGCGCAGGCTCGGTTCTTCTTCTCCCATTGCAGCCATGGTTAGGTTATGACATGTGATTTCCGACTAAGTATGTCGGCAACCACATTTGCTTTTCCAGGATGGTAATGAATCTCTAATTCATAGTCTTAATTTAACTCTAACCATCTTCGCTGCCTCATGTTTAATTCCTTTTGTGTGAAGATATATTTCAAACTTTTGTGGTCGGTGTAGAGGTGAACTAAGTTTCCAAGTAAATAGTGCCTCCACATTTTTAGAGCAAGGACCACAGCAGCTAGCTCGAGGTCATGTGTTGGATAATTCTGCTCACGATTCTGAAGCTGCCGGGATCCATACGTGACCACTCGCCCTTCTTGCATAAGCACGCAGCCAAGGCCGATGCCGGATGCATCGCAATAAACATCAAAAGCCTTAGTTGTATCGGGCTGCGCCAACACTTGGGCTGTTGTGAGGTGCTTTACCAATGTTTTGAAGGCCTCCTCACATGCTTCACTCCACACATATTTCTTGCCATTCTTCAGAAGTTCCCTCATCAGTTTAGAAATCTTGGAGAAATTCGGAATGAACCTCCGGTAGTAACCCGCTAAACCGAGAAAACTACGGACTTCGTGGACAGATTTTGGCGAACTCCAATTCAGCACTTGGACAATTTTGCTCGGATCAACTGCGATGCCCTCCGCAGAAATAATGTGCCCAAGAAATGACACTTGGTTGATCCAAAACTCGCACTTGCTGAATTTTGCATATAGTTTGTAATCCCGTAGACGTTGGAGCACAATATGCAGATGTTCGGCGTGTTCTTCTTCCGATTCAGAATATACCAAGATATCGCCGATGAAGACCATGACGAACTTGTCCAACTCCGGCATGAAGACTGAATTCCTCAAGTACATAAAATGAGCCGGAGCATTGGTGAGTCCGAATGACATGGCGAGATACTCATATAATCCGTATCTCATCGAGAATGCGTCTTGGGTATGTCTTCGGCCCGGATTTTGATCTGATGATATCCGGAACGAAGATCCATCTTCGAGAAAACCTTAGCACCCACTAGTTGATCGGAAAGAATATCGATACGTGGTAGTGGATACTTGTTCTTGATGGTTATGGCACTGAGCAGACGATAGTCCACACATAGCCACAAAGTCTCATCCTTTTTCTTGACAAACAGCGCGGAGCATCCCCACGGTGATGAACTTGGTCGAATAAAGCCTTTGCTTAACAAGTCATTCAGCTGCTCTTTCAGCTCCATGAGTTCCTTCGGTGCCATTTTATACGGCCTCCGAGAGATGGGTGTGGTTCCCGGTGCTAGTTCAATTTTGAACTCCACCTCACGTTCGGGCGGCATGCCCGGTAGATCATCGGGAAACACGTCCGGATATTCCTGGACCACTGGAATGTCCTCCAGTTTCTTAGCTTCAGCATTGTATACAGCGGTAACTTCCGGTGCAACATTTCTCAGAATTAACGTGCGTTGCCCGTGCTTCTTTGAATTCAGCTGCACCATTCGTGAATTAATATCAAAGATAGCTTGGTGATGTGTTAACCAAGCCATTCACAAGATGATGTCAATCCGCAAGTCTTCCAGGATGATAAGAGTAGTAGGATATATCCTCCCATCCAAACATATAGGCGCTCGAGCAACAATCCTGCCCGCTGTCCTACTACCTCCCGGTGAATTAATCTGATACGATGCGGACAAGGTGGTTGAAGGTATTTGGTGCTTAACCACATAATCCTTGCTGATAAAATCATGTGTGGCATCCGAGTCGAACGACACGAACATGGGCTGATCACGTAGGCTGAACATACCCGCAAACACGGGTTCTCCCACGGGAACATATTCAACTTCCATATAGTTTACGTTTCTCACTTTCAGTGCTGTCCTCCTTGGCTGACCATGGAATTTCTTTGCAGCTTGAGATGACATGTGACTGCTACTTTTCCGGGTCACTTGACCCTCCTGAGGAATATGCTCTACATCGCTACAAGTACCGTATGATGCAAGCTCAGGATCTTCACCATATGGAAGTGGTTGATATACTTGTGCACTTTGCTGAGGTGGGGGTGCACAAATAATCATTTGTTGCTGCTGCAGCAGTGGCTGAACATACATTGTTGAGTATGGATGGAATCGGATCTGCGGTGGTCCGTCAAAGGACTGAATTTCCACCTCGGATGGCAAGCAATATATCACCGGTTGTTCTTGAGGATAATCATCCGTACTTGCCGGTAATAAGCTTCTCTTCCTCTTACTTTCCTTATGCTGGAGTTCAGATATTTCTTGAATGATAGTGGCATTGACTAACTCGCTATAATTCCCTTTATTGCATAGTGCCACTTTCGCCCAAAGCTCAACATTGAGGCCTCGGAAGAAGTAATGACACTTAACCATTTCCTTATCTACATAAGTGGATGCATATTGTACTAAACGGTTAAATTTCGTAAAGTACTCCATAACACTTATCCCTTCTTGTTTGAGTTCATAGAACTCTTCAAGTCTGGTTTGGACAATGCCCTCACAGATATGACGTGCACGGAAAGCATTACGAAACTCCGTCCACGTCACACGATGGCCTTCAGCGATCTTAGCAAGATATTCAGACCACCAAGCCCCAGCGGATCCATGAAGTTGCTGAGTGGCAAATAAAGCCTTCTCATATTCATCACACTGGAGCATGTCCAATTTAGATTCAATAACTCAGAGCCACTAATCTGCCTCCAAGGCTTCTTTAGCTTCCGAGAATACCGGTGGTTGTCTTGCTAGAAAATCCAGATAAGTATTCAGTGTGGGATTACGCTGTAAGGTTTCTTGTCGGATGCCTTGCTGCACCAACATGTCAAGAGACTCATCCATTTTTCCCAACACCTCCGCCAGTCTGGTTGATGATGGCGGTGATCATCGCTGCGACGAATCATTTCCATCCCGTATGGAACCACCAACTTCATACCCAGAATGAGTATGATCCATACTGCAAGAGCGAGCAATTTACGGTTAATATCCAAGAGTGTACTAAACTTTAACTCAAAATTATTAATCGCAAAAGGATCACATCAACTGTGCACCATACATGAAGGAAACAAGGTTTTTGACAATTCTGTGGATGTGCAGCTGACCCATCTTTCGGAACGGCTGAGGACATGCCTTGACCGGGTGGCATCTACTGGAGCTCAGCTTGGGGCGCAGTTGGACTTGGCTGTGGTCATCTCCCACTATGATGGGGTCAACCTTCCGGCCATCGGAGAGGGCTTTGCTGCTGGCCGCTCCGAAGAAGACCTCCAGGCCATCGATGCCCAGGTCGAGCCTGCTGCCCTCTCCTTGGCCGAGGTGGTCACGCCAGATTCCGTTCTGGGGCACGTCGACAAGGGCTAGGACCCTTACATCTTTCTCCCTTTGATTTGTCTTGCTTCAGCCCTTCGCGGCCCCCCTTTATGTAAGGAACCGACGTGTTTCTTCTTTGCACCGTGCTTTGGTCTTATGGCGAGCAACGCACCTTGACTCGAAAATGTGGGAGAGTCATTCTGGAGGTTTTCCTAGATGCTTTTAAGGATTTCGGTCATTTCGCCCTTGGGGGGTGGGTAGCCCTCGAGTAGCACATGGCGTCTGAGCTATTTGATATGCCATGTGGCGCTTGAATCGCTTGGTCTGTTCAAGCTTTAACTGTTCGAGGTCGGGAGTTCCGGCCTATGTGATGAGGCAATGTGCCCGGACCTGAGTCCGGGGTAGATCCCTCCCCTTTTTTGGGGTGGAAACTGAATGACAGATGTTGTGCTTTTCCTTTGCCCATGGCTGCACATCCTCGATCCGCCTCCCCCTATTTGACAGTGTCCCTCAGCCGATGAGTGCCGGTCCACTGAGGATCATGAGGCAGCCAATTGGTTCAGGAAAGGGGTGCTCTTCCTCGGGTTCGGCGGCTGCCTATATGGGCCTTTTCTTTTCTTTTTGTTCGAGGGACCCGACTCCCTTCCTAGAAATTGTTGAGGAGGGCGCAGTCTTTGAGGGCGTGTCTGACTGGGAAGGCGTGGTTGGTACACGGATTCTGCAGCAATTTCTCGAAATGATCAGCCTACATCTGGGCCGGCCTTTGACCTTCGCGATGCTCGATCGTTGCAACCAGGTCTGTGGCCTCCTCCATTTGATGCCGCCATTTGTCTATGCCGACCCTTTTTCTCCTTTCATCCTTCTGACGAGGCGTGGCATCCCTCCTTGGGTCAGCCACCCTTGGTGCTCCCTGGTCGAAGATCGCCCCGACCGCCTCTTCTCCGGAGGCGTGGTTTGTGGCGATGTCAAGTAGTTCCTTGGTGTTCCTTGGCTTGATGCAATCAAGCTTGTGCACCAGTGACTTGCAAGTCATCCCAGCGAGGAAGGTTCCAACTACGTCTGCATCGACGATGTCGGGGAGCTCGTTGCACTTCCTGGAAAAACGCCTGATGTATTGTCTCAAGGTTTCACCAGGCTTCTATCGGCATGACTTGAGATCCCCTAAGTTCCAAGGGCGCATGTAGGTGCCTTGGAAGTTGCCTATGAAAGTATCTTTAGATCCGCCAAGCTTTGGATACAGTTTGCCAGGAGGTACTCAAGTGAAGCCCGAGCGGAGTCTGCCAAGTAAATGGGGAGGTATTGGATGATGAACTGATCGTCCGTCGCCTTCGTAGGTCGGATAATCCCGTATGCTCGTGCGTCGAGCTACGTGAGGGGTTAGACGAGCATGTCTTCTCGGCTTGACTAGGTGCACGTATGGGCGGTGTCACCACGGTGCTCTGATCGTGCTTGCGGGATCTGGTATGGGTGGACGTCACCCTCCTGTGAGAAAGAGAGCTCTCGGCGTGTTGAGCCATGGCCCTCTCTACCAGTGAACGGAGGCTATGGTACGTACGCCACGCCTCCAGCTCCTCTGGCTCTGGGAGGTTTCTTACCATGGCTGCTGCTGCCGCCACAATTTGACTTCGCCGCTCGAAATGGAGCGGGTCATGTGGGCTGGCAACAATGCTTGCCCATACTTTGCGACCGACGCTCGCGCTTCGCTAGAGCCAGGGTAACGACCACGCGACGCTTCCAGTGCGACTCGATCCGCAATTAGCCATGCCTATTCTGCCTTGAGCACGGTGCCTCGTGCCTCGAGTCGTCTGGCCAGCTCCTCTGCAGCCATCAACTCCCCCCCCCCCCCCATGGTTCCTATGCGATGCTTCCTGGTGCATGTGTGCTGGCGAGAGTGGGGTATCAGCAGGTGGAGCGGACGGGGAGGCGTTGTCAGTTTCCACGACGTAGCACTCACGTGGACAGTAGCAGCCTTCGTCGGACTCGGTCTTGGTAGTGTGATCATAGCTGGCCATTCCCTTTGAGGAAGAGAACGGTGATGCCTTATCGATTGCACCCGCGAAGCTCCCCTCAGGTGCGTTGTTGACGACGTCGGTAGTCGCGTCGCGCACCAGCCATAGAATGCTGTCGCAGTTGGCGACAAACTCCAGGCTTCTGAAGCAAAGGGTATGGCGAGCGTGAAGATGATGTCGGCCTCGAGCCTGTTGTCGGGGGCGATTTCAAACTCAAGGCTGCTGAAACGAAGCTTCTCACCGGCATGGAAGCTCGACTCACTAGAGCCATCACAGAGAAGAACCAAAAAAATGAGGAGCAGCCCCCTACCTGGCACGCCAACTGTCGGTGTTTTTACCATCAGCTAGTAATCAAATGCTTCGTGTTTTATGTTTGGATGGCTAGCTAACAAAGACAAGGGTTTATACTGGTTCAGACAACGTATCCTACATCCATTCTAGGGTTTTCGTCGGTATTGTATTAGATCAGACGGTTCGAGGAACTGCGGTTACAAACGAGGTTGTCCCACGTGCGAGAATGAGGAGAAAGCCTAAGTGTCGAGCGTGTGCGTGAGCTGTGTTTGCTGTGCGAGGGGAGGTTTCAGGCCTCCCTTTTATAGCCTAGACATCTATACCTACCTGTCGGCTCCTCATTAATGGGACGGGGGTTTACATGGTGTGTCAGCGCCTAAGGCGACCCAAAGCACTACAGGGCGATCAGTGCGCCTGCTCCCGTATAGTCTACGGTCTACGTCTACTATTTGTCCATGTAGACCTGCGCCGAGCGTGACAGGACGAGTGGTGATGATGGCCCGGCGTCGTGCTTGTCTTGTCACGTGTGGCTTCCCACTTCATCTTAAATCCTTTCTGCCGTCCTGTCGTGTTGGCATTTAAGTCTTCCGCCTGCTCCTGGTCCGAACTCTAGCTCGGAAAGCTTCTATCTTTCGTCCTTGTCGTCCGAACTAGGAGGTCGGTCATTGCTACTGTCCCGTGGGTCGGTCTTTGATAGTGCCCCTCAGGCGCCCACCCCTAGTCGTGGCCTCTGAAGCCATGTGTCTTCGCGCGGCTGGTCAGATGACTGCTTCTTGGGTACCTGGGCATGTTACTCCATTAAAACCCTAATAAGCAAATACAACGGTTAGCAAGTAGGTAAATGGACAATAGAGACATGAATTTTTCACCGTAATTCAGCTCCACAAAGGAACCTCATCTCCATAGAGGAGTGCACAGAGAACTAGGTTTCCTTCAATCCTAACCCTCACCAAGTGGTCACAAAGATTAAACTCGGTTGTTCAACTATTAATTCAAAGGAAAATACAAAGCTCCCGGATCTCACCAAAAGTTGGGAACCACTAAATATGTCTAGCCATTTAGGGATTCAATTTTAAGATTAAAAACATAAAACAACAAGATAACAATGAGAAAATGAATCAAGAGCTCGATCTAACCTTGTTTTCCACTCAAATCACTTTCAATCTCAAACTCTCACAAGGTTCAACTTTGAAAGCTTACAAGTGAGCAAAGATGTCTAGAAGAGCTCAAGAACTAGTGTGGCGGTGCTAGGGTTCATCAATCATCAAATGGCGATGTGATCCCTCTTTATATAGGGGTCCCCAATAGTTTACCATTGGCAGCTACTAATGTCCAGACTAGTCCTGTGTTGGGGACTAAACACCTCACAGTGGGACGACCTGCCAACTTTCATTTGAAATCAAAATATTGCATGCTTGAATGAGTATGAAGTCTTGACCTACACATGAAGACCTTTTCTAGGGCACACTCTAGACTACTCCATGGTCCGTACTAGTCCGCCCACCTGGTCTAAATAAGTCTGGACCGAATAGAGAGTCCTTTTGGAGTTAGCTCCGGACTACTTCATTTCTAGACTAGTCCAACCCCTAGGGCCGAATTACCTAACAGAGAGTCTTTTTTTTCGGTGCTAACCCCCGACAATTTTGTCTAGACTAGTCTGGTCATAGGGCCCGAACAAGTACGGACAGACCCTTAAACCTATTCTACAACAATTCTCTCATCTAAAACTTGATAAAAATAGATTGAGCTCTGACCATTTTCTACACTAACTTGATGTTGTGTCCCTCTTAATAGTACAACGTTACCATACTCAGGAAAATGAAAACCCTAATTCTAGGTATAGGTCCTCAACGCCTCGTCTTTTCCTTTTTAAGGGATTCTAGAACTTTTTCTTTTCAAATTTGCATAGATTCTTAAACAAGCCAATTAACTATATATCTGGTTGTCATGAATGAACCAAAACTTACATGGGGAGGCCTAGATTCACTTACAGTAATGTACTCTGTTGGGACTTTATGTTTCTCTAGCAACCACCACTGACCGTCCTTTGTATCTTTTCATATAACTTCTGAAAGTTAATGAAAATCATATGTAGGTATTTATTATGCTCCCTATATCTCTCTAGAAGCTGATGAAGTAAGAAAATTGCCTCCATAGTGTTTGTGGAACAGATGATGGAGTCGTCAAAGCTGTGTAAATCTTGGCGTTAGCTCACCGAAACATAGATAAAACGAGGTTCTTGGATCAGGAACATGATAAATCTCACTTACGTGGAGAGGGACGGATGCTCTTCTCGACAAAGCAACAAAGGATTACTAAACTAAGCTATGTACTACAAAAACATGAATGAAAAACTTGTATTGATCGACTTGATTGATTGGTGGTCTCTATCTTTGGCGGAGAGCTGCCTTTATATAGACGCAATACAAACTGAATGATCTGATCTACTAAGTTTAAACTAGACCCAACGTATCTCTAAGGCACGACTGAATGTCATGCAAAAACCTTCTAATATTTACATTGTTTTTAGTTCTACCAAGAATTTCTAAGTCCTGCTTGGCCTCTGCATCTTGCGGTTTAGCTGGTTTAATTTGTGACTGCGAGATAACTTAGTCTTCTCGGGTCGAACTCCCATCCGTGTACTTTGTATCTTGCGTTTCCATGGTAAAAAGGCTTCTCGAAGGTGATCCTCTAGTCTCGAGTCGGTTCTTTCGCTGAAGTCTTCTACTCCTCGAATTCTTGAGATAAAAGGCCCTTTCCACCTTATTTTCTGGCTCCTCCGACCTGCAAAACTTACAACCATTTTTCACCCCAACACATGCCCTCTGTTTTTGGGCAAAGGAGTATGCCAAAAAACACCTTCCAAGCCAAGATTTATTTATATAAATCGGTTGTTTTACCTTGCAAAGCTTAGATATTCTAGCCTTCTTACCATACACTCGGGTAAAATTGTTTCAAGTATCTTCCATTGATAGGCCTTACCCAAATTTTCCCCTTGCAAGTTCTCCACATAGTAAGTGTTTCCAGGGACAATCCCTACAAATTCGAAGGGTCCTCCCAACTTGGTCACCATTTGCCAAACTTTTTGTCTTGAGTTCCTAAGGGCAAAATCATTCTCCATACTAAGTCCTAGATCTGGAACAATTTCTCTCGAACTCTTCTGTTGTAATATTTGGCCACCTTGAGATTTTCTTTCTCTATCTCTTTCAAAGCTTCCGTTCGGCTCTCAAGGATTTCATCCAACTTGTTCATCATCAATTATTGATAATCCATAGCCGAAAGGTTATCTTGTTAATCAACCACACCTTCATCTTAATCTGCATAGGTAACATGGCTTATTGTCCATACACAAGCTCAAATGGAGTAACTTTGGTGGCACCGTGTCTTGACACTCTATGAGCACATAAGGCTTCATTCAAAGTCTCATGTCGTTGCCTGGTGTTCTCCCTGATCTTCTTTTTAATGAGCTTGATGAGTATCTTGTTACTAGCCTCAGCTTGTCCATTAGTTTGAGCATAATATGGAGAAGAATTTAACAGTTTCATATTAAAAGATTCTTCAAACTCCCTGAATTGAGAGGATATGAAAGCTCCTCCTTGGTCTGTGGTTAAAGTCTGTGGAACACTGAATCTATAAATAATATGCTCAAGAACAAAATTGGTTACCTCTTTGTATGTGTTGTTCTTGAATAACACAGCTTCTGTCCACTTGGTGAAGTAGTTTGTGGAAACTAACACAAACCGATGTTTCTTCGATGACGCCGGATGGACCTCCCTGATTGTAAGACCTATGTGTGCTGAATAAATTGGCTATGACAATAAAAGTTTTGAATTCTGCCAAAACACTCTTTTTGTCAAGGTCCGTGTCACACCCGGTTTTTCCGAAGAACAACCAAGTGAATATCACATGTATGCCAGGATCATTTTCTCATACATGTGATGACAAATAGTGAAGCATCATTTATTACAAGCCAGGTGTCGAATATAAATAAGTCTTACATCGCAAATGTCTCGATGGACAATAATAAGTTCATCACAAGTAAATAAACTAGCAGCGGAATATTATTCTTTAGGGCTCCATCACAGGCGTTGCCCGGGGGTCTTCATGAACCTAAAATCCTTCCTCGGGTCCAAAGTCTTGGTTATTATACACCACCTCATTATCTTGATCTGAGCAGCAATATAAACCAACAAATATGCAAGGTTGAGTACCAATGGTACTCAGCAAGTGTGGGAAAATTATATCATGCATGGCTAGAACAAGGAGAGGTTGAACTCATGATTAAAGCACTACGCAATTAATACCTATCACCTTAGCTTATTAAGCACCTACATTACTACACAGGTGAAACGGTCCCAATTTCCCATCCCATCATTGTAATCCAATAACCATAACATCATTACCAATGTTAAGCTCCCCGCTTAACTTCCAAAACCATCAATCCTCTAATCATGAATAAGTCCAGGCCGCTCTTAACCGTGAGCACGGCTGTCAAGACAGTTTTGACTCTGCAGAGTTTGTACCACTGTACCCACAAGTAGTGATTTCATCCCCCGTTGCCGGGTGGACTAAAAGAACCTCCATTATGCCAGTGGCTACGATCCACATTCACACTTCCCAGGTGTGCGGCCAGGAGATCACTACGAAGCCTTTACAAAGGGATTCCCGACGAGCGTGGGCCTACTGAGGTTTCACCCCTAACAGCATACAAGAGGCTCCAACCCCGCTGCAGTGGCCCCCTCTTGAGACTTGCGGTTCATATGGTAGTCCAGCTGACACCTACTCCCCGCACCATCCAACACACCCATACTACGCCGGGGATACACCTAATTAATTGGCCAAGCTGCCCCATCTCAGCATGTGGTTGGCACTGTAAAGCCGGGTTACATGCTCCATGAACCGGTCCTTAGGATCCAGGCAAGTACTAAACACAAACCCAAGTCTCGTGCACCCAGCACACAACCAAAACATCCAACTTGCCTTGATCCCTTCCTCTACATAACTCACAATAGCTCATTCAAGAGTATGGTATAATAAACTGATGATCTCATATCCCAAATATCCCATTCTAAGCATGGCTAAGCATATGCATGTAAATAAATGACATGGTAAAATAAATCCCAACCCAAGCTTCAAGGAAACATGGTAATGCAATTCTAGGGAAACTTTCCTAGCATGGGTTTCATATTTCATTTGACAATGCAAATAATTCTATCTACACATCCTAGCATAGGATCAAAGTGGTCAAGGACACTTGCCTCCTTCTTGCTGCTCTTGAAATGGGTAGTCCTGATCTTGGAAAGGGTTAACTTGCTCTTGAACAGGTTCTACTTCATACCATCACACATAGCAAAAGAAAAACAACAATCATAAGACATAGTTCACACTTCTACTTCATACAAACCACACATTCATATTTATAAAAGTTCTTTACCATTATATGTGTTGTGGTTACTTTATGTGTGTTAAGTTGTGGCTTGCATGCACTTTTAACCATGTATATATGATTCCTACTTTTGTGTCCACATTTATACTTACATACTATTTATATGGGTTTCCAATAAATTTCTTATATTCAACTACTACACCTTTTTACTACCAAGTGTGTATGAAAAGTATTTTTCTTCCCCATATGTGCCTTCATAATTTCTACCAACCCTAAACTGAACCCTTTGGATTTTAAAAACTCCATTTATCATTTTTTATACTCCTATGCATAATTGTGTATTTTATTATGAAATTAGTAATACACATCACCTAAACAGTATAGGTTCTGGTCCTAAATAATTTAATAACATATTTTGACCTTGGCCTCAGATGTATACTATTTCATAATTATTTTCCCTATTTTTCTATAGCTATTCTTTACTTAAAAATGTGTCCCTATACTAATAAATGTGAATAATAGATGAAACAGATTTATTTCAGCCCAATAATATATTTTTATCTCACTCCAAAGTTTTCTAAGTACTGAGAAAGTTTTTAATTAATTTTGACAATTATGTTCGTCCCCCTTTTTAATTTTTAAACACTAGTTACATATTCAATTTTCTAAATTAAATACTAAACAAGGCTAAAATAATGAATTCACCCCATTACAGGGTCTATAATATTATTTTCATAATTTCCAGGGGTCTAGCTACACTTATCAGAGGTGTTTTTCCTAATTTCTATTAAGTCCAGGGGTTAAAACTGATTTTTAAATGGATTTACATGATTTTCTGGAGTTCCAGGGGCTAGATCTGAAGTTTCCGGGGCTAGCTCTCAATTCTAGAGAACCCCAGGGGGTAGCACGTAAGAATTCCAGTCTTTATAATGCGGGGCTGACGTGGACCGTCCGATTTTAAACCGACGGCTGAGATTATAACATCGAACCGGTACGCGGGGTTTTAAAGTCTACCGTGCGATTTAAAATAAACGGCGCACAAGCGGCCACGTCGCTTCGATCGAGCGCGGGCGGCGCTGCCGGCGGCGGGAAGCGGCGATCTCGCCGGAAAGTTTCGGATCCTCGAGAATTCTGCCTAGAACTGTGATCTTATGGCCTAGATCGGTAGAGGGGAGGTCAGGGATCTCACCTCGGGGGTTTTCTCGAGCTCGGGGGTCCTGGAAAGTGCTCAGCGGCGAGGTCCGAGGCAAAGCCACGGCGAAGCTCGTCGGCGCTGGATTTACACCGTAAGTCTTCGGGTTTTCTGCACCTGCAAAGTTCCCCGGAGGCGGTGGATCAAGACCAGCGAGTTAGATCAGAGTTTCCGAGCTTAGATCGGCCAGAATTCACCGGCGAAGTCTCGGAGCTCACCGGAGTGAAAATCGGCGATCGCGTGGGAAAAACCGATCGGGGCTGGGGTTTTTATAGCCGGGGGAGGGCGGTGGGTCTGTTACGATCGAGTTGGATTCTTCTGGGACTGGAATTCGGCTGAGGAGCGCGGTTTTTCGATCGGTTAAGATCGCGCGCGCGGGAGAGAGTCCGGGGTCGCGGGGTTAGGGATGACAGGTGGGTCCCACCTGTCTGTGTGAGAGACAGCGCGGGCGTGCGGGGGCGGGCTGGCGCGGGGAAACTGGGCCGGCTGGCGGGTTTCGGCCCACTGGCCGGTTTTTTTCCCGTTTCTCTTTTTCTTTTTCCATTTCTTTTCTGTTTTGAGTCTAATTTGAATTCCAGTTTGAATTTGAATTTTTGCAAAACATGCAACACGTCCAAAAATTTTTAAATTCCCCTCTGAACATGGTTTAGGGTTTTGAATCAAAATTTGGGGTGTTACAGCTCTACCCCCCTTAAAAGAAATCTCGTCCTCGAGATTGGTGTTTCTAAGAAAACAATTCCGGAAATTGTGCCTTGAGCTCATCTTCCCGTTCCCAGGTGGCTTCCTCTTCTGAGTGATGCTTCCACTGCACCTTGCACATCCGGATTCTTTTATTTCTGGTGAGGCGTTCCATTGTCTCCAAAATCTTGTATGGTTGCTCGGCATAAGACAAATCTTCAGCTACATCTACTTCATTCATGGGTAACACCTCCTCAGGCGTCCTCAGGCATTTCTTGAGTTGTGACACATGGAATACATCGTGCACGTCCGATAGATGAACCGGTAACTCTAGTTGGTACGCCACTTCGCCTTTTCTTTCCAAAACTTGAAAGGGTCCGATGTATCGAGGTGACAACTTCCCTTTTACCTTGAACCGACGAAGTCCTCTGATAGGGGACACCTTGAGATAAACATAGTCTCCCACGTTGAAAACGAGCTCTCTCCTTCGTACATCAGCATAACTCTTCTGGCGTGTTTGTGCTATCCTCAAGTTGTTGCGAATCTCCCTCACCTTCGCCTCGGCTTCTTGTAGCACTTCTGGACCAAACACTTTACTTTCTCCTGTTTGGTTCCAAAATAGGGGAGTTCTGCACTTCCTTCCATACAAAGCTTCAAACGGTGACATCTTCATACTAGCTTGATAACTGTTGTTATAGGAAAACTCCGCATACAGTAAGTTCTTGTCCCAACTCCTATTGTTTTTGAGTGCACATGCCCTTAACATATCTTCAAGGATCTGATTGGTTCTCTCCGTCTGCCCGTCAGTTTGGGGATGATAGGCAGAACTAAAGTTCAGATGGGTTCCCATGGTTTCATGCAACTTCTGCCAGAACCTTGAGGTGAACTGTGTCCCTCGATCCGACACAATCTTCTTTGGCACTCCATGGTAACACACGATCCTTGACATGTACAATTCTGCCAATTTGGATCCGCTGTAGCTTTCTTTCACAGGGATGAAATGAGCTACCTTGGTTAGCCTATCAATAATGACCCATATTGAATCATACCCGGATTGGGTCCTAGGCAATCCCACGACAAAATCCATGCTGATTTCTTCCCATTTCCATTCAGGCACTTTGAGTGGTTGCAATAATCCCGCGGGTCGTTGATGTTCTGCTTTCACCAACTGACATGTGTCACATAGGGCAACATGTTCCGTGACATCTCGCTTCATGCCATACCACCAATACCTGCTCTTGAGGTCCTGGTACATCTTCGTACTCCCAGGATGAATGGAATAGTCAGAATCGTGAGCCTCCTTCAAAATTAATTCACGGATCTCTTTTACTTCTGGCACACAGATCCTTTTCCCGTGCCACACCGTTCCCTGTTCATCCTCTCTAAAACCAGGAGCTTTATTTTCCTTAATGAGTTGTCTGATCTCTTGTATCTTCTCATCATTCTTTTGGCCCTCGCGTATGTCTTGCTCGAGTGTGGAGTCCACTTCCATGGCGATGGCTTCACCACTATTTACTAGACATAGATTGAGCCTTATAACCTCGTCCTTCAATTCTGCAGGCATGTGCTTCAAGCTCAACTTATTGACCTGCACTTTCCGACTCAAAGCATCGGCCACGACGTTTGCTTTCCCGGGATGATAGTTGATGCCCACATCAAAGTCATTGATTAGCTCTAACCATCTCCTTTGTCTGAGGTTGAGATCTGGTTGTGTGAATATGTACTTCAAACTCTTATGATCCGTATATATTTCTGTCCTCTTCCCCATCAAATAGTGCCGCCAAATTTTCAACGGGTGTACCACTGCAGCTAGTTCTAGGTCATGTGTAGGATAGTTCTTCTCGTGCTTCCGAAGCTGCCGGGATGCATAAGCCACGACATGTCCTTCTTGCATGAGAACACATCCCAACCCATTTCCAGAGGCATCGCAGTACACTGTGAAATTCTTCTGCATGTCTGGCATAACCAACACTGGGGCTGTTGTCAATCTCTTCTTTAGCTCCTGAAAGCTCGTATCGCACTGTGGCGTCCAGGTGAATGTGATTCCCTTTTCCAACAGTTTGGTGAGAGGTCTCGAGATCTTAGAGAATCCCTCAATAAAACGTCGATAGTATCCAGCCAATCCCAAAAAGCTTCGAACTTCCCCGACATTTTCAGGGGTTTTCCACTTCTGAATATCTTCGATTTTGGCGGGATCTACGGAGATTCCTCCCTCCGAGATTATATGTCCTAAAAAGGGAATTTTTTTCAGCCAAAACTCACACTTGCTCAACTTGGCATATAGTTGGTGTTCTCTCAGCCTCTGTAACACCAACCTTAGATGTTTCTCATGTTCTTCTTCATCTTTGGAGAAGACGAGAATATCATCTATGAATACCACCACAAATTTGTCCAGATATTCCATGAATACCTTGTTCATGAGGTACATGAAATATGCCGGGGCATTGGTTAGCCCAAAAGGCATGACAGTGTATTCATACAGTCCGTACCGAGATACGAAAGCTGTCTTGGGAATATCAGATTGCCTTATCTTGAGTTGGTGGTACCCCGACCTGAGATCAATTTTCGAGAACACACAAGCTCCCCTCAACTGATCAAACAAGTCTTCAATGCGGGGTAATGGGTACTTGTTCTTGATGGTTACCTCATTCAAGGCACGGTAATCCACGCATAACCTTTGGGTTCCGTCTTTCTTAGGCACAAATATCACCGGAGCTCCCCATGGTGAGGAACTAGGGCGAATATACCCCTTCTCCGTCAATTCTCTCAAATGATCCTTGAGCTCTTCTAGCTGCTTGGAGTCCATTCGATAAGGTCTCTTGTATATCGGGGCTGTTCCCGGTACTAGCTCAATTGCGAATTCCACGTCACGGTCGGGAGGCATACCTGGCAACTCCTCCGGAAAAACATCTGGGTATTCCCTGATAGTCCTGATTTCCTCAACTTTCACCTCCACTTGATTTAATTTAATGTCCCTCCTAGGCTCGTGTATCGTTATGAACTTTACTCTTGTGCCACTGGGGTGAGTTAGTTCCACCGTTCTGGTCGAACAATGGATGATTCCTTTATGTTTGGTCAACCAATCCATACCCAAAATAATATCTATCCCTTGTGAATCTATCACTATGAGGTTAGCCGTAAATACTACCCCATTAATGTCTAGGTTCACTTTGGGACACACATGTCTTGTCCTTATTTCTCCACCTGGAGAGTTTACCGCTAGCATATGGTTCATTTGTGTGGTTGCTAGGTCATGCTTCTTAACAAACCCTTGAGCAATGAACGAGTGGGTAGCACCAGAATCAAACAGCAGAGTTGCAAGGTGTAAATTGGCAGGAAACTTACCAACTACCACGTCGGGTGCCTCTTGTGCTTCCTCCATAGTGACGTGGTTCACCCGTCCTCTCACTACATTCTGCTGTTGTGGCGGCACAGGCTTCTTCTTTGGGCATTTATGGGCGTAGTGCCCCACTTCACCACAGCTGAAACATTGCACCCCAATCTTAGATGCTTGGCCCTTGTTGTCTTGGGTTTGGTTTGGGGGTCCTTGCACTGCTGGTCGAGGTGGATATGCGGGGCGAGGCTGCTGCACAAACTGACGTGGCGGCTGTGCTGGTGCTGCGGGAGGCCTGTAGTTTGGGTTGTACCCTCTTGGTGCTGAATAGGATACCGCAGCACGGTTCGTCTGCCCCGTAGGTTGCTGCATCATACGTGGGCGGGTGTTGCTCCCTGAGGCTTGATGTGACCACCCGGCCTTCCTCTTATTCTCATTTTCTAGGGCCTTTAGCTTCCTTTCTACCACAAATGCTCGATCCACCATCTTTTGGAAGCTTTCATACTCATTGGAGGACATTGCACACTGCATCTCTGCGGTAAGTCCTTCCACGAAACAATCTTGTTTCTGCTCATCAGTCTCTATGTCTCGTGGAGCATAACGGGATAGTTGAGTGAATTTAGTGAGGTATTCCCTCACCGTCATGTTTCCCTGCTGCAGTCCCAAAAACTCCTTCCTCTTGTTTTTGAGTTCACCTCTTGGGATGTAGTGGTTGCGGAAGCTACGCTTGAACTTGTCCCAAGTGATGTTCTCAGGGTCATGATGGGCGGCCACGTAGGCGGTCCACCAATCAGCAGCAGGTCCAAGCAATTGATGAGAGGCAAACAGCACCCTCTCATACCCTTGGCACTGTATGATCCTCATCTTACTTTCAATAGTCTTCAGCCAATCATCTGCCTCCAGAGGTTCAGCAGCACTTGCAAACTTTGGAGGTTGAGTTCCTAGAAACTCACTCAACCTTGGTTGGCGTGGTGCCGCTTGTGGAGGTGGAACTTGATGCAAGTTGGCCACCACTTGAGTCAAGTTCTGGATAAGCTGATTTTGATTCTCCAGCATTTGGTGGAGAGGATCAACTTCCTCACGGCGACCACCCCGGTCCTGGCCTCCAGAAAGATGAGGGTTGCATGCCTCATCGTTGTTGTTGGCGGGGTTGGCAGCACGTCCTTTTCCTCTTCCGGCCATCTGGCAGAATCAACATATGTTAATTTGATATCATTTAGTATCATCTTACTACTTTCATTTGTTGGTGCTTTGAGGTGTTGAGGCTTTGTTAAAATTTTACGAGGGTTTATATCTCACACCAAATAAATGCTCTATTATTTCCTATGGGTTCACACACCAAAGCAAAACAATCTGAAGACGAGGCTGTGGACAAATGCTCATGGCTTCCACAACTCACGTCACACACCAAGCATCATCACACCATTAACTACGTAACGACTCGACTACTCGACCTCTTGCTAGCTAGGGGAAAGACTCTACACTACTCGTCCTCTTGAGCTGGCTCCTCGGGATCTTCCTCCTCATTTCGGCTACCTTCTGACTCTGCTTTGGGTGGGGAGGCTGCTGGTGGAGAAGTGCGACGACGCCTGATTGCTCGGCGATCCGGGGAGTCAGGAGTCCATGTATCATTCACGGTGACACACAGTTCATTCCCATCTCCTCTTTCTCTCGCCTTTAAGCAAGCTCGCAGCAACGCCTCCGTTTCCTTCAGGGTGTCTCGGACATCCTGAAGCTCTTGTTGACACTCCTGCAGTCGAGTGCTGAGCATAGCAGCATCCTCCAAGCACAAGTCCATGTGCTCATGGGAAGTCCCTTGCTGCACCGGTGGGTACTTGTACTCCGTGGTACCACTCTCACGTTGGAGGACATACATGTACTCAGTTTTGTCCAAGTGGCGACGATAGATGTGACTCTGGCAGGTGATGGCCTCCCAGGTGACATCTTTCTCCGCGTCAACTTGTGTTGCTCGACAAGTTGGGGAGTGGTGAATCTTAAGCAGCTGATTCTCGTGTATAATCCTCATCTCCGAACTCCATTCTTCCCTCTTCTCACGGATGGTCCCGGTGGAGTTATAGTGGATGATTAGCTTGCCCGTATTGCCGGCGGCTTCGAGCATACGCCGAAGACAGCGCAACAAATCTCCTACTGCCAATCCGTAGGAAAGGTACGTCACTGGACGACTCTCCTCTCTTTCGGCAAGGGCAACTACGGGAACTCTCCCTCCCGTGGACTTACGAGCGGTGCGAATCATGCGAACCATCTAAAACAAAAGAATTTAAAATTAGGTTAGATAAATTCCCAAACAAAAATCCTATTTTGAATGAAAGTTGGGGTAAGATGAAGAAAATGACTCCTTTAATAACACTTTTCCACCCACACCTTGGAAAATAGTTTTTAAGAAAATAGGGCCCTTAAATACGTCCATTTCTACCTAGGTCCACGTTCCTACGGGCAACCTTGGCTCTGATACCACCTCTTGTCACACCCGGTTTTTCCGAAGAACAACCAAGTGAATATCACATGTATGCCAGGATCATTTTCTCATACATGTGATGACAAATAGTGAAGCATCATTTATTACAAGCCAGGTGTCGAATATAAATAAGTCTTACATCGCAAATGTCTCGATGGACAATAATAAGTTCATCACAAGTAAATAAACTAGCAGCGGAATATTATTCTTTAGGGCTCCATCACAGGCGTTGCCCGGGGGTCTTCATGAACCTAAAATCCTTCCTCGGGTCCAAAGTCTTGGTTATTATACACCACCTCATTATCTTGACCTGAGCAGCAATATAAACCAACAAATATGCAAGGTTGAGTACCAATGGTACTCAGCAAGTGTGGGAAAATTATATCATGCATGGCTAGAACAAGGAGAGGTTGAACTCATGATTAAAGCACTACGCAATTAATACCTATCACCTTAGCTTATTAAGCACCTACATTACTACACAGGTGAAATGGTCCCAATTTCCCATCCCATCATTGTAATCCAATAACCATAACATCATTACCAATGTTAAGCTCCCCGCTTAACTTCCAAAACCATCAATCCTCTAATCATGAATAAGTCCAGGCCGCTCTTAACCGTGAGCACGGCTGTCAAGACAGTTTTGACTCTGTAGAGTTTGTACCACTGTACCCACAAGTAGTGATTTCATCCCCCGTTGCCGGGTGGACTAAAAGAACCTCCATTATGCCAGTGGCTACGATCCACATTCACACTTCCCAGGTGTGCGGCCAGGAGATCACTACGAAGCCTTTACAAAGGGATTCCCGACGAGCGTGGGCCCACTGAGGTTTCACCCCTAACAGCATACAAGAGGCTCCAACCCCGCTGCAGTGGCCCCCTCTTGAGACTTGCGGTTCATATGGTAGTCCAGCTGACACCTACTCCCCGCACCATCCAACACACCCATACTACGCCGGGGATACACCTAATTAATTGGCCAAGCTGCCCCATCTCAGCATGTGGTTGGCACTGTAAAGCCGGGTTACATGCTCCATGAACCGGTCCTTAGGATCCAGGCAAGTACTAAACACAAACCCAAGTCTCGTGCACCCAGCACACAACCAAAACATCCAACTTGCCTTGATCCCTTCCTCTACATAACTCACAATAGCTCATTCAAGAGTATGGTATAATAAACTGATGATCTCATATCCCAAATATCCCATTCTAAGCATGGCTAAGCATATGCATGTAAATAAATGACATGGTAAAATAAATCCCAACCCAAGCTTCAAGGAAACAAGGTAATGCAATTCTAGGGAAACTTTCCTAGCATGGGTTTCATATTTCATTTGACAATGCAAATAATTCTATCTACACATCCTAGCATAGGATCAAAGTGGTCAAGGACACTTGCCTCCTTCTTGCTGCTCTTGAAATGGGTAGTCCTGATCTTGGAAAGGGTTAACTTGCTCTTGAACAGGTTCTACTTCATACCATCACACATAGCAAAAGAAAAACAACAATCATAAGACATAGTTCACACTTCTACTTCATACAAACCACACATTCATATTTATAAAAGTTCTTTACCATTATATGTGTTGTGGTTACTTTATGTGTGTTAAGTTGTGGCTTGCATGCACTTTTAACCATGTATATATGATTCCTACTTTTGTGTCCACATTTATACTTACATACTATTTATATGGGTTTCCAATAAATTTCTTATATTCAACTACTACACCTTTTTACTACCAAGTGTGTATGAAAAGTATTTTTCTTCCCCATATGTGCCTTCATAATTTCTACCAACCCTAAACTGAACCCTTTGGATTTTAAAAACTCCATTTATCATTTTTTTATACTCCTATGCATAATTGTGTATTTTATTATGAAATTAGTAATACACATCACCTAAACAGTATAGGTTCTGGTCCTAAATAATTTAATAACATATTTTGACCTTGGCCTCAGATGTATACTATTTCATAATTATTTTCCCTATTTTTCTATAGCTATTCTTTACTTAAAAATGTGTCCCTATACTAATAAATGTGAATAATAGATGAAACAGATTTATTTCAGCCCAAAAATATATTTTTATCTCACTCCAAAGTTTTCTAAGTACTGAGAAAGTTTTTAATTAATTTTGACAATTATGTTTGTCCCCCTTTTTAATTTTTAAACACTAGTTACATATTCAATTTTCTAAATTAAATACTAAACAAGGCTAAAATAATGAATTCACCCCATTACAGGGTCTATAATATTATTTTCATAATTTCCAGGGGTCTAGCTACACTTATCAGAGGTGTTTTTCCTAATTTCTATTAAGTCCAGGGGTTAAAACTGATTTTTAAATGGATTTACATGATTTTCTGGAGTTCCAGGGGCTAGATCTGAAGTTTCCGGGGCTAGCTCTCAATTCTAGAGAACCCCAGGGGGTAGCACGTAAGAATTCCAGTCTTTATAATGCGGGGCTGACGTGGACCGTCCGATTTTAAACCGACGGCTGAGATTATAACATCGAACCGGTACGCGGGGTTTTAAAGTCTACCGTGCGATTTAAAATAAACGGCGCACAAGCGGCCACGTCGCTTCGATCGAGCGCGGGCGACGCTGCCGGCGGCGCACGGCGGCGGGAAGCGGCGATCTCGCCGGGAAGTTTCGGATCCTCGAGAATTCTGCCTAGAACTGTGATCTTATGGCCTAGATCGGTAGAGGGGAGGTCAGGGATCTCACCTCGGGGGTTTTCTCGAGCTCGGGGGTCCTGGAAAGTGCTCAGCGGCGAGGTCCGAGGCAAAGCTATGGCGAAGCTCGTCGGCGCTGGATTTACACCGTAAGTCTTCGGGTTTTCTGCACCTGCAAAGTTCCCCGGAGGCGGTGGATCAAGACCAGCGAGTTAGATCAGAGTTTCCGAGCTTAGATCGGCCAGAATTCACCGGCGAAGTCTCGGTGCTCACCGGAGTGAAAATCGGCGATCGCGTGGGAAAAACCGATCGGGGCTGGGGTTTTTATAGCCGGGGGAGGGCGGTGGGTCTGTTACGATCGATTTGGATTCTTCTGGGACCGGAATTCGGCTGAGGAGCGCGGTTTTTCGATCGGTTAAGATCGCGCGCGCGGGAGAGAGTCCGGGGTTGCGGGGTTAGGGATGACAGGTGGGTCCCACCTGTCTGTGTGAGAGACAGCGCGGGCGCGCGGGGGCGGGCTGGCGCGGGGAAACTGGGCCGGCTGGCGGGTTTCGGCCCACTGGTCGGTTTTTTTCCCGTTTCTCTTTTTCTTTTTCCATTTCTTTTCTGTTTTGAGTCTAATTTGAATTCCAGTTTGAATTTGAATTTTTGCAAAACATGCAACACGTCCAAAAATTTTTAAATTCCCCTCTGAACATGGTTTAGGGTTTTGAATCAAAATTTGGGGTGTTACAGTCCGACTCTAGGTCCGAGCTCCGACAAGATCCAACGTAAGGTCCGACTTGCTATGGCTAGGTACGACATGTGTTTGGTTAGCTCTGGCGGTAGGTCCGACTAGCTTTGGTATGTTCCGGTGCTAGGTTCTGCTAGTTTTGGTAAGCTCCGGCTCAAAGGTCCGGTTAGCTTTGGCAAGGTCCGGAGCTAAATCGCAATGGCTCTATTTTTACCATGCAAATGTTTTGAACTTGCTTTACATCTATGGAAAGTTTGCTTAGTATTCTTAAGTTTTTGAAGTGTTATGGCTGTTTACGGTGGTTAACATTTTGCTATGGTTGGCAACATGCTTATGTGAGGTGTTCACGTAAGGTGTTGTGGTTTTCGGAACTAACGTGAGTCAAGTCACAAACTTGTGCTCGAAAGTATTGGTTGTTTATTCATGTGCAGGTGTTGCTTGAGTTCAAGATATGGCTGATGACGGGATCCATTGAACTTGTCTTAGGGAGAAGATGAGGTTCAACAACCAAGTTCGGGAGGAATTGTGGTTGAGTTGATCAGAAGGTCGCGCAACATGTTTGGATCAAGAACATGCATATGAAGGTATCGTGGACATTGTTGGATGGTGTTTGCACGTGTGCAAGGAGTTCATGGACGTGGCAACATGGTTCCAAGGTGTGATGAAGAGATGTGAACGAAAAGAATTGGTAGGAAAGGTCCAACCGGCTGGATTATGGACTCAGGCTGTGGCTGAGTCGGTTATGGCTCAAATATGGAAAGATTTGAGTTGGTTATGATAGGATTTCATGTGGGACACGAAGTTGAGTTGTTTTAGAAATGTGGAATACGTTTATAAGGTGTTTGGAAGTCTTAATATTGCTTCTATCTGCGTATAGAAGAGTCTTGAGCAGTTATGGAAAGTTTCGATTCAGAAATTGAGTAGGATTAGAGTCCTAGTTTGAATTGGGTTGGCCTCCGGGCTGGTTATATAAGCAAGGGAGGCCAGAGCTCATGGTAAGACGACCTTGGACTGTTCGTCTTATGTTTTGATCAATAAAATTTAGAGGAGCTTTTGTGCCTTGTTCGTCTGACTCGTTTTTGTCAAGTATTTCTCGTTGAGTTTCTGGACAGCACGACAGTGCTTCGGTGTTTTGATCATAACTCGAGTCTTACAGATCCAATTGATGTGATTCTTTTTGGGTTGTCTTCACAACTTGATTATCTATCATCTGTGAAAATATAACGGTCATTGGATTTTTAGTTTCTGATCTACACGAGTTTCTTTGCAGTGTTGCAGGTCTGGTTTTTACTCGAGCAGAACAGATTGACCCTCGTTTGATCTTTCGATCATAACTTGAGTTTTTCTTGACGGATTTCCATGATTCTTGTTGTCGTGTCTTCGTGACTTGATTCTCTATAATATATACCACTTTTTTCACGGTTTAACATATTTAGATCAGTCACATACACGGTTGCTTAACAGATCGATTTTCTGTCGAGGGGGTTTTTGTTGCTTCCGCTAAAAAGTTTAAATCTACCATTCACCCCCCTATGGTAGCTTTTCACGTGCTCTTTGATCCTACACCGATGAAGTCCAGACCACATCCTCGAAATGGCCAAAAGGCTTCACGATGGAATTAAGCATGCTAGCTGGTGCTTTTTGGATATCTCCGAACCTCTAGCAAGCTTCACATCCTTTGTAATATCTGAAACAATCCTCCTGCATTGTTGGCCAATAGAAACAAGCTTGTTTGAGCATCCACTTCATCTTTTTGGCCGACTGATGCATGCCACAAAACCTCCGTGCACTTCTCGCATGGCCTCCTTCACTTGATCTTTGTCTAAACACCTCAGCAAGAGTCCATCTATGGTTCGTCGATATATTTCATTGTTGATCAATGTATACTTCAATGATTGACACTGAATCTTCCGGTCTTTGTGCGTGTTTGGGTCTTTGATACATCTTATGATCGCTAGCCTCCAATCTTCGGCAACTAACACGTCAAAACTGGCCAAATTGCTTTGTTTTATCTTGATCCCATCGTCCTTGGACAATCTCGGCCTTGTTTTTACGTGGAACTTCCCTCTTTTCACTTTGTATCCCGATGCCTGCTGTGCCAAGTCATTTGCCTTCCGGTTTTATTCTCTTGGTATGTGTTTGGCACAGAATGTATCCAAAGTTTTGATGATATCTAGACATCGTTCAAGATTATCATTCAAAGTTACATCATAACATTGGTTTTTACCACTGACCTGCTGGATGACAAGCTTGGAATCACCAAAAGCTTAGACGTCTTTGATTCCCATGTCGACCAAATGCTCTAAGCTATTCATTAGTGCCTCATATTTGGTTTGATTGTTGGTGCAGACGAAGCTTAGCCGAACAAGAACTCATACACCACACTTGTAGGTGAAACGAACACGTACCCGCTCCCTTGACCCCTGTCACAAACTGACCCATCAAAGAACAGTTTCCAAGGACGTATCTTGACCATGCACTCCTCCTCGAGTTGCACATTGTGCTCCACGATGAAGTCTGCTACGACCTGGCTCTTTATACTTCGGAGAGGCTCGAACACCAGGTTGTATTCCACCAATGAGTACGCCCTTTTATCTATCCTACCACACAAAATCGGTTGTTGCAACATGTGCTTGACGATATCATGTTGACATGTCATGAAGCACGTACTGGGAAGGAGATAATGCCAAAACTTGGAACACGCGTAGTACAAATATAAACAAAGTTTCTCAACAAAGGTGTACCTGATTTCGGCATATAGGAGTCGTCTGCTAAAGTAAGCCACAGAATGCTCTTTACCTCGGCTTTCCTAAGTTAAAACGGCTCCGATAACTTGGCTTTGGACAGCTAAAAGAGTCAGAAGGGCTGCCTCATTTGTGGTGCACGCAAGATCGGTGGCTTCATCAAGTACTCTTTGATCCTCTCGAAAGACTCCTTTTGTTTTGTCCCCCATGTAAACTCCTGCTCGTGCTTGAGTTTCAATAGTGGCATGGAGGTTCCGATCTTTCCAGCCAAGTTTCCAATAAACCATCTTAGATAATTGATCTTTTCAAGCAAACTTTGCACGTCTTTCTTCCATGTCGGCTCTCTTATCCTTCTGATAGCTTCAACTTTCTTGGGGTCAACCTCTATGCTTCATTTATGCACGATAAAACCCAAGAGACGTCGAACCGACACGCCAAACACACATTTGAGAGGGTTCATCTTAAGGCCATACCTTCTCATCCTCTCAAAAGACATCCTCAAGTTGGCCATATGCCCATGGAATCCAGCCGACCTCACCATGATATCATCAATATACACCTCAAGAATATGTCCCAACATGTCGTGGAAGATCAGATTCATAGCCTTGTGATATGTTGTACCGGCGTTCATCAACTCAAAAGTCATAACAACCCATTCAAACAAACCAAGGAAACCAGGGAAACAAAATGTTGTCTTTGACGTGTCTTCCTCGGCCATGAAAATTTGATTGTACCACGCATCGATGTCCAAGAAAATGATCACCTTATGCCCAGAAGCATTGTTGGTCAATACATCGGCCATGGTTATATGATATTCATCTTTTGATGGTATCCGGTTGAGGTCTCAGAAGTCTATGCATATCCTCAAATTTCTTGTGTTTTTCTTCTCTATCGGGACTATATTTGACATCCATTTGGCATACCCGCAAGGCCGAATGAACTTAGCTTGAAGTAGACGATTCATTTTTTCCTTGATCTTGTCGTGGATGGCCGGGTTGAATTGTCTAAACGGTTGCTTGTGAGGTATAAAGCCTAGCTTGATAGGCAACTTGTGTTCCACAAGATCTCGGCTGAGTCCTGGCATCTCGGTGTATTTCCATGCAAAAAAATCCATATATTTTTTAAGTAGTTGGATTACCTCTTGCTTCTGGGAACATTCTAAGTTTTTGTTGATGAAGGTTGGCCGATGTGCCGATCTATCCCTGAGGTTTATCTCCTCTAGTTCGTCCACCGAGGAAAACCCTTGCCCGAGCTTCCCTAAGTCGTTGATGTCCTCTACTAGATCGCCCATATCGTTCCTGCCTAAACGATACTACTCGGTTGTCCCCTGCAGCCAAGTTAAATGACCTCGTTTATCTTACATTATCAAGTTACATTGCTAAGCCGAGTGAAATCAGTTGGCTTTACACATATGGGAACAAACCCCCCCTTCCTATGCTCACAAAGTCATAGTCGGTTAAGTATTGACTTGTGAGACACCTAATGTCCTCATGTTGAAGATCAGATGACTCTACCATTGCAATACATGCCGAATTATCAGCCCCAACCACTTCTGCCTCATCACCAACCCACTGGACAAGACATTGGTGAAGTGTGGATGGAACACAACCATTGGCATGAATCCAATCTCGTCCAAGGAGCAAGTTGTACCGACTTGTCATGTTTACAACGAAGAATGTTGTGGGTAGTGTCTTCCTCCCAACCGTGAGCTCCATAGACAATATCCCCTTGGTTTCGGTTGGGTCTCTAGCAAACCCACTCAAAGTTGTGTTGGTTTTGATGAGGTCACTGTCTCGATATCCAAGCTTCTCAAACATGGATACAGGCATTATGTTGACCCCTACTCCTCCATTTACCAACATCCAACCAACTGGTGTTCCATCAACGTGTCCTCGAATGTACAAGGGCTTCATGTGTTGGCTGAGCTGCTCTGGTTTCTCAAACACCATGTTTTTAGCTCGTAGATCGAGCTCGGCCACCTCAATCTCTTGAAGACAGAATTCAGATGGCAAATAAAACACCATGTTTACTTCCACCTAGGTTTCTTCTTTGTTTGAGGTGTTCTCTTCGTTTTCATCATTTCCAGCTTCCTCTCGGACAATCCTCTTCTCCTTCCAGTTATTCTTTGTGGTCATGGGTTGTGCCTGGTTGAACTAATGATCCGTTTGCTCCTCATTCCTCTTCTCATCAAGTTCCAGAGCCCTCGGCCTTTGGACACACCTTTTTTAGTCTTGTTGAGCCCTGTAGGACACCATTGGAGTTCTAGCTTGGTTCTCAGAACCAGTGTCTTGATCTGGTCTTGTTTCATCCCTTCTGGCTTTACGTCCCATCTGCTGAGCCGTTTTGGAGCTGCTTTGCGCTGGCCGGTTGATGTCTTGGGTTGTCATAGTTGTTCACGTTCAACCAGCCTTTGTATCTTGTGCTTGGGTGCTGGTGTGATGCCTGGTCCGACAATGATCCTTCTTTCTAGAGACACCAGCTGAGAACCTTTGCTAGGAGTTCTTGGATTGACCTTGGATCTCTCAACCTTGCTTGGACCAACACCCATATTCACTTTGGAGCTTTCAACCTCATGCCGTTTACCCAAACTTTGCTTCGTAAACTGGCCTTCATTCCCCTAGTTGCGAGGGGCCAGTTTTTCTTGGATCATGCAAGGTACCGATCCAATCATCAGTACTTGGTGTCTTGTACTCGTACTCTTTTCTGTCTGGGTCTTCCCGGCGTGCATCTAAGGTTGGGTTGAGGAATCAGCATCTTCTTGTGGTTTTTGCTTCGGTCTCCAAGTTGTAGGAGTAGTTTCTCGCTTACCCGGGTGATGCTCCCGCACCCGAGGTTCCCAAGCCGCTCGGGAGGGCATTTTATCTTGGAAATCCATTGATTTCCTGAGGTAACGCTGCTCTCGGGGCCGTGCCCCTCGAGCCCCTTAGGAAGGCGATTTATCTTGGAAAATCATCAGCTTCTCAAGGTCCCGATACCTCCCAAACCCGGTTTTCTTGAGAGTACTGCCCAAGCTTCTGTTGGTGAAGATCTTCGACCCGTCACACTTGCAATCATTCAATCTTTGGAAGACACTTCTTGCCTGCCTCTTCTTGATGTATTTGGTGATCAAATACTCTGAGGTTGGCTTGAATTGTGTCATTTTTCTTGGCTCGTTACGTTTCCATATGCTGACTTTGGGGTTCTGTGGCTTGATCATCTTCTTTCGTAGGTCATCGGACACGATCACGTTCTTCCCTTTGAATGTCAATGCCTGATCGGTCCTCACAAGGGTCTTCTTTCCTTCAAAGTTCACCATGTTGAAAGGGAAAGGATCTGTATCCAGCTTCATTCGGGGGCTATCACTGATTGTCAACCAACTATCATTTTAGTGCCAATTGTATCTGCCAAAGAAAGAAATTGCACTCGTTAGTTGAATGAGAATAAGAGTCATGCCACTTATAATATCTTTTGTTGGCCAGCTGCCCAGGTGGTGGAATAACGTGACCATTCTTCAACTTGATCACTTTGTTTTGTAAGAGCACGTCGAAGAGTTTGTCACACTTCGTTACATCGAAGGTGAACTTCATCTCCTCCTTCTTCCCGGGGATGGGTTTCAAGAAAGTGCAAGCCAAGGGCTTGTTCTTGTGGTTTTCAACCCACTCGGCCACACAAACCTCCATATCCTCATCACTGGCCGAGTCATCCCTGAGTTGGTTGACATGTTGCTTCTCTCGGTCCTTGTGGTTGATCTCCTTGAACCGGCCGTGTATCTTAGCTTCTCTGGCTCGGTTCTCGTGTGCTACATCTTGTTGCAAGACCTGGTTAATGTCCCCGAACTCAACACCATCCATCTTCTCCCTAAGATACGGTAGAAGTCCTGCAAATGCTAGATTGGCCAACTCTTTTTCCCCTATGGTTAAGTTAAAACATTTGTTTCTAGTTTCCCTAAACCGCTTGATGTATTCAGCTACAAGTTCATTATATCTCTGCCTCACCGTGGTTAGATGGAAGAACCTTAGCTCGACCTCACCCATGAAGAAGTATTCGTAGAACTTTTGCTCTAAACACATCCATGTTAAGACAGAATTGGACGCTAGTGATGTGAACCAACAAAAAGCCGTGTCCGTTAGAGACAAGGGGAACAATCTAATCCGGTGTACGTCTGTGATTCCTATGTCATTCCACTGTATCAAGAATTGGCCTACATGTTCTTGAGTAGTTTTTTAATCCTCCCCACTAGACTTAGTGAAATCCGGCACCCTAAAGCCTCTAGGATACGGGACATTATCATAATGGTTGGGGTAAGGTTTTTTGTAGTTTCTAATTGCTGTTCTGGCTGCTACCCCACCCTCTAAGTGTTCTAGCCACCTGATCCCTGAGTTCATGTGCATGGTTCTGTGGCATGGGAGGTTCAAGCAAGTTCCACGGTGCAACTTGTGGGGTTAATGGAGGAAAGTACGCATCGGGTACTGGCCCGAGCGGTACAGATGATGGAGTTGCCAAAGCTGTGTAAATCTATGCGTTAGCTCACCAAAACTTAGATAAAATGAGGTTTCTGGATCAGGAACATGATAAATCTCACTTATGTGGAGAGGGACGGATGCTTTTCTCGACAAAGCAACAAAGGATTACAAAACTAAGCTATGTACTACGAAAACATGAACCAAAAACTTGTATTAGTTGACTTGATTGATTGGTGGTCCCTTTCTTCGACCGAGAGGTTCCTTTATATAGATTCGATATAAACTGAATGATCTGATCTTCTAAGTTTAAAATAGACTCAACTTATATCTAAGGCACGGCCGAATGTCGTGCAAAAACCTTCTAGAACACTTGAGACGACACAATCTAATATTTACAATGTTTTTACTTCTCCCGAGAATCTAATGTTTGCAAAAACCTGCTCGGCTTCTGCATCTTGTGGTTTAGCTGGTTTAATTTGCGGCTGCAAGATAACTTAGTCTTCTCGGGTCGAACTCCCATATGGGCACTTTGTATCTTGCGTTTCCAAGGTAAAAAGGCTCCCCGAAGGTAATCCTCCAGTCTCGAGTAGGTTCTTTCGCCGAAGTCTTCTGCACCTTGAATTCTTGAGATAAAAGGCCCTTTCCACATTGTTTTCTGGCTCCTCCAACCTGTAAAACTTACAATCATTTTTCACCCCCAACACATAGAAGACCTCGCGGGCACTAAACCAATTAGTTTTTAGTGAGATTCGTCACTCTTCTCAAGCGATGTTCGACCACTCCCTCCAGAAGCTTCATAATATCACTTTAAATTCTTAATAATTAGTACACTTTGAATATCTTCTTTTTTACTAAATATATGTACTGCTATATTTTTTCTTCACTCATCAGACATCCCGTTTGATTAAAAAATATGCTTGAATAGCTTAGTTATCCCTACTACAAGACATGTCCATACATCAATAGAAACATCATAAGGACGAAACCTCAAACTCTTGTATCTTCCTTTTATCTTTTTATTAGGTCTCCTTAACATCAAATTCTTGAATCCTCCTTGCGAAACCTCCTTAGAGTCATCAAAATAATCATCTAACTCAATCCTATTCTCATTATTAAATAATCCATCAAAGTAATCTCTCCATCTGTTCTTAATCTCTTCATATTTCAGTAGAATTTGATTTGTCTTTACATTTAGCTTGGTTGAGATCCCTCACCCTTCTCTTACAAAATTTTGCCATCGTGTATATTTTATTTTTTGCCTTGCTTTGTCCCTAGTCTCTTCTATAGCTCCCATTGCATTTTTCTTGGCCTCTTTGTACTTTCACAATGTTGCTTGTTCTTCTATCATGATGTCAACTCTTATGGCACTCCTCCTTGATAGCCTTTTGGACATCTTCATTCCATAATTGCGTGTTTTTAGCATTATGTTTTATACCTTGTTTTATCCTAAACACCTCACTAACTACCTTCCTAATGTAAGTTGCCATCTTCCCCCATATTTTATTAGCACCTTCCTCTTCAACCCAAGGTCCTTCAGTGATTATCCTGTCTTTAAAAGATTGCTGTTCTTCCCCTTCAATTTTCACCGTTTTGTTCTTGTGATTTTGGTACATTTGTCATGTAAATATGTGCGTGGAAACTCAAGTCAGCTACCAAAATGTTATGTTATGCCACAATGCACTCCCTAGAGATCACCTTACAATCTAAATAAGCCCCCTTATACCTTCTCCTAGTAAGGACAAAGTCAATTTGGCTAGAATGTTAAACACCAATAATGGTCAATAGATGATATTCTCTTTTGAAAGAAGATGTTAACTATGAATAGGTCATAGGCTATGATAAAGTCTATAATGTTCTTACTTTCCTTGTTTGTTGCCACACCCAAAGCCTCCATCTACTACCCCCTTTCAGCCTATGTTAGTTGTACCCGCATGGCCATTTAGATCTCCTACTATGAGAAGTTTCTCGTCTACCAGTACACTACTAACCGTATACTCAAAGTCCTTCAAGGATCGCCTCTTAGGGCTCATGTCGAGCCCAACTTGTAGTGCGTAAGAATTAATAACATTTAGGACAAGGTCCCCGATAACTAGATTAACTAGGATGATCATATTCTATCGTCTTGAGACATCCACTACTCTATTCTTGAGGCTCTTATCTATTAGGGTGCCTTTGTCAAGCGGAATACCAAATCTTGAGGCTGGTATTCTCGGCTTCTCTCGTATTTTGACTCACCCATATAGTCTCTCCTGTATGTAGAGGACGTTTACACGTCTTCGAAACTAAACATCCACTAACATATGTAGTTTTCCTGTCAAAAATTCAAAATTCTAGCTATTCACCCGAAATCTATTTTTTAGCTAGCTTTCTTACCCTTTTTGCTCACTTATTATTACATCTAGGCAATGATGTAGTGCGGCATTAAAGCGGTGATTGCCTTATCTTTTTGACATAACATCACATCAATGTTTTGATACGGCACGTCGTAAGAGGGTTACACAACAAATTTTTACTATGTTTCATATCCATATGGATGGCTAGATTTGATAAGCATATCGTCAAGTCTATCACAACCCTCCTCCTTTAGTTAAGGTTGATAGTTTGTGAAATAAAATCTAACAAATTGTGTTAGACTGGGATCAAGCAAAACTGAATGGTTAGACCAGTGCCAGACTCATGGCAGTACAACCTGTGCGATGGTACGGGGGCCCATTTTCCAGGGCCCCTATTTTTATTTTCTCTGCTCGATAGGCCTAAGCTCAACAGCAGCCCGTGGTCGAAGGCATGCCAAAGACCAATCCGCTTTGCCGCTTCAACTTTCGTGTACTCTGTCTCTACTCTCGAACAGCTGCAGTGCCGGCCTGAGTCCCCGTTTTTTATCCCAAACCGCCTCATCGTCTGAGTTGCTCATCTCTCTTCATCGCCTTGCTGCACTTGATGATATTTAGGACTGTGACACCAACACGGCAGCAGCAGGAACATGATCCGGCTCGATCGGCTGCACTGCATGTTTTTATAATTTTATTGTTTAATTAATCTTCCTTTTAGATTTAATATTTTGAATGTTTAATTGTCATTTTTGTTTTTATCTTGTGTCTAATGTTGTAAGATCAAAGTGACGTCCTTTACAAATCGATTCTGTTAGACAGAAGCATAAAAAAAGAACAGACAATTTAACTCGAACTAAAAATAAGAAATAGATATATTTTTTGTAAAGAAATCATAAGTGTTTTATTGTTTTATTCCATCAGCATAGTAGGCCTCGCGTTAGAGTTTCGCACAGGCTCCGGTTTTGCCAGCTTGGCCATGGGTTCGATACAAAATAAATTGGAGTAATTTCGTTTGTAAAACAGATATGATTTTTTTCTGTTTGTATTGTAGCCCTCCGTTTTGAATTATTTAACGCTGGTTAGATTAAAATTAAACTAATCAACGTTAAAAAATTTGAATCGGAGGGAGTATCATTTTTGTCATTAACTCTATGGTCGATGCGTGCATCAAAAACCTTGTCATAGCGGTTGTCTTACCCTTCAATAGAGTCAATACAAAATAGAATATTTTCTTCTTATTTTGCTAGCTAACCAAGATGTAAACAACATTTCACTGGACCTTTAACTCTTGAGTGAACACCTTTAACTCTCTTTCCTTTACAGAGAACATCAATGTTGGTTAATGAGATATTAGTATGATAATAGACGACAGATTGAAACTGTAACATACAACCACAACCGAGACAGCATAAAAAGCTTATTAGCTGAATGAAGGAGATACGAGCACAGTACTCCGACGCCAGCATTTCGACGAGCTAATAACGAACATGCAGCAGTTACCCCAAATACAACTGTTTACATCCAAATAAGAACCTAACAGAAACAGTAGACATTGAGTATAGTGGATTAATGCACGCCATAACTGGACAAATAATAATATCTTAGTCCATAACTCCATACCTCATCTACCATTTGCATTTGGGATGCAAAACTAGTAAATAGCTTACTCCTTAACCCCATCCCCAATTTAGCATCTTAAATAAAGGACGTGTATAGCTTGAGCCTACTCCCACCGAGTTATTTTTCTATCTAAGGATCTCAAATCGACAACTCATACCAAATAACTCTCATAATAATGATTATCTCTCATAGTCACCAACCTACTATATATAAGATGATGCTCTGATCCTCGAAAGGAACTAAGCCGCTTGCAATTGCATTCCTCGAATCGATCGGCCGGCGACTTCGACCGGGCGAGGAGCAAAGGGAACAGCAATGGCGCCGCGCCGGCCGAGCATGGGGCGGCAGAAGATCGAGATCCGGCGCATCGAGAGCGACGAGGCGCGGCAGGTGTGCTTCTCCAAGCGTCGTGCGGGGCTCTTCAAGAAAGCCAGCGAGCTCTCCACCCTCTGCGGTGCCGACGTCGCTGCCGTCGTCTTCTCCCCCGCCGGCAAGGCCTTCTCCTTCGGGCACCCGTCCGTGGAGTCCATCCTGGACCGCTTCCTCGCATCGTCGTCCTCGCCTGGCGCCGCTGCCGGCCTCTCCTCCGCCGACGACCGAGCGGTCTCCGAGCTGAACCGCCAGTACGGCGAGCTGCGCGCGCTGCTTGACGAGGAGAAAGCGCGGCAGGAGCGCGCGGAGGAGGCGATGCGGAAGGAGCGCGTAGCGAGGAGCCCGGCGATGGCGTGGATCGACGCCGATGTGGGCGCCATGGGCCACGACGACCTGGCCGCGTTCGCGGGCGCGCTGATGAGCGTGCAGGCCGCGGTGTCGGCTAGCGCCGACCAGCTGCTCCGTGACGCGCTGCTCGTTGGGCGCAGGGGGCGGCCAGCGACCCAGCTCGCCGGTGGTGCGCTCGACTTCAGCAATGCGTTCGATGTCGGCGCCCAGTTGCCTCCGGGATTCGTTCCCGGAGTCGACCCTGGGCACGCCATGCTCGGCCCGTCGTTCTGAAGAGTGTTGTGCGTGCAGACATGCCTGGATGCATCGCGCTCTGCATTGTTTGGTTTGGAGATACATGCCTGGAGGCATTGCGCTCTGCTTTGCTTGGTTTGGAGATAAACATCACATGGCTTCTCCGTCATATATTGGTCTAATTTATTAGATTGGCATTTTCATGCCTGTGCGCGCGGTGTCCCCCGAATATGCATGCAGGCTCGACCGATTGGGGCTATCTGTGTGCGATATGTCGTGTGCGTGTACCAATACACACCAATCCACGCTGTTAATCTTTGCCCGGTTCGCTTTTACTCGAGAACATACTCGAGAACATGTGAAGAGAAAAATCTAAAACACCCGGGATATCAAGACCAATTATTTACTAGATTAATGATAAAATATGAAAAATTAATGAGACCAGTCTGTCTAATGTGCAACCATCATTATTGTGTTCATCATATTTATAAGCATTGCTTGAAAATGCAGTAAATGGAAGTTTTGGTTACTTTGTTTATCTACTATATGAAACAGACCCAAGAATATATACACAAGGGATAAAGTAGGTCTAGTCTTTGACTAAAAAAAGAAAGAACTACATATCACTACCAAAATGTACGCTAGCGCCTCCTTAATGTTAGACAAATAGTCGTATATTAATTATGTAATTAAGTGAGATCCGCTGACCCTCTTATAAATATGTACTTACCACATGGGTTTTCAATAAAAAAATATTATTTGCTTATTTATTTCTATAATGATATCTAATAGATTTCGTCCCTAGTGGCCTCTCTTCCGTAGCTCTAGCCGCCGCCATGCCCACGGTCGCGCTGGGGCGCTCGGTCCGACCGCCGCTGACATGTGTCGCTCACCCGTGTTATCCAACTAACACTAGCCACCACCGTTCTGATGCGGCATGTGACCGCAGTCCGACCGCCACCACCAGCAGTCTGACCACAGGCCACAACGCATGGCACTCCACCCCGTGTCGTCCATCAGACCTAAACATTGCCGTCGTCTTCCCTAGGTCCAACTGTCGCCACTCGCGGTTCAATCGTCAACCATCCAGGTTGTATCTACTGCGATACGATGACATCCGGATGCGCCCACAATAGCGATGGCTCCAACAACAACAATATCTCCAACGTCCAAATGGACGAGCAGGATGTTGTCTTGGTTACCAAACTAACTCGGTTGACTGTGGAGGCCGATCGACAAGCCATTGAAACGGCACGTGCGGCGGCCGATGAGGCACGTGTCGCACTTCTTATCACCGCTGATGAGGTTCGTCGTGGCTTGGCAGCCACGACCCTCCTACTCCGGCATCCGATGATGTTGCTGCTCTCCATAGTCAAGCAATCACTATACTCAACATCAAGACGATGATCCCCATCGTACTCGACAACCTTTCACCGTATTACAATCAGAATACCCTCGGCAAGTACGACCTCTCCTATCATGTTCTCACCGGCATGGATCCCGACGCCGTCAATCCTCATTGACAGCGCATGATCTGCACTATCATCTCCTATCTTCGCGGCACCATCTCCACCGATCTCATTGAGATTGTCTCGACAAGCACACCCACAGCTAGTTCCATTTGGCTCAGGTTCAAGAGCAATTCATCGGCAACCTAAAGACTCGTGTTATGACTCTCGACGCCGAATTCCACACGTCTGTCCAGTGGGACCTCACCATCACCGACTACTGTCGTCGCATCATGTCGGTGGCCAACGCACTGGCTGACTTGGGTGAGGTAGTCCTTGACCGCAGCCTCATCCTCACGATGTTTCGTGATCCGAACGAACGGTTCTCCCACATGGCATCTCTACTCAAATGGAAGCACCCATTCCCTACCTTCACCGAGGTCCACAACCACCTACAGATTGAGTTGATCAAGATGAAGTCTAAGCTGGAGAACGCCAGTGCCCTGACTACCACTTCTTCAGGTGCAGGACGCACCCCACTGCCCGCATCATCCGACGGTCCTCTTCCACGTGCCCCCACTCCAGGGGCCCCTACTTCCGGCGCCCTGCCTTCCAGTGCAACTGCTTAAGCCGCTCCGTTCTCCAACCGGAGCCGAAACCGACGCACCCGCTGGGTGACTTACTGGGAATGAGTAACTATTGATTAAGTGTACTGCAAATTTTTAGGGTGTACTTAGCTATTTTCTATTTTCTGGAATTTTAATGACAACAGACAATTTATAATTATTTTCTCGCTATATACATGACTAGAAGAGCTAAAATTTTAACTGTGAGATACTTAGATTATTATTACTTAATGTATCTCTAATATTTCTCAGATTAAGGACTAAATATCTCAGATTATCCACTGGTTGGATCTCTCAATAATTCATTTACTATATTATTACATAATGTATTTGTCACTATAATAAAAAACACCTTCATATGAAATAAAGTTTCTCAGAGTGTAGATATAGTCCTAAGGAGTCCAACAAAATGGGTTTGACATTATTATTTTTTAGAAATTTCTAAAATTTTCACAAGACTCTCAACATTTTTGGAATTAATTGTAAATAGAAAACTCTTAATATTCCACATCCAATAGAATTGAGGTCACCCACAGGACCATAGTACCGGCCACAAGGGATCAATGCGGTGCACAGGATCCTGCGTCTTGCTCAAGGGTGCGCCATGCCAGCCCGGCCGGCTGCCGCGGCGGCTCACCGGCACTGGCCGCCTTGTGGCAGTTCTTTTCCAGGTTGTTTTTCAAGTTTCCAACAAATGCCAAATATAGTGATTGTTGATCTAATTGAACCCTTAGGGATGATAGGAGTTGAAGAGTTATCTGCAAACGTAACATCTTATACACATGAAACATAAGAGAAGAACGAGAACCATTCTTTGTTACTAATTATGTGGTGTTATCATAGTGAATCCACAAGAAAAATGTCCTCCTTACTCAAGCTTGTGACCTAAATAGCAGCAAAACACATCGATGACTTAATATTCGGGTTGGTAAGAAGACATTTAGGCATCAAGTATTGAGTCACACAACATCCAGCAGGAAAAGCACATGAAAATTGAAAATGTACAACAGATTTATGAGCCAAATAACGAGAATCCTTATGCCCAACTACTGACCTACGAGATGTGACATGTGTAGCACGAAAAACAGTAGGTTTGGGGTCAAGCTTTGCATGTTTTTGACTAATACAACAGTGTGTGTGCATTTAACATCATTAACACCAAGTGTAGCTCGGTTGTTATGAGATCTGTCTATCTTTGTTCTCCTTATTTTGTTGTTTAGCTAGTCTATAGCAAAAATCTATAACATGACCATCTCGACCGTAGAAGGTATAGTGAAATTTAACCTTTATATTCATGTCTAGATTAGCAAGCAATCTGTTTTTAGCATCCAAATGAGACAACATCCCTGCTGATCTAAAAAGCATATTTTTTTGCTTAGGAATTGTTTAAATCAAACCACTTTCTAGTGACTTTACAACCATTGATGGATTAGCCTTAGCTTGACCATGAGAATAAAACCTAAACCATTTTTTATCATTTCTACACTTAAAAGAATTAGAAAGTAAGTTTGGTTCTTATTACCACTACAAAACCACACTTGAGTCCTATGCATTTAATCAAGTTTCTTTGGACAGATAAAGGCAATTTTCATATGAAGTTTTTGCTTTTATTTTACAATTACAATAATAATGAACATCATGTGTGTGTAAATCATCATTCAACGCAAAAATTTCGGCCCTAGCATCATGCAATTTCACATTAATTTTATCGCAGTTAGAACAATGCAAATCGGTTGAATAGGTAACATCTTTCATGTTTTTTTCTACTTGTTATATCTATCTTTTTATTATTTTCAATATCAAGCTTACGTTGATTAATTGTAGAAGCATGCACATCTCTAAGAGATGACAATTGATCATAAATCAGCTTACAAAAAGTACAAGTATCATCACTAGGAATCAAATATTTCAAATGTTTAATTTCATATTTTAGTGAGTCAATTTTAGCATCTTACTTTCTAAGTCACTTGTCCTTTTCTCAATAATAGCATCAAGAAGACAAAACAGCATTAGAAAGGTCACGGTAATAAGGATTTACCTCGTCATTGTCATTGTTCAGTCCATCCTCCAACGTGCCTGAAGTTGAGTTGCTTGCATTAAACACAAGCTCGCCAATGTTTCCTTATTGTCTTTGTTTTTGGATGAGGTTCTTGATCTTATTTACTTTTAGTATCTGTAGGATCGAAGAGCACGTGAAAAGCTACCAGCGAGGGGGTGAATGGTAGATTAAAACTTTTTATGTGAAATCTATTAAAAAAATCTCTCGACCGAAAATCGATCTGATAAGGAAACCGTGTGTGTGACTGTTTTCGACATGTTCAAACGTGACTAAACTAGTAAAGATTATAGAAAATCAATTCAAAAATCCACTGCAACAAGAATCATGTGAAAACACTAAGTAGAACTTGAGTTATGATCAAAAGACTAGACGGAGGTAAATCTGTTCTACCCGATTTCAAAAACAGATCTGCAATGCTGTAAACAAACTCGTGTAGATAAAAAAACAAATCTAAAAAGAATCACGTTGTGAAGACAACCCGAAAAGAATCACGTCAATTGGATCAGTAAAACGTGAGTTATGATCGAAATACCGAAGCAACGACGGTTTGTCCAGAAACTCGCCAAGGAAAAACTTGTCTAAAACAAGTCGGACGAACAAGACACCAAAGCTCCTCTAAACTATGAATTTTATTCATCAAAACTCAAGAGAAGCATCCACAAGTTGTGCTCTCACGAGCCTTGGCCTCCCTTTCTTATATAACCAGCCCTAAAGCCAACTAAATTCAAACTAGGACTCCTACTTTTACTTGGATTCAAACTCTAACTTTCTAAAACTGCTCAAGACTCTTCTATACGCAGATAGGAGCAATATTAAGACTTCCAAACACCTTAGGAACTTCCCAAACATTACTAAAACAACTCTCCTTTGTGCCTAAACATGAAATCCTATTATAACCAACTCGAAACTTTCCATAAACGAACCATAACTGCCTCAGCCGCAGTCTGAGCGCAAAATCCAGCCGGTTGAACCTTTTCAACCATATCTTCACTTCCATATATACTCACCACGCCTTAGAAAAATGTAGCCACGTCCATGCATCCCATGCATACGTGCAAACACTTGCCAAAACGTTCACAGCACCTTCATATGCATTGTTCTTGACCCAAACATGCTGCGTGACCTCTCATTCAGCTCAACCACAATTCCTCCTGAACTTGGTTGCTGAACCTCATTTTCTCCCTAAGACTAGTTCAAGGATTTCCATCACCAGCCATGTCTTGACCTCAAGCAACACCTCCACATGAACAAACATCCATTTTTTTCGAGCACAAGTCCGTGACTTAACTCACGTTAGTCCGAAAACCACAACACCTTACATGAGCACCTCACATAAGCATGTTGCAAACCACGACAATGTATTAACCACCATAGTCAGCCATAACACATAAAAACTTAGTAATAGAATACTAAGCAAACATTCCATAAGCCAAGAAGCACGTTCAAAACATTGCAAGTTGAAAACAGAGTGGCTGAAAATTAAACACTACAAAAACTGCTGCTCTGCAGTGACAGTTACTCCTGAAATGCAATGAGAAAGTTCGGACAATCCGAAGCGGGTATTTCGGTAATATTCAAAATTTTAAATGTAAATCCTCGCTTTATTCTAATTGCCAAGGTATTCAACACACATAGGTCTCACAGTATCCACATCACTCATATTGATCTGTTCAAGTGTGTTAAGGACCCGATGCACCACTTTGCGATTCCCGAATACTCACTTCTTGTCGTTGTTGTTGTTGGAGGAGCGCTTAAAACTTGTAGGCTTTTCATCCTGTGGATTTGTAACATAAAAATGTTAGGGAATGTCCCGACTCACCACATTCGAAGATCTTTGAGAGTGTAACGTCCAAAAATTTGCAAACCAAAAAATTTCAAACAAACGGACGTGATGCATGTGTGAGAATTTGAAAATTTGAAACAAATTTGAGGTTTGCATGAAGAAGCAGAAAAGGAAAAGAAAAATGGCAGCTGGGCCGAAATCTCCCCAAACATCTGCAACAACCTCAAATTCATTTCCATGCATTGCATACATTTTTTATATAGAGAAACATTATAAAAGAAGTAGAAATGGAGAAAAGAACCGTATAAATGGAGGAACCATAGAAATGGAGAAAGAATTATAAAACAATGATGGGGAACAGGAAAAAGATAGCTGAAATGAGCCAATTCCAATTTGTCGAAGTGCGCTGCCGACACTTCCCCCGCCCAGCGGGACACGTGGCGCTCTCGGAGCTCACCCCTACCGAGGGGGTGAGGTCCGACACTGCTGGCTACGTGGCAGGCCCGGGGCTCGCCTCTGAGGAGAAGGCTATTTTGTGATCTCTTGGCCATACACCGATGGTTGTGTACTGGTAGAATAGAGGTTCTGCAGTTGCCAACGGGTGATGAAATCACGAACTTGTGGGTAAAGCGGTGCCACCTCTGTAGAGTGTAAAACTATCATAATAGCCGTGCTTCCGGTCACAAGCACCTGGCCAACTCACATGATTAGAGGGAAAACATGGGATGGATGTTCGGTATGGTTATGGTATGGGCATTGGGATTGGTTTTGGGACTGTTTTGAGTCGTGACATTGAGTTTGGTTTCGGTTATACGAATATGAGATGGTTATGAATGTTTATGAATATGAGATGAACTTGAGAAAGATTAATGGCTGGTTGAGACTTGATAAATGGTGAATTATGATGGAGAAAATGATGCTGAATTACTTGGTCATGTTGGGATAAATATCACTTAGAAATAGATGCTGTTTTTATCATGTTGCGAAATAAAATTTGCTTGCTGCAATGAGCCCTTTTTATTCCTACCTTGTTGTAAGCTACATGTCATATTTTTTTCCCGCACTTGCTGAGTACGACATGTATTCACCCTTGCATTATCACATAAACATCAGCAACAGGAGAAGAGTACTTTGAGGACCATGTGGAGTACTAGGCGTGTGAACTACCGTCAACATGCCTGTGGAGTTGAAGATGGACCCGCTGCTACTTAGTTATTTCCGCTGTCGTTTAGAGACTTCCGCTGCAAGAATAAGTTAGAGATTCATGAGTGAGACGATGAGTCGATGTAATAAAGTACTTGAACCCTATTTATTCTTGGTTATATTCTGAAGTCAGTTTGTGGATTACATGTGTATGTGTGATGAACATCTTGGGCACACATATGTTTTAACTTGGTTCTGTTTTCAAAACCGGGTGTCACAGATTGGTATCAGAGCCACGTTGACTGTAGGACGCAAGCCTAGGTAGAATGGACACTCTAAAACACATAGGAACACCCCTTTGAACTGCTATTATCAAAAAAATTGCTTGCTGCTACACTTTACTTGTCAATTCAGCCATCGCAAAGTGCTATTTTCAGCCCCTCCTTCCCTCTTCCTTTGGACAACAACACTTTTGCTTTCTTGCTTCATAGCTTCTGAAGTTTTGGAGCTATTTATTCCTTCTATAAAGTTTCTCATGTCTTATTTAAAGATGCCAGTGATTAGGAGCACCCGCGCCATCTAACCCTACATGGACTGCTGACTCACCATGGCATGCGCCCATGTATGGACCACCCCCGTCACACGGCAGGAACAGCACCAGTTCAAATGATTAAGTTTAGGATTCCCATTGAATAAGCTGTAATAGGAACGTTTAAATCGTAGTAGTGTGAATAGGAGTGGTGTGTTGAACTTTTGTGATGATTGCTTGTGTTTTTGTGCTAGTCTGAGTTGTGAGACGCTTCTGTGAAAGTCCACATCCACACATAGTAGAGAGATGTGAGATGATTCGGCACATGTTCACATCCTCATATGGGCTGAAATTAATAAAATAAGTTGCTTAGTTCATACAACTTGATGCATATAGTTGGGGGGATCAATCTAAACTTCTATTCTCTATTCTACTCAACTCTCTCTCATAGATGGTGAGGGAAAACGCCAGCCGTCAAAGGAGGAAACCATGAACCACAAGAGGATGGCAACGTTGAAGTACCTGGAAATGCTAACCCTGGGGCTGATGCAAACAACCTTGAACGGTTGATGGCTATGCAGAACCAGCTCATGCAAACTATGATACAAACTTTGGGACAGCTGCAAGCCAACAACAACAACAATCCTAACCCCGTTCCTGCACCCCCACCGCTACCACCGCCACCACCGCCGGCTCACAATAGATTGGGAGAGTTCATGAGGACTCGACCGCCTACTTTTTCACAAGCTAATGATCCCATGGAGGCTGATGATTGGTTGAAATCCATGGAAAAGAAGCTTGCTATTGTTCAGTGCAATGATCGGGAGAAAGTTCTCTTCGCATCGCACCAACTTATGGGAGCATCCACTGACTGGTGGGACGCTCTTTGCAATGCTCATGACAACTAGGAGACTATCACTTGGGCTGAGTTCAAGGAGAGTTTCCGCTCTCATTACGTCCCTGCTGGAGTCATGGTGCTTAAAAGGCAAGAGTTCGAAGGTCTCCGCCAAGGAAAGAAGAGCGTGAATGAGTACCTCAACAAGTTCACGCAGCTGTCAAGGTATGCTCCCGAAGATGTCAACTCGGATCAAAGGAAGCAATACTTGTTCATGAGAGGATTGAACAATGAGATCCAAGTTCAGCTACTCAACAACGATTATGCAAACTTCCAGAAGCTCGTTGACAAAGCTATAGTGGTTGAGAGCAAGATCCGTGAGATCGAGCAAGAGGGCAAGAGAAAGATGTCATACCAGCCACAAGGGAGCACTGTACGTCCCCGTTTCATGCCACCAGCTGCACCGCAGTATGGCTCATCCGCTTCTACTTTCCGCCCTGGACACCCACCTCACCCTAATCAACCATCACAGCAACGTCCTGTTATGCAAGCACCTCGTATGCCTTTGCCTCCTGCGCCCCGTCCCAACATGGGCGCCTATGCTCAAAACCAGCCTCGCCCCAACGTTCCTGCTGTTTTGGGCAACAAAGCATGCTTTTCATGCAGAGAGGCGGGACACTTTGCAAGTTAATGCCCGAAGAAAGGCCTTGGACAGCCAACCAACGCATCAAAACAGAACCCACGGTCGAATGGAGGAGCTACGCAATGTAACGGTGGGCAGCAGAACTACGCTCGTGGCAACGTGAATCATGTCTCCGCTGAGGAAGTGCAACAAGCTGAGGACGTCGTGATTGGTATGTTCCTTGCCAACTCCAACCCAGCCACTGTTTTATTTGATTCCGGAGCATCGCATTCATTCATATCATTCAAGTATGTTACCAAGTATAATCTGCCCATATCACACATGAAACACACTATGTTGGTTAATTCTCCCAGTGGAGAGATGAGGACTAATATAGTATGTCCGAAAGTAAACCTTAAAATAAGGGGAGTAGACTTTCTTGCTAACCTTATTGTCTTGGATTCCCAAGGGATTGATATAATACTTTGAATGGATTGGTTAAGCAAGCACAACGGAGTAATTCAATGTGCTGAGAGGAGCGTGCAGTTGACAAATGAGCACGGTACTCGTATTGAGTTCGAGTCAGCCCAACCGGCAACTGAGAAGGCAGCGTTGAACCACGTCGAAGAAGCAACATTGGAAAGCATTCCGGTGGTTCAAGAGATTTCAGATGTGTTCCCGGAAGAACTTCCTGGTATGCGACCTGACCGGGACATCGAATTTGCCATTGATTTAGTACATGGAACTGCACCTATAGCGAAAAGGCCATATAGGATGCCCGCTAATGAACTAGTGGAACCTAAGAAGCATTTTCAGGAGCAGCTAGAAAAGGGTTTTATACGCCCAAGCTCGTCACCGTGGAGAGCCCCCGTGCTCTTCGTAGACAAGAAGGATGGGACCCAAAGGATGTGTGTGGATTATAGGTCTCTCAATGAGGTGACGATCAAGAATAAATACCCGCTGCCCCGTATAGAGGACCTGTTTGACCAAATGAAAGATGCCCAAATTTTCTCCAAGATTGATCTTCGGTCGGGATACTTCCAGCTGAAGATTAAGCCCTCCGATATACCCAAGACTGCATTTCGAACACGGTATGGTTCGTATGAATACACCGTTATGTCTTTGGATTAACGAATGCACCCGCATATTTTATGTACCTCATGAATAAGGTCTTCATGGAGTACTTGGACAAGTTCGTCATGGTTTTCATCGACGATATCATGGTGTATTCAAAAAGCAAGGAAGAACATGAAGAACATTTGAGATTGACATTGCAGAAACTGCGAGAGCATCAATTGTATGCCAAGTTCAGCAAGTGTCAATTTTGGCTAAAAGAGATATTGTTCCTAGGCCACATCATCTCCGAGAGAGGAGTATAGGTTGATCCCGGAAAAGTGGGAGATGTTCTGAAGTGAACCAACCGCAGAATGTGAGAGATATTCGGAGTTTCCTTGGGATGGATGGATACTACCGATGGTTCATCAAGGATTTCTCCAAAATAGCAAAGACTATGAATGAATTGCTAATGAAGGTAAAAGCATTTTAGTGGACACCAGTGTGCCAAGAAAGCTTTGAGGAGCTCAAGAAAAGACTAACCACAGCGCCGGTGTTGGTATTTCCGGACGTGAGCAAGAGTTTCGATATATATTGTGACGCATCAATACAAGGGCTTGGATGTGTGTGTAACACCCCAAATTTTTAGTCAAGATTCAAATCTTTGGATTTAGAACCATAAAACATGTTCAGAGGGGAATTTAGAAATTTTTGGACGTATTGCATGTTTTGCAAAAATTCAAATTCAAACTGGAATTCAAATTATACTCAAAACAGAAAAGAAATGAAAAAGAAAAAGGAAAACCGGAAAAAAACTGGCCAGTGGGCCGAAACCCCAGCCGGCCCAGCAACCTCCCGCGCAGCCCGCCCCCGCGCGCGCCGCGCTGCCCCTCGCTGACGGGTGGGACCCGCCTGTCATCCCTAACCCCGCGACCCCGGACTCTTCTCCGCGCGCGCGCGATCGCAACCGATCGGGAAACCGCGCTCCGCAGCAGAATTCTGGACCCTGAGGACTCTAACTCGATCACAACAGAACCACCGCCCTCCCCCGGCTATAAAAACAATCGATCCGATCAGTTTTCCTCACGCGATCGCCGATTTTCGCTCCGGTGAGCACCGAGACTTCGCCGGTGAATTCTGGCCGATCTAAGCTCGGAAACTCTGATCTAACTCGTTGGTCTTGATCCACCGCCTCCGGGGAACTTTGCAGGTGCAGAAAACCCGAAGACTTACGGTGCAAATCCAGCTCCGACGAGCTTCGCCGTGGTTTTGCCTCGGACCTCGCCGCCGAGCACTTTCCAGGACCCCCGAGCTCGAGAAAACCCCCGAGGTGAGATCCCTGACCTCCCCTCTACCGATCTAGGCCATAAGATCACAGTTCTAGGCAGAATTCTCGAGGATCCGAAAGTTTCCGGCGAGATCGCCGCTTCCCGCCGCCGTGCGCCGCCGGCAGCGCCGCCCGCGCTCGATCAGAGCGACGTGGCCGCTTGTGCGCCGTTTATTTTAAATCGCACGGTAGACTTTAAAACCCCGCGTACCGGTTCGATGTTATAATCTCAGCCGTCGGTTTAAAATCAGACGGTCCACGTCAGCCCCGCGTTATAAAGACTGGAATTCTTACGTGCTACCCCCTGGGGTTCTCTGGAATTGAGAGCTAGCCCCGGAAACTTCAGATCTAGCCCCTGGAACTCCAGAAAATCATGTAAATTCATTTAAAAATCAGTTTTAGCCCCTGGACTTAATAGAAATTAAGAAAAACACCTCTGAAAAGTGTAGCTAGACCCCTGGAAATTAGGAAAATGATATTATAGACCCTGTAATGGGATGAATTCATTATTCTAGCTCTGTTTAGTATTTAATTTAGAAAATTGAATATGTAACTAGTGTTTAAATATTAAAAAGGGGGACAAACATAATTGTCAAACTTATTAAAAACTTTCTCAGTACTTAAAAAACTTTGGAGTGAGATAAAAATATATTTTTGGGCTGAAATAAATCTGTTTCATCTATTATTCACATTTAATAGTGTAGGGACACATTTTTAAGTAAAGAATAGTTAAAGAAAAGTAGGGAAAATAATTATGAAATAGTATACATCAGAAGCCAAGGTCAAAATATGATCTTAAATTATTTAGGACCAGAACCTAATCTGTTTAGGTAGTGTGTATTACTAATTTAATAATAAAATACACAATTATGCATAAGAATATAAATCTGAAAATATAGAAACTAGTAAATGATAAATGGAGTTTCTAAAGTATAAAGAATTCAGTTTAGGGTTGATAGAAATTATGAAGGCACATATGGAGAAGAAAAATACTTTTCATACATACTTGGTAGTTTAATATATAAGGAATTTATTTAAAACTGAAACACACATATATATATGTATATATATATATATAGTATGTGAGTATAAATATGAACACCAAAGTAGGAATCCTACACATGTAAATGAAAGTGTATGCAAGCCCCAAATCAACACACATAGAGTATCCACAACACATAAAATGGTAAAGAAACTTTCATAAATGTGAATGTGTGGTTTGTATGAAGTGGAAGTGTGAACTATGTCTTATGATTGTTGTTTTTCTTTTGCTATGTGTGATGGTATGAAGTAGAACCTGCTCAAGAGCAAGTTATTCAATTCCAAGACCAAGACTACCCATTTCAAGAGCAGCAAGAAGGAGGCAAGTGTCCTTGACCACTTTGATCCTATGCTAGGATGTGTAGATAGAATTATTTGCATTGTCAAGTTAAATATGAAACCCATGCTAGGAAGTTTCCTAGAATTGCATTACCTTGTTTCCTTGAAGCTTGGGTTGGGATTTATATTGTCATGTCATTTATACACATGCATATGCTTAGCCATGCTTAGAATGGGATATTTGGGACATGAGATCATCAGTTTATATTACCATACTCTTGAATGAGACATTGTGAGTTATGTAGAGGTAGGGATCAAGGCAAGTTGGATGTTTTGGTTGTGTGCTGGGTGCACGAGACTTGGGTTTGTGTTTAGTACTTGCCTGGATCCTAAGGACCGGTTCATGGAGCATGTAACCCGGCTTTACAGTGCCAACCACATGCTGAGATGGGGCAGCTTAGCCAATTAATTAGGTGTATCCCCGGCGTAGTATGGGTGTGTTGGATGGTGCGGGGATTTAGGTGTCAGCTGGACTACCATATGAACCGCAAGGCTCAAGAGGGGGCCACTGCAGCGGGGTTGGAGCCTCTTGTATGCTGTTAGGGGTGAAACCTCAGTGGGCCCACGCTCGTCGGGAATCCCTTTGTAAAGGCTTCGTAGTGATCTCTTGGCCACACACCTGGGAAGTGTGAATGTGGTTCGTAGCCACTGGCATAATGGAGGTTCTTTTAGTCCACCCGGCAACGGGGGATGAAATCACTACTTGTGGGTACAGTGGTACAAACTCTGCAGAGTTAAAAACTGTCTTGACAGCCGTGCTCACGGTTAAGAGCGGCCTGGACTTATTCATGATTAGAGAATTGATGGTTTTGGAAGTTAAGCGGGGAGCTTAACATTGGAAATGATGATTATGGTTATTGGTTTATGATGATGGGATGGGAGATTTGAACCATTTCACCTGTGTAGTAATGTAGGTGCTTAATAAGCTAAGGTGATAGGTATTTATTGCGTAGTGCTTTAACCATGAGTTCAACCTCTCCTTGTTCTAGCCATGCATGATATAATTTTCCCACACTTGCTGAGTACCATTGGTACTCAACCTTGCATATTTGTTGGTTTATATTGCTGCTCAGGTCAAGATAATGAGATGGTGTATAATGACCAAGATTTTGGACCCGAGGAAGGTTTCTAGGTTCATGAAGACCCCCGGGCAACACCTGTGATGGAGCCCTAAAGAATAATATTCCGCTGCTAGTTTATTTACTTGTGATGAAGCATTAGTGTTCATTAAGACATTTGTGATGTAAGACTTATTTATAATCGACACCTGGCTTGTAATAAATGATGCTTCACTATTTGTCATCACATGTATGAGAAAATGATCCTGGCATACATGTGATATTCACTTGGTTGTTCTTCGGAAAAACCGGGTGTGACAGAGGTGGTATCAGAGCCAAGGTTGCCCGTAGGAACGTGGACCTAGGTAGAAATGGACGTATTTAAGGGCCCTATTTTCTTAAAAACTATTTTCCAAGGTGTGGGTGAAAAAGTGTTATTAAAAGGGTCATTTTCTTCATCTTACCCCAACTTTCATTCAAAATAGGATTTTTGTTTGAGATTTTATCTAACCTAATTTTAAATTCTTCTGTTTTAGATGGTTCGCATGATTCGCACCGCTCGTAAGTCCACGGGAGGGAGAGTTCCCGTAGTTGCCCTTGCTGAAAGAGAGGAGAGTCGTCCAGTGACGTACCTTTCCTACGGATTGGCAGTAGGAGATTTGTTGCGCCGTCTTCGACGTATGCTTGAAGCCGCCGGCAATACGGGCAAGCTCATCATCCACTATAACTCCACCAGGACCATCCGTGAGAAGAGGGAAGAATGGAGTTCGGAGATGAGGATTATACACGAGAATCAGCTGCTTAAGATCCACCACTCTCCAGCTTGTCGAGCAACACAAGTTGACGCGGAGAGAGATGTCACCTGGGAGGCCATCACCTGCCAGAGCCACATCTATCGTCGCCACTTGGACAAAACTGAGTACATGTATGTCCTCCAACGTGAGAGTGGTACCACGGAGTACAAGTACCCACCGGTGCAGCAAGGGACTTCCCATGAGCACATGGACTTATGCTTGGGAGATGCTGCTATGCTCAGCACTCGACTGCAGGAGTGTCAACAAGAGCTTCAGGATGTCCGAGATACTCTGAAGGAGACGGAGGCATTGCTGCGAGCGTGCTTAAAAGCGAGAGAAAGAGGAGATGGGAATGAACTGTGTGTCACCGTAAGTGATCCATGGACCCCTGACTCCCCGGATCGCCGAGCGATCAGGCGTCGTCGCACTTCTCCACCAGCAGCCTCCCCACCCAAAGCAGAGTCAGAAGGTAGCCGAAATGAGGAGGAAGATCCCGAGGAGCCAGCTCAAGAGGATGAGTAGTGTAGAGTCTTTCCCCTAGCTAGCAAGAGGTCGAGTAGCCGAGTCGTTACGAATTTAATGGTGTGATAATGCTTGGTGTGTGACGTGAGTTGTGGAAGCCATGAGCAAGTGTCCACAGCCTCGTCTTCAGATTGTTTTGCTTTGGTGTGTGAACCCACAGGAAATAATAGTGCATTTATTGGGTGTGAGATATAAAACCCTCGTAAGATTTTAACAAAACTTCAACACTTCAAAGTACAAACAAGTGAAAGTAGTAAGATGATACCAAATGCTTACAAATTAACATTTGTGATTCTGCCAGATGGCCGGAAGAGGAAGAGGACGTGCTGCCAACCCCGCCAACAACAATGATGAGGCATGCAACTCTCATCTTTCTGGAGGCCAGAACCGGGGTGGTCGCCGTGAAGAAGTTGATCCTCTCCACCAAATGCTGGAGAATCAAAATCAGCTCATCCAGAACTTGACTCAAGTAGTGGCCAACTTGCATCAAGTTCCACCTCCACAAGCTGCACCACGCCAACCAAGGTTGAGTGAGTTTCTAGGAACTCAACCTCCAAAGTTTGCAAGTGCTGCTGAACCTCTGGAGGCAGATGATTGGCTGAAGACCATTGAAAGTAAGATGAGAATCATACAATGCCAAGGGTATGAGAGGGTGCTGTTTGCCTCTCATCAATTGCAGGGACCTGCTGCTGATTGGTGGACCGCCTACGTGGCCGCCCATCATGACCCTGAGAGCATCACTTGGGAAGAGTTCAAGCGTAGCTTCCGCAACCATTACATCCCAAGAGGTGAACTCAAAAACAAGAGGAAAGAGTTTTTGGGACTGCAGCAGGGAAACATGACGGTGAGGGAATACCTCACTAAATTCACTCAACTATCCCGTTATGCTCCACGAGACATAGAGACAGATGAGCAGAAACAAGATTGTTTCGTGGAAGGACTTACCGCAGAGATGCAGTGCGCAATGTCCTCCAATGAGTATGAAAGCTTTCAGAAGATGGTGGACAGAGCATTTGTGGTGGAAAGGAAGCTGAAGGCCCTGGAAAATGAGAATAAGAGGAAGGCTGGGTGGTCACATCAAGCCTCAGGGAGCAACACCCGCCCACGTATGATGCAGCAACCTACGGGGCAGACAAGCCGTGCTGCGGTACCCTATTCAGCACCAAGAGGGTACAACCCAAACTACAGGCCTCCCGCAGCACCAGCACAGCCGCAACGTCAGTTTGTACAACAGCCTCGCCCCGCATATCCACCTCGACCAGCAGTGCAAGGACCCCCAAACCAACCCCAAGACAACAAGGGCCAAGCATCTAAGATTGGGGTGCAATGTTTCAGCTGTGGTGAAGTGGGGCACTACGCCCATAAGTGTCCAAAGAAGAAGCCCACGCAACCACAGCAGCAGAACGTAATGAGAGGACGGGTGAACCACGTCACTATGGAGGAAGCACAAGAGGCACCCGACGTGGTAGTTGGTAAGTTTCCTGCCAATTTACACCTTGCAACTCTGCTGTTTGATTCTGGTGCTACCCATTCGTTCATTGCTCAAGGGTTTGTTAAGAAGCATGACCTAGCAACCACACAAATGAACCATATGCTAGCGGTAAATTCTCCAGGTGGAGAAATAAGGACAAGACAAGTGTGTCCCAAAGTGAACCTAGACATTAATGGGGTAGTATTTACCGCTAACCTCATAGTGATCGATTCACAAGGGATAGATATTATTTTGGGTATGGATTGGTTGACCAAACATAATGGAATCATCCATTGTTCGACCAGAACGGTGGAACTAACTCACCCTAGTGGCACAAGAGTAAAGTTCATAACGATACACGAGCCTAGGAGGGACATTAAATTAAATCAAGTGGAGGTGAAAGTTGAGGAAATCCGGACTATCAGGGAATATCCAGATGTTTTTCCGGAGGAGTTGCCAGGAATGCCTCCCGACCGTGACGTGGAATTCGCAATCGAGCTAGTACCGGGAACAGCCCCGATATACAAGAGACCTTATCGAATGGACTCCAAGCAGCTAGAAGAGCTCAAGGATCATTTGAGAGAATTGACGGAAAAGGGGTATGTTCGCCCTAGTTCCTCACCATGGGGAGCTCCGGTAATATTTGTGCCTAAGAAAGATGGAACTCAAAGGTTATGCGTGGATTACCGTGCCTTGAATGAGGTGACCATCAAGAACAAGTATCCATTACCCCGCATTGAAGACTTGTTTGATCAGTTGAGGGGAGCTTGCGTGTTCTCGAAAATTGATCTCAGGTCGGGATACCACCAACTCAAGATAAGGCAATCTGATATTCCCAAGACAGCTTTCGTATCTCGGTACGGACTGTATGAATACACTGTCATGCCTTTCGGGCTAACCAATGCCCCGGCATATTTCATGTACCTCATGAACAAGGTATTCATGGAATATCTGGACAAATTTGTGGTGGTTTTCATAGATGATATTCTCGTCTTCTCCAAAGATGAAGAAGAACATGAGAAACATCTAAGGTTGGTGTTACAGAGGCTGAGAGAACACCAACTATATGCCAAGTTGAGCAAGTGTGAGTTTTGGCTAAAGAGAGTTCCCTTTTTGGGACATATAATCTCGGAGGGAGGAATCTCCGTAGATCCCACCAAAATCGAAGATATCCAGAAATGGAAAACCCCTGAAAATGTCGGGGAAGTTCGAAGCTTTTTGGGATTGGCTGGATACTATCGACGGTTTATTGAGGGATTCTCCAAGATCTCGAGACCTCTCACCAAACTGTTGGAAAAGGGAATCACATTCACTTGGACGCCACAGTGCGATACGAGCTTTCAGGAGCTAAAGAAGAGATTGACAACAGCCCCCGTGTTGGTTATGCCAGATATGCAGAAGAATTTCACGGTGTACTGCGATGCCTCTGGAAACGGGTTGGGATGTGTTCTCATGCAAGAGGGACATGTCGTGGCATATGCATCCCGGCAGCTTCGGAAGCACGAGAAGAACTATCCTACACATGACTTAGAACTAGCTGCAGTGGTACACGCGTTGAAAATTTGGAGGCACTATTTGATGGGGAAGAGGACAGAGATATATACGGATCATAAGAGTTTGAAGTACATATTCACACAGCCAGATCTCAACCTTAGACAAAGGAGATGGTTAGAGCTAATCAATGACTTTGATGTAGGCATCAACTATCATCCCGGGAAAGCAAACGTCGTGGCCGATGCCTTGAGTCGGAAAGCGCAGGTCAATAAGTTGAGCTTGAAGGATATGCCTGCAGAATTGAAGGACGAGGTTATAAGGCTCAATCTATGTCTAGTAAATAGTGGTGAAGCCATCGCCATGGAAGTGGACTCCACTCTTGAGCGAGACATACGCGAGGGACAAAAGAATGATGAGAAGATACAAGAGATCAGACAGCTCATCAAGGAAAATAAAGCTCTTGGTTTTAGAGAGGATGAACAAGGGACGGTGTGGCACGGGAAAAGGATCTGTGTGCCAGAAGTAAAGGAGATTCGTAAATTAATTTTGGAGGAGGCTCACGATTCCGACTATTCCATTCATCCTGGGAGTACGAAGATGTACCAGGATCTCAAGAGCAGGTATTGGTGGTATGGCATGAAGCGAGATGTCGCGGAACATGTTGCCCTATGTGACACATGTCAGTTGGTGAAAGCAGAACATCAACGACCCGCGGGATTATTGCAACCACTCAAAGTACCTGAATGGAAGTGGGAAGAAATCAGCATGGATTTTGTCGTGGGATTGCCTAGGACCCAATCCGGGCATGATTCAATATGGGTCATTATTGATAGGCTAACCAAGGTAGCTCATTTCATCCCTGTGAAAGAAAGCTACAGCGGATCCAAATTGGCAGAATTGTACATGTCAAGGATTGTGTGTTACCATGGAGTGCCAAAGAAGATAGTGTCGGACCGAGGGACACAGTTCACCTCGAGGTTTTGGCAGAAGTTGCATGAAACCATGGGAACCCATCTGAATTTCAGCTCTGCCTATCATCCCCAAACTGACGGGCAGACGGAGAGAACCAATCAGATCCTTGAAGATATGTTAAGGGCATGTGCACTCAAAAACAATAGGAGTTGGGACAAGAACTTACCGTATGCGGAGTTTTCCTATAACAACAGTTATCAAGCTAGTATGAAGATGTCACCGTTTGAAGCTTTGTATGGAAGGAAATGCAGAACTCCCCTATTTTGGAACCAAACAGGAGAAAGTAAGGTGTTTGGTCCCGAAGTGCTACAAGAAGCCGAAGCAAAGGTGAGGGAGATTCGCAACAACTTGAGGATAGCACAGACACGCCAGAAGAGTTATGCTGATGTACGAAGAAGAGAGCTCGTTTTCAACGTGGGAGACTATGTTTATCTCAAGGTGTCCCCTATCAGAGGACTTCGTCGGTTCAAAGTAAAAGGGAAGTTGTCACCTCGATACATCGGACCCTTTCAAGTTTTGGAAAGAAAAGGCGAAGTGGCGTACCAACTAGAGTTGCCGGTTCATCTGTCGGACGTGCACGATGTGTTCCATGTGTCGCAACTCAAGAAATGTCTGAGGACGCCTGAGGAGGTGTTACCCATGAACGAAGTGGATGTAGCTGAGGATTTGTCTTATGCCGAGCAACCATACAAGATTTTGGAGACAATGGAACGCCTCACCAGAAATAAGAGAATCAGGATGTGCAAGGTGCAGTGGAAGCATCACTCAGAAGAGGAAGCCACCTGGGAACGGGAAGATGAGCTTAAGGCACAATTTCCGGAATTATTTTCTTAGAAACACCAATCTCGAGGACGAGATTTCTTTTAAGGGGGGTAGAGCTGTAACACCCCAAATTTTTAGTCAAGATTCAAATCTTTGGATTTAGAACCATAAAACATGTTCAGAGGGGAATTTAGAAATTTTTGGACGTATTGCATGTTTTGCAAAAATTCAAATTCAAACTGGAATTCAAATTATACTCAAAACAGAAAAGAAATGAAAAAGAAAAAGGAAAACCGGAAAAAAACTGGCCAGTGGGCCGAAACCCCAGCCGGCCCAGCAACCTCCCGCGCAGCCCGCCCCCGCGCGCGCCGCGCTGCCCCTCGCTGACGGGTGGGACCCGCCTGTCATCCCTAACCCCGCGACCCCGGACTCTTCTCCGCGCGCGCGCGATCGCAACCGATCGGGAAACCGCGCTCCGCAGCAGAATTCTGGACCCTGAGGACTCTAACTCGATCACAACAGAACCACCGCCCTCCCCCGGCTATAAAAACAATCGATCCGATCAGTTTTCCTCACGCGATCGCCGATTTTCGCTCCGGTGAGCACCGAGACTTCGCCGGTGAATTCTGGCCGATCTAAGCTCGGAAACTCTGATCTAACTCGTTGGTCTTGATCCACCGCCTCCGGGGAACTTTGCAGGTGCAGAAAACCCGAAGACTTACGGTGCAAATCCAGCTCCGACGAGCTTCGCCGTGGTTTTGCCTCGGACCTCGCCGCCGAGCACTTTCCAGGACCCCCGAGCTCGAGAAAACCCCCGAGGTGAGATCCCTGACCTCCCCTCTACCGATCTAGGCCATAAGATCACAGTTCTAGGCAGAATTCTCGAGGATCCGAAAGTTTCCGGCGAGATCGCCGCTTCCCGCCGCCGTGCGCCGCCGGCAGCGCCGCCCGCGCTCGATCAGAGCGACGTGGCCGCTTGTGCGCCGTTTATTTTAAATCGCACGGTAGACTTTAAAACCCCGCGTACCGGTTCGATGTTATAATCTCAGCCGTCGGTTTAAAATCAGACGGTCCACGTCAGCCCCGCGTTATAAAGACTGGAATTCTTACGTGCTACCCCCTGGGGTTCTCTGGAATTGAGAGCTAGCCCCGGAAACTTCAGATCTAGCCCCTGGAACTCCAGAAAATCATGTAAATTCATTTAAAAATCAGTTTTAGCCCCTGGACTTAATAGAAATTAAGAAAAACACCTCTGAAAAGTGTAGCTAGACCCCTGGAAATTAGGAAAATGATATTATAGACCCTGTAATGGGATGAATTCATTATTCTAGCTCTGTTTAGTATTTAATTTAGAAAATTGAATATGTAACTAGTGTTTAAATATTAAAAAGGGGGACAAACATAATTGTCAAACTTATTAAAAACTTTCTCAGTACTTAAAAAACTTTGGAGTGAGATAAAAATATATTTTTGGGCTGAAATAAATCTGTTTCATCTATTATTCACATTTAATAGTGTAGGGACACATTTTTAAGTAAAGAATAGTTAAAGAAAAGTAGGGAAAATAATTATGAAATAGTATACATCAGAAGCCAAGGTCAAAATATGATCTTAAATTATTTAGGACCAGAACCTAATCTGTTTAGGTAGTGTGTATTACTAATTTAATAATAAAATACACAATTATGCATAAGAATATAAATCTGAAAATATAGAAACTAGTAAATGATAAATGGAGTTTCTAAAGTATAAAGAATTCAGTTTAGGGTTGATAGAAATTATGAAGGCACATATGGAGAAGAAAAATACTTTTCATACATACTTGGTAGTTTAATATATAAGGAATTTATTTAAAACTGAAACACACATATATATATGTATATATATATATATAGTATGTGAGTATAAATATGAACACCAAAGTAGGAATCCTACACATGTAAATGAAAGTGTATGCAAGCCCCAAATCAACACACATAGAGTATCCACAACACATAAAATGGTAAAGAAACTTTCATAAATGTGAATGTGTGGTTTGTATGAAGTGGAAGTGTGAACTATGTCTTATGATTGTTGTTTTTCTTTTGCTATGTGTGATGGTATGAAGTAGAACCTGCTCAAGAGCAAGTTATTCAATTCCAAGACCAAGACTACCCATTTCAAGAGCAGCAAGAAGGAGGCAAGTGTCCTTGACCACTTTGATCCTATGCTAGGATGTGTAGATAGAATTATTTGCATTGTCAAGTTAAATATGAAACCCATGCTAGGAAGTTTCCTAGAATTGCATTACCTTGTTTCCTTGAAGCTTGGGTTGGGATTTATATTGTCATGTCATTTATACACATGCATATGCTTAGCCATGCTTAGAATGGGATATTTGGGACATGAGATCATCAGTTTATATTACCATACTCTTGAATGAGACATTGTGAGTTATGTAGAGGTAGGGATCAAGGCAAGTTGGATGTTTTGGTTGTGTGCTGGGTGCACGAGACTTGGGTTTGTGTTTAGTACTTGCCTGGATCCTAAGGACCGGTTCATGGAGCATGTAACCCGGCTTTACAGTGCCAACCACATGCTGAGATGGGGCAGCTTAGCCAATTAATTAGGTGTATCCCCGGCGTAGTATGGGTGTGTTGGATGGTGCGGGGATTTAGGTGTCAGCTGGACTACCATATGAACCGCAAGGCTCAAGAGGGGGCCACTGCAGCGGGGTTGGAGCCTCTTGTATGCTGTTAGGGGTGAAACCTCAGTGGGCCCACGCTCGTCGGGAATCCCTTTGTAAAGGCTTCGTAGTGATCTCTTGGCCACACACCTGGGAAGTGTGAATGTGGTTCGTAGCCACTGGCATAATGGAGGTTCTTTTAGTCCACCCGGCAACGGGGGATGAAATCACTACTTGTGGGTACAGTGGTACAAACTCTGCAGAGTTAAAAACTGTCTTGACAGCCGTGCTCACGGTTAAGAGCGGCCTGGACTTATTCATGATTAGAGAATTGATGGTTTTGGAAGTTAAGCGGGGAGCTTAACATTGGAAATGATGATTATGGTTATTGGTTTATGATGATGGGATGGGAGATTTGAACCATTTCACCTGTGTAGTAATGTAGGTGCTTAATAAGCTAAGGTGATAGGTATTTATTGCGTAGTGCTTTAACCATGAGTTCAACCTCTCCTTGTTCTAGCCATGCATGATATAATTTTCCCACACTTGCTGAGTACCATTGGTACTCAACCTTGCATATTTGTTGGTTTATATTGCTGCTCAGGTCAAGATAATGAGATGGTGTATAATGACCAAGATTTTGGACCCGAGGAAGGTTTCTAGGTTCATGAAGACCCCCGGGCAACACCTGTGATGGAGCCCTAAAGAATAATATTCCGCTGCTAGTTTATTTACTTGTGATGAAGCATTAGTGTTCATTAAGACATTTGTGATGTAAGACTTATTTATAATCGACACCTGGCTTGTAATAAATGATGCTTCACTATTTGTCATCACATGTATGAGAAAATGATCCTGGCATACATGTGATATTCACTTGGTTGTTCTTCGGAAAAACCGGGTGTGACAGTGTGCTCATGCAAGATGGACAAGTGGTAGCCTATGCGTCAAGACAACTAAAGAAACATGAGCTGAATTACCTCACACATGACTTGGAACTTGCAGCCGTGGTACATGCCTTGAAGATTTGGTGGCATTATATCCTTGGCCACCGATGTGAGATCTATACGGATCACAAAAGCCTCAAGTATATATTCACGGAAACAGATCTGAATTTGAGGCAACATCGATGGTTGGAACTCATCAAGGACTATGATGTTGGAATCAATTATCATGCTAGAAAGGCCAATGTAGTAGCTGATGCATTGAGCCGAAAGGGAGCATGTCACCAACTCACGGTTCGGGAGCTACCGCCCAAGCTGCGCAAGGAGTTCGAACGGTTACATCTCAAGTTCTTGAACGAGATGGAAGTGATAGAACTCAACTCTTTCAAGCAACGGATGAGGAAATCAAGGAAAGAATCTGACAAGGCATAGAAAAGGATTTCAAGGAAGACGAGAAGGGCACGCTTTGGTTAGGGAAAAGGATTTGTGTGCCTAACGTTAAGCACATCCGCGACACGATATTAAAGGAGGCACATGACTCACCTTATTCCATACATCCCGGCTGTAAAAAGATGTACAAGAACCTGAAAACTTGCTATTGGTGGGATGGTATGAAAAGGGACATAGCTGAATATGTTGTCTTATGCGGCACGTGCCAACGGGTGAAGGCCAAACATCAAAGACCCGCTGGACTGTTGCAACCATTGAAAGTACCCGAGTGGAAGTGGGAAGACATCAACATGGATTTCATTGTCGGATTGCCACGTACTCGGTCGGGTTACGACTCCATTTGGGTTATTGTGGACCGATTGACGAAGCCATCCCATTTCCTTCCTGTTAGAACCACGTACCACGTCGCAGAACTAGCCGAGCTGTATATGGAGCAAATCGTGTGTCCCCATGGAGTTCCGAAGAGGATAGTTTCAGATCGGGGTTCTCAATTTACCTCTAGGTTCTGGAAGAAGCTGCATGAAGCCATGGGTACACGGCTGAATTTTAGCTCCGTTTACCACCCGCAAACTGACGGGCAAACTGACAGGACAAATCAAATTTTGTAAGACATGTTGAGAGCTTGCGTATTTAAACATGGGCGCAGTTGGGATAGGAGCTTGCCATATGCTGAATTCTCATACAACAACAGCTATCAAGCCAGCTTGAAGATGTCACCTTTCGAAGCATTGTATGGTAGATGGTGTAGAACGCCGCTGTTCTGAAATGAGACCGGAGAGAGCCAAGTGTTTGGACCCGAAGTGCTGCAAGACGCCGAAAAGCAAGTCCAAACGATACGAGAAAATTTGAAGGCTGCTCAGTCACGACAAAAAGGTTATGCGGACAATAGACGAAGAAGATTGACCTTCGAAGTAGGGGACTTCGTGTACCTTAAGGTATCACCTATCCGAGGCCAATGACCGTTCAATGTCAAGGGCAAATTAGCACCTCGCTACACGGGCCATTTAAGATTTCGGGCAAGGAAGGAGAAGTAGCCTATCAACTAGAGCTGACAACGCACCTCTTCGACGTACACGACATGTTTCACGTATCCCAACTCAAGAAGTGCTTAAGAGTACCGGAAGAACAAGTACCGATGGATGAGATCGAGCTTCAAGAGGATCTGACCTATGTGGAGCACCCCGTCCAAATTTTGGACGTGTGGAAAGGGTCACGAGGAACAAAGTGATCCGTTGGTGCAAGGTACAGTGGAGCCATCACACGGAAGCCGAAACTACATGGGAGCGTGAGGAAGACCTCAAGGCAGAATTCCCTCATCTATTCTCTACTCTATCGAATCTCAAGGACGAGATTCAGTTTAAGGGGGGTAGGTTTGTAACACCCTAAAATTCATTTCTATGCATTGCATACATTTTTCATATAGAGAAACATTATAAAAGAAGTAGAAATAGAGAAAAGAACCGTATAAATGAGGAAGGAACCATAGAAATGGAGAAATAATCATAAAAAATGATGGGGAATGGGAAAATGATAGCTGAAATGAGCCAATTCCAATTTGTCGAAGTGCGCTGTCGACACTTCCCCCAGCCCCGCGGGACACATTGCGCTCTTGGAGCTCACCCCTGCGGAGGGGGTGAGGTCCGGCACTGCTGGCTACGTGGCAGGCCCGCGGCTCGCCTCTGAGGAGAAGGGAGGCCCGGCCCGTTGGACACGTGGCACCCTCGGAACTCATCCCTGCGGAGGGGGTGAGGCCCGGCGCTTCTGGCCATGTGGCGCCCTCGGAGCTCGCCTCTAAGGAGAAGGGAGGTCTGGCCCCGCTGGACATGTGGCACCCTCGGAGCTTGCCTCTGAGGAGAGGGGAGGTCCAGCCCCGCTGGACATGTGGCGCCCTCGATGCTCGCCTCTGAGGAGAGAGGAGGTCCGGCCCCGCTGGACACGTGGCGCCCTCGGAGCTCGCCTCTGAGGAGAGGGGATGTCCGGCCCCGCTGGATACGTGGCACCGTCGGAGCTCGCCTCTGAGGAGAGGGGAGGTCCGGCCCGCTAGACACATGGCGCCTTTGGAGCTTGCCTCTGAGGAGAGGGGAGGTCCGGCCCTGCTGGACACGTGGCACCCTGGGAGCTTGCCTCTGAGGAGAGGGGAGGCCCGGCCCTGCTGGACAGGTGGCGCCCTCGGAGCTCACCTCTGAGGAGAGGGGAAGCCCGGCCCCACTAGACACACGGCGCCCTTGGAGCTTGCCCCTGAGTATAGGGGAGGCCCGGCCCCACTGGACACGTGGCGCCTTCGGAGCTCATCCCTGCGGAGGGGGCGAGGTCCTTAGGCTGGTTTTTCCTCCTGAGCGCGGGGTACCCGGTACTGAGGGTACCGACACAATTTCCCCAAATTTTTCCCCACGTTTGGGGGGATAAAATCCCCAAGGCTGCCGCACATAACTGAAAAATATAAGTTTGTTATGATCCAAAACAAATTGAATAGGACTCTTATTTGAGCTCCAATTGGAGTAGGACTCTCCCCCCCTTATAAATAGAACCCCAAACCCCCTTGGCCGCAACCCCTTTCCTTTTTCCGCCTCCCAAGTCGGCGACTTGGAGACGTTAGCCCCAACTCACCGAGTTGGACCACCCCGCTGGAGTTCAGTCGTCGGTGAGCCCGCCGACGAGCCCCGTCACGCCTCGCCGTCGCCGGAAAAGAGCCGACGATCATAAGGGAAGTGAGGTAGGTCTTCGTTACCCATCTTACGACGTCGTCGCTGTTTCTACGCATCCGTTTTCTTCACTCCCTTCAAACAGAAACTTTTTCGTGTGGACAGATCACGTTTTGATCGGGTTTTTGACGGTGGAATTGATCTAGATCTTGAGTCAAGATCATCATCACGTCCACACTTGATCCCTACACCCTTGTTCATCATAAAACCCCATGAAAGCCCATTAAAACATGCAAGAACACGTACAAACTGGTTTAATAAAACAGCACCATAGGATTTGCATTCATCTACACCATTGCATCTTGAGTAGAGTTGTGCATTATGTTTGATTGCTGTAAATTTTGTATGTGCGTGGTCGTGAGTAGAAGGACAAGCTCAGGAAGCCATCTACAAAGAACTACAGCACCAAGACTTCGAGACGCTTGAGCAACAAGAGCCACGGGAGCAAGGCAAGTGCCCTTGACCATATTGATTCCATGTTTTGGAACTGTTTTGTTTGCGAAAACTCGTATGCTTGAGTCAACTTGATGGGACACCCTTTTATATGAGTTAACTAGTTTTGATAACCATCCTTGTCGGGGGAAAGTAGATGAGCCGGGTATGGTCGTTTTTCCTTTTTGCTTCGCTTAGTCTAGGGGATACGGGAAGCTGAAATAAAACATGTCGAGCTACTGCACTCATATGAATAATAATGATGAGAAATTGATGATGATAAGGAGCATGGAGTCGGGGGAGATCTAGGAAAGCTTGGTTCGTGGATGTTGCTGAATGAGATGGTGGTTTACTTGCCGTAGATCTAAGGACCGGTTCATGCCAGCACATGCCAGGAAAACAGTGCCACCACAAGGCCAAATATGGGTGTGGCTTAGCTCACTAATTAGGTGTGTTGCTAGCTTGTTATGGACCGTGGATGGCGCGGGGAATGGGAGTCGAGAGGGACTGCCCTGGGAACTGCATGGCACAAGAGGGGGCCCGTGGGTGGGAGAATGGTGATTCGAGCCTGCCGGTGAAACCTCAGTGAGTCCATACATCTAGTAGCCCCTTTGTAAAGGCTATTTTGTGATCTCTTGGCCATACACCGACGGTTGTGTACTGGTATAATGGAGGTTCTACAGTCGCCGACGGGTGATGAAATCACGAACTTGTGGGTAAAGTGGTGCCACCTCTGCAGAGTGTAAAACTATCCTGATAGCCGTGCTTCCGGTCACAAGCAACTGACCAACTCACATGATTAGAGGGAAAACATGAGATGGATGTTCGGTATGGTTATGGTATGGTCATTGGGATTGGTTTGGGGACTGTTTTGAGTCGTGACATTGAGTTTGGTTTCGGTTATACGAATATGAGATGGTTATGAATGTTTATGAATATGAGATGAACTTGAGAAAGATTAATGGCTGGTTGAGACTTGATAAATGGTGAATTATGATGGAGAAATTTGTTGTGAAATAAAATTTGCTTGCTGCAATGAGCCCTTTTTATTCCTACCTTGTTGTAAGCTACATGTCATATTTTTTCCCGCACTTGCTGAGTACGACATGTATTCACCCTTGCATTATCACATAAACATCAGCAACAGGAGAAGAGTACTTCGAGGACCATGTGGAGTACTAGGCGTGCGAACTACTGTCAACATGCCTGTGGAGTTGAAGATGGAGCCGCTGCTACTTAGTTATTTCCGCTGTCGTTTAGAGACTTCCGCTGCAAGAATAAGTTAGAGATTCATGAGTGAGACAATGAGTCGATGTAATAAAGTACATAAACACTATTTATTCATGGTTATATTCTGAATTCAGTTTGTGGATTACATGTGTATGTGTGATGAACATCCTGGGCACACATATGCATTAGCTTGGTTCTGTTTTCGGAACCGGGTGTCACAACAGCCCAACCAGCCCGCAGCCCCCTCCCCTCTCTTCACTCGCTGCCAGCCGGGGCCTGCTCGTCAGCTCTATCTCCCCCAACCGTCGCCCCTCTGTTCCCGCGCCGGACTCCCCGCGCCGCCCGCCCTGAATTCTCCGCGTGCAACTGCACGATCCGCCCCTCTTGCACCGTTCCGCATGCACGTACCCTCCCCGGACTCCAGCCCGATTTAAGCCCATGCAACCCCCTCTGTTCTCCACCCCGCTCACAAACTTTTCGCAACCTGTGAGCACCGCCGCCAAACTTCCAAATTCGCCGTCACCGTGGCTGTTCTTTCGTAGCTAACTTGCCTCTCCGCTTCACAGGAACCTCAACGGTCCCTCAGCGCAGACGCTGCGAAGAATCCTCGCAGGAAACACCGACCCCGCTGCTCGCCGGTAAGAGCTACCCGCCGTTCGCCAGTGAAGGCCCCAAATTCTTTTGTTTGAATCCTTTATGACCCTCGGTATTTCATCTCCGGACTACAGTGAATCTCGACGACCAGAAAACAGAGAGGAAACGGGACCCAAACGTGCTGCCGACGATCATCGCCGACAACCGCCTCTGATCACCATCGCCGAGCTGTTTCCAACCGCTTTGGGTTTAAGAAAACCCCACTGGTGAGACCCCCTACTCCCCCTTCGTCGATCCCTAAGACTAGTTCAAAGATCTCCGTCACCAGCCATGTCTTAACCTCAATAAACACCTCCACAGGAACAAACATCCATTTTTTTTCGAGCACAAGTCCGCTACTTGACTCACGTTAGTCCGAAAACCACAACACCTTACATGAGAACCTCGCATAAGCATGTTGCAAACCACAACAATGTATTAACCAGCATAATTAGCCAGAACACATAAAAAATTTAGTAAGAGAATGCCAAGCAAATATTCCATAAGCCAAGAAACAAGTTCGAAACATTGCAAGTTAAAAACAGAGTGGCTGAAAATTAAACACTATGAAAACTGTTGCTATGCAGTGACAGTTACTCCTGAAATGAAATGAGAAAGTTCGGACAATCCGAAATGGGTATTTAGGCAATATTCAAAACTTTGAATGTAAATCCTCATTTATATTCTAATTGCCAATGTATTCAGCACACATAGGTCTCACAATCTTCCCCTTGAGTAATGCATTGGCAACACCACTTAGAATCCAAATATTGGCTCATTCACATGAAAAAGTTTTAAAAGAAAATTTCCCCCCTTTTTGAAATCAAAATTCAATTGAGAAAGAAATATAGAAACAAATTATCCCCCTGAGAAGAACGTGTAAAAACTCGTGAATGTGCAATATGTGACATATTCCCCCCCCTTTGAAAATGTATTCAGCAAGGTTGAAAAGAAAATTTTCAATTTATTATGAGCATAATATGACGTATACATATAAAAAAAGCTCATCCAAGTCATACATCTTCAAGTAACTTACACTATCACATCAATGAGATACATAAAGTAGTGTAAGCCATGCTAGAGATCAAGTGTAATTTTTCAATTTAAGCAAGTCATGATCTCACAAACTTAACTATTTCAAAACCTGAAAGCATGACACATGTTGCTGCATTTTTCATTATCTTTTAAAGCACAAGTTCAGATCATATGACATTTGCAAGAGATTATATGCCGCATCAGCCTTATTCTAACACCAACCAAGCCAAGCCTATGTCATTTGACGATCAGAAGTTTAAGGACATGGTTTTAGTCATACACAACTTCTTTCAAGTTGATATCTATGTGCAATGATAAGCCATCTCAAAATAAGAAGTGTGGTGCATGAATATTCTCTTGATCTTATCTCATTTTTTCCATTTGATCATAAAAGCTCAACATGTGGATAATTAAATGATTAATTTTCATTATTAAAAGCACTTGTAAGCATGCAACAAGTTCAAAATAGAAAGAAAGTTTGATCATGACCAGATTTAGTGTGAGTAATTATTCCAATTACTAGTCATGGCAAAAACTAAAAAATGTATAACACGAGTAATGTAGTAAGAACTTTCAGCATGTAAAAGGGATCAAAAGTCATATATGTATGAAATACTTTGCTCATATTATTTTAAAATTAGATTAACACATAGACTTCCCAAGTTTCAAAACTCCCCCTCAATTTAAGCCATGAGGATGCATAACCCCTATTTCACTACGAATGAAACAAAAACGAGTGAAATCCATGGTTTTTGTAAAAATGTCAGCCAATTGTTGTTCGGTATCTACATGGTGAAGCACAATGTATCCTTTTTCAACATTATCATGGACAAAGTGATACCTATTGTCCATGTGCTTTGTTCTAGAATGTTGCACGGGGTTTTTAGCAATGCAAATGACACTAGTGTTATCACAAAACAGTGTAACACTATCTAGATCAACCCCATAGTCCTTAAGTGTTTGAACAATCCAAAGAATTTGTGAGCAAGCGCTAGCAGCAGCTACATATTCAGATTCGGGCATGGATTGTGCAACTGAATTTTGTTTCCTAGAAGACCAAGCAACAAGTCATTTACCAAGAAAATGATAAGCACCTGAAGTACTTTTCCTATCAATCCTACAACCCCCAAAATCAGCATACAAAAAAGCTTTCAATGTAATGGCTGAGGAAGAAGGAAGAAAAATGCCAAATTCTTGAGTTCCATGTAAGTACACGAGAATCCTTTTAATGGCCTGACGATGTGAAGCACGTGGGGAAGCTTGAAATCGTGCACAAGGACATACGCTGAATTGTATGTCCGGTCTTCATGCCGTGAGATACAAAAGTTACCCGATCATGCTTCTATATTCTTTTTGGTCCACGGGTTCACCATCTTCGTCAAGTTCAAGTGTTGTTGTTGTTCCCATTGGTGTCTGAAGAGGCTTGCTTTTGTCCATATTGAAGCACTTAAGGAGGTCTTTCGTATATTTTGTTTGATGCACAAAATTTCCTTCCCTAGTTTGATTGATTTGCATCCCCAACAAGTATGTCAGTTCTCCCATCATACTCATTTCAAATTTCGAACTCATCATAGCTGAAAACTTGGATACAAGATCTTGAAAAGCACAACCAAAGATAATATCATACACATAAACTTGAACAAATAGTGAGTCATTGCCATGCTTAAGAACAAAAAGAGTTTTATCAACCTTGCCCATGGTAAACCCCTTTTCAAGAAAAAAATGTTTTAACCTATCATACCATGCTCTAGGGGCTTGTTTAAGACCATACAAATCTTTGGACAGTTTGTAAACATAATTAGGAAAATTTGGATTTTCAAAACTGGTTGCTTAACATAAACCTCCTCATCTATGTAGCCATTAAGAAAAAACACTTTTAACATCCATTCGATATAACTTGAAACCTTTAGATGCAGAAATTGCTAACAAAATTCTTATGGCTTCTAATCTAGCAACGGGAGCAAAAGTTTCATCAAAATCTAAACCTTCAACTTGTGTGAAACCTTGAGCAACCAACCTAGTCTTATTCCTAATCACAACCCCATCCTCACTTTGTTTATTTTTAAACATCCATTTAATTCCAACTAAATTGTGACCTTGAGGTGGAGGTACAAGTTTCCAAACATTATTTCTTTCTAAATTTTCTTACTCTTCTTGCATGGCAATAATCCAAAATTCATTAGTGAGTGTGTGTGATATATCTTTGGGTTCAAAAGAAGCAACAAAAGCAGAATGAGCATGAGAGTTTGGATCGCAAAACCTGGACCGTGTGACCCGTTCGTGCAAGCTTCCAATAATTTGTTATGGAGGATGACTTTTGAGGACGCGAAGGGGAGTAGACACTTCACAAGCTCCTTCTTCTTCTTCATGTTGATAAAAAATCGAAGAACTTGTGGCTTGAGGAAGATCTGGAGCGAGATCAAGAGCTAGAACGTCATTGTTTATTTCTGAAATTTTGGGCAGCAACTCCAATCCTTCTTCATCTTCAATGAAAATACTATCCCCCTGCGGATATGCATCTTGACCTGCAGTAGTAGAGCTAGTACCTGGGCTAGCTACATCAAAAGAAACTTTGCAAGTCTCCACAATTTTGTTATTGTCAAGTAAAAGCACACGATGGCCTCTAGTATGAGATGGATAACCAAGAAACATGCCATCAATAGATTGAAGCGTCCCGACCCATAAGATCGGAACTAAACATGTAATATTATGCCAGAAACAGAGTTTGGTACATAATATTACAACACAAGTGGAACCACAACTATACAGAGCTTTGTTACAACGGCATACACTTTAGTACAACAATCATAAGAACTAACACAATGATAACTAACAACATAAACACATGGATGACTAGCTCCTCCTCGTACATGGTTCCACGGTAATACCTTGGGTGTGGATGCGACCCTACTCGAAGTGCTCGGGGTTGAAGTAAGGATCCTCTAAAGATATCAACAACAGTTGAGTACAAAAGTACTCAGCAAGCTCCACCTCGCCCTTCGGGAGGAGAATGAGACAAATATAGATGCAATGCACAACATAAAGAGCGATGCAACCCAATACAACTAATGCAACCAAATAACCCATCCAGAGACATCTCTCACCTCATTCTCACAACAGGCAACTTCCTAGTTGTTAGGACCACACCATAACCTGTCCTATACCGAGGACACGGCCGTCCGAACAGGTTCTACACTCTGCAGAGGTTGTACGCTGTACCCACGTGCACAGGCCATCAAAGACAACCCATCATAACCGACACGCAATCAAAACATAACCTAGACCAGTTGTCCCCAACCCAGTGTCATGACTTATCTTACTATCATCTCAATTTTCACTCATATATATACATATCCCTCTCTCCACCGGGGTTAGGCGAATCCCCACCCATACATGTTCATGTGGTCACACTGAAAAAAAGTTAGGTGAGATGTCAAAACAACTCGGTCCTTAAGGCTCACCAGGGCAGCCTCCAAACTAAACCTCGAGCATATCATCCTGATAGTACTCACCGTAATTCTACCCTCACGGTAGCGCTTACACCCACACTAACCCTTCTACCCCGGTCTCAACTCATGCTCTCCCCAACCATGCAACATACACAAGGAAACATCATCATGCATAATCTCATCATATCAATATGCCGCAAAAAGAGAAACTAGTATGTTTACACTCTATCACTCGAATAACTCATGCTCAACAATGCAAGACCTAATCTACTGGCCACAATGGATGAACCTCACATAGTAGCAATATGATCAAGAATGGGTTGATGGAACTTGCCTTCGCTACCGTCTGCAGCATCGTGCTCTTGGTCACTTGGCTCCTCTGGGTTCTCTTCCAGCACTGGTTCTACACCGCGCGTAAGCAAACATACAAACAAAGCAAATATACATCATTCAGACTTGTTTGCATTAACTATATTATGATGTCAGATAATTTTTAGAATAAAAATCGGATTATGTGGTATTTTGTGTGGGTGAGATCTGGTCTAAGGCCGATCAAGTGGTTGCTTGGGGTTGGGCTCAAATCAGCGAGAGTAAACGGGGAGAGGTTGCCTATAGAGTAAGAAATCGAACGCCGACGCTATGGCTCACTCGACTAAGCTGCCAATTTTTGTAGGGCATATAGGAAGTAGGACAACTTCACGGAGGGATGGCCATGCCGCCGGGTGGTCGCAGCAAAACCCAAGAAGAGTGGGAAGGGGGATGACTCGGGAAGAAGAGTGGAGTTTGGGTGCTTACCTTGGCCACGGCTTGGCGGGGCTCGACGGGGAGGGTTCCTCATTAGAGATCGATGTTGGGAAAGATGGAGGAAGGAGAGGTAGGTGAGATGTGATTAATGCATGTTCTGGAAGCTTCTTGTGAAATGGATAAGGATGGAGGAGGAAGAAATATGTGAGGGGTGGTTCTAGAAGCTTCTCGCAGAATGGATAAGGATAGGGGAGGAAGAGGTACCTGAGGGGTGATTCCAGGAGCTTCTCGTGGAATGAATAAGGGTGGAGGAGGAAGAGGTATGTGAGGGGTTATTCGGGAAGCTTCTCGTGGAATGGATAAGGATAGAGGAGGGAGGGGTATGTGAGGGTTGATTCCGGAAGCTTCTCGTGGAATGAATAAGGATAGAGGAGTGAGGGGTATGTGAGGAGTGATTCCGGAATCTTCTCGTGGAATGGATAAGGATAGAGGAGGGAGGGGTATGTGAGGGGTGATTCCGGAAGTTTCCCGTGGAATGGATAAGGATAGAGGAGGAAGAGGTGGGTGGTGTGTGGTTCTAGAAGTTCTCCGCATAATGGATGAGGATGGGGGATGATAAGGAAAGGGGTTTGCAATTAGGCAAAAGTAGAGGGGTGGCTGCACATATTTCGATGAGAAACATATCTGAAATCGTCCAAGAGTGAGCGTAATATGCTTGGTGGTTAATTCTATAACCATGATTTATTAGCTTATGAAAAATGGGGCGTTACACAGATCTAGCTTCAAATTTATCAAAATTACCATGTTTCTTAACAAAGCATTTGCAGCCAAAGACCCTAAAATGTGTGACACTAGGCCTATGTCCAGACTGAAGCTTATATGGTGTTTTTCCTAGCTTAATTCTCAATAAAACACGGTTTGAAACATAATAAGTTGTTGCAATTGCATCTGCCCAAAATTTTCAGGAGTTTTTTATTCATCAAGCATAGTCCTAGCCATCTCAACTAAGGTTCTGTTCTTTCTCTCTACAACACCGTTTTGTTGAGGTACATATGGTGAAGAAAATTGATGATCTATTCTTTTTTCAGCACAAAAGTGATCAAAAAATTGATTTTTAAATTCGGTTCTGTTATCACTTCTAATTGCTTCAAAAAATCCTGAGTGATCAATTGATAATCTAAGAAATAAAGTTCTAAAGTGACTAAAAGGTTCATTATTAGATGCCATAAAGTAAACCCAAGAGTATCTAGAATAATCATCAACAATCACAAGCACATACCATTTACCTCCAAAAGATTGAACACGTGAAGGACCTACGGTGTCAAGATGTAAAAGCTGTCCCGTTTCAGTTGTCATGGTCATTGTGAGAGGAGAATATGAACTGCAACCATCTTAGCATGTCTACAAGAAGAGTACACAATATCGTTGTCCCCTTTAAGCTTGGGTAGCCCACATATGCTATCAAGACCACTAACACGTGTGAGGTGATCAAAGCCTATGTGACCAAGTCTACGATGCCAAAAATATAAGTCCTTTGAATCATTAGCAACTAGACACCTATGCTTAGATGCTGACATATCAAAATCAGCTCTAAAAACTCTTCCAATCCTAGACATATTAAACAAAAGCTCACCTTTTGAATCTACAACCTTGCAGCAAATTTTAGTGAAGTTAACTTCTAGATTTTCATCTAGCAATTTTGAACCATAAAGCAAGTTGTATTTCAAATTTTTAACAAGTGCCACATCCTTCAAAGTGTATTGTTTATTTACTCTAACCGAACCCTTAGCAATTATAGGAGTTAAATTATCGGAAAAAGTAACATTTTCTAGACGTGATACAAAAGAGGGGGAGGAGAACCATTCTTTGTTACCGGTCATGTGGCGTGAGCAACCTGAATTCACAATCTAAATGTTCTCCTTCCTCAAGCGTGTAACCTCCTCATTGTCGTTGATTTGTTTGTCTTCCTCCGAGCTTGAATTTGATTTGCTCGCCATGAAACATGCATTTGCCACGGCGTCTTCATCTTCATCACTTCCAATATCAACATCACTGTAACACCCTCAATTTCATATCCATGCATTGCATAGAGAAACATTATAAAAGAAGTAGAACGGGAGAGAATCATAAAAATGGTGGGGAATGGGTGAAAGATAGCTGAAAAGAGCCAATTCCAATTCGCCGAGGAGCACTTCCCGCGGCCCGCTGGCCACGTGGCGCCTTCGGAACTCATCCCTGCGCAGGGGGTGAGGTTCTACACTATTGGCCACGTGGCAGGCTCGGAGCTCGCCTCAGGAGAAGGGGCGAGGTCCGACCCCGCGAGACACATGTTGACTTCGGAGATAGTCTCTACGGAGAAGCGAGGCTCAGTCCTGCGGGACACGTGTCACCTTCGGAGCTAGTCTGTGCGGAGAAGCGAGGCTCAGCCCCGCGGGACACGTGTCGCTCTCGGAGCTCGCCTCCGAGAGGTCCGGCCCGCTGGACACGTGTCACCCTCAGAGCTCGCCTCCGAGAGGTCTGGCCCGCTGGACACGTGTCACCCTCGGAGCTCGCCTCCGAGAGGTCCGCCCCGCTGGACACGTGTCACTCTCGGAGCTCGACTCCGAGAGGTCCGACAATGCTGGACACATGTCATCCTCGGAGCTCACCTCCGAGGAGAAGAGAGGTTCGACACTGCTGGACACGTGTCGTCCTCGGAGCTCATCTCCGAGGAGAAGGGAGGACCAAAACTGCTGGACATGTGTCGCTCTCGGAGCTCATCTCTAAGGAGAAAGGAGGTTCGGCGCTGCTGGACACGTGGCACTCCCGGAGCCCACCTCCGAGGAGAGGGGAGGTCCGGCACTGACACGTGGCACCCCCAGAGCTCGCCTTTGAGGTAGAGGGAGGTCCGACCCTGCCAGACACGTGGTGCACACGGAGCTCGCCTCTGAAGAGAAGGGAGGTCCTGCCCACCAGAGACATGGTGCAACCGGAGCTCGCCTCTGAGGAAAAGGGAGGCCCGGCCCGCTGGACACGTGGCGCCTCCGGAGCTCACCCTGTGGAGGTGACAAGATCCTTAAGCGGTTTTTCTCCTGTGCGCGCGGGAATACCCGGTACTAGGGAAACCGACACGATTTCTTCCACGTTGTTACCGCACCAAATCAATTGGAGATAAGTTGTTAAGATCCAAAACAAATTGAATAGGACTCTTATTCGAAATCCAATCGGAGTAGGACTCTTCTTTGCCTTTTATAAATAGAACCCGAAACCCCTTTGGCCGTAACACCTATCAAAGTCGACAACTTAGAGGCCCTAGCCCCCAACTCGCCGAGTTAACCCCCTTCGTCGGAGTTCAGCCACCGGTGAGACCGCCAACGAGCCCCGTCACGCTCACCGTTGTCGGAAGAGAACCAACGAACTGTCCTGCTGCCATTACTAGGAGGAAGGCCGAGGTAGGTCTTCGTTACCACCTTACGACATCATCGCGGTTTTCTTCGCATATGTTTTCTTCGAACAGAAGCTGTTTCCTGTGGACAGACCACGTGTTGATTGGTTTTTGACGGTGGAATTGATCTAGATCTCGAGTCAATATCATGACCACGTCCACACTTGATTCTTACACCCTTGTTCATCATAAAAACCCCATGCAAGCCCATTAAAACATGCAAGACCACGTACAAACTGGTTTAATAAAAACAGCACCGTGGGATTTGCATTCATCTACACCATTGCATCTTGAGTAGAGTTGTGCATGATGATTGATTGCTATAATTTTGTATGTGCGTGATCGTGAGTAGAAGAACAAGCTCAGGGAGCCATCTACGAAGAACTACAGCACCGAGACTTCGAGACACGTGAGCAACAAGAGCCACATGAGCAAGGCAAGTGCCCCTTGACCATATTGATCCCATGTTTTGGAAACTGTTTTGTTTGCGAAATGTGTATGCTTGAGTCAACTTCCTGGGAAACCCTTTTAGGAGTTTACTAGTTTTGTTAACCATCCTTGTCATCGGGAAAGTTGATGAGTCGGGTATGGTCGTTTTTCCTTTTTGCTTCGCTTAAGCTACGGGATACGGGAAGGCGAAGTAGAACATGTCTAAGTACTGCACTCATATGAATAATGATGATGAGAACTTGATGATGATAATAGAATCGGGGGAGATCTAGGCAAGCTTGGTTCGTGGATGTGCTAGAATGAGATGGTGGTTTACTTGCCATAGATCTAAGGACCGGTTCATGCCAGCACATGCCAGGAAAACAGTGCCATCACAAGGCCAAATATGGGTGCGACTTAGCTTACTAATTAGGTGAGTTGCTAGATTGTTATGGACCGTGGAAGGCGCGGGGAATGGGAGTCGAGAGAGGACTGCCCTGGGAACTGCATGGCACAAGAGGGGGCCCGTAGGTGGGAGAATGGTGATTCGAGTCTGCTGGTGAAACCTTAGTGAGTCCATACATCTAGTAGCCCCTTTGTAAAGGCTATTTTGTGATCTCTTGGCCATACATCGACGGTTGTGTACTGGTATAATGGAGGTTCTACAGTCGCCGACGGATGACGAAATCACAAACTTGTGGGTGAAGAAGTGCCACCTCTTAAGAGTGTAAAACTATCATGATAGCCGTGCTTACGGTCACAAGCACCTGGCCAACTCACATGATTAGATGGAAATTTGGGATGGAAACTTGGGATGGTTATTTGGTTATGGTTATGGTATGGTTATTGAGATTGGTTTCGGGACTGTTGAGTCATGGCAATGAGTTTGGTTTTCTGTTATATGATTATGAGATGAATATGAACATAAGATGGTTATTATGAGCATGAGATAAAGTTGAGAAAGATTAATGGTTGGTTGAGACATGAAAAGTGGTGAATTATGAAGGAGGTATGTTGCTGTTTTCCTTAAATATATGTTGGGATTAAATTCACTTAAAGATAGTTGCTGTTTTTATCATGTTTGTGAAATAAACGTTGCTTTCTGCAATGAGCCTTTTTATTCCCTAACTTCTTGTAAGCTACATGTCATACTTTTCCCGCACTTGCTGAGTACGACATGTACTCACCCTTGCATTATCATACAAACATCAGCAACAGGAGAAGAGTACTTCGAAGATCATGTGGAGTAGTACTAGGCGTGTGAACTACCGTCAACTTGCCGGTGGAATGGAGATGGAGCCACTGCTGTTTAGATGCTTCCGCTATCGTTTAGAGACTTCCGCTGCAAGAATAAGTTAGAGACTTCCGCTGCAAAAATAATTAGAGATTCATGTAATAAAGTACTTAAACACTATTTATTCGTGGTTATATTCTGAATTCAGTTTGTGGATTACATGTATATGTGTGATGAACATCCTGGGCACACATATGCATTAGCTGGGTTCCGTTTTCACGGGATCGGGCGTCACAGTTACTCGAGCAATACTCTTGAATCGCGGAGAAAATTTTGTTCATCACTTGACGTGGAGTGAAACCCTTTTTTTTTCTTATTGTAGTTGTCAGAGGAGTGCTTCATCCTTGCTAGTTTTTCATCACGGAAAGTAGGACCTGAGGGCAATCTGTACGAAAGTGTCCCGTCTTCCCACATTCGAAGCATCATTGAGAGCTACCACTTCCTCTCCTTCTTGTTCTCACATTTTGCAATGCTTTTGAGAACCGAGTACAGAGAAGTGTTAGCTCCTCCTCCAGAAACTCTTCAATTTGTTCAAGGGTTAGAGAGGACAATAAAGAAAGTGTAACACAAGATGAAGAACTGCTAGAACTAGGCATGTCACGTTGTGAAACAAAAGCAAGAGACTTATTGGGATTCTTACATGAGATTATGTCAATTTCATGAGTTTTCAATTTAGAATATAGCACATCTAAAGTAAGTGTACTCATGACAGTAGATTCACAAATAGATGTAACTTTCATATTCCAAATTGACATGTCTAATGCACTTAACAATTGTCTAGCATTTTCAGCATCGGAAAAATTAACATTGACACTACGTAAGTTGCTGAAAATTTTAGAGCAAATAAATCATCGATGGACTCACCTGGTTGCATCTCAAAGCGCATACTTGAACATATCTTGCCTTACCTCCTTGATTATGTTGGATCCTTCGTAGTGGTCGCAAAGTGCTTTCCACACATCAAATACAGATCAGAGGTGTGCAACATGATCGAAGTCGCTTTCAGTCAATCCTTAGATTATCAAGTTGCGAGCCTTGTTATTATTGTCGACACCCCTCATGTTCGCAACTGTAACTTGATCGTTTGATGGCATGCTGAAGGACTTCTAGACCTTTTCCCATATGGCGAATCCTTGTGCTTGTATGTAAGTCCCATACGAGCCTTCCAAACCTGAAAATTAATGCCATTGAACACACAAGGTTTTGCGGAGTATTTCTCCATGTTGATTAGTAAAAACACGTACAAATAAATGATATTAGAGCACAATGTATATGGTACCAATTATAGGATAGTAGAGAACTTGAAAATCTACCAGAGGGGGGTGAATGGTAGATTAAAACTTTTAATGCAGAAGCTACAAAAAAACTCTCGGCAGAAAATCAATCTGATAAAGAAACCATGTGTGCAACTGTTTTTAACGTATTCAAACGTGACCAGAATAGTGGATATTATATATAATCAAGTCAAGAAGCCACTGCAACAAGAATCACGTGAAAACACTAAGTAGAACTTGAGTTATGATCAAAAGACAAGACGAAGGTCAATCTGTTCTACCCGATTTTAAGAACAGGTCCTCAATGCTGCAAAGAAACTCGTGTAGATCAAAAACCACAAATACAATGACCGTGAAATTTTCAAAGATGATATATAATCAAGTTTTGAAGACAACCCAAAAAGAATTACGTCAATTGGATCAGTAAACCACGAGTTATGATTGAAATACCGAAGCAAGGTCGGTCTATCCAGAAACTCGCCGAGGAAAAAACTTGTCAGAAACAAGTCGGACGAACAAGTCAACAAAGCTCCTCTAAACTACGAATTTTATTGATCAAAACTCAATAGAAGCATCCACAAGTTGTGCTCTCACGATCCTTGGCTTCCCTTTCTTATATAACCAGTCCTAAGGCCAACTCAATTCAATCTAGGACCCCTATTCCTACTTGGATTCAAACTCTAACTTTCCAAAACTGCTCAAGACTCTTCTATACGCAGATAGAGACAATCTTAAGACTTCCAAACACCTTAGTAACGTCCCAAACATTTCTAAAACAACTCTACTTCGTGCGTAATACAAAATCCTATTATAACCAACTCGAAACTTTCATAAACGAATCATAACCGCCTCAGCCACAGCCTGAGCGCAAAATCGAGCCGGTTGAAACTTTTCAACCATATCTTCACTTCCATATCTCTTCACCACGCCTTGAAACAATGTATACACATCCATGCACCCCTTGCATACGTGCAAACACTTTCCAAAACGTTCACAACACCTTCATATGCATTGTTCTTGACCCAAACATGCTGCGTGACCTCCCAATCAGCTCAACCACAATTCCTCCCGAACTTGGTTGTTGAACCTCATCTTCTCCCTAAGACTAGTTCAAGGATCTCCATCACCAGCCATGTCTTGACCTCAATAAACACCTCCACATGAACAAACATCCATTTTTTCAAGCACAAGTCCGTGACTTGACTCACGTTAGCCCGGAAACCACAACACCTTACATGAGCACCTCACATAAGCATATTGCAAACCACATCAATGTATTAACCACCATAATCAGCCATAACACATAAAAAACTTAGTAAGAGAATACTAAGCGAACATTCCATAAGACAAGAAGCACGTTCAAAATATTTCAAGTTGAAAACAGAGTGACTGAAAATTAAACACAAACTGCTGCTCTGCAGTGACAGTTACTCCTGAAATGCAATGAGAAAGTTCGGACAATCCGAAGCGGGTATTTCGGTAATATTCAAAACTTTAAATGTAAATCCTCGCTTTTATTCTAATTGCCAAGGTATTCAACACACATAGGTCTCACAGTATCCACATCACTCATATTGATCTGTTCAAGTGCGTTAAGGACCCGATGCACCACTTTGCGATTCCCGAATACTCACTTCTTGTCGTTGTTGTTGTTGGAGGAGCGCTTAAAACTTGTAGGCTTTTCATCCTGTGGAGTTGTAACATAAAAATGTTAGGGAATGTCCCGACTCACCACATTCGAAGATCTTTGAGAGTGTAACGTCCAAAAATTTGCAAACCAAAAAATTTCAAACAAACGGACGTGATGCATGTGTGAGAATTTGAAAATTTGAAACAAATTTGAAGTTTGCATGAAGAAGCAGAAAAGGAAAAGAAAAATGGCAGCTGGGCCGAAATATCCCCAAACAGCTGTAACACCCTCAAATTCATTTCCATGCATTGCATACATTTTTTATATAGAGAAACATTATAAAAGAAGTAGAAATGGAGAAAAGAACCGTATAAATAGAGGAACCATAGAAATGGAGAAAGAATTATAAAAAAATGATGGGGAACGGGAAAAAGATAGCTGAAATGAGCCAATTCTAATTTGTCGAAGTGCGCTGTCGACACTTCCCCCGGCCCAGCGGGACACGTGGCGCTCTCGGAGCTCACCCCTACCGAGGGGGTGAGGTCCGACACTGCTGGCTACGTGGCAGGCCTGGGGCTCGCCTCTGAGGAGAAGGCTATTTTGTGATCTCTTGGCCATACACCGACGGTTGTGTACTGGTATAATGGAGGTTCTGCAGTTGCCAACAGGTGACGAAATCACGAACTTGTGGGTAAAGTGGTGCCACCTCTGTAGAGTGTAAAACTATCATAATAGCTGTGCTTCCGGTCACAAGCACCTGGCCAACTCACATGATTAGAGGGAAAACATGGGATGGATGTTCGGTATGGTTATGGTATGGGCATTGGGATTGGTTTTGGGACTGTTTTGAGTCGTGACATTGAGTTTGGTTTCGGTTATACGAATATGAGATGGTTATGAATGTTTATGAATATGAGATGAACTTGAGAAAGATTAATGGCTGGTTGAGACCTGATAAATGGTAAATTATGATGGAGAAAATGATGCTGAATTACTTGGTCATGTTGGGATAAATATCACTTAGAAATAGATGCTGTTTTTATCATGTTGCGAAATAAAATTTGCTTGCTGCAATGAGCCCTTTTTATTCCTACCTTGTTGTAAGCTACATGTCATATTTTTTCCCGCACTTGCTGAGTACGACATGTATTCACCCTTGCATTATCACATAAACATCAGCAACAGGAGAAGAGTACTTCGAGGACCATGTGGAGTACTAGGCGTGCGAACTACCGTCAACATGCCTGTGGAGTTGAAGATGGACCCGCTGCTACTTAGTTATTTCCGCTGTCGTTTAGAGACTTCCGCTGCAAGAATAAGTTAGAGATTCATGAGTGAGACAATGAGTCGATGTAATAAAGTACTTAAACCCTATTTATTCGTGGTTATATTCTGAAGTCAGTTTGTGGATTACATGTGTATGTGTGATGAACATCTTGGGCACACATATGTATTAACTTGGTTCTGTTTTCAAAACCGGGTGTCACAGATTGGTATCCGAGCCACGTTGACCGTAGGACGCAAGCCTAGGTAGAATGGACACTCTAAAACACATAGGAACACCCCTCTGAACTGCTATTATCAAAAAAATTGCTTGCTGCTACACTTTACTTGTCAATTCAGCCACCACAAAGTGCTATTTTCAGCCCCTCCTTCTCTCTTCTTTTGGACAGCAACACTTTTGCTTTCTTGCTTTATAGCTTCTGAAGTTTTGGAGCTATTTATTCCTTCTATAAAGTTTCTCATGTCTTATTTAAAGATGCCGGTGATTAGGAGCACCCGCGCCATCTAACCCTACATGGACTGCTGACTCACCATGGCATGCGCCCATGTATGGACCACCCCCGTCACACGGCTGGAACAGCACCAGTTCAAATGATTAAGTTTAGGATTCCCATTGAATAAGCTGTAATAGGAACGTTTAAATCGTAGTAGCATGAATAGGAGTGGTGTGTTGAACTTTTGTGATGATTGCTTGTGTTTGTGTGCTAGTCTGAGTTGTGAGACGCTTCTGCGAAAGTCCACATCCACACATAGTAGAGAGATGTGAGATGATTCGGCACATGTTCACATCCTCATATAGGCTGAAATTAATAAAATAAGTTGCTTAGTTCATACAACTTGATGCATATAGTTGGGGGGATCAATCTAAACTTCTATTCTCTATTCTACTCAACTCTCTCTCATAGATGGTGAGGGAAAACGTCAGCCGTCAAAGGAGGAAACCATGAACCACAAGAGGATGGCAACGTTGAAGTACCTGGAAATGCTAACCCCGGGGCTGATGCAAACAACCTTGAACGGTTGATGGCTATGCAGAACCAGCTCATGCAAACTACGATACAAACTTTGGGACAGCTGCAAGCCAACAACAACAACAATCCTAACCCTGTTCCTGCACCCCCACCGCTACCACCGCCACCACCGCCGGCTCACAACAGATTGGGAGAGTTCATGAGGACTCGACCGCCTACTTTTGCACAAGCTAATGATCCCATGGAGGCTGATGATTGGTTGAAATGCATGGAAAAGAAGCTTGCTATTGTTCAGTGCAATGATCGGGAGAAAGTTCTCTTCGCATCGCACCAACTTATGGGAGCATCCGCTGACTGGTGGGACGCTCTTTGCAATGCTCATGACAACCAGGAGACTATCACTTGGGCTGAGTTCAAGGAGAGTTTCCGCTCTCATTACGTCCCTGCTGGAGTCATGGTGCTTAAAAGGTAAGAGTTCGAAGGTCTCCGCCAAGGAAAGAAGAGCGTGAATGAGTACCTCAACAAGTTCACGCAGCTGTCAAGGTATGCTCCCGAAGACGTCAACTCAGATCAAAGGAAGCAATACTTGTTCATGAGAGGATTGAACAATGAGATCCAAGTTCAGCTGCTCAACAACGATTATGCAAACTTCCAGAAGCTCGTTGACAAAGCTATAGTGGTTGAGAGCAAGATCTGTGAGATCGAGCAAGAGGGCAAGAGAAAGATGTCATACCAGCCACAAGGGAGCAACGTACGTCAATTGGATCAGTAAAACGCGAGTTATGATCGAAATACCGAAGCAAGGTCGGTCTATCCAGAAACTCACCGAGGAAAAAACTTGTCAGAAACAAGTCGGATGAAAAAGTCAACAAAGCTCCTCTAAGCTACGAATTTTATTGATCAAAACTCAATAGAAGCAGCCACAAGTTGTGCTCTCACGATCCTTGGCTTCCCTTTCTTATATAACCAGTCCTAAGGCCAACTCAATTCAATCTAGGACCCCTATTCCTACTTGGATTCAAACTCTAACTTTCCAAAACTGCTCAAGACTCTTCTATACGCAGATAGAGACAATCTTAAGACTTCCAAACACCTTAGTAACTTCCCAAACATTTCTAAAACAACTCTACTTCGTGCGTAATACAAAATCCTATTATAACCAACTCGAAACTTTCCATAAACGAATCATAACCGCCTCAGCCACAGCCTGAGCGCAAAATCGAGCCGGTTGAAACTTTTCAACCATATCTTCACTTCCATATCTCTTCACCACGCCTTGAAACAATGTATACACATCCATGCACCCCTTGCATACGTGCAAACACTTTCCAAAACGTTCACAACACCTTCATATGCATTGTTCTTGACCCAAACATGCTGCGTGACCTCCCAATCAGCCCAACCACAATTCCTCCCGAACTTGGTTGTTGAACCTCATCTTCTCCCTAAGACTAGTTCAAGGATCTCCATCACCAGCCATGTCTTGACCTCAATAAACACCTCCACATGAACAAACATCCATTTTTTCGAGCACAAGTCCGTGACTTGACTCACGTTAGCCCGGAAACCACAACACCTTACATGAGCACCTCACATAAGCATGTTGCAAACCACAGCAATGTATTAACCACCATAATCAGCCATAACACATAAAAGACTTAGTAAGAGAATACTAAGCGAACATTCCATAAGACAAGAAGCACGTTCGAAATATTCCAAGTTGAAAACAGAGTGACTGAAAATTAAACACTAACTGCTGCTCTGCAGTGACAGTTACTCCTGAAATGCAATGAGAAAGTTCGGACAATCCGAAGCGGGTATTTCGGTAATATTCAAAACTTTGAATGTAAATCATCACTTTTATTCTAATTACCAATGTATTGAACACACATAGGTCCCACAGTATCCACATCACTCATGTTGATCTGTTCAAGTGCGTTAAGGACCCGATGCACCACTTTGCGATTCCCAAATACCCTCTTCTTGTCGTTGTCTTTGTTGGAGGAGCGCTTAAAACTTGTAGGCTTTTCATCCTGTGGAGTTGTAACAGAAAAAAGTTAGGGATTGTCCCAACTGACCACATTAGAAGATCTTTGAGAGTGTAACATCCAAAAATTTGCAAACCAAATTTTCAAACAAAAGGACGTGATGCATGTGTGAGAATTTGAAAATTTAAAACAAATTTGAAGTTTGAATGAATAAGAAGAAAAGGAAAAGAAAAATGGCAGCTGGGCCAAAATCTCCCCAAACAGCCCAACCGGCCCACAGCCCCCTCCCCTCTCTTCACTCTTTCTGCCAGCCGGGGCCCGCTCGTCAGCTCTATCTCCCACCATCGTCCCTCTGTTCCCGCGCCGGACTCCCTGCGCCGCCCGCCCCGAATTCTCCGTGTGCAACTGCACGATCCACCCCCTCTCGCGCCCTACATGTATCCTCCCAGACTCCAGCCCGATTTAAGCCCACGCAACCCCCTCTGTTCTCCACCCATTCGCAAAGTTTTCGCAACCAGTGAGCACCGCCGCCAAACTTCCAAATTCACCGTCACCGTGGTCATTCTTTCGTAGCTAACTCGTCTCTCTGCTTCATAGGAACCTCCACAATCCCTCGGCACCGACGTTGTGAAGAATCCTCGTCGGAAACACTGAACCCGCCGCTCGACGGTAAGAGCTACCCGCCGTTCGCCGGTGAAGGCCCTGAATTCTTCCGTTTGAATCCTTTCTGAACCTCGGTACTTCATCTCTAGACCACAGTGAACCTCGACGACAAGAAAACCGAGAGGAAATGGGACCCGGACGTGCTGCCGATGATCATAGCCGACAACCGCCGCCGATCACCATCACCGAGCCGTTTCTGACTGCTTCGGTTTTAAGAAAACCCCACTGGTGAGACCCCCTACTCCCCCTTCGTCGATCCATGCGAAGAAATACGAGTTCTAGGGCAGTTAGATGAGTTTTCGCAAAAACCCGATGAGGTCACCGGAGGGAACCGCCGAGCGCCGCCGCGCGCACCGTCTGGCTCCGGCTGGGCCAACGTGGCCTTCTGTGGGCCATCCTTTTTAAATCGCACGGCGGAGACACAGAAACCCTGCATACCCCTTCGTGATCTAATTTGGGCCCTCCGTTTGAAATCCAACGGCTCACGTTGATCCCGTAGTTTAACAGCCGCAAATTTTGCGGGCTACCCCCTGGAGTTTCGCTAAAAGGAAATCTAGCCTCTGAATTTTTGGTTCTACCCCGCGGACTTTCCAAAAAATATGCAAACGCTTGTAAATAGCTGATTTAGCCCCTGGATTCCTCAGAAATTAGGAAAATGCTTTCTGTATTATGTGCTTAAGCCTTTGGACTTGTGAAAAATATAATTTTGGCTCTGCAGTAGTTTATAATTGTGAATAGAACCCTGCAGAACATTAAATTTATGCAATTGGCAAATTAATTTTCATTTGAATTCATTGGAAGTGCAAATGATCACATAAAATTTATTCTAAATGGAGCTAGCACCTAGGAAACCTTAAGAACAATCTGAAATTTAGTTTTAGATGGTAGATAAATTCTGAAAATATAATTTAAATTCTGTATATTGCTGAAAATACATTTTTAGGCATAAAACACAAGTATGAATATATGTAAAAATAATAAATATTTTAGGAAATGTTAAGATATGGTTTTGAATAGGAAATTTAAGTTTTAGAAATGGATAAAAAATGTGAAGTTCTGTTTAGATAGAAAATACCCTTTTTATGCAATTCTCATGGCTGAAAATAAAGTTAAAGGCAATTTATAATCAAACATACACATCAAAATTTCGTATGAACATCACATGACCCAAGATGAACATATATATGTGGACTTCAGTGATTTTAGGCTAAAAGAACAAAGTGAAGTTATGTTTATGCATGTTGGACTTGCATGAGTGTATATGTGAATGAGTTCTTATGAAATGTCTTTTGTTTTTGCTGTGTGTATGCTTGCACCAGTAGAACTAGCCCAAGAGCTGGTTCTAGACTTCCAGGAGCAAGACTTCCCTTTTCCCGAGCAACAAGAAGAAGGCAAGTGTCCTTGACCACTTTATACCTAAACTAGGAAAGTTAGTTAGAATTATTTGCATTGTCATATGAATTATGAAACCAACGTTAGGAAGTTTCCTCTAGCTTTTCATGTCTTATTCCTTGTAACCTGTGTTGGGAATTACTTGGTATGCTTAATTTGGATATTCTTTCTGCTTAGCCATGCTTAGAATTGGGATACTTGGGATATGAACTGCAAACCTTGATTATTTACTATTGATGATATATTATGAATTATGGTAGAAATAGGAATCTAGGCAAGCTGGATGTTTTGGCTGGTGCTGTGTGCATGAGACTCAGGTTCGTGTTTAGTGCATACTTGGGTTCTAAGGACCGGTTCATGGACCATTTAACCTGGCTTTACCGTGCCACCACATGCTGAGATGGGGCAGCTTGGCCAATTAAATAGGTGCATTTCCGACATAGTGTGGGTGTTTGGAAGGTGCGGGTAATAGGAACCGCAAGGCTCAAGAGGGGGCCACTGCAGCGGAGGTTGGAGCCTTCTGGATGCTGTTAGGGGTGAAACCTCAGTGGGCTCATACTCGTCAGGAATTCCATTGTAAAGGCCTCGTAGTGATCTCCTGGCTACACATCTAGGAAGTGTAATTGTGGTTCGTGGCCACAGGCAAAATGGAGGTTCCTTATTCCACCCGGCAACGGGGGATAAATCCACTACTTGTGGGCAAAGAGGTACACACTCTGTCGAGTTAGAAACTGTCATGACAGCCGTGCTCACAGTCAAGAGCGGCTAGGACCTCTTCATGATAAAAGGATGATGAATTGAGAAGTTGAGGATGTTAAGCGGGGAGCTTAACAATGGCAATGAGGTTATGGGATTGGGACTACTTCACTCATGTAGTAATATAGGTGCTTAATAAGATAAGGCGATAGGGATTAATGCATAGTGCATTGACCATGATTTAAGACTTTCCTTGTCCTAGCCTGCATATCATTAATTTTCCACACATGCTGAGTACCATTAGTACTCAAGCTTGCTCGTTGCTGGATTTATTTGCTGCTCAGGCCCTGGCGAAGACGTGAAGTACGACAACGACGCATTTGACCCTGAAGGTGCATTCTAGGTTTACGAAGTCCCCCGGGCAACGCCTGTGATGGAGCCCACGATACATCATTTCCGCTGCGTTGTTTATGATGTATCCAACATTTTAATAATCTTTTGAGACATATTATGTAAGGCTTTGATGTATTCATACACTTGGCTTGTATTTAAATGATGTTTCACTATTTGTCACCACATGTATGAGAAAATGATCCTGTCATACATGTGAGAATCATTCGGTTGATCATCGGAAAAACTGGGTGTGACAGAAGTGGCATCAGAGCCAAGGTTGCCCGTAGGAACATAAACCTAGTTCGAAACGGACATATTTAAGGACATTATGTTCTTAAAAGCTATTTTACAGACGTGTGTGGAGTAAATGTGTCATTTAAGATTGTTCTCTTATTTATTAGATATCTCACCTTGTCTATGTTCAAAATAGAGTATTTATTTGCTTATTAGCTCACTTATTTTTTAAATGTTTTATGTTTAGATGGTTCGCATGATCCGCACCGCTCGCTAGACCACCGGAGGATGAGTCCCTGTAGCTACACCCGCCTTGAGAGAAGTGGATTACCCTGTGACATACCACTCTCACGGGGTAGCTGTAGGAAGTAAGCTGCAGCGTCTTCGACGTCTCCCCCACACCGCTGGCTACACCGACAAGCTGGTAGTGTACTACAACACTACTAAGACCATTCACGCAGAGCGCGAGGTATGGAGCTCGGAGGCTAGGATCTACCACGACAACAAGCTAATGAAAATCCACCACTCACTAGCTTGGAGAGCGACTCAGGCGGATGCTGAGAAAGGTGCGACCTGGGAGGCTATCACTTGTCAGAGCTACATCAACCGTCGTCACCTGGACAGGACCAAGTACATGTATACTCTTCAGCACGAGAGTGGCACGGCTGAATTCAAGTATTCACCAGTCCAGGAGGGAAGTACCCACGAGCATATGGACATGAGCTTGGAGGATGCAACTATGCTCAGCACTAGACTGCAGGAGTGCCAGCAGGAGCTTTAGGATGTACGTGATATCTCCTCCCTAATAGTAGGGATGAGGGCGGGGTTGTAGAGTGATCCATAAGGAACCAAGTATAAACTCGGCCCTTCCTCTTCCATCGGTGTAATGGTAAGGTTATGGACATGTGATTTCTGACTCAGCGCGTTGGCAACCACATTCGCCTTGCCGGGGTGGTAATGAATCTCAATCTCATAGTCTTTGATTAATTCTAACCACCTTCTTTGCCTTATATTCAGCTCCTTCTGGGTGAAGATATATTTTAAGCTCTTGTGGTCGGTGTAGAGATGCACCAAATTCCCCAGGAGATAGTGCCTCCACATTTTCAGCGCCAAAACCAGAGCAGCAAGCTCCAGATCATGAGTCGGAAAGTGCTGCTCGTGGTTTCGCAGTTGGCGTGAGCCATGCGCAACCACTCGTCCTTCTTGCATCAACACGCAGCCGAGCCCGATACCGGACGCATCACAATACACGTCGAAGGGCTTGGTCGTATCCGGTTAAGCTAAGACTGAGGCTGTTGTGAGATGCTTCACCAATGCTTGGAACGCTCCTTCACATGCTGAGTTCCAAACATATTTTGTTCCCTTCTTCAATAACTCTGTCATCGGCTTAGCAAGCTTGGATAAGCTTGGAATGAATCTCCGGTAATATCCCGCTAAACCGAGGAAGCTTCTGACTTCATGGACAGAAGTGGGGGCTTTCCATTTCAGCACTTGTTCAATTTTGCTTGCGTCAACCGCAATGCCTTCTGCTGAGATAATATGTCCCAAAAATGGCACTTGGCTGATCCAAAACTCGAATTTTCTGAACTTGGCATAGAGCTTATGGTCCCACATCATTGAAGGACGATCTGCAAGTGTTTGGCGTGTTCTGCTTCTGACTTGGAGTAAACCAAGATATCATCAATGAACACCACAAAGTTGTCAGCTCCGGCATGAACACCGAGTTTATGAGGTACATGAAATGTGTCGGAGCATTGGTGAGACCAAAAGATATGACGAGATATTCATATAGGCCATATCTCGTCGAGAAGGCCGTCTTCAGTATTTCCTCCGCCCAGATTTTTATTTGATGATACCCGGAGCGAAGGTCCATCTTTGAAAACACACTTGCCCCCACAAGCTGATCAAACAGGATGTCAATGCGAGGCAGTGGATATTTGTCTTGATGGTGACGGCGTTGAGTGGCCGGTAATCCACACACAGCCTCAAGGTTTCATCCCTTTTCTTGATGAACAGTGCCGAGCATCCCCAAGGCGAGGAACTCGGTCTAATGAAACCCTTGCTCAACAAATCATTGAGCTGTTCTTTCAACTCAGCCAGCTTGTTCGGAGCCATTTTGTACGGTCTCTGTGATATGGGAGTAGTCCAGGGTGCAAGTTCTATCTTGAACTCCACGTCCCGTTCCGGTGGCATGCCCGGAAGATCATCCGTGAACACGTCGGGGTATTCCCGGACTACGGGGATGTCTTCTAACTTGGGAGCTTCAGTGTTATAGGCTGCTGAAACTTCCGGGACAGGGTTGTCTAACACCATTGAATGCAGACGGTGGAATAGAGAATTTAAATGAACCATCCATGATAGAGTTTCCAGGACAACGCCATGGTAGCGTAACCATGACATCCCTAAGATTGCATCAACCTTCTGTCCTGTAAGGATTATCAAGGTGGTGGGATATATCTTCCCACCTAAGCATGGTGGTGCTTTTAGAATTATCATATTTGCTGAAATCTTGCTTCCCGGTGAGCAAATCACATATGAATAATCAATTGGGAAGACTTGCAGTTGATGCTTAGCCACATAGGATGCACTTATGAAACTGTGGGTTGCACCCGGATCAAATAAAATGATGATTGCTTGATCGTTGAGAGTGAATGTACCCGCCAGTACGTTCTCTCCTTCCGGGGTGTCCTCATTGTCGAGGTTGTGAACGCCCCCGGTTCGCTGGCCTCCCTTCTTAACCGGAGGTCAGCCTCGAGCACCGCCCTGATATTGGGCTTGCCCGCTGCTTTGCTGCCCCAGGGGACAGTCCTTCGAGAAATGACCCGCCTGGCCACACGTGTAGCAGGTGTAGCAAGACGGTCCTCCGCTGATCGGCGGACGGAAGCCTGGGGCGCATTGTGGCGGAGAAAACACCCGGGGTACCATCTGCTGCTGCTGCTGTTGCGGTCGCGGTGGTGGCATCGGCGGTCGGAATGGGGGGGGGGGCTGAAAAGAACGACCCCCAAACTGCTGAGGTCACGCCAGTGGATGCCATTGCTGACCGGATGGTGTCCGATACACCATGCGGTATTTTTGAGGAGCTCCACTCCCTCTGCTTGGTGGAGCGCTTCACTTTTGCTGCTCAGCCGCCAATTCTTGCTGAGCATCCTCTTGCATAATCGCGGCGTTGACGAGGTCGTTGAAAGTGCCGCGATTTCATTGCACGATATGTGTCTTCATCTTGGAATTTAAACCCTGATAGAATTTCTCTCGCTTCCTCTCCTCGGTGGAGACACAATCCGACGCATACTGCACCAGATGGTTGAACGCACGGGAGTAGTCGTGGGCACTCCTCCCGCCTTGCTTCAGCTCCAAAAATTCTTGGAACTTTTATTTCATTATCCCGGGAGATATATGGTACGCGGAGAACGCCTCCCGAAATTCTTCCCATTCCACGGCGTGGCCAGCAGGCAGTGAGGCGACATAGTTCGCCCACCACCCACCAGCAGCACCGTGAAGCTGCTGTGCTTCGAAGATAGTCTTCTGCCGCTCCGTGCATTAGAGCAGCCTGAACTTGGACTCGATCGTCCGCAGCCAGTTGTCGGCCTCTAGTGGTTCTACCGCTTCGGTGAACACCGGAGGATGCGTACTCATGAAATCCAAGTATGTCATAGTGTGGGGCTCACGAGGCCCCCTCTATTGACGCCCCCCGCCTGGGACGTATTCTGCACGATCGTGCGGAGCAGATCGGTCTGCTCCTCACGATTGCCCACTAGCGCCGCGATCACATCCGCTAGTGTAAGCGGAGGCGACGGTGGTGGTTGTTGCTGTGGGGTGTTATCGTAGGCAGGTGGCTGGGAGTCATCACCCCCTTGCTGACTAGAGGCCCCGACCTTGTGCATGGCCCGAGTGTGAACCATCTGCAATCATACGACAATAAAATTCAGTCCCACAGCATACTCCATGCAGTCCAATAAAATAGGCGTAAACATAATGACAGTAAACATGCTATACATCTCGTAAATACATAATGTAATAACTTTGCACAAGCTACATCATTACTAGACCAAATAAAAACTAGTTAAATCCAACTTGATGGACTTCCTCTTTGGAAGGTCATATCAACTAGATTTGGTCACTACGAGACGTTAATATCGCTTTGTCATCACGTATACTACCCTTTATCTTCAATACGACACAAACATGGTTTCCAGAAAAAGAAACTTGAGTAGGAAATATACTAAAATATTTCACTAGTTGAATATAACAACTTACGAGTATGTTCTACCCCATTGGAAGTAATCAAACCCCCTAGGGTACAACAATCGCTCAAATAAGTTCAACTGTCCATCCCTCTGCCCAGAATGACCAGTTTCTACTTATCCCAGATTTTGACCTGGTACATGGCGTTTCCATAACTCAAGTTGAATACCAAAGTTAAAGTTAACTTCAGTATATTTCAAACGTGTATTTATTTGCCCCCATATCAGCTCTGGTTAAAAAGTTATGATAATTCAAATTCAACAGAATTTCTGGAAGAATTTCAACAGCACCTCCTTTGAAAGTTGCTGTTTTCAACTCTAAATTTCACTGAATTCCATACTGCCAGTGCAAAAACTTTGAATTACCAAGATGTAACACATCTCCTAGCCTTTCCAAAAATGTATCATATGATAATTTTAGATTTTTATACAAGAAGTTATGCTTGAAAAACAGAACAGTCCAGAGAATGTTTTTAAATCTGTCCTGGTTCTGGACACTTTCCAATCATCTGGAATTTCAACCAGTTTAAGGTATGATTTTGCTCTGGAAGTCTACAACAAAGATGTAGAGCACTTAATCTCCTTTCCAGAAATATCTCAACCTGTGGGTTATGCTCTGTTAAAGTTCAGCAAACTCACTGCCAAAAAAGAGCACTCTGTTTTTCAACCCCTTTGAGCTAAACTAATCAACTGTTGAATTTTTCTACCCGACCAGGGTCCTAAATATTGAAACTTTTTTATCTTAGTTCCTTGTTACCATTTATCTTTAATGCAAATGCCTATTATATGTCGGTACTACGTTCCTCACAAAAAAGAAAATTCTAACCAGATTATACCGGCATATACGTCTCAATTGTGGCACTAACCGGTCTGTCGCACACGTGTACTACACGGGATACATACGTGGTTAGTACCTGCAGAAGAACACTCAATAGTGATGCACTCAAAGGTTGTTGCCATTTCAGGCAGGTCCATATTTGAATGTAAATACCTACGCCTGTATCATTGCCATACGGCTGTCCTTGAGTTAAGCCACGTCTTAAGGTACGTGATCATGTTTTCACACCACACGACGGGGAACCCGACTAGAGCGCGAATGGGTCATCACGGTTGGGAATTTTATCAACCCAACAGATACCACCTACTGCCCTGCAGGGCGCGCCAATGGCAAGCGCTGCGTATGTCCTCCTAGGCTATTTGCAAAAGAACACATTATCGTGTTACCGGCCACATGATGGGTTTCCACTTTCTTGCCTAATGCAAGCCAGGGATCCACGTTTCATATGAACTCAGGAACATGAAGAGTCCAAGAGTTTCATATTAACGTCCCACACCAAGCTGTGAGACCTATCCCTGAACCACATTCCTCGTCAGGGGAGCTAACCGAAATTGAACCACTTTCGGTAGCGTTCCTTACCATTTTTACCTGAGCGTAGGTGCGTCGTTACATAATCAAAATTCAGAATTATAACACATATGTTAGTCATGCCACTTTAAGTAACTATACTACTATAGTCCTTATTTGGGCATACTAGCGATTCCTCACCGTAACCCTAAGTTCTCCCCGTAATACTGCCCTTATTTAGTGTGCTATCCCCTAAGCAGCTCTGGTACCAGTCTGTGACGGACCGAAATCCGTACGCCCAGGATCTCAGAGGGTGGTGCCGCATGACGCGACACCCAACAGCACACACCATAAGGCACACATTGTATTACATCGGAAGCAAACTGAATATGTACAAAATAGTACAATCCTTCAGTTTACATTTATCTACAGAGTCTACAACAGCGGAAGCTAAATTTATACAACTCACGCCCACCCAACTAGCAAAAGTCAGTTGTCCAGCCCTATGGATAACCCACACTAGCTCCACTCCTCAGTTCAGCGCGGCATGTACGGCTCCCGCTCAGCCGTGGTCCTCGACGGAGGGTAGCCCTCGCCGGTGGACTCGTACCCCGAGTCCATGGCGTAGTCCTCACCTGCAAAACACTCATAGCAGCAATCGTGAGCACGATGGCTCAGCAAGTCTTAACCGACGCGCCTACACATGAAACTCTACATGCAGGTCATAACGAAGATAGGATAGTAAATTGCAGCAACCGGACACGCCTACAAGTTTATCCTTAGTGCATCTTTTAGCCACAAGTTAATGGTTCAGGAATCTGAAATTTTAGTGAGCAATATTTGGTGGCACACATGTATCAATACAAATTATTCATATCAGCAGTATTGAATCACAATATCCCATAATTTAGCTACGTCACGACACAGTGAACAAGCGGTTCTCATAACCATGAGGGACGGCGAATCGACTCGATATACACCTGCAGGGATACCTGAAGAGCACGTCACGTACGTCCACACGCGGAGCTGCACACAGCACGCTCAGCCCGTGTCGTACGGGACAACCTTTCACCCAACAGCCCAAACGTCGAACCGGTCGCACCGAAACGAGCAGGAGGTTCCCTACACGAAGCATCTCTCTATGCCCGTTAGAAGATTTCCACCTGGCTGCCCTCAACCTACATCTATAAATCGGTGTGCTATGCCTCGACGCCCAGAGGTTTAGGTTACATCAGTTTATCGGGGCCCATATATTCGATATGCCTTCGGTACGTTCAAAACTTGTTCAGCGGGGCCACACACGGATCGGTCCTCAATCAACACGGACAGGGCTGCACCCACAAGACTTCATCTTTCTGCGCCCTAGCCCCTGCCTAGTCTCATTTTCTTACTAAAGTGATCTCACATCACTAGAACCAATCCCGTGTGTCCCGAAGCCTATACTCGCAAGTAGATTCCAACTACTCGAATTGTACCGAAGTCTATACAAATTAAGCAGAGCATGAACTACTCGAGGACTTAGACACTACCCTCACTCTTTTTGGAATAATCTGGTCATGCATTTGAGTTTCATCCATCCTACACCTAATGCACACACATACTTCACACTAATTGAGTATAAAGCAAACCTTTATAAAACATGTTAAATGCAAACCGGGGCTTGCCTTGTTGCTGCTGATCAGATGTTAGCATCTCGTCTGGAAGTAGAAAGACCAACACTTCCGGGGTCTCCTCGCCTTCAGCAACTACACGTGAGCAATGTAACGATATGTCAATTTAAATGCAACGTGTTAAATTGAGTATGTAAATACCATAACTCTAGCTAGACGTCCCCTTTGGCTCTAAAATTTTTATGGTGGCTTGGTAAGGACCTAACCAGAGACTTGACCAACTTTCATTTGACCCTAAGCTCATTTGAGCTCTGCACAAATAAAAGTCTAATTGGACATTACTAGAGCTTCTAAGAATTTCCAGGGATTTTCATGGATCAAACCATTACTTTCTGGATGGTTCTAATGGAGTTGGTTTCATGTCATTTGAAGAATCCTAGAGGAAGTTATGCCCTAATCAAGATTTGAGAAAATCTGAAAAATGTTTCTGGACATTTTTCTATTTTCTCAGGGCAGTTCATTAAATCACACCACTAGGGGGACTAAATGAACTTGGATGGATCTGAAATTTTTCCTGTGACTCAAGGATTTTCAAATGAACATCCTAGCCAAATTTCAGAATTTTCTATATAGGAATTCTCCAGATAAAATTCCTAATAGTTTAAACTTGAGGGAATTAATTCTGGAAAATAATAAGTTTCATGAGCTGAAACTTGTTTTGCGGGATAGTACTCGCAGAGATAAATCCAAAAGAATTTGGTTCTCTCAATTTGGAGCTTCCTAGTCATAGATATGGATTTATGAAGTTTGAGTGAAAGTCTGAAATTGGCTCTGTTTATTTTTCCTATTTTTCAGGGACCTCAAGGATTGACACCACATTTGGCCAAGCAAATGAGGTCCAATGCCTCTGAAATTTTTACTAGAGTTCAAAGATTATTGGAAGAATGTCCTTCCCAAATTTGAGTATTTTCCAATACACATAACTCCTGGCAAAAAATTCTTACAAAATTTTCCTTAAATGAATTAATGAGCCAAATATAGGAATTTTCATAAAAATTGGATGCACCCCTGGATAGTACTCACTTAGAGGAATCCAATAGAGTTTATCTCACAATTTTTGGAGGTTCCTATCAAAAGTTATGAGCAAATGAAGTTGGAGAAAAAACTTAACCGAAATTGGAAAATTTCGAACTGCTGCCGGTGGGGCCCACCCCTTTTCTTCAACCTCGTGCCAGCAGCGGCTGGGGTGGCGGCACGCGGCGGTGAGCGCCGGTGGGGCTCACCGTAAATGCCCTCCCGGCCTCCCCTTGGCCCCAAACTCGCCGTCCCTCCCTTTAAGAGCACGGGGGACTCATCCCCGGGGTCGGCCGAGGCCCCTGACCACCGGAAAGGGGTCGGCGACGAGCGGCGGCGGCGGCTCGACTTCGGCAACGTCTCGCGCACACTAGAATGGCTCAAAATATTCGGTTCTTCTTCCTAGAGCACCGTTGTTGATCCCTCATCACCGGCATGAGCTCAAATCAGCTCAAAAGTGGCTGCAAATACGAGCTCATCGGTGACCCAGGGCCAAAACCGGCCGGCGCAAAATTCTCAACGAACACGGCCAAAACTCGATGAAATTTGATGGTTCTTGATCCTAGAGGAGCGTGGGAGTGTCTAGATCATGTCTATAGCTTGGCACAAGCTTTGGGGAAGTGATCACTACGAATTTTGGGTTTTGGTGAGGCTCGGTTCAATGAGTACCGACGCAATAAACGACAAAATTTTCCAAACCGATCGTGCGAGAGAGAAGGGGAGGTCAGCACAGTTGTGTTCAGCACCTTAGAGGATCATTTTTCGTGTAGAACATTGGACACGAAGACTCTTGTGACGTGTGTTCGCCTGGAAACCGAGAGCGTCAGTCGTCGGGAGTTTCTCAGGTGTGTGCGAGAGCTGTGGAGGGTGTGAGAGGAAAGGGTTCACGTGGACAAGCACGCGTTGATCACTGCAGCCGACGCTTCCACGGCATAGCACGAGGGTGTGCGGTGGCTTCTTTGCTCGGGCGCGGGAGCAGGAGGTGGCGCGCGGGGTGAGTTCGACTGCCCGAGTGGAAAACAAAGGAGATTGACTTCGGGGGTAAGTCTACTGACCAGTGGGCCCCCTTTCCCTCTTCTTTTCTTTCCAATTCCATTTGAACTAGCAAACAAACTCCAAATTTGATCAAACTTGAAGGATAAGCCAAAAGGAATATGAGGAACACAATGGTGCTCTCAAATTTGAATTTCAGTGAAGTCAGAATTTGAAACCGAAGTTTGAATCACTACTACAAAAAGTATTTTCACAGGCGCCTTGATTTTTCAAACACAGGCGGTCCGCAAAGAAATGCGACTGTGGTGACGAATGAAACAATAACCGCCTGTGATGACAAAACCTCGCAGGCAGTTTTTAACAAACAACCGCCTGGTTAAATACAATATTTTCTCAGGCGGCTATTAATAAAGAACCGCCTGTACTGTGATAAACTTCACAGGCGGTTCTTAATAAACCACCACCTGGGTAAATACATGATTTTCACGGGCGGCCATTAATAAAGAACCGCCTGTACTGGTTCAAACATCACAAGCGGTTTTTAATGAAGAGCCGCCTGGGCAAAGTCATTGTTTTCACAGGCTGCTATTAAATAAGAACCGCATGTGATGCTGATAAGCTCCTGTCAAGCTAATCCCTTCACAACAAGCTCTTGTAGATGCAAGTAACACCCAGGACTCATCATTTGGATTGTTGAAAGCTTCAATTGAAGCCTGACGATACGTTCGAAGGATTTTCCTATCCATTTGAAGGATTTCTTTCCCTTCTCTCCATTTGAAAAACTTACCAAGATGATACTTTATCAGTTCTAATGGCTAAATATATTGACTAAAAATCAGTACCATCTCTCTTAGAGTTCACACAAGCGATGAAGCGAACAACTTCAACCACAAATCTTGTTTTTGTTCCTTCATAGGGATTTTACCTTAATCTTTCAAGGATAGATTTATCAATATGTGAAGCTTCCTCATCAGACATGTTAAGCTATGAGTGGCAATGTCCAGTTTAGAAATCTCAATAGGGCTCAAGACAAAGAGATCCTGCATATGAGTGGCAATGTCCAGGTTAGACATCTTGAAGCTATGATGACAGCTTTTAACAACATGAAAAGTCATGTCAGTTGTATCACCCAAAGATGTTGTTTTCTTCCTCTTTGTTCCTTTACATTTTTTGCCCTTACTGAAAGTAATATAAATGTTCTTGACCATTTCGAACACGAGTTTTCCACCGTAAGGTTTTGGTGCAGTATCTTTTTCGATTTTGTTATCAAATTGTTCTTTCATCTTTCTATACTTGTGTGTATCTGTCAAGAACCGCTGGTGTCTCATGTACACCGTCTTTCTAGATGAAGTGAGGTACAAAAATCCAGTTCCATCCACGCACCTTACACAACCTTTCTTCTCTTTCATTTGTCCCGACAATGTAAATAGTCCGAGATAATCATGCATGGTAATGAATATCATTGCTCTTAGAGTGAAATACTCCTGCTTGTACTCATCCCATGTACGTACCACTTCATTCCACAATTTCACCATATCTTCCATTAAAGGTTCCAACAACACATCAATTTCAAACGCCGGGTTGTTTCGGACCTTGGATAAGAACAGATAACAAAATATATTTCGAGGCATGCTCGAAATCAACCAGCTACTCATCTGGTGCTTGTAAGTGCCTCTAATATTTCGAATTTGCTTTTCTTACTACACGAATACACATGTCATGAGATTATAACAATTCCAAACTTTTTCAATAGGATGCAATACATGGATAATAAAAAGCCGGATACCAAGACAGGTATCCTTGACCCTACAATAATTGCAAAGTGCCAATTCGACTTTCAAGTGGATCGGAAGTCTTCTAAGTACAAGCACCTGAAAAAAAGAATTTGACAAAACAATCGCAAAAGAAAAGAAGGATAAAATGTGAAGTGTTGCAACTTATATAGGACGTGCCATGTTTAACTTTGTCAGAGATGGCAAGGACTTAATAAAGGCTCCGTACCACTTCGAGTAAGTTCGACATATGACATTGAAATAGCAATTATTGCTAATTGTTTACTTAAGACGTGTGTTTGTACGTGTGCAGTAACTACTACATAATGATCTTCATCAAGCCAATGCAGGGTTTGGGAATGGTCTTGGACTTGGCTGATTACACACCAGATCGTTACAAAGATTTCCTTTCCATTTTGAAACTGTACGGTTATTCAATACTTTTAATTTAGACACATTTAAAATGTGTTGACAAGTTTTATATGACATTCCTTGTATTACAGGGCTTGCGGTTTTACGTGAAAGAACTTGGCGGTCTGAGCCCTCCTAATAAGGATGCATTGGAGATATCAACAAATTTTCCTTGTCCCAAGCAGCCTTATGAGAGCGTCTTATGTGGGTATTACGTATGTGAGCATCTTCGGACCACCTGCGAATATAGAGTGAATCGTGAGGATGTAAGTTATCCTTAATGTCGATATTGTATTTTCTTACTTTTGAGTTTTATTTTCATTGTAACTAGCGTATTTTCATACCACAACTAGGGTTTTCTGTATAGCCATTACAAAAAAATCTGTTAAGCTTGTTACTTCATAGAATTATTACTACTGTTCTACTCATGAGTTGTTATATATTTCATTGCAGCACGCGAAGAATGTTTACCAAGAATGGTCGGTTTGTAGAAGTATTCCTGATGGAGGAGCCGACAAGATTGCGAGTGGATCGTATCAATTCATGCGTCGCGAAATCTTCCACAAAAGAGGGCTGTACTTCGATAATGATGGTGAAGTAGCTGATGTGCCAGAACTTTGCCAGTATGACAATAGAAACATCTTTTAGTGAAACTTGTAAACTATGATGATTGTTGGTGTAACAAACTATGAGATCACTTCTGTGTAACCTGTACATTGTTTTAGTAAATTGACTTAGGTGATTATATTGTTTTAGTGTAAACTATGAGATAAGTTTGGTGATTAAATTGTTTTAGTGAAATTGACCTGGAAATTAGAAATAACAGCAGGTACTACTGCATAGGGTATACTTTGTCATAGGCGGTTCTTTACCTATGGCTAGACATGCCTGTGAAACTATATTATCACAAGCGGCTAGTCATAGGTAAAGAACCCCCTGTGATAAAAGGATTACATAGGCGGTTACACTTACGGTACAAACCGCCTGTGATAAAGTGTCTTCACAGGCGGCTAGTAGTAGTTAGAGGACCACCTGTGCTAATATAGATATCACAGGTGGTAAAACTTATGTTACTAACCGCCTGTGATAAAGTGTCTTCACAGACGGCTATTAGTAGTTAGAGGACCGCCTGTGCTAATATAGATATCACAGGTGGTAAAACTTACGTTACTAACCGCCTGTGATAATGTGTCTTCACAAGCGGTTAGGCCTAGATAAAGGACCGCCCGTGATAAATCTATTACACAGACGGTATTACTTTCCGTCTATGAAATTGTAGATTATCACAGGCTCTTCGTTTCAGGCGGTTTTGGAAACCGTGTGTGATAATACGTTTGGAGCCACCTGCGATGAAGCTTATTGTAGCAGTGAATTCAAATTCAAATTGTCTCCCGTTTTAATTCCAACAAATAGGAAATCTTTTCCAAATGGGCTGTAAACTTGCCGGGCTACATGTGGATGTGTGAAGAACCAAATGGTAAATTTAGGTCTTCGTGTTTGGACATTGATGCATGTTTACTTTAGCATTTGGAGATCATACCGTTGTATTAAAACTTTAAATTCCCTCACATTTTCTCTTTGTGACTTGCGCCCCCACTTGCTAGAACTTTGGGATTTCACAGCTTGCGTCATACGGTCAACCTGGCTCTGATGTCAATTTGTGACACCCAGTTCCGAAAATAGAACCAAGTGAATGCATATGTGTGCCCAGGATGTTCATCACACATACACATGTACTCCAAAAACTGAATTTAGAATATAACCACGTACAAATAATGTTTAAGTAGTTTATTATATTGACTCAATGTCTCACTCATGAATATCTAACTTATTCTTGCAGCGGAAGACTCTAAACTACAGCGGAAAATGACTAAAATAGCAGGCTCCAACTTCAACTCCACAAGCATGTTGATGGTAGTGCGCACGCCTAGTACTCCACATGTTCCTCGATGTACTCTTCTCCTGTTTCTAATGTATATGAGGGAATTCAAGGGCGAATACATGTCGTGCTCAGCAAGTGTGGGAAAAGTACGACATGTAGCTTACAACAAGGTAGGCAATAAAAAGGTTCATTGCAGCAAGCAAATTTTATTTCACAAACACGTTAAAAACAGCAACTTTCTCTAGGTGAGTTTAATCCCATCATAACCAAGTATTTCATCAACATTCCTTATCATAATTCACCATTTATCAATTCTCAACCAGCCAAAAATCTTTCTCAAGTTCATCTCATGCTCATAAATATTCATAACCATCTCATTTTCATGTAGCCGAAACCAAACTCATTTTCATGACCCAAAACAGTCCCAAAACCTATCCCAATGACCATACCACAACCATACCAAATAAACATCCCAAGTTTTGCCTCTAATCATGGAAGTTGACCAGGTGCTTGTGACCGGAAGCACGGCTATCATGATAGTTTTACACTCTGCAGAGGCGGCACCACTTTACCCTCGAGTTCATGATTTCGTTACCCATCGGCGACTAGAAAGAACCTCCATTATACCAGTACACAACCATCAGTGTATGGCCAAGAGATCACAAAATAGCCTTTACAAAGGGGCTACTAGGATGTACGGACCCACTGAGGTTTCACCGGCAGGCTCGAGTCTCCATTCTCCCACCCACGGGCCCCCTCTTGCGCCATGCAGTTCTCAGGGCAGTCCCTCTCGACTCCCATTCCCCGCACCATCCAGCGGTCCGTAACAAGCTAGCAACACACCTAATTAGTAAGCTAAGTCGCACCCATATTTGTCCTTGTGGTGGCACCGTTTTCCTAGCATGTGCTCACATGAACCGGTCCTTAGATCGACGTAAAGAAAACCACCATCTCATTCAGCAACATCCACGAATCAAGCTTGTCTAGGTCTCCCCGATTCCATGCTCATCAACATCATCAAGTTCTCATCATCTTTAATATCATGAGTGCAGTAGCTAACAAGTTTTATTTCAGCTTCCCCTATTCCGTAAGTTAAGCAAAGCAAAAAGGAAAAATCACCATACCCGACTCATCAACTTTCCCGGCAATAAGGATGATTAACAAAACAAGTAAACTCCTATAAGAGGGTGTCCTATCAACTTGACTCAAGCATACGAGTTTTTGCAAGCAAAACAGTTTTGAAAACATAGGATGAATATGGTCAAGGGGCACTTGCCTTGCTCCCGTGGCTCGTGTTTCTCAAGCGTCTCGAAGTCTTGGTGCTGTAGCTCCTCGTAGACGGCCTCTTGAGCTTGTCCTTCTACTCACGACCACACACATACAAATTTACAGCAATCATTTGTCATGCAAAAACTTTATTCAAGATGCAATGAGGTGAATGAATGCAATTCCTATGGTGCAGTTTTATAAAACCAGTTTGTACGTGTTCTTGCATGTTTTAGTAGGCTTTCATGGGGTTTTATGATGAGAAAGGTTGCTTGGATCAAGTATGGATGTGGTGATGATCTTGACCCACTTTGTAGATCAATCCCACCGTCAAAAATTGACCAAAACATGGTCTCTCCACACGCAGAATTTTCTGCTCGAAGGGGGCGAAGAAAATGGGTGCGTAGAAACAGCGGCGACGTCGTAAGAGGGGTAACCAACCTACCTCACTTCTCCCTTGTGGCAGGGCCTCCCTCCTAGCAATGGCAGCAGTGGAGGATTTTCCGTGGATAATTATGGGGCTGCCGGTAGGGCAGAACATCTGGGGCTTCTTTTCCGGCGACGGCGAGGCATGACGGGGCTCAACGGCGGCCAAATTCCGGCGGGGGGGGGGGGGGGGGGGACTTGGTGACTTGGCAGCAAGGGGACGCAGCTTGCAGCGGGGGGGGGGGGGGGCAAAAGAAAAGAGGTGTGCGGCTAGGTAGGGGAGTTATATTTATAAGGGGGGAAAAGAGTCCTAGGGGTGGGGAACAAAGAGTCCTAGAGGTCGGGGACTAACCAAAGAGTCCTAGAGGTGGGGGACTAACCAAAGAGTCCTAGAGGTGGGGGACTAACGAAAGAGTCCTAGAGGTGGGGGACTAACCAAAGAGTCCTAGAGGTGGGGGACTAGGGTTCCCCCCTAATGGGCTGCGGCCAAGTGGTTGTGCCCAATTAGGGTTTCAACCCCTAATTTGGTGCGGCCAATTCGGGGGCAAAATTCCCCCCAAATGTGGGGGAAATTCCCTCTAGGGGAGTTTTCGGGGAATTTGGGGAAATAAAAAAATTGGGCAAATTTGGAAAGATTTGGGGAAGGGGAAATTTGGGAAAAATTGGGGTGGCTCAATTGGGCTATTTTATTTTCATTATTTTCCATTTCTATTTCCTTTTATCTTTTTAGTATCTTCTATATTCCTTTCTTCATTTCTTCTTATTTTTAAATGCTTCTCTACATGAAAAATGTATGCAATGCATGGTAGTGAAATTGAGGGAGTTACAAATGCTTAGGAACCCTCGCGATATTTGCATCGTGACTTACTACAAATAATCATCAGATTTGCGAAAAATGTAGAAAGGTGTCTTGGTGGTGTGAGTTAGGAAGTGGGATGGGAATTTGTGTTATACAACTTGTGTGGGGTGAAGTGGGGAAAAGGGAATGGTTGAGGCGGGATTTGGTGAATGTGTATTGCATGCTTCGGTATAGTCCACCTGTCGTGGATATTGATGGAGCCGCCTCACCAACATAAGGACCAGGTCATATGACCTCGTCAAAGTGATTTCGTACAACCACAGAACCTGTATGGGCAGGACTCCGTCTACCTTCTTGGTGACTTCCACATGAGCCATCTGGCGGCCTGTGGGGCATGGGAGACCAGGAAAAGACATGGGGGAGTCATTACCCGTGGTTCGACTTGGAGAGTAATTGCCCAAATAGCCCCTGGTGCGTCCCGAGGTGTGATTGTGGGGTTACTCGGGGAAGATGAGGCGAATGTTACACTACTCCCTTGCTAAGAGTGCTTGACCCGTGGGTAAAGTGTACAACCTATGCAGAGTGTTAAAATCTAGATAACCGTTGTCACGGTCTTGGCACACTATATTCTAAGCTCTTGTTGATTAGCCTTAGTGTAATTCCTTGATGTGATGGGTGGCTGTGTTTGCCGTGTTTTGGAAATTACGGCTGTGTGTCGGGAACTAGTAAAGCCGTTGGCTTGAACGTTCGATTAAAACTTAGGGAACTGGCAGGACGGAGCTCAAACTCCCCGAGGTCCCACCAACTAAAATCAGGATACAATTACCTCATTTGCTTGACAAAACCTTCTTTCCTGATGACCCTGCATGAATGCTTTTTGGCAACCCTAAGCCCTATGGCCCTACCTTGCTACAACCCCCTTGCATGAAACACACCCCCGGTGTTAGAGCTTGCTGAGTACCTTCCGTACTCATTCTTGCTTTCTTCACGACCCTCAGAAGCAGAAGAGGAAAGGGAAGATGAGAATGAAGCGCAATACAATGACGAGTAGGCCTAGTCCTGCGCCCAAGGCTGCATGATGGGAATGGGAGCCACTTAATCCGCTACTTTTCAATAGTTTTCTGTTCTTTTGAGGCCCTACGAGGCCAGTGAATTGTAACTTAAGACATGGTTGTATGACCTTAAGGGTCATGTTGAGACTAAATTAATGTATTGTATTCGATCCATTCTATTGTGCGTACCAACTCCTGATCCATGGATTGGTACGGAATGCACAAGTGGGCCCCAAGAAAGGTGGGTCTTGACAGAGTGGTATCTCAGCTGTACATGGCCGTAGGACGAAGCCTTAGAGACGAAACACCGAAGGAACACGTATTTTTTAAAATTATGTGCGAAAACCTACCTTTACTAGACATACCTCACACTTATGTTAAATTATCCTTGTCAAAAACAACACTAACCCTATAGTTTTCCTTGACAGATGGACGGATGGTCTGAGGGTACTTGCCAGGAACTGACTGGGTTCCTGCAGGTGCTGATCCGCACTTTGGAGAGACTCGGCTACACGAGGTTTCCGTGCTATCGCTGGAGGGAGTACGAGGAGGACGATGCACTTTTCTGCAAGGCGGAGGTCCACATCACTGACGCGTCGGGATCTTACAGAGTGCAGCCTTACTCACTCACCTTCACCGGAGCCTGCTATGCGGCCTCTATCAAGGCTGTTGCACGGGAGACACTGTTGGAGCTCAGCGACAGGTGCATGGAGCGGACCGGGCCGATATCCATCCGCTACTTCCCGGTACGCCGAGAGGGCAGCTACGTCTATAGGCACCGAGTTGAGACACTTGAGGGACCCACCAGGACCGTGGAGGACACTACCTTGACAGAGACCGCTAGATACCAGCACGCCCTGGACCAGTGCTGCGAGGACGCCCACACGGAGTGGAGGGCAGAGGTTGCTCGCACTCAGGACGCGGAGGCTAGAGTGAGGAGTCTGCAGGCCCAGCTGGATGAGGCCCGCACCGAGACCACGCGAGCTCGTGAGGTGACCGAGGCTCTGCGTGTGGAGCTCAACCATAGGACTGCAACACACGTCAGGGAGTTGGACTCCCTCTACTAGGTCGGAGCCCGCTCATGAGGAGTGCGAGTCTGAATCACTGCTTGTAAGAGCACCCTGGCCGTGCAGCATGAGAGTGGCCTGCCGACGATGCGTGTGCCAGCTGTACCCCACCTGACTCCCACCGTCCGAGCTACTATAGACAGAGGCGTTGGACGCTTCGGTCGAGGCAAGAGCCTTTGACTGTTGGAGCGGCTGCGTGGAGGACAAACTGGGAGCACAGAGACATACAGTGACTCTGACAACGACACCGGAGACGAGCCAGAGGAGGACGAGCACCCACATGGAGGCGACGGTCAGGACTCTAGCGTCGAGATACTAGAGGAGGTTGCTAGCTGTGGAGGACCTAGTCATGGGACCGCAGGACATGGCGGTGGACAGTTCCCCTTCACTGTTGAGGAGCTGGTTGACAACGGGATCGACTTGGGGCGCGAGTGGCGCCAGGACCACGGCATGGAGGACGCCGTACCCCCACCGGTCCCCCACAGTAGTCACAGGGACAACAGCCTGTAGTATCATGAGTAGCCTGGCATAGTGTGAGTTGTGTACCCCGTGTTAGTGGATGATTAGCATCATGATCGTTAGGTGTGGCGTGAGTATGTTGCAAGGTTCTAGACCTGCTATGTGTTGTACCATGTGATGATTGTACTCTAGTAATGATGATGTGATTTGCCGGGATTTAATGGATGTTCAGTGTGTGATAAAACCTTTTGAGTGATGTGGGCAAGAGCCCAGAAAGGAGCACCCTTCTTAGGCAAAAATAAGTGAGACCAACTTGATCAAGTTAGCAAAACATATACACTAGAATATAGGCAAGTAAAGTATGAAACAAAGAACAAAAAACAACTAAAACTTCCATAATATTGTACTTCCCCAGATGGCCCCCAAGAGATCCGCTAGAGTCCAGGCACGCCAGGAGCGCGTTGCTGAAGGAGCTCAAGCACCAGTAGTGTGTGCACCCTGAAACATACCAGCCCAGAGGGGCAGGGGAGCAGGGCGCCGCACACCAATCCAGGCCCCACGGGCAGCAGCTGTTGGGAGAGATGAACCCAACAGGGCAAACAACCTTCCAGAAGGAGTCAAGGAAATAAACTCCGATGAAGTAGCAGCCGCGGAGGAAGAAGTGGTGCCTGCACCACCACTTGCTACGTTGGCGGAAGTCATGGCGGTACAAACACAGCTACTACAGACAATAACCCAGGCAATGTAGGGACAGTGAGGCCCTGGGGCGCATCCGCCCTCTAGGATGTCAGAGTTCATGAGACTCCGACCCACGGTCTTTGACTGCGCCGACGAGGATCCATTGGCAGCCGACGACTGGCTGCGCAACATAAGCAAGAAACTCGACATTACCGCAGCCGAATACCAGGAGCGAGTTATGCTAGCCTCCCAACACCTAGTGGGAGCTGCCGCGGAGTGGTGTGATAACTACCGCAAAGCAGCAGCTGACCGTGACACAATAAGCTGGGAGGAGTTCTAACAAGCCTTCCGGGATTACCATATACCCGAAGGGGTTATAGAAATGAAGGCGGATGAGTTCCATGCACTACGACAGGGAGCCATGACCATCAATCAGTACATTAAGAAATTCTTGAAGTTGGGACACTATGCTAGTAGCGAAATCAACACTGACAAGAAGAAACAAGACCGTTTTCGCAAAGTGTTAAAAGGTGTCATGAAAGCGCAACTTGTCACCCACATATACCCAGACTTCAACACCCTCATGAATAGGGCTATACTATTGGAAGAGGCACGTTCCCAGCTGGATGGGGAACGAAAGAGGAAATTCCAAGTACATAAGTTCAAGCAGCAGGAGCGATTCCAAATACAACAGCCAATACAGCAATACCGGCCACCAAGCACCAATGCACTGTAGCAGGGCAATGCCACCACGCCTCGGACGACGACTGCCAACAGGGCTTGCTTCATTGCCATGACCCAGGACTCTTGATCGCAAATTGCCCACTCATGAGGAAACCAAATGATGCCCCAGAAAACTCTGGAGTAAGGACCATTGCGTCTAACAACGGGCGCAACCCACCACAAGTGTCAGGGCCGCAGAACTGAGCTCAGTCATTTGGACACCGTCGTGTGAACCACATCGACGTGAGCCAGGCTGAGGGTGCTCCAGACGTCGTACTCGGTGAGTACCTGATCAACTCAACCCTTGCCACAGTACTATTTGATTCCGGGGCTTCGCACTCTTTCGTTTCCTCCAACTTTGTGGCTAGAAGTGGATTGCCAACGGTATGGCTAAAGACCCGACTAGTGACCAGATCCTCAGGGGCCACTATAAAGTGCCACCTCAGATGCCTGGGGGTTCAGACTCAAATAAGTGGGGTAGAATTTCTAGATGATCTAGTCGTCCTGAAGTCAGACAGCATAGATGTTATACTTGGCATGGACTGGTTGGCATGACATACAGGGAATATATCCTGTGCCGACCGCAAGGTCACGGCGACAAACCGTGACGGGATTACCGTGACATGCCAACCCCACAAACTCGGGATGGAACCCCTAGTATGCAGCCTGGAAGCGACACCCTTGGAACAAGTGCCCGTAGTAAGTGAATATCCGGACGTATTCCCAGAAGAGCTACCAGGAATGCCCCCGCATAGGGATATCAAATTCCTGATCGATCCTAATACCTGGGGCTACACCGATAGCCAAGAGACCGTATCGGATGGCAGCCAACAAGCTAGCCGAGCTAAAGGAGCAGATCGGAGAGCTGCAGGAGAAAGGATTTATCCGACCTAGCTCTTCACCCTAGGGAGCTCCCGTGCTTTTTGTCAAAAAGAAGGACGATAGTTTGAGGATGTGTATTGACTATCCCTGAATGAGGTCACGATTAAGAACAAGTACCCCTTGCCACGGATCGACGACTTGTTCGACCAACTAAAGGGAGCAAAGTACTTTTCCAAGATCGATATGCGGTCTGGTTACTACCAGTTGAAGATCAGAAATGCAGACATCATGGAGACAGCTTTTGTGACTTGTTACGGACAATACAAGTTCACGGTGACTCCGTTTGGGCTGACCAACGCACCGGCTTACTTCATGAACCTAATGAACAAGATATTCATGGAAGAGTTGGACAAGTTTGTCGTCGTCTTCATACACAACATACTGATCTACTCAAAAAGTCAGGCGGAGCATGCCGAACACATCATAATAGTACTGAGAAGGTTAAAGGATCACCAGCTGTACGCCAAATTCATGAAGTGTGAATTTTGGCTGCAGCAGGTCGCATTCCTCGGGCACATTATAAAGGCCGAAGGAGTAGCAGTGCACCCAGCTAAAGTTGAGGCAGTAACCGACTGGAAGCAGCCCACTAGCGTGACGGAAATACGTAGCTTCCTTAGACTAGCCGGGTATTACCAGAGGTTCATAGAAGGGTTCTCGAAAATTGCGAGACCCATGACCGAGTTAACGAAGAAGGACAAGAAATTCGAGTGGACTGCAGTCTGCGAGAACAGCTTCAGGGAATTAAAGAAGAGGTTGACCGCAGCCCCAGTGCTGATCTTGCCAGATACACACAAAGACTTTGTAGTATACTGCGACACCTCCCGCCAAGGACTCGGGTGTGTGCTGATGCAGGATTACTGAGTCGTCGCCTATGCATCGAGAAAACTGAAGGTTCATGAAAAGAACTACCCAACCCATGACTTGGAGTTGGCAGCTGTGGTCCACGCACTAAATATCTGAAGACACTACCTGATTGGAAACAAGTGTCAGATCTTTACGGACCAAAAAGCCTAAAATACATATTCACCCAGTCGGAATTGAACCTGATGCAGCGAAGGTGGTTGGAGCTGATAAAGGAGTACAACCTGGAAGTGCAGTATCACCCCGGAAAAGCTAACGACGTAGTAGCCGACGCCCTGAGCCAGAAGGCTCACTATAACACAATAAGGGCTGTTACCCGCCAACCAAGCCTGAAAGCGGAGATGCGGAAGTTGAACCTGCACATAGCACCCAATAGGTAACTGGGCACCCTGTGCCTACAACCCACGTTAGAGAACCGAATTTAGCAAGCCCAACGGGAGGATCTAGAAATCTGTACACTAAAGGCTCAGACAGGGGTAGGCAAAGCCCCTGGGTTTCCACTAGACGAACACGAAACCCTGTGGTACGAGAACCGGATATGTGTGCCGAAAGCGAACGAGCTATGATGACTAATAATGGATGAGGCCCACAACTCAGCATATTTCATCCACCCGAGAACCTCCAAGATGTACCAGGACCTAAAGCAAAAGTATTGGTGGGTGGCAATGAAAAGAGGAATAGCAGAGTTCGTTGCCCATTGCGACGTCTGCCGCCGAGTAAAGACCGAACATTAGAGGACAGCAGGGTTGCTACAACCATTAACCATACCGGTGTGGAAATTGGATGAAATTGCTATGGACTTCATAACCGGGTTACCCTGGACGAAAAAGGGAAACAACTCTGTTTGGGTCATCGTAGACCATCTGACAAAGGTGGCCCATTTCATACCAGTCAAACCGACCCACCGAGGAGACCAACTAGCACAATTGTACATAGACCACATACTCCGACTGCACGGAGTACCGAGCCGGATAGTGTCGGATCGTGGCTCCCAGTTCACGGCGCACTTCTGAAAGAGTTTACATGCGCTTCTGGGAACCAAACTGGATTACAGTTTCGCCTACCATCTGCAGAGGATGGTCAGACCGAGCGGGTTAACCAGATATTAGAAGACATGCTACGGGCATGTGCACTGACATACGTAAAGGACTGGGAAAAGAGTCTGTCCTTTGCAGAATTCTCCTATAACAACGACCACCAGGCCAGCCTGCAGATGTCACCATTCGAGGCATTGTACGGAAGAAAGTGTCGAACACCACTAATGTGGTCAGAGGTTGGAGAGCGTTCGTATTTTGGCCCTGCCATAATTAAGGACGCAGAGGAACGTGTGGCCACAATCAGAGAGAACCTCAAGGTAGCCCAGAGCAGGCAAAAGAGCTATGCAGACACCCATCGAAGGGAGCTCACTTTTGACAAGGGACACTTCATATACCTCAAGGTGTCGCCTATCCGAGGTACGAGGAGGTTCCAGATACTGGGGAAGTTGGCCCCGTGATAAATCAGACCATTTGAAATACTTAGAAGAATAGGAGCAGTGGCCTACCGTTTGAAGTTGCCAGAGACTATGTCCGACGTCCACAACATGTTCCACGTATCACAGCTCAAGAAGTGCCTAAGAGTACCCGAGGAGCGGGTATCATGTGATGTAATAAATCTACAGCCAGATTTAAGATACCAAGAGCTGCCTACAAGGATCCTAGACGTCATCACCCGACAGACACGCAGGAGTGCAGTGCAATTCTGCCGAGTCCAATGCACTAACCATACCAAAGCGGAAGCTACCTGGGAACGGGAGGACGACCTCAGGAAAGAATTTCCCCACCTGTTCGAGGAAGTGAACGGATCTCTAGGATGAAATTTCATTTAAGTGGGGTAGATCTGTAACAGACACAAAATTCAATATATGAAAATTTGATTCAAATTCAAAATTTGGAAGTCAAAACATCAAGAATGAGAAAAATAAAAACAAAAAAGGGGGAGATGGACCGTTTTCCCTGGCGCAGCCACCTCCCCAGCAGCTCAGCCCGCTCCTCCCCCTTTCTTTTTCCCTCTCCTGCACGTGGCCTGGCCCTTCCCCTCTTCTTCTCTCACCCGGCCCAGCCCGACACTGTGCTTCTTCCTCCTCTCTCTCCCCATTTTCTAGGCACCCGAGATCGGACAGCGCACCTCCACTAGAAATCCCGGCGATGGGAGGTTGCCAGTCCCATCGCCTCATGCTGCCCCAGCCTGCTGTAATAAATCCTCTGGCGCCGCAACTTTTCCCCCCGAAACCCGGCCGCTCCATTGATGACTGGCGACAAAATATCCCGGCGCTCCGCCACCGCCTCGGCTGGCTATAAAACGGCCACCTCTCCGCCCCTGGAGGTGCGCACCACCTCCCTCGAACTCTCACAAAGCAAATCGAGCACTGGGCGACCGGTTCCCGCATGTAATTCGGAGAATTCCGCTTCTTCCACAACTCCGGTGGTTTCCACGAATTAGCTGCCAGTAAGCCACGGTTCCCCCTTCCTCTCTCTCTTTTGGAACATCAAGCAATGCTCTGAGTGGCGCCACCCCCTACCACCCGCACCGAAGCCCTATAGGAGGATGGCGCCATGGACCACCGCCCACAGTCCGCCGTGCGCCATCGCCGGCAGCTCTGATGGCTGCATCGACCCAACCGAGATCCCCCGCAGCACCTACGCACCCCTGCGCACGTAACCGATGCGCTAGACCGAAGGAAAACACGCATAACAGTGAGTTCAAAGAATGCCACCGTCCCCGCATACTCCGGCAAGCCGCTGGCGACACTCCGACGGTCGTCCTAGCCGCACACCATGCCCACTTAACTCCCCACGTCACGTAGATTGCCGGCACATAACCCGCTAGGTCATGCGAAAAAAAAGTGCCTCAACTCCGGCTAGCCGGCGGCGAGCCTCGCTGGCCGGATGCCACATCACCCTCCAAGCCTACGTGGCGCCATGTGTAACCCAGGTGGCAGTACACATCAGCCACCCTGCCCATTTGTCATCCTAGTCAGCTGCCACCTCGTAATGGCCTATGGGAATCAAAGGAGGCAGCTCAGTGGACCTGGTTCATGTGCACCAGAGACACATACACGCACAGGCCCCCCTGGCCCACCTGTCAGTCACTAGGACTGCACATGAAACTGCTAGCTCTACCCGCTAAGTGTACACAGAAACTTGAAAATGGCATTTTTGGGTACAGAAAAATTCCAGAAAAATTCTAAATATAGGAATTAGTCACCAGAGGACAGTAAACATGCGGGTCAGGACTAAAAACAATTTTAGGGCATTACTAATTGCTCGTAATCGCGCTAACCCGATTAGTAGAGTAACGATGAAAGGAAAAAGGGAGAGGCCCTCCGGCTGACGACACCACCCTTCTTCGAAGCCCAAGTAAAACATACTTTTGAGTTTGACGTTAATATGATTCTATCCGAGTTCAAAGATTCTTTTGAGTTTGACATTAATACGGGCAATTTACGTACAATAGTGCACGAGGGACTCGACAAAGAACTCGAAGACCCGGACTACGAAGAATTTCTGGAAGCTTTTGAAGGCAAGCTCTAACCTCCTTGTTCATGATTGCTCCTAAGAATTTACAAAAATTCCCTAATAGCCTGTTTTAATATACATGTTTTCCGTGACTACTTTTAAACGTTGTGGTAGATAATACCACTTGAATAGTGGTAGCTTCTCGCGAGTAGTTTGACCGACACGATGACTTGACGGTACTTACTTGCTCCTCAGTTAATATAGCTCGGTGACGTCGGCTAGCCGTTACACCAGCAAGTAGCATACTGCCTCTCGCCATCCAAGGCCAGAGTACTTGCTAGGTGATAGCCACGTGCTTGAAATGTGAAGTGCCACGAACCCCTCCTTGACCTTGTCGACTCTTCCTTGATGCCCTAAGGCCCTATCTTCACCCTATAATGTGATGACGTGTGTGATCCCTTGAAAGTAGAATGCTTAGGAACTCTCACGATGTTCGCATCGCGACTCACTACAATTAATCATCAGATTTGCGAAAAGTGTCGAAAGGTATCTTGGTGGTGTGAGTTAGGAAGTGGGATGGGAATTTGTGTTACAAAACTTGTGTGGGGTGAAGTGGGGAAAAGGGAATGGTTGAGGCGGGATTTGGTGAATGTGTAGTTCGTGCTTCGGTGTAGTCCACCTGTCGTGGATATTGATGGAGCCGTCTCACCAACTTAAATACCGGTTCATATGACCTTGTCATAGTAATTTTGTACAACCATAGAACCTGTATGGGCAGGACTCCCTCTACCTTCTTGGTGACTTCCACATGAGCCATCTGGTGGTTTGTAGGGCACGGGAGACCAGGAAAAGACACAGGGAGTCATTACCTGTGGTCCGGCCGGGAGAGTAATTGCCAAAATAGCCCCTGGGTGCGTCCCAAGGTGTGGTTGTGGGGTTACTCGGGGAAGATGAGGCGAGCGTTATGCTACTCCCTTGCTCGGAGTGCTTGACCTGCGGGTAAAGTGTACAACCTTTGCAGAGTTTTAAAATTCAGATAACCATTTTCACGGTCTTGGCACACTATGTTCCGAGCTCTTGTTTATTAGCCTTAGTGTGATTCCTTGATGTGATGGGTGGCAGTGTTTGCTGTGTTTTGGAAATTACGGCTGTGTGCTGGTAACTAGTAAAGCCGTGGGCTTGAACGTTCGATTAAAACTTAGGGAACTGGCGGGATGGAGCTCAAACTCCCCCAGGTCCCACCAACTAAAATCAGGATACGATTACCTCATTTGCTTTGCAAAACCTTCTTTCAAGAAGACCCTACACGAATGCTTTTCGGCAACCCTAATTCGTATGGCCCTACCTTGCTACAACCCCCTTGCATGAAACACACCCCCTTGAGTAGGGTTAGGGCTTGCTGAGTACCTTCCGTACTCACTCTTGCTTTCTTCACGACCCTCAGAAGCAGAAGAGGAAAGGGAAGATGAGGATGAAGCGCAATACAATGAAGAGTAGGCCTAGTCCTGCGCTCAAGGCTGCCTGAGGGGAATGGGAGCCACTTAATCCGCTGCTTTTCAATAGTTTTCTGTTCTTTTGAGGCCCTGTGAGGCCATTGAATTGTAACTTAAGACATGGTTGTAAGATCTTAAGGGTCATGTTGAGACTGGATTAATGTATGGTATTCGATGCATTCTATTGTGCGTACCAACTACTGATCCAGGGATTGGTACGGAATGCACAAGTGGGCCCCGAGAAAGGTGGGTCCTGACATTGGAGTTGATCTTGACATGATCCATTTTGACAAAAATTCAAACTGAATTTAAATTTCAGTTTTCCATTTGAATCAAAATGCATCCAAACCAGCTCACAAATTTGCATCATTCCAATTTCAAATGGGCAGCTGGTGAATTGATTAAATTGCCAAGGGTATTAGGGTCCCTAATATTCAGAGCAGTAGGAATTTAAGTTTTTCGGACAAATTTGGAGTCTTGCTCTGTTTCTCGGGCTGAGGCAGCGAGCGCCACGGAACCAAACCCCAGCGCCAGCTCCTGCTTCGCTCGCGCACGCTGGAGCTTCCGCTCGGCGCCCTTATCACCCCATGAGCATCCCAAGTAAATTTCATCACTTCCCTCGCGCACCTACTCGCTCTCGGCTCTCTCTCCCGCCAAGAACAGCCGGCGCCTGCGTTTCTCTGTGTTTTGCTCGCCACTGCCGGTTGATCATCGGTTGCTTGAGTTCCACACAGAAAGAAGAAGCACTCAGACGTGCTCTAGATGCCCCCCTCGCTACACCAAAGTTTCTTAGCTCCTGTTGTTCACAATTCGACGAACGCTGAAGAGTTACCGAGGTGTAACGGCAGAGCTCGCTTCTGTTCACCGTGGACAGAACGCCACAGTCACCTTCGCCTCAACTATCCTACACAAGGTGTGTTAGCCTTCCTAGATCGTGTAGCTTCCGTCCTTTTAGCAAATGATCCATCGTGTAGCTTGAATTTTACATTTTCCCAAACCCTAGTACAAAACAACTGAGCTCGGTTAGGAACCAAATTCGGGTTATCTAATCAACCAAGCCCGAGCTCGTTTGCAAGTAGTGTGTACACCTCCTAACGCCCCTCCTCTAAGAAAAGCCGAGGAAAATCATCGAGAATTGGCTCCGAGAGAGCTGTTTTTCAGGCCGCCATGGAAAACGGCCTCGGTTCACCGTGGAGCTCGGTGTTGCCGGTCGTTTCACCGGTGTTGGCTGCCATTTCCAGCTTCCTCCTGATTCCCTGATGCTCTAGAGCCAAAAAACTGACGCTTTAATGAATAATGGAGCCTAACCGACCACACCGGAACCATAATAGGGACTGCCGCCGTCGCGCTCCCATTTCTGGCCATCGCCAGCGGCCGGCGACCCCACAAATGAGTTCAGCAGGTCGGAAAAGGGGGAGGCGGCGAGTTTGGCCCCGGGAGGTGGCCGGGAACTCGGTTCCGGCGACTCTCCCCGGAGACCGCCGCTGTCGGGCACGTTTGGCGCGAGGTTGAAGAAGCCGGACGCGTGGGGCCCACGGGTAGGAATTTAAACATTTCCCGAATTTCAGATTCTAGTTTAAACTTCAAACTCACACAAATTTTGCTAGGAAGCTCCAAATCGATTGAACCAAATTTTGTTGGATTCAGCTCTCTGAGTACTTTCCAAGAAAATAAGTTTCACCCAATGAAAACCTTTATTTCTCCAGAATTAATTCTCCAAAGTTTAAAATGTTTAGAATTTTAACTGGAGAACCCCTCAGTGGAAAATTATGACATTTGGCCAGTATATTCCTTATAATATTCCTGAGACACCATAGAAATTTCAGATCCATCCGAGCTCATTTGGTCCACCTAATGGTGTGATTAAAGAAACTGGTCCAGAGAAAAAGAAAAATGTCCAGAAACATTTTTCAGATTTTCTCTGAACTTGTTTAGCTCATATCTTTTGCTAGGAATCTTCAAATTAGATTAAACCAATTCCATTAGAACCCTCTGAAAATCTATTTACCAGAAAGTCATGGATTGATCCATGGAAATTCTTAGAAAACCATTAGACCTCTAATTAGGGCCAAATACACATTTATTTGTGCAGGGCTCAAATGATCTTTGCTTCAAATGAAATTTGGCCAAGTTCCTGTTTAGGTTGTATATAAATCACAGTAAAAATTTCAGATTCAACAGGACTGTATAGCTATACTTATAGCTTTCACATTATAAAATTCAACTCAAATGCATTTAAATTGACACGCATTGTATGTTTATCTCGTGTAGTCGCTAAGATCAAAGAAGGCCTGGAGTTTCTGGATTTCATTACTCCGGAGGAACAGTTAGCTTACGACCAGCAGCAAGGCAAGATCCAGTTTGCATTAGCCATTTCATAAAGTCTTATGTTTTGATCACTTCCTTTATGTATTTCCTTCAATTGTGCATTAGAGTCTTGTTTGAAAACCCAAATGCATAACCAAGATAACAAGGGATTTGGGCTTAAGTTTTAACCCTCGAGTAGTCACTGCAATGCTAAATTGGTGTAGGATTCGATACAAGTCGAGTAGTTGGAACTACTCGCGAGAATAGGCTTAGCGGCACACTACTCGGTTAGAGATAGACAATTATTCACATGGCAAGAAGAATGAGACTGAGCAGAGAGTAAGGGCAGCAGGACTTTGGGGCCTGGGTACCATAGATTTGTTTGTGTCGATTGAGGACCGAGCCATGTGCGGGTCTGTTCAACAAGCTAGAACAGTACCGAAGACCAATCGAATATATGGGAACCGGGAAACCGATGTAATTCGGGTAGCGATCTGTTGAGGCATTGCTTGTCGTCCAGAGGGTAGGTTGAGAGCAGTGAGGTGTAAATTGTCTGGCGGGCACTGCGGATTCTCCGCACAGAGACCTCCTGCCGGGACAATAGGACCGGTTCATGACTTGGCTAACAGATGAAAGGTGGTTGCGTACGACGTCCGTGGTGGTTGCGGTAGGCAACATCGAGTATGGGCGTACGTGATGGGTTATTCGGGTAACCTTGCAGGAGTAAGTCGATTATAATCACCGTCCCCCGCAGTCAGTGAGTACCACTTGTTCACTGTACCATGACGTAGAAAGAACAGGCTAGTGTCATGTTAAAAGATTGCTGGTTGAAAGCTTTACATTGCTTGTTAATGAATTGTAAAAACCCAAGAATTTACTTGCTAGAATGTTCATCACATCACCACACCACAGCTCATTTTTGTGGATAGCTCATGAACATTTGTGAAGAGCAAGTAAACACCATCAAGAGATTGATTAGAGGAAGAACGCACAACTCCAAAATGTTGGAGCTCATACACATAACCATGAGAGGCTGAGCTCACCCCTAGACCCTAAATATTCTTGGGAAGGCTCAGGCCATGTTTCATGCAAATTCAAAATATTTTGAGCCACTTTTGGAGACATTTGTAAAAAGGGCTAATTTGAATGCAAATTCAAATTTCAGCTACTTTCATCACTTGGATTCAAAAGTTGACTTCATATTCAAACTCAGCACATTTTTTCTGAGTTAGTCCACCAATTTTCATCCTCATTGGAGTTCATCTTGTCAGGAGCTGAATTTGCATTAATTCAAAACTGAATTTGAATTTCAAATTCAAATGTGAATCAAATTTAGCCAAACCAACTTCAATTGGAGGAAATCAAATTCAACTCATGTCTTGGTGGCTAAGTCTATCATTGAGGAGTGAGTAGCTGGGATATTTGCAGCAAGAAATGGCAAAGAATTAGAGGGGAGAGTGTGGGACCCACTGGTCAGTGACTGAGAGAAGAGAGAACCGACTCCAACCGAGTGCAGCTCGCGGGCAACCGTCGACCGAGCGCAGATGCCGCCAGCACACTCGGTTATTCCACCTCACGGTGAAAATCTCGGTTCAAAGTCCAGCACATAAGCTGCTCAGCCGTTCTCTTCGTCCCCTAGTGGAACCAGCTCATCCCGTGCCATGCGTTGCTCCCGCTCGCGAGTCTTTTTCCGCCGCTCTCTGATCACCGGCGACCGGCCGATCCCGGCTGTTTCACGCACCGCTACCAGAGAAGAAAAAGTGTGCATGCTTGTGCTGAAGCTGTAGGAGAAAGCCGTGCTCCATTTCATGCGGTGTAGAGCGAGAATTTTTAGTTTCTTTCCTCAGAGTGTGTTAGGGTTAGAATCTGGTCGACGGCGAAGTTCGTTACACAGAGGCAACCGCCGGTCGAGCTGCAGCTCACAAACACTCTAGAACACCTAGCGCACCTCCTCGATCAAGTAGCAACCAGTTCCATGAAATAGGACCCTAGTTCCACGAGAATTTCGTGCCGGCGGCCGAAAACAGGGCACCTCGCTGGTGAGGTCCTAGTTGCGGGCGTTTTCACGAGGATCAGTGCTCATATTCGTGATCATCATGTCTCAGCGGAGCTCTCCGAGCAAACCGCGTCGAGAAAGGTGTAGAGAACACCGAGTTTGACGTTGCCGATGAGCTCCCAGCCGCTGTCACCGTCGCGAGCAATGTTCCGGCCATCGCTGAGCTCCAGTGAGTGCATCAACGTGTTCCTCGGGCAAAGATGTGCACAGGCGGCGAGTTTCGTCGAAGGTCGAACAGTTGAATGACTGGCGGCGAGCTCTCCGGCGAGGCACTGCTGCGGTTATCGCGGGTGGCATGAGGTAGACGAAAGGGTGCGGGCCCTGTGTGGCAGTGAGAGGAAACCGGACCCTGGATCTGCTGTGGCACCGGGATCTCGTGCGGCTAGGCGGGAAATTAAGCGGACCAACGTGTGGCTTCGTTGCCGGGCCGACACGTAGCCCAAGGGCCCACGTGCAGGGTTTAAACATTTCTAAGATTTTCAGATTTTTGTTCAAACTTCAACTAGCCATAACTTTTGCTAGGAAGCTCCAAATTGAGTGAACCAAAATTTATTGTATTCAGCTCTTCGAGTACTATCCAGCAAAACAAGTTTCATCTCATGAAACTTATTCTTTCCCCAGAACTAATCCCCTAAATTTAAACTGTTGGGAATTTTATCTGGAGAATTCTTTCATGGAGAATTCTGAAATTTGGCTAGGATGTTCATTTGGAAATCCTGGAGTCACAGGAAAAATTTCAGATCCATCCAAGTTCATTTAGTCCCCCTAATGGTGTGATTAAATGAATTGCCCTGAGAAAATAGAAAAATGTACAGAAACATTTTTCAGATTTTCTCGAATCTTGATTAGGCCATAACTTCCTCTAGGATTCTTCAAATTACATGAGATAAACTCCATTAGAACAATATCAAACTCTAGTTTCCAGAAAGTAATTGTTGGGTCCATGAAAATCCCTGGAAATCCATAGAAGCTCTAGTAATGGCCATTTAGACTTTTATTTGTGCAGAGCTCAAATGAGCTTGGGTTCAAATGAAATTTGGTCAAGTCTCTGTTTAGGTCCTTACCAAGCCACCATAAAAATTTCATAGCCAAAGGGGAGGTCTAGCTAGAGTTATGGTCTTTACATACAAAATTTAACACATTGCATTTAAATTGACATATCGATTAAATTGCTTACGTGTAGTCGCTGAAGGCGAAGAGACCCCAGAAGTTTTGGACTTCCTACTTCCAGAGGAGACGCTATAATCTGACAAGCAGCAACAAGACAAGCCCCGGTTTGAATTGAACAAATTTTTAAAGTTTTGCTTTATATACACTTAGTGTGAAGTATATGTGTGCATTAGGTGTAGGATGGATGAAACTCCAAATGCATAACCAGATCATGCCAACAAGAGTGAAGGCAGTGTCTAAGTCCTCGAGTAGTTTATGCTCTGCTTAATGTGTATATACTTTGGTACAAGTCAAGAAGTTGGAATCTACTCGCGAGTATAGGATTCGGGACACACGGGATTGGTTCGAGTTGTGAGAAAAATTTTAGTAAGAATAAATGGAGACTAGAGAGGGGCTAGGACGCAGCAAGAGGAAGTCTTGTGTGCATAGCCCTGTCTGTGTTGATTGAGGACCGATCCGTGTGCGGCCCCGCTGAACAAGTTTTGAATGTACCGAAGGCATACCGGATATATGGGCTCCGATAAACTGATGTAGCCTATACCTCCGGGCGTCGATATATAACGCACCGATTTCTAGGTGTAGGTTGAGGGCAGCAAGATGGAAATCCGCTAACGGGCATAGAGAGATGCTCCATGTAGGGAACCTCCTGTCTGTTTGGGTGCGACCGGTTCGACGTTTGGGCTGTTGGGTGAAAGGTTGCCCCGTACGACATCAAGTGAGCGTGCTGTGCAGCTCCACGGGTGGGCGTACGTGACGTGCTATTCGGGTATCCCTGCAGGTGCATATCGAGTCGATTCACTGTCCCTCGTGGTTATGAGTACCGCTTGTTCACTGCACCGTGACGTAGGTTAATATATGAAATGTTGTGTTCAATACTGCTTATATGAATAAGTTGTATTGCTACATGTGTGCCACCAAATATTGCTCACTAAATTTCAGATTCATGAACTGTTAACTTTTGGCTAAACAAGAACTAAGGATAAACTTGCAGGCGTGTCCTCTGCTGCAATTTACCATCCTATATTTGTTAGAACCTGCATGTATAGTTTCATATATAGGGAGTCAATTAAGACTTGCTGAGCCATCGTGCTCACGGTTGCTGCTATGAGTGTTTGCAGGTGAGGACTACCCCACGGACTCGGGGTACGAGTCCACCGGAGAGGGCTACCCTCTGTCGGGGACTACGGCTGAGTGGGAGCCGTACACGGCGCGTTGATGCTGACTGAAGCTAGTGTGGGTTATCCGTAGGGCTGGACAATCGAGTTTTGCTAGTTAGGTGGGCGTGAGTTGTATAAATTATCTTCCGCTGTAGTATACTCTGTAAATAGCTGTAGACTGAAGGTTGGTACGACTTTTTGTACATATTCAGTTGTTTCCAATGTAATACCATGTTTCCTTATAATGTGTGCTGTCGGGTGTCGCATCGAGCGGCACCACCCTCTGAGATCCTGGATGTACGGGCTCCGGTCCGTCACAGGCTGGTATCAGAGCTGCTTAGGGGATAGCACACTAATTAAGGACAGTATTACAGGAAAACTTAGGATTACGTTGAGGACTCGCCCTATACATATTTCTCCCCCTATACATATTTCTCCCCCTTTGTAAATCAGAAATAAAATGAGAAGAAAAACAAAAATTCTCCCCCTAAGAAGAATCGTGCCAAACCACTTGTGAATCGTGCAATGTGTGATCAATTCCTCCCCCTTTGACAATGTATTCAGCAAGGTTCAAAAGAGAAATTTAATTGTTATGTGCATATTTATAACATATACATATAAAACAAAGCTCATCCAAGCCATACTATCAAGTAACTTACACTATCATATCAATGAGATACATAAAGTAGTGTAAGCCATGCTAGAGATCAAGTGTAATTTTCAATTTAATCGAGTCATGTCTCACAAAACTTAACTATGTCAAGACCTGAAAGCATGACACTTGTTGCTGCATTTTAATTATTTTTGAAAGCAAAAATTCAGATCATATGACATTTGCAAGAGATTATACGCCGCATCAGCCTTATTCTAACCAACCAAGCCAAGCCTATGTCATTTGACAATCAGAAGCTTAAGGACATGGTTTTAGTCATACACAACTTCTTCCAAGTGCATATCTAAGTGCAATGATAAGCCATCTCAAAAGAAGAAGTGTGATGCATGCATATTCTCTTGATCTTTTTCTCAATTTTTCATTTGAACATAAAAGCTCAACATGTGAATAGTTGATTGATTATTTTTTCATTATAAAAAGCACTTGAGAGCATGCTACAAGTTTAAAACAGCAAGAAAGTTCGATCATGACCAGATTTAGTGTAAATAATTATTCCAATTACTAGTCATGGCAAAAACTACAAAATGTATAACATGAGTAATGTAGTAAGAACTTTCAGCATATAAAAGGAATCACAAAGTCATATATGTATGAAATACTATGCTCATATTATTTTTAAATTTAGATTCACACATAGATTTCCCAAGTTTCAAAACTCCCCCTCAATTTAATCCATGAGGATGTATAACCCCTATTTCACTACGAATGAAACAAAAACGAGTGAAATCCAAAGGTTTTGTAAAAATGTCAGCCAATTGTTGTTCGGTATCTACATGGTGAAGAACAATGTTCCCTTTTTCAACATTATCACGGAGAAAGTGAAACCTAATGTCAATGTGCTTTGTTCTCAAATGTTGCACGGGGTTTTTAGCAATGCAAACGGCACTAGTGTTATCACAAAATAGTGGAACACTATCTAGATCAACCCCATAGTCCTTAAGTGTTTGAACAATCCAAAGAATTTGTGAGCAAGCGCTAGCAGCAGCTACATATTCAGATTCGGGTGTGGATTGTGTAACTGAATTTTGTTTTCTAGAGGACCAAGCAACAAGTAAATTACCAAGAAAATGACAAGCACCAGAAGTAGTTTTCCTATTAATTCTACAACCCCGAAAATCAGCATCCGAAAAAGCTTTCAAAGTAACGGTTGAGGAAGAAGGAAGAAAACCCCCAATTTCTTGAGTTCCATGTAAGTACCTGAGAATTCTTTTGACGGATTGACGATGTGAAGCACGTGGGGAAGATTGAAATCGTGCATAAAGACATACGCTGAATTGTATGTCCGGTGTTGATGCCGTGAGGTACAAACGTGATCCAATCATACTTCTATATTCTTTTTGATCCACGGGGTCACCATCTTCATCAAGTTTAAGTGTTGTTGCTGTACCCATTGGTGTCCGAAGAGACTTGCTTTTGTCCATGTTGAAGCGCTTAAGAAGGTCTCTGGTATACTTTGTTTGATGCACAAAAGTACCCTCCTTGGTTTGCTTGATTTGCAGCCCCAAAAAGTATGTGAGTTCTCCCATCATACTCATCTCAAATTCTGAACTCATCATAGCTGAAAACTTGGACACAAGATCATGAGAAGCACAACCAAAGATAATATCATCCACATACACTTGAACGAATAATGAGTCATTGCCATGTTTAAGAACAAAAAGAGTTTTATCAACCTTGCCCATGGTAAACCCCTTTTCAAGTAAGAATGTTTTAACCTATCATACCATGCTCTAGGGGTGTGACACCTGGTTCCAAAAATAGAACCAAGTGAATGCATATGTGTGCCCAGGATGTTCATCACACATACACATGTAATCCACAAACTGAATTCAGAATATAACCATGAATAAATAGTGTTGAAGTACTTTATTACAATGACTCAATGTCTCACTCATGAATATCTAACTTATTCTTGCAGAGAAAGACTCTAAACAACAGCGGAAAATGACTAAGACAGCAGGCTCCAACTTCAACTCCACAGGCATGTTGACGGTAGTGCGCACGCCTAGCACTCCACTTGTTCCTCGAAATACTCTTCTGCTGTAGCTGATGTATATGTGGGAATGCAAGGGTGAGTACATGTCATACTCAGAATGTGCAGGAAAAGTATAACATGTAGCTTACAACAAGGTAGAAAATAAAAAGGCTCATTGCAACAAGCAAATTTTATTTCATAAACATGGTAAAAACAGCAACTATCTCTAGGTGAGTTCAATCCCGTCATAACCAAATTAATCATCAATATTCCTTCATCATAATTCACCATCTGTAATGTATCAACCAGCCATTAATCTTTATCAAGTTCATCTCATATTCATAAATATTCATAACCATCTCATATTCATATAACTGAAACCAAACTCATCGTCATGACCAAAAACAGTCCCAAAAACCAATCCCAATGACCATACCATAACCATAACCAAATAAACATCCCAAGTTTTGCCTCTAATCATGGAAGTTGGCCAGGTTCTTGTGACCGGAAGCACGGCTACCATGATAGTTTTGCACTTTGTAGAGGTGGCACCACTTTACCCACAAGTTCGTGATTTCGTCACCCATCGGCGACTAGAAAGAACCTCCATTATACCAGTACACAACCGTCGGTGTATAACCAAGAGATCACAAAATAGCCTTTACAAAGGGGCTACTAGGATGTACAGACCCACTGAGGTTTCACCGGCCGGCTCGAATCTCCATTATCCCACCAACGCCCCCCCCTTGTGCCATGCAGTTCCCAGGGCAGTCCCTCTCGACTCCCATTCCCCGCGCCATCCAACGTTCCATAACAAGCTAGCAACACACCTAATTAGTCAGCTAAGCCACACCCATATTTAGCCTTGTGGTGGCACTGTTTTCTTGGCATGTGCTCGCATGAACCGGTCCTTAGATCTACGGCAAGCAAACCACCATCTCATTCAGCAACATCCATGAACCAAGCTTGCCTAGATCTCCCTGATTCCATGCTCATTAACATCATCAAGTTCTCATCATCATTATTCATATGAGTGCAGTAGCTAACCATGTTTTAATTCAGCTTCCCGTATTCCATAAATTAAGCGAAGCAAAAAGAAAAACGACCATACCCGACTCATTAACTTTCCCGACGACAAGGATGGTTAACAAAACTTGTAAACTCCTAAAAAATGGTGTCCCATCAAGTTGACTCAAGCATATGAGTTTTCGCAAACAGAACAGTTTCGAAAACATAGGATCAATATGGTCAAGGGGCACTTGCCTTGCTCCCGTGGTTCGTGTTGCTCAAGCGTCTCGAAATCTTGGTGCTGTAGTTCCTCATAGATGGCCTCTTGAGCTTGTCCTTCTACTCACGACCATGCACATACAAAATTTACAGCAATCAATCATCATGCACAAACTTTACTCAAGATGCAATGTGTAGATGAATGCAAATCCTATAGTGCAGTTTTATTAAACCAGTTTGTACGTGTTTTTGCATGTTTTGATGGGCTTTCATGGGATTTTATGATGAACAAGGGTGTAGGCATCAAGTGTGGACGTGGTGATGATCTTGACTCAAGATCCAGATCAATTCCACCGTCAAAAATCGATCAAAACACGATCTGTCCACACGCAAACGTTTCTGCTTGAAGGGGCGAAGAAAACGGATGCCTAGAAACGACAGCGACGTCGTAAGATGGATAATGAAGACCTACCTCACTTACTCCTTGTGGCAGGGCCTTTCTCCTAGCAATGGCAGCAGCGGGGAATTTTTCTATGGAAAATTATGGTAGGGCAGGTCGTCAGGCTTCTCGTTCGGCGACGGCGTGGCGTGACGGTGTAACACCCCAAAATTTTGATTCAAAACACTAAACCATGTTCAGAGGGGAATTTAAAAAATTTTGGACGTGTTGCATGTTTTGCAAAAATTCAAATTCAAACTGGAATTCAAATTAAACTCAAATCAGAAAAAAAATGGAAAAAGAAAAAGAGAAAACGGAAAAAAACCGGCCAGTGGGCCGAAACCCGCCAGCCGGCCCAGTTTCCCCCGCGCCAGCCCGCAGCCGCGCGCGCCCGCGCTCTCTCACACAGACAGGTGGGACCCACCTGTCATCCCCAACCTCGCTCGCGCCGACCCCGGACTCTCTCCCGCGCGCGCGCGATCTTAACCGATCGGAATACCGCGTCCCTCAGCCCGAATTCCGGTCCCAGAAGACTCAAACTCGATCACAACTGACCCACCGCCCTCCCCCTGCTATAAAAACCCCAGCCCCGATCGGTTTTCCCACGCGATCGCCGATTTTTACTCCGGTGAGCACCGAGACTTCGCCGGTGAATTCTGGCCGATCTGAGCTTGGAAACTCTGATCTAACTCGCTGGTCTTGATCCACCGCCTCCGGAGAGCTTTGCAGGTGCAGAAAACTCGGAGACTTACGGTGTAAACACAGCGCCGACGAGCTTCGCCGTGGTTTTGCCTCGGACCTCACCGCCGATCACTTTCCAGGACCCCCGAGCTCAAGAAAACCCCCGAGGTGAGATCCCCGACCTCCCCTCTACCGATCTATGCCATAAGATCACAGTTTTAGGCAGAATTCTCGAGGATCCGAAACTTTCCGGCGAGATCGCCGCTTCCCGCCGCCGTGCGCCGCCGGCAGCGCCGCCCGCGCTCGATCAGAGCGACGTGGCCGCTTGTGCGCCGTTTATTTTAAATCGCACGGTAGGGTTTAAATCCCCGCGTACCGGTTCGATGTTATAATCTCAGCCGTCGGTTTAAAATCGGACGGTCCACGTCAGCCCCGCATTATAAAGACTGGAATTCTTACGTGCTACCCCCTGGGGTTCTCGGAAAATAAGAGCTAGCCCCGGAAACTTCTGATCTAGCCCCTGGAACTCCAGAAAATCATGTAAATTCATTTAAAAATCAGTTTTAGCCCCTGGACTTAATAAAAATTAGGAAAAACACCTCTGATAAGTGTAGCTAGACCCCTGGAAATTATGAAAATAATATTATAGACCCTGTAATGGGGTGAGTTTACTTTTTTTTACACTGTTTAGTATTTAATTTAGAAAATTGAATATGTAACTAGTGTTTAAAAATTAAAAAGTGGGACAAACATATTGTCAAAATTAGGTTAAAGACTTTCTCAGTGTTTAGAAAATTTTGGAGTGAGATAAAAATATATTTTGGACAGAATTGAATCTGTTTAATTTATTATTCACATTTAGGGACACATTTTTAAGTAAAGAATAGTTATAGAAAATAGGTAAAATAATTATAAACTGGTTTACATCAGAGGCAAAGGTCAAAATATGCTATTAAATTATTTAGGACCAGAACCTATTCTGTTTAGATGATGTGTATTACTAATTTCATAATAAAATACACATTTATGCATAGGAGAATAAATCTGAAAATATAGCAACTAGCAAATGATAAATGGAGTTTCTAAAATACAAAGAATTCAGTTTAGGGTTGGTAGAAATTCTGAAGGCACATATGGAGAAGAAAAATACTTTTCATACATACTTGGTAGTGAAAAGGTGTAGTAGTTTAATATAAGGAATTTATTTAAAACTAAAACACACACATATATATATATATATATATATATATATATATATATATATATATATATATATATATATAGTATGTAAGTATAAATGTGGACACAAAAGTAGGAATCATATACACATGGTTAAAAGTGCATGCAAGCCACAACTCAACACACATAAAGTAACCACAACACATATAATGGTAAAGAACTTTTATAAATGTGAATGTGTGGTTTGTATGAAGTAAGAAGTGTGAACTATGTCTTATGATTGTTGTTTTTCTTTTGCTATGTGTGATGGTATGAAGTAGAACCTGTTCAAGAGCAAGTTATCCCTTTCCAAGATCAGGACTACCCATTTCAAGAGCAGCAAGAAGGAGGCAAGTGTCCTTGACCACTTTGATCCTATGCTAGGATGTGTAGATAGAATTATTTGCATTGTCAAATGAAATATGAAACCCATGCTAGGAAAGTTTCCCTAGAATTGCATTACCTTGTTTCCTTGTAGCTTGGGTTGGGATTTATTTTGTCATGTCATTTATTTACATGCATATGCTTAGCCATGCTTAGAATGGGATATTTGGGATATGAGATCATCAGTTTATTTTACCATACTCTTGAATGAGACATTGTGAGTTATGTAGAGGTAGGGATCAAGGCAAGTTGGATGTTTTGGTTGTGTGCTGGGTGCACGAGACTTGGGTTTGTGTTTAGTACTTGCCTGGATCCTAAGGACCGGTTCATGGAGCATGTAACCCGGCTTTACAGTGCCAACCACATGCTGAGATGGGGCAGCTTGGCCAATTAATTAGGTGTATCCCCGGCGTAGTATGGGTGTGTTGGATGGTGCGGGGAGTAGGTGTCAGCTGGACTACCATATGAACCGCAAGGCTCAAGAGGGGGCCACTGCAGCGGGGTTGGAGCCTCTTGTATGCTGTTAGGGGTGAAACCTCAGTGGGCCCACGCTCGTCGAGAATCCCTTTGTAAAGGCTTCGTAGTGATCTCCTGGCTGCACACCTGGGAAGTGTGAATGTGGATCGTAGCCACTGGCATAATGGAGGTTCTTTTAGTCCACCCGGCAACGGGGGATGAAATCACTACATGTGGGTACAGTGGTACAAACTCTGCAGAGTCAAAACTGTCATGACAGCCGTGCTCACGGTTAAGAGCGGCCTGGACTTATTCATGATTAGAGGAGTGAAGGTTTTTGGAAGTTGTGGATGTTAAGCGGGGAGCTTAACATTGGAAATGATGTTATGGTTATTAGATTATGATGATGGGATGGGAGATTGAGACCATTTCACCTGTGTAGTAATGTAGGTGCTTAATAAGCTAAGGTAATAGGTATTAATTGCATAGTGCTTTAACCATGAGCTCAATCTCTCCTTGTTCTAGCCATGCATGATATAATTTTCCACACTTGCTGAGTACCATTGGTACTCAACCTTGCATATTTGTTGGTTTATATTGCTACTCAGGTCAAGATAATGAGGTGGTGTATAATGACCAAGATTTTGGACCCGAGGAAGGTTTTTAGGTTCATGAAGACCCCCGGGCAACGCCTGTGATGGAGCCCTAAAGAATAATATTCCGCTGCTAGTTTATTTACTTTTGATGAACTTATTATTGTCCATCGAGACATTTACTATGTAAGACTTGTTTATATTCGACACCTGGCTTGTAATAAATGATGCTTCACTATTTGTCATCACATGTATGAGAAAATGATCCTGGCATACATGTGATATTCACTTGGGTGTTCTTCGGAAAAACCGGGTGTGACAGAGGTGGTATCAGAGCCAAGGTTGCCCGTAGGAACGTGGACCTAGGTAGAAATGGACGTATTTAAGGGCCCTATTTTCTTAAAAACTATTTTCCAAGGTGTGGGTTGAAGAGTGTTATTTAAGGAGTCATTTTCTTCATCTTATCCCAAATTTTCATTCAAAATGGGATTTTTGTTTAAAAAGTTTATCTAACCTAATTTTAAATTCTTTTTGTTTTAGATGGTTCGCATGATTCGCACCGCTCGCAAGTCCACAGGAGGGAGAGTTCCCGTAGTTGCCCTTGCCAAAAGAGAGGAGAGTCGTCCAGTGACGTACCTTTCCTACGGATTGGCAGTAGGAGACTTGTTGCGCCGTCTTCGACGTATGCTCGAAGCCGCAGGCAATACGGGCAAGCTAATCATCCACTATAACTCCACCAGGACCATCCGTGAGAAGAGAGAAGAATGGAGTTCGGAGATGAGGATTATACACGAGAATCAGCTGCTTAAGATTCACCACTCTCCAGCTTGTCGAGCAACACAAGTTGACGCGGAGAAAGATGTCACCTGGGAGGCCATCACCTGCCAGAGTCACATCTATCGTCGCCACTTGGACAAAACTGAGTACATGTATGTCCTCCAACATGAGAGTGGTACCACGGAGTACAAGTACCCACCGGTGCAGCAAGGGACTTCCCATGAGCACATGGACTTGTGCTTGGAGGATGCGGCTATGCTCAGCACTCGACTGCAGGAGTGTCAACAAGAGCTTCAGGATGTCCGAGACACCCTGAAGGACACGGAGGCGTTGCTGCGAGCTTGCTTAAAGGCGAGAGAAAGAGGAGATGGGAATGAACTGTGCGTCACCGTGAATGATACATGGACTCCTGACTCCCCGGATCGCCGAGCAATCAGGCGTCGTCGCACTTCTCCACCAGCAGCCTCCCCACCCAAAGCAGAGTCAGAAGGTAGCCGAAATGAGGAGGAAGATCCCGAGGAGCCAGCTCAAGAGGACGAGTAGTGTAGAGTCTTTCCCCTAGCTAGCAAGAGGTCGAGTAGTCGAGTCGTTACGTAGTTAATGGTGTGATAATGCTTGGTGTGTGACGTGAGTTGTGGAAGCCATGAGCAATTGTCCACAACCTCATCTTCAGATTGTTTTGCTTTGGTGTGTGAACCCACAGGAAATAATAGTGCATTTATTTGGTGTGAGATATGAACCCTCGTAAAATTTTAACAAAGCCTCAACACCTCAAAGTACCAACAAATGAAAGTAGTAAGATGATACTAAATGGTATCAAATTAACATTTGTTGATTCTGCCAGATGGCCGGAAGAGGAAAAGGACGTGCTGCCAACCCCGCCAACAACAATGATGAGGCATGCAACCCTCATCTTTCTGGAGGCCAGGACCGGGGTGGTTGCCGTGAAGAAGTTGATCCTCTCCACCAAATGCTGGAGAATCAAAATCAGCTCATCCAGAACTTGACTCAAGTGGTGGCCAACTTGCATCAAGTTCCACCTACACAAGCTGCACCACGCCAACCAAGGTTGAGTGAGTTTCTAGGAACTCAACCTCCAAAGTTTGCAAGTGCTGCTGAACCTCTGGAGGCAGATGATTGGCTGAAGACCATTGAAAGTAAGATGAGGATAATACGATGCCAAGGGTATGAGAGGGTGCTGTTTGCCTCTCATCAATTGCATGGACCTGCTGCTGATTGGTGGACCGCCTACGTGGCCGCCCATCATGACCCTGAGAACATCACTTGGGAAGAGTTCAAGCATAGCTTCCGCAACCATTACATCCCAAGAGGTGAACTCAAAAACAAGAGGAAGGAGTTTTTGGGACTGCAGCAGAGAAACATGACGGTGAGGGAATACCTCACTAAATTTACTCAACTATCCCGTTATGCTCCACGAGACATAGAGAATGATGAGCAGAAACAAGATTGTTTCGTGGAAGGACTTACCGCAGAGATGCAGTGTGCAATGTCCTCCAATGAGTATGAAAGCTTCCAAAAGATGGTGGACCGAGCGTTTGTGGTAGAAAGGAAGCTAAAGGCCCTGGAAAATGAGAATAAGAGGAAGGCTGGGTGGTAACATCAAGCCTCAGGGAGCAACACCCGCCCACGTATGATGCAGCAACCTACGGGGCAGACGAACCGTGCTGCGGTACCCTATTCAGCACCAAGAGGGTACAACCCAAACTACAGGCCTCCCGCAGCACCAGCACAGCCGCAACATCAGTTTGTGCAGCAGCCTCGGCCCGCATATCCACCTCGACCAGCAGTGCAAGGACCCCCAAACCAACCCCAAGACAACAAGGGCCAGGCATCTAAGATTGGGGTGCAATGTTTCAGCTGTGGTGAAGTGGGGCACTACGCCCATAAATGCCCAAAGAAGAAGCCTGCGCCGCCACAACAGCAGAATGTAATGAGAGGACGGGTGAACCATGTCACTATGGAGGAAGCACAAGAGGCACCCGACGTGGTAGTTGGTAAGTTTCCTGCCAATTTACACCTTGCAACTCTGCTGTTTGATTCTGGTGCTACCCACTCGTTCATTGCTCAAGGGTTTGTTAAGAAGCATGACCTAGCAACCACACAAATGAACCATATGCTAGCGGTAAACTCTCCAGGTGGAGAAATAAGGACAAGACAAGTGTGTCCCAAAGTGAACCTAGACATTAATGGGGTAGTATTTACGGCTAACCTCATAGTGATAGATTCACAAGGGATAGATATTATTTTGGGTATGGATTGGTTGACCAAACATAAAGGAATCATCCATTGTTCGACCAGAACGGTGGAACTAACTCACCCCAGTGGCACAAGAGTAAAGTTCATAACGATACACGAGCCTAGGAGGGACATTAAATTAAATCAAGTGGAGGTGAAAGTTGAGGAAATCAGGACTATCAGGGAATATCCAGATGTTTTTCCGGAGGAGTTGCCAGGTATGCCTCCCGACCGTGACGTGGAGTTCGCAATTGAGCTAGTACCGGGAACAACCCCGATATACAAGAGAGCTTATCGGATGGACTCCAAGCAGCTAGAAGAACTCAAGGATCATTTGAGAGAATTGACGGAGAAGGGGTATATTCGCCCTAGTTCCTCACCATGGGGAGCTCCGGTGATATTTGTGCCCAAGAAAGACGGAACCCAAAGGTTATGCGTGGATTACCGTGCCTTGAATGAGGTAACCATCAAGAACAAGTACCCATTACCCCGCATTGAAGACTTGTTTGATCAGTTGAGGGGAGCTTGTGTGTTCTCAAAAATTGATCTCAGGTCGGGATACCACCAACTCAAGATAAGGCAATCTGATATTCCCAAGACAGCTTTCGTATCTCGGTACGGACTGTATGAATACACTGTCATGCCTTTCGGGCTAACCAATGCCCCGGCATATTTCATGTACCTCATGAACAAGGTATTCATGGAATATTTGGACAAATTTGTGGTGGTTTTCATAGATGATATTCTCGTCTTCTCCAAAGATGAAGAAGAACATGAGAAACATCTAAGGTTGGTGTTGCAGAGGCTGAGAGAACACCAACTATATGCCAAGTTGAGCAAGTGTGAGTTTTGGCTGAAGAGAGTTCCCTTTTTAGGACATATAATCTCGGAGGGAGGAATCTCCGTAGATCCCGCCAAAATCGAGGATATCCAGAAGTGGAAGACCCCTGAAAATGTCGGGGAAGTTCGAAACTTTTTGGGATTGGCTGGATACTATCGACGGTTTATTGAGGGATTCTCCAAGATCTCGAGACCTCTCACCAAACTGTTGGAGAAGGGAATCACATTCACCTGGACGCCACAGTGCGAGACGAGTTTTCAGGAGCTAAAGAAGAGATTGACAACAGCCCCAGTGTTGGTTATGCCAGATATGCAGAAGAATTTCACAGTGTACTGCGATGCCTCTGAAAATGGGTTGGGATGTGTTCTCATGCAAGAAGGACATGTCGTGGCATATGCATCCCGGCAGCTTCGGAAGCACGAGAATAACTATCCTACACATGACCTAGAACTAGCCGCAGTGGTACACGCATTGAAAATTTGGCGGCACTATTTGATGGGGAAGAGGACAGAGATATATACGGATCATAAGAGTTTGAAGTACATATTCACACAGCCAGATCTCAACCTCAGACAAAGGAGATGGTTAGAGCTAATCAATGACTTTGATATAGGCATCAACTATCATCCCGGGAAAGCAAACGTCGTGGCCGATGCTTTGAGTCGGAAAGTGCAGGTCAATAAGTTGAGCTTGAAGGACATGCCTGCAGAATTGAAGGACGAGGTTATAAGGCTCAATCTATGTCTAGTAAATAGTGGTGAAGCCATCGCCATGGAAGTGGACTCCACACTCGAGCGAGACATACGCGAGGGCCAAAAGAATGATGAGAAGATACAAGAGATCAGACAGCTTATCAAGGAAAATAAAGCTCCTGGTTTTAGAGAGGATGAACAAGGAACGGTGTGGCACGGGAAAAGAATCTGTGTGCCAGAAGTAAAGGAGATCCGTGAATTGATTTTAAAGGAGGCTCATGATTCTGACTATTCCATTCATCCTGGGAGTACGAAGATGTACCAGGACCTCAAAAGCAGGTATTGGTGGTATGGCATGAAGCGAGATGTCGCGGACATTGTTGCCCTATGTGACACATGTCAGTTGGTGAAAGCAGAACATCAACGACCCGCGGGATTATTGCAACCACTCAAAGTGCCTGAATGGAAGTGGGAAGAAATCAGCATGGATTTTGTCATGGGATTGCCTAGGACCCAATCCGGGTATGATTCAATATGGGTCATTATTGATAGGCTAACCAAGGTAGCTCATTTCATCCCTGTGAAAGAAAGCTACAGCGGATCCAAATTGGCAGAATTGTACATGTCAAGGATTGTGTGTTACCATGGAGTGCCAAAGAAGATAGTGTCGGACCGAGGGACACAGTTCACCTCGAGGTTTTGGCAGAAGTTGCATGAAACCATGGGAACCCATCTGAACTTCAGCTCTGCCTATCATCCCCAAACTGACGGGCAGACGGAGAGAACCAATCAGATCCTTGAAGATATGTTAAGGGCATGTGCACTCAAAAACAATAGGAGTTGGGATAAGAACTTACCGTATGCGGAGTTTTCCTATAACAACAGCTATCAAGCTAGTATGAAGATGTCACCGTTTGAAGCTTTGTATGGAAGGAAGTGCAGAACTCCCCTATTTTGGAACCAAACAGGAGAAAGTAAAGTGTTTGGTCCAGAAGTGCTACAAGAAGCCGAGGCGAAGGTGAGGGAGATTCGCAACAACTTGAGGATAGCACAAACACGCCAGAAGAGTTATGCTAATGTACGAAGAAGAGAGCTCGTTTTCAACGTGGCAGACTATGTTTATCTCAAGGTGTCCCCTATCAGAGGACTTCGTCGGTTCAAGGTGAAAGGGAAGTTGTCACCTCGATACATCGGACCCTTTCAAGTTTTGGAAAGAAAAGGCGAAGTGGCGTACCAACTAGAGTTACCGGTTCATCTATCGGACGTGCACGATGTATTCCATGTGTCACAACTCAAGAAATGCCTGAGGACGCCTGAGGAGGTGTTACCCATGAATGAAGTGTATGTAGCTGAAGATTTGTCTTATGCCGAGCAACCATACAAGATTTTGGAGACAATGGAACGCCTCACCAGAAATAAAAGAATCCGGATGTGCAAGGTGCAGTGGAAGCATCACTCAGAAGAGGAAGCCACCTGGGAACGGGAAGATGAGCTCAAGGCACAATTTCCGGAATTGTTTTCTTAGAAACACCAATCTCGAGGACGAGATTTCTTTTAAGGGGGGTAGAGCTGTAACACCCCAAAATTTTGATTCAAAACACTAAACCATGTTCAGAGGGGAATTTAAAAATTTTTGGACGTGTTGCATGTTTTGCAAAAATTCAAATTCAAACTGGAATTCAAATTAAACTCAAATCAGAAAAGAAATGGAAAAAGAAAAAGAGAAAACGGAAAAAAACCGGCCAGTGGGCCGAAACCCGCCAGCCGGCCCAGTTTCCCCCGCGCCAGCCCGCAGCCGCGCGCGCCCGCGCTCTCTCACACAGACAGGTGGGACCCACCTGTCATCCCCAACCTCGCTCGCGCCGACCCCGGACTCTCTCCCGCGCGCGCGCGATCTTAACCAATCGGAATACCGCGTCCCTCAGCCCGAATTCCGGTCCCAGAAGACTCAAACTCGATCACAACTGACCCACCGCCCTCCCCCGGCTATAAAAACCCCAGCCCCGATCGGTTTTTCCCACGCGATCGCCGATTTTTACTCCGGTGAGCACCGAGACTTCGCCGGTGAATTCTGGCCGATCTAAGCTTGGAAACTCTGATCTAACTCGCTGGTCTTGATCCACCGCCTCCGGGGAGCTTTGCAGGTGCAGAAAACTCGGAGACTTACGGTGTAAACACAGCGCCGACGAGCTTCGCCGTGGTTTTGCCCCGGACCTCGCCGCCGATCACTTTCCAGGACCCCCGAGCTCAAGAAAACCCCCGAGGTGAGATCCCCGACCTCCCCTCTACCGATCTATGCCATAAGATCACAGTTTTAGGCAGAATTCTCGAGGATCCGAAACTTTCCGGCGAGATCGCCGCTTCCCGCCGCCGTGCGCCGCCGGCAGCGCCGCCCGCGCTCGATCAGAGCGACGTGGCCGCTTGTGCGCCGTTTATTTTAAATCGCACGGTAGGGTTTAAATCCCCGCGTACCGGTTCGATGTTATAATCTCAGCCGTCGGTTTAAAATCGGACGGTCCACGTCAGCCCCGCATTATAAAGACTGGAATTCTTACGTGCTACCCCCTGGGGTTCTCGGGAAATAAGAGCTAGCCCCGGAAACTTCTGATCTAGCCCCTGGAACTCCAGAAAATCATGTAAATTCATTTAAAAATCAGTTTTAGCCCCTGGACTTAATAAAAATTAGGAAAAACACCTCTGATAAGTGTAGCTAGACCCCTGGAAATTATGAAAATAATATTATAGACCCTGTAATGGGGTGAGTTTACTTTTTTTTACCCTGTTTAGTATTTAATTTAGAAAATTGAATATGTAACTAGTGTTTAAAAATTAAAAAGTGGGACAAACATATTGTCAAAATTAGGTTAAAGACTTTCTCAGTGTTTAGAAAATTTTGGAGTGAGATAAAAATATATTTTGGACAGAATTGAATCTGTTTAATTTATTATTCACATTTAGGGACACATTTTTAAGTAAAGAATAGTTATAGAAAATAGGTAAAATAATTATAAACTGGTTTACATCTGAGGCAAAGGTCAAAATATGCTATTAAATTATTTAGGACCAGAACCTATTCTGTTTAGATGATGTGTATTACTAATTTCATAATAAAATACACATTTATGCATAGGAGAATAAATCTGAAAATATAGCAACTAGCAAATGATAAATGGAGTTTCTAAAATACAAAGAATTCAGTTTAGGGTTGGTAGAAATTCTGAAGGCACATATGGAGAAGAAAAATACTTTTCATACATACTTGGTAGTGAAAAGGTGTAGTAGTTTAATATAAGGAATTTATTTAAAACTAAAACACACACACACATATATATATATATATATATATATATATATATATATATATATATATATATATATATATATAGTATGTAAGTATAAATGTGGACACAAAAGTAGGAATCATATACACATGGTTAAAAGTGCATGCAAGCCACAACTCAACACACATAAAGTAACCACAACACATATAATGGTAAAGAACTTTTATAAATGTGAATGTGTGGTTTGTATGAAGTAAGAAGTGTGAACTATGTCTTATGATTGTTGTTTTTCTTTTGCTATGTGTGATGGTATGAAGTAGAACCTGTTCAAGAGCAAGTTATCCCTTTCCAAGATCAGGACTACCCATTTCAAGAGCAGCAAGAAGGAGGCAAGTGTCCTTGACCACTTTGATCCTATGCTAGGATGTGTAGATAGAATTATTTGCATTGTCAAATGAAAATATGAAACCCATGCTAGGAAAGTTTCCCTAGAATTGCATTACCTTGTTTCCTTGTAGCTTGGGTTGGGATTTATTTTGTCATGTCATTTATTTACATGCATATGCTTAGCCATGCTTAGAATGGGATATTTGGGATATGAGATCATTAGTTTATTTCACCATACTCTTGAATGAGACATTGTGAGTTATGTAGAGGTAGGGATCAAGGCAAGTTGGATGTTTTGGTTGTGTGCTGGGTGCACGAGACTTGGGTTTGTGTTTAGTACTTGCCTGGATCCTAAGGACCGGTTCATGGAGCATGTAACCCGGCTTTACAGTGCCAACCACATGCTGAGATGGGGCAGCTTGGCCAATTAATTAGGTGTATCCCCGGCGTAGTATGGGTGTGTTGGATGGTCCGGGGAGTAGGTGTCAGCTGGACTACCATATGAACCTCAAGGCTCAAGAGGGGGCCACTGTAGCGGGGTTGGAGCCTCTTGTATGCTGTTAGGGGTGAAACCTCAGTGGGCCCACGCTCGTCGGGAATCCCTTTGTAAAGGCTTCGTAGTGATCTCCTGGCTGCACACCTGGGAAGTGTGAATGTGGATCGTAGCCACTGGCATAATGGAGGTTCTTTTAGTCCACCCGGCAACGGGGGATGAAATCACTACATGTGGGTACAGTGGTACAAACTCTGCAGAGTCAAAACTGTCATGACAGCCGTGCTCACGGTTAAGAGCGGCCTGGACTTATTCATGATTAGAGGAGTGAAGGTTTTTGGAAGTTGTGGATGTTAAGCGGGGAGCTTAACATTGGAAATGATGTTATGGTTATTAGATTATGATGATGGGATGGGAGATTGGGACCATTTCACCTGTGTAGTAATGTAGGTGCTTAATAAGCTAAGGTAATAGGTATTAATTGCGTAGTGCTTTAACCATGAGTTCAATCTCTCCTTGTTCTAGCCATGCATGATATAATTTTCCACACTTGCTGAGTACCATTGGTACTCAACCTTGCATATTTGTTGGTTTATATTTCTACTCAGGTCAAGATAATGAGGTGGTGTATAATGACCAAGATTTTGGACTCGAGGAAGGTTTTTAGGTTCATGAAGACCCCCGGGCAACGCCTGTGATGGAGCCCTAAAGAATAATATTCCGCTGCTAGTTTATTTACTTGTGATGAACTTATTATTGTCCATCGAGACATTTACTATGTAAGACTTACTTATATTCGACACCTGGCTTGTAATAAATGATGCTTCACTATTTGTCATCACATGTATGAGAAAATGATCCTGGCATACATGTGATATTCACTTGGTTGTTCTTCGGAAAAACCGGGTGTGACAGACGGGGCTCGTCGACAGGTCTTGACGGTGGGGCTCGACGACGGGGCTCGACGGCAGGGCACAACGGCGGGGCTCAATGATGGGGCTCGACGGCGGGGCTCGACGAAAGGGCTCGACGGCAGGGCTCACTAGTGGGGCTCTCCGGCGACCAAACTCTGGCAGGGGGGTGGTGGCCAACTCGGCGAGGGGGGGGGGGAGGGCCAACTCGGCGACTTTGGGGGGGGGGGGGGGGGGAGGGGGCTGCAGCCAAGGGGGGCTGGGGGTTGTATTTATAAGGGGGAGAAAAGAAGAGTCCTAGTCCAATTGGAACTCAACCAAAGAGTCCTAGTCCAATTGGGACTCAACCAAAGAGTCCTAGGGCTGCGGCTACATTTGGGAAAAATTCCCCCCAATGTGGGGAAAATTCCCCCTTGGGAAATTGGGGAATTTAGGGGAAATTTGGGAATGGCTCATTTCAGCTATCTTATTTCCACTTCTCTCCATTTCTATGTCCCTTTTTCCATTTCTATATTCCCCTCTTCATTTCTATGTCCCTTTCTCCATTTCTATATTCCCTTCTCCATTTCTATGGTTCTTTCTGCATTTCTATGGTTCTTTCTCCATTTCTAGGGTTCTTTCTCCATTTCTACTTCCTTTCAAATGCTTCTCTACATGAAAAATGTATGCAATGCATGGTAGTGAAATTGACAAGGGGCTTGTTTAAGACCATACAAGGCTTTGGACAGTTTGTAAACATGATTAGGAAAATTTAGATTTTCAAAACCCGGTGGTTGCTAGACATAAACCTTCTCATCTATGTAGCCATTAAGAAAAGCACTTTTAACATCCATTTGATATAACTTGAAACCTTTAGATGCAACAAATGCTAAGAAAATTCTTATGACTTATAATCTAGCAACAGGAGCAAAAATTTCATCAAAATCTAGTCCTTCAACTTGTGTGAAACCTTGAGCAACCAACCTAGCCTTATTCCTAACCACAACCCCATCCTCACTTTGTTTATTTTTAAACACCCATTTAGTTCTGATTAGAGTGTGACCTTGAGGTGGATGTACAGGTTTCCAAACATTATTTCTATCAAAATTTTCTAACTCTTCTTGCATGGCAATAATCCAAGATTCATTAGTGAGTACGTGTGATATATCTTTGGGTTCAAAAGAAGCAACAAATGCAGAATCAGCGTGAGGGTTTGGATCACAAAACCTAGACCGTGTGACTCGTTCGTGCAAGCTTCCAATCATTTGTTGTGGAGGATGACTTTTGAGGACCTGGAGGGGAGTAGATAATTCACAAGCTCCTTCTTCTTCATGTTTATCACAAATTGAAGAACTTGTGACTTGAGGACGATCTGGACCAGCAATGGTGGTCGTCGGTGCTGGTTGTGAATCAAAATCAGGAGCGGGAACAATGTCATTAGCAGCATCACTTCTTCATCATCTTCAATGAAAATACTCTCCCCCTGCGGATATGGGTCTGGTCCTGCAATATTAGAGCTGGTACCTGGGCTAGCTTCATCAAAAGAAACCTCACAAGTCTCCACAATTTTGTTAGTGTCATGTAAAAGCACACGGTAGCCTCTAGTATGAGATGGGTAACCAAGAAACAAGCCATCAACGGATCTAGGTTCAAATTTATCAAGATTACCATGTTTCTTAACAAAGCATTTGCAACCAAAGACCCGAAAGTGTGTGACACTAGGCCTATGTCCAAACCCTCATATGGTGTTTTACCTAGCTTAGCACACAAGAAAACACGATTTGAGACATAACAAGCAGTTGAAATTGCATCAGCCGAAAATTTTCTAGGAGTTTGATATTCATCAAGAATAGTCCTAGCCATCTCAACTAAGGTTCTGTTCTTTCTCTCTACAACACTGTTTTGTTGAGGTACATATGATGAAGAAAATTTATGATCTATTCCATTTTAAGCACAAAAGTGATCAAACGATTGATTTTTAAATTCGGTTCCGTTATCACTTCTAATTTCTTTTAAGGATCCTGGGTGATCAATTGATAATCTAAGAATTAAGGTTCTAAAGTGACTAAAAGTTTCATTCTTAGATGCCATAAAATAAACCCAAGAGAATCTAGAATAGTCATGAACAAACACAAGAACATACCATTTAGCTCCGAAGGATTGAACACGTGAAGGTTCTACGGTGTCAAGGTGCAAAAGTTAACCCGGTTCAGTTGTCATGGTCATTGTGAGATGAGCATGTGAACCTGCAATCATCTTAGCATGTATACGAGAAGAGCACATGATTTCTTTATCCCTTTTAAGCTTAGGCAGCCCACGTATGTGATCAAGAGCACTAACACGTGTGAGATGATCAAAGCTTACATGACCCAGTCTACAATGCCAAAAATATAAGTCTTTTGAATCATTAGCAACTAGACATCTATGCTTAGAGGATGACATATCAAAATCAGCTTTAAAAACTCTTCCAAACCAAGACATATTAAAAATGAGCTCACTATTTGCATCTACAACCTTGCAACAATTTTTAGTGAAACTAATTTCCAGATTTTCATCTAGCAATTGTGAAACAGAAAGCAAGTTGTATTTCAAATTTTTAACAAGTTTCTCATTTTTTAAAGTGTAGTGATTATTTACTCTAACCGAACCCTTAGCAATTATAGGAGTTGAAGAATTATCGGCAAAAGTAACATTTTCTACATGACACAAAAGAGAGGGAGGAGAACCATTCTTTGTTACCGGTCATGTGGCGTGAGCATCCTGAATCCACAATCCAAATGTTCTCCTTTCTCAAGCGTGTAACCTATATAGAAGTACAATATGTTGATGACTCAATACTGGGGTTAGTCAAAAGGCATTTAGGAATCCAGTACTGAGTCACACGACGTCCAGCAGAAGTAATATGCAAAGGCTGAGATAAAACAGCAGGTTTATGAGCCAAAGTTTGAGGATTTTTGTACCCAACTACTGACCTACGAGGTGTTACATGAGTAGCATTAAAAACAGTAGGTCCGGAAGCGAACTTTGCATGTTTTTGACTCATTACAGCAGGTTGCATATTCCAATCATTCGGTTCAGCACACGCAACAGATTTTGCACAGTTGTTATGTGATCTAGCAATCATTCTTTTTTTTTTCTGTTGCTTAGCTAGTCTATAACAAAAATCTACGACACGACCATCTCTACCACAGTAGGTACAATGAAATTTAACTTTATGTTCATGTCTAGATGAGCAGACAACATGTTTATTTGAAACCGAATGAGACAACACTCCTGCAGATTTAAAAACCACTTCTTTTTGTTTAGGAACTGTTTTAATCAAACCACTTCCTAGTGACTTTACAATTTTTAGGTGGATGTGCTTTAGCATGAGCATGGGAATCAAAACCTAAACCAGTTTTATTATTGCAAGATTTAGAAGAATTCAACAGGAAGTTCAGATTCTTATTCCCATTATAAAACCGTTCAAGTGTCCTATTCATGTCATCAAGTTTCTTAGACAAGTCTAGGCAGTTTGAAATGAAGTTTTTCCTTTTAGTTTGCAATTGGAACAATACTTAACTTCATGAGAACGTAAAGCATTGTTCAATATAGAAATTTCATTCATAGCATCTTGTAGTTTTTTATTAAGATCATCACAAGTAGAACAATGCAAATCAATTGTAGAACAACAAACATATTTCAAGTTTTATCATTAAGTGCAGCAAGCTCTCTGTTCTTTTCAATCTCTAACTCAAGTTTATCAAGTGTGGAGGTATGTGCACGTCTTAGAGAGGACAATTGTCCGTATATTAAATCACATGAGGAACAAGAATCATCACTAGGAATCAAAGATTTCAAAGATGAATTTCAGATTCTAGTGACTCAATTTTAACAGCATTGTCTCTAAGCTTTTTGTCCTTTTTCTTAACTATAACAGTGGCACGAGAAATAGCATCACACATTTGTTCACAAGTAGGACATACCTCTTCATTGTCGCTGTTGTGTTCTGCCTCCTCCATACTTGAACTTGATTTGCCTGCCATGAAGCATAAGTTTGCCAAATCATCTTCATCTTCATCACTTCCGATGTCCACATCACTCGAGCCAAGTTATTGAAGTGTGTAGATAAAACTATTTACCAATTCCCGTCCTATAAAACCCTTCTTCTTTTTCTTATTGTTTGCAGAGGAGTGCTTCGTCCTAGTTTTCTTTTCATCATGGGAAGTAGGACCTGAAAGGTTAGGACAATCCGTACAAAAATTTCCTGTCTTACCACATTCAAAGCATCGTTGAGGTCCGGCACTTCCTCTCCTTCTAGTTCTCACATTTTGCAATGCTTTTGAGAACCGAGTAGAGATGAGTGCAAGTTCTTCCTCTGGAAACTCTTCAATCTGTTCAAGGGTTAGAGAGGACAGCAAAGAAAGTGTACCACAAGATGAAGATTGACTAGAGCTAGGCATGTCACATTGTGAAACAAATGCAAGATACTTGTTGGAGTTCTTAAGTGATATTATGTCAATTTGATGAGTTTTTAACTTAGAATATAGCACATCTAATGTAAGTGTACTCATGACAGTAGATTCATGAATATATGTAACTTTCATCTCCCAAATTGACATGTCTACTGCACTTAGTAATTGCCTAGCATTTTCAGCATCCAAAAAATTAATGTTGACACTACGCAAGTTGCTGAGAATTTTATTGAAGTGAGCAAAGAGGTCATTAATTGACTCACCAGGTTGCATCTCGAAGCGCATGTATTCTTTTTTTGAACATATCTTGTCTTACCTCCTTGATCGTGTTGGATCCTTCGTGGTAGTCACAAAGTGCTTTCCACACATCGTATGCAGATCGGAGGTGTGCAACACGGTCGAAGTCACTTTGAGTTACGTGCTTTGTTGTTGTTGTTGACATCTGTCATGTTCATAGCCGTGACTTGATCGTTTGGCGGCACTTCATAAGGCTTGTACACCTTTTCCCATATTGCGAAACCTTGCGCCTGGATGAAAGCCTCCATACGTGCCTTCCAAACCTGAAAAAAAATGCCACTGAACACACAAGATTTTGCGGAGTATTTCTCCATGATGATTAGTCAAAACATGTGCAAATCACAAAGGTTAGAGCACCGTGGCTCTGATACCAATTGTAGGATCAAAGAGCACGTGAAAAGCTACCAGAGGGGGGTGAATGGTAGATTTAAACTTTTTAGCTGAAGCAACAAAAACCCCCTCGATAGAAAATCGATCTGTTAAACAAACTGTGTATGCGACTGATATAAATGTGTTCAACCATGAAAAAAGTGGTATATATTATAGAGAATCAAGTCATGAAGACATTACAACAAGAATGACAGAAATCCGTCAAGAAAAAAACTCAAGTTATGATCGAAAGATCAAACGAGGGTCAATCTGTTCTACTCGAGTAAAAACCAGATCAGCCACACTGCAAAGAAACTCGTGTACATCAGAAACTACAAATCCAATGACCGTGAAATTTTCACAGATGATATATAATCAAGTTTTGAATACAACCTAAAAAGAATCACGTCAATTGGATCTTTAAAACTCGAGTTATGATGAAAACACCGAGGCACTGTCGTGCTGCCCAGAAACTCGACGAGAAAGACTTGACAAAAACAAGTCATACGAACAAGGCACAAAAGCTCCTCTAAATTATGAATTTTATTGATCAAAACATAAGAGGAACAGCACAAGGTCATCTCCCCACGAGCTCTGGTCTCCCTTTCTTATATAACCAGCCCGGAGGCTAACCCAATTCAAACTAGGACTCTAATCCTACTCAGTTTCTGAATCCAAACTTTCCATAACTGCTCAAGACTCTTCTATACGTAGATAGAAACAATCTTAAGACTTCCAAACACCTTAAGAACGTATCCCACATTCCTAAAACAACTCAACTTTGTGTTTCGCACGAAATCCTATCATAACCAACTCAAATCTTTGCATATTTGAGCCATAACCGACTCAGTCACAGGCTGAGTCCATAATCCAGCCGGTTGGACCTTTCCTACCAATTTTTTACGTCCACATCTCTTCATCACGCCTTGGAACCATGTTGCCACATCCATGCACTCCTTGCACATGTGCAAACACCTTCCAACGACATCCACGATACCTTCATATGCATTGTTCTTGATCCAAACATGTTGCGCGACCTCCCGATCAACTCAACCACAATTCCTCCTAAACTTGGTTGTTAAACCTCATCTTCTCCCTAAGACTAGTTCAATGGATCCCGTCACCAGCCATATCTTGAACTCAAACAACACCTGCACATGAATAAACAACCAATACTTTCGAGCACAAGTCCGCGACTTGACTCACGTTAGTTCCAAAAACCACAACACCTTACGTGAACACCTCACATAAGCATGTTGCAAATCATATCAAAATGTTAACCACCGTAAACAGACATAACACTTCAGAAACTTAGTAAATGAATACTAAGCAAACTTTTCATAGATGTAAAGCAAGTTCAAAATATTTGCATGGTAAAAACAGAACCATTGCGATTTAGCTCCAGACCTTGCCAAAGTTAACCGGACCTTGAGCCAGAGCTTACCAAAGCTAGCAGAACCTAGCACCGGAACTTACCAAAGCTAGTTGGACCTATCGTCGGAGCTAACCAAACACATGTCGGACCTAGCCATAGCAAGTCGGACCTTATGTCTGATCTTGTCAGAGCTCGGACCTAGAGTCGGACCTTGACAAAAAGAGTGTTTTGGCAGAATTTAAAACTTTTATCGTCATAGCCAATGTATTCAGCACACATAGGTCTCACAGAATCACACATCAAACTGGTTGAAATTCCAGATGATTGTAAACTATCCAGAACCAGGACAGATTTAAAATACTCTCTGGACTGTTCTGTTTTTCAAGCATAACTTCCTGTATAAAAAATAAAAAATTATCATATGATACATTTTTGGAATGGTTAGGAGATGTGTTACATCTTTGTAATTCAAAGTTTTTGCAATTGCGGCACGGAATTCAATAGAATTTTGAGTTAAAAACAGCAACTTCGAAAGGGGGTGCTGTTGAAATTCTTCCAGAAATTCTGTTGACTTTGAATTAGCATAACTTTTTAGCCAGAGCTGATCTGGAGGCAAATCAATACTTGTTAGAAACATGCTGAAGTGTACTTTGGTATTCAACATGAGTTATTAAAATGCCACGTACCAGGTCAAAATCTGGGATAAGTAGAAATTGCTTATTCTGGGCAGAAGAATGAACAGTTGAACTCATTTGAGAGATTGTTGTATCTAGTGGGGTTTTATTACTTCCATTGGGGTAGAACATGCTTATGAGTTGTTATCTTCAACTAGTGATATATTTGAGTATATTTCCTACTCAAGTTTCTTTTGCCAGAGACCATGTTTGTGTCGTATTGAAGATAAATGGTAGTATACGTGATGACAAAGCGATATTAACGTCTCGTAGTGACCAAATCTAGTTGAGATGAACTTCCAAAGAGGAAGTCCATTAATTTGGATTTCACTAATTTGTATTTGGTCTGGTAATGGTGCATCTTGTGCAAAGTTATTACATTATCCATGTACGAGATGTATCGCATGTTTACCGTCATTATGTTTTACTCCTATTTTATGGACTGCATGGAGTATGCTGTGGGACTGATTTTATTGTCGTGTTGCGGCAGATGGTTCGTACACGGGCCACGCACAAGGTCGGGGGCTCTAGTCAGCAAGGGGGTGATGACTCCTAGCCGCCTGCTTACGACAATACCCCGCAACAACAACAACCACCATCGCTGCCTCCGCTTACACTAGCGGATGTGATCTCGGCGCTGGTGGGCTCTCGTGAGGAACAGAACGACTTGCTCCGCACGATTGTGCAGAATACGTCCCAGGCGGGGGGAGGGGGGCGTCAAGAGAAGGGGCCTCATGAGCCCCATTTTCACGATGTACTCGGATTTCATGAGTACGCATCCTCCGGTGTTCACCGAAGCGGAGGAACCACTAGAGGCCGACAACTGGCTGCGGACGATTGAGTCCAAGTTCGGGCTGCTCCAATGCACGGAGCGGCAGAAGACTCTCTTCGCGGTGTAGCAGCTTCATGGTGACGCCGGTGCGTGGTGGGCGAACTGTGTCGCCTCACTACCTGTTGGCCACGCCATCGAATGGGCAGAATTCCGGGAGGCGTTCCGCGCCTATCATATCCCTCCCGGGATGATGAACAGGAAGTTCCAAGAGTTCTTGGAGCTGAAGCAAGGCGGGAGGAGTACCCACGACTACTCCCGTGCGTTCAACCATCTGGTGCAGTATGCATCGGATTATATCTCCACCGAGGAGAAGAAGCGTGAGCAATTCTATCGGGGTTTAAACCCCGAGATGAAGACTCATCTCGTGCAATGCAATAGAGGCACCTTCAACGACCTCATCAATGCCGGGATTATGCAAGAGGATGCTCAGCGGTAATTGGTGTCTGAGCAGCGGAAGCAGCGCTCCACCGAGCAGCGGGGGTGGAGCTCCTCAAAAATACCGCATGGTGTATCGGACACCATCCGGTCAGCAGTGGCATCCACCGGCGCGACCGCAACAGTTTGGGGGTCGTCCTTATCAGCCACCCCCGTTCCGACCGCCGATGCCACCACCGTGACCGCAACAGCAGCAGCAGATGGTACCCCAGGCGTTTCCACCACCACAATGCGCCCCGGGATTCCGTCCGCCGGTCAGCGGAGGACCGCCTCGCTACACATGCTACACGTGTGGCCAGGCGGGTCATTTCTCGAAGGACTGTCCACAGGGGCAGCAAAGCAGCGGGCATGCCCAATATCAGGGCAGTGCTCGAGGCTGACCGCCAGTCAAGAAGGGAGGTCAGCAAACCGGGGGCGTTTGCAACCTCGACAATGTGGACGCCCCGGAAGGAGAAAACGTGCTGGTGGGTACGTTCACTCTCAATGATCAAGCAATCATCATTTTATTTGATTCTGGTGCAACCCACAACTTCATAAGTGCATCATATGTGGTTAAGCATCAACTGCAAGTCTTTCCATCTGAGTGCTCATATATGATCTGCTCACCGGGAGGAAAGATTTCAACAAATGTGGTGATTCCGGAAGCACCACTGTGCTTAGGTGAGAAGATATATCCCACTACTATGATTATTCTTTAGGGGAAGAAGATTGATGCAATCTTAGGTATGTCATGGCTAAGTTACCATGGAGCTGTCCTGGAAACTTTGGCACGGGCGTTTTATCTCAACTCCCCACTCCACCGTCCGCAGTCCCTCATACTAGACAATTCAGTCCCGGAGGTTTCAGCCGCCTATCATACTGAAGCTCCCAAATTAGAGGACATCTTCGTAGTCCAAGAGTATCCCAACGTGTTCCTGGATGATCTTCCGGGCATGCCACCGTAAAGGGATGTGGAGTTCAAGATTGAACTTGCACCCGGGACTACACCAATATCGCGGAGACCGTACAAGATGGCTCCGAATGAGCAGGCTGAGTTGAAAGAACAGCTCAACAACTTGTTGAGCAAGGGTTTCAGTAGGCCGAGTTCCTCACCTTGGGGATGCTCGGCACTGTTCGTCAAGAAGAATGATGAAACCTTGAGGCTGTGTGTGGATTACCGGCCACTCAACACCGTCACCATGAAGAACAAATATCCACTGCCCTGCATTGATATCCTATTTGATCAACTTGTGGGTGCAAGTGTGTTTTCAAAGATGGAGCTTCACTCTGGTTATCATCAATAAAGATCCGGGCGGAGGATATCCTGAAGACGGCATTCTCGACGAGATATGGACTATATGAATATCTCGTCATGTCTTTTGGTCTTACCAACGCTCCGGCACATTTCATGTACCTCATGAACTCGGTGTTCATGCCGGAGCTGGACAAGTTCGTAGTGGTGTTCATTGATGATATCTTGGTGTACTCCAAGTCGGAAGAAGAACACGCTGAACACTTGTGGGTTGTCCTTCGATTGCGGGACCATAAGCTCTATGCCAAGTTCAGCAAATGCTAGTTTTGGATCAGCCAAGTGCCATTTTGGGACATATCATCTCAGCGGAAGGCATTGCGGTTGACCCAAGCAAAATTGAACAAGTGCTGAAATAGAAAGCCCCCACTTCTGTCCATGAAGTCAGAAGCTTCCTCGGTTTAGCGGAATATTACCGGAGATTCATCCCGAGCTTCTCCGAGCTTGCTAAGCCGATGACAGAATTATTGAAGAAGGGGACGAAATATGTTTGGAACTCAGCATGTGAAGGAGCGTTCCAAGCATTGGTGAAGCATCTCACAACAGCCCCGGTTTTAGCTCAACCGGATACGACCAAGCCTTTCGACGTGTATTGTGATGCGTCCGGTATCGGGCTTGGCTGCGTGTTGATGCAAGGAGGACGTGTGGTCGCGTATGGCTCACGCCAACTTCGAAACCATGAGCAGCACTATCCGACTTATGATCTTGAGCTCGCTGCTGTGGTTTTGGCGCTGAGAATGTGGAGGCACTATCTCCTGGGAAATTCGGTGCATCTCTACACTGACCGCAAGAGCTAAAAATATATCTTCACCCAGAAGGATCTGAATATGAGGCAAAGGATGTGGTTGGAATTAATCAAAGACTATGAGATTGAGATTCATTACCACCCTGGCAAGGCGAATGTAGTTGCCGACGCGCTGAGTCAGAAATCACATGTCCATAATCTCACCATTACACCAATGAAAGAGGAAGAGCTGAGTTTATATTTGGTTCCATATGGATCACTCTACAACCTTGGTCTCATCCCTACCATTAGGTAGGATATTATTGCAGCTCAGAAAGATGACAAGGGCATGGCACATCTCCGGAGACGGATAGACAGCGGTGATATCAAATGTTTCCGGAAGGATGATGAGGGGACGCTATGGTTCAATGACCGTATAGTCGTACCCCGAAATCTGGAGCTGAGAAAGAAGATCCTTGATGAAGCTCACTTGTCTAAGTTCTCCATTCATCCGGGCAGCAACAAAATGTATCAATATTTGAAGAGAAAAATTTGGTGGACACGGATGAAGCAAGAAGTGGCAAAGTACGTATCCGAGTGTGATACGTGTAGACGAGTGAAGGTGGATCATATGAGGAAATCAGGGCTGTTGCAATACCTGAAAATCCTAGCATGGAAGTGGGAAGATGTGGGCATGGATTTCATTGTGGGATTACCTTTGACGTCCAACAAGCATGATTCCATTTGGGTAATCATTGACTGGTTAACCAAGTCGGCTCACTTCATTCTCGTGCATACACGTTACCATGCCAGCAAGTATGCGGAGTTGTACATTGCAAGAATCTTATGCTTGCATGGGGTACCCAAGACCATAATCTCAGATCGAGGGGCACTGTTCGTGGCTCGTTTCGGGGAGCAGTTGCACGCTGCTTTGGGTACTAAGCTGATTAGAAGCTCCGCCTATCACCCTCAGACAGATGGACAAACTGAGAGGGTGAATCAAGTGTTAGAAGACATGTTGAGAGCTTGTACCATCCACTACGATAGAAATTGGGATGATCATCTACCATTGGCGGAATTCTCGTATAACAACGGCTATCAAGCGAGTATCAAGATAGCACCATATGAGGCTCTCTACGGTCGCAAGTGCGGCACCCCATTGAACTGGTGCGAGTGCCGTGAAAGGGTCACGTTCGGGATTGATTTGGTGAACGACGCCGAAGAGCACATTCGGATGATTCAAGCAAACTTGAAAGTCGCTCAATCCTGACAGAAAAGTTACGCTGATAAGAGGCGTAGGCCGCTGCACTTCGATGTCGGGGAACACGTGTACCTTTGTGTATTCCGATGAAAGGCGTGAACCGATTCGACATGAAGGGGAAACTCGCTCCCTGATTTATTGGACCCTACGCCATCACCAAGAAGTGCGGACCAGTGGCGTATCGACTGGAACTACCGACATCGCTCGCTGGTGTTCACGACGTTTTCAATGTTTCCTGTGGCGGACCGGAATCCGCTCATCCAGGATCACAGAGGGTGGTGCCGCCCGATGCGACACCCGACATCACACATCATAAAAACACATTGTATTACATAGAAAACCAACTGAAATGTACAAAGTTGTACAATACTCCTGTTATGAACTAGTGTTTATATTACACAGTGGAAACTAAATTTGTACAACTCACTCCCGTCTATCTGGCAAAAGTCGGTTGCCCAGCCCTAGGGCAACCCACACTAGCTGCACTCCTCAGCTCAGCGCGGCGTGTACGACTCCCACTCAGCCGTGGTCCCCGACGGAGGGTAACCCTCGCCGGTGGACTCGTACCCCGAGTCCGTGGGATGCTCCTCATTTGAAAAACACTTATAGCAGCAACCGTGAGCAGGAGGGCTCAACAAGACTTAACCGACTCACCTAGGCATGAAACTCTATATGTAGTGTACAACAAACAGGGGAAGGTAATTTGCAGCAAACGGACACGCCTACAAGTTCATCCTTGTTTCATCTTTTAGCCACAAGTTAACAGTTCATGAATTTGAAATTCAGTAAGCAATATTTGGTGGCACACATATAACAATACAATTTTATCATAACAGCAATATTGATTCAGCACATTTCATATATTAACCTACGTCACGACTCAGTGACCAAGTGGTACTCATCACCGTGAGGGACGGTGAATCGACTCGATATACATCTGCAGGGATACCCGAAGAGAACGTCACATACACCCACCCATGGAGCTGCACAGCACGCTCACTCGATGTCGTATGGGACAACCTTTAAACCAACAGCCCAAACGTCGAACCAGTCGCACCGAAATGAGCAGGAGGTTCCCTACACGGAGCATCTCTCTATGCCCATTAGCAGATTTCCATCTTGCTACCCTCAGCCTACACCTATAAATCGGTGCGTTATGCCTCGACGCCCGGAGGTTTAGGATACATCAGTTTACCGGGGCCCATATATCTGATATGCCTTCGGTACGTTCAAACTTGATCAGCATGGGCCGCACACGGATCGGTCCTCAATCGACACGGACAAGGCTGCGCACACAAGACTTCCTCTTGCTACGCCCTTGCCCCTGCCTAGTCTCATTTTCATCACTAAAATGATCTCACCTCACTCGAACCAATCCCGTGTGTCCCAAGCCTAACTCGCGAGTAGATTCCAACTACTCGACTTGTTCCGGAGTTCTATGAATCATTAAGCATAGCCGGTCTACTCGAGGACTTAGACACTACCCTCACTCTTATAGGAAAATTCTGTTTATGCACTTGGGTTTCATCCATCCTACACCTAATGCACATTCATATACCTCATACTAAGTATATAACAAAGCAAAACTTTGTAAAGTGGTTCAATGTAAACCGGGGCTTGCCTTGTTGCTGCTGGTCTAATAGTATATAGTTCAGTTAGAGTCTTGTCTCCCTTGAGGCTTGATCGATTGATCCCCTTCAATGGAATCACTCCGACGAACTTCTCCATTGATTGCCTCCGTCGTAAGTCCTATTGATATGTATATCCACATGTTCTTACAATGCAATTTAAAGAAATAAAGACTCGACTCGTTAATAACAGGGAACTGTGTTGGAGTACTAAGAATGAAGTTCTTGTCCCTGTTGTGCAGAGGAATTAGAGGGAAAACCAACGGTCCATAAGGAGTTCCATTAACATGTTCTATGGTTCCTAATGGACAAGTGACATGAGTTGAAATGTGTTGAAAGGAACTAAAGGTCCTGATCTCCAATGACTTCAAAATTTTTACATGAAGTCATACACTACACATAGACTTAGCTTGCCAAATTGCAGCTAATGTGGGTGGAATTTGTGTCTTCCATAATTCCTACCATAATTCTCTATGTGTTGCTCACATAAATAAGCATGGAGAACAAGAACAGGTAGATCTAAAGCTCAATTTGAGCTGAAACTTTACAGGTGAGAGTTCCTGGTCACGTGAAAGTACTTTGGTACAAGATTCAGACTTTTTACTTGAGTAGTTCTTCCAGAATAATTCTAGAAGCAGTTATGCTACAAGGAATTAATTTTGGACTAAGGTGCATTTTCATGCCCAATCACATGAACTACCCTTTCAAGTATGGCTAATAGAGCATGTCTGAATTTTCCTATGATTTTTGAAGCTAAGGATTTTCCAGAACTGATTTTTCAAAGGAAGATCATTTTCTGAAAAAGTTTCTGGATAATTTTGAGCACAGCAGATTGTACTCTGAAAATTCCTACGCAAATCAACTCCAATTGAAATGAAATTTTGCTGGAAGTTCAATAATATCCTAAAGAATATTCTGGCAAAATTTGAGGATTTTTGGATGAACCAAACTACCTCAATAATATTTTTTTCGAAAAGCTTAAAAGAATTATCCAGAATTTATTATTGACTTTCATACAAAGATATTTTCAAAATGAATCCACCCCAAATTGAATAACCCAATTCGGAATCTCCTACACAAAGTTATGAATTTTCAAAATTGGATCTGAAACTGGAATTGTTTTGCTATTGAAAAATGGATTCGGGCCCACGTTTTAAATCTCACCCACTGGAATTCCAGCCACACCGGGCCACACACTTTTGGTGCGCAGCCAAACTGGATCCCGGAGCCACAGCAGATCAGAGATTTAAAATTTCGGTTGCTGACACGCAGGGCCCGCCCGGGTCGTCTTCTTCCTCGGCCATTTCCCCTCCTGCGCTGCCCCGTCGCCGGACCTCCACCGGAGCTCACCGGACCGTCGTTTCCAGCCATCTCCCGGCCGGTAACTCACTGCCCGGGGGTTTTCAGGGTCGGGAAGCACGTTGACGGGGTTGGCGTGGGTGATAGACAACCAGAAACGTGCCCGCGACGTGTGGCAGCATTCGGTGAAGTTCGGCGCCGTCGCCCGGTGGTCCTAGCCCGCCAAACTTTCGAGGGATCGGCTCTACAGAATCCTTGGATGCTAGGGAAACTCGGCAAGGATGCAAACAAGCACGGTAATGGCAGCTACCCTGCTTTCACCGTGCGCCCGAATGGTGTTGCGACGTCCGAGCTCGGGAACGCAAGAAATAGCTCACTCACGGTCGATTTCTAGCTAGGATTTTGAAGGGAACTTGACCGCTAGCCAGTCTAGTGCACGTGTGCATGATTTGATGGCCTAAAAACACGAATTGCGATCGAATTTGAAGGAATTCTCACCCTGGGTCGTTTTGCATGTGCCGAGAATAAATTGCCAAATTCTCACTGGGGAGATCATGGCTGGAGTTGAGGTTCGGCGAGGAGTAGCAGGAAGCTCCAACGCTCCTCTGGGTGTCCTAGCTCGGCTGTGAAAGCCCCTCGGTTGCGCTGTCCACGAGAGTCCGTTTGTGGTCAGCTTTCGGGTCACTGCACGCACACGCCGTTCTTGGTCGGGGCAGCCAGAAATCCCCGGTCTAGTGCTGAGGAGGGAGAAGCGGACCCCTCTGTGCCGTTTTGCAGCTTGGGGAGCTCTGTGGCACGGTTTTGGTCACCTCCCGACGATCGACTGACGGAGCGGCCGTGAGCGGCTCTGTTCCGCTCTTGTGCGAGGAGGGGGCAGAGCCTTGGTATGCTTTGTGCACGAAGGGATCGACTCGCACGCTGATAAGGGCGCCAGCAGGTCTCCAGCGTGATGATATTGCGAGAGGAGGTGGCGCTCGAATGAGCTTCGGCAGCTTCGAGCGTGTTACGAGCGAGGAGAAACAATACACGGTTGGCTCGGCTGTGGTTGAGTGGATTGCGCCGAGTGTGATGGAAACAGTGAAGCTGGTCGCCAGCGTGAGGAGAAAATGGGGCGGTGGCCGCTGCATCGAGTCTCAGTGCCGCCCTGCGACTGCTTGATCCGGGCTCGCGTCTGAACAGAGCTATGTTGGTTGCTTCGGTGTGAACAGGGAAACAACAGCTCAATTACTTCAGTTGCAAGTCTCCCTTCCAATGACAGTGGGTCCCACCTTTAGACCCCCCTCCTTATCCCTCTTGGTTGTTCCCAAATTCTTCCCAAATTTGGCAGGTGGTCCGAATCACTTAGTAAAGTTGGCCTCGTGTGCGGACGAGGTTTCGTCGAGGGACACGTGACAATGAACGAGCGGCTAGGTGAGGCGGTTTGTGAGGTAACGAGCTCCTGCCGTGAGCCGATAAGGGCAAGGAAAACAAGCCGGGGTTCGCTCGTGAGGTGGCAGTGACACTTCCCTCGGTGGAGCATGCTGGTTGACTCAGTGTCCGAGCACCGACTAAATTGCTTCCATGGAAAACAAGGAATGGAGACTTAGGGGGCAAGTCTAGTTGGCTCTATGACCTGTGGGCCCCACTGTCCCCCTTATCCCCTCAAATTTTCTCCAAGTTGGCAAATTACCGAATTCAGTTGTGGGGGCTACAATCTGAACTCAATTTGGACACTAGAGCAAGTTTCATCCCCATTTGAATTTGTAGTTGAATTCGTACGCCATTTAAAGTCCATTTGAGAAATGGGTAGCAAAAAAATCTCCAAACTTTATGAGACTTTGCCTTCCCACCAATTTGGACCCAAGGAATTCAAATATGAAACTTGATTTCTGGTTTCACTGCTGCAAATGAGGTTTTTGAGCACCACCATTTGCATTCCTATCGGTTGTCCTAATTTGAAATTCGAGTTGAACAATTTGAGTTCAAACTCTGAATTTCATTCCCTATTGCACATAAGAGCTTACACATGGGATTGAAATTAACTTTCTTCCCCAACCCTCAATTGCCCCTAGGGTAGAGTGGTGGGTCACTCATGTGTGTCATCACGTGGAAAAATTTAAACAAGTCCCATTTTTTATGAACCCGAAACACAATGATGCTCAAACATCCGTTTCTTTGCATCCATGTTTTTGGGACTTTTACATTCCTCCCCCCTTAAAAAGAATCGCGTCCCGAGATTCCAATAGAAGAACGAGACAGGAGAGGCAATGCCAAATGGTATGACGATAAAAGTTCCGGATAGTTCATGCGGAGGTAATCTTTGCTCTCCACGTTGTTTCTTCCATGGTATGATTACTCCACAGCACCTTGTAAATCTTAATGTCCGGTTCCAGGTGTTCCGGATCCTTCCATCAATAGTCAGAACCGGTCGCTCAGTGTAGGCACGACCTGGTTTCCACTCGTCGATTTCTTCGGTGCGGACAGCAGCGGTAAATTTGAGTCACTTCCGCAGCTGTGACACATGATTATGTCGTGAACATCCGCAATACATGCCGGTAGTCTACGGGTCCGCACTTTTCGAGATAGAAAATGGATCTAAAGCTTGGGGAGCAAAATCTCCCCTTTACATCGAACCGGTGAATTCCTTTCATCAGAGACACACGAAGATAAATGTGTTCTCCGACGTCGAAATGCAACGGTCTACGCCTTTGATCCTCGTAGCTTTTCTCCCGGGATTATTCAGCCTTCAAGTTCGCTTCTATTGTTCGAACTCGGTCATCCGCTTTGTTGACTAATCAACCCCGAACCGTACACTTCTGCCGCACTCACACCACTTAAGCGGTGTGCGACATTTCCGGCAGTAGAGTGTTTCATCTCACGAGGTATAACTATACGGTCTTTAAACCATAGAGTACCCTCATTGTCCTTTATAGTGACGGCATTGAGCGAATGATAATCAACACTTAACCTTAATGTCACATCGTTCTGCTTAACGAACAGCGCAGAGCATTCCCAAGGTGATGATCTTGGTCAGATAAAACCATTGCTCATGAATTCCCTTAGTTGCTCCTTCTACTTCGCCAGTTCATGGGGTGCCATCTTATGTGTCCTCCGTGGAATCGGTGTTGTTTCCGGCGCCAGTTCAATCTTGAACTTGAGATCCCGTTCGGGCGGTCTGCCCGGAAACTCATCGGAACACATCGGTATTCACATACCACCGGAATATCCTTGGGTTTAGTCACTTCCGTGTGGTAGGCCTAACTAGCCCTCTTTGTAGTACAGAACAGACCCGTCTGTCCTAACCCAGATTTTTGATCCGTCTAATAGCATTTTCATAACTCAAGTTGAATACCAAAGTTAGATTTAACTTTCGTATCTTTCCAACGAGTACTCAAATGCTTCAGATCATTTCTGGATCAAAAGTTATGATTGCTCAAAGTTGACAGAATCCCTGGACAAAATTTGCCAGCATCTCCTTTGTATGTGGTTATTTTTATCACAGTTGTATATGCAAATACCATAAAAATATGAACAAACTTTTAACTACAACAATGTTGCACAATTCATAACCTTTCCAACTGTGTATCATAGGCTTCTTAGAGATTAATCTACAGAAAGTTATGGCCTAAAAACAGAAAGATCCAGAGAGGTTTTGCTGCTGTCATGGTTCTGGACAGTTTACCTTCATCTGAACTTTCTACCAATTTAGCTTATGATTCTGCTCTGTAAGTCTACAGAGAAGTTGTATAGCACTTAAACATATTTCCAGAACTGTATCATACACCCTAATTGGTTAAAGCTATTCAAAGTTATGCTCTTCCAAAGTTTCAGCAAGAATTCCTGCCGAAAACAGAGCACTCTGTTTTTAGATCCAATGGAGCCTAGCAAATCTCTCCTTTGAAACTTAGTTCAAATGAAGATCTCAGTAACTAATATGTGTTTTTCCAACTTCCATTTTTAGTTTGAAAGTTAGTCATGAATAATTTCTCAGAGGAAAGAAAATTATCAAGTGTAGTACGGTGGCGCTGCACCGTAAGAGATATAACGGTACTACGTTCCTCACCAAATAAAATCCTAACCGGATTATACTGGCATATACGTCTCAATTGTGGCACTAAACGGTCTCTCGCACACGTGTACTACACGGGATATATACGTGGTTAGTACCTGCAGAAGAACACCCAATAATGATGCACTCAAAGGTTATTTTCATTTCAGGCAGGAGCATATTTGAAAGTAAATACAAACGCCCGTATCGTTGCCATACGGACATCCTTGAGTTAAGCCACGTCTCAAGGTACGTGATCTTGTTTTAACACTACATGACGGGGAACCCGAGTAGAGCGCGAACGGGTAATCACGGTTGGGAATTTTATCAACCCAACAGATACCACCTACTGCCCTGCAGGGCACGCCGATGGCAAGCGCTGCGTATGTCCTTCTGGGCTATTTCCAGACGAACACACTCTCGCGTTACTGACCACATGATGGGGTCTCCACTTACTCGCCTAATGCACGCTAGGGATCAGTGTTTCATATGAACTGTGGAACATAAAGAGTCCAAGAGCTTCATATTGACGTCTCACACCAAGCTGTGAGACCTATCCCTGAACCACATTCCTCGTCAGGGGGGCTAACTGAAATTGAACTGCTTTCGATGGCGTTCCTTACCATTCTTACCTGAGCATAGGTGCGTCGTTACATAATTAAAATTCAGAATTATAACGCATATGTTAGTCTTGCCACTTTAAGTAACTATGCTAATATAGTCCTTACTTGGACAAACTAGCGAATCCTCACCGTAAACCTAAGTTTTCCTGTTATACAGTCCTTAATTAGTGTGCTATCCCCAATGCCGCTCTTATACCAGCCTGTGGCGGACCGGAATCCGCTCATCCGGGATCACAGAGGGTGTTGCCGCCCGATGCGACACCCGAAAGCACACATCATAATGACACATTGTATTACATAGAAAACCAACTGAAATGTACAAAGTCGTACAATACTCCAGTTACAAACTAGTGTTTATATTACACAGCGGAAACTAAATTTGTACAACTCACGCCCATCTATCTAGCAAAAGTCAGTTGCCCAGCCCTAGGGCAAACCACACTAACTGCACTCCTCAGCTCAGCGCGGCGTGTACGGCTCCCACTCAGCTGTGGTCCCCGACGGAGGGTAACCATCGCCGGTGGACTCGTACCCCGAGTCCGTGGGATGCTCCTCACTTGAAAAACACTTATAGCAGCAACCGTGAGCACGAGGGCTCAACAAGAATTAACCGACTCACCTAGGCATGAAACTCTATATGTAGTGTACAACGAGCAGGGGAAGGTAATTTGCAGCAAACGGACACGCCTACAAGTTCATCCTTATTTCATCTTTTAGCCACAAGTTAACAGTTCATGAATTTGAAATTCAGTAAGCAATATTTGGTGGCACACATGTAACAATACAATTTTTATCATAACAGCAATATTGATTCAGCACAATTCATATATTAAACTACGTCACGACTCAGTGACCAAGTGGTACTCATCACCGTGAGGGACGGTGAATCGACTCGATATACACCTGCAGGGATACCCGAAGATTACGTCACGTACGCCCACCCGTGGAGCTGCACAGCACGCTCACTCGATGTCGTACGGGACAACCTTTCACCCAACAGTCCAAACGTCGAATCGGTCGCACTGAAACGAGCAGGAGGTTCCCTACACGGAGCATCTCTCTATGCCCATTAGCAGATTTCCACCTTGCTGCCCTCAGCCTAGATGAGTTCACGAGGTCGGAAAACGGGGAGGCGGCGAGTTTCGGGCCAAGGGGTGGCCCGGGACTTGGTTCCGGTGAGGCCCACCGGAGGGCGCCGCCGGGGGACTCTGTTGGCGCGAGGTTGAAGAAGATCCGCACCGTGCGACCCACTGGCAGAAGTTTAAACTTTTATCTGATTTTTAGATTTATTTCAAACTTCAAACCCACATAACTTTGGCTAGGAAACTCCAAATTTAGTGAATAAAATTTTGTTGGATTAAGCTCTCTGAGTACTTTCCAACAAATTAAGTTTCACTTTATGAAAACCCTTATTTATCCAGAATTAATTCTTCAAAGTTTAAATTATGAAATTCAGCCAGGATGTTCACCATAATATCATTGAGCTACCATAAAAATTTCAGATCCATTTGAGCTCATTTGATCAACCTAATGGTGTGATTAATAAAACTATTCCAGAGAAAATGGAAAATGTCCAGAAACATCTTCAGAATTTCCCTGAAATGGTTTAGCTCATATCTTTAGCTAGGAACCTTCAAATTAAGTGAAACAACCTCCCTTGTAACCCTATGAAAATCTAGTTTTCAGAAAGTCATGGCTTGCTCCATATAAATCCCTAGAACACCCTAAGAGTTCCAATTAAGGCCAAGTACACAATTATTTGTGGAGAGCTCAAATGAGCTTTGCTGCAAATGAAACTCGGCCAAGTCTCTGTTTAGGTTGTATCCAACCCACAGCAAAAATTTCGGAGTCATTGGGCCTGTCTAGTCAGACTTATAGTTTTCACAAATTTAACTTCAATTCAAATGCATTCAAATTGTTACATATATGTATTTATCCCATGTAGTCGCTAAGGTTGAGGAGGAGCCTGAAGTCTTGGACTTCATCACTCCAGAGGAGCAGATAGCCTACGACCAACAGCAGCAAGGCAAGCTCCGGTTTGCATTAGCCTTCTTATAAATTTTACTGTTTTGAGAACTTACTTTGAGCACCCACTTCAATTGTGCATTAGAGTCTTGTTTGAGAACCCAAATGCATAGCCAAGAAAACCCTGGGTTGGGCTTAGGTTTGTAAACTTCGATTAGCTACTGCAATTCTAAGATAATGTATGATTTGGTACAAGTCGAGTAGTTGGAACTGCTCGCGAGAATAGGCTACAAGCACACTACTCGGGTAAAGATAGAAAATGGAACGCATGGCAAGAAAAATGAGACCGAGCGGAGAGTAAGGGCAGCAGGACGTTGGGGCCTTGGTGCCATAGCTCCACTTGTGTTGATTGAGGACCGAGCCGTGTGCGGACCTGTTGAACAAGCTAGAACAGTACCGAAGACCTACCGGATATATGGGAACTGGGAAACCGATGTAACTCGGGTAGCTGGGTGTTGAGCCATAGCTGGTCGTTCAGAGGGTAGGTTGAGAGCTTGAGGTGTTCGGCTGGCGGCACTGCAGATGCGCACGCAGAGACTGCTTGCTGGGGACGATTGGACCGGCTCAACATTTGGCTGACGGGTGAAAGGTGGTTGCGTACGACGTCCATGATGGTTGCTGTAGGCAACATCGAGTACGGGCGTACGTGACGGGTTATTCGGGTAACTCTGCAGGTATAAATCGATTATAATCACCGTCCCTCACGGTCAGTGAGTACCACTTGTTCACTATACCGTGACGTAGAAAAAACAGGCTAGAGTCATGTAAAAGTTGCTGATTGAAAGCTATACATTGATTTGTTAATGACTTGTTATAGTCTAGAGATAATTGAAGTTCTTTTAGACCTTGGGCAAAGTACATGAGAGAAATGTGTTTCTTGTTTGATTGCGGCTCTCTCATGTGCCTTAGCGTGAGGTTCTCCACAATGTGCTGCTAAAACTTTGTCACACCCGGTTTTTCCGAAGAAACAACCAAGTGAATATCACATGTATGCCAGGATCATTTTCTCATACATGTGATGACAAATAGTGAAGCATCATTTATTACAAGCCAGGTGTCGAATATAAATAAGTCTTACATCGCAAATGTCTCAATGGACAATAATACGTTCATCACAAGTAAATAAACTAGCAGCGGAATAATTATTCTCGTGGGCTCCGTCACAGGCGTTGCCCTGGGGTCTCCATGAACCTAGAAACCTTCTTCGGGTCCAAAGTCTTGGTCATTATACACCACCTCATTATCTTGACCTGAGCAGCAATATAAACCAACAAATATACAAGGTTGAGTACCAATGGCACTCAGCAAGTATGGGAAAATTATATCATGCATGGCTAGATCAAGGTGAGGTTGAACTCATGGTTAAAGCACTACGCAATTAATACCTATCACCTTAGCTTATTAAGCACCTACATTACTACACAGGTGAAATGGTCCCAATCTCCCATCCCATCATCATAATCCAATAACCATAACATCATTTCCAATGCTAAGCTCCCCGCTTAACTTCCAAAACATCAATCCTCTAATCATGAATAAGTCCAAGCCACTCTTGACCGTGAGCACGGCTGTCATGACAGTTTTGACTCTGCAGAGTTGGTACCACTGTACCCACATGTAGTGATTTCATCCCCCATTGCCGGGTGGACTAAAAGAACCTCCATTATGCCAGTGGCTACGAACCACATTCACACTTCCCAGGTGTGTAGCCAGGAGATCACTACGAAGCCTTTACAAAGGGATTCTCGACGAGCGTGGGCCCACTGAGGTTTCACCCCTAACAGCATACAAGAGGCTCCAACCCCGCTGCAGTGGCCCCCTCTTGAGCCTTGCGGTTCATATGGTAGTCCAGCTGACACCTATTCCCCGCACCATCCAACACACCCATACTACGCCGGGGATACACCTAATTAATTGGCCAAGCTGCCCCATCTCAGCATGTGGTTGGCACGGTAAAGCCAGGTTACATGCTCCATGAACCGGTCCTTAGGATCCAGACAAGTACTAAACACAAACCCGAGTCTCGTGCACCCAGCACACAACCAAAACATCCAACTTGCCTTGATCCCTACCTCTACATAACTCACAATATCTCATTCAAGAATATGGTAAAATAAACTAATGATCTCATATCCCAAATATCCCATTCTAAGCATGGCTAAGCATATGCATAATAGTAAATGACATGATAAAATAAATCCCAACCCAAGCTACAAGGAAACAAGGTAATGCAATTCTAGGGAAACTTCCTAGCATGGGTTTCATATTTCAATTGACAATGCAAATAATTCTAGCTACACATCCTAGCATAGGATCAAAGTGGTCAAGGACACTTGCCTCCTTCCTGCTGCTCTTGAAATAGGTAGTCCTGCTCTTGGAAAGGAATAACTTGCTCTTGAGCAGGTTCTACATCATACCATCACACATAGCAAAAGAAAAACAACAATCCATAAGACATAGTTCACACTTCCACTTCATACAAACCACACATTCACATTTATGAAAGTCATTCACCATTATATGTGTTGTGGTTACTCTATGTGTGTTGATTTGTGGCTTGCATGCACTTTTAATCATGTGTATATGATTCCTACTTTTATGTTCACATTTATACTTACCTACTGTATATATATGAGTTTCCCATTTAAATAAATTCCTTATATTCAACTACTACACCTTTTCACTACCAAGTATGTATGAAAAGTATTTTTCTTCTCCATATGTGCCTTTAGAATTTCTACCAACCTTAAAATGAATTCTTTGGATTTTAGAAACTCCATTTATCATTTACTAGTTGCTATATTTTCAGATTTATTTTCCTATGCATAAATGTGTACTTTATTATGAAAATAGTAAGACACATCATCTAAACAGAATAGGTTCTGGTCCTAAATAATTTAATAACATATTTTGACCTTTGCCTCTGATGTAATCTATTTCACAATTATTTTCCCTATTTCCTATAACTATTCTTTACTTAAAAATGTGTCCCTAAATGTGAATAATAAATTAAACAGATTCAATTCAGCCCAAAATATGTTTTTATTTCACTCCAAAGTTTCCTAAACACTGAGAAAGTCTTTAATTAAATTTTGACAATATGTTTGTCTCACTTTTTAATTTTTAAACACTAGCCACATATTCAATTTCCTAAGTTAATTACTAAACAGGGCTAAAAAGGTAAACTCACCCCATTACAGGGTCTATAATATTATTTTCAGAATTTCCAGGGGTCTAGCTACACTTATCAGAGGTGTTTTTCCTAATTTTCATTAAGTCCAGGGGCTAAAACTGATTTTTAAATGAATTTACATGATTTTCTGGAGTTCCAGGGGCTAGATCAGAAGTTTCCGGGGCTAGCTCTTATTTCCCGAGAACCCCAGGGGGTAGCACGCAAGATTTCCAGCCTTTATAACGCGGGGCTGACGTGGACCATCCGATTTTAAACCGACGGCTGAGATTATAACGTCGAACCAGTACGCGGGGATTTAAACCCTACCGTGCGATTTAAAATAAACGGCGCACAAGCGGCCACGTCGCTCTGATCGAGCGCGGGCGGCGCTGCCGGCGGCGCACGGCGGCGGGAAGCGGCGATCTCGCCGGAGACTTTCGGATCTTCGAGAATTCTTCCTCGAAACTGTGATTTTATGGTATAGATCAGTGGAGGGGAGGTCGGGGATCTCACCTCGGGGGTTTTCTTGAGCTCGGAGGTCCTGGAAGGTGATCGGCGACGAGGTCCGAGGTGAAACCACGGCGAGGCTCGTCGGCGCTGTGTTTACACCGCAAGTCACCGAATTTTCTGCACCTGCAAGGTTCCCCGGAGGCGGTGGATCAAGACCAACGAGTTAGATCGGAGTTTCCGAGCGTAGACCGGCCAGAATTCGCCGGAGAAGTCTCGGTTCTCACCGGAGGAAAAATCGGCGATCGCGTGGGAAAAACAGAACGAGGCCGGGGTTTTTATAGACGGGGGAGGGCGGCGGGGTGGTTTAGATCATGTCCGCGTCGCCTACGAACAGAATTCAGCGGGGATACGCCGAAATCCCGATCGGTTTTGATTCGAGCGCGAGGGAGTCCGGCGCTGGCGCGAGGTAGACGACGATCGGGTGGGCCCCGCCTGTCAGCGTGAGGCAGCAGCGCGCGCGGCTGCGGGCTGGCGCGGGCGCTGGCTGGGCCGGCTGGTGGGTTTCGGACCACTGGCCGGTTTTTTTTCTGTTTTCTCTTTTTCTTTTTCTTTTTCTATTTATTTTCTGATTTGAGTTTAATTTGAATTCCAGTTTGAATTTGAATTTTTGCAAAACATGCAACACGTCCAAAAATTTTTAAATCCCCCTCTTAACATGATTTAGGGTTTTGAATCAAAATTTTGGGGTGTTACAGCTCTACCCCCCTTAAAAGAAATCTCGTCCTCGAGATTGGTGGTTCTAAGAAAACAATTCCGGAAATTGTGCCTTGAGCTCATCTTCCCGCTCCCAGGTGGCTTCCTCTTCTGAGTGATGCTTCCACTGCACCTTGCACATCCGAATTCTTTTATTTCTGGTGAGGCATTCCATTGTCTCCAAAATCTTGTATGGTTGCTCGGCATAAGACAAATCCTCAGCTACGTTCACTTCATTCATGGGTAACACCTCCTCAGGCGTCCTCAGGCATTTCTTGAGTTGTGACACATGGAATACATCGTGCACATCCGATAGACGAGCCGGTAATTCTAGTTGATACGCCACTTCGCCTTTCCTCTCCAGAACTTGAAAGGGTCCGATGTATCGAGGTGACAACTTCCCTTTCACCTTGAACCGACGAAGTCCTCGGATAGGGGACACCTTGAGATAAATATAGTCTCCCACGTTGAAAACGAGCTCTCTTCTTCGTACATCAGCATAACTCTTTTGGCGTGTCTGTGCTATCCTCAAATTGTTGCGAATTTCCCTTACCTTCGCCTCGGCTTCTTGTAGTACTTCTGGACCAAACACTTTACTTTCCCCCGTTTGGTTCCAAAATAGGGGAGTTCTGCACTTCCTCCCGTACAAAGCTTCAAACGGTGACATCTTCATACTAGCTTGATAGCTGTTGTTATAAGAAAACTCCGCATACGGTAAGTTCTTGTCCCAACTCCTATTGTTTTTGAGTGCACATGCCCTTAGCATATCTTCAAGGATCTGATTGGTTCTTTCCGTCTGCCCATCAGTTTGGGGATGATAGGCAGAACTAAAGTTCAGATGGGTTCCCATGGTTTCATGCAACTTCTGCCAGAACCTTGAGGTGAATTGTGTCCCTCGATCCGACGCAATCTTCTTTGGCACTCCATGGTAACACACGATCCTTGACATGTACAACTCTGCCAATTTGGATCCGCTGTAGCTTTCCTTCACGGGGATGAAGTGAGCTACCTTTGTTAGCCTATCAATGATGACCCATATCGAATCATATCCTGATTGGGTCCTAGGTAATCCCACGATGAAATCCATGCTGATTTCTTCCCATTTCCATTCAGGCACTTTGAGTGGTTGCAATAATCCCGCGGGTCGTTGATGTTCTGCTTTCACCAACTGACATGTGTCACATAGGGCAACATGTTCCGCGACATCTCGCTTCATGCCATACCACCAATACCTGCCCTTGAGGTCCTGGTACATCTTCGTACTCCCAGGATGAATGGAATAGTCAGAATCGTGAGCCTCCTTCAAAATCAATTCACGGATCTCCTTTACTTCAGGCACACAGATCCTTTTCCCGTGCCACACCGTACCTTGTTCATCCTCTCTGAAACCTGGAGCTTTATTTTCCTTGATGAGTTGTCTGATCTCTTGTATCTTCTCATCATTCTTTTGGCCCTTGCGTATGTCTCGCTCGAGTGTGGAGTCCACTTCCATGGCGATGGCTTCACCACTATTTACTAGACATAGATTGAGCCTTATAACCTCGTCCTTCAATTCTGCAGGCATGTCCTTCAAGCTCAACTTATTGACCTGCACTTTCCGACTCAAAGCATCGGCCACGACGTTTGCTTTCCCGGGATGATAGTTGATGCCCACATCAAAGTCATTGATTAACTCTAGCCATCTCCTTTGTCTGAGGTTGAGGTCTGGCTGTGTGAATATGTACTTCAAACTCTTATGATCCGTATATATCTCGGTCCTCTTCCCCATCAAATAGTGCCGCCAAATTTTCAACGCGTGTACCACTGCGGCTAGTTCTAGGTCATGTGTAGGATAGTTCTTCTTGTGCTTCCGAAGCTGCCGGGATGCATAAGCCACGACATGCCCTTCTTGCATGAGAACACATCCCAACCCGTTTCCAGAGGCATCGCAGTACACCGTGAAATTCTTCTGCATATCTGGCATAACCAACACTGGGGCTGTTGTCAATCTTTTCTTTAGCTCCTGAAAACTCGTCTCGCACTGTGGCGTCCATGTGAATGTGATTCCCTTCTCCAACAGTTTGGTGAGGGGTCTTGAGATCTTAGAGAATCCCTCAATAAACCGTCGATAGTATCCAGCCAATCCCAAGAAGCTTCGAACTTCCCCGACACTTTCAGGGGTCTTCCACTTCTGTATATCCTCGATTTTGGCGGGATCTACGGAGATTCCTCCTTCTGAGATTATATGTCCTAAGAAGGGAACTCTCTTCAGCCAAAACTCACACTTGCTCAACTTGGCATATAGTTGGTGTTCTCTCAGCCTTTGCAACACCAACCTTAGATGTTTCTCATGTTCTTCTTCATCTTTGGAGAAGACGAGAATGTCATCTATGAAAACCACCACAAATTTGTCCAGATATTCCATGAATACCTTGTTCATGAGATACATGAAGTTTGCCGGGGCATTAGTTAGCCCGAAAGGCATGACAGTGTATTCATACAGTCCGTACCGAGATACGAAAGCTGTCTTGGGAATATCAGATTGCCTTATCTTGAGTTGGTGGTATCCCGACCTGAGATCAATTTTCGAGAACACACAAGCTCCCCTCAACTGATCAAACAAGCCTTCAATGCGGGGTAATGGGTACTTGTTCTTGATGGTTACCTCATTCAAAGCACGGTAATCCACGCATAACCTTTGGGTTCCGTCTATCTTGGGCACAAATATCATCGGAGTTCCCCATGGTGAGGAACTAGGGCGAATATACCCCTTCTCCGTCAATTCTCTCAAATGATCCTTGAGTTCTTCTAGCTGCTTGGAGTCCATCCGATAAGCTCTCTTGTATATCGGGGTTGTTCCAGACACTAGCTCAATTGCAAATTCCACTTCACGATCGGGAGGCATACCTGGCAATTCTTCCGGAAAAACATCTGGATATTCTTGGATAATCCTGATCTCCTCTATTTTCACCTCAACTTAATTTAATTTAATGTCCCTCCTAGGCTCGTGTATTGTTATGAACTTTACTCTTGTGCCACTAGGGTGAGTTAGTTCCACCGTTCTGGTCGAACAATGAATGATTCCCTTATGTTTGGTCAACCAATCCATGCCCAAAATAATATCGATCCCTTGGGAATCTATCACTATGAGGTTAGCAGTAAACACTACCCCATTAATGTCTAGATTCACCTTGGGACACACTTGTCTTGTCCTTATTTCTCCACCTGGAGAGTTTACGGCTAGCATATGGTTCATTTGTGTTGTTGCTAGGTCATACTTCTTAACAAACCCTTGAGCAATAAACGAGTGGGTGGCACCAGAATCAAACAGCAGGGTTGCAAGGTGTAAATTGGCAGGAAACTTACCAACTACCACGTCGGGTGCATCTTGTGCTTCCTCCATAGTGACGTGGTTCACCCATCCTCTCATTACATTCTGCTGTTGTGGCTGCGCGGGCTTCTTCTTTGGGCACTTATGGGCATAGTGCCCCACTTCACCACAGCTAAAACATTGCACCCCAACCATAGGTGCTTGGCCTTTGTTGTCTTGGGGTTGGTTTGGGGGTCCTTGCACTGCTGGTCGAGGTGGATATGCAGGGCGAGGCTGCTGTACAAACTGACGTGGTGGCTGTGCTGGTGCTGCCGGAGGCCTGTAGTTCGGGTTGTACCCCCTTGGTGCTGAGTAGGGTACCGCAGCACGGCTCGTCTGCCCCGTAAGTTGCTGCATCATACGGGGGCGAGTGTTGCTTCCCGAGGCTTGATGTGACCAACCGGCCTTCCTCTTATTCTCATTTTCCAAGGCCTTTAGCTTCCTTTCTACCACAAATGCTCTGTCCACCATCTTTTGGAAGCTTTCATACTCATTCAAGGACATTGCACACTGCATCTCTGCGGTAAGTCCTTCCACGAAACAATCTTGTTTCTGCTCATCAGTCTCTATGTCCCGTGGGGCATAACGGGATAGTTGGGTAAATTTAGTGAGGTATTCCCTCACCGTCATGTTTCCCTGCTGCAGTCCCAAAAACTCCTTCCTCTTGTTTTTGAGTTCACCTCTTGGGATGTAATGGTTGCGGAAGCTACGCTTGAACTCTTCCCAAGTGATGTTCTCAGGGTCATGATGGGCGGCCACGTAGGCGGTCCACCAATCAGCAGCAGGTCCATGCAATTGATGAGAGGCAAACAGCACCCTCTCATACCCTTGGCACTGGATGATCCTCATCTTACTTTCAATGGTCTTCAGCCAATCATCTGCCTCCAGAGGTTCGGCAGCACTTGCAAACTTTGGAGGTTGAGTTCGTAGAAACTCACTCAACCTTGGTTGGCGTGGTGCAGCTTGTGGAGGTGGAACTTGATGCAAGTTGGACACCACTTGAGTCAAGTTCTGGATGAGCTGATTTTGATTCTCCAGCATTTGGTGGAGGGGATCAACTCCTTCATGGCGACCACCCTGGTCCTGGCCTCCAGAAAGATGAGGGTTACATGCCTCATCGTTGTTGTTGGCGGGGTTGGCAGCACGTCCTTTTCCTCTTCCAGCCATCTGGCAGAATCATCCAACGTTAATTTGAAAGCATTTAGTATCATCTTACTACTTTCATTTGTTTGTACTTTGAAGTGTTGAGGCTTTGTTATACTTTTACGAGGGTTCATATCTCACACCAAATAAATGCACTATTATTTCATGTGGGTTCACACACCAAAGCAAAACAATCTGAAGACGAGGTTGTGGACAATTGCTCATGGCTTCCACAACCCACGTCACACACCAAGCGTTAACACACCATTAACTTAGCGTAACGACTCGACTATTCGACATCTTGCTAACTAAGGGAAGGACTCTACACTACTCATTTTCTTGAGCTGGCTCCTCAGGATCTTCCTCATCATTTCGGCTGCCTTCTAACTCTGCTTTGGGTGGGGAGGCTGCTGGTGGAGAAGTGCGACGACGCCTGATCGCTCGGCGATCTGGGGAGTCAGGAGTCCATGTATCATTCGCGGTGACACAGAGTTCATTCCCATCTCCTCTTTCTCTCGCCCTTAAGCAGGCTCGCAGCAACGCCTCCGTTTCCTTTAGGGTGTCCCGGACATCCTGAAGCTCTTGTTGGCACTCCTGCAGTCGAGTGCTGAGCATAGAAGCATCCTCCAAGCACAAGTCCATGTGCTCATGGGAAGTCCCTTGCTGCACCGGCGGGTACTTGTACTCCGTGGTACCACTCTCACGCTGGAGGACATACATGTACTCAGTTTTGTCCAAGTGGCGACGATAGACGTGACTCTGGAAGGTGATGGCCTCCCAGGTGACATCTTTCTCCGCATCGACCTGTGTCGCTCTACGAGCTGGAGAGTGGTGAATCTTAAGCAGCTGATTTTCGTGTATAATCCTCATCTCCGAACTCCATTCTTCCCTCTTATTATGGATGGTCCTGGTGGAGTTATAGTGGATGATTAGCTTGCCCGTATTGCAGGCGGCTTCGAGCATGCGCCGAAGTCGGCGCAATAAGCCTCCTACTGCCAATCCGTAGGAAAGGTACGTCACCGGACGACTCTCCTCTCTCTCGGCAAGGGCAACTACGGGAACTCTCCCACCTGTGGACTTGCGAGCGGTGCGAATCATGCGAACCATCTAAAACAAAAAGAATTTAAAATTAGGTTAGACAAACTCTCAAACAAAAATTCTATTTTGAATGAAAGTTAGGGTAAGATGAAGAAAATAACTCATTTAAATAACACTTTTCAATCCACACCTTTGAAAAATAGTTTTAAGAAAATAGGGCCCTTAAATACGTCCATTTCTACCTAGGTCGACATTCCTACGGGCAACCTTGGCTCTGATACCACTTCTGTCACACCCGGTTTTTCCGAAGAAACAACCAAGTGAATATCACATGTATGCCAGGATCATTTTCTCATACATGTGATGACAAATAGTGAAGCATCATTTATTACAAGCCAGGTGTCGAATATAAATAAGTCTTACATCGCAAATGTCTCAATGGACAATAATACGTTCATCACAAGTAAATAAACTAGCAGCGGAATAATTATTCTCGTGGGCTCCGTCACAGGCGTTGCCCGGGGGTCTACATGAACCTAGAAACCTTCTTCGGGTCCAAAGTCTTGGTCATTATACACCACCTCATTATCTTGACTTGAGAAGCAATATAAACCAACAAATATGCAAGGTTGAGTACCAATGGCACTCAGCAAGTGTGGGAAAATTACATCATGCATGGCTAGATCAAGGAGAGGTTGAACTCATGGTTAAAGCACTACGCAATTAATACCTATCACCTTAGCTTATTAAGCACCTACATTACTACACAGGTGAAATGGTCCCAATCTCCTATCCCATCATCATAATCCAATAACCATAACATCATTTCCAATGCTAAGCTCCCCGCTTAACATCCACAACTTCCAAAACCATCAATCCTCTAATCATGAATAAGTCCAAGCCGCTCTTCACCGTGAGCACGGCTGTCATGACAGTTTTGACTCTGCAGAGTTGGTACCACTGTACCCACATGTAGTGATTTCATCCCCCGTTGCTGGGTGGACTAAAAGAACCTCCATTATGCCAGTGGCTACGAACCACATTCACACTTCCCAGGTGTGTAGCCAGGAGATCACTACGAAGCCTTTACAAAGGGATTCCCGACGAGCGTGGGCCCATTGAGGTTTCACCCCTAACAGCATACAAGAGGCTCCAACCCCGCTGCAGTGGCCCCCTCTTGAGCCTTGCGGTTCATATGGTAGTCCAGCTGACACGTATTCCCGGCACCATCCAACACACCCATACTACGCCGGGGATACACCTAATTAATTGGCCAAGCTGCCCCGTCTCAGCATGTGGTTGGCACGGTAAAGCCAGGTTACATGCTCCATGAACCGGTCCTTAGGATCCAGGCAAGTACTAAACACAAACCCGAGTCTCGTGCACCCAGCATACAACCAAAACATCCAACTTGCCTTGATCCCTACCTCTACATAACTCACAATATCTCATTCAAGAATATGGTAAAATAAACTGATGATCTCATATCCCAAATATCCCATTCTAAGCATGGCTAAGCATATGCATAATAATAAATGACATGATAAAATAAATCCCAACCCAAGCTACAAGGAAACAAGGTAATGCAATTCTAGGGAAACTTCCTAACATGGGTTTCATATTTCAATTGACAATGCAAATAATTCTAGCTACACATCCTAGCATAGGATCAAAGTGGTCAAGGACACTTGCCTCCTTCCTGCTGCTCTTGAAATAGGTAGTCCTGCTCTTGGAAAGGAATAACTTGCTCTTGAGCAGGTTCTACATCATACCATCACACATAGCAAAAGAAAAACAACAATCCATAAGACATAGTTCACACTTCCACTTCATACAAACCACACATTCACATTTATGAAAGTCATTCACCATTATATGTGTTGTGGTTACTCTATGTGTGTTGATTTGTGGCTTGCATGCACTTTTAATCATGTGTATATGATTCCTACTTTTATGTTCACATTTATACTTACCTACTGTATATATATGAGTTTCCCATTTAAATAAATTCCTTATATTCAACTACTACACCTTTTCACTACCAAGTATGTATGAAAAGTATTTTTCTTCTCCATATGTGCCTTTAGAATTTCTACCAACCTTAAAATGAATTCTTTGGATTTTAGAAACTCCATTTATCATTTACTAGTTGCTATATTTTCAGATTTATTTTCCTATGCATAAATGTGTACTTTATTATGAAAATAGTAAGACACATCATCTAAACAGAATAGGTTCTGGTCCTAAATAATTTAATAACATATTTTGACCTTTGCCTCTGATGTAATCTATTTCACAATTATTTTCCCTATTTCCTATAACTATTCTTTACTTAAAAATGTGTCCCTAAATGTGAATAATAAATTAAACAGATTCAATTCAGCCCAAAATATGTTTTTATTTCACTCCAAAGTTTCCTAAACACTGAGAAAGTCTTTAATTAAATTTTGACAATATGTTTGTCTCACTTTTTAATTTTTAAACACTAGCCACATATTCAATTTCCTAAGTTAATTACTAAACAGGGCTAAAAAGGTAAACTCACCCCATTACAGGGTCTATAATATTATTTTCAGAATTTCCAGGGGTCTAGCTACACTTATCAGAGGTGTTTTTCCTAATTTTCATTAAGTCCAGGGGCTAAAACTGATTTTTAAATGAATTTACATGATTTTCTGGAGTTCCAGGGGCTAGATCAGAAGTTTCCGGGGCTAGCTCTTATTTCCCGAGAACCCCAGGGGGTAGCACACAAGATTTCCAGCCTTTATAACGCGGGGCTGACGTGGACCGTCCGATTTTAAACCGACGGCTGAGATTATAACGTCGAACCGGTACGCGGGGATTTAAACCCTACCGTGCGATTTAAAATAAACGGCGCACAAGCGGCCACGTCGCTCTGATCGAGCGCGGGCGGCGCTGCCGGTGGCGGGAAGCGGCGATCTCGCCGGAGACTTCGGATCTTCGAGAATTCTTCCTAGAACTGTGATTTTATGGTATAGATCGGTGGAGGGGAGGTCGGGGATCTCACCTCGGGGGTTTTCTTGAGCTCGGAGGTCCTGGAAGGTGATCGGCGACGAGGTCCGAGGTGAAACCACGGCGAGGCTCGTCGGCGCTGTGTTCACACCGCAGGTCACCGAGTTTTCTGCACCTGCAAGGTTCCCCGGAGGCGGTGGATCAAGACCAGCGAGTTAGATCGGAGTTTCCGAGCGTAGACCGGCCAGAATTCACCGGAGAAGTCTCGGTTCTCACCGGAGGAAAAATCGGCGATCGCGTGGGAAAAACAGAACGAGGCCGGGGTTTTTATAGACGGGGGAGGGCGGCGGGGTGGTTTAGATCATGTCCGCGTCGCCTACGAACAGAATTCAGCGGGGATACGCCGAAATCCCGATCAGTTTTGATTCGGGCGTGAGGGAGTCCGGCGCTGGCGCGAGGTAGACGACGATCGGGTGGGCCCCGCCTGTCAGCGTGAGGCAGCAGCGCGCGCGGCTGCGGGCTGGCGTGGGCGCTGGCTGGGCCGGCTGGTGGGTTTCGGCCCACTGGCCGGTTTTTTTCTGTTTTCTCTTTTTCTTTTTCTATTTCTTTTCTGATTTGAGTTTAATTTGAATTCCAGTTTGAATTTGAATTTTTGCAAAACGTGCAACACGTCCAAAAAATTTTAAATCCCCCTCTTAACATGATTTAGGGTTTTGAATCAAAATTTTGGGGTGTTACAAACTTGAAAGTAAGGTTCCAATAATTAGGCGAGTCCTTTGCGACTTATTTACCTCATGTACCCTGAATCTCACATGTAGAAGTTTCATGTATAGGAGAGACGGGTCAGACTTGCTGAGCCATCGTGCTCACTGCTTGTGTTTGAAGCTTTTTCAGGGTGTTTTGAGGAAGAGACTCCCGAGGAGGAGACGGAACCCCAAGAGGGAAACCCCGTCGAGTGGGATTCGTGCACGCCGCCATGTTATGTGTGTGTGTGTGTGTGCTAGCGGGGACACATTCACGGGCTGAACGTGGACTCGATGCGTAGTCTACGCATGTGAGTGTAGACTGAACATATTTTGTTGTAAAAATGTTCATAAACTTATTTATGTAATAAAACTTTGCTTCCACTTTGTACCATTTTATGTGTGACATGACCCCACGGTCTTGTCGAGCCAGGATCACGCTGAGGGGTGCTGCGTTGCACAGCACCGGATAACACACATCAAAGGTACAAAGCGGAAGCAAAGTTTTATTACATAAACAGGTTTATGAACATTTTTATAACAAAATATGGTCAGTCTACACTCACGGGCGTAGACTACACATCAAGTTCACGTTCAGCCCGTGAACGTGTCCTTGCTAGCACGCACGCACACTAACACGGCGGCGTGCACAACTCCCACTCGACGGGGTTCCCCTCCTGGGGTTCAGTCTCCTCCTCGGGAGTCTCTTCCTCATAGAACCCTGCAAAAGCTTCAAACACAAGCAGTGAGCACCAAGGCTCAGCAAGACTGACCCGTCTCTCCTAAACATGAAACTTCTACATGAGAGATGATAGGTGCATGAGGTAAAATAAGTTGCAAAGGACTCGCCTACTTAGTGGAACCTTACTTTCAAGTTTTAGCAGCAGGTTGTGGAGAACCTTACGCTAAGGCACATGAGAGAGCCGCAATCAAACAAGAAACGCATTTCTCTCATGTATTTTGCCCAAAGTTGAAAGGAACTTTAATTAGCTCTAAACTACAGAAAATCATTAACAATCAAAGTCCATCTTTCAATCAGCAACATTTTAACATGTAACTAGCCTGTTCTTTCTACTTCACTGTACAGTGAACAAGTGGTACTCACTGACCGTGAGGGATGGCGATTATAATCGATTTACACCTGCAGGGTTACCCGAATAACCCGTCACGTACGCCCGTACTCGATGTTGCCTACAGCAACCATCACGGACGTCGTACGCAACCATCTTTCACCCGTCAGCCAAATGTTGAACCGGTCCAATCGTCCCGAGTAAGAGGTCTCTACGCGTGCATCCACAGTGCCGCCAGCCGATTTACACCTCGAGCTCTCAACCTACCCTCTGAACGACCAGCTAGGCCTCAACACCCAGCTACCCGAGTTACATCGGTTTCCCGGTTCCCATAGAGCCGGTAGGTCTTCGGTACTGTTCTAGCTTGTTCAACAGGCCCGCACACAGCTCGGTCCTCAATCGACACAAGCGGAGCTATAGCACCCAGGCCCCAAAGGCCTGCTTCCCTTACTCTCCGCTCGGTCTCATTTTTCTTGCCATGTGTATCATGTGCTATCTCTACCCGAGCGATGTGCCTCTAGCCTATTCTCGCGAGTAGTTCCAACTACTCAACTTGTACCGAATCGTACACTGTCTTAGCATTGCATTGGCTAACGAAGTTTTCAATCCTAATCCCAACCCAGGGTTTTCTTGGCTATGCATTTGGGGTTTTCAAACAAGACTCTAATGCAAGAATTAATGGTACTCAAAGTAAGTTCTCAAAACAATAAAAGTTTGTAAAGAGGTTAATGCAAACAGGAGCTTGCCTTGCTGCTCTTGGTCGTAGGCTAGCTGCTCTTCCGGAGTAACGAAATCTAAGACTTCGGGTTCCTCCTCAACCTTAGCGACTACATGAGATAACAAGTACATGTATTAATTTAAATACATTTGAATTGAATTTAAACTTGTGAAGGCTATAAGTCTCACTAGACAGACTCAATGACTCTGAAATTCTTACTGTGGTTTGGATACAACCTAAACAGAGACTTGACCAAGTTTTAGTTGCAGCAAAGCTCATTTGAGCTCTCCACAAATAATTATGTACTTGATCTTAATTGGAGCTCTCGGGGTGTTCTAGGGATTTTCATGGAGCAACACATGCCTTTCTGAACACTAGATTTTCGGAGGGTTCTAATGGAGTTGGCCTCACTTAATTTGAAGGTTCCTAGCTAATGATATGAGCTAAACAATTTCAGAGAAATTCTGAAAATGTTTCTGGACATTTTCTATTTTCTCTGGAACAGTTTCTTTAATCACACCATTAGGTAGATCAAATTAGCTCAAATGGATCTGAAATTTTTATGGTAGTTCAGGGATACTTTGGTGAACATCCCAGCAAAATTTCGGAATTTTCCTCCAAAGGATTCTCCAGTAAAAATTCTAAACAGTTTAAACTTTGAAGAATTAATTCTGGAGAAATAAGGATTTTCATGAAGTGAAACTTGATTGGCTGGAAAGTACTCAGAGAGCTGAATCCAACAAAATTTTGTTCACTCGATTTGGATTTTCCTAGCCAAAGTTATGTGGGTTTGAAGTTTGAACTAAATCTGAAAATCGGGAAAACTTTAAACTTCTGCCTGTGGGCCCCACACACAGTGCTTCTTCTTCCTCCTCGCGCCAAATACTCGGCGGCGGCGGTCTCCGGCGAGACTCGCCAGAACCGAGTTTCCGACCACCTTTCAGCCCGAAAACCGCTACCTCCCCCTCCTCCGACCTTCTGAACTCGGTTGTGGGCTCGCCGGCCGCCGGTGATGGCCGGAAACCCGCGCGCACCGGTGACAGCACCCGCTAGGGTTCCGGTGAGGTCGGTTTTGCTCTACCGTGCACCAAATCAATCGGAAATCGTTCGGAGAGAATCAGTGGAGCACAAGGAACATGAACCAGGGCTTTGTGGAAGCTAGCAACGCCGGCAACCCTACCCTCGACGGTGAGCCGAGGTACTTTGCAACGGCGGCGAGGAAAACGGCCATAACATGGCCGATCCTCAACGGTTTTCCTTACTTCCTTCTCGAGTGTGTGTGCTAGTACATGTAGAACCCACTGGACAACCGGCCTGACCAACCCTAGTGTGTGGAGTCCGAATTTCACTTGGAGGTGAGCTCGGCTCATATGAACTGGCTGGCAGTAAACTTGGAAATTCTCAACCGATGGTTGATCATATGCCGAACGGCTTTCGGCTACACCATCTACATACCGTGACGCACCTTTCTTGTGTAGAGAAGTGGACGTGACAACGGCTGCACCGAGCTGTCCACGAGAGCCCGAACGGCGGCAACGCTTGAACTGCCGGAAAAGATGTCCGGTGGAGCTCGAGGGCGCCTGCTCACTGGCCAACACGGGGTCTAGGATGTTGCTCCCGAGCTCACGGTGCCGTTTTGCTGCAGAGGAGGCTGGGCTTGCGAGTGATCGGCCTGATCACGAGCAGGATCGATAGGGCGGCTGGTTGCGGTAGAGCTCGGTGTGGAAACAGACTGATCACGCCGGGGCTCGGGGGATATTTAACGGGAGCACGCCGGGGAGGATAAGGAGTCCGAGCAGCTGGCCTCCAGCGCGGGGAAATGCAGCAGGAGCTGGCGCCGGCCAGCCCCTCGGTGGCGCGCTCGGGCTGCACCCGAGAACCGAGTGTTCTGTTCTTCAGTCGGTTCAATTTGATTCAGTGGCTGACATGTGGGTCCCACCCGGGGTTTTAACCTCTGAAATTAACTTTGCTCTACTGCTCTAAACAGTAGAGACCAAATTAACCTCAAGTATTTGAATTATCTGCCCCTGGGTCATTTGAAAGGGGGTAGAGTTCAAATTGATTTGGGTTTGACTAAATTTCAGCACACATGTAGTTTGAAATTCAAATAAGGTTTGAATTTGCTACACTTAGCTCATGTCAAGCTCAACTCCAAATGGAGTGAAAATTGGTGTGTGAGCTCACAAAAATGTGCTGATTAAGAATATGTCTCCCACTTTTGAATTCATGGGGTGAAAACAGTTTGAATTTGAATTTGAGTTCAAACCACCCTCTTTCTAGCTATACCCAAAACGACTTCAAAAAGGTTTTGAATTTGGGTGAAACTTGGCATGGACATTCCTAGCAAGGTGTAGGAGTTTTCATATGCCCAGCCCCTAGATGATGCATGTGGGAAATGCCACTTTTGCATTGTGTGAGTTTGTTCTCTAATGATCATGTTGATGATGGTTACTTACTCTTCAAATGAGGTGTGTGTGTGGTGATGAACACTTTGATTATGTGTCAAAAACTGAGGCCCTTACAATGTGTGTTATCCGGTGCTGTGCAACGCAGCACCCCTGAGCATGATTCTGGCTCGACGAGGCCGTGGGGCTGCGTCACGTGGCAGTGAGAGGAAACCGGGCCCGGGATCCTCTATGGCGCTGGGATCTCGTGCGGCTACGCGGGAAGTTAAGCGGACCCACGTGTGGCTTTGTTGTCGGGCCGATACGTAGCCCTGGGGCCCATGTGCAGGGTTTAAACATTTCTAAGATTTTCAGATTTTTGTTCAAACTTCAACTGGCCATAACTTTTGCTAGGGAGCTCCAAATTTAGTTGAACCAAAATTTTCTGGATTCATCTCTTGGAGTACTATCCAGCAAAACCAGTTTCAGCTCATGAAACTTATTATTTTTCCAAAATTAAGCTGTTTAAAATTAAGAAAAACAGTTTCGAAAACATGGGATCAATATGGTCAAGGGGCACTTGCCTTGCTCCCGTGGTTTGTGTTGCTCAAGCGTCTTGAAGTCTTGGTGCTGTAGTTCCTCGTAGACGGCCTCTTGAGCGTGTCCTTCTACTCACGACCATGCACATACAAAATTTACAACAATCAAATATCATGCACCAACTTTACTCAAGATGCAATGAGGTGGATGAATGCAATTCCTATGGTGCAGTTTATAAAAATCAGTTTGCACGAGTTCTTGCAAGTTTTAGTAGGCTTCCATGGGGTTTTATGATGAACAAGGCTTCTGGGATCAAGTGTGGACGTGGTTATGATTTGACACGGTTTGTAGATCAATTCCACCGTCAAAAATTGACCAAAACATGGTCTGTCCGCACTCAGAAATTTCTGCTCGCAGGGGGTGGGGAAAACGGGTGCATAGAAATAGCGGCGGCGTGGTAAGAGGGGTAACAAAAACCTACCTCACTTCTTCCTCCTCTCTTCCTTGCGGCAGGGCCTTCTCCTTGCAATGGCAGCAGCTGAAGATTTTTCTTGGAGAATTATGAGGCTGCAGCTAGGGCAGAACGTCGGGGGCTCCTTCTCCGGCGACGGCGAGGCGTGGCGGAGCTTTGACGGCGGCCAAATTCCAGCAAGAGAGCGGCGACTTGAGCTTGGCAGCAGGGGAGGGCGGCGGCCAGGGCTTTTGGGGCAGGGGTGGCGACTAAAGGGGGGAGGGTTTTATTTATAAGGGGGGAAATAGCTAGGGAGGCTAGGATTTTATCAACTCAATTATCCAAGGGCTGAGATTTAATTTTAAAAGAGGAGGGAGCTAGGGACTGTGATTTTATTATTTATTTTCCACCAATGGCTGAGATTATTTGGAAAAATAAAAGCCAACAAAAATAACAAAGGGGGCGGCTAGGGTTTCCCCCTAATGGGCTGCAGCTAAGGGGGAAGGGCCCACTAGGGTTTTTCCCCCTTAAGTGGTGCGGCCAATTTGGGGGGAAATTCCCCCCAAATGTGGGGAAATTCCCTAGGAGAATTTTGGGGAATTTCGGGAATATCAAGAAAATTGGGGAAAATTAGGGAAATTAAGGAAGAGTGGAATTTGGGGAAAATTTGGGGAATTTTTGGGGAAAAATAGGAGCGACCAGATTTGGCTATTTTATTTATTTCTTTTTCTTTTTTCTTTACTTTTTATTTCTTTTCATTTATATTTATTTTCATTATTTTCAATTTTTATTTCCTTTTATTATTTTATTTGCTTCTATATTTCTCTCTTTATTTCCTTCTTCTTTTTAAATGCTTCTCTACATAAAAATGTATGCAATGCATGGTAGTAATTTTGTAGGGTGTTACAACTAAACTCCATATTATCGTCTTCATTGTTACTTTTAGCAACAGTCTTCTTAGGGCTTTCCATGTTAGAACTTGAAAAGCAACAGAAGGGGTTTCTTGTTATAGTACTCAGTGATTACAAAGACATCCTAATATGTAAAATCAAATCCTAATATATAAAATAGAGTGAACATGGTGGATTTACAAAGACAACATGTATCACTGTTATAGTACTCAATGGTTACAAAGACAACATGGACTATCTATTAGCACAACAAGACTATCTCCTTTAACACAATAAATATCCTAAACAATGAATTGGTCCCGACATGAACACACACAGAAAATATAGAAGAAACAATTGAGCTAAATTTGTTATGCTTTCTGATGTAACCAATTAATTTGCTCTCTGGTCCACCTTCGAACAAAATCTAAAAAAAATAGTCTAAGCAATTCTCATGGTCTCTAAACCAGTAATTTGAACAATCTAAAGGGGGGGGGGGGGCTCGGCGTAGTGGGAGAGTGCTGGTGATGGGGGACGGTGCGGAGGGGGCAGCGCACTGTGGGGTAGATGCCAGGAAGGAGGACACGGTGGGGGAGGATTAAGGCGCGGGGTGCGGCGGCGATGGTGCCGGAGGGGGATAGAAAAGGGAGGAGGGAGGCGGCGGTGAGGGTGAGGACGACAATCGGCTGGCGGCGAGGGCGAGGAGGGAGGCGGCACGGGGAGAGGGGGAAGGAGCGGCGCGGGGACAGAGAAGGGAGGTATAACACCCTCAATTTCACTACCCTGCATTGTATACATATTCATATAGAAAAGAATTTAAAAAGAAGAAATAAAGAGAGGAATATAGAAGCAAATAAAATAATTAAAATAGCCAAATTAGGCCACCCCAATTTTTCCCCAAATTCCCCCCTTCCCCAATCTTTCCAAATTTTTCCCAATTTTCCTGATTTTCCCCCAAATTCCCCAAAATTCCCCTATGGGGAATTTCCCCCACATTTGGAGGGAATTTTCGCCCAAAGTGGCCACACCAAATAATAGGGGGGGGAACCCTAATTGGGCACACCTCCCTTGGCCGTAGTCCATTAGGGGGGAACCCTAGTCCGTGACCTCTAGGACTCTTTGGTTAGTCCCCCACCTCTAGGACTCTTTGGTTAGTCCCCCACCCCTAGGACTCTTTGGTTAGTCCCCCACCTGTAGGACTCTTTGGATAGTCCCCCACCTCTCAGAGTCTTTGGTTAGTCCTCAACCTCTAGGACTCTTTGGTTAGTCCCCCACCTTTATGACTCTTTTTCTCCACCCCTAGGGCTCTTTTCCCCCTTATAAATATAACTTGCCCCCCTAGCTGCCTGCCTCTTCTTTCTTTTTGGCAGCCGCCCCCCTGCTGCCAAGCCGCCCTCTTGCTGCCAAGTCACCAACTCCCCCCCCTGCTGGAATTTGGCCGCCGTCGAGCTCCGTCACGCCTCGCCGTCGCCGGAAAAGAAGCCCCCGACGTTCTGCCGTACCCGCAGCCCCATAATTCTCCACGGAAAATCCTCTGCTGCTGCCATTGCTAGGAGGGAGGCCCTGCCGCGACGAAGAAGTGAGCTAGGTCTTCGTTACCCCTTGACACGACCCCCACGGTCTTGTCGAGCCAGGATCACGCTGAGGGGTGCTGCGTTGCACAGCACCGGATAACACACGTCAAAGGTACAAAGCGGAAGCGAAATTTTATATTACATAAACAGGTTTATGAACATGTTTACATCAAAATAAGTTCAGTCTACACTCGCGGGCGTAGATTACGCATCAAGTCCACGTTCAGCCCTTGAACTTGTCCATGCTAGCACACACGCACACTAACTCTGCGGCGTGCACGACTCCCACTCGACGGGGTTCCCCTCCTAGGGTTCCGTCTCCTCTTCGGGAGTCCCTTCCTCATAGAACCCTGCAAAAGCTTCAAACACAAGCAGTGAGCACGAAGGCTCAGCAAGTCTGACCCGTCTCACCTAAACATGGAACTTCTAAATGAGGGGTGGTGGGTTACATGAGGTAAAAATCATTTGCAAGGACTCGCCTATTTAGTAGAACCTTACTTTCAAGTTTTAGCAGCAGGTTGTGGAGAACCTTACGCTAAGACACATGAGAGAGCCGCAATCAAACAAGAAACGCATTTCTCTCATGTACTTTGCCCAAAGTTGAAAAGAACTTTAGTTAGCTCTAAACTACAACAAACCATTAACAAGCAAAGTCCATCTTTCAATCAGCAACATTTTAACATGTAACTAGCCTATTCTTTCTACGTCACGGTACAGTGAACAAGTGGTACTCATTGACCGTGAGGGACGGCGATTATAATCGATTTACACCTGCAGGATTACCCAAAAAAACCTGTCACGTACGCCCGTACTCGATGTTGCCTACAACAACCATCACGGACGCCGTACGCGACTACCTTTCACCCGTTAGCCAAATGTTGAACCGGTCCAATCGTCCCGAGCAAGAGGTCTCTGCATGCGCATCTCAGTGCCGCCGGCCGATTTACACCTCGAGCTCTCTACCCTCTGAACGACCAGCTATGCCTCAACACCCAGCTACCCGAGTTACATCAGTTTCCCGGTTCCCATATAGCCGGTAGGTCTTCGGTACTGTTCTAGCTTTTTCAACAGGCCCGCACACGGCTCGGTCCTCAATCGACACAAGCGGAGCTACAGCACACAGGCCCCAAAGTCCTGTTGCCCTTAACCTCCGCTTGGTCTCATTTTCTTGCCATGTGTTTCATGTCCTATCACTACCTGAGTCGAGTGCCTCTAGCCTATGCTCGCGAGTAGTTCCAACTACTCGACTTGTACCGAATCCTACTCTATCTTAGCAATGCAGTGGCTAACGAGGTTTTCAATCCTAAACCCAACCCATGATTTTCTGGGCTATGCAGTTGGGTTTCCAATCAAGACTAATGCAAAGAATTACAACAGTATTCAAAGATGTGCTCAAAACAATAAACATTTGTAAAAAGGTTAATGCAAACCGGAGCTTGCCTTGCTGCTCTTGGTCGTAGGCTAGCTGTTCCTCCGGAGTAACGAAGTCTAGGACTTCGGGTTCCTCCTCGACCTTAGCGACTACATGATAAGAGAGGCACATGTATTAATTTGAATGCATTTGTATTAAGTTTGAACTTGTGAAGCTTATAAGTCCCACTAGACAGACTCAATGACTGTGAAACTTTTACTGTGGCTTGGTTACAACCTAAACAGAGACTTGGTCAAGTTTTAGTTGCAGCAAAGCTCATTTAAGCCCTCCACAATTAATTATGTCCTTGACCTTAATTGGAACTCTTAGGGTGCTCTAAGGATTTTCATGAAACAAACTATGACTTTCTGAAAACTAGATTTTCAGAGGGTTCTAATGGAGTTGGTCTCACTTAATTTGAAGGTTCCTAGATAAAGATAGGAGCTAAACAATTTCAGAGAAAATTCTGAAAATGTTTCTGAACATTTTCTATTTTCTCTGGAACAGTTTCACTAATCACACCATTAGGTAGACTAAATGAGCTCCAATGGGTCTGAAATTTTTATGGTAGTTCAGGGATATTTTGGTGAACATCCCAGCAAAATTTCAGGATTTTCCTCCAAAGGATTCTCCAGTTAAAATTCCAACCAGTTTAAATTCTGAGGAATTAATTATGGAGAAATAAGGAATTTCATGAAGTGAAACTTGATTTGCTGGAAAGTACACAGAGAGCTGAATCCAGCAAAATTTTGTTCACTCGATTTGGAGCTTTCTAGCCAAAGTTATGAGGATTTGAAGTTTGAAGGAAATCTGAAAATCGGGGAAAAGTTTAAACTCGCGCGTGGGCCCCGGGGACACGCGTCGCACGCTGAGGCGACAGCACACCGCGGCCCACAAGGATTTTGCGCGCCAGAACACCCGATCCGGGCTGCAGCCCGATCCCGATTCAAAATATCGGCCGCTGACAGCTGGGGTCCACCCCTTTCTTCAACCTCGCGACGCCCGCGCTCCACCGCCGAGGGACCTCGCCGGAGAGCTCGCCGCCGGCTTCTGTACAGCTCCAAACTTCACGATTTTGGCCGCCCCTGCCTACTTTCACTCGGGGAACAGGATTCTGGGGTCAGCTACTCATGACAATGGCCGGTGCATGGTCGGCGACGAGCCGCCACCTCGGAAAGACTTCGGCCATGTCGGCTGACTTCCCTAGCACCCCAACTACTCGAGGAATCGGTCGGGAAGCATCAGTGAACCTCAGGGAAGGTCGACATGAGCTTGAGGCAGCCCAGGGATGGCCCGAAGTAGGTCCTCACCGGGCGCCCGATGCCTCCCTTTTGTTCTGCCGTTGGTAAACCTCAAATTACGCCGGGTACAGAGGTTCTCCGGCCAAGGGTTGTGAAGGAAACTTGTGCGTTACCGTGTCTAGTTTGTGTGAGAGCGGATTGCGGCCCTCTAATCCTTTCTAGAGCACGAATTCGACGGATTCGCACCCGAAGGTCGTGCTGCACACAGAAAGGGGAAAACTGGAAATTCGCCGCCGGTGAGCAATCACTCGGGCTGTGGCTCGGGGGTGAGCAGCACCGGTCACCAGAGCGTCCAAGGGTGCCTTGGCTCAGGCGTGACAACGCCCTGGTTGGGCTGTCCACGGGAGCCCGAGGTGTGGCGGTTCTAAGTCACCGACTTGATCTTTCGGCATAGCCGATATCAATCGGTTTCAACTGAATTCTAGCAGCGGGGAAGACGGAGGAAGGTCTCTAGTACCTTGCCGTGGCTCTGGAGGGGACGGAGAGGTGGTGATCAAGCTTCTCTGATCAGCTCCGAGTGATCGGCAGCGATGGCGCGGTTCTGATGCGAGGAGGCAGCAGAGTGGGCGGTGATCGCTCCGATCAGGGCGGTGGCGTAGATAAGGGGGCTGTGAGGCGGTTCAGCACGTCGGGGCGGCAAGCAGGTGGTGTCCCGGTCGCCTCTTCGCCGTGGCGGCCGCTCAGTCCGGCGCAAGAACCCGAGCTGGGTTTTCAGTCGGTTTGGGTTGGAGCAGTGGCTGACATGTGTGTCCCACTTCCAGTTTTAACCTCTGAAATTTACTCCTAATCACTGTTGTAAACAGTGAGCCCCATAATACCCTTGGTAATTCAATTTATTCACCCATGAGCCATTTGAATTGAATAGAATTCAAATTGGGTTTGGTTTGAATGAATTTCAACACAAGTTCAGTTTTGAATTCAAATAAAGTTTGAATTTGTCCCACTTAGCTCATGTCAAGATCAACTCCAAATGGAGTGAAAATTGATGTGTGAGCTCACAAAAATGTGCTGAGTAAGAATATGCCTCCCACTTTTAAATTCATGGGATAAAAACAGTTTGAATTTGAATGTGGTTTCAAACTGCCCTCTTTCTAGCTATACCCAAAATGACCTCAAAAAGGTTTTGAATTTGGATGAAACTTGGCATGGACATCCTTAGCAATGTGTGGGAGTTTTCATATGTCCAGCCCCTCTATATCACATGTGGGAAATACCCCTTTTGCAATATGTGAGTTTGTTCTCTAATGAGCATGTTGATGGTGGTTACTTGCTCTTCATTTGTGTTCATCAACTTTCCTCAAATGAGGTGTGTGGTGTGGTGATGAACACTTCAAATGTGTGTCAAAAACTGAGGCCCTTACACCCCTCTTACAACGTCGCTGCTGTTTCTACGCACCCGTTTTCTTCGCCCCCTTCGAGCAGAAGCTTCTGCGTGTGGACAAACCATGTTTTGGTCAATTTTTCACGGTGGAATTGATCTACATCTTGTGTCAAGATCATCACCACGTCCACACTTGATCCCAGCAACCTTGATCACCATAAAACCCCATGGAAGCCTACTAAAACATGCAAGAAAACGTACAAACTGGTTTTATAAAACTGCACCATAGGAATTGCAATCATTCACCTCATTGCATCTTGAGTAAAGTTTGTGCATGATAATTGATTGTTGTAAATTTTGTATGTGTGTGGTCGTGAGTAGAAGGACAAGCTCAAGAGGCCGTCTACGAGGAACTACAGCACAAAGACTTCGAGACGCTTGAGCAACATGAACCACGGGAGCAAGGCAAGTGCCCCTTGACCATATTGATCTCATGTTTTCAAAACTGTTATGCTTGTGAAAACTCGTATGATTGAGCGAACTTGGTGGGACACCCTTTTTATAGGAGTTTACTAGTTTTGTTAACCATCCTTGTCGTCGGGAAAGTTGATGAGTCGGGTATGGTCATTTTTACTTTTTGCTTCACTTAACTTACGGGATACGGGAAGCTGAAATAAAACTTGTTTAGCTACTGCACTCATATGAATAATGATGATGAGAACTTGATGATGTTGATGAGCATGGAATCGGGGAGATATATGCAAGCTTGGTTCGTGGATGTTGCTGAATGAGATGGTGGTTTGCTTGCCGTAGATCTAAGGACCGGTCCATGCGACCACATGCGAGGAATACAGTGCCACCACAAGGCCAAATATGGGTGCGGCTTAGCTGACTAATTAGGTATGTTGCTAGCTTGTTATGGACCGTTGGATGGTGCGGGGAATGGGAGTCGAGAGGGACTGCCCTGGGAACTGCATGGCACAAGAGGGGGCCCGTGGGTCGGAGAATGGAGATTCGAGCCTGCCGGCGAAACCTCTGTGGGTCCGTACATTCTAGTAGCCCCTTTGCAAAGGCTATTTTGTGATCTCTTGGCCATACACCGACGGTTGTGTAGTGGTATAATGGAGATTCTTTCTAGTCGCCGACGGGTGACGAAATCACGAACTTGTGGGTAAAGTGGTACCACCTCTGCAGAGTGTAAAACTATCATGATAGCAGTGCTTCCGGTTACAAGCACCTGGCCAACTTCCATGATTAGAATCAAAATTTGGGATGTTTATTCGGTATGGTTGTGGTATGGTTATTGGGATTGGTTTTGGGACTGTTTTGGGTCATGACAATGAATTTGGATTCGGTTCTATAAAAATGAGATGGATATGAATATTTATGAGTGTGAGATGAACTTGAGAAAGAGTATTGGCTGGTTGAGGCTTGATAAATGGTGAATTATGATGAAACAATGTTGATGAATTACTTGGTTATGATGGGATTAAACTCACATAGAAATAGTTGTTGTTTTTAACGTTTTTGTGAAATAAAATTTGCTTGCTGCAATGAACATTTTTATTGCCTACCTTGTTGTAAGCTACATGTCATACTTTTCCCGCAATTGCTGAGTACGACATGTACTCACCCTTGCATTACCACATATACATCAGCTACAGGAGAAGAGTACTTCGAGGAATATGTGGAGTACTAGGCGTGCGCACTACCGTCAACATACCTGTGGAGTTGAAGATTGGAGTCTGTTGTCTTAGCCATTTTTCCCTGTCGTTTAGAGTCTTCTGCTCCTAAATAAGTTGGATATTCATGAGTGAGACATTGAGTCATTGTAATAAAGTACTCAAACACTATTTGTTCGTGGTTATATTTTGAATTCAGTTTGTGGAATACATGTGTATGTGTGATGAACATCCTGGGCACACATATGCATTCACTTGTTTCATTTTCGGAACCGGTTGTCACAGAAGGAGGGAGATAATGGAGGAAAGAGGCGGACGTACATAGATGGCAACGGCGACGACGACGGCGATGAAGCTTGGCGGCGAGGATGGCAAGAATGAAGCTCTGCGGCGAGGACGGTGAGGACGAAGCTCGGCGCCGAGGACGGTGAGGACGAAGCTCGGCGGCGAGGGTTTTGGCGGCAAAGGAAAATTTTGGCAGCCTGACGGCGTCTAAGATAAATCTCCAGGGTTGGGTTTTTTCGAGGAGACCGGGCAGCCTTATATAGGCGCAGATTTTCACAGGAGGCTCTTAGTTAAACACCGCCTATGAAGATGTATTAGTGCAGCTGGTTTATATATTGTAATTTAGAACCGACTGAGTGGCCTTATATATGCGCAGATTTCATAGGCGGCTATTAGTTAAACACAGCCTGTGAAAATATTTAAATTATGTTCTTTCTAGTATATTTGTCTGTTGCCACTTCACGCGCAGAGATAATAAATGTGTATCGTTGCCTATAGAACCGCAATCACATTGCAATTTATAGATAAGCATTTGCAACTCAATGAACATTTCATATTTTATACACATTGCATGCCCTCTAAACTATACATTTCATACTTATATTCCTATGAAGCTCCCATCGATCGATCTAAATTGTACCGTCAAGCTTGCTCCCAAACATGTCTCTTATATTCCTCTAAATCCCGAAAGTAACATTGACATTCTTTAAATTGACAAATGTCGAATGAGGAATGATATATAACCTAGGTTGCTCACTAACACAAAGTTACTAACCTTGATAAGTAGATTATAGCAATCATTTTCAACATCGGGCGCATTTCGCTGATGAAGCAAACGATGAACTTCCTTCAAGTAGTGAAATTTTGACATTAATACTAGGACACCACCCCTACAAAATATCGATTTAAGCAACATAAGAAACCACTTCAAATAAGTTCGGCAACAACTACTAATTACTTGAGCAAAATAAGTCTATCTTACAATCTCTTAATCAAGAACCCTAAGGTAGAGTGCTCCTGAGCGATGGACATTCGGGTGGAAGAAACCAGGTGGAAAGGCGCATCTAGGAGGTACCAAGGGATAGTCCTCCGAGAAGGAGATTGTCAGTGGGTAGTAACCACCTTCCCAGTCAGTCTACAATGAAAATTCATTAATAAGGGGATGATGGTTATACTGGATTGTGCTTATTCTTCATGACTTACCCCTTCTTTACCGTGGACGATGCATTGCCACTTCGTTAAGTCTCCCAACTCATGCTTCACGGAGAAACCCTACGCAGAGAAATTGGACAACAAGTGATGCAAATGGCGAGCCATGAAATTAAAAATACCAAAAATAAAAAAAGACGGAAAAGCAAAACTACAGAGTGATCGGTGTGCCATATGTACATACATGGGGGTGGTTCTTGCGCCATGCCAACCGCTCCTCCTTGAGTCAGCCATGCGCCAAGTCGATAACGAAGTTCCCAACCATGAACGACGATGACGTAGAATAGAAGGGAGTAGTGACGGCGACGACGGTGATGGCAAACAGTGAACGGCAGGCAGCGGTCGCACTGGAGTTGGTTGATCGCTAAGGGTTAGAAGAGAGAGCAGCTGGAGTTGGACAGAAGGGAAACGCACGGCCTGAGGAGGAGGAGGTTCGGAGAACCTAATTGTGGCCGGTGGTGCAAAGATGGGCGAGATAAAAGCGCGTCTTCCATTGATGACAAAGGGAGACGAGTGGCCCGAGGAGGAAGAGCTGCGGAGAACTTAATTGCGGCCAGTGGTGCAGAGAAGTGCGACCCTCCTCCTTCTCGAAGATGAATTAAACACCTCCTGTGAAGATGTATTATCGCAGACAGTTTTTAATATAGAACCGCCTGTGAAAAAGTTTACTAAGTTTGGTATTAATTAATATTCTTGATCAAAATAAGGGAGCTTGTAAAAGACCAAATTCCAAGTTCTTGTAATATGATTAGTATTACAGGTGCTCATTAAATTTCACTTGGAAAAATCTTTGAAATTGGTAAGAACATAAAAAACAAATAAATAGGTTATTTGTCATTTTTGTATCTTGCAGAATACAATGATTTTATGAGAGAATTTTTCTATGGGACTTTTTAGTCATCATACCAACCTCTATGATTTTTTTCAGATTTTTACAAAATTGTTTGGATCAATGTGTGTTCAAAATTTGAAGAATGCTTCATATGTATATGAGCATTTCATTAGAATGATGGATAATTTGAATTTTGACATGTTGGATTGCTTTAAAAATTTAACAAAATTCATACATGTATAAATAAGACAATATGTTCATACAAACAACCTTTCAGTAGAAGATCCATTTTTTAGGAGATATGAAAATATTAATAATATGTGCATATAAATTAATTCTATATTTCCTAAAACATAATAATGTTACCTATCTAAGTTTTAAACTTTTTGTTCCATCTGGTATATATTAATATTTTAAGAATATAGAAAAAATCATTGAGTTTGAACTTGATTTGTAGAATCTATACATGTTTAAGTATATACATTGGAATCTCAATAAAAAATGAAGGAAAAGAAGAAGAAACTGAAGAGTAGACCTATGAAGAGGAAGTTATCACAGGCGGTTTTTAATATAGAGCTGTCTATGAAAAAAGTATAATAAGTTTAGGATTACTTAATATTCTTGATCAAAATGAGGAGGCTTGTAAAAGAACAAATTCCAAGTTCTTGTAATATGATTTAGTGTTACAAGTGCCCATTAAATTTCATTTGGAAAAACCTTTGAAATTGGTCCGAATATAAAAAATAAATAAATAGGTTATTTATCATTTTTGTATCTTTCATAATACAATGATTTTGTGAGTGAATTTTTCTATTAGACTTTTTAGTCATCATACAAGTCTCTATGATTTTTTTCAGATTTTTACAAAACTGTTTAAATCAATGTGTGTTGAAAATTTGAAGAATGCCTCATATGTATATGAGCATTTCATTAGAATGATGGATAATTTGAATTTTGACATGTTGGATTGTTTTAAAAAATTTAACAAAATTCATACATGTATAAATAAGATAATATGTTCATACAAACTAACTTTCAGTGGACGATCCATTTTTTAGGAGATATGAAAATCTGAATAATATGTGCGTATAAATGAATTCTATATTTACCAAAACATAACAATGTTACCTATATAAGTTTTAAACTTTTTGTTCCATTTGGTATATATTATTTTTGAAGAATATAAAAAAAAGAATCATCGAGTTTAGACTTAATTTGTAGAATCCATACATGTTTGAGTATTTACATTGGAATCTGAATAAAAATGAAGCAAAGGAAGAAGAAACTGAAATGCGAACCTATGAAGAGGCAATTATCACAGAACAAACTACATCTTCGGTGATACAACTGACACGGTTTTTCAAGAAATAATCGCTTTTTTCATGTATCTTCCGTTCTGAAAGAATCTAGAAATTTGCCATAATTTTGATTTGATGCACATTACAAAGAATGTATTTGACAGCATCACTGGAACCTTACTGGACATGCCGAAGAAAACAAATGATGGATTAAAATCACGAATGGACCTAGTAAATCTTTATATGAGACCAGAGTTTCACCCGGTAGAAAAAGCCAACGGAAAGCATTACCTTCCCCCAGTCAGCTACTACTTGACACTACAGGAGAAAACACAATTTGCGAATGCTTGCATGGGATCAGAGTGCCCACGAGTTCCTCATCCAATATCCATAAATTAGTCTCAATGAAAGACTTGTCTTTATTCGGCTATAATTCTCACGACTTTCACATGATGATGACAGTGTTCATTGCCATTGCAATAAGGGTTATCAAAGCCGAGCATGTAAAAGTTATCATCACACGTTTATGTTACTTCTTCAATGCAGTATCACAAAAGGTGATAGCCTGGGAAGACTTAGACTATTTGAAAATGTACATCGTCGAGACTATGTGCAAGCTTGAGATGTGTTTTCTACCATCCTTTTTCGATATGTAAGTACATCTAATCATACATCTTATTGATCAGATAAAAGCATTAGGGCTACTATATTTACATCATATATTTCTGTTAGAGAGATATTTTGGAGTATTAAAGGGTTATGTGCGGAACCATATTCACCCAGAGGGTTTAATTATGGAAGGATACACTACTGAAGAAGTGATTGAGGGTTACGCTGATTACATCAAAGATGTAAAGCCGATAGGTGTGTCTATGCCAGTACATGAGGGTAGACTATGTGGGAGAGGCAAAGTGGTTAAGAAAACTTTTATCGTTCAGGATTACAAACTAGTACATTGTGCATATTTTAGTATACTACAACAGGTCGCAATAGATGAGCCGTACATCGAGGAAAACGAAAGAGCTTCGCAGAAAAAAACCAAGGCCACATAGAGGACTGGATCATAAAAGAGCACAAAAGACGTTTCACTGAATGGTTAATGGACAAAATATACCATACGGAGACTCTATAGAAGAGGCAACAATGATGAAGTTAGCTTCTAGCCAATCTGCTTTGGTGACATTATGGCAAACATATAACATCAATGGTTACACATTTTACACATAGGAAAAATAGGTAAGAGTGTTGCACAAAATAGTGGTGTTCGTATAGAGGCTTATGATCCACAAGGGCAGAATACCACATACTTCGAGTTCATAGAGGAAATATGAGAACCCGATTATGGCGAAAGAATGCAAATGTCTGTGTTTAAGTGCTAATGGGTCAAACATTCTGATGGTGTGAAAGTGGACAACTACGGACTGCCACTGGTAGACTTGAACAAAGTGGGTTATAAAGATAACCCGTGGGTTCTCGCCGATCGTGTTGCATAAGTTTTTTATGTACAGGATCCATGAATTGAGAAGATGTACGTAGTTGTTTCTAGAAAGCAAAATATTGTTAGGGTTGAGAATGTGGGAGGTAATGAAGGGAAATATAATCAATATGCAGATATGTACCTTTTCACCGATACAGACAACATCACGCGCGTAGAAAGAAGCATTAAAAAGGATTTAAAACCCTATATGCCAAAGATGTCAATGCTGAAAAAATATATGACATATATTTTATATATTTGTAATATTGTAATGAAGCTTTAATATTTTAATTTTATAATTTTTTCACTTTTAATATTTGAATTTTGACATGTTGGAATGCTATAAAAATTAGCAAAATTCATACATTGAAATATTGGCTTTGAGTTGGCCGTAGACTTCAACAGTGAAATACACCGCGCTTGAAGGCATGGCTGGCTGAGTGCCACTTCATCTCTATGGGTACGTGTGAGCTCTGTTTTTTCTCTGTTCATGTGTGTATATAATTTTCCTCTGTTTTTCCTTTAAGTAAAAACCATCTGTGAAAATATTTTGAATAATTGGTAAATACAATTTTCGCAGGTGGTTCTATTCCTACGACTAGCCGTCTGTGAAGAATCTTTATCACAGGCGGTTTGTAACGTAAAGAGTATTTGCCTGTGATAACTCAATTATCGCAGTTGGTTCTTTACCTACTACTGTCCGCCAATGAAGAATGTTTATCACAGGCGATTGTAACATAAGATTATCCGCCTGTGTAACTCTAAGGACGCATGTACTGGGCGCGTTCCCCTCGGTAACCGAAAAGGCGCTCACGCTCAGTCGCTTCAGCCTGTATTAATGGCTAATATTGTAGGCGGCTCCTACTCCACGGTCCGCCTGTATCGTGCGGTCGTTGCCATTCGCGCGCATAATTCAAAGCGATCCGACCTCTCCTTCTCCGCACCATTATAACTTGCACCTTCCCCTTCTCTGCACCACCAGCACAGTCTTCTTCGTCCCTCTAGTGTTTGTCTTACTCGCCACACCGTAGCCTAGTATCAATGGCACCAGCGACGAAGCACTCCCGACCATGCTCTCCACTCGCCGCGCCTCCGTCCCCGGCTCCAACCGCACCTCCGTCCCGGGCTCTAACCGCGTCTCTGTCCCTGGCTCCAACCACACCTCCGTCCCCGGCTCCAACCGCACCTCCGCTGCCTTCATGGGCGGAAGAGAGAGTGCACCTGCTTAGAAAAGTCGCTTTCCTAGAGCAGAGTTTGGTTGCCCTAAGGGCAGAGGCGGACGATCTATCACCGTTGCACTGGCAGATGACGAAGTATGTATTTAACAGTACATCTGATGCCATGGAGCTTCTGGGTCTTGGTTGCCTTCCAGTATGTACTGGAATGGACACCATAGGTCACTACCTCTTCGGGTTACGCGTAGTGGTCGGTCGTCTCGACGCGATGAGGGAGACGGTTGGTGAGGTGCTTTGGATGGAATGCAGCAGGAAGTTGGTGGAGGCGATCGCTTACAAGTGTGGGGTTCTTCCGCCACCGGAGGACTAGGCAATCGTTTGTTGTTTTCTTTTGTTGTTTGTAAAAATTTATTTTTTAATGAATGTTTGTTTGATGATGAATGTTTGTTATTGATTATTGAATTGTTTGTTGTCTTTTTGTTTGATGCTAAATGTGGTTGATGTATATTGGACCGCGGTGTTTGGTGGCTTCGAATTAAATTAAAATGCGTATTCCCCTCGGTAAACGCAAAGATCGCGCATGCCCGGTCGCTTCAGCTGCGTGTATTAGTGGCTAATATTGCAGTTAGCTCCTACTCCATGGTCCGCCTGTGAAAAAAGATATATTTACACATGCAATTTGCCTTTGTGAGTTGTTTGTGATGTTCATTCATCACATAGGCTATTAATTCATGTATTTCTTTTACGGACCGCTGAATTAAAAAAAGAAGACGACTATGATAATGCTTTAGTAGGGTAGGGTTCCTAGACGGCGCGATGACACCGTCGTCCGAGCCGACAAGGAGCTGCTCGACGACGACAGCGCGGGCGGAAACGGACGTGGATGAAGGCGGGTGCAAATCGAGTTCGGGTGAGTGGATGCGACAGGTCGTGGTATTGGAGGGGCCAACAAGATATTTTCTCACGCTTCTTGGTTTCTCCCCAACTTTCTAAAATGTCACCTTCTTAGGGACGGAGGGAGTAATTCCCTATACATCTGCTCGCGGTACCAAACAAATTTGGCCCTCGATCAAAATCACGGGAAGGGGAATAAAATAACCAGCCTATCACGTTGTTCCTTGTGTACTCCTGCAGCGATCTCATGCTACTTTCTCACGCGCACGGCCAGCACATTTAGAGTGAAAGGGCATCTTGCCATAACTTCACACACATATCTCTCTCTCGTCCCCACCAATTATAAATACGGTCCATATCTTCAGTACGTTCATCATCCAACAAGGTCCCACAGCAATCAGCGAGAGTAAAGAAGGGGTGGCCCCTGGCCATAACACTGGAGCTGACAAGCACGAGCAGAGGAGAGCAAGATCACAATGTTCAGGCCATCTCCCTTGCTGTACATCGCCATCGTCGCCGTGCTCTTCCTCCAAACTCCGCCGGCGGCCATGGCCGGTGACCCGGACCTGCTGCAGGACGTCTGCGTCGCAGATCTCGCGTCAGGTAAGTGTCCCGGCGTTCCATCTCCAGTTCTTTGCACGTTTTTAGAGGAACCGAGGCAACCGCATTGCCTACCATACTCAAACGTGTTTGCGCGAACCCCACAGCCGTGAAGGTGAACGGGTTCGCTTGCAAGTCCACCGTGACAGAGGACGACTTCTACTTCCAAGGGCTGGCCGCCCCCGGCAACACCAACAACACCTACGGCTCCGTCGTGACCGGCGCGAACGTGGAGAAGGTGCCGGGCCTCAACACCCTGGGCGTGTCCATGTCGCGCATCGACTACGCGTCGGGCGGCCTGAACCCGCCGCACACCCACCCTCGCGCGACGGAGATGGTCTTCGTCCTGCAGGGCACCCTGGATGTGGGCTTCATAACCACCGGGAACAAGCTCGTCGCCAAGACCATCACCGCCGGCGACGTCTTCGTTTTCCCTCGCGGCCTGGTGCACTTCCAGAAGAACAACGGCGACACCCCTGCCGCCGTCATCTCGGCGTTCAACAGTCAGCTGCCGGGAACGCAATCACTCGCTACGACCCTCTTCGCGGCCACGCCGGAGGTCCCCAACAATGTGCTCACCAAAGCGTTCCAGGTCGGCACCAAGGAGGTGGACAAGATGAAGTCCAGGCTTGCCCCCAGAAAAAGCTAAGTGAAGTGGACAACATGTACATCTAACGGTTCTTTTCTGGTGACTTGCTCGGTTCCATTTACCTCCACTGATCTGCATCTCTTTCCTGCGCTCTATCAATCTCTTCGATTATTCTTATCTGTAACTGTAATGCTGCTCTGCAGCATGTACAAAAGCTACGAGGTCTTTCTTGTAATAATAAAATGCTGGGTCAGAGATTGTTTGTTCATTCCAATGTTAAACCATTTGAGAGATTTCGGTGACAATGTTGTGATTCGTCTGCCCCTTCCTGTCCCTTGCTTCCACATTGGATATGATATGTCTAGGGAAACAAAAAGTTCCCTTCCATTCGTGTAAATCTGCAATGGTCCCCGTAAAATGAGAGAGGAATGAATGATCCGACACACTTAGTTCTACATTTTGACATTGAACATCCTCTCTCCTAGTCTCTTTGTGTGTAACATACATACATACATACATACATACATACAGTTTTAGTAATAGTACATAGATGGAACAATTCAGAATTCAGATGAGACAAATGACATATACTTGTTCAGTATCAGATACAAACAAGATAGAACAGTCAATAGTCTATTAGGAGAAAAATATACTTACATTATAGAATTAAAACTTTAGTCCAACAACATTAGAATTTTAGGTTCAAAAACATCAGAAACAAAGATACATTTTTTTTGTAAACAGTTTAGATTAGCAACAATTCAGGCAACAAAAATAGCAACTGCTAAATAAAAGAGATAAACATCAACAATTAAGTTCAGTTCAGACAATTAAAAAATAGCAACGGCTAATAAAAGAGAAAAACAACAGTAATTAAGTTCAGTTTAGCAATTAAGTTTAATTCAAACAATAAAAATAGCACTAGCTAAATAAAAGACAAACAACAATAATTAAATTTATTTCTGATCGCCCTATCGAGTCGAACACCCTGCTCGTGCCGTAGCGGGCATAATGACGACTGAACGACTTAAAAAAGGAATGGTGTACAAAGGTAAATCAGATTTACCGTCTTCATCCCAGACAAGAAGTACTGCAGCTTAACTTTGAGAATGAAGAGAAGACCGCACAACGCAAAAGAGTAAGAGCAAGTGGACAACGAAGCCGTGCTTTTAGGGGAACGCATGTCGTTGGGGTACGGACCAACATAGGCCAGGGCATACAGCAGAATGCGAATCAGCTTTTCTTTCTCCTTTTAAACTGTGACATGCGCAAACAACACAGCACCATCACTTTTTCTCAGACGGCATTTTAATGCTAATTTCCATTAAGTGGAGAAACAGAGCCCATACTACGCTGGAATCCAGTTTTCATTTTACTTCTGAGGGTGGGCATTCGGTTAATCCGACTAATTCTGTTAATGAAAAATTCGGTATGAAAATTTTTATAACTGCATGTAATTAAAAAAAGTCATAAACGCATATTTAGTCGCGGTTAATTCGATTCATTTTGTAGGTAACCATATTTTAGTGTATAATATAATTTATTATACAAAAATAAAAAAACACAGAAAATATCAATAAATATATAGAAAAATAACATGTGTGGGCTGGTGGTGGCGGAAATTATTAAGATTGGGCAGGTCCGCGAGGCAAACATTATTAAATGTAAATATTAGTATTATTGTAAAATCCCCATGTTGAGCCTTGTTGGTGTTTTGTGGAATTCAAATCAGCAGGGGATACTCCTCCTAAATTTATTTTCATACTCGAACTTTTGCCACATGAAATAAGGGTTAGACTACGATAAAAGAAGTGTCGCAAAAAGAAGGTGAATCACGGGTTTTGAAATAGGGTCACGAGAGAGGATGAGCCACTATATTCAAATTCATCCTTCGAAATTTGCTACCACTTTTCAAATTCAAACTTCGGCTACATTGAATAAAGAAAAGTTACAAAAGGAATTTAGCCGAAAAGGAAATAAATCCGACAGTTCAAATGCGAGCACAACCGAGAGTTAACGCCACAGTATTCAAATTCAAACTTTTAGAATTTGCTGCAACTTTTGGATTTGAATTTGGGAGCCACTGTTATTCGGGAGGGAGAAGACTGCCGGTGGGACCCGCACATCATTATAACTGAGAACCCTCAGTTTTCCTTCTCTGCGAGCTCGCCACCGAGGCAGCCACCGAGCTGCCGCTCGTGCCTTGCTCCCGAAGGCAGGTAATTCCACGGTGTTGTTAATCGTTAGCCAACGCAGCTGCACAACTCAATTGTCGTTTCTCTGCTCACACAAACAACCGAATACTTTCCTCCGTGCGACGTTGTTTCCACAGTTTGAATTATCCACAGATTCAAATTAAAAATGCATTTATATTTAGGAGCTACTGAGTGTGGGGGAAAACTGCCGGTGGGCCCTACATGTCAGTGTGACAGAGACAAAAACCACTCTTGTTTTCTTTGTGAGCGTGACACCGAGGGTGAGAGCGCTCCACCGAGCTGCTTGTGACTTGCTCCCGAAGGCACTCCATTCGGTGTTGATTGATAAGTCTCGTCGCTGGCCAACTGAAGTTTGTTTTCTCTGCTCACAAACCCGTTCCACACGTTGAACCGAAGCAACCAAGCGTGTCTCGCGCGCTCACTCGAAACAATTGCGCCTCCTCTCTGCTCCCATCGTCGATCGGCTCCCGGCGTGGTTGACGCCCGGCTGGACCACCCACGAGCTGTGCCCGTCGTTCCTCTACCTCCGCAACACGTCCTCAGAATGTGGCCGACCGTCGACAACCGGTGCCAACCCGTTCTTCCTCCGGGAAAAACAGAACACGCCACACATTGAAGCTACTCCACTACAGGAATCCGGACAATAGACGACGGCCAAAAACCGTCGTCAATAAGCACAATACTATCGTCAATAACTTATTAATGACGGTAAAACGTTATAGACGACGGTTTATGGCTGTCGTCAATTATTAGTCGTCAATAAGCTTATTGACGACGGTAACCGTCGTCAATAAGCTTATTGGCGACAGCTAAATCCGGCTGTCGTCAATAAGCTACAGCAGCATATTGACGACGGCCAGGGCCAGGCTCTCGTCAATAAGCTAGCTTATTGAAGACGGTCAGGGTTTATACCATCATCAATAACGATGGCTTATTGACAACGGCCAAGTTCTTGGCCGTCGTCAATAACAGTGGCTTATTGACGACGGTTTCTGGTACTTGGCCATCATCAATACTAATGGCTTATTGACGACGACCAAGTTCTTGGCCGTTGTCAATAACAGTGGCTTATTGACGATGGTTTCTGGTACTTGGCCGTTGAAAGCATCTAGGCCCCCGTGAGGTATGGTTTCGGTGATTAATGACAACCGTTCGTTATTACTAATGAGTTTGTGGATGTGAGGCTTCACGTATATCACATCAAACGTTAATGAACTATCTATTCACACCATCTACTGCTCATTGGATACAAATGGAGACCCCTCAACAATCTATTCTAAGGGGTTATTCGATACTCATGAAGACTAAATGAAGAACTCATACAACGACTCTATTCTATCAAAATTGGCAACACAAGAAGCTTATACTTCATCAAAATATCATTTCAAACAAGTGTCAAAGATGTCACTCAAGAAGATTCCAAAAGATCAACTCAAAACAACTCGAAGCAAACAAAGTTGCACTCACCGGATCATCCGATGTCTTGCAAAATGACTACATCGGTCGAGTTTGAGTTGGCAGAAGAAGAAGACCTCAGAGCCCAGTACACACCGGATCATCCGATGTGAAGGAAGTGGCACATCGGTTGATTTTGACAGAAGGATGATTTCTGAGTTATTCTGAAGAAGTACACACCGGATCATCCGATGATGAAGTAAGTGTACATCGGTCAATTTCAACCGAGACATTATTTCTGAACCAATTCTGAAGATCAACCCACCGGATCATCCGATGATGAATTGAAGTAACATCGGTCGATTAAAAGATCCGACGGTTATATCCAACGGTCACATCTGACACATGACATCAGCTAATTTGGAATTCGACCGATGCTCATATAAAGGGGTGCATCGGAGGATCCGATGTTCACTGAAAAAGTCTGCCTACTTTTCCAACGGCTATCTCGTGTGGGCTGGCTATAAATACCCCTCCAACCGGCCATTTCGTCAAGTCTTGATCACCAGAGCCTCACTACACATCCTCAAGCATTCAAGACCAAGAGCTACCACTTCCACACTTCAAAACCTCTTGTACTCCAACTATAGGGTATATCTAGCTAGAGAGAAGCTTGTGTGCGTCCATTCTTGGTGATTGGAATCTCTAGGCTAGTGAGAGAGAGTGTCTTGGTGACTTCTCTCACCTTGTAAAAGTTGGAGGAAGAAGAGATCGCTCCGGAGCTTACCAAGGCGTTTGTGGAAGCCCGGAGGATCACCATTGTACAAGGCTTGAGCTCCACCTTGCCGAAGAAGGCGAACGGAGAAAGATAGTGGATTCCCTTGTCTAGGTGACTTGGGAGTGGCTATACCCTTTGGTGGGTGCCACAACGTGGACGTAGGTAGATTTTTGTGATCTTACCGAACCACGGGAAAAATCGCCGTGTCTCCGAGTCTCCGCGGGAGTTTGCATTTCTCTCCTCACCCCCTTACTATTACGCATTTACTATTCCGCACTTAACACTCTTGCTTGCGTAGTTAGTTCGCATAGGGAATTGGGCTTCAACCATTAAGTTTTAAATTGCTCTAAAATTTGAAAAAGCCCAATTCACCCCCCCTCTTGGGCGTTTCGATCCTTACAATTGGTATCAGAGCAAGGTTGCTCATTGGATCGTTCTAGCTTCACCGCTAGAGAGCGAAAATGGCCAAGAATGGGGGTTCGGTTCCTACCTTCGAGGGCAAGAATTTTGCTTATTGGAAAGCACGCATGCGCGCTTACCTTGAGGCAATTGCTCCCGAAGTGTGGGAAGCGACCCATGCGGGGTTTGGAAATCTTGACTATGTTGGTGACCAATTAAAATGGGATGCTAAGGCTAGAAATGCCATATATGAATGCATTAGTCAAGATGTCTTTGCTAGGATTGCTAGTAAGGAAAAAGCATGTGAAATTTGGGCATGTCTAATTGAAATACATGAGGGCTCATCTCGTGTTAAAGAACTCAAATATCACATGCTTAAATCAAAATATGATGAATTTAAGATGTTTCCTCATGAGAAATGTTAACCAAATGTTTTCTCGTTTAAATGTGCTCATTGAGGAAATTAACGCACTTGACATTGCTTCTCTTGGCAAGGGACTTATCAATCGCAAGATCCTCATGCTTCTACCCAAGCCCAAGTACAACATTATCAATTCAATGCTCCAAAAAGAGTCACTAGACAACATTGAAGTTTCGGAGCTCATTGGAGAAATCCATGCTCATGAGATGAGCGTACTTGGAATGATGGAGGAGTCATCATCAAAAACCATTGCTCTCAAGGCTTCAACCAAGAAGACAACTCCCAAGAAGAAGAAAGTGGTTGAGCCTAGCTCAAGTGAAGAAGAGCAAGAAACAAGCGAAGATGATGATGATGAGCTTGCTTTGATGATGAGGAAATTCTCACGCCTCAACTCCAAGATTGCAAAGAAGGGATACTCTTATGATCCCAAGAAGAAAGCCTTCTTGCCAAGAAAAGATGAAAACAAGACGTGCTACAATTGTGGTGATCTAGGCCACATATCATATGATTGTCCAAGACCGGACAAAAGGAAGGAAAATGGCAAGCATCACAAGCTAGAAGAAAGTGATGATGAAGAGGAGGTCAAGCCCAAGCGCTCTTTTGGAAAGAAGAAATTTGACAAAGGCAAGAAAACCAAGCTCTTTCCAAAGAAGAGAAGAGGGCCTCAAAAGGTCTTCATGTGTGAAGCCAATGAGTGGATCACGGATGAAGAGTCAAGCGACGAAGATAGTGAAGATGAAGAAAACTTGGCGGGCCTCGCCATCGTCAACGAGGATGACTCACCTCTTCGTCCACCTCCTATGTGCCTAATGGCAAAAGGTAACACAAAGGTATGTGAAGATTCTAGCGATGATGATGATGAGCTTTCACCCGATGAATTAGCATCTATGATTAATGAATATCATGCCATTATAAAAAAGGAAAAGGCTAAGGTTAAGGCTCTTGAGCTAGCTCGTGCTAAGCTTGAAAGTGCTAACCTCGATTTGCATGACAAGTATGTAACCGTACTTAAAGAGCATGACACGCTCAAATCAAATGTCAAGCAAATCGAGGAGGAGAATGCTCAAATCAAGCTTGAGTATCATGAGCTTGACTTAGCTAACTCAGCACTCTTGGCAAAGCACAATGAGTTGGTTCAAGAACATGAAATGCTTAACCTTGCTTATGAAGCGATTGAGCTTACAGTGAAAAACACAAAGAAAGAAACCCTTGATGGCAAAATATCACCTAATTCACATGCCACTAATATTTTGGATAAGTCTTTGCCTTTGAAAGCAAGCCCTAGGGAGAAGGAGCTAATGGACGAAATTGAAAGTCTTCGCACTAGTGTGGCAAGACTTTCTAAGGGGGAGGACAAGCACAAGGAAATCCTCTACCAACAAGCTAAAGGCTTCCACAAGAGGGGACTTGGATCCTTCCCGATGTCCAACAAAGGAAAGGTGCCCTCACCGGAGCTTAGGACAAGCTTCATCAAGGAAGTTGGTTCCTATTGCCAACATTGTTAGGTCACCGGACATCACACGAGGGAGTGTCCTCTTCCCAACCGTCCTTCTCCCAAATTGCCTCCTAACTACAAATCTACTTTCAATGATTATCACTATCTATTGAGCAAAGTAGGTGGAAAGGTGAAGGCAAGGTTCATCGGCAAAGACATCAAGGGCATGAAGGGGAAGCTCCCCAAGCAACTTTGGGTCCCAAAATCACTTGTATCACACATACAAGGACCTAAGTTGGCTTGGGTTCCTAAACTCAAAAACTAACTTCATGTGTGTAGGTGAACTACAAAGCCGGAGGAAAGCATTGGGTACTCGATAGTGGGTGCACTCAACATATGACCGGCAATGATGGTATGTTCACCTCCATAGAGAACCCCGGCAATCATGAACAAGTCACCTTTGGTGATAACTCAAAGGGGAAGGTAATTGGTTTGGGTAAAATTGCTATTTCTCATGATTTGTCTATCTCTAATGTGCTTTACGTTAAGTCTCTTAGTTTCAATTTACTTTCTATTGCACAATTATGTGATCTTGGACTAACGTGCACATTTGACAAGAATGGTGTTGTGGTGACTAGTGAATCAAGCAAAGAACTAATATTCAAAGGTTTTCGGCATGGACATCTTTACTTGGTGGACTTCTCCAACAAGGATGCTAGCTTGACCACTTGTCTTTTCACCAAGACTAGTTTGGGATGGCTATGGCATCGGCGCATTGATCACATTGGGATGAGCAAGCTCAAGAAGTCATTCAAGCTTGGGATGGTGACCGGCGTGAAGGATGTCACTTTTGAGAAGAACAAGCTTTGTAGCGCGTGTCAAGCCGGGAAGCAAGTTGCCTCACACCATCCGATGAAAACAATGGTGTCAACCTCCAAGCCACTTGAACTACTTCACATGGACCTCTTCGGACCATCCACATACCAAAGTCTTGGCGGTAACCTCTATTGTCTTGTTATTGTTGATGACTACTCTCGCTATGCTTGGACATTGTTTCTAGGTGACAAGGGTGAAACTCCGGAAATCTTCAAGACCTTCGCTAAACGAGCTCAAAGGGAATTTCAACTTCCCATCATCAAGGTCCGGAGTGACATCGGCACCGAGTTCAAGAACTACAACATTGGGGAGTGGTGTGATCGTGAAGGCGTGAAGCACGAGTTTTCGGCCACATACACCCCTCAACAAAATGGTGTCGTTGAAAGGAAGAACAAGACTCTCATCACCCTTGCAAGAGCAATGCTTGATGACTATGGCACGTCGGAGAAGTTTTGGGCCGAAGCAATCAACACGGCGTGCCATGCCGCAAATAGGGTCTATCTTCATCGACTACTTCAAAAGACCCCATATGAGCTCCTCATTGGGAGAAAGCCCAACATCTCCTACTTCCGAGTCTTCGGGTGCAAGTGCTACATCTACCGCAAGAAAAGGCTCGGTAAGTTTGAAAGAAGGTGTGATGTTGGTATCTTTCTTGGTTATGCGTCAAACTCAAAAGCATATCGAGTATTCAACCAAACCTCCGGGTTAGTTGAAGAAAGCTGTGATGTTGAGTTTGATGAGACTAATGGCTCCCAAGAGGAGAGTTTTGGCCATGATGATATAGATGATGAGCCACTACGAGAAGCTATGAAGAACATGACCATAGGAGACATCAAGCCCGAAGTTGAGGAGAGCCATGATCAACGGGGAGCCTCAAGTTCCAACATCAACACCTCCATGGTGCCTCAAATTGATGAAGAAGAAGAGAAAGATGATCCATTGCCAATGCAAGATTCACATGCCACACAACACCAAGAAGAAGAAGAAGTCCAAGGTCAAGTCCAACCACAAGACGAGCGAGATGCCTCACCACCGCCAAGTGCCTCACAACCTCTTATGAGGCATGGGCGCATCTCCAAGGCACATCCGATGGATCAAATCATCGGAAGTCCATCACGGGGAGTAAGTACTCGTTCTCGCCATGTTGCCTCATTTTGTGAGCACTACTCTTTTGTTTCGTGTATAGAACCCACAAATATTGAGGAAGCACTCCAAGATCCCAATTGGGTGATGGCTATGCAAGAAGAACTCAACAACTTCACCCGCAATGAAGTTTGGGTATTGGAGGAGCGACCTAAGGACAAGAACGTCATCGGAATGAAGTGGGTGTACCGCAACAAGCAAGACGAGAATGGCGTGGTGGTCCGCAACAAGGCAAGGCTTGTGGCCAAGGGTTTTTCACAAGTTGAAGGACTAGATTTTGGAGAGACATTCGCCCCGGTCGCACGGTTAGAAGCTATTCGCATACTTCTTGCTTTTGCTTTGCATCACAATATTATGCTTTATCAAATAGATGTTAAAAGTGCCTTCCTCAATGGTTATATTAACGAACTTGTTTTTGTTGAGCAACCTCCCGGGTTTGAAGATCCGAGGAATCCTAACCATGTGTATAGGTTACACAAGGCGCTCTACGGGCTCAAGCAAGCACCTAGGGCATGGTATGAACGTCTAAGGGATTTCCTAGTCATGCAAGGATTCAAGATCGGGAGGGTGGATACCACACTTTTCACCAAGAACATCAACGGGGATTTATTTCTTTGTCAAATTTACGTTGATGACATTATTTTTGGCTCAACTAACAAATCTCTTAGCCTTGAGTTTGGCACCATGATGTCTAGGGAGTTCGAGATGTCAATGATTGGAGAACTCAACTTCTTCCTAGGATTTCAAATCAAGCAACTTCAAGAGGGGACTTTCATCTACCAAGAAAAGTACACCAAGGACCTCTTGAAGAAGTTTGAAATGGAAGATTGTAGCTCAAGAAGTACTCCAATGGCGACAAATTGTCATCTCGACGCGGACATGGACGGTAAACCTATTGATCAATCTCATTACCGTTCCATGATTGGTTCATTGTTATATCTTACCGCATCTAGGCCCGATATCATGTTTAGTGTGCGCTTGTGTGCTCGCTTTCAAGCAGCACCTAAAGAATCGCATCGTAAGGCGGTCTTTAGGATACTTAGGTATCTCAAGCATACCCCGAGTGTAGGTTTGTGGTACCCCAAGAACGCTAGTTTCCATCTCTTGGGTTACTCGGATTCGGACTTTGCCGGATGCCGTGTGGATCGCAAGAGTACCTCCGGTGGGTGCCACTTACTTGGGCGTTCCCTAGTATCTTGGTCAAGCAAAAAGCAAAACTCCGTGGCTTTGTCCACCGTGGAGGCAGAATATATAGCGGCCGGTGCATGTTGTGCCCAAATTCTATATATGAAGCAAACCCTTTTGGACTTTGGAATTAAATTTGATTGTGTGCCTCTCCTTTGTGACAATGAAAGTGCGGTTAAAATAGCTAGAAACCCCGTTCAACACTCCCGCACTAAGCACATTGATATTCACCATCACTTCTTGCGGGACCATGAGGCTAAAGGAGACATCTCTTTGCAAGGTGTTAGGTCCGAAGAACAATTGGCGGATATCTTCACTAAACCACTTGATGAGAAAACTTTTTCTAGACTTAGAAGTGAATTAAATGTGCTAGATGCATCTAACGTCATGTAAGTTGCCATGTTCATGTAAGGTTGCATATCAAATAGGTCTTGTCTAACTCCCAAAGGATAGGGGCGAGCTAGAAATAGTTTTTCCATGAGGAAGCCTTTGGAAGGTTTAAACTTGGCAAGATAGATTTACATTATGCCTTGCATGATTCCTGCCATATAGACTTGCACTCATTTAATATCTTGCATTATTTTGATTGGCATTGCATACGGTAGATTGTCACAAAGGGGAAACCACATCATGAGAAGGAGACTTGTTCAAAATGCAATATCTCAACTCATATGATGTGGATAGAGCAAAATTCTAAAGGTACATGCTTTAAAGAGATAGAAGTTTTCTATACTCTAGCTCACAAAGCATGGGCCTTACATTTTCATGGTTTCCCTCCTAACCTTGTGTGTTCTCTTTACTTAAGGGCTTAGCCAATATGTGGCACTATATTTGAAGCCTTCTATTAGAGGTTAGGAGTTGCCCAAAAAAGTCCTAGGACCCATCCTTATCTTTGTGTGTTTAAGTCCAAGGACACATATGGGCAGTCTTAGGTTTTCTGTAGTCATCGGATTATCCGATGCTAGGGCCAGCAGATCATCGGATCAATTGGTGCTTCAGTTCAGTGCTCAGATCAAGTTAGATGTCACAAATCAACCGATGAGTTCATTTCAATGGACATCGGAGCATCCGGTGTTCAGTTTTCTGGTGCCCTGCAGAAATCGACCGATGATCGACACCTCAACGTCGGCTCATCCGGTGTTCAAAGAGAGTTTTTGGAACAACTCTCTGTTGAACTTGACCGATGCATCCTCCGATGATCATCGGTTCATCCGGTGTTTTTGTGCGCGGCTAGGGTTTGCCCGTACAATTTAAATAGCGGCTCGACCGCCTTTCGTTTTTTTCTCTTCTTTCCCGACCTCGGCCGCCGCCCGACGCCCTCGCCGCCGCCTCTCCCACGCGCGCCGCCTCCCAGCCGCCGCCGCCGCCTCCCAGGCGCCGCCGCCGCCGCCTCTCCCACGCGCGCCGCCTCCCAGGCGCCGCCGCCGCCGCCTCTCCCAGGCGCCGCCGCCGCCTCTCCCGAGCGTGCCGCCGCTGTTCCATCGCACCACCGCGCCTCCCTCGCCGTCTGCCCTCCACCACTCGCCGCCGGCTCGCATCACCCTCTCCGCTAGGGTCTCGTCGTGCTTCGCCGTTCGTCGCTATGGTTTGCTCCGTGTCGCGCGACGTCCTTCGTTGTTTTTCGTCGTTCATGTTCACCGTCGCTAACCCTAGCTCTCAATTGCATCAAGATGGGTCGCGATCGCAAAGGAAAGGGCAAGGCAATTGAGGAGCCCGCCGCGAAGAAGCGCAAGATGTCCAAGGACGCTCGTCGTGCGGAGTTGGCCGCTCGCGCCGCCGAGGAGCATGAGCGCGGCCATCGCGGTTCTTACGGATCCGCGAGTCCCGGCAGAGGCAGGAGCAGCCTACGGTCCAGCCGGTGCCTCCCGAGGGCTCCGACGAGGAGGAGACCGAGGTACCGCCTCTGATCCGCCGGCGCACCCCGAGGACTCGTGGGGGTGGACAGACTCCTACGGCGAGTCGGCGCCCCTCTGCGGCTGACCGCGCCGAGGACAGAGAGGCCGAAAGGGCCATCCACCTGATGGACACAGCAGTCCGAGTTGCCGAAGATGTCAGACTCACCGACTACAGGAAGATGAAGGCAAGGCAACTGAAGAAGCTCAGATGGTCAGCGTTGCTTGAGGAGTGGTTCCCACGGCCTAGGGACGCTCGAGTTGACTCCCGCTTCTGGACCCTGACACAGGCGTCCCTGTACGAGACTTACAGGCGTCGGGGCCACAAGCTCTTCCATCATAACAGCATCGACTGGGATCAGCTTACAGTGGCAGCAGGACACGGGATCAGGCCACTTTTTGAGAGATACAGAGGACTTGTGGACCTGCTCTCGCACCAGAGGAGTGCCTACGTCGAGGAGTGGGTTAGGGTGTTCTACGCGACACTCTATGTCTCTGAGGGCCGTCGCTCGATTCACTTCATGTTCATGGGGCGGATCCACGACGTGTCTCGAGACTTGTTGGGCAGACTACTTGGTGTGGAGCTCTCTACTACGTGCCTGCACCAGATAGTCTACGGAGACGCAGACCCGCCGAGGAGGCCACTGACTGGAGGAGTGGCACCGCCTTTCGAGGAGATTAGAGGTCTGTTCACTCAGCCGTTCACTCCTGACCAGCCGAGGGTACCAGCGCTTCTCACCCCAGCAGCTCGGACAGTTCACCACGTCCTCAAGCGTACTCTACTACCGAGGTCTGGCTACTTGGAGGGCTTCACGAGCCTTCAGCAGACCATCCTGTTCTATGTGATGAAAGGGATGGAGTTCGACATCGTAGATATTCTGATCTGCGAGATGGAGGACGTGATCACCGACGGAGTTGGGATGCTTCGACAGTTGGTCTTCGGTCACTGGATCTATCACCTTCTTCACCAGCTGGTTCCAGAGGACACTCCAGGAGTTTCTCAGCTGACGGAGATGCACGTGACCTGGTTCAGCCACTACCGAGTCCCCACTCCGGGAGACCGCCGCCTTGGCCGTCCCGTCGAGCGTGAGGTTCGAGCCAGACTGTCAGAGGAGGACTGGGCAGAGCTGACTCAGGAGGACGCAGAGCTGGCACAGGCAGAGGCTCAGGGAGGAGATCTACAGCACATATGGTCGGACAGCGACACCAGCGACAGTGTCGAGGAGTACTTCCCTCCCGCTCCTCCCTCACCGAGGCAGCACGACGCAGAGGCAGGAGGCTCAGCAGCTCCACCACCTCCACCTCCTCCAGTGTCAGAGGCTCAGGTGACTCAGCCGTCAGAGCTCACTGCCTTACTTCAGCGGATGGCTCAGCAGCAGGAGCAGCAGGCAGCTCGACAGGAGCAGCTTCAGAGGCAGCAGCAGGAGATGCAGCTGGAGATCGCCCGTCAGAGGCGAGAGGACACCGACAGGTTCACCAACCTTGTCGACCAGATAACGCGACGCACTCTGGACCAGCAGCAACAGACTCAGCAGATGTTGTTGGGCATCCTGCGGTTGGTCACCAACCTCTACCAGCAGACGGGAGTCGCCCTTCCACCTCAGCACTCGGGACTCAGTCAGGCTCCAGGTGCACCCCCACTGGCACCAGCTCCAGTACTGCCGCCGACGTCGTTCCAGTCCTCACCTCTTCCGGCAGTACCTTCTCCACCGGCGCCAGCAGTCTCAGCGGATCCCCCAGCAGCTCCAGCTCCAGCTCCAGCTCCAGCTCCCCCCGCTCCAGCTCCAGCGCCAGCGACCTCCACCTCCAGCAGCTCCGGCGACAGCACCGTCAACGCCGACCGCTTCACCATCGCCAGGAGCGCGCCTGAGTCGTAGGGACTCGACTTCCCTTTTTGGTGTCTTGATGCCAAAGGGGGAGAAGAGTTAGAGTCAGGGGGAGGTTAGCTCAGTTCTAGGGGGAGTTCCTGGTTTTAGGGGGAGTGTCTATCCTTTTGCTACTTTATTTGAGATTGTCTGTTATTATTATTTTCTATTATTGTACTCTGGGTGCTACTTCGTGCTCTTACGCTTTATTGTTTATTATTTGAGCCTTCGAGCCACTTGTGTTGCAATTTGTACTTGTTATATTTCTTTCTTGAGCATTGCGTTTTAATTCCATTAATTCTATGCTCTACTCGTTGTGTTGTCATCAATCACCAAAAAGGGGGAGATTGAAAGCATCTAGGCCCCCGTGAGGTATGGTTTCGGTGATAATGACAACCGTTCGTTATTACTAATGAGTTTGTGGATGTGAGGCTTCACGTATATCACATCAAACGTTAATGAACTATCTATTCACACCATCTACTGCTCATTGGATACAAATGGAGACCCCTCAACGATCTATTCTAAGGGGTTATTCGATACTCATGAAGACTAAATGAAGAACTCATACAACGACTCTATTCTATCAAAATTGGCAACACAAGAAGCTTATACTTCATCAAAATATCATTTCAAACAAGTGTCAAAGAGGTCACTCAAGAAGATTCCAAAAGATCAACTCAAAACAACTCGAAGCAAACAAAGTTGCACTCACCGGATCATCCGATGTCTTGCAAAATGACTACATCGGTCGAGTTTGAGTTGGCAGAAGAAGAAGACCTCAGAGCCCAGTACACACCGGATCATCCGATGTGAAGGAAGTGGCACATCGGTTGATTTCGACAGAAGGATGATTTCTGAGTTATTCTGAAGAAGTACACACCGGATCATCCGATGATGAAGTAAGTGTACATCGGTCAATTTCAACCGAGACATTATTTCTGAACCAATTCTGAAGATCAACCCACCGGATCATCCGATGATGAATTGAAGTAACATCGGTCGATTAAAAGATCCAACGGTTATATCCAACGGTCACATCTGACACATGACATCAGCTAATTTGGAATTCGACCGATGCTCATATAAAGGGGTGCATCGGAGGATCCGATGTTCACTGAAAAAGTCTGCCTACTTTTCCAACGGCTATCTCGTGTGGGCTGGCTATAAATACCCCTCCAACCGGCCATTTCGTCAAGTCTTGATCAACAGAGCCTCACTACACATCCTCAAGCATTCAAGACCAAGAGCTACCACTTCCACACTTCAAAACCTCTTGTACTCCAACTATAGGGTATATCTAGCTAGAGAGAAGCTTGTGTGCGTCCATTCTTGGTGATTGGAATCTCTAGGCTAGTGAGAGAGAGTGTCTTGGTGACTTCTCTCACCTTGTAAAAGTTGGAGGAAGAAGAGATCGCTCCGGAGCTTACCAAGGCGTTTGTGGAAGCCCGGAGGATCACCATTGTACAAGGCTTGAGCTCCACCTTGCCGAAGAAGGCGAACGGAGAAAGATAGTGGATTCCCTTGTCTAGGTGACTTGGGAGTGGCTATACCCTTTGGTGGGTGCCACAACGTGGACGTAGGTAGATTTTTGTGATCTTACCGAACCACGGGAAAAATCGCCGTGTCTCCGAGTCTCCGCGGGAGTTTGCATTTCTCTCCTCACCCCCTTACTATTACGCATTTACTATTCCGCACTTAACACTCTTGCTTGCGTAGTTAGTTCGCATAGGGAATTGGGCTTCAACCATTAAGTTTTAAATTGCTCTAAAATTTGAAAAAGCCCAATTCACCCCCCCTCTTGGGCGTTTCGATCCTTACAGCCGTCGTCAATACTAATGGCTTATTGACGACGGCCAAGTTCTTGGCCGTCGTCAATAACAGTGGCTTATTGACGACGATTTCTGGTACTTGGCTGTCATGGCTTATTGACGACGGCCAGGTACCGGAAACCGTCGTCAATAAGCTTTGCAATTTTTTTTAAAAACAGAAAATCCTGCCCTAGCTTCGAGGCCAGCCCTGGCTCGATGGCCAGATCACAGGCAATCAAAACATACTCACAAGTAGGCACAAAAACACTATATGCACGCCACACTACCCTACGCTACCCCGACCGCTACCACCGGAGTCCAGGAAGTCGTCGCGCGCTCGTCCAAACGCCGGATGCTGAGGGGATGGAGTTTCCTGAGCCTGCGTCGCTGATCCCTGTGATGTACATGTATAGTGAGACAAATTAGAAGTTCACAAATGTTTATATGACTAAATAAACTCATTAGAAGTTAGAATTGAGCAAGTTAGCTAGATTTGGCTATGTTTGAGTAAGTTTGCTCATATTTTACTAAGTTTGAGAAGTATGGACTAGTATTGTTTATGTTTGAGCTAGTTCAACTAGTTTTGGCTATGTTTGAGTAAGTTTGCTCATATTTGACTATGGTTGAGTAAATTCTACCATACTTTACTCAGTTTGAGTATGTTTAACTAGTTTTCCCTAAGTTTGAGTAAGTTTGATCAAATTCAACTAAATTTGAGCAAGTTTAACTAGTTGCAACTATTATGAGAAATTTTGTACCTGTGCTCTTAACGTCGGCCCCTATGGTAGCTGTATCAGTGGCGGCGCCCACTGAGGAAAGACAGCCGGCTGTCCTACGACCATAGCCTGCAAATATGAAGTAAATTATTATACATGTCATTCATATATTGGAAACATTGAGTACAACGATCTGAACTTACCTGCATGGCAACTTGCGGCTGTAGCATGTACGAGTGTTGATACTCGTCCCTAGCCCGGAGCTCGGCTACCTGCCTCTCGTTCGTGAGCCTCAGCGATTCCTGCGTCCTCTGGAGCTCCTCCTGAACACTGTGGAGCTCCAGATCTCGGCTGCCACGCCTGCTGGATCCACCCTGCGTTCAAAACGGGTGACGCATGTTGTATAGGTTTACGTCAATCCTTCATTTTTGAGTCATTTAAAAGAGAGAGAGAGAGGAAAGAACAAGAGAGAAGGAAAGAACGAGAGACAAAGAAGTGGGTCAACCGTCCTAAGTTATGCTCCGCTGGGGCCTACCATTATCTTACGACGCCTAGGGTTAGCCGTCGTACGTTATGCCCCGTCGTAAGTGGGTCAAAGATGAAACTGCACCGTCGGGGCCCGCCGTCCACGCGCGGGAGCTTGCCGTCCTCGATGCCTGTCTCGACTAATACATTATCAATAAATGGGCCGTGACATACCCTAAATGGGTCGTGTCAGGCTGGACCGGGCCGAAACCCATTTATTTACATATAGTAACTAATCACGCAATCAATCAAAGTATTATTTAAACAATAATCAATTACAATACTAATTAAACAATTAATCAACTAAGGTCGGGCGGCACGGCAGGGCGGGGCTTGGGGCGGGGTCGGGCGGCACAGCAGGGCGGGGCTCGGCGAGCGGCGGCGGCCGAGGCGCGGCCGGGGCTCAACGCGAGCAGGGGCGGCCGGGCGGGGCTTGGGCGGGACGGCAGCGGCTGCGGCGGGGCGGGGCGCGGGATGGCGGTGCGCATTGGGGCGGGGTGCGGGACGGTGGTGCGCGGTGGCAGGGCGGGGCGTGGCGGCGCGAGGAATCGCCAGCGTGAGGCATCGGCGGTGACAGCGCGAGGGGCCAGCGGCGCCTTGCTGCGACGGCGGCGGGCGGAGGCGGCGTCGGCATTGGCGACGCTCGGCCAGGCGAGGCGAGCCGCCCTGGCATATATGGGAGGTTTCTTGCCATGCACAGGGTTCCAAAAGGTGTTAGGCGCTAGGCGGCCGGTGACCCCTCGCCTAAAGCCTAGGCGTGCCTAGGCGGCGCCTAGGTGGGGACTGGGGACCGGGGGAGGGGGTCGCCCTAGAAGAGGCAGACCAGTGGGCTGGGCTGAGGCCACAGAAGAGGCAGGCCAGTGGGTGAGCGGCCCGTGGGCTGGGCTGAGGCCACAGAAGAGGCAGGCCAGTGGGTGAGCGGCCCGTGGGCTGGGCTGAGGCCACCGAAGAGCCCAGGAAACAATATTATGTTGCTATTTGTTGAACTATTTGTATTGCTAATTGAAATTATATATTGCTACATTCTATTATATTAAGGCATCGCCTCGCCTTACGCTTTATCGCTTAAAAGGTAAAAAGGGGGTCGGTCTCCTTAAGTCGCCTTACCTCCTTAATAACTACAATGAGGTATGGTTTGTCTTATACTAATCCTCTTATATTTGTATTGCTACATTCTCTTATACTAATCCTCTGTACTATCTTTTAATCCGCTTAACCCTCACATTTTGGAAAACCAGAGCTTTGCTCACCTTTAATAGCCTCACTAACCCCGGTTTTGTTGACTATGACTCCGGTATAGTGCGTTTAGGAATATATGACGACACGGTGGACGGGCAAGAGTGTGGTGGGTGGGTGGCCAGCTGCACTGTGGCAAGGTGGGCGGCATAGTGGGTGGCATGCTACCGTCTTGAGGCAGAGAGAAAGAACAAGGAATGGGGCGCAGGTGAGAGCCGGGTCGGGGAAGGGAGCTATGTGGGTCGGGTCCAACCTTTCCACGCCAGCACCACGTCTCACCATTGTATCCCTAAACCGACTAAACTAGAGTCCTACTCAGAAAAACCTGGTTAGGGAGGCTGTTAAAGGTGACTAATGCTCTGGTTTTCTAAAATGTGGGGGTTAAGCAGACTAAAAAATAGTACAGGGGACTAAACACTGATCATAGCACAAGGGAGTAAAGTAGTTTTTCCAATATAAAACAACATCCTTTTCATAAACATTTGTGACATTTGCACATGATCAATTGAGATATGATGTGATAGGTTTGGTGTTAAAATCTACCAACTACGGAACATGCACAGATAGACATGATAATCATTGATGGGGGATGGAAGAATTTCTGCAGTGTAATTTGTGAGCACCACTTATAGTCAATAAAATTCTTATAAGTGCACCTTGCAGGTAAGTCCGCCATTTTGCAGGCGGGCAGCTACTTCTGGAGCCCAGGTGCCAAATGCAGCGGTCAGGACCTCTGGGTTGGTGTCTGTAATCCCGTCCACTTGTGGTTCTCCAAGTTTTGAGACAGCAAAGTAGGCCAAGACCTGATTAGCGTCCACTAACCCCTTGCTCTTGAACCATGGATCCAGCATTCCATTCTGGAAGAACACCAAATCTGCTGCAATATTAGCCCACAACTTCCAATATCAAAGCAAACACTATGCAAACATGATACACAATGCCATCATTAGCACACACAGAATGGAATGGTAGTATCTCTTTCCATGAAATGTGTGGAAGTTACAGAAACTGTTCATGGTCAAAGCAAGTTTTGTTTATCAAGTGAACAAATGCTTTTGAACAGAGCAATCATGTGTGGTAATTTTCCTCAAGTTACTTAAATAGCAGAGATTATAATTATTAGTGTTCATGCACGATCTGCAGCACTTCACGAATGTATCGTGTCCAGAAAACATGTTTGTCAGTAATCTGATCAAATTGTTAGGGAAAAAAGTAGTCATATTTCTGAGTTCACTGATCCATCGATCATCAACAGCTTAGCATCTAAACATTCCATTGCAGAACAGATCCAGCATCCTTAGTGCCACTTCTACTATGAAGGGTCAAGTACCACCACTTATAGACGCTGTACAGATTGCTTTAGGATTTGATCCCATGACCTTTTAGTTAAGCAGCCACCACAAACACTGAACTGAATTGCTAGAGCAGTTCCGCGCTAGTAATCCAGTTCACAATTAGCTCAATCTCCGCTGAAGTACACCGGAAAACTCCAAGCACGCGCCAAACGAACTCGCAGGCCGACCCCGAACGAACTCGGTGGCGGGCGGCGCGGCCGGGGGGCGACGAAAGCCGGGGAGAGGCCGGAGGGGGAGGGGACTTACCTCGGGCCGGAGACGGGCGGCGGCGACCGGGACGGCGGCAGCGACGGGGAAGTCCGGCGCGAGTCGGGAGCGGCACTGGCCACCTCCCGGCTCGCGCATGGGTTATATACCCTGTTATTGATGACGGTGCTAGGAAACTGTCGTCTATAAGGACTTGTTGACGACGGTTCTAGGTCACCGTTGTCAATAACTCCTCGGGTGGGCCCGAATTTAGTTAAAGACGACGGCCACCGTCGTCAATAATTTATTGACGACGGTTCTCGTCTAGCTGTCGTCGATAACTAAGTTATTGACACCGGCTAGATAAAGCCGTCGTCAATAACATTAAAGACGATGGCCCCGTCATCAATAAATTTGGCCGTCGTCAATGATCGTTTTTCCTGTAGTGCTTGACGTCCAGGCTACTCCGAGCGGCTCCGGTCCGAGAAAACGCACACAGAGGTTAGCACGGCTGTCTATCTCATCTTCCCATAGACCCCTGGCTCTTCCCCATCGCCGGCTAGCCGTAATTTGGGTTTTTGCACCGGCGAACGTATTGAACCGACACGAGCCAAATCTGGAAATTCGTCTAAAGTTGTTGATCATCGGTTCTACAATTCAAGCCACAGAAACTAGTAACCCTAGCACCCTCCCACGCCAAAGCACGCATTAAACCAGCCATCCCGCGCCCCGGGCGACGAGAATTCGCCGCTGGCGGCAAAAACGGGTCGGGTCTCCGGTGACCGCCCTATTCCCGCCAATTGCTGCACTAATTTAGGTGCGTTCCATTCTCCACGATCTCTGGGATTGCTTTAGGGCAACGTAGCTTGCCGGGAGAAGCTTGGGACATGCCAGAACGCGTTGATGCCGAGCTCCCGAGCCGCCCCGCTGATACCGACCCATCTCCGGCCGTTTTCATGCGGGGAAACCTTGCCCGGCAGCTGCGCCACGTTCCAAGGATCGTGTAGAGCTAAACCGGAGTTAATTTGGTGGAGAATTTAGGGAGAACGATCCGCGCCACGATCCCTGCCGGTGTGCACCCGCGGGCTCTGGCGAGAGGTTGAAGAAACACCTGACCCATGGGCCCCATATTTGACTGTTCTGTGTAAAATCAAACAGAGAGTTGTTCAAACTTGGAAAATCCATAACTCTGTGTAGAAAGCTCCAAAAATAGTGCGACAAATTTTTTTGGATTCCTTAGAAGGAGTACTTTGCAGAGAAATAAATTTATAGCTACGAAAATGCCTAGAAATTTCTGTAGAATTATTTTATTTATTCCTTTAGGGAGTAATTCCAGGAAATTGGCTTGTGGAAATATTCCCATTTTTGGTCAGAAGCTCTTTATCATAGTTCCTGAGCTCCAGTAAAAATTTCAGGATTTTTGGAGATGATTAAGAGGGCTTAATCAGTAAGTTTTTCTCAGGGTTATTTAAATGAGCTGAAAAATCACAGAAGCAAATTTCAGAAAAATGGAATGAACTTCCATCCTCCATTCTGGCCAGCAGAATACTTAGAAAAATTTGAAACAAATTTTCCTAGGAACCTTAGGTCCAGACCTATTAGGATATCAAATTTCTCCATATGACCAAGTCTAATTAAATTCCTATAATTCATTGAAAGTTAAAGGTTCCAAGAATTCTTGTACCCATTTTCTGTCTCAAGAGCTTCTGAAAATTTTGCCATACTCCTATAATGAGTTTAGAAAGACTCTGTAAAAATTTCAATCATAGACTCCTCTGTCTTCTTAGGTTTTGCTTCTGTAGTTTGCTTGTAGCACATTATTTCATAATGTGACGCATTTCTTTAAAAGATCGTTTCGATAGAAATATTTCTTGGGAAGACTTCGGAGGCCGCTAACTTGCTCCTGTTGACAGAAACATTAGTCGGGATCAACACTAAGGCAAGCCCCGGTTTGCATCAAAATTTACAAGTTTTTATTTGTATTCACTTTGTAATGTCTAGCATTTGGTTTATTGTATTAAGTTTAGATGGTATGACACTCCAAATGCATGACCCAAAAAATCCTGGAGTTTAATGTAGAGTAGGTTATCAATTGATTGTAATTGCTGATCTCAAGTTAACAAAAGTGGATTAAAAGAGGCATAACTCGAGTAGGCAGTTTCCTACTCGTGAACTGGGATTAAGGGGGATCAATTGGAAGAGTTGGGAATTGATCCTCATAGTTGGGAATGGAGACCGCGCAGTGGATGGAAGGCTCAAGGACGTGGTCCTATGAACCTAGTCTATGTCTGAGTCGATTAAGGCCAGTTCTCGTGTGCGGCCCTGTGGGACAAGTTTGAGTTGTGTACCGGATGCATACTGGCTATATGGGACCCAGGAAACCAATGTAACATGTTAACCTGGGTGTCGAGTCAATCCCCACCGTCTTATGCAGATGCTGAAAGGATAGAGAAGTCGGCTCTACGAGGGTTTTCCGTAGTGAGACTTAATCCAAGTCGGTGGGACCGGTTCGACATTTGGGTGTCGTGTGAAAGGTTGCCACATACGACGTTGATGGGATTGGTTGATCACCGGTCTCGGACGGGCGTATGTGTCGTGTCAGCCGGGTGTTTTTGATTCAAATCACCGTCACTCGCGGTAGTGAGCATACTTGTTCTCTGCGTCGTGATGTAGTAATAAACTGGGAAAAAGTTAATATGCTTCGTGAGTAATCCTAATATTGGAGATGAGGAATGATCAACACTTTCACTAAATTTATTTTCCACCTTGGGCTAGTAGCGTCGAGGCAAAGCGTTTCTTGTTTGATTGTGGAGTCTCGGCGTTGATGGCGCAGGGTCTGTATGGGTCTAGGGTAGCTCACTAAAGTTACTTTCACCTCGGGCAAGTGACATCGAGATGAAGCGTTTCTTGTTTGATTGTGGAGTCTCGATGTAAATTGTGCGAGGGCTATAAAAGTTGCTTAAAAACTTGAAGTAAGGACTCTCCTTTAGCTCAAGTTCAGATTTCGTGCAAACTTCTCTATTCAGCCCTCTATTTTCAACATCTAGAGTTCCATGTGTAGGTTGTCGGTTAAGTCTTGCTGAGCATAAGCTCACGGTTTGTTGATCCATTGTTTTGCAGGTAATGTTGCATAAGGCAATGTTAGGGAGGAAGGGAGATCCAAGTGGGGAAGCACCCAATGAGGGGTGTGAGTCTCACTTTGGAACCCTGCACGCCGCCGGGTTTTTGATGTGGCGCTAGTGTGAGGCATCCGCGGGCAGGACGGCTTCATTTTGCTTAGCGTAGGCTATAGTACGTGAGTGTATTCTTATCTTTCGCTGCAATGTACACTTGTACATTATTTGTAAAATGAGACAATTTTAAGTATCAAAGACATATATTGTTGTGTATGTGTGTTTTTTGGTGATGTGCCGTTAGGTGCCGCATCGCACGGCACCACCCAATGCGATTCCTGGACTGTCAGGGCGGGGTCCCCACAGGCGTGGTATCAGAGCCGCATTGGGAATAGCGCACCTGAGAAGACACGTATTTTCAAAAACTTAGTGTCTACGAGTGAGGAATCGGTACTAGGCCCACATAAGGTTTACTACTACCATAAGTGATGCATGGTGGCTAACTAACATACTTGTTACTATTTTCTATAACGACGCACCGCCAAAAAGGTAAGAGGTAAGGAACGCCATCGAAAGCGGATCAGTTTCGGTTAGCTCCCCTGACAAGGAAAGTGGTTCAGGGTATAGGTCTCACAGCTTGGTGTGAGACGTCAATATTGTGGCGGACCGGAATCCGCTCATCCAGGATCGCAGAGGGTGGTACCGCACGATGCGACACCTGACAGCACACGTCATAAGGACACAATATATTACATGGGAAAAACAACTGGAACTGTACAAAGTAGTACACTACTCAGTTACAAACTATCGTTTATGTTACACAACGGAAGTCTACACTATACAACTCACGCCCGCCTATCTAGCAAAAGTCGGCTGCCCAGCCCTAGGGCAGCCAACACTGGCTGCACTCCTCAGCTCAGCGCGGCGTGTACGGCTCCCACTCAGCCGTGGTCCCCGACGGAGGGTAACCCTCGCCGGTGGACTCGTACTCCGAGTCCGTGGGTGGCTCCTCACCTGAAAAACACTTAAGCAGCAACTGTGAGCACGATGGCTCAACAAGACTTAACCGACTCACCTAGGCATGAAATTCTACATGTGGTGTACAATGACCATGGGATGGTACATTTCAGCACACTGACGCGCCTATAGTTTATCCTTAGTTCATCTTTTAGCCACCAGTTAACAGTTCAGGAATCTGAAATTTAGTAAGCAATACTTGGTGACACACATGTAGCAATACAATTATATCATGACAGCAATATTGAATTATAACATTCCATAAATTATCCTATGTTACGACGCAGTGAACAAGCGGTACTCGTCACCGCGAGGGACGGCGAATCGACTCGATATACACCTGAAGGGAAACCCAAAGAGCACGTCACGTACGCCCACCCGTGGAGCTGCACAGCACGCTCACTCGATGTCGTATGGGACAACCTTTCACCCAACAGACCAAACGTCGAACCGGTCGCACCGAAACGGACAGGAGGTCCCTACACGGAGCATCTCTCTATGCCCGTTACCAGATTTCCACCTTGCTGCCCTCAACCTACACCTATAAATCGGTGTGCTATGCCTCGACGCCCGGAGGTTTAGGCTACATCGGTTTATCGGAGCCCATATATCCGATATGCCTTCGGTACGTTTAATACTTGTTCAGCAGGGCCGCACACGAATCGGTCCTCAATCGACACGGACAGGGCTGCGCACACAAGACTTCCTCTTGCTGCGCCCTAGCCCCTGCCTAGTCTCATTTTCATTACTAAAGTGATCTCACATCACTCGAACCAAACCCGTGTGTCCCAGCATAAACTCGCGAGTAGATTCTAACTACTCGACTTGTACCGAAGTCCTATGAATCGTTAAGCATAGCCTGTATACTCGAGGTCTTATACACTACCCTCACTCTTATAGGAAAATTTTTGGTTATGCAAGTGGGGTTCCATCAATCCTACACCTAATGCACATCCATACTCCACACTAGACATGTAACAAAGCAAAACTTTATACAAGGGTTAATGCAAACAGGGGCTTGCCTTGTTGCTGCTGGTCAGGGGTTAGGTCTTCATCCGGAAGGAGGAAGTCAAGCACTTCCGGAGTCTCCTCGCCTTCAGCGACTACACGTTAATGAAATACTACATGTCAACTTAATTGCAATGTGTAAACTTGAATACATAATTACTAATAACTCTAGCTAGCCCTCCCCTTTAGTTATGATTTTTTTATGGTGGCTTGGTAGGGTCCTAACCAGAGTCTTGACCAAGTTTCATTTGAAACAAAGTTCATTTGAATCTTGTACAAAAAAAGCCCATTTGGTCAATATTTGAGCCTCTAAGTAATTCCAAGGGTTTTCATGGCTCCAACCATTACTTTCTGGAAACTAGAATTTAATATGTTTCTAATGGGATTGGTTTCATGTCATTTGAAGAATTCTACTGAAAGTTATACCCTAAACAAGATTTGAGAAAAATCTGAAAAATGTTTCTGTACATTTTTCTATTTTCTCAGGGCAGTTCATTTAATCACCCCATTAGGGGGACTAAATGAGCTTGGATGAGTCTGAAAATTTTACTGTGACCCAAGGATTTTCCAATGACCCTCTCAGCCAAATTTCAGCATTTTTCATAAAGTAATTCTCCAGATAAAATTCCCAACAGTTTACAATTTAGGGAATTAATTCTGGAAAACTATTAGGTTTCATGAGCTGAAATTGGTATTGCTGGAAAGTACTCAAAATTATGAGTTCAGTAAAATTTGGTTCACTGGATTTGGAGCTTCCTAGAAAAAGTTCTATGCATTTGAAGTTTGAACCAAATCTGAAAATTCAAATAAAGTTTAAACTGTCGGGTGGGGTCCCCGGGCTACGTGTCAGTACCTCAGCCATCCTGCACGGGGGTCTGCAGAGTTTTTCGCGTAGTCACACAGGATCTAGCTGCCACAGCAGATCCGGGGCGTTTTTAGTAGAGGCCGACACGTGGGGCCCGCGGGGTTTCTTCAACCTCGCGTTCCCGCGGCTCCCCGCCACCCACCTCGCCGGAGTACTCGCCAGGAGGCTATTCCAGTGACCGGAGCTCGACCAAATTGGCCGCCCCTGCCTGAAATTCCTCGGGGAACCCGTTTCTGCCCTTGTCGCCGGCCGGTGATCACCGGAACCAGTCGCGTGACGGTGGCAGTCTACGGGAGGGGTCCGGCGACGTCGGTATGGCGCCGCCATGCCTCAGTCCCCTCTGACGGCTCCTACAGCACCGCCACAACCCACGGAGAAATGACCCAGCTTCTGATCTTGCTCAAAGTTGTGGCAAACTGGACTTCACCGTGCGACCTAGGTCTAAACCCGGTGTTGAACGGAAAACCCGTGGAACTCGGTGGTTTCTCGCTGGTTTCTCGTGGTTCTTGGCCGTAGGGTTGCGCACGGACGTTTCTAGCTTGTTGTAGAAGCTGGGGAATGATTGCTCAACCAGTCATCTCGAATTTTTCGATTTAACCGAACCGGGTTATATCGCATGTCCTTGGCAAGAACTGGAATTCCGGCCAGCACACCCCATGGCATGTGGCCGGGGTTGTTGGACAGGGAGTAAACTCCCAGGAGAACCTCCTGGCCCGCTCAACTCGACGGGGGATCAAACCTAGCGGCCGGGCTAGGAGTTTTTGGTCGTGGCGGCTCTACCCGGTGTGGAATGAAAACAGAGAGCTCGGGGGCGGTTTACCGTGGATGGGGCGCCGGGGTATCGTGTCGATCACGTCGAGGAAGCCTCGGCGAAGCTCTGGTGAGCTCAGACTTGCGTGCTTGCTGCAGAGACGGGAGGACGCCGGAGAACCGAAAGTTCGGGTGTGCGCGGCGGTGTTTCTGCGTCGAGGGCTCGGGAACGGTCAGGGCAGCGACGGGAGTCGGTTCCGGAGGGGAAAATATCCTTGGGCGACCGCCTCGTCGACGTACGCTGTGGCCTGGACGCTCGGGAGGTGGCTTCCGGGGAAACAGCTCACTGGCGCACGGTGAGTGTTTGCTTCGGCGAGAAACAGAGAGCTGTCCGGTTGTTTCACAGCCCTCCCACTGACTTGTGGCCCAACTCTCCCCCTAATCTTCTTTTTGCAAATTCTCCTGTAAATATCCCAGCTACTCTCCATTGAATGAGAGTCTTAGCCCCCAAGTCTTAGTTTGAATTTGAGTTCTCAAATTTGAACTTGGTTTGGCTGAATTTGCTTCACATTTGAACTGAAATTCAATTCAGTTTTGAATTCTTGCAAATTTAGCTCCCGACAAGATGAACTCCAATGGGGATGAAAATTGGTGGGCTAACTCAGAAAAATGTGCTGAGTTTGAATATGAAGCTAGCTTTTGAATTCGCGTGATGAAAGCTGCTGCAATTTGCATTTGCATTCAAATTGGCCTCTTTGTGAATTGTCTCCAAAAGTGCCTCACAATGTGTTGGATTTGCATGAAATTTGGCATGAACCTTCCCAATACTTTTCAAGTCCTAGGGGTGAGCTCAACCTCCCATGTTCATGTGTATAAATCCTACTTTGTGAAAGTTAGGGCTTTCCCCTCTAATCACTCTTTTGATGGAGGTTACTTGCTCTTCACAATTTTTCACAAGATATCCACAACAAAAACTGTGGTGTTGTGAGGTGATGAAAAGTTTTTGCAAGTCCCTTTTCTTGGGCTTTTACATCCCTCCCCCCTTAAAAGAATCTCGTCCCGAGATTATAAAGGAAGAGATAGCGATGTAATAGGGACTCACCTGTGTTGAGACGCCATGAACTCCGGGTAATTGGAGCGTAGAAATTCCTCGCTCTCCCACGTCGCTTCTTCGGCGGTGTGGTTGCTCCAGAGTATTTTGTAGAACCACAACGTTCGACTACGTGTGGTTTGGTCCTTCTCATCAATAATCGCCACCGGATATTCATCATACGTCAAATCCGGTTGCAACTCGCCGATGTTTTCGGTAGGAACAGCAGCGGTATGCTTCAGACATTTTCTCAGTTGTGAAACATGGAAAACGTCGTGAACACCAGCAAGGGGTGCCAGTAGCTCCAATCTATACGCCGCTGGTCCACACTTCTCGGTGATAGCATAGGGCCAAATGAAACGGGGAGCGAGCTTCCCCTTCACGCCAAACCGGTGCACGCCCTTCATCGGAGACACGCGGAGGTACACAGGTTCCCCGACCTCAAAGTGCAGCGGTCTACGCCTCTTATCAACGTAGCTATTTTGACGGGATTGAGCGGCCTTCAAATTAGCTTGAATTGTCCGAACGCGCTCTTCGGCGTCGTTCACCACATCAACCCCGAATGTGACCCTTTCACCGGACTCACACCAGTTTAATGGGGTGCGGCATTTGCGACCGTAGAGAGCTTCGTAAGGTGCCATATTGATACTCGCCTGATAGCCATTGTTGTACGAGAATTCCGCCAACGGTAGGTGATCATCCCAGTTCCTACCGTGGTGGATGGTACATGCTCTCAACATGTCTTCTAGAACCTGATTCACCCTCTCTGTTTGGCCATCTGTCTGAGGGTGGTAGGCGGAGCTCCTAATCAGCTTAGTACCCAAAGAAGCGTGTAGCTGCTCCCAAAAGCGAGATACAAATAATGCACCTCGATCTGAGACGATGGTCTTGGGTACCCCATATAAGCATAGAATCTTTGCTATGTACAGCTCCGCATATTTGCCGGCATTGTAACGTGTATTCACCGGGATGAAGTGAGCCGTCTTGGTTAACCGATCAACGATTACCCAAATGGAATCATGTTTGTTGGAAGTTAGGGGTAATCCCACAATGAAATCCATGCTCACATCTTCCCATTTCCATGCCGGGATCTTCAGGGGTTGCAGCAGCCCTGATTTCTTCATATGATCAGCTTTCACTCGTCTACACGTATCGCAATCGGATACGTACTTCGCTACCGCCCGCTTCATCTGTGCCCACCAAAATTTCTTTTTCAAATCTTGGTACATTTTGTTGCTGTCCGGATGAATAGAGTATTTATACAAGTGAGCGTCATTGAGGATCTTCTTCCTCAGTTCCATATCCCAGGGTACGACTATGCGGTCATTGAACCATAGCGTCCCCTGATCATCCTTCCGGAAACATTTGATCTCCCCGTTGTCTATCCGTCTCCGGAGATGTGCCATGCCCTTATCAATCTTCTGAGCTGCAATGATGTCCTCCCTAATAGTATGGATGAGGGAAAGGTTGTAAAGCGACCCATAAGGAACCAAGTATAAACTCGGCTCTTCCTCCTCCACCGGGGTAATGGTGAGGTTATGAACATGTGACTTCCGACTCAGTGCGTCGGCAACCACATTCGCCTTGCTGGGGGTGGTAATGAATCTCAATTTAATAATCTTTGATCAGTTCTAACCACCTCCTTTGCCTCATATTCAGCTCCTTCTGGGTGAAAATGTATTTCAAGCTCTTGTGGTCGGTGTAGAGGTGCACCAGATTCCCCAAGAGATAGTACCTCCACATTTTCAGCGCCAAAACCACTGCAGCAAGCTCAAGATCATGAGTCGGATAGTGCTGCTCATGGTTCCGATGTTGGCGTGAGCCATAGGCGACCACACGTCCTTCCTGCATCAACACGCAGCCGAGCCCAATACCGGACGCGTCACAATACACGTCGAAGGGCTTTGTTGTATCCGGCTGAGCTAAGACCGGGGCTGTGGTGAGATGCTTCACCAATGCTTGGAACGCTCCTTCACACGCCGGTTCCAAACATATTTCGTTCCCTTCTTCAGCAATTCTGTCATCGGCTTAGCGAGCTTGGAGAAGCTTGGAATGAATCTCCGATAGTATCCCGCTAACCCGAGGAAGCTTCTGACCTCATGAACTGAAGTGGGAGCTTTCCATTTCAGCACTTCCTCTATCTTGCTTGGGTCAACCGCAATGCCTTCTGCTGAGATGATATGTCCCAAGAATGGCACTTGGCTGATCCAAACTCGCATTTGCTGAACTTGGCATAGAGCTTGTGGTCTCGCAATCGTTGAAGAACGATCCTCAAGTGTTCGGCATGTTCGGCTTCTGTCTTGGAGTAAACCAAGATATCATCGATGAACACTACCACAAACTTGTCCAGCTCCGGCATGAACACCGAGTTCATGAGATACATGAAATGGGCTGGAGCGTTTGTGAGACCAAAGGACATGATGAGATATTCATATAACCCATATCTCGTCGAGAAGGCCGTCTTCGGGATATCCTCCGCCCGGATCTTTATCTGATGATATCCGGAGCGAAGGTCCATCTTGGAGAACACACTCGCACCCACAAGTTGGTCAAATAATATGTCAATGCGGGGCAGTGGGTACTTATTCTTGATGGTGACGGCGTTGAGCGGCTGGTAGTCCACACACAGCCTCAAGGTTCCATCCTTCTTCTTCACGAACAGTGCCGAGCATCCCCAAGGCGAGGAACTCGGCCTAATGAAACCCTTGCTCAACAGATCATTGAGCTGTGCTTTCAGTTCAGCCAGCTCATTTGGAGCCATTTTGTATGGTCTCTGTGATATGGGCGTAGTCCCGGGTGCAAGTTCAATCTTGAACTCGACATCCCGCTCAGGTGGCATGCCCGGAAGATCATCCGGGAACACGTCGGGGTACTCCCGGACTACGGGGATGTCCTCTAACTTGATAGCTTCAGCATTATTAATTTCTGAAACTTCCCGGACTGGAGTGTCTAACACCATGGAATGCGGACGGCGGAATGGGAAATTTAAATGAACCGTCCGTGTCCGAGTCTCCAGGACAGCGCCATGGTATTGTAGCCATGACATCCCTAAGATTGCATCAATCTTTTGCCCCGTAAGGATTATCAAGGTGGTAGGATATAGTTTCCCACCTAAACACAGAGGTGCCTTCGGGATCATCATATTTGCTGAAATCTTCGCTCCCCGTGAGCAGATCATATAAGTGCAGTCGGTTGGGAAGACTTGCATTTGATGCTTAGCCACATAGGATGCACTTATAAAACTGTGGGTTGCACCTGAATCAAATAATATGATGATGGCTTGATGGTTGAGAGTGGACGTACCCGCCAGCACGTTGTCTCCCTCCGGGGCGTCCTCATTGTCGAGGTTGCGAACGCCCCCAGTCCGCTGACCAACCTTCTTGACCGGAGGTCGGCCTCGAGCACCGCCCTGGAACTGGGCTTTGCCCACTGCTCTGCTGCCCCTGGGGACAGTCCTTCGCGAAGTGGCCCGCCTGGCCACACGTGAAGCAAGTGAAACGGGGCGGTCCTCCGCTGATCGGTGGACGGAAACCCGGGGCGCGTTGTGGCGGTGGAAACGCCCGGGGTGCCGTCTGCTGCTGCTGTCTCGGTGGTGGCATCGGCGGTCGGAACGGGGGTGCTTGGAAAGAACGTCCCCCGAACTGTTGAGGTCGCGCCGGTGGATGCCACTGCTGCCTGGATGGTGTCCGATACACCATGCGGTACTTCTCAGGAGCGCCACCCCCACTGCTGGGTGGAGCGCTGCGCTTCCGCTGCTCAGCTTCCAACTCCCGCTGAGCGTCCTCTTGCATGATCGCGGCATTGACGAGGTCATTGAAGGTGCCGCAATTCCATTGCACGAGATGCGTCTTCATTTCGGGGTGTAACCCCCGACAGAAGTGCTCCCGCATCTTCTCCTCGGTGGAGACGTAGTCTGACGCATATTGCGCCAGATGGTTGAAGGCACGGGAGTAGTCATGGGCACTCCTCCCGCCCTGCTTCAGTTCCAAAAATTCTTGGAACTTCCTCTTTATTATCCCGGGAGGGATATGATAGGCATGAAACGCCTCCCGGAACTCTTCCCACTCCACGGCATGGCAAGCCGGACGTGAGGCGACATAGTTCGCCCACCACGCACCAGCGGCACCGTGAAGCTGCTGCGCTGCGAACAGAGTCTTTTGCCGCTCCGTGCATTGGAGCAGCCCGAACTTGGACTCGATGGTCCGCAGCCAGTTGTCGGCCTCCAGTGGTTCTTCCGCTTCTGTGAACACTGGAGGGTGCGTACTCATGAAGTCCGAGTACGACACCTCACGGGGCTCACGGGGCCCCCTCTCTTGACACCCCCCCGCCTGGGACGTATTCTGCACAATCGTGCGGAGCAGATTGGTGTGCTCCTCACGACCTCCCACCAGTGCCGCTATCACATCCGCTAGAGTAAGAGGAGGCGGCGGTGGTGGTTGCTGCTGCGGGGTGCTGTCGTGGGCAGGTGGCTGGGAGTCATCGCCTCCCTGCTGGCTAGAGCCACCAACCTCGTGCGTGGTCCTAGTGTGAACCATCTGCAACCATACGACAATAAACATCAGTCCCGCAACATATTTCAATTCCGTCAAATGGAATAGGCGTAAAAACATAATGACAATAAAACATGCGATACATCTCGTATGTAGATAATGTAATAACTTTGCACAAGCTACACCATTACCAGACCAAATACAAGCTAGTTTAATCCAACTTGATGAACCTCCTCTTTGGAAGCTCACCACAACTAGGTTTGGTCACTACGAGACGTTACTATCGCGTTGTCATCACGTATACCACCCTTTTACCTTCAATAGGACACAAACATGGTCTCTAGTAAAAGAAACTTGAGTGAGAACTATACTAAAATCTTTCACTAGTTGAAGATAACCTCTCATGAGTATGTTCTACCCCATTGGAAGTATTCAAACCCCCTCTAGGGTACAACAATCTCTCAAATGAGTTCAACTGTCATTCCTCTGTCAGAATAACCAGTTTCTACATATCCCAGATTTTGATCTGGTTCTGGGCATTTTCATGACTCAAGCTGAATACCAAAGTTAAAGTTAACTTCAGTATCTTTCCAACGAGTATTCAATTGCCCTCAGATCTGTGAGACCTATGTGTGCTGAATACATTGGCAATTAGGATAAAAGTTAGCATTAACATTCAAAGTTTTGAATATTGCCAAAACATTCTTCTGTGGCAAGGTCCGACAAGTTCTTTGTTAGGTCCGCCAAGTGTTGGCAAGGTCCGACGCAAGGTCCGGAGAGCTCCTGCAAGGTCCGGAGAGCTTCTGTGAGGTCCGGAGCTTGTTTTTAGGGAGCTCCCGTGAAGTTCAACTCATAGAACTGCAGCGTCTTGTTTTTGCTTTTAACTCGCAATGTTTCAAACTTGCTTTATGGGAAAGTTTGCTTAGTATTAATTTTCTAAGTTTTTGGTGTGTTTTGGTGGTTATGGCTGTTATCATTTGATATGGTTTGCAACATGCTTATGTGACGTGCTCATGTAAGGTGTTGTGGTTTTCGAACTAACGTGAGTCAAGTCAAGGACTTGTGCTCGGAAGAATTGGTTGTTTATTCATGTGCAGGTGTTGCTTGAGTTCAAGACATGGCTGGTGACGGGATCCTTGGACTAGTCTCAGGGAGGAGATGAGGTTCCAACAACCAAGTTCGGGAGGAGCTGTGGTTGAGTTGATCGGGAGGTCGCGCAGCATGTTTGGATCAAGGGCAGTGCATATGAAGGTTGCGTGTACGTCGTTGGAAGGTGTTTGCACGTGTGCAAGGAGTGCATGGACGCGGCAACATTGTTCCAAGGCGTGATGAAGAGAAGTGGACGTAAAGAATTGGTCGGAAAGGTCCAACCGGCTGGATTGCTTACTCAGGCTGAGGCAGAGTCGGATATGGCTCAAATATGGAAGATTTGAGTTGGTTATGATAGGATTTCGTGCTAGGCACGAAGTTGAGTTGTTTTAGGAATGTTTAGGACGTTCCTAAGGTGTTTGGAAGTCTCACGATTGCTTCTATCTGCGAATAGGAGAGTCCTGAGCAGTTACGGTAAGTTAGGATACGAGTCCAATTAGGAGTAGGAGTCCTAGATTGGATTGATTAGCCTGAGGGCTGGCTATAAAAGCAATGGAGGCCAGAGCTCTCATGGGTAGAGAACTTTGGGCTGTTCCTCTTGTGTTTCTATTGAATAAAGTTCATAGTTTCGAGGAGCTTTTGTGCCTTGTTCGTCCGACTTGTTTTTTGTCAAGTCTTTCTCGCCAAGTTTCTGGACAGACCGACGTTGCTTCGGTGTTTCATTCATAACTCGAGTTTTACAGATCCGATTGACGTGATTCTTTTTGGGTTGTCTTCACAACTCAATTATATATCATCTGTGAAATTTTCACGAGCTTCGGATCTGTAGTTTTTGAGATACACGAGTTTCTTTGCAGCATTGCAGATCTGTTTTATATCGGGTAGAACAGATTGATCTTCGTTTAATGTTTCGATCGTATCTCAAGTTTTACTTCGTGTTTTCAAGTGATTCTTGTTGCATTAGATCCGTGACTTGATTCTCTACCTCTCTACTTGATTTTTCATGGTTGAACACGTTTGAAAACACTTGCACACACGGTTTCTTTAACCGATTGATTTTTTTGCTGAGGGGTTTTTGTTGTTTCCGCTGCGAAAAGTTTTAATCTACCATTCACCCCCCCTCTGGTAGCTTTTCACGTGCTCTTCGATCCTACAATTGGTATCAGAGCCAAGGTGCTCTAATCTTTGTGATTTGCACGTGTTTTGACTAACCATCATGGAGAAGTACTTCACAAAACCTTGTGTGTTCAATGGCATCAATTTTCAGTTTTGGAAGGCGCGGATGGAGGCCTACATACAGGCGCAAGGCTTCGCCATATGGGAAAAGGTCTACCGGAACTTCGATGTACCACCCAACGATCAAGTTACGGCTGCGAACATGAGAGATGTTGACAACAACAACAAGGCTCGCAACTTGATCATCCAAGGATTGACTCAAAGCGACTTCGACCATGTTGCACACCTCCGATCTGCATATGATGTTTGGAAAGCTCTTTGTGACTACCATGAAGGATCCAATACGATCAAGGAGGTAAGGCAAGATATGTTCAAGAAAGAATACATGCGTTTTGAGATGCAACCCGGTGAGTCAATTGATGACCTTTTTGCTCGCTTTAATAAAATTCTCAGCAACTTGCGTAGTGTCAATGTTAACTTTTCAGATGCTGAAAATGCTAGACAATTGTTAGGAGCATTAGATATGTCAATTTGGGAGATGAAAGTTACATCTATTTGTGAATCTACTGTCATGAGTTCTCTTACTTTAGACGTGCTTTATTCTAAATTGAAAACTCATGAAATTGACATCATCTCACGTAAAAACCCCAACAAGTCTATTGCATTTGTTTCGCAACGTGACATGTCTAGTTATAGTCAATCATCATCTAGTGGTGCACTCTCTTTGCTGTCCTCTCTAACCCTTGAACAGATTGAAGAGTTTCCAGAGGAGGAGCTTGCACTCATCTCTACTCGGTTCTCAAAAGCATTGCAAAATGTGATAACAAGAAGGAGAGGAAGCTCCGGACCTCAACGATGTTTTGAATGTGGTAAGACAGGACATTTTCGTACGGAGTGCCTAACCTTTCAGGTCCGACTTCACGTGAAGAAAAGCAAACAAGGCCAAACAAATCGTTTGCCAAGAATAAGAAGAAGAAAGATTTATCAATGCGCAACATAGTGCATAGTATGTGACACGACCCCAATGGTCCTGTCGAGCCAGGATCACGCTGAGGGGTGCTGCGTTGCACAGCACCGTATAACACACGTCGAAGGTACAAAGCGGAAGCGGAAATTTTATTACATAAACAAGTTATGAACATGTTTACATCAAAATACGTTCAGTCTACACTCGCGGGCGTAGACTAAGCATCAAGTGCACGTTCAGCCCTCGAACGTGTCCTTGCTAGCACACACGCACACTAACTCTGCGGCGTGCACGACTCCCACTCGACAGGGTTCCCCTCCTGGGGTTCCGTCTCCTTTTCGGGAGTCCCTTCCTCATAGAACCCTGCAAAAGCTTCAAACACAAGCAGTGAGCACGAAGGCTCAGCAAGTCTGACCCGTCTCACCTAAACATGGAACTTCTACATGAGGGTAATGGGTTACATGAGGTAAAAATCAGTTGCAAGGACTCGCCTAATTAGTAGAACCTTACTTTCAAGTTTTAGCAGCAGGTTGTGGAGAACCTTACGCTAAGGCACATGAGAGAGCCGCAATCAAACAAGAAACGCATTTCTCTCATGTACTTTTCCCAAAGTTGAAAAGAACTTTAGTTAGCTCTAAGCTACAGCATATCATTAACAATCAATGTCCATCTTTCAATCAGCAACATTTTAACATGTGACTAGCCTGTTCTTTCTACATCACGGTACAGTGAACAAATGGTACTCACTGACCACGAGGGACGGCGATTATAATCGATTTACACCTGCAGGGTTACCCGAACAACCCGTCACGTACGCCCGTACTCGATGTTGCCTACAACAACCATCACGGACGCCGTACGCGACTACCTTTCACCCGTTAGCCAAATGTTGAACCGGTCCAATCGTCCCGAGCAAGAGGTCTCTGCACGCGCATCTCAGTGCCGCCAGCCGATTTACACCTCGAGCTCTCAACCTACCCTCTGAACGACCAGCTATGCCTCAACACCCAGCTACCCGAGTTACATCAGTTTCCCGGTTCCCATATAGCCGGTAGGTCTTCGGTACTGTTCTAGCTTGTTCAACAGGCCCGCGCACGGCTCGGTCCTCAATCGACACAAGCGGAGCTACAGCACACAGGCCCCAAAGTCCTGCTGCCCTTACTCTCCGCTTGGTCTCATTTTCTTGCCATGTGTTTCATGTGCTATCACTACCCGAGTCGAGTGCCTCTAGCCTATGCTCGCGAGTAGTTCCAACTACTCGACTTGTACCGAATCCTACTCTATCTTAGCAATGCAGTGGCTAACGAGGTTTTCAATCCTAACCCCAACCCATGGTTCTCTTGGCTATGCAGTTGGGTTTCCAATCAAGACTCTAATGCAAAGAATCACAACAACATTCAAATATGTGCTCAAAACAATAAACATTTGTAAAAAGCTTAATGCAAACCGGAGCTTGCCTTGCTGCTCTTGGTCGTATGCTAGCTGCTCCTCCGGAGTTACGAAGTCTAGGACTTCGGGTTCCTCCTCGACCTTAGCGACTACATGATGGAAGGGATACATGTATCAATTTAAATGCATTTGTATTAACTTTGAAGTTGTGAAGTCTATAACCCTTGCTAGACAGACCTAATGACTGTGCAACTTTTACTGTGGCTTGGTTACAACCTAAACAGAGACTTGGTCAAGTTTTAGTTGCAGCAAAGCTCATTTGAGCCCTCCACAATTAATTATGTCCTTGACCTTAATTGGAACTCTTAGGGTGTTCTAGGAATTTTCATGAAGCCAACTATGACTTTCTGAAAACTAGATTTTCAGAGGGTTCTAATGGAGTTGGTCTCACTTAATTTGAAGGTTCCTAGCTAAAGTTATGAGCTAAACAATTTCAGAGAAAATTCTGAAAATGTTTCTGAACATTTTCTATTTTCTCTGGAACAGTTTCACTAATCACACCATTAGGTGGATCAGATGAGATCAAATGGATCTGAAATTTTTATGGTAGTTCAGGGATATTTTGGCGAACATCCCAGCAAAATTTCAGGATTTTCCCCCAAAGGATTCTCCAGTTAAAATTCCTAACAGTTTAAACTTTGAGGAATTAATTCTGGAGAATTAAGGGTTTTCATGAAGTGAAACTTGATTTGCTGGAAAGTACTCGGAGAGCTGAATCCAGCAAAATTTGGTTCACTCAATTTGGAGCTTTCTAGCCAAAGTTATGAGGATTTGAAGTTTGAAGGAAATCTGAAAATCGGGGAAAAGTTTAAACTCGCGCGTGGGCCCAGGGGACACGCGTCGCACGCCGAGGCGACGGCACACCGCGGCGCACAATGATTTTGCGCGCCAGCACACCTGATCCCGGCCGCAGTCGGATCCCGATTCAAAATATCAGCCGCTGACAGCTGGGGTCCACCCCCTTCTTTAACCTCGCGACGCCCGCGCTCCGCCGCCGAGGGACCTCGCTGGAGAGCTCGCCGCCGGCTTCTGTACAGCTCCAAACTTCTTGATTCTGGCCGCCCCTGCCTACTTTTACTCGGGGAACAGGATTCTAGGGTCAGCTGCTCATGACAATGCCCGGAGCATGGTCGGCGACTAGCCGCCACCTCGGAACGACTTCGGCCATGTTGGCTGACTTCCCTAGCACCTCAACTACTTGGGAAATTGGTCGGGGAGCATCAGTGGACCTCAGAGAAGGTCGACATGAGCTCGAGGCAGCTCGGGGAAGGCCCGAAATAGGTCCTCACCGTGCGCCCGATGCCGACCGTTCATTCCGCCATTGGTAGACCTCAAATTACGCCGGGTACAGGGGTTCTCCGGCCCAGAGTTGTGAAGGCAACTTGTGCATTACCGTGTCTAGCTCGTGTGAGAGCGGTTTGAGGCCCTCTAATCCTTTCTAGAGCACGAATTAAACCGAATCGTACCCGAAGTTCGTTCTGCACACAGAAAGGGGAAAAGTGGAAATTCACCGCCGGTGAGTAACCACTCGAGCTGTGGCTCGGGGATGAGCAGCACCGGTCACCAGCGCGTCCAAGGGTGCCTTGGCTCGGGCGTGACAACGCCCTGGTTGGGCTGTCCACGAGAGCCCGAGGTGCGGCGGTTCCAAGTCCCGAATTTGATCTTTCGGCACAGCCGATATCAATTGGTTTCAACTGAATTCTAGCAACGGGGAGGACGGAGGAAGGTCTCTAGTACCTTGCTGGGGCTCTGGAGTGGACGGAGGGAGCTGCGATCGGCGTCCTCCGATCGATTCCGAACTGCGGAAATTTTCGGCCGGCGCTGAGTTCTTGCGGGGAAGAACGGCGGTGCCTCGGCCGGGGAGGGGGCAGGCGCCTTAAGAAGGCTCTGCACCGCCTCGCGCACGCGCGTGGGCAAGCAGCTGCTGGCGCGGCGGCTACCCTCGGTGGCGATCACCGCTGCGGCTCGGCGACCCGAGTGAGAAAAGTCTCAGTCGGTTTGATCTGAGCAGTGGCTGACATGTGGGTCCCACTTCCAGTTTTAACCTCTGAAATTTACTCGTAATCACTGTTGTAAACAGTGAACCCCATACTAACCTTGGCAATCCAAATTATTCACCCATGAGCCATTTGAATTGATCAAAGTTCAAATGAGGTTTGGTTTGAATGAATTTCAGCACAAGTTCAGTTTGAAATTCAAATAAAGTTTGAATTTCTCCCACTTAGCTCATGTCAAGATCAACTCCAAATGGAGTGAAAATTGGTGTGTGAGCTCACAAAAATGTGCTGAGTAAGAATATGCCTCCCACTTTTAAATTCATGTGGTAAAATCAGTTTGAATTTGAATATGGTTTCAAACTGCCCTATTCCTAACCATACCCAAAATGACCTCAAAAAGGTTTTGAATTTGGGTGAAACTTGGCATGGACATTCTTAATAAAGTGTAGGAGTTTTCATATGTCCAGCCCATCTATATTACATGTGTGAAACACCACTTTGGCAATGTGTGAATTTGCTCTCTAGTGAGCATGTTGATAATTGTCACTTGCTCTTCATTTGTGTTCATCATCCTTCCTCAAATGAGGTGTGTGGTGTGGTGATGAACACTGCAAATGTATGTCAAAAACTGAGGCCCTTACAGTATGATCTTTGCACTTCAAGATTTCGGCTCAAGTGATGTGGACACCGGTAGTGATGAAGATGAAGAAGCTATGGAAAATATGTGCTGCATGGCGAGCAAGTCAAGTTCAAGCTCCGAGGAGGCAGAACACAACAGCGACGATGAAGAGATATGTCCCACTTGCGAAGAAATGTGTGATGCTATTTCTCGTGCCACTGTTATATTAAAGAAAAAGGATAAAAAACTTAGGAACAATGCTGTTAAAATTGAATCACTAGAATCTGAAATTAATCGTTTAAAAACTTTGATTCCTAGTGATGATTCTTGTTCCTCATGTGATTTGATTTATGAACAATTATCCTCTTTAAGAAGTGCACCGCATCTACACTTGATAAACTTGAACTTGAAATTGAAAAGAACAAAGAGCTTGCTGCACTTAATGATAAAAATTTGAAAGATGCTTGTTGTTCTACAATTGATTTGCATTGTTCTTCATGTGATGATCTGAATAAGAAACTAAATGATGCTATGAATGAGATTTCTATTTTGAACAATGCTTTACGTGTGCATGAAGTTAAATATTGTTCAAATTGCAAACTAAAAGGAAAAACTTCATGTGAAAACTGCTTTGATCTGTCCAATAAACTTGATGACATGCATAGGACACTAGATCGGTTTTCTAATGCAAATAAGAACCTAACTTGCTGCTGAATTCTTGCAAGTCTTGTAATGATAAAACTGGTTTAGGTTTTAATTCTCATGCTCATGCTAAGGCACACCCACCTAAAGTTGTAAAGTCATTAGGAAGCGGTTTGATTCAAACAGCTCCTAGACAAAAGAGGTGATTTTCAAATCTGCAGGAGTACTGTCCCATTCGGGTTCTAATAAACGTGTTGCTTGCTCATCTAGACATGATAATAAGGTTATTTTCATTGTACCTACTGTGGTAGAGATGGTCATGTCATGGATTTTTGTTATAGACTAGCTAAACACGATAAGAAACAAAGAATACTTGCTAGATCACATAACAACCAAGCAAAATCTGCTAGACCGAATGTTCGGAGCTTGCAACCTGCTGTAATGAGTCAAAAACTTGCTCCCGGACCTACTGTTTTTTGTGCTACATATAACACATCTTCTAAGTCAGTAGTTGGGGACAAAAATTTTCGATGTTTGGCTCATAAACCTTCTGTACCTTCTCAGCTTTCGCGTGTTATTCCTGCTGGACGTCGTGTGACTCAGTACTGGATTCCTAAAAGTCTTTTAACTAACCCCAGTATTGAGTCATCGACGTATTGTGCTGCTGTGTAGGTTTCACGTTTGAGGAAGGAGAACATTTGGATTGTGGATTCAGGTTGCTCACGCCACATGACCGGTAACAAAGAATGGTTCTCCTCTCTCTCTTTTGTGTCACGTGTAGAAAATGTTACTTTCGCCGATAACTCTTTTACTCCCATAATTGCTAAAGGTTCGGTTAGAGTAAACAATCTCTACACTTTGAAAGATGTGGCACTTGTTAAAAATTTGAAATACAACTTGCTTTCGGTTTCACAATTGCTAGATGAAAATCTAGAGGTTAGCTTTGCTAAAAATTGCTGCAAGGTTGTAGATTCAAAAGGTGAGCTTTTGTTTAACATGTCTAGGTTTGGAAGAGTTTTTAAAGCTGATTTTGATTTGTCAACTTCTAAGCATCGGTGTCTAGTTGCTAATGATACAAAGGATCTATATTTTTGGCATCGTAGACTTGGTCACATAAGCTTTGATCATCTCACTCGTGTTAGTGCTCTCGATCGCATACGTGGGGTGCCGAAGCTTAAAAAGGACAATGATATTGTGTGCTCTTCTTGTAGACATGCTAAGTTTGTTGCAGGTTCACATGCTCCTCTCACAATGACCATGACAGCTGAACCGGGACAACTTTTACATCTTGACACAGTAGGTCCGACACGTGTTCAATCCTTCGGAGGTAAATGGTATGTGCTTGTGATTGTTGATGATTATTCCAGATATTCTTGGGTTTATTTTATGGCATCTAAGAATGAAGCTTTTAGTCATTTTAGAACTTTATTTCTTAGATTATCTATTGATCACCCAGGATCATTAAAAGCAATTAGAAGTGATAACGGAACTGAGGTTTGGTTTGAATGAATTTCAGCACAAGTTCAGTTTGAAATTCAAATAAAGTTTGAATTTCTCCCACTTAGCTCATGTCAAGGTCAACTCCAAATGGAGTGAAAATTGGTGTGTGAGCTCACAAAAATGTGATGAGTAAGAATATGCCTCCCACTTTTAAATTCATGTGGTAAAAACAGTTTGAATTTGAATATGGTTTCAAACTGCCCTATTCCTAACCATACCCAAAATGACCTCAAAAAGGTTTTGAATTTGGGTGAAACTTGGCATGGACATTCTTAATAAAGTGTAGGAGTTTGCATATGTCCAGCCCATCTATATTACATGTGTGAAACACCACTTTGGCAATGTGTGAATTTGTTCTCTAGTGAGCATGTTGATAATTGTCACTTGCTCTTCATTTGTGTTCATCATCCTTCCTCAAATGAGGTGTGTGGTGTGGTGATGAACACTGCAAATGTGTGTCAAAAACTGAGGCCCTTACATTCCCCCCCCCTTAAAAGAATCTCGTCACGAGATTATAAGGTGAAAATGAGAGAGAGGACGGTGGAAAATTACCGGATATGCGACGTGAAAAATTCGGGGTAGGTAGTGCGAAGGAATTCTTCGCTCTCCCATGTCGCTTCGTCCCTGGAGTGATTACTCCATAGTACCTTGTAGAACCACAACGTACGGTTGCGTGTGGTTCGGGCCTTTTCATCAATAATCTGCACCGGTTCCTCCCGATAGGTGAGATCCGGTTGCAGTTCTTCAATGTCTTCCAGCTGAACGGTAGTTGATAGCTTGAGACACTTCCTCAGCTGGGAAATGTGAAAGACGTTGTGCACACCGGAAAGTGCTTCTGGTAATGTCAGCCGGTATGCCACTGATCCACATCTTTCGGTAATCTGAAATGGACCGATGAATCGGGGTGCCAACTTTCCTCTCACCCCAAATCTGTTTACGCCCTTCATTGGAGACACTCGTAGGTATACGTGATCCCCAACTTCGAATTGTAATGGGCGCCTCCTCCGGTCCGCATACTGTTTCTGACGGGATTGAGCGGCTTTTAGGTTCGCTTGAATCAGTCGAACCTTTTCTTCCGCGTTGTTGACGAGGTCAATCCTGAAGGTAACCCTTTCGCCAGACTCACACCAGTTCAACGGGGTGCGGCATTTCCGCCCGTATAGCGCCTCGTAGGGCGCCATCTTGATGCTGGCTTGGTACCCATTGTTGTACAAGAACTCAGCTAACGGTAAGTGATCATCCCAATTCTTGCCGTGGTTGATAGCGCAAGCTCGTAGCATGTCTTCTAAGATTTGATTTACCCGCTCCGTTTGCCCATCTGTCTGCGGGTGGTATGCTGAACTACGGATCAGCTTCGTCCCCAAGGCAGCGTGCAGCTGCTCCCAAAAACGGGACACAAATAAAGTGCCCCGATCCGATATGATGGTACGGGGTACGCCGTACAAGCATAGGATCCGTGAGATGTACAGTTCAGCATACTTCTTGGCGTTGTAGTTGGTGTTGACCGGGATGAAATGGGCAACTTTGGTGAGCCGATCGACGATCACCCACACAGAATCATGTTTCTGCAAGGTGGTGGGTAAACCGACGATGAAGTCCATGCTCACATCCTCCCACTTCCAGGCAGGAATGCCCAGTGGTTGTAGCAGTCCCGGTTTCCGCATGTGGTCTGCCTTCACCCTTCGACATGTATCACACTCGGACACGTATTTCGCAGTCTCACGCTTCATCCGTGTCCACCAAAACTTGCTTCTGAGTTCTTGATACATTTTGTTGCTGCCGGGGTGAATAGAAAACTTTGATAAGTGAGCCTCATCAAAGATTTTCTTCCGTAATTCCGGGTTACGGGGTACGACGATCCGGTCCTTGAACCATAGGACGCCGTCTCCGTCCTTCCAGAAACATTTCAGCTCCCCACTGTCTACACGTCTCCGCAAATGTGACATGCCCTTGTCATTCTTCTGGGCTGCCGCTATCTCTTCACGGATGGTGGGGATCAAAGCTAGGTTGTAGAGAGCCCCGTGTGGAATCACATGTAGTGGTGGTTCGCTCTCTTCCAACGGTGTGATGGTCAGATTGTTGACGTGTGACTTGCGGCTCAGCGCATCTGCCACTACGTTTGCCTTGCCCGGATGATAATGGATCTCTATCTCGTAATCCTTTATCAGTTCTAACCATCTTCGTTGCCTCATGTTCAGCTCCTTCTGAGTGAATATGTACTTGAGGCTTTTGTGGTCGGTATATAAATGTACGAGGTTACCGAGTAGGTAGTGCCTCCACATTTTTAGTGCAAGTACCACGGCAGCGAGCTCCAAGTCGTGAGTTGGATAATTTTGCTCATGGTTTCTAAGCTGCCGTGATCCATACGCGACCACTCTTCGGTCTTGCATCAGCACACATCCGAGCCCAATGCCGGATGCATCGCAGTACACGTCGAACGGTTTTGTTGTGTCTGGCTGCGCCAAAACCGGTGCTGGTGTCAGGTGCTTGACTAAAGCCTTGAATGCTGCTTCACATGCTGGACTCCAAACATATTTGGTAGCCTTCTTCAGCAGCTCTGTCATTGGCTTGGCAATCTTCGAGAAGTTCGGGATGAACCTCCGATAATATCCTGCGAGTCCGAGGAAACTCCGTACCTCGTGAACAGTTCTCGGGGATTTCCAATTCAGCACTTGAGTGATCTTGCTCGGGTCCATAGCGATACCCTCCGCTGAGATGATATGCCCGAGGAAAGGCACTTGCGATATCCAAAACTCGCATTTGCTGAATTTTGCGTATAACTTGTGATCCCGCAGCCGTTGCAAGACTATACGCAGATGTTTCTTGTGATCTTCCTCCGACTTGGAATATACTAGGATGTCGTCGATGAAGACCACGACAAACTTGTCCAGCTCCGGCATGAATACCGAGTTCATTAAGTACATGAAGTGAGCTGGAGCATTGGTGAGGCCGAAGGACATGACCAGGTACTCATAAAGTCCGTACCTCGTCGAGAAAGCCGTCTTTGGAATGTCCTCCGCCCTTATCTTAATCTGATGGTACCCGGATCTTAAGTCCATCTTGGAAAAGATCTTTGCTTCGACCAACTGATCAAACAACATGTCGATCCGTGGCAACGGGTACTTGTTCTTGATGGTTACGGCATTCAATGGACGATAGTCCACGCAAAGTCGCAACGTCTCATCCTTCTTCTTGACAAATAATGCCGAACAGCCCCATGGCGAGGAGCTTGGCCTAATAAAACCCTTCTCCAGAAGGTCCGTGAGCTGAGTCTTCAGTTCAGCCAACTCCTTGGGCGCCATCTTGTACGGCCTTCGGGATATTGGCATGGTTCCCGGTGCAAGTTCAATCTTGAACTCCACCTCTCTATCGGGTGGCATCCCCGGCAAATCGTCCGGGAATACATCAGGGAACTCTCGGACCACCGGAATATCTTCCAATCTGATGGTTGTGGCTTGATAGACACTTGGAAGTTTTATTTCCGGACTGTCCAGAAATAATGAGTGAGACTCGTGCACTTCTGAGTTCAAGTGCACGACTCGGAGGACGGTGTCTAAAACAGCGCCGTGGCGGGTTAACCACGACATCCCTAAGATGACATCGACCTTTTGTCCCTCTAAAATTATGAGATACGTAGGGTAAACTCTACCCTCTAAGCACAATGGCGCTTTTGGGACCCTCATGCTTGCTGAAATTTTCCCACCCGGTGAACAGATCACATAAGGACTATCGGTGGGTAGTATTTGCAAGCTATACTTATCAATGAAAGCTTGGCTAATGAAGCTATGCGTGGCGCCTGAATCAAATAGTACTATAGCGGGATGCTGGTGGAGTTGGAACATACCCGCAAGGATTGGCTCGCCCTCCGGCACGTCCTCAATGGCAAGCTGGTGGACGGTGCCGGGCCTAGGGTTTGCCCGCCGCGCATTAGTAGGGTTCCGGGGTTGATTCCTCCCCGGAAACTGTGGTGCCACTCCGCCGCCTTGCCTCTCCGGGCAACTGCTCGCGAAGTGTCCTGGACGACCACCTTTGTAACATGTGGCCGCTGCTGGTGGAGTGCTCGGTGGACGAAAGCCCGGCATGCGTTGCGGTACATACCCAATGACTCTAGAGCCCCAGCAAGGTACTAGAGACCTTCCTCCGTCCTCCCCGTCTCTACAAACCCAGGATCATAACCTGGCTCTGATACCAACGCTGACACGACCCCAATGGTCCTGTCGAGCCAGGATCAAGCTGAGGGGTGCTGTGTTGCACAGCACCGTATAACACACGTCGGAGGTACAAAGCGGAAGCGGAAATTTTATTACATAAACAAGTTATGAACATGTTTACATCAAAATACGTTCAGTCTACACTCGCGGGCGTAGACTAAGCATCAAGTGCACGTTCAGCCCTCGAACGTGTCCTTGCTAGCACACACGCACACTAACTCTGCGGCGTGCATGACTCCCACTCGACGGGGTTCCCCTCCTGGGGTTCCGTCTCCTCTTCGGGAGTCCCTTCCTCATAGAACCCTGCAAAAGCTTCAAACACAAGCAGTGAGCACGAAGGCTCAGCAAGTCTGACCCGTCTCACCTAAACATGGAACTTCTACATGAGGGTAATGTGTTACATGAGGTAAAAATCAGTTGCAAGGACTCGCCTAATTAGTAGAACCTTACTTTCAAGTTTTAGCAGCAGGTTGTGGAGAACCTTACGCTAAGGCACATGAGAGAGCCGCAATCAAACAAGAAACGCATTTCTCTCATGTACTTTGCCCAAAGTTGAAAAGAACTTTAGTTAGCTCTAAGCTACAGCATATCATTAACAATCAATGTCCAGCATCAAGATGGCGCCCTACGAGGCGCTATACGGGCGGAAATGCCGCACCCCGTTGAACTGGTGTGAGTCTGACGAAAGGGTTACCTTTGGGATTGACCTCGTCAACAACGCGGAAGAAAAGGTTCGACTGATTCAAGCGAACCTAAAAGCCGCTCAATCCCGTCAGAAATAGTATGCGGACCGGAGGAGGCGCCCATTACAATTCGAAGTTGGAGATCACGTATACCTACGAGTGTCTCCAATGAAGGGCGCAAACAGATTTGGGGTGAGGGGAAATTGGCACCCCGATTCATAGGTCCATTCCAGATTACCATAAGATGTGGGTCAGTGGCATACCGGCTGACATTACCAGAAGCACTTTCCGGTGTGCACAACGTCTTTCACATTTCCCAGCTGAGGAAGTGTCTCAAGCTATCAACTACCGTTCAGCTGGAAGACATTGAAGAACTGCAACCGGATCTCACCTATCGGGAGGAACCGGTGCAGATTATTGATGAAAAGGCCCGAACCACACGCAACCGTACGTTGTGGTTCTACAAGGTTCTATGGAGTAATCACTCCATGGACGAAGCGACATGGGAGAGCGAAGAATTCCTTCGCACTAACTACCCCGAATTTTTCACGTCGCATATCCGGTAATTTTCCACCGTCCACTCTCTCATTTTCACCTTATAATCTCGGGACGAGATTCTTTTAAGGGGGGAGGAATGTAAGGGCCTCAGTTTTTGACACACATTTGCAGTGTTCATCACCACACCACACACCTCATTTGAGGAAGGATGATGAACACAAATGAAGAGCAAGTGACAATTATCAACATGCTCACTAGAGAACAAATTCACACATTGCCAAAGTGGTGTTTCACACATGTAATATAGATGGGCTGGACATATGAAAACTCCTACACTTTATTAAGAATGTCCATGCCAAGTTTCACCCAAATTCAAAACCTTTTTGAGGTCATTTTGGGTATGGTTAGGAATAGGGCAGTTTGAAACCATATTCAAATTCAAACTGATTTTACCACATGAATTTAAAAGTGGGAGGCATATTCTTACTCAGCACATTTTTGTGAGCTCACACACCAATTTTCACTCCATTTGGAGTTGATCTTGACATGAGCTAAGTGGGAGAAATTCAAACTTTATTTGAATTTCAAACTGAACTTGTGCTGAAATTCATTCAAACCAAACCTCATTTGAACTTTGATCAATTCAAATGGCTCATGGGTGAATAATTTGGATTGCCAAGGGTAGTATGGGGTTCACTGTTTACAACAGTGATTAGGAGTAAATTTCAGAGGTTAAAACTGGAAGTGGGACCCACATGTCAGCCACTGCTCAGATCAAACCGACTGAAACTTTTCTCACTCGGGTCGCCGAGCCGCAGCGGTGATCGCCACCGAGGGTAGCCGCCGCGCCAGCAGCTGCTTGCCCACGCGCGTGCGCGAGGCGGTGCAGAGCCTTCTTAAGGCGCCTGCCCCCTCCCCGGCCGAGGCACCGCCGTTCTTCCCCGCAAGAACTCAGCGCCGGCCGAAAATTTCCGCATTTCGGAATCGATCGGAGGACGCCGATCGCAGCTCCCTCCGTCCACTCCAGAGCCCCAGCAAGGTACTAGAGACCTTCCTTCATCCTCCCCGTTGCTAGAATTCAGTTGAAACCGATTGATATCGGCTGTGCCGAAAGATCAAATTCGGGACTTGGAACCGCCGCACCTCGGGCTCTCGTGGACAGCCCAACCAGGGCGTTGTCACGCCCGAGCCCAGGCACCCTTGGACGCGCTGGTGGCCGGTGCTGCTCATCCCCGAGCCACAGCTCGAGTGGTTGCTCACTGGCGGCGAATTTCCACTTTTCCCCTTTCTGTGTGCAGAACGACCTTCGGGTACGATTCGGTTTAATTCGTGCTCTAGAAAGGATTAGAGGGCCTCAAACCGCTCTCACACGAGCTAGACACGGTAACGCACAAGTTGCCTTCACAACTCTGGGCCGGAGAACCCCTGTACCCGGCGTAATTTGAGGTCTACCAATGGCGGAATGAACGGTCGGCATCGGGCGCATGGTGAGGACCTATTTCGGGCCTTCCCCGAGCTGCCTCGAGCTCATGTTGACCTTCTCTGAGGTCCACTGATGCTCCCCGACCGATTTCCCAAGTAGTTGAGGTGCTAGGGAAGTGAGCCAACATGGCCGAAATCGTTCCGAGGTGGCGGCTCGTCGCCGACCATGCTCCGACCATTGTCATGAGCAGCTGACCCTAGAATCCTGTTCCCCGAGTAAAAGTAGGCAGGGGCGGCCAGAATCAAGAAGTTTGGAGCTGTACAGAAGCCGGCGGCGAGCTCTCCGGCGAGGTCCCTCGGCGGCGGAGCGCGGGCGTCGCGAGGTTGAAGAAGGGGGTGGACCCCAGCTGTCAGCGGCCGATATTTTGAATCAGGATCCGACTGCGGCCGGGATCGGGTGTGCTGGCGCGCAAAATCATTGTGGGCCGCGGTGTGCCATCGCCTCGGCATGCGACGCGTGTCCCCTGGGCCCACGCGCGAGTTTAAACTTTTCCCCGATTTTCAGATTTCCTTCAAACTTCAAATCCTCATAACTTTGGCTAGAAAGCTCCAAATTGAGTGAACCAAATTTTGCTGAATTCAGCTCTCCGAGTACTTTCCAGAAAATCAAGTTTCACTTCATGAAAACCCTTAATTCTCCAGAATTAATTCCTCAAAGTTTAAAATGTTAGGAATTTTAACTGGAGAATCCTTTGGAGGAAAATCCTGAAATTTTGCTGGGATGTTCACCAAAATATCCCTGAACTACCATAAAAATTTCAGATCCATTTGAGCTCATCTGATCCACCTAATGGTGTGATTAGTGAAACTGTTCCAGAGAAAATAGAAAATGTTCAGAAACATTTTCAGAATTTTCTCTGAAATTGTTTAGCTCATAACTTTAGCTAGGAACCTTCAAATTAAGTGAGACCAACTCCATTAGAACCCTCTGAAAATCTAGTTTTCAGAAAGTCATAGTTGGCTTCATGAAAATTCCTAGAACACCCTTAGAGTTCCAATTAAGGTCAAGGACATAATTAATTGTGGAGGGCTCAAATGAGCTTTGCTGCAACTAAAACTTGACCAAGTCTCTATTTAGGTTGTAACCAAGCCACAGTAAAAGTTTCACAGTCATTGAGTCTGTCTAGTGGGACTTATAAGTTTCACAAGTTCAAACTTAATACAAATGCATTAAATTAATACATGTATTGCTTCCATCATGTAGTCGCTAAGGTCGAGGAGGAACCCGAATTCCTAGACTTCGTAACTCCGGAGGAGCAGCTAGCCTACGACCAAGAGCAGCAAGGCAAGCTCCGGTTTGCATTAACCTTTTTACAAATGTTTATTGTTTTGAGCACATCTTTGAATATTGTTGTGATTCTTTGCATTTAGAGTCTTGATTGGAATCCCAACTGCATAGCCAAGAAAACCATGGGTTGGGTTTAGGATTGCAAACCCCGTTAGCTACTGCATTGCTCTGATAGAGTAGGATTCGGTACAAGTCGAGTAGTTTGAACTACTCGCGAGCATAGGCTAGAGGCACTCGACTCGGGTAGTGATAGCACATGAAACACATGGCAAGAAAATGAGACCAAGCGGAGGGTAAGGGCAGCAGGACTTTGGGGCCTGTGTGCTGTAGCTCCGCTTGTGTCGATTGTGGACCGAGCCGTGTGCGGGCCTGTTGAACAAGCTAGAACAGTACCAAAGACCTACCGGCTATATGGGAACCGGGAAACTGATGTAACTCGGGTAGCTGGGTGTTGAGGCATAGCTGGTCGTTCAGAGGGTAGGTTGAGAGCTCGAGGTGTAAATCGGTTGGCGGCACTGAGATGCGCGTGCAGAGACCTCTTGCTCGGGACGATTGTACCGGTTCAACATTTGGCTAACGGGTGAAAGGTAGTCGCGTACGGCGTCCGTGATGGTTGTTGTAGGCAACATCGAGTACGGGCGTATGTGACGGGTTGTTCGGGTAACCCTGCAAGTGTAAATCGATTATAATCGCCGTCCCTCGCGGTCAGTGAGTACCACTTGTTCACTGTACCGTGACGTAGAAAGAACAGGCTAGTTACATGTTAAAATGTTGCTGATTGAAAGCTGGACATTGATTGTTAATGATATGCTGTAGCTTAGAGCTAACTAAAGTTCTTTTCAACTTTGGGCGAAGTACATGAGAGAAATGCGTTTCTTGTTTGATTGCGGCATGCTGGCAGTGCCGGCCTGAATGCCGGTGAAGAGTACGGCCGACTGTGGAACGGCATCGACCGCGGTGGTGGTTGCCAGCGTGGACCTGATGGTGGGCGATTCACCATCCAAAACATCTGAGAAGGGCCGCCTCCTTCTACGCTACTCTGCGGCGCGCTTCGCTTCCTCTCCGCCGCCGCTAACTCCTTGCCGGAGTCCTCCTGAACAATCGCAGCATCAATGATGTCGTTGAGGCTGCCGCGATTGAACATCGCCAACTTGTCTTTCAGGAGCGGGTTAAGCCCCTGGTAAAAGTGGTCCCGCCGCTTCTCGTCGGTATCAGCATGATACGACGCATATAGCACGAGATCGTTAAACGCCCTGGAGTATTCCAGCGCGTTCCGGCTCCCTTGTTGCAGGTGTAGGAACTCCTGCGTCTTCCTCTTCATCAGACCTGGCGGTATATGATAGGCCCTGAAGGCCGTCCGGAACTCCACCCAGGTCATCACTCGGTCGGTGGGCTGTGAAGCACAAAAGTTGGCCCACCACGCGCTCGCGGATCCTTGGAGCTGCTGGACCGCGAACTGAGTCTTGCGCTGCTCGCTGATCTGGAGCAGCCCGAACTTCATTTCTATGGCGCGGAGCCAGTTGTCCGCGTCAAGTGGTTCATCCGCCCTTGAGAATACAGGGAGATGAGTCGCCAGGAAGTCGGAGTAGGAGCTCTGCTGGCGCTCCTCACGATCTTGACGTCTCTCTGGGCGAGACGTATTGGTGATAAGAGTCTGCAGCAACTCTGTGTGCTGCTGATGCGAGCCCGCCATTGCCGCGACGATGTCGGCCAATGTAACCGTTGGCAGTGGCGGTGGCGGTGTTTGTTGTTGCTGTTGCTGTCCCGAGGAGTCCTCGGGAGGTGGTTGGGAGGTCTCTCCCCCTTGACTGGTACCCCCAACGTCAGGGTTGGCACGAGTACGCGTCATTCTGAAATTCAAAACAGCAGCAATTAGCACATGTCTTACTTAAAATTCCATAAGCAACAGTAGGTATTGAAGTGACACATGACTAATTTGCACAACATTCACATATATTGATAAAGCATAAACTTTATACAAGATACATTATTCTCGGATCTCCGAGAAGTCGTGCTCATGTCGTCACCACCTATACATACGCTACGGTCTACCCGACATGTCACCGATTACAAAAGTTGGGTTACGCTACCCTGGCTGCCCTACATGGCAACTGTAACCCTCTACTCGGAGTAGAACTCGACCTCCTGCGGGTCGTCCTCCTCCGGTACCTCGGCTCGTGGCTCTGGATCTACCACTTCTTCTCCCATTCCGGGTTCTCCCATTGCTGGAAGACCCAAGACCACCGGTATGCCTAATACCGGAGGCACGAGGTCCTGCAAAGCATGCACCTCGTCCATAGCCTGGTTGTAGTCCTCTTCCCAGCCTTGTCCTTCCTCAATGGCGTCGTCCCGCTCTTGAGCAAGGTCCTCATTCTGCTGGGTTAGGGTCTGCACCAGTTCTTGTAACGCCGCGATGTCGACACGGCTTTTTCTCTTCGCTTTCTTCAGACGATGCAACTGATTATGCTGTTCATTCAGTCACTTAATCGTCGGAAGGAGCACATTGCGGAGTGCGCTGTGAGCACTCTCGAAATGATCTCCACGGCATGTGCTCTCCTTGAGCTTTGTGGCGAGATGCTCCGTATGAACAGCTTGGCTGTCCATCACGGCGTTTCCCGCCCTCATCTGGAGGCTGAGATTTGCCTCCGCGGGGTTGTACCTTGGGCAACTTGGATCCGTTGCTTCCAGGTACCTCTCTTCCCACACATGCTGAGCTCGTCCCTCCACCGGAACGAGTGCGTATGGAGTGCCCTCCATAGCCTGCACGTGTAGTTGGCAGAAACGTGACATAGTGTCACGGGCTGCCATTTGCCACATCCCTTCCGGGTGTCTTACTCTCACCGTTAAGGTGAATGGCACCCAACCGGGTGGCGTAGGTCCTGCAGGAACCTCGACATGGATCGTCCACGTCTTGTTCCCCTCTTCGCCTTCTTCCTTGGCAAAGTATTGCGGTATCTGGTTGTACCCGAAATATTGGAGCATTTGCCACAATGCTTCCGGGTAGCCGCTACGGTCAGAACAGTGGGAAACCACCCACCCGTTCTCCAACTGTTTATCTGCTGTCATCTGTAAAAATATATTTGAGAAATGTCAAATATTTATTTAAACAGTAAACCGCTGAGTTATAACATAAAACATGTCATTGAACCCATAAAATTTGGAAACATAGTTCAAATTTTAAACAAATTTGACTGCTGATCTGCTGTTCTCATGACAGTCCTGACCAGTTTCCATTTCAACCTGATTTAGGCCATGTTAAAGGCAAAACTAATTCTGGAGCTCAACATAAAAGTTAAAGCTAACTTCAATAGCTTTCCATAAAGTATTTGCTTGGCCTAAGATCTGTCCTGCTTCAAAAGTAATGAGATGTCAAAGTCAACAGAATTTCTGGAAACAATTGGGCAGCACCTCCCTGCTTTAGGTACTGATTTGATCCCAGAATTCCAGTTAATTCTGTTCCTAATCTGATAAAACTTTCTGTTACAAAGTTGTAACCCATCTCATAAGATTTCCAGAACTACCTCATTTTCTATTTTTGGATTTTTATGCAGGAAGTTATGCTTAATTTACAGCGAGTCTACAGAGAGTCTTTACTCTGTCCTGTCTTCTGGACAGTTTCAACTCTACTGCATTTTTCGAGTGGTTAAGGGATGAAACACCTCTGGACCTCAACAGAAAAGTTGTAAAGCTCTTCCAAATCTTTCCATAAATGTATCATACAACCCCAACCTCGAAAGAACTCAATCTCTAACCTCTGATTAACTTCAGCCTTGATTCAGCTGAAAACAGAGTGCTCTGTCCTTAACAACCTATAAGTTGAAAACTTGTTAACTTTGAATATCCTGTTCAAGGAAAGGAGTTACATCAAGTTTTACTACTTTGGAGCAAAACTTTCAAGTTTTAAATGAATTTGTTCATTTAGTTGGGTGTGACGTCGATGCGTCACCAGAGTATGTCGGTACTACGTCCTCACAAAGAAAAAAACATATACCGGACTTAGCCGGCTTCGTTATTTCAGTGGCAGTAAACGTCACTCGCACACGGATGCTACACGTCTACCGTTTCGTGGTCAGGCTACCTGCAGAAACTCAAACAATCATCAGACTCGGCTGCACACCGAGCCCGGAATCCATACAGTTAGTACACCCGGCCGTCATCACTCGCCCGGATGTTCTCAAGCCAAACACGCCTTGAGTTACGTGTTCACGTTTCAGACCACGTGACGGGGTCTCCCAAGTTGCTCGAATACCCCAAACGATATGAAGAGTCGTAGAGGATATCAAAGCGGGTCGGGTTACCTGCCACCCGTGGGGCTCCACCCTTCAGCTTGTGCGCACTGGTGGACAGCGCTTACGTGCACCCCCCCAAGACATGAACGTCCCGAGATGCACGATTTTCCGACATAACAAATAGGTTAATATGCCACTTTCTATATGCTAATAACATCCTTATACGGGCTACGAACTTGTTCCTCACTGGATTTTTTTGGAAAAGAAGACCTTTGTACTGTGTTAAACCTCAAGCGAGCTCTGATACCAACGCTGACACGACCCCAATGGTCCTGTCGAGCCAGGATCACACTGAGGGGTGCTGCGTTGCATAGCACCGTATAACACACATCGAAGGTACAAAGCGGAAGCGGAAATTTTATTACATAAACAAGTTATGAACGTGTTTACATCAAAATACGTTCAGTCTACACTCGCGGGCGTAGACTAAGCATCAAGTGCACGTTCAGCCCTCGAACGTGTCCTTGTTAGCACACACGCACACTAACTCTGCGGCGTGCACGACTCCCACTCGACGGGGTTCCCCTCCTGGGGTTCCGTCTCCTCTTCGGGAGTCCCTTCCTCATAGAACCCTGCAAAAGCTTCAAACACAAGCAGTGAGCACGAAGGCTCAGCAAGTCTGACCCGTCTCACCTAAACATGGAACTTCTACATGAGGGTAATGGGTTACATGAGGTAAAAATCAGTTGCAAGGACTCGCCTAATTAGTAGAACCTTACTTTCAAGTTTTAGCAGCAGGTTGTGGAGAACCTTACGCTAAGGCACATGAGAGAGCCGCAATCAAACAAGAAACGCATTTCTCTCATGTACTTTGCCCAAAGTTGAAAAGAACTTTAGTTAGCTCTAAGCTACAGCATATCATTAACAATCAATGTCCATCTTTCAATCAGCAACATTTTAACATGTGACTAGCCTGTTCTTTCTACGTCACGGTACAGTGAACAAGTGGTACTCACTGACCGCGAGGGATGGCGATTATAATCGATTTACACCTGCAGGGTTACCCGAACAACCCGTCACGTACGCCCGTACTCAATGTTGCCTACAACAACCATCACGGACGCCGTACGCGACTACCTTTCACCCGTTAGCCAAATGTTGAACCGGTCCAATCATCCCGAGCAAGAGGTCTCTGCACGCGCATCTCAGTGCCGCCAGCCGATTTACACCTCGAGCTCTCAACCTACCCTCTGAACGACCAGCTATGCCTCAACACCCAGCTACCCGAGTTACATCAGTTTCCCGGTTCCCATATAGCCGGTAGGTCTTCGGTACTGTTCTAGCTTGTTCAACAGGCCCGCACACGGCTCGGTCCTCAATCGACACAAGCGGAGCTACAGCACACAGGCCCCAAAGTCCTGCTGCCCTTACTCTCTGCTTGGTCTCATTTTCTTGCCATGTGTTTCATGTGCTATCACTACCCGAGTCGAGTGCCTCTAGCCTATGCTCGCGAGTAGTTCCAACTACTCGACTTGTACCGAATCCTACTCTATCTTAGCAATGCAGTGGCTAACGAGGTTTTCAATCCTAACCCCAACCCATGGTTCTCTTGGCTATGCAGTTGGGTTTCCAATCAAGACTCTAATGCAAAGAATCACAACAACATTCAAAGATGTGCTCAAAACAATAAACATTTGTAAAAAGGTTAATGCAAACCGGAGCTTGCCTTGCTGCTCTTGGTCGTAGGCTAGCTGCTCCTCCGGAGTTACGAAGTCTAGGACTTCGGGTTCCTCTTCGACCTTAGCGACTACATGATGGAAGGGATACATGTATCAATTTAAATGCATTTGTATTAACTTTGAAGTTGTGAAGTCTATAACCCTTGCTAGACAGACCTAATGACTGTGCAACTTTTACTGTGGCTTGGTTACAACCTAAACAGAGACTTGGTCAAGTTTTAGTTGCAGCAATGCTCATTTGAGCCCTCCACAATTAATTATGTCCTTGACCTTAATTGGAACTCTTAGGGTGTTCTAGGAATTTTCATGAAGCCAACTATGACTTTATGAAAACTAGATTTTCAGAGGGTTCTAATGGAGTTGGTCTCACTTAATTTGAAGGTTCCTAGCTAAAGTTATGAGCTAAACAATTTCAGAGAAAATTCTGAAAATGTTTCTGAACATTTTCTATTTTCTCTGGAACAGTTTCACTAATCACACCATTAGGTGGATCAGATGAGCTCAAATGGATCTGAAATTTTTATGGTAGTTCAGGGATATTTTGGTGAACATCCCAGCAAAATTTCAGGATTTTCCTCCAAAGGATTCTCCAGTTAAAATTCCTAACAGTTTAAATTTTGAGGAATTAATTCTGGAGAATTAAGGGTTTTCATGAAGTGAAACTTGATTTGCTGGAAAGTACTCGGAGAGCTGAATTCAGCAAAATTTGGTTCACTCAATTTGGAGCTTTCTAGCCAAAGTTATGAGGATTTGAAGTTTGAAGGAAATCTGAAAATCGGGGAAAAGTTTAAACTCGCGCGTGGGCCCAGGTGACACGCGTCGCACGCCGAGGCGACGGCACACCGCGGCCCACAATGATTTTGCGCGCCAGCACACCCGATCCCGGCTGCAGTCGGATCCTGATTCAAAATATCGGCCGCTGACAGCTGGGGTCCACCCCCTTCTTCAACCTCGCGACGCCCGCGCTCCGCCGCCGAGGGACCTCGCCGGAGAGCTCGCCGCCGGCTTCTGTACAGCTCCAAACTTCTTGATTCTGGCCGCCCCTGCCTACTTTTACTCGGGGAACAGGATTCTAGGGTCAGCTGCTCATGACAATGGCCGGAGCATGGTCGGCGACGAGCCGCCACCTCGGAACGACTTCGGCCATGTTGGCTGACTTCCCTAGCACCTCAACTACTTGGGAAATCGGTCGGGGAGCATCAGTGGACCTCAGAGAAGGTCAACATGAGCTCGAGGCAGCTCGGGGAAGGCCCGAAATAGGTCCTCACCGTGCGCCCGATGCCGACCGTTCATTCCGCCATTGGTAGACCTCAAATTACGCCGGGTACAGGGGTTCTCCGGCCCAGAGTTGTGAAGGCAACTTGTGCGTTACCGTGTCTAGCTCGTGTGAGAGCGGTTTGAGGCCCTCTAATCCTTTCTACAGCATGAATTAAACCGAATCGTACCCGAAGGTCGTTCTGCACACAGAAAGGGGAAAAGTGGAAATTCGCCGCCAGTGAGCAACCACTCGAGCTGTGGCTCGGGGATGAGCAGCACCGGTCACCAGCGCGTCCAAGGGTGCCTTGGCTCGGGCGCGACAACGGCCTGGTTGGGCTGTCCACGAGAGCCCGAGGTGCGGCGGTTCCAAGTCCCGAATTTGATCTTTCGGCACAGCCGATATTGTGAGAGCTCTGATGCCATGTGAAACGGCTCAGATACCACGCTGAGACGGCCCCACGGGACCTCGTCGGGTGGTGCCGTGTTATGCGGCACCCAACAGCACACGGGTCGATGAACATACATCATATTACATAAATAGTTTGCGGAAGCGTACAAGAATGTTTTACAAATAAGTATATCAGAGTAAACTACAGCGGAAGACTATCACTCTCACGACTCATATCTAAACTAGCAACAAAGAAACGGTCCAGCCCACGGACGTTTCTTACTAGCAACACGAAGACAATCTGCAGCGGCGAGGATGCTCTTAGAGTAAGCACTCGGAGGTTCCCGAGTCTCATCGGCACCCCTTCTCATAATCAGCGAGTCAATTACCTGCAAAACATCTCGGGTAGCATCCGTGAGCATAACGCTCAGCAAGACTTAACCGTCACCCTAAACATGAAACTCTAAGTGAGGTTATGAACCTAACATAGGATGGCATAAGCATAATTAACTCGCCTAAAAGTGAATCCTTACTTTCAAGTATTAATTGCAGCATTTTAAGTAACCCTGGGCACGCTACATCGGGAGTCCACAATCAAACAAGAAACGTTTTCCCCCGATGTAAATTGCTCATGGCATAAAAGAATCGAGTTTGCACTAGCCTATTCATCGAGATCCAATACAACGCTAGTATAATACTTCACATCAATATGATTAGTTCCTTTCTCATGCAAGTTCTTACTACGTCACGACTGTGAGAACAAGTATGCTCGGTCCATTCCGCGAGCGACGGTGATTCGAATCAATAACACCCGGACTACACGACACGTACGCCCGTACTCGACGTTGCCTACAACAACCATCACTGACGTTGTACGTGGCAGCCTTTCCCCCGTTTCACCCCCGCTGAATCGATCAAGTCGCCCCGTACAGTAGCTACTCTCATGGTGCACCTTCCGACGTGAGATGTCATGAGAATATTCCCCACATACTGCACACCGGCCGTCCGCCTGAGGCGACCCGAAAAGTCCCAACGACAGCTTCCCGAGGTACATTGGTTTACTGGGTCCCATATAGCCAGCATGAGTCTGGTACACAACTCAAACTTGTTCAACAGGGCCGCATACGGATCGGTCCTTGACCGACACGGATAGGTCTACAGCACCCAGGCCCCTATGTCCTGCTGCTCCTACAACCTTCCGGTCTCAATTTTAACTTGCTAATTCAATTACGAACCAATCCCGTATGCCCCTGTTGTTCCTAAATCTGCGAGTAGCATCTCACCACTCGACTTCTACCGAACCGTACTTAAGCATGGCAGTTCTACACGGTGAAAGACACCTACCCAATACTCCATGGGTCATTTGGCTATGCAAGAGGAGTATCAATCACTAGACCTAATGCACAGTTCATTTCTTGACCGAAAGTGAGTACAAAATAAAAACTTAACAGCTGTTAAATGCAAACCGGAGCTTGCCTGTTTTGCAGGGTAGTCGTATATAAGCAGTTAGTATCCTTGCAGATCCACCCTTGACTCTTCGGAGCTTGATCCACTTCGATGAATCACTCCTTTGAGTCCCCTTCGTTGTGGTTCCTATTGAGATGCATATGCACATATTTTATAGACTGTAATGAAAAGAAGTTATGGAATTAATTTCTTAGGAACAGAGGTAGTGTGGAAAAGCCAAGCATGGCTTGGTTTTCCTCTGTTGTGCAAGGAACAGAATTAAACTAATTTGACCTTAAGGCCCTTAGCTATACACTAACCCTTTTCTCTAATGAACATAATAGATAAGCTGAAAAGATTTGAGTGCAACTGAAGAAAAAAACTTCAATGGCCTCAAAACTTTTACAGCAGGTTCTATACTACCTAAGGATTTAGCTTGCCAAATTGCAGCTAATGTGGAGTCATATTGTGTCCTCCATAATTCTCACAATATCTCTTATGTATTTTTCCCTTATACATAATTATGGAGAATAAGGACAGGGAGTTCCAGGACTCATCTTGGGCTGATAATTTACATGTGAGTTCTTGATCACATGAGAGTCATCTGGTCCAAAACTCAGCCCTTTTACTTGGGTAGTTCGCCCAGAACAATTCTTTAAGCATTTGTACTCAATAGAATTAATTCTGTAGAAATGTGCATTTTCATGCCCATCTAAGTGAACTACAATTCCAAGTATGTCCCAGAGAGCTTGCCTAAATTTTCCTATGATTTTTGGAGCTATGAATTGCTCAGAACAGATTTTTGAAGTGGGAAACATTTTCTGAAAATGTTTCTGGACTCTTATGAACACAGCAGATTGTTTTTAGCAAATTCTTATTCAAATGATCTTCAAACGAGCAGAAAATTTGCTAGTAGGTCAAAAATATGATAAAGAATATTCTGGCAAAATTTGGGTATTTTTGGATAACCCAAACTCCCTCAATAATTCTTTTTCAGAAAACCTTCAAAGAATTTTCCAGAATATAATATTGACTTTCATAGAAATCTGGGTTCATATTTGGATAGATCTCAGAGATATGAATCCAACCCAATTGGAATCACTCAAATTGGAGTTTTCTACAGGGAGATATGAATTTCCAAAGATTGAGCTAAGTCTGGAATTATTTCCCTACAGCAAATTCGGCTGGACCCACAGTTTTGAATTCCAGCCAATAGAAACGAAGCCACACCGGGCCACAGCGTCTCTGCGCGCCAACACACGGGATCCCGGCCACACCCGATCCCGGGTTTAAAATTTGAGCTGCTGACAGACGGGGCCCACGCTTCGTCTTCTACCTCCCGCTTCTTCCCCGCGCCCGCGCTGCCCCTCGCCGGCCCGACGCCGGAGCTCGCCGGCTCGCCGTTTCCGGCCACCGCCTGAGCTGAAACTCGCCGCCAGGGAGTTTGTGACCCCGAGGAACACGGCGGTGGGGTTGGCTAGGGCTGCCGACGACCGGAACATGGCCGGCGACGTGTGACTGCCTCTGTGGTAGTTCGGCAGCGTCGCCTAGGGTTTCCGGCCCGCCAAAATCTGCGCCAACGCGCCCTACAGCACCGGCGCAGCTCTAGGAAGATCGGCACGACCTCAAAATGGCTCGGGAGCGGCTGTAAATAGGTTGTCGCCGTGCGACCGAATGGGTCCGCCATGAACACCTCTAGTCGAGCTCGAATTCCGTCGTGCTGAGGTGTTTTCATGCGCTGGATCCTAAAGGAGAAATGACCGCCGTCTAATCCAGCGTCCATGTGCCAAATTTGATGACTTAAGGAGGATCAGAGGGCAAGAATTTGAAAGAGTCATACCGGAAGCTCGGAATGGGGTTGCCGGAGCAAAACTTCGAAATTCGCCGGCGATGCTTCACGGTATGGCCTGAGCTTGGGCTGAGAGCAGCACCGCACCCGTGCGCGTCCGTAGGTGTGATCGCTCGGCCGTGAAACCCGTTGTGGAGGGCTGTCCACGAGCGCCCGATCACTTCCTCGGCTTAGGTCGCCGCGGCGGTGGTTGTTCTCGGGCACTGGAGGCCGCAGCTCGCTGGCTTGCGGGTCAGGGAGGTGGAGGCCGAGCTCGCGGTGCTGTTTAGCAGGTCAGGGGAGGAAAGAGCGTGGTGGTTTCGCCGTTCTTCCGCTCGGCCGAGAGGCGGCGGGGAAGACGGTCGCTGGCCGTGCGCTCGCGAGGAGAGAAGAAAGGACGGCCTTTGCTTCGTCCAGGGGGGGTTTATCAGGTCGCAGAACCGCCTCTGGGCGCCGTGTGTGGGGAAATGCAGCAGCTGGTGGCGCTGCCGAGCGCCCCCGTGGCTCCACGGTGGGAGCAGCTCTTGGCCCACGTGCTGCTCGACGATTTTCCCCACTGGGGCTGAGACTTAAGGTGCAAGGCTCTTCTTTTAGCTCTATGACATGTGGGTCCCACTCCACAGTTCCTCCCCAAATATCTTCTCAAGCTGATCCTCTTGATTCCCACAATTCTGAGTTTTAAAATGGGTTAGAATTTGAATCCTTCCAATTCAGTTTGAATTTGCTTTCCAAATTTGAATTTGGTGGAAGTTTGCAAATTCTCCTCTTTAACTCCCTTTTGAGCTCACCTTACAATTGAAAAGTTGGTGATAACCTTTTCCCTAAAAACTCAACTATATGGCTGCATGTTAATTCAAAGTTTTTGGGTCACCATATGTGTGAACTTTGAATTTTCAAATCTGAATTTTAAACTCACATGCAAAGAGGTATTTAACTCCTTATTGGTCCAACACTTTTAAGTAAAAAGGTGAACCTCATGTTGGATGTTCATCCATGTATTACCTTGCATGAAGAAAAGTTTTAGCAAGTCCCATTTCTTAATGTCTTTGCCACACCTATGAACTCAAACTTTAGTTTTTATTCATACACGTTTTTGGGACTTTTACATTCCTTCCCCCTTAAAAGAATCTCGTCCCGAGATTACAAAACAGGAACGAGACGGGAGAGGTAATTACAAACTGTACAAAGCTAAAAATTCCGGATAGTTGGTGCGGAGGTAATCTTCACTTTCCCACGTCGCCTCTTCCGTGGTGTGATTACTCCACAGCACCTTGAAGAACCTGATTGTCCGGTTCCGGGTTACCCGGGTCTTTTCATCCAAAATCTGAACCGGACGCTCGGTGTAGGTCAGGTCCGGTTTCAATTCGTCGATGTCCTCAGTGCGAACAGCAGCGGTGAATTTGAGGCACTTCCGCAGCTTTGAAACATGAAATACATCATGAACACCCGCTAGACTTGCCGGTAATTCCAGCCGGTAGGCTACGGGTCCGCACTTCTCCGTGATAGCAAAAGGACCAATAAAACGGGGAGCGAGCTTCCCCTTTACACCGAACCGGTAAATTCCCTTCATCGGGGATACACGAAGATAAACGTGTTCTCCAACGTCAAACTGTAATGGCCTACGCCTCTGATCCGCGTAGCTCTTCTGTCGGGATTGTGCAGCCTTTAAGTTCTCTTGTATCAACCGAACTCGGTCTTCGGCTTCGTTGACAAGATCAATCCCAAACAGAACTCTTTCGCCAGACTCACACCAATTCAGTGGTGTGCGACACTTCCGGCCATAGAGAGCTTCATACGGTGCCATTTTAATACTCGCTTGATAACCGTTGTTGTATGAAAACTCCGCCAGCGGTAGGTGATCGTCCCAATTCCTACCGTGGTGGATGGCACACGCTCTCAACATATCCTCAAGTACTTGATTCACCCTCTCAGTTTGTCCATCGGTTTGAGGGTGATATGCGGAGCTCCTAATCAGCTTAGTGCCCAACGAGGCATGCAGCTGCTCCCAAAAACGAGCAACAAACAGCGCACCTCGATCTGAAATGATGGTCTTCGGGACACCATGTGAACATATAATTCTGGAGATGAATAACTCCGCATATTGTCTTGCTCGATAATGAGTGTTCACCGGTATGAAATGAGCTGATTTCGTCAACCGGTCGACAATCACCCATATCGAGTCATGCTTCCTGGATGTGAGCGGTAATCCGACGACGAAGTCCATACTCACATCCTCCCATTTCCACGCCGGTATCTTCAAAGGTTGTAGCGGTCCGGCTTTCCGCATATGATCAGCCTTGACCCGTCTACACGTATCGCATTCGGATACGTATTTAGCAATCTCCCTCTTCATCCTCGTCCACAAAATTTCTGTTTCAAATCTTGGTACATCTTGTTACTTCCGGGATGAATGGAAAACTTTGACAGGTGGGCTTCATCCAAGATCTTCTTCCGGAGTTTCATATTGCGCGGTACCACTATACGGTTGTTAAACCATATTGTACCGTTCTCATCCTTCCGGAAACATTTCACCTCTCCGTTGTCCAGTCTTCTCCGTATGTGAGACATACCTCTGTCTCTTCTTTGAGCCTCAACAATCTCTTCACGGATTGTTGGAATGAGCGCGAGATTATAAAGCGCGCCATACGGAATAACACGGAGGCTTGGTTCTTCATCTTCCAACTCAGCAACCGCTAAGTTGTGAATGTGGGCTTTCCGACTAAGCGCGTCGGCAACCACGTTGGCTTTTCCCGGGTGATAGTGGATCTCAATTTCATAATCTTTTATGAGCTCCAACCATCTCCGTTGTCTCATATTCAGCTCCTTCTGTGTGAAGATATACTTCAGGCTCTTATGGTCGGTGTAGAGGTGAACAAGATTACCCAGTAGGTAATGCCTCCACATCTTCAATGCCAACACCACTGCAGCAAGCTCAAGATCGTGAGTTGGATAATGCTGCTCGTGGTTTCGCAGTTGACGAGACCCATAGGCGACTACACGCCCTTCTTGCATCAGAACGCAGCCGAGACCGATGCCGGATGCATCGCAGTATACATCAAATGGCTTCGTCGTGTCCGGCTGAGCAAGAACTGGAGCCGTTGTGAGATGTTTCACCAAAGTTTTGAATGCGGCTTCACATGCTGCATTCCACATGTATTTAACGCCCTTCTTCAGCAGCTCCGTCATTGGTTTAGCAATTTTTGAGAAGCTCGGAATAAACCTCTGATAATACCCTGCTAAACCTAGGAAACTTCGGACCTCGTGGACTGACTTGGGAGATTCCCACTTCAGCACTTGTTCAATTTTGCTGGGGTCCACGGCAATGCCCTCTGCTGAAATAATATGGCCAAGGAAAGGCACTTGATCAATCCAAAATTCGCACTTGCTGAACTTGGCATACAATTGGTGCTCCCGTAACCGTTGTAGCACAGTACGCAGATGTTCAGCGTGCTCTTCTTCCGATTTGGAGCAAACCAATATGTCGTCGATGAATACCACGACGAACTTGTCTAACTCCGGCATGAACACAGAATTCATCAAATACATGAAGTGTGCCGGAGCGTTGGTTAATCCAAATGACATGACGAGGTACTCGTAGAGTCCGTATCTCGTCGAGAAAGCTGTCTTCGGTATGTCCTCCGGTCGGATCTTGATTTGATGATAGCCCGACCGAAGATCCATCTTCGAAAATACCTTTGCACCCATAAGTTGATCAAACAGGATGTCGATGCGAGGCAAAGGATACTTGTTCTTGATCGTGACAGCATTGAGAGGACGATAATCAACACATAGCCGTAGTGTTTCGTCCTTCTTCTTAACAAACAGCGCTGAGCAACCCCAAGGTGAAGAACTTGGTCGTATGAAACCCTTGCTCATGAGTTCATTCAGTTGCTCTTTCAACTCCGCTAGCTCGTTAGGTGCCATCTTGTAAGGCCTTCGTGAAATAGGCGTCGTTCCCGGTGCCAGTTCAATTTTGAAGTCGACGTCCCGTTCGGGCGGCATGCCCGGTAAGTCATCGGGATATACGTCGGGATAATCACGTACCACCGGAATATCTTCAAGCTTCAGCGCTTCCGTGTGGTAGGCCTCTACCATATCTGGATCTTCGCTGTCTAAAAACAGCGTGTGCTGTCCGTGAATCGGCGAGTCGATTTGGACAGCCCGGTTACCAATATTGAGAACGGCACCGTGACGATTTAACCAAGACATCCCCAATATAATGTCTATCTTCTGCCTATCCAACATAATCAGCGATGTTGGGTATATTTTTCTGCCCAAACACAAAGCTGCTCGGGACACAATCTGATTGGCAGAGATATTTCCTCCCGGTGAACGTATAAGAAAACTCGTCGTGGGAGTATTGGTGGATAATTGGTGCTGATCCACGCATGTTTTGCTGATAAAATTATCGGTTGCACCGGAATCAAAAAGTATGAGCACGGGCACGTCTTTTAGAGTGAACATGCCCGCTAACACTGGTGCTCCCTCCGGGACATCCTCAATAGCCAGATGTTGCACACTCCCGGCTTGCAATGCTGTTACATTGACTTGAGCAGGTGGCGGCATACCACGTGATGATGATGGCTGTCTGGTATTCAACAACTTCTCCCAGCATTCCTGCCTAAAATGCCCAGAACGGTGGCAATAAGAACACGGAGGTTTCCCCGGTTCTTCGTTGACTTGTGGTTGAGAAGTTGATGTACTTGGCTGCAGCAATGATGCGACAGATGTCATTCGTTGCTGAGGCAAAGGTGTTGCTTCAAGACATGACTCTTGAGCAGGAAATCTGTACGGAGTTGATCTCCCTGGTGCTTGCCATATCTCATCGGATGGTGTGTGATACACCACACGGTATTTACGAGGAACGATTGGTGTGTCTTCTTGCACATCCTCCCGGTCCCTCTTCTCTGCTTGACACTCAAGTGTCGCTTGTTCTTGCAGCAGAGCAGCACTGATCAACTCGGTGTAACTGCCTTGATTGAACAAAGCTAACTTCTCTTTTAGTATGGCACTCAAGCCATAGAAAAAGTAGTCACACATTGCAGCTTCGCTCGTCGCATAAGCAGGAGCATATTGTGCCAGAAGGTTGAATCTTCGGACATAATCGAGGACACTCATGTCCCCCTGCTTCATGTTTCTGAATTCTTGCTGTTGGGCCTTGATAAAACCCATAGGAATGTGACGAGCACGGAATGCTTCACGAAATTCCGTCCATTCCACTTGATGGCCTTCCGGAACGGTGACGAGATACGCAAACCACCAATTTCCGGCGGCTCCATGGAGCTGTTGAGCTGCAAATGATGTCTTCTGATACTCGTCGCACTCAAACACTCCAAACTTCGACTCCATAACTCGAAGCCACTGATCAGCTTCCACTGGTTCATGGGCTTCCGTGAAGATTGGCGGTTGTGTCGCCAAGAAACCCAAGTAGGCGTTCCGAAGTGGAACGTCCTGTTGTGCACGCTGGAGTAAGCCCTGTTGTACCAAGGCTTGGAGTAGTCTTGTGTTCTCTTGACTTGACTCGACCATCTGAGCCATGACATCCGCCCATACCGTTGATGGCGGTGCCCGTGGTGGAGTCGAGTCATCATCTTCTTGACGAGAACTATCAACCCTACTCGGGGAATGAGTACGCACCATACTGCACAAAGATAATTTTTGAGGGGAGTCAAAACATGATCTCAGCAGTATGTGAAAGTATGTAAAACATGAACATGCTAAAACTTTATGAAAGCATAACAAAACTTCATGTTTACACATCTTTCTAAAGCCAACATATCCAGTCCCTCATTCGGTACAAAACAGACCTTTCAGTACTTAACCCAGAATTTGATCCAGTTACTAGCATTTTCATAACTCAAGTTGAATACCAAAGTTAAAGTTAACTTCAGTATATTTTCAAGAGTACTCACATGCCCCTAGATCATTTCTGGAACAAAAGTTAGGATTGTTCAAAGTTGACAGAATTTCTGGCTAAAATTTGCCAGCACCTCCTTTGTATGTGGCTGTTTTCATCACAGTTTTACATACAACTGGGGTACAATTCTGAACAAACTATGAACTACAAAATCGTTGCAAATTTCCTAACCTTTCCAACGGTGTATCATATGACCCTTAGAAATTTTTCTACAGACTGTGACGGCTAATTTACAGCAACATCCAGAGAAGTCTGCAGCTGCTCTGTTTTCTGAACAGTTTGCATTCATCTGGACGTTCAATCAAGTTGGTGTCGGATTTGGCTCTGGAGTTCTACAGAAAAGTTGTAGAGCACTTAATAAACTTTCCAGAACCGTATCAAACACCTCCATTGGGTCAAACTAATCAGAGTTACGCTCTGTGAAAGTTCGGCAAAACTTCTGCCAGAACAGAGCACTCTGTTTTTGAGATCAAAAGAAACCTAGTAATTCTCTTCTTTGAAACTTAGTTCAAATGAAGAGTTCAGTAACTAATATGTGCTTTATCACATCCATTTTTAGTTTGAAAGTTAGTCATGAATGATTTCTTCATAGGTAAGAATACTATCCAGTGTAGTACGGTGACGATGCACCGTAAGACATATGACGGTACTACGTTGCCTCACCAAAGAAAAACCTAACCGGATTACACCGGCATACACGTATCATTAGGTGGCACTAAAACGATCACTCGCAAACGTGTTCTACACGCACTAAGGTTTTCGTGGTTAGTACCTACATAAGCCACACTCAATCATCAGGTCCGGCTGCACACCGAACCCGGTATCCATACAGTTCGTACACCCGGCCGTCATCACTCGCCCAGGTGTTCTCAAGCCAAACACGCCTTGAGCTACGTGTTCACGTTACTGACCACGTGACAGGGTCTCCCAAATTGCGCCACGCACGCCTGGGAAGACGTTGCTCGAATACCCCAAACGACATGAAGAGTCGTAGAGGATACTAAAGCGGGTCGGGTTACCTGCCACCCGTGGGGCTCCACCCTTCATCTTGTGCGCACTGGTGGACAGCGCATACGTGCACCCCCAAGACATAAACCGTCCCGAGATGCACGATTTTCCGACATAACAAATAAGTTAGCTTGCCACCTTCATTATATGCTAATAGTAGTCCTTATGTGGGCCTAGTACCGTTATCTCACCGTATCCTAAGTTTTTGACATAATATGATGCTCAATCCGTGCTCTGTTCCCAACGCGGCTCGGATACCATGTGTGAGAGCTCTGATGCCATGTGAAACGGCTCAGATACCACGCTGAGACGGCCCCACGGGACCTCGTCGGGTGGTGCCGTGTTATGCGGCACCCAACAGCACACGGGTCGATGAACATACATCATATTACATAAATAGTTTGCGGAAGCGTACAAGAATGTTTTACAAATAAGTATATCAGAGTAAACTACAGCGGAAGACTATCACTCTCACGACTCATATCTAAACTAGCAACAAAGAAACGGTCCAGCCCGCGGACGTTTCTTACTAGCAACACGAAGACAATCTGCAGCGGCGAGGATGCTCTTAGAGTAAGCACTCGGAGGTTCCCGAGTCTCATCGGCACCCCTTCTCATAATCAGCGAGTCAATTACCTGCAAAACATCTCGGGTAGCATCCGTGAGCATAACGCTCAGCAAGACTTAACCGTCACCCTAAACATGAAACTCTAAGTGAGGTTATGAACCTAACATAGGATGGCATAAGCATAATTAACTCGCCTAAAAGTGAATCCTTACTTTCAAGTATTAATTGCAGCATTTTAAGTAACCCTGGGCACGCTACATCGGGAGTCCACAATCAAACAAGAAACGTTTTCCCCCGATGTAAATTGCTCATGGCATAAAAGAATCGAGTTTGCACTAGCCTATTCATCGAGATCCAATACAACACTAGTATAATACTTCACATCAATATGATTAGTTCCTTTCTCATGCAAGTTCTTACTACGTCACGACTGTGAGAACAAGTATGCTCGGTCCATTCTGCGAGCGACGGTGATTCGAATCAATAACACCCGGACTACACGACACGTACGCCCGTACTCGACGTTGCCTACAACAACCATCACTGACGTCGTACGTGGCAGCCTTTCCCCCGTTTCACCCCCGCTGAATCGATCAAGTCGCCCTGTACAGTAGCTACTCTCATGGTGCACCTTCCGACGTGAGATGTCATGAGAATATTCCCCACATACTGCACACCGGCCGTCCGCCTGAGGCGACCCGAAAAGTCCCAACGACAGCTTCCCGAGGTACATCGGTTTACTGGGTCCCATATAGCCAGCATGAGTCCGGTACACAACTCAAACTTGTTCAACAGGGCCGCATACAGATCGGTCCTTGACCGACACGGATAGGTCTACAGCACCCAGGCCCCTATGTCCTGCTGCTCCTACAACCTTCCGGTCTCAATTTTAACTTGCTAATTCAATTACGAACCAATCCCGTATGCCCCTGTTGTTTCTAAATCTGCGAGTAGCATCTCACCACTCGACTTCTACCGAACCGTACTTAAGCATGGCAGTTCTACACGGTGAAAGACACCTACCCAATACTCCATGGGTCATTTGGCTATGCAAGAGGAGTATCAATCACTAGACCTAATGCACAATTCATTTCTTGACCGAAAGTGAGTACAAAATAAAAACTTAACAGCTGTTAAATGCAAACCGGAGCTTGCCTGTTTTGCAGGGTAGTCGTATATAAGCAGTTAGTATCCTTGCAGATCCACCCTTGACTCTTCGGAGCTTGATCCACTTCGATGAATCACTCCTTTGAGTCCCCTTCGTTGTGGTTCCTATTGAGATGCATATGCACATATTTTATAGACTGTAATGGAAAGAAGTTATGGAATTAATTTCTTAGGAACAGAGGTAGTGTGGAAAAGCCAAGCATGGCTTGGTTTTCCTCTGTTGTGCAAGGAACAGAATTAAACTAATTTGACCTTAAGGCCCTTAGCTATACACTAACCCTTTTCTCTAATGAACATAATAGATAAGCTGAAAAGATTTGAGTGCAACTGAAGAACAAGAACTCCAATGGCCTCAAAACTTTTACAGCAGGTTCTATACTACCTAAGGATTTAGCTTGCCAAATTGCAGCTAATGTGGAGTCATATTGTGTCCTCCATAATTCTCACAATATCTCTTATGTATTTTTCCCTTATACATAATTATGGAGAATAAGGACAGGGAGTTCCAGGACTCATCTTGGGCTGATAATTTACATGTGAGTTCTTGATCACATGAGAGTCATCTGGTCCAAAACTCAGCCCTTTTACTTGGGTAGTTCGCCCAGAACAATTCTTTAAGCATTTGTACTCAATAGAATTAATTCTGTAGAAATATGCATTTTCATGCCCATCTAAGTGAACTACAATTCCAAGTATGTCCCAGAGAGCTTGCCTAAATTTTCTTATGATTTTTGGAGCTATGGATTGCTCAGAACAGATTTTTGAAGTGGGAAACATTTTCTGAAAATGTTTCTGGACTCTTATGAACACAGCAGATTGTTTTTAGCAAATTCTTATTCAAATGATCTTCAAACGAGCTGAAAATTTGCTAGTAGGTATAAAATATGCTAAAGAATATTCTGGCAAAATTTGGGTATTTTTGGATAAACCAAACTCCCTCAATAATTCTTTTTCAGAAAACTTTCAAAGAATTTTCCAGAATATAATATTGACTTTCATAGAAATCTGGGTTCATATTTGGATAGAGCTCAGAGAGATGAATCCAACCCAATTGGAATCACTCAAATTGGAGTTTTCTACAGGGAGATATGAATTTCCAAAGATTGAGCTAAGTCTGGAATTATTTCCCTACAGCAAATTCGGCTGGACCCACAGTTTTGAATTCCAGCCAATAGAAACGAAGCCACACCGGGCCAGAGCGTCTCTGCGCGCCAACACACAGGATCCCGGCCACACCCGATCCCGGGTTTAAAATTTGAGCTGCTGACAGACGGGGCCCACGCTTCGTCTTCTACCTCCCGCTTCTTCCCCGCGCCCACGCTGCCCCTCGCCGGCCCGACGCCGGAGCTTGCCGGCTCGCCGTTTCCGGCCACCGCCTGAGCTGAAACTCGCCGCCAGGGAGTTTGTGACCCCGAGGAACACGGCGGTGGGGTTGGCTAGGGCTGCCGACGACCGGAACATGGCCGGCGACGTGTGACTGCCTCTGTGGTAGTTCGGCAGCGTCGCCTAGGGTTTCCGACCCGCCAAAACCTGCGCCAACGCGCCCTACAGCACCGGCGCAGCTCTAGGAAGATCGGCACGACCTCAAAATGGCTCGGGAGCGGCTGTAAATAGGTTGTCGCCGTGCGACCGAATGGGTCCGCCATCAACACCTCTAGTCGAGCTCGAATTCCGTCGTGCTGAGGTGTTTTCATGCGCTGGATCCTAAAGGAGAAATGACCGCCGTCTAATCCAGCGTCCATGTGCCAAATTTGATGACTTAAGGAGGATCAGAGGGCAAGAATTTGAAAGAGTCATACCGGAAGCTCGGAATGGGGTTGCCGGAGCAAAACTTCGAAATTCGCCGGCGATGCTTCACGGTATGGCCTGAGCTTGGGCTGAGAGCAGCACCGCACCCGTGCGCGTCCGTAGGTGTGATCGCTCGGCCGTGAAACCCGTTGTGGAGGGCTGTCCACGAGCGCCCGATCACTTCCTCGGCTTAGGTCGCCGCGGCGGCGGTTGTTCTCGGGCACTGGAGGCCGCAGCTCGCTGGCTTGCGGGTCAGGGAGGTGGAGGCCGAGCTCGCGGTGCTGTTTAGCAGGTCAGGGGAGGAAAGAGCGTGGTGGTTTCGCCGTTCTTCCGCTCGGCCGAGAGGCGGCGGGGAAGACGGTCGCTGGCCGTGCGCTCGCGAGGAGAGAAGAAGGGACGGCCTTTGCTTCGTCCAGGGGGGGTTTATCAGGTCGCAGAACCGCCTCTGGGCGCCGTGTGTGGGGAAATGCAGCAGCTGGTGGCGCTGCCGAGCGCCCCCGTGGCTCCACGGTGGGAGCAGCTCTTGGCCCACGTGCTGCTCGACGATTTTCCCCACTGGGGCTGAGACTTAAGGTGCAAGGCTCCTCTTTTAGCTCTATGACATGTGGGTCCCACTCCACAGTTCCTCCCCAAATATCTTCTCAAGCTGATCCTCTTGATTCCCACAATTCTGAGTTTTAAAATGGGTTAGAATTTGAATCCTTCCAATTCAGTTTGAATTTGCTTTCCAAATTTGAATTTGGTGGAAGTTTGCAAATTCTCCTCTTTAACTCCCTTTTGAGCTCACCTTACAATTGAAAAGTTGGTGATAACCTTTTCCCTAAAAACTCAACTATATGGCTGCATGTTAATTCAAAGTTTTTGGGTCACCATATGTGTGAACTTTGAATTTTCAAATCTGAATTTTAAACTCACATGCAAAGAGGTATTTAACTCCTTATTGGTCCAACACTTCTAAGTAAAAAGGTGAACCTCATGTTGGATGTTCATCCATGTATTACCTTGCATGAAGAAAAGTTTTAGCAAGTCCCATTTTTTCATGTCTTTGCCACACCTATGAACTCAAACTTTAGTTTTTATTCATACACGTTTTTGGGACTTTTACAGATATCAATCGGTTTCAACTGAATTCTAGCAACGGGGAGGACGAAGGAAGGTCTCTAGTACCTTGCTGGGGCTCTGGAGTGGACGGAGGGAGCTGCGATCGGCGTCCTCCGATCGATTCCGAAATGCGGAAATTTTCGGCCGGCGCTGAGTTCTTGCGGGGAAGAACGGCGGTGCCTCGGCCGGGGAGGGGGCAGGCGCCTTAAGAAGGCTCTGCACTGCCTCGCGCACGCGCGTGGGCAAGCAGCTGCTGGCGCGGCGGCTACCCTCGGTGGCGATCACCGCTGCGGCTCGGCGACCCGAGTGAGAAAAGTCTCAGTCGGTTTGATCTGAGCAGTGGCTGACATGTGGGTCCCACTTCCAGTTTTAACCTCTGAAATTTACTCCTAATCACTGTTGTAAACAGTGAACCCCATACTACCCTTGGCAATCCAAATTATTCACCCATGAGCCATTTGAATTGATCAAAGTTCAAATGAGGTTTGGTTTGAATGAATTTCAGCACAAGTTCAGTTTGAAATTCAAATAAAGTTTGAATTTCTCCCACTTAGCTCATGTCAAGATCAACTCCAAATGGAGTGAAAATTGGTGTGTGAGCTCACAAAAATGTGCTGAGTAAGAATATGCCTCCCACTTTTAAATTCATGTTGTAAAAACAGATTGAATTTGAATATGGTTTCAAACTGCCCTATTCCTTACCATACCCAAAATGACCTCAAAAAGGTTTTGAATTTGGGTGAAACTTGGCATGGACATTCTTAATAAAGTGTAGGAGTTTTCATATGTCCAGCCCATCTATATTACATGTGTGAAACACCACTTTGGCAATGTGTGAATTTGTTCTCTAGTGAGCATGTTGATAATTGTCACTTGCTCTTCATTTGTGTTCATCATCCTTCCTCAAATGAGGTGTGTGGTGTGGTGATGAACACTGCAAATGTGTGTCAAAAACTGAGGCCCTTACAGTATGATCTCTGCACTTCAAGATTTCGGCTCAAGTGATGTGGACACCGGTAGTGATGAAGATGAAGAAGCTATGGCAAATATGTGCTGCATGGCGAGCAAGTCAAGTTCAAGCTCCGAGGAGGCACAACACAACAGCGATGATGAAGAGGTATGTCCCACTTGCGAAGAAATGTGTGATGCTATTTCTCGTGCCACTGTTATATTAAAGAAAAAGGATAAAAAACTTAGGAACAATGCTGTTAAAATTGAATCACTAGAATCTGAAATTAATCGTTTAAAAACTTTGATTCCTAGTGATGATTCTTGTTCCTCATGTGATTTGATTTATGAACAATTATCCTCTTTAAGAAGTGCACCGCATCTACACTTGATAAACTTGAACTTGAAATTGAAAAGAACAAAGAGCTTGCTGCACTTAATGATAAAAATTTGAAAGATGCTTGTTGTTCTACAATTGATTTGCATTGTTCTTCATGTGATGATCTGAATAAGAAACTAAATGATGCTATGAATGAGATTTCTATTTTGAACAATGCTTTACGTGTGCATGAAGTTAAATATTGTTCAAATTGCAAACTAGAAGGAAAAACTTCAGGTGAAAACTGCTTTGATCTGTCCAATAAACTTGATGACATGCATAGGACACTAGATGGGTTTTCTAATGCAAATAAGAACCTAACTTGCTGCTGAATTCTTCCAAGTCTTGTAATGATAAAACTGGTTTAGGTTTTAATTCTCATGCTCATGCTAAGGCACACCCACCTAAAGTTGTAAAGTCATTAGGAAGCGGTTTGATTCAAACAGATCCTAGACAAAAAGAGGTGATTTTCAAATCTGCAGGAGTACTGTCCCATTCGGGTTCTAATAAACGTGTTGCTTGCTCATCTAGACATGATAATAAGGTTATTTTTCATTGTACCTACTGTGGTAGAGATGGTCATGTCATGGATTTTTGTTATAGACTAGCTAAACACGATAAGAAACAAAGAATACTTGCTAGATCACATAACAACCAAGCAAAATCTGCTAGACCGAATGTTCGGAGCTTGCAACCTGCTGTAATGAGTCAAAAACTTGCTCCCGGACCTACTGTTTTTTGTGCTACATATAACACATCTTCTAAGTCAGTAGTTGGGAACAAAAATTTTCGATGTTTGGCTCATAAAACTGCTGTACCTTCTCAGCTTTCGCGTGTTATTCCTGCTGGACGTCGTGTGACTCAGTACTGGATTCCTAAAAGTCTTTTAACTAACCCCAGTATTGAGTCATTGACGTATTGTGCTGCTGTGTAGGTTTCACGTTTGAGGAAGGAGAACATTTGGATTGTGGATTCAGGTTGCTCACGCCACATGACCGGTAACAAAGAATGGTCCTCCTCTCTCTCTTTTGTGTCACGTGTAGAAAATGTTACTTTCGCCGATAACTCTTCTACTCCCATAATTGCTAAAGGTTCGGTTAGAGTAAACAATCTCTACACTTTGAAAGATGTGGCACTTGTTAAAAATTTGAAATACAACTTGCTTTCGGTTTCACAATTACTAGATGAAAATCTAGAGGTTAGCTTTGCTAAAAATTGCTGCAAGGTTGTAGATTCAAAAGGTGAGCTTTTGTTTAACATGTCTAGGTTTGGAAGAGTTTTTAAATCTGATTTTGATTTGTCAACTTCTAAGCATCGGTGTCTAGTTGCTAATGATACAAAGGATCTATATTTTTGGCATCGTAGACTTGGTCACATAAGCTTTGATCATCTCACTCGTGTTAGTGCTCCCGATCGCATACGTGGGGTGCCGAAGCTTAAAAAGGACAATGATATTGTGTGCTCTTCTTGCAGACATGCTAAGTTTGTTGCAGGTTCACATGCTCCTCTCACAATGACCATGACAGCTGAACCGGGACAACTTTTACATCTTGACACAGTAGGTCCGGCACGTGTTCAATCCTTCGGAGGTAAATGGTATGTGCTTGTGATTGTTGATGATTATTCCAGATATTCTTGGGTTTATTTTATGGCATCTAGGAATGAAGCTTTTAGTCATTTTAGAACTTTATTTCTTAGATTATCTATTGATCACCCAGGATCATTAAAAGCAATTAGAAGTGATAACGGAACTGAATTTAAAAACCAATCCTTTGATCACTTTTGTGCTGAAAATGGAATAGATCATCAATACTCTTCACCCTATGTACCACAACAAAATGGTGTCGTAGAAAGAAAGAACAGGACCTTAGTTGAGATGGCTAGGACTATGCTTGATGAATATCAAACTCCTAGGAAATTTTGGGCTGATGCAATTGCAACCGCTTGTTATGTCTCAAATCGTGTTTTCTTGCGTGCTAAGCTTGGAAAAACCCCATATGAGCTCCGGTTTGGACATAGGCCTAGTGTTACACACTTTAGAGTTTTTGGTTGCAAATGCTTTGTTAAAAAACATGGTAATCTTGATAAATTTGAAGCTAGATCTGTTGATGGCATGTTTCTTGGTTATCCATCTCATACTAGAGGCTACCGTGTGCTTTTACTTGACACTAACAAAATTGTGGAGACTTGCGAGGTTTCTTTTGATGAAGCTAGCCCAAGTACTAGCTCCGATATTGCAGGTCCGGATCCATATCCGCAGGGGGAGAGTATTTTTATTGAAGAAGATGAAGAAGTGGTGCTGCTGCCCGAAAACTCGGAAGTAAATAACGATCAAGCTGCTGATTTTGCACCACAACCAGCACCAACAGTCACTACTACTGGTTCGGACCTTCCTCAATCAACAAGCTCTCCGAATCAAAGGTCCGAACATGAAGAAGAAGGTGCTTGTGAAGTGTCTACTCCCCTCCGAGTACTCAAAAGTCATCCTCCACAACAAATCATTGGAAGCTTGCATGAACGAGTCACTCGGTCCAGGTTTTGCGATCCAAACTCTCATGCTCATTCTGCTTTTGTTGCTTCTTTTGAACCCAAGGATATATCACACACACTCACTAATGAATCTTGGATTAATGCCATGCAAGAAGAGTTAGAAAATTTTGAAAGAAATAATGTTTAGAAACTTGTACCTCCACCTCAAGGTCACACATTAATTGGAACTAAATGGGTATTTAAAAATAAGCAAAGTGAGGATGGGGTTGTGGTTAGGAATAAAGCTAGGTTGGTTGCTCAAGGTTTCACTCAAATTGAAGGTCTAGATTTTGATGAAACATTTGCTCCTGTTGCTAGATTAGAAGCTATAAGAATTTTATTAGCATTTGCTGCATCTAAAGGTTTCAAGTTATATCAAATGGATGTTAAAAGTGCTTTTCTTAATGGCTACATAGAGGAGGAGGTTTATGTTAAGCAGCCACCGGGTTTTGAAAATCCAAATTTTCCTAATCATGTTTACAAACTGTCCAAAGCCTTGTACGGTCTAAAACAAGCCCCTAGAGCATGGTATGATAGGTTAAAAACATTCTTACTTGAAAAGGGGTTTACCATGGGCAAGGTTGATAAAACTCTTTTTGTACTTAAGCATGGCAATGACTCATTATTCGTTCAAGTGTATGTGGATGATATTATCTTTGGTTGTGCTTCTCATGATCTCGTGTCCAAGTTTTCAGCTATGATGAGTTCAGAATTTGAGATGAGTATGGTGGGAGAACTCACATACTTTTTGGGGCTGCAAATCAAGAAAACAAAAGAAGGAACTTTTGTGCATCAAACTAAGTATACAAAGGACCTTCTTAAGCGCTTCAACATGGACAAATGCAAGCCTCTTCGGACACCAATGGGAACAGCAACAACACTTGAACTTGACGAAGATGGTGACCCGGTCGATAAAAAGAATACAGAAGTATGATTGGATCACTTTTGTATCTCACGGCGTCAAGACCGGACATACAATTCAGCGTATGTCTTTGTGCACGTTTTCAAGCTTCTCCACGTGCTTCACATCGCCAAGCCATCAAAAGGATTCTCAGGTACCTACATGGAACTCAAGAATTTGGCATTTTTCTTCCTTCTTCCTCAACCGTTTCTTTGAAAGCTTTTTCGGATGCTGATTTTGGGAGTTGTAGGATTGATAGGAAAAGTACTTCGGGTGCTTGTCATTTTCTTGGTAATTCACTTGTTGCTTGGTCCTCTAGAAAACAAAGTTCAGTTGCACAATCCACGGCTGAATCTGAATATGTAGCTGCGGCTAGCGCTTGCTCACAAATTCTTTGGATTGTTCAAACACTTAAGGACTATGGGGTTGATTTAGATAGTGTTCCACTGTTTTGTGATAACACTAGTGCAATTCGTATTGCTAAAAACCCCGTTAAACACTCTAGAACTAAGCACATTGATATTAGGTATCACTTTGTTCGTGATAATGTTGAAAAAGGAAACATTGTGCTTCACCATGTCGATACCGAACAACAATTGGCTGATATTTTTACAAAACCTTTGGATTTCACTCGTTTTTGTTTCATTCGTAGTGAAATAGGGGTTATGCATCCTCATGGCTTAAATTGAGGGGGTGTTTTTGAAAATTTGAAAGTCTATGTGTGAATCTGAAACTAAAATAATATGAGCATAGTATTTCATACATATATGACTTTGTGATTCCTTTTACAGACTGAAAGTTCTTACTACATTACTCATGTTATACATTTTGTAGTTTTTGCCATGACTAGTAATTGGAATAATTACTTACACTAAATCTGGTCATGATCGAACTTTCTTGCTGTTTTGAACTTGTTGCGTGCTCACAACTGCTTTTAATCATAAAAAATTAATCAAGTGATCAGCTCACATGTTGAGTTTTCAAATAAAATATTGAGAAAAGATCAAGAGAATATGCATGCATCGCACTTCTTCTTTTGAGATTGCTTATCATTGCACTAAGATATGAACTTGGAAGGAATTGTGTATGACTAAAACCATGTCCTTAAGCTTCTGATTATCAAATGACATAGGCTTGGCTTGGTTGGTTAGAATAAGGCTGATGCGGCATATAATCTCTTGCAAATATCATATGATCAACTTTGTGCCTTAAATGATTATGAATAATAAAAATGCAGCAACAAGTGTCATGTTTTCAGGTTTTGAAATAGTTGAGTAAGGGAGATCATGACTTGCTTAAACTGAAAAATACATTTGATCTCTAGCATGGCTTACACTACTTTATGTATCTCATTGATGTGATAGTGTAAGTAACCTGATAGTATGACTTGGATGAGCTTTGTTTTGTATGTATATGTTATAATATGCTCATAACATTTAAAAATTTCTCTTTTGAACCTTGCTGAATACATTGTCAAAGGGGGAGAAATATGTATAAGGAGAGATTTTTTTACACTTTGCATATGTGATACACTTTCTTCCTTCTCTGATTTTAAAAAATGGGGAGAAATTAATAAAGGGGGAGAAATGAGTTTTCAAAGCTTTTCAAAACTTTTCATAAGCCAATGTTCGGATTTTAATTGGTGTTGCCAATGCATTCATCAAGGAGAGATTGTGAGACCTATGTGTGCTGAATACATTGGCAATTAGGATAAAAGTTAGCATTAACATTCAAAGTTTTGAATATTGCCAAAACATTCTTTTGTGGTAAGGTCCGACAAGTTCTTTGTTAGGTCCGCCAAGTGTTGGCAAGGTCCGACGCAAGGTCTGGAGAGCTCCTGCAAAGTCCGGAGAGCTTCTGTGAGGTCCGGAGCTTGTTTTTAGGGAGCTCCCGTGAAGTTCAACTCGTAGAACTGCAGCATCTTGTTTTTGCTTTTAACTCGCAATGTTTCAAACTTGCTTTATGGGAAGGTTTGCTTAGTATTAATCCGCTAAGTTTTTGGTGTGTTTTGGTGGTTATGGCTGTTATCATTTGATATGGTTTGCAACATGCTTATGTGACGTGCTCATGTAAGGTGTTGTGGTTTTCGAACTAATGTGAGTCAAGTCGAGGACTTGTGCTCGGAAGAATTGGTTGTTTATTCATGTGCAGGTGTTGCTTGAGTTCAAGACATGGCTGGTGACGGTATCCTTGGACTAGTCTCAGGGAGGAGATGAGGTTCCAACAACCAAGTTCGGGAGGAGCTGTGGTTGAGTTGATCGGGAGGTCGCGCAACATGTTTGGATCAAGGGCAGTGCATATGAAGGTTGCGTGTACGTCGTTGGAAGGTGTTTGCACGTGTGCAAGGAGTGCATGGATGCGGCAACATTGTTCCAAGGCGTGATGAAGAGAAGTGGACATAAAGAACTGGTCGGAAAGGTCCAACCGGCTGGATTGCGTACTCAGGCTGAGGCTGAGTCGGATATGGCTCAAATATGGAAGATTTGAGTTGGTTATGATAGGATTTCGTGCTAGGCACGAAGTTGAGTTGTTTTAGGAATGTTTAGGACGTTCCTAAGGTGTTTGGAAGTCTCACGATTGCTTCTATCTGCGAATAGGAGAGTCCTGAGCAGTTAAGGTAAGTTAGGATACGAGTCCAATTAGGAGTAGGAGTCCTAGATTGGATTGATTAGCCTGAGGGCTGGCTATAAAAGCAAGGGAGGCCAGAGCTCTCATGGGTAGAGAACTTTGGGCTGTTCCTCTTGTGTTTCTATTGAATAAAGTTCATAGTTTCGAGGAGCTTTTGTGCCTTGTTCGTCCGACTTGTTTTTCGTCAAGTCTTTCTCGCTGAGTTTCTGGACAGACCGACGTTGCTTCGGTGTTTCGTTCATAACTCGAGTTTTACAGATCCGATTGACGTGATTCTTTTTGGGTTGTCTTTACAACTCAATTATCTATCACCTATGAAATTTTAACGAGCTTCGGATCTGTAGTTTTTGAGATACACGAGTTTCTTTGCAGCGTTTCAGATCTGTTTTATATCGGGTAGAACAGATTGATCTTCGTTTAATGTTTTGATCGTATCTCAAGTTTTACTTCGTGTTTTCAAGTGATTCTTGTTGCATTAGATCCGTGACTTGATTCTCTACCTCTCTACTTGATTTGTCACGGTTGAACACGTTTGAAAACACTTGCACACACGGTTTCTTTAACCGATTGATTTTTTGCTGAGGGGTTTTTGTTGTTTCCGCTGCGAAAAGTTTTAATCTACCATTCACCCCCCTCTGGTAGCTTTTCACGTGCTCTTCGATCCTACAAGATCATCTCTGGTTAAAAAGTTGTGGTAATTCAAAGTCAGCAGAATTTCTGGAAGAATTTTAACAGCACCTCCCTTGGGAAGTTGCTGTTTTCAACTCTGGTTTCCACTAATCTGTGCTGAAATTTCAGAAACTTTGAATTGAAAAGATGTAACGCATCTTCTACCCTTTCTAAAGATGTATCATATGACAATTTTAGATCTTTCTACTGGGAGTTATGTTTGAAAAACAGAACAGTCCAGAGAGTGTTTAACTCTGGACAGTTTACATTCCTCTGGGATTTAAGCCATCTTAAGGTGTGTTTCAGCTCTGGAAGTCTACAAAAAAGTTGTAGAGTACTCAAATACCTTTCCAGAACTATATACCACATGTCCCTGGGCTAACATACCTGTGAGTTATGCCCTGTTGAATATCAGCAAACTTGCTGCCCAAAACAGAGCACTCTGTTTTTCAGTCTTTTGGCTATCCTGCTCAACTATCACATTCCTCTACCAACCAGGGTCCTAAATGTTGAAACTTAGTGATTTTAGTTTCTTGTTATCATTATTTTTCATGCATATGCCTATACTATGTCGGTACTACGTTCCTCACAAAAAGAAAATCCTAACCGGATTATACCGGCACATACGTCTCAAGTGTGGCACTAAACGGTCTCTCGCACACGTTTACTACACGGATATATACGTGGTTAGTACCTGCAGAAGACCACACAATAGTGATGCACTCAAAGGTTGTGTTTCCATTTCAGGCAGGACCATATTTGAAATTAAATACAAACGCCTGTATCATTGCCATACGGCCGTCCTTGAGCTAAGTCATGTCTCAAGGTACGTGATCGTGTTTCAACACCACACGACGGGGAACCCGAGTATGTCATGAACGGGTCATCACGGTTGGGAATGTTATCAACCCAACAGATACCACATACTGCCCTGCAGGGCACGCCGATGGCAAGCGCTGCGTATGTCCTCCTGGGCTATTTCTAGACGAACATACTCTCGTGTTACTGACCATGCGATGGGGTCTCCACTTACTTGCCTAATGCACGCTAGGGATCAGCGTTTCATATGAACTCAGGAACATGAAAAGAGTCCAAGAGTTTCATATTGATGTCTCACACCAAGCTGTGAGACCTATCCCTGAACCACGTTCCTCGTCAGGGGAGCTAACCGAAATTGAACCGCTTTCGGTGGCGTTCCTTACCATTTTACCTGCGCATAGGTGCGTCGTTGCATAATTAAAATTCAGAATTATAACATATAGGTTAGTATTTGCCACTTTAAGTAACTATGCTAATATAGTCCTTACTTGGGCAACTACCGCATCCTCACCGTAAACCTAAGTTTTCCCATAATACAGTCCTTAAGTACTGTGCTATCCCCAATGCAGCTCTGATACCAGGCTGTGGCGGACCAGAATCCGCTCATCCAGGATCACAGAGGGTGGTGCCACACGATGCGACACCTGACAGCACACGTCATAAGGACACAATATATTACATGGGAAAAACAACTGAAACTGTACAAAGTAGTACACTACTCAGTTACAAACTATTGTTTATGTTACACAGCGGAAGTCTACACTATACAACTCACGCCCGCCTATCTAGCAAAAAGTCGGCTGCCCAGCCCTAGGGCAGCCAACACTGGCTGCACTCCTCAGCTCAGCGCGGTGTGTACGGCTCCCACTCAGCCGTGGTCCACGATGGAGGGTAACCCTCGCCGGTGGACTCGTACTCCGAGTCCGTGGGTGGCTCCTCACCTGAAAATACTTAAGCAGCAACCGTGAGCACGATGGCTCAACAAGACTTAACCGACTCACCTAGGCATGAAACTCTACATGTGGGGTACAATGACCATGGGATGGTACATTTCAGCACACGGACGCGCCTATAGTTTATCCTTAGTTCATCTTTTAGCCACCAGTTAACAGTTCAGGAATCTGAAATTTAGTAAGCAATACTTGGTGGCACACATGTAGCAATACAATTATATCATAACAGCAATATTGAATCATAACATTCCATAAATTAGCCTACGTTACGACACAGTGAACAAGCGGTACTCGTCACCACGAGGGACGGCGAATCGACTCGATATACACCTGCAGGGAAACCCAAAGAGCACGTCACGTACACCCACCCGTGAAGCTGAACAGCACGCTCACTCGATGTTGTACGGGACAACCTTTCACCCAACAGCCCAAACGTCAAACCGGTGGCACCAAAACGGACAGGAGGTTCCCTACACGGAGCATCTCTCTATGCCCGTTAGCATATTTCTACCTTGCTGCCCTCAACCTACACCTATAAATCGGTGTGCTATGCCTCGACGCCCGGAGGTTTAGTCTACATCGGTTTATCGGGGCCCATATATCCGATATGCCTTCGGTACGTTCAATACTTGTTCAGCAGGGCCGCACACGGATCAGTCCTCAATCGACACGGACAGGGCTGCGCACACAAGACTTCCTCTTGCTGCGCCCTAGCCCCTGCGTAGTCTCATTTTTATTACTAATGTGATCTCACATCACTCGAACCAAACCCGTGTGTCGCAGCCTAAACTCGCGAGTAGATTCCAACTACTCGACTTGTACCAAAGTCCTATGAATCATTAAGCATAGCCTGTCTACTCAAGGTCCTAGGAAAATTTTTGGTTATGCAAGTGGGGTTCCATCAATCCTACACCTAATGCACATCCATACTCCACGCTAGACATGTAACAAAGCAAAACTTTATAAAAGGGTTAATGCAAACCGGGGCTTGCCTTGTTGCTGCTGGTCAGGGGTTAGGTCTTCGTCCGGAAGGAGGAAGTCAAGCACTTCCGGAGTCTCCTTGCCTTCAGCGACTACACGTTAATGAAATACTACATGTCAACTTAATTGCAATGTGTAAACTTGAATACATAATTACTAATAACTCTAGCTAGCCCTCCCCTTTAGTTCTGAAATTTTTATGGTGGCTTGGTAGGGTCCTAACCAGAGTCTTGACCAAGTTTCATTTGAAACAAAGTTCATTTGAACCTTGTACAAATAAAAGCCAATTTGGTCAATATTTGAGCCTCTAAGTAATTCCAGGGGTTTTCATGGCTCCAACCATTACTTTCTGGAAACTAGAATTTAAGATGGTTCTAATGGGATTGGTTTCATGTCATTTGAAGAATTCTACTGAAAGTTATGCCCTAAACAAGATTTGAGAAAATCTGAAAAATGTTTTTGTACATTTTTCTATTTTCTCAGGGCAGTTCACTTAATCACCCCATTAGGGGGACTAAATGAGCTTGGATGAGTCTTAAAATTGTACTGTGACTCAAGGATTTTCCAATGACCCTCTCAGCCAAATTTCAGCATTTTTCATAAAGTAATTCTCCAGATAAAATTCCCAACAATTTAAACTTTAGGTAATTAATTCTGGAAAACTATTAGGTTTCATGAGCTGAAATTGGTATTGATGGAAAGTACTCAAAATTATGAGTTCAGCAAAATTTAGTTCACTGGATTTGGAGCTTCCTAGCAAAAGTTCTATGCATTTGAAGTTTGAACCAAATCTGAAAATTCAAATAAAGTTTAAACTGTCGGGTGGGATCCCCGGGCTACGTGTCAGCACCTCAGCCATCCCGCACAGGGGTCCGCAGAGTTTTTCGCAAAGTCACACGGGATCTAGCTGCCACAGCATAGCGTTTTGTCACACCCGGTTTCTCCGAAGAACAACCGAGTGAATATCACATGTATGCCAGGATTATTTTCTCATACATGTGATGACAAATAGTGAAGCATCATTTATTACAAGCCAGGTGTCGAATATAAATAAGTCTTACATAGCATATGTCTCGATGGACGATAATAAGTTCATGACAAGTAAATAAACTAGCAGCGGAATATTATTCTTGTGGGCTCCGTCACAGGCGTTGCCCGGGGGACTACATGAACCTAGAAACCTTCTTCGGGTCCAAAGTCTTGATCATTAAACCCCACATCATTCTCTTGACCTGAGCAGCAATATAAACCAACAAATATGCAAGGTTGAGTACCGATGGTACTCAGCAAGTGTGGGAAAGTTATGTCATGCATGGCTAGAACAAGAAGAGGTTGAACTCATGGTTAAAGCACTACGCAATTATTCCTACCACCTTATCTTATTAAGCACCTACATTACTACACAGGTGAAATGGTCCCAATCTCCCATCCCATCATCATAATCAAATAACCATAACATCATTTCCAATGTTAAGCTCCCCGCTTAACATCCACAACTTCCAAAGTCATCATCCTCTAATCATGAATAAGTCCAAGCCGCTCTTGACCGTGAGCACGGCTGTCATGACAGTTTTGACTCTGCAGAGTTTGCACCACTGTACCCACATGTAGTGATTTCATCCCCCGTTGCCGGGTGGACTAAAAGAACCTCCATTATGCCAGTGGCTACGAACCACATTCACACTTCCCAGGTGTGTAGTCAGGAGATCACTACGAAGCCTTTACAAAGGGATTCCCGACGAGCGTGGGCCCACTGAGGTTTCACCCCTAACAGCATACAAGAGGCTCCAACCCCGCTGCAGTGGCCCCCTCTTGAGCCTTGCGGTTCATACGGTAGTCCAGCTGACACCTATTCCCCGCACCATCCAACACACCCATACTACGCCGGGGATACACCTAATTAATTGGCCAAGCTGCCCCATCTCAGCATGTGGTTGGCACGGTAAAGCCAGGTTACATGCTCCATGAACCGGTCCTTAGGATCCAGGCAAGTACTAAACACAAACCCGAGTCTCGTGCACCCAGCACCAACCAAAACATCCAACTTGCCTTGATCCCTACCTCTACATAACTCATAACATCTCATTCAAGAGTAAGGTAAATAAATTGATGATCTCATATCCCAATTATCCCATTCTAAGCATGGCTAAGCATAACAATAAATGACATGATAAAATAAATCCCAACCCAAGCTACAAGGAAACAAGGTAATGCAATTCTAAGGAAACTGACACGACCCCACTGGTCCTGTCGAGCCAGGATCACGCTGAGGGGTGCTGCGTTGCACAGCACCGTATAACACACGTCAAAGGTACAAAGCGGAAGCGGAAGCTTTATTACATAAACAAGTTTATTAACATGTTTACATCAAAATAAGTTTAGTCCACACTCGCGGGCGTAGACTAAGCATCAAGTGCACGTTCAGCCCTCGAACGTGTCCTTGCTAGCACACACGCACACTAACTCTGCGGCGTGCACGACTCCCACTCGACGGGGTTCCCCTCCTGGGGTTCCGTCTCCTCTTCGGGAGTCCCTTCCTCATAGAACCCTGCAAAAGCTTCAAACACAAGCAGTGAGCACGAAGGCTCAGCAAGTCTGACCCGTCTCACCTAAACATGGAACTTCTACATGAGGGTAATGGGTTGCTTGAGGGAACAAAAATCATTTGCACGGACTCGCCTAATTAGTGGAGCCTTACTTTCAAGTTTTAGCAGCAGGTTGTGGAGAACCTTACGCTAAGGCACATGAGAGAGCCGCAATCAAACAAGAAACGCATTTCTCTCATGTACTTTGCCCAAAGTTGAAAAGAACTTTAATTAGCTCTAAGCTACAGCATATCATTAACAATCAATGTCCAGCTTTCAATCAGCAACATTTTAACATGTGACTAGCCTGTTCTTTCTACGTCACGGTACAGTGAACAAGTGGTACTCACTGACCGCGAGGGACGGCGATTATAATCGATTTACACCTGCAGGGTTACCCGAACAACCCGTCACGTACGCCCGTACTCGATGTTGCCTACAACAACCATCACGGACGCCGTACGCGACTACCTTTCACCCGTTAGCCAAATATTGAACCGGTCCCATCGTCCCGAGCAAGAGGTCCCTGCACGCGCATCTCTGTGCCGCCAGCTGATTTACACCTCGAGCTCTCAACCTACCCTCTGAACGACGGGCAATGCCTCAACACCCAGCTACCTGAGTTACATCAGTTTCCCGGTTCCCATATAGCCGGTAGGTCTTCGGTACTGTTCTAGCTTGTTCAACAGGCCCGCACACGGCTCGGTCCTCAATCGACACAAGCGGAGCTACAGCACACAGGCCCCAAAGTCCTGCTGCCCTTACTCTCCGCTCGGTCTCATTTTCTTGCCATGTGTTTCATGTGCTATCTCTACCCGAGCAATGTGCCTCTAGCCTATTCTCGCGAGTAGTTCCAACTACTCGACTTGTACCGAATCCTACTCTATCCTAGCAATGCAGTAACTAACGGGGTTTGCAATCCTAAACCCCAACCCATGGTTTTCTTGGCTATGCAGTGGGGTTTCCAAACAAGACTCTAATGCACAGAATAAAGGAAACAAGTATGTGCTCAAAACAATAAAAATTTGGAAAAAGGTTAATGCAAACCGGGGCTTGCCTTGCTGCTCTTGGTCGTAGGCTAGCTGTTCCTCCGGAGTAACGAAGTCTAGGACTTCGGGTTCCTCCTCGACCTTAGCGACTACATGATAAGAACAATGTATGTATTAATTTAAATGTATTTGTATTAACTTTGAAGTTGTGAAGTCTATACCCCTTGCTAGACAGACCTAATGACTGTGAAACTTTTACTGTGGCTGGGTTACAACCTAAACAAAGACTTGGTCAAGTTTTAGTTGCAGTAAAGCTCATTTGAGCCCTCCACAAATAATTATGTCCTTGACCTTAATTGGAATTCTTAGGGTGTTCTAGGAATTTTCATGAGACAAACTATGACTTTCTGAAATCTAGATTTTCAGAGGGTTCTAATGGAGTTGGTCTCACCTAATTTGGAAGTCTCTAACTAAAGATATGAGCTAAACATTTCAGAGAAAATTCTGAAAATGTTTCTGAACATTTTCTATTTTCTCTGGAACAGTTTCACTAATCACACCATTAGGTGGACGAAATGAGATCAAATGGATCTGAAATTTTTATGGTAGTTCCAGGATATTTTGGTGAACATCCCAGCAAAATTTCAGGATTTTCCTCCAAAGGATTCTCCAGTTAAAATTCCTAACAGTTTAAAATTTGAGGAATTAATTCTGGAGAAATAAGGAATTTCATGGAGTGAAACTTGATTTTCTGGAAAGTACACAGAGAGCTGAATCCAGGAAAATTTGGTTCACTCAATTTGGAGCTTTCTAGCCAAAGTTATAAGGATTTGAAGTTTGAAGGAAATCTGAAAATCGGGGAAAAGTTTAAACTCGCGCGTGGGCCCAGGGGACACGCGTCGCACGCCGAAGCGACAGCATACCGCGGCCCACAAGGCTTTTGCGTGCCAGCACACCCGATCCCGGCCGCAGCCGGATCCCGATTCAAAATATCGGCCGCTGACAGCTGGGGTCCACCCCCTTCTTCAACCTCGCGACACCCGCGCTCCGCCGCCGAGGGACCTCGCCGGAGAGCTCGCCGCTGGCTGCTGTACAGCTCCAAACTTCTTGATTCTGGCCGTCCCTGCCTACTTTTACTCGGGGAACATGATTCTAGGGTTAGCTGCTCATGACAATGGCCGGAGCATGGTCGGCGACGAGCCGCCATATCGGAACGACTTCGGCCATGTCGGCTAACTCTCCTAGTACCTCAGCTACTTGGGAAATCGGTCGGGGAGCATCAGTGGACCTCAGAGAAGGTCGACATGAACTCGAGGCAGCTCGGGGAAGGCCCGAAACAGGTCCTCACCGTGCGCCCGATAACCCCCGTGCGTTCCGCCATTAGTAGACCTTGAATTACGCCGGGCACAGAGGTTTTCCGGCCCAGAGTTGTGAAGGCAACTTGTGCGTTACCGTGTCTAGCTCGTGTGGGAGTGGCCTGAGGCCCTCTAATCCTTTCTATAGCACGAATTAAACAGAATCGTACCCGAAGGTCGTTCTGCACACAGAAAGGGGAAAAGTGGAAATTCACCGCCGGTGAGCAACCACTCGAGCTGTGGCTCGGGGATGAGCAGCACCGGTCACCCGCGCGTCCAAGGGTGCCTTGGCCCGGGCGTGACAACGCCCAGGTTGGGCTGTCCACGAGAGCCCGAGGTGCGGCGGTTCCAAGTTCCGAGTTTGATCTTTCGGCACAGCCGATATCAATCGGTTCCAACCGAATTCTAGCAATGGGGAGGATGGAGGAAGGTCTCTAGTACCTTGCTGGGACTCTGGAGTGGAGAGAGGGAGCTGCGATCGGCTTGATCAAGCAGGAACTCGCGCGGCGGCGATGGCAGTGGAGAAATGGATCGTGCACGTCGGCAGCTCGGGGAATAGCGACTGAAGCACGCCGGGGAGGGAATAAATAGCCCGGTCGGCTGGTCTCCGGCTTGGGGCGCGCAGCAGGAGCTGGCGCCGGCTGCCCCCTTCGGTGGCGCGCGCGCACAGCTGCCGGGAACCGACTGAACTGTGGTTCAGTCGGTTTGTTTTGAGGCAGAGGCTGACATGTGGGTCCCACTCCTCTTTTAACCTCTGAAATTTACTCCTAACAGCTGTGGTAAACAGTGAACCCTATTCTACCCTTGGCAATTCAAATTATTCACCCAAGAGCCATTTGAATTGATCAAAGTTCAAATGAGGTTTGGTTTGAATGAATTTCAGCACGAGTTCAGTTTGAAATTCAAATAAAGTTTGAATTTCTCCCCCTTAGCTCAAGTCAAGATCAACTCCAAATGGAGTGAAAATTGGTGTGTGAGCTCACAAAAATGTGCTGAGTAAGAATATGCCTTCCACTTTCAAATTCATGGCATAAAAAAACAGTTTGAATTTGAATATGTTTTCAAACTGCCCTTTTCCTATCTATACCCAAAATGACCTCAAAAAGGTTTTGAATTTGGGTGAAACTTGGCATGGACATCCTTAGCAAAGTGTAGGAGTTTTCATATGTCCAGCCCATCTATATCACATGTGGGAAATACCACTTTTGCAATGTGTGAGTTTGTTCTCTAATGAGCATGTTGATAATTGTTACTTGCTCTTCATATGTGTTCATCACTCTTCCTCAAATGAGGTGTGTGGTGTGGTGATGAACACTGCAAATGAGTGTCAAAAACTGAGGCCCTTACATTCCTCCCCCCTTAAAAGAATCTCGTCCCGAGATTATAAGGTGAAAATGAGAGAGAGGACGGTGGAAAATTACCGGATATGCGACGTGAGAAAGTCGGGGTAGTTAGTGCGAAGGAAGTCTTCGCTCTCCCATGTCGCTTCGTCCATGGAGTGATTACTCCATAGAACCTTGTAGAACCACAACGTACGGTTGCGTGTGGTTCGGGCCTTTTCATCAATAATCTGCACCGGTTCCTCCCGATAGGTGAGATCCGGTTGCAGTTCTTCAATGTCTTCCAGCTGAACGGTAGTTGATAGCTTGAGACACTTCCTCAGCTGGGAAATGTGAAAGACGTCGTGCACACCGGAAAGTGCTTCTGGTAATTTCAGCCGGTATGCTACCGATCCACATCTTTCGGTAATCTGGAATGGACCGATGAATCGGGGTGCCAACTTTCCTCTCACCCCAAATCTGTTTACGCCCTTCATTGGAGATACTCGTAGGTATACGTGATCTCCAACATCGAATTGTAATGGGCGCCTTCTCCGGTCCGCATACTGCTTCTGTCGGGATTGAGCGGCTTTTAGGTTCGCTTGAATCAGTCGAACCTTTTCTTCCGCGTCGTTGACAAGGTCAATCCCGAAGGTAACCCTCTCGCCAGACTCACACCAGTTCAGTGGTGTGCGGCATTTTCTGCCGTATAGCGCCTCGTAGGGCGCCATCTTGATGCTGGCTTGGTAACCATTGTTGTACGAGAACTCGGCTAACGGCAAGTGATCATCCCAATTCTTGCCGTGGTCGATAGCGCAAGCTCGTAGCATGTCTTCTAGAATCTGATTTACCCGCTCGGTTTGTCCATCCGTCTGCGGGTGGTAGGCTGAACTACGGATCAGCTTTGTCCCCAAGGCAGCGTGCAGCTGCTCCCAAAAACGGGACACAAATAAAGTGCCCCGATCCGAAATGATAGTACGGGGTACGCCGTACAAGCATAGGATCCGTGAGATGTACAGTTCAGCGTACTTCTTGGCGTTGTAGTTGGTGTTGACCGGGATGAAATGGGCAACTTTGGTGAGCCGATCGACGATTACCCACACAGAATCATGTTTCTGTAAGGTGGTGGGTAAACCGACGACGAAATCCATGCTCACGTCTTCCCACTTCCAGGCAGGAATGCCCAGTGGTTGCAGCAGTCCCGGTTTCCGCATATGATCCGCCTTCACCCTTCGACACGTATCACACTCGGACACGTATTTTGCAGTCTCTTGCTTCATCCGTGTCCACCAAAACTTGCTTCTGAGTTCTTGATACATTTTGTTGCTGCCGGGGTGAATAGAAAATTTTGATAAGTGAGCCTCATCAAAGATTTTCTTCCTTAACTCCGGGTTTCGGGGTACGACGATCCGGTCCTTGAACCATAGGACGCCGTCTCCGTCCTTCCGGAAACATTTTAATTCCCCACTATCTATACGTCTCCGCAAATGTGACATGCCCTTGTCATTCTTCTGGGCTGCCGCTATCTCTTCACGGATGGTGGGGATCAAAGCTAGGTTGTAGAGAGCTCCGTGTGGAATCACATGTAGTGGTGGTTCGCTCTCTTCCAGCGGTGTGATGGTCAGATTATTGACGCGTGACTTGCGGCTCAGCGCATCTGCCACAACGTTTGCCTTGCCCGGATGATAATGGATCTCTATCTCATAATCCTTTATCAGTTCTAACCATCTTCGTTGCCTCATGTTCAACTCCTTCTGAGTGAATATGTACTTAAGGCTTTTGTGGTCGGTATATAAATGTACGAGGTTACCGAGTAGGTAGTGCCTCCACATCTTCAGTGCAAGTACCACGGCAGCGAGCTCCAAGTCGTGAGTTGGATAATTTTGCTCATGGTTCCTAAGCTGCCGTGATCCATACGCGACCACTCTTCGGTCTTGCATCAGCACACATCCGAGCCCAATGCCGGATGCATCGCAGTACACATCGAACGGTTTTGTTGTGTCTGGCTGCGCCAAAACCGGTGCTGATGTCAGGTGCTTGACTAAAGCCTTGAATGCTGCTTCACATGCTGGACTCCAAACATATTTGGTAGCCTTCTTTAGCAGCTCTGTCATTGGCTTGGCAATCTTCGAGAAGTTCGGAATGAACCTCCGATAATATCCCGCGAGTCCGAGGAAACTCCGTACCTCATGAACGGTTCTCGGGGATTTCCAATTCAGCACTTGCGTGATCTTGCTCGGGTCCACAGCGATACCTTCCGCTGAGATGATATGCCCGAGGAAAGGCACTTGCGATATCCAAAACTCGCATTTGCTGAATTTTGCGTATAACTTGTGATCCCGCAGCCGTTGCAAGACTATACGCAGATGTTTCTTGTGATCTTCCTCCGACTTGGAGTATACCAGGATGTCGTCGATGAAGACCACGACAAACTTGTCCAGCTCCGGCATGAACACCGAGTTCATTAAGTACATGAAGTGAGCTGGAGCATTGGTAAGGCCGAAGGACATGACCAGTTACTCATAAAGTCCGTACCTTGTTGAGAAAGCTGTCTTCAGAATGTCCTCCTCCCTTATCTTAATCTGATGGTACCCGGATCTTAAATCCATCTTGGAAAAGATCTTTGCTTCGACCAACTGATCAAACAACATGTCGATCCGTGGCAACGGGTACTTGTTCTTGATGGTTACGGCGTTTAATGGACGGTAGTCCACGCAAAGCCGCAACGTTTCATCCTTCTTTTTGACAAATAATGCCGAACAGCCCCATGGCGAGGAGCTCGGCCTAATAAAACCCTTCTCCAGAAGGTCCGTTAGCTGAGTCTTCAGTTCAGCCAACTCCTTGGGCGCCATCTTGTACGGCCTTCGGGATATTGGCATGGTTCCCGGTGCAAGTTCAATCTTGAACTCCACCTCTCTATCGGGTGGCATCCCCGGCAAATCGTCCGGGAACACATCCGGGAACTCTCGGACCACTGGAATGTCTTCCAATCTGATGATTGTGGCTTGATAGACACTTGGAAGTTTTATTTCTGGACTGTCCAGAAATAATGAGTGAGAACCGTGCACCTCTGAGTTTAAGTGCACGACTCGAAGGACGGTGTCTAAAACAGCGCCGTGGCGGGTTAACCACGACATCCCTAGGATGACATCGACCTTCTGTCCCTCTAAGATAATGAGAGACGTGGGGTACACTCTACCCGCTAAGCATAATGGTGCTTTGGAGACCATTACGCTTGCTGAAATCTTCCCACCCGGTGAACAAATTAAATATGGACTATCGGTGGGTAGTATTGGCAAGCTGTGTTTAGCAATGAAAGCTTGGCTAATAAAATTATGCGTGGCGCCTGAATCAAATAGTACTATAGCGGGATGCTGGTGGAGTTGAAACATACCCGCAAGGATTGGCTCGCCCTCCGGCACGTCCTCAATGGCAAGCTGGTGGACAGTACCGGGCCTAGGGTTTGCCCGCCGCGCATTAGTAGGGTTCCGGGGTTGATTCCTCCCCGGAAACTGTGGTGCCACTCCGCCGCCTTGCCTCTCTGGGCAACTGCTTGCGAAGTGTCCTGGACGACCACACTTGTAACATGTGGCCGCTGCTGGTGGAGTACTTGGTGGACGAAAGCCCGGCATGCGTTGCGGAGGTGCAAACGCACGCGGCATCGCCCGTTGCTGCTGTTGTTGTTGCGGTGGTGCTGGCAGTACCGGCCGGAATGCCGGTGAAGAATACGGCCGACTGCGGAACGGCATCGACCGCTGTGGTGGTTGCCAGCGCGGGCCTGATGGTGGGCGATTCACCATCCGAAACTTCTGAGAAGGACCGCCTCATTCTCCGCTGCTCTGCGGCGCGCTTCGCTTTCGCTCAGCCGCCGCCAACTCCTTGCCGGAGTCCTCCTGAACAATCGCAGCATCAATTATGTCGTTGAGGCTGCCGCGATTGAACATCGCCAGCTTGTCCTTCAGGAGCGGGTTAAGCCCCTGGTAAAAGTGGTCCCGCCGCTTCTCGTCCGTATCTGCGTGATACGATGCGTAGAGCGAGATCGTTGAACGCCCTGGAATATTCCAGCGTGTTTCGGCTCCCTTGTTGCAGGTGTAGGAATTCCTGCGTCTTCCTCTTCATCAAACCGGGCGGTATATGATAGGCCCTGAAGGCCGTCCGGAACTCCGCCCAGGTCATCACTCGGTCGGTGGGCTGTGAAGCACAGAAGTTGGCCCACCACGCGCTCGCGGATCCCTGGAGCTGCTGGACCGCGAACTGAGTCTTGCGCTGATCGCTGATTTGGAGCAACCCGAACTTCATCTCTATGGCGCGGAGCCAGTTGTCCGCGTCAAGTGGTTCATCCGCCCTTGAGAATACAGGGGGATGAGTCGCCAGGAAGTCGGAGTAGGAGCTCTGTTGGCGCTCCTCACGATCTTGACGTCTCTCTGGGCGAGACGTATTCGCAATTAACGTTTGCAGCAGCTCTGTGTGCTGCTGATGTGAACCCGCCATTGCCGCGACAATGTCGGCCAATGTAACCGTCGGCAGTGGCGGTGGCGGTGGCGGTGTTTGCTGTTGCTGTTGCTGCTGCTGTCCCGAGGAGTCCTCGGGAGGCGGTTGGGAGGTCTCTCCCCCTTGGCTAGTACCCCCAACATCAGGGTTGGCACGAGTACGCGTCATTCTGAAATTCAACACAGCAGCAATTAGCACATGTCTTTCTCAAAATTCCATAAACAGCAGTAAGTATTGAAGCGAGGCATGATTAACTTGCACAACATTCACATATATTGATAAAGCATAAACTTTATACAAGATACATTATTCCCGGATCTCCGAGAAGTCGTGCTCATGTCGTCACTACCTATACATACGCTACTGTCTACACGACATGTCACCGATTACAAAAGTTGGGTTACGCTACCCTAGCTGCCCTACTTGGCAACCGTAACCTCCTACTCGGAGTAGAATTCGACCTCCTGTGGGTCGTCCTCCTCCGGTACCTCGGCTGGTGGCTCTGGATCTACCACCTCTTCTCCCATTCCGGGTTCCCCCATGGCTGGAAGACCCAAGACTACCGGTACGCCCAATACCGGGGGCACGAGGTCCTGCAATGCATGCACCTCGTCCATAGCCTGGTTGTAGTCCTCTTCCCAGCCTTGTCCCTCCTCAATAGCATCGTCCCGCTCTTGAGCAAGGTCCTCATTCTGCTGGGTTAAGGTCTGCACCAGCTCTTGCAACGCCGCGATGTCAACACGGCTCTTCTTCTTTGCCTTCTTCAGACGACGCAACTGATTGTGTTGTTCATTCAGTCGCTTGATCGTCGGAAGGAGCACATTGCGGAGTGTACTGTGAGCACCCTCGAAATGATCTCCACGGCTTGCGCTCTCCTTGAGCTTGGTGGCGAGATGCTCCGTATGAACAGCTTGGCTGTTCATCACAGCGTTTCCCGCCCTCATTTGGAGACTGAGATTTGCCTCCGCGGGGTTGTACCTTGGGCAAGTCGGGTCTGTTGCCTCCAGGTACCTCTCTTCCCACACATGTTGAGCTCGTCCCTCCACCGGAACGAGTGCGTATGGAGTACCCTCCATAGCCTGCACGTGTAGTTGGCAGAAACGTGACATAGTGTCACGGGCTGCCACTTGCCACCTCCCTTCCGGTTGTCTTCCTCTCACCGTGACGGTGAATGGCACCCAACCGGGTGGCGTAGGTCCTGCGGAAACTTCGACATGGATCGTCCACGTCTTGTTCCCCTCTTCGCCTTCTTCCTTAGCAAAGTATTGCGGCATCTGATTGTACCCGAAATATTGGAGCATTTGCCGCAATGCTTCCGGGTAGCCGCTACGGTCAGAGCAGTGGGAAACTACCCACCCGTTTTCCAACCGTTTATCTGCTGCCATCTGTAACAATATATTTGAGAAATGTCAAATATTTATTTGAACAGTAAACCATTGAGTTATAACATAAGATATGTCATTGAACCCATAACACTTGGAAACATAGTTCAAATTTTTAAACAAATTTGACTGCTGATCTGCTGTTACCATGACAGCCCTGACCAGTCTCCATATCAATCTGATTTAGGCCAGGTTAGAAGCAAAACTAGTCCTGGAGCTCAACATCAAAGTTAAAGATAACTTCAATAGCTTTCCAGAAAGCATTTGCTTGGCCTAAGATCTGTCCTGGTTCACAAGTTATGAGATGCCAAAGTTAACAGAATTTCTGGAAATAATTGGACCGCACCTCCCTGCCTTAGGTACTGATTTGATCCAAGCATCCCAGTTAATTCTGTTCCTAATCTGACAAAACTTTCCGTCACAAAGTTGTAACCCATCTCATAAGCTTTCCAGAACTACCTCATTTTCTATTTTTGGATTTTTATGCAGGAAGTTATGCTTAATTTACAGAGAGTCTACAGAGAGTCTTTGCTCTGTCCTGTTTTCTGGACAGTTTCAACTCTGCTGCATTTTTCGAGTGGTTAAGGGATGAAACACCTCTGGAACTCAACAGAAAAGTTGTAAAGCTCCTCCAAAGCTTTCCAGAAATGTATCATACGACCCCAACCTCGAAAGAACTCAACCTCTAACCTCTGATTAACTTCAGCCTTGATTTAGCTGAAAACAGAGTGCTCTGTCCTTAACATCCTATAAGTTGAAAACTTGTTAACTTTGAATATCTTGTACAAGGGAAGGAATTACATCAAGTTTTACTACTTTGGATCAAAACCTTCAAGTTTTTAAATGAAGTTGTTCATTTAGTTGGGTGTGACGTCGATGCGTCACCAAATTTTATCGGTACTACGTCCTCACAAAGGAAAAACCTATACCGGACTTAGCCGGCTTCGTTAGTTCAGTGGCACTACTCGTCACTCGCACACGGATGCTACACGTCTACCGTTTCGTGGTAAGGCTACCTGCAGAAATTCAACCAATCATCAGGCTCGGCTGCACACCGAGCCCGGAATCCATACAGTTGGTACACCCGGCCGTCATCACTCGCCCGGATGTTCTCAAGCCAAACACGCCTTGAGTTACGTGTTCACGTTTCAGACCACGTGACGGGGTCTCCCATGTTGCACCACGCACGCCAGGGACAGACGTTGCTTGAATACCCCAAACGACATGAAGAGTCGTAGAGGATATCAAAGCGGGTCGGGTTACCAGCCACCCGTGGGGCTCCACCCTTCAGCTTGTGCGCACTGGTGGACAGCGCTTACGTGCACCCCCCAAGACATGAACGTCCCGAGATGCACGATTTTTCCGACATAACAAATAGGTTAATATGCCACTTTCTATATGCTAATAACATCCTTATACGGGCTACTAACTCGTTCCTCACTGGATTTTTGAAAAAGAAGACCTTTGTACTGTGTTAAACCTCAAGCGAGCTCTGATACCACGCTGACACGACCCCACAGGTACTGTCGAGCCAGGATCACGCTGAGGGGTGCTGCGTTGCACAGCACCGTATAACACACGTCAAAGGTACAAAGCGGAAGCGGAAGCTTTATTACATAAACAAGTTTATTAACATGTTTACATCAAAATAAGTTTAGTCCACACTCGCGGGCGTAGACTAAGCATCAAGTGCACGTTCAGCCCTCGAACGTGTCCTTGCTAGCACACACGCACACTAACTCTGCGGCGTGCACGACTCCCACTCGACGGGGTTCCCCTCCTGGGGTTCCGTCTCCTCTTCGGGAGTCCCTTCCTCATAGAACCCTGCAAAAGCTTCAAACACAAGCAGTGAGCACGAAGGCTCAGCAAGTCTGACCCGTCTCACCTAAACATGGAACTTCTACATGAGGGTAATGGGTTGCTTGAGGGAACAAAAATCATTTGCACGGACTCGCCTAATTAGTGGAGCCTTACTTTCAAGTTTTAGCAGCAGGTTGTGGAGAACCTTACGCTAAGGCACATGAGAGAGCCGCAATCAAACAAGAAACGCATTTCTCTCATGTACTTTGCCCAAAGTTGAAAAGAACTTTAATTAGCTCTAAGCTACAGCATATCATTAACAATCAATGTCCAGCTTTCAATCAGCAACATTTTAACATGTGACTAGCCTGTTCTTTCTACGTCACGGTACAGTGAACAAGTGGTACTCACTGACCGCGAGGGACGGCGATTATAATCGATTTACACCTGCAGGGTTACCCGAACAACCCGTCACGTACGCCCGTACTCGATGTTGCCTACAACAACCATCACGGACGCCGTACGCGACTACCTTTCACCCGTTAGCCAAATATTGAACCGGTCCCATCGTCCCGAGCAAGAGGTCCCTGCACGCGCATCTCTGTGCCGCCAGCTGATTTACACCTCGAGCTCTCAACCTACCCTCTGAACGACGGGCAATGCCTCAACACCCAGCTACCCGAGTTACATCAGTTTCCCGGTTCCCATATAGCCGGTAGGTCTTCGGTACTGTTCTAGCTTGTTCAACAGGCCCGCACACGGCTCGGTCCTCAATCGACACAAGCGGAGCTACAGCACACAGGCCCCAAAGTCCTGCTGCCCTTACTCTCCGCTCGGTCTCATTTTCTTGCCATGTGTTTCATGTGCTATCTCTACCCGAGCAATGTGCCTCTAGCCTATTCTCGCGAGTAGTTCCAACTACTCGACTTGTACCGAATCCTACTCTATCCTAGCAATGCAGTAACTAACGGGGTTTGCAATCCTAAACCCCAACCCATGGTTTTCTTGGCTATGCAGTGGGGTTTCCAAACAAGACTCTAATGCACAGAATAAAGGAAACAAGTATGTGCTCAAAACAATAAAAATTTGGAAAAAGGTTAATGCAAACCGGGGCTTGCCTTGCTGCTCTTGGTCGTAGGCTAGCTGTTCCTCCGGAGTAACGAAGTCTAGGACTTCGGGTTCCTCCTCGACCTTAGCGACTACATGATAAGAACAATGTATGTATTAATTTAAATGTATTTGTATTAACTTTGAAGTTGTGAAGTCTATACCCCTTGCTAGACAGACCTAATGACTGTGAAACTTTTACTGTGGCTGGGTTACAACCTAAACAAAGACTTGGTCAAGTTTTAGTTGCAGTAAAGCTCATTTGAGCCCTCCACAGATAATTATGTCCTTGACCTTAATTGGAATTCTTAGGGTGTTCTAGGAATTTTCATGAGACAAACTATGACTTTCTGAAAACTAGATTTTCAGAGGGTTCTAATGGAGTTGGTCTCACCTAATTTGGAAGTCTCTAACTAAATATATGAGCTAAACATTTCAGAGAAAATTCTGAAAATGTTTCTGAACATTTTCTATTTTCTCTGGAACAGTTTCACTAATCACACCATTAGGTGGACGAAATGAGCTCAAATGGATCTGAAATTTTTATGGTAGTTCCAGGATATTTTGGTGAACATCCCAGCAAAATTTCAGGATTTTCCTCCAAAGGATTCTCCAGTTAAAATTCCTAACAGTTTAAAATTTGAGGAATTAATTCTGGAGAAATAAGGAATTTCATGGAGTGAAACTTGATTTTCTGGAAAGTACTCAGAGAGCTGAATCCAGGAAAATTTGGTTCACTCAATTTGGAGCTTTCTAGCCAAAGTTATAAGGATTTGAAGTTTGAAGGAAATCTGAAAATCGGGGAAAAGTTTAAACTCGCGCGTGGGCCCAGGGGACACGCGTCGCACGCCGAAGCGACAGCATACCGCGGCCCACAAGGCTTTTGCGCGCCAGCACACCCGATCCCGGCCGCAGCCGGATCCCGATTCAAAATATCGGCCGCTGACAGCTGGGGTCCACCCCCTTCTTCAACCTCGCGACACCCGCGCTCCGCCGCCGAGGGACCTCGCCGGAGAGCTCGCCGCTGGCTGCTGTACAGCTCCAAACTTCTTGATTCTGGCCGTCCCTGCCTACTTTTACTCGGGGAACATGATTCTAGGGTTAGCTGCTCATGACAATGGCCGGAGCATGGTCGGCGACGAGCCGCCATATCGGAACGACTTCGGCCATGTCGGCTAACTCTCCTAGTACCTCAGCTACTTGGGAAATCGGTCGGGGAGCATCAGTGGACCTCAGAGAAGGTCGACATGAACTCGAGGCAGCTCGGGGAAGGCCCGAAACAGGTCCTCACCGTGCGCCCGATAACCCCCGTGCGTTCCGCCATTAGTAGACCTTGAATTACGCCGGGCACAGAGGTTTTCCGGCCCAGAGTTGTGAAGGCAACTTGTGCGTTACCGTGTCTAGCTCGTGTGGGAGTGGCCTGAGGCCCTCTAATCCTTTCTAGAGCACGAATTAAACAGAATCGTACCCGAAGGTCGTTCTGCACACAGAAAGGGGAAAAGTGGAAATTCGCCGCCGGTGAGCAACCACTCGAGCTGTGGCTCGGGGATGAGCAGCACCGGTCACCCGCGCGTCCAAGGGTGCCTTGGCCCGGGCGTGACAACGCCCAGATTGGGCTGTCCACGAGAGCCCGAGGTGCGGCGGTTCCAAGTTCCGAGTTTGATCTTTCGGCACAGCCGATATCAATCGGTTCCAACCGAATTCTAGCAATGGGGAGGATGGAGGAAGGTCTCTAGTACCTTGCTGGGACTCTGGAGTGGAGAGAGGGAGCTGCGATCGGCTTGATCAAGCAGGAACTCGCGCGGCGGCGATGGCAGTGGAGAAATGGATCGTGCACGTCGGCAGCTCGGGGAATAGCGACTGAAGCACGCCGGGGAGGGAATAAATAGCCCGGTCGGCTGGTCTCCGGCTTGGGGCGCGCAGCAGGAGCTGGCGCCGGCTGCCCCCTTCGGTGGCGCGCGCGCACAGCTGCCGGGAACCGACTGAACTGTGGTTCAGTCGGTTTGTTTTGAGGCAGAGGCTGACATGTGGGTCCCACTCCTCTTTTAACCTCTGAAATTTACTCCTAACAGCTGTGGTAAACAGTGAACCCTATTCTACCCTTGGCAATTCAAATTATTCACCCAAGAGCCATTTGAATTGATCAAAGTTCAAATGAGGTTTGGTTTGAATGAATTTCAGCACAAGTTCAGTTTGAAATTCAAATAAAGTTTGAATTTCTCCCCCTTAGCTCAAGTCAAGATCAACTCCAAATGGAGTGAAAATTGGTGTGTGAGCTCACAAAAATGTGCTGAGTAAGAATATGCCTTCCACTTTCAAATTCATGGCATAAAAAAAACAGTTTGAATTTGAATATGTTTTCAAACTGCCCTTTTCCTATCTATACCCAAAATGACCTCAAAAAGGTTTTGAATTTGGGTGAAACTTGGCATGGACATCCTTAGCAAAGTGTAGGAGTTTTCATATGTCCAGCCCATCTATATCACATGTGGGAAATACCACTTTTGCAATGTGTGAGTTTGTTCTCTAATGAGCATGTTGATAATTGTTACTTGCTCTTCATATGTGTTCATCACTCTTCCTCAAATGAGGTGTGTGGTGTGGTGATGAACACTGCAAATGAGTGTCAAAAACTGAGGCCCTTACAGAAACTTCCTAGCATGGGTTTCATATTTCAATTGACAATGCAATAAATTTTTATCTACACATCCTAGCATAGGAACAAAGTGGTCAAGGACACTTGCCTTCTTCCTGCTGCTCTGGGAATGGAAAGTCTTTTTCTTGGAAGGGAAGAACTTGCTCTGGGGCAGGTTCTACTCATGCCAATACACATAGCAAAAGAAAACACAATCCATAAGACATAGTTCACACTTCCACTTCATACAAACCAGACATTCACATTTATGAAAGTCATTCACATTTCTATGTGTTGTGGTTATTCTATGTGTGTTGATTTTTGGCTTACATGCACTTTTAAACATGTTTATATGTTTTCTAACTTTTGTATTCAGATTTATGTTTGCACACTATATATGAGTTTCCCATTTGAACAAATTCTTTATATTCAATTGATACATATCTTAGCTACCAAGTATGCATGGAAGGTATTTTCCTACTGCAAATGGGTTTTAAGACCTTCTACCAAACCCTAAACTGAAATCTTTGGATTTGGAGACTTCATTTCTCCTTTTATAGTTATGCATACCTACTTTCCTATATTTTAAGATTTATTTTCTATACCTAATTGTGAAGTTTATTATGAAAATCATAAGACACATCATCTAAACAGAATAGGTTCTGACCTAAAATATTAAATAACATATTTTTGAACTTCTCCTCTAATGTGAACTAATTTACATTTATTTTACCAATTTTCAGAATTATTTTCTAACCTAAAAATGTGTCCCTATAACTAATAAATGTGAATAATCAATTAGACAGATTCATTTCAACTTAAAATTTATTTTTAACTCACTCCAAAGTTTTCCAAGTGCTAGGAGAGTTCAAATTTGAATTTACAATGTGTTTGTCCTATCTTTTGAATTTTAAATACTAATCACATATTCAAATTCCTAAATTTAATATCATATAGGGTTAAAAAGGTAAACTCACCCCACTACAGGGTCTATTATATTATTTTAAGAATTTCCAGGGGCCTAACTATGCATAACAGAGGGGTTTTGCTAATTTTATTAAGTCCAGGGGCTAAAACTGATTTTTAATTGGATTTACATGAATTTCTGAAGTTCTAGGGGCTAGATCAGAAGTTTCCGGGGCTAGCTCGTATTTTCCGAGATCCCCAGGGGGTAGCGCGTAAGAATCCCGGCCTTTATAACGCGGGGCTGACGTGGACCGTCCGATTTAAAACAGACGGCTGAGATTATAACGCCGAACCGGTACGCGGGGATTTAAATTCTACCGTGCGATTTAAAATAAACGGCGCACAAGCGGCCACGTCGCTCTGATCAAACGCGGGCGGCGCGCGGCGGCGGGAGGCGGCGATCTCGCCGGAGAGCTTCGGATCTTCGTAAATTCTTCCTAAAACTGGGATTTTATGGCATAGATCGGTAGAGGGGAGGTCGGGGAGCTCACCTCGGGGGTTTTCTTGAGCTCGGAGGTCCTTGAAGGCGGTCGGCGACGAGGTCCGAGGTGAATTCACGGTGAGGCTCGTCGGCGCTGTGTTTGAAGCGCAAACCAACGAGTTTTCTGCACCTGCGTGGTTCCCCGGAGGCGGTGGATCAAGATCAGCGTTAGATCAGAAATCCCGAGCGAAGATCGAGCAAAATTGGCCGGAGAAACTCGGGTTCTCACCGGAAGGAAAAGCGGCTGATCGTGGGTGAAAATCGGGAAGATGCCGGTGTTTATATAGCCGGGGAGGGGCGGCGTTCGGTTGTGATCAAGTTTGCGTCGTCCAGAACCGAAATTCGGCTGGGATACGCGAGTATCCGGGGCGGTTTTGATTCGGAGGTGAGAAGAGTCCCGGCCGGCTGAGCGCGTGCGCGAGGAGGAAGAAGGATGGCGGGCCCCGCGTGTCAGTGGGAAAAAGGGGGGGTGTGCGGCTGCGGGCTGGCGCGGGGGTAAGTGGGCCGGCTGGTGGGTTTCGGCCCACTGGCCGGGGAGGTTTAATTTTTTCTTTTTCTTTTTCATTTCTGTTTTGAGTTTAATTTGAATTCCAGTTTGAATTTGAATTTTTGCACCACATGCAATACATCCAAAAACTTTTAAATTCCCCTCTTAACAGGTTTTGGGGTGTTACAGCTCTACCCCCCTTAAAAGAAATCTCGTCCTCGAGATTGGTGGTTCTAAGAAAACAATTCTGGAAATTGTGCCTTAAGCTCGTCTTCTCGCTCCCAGGTGGCTTCCTCTTCCGAGTGATGCTTCCACTGCACCTTGCACATCCGGATTCTTTTATTTCTTATGAGGCGTTCCATTGTCTCCAAAATCTTGGATGGTTGCTCGGCATAAGACAAATCCTCAGCTACGTCAACCTCGTTCATGGGTAACACCTCTTCAGGTGTTCTGAGACATTTCTTGAGCTGGGACACATGGAATACGTCATGCACATCCGATAGGCGAGCCGGTAATTCTAGTTGATACGCCACTTCGCCTTTCCTCTCCAGAACTTGAAAGGGTCCGATGTATCGAGGTGATAATTTCCCTTTCTCCTTGAACCGACGAAGTCCTCGGATAGGGGACACCTTGAGATAGACATAGTCTCCCACATTGAAAACGAGCTCTCTTCTCCGAACATCGGCATAGCTCTTTTGTCGTGTCTGTGCTATCCTCAAGTTGTTGCGAATTTCCCTCACTTTCACCTCGGCTTCTTGTAGTACTTCGGGACCAAACACTTTACTTTCCCCCCGTTTGGTTCCAAAATAGGGGAGTTCTGCACTTCCTTCCATACAAAGCTTCAAACGGCAACATCTTCATACTAGTCTGATAGCTGTTGTTATAGGAGAACTCCGCAAACGGTAAGTTCTTGTCCCAACTCCGATTGTTTTTTAGTGCACACGCTCTCAGCATATCCTCAAGAATCTGATTGGTTCTTTCCATCTGCCCGTCAGTTTGGGGATGATAGGCAGAACTAAAATTCAGATGGGTTCCCATGGTTTCATGCAACTTTTGCCAGAACCTTGAGGTGAACTGTGTCCCTCGATCCGACACTATCTTCTTGGGCACTCCATGGTAACACACGATCCTTGACATGTACAATTCTGCCAATTTGGATCCGCTGTAGCTTTCTTTCACGGGGATGAAATGAGCTACCTTAGTCAGCCTGTCGATGATGACCCATATCGAATCATATCCCGATTGGGTCCTAGGCAGTCCCACTATGAAATCCATACCTATTTCTTCCCATTTCCATTTAGGCACTTTGAGTGGTTGCAACAGCCCCGCGGGTCTTTGATGTTCTCCTTTTACTAGCTGACATGTGTCAGATAGGGCGACATGTTCCACGACATCTCGCTTCATTCCATACCACCAATACCTGCTCTTGAGGTCCTGGTACATCTTCGTACTCCCAGGATGAATGGAATAGTCAGAATCGTGAGCCTCCTTCAAAATCAATTCACGGATCTCCTTCACTTCAGGCACACAGATTCTTCTCCCGTGCCATACCGTACCTTGTTCATCCTCTCTGAAACCAGGAACTTTATTTTCCTTGATGAGTTGTCTGATTTCTTGTATCTTCTCGTCATTCTTTTGACCATCGCGTATGTATTGTTCTAGTGTGGAGTCCACTTCCATGGCGATGGCTTCACCACTATTCACCAGGCCTAGATTGAGTCTTATAATATCGTCCTTCAATTCTGCAGGCATGTCCTTCAAGCTCAACCTGTTGACCTGCACTTTCCGACTTAAAGCATCGGCCACGACGTTGGCTTTCCCAGGATGATAGTTGATGCCCACATCAAAGTCATTGATTAGCTCTAACCATCTCATTTGTCTGATGTTGAGATCTGGCTGTGTGAAAATGTACTTTAAACTCTTATGATCCGTATATATCTCTGTCCTCTTCCCCATCAAGTAGTGCCGCCAAATTTTCAACGCGTGTACCACTGCGGCTAGTTCTAGGTCATATGTAAGATAGTTCTTCTCGTGTTTCCGGAGCTGCCGGGATGCATAAGCCACGACATGCCCTTCTTGCATGAGAACACATCCCAACCCGTTTCAGAGGCATCGCAGTACACCGAAAAGTTCTTCTGCATATCTGGCATAACTAGCACTAGGGCTGTTGTCAATCTTTTCTTTAGCTCCTGAAAACTCGTCTCGCACTGTGGCGTCCATGTGAATGTGATTCCCTTCTCCAACAGTTTGGTGAGGGGTCTCGAGATCTTGGAGAATCCCTCAATAAACCGTCGATAGTATCCAGCCAATCCCAAGAAGCTTCGAACGTCCCCGACATTCTCAGGGGTCTTCCACTTTTGTATATCCTCGATCTTGGCGGGATCTACGGAGATTTCTCCCTCCGAGATTATATGTCATAAGAAGGGAACTCTCTTCAGCCAAAACTCACACTTGCTCAACTTGGCATATAGTTGGTGTTCTCTCAGCTTCTGCAACACCAACCTTAGATGTTTCTCATGTTCCTCTTCATCTTTGGAGAAGACGAGAATGTCATCTATGAAAACCACCACAAATTTGTCCAGATATTCCATGAATACCTTGTTCATGAGATACATGAAGTATGCCGGGGCATTAGTTAGCCTGAAAGGCATGACGGTGTATTCATACAGTCCGTACCGAGATACGAAAGCTGTCTTGGGAATATCAGATTGCCTTATCTTAAGTTGGTGATATCCCGACCTGAGATCAATCTTCGAGAACACACAAGCTCCCCTCAACTGATCAAACAAGTCTTCAATGCGGGGTAATGGGTACTTGTTCTTGATGGTTACTTCATTCAAGGCACGGTAGACTACGCATAACCTTTGGGTTCCGTCCTTTTTGGGCACAAATATCACTGGAGCTCCCCATGGTGAGGAACTAGGACGAATGTACCCCTTCTCCGTCAATTCTCTTAAATGATCCTTGAGTTCCCCCACCTGCTTGGAGTCCATCCGATAAGGTCTCTTGTATATCGGAGCTATTCCAGGCACTAGCTCAATCGCGAATTCACTTCACGATCGGGAGGCATACCTGGCAACTCCTCCGGAATAACGTCCGGATATTCCCTGATAATCCTTATCTCCTCCAATTTCACCTCAACTTGATTTAATTTAATGTCCCTCCTAGGCTCTTGTATTGTTATGAACTTTACTCTTGTGCCACTAGGGTGAGTTAGTTCCACCGTTCCGGTCGAACAATGGATGATTCCCTTATGTTTGGTCAACCAATCCATACCCAAGATAACATCTATCCCTTGTGAATCTATCACTATGAGGTTAGCAATAAATACTACCCCATTAATGTCTAGGTTCACCTTGGGACACACTTGTCTTGTCCTTATTTCTCCACCTGGAGAGTTGAATGCTAGCATATAGTTCATTTGTGTTGTTGCTAGATCATGCTTCTTAACAAACCCTTGGGCAATGAATGAGTGGGTAGCACCAGAATCGAACAACAGGGTTGCAATGTGTAAATTGGCAGGAAAGTTACCAACTACCATGTCAGGTGCCTCTTGCGCTTCCTCCATGGTCACGTGGTTCACCCGTCCTCGCATCACATTCTGCTGTTGCGACTGCACGGGCTTTTTCTTTGGGCACTTATGGGCGTAGTGCCCCACTTCACCACAGTTAGAGCATTGCACCCCAACCTTAGGGGCCTGGCCTTTGTTGTCTTGGGGTTGGTTTGGGGGTCCTTGTACTGCTGGTCGAGGTTGATATGTAGGGCGAGGCTGCTGTACAAACTGACGTGGTGGTGTTGGTGCTGACGGAGGCCTGAAGTTCGGGTTGTACCCTCTCGGTGCTGAGTAGGGTACCACAGCACGACTCGCCTGCCCTGCGGGTTGCTGCATCAGACGTGGGCGGGTGTTGCTGCCCGAGGCTTGGTGTGACCATCCCGCCTTCCTCTTGTTTTCATTTTCCAAGGCCTTCAGCTTCCTTTCTACAACAAATGCTCTGTCCACCATCTTTTAGAAGCTTTCATACTCGTTGGAGGACATTGCACACTGCATTTCTGCGGTAAGTCCTTCCACGATGCAATCCTGTTTCTGCTCATCAGTCTCTATGTCCCGTGGGGCATAACGGGATAGTTGAGTGAATTTAGTGAGGTATTCCCTCACAGTCATGTTTCCTTGCTGCAACCCCAAGAACTCCTTCCTCTTGTTTTTGAGTTCAACCCTTTCTATGTAATGGTTGCGGAAGCTACGCTTGAACTCTTCCCAAGTGATGTTCTCAGGGTCATGATGGGCGGCCACGTAAGCGGTCCACCAATCAGCAGCAGGTCCATGCAATTGGTGAGAGGCAAACAGCACCCTCTCATACCCTTGGCACTGTATGATCCTCATCTTGCTCTCAATGGTCTTTAGCCAATCATCTGCCTCCAGAGGTTCAGCAGCACTTGCAAACTTTGGAGGTTGAGTTCCTAGAAACTCACTCAACCTTGGTTGGCGTGGTGCAGCTTGTGGAGGTGGAACTTGATGCAAGTTGGCCACCACTTGAGTCAGGTTCTGGATGAGCTGATTTTGATTCTCAAGCATTTGGTGGATGGGATCCACTCCCTCACGGCGTCCACCCCTGTCTTGGCTCCCAGAAAGATGAGGGTTGCAGGCCTCATCGTTGTTGTTGGCGGGGTTGGCAGCACGATCCTTTCCTCTTCCGGCCATCTAGCATGATCAACCAAATGTCAATTTAAAGCATTATGTATTATCTTACTACTTTCACTTGTTTTACTTTTAAGGGTTGAGGCTTTGTTGTATTTATACTTTCCGAGGGTTCATGTCTCACACAAAAATAAATGCACTATTATTTAATGTGGGTTCACACACCAAAGCAAAACAACCTGAAGACGAGGCTGTGGACAATTGCTCATGGCCTCCACAACTCACGTCACACATCACACATTAACACACCATTATCTAAGGTATTGACTCGCCTACTCGATAACCTACTGAACCATGGGAAAGTACTCTACACGACTCGTATCACTGAGCTGGCTCCTCGGGATCTTCCTCATTATTGCGGCTGCCTTCCGACTCTGCTTTGGGTGGGGAGGCTGCTGGTGGAGAAGTGCGACGACGCCTGATCGCCCAGCGATCTGGGGAGTCAGGAGTCCATGTATCATTCACGGTGACACACAATTCATTCCCATCTTCTCTTTCTCTCGCCCTCAAGCAGGCTCGAAGCAACACCTCTGTCTCCTTCAGGGTGTCATGAACATCCTGAAGCTCCTGCTGGCACTCCTGCAGTCGAGTGCTGAGCATAGCAGCATCCTCCAAGCACATGTCCATGAGCTCATGGGAAGTCCCCTGCTGCACTGGCGGGTACTTGTACTCCGTAGTACCACTCTCACGCTGGAGGACATACATGTACTCAGTCCTGTCCAGGTGGCGACGGTAGATGTGACTCTGGCAGGTGATGGCCTCCCAGGCGACATCCTTCTCCGCATCGACCTGTGTTGCTCGACAAGCTGGAGAGCGGTGGATCTTGAGCAGCTGATTTTCATGGATAATCCTCATCTCTGAACTCCATTCTTCCCGCTTCTCCCGAATGGTCCTGGTGGAGCTATAGTGTATGATTAGCTTGCCCGTACTGCCGGCGGCTTGGAGCATACGTCGAAGACGGCGCAACAAGCCTCCTACTGCCAATCCGTAGGAAAGGTACGTCACCGGACGGCTCTCGTCTCTTTGGGCAAGGGCAACTACGGGAACTCTCCCTCCTGTGGACTTGCGAGCGGTGCGAATCATGCGAACCATCTAAAACATAAAGCATTTAAACTTAAGTTAGATAGTTGGGGTAAGATGAAGAAAGTGACCCCATTAAATAACACTTTTCAACCCACACCTTGTAAAATAGTTTTAAGAAAATAGGGTCCTTAAATACGTCCATTTCTACCTAGGTCCACGTTCCTACGGGCAACCTTGGCTCTGATACCACTTCTGTCACACCCGGTTTCTCCGAAGAACAACCGAGTGAATATCACATGTATGCTAGGATCATTTTCTCATACATGTGATGACAAATAGTGAAGCATCATTTATTACAAGCCAGGTGTCGAATATAAATAAGTCTTACATAGCATATGTCTCGATGGACGATAATAAGTTCATGACAAGTAAATAAAGTAGCAGCAGAATATTATTCTTGTGGGCTCCGTCACAGGCGTTGCCCGGGGGACTCCATGAACCTAGAAACCTTCTTCGGGTCTAAAGTCTTGATCATTAAACCCCACATCATTCTCTTGACCTGAGCAACAATATAAACCAACAAATATGCAAGGTTGAGTACCGATGGTACTCAGCAAGTATGGGAAAGTTATGTCATGCATGGCTAGAACAAGAAGAGGTTGAACTCATGGTTAAAGCATTACGCAATTATTCCTACCACCTTAGCTTATTAAGCACCTACATTACTACACAGGTGAAATGGTCCCAATCTCCCATCCCATCATCATAATCAAATAACCATAACATCATTTCCAATGTTAAGCTCCCCGCTTAACATCCACAACTTCCAAAGTCATCATCCTCTAATCATGAATAAGTCCAAGCCGCTCTTGACCGTGAGCACGGCTGTCATGACAGATTTGACTCTGCAGAGTTTGCACCACTGTACACACATGTAGTGATTTCATACCCCGTTGCCGGGTGGACTAAAAGAATCTCCATTATGCCAGTGGGTACGAACCACATTCACACTTCCCAGGTGTGTAGTCAGGAGATCACTACGAAGCCTTTACAAAAGGATTCCCGACGAGCGTGGGCCCACTGAGGTTTCACCCCTAACAGCATACAAGAGGCTCCAACCCCGCTGCAGTGGCCCCCTCTTGAGCCTTGCGGTTCATACGGTAGTCCAGCTGACACCTATTCCCCGCACCATCCAACACACCCATACTACGTCGGGGATACACCTAATTAATTGGCCAAGCTGCCCCATCTCAGCATGTGGTTGGCACGGTAAAGCCAGGTTACATGCTCCATGAACCGGTCCTTAGGATCCAGGCAAGTACTAAACACAAACCCGAGTCTCGTGCACCCAGCACCAACCAAAACATCCAACTTGCCTTGATCCCTACCTCTACATAACTCATAACATCTTATTCAAGAGTAAGGTAAATAAATTGATGATCTCATATCCCAATTATCCCATTCTAAGCATGGCTAAGCATAACAATAAATGACATGATAAAATAAAACCCAACCCAAGCTACAAGGAAACAAGGTAATGCAATTCTAGGGAAACTTCCTAGCATGGGTTTCATATTTCAATTGACAATGCAATAAATTTCTATCTAGACATCCTAGCATAGGAACAAAGTGGTCAAGGACACTTGCCTTCTTCCTGCTGCTCTGGGAATGGAAAGTCTTTTTCTTGGAAGGGAAGAACTTGCTCTAGGGCAGGTTCTACTCATGCCAATACACATAGCAAAAGAAAACACAATCCATAAGACATAGTTCACACTTCCACTTCATACAAACCACACATTCACATTTACGAAAGTCATTCACATTTCTATGTGTTGTGGTTATTCTATGTGTGTTGATTTTTGGCTTACATGCACTTTTAAACATGTTTATATGTTTTCTAACTTTTGTATTCAGATTTATGTTTGCACACTATATATGAGTTTCCCATTTGAACAAATTCTTTATATTCAATTGATACATATCTTAGCTACCAAGTATGCATGGAAGGTATTTTCCTACTGCAAATGGGTTTTCAGACCTTCTACCAAACCCTAAACTGAAATCTTTGGATTTGGAGACTTCATTTATCCTTTTATAGTTATGCATACCTACTTTCCTATATTTTAAGATTTATTTTCTATACCTAATTGTGAAGTTTATTATGAAAATCATAAGACACATCATCTAAACAGAATAGGTTCTGACCTAAAATATTAAATAACATATTTTTGAACTTCTCCTCTGATGTGAACTAATTTACATTTATTTTACCAATTTTCAGAATTATTTTCTAACCTAAAAATGTGTCCCTATAACTAATAAATGTGAATAATCAATTAGACAGAATCATTTCAACTTAAAATTTATTTTTAACTCACTCCAAAGTTTTCCAAGTGCTAGGAGAGTTCAAATTTGAATTTACAATGTGTTTGTCCTATCTTTTGAATTTTAAATACTAATCACATATTCAAATTCCTAAATTTAATATCATATAGGGTTAAAAAGGTAAACTCACCCCACTACAGGGTCTATTATATTATTTTAAGAATTTCCAGGGGCCTAACTATGCATAACAGAGGGGTTTTGCTAATTTTTATTAAGTCCAGGGGCTAAAACTGATTTTTAATTGGATTTACATGAATTTCTGATGTTCCAGGGGCTAGATCAGAAGTTTCCGGGGCTAGCTCGTATTTTCCGAGATCCCCAGGGGGTAGCGCGTAAGAATCCCAGCCTTTATAACGCGGGGCTGACGTGGACCGTCCGATTTAAAACAGACGGCTGAGATTATAACGCCGAACCGGTACACGGGGATTTAAATTCTACCGTGCGATTTAAAATAAACGGCGCACAAGCGGCCACGTCGCTCTGATCAAACGCGGGCGGTGCTGCCCGGCGGCGCGCGGCGGCGGGAGGCGGCGATCTCGCCAGAGAGCTTCGGATCTTCGTAAATTCTTCTTAAAACTGGGATTTTATGGCATAGATCGGTAGAGGGGAGGTCGGGGAGCTCACCTCGGGGGTTTTCATGAGCTCGGAGGTCCTTGAAGGCGGTCGGCGACGAGGTCCGAGGTGAATTCACGGTGAGGCTCGTCGGCGCTGTGTTTGAAGCGCAAACCAACGAGTTTTCTGCACCTGCGTGGTTCCCCGGAGGCGGTGGATCAAGATCAGCGCGTTAGATCAGAAATCCCGAGCGAAGATCGAGCGAAATTGGCCGGAGAAACTCGGGTTCTCACCGGAAGGAAAAGCGGCTGATCGTGGGTGAAAATCGGGAAGATGTCGGTGCTTATATAGCCGGGGAGGGGCGGCATTCGGTTGTGATCGAGTTTGCGTCGTCCAGAACCGAAATTCGGCTGGGATACGCGAGTATCCGGGGCGGTTTTGATTCGGAGGTGAGAAGAGTCCCGGCCGGCCGAGCGCGTGCGCGAGGAGGAAGAAGGATGGCGGGCCCCGCGTGTCAGTGGGAAAGGGGGGGGGGGCGTGCGGCTGCGGGCTGGCACGGGGGTGAGTGGGCCGGCTGGTGGGTTTCGGCCCACTGGCCGGGGAGGTTTATTTTTTTCTTTTTCATTTCTGTTTTGAGTTTAATTTGAATTCCAGTTTGAATTTGAATTTTTGCACCACATGCAATACGTCCAAAAATTTTGAAATTCCCCTCTTAACAGGTTTTGGGGTGTTACACGTTTTTAGCAGAGGCCGACACGTGGGGCCCGCGGGGTTTCTTCAACGTCGCGTTCCCGCGGCTCCCCGCCACCCACCTCGCTGGAGTACTCGCCAGGAGGCTGTTCCAGTGACCGGAGCTCGACCAAATTGGCCGCCCCTGCCTGAAATTCCTCGGGGAACCCGTTTCTGCCCTTGTCGCCGGCCGGTGATCACCGGAACCAGTCGCGCGACGGTGACAGTCTACGGAAGGGGTCCGGCGACGTCGGTATGGCGCCGCCATGCCTCACAGTCCCCTCTGACGGCTCCTACAGCACCGCCACAACCCACGGAGAAACGACCCAGCTTCTGATCTTGCTCAAAGCCGTGGCAAACTGGACTTCACCGCGCGACCTAGGTCTAAACCCGGTGTTGAACGGGAAACCCGTGGAACTCGGTGGTTTCTTGCTGGTTTCTCGTGGTTCTTGGCTGTAGGGTTGCGCACGGACGTTTCTAGCTTGTTGTCGCAGCTGGGGAACGATTGCTCAACCAGTCATCTCGAATTTTCCGATTTAACCGAACCGGGTTATATCGCATGTCCTTGGCGAGAACTGGAATTCCGGCCAGCACACCCCATGGCATGCGGCCGGGGTTGTTGGACAGGGAGTACACTCCCAGGCGAACCTCCTGGCCAGCTCAACTCGACGGGGGATCAAACCTAGCGGCCAGTCTAGGAGTTTTTGGTCGCGGCGGCTCTACCCGGTGTGGAATGAAAACAGAGAGCTCGGGGGCGGTTTACCGTGGATGGGGCGCCGGGGTATCGTGTCGATCACATCGAGGAAGCCTCGGCGAAGCTCTGGGTGAGCTCAGACTCCCGTGCTTGCTGCAGAGACGGGAGGACACCGGAGAACCGAAAGTTTGGGTGTGCGCAGCGGTGTTTCTGCGTCGAGGGCTCGGGAACGGTCAGGGCAGCGACGGGAGTCGGTTCCGGAGGGGAAAATTTCCTTGGGCGACCGCCTCGTCGATGCACGCTGTGGCCTGGGCGCTCGGGAGGTGGCATCCGGGGAAACAGCTCGCTGGCGCACGGTGAGTGTTTGCTTCGGCGAGAAACAGAGAGCTGTCCGGTTGTTGCACAGCCCTCCCACTGACTTGTGGCCCAACTCTCCCCCTAATCTTCTTTTTGCAAATTCTCCTGTAAATATCCCAGCTACTCTCCATTGAATGAGAGTCTTAGCCCCCAAGTCTTAGTTTGAATTTGAGTTCTCAAATTTGAACTTGGTTTGGCTGAATTTGCTTCACATTTGAACTGAAATTCAAATTCAGTTTTGAATTCTTGGAAATTTAGCTCCCGACAAGATGAACTCCAATGGGAATGAAAATTGGTGGGCTAACTCAGAAAAATGTGCTGAGTTTAAATATGAAGCTAGCTTTTGAATTTGAGTGATGAAAGCTGCTGCAATTTGAATTTGCATTCAAATTGGCCTCTTTGTGAATTGTCTCCAAAAGTGCCTCACAATGTGTTGGATTTGCATGAAATTTGGCATGAACCTTCCCAAGACTTTTCAAGTCCTAGGGGTGAGCTCAACCTCCCATGTTCATGTGTAGAAATCCTACTTTGTGAAAGTTAGGACTTTCCCCTCTAATCACTCTTTTGATGGAGGTTACTTGCTCTTCACAATTTTTCACAAGATATCCACAACAAAAACTGTGGTGTTGTGAGGTGATGAAAAGTTTTTGCATGTCCCTTTTCTTGGGATTTTACAAATATGAAACTCTTGAACTCTTCATGTTCCTGAGATCATATGGAACGCTGATCCCTAGCGTGCATTAGGCAAGAAAGAGGAAACCCCATCGTGTGGTCGGTAAAACGATAGTCTGTTCTTCAGGAAATAGCCTAGGAGGACATACGCAGCACTTGCCATCGGCGTGCCCGTCAGGGCAGTAGGTGGTATCCGTTGGGTTGATAAAATTCCCAACAGTGATGACCCGTTCACGCTCTACTCGGGTTCCCCGTCGTGTGGTGTGAAAACGTGACCATGTACCTTGGGACGTGACTTGACTCAAGGACTGCCCGTATGGAAATGATACGCGGCATATGTTTTTATTATGATATGGACCTGCCTGAAATGACAACCCTATGTGTGCATCATCATTGAGTGGTTTTCTGCAGGTACACTAACCACGTATCCGTATTACGAGTAGAACACGTTTGCAAGTGAACGATTCTAGTGCCACTAATAGCACGTGTATGCCGGGTGTAATCCGGTTAAGATTTTCTACTTTTGTGAGGAAAGTAGTACCGACATTATCAAGGAAATTGCATAAACACACCGCTCATCTTATAAATTTGAAGATTCTGTAGAATTTGCATGAAGACAGTTCAAAGGAATTGCTTAAAACTTGTTTAGAAACCAACTCAGGAATATGTGAGTGTAGAGAGACCCAAAAACAGAGTCCCCTGTTTTGGCAGTGTTTCTGCTGAAAATGGTACAGGGTGTTACTCATTGTAGAAAAGACCAATGGTAGTGTGTGATACAGTTTTGGAAAGGTTGAAAAGTCCTCTAAAACTTTTCTACAAACCTCCAAGACAGAAACACACTTAAAGTTGGTCAAAAATATTAGAAACCAAAAACTGCTGCAAATGGGTAGAACTGAAAAAGAGTCTCTGTAATTCCACCATAACTCTTGGTGAAACAATCGCTAAGGGTATTGTGATAAATTTCTGGAAAGGGCATGAGATATGCTCCAACTTTGTAATTCAAGGTTTTGCCAAAACTGGAGAAGAATTAACTGGAATTGTGGATTGAAACTTGGTACCTCTAGAGAGGTGCTGTCAAAATCCTGCCAGAAATTCGGTTAACTTTGAACCATCATATCTTTTGATCCAGGAATGCAAATAGGTCATATAAATACATTTTGAAAATTTTGGGAAGTTATTTACAATGTTTCTGTTTAACCTCAGGACAGAATCCTCCTGTAAAGGGTTGAAATCCGCAGTACAAATGAAAATGCCCAGAGTACCCAAAGACTGTGCATAGTTTCTGTACTGATTGGAATTTTGTTTATAACTTCCTGTATAAGAGTTGTAAAATGGGAAATCTTACAATTCTAGAAAGATTATTAGTTGTTCTTCAACTTTGTATTTATGAATTTGGCCCATATACGTTTCTAATTGTATGTAGAAGTTGACTCAAAGTGAGCACTTACAGGGGAGGTGCTGCTGAAATTCTTCCAGAATTTATGTCAACTCTGAAAGCTCATAACTTTCAATATAGAACTTAGTTGAATGCACATAAACACTTGTCGGAAATATATGGAAGTATTTTTCAACTTTTCTGTTCACTCCCACAACATATTCACAAGTTAAATTAGGATTTTATACCATAGAACAGAATAGGGTCCAATTTCGGTGCCTTTCTATTTTGAATCCTCACTGCCAGTATACATTTTTCCAAAGGTTGTGTGATACATTTCTGAAAAATATGGTGAGATAGGCTACAACTTTGTAGTTGTGAGTTTTGACAAACCGGATTCAGAATTGTATGAAAAAGTTGAATCAAAGTGTGTAAACCTCGGTGGGGTACTGCTGAAATTCTCCTTGAATTTCTATCAAATTTTAAACTTCATATCTGTTGAACCTGAACTGATATGGAGTCACATAAATAACTGTTGGAAGGGTACTGAAGTGATCCAGAACTCTGGTATTCTCCTCTGGTCTTAGTTCTGCTGCTATGGAAATTTTAGTGCAGACCGATCAGTTGTGAACCCAGTTGTCGTGAAGCTGATCGGTCAAGCACCGGATGACTTGTTGTAAGTAGGAGTGTTTTTATACTCTCCGAAGTTGATAACAGGCTCCTAGTACTCTCCATAGCATCATTGTCGACTTCAACCACAGAAGGTGGTCATTTACAAGACCATCCCTAGAGATGAAGATAGACTACAGCATCACTCCTCTCGGCAATCAAAATTGGGGTAGTTTCCACTCTAGGAAGCTAGGGTTGTGCATTACCTTCCCATAAGAATATTATGGATTAAGTTCTCGATATCCTACTTTGGAACTTAAGGAGGGAGGAGTACATCCAAGTAAACTAAAGCATGGATCAACCAATTGTTATACACCAAAGTATGACATCACCCAGAAACAAGAGGGAAGTAGTACACTAAGCTTTTAAGGACCCAGTTAATCTAGATAAGTATTGGTTATCCATGTCAAGATTAGGACAGTGAAAATTCAAGCCATCAACAAACCGTCAAGAAGGATGTCAAGACGAAGGCTCTCGCCAACCTCAAACGAGCTCACACTTTGAGTTTTTGGCGACTCAACCACCGGTCATCATAGAGGCCGAGGATCCTCTGGTGGCGGATAACTAGATCCGAACCATAGAGTTTAAGTTCGAGTTGCTTCAATGCATCGAACATCAGAAAGTACTGTACGTGGCACAACAACTTCACAGTTCCGCCGGTATTTCATGGGCGAATCAGCTCGCATCTCTACCAGCTGGACATCAGCTCACGTGGACGTAATACCGGGAAACATGTCATGCTTAGCATGTTCTTTCTGGAATAATCCAGGGGAAGCTCGAGGAGTTTCTAGTCTGGAAACTAGGAGGGAGGGATGCCACGAGCATTGGTACCATATGCGCCTGACTACGTGATCCCGGAGACTCGAGAATGTGAATGGCTTGTTCGTAGCCTCCATGCTAAGTAAGGGGGAAACTGACCTTGGTAATTCAGAGTAACTTCAACGAGTTTAGTTAATACCGACCCTTGTATTTTGGAAGTCGGAGATCAAGTCTGTCTCTGAGTATCCCCGATGAACGGAATTCATCGATTTGGTGTCAAGGGAAAGCCAACTTCTCGTGTTGTTGGTCCAGTTCCTCATTATGGAAAGATGTGAATCAGTAGCATACCGTTTGGAGCTACTCGCATCATTGCCGGGCATACATGACGTCTTTCATGTCTCACAACTAAGGAAATGTTTGAAGGAGCCGACGGAGGTTCTTTCGGAAGGCATGGAAACCTTAAACCGAATCTCACCTACAGCGAGAAACTGGTACAAATCCTCGACGCAAAGACTCGTGAAACAAGGCGTCGATCGTTGTGGGTCTACAAGGTTTTGTGGAATAACCACACCGACGAAGAGTTTACCTGGGAAATCGAGGATTTTTCTTCGGATGAATTGCCCGAAACTGTTATCGAACTATCACCGGTAACATTCTTCTCCATCTCGTTCTTTTATTAATCTCGGGAAGAGATTCTTTTAAGGAGGGAGGATTGTAAAATCTCCATGTTGAGCCTTGCTGGTGTTTTTGTGGAATTCAAATCAGCAGGGGATACTCCTCTTAAATTTGTTTTCAAACTCAAACTTTTGCCATATGAAATAAGGGTTAGACTACGATAAAGGAAGTGTCGCAAAAAGAAGGTGAATCACAGTATTTGAAATAGGGTCACGAGAGAGGATGAGCCACTATATTGAAATTCGTCCTTCGAAATTTGCTACCACTTTTCAAATTCAAACTTCGGCTACATGAAATAAAGAAATGTTACAAAAAGAATTTAGCCAAAAAGGAAATAAACCCGACAGTTCAAATGTGAACACAACCGAGGGTTAATGCCACAATATTCAAATTCAAACTTTTGGAATTTGCTGCAACTTTTAGATTTGAATTTGGGAGCCACTGTTATTTGGGAGGGAGAAGACTGCCGGTGGGACCTGCACATCATTGGAACCGAGAACCCTCAGTTTTCCTTCTCTGCGAGCTCGCCACCGAGGCAGCCACCGAGCTGCTTCTCGTGCCTTGCTCCCGAAGGCAGGCAATTCCACGGCGTTGTTGATCGTTAGCCACAGCAGCTGCACAACTCAATTACCGTTTCTCTGCTCACACAAACAACCGAAGACTTTCCTCCGTGCGACGTTGTTTCCACAGTTTGAATTATCCACAAATTCAAATTAAAAAGGCATTTGTATTTAGGAGCTACTGAGTGTGGGGGAGAACTGCCGGTGGGCCCTACATGTCAGTGTGACAGAGACAAAGATCACTCTTGCTTTCTTTGTGAGTGTGACACGGAGAGATAGAGCGCTCCACCGAGCTGCTTGTGACTTGCTCCCGAAGGCACTTCAGTCGGTGTTGATCGATAAGTCTCTTCGCTGGCCAACTGAAGTTTGTTTTCTCTGCTCACAAACCCGTTCCACACGTTGAACCGAAGCAACCAAGCGTGTCTCGCACGCTCACTCGAAACAATGGCGCCTCCTCTCTGCTCCCATCGTCGATCGGCTCCCGGCGTGGTTGACGCCCGGCTGGACCATCCACGAGCTGCGCCCGTCATTCCTCTACCTCCCCAACATGTCCTCAGACCGTGGCCGGCCGTCGACAACCGGTGCCAACCCATTCTTACTCCGGGAAAAACAGAACACGCCGCATGTTGCTGTTGGAATTTGGGCCATTCAAGTGGCCCATTCAGCTGAAATTCCAAAGCAACGTGTCTGTTGGTTTTAGTCTCATATTGCTAGTTCAAAGTGGTGCAAATCAACCTATATAGTAGCCCTCATACCCATGGCTGAATAGAGAAAGCAATAATATAATGAGGGGTTGGCTATATATGTACTCTCACACACGCACGCACGCGCGCGTATACTCGATTTTTCACGTGTTCTTCCGCGTGACTTGTGACTTGCGACGTGCGACTGTGGCGCGGCTGCATTGAGTATATTTTGCCACTTGTATCCTTCACAATATCTGAATTATTTTTTACTAATAGAGAATTAGTGCACGTTTTATTGCCATAAACACCATTCTTTTTATTGCCATAAACACCGATCATTCATTGCTGTGGGGACCACCCCGTGGTTCACCCACTCCAAGATCACATAGGGTGGTGCCGTGCGATGCGGCACCAAACAGAACACATGAAAAGATTAAAGAATAAAATACAAACTTTTATTTGATATAAAGCAGCGGAAGTCTTTTACAAAATATAACTATACAGCGGAAGTAATGTACATTAGTAGCCTCTCATCCTACCTATGCAAAAGTGCAGCCGTCCAGCCTGGGGACGCTACACACTAGCAGCAAATAACCGGAGATCACTGCAGTGTGCAGGGCTCCAGCTCGGCCGTGTACCCCGACGGGGGCATCGCCTCGTCCTCGGATCCCTCCTCATAACTCTCACCTGCACATAGCTCAAATATTGCAACCGTGAGCACGAAGGCTCAACAAGTCTTAACCGTCAAACCTAGGCATGGAACTCTACATGCACGGACGTGTAAGGTAGGAAGGACTTTGCAATAAAGACACGCCTATAAGTTGATCCTTGCTTTCAGTTTTTATAGCAGCGGATTTGTATGCCTTAGGCAGCCCTCACATCGGAAGTCCACAATCAACAAGAAACGCTTTCCTCCGATGCGGTGATGCCCAAAGTGGAATATAAACTTAATTAGCTCTATAACTACAGCAATCAAGGTATTCAAGACATTAATAGATCAATACAGCATTTTCAGTTGGCTTATTTCACTTCTTACTACGTCACAGCGCAGTGAACAAGCGGGTACTCAAATAACCGCGAGGATGGTGATTGCAATCAAGACACACCCGGATAACACGTTACATACACCCACTTTCAGAAGCGTGATTCCACACCCCTTCCTACTTTGTTGTATGCAACAACCTTTCAAAGGCAACCCAAATGCCGAACCGGTCCATCCGTAACGGGCAGGAGGTCCCCGCGTGGAGCGTGACTGTGCCCACCGGCAGATTTACATCTTGCTACCCTCAACCCACTCCTATTTACGGTTGGGTAAGCCTCGGCACCCAGGTTAACCAATTACATCGGTTTCCTGGTTCCCATATGACAGTATGCATCCGGTACTGTTTGATACTTGTCCAGCAGGGCCGCACACGGACGGTCCTCAACCGACACCATCAGGGCTAAGCACGTGAGACCTCTGCTCACTGCATCCTATCCCCCCTGCTGGGTCTCATTTTCACAACTCAAGCCATTTTCTACCTCTTTTCATTCCGTGTAATAAGTATTATCTCGCGAGTAGCTTCCAACCACTCGACTTCTACCAAAATCCTAAACATTAGCATGGCATTCTCTACTCGTCGAGTTTGTAAACTACCCAACCCTTTATAGGATTTAAAAGGCTATGCAAGTGGGGTTTCAATCACCCTAACTCTAATGCATACATTTCAACCTAGGCATAAGTGATACAAATGAAAAACTTTATAAAAGTTACTTAAGTGCAAACCGGGGCTTGCCTAGTTGCGAGTCAAACGGGAAGTTAGCTTCAGGTGGGAGGACGTCCAAAGGCTCCGGTGCATCCTCAACTTCGGTCACTATTATGAAATGTAATAAAATACATGTGTAAGTATTAAGGATTTATAAGAATTGAACTTCTATTCATAGCTACTGCTATTTAGGATCCTTAATTGGCTTTGGGAATTTTTACAGTGAATACTAGACCCTCTAAGGATGATTTGAGCCAAATTTGGAGACATGTCATTGCACAATGTAGTCTTTAAAATTCCTACAAGTACAATGCTTCTCTGAATTTTGAGCCCAATTCAGGAGCTTTGACATAGCTAACAGTGGAAGATCTGATTAGGGTAAGTCTCCATGGTTCTAACAAAATTTGTTTCACCATTTTTGGAGCTACCATCAGAGAGATATGAATTTTTGAAGTTTGGACAGGAGTGCTGAACAGTTTATGTTTAAATTTGAATTTCCAAATAAAGGCTGAACTTGGGAAGGTAATTTGACCTAGCAAATGAACTCTAATGAAGCCCAACTTTTTACTGGAGATCAGTATCTATGAAGAGGATTTGGTGCCCAAATTTGGGAATATTTCATAACGAATTGCTCCTGTAATAAATCCCTAAAGGATTTACTAAAAACAATTCTACAGAAATTCCTGGGCGTTTTCATAGCCTAAAATTGGTTTCTCTGTGAAGTACTCTTCATGAGGATTCCAGCAAAATTGGTCTCACTCTTTTTGGAGTTTTCTACACAAAGTTATGGGCTTATAAAGATCAGCTAATTCCTGGAATTATTTCTCTAACAGAAACTTCAAATAATTGGGCTGGGCCCACTGTTTTAAATTGGACCAGTGAGATCTCGGCAACACTGGGGCTACGGGGTTATTACCGCGCAGCCGCACCAGATCTGGCGCCACAAGCCGATCCCCGCGCGTATACGGAGGCTGACCGGTGGGACCCGGCCCTCCTTCGTCTTCCTCGCGCTGCCCGCGCCTCCCGTGGCGGCGCACGCCGGCGAGGCTCGTCTGGACGGGATTCCCGTGGTCTAAACTTCGTCAAACTCGTCGCTCCCCCATATTTAACCGCGCTGAACACTGTGGGAGGGTCGCCGGCGGCCGTGGCTCACCGGAAACCATCGCGCACCGGCGGCAGCAAAGTTTTGAACTCCGGCGAGGTCGGGAACCCTTATTCCTCCATCATACGATCGATTCTCGGGCTCTAGAGCATCAGTGAATGATGTAGGAGCCCGTAAGGGTCCTGGCCGTCGGTGAAACAGCCGGCAACCGAGGGCTCCACGGCGACCCAAGGTGCTTTTGCACCGGCGACTAAGAAAACAGCTAGGGCTCCCTCGTTTCTTGATGTTTTTGCTTGGTTCTTCGTCGAGGAGAGGTGCTAGGAAGTAGAGAAGCTCTGTGCAAGCTTACTCGAGGTCTAAAGGATCGTGCACCATGAATTTTCGGCTAGACCGAGCACTACCCGTCGGTGTACCGTTTGGGGAAACAGTGAAATTCTCGCCACCGGTTCTAGCAATCGCTAAATGGCTTCCGGCTACATGATCAGGACATGTAAACACACCTTTCTTGTGTAGGGAAGGGGCGGTGACACCTGCCGTAGCGCGCTGTCCACGGTGACCTCCCTCGGTTCTTCCACGTTCACCCGAGGATCGTGGTTATTTTGCCAATATCCGGAGCAATCACGTTCGGGACAGGGAAGGAGATGTGCTGGATGGCTAGAGCACTGGTGGGCGCAGCTCTTCGCTGTTGGGCGCTCGAGCAACCGAGTTCAGTAGCTGCGGCGTGATCGGGAGGAACGGCGGCGGTGTTCTGGGCGAAAGAAACGGCGGAGGCGTGAGTTATAGCAGGGGAATAAGTGAAACAGCTCCGGCGGACCCCTTGCCGTGATCCAACCGAGCCACCGAGGCAGCAGGAGGTGGCGCGGGCTCTCCCTCGGGTGCGGGTTCAACCGGGAGCTGGGGCGCTCCCGCTGTTCGACCGCCGTCGGCTGAGGCGGTAGCTCCTGTGGGTGGCTGACAAATGGGCCCCACCTCCCCCCTTTGTTTAATCAACTTTTCTGATATTTTCCCACCAGCTACTCAACATTAAAGACTTGACTTCACCCCAAAGTCATAGTTTGAATTTGCTGAATTCAAATAGTTTGAATTCTGGTGTGAAATTTGGATGTGGTTTGATCATTTGAATTTGAAAAGGAGTTTGAATTCTCCACTTTGTATTGCCTCAAAAATATAGCAAACCAGCTCCAAAGTTTCCAATTTTTGGCATGGCTGCTCATTCAAAGGTGGAGGACTCAGTTGTGAAACCAAATTTTGAAATTGATGGAATTGGAATTTGAAACTGAATTTGAAATTCAGATTAGAGGGTTTTTCCTTTTAATTCCAAACAAATATGAGAACTCCTCCAAATGAGCTGAAATTTGGAAGGTTGAAATATTTGGAATATGGAGATCCAAGATGTGCATTTAGATCTCCATATTTGGAAGTTTTGGGAAGTCTAAACCCTCACTTTGAACTTACACCATTATAATTCAAAGTTTTAATTCCCCTCATTTTTCATAAGTGTACATGAGCTGAATTTTCTTGCTACCACTTTTTTTTTGGGGATTTTACATCCCTCCCCCCTTAAAAAGAATCTCGTCCCGAGATTCCAAAGGAAAAGTAAAGTGGGGAAAACTTTACCGGGTATATGATGATAGCAAGTCTGGATAATACGTTCGTAGATAATCCTCGCTTTCCCATGTCGCCTTATCAGCGGTATGGTTACTCCATAAGACCTTGTAGAACCATAAGGTCCGGTTTCTTGTGGCACGAGTCTTTTCATCGATAATCTGGATTGGATACTCCGTGTACGTGAGGTCCGGTTGAAGAACTTCTATGTCTTCTGTGTAGATTTCAGCCGAGGGTTTGAGGCACTTCCTCAGCTGAGAGATATGGAAGACGTTGTGAATGCCTGCGAGCGATGCTGGTAACTTCAGGCGATAGGCCACGGGTCCGCATCTTTCAATGACAGTGAACGGACCAATGAATCGCGGCGCAAGTTTACCCTTCACTCCGAAACGGTGAACTCCCTTCATCGGAGACACACGGACATAAACATGGTCCCCGATGTCGAAGTGGAGAGGGCGGCGTCTTTTATCCGCATAGCTTTTCTGACGAGATTGAGCAGCCTTAAGATTGGCTTGTATTACTCGCACTCATTCTTCAGCTTCATTCACAAGTTCAATGCCGTAGATAACTCACTCGCCGGACTCGCACCAGTTGAGAGGTGTGCGACATTTCCGGCTGTAGAGAGCTTCATACGGCGCCATCTGGATGCTAGCTTGATAGCCATTGTTGTAAGAAAACTCTGCCAACGGCAAATGATCGTCCTAATTCTTGCTGTGGTGGATGGCACAAGCGCGTAGCATGTCCTCAAGCACTTGATTCACCCGTTCATTTTGACCATCTGTCTGCGGGTGATACGCGGAGCTTCGGATCAGTTTGGTCCCCAATGATGGGTGCAGCTGTTCCCAGAACCGGGAGACGAACAACACACCACGATCTGAAATGATGGAGCGGAACACCGTGCAAACACAAGATCTTTGCAATGTACAGCTCCACATATTGCTTGGCCACGTACTTTGTATGTACGGGGATAAAATGAGCCGACTTGGTTAGTCGATTGACTATCACCCAAATCGAGTCATGTTTGTGAGATGTGAGAGGTAACCCGACTATGAAGTCCATGCTAATATCCTCCCACATCCACGCCGGAATGTTCAATGGTTGCAGCTGTCCGGCTTTACGCATATGGTCGGCCTTCACACGACGACATGTATCACATTCGGACACGTATTTTGCGATCTCTCTCTTCATCCGTGTCCACCAAAACCTGGTTTTCAGATCCTGGTACATCTTGTTGCCGCCCGGATGAATAGAATACTTGGACAAATGAGCTTCGTCCAAGATTTTCTTCCGAAGCTTCATGTCACGGGGTACCACTATACGGTCTTTAAACCATAGAGTGTCGTGTTCATCTCTTCAGAAGCACTTCATTTCGCCATTCTTCATCCTTCTCCGAATGTGCGACATTCCCATGTCTTTCTTCTGCACTTCCATAATCTCCTCTCGTATTGTAGGGACGAGAGCAAGATTATACAATGCCCCATATGGAACCAAGTACAGACTCAGCTCCTCCTCTTCAAGTGGGGTAATGGACAGACTATTGACATGGGATTTGCGGCTTAAGGCATCGGCAACCACGTTTGCCTTCCCGGGATGGTAGTGAATCTCTATCTCATAGTCTTTGATTAGTTCTAGACATCTCCGTTGCCGCATATTCAACTCTTTTTGAGTGAATATATATTTCAGACTTTTGTGGTCGGTGTAGAGGTGCACTAAGTTCCCGAGTAAATAGTGCCTCCACATTTTCAAGGTCAACACCACAGCAGCAAGCTCAAGATCATGAGTCGGATAGTGCTGCTCGTGGTTACGGAGCTGACGTGAGCCATAGGCGACCACCCTTCCTCCTTGCATCAATACACAGCCAAGCCCGATGCCGGACGCATCACAATATACGTCGAAGGGCTTGGTTGTATCCGGTTGAGCTAACACCGGGGCTGTTGAAAGATGCTTCACTAGTGCTTGGAAAGCTTCTTCACAAGCTAAGCTCCAAACATATTTGATCCCCTTCTTCAACAGTTCAGTCATCGGCTTAGCAAGCTTGGAGAAGTTTGGTATGAATCTCCGATAATATCCTGCTAACCCGAGGAAGCTTCTGACTTCATGGACTGATGTGGGGGATTTCCATTTCAGCACTTGTTCGATTTTGCTTGGATCAACTGCAATACCTTCTGCCGAAATAATGTGACCAAGGAATGGCACTTGGCTGATCCAAAACTCGCACTTGCTGAACTTAGCATAAAGCTTATGGTCTCTTAATCGCTGAAGTACGATATGCAAGTGTTTGGCGTGCTCTTCTTCAGTCTTGGAGTAAACCAAGATGTCGTCTATGAACACCACCACAAACTTGTCCAACTCCGGCATGAACACTGAGTTTATGAGATACATGAAGTGTGCCGGGGCGTTGGTGAGACCAAAGGACATGACGAGGTACTCATATAATCCATATCTCGTCGAGAAGGCCGTCTTTGGAATATCTTCCGCTCGGATCTTGATTTGATGATACCCTGAGCGAAGATCCATCTTTGAAAACAACTTGCACCCACAAGTTGATCGAATAATATATCGATGCGGGGCAGTGCATATTTATTCTTGATGGTGATGGCGTTGAGAGGTTGGTAGTCCACACACAACCTCAAGGTTTCATCCTTTTTCTTCACAAACAGCGCCGAGCATCCCCATGGCGAGGAACTCGGTCGAATGAAACCCTTCTTCATCAAATCGTTGAGCTGCTCCTTCAGTTCAGCCAGCTCATTCGGAGCCATTTATACGGTCTCCGTGATATCGGCGTCGTCCCAGGTACAAGTTCAATCTTGAACTCGACATCTCTTTCGGGTGGCATGCCCGGAAGATCATCCGGAAAGACATCCGGGTATCACGGACCACACGAATATCCTCAAGTTTCGTGGCTTCCATGTTATAGGTGGCTGGAGCTTCTTGAACCGAACGATCAAGAATAAGAACATGTGGTTCATGAAGTGGAGAGTTTAAACGAACCACACGTGGAATGATGCCAAGAACAGCACCATGGCGATGTAGCCATGACATTCCTAAAATGACATCAAGTTTTTGACTCTCTAACATGATCAGAGAAGTCGGATATAGATTCCCACCCAACTGTAATGGTGCTCTATAGACCATTCTATCAGCTGTTATTTTCCCACCCGGAGAACATATCAAGTATGAATTATTTGTGGGAATGATAGGCAGTTGATATTTAATAACATAAGACTGACTTATGAAATTATGGGTGGCACCGGAGTCAAAAAGTATGACTACAGGATGATCTAAATAGGAGAACATACCTGTGAGGACGGGTTCGCCTTCCGGCACATCTTCGATGGCTAAGTGGTGGACGTTGCCAGGTTTTGGTGCTGGTTTTTTGGGCTGGTTGCGGGGTTGATTAGCACCCTGATATGGTGCTGCACCCCTGCCCTGTCGCGGCTCGGGGCAGTCTCTTGAAATGTGCCCGACACGGCCACACGTGTAGCACGTGTAAGGTGTCGGGGTCCCGCCGACTTGAGGACGGAATCCCGTTGCACGCTGTTGAAACTGAGGCGCACGCGGGACCATCCTTTGCTGCTGCTGTTGTCGTGGTGGATACGTCGGTCGAAAGCCCGGCGCGTTATATTGCCGACCGCGAAACTGAGGCGGTCGCGCCGGTGGCTGCCATCTCTGACCGGATGGTGAGCGATACACCACGCGGTATTTCTGTGGCGTCCCGCGACTGCTGCTTGTCAGTGCGCTGCGTTTCCTCTTATCAGAACCGCGCTTGCGCTGAGCATTCTCTTGTAGAATCACGGCATTAACGAGGTCGTTGAATGTGCCGCGATTGCTTTGGGCGAGATGGACCTTCATCTTGGAATTCAGGCCCCAGAAGGATGCATTACGCTTGTTGTCTTCCGTCCCCACAAATCCTGGCGCATACTGCGCCAGCCGGTTGAATAACCTGGAGTACTCGTGAGCACTCCTCTCGCCTTGGCGTAGCGCCAGGAACTCCTGGAGCTTCATTTCCATAACCCCGGGAGGTATGTGATAGGCGCGGAACGCCTCCCGGAACTCCATCCATGTGACGGCATGGCCAGCCGGTAAGGAGGCGGTGTAATTCGCCCACCAGGTACCGGCTTCTCCTTGAAGCTGTTCCGCTGCATACAGCACCTTCTGGTGTTCGGTGCATCGTAGCAGCCCGAACTTTGCCTCTAGAGTGCGGATAAAGTTGTCCGCCTCCAAAGGTTCTTCGGCCTCCGTGAAGACCGGTGGATGGGTCGCCATGAATTATGAATATGAACTTTGTTGGGGCTGGCGTTGCCCATTGTCTTGACGTCCTCCCTGATGGGACGCATTCTGCTGCACCAACATCTGCAGTAACTCGGTTTGCTCGTCGCGCGACCCGAGCACTGCGGCAAGAACCTTCGCAAGATTCCTTGGAAGTTCTGGCGGTGGAGGAGGTGGTTGCTGCTGCGTCGTAGTTTGCTCCGGAGGTGGAGAATCATCACCAGGAACTTGACTCAGACCTCCCTCCTCTTGCGTTGAACGTGTCCGCACCATTCTGCATTCATACCATTCAAACGATCAGCACATGTGGGTTTAGCTCATCTAGTCTATACAATAGTAATGCGAGAATGGGATAAACAATGCGCATAACAATCACACATATGGATAAAGTATAAACTTTATACAACATATACATCCCTGGACCGTGTCACACGATCGAGTTCCAAAGTATTGAACTTTATGGGTTAAAAGTTCATTTCGACCATCGGGGTCACCACGGGATGTTAAGTGTGTTAGCATGCGTAATTCCTCGCTATTGTACTGGACCCAAACATGTACTCGCTCGAAATGATATGTCAAATGCATAAACCCTTCGACTCCAACTCACTGTTTTACAACAGCCATTGGACGCCGAACGGTGAAACTAAGTGTTTTGGTCGAAATACGGAAAATTCCCGAGAGCATTTGGTCTGCCCTGTTTCTGTACAGTACCTACTCATCTGAGATTTTCATCCCATTGGAGGGAGATTTTGTTCTGGAGCCCTACAGAAAAGTTGTAGAGGACTTCTAAACCTTTCCAGAATGGTATCCCACACCTCCATTGATTCAACCAATCTTAAGTTATGCCCTGTTCAAGTTCAGAAAAAATTCTGCCAAAACAGGGGAGATTGTTCCTAAGCTTTTGAGATTGAACCTATACTCCCAATTGACTCTTAGTTCAATATAGGAGTTTACTAAACCCTAAATGAATTCCTAAACTTCATTGTAATTCTTTTCTTCAAAAATAAACTTTTATGCAGTCAGTACTACGTTTCCTCCCCAAAGAAAAATCCTAAACCAGTATTCCGGCATATACGTATCAAATGGTGGAACTAAAGACGTCACTCACAAACGGTTTCTACACGTCATGCACTAACGTGGTTAATGTACCTGCAGAAGAACACACAATAATGGTGCACACAAAGGTTTTAACATTGCAGGCAGTTCCATATCATATTAAAAACATACGGTCCGAATCATTGCCATAAGGACCGTCCTTGAGTCAAGCCACGTCTCAATGTACATGGTCGTGTTTTCACACCACGAGACGGGGAACCCGAGTAGAGCGCGAACGGGTAGTCACGGTTGGGAATTTTATCAACCCAACGGATACCACCTACTACCTCATGACCGTTGAGGCACGCCGATGGCGAGCGCTGCGTATGGCCCTTTGAACATCGAATGTTCAAGAGTTGCATACTATCGTGTTTCTTACCACACGATGGGGCATTCTCACTTTTGCCTAAAGCACGCTGGAGATCAGCGTTTTCATATGCTCTCAGAACCATTGAGAGGTTCAGAGACTCATATTCACTACCGTGCCAAGCCACGGTATACCATTCCATACTATTGCTCGTATGGTGAGTTACCGCCATTGATCCGCCTGCGGTGGCATACCTTACCTATTACCTGACGTTGGAGCGTCGTTACATAAGTATAACACATAAGTTAGCTTTTCCACCTTAGTAACTACTACTATCATAGACCTTATGTGGGCATAGTGACTAATCCTCACTCGACTACTTCTATGTTTTCAAAATAGACTCTTTTCGAGCGTGCTATTCCCAATGCGGTTCTGATACCACGTCTGTGGGGACCACCCCGTGGTTCACCCACTCCAAGATCGCATAGGGTGGTGCCGTGCGATGCGGCACCCAACAGCACACACGAAAAGATTAAAGAATAACATACAAACTTTTATTTGATATAAAGCAGCGGAAGTCTTTTACAAAATATAACTATACAGCAGAAGTAATGTACATTAGTAGCCTCTCATCCTAACTATGCAAAAGTGCAGCCGTCCAGCCCGGGGACGCTACACACTAGCAGCAAATAACCGGAGATCACGGCGGCATGCAGGGCTCCAGCTCGGCCGTGTACCCCGACAGGGGCATCGCCTCGTCCTCGGATCCCTCCTCATAACTCTCACCTGCACATAGCTCAAATATTGCAACCGTGAGCACGAAAGCTTAGCAAGTCTTAACCGTCAACCCTAGGCATGGAACTCTACATGCACAGACGTGTAAGGTAGGAAGGACTTTGCAATGAAGACACGCCTATAAGTTGATCCTTGCTTTCAGTTTTTATAGCAGCGGATTTGTATGCCTTAGGCAGCCCTCACATCGGAAGTCCACAATCAAACAAGAAACTCTTTCCTCCGATGTGGAGATGCCCAAAGTGGAATATAAACTTAATTACCTCTATATCTACAGCAATCAAGGTATTCAAGACATTAAGAGTTCAATACAGCATTTTCAGTTGGCTTATTTCACTTCTTACTACGTCACAGCGCAGTGAACAAGCGGGTACTCAAATAACTGCGAGGGACGGTGATTGCAATCAAGACACACTCGTATAACACGTTACATACACCCACTTTCAGAAGCGTGATTCCACACCCCTTCCTACTCTGTTGTATGCAACAACCTTTCAAAGGCAACCCAAATGCCGAACCGGTCCATCCGTAACGGGCAGGAGGTCCCCGCGTGGAGCGTGACTGTGCCCACCGGCAGATTTACATCTTGCTACCCTCAACCCACTCCTATTTACGGTTGGGTAAGCCTCGGCACCCAGGTTAACCAATTACATCGGTTTCCTGGTTCCCATATGCCAGTATGCATCCGGTACTGTTCGATACTTGTCCAGCAGGGCCGCACACGGACGGTCCTCAACCGACCCCAACAGGGCTAAGCATGTGAGACCTCTGCTCACTGCATCCTATCCCCCCTGCTGGGTCTCATTTTCACAACTCAAGCCATTTTCTACCTCTTTTCATTCCGTGTGATAAGTATTATCTCGCGAGTAGCTTCCAACCACTCGACTTCTACCGGAATCCTAAACATTACCATGGCATTCTCTACTCGTCGAGTTTGTAAACTACCCAACCCTTTATAGGATTTAAAAGTCTATGCAAGTGGGGTTTCAATCACCCTAACTCTAATGCATACATTTCAACCTAGACATAAGTGATACAAATGAAAAACTTTATAAAAGTTACTTAAGTGCAAACCGGGGCTTGCCTGGTTGCGAGTCAAACAGGAAGTTAGCTTCAGGTGGGAGGACGTCCAAAGGCTCCGGTGCGTCCTCAACTTCGGTCACTATTATGAAATGTAATAAAATACATGTGTAAGTATTAAGGATTTATAAGAATTGAACTTCTATTCATAGCTACTGCTATTTAGGATCCTTAATTGGCTTTGGGAATTTTTAAAGTGAATACTAGACCCTCTAAGGATGATTTGAGCCAAATTTGGAGACATGTCATTGCACAATGTAGTCTTTCAAATTTCTACAAGTACAATGCTTCTCTGAATTTTGAGCCCAATTCAGGAGCTTTTACATAGCTAATAGTGGAAGATCTGATTAGGGTAAGTCTCCATGGTTCTAACAAAATTTGTTTCACCATTTTTGGAGCTACCATCAGAGAGATATGAATTTTTGAAGTTTGGACAGGAGTGCTGAACAGTTTCTGTTTAAATTTGAATTTCCAAATAAAGGCTGAAATTGGGAAGGTAATTTGACCTAGCAAATGAACTCTAATGAAGCCCAAATTGTTACTGGAGATCAGTATCTATGAAGAGGATTTGCTGCCCAAATTTGGGAATATTTCATAACGAATTGCTCCTGTAATAAATCCCTAAAGGATTTACTAAAAACAATTCTACAGAAATTCCTGGGCGTTTTCATAGCCTAAAATTGGTTTCTCTATGAAGTACTCTTCATGAGGATTCCAACAAAATTGGTCTCACTCTTTTTGGAGTTTTCTACACAAAGTTATGGGCTTATAATGATCAGCTAATTCCTGGAATTATTTCTCTAACAGAAACTTCAAATAATTGGGCTGGGCCCACTGTTTTAAATTGGACCAGTGAGATCTCGGCAACACTGGGGGCTACGGGGTTATTCCCGCGCAGCCGCACCGGATCCGGCGCCACAAGCCGATCCCCGCGCGTATACGGAGGCTGACCGGTGGGACCCGGCCCTCCTTCGTCTTCCTCGCGCTGCCCGCGCCTCCCGCGGCGGCACACGCCGGTGAGGCTCGCCGGGACTGGGTTCCCGTGGTCTAAACTTTGTCAAACTCGCTGCTCCCCCATATTTAACCATGCTGAACACTGTGGGAGGGTCGCCGGCGGCCGTGGCTCACCGGAAACCATCGCGCACCGGTGGCAGCAAAGTTTTGAACTCCGGCGAGGTCGGGAACCCTTATTCCTCCATCATACGATCGATTCTCGGGCTCTAGAGCATCAGTGAATGATGTAGGAGCCCGTAAGGGTCCTGGCCGTCGGTGAAACAGCCGGCAACCGAGGGCTCCATGGCGACCCGAGGTGCTTTTGCACCGGCGACTAAGAAAACAGCTATGGCTCCCTCGTTTCTTGATGTTTTTGCTTGGTTCTTCGTTGAGGAGAGGCGCTAGGAAGTAGAGAAGCTCTGTGCAAGCTTACTCGAGGTCTAAAGGATCGTGTACCATGAATTTTCGGCTAGACCGAGCACTACCCATCGGTGTACCGTTTGGGGAAACAGTGAAATTCTCGCCACCGGTTCTAGCAATCGCTAAATGGCTTCCGGCTACACGATCAGGACATGTAAACGCACCTTTCTTGTGTAGGGAAGGGGCGGTGACACCTGCCGTAGCGCGCTGTCCACGGCGACCTCCCTCGGTTCTTCCACGTTCACCCGAGGATCGTGGTTATTTTGCCAATATCCGGAGCAATCACGTTCGGGACAGGGAAGGAGAGGTGCTGGATGGTTAGAGCACTGGTGGGCGCAGCTCTTCGCTGTTGGGCGCTCGAGCAACCGAGCTCAGTAGCTGCGGCGTGATCGGGAGGAACGGCGGCGGTGTTCTTGTCGAAAGAAACGGCGGAGGCGCGAGTTATAGCAGGGGATGAAGTGAAACGGCTCTGGCGCACCCCTTGCCGTGATCCAACCGAGCCACCGAGGCAGCAGGAGGTGGCGCGGGCTCTCCCTCGGGCGTGGGTTCAACCGGGAGCTGGCGCGCTCCCGCTGTTCGACCGCCGTCGGCTGAGGCGGTAACTCCTGTGGGTGGCTGACAAATGGGCCCCACCTCACCCCTTTGTTTAATCAACTTTTCTGATATTTTCCCACCAGAAACTCAACATTAAAGACTTGACTTCACCCCAAAGTCATAGTTTGAATTTGCTGAATTCAAATAGTTTGAATTCTGGTGTGAAATTTGGATGTGGTTTGATCATTTGAATTTGAAAAGGAGTTTGAATTCTCCACTTTGTATTGCCTCAAAAATATAGCAAACCAGCTCCAAAGTTTCCAATTTTTGGCATGGATGCTCATTCAAAGGTGGAGGACTCAGTTGTGAAACCAAATTTTGAAATTGAGGGAATTGGAATTTGAAACTGAATTTGAAATTCAGATTAGAGGGTTTTTCCTTTTAATTCCAAACAAATATGAGAAATCCTCCAAATGAGATGAAATTTGGAAGGTTGAATATTTGGAATATGAAGATCCAAGTTGTGCATTTAGATCTCCATGTTTGGAAGTTTTGGGAAGTCTAAACCCTCACTTTGAACTTACACCATTATAATTCAAAGTTTTAATTCCCCTCATTTTTCATAAGTGTACATGAGCTGAATTTTCTTGCTACCATTTTTTTGGGGATTTTACAATTGCCATAAACATCATTTGTTTATTGCCATAAACATCATTTGTTCATTGCCATGAACATCATTCTTTTATTGTCATAAACACCATTAATTGGCCAGCGGCCTTTAGTGGTTGTTATTGAGGGGAAACGGCTTCTAGAGAGCAGCCGTGCCTATATAAGGCCCTAGATACATTCAGGTTTGAAGACAGAGAAATTTCCTCCCATATATTCTTCTTCCTTCCTTTGGAATTCTGTGCTGTGGTGTTTGAGTGGCCATACTTCACCGATCCTCTTTCTTGGCGTGCACCGAGGAGGAGTGTGAGCGGTATCTCCAAACCGTTGCCGTCGTGAAGCCTGCACGAGGGATGGCAATAAGGTTTCTGGGCAGCGCATCTGCGCGACTGCTCAAAGCTGATTGACATCGTTCTGCGCTGCCTCACGGATGAACTGTAACTTCTACATCAATGGTTTGTTTCAACCCTAATTTGTGCTCATCAATGCACCGACAAAATCAAAGTGAGTCCATATGCCTCCCCTAGTTTTTATTCTATTGATCTACCTACTGCTCAGTAAAATTTGCATGGCAGTTTTAAATATATGTGAAACTTGCCTCAATAATAAATCTGGATTTAGAATAATACGCAATTTTCCAACATTCCAGAAACCTTATTGCTGCGTTTATTCTATTATTCTAGCAATGACTGGTGCTTCGGATGCAATGAAACCTGAGAGGTTTGGAGGTGGCGAAAACTTTTGGAGATGACAGACTAAAGTCAAATTTTGGCTTATGTCGATGGGGCTGTGGTGGGTGATCCACCCTATAATGCCATTCATGGTTGAGCAGACCGCCACCTACCCAACTGCGCGTGACTCCGCGCTTGGCTGCATTTTAACCCTTTTGGCTGATAATCTCTATGATGTGTATATGAATTACACTGACCCCACTGAGTTGTGGGAAGCACTGGAGCGTAAATATGCCGTCTCTGAAGCCGGTCGCTTGCTGTACTCTTGTGAGCAACTCTTTGATTTCAGCATTGATGCTGCAAAATCTATGGTTTCCCAAGCTCACGAGATATAGCTGTTGGCCGGAGAGATCGCAAGTTTGGGATGTGCCTTGCCTGACAGGTTTATGGCTGCAGGCATTATTGCCAAACTCCCTGCTTCATGGAGGGATTTTGCAACGAGCTTGAAACACAAGAGGAAATATATCTCTACTAAGAATCTGATTATAGCCCTCGACGTGGAAGAAAAGGCAAGGGCAAAAGACGCTCCTAGCACATCTGCTGCTGTACAGAATGGTGCTAGTGCGAACATGGTTGAGAAGAAAGCCTACCACAAAAAATAACTACAAGGGTAAGATGCAAGCCGTTTGTAAAGCCAAGAAAACCACTAACTTTAAGAAGAAGAAGAATGAGAAAGATAACAGGGCATGTTTTGTGCGTGGCAAAGAAGGGCATCTTGCAAAAGATTGCCGTTACCGCAAAATCAAAGATGATGGACAGCAAAAGAAGGCTGTGAATGTGACCATTGGCAAAAACAACGGCAGTGAAGCCGATCCTTCTAGGTATGGTAATTTACCATTTGTTTTTTCAGCCATACAATCTTCAGATTGGTGGGTTGATACAGGTCCCAATGTTCATGTGTGCTCTGACTTGACTTTGTTTTCTTCTTACCAGGGAACACGGTCTTCCACCATCTTGATGGGAAACGGATCAGCTGCTTCTGTTCTTGGTGTTGGTACGGTCGAACTGAAGCTCACTTTAGGAAAGTCTGTCCATTTGAAGAACGTACAACATGCTCCATCAATAAATAGGAATCTGATTTGTGTTTCCTTGTTATGTCAAGATGGTTATAAGTTAGTATTTGAGTCAAATATAGTTGTAATATCCAAGTTTGGAAACTTTATAGGAAAAGGCTATGTGAGCAGAGGCCTGTTCCGCCTAAGTACTTTTGATATGAGTCATCACTTGAACTTTGCATCCATGAGTAATAAAGCTTGTGAAGCTGATATATGCATTCACGTTTTTGTCATATTGGTTTTGATACCGTTTGAATGTAGCCTAGAGGGGGTGCGAATAGGCTTTTGAACGCTTTATTGAAACCTGAAACACTTAGTAGGTATCAAATACAGAGAAATCAGACTAGTTCGGTAGGGTGCGGACTAGTCCGTTTTCTAAACAGAGAAAAATCGGACTAGTCCGGTATTGTGCGGACTAGTCCGGTATTCGTGGAATAGAGAGATCAAGATTGATCAATGTTCACTTCTAGTACTCTATGCAGCGAAAATAAATTGATAACTTAGGTGTATTGCAACAGTGATACAGTGAATGACAGGAATCAACTTCGATTCTAATATTTGAACGTGAATTTCAAGGGATTGATTATACACTAGAAAATGATGAACAATTAATGAACAAGAGTAGGAGACAAGTGTTTATCTCAAGGTTCGATTCCACGAAGGAAATCTACGTCCCCGTTGAGGAGTCCACTAAGGACCGGGTCTTCACCAACCCTATCCTCGTCGAATCGCCACAAAGCCGATTCTCTTCCACTAATCACAAGGGGGAATAAATCGTTCAAGGGGCCTTCTCACAAGTTGAGGGCTCCCCAAGAATTACAATGAATTAACACAACCAAACACACTCAACAGATGAACAATTAACAATCAAGAGTGTGCGAGAGATCAAACCCAAGAGCTCAAGATGTGTAGAACAAGTCTCTCCTTTGATCAATTGCTAATCCCCAAAGAATTAATCCTTTTTGGGTTAGAATGTGTGGAGAGATGTGAATTTTGGGCTCTTGGGAGGTGTGACGGCGTAGAGGGTTGAAGAGTTATGTTGGTATGGTTGTACACCTCTTTTTATAGTAGGGTTTCCAATGGTTACGCTAGGGTTTGCGATGTCTGGACTAGTCCGTAGTTGACTCCATACTAGTCCGGTGTGCGGTGTGTAGAAAACCATAAGTGTTGTGAAATATCGGACTAGTCCGTAGTAGTGCAGACTAGTCCGTTTTCTATCCAGAGACAAAATCGGACTTGTCCGACTGATATCGGACTAGTCCGTTTTCTGGTCAGAAAGAAAATTGGACTAGTCCGGTTGATATTGGACTAGTCCGCACATGATGAAATTGTGCAGTTAGTTTGATTTCTTCCACTTGAGCTCTTGGGGTGTGTTTCTCCAACACACTCTATACTAAGTATTTTAATATTTTCAGCTCCTGAGCTCTTATCAATTTGGATCCTCCTTCTCCTTTCTTTTTGCGCTTTCCTCCTGATTTCTTTTAAGAACCTGCGCTCATCTCAACAATTTTGTTAGAGTCTCATTTGTTTGTCATAAATCAACCAAAACCCACGGGGTGGTCTTGAATCTTCATTATCATCTTCTTCTCCCCATGGATAGTTGCCCTCATTGATGTTTTGGTCTTCTTGATTTTCTTGAGGTTGATCTTGTATGGAGGCTCCCCCTTGATCATTTTTCTCCATCTATGGTTCATTTTCTTCATTCGTATTTGAAGTTGGCACTTGTGGTCGAACATCGCCCAATGCCATTCTTCTCAATGCTTGAGATGGAGCTTTTTCTTGGTCTAGCACACACTGATCAACTTGCTCTTCTTGAGAGCCGTTAGTTTCATCGAACACTACGTCACGTGCTACTTCAACAAGTCCGGAGGTTTTGTTGAAGACACAATAAGCGTAGGAGTTCGAATCATAGCCAAGTAAGAAACCTTTATCGAACTTTGAAGCAAACTTCGAGACCCTTGGCTTCTTATTTAAAATATAACATTTTGAACCAAAAACTCGAAAATATGAAATATTTGGCTTGTTACCCGTGAGTAGTTCATAAGAGGTTTTCTTGAGCAACCGATGAAGATATAGTCGATTTATGGCGTGACAAGCGGTGTTAACCGCTTCAGCCCAAAACCTGTCCGAAGTCTTGTATTCATAAAGCATTGTCCTTGACATCTCAATGAGAGTTCTGTTCTTCCTTTCGGCTACTCCGTTTTGTTGAGGAGTATATGGTGCTGAAAATTCGTGCTTTATCCCTTCTTCGTCTAGATACTCCCCAACTTGGGTGTTCTTGAATTCTGTCCCATTGTCGCTTCGTATGTTCTTGATATTCAATGATAATTCATTTTGGGCACGCTTGATGAACTTCTTGAGGGTTCCTTGAGTTTCTGTCTTATCATGCAAAAAGAAAACCCACGTGAAGCGTGAAAAATCATCAATAATGACTAGACCGTATTTATTACCGCCGATGCTTATGTAGGCAATTGGACCAAATAGATCCATGTGAAGGAGCTCAAGTGGTCTTGTTGTAGTCATGACATTCTTCTTGAGATGGGATGCTCCTACTTGCTTCCCTGCTTGACACGCTCTACACGGCCTGTCTTTCTCAAAAACAACATCCTTTAAACCTCAGATGTGATTGCCTTTGAGGAGTTTTTGAATATTCCTCATACCAACATGTGCTAGCCGTCTATGCCACAACTAACCATGTTAGTCTTTGCAATCAAGCATGTGTCAAGTTTGGCTTTATCTTTGTTGAAGTCAACTAGATAAACTTTTTCCTTCAACACACCCTTGAATGCAATTGAGTTATCACTCCTTCTAGAGACAGTCACACCCTCATTAGTGAATAAGCAATTATAACCATTGTCACATAATTGAGATATGGACAAAAGATTATAATCCAAGGAGTCAACATGTAAAACATGAGAGAGAGTATGTTGTGATGAAATTGCAATTTTCCCATACCAAGCACTTTTCCTTGACTATTATCACCAAAGTAAATGCCTTCGCTTGGATTTTCATTTTCTTCATATTCCATGAACATTCTTCTTTCTCCGGTCATGTGATTGGTGCATCCACTATCTAGCACCCATTTTGCTCCACCGGATGAATAAGTCCGCAAAAACAATTTATGCCTTGGTCTTAGGTACCCAAGCTTGCTTGGGTCCTTTGATGTTAGTCACAAGTGATTTGGGCACCCACACATGATACTTGATGTTCCCATGGCGTGGCCCAACATATTTAGCATAAACTCTTCCAAGATTACTTTTCATAAGTACATATGAAGCATCAAAAGTTCTAAATAGAAGTTGTTGTTCATATGTGTTCACAGTGTTAAATTTATCAACATTATTAAGTTTTCTAACTTGAGAAGAGTTTCCCTTGACAAAGGCAATGCAACTCTTGTTATTCTTGTGGCTTCTAGCGTTTTGCTTTTCACCATTAGAATATCCAATGCCATATTTGACATTAGGAGGTCTTGTGACCGAGTATGCACAGCGTGCATACTCGATCTTCTCCTTGTCAAATATGCCACTTTGAGAAGATTGCTTGTCCTTTGTCAAGTTTTGCTTTTTCTTCATGTTAGTGTCACTTTTGGCACAAGTGCAAGTAATACTAGTTTCAGACTTTATGTGTTGAGAAGGTGAGCTAGAAGTTGATGAAGAACCATTTTGCTTGAGTGACTCAACTTGTACCTCAAGGATCTCGTTAACTTTGGTTAAGTTAGCAAGTTCATCGTTGATGATGGTGTTTGAGTCTTTTAACTTCAAGCAAGCTTCCTTGCTTGAAGCTAACTCAAGCTTTAGTGATTTATTTTGTTCCTTTTCAAGTTCAAGAAGCTTTTCAATCTCAAGATATTCCTCCTTTTGGGAGATGATCATATCTTCCTGACGATTGACTAACTTCTCCATATCAACAAGCTTATCAAGTAAAAATTTCATTTTAGCAGCTATCTTTTTGTCTAAACCCCTAAGCATATATTCATCTTCATCATTGCTATCATCCTCACTAGAATTATCACTATCACTAGTAATAGAATGCGAGAAGGAAGATTTAGTTGGTATCTTTCGTTTACCTTCCTTTGCCATTAGACAGGTGTTGTCGGTGTCCTTCCATACGCCCATGGTTGGCAAGAGAGTGGATTTCTTGGTAGTATTCTTTATGGCTATGGTGGCCATCTCTTCCTCTTCGGATGAAGATTCATCATTGGAGTCCCACTCCTTCCCTAGATGCGCTTGACCATATTGCTTCTTCTTCTTGAACATTTTCTTTGGTTGAGGCTTGTTGTCTTTTGTCCTTTTTCTTGTTTTCATCATGTGGACAATCTTCTATGAAGTGATCGTATTTTCCGCAGTTATAGCACGCCCGTCTCATCTTGGGTCTTTGTTTGTCCCTTTGTCTTCCTTCATTTGAGATGCTACCCTTTCTTCTTCTCATCATTATCTTGAACTTCTTCATGAACAGGATCATGTCTTCTTCATCGATATCACTAATTTCATCATCGTTGTCGTCTTCTCCATAAGCTTCTCGAGCTTCCTTTGATACGGGTTTACAAGTTGACTTCAAAGCAACTCCTTTCTTCTTTGTCGAGGTGAGATCGGCAATTTCCTTAACATGCTTGGCTTGCTTCTCCATCATCTCAAAGTTGATGATCTTTCCAAGAAGTTCGTCTGGAGTCATCTTCCGGTACCCGGGGCTTTCTCTGATCATAGAGCAAAGAGTTACGTTGCGAGGAATGAATGCCCTGAGAATCAACTTCACAACCTCATGATCATTCCACTTCTTGCTGCCATAAGCTCGGACTTTGTTGATAAGATTCTTCAGTCAATTGTACATATCTTGTGGTGATTCATCTTCTTCTATCGCGAATCTTCCCAATTCACCTTCAATCATTTCTATCTTGGCTTCGTGTACGTGACGATCACCTTCATGTGCAGTTTGTAGTGTGTCCCATATTTCTTTGGCAATTTCGAGTCCATCCACCTTTGTGAACTTGACTCGGCTTAGTTATGACGTGATCGCAGCTGCAGCTTGAGCATTCCGATGAATGGCTTGTTCTTGGCTTGGGGTCAGCTCTTCATCATCATCCGGGATATCTATCCCTGTACACACTATATGCCACAAACATGGGTTAAGAGATATAAGGTGCATTTTAATGTTTTGTCTCCACATTGAATAATCATTGCCATCAAAGTAAGGTGCTTTTCCTAGGGGAATTGATAAGTAATTGTTAGAATTCAAACGCTCATAATCAAAAGGATATTGTGAGTAGTCTGTGTGACCACCCCCTTTCTTCTTCTTTTCATCATCGGTCTTCTTCTTCCCTTTTGGAGAGATTGCCTTCTGCCGTAGAAGAGCCTTGAGTTGGAGCACCTACTCATCATCGTCCTCACTGTCTTGAATGGCGTCGAGTAGCTTCTTTAGATTTTGATTCCTTTCATCATTACTCTTTTCATCGTCGATCTTCTTGTGTACATCCTTGACGTCCATATCGTCTCTCCGAGCGGTGAGTCTCTTTTGAAGAGTTTGGCTCTAATACCAATTGAATGTAGCCTAGAAGGGGGGGGTGAATAGCCTTTTTGATGCTTTATTGAAACCTGAAACACTTAGTAGTTTATCAAATACAGGGAAATCGGACTAGTCCGGTAGGGTGCGGACTAGTACATTTTCTAAACAGAGAAAAATTGAACTAGTCCTGTACCGTGCGGACTAGTCCGGTATTCGTGGACTAGAGAGATCAAGATTGATCAATGTTCACTTCTAGTACTCTATGCAGCGGAAATAAATTGATAACTTAGGTGTATTGCAACAGTGATACAGTGAATGACAGAAATCAACTTTGATTCTAATGTTTGAACGTGAATTTCAAGGGATTGATTATACACTAGAAAATGATGAACAATTAATGAACAAGTGTTTGTCCCATGGTTCGATTCCACGAAGGAAATCTATGTCCCCGTTGAGGAGTCCACTAAGGACCGGGTCTTCACCAATCCTATCCTCGTCGAATTGCCACAAAGGCCGATTCTCTTCCACTAATCACAAGGGGGAATAAATCGTTCAAGGGGCCTTCTCACAAGTTGAGGGCTCCCCAAGAATTACAATGAATTAACACAACCAAACACACTCAACAGATGAACAATTAACAAACAAGAGTGTGTGAGAGATCAAACCCAATAGCTCAAGATGTGTAGAACAAGTCTCTCCTTTGATCAATTGCTAATCCCCAAAGAATTAATCCTTTTTGGGTTAGAATGTGTGGAGAGATGTGAATTTTGGGCTCTTGGGAGGTGTGACGGCGAAAAGGGTTGAAGAGTTATGTTGGTATGGCCGTACACCTCTTTTTATAGTAGGGTTTTCAATGGTTATATTAGGGTTTGCGATGTCCGGACTAGTCCGTGGTTGACTCGGGACTAGTCCGGTGTGTGGTGTGTAGAAAACCCTAAGTGTTGTGATATATCGGACTAGTCTGTAGTAGTGCGGACGAGTCCGTTTTCTATCCAGAGATAAAATCGGACTTGTCCGGCTGATATTGGACTAGTCCGTTTTCTAGTCAGAAAGAAAATCGGACTAGTCCGGTTGATATCAGACTAGTCCGCACATGCTGAAATTGTGCAGTTAGTTTGATTTCTTCCACTTGAGCTCTTGGGGTGTGTTTCTCCAACACACTCTATACTAAGTATTTTAATATTTTCAGCTCTTGAACTCTTATCAATTTGGATCCTCCTTCTCCATTCATTTTGCGCTTTCTTCCTGATTTCTTTTAAGAATCTGTGCTCATGTCAACAATTTTGTTAGGGTCTCATTTGTTTGTCATAAATCAACCAAAACCCACAAGGGATGCCTAGATGCACTTTAAACATTGCTAGAATGTCCAGATTAGATTAATTTCTAAGTTTAATATTGTCAAAGGATCAAAGTGCCAATCTTATGTGCAAGAAAAACAACCTCAAAAACCATTCAAAAGTGTAGAGGAAAAGAGAGACTTGGCACCATTAGATCTTATTCATTCTGATTTGTGTGAGATGAATGGATTATTGACTAGAGGAGGCAAGAGATATTTTATGACTTTTATAGATGATGCTACTCATTTTCGTCTTATTTATTTGCTAAAAACTAAAGATGAAGCTTTACATTACTTTTTAAAATTGATAAGGCCGAGGTTGAGAATCAACTTGAGAAAAATATAACGGTTGCGTGATGACCGTGGAGGAGAGTATACCTCAATTGACTTCTCTCAGTTTTGTGTTGAACATGGTATTATCCATGAAGTGACACCACCATATTCACCTCAATCCAGTGGGGTGGCTGAAAGGAAAAACCAAACTCTAACAGATTTGGTAAATGCCATGTTAGAGAGCGCCAGTATGTCCTACGAATGGTGGGGGGAAGCCATTTTGACAACAAATTTTGTCCTAAATAGAGTAGTGACTAAAAACAAAGAAGTCATGCCATATGACGGATGGAATGGAAGAAAACCCAACATCAATTTTTTGAGGACTTGGGGCTGTTTGGCAAATGTCATCAATCTACCTGAGCCAAAAAAGAGAAAGCTTGGACCCAAAACAGTAGATTGTGCATTCTTGGGATATGCACATAACAACACGACCTATAGATTTTTAGTAGTTAAATCTAATACTCCAGAGCAAAATGTGAATACTATCATGGAGTCAAGAGATGCTTCATTCGTTGAGAATATATTTCCAATGAGAGCAGTAGGTAGCACATCTTATAACGAGAATAACCATACTCATATAACTGCTCCTGAGGACTACACACCACCTCAAATTTTCCTAGGAACCTTCGGTCCACACCTATTAGGATATCAAATTTCTCCATATGACCAAGTCTAATTAAATTCCTATGATTCATTGAAGGTTAAAGGTTCCAAGAATTCTTGTGCCCATTTTCTGTCTCAAGAGCTTCTGAAAATTTTGCCATACTCCTATCATGAGTTTAGAAAGACTGTAAAAATTTCAACCATAGAATCCTCTGTCTTCTTAGGTTTTGCTTCTATAGTTTGCTTATAGCACATTATTTCATAGTGTGACGCATTTCTTTAATTGATCATTTCGATAGAAATGCTTCTCGGGAAGACTTCGGAGGCCACTAACTTGCTCCTATTGACAGAAACATTAGTCGGGATCAACACTAAGGCAAGCCCCGGTTTGCATCAAAATTTACAAGTTTTTATTTGTATTCACTTTATAATGTCTAGCATTTGGTTTATTGCATTAAGTCTAGATGGTATGACACTCCAAATGCAAGACCCAGAAAACCCTGGAGTTTAATGTAGAGTATGTTATCAATTGATTATAACTGCTGGTCTCAAGTTAACAAAAGTGGATTAAAAGAGGCATAACTCGAGTAGGCAGTTTCCTACTCGTGAACCGGGATTAAGGGGGATCAATCGGAAGAGTTGGGAATTGATCCTCATAGTTGGGAATAGAGACCGGGCAGTGGATGGAAGGCTCAAGGACGTGGTCCTGTGAACCTAGTCTATGTCTGAGTCGATTAAGGCCTGTTCTCGTGTGCGGCCCTGTGGGACAAGTTTGAGTTGTGTACTAGATGCATACTGGCCATATGGGACCCAGGAACCCGATGTAACATGTTAACCTGGGTGTCGATGCAATCCCCACCGTCTTATGCAGATGCTAAAAGGGTAGAGAAGTCATCTCTACGAGAGTTTGCCGTAGTGAGACTTAATCCAAGTCGGTGGGACCGGTTCGACATTTGGGTGTCGTGTGAAAGGTTGCCACATACGACGTTGATGGGATTGGTTGATCACCGGTCTCGGACGGGCGTATGTGTCGTGTCAGCCGGGTGTTTTTTATTCGAATCACCATCACTCGTGGTAGTGAGCATACTTGTTCTTTGCGTCGTGACGTAATAATAAACTGGGAAAAGTTAATATGCTTTGTGACTAATCTTCATATTGAAGATGAGGAATGATCATCACTTTCACTAAATTTATTTTCCACCTTGGGCTAGTAGCGTTGAGGCAAAATGTTTCTTGTTTGATTGTGGAGTCTCGGCGTTGATGGTGCAAGGTCTATATGGGTCTAGGCTAGCTTACTAAACTTACTTTCACCTCGGGCAAGTGACATCGAGATGAAGCGTTTCTTGTTTGATTGTGGAGTCTCGATGTAAATTGTGCTAGGGCTATAAAAGTTGCTTAAAAACTTGAAGTAAGGACTCTCCTTTAGCTCAAGTTCAGATTTTGCGCAAACTTCTCTATTCAGCCCTATATTTTCAGCATCTAGAGTTCCATGTGTAGGTTGTCGGTTAAGTCTTGCTGAGCATGAGCTCACGATTTGTTGATCCATTGTTTTGCAGGTAACGTTGCATAAGGCAACGTTAGGGAGGAAGGGAGATCCGAGCGGGGCAGCACCCAATGAGGGGTGTGAGTCTCACTTTGGAACCCTGCACGCCGCCGGGTTTTTGATGTGACGCTAGTGTGAGACATCCGCGGACAGGATGGCTTTATTTTGCTTAGCGTAGGCTATTGTCTGTGAGTGTATTCTTATCTTCCGCTGCAATAGACACTTGTACATTATTTATAAAATGAGACAATATTATGTATTAAAGACATATATTGTTGTGTATGTTTTTTTCGGTGATGTGCTGTTAGGTGCCGCATCGCACGTCACCACCCAATACGATTCTTGGACTGTCAGGGCAGGGTCCTCACAATTATTAGGCTTTAATTTTACGGATTGTGAGTTAGTGTGGATTAAAATTTCACTTAAATCGGTAGTTTAGTTAGTACGACGTGAAAACCACAGAAAATTTGGTTAACCAAAATGCACAAAAAAACCAATTTAACAAAAAAAATTCAGTTAACCGTGTATTTCGGTGTGGTACGGTTCGGTTCAATTCGGTTGGTTTTTGAGGTTTTCAGTTAATGGTTTCCACCCGTACTTGGGCCCAAATATTCCCTTGTTATCTAATCAGGGCATCGTGGCATATTTTTTCAAGATAAATATAGTTAGTTATTGTTCGCACATAGAGGGTGCAGCTTATTAGATACTGGTTCTCCAACTTACATAATTAGGCACTACAAAATAGGATATTTAATTAGGTACTTCAAGAAATTTGAACAAAGCACAGAAGAAGAATCAAGTAGCAAGTTTAAGTGGGTTCTCTTTCTGTAAATACAGAAGAAATTTCCTTAGTGTGCAGATCTTTCTGTAATTCTTATGAAAAGAGTGCTCAGCCTTTGTGCTCCATAAAGAACGTCTGGGCTAGGCTATTAAACCATCATCAGACCTATTCTTTTATTTTAGCACGGTACAAAATGTGTAGTCAGAGGATATATTATATTCGATTGATCAAGGACCAATGCATATACATCACGTAACAAAAAAAAGCAGAATGTATGGTGTTGTGATGGATATCATGGTCTTTAGAACGATGTCGATGTAAAACATTAAGACTAACTGTATTTTTGCCCCTATTTGGATGTTTAATTGTGAGTTGATCTCCTTTTCTTTTCAGAATTTACATGTTGGCTCCAGCTCTTTCAGATAGAATGTGTGATTTGCTTTTATTCTGTTAAGTGGTCTAAATAGTGTTAAACATGCATGATTGCAAAACACATATATAACTTTGTATCATGCACCGTCCCTAGTTTTTAGCTTTTACATAATATTTTTATAAAATTTGTAACCAAATTTGGAAAAATTTGAATGGAATTCGAATTAGATCCTTTTTTACAGCATTTCAGAAGCTACAAAAAATTTAGTTTATATGTTCAAAAGCTGAATATCACAGCATCTGGATTCTGTGTGACTGCAACAGAACTAATCATCTCTGCACATTCAGATCCATCAGGATTGACGAGAAAACTATAGGCAATAACACATATATTATTAAATATCGTTACCATATTCGATCTGTCGCAGAGATAAAGTACTCTTATTCAATTTTCACTCCATTGAAAAATTGACATTTTGGAATTCTAATTTCAGTCCTTTCGGGCTCATGCCATTTGGCTATAGATGATATATCGTGAATTAGGAACTTCTGAAGCAGCAAACCGTTGATTCATCTTCATTCTCTTGTCGCTAGCAACAAAATGTTTTTCTTTCAGACCAACCATGTCGAGAGGGCTCGCTAGTATGCTTAACGCGAGTGCTTCTCGCGCTTTCCTTTTATAGAACAACAAGAGTCCATCCATTCTCTAATTATAGAAAATTGTTAATTTTTTTGGTGAGGTCGGAGATTTCTCCAAGTTTGTCTCCACAAATGTTGGAGCGCTGGAAGCTACCTGACACTATGATGAAGCCCTTGGGACCCAACATTTTGAGTTTGAGGTAGGTGTAGCAAGGGCATGCCATGAATCTAGCGAAGAAGGTGGATAGTCCTTGGATCGCATGGTACACAGACTCGAAATCCACTACTTCAAACTCAAGTTTCTTGAGCCAGAAATTGTGATCCTCACCAAATATGACATGCAGGGTTATCTTTCTGAGTGGCTTGGTTGGCTTTCCAGGCACAATACCATGAAAAGTCGTATCCACCGACTCGAGGGTGTCTAAAGAGTGCTTCATCCTTCTTAGCCTATCAGCATAGATAATGTTTATGCCACTTCCTTTGTCCATGAACAACTTACTCAGATGGTATCTATAGTTGGGGGTCGACTACCAGGGCGTGTTGAGTACTCACGAAAAGTTGGCTCGAGTCCAAGAAATGTCCATCTCGGACCACTCGAGTCATTCTAGGGTGGAGAGAGTCACCAGGTTTACTTCTCAGAAAGGTATTTTCTATGTTCTCTTCAGAGGACATCCCTTGTAAATTTTCAGGTTGTTTTGTGGTTTGCAGTAGGCATGACTATAGTCTTCCTTGGGGTTATCTTGTTATCTGACTCCTTAGGCGACTGCTTTTTGTGTAGTTCCTTGAACTGGTGGTAGTGTCAGATTACATGGCTCGCATTCCAATTTTTGTTTGCATCCACTGTTCGGTGGAAAATGCAGGGCATGTTCATCATTTCCTTCATAGAGGGTCCTTTGTTGGTTATTGCCCTTGTGGGGCCTCTAGTTGCGCCCATGATCATCATCATGGTGCTGACCTTTGAATCCAGCTGCAACGAGACCTGATCCATCAACTCCATCAGTGGAGAAGTTCGTGCGCTTATTCTGTCCGGTTGCGCTGATTATTTCTCCCTAATCCTGACTTGCCTCTTGGAGAAATCGTCCCATCTACTTGAACGAGTCTCACACAACAAGGATTCTTGACAATCGGTGTACTTTTTAGCAATCTTCATAATTTGCCCCATGGTAGTTGGTTTGGAGTGTGCTAACTTCATGTTCAACGCCTCTTATCTGACTCCTTTCTTGAAGGCTGGAATAATCACGTTCTTGAGTCAAGTGCATTGATGGATATAATCTCGAGTCATCTCATGTTTCTATGTATACAAACCTAGAGGTCTTGTATGCTAGATGGGCATTTATACGTGCCCTCGAAGTTCCTATTAAAGGCTCCTTTCAGGTTGTCCCATGTTTAGAGATGTTGTTAGTTGGAAGCCCATTCATCTAAGCATGCGCTGATCCTATGAGTTGTAGCTTCAGATTTCACATAGCTACGTAGTCATCACCAGCGGGCATCTTGGACGATGGCCAAGTACTCGTCAAGCCTTGTCTCTGGCCTGGCTTCGCTGTCATACTCTAGAGTAGAGGCCAATGTAAGAAAATTCGAAGGAAAGTCGGCGTTCTGTTTCCGGCTGTTGAAACTGATGAGTCCTAAAGACTTAGACCTACTAAAGTGCATCTAGGCACTCTCATGTGGATTTTGAATGATTGATGACAAACAAGTAAGTTCTAATAAAATTGTTTGAGTTGAAAGGTAGGTATCAATGCAAAAAGGTGAAAAACACAAAAAAAAGAGGAAAAAGAAGAATTTTGATGGAGAAGACTTAGATGGAGGATGCTTAGTCTAATTATTCTTGTTTAGAGTGTGTGTGAGATACATCTCCAAGAGGTCAATTATCGTGCAGGGAAAAAGCACCAAGTCCTAACCACGGACTAGTCCGGACAACAACAGACTAGTCCGGTCACCACAGACTTATCCGATATCCCACGGAGAAGAACTTTCTGTATGATGTTGGACTAGTCTCATGTCATACCGGACTAGTCCGCTCTGCATATATTAGTCCGTTTTTTTCAGACTAGCCTCCTCTATATGAGATCGAACTAGTTCGATGTCATACCGGACTAGTCTGCCCTTCTCAGACTAGTCCGTTTTTGAACAAACAGGTCTTCTCTATATTGTTGGGTGTTTTCCTCACAAAACTCTCGCAGATTTGTGTTGCAAGTGGAGTAGAAAGGCAAAACAAGTGTTGTGCGATCCAATCTCAGGAGTTTTCGTGGATTACCGAAGAGGGAATGAACATAAAGGTATTGTGGCGGCGCTCAACAAACTCCAATTCTCTCTTCTCCTTTTATTAACCGAAGGCCACATCCATGTAACAACTTAGCCGGGCTTTTGCACCATACGAAATCTGAACTCATGCAGCGCATGCATGTGCCATGCACATATGAACCAAAGCCCGGGGTTTATTTGAAAATCAAATTGAACACACACACACTTACTAGGACTCGGTGTAACACATGAGACACATGACATCCCTCTGGTTCTTGTCACGTGTGCATTATTTCCTTGAAAACATAAAGGGAATTAAAGCTTGATCAATCTTCAGAAGTACCCAACAATCTCCCCCTACTTCTGAGGTGTGATCTCCTGAACTCCAATCTTCTCACGAAGCTCTTGAAAAAGAGTACGTCCCAGTGGTTTTGTGAGAATGTGAGCAAGTTCATCCTTTGTCCCAACATGATCTAAGATGACTTCTCCACCATCAACACATTCTCTGACAAAATGAAACTTGATGTCAATGTGTTTACTTCTATCATGCAGGATTGGATTCTTTGCTAATGCAATTGCTGCTGTGTTATCCATCTTAATTACTGGTGGAGGTACTTGAATTCTTGTCACCTCTTCAAGCACATGCCTGAGCGAAACAGCCTGACTTGCTGCTGCTGCTCCTGCCACATACTCAGCTTCACATGTGTACTTTGTCACAGCCTTTTTCTTATGAGAAATCCAGCTGATGGGATTATCACTTACGAAGAAAATGACTCCTTCATTTTCTCCTTGAACCGACTAATCTCCTCCATGTTCTTCCCGACAATCAGCAAGTCATCTACATACACACCCACAGTGAGTCTTGCCTCACCTCCTAGCTTAGTGTACAAACCATGTTCCGATTTGCACCGTGTGAAACCAAGCTGATTAAGACTTTCATCAAGTTTACAGTTCCATGCCCGAGGAGCTTGTCTTAAGACATACAATTCTTTATGAAGTCTTAAAACCCACTTCTCCTTGCCTTCAGCTATGAAACCCGGTGGTTGAGTCACATAGATCTCCTCTTCTAGACACCCATTCAAGAAGGCAGACTTCACATCCATGTGATGAACATGCCCCCCAAAATGTGCCGCGACAGCTAATACAATTCTCACCGACTCCATCCTTGCAACTGGTGCAAACACCTCTTCAAAATCAACTCCTTGCTTCTGCACATACCCCTTGGCAACCAGCCTTGCTTTATGATGTATAACATTCCCATGCTCATCCTTCTTCAGTTTGAAAACCCACTTCAAGCCAATGACACGATATCCCTCAGGAAGATGTACCAACGACCATGTTTTGTTTTCTTCAATGGATGTGAGCTCCTCAATCATGGCAATGCGCCACTCCTTGGTCCTCAAAGCCTCTTCTACTACAACAATACGATTTATTTTCGTGGGCCGAGAACCCACGGAAATAGGGTCCAAACACACGAAAATAATCCCAGGAAAATAACCCGACGAAAATACACTTATTTTCGTGGATGGCCCACAAAAATAAATGTATTTTCGTCAGCCATTTTTAGGTCGTGACAATACATATTTCCTTGGGCCACATAAAACCCATGAAATTAAAACAATATATTTTCATGGGCCAAAATCAAACCCATGAAAATAAGGTCGACCGGGCAGCGCGGTAGGATGGCGGCCGGGCGACGCGGTTGACGGGCTTCCGGGCGGCGCGGTGCGGTTGCGGCGTCGCGCTTGGGCAGGGTGGCAGCGGCGGCTTCGCACGTAATTAAGTCGGCCTCGGGGCGCGACCTAGCTAAATCAGTCATATTTTCGTGTGCCAGGCGGGCAAACCCACGAAAGTACCGTAATTTTGTGTGCCACAGACTGAAACCCACGAAAGTACCGTAATTTCGTGTGCCACAGACTTAAACCCACGAAAATATCCAGCACGCATGACTGGACCTAATTTCGTGTGTCTTGGAGACAACCCACAAAAATAAACTTATTTCGTGTGCCCGGCCCAGAAACCCATGAAAAAGTACCTAATTTCGTGTGCATTTGATGGAAACTCACGAAAAACTTCCTAATTTCGTGTGCCGGCTCAACACCCACGAAAATATGTCGGACCGACAGCAGCCGCCTAGACAGAAACTTAATTTCGTGTGCCGGGGAGGGAAACCCACGAAAATAACCTTATTTCGTGTGCCTGGCCCGGAAACCCACGCCAATAACATAATTTCGTGTGCCCGGGAGGGAAACCACGACAATAACTTAATTTCGTGAGCTGGCTCAAAAACCCACGAAAATACATCAGGCCGACAGAGCATCATTTTATGTCATTATTTTCGTGAGCTTGTGCTACCCACGACAATATCGTACCTCATTTTCGTGAGCCGTTGAGAAACCCACAAAAATTCTAGCATTTTCGTGTGTTCCAGTCTCAGCACACAAAATTAGGCTGTAATTTTGTGGGCCTTTGCGTAAAATCCCCCAAAAGTGGTAGCAAGAGTTTTCAGCTCATGTACACTTAGGAAAAATGAGGGGAATTAAAACTTTGAATTATAACGGTGTAAGTTCAAAGTGAGGATTCAAACTTCCCAAAACTTCCAAACATGGAGATCTAAATTCACAACTTGGATCTTCATAGTCCAAATATTCACCCTTCCAAATTTCAACTCATTTGGAGGAGTTTCAATATTTGTTTGGGATTAAAAGGAGAAACCCTTTAATCTGAATTTTAAATTCAGTTTCAAATTCCAATTCCCCCAATTTGCAAATTTGGTTCCACAAATGTGTTCTCCATATTTGAATGAGCAGCCATGCCAAAAATTGGAAACTTTAGAGCTGGTTTGTTATGTTTTTGGGACAATACAAAATGGAGAATTCAAATGCATCTCAAATTCAAATGATCAAATACAATTCAAACTTTCACACCAGAATTCAAATCATTTGAATTCAAAAAGTTTAAACCATGACTTGGTGTGAAAGTCTAGCCTTAAATGTTGAGTTGCTGGGGTAAAATATCAGAGAAACAATTGGATTAAAAGGGAGGAAGGTGGGGCCCAGTATTCAGCCTCACAACAGTGCCTACCGCCTCTGTTTTCATCGGCCGATTGCCGAGAGACCGCCAGCGCCCGGCAAAACCCGCTCCCGAGGACTCCACCGCGCCACCTCCTGGTTTCCTCGATCGCCAGCCGCTTCATTACCATACGGTCGCAGCAACGAAGTCGGTCTTCACTTCTCTCGGTTGCTCGCCGCTCCTTCCGTTCCTTCCCGCGAGAAACTGCCTCCGTGCCGCTTCTGTTTTGCCCTCGCCCACGCTCGCCCAAGATCGGATGATCGAGCTCCAAGCAACAAAAAGAAGCGCAAGAGAGTGCTCTAGCTTCCACCGTTCCCCCCTAAGCTTCCTAGCTCGTGCTACACGCAAACCAAGGATTTACGCCGGCGTTCGGAGGTGCTCGGCGGAACCACGTTCAGTTCACCTTGGGAAGCATGCTACGGCCAGTTTCACCGCCCCTTCCCTGCACAAGAAAGGTGCGTTGTTGTCTGTAGATCGTGTTTCCAAAAGCCTCAGGACAATTTATCAATTGGGTAGTGAGAATTCTGGGGTTTACCAAACCCTAGTTCATAGCAACACCTCTCGGTCTACGATCAAATTTGTTGTGCTGTGATATCTAGAGCTCATTCTGGTCTAGGAGAAGCTTTTCTAGATCCCTGCGATCCTTCTCGCTCAAACGGCGCCAGAAACCATCAAGGACTGAAGGAGTTCTTTGAGTTTTTGTCGTCGCCGGCGTTTTGCGGGCTCGGGTCGCCGGTGAGGTCCCCTCTCCTGTGGTTTTCATGGAGAGCAGGATGTGGGTCGATGTTTTCCATGTGACACTGGTGCTTTTGGAGAAAACCCTAGCTCGAAAGACCCACTGTCGAGGGAGAACGAGGTCGCCGAAGTAAGGTCCCACATGGTCGCCGGTGCAAGCACCGTTCCGGCCGTTGTCATCGGCTCCCGACCCCACCATCGTGTTCAGCGTGGTGTAGAACTCACAGGCGGCAAGTTTTAGGAAGCTTGTACCACGGGAATCCCGTCCCGGTGAGCCTCGCCGGCATGCGCCGCCGCGGGAGGCGCGGACAGCGCGAGGAAGATGAAGGGGGCCAGGTCCCACCGGTCAGTCTTTGTGTACGCGCGGGGATCGGCCTGTGGCACCGGATCTGGTGCGGCTGCGCGGGAATAACCCCGTGTCCTCGATGTTGCCGTCATCTGAGTGGATAACGTCGTGGGTGGGGTCCATAGCCAGAGTTTAAACATTTCTTCGATTTTCAGATTTAGTACAAGATTCAAAGGGCCATAACTTTCAGTAGGAATGTCCAAAATCTGTGAAACAAATTTTGTTGGATTCCTCTCAATGAGTACTTTGCATAAATGCAAATAAATTGATCTGGTTTTTTCTGGAAATTTCTCCAAAATTCATCAAAGTTAAGTATTTGGGAATTAATTCCAGAATATCCCTGTTATGGAAATTCTTCAAATTTTGCTAGGAGGTTCCTTATGATATTACTGATCTCCAGTAAAAATTTGAGTTTCATTAGAGTTCATTTGGTAGGCTAAATTTCCTCCCAAAGTTCAGCCTTTAATTGGAAATTCAAATTTCAAACAAAAACTTTTCAGAACTCCTGCCCAACTTCAAAAATTCATATCTCTCTGTTCGTAGCTCCAAAAATGGTGAAACAAATTTTGTTAGAACCATGGAGACTTACCCTAACCAGATCTTCCACTTTTAGCTATGTCAAATCTCCTGATTTGGGCTCAAAATTCAGAGAAGCATTGTACTTGTAGAAATTTTGAAGACTACATTGTGCAATGACATGTCTCAAAATTTTGCTCAGATAATCCTTAAAGAGTCTAGTATCCACTGTAAAAATCCCAAAGTCAATTAAGGACTCTAAATAGCAATAGCTATGAATAGAAGTCCAATTGTCATAAATCCTTAATACTTGCACATGTATTTTATTACATTTCATACTAGTGACCGAAGTTGAAGACGCACCGGAGCCCTTGGATGTCCTTCCACCTGAAGCTAACTTCCCGTTTGACTTGCAACCAGGCAAGCCCCGGTTTGCACTTAAGTACCTTTTACGAAATTCTTTATTTGTATCACTTATGTCTAGGGTGAATGTTTGCATTAGAGTTAAGGTGATTGAAACCCCACTTGTATAACCTTTCAAATCCTATGAAGGGTTGGGTAGCTTATAGAGCCGACGAGTAGACAAGGCCCCGCTAATATGCTTAGGACCTCGGTAGAAGTCGAGTAGTTGGAATCTACTCGCGAGGTAAGGTTTATCACACAGTTTGGTTAAAATAGAAAATGGCTTAAGAGTGGTGAAAATGAGACCCAGCAGGGGGGATAAGAAGCAGTGAGCGGAGGTCCCACGTGAGTAGCCCTGTTGGTGTCGATTGAGGACCGAGTCGTGTGCGGCCCTGCTGAACAAGTATCAAACAGTACCGTATGGCATACTGACATAAGCAGGAAACCGATGTAAATGGTTAACCTGGGTGCCGAGGCTTACCCAACCGTAAATAGGAGTGGATTGAGGGTAGCAAGGTGTAAATCTGCCGGTGGGAACAGTCACGCTCCACGCGGGGACCTCCTGCCCGTTACGGATGGACCGGTTTGGTATTTGGGTTGCCTTTGAAATGTTGTTGCATACAACAGAGTAGGAAGGGGTGTGGAATCACGCTTCTGAAAGTGGGTGTATGCAACGTGTTGTCCAGGTGTCTCCTGATTGCAATCACCGTCCCTCGCAGTTATTTGAGTACCGTTTGTTCACTGTTTCATGACGTAGTAAGAAGTGAAGTAAGCCAGTTGAATGATAATATGCTGTGATGATAGAGTAATGTTTTGGAAACCATGTCTGCTGTAGATGTAGAGCTAACTAAGTTTACTTTCCGCTTTGGGCATCACCACATCGGAGGAAAGCGTTTCTTGTTTCATTCTGGACTTCTGATGTGAGGGCTGCCTAAGGCACATGAATTTGCTGCTATAAAACTGAAAGTAAGGATCAACTTATAGGTGTGTCTTTGTTGCAAAGTCCGTTCTCCTATTTTACACATCTCTTCATGTAGAGTTCGATGCCTAGGCTAGTCGGTTAAGCCTTGCTGAGCCATCGTGCTCACGGTTGCAATATTTGAGCTGTATGCATGTGAGAGCTATGAGGAGGGGTGCGTTGACGAGGCGATGCCCCCGTTGGGTTACACGGCCGAGCTGGATCCCTGCACGCCACCGTGATTCTCCGGTTCCTTGCTGCTAGTGTGTAGCGTCCCCGGGCTGGACGGCTGCACTTTTGCATAGTTAGGATGATAGGCTCCTTATGTAAATTACTTCCACTGTATAAATAAGTTTTGTCAAAAGACTTCCGCTGTTTTGTATCAAATAAAAGGTTGTATGTTGTTCTTTAATCTTTTCGTGTGTGCTGTTGGGTGCCGCATCGCACGACACCACCCTATGCGATCCTGGAGTGGGTGAACCATGGGGTGGCCCCACAGTCGTGGTATCAAAGCCGCATTGGGAATAGCACGCTTGAAAAGAGCCTATTTTGAAAACTTAGAAGTAGTTGAGTGAGGATTAGTCGCTAAGCCCACATAAGGTCTATGATAGTAGTAGATATTATGGTGGAAAAGCTAACATATTTGTTATACATTCTGTAACGACGCGCCGACGTCAGGTAATAGGTAAGGTACGCCACCGCAGGCGGATCAATTGCGGTAACTCGCCATACGAGCAATAGTATGGAATGGTATACCGTGGCTTGGCACGGTAGTTAATATGAGTCTCTGAACCTCTCTATGGTTCTGAGAGCATATGAAAACGCTGATCTCCAACGTGCTTTAGGCAAAAACGAGAATACCCCATCGTGTGGTAAGCAACACGATAGTATGCAACTCTTGAACGTTCAATGTTCAAAGGGCCATACGCAGCGCTCGCCATCGGCGTGCCTCAACGGTCATGAGGCAGTAGGTGGTATCCGTTGGGTTGATAACATTCCCAACCGTGACGACCCGTTCGCGCTCTACCCGGGTTCCCCTTCGTGTGGTGTGAAAACACAACCATGTACCTTGAGACGTGGCTTGTCTCAAGGACGATCCGTATGGCAATGATACGGACCGTATGTTTTTACTATGATATGGAACTGCCTGCAATGTTAAAACATTTGTGTGCACCATTATTGTGTGTTCTTCTGCAGGTACATTAACCATGTTAGCGCATGACGTGTAGAAACCGTTTGTGAGTGACGTCTTTAGTTCCACCATTTGACACGTATATGCCGGGATACCGGTTTAGGATTTTTCTTTGGCAAGGAAACGTAGTACCGAGACTGCATAAAAGTTTATTTTCAAATAAAAGAGTCAAAATGAAGTTTAGGAATTCATTTAGGGGTTAGTAAACTCCTATATTGAACTAAGAGTCAATTGGGAGTGTAGGTTCAATCTCAAAAGCTTAGGAACAATCTCCCCTGTTTTCGGCAGAAACTTTGCTGAACTTGAACAGGGCATAACTTAAGATTGGTTGAACCAATGGAGGTGTGGGATACCATTCTGGAAAGGTTTTGAAGTCCTATACAACTTTTCTGTAGAGCTCCAGAACAAAATCTTCCTCTAAGGGGATGAAAATCTCAGGAGAGTTGGTACTGTCCAGAAACAGGGCAGACCAAAATGCTCTCTGGAATTTTCTGTATTTCGACCACAACTTCCTGTAGAAAAATTTCTAAGGGTCAAGCAAGACACCGTTGGAAAGTGAAGAAAATGTGCTACAACTTTGTTGTTGAACACTAGTCCAGATTTTGCTTCTAAGGAGGGTAAAAACTGTTGAATTATCCAGACTGGTCAGCTGGACCAGAAGCTGGACAGAGAGGACCACGTTGAAGTGTTTCAACCAAAACACTTAGTATCACAATTCGACGTCCAGTAGCTGTTGTAAAACAGCGAGTTGGAGTCGAAAAGTTGTTGCATTCAACATATCATTTCGAGTTAGGACATGTCTGGGTCCAGTACAATAGCAAGGAATTACGCATGCTAACACACTTAACATCCCGTGGTGACCCCGATGGTCGAAATGAACTTTTAACCCATAAAGTTCAATACTTTGGAACTCGATCGTGTGACACGGTCCAGGGATGTATATGTTGCATAAAGTTAGTACTTTATCCATATGTGTGACTGTTGTGCGTACTGTTTATTCCATTCTCGCATTACTATTGTATAGACTGGATGAAGTAAACCAACATGTGCTGATCGTTTGAATGGTCTGAATGCAGAATGGTGCGGACACGTTCCACACAAGAGAAGGGAGGTCCGAGTCAGGTTCGTGGTGATGAGTCCCCACCTCCGGAGAAAACCACGACGCAGCAGCAACCACCTCCTCCACCGCCAGAACTTCCAAGGAATCTTGCGGAGGTTGTCGCCGCAGTGCTCGGCTCGCGCGACGAGCAAACCGAGTTGCTGCGGATGCTAGTCCAGCAGAATGCGTCCCATCAGGGAGGACGCCAAGACAATGGGCAACGCCAGCCCCAACAAAGTTCGTATTCAGAATTCATGGTGACCCATCCACCGGTCTTCACGGAGGCCGAAGAACCTTTGGAGGCGGACAGCTTTATCCGCACTCTGGAAGCGAAGTTCGGGCTGCTACGATGCAATGAACATCAGAAGGTGCTGTATGCAGCGCAACAGCTTCAAGGAGAAGCCGGTACCTGGTGGGCGAACTACACCGCCTCCTTACCAGCTGGCCATGCCGTCACATGGACGGAGTTCCCGGAGGCGTTCCGCGCCTATCACATACCTCCCGGTGTGATGGAAATGAAGCTCCAGGAGTTCCTGGCGCTACGACAGGGCGAGAGGAGTGCTCATGAGTACTCCAGGTTATTCAACAAGCTGGCGCAGTATGCGCCAGGATTTGTGGGGACGGAAGATAACAAGCGCAATGCGTTCTTCCGGGGCCTTAATTCAAAGATGAAGGTCCATCTCGCCCAGAGCAATCGCGGCACATTCAACGACCTAGTTAATGCCGCGATTCTACAAGAAAATGCTCAGCGTGAACGCGGTTCTGACAAGAGGAAACGCAACGTGCTGACAAGCAGCAGTGGTGGGACGCCACAGAAATACCGCGTGGTGTATCGCTCACCATCCGGTCAGAGATGGCAGCCACCAGCGCGACCGCCTCAGTTTCGCGGTCGGCAATATAATGCGCCGGGCTTTCGACCGACGTATCCACCACAGCAACAGCAGCAGCAAAGGATGGTTCTGCGTGCACCTCTGTTTCAGCAGCGTGCACCGGGATTCCGTCCTCAAGTTGGCGGGACCCCGACACCTTACACGTGCTTCACGTGTGGCCGTGTCGGGCATATTTCAAGGGACTGCCCCGAGCCGCGACAGGGCAGGGGTGCAGCACCGTATCAGGGTGCTAATCAGACCCGTAACCAGCCCAAGAAACCAGCACCAAAACCCGGCAACGTCCACCACTTAGCCATCGAAGATGTGCCGGAAGGCGAACCCGTCCTCGCGGGTACGTTCTTCCATTTAGATCATCCCGTAGTCATACTTTTTGACTCCGGTGCCACCCATAATTTCATAAGTCAGTCTTATGTTATTAAATATCAACTTCCTATCATTCCCACAAATAATTCATATTTGATATGTTCTCCGGGTGGGAAAAATAACAGCTGATAGAATGGTCTATAGAGCACCATTACAGTTGGGTGGGAATCTATATCCGACTTCTCTAATTATGTTAGAGAGTCAAAAACTTGATGTCATTTTAGGAATGTCATGGCTACATCGCCATGGTGCTGTTCTTGACATCATTCCACGTGTGGTTCGTCTAAACTCTCCACTTCATGAACCACATGTTCTTATTCTTGACCATTCGGTTCAAGAAACCCCAGCCACATATAACACGGAAGCCACAAAACTTGAGGATATTCGTGTGGTCCGTGAATACCCGAATGTCTTTCCGGATGATCTTCCGGGCATGCCACCCGAAAGAAATGTCGAGTTTAAGATTGAACTTGTACCTGGAACGACGCCGATATCACGGAGACCATACAAGATGGCTCCGAACGAGCTGGCTGAACTGAAGGAGCAGCTCAACAATTTGATGAAGAAGGGTTTCATTCGACCGAGTTCCTCGCCATGGGGATGCTCGGCGCTGTTTGTGAAGAAAAAGGATGAAACCTTGAGGTTGTGTGTGGACTACCGACCTCTCAATGCCGTCGCCATCAAGAATAAATATCCACTGCCCCGTATCGATATATTATTCAATCAACTTGTGGGTGCGAGTGTAATTTCGAAGATGGATCTTCGCTCTGGATATCATCAAATCAGGATCCGAGCGGAAGATATTCCGAAGACAGCCTTCTCGACGAGATATGGGTTGTATGAATACCTCGTCATGTCCTTTGGTCTCACCAACGCCCCGGCACACTTCATGTATCTCATGAACACAGTGTTCATGCCGGAGTTGGACAAGTTTGTGGTGGTGTTCATAGACGACATCTTGGTTTACTCCAAGTCTGAAGAGGAACACGCCAAACACTTGCATATCGTGCTTCAATGATTGTGAGACCATAAGATTTATGCCAAGTTAAGCAAGTGCGAGTTTTGGATCAACCAAGTGCCATTCCTTGGTCACATTATTTCTACAGAAGGCATTGCAGTTGATCCAAGCAAAATCAAACAAGTGCTGAAATGGAAGTCCCCCACATCAGTCCATGAAGTCAGAAGTTTCCTCGGGTTAGCAGGATAACGGAGATTCATACCCAACTTCTCCAATCTTGCTAAGCCGATGACTGAACTGTTAAAGAAAGGGATCAAATATGTTTGGAGCTCAGCTTGTGAAGAAGCTTTCCAGGCATTAGTGAAGCATCTTACAACAGCCCCAGTGTTAGCTCAACCGGATACAACCAAACCCTTCGACGTATATTGTGATGCGTCCGGCATCGGGCTTGGCTGTGTATTGATGCAAGATGGAAGAGTGGTCGCCTATGGCTCACGTCAACTTCGTAACCACGAGCAGCACTATCCGATTCATGATCTTGAGCTCGCTGCTGTGGTGTTGGCACTGAAAATGTGGAGGCACTATTTTCTTGGAAACTTAGTGCACCTCTACACCGACCACAAAAGTTTGAAGTATATATTCACTCAAAAGGATTTGAATATGCGGCAACAGAGATGGCTAACTGATCAAGGACTATGAGATCGAGATTCACTACCATCCCTGTAAAGCAAACGTGGTTGCCGATGCCTTAAGCCGCAAATCCCATGTCAACAGTCTGTCCATCACCCCGCTTGAAGACGAGCCGAGTCTGTACTTGGTTCCATATGGGGCATTGTATAATTTTGCTCTCGTCCCTACAATACGAGAGGAGATTATGGAAGCGCAGAAGAAAGACGTGGGAATGTCGCACATTCGGAGAAGGATGAAGAATGGCGAAATAAAATGCTTCCGAAGAGATGATAACGGTACACTACGGTTTAAAGACAGCATAGTGGTACCGCGTAACATGAAGCTTCAGAGGAAAATCTTGGACGAAGCTCATTTGTCCAAGTATTCTATTCATCCGGGCAGCAGCAAGATGTACCAAGATCTGAAAACAAGGTTTTGGTGGACACGGATGAAAAGAGAAATCGCAAAGTACGTATCCGAATGTGATACGTGTCGGCAGGTGAAAGCCGTCCATATGCGTAAAGCCGGACAGCTGCAGCCATTGAACATTCCGGCATGGAAGTGGGAGGATATCAGCATGGATTTCATAGTTGGGTTACCTCTCACGTCTCACAAGCATGACTCGATTTGGGTGATAGTCGATCGACTAACCAAGTCGGCTCATTTCATTCCCGTACATACAATTTACGTGGCCAAGCAATATGCGGAGCTGTATATTGCAAGGATCTTGTGCTTGCACGGTGTTCCCTGCTCCATTATTTCAGATCGCGGTGCGCTGTTCATCTCTCAGTTTTGGGAACAGCTGCACGGATCATTGGGGACCAAACTGATCCGAAGCTCCGCATATCACCCGCAGACGGATGGTCAAACTGAACGGGTGAACCAAGTGCTGGAAGACATGCTACGCGCTTGTGCCATCCACCATGGTAAGAATTGGGACAATCATTTGCCGTTGGCGGAGTTTTCTTACAACAATGGCTATCAAGCTAGCATTAAGATGGCGCCGTATGAAGCTCTATACGGCCGGAAATGCCGCACACCCCTTAACTGGTGCGAGTCCGGCGAGCGAGTTATCTACGGTATTGAACTTGTGAATGAGGCTGAAGAACGATTGTGAGTAATACAAGCCAATCTCAAGGCTGCTCAATCTCGTCAAAAGAGCTATGCGGATAAACGACATCGTCCTCTCCACTTCGACATCGGGGACCATGTATATGTCCGTGTGTCTCCGATGAAAGGAGTTCATCGTTTCGGAGTGAAGGGTAAACTTGCGTCGTGGTTCATTGGTTTGTTCACCGTCATTGAAAAATGTGAACCCGTGGCCTATTGCTTAGATTTACTGGCGCCGCTCGCATGCGTTCACAACGTCTTCCACATCTCTCAGCTGAGGAAGTGTCTCAAACCCTTCGCTGAAATCCGCACAGAAGACATAGAAGTTCTCCAACCGGACCTCACGTACACGGAGTATCCGATCCGGATAATTGATGAAAGGACTCGTGCCACAAGAAACTGGACCTTATAGTTCTACAAGGTCTTTTGGAGCAACCATACCGCTGATGAGGCGACATGGGAAAGCGAGGACTATCTACTGACGTATTATCCGGACTTTCTATCATCATATACCCGGTAAAGTTTTCCCCACTTTGATTTTCCTTTGGAATCTTGGGACGAGATTCTTTTAAGGGGGGAGGGATGTAAAATCTCCCAAAAGTGGTAGCAAGAGTTTTCAGCTCATGTACACTTAGGAAAAATTAGGGGAAATAAAACTTTGAATTATAACGGTGTAAGTTCAAAGTGAGGATTCAAACTTCCCAAAACTTCCAAACATGGAGATCTAAATTCACAACTTGGATCTTCATAGTCCAAATATTCACCCTTCCAAATTTCAGCTCATTTGCAGGAGTTTCATATTTGTTTGGGATTAAAAGGAGAAACCCTTTAATCTGAATTTTAAATTCAGTTTCAAATTCCGATTTCCGCAATTTGCAAATTTGGTTCCACAAATGTGTTCTCCACATTTGAATGAGCAGCCATGCCAAAAATTGGAAACTTTAGAGCTGGTTTGCTATGTCTTTGGGACAATACAAAATGGAGAATTCAAATGCATCTCAAATTCAAATGATCAAATACAATTCAAACTTTCACACCAGAATTCAAATCATTTGATTCAAAAAGTTTAAACCATGACTTGGTGTGAAAGTCTAGCCTTAAATGTTGAGTTGCTGGGGTAAAATATCAGAGAAACAATTGGATTAAAAGGGAGGAAGGTGGGGCCCAGTAGTCAGCCTCACAACAGAGCCTACCGCCTCTGTTTTCATCGGCCGATCGCCGAGAGACCGCCAGCGCCCGGCAAAACCCGCTCCCGAGGACTCCACAGTGCCACCTCCTGGTTTCCTCGATCGCCAGCTGCTTCATTACCACATGGTCGCAGCAACGATGTCGGTCTTCACTTCTCTCGGTTGCTCGCCGCTCCTTCCGTTCCTTCCCGCGAGAAACTGCCTCCGTGCCGCTTCTGTTTCGCCCTCGCCCATGCTCGCCCAAGCTCGGATGATCGAGCTCCAAGCAACAAAAAGAAGCGCAAGAGAGTGCTCCAGCTTCCACCATTCCCCCCTAAGCTTCCTAGCTCGTGCTACGCGCAAACCAAGGATTTGCCCCGGCGTTCAGAGGTGCTCGGCGGAACCACGTTCGGTTCACTGTGGGCAGCACGCTATGGCCAGTTTTACCGCCCATTCCCTGCACAGGAAAGGTGTGTTGTTGTCTGTAGATCGTGTTACCGAAAGACTCAGGACAATTGATCAATCGGGTAGTGAGGATTTTGGGTTTTACCAAACGCTAGTTCATAGCAACACCTCTCAGTCTACGATCAAATTCGTCGTGCTGCGATAGCTAGAGCTCATTCTGGTCTAGGAGAAGCTTTGCTAGATCCCTGTGATCCTTCTTGCTCAAACGGCACCAGAAACCATCAAGGACTGAAGGAGTTCTTCGAGTTTTTGTCGTCGCCGGCGTTTTGCGGGCTCAGGTCGCCGGTGAGGTCCCCTCTCCGGTGGTTTTCATGGAGAGAGGGCTATGGGTCGATGTTGTCCATGTGACACTGGTGCTTTTGGAGCAAACCCTAGCCCGAAAGACCCACTGTTGAGGGAGAACGAGGTCGCCGAAGTAAGGTCCCACATGGTCGCCGGTGCAAGCACCGTTCCGGCCGTTGTCATCGGCTCCCGACCCCACCATCGTGTTCAGCGCGGTGTAGAACTCACAGGCGGCGAGTTTGAGGAAGCTCAGACCACGGGAACCCCGTCCCGGCGAGCCTCGCTGGCGTGCGCCGCCGTGGGAGGCGCGAATAGCGCGAGGAAGATGAAGGGGGGCCGGGTCCCACCGGTCAGCCTCTGTGTACGCGCGGGGATCGGCCTGTGGCACCGGATCCGGTGCGGCTGCGCGGGAATAACCCCGTGGCCTCGGTGTTGCCGTCATCTGAGTGGATAATGTCGCGGGTGGGGTGCATAGCCAGAGTTTAAACATTTCTTCAATTTTCAGATTTAGCACAAGATTCAAAGGGCCATAACTTTCAGTAGGAATGTCCAAATTTTGTGAAACAAATTTTGTTGGATTCCACTCAATCAGTACTTTGCAGAAATGCAAAGAAATTGATCTGTGATTTCTGGAAATTTCTCCAAAATTCATCAAAGTTAAGTCTTTGGGAATTAATTCTAGAAGATCCCTGTTATGGAAATTCTTCAAATTTTGCTAGGAGGTTCCTTATGATATTACTGATCTCCAGTAAAAAATTTAGTTTCATTGGAGTTAATTTGGTAGGCTAAATTGCCTCCCAAAGTTCAGCATTTAATTGGAAATTCAAATTTAAACAGAAACTTTTCAGAACTCCTGCCCAACTTGAAAAATTCATATCTCTCTGTTGGTAGCTCCAAAAATGGTGAAACAAATTTTGTTAGAACCATGGAGACTTACACTAACAAGATCTTCCACTTTTAGCTATGTCAAAGCTCCTGATTTGGGCTCAAAATTCATAGAAGCATTGTACTTGTAGAAATTTTGAAGACTACATTGTGCAATGACACGTCTCCAAATTTTTCTCAGATCATCCTTAAAGAGTCTAGTATCCACTGTAAAAATCCCAAAGCCAATTAAGGATTCTAAATAGCAATAGCTATGAATAGAATTCCAATTCTCATAAATCCTCAATACTTACACATGTATTTTATTATATTTCATAATAGTGACCAAAGTTGAAGACGCACCGGAGCCCTTGGACGTCCTTCCACCTGAAGCTAACTTCCCGTTTGACTCGCAACCAGGCAAGCCCCGGTTTGCACTTAAGTACCTTTTATAAAATTCTTTATTTGTATCACTTATGTCTAGGGTGAATGTTTGCATTAGAGTTAAGGTGATTGAAACCCCACTTGCATAACCTTTCAAATCCTATGAAGGGTTGGGTAGCTTACAGAGCCAATGAGTAGACAAGGCCCCGCTAATATGCTTAGGACCTCGGTAGAAGTCGAGTAGTTGGAATCTACTCGCGAGGTAAGGTTTATCACACGGTTTGGTTAGAATAGAAAATGGCTTAAGAGTGGTGAAAATGAGACCCAGCAGGGGGGATAGGAAGCAGTGAGCGGAGGTCTCACGTGCGTAGCCCTGTTGGTGTCGATCGAGGAACGAGTCATGTGCGGGCCTGCTGAACAAGTATCAAACAGTACCGGATGGCATACTGACATAAGCAGGAAACCGATGTAAATGGATAACCTGGGTGCCGAGGCTTACCCAACTGTAAATAGGAGTGGGTTGAGGGTAGCAAGGTGTAGATCTGTCGGTGGGCACAGTCACGCTCCACGCGGGGACCTCCTGCCCGTTACGGATGGACTGGTTCGGTATTTGTGTTGCCTTTGAAAGGTTGTTGCATACAACAGAGTAGGAAGGGGTGTGGAATCACACTTATGAAAGTGGGTGTATGCAACGTGTTGTCCGGGTGTCTCCTGATTGCAATCACCGTCCCTCGCGGTTATTTGAGTACCGCTTGTTCACTGTTTCGTGACGTAGTAGGAAGTGAAGTAAGCCAGTTGAATGATTATATGCTGTGATGATAGAGTAATGTTTTGGAAACCATGTCTGCTGTAGATGTAGAGCTAACTAAGTTTACTTTCGGCTTTGGGCATCACCACATCGGAGGAAAGCGTTTCTTGTTTGATTGTAGACTTCTGATGTGAGGGCTGCCTAAGGCACACGAATTTGCTGCTATAAAACTGAAAGTAAGGATCAACTTATAGGCGTGTCTTTGTTGCAAAGTCCATTCTCCTATTTTACACACCTCTGCATGTAGTGTTCCATGCCTAGGCTAGTCGGTTAAGCCTTGCTGAGCCATCGTGCTCACGGTTGCAATATTTGAGCTGTATGCAGATGAGAGCTATGAGGAGGGGTCCGATGACGACGCGATGCCCCTGTCGGGGTACACGGCCGAGATGGAGCCCTGCATGCTGCCGTGATTCTCCGGTTCATTGCTGCTAGTGTGTAGCGTCCCCGGGCTGGACGGCTGCACTTTTGCATAGTTAGGATGAGAGGCTACTTATGTAAACTACTTCCGCTGTATAAATAAGTTTTGTCAAAAGACTTCTGCTGTTTTATATCAAATAAAAGTTTTTATGTTGTTCTTTAATTTTTTCGTGTGTTCTGTTGGGTGCCGCATCGTACGGCACCACCCTATGCAATCCTGGAGTGGGTGAACCACGGGGTGGTCCCCACACTTTGCTGAAACCCACGAAAATAACTTGGAATTTCATGTGCTAACCTCTGGCTCACGACAATACTTCTAATTTCGTGGGGGCTGACGAAATTAAGTTTGGCCAACGAAAATGTATCGTTTTCCTGTAGTGTTCAGCTGTGCATGGCTCTTCACCTATGACAACCAGAAACTATCTCTTCCTCCTTCCGGTTCACAATTTGGCACCATCTCAAGAATACTTCTCATGGAACGATAACAAAGTGGCGCTTCTTTCAGATCACTATCCAATTCTGGTGACAAGGAAGGGGGTGACACAAACTCCACATCCTTTGATGCTTGCTGCCTCAGTTGTGTCACTGAAGGCACTCCCTCAGCTGGGGTTTTCTCACCCTGACCAGTGTCACAAGAGGAAGAACTCACTCCACCAGAGTTCTCACCACGAAAGATGTACTCTACCCGAAAAATGTCTTCATCATTCACCACTTTACTTGATTCGGCTGCATCCCACTTCCATGGACGATTTTCTTCAAACACAGCATCACGTGACACGTGAACGCTCTCCGTGTCTGGATTGTAAAACCTCCAAGCCTTACTTCATTGATCATATCCAATGAAGACCATTGGAATACTCCGATCTTCAAGTTTGCTAAGACGCTTGCTTCCTTGTTTCACATGTGCCACACAGCCAAAAGTGCGCAAATGATGTAAACTAGGTTTCTTGTCATACCATACCTCATATGGAGTCTTCTTCTTGACACTCCGATTAGGAGATCGGTTCAACACATACACAGCAGTGGTCACCGCCTCCCCCCAGAACCAACCGGGCATATTCATCGCTTTCAACATACTTCTTGCCATTCCCATGACACTTTGGTTCCTTCGCTCGACTACCCCGTTCTGCTCCGGATAATATGGAGCTGTCAAGTGACATTGAAAACCCTCCTTGATGCAATACTCAACAAATGCCCGGGCTGTGAACTCTCGACCACGATCTTTGCGAAAAGTTCCAATCTTCCTCCCTGCCTCAGCTTCAACACTTGATTAAAAAGTCATGAAGGTACTCATTGCTTGATCCTTTGTGCTGATCAGAAACACCCACATGTATCTACTGAGATGATCCACAAGAAGGAAGAAAAACCTGCTGCCTCTTGGAGTTGCCGGCTTCAATGGTCCACAAAGATCTCCATGCACAAGCTCAAGTTTCTTCTCAGCCCGGTGCTTTGCCATGCACGGGAACGGTTGATGTCGTTGTTTCCCAGCCAGGCAGCTATCACACTTCTCCTCAGTTTGAGTGATAGTTGGAAACCCATACAAGAGCTGCTCTTTGGCAAGTCTCCTGAGACTCCGAAAGTTCAAATGCCCCATTCTTGCATGCCACATCCATGTTGCATTACTCCCTTGTGCCACGAAACACCTTGGTTGTACCACCTTAAGATCAATGGTGTACAACCAATTTACACCACGTTTCACCATTGCCACAGGGTTCCATCTTTATCCCAAATCTTGTTATAACCATCCACCATCAAGATTCGGTGTTCCTCCTCCTCAAGCTGTCCAAGACTAATGGTATTTGCCTTGAGCTGAGGAATAAGATGGACTCCAGCTAGCTCCTTTCGACCGCCTCTTTTTTCTTGGAACACCACAGTACCTTGTCCATCAATCTCTGTCATCGAGCCATCTCCCAAACGAACAGTACCATGCACTGTGTTATCAAGATTTGTGATCATGTCCCGTTTCCCGTTCATGTGGTTTGTTGCACCGGAATCCAGGATCCACCGAGTACTGCCTCCTCCCTCCAAGTCTCCACTTGAACATGTAACATGTCATTGTTGAGGCATACCTACTCTGGGGACGTGATTTTCTCGACCTTTGTGTTAGCACATGCCACCAAGAGACTGGATTCAAACTCATGATCAACTTGAGCTGTGTTCACCTCTTCATCCTTCTTTTTCTTCCTGCATTCTCTAGCCCAATGACCTTTCTTACCACAGTAGCGGCACTCATCTTTGGCCACTCCATGGCCTGTGTTTCCACCGCCACGGTTACCTCTACCACGACCACGCCCTCGGCCATGATCTCTCCTCGGTGCAGATGAGTTGTTGTGACGTTCCTGTCCAGTTCTCCCGGACATCTTGTGACGTGTCGACATCCGTGCAAGTAACTCTTCCTCACTCAGATGCAACTTCTCTTGTGTGTTGCCCTCCCAAGTGCTTGCACCAAGCCTTTCTTCAGCTGCCTTGAGTCTACCAATCAACTCATCAACAGACATATCACTCAAGTCAAGCAATATCTTGATGGAGGCGCAATCTACTCAAACTTTTGTGGCACCGTCTGCAAGAACTTCTGGACAATCTCCTCCTCCGAACGTTCACTCCCAAGTGCCGCGAGTTGAGACGTGATCTGGCTCATACGTGCACCAAACTCATCCACCGTTTCACCGTCATGAAATTTTAGTGCATCAAACTTCCGACGCAGTGTACTCGCTCTGGTCTTGCGCACACGTTCAGCTCCCACGTTGCGCAACTTGATCGCATCCCATGCAACCTTGCCCGACTGCTTCCCAGCAATGATCCATACCAATTCTGGTAGCACAGCCTTAACGAGAGCCTCCAACGCCATCCGATCTTCTATGTTATCATCGGTGCCAAGGCTCACCGCAGTCCACAAGCCTCTCACTTGCAACATCACCCGCATAAGTGCCGCCCAATCATGATAGTTTGTCTTCGTGAGCATTGGATACGTACCACCACTGCTGACTTCCTACATGATGCGATGAATCACCAACGCCCCTGATCCTCCTCCTGCCCTGCTGGTGCCTCCCGGCAGCGTGAAGTCCCTCCATGAACGTCGGGCTGGTGATGAAGATCTTCTCCGCGACATCAGCGCCCACTCAATGGCTGCGTCACGGTTCCAGGCAACGTAATTGGCTCTGATGCCAATTTTTGGGTGTTTTCCTCACAAAACTCTCGCAGATTTGTGTTGCAAGTGGAGTAGAAAGGCAAAACAAGTGTTGTGCGATCCAATCTCTGGAGTTTTCGTGGAGTACCGAAGAGGGAATGAACACAGAGGTATTGTGGCGGCGCTCAACAAACTCCAGCGCTCTCTTCTCCTTTTATTAACCGAAGGCCACATCCATGTAACAACTTAGACGGGCTTTTGCACCATGCGAAATTTGAACTCATGCAGCGCATGCATATGAAATGCATGTATGACCCAAAGCCCGGGGTTTTTTGAAAATCAAATTGAACACACACACTCACTAGGACTTGGTGCAACACATGAGACACATGAAACCTCCTGGTTCTTGTCACGTGTGCATTATTTCCTTGAAAACACAAAGGAAACTAAAGCTTGATCGATCTTCAGAAGTACTCAACATATATGACATCGGACTTGTGTGATATCATACGGACTAGTCTGTTTTACCCCACCGTTCCACATCGGACTAGTCTGTTTTACCCCACTGTTCCACATCGGACTAGTCCGCTGACTATGCGCACTAATCGGTTATTTTAGGGTTTAGATCATTCAAAACTTCAAAGACGACGAGAAATAACTTGGAACAAAACACCAGACTAGTCTAATATTGACCACGGAATAGTCCAGACTCCTATGATCCCAATGGTAACATATCGGGACTTATATAAAAAAGAGATCCCCGACTCTATCTACACAATCTTGCCTAGCGCTGCCACTGCCTCCAAGAGCTTAAAAACACTCTTCTCCACACAATATAATGCCCTAAGAGCGGATTCTTGGGGATTTGGGGGATTGAGGAAGGGAGAGTGACGTTCTCATCGCAATTGAGCTCTTGGTTTCATCTCTGACACATTCTTGCTCTTATTTGTGTAATTCCTAGTGTGAGTTGATTTCAGTTTTGTTTTTAATCGTGTAGGAGCTCTCGACCTATGAGAAAGCCTCAAAAACATTGTAGTTACCCTTTGTGATAGTGAAGAACCAAGTTGGCGTCCGTGGTAGTTTGGATAGGAAAGGGTTGAAGAAGACCCGACCCTTTGTGGACTCCTCAACGAGGTGGCAGATCGCTATGGTGGGATTGAATCTCGGAATAAATTTGTGTGCCTATATTCTTCATTTTAGATTACTCATCATACTTGCAAGTTAGGGCATCATCTCATTCGTAGTTGCAATCCATGCTAATCTTGTGATCTACTTGTTGATTTGTGTTCCTTCTTACGTGCTTAAGTTACTAGCATAGTTTACTATCTTTCGCTAAAATAAAAACGAAGAAAAAGGTAAAAAAACTTATCTTTCCAAAATTTCTGACTAACTCCGGACTAGTCCGCACTCATACCGGACTAGTGTAACACCCTCAAAATTACTACCATACATTGCATACATTTTTCATATAGAGAAGCATTTAAAAAGAAGAAGAAATAAAGAGAGGATTATAGAAGCAAATAAAATAGTTAAAAGGAATAAAAATAGAAAATAATGGAAATAAATAGAAGAGGAAAATAAATAAAAATAAAAAGAAAAAGAAAAAATAGCCAAATTGGGATTTTCCCCAAAATTCCCCTCTCCCCTAATTTTCCCATTTTTCCAAATTTCCTATTTTTCCCCAAATTCCCCAAAATTCCCCTAGGGAATTGTCCCCCACATTTGGGGGGAATGTCCCCAATTTCGGCCACCCCACTTACGGGGGGGGGGGGGACCCTAAATGGCCCCACCCCTTGGCCGCAGCCCATTAAGGGGGGGGGGGACCCTAGCCGCCCATTTTTGATTTTTGTGGGCTTTCATTTTTCTCAATTAATCTCAGCCATTTGTGGAAAATAAGTATAAAATCCCAGCCCCTAGCTCCCACCTCTTTTAAAATTAAATCTCAGCCCTTGGATAATTGGGTCGCTAAAATCCTAGCCTCCCTATCTCTTTTTCCCTCTTATAAATAAAACCCTCCCCCCTAGCCACCACCCCTCTTTTTGGCTGCCGCCCTCTCTCCCCTGCTGCCAAGGCTTGGTCGCCACCCTCTATCAGGAGATTGGCCACCGTCGGAGCTCCGTCACGCCTCGTCGTCGCCGGAAAAGAAGCCCCCAACGTTTTGCCCTAGCCGCAGCCTCGTAATTCTCCATAGAAAATCTCCCGCTGCTGCCATTGCAAGGAAGGAGGTTCTGCCGCAAGGAAGAGAGAAGGAAGAAGTGAGGTAGGTCTTCATTACCCCTCTTACCACATCGCCGCTATTTCTAGGCACCCGTTTTCTTCATCCCCTACGAGCAGAAATTTCTGCGTGTGGGCAGACCATGTTTTGGTCGATTTTTGATGGTGTAATTGATCTACAAAGTGTGTCAAGATCATAACCATGTCCACAATTGATCCCATCAGCCTTGTTCATCATAAAACCCCATGGAAGCCCACTCAAACATGCAAAAACACGTGCAAACTAATTTTTATAAACTTCACCATAGGAATTGCATTCATCCACCTCATTGCATCTTGAGTTAAGTTTGTGCATGATAATTGATTGCTGTAAATTTTGTATGTGTATGGTCGTGAGTAGAAGGACACGCTCAAGAGGCCGTCTACGAGGAACTACAGCACCAAGACTTCGAGATGCTTGAGCAACACGAACAGCGGGAGCAAGGCAAGTGCCCCTTGACCATATTGATCTCATGTTTTTGAAACTGTTTTGCTTGTGAAAACTTGTATGCTTGTGTCAACTTGATGGGGCACCCTTTTATAGAAGTTTACTAGTTTTGTTAACCATCCTTGTCACTGGGAAAGTTGAAGAGTCAGGTATGGTCGTTTTTCCTTTTTGCTTCGCTCAACTTACGGGATACGGGAAGCTGAAATAAAACTTGTTTAGCTACTGCACTCATATGAATAAAGATGATGAGAACTTGATGATGTCAATGAGCATGGAATCGGGGAGATCTAGGAAAGCTTGGTCCGTGGATGTCTCTGAATGAGATGGTGGTTTGCTTGCCGTAGATCTAAGGACCGGTTCATGCGAGCACATGCCAGGAAAACAGTGCCACCACAAGGCCAAATATGGGTGCGGCTTAGCTGACTAATTAGGTGTGTTACTAGATTCTTATGGACCGTTGGATGGCACAGGGAATGGGAGTCGATGAGGACTGCCCTCGGAACTGCATGGCACAAGAGGGGGCCTGTGGGTGGGAGAACGGAGATTCGAGCCTGCCGGTGAAACCTCAGTGGGTCCGTACATCCTAGTAGCCCCTTTGTAAAGGCTATTTTATGATCTCTTGGCCATACACCGACGGTTGTGTACTGGTATAATGGAGGTTCTCTCTAGTCACCGACGGGTGACGAAATCACAAACTTGTGGGTAAAGTGGTGCCACCTCTGCAAAGTGTAAAACTATCATGATAGCCGTGCTTCCGGTAACAAGCACCTGGCCAACTTCCATGATTAGAGCCAAACTTGGGATGGTTATTCGGGTATGGTCATTGGGATTGGTTTTGGGACTGGTTGTGGTCATGAACATGAGATTGGATTCGATTATATGAATACGTGTTGATCATGAATATTTATGAGTATGAGATGAACTTGAGAAGAATTATTGGCTGGTTGAGGCTTGATAAATGGTGAATTATGATGAAGGAATGTTGATGAATTACTTGGTTATGATGGGATTAAACTCACCTAGAAATAGTTGCTATTTTTATCATGTTTGTGAAATAAAATTTGCTTGTTGCAATGAACCTCTTTATTCCCTACCTTGTTGTAAGATACATGTCATACTTTTCCCGCACTTGCTGAGTACGACATGTACTCACCCTTGCATTCCCACATATACATCATCTACAGGAGAAGAACACTCTGAGGAACAGGTGGAGTACTAGGCGTGCGCACTACGGTCAACATGCCTGTGGAGTCAGAGTGGAGCCCCATCGTCTTAGTCATTTTCCGCTGTCGTTTAGAGTCTTCCGCTGCAAGAATAAGCTAGATATTCATGAGTGAGACATTGAGTCAATGTAATAAATTACTTAAACATTATTCGTATGTGATTATATTCAGAATTTCAGTTTGTGGAATACATGTGTATGTGTGATGAACATCCTGGGCATACATATGCATTCACTTGGTTCATTTTCAAAACCGGGTGTCACAACTAGTCCAATCTGTGGAATTTGATAAGTTTCAGTTAAGTGTTGCAGAAATTCAAAAAGCCCATTCACCCCTTCTCTAGGATACATTCAATTGGTATCAGAGCCGAACTCTCCGTCAGGAGACTAATCGCTCGGAGAGACAATGAGCGACGAGAAGGAAACTGAAATTCCGGTGAAACCCACCGATGATAGATCTCAAAACATAGCCAAAGTGCTTGACGTGTTGAGAGACAATGAAAACGATGATGAATAAATTGCCAGCTCAAGGCACTTCTTAGGAAGAAGCTTGTGAATCAAAAGGACAAGAAGAAGGGTGAAGACAAGCCAACGAGGAGTGGTCATCAAGACTACTCCCGATATCCTTTTAATTATGAACGTCTTGATTCCAATAATCATTATCTTTCTATTCCCATGTGGAAGCCTACATATTTTGATGGAAATGATTATCCCATGTGGAAGCATAATATGAAGATGTATCTCATTTCTTTAAACCCATGTCTTTGGCATATTGTGTGTACAGGTCTAGATATCCCGGACACCGACGAGGAACTTACTCCGGAGCAAGCACAAACAATCCACCATAAAGCACAAGCAATCGTTGTGATTACCTCATCCTTGAGCCGAGAGAAGTTCAACAAGGTCGATGGGATGAAAGTAGCTAAAGACATATGGGACACACTCCAGACGGATCATGAAGGAAATCGTTCAGTTCAAGAAGCCAAAATTGAGATGATTGAGGGGGAGCTAGGGATGTTTGTCATCGACGATGGTGAAACTCCTCATGAGATGTACAATCGGATGAAGGTCCTTATCAACAAGAGTAGAGAATATGGAAGCAAGAAGTGGATTGACCATGAAGTGGTCAAGAGAATGATAAAAGGCATTTACGCCCCACAATGTCACCTTGTGCTCCATGATCCGAGAAAGCCCAGGGTTCCACAAAATAACTCTAGATGAGCTTCTAGGCAAAATCATCAACCATAGATGATGGAGAAGGAAACACAATATTTGAAGAATCTTGCCTAGCTTACTTCATCCAAGAAAAAGGAGGTCGCTCTCAAGGCGATATGCAAGCCAAAAGGAAAAGAAGTCCATGAGGTGCAAGAAGAAGAATATAGTGATGATGTGCACCTATATAGATGACGAAGAAATGGTCCTCTTTATCAAAAAGTTAAAAAGAATGATGAGAAAAAGAAGAGGCGACAATTACAATGAGGGCAACAACAAAGACAAAGGCAAATCCAAGGCTAGACGATCTTGCTACAATTGTGGCGAATATGGGCAATTCATGGTTGATGGCCCATACGAAGTGGAATTCAAACGATGATTCCTCCTCCGAAGATGAAGATGGGGTGACAACTATTGCCATCACGAAGCCTTCAATGAAGACCACTCTCTTTCCAAACTTGGGAGGATGGAAGGACTCAAGCTACACTTGCCTTATGGGCAAGGAAGGCAAGAAAAAGGTTAATCCAAGATCCTCCTCTTTACATTCCTTAATTAATGGTGAGTTTGATAGTGGCAGTGAAAATGAACACATGCTTAAGGACTTGAGTAAAAGTGCACTAGCTAAAATGAAAAAATTGCCAGACGAGATATATGACAAGGAAGAACTTATTAACCGACAAGAAGATATGCTCATACATCAAAATGAAAGAAATCTTGAGGTTGAAAAGCTTCTTATGCTCGAAAAGGAGAAGAGAGAGGCACTTGAGCTTGAGCTTGCTTTGAGAAAGCAAACTTGCGCAAATCTTGAAGATTTAAACATTATACTCAAGGATGAACTTGTAAACTTGACCAAATTAATAAGAAACCTGAAGTGCAAGTTGAATCACTCAAGCTAAGTGCTACTTACTCCTCTAAGAGCTCCCCTTTATCAAATGTTGAGTCCATCCCAATTAAAACATGCAATTGTGCTAATTTTATTCTTGACTTGAAAAGCGATCTTATGGTGGCACAAAGCAAAAAATCACCTAAAGGTGGCATTTTTGACAAGGAGAAAATCAAGTATGCACGTAGTTCATACTCGGTTACTAGATCTCCAAATGTTAAGGATGGGCTTGGATATTCTAGATGTGAAAAGCAAAACGCTAGAAACCTCAAGAATAACGAGGAATGGATTGTTTTTGTCAAGGAAGGCTCACATCTAGTTGAGAAGAACAAAAATGTTTCTTCCCCACATGAAACATCTAAAAATGGACCAAACGTTATGTTTCATGATTTAATGCTTCGTATGTACTCATGAAAAACAAGTTTGGTAATATCTATGCCAAGTATGTTGGGCCACTCTACAAGAGTCCAAAATCTTGTGTGAGGGTGCCTAAGTGTCTTGTAACTTAAATCAAAGGACGCAAGCAAGCTTGGGTACCTAGAACCAAGGCATAACTCTATTTTGCAGGTGCACCCCTCCGGTGGATCCAAATGGGTGCTTGATAGTGCATGCACCAACCACATGACCGGAGAGAGGAAAATTTTATAGAATATGAAGCTAATGGGTATCCAAGTGAAGGAATTTAATTTGGATACAATAGTCAGGGAAGAGTGCTCGGGACCGATAAAATAGCGACATCCTCTAAACACACTATTTCTCAGGTTTTACACGTTGATTCCTTATATTATAACCTTTTGTCCATATCTCAGTTCTGTGATATGTTTATTTACTAATTATGGTGTAACCGTTTTTATAAGAAGGGATGACTCGATTGCTTTCAAGGGTATGTAAAAGGACAATCTTTACCTTGTGGATTTCAACACGGATAAAGCCCAACTTGACACATGCTTGATTGCAAAGGCCAACATGGAGTGGCTGTATCATACATAGCTAGCTCATGTTGTTATGAGAAACCTGCAAAAACTTCTAAAAGGGCATCACATCTGAGGCTTGAAGAATGTTGTATTTGAGAATAAAAGACCATGTAGCGCATGTCAAGCCAAGAAGCAAGTTAGAGCACCACATCCCGCCAATAACGTTATGACAACTACAAGATCGTTGAAGCTACTACATAAGGACCTCTTTGGACCAATCACCTACATAAGCATCGACAGTAACAAATACGGTTTAGCAACTGTAGATGATTTTTCTAGATTCACTTGGGTATTTTTCTTGCATGATAAGGGAGAAACACAATGTGTCCTCAAGAAATTCTTGAGGAGAGCTCAAAATGAGTTCTCCTTGAGAATTAAGAAGATAAGAAGTGACAATGGCACCAAATTAAAAAGTACCCAAGTTCAAGAGTTCTTAGAATAATAACGAATCAAGCATGAATTTTTGGCCCCTACCCCCGCAAACAAAATGGGCTAGCCGAAAGGAAGAATCGAATGCTCATCAAGATGGTGAGGACCATGATCGATGAGTACAAGACTTCAGTCAGATTTTGGGCGAATGCAGTCAACACCGCGTGCCACGCCACAAAATGGCTATATCTTCATCGACTCCTAAAGAAGACTCCGTATGAGCTTCTTAGCAGTAATAAGCCAAACATTTCTTACTTTAGAGTTTTTGGAAGTAAATGTTATATCTCAACAAGAAGTGTAGGACATCAATGTTTGCTTCAAAATCCGATGAAGGTTTCTTGCTTTGTTATGACTCAAATACTTACGGTTACCGTGTCTTCAACAAAACCTCCGGGATAGTTGAAGTTGCACGTGACGCAGTGTTTGATGAAACTAATGGCTTCCAAGTGGAGCAAGTTGATCGTCATGTGCTTTATGAAGAAGAAGCTCCATGGCAAGCTTTGAGAAAAATGGCACCTGGAGATGTTCGACCTCAAGAGCAACCACAAGATCAAAGTGAACCAACATCACCGGAACCGGAGCCATTCATACATGATCGAGCACAAGACTTGCAAGATCAACCTCATCAAGATCAACAACAACAACAACAACCAAGCCTTTATCCCAAGCCTGTTGGGGTCGGCTAGACATGAAACCCAATATCAATGATCAAGACAATCAAGACAATCAAGACAATCAAAATAAAAATGGAGGCAATGATCAAGGGGGAGATGAAGAAGAGGAAGAAGTTGACACAAGACCCCTAGTTCCCCATCCAAGAGCACGCCAAAATGTCCAACAGGATCTCCCCGTCGACAACATCCTTAGAGACATCTCCAAGGTGGTAACTACTAGATCTCACATTACTATTTTTATGAACATTACTCGTTTGTCTCTTCCATGTAACAATTTATGGTTGAAGATGCACTACGAGATCTGGATTGGGTGACGGCAATGCAAGAGGAATTCAACAACTTCAAGAGGAATCAAGTGTGGGAACTTGTGGAGTGACACAATGGAAATATTGTGTGCGGAAAATGGGTGTTCCACAATAGACAAGAGGAACACGGGGTGGTGACAAAAAATAAAGTCCGACTTGTGGGCAAGGGGTACTCACAAGTCGAAGGTTTGAATTTTGATGAGACTTTTGCTTTCATAGGTAGGCTTGAATGATTTGAATATTATTAGCCTATGCTACTCACCATAATTTCAAGATGTACCAAATGGACGTAAAAGTGCATTCCTTGACGGTCCGATCAAGGAGGAGATATACATGGATAGACCACCCGGTTTCAAAGACCAAGAGCTTCCTAACCATGTGTACAAGCTACTAAGGCTCTCTATGGACTCAAACAAGCTCCTAGAGCTTGGTATGAGTGCCTTAGAGATTTTCTCGTTGAGAATGGTTTTAGGATAGGAAAAAACAATTACACATTACTCACAGAGAACTTTGATGATGATTTAGTTGTTTGCCAAATATATGTCAATGACATTATATTTGGTTATACTAACAAATTGATTTATGATGAGTTTAGTAAAATCATGACGGATAGATTTGAGATGTCCATGATTGGAGAATTAAAGTTATTTTTAGGTTTTCAAGTGAAGCAACTTAAAGAGGGTACATTCATTTACAAAACGAAGTACACGCAAGACATCCTCAAAAAGTTCAACATGGAGAAAGCCAAGCCACTCAAAACTCCAATGGGAACCAACGGACATCTCGACCTCAATGAAGATGGTCCAAGTGTAGACCAAAAGGTATACCGTTCTATGATTGGGTCTCTATTATATCTTTGTGCATCTAGGCCCAACATTATGTTGAGTTTATGCATGTGTGCATGGTTTCAAGCCGCTCCGAAGGAGTGTTACTTGACCGCCATAAAGAGAATTCTGTGGTATTTAGTTCATACACTTAACCTAGTACTTTGGTATCCTAAAGGGTCTAAATTACCTCATCGGATACTCCGATGCGAACTATGACAGATGTAAGGTGGATAGAAAAAGTACCTCCAGGACTTGTCAGTTCTTGGGTAGGTCCCTAGTGTCGTGGTCATCCAAAAAGCAAAATTCCATTTCCCTATCCACATCCGAAGTGGAGTATGTTGCGGCCGGGAGTTGTTTTGCACAACTTCTTTGGATGCGACAAACTGTAAAGGATTATGGTTACAATATGAATCATATTCCACTCCTATGTTACAACGAGAGTGCCACAAAGATCGCTCATAGCCCTGCTGAGCACTCTAGGTCCAAACACATCAACATCCGGAACCATTTCTTGAGAAATCATTCAATCAAGGGAGATATAATAATTTTACATGTTAGAACCGAGAGATAATTAGCTGATATTTTCACCATCCACTAGATGAGAAACATTTTTTGTGAACTTAGAAATGAATTAAATATCCTTGATTCTCAAAATGTGGCTTGAAACGCTGCATATCTGGTTGCCAGTACAGTAAATTCTTCAAATTTTCATTATTTAGCAGAAAATGGTCTCTTGTGTCCATTTTCTCCAAAATTAATTGAAATTATTAGCTCTTGGTGAATCATGGTCATAGTTTGATTGCTGATTTCTTAGTGACCCGGAACTTGAGGTGGCGCGTCAACCCAAGTATTGAGAGGCAGAAAGAGCTCAACAAATAAGATCCAAGAAACGGCATGATCGCGCTGCAAATGAAGCGCCTGTTGCCTCAAGACTCAAAGTCCTCGTTAAACGCCCATAAAGCAGCAAGGGTAAAGAAAACGCCGTCCCTAGCACCAAGACCAAGAAAAGCAAAGTGAAAGGAAAAGAGCCCGCCGGACCCTCTGGGCCAATTGGTCCATTGGAGATGGATCCTTCACTCCTGGACTACAACCGACGCCTCTCCATCGGTCCGTTCAAAGGAAAAGGGAGTGACAAGGCAAAGAGGTACCTAATGGAGAATGTGTACCAATATGAGAAGATGGTGGCAGATCCACGGTTTTGGAGCGACTTCCACCGTGATTATTATTGGACCGTGTATCTCCAGATGAAGACTCATGTGGCAAATAATTGATGGATTGATTGGGATTACATGGAAGGGAAGCACATTGAAGCCTTTGATCAGGTTCTAGCTGCTATGGAGCTCCATGGTTTGAAGGACTTCATGGCTTTAAAATATGATTGGAACAATGAAGTTATCGCCCAATTCTACTCCACATGCTACTTCTCTCAGCAGAATGCCAAGACATCACTTGGATGACACATGGCAAGGAGTATATAATTTCCTATGTAGACTTTGCCAAGTGTCTGGATTTGGAAAAAAACTTGGAAAATGAGCTCACTGTTCATAACTCTAAGCCACTGGACAAGAATGAGCTTGATTTTCTCTATGATGGCATTAACCCTAAAAGCCCCCATCAACCAACAACATGAAGCCATTCTTTGTTGTGTTAAACCGTGTGTTGAGGAAGACCATTGCTCCTAAGGATGGTGATGCGGGCAGCATTCAAGGCTTTCTCTGCAACTTGATGCAGATTATCAGTGGGACGGAGAAATTTAACATCTTTGACTATATCTACAATGATATATACAACATCTCTCACTCTCACACTCCAAACCGCTCTTGTGGCTATGCACCGTATATCATGTTTATGATTGAGCAAGTCACAGGTTTGGAGTGCGTAAAAAATGTTAAGCATCTAAATCTTCGCCCTCAGGTGCCCTCAGCTCCACCTCCACCTCTTCCACCATGAGACAACGATCTTCTCGAGCTCATGAATACACGGAGGGTCCCTCTAGCTCCTCCGCTCCATCTTCTTCTAGGGGCTTCATCGGGGGGGGGGGGATCCTGAAGATGCTTCAATCCATCTTTGCTTCTTGCCACAAAGTGGAAGTGAGACAGCACACTGAGTCTTGCTCGGAAGCGTCATGCCCGCTTCATGAAGGAGAACGTCACTGCTATATGTCAGAAGCTAGAGATATCTCCCATTGGCTCTCCTGAGATGTCCAAGGATTCCGATGAGGACTACACAGAGCCTTCTCAGTTGATCAATGATGAGCTTGCTTACTTTGGGATTGGCTCCTCTGCTCTCACTCGAGCTCCTCGCCAAGTTAGAGATGAAAATGATGATGTTGACGAGGAGCAGGACAGTGAGAAGACTCAAAGTGAACCTAGCGAGCAAAGAAACGAAGATCAAAATGATGGAGACGATGAGTAGTTTCCCTCTATTTTCCCCTTTTTGGTGTCCTGATGCCAAAGGGGGAGAGAGGGGAGTAGGTTGTGTCTTAGTCGTTTCTATTAGACTTTGCTTATGTTGATCATGGACATGTATTAATAATTCGAACATCATATGTTTAATGTTAAGACTATGTAATGACTTATGATATCTTTATGTCTATGTTCAGTGTCATGATGTGTGTGCTCTTAATGTTCATCTCATATGATTAATCCTGTTCACCACATTACTTGCTCACACACACAATATTTTCTAGGCACCCCACCATAAAGAATGCACATATGAGAAGATAGTCAAGTTCTTGTACTTTACTCTCATATGTGCATACCTTATGATAATCCGAATTATTTGTTCATTCATGTATAATCTGTAGTTGGTTGTCATCAATCACCAAAAAGGGGGAGATTGTAAGTGCATCTAGGCACCCTCATATGGGTTCTTGATGATTGATGACAAATAAGTAAAGTCTAATAAAAGTTTTTGAGTTGAAAGGCAGGTATCAATGCAAAAGTGAAAAACACAAAACAAGGAAAAAGAAGAGTTTTGATGGAGAAGACTTAATTGAAGGAGGATGCTCAGTCTAATTATTCATGTTTAGAGTGTGTGTGATATACATCTCTAAGAGATCAATTATCGTGCAAGGAGGATAAGTGAAAAGCATGAAGTCTTAACCACGGACTAGTCCAAAAAAACAACGGCCTAGTCCGCTCACAATAGACTTATCCGATATCCTATGGAGAAGAACTCTCCCTATGACATCGGACTAGTCCGATGTCATACCGGACTGGTCCGCTCCGCACAGACTAGTTCATTTTTCTCTAGACTAGCCTCCTCTGTATGACATCGGACTAGTCCGTCCTTCTCAGATTATTCTGTTTTTTCATAGACAAGCCTTCTATGTATGTCCAATGTCATACAAACTGTTCCGTTTTATTTCAATATTCCACATTGGACTAGTCCGGTCACTATGCGGACTAATCTGTTATTTTAGGGTTTAGTTCATTCAAAACTTCAAAGACAGTGGGACATAACTTGGAACAGAACACTGGACTAGTCCAATATTAACAACGAACTAGTCCAGACTCCTGTGATCCCAATGGTAACATATTAGGACTTCTATAAAAAGGAGACCCCGACTCTATTTGCACCAATCTTGAACCCTAGTGCCGCCACTGCCTCCAAGAGCTCGAAAACACTCCTCTCCAAACAATCTAAAGCTCTAAGAGCGAATTCTTGGGGATTTGGGGGATAGGAAGGGAGAGTGATGTTCTTATCGCAATTGAGCTCTCGGTTTCATCTCTCACACATTCTTTCTCTTATTTGTGTAATTCCTCATGTGAGTTGATCTCAGTTTCATTTGTAATCTTGTGGGAGCTCTCGACCTGTGAGAAAGCCCCAAGAACATTGTAGTTACCTTTTGTGATAGTGAAGAACCAAGTTGGACTCCGTGGTAACTTTGAGAGGAAAGGGTTGGAGAAGACCCAACCCTTTGTGGGCTCCTCAACAAGGACGTAGATCCCTTTTGTGGGACTGAACCTCGAGATGAACTTGTGTGCCTATATTCTTCATTTTAGATTACTCATCATACTTACAAGTTAGGGCATCATTTTATTCGTAGTTGCAGTCCACATTAATCTTGTGATCTACTTGTTGATTTGTGTTCCTTCATACGTGCTTATGTTACTAGCATAGTTTACTATCTTCCGCTAAAAAAATGAAGAAAAAGATAAAAAATACTTATCTTTCCAAATTTTCTGACTAACTCTAGACTAGTCCACACTCATATTGGACAAGGTTGGTCTCTGGAATTTGACAAGTTTCAATTAAGCTTTGCAGAAATTCAAAAATTCAGAAAGGCTATTCAACTCCCCTCTAGGCTACATTCACCTACGATGGTACTCATCACGTCTGTCTCATCGCCGGCCAACTCATTTCTGCGTCATTGTGTGTCGAGCATCACTCGGGGGGGGGGGGGGGTCATCCCAACTAGGGGAACAGTGGTCTTGGTGTCGAGGTTGGTGCCTATGCTGTGGGGATGGGTCCTCCAGTCGCCGTATTGATCTGTCCCGGTAGTTGTGCGAGTTGTTCTGCCGTCGGCTGGGTTGAGACGGTGATGATTTGGATGATGCCTATTGGCCGGGAGTCTAGATGTTTGGCAGCCTTGCCTCTTGGTAATTTGTTTCACCGCTGTGTTTATGGCGGCCATTTCTTTACGCTGAGTTTCTAGGGCAGGATCATCTTTTCAACCATTCACAAATTATCTAGCAAGGTTTTCCTCGTGACCATGTTAACTTCTAGTGTGTCATAGATTTGGAATCCCTCCGATTCAATGGTGTTCAGGCTGTGCGTCACATCTCACCTAACTGACTCAGTGATATTCCTTTGTCTTCTGTGGCTGTGGCCACCATGGTCTGATCTGAATGTGATACGTTGTTGTGGCTCGGGTAAATTCTGTCCAATCCGGTGTCAAAAATATTTTACAGCATAAAAATTTGAAGGCGAGATCATAAAGACTCTCCTAGTGTTTGCACATCAATAATCTCAGTAATAACAAGGAGCCAAGGATTACTCATGTTCGGGCCTTCTGCGGCAAGGTAATACACTACTCTACTTGATTTATTCTTCTCAATATAATGACTACAATGATATAAAATAAGATCTAATAATAAATGATCTAATGCTAGATGTGTATAATAGAGTGTGTTTACAACCTTTTGAGTTGTGATCTAACTCAAGATTCATGACGTGTTTGAGAATCTAGTAGAGGATGTCTCATATCTGTGCCTCCCCTCCACTTTTTATCGGGATTTAGAGGTTTCTGGGCGTATCCTGGTTGGCTATATACTTGTTGAATTCCTATTGTATTCTATCTCTAACTTGTTATATCTAATCTTGAGGTGGTTTTCTTCCAAATTTGGCAACCTGATAGTAATCTTCTTTTTGACTCCACCTTCCATGCTAATGTAGAGTTGAGTCGTTATTTCAAAGACTCAACCCACCCAGAGGCCATTCTCACGTAAGCAGCCCCCCCCCCCCCCCCCCCCCCCGAGTCCATCATGATCTAGGAGTTTAAGAGACAAGCTTCGACTTGACTGGCATTGAGTTGGTAAATAAGGTATTGGTGGACTCTAGAAAACTTTCTTGGAGAAAAAGGTTGAATACACCATTGTTACAACAGGCGAATAGATTTTTTTAATCAGCATGGAATCAAAATCAAAAGGCTCTGAGTTATTAGACATTCAATTAGAGTCAGAAAGCTCTGAGTCAGTTAACATCGAGGCAAAGTCAGAAAGCTCCGACTCGGTTGATAGCGAGTCAGAGTCAAAAAGCTCTGAATCGGTTAACAGCAAGCCGGAGTCAGAAAGCCCTGAGTTGGTTGTCAGTGAGTTGGAGTCGAAAAGCTCCAAGTAGTTTAACATCAAGTTAGAGTCAGAGAACTTTGATTCATCTGCTGTGGAGTCAAACAATTTTCAGTTAGACAGGTTGCAGTCAAAAAAATATGAATTAGAAAAATCAGTCAGAAGCGTGGGTCAGAAAAATTGATTGTAAACACCATTAATAAAAACAATAAAAAATGAAGTAAGAAATGTGAGTTTGAAAAGTTAGTCAGAACTGGCAGTTGAAACTATCAATCCAAAGATATAATCGAAACTGTCAATGAGAAGAGCTAATCAATCCAAAGATATACTAGTACAATTCAGAGTGAGACTGTTTGTGGTTGGACCTATTTAGAGTCGGGCAGTTTGGAGCAGACATTTTTGGAATCGGACAATCTTGAGTCCGGCAGTTTAGAGTCACACATTTTTGTAGTCGAACAGTTTCCAGCCAGCAAACTAGGAGGTCTTTTGGTAGACGCAAAAAAGTTTAGTTGTCTAAATTTACTGTAAGGGCCTCAGTTTTTGACACATAATCAAAGTGTTCATCACCACACAAACACCTCATTTGAAGAAACTTGATGAACACATTTGAAGAGCAAGTAACCACCATCAACATGATCATTAGAGAATAAACTCACAAAATGCAAAAAGTGGTATTTCCCACATGCATCATAGGGGGGCTGGACATATGAAAAACTCCTACACCTTGCTAGGAATGTCCATGCCAAGTTTCACCCAAATTCAAAACCTTTTTGAAGTCCTTTTGGGTATAGATAGAAAGAGGGTGGTTTGAACTCAAACTCAAATTCAAACTGTTTTCATCCCATGAATTCAAAAGTGCGAGGCATATTCTTATTCAGCACATTTTTGTGAGCTCACGCACCAATTTTCACTCCATCTGGAGTTGATCTTGACATGAGCTAAGTTTAGCAAATTCAAACTTTATTTGAATTTCAAACTGCATATGTGCTGAAATCTAGTCAAACACAAACCAATTTGAATTCCATCCCATTCAAATGGCTCAGGGGTAGATAATTCAAATCACCATGGGTATAAGGGGGATTACTGTTTACAACAGTAAGAGGGAGTTAAGTTCAGAGGTTAAAAGGGAAATGGGACCCACATGTCAGCCACTGAAGCAATTCAACCGACTGAAACTTCAGTACTCGGGTCTTCGGGCTTCCTCCGAGGGCGCCACCGAGGGGAGGCCGCCGCGCCACCAGCTGCATGCCCACGCGCAGACGCAGGTCGGTGCTGATCCCTTCTTAAGGCGCTCCACGTCCTCTGCCGGAGCAACCGTCGCTTGCTTCCTCCTTGCGTGAAAACATCAAGCGACGCTCCTCCGCTTCCTCGGCTCGATCGGGAGTCCAGCCAAATCGACCATGCCATCCCTCCCCAAGCTGCTAAACCACGCCCTGAGCTCCGCACACACCTCCCTGACCCGGAAACAAGCAAGTTCCGGCCTCCCTTGCCTGAGAACGACCGCCACAGCGGCGACCATACTTCAGCCGACGATCGGGTGATCGTGGACAGCCCTCCACAGGGGTTCTCACGGTCAAGCAATCCAGGCCACGGGAGCGTGCTAGGTTGGTGCTGCTCTCCTCCAATTCTTGAAGCAAACTATGAAACATCCACTGGGAATTTCCAGATTTTGCTCCGGCGTCCTCAACCCGAGCTTCCGGTATGGTTTCTTTGAATTTCCGCTCTCTGATCCTCCTTAGGTTATCAAATATTGCACGTAGACGCTGGACTAGCCGGTGATCATTTTCTTTTTATCATCCGTTGCATGAAACCGACTAGGAGCGACGGATTTGGAGCTCGATCAAAGGCGTTCATGGCGGGCACAATCGGTCACACGGTGCCAACCAACTTGCCTCCATTTTTGAACACCTTTGAGGCCTTGACGAGATTCCTAGAGGTGCACTGGTGCTGCAGAGCTCGTCGGTACAGGTTTTGGCGGGATAGAGCTCCCGGCCGACGCTGTCGAACCTCAACAGAGGCCGCTGCACGTCGCCGGTCACCTTTCAATCATCGGCAGTCCCAAATGTAGGATCGAAGTACACGTGTAAAGCTACCATAGGGGGGTGAATGGTGGATAAAAACTTTTCAGCGGAAGCAACAACACACCCCTCTGCAGAAAACCGATCTGTTAAAGAAACCGTGTGTGCGACTAATATAAACGTGTTAAACTGTGACAAAACTAGTATAGATTGTAGATAATCAAGTCACGAAGACGTCACAACAAGAATCATGAAAATCCGTTGAGAGAAACTCAAGTTACGATCGAAAGATCGAACAAAGGTCAATCTGTCCTACGCGAGAAAAACAGTTCTGGAATACTGCAAAGAAACTCGTGTAGATCAGAAACCACAACTTCAATGACCGTGAAATTTACACAGATGATAGATAATCAAGTTGTGAAGACAACCCAAAAAGAATCACATCAATTGGATCTGTAAAACTCGAGTTATGATAAAACCACCGAAGCAAGGTAGTGCTGAACAGAAACTCGACGAGAAAAACTTGTCCGAAACAAGTCGGACGAACAAGGAACAAAAGTTCCTTTAGGATACGAATTTTATTTATCTAAACACAAGAGGAACAGCCCCAATGTCGTGACCCACGAGCTCTGGCCTCCCTTGCTTATATAACCAGCCCGAAGGCCAACTCAACTCAAACTAGGACTCCTACTCTTACTTGGATTCAAACTTTAACTTTTCAATACTGCTTAAGACTCTTCTATATGCAGATAGAAGCAATCTTAAGACTTCCAAACACCTTAGGAACGTATCCCACATTCCTAAAATAACTCAAATTCGTGACCCACACGAAATCCTATCATAACCAACTCAAAACATTCCATATTTGAGTCAAACACGACTCAGCCGCAGCCTGAGTCCATAACCTAGTCGGTTGGACCTTTCCGACCAATTCTTTACGTCCACATCTCTTCATCATGCCTTGGAACCATGCAGCCACGTCCATGCACTCCTTGCACACGTGCAAACATCTTTCAACGACGTCCAAGATACCTTCATATGCATTGTTCTTGATTCAAACATACTGCGCAACCTCCCGATCAACTCAACCACAATTCCTCCCGAACTTGGTTGTTGAATCTCATCTTCTCCCTAAGACTAGTTCAATGGATCCCGTCACCAGCCATGTCTTGAACTCAAGCAACACCCGCACATGAATAAACAACCAATACTTCCGAGCACAAGTCCTCGACTTGACTCTCGTTAGTTCCAAAACTACAATATCTTACGTGAGCACCTCACATAAGCATGTTGTAAATCATAGCAAAATGATATCAGCCATAACCACCAAAACACACCAAAAACTTAGTAAAATAATACTAAGCAAACTTTCCATAAGAGTAAAACAAGTTTGAAATATTGCAAGTTAAAAGCAGAACCATTGCAATCAAGCTCCGAACCTTACCAAAGCTAGTCGGACCCAGCGCCGGAGCTTACTAAAGCTTAGTCGGAGCTAGCACGGTACTTACCAAAGCTAGTCGGACCTAGCACCGGAGCTAGCAAAAACAAGTCGGACCTAGCCAAAATAAGTCAGACCTAGACAAAGCAAGTCGGACCTTGCCGGAGCTACCCAAAACAAGTCGGACCTATCGTCGGACCTTGCAGGAGCTCGGACCTAGAGTCGGACCTTTTTAAAAAGGTGTTTTGGTAGTATTCAAAACTTTTATCATCAAAGCCAATGTATTCAGCAGACATAGGTCTCACAATCTCCCCCTTGATGAATGCATTGGCAACACCACTTAAAATCCGAACATTGGCTTATTCACATGAAAAGTTTTGAAAACAATTTCTCCCCCTTTGTAAATTGGAAATAAAATAAGAAAAACAAAAATACCAAAAATTCTCCCCCTGAGAAGAATCGTGCCAAAACACTTGTGAATGTGTGCAATGTGTGATCAATTTCTCCCCCTTTGACAATGTATTCAGCAAGGTACAAAAGAGAAATTTTAATTTGTTATGAGCACATTATAACATATACATATAAAACAAAGCTCATCCATATCATACTATCAAGTAACTTACACTAACACATCAATGTGATACATAAAGTAGTGTAAGCCATGCTAGAGATCAAGTGCAATTTTCAATTTAAGCAAGTCATGATCTCACAAACTTAACTATTTCAAGACCTGAAAGCATGACACTTGTTGCTGCATTTTATTTAACATTTAAAGCACAAATTTTGATCTTATGACATTTGCAAGAGATTATATGCAGCATCAGCCTTATTCTAACCAACCAAGCCAAGCCTATGTCATTTGACAGTCAGAAGCTTAAGGACATGGTTTTAGTCATACACAACTCCTTTCAAGTTCATATCTAAGTGCAATGATAAGCAATATCAAAAGAAGAAGTGCGATGCATGCATATTCTCTTGATCTTTTCTCATTTTTCTATTTGAACATAAAAACTCAACATGTGAGTTGATTACTTGATTAATTCTTTATGATTAAAGCACTTGTGAGCATGCAACAAGTTCAAAACAGTAAGAAAGTTCGACCATGACCAGATTTAGTGTAAGTAATTATTCCAATTACTAGACAGGGTAAAAACTACAAAATGTATAACACGAGTAATGTAGTAAGAACTTTCAGCATGAAAAAGGAATCACAAAGTCATATATGCATGAAATACTATGCTCATATTATTTTAATTTCAGATTCACACATAGACTTCACAAGTTTCAAAATTCTCCCTCAATTTAAGCCATGAGGATGCATAACCCCTATTTCACTACGAATGTAACAAAAACGAGTGAAATCCAAAGCTTTTGTAAAAATGTCAGCCAATTGTTGTTCGGTATCTACATGGTGAAGCACAATGTTCCCTTTTTCGACATTATCACGGAGAAAGTGATACGTAGTGTCAATGTGCTTAGTTCTCGAATGTTGCACGGGGTTTTTAGCAATGCAAATGGCACTAGTGTTATCACAAAACAGTGGAACGCTGTAACACCCCAAAATCTGCAAAAGGAGGGAATTTAAAAATTTTTGGACATATTGCATGTGGTGCATAAATTCTTATTCAAACTGGAATTCAAATTCAAATCAGAACAAAAAAGAAAAGGAAAAAGAAAAAGAAAAAAACCCCAACCGGCCGGTGGGCCGAAACCCGCCAGCCGGCCCACCATTCCCCCCCCCCCCCCGCGCCAGCCTACGACCGCGCGCCCTTTCTTCCTCTCACTGACACGCGGGGCCCGTGTGTCATCTCCTACCTCCCGCGCGCTAACCGACCCGGACTTTTCCTCCCCTCGCCCGATCGCAACGAACTCCGGAAACCCGCGCCTCCACCCGAATTCTGGTCCCGGACGTCTCCAACTCGATCCCAACAGACCGCCGCCCTCCCTCACCCATATAAACGCCGACAATCGCCCTGTTCCCCCCCCCCCCGATCGGCCGTTCTTCTCTCCGGTGAGAACCGAAGTTTCTACAGTCGATATCTTTCGATCCTTGCTCAGATTACCTGATCTAACGTGCTGATCACGTTCCACCACCGCCGGGGAGCCCTGCAGGTGAAGGAAACGACGTGTCTTGCGCCCCAACGGCCCCTCCGACGTGCACCGAAGATCATCGCCGTTGAAGCTCGCCGCCGACCGACTTCCAGGACCTCCGAGTGGTGGAAAACCCCTCGGTGAGCATTCCCTACCCCTCCACAGCCGATCCATGCAAAAAGATGCGAGTTCTAACGTGTAGCGGCAAAAGTCGAGGCTGCGCCGACGAGATCGCCACCCCCGCCGCCGCACGCGCGGGCTGGCTCCGGCCAGGGCGACGTGGCCCCTTGAGGGCCGTCTATTTTAAATCACACGGTAAAATTAAAAACCGCGCGTACCGGTTCGGCGATCTAATCTGAGTCGTCTATTTTAAATCGGACGGTCCACATCAGCCCCGCATTATGAAGGCCGGGATTCTTACGCGCTACCCCCTGGGGATCTCGGAAAACACGAGCTAGCCCCGGAAACTTTTGATCTAGCCCCTGGAACTTCAGAAATTCGTGTAAATTCATTTAAAAATCAGTTTTAGCCCCTGGGATTAATAAAAATTAGGAAAACCCCTCTGTTATGTGTAGTTAGACCCCTGGAAATTTACGAAATAATATATTAGACCCTGCAGTAGTGTGGATTTACCTTTTTGACCCTATATGATATTAAATTCAGAAATTTGAATATGTGACTAGGATTTAAATTTAAAAGGTAAGGCAAACACATGTACAAATTCAAAATTTAAACTCTCCTAGCACTTGGGAAACTTTAGAATGAGTTAAAAATAGATTTTTAGGCTGAAATGAATCTGTCTAATTGATTGTTCACATTTATTAGTTATAGGAACACATTTTTAGGCTAGGAAATAATTCTGAAAATTGGTAAAATAAATTTAAATTAGTTCACATAAGAGGAGATGTTCAAAAATATATTATTTAATATTTTAGATCAGAACCTATTCTGTTTAGATGATATGCCCTACTATTTAATATTAAAATTCACTTTTAGGCATAGAAAATAAATCTGAAAAATATAGGAAAATAGGTATGTATAATTAGAAAATGGTAAATGAAGTTCTCCAAATCCAAAAGCTTCAATTTAGGATTTGGTACAAGATCTGAAAACCTATTTGGAGTAGGAAAATACCTTTTATACAAACTTTGTGGCTAAGAAGTGTAATAATTAAATATAAAGAATTTGTTCAAATTGGAACTTCATATATAGTGTGCAAATAGAAATCTGAACATAGAAGTTAGAAATAATATATGTATGTTTAAAAGTGCATGTAGGCCAAAAAAAATTAACACATGTAGAATAACCCCAACACTTAGAAATGTGAATGACTTTCATAGGTATGAATGTGTGGTTTGTATGAAGTGAAAGTGTGAACTATGTCTTATGGATTGTTGTTTTTTTTGCTATGTGCATTGGCATGAGTAGAACCTGCCCCAGAGAAAGTTCTCCCCTTCCAAGACCAAGACTTTCCATTCTCAGAGCAGCAGGAAGAAGGCAAGTGTCCTTGACCACTTTGATCCTATACTAGGATGTGTAGATAGAATTATTTGCATTGTCAATTGAAATATGAAACCCATGCTAGGAAGTTTCCCTAGAATTGCATTACCTTGTTTCCTTGTAGCCTGGGTTGGGATTCATTTTATCATGTCATTTATTTATATGCTTATGCTTAGCCATGCTTAGAATGGGATAATTGGGATATGAGATCATCAACTTATTTACCTTACTCTTGAATGAGATATTATGAGTTATGTAGAGGTAGGGATCGAGGCAAGTTGGATGATTTGGTTGGTGCTGGGTGCACGAGACTCGGGTTTGTGTTTAGTACTTGCCTGGATCCTAAGGACCGGTTCATGGAGCATGTAACCGGGCTTTACCGTGCCAACCACATGCTGAGATGGGGCAGCTTGGCCAATTAATTAGGTGTATCCCCGGCGTAGTAGGGTGTGTTGGATAGTGCGGGGAGTAGGTGTCAGCTGGACTACCATATGAACCGCAAGGCTCAAGAGGGGGCCAATGCAGTGGGGTTGGAGCCTCTTGTATGTTGTTAGGGGTGAAACCTCAGTGGGCCCACGCTAGTCGGGAATCCCTTTGTAAAGGCCTTGTAGTGATCTCCTGACTACACACCTGGGAAGTGTGAATGTGGTTCGCGGCCACTGGCATAATGGAGGTTCTTTTAGTCCACCCGGCAACGGGGGATGAAATCACTACATGTGGGTATAGTGGTGCAAACTCTGCAAAGTCAAAAACTGTCATGACAGCCGTGCTCACGGTCAAGAGCGGCTTGGACTTATTCATGATTAGAGGATGATGGCTTTGGAAGTTGAGTATGTTAAGCGGGGAGCTTAACATTGGAATTGATGTTATGGTTATTTGATTTGGATGATGGGTTGGGAGATTGGGACCATTTCACCTCTGTAGTAATGTAGGTGCTTAATAAGCTAAGGTGATAGGTATTAATTGCGTAGTGCTGTAACCATGAGTTCAACCTCACCTTGCTCTGGCCATGCATGACATAACTTTCCTACACTTGCTGAGTACCAACGGTACTCGAACTTGCATATTTGTTGGTTTAAATTGCTGCTCAGGTCAAGGGGATGATGTGGTGTTCAATGACCAAGACTTCGGACCTGAAGAAGGATTCTAGGTTCACGGAGTCCCCCGGGCAACGCCTGTGACGGAGCCCACAAGATTTATATTCCACTGCTGTTTTATTTACATGTTATGAACTTATTATCGTCCATCGAGACGTATGCTTTGTAAGACATATTTATATTCGACACCTAGCTTGTAATAAATGATGCTTCACTATTTGTCATCACATGTATGAGAGAATGATCCTGGCATACATGTGATATTCACTCGGTTGTTCTCCGGAGAAACCGGGTGTGACAGAAGTGGTATCAGAGCCAATGTTGCCCGTAGGAACGTGGACCTAGGTAGAAATGGACGTATTTAAGGACCCTATTTTCTTAAAAACTATTTTACAAAAGTGTGGGTTGAAGGTGTTATTTAATGGGGTCACTTTATTCATCTTACCCCAACTTTTATTCAAAATACAATTTTGTTTAACTTTTATCTAACTTAATTTTAAATGATTTATGTTTTAGATGGTTCGCATGATCCGCACCGCTCGCAAGTCCACCGGAGGGAGAGTTCCTGTAGTTGCCCTTGCCCTGAGAGAGGAGAACCATCCGGTGACGTACCACTCCTACGGGTTGGCAATAGGAGGCTTGTTGCGCCGCCTTCGGCGTATGCTCCACGCTGCCGGCAATACGGGCAAGCTAATCATACACTACAGCTCCACCCGGACCATCCGTGAGAAGAGGGAAGAATGGAGTTCAGAAATGAAGATTATCCATGAAAATCAGCTGCTCAAAATCCACCGCTCTCCAGCTTGTCGGGCGACACAGGTCGATGCTGAGAAGGATGTCACCTAGGAGGCCATCACCTGCCAGAGTCACATCAACCATCGCCACCTGGACATGACTGAGTACATGTATGTACTCCAGCGTGAGAGTGGTACTGCGGAGTACAAGTACCCGCCAGTGCAGCATGGGACTTCCCATGAGCACATGGACCTGTGCTTGGAGGATGCTGCTATGCTCAGCACTCGACTACAGGAGTGTCAACAGGAGCTTCAGGATGTACATGACACCTTGAAGGAGACTGAGGCATTGCTTCGAGCCAGCTTGAGGGCGAGAGAAAGAGGAGATGGGAATGAACTGTGTGTCACCGTGAATGACACATGGACTCCTAACTCCCCAGACCGTCGGGCGAGCAGGCGTCGCCGCACTTCTCCACCAGCAGCTTCCCCACCCAAAGCGGAGTCAGAGGGCAGCCGCAATAACGAGGAAGACCCCGAAGAGCCAGATCAGTGATACGAGTCGTTTAGAATTCTTTCCCTTAGTTCAGCAGGTTATCGAGTAGTTGGGTCAATACCGTAGTTAATTGTGTGTTAATGTTTGGTGTGTGATGTGAGTTGTGGAAGCCATGGGTATTTGTCCACAACCTCGTCTTTAGGTTGCTTTGCTTTGATGTGTGAACCCCTATGAATTAAGAGTGCATTTATTTTCGCGTGAGACGTGAACCCTCAGAAAATGTTAATATAATAAGGCCCCAAAAGTTTAAGTTTAAACAAGCAAATTGGGAAGTTAATACGTAATGCTTTAAATTAACATTCGGTTGACCAAACACAAGGGAATCATCCATTGTTCGACAAAGACGGTGGAACTAACTCACCCTAGTGGCACAAGAGTGAAGTTCATAACGGCACAAGAACCTAGGAGGGACCTTAAACTCAATCACATTATGGTGGAAGTGGAGGAGATCAGGATCATCAGGGAATATCCAGATGTTTTTCCGAAGGAGTTGCCAGGTATGCCCCCCGATCGTGAAGTGGAATTTGCGATTGAGCTAATGCCTAGAACAGTTCCAATATACAAGAGGCCTTATCGGATGGACTCCAAACAGCTGGAAGAACTCAAGGAACATTTAAGAGAATTGACAGAGAAGGGGTACATTCGTCCTAGTTCCTCACCATGGGGAGCTCTAGTGATATTTGTGCCCAAGAAGGACGGGACCTAAGGGTTATGCGTAGACTACCGTGCGTTGAATGAAGTAACCATCAAGAACAAGTACCCATTACCCCGCATTGAAGACTTGTTTGATCAGTTGAGGGGAGCTTGTGTATTCTCGAAAATTGATCTCAGGTCGGGATACCACCAACTTAAGATAAGACAAACTGATATTCCAAAGACAGCTTTCGTATCTCGGTACGGACTGTATGAATACACCGTCATGCTTTTCGGGCTAACTAATGCCCCGGCATACTTCATGTATCTCATGAACAAGGTATTCATTGAATATCTGAACAAATTTGTGGTGGTTTTCATTGATGACATTCTCGTCTTTTCCAAAGACGAAGAAGAACATGAGAGACATTTAAGGTTGGTGTTGCAAAAACTGCGAGAACACCAACTATATGCCAAGCTGAGCAAGTGTGAATTTTGGTTGAAGAGAGTGCCCTTCTTAGGACATATAATCTCGGAGGGAGGAATCTCCGTAGATCCCGCCAAGATCGAGGATGTACAGAAGTGGAAGACCCCTGAGAATGTCGGGGAAGTTCGAAGCTTCTTAGGATTGGCTAGGTATTATCGACGGTTTATCGAGGGTTTCTCCAAGATTTCGAGACCCCTCACCAAATTGTTGGAGAAGGGAATCACATTCACATGGACACCGCAGTGCGAGACGAGTTTTCAAGAACTGAAGAAAAGATTGACAACAACCCCAGTGCTAGTTATGCCAGATATGCAGAAGAACTTTTCGGTGTACTGTGATGCCTCTGGAAACGGGTTGGGATGTGTTCTCGTGCAAGAGGGGCATGTCGTGGCGTATGCATCCCGGCAGCTCCGAAAACACGAGAAGAACTATCCTACACATGACCTAGAGCTAGCCGCAGTGGTACACGCATTGAAGATTTGGCGGCATTACTTAATGGGGAAGAGGACAGAGATATATACGGATCATAAGAGCTTAAGTATATTTTCACACAGCCAGATCTCAAACTCAGACAAAGGAGATGGTTAGAGCTAATCAACGACTTTGATGTGGGCATCAACTATCATCCTGGGAAAGCGAACGTCGTAGTAGATGCTTTAAGCCGGAAGGTGCAGGTCAATAGGTTAAGCTTAAAGGACATGCCTACAGAATTGAAGGAAGAGGTTGTAAAACTCAATCTATGTCTCGTGAATAGTGGTGAGGCCATCACCATGGAAGTGGACTCCACATTAGATCAAGACATACGCAACAGTCAGAAGAATGATGAGAAGATACAATAAATTAGAGAACTCATCAAGGATAATAAAGCCCCTGGTTTCAGAGAGGATGAACAAGGTACGGTGTGGCACGGGAAAAGAATCTGTGTGCCTGAAGTTAAGGAGATCCGTGAATTGATTTTGAAGGAGGCTCATGATTCTGACTATTCCATTCATCCTGGGAGTACGAAGATGTATCATGACCTCAAGAGCAGGTATTGGTGGTATGGCATGAAGCGAGATGTCGCCAAACATGTTGCCCTATGTGACACATGTCAGTTGGTGAAAGCAGAACATCAACGACCCGTGGGATTATTGCAACCACTCAAAGTGCCTGAATGGAAATGGGGAGAAATAGGTATGGACTTCATAGTGGGACTACCCAGGACCCAATCGGGATATGATTCGATATGGGTCATCATCGATAGGCTAACCAAGGTAGCTCATTTCATCCCCGTGAAAGAAAGCTACAGCGGATCCAAATTGGCAGAATTTTACATGTCAAGGATTGTGTGTTTCCATGGAGTGCCAAAGAAGATAGTGTCAGATCGAGGGACACAGTTCACCTCAAGGTTCTGGCAGAAGTTACATGAAACCATGGGAACTCATCTGAATTTTAGTTCTGCCTATCATCCCCAGACTGACGGACAGACGGAAAGAACCAATCAGATCCTTGAGGATATGCTGAGGGCGTGTGCGCTCAAGAACAATAGGAGTTGGGATAAGAACTTACCATATGCGGAGTTCTCCTATAACAACAGCTATCAGGCTAGTATTAAGATGTCACCATTTGAGGCTTTGTATGGGAGGAAGTGCAGAACTCTACTATTTTGGAACCAAACAGGGGAAAGTAAAGTGTTTGGGCCCGAGGTACTACAAGAAGCCGAGGCAAAAGTGAGGGAAATCCGCAACAACTTGAGGATAGCACAAACACGACAAAAGAGCTAGGCCGATGTACCGAGAAGAGAGCTCGTTTTCAACTTGGGGGACTATGTTTATCTCAAGGTGTCCCCTATCCGAGGACTTCGTCGGTTCAAGGTGAAATGGAAGTTATCACCCCGATACATCGGACCCTTTCAGATCCTGGAGAGGAAAGGCGAAGTGGCATATCAACTTGAATTACCGGGTCGCCTATCAGATGTGCACGATGTATTCCATGTGTCACAGCTCAAGAAATGTCTAAGGACGCCTGAAGAGATGTTACCCATGAATGAGGTTGACGTAGGAGAGGATCTGTCTTATGCCGAGCAACCGGTCAAGGTTTTGGAGACAATGGAACGCCTCACAAGAAATAAAAGAATTCGGATGTGCAAGGTGCAGTGGAAGCATCACTCGGAAGAGGAAGCCACATGGGAGCGAGAAGACGAGCTTAAGGCACAGTTTCCGGAATTGTTTTCCTAGAACCACCAATCTCGAGGACGAGATTTCTTTTAAGTGGGGTAGAGCTGTAACACCCCAAAATCTGCAAAAGGAGGGAATTTAAATTTTTTTGGACATATTGCATGTGTTGCAGAAATTCAAATTAAAACTGGAATTCAAATTCAAATCGGAACAGAAAAGAAAAGGAAAAAGAAAAAGAAAAAAAAACCCCCAACCGGCCAGTGGGCCGAAACCCGCCAGCCGGCCCACTATTCCCCCCCCCCCCCCCCCCGGCGCCAGCCCACGACCGCGCACCTTCTCTTCCTCTCACTGACACGCGGGGCCCGCGTGTCATCTCCTACCTCCCGCGCGCTAACCGACCCGGACTTTTCCTCCCCGCGCCCGATCGCAACAAACTCCGGAATCCCGCGCCCCCACCCGAATTCTGGTCCCGGACGTCTCCAACTCGATCCCAACAGACCGCCGCCCTCCCTCGCCTATATAAACACCGACAATCGCCCTGTCCCCCCCCCCGATCGGCCGTTCTTCTCTCCGGTGAGAACCGAAGTTTCTACAACCGATATATTTCGATCCTTGCTCAAATTCCCTGATCTAACATGCTGATCACGTTCCACCGCCGCCGGGGAGCCCTGCAGGTGAAGGAAACGACGTGTCTTGCGCCCCAACGCCCCCCCCCCCCCCCCCCGACGTGCACCGAAGATCGTCGCCGTTGAAGCTCGCTGCCGACCGACTTCCAAGACCTCGGTGAGCATCCCCTACCCCTCCACAGCCGATCCATGCAAAAAGATGCGAGTTCCAACGTGTAGTGGCAAAAGCCGAGGCTGCGCCGGCGAGATCACCACCCCCGCCGCCGCATGCCGCCGCGCGCGCGGGCTGGCTCCGGCCAGGGCGACGTGGCCCCTTGTGGGCCGTCTATTTTACATCGCACGGTAGAATTAAAAACCGCGTGTACCGGTTCGGCGATCTAATCTGAGCCGTCTATTTTAAATCGGACGGTCCACATCAGCCCCGAGACGGTACACATCAGCCCCGCGTTATAAAGGCCAGGATTCTTACGCGCTACCCCCTGGGGGTCTCGAAAAACACGAGCTAGCCCCGGAAACTTCTGATCTAGCCCCTGGAACTTCAGAAATTCGTGTAAATTCATTTAAAAATCAGTTTTAGCCCCTGGACTTAATAAAAATTAGGAAAACCTTTCTGTTATGTGTAGTTAGACCCCTGGAAATTTATGAAATAATAAATTAGACCCTGCAGTAGTGTGGATTTACCTTTTTGACCCTATATGATATTAAATTCAGAAATTTAAATGTGACTAGGATTTAAATTTAAAAGGTAAGGCAAACACATGTACAAATTCAAAATTTAAACTCTCCTAACACTTGGAAAACTTTAGAATGAGTTAAAAATAGATTTTTAGGCTGAAATGAATCTGTCTAATTGATTGTTCACATTTATTAGTTATAGGAACACATTTTTAGGCTAGGAAATAATTCTGAAAATTGGTAAAATAAATTTAAATTAGTTCACATCAGAGGAGAAGTTCAAAAATATATTATTTAATATTTTAGATCAGGATCTATTCTGTTTAGATGATATGCCCTACTATTTAATATTAAAATTCACTTTTAGGCATAGAAAATAAATCTGAAAAATATAGGAAAATAGGTATGCATAATTAGAAAATGATAAATGAAGTTCTCCAAATCCAAAAGCTTCAATTTAGGATTTGGTAGAAGATCTTAAAACCTATTTGGAGTAGGAAAATACCTTTTATACAAACTTTGTGGCTAAGAAGTGTAATAATTAAATATAAAGAATTTGTTCAAATTGGAACTTCATATATAGTATCTGAACATAGAAGTTAGAAATAATATATGTATGTTTAAAAGTGCATGTAGGCCAAAAAAAATCAACACATGTAGAATAACCCCAACACTTAGAAATGTGAATGACTTTCATAGGTATGAATGTGTGGTTTGTATGAAGTGAAAGTGTGAACTATGTCTTATGGATTGTTGTTTTCTTTTGCTATGTGCATTGGCATGAGTAGAACCAGCCCCAGAGCAAGTTCTCCCCTTCCAAGACCAAGACTTTCCATTCTCAGAGCAGCAGGAAGAAGGCAAGTGTCCTTGACCACTTTGATCCTATACTAGGATGTGTAGATAGAATTATTTGCATTGTCAATTGAAATATGAAACCCATGCTAGGAAGTTTCCTTAGAATTGCATTACCTTGTTTCCTTGTAGCTTGGGTTGGGATTCATTTTATCATGTCATTTATTTATATGCTTATGCTTAGCCATGCTTAGAATGGGATAATTGGGATATGAGATCATCAACTTATTTACCTTACTCTTGAATGAGATATTATGAGTTATGTAGAGGTAGGGATCGAGGCAAGTTGGATGATTTGGTTGGTGCTGGGTGCACGAGACTCGGGTTTGTGTTTAGTACTTGCCTGGATCCTAAGGACCGGTTCATGGAGCATGTAACCTGGCTTTACCGTGCCAACCACATGCTGAGATGGGGCAGCTTGGCCAATTAATTAGGTGTATCCCCGGCGTAGTAGGGTGTGTTGGATAGTGCGGGGAGTAGGTGTCACCTGGACTACCATATGAACCGCAAGGCTCAAGAGGGGGCCACTGCAGTGGGGTTGGAGCCTCTTGTATGCTGTTAGGGGTGAAACCTCAGTGGGCCCACGCTCGTCGGGAATCCCTTTGTAAAGGCCTTGTAGTGATCTCCTGGCTACACACCTGGGAAGTGTGAATGTGGTTCGCGACCAATGGCATAATGGAGGTTCTTTTAGTCCACCCGGCAAAGGGGGATGAAATCACTACATGTGGGTACAGTGGTGCAAACTCTACAGAATCGAAAACTCTCATGACAGCCGTGCTCACGGTCAAGATCGGCTTGGACTTATTCATGATTAGAGGATGATGGATTTGGAAGTTGAGGATGTTAAGCGGGGAGCTTAACATTGGAATTGATGTTATGGTTATTTGATTTTGATGATGGGTTGGGAGATTGGGACCATTTCACCTGTGTAGTAATGTAGGTGCTTAATAAGCTAAGGTGATAGGTATTAATTGCGTAGTACTTTAACCATGAGTTCAACCTCTCCTTGCTCTGGCCATGCATGACATAACTTTCCCACACTTGCTGAGTACCAACGGTACTCAAACTTGCATATTTGTTGGTTTAAATTGCTGCTCAGGTCAAGGGGATGATGTGGTGTTCAATGACCAAGACTTCGGACCCGAAGAAGGATTCTAGGTTCACGGAGTCCCCCGGGCAACGCCTGTCACAGGGCCCACAAGATTTATATTCCGCTGCTGTTTTATTTACATGTTATGAACTTATTATCGTCCATCGAGACGTATGCTTTGTAAGACATATTTATATTCGACACCTGGCTTTTAATAAATGATGCTTCACTATTTGTCATCACATGTATGAGAGAATGATCCTGGCATACATGTGATATTCACTCGGTTGTTCTCCGGAGAAACCGGGTGTGACAAACACTATCTAGATCAACCCCATAGTCCTTAAGTGTTTGAACAATCCAAAGAATTTGTGAGCAAGCACTAGCAGCAGCTACATATTCAGATTCGGTTGTGGATTGTGCAACTGAACTTTGTTTTCTAGAGGACCAGGCAACAAGTGAATTACCAAGAAAATGACAAGCACCAGAAGTACTTTTCCTATCAATCCTACAACCCCCAAAATCAGCATCGGAAAAAGCTTTCAAAGTAACGGTTGAGGAAGAAGGAAGAAAAATGTCAAATTCTTGAGTTCCATGTAAGTACCTGAGAATCCTTTTGACGGCTTGACGATGTGAAGCACGTGGAGACTCTTGAAACCGTGCACAAAGACATACGCTGAATTGTATATCCGGTCTTGATGCCGTGGGATACAAAAGTGATCCGATCATGCTTCTATATTATTTTTGATCAACGGGATCACAATCTTCATCAAGTTCAAGTGTTGTTGCTGTTCCCATTGGTGTCCGAAGAGGCTTGCTTTTGTCCATGTTGAAGCGCCTTAGGAGATCTTTTGTATACTTTGTTTGATGCACAAAGGTACCCTCCTTGGTTTGCTTGATTTGCAGCCCCAAAAAGTACGTGAGTTCTCCCATCATACTCATCTCAAATTCTGAACTCATCATAGCTGAAAACGTGGACACAAGATCATGAGAAGCACAACCAAAGATAATATCATCCACATACACTTGAACGAATAATGAGTCATTGCCATGCTTAAGCACAAAAAGAGTTTTATCAACCTTGCCCATGGTAAACCCCTTTTCAAGTAAGAATGTTTTTAACCTATCATACCATGCTCTAGGGGCTTGTTTGAGACCGTACAAGGCTTTGGACAGTTTGTAAACATGATTAGGAAAATTTGGATTTTCAAAACCAGGTGGTTGTTTGAAATAAACCTCCTCATCTATGTAGCCATTAAGAAAAGCACTTTTAACATCCATTTGATATAGCATAAAACCTTTAGATGCAGCAAAAGCTAACAAAATTCTTATGGCTTCTAATCTAGCAACAGGAGCAAAAGTTTCGTCAAAATCTAGACCTTCAACTTGTGTGAAACCTTGAGCAACCAACCTAGCCTTATTCCTAACCACAACCCCATCCTCACTTTGTTTATTTTTAAACACCCATTTAGTTCCAATTAAAGTGTGACCTTGAGGTGGAGGTACAAGTTTCCAAACATTATTTCTTTCTAATTTTTCTAACTCTTCTTGCATGGCAATAATCCAAGATTCATTAGTGAGTGCGTGTGATATATCTTTGGGTTCAAAAGAAGCAGCAAAAGCAGAAGGAGCATGAGAATTGGGGTCGAAAAACCTGGATCTTGTAACTCGTTCATGCAAGCTTCCAATAATTTGTTGTGGAGGATGACTTTTGAGAATCCGGAGGGGAGTGGACACTTCACAAGCTTCTTCTTCTTCATGTTCATCACAAATAGATGAGCTTGTGACGTGAGGAGGATCTGGACCAGCAATGGTGGTCGTCGGTGCTGGCTGTGAATCAAGATCAGGAGCTGGAACAATGTCATTAGCTGCTGAATTTTCGGGCAGCAACACCACTTATTCCTCTTCTTTAACTAAAATACTCTCCCCCTGCGGGTATGGATCCGGACCTGCAATATTTGAACTAGTACCTGGGCTAGCTTCATCAAAAGAAACCTCACAAGTCTCCACAAATTTGTTAGTATCAAGTAAAAGCACACGGTAGCCTCTAGTATGAGATGGATAACAAAGAAACATGCCATCAACAGATCTAGCTTCAAATTTATCAAGATTACCATGTTTCTTAACAAAGCATTTGCAACCAAAGACCCTAAAGTGTGTGCCACTAGGCCTATGTCCAAACCTGAGCTCATATGGTGTTTTACCTAGCTTAGCACGCAAGAAAACACGATTTGAGACATAACAAGCGGTTGCAATTGCATCAGCCCAAAATTTCCTAGGAGTTTGATATTCATCAAGCATAGTCCTAGCCATCTCAACTAAGGTTCTGTTCTTTCTCTCTACAACACCATTTTGTTGAGGTACATATGGTGAAGAAAATTGATGATCTATTGCATTTTCAGCACAAAAGTGATCAAACGATTGATTTTTAAATTTGGTTCCATTATCACTTCTAATTGCTCTTAAAGATCCTGGGTGATCAATTGATAATCTAAGAAATAAAGTTCTAAAGTGACTAAAAGCTTCATTCTTAGATGCCATAAAGTAAACCCAAGAGTATCTAGAATAGTCATCAACAATCACAAGAACATACCATTTACCTCTGAAGGATTGAACACGTGAAGGTCCTATGGTGTCAAGGTGTAAAAGTTGACCCGGTTCAGTTGTCATGGTCATTGTGAGAGGAGCATGTGAACCTGCAACCATCTTAGCATGTCTACAAGAAGAGCACACAATTTCTTTGTCCCCTTTAGGCTTAGGCAGCCCACGTATGCGATCAAGAGCACTAACACACGTGAGATGATCAAAGCCTACGTGACCAAGTCTACGATGCCAAAAATATAAATCTTTGGAATCATTTGCAACTAGACATCTATGCTTAGAGGAAGACATATCAAAATCAGCTTTAAAAACTCTTCCAAACCGAGACATGTTAAAAATAAGCTCACTATTTGAACCTACAACTTTACAGCAGTTTTTATTGAAAATAATTTCCAGATCTTCATCTTGCAATTGTGAAACAAAAAGCAAGTTGTATTTCAAATTTTTGACAAGTGCCACTTCCTTCAAAGTGTAGTGATCATTTACTCTAACCGAACCCTTAGCAATTATAGGAGTTGAAGAATTATCGGCAAAAGTAACATTCTCTACACGTGACACAAAAGAGAGAGAGGAGAACCATTCTTTGTTACCGGTCATGTGGTGTGAGCAACCTGAATCCACAATCCAAATGTTCTCCTTTCTCAACCGTGTAACCTACATAGCAACACAATACGTCGATGACTCAATACTGGGGTTAGTTAAAAGGTATTTAGGAATCCAGTATTGAGTCACACGATGTCCAGCAGGAATAACATGTGAAAGCTGAGATAAAACAGCAGGTTTATGAGTCAAAGTTTGCAATTTTTTGTTCTTAACTACTGACCTATGAGGTGTTACTTGTGTAGCACGAAAATCAGTAGCTCCGGAGGCAAAAACAGAAGGTCCGGAGGCAAAAACTGAAGCTCCGGAGGTAAACTTTGAATATTTCTGACTCATAACAACAGGTTGCATGTTCCTGACATTCGGTTTAGTATGTGCAGCAAATTTTGCATGAGTTATAAGATCTAGCTTGCATTATTTTCTTTTTATGTTGTTTAACTAGTCTATAACAAAAATCTATGACATGACCATCTCTACCACAATAGGTACAATGAAATTTAACTTTGTGTTCATGTCTAGATGAGCATGCAATATACTTATTTGAACCCGAATGTGACAACACTCCTGCAGATTTTGAAACCACTTCTTTTTGTTTAGGAACTGTTTGAATCAAACCACTTCCTAATGATTTTACAATTTTAGGTGGATGCTCCTTAGCATGAGCATGTGAATCAAAATCTAAACCAGTTTTATCATTGCAAGACTTGGAAGAATTCAGCAGCAAGTTTAGGTTCTTATTCCCATTACAAAACCGATCTAATGTCTTATGCATGCTATCAAGTTTATTTGATAGATCAAGGCAATTTTCACATGAAGTTTTTCCTTTTAATTTGCAATTGGAACAATCTTTAACTTCATGAGAACGTAAAGCATTGTTCAATATATAAATTTCTTTCATAGCATCTTGTAGTTTCTTATCAAGATCATCGCAAGTAGAACAATGCAAATCAATTGTAGAACAACAAGCATCTTTCAAGTTTTTATCATTAAGTGCAGCAAGCTTTTTGTTCTTTTCGATTTCAAGTTCAAGTTTATCAAGTGTGGAGGTGTGTGTACTTATTAGAGAGGACAATTGTTCATATATTAAATCACATGAGGAACAAGAATCATCACTAGGAATCAAGGATTTTAAACGATTAATTTCAGATTCTAGTGACTCAATTTTAAAAGTATTGTCCCTAAGATTTTTGTCCTTTTTCTTAACAATAATAGTGGCACGAGAAATAGCATCACACATTTCTTCGCAAGTAGGACATATCTCTTCGTTGTCACTGTTGTGTTCTGCATCCTCCATACTTGATTTTGATTTGCCCGCCATGAAGCACAAGTTTGCCAGATCATCTTCATCTTCATCACTTCCAATGTCTACATCACTCGAGCCAAGTTCTGGAAGTGCGGTGATGAAACTGTTTATCAGTTTGCGTCCTGTAAAACCCTTTGTTTTCTTGTTGGTGCTGCCAAAAGAGGACTTGACTTTATTCTACTTTTCATCACGGTTAGAAGGACCTGAAAGGTTAGGGCAATCTGTACGAAAGTGTCCTGTCTTACCACATTCAAAGCATCGTTGAGGTCCGGAGCTTCCTCTCCTTCTAGTTCTCACATTTTGCAATGCTTTTGAGAACCTAGTAGAAAGAAGTACTAGCTCCTCCTATGGAAACTCCTCAATCTGTTCCAGGGTTAGTGAAGACAGCAAAGCAAGTGTATTGCTAGATGATTGGCCGGAGTTAGGCATATCACGTTGTGAGACGAATGCAATAGTCTTATTTGGGTTCTTACGTGATATAATGTGAATTTCATGAGTTTTTAGCTTAGAATAAAGCACATCTAATGTAATAGTACTCATGACAGTGGATTTACGTATGGATGTTTCTTTCATCTCCCAAATTGACATGTCTAATGCACTTAGTAATTGCCTAGCATTTTCAGCATCTGAAAAATTAACATTGACGCTACGCAAGTTGCTGAGAATTTTATTAAAGCGAACAAAGAGGTCATCAATGGACTCACCGGGTTCCATCTCAAAGCGCATGTATTCTTTCTTGAACATATCCTGTCTTACCTCCTTGATCGTGTTGGATCCTTCGTGGTAGTCACAGAGTGCTCTCTACACATCATACGCCGATCGGGGGTGTGCAACACGGTCGAAGTCGCTCTGAGTTAGTCCTTGTATGATCAAGTTCCGAGCCTTGTTGTTGTTGTCGACATCTCTCATGTTTGTAGCCGTGACTTGATCGTTTGAAGGCACATCGTAAGTCTTGTACACCTTTTCCCATATTGCAAAGTCTTGCACCTGGATGAAAGCTTCCATGTGTGCCCTCCAAACCTGAAAATCAATACCACTAAACACACAAGGTTTGGCAGAGTTTTCTCCATGATGATTAGTCAAAACACGTGCAAATCACAAAGATTAGAGCAACCTGGCTCTGATACCAATTGTAGGATCGCAGTACACATGTAAATCTACCAGAGGGGTGAATGGTAGATAAAAACTTTTTAGCGGAAGCAACAAAACACCCCTCAGCAGAAAACCGATCAGTTAAAGAAACCGTGTGTGAGACTAATCTAAACGTGTTCATGACACGACCCCACGGTCTTGTTGAGCCAGGATCACGCTAAGGGGTGTTGCATTGCACAACACCGAATAACACACATCCAAGGTACAAAGCGGAAGCAAAACTTTTATTACATAAAGTGGTTTATAAACATTTTTACATCAAAATAGGTCCAGTCTACACTCACGGGCGTAGACTACGCATCAAGTTCACGTTCAGCCCGTGAACATGTCCTTGCTTGCACACACGCACACTAACACGGCGGCGTGCACGACTCCCACTCGACGGGGTTCCCCTCCTGGGGTTCCGTCTCCTCCTCGGGAGTCCCTTCCTCATAGAACCCTGCAAAAGCTTCAAACACAAGCAGTGAGCACGAAGGCTCAGCAAGACTGACCCGTCTCTCCTAAACATGGAACTTCTACATGAGGGGTGATGGGTACATGAGGTAAAACAAGTTGCAAAGGATTCTCCTAATTAGTGGAACCTTACTTTCAAGTTTTAGCAGCAAATTGTGGAGAACCTTACGCTAAGGCATGTGAGAGAGCCACAATTAAACAAGAAACGCATTTCTCCCATGTACTTTGCCCAAAGTTGAAAGGAACTTTAATTAGCTCTAAACTATAGCAATCATTAACAATCAAGTCCATATTTCATTCAGCAACATTTTTAACATGAAACTAGCCTGTTCTTTCTACGTCACGGTACAATGAACAAGTGGTACTCACTGACCACGAGGCACGGCGATTATAGTCGATTTACACCTGCAGGGTTACCCGAACAACCCGTCACGTACGCCCGTACTCGATGTTACCTACAGCAATCATCACAGACGCCGTACGCAACCACCTTTCACCCGTCAGCCAAATATTGAACCGGTCCCATCGTCCCGAGCAAGAGGTCCCTGCACGCACATCTCAGTGCCGCCGGCCGATTTACACATCAAGCTCTCAACCTACCCTCTGAACGATGGGCAATGCCTCAATACCCAGCTACCCAAGTTACATCAGTTTCCCGGTTCCCATATAGCCGTAGGTCTTTGGTACTGTTCTAGCTTGTTCAACAGGCCCGCACATGGCTCGGTCCTCAATCGACACAAGCGGAGCTATAGCACACAGGCCCCAAAGTCCTGCTGCCCTTACTCTCCGCTCGGTCTCATTTTCTTGCCTTGTGTATCATGTGCTATATCTACCCGAGTCGAGTGCATTTAGCCTATGCTCGCGAGTAGTTCCAACTACTCGACTTGTACCGAATCCTACCCTAACTTAGCTTTGCAGTAGCTAACGGGTTTGCAATCCTAAACCCATCCCATGGTTTTTTTTGGCTATGCAATTGGGTTTCCAAACAAGACTCTAATGCAAGGAAATAAGTGATACTCAAAGAAAGTGCTCAAAACAATAAAAATTTGTAAAGAGGTTGATGCAAACCGGAGCTTGCCTTGCTGCTCTTGGTCGTAGGCTAGCTGCTCCTCCGGAGTAACGAAGTCTAGGACTTCTGGTTCCTCCTCGACCTTAGCGACTACATGATATAAGAAGTACATGTATTAATTAAATGCATGTGAATTGAGTTTTAACTTTGTGAACATTCTAAGTCTCACTAGACAGAACCAAAGACTGTGAAACTTTTACTGTGGCTTGGTTACCACCTAAACAGAGACTTGGTCAAGTTTTAGTTGCAGCAAAGCTCATTTGAGCCCTCCACAATTAATTATGTACTTGACCTTAATTGAAGGCTTTTAGGGTGTTCTAAGGATTTTCATGAAATAAGCTATGACTTTCTCAAAACTGGATTTTCAGAGGGTTCTAATGGAGTTTGTTTCACTTAATTTGAAGGTTCCTAGCTAAAGATATGAGCTAAACAATTTTAGAGGAAATTCTGAAAATGTTTCTGAACATTTTCTATTTTCTCTGGAACAGTTTCACTAATCACACCATTAGGTGGATCAAATGAGCTCAAATGAACCTGAAATTTTTATGGTAGTTCAGGGATATTTTGGTGAACATCCGAGCCAAATTTCAGAATTTTCCTCCAAGGGATCCTCCAGTTAAAATTCCACTCCAGTTTCAATTTTGACGAATTAATTCTCGAGAAATAAGGATTTTCATGAAGTGAAACTTGATTTGCTGAAAAGTACTAAGAGAGATGAATCCAACAAAATTTTGTTCACTCGTTTCGGAGCTTCCTAGCCAAAGTTATGAGGATTTGAAGTCTGAACTAAAACTGAAATTCGGGGCAAAGTTTAAATTCCTGCCAGTGGGCCCCGCATACAGTGCGTCGTCTCCCTCCTCGCGCCAACTGCTCGGCGGCGGTAGTCTCCGGCGACCATCGCCGGAATTGAGTTCCTGGCCACCCCTGGCCCGAAACTCGCTGCATGCCCCTTTTCTGACCCCCTGGACTCGATGGTGGGCTCGCCGGCCACCGTCGATGACCGGAAACCCGTGCGCACCGGTGACAGCACCTGCTAGGGTTCCGGTGTGGTCGGTTTCGCTCTCCCGTGCATCAAATCGATCGGGAATTGGGCGGAGAGCATCAGTAGAGCACGGGGAACATGAACCAGGGCTGGGTCGAAGCTAGAAATGCCGGCAACCATGCTCTCGACGGTGAGCCAAGGTGCTCAGCCACGGCGGCGGGGAAAACGGCCATATCATGGCCGATTCTTGATGGTTTTCTCTGCTTCCAGTTCGAGCGTGGGTGCTAACATGCGTAGAAGCTACTAGGTAACGGGCTTGCCCAACCCTCGCGTGTAGAGCACGAATTTCACTCGAAGGTGAGCTCGGTTCCTATGAACTGGCCGAGAGTAAATTTAGAAACTCTTGGCCGAGGGTTGATCAATTGCCAAACGGCTTTCGGCTACTCCATCTGCATACAATCACACACCTTTCTCGTGTAGAGGAGTGGACGTGACAACGGCTGTGTTGTGCTGTCCACGAGAGCCCAATCAGCGGCGATGCTCGGTCCGCCGGAGAAGAGGTCCGGTATAGCTCGAGGACGCCTGCTCACTGGCCAACACGGGGTCTAATAGGTCGATCACGATCTCCCGGTGCCGTTTTGCTGCGGAGGAGGCTGTGCTCGCGAGTGATTGGACTGATCAAGCGCAAGATCGGGAGGTGGCGGTCTGCAGTGGAGCTCGGGTGGAAAAACAGGCCAAGCGCGTCGGGAACTCGGGAGATAAGCGACGGGAGCCTGCCGAGGAGGGGATAAGAAGCCCGGCGACTGGTCTCCGCCTCGGGGCACGCAGAAGGAGCTGGCGCCGGCTGCCCCTCGGTGGCGTGCGCGCACTGCACCCGGGAACCGAGTGTGCTGAGTTTTCAGTCGGTTTGCTTTGAACCAGTGGCTGACATGTGGGTCCCACTTTCAATTTTAACCTCTGAACTTAACTCCAATTCAATGTGGTAAACAGTAGTTCCCACAAAGCCCATGGGGATTTGAATTATCTACCCTTGAGCCATTTGAATTGGTTAAAATTCAAATTGGGTTTGGTTTGGATAAATTTCAGCACATGTTCAGTTTGAAATTCAAATAAAGTTTGAATTTGCCCCACTTAGCTCATGTCAAGATCAACTCCAAATGGAGTGAAAATTGGTGTGTGAGCTCACAAAAATGTGCTGAGTAAGAATATGCCTCCCACTTTTGAATTCATGGGACTAAAACAGTTTGAATTTGAATTTGAGTTCAAACTGCCCTCTTTCTAGCTATACCCAAAATGACCTCCAAAAAGGTTTTGAATTTGGGTGAAACTTGGCATGGACATTCCTAGCACTGAGTAGGAGTTTTCATATGCCCAGCCCCTGTATATCACATGTGGGAAATACCACTTTTGCAATATGTGAGTTTGTTCCCTAATCAACATGTTGATGGTGGTTACTTGCTCTTCAAAAGTGTTTATCAACTTGCTTCAAATGAGGTGTGTGTGTGGTGATGACACTTCAAACATGTGTCAAAAACTGAGGCCCTTACATTCCTCCCCCCTTAAAAGAATCTCGTCCCGAGATTATAAGGTGAAAATGAGATAGAGGACGGTGGAGAATTACGGGATATGCGAAGTGAAAAAGTCGGGGTAGTTAGCGCGAATAAATCCTTCGCTCTCCCATGTCGCCTCGTCCACGGAGTGATCACTCCATAGAACTTTGTAGAACCACAACATATGGATGCGTGTGGTTCGGGCCTTCTCATCAATAATCTGAACCGGTTCCTCTCGATATGTGAGATCCGGTTGCAGTTCGTCAATGTCCTCCAGCTGAATGGTAGTTGATAGCTTAAGACACTTCCTCAGCTGGGAAATGTGAAAGACGTTGTGCATACCGGAAAGTGCTTCTGGTAATTTCAGCCTGTATGGTACTGATCCACATCTTTCGGTAATCTGGAATGGACCGATGAATCGGAGTGCCAACTTTCCTCTCACCCCAAATCTGTTTACGCCCTTCAGTGGAGACACACGTAGGTATACGTGATCCCCGACTTCTAATTGTAATGGGCGTCTTCTCCGGTCCGCATACTGTTTCTGACGGGATTGGGCGGCTTTTAGGTTCGCTTGAATCAGTCGAACCTTGTCCTCCGCGTTGTTGACAAGGTCAATCCCGAAGGTAACCCTTTCGCCAGACTCACACCAGTTCAATGGTGTGCGGCATTTTCTTCCGTATAGCGCCTCGTAAGGCGCCATCTTGATGCTGGCTTGGTACCCATTGTTGTACGAGAACTCGGCTAACGGCAAGTGATCATCCCAATTCTTGCCGTAGTTGATAGCGCAAGCTCGTAGCATGTCTTCTAGGATCTGATTTACCCGCTTGGTTTGCCCGTCCGTCTGCGGGTGGTATGCTGAACTATGGATCAGCTTCGTCCCCAATGCAGCGTGCAGCTGCTCCCAAAAACGGGACACAAATAAAGTGCCCCGATCCGATATGATGGTACGGGGTACGCCGTACAAGCATAGGATCCGTGAGATGTACAGTTCAGCGTACTTCTTGGCGTTGTAGTTGGTGTTGACCGGGATGAAATGGGCAACTTTGGTGAGCCGGTCGACGATCACCCACACAGAATCATGTTTCTGAAAGGTGGTGGGTAGACCGACGATGAAGTCCATGCTCACGTCCTCCCACTTCCAGGCAGGAACGCTCAGTGGTTGTAGCAGTCCTGGTTTCGTCATATGGTCTGCCTTCACCCTTCGACATGTATCACACTCGGACACGTACTTCGTGATCTCCCGCTTCATCCATGTCCACCAAAAGTTGCTTCTGAGTTCTTGATACATTTTGTTGCTGCCGGGGTGAATAGAAAATTTTGATAAGTGAGCCTCATCAAAAATTTTCTTCCGTAACTCCGGGTTACGGGGTACGATGATCCAGTCCTTGAACCATAGGACGCCGTCTCTGTCCTTCCAGAAACATTTAAGCTCCCCACTATCTACACGTCTCCGCAAATGCGACATGCCCTTGTCATGTTTCTGAGCTGTCGCTATTTCTTCATGGATGGTGGGGATCAAAGCTAGGTTGTAGAGAGCCCCGTGTGGAATCACATGTAGTGATGGTTCGCTCTCTTCCAACGGTGTGATGGTCAGGTTGTTGACGTGTGACTTGCGACTCAGCGCATCTGCCACTACGTTTGCCTTGCCCGGATGATAATGGATCTCTATTTCATAATCCTTTATCAATTCTAACCATCTTCGCTGCCTCATGTCAGCTCCTTCTGAGTGAATATGTACTTGAGGCTCTTGTGGTCGGTATATAAATGCACGAGGTTACCGAGTAGGTAGTGCCTCCACATTTTCAGTGCAAGTACCACGGCAGCGAGCTCCATGTCGTGGGTTGGATAATTCTGCTCATGGTTTCTAAGCTGCAGTGATCCATACGCGACCACTCTTCGGTCTTGTATCAGCACACATCCGAGCCTAATGCCAGATGCATCGCAGTACACATCGAACGGTTTTGTTGTGTCCGGCTGCGCCAAAACCGGTGCTGATGTTAGGTGCTTGACTAAAGCCTTGAATGCTGCTTCACATGCCGGACTCCAAACATATTTGGTAGCCTTCTTCAGCAGCTCCGTCATCGGCTTGGCAATCTTCGAGAAGTTCGAAATGAACCTCCGATAATATCCCGCGAGTCCGAGGAAACTCCGTACCTCATGAACAGTCCTTGGGGACTTCCAATTCAGCACTTGAGTGATCTTACTCGAGTTTACAGTGATACCCTCCGCTGAGATGATATGCCCGAGAAAAGGCACTTGCGATATCCAGAATTCGCACTTGCTGAATTTCGCGTATAGCTTGTGATCCCGCAGCCATTGCAAGACTATACGCAGATGCTTCTTGTGATCTTTCTCCGAGGTGGAATATACCAGTATGTCATCGATGAAGACCACAACAAACTTGTCCAGCTCCGGCATGAATACCGAGTTCATTAAATACATGAAGTGAGCTGGAGCATTGGTGAGGCCGAAGGACATGACCAGGTACTCATAAAGTCCGTACCTCGTCGACAGAATGTCCTCAGCCCGTATTTAATCTGGTGGTACCCGGATCTTAATTCCATCTTGGAAAAGATCTTTGCTTCGTCCAACTGATCAAACAACATGTCGATCCGTGGCAACGGGTACTTGTTCTTGATGGTTACGGCGTTTAGTGGACGATAGTCCACACAAAGTCGCAACGTCTCATCCTTCTTCTTCACAAATAATGCCGAACAGCCCCATGGCGAGGAGCTTGGCCTAATAAAACCCTTCTCCAGCAGGTCCGTGAGCTGAGTTTTCAGTTCAGCCAATTCCTTGGATGCCATCTTGTACGGCCTTCGGGATATTGGCATGGTTACTGGTGCAAGTTCAATCTTGAACTCCACCTCTCTATCGGGCGGCATCCCTGGTAAATCATCCGGGAACACGTCAGGGAACTCTCAGACCACTGGAATATCTTCCAATCTGATGGTTGTGGATTGACAGACACTTGGAAGTTTTATTTCTGGACTGTCCAGAAATAAGTAGTGAGATCCATGCACTTCTGAGTTTAAGTGCACGATTCGAAGGGCGGTGTATAAAACAGCGCCGTGGCGGGTTAACCACGACATCCCTAAGATGACATCGACCTTCTGTACCTCTAGAACTATGAGAGACGTAGGGTACAGTCTACCCGCTAAGCATAATGGTGCTTTGGAAACCATTACGCTTGCTGAAATCTTCCCACCCCGTGAACAAATCAAATATGGACCATCGGTGGGTAGTATTTGCATGCTGTGTTTAGCAATGAAAGCTTGGCTAACAAAATTATGTGTGGCACCTGAATCAAATAGTACTATGGCGGGATGCTGGTGGAGTTGGAACATACCCGCAAGGATTGGCTCACCCTCCAGCACATCCTCTATGGCAAGCTGGTGGACAGTGCCGGGCCTAGGGTTTGCCCGCCGTGCATTTATAGGGTTCCGGGGCTGATTCCTCCCTGGAAACTGCGGTGCCACTCCGCCTCCTTGCCTCTCCGGACAACTGCTGGCGAAGTGTCCTGAACGACCACACTTGTAACATGTGGCCGCTGCTTGTGCGGTGCTCGGGGGACGAAAGCCCGGCATGCGTTGCTGAGGTGCATACGCATGCAGCATCGTCTGCTGCTGCTGTTGTTGTTGTGGAGGTGGTGCTGGCAGTGCCGGCCTGAATGCCGGTGAAGAATACGGCCAACTGCGGAACGTCATCAGCCTCTGGGGTGGTTGCCAGCGGGGACCTGATGGTGAGCGATTCACCATCCGAAATTTTTGAGAAGGACCGCCTCCTTCTCCGCTGCTTTGCGGCGCGCTTCGCTTTCTCTCCGCCGCCGCTAACTCCTTCCTGGAGTCCTCCTGAACAATCGCAGCATCAATGATGTCGTTGAGGCTGCCGCGATTGAACATCGCCAATTTGTACTTCAGGAGCGGGTTAAGCCCCTGGTAAAAGTGGTCCTGCCGCTTCTCATCGGTATCGGCGTGATACGACGCGTAGAGCGCGAGATCGTTGAACGCCCTGGAGTATTCCAGCGCGTTCCGGCTCCCTTGCTGCAGGTGTAGGAACTCCTGCATCTTCCTCTTCATCAGACCTGGCGGTATGTGATAGGCCCTGAAGGCCGTCCGGAACTCCGCCCAGGTCATTACTCGGTTGGTGGGGTGTGAAGCACAGAAGTTTGCCCACCACACGCTCGCGGATCCTTGGAGCTGCTGGACCACGAACTGAGTCTTGCGCTGCTCACTTATTTGGAGCAGCCCGAACTTCATCTCTATCGCGCGAAGCCAGTTGCCCGCGTCGAGAGGTTCATCCGCCCTTGAGAATACCGGGGGATGAGTCGCTAGGAAGTCGGAGTAGGAGCTCTGTTGATGCTCCTCACGGTCTTGACGTCTCTCTGGGCGAGACATATTAGAAATGAGAGTTTGCATCAACTCCGTGTGCTGCTGATGAGAACCCGCCATTGCCGCGACGATGTCGGCCAATGTAACCGTTGGCAGTGGCGGTGGCGGTGTTTGCTGTTGCTGTTGCTGCTGTTTCTGCTGCTGTCCCGAGGAGTCCTCAGGAGGTTGTTGGGAGGTCTCTCCCACTTGGCTGGTACCCCCAACGTCTGGGTTGGCACGAGTACGAGTCATTCTGAAATTCAAACAGCAGCGATTAGCAGATGTCATACTTAAAATTCCATATGCAACAGTAGGTATTGAAGTGACACATGAATAATTTGCACAACATTCACATATATTGATAAAGCATAAACTTTATACAAGATACATTATTCTCGGTCTCCGAGAAGTCGTGCTCATGTCGTCACTACCTATACATACGCTACTGCCTACACGACATGTCACCGATTACAAAAGTTTGGGTTACCCTATCCTAGCTGCCCTACTTGGCAACTGTAACCCCCTACTCGGAGTAGAACTCGACCTCCTGTGGGTCGTCCTCCTCCGGTACCTCTGCTGGTGGCTCCGGATCTACAACCTCTTCTCTCATCTCGGGTTCTCCCATTGCCGGAAGACCCAAGACCACCGGTATGCCCAATACCGGAGGTACGAGGTCCTGCAATGCATGCACCTCGTCCATGGCCTGGTTGTAGTCTTCTTCCCAGCCTTGCCCTTCCTCAATAGCGTCGTCCCGCTCTTGAGTAAGGTCCACATTCTTCTGGGTTAAAGTCTGCACCAGCTCTTGTAACGCCGCGATGTCGACACGGCTTTTCTTCTTCGCCTTCTTCAGACGATGCAACTGATTATGTTGTTCGTTCAGTCGCTTGATCGTCGGAAGGAGCACATTGCGGAGTGCGCTGTGGGCACTGCCAAAATGGTCTCCACGGCTTGTGCTCTCCTTGATACTTGCGGCGAGATGCTCCGTATGAACAGCTTGGCTGTCCATCACGGCGTTTCCCGCCCTCATCTGGAGGCTGAGGTTTGCCTCCGCGGGGTTGTACCTTGGGCAACTCGGGTCTGTTGCCTCTCGGTACCTCCCTTCCTATACATGATGAGCCCGTCCCTCCACCGGAACGAGCGCGTATGGAGTTCCCTCCATCGCTCTCACGTGTAGTTGGCAGAAACGTGACATGGTGTCACGGGCTGCCACTTGCCACATCACTTCCGGTTGCCTACCTATCACCGTGACGGTGAACGGCACCCAACCGGGTGGCGTAGGTCCTGCAGGGACTTAAACATGGATTGTCCACGTCTTGTTCCCCTCCTCGTCTTCTTCCTTGGTGATGTACTGCGGCATTTGGTCGTACCCGAAATATTGAAGCATTTGCCACAATACTTCCGGATAGCCGCTGCCGTGAGAACAGTAGGACACCACCCACCCGTTCTCCAACTGTTTGTCTGCTGTCATCTGTAAAAATATATTTGAGAAATGTCAAATATTTATTTAAACAGTAAACCATTGAGTTATAACATAAGACATGTTATTTGACCCACAAAACTTGGAAATACAGTTCAAATTTAAACAAATTTGACTGCTGATCTGCTGTCTGCATGACAGCCCTGATCAGTTTCCATTTCAACCTGATTTAGGCCATACTAAAGCAAAACTAATTCTGGAGCTCAACATCAAAGTTAAAGCTAACTTCAATAGCTTTCCAGAAAGTGTTTTCTTGGCCTAAGATCTGTCCTGGTTCAAAAGTTATGAGATGTCAAAGTTAACAGAATTTCTGGAGAAAATTGGACAGCACCTCCCTGCTTTAGGCACTGATTTGATCCAAGAATTCCAGTTAATTCTAGCCCCGATCTGACAAAACTTTCTGTTACCAAGTTGTAACCTCATTTTCTATTTTTGGATTTTTATGCAGGAAGTTATGCTCAATTTACAGAGAGTTACAAAGAGTCTTTGCTCTGCCCTGTTTTCTGGACAGTTTCAACTCTACTGCATTTTTTGATTGGTTAAGGGTTGAAACACCTCTGGACCTCAACAGAAAAGTTGTGAAGCTCTTCCAATGCTTTCCAGAAATGTATCATATGACCCCCAACCTTGAAAGAACTCAACCTCTGATTAACTTCAGCCTTAATTCAGCTGAAAACAGAGTGCTCTGTCCTTAGCAACCTATAAGTTGAAAACTTGTTAACTTTGAATATCCTGATTAAGGGAAAGAGTTACATCAAGTTTTAGTGCTTTGGATCAAAACCTTCAAGTTTTTACAATGAAGTTGTTCATTTAGTGGGGTGTGACGTCGATGCGTCACCAGCTCATGTCGGTACTACGTCCTCACAAAGAAAAACCTATACCGGACGTAGCCAGCTTCGTTAATTCAGTGGCACTAAACGTCACTCGCACACGAATACTACACGTCTACCATTTTGTTGTTAGACTACCTGCAGAAACTCAAACAATCGTCAGACTCAGCTGCACACTGAGCCTGGTATCCATACAGTTCATACACCCGGCCGTCATCACTCGCCGGATGTTCTCAAGCCAAACACGCCTTGAGTTACGTGTTCACGTTTCAGACCACGTGACGGGGTCTCCCAAATTGCACCACGCACGCCAGGGACAGATGTTGCTCGAATACCCCAAACGACATGAAGAGTCGTAGAGGATATCAAAGCGGGTCGGGTTACCTGCCACCCGTGGGGCTCCACCCTTCAGCTTGTGCGCGCTGGTGGACAGCGCTTACGTGCACCCCCCAAGACATAGACGCCCCGAGATGCACGATTTTCCGACATAGACAAATAGGATAGTATGCCACTTTCTATACACTAATAATATCCTTATATGGGCTACTAACTCGTTCCTCACTGGATTTTTGAAAAAGATGACCTTTGTAGTGCGTTAAATCTCAAGCGAGCTCTGATACCAGCGCTGACACGACCCCACGGTCTTGTCGAGCGAGGATCACGCTGAGGGGTGCTGCGTTGCACAGCACCGAATAACACACATCAAAGGTACAAAACGGAAGCAAAACTTTTATTATGTAAAGTGGTTTATGAACATTTTTACATCAAAATAGGTCCAGTCTACACTCACGGGCGTAGACTACGCATCACGTTCACGTTCAGCCCGTGAACGTGTCCTTGCTCGCACACACGCACATTAACACGGCGGCGTGCACGACTCCCGCTCGACGGGGTTCCCCTCCTGGGGTTCCGTCTCCTCCTCGGGAGTCCCTTCCTCATAGAACCCTGCAAAAGATTCAAAGACAAGCAGTGAGCACGAAGGCTCAGCATATCTGACCCGTCTCTCCTAAACATGAAACTTCTACATGAGGGGTGATGGGTACATGAGGTAAAACAAGTTGCAAAGGACCCTCCTAATTAGTGGAACCTTACTTTCAAGTTTTAGCAGCAAATTGTGGAGAACCGTACGCTAAGACACATGAGAGAGCCGCAATCAAACAAGAAACACATTTCTCTCATGTACTTTGCCCAAAGTTGAAAGGAACTTTAATTAGCTCTAAACTACAGCAATCATTAACAATCAAGTCTATCTTTCATTCAGCAATATTTTTAACATGAAACTAGCCCGTTCTTTCTACGTCATGGTACAGTGAACAAGTGGTACTCACTGACCGCGAGGGATGGTGATTATAATTGATTTACACCTGCAGGGTTACCCGAACAACCCGTCACGTACGCCCGTACTCGATGTTACCTACAGAAACCATCACGGACGCCGTATGCAACCACCTTTCGCCCGTCAGCCAAATATTGAACCGGTCCCATCGTCTCGAGCAAGAGGTCTCTGCACGCGCATCTCAGTGCCGCCAGCCGATTTACACCTCAAGCTCTCAAACTACCCTCTGAACGACGGGCAATGCCTCAATACCCAGCTACCCGAGTTACATCAGTTTCCCGGTTCCCATATAGCCGGTAGGTCTTCGATACTGTTCTAGCTTGTTCAACAGGCCCGCACACGGCTCAGTCCTCAATTGACACAAGCGGAGCTATAGCACACAGGCCCCAAAGTCCTGCTGCTCTTACTCTCCGCTCGGTCTCATTTTTCTTGCCATGTGTATCATGTGCTATATCTAACCGAGTCGAGTGCCTCTAGCCTATGCTCGCGAGTAGTTCCAACTACTCGACTTGTACCGAATCCTACCCTAACTTATCTTTGCAGTAGCTAATGGCGTTTGCAATCCTAAACCCAACCCATGATTTTTTTTGGCTATGCAATTGGGTTTCCAAACAAGACTCTAATGCAAGGAAATAAGTGATACTCAAAGAAAGTGTTCAAAACAATAAAAATTTGTAAAGAGGTTGATGCAAACCAGAGCTTGCCTTTCTGCTCTTGGTCGTAGGCTAGCTGCTCCTCCGGAGTAACGAAGTCTAGGACTTCGGGTTCCTCCTCGACCTTAGCGACTACATGATATAAGAAGTACATGTATTAATTAAATGCATGTGAATTGAGTTTTAACTTTGTGAACCTTCTAAGTCTCACTAGAAAGACCCAAAGACTGTGAAACTTTTACTGTGGCTTGTTACCACCTAAACAGAGACTTGGTCAAGTTTTAGTTGCAGCAAAGCTCATTTGAGCCCTCCACAATTAATTATGTACTTGACCTTAATTGAAGGCTTTTAGGGTGTTCTAAGCATTTTCATGAAATAAGGTACGACTTTCTGAAAACTAGATTTTCAGAGGGTTCTAATGGAGTTGGTTTCACTTAATTTGATGGTTCCTAGCTAAAGATATGAGCTAAACAATTTCAGAGGAAATTCTGAAAATGTTTCTGAACATTTTCTATTTTCTCTGGAACAGTTTCACTAATCACACCATTAGTTGGATCAAATGAGCTCAAATAAACCTGAAATTTTTATGGTAGTACAGGGATATTTTGGTGAACATCCCAGCCAAATTTCAGAATTTTCCTCCAAGGGATCCTCCAGTTAAAATTCCACAACTGTTTAAATTTGAGGAATTAATTCTGGAGAATAAGGATTTTCATGAAGTGAAACTTGATTTTCTGGAAAGTACTCAGAGAGCTGAATCCAACAAAATTTGGTTCACTCGATTTGGAGCTTCCTGGCCAAAGTTATGAGGATTTGAAGTCTGAACTAAAACTGAAATTCGGGGCAAAGTTTAAATTCCTGCCAGTGGGTCCCGCATACAGTGCGTCATCTCCCTCCTCGCGCCAACTGCTCGGCGGCGGTCGTCTCCGGCGACCTTCTCCAGAATTGAGTTCCTGGCCACCCCCGGCCCGAAACTCGCCGCCTGCCCCTTTTCTGACCCTTTGGACTCGATGGTGGGCTCGCCGGCCGCCGGCGATGACCGGAAACCCGTGCGCACCGGTGACAGCACCTGCTAGGGTTCCGGTGAGGTCGGTTTTGCTCTCCCGTGCACCAAATCGATCGGGAATCGGGCAGAGAGCATCAGTGGAGCACGGGGAACATGAACCAGGGCTGGGTGGAAGCTAGAAATGCCGGCAACTATGCTCTCGACGGTGAGCCAAGGTGCTCAGCCACGGCGGCGGGTAAAACGGTCATATCATGGCCGATTCTTGATGGTTTTCTCTGATTCCAGTTCGAGCGTGGGCGCTAACATGCGTAGAAGCTACTAGGTAACGGGCTTGCCCAACCCTTGCGTGTAGAGCACGAATTTCACTCGAAGGTGAGCTCGGTTCCTATGAACTGGCCGAGAGTAAATTTGGAAACTCTTGGCCGAGGGTTGATCAATTGCCAAACGGCTTTTGGCTACTCCATCTGCATACAATCACGCACCTTTCTTGTGTAGAGGAGTGGACGTGACAACGGCTGTGTTGTGCTGTCCACGAGAGCCCGATCAGCGGCGATGCTCGGTCCGCCGGAGAAGAGGTCCGGTATAGCTCGAGGACGCCTGCTCACTGGCCAACACAGGGTCTAGGAGGTTGCTCACGATCTCCCGGTGCCGTTTTCTGCGGAGAAGGCTGTGCTCGCGAGTGATCGGACTGATCAAGCGCAAGATCGGGAGGCGGCGGTCTGCAGTGGAGCTCGGATGGAAAAACAGGCCGAGCGCGTCGGGAACTCGGGAGATAAGCGACGGGAGCACGCCGGGGAGGGGATAAGAAGCCCGGCGACTGGTCTCCAGCTCGGGGCACGCAGCAGGAGCTGGCGCCGGCTGCCCCTCGGTGGCGCACACGCACTGCACCCGGGAACCGAGTGTGCTGAGTTTTCAGTCAGTTTGCTTTGAACCAGTGGCTGACATGTGGGTCCCACTTTCAATTTTAACCTCTGAACTTAACTCCAATTCACTGTGGTAAACAGTAGTTCCCACAAAGCCCATGGTGATTTGAATTATCTACTCTTGAGCCATTTGAATTGGTTAAAATTCAAATTTGGTTTGGTTTGGATTAATTTCAGCACATGTTCAGTTTGAAATTCAAATAAAGTTTGAATTTGCCCCACTTAGCTCATGTCAAGATCAACTCCAAATGGAGTGAAAATTGGTGTGTGAGCTCACAAAAATGTTCTGAGTAAGAATATGCCTCCAACTTTTGAATTCATGGGATTAAAACAGTTTGAATTTGAATTTGAGTTCAAACTGCCCTCTTTCTAGCTATACCCAAAATGACCTCCAGAAGGGTTTTGAATTTGGGTGAAACTTGGCATGGACATTCCTAGCACTGAGTAGGAGTTTTCATATGCCCAGCCCCTGTATATCACATGTGGGAAATACCACTTTTGCAATATGTGAGTTTGTTCCCTAATGTGGTGGTTACTTGCTCTTCAAATGTGTTTATCAACTTGCTTCAAATGAGGTGTGTGTGTGGTGATGACACTTCAAACATGTGTAAAAAACTGAGGCCCTTACAGTTCAACTGTGACAAAACTAGTATAGATTGTAGAGAATCAAGTCATGAAGACTTCACAACAAGAATCATGAAAATCCGTTGAGAGAAACTCAAGTTACGATCGAAAGATCGAACAAAGGTCAATCTGTCCTATGCGAGAAAAACAGTTCTGGAATACTGCAAAGAAACTCGTGTAGATCAGAAACCACAAATTCAATGACCGTGAAATTTTCACAGATGATAGATAATCAAGTTGTGAAGACAACCCAAAAAGAATCACATCAATTGGATCTGTAAAATTTGAGTTATGATAAAACCACCGAAGCAAGGTAGTGCTGAACAGAAACTCGACGAGAAAAACTTGTCTGAAACAAGTCGGACGAACAAGGAACAAAAGTTCCTTTAGAATACGAATTTTATTTATCAAAACACAATAGGAACAGGCCCAAAGTCGTGCCCCACAAGCTCTGGCCTCCCTTGCTTATATAACCAGCCCGAAGGCCAGCTCAACTCAAACTAGGACTCCTACTCCTACTTGGATTCAAACTATAACTTTCCAATACTGCTTAGGACTCTTCTATATGCAGATACAAGCAATCTTAAGACTTCCAAACACCTTAGGAACGTATCCCACATTCCAAAAATAACTCAAATTTGTGACCCACACGAAATCCTATCATAACCAACTCAAAACTTTCCATATTTGAGTCAAACACGACTCAGCCGCAGCCTGAGTCCATAACCTAGTCGGTTGGACCTTTCCGACCAATTCTTTACGTCCACATCTCTTCATCACGCCTTGGAACCATGCAGCCACGTCCATGCACTCCTTGCACACGTGCAAACATCTTCCAACGACGTCCAAGATACCTTCATATGCATTGTTCTTGATTCAAACATACTGCACAACCTCCCGATCAACTCAACCACAATTCCTCCCGAACTTGGTTGTTGAACCTCATCTTCTCCCTAAGACTAGTTCAATGGATCCCATCACCAGCCATGTCTTGAACTCAAGCAACACCTGCACATGAATAAACAACCAATACTTCTGAGCACAAGTCCTCGACTTGACTCTCGTTAGTTCCGAAACTACAACATCTTACGTGAGCACCTCACATAAGCATGTTGTAAACCATAGCAAAATGATATCAGCCATAACCACCAAAACACATCAAAAACTTAGTAAAATAATACTAAGCAAACTTTCCATAAGAGTAAAGCAAGTTCGAAACATTGCAAGTTAAAAGCAGAACCATTGCAATCAAGCTCCGAACCTTACCAAAGCTAATCAGACCTTGAACTGGAGCTTACCAAAGCTAGTCAGACCCAACGCCGGAGCTTACTAAAGCTTAGTCGGACCTAGCATGGAACTTACCAAAGCTAGTTGGACCTAGCACCGGAGCTAGCAAAAACAAGTCGGACCTAGCCAAAATAAGTCGGACCTAGACAAAGCAAGTCGGACCTTACGTCGGACCTTGCCGGAGCTACCCAAAACAAGTTGGACCTATTGTCGGACCTTGCAGGAGCTCGGACCTAGAGTCGGACCTTGTTAAAATGGTGTTTTGGTAGTATTCAAAACTTTTATCGTCAAAGCCAATGTATTCAGCACACATAGGTCTCACACCAAAGCACCTCACCATCGTGTTCCCCGGGGTCCTAAACGCACTGGCGGCGAGTTTTAGCTCGGAAAGTGGTCTGGAACGGCCGGCCGGCGAGCTACAGCTTGCTCCGGCGAGCGGAGAGCGCGGGCGCGTGCTGGGAACCGGCGGGAGGAAGACGAAGGGGTGGGTCCTTGCTGTCAGAGGCAGATATTTTAAAATCGGGATCTGCTGTGGCACGGATCGGGTGCGGCTGCATGTGAAGGGATCTGTAGCCCCGTGTGTCAACTGATGAGGAGCTGACACGTAGCCCCGGGTCCCACGCACAGTGATTTGAACTTTTCCCGATTTTCAGATTTTGTTCAAATTTCAAATCCATATAACTTTGGCTCGGAAACTCCAAATTGAGTGAACCAAATTTTGTTGGATTCTGATCTCTGAGTACTTTCCAGCAAATCAAGTTTCACTTCATGAAAACCCTTAATTCTCCAGAATTAATTCTTCAAAATTTAAACTGTTTACAATTTTAACTGGAGAATCTTTTGGAGGAAAATTCTGAAATTTTGCTGGGATGTTCACCAAATTATCTCTGAGTTACCATAAAAATTTCAGATCCATTTGAGCTCATTTGGTCCACTTAATGGTGTGATTAATAAAACTGTTCTAGAGAAAATAGAAAATGTCCAGAAACATTTTCAGAATTTCTCTGAAATTGTTTAGCTCATATCTTCAGCTAGGAACCTTCAAATTAAGTGAGACCAACTCCATTAGAACCCTCTGAACATCTAGTTTTCAGAAATTCATGGATTGCTCCATGAAAATCCCTAGAAAACCCTAGGAGCTCTAATTAAGGTCAAGTACATAATTATTTGTCGAGAGCTCAAATGAGATTTGCTGCAAATGAAACTTGTCCAATTCTCTGTTTAGGTTGTAAACAAACCACAGTAAAAATTTCAGAGTCATTGAGTCTGTCTAGTGAGACTTATAATCTTCAGAAGTTTAAATTCCATTCAAATGCATTTAAATTAATACATATACATGTTATCTCATGTAGTCGCTAAGGTCGAGGAGGAACCCGAAGTCTTAGACTTCGTTACTCCGGAAGAGCAGCTAGCCTACAACCAAGAGCAGCAAGGCAAGCTCTGGTTTGCATTAACCCTTTTACAAATTTTTACTGTTTTGAGAACTTGCTTTGAGTACCACTTATCTCTTGCATTAGAGTCTTGTTTGAAACCCAAATGCATAGCCAAGAAAACCATGGGTTGGGGTTAAGATTGAAAATCTCGTTTAGCTACTGCAATGCTAAGTTAGTGTAGGATTCGGTACAAGTCGAGTAGTTGGAACTACTCGCGAGGATAGGCTAGAGGCACTCGACTCGGGTAGAGATAGCGAATGAAACACATGGCAAGAAAATTGAGACCGAGCGGAGAGTAAGGGCAGCAGGACTTTGGGGCCTGGATTCTATAGCTCCGCTTGTGTCATTGAGGACCAAGCCGTGTGCGGGCCTGTTGAACAAGCTAGAACAGTACCGAAGACCTACCGACTATATGGGAATCGGGAAACCGATGTAACTCGGCTAGCTGGGTATTGATGCATTGCTTGTCATTCAGAGGGTAGGTTGAGAGCTTGAGGTGTAAATCGGCTGGTGGCACTGAGATGCGCGTGCAGAGATCTCTTGCTCGAGATGATAGGACCGGTTCAATACTTGGCAAACAGGTGAAAGGTGGTTGTGTACGACGTCCGTGATGGTTGCTGTAGGCAACATCGAGTATGGGCATACGTGACGGGTTATTCAGGTAACCCTGCAGGTGTAAATCGATTATAATCGCCGTCCCTCGCGGTCAGTGAGTACCACTTGTTCACTGTACCGCGACGTAGAAAGAACAGGCTAGATACATGTTAAAATATTACTGATTGAAAGATGGACTTTGATTGTTAATGATTTTCTATAGCCTAGAGCTAACTAAAGTTCTTTTCCACTTTGGGCAAAGTACATGAGAGAAATGCGTTTCTTGTTTGATTGCGGCTCTCTCATGTGCCTTCGCGTAAAGTCTTCACAACCTGCTGCTAAAACTTGAAAGTAAGGTTCCACAATTTAGGCGAGTCCTTTGCAACTTGTTTTACCTCATGTAACCTATCATCCATCATGTAGAAGTTCCATGTATAGGAGAGACGGGTCAGTCTTGCTGAGCCTTCGTGCTCACTGCTTGTGTTTGAAGCTTTTGCAGGGTTCTATGAGGAAGGGACCCCCGAGGAGGAGACGGAACCCCAGGAGGGGAACCCCGTCGAGTGGGAGTCGTGCACGCCGCCGTGTTAGTGTGTGTGTGCTAGCGGGGACATGTTCACGGGCTGAACGTGAACTCGATGCATAGTCTACACCTGTGAGTGTAGACTGAATATATTTTGTTGTACAAATGTTCATAAACCTCTTTATGTAATAAAACATTGCTTCCGCTTGTAACTTTGATGTGTTTTATCCGGTGCTGTGCAACGCAGCACCCCTCAGCGTGATCCTGGCTCGACAAGACCGTGGGGTCGTGTCATTTACCTAATTTGTTCTATGAAGACAGATACAAAATCATCGGGTATTGAGTATTGTGAAATAAGTAGTAGTTTTGTATTTTTGATCTTACTGACCACATAAAGTTGTCAATCATATAATTGTGTTTCATTCCAATGTTGTACTTTGATCTACTCACTTCTTTTCTTGCACTTTGTGCATTACTTCAACTCTAGCAGACCAGTTGACCACATAGTACAGGTCCGGAGTATAGATGTAGCTAGTAAACATACATCACTTAAAGTTTTTTACTTTCAAAAAAGCCATAAACCATGTTGGATCGGTGATTAATGAGAAATACATCAACTTATCGTACTTTGTGATGTTCTTTCGGTGGTATGACAAGACTAAGCTAGCACTTTTTTCCAACCTGTCAGTCGCGTTACACTACTGGAAAATGAAATATTTTCATGAGCTAAATTTATTTTCATAGGTCCCCACGAAAATAAATTTATTTTAGTGAGCCACCTGTGATGAGCCAACAAACATATGAGTCATTGTCGTCGGCCAGCTGGCTAGCTGACGACAATAAATCATATTTCGTCGGCCTTGTTCCCGGCCCAAGGAAATAAGGATGATTGTCGTCAGCCCACATGTGGCTCATGGAAATATTTGCATATACCCTAGCTGCCTAACACCTTTCCACATCCACATGCCTCGCCCCTGCTGGGCCCCTCCCCGTCCCGGCCCCAGTCCGCCCTGCCCCAGCCCTGGCGGGCCCCTCCCCAGCCGCCCTCGCTCACCCCGTACCAACCGCTGTGCCTCCTCCCCGGCCGCCCCACCTCCGGCCCGACAATGCTCACCCCTGCCACCGCCTCTTCGGACGCCCCGACCACCGCCTTGCAGCCTCCACACCGTGCAGGTAACTACCGAATTTCCCTTTTCAAGGTTTTGCATTGCTTATGTAAGTGGTGAGGATTAGGTTTTCTTGTATGAGCATAGTGTTTAGCAATAGTGTTAGAGTTTAGCACGTGGTTTATCACTTGATTTTAAGCATTTTGTAGTAAAATGATGCTTTCATCAAATTATATTTTTTGTTTCATTAAAACCTAGTTTTCATGAGATTATTTAACCTTTTGATGTTGTATTAGTATCTAGATTTCTTAGTTCTTTGTTCTTGCATTGTATAGTCTGGGCCATGAGTTCTAATAGACGATGGGTGTATGATGATCGGCGGAAGAAAGTTGCGCCTTCGGATGACTGGGCCATCAATACTAAGGTTTTTATCAATCATGCTTTCTCTTTATAGACCAACCGTTTTGTCAAATGTCCGTGCAACAAGTGTCATAACTTCTTATTCAAGAAAAAGTTCAAGATGAGACGAGACCATTGTAGTTTTGTTATTATGCCAGGTTATGGAACATGGTATGAGCATGGTGAGTTGTACCATAGTAATGCTGCTGTTGATGAGAGAGATGGTGAAAATGAGAACAGAATGGGTGACATGGTAGTAGCACTCGATCGTGACTGTGGTGCCAATGAATCTGTGGAAATTCCTGGACCCAAAGTTCAAGAGTTCTATTGAATTATCTCAGCATCACATGAAGAGTTCCTGGCGCTTCGTTCTTTATTCGTCCAGACCCTGGCTGCGCTCTGGGTCGTCATTGTCCCTTGGCTGTGGGTCACGTGGCTCCAGACTTGACAATGTGAGGTCCTCTGGCGCAAGCTTCCGAGGCTCGTGCGGTTTGAGGAAATAGTCACCCCCTTTGCCTCGCTTAGACCGTGGCTTTGTTTAGGGTTTTCGTTGTCCCTTAGCCGTTGGTCACGCGGTTTTGGGAGAAAAGGGCATGGGCGCTTTGTCCGTTGCTTCCGAGGCTTCATATGGTCATGTAGCCCCTGAGCACCGTGGGGCAGGAGGTCTACCTCTCTATCGCACGGCGTTCCTTGAGGTCGATCGGTTGCTGTCTCCATGTCAGGGCTCAGACTTCTTATGCGTAGAATCATCTGAGGTGCTCGATGTTCCACGCGTTGGTTAGGGGATTGCGATTGAGCCAAGCGGTAGGACTCGGGCCTAAGGGATGTAGAGACAATGTACGAGCCCTCCCATGGGGTGAACAATTTATGTTTGTCCCTGTTACCCTAGACCTTTCTGAGGACCAAGTCCCTCGCTCAGAGAGCTCGAGGGTGGACTCGCCGTTCTTGGTAGCGTCGCAATGCTTGCTAGTACTTGGCCTATTGCAGGAGTGCGTCGTCATGGGGCTTCATCAAGATGGTCGATAGAGTCATTCCTGGTCTGCTCGAATCAGGTTTCTTTGTATGCCTTTGTTCGAGGCGAACCATACTCGAGCTCGATCGGTAGGACGGCCTCCGTGCCATACGCCATGAAGAATGGGGTGAAACCGATGGATCGATTGGGCGTGGTGCGCAGGCTCCACAGCATGGATGGCAACTCGGTGGCCCAGCGCACCACAAACTTGTTGAGGCGATCGAAGATGCGTGGCTTGAGTCCCTGTAGTATCAGGCCGTTGGCCCACTCGACCTGCCCATTGGTGCAAGGGTGGGCTACCGACACCCAGTCGACCCGGATGTGGAAGCTGTTGCAAAACTCGAGGAATTTCTTCCCTGTGAACTAGGTGCCGTTGTTGGTGACGATGGCGTTAGGAACCCCAAAGCGGTACACGATGTCGCGTACGAAGCTCACCGCTTGTTCTGTAGATGTCGTGATGAACAACTTCGCCTCGGTCCATTTAGTGAACTTGTCCACCGCGATGAGGAGGATGGTGAAGACCCCGGGCGCCTTTTTGAAAGGACCGAGGAGGTCGAGCCCCCACAAAGAAAAAGGCCACATGAGAGGGATGGTTTGAAGGTCCTGGGCTGGGGCATGTATCTGCCGGGTGAAATACTGGCAGCCTTGACATGTACTCACAATTCAGTCAGCGTCAGACATGGCGGTCGGCCAGTAGAGACCCTGGCGGTATGCCTTCCTGACCAGGAACCTCGGGGCCTCGTGGTTGACACAGCCCGGATACCACGCTGTGGGGGACAGGATCTCGATGGGTGGTGCCGTGATATGAGGCACCCAACAGCACACGGATCGCTGAAAACACATCATATTGCATAAATAGTTTGCGGAAGCGTACAAGAATGTTTTACAAATAGTTATATCAGAGTAAGCTACAGCGGAAGACTATCTCTCTCACGATTCATCTCTATCTTATCAACAAAGAAACAGTCCAGCCCGCGGACTGTCTCTTACTAGCAACACGAAGAACAATCTGCAGCGGCGAGGATGCGCTTTGAGTAAACGCTCAGAGGTTCCCGAGTCTCATCGGCATCCCTTCTTTTAAGCATGAAGTCAAATACCTGCAAAACAACTCGGATAGCATCCGTGAGCATAACGCTCAGCAAGACTTAACCGTCACCCTAAACATGAAACTCTATGTGAGGTTATGAACCTAAAATAGGATGGCATAAGCATAATTCAACTCGCCTAAAAATAAATCCTTACTTTGAGGTATTAATTGCAGCATTTTAAGTAACCCTGGGCACGCCACATCGGGAGTCCACAATCAAACAAGAAACGCTTTCCCCAATGTAAATTGCTCATGGTATAAAAGAATCGAGTTTGCACTAGCCTATTCATCAAGATCCAATACAAAGCTAGTATGAAACTTCAAACCAATGTGATTAGTTCCTCTCTCATACAAGTTTTTACTACGTCACAACTGTGAGAACAAGTATGCTCAATCCATTCCGCGAGCGACAGTGATTCGAATCAATAACACCCGGACTACACGACACGTACGCCCGTACTCGACGTTGCCGACAACAACCATCACTGACGTCGTACGTGGCAGCCTTTCCCCTGTTTCAACCCCTGCTGAATCGATCAAGTCGCCCCGTACAGTAGCCACTGTCATGGTGCACCTACCGATGTGAGATGTCATGAGAATGTTCCCCACATACTGCACACCGGCCATCCGCCTGAGGCGACCTGAAAAATCCCAACGACAGCTTCCCGAGGTACATCGGTTTACTGGATCCCATATAGCCAGCATGAGTCCGGTACACAACTCAAACTTGTTCAACAGGGCCGCATACGGATCGGTCCTTGAACGACACGGACAGGTCTATAGCACCCAGGCCCCTATGTCCTGCTGCTCCTACAACCTTCCGGTCTCAACTTTAACTTGCTAATTTATTTTTGAACCAATCCCGTATGCCCCTGTTGTTCCTGAAACTGCGAGTAGCATCTCACCACTCGACTTCTACCGAACCTTACTTAAGCATTGCAGTTCTACACGGTGTAAAGACACCTACTCAATACTCCATGGGTTCATTTGGTGATGCAAGAGGAGTATCAAACACTAGACCTAATGCACAGTTCAAATCTTAACCGAAGGTGAATACAAATTAAAAACTTAATAGCTGTTAAATGCAAACCGGAGCTTGCCTGTTTTGCAGGGTAGTCGTATATAATCAGTTAGTGTCCTTGTTGATCCACCCTTGATTCTACGGAGCTTGATCCACTTCAATGAATCACTCCTTTGAATCCCCTTCGTTGTGGTTCCTATTGAAATGCATATGTACATGTTTTATAGAATGTAATGGAAAGAAGTTATAGAGTTAATTTCTTAAGAACAGAGATTGTGTGGAAGAGCCAAGAATGGCTTGGTTTGCCTCTGTTGTGCAAAGAAGCAGAATGGAGCTAATTTGATCTTAATGTTGTAGCTATAGACTAACTACTTTCTCTAATGACATAATAGATGAGCTGAAAGGCATTGGATGCATTGAAGAACAAGAACTTCAATGGCCTCAAAACTTTTACAGCAGGTTCTATACTACCTAGGGATTTAGCTTGCCAAATTGCAGCAAATGTGGAGTTAAATTGTGTTCTCCATAATTCTCACAATGTCTCTTATTTGTTTCCACATGTACATAAGTTTGGAGAATAAGAACAAAGAGTTCTAGGGCTCAACTTGAATTGATAATTTACATGTGAGTTCTTGGTCCCATGAGAGTAATCTGGTCCAAAATTCAGTCCTTTTACTTGAGTAGTTCTTCCAGAACAATTCTTTAAGCATTCCTACTCAAAAGAATTAATTCTGAAGTAATGTGCATTTTCATGCTCAATTAAGTGAACTATAATTTCAAGTATGTCTCTGAGAGCTTGCTTAAGTTTTCCTATGATTTTTGGAGCTAGGGATTTCCCAGAATAGATTTTTGAAGTGAGAAACATTTTCTGAAAATGTTTCTGGACTCTTATGAACACAGCAGTTTGTTTTTGGCAAATTCCTACACAAATGATCTTCAAATGAGCTGAAATTTTGCTAGAAGGTCAACAATATGCTAAAGAATATTCTGGCACAAATTGTGGATTTTTAGATTAACCAAACTCCCTCAATAATTCTTTTTCAGAAAAACTTCAAAGAATTCTCCAGAATATAATATTGACTTCAATACAAATATGAGTTCATATTTGGATAGAACTCGGAGTGATGAATCCAACCCAAGTGGAATCACTCAATTTGGAGGTTTCTACCAGGAGCTATGAATTTCCAAAGTTTGAGCCAACTCTGGAATTGTTTTCCTACTGAAAATTCGGCTGGACCCACTGTTTTCAATCCCAGCCAATCAGGATTGGGCCACACCGGGGCCACAGCTTCCCAGCGTGCCAACACACTGGATCCCAGCCACAACTGATCACGGGTATAAATTTTCTGCTGCTGACAGACAGGCCCCACCCGTCGTCTTCTTCCTTCGGCTCCCCTCCCGTGCCCGCGCGCTCCCCCTCGCCGGAGCAAATAGATGCTCGCCGGACCGGCGTTCCCGGCCGCCATCTGAACTAGGATTCGCTGCCAGGGGGTTTAGGGCACCGAGGAACATGATGGTGGGTTCTGCTTGGGCTGCTGGTGGCCAGAACCAGCTCGGCTACATGCGGCGGCTACTGTGGAGGTTCGGCAGCGTCTGCCGAGGTTTCCAGCTTGCTAAAACCTGTGCCGACGAGCTCTACAGCTCCAGTGGGTCTTAGGAAGAACTGACATGGTCTCAAACTCGCTTGGAAACGGCCGCAAGTTGGTTGTCATCGGGCGGCCGAATGGGTCCGCCATGAACACCCTCAGTAGCGCTCAAATTCCGTCGCTCTGAGGCGTTTTCATGCGCTGGATACTAAAGGAGAAATGATCACCGGCTAATCCAGCGTCTATGTGCTAAGTTTAATGACTTAAGGAGGATCAGAGAGCAAGAATTCAATGGAATCGTACCGGAAGCTCGGGATGAAGCCGCTGGAGCAAAACTTCAAAATTCGCCGTCAATAGCTCACGGCATGGTCTGATCTTTGGGTGAGAGCAACGCTGTAACCGCGCTCCCGTTGCCGCCCTTGCTCGATCGTGAAGACTGCTGTGGCGAGCTGCCCATGTGCGCCCGATCACTTTCTTGATCTAGGTCGCCGCTGTGGCGGTTGTTCTCGGGCGAGGGAGGCCGAAGCTCGCTTGGTTGCAGGTAAGGGAGGTGGAGGCTGAGCCCGGGCGCTTTCTAGCAGCTCAGGGAGAAGAGAGGCGCGATGGTTTCATTGATTTCCCGATTGGCCGAGAGCGGACGTGAGGCACTGGGTCGCTCGGCGTTCTCGCCAGAGAGGAAGGAAAACGAGCCTTTGTTCGGTCTAAGGGCACGTGATCGCGTTGAAGGCGCGGTCAGGACCGACCCCGGGGCGCCAGCGCGGGAAGGCAGGTGGCAGGAGGTGGCGCCGGCAAGCTGCTCGGTGGCTCCCGTGAGCTGTTCGGTGGAATTTCCCACCGAGGCTGAGACTTAGCGTGCAAGGCACCCTCTTTAGCTCTATTACATGTGGGCCCCACTCCACATTTACCTCTCAAATATCTTCTCAAGCTGATCCTCTCAATTCCTAGAATTCTGAGTTTAAAAGGGTGTCTAAAATTTGAAATCTCCAAATTCAGTTTGAATTTGTATGACAAATTTGAATTTGGCTAGAATTTGCAAATGCTACTCTTTAACTCCTTTTTGAGCCCACCCTACAAATGAAAAGTTTGTGATTAAACTTTTCCCTATAATTTCAACTATATGGCTGCATGTTTATTCAAAGTTTTTGGTCACCACATGTGTGAACTTTAAATTCCAAATCTGATTTTTAAACTTACATGCAAAGAGGTATTTAACTCCTTAGTGGTTCAACCCTTTCAAATAAAAATGTGAACCTCATTTTGGGTGCTCATCCATGTATTACTTTGCATGAAGAAAGTTTTTTGCAAGTCCCATTTTCCATGTCTTTGCCACACATATGAACTCAAACCTTAGTTTTTATTCATACACATTTTTGGGACTTTTACATTCCTCCCCCCTTAAAAGAATCTCGTCCCGAGATTACAAAGAAGAACGATACGGGAGAGGTAATTACAAACTGTACAAAGATAAAAGTTCCGGATAGTTGGTGCGGAGGTAATCTTCACTTTCCCATGTCGCCTCTTCCGCGGTGTGATTACTCCACAGCACCTTGAAAAATCTTATCGTCCGGTTCTGGGTTACCCGGGTCTTTTCATCCAAAATCTGAACCGGTCGCACGGTGTAGGTAAGGTCCTGTTTCAATTCGTCGATTTCCTCGGTGCGGACAGCAGCGGTGAATTGAGGCACTTCCGCAGCTGTGATACATGAAATACATCATGGACACCCGCTAGACTTGCTGGTAATTCTAGCCGGTAGGCTACGGGTCCGCACTTCTCCATGATAGCAAAAGGACCAATAAAACGGGGAGCGAGCTTCCCCTTTGCACCGAACCGGTAAATTCCCTTCATCGGAGATACACGAAGATACACATGCTCTCCGACGTCAAAATGCAAAGCCCTACGCCGTTGATCGGCGTAGCTCTTCTGTCGGGATTGTGCAGCCTTCAAATTCTCTTGTATCAACCGAACTCGGTCTTCAGCTTCGTCCACAAGATCAATCCCAAACAGGACTCTTTCGCCGGACTCGCACAAATTCAGTGGTCTGCGACACTTCCGGCCGTAGAGAGCTTCATACGGTGCCATTTTAATACTCGCTTGATAACCGTTGTTGTATGAAAACTCCGCCAGCGGTAGGTGATCATCCCAATTCCTACCGTGGTGGATGGCACACGCTCTCAACATATCCTCAAGCACTTGATTCACCCTCTCAGTTTGTCCATCGGTTTGAGGGTGATACGCGGAGCTCCTAATCAGCTTGGTGCCCAACGAGGCGTGCAGCTGCTCCCAAAACCGAGCAACGAACAGCGCACCTCGATCTGAAACGATGGTCTTCGGGACGCCATGTGAGCATATAATTCTGGAGGTGTATAGCTCCGCATATTGCTTTGCTCGATAATGAGTGTTCACCGGTATGAAATGAGCTGATTTTGTCAACCGGTCGACGATCACCCATATCGAGTCATGCTTCCAGGATGTGAGCGGTAATCCGACGATGAAATCCATACTCACATCCTCCCATTTCCATGCCGGTATCTTTAAAGGTTGTAGTGGTCCGACTTTCCGCATATGATCCGCCTTGACCCGTCTACACGTATCACATTCGGATACGTATTTAGCGATTTCCCTCTTCATCCTTGTCCACCAAAATTTATATTTCAAATCTTGGTACATCTTGTTACTTCCGGGATGAATGGAAAACTTCGACAGGTGGGCTTCATCCAAGATCTTCTTCCGGAGTTTCATATTGCGCGGTACCACTATACGGTCATTGAACCATATTGTACCGTTCTCATCCTTCCGGAAACATTTCACTTCTCCGTTGTCTAGTCTTCTCCGTATGTGAGACATACCTTTGACTCTTCTTTGAGCCTCAACAATATCTTCATGGATTGTTGGAATGAGCGTGAGATTATAAAGCGCGCCATATGGAATGACACGGAGACTTTGTTCTTCATCTTCCAACTCAGCAGCCGCCAAGTTGTGAACGTGGGTTTTGCGGCTAAGCGCGTCGGTAACCACGTTTGCTTTTCCCGGATGATAGTGGATCTCAATTTCATAATCTTTGATGAGCTCCAACCATCTCCGTTGTCTCATATTCATCTCCTTCTGCGTGAAGATATACTTCAAGCTTTTATGGTCGGTGTAGAGGTGAACACGATTACCAAGCAGATAATGCCTCCACGTCTTTAGCGCCAACACCACTGCAGCAAGCTCGAGATCGTGAGTTGGATAATGCTGCTCATGGTTTCGCAGTTGACGAGGCCCATAGGCGACTACACACCCTTCTTGCATCAGAACACAGCCGAGACCAATGCCGGATGCATCATAGTATACATCAAATGGCTTCGTCGTGTCCGGCTGAGCAAGAACAGGAGCTGTTGTGAGATGTTTCAACAAAGTTTTGAATGCGGCTTCACATGCTGAATTCCACATGTATTTAGTGCCCTTCTTCAGCAGCTCCGTCATTGGTTTAGCAATTTTTTTGAGAAGTTCGGAATAAACCTCCGATAATACCCCGCTAAACCTAGGAAACTTTGGACCTCGTGGACTGATTTGGGAGATGCCCATTTCAGCACTTGTTCAATCTTGCTGGGGTCCACGGCAATACCTTCTGCTGAAATAATATGGCCTAGGAAAGGCACTTGATCAATCCAAAATTTGCACTTGCTGAACTTGGCATATAATTGGTGCTCCCGCAACCGTTGTAGCACGATGCGCAGATGTTCAGCGTGCTCATCTTCAGATTTGGAGTAAACCAATATGTCGTCAATGAATACCATGACGAACTTGTCTAACTCCAGCATGAACACAGAATTCATCAAGTACATGAAGTGTGCCGGAGCGTTGGTTAACCCAAATGACATGACGAGGTACTCATAGAGTCCGTATCTCGTCGAGAAAGCTGTCTTCGGTACGTCCTCCTGTCGGATTTTGATTTGATGATATCCCGACCGAAGATCCATCTTCGAAAATACCTTGGCACCCAAAAGTTGATCGAACAGGATGTCAATGCGGGGCAAAGGATACTTGTTCTTTATTGTGACAGCATTGAGAGGACGGTAATCAACACATAGCCGTAGTGTTTCGTCCTTCTTCTTAATGAACAACGCTGAGCAACCCCAAGGTGAAGAACTTGGTCGTATGAAACCCTTGCTCATGAGTTCATTCAGTTGCTCTTTCAACTCCGCTAGCTCGTTAGGTGCCATTTTGTAAGGCCTTCGTGAGATAGGCGTCGTTCCCGGCGCCAGTTCAATCTTGAACTCGACGTCCCGTTCGGGCGGCATGCCCAGTAAATCATCGGGAAATACGTCGGGATAATCATGTATCACCGGAATATCTTCAAGCTTCAGCGCTTCCGTGTGGTAGGCCTCTACCATATCGGGGTCTTCGCTGTCTAAAAACAGCGTGTGCTGTCCGTGAATTGGCGAGTCAATCTGGACAGTCCGGTTACTGATATCGAGAACGGCACCGTGACGATTTAACCAAGACATCCCCAATATTATGTCTATCTTCTGCCTATCCAACATAATCAGCGATGTTGGGTATATTTTTCCGCCCAAGCACAAAGCTGCTCGGGACACAATCTGATTGGCAGAGATATTTCCTCCCAGTGAAAGTATAAGGAAACTCGTTGTGGGAGTATTGGTGGATAATTGGTGCTGATCCATGCAAGTTTTACTGATAAAATTGTGGGTTGCACCGGAATCAAAAAGTACCAACACTGGCACGTCTTTGAGAGTAAACAAGCCCGCTAACACCGGTGCTCCCTTCGGGACATCCTCAATACAAGATGTTGCACACTCCCGGATTGCAATGCTGTTATGTTGACTTGAGTAGGTGGCGGCATACCACCTGATGATGATGGTTGTCTACTGGTCAACAACTTCTCTCGGCATTCCTGCCTAAAATGCCCTGAACGGTGGCAATAAGAACACGGAGGTTTCCCCGGTTCTTCGTTGACTTGTGGTTTAGAAGTTGATGCACTTGGTTGCAGCAATGATGTAACAGGTGTCATTCGTTGCTGCGGCAAAGGTGTTGCTTCAATACATGATTCTTGAGCAGGAAATCTGTACGGAGTTGATCTCACTGGTGTTTTCCATATTTCATTATATGGTGTGTGATACACCATACGGTATTTGCGAGGAACAACTGGTGTGTCTTCTCGCACATCATCCGGGTCCCTCTTCTCTGCTTGACACTCAAGTGTCGCTTGTTCTTGCAGCAGAGCCGCACTGATCAACTCGGTGCAACTGCCTTGATTGAACAAAGCCAACTTGTCTTTTAATATGGCACTCAGGCCATAGAAGAAGTAGTCACACCTTGCAGCTTCACTCGTCGCATAAGCAGGAGCATATTGTGCCAAAAGGTTGAACCGTTTGACACAATCAAGAACACTCATGTCCCCCTGCTTCAAGTTCCTAAATTCTTGCTGCTGGGCCTTGATAAAACCCATAGGAATGTGACGAGCACGGAATGCTTCACGAAATTCCGCCCATTCCACTTGATGGCCTTCCGGAACGGTGGCGAGATAAGAGAACCACCAATTTCCGGCGGCTCCATGGAGCTGTTTGGCTGCAAATAATGTCTTCTGATACTCATTGCACTCGAACACTCCAAATTTGGACTACATAACCCGAAGCCACTGATCAGCTTCCACTGGTTCGTTGGCCTCCATGAAAATTGGCGGTTGAGTCGCCAAGAAGTCCAAATAGGCGTTCCGAGGTGGAACGACCTGTTGTGTACGTTGGAATAAGCCCTGTTGTACCAAGGCTTGGAGTAGTCTTGTGTTCTCTTGACTTGACTCAACCATCTGAGCCATGACATCCGCCCATACCGTTGATGGCGGTGGCCGTGGTGGAGTCGAGTCATCATCGTCCCAGCGAGAACTTGCAGCCCTACTCGGAGAATGACTACGCACCATAATGCAAAAGAATAATTTTGAGGGGAGTAAAAACTTGATCTCAGCAGTATGTGAAAGTATGTAAAACATGAACATGCTAAAACTTTATGAGAGCATAACAAAATTTCATGTTTACACATCTTTCTAAAGCCAACATATTCAGTCCCTCTTTTTGTACAGAACAGACCTTTCTGTACTTAACCCAGAATTTTATCCAGTTACTAGCATTTTCATAACTCAAGTTGAATACCAAAGTTAAAGTTAACTTCAGTATCTTTTCAACGAGTACTCACATGCCTCTGGATCATCCCTTTACCAGAAGTTATGTTCGTTCAACGTTGACAGAATTTCTGGATAAATTTTGCCAGCACCTCCTTTGTATGTGGCTGTTTTCATCACAGTTTTACATACAAATGGGGTACAATTCTGAACAAACTATGAAATACAAAACCGTTGCAAGTTTCATAACCTTTCCACCGGTGTCTCATATGAACTTTAGAGATTTTTCTACATAGTGTTATGGCTAATTTACAGGAACATCCAGAGAAGGTTGCAGCTGTTCTGTTTCTAAACAGTTTGCATTCAACTGGACATTCAACCAATTTGGTGTCTGATCATGCTCTGGAGGTCTACAGAAAAGTTGTAGAGCACTTAAAAACCTTTCTATAACTGTATCATATACTTTCATTGGGTCAATATACACAGAGTTTGCTCTGTCAAAGTCCAGCAACAATTTCTGCCAGAACAGAGCACTCTGTTTTCGGATCAAAAGAAGCCTAGCAATTCTCTTCTTTGAAACTTAGGCCAAATGAAGAGTTCAGTAACTAATATGTTCCAGCATCCATTTTTAGTTTGAAAGTTAGTCATGAATGATTTCTTCATAGGAAAGAATACTATGAAGTGTAGTACGGTGACGATGCACCGTAAGACATATGACGGTACTACGTTGCCTCACCAAAGAAAAACCTAACCGGATTTCACCGGCATATACGTATCATTAGTTGGCACTAAAACGGTCACTCACAAACGTGTTCTACACGCACTAAGGTTTTTGTGGTTAGCACCTACATAAGCCACACTAAATCATCAGGCCCGGCTGCACACCGAACCCGGTATCCATACAGTTCGTACACCCGGCCGTCATCACTCGCCCAGGTGTTCTCAAGCCAAACACGCCTTGAGCTACGTGTTCACGTTACTGACCACGTGACGGGGTCTCCCATACATGCCCAAAGCACGCCAGGGAATGGCGTTGCTCGAATACCCCAAACGACATGAAGAGTCGTAGAGGATACTAAAGCGAGTCGGGTTACCTGCCATCCATGGGGCTCCACCCTTCAGCTTGTGCGCACTGGTGGACAGCGCTTACGTGCACCCCCCAAGACATAAAATGTCCCGAGATGCACGATTTTTCCGACATAACAAATAAGTTAGGTCGCCACCTTCATAATATGCTAATAGTAGTCCTTATGTGGGCCTAGTACCGTTATCTCACCGTATCCTAAGTTTTTATCGTAATATGATGCTCAATCCGTGCTCTGTTCCCAACACAGCTCTGATACCAGCTGACACAGCCCGAATACCACGCTGTGGGGGACAGGATCTCGTTGGGTGGCGCCGTGATATGCGGCACCCAACAGCACACGGGTTTCTGAAAACACATCATATTACATAAATAGTTTGCGGAAGCGTACAAAAATGTTTTACAAATAGTTACATCATAGTAATCTACAGCGGAAGACTATCTCTCTCACGATTCATCTCTATCTTAGCAACAAAGAAACAGTCCAGCCCGCGGACTGTCTCTTACTAGCAATACGAAGAACAATCTGCAGCGGCGAGGATGCGCTTTGAGTAAATGCTCGGAGGTTCTCGAGTCTCATCGACATCCCTTCTTTTAAGCATGAAGTCAAATACCTGCAAAACAACTCGGATAGCATCCGTGAGCATAACGCTCAGCAAGACTTAACCGTCACCCTAAACATGAAACTCTATGTGAGGTTATGAACCTAAAATAGGATGGCATAAGCATAATTAAACTCACCTAAAAATAAATCCTTACTTTGAGGTATTAATTGCAGCATTTTAAGTAACCCTGGGCACGCCACATCAGGAGTCCACAATCAAACAAGAAACGCTTTCCCCTGATGTAAATTGCTCATGGCATAAAAGAATCGTGTTTGCACTAGCCTATTCATCAAGATCCAATACAAAGCTAGTATGAAATTTCAAACCAATGTGATTAGTTCCTTTCCCATACAAGTTTTTACTACGTCACGACTGTGAGAACAAGTATGATCGATCCATTCCGCGAGCGACGGTGATTCGAATCAATAACACCCGGACTACACGACACGTACGCCCGTACTCGACGTCGCCTACAACAACCATCACTGACGCCGTACGTGGCAGCCTTTCCCCCGTTTCAGCCCCGCTGAATCGATCAAGTCGCCCCGTACAGTAGCCACTCTCATGGTGCACCTACCGACGTGAGCTGTCATGAGAATGTTTCCCACATACTGCACACCGGCAGTCCGCCTGAGGCGACCCGAAAAGTCCCAACGACAGCTTCCCGAGGTACATCGGTTTACTGGGTCCCATATAGCCAGCATGAGTCTGGTGCACAACTCAAACTTGTTCAACAGGGCCGCATACGGATCGGTCCTTGAACGACACGGACAGGTCTATAGCACCCAGGCCCCTATGTCCTGCTGCTCCTACAACCTTCCGGTATCAACTTTAACTTGCTAATTCATTTTTGAACCAATCCCGTATGCCCCTGTTGTTCCTGAACCTGCGAGTAGCATCTCACCACTCGACTTCTACCGAACCTTACTTAAGCATCGCAGTTTTACACGGTGTAAAGACACCTACTCAATACTCCATGGGTTCATCTGGTGATGCAAGAGGAGTATCAAACACTAGACCTAATGCACAGTTCAAATCTTAACCGAAGGTGAATACAAATTAAAACTTAATAGCTGTTAAATGCAAACCGGAGCTTGCCTGTTTTGCAGGGTAGTCGTATATAATCAGTTAGTGTCCTTGTTGATCCACCCTTGATTCTACGGAGCTTGATCCACTTCAATGAATCACTCCTTTAAATCCCCTTGGTTGTGGTTCGTATTGAAATGCATATGTACATGTTTTATATTATGTAATGGAAATAAGTTATAGAGTTAATTTCTTAAGAACAGAGATTGTGTGGAAGAGCCAAGAATGGCTTGGTTTGCCTCTGTTGTGCAAAGAAGCAGAATGGAACTAATTTGATCTTAATGTTGTAGCTATACACTAACTACTTTCTCTAATGACATAATAGATGAGCTGAAAGGCATTGGATGCATTGAAGAACAAGAACTTCAATGGCCTCAAAACTTTTACAGCAGGTTCTATACTACCTAGGGATTTAGCTTGCCAAATTGCAGCTAATGTGGAGTTAAATTGTGTTCTCCATAATTCTCACAATGTCTCTTATTTGTTTCCACATGTACATAAGTTTGGAGAATAAGAACAAAGAGTTCTAGGGCTCAACTTGAATTGATAATTTACATGTGAGTTCTTGGTCCCATGAGAGTAATCTGGTCCAAAATTCAGTCCTTTTACTTGAGTAGTTCTTCCAGAACAATTCTTTAAGCATTCTACTCAAAAGAATTAATTCTGAAGTAATGTGCATTTTCATGCTCAATTAAGTGAACTAAAATTTCAAGTATGTCTCCGAGAGCTTGCCTAAATTTTCCTATGATTTTTGGAGCTAAGGATTTCCCAGAATAGATTTTTGAAGTGAGAAACATTTTCTGAAAATGTTTCTGGACTCTTATGAACACAGCAGTTTGTTTTTGGCAAATTCCTACACAAATGATCTTCAAATGAGCTGAAATTTTGCTAGAAGGTCAACAATATGCTAAAGAATATTCTGGCACAAATTGTGGATTTTTGGATTAACCAAACTTCCTCAATAATTCTTTTTCAGAAAAATTTCAAAGAATTCTCCAGAATATAATATTGACTTTCATACAAATCTGAGTTCATATTTGGATAGAACTCAGAGAGATGAATCCAACCCAAGTGGAATCACTCAGTTTGGAGGTTTCTGCCAGGAGCTATGAATTTCCAAAGTTTGAGCCAACTCTGGAATTGTTTTCCTACTGAAAATTTGGCTGGACCCACTGTTTTAAATCCCAGCCAATCAGGATTGGGCCACACCGGGGCCACAGCTTCCCAGCGCGCCAACACACTGGATCCCAGCCACAACTGATCACGGGTTTAAATTTTCTGCTGCTGACAGACGGGCCCCACCCATCGTCTTCTTCCTTCGGCTCCCCTCCCGCGCCCGCACGCTCCCCCTCGCAGGAGCAAATAGATGCTCGCCGGACCGGCGTTCCCGGCCGCCATCTGAACTAGGATTCGCCACCAGGGGGTTTGGGGCACCGAGGAACACGATGGTGAGTTCTGCTTGGGCTGCTGGTGGCCGGAACCAGCTCGGCGACGTGCGGCGGCTACTGTGGAGGTTCGGCAGCGTCTGCCGAGGTTTCCAGCTTGCCAAAACCTGTGCCGACGAGCTCTACAGCACCAGTGGGTCTTAGGAAGAACCGACATGGTCTCAAACTCGCTTGGAAACGGCGGCCGCAAGTGGGTTGTCATCGGGCGACCGAATGGGTCCGCCATGAACACCCTCAGTAGTGCTCGAATTCCGTCGCTCTGAGGCGTTTTCATGCACTGGATACTAAAGGAGAAATGACCGCCGGCTAATCCAGCGTCTATGTGCCAAGTTTAATGACTTAAGGAGGATCAGAGAGCAAGAATTCGAAGGAATCGTACCGGAAGCTCGGGATGAAGCCGCCGGAGCAAAACTTCGAAATTCACTGTCAATAGCTCACGGCATGGTCTGATCTTTGGGTGAGAGCAACGCTGTAACCGTGCGCTCCCGTTGCCGCCCTTGCTCGATCGTGAAGACTGCTGTGGTGAGCTGCCCACGTGCGCCCGATCACTTTCTTGAACTAGGTCGCCGCTGTGGCGGTTGTTCTCGGGCGAGGGAGGCCGAAGCTCGCTTGGTTGCGGGTCAGGGAGGTGGAGGCTGAGCTCGGGGTGCTTTCTAGCAGCTCAGGGAGAAGAGAGGCGCGATGGTTTCTTTGATTTCCCAATCGGCCGAGAGCGGACGTGAGGCACTGGGTCGCTCGGCGTTCTCGCGAGAGAGGAAGGCAAACAAGCCTTTGTTCGGTCTGAGGGCACGTGATCACGTTGAAGGCGCGGTCAGGACCGACCCCGGGGCGCCAGCGCGGGAAGGCAGGCGGCAGGAGGTGGCGCCGGCAAGCTGCTCGGTGGCTCCCGTGAGCTGTTCGGTGGAAATTCCCACCGAGGCTGAGACTTAGTGTACAAGGCACCCTCTTTAGCTCTATGACATGTGGGTCCCACTCCACATTTACCTCTCAAATATCTTCTCAAGCTGATCCTCTCAATTCCTAGAATTCTGAGTTTAAAAAGGGTGGCTAAAATTTGAAATCTCCAAATTCAGTTTGAATTTGTATGACAAATTTGAAATTGGCTAGAATTTGTAAATGCTACTCTTTAACTCCTTTTTGAGCCCCACCCTTCAAATGAAAAGTTTGTGATCAAACTTTTCCCTATAATTTCAACTATATGGCTGCATGTTTATTCAAAGTTTTTGGTCACCACATGTGTGAACTTTGAATTCCAAATCTGATTTTTAAACTTGCATGCAAAGAGGTATTTAACTCCTTAGTGGTTCAACCCTTTCAAATAAAAATGTGAACCTCATTTTGGGTGCTCATCCATGTATTACTTTGCATGAAGAAAGTTTTTTGCAAGTCCCATTTTCCATGTCTTTGCCACACATATGAACTCAAACCTTAGTTTTTATTCATACACATTTTTGGGACTTTTACAGTGGTGTCCACAGACCTCTTCATGGAAGTGAAAGTGCAGCTAGGCATCCCTTGTGGGTTTTGGTTGATTTATGACAAACAAATGAGACCCTAACAAAATTGTTGAGATGAGCGCAGGTTCTTAAAGAAATTAGGAAGAAAGCGCAAAAAGAAAGGAGAAGGAGGATCCAAATTGATAAGAGCTCAGGAGCTGAAAAGATTAGATTACTTAGTATAGAGTGTGTTGGAGAAACACACCACAAGAGCTCAAGTGAAAGAAATCACACTAACTGCACAAAAATCAGCATGTGCGGACTAGTCGGATATCAACCGGACTAGTCCAATTTTCTCTCTGACTAGAAAACGGACTAGTCCGATATGGACCGGACTAGTCCGATATATCTCTGAGTAGATCGGACAAGTCCGCACTCTTACGGACTAGTACGGTATCCCACAACACTTAGGGTTTTCCACACGCCGCACACCGGACTAGTACTGAGTCCATCACGGACTAGTCCGGACATCGCAAACCCTAATGTAACCTTTGGAAACCCCAGTATAAAAAGAGGTGTATGGCCATACCAACAAAAATACTCGACCCCTGTGCCGTCACACCTCCCAAGAGCCCAAAATTCACATCTCTCCACACATTCTAACCCAAAAAGGATCAAATCTTTGGGGATTAGCAATTGGTCAAAGGAGAGACTGTTCTACACATCTTGAGCTCTTGGGTTTGATCTCTCGCACACTCTTATTCAATTATTGTTCATGTGTTGAGTGTGTTTGGTTGTGTTCATTCACTGTAATTCTTGGGGAGCCCTCAACTTGCGAGAAGGCCCCTTGAACGATTTATTTTCCCTTTGTGATTAGTGGAAGAGAATCGGCCTCCGTGGCGATTCAACGAGGGTAGGGTTGGTGAAGACCCGGTCCTTAGTGGACTCCTCAACGGGGACGTAGATTTCCTTCGTGGAATCGAACCTCGGGATAAAATCTTGTCTCTTACTCGTTTTCATCTATTGTTCATCATATTCTAGTGTTTGATTAATCTTGTGAAATTCACGTTGAAGCATTTAAATCAAAGTTGATCTCTGTAATTCATTGTGTTCACTGTTGTAATACATCTATGCTATCAAATAATTTCCGCTGCACAGGGTACTAGAAGTGAAAATATTGATCAACCTTGATCTCTCAAGTCCACGCATACCGGACTAGTCCGCACAGTACCGGACTAGTCCGATTTTTCTCTGAGTAGAAAACGGACTAGTCCGCACTCTACCGGACTAGTCTGATTTCCCTGTATTTGATAAATCTATTAAGTATTTCAGGAATTAATAAAAATTCGAAATGCCTATTCACCCCCCTCTAGGCTACATTCAATTGGTATCAGAGCCAAACTCTTCAAAAGAGACTCACCGCTCGAAGAGACGATGTCGGACATCAAGGACGTACACAAGAAGATCGACGATGAAAAGGGTGATGATGAAAGGACTCAAAAGCTAGATAAGCTACTCGACGCCATTCAAGACAGTGAGGATGATGATGAGGAGGTGCTCCAACTCAAGGCTCTTCTACGGAAGAAGGCACTCTCCCCAAAAGGGAAGAAGAAGATCGATGATGAAAAGAAGAATAAAGGGGGTAGTCACACAGACTACTCCCGATATCCTTTTGACTATGAGCGTTTGAATTCTAACAATAGTCATTACTTATCAATTCCTCTAGGGAAAACAACTTACTTTGATTGCAATGGCTATTCAATGTGGAGACAAAACATGAAAATGCACCTTATCTCTCTTAACCCAAGTTTGTGGCATATAATGTGTACAGTAATATATATCCCGGATGATGATGAAGAGCAGACTCCAAGCCAAGAACAAGCCGTTCATCGGAATGCTCAAGCTGCAGCTATGATCACGTCATCACTGAGCCGAGACGAGTTCACCAAGGTGGACGGATTCGAAATTGCCAAGGAGATATGGGACACACTACAAACCGCACATGAAGGTGACCATCATGTATGTGAAACCAAGATAGAAATGATTGAAGGTGAATTGGGAAGGTTTGTGACAGAAGAAGATGAATCACCACAAGATATGTACAATCGACTGAAGAATCTTATCAACAATGTCCGAGCTTATGGCAGCAAAAAGTGGAATGATCATGAGGTCATGAAGTTGATTCTCAGAGCATTCATGCCTCGCAACGTAACTCTTTACTCTATGATTAGAGAAAGCCCCGAGTACCGTAAAATGACCCTAGACGAACTTCTTGGCAAGATCATCAACTTTGAAATGATGGAGAAGCAAGCCAAGCATGTCAAGGAAATTGCCGATCCCACCTTGGCAAAGAAGAAAGGAGTTGCTTTGAAGTCAACTTGTAAACCCGTTCAAAAAGAAGTCCGAGAAGCTCACGGAGAAGACGACAGTGATGATGAAAGTAGTGATATCGATGAAGAAGACATGATCTTGTTCATGAAGAAGTTCAAGAAAATGATGAGAAGAAGAAAGGGTAGCAGCTCAAACGAAGTAAGACAAAGGGACAAACAAAGACCCAAGATGAGACGGGCATGCTATAACTGCGGAGAATATGATCACTTCATAGTAGATTGTCCATATGAAGAAAACAAGAAGAAGACTAAAGACAACAAGCCTCAACCAAAGAAAATGTTCAAGAAGAAGAAGCAATATGGCCAAGCACATCTAGGGAAGTATTGGGACTCCAATGATGAATCCTCATCCGAAGAAGAAGAGGAGATGGGCACCATAGCCATAAAGAAGACTACCAAGAAATCAACTCTCTTCCCAACCATGGGCGCATGGAAGGACACTGACAACACTTGTCTAATGGCAAAGGAAGGTACAAGAAAGTTAACAACTAACTCTTCCTTCTCGCATTCTTTTACTAGTGACAGTGATAATTCTAGTGAGGATGATAGCAGTGATGAAAATGAATATATGCTGTGACGCCCTCAATTCTGTGGAAAGCCACGGAACCGAGAACTAATGCATATGTGTGCCCAGGATGTTCATCACACATACACATACTTTCCACAAACTGAATTCAGATTATATATTACCACGAATAACAGAGTTTATTACAACACCTCATGAGTCTTGGACTCATGCTCACAGCGGAAGTCTTTATTTCTACGCAGCGGAAATCTTTATTTAAATGCGGAAGCAAAAACTAATGCGGAAGCGAAACTAAGCAGAAGTGGCTCCATATCTACTCCCTCCACAGGCAAGGTTGAGAACAGATCACACGCCATAATGCTCTACTTGATCTTCATAGTAACCTTCTCTTGCTGTTGATGAAGAAATAATAATGCAAGTTTGAGCACAATGATGTACTCAGCAAGTGCGGGAATAACACATGATATGCAGCTCATAAACAAGGTAGGTATAAAAGGTTTATTTGCAGAAAAGCAGATTTATAAAACCGTGATAAAACAGCAACTTAACTTTAGATGAATGTAGTCCCAGCATGTATGAAATTACCAACATACCTCCATCACTTCCCGTGTTCCATCCAAACATTAACCAATCCTTTACCCATACTCACGAATACCTCCTCGTATTCGCTACCATCTCACCTCATGAAACAACCTTGTCTCACGCCGAGACCAATCTCATATGACTCATCAGTCAAACAACCATCTCACTTCCCGAACTCAACAGTCCCAAACCAAACCATAACCAATAACCATAACCATAACCAAGAACCTTCCCAATAACCATTCCAGTAACCATCCCATCTAATCATGGCAGTTTAGCCAGGTGCTCATGACCGTAAGCTCGGCTATCATGATAGTTTTTGACTCTGCAGAGTTTGCACCTCTTTACCCACAAGTTTGTGATTTCGTCACCCGTCGGCGACTGCAGAACCTCCATTATACCAGTACACAACCGTCGGTGTATGGTCAAGAGATCACAAAATAGCCTTTACAAAGGGGTTACTAGATGTATGGACTCACTAAGGTTTCACCGGCAGGCTAGAATCTCCAATTCTCCCACCCACGGGCCCCCTCTTGTGCCATGCAGTTCCCAGGGCAGTCCTCACTCGACTCCCATTCCCCGCGCCTTCCACAGTCCATAACACTCTAGCAACTTACCTAATTACTCAGCTAAGCCGCACCCATACTTGGCCTTGTGGTGGCACTGTTATCCTGGCATGTGCATGCATGAACCGGTCCTTAGATCTGCGGCAAGCAAAACCACCCTCTCATGCTACCTCATTCACAAACCCAGACTTGCCTAGATCTCCTTCCGATCCATGTTTATTAACCTCATCAGTTACTTATTATCAGTACGAATGCAGTTAGCTAGACACATCTATCTTGCTTCCCAATCCCATGGACTCAGCGAAGCATAAAGCAAAAACCATACCCGACTCATAAACTTCCCAGGTGACAAGGATGGTTTAATCAAAACTAGTAAACTCCTATAAAAAAAGGGTTTTCCCATCATGTTTGACTCAGCACACACACCTTTTCACAAAACAAAATAGTTTTACCCAAAACATAGGATCAGCATGGTCAAGGAGCACTTGCCTTGTTCTTGTGGTTCCGGTTGTTCTTGATTCTCAAAACCTTGTTGCTGCAGCTCGTCGTAGACAGCTTCCTGAGTTTGTCCTGCTATGTAGGATTCACGTGCATACAAGATTCACAGCAATCAATATCATGCACAAAACCTTAAACTAGATGCGATGATGCACATGCATGTCATCCTATGATTAGTTTCATTAGATTGATCTGTACGTATTCTTGCATGGCTTGCATGGTCAGAGGTGTTTGGATCAAAGGTGGTCGTGGCGATGATCTTGTTTTTAGATCAAACTGATCATCAAGTGATCTGCCCATGAGAAAGCTTCTGTTCGAAAGAAATTGAAGAACAGATGCAAGAGATGAACACCATGATGTCGTAAGGTGGTATTGAAGTCCTACCTCACGCTCTTCTTGACTTTGAGGTCCTCCTCAGACCACTCGGTTCTTCTCCGATGATCTCCCTTGTTGCGCTTCGGCGATGTTTTGCTCGGCGAGTTAGGGCTAGAGCGCTGAGTCGTCGGCTCAGGAGTTGAAAGAGAAGTTCGTGGTTTCGGCCAGAGGTTTTGGGTTCTATTTATAATCGGGAAGAGAAGAGTCCTAATCTGATTGGATCCCGAATAAGAGTCTTATTCAGATCTTTGTTAGATCCTGACGTCTTATCTTCGGTAACATTGTGGAGTTTAGATCGGTTTCTGTTGCGTACCGATGTCCTTACGCATTAACAGACGCTCCAGAACTCGTTACCTCCGTGATGATGAGCTCCGGAAGCTCCACGTGTCCTCCGGGCCTGGTATCTCCTCGTCCGCAGAGACGAGCTCCGGTTGCCGCGTGTCAATCGACCGAGATCTTCCTCTTCTTCGGAGGTGAGCTCCGTGCACGCCACGTGTGGGTTCCGGTCTTCCCCCTCTCCTTCCCTCAGGGACATGCCCCGAGGTCGACACGTGTCCAGCAGCGACAGACCTCCGGAGATAAGCTCCGGTGGCGACACGTGTTCAATAGATCCGGACCTCTCTGAGATGAGCTCTGAGATTGACACGTATCCGGCGTGACTGGTCCTCTTATTTCCGCGGGGACTAGCTCCGAAGGTGACATGTGTCCTATGAAAAATGCCTTTGCTTCTTCCGCAGAGGCTATCTCCGCGGGCAGCACGTGTCCCACAGGGTTGGACCTCTTTCCGATTGCGGAGGTGACCCCCGAGCCTGCCACGTAGCTAGATTAACAGCGGACCTCTCCCAAATTTCTCGGGAATGGGTTCCGAACACGCCACGTGGTCTGCGGGTCGTGGGAGTTGCCTTCGGCGCTCTCGGAGAGCTTTATTGGCTATCCTTCTGATACTTGTCTCTGTTCCTTCTTTTCTTAAAAATGTTTTTCTTCTTCATAAAACATGATCATATGCTGACACCCAAGATGAGGGTGTCACAAATCTACCCCCCTTAAATTGAATCTCGCCCTCGAGATTCGTTAGTAGAAAATAGATGGGGAAATTCTGCCTTGATATCCTCTTCTCGCTCCCATGTGGCTTCAGCCTCAGTGTGATGGCTCTATTGTACCTTGCACCATCGAATCACCTTGTTTCGGGTGACCCTTTCCTTTACGTCCAAGATTCGGACAGGGTGTTCTGTGTAGGTCAGGTCTTCTTTAAGTTCAAGTTCTCCCATTGACACTTGTTCCTCTGGTACTCTCAAGCACTTCTTGAGTTGGGATACATGAAACACGTCATGTACGTCGCAGAGGTGGTTTGGGAGCTCTAGCTGATAGGCTACTTCTCCTCGCTTACCCAAAATCTTAAATGGTCCGATGTAGCGAGGCGCTAGTTTGCCTTTGACGTTAAAACGTCGTTGGCCTCGGATAGGCGATACCTTAAGGTATACGAAGTCTCCAATTTCAAAGGTCAACTTTCCACGCCTATTGTCCGCATAGCCTTTCTGTCGTGACTGAGCAGCCTTTAAGTTCTCCCGTATCGTTTGGACTTGCTTTTCAGCCTCTTGTAGTACTTCGGGTCCAAACACCTGGTTTTCTCCAGTCTCGTTCCAGAACAGTGGCGTTCTACACCGTCTACCATATAAGGCTTCGAAAGGCGACATCTTCAAGCTAGCTTGATAGCTGTTGTTATAGGAGAACTCGGCATACGGTAAACTCCTGTCCCAACTACGCCCATGTTTCAAGGCGCAAGCTCTCAACATGTCTTCCAAAATTTGGTTCGTCCTTTCGGTTTGTCCATCTGTTTGTGGGTGGTAGGCAGAGCTAAAATCCAGTCGTGTACCCATGGCTTTCTGCAGCTTCTTCCAGAATCTAGAGGTAAACTGAGAACCTCGATCTGAGACTATCCTCTTCGGAACTCCATGACGGCACACGATCTGCTCCATGTACAACTCTGTCAACTGTGTAACATTGTAACTGGCCTTTACTGGAAGAAAATGGGCGGTTTTCGTCAACCGGTCCACAATGACCCAGATGGAGTCGTATCCTGACTGAGTTCTTGGCAATCCGGCAATAAAGTCCATACTGATGTCCTCCCATTTCCATTCAGGTATTTTTAAAGGTTGCAGCAATCCAGCGGGTTTTTGATGTTCAGCTTTTACCCGTTGGCATGTGTCGCGTAGGGCAACGTATTCGGCTATATCTCTCTTCATACCATCCCACCAATAGTAAGTTTTCAAATCCTTGTACATTTTGGTGCTCCCTGGATGTATGGAATAGGGTGAATCATGTGCCTCCTTCAATATCATGTCGCGAAGGTGTCTTATGTTTGGCACACAAATCCTTTTTCCTAGCCAAAGCGTACCCTTTTCATCCTCCTTGAAATCCTTCTCCATCCCTTGTCGGATTCTTCCCTTGATCTCCTTGATCCCCTCGTCCGTTGCTTGACCCTCTCTTATTTCTTGCTCTAATGGGGAGTGGATCTCTATTATCTCCATGTTATTCAAGAATCCGAGGTGTAACCGTTCGAACTCCTTCTGTAGTTCGGGTGGTAGCTCCTGAACTGTGAGTTGGTGACATGCTCCCTTTCTGCTCAATGCGTCCGCTACTACATTGGCCTTCCCCGGGTGGTAGTTGATTCCCACATCATAATCCTTGATGAGTTCTAACCATCGACGTTGCCTCAAATTCAGATCCGTTTGTGTAAATATGTACTTGAGGCTTTTATGATCTGTATAGATCTCACATCGATGACCAAGGATATAATGTCTCCAAATCTTCAATGCACGCACCACTGCTGCTAACTCCAAATCATGTGTAGGATAGTTAAGCTCGTGCTTCTTTAATTGTCGTGAGGCATAGGCTACCACTTGTCCTTCCTGCATGAGTACACACCCGAGCCCTTGTCTGGATGCGTCACAATATATGTCAAAGCTCTTGCTTACGTCTGGCAATACCAGAACTGGTGTTGTGGTTAGCCTTTTCTTGAGTTCCTCAAAACTTTCTTGCCAGGCTTGTGTCCATTGAAAGATCTTCCCCTTCGTTAGCAACTCCGTCATAGGTTTTGCTATTTTAGAGAAGTCTTTAATGAAGCGCCGATAGTATCCTGCCATCCCAAGGAAACTCCGAATATCCCTCACGCTCTTCGGTTGGTCCCACTTCAGAACATCTCTCACCTTTCCAGGATCAACCGATACCCCTTCCTTGGAGATGATGTGGCCTAGGAAGGATGTTTCTTTTAGCCAAAATTGACATTTGTTGAGCTTGGCATACAACTGATGCTCTCGCAACTTCTGCATGGTCAATCTCAGATGTTCTTCATGCTCCTCCTCACTTTTTGAATACACCATAATATCGTCGATGAAAACTACGATGAACTTGTCCAAGTACTCCATGAAAACCTTATTCATAAGGTACATGAAGTATGCGGGTGCATTCATCAATCCAAAAGACATAACGGTATATTCATATGAACCATACCGCGTCCGAAAGGCTGTCTTAGGTATATCGGAGGGCTTAATCTTCAGCTGGAAATATCCTGACCGAAGATCAATCTTGGAGAACACTTGGGCTCCTTTCATTTGATCGAATAGGTCCTCTATACGGGGCAGAGGGTATTTATTCTTGATTGTTACCTCGTTGAGAGACCTGTAGTCCACGCACATTCTTTGGGTTCCGTCCTTCTTGTCCACGAAGAGTACCGGGGCTCCCCATGGTGACGAACTTGGACAGATAAAACCCTTCTCCAACTGTTCTTGAATTTGCTTCTTTAGTTCAACTAACTCGTTGACGGGCATCCTATATGGTCTCTTAGCTATGGGTGCAGTTCCAGGTACCAAATCTATGGCAAACTCAATATCCCGGTCAGGTGGCATACCTGGAAGTTCTTCCGGGAACACATCCGAGAATTCCTGAACCACTGGAATGTCGACCAATGCTACTCCTTCAACATGGTTCAGATCCGCCCGTTCGGTCGCTTGCGGGGCTGACTCCAACTCGACACGGATACCGTGTTCGTTTGTCAATTGCACGCTTCTCTCAGCGCATTGGATTACTCCATTGTGCTTGCTTAACCAGTCCATTCCGAGTATGATGTCAATTCCGTGGGAGTCCAAGACAATACGGTTGGCAAGGAAGTATACCCCCCTTATTTTAAGGCTTACCTTAGGACATACTATACTAGTCCTCATTTCTCCTCCGGGAGAATTAACTAACATAGCACATTCTAGGTGGGATACAGGTAGATGATGTTTGGCAACATATTTGGATGATATGAAGGAATGCGATGCTCCGGAATCAAATAAAATGGTGGCTGGGTTGGAGTTGGCAAGGAACATACCAATTGCGACGTCCTCAGCCTGTTGTGCTTCCTCAGCAGTGACATGGTTAACGTGGCCACGAGCATAGTTCTGCGGTCCTCGGTTCCCTTGGTTGTCCCCTCCGCTTGGTCGCTGATTCTGCTTGGGCACGTTACCTTGCTGTCCAGGGCCTCTCTTCGGGCACTGGTTAGCGAAGTGGCCTACTTCCCCGCATGCAAAGCATGCCCGGTTGCCTATGGCAGCAGGTACGTTGGGGCGGGGGTTTTGAACAGGAGCGCCATTGTTATGCCGGGGCGCAGGAGGCATGGGCACACGAGGTGTCGGTGCAACGAGCCGTTGCTGTGGTGACTGACCAGGGCGGTACGTAGGAGTGGTCGATCCATACTGCGGTACAGGGGGCATGTATCTAGGTCGTACGTTGCTCCCTTGGGACTGGTATGGGATCTTCCTTTTGCACTCGCGCTCGATCTCTCGGATCTTGCTTTCCACCACAATAGCCTTATCAACCAGCTTCTGGAAGCTTACGTAGTCATTGTTGAGGAGCTGAACTTGGATCTCATTGTTCAACCCTCTCATGAACAGGTACTGCTTCCTCTCATCTGAGTTGACATCTTCGGGGGCATACCGGGACAGTTGTATGAACTTGTTGAGATATTCATTCACACTTTTCTGTCCATGGTGGAGACCTTCAAACTCCTGCCTTTTGAGCATCATTACGCCAACAGGGATGTAGTGGGAGCAGAAACTTTCCTTGAACTCAGTCCAAGTGATTGTCTCCGGGTTGGCATGGGCGTTGCTCAAGGCTTCCCACCAGTCAGCAGCTGCTCCCTATCAGTTGGTGCGACGCAAAGAGAACCTTCTCTCGGTCGTTGCACTGAACAATGGCAAGCTTTTTCTCCATGGATTTCAACCAATCATCGGCCTCCATTGGATCGCTTGCTTGAGCAAAGGTGGGCGGTCGAGTCCTCATGAACTCTCCCAACCTGTTATGAGCCGGCGGTAGTGGTGGCGGTGGTGCCGGAACGGGGTGTTGGTTGGCCTACAACTGACCCAAAGTTTGGATCATGGTTTGCATAAGCTGGTTTTGCATGGCCATCAACCTTTCTAGGTTGTTTTCGCCAGCTCCGGGGTTAGCAGGAACTTCCTCATGGTCATCCTCCTGGACGTTCCTTCGGCTGGCGTTTCCTCTCACCATCTATGAGATAGAAGGTTAGAAGGTTAGGTAGGTCCTTTCAACTATATGCATCAAGGTGAGTTGGACTATATATATTAGCCCTTTATGAGGATGTGAGCAAGTGCCGAAACATCTCACATCTCCTTCTTATGTGTGGATATGGACAACGTTTTTGAGACGTCCCACCACTCACACTAAGCACACATTCACAAATAATCATCACAAGGGCCCACTCAACTCCTATTCAAGGATGGTTTCCTACGTCAAGGTGGTTTCAAGGCCAATTTAATCTATTCACCCTAGGATGCTTCCTTTGGTCCACGTGGCTTAGCTACCTGTGATTTCTATTTAGGGTGTAACTTGCTGTTAACCCGTGACTCTAATATCAATCTAAGGTTTCTATCTAGGCGTGTAACCTACTGTCAACCCGTGGCTCTGATACCAATCTGTGACGCCCTCAATTCTGTGGAAAGCCACGGAACCGAGAACTAATGCATATGTGTGCCCAGGATGTTCATCACACATACACATACTTTCCACAAACTGAATTCAGATTATATATTACCACGAATTACAGAGTTTATTACAACACCTCATGAGTCTTGGACTCATGCTCACAGCGGAAGTCTTTATTTCTACGCAGCAGAAATCTTTATTTAAATGCGGAAGCAAAAACTAATGCGGAAGTGAAACTAAGCAGAAGTGGTTCCATCTCTACTCCCTCCACAGGTAAGGTTGAGAAAAGATCACATGCCATAATGCTCTACTTGATCTTCATAGTAACCTTCTCTTGCTGTTGATGAAGAAATAATAATGCAAGTTTGAGCACAATGATGTACTCAGCAAGTGCGGGAATAACACATGATATGCAGCTCATAAACAAGGTAGGTATAAAAGGTTTATTTGCAGGATAGCAGTTTATAAAACCGTGATAAAACAGCAACTTAACTTTAGATGAATGTAGTCCCAGCATGTATGAAATTACCAACATACCTCCATCACTTCCCGTGTTCCATCTAAACATTAACCAATCCTTTACCCATACTCACGAATACCTCCTCGTATTCGCTACCATCTCACCTCATGAAACAACCTTGTCTCACGCCGAGACCAATCTCATATGACTCATCAGTCAAACAACCATCTGACTTCCCGAACTCAACAGTCCCAAACCAAACCATAACCAATAACCATAACCATAACCAAGAACCTTCCCAATAACCATTCCAGTAACCATCCCATCTAATCATGGCAGTTTAGCCAGGTGCTCATGACCGTAAGCTCGGCTATCATGATAGTTTTTGACTCTGCAGAGTTTGCACCTCTTTACCCACAAGTTTGTGATTTCGTCACCCGTCGGCGACTGCAGAACCTCCATTATACCAGTATACAACCGTTGGTGTATGGTCAAGAGATCACAAAATAGCCTTTACAAAGGGGTTACTAGATGTATGGACTCACTAAGGTTTCACCGGCAGGCTAGAATCTCCAATTCTCCCACCCACGGGCCCCCTCTTGTGCCATGCAGTTCCCAGGGCAGTCCTCACTCGACTCCCATTCCCCGCGCCTTCCACAGTCCATAACACTCTAGCAACTTACCTAATTACTCAGCTAAGCCGCACCCATACTTGGCCTTGTGGTGGCACTGTTATCCTGGCATGTGCATGCATGAACCGGTCCTTAGATCTGCGGCAAGCAAAACCACCCTCTCATGCTACCTCATTCACAAACCCAGACTTGCCTAGATCTCCCTCCGATCCATGTTTATTAACCTCATCAGTTACTTATTATCAGTACGAATGCAGTTAGCTAGACACATCTGTCTCGCTTCCCAATCCCATGGACTCAGCGAAGCATAAAGCAAAAACCATACCTGACTTATAAACTTCCCAGGTGACAAGGATGGTTTAATCAAAACTAGTAAACTCCTATAAAAAAGGGTTTTCCCATCATGTTTGACTCAGCACACACACCTTTTCACAAAACAAAATAGTTTTACCCAAAACATAGGATCAACATGGTCAAGGAGCACTTGCCTTGTTCTTGCGGTTCCGGTTGTTCTTGATTCTCAAAACCTTGTTGCTGCAGCTCGTCGTAGACAGCTTCCTGAGTTTGTCCTGCTATGTAGGATTCACGTGCAAACAAGATTCACAGCAATCAATATCATGCACAAAACCTTAAACTAGATGCGATGATGCACATGCATGTCATCCTATGATTAGTTTCATTATATTGATCTGTACGTATTCTTGCATGGCTTGCATGGTCAGAGGTGTTTGGATCAAAGGTGGTCATGGCGATGATCTTGTTTTTAGATCAAACTGATCATCAAGTGATCTGCCCACGAGAAAGCTTCTGTTCGAAAGGAATTGAAGAACAGATGCAAGAGATGAACACCATGATGTCGTAAGGTGGTATTGAAGTCCTACCTCACGCTCTTCTTGACTTTGAGGTCCTCCTCAGACCACTCGGTTCTTCTCCGATGATCTCCCTTGTTGCGCTTCGGCGATGTTTTGCTCGGCGAGTTAGGGCTAGAGCGCTAAGTCGTCGGCTCAGGAGTTGAAAGAGAAGTTCGTGGTTTCGGCCAGAGGTTTTGGGTTCTATTTATAATCGGGAAGAGAAGAGTCCTAATCTGATTGGATCCCGAATAAGAGTCTTATTCAGATCTTTGTTAGATCCTGACGTCTTATCTTCGGTAACATTGTGGAGTTTAGATCGGTTTCTGTTGCGTACCGGTGTCCTTACGCATTAACAGCCGCTCCAGAACTCGTTACCTCCGTGATGATGAGCTCCGGAAGCTCCACGTGTCCTCCGGGCCTGGTATCTCCTCGTCCGCAGAGACGAGCTCCTGTTGCCGCGTGTCAATCGACCGAGATCTCCCTCTTCTTCGGAGGTGAGCTCCGCGCACGCCACGTGTGGGTTCTGGTCTTCCTCCTCTCCTTCCCTCAAGGACATGCCCCGAGGTCGACACGTGTCCAGCAGCGACAGACCTCCGGAGATAAGCTCCGGTGGCAACACGTGTTCAATAGATCCGGACCTCTCTGAGATGAGCTCTGAGATTGACACGTATCCCGCGCGACTGGTCATCTTATTTCCGCGAGGACTAGCTCCGAAGGTGACATGTGTCCTATGAAAAATGCCTTTGTTTCTTCCGCAGAGGCTATCTCCGCGGGCAGCACGTGTCCCACAGGGTCGGACCTCTTTCCAATTGCGGAGGCGACCCCCGAGCCTGCCACGTAGCTAGTTTAACGGCGGACCTCTCCCAAATTTCTCGGGAATGGGCTCCGAACACGACACGTGGTCTGCGGGTCGTGGGAATTGCCTTCGGCGCTCTCGGAGAGCTTCATTGGCTATCCTTCTGATACTTGTCTCTGTTCCTTCTTTTCTTAAAAATGTTTTTCTTCTTCATAAAACATGATCATATGCTGACACCCGAGATGAGGGTGTCACATATGCTTAGGCGTTTAGACAAAAAGACAACTGCTAAGATGAAATTTTTATTTGATAAGCTTGTCGATATGGAGAAGTTAGTCAATCGTTAGGAAGATATGATCATCTCCCAAAAGGAGGAATATCTTGAGATTGAAAAGCTTCTTGAACTTGAAAATGAACAAAATAAATCACTAGAACTCGAGTTAGCTTCAAGCAAGGAAGCTTGCTTGAAGTTAAAAGACTCAAACACCATCATCAAGGATGAACTTGCTAACTTAACCAAAGTTAACGAGATCCTTGAGGTACAAGTTGAGTCACTCAAGCAAAATGTTCTTCATCCACTTCAAGCTCACCTTCTCAACATATAAAATCTGAAACTAGTATTACTTGTGCTTGTGCCAAAAGTGATACTAACTTGAAGAAAAAGCCAACCTTGACAAAGGACAAGCAATCTTATCAAAGTGGCATATTTGACAAGGAGAAGATCAAGTATGCACGCGGTGCATACTCGGTCACAAGACCTCCTAATGTCAAATATGGCATTGGATATTCTAATGGTGAAAAGCAAAACGCTAGAAGCCACAAGAATAACAAGAGTTGCATTGCCTTTGTCAAGGGAAACTCTTCTCAAGTTAGAAAACTTAATAATGTTGATAAATTTAACACTGTGAACACATATGAACAACAACTTCTATTTAGAACTTTTGATGCTTCATATGTACTTATGAAAAGTAATCTTGGAAGAGTTTATGCTAAATATGTTGGGCCACGCCATGGGAACATCAAGTATCATGTGTGGGTGCCCAAATCACTTGTGACTAACATCAAAGGACCCAAGCAAGCTTGGGTACCTAAGACCAAGGCATAAATTGTTTTTGCAGACTTATTCATCCGGTGGAGCAAAATGGGTACTAGATAGTGGATGCACCAATCACATGACTGGAGAAAGAAGAATGTTCATGGAATATGAAGAAAATAAAGATCCAAACGAAGGCATTTACTTTGGTGATAATAGTCAAGGAAGAGTGCTTGGTACTGGTAAAATTGCAATTTCATCACAACGTACTCTCTCTCTCATGTTTTACACGTTGACTCCTTGGATTATAACCTTATGTCCATATCTCAATTATGTGACAAGGGTTATAATTGCTTATTCACTAATGAGTGTGTGACTGTCTCTAGAAGGAGTGATAACTCAATTGCATTCAAGGGTGTGTTGAAGGGAAAACTTTATCTAGTTGACTTCAACAAAGATAAAGCCGAACTTGACACATGCTTGATTGCAAAGACTAACATGGGTTGACTGTGGCATAGATGGCTAGCACATGTTGGTATGACGAATCTTCAAAAACTCCTCAAAGGCGATCACATCCGAGGTTTAAAGGATGTTGTTTTTGGGAAAGACAGGCCGTGTAGAGCGTGCCAAGCAGGGAAGCAAGTAGGAACACCCCATCCCGCGAAGAATTTCATGACTACAACAAGACCGCTTGAGCTCCTCCACATGGATCTATTTGGTCCAATTGCTTACATAAGCATCGACGGTAATAAATACGGTCTAGTCATTGTTGATGATTTTTCACGCTTCACGTGGGTTTTCTTTTTGCATGATAAGACAGAAACTCAAGGAACCCTCAAGAAGTTCATCAAGCATGCCCAAAATGAATTCTCATTGAAGATCAAGAACATACGAAGTGACAATGGGACACAATTCAAGAACACCCAAGTTGAGGAGTATCTAGACGAAGAAGGGATAAAGCACGAATTCTCAACACCATATACTCCTCAACAAAATGGAGTAGCCAAAAGGAAGAACATAACTCTCATTGAGATGAGGGGAACAATGCTCGATGAATACAATACTTTGGACAGGTTTTGGGCTGAAGCTGTTAACACCGCTTGTCACGCCATAAACCGACTATATCTTCATCGGTTACTCAAGAAAACTTCATATGAACTACTCACTGGTAACAAGCCGCATATTTCATATTTTTGAGTTTTTGGTTCAAAATGTTATAGTTTAAATAAGAATCCAAGGGCTTCGAAGTCCGATGAAGGTTTCTTACTTGGCTATGATTCAAACTCTTACGCTTATCGTGTCTTCAACAAAACCTCCGGACTTGTTGAAGTAGCACGTGACGTAGTGTTCGATGAATGTAACGGCTCTCAAGAAGAGCAAGTTGATCAATGTGTGCTAGATAAAGAAGAATCTCCATGTCAAGCATTGAGAAGAATGACATTGGGCGATGTTCGACCACAAGTGTCACCTTCAAATGCGAATGAAGAAAATGAACCACGGGTGGAGGAAAATGATCAAGAGGGAACTTCCATACAAGATCAACCTCAAGAAAATCAAGAAGATCAAAACATCAATGAGGGCAACTATCCAGGGGGAGAAGAAGATGGTAATGAAGATTCAAGACCACAAGTGCCACATCCAAGAGTACATCAAAGCATCCAAAGAGATCACCCCGTCGACAACATAATCGGTGACATCCGAAATGGAGTAATAACTCGATCTCACATAGCTAATTTTTGTGAACACTATTCTTTTATATCTTCTTTGGAACCATACAGGGTTGAGGATGCATTAAAAGATCCGGATTGGGTGACGGTGATGCAAGAAGAATTGAACAACTTCAAAAGAAACGAAGTGTGGGAGCTTGTTGAAAGACCCAAGTCCAACGTCGTCGACACTAAATGGGTCTTCCGCAACAAGCAAGACGAACACGGAGTGGTAACAAGGAACAAGGCACGACTTGTGGCAAAAAGGTACTCACAAGTCGAAGGTTTGGATTTCGACGGGACTTTCACTCCCGTAGCTAGGCTTGAATTGATTCGTATATTACTTGCACATGCTACTCACCATGATTTCAAGCTTTATCAAATGCACGTGAAAAGCGCCTTTCTCAACGGACCGATCAAGGAGGAGGTGTACGTGGAGCAACCACCTGGTTTTGAAGATCAAGAGCACCCCGACTATGTGTTCAAACTGCATAAGGCTCTCCATGGCCTCAAACAAACTCCTAGAGCTTGGTATGAGTGACTTAGAGATTTTTTTGATTGAAAATGACTTCAAGATTGCAAAAGCTAATTACACCTTGTTCATAAAACACTTTGATGATGATCTCTTCATTTGCCAAATCTATGTTGACGACATTATATTTGGTTCAACTAACAAATCCATTTGTCAAGAATTTAGTAAGATTATGACAGATAGATTCAAGATGTCAATGATGGGAGAGTTGAAGTACTTTTTGGGATTCCAAGTGAAGCAAAAAAAGGACGGAACGTTCATAAGCCAAACAAAGTACACTCAAGACATTCTCAAGAGGTTTGGAAAGGACAAAGCAAAGCCCATAAAGACTCCCATGGCGACTAATGGACACTCGGATCTCAATGAAGACGAACCAAATGTGGATCAAAAGGTATATCGTTTCATGATTGGCTCCTTACTTTATTTATGTGCATCTAGATCTGATATCATATTGAGTGTATGTTTGTGTGCAAGGTTTCAAGCCAATCCTAAGGAATGTCATTTGATAGCCGTTAAAAGGATCTTGAGATATTTAGTTCATACACCCAACCTAGGCCTTTGGTATCCCAAAGGTTCAAAATTCAATCTCATTGGATACTCCGATGCAGATTATGTCGGATGCAAGGTAGATAGAAAAAGTACTTCCGGTACTTGCCAATTCCTAGGTAGATCCTTAGTTTCTTGGTCCTCCAAGAAACAAAATTCAATTGCCTTATCCACGGCCGAAGCGGAGTATGTTGCAGCAGGGAGTTGTTGTGCACAACTCCTTTGGATGCGACAAACTCTAATGGATTACGGTTACAATATGAGTCGTAATACACTCCTTTGTGACAATGAGAGTGCAATTAAAATTGCCCCTAACCCTGTTGAGCACTCTAGAACCAAACACATAGATATCCGGCATCATTTTTTGAGAGATCACTCAATGAAAGGAGACATAGCCATTTCCCATGTCAACACTGAAAAACAACTAGCTGATATCTTTACCAAGCCACTTGATGAAAAATGCTTTTATGAGCTCCGAAATGAACTAAATATCCTTGATGCTCAGAACGTGGCTTGAAAACTTGCATACCTGTATGTCATCCTCAAAATCATGTTAATTGTGTTGAAAAATCATCTCTATTTTTTCTCCTAAACTATGTTAGTTACTTGATCTTGATGAATTATGGTCATAGCTTGATTGTTGTATGTTAACTGATCATATTCATCAAGAATACTTGTGTGTCTTAGTCCCCTATTCCTTATTAGGAACCATTGAATACATATATATAAGTGTTTTATACTTTTCTATACAAGAGACCACGGACTAGTCCGTGGTCACCCCGGACTAGTCCGCACTTGGTCCGCTAGTCCGGACTAGTCCGGACAACCACGGACTAGTCCGATATTTCGACTCCATAACCCTAGGGCCAACTTAGACCTAATCTCCTTCATCCTCAATACCCGTCCCACGTTCTCTCTCCTCACTCAAGTGCTCCCAAGGCGGATTTGTGATTTCTCCATCAAAACCACCCAAATCTCCGTGGGAATCGATCTCCACTGCAAAGGGATTGAAGACCCCGGACTAGTAAGCATCAAGAACTCCTTCAACACCTTGAATCGAAGGATTTGGTAAACTTCTCTACAAACCTTAGAATCTTCGATTTTCCTTGTTTTTGCTCAAGTAGCTTAGCTCCTCCAGTCAATACATGCTTTATTGATGTATTCCATATACCCTAGATCATATTTGTATTGAATAACCTCAAATTTTGACAAGTTAGGGTTTGAGCAGCCACATAACAGACTAGTCCGTTCTTAGGGCAGACAAGTCCGGTACTCCGGACTAGTCCGACCCTGAACACCGGACTAGTCCAGTATGTCCTGATCAGAATCTTAGCTTATGTTAATTTAATGCAATCCCTTGTCATCCTTGATTATTCATATCCTTTATATCTTCCTTGTCGGAAATCATGTCTGGATCGAATGAGAATCTCTCCGACTTTGAAGCCGAGATGGATCAAGATCAATATGTGATGTCGCATATTCCGGAGTCTCGCTCCAAAAGGAGACAAGATCGTGCTGCCGAGCCCTCGCTCACACCACCTAGGGTTCACCGAAAGGTTACAATCAAGAGACCAACTTCAAGAGCAAATATGGATGATTCTAGCTCGGCGGCTCAACGCCAAACCAAGGGCAAGGGAAAGGAGCTTGCTTCCAGTCCGATTGGTCCCCTTAAGATGACAGCTCCAAGGCAGGGAAATAGGGATCCCTCGGAGGAGAAGTTCAATGGAAAGGGGAGTGATATGGCATGGAACCTGAGGAAGGTTGATGCCTATAGCACTGCCAAAAGGGCAGCTGACAAGAGATTTTGGAGCAACTTTCAGTCGTACTACTACAGTTCAGTGTACCTCCAAATGAAGACTCCAGTTGTCCGCAATTAATGGATCAACTGGACATATTTTGAAAGGAAGAGCTGTGAAGCCTTTGAGGAGGTAATAGAGGCTGCAGAGAGACACGGACTCAAGGACATGCTCTCCTTAAGATACAACTGGAATGATGAGATCATCGCTCAGTTCTATGCATCTTGCCACTTTGTCCACGATGGAAAAGACAAAGTGACTTGGATGACTCATGGATCCAAGTACACAATTTCCTATACTGAGTGTGCCAGACTGCTGCACCTTGAGGACACCGGCAGTGATGAGATTGTGATTCACAATCTTGGTGTTGTGGAAAAGGACAAGATGGAATTCCTCTATCATACTCGACTCCCATACAATGCTCCCTCAACCAAGAACATGACACCCTTCTTCATTGTTCTCAACAGAGTGCTCCGGAAGACCATTGCTCCAAGGATGGAGATGCCAGGAGTGTCCAAGGTTACTTGAGAACCTTGATGAAAGTAATCAGCAGGATGAGAAGATTTGATATCTTCGATTACATTTGGAATGACATGGTGAACATATCCTGCACACCAAACCATTCCTGTAGCTATGCACCATACTTGATGTTATGATTGAAAAAGTCACAGGAATTGAGTTTGTGAAGGATGTGGAGCACACTGCTCTAAGGCCTCAGAAGCCTCCTCAAGCCACTCTCCCAGCTGCTCCCTCACCTGGATCACCTGAAGAACATCCAGGGAGAGCTCGAGAAGATGCAAGGCCTTCATCCAAGACTACGGCCCCTCCTCACAATGGGTCGCCTAGTGGGATTATGATGTTTTTGGTTGCTATCTTTGGTTCTTGCCGCAAAACTGAGGTGAAGCTTCATAAGATGAACAAGGCAAGAAAAGAAGAAATGAGATACATGAAGGCCAATGTTAAAGCAATATGCCAAAAACTGGAGATTGAGCCCATTGAATCTCCAGTCATCTCAGAGGACTCTGCATCTGACTTCACAGAACTTCCTCCTCTCTCTTCATCAGAGCGTTCCTACTTTGGCACGACGAGTGGTTCCTCTCCTCCTCCTCCTCAGCCTGATGATGAAGACGAAGAAATGACCGACAGCGAGGACTGAGCCGACGATGACAAGTAGATCCCTCCTCTCCTTCTTTTTGGTGCCTTGATGCCAAAGGGGGAGAGATTGAGGGGGAGTCTTAGGTTGTAGGCTCTTCTTTTTTATGTCCTAGTTTAAGAAATGAGCTTTTGTAAGACTTATGCTATCATTATGCTTTTGGACATGTGATGTGAAATGATAACTATGTTATGGTTATGGAGAATGGTGTATGTTTAAAACTGCTATGTAGGATTGAGACTCTTGATGATTTTATGATTATGTTCACTATGATATTCACATCAAAATTATTGCTCACATACATAGTTTTTCACCCCACCATAAAGAGTGCACATATGTCTTATGTCTACACTGCCTATTTTGCTCAAAGCTCATATGTGCACACTTTATGAAAATTTGATTTTTTTATCATATTTGTGTGATCTCAATTGGTTGTCATCAATCACCAAAAAGGGGGAGATTGAAAGTGCATCTAGGCATCCCTTGTGGGTTTTGGTTGATTTATGACAAACAAATGAGACCCTAACAAAATTGTTGAGATGAGCGCAGGTTCTTAAACAAATTAGGAAGAAAGCGCAAAAAGAAAGGAGAAGGAGGATCCAAATTTGATAAGAGCTCAGGAGCTGAAAAGATTAGATTACTTAGTATAGAGTGTGTTGGAGAAACACACCACAAGAGCTCAAGTGAAATAAATCACACTAACTGCACAAAAATCAGCATGTGCGGACTAGTCCGATATCAACAAGACTAGTCCGATTTTCTCTCTGACTAGAAAGCTGACTAGTCTGATATGGACCGGACTAGTCCGATATATCTCTGAGTACACATCGGACTAGTCCGCACTCTTATGTGTGAGGGACCACAGGACCTCGTCGGGTGGTGCCGTGATATGCGGCACCCAACAGCACACGGATCGAAGAAACACATCATATTACATAAATAGTTTAGCGGAAGCATACAAGAATGTTTTACAAATAAGTGTATCAGAGTAAGCTACAGCGGAAGACTATCTCTCTCATGATTCATCTCTATCTTAGCAACAAAGAAACAGTCCAGCCCGCGGACTGTCTCTTACTAGCAACACGAAGACAATCTGCAGCGGCGAGGATGCTCTTTGAGTAAGCACTCGGAGGTTCCCGAGTCTCATCGGCACCCCTTCTCATAAGCATGAAGTCATTTGCCTGCAAAACAACTCGGATAGCATCCGTGAGCATAACGCTCAGCAAGACTTAACCATCACCCTAAACATGAAACTCTATGTGAGGTTATGAACCTAAAATAGGATGGCAGAAGCATAATTAAACTCGCCTAAAAGTAAATCCTTACTTTCAAGTATTAATGGCAGTATTTTAAGTAACCTTGGGCATGCCACATCGGGAGTCCACAATCAAACAAGAAACGCTTTCCCCCGATGTAATTTTCTCATGGCATAAAAGAATCGAGTTTGCTCTAGCCTATTCATCAAGATCCAATACAAAGGTAGGATAATACTTCACATCAAAATGATTAGTTCCTTTCTCATGTAAGTTCTTACTACGTCATGACTGTGAGAACAAGTATGCTCGGTCCATTCCGCGAGCGACGGTGATTCGAATCAATAACACCCGGACTACACGACACGTACGCCCGTACTCGACGTTTCCTACAACAACCATCACTGACGTCGTACGTGGCAGCCTTTCCCCTGTTTCACCCCCGCTGAATCGATCAAGTCGCCCCGTACAGTAGCTACTCTCATGGTGCACCTACCGACATGAGATGTCATGAGAATATTCCCCACATACTGCACACCGGCCGTCCGCCTGAGGCGACCCGAAAAGTCCCAACGACAGCTTCCCAAGGTACATCGGTTTACTGGGTCCCATATAGCCAGCATGAGTCCGGTACACAACTCAAACTTGTTCAACAGGGCAGCATACGGATCGGTCCTTGACCGACACTGACAGGTCTACAGCACCCAGGCCCCTATGTCCTGCTGCCCCTACAACCTTCCGATCTCAACTTTAACTTGCTAATTCATTTATGAACCAATGTCGTATGCCCCTGTTGTTCCTGAAACTGCGAGTAGCATCTCACCACTTGACTTCTACCGAACCGTACTTAAGCATGGCAGTTCTACACGGTGAAAAACACCTACCCAATACTCCATGGGTCATTTGGCTATGCAAGAGGAGTATCAAACACTAGACCTAATGCAAAGTTCAATATTAACCGAAAGTGAATACAAAATAAAAACTTAATAGCTGTTAAATGCAAACCGGAGCTTGCCTGTTTTGCAGAGTAGTCGTACATAAACAGTTAGTATCCTCGTTGATCCACCCTTGACTCTCCGGAGCTTGATCCACTTTGATGAATCACTCCTTTGAGTCCCCTTCGTTGTGGTTCCTACTGAAATGCATATGCACATGTTTTATAGAATGTAATGGAAAGAAGTTATAGAATTAATCTCTTAGGAACAGAGGTTGTGTGGAAAACCAAGCATGGCTTGGTTTGCCTCTGTTGTGCAACAACAACAACAACCAAGCCTTTATCCCAAGCCTGTTGGGGTCGGCTAGACATGAAACCCAATATCAGAAACTGGTTTGCCTCTGTTGTGCAAAGAACAGAAATAAACTAATTTGTCCTAAAGGCTTTAGCTATACACTAATCATGTTCCCTAATGAACATAATAGATAAGCTGAAAGGATTTGAGTGCAACTGAAGAACAAGAGGCCTCAAAACTTTTATAGCAGGTTCTATACTACCTAAGGATTTAGCTTGCCAACTTGCAGCTAATGTGGAGTCATATTGTGTCCTCCCTAATTCTCACAATATCTTTTATGTATTCCCACATATACACAAGTATGGAGAATAAGAACAGGAAGTTCAAGAACTCATCTTGGGCTGATAATTTACATATGAGTTCTTGATCACATGAGAGTAACCTGGTCCATAATTCAGCCCTTTTACTTGAGTAGTTCTCCCAGAACAATTCTTTAAGCATTTGTACTCAAAAGAATTAATTCTGTAGTAATGTGCATTTTCATGCCCAATTAAGTGAACTACAAGTCCAAGTATGTCTCATAGAGCTTGCCTAAATTTTCCTATGATTTTTGGAGCTATGGATTGTTCAGAACAGATTTTTGAAGTGGGAAACATTTTCTGAAAATGTTTCTGGACTCTTTTGAACACAGTAGTTTGCATTTAGCAAATTCATACTCAAATGATCTTCAAATGAGCTGACAATTTGCTAGTGGGTCAATACTATGCTAAAGAATATCCTGGCAAAATTTAGGGATTTTTGGATAACCCAAACTCCCTTAATAATTCTTTTTCAGAATACCTTCAAAGAATTTTCCAGAATATACTATTGACTTTCATACAAATCTAAGTTCATATTTGGGTAGAGCTCGGAAAGATGAATCCAATCCAAGTGGAATCACTCAAATTGGAGGTTTCTACCAGGAGCTATGAATTTCCAAAGATCTAGCCAACTCTGGAATTGTTTTCCTACAGAAAATCCGGCTGGACCCACTCTTTTGAATCCCAGCCAATAGAAACGAAGCCACACCGGGGCCACGGGGTTTTGCGCGCCAGCACACAGGATCCAGCCACACCCAATCCCGGGTTTAAATTTTCTGCTGCTGACAGACGGGACCCACTCATCTTCTTCTTCCTTCGGCTTCCTCCCCGCGCCCGCGCTCTCCCCCTCGCCGGAGCTCGCCGGTGCTCCCCGGCCGGCCGTTTCCGGCCACCATTCAAACCCGGACTCGCCGCCAAGGGGTTTTGGGCATCGAGGAACACCGCTGTGAGGTTTGCTTGGACTGCCGACGACCGGAACATGGCCGGCGACGTGCGACAGCTGCTGTGGAGGTTCGGCGGCGTTGCCTAAGGTATCCAGCCCGCCAAAACCTGTGCCGACGAGCCCTACAGAACCAGCGTACCTCTAGGAAGATCGGCACGGCCTCAAACTAGCTCGGAAATGGCTGGAACTAGGTTGTCATCGTGCGACCGAATGGGTGCACCGCGATCACGCTCGGTAGAGCTCAAAATTCGTGGTTACCCGTTAGTTTCATGCCATGGATGCTAAAGAGGATATGACCGCCGACTAGTCCAGCTTCTCTGTGCCAAATTTGATGACTTAAGGAGAATCAGAGGGCAAGAATTTGAAAGAATCGTACCAGAAGCTCGGAATGAGGTCGCCGGAGCAAAACCTCGAAATTCGCCGTCGATAGCTCGCGGCACGGCCTGAGCTTGGGCTGGGAGCAGCACCGCACCCGTGCGCGTCCGTAGCTGTGATCGCTCGGCCGTCAAACCACCTGTGGAGGGCTGTCCATGAGCGCCCGATCACCTTCTTGAACTCGGTCGCCACGGCGGCGGTTGTTCTCGGGCACTGGGGGCCGCAGCTCGCTTGCTTGCGGGTCAGGGAGGTGGAGGCTGACCTCGGGGAAAGTTTTAGCAGCTCGGGGGAGGGAAGAGCGTGGTGGTTTTTGCCGTTCTTCCGACCGGACCGAGAGCGGAGGGGAGGAGCTCGGGTTGCTCGGCGTTCTCGCGAGAGAGGGAAGCAAATGAGCTTTGCCTCGGCCAGGGGGGGATGATCAAGTCGCAGAACCGCCTCTGGGTGCCGTGCGTGGGGAAAGGAAGCAGCTGGTGGCGCTGCCGAGCCTCCCAGTGGCTCCACGGTGGGAGCTGCTCGTGGCTCACGTGCTGTTCGATGAATTTTCCAACTGAGGCTGAGACTTAGGGTGTAAGGCAACCCTCTTAGCTCTATGACATGTGGGTCCCACTCCATATTTCCTCCCAAATATCTTCCCAAGCTGATCCTCTCAATCTCCCTAATGCTGAGTTAAAAAAAAAGGTGGCTAGAATTTGAATTCCTCAAATTCAGTTTGAATTTGCAAGACTAAATCTGAATTTGGTTTAGAATTTGCAATTTCTTCTCTTTAACTCTCTTTTGAGCCCACCCTACAAATAGAAAGTTGGTGATCAAACTCCTCCCTACAATTCCAACTATATGGCTGCACTTTTTATCAAAGTCCTTGGCCACCCCATGTGTGAACTTTGAATTTCAAATCTGAATTTTTAAACTTACATGCAAAGAGGTATTTAACTCCTTATTGGTTCAACACTTTTAAATAAAAATGTGAGCCTCATTTTGGATGGTCATCCATGTATTACTTTGCACGAAGAAAAGTTTTTGCAAGTCTCATTTTTCATGTCTTTGCCACACATATGAACTCAAACCTTGGTTTTTATCCATACACATTTTTGAGACTTTTACATTCCTCCCCCCTTAAAAGAATCTTGTCCCGAGATTACAAAAGAGGAACGAGACGGGAGAGGTAATTACAAACTGTACAAAGCTAAAAATTCTGGAAAGTTGCTGCGGAGGTAATCTTCACTTTCCCACGTCGCCTCTTCCGCGGTATGATTACTCCACAGCACCTTGAAAAATCTGATCGTCCGGTTCCGGGTGACCCGGGCCTTTTCATCCAAAATCTGAACCGGTCGCTCGGTGTAGGTCAGGTCCGGTTTCAATTCGTCGATGTCCTCGGTGCAAACAGAAGCGGTGAATTTGAGGCACTTCCGCAGCTGTGAAACATGAAATACATCATGAACACCTGCTAGACTCGCCGGTAATTCTAGCCGGTAGGCTACGGGTCCGCACTTCTCCATGATAGCAAAAGGACCAATAAAACAGGGAGCGAGCTTCCCCTTTACACCGAACCGGTGAATTCCCTTCATCGGAGATACACGCAGATAAACGTGTTCTCCGACGTCAAAATGTAATGGCCTACGCCTTTGATCAGCATAGCTCTTCTGTCGGGATTGTGCAGCCTTTAAGTTCTCTTGTATCAACCGAACTCGGTCTTCGGCTTCATTGACAAGATCAATCCCAAACAGAACTCTTTCGCCGAACTCACACCAATTCAGTGGTGTGCGACACTTCCGGCTGTAGAGAGCTTCATACGGTGCCATTTTAATACTCGCTTGATAACCGTTATTATATGAAAACTCCGCCAGCGGTAGGTGATCGTCCCAATTCCTACCGTGGTGGATGGCACACACTCTCAACATGTCCTCGAGCAATTGATTCACCCTCTCAGTTTGTCCATCGGTTTGAGGGTGATATGCGGAGCTCCTAATCAGCTTGGTGCCCAACGAGGCATGCAGCTGCTCCCAAAAACAAGCAACAAACAGCGCACCTCGATCTGAAATGATGGTCTTCGGGACACCATGTGAGCATATAATTCTGGAGATGAATAACTCCGCATATTGCCTTGCTCGATAATGAGTGTTCACCGGTATGAAATGAGCTGATTTTGTCAACCGGTCGACTATAACCCATATCGAGTCATGCTTCCTGGATGTGAGCGGTAATCCGACGATGAAGTCCATACTCACATCCTCCCATTTCCATGCCGGTATCTTCAGAGGTTGTAGCGGTCCGGCTTTCCGCATATGATCAGCCTTGACCCGTCTACACGTATCACACTCGGATACGTATTTAGCAATCTCCCTCTTCATCCTCGTCCACCAAAATTTCTGTTTCAAATCTTGGTACATCTTGTTACTTCTGGGATGAATGGAAAACTTCGACAGGTGGGCTTCATCCAATATTTTCTTCCGGAGCTTCATATTACGCGGTACCACTATACGGTCGTTGAACCAAATTGTACCGTTCTCATCCTTCCGGAAACATTTCACCTCTCTGTTGTCTAGTCTTCTCCGTATGTGAGACATACCTCTGTCTCTTCTTTGAGCCTCAACAATCTCTTCACGGATTGTTGGAATGAGCGCGAGATTATAAAGCGCGCCATACGGAATGACACGGAGACTTGGTTCTTCATCTTCCAACTCAGCAGCCGCTAAGTTGTGAACGTGGGCTTTTCGATTAAGCGCGTCGGCAACCACGTTTGCTTTTCCTGGATGATAGTGGATCTCAATTTCATAATCTTTGATGAGCTCCAACCATCTCCGTTGTCTCATATTTAGCTCCTTCTGCGTGAAGATATACTTCAAGCTTTTATGGTCGGTGTAGAGGTGAACAAGATTACCAAATAGGTAATGCCTCCACATCTTCAACGCTAACACCACTGCAGCAAGCTCGAGATCGTGAGTTGGATAATGCTGCTCGTGGTTTCGCAGTTGACGAGATCCATAGGCGACTACGCGCCCTTCTTCCATAAGAACACAGCCGAGACCGATGCCGGATACATCACAGTATACATCAAATGGCTTCGTCGTGTCCGGCTGAGCAAGAACTGGAGCTGTTGTGAGATGTTTCACCAAAGTTTTGAATGCGTCTTCACATGCTGCACTCCACATGTATATTGTGCCCTTCTTCAGCAGTCCCGTCATGGGTTTAGTAATTTTTGAGAAGCTCGGAATAAACCTCCGATAATACCCCGCTAAACCTAGGAAACTTTGGACCTCGTGGACTGATTTGGGAGATTCCCACTTCAGCACCTGTTCAATCTTTCTGGGGTCCACGGCAATACCTTCTGCTGAAATAATATGGCCTAGGAAAGGCACTTGATCAATCCAAAATTCGCAGTTGCTGAACTTGGCATATAACTTGTGCTCCCTCAATCGTTGTAGCACAATACGCAGATGTTCAGCGTGCTCTTCTTCCGATTTGGAGTAAACCAATATGTCGTCGATGAATACCACGACGAACTTGTCTAACTCCGGCATGAATACAGAATTTATCAAGTAGATAAAGTGTGCCGGAGCGTTGGTTACTCCAAATGACATGACGAGGTACTCATAGAGTCCGTATCTCATCGAGAAAGCTGTCTTCGGTATGTCCTCCGGTCGGTTTTGATTTGATGATATCCCAACCAAAGATCCATCTTCGAAAATACCTTTGCACCCACCAGTTGATCGAACAGGATGTCAATGCGGGGCAAAGGATACTTGTTCTTTATTGTGACAGCATTGAGAGGACGGTAATCAACACATAGCCGTAGTGTTTCATCCTTCTTCTTAACGAACAGTGCAGAGCAACCCCAAGGTGAAGAACTTGGTCGTATGGAACCTTTGCTCATGAGTTCATTCAGTTGCTCTTTTAACTCCGCTAGCTCGTTAGGTGCCATCTTGTAAGGGCTTCGTGAGATAGGCGTCGTTCCAGGCGCCAGTTCAATCCTGAACTCGATGTCCCGTTCGGGTGGCATACCCGGTAAATCATCGGGAAATACGTCGGGATAATCACGTACCACCGGAATATCTTCAAGCTTAAGTGCTTCCGTGTGGTAGGCCTCTACCATATCCGGGTCTTCGCTGTCTAAAAACAGTGTGTGCTGTCCGTGAAACGGCGAGTCAATCTGGACAGTTCGGTTACCGATATTGAGAACGGCACCGTGATGATTTAACCAAGACATCTCCAATATAATGTCTATCTTCTGCCTATCCAACATAATCAGCGATGTTGGGTATATTTTTCCGCCCAAACACAAAGCTGCTCGGGACACAATCTGATTGGCAGAGATATTTCCTCCCGGTGAACGTATAAGAAAACTCGTTGTGGGAGTATTGGTGGATAATTTGTGCTGACCCACGCATGTTTTGCTGATAAAATTGTGGGTTGCACCGGAATCAAAAAGTACCAGCACAGGCACGTCTTTGAGAGTAAACATGCCTGCTAACACCGGTGCTCCCTCCGGGACATCCTCAATAGCAAGATGTTGCACACTCCCAGATTGCAATGCGGTTATATTGACTTGAGCAGGTGGTGGCATACCACCTGACGATGATGGCTGTCTGGTGTTCACCAACTTCTCCCGGCATTCCTGCCTAAAATGCCCTGAACGGTGGCAATAAGAACACGGAGGTTTCCCCGGTTCTTCGCTGACTTGTGGTTGAGAAGTTGATGTACATGGCTGCAGCAGTGATGCCACAGGTGTCATTCGTTGCTGCGGTAAAGGTGTTGCTTCAAGATATGATTCTTGAGCAGGAAATCTGTACGGAGTTGATCTCACTGGTGATTGCTATCTTCCATCGGATGGTGTGTGATACACCACACGGTATTTGCGAGGAACAACTGGTGTGTCTTCTAGCACATCCTCCCGGTCCCTCTTCTCTGCTTGACACTCAAGTGTCGCTTGTTCTTGTAGCAGAGCAGCACTGATCAACTCGGTGTAACTGCCTTGATTGAACAAAGCTAACTTCTCTTTTAGTATGGCACTCAAGCCATAGAAAAAGTAGTCACACATTGCAGCTTCGCTCGTCGCATAAGCAGGAGTATATTGTGCCAGAAGGTTGAATCGTCTGACATAATCGAGGACACTCATGTACCCCTGCTTCAAGTTCCTGAATTCCTGCTGCTGGGCCTTGATAACACCCATAGGAATGTGACGAGCCCGGAATGCTTCACGAAATTCCGTCCATTCCACTTGATGGCCTTCCGGAACGGTGGCGAGATAGGCAAACCACCAATTTCCGGCGGCTCCATGGAGCTGTTGAGCTGCAAATAATATCTTCTGATATTCGTCGCACTCAAACACTCCAAACTTGGACTCCATAACTCGAAGCCACTGATCAGCTTCCACTGGTTCATTGGCTTCCGTGAAGATTGGTGGTTGTGTCGCCAAGAAATCCAAATAGGCGTTCCGAGGTGGAACGTCCTGTTGTGCACGTTGGAGTAAGCCCTGTTGTACTAAGGCTTGGAGTAGTCTTGTGTTCTCTTGTCTTGACTCGACCACCTGAGCCATTACATCTGCCCATACCGTTGATGGCGGTGCCCGTGGTGGAGTCGAGTCATCACCGTCTCAATGAGAACCTTCAGTCCAACTCGGAAAATGAGTACGCACCATACTACAAAATAATCATTTTTGAAGGTAGTCAAAACTTGATCTCAGCAGTATGTGAAAGTATGTAAAACATGAACATGCTAAAACTTTATGAAAGCATAACAAAATTTCATGTTTACACATCTTTCTAAAGCCAACATATTCAGTCCCTCATTCTGTACAGAACAGACCTTTCTGTACTTAACCCAGAATTTGATCCAGTTACTAGCATTTGCATAACTCAAGTTGAATACCAAAGTTAAAGTTAACTTAGTATCTTTTCAACGAGTACTCATATGCCCCTAGATCATTTCTGGAACAATAGCTATGGCCGTTCAAAGTTGACAGAATTTTCTGGACAAAATTTGCCAGCATCTCCTTTGTATGTGGCTGTTTTCATTACAGTTGTACATAAAAATGGAGTACAGTTCTGAACAACTATGAACTACAAAGTTGTTCCAAATTTCATAACCTTTTCAAAATTTCATCACACCCCTTCATTGGGTCAACCTATGTCACACCCGGTTTTTCTGAAGAACAACCAAGTGAATATCACGTGTATGCCAGGATCATTTTCTCATACATGTGATGACAAATAGTGAAGCATCATTTATTACAAGCCAGGTGCCGAATATAAATAAGTCTTACATAGCCAATGTCTCGATGGACAATAATAAGTTCATCACAAATAAATAAACTAGCAGCGGAATATTATTCTTGTGGGCTCCATTACAGGTGTTGCCCGGGGGACTCCATGAACCTAGAAACCTTCTTCGGGTCCAAAGTCTTGATCATTATACACCACCTCATTATCTTGACCTGAGCAGCAATATAAACCAACAAATATGCAAGGCTGAGTACCGATGGTACTCAGCAAGTGTGGGAAAGTTATGTCATGCATGGCTAGAACAAGGAGAGGTTGAACTCATGGTTAAAGCACTACGCAATCAATACCTATCACCTTAGCTTATTACGCACCTACATTACTACAAAGGTGAAATGGTCCCAAACCCCCATCCCATCATCATAACCATAACATCATTTCCAATGTTAAGCTCCCCGCTTAACATCCACAACCTCCAAGGTCATCATACTCTAATCATGAATAAGTCCAAGCCGCTCTTGACCGTGAGCACGGCTGTCATGACAGTTTTGACTCTGCAGAGTTTGCACCACTGTACCCACATGTAGTGATTTCATCCCCCGTTGCCGGGTGGACTAAAAGAACCTCCATTATGCCAGTGGCCACAACCACATTCACACTTCCCAGGTGTGTAGCCAGGAGATCACTACGAAGCCTTTACAAAGGGATTCCCGACGAGCGTGGCCCACTGAGGTTTCACCCCTAACAGCATACAAGAGGCTCCAACCCCGCTGCAGTGGCCCCCTCTTGAGCCTTGCGGTTCATATGGTAGTCCAGCTGACACCTATTCCCCGCACCATCCAACACACTCATACTACGTCGGGGATACACCTAATTAATTGGCCAAGCTGCCAGGTTACATGCTCCATGAACCGGTCCTTAGGATCCAGGCAAGTACTAAACACAAACCCGAGTCTCGTGCACCCAGCACCAACCAAAACATCCAACTTGCCTTGATCCCTGCCTCTACATAACTCACAATATCTCATTCAAGAGTATGGTAAAATAAACTGATGATCTCATATCCCAAATATCCCATTCTAAGCATGGCTAAGCATAAGCATGTAAATAAATGACATGATAAAATAAATCCCAACCCAAGCTACAAGGAAACAAGATAATGCAATTCTAGGGAAACTTCCTAGCATGGATTTCATATTTCACTTGACAATGCAAATAATTCTATCTACATATCCTAGCATAGGATCAAAAGTGGTCAAGGACACTTGCCTCCTTCCTGCTGCTCTTGGAATGGGTAGTCCTGATCTTGGAAAGGAAAAACTTGCTCTGGAGCAGGTTCTACTCATACCATCACACATAGCAAAAGAAAACAACAAGTCATAAGACATAGTTCACACTTCCACTTCACACAAACCACACATTCACATTTATGAAAGCCATTCACAATCCTATGTGTTGTGGTTACTCTATGTGTGTTGATTTTGGCTTACATGCACTTTTAAACATGTACATGTGATTTAAACTTTTGTATTCATATTCATGTTGGCATACCATATCTGAATTTCTAATTTAAATAAATCCCTTATATTTAATTGATACACATTTTTGCCACCAAGTATGCATAAAAGGTGTTTTCCTACTTCATATGTGTCTTCAAAACCTTCTACCAACCCTAAACTGAATTCTTTGGATTTTGGAAACTTCATTTATCATTTTCTAGTTATTTATACCTAGTTTGATATATTTTCAGATTTATTTCCTATGCCTAAATGTGCACTTTATTATGAAAATAGTAAGACACCTCATCTAAACAGAATAGGTTTTGGGTCTAAAATATTAAATAATATATTTTTGAACTTCTCTTCTGATGTAAACTATTTTACATTTATTTTACAATTTTTCAGAATTATTCTATACTTAAAAATGTGTCCCTATTACTAATAAATGTGAATAATCAATTAGACAGATTCATTTCAGGTCAAAATCTATTTTTAACTAACTCCAAAGTTTTCCAAGTGCTAGGAGAGTTTAATTTTTAATTTACAATGTGTTTGTCCCATCTTTTAAATTTTAAATACTAATCACATATTCTAAATCCTAAATTTAATATCATATAGGGTTAAAAGGTAAACTCACTCCACTACAGCGTCCATAATATTATTTTAAGAATTTTCAGGGGTCTAGCTACACATAACAGAGGGGTTTTTCCTAATTTTATCAAGTCCAGGGGTCAAAACTGATTTTTAAATGAATTTACATGATTTTCTGAACTTTCAGGGGCTAGATCAGAAGTTTCCGGGGCTAGCTCTTATTTTCCGAGAACCCCAGGAGGTAGCGCGTAAGAATCCCGGCCTTTATAACGCGGGGCTGACGTGGACCGTCCGATTTAAAACAGACGGCTGAGATTATAACATCGAACAGGTACGCGGGGATTTAAACTCTACCGTGCGATTTAAAACAGACGGCGCACAAGCGGCCACGTCGCTCTGATCGAGCGCGGGCAGCGCTGCCCGGCGGCGCACGGCGGCGGGAGGCGGCGATCTCGCCGGAGAGTTTCGGATCTTCGTAAATTCTTCCTAGAACTGTGATTTTATGGCATAGATCGGTAGAGGGGATGTCGGGGATCTCACCTCGGGGTTTTCTTTAGCTCGGAGGTCCTGGAAAGCGATCGGCGACGAGGTCCGAGGTGAATTCACGGCGAGGCTCGTCGGCGCTGTGTTTGAACCGCAAACCACCGAGTTTTCCGCACCTGTGAGGTTCCCCGGAGGCGGTGGATCAAGACCAGCGAGTTAGATCAGAATTCCCGAGCGTAGATCGAGCAGAATTCGCCGGAGAAGCTCGGGTTCTCACCGGAGAGAAAAACGGCAGATCGTGGGGAAAAACGGGACGATGCCGGAGTTTTTATAGACAGGGGAGGGCGGTGTGTTAGTTTAGATCGAGTAGGAGTCCTCCAAACCAGAATTCGGGCGGAAATCCGGTCGGTTAAGATCGCGCGCGCGCAGGGAACAGTCCGGGTTTCAGACGATCGGGGGTTAGGGATGACAGGTGGGTCCCGCCTGTCTGCGAGAGGGGGCGCGGGCGCATGGCTGCGGGCTGGATCGGGAGTTGGGTGGGCCGGCTGGTGGGTTTCGGCCCATTGGCCGGGAAGATCTGTTTTTTTCTTTTTCTTTTTCATTTTGATTTCTGTTTTGAGTTTAATTTGAATTCCAGTTTGAATTTGAATTTTTGCAACACATGCAACACGTCTAAAAATTTTTAAATTCCCCTCTTGACAGGATTTTGGGGTGTTACAACTCTACCCCCCTTAAAAGAAATCTCGTCCGCGAGATTGGTGGTTCTAAGAAAACAATTCTGGAAATTGTGCCTTAAGCTCATCTTCTCGCTCCCAGGTGGCTTCCTCTTCTGAGTGATGCTTCCACTGCACCTTGCACATCCGGATTCTTTTATTTCTTGTGAGGCGTTCCATTGTCTCCAAAATCTTGAATGGTTGCTCGGCATAAGACAGATCCTCAGCTACGTCAACCTCATTCATGGGTAACACCTCTTCAGGCGTTCTCAGACATTTCTTGAGCTGTGACACATGGAATACATCGTGTACATCCGAAAGGCGAGCCGGTAATTCTAGTTGATACGCCACTTCGCCTTTCCTCTCCAGAACTTGAAAGGGTCTGATGTATCGAGGTGACAACTTCCCTTTCACCTTGAACCGACGAAGTCCTCGGATAGGAGACACCTTGAGATAGACATAGTCTCCCACGTTGAAAACGAGCTCTCTTCTCTGTTCATCGGCATAGCTCTTTTGCCATGTCTGTGCTATCCTCAAGTTGTTGCGAATTTCCCTCACTTTCGCCTCGGCTTCTTGTAGTACTTCGGGACCAAGCACTTTACTTTCCTCTGTTTGGTTCCAAAATAGGGGAGTTCTGCACTTCCTCCCTTACAAAGCTTCAAACGGTGACACCTTCATACTAGCCTGATAGCTGTTGTTATAAGAAAACTCCGCATACGGTAAGTTCTTGTCCCAACTCCGGTTGTTATTGAGTGCACACGCCCTCAACATATCTTCAAGAATCTGATTGGTTCTTTCCGTCTGCCCGTCAGTTTGGGGATGATAGGCAGAGCTAAAATTCAGGTGGGTTCCTATTGTTTCATGCAACTTCTGCCAGAACCTTGAGGTGAACTGTGTCCCTCGATCCGACACTATCTTCTTTGGCCCCCATGGTAACACACGATCCTTGACATGTACAACTCCGCCAATTTGTATCCGCTGTAGCTTTCTTTCACGGGGATGAAATGAGCTACCTTGGTTAGCCTGTCGATGATGACCCATATCGAATCATATCCTGATTGGGTCCTAGGCAGTCCCACTATGAAATCCATACCGATTTCTTCCCATTTACATTCAGACACTTTTAGTGGTTGCAATAATCCCGCGGGTCGTTGATGTTCTGCTTTCACCAACTGGCATGTGTCACATAGGGCAACATGCTCCGCGACATCTCGCTTCATGCCATACCACCAATACCTGCTCTTGAGGTCCTGGTACATTTTCGTACTCCAGGATGGATGGAATAGTCGGAATCGTGAGCCTCCTTCAAAATCAATTCACGAATCTCTTTTATTTCAGGCACACAGATTCTTTTCCCGTGCCACACCGTACCTTGTTCATCCTCTCTGAAACCAGGAGCTTTATTTCCCTTGATGAGTTGTCTGATCTCTTATATCTTCTTGTCATTCTTTTGAACCTCGCGTATGTCTCGCTCTAGTGTGGAGTCCACTTCCATGACGATGGTTTCACCACTATTCACCAGGCATAGATTGAGTCTTATAACATCGTCCTTCAATTCCGCAGGCATGTCCTTCAAGCTCAACCTATTGACTTGCACTTTCCGGCTTAAAGCATCTGGCACGACGTTTGCTTTCCCAGGATGATAGTTGATGCCCACATCAAAGTCATTGATTAGCTCTAACCATCTCCTTTGTCTGAGGTTGAGATCTGGCTGTGTGAAAATGTACTTTAAACTCTTATGATCCGTATATATCTCTGTCCTCTTCCCCATCAAATAGTGCCGCCAAATTTTCAACGCGTGTACCACTGCGGCTAGTTCTAGGTCATGTGTAGGATAGTTCTTCTCGTGCTTCCGGAGCTGCCGGGATGCATAAGCCACGACATGCCCTTCTTGCATGAGAACACATCCCAACCCGTTTCCAGAGGCATCACAGTACACCATAAAGTTCTTCTGCATATCTGGCATAACTAGCACTGGGGCTGTTGTCAATCTTTTCTTTAACTCCTGAAAACCCGTCTCGCACTGCGGCGTCCATGTGAATGTGATTACCTTCTCCAACAGTTTGGTGAGGGGTCTCGAGATCTTGGAGAATCCCTCAATAAACCGTCGATAGTATCCAGCCAATCCCAAGAAGCTTTGAACTTCCCCGACATTTTCAGGGGTCTTCCACTTCTGTATATCCTCGATTTTGGCGGGATCCACGGAGATTCCTCCCTCCGAGATTATATGTCCTAAGAAGGGAACTCTCTTCAGCCAAAACTCACACTTGCTCAACTTGGCATATAGTTGGTGTTCTCTCAGCCTCTGCAACACCAACCCTAGATGTTTTTCATGTTCTTCTTCATCTTTGGAGAAGACGAGAATGTCATTTATGAAAACCACCACAAATTTGTCCAGATATTCCATGAATACCTTGTTCATGAGATACATGAAGTACGCCGAGGCATTAGTTAGCCCAAAAGGCATGACAGTGTATTCATACAGTCCATACCGAGATACGAAAGCTGTCTTGGGAATATCAGACTGCCTTATCTTAATTTGGTGGTATCCCAACCTGAGATCAATTTTCGAGAACACACAAGCTCCCTTCAACTGATCAAACAAGTCTTCAATGCGGGGTAATGGGTACTTATTCTTGATGGTTACCTCATTCAAGGCACGGTAGTCCACGCATAACCTTTGGGTTCCGTCCTTTTTGGGCACAAATATGACTGGAGCTCCCCAAGGTGAGGAACTAGGACGAATATACCCCTTCTCCGTCAATTCTCTCAAATGATCCTTGAGTTCTCCCTGCTGTTTGGAGTCCATCCGATAAGGTCTCTTGTATATCGGGGCTGTTCCAGGCACTAGCTCAATTGCGAATTCCACTTCACGATCAGGAGGCATACCAGGCAACTCCTCCGGAAAAACATCTGGATATTCCCTGATAGCCCTGATCTCCTCCACTTTCACCTCAACTTGATTTAATTTAATGTCCCTCCTATGCTCTTGTATTGTTATAATCTTTACTTTCGTGCCACTAGGGTGCGTTAGTTCCACCATTCTGGTCGAACAATGGATGATTCCCTTATGTTTGGTCAACCAGTCCATGCCCAAAATAATATTGATCCCTTGGGAATCTATCACTATGAGGTTGGCAGTAAATACTACCCCATTCATGTCTAGATTCACCTTGGGACACACTTGTCTTGTCCTTATTTCTCCACCTGGAGAGTTTACTGCTAGCATATGGTTCATTTGTGTTGTTGCTAGATCATGCTTCTTAACAAACCCTTGAGCAATGAACGAGTGGGTAGCACCAGAATCAAACAGCAGGGTTGCAATGTGTAAATTGGCAGGAAACTTACCAACTACCACGTCAGGTGCCTCTTGCGCTTCCTCCATGGTGACGTGGTTCACCCGTCCTCTCATTACATTCTGCTGTTGTGGCTGCATTGGCTTCTTCTTTGGGCACTTATGGGCGTAGTGCCCCACTTCACCACAGTTGAAACATTGCACCCCAACCTTAGGTGCCTGGCCTTTGTTGTCTTGGGGTTGGTTTGAAGGTCCTTGCACTGCTGGTCGAGGTTGGTATGTAGGGTGAGACTGCTGTACGAACTGACGTTGTGGCTGCATTGGTGCTGCCGGAGGCCTGTAGTTCGGGTTGTACCCTCTTGGTGCTGAGTAGGGTACCGCAGCACGGTTCGTCTGCCCTGCGGGTTGCTGCATCAGACGTGGGCGGGTGTTGCTCCCGGAGGCTTGGTGTGACCACCCGGCCTTCCTCTTGTTTTCATTTTCCAAGGCCTTCAGCTTCCTTTCTACCACAAATGCTCTGTCCACCATCTTTTGGAAGCTTTCATACTCGTTGGAGGACATTGCACACTGCATTTCTGCGGTAAGTCCCTCCACGAAACAATCCTGTTTCTGTTCATCAGTCTCTATATCCCGTGGAGCATAACGGGAGAGTTGAGTTAATTTAGTGAGGTACTCCCTCACAGTCATGTTTCTTGCTGCAACCCCAAGAACTCCTTCCTCTTGTTTTTGAGTTCACCCCTTGGTATGTAATGGTTGCAGAAGCTACGCTTGAACTCTTCCCAAGTGATGTTCTCAGGGTCATGATGGTCGGCCACGTAGGCGGTCCACCAATCAGCAGCAGGTCCATGCAATTGATGAGAGGCAAACAGCACCCTCTCATACCCTTGGCACTGTATGATCCTCATCTTGCTCTCAATGGTCTTTAACCAATCATCTGCCTCCAGAGGTTCAGCAGCACTTGCAAACTTTGGAGGTTGAGTTCCTAGAAACTCACTCAACCTTGGTTGGCGTGGTGCAGCTTGTGGAGGTGGAACTTGATGCAAGTTGGCCACCACTTGAGTCAGGTTCTGGATGAGCTGATTGTGATTCTCAAGCATTTGGTGGATGGGATCAACTCCCTCACGGCGTCCACTCCTGTCTTGGCTCCCAGAAAGATGAGGGTTGCAGGCCTCATCGTTGTTGTTGGCGGGGTTGGCAGCACGACCCTTTCCTCTTCCGGCCATCTAGCATGATCAACCAAAAGTTAATTTAAGGCATTGCGTATTATCTTACTACTTTCACTCGTTTTTACTTTGAAGTGTTGAGGCTTTGTTATACTTTTTGAGGGTTCACGTCTCATACAAAAATAAATGCACTATTATTCCATGTGGGTTCACACATCAAAGCAAAACAATCTGAAGACGAGGTTGTGGACAATTGCTCATGGCTTCCACAACTCACGTCACACACACACCAAGCATTAACACACCATTTACTAAGGTAACGACTCGACTATTCGACATCTTGCTAACTGAGGGAAAGACTCTACACTACTCGGGTTCCTGAGCTGGCTCCTCGGGATCTTCCTCATTATTGCGGCTACCTTCTGACTCTGCTTTGGGTGGGGAGGCTGCTGGTGGAGAAGTGCGACGGCGCCTGATCGCCCGGCGATCTAGGGAGTCAGGAGTCCATGTATCATTCACGGTGACACACAGTTCGTTCCCATCTCCTCTTTCTCTCGCCCTCAAGCAGGCTCGAAGCAACGCCTCGGTTTCCTTCAGGGTGTCACGAACATCCTGAAGCTCCTGCTGACACTCCTGCAGTCGAGTGCTAAGCATAGCAGCATCCTCCAAGCACAAGTCCATGTGCTCATGGGATGTCCCCTGCTGCACTGGCGGGTACTTGTACTCCGTGGTACCACTCTCACGCTGGAGGACATACATGTACTCAGTCCTGTCCAGGTGGTGACGATAGATGTGACTCTGGCAGGTGATGGCCTCCCAGGTGACATCCTTCTCTGCATCGACCTGTGTCGCTCGACAAGCTGGAGAGCGGTGGATCTTAAGCAGCTGATTTTCATGGATAATACTCATCTCTGAACTCCATTCTTCCCTCTTTTCATGGATCGTCCTGGTGGAGCTATAGTGTATGATTAGCTTGCCCGTATTGCCGGCAGCTTGGAGCATACGTCCAAGACGGCGCAACAAGCCTCCTACTGCCAATCCGTAGGAAAGGTACGTCACCGGACGACTCTCCTCTCTTTGGGCAAGGGCAACTACGGGAACTCTCCCTCCTGTGGACTTGTGAGCGGTGCGAATCATGCGAACCATCTAAAACAAAAAGCATTGAAACTAGGTTAGATAAACTTTTAAACAAAAATCCTATTTTGAATGAAAGTTGGGGTAAGATGAAGAAAGTGACTCCATTAAATAACACTTTTCAATACACACCTTGTAAAATAGTTTTTAAGAAAATAGGGCCCTTAAATACGTCCATTGCTACCTAGGTCCACGTTCCTACGGGCAACCTTGGCTCTGATACCACTTCTGTCACACCCGGTTTTTCCAAAGAACAACCAAGTGAATATCACATGCATGCCAGGATCATTTTCTCATACATGTGATGACAAATAGTGAAGCATCATTTATTACAAGCCAGGTGTCGAATATAAATAAGTCTTACATAGCCAATGTCTCGATGGACAATAATAAGTTCATCACAAGTAAATAAACTAGCAGTGGAATATTATTCTTGTGGGCTCCATTACAGGCGTTGCCCGTGGGACTCCATGAACCTAGAAACCTTCTTCGGGTCCAAAGTCTTGATCATTATACACCACCTCATTATCTTGACCTAAACAGCAATATAAACCAACAAATATGCAGGGTTGAGTACCGATGGTACTCAGCAAGTGTGGGAAAGTTATGTCATGCATATCTAGAACAAGGAGAGGTTGAACTCATGGTTAAAGCACTACGCAATCAATACCTATCACCTTAGCTTATTACGCACCTACATTACTACAAAGGTGAAATGGTCCCAAACCCCCATCCCATCATCATAACCATAACATAATTTCAAATGTTAAGCTCCCCGCTTAACATCCACAACCTACAAGGTCATCATACTCTAATCATGAATAAGTCCAAGCCGCTCTTGACCGTGAGCACGGCTGTCATGACAGTTTTGACTCTGCAGAGTTTTCACCACTGTACCCACATGTAGTGATTTCATCCCCCGTTGCCGGGTGGACTAAAAGAACCTCCATTATGCCAGTGGCCACAACCACATTCACACTTTCCCAGGTGTGTAGCCAGGAGATCACTACAAAGCCTTTACAAAGGGATTCCCGACGAGCGTGGGCCCACTGAGATTTCACCCCTAACAGCATACAAGAGGCTCCAACCCCGCTGCAGTGGCCCCCTCTTGAGCCTTGCGGTTCATATGGTAGTCCAGCTGAAACCTATTCTCCGCACCATCCAACACACCCATACTACGCCGGGGATACACCTAATTAATTGGCCAAGCTGCCCCATCTCAGCATGTGGTTGGCACGGTAAAGCCAAGTTACATGCTCCATGAACCGGTCCTTAGGATCCAGGCAAGTACTAAACACAAACCCGAGTCTCGTGCACCCAGCACCAACCAAAACATCCAACTTGCCTTGATCCCTGCCTCTACATAACTCACAATATCTCATTCAAGAGTATGGTAAAATAAACTGATGATCTCATATCCCAAATATCCCATTCTAAGCATGGCTAAGCATAAGCATGTAAATAAATGACATGATAAAATAAATCCCAACCCAAGCTACAAGGAAACAAGATAATGCAATTCTAGGGAAACTTCCTAGCATGGGTTTCATATTTCACTTGACAATGCAAATAATTCTATCTACACATACTAGCATAGGATCAAAAGTGGTCAAGGACACTTGCCTCCTTCCTGCTGCTCTTGGAATGGGTAGTCCTGATCTTGGAAAGGAAAAACTTGCTCTGGAGCAGGTTCTACTCATACCATCACACATAGCAAAAGAAAAAACAAGTCATAAGACATAGTTCACACTTCCACTTCACACAAACCACACATTCACATTTATGAAAGCCATTCACAATCCTATGTGTTGTGGTTACTCTATGTGTGTTGATTTTGGCTTACATGCACTTTTAAACATGTACATATGATTTATACTTTTGTATTCATATTCATGTTGGCATACCTTATATTTAATTGATACACATTTTTGCCACCAAGTATGCATAAAAGGTGTTTTCCTACTTCATATGTGTCTTCAAACCTTCTACCAACCCTAAACTGAATTCTTTGGATTTTGGAAACTTAATTTATCATTTTCTAGTTATTTATACCTAGTTTGATATATTTTCAGATTTATTTCCTATGCCTAAATGTGCACTTTATTATGAAAATAGTAAGACACCTCATCTAAACAGAATAGGTTTTGGGTCTAAAATATTAAATAATATATTTTTGAACTTCTCTTCTGATGTAAACTATTTTACATTTATTTTACAAAATTTCAGAATTATTCTATACTTAAAAATGTGTCCCTATTACTAATAAATGTGAATAATCAATTAGACAGATTCATTTCAGCTAAAAATCTATTTTTATCTCACTCCAAAGTTTTCCAAGTGCTAGGAGAGTTTAAATTTGAATTTACAATGTGTTTGTCCCATCTTATAAATTTTAAATACTAATCACATATTCAAATTCCTAAATTTAATATCATATAGGGTTAAAAGGTAAACTCACCCCACTACAGGGTCCATAATATTATTTTAAGAATTTTCAGGGGTCTAGCTACACATAACAGAGGGGTTTTTCCTAATTTTTATTAAGTCCAGGGGTCAAAACTGATTTTTAAATGAATTTACATGATTTCTGAACTTCCAGGGGCTAGATCAGAAGTTTCCGGGGCTAGCTCTTATTTTCCAAGAACCCCAGGGGGTAGCGCGTAAGAATCCCGGCCTTTATAACGCAGGCCTGACGTGGACCGTCCGATTTAAAATAGACGACTGAGATTATAACATCGAACCGGTACGCGGGGATTTAAACTCCACCGTGCGATTTAAAATAGACGGCGCACAAGCGGCCACGTCGCTCTGATCGAGCGCGGGCGGCGCTGCCCGGCGGCGCACGGCGGCGGGAGGCGGCGATCTCGCCGGAGAGTTTCGGATCTTCGTAAATTCTTCCTAGAACTGTGATTTTATGGCATAGATCGGTAGAGGGGAGGTCGGGGATCACACCTCGGCGTTTTCTTTAGCTCGGAGGTCCTGGAAAGCGATCGGCGACGAGGTCCGAGGTGAATTCACGGCGAGGCTCGTCGGCGCTGTGTTTGAACTGCAAACCACCGAGTTTTCCGCCCCTGTGAGGTTCCCCGGAGGCGGTGGATCAAGACCAGCGAGTTAGATCAGAATTCCCGAGTGTAGATCGAGCAGAATTCGCCGGAGAAGCTCGGGTTCTCACCGGAGAGAAAAACGGCGGATCGTGGGGAAAAACGGGACGATGCCGGGGTTTTTATAGACGGGGGACGGCGGCGTGTTAGTTTAGATCGAGTAGGAGTCCTCCGGAACCAGAATTCGGGCGGAAATCCGGTCGGTTAAGATCGCGCGCGCGCAGGGAATAGTCCGGGTTTCGGACGATCGGGGGTAAGGGATGACAGGTGGGTCCCGCCTGTCTACGAGAGGGGGCGCGGGCGCGCGGCTGCGGGCTGGCTCGGGAGTTGGGTGGGCCGGCTGGTGGGTTTCGGCCCACTGGCCGGGAAGATTTGTTTTTTTCTTTTTCTTTTTCTTTTTCATTTCTGTTTTGAGTTTAATTTGAATTCCAGTTTGAATTTGAATTTTTGCAATACATGCTACACGTCCAAAAATTTTTAAATTCCCCTCTTGACAGGATTTTGGGGTGTTACAACCTACTCAGAGTTGTGCTCTGTTAAAGTCCAGCAAAATCTTTTGCCAGAACAGAGCACTCTGTTTTAGAGATCAAAAAGAATCCTAACAAGTCTCTTCTTTGAAGCTTAGTTCAAATGAAGATCTCAGTAACTACTATGTGCTTTTCAACATCCATTTTTAGTTTGACAGTAAGCCATGAATGATTTCTTCAGAGGAAAGAATACTATTACGTGTAGTACGGTGACGATGCACCGTAAGACATATGACGGTACTACGTTGCCTCACCAAAGAAAAACCTAACCGGATTACACCGGCATATACGTATCCTTAGGTGGCACTAAAACGGTCACTCGCAAACGTGTTCTACACGCACTAAGGTTTTCGTGGTTAGTACCTACATAAGCCACACTCAATCCTCAGGTTTGGCTGCACACCGAACCCGGTATCCATACAAATCGTACACCCGGCCGTCATCACTCGCCCAGGTGTTCTCAAGCCAAACACGCCTTGAGCTACGTGTTCATGTTACTGACCACGTGACTGGGTCTCCCAAATTGCACCACACACGCCCGGGACAGACGTAACTCGAAAACCCCAAACGACATGAAGAGTCGTAGAGGATACTAAAGCGAGTCGGGTTACCTGCCACCCGTGAGGCTCCACCCTTCAGCTTGTGCGCACTGGTGGACAGCGCTTACGTGCACCCCCCAAGACATAGACGTCCCGAGATGCACGGTTTTCCGACATAACAAATAGGTTAGCTTGCCACCTTCATAATATGCTAATAGTAGTCCTTATGTGGGCCTAGTACCGTTATCTCGCCGTATCCTAAGTTTTTGACATAATATGATGCTCAATCCGTGCTCTGTTCCCAGCGCAGCTCTGATACCACGCTGTGAGGGACCACGGGACCTCGTCGGGTGGTGCCGTGATATGCGGCACCCAACAGCACACGGATCGAAGAAACACATCATATTACATAAATAGTTTAACGGAATCGTACAAGAATGTTTTACAAATAAGTATATCAGAGTAAGCTACAGCTGAAGACTATCTCTCTCACGATTCATCTCTATCTTAGCAACAAAGAAACAGTCCAGCCCGCGGACTGTCTCTTACTAGAAACACGAAGACAATCTGCAGCGGCGAGGATGCTCTTTGAGTAAGCACTCGGAGGTTCCCGAGTCTCATCGGCACCCCTTCTCATAAGCATGAAGTCATTTGCCTGCAAAACAACTCAGATAGCATCCGTTAGCATAACGCTCAGCAAGACTTAACCGTCACCCTAAACATGAAACTCTATGTGAGGTTATGAACCTAAAATAGGATGGCAGAAGCATAATTAATCTCACCTAAAAGTAAATCCTTACTTTCAAGTATTAATGGCAGTATTTTAAGTAACCTTGGGCACGCCACATCGGGAGTCCACAATCAAACAAGAAACGCTTTCCCCAGATGTAATTTGCTCATGGCATAAAAGAATCGAGTTTGCTCTAGCCTATTCATCAAGGTCCAATACAAAGGTAGGATAATACTTCACATCAAAATGATTATTTCCTTTCTCATGCAAGTTCTTACTACGTCACGACTGTGAGAACAAGTATGCTCGGTCCATTCCGCGAGCGATGGTGATTCGAATCAATAACACCCGGACTACACGACATGTACGCCCGTACTCGACGTTGCCTACAACAACCATCACTGACGTCGTACGTGGCAGCCTTTCCCCTGTTTCACCCCCGCTGAATCAATCAAGTCGCCCCGTACATCAGCTACTCTCATGGTGCACCTACCGACATGAGATGTCATGAGAATATTCCCCACATACTGCACACCGGCCGTCCGCCTGAGGCGACCCGAAAAGTCCCAACGACAGCTTCCCGAGGTACATCGGTTTACTGGGTCCCATATAGCCATCATGAGTCTGGTAAACAACTCAAACTTGTTCAACAGGGCCGCATATGGATCGGTCCTTGACCGACACGGACAGGTCTACAGCACCCAGGCCCCTATGTCCTGCTGCCCCTACAACCTTCCGGTCTCAACTTTAACTTGCTAATTCATTTATGAACCAATCCCGTATGCCCCTGTTGTTCCTGAAACTGCGAGTAGCATCTCACCACTCGACTTGTACCGAACCGTACTTGCATGGCAGTTCTACACGGTGAAAGACACCTACCCAGTACTCCATGGGTCATTTGGCTATGCAAGAGGAGTATCAAACACTAGACCTAATGCACAGTTCAATATTAACCGAAAGTGAATACAAAATAAAAACTTAATAGCTGTTAAATGCAAACCGGAGCTTGCCTGTTTTGCAGGGTAGTCGTATATAAACAGTTAGTATCCTCGTTGATCCACCCTTGACTCTCCGGAGCTTGATCCACTTCGATGAATCACTCCTTTGAGTCCCCTTCGTTGTGGTTCCTACTGAAATGCATATGCACATGTTTTATTGAATGTAATGGAAAGAAGTTATAGAATTAATATCTTAGGAACAGAGGTTGTGTGGAAAAGCCAAGCATGGCTGGTTTGCCTCTGTTGTGCAAAGAACAGAAATAAACTAATTTGTCTTAAAGGCTTTAGCTATACACTAATCATGTTCCCTAATGATCATAATAGATAAGCTGAAAGGATTTGAGTGCAACTGAAGAACAAGAACTCCAATGGCCTCAAAACTTTACAGCAGGTTCTATACTACCTAAGGATTTAGCTTGCCAACTTGCAGCTAATGTGGAGTCATATTGTGTCCTCCCTAATTCTCACAATATCTTTTACGTATTCCCACATATACACAAGTATGGAGAATAAGAACAGGGAGTTCAAGGACTGATCTTGGGCTGATAATTTACATATGAGTTCTTGATCACATGGGAGTAACCTGGTCCAAAATTCAGCCCTTTTACTTGAGTAGTTCTCCCAGAACAATTCTTTAAGCATTTGTACTCAAAAGAATTAATTCTGTAGTAATGTGCATTTTCATGCCCAATTAAGTGAACTGCAAGTCCAAGTATGTCTCAGAGAGCTTGCCTAAATTTTCCTATGATTTTTGGAGCTATGGATTGCTCAGAACAGATTTTTGAAGTGGGAAACATTTTCTGAAAATGTTTCTGGACTCTTTTGAACACAGTAGTTTGCATTTAGCAAATTCCTACTCAAATGATCTTCAAATGAGCTGACAATTTGCTAGTGGGTTAATACTATTCAAAAGAATATCCTGGCAAAATTTGGGGATTTTTGGATAATCCAAACTCCCTCAATAATTCTTTTTCAGAATACCTTCAAATAATTTTCCAGAATATACTATTGACTTTCATACAAATATAAGTTCATATTTGGATAGAGCTCGGAAAGATGAATCCAATCCAAATGGAATCACTCAAATTGGAGGTTTCTACCAGGAGCTATGAATTTCCAAAGATCTAGCCAACTCTGGAATTGTTTTCCTACAGAAAATCCGGCTGGACCCACTCTTTTGAATCCCAGCAAATAGAAACGAAGCCACACCGGGGCCACGGGATTTTGCGCGCCAGCACATAGGATCCATCCACACCCGATCCCGGGTTTAAATTTTCTGCTGCTGACAGACGGGACCCACCCGTCTTCTTCTTCCTTCGGCTTCCTCACCGCGCCCGCGCTCTCCCCCTCGCCGGAGCTCGCCGGTGCTCGCCGGCCAGCCGTTTCCGGCCACCATCCGAACCCGGACTCGCCGCCAAGGGGTTTTGGGCATCGAGGAACACGGCTGTGAGGTTTGCTTGGGCTGCCGACGACCGGAACATGGCCGGCGACGTGCGACAGCTGCTGTGGAGGTTCGGCGGCATTGCCTAAGGTATCCAGCCCGCCAAAACCTGTGCCGACGAGCCCTACAGCACCAGCGTACCTCTAGGAAGATCGGCACGGCCTCAAACTAGCTCGGAAATGGCTGGAACTAGGTTGTCATCGTGCGACCGAATGGGTGCGCCGCGATCACGCTCGGTAGAGCTCAAAATTCGTGGTTCCCCGTTAGTTTCATGCCACGGATGCTAAAGAGGATATGACCGCCGGCTAGTCCAGCTTCTCTGTGCCAAATTTGATGACTTAAGGAGAATCAGAGGGCAAGAATTCGAAAGAATCGTACTGGAAGCTCGGAATGAGGTCACCGGAGCAAAACCTCAAAATTCGCTGTCGATAGCTCGCGGCACGGCCTGAGCTTGGGCTGAGAGCAGCACCGCACCCGTGCGCGTACGTAGCTGTAATTGCTCGGCCGTGAAACCCCCTGTGGAGGGCTGTCCACGAGCGCCTGATCACCTTCTTGAACTCGGTCGCCGCGGCGGCGGTTGCTCTCAGGCACTGGGGGCCGCAGCTCGCTTGCTTGCGGGTCAGGGAGGTGGAGGCTGACCTCGGGGAAGTTTTAGCAGATCGGGGGAGGGAAGAGCATGGTGGTTTTTGCCGTTCTTCCGACCGGAACGAGAGCGGAGGGGAGGAGCTCGGGTTGCTCGGCATTCTCGTGAGAGAGGGAAGCAATTGAGCTTTGTCTCGAACAGGGGGGGATGATCAAGTCGCAGAACCGCCTATGGGCGCCGTGCGTGGGGAAAGGAAGCAGCTGGTGGCTGCCGAGCCTCCCAGTGGCTCCACGGTGGGAGCTGCTCGTGGCTCACGTGCTGTTCGATGAATTTTCCCACTGAGGCTGAGACTTGGGTGTAAGGCAACCCTCTTAGCTATATGACATGTGGGTCCCACTCCATATTTCCTCCCAAATATCTTCCCAAGCTGATCCTCTCAATCCCCCTAATGCTGAGTTTAAAAAGAAAGGTGGCTAGAATTTGAATTCCTCAAATTCAGTTTGAATTTGCAAGACTAAATCTGAATTTGGTTTAGAATTTGCAATTTCTTCTCTTTAACTCTCTTTTGAGCCCACCCTACAAATAGAAAGTTGGTGATCAAACTCCTCCCTACAATTCCAACTATATGGCTGCACTTTTAATCAAAGTCCTTGGCCACCCCATGTGTGAACATTGAATTTCAAATCTGAATTTTTAAACTTACATGCAAAGAGGTATTTAACTCCTTATTGGTTCAACACTTTTAAATAAAAATGTGAGCCTCATTTTGGATGGTCATCCATGTATTACTTTGCATGAAGAAAAGTTTTTGCGAGTACCATTCTTCATGTCTTTGCCACACATATGAACTCAAACCTTGGTTTTTATTCATACACATTTTTGGGACTTTTACATTATGGACTAGTCCGGTATCTCACAACACTTAGGGTTTTCCACACGCCGCACACCGGACTAGTCCGGAGTCCATCACGGACTAGTTCGGACATCGCAAACCCTAATGTAACCTTTGGAAACCCCAGTATAAAAAGAGGTGTACGACGATACCAACAAAAAAACTCGACCCCCTGCGCCATCACACCTCCCAAGAGCCCGAAATTCACATCTCTAAACACATTCTAACCCAAAAAGGATCAAATCTTTGGGGATTAGCAATTGGTCAAAGAAGAGACTTGTTCTACACATCTTGAGCTCTTGGGTTTGATTTCTTGCACATTTTTTCAATTATTGTTCGTCTGTTGAGTGTGTTTGGTTGTGTTCATTCACTGTAATTCTTGGGGAGCCCTCAACTTGTGAGAAGGCTCCTTGAACGATTTATTTGCCCTTTGTGATTAGTGGAAGAGAATCAGCCTCTGTGGCAATTCAACGAGGGTATGGTTGGTGAAGACCCGTTCCTTAGTGGACTCCTCAATGGGGACGTAGATTTCCTTCGTGGAATCGAACCTCAGGATAAAATCTTGTCTCTTACTCTTGTTCATCTATTGTTCATCATATTCTAGTGTTTTAATTAATCTTGTGAAATTCACGTTGAAGCATTGAAATCAAAGTTGATCTCTGTAATTTATTGTTTCACTGTTGTAATATATCTAAGCTATCAATTAATTTCCGCTGCATAGGGTACTAGAAGTGAAAATATTGATCAACCTTGATCTCTCTAGTCCACGCATACCGGACTAGTCCGATTTTTCTCTAAGTAGAAAATGGACTAGTCCGCACTCTACCGGACTAGTCCGATTTCCCTGTATTTGACAAATCTATTAAGTGTTTCAGGAATTAACAAAAATTCAAAAAGCCTATTCACCCCCCTCTAGGCTACATTCAGGAAGTCCAGGAGCAACTCCTTTCCTCACTCGCTCAGGATGCAACATTGCAGAATCCCGGTAACGCTCTATCGGAAGAGCTTACCCTCTACGAGGGTGAACGTCTTGGCCCGATATGCGATTCACCGCGCCTCAACCTCCTCAGAGGTAGTCTTCTGGTCGTCAGGTACTTGACGTATGGGGCCTTCCATCCCAGCTCGGTGGCGTTGGCCTAAAGGTTAGGCCCGGTTGAGCGACTCCACTACAGGAAACACAACAACTTACAACGGCCAATTTAATTTACGACGGCTCTAGGGTCGGCCGTCGTAATTTAAATTAATTACGACAGCCTACTCTGGCTGTCGTAAATAAAGAGTTGCTTACGACGGCTTGACCTAGGCCATCGTAAATAACATGTTATTTACGATGGCTAGGGCTTCACCGTCGTACATAAGATTATTTACGACGGCCACACAACGGGCCGGCGTAAATAAGTCTAATGTACCCGTGGTCCCGGGTTAGCGCGGGCATTCTTCACGCCCGCGCTGACCCGAGGCCCCGCTGCCGCGCGCTAGCCGCCACCCGCCGCCGCCCGAGCCGCTGCTGCCCCAGCCACTCCCGAGCCGCCGCCGGCCCATGACGCCGCCTCCCGAGCCGCCGCGCGGCCACCGGTGCCCACAGCTACCGCCGCTGGCCCCGGACGCCCCCTCGTCGGCGCCGGCGCCGCCACGCCCACCCACCACGCCCCCGGCCGCTGCACGCCGGCCCACTGCCGGAGCCACCCCCGAGCTCCCCCCGGCCTCCCCTGCGCCTCCCCAGAGCTCCCGGCGCCACCCCGCGTCACCCCCGACCTCCCCCGCGCCTCCTTGTGCGTCGCGTCGCTTCCGGACAAGTAATTGGAGTTTTATGTTTAATTTTACGTGATCTGTAATACTCAATCTAACATATTAATAGTCCTGTTTGTTTGATTAACTAATATCATGATTAGGAGGGTTTGTACTATGTATTAAAATTTGATTAGGGGGTGCTACTATTACTTATGCTCATGTAGTTAGAATAGTAGTTCATAATTTTGCTAATTAGTTGTCTGTTGCAAATTACTTTTTATTATATATGCTTAGGTTTAGGTTAATAATGTCTAGGATTTATTGTTGTTATGTTAATCATGCTTAATAATGCTTAATCATGTTTATTGTTGTGATGTTAATCATGCTTAATCATGCATAGATTTGTTTATGTTAAAACCGGTACAACTCGATTAGGGCACGTCAATGCCCATTTAGTGTGTCGTGTTGTGAGCTGGTCGACTAACCCTAAAGTCGTCGTAAGTTAACGGCAGGCCTCGGCGGGGCATAACCAAGGTTCACAAGTCGCCTAATCGACCCTAGTCGCGTAGGGACCGATAAGGTCGACTAGGATGACTAATCGACCCTAATCGATGCCTAGTCGTTGTCAGGTCGTCCTCTGTATTCTCATGTCAATACCAAGTCGATACAGAGGGCAAGGAGCGCACAAGGGGCCAGAGGCGACGGACACAGGACCGGAGGTGGCCATACGGCGGCGGTGGGCTGCGGCGGGATGCGAGCTGCGGTGGCATAACTTAGGACGGCTGATCCACTTCTCTGTCTCTCTCACAATCTTTCCTTCTCTCTCTCGTTCTTTCCTCTCTCTCTCTCTCTCTCTCTCTCTCTCTCTCTCTTTAAATAACTCAAAAATGAAAGATTGACTTAAACCTTTACAATATGTGTCACCCGTTTCGAACCGGCCCGTCTCACATGTGTTACGCATGTGAGGCGTGTAGGTTCGGAATTGTCCCTTTTTGGACAGCCTGGGAGTGACCCAGAGGGCGTTCTTATGATGAGACGTGGGGTCTGGATTTGGACGTACTTTCGACAACGTTGCCCTAATGTTCTCTGCTGCACCATTTTTGGGCGTGCAGTTGGAGAACAGCGGGGTTATGCTGCCAAAAATTTGTCTGAATCTAGACCCCATGTCTTGTCATAAGCACGTTCCTCTCGGTCACTCTTGGGTGGGTTTAGGACCTATCCTTTCCAATAGATGTAGGGTCGTGACATAAATAAATTATAAAGTAACTATAATTTCTTTGACTTCAAACTGCAGAGTCAAACATGAGTGAAGACCGTAGTTGGATGTATACCGGTTGGAACAAGGCAACTGGTCACTCAGATGAGTGATATGCCGGGACAGGCGACTTTATTGATCGATTGTTTTCGTTGTCTACGACCAATAAAGTTTGTTATCCATGTGCGAAATGCCGGAATACTAAGTTTCTGGACAAAACGACATTGTCATTACACTTGTGCAGAAACGGTTACATGCCATATTATGAGGTGTGGAGTTTCCACGGTGAGTCTGCTCCTCGAGCCGTACATGTAGTGGAAGATGATGATGATGCTGATTGCTGGGGTGTTGATAGGATTGATGAGATGTTAGAAGATATACAAACGAAGGATCCTCCTACAACTGAGGCAGACACATTCTTTAATCTCTTGAAAGCTTCAGAAGAGGTGTTGCAAGATCATACTGAAATGACCCTTCTTACTTTCATGACCAGATTTATGGCAATCAAATCTAATTATTTCTTCTCTAATAATTGCTACAATGATATGATGAAACTTATCAGCGATGCTCTTCCACAACCTCATAAACTGCCCAAATATATGTATCACTTCATGAAATTGCTATCTGGTCTAGGTATGAAATATGTTAAAATTGACGTGTATACAGATAACTGCATGCTATTCTAGAAAGAGCACGACAAAGAGAAGAATTGTTTAAAGTGTGGGAAATTGAGGTTTGTCGAAGTTGTCAATTTCGATGGTTATAAAATAATGACAAAAGTTGCACATAAGCAATTGCATTACTTGTCTGTGACACCTCGGTTGAAGAGGCTGTTTCGTTCAAAAAGATCTGCCAGACACATGAGATGGCACAAAGAAGGTGTGCGTGAGAGCAAAGATGTGTTGACCCATCCGTCGGACGGTGATGCATGGAAGTCTTTGGACTCTTTCGATCCTGCTTTTGCTAGTGATGCGAGAAATGTTCGTATCGGGTTTGCGACGGATGGATTTTCATCTTTCAGTATAAATGCCACACCATACTCCTGTTGTGCCGTCTTTGTTATTTTGTACAACCTACCACCTTCTCTTTGTATGAAGTACGAGTTCATGTTTCTTAGCCTCATTATACCAGGACCAGATCATCCGGGATCACGTCTCAATGTGATGTGTAAGCCATTGATCGAAGAATTGAAAATGTTGTGGACTGGAGTTAAGCGTATGACTGTTACAAGAAGCAGAAATTCAACCTTCGAGCTGCTTATTTTTGGTTTGTCCATGATTTCCCTGATACGACATGTTTTCTGGATGGAGCACACACGGTCGTATGTCGTGTCCCATATGTGCGTCTGACACAGAGTGTTTCCGACTTACAAATGGTGGCAAGATAAGCTACTTTGATTGTCATAGACGTTAGCTTCCTCGAAACCACCCATTCAGGCAACAGAGGAATGTCTTCAGAAAAGATACTGTTGTCACTAAGGAACCACATAAATGCCTAAGAGGGTATGAAGTATATGATTTGATGGACAAACTAATCCCTGATGGAGCGAGCCCTCTGGCAGCCAGCCCGAGGGCAGTATGCCCAGCGAGCCCGAGGGCACCCAGCCCAAGGGCACATCCGGTGACCAGTCTTATGGGTCACCAGATGTGGTGCCGCAGCGGAGGAGATGTACGAGGAGGAGTAACTTTGTTGGTCCTCCACAATTCCTAGAGAGCCGGTAATTATTCATCCGGTTGGAGACAGATAACACATTAATAAAGTATTCATTTCTATTTGTTCTCAAAGACTATGGTCTTACTTAATGACTTAACAAATGTCTTTTTAGTTCTTGGGAGGACCTTTCATACGATGGGTAGAAACACCACAGAACGGTGAATGGTTGCATCGGGAACTTAGTGCGTCTGCACTACCCCGGTGCGATCGATGGATGTGCAGCTACGTCCTGGCATGACTACGCGCGTGTTCCTCACCAGTAGAACGACAACCTACAGGGAGTCGTGTGGGCAGATTTTTGGGTAAGTAACTTTCATAAATATTTGATGTTTCAATTCTTTATGTCCATTTAAATATAATGTGCGCATGTCAAACTGTGTTGTCTTCCTACAACTCAGGTACCGCCTTGAGGACCCGGCCGAGGAGATGGATCACGCCCACTCCGTGTTCGAAGTGAACGCTCAAAAGCTTGTTATGCAAATGTTTTCAAACGCTCGGAGTCAAGTAGTTAACGACTACTTGAAGCTCCACGACCACGAGGTTGGTTCGTTCAGAGACGCCTCTGACACGTACATGACGGAGGAGCAATACGCAGAGGTAAGTTGCGTATTCTTTAAATTATTCACATTACTTTTGGTAACTAACATCTAATGAACTATGCATGTGTGCAGATTAGTGTCCCTTGGTTACAGGGACGAACTGAAGATTACCGAGCCCTTTGCAGGTATTGGGCTAGCGATCAGTTCATCGCTAAGTCTAAGAAGACTCGAGATGCCAGAGGGAGCTCGGGGAAGCACGGTATGGGTGTACAGGGTTTCGTGCGGGTGGCTAAACGGATGGTAAGTTTCTTGGTGGTTTTTTTATATTCATAATGTAGTATTGTTCGTACTAACATATTTTCACAGGAAAAGGAGACCGGCGTGCGACCGAGCGCTACTGCAGTCTATAGGAGACTGACCCTTCTCAGCCGGAGCAGTGCAGTCAGTACACAGCGGAGCGGCTGGTAAGTTTCATGACCTCTCAAATTAGTTGACACTATATACGTTGTTGAACTTACACAATTTCCTTGTTTTTCAGACTAGGTATGGGCGAGAGGCTGTGAGGATACACGGCGAAGGGTTCGATTGGGAAAACTCCCCCAACATCGACCCTCAAGCCGCGTATGCAAGCGGAGGTGGAAAAGCACACGGAAGGTGATTTCATTTACTTTCACTGTTTTCAATTCAAAATTATTTGATTTTACCTTGAATTGATTCCTTTTTTCTTAGGCTTGCCATATTCGCTGGAGTCGTCGACTCTAGGGAGGCATGACCTGCGAGAGGCGGCTCCTCGCAGTCTTCGGCTACTGGCGCAGGCTCCTCCAGCTGCCGTGTCACTGAGAGAGATCTCGAGGTGATGGCGCTTCGGGAGAGCTTGGCCCGGCAGGAGGAGGCCTTGGCGAGGGAGAGAGAGAGCAACAAGGCAGCCATGGCGTACCATGCGTCCTATATGGCACAGATGCAAGGGGCAATGGAAGTAAGAAACATACAATTGTACTTTAATTACATTGCATTTCAATAAAATGTAAATTGTAATGTTTGAAATGACAGGCGCTAGCTCGACAGCAAGGGCAGCAAATCCAGATACCGTTGTGGCAGCCACCGCCGTCCGTTCTGCAGCCGACGCCACCACAGGAGCAGTTTCCTGGAGTACAGGTACAAAAAGGAAGTTACATTAAGTTCAACTAAACAATTGAAAATGAAAACACCGTTGTACATATGTCACCGTGTTTCACAGGGATCAGGGACGGAGGCTCAGACTCCATCGCCGCAGCTACGGGCGCCAGGTTCATCGCGTCAAGATGACTTCTTCGCTTCCGGGTGTAGTGGAGGGGCTAGTAATGAGTAGCGTTGTTAATCTGTACGTTTTTATTGTGGATGTGACGACTTCATGATTGTTGATGTACTATTGCACTTTGTGATTGTCGATGTGGATGTTCTCTATATGAATCTGTTTTGTAATTGCCTGAGTAGCTGGCCATCAAGCCAGGTTAGCCATTTTATGTTTTTTAAAAAAAATGGAAAACCTTATTTACGACGGCCTGTATGAATTATATGCGACGGTGTCTATACAGATCCATCATATATAAGCATAAATAATATACGACAGCTAGGCCCAAACCGTCGTATATAAGAGCTTATATATGACGGCCAGGGCCCAGAACCGTCGTATACCCTTTTCTACAAAACGGGCCATCGTAAATTAGGGACCGTCGTATATATAGGCTTATATACGATGGTGCTGTCGTATATAAGGTTATATACGACAAGGTATATACGACGGCCACAAACCGTCGTATATAATCTACAGCCATCGTATATAGATTATATACGACAACTTTGGACTTATATACGAAGGTTTCGGCCATCGTATGCTGACGAGAATACTGTAGTGCTCGGTCATGACTCTTCAGTGCAGATAGATGGTAGGAGGTCGGTAACGAACACACCTGGGGGTGGAGCCTTGCGTTTGGAGGCAATCTTGGCCAATGCGTTGGGCGCACCATTGCCCTGCCTTAGGATTCCGCGCCTCTCGACAGTTGTGGCGGACCGGAATCCGCTCATCCAGGATCACAGAGGGTGGTGCCGCGCGATGCGACACCCGACAGCACACGTCATAAGAACACATTATATTACATGAAAAACAAACTGAATGTACAAAGTAGTACACTTCTCAGTTACAAACTAGGTTCTTTATTACACAGCAGAAGTTTCTTTTATACAACTCACGCCCGCCTATCTAGCAAAAGTCGGTTTCCCAGCCCTAGGGCAACCCACACTAGCTGCACTCCTCAGCTCAGCACGGCCTGTACGGCTCCCACTCAGCCGTGGTCCCCGACGGAGGGTAACCTTCGCCGGTGGACTCGTACTCCGAGTCCGTGGGTGGCTCCTCACCTGAAAAACACTTAAGCAGCAACCGTGAGCACGAAGGCTCAGCAAGGCTTAACCGACTCCCTAAGCATGAAACTCTACATGAGGTGTACCATGACATAGGATAGCAATGTTGCAGCAAATGGACACACCTACAAGTTCATCCTTAGTTCATGTTTTAGCAACAAGTTAACGGTTCATGAAGATGAAATTTAGTGAGCAATATTTGGTGGCACACAGGTAACAATGCAATTATATCATAACAGAAATATTGAATCATAACCTTTCATTCATTAGTCTACGTTACGACGCAGTGAACAAGCGGTACTCGTCACCACGAGGGACGGCGAATCGACTCGATATACACCTGCAGGGAAACCCAAAGAGCACGTCACGTACGCCCACCCGTGGAGCTGCACAGCACGCTCACTCGATGTCGTACGGGACAACCTTTCACCCAACAGCCCAAACGTCGAACCGGTCGCACCGAAACGAGCAGGAGGTTCCCCACACGGAGCATCTCTCTATGCCCGTTGGCAGATTTCCACCTTGCTGCCCTCAACCTACACCTATAAATCGGTGTGCTATGCCTCGACGCCCGGAGGTTTAGGCTACATCGGTTTATCAGGGCCCATATATCCGATATGCCTTCAGTACGTTCAATACTTGTTCAGCAGGGCCGCACACGGCTCGGTCCTCAATCGACCCGGCCAGGTCTGCGCACACAAGACTTCCTCTTGCTGCGCCCTAGCCCCTGCCTAGTCTCATTTTCATTACTAAAGTGATCTCACATCACTCAACCGAACCCGTGTGTTCCCAAGCCTAAACTCGTGAGTAGATTCCAACTACTCGACTTGTACCGAAGTCCTATGAATTATTAAGCATAGCCTGTCTACTCGAGGTCTCAGACACTACCCTCACTCTTATGGACAAGTTCTGGTCATGCAAGTGGGGTTCCATCCATTCTATACCGAATGCACAATCATACTTCACATGACTCATGTAAACAAAGTAAAACTTATAAAAGGGTTAATGCAAACCGGGGCTTGCCTTGTTGCTGCTGGTCAGGGGTTAGTTCCTCTTCCGGAAGTAGGAAGTCTAGCACTTCCGGAGTCTCTTCTTCAATGGCTACACGTTAATGAAACACTATATGTTAAATTAAATGCAATGTGAGTCTAGGGTAATACTTCTGCTATTAGTTCTGATAACCAGTCTCTAACAACTGGAACTCTATTTAAGAATTTAAAGATGAACTGGGTGTTGGTGGTTTGGCTTAGACTTAATCCCCCTGGTTAAATGCTAAGTGGTTTTCCCCCTTTTCCATATTAATCCCTCAAGTGGTTAAACAGGACAGGGGTGATCCAGAGCTCCAATGGAGCTGAGAATTTTTGTGTGAGTTCCTTGTCACAAGAAAACTCTCTGGACCAAACACTAGCACTTTTCATGGAGTGGTTTGCTCAGAATAATTCTTTTAGCAAATAAGCAAAGAAGAACTAATTCTGAGGTAATACCCCTGTTCATGCCCAACTTAGTGAACTACAATTACAATTATAGCTCATATAGCACCTTCAAATTTGAATTGCTCTGACCAAATCAACTCAAAATGGTCTGAAACTTTTACAGGGGTACACTAATGTCCTATAGAACATTCTGGCAAAAGTTGGGGATTTTTGGATGCACCAAACTCCCTCTAAAATTCTTTTGCTAAAAAGCTTTAAAGAATTTTCCAGAATTCATTAATGGGTTTCATACAAATTGGGTTTCAGATTTGGATTGCACTAAGCTAGAGGAATCCAAGAAAATTTGTTTCATAATTTTTGGATTCTCCTACCCCGAGTTGTGGTCCTCCAAAGTTTGAACTACAAACTGGACATTTCAAAATGTTTAAATGTCTGCCAGTGGGTCCCACCCGGCAGTCTTCTCCTTCCTCGCGCCAAACAGGGGTCCGCTGCGGCGCGCTCCGGCGAGTGTTGCCGGAACTGCTTTCCCGGCCGTCTCCCGATCTCAGACTCCCCCCCCCCCCCCCCCCGTAATTCGCGGTGCTGAACTCGTCGGTGGTGTCGCCGGCGACCGTAGCTCACCGGAACAGGGCTCCCGACGGTGACAGCGGCGGTTAGGGCTCCGGCGTGGTCGGGAATGCGTTACAACGCATCAAAATGATGGCAAAGGGTCGGAGAGCACCATGGGTGCTCAGGGTGACGGAAATGACCGCCCAACCCCATGAAACGGTCGGCAACCTAGAGCTCCACGGTGAACATAGCTATTATTCTATGGCGGCCCGAAAAACAACCAAAACCCGGCCATTTATGGGTCATTTCCCTTGATTCCTGGTCGCGGAGGGCCGCTAGGGAGTGAAGAAGGTGCTGACAAGCCGGCGCGGCCAATAGCTAAGTGAGTAGCATGAATTTTGGGTTAGACCACGCTCTACCCAAACACACTACGTTTCGGAAGAATTGGAAATACTCTTCACCCAGTGAATTAACTGCTAAACGGCTTGCACCTACACAATCTAGAGAGCATGGCACACCTTTTTCGTGCAGGAGAGGAACGGTGAAAACGGCTGTGGAGCGCTGCCCACGGTGAGCCGGTTGCGGTTCCGCCGGTTGCACCTCGGTCCTCAGCTGCGATCGTCAATTGGTGGCCAAATGAAGTGCTAACACCGCAAGGTGGTGAGGTGGTCAGCTAGAGCACACCCAGGCGCTTCCTTTTTGTGTGGGGAGCTCGGGCAAGGCCGAGCAGACGTCAGCGTGCAGGGGAGAATCGGAGGAGCGGCGTCGGGGGAAAGAACTGAGCTCGGTGTGGCGCTGCTCGGGAGAAGGAGGCAAAACACGATCAGCTCGTGGTCGTGGCGAGCTGGGGCACGGCTGGGTTTTACGGCGCCCCCACGAGGAGCTCGCCAGCGCGCGAGGGGAAGAGCAGGAGGTGGCGCCCGGCGTTTCTCAGGGTGTCACCGTGGAGCCTCGGCTCTGTTCCGAGTGCAATACTTAGCCCCTAAGGCTGTTGACTTTTGTGCCATTTGATCCTCCCCAATGATATGTGGGACCCACTTGTCAGTGCTCCCCCACCCCTCAAAAGATCTCCAAAACTTGGCAAGAGATGAATTCAAATGTTTGGAGTTTCAAACTGATCTACATTTGTATGGTTGGGCAAATCTCCCCCAAATTCAAATGTATATTTAAATTCTTGCACATTTTGATCCTTTTTGGACAAATGGGTAGCAAACCTTTTCAAAAATTATTGAAACTTTGCCTCCCCACTAATTTGGACCTGAGGAATCCAATTATGCACTTTGATCTTTGTTTTAGATGCTGCAACCACGAGTTTGAATGTAAAAGTTTTGAATCATCCTCTCATGTGTCATTTGTAAACTTCCCCCTTTTTGAAAGTGTAGGCTTTCCCCTCTAACCACTCTTTTGATGGAGGTTACTTGTTCTTCACACTTTTTCACAATCTATCCACAACAAAACGGTGGTGTGGTGTGGTGATAAAAAGTTTTTGCAAGTCCCTTTTCTTGGGCTTTTACAACAGTAGGCCTCCATACGTGCGTCGTGACAGCTCGAATCTTTCATCATCTGGTTGATCACGAGCTCGGAGTCGCCGCGTATGTAGAGTCGTCGTACGCCGAGCTCGGCTACAATGCGGAGTCTGTTGAGGAGGGCTTCGTACTCTGCAACGTTGTTGGTTGGCTAGAAATGTAACCGCCCCGTGCACTGGATCTCCATATGGGGAAATAAGGACAACATCGCTTCCTGCGCCGTTAAGGGTTAGTAATCCGTCAAAATACATTACCCAGTACTTATAGTCAGTCGGGCTCAGAGGCGCTTGTGCCTTCGTCCATTCGGCAATGAAATCGGCCAAGACTTTGGACTTGATTGCCGTTTGGGGAAATAGGATATATCACATTCCATGAGCTCCAATGCCCATTTCGCGATCCTCCCAGGTGAGTCCCGACTATTGATGATCGCCGCGAGCCCGTGCACTATCACCACCCACACTGGATGGCTCTGGAAGTAGTGCAGGAGCTTCTGCTTCGTTATGAGGATGGCGTATAAGAGCTTCTGTACGTGAGGATAGCGCGTCTCACAGTCGTATAGCGCCTTGCTCACGAAATACACTGACCTTTGGACCCGACCGTCATGCTCGGGCTCTTCCCTCTCTACGATGAGGGTGGTGCAGACCACCTGGTTGGTGGCCGCGATGTAGAGGAGAAGCGGCTTATCCGGCTTCGACGAGGAATGTATTGAGGGGTTGGTGAGGAAGTCCTTAAGATCGTCGAGGGCCTTCTGGGCTTCCTTCGTCCATCTGAATGGCCGGGACTCCTTTAGGAGCCGGTACAGGGGTAAACCCTGCTCTCCAAGCCGAGTGAAAAAACGGCTCAGGTCTGCAAGGCAGCCCACCAACCTTTTCACGCCTTTAACGTATCCGCGATCTTCCCAGGTTTGGCTTCGATGCTGCGCTCCAAGGTAATGTATCCGAGAAGCTTCCCTCGCTGGACACCGAATACACATTTCTCTGGGTTGAGCTTAATGTTGTTGCGGCCGATATTAGCGAAGGTATATTTGAGGTCAGGGATGAGGCTGGACGCTTTCTTCGACTTTATGATGATGTCATCGACATAGACTGTAAGGGCCTCAGTTTTGGACACATAACTGAAGTGTTCATCACCATACACACACACCTCATTTGAGGAAAGATGATGAACACAAATGAAGAGCAAGTAACCACCATCAACATGCTCATTAGAGAACAAACTCACACATTGCAAAAGTGGTATTTTCCACATGTGATATAGGTGGGCTGGACATATGAAAACTCCTACACATTGCTAAGAATGTCCATGCCAAGTTTTACCCAAATTCAAAACCTTTTTGAGGTCATTTTGTGTATAGCTAGAAAGAGGGCAGTTTGAAACCATATTCAATTTCAAACTGTTTTTATCCCATGAATTTAAAAGTGGGAGGCAAATATTCTTACTCAGCACATTTTTGTGAGCTCACACACCAATTTTCTCTCCATTTGGAGTTGATCTTTACATGAGTTAAGTGGGGCAAATTCAAACTTTATTTGAATTCAAAACTGAACTTGTGCTGAAATTCATTCAAACAAAACCCAATTTGAATTCTACTCAATTTAAATGGCTCATGGGTGAATAATTTGAATCACCATGGGTATTTTGGGGCCCACTGTTTACAACAGTGATTAGGAGTGAATTTCAGAGGTTAAAACCGCGGGTGGGACCCACATGTCAGCCACTGAAGCAAAAGAAACCGACTGAGAGCTCAGCTCGGGTAACCGCGCGCGCTGCAGCTGCCGCCACGGCGAAGAAACGGCGAAGCCACCAGCTGCTTGCCGATCTCAGCCGCGGAACCGACTCCCTGGGTCTTTATCTACCCGCCCGAGCGGTCACCGGCGCCTTCCACCGCTGCCTCGTCGCACTTCCACCCAAAACGCCGAAACACCTCGCCGCCCGAGTGAACCTTCGGTTCCTCATCGCCCGGCCAATCCAGTGACCCTCCCGGCGATCTGAGACCAACACCAGGTGCGCCAAGCTACCTTCAACACCTTCGCATCGGTTCCAGACCCTGCGCGGTCTTCCCCGAGCTCCACCGCGGCGATCTTGTCTCTTCCGGTTCAGCTCGAGCCGCCGCTGCGGGAACTGCCCTTCCAGCCACCACAGACCACCGTTCACGGAGCTGTAAACAGCAAAGAGGTTCGCCTTCAACCCCTCTTTCTTTTCCGTAAGCTCCGGCGGCGTGACAAGCGCTGCTCAAGCCGGAATTTCATGTTTTCGCGACGGTGTGCAAAAGTGAGGTTTGCACCGATCCGAGAAATTCGTAAGCCACACTGCATCATTCGTCCTCTCATGGAGAGGATCACTTCTAGTAGCCCGTGCGGGTCCATAGGAGCAGGAACCACGAAGAACCGTGGAGAGAAACCACTGTTCTTCGAGTTTTAGTAGAAATCCCGATTTCCGGCCTAGGTCGCACGGTGACAGCCCAATACAACTCTTCCTGAGCTCCGTGGAGCTCACATCGACCATTCCTATGGTCCACTGATGCTCGACAACCCTTAGCTTGATTGGGTTAGGTGCTAGGGGGACGGGCAACACGGCAGAAGCTCTCCCGAGTCTGCGGCTCGTCGCCGACCATGTGGCGGCCATTTTCATGGCGAGCTGACCCGAGAATCCTGTTCCCTGAGAGAAAATAGGCAGAGGCGGCCAAAATCGTGAAGTTTGGAGCTGTACAGAAGCCGGCGGCGAGCTCTCCGGCGAGGCTCCTCGGCGGCAGAACGCAGGCAGCGGGAGGTTGACGAAGTGGTGGACCCCAGCTGTCAGCGGGAGATATTTTAAATCGGGATTGGGCTGCGGCCGGGATCGGCTGTGCTGGCGCGCAAATACCCTGTGAGCCCCGGTGTGCCGGACACCTCCGCGCTCGACACGTGTCCCCGCGGGCCCCCACGAGATTTATACTTTTTCCCCGATTTTCAGAATTCTTCCAAACTTCAAATCCTCATAACTTTGGCTAGAAAGCTCCAAATCGAGTGAACAAAATTTTATTGGATTCAGCTCTCTGAGTACTTTCCAGCAAATCAAGTTTCACTTCATGAAAATCCTTATTTCTCCAGAATTAATTCCTCAAAATTTAAACTGTTTGGAATTTTAACTGGAGAATCCTTTGGAGGAAAATCCTGAAATTTTGCTGGGATGTTCACCAAAATATCCCTGAACAACCATAAAAATTTCAGACCCATTTGAGCTCATTTGATCCACCTAATGGTGTGATTAGTGAAACTGTTCCAGAGAAAATAGAAAATGTTCAGAAACATTTTCAGAATTTTCTCTGAAATTGTTTAGCTCATATTTTTAGCTAGGAACATTCAAATTAAGTGATACCAACTCCATTAGAACCCTATGAAAATCTAGTTTTCAGAAAGTCATAGTTTGTTTCATGAAAATCTTTAGAACACCCTAAAGCCTTTAATTAAGGTCAAGTACATGATTAATTGTGCAGGGCTCAAATGAGCTTTACTGCAACTAAAACTTGACCAAGTCTCTGTTTAGGTTGTGACCAAGCCACAGTAAAAATTTCACAGTCATTGGGCTTGTCTAGTAAGAGTTATAGACTTCACAAGTTAAAGTTAATACAACTGCATCTAAATTAATACATGTATTGCTTCTATCATGTAGTCGCTAAGGCCGAGGAGGAACCTGAAGTCCTAGACTTTGTTACTCCGGAGGAACAGCTAGCCTACGACCAAGAGCAGCAAGGCAAGCTCCGGTTTGCATTAACTGTTTTACAAATTTTATTGTTTTGAGCACTTACTTGAGTATTATGCTTCTTTGCATTAGAGTATTGTTTGGAAACCCAATTGCATAGCCAATAAAACCATGGCTTGGGTTTAGGATTGCAAACCCCGTTAGCTACTGCAATGCTAAGATAGTGTAGGATTCGGTACAAGTCGAGTAGCTGGAACTACTCGCGAGCATAGGCTAGAGGCACTCGACTCGTGTAGCGATAGCACATGAAACACATGGCAAGAAAATGAGACCAAGTGGAGGGTAAGGGCAGCAGGACTTTGGGGCCTGTGTGCTATAGCTCCGCTTGTGTCGATTGAGGACCGAGCCGTGTGCGGGCCTGTTGAACAAGCTAGAACAGTACCGAAGACCTACCGGCTATATGGGAACCGGGAAACTGATGTAACTCGGGTAGCTGGGTATTGAGGCATTGCCCGTCGTTCAGAGGGTAGGTTGAGAGCTCGAGGTGTAAATCGGCTGGCGGCACTGAGATGCGCGTGCAGAGACCTCTTGCTCGGGACGATGGGACCGGTTCAATATTTGGCTGACGGGCGAAAGGTAGTTGCGTACGGCGTCCGTGATGGTTGTTGTAGGCAACATCTAGTACGGGCGTACGTGACGGGTTGTTCGGGTAACCCTGCAGGTGTAAATCGATTATAATCGCCATCCCTCACGGTCAGTGAGTACCACTTGTTCACTGTACCGTGACGTAGAAAGAACAGGCTAGTTACATGTTAAAATGCTGCTGATTGAAAGATGGACTTTGCTTGTTAATGGTTTGTTGTAGTTTAGAGCTAACTAAAGTTCTTTTCAACTTTGGGCAAAGTACATGACAGAAATGCGTTTCTTGTTTGATTGCGGCTCTCTCATGTGCCTTAGCATAAGGTTCTCCACAACCTGCTGCTAAAACCTGAAAATAAGGTTCTACTAATTAGGCGAGTCCTTGCAAATGATTTTTACCTCATGTAACCCATTACCCCTCATGTAGAAGTTCCATGTTTAGGTGAGACGGGTCAGACTTGCTGAGCCTTCGTGCTCACTGCTTGTGTTTGAAGCTTTTGCATGGTTCTATGAGGAAGGGACTTCCGAAGAGGAGACGGAACCTCAGGAGGGGAACCCCGTCGAGTGGGAGTCGTGCACGCCGCAGAGTTAGTGTGCGTGTGTGCTAGCAAGGACACGTTCAAGGGCTGAACGTGGACTTGATACGTAGTCTACGCCCATGAGTGTAGACTGGAACTATTTTGGTGTAAACATGTTCATAAACTTGTTTATGTAATAAAATTCTGCTTCCGCTTTGTACCTTTGACGTGTGTTATCCGGTGCTGTGCAACGCAGCACCCCTCAGCGTGATCCTGGCTCGACAAGACCGTTTGGGGTCGTGTCAGCGTTGGTATCAGAGCTCGCTTGAGGTTTAACGCACTACAAAGGTCATCTTTTTCAAAAATCCAGTGAGGAACGAGTTAGTAGCCCGTATAAGGATGTTATTAGCATATAGAAAGTGGCACATTAACTTATTTGATTATGTCGGAAAATCGTGCATCTCGGGACGTGTATGTCTTGGGGGGTGCACGTAAGCGCTGTCCACCAGTGCGCACATGCTGAAGGGTGGAGCCCCACGGGTGGCAGGTAACCCGACCCGCTTTGATATCCTCTACGACTCTTCATGTCATTTGGGGTATTCGAGCAACGTCTATCCCTGGCGTGCGTGGTGCAACTTGGGAGACCCTGTCACGTGGTCTGAAACGTGAACATGTAGCTAAAGGCGTGTTTGGCTTGAGAACATCCAGGCGAGTGATGACCGCCGGTTGTACTAACTGTATGGATTTCGGGCTCGGTGTGCAGCCGAGTCTGATGATTGTTTGAGTTTCTGCAGGTAGCCTTACCACGAAACGGTAGACGTGTAGCATCCGTGTGCGAGTGACGTTTAGTGCCACTGAATTAACGAAGCCGGCTAGGTCCGATATAGGTTTGTTCTTTGTGAGGACGTAGTACCGACATAATCTGGTGATGCATCGACGTCACACCCCATTAAAATGAACAACTTCATTTAAAACTTGAAGGTTTTGATCTAAAGTAGTAAAACTTGATGTAACTCCTTCACTTGAACCAGATATTCAAATTTAACAAGTTTTCAACTTATAAGTTGTTAAGGACAGAGCACTCTGTTTTCAGCTAAATCAAGTCTGAAGTTAATCATAGGTTATAGGTTGAGTTCTTTCGAGGTTGGGGTCATATGATACATTTCTGGAAAGCTTTGTAAAAGCTTTACAACTTTTCTGTTAAGGTCCAGAGGTGTTTCATCCCTTAACCAATCGAAAAATGCAGTAGAGTTGAAACTGTCCAGAAAACAGGGCAGAGCAAACACTCTCTGTAAACTCTCTGTAAATTAAGCATAACTCCCTGCATAAAAATCCAAAAGCAAATGAGGTAGTTCTGGAAAGCTTATGAGATGAGTTACAACTTTGTAACATAAAGTTTTGTCAGATTAGGAACAGAATTAACTGGGATTCTTGGATCAAATCAGTACCTAAAGCAGGGAGGTGCTGTCCAATTTTCTCCAGGAATTCTGTTAACTTTGACATCTCATAACTTTTGAACCAAGACAGATCTTAGGCCAAGCAAATACTTTCTGGAAAGCTACTGAAGTTAGCTTTAACTTTCATGTTAAGCTCCAGAACTGGTTTTGCATTTCGCATGGCCTAAATCAGGTTGATATGGAAACTGGTCAGGGCTGTCATGTTGAACAGCAGATCAGCAGTCAAATTTGCTTAAAAAGTTGAACTATGTTTCCAAGCTTTATGGGTTCAATGACATGTCCTATGTTATAACTCAGTGGTTTACTGTTTAAATAAATATTTAACATTTCTCAAATATATTTTTACATATGACAGCAGATAAACAGTTGGAGAACGGGTGGGTGGTGTCCCACTGTTCTCGCCGCAACGGCTATCCTGAAGCATTGAGGCATATGCTTCAATATTTTGGATACCACCAGATGCCGCAATACTTCGCCAAGGAAGAAGGCGAAGAGGGGAACAAGACGTGGACAATCCATGTCGAAGTCCCTGCAGGACCTACGCCACCCGGTTGGGTGCCGTTCACCGTCACGGTGAGAGGAAGACAACCGGAAGGGATGTGGCAGGTGGCAGCCCGTGACACCATGTCACGTTTCTGCCAACTACACGTGCAGGCTATGGAGGGCACTCCATACACGCTCGTTCTGGTGGAGGGACGGACTCAGCATGTGTGGGAAGAGAGGTACCTGGAGGCAACGGACCCAAGTTGCCCAAGGTACAACCCGCGGAGGCAAACCTTAGCCTCCAGATGAGGGCGGGAAACGCCGTGATGGACAGCCAAGCTGTTCATACGGAGCATCTCGCCACAAAGCTCAAGGAGAGCACGGGCCGTGGAGACCATTTCGAGAGTGCTCACAGTGCACTCCGCAATGTGCTCCTTCCGACGATCAAGCGACTGAATGAACAGCACAATCAGTTGCATCGTCTGAAGAAGGCGAAGAGGAAAAGCCGTGTCGACATCGCGGCATTGCAAGAACTGGTACAGAATCTGACCCAGCAGAACGAGGAACTTACTCAAGAGCGGGACGACGCTATTGAGGAAGGCCAAGGCTGGGAAGAGGACTACAACCAGGCTATGGACGAGGTGCATGCATTGCAGGACCTCGTACCTCCGGTGTTAGGCGTACCGGTGGTCTTGGGTCTTCCAGCAATGGGAGAACCCGGAATGGGAGAAGAGGTGGTAGATCCAGAGCCACCAGCAGAGGTACCGGAGGAGGACGACCCACAGGAGGTCGAGTTCTACTCCGAGTAGGGGGTTACAGTTTCCATGTAGGGCAGCTAGGATAGTGTAACCCAACTTTTGTAATCGGTGACATGTCGTATAGACAGTAGCGTATGTATAGGTAGTGACGACATGAGCACGACTTCTCGGAGACCCGAGAATAATGTATCTTGTATAAAGTTTATGTTTTATCAATATATGTGAATGTTGTGCAAATTATTCATGTGTCACTTCAATACCTACTGTTGCATATGGAAATTTTTAAGTAAGACATGTGCTAATTGCTGCTGTTTTGAATTTCAGAATGACGCATACTCGTGCCAACCCGGACGTTGGGGGTACTAGTCAAGGGGGGGAGACCTCCCAACAGCCTCCCGAGGACTCCTCGGGACAGCAGCAGCAACAGCAACAGCAAACACCGCCACCGCCACTGCCAACGGTTACATTGGCCGACATCGTCGCGGCAATGGCGGGTTCACATCAGCAGCACACGTAGTTGCTGCAAACTCTTATTGCCAATACGTCTCGCCCAGAGAGACGTCAAGACCGTGAGGAGCGTCAACAGAGCTCCTACTCCTACTTCGTGGCGACTCATCCCCCTGTATTCTCAACGGCGGATGAACCTCTTGACGCGGACAACTGGCTCCATGCAATAGAGATGAAGTTCGGGCTGCTCCAGATAAGCGAGCAGCGCAAGACTCAGTTCGCGGTCCAGCAGCTCCAAGGATCCATGAGCACGTGGTGGGCCAACTTCTGTGCTTCACAGCCCGCCGACCGAGTGATGACCTGGACGGAGTTTCGGACGGCCTTCAGGGCCTATCATATACCGCCAGGTTTGATGAAGAGGAAGACGCAGGAATTCCTACACCTGCAACAAGGGAGCAGGAACGCGCTGGAATACTCCAGGGCGTTCAACGATCTCGCGCTTTACGCGTCATATCACGCAGATACTGACGAGAAGCGGCGGGACCATTTTTACCAGGGGATTAACCCGCTCCTGAAGGACAAGTTGGCAATGTTCAATCGCGGCAGCCTCAACGACATCATTGATGCTGCGATTGTTCAGGAGGACTCCGGCAAGGAGTTGGCGGCGGCAGAGCGAAAGCAAAGTGCGCTGCAAAGCAGCGGAGAAGGAGGCGGTCCTTCTCAGAAGTTTCCGATGGTGAATCGCCCACCATCAGGTCCACGCTGGCAGCCACCACAGCGGTCGATGCCGTTCCACAGTCGGCCGTACTCTTCACCGGCATTCAGGCCGGCACTGCCAGTACCACCGCAACATCAACAGCAGCAGCGGGCGATGCCGCGTGCGTATGCATTTCAGCAGCGCATGCCGGGCTTTCGTCCCCTGAGCACTACACCAGCAGCGGCCACATGTGACAAGTGTGGTCGTCCAGGGCACTTCGCGAGCAGTTGCCCGGAGAGGCAAGGCGGCGGAGTGGCACCGCAGTTTCTGGGGAGGAATCAACCCCAGAACCCTACTAATGCGCGGCGGGCAAACCCTAGGCCCGGCACCGTCCACCAGCTTGCCATTGAGGACGTGCCAGAGGGCGAGCCAATCCTTGCGGGTATGTTCCAACTCCACCAGCATCCCGCTATAGTACTGTTTGATTCAGGCGCCACACATAATTTTATTAGCCAAGCTTTCATTGCTAAACACAGCTTGCCAATGCTACCCACCGATAGTCCATATTTAATTTGTTCATCGGGTGGGAAGATTTCAGCAAGCGTAATGGTCTCCAAAGCACCATTATGCTTAGCGGGTAGAGTGTACCCCACGTCTCTCATTATCTTAGAGGGACAGAAGGTCGATGTCATCCTAGGGATGTCATGGTTAACCCGCCACGTCGCTGTTTTAGACACCGTCCTTCGAGTCGTGCACTTAAACTCAGAAGTGCACGGGTCTCACTCCTTATTTCTGGACAGTCCAGAAATAAAAATTCCAAGTGTCTACCAAGCCACAACCATCAGATTGGAAGATATCCTAGTGGTCCGAGAGTTCCCTGACGTATTCCCGGACGATTTGCCGGGGATGCCGCCCGATAGAGAGGTGGAGTTCAAGATTGAACTTGCACCGGGAACCGTGCCAATATCCTGTAGGCCGTACAAGATGGCGCCCAAGGAGTTGGCTGAACTGAAGACTCAGCTCACGGACCTCCTGGAGAAGGGTTTTATTAGGCCGAGCTCCTCGCCATGGGGTTGTTCGGCATTATTTGTCAAGAAGAAGGATGAGACGTTGCGGCTTTGCGTGGACTATCGTCCATTAAATGCCGTAACCATCAAGAACAAGTACCCATTGCCACGGATCGACATGTTGTTTGATCAGTTGGTCGAAGCAAAGATCTTTTCCAAAATGGACTTAAGATCCGGGTACCATCAGATTAAGATAAGGGCTGAGGACATTCCGAAGACGGCTTTCTCGACGAGGTATGGACTTTATGAGTACCTGGTCATGTCCTTCGGCCTCACCAATGCTCCAGCTCACTTCATGTACTTGATGAACTCGGTATTCATGCCGGAGCTGGAAAAGTTTGTCGTGGTCTTCATCGACGACATCCTGGTATATTCCAAGTCGGAGGAAGATCACAAGAAACATCTGTGTATAGTCTTGCAACGGCTGCGGGACCACAAGTTATACGCGAAATTCAGCAAATGCGAGTTTTGGATATCGCAAGTGCCTTTTCTCGGGCATATTATCTCAGCGGAGGGTATCGCTGTGGACCCGAGCAAGATCACTCAAGTGCTGAATTGGAAATCCCCGAGAACTGTTCACGAGGTATGGAGTTTCCTCGGACTCGCGGGATATTATCGTAGGTTCATTCCGAACTTCTCAAAGATTGCCAAGCCTATGACAGAGCTGCTGAATAAGGCTACCAAATATGTTTGGAGTTCAGCATGTGAAGCAGCATTCAAGGCTTTAGTCAACCACCTGACATCAGCACCGGTTTTGGCGCAGCCAGACACAACAAAACCGTTCGATGTGTACTGCGATGCATCTGGCATTGGGCTCGGATGTGTGCTGATGCAAGACCGAAGGGTGGTCGCGTATGGATCAGGGCAGCTTAGAAACCATGAGCAGAATTATCCAACTCACGATTTGGAGCTCGCTGCCGTGGTACTTGCACTGAAGATGTGGAGGCACTACCTACTCGGTAACCTCGTACGTCTATATACCGACCACAAAAGCCTCAAGTACATATTCACTCAGAAGGAGCTGAACATGAGGCAGCGAAGATGGTTAGAATTGATAAAGGATTACGAAATAGAGATCCATTATCATCCGGGCAAGGCAAACGTAGTGGCGGATGCGCTGAGTCGCAAGTCACACGTCAACAATCTGACCATCACACCGTTAGAAGAGAGCGAACCACCACTACATGTGATTCCACATGGAGCTCTCTACAACCTAGCTTTGATCCCCACCATCCGTGAAGAGATAGAGGCAGCCCAGAAGAATGACAAGGGCATGTCACATTTGCGGAGACGTGTAGACAGTGGGGAGCTGAAATGTTTCCGGAAGGATGGAGACGGCGTCCTATGGTTCAAGGACCGGATCGTCGTACCCCGTAACCCGGAATTACGAAAGAAAATCTTTGATGAGGCTCACTTGTCAAAGTTCTCTATTCACCCCAGCAGCAACAAGGTGTATCAAGAACTCAGAAGCAAGTTTTGGTGGACACGGATGAAGCGTGAGACTGCAAAATACGTGTCCGAGTGTGATACATGTTGAAGGGTGAAGGCAGACCATATGCGGAAACCGGGACTGCTGCAACCACTGGGCATTCCTGCTTGGAAATGGGAGGATGTGAGCATGGACTTCATCGTCGGTTTACCCACCACCTTGCAGAAACATGATTCTGTGTGGGTGATCGTCGATCGGCTAACCAAAGTTGCCCATTTCATCCCGGTCAACACCAACTACAACGCCAAGAAGTACGCTGAACTGTACATCTCACAGATCTTATGCTTGTACGGTGTACCCCGTACCATCATATCGGATCGGGGCACTTTATTTGTGTCCCGTTTTTGGGAGCAGCTACACGCTGCCTTGGGGACGAAACTGATCCGTAGTTCAGCATACCACGCACAGACGGATGGACAAACCGAGCGGGTAAATCAGATCTTAGAAGACATGCTACGAGCTTGCGCTATCAACCACGGCAAGAATTGGGATGATCACTTGCCGTTAGCCGAGTTCTCGTACAATAATGGGTACCAAGCCAGCATCAAGATGGCACCTTACGAGGCGCTATACGGTAGGAAGTGCCGCACACCATTGAACTGGTGTGAGTCTGGCGAAAAGGTTACCTTCGGGATTGACCTCGTGAACAACGCGGAAGAAAAGGTTCGACTGATTCAAGCAAACCTAAAAGCTGCTCAATCCCATCAGAAACAGTATGCGGACCGGAGAAGGCGCCCATTACAATTCGAAATTGGAGATCACGTATATCTACGGGTATCTCCAATGAAGGACGTAAACAGATTTGGGGTGAGAGGAAAGTTGGCACCCCGAGTCATCGGTCCATTCCAAATTACCGAAAGATGTGGATCAGTGGCATACCGGCTGAAATTACCAGAAGCACTTTCCGGTGTGCACGACGTCTTTCACATTTCCCAGCTGTGGAAGTGTCTCAAGCTATCAACTACCGTCAGCTGGAAGATATTGAAGAACTACAACCGGATCTCACATATCGGGAGGAACCGGTGCAGATTATTGATGAAAAGGCCCGAACCACACGCAACCGTACGTTGTGGTTCTACAAGGTTCTATGGAGTAATCACTCCATGGACGAATCGACATGGGCGAGCGAAGAATTTCTTCGCGCTAACTACCCCGACTTTTTCACGTCGCAAATCCGGTAATTTTCCACCGTCCTCTCTCTCATTTTCACCTCATAATCTCGGGACGAGATTCTTTTAAGGGGGAGGAATGTAAGGGCCTCATTTTTGGACACATAACTGAAGTGTTCATCACCATACACACACACCTCATTTGAGGAAAGATGATGAACACAAGTGAAGAGCAAGTAACCACCATCAACATGCTCATTAGAGAACAAACTCACACATTGCAAAAGTGGTATTTTCCACATGTGATATAGGTGGGCTGGACATATGAAAACTCCTACACATTGCTAAGAATGTCCATGCCAAGTTTCACCCAAATTCAAAACCTTTTTGAGGTCATTTTGGGTATAGCTAGAAAGAGGGCAGTTTGAAACCATATTCAAATTCAAACTGTTTTTATCCCATGAATTTAAAAGTGGGAGGCATATTCTTACTCAGCACATTTTTGTGAGCTCACACACCAATTTTCACTCCATTTGGAGTTGATCTTGACATGAGCTAAGTGGGGCAAATTCAAAATTTATTTGAATTCAAAACTGAACTTGTGCTGAAATTCATTCAAACCAAACCCAATTTGAATTCTACTCAATTTAAATGGCTCATGGGTGAATAATTTGAATCACCATGGCTATTTTGGGGCTCACTGTTTAGAACAGTGATTAGGAGTGAATTTCAGAGGTTAAAACCCCGGGTGGGACCCACATGTCAGCCACTGAAGCAAAAGAAACCGACTGAGAGCTCAGCTCGGGTAACCGCGCACGCTGCAGCTGCCGCCACGGAGAAGAAACGGCGAAGCCACCAGCTGCTTGCCGATCTCAGCCGCGGAACCGACTCCCTGGGTCTTTATCTACCCGCCCGAGCAGTCACCGGCGCCTTCCACCGCTGCCTCGTCGCACTTCCACCCAAAACGCCGAAACACCTCGCCGCCTGAGTGAACCTTCGGTTCCTCATCGCCCGGCCAATCCAGTGACCCTCCCGGCAATCTGAGACCAGCACCGGGTGCGCCAAGCTACCTTCAACACCTTCGCATCGGTTCCAGACCCTGCGCGGTCTTCCCCGAGCTCCACCGCGGCGATCTTGTCTCTGCCGGTTCAGCTCGAGCCGCCGCTGCGGGAACCATGACCGAGAAATTCGTAAGCCACACTGCACCATTCGTCCTCTCATGGAGAGGATCACTTCTAGTAGCCTGTGCGGGTCCATAGGAGCAGGAACCATGAAGAACCGTGGAGAGAAACCGCTGTTCTTCGAGTTTTAGTAGAAATCCCGATTTCCGGCCTAGGTCGCACGGTGACAGCCCAATACAGCTCTTCCCGAGCTCCGTGGAGCTCACGTCGACCTTTCCTATGGTCCACTGATGCTCGAAGACCCTTAGCTCGATCGGGCTAGGTGCTAGGGGGGACGGGCAACACGGCCGAAGTTCTCCCGAGTCTGCGGCTCATCGCCGACCATGTGGCGGCCATTTTCATGGCGAGCTGGCCCGAGAATCCTATTCCCCGAGGGAAAATAGACAGAGGCGGCCAAAATCGTGAAGTTTGGAGCTGTACATAAGCCGGCGACGAGCTCTCCGGCGAGGCTCCTCGGCGGCAGAACGCGGGCAGCGGGAGGTAGACGAAGGGGTGGACCCCAGCTGTCAGCGGGAGATATTTTAAATCGGGATCGGGCTGCGGCCGGGATCGGCTGTGCTGGAGCGCAAATACCCTGTGAGCTCCGGTGTGCCGGACACCTCCGCGCTCGACACGTGTCCCCGCGGGCCCCGCGAGATTTATACTTTTTCCCCGATTTTCAGAATTCTTCCAAACTTCAAATCCTCATAACTTTGGCTAGAAAGCTCCAAATCGAGTGAACCAAATTTTATTGGATTCAGCTCTCTGAGTACTTTCCAGAAAATCAAGTTTCACTTCATGAAAATCCTTATTTCTCCAGAATTAATTCCTCAAAGTTTAAACTGTTTGGAATTTTAACTGGGGAATCCTTTGGAGGAAAATACTGAAATTTTGCTGGGATGTTCACCAAAATATCCCAGAACTACCATAAAAATTTCATACCCATTTGAGCTCATTTGATCCACCTAATGGTGTGATTAGTGAAACTGTTCCAGAGAAAATAGAAAATGTTCAGAAACATTTTCAGAATTTTCTCTGAAATTGTTTAGCTCATATCTTTAGCTAGGAACATTCAAATTAAGTGATACCAACTCCATTAGAACCCTCTGAAAATCTAGTTTTCAGAAAGTCATAGTTTGTTTCATGAAAATCCTTAGAACACCCTAAAAGCCTTTAATTAAGGTCAAGTACATGATTAATTGTGGAGGGCTCAAATGAGCTTTACTGCAACTAAAACTTGACCAAGTCTCTGTTTAGGTTGTGACCAAGCCACAGTAAAAATTTCACAGTCATTGGGCTTGTCTAGTAAGAGTTATAGACTTCACAAGTTAAAGTTAATACAACTGCATCTAAATTAATACATGTATTGCTTCTATCATGTAGTCGCTAAGGTCGAGGAGGAACCTTAAGTCCTAGACTTCGTTACTCTGGAGGAACAGCTAGCCTACGACCAAGAGCAGCAAGGCAAGCTCCGGTTTGCATTAACCGTTTTACAAATTTTATTGTTTTGAGCACTTACATGAGTATTATGCTTCTTTGCATTAGAGTCTTGTTTGGAAACCCAATTGCATAGCCAAGAAAACCATGGCTTGGGTTTAGGATTGCAAACCCCGTTAGCTACTGCAATGCTAAGATAGTGTAGGATTCGGTACAAGTCGAGTAGTTGGAACTACTCGCGAGCATAGGCTAGAGACACTAGACTCAGGTAGTGATAGCACATGAAACACATGGCAAGAAAATGAGACCAAGCGGAGGGTAAGGGCAGCAGGACTTTGGGGCCTGTGTACTGTAGCTCTGCTTGTGTCGATTGAGGACCGAGCCGTGTGCGGGCCTGTTGAACAAGCTAGAACAGTACCGAAGACCTACCGGCTATATGGGAACCGGGAAACTGATGTAACTCGGGTAGCTGGGTATTGAGGCATTGCCCGTCGTTCAGAGGGTAGGTTGAGAGCTCGAGGTGTAAATCGGCTGGCGGCACTGAGATGCGCGTGCAGAGACCTCTTGCTCGGGACGATGGGACCGGTTCAATATTTGGCTGACGGGCGAAAGGTAGTTGCGTACGGCGTCCGTGATGGTTGTTGTAGGCAACATCGAGTACGGGCGTACGTCACGGGTTGTTCGGGTAACCCTGCAGGTGTAAATCGATTATAATCGCCGTCCACGAGGTCAGTGAGTACCACTTGTTCACTGTACCGTGACATAGAAAGAATAGGCTAGTTACATGTTAAAATGCTGCTGATTGAAAGATGGACTTTGCTTGTTAATGGTTTGTTGTAGTTTAGAGCTAACTAAAGTTCTTTTAAACTTTGGGCAAAGTACATGAGAGAAATGCGTTTCTTGTTTGATTGCGGCTCTCATGTGCCTTAGCGTAAGGTTCTCCACAACCTGCTGCTAAAACCTGAAAATAAGGTTCTACTAATTAGGCGAGTCCTTGCAAATGATTTTTACCTCATGTAACCCATTACCCCTCATGTAGAAGTTCCATGTTTAGGTGAGACGGGTCAGACTTGCTGAGCCTTCATGCTCACTGCTTGTGTTTGAAGATTTTGCAGGGTTCTATGAGGAAGGGACTCCCGAAGAGGAGACGGAACCTCAGGAGGGGAACCCCGTCGAGTGGGAGTCGTGCACGCCGCAGAGTTAGTGTGCGTGTGTGCTAGCAAGGACACGTTCAAGGGCTGAACGTGGACTTGATGCGTAGTCTATGCCCGTGAGTGTAGACTGGAACTATTTTGGTGTAAACATGTTCATAAACTTGTTTATGTAATAAAATTCCGCTTCCGCTTTGTACCTTTGACGTGTGTTATCCGGTGCTGTGCAACGCAGCACCCCTCAGCGTGATCCTGGCTCGACAAGACCGTTGGGGTCGTGTCATAGACCTTGAGATTTCACCCGATCTGCAACTGGAAGCACTTCTGCATGCACCACTGGTATGTGGCTCCTGTGTTTTTCAGTCCGAAGGTCATCCTCACATAGCAGTAGGGGTCGTAGGGAGTGATGAATGCCTTGGCTCACCGTTCCCCATCACTGAGGGCGATCTGGTGGTATCCTGAGTAGGTATCGAGGAAGCACAGGGATTCGTTCCCTGCAGTGACATCAATGACCTGATCGATGCGAAGCAACGGGAAAGGATCCCTCGGCCATGCTTTGTTTAAGCTCGTATAGTCAACACACATCCTCCGTCCCTGCTATTCTTCTTAACAAGTACAGGGTTGGCTAACAATACGGGGTGCTGCATCTCTTCGATGAAGCTAGAAGATAGGAGTTTGTTGATCTCCATCCCATTGACTTGTCGCTTCTGTTCGTCGAAGCGGCACAACCTTTGCTTGACGGGCTGGGAGCCCGGCTTGATGTTGAGGGTGTGCTCGGCGACTTCTCAGGGGATGCCTAGCTTGTATGTGGGTTGCCAGGTGAAGATGTCCCAGATAGGACGTAGGAATTCGGTGAGATCGGCCTCCCGCTCTTGTCCTAGGGCAGTGCCCACCCGAATCATCTTTGATGAGTCTTCTGGATCGATCTGAATCGCCTTTGTATCCTCCAAGGGCTGGAAGGTTCCAGATCTGGCTGAACTCTGCAGCCGCGACCGCTATTGACGCCAGCTTGCATGCAATTCGTTCGCACAGAAGGGCTTGTTGTACGTTTTATTGCACGGCGAGGACTCCCCTGGGACTGGGTATCTTCACTTTGAGGTAGGTGTAGCTCCGCCTGGCCATAAGTTCACGTAGCATTGCCATCCTAGCACAGCGTGAAGAGCGCTTTCGCACTCGGGGACCTCAAAAGTGAGATTCTCTGTGCGGAAATTTGCCTCTTCCTCGATGGTGACAGGGAGGTCGATTACTCCGAGAGACATCACCTGTCCGCCAGGAATGATGCCATAGAAAGGCGCTTGGGCCAGCCAGAGGTGGGTGCGTGGTATCTCCATGTCTTCGAGAGTCGTGGCGTACAAGATGTTGAAGCCGCTCCCGCCGTCCATCATCACCTTGGTCAGACGCTTGGTGCCGACTATTGGGTCCACGATTAAGGGCCAGCGCCCCGCTTGCGAGAGATGGGGGGGTGGTCAGCCTGGTCTAATGCGATCTTGGTCTCTGACCAGCGGAGAGGTGACGTGACGGTTGTTGTGGCGATATCGGCCTTTCGAGAGTCGCGGGGTGGCGACGAGGTGGGCTCAGCTGTATCCCTACAAGGAGGCAGGCTTTTTGAGTGTATAGGCATGCTTTTCGGGAGCGGGGCAATCCTTTGTCCGCCGGGGACCCGAGGGACACTTGCACTATGGGAGAATGGTTTGCGGCACCTTGGTCGTGTGATCTGACTCTAGGGCAGCGCGGGGGCGTACTCTAGAAGACCGTCGTCACCGGTGAAGAAGTCGAGGTCGCTGAAGGATATCTTCGTACAGGGCGCAAGAGTTGATCATGGGGAAGCCATCGAGGTGGTGAAGAAAAAGTGGAACACACGATAGTCCCCCTACTCGGCATGCCAACTGTAGGCGTTTCAGACTTCTGACTAGTAACTGAATGTACCGCACGTTCTACCTCGAGGTGGCCTAGCTAAGAATACAAAAAGGATTATACTGGTTCGGGCAAGAATTCCCTACGTCCAGCCGTGGTGTCTCACTTGTTCTTACTCAAGAATGGGGGTTGTTCTTACAAGTGCGAGAGCCTGCCCCTTCAAACTGGCAGATCTCTCTATTTATCCTCTCTCTCCCTCGTTTTTCTCTCTTCCTCATTTCCCCTCTGTGCTGCCGAGGGGGGGGACGAGTAATGGGTCTAGGAAGGATTGTCTTGTCATTCGTTTGTCAGGGCACTCAATGGTGCCACTGTACTCCTAACTTGCTGCTGCTCCTGTTCCCGTCCCATCATTAGGAAGTGGTCTATACCGAGGCACACGCGCGCCCCGCGTCCCACTCCTCTCCGATCCAGTTGGAGGTGACAGGCATTCAATGTCGGGGCCAGGGGGTACTTGAGTACTCCTCCACTAGGCCAAGGCGACGCCTGCTCCACATTGAAGGCCACCTGCTTCCCGTCTTCCCAAGGTCGGGCTCGAGTCGTCCCTTCGAGGCCATCACCTCTTTTTGGGTCACCTCGGGGGTGAGTCCTGCATCCTGCCCAAGGGTCGGCCTCGAGCACCTCGCCACGCCTTCTCCCAAGTTCGGGCTCGAGCCTGCCTCGTCATCCCTCGTGGGATGCTCCCTTGCCTCCTTTCTGGGATTCTGAGCCCAAAACCCCATCAATTAGTAAAGAAAAAAGTGAATGTGGCCTAGAGGGGGGTGAATAGGCCTTTAAAAGATTCCTGCACACTTAATAGAGTTATCAGAAACTTGATGGACCGGACTAGTCCGGTTGTGTGGGCGGACTAGTCTGGTGTGCTGAATTATGTGAGTTAATTAAGTGTGTTTCAGAAATTGAATCTTTCAGCAGCGGAATGAGAACAACAGTTTTTATAAATTAAGTTTATTGTATAAGTGCACGTGCAAACATATAAGAAACTTAAATGATGATTAACAAACTAGTGATCTAATGTATCAAAATGTAAAGTAAATGAGAGACAAAAAAGACGAATTTTTACCGAGGTTCGATCTCACCAAGAGATCTACGTCCTCGTTGAGGAAGCTCACACAGAGCCGGGTTCCCGACCCTTTCCCTCTTTAAGTCACCACAAAGGCCGACTTGACTCCACTATCACGGGTAATCAACGAGTTTGTGGGGCAACCTCAAACGTTGAGGGCTCCCACAAGAATTACAATGAGAAAGCGATCAAATACACTCAAAAAGATTACAATGCAGAATATGAGTGTAGAGAGATCAAACCCCAAGAGCTCACAACGAAGAAACGACGATCTCCCAATCCCAAATCCAAGTATTTGATTGATTTTCACCTTTTTCCACCTTAGATGTGTGGGGAGATGTGTTTTTGGGCTCTTGGGACTTGTGGCGGCGCTAGGGTTTGAGTTTTTAGCAGTATGAGTCGTGTCTCACTATTGGAAGGCCGTGGATCACCAATTTATATGGTTTCAAAAAGTTATCGTTATAAAACCTAATACCGGACTAGTCCGGTATATGATCGGACTTGTCCGGTCTACTTCCAGTGGGTTAACCGGACTAGTCCGGTCTAAAACCGGATTTGTCTGGTGCTATGTGAAGTGGGGTTCCAGAAAGTTTAGCGGACTAGTCCTGTCGCATGGATGGACTAGTCCGCAGTCCTCTAAAGAGAACAACAGAAACATGATCGGACTAGTCCGGTCTAAAACCGGACTTGTCCGGTTGCGTTCCAGTATGCTGACCGGACTAGTCCGGTCCATGGACGGACTAGTCCGGTGTTCAGTGGATTTTAGTTGATTATTAGCCCTTACCCTTACGCAAAGTCATGAGCTCTTGGGATGTGTCTCTCACACACACCCTATACATTTACATCTACTTTGCTCTTCTAAATTCCACTAAAGTCTTCCTTTTAGGGCAGCACTTTATTTTTCACCTTTTTGTGTGCACGAGCTAGTTCACTTTGGTTGTCCTGCAATCATTTCGTTAGGATCTCATATGCTTGTCATCAATTAGCCAAAACCCACAAGGGATATCCTAGATGCACTTACAATCTCCCCCTTTTTGGTGATTGATGACAACTACTTGAGATATCACAATTAAGAATAAAAAGTTGATTTTCATAAGGTGTGCACGTATGAGAATAATAAAGAATTCACAAAAAGCTTCTCACATATGCACACACCTTATGGTGGGGTGCCTAACAGGTGTGTGATAAACAAAATGTGATAAATTAAAGACAAGCAATAGTGAACATATAAGTAGGCATTAGAGCATAGTGCATCACACATAAGAAAAGAAATAGTGCATTACAAGATTTTAAAATAGGTACATGTCCTTGATCACAAAAGAGCTTAATAACTAATACTAGATAGTTTGAGTTCAAATCTAATCTCAATCTCTCCCCCTTTGGCATCAAGGCACCAAAAAGGGAAAAATTTAGGGGAATCACTCATCGCTGCCTCCTCCTTCACTCTCAGTCTGATCTTCATCTTCACCAACTTCGGCATCCACGGGAGCAGGATCTTCCTCTGAGTCCTCGGAGGCGGGCGGTGATCCAATGGGCTCAATCTCAAGCTTTGCACAGATAGACTTGATATTGGCATTGACATACTGTTGATGTTTCTTTCTTGCAAGCTTTTCCTTGCGCTGCCTGTCTTCGATCTTGCGGCAGCAGGCAAAGATGGAGGAGAGCATCTTGAGGATGCCACTGGATGATTCTTGGGCAGGTGGAGACCCAGGAGGAGCAGCTGCAGATCTAGTGACATCATGAGCTTGCTTTGATCTCCTCTCCACTGATGGAGAGGACGGGGCAGTTGGAGCCGGGGGGAGAGTGTACTCGGTGGGTTTTTGCGGCTTCAACCCCGCATGCTTGACATCCTTGACGAACTCGAGTCCCGTCACTTTCTCAATCATGTACATGATATACGGTGCATATCCACAGGACCTATTGGGGGTGATTGAGATGTTCACAATGTCGTTGTAGATATACTCAAAAACATTGAATGGTCTCCTTCCACTAATGACCTTCATGAGAGTCCTCAAGGTCCCTTGTATAGTCCCTGCATCTCCATCCTTCGGAGCTATAGTCTTTCTCAAGACTCTATTGAGGACCACAAAGAAGGGCTTCAGATATTTGATGGTGGGAGGAACATATGGCATCCTTGTGTCATAGAGAAACTCAAGCTCTTCCTTCTCCAGGGGTTTCAGATTATGGATGATCAGTTCATGATCCAAATTGTGTTGGAGGTGAAGAATCCTAGCAAATTCATCATAAGTGACACTATACCTTGAACCATGAGTCATCCAAGTAAGACTGTCTCCATCACCACGAGCAAAGTAGAGAATGGAGTAAAACTGGGTCATGACTTCATTGTTCCAGTCATACTCAAAAGATAGCAGGTCCGTCAGACCGTGCCTCTCTAAGGCCTCCACCATCTCACGAAAGGCAGGATACCTCTTCGACTTCAGGTATTCAACATTTAGCCATTGACTCTCTACTACAGGATTCTTCATCTTCATGTACACATGCTCGTAGTAGTCTGCATGGAAGTTGCTCCAGAACCTTGGATCAGAACATTGTTTAGGTCGGTCATACACTTCAATCTTCCTGAAGTTATCAGCTAGCTCACCCCCTTTTCCAATGAAATCCTCACTTGAAGGCTGCCTGTTGCGATGAACGGGATTTTTCATTTTCAGAGGCCCAATGGGGCCACTAGCAAGTCCCTTCCCTTTATTGAGAACTCTTTTTGGCCCTGACGAGCCCTCAGCAGCATCTTTCCTTTGAGGCCTTTTGACAATGACTTTCCTCTTCTTAGGTACATTGTCGTCGGAGGGTGGAGAGTGAGCATTGACATCATGTCTCTTCTTCATCACTCCCTCCTTAGCTATCCTCACTCTTTCACGTTGAACTTCTTCGTCAAGGTGAAAAGAGCCGTCATCTGAGCCTGAAAACATGATGCTCGATAAGGAGTTTAAGGATTAGATGCAAATGGATGCATTATCGACTTCAAATGGGAATGTAGGGGTTCAATTGTCAGAGACCGGACTTGTCCGGTTTCAGAGTGCGGACTTGTCCGGTGGACCGGACTTGTCCGCATCTGAGCGCCGGACTAGTCCGGCCTAGCATAAGAACCCTAAGGTTTCATTTTAATCAAATCTCCTATCTAAGGACTCAAGGGCAGGAAAGTGGTAGGAATACATCTATTGAGGCAATGTACATCCTTTTGAAATCAAAGGAAACTAGCTAGAACTAGAAAAGTTGAGATTTTGGTTTTAGGGGGGAATTTACCAAGATTTGAAGATTCTCGTTGAAGGAACAAGAGTCTATCCGGATGAGTCCGGAGAGTAGAATCCACTCGTCGAGGAGAGGCTTTTTCACGGAGAAAACTCCGAGTTTGAGGGCTCAACTCCAAAATCACTTTGGAGCTAGGGTTTAGGAGAGGGGGTGAGACAAAGTGCTTATGAGTGGAGAGGGAGGGGTTTGGTCCGGCCAACTCCTTCTATATGCGACTGACCGGACTAGTCCGGTCGTGGTAGCGGACTAGTCCGGTGCCCCTGAATTAACCTAATTGTCGTCTGTCCGGACTAGTCCGTTTCCAACAGACCTGATACATATATAGATGATTAATAGTGATCCAAGGACAATAATTTTGCAAATAGTCTTGGTGATTACGACCAGTAGGCAATCAGCAATCAAACAATGGTCATAATCCACAAGATTTCTTCATTAAAATAGTTTTCTGAGTAGAAAAGGAGAAGAGGAGAATTTTTAACAATACAAAGGAACATTTTAAGTTGCAACCAGGTATGCAATGTTTCAAGCCACATTTTGAGAGTCAAGAATATTTAGCTCATTTCTTAGTTCACAAAACCTTTTCTCATCTAATGGTTTGGTAAAAATATCCGCAAGTTGTTTTTCAGTCCTAACATGTGAAATAGCAATGTCACCTTTTAATGAATGATCTCTAAGAATGTGATGACAAATATCTATGTGCTTAGCTCTTGAGTGCATTACAGGGTTGTGTGCAATTTTTATAGCACTTTCATTATCGCATAGAAGCGGGATATGACTTAGATTGTAGCCGTAGTCCCTAAGAGTCTGTCGCATCCAAAGTAGTTGCGCACAACAACTACCGGCTGCAACATACTCCGCTTCCGCTGTGGAAAGAGCAATGGAGTTCTGCTTTTTAGATGACCAAGAAACTAGGGACCTACCAAGAAATTGACAAGTCCCTGACGTGCTCTTTCTATCGACTTTGCATCCTGCATAGTCGGCGTCGGAATAACCTATCAAGTTAAACTTGGATCCTTTGGGATACCAAAGGACCAAGTTGGGTGTGTGCACAAGGTACCTTAGGATTCTTTTTACAGCAATTAAGTGACACTCTTTAGGTGCGGCTTGAAACCTTGCACACATGCAAACACTAAGCATAATATCTGGCCTAGATGCACATAAATAAAGTAAGGAGCCAATCATGGACCGATATACCTTTTGGTCCGCATTTGGACCGTCTTCATTGAGGTCGAGATGTCCGTTGATGGCCATGGGTGTCTTGATGGGCTTGGCTTTGTCCATACTGAATTTCTTGAGAATGTCTTGTGTATATTTAGTTTGGCTTATAAATGTACCTTCTCTCAGTTGCTTCACTTGAAATCTCAAGAAGAACTTCAATTCACCCATCATTGACATCTCGAACCTGTCTGTCATTATTTTGCTAAATTCTTCACAGAAGGACTTGTTAGTGGATCCAAAGATAATGTCACCAACATAAATTTGACATACGAATAAATGATCATCAAAATGTTTAGTAAAGAGTGTATAGTCAGCTTTACCAATTTTGAATCCATTTTGAGTCAGAAAATCTCTAAGGCACTCATACCAGGCTTGAGGAGCCTGTTTGAGGCCATAGAGAGCCTTACGCAGTTTATAGACATGGTTGGGATACTCCTGATCTTTGAACCCCGGTAGCTGCTCCACATAGACTTCCTCCTTTATCGGACCATTGAGGAAGGCACTCTTGACATCCATTTGATACAACTTAAAATTATGGTGAGTGGCATATGCCAATAAAATGCGAATGGACTCAAGTCTAGCTACAGGAGCGAAAGTTTCATCGAAGTCCAAACCTTCCACCTGAGAATAACCTTTGGCCACCAACCTCGCTTTATTTCTTGTCACTACTCCATGTTCATCTTGCTTGTTCCGAAAGACCCATTTGGTTCCAACGATGTTCGCCCTTGGTCTTTCCACCAGCTCCCACACTTCATTTCTTTTGAAGTTGTTCAGCTCCTCTTGCATCGCAATCACCCAGTCTGGATCCCTTAAGGCTTCTTCTACCCTGTATGGCTCTAGAAAAGACACAAAAGAATAGTGTTCACAAAAATTTGCAATTTGAGATCTAGTAGTTACTCCCTTAGCAATATCTCCAATGATATTGTTGACAGGATGGTCTCTTTGCACACACTGATGTACTCTTGGATGTGGAATTTGTATAGTTGCTTGTTCTTCATTGTCTTCATGTGTCATGTCTCCCCCTAGATCATTGCTTCCATGATCATCTTGATCTTCTTGACCTTCCTCAACCTGATCTTGTGTAGGAGCTCCCCCTTGATCATTGCTTCCTTGTTGAAATTCGTCTTGTGTTTCCTCTTGTGGTAGGATATCACCAAGTGCCATTTTATTCAGTGCTTCACATGGAGCTTCCTCCTTATCTAGCATAAACTTATCGACTTGCTCCACTTGTGAGCCGTTAGTTTCATCGAACACTACGTCGCGTGCTACTTCAACAAGGCCGGACACCTTTTGAAGACACGATAGGCGTAGGCATTCGATTCATATCCGAGCAAGAATCCTTCATCGGACTTCGAAGCGAACTTCGAGGCCCTTGGTTTCTTGTTCAGAATAAAACATTTGCAACCAAAAACTTTGAAATAAGAAACATTAGGCTTTTTACCCGTGAGAAGCTCATATGGAGTTTTCTTCAGTAGTCGATGAAGGTACAACCCATTTGTGGCATGACAAGCGGTGTTCACCGCTTCTGCCCAAAATCGGTCTGATGTCTTGTATTCATCCAACATTGTTCTCGCCATTTCGATCAATGTTCTGTTCTTCCTTTCAGCCACCCCGTTCTGTTGAGGAGAGTAGGGTGCCGAGAATTCATGCTTTATACCTTCTTCATTGAGATATTCTTCAACTTGGGTGTTCTTGAATTCTGTCCCATTGTCACTTCTGATATTCTTTACGGTTGATGTGAATTCATTCTGAGCTCTTTTCAAGAACTTCTTGAGGATTCCCTGAGTTTCTGATTTATCATACAAGAAAAATATCCAGGTAAATCTTGAAAACTCATCAACAATTACTAAACCGTATTTGTTACCACCGATGCTGATGTACGCAATTGGACCAAAGAGATCCATGTGGAGAAGTTCCAGCGGTCTAGCAGTGGTCATCACATTCTTGGCGGGGTGTGGTGCTCCAACCTGTTTTCCTGCTTGACAAGCGCTGCACGACCTGTGTTTTACAAAAACCACATCCTTAAGACCACGAATGTGACCACCATTTAGAAGTTTCTGCAGATTTCTCATTCCAACATGGGCTAGCCGTCTATGCCACAGCCATCCCATGTTGGTCTTAGCAACCAAGCAAGTGTTGAGTTCCGCTTTATCTTTGTTGAAGTCAACAAGATAAAGCTTTCCCTTCAACAATCCCTTGAATGCAATCAAGCCATCGCTTCTTCTAAAGACGGTCACACCCTCATTAGTGAATAAACAGTTGTAACCTTTGTCGCATAGTTGAGATATTGATAAAAGATTATAATCTAGAGAGTCTACGTGTAAAACATTAGATAAGGTGTGTTGAGAGGATATTTTAATGTTACCACTACCAAGGACCTTTCCTTGGCTGTTGTCTCCAAAGTATATACCTTCACTTGGATCCTTGTTGCACTCGTACTCCACAAACATACCTCTCTCTCCGGTCATATGATTTGTGCATCCGCTATCTAGCACCCACTTAGACCCGCCGGAGGAGTAAGCCTGCAAAATAGAACTATTCCTTGGTTTTAGGTACCCAAGCTTGCTTGGGTCCTCTCAGGTTAGTCACAAGAGTCTTGGGCACCCACACACAAGTTTTTAAGTTCTTGTGGCATGGCCCTGTATATTTAGCAATGACTTTTCCATACTTGTTTTTCATGAGAACATAAGAAGCATCAAATGTACGGAACAGTGTTTGTAACTCAGATTCATGGGATTTTTCTTTAACAAAAGTGATTCTATTCTTAGCATGATTAGGAGTAGACATGTGTTTGTTCCTGTCAAAACCAAGACCATCTTTGACATTGGGAGGTCTAGTGATCATATATGCACTTCGTGCATATTTGATCTTCTCCTTATCAAAGATGCCGTTTTGAGAAGAATGCATGTCATGAGAGGTTGAAGCATTAGAAATTACATTCTTCTTACTAGATCAAGTGCAGGTTCTTATTGTTGTCGAACTCATGTCTTTGGAGGAAGAGGAGTCACTTTGTTTGAGCGACTCAACTTGCACCTCAAGGATTTTGTTAACTTTTGACAAGTTAGCAAGTTCTTCCTTGATTGCAATGTGCGAGTCCTCTAACTTTGAGTAAGTTTCCTTACTCAAGGCTAGCTCTAACTCAAGTGACTCATTCTTCTCTCTTTCAAGCTCAAGAAGCTTTTCAACTTCTTGATATCTCTTCCTCTCACGGATGAGCATATCTTCTTGTCGGTTGACAAGTTCCTCCTTTTCAAAGATTTTGTTTGACAACATTTCCATTTTCTTTAAAGCAATTTTACTTAGCCCTCTAAACATTACTTCATTATCACTAGAGCTATCAAAGTCATCAATGGAGGAATTTAGTATAGGAGGAGTAAGTCGAACCTTTTTCTTGCCTTCCTTAGCCATAAGGCAAGTGTGGTTGTTCGTGCCCCGTCCTCCCATGTTCGAAAAGAGTGTGGCTCTCATAGTTGGTTTCTTGACTGAGATAGTGGCCATCTCTTCTTCTTCATCGGAGGAGGACTCGTCGTCTGAGTCCCACTCCTTCCCAATGTGAGCTTGATGGACTTGTCTTCTTTTTCTGAAATTTTACTTTTCTTGAGATCTTGTTTCCTTCTTCTTTTTGTTTTCTTCATAAGTACAGTCCACCATGAAGTGACCATACTCTCCGCAGTTGTAGCAAGTGCGTCGAGCCTTGGATTTTTCTTTATCCTTGCTTTTGCCTTCATGTGAATTGTTGCCGTGTCCTCTCTTCATCATGCGTTTGAACTTTTTGATGAAGAGTACCATTTCTTCGTCATCAAGATCGGTGCTCTCGTCGCTTGTATCTCCATCGTCTTGGTCTTCACGAGTTTCTTTGAGTTTGGGTTTGCACGTTGCTTTGAGAGCAACTTCTTTCTTTTTAGAAGAGGTGAGCTCGGCTAAGTCTTTGACGTATTGAACCTCTTTCTCCATCATTTCATGATTTATGATCTTCCCCAATAACTAACTCATGGGAGTCATTTTGTGAAACCGGGGCTTTCCCTAATCATTGAGCAAAGTGTGACGTTTCTTGGCATGAAGGCTCTCATCATCCTTTTGACCACCTCGTGATTAGTCCATTTCTTACTTCCATAGGCACGGATTTTGTTAATGAGTGCCTTCATCCGATTGTACATGTCTTGAGGTGATTCTCCTTCTTCAATAGCAAATCTCCCCAACTCTCCTTCAAGCATTTCAATTTTGGCTTCACGTACAGACCTATTTCCTTCATGAGCTGTTTTGAGTGTATCCCAGATTTCTTTTGCACTCTCTAGTCCATCGATCTTGGTAAAGTCTTCTCTGCTCAGTGATGATGTGATTACTGCAACGGCTTGTGCATTTCTGTGAATCTCTTGTTCTTGTTCCGGAGTGAGTTCTTCATCCGTGTCTGGGATATCTATTCCTGTGCAGACAATATGCCAAAGGCTTGGATTCAAGGATATTAGGTGCATTTTCATGTTGTACTTCCACATGGTATAGTCACTTCCGTCAAACTGGGGGGGCCTTCCCATAGGAATGGAGAGATAATGGTTATTTGAATTGAGACGGTTGTAGTTGTAAGGATATCGAGAGTAGTCGTGATGACCACTCCCCATAGTCTTTTCTTCCTCTTTTCCCTTTTGTGCCATTAATTTCTTTCTCAGTAATGCCGTTAGCTGTCTCACTTCATCATCGTCATGTGGACTTTCTTTCAGCACATCGAAGGCTTTGGCTTCTTGCTCCTCATCGTTGTTGTTCGTCTTCGGGATATCGTTGTTCTTCTCAGAGGCCATTGATCTCTCTGAGATGTGAGTCTCGTTGATGGAGAACTTGGCTCTGATACCAATTGAATGTGGCCTAAAGGGGGGTGAATAGGCCTTTAAAAGATTCCTGCACACTTAATAGAGTTATCAGAAACTTGATGGACCGGACTAGTCCGGTTGTGTGGGCGGACTAGTCCGGTGTGCTGAATTATGTGAGTTAATTAAGTGTGTTTCAGAAATTGAATCTTTCAGCAGCGGAATGAGAACAACAGTTTTTATAAATTAAGTTTATTGTATAAGTGCACGTGCAAACTTATAAGAAACTTAAATGATGATTAACTAACTAGTGATCTAATGTATCAAAATGTAAAGTAAATGAGAGACAAAAAACATGAATTTTTACCGAGGTTCGATCTCACCAAGAGATCTACCTCCTCGTTGAGGAAGCTCACATAGAGCTGGGTTCCCAACCCTTTCCCTCTTTAAGTCACCACAAAGGCCGACTTGACTCCACTATCACGGGTAATCAACAAGTTTGTGGGGCAACCTCACACGTTGAGGGCTCCCACAAGAATTACAATGAGAAAGCGATCAAATACACTAAAAAAGATTACAATGCAGAATATGAGTGTAGAGAGATCAAACCCCAAGAGCTCACAACGAAGAAACGACGATCTCCCAATCCCAAATCCAAGTATTTGATTGATTTTCACCTTTTTGCACCTTAGATGTGTGGGGAGATGTGTTTTTGGGCTCTTGGGACTTGTGGCGCTAGGGTTTGAGTTTTTAGCAGTATGAGTCGTGTCTCACTGTTGGAAGGCCGTGGATCACCAATTTATATGGTTTCCAAAAAGTTATCGTTGTAAAACCTAATATCGGACTAGTCCGGTATATGATCGGACTTGTCCGGTCTACTTCCAGTGGGTTAACCGGACTAGTCCGGTCTAAAACCGGACTTGTCCAGTGTTATGTGAAGTGGGGTTCCAGAAAGTTTAGCGGACTAGTCCTGTCGCATGGATGGACTTACAGAAAGTTTAGCGGACTAGTCCTGTCCACAAGGGATATCCTAGATGCACTTACAAAAAGTGGCAACAAAAAAAACTTCGTTACATGCCTCTTGCACCTAGGCTAAAATGGTTGTTCTATCTAAATCAATTGCAAGACGCATGTGGTGGCATAAGGATGGTTTGCGTGAAATAGAGAGAGTAATGGCACACCCATCTGATGCTCAGGTTTGGAAGGCAATGGACTCTTTTTTATGAAGATTTCACAAAAATGCTAGAAATGTTCATATTGGTTTGTCCACCAATGGTTTCACACCATTCAACACATCTGCAACCTAATGCTCATGTTGGTCAGTCTTTGCTATTCCATACAACCTTCCACCTGTTATGTGTATGAAATATGAGTACATGTTCTTGTTTCTAATCATTCCCGGTCGTACATATAGGGAAACGTTTATGGGTGTTTCTTTGACCATTAATTGAAGAATTAAAAGAATTATGGACCGGAGTGGAAGCGTATGATAGCTATGCATACGGGGTTTTCTCAGGATAGAGCGCACGCGGCAAACATTGTTATCCAATCTGTGGGTCACACTCGAATTGTTCTTGACTTACTCATGGGGCAAGGTGTGTTTTGTTTATTTCTGCCGATGTTTCTTCCAGCAAATCACCAATTTAGGAGGCAAGCCAATACATTTCGAAAGGATACTATTGTAATAAAGGGTCCGCCAAAACGTTTGTCTAGAGCTAAGATTGTTGCATGGCTCAGTAAACTTGTCCCCACAGATGATGGGTTTGTTGGTTTTGGTTCGGAACACAATTGGACTAATATATGTGGCGTATGGGATCTCCCATATGCTAACTCTATTACTCCTTCACAACATCGATGTCATGCACTAGGAACACAAGGTAGCTGAAAGCATCATTAGCGCATGTTTTAATTTCAAAAAGACAGGAGATAATCTGAAGGCTCGAAAGGATTTAACAGAAATTTGTAATCGTTCGTACCTAGAAGTCTGTCAAGATGGTAGTGGTAAATAAATAATGCCACGTGCTCCGTTTTGCCTTAAAGATAAACAAAAGAAAAAAGTGCTCAACGGCTTGTAACAACTGAAATTTCCTGACAGTTACTATGCTCGGTTGAGGTGCACAGTAAATCTTGGTATTAAATAATCTTAAAAGTCATGATTATTATATAATCATAGAAAGGGTTCTTCATATAATGTTTTGTGGATATGTGCATCAGGATGTATGTAGAGTACATGTGGAACCTATTTTTTTATAGATAATTATGTGCTAAAGGAATTACAGTTGAAGTGATGGAAAAATTGGAGAAAGAAATACCTTCACTCATATGCAAAATGGAGAAGGTATCTCCGCCAGGATTTATGAATGTAATGCAACATCTACTTGTGCATTTCCCTTACGAAGCTAAGGTTTGTGGGCCCGTGCAATATCGATGGATGTACCATATTGAAAGGACACTGAAAAAACTTAGAGGAATGGTTTTGAATAAAGCAAGAGTAGAAGGATCTATTGCAAAACCATTTGCTCTGAAAGAGATAACATACTCCTCAAGTACATTCTTTGCAGAGGAACATAATTTGTATCCTCCGACAATGCGGTACCACATATATGAAGAAACTCCTTGCGGTAATCTAAGTATTTTCGGATGGAACTGAAAAGCAGATGGTGGCAGCAGTGGGCATGTGGTCTCAGCAGAAGAATGAAATTCATGTATGTTATAAATGTACACAAACATTAAATAGATGGATCCATATTTTTTGTAAGTCTTTTTTCTAAGTATTGTAAGGCAACACCTCATGTTTTTGTCATTTCTTCATGAGGCATTGACAGGGTTCCTGACTCAGCCCCCCGTGGAGGAGTGGCGATCTTCCCCCTCGACGTCCAAACGAGGGACTGACCCGAAGGAGAAAGCCCAAGCCCGAGCCCAGAAGGAGACGAAGACGGCGTGACAGGGGTCCCGACCCTGACCTCCGGAAGAAGCGGTGATCCTCCCCCTCAACGCCAGGAAAAGAGAGGACAAGAAGAGAAAATCCAAGCCCGACCTTGGGTAGGAAAGAAGCAGGTGGCCTTCAATGCAGAGCAGGCGCCGCCATGACCAAATGGTAGGGCACTCGAGTGCTACCCTTGGCGGGATCATTGAAGGCCCATCCCGTCTGATGGAACAGGAGAGGAGGAGGAGTGCGCAGGGCGCGAGTGCGCCACATATGGCTAGGCCCAGCGACAAGACGGGAGCAGGCGGGGCGGCAGACTCCCAATACGGCGGCTTCATCGAGTACTTGGGCCGACGTATGATGAGACAAGAACACCTGTAACCACGACTTCCTTCCCGCTCGTAAAGAGTTAAGAGAGAGCCGGCGAGAGCGAGTATAAAGGGGGGAACTGATCATCTCCCTAGAGGAAGGCTTTCGCACATGTAAAAGAACCACCCCCCATTTTCAAAAAAGAGCAGCGAGACACCTGAAACTGGACGGAGGGGCTTTGACCGAACCAGTATAAATCTCTTGAGTTTGTAGCTAGGCCATCTCGAGGACATACGCGGTACATACTAGTCGGAAATCCGAACGCCGATAGTTGGCGCGCCAGGTAGGGGGACTGCTGCACGTTTCCGTTCTCCAGTTCATTGATGGTTTCCCCATGTTCGACTCTCGTGCCCGACCCGAGAGTTTTCTTCAGCGACTTTGAGTTCTTTGCCGTCGCAGGCGACAAGATGGAGTTCCATTACGCCCTTACATTCCAGACCCTCCGCTTTGGCTGTTTGGACTTCTTCACCAGCAGCTCTGGCATCCTCCGGATCTCCAACGGGGGACCCAATGCTCAATCCAGAGGAAGGTGGGCAACTGATGCCTTCGACGCATATGCCGCTGGCTACACCTCAATGTCGACCTTCGCAGGGATGATCGAGCGCACGCCGATGTCCCTCTGTTGGATACGCAAATGGGCTATGTGTTTTGCAGGTGAAAAATGCCGAAAAACGAGCTGCAGGAGGCCATATTATCTTGGGAATTTGAGGTGCGGGCGTCCAAGCGGGAGAACCAACCGGAACCCGAAGAAACATCTCACAGGAAGCGTTTTACCTCGGAAATCCCAGATGCGGGCGCTCGGGTGGAAGAGCCAGCAGGGAACCACATTTACCTCGTGGCCGCAAGATAAACAATCTAAACCGCAAGGTAGTGAGGCCAAAGTAGGACTTAGTGAATTCCGTGCTGACTTGAATAGTGTATCGAATAATGTAAAGAGAGTTTTAGAAGATGTTGAATAGTCTGTATTTCCGGGACAATATCTCCTGTTGTTCTGATCCAAAATAGGTCTTTTATATACTTCATTAAAAAGGGGAGCGATAGTTCTATAGTCTTACTGTTGTAAGTTTTTGGATTTGGGGTCTCTAAGGGTGCCAAATTATTCTTGGAAGATTGAGCACAAAATCTGTGACAGACCAACGAGATATCTTTGATTGGTTTAAATTGTGTTCTTCTTTTCAGCACATTCTGAAAAAAAAAGACAAAAGAAAAAGGAAAGTGCAAAACAAGATACAAAAGCCACACAAAGAAGAGAAAAAAACAACAAAGAAAAACAGAAGTGCTTGCATCCTTTGTGTTATCTTGTTCTGTTACATGTCTTGCAAGCTTGAGCTACTAGGAACACATTTAGGACAGCAACTTTGACAAGTACTTTGGACACTTATTCAACTTTACTATTCAATTTGATTGTTGATAAATCCTAGCTATGATATAAAGTGCCTTCCAAGCTACACTTTTCTCTTGAGTTGAATTCAAACACCTTTGCAATCATCCCATGCTCGATTGGTTCTTCACACCGGCCACCGTTGGCCACCTGCAGTGTTGGTAAGAACACTTGTAAGAGCGTTGTAAGATGCTTGAGAGTGTGTGATTCTACTTCCACTTTGCCATTATTCTTTATAGTTGATAGGGATAACATATTTTTGTTGCCTTCTATTTGCTACTAACAATGTCAGATAAAAGCAAGAATCATAAATTAATTGTTGAGATGATTGACATGACGAAGACAACAATGGAACTGCTTACTAAGAATCAAACATTAACAATAGTCACATTGAAAAATTTGGATCACACATCAACCGAGGCTTCACATGATATTCAGACCACCTTCACAACTCCTTCCACAAGAAGAAGTTATATCTTTCCATGTCTTACTTCTTGTGATGGTTTTTGTTACGATGAATGTATTGTTGGGAAATAGAGATTGATAAAAATTTTAGACAATGTCGTATTTGTGAAAGGAGAAAGCTTAGGAATGTTGCTAGTGCATTAATTGATTTTGCATTAACATCGTGGAATAACTTAAGTGATTCAGAAATGACTCAAACATGGAGTGATATGAAAATTCTTGTGTGAGAAACTTTTGCTAATGTATCTAATTGCAAAGATGAAATATATGACCTTGAGAAAAATTTTCTTGTTGTACCTCCTCCTATGCCTATCCTTTTGCTGGAACATGAACAAATAAATGGAGAAAATGCAAAAGAGAATGAGATGTTCAACAACTCTTGTGAAAGTTCAGATCTATTGATTCATAATGCACCTCAAATTACTGTTGAAAATGAGAATAGAGGTAACGAATATCAAAATACACTTGTTGAAGGTGAGAAGTTTTTGGATCTTAATTTTCCACCAATCATGCTATGGTCGAGGAGTAAGTAGTGGAATCTTTTATTGATACACAATTGTCTCATGTAGAAGTTCTCCCACCTATTTATACTCCATAGTAGCATCCACAAACAATTGGGTTTTGCTTAGATTAATATGTTATACACAGTTTTGATGGTCATCAGTTTGTGAGACCCCAACTTAGCAATTCAGATTGCTTCTTCTTCGTTCTTGCCCGTGTTCTCGGTTGCACTTACAGGGATTAGCCTTCTTGGCAAGGTCAAGCATGTGAAGCACAGTTGATAACCAACAGAGTGGTGGTGTAGTGATTGCAGGGATTGTTCGTGTTCTCCTCGAGAGCCTCGGATCATCAACGTCGAGATCTCCATCAATCAACTTATCCATTACCTATCGGCAGATCGGGCCTACTATACTCATCACTTGATCCCTAAGATAATCGTGTGGAGCATTGGGAGGGTTTGGCAAGTTGCAAGGTGGAACTTGTGGCTGTACTGGAGTAAAGTATGCATCGGACATTGGCCCGAGCGGTACACCACTTCCTGTGGGAGGTAAGGAAGATCCATACATGAGAGTTTGGTAGTATGGTTTTTGCACGTTTGGCAAAGTGTTTGGTACGTTTACTGCCGCGCTACTCATGTTAAGATCTAAATGTTTACCCCCGACTTCATCCTGGACTTTTGAATGGTTGATCGGATCTGCTGATGTAAGTTTCTACCCGTGTTCTACTTGAAGTCGGCCTTAAACATAATGAAAGAACTTTTCAATCTATCCGCTACCGTGAGAGCCATCTATTCAACGTCCACACCATACTTGCTGGCTACCGACACTCTACTAGATGCACGGGATCTTCGAGTGAGATTTTTGTGTTTACCTTACGTGCAGTCGCTTTCCGTGTGTCGGCCTTTTGGACAATGGCCTCCCCTAGTCTTTTGGAAGCATGCAAACTAATATTGTAGGCGCACCATCTTCTCTTGTTTGATATCGCATTCCAATTCTTCTTGGATGCGTTCCCAGTCCTCCTGCATGAGATCTTTGAGTTGAATACCGATGATGTTGCTCGCGTCGACGGCCAAGCCGTCGGCCTTCCTCCTAGATGCATCTGCCGTGCTCTTTGCTTGTTGATTGGTACAAAAACCGTGCCGATCGTCGAGTATGAGCGAAGCTTGATGCACTTGATGTCGTTCCCCAGCGGAATCACCAATTCTGTTGGTGTGTTTTTGCGGTGATCACCGAAACTTGGGCGAAACACGAGTTTCTTGGATGAAATGGGTTATGTTCTCCATTTGGGGAGAAGCATCAGATACTTTTCTTGGCAAGGTATGAAAGAACTACGAACTAATCTAAGAACTAAGAAGAACTAAGAAAACGTAAAAGAATGAATGTTTGGTCGGGATTCTAAATGTCTTTCTCTCGGCAGAGGGCTGCCTTTATATAGACCTGGTACAACCTTGAAGTTTCCAAGTTATCCCGACAATTCTATCTCTAAACTCTAAACTTCCTTAACTCTAGTCTATCTCTAAGGCACGTAAACTCAAACTTATCAGGACCTTACTTTTAAGTTTTAGCAGCACTTGTGGAGAACCTCACGCTAAGGCACATGAGAGAGCCGCAATCAAACAAGAAACGCATTTCTCTCATGTACTTTGCCCAAGGTCGAAAAGAACTTTAATTAGCTCTAAACTACAGCAAGTCATTAACAATCAATGTATAGCTTTCAATCAGCAACTTTTAAATGACTCTAACCTGTTCTTTCTACGTCACGGTAACGTGAACAAGTGGTACTCACTGACCGCGAGGGATGGCGATTATAATCGATTTACACCTGCAGGGTTACCCGAATAACCCGTCACGTACGCCCATACTCAATGTCACCTACAGCAACCATCACGGACGTCGTACGCAACCACCTTTCACCCGTCATCCAAATGTTGAACCGGTCCAATTGTCCCGAGCAAGAGGTCTCTGCACGCGCATTCACAGTGCCACCAGCCGATTTACACCTCAAGCTCTCAACGTACCCTCTGAACGTCCAGCTATGCCTCAACACCCAGCTACCCGAGTTACATCGGTTTCCCGGTTCTCATATATCCGGTAGGTCTTCGATACTGTTCTAGCTTGTTCAACCGGGCCGCACACGGCTCGGTCCTCAACCGACACTAGCGGAGCTATGGCACCCAGGCCCCAACGTCCTGCTGCCCTTATTCTCCGCTCGATCTCATTTTTCTCGCCATGTGTTCCATTTGCTATCTTTACTCGAGTAGTGTGCCTCTAGCCTATTCTCGCGAGAAGTTCCAACTACTTGACTTGTACTGAATCCTACACTATCTTAGCATTGCAGTGGCTAGCTGAGGTTTACAAACCTAAGCCCAACCCAGGGTTTTCTTGGCTATGCATTTGGGTTTTCAAACAAGACTCTAATGCAAAATTGAAGTGGGTGCTCAAAGTAAGTTCTCAAAACAGTAAACTTTATAAAAAAAACTAATGCAAACCGGAGCATGCCTTGCTGCTCTTGGTCGTAGGCTAGCTCAAATGGATCTGAAGTTTTTATGGTAGCTCATGGATATTTTGGTGAACATCCTGGCCAAATTTCAGAATTTTCCTCCAAACGGTTCTCCAGTTAAAATTCTAAACAGTTTAAATTTTGAAGAATTAATTCTAGAGAAAAAGAATTTTCATAAAGTGAAACTTGATTCGTTGGAAAGTACTCTGAGAGCTGAATCCAACAAAATTTGGTTCACTTTATTTGGAGTTTTCTAGCCAAAGTTATGTGTGTTTGAAGTTTGAACTAAATCTGAAAATCAGGGAAATGTTTATACTTCTGCCGGTGGGTCCCACGACGCGGATCTTCTTCAACCACGCGCCAACAGAGTCCCCCTGCGGCGATCTCTGGAGAACCTCGCCGGAACCGAGTTCCTGGCCACCCCTTGGCCCGAAACTCGCCGCCTCCCCGTTTTCCAACCTCGTGAACTCATCTGTGGGCTCGCCGACCGCCGGCGATCACAGGAAACACGTGTGCACCGGTGACAACGTAACCTAGGGTTCCGGCGAGGTCGGTCTCGCACCACATGGCACCAAATTGATCAGAAATTGCTCGGAGAGCATCAGTGGAGCATGAGGAACATGAGACAAGACCTTTTGGAAGCTAGAAATGTCGGCAACCATACTCTCGACGGTGAGCCGAGGTACTTTGCAGGCGGCGAGGAAAACGGCCATATCACGACCGATCCTCAACAGTTTTCCTTGCTTCTTCCTTGAGCGTGTGTGCTAGCATGTGTAGAACCTACTGGCCAATAGGCTCGACTAACAAGAGTGTGTGGAGTCCGAATTTCAGTCTATGGTGAGCTCGGCCCCTATGAACTAGCTTTCGGTATATTTGGAAATTCTCGACCTATGGTTGATGATATGCCAAACAGCTCTCGGCTACACCTTCTACACAAAGTGACGCACATTTCTTGTGTAGATAAGAGGATGCGAGGATGGCTGTGCCGAGCTGTCCGCAGCAGCACTGAATGGCAGCAACGCTAGGGTCGCCGGAAAAACGCTCGGTTAGCTCAAGGGAGAGCGGTCACGGGACAACAAGATGTCGAGAATGTTGCTCACAAACCCACGACGCCGTTTTGCTACTGGGAAGGCTCTGTTCATGAGTGATCGGCCTGCTCACGAGTGGAACCAAGAGAGCGGCGTGCTTTTGGTTGAGCTCGGTGTGAGAGAGGGCGAACTTGCTGTGTACTCGGGTTGTGAGCACACGGAGCATGACGAGGAGAGATAAGGCGCCAGGAAGCCAGTCTTCAGCGCGGAGAAACACAGCAGGAGATGGCACCGATCGCCCGCTCGGTGGCGCGCTCAGCTGCAGCCCGAGAAACCGAGTGCTCTGTTCTTCAGTCGGTTAAATTGCTAGTGAGGCTTACAGGTGGGACCCACTTCCATTTTAACCTCTGAAATTAACTTCCTCTCACTACTCTAAACAGTACTCCCACTGATACCCTTTGGAATTTGAATTATCTACCAAATGCCCATTTGAACTTGATAGAATTCAAATTGTGAAGTGTTTGAATATAATTTCAGCACATATGCAGTTTGAAATTCAAATTGAATTTGAATTTGCTTAAATTAGCTCATGTAAAGATCAACTCCAAATGGAGTGAAAATTGGTGTGTGAGCTCACAAAAATGTGCTGAGTGTGAATATGCATCCCACTTTTGAATTTATGGGATGAAAGAAGTTTCAATTTGAATTTGAGTTCAAACTAGCCTCTTTCGTATTATACCCAAATATACCTCAAAAAGGTTTTGGATTTGGGTGAAATTTGGCATAAGCATTCCCAGCAAGGCGTAAAAGTTTTTCATATGCTCAGCCACTATGTGATGCATGTGGGAAATACCACTTTTGCAATTTGTGAGTTCATCCTCTAATGACCATATTGATTGTGGTTACTTGCTCTTCACATATATTCATAAGTTTTCCTCAAAGGAGGTGTGTGCGTGGTGTAATGAACACTTTGGATGTGTGCAAAACTTAGGCCCTTACAGGCTCCCGCGCGCGCCCGCGCCCCAAACTCGCCGGAGCACACCGGAGCTCAATCTCCAGGCCTTCTCCCGCGCTCCAACTCGCGGCCAGCCCCTATCCAGACTTGAGGAACACGTTGGTGCAGTTTTCCTGAGCCGGCGAGGCCGCTAACCCATCTCGCGACGTGCGGCGGCAAGAAACCGAGTCCGGTGACGTCGGCCCGACTCCCTAGCCCCTCAAACCCTCGGTTTATTGGCTCTACAGCATCCTTGGAACTTGTAGATGCTCGGCGTATATGTGAACTTGATCGAAGAGGTCGCTAAGTGAGCCGTCACCGTGCGCTCGAGGTGCTAACCATGGTGTGCCGTCGGAAATCCTCAGAATAGGCCGACTACATGTGGTTTTTGTAGAGGTCCCAAAATTTTGAATGCAAATTAACAAAGTTTGAATGCCATTTGGTTTCAAGTTATGAAAATTGGGACTTGTTTAAACTTTCCACATGTCATGATACGCATGAGTGTGCCACCAGACTAACAAAAGATCATTTGTGTGCTTGGGGACAAAGTTAATCTAAAACCCATGTGTAAGTTCTCAAATATGTGGGGACCACCCCGTGGTTCACCCACTCCCGGATCGCATAGGGTGGTGCCATGCGATGCGGCACCCAACAGCACACACGAAAAGATTAAAGAACAACATACAAACTTTTATTTAATATAAAACAGCGGAAGTCTTTTATAAAACCTAATTAACAGCGGAAGTATTATACATAGGTGGCCTCTCATCCTAACTATGCAAAAGTGCAGCCGTCCAGCCTGGGGACGCTACACACTAGCAGCAAGTAACCGGTGATCACGGCGGCGTGCAGGGCTCCAGCTTGGCCGTGTACCCTGACGGGGGCATCGCCTCGTCCTCGGAACCTTCCTCATAACTCTCACCTGCACACAGCTCAAATATTGCAACCGTGAGCACGAAGGCTCAGCAAGTCTTAACCGTCAACCCTAGGCATGGAACTCTACATGCAAGGATATGTAAGATAGGAAAAGGACTTTGCAATAATGACATGCCTACATGTTGATCCTTACTTTCAGTTTTATAGCAACAGTTTATTGGGCCTTAGGCAGCCCTCACATCGGAAGTCCACAATCAAACAAGAAACGCTTTCCTCCAACGTGGAGATGCCCAAAGTGGAATATAAACTTAATTAGCTCTATATCTACAGCAATCAAGGTATTCAAGACATTAAGAGTTCAATACAGCATTTTCAGTTGGCTTATTTCACTTCTTACTACGTCACAGCGCAGTGAACAAGCGGGTACTCAAATAATCGTGAGGGACGGTGATTGCAATCAAGACACACCCGGATAACACGTCACATACACCCACTTTCGGAAGCATGATTCCACACCCCTTCCTACTCTGTTGTATGCAACAACATTTAAAGGCAACCCAAATGCCGAAAGGGTAGGAGGTCCCCACGTGTAGCGTGACTGTGCCCACCGGCAGATTTACACCTTGCTACCCTCAACCCACTACTATTTACGGTTGGGTAAGCCTCGGCACCCAGGTTAACCAATTACATCAGTTTCCGGGTTCCCATATGCCAGTATGCATCCGGTACTGTTCGATACTTGTCCAGCAGGGCCGCACACGGACAGTCCTCAACCGACACCAACAGGGCTACACACGTGAAATCTCTGCTCACTGCATCCTATCCCCCCTGCTGGGTCTCATTTTCATAACTTAAGCCATTTTCTACCTCTTCTCATTCCGGGTGATAAGTACTATTTCGCGAGTAGCTTCCAACCACTCGACTTCTACCGAGATCCTAAACATTAGCATGGCATTCTCTACTCATCGAATTTGTAAAGTATCCAACCCTTTATAGGATTTAAAAGGCTATGCAAGTGGGGTTTCAATCACCCTAACTCTAATGCAAGCATTCACCCTAGACATAAGTCACAAATAAAAAGCTTTATAAATGGTACTTAAGTGCAAACCGGGGCTTGCCTGGTTGCGAGTTAAACGGGAAGTCAGCTTCTGGTGGCAGGACGTCCAAAGGCTCCGGCGTATCCTCAACTTCAGTCACTAAATGAAATGTAGCAAAATATATGTGTAAGTATTAAGGGTTTATAAGAATTGAACTTCTATTCATAGCTACTGCTATTTAGGATCCTTAATTGGCTTTGGGATTTTTACAGTGGATACTAGACTCTCTAAGGATGATTTGAGCCAAATTTGGAGCCATGTCATTGCACCATGTAGTCTTTAAAATTCCTACAAGTACAATGCTTCTCTGAATTTTGAGCCCAATTCAAGGAGCTTTGACATAGATAATAGTGGAAGATCTGATTAGGGTAAGTCTCCATGGTTCTAACAAAATTTGTTTCACCATTTTTGGAGCTACCCACAAAGAGATATGAATTTTTGAAGTTGGACAGGAGTTCTGAAAAGTTTCTGTTTAAATTGAATTTCCAAATAAAGGCTGAACTTGGAAAGGCAGTTTAGTCTAGCAAATGATCTCCAATGAGGCCTAAATTTTTACTGGAGATCAGTAACTATGGAAAGGATTTTCTCCCCAAATTTGTGGATCTTTCATAAAGAATTTCTCCTCTAATAAATCCCCAAAGGATTTACTAAAAACAATTCTACAGAAATTCCTGTGCATTTTCATAGCCTAAAATTGGTTTCTCTGTGAAGTACTCCTCATGAGGATTCCAAAAAAATTGGTCTCACCCTTTTTGGAGTTTTCTACACAAAGTTATGAGCCTCCAAAGTTTGAACTGTATTAAGAAATTCTGGAAATGTTTAAATCCCAGCGGTGGGTCCCACTCATCAGTTCTTTCTTCTCCCTCGCGCCAAACAGAGGAGTCCGCGGTGGTTTCTCTGGCAAGGGTGGCGGGAACGGCTCCCCCGGCCACTCCTCGGGCCTAAACTCGTCGCTCCCCCATATTTGACCGTGCTGAACACTTTGGGAGGATCGCCGGCGGCCGTAGCTCACCGGAAACCACCGCGCATCAGTGAAAGCAAGACTTTGAACTCCGGCGAGGTCGGGAACCCTCATTCCTCCTTCACACGATCGGTTCTCGGGCTCTAGAGCATCAGTGAACGATGTAGGAGCGCGTAAGGGTACTGGCCGCCGGTGAAACAGCCGGCAACCGGGGGCTCCACGGCGACCCGAGGTGCTTTTGCACCGGCGACTAAGAAAACAGCTAGGTCTCCCTCATTTCTTGATATTTTTGCTTGGTTCTTCGTCGAGGAGAGGAGCTAGGAAGTAGGGAAGCTCTGTGCAAGCTTAATCGAGGTCTAAAGGATCGTGCACCACGAATTTTCAGTTAGACCGAGCACTACCCGTTGGTGTACAGTTTGGGGAAATGGTGATTTTCTCGCCACCAGTTCTAGCATTCGCTAAACGGCTTCCGGCTACACGATCAGGACATGCAAACGCACCTTTCTTGTGTAGGGAAGGGGCGGTGACACCAGCCGTAGTGCGCTGTCCACGGCGACCTCTCTCGGTTCTTCCACGTTTACCCGAGGACCGTGGCTACTTTGCCAATTCCCGGAGCGATCAAGCTCGGGACGGTAACGGAGAGGGGCTGGATGGCTAGAGCACTGCCAGGCGCTACTCTTTGCTGTGGAGGGCTCGAGCAGCCAAGCTCGGAGGGCTGTGGTCGATCGGAGAGAACTGAGCGGCGGTGTTCAGCACAAATGGAACTGTTGCGGCGCTGCGCGAGCTGAGGGGGAAGAGAAATAGGGCTGGGGCACTCGGGTGGTCGCTCTGATCACCCACGCGCGCGCCGACGTCGGAGGCAGCGAGGAACATCTCGGTGGAGCCTCGGGCATGGGTAAAAATCGAGTGCTGGCGCGCTGTGCTCGTCCGATGGAAAAACAGTCGGTTTGTTTCCTGTGTGTGGCTGACAATTGGGCCCCACCTCCCCCTCTCTTAGTCAACTTTTCTCTGATATTTTTCATCCAGCAACTCAGAATTAAAAGCCTTACTTCACCCCAAAATTAAGGTTTGAATTTGCTGAATTCAAATGGTTTGAATTCTGGTGTAGAATTTGAATTGTGTTTGACCCTTTGAATTTGAAATGGAGTTTGAACTCTCCACTTGGGTTTGTCCCAAACAAATAGCAAATCAGCCCCAAAATTTCCAATTTTTGGCATGGCTGCTCATTCAAAGGTTGAGAACACATTTGTGAACACTTTTGGGGATTTTACATCCCTCCCCCCTTAAAAAGAATCTCGTCCCGAGATCCCAAAATAAAAGCAAAGTGGGGAAAATTTTACCGGGTATATGATGATAGCAAGTCCGGATAATACGTTCGTAGATAATCCTCGCTTTGCCATGTCGCCTCATCAGCGGTATGGTTACTCCACAAGACCTTATAGAACCATAAGGTCCGGTTTCTTGTGGCGGGAGTCTTTTGATCGATAATCCGGATCGGATACTCCGTGTACGTGAGGTCCGGTTGAAGAACTTCTATGTCTTCAGTGCGGATTTCGACTGAGGGTTTGAGGCACTTCCGCAGCTGAGAAATGTGGAAGACGTTGTGAATGCCTGCGAGCGATGCCGGTAACTCTAGGCGATAGGCCACGGGTCCGCATCTTTCAATGGCGGTGAACGGACCAATGAACCGCGGCGCAAGTTTACCCTTCACTCCAAAACAGTGAACTCCTTTCATCGGAGACACACGAACATAAACATGGTCCCGATGTCGAACTGGAGAGGGCGGCGTGTTTTATCCACATAGCTTTTCTGACGAGATTGAGCAGCCTTAAGATTGGCTTGTATTACTCGGACTCGTTCTTCAGCCTCATTCACAAGTTCAATGCTGTAGATAACTCGCTCGCCAGACTCGCACCAGTTGAGAGGTGTGTGGCATTTCCGGACGTAGAGAGCTTCATACGGCGCCATCTTAATGCTAGCTTGATAGCCATTATTATAAGAGAACTCCGCCAACGGCCGTGGTGGATGGCACAAGCGCATAGCATGTCTTCAAGCACTTGATTCACCCGTTCAGTTTGACCATCCGTCTGCGGGTGATACACGAAGCTTCGGATCAGTTTGGTCCCCAACGATGCGTGCATCTGTTCCCAAAACCGAGAGATGAACAGCGCACCGCGATCTGAAATGATGGAGCGGGGAACACCCTGCAAACACAAGATATTTGCAATGTACAGCTCCGCATATTGCTTGGCCACGTACTTTGTATGTACGGGGATAAAATGAGCCGACTTGGTTAGTCGATCGACTATCACCCAAATCGAGTCATGTTTGTGAGATGTGAGAGGTAAACCAACAATGAAGTCCATGCTGATATCCGCCCACTTCCACGCCAGAATATTCAATGGTTGCAGCTGTCCGGCTTTACGCATATGGTCGGCTTTCACACGCCGACACGTATCACATTCAGATACGTACTTTGCGATTTCTCTTTCATCCGTGTCCACCGAAACCTGGTTTTCAGATCTTGGTACATCTTGTTGCTGCCCGGATGAATAGAATACTTGGACAAATGAGCTTCGTCCAAGATTTTCTTCCGAAGCTTCATGTCACGGGGTACCACTATACGGTCTTTAAACCATAGAGTGTCGTGTTCATCTCTTCGGAAGCACTTCATTTCGCCATTCTCCATCCTTCTCCGAATGTGCGACATTCCCATGTCTTTCTTCTGTGCTTCCATAATCTCCTCTCGTATTGTAGGGATGAGAGCAAGATTATACAATGCCCCATATGGAACCAAGTACAGACTCGGCTCCTCCTCTTTAAGTGGGGTGATGGACAGATTGTTGACATGGGATTTGCGGCTTAAGGCATCAGCAACCACGTTTGCCTTACCAGGGTGGTAATGAATCTCGATCTCATAGTCTTTGGTCAGTTCTAACCATCTCCGTTGCCGCATATTCAACTCCTTTTGAGTGAAGATATACTTCAAACTCTTATGGTCGGTGTAGAGGTGCACTAAGTTCCCAAGTAAATAGTGCATCCACATCTTCAATGCCAACACCACAGCAGCAAGCTCAAGATCATGAGTCGGATAGTGCTGCTCGTGGTTACGGAGCTGATGTGAGCCATAGGCGACCACTCTTCCTCCTTGCATCAATACACAACCAAGCCCGATGCCGCATGCATCACAATATACGTCGAAGGGCTTGGTTGTATCCGTTTGAGCTAACACCGGGGCTGTTGTAAGATGCTTCACTAATGCCTGGAAAGCTTCTTCACAAGCTGAGATCCAAACATATTTGATCCCCTTCTTCAATAGTTCAGTCATCGGCTTAGCAAGCTTGGAGAAATTCGGTATAAATCTCCGGTAATATCCTGCTAACCCGAGGAAACTCCTGACTTCATGGACTGAAGTGGGGGACTTTCATTTCAGCACTTGTTCGATTTTGCTTGGATCAACTGCAATGCCTTCTGCAGAAATAATGTGACCAAGGAATGGCACTTGGCTGATCCAGAACTCGCACTTGCTGAACTTGGCATAAAGCTTATGGTCTCGCAATCATTGGAGCACGATATGCAAATGTTTGGCGTGTTCTTCTTCAGACTTGGAGTAAACCAAGATGTCGTCTATGAACACCACCACAAACTTGTCCAACTCTGGCATGAACACTGTGTTCATGAGATACATGAAATGTGCCGGGGCGTTGGTGAGACCAAAGGACATGACGAGGTATTCATACAACCCATATCTCGTCGAGAAGGCCGTCTTTGGATTATCTTCCGCCCGGATCTTGATTTGATGATATCCGGAGCGAAGATCCATCTTTTAAAATACACTTGCACCCACAAGTTGATTGAATAATATATCGATGCGGGGCAGTGGATATTTATTCTTGATGGTGATGGCGTTGAGAGGTCGGTAGTCCACGCACAACCTCAAGGTTTCATCCTTCTTCTTCACAAACAGCGCCGAGCATCCCCATGGCGAGGAACTCGGTCGAATGAAACCCTTCTTCATTAAGTTATTGAGCTGCTTCTTCAGGTCAACCAGCTCATTCGGAGCCATCTTGTACGGTCTCCGTGAGATCGGTGTCGTCCCAGGTACAAGTTCAATCTTGAACTCGACATCCCTTTCGGGTGGCATGCCTGGGAGATCATCCGCAAAACATCCGGGTATTCACGGACCACACGAATATCCTCAAGTTTTGTGGCTTCCATGTTATATGTGGCTGGGGTTTCTTGAACCGAATGGTCAAGAATAAGAACATGTGGTTCATGAAGTGGAGAGTTTAGACGAACCAGACGTGGAATGATGTCAAGAACAGCACCATGGCGATGTAGCCATGACATTCCTAAAATGACATCAAGTTTTTGACTCTCTAACATGATTAGAGAAGTCGGATATAGATTCCCACCCAACTGTAATGGTGCTCTATAGACCATTCTATCAGCTGTTATTTTCCCACCCGGAGAACATATGGAATATGAATTATTTGTGGGAATGATAGGCAGTTGATATTTAATAACATAATTATGAAATTGTGGGTGGCACCGGAGTCAAAAAGTATGACTACGGGATGATCTAGGTAAGAGAACGTACCCGCGAGGACGGGTTCGCCTTCCGGCACGTCTTCGATAGCTAAGTGGTGGACGTTGCCGGGTTTTGGTGCTGGTTTCTTGGGTTGATTACGGGGCTGATTAGCACCCTGATACAGTGCTGCACTCCTGCCCTGTCGCGACTCGGGGCAGTCCCTTGAAATATGCCCGACACGGCCACACGTGTAGCACGTGTAAGGTGTCAGGGTCCCGCCGAATTGAGGACGGAATCCCGGTGCACGCCGTTGAAACTGAGGCGCACGCGGGACCATCCTTTGCTGCTGCTGTTGCTCTGGTGGATACGTCGGTGAAAGCCCGGCGCATTATATTGCCGACCGCGAAACTGAGGCGGTCGGGCCGGTGGCTGCCATCTCTGACCGGATGGTGAGCGATACACCACGCGGTATTTTTGTGGCGTTCCACCACTGCTGCTCGTCAGCGCGCTATGTTTCCTCTTGTCAGAACCGCGCTCGCGCTGAGCATTCTCCTGTAGAATCACGGCATTAACTAGGTCGTTGAATGTGCCGCGATTGCTCTGGGCGAGATGGACCTTCATCTTGGAATTCAGGACCCGGAAGAATGCATTGCGCTTGTTGTCTTCCGTCCCCACAAATCCTGAGGCATACTGCGCCAACCGGATGAATAACCTGGAGTACTCATGAGCACTCCTCTCGCCTTGCCGTAACGCCAGGAACTCCTGGAGCTTCATTTCCATCACACCAGGAGGTATGTGATAGGCGCGGAATGCCTCCCGGAACTCCATCCATGTGACGGCATGGCCAGCCGGTAAGGAGGCGGTGTAGTTCGCCCACCATGTACCGGCTTCTCCTTGAATCTGTTTTGCTGCATACAGCGCCTTCTGGTGTTTGGTGCATCGTAGCAGCCCAAACTTCGCCTCCAGAGTGTGGATAAAGCTGTCCGGCTCCAAAGGTTCTTCGGCCTCTGTGAAGACCGGTGGATGGGTCACCATGTGTCACACCCGGTTTTTCCGAAGAACAACCAAGTGAATATCACATGTATGTCAGGAGCATTTTCTCATACATGTGATGACAAATAGTGAAGCATCATTTATTACAAGCCAGGTGTCGAATATAAGTAAGTCTTACATAGTAAATGTCTCGATGGACAATAATAAGTTCATCACAAGTAAATAAACTAGCAGCGGAATATTATTCTTTAGGGCTCCATCACAGGCGTTGCCCGGGGGTCTCCATGAACCTAGAAACCTTCTTCAGGTCCAAAGTCTTGGTCATTATACACCACCTCATTGTCTTGACCTGAGCAGCAATATAAATCAACAAATATGCAAGGTTGAGTACCAAGGGTACTCAGCAAGTGTGGGAAAATTATATCATGCATGGCTAGAACAAGGAGAGGTTGAACTCATGGTTAAAGCACTATGCAATTAATTCCTATCACCTTAGCTTTTTAAGCACCTACATTACTACATAGATGAATGGTCCCAAGCTCCCATACCCTCATCATAATCAAATAACCATAACATCATTTCCGATGTTAAGCTTCCCGCTTAACATTCACAACTTCCAAAACCATCAATCCTCTAATCATGAATAAGTCCAAGCCGCTCTTGACCGTGAGCATGGCTGTCATGACAGTTTTGACTCTGCAGAGTTTGTACCACTGTACCCACATGTAGTGATTTCATCCCCCGTTGCCGGGTGGACTAAAAGAACCTCCATTATGCCAGTGGCTACGAACCACATTCACACTTCCCAGGTGTGTAGCCAGGAGATCACTACGAAGCCTTTACAAAGGGATTCCCGACGAGCGTAGGCCCACTGAGGTTTCACCCCTAACAGCATACAAGAGGCTCCAACCCCGCTGCAGTGGCCCCCTCTTGAGCCTTGCGGTTCATATGGTAGTCCAGCTGACACCTATTCCCCGCACCATCCAACACACCCATACTACGCCGGGGATACACCTAATTAATTGGCCAAGCTGCCCCATCTCAGCATGTGGTTGGCACGGTAAAGCCAGGTTACATGCTCCATGAACCGGTCCTATGCATAATTGTGTATTTTATTATGAAATTAGTAATACACATCATCTAAACAGAATAGGTTCTGGTCCTAAATAATTTAATAACATATTTTGACCTTTGCCTCTGATGTAAACTATTTCATAATTATTTTCCCTATTTTCTAAAACTATTTATTACTTAAAAATGTGTCCCTAATTGTGAATAATAAATTAAACAGATTCAATTCAGTCCAAAATATGTTTTTATCTCACTCCAAAATTTCCTAAACACTGAGAAAGTCTTTAACTTAATTTTGACAATATGTTTGTCCCACTTTTTAATTTTTAAACACTAGTTACATATTCAATTTCCTAAATTAAATACTAAACAGGGCTAAAAAAATAAACTCACCCCACTACAGGGTCTATAATATTATTTTCAAAATTTCCAGGGGTCTAGCTACACTTATCAGAGGTGTTTTTCCTAATTTTTATTAAGTCCAGGGGCTAAACTGATTTTTAAATGAATTTACATGATTTTCTGGAATTCCAGGGGCTAGATCAGAAGTTTCCGGGGCTAGCTCTTATTTCCCGAGAACCCCAAGGGGTAGCACATAAGATTTCCAATCTTTATAACGCGGGGCTGACGTGGACGGTCCGATTTTAAACCGACGGCCGAGATTATAACATCGAACCGGTATGCGGGGGTTTAAACCCTTCCGTGCGATTTAAAATAAACGGCGCACGGTGGCGGGAAGCGGCGATCTCGCCGGAAACTTTCGGATCCTCGAGAATTCTGCCTAGAACTGTGATCTTATGGCATAGATCGGTAGAGGGGAGGTCGGGGATCTCACCTCAGGGGTTTTCTTGAGGTCGGAGGTCCTGGAAGGTGATCGGCGGCGAGGTCCGAGGCAAAACCACGGCGAAGCTCGTCGGCGCTGTGTTTACACCGCAAGTCACCGAGTTTTCTGCACCTGCAAGGTTCCCCGGAGGCGGTGGATCAAGACCAGCGAGTTAGATCGGAGTTTCCGAGCTTAGATCGGCCGAAATTCACCGGAGAAGTCTCGGTTCTCACCGGAGTAAAAATTGGCGATCGCGTGGGAAAAACAGAACGGGGCCGGGGTTTTTATAGACGGGAGAGGGCGGCGGGGTGGTTTAGATCATGTCCGTTTCCTCCTTGAGCGAAATTCGGCTGTGATCCGCAGCAGTTCCGATCGGTTTGGATTCGGTGAGAGAGAGTCCGGCGCGGCGCGAGGTGGAAGACGAAGCCCGGGTGGGTCCCGCCTGTCAGCGTGAGAAAACGCGGGCGCGCGGCTGCGGGCTGGCGCGGGGTAAGTTGGGCCGGCTGGTGGGTTTCGGCCCACTGGCCGGTTTTTTTCTGTTTTTTCTTTTTCTTTTTCCATTTCTTTTCTGATTTGAGTTTAATTTGAATTCCAGTTTGAATTTGAATTTTTGCAAAACATGCAACACGTCCAAAAATTTTTAAATTCCCCTCTTAACATGATTTAAGGTTTTTGAATCAAAATTTTTGGGGTGTTACAGATCTACCCCCCTTAAAAGAAATCTCGTCCTCGAGATTGGTGTTTCTAAGAAAACAATTCCGGAAATTGTGCCTTGAGCTCATCTTCCCGTTCCCAGGTGGCTTCCTCTTCTGAGTGATGCTTCCACTGCACCTTGCACATCCGGATTCTTTTATTTCTGGTGAGGCGTTCCATTGTCTCCAAAATCTTGTATGGTTGCTCGGCATATGACAAATCCTCAGCTACATCCACTTCATTCATGGGTAACACCTCTTCAGGCATCCTCAGACATTTCTTGAGTTGTGACACATGGAATACATCGTGCACATCCGATAGATGAACCGGTAACTCTAGTTGATACGCCACTTCGCCTTTCCTTTCCAAAACTTGAAAGGGTCCGATGTATCGAGGTGACAACTTCCCTTTCACCTTGAACCGACGAAGTCCTCTGATAGGGGACACCTTGAGATAAACATAATCTCCCACGTTGAAAACGAGCTCTCTTCTTCGTACATCGGCATAGCTCTTTTGGCGTGTCTGTGCTATCCTCAAGTTGTTGCGAATCTCCCTCACCTTCGCCTCGGCTTCTTGTAGCACTTCTGGACCAAACACTTTACTTTCTCCTGTTTGGTTCCAAAATAGGGGAGTTCTGCACTTCCTTCCATACAAAGCTTCAAACGGTGACATCTTCATACTAGCTTGATAGCTGTTGTTATAGGAAAACTCCGCATACGGTAAGTTCTTGTCCCAACTCCTATTGTTTTTGAGTGCACATGCTCTTAACATATCTTCAAGGATCTGATTGGTTCTTTCCGTCTGCCCGTCAGTTTGGGGATGATAGGCAGAGCTGAAGTTCAGATGGGTTCCCATGGTTTCATGCAACTTCTGCCAAAACCTCGAGGTGAACTGTGTCCCTCGGTCCGACACTATCTTCTTTGGCACTCCATGGTAACACACGATCCTTGACATGTACAATTCTGCCAATTTGGATCCGCTGTAGCTTTCTTTCACGGGGATGAAATGAGCTACCTTGGTTAGCCTATCAATGATGACCCATATTGAATCATACCCGGATTGGGTCCTAGGCAATCCCACGACAAAATCCATGCTGATTTCTTCCCATTTCCATTCAGGCACTTTGAGTGGTTGCAATAATCCCGCGGGTCGTTGATGTTCTGCTTTCACCAACTGACATGTGTCACATAGGGCAACATGTTCCGCGACATCTCGCTTCATGCCATACCACCAATACCTGCTCTTGAGGTCCTGGTACATCTTCGTACTCCCAGGATGAATGGAATAGTCGGAATCGTGAGCCTCCTTCAAAATCAATTCACGGATCTCCTTTACTTCTGGCACACAGATCCTTCTCCCGTGCCACACCGTACCTTGTTCATCCTCTCTGAAACCTTGAGCTTTATTTTCCTTGATGAGTTGCCTGATTTCCTGTATCTTCTCATCATTCTTTTGGCCCTCGCGTATGTCTCGCTCGAGTGTGGAGTCCACTTCCATGGCGATGGCTTCACTACTATTTACTAGACATAGATTGAGCCTTATAATCTCGTCCTTCAATTCTGCAGGCATGTCCTTCAAGCTCAACTTATTGACCTGCACTTTCCGACTCAAAGCATCAGCCACGACGTTTGCTTTCCCGGGATGATAGTTGATGCCCACATCAAAGTCATTGATTAACTCTAGCCATCTCCTTTGTCTGAGGTTGAGGTCTGGCTGTGTGAATATGTACTTCAAACTCTTATGATCCGTATATATCTCTGTCCTCTTCCCCATCAAATAGTGCCGCCAAATTTTCAACGCGTGTACCACTGCGGCTAGTTCTAGGTCATGTGTAGGATAGTTCTTCTCGTGCTTCCGAAGCTGTCGGGATGCATATGCCACGACATGCCCTTCTTGCATGAGAACACATCGCAACCCATTTCCAGAGGCATCGCAGTACACTGTGAAATTCTTCTGCATATCTGGCATAACCAACACTAGGGCTATTGTCAATCTCTTCTTTAGCTCCTGAAAGCTCGTCTCGCACTATGGCGTCCAGGTGAATGTGATTCCCTTCTCCAACAATTTGGTGAGAGGTCTCGAGATCTTGGAGAATCTCTCAATAAACCGTCGATAGTATCCAGCCAATCCCAAAAAGCTTCAAACTTTCCCGACATTTTCAGGGGTCTTCCACTTCTGTATATCCTCGATTTTGGCGGGATCTACGGAGGTTCCTCCCTCCGAGATTATATGTCCTAAAAAGGGAACTCTCTTCAGCCAAAACTCACACTTGCTCAACTTGGCATATAGTTGGTGTTCTCTCAGCCTCTGCAACACCAACCTTAGATATTTCTCATGTTCTTCTTCATCTTTGGAGAAGACGAGAATGTCATCTATGAAAACCACCACACATTTGTCCAGATATTACATGAATACCTTGTTCATGAGATACATGAAGTATGCCGGGGCATTGGTTAGCCCGAAAGGCATGACAGTGTATTCATACAGTCCGTACCGAGATACGAAAGCTGTCTTGGGAATATCAGATTGCCTTATCTTGAGTTGGTGGTATCCCGACCTGAGATCAATTTTCGAGAACACACAAGCTCCCCTCAACTGATCAAACAAGTCTTCAATGCGAGGCAATGGGTACTTGTTCTTGATGGTTACCTCATTCAAAGCACGGTAATACATGCATAACCTTTGGGTTCCGTCTTTCTTGGGCACAAATATCACCGGAGCTCCCCATGGTGAGGAACTAGGGCGAATATACCCCTTCTCCGTCAATTCTCTCAAATGATCCTTGAGTTCTTCTAGCTGCTTGGAGTCCATCCGATAATGTCTCTTGTATATCGGGGCTGTTCCCGGTACTAGCTCAATTGCGAATTCCACTTCACGGTCGGGAGGCATACCTGGCAACTCCTCCGGAAAAACATCTGGATATTCCCTGATAGTCCTTATTTCCTCAACTTTCACCTCCACTTGATTTAATTTAATGTCCCTCCTAGGCTCATGTATCGTTATGAACTTTACTCTTGTGCCACTAGGGTGAGTTAGTTCCACCGTTCTGGTCGAACAATGGATGATTCCTTTATGTTTGGTCAACCAATCCATACCCAAAATAATATCTATCCCTTGTGAATCTATCACTATGAGGTTAGCAGTAAATACTACCCCATTAATGTCTAGGTTCACTTTGGGACACACTTGTCTTGTCCTTATTTCTCCACCTGGAGAGTTTACAGCTAGCATATGGTTCATTTGTGTGGTTGCTAGGTCATGCTTCTTAACAAACCCCTGAGCAATGAACGAGTGAGTAGCACCAGAATCAAACAGCAGAGTTGCAAGGTGTAAATTGGCAGGAAACTTACCAACTACCACGTCAGGTGCCTCTTGTGCTTCCTCCATAGTGACGTGGTTCACCCGTCCTCTCATTACATTCTGCTGTTGTGGCGGCGCAGGCTTCTTCTTTGGGCATTTATGGGCGTAGTGCCCCACTTCACCACAGCTAAAACATTGCACCCCAATATTAGATGCCTGGCCTTTGTTGTCTTGGGGTTGGTTTGGGGGTCCTTGCACTGCGGGTCGAGGTGGATATGCGGGGTGAGGCTGCTGCACAAACTGACGTTGCGGCTGTGCTGGTGCTGCGAAAGGCCTGTAGTTTGGGTTGTACCCTCTTGGTGCTGAATAGGGTACCGCAGCACGGCTCGTCTGCCCCGTAGGTTGCTGCATCATACGTGGGCGGGTGTTGCTCCCTGAGGCTTGATGTGACCACCCGGCCTTCCTCTTATTCTCATTTTCCAGGGCCTTTAGCTTCCTTTCTACCACAAATGCTCTGTCCACCATCTTTTGGAAGCTTTCATACTAATTTGAGGACATTGCACACTGCATCTCTGCGGTAAGCCCTTCCACGAAACAATCTTGTTTCTGCTCATCAGTCTCTATGTCTCGTGGGGCATAACGGAATAGTTGAGTAAATTTAGTGAGGTATTCCCTCACCGTCATGTTTCCCTGCTGCAGTCCCAAAAACTCCTTCCTCTTGTTTTTGAGTTCACCTCTTGGGATGTAATGGTTGCGGAAGCTACGCTTGAACTCTTCCCAAGTGATGTTCTCAGGGTCATGATGGGCGGCCACGTAGGCGGTCCACCAATCAGCAGCAGGTCCATGCAATTGATGAGAGGCAAACAGCACCCTCTCATACCCTTGGCATTGTATGATCCTCATCTTACTTTCAATGGTCTTCAGCCAATCATCTGCCTCCAGAGGTTCAGCAGCACTTGCAAACTTTGGAGGTTGAGTTCCTAGAAACTCACTCAACCTTGGTTGGCGTGGTGCAGCTTGTGGAGGTGGAACTTGATGCAAGTTGGCCACCACTTGAGTCAAGTTCTGGATGAGCTGATTCTGATTCTCCAGCATTTGGTGGAGGGGATCAACTCCTTCACGGCGACCACCCCGGTCCTGGCCTCTAGAAAGATGAGGGTTGCATGCCTCATCGTTGTTGTTGGCGGGGTTGGCAGCACGTCCTTTTCCTCTTCCGGCCATCTGGTAGAATCAACCAATGTTAATTTGAAAGCATTTAGTATCATCTTACTACTTTCATTTGTTTGTACTTTGAAGCATTGAGGCTTTGTTATACTTTTACAAGGGTTCATATCTCACACCAAATAGATGCACTATTATTTCATGTGGGTTCACACACCAAAGCAAAACAATCTAAAGACGAGGCTGTGGACAATTGCTAATGGCTTCCACAACTCACGTCACACACCAAGCATTAACACACCATTAACTACGTAACGACTCGACTACTCGACATCCTTCTAATTTAAGGGAAAGGCTCTACGCTATTCATTTTCTTGAGCTGGCTCCTCGGGATCTTTCTCATCATTTCGGCTGCCTTCTGACTCTGCTTAGGGTGGGGAGGCTGCTGGTGGAGAAGTGCGACGACGCCTGATCGCTCGGCGATCCGGGGAGTCAGGAGTCCATGTATCATTCGCGGTGACACACAGTTCATTCCCATCTCCTCTTTCCCTCGCCTTTAAGCAGGCTCGCAGCAACGCCTCCATTTCCTTCAGGGTGTCCCGGACATCCTGAAGCTCTTGTTGACACTCCTGCAGTCGAGTGCTGAGCATAGAAGCATCTTCCAAGCACCAGTCCATGTGCTCATGGGAAGTCCCTTGCTGCACCGGCGGGTACTTGTACTCCGTGGTACCACTCTCACGTTGGAGGACATACATGTACTCAGTTTTGTCCAAGTGGCGACGATAGATGTGACTCTGGCAGGTGATGGCCTCCCAGGTGACATCTTTCTCCGCATCGACCTGTGTCGCTCTACAAGCTGGAGAGTGGTGAATCTTAAGCAGCTGATTTTCGTGTATAATCATCATCTCTGAACTCCATTCTTCCCTCTTTTCACGGATGGTCCTGGTGGAGTTATAGTGGATGATTAGCTTGCCCGTATTGCCAGCGGCTTCGAGCATACGCCGAAGACGGCGCAATAAGCCTCCTACTGCCAATCCGTAGGAAAGGTACGTCACCGGACGGCTCTCCTCTCTTTCGGCAAGGGCAACTACGGGAACTCTCCCTCCTGTGGACCTGCGAGTGGTGCGAATCATGCGAACCATCTAAAACAAAAAGAATTTAAAATTAGGTTAGATAAACTCTCAAACAAAAATCCTATTTTGAATGGAAGTTGGGGTAAGATGAAGAAAGTGACTCCATTAAATAACACTTTTCAACACACACCTTGTAAAATAGTTTTTAAGAAAATAGGGCCCTTAAATACGTCCATTTCTACCTAGGTCCACGTTCCTACGGGCAACCTTGGCTCTGATACCACCTCTGTCACACCCAGTTTTTCCGAAGAACAACCAAATGAATATCACATGATGCCAGGATCATTTTCTCATACATGTGATGACAAATAGTGAAGCATCATTTATTACAAGCCAGGTGTCGAATATAAGTAAGTCTTACATAGTAAATGTCTCGATGGACAATAATAAGTTCGTCACAAGTAAATAAACTAGCAGCGGAATATTATTCTTTAGGGCTCCATCACAGGCGTTGCCCGGGGGTCTCCATGAACCTAGAAACCTTTTTCGGGTCCAAAGTCTTGGTCATTATACACCACCTCATTGTCTTGACCTGAGCAGCAATATAAACCAACAAATATGCGTGGCTAGAACAAGGAGAGGTTGAACTCATGGTTAAAGCACTACGCAATTAATTCCTATCACCTTAGCTTTTTAAGCACCTACATTACTACATAGATGAATGGTCCCAAGCTCCCATACCCTCATCATAATCAAATAACCATAACATCATTTCCGATGTTAAGCTCCCCGCTTAACATTCACAACTTCCAAAACCATCAATCCTCTAATCATGAATAAGTCCAAGCCGCTCTTGACCGTGAGCACGACTGTCATGAAAGTTTTGACTCTGCAGAGTTTGTACCACTGTACCCACATGTAGTGATTTCATCCCCCGTTGCCGGGTGGACTAAAAGAACCTCCATTATGCCAGTGGCTACGAACCACATTCACACTTCCCAGGTGTGTAGCCAGGAGATCACTACGAAGCCTTTACAAAGGGATTCCCGACGAGCGTGGGCCCACTGAGGTTTCACCCCTAACAGCATACAAGCGGCTCCAACCCCGCTGCAGTGGCCCCCTCTTGAGCCTTGCGGTTCATATGGTAGTCCAGCTGACACCTATTCCCCACACCATCCAACACACCCATACTACGCCGGAGATACACCTAATTAATTGGCCAAGCTGCCCCATCTCAGCATGTGGTTGGCACTGTAAAGCCAGGTTACATGCTCCATGAACCGGTCCTTAGGATCCAGGCAAGTACTAAACACAAACCCGAGTCTCGTGCACCCAGCACACAACTAAAACATCCAACTTGCCTTGATCCCTACCTCTACATAACTCATAATATCTCATTCAAGAGTATGGTAAAAATAAATTGATGAACTCATATCCCAAATATCCCATTCTAAGCATGGCTAAGCATATGCATAATAATAAATGACATGATAAAATAAATCCCAACCCAAGCTACAAGGAAACAAGGTGATGCAATTCTAGGGAAACTTCCTAGCATGGGTTTCATATTTAACTTGACAATGCAAATAATTCTATCTACACATCCTAGCATAGGATCAAAGTGGTCAAGGACACTTGCCTCCTTCTTGCTGCTCTTGAAATGGGTAGTCCTGGTCTTGGAAAGGAATAACTTGCTCTTGAGCAGGTTCTACATCATACCATCACACATAGCAAAAGAAAAACAACAATCATAAGACATAGTTCACACTTCTACTTCATACAAACCACACATTCACATTTATGAAAGTTCTTTACCATTATATGTGTTGTGGTTACTTTATGTGTGTTGAGTTGTGGCTTGCATGCACTTTTAACCATGTGTATATGATTCCTACTTTTGTGTCCACATTTATACTTACATACTATATATATATGATTTTCCAATAAATTTCTTATATTCAACTACTACACCTTTTCACTACCAAGTGTGTATGAAAAGTATTTTTCTTCCCCATATGTGCCTTCATAATTTCTACCAACCCTAAACTGAACTCTTTGGATTTTAAAAACTCCATTTATCATTTACTAGTTGCTATATTTTCAGATTTATATTCCTATGCATAATTGTGTATTTTATTATGAAATTAGTAATACACATCATCTAAACAGAATAGGTTCTGGTCCTAAATAATTTAATAACATATTTTGACCTTTGCCTCTGATGTAAACTATTTCATAATTATTTTCCCTATTTTCTAAAACTATTTATTACTTAAAAATGTGTCCCTAATTGTGAATAATAAATTAAACAGATTCAATTCAGTCCAAAATATGTTTTTATCTCACTCCAAAATTTCCTAAACACTGAGAAAGTCTTTAACTTAATTTTGACAATATGTTTGTCCCACTTTTTAATTTTTAAACACTAGTTACATATTCAATTTCCTAAATTAAATACTAAACAGGGCTAAAAAAAATAAACTCACCCCACTACAGGGTCTATAATATTATTTTCAAAATTTCCAGGGGTCTAGCTACACTTATCAGAGGTGTTTTTCCTAATTTTTATTAAGTCCAGGGGCTAAAACTGATTTTTAAATGAATTTACATGATTTTCTGGAATTCCAGGGGCTAGATCAGAAGTTTCCGGGGCTAGCTCTTATTTCCCGAGAACCCCAGGGGGTAGCACGTAAGATTTCCAATCTTTATAACGCGGGGCTGATGTGGACGGTCCGATTTTAAACCGACGGCCGAGATTATAACATCGAACCGGTACGCGGGGGTTTAAACCCTACCGTGCGATTTAAAATAAACGGCGCACAAGCGGTCACGTCGCTCTGATCGAGCGCGGGCGGCGCTGCCGGCGGCGCACGGCGGCGGGAAGCGGTGATCTCGCCGGAAACTTTCGGATCCTCGAGAATTCTGCCTAGAACTGTGATCTTATGGCATAGATCGGTAGAGGGGAGGTCGGGGATCTCACCTCGGGGGTTTTCTTGAGGTCGGAGGTCCTGGAAGGTGATCGGCGGCGAGGTCCGAGGCAAAACCACGGCGAAGCTCGTCGGCGCTGTGTTTACACCGCAAGTCACCGAGTTTTCTGCACCTGCAAGGTTCCCCGGAGGCGGTGGATCAAGACCAGCGAGTTAGATCGGAGTTTCCGAGCTTAGATCGGCCGGAATTCACCGGAGAAGTCTCGGTTCTCACCGGAGTAAAAATCGGCGATCGCTTGGGAAAAACAGAACGGGGCCGGGGTTTTTATAGACGGGAGAGGGCGGCGGGGTGGTTTAGATCATGTCCGTTTCCTCCTCGAGCGAAATTCGGCTGTGATCCGCAGCAGTTCCGATCGGTTTGGATTCGGTGAGAGAGAGTCCGGCGCGGCGCGAGGTGGAAGACGAAGCCCGGGTGGGTCCCGCCTGTCAGCATGAGAAAACGCGGGCGCGCGGCTGCGGGCTGGCACGGGGTAAGTTGGGCCGGCTGGTGGGTTTCGGCCCACTGGCTGGTTTTTTTCTGTTTTCTCTTTTTCTTTTTCCATTTCTTTTCTGATTTGAGTTTAATTTGAATTCCAGTTTGAATTTGAATTTTTGCAAAACATGTAACACGTCCAAAAAATTTTAAATTCCCCTCTTAACATGATTTAAGGTTTTTGAATCAAAATGTTTGGGGTGTTACACCATGAATTCTGAATATGAACTTTGTTGGGGCTGGCGTTGCCCATTGTCTTGGCATCCTCCCTGATGGGACGCATTCTTCTGTACCAACATCCGCAGAAGCTCGGTTTGCTCGTCGCGCGAGCCGAGCACTGTGGCGAGAACCTCCGCAAGATTCCTTGGAAGTTCTTGTGGTGGAGGAGGTGGTTGCTGCTGCGTCGTGGTTTGCTGCGGTGGTGGAGACTCATCACCACGAACCTGACTTGGACCTCCCTCCTCTTGCGTTGAACGTGTCCGCACCATTCTGCATTCAGACCATTCAAACGATCAGCACATGTTGGTTTATTTCATCCAGTCTATACAATAATAGTGCGAAAATGGAATAAACAGTACGCATAACAATCACACATATGGATAAAGTATAAACTTTATGCAACATATATATCCCTCGACCGTGTCACACGATCGAGTTCTGTAAAAGCCCAAGAAAAGGGACTTGCAAAAAAACTTTTCATCACCTCACAACACCACAGTTTTTATTATGGATATCTTAGGAAAAATTGTGAAGAGCAAGTAACCTCCATCAAAAGAGTGATTAGAGGGGAAAGCCTTCACTTTCACAAAGTGGGAATTTTACACATGAACATGAGAGGTTGAGCTCACCCCTAGGACTTAAAAAGTCTTGGGAAGGTTCAGGCCAAATTTCATGTAAATCCAACACTTTTGAGACACTTTTGGAGGTATTTGAAAAAGAGGCAAATTTGAATGTAAATTCAAATTGCAGCAACTTTCATCACTCAAATTAAAAAGTTAGCTTCATATTCAAACTCAGCACATTTTTCTGAGTAAGCCCACCAATTTTCATCCTCATTGGAGTTTATCTTGTCAAGAGCTAAATTTGCACGAATTCAAAACTGAATTTGAATTTCAGTTTAAACATGCAGCAAATTTAGCCAAACACAGTTCAAATTTGAGAATGCAAATTCAAACTAAGACTTGGTGACTAAGCCTCTCATTAAATTGTGAGTAGCTGAGGATATTTTGGCACAACAGAATTGAGAAAATTTGGAAAATGAATTGGAGGGGAGGTCCCACCTGTCAGTAGTCTTAACAGAGAAGTCTCCCACTGATTTTCCCTCTCTCGGCCGAGACAGCGCGCCAGCAGCGTCGGCGCCGGACCCCCTCGCGTTGCCACCTAGCCCCCACCTCGCGCGCTGGCGACCAGCTTACCGGCTCCATTTGCCTCGGCCTGATCTTTACCCCGGGAGCCAACCGCAGCACGTCGCCCTCCTCATTTGATCGCGCACTCGCTGTTTCTCTCACACTCGAACAGAACCGGAGCTCACAGCCGCGCTCTGTTTTCCTGATCGCCGGCACCAACCGAGCCTCGGTTGCTCATGCCAGCAGCACCGAAAAGCAGCACCCGTGCATGCTCTACCACATCAGCCCCACAACACCGAAGCTCCTAGCCTGTGGCGCGTGCAGATCGGCAACTGGCGCCGAGGGACAGAGCTCACCGGCGGAAAACCGAAGACGACCCCCGTGGACAGCACGCCACGACCAGTTTCACCGCCTGACTTCTACACGAAAAAGGTGTGCCTTAGTCTCCAGATCGTGTAGCTGCAACCCTCATAGCCATTGATAGACCGAGTGCAGAGAATTCCTAAGAATCCCGAGAACTAGTGCACCCGGGTAGGGGTCGGTCTACCCTGAAATACTAGCTGCACCGTCCAAACCCAGCTCGGGTGAGCCTGCACACACCTTCCTCACTCCCTAGCGGCCCTCCTCGACCATGAATCAAGGGATATGGCCCAGAAATGGCCGGGTTCTGGTTGTTTTTCGGGCCGCCATAGAATAATAGCTCGGGTCACCGTGGAGCTCTAGGTTGCCGGCCTTTTCATGGGGTTTGGCGGCCATTTTCATCACCCTCGAGCTTCCGCGGTGCTCTCCAACCCTTTTCCGATCGTTTTGATGCATTGTAACGCATTCCCGAGCATGCCAGAACCCTAAACGCCGCTGTCACCGTCGGGCGCCCCGTTCCGGTGAGCTACGGCCGCCAGCGACCCACGAGCTGAGTTCAGCGTCATGAGTTAGGGTGGGGCGGCGAGTTTGGGGTCGGGAGATGGCCGGGAAAGCGGTTCCGGTGACGCTCGCCGGAGGGCGCCGCCGCGGGCCCCTGTTTGGCGCGAGGAATGGGAAGACCTGCCGGGTGGGACCCACTGGCAGGCATTTTAACAATTTGGAATTTTCAGTGTTCAGTTTAAACTTTGGAAGGCCACAACTTGGGGTACGAAAGTCCAAAAATTATGAAACCAATGTTGTTGGATTCCTCTAACATCGAACAATCCAAATATGAAACCCAATTTGTATGAAACCCATTATTTAATTCTGGAAAATTCTTTAAATCTTTTTGGCAAAAGAATTTTAGAGGGAGTTTGGTTCATCCAACAATCCTCAAATTTTGCCAGAATATTATTTAGAATGTTAGTGAAACCCTGTAAAAGTTTCAGACCATTTGGAGTTGATTTGATCAGAGCAATTCAAATTTGAAGGTGCTGTGTTCATTTGAATACAGAAACATTTTCAGAGAATTTCCAAAACTTGGAAATTCAGTTCTGGTCAAATCTTAGCTCCAAAAATACTAGGAACAATCATGCAAACTCTATGAGCTATAATTGAAATTGTAGTTCACTAAGGTTGGCATGAACAGGGGTGTGATCTCAGAATTAATTCTTCTTTGCTTAATTGCTAAGAAAATTATTCTGAACAAACCACTCAATGAAAAGTGCTAAATTTTGGTCCTGAGGGTTTTCTTGTGACAAGGATTTCACACAAAAATCCTCAGCTCCATTGGAGCTCTGGATCACCCCTGCTCTGTTTAACCACTTGAGGTGATCAATGGGGAAGAGGGGGATAACCACTAAGCACTTAACCATGTACTTAGGTCCAAACCCAAACCACTAGCCCCAGTTTCATTTTAAATTCTTGAACAGAGTTCCAGTTGTTAAAAACTTTTTATTAGAAATTGTAACAGAAGCATTACAATAAACTCATGTGCATATCCATTAACGTGTAGTATTTTATTAACGTGTAGTCGCTGAAGGCGAGGAGGCTCCGGAAGTACTTGACTTCCTCCTTCCGGAAGAGTAACTGACCCCTGACCCGCAGAAACAAGGAAAGCCCCGGTTTGCATTAACTCTTTTATCAAGTTTTGCTTTGTTCACAAATTTAGGGTGATGTATGAATGTGCATTAGGTGTAGGATGAATGGAACCCCACTTGCATGACCAGAATGCTTCCATAAGAGGGAGGGTAGTGTCTAAGATCTCGCGTAGACAGGCTATGCTTAATAATTCATAGGACTTCGGTACAAGTCGAGTAGTTGGAATCTACTCGCGAGTTAGGGCTGGGACACACGGGTTTGGTTCGAGTGAGATGAGATCACTTTAGTAATGAAAATGAGACTAGGAAGGGGCTAGGGCACAGCAAGAGGAAGTCTTGTGTGCGCAGCCCAGTCCATGTCGATTGAGGACCGATCCGTGTGCAGCCCTGCTGAACAAGTATTGAACGTACCGAAGGCATATCGGATATATGGGCCACGATAAACCGATGTAGCATAAACCTCCGGGCGTCGAGGCATAGCACACCGATTTATAGGTGTAGGTTGAGGGCAGCAAGGTGGAAATCTGCCAACGGGCATAGAGAGATGCTCCGTGTGGGGAACCTCCTGCTCGTTTCGGTGCGACCGGTTCGATGTTTGGGCTGTTGGGTGAAAGGTTGTCCCGTACGACATCGAGTGAGCGTGCTGTGCAGCTCCACGGGTGGGCGTACGTGACGTGCTCTTTGGGTTTCCCTGCAGGTGTATATTGAGTCGATTCGCCGTCCCTCACGGTGATGAGTACCGCTTGTTCACTGCGTCGTAACGTAGATAATTTATGGAATGCTATGATTCAATATTGCTTTTATGATATAATTGTATTGCTACATGTGTACCACCAAATACTGCTTACTAAATTTCAGATTCATGAACTGTTAACTTGCTGCTAAATGATGAACCAAGGATGAACTTGTAGGCGAGTCGCTTGCTGCAATATTACTATCCTATGTTCATGGCACACCTCATGTAGAGTTTCATGCCTAGGTGAGTCGGTTAAGTCTTGTTGAGCCATCGTGCTCACGGTTGCTGCTTAAGTGTTTTTTCAGGTGAGAAGCCACCCACGGACTCGGAGTACGAGTCCACCGGCGAGGGTTACCCTCCGTCGGGGACCACGGCTGAGTGGGAGCCGTACACGCCGCGCTGAGCTGAGACGTGCAGCTAGTGTGGCTTGCCCTAGTGCTAGTGAGTTGTACAGAGTAGACTTCCGTGTGTAAAATAAATACTAGTTTGTAACTGAAGTTGTACCTTTTGTACAGTTCAGTTTGTTTTTTTTCCATGTAATATAATATGTCCTTATGACGTGTGCTGTCGGGTGTCGCATCGTGCGGCACCACCCGCTGCGATCCTGGATGAGCGGATTCCGGTCCGCCACAGCCTGGTATCAGAGCTGCATTGGGGATAGCACAGTACTTAAGGACTGTATTACAGGAAGAACTTAGGTTTACGGTGAGGATTCGGTAGTTGCCCAAGTAAGGACTATATTAGCATAGTTACTTAGAGTGGCAAAGACTAACATATGCATTATAATTCTGAATTTTAATTATGTAACGATGCACCTACGCTCTGGTAAGAATGGTAAGGAACGCCACCGAAAGCGGTTCAATTTCGGTTAGCTCCCCTGACGAGGAAAGTGGTTCAGGGATAGGTCTCACAGCTTGGTGTGAGACGTCAATATTAAACTCTTGGACTCTTCATGTTCCTGAGTTCATATGAAACGCTGATCCCTAGCGTGCATTAGGCAAGTAAGTGGAGACCCCATCGCGTGGTCAGTAACGCGAGAGTGTGTTCGTCTGGAAGTAGCCCAGGGGGACATACGCAGCGCTTGCCATCGGCGTGCCCTGCAGGGCAGTAGGTGGTATCTGTTGGGTTGATAACATTCCCAACCGTGACGACCCGTTCATGACATACTCGGGTTCCCCGTCGTGTGGTGTTGAAACACGATCACATACCTTGAGACGTGACCTAACTCAAGGACGGCCGTATGGAAACGATACAGGCGTTTGTATTTACTCTTAAATATGATCCTGCCTGAAATGAAAACAACCTTTGAGTGCACCATTGTTGTGTGGTCTTCTGCAGGTACTAACCACATATGTACCCGTGTAGTAAAACGTGTGCGAGAGACCATTTAGTGCCACACTTGAGACGTATATGCCGGTATAATCCTGTTAGGATTTTTCTTTGTGAGGAACGCAGTGCTGAGATATCATAGGCATATGCATGAAAAATGATAACAAGGAATTAAAATCACTAGGTTCAACATTTAGGACCCTGGTTGGGTAGACAAATTGGATAGTGATGAGTGTAGTTCCAAAAAGACTGAAAAACAGAGTGCTCTGTTTTGGGCAGCAAGTTTGCTGATCTTCAACAGGGCATAACTCACAGGTCTTTTAGCCCAGGGAGGTGTGGTATATAGTTCTGGAAAGGTATTTGAGTACTCTACAACTTTGTTGTAGACTTCCAGAGCTGAAACTCACCTTAAGATGGCTTAAAACCCAGAGGGATGTAGACTGTCCAGAATCAGGACAGAGTTAAAAACTCTCTGGACTGTTCTATTTTTCAAGTACAACTTCCAGTAGAAAAATCTAAAATTTTCATATGATACATCCTTAGAAAGGGTAGAAGATGTGTTACATCTTTTCAATTCAAAGTTTCTGAAATTTCAGCACAGATTTCGGTGGAAACCAGAGTTGAAAGCAGCAACTTCCAACGGAGGTGCTGTTAAAATTCTTCCAGAAATTCTGCTGAATTTGAATGACCATAACTTTTTAACCAGAGCTGATCTGAGGGCAAGTAAATACTCGTTGTAAAGATACTGAAGTTAACGTTAACTTTGGTATTCAGCATGAGTCATGAAAATGCCCAGAACCAGATCAAAATCTTGGATATGTAGAAACTAGTCATTCTAACAGAAGAATGACAGTTGAACTCATGTGAGAGATTGTTGTACCCTAGAGGGGGTTTGAGTACTCCCAATGGGGCAGAACATGCTCATGAGGGGTTATCTTCAACTAGTGAAAGATTTAAGTATAGGTCTCACTCAAGTTTCTTTTACTAGAGACCATGTTTGTGTCGTATTGAAGGTAAAAGGGTGGTATACGTGATGACAAAGTGATAGTAACGTCTCGTAGTGATCAAACCTAGTTGTCGTGATCTTCCAAAGAGGAGGTTCATCGAGTTGGATTAAACTAGCTTGTATTTGGTCTTGTAATGGTGTAGCTTGTGCAAAGTTATTACATTATCTACATACGAGATGTATCGCATGTTTTTATTGTCATTATGTTTTTATGCCTATTGTTATTGGACTGCATGCAATATGTTGCGGGACTGATGTTTATTGTTGTATGGTTGCAGATGGTTCGCACTAGGACCACGCACGAGGTTGGTGGCTCTAGCCAACAGGGAGGTGATGACTCCCAGCCACCGGCCTATGACAGCACCCCGCAGCAGCAGCAACCACCGCCGCCTCCGCTTACTCTAGCGGATGTGATAGCGGCACTGGTGGGTGGTCATGAGGAGCAGACCGACCTGCTCCGCACGATCGTGCAGAATACGTACCAGGCGGGGGGGGGGGGGGGCGTCAAGACAGAGGGCCTCGTGAGCCCCGTGAGGTGTCGTACTCAGATTTCATGAGTACGCACCCTCCAGTGTTCACCGAAGCAGAAGAACCACTGGAGGCTGACAACTGGCTGCGGACCATCGAGTCCAAGATCGGACTGCTCCAATGTACGGAGCGGCAGAAGACTGTGTTCGCAGCGCAGCAACTCCACGGTGCCGCTGGTGCGTGGTGGGCAAACTATGTCGCCTCACGTCCGGCCGGCCATACCGCGGAATGGGAGGAATTCCGGGAGGCGTTCCGCGCCTATCACATCCCTCCCGGAATCATGAAGAGGAAGTTCCAAGAATTCTTGGAGCTGAAGCAGGGCGGGAGAAGTGCCCATGACTACTCCCGTGCCTTCAATCATCTGGCGTAGTATGCGTCAGACTACATCTCCACTGAAGAGGAGAAACGGGAACATTTCTATCGGGGGTTACACCCCGAAATGAAGACACATCTATTTCAGTCGAATCGCGGCACTTTCAATGACCTAGTCAATGCCGTGATTATACAAGAAGATGCTCAGCGGGAGTTGGCAGCTGAGCACCGGAAGCGCAGCGCTCCACCCAGCAGTGGGGTTGGCGCTCCCCAAAAGTACCGTATGGTGCATCGGACACCATCCGGGCAGCAGTGGCGTCCACCGGCGCGACCTCAACAGTTCGGGGGACGTTCGTTCCAAGCATCCCCGTTCCGAACGCCGATGCCACCACCGAGACAGCAGCAGCAGCATACGGCACCCCGGGCGTTTCCACCGCCACAACGCGCCCCGGGTTTTGATCCACCGATCAGCGGGGGACCGCCCCGCTTCACTTGCTTCACGTGTGGCCAGGTGGGCCACTTCGCGAAGGACTGTCCACAGGGGCAGCAGAGCAGCGGGCAAGCCCAGTTCCAGGGCGGTGCTCGAGGCTGACCTCTGGTCAAGAAGGTTGGTCAGCGGACTGGGGGCGTCCGCAACCTCGACAATGAGGACGCCCCAGAGGGAGACAACGTGCTGGCAGGTACGTTTACTCTCAACAACCAAGCCATCATCATACTGTTTGATTCTGGTGTAACCAACAGCTTTATAAGTGCATCCTATGTGGCTAAGCATCAAATGCAAGTCTTCCCAACCGACTGCACCTATATGATCTGCTCACCGGGAGGGAAGATCTCAGCAAATATGATGATCCCAAAGGCACCGCTGTGCTTAGGTGGGAAACTATATCCCACCACTTTGATAATCCTTATGGGGCAAAAGATTGATGCAATCATAGGGATGTCATGGCTACAATACCATGGCGCTGTCCTGGAGACTCGGACACGGACGGTTCATTTAAACTCTCCATTTCACCATCCGCATTCCATGGTGTTAGATACTCCAGTCCGGGAAGTTTTAGCAATTAATAATGCTGAAGCTCTCAAGTTAGAAGACATCCCCGTAGTCCGGGAGTACCCCGATGTGTTCCCGGATGATCTTCCGGGCATGCCACCTGAGCGGGATGTCGAGTTCAAGATTGAACTTGCACCCGGGACTACGCCCATATCACGGAGACCATACAAGATGGCTCCAAACGAGCTGGCTGAATTAAAAGAACAGCTCAATGATTTGTTGAGCAATGGTTTCATTAGGCCGAGTTCCTCGCCTTGGGGATGCTCGACGCTATTTGTGAAGAAGAAGGATGAAACCTTGAGGCTGTGTGTGGACTACAGGCCGCTCAACGCCGTCACCATCAAGAATAAGTACCCACTGCCCCGCATAGACATATTGTTTGATCAACTTGTGGGTGCCATTGTGTTTTCAAAGATGGACCTTCGCTCTGGATATCACCAGATAAAGATCCAGGCGGAGGATATCCCGAAGACGGCCATCTCGACGAGATATGGATTATATGAATATTTTGTCATGTCCTTTGGTCTCACAAATGCTCCAGCCCATTTCATGTATCTCATGAACTCGGTATTCATGCCGGAGCTGGACAAGTTTGTGGTAGTGTTCATTGATGATATCTTGGTTTACTCCAAGACAGAAGCCGAACATGCCGAACACTTGAGCATCGTTCTTCAACAATTGCGAGACCACAAGCTCTACGCCAAGTTCAGTAAACGCGAGTTTTGGATCAGCCAAGTGCCATTCTTGGGACATATCATCTCAGCTGAAGGCATTGCGGTTGACCCAAGCAAAATAGAGCATGTGCTGAAATGGAAAGCTCCCACTTCAGTTCATGAAATCAGAAGCTTCCTCGGGTTAGCGGGATACTATCGGAGATTCATTCCAAGCTTCTCCAAGCTCGCTAAGCCGATGACAGAATTGCTGAAGAAAGGGACGAAATATGTTTGGAACACGGCGTGTGAAGGAGCGTCCCAAGCATTGGTGAAGCATCTCACCACATCCCCGGTCTTAGCTCAGCCGGATACAACAAGGCCCTTCGACGGGTATTGTGACGCGTCCGGTATTGGGCTCGGCTGCGTGTTGATGCAGGAAGGACGTGTGGTCACATATGGCTCACGCCAACTTCGGAACCATGAGCAGCATTATCCCACTCACGATCTTGAGCTTGCTGCAGTGGATTTGGCGCTAAAAATGTGGAGGCACTATCTCCTGGGGCATCTGGTGCATCTCTACACCGACCACAAGAGCTTGAAGTACATCTTCACCCAGAAGGAGCTGAATATGAGGCAAAGGAGGTGGTTAGAATTAATCAAGGACTATAAGATTGAGATCCATTACCACCCTGGCAAGGCAAATGTGGTTGCCGACGCGTTGAATCGGAAGTCACATGTTCATAACCTCACCATTACCCCGGTGGAGGAGGAAGAGCCGAGTTTATACTTGGTTCCTTACGGATCGCTATACAACCTTGCCCTCATCCCTACCATTAGGGAGGACATCATTGCAGCTCAGAAGATTGATAAGGGTATGGCACATCTCCAGAGACAGATAGACAACCGGGGGGGGGGGGGATCAAATGTTTCCGGAAGGATGGTGAGGGGACGCTATGGTTCAATGACCGCATAGTCGTACCCCGGGATATGGAGTTGAGGAAAAAGATCCTCGATGAAGCTCACTTGTCTAAGTACTCCATTCATCCGGGCAGCAACAAAATGTACCAAGATTTGAAAAAGAAATTTTGGTGGACACGGGTGAAACGGGAGGTAGCGAAGTACGTATCCGAGTGTGATACGTGTAGACGAGTGAAGGCGGATCATATGAGGAAATCAGGGCTGTTGCAACCCCTGAAGATCCCGGCATGGAAATGGGAAGATGTGAGCATGGATTTCATTGAGAGATTGCCCCTAACTGCCAACAAACATGATTTCATTTGGGTAATCGTTGATCGGTTAACCAAGACAGCTCACTTCATTGCGGTGAATACACGTTACAATGCCGGCAAATATGTGGAGCTGTACATAGCAAAGATTCTATGCTTATATGGGGTACCCAAGACCATTGTCTCAGATCGGGGTGCATTATTTGTATCTCGCTTTTGGGAGCAGCTACACGCTGCATTGGGTACCAAGCTGATTATGAGCTCCGCCTATCACCCTCAGACCGATGGGCAAATAGAGAGGGTGAACCAAGTATTAGAAGACATGTTGAGAGCATGTGCCCTCCACCATGGCAGGAACTGGGATAATCACCTGCCGTTGGCGGAATTCTCGTACAACAACGGCTATCAGGCGTGTATCAAGATGGCACCCTACGAACCTCTCTACGGTTGCAAATGCCGCACCCCATTAAACTGGTGCGAGTCCAGTGAAAGGGTCACATTTGGGGTTTATGTGGTGAACGACGCCGAAGAGCGCGTTCGGACGATCCAAGCTAATTTGAAGGCCGCTCAATCCTGGCAGAAGAGCTACGCTGATAAGAGGCGTAGACCGTTGCACTTTGACATCGGTGAACACGCGTACCTCCGCGTGTCTTCGATGAAGGGCGTGCACCTGTTCGGTGTCAAGGGGAACCTCGCTCCCCGTTTCACTGGGCCCTATGCTATCACCGAGAAGTGTGGACCAGCGGCGTATAGACTGGAGCTACCGGCATCTCTTGCTGGTGTCCATGACGTTTTCCATGTTTTGCAACTGCGAAAATGTTTAAAGCATACAGCTGCTGTTCCTACCGAAGACATCGGCGAGTTGCAACCGGACTTGACATATGATGAATATCCGGTGGCAATTCTTGATGAGAAAGCCCAAACCACGCGTAGCCGAACGTTGTGGTTCTACAAGATACTCTGGAACAACCACACCGCCGAAGAAGCGACGTGGGAGAGCGAGGAATTCCTTCGCTCAAATTACCCGGAGTTCATGGCATCTCAGCACGGGTAAGTCCCTATTACATCGCTATCTCTTCTTTTGTAATCTCGCGACGAGATTCTTTTAAGGGGGGAGGGATGTAAAAGCCCAAGAAAAGGGACATCTTAGGAAAAATTGTTAAGAGCAAGTAACCTCCATCAAAAGAGTGATTAGAGGGGAAAGCCTCCACTTTCACAAAGTGAGAATTTTACACATGAACATGAGAGGTTGAGCTCACTCCTAGGACTTAAAAAGTCTTGGGAAGGTTCAGGCCAAATTTCATGTAAATCCAACACTTTTGAGACACTTTTGGAGGTATTTGAAAAAGAGGCCAATTTGAATGTAAAATCAAATTGCAGAAACTTTCATCACTCAAATTAAAAAGTTAGCTTCATATTCAAACTCAGCACATTATTCTGAGTAAGCCCACCAATTTTCATCCTCATTGGAGTTTATCTTGTCAAAAGAGCTAAATTTGCAAGAATTCAAAACTGAATTTGCATTTCAGTTTAAACATGCAGCAACTTTAGCCAAACACAGTTCAAATTTGAGAATTCAAATTCAAACTAAGACTTGGTGACTAAGTCTCACATTAAATTGTGAGTAGCTGAGGATATTTTGGCACAACAGAATTGAGAAAATTTGGAAAAAGAATTGGAGGGGAGGTCCCACCTGTCAGTAGTCTTAACAGAGAAGTCTCCCACTGATTTTCCCTCTCTCGGCCAAGACAGCGCGCCAGCAGCGTCGGCGCCAGACCCCCTCGCGCTGCAACCTCGCCCCCACCTCGCACGCTGGTGACCAGCTTACCGGCTCCGTTTGCCTCGGCCTGATCATTACCCTGGGAGCCAACCGCAGCACGTCGCCCTCCTCATTTGATCGCGCGCTCGCTGTTTTTCTCACACCCGAAGAGAACCGGTGCTCACCGCCGCGCTCTCTTTTCCCGATCGCCGGCACCAATCAAGCCTTGGTTGCTCGTGCCAGAAGCACCGAAAAGCAGCGCCCGTGCATGCTCTACCACATCAGCCCCAAAACACCAAAGCTCCTAGCCTGTGGCACGTGCAGATTGGCAACTGGCGCCGAGGGACAGAGCTCACCAGCGGAAAACCGAAGACGACCCCCGTGGACAGCACGCCACGACCAGTTTCACCGCCTGACTTCTACACGAAAAAGGTGTGCCTTAGTCTCCAGATCGTGTAGCTGCAACCCTCATAGCCATTGATGGACTGAGCGCAGAGAATTCCTAGGAATCCCGAGAACTAGTGCACCCGGGTAGGGGTCGGTCTACCCCGAAATTCTAGCTGCATCGTCTAAACCCAGCTCGGGTGAGCCTGCACACACCTTCTTCACTCCCTAGCGGCCCTCCTCGACCAAGAATCAATGGATATGGCCCAGAAATTGCCGGGTTCTGGTTGTTTTTTGGGCCGCCATAGAATAATAGCTCGGGTCACCGTGGAGCTCTAGGTTGCCGGCCTTTTCATGGGGTTTGGCGGCCATTTTCATAACCCTCGAGCTTCCGCGGTGCTCTCCGACCCTTTTCCGATTGTTTTGATGCGTTATAACGCATTCCCGACCACGCCGGAACCCTAACCGCCGCTGTCACCGTTGGGCGCCCCGTTCCGGTGAGCTACGGCCGCCAGCGACCCCCGAGCTGAGTTCAGCGTCATGAGTTAGGGCGGGGTGGCGAGTTTGGGGTCGGGAGATGGCCGGAAATGCGGTTCTGGCGACGCTCGCCGGAGGGCGCCGCCACGGGCCCCTCTTTGGCGCGAGGAAGGGGAATACCTGCCGGGTGGGACCCACTAGCAGGCATTTGAACAATTTGGAATTTTCAGTGTTCAGTTTAAACTTTGGAAGGCCACAACTTGGGGTAGGAAAGTCCAAAAATTATGAAACAAATTTTGTTGGATTCCTCTAACAGAGAACAATCCAAATATGAAACCCATTATTTAATTCTGGAAAATTCTTTAAATCTTTTCAGCACAAGAATTTTAGAGGGAGTTTGGTTCGTCCAACAATCCTCAAATTTTGCCAGAAAATTCTTTAGAATGTTAGTGAACCCCTGTAAAAGTTTTAGACCATTTGGAGTTGATATGATCAGAGCAATTCAAATTTGAAGGTGCTGTGTTCATTTGAATAGAGAAACATTTTCAGAGAATTTCCAAAACTTGGAAATTCAGTTCTGGTCAAATCTTAGCTCTAAAAATACTAGGAAAATTCATGCAAACTCTATGAGCTATAATTGAAATTGTAGTTCACTAAGATTGGCATGAACAGGGGCGTGATCTCAGAATTAATTCTTATTTGCTTAATTGCTAAGAAAATTATTCTGAACAAACCACTCAATGAAAATTGCTACATTTTGGTCCAGAGGGTTTTCTTGTGACAAGGAACTCACACAATAATCCTCAGCTCCATTGGAGCTCTGGATCATCCCTGCTCTGTTTAACCACTTGAGGTGATCAATGGTGAAAAGGGGGATAACCACTTAGCACTTAACCATGTACTTAGGTCCAAACCCAAACCACTAGCCCCAGTTTCATTTTAAATTCTTGAACAGAGTTCCAGTTGTTAAAAACTTGTTATTAGAACTTGTAACAGAAGCATTACAATAAACTCATGTGCATATCCATTAACGTGTAGTATTTTATTAACGTGTAGTCGCTGAAGGCGAGGAGGCTCCGGAAGTACTTGACTTCCTCCTTCCGGAAGATGAACTAACCCCTGACCAGCAGCAACAAGGCATGCCCCGGTTTGCATTAACTCTTTTATCAAGTTTTGCTTTGTTCACATATTTAGGGTGATGTATGAATGTGCATTAGGTGTAGGATGAATGGAACCCCACTTGCATGACCAGAATGCTTCCATAAGAGTGAGGGTATTGTCTAAGATCTCGCGTAGACAGGCTATGCTTAATAATTCATAGGACTTCGGTACAAGTCGAGTAGTTGGAATCTACTCGCGAGTTAGGGTTGGGACACACGGGTTTGGTTCGAGTGAGGTGAGATCACTTTAGTAATGAAAATGAGACTAGGCAGGGGCTAGGGCGCAGCAAGAGGAAGTCTTGTGTGCGCAACCCTGTCCATGTCGATTGAGGACCGATCCGTGTGCGGCCCTGCTGAACAAGTATTGAACGTACCGAAGGCATATCGGATATATGGGCCCCGATAAACCGATGTAGCCTAAACCTCCCGGCGTCGAGGCATAGCACACCGATTTGTAGGTGTAGGTTGAGGGCAGCAAGGTGGAAATCTGCCAATGGGCATAGAGAGATGCTCCGTGTGGGGAACCTCCTGCCCGTTTTGGTGCGACCGGTTCGATGTTTGGGCTGTTGGGTGAAAGGTTGTCCCGTACGACATCGAGTGAGCGTGCTGTTCAGCTCCACGGGTGGGCGTACGTGACGTGCTCTTTGGGTTTCCCTGCAGGTGTATATCGAGTCGATTCACCGTCCCTCACGGTGATGAGTACCGCTTGTTCACTGCGTCGTAACATAGATAATTTATGGAATGCTATGATTCAATATTGCTGTTATGATATAATTGTATTCCTACATGCGTGCCACCAAATACTGCTTACTAAATTTCAGATTCATGAACTGTTAACTTGCTGCTAAATGATGAACCAAGGATGAACTTGTACGCGAGTCCCTTGCTGCAATATTACTGTCCTATGTTCATGGCACACCTCATGTAGAGTTGCATGCCTAGGTGAGTCGGTTAAGTCTTGTTGAGCCATCGTGCTCACGGTTGCTGCTTATGTGTTTTTCAGGTGAGGAGCCACCCACGGACTCGGAGTACGAGTCCACCGGCGAGGGTTACCCTCCGTCGGGGACCACGGCTGAGTGCGAGCCGTACACGCCGCTCTGAGCTGAGACGTGCAGCTAGTGTGGGTTGCCCTAGGGCTGGGCAACCAACTCTTGCTAGATAGGCGGGCGTGAGTTGTACAGAGTAGACTTCCGCTGTGTAAAATAAATATTAGTTTGTAACTGAAGTTGTACCTTTTTATACAGTTCAGTTTGTTTTTCCCATGTAATATAATATGTCCTTATGACGTGTGCTGTCGGGTGTCGCATCGTGCGGCACCACCCGCTGCGATCCTGGATGAGCAGATTCCGGTCCGCCACAGTTCCAAAGTATTGAACTTTATGGGTTAAAAGTTCATTTCGACCATCGGGGTCACCACGGGATGTTAAGTGTGTTAGCATGCGTAATTCCTCGCTATTGTACTGGACCCAAACATGTACTCACTCGAAATGATACGTGGAATGCAAAAACTTTTTGACTCCAACTCGCTGTTTTACAACAGCCACTGGACGTCGAACGGTGAAACTAAGTATTTTGGTGGAAACACTTCAACATGGTGCTCACTGTCCAGCTTCTGGTCCAGCTGACCAGCCAGGATAATCCTACAGTTTTGCCCACCATAGAGGCAAAATCTGTACTTGCGTTCAACAGCAAAGTTGTAGAACGTTTCCTGTACTTTCCAACGGTGTCTTGTATGACCCTTGGAAATTTTGCTACAGGAAGTTGTGGTTGAAATACATAAAATTTCCAGAGAGCATTTTTGGTCTGCCATATTTCTTGGCAGTACCTACTCATCTGAGACTTTCACCCATTGGCAGGGAGATTTTGTTCTGGAGCTCTACAGAAAAGTTGTAGAGGACTTCTAAACCTTTCCAGAATGGTATCACACACTTCCATTGGTTCAACCAATCCTAAGTTATACCCTGTTCATGTTCCGAAAATTTTCTGCCGAAAACAGGGGAGATTATTCCTAAGATTTTGAGATTGAACCTATACTACCAATTGACTCTTAGTTCAATATGGAAGTTCAATACACCCTTAATGGAATCCTAAACTTCATTTCAACTCTTTTCTTTGAAAATAAATTTTTATGCAGTCGGTACTACGTTTCCTCACCAAAGAAAAATTCCTAAGCCGGTATTCCGGTTTATATGTGTCAAATGGTGGAACTAAAGTCGTCACTCACAAATGGTTACTATACATCATGCACTAACGTGGTTAATGTACCTGCAGAAGAACACACAATAATGGTGCACACAATGATTTATGACATTTCGGGCAGTTCCATATCATAATAAAAACATACGGTCCGTATCATTGCCATACAGACCGTCCTTGAGTCAAGCCACGTCTCAAGGTACATGGTCGTGTTTTCACACCATACGACGGGGAACCCGAGTAAAGCGCGAATGGGCCATCACGGTTGGGAATTTTATCAACCCAACGGATACCACCTACTGCCTCATGACCCGTTGAGGCACGCCAATGGCGAGCGCTGCGTATGGCCCTTTGAACATTGAACATTCAAGAGTTGCATACTATCGTGTTGCTTACCACACGATGGGGTATTCTCACTTTTGCCTAAAGCGCGCTGGAGATCAGCGTTTTCATATGCTCTCAGAACCATGAAGAGGTTCAGAGTCTCATATTCACTACCATGCCAAGCCACGGTATATCCTTCCATACTATTAATCGTATGGTGAGTTACCGCAATTGATCCGCCTGCGGTAGCGTACCTTACCTCTTACCTGACGTCGGAGCGTCGTTACAGAATGTATAACAAATATGTTAGCTTTCCACCATTATAACTAGTACTATCATAGACCTTATGTGGGCTTAATGACTAATCCTCACTCGACTACTGCTAAATTTTTAAAATAGCCTCTTCTCGAGCGTGCTATTCCCAATGCGGCTCTGATACCAAGTCTGTGGGAACCACCCCGTGTTTCACCCACTCTCGGATCGCATAGGGTGGTGCCGTGCGATGCGGCACCCAACACACACACGAAAAGATTAAAGAACAACATACAAACTTTTATTTAATATAAAACAGTGGAAGTCTTTTACAAAACCTAATTAACAGCGGAAGTATTATACATAGGTGGCCTCTCATCCTAACTATGCAAAAGTGCAGCCGTCCAGCCCGGGGACGCTACACACTAGCAACAAGTAACCGGAGATCACGGCGGTGTGCAGGGCTCTAGCTCGGCCGTGTACCCCGACGGGGGCATCGCCTCGTCCTCGGAACCTTCCTCATAACTCTCACCTGCACACAGCTCAAATATTGCAACCGTGAGCACGAAGGCTCAGCAAGTCTTAACCGTCAACCCTAGGCATGGAACTCTACATGCAAGGATATGTAAGATAGGAAAAGAACTTTGCAATAAAGACACGCCTACATGTTGATCCTTACTTTCAGTTTTATAGCAACAGTTTATTGGGCCTTAGGCAGCCCTCACATCGGAAGTCCACAATCAAACAAGAAACGCTTTCCTCCGATGTGGAGATGCCCAAAGTGGAATATAAACTTAATTAGCTCTATATCTACAGCAATCAAGGTATTCAAGACATTAAGAGTTCAATACAGCATTTTCAGTTGGCTTATTTCACTTCTTACTACGTCACAGCGCAGTGAACAAGCGGATACTCAAATAACCGCGAGGGACGGTGATTGCAATCAAGACACACCCGGATAACACGTCACGTACACCTATTTCAGAAGTGTGATTCCACGCCCCTTCCTACTCTGTTGTATGCAACAACCTTTCAAAGGCAACCCAAATGCCAAACCGGTCCATCCGTAACGGGTAGGAGGTCCCCGCGTGGAGCGTGACTGTGCCCACCGGCAGATTTACACCTTGCTACCCTCAACCCACTCCTATTTACGGTTGGGTAAGCCTCGGCACCCAGGTTAACCAATTACATCGGTTTCCTGGTTCCCATATGCCAGTATGCATCCGGTACTGTTCGATACTTGTCCAGCAGGGCCGCACACGGACGGTCCTCAACCGACACCAACAGGGTTACGCACGTGATACCTCTGCTCACTGCATACTATCCCCCCTGCTGGGTCTCATTTTCATAACTTAAGCCATTTTCTACCTCTTCTCATTCCGGGTGATAAGTACTATCTCGCGAGTAGCTTCCATACACTCAACTTCTACCGAGATCCTAAACATTAGCATGGCATTCTCTACTTGTCGAGTTTGTAAAGTACCCAACCCTTTATAGGATTTAAAAGGCTATGCAAGTGGGGTTTCAATCACCCTAACTCTAATGCAAGCTTTCACCCTAGACATAAGTGATACAAATAAAAAGCTTTATAAACTGTACTTAAGTGCAAACCGGGGCTTGCCTGGTTGCGAGTTAAACGGCAAGTCAGCTTCTGGTGGCAGGACGTCCAAAGGCTCCGGCGTATCCTCAACTTCAGTCACTAAATGAAATGTAGCAAAATATATGTGTAAGTATTAAGGGTTTATAAGAATTGAACTTCTATTCATAGCTACTGCTATTTAGAATCCTTAATTGGCTTTGGTATTTTTACAGTGGATACTAGACTCTCTAAGGATGATTTGAGCCAAATTTGGAGCCATGTCATTGCACCACGTAGTCTTTAAAATTCCTACAAGTACAATGCTTCTCTGAATTTTGAGCCCAATTCAAGGAGCTTTGACATAGCTAATAGTGGAAGATCTGATTTGGGTAAGTCTCCATGGTTCTAACAAAATTTGTTTCACCATTTTTGGAGCTACCCACAGAGAGATATGAATTTTTGAAGTTGGACAGGAGTTCTGAAAAGTTTCTGTTTAAATTGAATTTCCAAATAAAGGCTGAACTTGGAAAGGCAGTTTAGTCTAGCAAATGATCTCCAATGAGGCCTAAATTTTTACTGGAGATCAGTAACTATGGAAAGGATTTTCTGCCCAAATTTGGGGATCTTTCATAAAGAATTGCTCCTGTAATAAATCCCCAAAGTATTTATTAAAATCAATTATATAGAAGTTCCTGGGCATTTTCATAGCATAAAATTGGTTTCTCTGTGAAGTACTCCTCATGAGGATTCCAACAAAATTGGTCTCACCCTTTTTGGAGTTTTCTACACAAAGTTATGAGCCTCCAAAGTTTGAACTGTATTAAGAAATTCTGGAAATGTTTAAATCCAAGCGGTGGGTCCCACTCGTCAATTCTTTCTTGTCCCTCGCGCCAAACAGAGGAGTCCGCGGCGGTTGCTCCGGCGAGGGTGGCGGGAACGGCTCTCCCGGCCACTCCTCGGGCCTAAACTCGCCGCTCCCCCATATTTGACCGTGCTGAACACTTTGGGAGGGTGGCCGGCGGCCGTAGCTCACCGGAAACCACCATGCACCGGTGACAGCAAGACTTTGAACTCCAGCGAGGTCGGGAACCCTCATTCCTCCTTCACACGATCGGTTCTCGGGCTCTAGAGCATCAGTGAACGATGTAGGAGCGCGTAAGGGTACTGGTTGCCGGTGAAACAGCCGGCAACCGGGGGCTCCAAGGCGACCCAAGGTGCTTTTGCACCGGCGACTAAGAAAACAGCTAGGGCTTCCTTGTTTCTTGATGTTTTTGCTTGGTTGTTCGTCGAGGAGAGGAGCTAGGAAGTAGGGAAGCTCTGTGCAAGCTTACTCGAGGTCTAAAGGATCGTGCACCACGAATTTTCGGTTAGACCGAGCACTACCCGTCGGTGTACAGTTTGGGGAAATGGTGAAATTCTCGCCACCGGTTCTAGCAATCGCTAAACGGCTTCCGGCTACACGATCAGGACATGCAAACGCACCGTTCTTGTGTAGGGAAGGGGCGGTGACACCAGCCGTAGTGCGCTGTACACGGCGACCTCTCTCAGTTCTTCCACGTTTACCCGAGGACCGTGGCTACTTTGCCGATTCCCGTAGCGATCAATCTCGGGATGGGAACGGAGAGGGGCTGGATGGCTAGAGCACTGCCAGGCGCTACTCTTTGCTGTGGAGAGCTCGTGCAGCAGAGCTCGGAGGGCTGTGGTCGATCGGAGAGAACCGAGCGGCGGTGTTCAGCGCAAATGGAACTGTTGCGGCGCTGCGCGAGCTGAGGGGGAAGAGAAATAGGGATGGGGCACTCGGGCGGTCGCTCTGATCACCCACGCGCGCGCCAACATCGGAGGCAGCAAGGAACAGCTCGGTGGAGCCTCGAGCACGGGTAAAATGTAAAAGTCCCAAAACTTGTAAATAGAAAACTTGAGCTATGAATAAAGTTGAGTTTATATACAAGAAATGGGACTTACAAAAACTTTTGTGTTACTCAAGTGTTGTCCTGTGCAATAAAACTTTGAATTCAGTTTGAACTAAGAGGGTCACTTCCAAAAAGAGAAGGGTCATCTCCAAAAAGGAAAATTCAAACTGATGTTGGAGAAGCTGTATTTGCGAAAGCCAACTCAAAGATCAAAGCATATATTTGAGTTTCTCAGCTCCAAATTATGAGGAAGCCAAGTTTTGAGCAAATTTGGAGGTGCTTTGATATGAATATCAAAGGAACTTGTAAATTTCATCTATATTTGAATTCAAATTTGAAACTGAGGCAAAACAGGTCAAATTGCCAAATGACTTTGGAATTTGAGTTCCTCAGAGTTGAATTTGTAAAGTGCCAATAATTTTGGAGATATTTGGGAGAGGAGCTGTGGGCCCCAATGGTCATAGAGTGAGGGGAATAACTTACTGCCTAAGTCACTTATCTGTTTTGACTCGATCACCACGGGGTCTGCACCGAACGTCGCCGAGGGCGCTACCGCCACCTCCTGCTCGAGCTGCCCCCCCCCCCCACGCGCGGGCGCCAGAGGCGGTTCACCCGGCGTTTATCCTCCCCACCGAGGCAAACACGAAGTCTTCCACTCGTGCTCGCGGGTTCTTCTTCTTCCGCGCCCGAAAAACAGCCGCCGGCGACGCCTCTGTTTCCCTCGGTTGTCCACCAGCTCGCGTCCTCTTCTGCTCGAGCCGTCCACATGAAAAGGGAGCGCTAACGAGTGTACAAGATCCTCCACAGCTCAGCCCCAATGTTCCTGGCTCGTGGGGTGCCCAAATCAACGATCAACGCGAGGTACTAACGCTTACCGGCGAAAGGGCAACTCGGGTCACCGTGGGCAGCTCATACCGAGGCTTTTCACGGCTGAGCAAGCACCCTCCGAGACGCGCCGGGACTTCACGCTGCTCTCCCCCGAGTTTCAGCCCGAGCCGTGCAACGTAGCTCGGGAATTTCCAGTTTTCCTCTCGGACGAGGAAAACCTACCCGCGGGTAAGAATTTCAGAAATCAACGCTTAATTCTCGGTTAAAGTTGTTTATTTTGCGCACACAGGAGCTAGAGAGGATAGGGGAACCTTTTTCCTTCACAACTATAGCTTAGCAGTGAGTAGGGGCAGCTAATTTCGAGTTCGTCCGTCGGCGGCCATGGCGGGAACGCGCGGGCGCATGGGGACAACCGGTTTTCCGCTGTTTCCGAGCCAGGTTGAGGCCGAGCCGAGCTTGCCTGACCTCCACTGATGCTTTAGAGCGGATCCGACGAACGTTTGGCGGGCTAGGGTGCTCGGGCCACGGCGCCAAAGCTGTACCGAGGGGTGCGCACGTCGCCGACCGGTTTCCGGTCGCCGGCAGCCCGAATGCACCGCACCGTTGGATTCCTCATGGATGAAAACCCTCAGGCGGCAAGTACCGAGCCGGGAGACGGTCGGGAAGCCGACTCCGGCGAGCTCTGACGAGTCACCGGCGAGGTGGCGGCGCGGGAAAAAGAGAACGGCCCGAGGTTGAAGACGACCGGCCGGTCCCACCTGTCAGTGGCGATATTTTAAATCTTTGATCCGCTGCGGCCCCCGGGATCCGGTGTGGTGGCGCGGGAAGGGTCCTGTGGCCCCGTGTGGCATGATTCCAGCGGCTGACACGTGTAGGGTGGACCCACTGTCAGAGTTTGAATATTTCCCGAATTAATTTGAATTCCAGATTTAGTTCAAACTTTAGAACCTCATAACTTTTGCTAGGAAGCTCCAAATTTAGTGATTCAAATTTGGTTGGATTCAGGATGAAAAGCTCTATCCAAATATTCAACCCAATTTGCTTGAAAACCAATAGAAAATTCTGGAGAATTCTTTAAAGCTTTTCAGCAATAGAATTTTATAGGGAGTTTGATTCATCCAAAATTCCCCAAATTTTGCCAGGATATTCTTTAGGATATTAGGAGACTCCTGTAAACGTTTCAGCTCATTTGGAGTTGATTTAGTTAGGGTAATTCTAATTCCAAATTTCTGTATTCAAATAAATACAGAAACATTTTCTGAGAATTTCCAAAACTTGGAAATTCAGTTCTGGGCATTCCTTAGCTCCAAAAATCCTAGGAAAATTCAGGCATACTCTCTGAGCTATGTTTGAAATTGTAGTTCACTTGGATTTGCATGAAAGTGCAAATTTATTCAGAATGTATTCCTTGTTGCCTAAATGCTTAAGGAATTGTTCTGAGTAATCTACTCAGTGAATTATTCTGAATTTTGGTCCAGAGAACTTTCTTGTGATAAGGAACTCATAAGACTAGGGCATCCAGTAGAAGACGAGTCGTTGGAATCTACTCGCGAGCTATAGTTCAGAAGATCATAAGTGTGGTTGGGGAAGGAAGCAAACTAAAGTTTACATTTCTAAAGATGAGACCGGGCAGAGGGGTTAGGCTGCGACAAGATGAGGTCTTGGTCGAGTAGCTCTGCCTGTGTCGGTTAAGGACCGATGCGTATGCCGCGTCCAGGAGCAAGTATTGAGTTAAGTACCGGATGCTTACTGATATATGGGAACCAGGAAACCGATGTACCAGGTTCACTGGACTGTAGAGGCATACCACATCGTCTCGTTAGACCTATGAGCCCGAGACGGCGTGACCGGTTCTACAGTTTAGTGTCCTGAGAATGGTTGCCACATACGACGTAATGAAGGACGCCAGAGTTGGGTCTTCAGAGGCGGGCGTATGTGTCGAGTTATCCGGGTAGTGTTTGATTCGAATCACCGTCCCTCGCGGTTATTGAGTACCGCTTGCTCCCATGTTGTGACGTAGTAGTCAACTTGTGGAAACAGTTTGCAAAAAGTATAATTGCTGTTATGATTATGTTAAGTTGCATGGAAACCATGTTTGAAGTAGAAATAGAGCAAACTAAAGTTATTTTTCCACCTTGGGACAAGTAACATTGGAATGAAGCGTTTCTTGTTTGATTGTGGTGTTCCAATGTTGCTGGGTGCAAGGTCACTACTATTATGGCTAAAAATGTGAAAGTTAAGGATGAACTCGTAGGCGAGTCTTTTCGCAAATTACAGGATCAGGTCTTAAGTTACCCTCATGTAGAGATGCATGATTTAGGAGAGACGGTTAAGTCTTGCTGAACCCTTGTGCTCGCTCTTGCTATATAAGCGGTTTTGCAGGTAAACTTTGACGCTATAATGAAGGTTGTCCGGTGAGACTCGGGAACTCCCGAGTCGTGTGACACTTGGAGAACCTAGCCGCTGCCATGTCTTCGTGTTGCTAGCGAGAGGAGTCCGCGGGCTGGACCTCTTCTCGAGTGCCTCCTAGATATTCGACGTGAGCTGTTTATAGACTTCCGCTGTAGCTATTGTATGTAAAGTATTTACAAAGAACAGTTGTAAGCTTCCGCTTTGATTTATGTAATACATTGTTCCTTATATGTGTGCTGTTGGGTGCCGCATAACACGGCACCACCCAATGCGATCCCCGGGCGAGGCGGCACGACCCCGTGATCGGGACCGGGCCACCTCAGCGTGGTATCAGAGCCGCATTGGTAATGGCACACGGAATAAGGACCGTATTACGACAAAAACTAAGGATACGGTGAGAAAACGGTATTAGGCCCACATAAGGACTATAGTAGTATAGTTACTCAAAGTGGCATTGCTAACTTACTTGTTATAATTCTGAATTTTGATTATGTAACGACGCACCTACGTTCTGGTAAGAATGGTAAGGAACGCCACCGAAAGCGGTTCAATTTCGGTTAGCTCCCCTGACGAGGCAAGTGGTTCAGGGATAGGTCTCACAGTTTGGTGTGGGACGTCAATATGAAACTCTTTGGACTCTTCATGTTCCTGAGTTCATATGAAACGCTGATCCCTAGCGTGCATTAGGCAAGTAAGTGGAGACCCCATCGTGTGGTCAGTAACGCGATAGTGTGTTCATCTGGAAATAGCCCAGGAGGACATACGCAGTGCTTGCCATCGGCGTGCCCTGCAGGGCAGTAGGTGGTATCCGTTGGGTTGATAACATTTCCAACCGTGACGACCCGTTCATGACATACTCGGGTTCCCCGTCGTGTGGCGTTGAAACACGATCACGTGCCTTGAGACGTGGCTTAACTCAAGGACGGCCGTATGACAATGATACGGGCGTTTGTATTTACTTTCAAATATGAACTGCCTGAAATGAGACAACCTTTGAGTGCACCACTATTGAGTGATCTTCTGCAGGTACTAACCACGTACTTGTCCCATGTAGTACACGTGTGCGAGAGACCGTCTTAGTGCTACTGATAAAACGGATATGCCGGTATGATCCGGCGTAGGATTTTCTTTGGTGAGGCAACGTAGTACCGACATGATTCTTACGGTGCATCGACACCGTACTAAACATATAAACCTCTTCCCTATGAAGAAATGATTCATGAACTAACTTTCAACTAAAAATGGAAGTTTAAAACAAGTAGTAGCTACTTAACTCTTATTTTGAGCTAAGATTCAAATGAGAGTATAACTAGGTATCAAAGTTTTCAAAAACAGAATGCTCTGTTTCTGGCAGAAATTCTTACTGGACTTTGATAGAGCATAACTCTGAGTAGCTTTAACCAATTAAGGTGTATGATACAGTTATGGAAAGATTTTCAAGCGCTCTACAACTTCTTTGTAGACCTCCAGAGCCAAATCATACTTTAAGTTGGTGAGAAGTCCAGTTGAAGGCAAACTGTTTAGAACCAGGACAGTAGCAAAAACCTCTCTGGATCTTTCTGTTTTTGAGCCATAACTTCTTGTAGAAAAATCCTTAAGGAGCACATAAGTACTTGTTGGAAAGCTACTAAAGTTTACTAAAACTTTGGTATTGAACTCAAGTTAAGGATCTGTTGATAACTTGAGTAAAATTTGGAGTTTGTGAGAGCTGGTCAGGGTAGTCCCGCTGATTAGCTTAGCGTACATAAGATTTGTTTAAACATGAATGTGGTTATGCTTTCATAAAGTTCATGACATGTTCATGTTTTACTTATCTTTACTTACTACTTAGATAGAATTTTGATTGACTCAAAATTTTGTTTCGTGCAGTATGGTACGTACACATTCTCAAATGGAGCTTGGAGGTTCAAGTCGAGGTGGGAATGACTCGATTTCATCACAAGAGCCATCGCCAACCGGATTGGCTGAAATTATGGTGAAGATGAATGAAACTCTCCAAACTCTAGTTCAGCAAGGCATAGATCGAGAAGCTCAACGTCACATGCCAACCCAGAGCACGTATCTGGATTTCTTGGCGACACAACCACCGGTATTCTCCGAGGCGGCTGACCATTGTGAAGCAAATCATTGGTTACGTGTCCTTGAGTCCAAGTTTAGGTTGATCCAATGTGATGAATTCTCGAAGACTCTATATGCCGCTCAGCAGCTTCACAGCTTTGCTGGAGCATGGTGGGCAGAGTACCTTGCTGTCCAACCAGCAGGGCATCGTGTCACATGGACGGAATTCCAAGCTGCATTCCGTGCTCGTTTCATCCCTGCCGGCATAATGCAGACAAGCCATGATGAATTATGGAACCTAAAGCAAGGTGACATGAGTGTTATTGAGTATGCGAAGGAATTCAATCGCTTAGCTCAATATGTCCCTGACTATGTGAAGTCACCAGCCATGAAGGGTTATCATTTTTATCGAGGGCTGACTACTAGGCTGCGATGTGAATTGGCTCAAGTTAGCCAAGAGAATTTTGATGAGTTTGTGAGCTGTGCTATCGCTCAAGAATATTATTTCAACCTCTACCTCAAAGAAAAGAGGGAGAGGGACTCATCACAGGATGAAGACAATCGTCTACCCCAGAAGTATCGGTTGGTAATCCGTTCACCTTCCGGTCGAGAGATTCCACAAGAGGTGCAATCATTCTGGGAGTGTGACGACTCTTCTACTCCACAAAGGTCATATTCACCTCCTCCGCAGCAGCAAATTATTTCTTATGCACCTCAGTATCAACAAGGTGCATCAGAATATTATTTCCCTCCAGAGGTTGAAGATGAACAAGGTGATTTCTCAGCTGAGCCAAGTGCTGTCCCACTTCAGCTTGACAATGATCTTAAGGTCAATGAAGCAACTGAACCGAGCAGCAACAATGTGTCTGCGGGTCCAGTTCCACAGAGCGATCTTGGGCAGCAAAAAAAAGGTATGTCCAAAGTGGGGACAGTTAATTATGTGTCAGTCGATGATCTGACAAAGGGAGGACCTGTTCTTGCCGGCAGGTTCATCTTAAATGACAAGCCGGTTGTCATTTTATTCGACTCTGGTGCAACACATAACTTCATTAGCCGGGCAACGGTAATCCGGGATCAGATCTCCACCACTGTCACAAAAGGTTCATACCTTATTCATTCGCCAGGTGGAAACATATCAACTAATGAAGTCGTTTCTCGAGCACCACTTTGTTTGGGTGGACAAATTTATCCTACCACTCTCATCATTCTCGAAGACCAGGGAATCAATGCCATATTGGGAATATCATGGTTGACCTTCCACAAGGCTGTTCTGGACATCGAGAACAGGAGTGTTCACTTGGACTCTCCACTTCACGGGCGTCAAACGTTGTACCTCGGCGAAGCAGTTTCCAAAGAACTGGAAGTATGTAATGCCGAGGCTTGGAAGTTAGAAGACATTCCGGTAGTCCGTGAATATCCGGACGTGTTTCCCGAAGATCTTCCAGGCTTACCACCTGAGCGCGAGGTGGAGTTCAAAATAGAGTTGATACCGGGAACCACGCCGATCTCTCGGAGACCCTACAAAATGGCTCCGAATGAATTAGCGGAATTGAAGGAGCAATTCAAAGATCTGATGGACAAGGGGTTTATTCATCCAAGTTCATTACCATGGGGTTGCTCAGCTTTGTTTGTGAAGAAGAAGGATATGACGCTGAGGCTATGCATCGACTATCGTCCTTTAAATGCTGTGACCATAAAAAACAAGTATCCACTACCAAGAATTGATATCCTCTTTGATCATCTAGTGGGTGCTAAAGTCTTCTCCAAAATGGACTTATATCATCAAATCAAGATTCGCGCGGAAGATGTCCCGAAAACAGCATTCTCGACAAGATATGGACTCTATGAGTATCTTGTCATGTCATTTGGGTTGACCAATGCTCCGGCCCACTTTATGTATCTTATGAACTTGGTGTTCATGCCGGAGCTGGATTAGTTCGTCATGGTATTCATCGATGACATCTTGGTCTATTCCAAATCTGAAGAGGAACACACTAAACATTTGCATATTATGCTTCAACGCTTGAGAGATCACAAGCTCTATGCAAAGTTTAGTAAATGTGAATTCTGGATCAACCAAGTGCCATTTCTTGGGCACATTATTTCAGCAGAAGGCATTGCTGTTGATCCAAGCAAGATTGAACAAGTGCTGAAGTGGAAGTCTCCAACATCAGTCCATGAAGTTCGTAGCTTCTTGGGTTTGGCGGGATATTATCGGAGGTTCATCCCGAGCTTCTCAAAAATCTCCAAACCTATGACAGAGCTACTGAAGAAGGGCATCAAATATGATTGGAGAAATCCATGTGAGGAAGCTTTTCAAGCGTTGGTGAAATACCTCATAACAGCCCCGGTTCTAGCTCAACCGGATACAACTAAGCCTTTTGATGTTTATTGTGATGCATCCGGCGTCGGGCTTGGTTGTGTACTCATGCAAGGAGGACGTGTGGTAGCATATGGATCACGGCAATTACGGAATCATGAGCAACATTATCCAACTCATGATCTTGAACTGGCTGCCGTGGTATTAGCTTTGAAGATGTGGAGACATTACCTATTGGGAAATCTGGTTCATCTCTACACCGACCACAAAAGTTTGAAGTACATATTCACTCAAAAGGAGTTGAATATGCGGCAACGGCGATGGTTGGAGCTGATCAAAGACTATGAGATTGAAATTCATTATCATCCGGGCAAGGCAAATGTGGTTGCCGATGCACTCAGCCGGAAGTCTCATATTCATAACCTGACCAATACGCCGATGGAAGAGGAAGAACCAAGTCTCTACTTGGTTCCATATGGGCCCCTACATAACCTAGCTCTCATACCCACAATAAGAGAGGAGGTCATGGAGATCAAAGGAGAGACAAGGGCATGGCTAATATAAAAAGGAGGTTGAAGAAAGGGGAGATGAAATGTTTCCGGTTGTATGATGAAGATACCTTATGGTTCAGGGACCGGATAGTCGTACCCCGTGATATGAGGCTGCGGAAGAAAATTTTGGATGAGCCTCACTTATCCAAATTTTCTATTCACCCGGGCAGCAATAAAATGTACCAAGACCTCCGGAAGAAGTTTTGGTGGACACGTATGAAACGTGAAGTTGCAAAATACGTTTCAGAATGTGATACGTGTCGAAGAATTAAGGCCGACCACGTAAAGAAGTCGGGCCTGCTACAACCGCTACAAATACCGGCATGGAAGTGGGAAGACTTGAGTATGGATTTCATCGTTGGGTTGCCGATGACCTCCCACCACCATGACTCGATTTGGGTAATCGTGGACCGGTTGACCAAATCGGCACGCTTCATCCCCGTGCATACCAGATACACCGCCAAGCAGTATGCGGAGTTATACATAGCATGGATCTTGTGCCTACATGGAGTTCCCCGGACGACCATCTCTGGTCGAGGCGCGTTGTTTGTTGCTCATTTCTGGGAGCAGCTACATGCATCCTTGGGAACCAGATTGATTCGAATCTCTGCGTATCACCCTCAAACCGATGGGATAACAGAGAGGGTGAATCAAATACTTGAAGATATGCTGAGAGCATGTGCCATTCATCACGGTAAGAGCTGGGATGATCACTTACCATTGGCAGAGTTCTCATATAACAAAGGGTATCAATCAAGTATCGAAATGGCGCCTTATGAAGCTCTCTACGGCCAGAAATGCCGCACACCCTTGAACTGGTGTGAATCCGGCGAGAGAGTTATTTACGGGATTGATCTCGTAAATGAAGCAGAAGAGTGGGTGAGGCTTATTCAGGAAAATCTTAAAGCCGCCCAGTCAAGACAAAAGAGCTATGCGGATAAGAGGCGTCGTCCTCTGGAATTTCAAGTTGGGGGCCACGTGTATCTCCGCGTATCTCCTATGAAGGGCATTCACCGATTCGGAGTGAAATGAAAATTAGCTCCGCGCTTTATCGGTCCTTTTGCCATCATTGATAGATGTGGACCCGTGGCATACCGTTTGGAGCTGCCAGCAGCCATAGCCGGAGTGCATAACGTCTTCCACATATCCCAGTTGCGGAAGTGTTTGAAAGTTCCAACGGAGATTCTCACGGGAAACATAGCAGATTTGAAGCCAGACCTTACTTATGTTGAGCATCCAACCCAGATAATTGATGAAAAGACTCGCGAAACCAGAAATCGGACGCTGCGATTTTTCAAGGTGCTATGGGAAAATCACACGTCCGATGAAGCTACATGGGAAAGCGAGGAGTATTTACAACCCAATCATCTGGAGTTGTTAGAGGCGTATGTTGAGTAACTGTCCTCTCCACATTGTCCTTAATCATGAATCTCGGGACGAGATTCTTTTTAAGGGGGGAGGAATGTAAAAGTCCCAAAACTCGTAAATTGAAAACTTGAGCTATGAATAAAGTTGAGTTTATATACAAGAAATGGGACTTACAAAAACTTTTGTGTTACTCATGAAAGTGTTGGCCTGTGCAATAAAACTTTGAATTCAGTTTGAACTAAGAGGGTCACTTCCAAAAAGAGGAGGGTCATCTCCAAAAAGGAAAATTCAATCTGATGTTGGAGAAGCTGTATTTGCAAAAGCCAACTCAAAGGTCAAAGGATATATTTGAGTTTCTCAGATCCAAATTATGAGGGAGCCAAGTTTTGAGCAAATTTGGAGGTGCTTTGATATGAATATCAAAGGAACTTGTAAATTTCATCTAAATTTGAATTCAAATTTGAAACTGAGGCAAAACAGGTCAAATTGCAAAATGACTTTGGAATTTGAGTTCCTCAGAGTTGAATTTGTAAAGTGCCAAGAATTTTGGAGATATTTGGGAGAGGAGCTGTGGGCCCCAATGGTCATAGAGTGAGGGGAATAACTTACTGCCTAAGTCACTTATCTGTTTTGACTCGATCACCACGGGGTCTGCACCGAACGTCGCCCAGGGCGCTACCTCCACCTCCTGCTCGAGCTGCCCCCGCCCCCACGCGCGGGCGCCAGAGGCGGTTCACCCGGCGTTTATCCTCCCTACCGAGGCAAACACGAAGTCTTCCACTCGTGCTCGCGGTTTCTTCTGCTTCCGCGCCCGAAAAACAGCCGCCGGCGACGCCTCTGTTTCCCTCGGTTGTCCACCAGCTCGCGTCCTCTTCTGCTCGAGCCGTCCACACGAAAAGGGAGCACTAACGAGTGTACAAGATCCTCCACAGCTCGGCCCTGACGTTCCTGGCTCGTGGGGCGCCCAAATCAACGATCAACGCGAGCTACTAACGCTAACCGGCGAAAGGGCAACTCGGGTCATCGTGGGCAGCTCATACCGACGATTTTCACGGCCGAGCAAGCACCCTCCGAGACGCGCCGGGACTTCACGCTGCTCTCCCCCGAGTTTCGGCCTGAGCCGTGCAACGTAGCTCGGGAATTTCCAGTTTTCCTCTCGGACGAGGAAAACCTACCCGCGGGTAAGAATTTCAGAAATCAACGCTTAATTCTCAGTTAAAGTTGTTTATTTTACACACACAGGAGCTAGAGAGGATAGGGGAACATTTTTCCTTCACAACTATAGCTTAGCAGTGAGTAGGGGCAGCTAATTTCGAGTTCGTCCGTCGGCGGCCATGGCGGAAACGCGCGGGCGCACGGTGACAACCGGTTTGCCGCCGTTTCCGAGCCAGGTTGAGGCCGAGCCGAGCTTTCCTGACCTCCACTCATGCTTTAGAGCAGATCCGACGAATGTTTGGCGGGCTAGGGTGCTCGGGCCACGGCGCCAAAGCTGTACCGAGGGGTGCGCACGTCGCCGACCGGTTTCCGGTCGCCGGCAGCCCGAATGCACCACACCGTTGGATTCCTCATGGCTGAAAACCCTCAGGCGGCAAGTACCAAGCCGGGAGACGGTCGGGAAGCCGACTCCGGCGAGCTCTGACGAGTCTTCGGCGAGGGGGCGGCGCGGGAAAAAGAGAACGGCCCGAGGTTGAAGACGACCGGCCGGTCCCACCTGTCAGTGGCGATATTTTAAATCTTCGATCCGCTGCGGCCCCCGGGATCCGGTGTGGTGGCGCGGGAAGGGTCCTGTGGCCCCGTGTGGCGTGATTCCAGCGGCTGACATGTGTAGGTTGGACCCACCGTCAGAGTTTGAATATTTCCCGAATTAATTTGAATTCCAGATTTAGTTCAAACTTTAGAACCTCATAACTTTTGCTAGGAAGCTCCAAATTTAGTGATTCAAATTGGGTTGGATTCAGGATGAAAAGATACATCCAAATATTCAACCCAATTTGCATGAAAACCAATAGAAAATTCTGGAGAATTCTTTAAATCTTTTCAGAAAAAGAATTTTATAGGGAGTTTGATTCATCCAAAATTCCCCAAATTTTGCCAGGATATTCTTTAGGATATTAGGAGACTCCAGTAAAAGTTTCAGCTCATTTGGAGTTGATTTAGTTAGGGTAATTCTAATTCCAAATTTCTGTATTCAAATAAATACAGAAACATTTTCTGAGAATTTCCAAAACTTGGAAATTCAGTTCTGGGCATTACTTAGCTCCAAAAATCCTAGGAAAATTCAGGCATACTCTCTGAGCTATGTTTGAAATTGTAGTTCACATGGATTTGCATGAAAGTGCAAATTTATTCAGAATGGATTCCTTGTTGCCTAAATGCTTAAGGAATTGTTTTGAGTAATCTACTCAGTGAATTATTCTGAATTTTGGTCCAGAGAACTTTCTTGTGACAAGGAACTCATAAGAAAATTTCCAGCTCCATTGGAGCCCTGGATCAGTAGTGTTTTATTCAACCCATTAGGTGATCACCACCCAAGTGATGAAACCCCACTCATCACTTGATCATGGTGCTTAAATACATACCCAAACCACCAGCCCCAGTGTCATTTTAAATTCTTAAACAGAGTTCCAGTTTTGAACTTTTCCTTAGCACTTGTGAGCAAATGTTTTACAATTAGATATATATGCGTGTTCATAACGTGTAGTGCTTAAACGTGGAAAGTGAAGATTTGATCAAGGAGCAAGAAGGGCAGGAATTGAACTTCAAGACATCAACAACTAACCTCATATTATCTGACTTTAGTCACCTGCAAAACCAAGGCAAGCCCCAGTTTGCACTTAAGTTGTTTTTAAAGTTTTCCCTTTGTTCACTACTATTGATCAAAGTTTGTATGTGCATTAGGTCAAGGATGTTTGATACTCCACTTGCATAACCAAACATGAACCCTGGGATCAAGGATAGAATTATGTCATCGCTGTAGAATAAGGCCATGCTAAATAGACTAGGGCATCCGGTAGAGGACAAGTAGATGGAATCTACTCGCGAGCTATAGTTCAGAAGATCATAAGTGTGGTTGGGGAAGGAAGCAAACTAAACTTTACATTTCTAAAGATGAGACCGGGCAGAGGGGTTAGGCTGCGACAAGACGAGGTCTTGGTCGAGTAGCTCTGCCTGTGTCGGTTAAGGACCGATGCATATGCCGCGTCCAGGAGCAAGTATTGAGTTGTGTACCGGATGCTTACTGATATATGGGAACAAGGAAACCGATGTACCAGGTTCACTGTACTGTAGAGGCATACCACATCGTCTCGTTATACCTATGAGCCCGAGACGGCGCGACCGGTTCTACAGTTTAGTGTCCTGAGAAAGGTTGCCACATACGACGTAATGAAGGACGCCGGAGTTGGGTCTTCAGAGGTGGGCGTATGTGTCGAGTTATCCGGGTAGTGTTTGATTTGAATCACCATCCCTCGCGGTTATTGAGTACAGCTTGCTCCCATGTTGTGACGTAGTAATCAACTTGTGTGGAAACAGTTTGCAAAAAGTATAATTGCTGTTATGATTATGTTAAGTTGCATGGAAACCATGTTTGTAGTAGAAATAGAGCAAACTAAAGTTATTTTTCCACCTTGGGACAAGTAACAATGGAATGAAGCGTTTCTTGTTTGATTGTGGAGTTCCAATGTTGCTGGGCGCAAGGTCACTACTATTATGGCTAAAAATGTGAAAGTTAAGGATGAACTCGTAGGCGAGTCTTTTCGCAAATTACAGGATCAGGTCTTAAGTTACCCTCATGTAGAGTTGCATGATTTAGGAGAGACGGTTAATTCTTGCTGAACCCTTGTGCTCGCTCTTGCTATATAAGCGGTTTTGCAGGTAAACTTCGACGCTATAATGAAGGTTGTCCGGTGAGACTCGGGAACTCCCGAGTCGTGTGACACTTGGAGAACCTAGCCGCTGCCATGTCTTCGTGTTGCTAGCGAGAGGAGTCCGCGGGCTGGACCTCTTCTCGAGTGCCTCCTAGATATTCGACGTGAGCTGTTTATAGACTTCCGCTGTAGCTATTGTATGTAAAGTATTTACAAAGAACAGTTGTAAGCTTCCGCTTTGATTTATGTAATACATTGTTCCTTATATGTGTGCTGTTGGGTGCCGCATAACACGGCACCACCCAATGCGATCCCCGGGCGAGGCGGCACGACCCCGTGATCGGGACCGGGCCCCCTCATAAAAATCGAGCGCTGGCGCGCTGTGCTCGTCCAAGGGAAAAACAGTCGGTTTGTTTGCTGTGTGTGGCTGACAATCAGGCCCCACCTTCCCCTCTCTTAGTCAACTTTTCTCTGATATTTTTCATCCAGCAACTCAGAATTAAAAGCCTTACTTCACCCCAAAGTTAAGGTTTGAATTTGCTGAATTCAAATGGTTTGAATTCTGGTGTAGAATTTTAATTGTGTTTGACCCTTTGAATTTGAAATGGAGTTTGAATTCTCCACTTGGGTTTGTCCCAAACACATAGCAAATCAGCCCCAAAATTTCCAATTTTTGGCATGGCTGCTCATTCAAAGGTGGAGAACACATTTGTGAAACCAAATTTTCAAATTGAGGGAATTGGAATATGAAACTGAATTTGAAAATCAGATTAGAGGGCTTTTCCTTTTAATCCCAAACAAATATGAAAACTCCTCCAAATGAGCTGGAATTTGGAAGGGTAAATATTTAGAATATGAAGATCCAAGCTGTGCATTTATATCTCCATGTTTGGAAGTTTTTGGAAAGTCTAAACCCTCACTTTGAACTCACCCCATTATAATTCAAAGTTTTAATTCCCCTCATTTTTCATAAGTGTACATGAGCAGAATTTTCTTGCTACCACTTTTGGGGATTTTACAATATGCACAAGAAAGTGTAAATTCAGATTTTGAACTCAGTTCAATTCAAATTTCAAATGGGGTGGCACGATAGAAATGCAAACTGTTGTGGTAGAAGTCCCATTTGCAGCAGCAAAATTAAAGATCAGATTATATATTTGAATTCCTCCGGTCCAAATTAGTGGGGATGCAAAGTTTCAAGAATTTTGAGATACTTTGCTAGCAATTTAAAAGAGGACTTTAAATTGCATAGGAGTTCAAATTCAAATATAAATTTGGATGAAACTTGCCCAATGATCCAAATGCAGTTCAGATTAAAACTTTCAACAATTGAATTTGGTCATTTGCCAAAATTGAGATCTTTTAGAGAATAAGAGGGGGGCTGACTTGTGGGACCCACTGGTCACCCACAGCACACAAAATATCAGAGAGTTGGGTCTCTGTTTTTCCACTCGCAGGCCACCGAGGCAGCTCGAGCCAGCGCCGGGCGACACCAAGGGGCAACAGGGACACCACCCCATCTGCTTAAGTTCCTCTGTGGATCGTTTCAACGTTATCAGCAGCTCATGCCATGACCCTTTTGCTCACAACCCACAAACACCGAGGCCTTCTTTGTCCCTCGCGCAAGACCCGGGCACCTTCATCACCGCCGCCTCGGATTGCTCGGGAGTCGACCGTTCTCACGTGAACAAAGCCTCCGGAGTGGAAAAACGGCACCAGGGCATCTCCTTCTCCCTCCTCGACGCGCCACACACCGGTGTTCGGCCTCCGTACCCCGAGAACCACGTGTTCACGCGGTGGCCGAAAGAAACCACGCCGAGGTGCTCCCGTGGACATCTTCACCAGGAGCCTTGCACGGCCGAGCAAAGGCACCTTTGGACTCACTATACCTTCACACTGCTCACCTCCAAAGCTCAAGCTGAACCATCGATCCTTGCCGGCGGATTTTCCATTTTTCATCCAATCGTTGCAAACCGACCCACTGGTAAGGAATTGCCAAATTTGCACTCGACTTTCGGTTTTGATTCACTAAACTGGGCACCCACGAGCTAGACTAGGTAGCCGACCTTTCTCCTTCACAACCCTAGCAGGAAATCATGTGTAGCCAGCCTATTTGGAGGTTTGCAATGGCGCACCGTCGTGTTCACCTTGGGCGCATGGTGAGAACTACTTTAGAGCGATCCACGAGCTAGTTAACGCCCATGTCAATCTCCTCCATGGTAAACTGATGCTGTAGAGCTGCTTCACCGGGGTTTTGGCGTGCTAGAAGGGCCGGGCGACGTCGCCGAACTTCGGTGTGAGCTGTCGCACGTCGCGATCTTGGGTAGAGCCGTCGCTGGCCCAGGGAAACCCTTCCAATGTGTTTAGCACATGTTTTTAGGGGCTGGCAGCGAGTGGGAGCGTGGGAGGAGGCCAGACGACTGAGCTCCGATGAATTGCAGATTTCATCCAATCTTTAGAAGAGCATAACTTTTGCTAGGAAACTCCAAATTATATTATTCAAGTTGCGTTAGCTTCAGAATGAACAACTCTATCCAATTATGCAACTCAATTTGTACAAAAGTCAATAATTAATTCTTGAAAAAATTCCTTGAAGCTTTTCAGTAAAAGAATTTTAGAGGGAGTTTGGTTCATCCAAAAATCTTCAAATTTTTCCAGAATAATCCTTAGGATATTTTTGAACTCCTGTAAAATTATCAGCTCATTTGGATTTGATTTGATTAGGAGAATTCAGAATACAAGCTGCTGAATTCAAATGTATACAGAAACTTTTCAAGAAAAAGTCCCAGCTTTGAAAAATCATTTCTCGACGATTCTGAGGTCCAAAAATCCTAGGAAAATTCATGCAGGCTATATGAACTATAATTGAAATTGTAGTTCACTAAGTTTGACATGAACATGTAAGTTACTTCAAAATTAGTGAATTCACCGGTTCAGTGTAAAGGAGAAACTCGCTCCCCGTTTTATAGGTTTTTTTTCTATCACGGAGAAGTGCGGACCCGTAGCTTACCGGCTGGAACTACCGGCAAGTCTTGTGGGTGTTCATGACATGTTTCATGTGTCACATCTGTGGAAATGCCTCAAATTCACCGCTGCTGTCCGCACCAAAGAAATCGACGAACTAAAACCGGATCTTACCTACACCGAGCGACCGGTTCAGATTGTAGATGAAAAGACCCGGGTAACCTGGAACCAGACGATAAAGTTTTACAAGATGCTGTGGAGTAATCATACGCGGAAGAGGCAACGTGGGAAAGTGAAGATTACCTCCGCACAAATTATCCAGAACTTTTATCATTGTACAGTTTGTAATTACCTCTCCTATCGCGTTCTTCCTTTGTAATCTCGGGACGAGATTCTTTTAAGGGGAGGACTGTAAAAGTCCCAAAAATGTATATGAATAAACCATAGTTTGAATTCTAGGGTTTGCAAATTCATGAAAAATGGGACTTGCTAAAACTTTTCTTCACGCAAAGTGTATCATGGATGTTCATCCGAAAAGAGGTTCACATGTTCATTTCAATGTGTTGAACCAATATGGACTTAAAAACACTCTTTTGCATGAAGGGTTAAAAATCAGATTTCCAAACTCAAAGTTCACCGCAAATTGTGGACAAACTTTTGAATACACATGCAGCTCTACACGTTTGAATTTTTAGGAAATTTAGGGTGGCAAACTTTTGACTTTAGGGTGGGCTAAAAAGGAAGTGAATATGAGCATTTGCAAATTCAAACCGAACTCAAATTTGCAATGCGAATTCAAACTGAATTCAGCGCATTCAAATCCTAGTCCATTTTTAAACTTCAAAACTTTGAAATGGGAAGGATTAACTTGAGGAGATCTTTTGAGAGGAGAAACATGGGTGGTCCCTTCCTTTTAGCCAAAATGCTTAGTGAATTGTTCTGAATAAACTACTCAGTAAAAATGCTAATTTTTGGTCCAGAATACTTTCTTGTGACATGGAACTCACATGAAAATTTTCAGCTAAATTTAATCTCTGGATCAGTACTTTTCAGTACAATTTGCTTAGGTGAAAATACTCCAACCACTAGCCCCAGTTCCATTTTAAATTCTTAAACAGTGTTCTGGTTTTAAACTTATCACTAGTCCGTGTTAGCAAAAGATTTACAATTAAATGCATATGCATTTCATATCGTATAGTCATCGATGTGCAGAATTGTGAAGCCAAGTGAGGGTGGATCAAGGAGCAAGGAGAGCACATGATCAAGCTGCAAGTGATCAGCAACACTAACTAATTGTATAATCTAGTCACCTGCAAAACAGGCAAGCCCCGGTTTGCATTTATAGAGATCATAGCTTTGAGATATTGATTGCATTAGGTCTAGATGATATTGAAAACCCAATTGCATGACCAGATTAATCTAACAGAGAATGGGTAGAGTTGCACCTCCTCGAGTGGATTTAGGATATGCTAAATGTTACTTTAGAAGGACTGGTAGAAGTCGAGTAGTTGGAATCTACTCGCGACTTTAGGGCTTGGTTTCATCAGAACGGGTTATGAATAGAATCAGTGAGAAAAATTCACAAATGAGAAATTGAGACCGGGCAGGGAGATAGACATGCAGCAGGATGCAGACCATGCGTGCATAGCCCTGCCTGTGTCAGTTAAGGCGCGTACGTACTTGGCCCTGTTGGACAAGTTTGAGTTGTGTACCGGGCACATACTGGCTATATGGGACCCAGGAAACAGATGTACCTCATGAGATCCACATGGGAACTTTTTCGATCGGCTTAGGCTTTCGGCATCAGTACAACAGAAGGTAACTCGCTCAAGAACATATCACTGTGGGTATGTACCTTGAGGGAGCTTGCTGTTCCGGTTGATGGGACCGCGTCCGGTGTGGAAGACCTTCGGAAAGGTTGATGCGTTTTTGACATCGATCGAGTTCGCTGCCAGCAACTCGGAGATTGGTGTACGTGTCATGCAGTCTGGGCGTGTCCTAGTTCGAATCACCATCGCTCGCGGTTATATGAGCATACGTGGACACTGAGTCTTGGCGTAGTAAGAACTGAAGTGAATTACTTTGAAATGATAAGGCTTGTGATTTAAATTGTATTGCAACCATGCTTGAATTAGAGATAGTGCCAATTAAACTTTACCTTGTGAAAGAAGTATCGCAACAAAGCGTTTCTTGTTTGATTGTGGAGATGCAATACTGCTTGGCTCAAAGGTCTTTAAAATGAGGCTATCAATATGAAAGTTAAGGATCAACTATTGGCGGGTCCTTTATGCAAATTAAGCTACCGTATTCATTCCATCGTGCATGTAGAGTTTCATGCTGAGCCTATGTGCTCATGCTTGCTATATGAGTGGTTTTACAGGTTAATATCGATGCTATGAGGAGGTTGTCTGGTGAGGCTCGGAGGCTTTCGAGTCGTTTAACACATGGAGAAGACTTCGTGTTGCTAGCGAGAAGAGTCCATGGGCTGAACATCTTCTCGAGTGCTTAGTAAATATTAAACGTGAGAATTTTAGTCTTCCTCTGTAGTTATTTGATGTAAATTATTTACAAAGAATACTTGTAAGTTCCCCATTTGTTTTTTGTGATACGTGTTCCTTATGTGTGTGCCATTGGGTGCCGCATCACACGGCACCGCCCAATGCAATTCCCGGGCGAGAGGCACGACCCTGTCGAGGGCCGGGCCCTCACAGCTTCATGCTAGGGTTGTGAAGAAGAAAGGTTGCCTACATAGTCTAGCTTGTGCGTCTCAGTTTGGTGAATCATAACTGATGGTTGAGTGAGAATTTGGCAAATCCTTACCCGCGGGTCGGTTTGCACCAATCGGAAGAAAAAGCCAAAATTCACCAGCGACGATCCACGGATCGGGCTAAGATTTGGAGAGGAGCAGAACAAGGTCTTAGCGCGTCTCAGGCTGCCTTTGCTTGGCAGTGAAAAGGCTCTGAGTTGAGCTGTCCACGGGAGCCCGGAGCCGTGGATGTTTTTGGCCGCTGCAAGACGAATGAGTTCTCGGTGTAGGGAAGCTGATTACCGCTCAGTTGCGTGTCGAGGAAGTAGAGGGGGGAGCGCTGATCGCATGAAAGGGGCCGGCGCCTGCGTGACCGAAGGTGGCGGTGATAGTGGTGCTCTGCTCAGCACGAGAGAGGAGAAGACTTCGGTGTGGTGTGCAAAACGGTCACGGCATGAGGTGATGAGGGCTAGAAACGATCCACGGAGGTGTTTAAGCAGCTGGGAGGTGTCTCTCATTGCCCTTCGAGGTCGCCTGGCGATGGCTCGGTGGCTTTGAGTGAAACAGAGACCGACTCACTGATAATTGTTGTTCCTCTGAAAAATAGATCCAACAATTCAATCCCTCCTTATCCCTCTAAATTCTCTTAAACTTGACAAATGTCCAAATTCAATTGTGTAGAGCTCCAATTTGAAATCCAATTGGAGAATTGACCATGTTTCCTCAAAATTCAAATTTGAATTTGAATTCTCATGCAATTTAGAGTCCTACTTTAAATGGTTAGCAAATTACCTAAAAAATTCATGAACCTTTGCATCCCCACTAATTTGGACCAGAGGAATTCAAATATGAAATCTGATTTTTAATTTAGCTGCTGCAAATGGGATTTTCACCACAACAGTTTGCATTTCTATTGTGCTACCCCTTTTTAAATTTGAGTTGAACAAATTGAGTTCAAAAGCTGAATTTGAATACTCCTCTTGCACATGATAACTTAAACATGGGGTTTAAATCAACTTTGTTCCCAAGTACTCAAATAATCATTTGAGCTTGTATGGTGGGACACTCATGTGTATCATCACACATGGAAAGTTTTAACAAGTCCCAATTTTCATAAACTTGAAACCAAATGGTGTTCAAACTTCAGTTTATTTGTATTTACATTTTGGGACCTTTACATTCACCCCCTTAAAAGAATCTCGTCCCGAGATTACAAAAGAAGAACGAGGCAGGAGGGTAATTTACAAGGGATATGACAAAAGTTCCAGATAGTTCTTGTGGATGTAATCTTCGCTTTCCTAGGTCGCCTATTCCGCGGTACGATACTCCACATGACTTTGTAAAATCTCAAAGTCCGGTTCCGGGTGATCCGAGTCTTCTCATTGATAATCTGCACCGGTTGCTCGGTGTTGTGATATCCGGCTTCACCTTGTCGATGTCTTCAGTGCGGATAGCAGCGGTAAATTTGAGACATTTTCTCAGCTGCGACACATGGAATATGTCATGAATACCAGCAAGGATTGCCGGTAGTTCCAGCCGGTAGGCTACGGTTCCGCACTTATCCATGATGGCAAACGGACCGATAAATCGGAAAGCAAGTTTTCCCTTGACACCGAACCGATGAATTCCTTTCATTGGAGACACACCAAGATACACGTGCTCTCCGACGTTGAAATGCAGCGGTCGACGCCTCTGATCCGTGTAGCTCTTTTGAAGAGATTGAGCAGCCTTCTGGTTCTCTTGTATTATCCGAACTCTCTCTTCGGCTTCATTGACAAGATCAACCCCGAACGTTACTCTTTCACCAGACTCGCACCAATTCAATGGTGTACGGCATTTCCGGCCATAAGGAGCTTCATATGTGCCATTTTGATGCTTTTCTGATACTCGTTGTTGTACGAGAACTCCGCCAACGGTAAGTGATCATCCCAGTTCTTACCGTGGTCTATGGCACACGCTCTCAACATATCTTCAAGTATTTGATTCACTCTCTCAGTTTGCCCGTCGTTTTGAGGGTGATACGCAGAGCTTCGAATTAATTTAGTTCCCAATGAGGCGTTTAGCTGTTTCCCAAAATGGGCTACGAACAGCGATCCTCCGTTGGACACAATGATACGGGGAACTCCACATAAGCACAAGATACGTGCTATATACAGCTCCGCATACTTCTTCACGTTGTACCTCGTATGCACAGGGATGAAGTGTGCTGATTCGGTTAATCGGTCTACGATTACCCCAATTGAATTATGGTTGTGGGAGGTCATCGGCAACCCGATGATGAAGTGCACACTCAAGTCTTCCCACTTCCATGCTGGTATTTACAATGGTTGCAGCAGGCCTGACTTCTTCATATGGTCGGCCTTAACTCTTCGACACATATCACATTCCCAAACATATTTTGCAATTTCACGTTTCAAACATGTCCACCAAAATTTCTTCTGGAGATCTTGGTACATTTTATTGCTGCCCGGATGAATGGAAAATTTGGACAAATGAGCTTCATCCAAATTTTTTTTCCGTAGTCCCATATCCCGGGGTACTACTATCCGGTCGTTGAACCATAACGTACCCTGTTCATCTTTCCAGAAGCACTTCATTTCTCCATTTTCTATTCTTTGCCATATGTGAGACATACCCTTGTCTTTTCTTTGAGCCTCAATGATCTTATCTCAGATTGTAGGAATGAGAGCAAGATTATATAGCGCTCCATACGGGATGACACGGAGACTTGGTTCTTCATCATCCATTTCAGCAATGGTCGAGTGGTGAACATGCGCCTTACGACTGAGCGCATCGGCGACCACATTCTCCTTTCCCAGATGATAATGAATCTCAAGTTCATAATATTTAATGAGCTCTAGCCATCTTCGTTGCCTCATGTTCATTTCTTTCTGAGTGAAGATGTATTTCAAGCTCTTGTGGTCGGTGTAGTGGTGTACAAGATTTCCGAGCAAGTAATGCCTCCACATCATGAGTTTGATAATGCTTCTTGGGGGTTTGGGAGTTTACGAGATCCATAAGCAACCACTTGTCCTTCTTGCATCAGCACGCAGCCAAGACCGATTCTAGATGCTTCACAATTAACGTTGAATGGCTTCGTCGTATCCGGCAGAGTAAGAACTGGTGCTGTTTTGACATACCTTACTAAAGTCTTGAAGGCTTGTTCACACGCAGCACCCCAAACAAATTAGGTACTTTTTTTCAACAGTTCCATCACCGGTTTAGCGATTTTGGAGAAGGTCGGGATGAACCTCCGGTAATAACTCGCTAAACTGGGGAAGCATCGAATTTCATGAACAGACTTTGGTGACTCCCATTTCTGCACTTGGATAATCCTACTCGGATCTACAATGATATCTTCCACTGAAATAATTTGTCTGAGAAAAGGTACTTGATTTATCCAAAATTCACACTTGCTGAATTTTGCATAGAGCTTATGATCTCCCAATCGTTGCAGCACAATATGCAAATGCTCAGCATGCTCTTCCTCTGACTTGGAGTACACCAATATGTCGTTGATAAAGACCACAACGAACTTATCCAACTCCGGCATGAACACTGAATTCATCAGGTACATAAAGTGAGCCGGGGCGTTGGTCAACCCAAAAGACATGACAAGGTACTCGTATAACCCATAGCTCATCGAGAATACCGTCTTCGGAATATCTTCTGCCCGGATCTTAATCTGATGATATCCGGACCGCAGATCCATCTTCAAGAATATTTTAGCACCCACTAATTGATCAAATAGCATATCAATGTGAGGTAGTGGATACTTGTTCTTGATGGTCACAGCATTAAGTGGACGATAACAACACAAAGCCGTAGTGTTTCGTCCTTCTTCTTAACAAACAATGCTGAACAACCCCAAGGTAACGAACTCGGTCGTATGAAACCCTTGCTCATGAGGTCATTCAGCTGTGTCTTCAATTCTGCTTATTCATTTGGTGCCATCTTGTATGGCCTTTGCGAAATCGGTGTTATTCCGGGCGCAAGTTCAATCTTGAACTCTACGTCCCGTTCGGGCGGCATGCACGGTAAATCATCGGGACATACATCCGGATATTCACATACCACCAGAATGTCTTCTAGTTTCATAGTTTCTTCAATGTTGCAAACTGCTGCCGACTGGCGCCCAAAAATAATACATGAAGACCGTGCTGTGGGTAGTTGAGCTCAACGGTTCGGGAATTGATGTTGAGAACCGCATTGTGGTAATTGAACCACGACATCCCCAAAACGATGTCAATCTTTAGACCCCCGAGAATGATGAGGGTGATGGGGTATATCCCCCCCCCCCCCAAACAAAGAGGTGCTCGGGAGACAACATCGCTTGCAGTAATGCTTCCGCCGGGTGAAGATATGAGGTATTGACTCTTTGTATAAGTGGTTTGAAGCTGATTTTGAGCCACAAAACATTGTCTAATGAAGTTATGTGTGGCACCGGAATCAAAGAGAACTAACACCGGTAGCTGATTCAGAGAAAACATCCCTGCTAACACGGCTTCTCCTTCCGGAACATCATCAATGGCTGTGTAGTGGATGCTGCACCTTGTCTGCCCTATTTTCTGAAGATGTAGGTACCGGTCTGAATGTTAGAAATATGATGACCGCAGCCTTGATTTCCCTCCATACAATACCTAGCATAATGGCCCATACGACAACAAGTGAAACACAGATGTTTCTCTGGTTCTTCGCTGACTTGTGGTTGGAAGCTAGGTACATATGGCTGCAGCGATGGAGCACATACCACCGTCTGATGCTGCTGCTGTGGAGGTGGTGCAAGTTGCGGTACTTGACCAACAATAAATCTTTGAGGAGTTGATCGTACAGGTGGCCATCATATTTCACCGGATGGCGTTCGATACACCAAACAGTACTTTTGGGGCACATAACTTGTGCTGACTTGTACATCACTCACTTTCCTCTTCTCCTCTAGCCACTCAAGTGTTGCCTTTTCTTGTATGAGGGCTGCACTAACCGTATCGGTGTAATTGCCTTGGTTGAACAAGGCTAATTTCTCCAGTAATATGGCACCTAGGCCATTGAAAAATAGTCACACTGTGCCTCTTCTATCGCCACATATTCGGGAGCGTATTGGGCCAAATGATTAAACCTTTTGACATAGTCAAGGACACTCATATTCCCTTGTTTCAATTTCAAATATTCCTCCCGCTTTGTCTTGACAATACCTATCGGTATGTGATGAGCACGAAAGGATTCACGGAATTCACTCCATGTCACTTGATGGCCTTCCGTAATGATGGCGATATGTTTGAGCCACCAATTTCCGGTGGCTCCATGGATTTGTTGAGTGGCAAACAATGTCTTTTGAACTTCATCACACTAGAATACTCCGAATTTGGACTCCATGACACAAAGTCACTGATCTGCTTTCACAGGTTTGGTATTGTAAGGGCCTCAGTTTTGGACACATAACTGAAGTGTTCATCACCATACACACACACCTCATTTGAGGAAAGATGATGAACACAAATGAAGAGCAAGTAACCACCATCAACATGCTCATTAGAGAACAAACTCACACATTGCAAAAGTGGTATTTTCCACATGTGATATAGGTGGGCTGGACATAAGAAAACTCCTACACATTGCTAAGAATGTCCATGCCAAGTTTCACCCAAATTAAAAACCTTTTTGAGGTCATTTTGGGTATAGCTAGAAAGAGGGCAGTTTGAAACCATATTCAAATTCAAACTGTTTTTATCCCATGAATTTAAAAGTGGGAGGCATATTCTTACTCAGCACATTTTTGTGAGCTCACACACCAATTTTCACTCCATTTGGAGTTGATCTTGACATGAGCTAAGTGGGGCAAATTCAAACTTTATTTGAATTAAAAACTGAACTTGTGCTGAAATTCATTCAAACCAAACCCAATTTGAATTCTACTCAATTTAAATGGCTCATGGGTGAATAATTTGAATCACTATGGGTATTTTGGGGCTCACTGTTTACAACAGTGATTAGGAGTGAATTTCAGAGGTTAAAACCCCGGGTGGGATCCACATGTCAGCCACTGAAGCAAAAGAAACCGACTGAGAGCTCAGCTCGGGTAACCGCGCGCGCTGCAGCTGCCGCCACGGCGAAGAAACGGTGAAGCCACCAGCTGCTTGCCGATCTCAGCCGCGGAACCGACTCCCTGGGTCTTTATCTACCCGCCCGAGCGGTCACCGGCGCCTTCCACCACTGCCTCGTCGCACTTCCACCCAAAATGCCGAAACACCTCGCCGCCCGAGTGAACCTTTGGTTCCTCATCGCCCGGCCAATCCAGTGACCCTCCCGGCGATCTGAGACCAGCACCGGGTGCGCCAAGCCATCTTCAACGCCCTCGCATCGGTTCCAGACCCTGCGCGGTCTTCCCCGAGCTCCACCGCGGTGATCTTTGCCCTGCCGGTTCAGCTCGAGCCGCCGCTGCGGGAACTGCCCTTCTGGCCACCACAGCCCACCGTTCACGGAGCTGTAAACAGCAAAGAGGTTCGCCTTCAACCCCTCTTTTTTTTCCGTAAGCTCCGGCGGCGTGACAAGCGCTGCTCAAGCCAGAATTTTATGTTTTCACGACGGTGTGCAAAAGTGAGGTTTGCACCGATCCTAGAAATTCGTAAGCCATACTGCATCATTCGTCCTCTCATGGAGAGGATCACTTCTAGTAGCCCGTGCGGGTCCATAGGAGCAGGAACCACGAAGAACCGTGGAGAGAAACCGCTGTTCTTCGAGTTTTAGTAGAAATCCCGATTTCCGGCCTAGGCCGCACGGTGACAGCCCAATACAGCTCTTCCCGAGCTCCGTGGAGCTCACGTTGACCTTTCCTATGGTCCACTGATGCTCGACGACCCTTAGCTCGATCGGGTTAGGTGCTAGGGAGGACAGGCAACATGGCCGAAGTTCTCCCGAGTCTGCGGCTCGTCGCCGACCATAGGAATAGGAAGAGGCGGCCAAAATCGTGAAGTTTGGAGCTTTACAGAAGCCGGCGGCGAGCTCTCCGGCGAGGTTCCTCGACGGCAGAACGCGGGTAGCGGGAGGTTGACGAAGGGGTGGACCCCAGCTGTCAGCGGGAGATATTTTAAATCGGGATTGGGCTGCGGCCGGGATCAGCTGTGCTGGCGCGCAAATACCCTGTGAACCCCGGTGTGCCGGACACCTCCACGCTCGACACGTGGACAATCCATGTCGAAGTCCCTGCAGGACCTACACCCCATGGTTGGGTGCCGTTCACCGTCACGGTGAGAGGAAGACATCCGGAAGGGATGTGGCAAGTGGCAGCCCGTGACACCATGTCACGTTTCTGCCAACTACACGTTCAGGCTATGGAGAGCACTCCATACGCGCTCATTCCGGTGGAGGGACGGGCTCAGCATGTGTGGGAAGAGAGGTACCTGAAGGCAACAGACCCAAGTTGCCCAAGGTACAACCCCGCGGAGGCAAACCTTAGCCTCTAAATGAGGGCGGGAAACGCCGTGATGGACAGCTAAGCTGTTCATACGGAGCATCTCGCCACAAAGATCAAGGAGAGAACGAGCCGTGGAGACCATTTCGATAGTGCTCACAGCGCACTCTGCAATGTGCTCCTTCCGACGATCAAGCGACTGAATGAACAGCACAATCAGTTGCATCGTCTGAAGAAGGCGAAGAGGAAAAGCCGTGTCGACATCGCGGCATTGCAAGAACTGGTACAGAATCTGACCCAGAAGAACGAGGAACTTACTCAAGAGCGGGACGACACTATTGAGTAAGGCCAAGGCTGGGAAGAGGACTACAACCAGGCTATGGACGAGGTGCATGCATTGCAGGACCTCGTACCTCCGGAGTTAGGCGTACCGGTGGTCTTGGGTCTTCCAGCAATGGGAGAACCCGGAATGGGAGAAGAGGTGGTAGATCCAGAGCCACCAGCAGAGGTACCGGAGGAGGACGACCCACAGGAGGTCGAGTTCTACTCCGAGTAGGGAGTTACAGTTGCCATGTAGGGCAGCTAGGGTAGTGTAACCCAACTTTTGTAATCGGTGACATGTCGTATAGACAGTAGCGTATGTATAGGTAGTGACGACATGAGCACGACTTCTCAGAGACCCGAGAATAATGTATCTTGTATAAAGTTTATGCTTTATCAATATATGTGAATCTTGTGCAAATTATTCATGTGTCACTTCAATACCTACTGTTGCATATGGAAATTTTTAAGTAAGACATGTGCTAATTGCTGCTGTTTTGAATTTCAGAATGACGCGTACTCGTGCCAACCCGGACGTTGGGGGTACTAGTCAAGGGGGAGAGACCTCCCAACAGCCTCCCGAGGACTCCTCGGGACAGCAGCAGCAACAGCAACAGCAAACACCGCCACCGCCACTGCCAACGGTTACATTGGCCGACATCGTCGTGGCAATGGCGGGTTCACATCAGCAGCACACGGAGTTGCTGCAAACTCTTATTGCCAATACGTCTCGCCCAGAGAGACGTCAAGACCGTGAGGAGCGTCTACAGAGCTCCTACTCCGACTTCCTGGCGACTCATCCCCCTGTATTCTCAAGGGCGGATGAACCTCTTGACGTGGACAACTGGCTCCACGCAATAGAGATGAAGTTCGGGCTGCTCCAGATAAGCGAGCAGCGCAAGACTCAGTTCGCGGTCCAGCAGCTCCAAGGATCCGCGAGCGCATGGTGGGCCAACTTCTGTGCTTCACAGCCCACCGACCGAGTGATGACCTGGACGGAGTTTCGGACGGCCTTCAGGGCCTATCATATACCGCCAGGTTTGATGAAGAGGAAGACGCAGGAATTCGTACACCTGCAACAAGGGAGCAGGAACGCGCTGGAATACTCCAGGGCGTTCAACGATCTCGCGCTTTACGCATCATATCACGCAGATACTGACGAGAAGCGGCGGGACCATTTTTACCAGGGGCTTAACCCGCTCCTGAAGGACAAGTTGGCGATGTTCAATCGCGGCAGCCTCAACGACTGTCACACCCGGTTTTTCCGAGGAACAACCAAGTGAATATCACATGTATGCCAGGATCATTTTCTCATACATGTGATGACAAATAGTGAAGCATCATTTATTACAAGCCAGGTGTCGAATATAAGTAAGTCTTACATAGTAAATGTCTCGATGGACAATAATAAGTTTATCACAAGTAAATAAACTAGCAGCGGAATATTATTCTTTAGGGCTCCATCACAGGCGTTGCCCGGGGGTCTCCCTGAACCTAGAAACCTTCTTCGGGTCCAAAGTCTTGGTCATTATACACCACCTCATTATCTTGACCTGAGCAGCAATATAAACCAACAAATATGCAAGGTTGAGTACCAATGTACTCAGCAAGTGTGGGAAAATTATATCATGCATGGCTAGAACAAGGAGAGGTTGAACTCATAATTAAAACACTACGCAATTAATACCTATCACCTTAGCTTATTAAGCACCTACATTACTACACAGGTGAAATGGTCCCAATCTCCCATCCCATCATCATAACCAAATAACTATAACATCATTTTCAAATGTTAAGCTCCCCGCTTAACATCCACAACTTCCAAAAACCATCAATCCTCTAATCATGAATAAGTCCAAGCCGCTCTTGACCGTGAGCACGGCTGTCATGACAGTTTTGACTCTGCAGAGTTTGTACCACTGTACCCACATGTAGTGATTTCATCCCCCGTTGCCGGGTGGACTAAAAGAACCTCCATTATGCCTAGTGGCTACGAACCACATTCACACTTCCCAGGTGTGTAGCCAGGAGATCACTACGAAGCCTTTACAAAGGGATTCCCGACGAGCATGGGCCCACTGAGGTTTCACCCCTAACAGCATACAAGAGGCTCCAACCCCGCTGCAGTGCCCCCTCTTGAGCCTTGCGGTTCATATGGTAGTCCAGCTGACACCTATTCCCCGCACCATCCATCACACCCATACTACGCCGGGGATACACCTAATTAATTGGCCAAGCTGCCCCATCTCAGCATGTGGTTGGCACTGTAAAGCCAGGTTACATGCTCCATGAACCGGTCGTTAGGATCCAGGCAAGTACTAAACACAAACCCGAGTCTCGTGCACCCAGCACACAACCAAAACATCCAACTTTCCTTGATCCCTACCTCTACATAACTCATAATATCTCATTCAAGAGTATGGTAAAAATAAATTGATGCTCTCATATCCCAAATATCCCATTCTAAGCATGGCTAAGCATATGCATAATAATAAATGACATGATAAAATAAATCCCAACCCAAGCTACAAGGAAACAAGGTGATGCAATTCTAGGGAAACTTCCTAGCATGGGTTTCATATTTAACTTGACAATGCAAATAATTCTATCTACACATCCTAGCATAGGATCAAAGTGGTCAAGGACACTTGCCTCCTTCTTGCTGCTCTTGAAATGGGTAGTCCTGGTCTTGGAAAGGAATAACTTGCTCTTGAGCAGGTTCTACATCATACCATCACACATAGCAAAAGAAAAACAACAATCATAAGACATAGTTCACACTTCTACTTCATACAAACCACACATTCACATTTATGAAAGTTCTTTACCATTATATGTGTTGTGGTTACTTTATGTGTGTTGAGTTGTGGCTTGCATGCACTTTTAACCATGTGTATATGATTCCTACTTTTGTGTCCACATTTATACTTACGTACTATATATATATGAGTTTCCAATAAATTTCTTATATTCAACTACTACACCTTTTCACTACCAAGTGCGTATGAAAAGTATTTTTCTTCCCCATATGTGCCTTCATAATTTCTACCAACCCTAAACTGAACTCTTTGGATTTTAAAAACTCCATTTATCATTTACTAGTTGCTATATTTTCAGATTTATATTCCTATGCATAATTGTGTATTTTGTTATGAAATTAGTAATACACATCATCTAAACAGAATAGGTTCTGTTCCTAAATAATTTAATAACATATTTTGACCTTTGCCTCTGATGTAAACTATTTCATAATTATTTTCCCTTTTTTCTAAAACTATTTATTTCTTAAAAATGTGTCCCTAATTGTGAATAATAAATTAAACAGATTCAATTCAGTCCAAAATATGTTTTTATCTCACTCCAAAATTTCCTAAACACTGAGAAAGTCTTTAACTTAATTTTGACAATATGTTTGTCCCACTTTTTAATTTTTTAAACACTAGTTACATATTCAATTTCCTAAATTAAATACTAAACAGGGCTAAAAAAATAAACTCACCCCACTACAGGGTCTATAATATTATTTTCAAAATTTCCAGGGGTCTAGCTACACTTATCAGAGGTGTTTTTCCTAATTTTTATTAAGTCCAGGGGCCAAAACTGATTTTTAAATGAATTTACATGATTTTCTGGAATTCCAGGGGCTAGATCAGAAGTTTCCGGGGCTAGCTCTTATTTCCCGAGAACCTCAGGGAGTAGCACGTAAGATTTCCAATCTTTATAACGCAGGGCTGACGGGGACCGTCCGATTTTAAACCGACGGCCGAGATTATAACATCGAACCGGTACGCGGGGGTTTAAACCCTACCGTGCGATTTAAAATAAACGGCGCACAAGCGGCCACGTCGCTCTGATCGAGCGCGGGCGGCGCTGCCGGCGGCGCACAGCGGCGGGAAGCGGCGATCTCGCCGGAAAATTTCAGATCCTCGAGAATTCTGCCTAGAACTGTGATCTTATGGCATAGATCGGTAGAGGGGAGGTCGGGGATCTCACCTCGGGGGTTTTCTTGAGCTCGGAGGTCCTGGAAGGTGATCAGCGGCGAGGTCCGAGGCAAAACCACGGCGAAGCTCGTCGGCGCTGTGTTTACACCGCAAGTCACCGAGTTTTCTGCACCTGCAAGGTTCCCCGGAGGCGGTGGATCAAGACCAGCGAGTTAGATCGGAGTTTCCGAGCTTAGATCGGCTGGAATTCACCGGAGAAGTCTCGGTTCTCACCGGAGTAAAAATCGGCGATCGCGTGGGAAAAACAGAACGGGGCCGGGGTTTTTATAGACGGGAGAGGGCGGCGGGGTGGTTTAGATCATGTCCGTTTCCCCCTCGAGCGAAATTCGGCTGTGATCCGCAGCAGTTCCGATCGGTTTGGATTCGGTGAGAGAGAGTCTGGCGCGGCGCGAGGTGGAAGACGAAGCCCGGGTGGGTCCCGCCTGTCAGCATGAGAAAACGCGGGCGCGCGGCTGCGGGCTGGCGCAGGGTAAGTTGGGCCGGCTGGTGGGTTTCGGCCCACTGGCCGGTTTTTTTCTGTTTTCTCTTTTTCTTTTTCCATTTCTTTTCTGATTTGAGTTTAATTTGAATTCCAGTTTGAATTTGAATTTTTGCAAAACATGCAACACGTCCAAAAAATTTTAAATTCCCCTCTTAGCATGATTTTAGGTTTTGAATCAAAATTTTTGGGGTGTTACAGCTCTACCCCCCTTAAAAGAAATCTCGTCCTCGAGATTGGTGTTTCTAAGAAAACAATTCCGGAAATTGTGCCTTGAGCTCATCTTCCCGTTCCCAGGTGGCTTCCTCTTCTAAGTGATGCTTCCACTGCACCTTGCACATCCGGATTCTTTTATTTCTTGTGAGGCGTTCCATTGTCTCTAAAATCTTGTATGGTTGCTCAGCATATGACAAATCCTCAGCTACATCCACTTCATTCATGGGTAACACCTCTTCAGGCGTCCTCAGACATTTCTTGAGTTGTGACACATGGAATACATCGTGCACATCCGATAGATGAACCGGTAACTCTAGTTGATACGCCACTTCGCCTTTCCTTTCCAAAACTTGAAAGGGTCCGACGTATCGAGGTGACAACTTCCCTTTCACTTTGAACTGACGAAGTCCTCTGATAGGGGACACCTTGAGATAAACATAGTCTCCCACGTTGAAAACGAGCTCTCTTCTTTGTACATCGGCATAGCTCTTTTGGCGTGCCTGTGCTATCCTCAAGTTGTTGCGAATCTCCCTCACCTTCGCCTCGGCTTCTTGTAGCACTTCTGGACCAAACACTTTACTTTCTCCTGTTTGGTTCCAAAATAGGGGAGTTCTGCACTTCCTTCCATACAAAGCTTCAAACGGTGACATCTTCATACTAGCTTGATAGCTGTTGTTATAGGAAAACTCCTATTGTTTTTGAGTGCACATGCTCTTAACATATCTTCAAGGATCTGATTGGTTCTTTCCGTCTGCCCGTCAGTTTGGGGATGATAGGCAGAGCTGAAATTCAGATGGGTTCCCATGGTTTCATGCAACTTCTGCTAAAACCTCGAGGTGAACTGTGTCCCTCGGTCCGACACTATCTTCTTTGGCACTCCATGGTAACACACGATCCTTGACATGTACAATTCTGCCAATTTGGATCCGTTGTAGCTTTCTTTCACGGGGATGAAATGAGCTACCTTGGTTAGCCTATCAATGATGACCCATATTGAATCATACCCGGATTGGGTCCTAGGCAATCCCACGACAAAATCCATGCTGATTTCTTCCCATTTCCATTCAGGCACTTTGAGTGGTTGCAATAATCCCGCGGGTCGTTGATGTTCTGCTTTCACCAACTGACTTGTGTCACATAGGGCAACATGTTCCGCGACATCTCGCTTCATGCCATACCACCAATACCTGCTCTTGAGGTCCTGGTACATCTTCGTACTCCCAGGATGAATGGAATAGTCAGAATCGTGAGCCTCCTTCAAAATTAATTCACAGATCTCCTTTGTTTGAGGTTGAGGTCTAGCTGTGTGAATATGTACTTCAAACTCTTATGATCCGTATATATCTCTGTCCTCTTCCCCATCAAATAGTGCCGCCAAATTTTCAACGCGTGTACCACTGCGGCTAGTTCTAGGTCATGTGTAGGATAGTTCTTCTCGTGCTTCCGAAGCTGCCGGGATGCATATGCCACGACATGCCCTTCTTGCATGAGAACACATCCTAACCCATTTCCAGAGGCATCGCAGTACACTGTGAAATTCTTCTGCATATCTGGCACAACCAACACTGGGGCTGTTGTCAATCTCTTCTTTAGCTCCTGAAAGCTCGTCTCGCACTGTGGCGTCCAGGTGAATGTGATTCCCTTCTCCAACAGTTTGGTGAGAGGTCTTGAGATCTTGGAGAATCCCTCAATAAACCGTCGATAGTATCCAGCCAATCCCAAAAAGCTTCGAACTTCCCCGACATTTTCAGGGGTCTTCCACTTCTGTATATCCTCGATTTTTGCGGGATCTACGGAGATTCCTCCCTCCGAGATTATATGTCCTAAAAAGGGAACTCTCTTCAGCCAAAACTCACACTTGCTCAACTTGGCATATAGTTGGTGTTCTCTCAGCCTCTGCAACACCAACCTTAGATGTTTCTCATGTTCTTCTTCATCTTTGGAGAAGACGAGAATGTCATCTATGAAAACCACCACAAATTTGTCCAGATATTCCATGAATACCTTGTTCATGAGATACATGAAGTATGCCGGGGCATTGGTTAGCCCGAAAGGCATGACAGTGTATTCATACAGTCCGTACCGAGATACGAAAGCTGTCTTGGGAATATCAGATTGCCTTATCTTGAGTTGGTGGTATCCCGACCTGAGATCAATTTTCGAGAACACACAAGCTCCCCTCAACTGATCAAACAAGTCTTCATTGCGAGGTAATGGGTACTTGTTCTTGACGGTTACCTCATTCAAAGCACGGTAATCCACGCATAACCTTTGGGTTCCGTCTTTCTTGGGCACAAATATCACCGGAGCTACCCATGGTGAGGAACTAGGGCGAATATACCCCTTCTCCGTCAATTCTCTCAAATGATCCTTGAGTTCTTCTAGCTGCTTGGAGTCCATCCGATAAGGTCTCTTGTATATCGGAGCTGTTCCCGGTACTAGCTCAATTGCGAATTCCACTTCACGGTCGGGAGGCATACCTGGCAACTCCTCCGGAAAAACATCTGGATATTCCCTAATAGTCCTGATTTCCTCAACTTTCACCTCCACTTGATTTAATTTAATGTCCCTTCTAGGCTCGTGTATCGTTATGAACTTTACTCTTGTGCCACTAGGGTGAGTTAGTTCCACCGTTCTGGTCGAACAATGGATGATTCCTTTATGTTTGGTCAACCAATCCATACCCAAAATAATATCTATCCCTTGTGAATCTATCACTATGAGGTTAGCAGTATATACTACCCCATTAATGTCTAGGTTCACTTTGGGACACACTTGTCTTGTCCTTATTTATCCACCTGGAGAGTTTACAGCTAGCATATGGTTCATTTGTGTGGTTGCTAGGTCATGCTTCTTAACAAACCCTTGAGCAATGAACGAGTGGGTAGCACCAGAATCAAACAGCAGAGTTGCAAGGGTGTAAATTGGCAGGAAACTTACCAACTACCACGTCAGGTGCCTCTTGTGCTTCCTCCATAGTGACGTGGTTCACCCGTCCTCTCATTACATTCTGCTGTTGTGGCGGCGTAGGCTTCCTCTTTGGGCATTTATGGGCGTAGTACCCCACTTCACCACAGCTAAAACATTGCACCCCAATCTTAGATGCCTGGCCTTTGTTGTCTTGGGGTTGGTTTGGGGGTCCTTGCACTGCGGGTCGAGGTGGATATGCGGGGCAAGGCTGCTGCACAAACTGACGTTGCGGCTGTGCTGGTGCTGCGGAAGGCCTGTAGTTTGGGTTGTACCCTCTTGGTGCTGAATAGGGTACCGCAGCATGGCTCGTCTGCCCCGTAGGTTGCTGCATCATACGTGGGCGGGTGTTGCTCCCTGAGGCTTGATGTGACCACCCGGCCTTCCTCTTATTCTCATTTTCCAGGGCCTTTAGCTTCCTTTCTACCACAAATGCTCTGTCCACCATCTTTTGGAAGCTTTCATACTCATTTGAGGACATTGCACACTGCATCTCTGCGGTAAGCCCTTCCACGAAACAATCTTGTTTCTTCTCATCAGTCTCTATGTCTCGTGGGGCATAATGGGATAGTTGAGTAAATTTAGTGAGGTATTCCCTCACCATGTTTCCCTGCTGCAGTCCCAAAAACTCCTTCCTCTTGTTTTTGAGTTCACCTCTTGGGATGTAATGGTTGCGGAAGCTACGCTTGAACTCTTCCCAAGTGATGTTCTCAGGGTCATGATGGGCGGCCACGTAGGCGGTCCACCAATCAGCAGCAGGTCCATGCAATTGATGAGAGGCAAACATCACCCTCTCATACCCTTGGCATTGTATGATCCTCATCTTACTTTCAATGGTCTTTAGCCAATCATCTGCCTCCAGAGGTTCAACAGCACTTGCAAACTTTGGAGCTTGAGTTCCTAGAAACTCACTCAACCTTGGTTGGCGTGGTGCAGCTTGTGGAGGTGGAACCTGATGCAAGTTGGCCACCACTTGAGTCAAGTTCTGGATGAGCTGAGTCTGATTCTCCAGCATTTGGTGGAGGGGATCAACTCCTTCACGGCGACCACCCCGGTCCTGGCCTCCAGAAAGATGAGGGTTGCATGCCTCATCGTTGTTGTTGGCGGGGTTCGCAGCACGTCCTTTTCCTCTTCCGGCCATCTCGCAGAATCAACCAATGTTAATTTGAAAGCATTTAGTATCATCTTACTACTTTCATTTGTTTGTACTTTGAAGTGTCGAGGCTTTGTTATACTTTTACAAGGGTTCATATCTCACAACAAATAGATGCACTATTATTTCATGTGAGTTCACACACCAAAGCAAAACAATCTAAAGACGAGGTTGTGGACAATTGCTCATGGCTTCCACAACTGACGTCACACACCAAGCATTAACACACCATTAACTACGTAACGACTCGACTACTCGACATCCTTCTAATTTAAGGGAAAGGCTCTACGCTACTCGTTTTCTTGAGCTGGCTCCTCGGGATCTTCCTCATCATTTCGGCTGCCTTCTGACTCTGCTTTGGGTGGGGAGGCTGCTGGTGGAGAAGTGCGATGACGCCTGATCGCTCGGCGATCCGGGGAGTCAGGAGTCCATGTATCATTCGCGGTGACACACAGTTCATTCCCATCTCCTCTTTCCTTCGCCTTTAAGCAGGCTCGCAGCAACGCCTCCGTTTCCTTCAGGGTGTCCCGGACATCCTGAAGCTCTTGTTGACACTCCTGCAGTCGAGTGCTGAGCATAGCAGCATCCTCCAAGCACAAGTCCATGTGCTCATGGGAAGTCCCTTGCTGCACTGGCGGGTACTTGTACTCCGTGGTACCACTCTCACGTTGGAGGACATACATGTACTTAGTTTTGTCCAAGTGGCGACGATAGATGTGACTCTGGCAGGTGATGGCCTCCCAGGTGACATCTTTCTCCACATCGACCTGTGTTGCCCGACAAGCTGGAGAGTGGTGAATCTTAAGCAGCTGATTTTCGTGTATAATCCTCATCTCTGAGCTCCATTCTTCCCTCTTCTCACGGATGGTCCTGGTGGAGTTATAGTGGATAATTAGCTTGCCCGTGTTGCTGGCGGCTTCGAGCATACGCCGAAGACGGCGCAATAAGCCTCCTACTGCCAATCCGTAGGAAAGGTACGTCACCGGACGACTCTCCTCTCTTTCGGCAAGGGCTACTACGGGAACTCTCCCTCCTGTGGACTTGCGAGCGGTGCGAATCATTCGAACCATCTAAAACAAAAAGAATTTAAAATTAGGTTAGATAAACTCTCAAACAAAAAAAATCCTATTTTGAATGAAAGTTGGGGTAAGATGAAGAAAATGACTCCTTAAATAACACTTTTTAACCCACACCTTGGAAAATAGTTTTTAAGAAAATAGGGCCCTTAAATACGTCCATTTCTACCTAGGTCCACGTTCCTACGGGCAACCTTGGCTCTGATACCACCTCTGTCACACCCGGTTTTTCCGAAGAACAACCAAGTGAATATCACATGTATGCCAGGATCATTTTCTCATACATGTGATGACAAATAGTGAAGCATCATTTATTACAAGCCAGGTGTCGAATATAAGTAAGTCTTACATAGTAAATGTCTCGATGGACAATAATAAGTTCATCACAAGTAAATAAACTAGCAGCGGAATATTATTCTTTAGGGCTCCATCACAGGCGTTGCCCGGGGGTCTCCCTGAATCTAGAAACCTTCTTCGGGTCCAAAGTCTTGGTCATTATACACCACCTCATTATCTTGACCTGAGCAGCAATATAAACCAACAAATATGCAAGGTTGAGTACCAATGGTACTCAGCAAGTGTGGGAAAATTATATCATGCATGGCTAGAACAAGGAGAGGTTGAACTCATAGTTAAAGCACTACACAATTAATACCTATCACCTTAGCTTATTAAGCACCTACATTACTACACAGGTGAAATGGTCCCAATCTCCCATCCCATCATCATAACCAAATAACCATAACATCATTTTCAAATGCTAAGCTCCCCGCTTAACATCCACAACTTCCAAAAACCATCACTCCTCTAATCATGAATAAGTCCAAGCCGCTCTTGACCTTGAGCACGGCTGTCATGACAGTTTTGACTCTGCAGAGTTTGTACCACTGTACCCACATGTAGTGATTTCATCCCCCGTTGCCGGGTGGACTAAAAGAACCTCCATTATGCCAGTGGCTACGAACCACATTCACACTTCCCAGGTGTGTAGCCAGGAGATCACTACGAAGCCTTTACAAAGGGATTCCCGACGAGCGTGGGCCCACTGAGGTTTCACCCCTAACAGCATACAAGAGGCTCCAACCCCGCTGCAGTGGCCCCCTCTTTAGCCTTGCGGTTCATATGGTAGTCCAGCTGACACCTATTCCCCGCACCATCCATCACACCCATACTACGCCGGGGATACACCTAATTAATTGGCCAAGCTGCCCCATCTCAGCATGTGGTTGGCACTGTAAAGCCAGGTTATGTAAGGGCCTCAGTTTTTGACACTCATTTGCAGTGTTCATCACCACACCACACACCTCATTTGAGGAAAAATGATGAACACAAATAAAGAGCAAGTAACAATTATCAATATGCTCATTAGGGAACAAACTCACACATTGCAAAAGTGGTACTTCCCACATGTGATATAGATGGGCTGGACATATGAAAACTCCTACACTTTGCTAAGGATGTCCATGCCAAGTTTCACCCAAATTCAAAACATTTTTGAGGTCATCTTGGGTATAGATAGGAAAGGGGCAGTTTGAAAACATATTCAAATTCAAACTGTTTTCACCCACTGAATTTAAAAGTGGAAGGCATATTCTTGCTCAGCACATTTTTGTGAGCTCACACACCAATTTTCACTCCATTTGGAGTTGATCTTGACATGAGCTAAGGGGGAGAAATTCAAACTTTATTTGAATTTCAAACTGCACTTGTGCTGAAATTCATTCAAACCAAACCTCATTTGAACTTTGATCAATTCAAATGGCTCTTGGGTGAATAATTTGAGTTGCCAAGGGTAGAATAGGGTTCACTGTTTACCACAGCTGTTAGGAATAAATTTCAGAGGTTAAAAGAGGAGTGGGACCCACATGTCAGCCTCAGCCTCAAAGCAAACCGACTGAACCACAGTTCAGTCGGTTCCCGGCTGTTGTGCGCGCGCGCCACCGAAGGGGGCAGCCGGCGCCAGCTCCTGCTGCGTGCCCCAAGCCGGAGACCGGCCGACCGGCCTATTTATTCCCTCCCCGGCGTGCTTCAGTCGCCATTCCCCGAGCTGCCGACGTGCACGATCCATTTCTCCACTGCCATCACCGGCGCTCGAGTTCCTGCTGGATCGAGCTGATCGCAGCTTCCTCTGTCCATTCCAAGGTCCCAGCAAGGTACTAGCAACCATCCTCCATCCTTTCCATTGATAGAAATCGATTGAAACCGAGTGATATCGGCTGTGCCGAAAGATCAAACTCGGAACTGGAAACCGCCGCACCTCGGGCTCTCGTGGACAGCCCAACCTGGGCGTTGTCACGCCCGAGCCAAGGCACCCTTGGACGCGCAAGTGACCGATGCTGCTCACCCCCGAGCCACAGCTCGAGTGGTTGCTCATCGGCGGCGAATTTCCACTTTTCCCCTTTCTGTGTGCAGAACGACCTTCGGGTACGATTCTGTTTAATTCGTGCTCTAGAAAGGATTAGAGGGCCTCAGGCCACTCCCACACGAACTAGACACGGTGACGCACAAGTTGCCTTCACAACTCTGGGCCGGAGAACTTCTGTGCCCGGCGTAATTCAAGGTCTACTAATGGCGGAACGCAAGGGGGGGTATCGGGCGCACGGTGAGGACCTATTTCGGGCCTTCCCCGAGCTGCCCCGAGTTCATGTCGACCTTCTCTGAGGTCCACTGATGCTCCCCGACCGATTTCCCAAGTAGCTGAGGCACTAGGAGCATCAGCCGACATGGCCGAAGTCGTTCCGATATGGCGGCTCGTCGCCGACCATGCTCCGGCCGTTGTCATGAGCAGCTGACCCTCGGATCATGTTCCCCAAGTAAAAGTAGGCAGGGGCGGCCAGAATCAAGAAGTTTGGAGCTGTACAGCAGCCAGCGGCGAGCTCTCCGGCGAGGTCCCTCGGCGGCGGAGCGCGGGTGTCGCGAGGTTGAAGAAGGGGGTGGACCCCAGCTGTCAGCGGCCGATATTTTGAATCGGGATCCGGCTGCGGCCGGGATCGGGTGTGCTGGCGCGCAAAAGCCTTGTGGGCCGCGGTGTGCTGTCGCTTCAGCGTGCGACGCGTGTCCCCTGGGCCCACGCGCGAGTTTAAACTTTTCCCCGATTTTCAGATTTCCTTCAAACTTCAAATCCTTATAACTTTGGCTAGAAAGCTCCAAATTGAGTGAACCAAATTTTGCTGGATTCAGCTCTTTGAGTACTTTCCAGAAAATCAAGTGTCACTTCATGAGATTCCTTAATTCTCCAGAATTAATTCCTTAAAGTTTAAACTGTTAGGAATTTTAACTGGAGAATCATTTGGAGGAAAATCCTGAAATTTTGCTGAGATGTTCACCAAAATATCCTTGAACTACCATAAAAATTTCAGATCCATTTGAGCTCATTTAGTCCACCTAATGGTGTGATTAGTAAAACTGTTCCAGAGAAAATAGAAAATGTTCAGAAACATTTTCAGAATTTTCTCTGAAATTGTTTAGCTCATATCTTTAGTTAGAGACTTCCAAATTAAGTGAGACCAATTCCATTAGAACCCTCTGAAAATCTAGTTTTCAGAAAGTCATAGTTTGTTTCATGAAAATACCTAGAACACCCTAAAAGCCTTTAATTAAGGTCAAGGACATAATTATTTGTGGAGGGCTCAAATGAGCTTTGCTGCAACTAAAACTTGACCAAGTCTCTGTTTAGGTTGTAACCAAGCCACAGTAAAAGTTTCACAGTCATTAGGTCTATCTAGTAAAGGTTATAGACTTCACAACTTCAAAGTTAATACAAAAGCATTTAATTAATACATACATTGTTCTTATCATGTAGTCGCTAAGGTCGAGGAGGAACCCGAAGTCCTAGACTTCGTTACTCCGGAGGAACAGCTAGCCTACGACCAAGAGCAGCAAGGCAAGCCCCGGTTTGCATTAACCATTTTATAAATTTTTATTGTTTTGAGCACATACTTGTTTTCTTTATGTTGTGCATCAGAGTCTTGTTTGGAAACCCCACTGCATAGCCAAGAAAACCATGGGTTGGGGTTTAGGATTGCAAACCCCGTTAGCCACTGCATTGCTAGGATAGAGTAGGATTCGGTACAAGTCGAGTAGTTGGAACTACTCGCGAGAATAGGCTAGAGGCACATTGCTCGGGTAGAGATAGCACATGAAACACATGGCAAGAAAATGAGACCGAGCGGAGAGTAAGGGCAGCAGGACTTTGGGGCCTGTGTGCTGTAGCTCCGCTTGTGTCGATTGAGGACCGAGCCGTGTGCGGGCCTGTTGAACAAGCTAGAACAGTACCGAAGACCTACCGGCTATATGGGAACCGGGAAACTGATGTAACTCGGGTAGCTGGGTATTGAGGCATTGCCCGTCGTTCAGAGGGTAGGTTGAGAGCTCGAGGTGTAAATCAGCTGGCGGCACAGAGATGCGCGTGCAGGGACCTCTTGCTCGGGACGATGGGACCGGTTCAATATTTGGCTAACGGGTGAAAGGTAGTCGCGTACGGCGTCCGTGATGGTTGTTGTAGGCAACATCGAGTACGGGCGTACGTGACGGGTTGTTCGGGTAACCCTGCAGGTGTAAATCGATTATAATCGCCGTCCCTCGCGGTCAGTGAGTACCACTTGTTCACTGTACCGTGACGTAGAAAGAACAGGCTAGTTACATGTTAAAATGTTGCTGATTGAAAGCTGGACATTGATTGTTAATGATATGTTGTAGCTTAGTGCTAACTAAAGTTCTTTTCAACTTTGGGCAAAGTACATGAGAGAAATGCGTTTCTTGTTTGATTGCGGCTCTCTCATGTGCCTTCGCGTAAGGTTCTCCACAACCTGCTGCTAAAACTTGAAAGTAAGGTTCTACTAATTAGGCGAGTCCTTGCAAATGATTTTACCTCATGTAACCCATTACCCTCATGTAGAAGTTCCATGTTTAGGTGAGACGGGTCAGACTTGCTGAGCCTTCGTGCTCACTGCTTGTGTTTGAAGCTTTTGCAGGGTTCTATGAGGAAGGGACTCCCGAAGAGGAGACGGAACCCCAGGAGGGGAACCCCGTCGAGTGGGAGTCGTGCACGCCGCAGAGTTAGTGTGCGTGTGTGCTAGCAAGGACACGTTCGAGGGCTGAACGTGCACTTGATGCTTAGTCTACGCCCGCGAGTGTGGACTAAACTTATTTTGATGTAAACATGTTAATAAACTTGTTTATGTAATAAAGCTTCCGCTTCCGCTTTGTACCTTTGACGTGTGTTATACGGTGCTGTGCAACGCAGTACCCCTCAGCGTGATCCTGGCTCGACAGGACCAGTGGGGTCGTGTCAGCGTGGTATCAGAGCTCGCTTGAGGTTTAACACAGTACAAAGGTCTTCTTTTTCAAAAATCCAGTGAGGAACGAGTTAGTAGCCCGTATAAGGATGTTATTAGTATATAGAAAGTGGCTTATTAACTTATTTGTTATGTCGGAAAATCGTGCATCTCGGGACGTTCATGTCTTGGGGGGTGCACGTAAGCGCTGTCCACCAGTGCGCACAAGCTGAAGGGTGGAGCCCCACGGGTGGCAGGTAACCCGACCCGCTTTGATATCCTCTACGACTCTTCATGTCGTTTGGGGTATTCGAGCAACGTCTGTCCCTGGCGTGCGTGGTGCAACATGGGAGACCCCGTCACGTGGTCTGAAACGTGAACACGTAACTCAAGGCGTGTTTGGCTTGAGAACATCCGGGCGAGTGATGACGGCCGGGTGTACAAACTGTATGGATTCCGGGCTCGGTGTGCAGCCGAGTCTGATGATTGGTTGAATTTCTGCAGGTAGCCTTACCACGAAACGGTAGACGTGTAGCATCCGTGTGCGAGTGACGAGTAGTGCCACTGAACTAACGAAGCCGGCTAAATCCGGTATAGGTTTTTCCTTTGTGAGGACGTAGTACCGACATAATCTGGTGACGCCTCGACGTCACACCCAACAAAATGAACAACTTCATTTAAAATTTGATGGTTTTGATCCAAAGTAGTAAAACTTGATGTAACTCCTTCCCTTGAACAGGATATTCAAAGTTAATAAGTTTTCAACTTATAGGATGTTAAGGACAGAGCACTCTGTTTTCAGCTAAATCAAGGCTGAAGTTAATCAGAGGTTAGAGGTTGAGTTCTTTCGAGGTTGGGATCGTATGATACATTTCTGGAAAGCTTTGGAGGAGCTTTACAACTTTTCTGTTGAGTTCCAGAGGTGTTTCATCCCTTAACCACTCGAAAAATGCAGTAGAGTTGAAACTGTCCAGAAAACAGGACGGAGCAAAGACTCTCTGTAGACTCTCTGTAAATTAAGCATAACTTCCTGCATAAAAATCCAAAAATAGAAAATGAGGTAGTTCTGGAAAGCTTATGAGATGGGTTACAACTTTGTAACAGAAAGTTTTGTCAGATTAGGAACAGAATTAACTGGAATTCTTGGATCAAATCAGTACCTAAGGCAGGGAGGTGCTGTCCAATTGTTCCCAGAAATTCTGTTAACTTTGACATCTCATAACTTTTGAACCAGAGCAGATCTTAGGCCAACCAAATACTTTCTGGAAAGCTATTGAAGTTAACTTTAACTTTGATGTTGAGCTCCAGGACTGGTTTTGCTTTTAACCTGGCCTAAATCAGATTGATATGGAAACTGGTCAGGGCTGTCATGGGAACAGCAGATCAGCAGTCAAATTTGTTTAAAAATTTGAACTATGTTTCCAAGTGTTAAGGGTTCAATGACATATCTTATGTTATAACTCAATGGTTTACTGTTTAAATAAATATTTGACATTTCTCAAATATATTTTTACAGATGGCAGCAGATAAACGGTTGGAGAACGGGTGGGTAGTTTCCCACTGCTCTGACCGTAGCGGCTACCCGGGAGCATTGTGGCTAATGCTCCAATATTTCGGGTACAACCAGATGCCGCAATACTTCGCCAAGGAAGAAGGCGAAGAGGGGAACAAGACGTGGACGATCCATGTCGAGGTTCCTGCAGGGCCTACGCCACCCGGTTGGGTGCCATTCACCGTCACGGTGAGAGGAAGACAACCGGAAGGGATGTGGCAAGTGGCAGCCCGTGACACTATGTCACGTTTCTGCCAACTACACGTACAGGCTATGGAGGGAACTCCATACGCACTCGTTCCGGTGGAGGGACGAGCTCAGCATGTGTGGGAAGAGAGGTACCTAGAGGCAACAAACCCGAGTTGCCCAAGGTACAACCCCGCGGAGGCAAATCTCAGCCTCCAAATGAGGGCGGGAAACGCTGTGATGGACAGCCAAGCTGTTCATACGGAGCATCTCGCCACCAAGCTCAAGGAGAGCACAAGCCGTGGAGATCATTTTGAGAGGGCTCACAGTGCACTCCGCAATGTGCTCCTTCCGACGATCAAGCGACTGAATGAACAACACAATCAGTTGCGTCGTCTGAAGAAGGCAAAGAAGAAGAGCCGTGTTGACATTGCGGCGTTGCAAGAGCTGGTGCAGACCCTAACCCAGCAGAATGAGGACCTTGCTCAAGAGCGGGACGACGCTATTGAGGAAGGACAAGGCTGGGAAGAGGACTACAACCAGGCTATGGACGAGGTGCATGCATTGCAGGACCTCGTGCCCCCGGTATTGGGCGTACCGGTAGTCTTGGGTCTTCCAGCCATGGGAGAACCTGGAATGGGAGAAGAGGTGGTAGACCCCGAGTATTCCACCAGCAGCGGCCACATGTTACAAGTGTGGTCGTCCAGGACACTTCGCGAGCAGTTGCCCGGAGAGGCAAGGCGGCGGAGTGGCACCACAGTTTCCGGGGAGGAATCAACCCCGGAACCCTACTAATGCGCGGCGGGCAAACCCTAGGCCCGGTACTGTCCACCAGCTTGCCATTGAGGACGTGCCGGAGGGCGAGCCAATCCTTGCGGGTATGTTCCAACTCCACCAGCATCCGGCTATAGTACTATTTGATTCAGGCGCCACGCATGATTTTATTAGCCAAGCTTTCATTGCTAAACACAGCTTGCCAATACTACCCACCGATAGTCCATATTTAATTTGTTCACCGGGTGGGAAGATTTCAGCAAGCGTAATGGTCTCCAAAGCACCATTATGCTTAGCGGGTAGAGTGTACCCCACGTCTCTCATTATCTTAGAGGGACAGAAGGTCGATGTCATCCTAGGGATGTCGTGGTTAAACCGCCACGGCGCTGTTTTAGACACCGTCCTCCGAGTCGTGCACTTAAACTCAGGAGTGCACGGTTCTCACTCATTATTTCTGGACAGTCCAGAAATAAAACTTCCAAGTGTCTATCAAGCCACAACCATCAGATTGGAAGACATTCCAGTGGTCCGAGAATTCCCTGATGTATTCCCGGATGATTTGCCGGGGATGCCACCCGATAGAGAGGTGGAGTTCAAGATTGAACTTGCACCGGGAACCATGCCAATATCCCGAAGGCCGTACAAGATGGCGCCCAAGGAGTTGGCTGAACTGAAGACTCAGCTCACGGACCTTCTGGAGAAGGGTTTTATTAGGCCGAGCTCCTCGCCATGGGGCTGTTCGGCATTATTTGTCAAAAAGAAGGATGAAACATTGCGGCTTTGCGTGGACTACCGTCCATTAAATGCCGTAACCATCAAGAACAAGTACCCGTTGCCACGGATCGACATGTTGTTTGATCAGTTGGTCGAAGCAAAGGTCTTTTCCAAGATGGATTTAAGATCCGGGTACCATCAGATTAAGATCAGGGCTGAGGACATTCCAAAGACAGCTTTTTCGACAAGGTACGGACTTTATGAGTACCTGGTCATGTCCTTTGGCCTCACCAATGCTCCAGCTCACTTCATGTACTTAATGAACTCGGTGTTCATGCCGGAGCTGGACAAGTTTGTCGTGGTCTTCATCGACGACATCCTGGTATATTCCAAGTCGGAGGAAGATCACAAGAAACATCTGCGTATAGTCTTGCAACGGCTGCGGGATCACAAGTTATACGCAAAGTTCAGCAAATGCGAGTTTTGGATATCGCAAGTGCCTTTCCTCGGGCATATAATCTCAGCGGAGGGTATCGCTGTGGACCCGAGCAAAATCACGCAAGTGCTGAATTGGAAATCCCCGAGAACTGTTCATGAGGTACGGAGTTTCCTCGGACTCGCGGGATATTATCGGAGGTTCATTCCGAACTTCTCGAAGATTGCCAAGCCAATGACAGAGCTGCTGAAGAAGGCTACCAAATATGTTTGGAGTCCAGCATGTGAAGCAGCATTCAAGGCTTTAGTCAAGCACCTGACATCAGCACCGGTTTTGGCGCAGCCAGACACAACAAAACCGTTCGATGTGTACTGCGATGCATCCGGCATTGGGCTCGGATGTGTGTTGATGCAAGACCGAAGGGTGGTCGCGTATGGGTCACGGCAGCTTAGGAATCATGAGCAAAATTATCCAACTCACGACTTGGAGCTCGCTGCCGTGGTACTCGCACTGAAAATGTGGAGGCACTACCTACTCGGTAACCTCGTACATTTATATACCGACCACAAAAGCCTCAAGTACATATTCACTCAGAAGGAGCTGAACATGAGGCAACGAAGATGGTTAGAACTGATAAAGGATTACGAGATAGAGATCCATTATCATCCGGGCAAGGCAAACGTTGTGGCAGACGCGCTAAGCCGCAAGTCACACGTCAATAATCTGACCATCACACCGTTGGGAGAGAGCGAACCACCACTCCATGTGATTCCACACGGAGCTCTCTACAACCTAGCTTTGATCCCCACCATCCGTGAAGAGATAGCGGCAGCCCAGAAGAATGACAAGGGCATGTCACATTTACGGAGACGTGTAGACAGTGGGGAGTTGAAATGTTTCCGGAAGGACGGAGACGGCGTCCTATGGTTCAAGGACCGGATCGTCGTACCCCGAAACCCGGAGTTACGGAAGAAAATCTTTGATGAGGCTCACTTATCAAAGTTTTCTATTCACCCCGGCAGCAACAAGATGTATCAAGAACTCAGAAGCAAGTTTTGGTGGACACGGATGAAGCGAGAGACTGCAAAATACGTGTCCGAGTGTGATACATGTCGACGGGTGAAGGCAGACCACATGCGGAAACCGGGACTGCTGCAACCACTGGGCATTCCTGCCTGGAAGTGGGAGGACGTGAGCATGGATTTCGTCGTCGGTTTACCCACCACCTTACAGAAACATGATTCTGTGTGGGTGATCGTCGATCGGCTCACCAAAGTTGCCCATTTCATCCCGGTCAACACCAACTACAACGCCAAGAAGTACGCTGAACTGTACATCTCACGGATCCTATGCTTATACGGCGTACCCCGTACTATCGTATCGGACCGGGGCACTTTATTTGTGTCCCGTTTTTGGGAGCAGCTCCACGCTGCCTTGGGGACGAAGCTGATCCGTAGTTCAGCCTACCACCCGCAGACGGATGGGCAAACGGAGCGGGTAAATCAAATCCTAGAAGACATGCTACGAGCTTGCGCTATCGACCACGGCAAGAATTGGGATGATCACTTGCCATTAGCCGAGTTCTCGTACAACAATGGGTACCAAGCCAGCATCAAGATGGCGCCCTACGAGGCGCTATACGGCAGGAGATGCTGCACACCACTGAACTGGTGTGAATCTGGCGAGAGGGTTACCTTCGGGATTGATCTTGTCAACAACGCGGAAGAAAAGGTTCGATTAATTCAAGCGAACCTAAAAGCCGCTCAATCCCGACAGAAACAGTATGCGGACCGGAGGAGGCGCCCATTACAATTCGAAGTTGGAGATCATGTATACCTACGAGTGTCTCCAATGAAGGGCGTAAACAGATTTGGGGTGAGAGGAAAGTTAGCACCCCGATTCATCGGTCCATTCCAGATTACCGAAAGATGTGGATCGGTAGCATACCGGCTGCAATTACCAGAAGCACTTTCCGGTGTGCACGACGTCTTTCACATTTCCCAGCTGAGGAAGTGTCTCAAGCTATCAACTACCGTGCAGCTGGAAGACATTGAAGAACTGCAACCGGATCTCACCTATCGGGAGGAACCGGTGCAGATTATTGATGAAAAGGCCCGAACCACACGCAACCGTACGTTGTGGTTCTACAAGGTTCTGTGGAGTAATCACTCCATGGACGAAGCGACATGGGAGAGCGAAGAATTCCTTCGCACTAACTACCCCGACTTTTTCACGTCGCATATCCGGTAATTTTCCACCGTCCTCTCTCTCATTTCACCTTATAATCTCGGGACGAGATTCTTTTAAGGGGGGAGGAATGTAAGGGCCTCAGTTTTTGACACTCATTTGCAGTGTTCATCACCACACCACACACCTCATTTGAGGAAAAATGATGAACACAAATAAAGAGCAAGTAACAATTATCAATATGCTCATTAGGGAACAAACTCACACATTGCAAAAGTGGTACTTCCCACATGTGATATAGATGGGCTGGACATATGAAAACTCCTACACTTTGCTAAGGATGTCCATGCCAAGTTTCACCCAAATTCAAAACATTTTTGAGGTCATCTTGGGTATAGATAGGAAAGGGGCAGTTTGAAAACATATTCAAATTCAAACTGTTTTCACCCACTGAATTTAAAAGTGGAAGGCATATTCTTGCTCAGCACATTTTTGTGAGCTCACACACCAATTTTCACTCCATTTGGAGTTGATCTTGACATGAGCTAAGGGGGAGAAATTCAAACTTTATTTGAATTTCAAACTGCACTTGTGCTGAAATTCATTCAAACCAAACCTCATTTGAACTTTGATCAATTCAAATGGCTCTTGGGTGAATAATTTGAGTTGCCAAGGGTAGAATAGGGTTCACTGTTTACCACAGCTGTTAGGAATAAATTTCAGAGGTTAAAAGAGGAGTGGGACCCACATGTCAGCCTCAGCCTCAAAGCAAACCGACTGAACCACAGTTCAGTCGGTTCCCGGCTGTTGTGCGCGCGCGCCACCGAAGGGGGCAGCCGGCGCCAGCTCCTGCTGCGTGCCCCAAGCCGGAGACCGGCCGACCGGCCTATTTATTCCCTCCCCGGCGTGCTTCAGTCGCCATTCCCCGAGCTGCCGACGTGCACGATCCATTTCTCCACTGCCATCACCGGCGCTCGAGTTCCTGCTGGATCGAGCTGATCGCAGCTTCCTCTGTCCATTCCAAGGTCCCAGCAAGGTACTAGCAACCATCCTCCATCCTTTCCATTGATAGAAATCGATTGAAACCGAGTGATATCGGCTGTGCCGAAAGATCAAACTCGGAACTGGAAACCGCCGCACCTCGGGCTCTCGTGGACAGCCCAACCTGGGCGTTGTCACGCCCGAGCCAAGGCACCCTTGGACGCGCAAGTGACCGATGCTGCTCACCCCCGAGCCACAGCTCGAGTGGTTGCTCATCGGCGGCGAATTTCCACTTTTCCCCTTTCTGTGTGCAGAACGACCTTCGGGTACGATTCTGTTTAATTCGTGCTCTAGAAAGGATTAGAGGGCCTCAGGCCACTCCCACACGAACTAGACACGGTGACGCACAAGTTGCCTTCACAACTCTGGGCCGGAGAACTTCTGTGCCCGGCGTAATTCAAGGTCTACTAATGGCGGAACGCAAGGGGGGGTATCGGGCGCACGGTGAGGACCTATTTCGGGCCTTCCCCGAGCTGCCCCGAGTTCATGTCGACCTTCTCTGAGGTCCACTGATGCTCCCCGACCGATTTCCCAAGTAGCTGAGGCACTAGGAGCATCAGCCGACATGGCCGAAGTCGTTCCGATATGGCGGCTCGTCGCCGACCATGCTCCGGCCGTTGTCATGAGCAGCTGACCCTCGGATCATGTTCCCCAAGTAAAAGTAGGCAGGTGCGGCCAGAATCAAGAAGTTTGGAGCTGTACAGCAGCCAGCGGCGAGCTCTCCGGCGAGGTCCCTCGGCGGCGGAGCGCGGGTGTCGCGAGGTTGAAGAAGGGGGTGGACCCCAGCTGTCAGCGGCCGATATTTTGAATCGGGATCCGGCTGCGGCCGGGATCGGGTGTGCTGGCGCGCAAAAGCCTTGTGGGCCGCGGTGTGCTGTCGCTTCAGCGTGCGACGCGTGTCCCCTGGGCCCACGCGCGAGTTTAAACTTTTCCCCGATTTTCAGATTTCCTTCAAACTTCAAATCCTTATAACTTTGGCTAGAAAGCTCCAAATTGAGTGAACCAAATTTTGCTGGATTCAGCTCTTTGAGTACTTTCCAGAAAATCAAGTGTCACTTCATGAGATTCCTTAATTCTCCAGAATTAATTCCTTAAAGTTTAAACTGTTAGGAATTTTAACTGGAGAATCATTTGGAGGAAAATCCTGAAATTTTGCTGAGATGTTCACCAAAATATCCTTGAACTACCATAAAAATTTCAGATCCATTTGAGCTCATTTAGTCCACCTAATGGTGTGATTAGTAAAACTGTTCCAGAGAAAATAGAAAATGTTCAGAAACATTTTCAGAATTTTCTCTGAAATTGTTTAGCTCATATCTTTAGTTAGAGACTTCCAAATTAAGTGAGACCAATTCCATTAGAACCCTCTGAAAATCTAGTTTTCAGAAAGTCATAGTTTGTTTCATGAAAATACCTAGAACACCCTAAAAGCCTTTAATTAAGGTCAAGGACATAATTATTTGTGGAGGGCTCAAATGAGCTTTGCTGCAACTAAAACTTGACCAAGTCTCTGTTTAGGTTGTAACCAAGCCACAGTAAAAGTTTCACAGTCATTAGGTCTATCTAGTAAAGGTTATAGACTTCACAACTTCAAAGTTAATACAAAAGCATTTAATTAATACATACATTGTTCTTATCATGTAGTCGCTAAGGTCGAGGAGGAACCCGAAGTCCTAGACTTCGTTACTCCGGAGGAACAGCTAGCCTACGACCAAGAGCAGCAAGGCAAGCCCCGGTTTGCATTAACCATTTTATAAATTTTTATTGTTTTGAGCACATACTTGTTTTCTTTATGTTGTGCATCAGAGTCTTGTTTGGAAACCCCACTGCATAGCCAAGAAAACCATGGGTTGGGGTTTAGGATTGCAAACCCCGTTAGCCACTGCATTGCTAGGATAGAGTAGGATTCGGTACAAGTCGAGTAGTTGGAACTACTCGCGAGAATAGGCTAGAGGCACATTGCTCGGGTAGAGATAGCACATGAAACACATGGCAAGAAAATGAGACCGAGCGGAGAGTAAGGGCAGCAGGACTTTGGGGCCTGTGTGCTGTAGCTCCGCTTGTGTCGATTGAGGACCGAGCCGTGTGCGGGCCTGTTGAACAAGCTAGAACAGTACCGAAGACCTACCGGCTATATGGGAACCGGGAAACTGATGTAACTCGGGTAGCTGGGTATTGAGGCATTGCCCGTCGTTCAGAGGGTAGGTTGAGAGCTCGAGGTGTAAATCAGCTGGCGGCACAGAGATGCGCGTGCAGGGACCTCTTGCTCGGGACGATGGGACCGGTTCAATATTTGGCTAACGGGTGAAAGGTAGTCGCGTACGGCGTCCGTGATGGTTGTTGTAGGCAACATCGAGTACGGGCGTACGTGACGGGTTGTTCGGGTAACCCTGCAGGTGTAAATCGATTATAATCGCCGTCCCTCGCGGTCAGTGAGTACCACTTGTTCACTGTACCGTGACGTAGAAAGAACAGGCTAGTTACATGTTAAAATGTTGCTGATTGAAAGCTGGACATTGATTGTTAATGATATGTTGTAGCTTAGTGCTAACTAAAGTTCTTTTCAACTTTGGGCAAAGTACATGAGAGAAATGCGTTTCTTGTTTGATTGCGGCTCTCTCATGTGCCTTCGCGTAAGGTTCTCCACAACCTGCTGCTAAAACTTGAAAGTAAGGTTCTACTAATTAGGCGAGTCCTTGCAAATGATTTTACCTCATGTAACCCATTACCCTCATGTAGAAGTTCCATGTTTAGGTGAGACGGGTCAGACTTGCTGAGCCTTCGTGCTCACTGCTTGTGTTTGAAGCTTTTGCAGGGTTCTATGAGGAAGGGACTCCCGAAGAGGAGACGGAACCCCAGGAGGGGAACCCCGTCGAGTGGGAGTCGTGCACGCCGCAGAGTTAGTGTGCGTGTGTGCTAGCAAGGACACGTTCGAGGGCTGAACGTGCACTTGATGCTTAGTCTACGCCCGCGAGTGTGGACTAAACTTATTTTGATGTAAACATGTTAATAAACTTGTTTATGTAATAAAGCTTCCGCTTCCGCTTTGTACCTTTGACGTGTGTTATACGGTGCTGTGCAACGCAGTACCCCTCAGCGTGATCCTGGCTCGACAGGACCAGTGGGGTCGTGTCAGGTTACATGCTCCATGAACCGGTCCTTAGGATCCAGGCAAGTACTAAACACAAACCCGAGTCTCGTGCACCCAGCACACAACCAAAACATCCAACTTTCCTTGATCCCTACCTCTACATAACTCATAATATCTCATTCAAGAGTATGGTAAAAATAAATTGATGATCTCATATCCCAAATATCCCATTCTAAGCATGGCTAAGCATATGCATAATAATAAATGACATGATAAAATAAATCCCAACCCAAGCTACAAGGAAACAAGGTGATGCAATTCTAGGGAAACTTCCTAGCATGGGTTTCATATTTAACTTGACAATGCAAATAATTCTATCTACACATCCTAGCATAGGATCAAAGTGGTCAAGGACACTTGCCTCCTTCTTGCTGCTCTTGAAATGGGTAGTCCTGGTCTTGGAAAGGAATAACTTGCTCTTGAGCAGGTTCTACATCATACCATCACACATAGCAAAAGAAAAACAACAATCATAAGACATAGTTCACACTTCTACTTCAAACAAACCACACATTCACATTTATGAAAGTTCTTTACCATTATATGTGTTGTGGTTACTTTATATGTGTTGAGTTGTGGCTTGCATGCACTTTTAACCATGTGTATATGATTCCTACTTTTGTGTCCACATTTATACTTACATACTATATATATATGGGTTTCCAATAAATTTCTTATATTCAACTACTACACCTTTTCACTACCAAGTGTGTATGAAAAGTATTTTTCTTCCCCATATGTGCCTTCATAATTTCTACCAACCCTAAACTGTACTCTTTGGATTTTAAAAACTCCATTTATCATTTACTAGTTGCTATATTTTCAGATTTATATTCCTATGCATAATTGTGTATTTTATTATGAAATTAGTAATACACATCATCTAAACAGAATAGGTTCTGTTACTAAATAATTTAATAACATATTTTGACCTTTGCCTCTGATGTAAACTATTTCATAATTATTTTCCCTATTTTCTAAAACTATTTATTTCTTAAAAATGTGTCCCTAATTGTGAATAATAAATTAAACAGATTCAATTCAGTCCAAAAGATGTTTTTATCTCACTCCAAAATTTCCTAAACACTGAGAAAGTCTTTAACTTAATTTTGACAATATGTTTGTCCCACTTTTTAATTTTTTTAAACACTAGTTACATATTCAATTTCCTAAATTAAATACTAAACAGGGCTAAAAAAATAAACTCACCCCACTACAGGGTCTATAATATTATTTTCAAAATTTCCAGGGGTCTAGCTACAATTATCAGAGGTGTTTTTCCTAATTTTTATTAAGTCCAGGGGCTAAAACTGATTTTTAAATGAATTTACATGATTTTCTGGAATTCCAGGGGCTAGATCAGAAGTTTCCGGGGCTAGCTCTTATTTCCCGAGAACCCCAGGGGGTAGCACGTAAGATTTCCAATCTTTATAACGCGGGGCTGACGTGGACCGTCCGATTTTAAACCGACGGCCGAGATTATAACATCGAACTAGTACGCGGGGGTTTAAACCCTACCGTGCGATTTAAAATAAACGGCGCACAAGCGGCCACGTCGCTCTGATCGAGCGCGGGCGGCGCTGCCGGCGGCGCACGGCGGCGGGAAGCGGCGATCTCGCCGGAAACTTTCGGATCCTCGAGAATTCTGCCTAGAACTGTGATCTTATGGCATAGATCGGTAGAGGGGAGGTCGGGGATCTCACCTCAGGGGTTTTCTTGAGCTCGGAGGTTCTGGAAGGTGATCGGCGGCGAGGTGCGAGGCAAAACCACGGCGAATCTCGTCGGCGCTGTGTTTACACCGCAAGTCACCGAGTTTTCTGCACCTGCAAGGTTCCCCGGAGGCGGTGGATCAAGACCAGCGAGCTAGATCGGAGTTTCCGAGCTTAGATCGGCCGGAATTCACCGGAGAAGTCTCGTTTCTCACCGGAGTAAAAATCGGCGATCGCGTGGGAAAAACAGAACGGGGCCGGGGTTTTTATAGACGGGAGAGGGCGGCGGGGTGGTTTAGATCATGTCCGTTTCCTCCTCGAGCGAAATTCGGCTGTGATCCGCAGCAGTTCCGATCGGTTTGGATTCGGTGAGAGAGAGTCCGGCGCGGCGCGAGGTGGAAGACGAAGCCCGGGTGGGTCCCGCCTGTCAGCGTGAGAAAACACGGGCGCGCGGCTGCGGGCTGGCGCGGGGTAAGTTGGGCCACCTGGTGGGTTTCGGCCCACTGGCCGGTTTTTTTTCTGTTTTCTCTTTTTCTTTTTCCATTTCTTTTCTGATTTGAGTTTAATTTGAATTCCAGTTTGAATTTGAATTTTTGCAAAACATGCAACACGTCCAAAAATTTTTAAATTCCCCTCTTAGCATGATTTAAGGTTTTGAATCAAAATTTTTGGGGTGTTACAACGACATCATTGATGCTGCGATTGTTCAGGAGGACTCCGGCAAGGAGTTGGCGGCGGCAGAGAGAAAGCGAAGCACGCCGCAAAGCAGCGGAGAAGGAGGCGGTCCTTCTCAAAAGTTTCAGATGGTGAATCGCCCACCATCAGGTCCACGCTGGCAGCCACCACAGCGGTCGATGCCGTTCCGCCGTCGGCCGTACTCTTCACCGGCATTCAGGCCGGCACTGCCAGTACCACTGCAACAACAACAGCAGCAGCGGGCGATGTCGCGTGCGTATGCACCTCAGCAGCGCATGCCGGGCTTTCATCCCCCGAGCACTACACCAGCAGCGGCCACATGTTACAAGTGTGGTCGTCCAGGGCACTTCGCGAGCAGTTGCCCGGAGAGGCAAGGCGGCGGAGTGGCACCGCAGTTTCCGTGGAGGAATCAACCCCGGAACCCTACTAATGCGCGGCGGGCAAACCCTAGGCCCGCACCGTCCACCAGCTTGCCATTGAGGACGTGCCGGAGGGCGAGCCAATCCTTGCGGGTATGTTCCAACTCCACCAGCATCCCGCTATAGTACTGTTTGATTCAGGCGCCACGCATAATTTTATTAGCCAAGCTTTCATTGCTAAACACAGCTTGCCAATGCTACCCACCGATAGTCCATATTTAATTTGTTCACCGGGTGGGAAGATTTCAGCAAGCGTAATGGTCTCCAAAGCACCATTATGCTTAGCGGGTAGAGTGTACCCCACGTCTCTCATTATCTTAGAGGGACAGAAGGTCGATGTCATCCTAGGGATGTCGTGGTTAACCCACCACGGCGCTGTTTTAGACACCGTCCTTCGAGTCGTGCACTTAAACTCAGAAGTGCACGGGTCTCACTCCTTATTTCTGGACAGTCAAGAAATAAAAATTCCAAGTGTCTACCAAGCCACAACCATCAGATTGGAAGATATCCCAGTGGTCCGAGAGTTCCCTGACGTATTCCCGGACGATTTGCCGGGGATGCCGCCCGATAGAGAGGTGGAGTTCGAGATTGAACTTGCACCTGGAACCATGCCAATATCCCAAAGGCCGTACAAGATGGCGCGCAAGGAGTTGGCTGAACTGAAGACTCAGCTCACGGACCTCCTGGAGAAGGGTTTTATTAGGCCGAGCTCCTCGCCATGCGGTTGTTCGGCATTATTTGTCAAGAAGAAGGATGAGACGTTGCGGCTTTGCATGGACTATCGTCCATTAAATGCCGTAACCATCAAGAACAAGTACCCGTTGCCACGGATCGACATGTTGTTTGATCAGTTGGTCGAAGCAAAGATCTTTTCCAAAATGGACTTAAGATCCGGGTACCATCAGATTAAGATAAGGGCTGAGGACATTCCGAAGACGGCTTTCTCGACGAGGTACGGACTTTATGAGTACCTGGTCATGTCCTTCGGCCTCACCAATGCACCAGCTCACTTCATGTACTTGATGAACTCGGTATTCATGCCGGAGCTGGACAAGTTTGTCGTGGTCTTCATCGACGACATCCTGGTATATTCCAAGTCGGAGGAAGATAACAAGAAACATCTGCGTATAGTCTTGCAACGGCTGCGGGACCACAAGTTATACGCGAAATTCAGCTAGTGCGAGTTTTGGATATCACAAGTGCCTTTTCTCGGGCATATCATCTCAGCGGAGGGTATCGCTGTGGACCCGAGCAAGATCACTCGAGTGCTCAATTGGAAATCCCCGAGAACTGTTCACGAGGTACAGAGTTTCCTCGGACTCGCGGGATATTATCGGAGGTTCATTCCGAACTTCTCGAAGATTGCCAAGCCTATGACAGAGCTGCTGAAGAAGGCTACCAAATATGTTTGCAGTCCAGCATGTGAAGCAGCATTCAAGGCTTTAGTCAAGCACCTGACATCAGCACTGGTTTTGGCGCAGCCATACACAACAAAACCGTTCGATGTGTACTGCGATGCATCTGGCATTGGGCTCGGATGTGTACTGATGCAAGACCGAAGGGTGGTCGCATATGGATCACGGCAGCTTAGAAACCATGAGCAGAATTATCCAACTCACGATTTGGAGCTCACTGCCGTGGTACTTGCACTGAAGATGTGGAGGCACTACCTACTCGGTAACCTCGTACATCTATATACCGACCACAAAAGTCTCAAGTACATATTCACTCAGAAGGAGCTGAACATGAGGCAGCAAAGAAGGTTAGAATTGATAAAAGATTACGAAATAGAGATCCATTATCATCCGGGCAAGGCAAACGTAGTGGCGGATGCGCTGAGTCGCAAGTCACACGTCAACAATCTGACCATCACACCGTTAGAAGAGAGCGAACCACCACTACATGTGATTCCACACGGAGCTCTCTACAACCTAGCTTTGATCCCCACCATCCGTGAAGAGATAGCGGCAGCCCAGAAGAATGACAAGGGCATGTCACATTTGCGGAGACGTGTAGACAGTGGGGAGCTGAAATGTTTCTGGAAGGACGGAGACGGCGTCCTATGGTTCAAGGACCGGATCGTCGTACCCCGTAACCCGGAATTACGAAAGAAAATCTTTGATGAGGCTCACTTGTCAAAGTTCTCTATTCACCCCGGCAGCAACAAGATGTATCAAGAACTCAGAAGCAAGTTTTGGTGGACACGGATGAAGCGTGAGACTGCAAAATACGTGTCCGAGTGTGATACATGTCGAAGGGTGAAGGCAGACCATATGCGGAAACCAGGACTGCTGCAACCACTGGGCATTCCTGCCTGGAAATGGGAGGATGTGAGCATGGACTTCATCGTCGGTTTACCCACCACCTTGCAGAAACATGATTCTGTGTCGGTGATCGTCGATCGGCTCACCAAAATTGCCCATTTCATCCCGGTCAACACCAACTACAACGCCAAGAAGTACGCTGAACTATACATCTCACGGATCGTATGCTTGTACGGCGTACCCCGTACTATCATATCGGATCGGGGCACTTTATTTGTGTCCCGTTTTTGGGAGCAGCTGCACGCTGCCTTGGGGACGAAGCTGATCCGTAGTTCAGCCTACCACCCGCAGACGGATGGACAAACCGAGCGGGTAAATCAGATCTTAGAAGACATGCTACGAGCTTAAGCTATCAACCACAGCAAGAATTGGGATGATCACTTGCCGTTAGCCGAGTTCTCGTACAATAATGGTACCAAGCCAGCATCAAGATGGCACCTTACGAGGCGCTATACGGTAGGAAGTGCCGCACACCATTGAACTGGTGTGAGTCTGGCGAAAGGGTTACCTTAGGGATTGACCTCGTCAACAACGAGGAAGAAAAGGTTCGACTGATTCAAGCAAACCTAAAAGCTGCTCAATCCCGTCAGAAACAGTATGCGGACCGGAGAAGGCGCCCATTACAATTCGAAATTGGAGATCACGTATATCTACGGGTATCTCCAATGAAGGGCGTAAACAGATTTGGGGTGAGAGGAAAGTTGGCACCCCGATTCATCGGTCCATTCCAAACTACCGAAAGATGTGGATCAGTGGCATACCAGCTGAAATTACCAGAAGCACTTTCCGGTGTGCACGACGTCTTTCACATTTCCCAGCTGAGGAAGTGTCTCAAGCTATCAACTACCATTCAGCTGGAAGATATTGAAGAACTGCAACCGGATCTCACCTATCGGGAGGAACCGGTGCAAATTATTGATGAAAAGGCCCGAACCACACGCAACCGTACGTTGTGGTTCTACAAGGTTCTATGGAGTAATCACTCCATGGACGAAGCGACATGGGAGAGCGAAGAATTTCTTCGCGCTAACTACCCCAACTTTTTCACGTCGCATATCCGGTAATTTTCCACCGTCCTCTCTCTCATTTTCACCTTATAATCTCGGGACGAGATTCTTTTAAGGGGGGAGGAATGTAAGGGCCTCAATTTTGGACACATAACTGAAGTGTTCATCACCATACACACACACCTCATTTGAGGAAAGATGATGAACACAAATGAAGAGCAAGTAACCACCATCAACATGCTCATTAGAGAACAAACTCACACATTGCAAAAGTGGTATTTTCCACATGTGATATAGGTGGGCTGGACATATGAAAACTCCTACACATTGCTAAGAATGTCCATGCCAAGTTTCACCCAAATTCAAAACCTTTTTGAGGCCATTTTGGGTATAGCTAGAAAGAGGGCAGTTTGAAACCATATTCAAATTCAAACTGTTTTTATCCCATGAATTTAAAAGTGGGAGGCATATTCTTACTCAGCACATTTTTGTGAGCTCACACACCAATTTTCACTCCATTTGGAGTTGATCTTGACATGAGCTAAGTGGGGCAAATTCAAACTTTATTTGAATTCAAAACTGAACTTGTGCTGAAATTCATTCAAACCAAACCCAATTTGAATTCTACTCAATTTAAATAGCTCATGGGTGAATAATTTGAATCACCATGGGTATTTTGGGGATCACTGTTTAAAACAGTGATTAGGAGTGAATTTCAGAGGTTAAAACCCCGGGTGGGACCCACATGTCAGCCACTGAAGCAAAAGAAACCGACTGAGAGCTCAGCTCGGGTAACCGCGCGCGCTGCAGCTCCGGCCACGGCGAAGAAACGGCGACGCCACCAGCTGCTTGCCGATCTCAGCCGCGGAACCGACTCCCTGGGTCTTTGTCTACCCGCCCGAGCGGTCACCGGCACCTTCCACCGCTGCCTCGTCGCACTTCCACCCAAAACGCCGAAACACCTCGCCGCCCGAGTGAACCTTCGGTTCCTCATCGCCCGGCCAATCCAGTGACCCTCCCGGCGATCTGAGACCAGCACCGGGTGCGCCAAGCCATTTTCAACGCCCTCGCATCAGTTCCAGACCCTGCGCGGTCTTCCCCGAGCTCCACCGCGGCAATCTTTGCCCTGCCGGTTCAGCTCGAGCCGCCGCTGCGGGAACCGCCCTTCCGGCCACCAGAGCCCTCCGTTCACGGAGCTGTAAACAGCAAAGAGGTTTGCCTTCAACCCCTCTTTCTTTTCCGTAAGCTCCGGCGGCGTGTCAAGCGCTGCTCAAGCCGGAATTTCATGTTTTCACGACGGTGTGCAAAAGTGAGGTTTGCACCGATCCGAGAAATTCGTAAGCCACACTGCATCATTCGTCCTCTCATGGAGAGGATCACTTCTAGTAGCCCGTGCGGGTCCATAGGAGCAGGAACCACGAAGAACCGTGGAGAGAAACCACTGTTCTTCGAGTTTTAGTAGAAATCCCGATTTCCGGCCTAGGTCGCACGGTGACAGCCCAATACAGCTCTTCCCGAGCTCCGTGGAGCTCACATCGACCTTTCCTATGGTCCACTGATGCTCGACGACCCTTAGCTCGATCGGGTTAGGTGCTAGGGAGGACGGGCAACACGGCCGAAGTTCTCCCGAGTCTGCGGCTCGTCGCCGACCATGTGCCGGCCATTTTCATGGCGAGCTGGCCTGAGAATCCTGTTCCCCGAGAGAAAATAGGCAGAGGCGGCCAAAATCGTGAAGTTTGGAGATTTACAGAAGCCGGCGGCGAGCTCTCCGGCGAGGTTCTTCGGCGGCAGAACGCGGGCAGCGGGAGGTTGACAAAGGGGTGGACCCCAGCTGTCAGCGGGAGATATTTTAAATCGGGATCGGGCTGCGGCCGGGATCAGCTGTGCTGTCGTGCAAATACCTTGTGAGCCCCGGTGTACCGGACACCTCCGCGCTCGACCCGTGTCCCCGCGGGCCCCGAGGGTTTAAACTTTTTCCCCGATTTTCAGAATTCTTCCAAACTTCAAATATTCATAACTTTGGCTAGAAAGCTCCAAATCGAGTGAACCAAATTTTGTTGGATTCAGCTCTCTGAGCACTTTCCAGCTAATGAAGTTTCAACTCATGAAAACCCTTATTTCTCCATAATTAATTCCTCAAATTTTAAACTGTTAGGAATTTTAACTGGAGAATCCTTTGGAGGAAAATCCTGAAATTTTGCTGGGATGTTCACCAAAATATCACTGATCTACCATAAAAATTTCAGATCCATTTGAGCTCATTTGCTTCACCTAATGGTGTGATTAGTGAAACAAATTTTATTGTTTTGAGCACTTACTTGAGTATTATGCTTCTTTCCATTAGAGTCTTGTTTGGAAACCCAATTGCATAGGCAAGAAAATCATGGGATGGGTTTAGGATTGCAAACCCCGTTAGCTACTGTAATGCTAAGATAGTGTAGGATTCGGTACAAGTCGAGTAGTTGGAACTACTCGCGAGCATAGGCTAGAGGCACTCGACTCGGGTAGTGATAGCACATGAAACACATGGCAAGAAAATGAGACCAAGCGGAGGGTAAGGGCAGCAGGACTTTGGGGCCTGTGTGCTGTAGCTCCGCTTGTGTCGATTGAGGACCGAGCCGTGTGCTGTCCTGTTGAACAAGCTAGAACAGTACCGAAGACCTACCGGCTATATGGGAACCGGGAAACTGATGTAACTCGGGTAGCTGGGTATTGAGGCATTGCCCGTCGTTCAGAGGGTAGGTTGAGAGCTCAAGGTGTAAATCGGCTGGCGGCACTGAGATGCGCGTGCAGAGACCTCTTGCTCGCGACGATGGGACCGGTTCAATATTTGGCTGACAGGCGAAAGGTGGTTGCGTACGGCGTCCGTGATGGTTGTTGTAGGCAACATCGAGTACCGGCGTACATGACGGGTTGTTCGGGTAATCCTGCAGGTGTAAATCGATTATAATCGCCATCCCTTGCGGTCAGTGAGTACCACTTGTTCACTGTACAGTGACGTAGAAAGAACAGGCTAGTTACATGTTAAAATGCTGCTGATTGAAAGATGGACCTTGCGTGTTAATGGTTTGTTGTAGTTTAGAGCTAACTAAAGTTCTTTTCAACTTTGGGCAAAGTACATGAAAGAAATGCGTTTCTTGTTTGATTGCGGCTCTCTCATGTGCCTTAGCGTAAGGTTCTCCACAACCTGCTGCTAAAACCTGAAAATAAGGTTCTACTAATTAGGCGGGTCCATGAAAATGATTTTTACCTCATGTAATGCATTACCCCTCATGTAGAAGTTCCATGTTTAGGTGAGACGGGTCAGACTTGCTGAGCCTTCGTGCTCACTGCTTGTGTTTGAAGCTTTTGCAGGGTTCTATGAGGAAGGGACTCCCGAAGAGGAGACGGAACCTCAGGAGGGGAACCCCGTCGAGTGGGAGTCGTGCACGCCGCAGAGTTAGTGTGCGTGTGTGCTAGCAAGGACACGTTCAAGGGCTGAATGTGGACTTGATGCGTAGTCTACGCCCGTGAGTGTAGACTGGAACTATTTTGGTGTAAACGTGTTCATAAACTTGTTTATGTAATAAAATTCCGCTTCCGCTTTGTACATTTGATGTGTGTTATCCGGTGCTGTGCAACGCAGCACCCAGCAGCGTGATCCTGGCTCGACAAGACCGTTGGGGTCGTGTCAGGTATCTTCCGTAAAGATTGGCGGTTGAGTCGCCAAGAAATCCAAATTAGCGTTCCGAGGTGGAACGACTTGTTGTGCTTGAGGAAGCATGCCTTGTTGTACCAAGGCTTGGAGTAATCTATTGTTCTCTTGAGTTGGTTCATGGAGTAGCCTAGTGTTCTCTTGGTTAGACTGTGTGAAATCCCAAAACTCTAGCAAGTGGAGCTGCCAATCACACCGAGGAAAATGAGAGGGAGTTTCAACTTTTGAATATAAAGGTGTGAGCTCCAAGTGCTAAATTGAACTTGCAAAATTTCCGAACACAGAGATCTGAATCCACACTTTGATTCTCCATACATCCAATGGTAGCCCGGCAAATTTTCAGATCATTTGGAAAGGATTTTCTAATTGTGGGAAATTAAAACGGGAGGCAATTCAAATTTGAATTTGAATTTCAGTTTCTAACGCCAACTTCACCAAAATCTAAATTTGAGTGCACCATTGTGTTCATCATATTGTTTTTAGCCTATCTACCAGTTTCTACCATTTGTGGAGTTTGTCTACTAATTTAAATGGAAATCAGAAAAAAGAGAAGAGAGGAGAAATGGGGCCCACTTGTCAGTAAAGTGTTAAACTTAAACCCGAAGGCTCCTCAGCTCTCCACTCGGACCAGCCGAAGGCCTCACGCGCGCGCCACCTCCCGAGCTTTGCAGCCGACCGACTCCACGTCCTGCTTCCGCTCATTGCTCGGCCTAATCCTTCCCACGACGACTACACCGACGCAATTTCCCCTCTCTCACTCGCTCACGCGCCTCTCGGTGACTCTCCCACGAAGAACAGTTCAACGCGGCCGCGCCTCTATTTTTCCATCGCACACTGGCGCCGATCACCGGTTGCTCGAGGTGTTAACACCAAAAAGAAGCGCATACATGTGCTCTGGAGTTTTCCCTTCTCCACTCCGACGTTTCTTGCTGCTGTTGGCCGCCAATTAAGGAACGTCACCGACGTGTCGAGGTGACCCGGCAGAACCTTGCTTTGGCTCACCATCGACAGCCCACTGCGACCACCCTCTCCTTCAACTTACTACACAAGAAAGGTGCATGGATAGACCTAGATGGCGTAGATGCAAGCCGTTTGGCTAACGATCCACAGTGTAGCTCGAATTTTCCATTTTACCAAACCCTAGTTCATCTTCCAAAGGCTCGGTCTAACACCAAATTCGAGTTACGTGACCAACCAATGCTCGAGCTAGCCTACAAGTAAGTTCTACACCCTCTAGATCCCATCCTCAAAGAAGAACCGATGAAAACAATCAAGAATTTACCATGTTCTAGCCGATTTTCGTGCCATCATCGGGAACAACCACGGTTCATCGTGAATCCCTAGTTTGCTGGCCGTTTCATCGGGATAGGCAGCCATTTCTAGCTTCTCCACGATCCCCTGATGCTTTAGAGCAAAAAAATCCGAAAGTTTGAGGTAGAGATGAGGTCACCCGACGTCGCTGGAACCCTAAGTTCCACTGCCGCCAGTGCGCGGGTACTTCCGGGCGTTGCAGGTGGCCGGCGACCCCCTAGACGAGTTCAGTGGCGGAAATTAAGGGGGGTGGCAAGTTTGGCCCCAAGAGGCCGCCGGAAATGCGGTTCCGGCGGACCTCGCCAGAGAGCGCCGCCACCCAAGCTCTGCCCGCGCGCGAGGAAGAAGAAAGCCATTTGGTGGGGCCCGTGTGCAGGGTTTTAAACATTTCCCTCATTTTTCAGTTTTAGTTCAACTTCAAATGCTCATAACTTTTAGTAGGGACCTCCAACAATTGTCAAACAAATTTCATTGGATTCCTTTCAGTGAGTACTATCTAGGGGTGCACCCCAATATTTAAGAAAATCTCTGGATTTGGCTCAATAATTCAATTAGTGAAAACCTTAGGAAATTAATTACAGGAGTTCTGTCTATTGAAAATTCCCATCCTCTAAACATACTTGAACTCCAGTAAAAATTTCAGAGGCATTGGACCTTATTTGCTAGGCCAAATGATGATTCAATCTTGTATGTCTCTGAAAACTAAAAAATAACAGAAATATTTCCAGCTTTTAGCCCAATCTTGTAAATTCCATATCTTTATGTAGGGAACTCCAAAAATGATGAAATCAAGTTCTATAGACTCATAATTCTCCCGAGTTTCTAAAAATCCAAAAGTGGTGTATGCCAAGACCATAGAATTGCCATTGGAATTCAGAGAAGCCAAATAGCTAAGAAAATTCTTTAGGCCACATCTGACATCAACTTTGTCTGAAATTTTGCAATCTGTATGATCTATGGACCACTGTAAAAATTTCAGAGCAAATTGAGGTCATCTTCTCCAGTTTTCTGCTGGTTCTTTCCATTATCTTTCTTATGTCTATTATATATAACTCTTTGAACTTTACTCCGACAACATCCACTGCCCAGCTAAAGTTCTCTGTTTCTGTCCATAACAGAGCTCATCTCTCACTTCCAAGTTGATCTGAACCATTCTTAAGTCAGAAAACATTTTGATTTTATAATTCCTTTACTCGCAATATAAACTTGTGCATATTCATATCGATAGGAAATATGACGAAGGAGTTCAGCGAGGAACTCGACTCGGAGCAGCAAGTTGAGGCGTTACTCATTGCCAAGATACTGACTTTAAAGTAGGATTAAACCTGCAGCAACATAAGGCAAGCCCCGGTTTGCATTTAACAGCTTTTAGTTATATTTTACTTTGTATCATTTTCATTTGTCTATTTTGTATTGTCCATCAGGTCAAGGGTGATTGATACTCCAAATGCATGACCCACAAACCCTTGGAGTTTTAGGGTAGAACAGGTTACCTTCGTGTAGTTTCTGCTAGTCTTAAGTTGCATAGGAATCGGTACAAGTCGGGTAGTTGGAAGCTACTCGCGAGGCTAGGATTTTGGTTCAACGGGGTATGATTCTACAGAATGAAATTCCTGGAATGGAAAATGAGACCGAGCAGAGTGTAGGAGCAGCAGGACGTTGGGTCTGTGTTGCCGTAGCTCTGTTTGTGTCAGTTAAGGACCGATGCGTATGCCGCCCTGTTGAGCAAGTTTGAACAGTACCGGATGCATATTGGAATTATGGTGTCCATGAAACTGATGTAACTCGGGTACTCTCATGTCGAAACTTATACCGCCGTCCTTTGGGGGTTGGTGTTAGAGGTGTAAACCCACTAGCGGAGCAACTTCAACGTGTTCCGGGTAGTGGCCCTTCTGATGGGTCGGTAGAACTGGTTTGGCATTAGAGTGACGGGTGAAAGGTTGCTGCATACAATGTAAGAAAGAGCTTTTGTGTGAGTCTTTCGAGGCGGGCGTATGTGTCATGTGTTCCGGGTGCGTCCTGATTCGAATCACCGTCCCTCACGGTTATATGAGTACCACTTGTTCACTGAGTTGTGACATAGTAATTACTTCCAGATGAAGCGATATGAATCATTGCTGTTGTGAAGTTATTAAGTTCATTGTATTGCAACCATGTATGCTATAGTTGTAGAGCTCACTAAATTTATATTCCACTTTGGGCAAAGCAACATCGTAAAGAAGCGTTTCTTGTTTGATTGTGGATTTCCGATGTTGAGAGGCTCAAGGCGTATGAAATTGCTGCTGAAAAACTGCTAATAAGAATCTAATTTTAGGCGAGTACTAATGCAATAGCTGTTGTCCTACTTTATACATTCTGTGGGGACCACCCCGTGGTTCACCCACTTCAGGATCGCATAGGGTGGTGCCGTGCGATGCGGCACCCAACAGCACACACACGAAAAGAATTAAGAACAACATACAAACGTTTATTTGATATAAAACTGTGGAAGTCTTTTACAAAACTTAATTAACAGCGGAAGTATTATACATAGATGGCCTCTCATCCTAACTATGCAAAAGTGCAGCCGTCCAGCCCGGGGACGCTATACACTAGCAGAAAGTAACCGGAGATCAAGGCGGCGCGCAGGGCTCCAGCTTGGCCGTGTACCCTGATGGGGGCATCGCCTCATCCTCGGAACCTTCCTCATAACTCTCACCTGCACACAGCTCAAAATATTTCAACCGTGAGCACGATGGCTCAGCAAGGCTTAACCGACTAGCCTAGGCATGGAACTCTACATGTAAGGATATGTAAGATAGGAAATAGGACTTTGCAATAAAGATACACCTATATGTTGATCCTTACTTTCAGTTTTATAGCAACAGTTTAATGAGCTTTAGGCAGCCCTCACATCGGAAGTCCACAATCAAACAAGAAACGCTTTCCTCCGATGTGGTGATGCCCAAAGTGGAAGATAAACTTAATTAACTCTACATCTACAGCAAACATGGTTTCAAAACATTAATAATTCATCACAGCATATTATCATTCATCTGGCTTATTGTTCGTCTTACTACGTCACAGAACAGTGAACAAGCGGTACTCAAATAACCGCGAGGGATGGTGATTGCAATCAGGAGACACCCGGACAACACGTCACATACACCCACTTTCAGAAGCGTGATTCCACACCCCTTCCTATTCTGTTGTATGCGACAACCTTTCAAAGGAAACCCAAATGCCGAACCGGTCCATCCGTAACGGGCAGGAGGTCCCCGCGTGGAGCGTGACAGTGCCCACCGGCAGATTACACCTTGCTACCCTCAACCCACTCCTATTTACGGTTGGGTAAGCCTCGGCACCCAGGTTAACCAATTACATCTGTTTCCTGCTTATGTCAGTATGCCATCCTGTACTGTTTGATACTTGTTCATCAGGCCCGCACATGACTCGGTCCTCAATCGACACCAACAGGGCTACGCACGTGAGACCTCCACTCACTGCTTCCTATCCTCCCTGCTGGGTCTCATTTTCACCACTCTTAAGCCATTTTGTATTCTTACCAAACTGTGTGATAAGACATTACCTTGCGAGTAGATTCAACTACTCGACTTCTACCGAGATCCTATGTATATTAGCAGGGCCTTGTCTACTCATTGGGTCTGTAAGCTACCCAACCCTTCATAGGATTTAAAAGGTTATGCAAGTGGGGTTTCAATCACCCTAACTCTAATGCAAGCATTCACCCTAGACATAAGTGATACAAATAAAGAATTTGCAAAAGTACTTAAATGCAAACTGGGGCTTGCCTGGTTGCGAGTTAGATGGGAAGTCAACTTCAGGTGGCAGGACGTCCAAGGGCTCCGGTGCGTCCTCAACTTCGGTTACTATTATGAAATGTAACAAAATATATGTATAAGTATTAAGGACTTATTAGAAGTAAACTTCTATTCATATCTACTGCTATTTAGGATCCTTAATTGGCTTTGGGACTTTTACAGTGGATACTAGACTTTCTAAGGATGAAATGAGCAAAATTTGGAGAAATGTCATTGCACAATGTAGTCTTCAAAATTCCTACAAGTACAATGCTTCTCTGAATTTTGAGCCCAAATCAGGAGCTTTGACATGGCTAACAGTGGAAGATATGATTAGGATAGGTTTCCATGGTTCTAACAAAAAAAATTTCACCATTTTTGGAGCTACCAACAGAGATATATGAATTTTTGAAGCTGGATAGAAGTTCTGAAAAAGTTTCTGTTTAAATTTGAATTTCCAAATAAGGCTGAACTTTGGAAGGCAATTTAGCCTAGCAAATGAACTCCAATGAAGCTCAAATTTTTACTTGAGATCAGTTACTATGAAAAGGATTGGCTGCCTAAATTTGGGAATGTTTCATAAAGAATTGCTCCTGTAATAAATCTTTAAAAGAATTATTAAAAACAATTCTACAGATATTCCTGGACATTTTCATAGTAAGCAATTTGTTTCTCTGTGAAGTACTCCTCATGGGGATTCCAACAAAATTGGTCTTGCCCTTTTTGGAGTTTTCTACACAAAGTTATGGATTTTTCAAATTGGGATAACCTTCTGTTTGAAATTTACCCAGAGACTCAAAGGGGGGGGGCACTGTCAGACGTTTCTTCAACCTCTCGACAGGCCCCGCGCGCGCACACCGGACCCGATGGTGGCGAGCCATGTTGTCGCCCGTTTCTCCACCATTCTTCCTACGGTTTCGTGCTACACCACCCTCGGATCACAGCCAAGCAGCCGAGCAAGGTTTCGGGTTATGAAAACGCCGGGAAACTCATCGGCGATGGCGAGGCGGCTCGGTGGCACGGCGCCGGCGATGAAACGCAAATCCCAAGCCTCAACCGGTGATCTAAAGGGCCGTACACAATCCCTGAAGCACGTAGAACATGATGCTACCCCTAGCCGGAGTTGAAAATGCCCGCAAATATGAGCTCGACGGTGAACAGAGCCGTTTCAGCCAGCGGCGACGGATTCTCGTTGCTAGGGTTGTAGAAAAGATGATATGCGTCGTGCTTCAGCATGGGGGAGGCGCTAGGGGCTCTAGTAGCTGCGTCTAAGGCCGGAGACCCGATGATCCAACGTGTGAGAAGAATTTCCCGAAGTTGTCTCGATCGGTCCTCCACGTGCACCGTCGGAATTCTCCAAATTCTGGCTAGCCGGCGGTGGTAAATTACAAAAGGACACTGGTGTGATAAACTAGACTCCATGACGCACCTCTGGATGGTTTTCCTCGCGCTGGGGAGGTCGGAGTCGGTCGGAAGACGTGGAACCGAGGCGGTGGCTTCATGCTCTGTTTTCTTCGGAGCAGAACAGCTCGGCGCCGGTGTAGACGGTCAGCCACGGCCTAGGAGAGGGTGGAAAATGTCGAGGAAGCTACGGCGGCGCTGGTGGATGGCTCAGCTAGGCGCTGGTGTCGCCGGACGATGATCAACAGCGGGAACCCGAGCCGATCAGTGGAGATCGGTGGTTTTTGCTCGTGCGCTTGAGCAGAGGGCTTGGAAGCACGTCAGTTGAAGACCGAGAGGGCAAAGGAAAATGTGCTGCGGCTGTGGCACGGAAGGATGATCATGTAGCTGGGAAAATCAGGAGGTGGCGCGGTGCTCCACAGGCGCGGGTTGCAAGCGGGAGCTGTCGAGCTCTCGCTGTTCGACCGAAGTCAGCAGAGGTGGTAGCCCCTTTGTGAGGCTGACCCCTGGGTCCCACTTCCTCCTTTTTAATCCAATTTTTCCACTGATATTTCTCCCCCAGCCACTCAACATTTAATGCTATACTTTGCCTCAAAGTTATTGTTTAAAAAGTTGGATTCAAATGATTTCAATTCTGTTGTGGAGTTTGAATTGAATATGGTCATTTGGATTTGAAATGGAATTTGAATTTCTACCTTTTGCATTGTTCCAAAACCTAGCAAACCAACAACAAAATTTCTGATTTTTGGCATGACTGCTAAATCAAATGTGGAGAACACATTTGTGGAACCAAATTTGCAAATTTAGGAAGTTGGAATTTGAAACTGAATTTGAAATTCAGATTAGAGGGCTTCTCCTTTTAATCCCAAACAAATATTGAAACTCCTCCAAATGAGCTGAAATTTGGAAGGTTGAATATTTGGAATATGAAGATCCAAGTTATACATTTAGATATCCATGTTTGGAAGTTTTGGGAAGTTTGAATCCTCACTTTGAACTTACACCGTTATAAATCAAAGTTTTAATTCCCCTCATTTTTCCCAAGTGTACATGAGCTGAAGATTCTTGCTACCACTTTTGGCGGATTTTACATCCCCTCCCCCTTAAAAAGAATCTCGTCCCGAGATTCCAAAAGAAATGCAAAGCAGGGAAAACTTTACCGGGTATATGATGATAGCAAGTACGGATAATTGGTTCGTAGATATTCCTCGCTTTCCCATGTCGCCTCAGAAGTGGTACGGTTACTCCAAAAGACCTTGTAGAACCATAAGGTCCGGTTTCGTTGTGGCGCGAGTCTTTTCATTGATAATCCGGATTGGATATTCTGTGTACGTGAGGTCCGGTTGAAGAACATCTATGTCTTCAGTGCGGATTTCAGCAGAGGGTTTGAGGCACTTCCTCAGCTGAGAGATGTGGAAGACGTTGTGAATGCCTGCGAGCGACGCCGGTAAATCCAAGCGATAGGCCACGGGTCTGCATCTTTCACTGACGGTGAACGGACCAATGAACCGCGGCGCAAGTTTACCCTTTACTCTGAAACGATGGACTGCCTTCATCGGAGACACACGGACATAAACATGGTCCCCGATGTCGAAATGGTGAGGGCGGCGCATTTTATCCACATAGCTCTTCTGACGAGATTGAGCAGCCTTGAGATTGGTTTGTATTACTCGCACTTGTTCTTCAGCCTCATTCACAAGTTCAATACCGTAGATGACTCGCTCGCTGGACTCGCACAAATTGTGGGGTGTGCGACATTTCCAGCCGTAGAGAGCTTCATACGGCGCCATCTTGATGCTAGCTTGATAGCGATTGTTGGAAGAAAACTCCGCCAACGGCAAATGATCATCCCAATTTTTGCCGTGGTGGATGGCACAAGCGCGTAGCATGTCTTCCAGAACTTGTTCACCCGTTCAGTTTGACCATCCGTTTGCGGGCAATACGCGGAACTTCGGATCAGTTTGGTTCCCAATGATGCGTGCAGCTGTTCCAGAACCGAGCGACGAACAGCGCACCGCGATCTGAAATAATGGAGCGGGGAACACCGTGCAAGCACAGGATTCTTGCAATATAAAGCTCCGCATATTTCATGGCCACGTAGCCCGTATGTACGGGATTAAAATGTGCCGACTTGGTTAGTCGATCGACTATCACCCAGATCGAATCATGGTTGTGGGAGGTGAGAGGTAACCCGACTATGAAGTCCATGCTGATATCCTCCCATTTCCACCCCGGAATGTTCAATGGCTGCAGCTGTCCGGCTTTACGCATATGATCGGCTCTCACACGCCGACACATATCGCATTCGGATACGTACTTTGCGATTTCTCTTTTCATCCATGTCCACCAAAACCTGTTTTTCAGATCTCGGTACATCTTGTTGCTGCCCGGATGAATAGAATACTTGGACAAATGCGCTTCGTCCAAGATTTTCTTCCGAAGCTTTATGTCACGGGGTACCACTATATGGTCTTTAAACCATAGTGTACCATTATCATCTCTTCGGAAGCATTTCATTTCACCATTCTTCATCCATCTCCGAATGTGCGACATTCCCACGTCTTTCTTCTGCGCTTCCATAATCTCCTCTTGTATTGTAGAGACGAGAGCAAGATTATACAATGCCCCATATGGAACCAAGTACAGACTCGGCTCCTCCTCTTCAAGTGGGGTGATGGACAGACTGTTGACGTGGGATTTGCGGCTTAAGGCATTGGCAACCACGTTTGCTTTTCTGTGATGGTAGTGAATCTCGATCTCATAGTCTTTGATCAGTCCTAGCTATATTTGTTGCCGCATATTCAACTCCTTTTGAGTGAATATATACTTCAGACTCTTGTGGTCGGTGTAGAGGTACACTAGGTTCCCGAGTAAATAGTGCCTCCACATCTACAAGGCTAACACCACAGCAGCGAGCTCAAGATCATGAGTCGGGTAGTGCTGCTTGTGGTTACGAAGTTGACGTGAGCCATAGGCGACCACTCTTCCTCCTTGCATCAATACACAACCAAGCCCGATGCCGGACGCATCACAATATATGTTGAAGGGCTTGGTCGTATCCGGTTGTGCTAACAACGGGCTGTTGTAAGATGCTTCACTAACGCTTGGAAGGCTTCTTCACAAGCTGAGTTACAAACATATTTGATCCTCTTCTTCAACAGTTCAGTCATCGGCTTAGCAAGCTTGGAGAAGTTTGGTATGAATCTCAGATAATATCCTGCTAACTGTAACACCCCAAAATCCTGTTAAGAGGGGAATTTAAAAATTTTTGGACGTGTTGCATGTTTTGCAACAATTTAAATTCAAACTGGAATTCAATTTAAACTCAAAACAGAAAAGAAATAGAAAAAGAAAAAGGAAAACAGAAAAAAACCGGCCAGTGGGCCGAAACCCATCAGCCGGCCCACCCTGCTCCGCGCCAGCCCGCAGCCGCGCGCGCCCCCTTTCTCCCACTGACAGGCGATCGGCCGGGACTCTCTCACCCGAATCAAAACCGATCGGAAATTCTCGCGTATTCCAGCCGATTTCCGGACCCCGAAGACTCCAGCTCGATCTAAACCAACCCGCCGCCCTCCCCCATCTATAAAAACACCGGCCTTGTTCCATTTTTCCCACGCGATCCGCCGATTTTCTCTCCGGTGAGAACCCGAGTTTCTCCGGCGAATTCTGGCCGATCTACGCTCGGAAATTCTGACCTAACTCGCTGGTCTTGATCCACCGCCTCCGGGGAACCTTGCAGGTGCAGAAAACTCGGTGACTTGCGGTTCAAACACAGCGCCAACGAGCCTCGCTGTGAATTCACCTCGGACCTCGTCGCCGATCGCTTTCCAGGACCTCCGAGCTCAAGAAAACCCCCGAGGTGAGATCCCCGACCTCCCCTCCACCGATCTATGCCATAAAATCACAGTTCTAGGAAGAATTCGCGAAGATCCAAAACTCTCCGGCGAGATCGCCACCTCCCGCCTCCGTGCGGCGCCGGGCAGCACCGCCCGCGCTCGATCAGAGCGACGTGGCCGCTTGTGCGCCGTCTATTTTAAATCGCACGGTAGACTTTAAATTCCCGCGTACCGGTTCGGCGATATAATCTCAGCCGTCTGTTTTAAATCGGACGGTCCACGTCAGCCCCGCGTTATAAAGACTGGAAATCTTACGTGCTACCCCTGGGGTTCTCTTGAAATAAGAGCTAGCCCCGGAAACTTCTGATCTGGCCCCTGGAACTTCAGAAAATCATGTAAATTCATTTAAAAATCAGTTTTAGCCCTGGACTTAATAAAAATTAGGAAAAACTCCTCTGTATGAGTAGCTAGACCCCTGAAAATTGTTAAAATAATATTATAGACCCTGTAGTGGGGTGAGTTTACCTTTTTAACCCTGTTTGATATTTAATTTAGGAATTTGAATATGTGGCTAGTATTTAAAAATTAAAAGTGGGACAAACATATTGTCAAAATTAAATTGAAAACTTTCTCAGTACTTAAGAAAACTTCGGAGTGAGATAAAAATAGATTTTGGGCCGAAATGAATCTGTTTAATTTATTATTCACATTTATTAGTTATAGGGACACATTTTTAAGTAAAGAATAGGTCTGAAAATAGGGAAAATAAATGTAAAATAGTTTACATCAGAGGAAAAGGTCAAAAATATATTAGTAAATATTTTAGATCAGAACCTATTCTGTTTAGATGATGTGTCTTGTTATTTTCATAATAAAGTTCACATTTAGGCATAGGAAATAAATCTGAAAATATAGCAACTAGTAAATGATAAATGAAGTTTCTAAAATCCAAATAATTCAGTTTAGGGTTGGTAGAAATTCTGAAGACACATATGGAGTAGGAAAATACCTTTCATGGATACTTGGTAGCTAAAAGGTGTAGTAATTAAATATAAGGAATTTATTTAAATTGGAAACTCATATATAAAGTATGCAAGCATAAATGTGAATACAAAAGTAGGAATCATATACACATGATTAAAAGTGCATGTAAGCCAAAGGTCAACACACATAGAGTAAACACAACACATAGAAGTTGTGAATGGCTTTGTTACATGTGAATGTGTGGTTTGTATGAAGTGGAAGTGTGAACTATGTCTTATGGATTGTTGTTTTTCCTTTGCTATGTGTGATGGTATGATGTAGAACCTGCTCAAGAGCAAGTTATTCCTTTCCAAAATCAGGACTACCCATTTCAAGAGCAGCAGGAAGGAGGCAAGTGTCTTTGACCACTTTGATCCTATGCTAGGATGTGTAGGTAGAATTATTTGCATTGTCGATTGAAATATGAAACCCATGCTAGGAAGTTTCCATAGAATTGCATTACCTTGTTTCCTTGTAGCTTGGGTTGGGATTTATTTTATCATGTCATTTTTTTATTATGCATATGCTTAGCCATGCTTAGAATGGGATATTTGGGATATGAGATCATCAGTTTATTTTACCATACTCTTGAATGTGATATTGTGAGTTATGTAGAGGTAGGGATCAAGGCAAGTTGGATGTTTTGGTTGTGTGCTGGGTGCACGAGACTTGGGTTTGTGTTTAGTACTTGCCTGGATCCTAAGGACCGGTTCATGGAGCATGTAACCTGGCTTTACTGTGCCAACCACATGCTGAGATGGGGCAGCTTGGCCAATTAATTAGGTGTATCCCCGGCGTAGTATGGGTGTGTTGGATGGTGCGGGGAATAGGTGTCAGCTGGACTACCATATGAACCGCAAGGCTCAAGAGGGGGCCACTGCAGCGGGGTTGGAGCCTCTTGTATGCTGTTAGGGGTGAAACCTCAGTGGGACCATGCTTATCGGGAATCCCTTTGTAAAGGCTTCGTAGTGATCTCCTGGCTACACACCTGGGAAGTGTGAATGTGGTTTGTAGCCAGTGGCATAATGGAGGTTCTTTTAGTCCACCCGGCAATGGGGGATGAAATCACTACATGTGGGTACAGTGGTGCAAACTCTGCAGAGTCAAAACTGTCATGACAGTCGTGCTCACGGTCAAGAGCGGCTTGGACTTATCATGATTAGAGGTTTGATGGACTTGGAGGTTGTGGATGTTAAGCGGGGAGCTTAACATTGGAAATGATGTTATGGTTATTTGGTTATGATGATGGGATGGGAGATTGGGACCGTTTCACCTGTGTAGTAATGGAGGTGCTTAATAAGCTAAGGTGATAGGTATTAATTGCGTAGTGCTTTATCCATGAGTTCAACCTCCCCTTGTTCTAGCCATGCATGACATAACTTTCCCACACTTGCTGAGTACCATCGGTACTCAACCTTGCATATTTGTTGGTTTAAATTGCTGCTCAGGTCAAGATAATGAGGTGGTGTATAATGACCAAGACTTTGGACCCGAAGAAGGATTCTAGGTTCATGGAGACCCCCGGGCAACGCCTGTGACGGAGCCCACAAGAATAATTATTCCGCTGCTAGTTTATTTACTTGTGATGAACTTATTATTGTCCATCGAGACATTTTCTATGTAAGACTTATTTATATTCGACACCTGGCTTGTAATAAATGATGCATCACTATTTGTCATCACATGTATGAGAAAATGATCCTGGCATACATGTGATATTCACTTGGTTGTTCTTCGGAAAAACCGGGTGTGACACTAACCCAAGGAAACTCCTGACTTCGTGGACTGATGTGGGGGGTTTCCATTTCAGCACTTGTTCGATTTTGCTTGGATCAACTGCAATGCCTTCTGCAGAAATAATGTGACCAAGGTATGGCACTTGGCTGATCCAAAACTCACACTTGCTGAACTTTGCATAAAGCTTATGGTCTCGCAATCGTTGAAGAACAATATGCAGGTGTTTGGCGTGTTCCTCTCCAGACTTGGAGTAAACCAAGATGTCGTCTATGAACACCACCACAAACTTGTCCAACTCCGGCATGAACACTGAGTTCATGAGATACATGAAGTGTGCCGGGGAGTTGGTGAGACCAAAAGACATGACGAGGTATTCATACAACCCATATCTCATTGAGAAGGCCATCTTCGGGATATCCTCCGCTCGGATCTTGATTTGATGATATCCAGAGTGAAGATCCATCTTTGAAAATACACTCGCACCCACAAGTTGATCGAAGAGAATATCGATGCAGGGCAGTGGATATTTATTCTTGATGGTGACGGCGTTGAGAGGTTGGTAGTCCACACACAACCTCAAGGTTTCATCCTTCTTCTTCACAAACAGCGGCGAGCATCCCCATGGCGAGGAACTCGGTCAAATGAAACCCTTCTTCATTAAATCATTGAGCTGCTCATTTAATTCAGCTAGCTCATTCGGAGCAATCTTGTATGGTCTCCGTGAGATCGGTGTTGTCCCAGGTATAAGTTCAATGTTGAACTCGACATATCTTTCGGGTGGCATGCCCGGAAGGTCATCCGGAAAGACATCCGGGTATTCACGAACCACACGAATATCCTCAAGTTTTGTGGCTTCCGTGTTATATGTGGCTGGAGCTTCTTGAACCGAACGGTCAAGAATAAGAATATGTGGTTCATGAAGTGGAGAGTTTAAATGAACCACACGTGGAATGATGTCAAGAACAGCACCATGGCGATGTAACCATGACATTCCTAAAATGACATCAAGTTTTTGACCCTCTAACATGATTAGAGAAGTCGGGTATAGATTCCCACCCAACTGTAATGGTGCTCTATAGACCATACTATCAGCTGTTATTTTCCCACCCGGAGAGCATATCAAGTATGAACTATTTGTGGGAATGATAGGCAGTTGATATTTAATAACATAAGACTGCCTTATGAAATTATGGGTGGCACCGGAGTCAAAAAGTATGACTACGGGATGATCTAAGTAAGAAAGTGTACCCGCGAGGACGGGTTCACCTTCCAGCATGTCTTCGATGGCCAGGTGGTGGACGTTGCCGGGTTTTGGTGCTAGTTTCTTGGGCTGATTGCGGGGCTGATTAGCACCCTGATACGGTGCTGCACCCCTGCCCTGTCGTGGCTCGGGGCAGTCCCTCGAAATATGCCTGACATGACCAGACGTGAAGAACGTGTAAGGTGTCGGGGTCCCACCGACTTGAGGACGGAATCCTGGTGCACACTGTTGAAACTGAGGTGCACGCGGGACCATCCTTTGCTGCTTCTGTTGCTGTGGTGGATATGTCGGTCAGAAGCCCAGCACATTATATTGCCGACCGTGAAACTGAGGCAGTCGCGCCGGTGGCTGCCATCTCTGACCGGATGGTGAGCGATACAACACGCGGTATTTTTGTGGCGCTCCACTACTGCTGCTCGTCAGCGCGCTGCGTTTCCTCTTATCAGAACCACGCTCGCACTGAGCATTCTCTTGTAAAATCATGGCATTTACGAGGTCGTTGAAGATGCCGCGATTACTTTGGGCGACATGGACCTTCATTTTTGAATCCAGGCCCCGGAAGAACGTGTTGCGCTTGTCATCTTCCGTTCAAACAAATCCTGGCGCATACTGCGCCAGTCGGTTGAATGACCTGGAGTACTCATGAGCACTCCTCTCGCCTTGCTTCAGCGCCAGGAACTCCTGGAGCTTCCTTTCCATAACACCGGGAGGTATGTGATAAGCGTGGAACGCCTCCCGGAACTCCATCCATGTGACGGCCTGGCCTGCCGGTAAGGAGGCGGTGTAGTTCGCCCACCAAGTACCGGCTTCTCATTGAAGCTGTTGCGCTGCATACAGCGCCTTCTGGTGTTCGGTGCATCGTAGCAGCCCGAACTTCGCCTCCATAGTGCGGATAAAGCTGTCTGCCTCCAAAGGCTCTTCGGCCTCCGTGAAGACCGGTGGATGGGTCGCCAGGAATTCTGAATAAGAACTTTCTTGGGGCTGGCGTTGCCCATTGTCTTGGCATCCTCCTGGATGGGATGCATTCTGCTGCACCAGCATCCGCAGCAACTCGGTTTGCTCGTCGCGCGAGCCGAGCACTGCGGCGAGAACCTCCGCAAGATTTCTTGGAAGTTCTGGCGGTGGAGGAGGTGGTTGCTTCTGCGTCGTGGTTTGCTCCGGAGGTGGAGACTCATCACCATGAACCTGACTCGGACCACCCTCCTCTTGCATGGACCGTGTACGCACCATTCTGCATTCATACCATTCAAACGATTAGCACATGTTTCTTTAGTTCATCCAGTCTATACAATAGTTGCGAGAATAGAATAAATAATGTGCATAACAATCACACATATGGATAAAGTATAAACTTTATACAACATATACATCCCTTGACCGTGTCACTCGATCGAGTTCCAAAGTATTGAACTTTATGGGTTAAAAGTTCATTTCGACCATCGGGGGTCGCCACGGGATGTTAAGTGTGTTAGCATGCGTAATTCCTCGCTATTGTACTGAACCCAAACATGCACTCGCTCGAAGTGATATGTCGAATGCATAAACTTTTCGACTCCACTCGTTGTTTTACAACAGCTGCTGGATATCAAAAGGTGAAACTAAGGGTTTTAATTGAAACTCCTCAACATGGTGTTCACTGTCCAGCTTCTGGTCCAGCTGACCAGTTTGGGTAATTCAATCCTTTTGACCACCTTAGAGGCAAAATCTGGACTAGAGTTCAACAACAAAGCTGTAGTAGACTCAACAAGGAATCCATATTGTATTTATTTTCCTCTATGGCCTTCATATTTTGTGAGTTATGACTCCTACATGTTGACAGAATTTTCTTAGGAATTTTGACAGCACCTCCTTTGCAAGTGGCTGTTTTATTTACAAAGTTCCATCTAATTCTGTCCTCCATCTTAGGAAACACTGAACTACAAAGTGGTAGCATATTTCCTATACTTTCCAACGATGTCCTACTTGACTCTTAGAAATTTTTCTACAGAAAGTTGTGGTCGAAATACAGAAAATTCCAGAGAGCCGTTTGGTCTGCCCTGTTTCTGGACAGTGTATACTCATCTGAGATTTCCATCCATTTGGAGGGATATTATGTTCTGGAGCTCTACAGAAAAGTTGTAGAGGACTTCAAAACCTTTCCAGAATGGTATCCCACACTTCCATTGGTTCAACCAATCCTATATTGTACCCTATTTAAGTTCAGCAAAGTTTCTGCCGAAAACAGGGGAGGTTGTTCCTAAGTATTTAGAAATGAATCTACACTCCCAATTGACTCTTAGTTCAATATAGGAGTTTACTAACCCCTAAATGGCCTCCTAAACCTCATTTTAACTCTTTTATTTAAAAATATCTTTTTATGCAATCTCAGCACTATGTTTTCTCACCAAAGAAAAATCCTAAACCGGTATTCCGGCATATATGTGTCAAATGGTGGAACTAGGAACGTCACTCACAAACGGTTTCTAAACGTCATGCACTAACACGGTTAATGTAGCTGCAGAACACCACACAATAATTGTGCACACAATGGTTTTTGGCGTTTCAGGCAGTTCCATACCATAATAAAAATATGCGGTCCGTATCATTGCCATACATATCGTCCTTGAGTCAAGCCACGTATCAATGTACATGGTCGTGTTTTCCAGACCACATGATGGGAAACCCGAATAGAGCACGAATGGGTCGTCACGGTTGGGAATTTTATCAACCCAACGGATACCACCTACTGCGTCATGACCGTTGAGGCACACCGATGGCGAGCGCTACGTATGGCCTTTTGAACATTGAACGTTCAAGAGTTGCATACTATCGTGTTGCTTACCACACGATGGGGTATTCTCACCTTTGCCTAAAGCACGCTGGAGATCAGCGTTTTCATATGCTCTCAGAACCATAGAGAGGTTCAAAGACTCATATTAACTACCATGCCAAGCCACGGTATACCATTCCATACTATTACTCGTATGGCGAGTTACCGCAATTGATCCGTCTGCAGTGGCGTACCTTACCTCTTACCTGATGTTGGAACGTTGTTACAGAATGTATAGCAAGTATGTTAGCATTTCCACCATAATATCTACTACTATCATAGACCTTATGTGGGCTTAATGACTAATCCTCACTCGACTACTTCTAAATTTTAAAATAGGCTCTTTTTAAGCGTGCTATTCCCAACCTGGCTCTGATACCATGTCAGTGGGGACCACCCCGTGGTTCATCCACTTCAGAATCGCATAGGGTGGTGCCGTGCGATGCGACACCCAACAGCACACACACGAAAAGAATTACAACAACATATAAACTTTTATTTGATATAAAACAGAGGAAGTCTTTTACAACACTTAATTAACAGCAGAAGTATTATACATAGATGGCCTCTCATCCTAACTATGCAAAGGCGCAGCCGTCTAGCCCGGGGACGCTACACACTAGCAGCAAGTAACAGGAGAGCACGACGGCGTGCAGGGCTCCAGCTTGGCCGTGTACCCCGACGGGGGCATCACCTCATCCTCGGAACCTTCCTCATAACTCTCACCTGCACACAGCTCAAAATATTTCAACCGTGAGTACGATGGCTCAGCAAGGCTTAACCGACTAGCCTAGGCATGGAACTCTACATGTAAGGATATGTAAGATAGGAAACAGGACTTTGCAATAAAGACACGCCTACATGTTGATCCTAACTTTCAGTTTTATAGCAACAGTTTAATGAGCTTTAGACAGCCCTCACATCGGAAGTCCACAATCAAACAAGAAACACTTTCCTCCGATGTGGTGATGCCCAAAGTGGAAGATAAACTTAATTAGCTCTACATCTACAGCAAACATGGTTTCAAAACATTAATAATTCATCACAGCATATTATTATTCATCTGGCTTATTGTTCTTCTTACTATGTCACAGAACAGTGAACAAGCGGTACTCAAATAACCGCAAGGGACGGTGATTGCAATCAGGAGACACCCAGACAACACGTCACATACACCCACTTTCAGAAGCGTGATTCCACACCCCTTCCTACTCTGTTATATGCGACAACCTTTCAAAGGAAACCCAAATGCCAAACCGGTCCATCCGTAACGGGCAGGAGGTCCCCACGTGGAGCGTGACTGTGCCCACCGGCAGATTTACACCTTGCTACCCTCAACCCACTCCTATTTACAGTTGGGTAAGCCTCGGCACCCAGGTTAACCAATTACACCGGTTTCCTGCTTATGTCAGTATGCCATCCGGTACTGTTCGATACTTGTTCATCAGGCCCGCACACGACTCGGTCCTCAATCGACACTAACAGGGCTACGCACGTGAGACCTCCACTCACTGCTTCCTAACCTCCCTGCTGCGTCTCATTTTCACCACTCTTAAGCCATTTTCTATTCTGACCAAACCGTGTGATAAGACCTTACCTCGCGAGTAGATTCCAACTACTCGACTTCTACCGAGATCCTAAGCATATTAGCAGGGCCTTGTCTACTCGTCGGGTTTGTAAGCTACCCAACCCTTCTCTAATGCAAGTGGGGTTTCAATCACCCTAACTCTAATGCAAGCATTCACCCTAGACATAAGTGATACAAATAAAGAATTTGCAAAAGTACTTAAATCCAAACCGGGGCTTGCCTGGTTGCGAGTTAGATGGGAAGTCAACTTCAGGTGGCAGGACGTCCAAGGGCTCCGGTGCGTCCTCAACTTCGGTTACTATTATGAAATGTAACGAAATATATGTATAAGTATTAAGAACTTATAAGAAGTAAACTTCTATTCATAGCTACTGCTATTTAGTATCCTTAATTGGCTTTGGGATTTTTACAGTGGATACTAGACTCTCTAAGGATGATCTGGGCAAAATTTGGAGAAATGTCATTGCACAATGTAGTCTTCAAAATTCCTACATGTACAATGCTTCTCTGAATTTTGAGCCCAAATCAGGAGCTTTGACATGGATAACAGTGGAAGATATGATTAGGGTATGTTTCCATGGTTCTAACAAAATTTGTTTCACCATTTTTGGAGCTACCAACTGAGAGATATGAATTTTTGAAGTTGGATAGAAGTTCTGAAAAGTTTCTGTTTAAATTTGAATTTCCAAATAAGGGCTGCAATTTGGAAGGCAATTTATCCTAGCAAATAAACTCCAATGAAGCTCAAATTTTTACTGGAGATCAGTTACTATGAAAAGGATTGGCTGCCCAAATTTCGGAATGTTTCATAAAGAATTGCTCCTGTAATAAATCTGTAAAGGATTTAATAAAAACAATTATTCAGAAATTCCTGGGCATTTTCGTAGAAAGCAATTTGTTTCTCTGTGAAGTACTCCTCATGGGGATTCCAACAAAATTGGTCTCACCCTTTTTGGAGTTTTCTACACAAAGTTATGGATTTTTCAAATTGGGATAACCTTCTGTTTGAAATTTATCCAGAGACTCAAAGGGGGGGGGGGCACTGTCAGACGTTTCTTCAACCTCTCGACAGGCCCCGCGCGCGCACACCGGACTTGATGGTGGCGTGCCGTGTTCTCGCCTGTTTATCCACCATTCTTCCTACGGTTTCGTACTACCCCACCCTCGGATCACAGCCAAGCAGCCGGGCAAGGTTATGGGTTATGAAAACGTCGGGAAACTAATCGGCGACGGCGATGAACCGCACATACCAAGCCTGAACCGGTGATCTAAAGGGCCGTACACCATCCCTGAAGCACGTAGAACATGATGCTACCCCTAGCCGGAGCTGAAAACGCCCGCAAATAGGAGCTCGACGGTGAACCGAGCCGTTTCAGCCGGCGGCGACGGATTCTCGTCGCTAGGGTTGTAGAAAAGATGATATGCGTCGTGCTTCAGTGTGGGGTGGGCGCTAGGTGCTCTAGTAGCTGCGTCTAAGGCCGGAGACCCGATGATCCAACGTGTGTGAAGAATTTCCCGAAGTTGTCTCGATCTGTTCTCCACGTGCACCGTCGGAATTCTCCAAATTCTTGCTAGCCGGTGGTGGTAAAGTACAAAAGGACATCGGTGTGAGAAACTAGACTCCATGACGCACCGCTGGGTGGTTTTCCTCACGATGGGGAGGTCGGAGTCGGTCGGAAGACGTGGAACCGAGGCGGCGGCTTCGTGCTCTGTTTTCTTCGGAGCAGAACAGCTCGGCGCCGGCGTAGACGGTCAGCCATGGCCTTGGAGAGGGTTGAAAACATCAAGGAGGCTCCGGCGGCTCTGGTGGGTGGCTCAGCTAGGCGCTGGTGTCGCCGGACGATGATCAACAGCGGGAACCCGAGCCGATCAGTGGAGCTCGGTGGTTTTTGCTCGTGCACTCGAGCAGAGGGCTTGGAAGCACGTCGGTTGAAGACCGAGAGGGCAAAGGAAAATGTGCTGCAGCTGTGGCACGGACGGATGATCATGTAGCCGGGAAAATCAGGAGGTGGTGCGGTGCTCCTCGGGCGCGGGTTGCAAGCGGGAGCTGTCGAGCTCTCGCTGTTCGACCGAAGTCGGCAGAGGCGGTAGCCCCTTTGTGAGGCTGACCTCTGGGTCCCACTTCCTCCTTTTTAATCCAATTTTTCCACTGATATTTATCCCCCAGCTACTCAACATTTAAGGCTATACTTTGCCTCAAAGTTAAGGTTTAAAATGTTGAATTCAAATGATTTGAATTCTGTTTTGGAGTTTGAGATGAATATGGTCATTTGGATTTGAAATGGATTTTGAATTTCTTCCTTTTGCATTGTTCCAAAACCTAGCAAACCAACTCCCAAATTTCTGATTTTTGGCATGGCTGCTAAATCAAATTTGGAGAACACATTTGTGGAACCAAATTTGCAAATTGAGGAAGTTGGAATTTGAAACTGAATTTGAAATTCATATTAGAGGGCTTCTCCTTTTAATCCCAAACAAATATGGAAACTCCTCCAAATGAGCTGAAATTTGGAAGGTTGAATATTTGGATCTCCATGTTTGGAAGTTTTGGGAAGTTTGAATCCTCACTTTGAACTTACACCGTTATAAATCAAAGTTTTTATTCCCCTCATTTTCCCAAGCGTACATGAGCTGAAAATTCTTGCTACCACTTTTGGGGGATTTTACACATTCCTGCAAGTAGAGTTTTTACTTGGGGTAGATGGTTAATCCTTGCTGAGCTTTCGAGCTCACGGTTGCATTGTTAGTGTTTTGCAGGTTATATTAATATTGCTACGAAGATGGTTATTCGGTGAGACATCGGAGACTCACCGGAAACCTTGCCGCTGCATTCACTTTTGTTGAAGCTAGTAAGAAGTGTCTGTGGGCTGGGCGTCTTCTCTTTTGCATAGCTAGGACTGACAGTGCGTGTTTATGTATATTCTGCTGCGTGTACCTTCGTGGTACAGTATGTTCTAAATGACACTATATTTAGAAATAAAAGACTTTGTATGTTTTGGTTTCTTTTCGTGTATGCTGTTGGGTGCCGCATCGCACGGCACCACCCAATGTGATTCCTGGAGTGTGGATCCCGGAAGGGGTTCCCACAGACTCGATGACCCGAGTCATAAGATCCATCCATCCCGTGGATGGTGGTTCCGTCAGTGGAGTAGAATAATCAGCGCCTTGGCCAGAACTTTCGGCCTTACTCAAAAAACGAGTTCGAACCATACTGTAAAAATGCATTTCGAGATGAGTTAAACATGAACTCAGAAGTATGTGAATCTAAAGAAAACATGAATATGTCAAAACTTTAGGAAAGCAGTAACAACATTCATGTTTACACAAATCCTTAAAATAGGCATAACCAGTCCTCTTTTCTATACAGAACAGACCAGTTTGCACTAATTCCAGATTTTGATCTAGTTAAAAGCATTTTCATGTAAGGGCCTAAGTTTTTGGCACATATTCAAAGTGTTCATCACCACACACACACTTGATTTGAAGAAACTTTGTGAACACATTTGAAGAGCAAGTAAACACCATCAACATGGTTATTAGAGAATAAACTCACAGAATGCAAAAGTGGCATTTCCCACATGCATCATCTAGGGGCTGAGCATATGAAAAACTCCAACACCTTGCTAGGAATGCTCATGCCAAAATTCACCCAAATCCAAAACCTTTTCGGGATATTTTTGGGTATAGCTACAAAGGGGTTAGTTTGAACCCAAATTATAATTCAAACTACTTCCATCCCATAAGTTCAAAAGTGGGAGGCATATTTTTACTCAGCACATTTTCATGAGATCACACACCAATTTTCACTCCATTTGAAGTTGATCTTGACATGAGCTAAGTATAGCCAATTCAAACTCAATTTGAATTTGAAACTGCATATGTTCTGAAAATTTATTCAAACACTTCACAATTTGAATTCTATCAACTTCAAATGGGCATTTGGTAGATGATTCAAATTCTAGAGGGTATTAGAGGGATTACTGTTTGGAGCAGTAGAGGAGAGTTAATTTCAGAGGTTAAAAGGAGGGTGGGACCCACATGTCAGCCTCAATAGCCAAATCAACCGACTGGAGGAACTCAGCCCGGTTTCTTGCGCTGGCTCGGGCTGCCGCCACGGCGAGGATCAGTTGGGACAGCAGCTGGTTGCCGCCCCGACCACTGAACCGCCTCACCCTCCCTCTTATCCCCGCAGCTGAGCCAAACCGAGGCATTACCGATCGTTTCTTCGCTCTCGCGCAAGAAAACATCGCCTCCCCGCCGCTCTCTCGGAAACTGATCGGAGAGCCCGTGATCACAGCCGCTCCACTCCCTCCAAGCTGCAAAACGGTACTAGAGGCTCCCCTCTTCCTTCCCCGTTGTAGGAATTAGTCGATTTCGGGGGATCTTGCCCATACCGAAAGTTCTTTCCGGTGACCTAAGTTCGCCGCACTTCGGGCTCCCGTGAACAGCCCAATCGGGAGAGTGTCACGCCCAAGATAAGGCGTCCTCGGACGTGTTAGAGGCTGGTGCTGCTCACCCCTGAACCACAGCCCGAGTGTTTGATCACCGGCGACGAATTTCAGTTTTCCCTTTCATTCGGCGCAGACCGACCTTCGGATGCGGATCCGCTAAATTCTCACTCCATAGTTGTTTAGAGATCCTCAAACTGTTCCTACACGAGCTAGGCTTGGTAGCGATAAACATTCCTTCGCAGCCTTGGCAAGAAAACCTTGGTAGACCGGCCAGTTCTAGCTTTTCTACCGGCGCTAATGGCGGAAGCCGTCGGGCGCACGGTGAGAGCTTACCTAGGACCTCTCCCGAGAAGCCTCGAGCCCATGCCGAGCTTCCATAGGATCCACTGATGCTCTATGGCCTTTTGCTCGATCGTTTGAGAGGCTCTGAAGCCTGGTCGATGCGGCCGAAGTTCTTCCGAAGCCGCCGCTCGTCGCTGGCCGTGTTCCGGTGATTGTCATGACGAGCTGAGCCCAGCATCATGTTCCCCAGGTGGTATTAGGCAGAGCCGGCCAAGATCATGAAGTTTGGCACATGGCAGAGGCCACCAGCGAGCACTCCGGCGAGGGTTCGTGGCGGCCGAGCGCGGGAGGCCGGAGGTAGACGAAGCCCCCGGTCCCATGTGTCAGCAGCCGATATTTTAAAACCTGGGATAAGCTGTGGCACCGGATCGGGTGCAGCTGTGTGCGAAAGATTCTGTAGACCCGTGTGGACCGCTGAGAAGTTGACACGTAGCCCGGTCCCACATGCAGCGATTTAAACATTTTCCCGATTTTTCAGATTTACTTCAAACTTCAAACCCACATAACTTTGGCTAGGAAACTCCAAATTGAGTGAACCAAATTTTGTTGGATTCAGCTCTCTGATTACTTCCCAACAGATGAAGTTTCACTCTCTGAAAATCTTTTTCTCTCCAGAATTAATTCTTCAAAATTTTAAACTGTTTATAATTTTAACTGGAGAACCCTTTGGAGGAAATTTCTGAAATTTTGCTGGGATGTTCACCAAAATATCCCTGAGATACCATAAAAATTTCAGATCCATTTGAGCTCATTTGATCCACCTGATGGTGTGATTAATAAAACTGTTCCAGAGAAAATAGAAAATGTCCAGAAACATTTTCAGAATTTCTCTTAAATTGTTTAGCTCATATCTTTAGGTAGGAACCTTCAAATTAATTGAGACCAACTCTATTAGAACCCTCTGAAAATCTAGTTTTCAGAAAGTCATGGCCTGCTCCATGAAAATTCCTAGAACACCCTAGGAGCTCCAATTAAGGTCAAGTACATAATTATTTGTGGAGAGCTCAAATGAGCTTTGCTGCAAATGAAACCTGGCCAAGTTTCTGTTTAGGTTGTATCCAAACCACAGGAAAAATTTCAGTCATTGGGTCTGTCTAGTAAGACTTATAGTCCTTACAAGTTTAACTTCAATTCAAATGCATCTAAATTGGCACATGTTTATATTTATCATATGTAGTCGCTAAGGTTGAGGAGGAACCCGAAGTCTTAGACTTCGTCACTCCAGAAGAACAACTAGCCTACGACCAAGAGCAGCAAGGCAAGCTCCGGTTTGCGTTAACCCTTTTACAAATTTTTACTATTTTGAGAACTTACTTTGAGCACCCACTTACTTCTTGCATTAGAGTCTTGCTTTAAACCCAAATGCACAGCCAAGAAAACCCTGGGTTGGGATTAGATTTGAAAACCTCGTTAGCTACTGCAATGCTAAAATAGTGTAGGATTCGGTACAAGTCGAGTAGTTGGAACTGCTTGTGAGAATAGGCTAGAGGCACATTGCTCGGGTAAAGATAGCAAATGAAACACATGGCAATAAAAATGAGACCGAGCGGATAGTAAGGATAGCAGGACTTTTGGGCCTGGGCACCATAGCTCCGTTTGTGTCGATTGAGGATCGAGCCGTGTGCGGGCCTGTTGAACAAGCTAGAACAGTACTGAAGACCTACCGGCTATATGGTAACCGGGAAACCGATGTAACTCGGGCAGCTGGGTATTGAGGCGTTGCCTGTCGTTCAGAGGGTAGGTTGAGAGCTTGAGGTGTAAATCGGCTGGCGGCACTGTGGATGTGCGCGCAGAGACCTGTTGCTCGGGACGATAGGACCGGTTCAATATTTGGCTGATGGGTGAAAGGTGGTTGCGTACAACGTCTGTGATGGTTGTTGTAGGCAACATCGAGTACGGGCGTACGTGACAGGTTATTCGGGTAACCCTGCAGTTGTAAATCGATTATATTCACCGTCCCTCGCGGTCAATAAGTACCACTTGTTCACTGTACCGTGACGTAGAAAGAACAGGCTAGATACATGTTAAAAGTTTGCTGATTTGGCAGTTATACCTTGCTTGATAAATGTCTTGTTGTAGTTTAGAGCTAATTAACGTTCCTTTCAACTTTGGGCAAAGTACATGAGAGAAATTTGTTTCTTATTTGATTGCGGCTCTCTCATGTGCCTTAGCGTAAGGTTATCCACAACCTGCTGCTAAAACTTGAAAGTAAGGTTCCAATAATTAGGCGAGTCCTTTGCAACTTATTTTACCTCATGTACCCTCAAACCATTCGTGTAGAAGTTTAATGTATAGGAGACACGGGTCAGACTTGCTGAGCCATCGTGCTCACTGCTTGTGTTTGAAGCTTTTGCAGGGGTTTATGAGGTAGGGACTCCCGAGGAAGAGACGAAACCCCAAGAGGGAAACCCCGTCGGTTGGGAGTCGCGCACGCCGCCGTGTTAGTGTGCGTGTGTGCTAGCGGGAACATGTTCACGGGCTGAACGTTTACTCGATGCGTTGTCTATGCCCGTGAGTGTAGACTGAACACATTTTGTTGTAACAATGTTTATAAACTCATTTATGTAATAAAACTTTGCTTCCGCTTTGTATCTTTGATGCGCGTTATCCGGTGCTGTGCAACGCAGCACCCCTCAGCGTGATCCTGGCTCGCCGAGGCCGTGGGGCCGCATCAGCGTGGTATCAGAGCTCGCTCGAGGTTCAACGCACTACAAAGGTCATTTTTTTCAAAAATTCGGTGAGGAACAAGTTAGTAGCCCATATAAGGATGTTATTAGTGTATACAAGGTGGCATACTAACCTATCTGCTTATGTCGGAAAATCGTACATCTCGGGAGGCTTTATGTCTTGGGGGGTGCATGTAAGCGCTGTCCACCAGTGCGCACAAGCTGAAGGGTGGAGCCCCACGGGAGGCAGGTAACCCAACCCACTTTGATATCCTCTACGATTCTTCCTGTCGTTTGGGGTATTCGAGCAACGCCATTCCCTGGCGTGCTTTGGGAAAATTTGGGAGACCCCGTCACGTGGTCCGTAACGTGAACACATAGCTCAAGGCTTGTTTAGCTTGAGAACATCCGGGCGAGTGATGACGACCGGGTTTATGAACTGTATGGATATCAGGCTCAGTGTGCAGCCGAGTCTGACGATTGTATGGGTTATTTGCAGGTAGTCTAACCATGAAACAGTAGACATGTAGCATCCGTGTGTGAGAGACATTTTGTGACACTGAACTAATGAAGCCGGCTAAGTCCGGTATAGGTTTTTCTTTGTGAGGAACATAGTATCGACATGATCTGGTGACGCATCGACGTCACACTCCACTAAATGAACAACTTCATTGTAAAACTTGAAAGTTTTAATCTAGAGTACTAAAACTTTGATGTAACCTCTTCGCTTAATCAGGATGTTCAAAGTTAACAAGTTTTCAACTTGTAGGGTACTAAGGACAGTCCCCTGTTTTCAGCTGAAATAAGGCTGAAGTAAATCAGAGGTTAGAGGGTGGGTTCTTTCGAGGTCGGGGTCATATGATACTGTGACACCTACAATTTCATAATCATGTATGCATTCATAATTTATATAGAGAAAACATTTTAAAAGAAGTGGAAACAGAGAAAATATCAAAAAGATAACCAAAAAGAGCCAAATCCAATCCACAGAGAGCGCCGAAGACAATTCCCGCGGGTCGCTGGCCACGTGGCGCCGTCAGAGCTCATCCTCGCAAAAGGGGGAGAGGTCCGCCGCTAACTGGCTACGTGGCAGGCTCGGGGCTCGTCTCTGTGAAAAAGGGCGAGGTCCAACCCCGTGGTACTCGTGTTGCCCCAGGAGCTAGCCTCTGCGGAAGGAGCGAGGCCAGTCCCACAGGACACGTGTTGTCACCGGAGCTAGTCACTATGGAAAAGAGAGGACCAGCCGAACGGGACACGTGTCGCTCTCGGAACTCACTGCCGAGAGGTCTGACCCGCAGGACACGTGTCGCTCTCGGAGCTCACCTCCGGGAGGTCCGACACTATCGGACACATGTCACCTCCGAAGCTCATCTCCGGGAACTCCGACACTATCGGACACGTGTCACCTCCGGAGCTCATCTCCGGGAGGTCCATCACTGTTGGAAACGTGTCAACCTCAGAGCTCGCCTTCGAGAAAAGAGGAAGTCTGGCGCTACTGGACACGTGGCATTCTCGGAGCCCACCTCCGAAGAGAGGGGAGGTCCGGCTCTGACATGTGGCAATCTCAGAGCCACCTCCGAAGAGAGGGGAGGTCCGGCTCTTACACGTGGCACTATCGGAGCTCACCGCCGAAGAGAGGGGAGGTCCGGAACTGACACGTGTTGTTCGCGGAGCTCGCCTCTGAGGGAGAGGGAGGTCCCGGCCGCCAGGACACGTGGCGCACGTGGAGCTCACCTCTGAGGAAGAGGGTGGTCTCGCCCGCCTGACACGCGGCACAACCGGAGCCCGCCTCTGCGGAAAAAGGGAGCACAGATTCCAGCAGGACACGTGGAGCATCCGGAGCTCATCGCCGTGAAGGACGCAACTCTGAAGCGGTTTTTGCTTCTGTACACACGGGAATACCGACACGGAAGGAAACCGACACGAATTCCACGTTGCTACCGCACCAAATCAACTAAAGATAAATTGTTAAGATTTAAAAACAATTTAAATAGGACTCTTATTCGAATTCCGATCAGAGGAGGACTCTTCGTTTACTCTTATAAATAGAACCAAAAACCTTTCGCCACAACCACGAACTTCTTTTCCACCTCCCGAGAGTCGTCGACTTGGAGCCCTAGCCCCCAACTCGCCGAGCTAACCCCTTTGCCGGAGTTCAGTCGCTGGAGATCGCCGGAAGAGAGCCCCAACGATGTGTCTTGCTAGGAGAAGGACCCCGAGGCCAAGAAGAACGTAAGGTAGGTCTCCAATACCACCTTACAACATAATCACGTTTTCTTTGCATCTGTTCTTCGATCCCTTCCAACAGAAGCTTTTTCGTGGACAGATCACGTGTTGATAGGTCTGATCTAGATCTTGAGTCAAGATCATCGACACGTCCACAATTGATCTCTACACCTCTGCTCATCGTAAAAACCCATGCAAGACATGCAAGAACACGTACAAACTAAACTGCATCATAGGATTAACATGCATATGCATCGTAGGTAGCTCCTTGAGCTTGTCCTTCTATACGCGATCACGCACATACAAGATTCATAGCAATCAATAATTATGCACAAACTCTCTTTTAAGATGTTTGAGTCAGCCCAACCGGGAACCGAGAAGGCAACGTTGAACCACGTCGAAGAAGCAACCCTGGAAAGCATTCCGGTGGTCCAAGAATTCTCGGACGTGTTCCCGAAAGAACATCCAGGTATGCCACCTGACCGGGACATTGAGTTTTCCATTGACTTGGTATCCGGAACTACACCTATAGCAAAAATACCATATTGGATGCCCGTCAATGAGTTAGTAGAACTGAAGAAGCAAATTCAGGAGCAGCTAGAGAAGGGTTTTATACGTCCAAGCTCGTCACCATGGGGAGCCCCCGTGCTCTTCATAGACAAGAAGGATGGAATCCAAAGGATGTGCGTGGACTATAGGTCTCTCAACGAGGTGACGATCAAGAACATGTACCCTCTGCCCCATATAGAGGACCTGTTTGACCAGATGAAAGGAGCCCGAGTCTTTTCTAAGATTGATCTTCGGTCGGGATACTTCCAGCTGAAGATTAAACCCTCCGATATACCCAAGACTGCCTTTCGGACACGGTATGGTTCGTATGAATATATTGTCATGTCTTTTGGGTTAACAAATGCACCTGCATATTTCATGTACCTCATGAACAAGGTTTTCATGGAGTACTTGGACAAGTTCGTCGTGGTTTTCATCGATGATGTGACACCCTCGTCTCTGGTTTCTGCATTTCATGTAGAGAAAAACATTTTAAAAGAAGTAGGAATAGAGAAAATATCAAAGAGATAGCCAATAAGAGCCGAATCCAGTTCACCGAGAGCACCGAAGACAACTTCCGCGGCCCGCTGGCCACATGGCGTGTTCGGAGCTCATCCCTGCCAAGTGGGGAGAGGTCCACCGCTAAAATGGCTACATGGCAGGCTCGGGGCTCACCTCCGCAAAAGGGGAGAGGTCCGACCCTGTGGGACACGTGTTACCCTCGGAGCTAGCCTCTGCGGAAGAAGCAAAGGCATTTTCCGCAGGACACATGTCACCTTCGGAGCTAGTCACCACGGAAATCAGAGGACCAGTCGTGCGGGATACATGTCGATCTCGGAGCTCACCTTCGAGTGGTCCGGCTATGACACGTGGTGTGCGTGGAGCCACCTCCGAGTAAGAGAGGAGGTCCTGACCGCCAGGATACGTGGCGCACGCGAAGCTCGCTTGTGAAGGAAAAGGGAGGTCTCGCTCGTTTGACACGCGGCACAACCGGAGCCCGTCTCTGCGGAAAGGGAGAGACCAGGACCCGGTGGACACATGGAGCCTCTAGAGCTCATCACCGAGGAGGTAACAAGTTCTAGGGACGGTTTTTGGATTCTGTACGCGTAGAAATACCGGAACAGAAACCGACCTGAATTCCACAATGATACCGCACCAAATCAATTAAAGGTAAGATGATAGGATCCAACGACGATCTAAATAGGACTCTTATTCGGGATACAATCAGAATAGGACTCTTCTCTTCCCGCTTATAAATAGAATCCAGAACCTCTGGCCGAAACCACAAACTTCTTTTCCAACTTCTGAGCCGATGACTTAGAGCCCTAGCCCCAACTCGCCGAGTAAACCATCGCCGGAGTGCAGCAAGGAAGATCACCAGAGGAAAAGACAATGATCTGAGGAGGACCTTGGGACCGAGAAGAACGTAAGGTAGGTCTCCAATACCACCTTACGACATCGTTGTGTTTTCTTTGCATCTGTTCTTTGATTCCTTTCGAACAGAAGCCTTCTCGTGGACAGATCACTTGATGATCAGGTTGATCTAAAAACAAGATCATCGTCACATCCACCTTTGATCCGAACACCTCTGTTCATCATAAAATCCATGCAAGCCATGCAATAACACGTGCAAACCAATCTAATAAAACTAGTTATAGGATAGCATGCATATGCATCATCGCATCTAGTTTAAGGTTTTTGTATGATATCGATTGCTGTGAATCTTGCATGCATGTGATCCTACCTAGCAGGACAAGCTCAGCGAGTTGTCTACGACGAACTGCAGCAACAAGGTTTTTAAATCCAAGAACAACCGGAACCGCAAGAGCAAGGCAAGTGCTCCTTGACCATATTGAACCTATGTTTTGGGTGAAGCTGTTTTGTTTTGCAAAAAGGTGTGTGTGCTGAGTCAAACATGATGGGAAATCCTTTTTATAGGAGTTTACTAGTTTTGGTTAAACCACCCTTGTCGCCTGGGAAGTTTATGAGTCGGGTATGGTTTTTGCTTTATGCTTCGCTGAGTCCATGGGATTGGGAAGCGAGATAGATGTGTCTAGCTAACTGCACTCGTAATGATATGAGAAACTGATGAAGTTAATGAACATGGATCGGAGGGAGATCTAGGCAAGCCTGGGTTTGTGAATGAGGTAGCATGAGATGGTGGTTTACTTGCCGTAGATCTAAGGACCGCTTCATGCATGCACATGCCAGGATAACAGTGCCACCACAAGGCCAAGTATGGGTGTGGCTTAGCCGAGTAATTAGGTAAGTTGCTAGAGTGTTATGGACTGTGGAAGGCGCGGGGAATGGGAGTCGAGTGAGGACTGCCCTGGGAACTGCATGGCACAAGAGGGGCCCGGGGGTGGGAGAATTGGAGATTCTAGCCTGTCGGTGAAACCATAGTGAGTCCATACATCTAGTAGCCCCTTTATAAAGGCTATTTTGTGATCTCTTGGCCATACACCGATGGTTGTGTACTGGTATAATGGAGGTTCTGCAGTCGCCGACGGGTGACGAAATCACAAACTTGTGGGTAAAGAGGTGCAAACTCTACAGAGTCTAAAACTATCATGATAGCCGAGCTTACGGTCACGAGCGCCTGGCCAACTGCCATGATTAGTTGGGATGGTTATTGGGATGGTTCTTGGTTATGGTTATTGATTTTGGTTATGGTTTGGTTTTGGGACTGTTGAGTCCGGGTGATAAGATGGTTGTATGACTGTTGAGTCATGGCAACGAGAGATTGGTCTCGGTGTGAGACGAAGTTGTTTATGAGATAAGATGGTAGCGAGTACGAGAAGGTATTCGTGAGATGGTAGCGAATACGAGGAGGTATTCGTGAGCAAAAATGAAGTTGGTTAATGTTCGGGTGGAACATGGAAAGTGATGGAGGTATGTTGGTAATTTAATACATGTTGGGATTACATTCATCTAAAGTTAAGTTGCTGTTTTATCAAGGTTTTATTAATCTGCTTTTCTGCAAACGAGCCTTTTTATACCTACATTGTTATGAGCTACATATCGTGTTTTTCCCGCACTTGCTGAGTACATCATTGTACTCAAACTTGCATTATTATTTCATCATCAGCAGCAGGAGAAGCCTACTATGAAGACCAAGTGGAGCATTAAGGCGTCTGATCTGTTCTCAAACTTGCCCGTGGAGGGAGTAGGGATAGAGCCACTTCTGCTTAGATTTGCTTCCGCATTAGTTAAATTGCTTCCGCATTAGAATAAAGACTTCCACTGCATAGAAATAAAGACTTCCGCTGTGAGCATGAGTCTAAGACTAATGAGACATTGTAATAAACTCTGTTATTCGTGGTTATATATATATATATATATATATATATATATATATATGTATATGTATATACGTATATTCTGAATTCAGTTTGTGGAATATATGTGTATGTGTGATGAACATCCTGGGCACACATATGCATTAGTTCTCGGTTCCGTGGTTTTCCACAGAATTGAGGGTGTCAGAGACGACATCATGGTGTATTCGAAAAGCGAGGAAGAATATGAAGAACACTTGAGATTGACCTTGCAGAAACTGTGAGAGCATCGATTGTCTGCCAAGCTCAGCAAGTGTCAACTTTGGCTAAAGGAGATATCGTTCCTAGGCCACATTATCTCCGAGGAAGGAGTATCGGTTGATCCCGGAAAAGTGGGAGATGTTCTAAAGTGGATCCAACCGCAAAACGTGAGGGATATTTAGAGTTTTCTTGGGATGGCTGGATACTACCGACGGTTCATCAAGGACTTCTCCAAGATAGCAAATCCTATGACGGAGTTGCTAATGAAAGGAAAAGCCATCCAATGGACACCAGCGTGCCAAGAAAGCTTTGAGGAGCTCAAGAAAAGGCTAACCACAGCACCAGTTTTGGTATTGCCGGACGTGAGCAGGAGCTTTGACATATATTGTGACGCATCCAGACAAGGGCTTGGATGTATGCTCATGCAAGAAGGACAAGTGGTAGCCTATGCCTCGAGACAACTAAAGAAACACGAGCTCAATCACCCCACACATGACTTGGAACTAGCAGCCGTGGTGCATGCATTGAAGATTTGGAGACATTATATCCTGGGCCACCGATGTGAGATCTATACGGATCATAAAAGCCTCAAGTACATATTCACTCAAACGGATTTGAATTTGAGGCAACGTCAGTGGTTGGAGATCACCAAGGATTATGATGTTGGAATCGACTATCACCCCGGAAAGGCCAATGTAGTAGCCGATGCATTGAGCCGGAAGGGAGCATGTCACCAACTTAAGGTTCGGGAGCTACCACCCGAGCTACGCAAGGAGTTCGAACGGTTACATCTCAGGTTCTTGAACAAGATGGAAGTGATGGAACTCAACTTTTTGTTGGAACAAGAGATAAAAGAAGGCCAAGCTACGGATGAGGAGATCAAGGAGATCAAGGAAAGGATCAAACAAGGCATCGAAAAGGACTTCAAGGAAGGTGAGAAAGGTACGCTTTGGCTATGAAAAAGGATTTGTGTGCCTAACGTGAAGCACATCCGCGACACGATATTTAAAGAGGCACATGACTCACTTTATTCCATACATCCCGGAAGTACCAAGATGTACAAGGATCTGAAAACTTGTTATGGGCGGGTGGTATGAAAAGGGACATAGCCGAATATGTTGCCCTATGCGACACCTTCCAAAGGGTGAAGGCTGAACATCAAAGACTCGCTGGACTGTTGCAACCCTTAAAGGTACCCGAGTGGAAATGGGAAGACATCAGTATGGATTTCATCGTCGGGTTTCCACGTACTCAGTCGGGTTACGACTCCATCTGGGTTATCGTGGACCGATTTACGAAAACCGCCCATTTTCTTCCTGTAAAGATCAAGTACAACGTTGCACAACTAGCCGAGCTGTACATGGAGCAAATCGTGTGCCACCATGGAGTCCCGAAGAGGATAGTCTCAGATCGGGGTTCTCAGTTACCTCTAGATTTTGGACAAACCTGCAGAAAGCTATGGGTACACGACTAGATTTTAGCTCCGCTTACCACCCGCAGACAGATGGACAAACTGAAAGGACAAACAAAATTTGGGAGGACATGTTGAGAGCTCGCGCCTTGAAACATGGGCGTACATGGGATAGGAGCTTTCCGTATGCTGAATTCTCCTATAACAACAGCTATCAAGCTAGCTTGAAGATGTCACCTTTTGAAGCATTGTATGGTAGACGGTGTAGAACGCCGTTGTTTTGGAACGAGACCGGAGAGAACCAAGTGTTTGGACCTGAAGTGCTACAAGATGTTGAGAAGCAAGTCCAAACAATACGGGAGAACTTGAAGGTTGCTCAGTTACGACAGAAAGGCTATGCGGACAATAGGCGAAGGAAGTTGACTTTTGAAGTGGGAGACTTCGTATACCTTAAGGTATCGCCTATCCCAGGCCAACAATGTTTTAACGTCAAAGGCAAGTTAGCACCTCGCTACATCGGGCCATTTAGGATTTTGTACAAGCGAGGTGAAGTAGCCTATCAAGTAGAGCTCCCAACGCACCTCTCCGACGTGCATGATGTGTTTCATGTATCCCAGCTCAAGAAGTGCCTGAGGGTACCGGAAGATCAAATACCAGTGGATGAACTTGAAGAGGATCTGACCTATGTAGAGAACCCTGTCTGAATTTTGGACGTGAAAGAAAGGGTCACGAGGAACAAAGTGATCCGATGGTGCAAAGTACAATGGAGCCATCACACGGAAGCAGAAGCCACATGGAAGCGTGAAGAAGACATCAAGGCAGAATTCCATCATCTATTCTCCACTAGCGAATCTCGAGGGCGAGATTCAATTTAAGGGGGGAAGATTTGTGACACCCGCAATTTCATAATCCTGTATGCATTCATATTTTATATAGAGAAAACATTTTAGAAGAAGTGGAAACAGAGAAAATATCATAAAGATAGCCAAAAAGAGCCAAATCCAATCCACAGAGAGCGCCGAAGACAATTCCCACGACTCGCTGGCCACGCGGCGCCTTCGGAGCTCATCCTTGCAAAAGGGGGAGAGGTTCGCCGCTAACTGGCTACGTGACAGGCTTGGGGCTCGTCTCTGTGAAAAAGGGCGAGGTCCGACCTTGTGGGACACATGTTGCCCTAGGAGCTAGCCTCTGCGGAAGGAGCGAGGCAGTCCTGCAGGACACGTGTCGTCACTGGAGCTAGTCACTACGGAAAAGACAGGACCAGCCACGCGGGACACGTGTCGCTCTCAGAACTCAAATCTGAGAGTTCCGACCCGCGGGACATGTGTCACTCTCGGAGCTCACCTCCCGGAGGTCCGACAATATCGGACACGTGTCACCTCCGGAGCTCATCTCCGGGAAGTCCGACACTATCGGACACGTGTCACCTCCGGAGCTCATCTCCGAGAGGTCCATCACTGTTGGACACATGTCAACCTCGGAGCTCGTCTCCGAGAAAAGAGAAAGTCTGGTGCTACTAGACACGTGGCATTCTCGGAGCCCACCTCCGAAGAGAGGGGAGGTCCGACTCTGACACGTGGCAATCTCAGAGCCACCTCTGAAGAGAGGGGAGGTCCGGTTCTGACACGTGGCACTATCGGAGCTCACCTCCGAAGAGAGGGGAGGTCCGGAACTGACACGTGGCGTTCGCGGAGCTCGCCTCTGAGGGAGAGGGGGGTCCCGCCCACCAGGATGCGTGGCGCATGTGGAGCTCACCTATGAGGAAGAGGGAGGTCTCGCCTGCCTGACATGCAGCACAACCGGAGCCCGCCTCTACGGAAAAAGGGAGCACAGGTCCCAGTAGGGCACGTGGAGCCTCTGGAGCTCATCACCGCGAAGGATGCGATTCTAAAGCGGTTTTTGCTCCTGTACGCACGGGAATACCGACACGGAAGGAAACCGACATGAATTCCACGTTGCTACCGCACCAAATGAACTAAAGATAAGTTGTTAAGATTTAAAAACAATTTAAATAGGACTCTTATTCGAATTCCGATCAGAGGAGGACTCTTCGTTTCCTCTTATAAATAGAACCGAAAACCTTTGGCCACAACCACGAACTTCTTTTCCACCTCCCGAGAGTCATCGACTTGGAGCCCTAGCCCCCAACTCGCTAAGCTAACCCCTTCGCCGGAGTACAGTCGTCGGAGATCGCCAGAAGGGAGCCCAAACGATCTGTCTTGCTAGGAGAAGGACCCCGATGCCAAGAAGAACGTAAACATCATCACATTTTCTTTGCATCTGTTTTTCGATCCCTTCGAACAGAAGCTTTTTCGTTGACAGATCACGTGTTGATCGGTCTGATCTATATCTTGAGTCAAGATCATCGACATGTCCACAATTGAGCTCTACACTTCTGTTCATCGTAAAAACCCATGCAAGACATGCAAGAACACGTACAAACTAAACTGCATCATAGGATTAACATGCATATGCATCATCACATCTTAAAGTAGAGTTTGTGCATAATTGTTGATTGCTATGAATCATGTATGTGCGTGATCACGTATAGAAGGACAAGCACAAGGAGCTACCTACGACGGACTACAACAGCAAGAACTTGAGCAATAGGAACCGCAAGAACAAGGCAAGTGCCCCTTGACCATATTGATCCCATGTTTTTGGAAAAACTGTTTTGTTTGTGAAAAGGTGTGTGTGCTTGAGTCAACATGATGGGAAACCCTTTCATAGGAGTTTACTAGTTTTGTTAACCACCCTTGTCACCTAGAAAGTTAATGAATCGGGTATGGTTTTTGCTTTTATGCTTCGCTGAGTCCATGGGATATGGGAAGCGAGATAGATGTGTCTAGCTAACTGCACTCGTATGAATAATGAGAAACAGATGTTGTTAATGAACATGAATCGGAGGGAGATCTAGGCAAGCCCTGGTTTGTGGATGAGGTAGAATGAGATGGTGGTTTACTTGCAATGGATCTAAGGACCGGTTCATGCCAGCCATGCCAGTATAACAGTTCCAGCACAAGGACAAAATGGGTGTGGCTTAGCTGAGTAATTAGGTAAGTTCCTAGATTGTTATTGACCGTGGAAGGCACGGGGAATGGGAGTCGAGTGAGGACTGCCCTGGGAACTACATGGCACAATAGGGGGCCCTTGGGTGGGAGAATTGGAGATTCTAGCCTGCCGGTGAAACCTTAGTGAGTCCATACATCTAGTAGCCCCTTTGTAAAGGCTATTTTGTGATCTCTTGACCATACACCGACGTTTGTGTACTGGTATAATGGAGGTTCTGCAGTCGCCGACGGGTGACGAAATCACAAACTTGTGGGTAAAGTGGTACAAACTTTGCAGAGTCTAAAACTATCATGATAGCCGAGCTTACGGTCACGAGCGCTTGGACAACTCACATGATTAGATGGGATGGTTTGGTTTTGGTTATGGTTTGGTCTTTGGATTTGGTTTTTGGGACTGTTGAGTCCGGGTAATGAGATTGGTTGCATAACTGTTGAGTCATGGCAATGAGATTGGGTCTCGGTATGAGACGGAATTGAATATGAGATGAAATGGTAGTGGTTACAAGATGGTATTCATGAGATGGTAGTGAATACGAGATGGTATTCATGAGCAAAGTTGAGAAAGATTAATGTCTGGTTGAGACATGGAAAGGGATGAATCATGATGGAGGTATGTTAATGTTTAAATACATGTTGGGATTACATTCACTTAAAACTAAGTTGCTGTTTTTATCGTGTTTTGAGAAATAAACTTTGCTTTCTGCAATGAGCCTTTTTATACCTTCCTTGCTGTGAGCTACATATCATATTTTCCCGCACATGATGAGTACATCATGTTCTCAAACTTGCATTATTACTTCATCATCAACAACAGGAGAGGAGTACTATGAAGACCAAGTGGAGTATTAGGCGTGTAATCTATCCTCAACCTTGCCTGTGGGGATGGAGTAGAGATGGAGCCGCTGCTGCTGCTTAGTTGCTTCCGCGATAGATAGATGACTTCCGCTGCTAGAATAAGACTTCCGCTGCTAGAATAAGACTTCCGCTGCTAGAATAAGACTTCCGCTGCTAGATTAAGACTTCCGCTGCTAGAATGAGTTGAAGACTCATGAGACTTTGTAATAAACCCTGTTATTCGTGGTTATATATATTCTGAATTCAGTTTGTGGATGATATGTGTATGTGTGATGAACATCCTGGGCAAACATACGCATCAGTCTCGGTTCCTAGAGGTTTTCTCTCAGAATAGGGGCGTCACAGATTGGTATCAGAGCCACGGTTAACGGTAGAACACACTTTCTAGATAGGTGACAGATTGGTATCAACCTGCCACGGGTTGACAGTTGATCACACGCCTGGATAGGTCACAGATTGGTATCAACCTACCACAGGTTGATCTAGGACACACGCCTAGATAGAAATCACAGATTGATATTAGAGCTGCCATGCCTAGTTACAGACCAGTACAATCCACAGATAGTATCAAGCTACCACGGTTGACTGTAGGTCACAAGCATAGATTGATCACAGATTGGCAGCTGAACCATATTGACTGTAGGACGCACCCTAGTAACAGATTGGTATTAGAAGCCACGCTGAACATAGGATGCAAGCTTAGGTAAAATGCACAGATTGGTATTGGAACCACCTTGACATAGGGTGAAATCACAGATTGGTATCACCCCAACAAACCAATAGGACCCCCATTGAGTAAGCCTTGAATAGGAGTTGTGTGCTGAACTTTGTGATGATTGCTTGTGATTGTGTGCTTAGTGCGAGTTGTGGGACGTTTTAAGTGTTGTCCATATCCGCACAGAGTAGAGAGATGTGAGATGCTTTGGCACTTGTTCACATTCTCATATAGGACGATATAAATTCCATCCACCTTGATGCATATAGTTAGGGGGGTCCATCTAACCTTCTAACCTCTATTCTATCCAACTCTCTCTCACAGATGGTGAGGGGAAACACCAGCCGTCAAGGAAGGAATGTCCGTGGAAACCAAGAAGGGGACCACGTCGAAGTTCCTGAGAATGACAACCCCGGAGCTGGTGCAAACAATCTAGAACGGTTGATGGCTATGCAGAATCAGCTCATGCAAACCATGATACAAACTTTGGGTCAGTTCCAAGCCAACAATAACAACCCCGTTCCTGCACCACCGCCACCACCACCGGCTCACAACCAACTGGAGAGTTAATGAGAACTCGACCACCCACTTTTGCTCAAGCTAATGATCCCATGGAGGCCGACGATTGGTTGAAGTCCATGGAGAAGAAGCTTGCCATAGTTCAGTGCAATGACCGAGAGAAAGTTCTCTTCGCATCGCACCAACTCATGGGAGCAGCCGCCGACTATTGGAATTCCCTTTTGGAATGCTCATGACAACCTGGAGACTATTACATGGACTGAGTTCGAGGAGAGTTTCCGCTCTCATTACATCCCTGCTGGTGTTATGATGCTCAAGAGGCAAGAGTTTGAAGGTCTCCGCCAAGGCAAGAAGAGCGTGAACGAGTACCTCAACAAGTTCACGCAACTTTCACGGTATGCCCTTGAAGATGTCAACTCGGACCAACGGAAGTAGTTCCTGTTCATGAGAGGGTTGAACAATGAGATCCAGGTTCAGCTTCTCAACAATGACTATGCTAACTTCCAGAAGCTGATTGACAAAGCCATAGTTGTTGAAAGCAATATCCGAGAGATCGAGCAAGAGGGCAAAAGGAAGATGCCATACCAGCCACAAGGGAGTAATGTACGTCCCCGGTACATGCCCCAGCTGCACCACAGTATGGATCGTCCGCTCCTGCTTTTCGCCCCAATCAGCCACCACAGCCACATCCTGCTATGCAATCACCTCGCGTGCCTTTGCCTCCTGCGCCTCGCCCAAAAATGGGCACTCCTGTTCAAAACCCCCGCCCCAACGTACCTGCTGTCGTGGGCAACAAGGCGTGCTTTGCATGCGGAGAAACAGGACACTTCGCGAGCCAGTGCCCGAGGAGAGGTCCTGGACAGCAAGGCAACGTGCCCAAGCAGAACCCACTGCCGAACGGAGGAGCAAATCAAGGAAACCGTTGACAGCAGAACTACGCTCCCGGCACGTGAACCATGTCTCTGCTGAAGAAGCGCAACAGGCTGAGGACGTCGTGATTGGTATGTTCCTTGCCAACTCCAAGCCAGCCACCATCTATTTGATTCTGGAGCATCACATTCCTTCATATCATCCAAGTATGTTGCCATGTATAATCTACCCATATCACACTTGAAATATACTATGTTGTTTAATTCTCCCAGTGGAGAGATGAGGACTAATATAGTATGTCCGAAAGTAAACCTTAAAATAAGGGGGGTAGACTTCATTGCCAACCTCATTGTCTTGGATTCCCAAGGACTCGACATAATACTCGGTATGGATTGGCTAAGCAAGCACAACAAAGTAATCCAATGTGTTGAGAGGTGCGTGCAGTTGACAAACGAGCACGGTACTCGGATCGAGTTTGAGTCAGCCCAACCGGCAACCGAGAAGGCAATGTTGAACCACGTCGAAGAAGCAACCTTGGAAAGCATTCCGGTGGTCTAAGAATTCTTGGACGTGTCCCGAAAGAACTTCCAGGTATGCCACCTGTCTGGGACATTGAGTTTTCCATTGACTTGGTACCCGGAACTGCATCTATAGCAAAAAGACCATATAGGATGCCCGTCAATGAGCTAGTGGAACTGAAGAAGCAAATTCAGGAGCAGCTAGAGAAGGGTTCTATACGTCCAAACTCGTCACCATGGGGAGCCCCCGTGCTCTTCGTAGACAAGAAGGATGGAACCCAAAGGATGTGCGTGGACTATAGGTCTCTCAACTAGGTGACGATCAAGAACATGTACCCTCTGCCCCGTATAGAAGACCTATTTGACCAGATGAAAGGAGCTCGAGTCTTTTCTAAGATTGATCTTCGGTCGGGATACTTCCAGCTGAAGATTAAACCCTCCGATATACCCAAGACTACCTTTTAGACACGGTATGGTTCGTATGAATATACTGTCATGCCTTTTGGGTTAACAAATGCACCTGCATATTTCATGTACCTCATGAACAAGGTTTTCATGGAGTACTTGGACAAGTTCGTCGTGGTTTTCATCAATGACATCATGGTGTATTCGAAAAGCGAGGAAGAATATGAAGAACACTTGAGATTGACCTTGCAGAACCTGCGAGAGCATCAATTGTATGCCAAGCTCAGCAAGTGTCAATTTTGGCTAAAGGAGATATCGTTCCTAGGCCACATTATCTCCGAGGAAGGAGTATCGGTTGATCCCGGAAAAGTGGGAGATGTTATGAAGTGGATCCAACCGCAAAACGTGAGGGATATTCGTAGTTTTCTTGGGATGGCTGGATAATACCGACGGTTTATCAAGGACTTCTCCAAGATAGCAAATCCTATGACGGAGTTTCTAATGAAAGGAAAAGCCTTCCAATGGACAGCAGCATGCCAAGAGATCTTTGAGGAGCTCAAGAAAAGGCTAACCACAACACCGGTTTAGTTTATTGCCGGACGTGAGCAGGAGCTTTGACATATATTGTGACGCATCCAGACAAGGGCTTGGATGTGTGCTCATGCAAGAAGGACAAGTGGTAGCCTATGCCTCGAGACAACTAAAGAAACACGAGCTCAATTACCCCACACATGACTTGGAACTAGCAGCCGTGGTGCATGCATTGAAGATTTGGAGACATTATATCCTTGGCCACCGATGTGAGATCTATGCGGTTGATAAAAGCCTCTAGTACATATTCACTCAAACAGATTTGAATTTGAGGCAACGTCGATGGTTAAAGATCACCAAGGATTATGATGTTGGAATCAACTATCACCCCGGAAAGGCCAATGTAGTAGCCGATGCATTGAGCCGGAAGGGAGCATGTCACCAACTTACGGTTCGGGAGCTACCACCCGAGCTACGCAAGGAGTTCGAACGGTTACATCTCAGGTTCTTGAACGAGATGGAAGTGATGGAACTCCACTCTTCGTTGGAATAAGAGATAAAAGAAGGCCAAGCTACGGATGAGGAGATCAAGGAGATCAAGGAAAAGATCCAACAAGGCATCGAAAAGGACTTCAAGGAAGATGAGAATGGTACGCTCTGGCTAGGAAAAAGGATTTGTGTGCCTAACGTGAAGCACATCCGCGACACGATATTAAAAGAGGCACATGACTCACTTTCTTCCATACATCCCGGAAGTACCAAGATGTACAAGGATCTGAAAACTTGTTATTGGTGGTATGGTATGAAAAGGACATAGCTGAATATGTTGCCCTATGCGACACCTGCCAACGGCTGAAGGCCAAACATCAAAGACCCGCTGGACTGTTGCAACCCTTGAAGGTACCCGAGTGGAAGTGGGAAGACATCAGTATGGATTTCATCGTCGGGTTGCCACGTACTCAGTCCGGTTACGACTCCATCTGGGTTATCATGGACCGATTTACGAAAACTGCCCATTTTCTTCCTGTAAAGATCAAGTACAACGTTGCACAACTAGCCGAGCTGTACATGGAGCAAATCGTGTGCCGCCATGGAATCCCGAACAGGATAGTCCCAGATCGGGGTTCTCAGTTACCTCTAGATTTTGGAAAAACCTGCAGAAAGCTATGGGTACACGACTAGATTTTAGTTCTGCTTACCACCAGTAGACGGATGGACAAACCGAAAGGACAAACCAAATTTGGGAGGACATGTTGAGAGCTTGCGCCTTGAAACATGGGCGTAGTTGGGATAGGAGCTTGCCGTATGCTGAATTCTCCTATAACAACAGCTATCAAGCTAGCTTGAAGATGTCACCTTTCGAAGCATTGTATGGTAGAAGGTGTAGAACGCCGTTGTTTTGGAATGAGACCGGAGAGAACCAAGTGTTTGGACCCGAAGTGCTACAAGAAGCTGAGAAGCAAGTCCAAACAATACGGGAGAACTTGAAGGCTGCTCAGTCACGACAGAAAGGCTATGCGGACAATAGGCGAAGGATGTTGACTTTCGAAGTGGGAGACTCCGTATACCTTAAGGTATCGCCTATCCGAGGCCAACGATGTTTTAACGTCGAAGGCAAGTTAGCACCTCGCTACATCGGGCCATTTAAGATTTTGGACAAGCAAGGAGAAGTAGCCTATCAACGAGAGCTCCCAATGCACCTCTCCGACGTGCATGATGTGTTTCATGTATCCCAGCTCAAGAAGTGCCTGAGGGTACCGGAAGATCAAATACCAATGGATGAACTTGAACTTCAAGAGGATCTGACCTATGTAGAGCACCCTGTCTGAATTTTGGATGTGAAGGAAAGGGTCACGAGGAAAAAGTGATCCGATGGTGCAAGTACAATGGAGCCGTCACACGGAAGTAGAAGCCACATGGGAGCGTGAAGAAGACATCAAGGCAGAATTCCCTCATCTATTCTCCACTAGAAATTCTCGAGGGTGAGATTCAATTTAAGGGGGGTAGATTTGTGACACCTGCAATTTCATAATACTGTATGCATTCATATTTTATAAAGAGAAAACATTTTAAAAGAAGTCGAAACAGAGAAAATATCAAAAAGATAGCCAAAAAGAGCCAAATCCAATCCACAGAGAGCGCCGAAGACAATTCCCGTGGATCGCTGGCCACGTGGCGCCTTCAGAGCTCATCCTCGCAAAAGGGGGAGAGGTCCGTCACTAACTGGCTACGTGGCAGGCTCAGGGCTCATCTCTGTGAAAAAGGGCGAGGTCCGACCCCGTGGGACACGTGTTGCCCCAGGAGCTAGCCTCTGCGGAAGGAGCAAGGCCAGTCCCGCAGGACACGTGTCGTCACCGGAGCTAGTCACTACGGAAAAGAGAGGACCAGCCGCGCGGGACACGTGTCGCTCTCGGAACTCACTTCCGAGAGGTCCGACCCGCAGGACGCGTGTCCCTCTCGGAGCTCACGTCCGGGAGGTCCGACACTTTCGGACACGTGTCACCTCCGGAGCTCATCTCCGGGAAGTCCGATACTATCGGACACGTGTCACCTCCGGAGCTCATCTCCGGGAGGTCCATCACTGTTGGACACGTGTCAACCTCGAAGCTCGTCTCCGAGAAAAGAGGAAGTCTGACGCTACTGGACACGTGGCATTCTCGGAGCCCACCTTCGAAGAGAGGGGAGGTCCGGCTCTGACACGTGGCAATCTCAGAGACACCTCCGAAGAGAGGGGAGGTCCGGCTCTGACACATGGCCTTATCGGAGCTCACCTCCGAAGAGAGGGGAGGTCCGGAACTGACACATGGTGTTCGCGGAGCTCACCTCTGTGGGAGAGGGAGGTCCCGCCCGCCAGGACGCGTGGCGCACGTGGAGCTCACCTCTGAGGCAGAGGGAGGTCTCGCCCGCCTGACACGCGGCACAACCGGAGCCCTCCTCTACGGAAAAAGGGAGCACAGGTCCCAGCAGGACACGTGGTGCCTCCGGAGCTCGTCACCGTGAAGGACGCGAATCTGAAGTGGTTTTTGCTTCTGTACGCACGGGAATACCGACACGGAAGGAAACCGACACGAATTCCATGTTGCTACCGCACCAAATCAACTAAAGATAAGTTGTTAAGATTTAAAAACAATTTAAATAGGACTCTTATTCAAATTCCGATCAGAGGAGGACTCTTCGTTTCCTCTTATAAATAGAACCGAAAACCTTTGGCCACAACCATGAACTTCTTTTCCACCTCCCGAGAGTTGTCGACTTGGAGCCCTAGCCCCCAACTCGCCAAGCTAACCCCTTTGCCGGAGTTCAGTCGCCGGAGATCGCCGGAAGAGAGCCCCCACGATCTGTCTTGCTAGGAGAAGGACCCCGAGGCCAAGAAGAACGTAAGGTAGGTCTCCAATACCACCTTACGACATCATCTGTTCTTCGATCCCTTCGAACAGAAGCTTTTTCATGGACAGATCACGTGTTGATAGGTCTGATCTAGATCTTGAGTCAAGATCATCGACACGTCCATAATTGATCTCTACACCTCTGTTCATCGTAAAAACCAATGCAAGACATGCAAGAACACGTACAAACTAAACTGCATCATAGGATTAACATGCATATGCATCATCACATCTTAAAGTAGAGTTTGTGCATAATTGTTGATTGCTATGAATCTTGTATGTGCGTAATCGCGTATAGAAGGACAAGCTCAAGGAGCTACCTACGACGGACTACAACAGACTACAACAGCAAGAACTTGAGCAACAGGAACCGCAAGAATAAGGCAAGTGCCCCTTGACCATATTGATCCCATGTTTTTGGATAAACTGTTTTGTTTGTGAAGAGGTGTGTGTGCTTGAGTCAACATGATGTGAAACCCTTTCATAGGAGTTTACTAGTTTTGTTAACCACCCTTGTCACTGGGAAAGTTAATGAGTCGGGTATGGTTTTTGCTTTTATGCTTTGCTGAGTCCATGGGATACGGGAAGCGAGATAGATGTGTCTAGCTAACTGCAATCGTATGAATAATGAGAAACAGATGTTGTTAATGAACATGAATCGGAGGGAGATCTAGGCAAGCCCTGGTTTGTGGATGAGGTAGAATGAGATGGTGGTTTACTTGCCGTAGATCTAAGGACCGGTTCATGCCAGCCATGCCAGGATAACAGTGCCAGCACAGGGACAAATATGGGTGTGGCTTAGCTGAGTAATTAGGTAAGTTGCTAGATTGTTATGGACCGTGGAAGGCGCGGGGAATGGGAGTCGAGTGAGGACTGCCCTGGGAACTGCATGGCACAATAGGGGGCCCTTGGGTGGGAGAATTGGAGATTCTAGCCTGCCGGTGAAACCTTAGTGAGTCCATACATCTAGTAGCCCCTTTGTAAAGGCTATTTTGTGATCTCTTGACCATACACCGACGGTTGTGTACTGGTATAATGGAGGTTCTGCAGTCGCCGACGGGTGACGAAATCACAAACTTGTGAGTAAAGTGTTACAAACTCTGCAGAGTCTAAAACTATCATGATAGACGAGCTTATGGTCACGAGCGCCTGGACAACTCACATGATTAGATGGGATGGTTATTGGGATGGTTTGGTCTTTGGATTTGGTTTTCGGGACTGTTGAGTCCGGGTAATGAGATTGGTTGCATGACTGTTGAGTCATGGCGATGAGATTGGGTCTCGGTATGAGACGGAATTGAATATGAGATGAAATGGTAGTGAATACAAGATGGTATTCATGAGATGGTAGTGAATACGAGATGGTATTCATGAGCAAAGTTGAGAAAGATTAATTTCTGGTTGAGACATGGAAAGGGATGAATCATGATGGAGGTATGTTAATGTTTATATACATGTTGGGATTACATTCACTTAAAGCTAAGTTGCTGTTTTTATCGTGTTTTGAGAAATAAACTTTGCTTTCCGCAATGAGCCTTTTTATACCTTCCTTGCTATGAGCAACATATCATATTTTCCCGCACTTGCTGAGTACATCATGTTCTCAAACTTGCATTATTACTTCATCATCAACAACAGGAGAGGAGTACTATGAAGACCAAGTTGAGTATTAGGCGTGTAATCTAGCCTTACCTTGCCAGTGGGGATGGAGTAGAGATGGAGCCGCTGCTGCTGCTTAGTTGCTTCCGCGATAGATAGAAGACTTCTGCTGCTAGAATAAAGACTTCCACTGCTAGAATAAGACTTCCGCTGCTAGATTAAGACTTCCGCTGCTAGAATGAGTCAGACACTCATGAGACTTTGTAATAGTCCCTGTTATTCGTGGTTATATATATTCTGAATTCAGTTTGTGGATGATATGTGTATGTGTGATGAACATCCTGGGCACACATACGCATCAGTCTTGGTTCCGAGAGGTTTTCTCTCAGAACAGGGTCGTCACAAATACATTTCTGGAATGCTTTGGAAGAGCTTTACAACTTTTCTGTTGATTTCCAGAGGTGTTTCATTCCCTAACCAAACGAAAAATGCAGTAGAGTTGAAACTGTCCAGAAAACAGGGCAGAGCAAAAACTCCCTGTAACTCTCTGTAAATTGAGCATACCTTCCTGCATAAAAATACAAAAATAGAAAATGAGGTAGTTCTGGAAATTTCCTGAGATGGGTTACAACTTTGTAAAGAAAGTTTTTTCAGATTTGGTGTAGAATTAACTGGAATTATTGGATCGAATCAGTACCTCAAGCAGGGAGCTGCTGTCCAATTTTCTCCAGAAATTCTGTCAACTTTGAAATCTCATAACTTTTGAACCAGAACAGATCTTAGGCCAAGCAAATACTTTCTGGAAAGCTTTTGAAGTTAACTTTAACTTTGATGTTGAGCTCCAGAATTTGTTTTGCTTTAGCATGGTCTAAATCAGGTTGAAATGGAAACGGGTCAGGGATGTAATATTAGACAGCAGATCAGCAGTCAAATTTGTTTAAGTTTGAACTATGTTTCCAAGTTTTATGAGTTCAATGACATGTTATATGCTATAACTCAATGGTTTACTGTTCAAATAAATATTTGACATTTCTCAAATATGTTTCTACAGATGATAGCGGATAGACAATTGGAGAATGGGTGGGTGGTGTCCCACTGTTCTCACCGCAGCGGTTATCTGGAAGTGTTGAAGAAAATGCTTCAATATTTCGGGTACATCAGAGATGCTGCAGTACCTCACCAAGGAACAAGGCGAGGAGGGAAACAAGATGTGGACGATCCATGTCGAAGTTCCTGCAGGACCTACGCCACCCGGTTGGGCGCCGTTCGCCGTCATGGTGAGAGGTAGACAGCCGGGGGAAATGTGGCAAGTGGCAGCCCGCGACACCATGTCACATTTCTGCCAACTACATGTGAGGGCTATGGAGGGCACTCCATACGCGCTCGTTCCGGTGGAGGGACGAGCTGATCATGTGTGGGGGCAAAGGTACATAGAGGCAACAGATCCGGTTTACCAAAGGTACAACCCCGCGGAGGTGAACCTCAGCCTCCAGTTGAGGGCAGGGAAAGCCATGATGGACAACCAAGCTGTTCATACGGATTGTCATGCTACAAAGCTCAAGGAGAGCACAAGCCGTGGGGACCATTTAGAGAGTGCTCACATCGCACTCCGCAATGTTCTCCTTCTGACGATCAAGTGACTGAACGAACAACATAATCAGTTGCATCGTCTGAAGAAGGCAAAGAGGAAAAGCCGTGTTGACATCACGGCTTTGCAACAACAGGTGCAGGCCCTGACCCAGCAGAACGAGGTCCTCACTCAAGAGTGGGACGATGCTATTGAGGAGGGGCAGGGCTGGGAAGAGGACTACAACCAGGCCATGGACGAGGTGCACGCGTTGCAGGACCTCGTACCTCCGGTAATGGGCATACCAATGGTGGGTGCCGTACCTGTGGTTTCGGGTCTTCCAGAAATGGAAGAACCTGAACCATAAGAGGAGGTCATGGACCCGGAGCCACCAGCAGAGGTAGCGGAGGAGGACGACCCACAGGAGGTCGAGTTCTACTCCGAGTAGTGGGTTACTGTTGCCAAGTATGGCAGCGAGGGGGTGTAAGGAAAACTTTCGTAATCGGTGACATGTTGTGTAGACAGTAGTTTATGTATAGGTAGTGACGACTTCTCGGAGACACGAGAATAATGTATCTTGTATAAATTTTATGCTTTATCAATATATGTGAATGTTGTGCAAATTAGTCATGTGTCACTTTAATACCTACTGTTTCATATGGAATTTTAATTATGACATGCGCTGATCGCTGTTGTTTTTGAATTTCAGAATGACTCGCACTCGTGCCAACCCGGATGTTGGGGGTTCCAGTCAGGGGGGGAGACCTCCCAACAGCCTCCCGAGGATTCCTCGGGACAGCAAAAGCAGCAACAGCAACAGCAACAACCGCCACCGCCACCGCCAACGCTTACTTTGGCTGACATCATGGCAGCGATGGCGGGTTCTCATCAGCAGCACACGGAGTTGCTGCAAACCATTATTGCAAATGCGTCTCGACCAGGAAGGCATCAAGATCGTGAGAAGCTCCAACAAAGCTCCAACTCTGACTTTCTGGCTACTCATCCCCCGGTATTCTCAAGGGTGGATGAACCCATCGATGCGGACAACTGGCTCCGCACGATGGAGATGAAGTTCGGGCTGCTTCAAGTGAGTGAGCAGCGCAAGACTCAATTCACGGTCCAACAGCTTCAGGGATCCGCGAGCGCTTGGTGGGCGAATTTCTGCGCCTCACAACCCACCGGGCGAGTTATGACCTGGATGGAATTCAGGACGGCCTTCAGGGCCTATCACATACCGCCGGGTATTATGAAGAGGAAGACGCAGGAGTTCTTACGCCTGCAACAAGGAAGCAGGAACACGCTAGAATACTCCAGGGCATTCAATGATCTTGCACTCTACGCTTCGTATCACGCCGATACCGACGAGAAGCGGCGGGATCATTTCTACCAGGGGCTTAACCCGCTCCTGAAGGACAAGCTGGCGATGTTCAATCGTGGAAGCCTCAGTGATATTATTGATACTGCGATTGTTCAGGAGGACTCCGGCAAGGAGTTAGTGGCGGCGGAGAGGAAGCGAAGCGCGCTGCAAAGCAGCGGAGAAGGAGGTGGTCCTTCTCAAAAATACCGGATGGTGAATCACCCACCGTCGGGTCCACGCTGGCAGCCACCACAGAGGCCGATGCCATTCCGCAGTCGGCCATATTCTCCACCGGCATTCAGGCCGGCACTGCCAGCACCACCTACGCAACAACAATAGCAGCAGCAGGCGATGCCGCGTGCATATGCACCTCAGCAGCGCATGCCGGGCTTTCGTCCCCCAAGCACCGGTCAGGCAATTTTATACACTTGTAGCCACATGCTACAAGTGTGGTCGCCTAGGACACTTCCCCAACAATTGTCCTGAGAGGCAGGGCGACGGAGTTGCATCACAGTTTCTGGGGAGGAACCAGCCCCGGAATCCCACTAATGCGAGGCAGGCAAACCCTAGGCCCGGCACTGTCCACCAACTTGCCATAGAGGACGTGCCGGAGGGAGAGCCGATCCTTGCGGGTATGTTCCAACTCCACCAGCATCCCGCCATAGTATTATTTGATTCAGGTGCCATTCATAATTTTATTAGCCAATCTTTCATTGCTAAATACAGCTTGCAAATACTATCCACCGAAAGTCCATACTTGATTTGTTCACCGGGTGGGAATATTTCAGCAAGCATGATGGTTTCTAAAGTACCATTATGCTTAGCGGGTAGAGTGTACCCTACGTCTCTCATAGTTTTAGAGGGACAGAAGGTCGATGTCATCTTAGGGATGTTGTGGTTAACCCGCCACGGCGCTGTTTTAGACACCGTCCACCAAGTCGTGCATCTACACCCAGAAATGCACGAGTCACATTCATTATTTCTGGACAGTCCAGAAATAAAACTTCCAAGTGTATATCAGTCTACAACCATCAGATTGGAAGACATTCCAGTAGTCCATGAGTTCCCTGACGTGTTCCCAGATGATTTATTGGGGATGCCGCCCGACCGAGAGGTGAAGTTCAAGATTGAACTTGCACCAGGAACTATGCCAATATCCTGAAGGCCGTACAAGATAGCGCCCAAGGAATTGGCTGAACTGAAGACGCATTTAACGGACCTGCTGGAGAAGGGTTTTATTAGGCCGAGCTCCTCGCCATGGGGCTGTTCGGCATTATTCGTGAAGAAGAAAGATGAGACGTTGCATCTTTGCGTGGACTATCGTCCACTAAACGCCGTAACCATCAAGAACAAGTACCCGTTGCCACGGATCGACATGTTGTATGATCAGTTGGTCGAAGCAAAGATCTTTTCCAATATGGACTTAAGATCCGCGTACCACCAGATTAAGATACGGGCTGAGGATATTCCGAAGACGTCTTTCTCGATGAGGTACGGACTTTATGAGTACCTGGTCATGTCCTTCGGCCTCACCAATGCTCCAGCTCACTTCATGTACTTGATGAATTCGGTATTCATGCGGAGCTGGACAAGTTTGTCGTGGTCTTCATCAATGACATATTGGTATATTCCAAGTCGGAGGAAGAACACACGAAGCATCTGCGTATAGTCTTGCAACGGCTGCGGGATCACAAGCTATATGTGAAATTCAGCAAGTGCGAATTCTGGATATCGCAAGTGCTTTTTATCGGGCATATTATCTCAGCGGAGGGCATCACTGTAGACCCGAGTAAGATCACACAAGTGCTGAATTGGATGTCCCCGAGAACTGTTCACGAGGTACGGAGTTTCCTCAGATTCGCGGGATATTATCAGAGGTTCATTCCGAACTTCTCGAAGATTGCCAAGCCTATGACAGAGTTGCTGAAGAAGGCTACCAAATATGTTTGGAGTCCCGCATGTGAAGCAGCGTTCAAGGAATTGGTGAAGAGCCTAACATCAGCACCGGTTTTGGCGAAGCCAGACACAACAAAACCGTTCGATGTGTATTGCGATGCATCCGGCATTGGGCTCGGGTGTGTGCTGATGCAAGACCGAAGGGTGGTCGCGTATGGATCACGGCAGCTCAGAAACCATGAGCAGAATTATCCAACTCATGACTTGGAGCTCGCTGCCATGGTGCTCGCACTTAAACTGTGGAGGCACTACCTACTCGATAACCTCGTGCATCTATATACCGACCACAAAAGCCTCAAGTACATATTCACTCAGAAATAGCTGAACATGAGGCAGCGAACATGGTTAGAGTTGATAAAGGATTACGAAATAGAGATCCATTATCACCCCGACAAGGCAAACGTAGTGGTGGATGCGCTGAGTCACAAGTCACACGTCAACAATCTGACCATTATACCGTTGGAAGAGAGCGAGCCACCATTACATGTGATTCCGCATGGAGCTCTATACAACTTAGCTTTAATCCCCACCGTCCATGAAGAGATAGAGGCAGCTCAGAAACATGACAAGGGCATGTCGCATTTGCAGAGACGTGTAGACAGTGGGGAGCTGAAATGTTTCCAGAAAGACGGATACGGCGTACTATGGTTCAATGACCGGATTGTCGTACCCCGTAACCCGGAGTTACGGAAGAAAATTGTGGCGGACCGGGATCCACTAATCCAGGATCACAGAGGGTGGTGCCGCACGATGCGACACCCGACAGCACACATCACAAGAACAATATTGTATTACATAGGAAGTACTCAAAAAGCTGAATTCAGAAAAATTTAGTTCACTAAATTTGGAGCTTCCTAGCAGAAGTTATATGCAATTGAAGTCTGAACTAAAACTGGAAAATCCCAGAAATGTTTAAACTCTGCGGGTGGGCCCCACCACCCGCCTTCTTCCTCCTCGTGCGCGCCCGAGTGTTTGCCAGCGGCGCACTCCGGTGAGGTTCGCCGAAAGTGAATTCCGGACTCCCCCAGAGCTAGAACTGGCGGCCTAGCCCTATCTCACCCTGTGGAACTTGCCTCGGGGGTCGGAGCCCGCCGGCGGTGACCGGAAATGGCCGTGCGACGTCAACTGTGGAGGCTAGGGCTCCGGCGAGATTGTTCTCGCTCTCTGAGGCATAAAAGAGGTCACGGTTTGCTCGGGGTGAACCAGTGGATCACGAGGAGCCTGACGTGAGCAGCCTCGGAAGCTAGAAGTGTCTGCAAACCCACTCTCGACGGCGACCCGAGCCGTGTTTGCACCGGCGGCTATGGAAACTGCTATAACTCGGCCATTTCTGGACGGTTGTGCTCAGTTCTTCCTCGAAACGGGACGCTAGGAGGTGTAGGAGCTACTTGCGAGCTAGCTTGACCAATGATTCAACGTGTAAGCCGAATTTTTGGTTTTTGGCCAACACGGTCCGTTGCACTAGGGTTCAGGACTTTCTAAAATTCTTGCTACCCGATGGATTATTTGCTGAATGGTTTGTGGCTACACCATCTAGGATCCCCATGCACCTTTCTTGTGTAGCACGTGGTCAGAGAAGATGGCCGGATTGGGCTGTCGACGGCGAACCGAAGCACAGCTCCGCCGGTCCCTTCCGGTTTATTGACTTCGACGGCGTAAACCACGCACAACCGAGTGCAACTCGCTGGTGCAGCACGGGGAACAGCAAGAGCACACATTGGTGCTCCTTTTTGCTGCAGAGACCATGCGCAATCGATGATCGGCACTGGTGTGTGCCGAGGCTCAAAGGTGCGGTCGCCGCTGCTGTTTTTCGTGCGCGCGCGAGCTGAGCAGAGCGGCGCAGGCGGCAAAGGCAAGCGAAATCCGTTTGCGCCATGTACGTGGTGATCGGGAGGGGGCACGAGCTGATTAGTATGAGCTCGGGCACTCGTGCGATCGAAGCAGTGAGGCAGCAACAGCCCCGGCGGCCGACCGACGGCAACAGAGTCGGTTTCCCTCTCAGTACAGTCACTGATCAGTGGGTCCCTCCCCCTCTAAATTCTTTTCCAATTTTTCATTTCTGTTTCCACTGAAAATATCCTAGCTACTCACAATTGTATGAGAGACTTAGCCTCCAAGTCATTGTTTGAATTTGATTTCCTCCATTTCAAACTGGTTTGGCTAAATTTGCTGCACATTTGAACTTAAATTCAAATTCAGTTTTGAATTAATGCAAATTTAGCTCCCAACAAGATGAACTCCAATGAGGATGGAAATTGGTGGACTAACTCAGAAAAATGTGCTGAGTTTGAATGTGAAGTCAAATTTTGAACTCAAGTTATGAAAGTGGCTGTAATTTGGATTTGCATTCAAATTGGCCCTTTTTACAGATGTCTCCAAAATTGCCTCAAAAAGTCTTGGATTTGCATGAAACTTGGCCTGAGCCTTCCCAAGAATATTTAAGGTCTAGGGGTGAGATCAACCTTTCATGTTTATGTGCGTGACTCCTACTTTTTGAAATTAAGGCTTTCCCCTCTAATAACCCCTTTTGATAGTGTTTACTTGCTCTTCACAAGTGTTCATTAGCTATCCATAAATGAGCTGTGATGTTGTGAGGTGATGAAATGATCACTTTTGCAAGTAAGTTTCTTGGGCTTTTACATCCCTCCCCCATTAAAAGAAACTCGTCCCGAGATTATAAAAGAAGATACGACGATGTAAGAGGAGATTACCCGTGATGAGATGCCATGAAATCCGGGTAGTTTGAGCGGAGGAAGTCCTCGCTCTCCCACGTTGCTTCTTCGGCAGTGTGGTTACTCCACAGTATCTTGTAGAACCACAGCGTTCGGCTACGCGTGGTTCGAGCCTTCTCATCAATAATTGCCACCGGATATTCAGCATACGTCAAATATGGTTGCAGCTCGCCGATGTCTTCGGTGGGAACGGCAGCCGTATACTTCAGACATTTTCGCAGTTGTGAAACATGGAAAACGTCATGAACACCAGCAAGAGATGCCGGTAGTTCCAGTCTATACACCACTGCTCCAAACTTCTTGGTGATGGCATAGCGTCCAATGAATCGGGGAGCGAGTTTCCCCTTTACGCCGAACCGGTGCACGCCTTTCATCGGAGATACACGGAGGTACACGTGTTCCCCGATGTCAAAGTGCAGCGGCCTACGCCTCTTATCAGCGTAGCTTTTCTGCCAGGATTGAGCAGCCTTCAAGTTGGCTTGAATCATCCGAACGCGCTCTTCGGCATCGTTCACCACATCAACCCCGAACGTGACCCTTTCGCTGGACTCGCACCAGTTTAATGGGGTGCGGCATTTGCGACCGTAGAGAGCCTCATAGGGTGCCATCTTGATACTTGCCTGATAGCCATTGTTGTACAAGAATTCCGCCAACGGTAGATGATCATCCCAGTTTTTACTGTGGTGGACGGCACATGCTCTCAACATGTTTTCTAATACTTGGTTCACCCTCGCAATCTTTCCATCTGTCTGAGGGTGTAGGCGGAGCTTCTAATCAGATTAGTACCCAAAGCAGCGTGCAACTGCTCCCTGAAATGAGATACAAATAGTGCCCCTCAGTCTGAGACTATGGTCTTGGGTACTCCATGCAAGCATAGGATTCTTGCAATATACAACTCCGCATATCTGTTGGCATGGAAATGTGTATGCACGGGAATGAAGTGAGCCGACTTGGTTAACCGGTCAATGATTACCCAAATGGGATCATGCTTGTTGGAAGTCAGGGGTAACCCCACAATGAAATCTATGCTCACATCTTCCCACTTCCATGCTTGAATTTTCAGGGGTTGCAACAGCCCTGATTTTCTCATATGATCTGCTTTCACTCGTCTACATGTATCACACTCGGATATGTACTTAGCCACTTCTTGCTGCATCCATGTCCACCAAAATTTCTTTTTCAAATCTTGGTGTATTTTGTTGCTGCCCGGATGAGTGGAGTATTTAGACAAGTGGGCTTCATCAAGAATCTTCTTTCTCAGCTCTATATTCCGGGGTACGACTATGCGGTCACTGAACCACAGCGTCCCCTCATTATCTTTCCGGAAACATTTGATTTCCCCGTTGTTTATCCGTCTCCGGAGATGTGCCATGCCCTTGTCCACTCTCTGAGCTGCAATGATCTCCTCCCTAATGGTAGGGATGAGGGCAAGGTTGTAGAGTGACCCATAAGGAACCAAGTATAAACTCGGCTCTTCCTCCTCCACCGGTGTAATGGTGAGGTTATGGACATGTGACTTCCGACTCAGCGCGTCGGAAACCACATTCGCCTTGCCGGGGTGGTAATGGATCTCAATCTCATAATCTTTGATTAGTTATAACCACCTCCTTTGTCTCATATTCAGCTCCTTCTGGGTGAAAATATACTTCAAGCTCTTGTGGTCAGTGTAGAGATGCACCAAATTTCCTAGGAGATTGTGCCTCCACATTTTCAGCGCCAAAACCACTGCAGCGAGCTCAAGATCATGAGTTGGATAATGCTGCTCGTGGTTTTGAAGTTGGCGTGAGCCATACGCGGCCACACGTCCTTCCTGCATCAACACGCAGCCGAGCTCGATGCCGGACGCATCACAATACACGTCGAAGGGCTTGATCGTATCCGGTTGAGCTAAGACCGGGGCTGTTGTGAGATGCTTCACCAATGCTTGGAACGCCCCTTCACATGCTGAGTTCCAAACATACTGTGTTCCCTTTTTCGACAATTCTGTCATCGGCTTAGCAAGCTTGGAGAAGCTTGGAATGAATCTCTGGTAATATCCCGCTAAGCCGAGGAAACTTCTGACTTCATGGACAGAAGTGGGAGCTTTCCATTTCGGCACTTGCTCAATTTTGCTTGGGTCAACCGCAATGCCTTCCGCTGAGATGATATGTCCCAAAAATGGCACTTGGCTGATCCAAAACTCACATTTGCTGAACTTGGCGTAGAGCTTGTGGTCCCGCAATCGTTGAAGGACGATTCTCAAGTGTTCGGCGTGTTCTGCTTCTTTCTTGGAGTAAACCAAGATATTATCGATGAACACCACAACGAACTTGTCCAGCTCCGGCATGAACACCGAGTTCATGAGATACATGAAATTTTCCGGAGCATTGGTGAGACCAAAAGACATGACGAGATATTCATATAAACCATATCTCGTCGAGAAGGCCGTCATCGGGATATCCTCTGCCCGGATTTTTATTTGATGATATCCAGAGCGAAGGTCCATCTTGGAGAACACACTTGCACCCACAAGCTGATCAAACAGGATGTCAATGCAGGGCAGTGGGTATTTGTTCTTGATGGTGACGGCGTTGAGCGGCCGGTAATCCACACACAGCCTCAAGGTTTCATCCTTCTTCTTGACGAACAGCGCCGAGCATCCCCAAGGCGAGGAACTCGGTCTAATGAAACCTTTGCTCAACAGATCATTGAGCTGCTCTTTCAATTCAGCCAGCTCGTTCGGAGCCATTTTGTATGGTCTCCGTGAGATAGGAGTAGTCCCGGGTGCAAGCTCAATCTTGAACTCGACATCCCGCTCAGGTGGCATGCCTGAAAGATCATCCAGAAACACGTCGGGGTATTCCCGGACTACGGGGATGTCCTCTAACTTGAGAGCTTCAGTATCATTAATTGCTGAAACTTCCTGGACAGGATTGTCTAACACCATGGAATGCAGACGGTGGAAGAGAGAATTCAAATGAACTGTCCATGTCCGAGTGTCCAGGACAGCGCCATGGTAGCGTAACCATGACATCCCTAAGATTGCATCAATCTTTTGCCCCGTAAGGATTATCAAGGTGGTGGGATATATCTTCCCACCTAAGCATAGAGGTGCTTTTGGAATCATCATATTTGCTGAAATCTTCCTTCCCGGTGAGCAGATCATATAGGAGCAGTCGGTTGGGAAGACTTGCATTTGATGCTTAGCCACATAGGATGCACTTATGAAACTGTGGGTTGCACCCGAATCAAAAAATATGATGATTGCTTGATCATTGAGAGTGAACGTACCCGCCAGCTCGTTGTCTCCTCCTGGGGCGTCCTCATTGTCGAGGTTGCGAACGCCCCCAGTTCACTGACCAATCTTCTTGACCGGAGGTCAGCCTTGAGCACAACCTTGATACTGGGCTTGCCCGCTGCTCTGCTGCCCCTGCGGACAGTCCTTCATGAAATGGCCCGCCTGGCCACACGTAAAGCAAGTGTAGCGAGGTGGTCCTCCGCTGATCGGCGGACGGAAACCAGGGGCGCGTTGTGGCGGTGGAAATGCCCGGGGTACCATCTGCTGCTGCTGCTGTTGTTGCAGTCACGGTGGTGGCATCGGCAGTCGGAACGGGGGTGACTGGAAAGAATGACCCCTGAACTGTTGAGGTCGCGCCGGTGGATGCCACTGCTGACCGGATGGTGTTCGATACACCATGCGGTATTTCTGAGGAGCTCCACCCCCACTGCTGGGTGGAGTGCTGCGCTTCCGCTGCTCAGCCACCAACTCCCGCTGAGCATTCTCTTGCATGATTGCGGCGTTGACTAGATCATTGATCTTGCCGCGATTGCATTGGACGAGATGCATCTTCATCTCAGGATGTAATCCCCGATAGATGTGCTCTCGCTTTTCTCCTCGTTGGAGACATAATCTGACGCTTACTGCGCCACATGGTTGGAAGCACGGGAGTAGTCGTGGGCACTCCTCCCGCCCTGCTTCAGCTCCAAGAACTCTTGGAACTTCTGCTTCATTATCCCGGGAGGGATATGGTGGGCGTGGAATGCCTCCCAGAATTCGAATTCTTCCCACTCCACGGCATGGCCAGCCGGCAGTGAGGCGACATAGTTCGCCCACCACGCACCAGTGGCACCGTGAAGCTGCTGTGCCACAAACAAAGTCTTCTGCCGCTCCGTACATTGGAACAGCTCGAACTTGGACTCAATTGTCCGCAGCCAGTTGTCGGCCTCCAGGGGTTCTGCTGCTTCAGTGAACACCGGAGGGTGCGTACTCATGAACTCCGAGTACATTACAACATGGGTCTCATGAGGCCCCCTCTCTTGACGCCCCCCCCCCCCGGCCTGGGATGTATTCGGCACGATCGTGCGGAGCAGATCGGTCTGCTCCTCATGATTCCCCATCAGTGCCGCTATCACATCCGCTATGGTAAGCGGAGGTGGCGGTGGTGGTTGTTGCTGCGGGGTACTGTCGTAGGTAGGTGGCTGGGAGTAATCACCCCTCTGCTGGCTAGATCCACCGACCTCATGCGTGGCCCGAGTGCGAACCATCTGCAACCATACGACAATAAAAATCAGTCCCGCAACATACTTCATGCAGTTCAATAAAACAGGCGTAAAACATAATGACAGTAAAACATGCGATACATCTCGTATATAGATAATGTAATAACTTTGCTCAAGCTACATCATTATCATACCAAATACAAGTTAGTTAAATCCAACTTGATGGACTTCCTATTTGGAAGTTCATCTCAACTAGGTTTTGTCACTACGAGACGTTAATATCGCTTTGTCATCACGTATACTACCCTTTTATCTTCAATACGACACAAACATGGTCTCTAGCAAAAGAAACTTGAGTAAGGAATGTACTCAATTCTTTCACTGGTCGAAGATAACCTCTCATGAGTATGTGCTACCCCATTGGAAGTACTTAAACTCCCTAGGATACAACTATCTCTCAAATGAGTTCAACTGTCATCGCTCTGTCAGAATGACCAGTTTCTACATATCCCAGATTTTGATCTGGTTCTGGGAATTTTCATGATCAAGCTTAATACCAAAGTTAAATTTAACTTCAGTGTCTTTTCAACGAGTATTTATTTGCCCTCATATCAGCTCTGGTTTGAAAGTTATGGTAATTCAACGTCAACAGAATTTCTGCAAGAATTTCAACAGCACCTCCTTTGGATGTTGCTGTTTTCAACTCTAATTTCCACCGAATTCCATGCTGCAATTGCAGAAACTTTGAATTACAAAGATGTAACAAATCTCCTTTTCAAAAATGTATGATATGATAATTTTAGATTTTTCTTCTGGAAGTTATGCTTGAAAAACATAACAGTCCAGAGAGTGTTTTGAATCTGTCCTGTTTCTGGACAGTTTACAACCATCTGGAATTTCAGTCAGTTTAAGGTGTGATTCAGCTCCGGAAGCCTATAACAAAGTTGTAGAGTACTTAGACACCTTTCCATAACTATATCCCACAACTCCATTGGCTAAATAATCTGTGATCTATGCTCTGTCAAATTGAGCAAACTTGCTGCCCAAAACAGAGCACTCTGTTTTTCAATCCCCTTGAACTACACTGATCAACTATTGAATTTTTCTACCCAACTAGGGTCCTACATGTTGAAATTTAGTGATTTTAGTTCCTGGTTATCATTATCTTTCATGCACATGCTTATGATATGTCGGTACTACGTTCCTCACAAAAAGAAAATCCTAACCGGATTATACCGGCATATACGTTTCAATTGTGGCACTAAACGGTCTCTCGCACATGTATACTACACGGGATACATACGTGGTTAGTACCTGCAGAAGAACACACAATAATGATGCATTCAAAGGTTATTTTCATTTCAGGCAGGTCCATATTTGAAAGTAAATACAAACGCCCGTATCATTGCCATACGGCCGTCCTTGTGTTAAGCCACGTCTCAAGGTACGTGATCGTGTTTTAACACCACACGACGGGGAACCCAAGTAGAGCGCGAACGGGTCGTCATGGTTGGGAATTTTATCAACCCAACAGATATCACCTACTTCCCTGCAGGGCACGCCGATGGCAAGCGCTGCGTATGTCCTCTTGGCTATTTCCAGACGAACACACTATCGCGTTACTGACCACACGATGGGGTCTCCACTTGCTTGACTAATGCACGCTAGGGATCAGCGTTTCATATGAACTCAGGAACATGAAGATTCCAAGAGTTCCATATTAACGTCTCACACCAAGCTGTGAGACCTATCCCTGAACTACATTCCTCGTCAGGGGAGCTAACCGAAATTGAACTGCTTTCGGTGGTGTTCCTTACCATTTTACCTGCGCGTTGGTGTGTCGTTGCATAATCAAAATTCAAAATTATAACACATATGTTAGTCTTGCCACTTTAAGTAACTATGCTAATATAGTCCTTACTTGGGTAAACTACCGAATCCTCACCGTAAACCTAAGTTCTCCCGTAATACAGTCCTTAGTTAGCGTGCTATCCCTAATGCGGCTCAGCTTGTGTCGGACCGGGATCCGCTCATCCAGGATCGCAGAGGGTGGTGCCGCACGATGCGACACCCGACAGCACACATCACAAGAACGATATTGTATTACATAGAAAACAAACTGAATATGTACAAACTCGTACAAGACTTCATTTACAAACTAGTATTTGGATTACAAAAGCGGAAGCTAAGTTTATACAACTCACGCCACCTATCTAGAAAAAGTTGGTTGCCCAGCCCTAGGGCAACCCACACTAGCTGCACTCCTCAGCTCAGCACGGCGTGTACGGCTGCCACTGAGCCGTGGTCCCCGATGGAGGGTAGCCCTCGCCGGTGGACTCGTAACCCGAGTCCGTGGGGTAGTCATCACCTGAAAAACACTTATAGCAGCAACCGTGAGCACGATGGCTCAACAAGACTTAACCGACTCACCTAGGCATGAAAGTCTACATGCAGTTTACACGGACATGGGATGGTAAATTTCAGCAAACGGACACGCCTACAAGTTTATCCTTAGTTCATCTTTTAGCCACAAGTTAACAGTTCATGAATATGAAAATTTAGTAAGCGATATTTGGTGGCACACATGTAGCAATACAACTTTTATCATAACAGCAATATTGAATCATCACATTTCATACATTAACCTACGTCACGACTCAGTGACCAAGTGGTACTCATCACTGTGAGGGACGGCAAATCGACTTGATGTACACCTGCAGGGATACCCGAAGAGCACGTCACGTACGCCCACCCGTGGAGCTGCACAGCACGCTCACTCAATGTCTTACGGGACAACCTGTAACAGCCCTAACTTTTGTAAAGTTTGATGTCAGCTCATAAAACAAAGTTAAGGCAACAAAAGGCTATAATTGTGTCACATGAAATGATGAACACACAAATGGACATGTGAGGGAGTTAAAAATTTCCTCTAGCCCTTGCTCAACACATGTTAACCTAGGGGAAAGAATTAGACTCCCAAAAACTCTAACTCATGTGCACCTTCTCTATGAGTAGAGTGGGGAAATCTAAACGCAATTTGAATCTTTTGAATGGATTTCTATTCAGATTGTCGAAGGGCCTATATGTGAGATCATAGATGCATCTCTCATATATCAAGAGCCTAAGTTTCAAATTTGGAGAATTTTGGAGCTCATCTACCAATTATTTGGAGGAATATTTGTGAGCACATTCAAATTCAAATTTGAATTTGGAAACTGAGCCAAATGTGCTCAATTTTGAAATCAGGTTTCATATTCAAATTTTTCACATCATGTTTGACCTCTCCTCCAAATTTGGGGAGATTTGGACAATGTTTAGGTGGGAATCTTAAAGCACAGTGAGGGAAAAAATTTGGGAGATGTGGACCCCACCTGTCAGCCTCTTAACACAGGGCACCGCCTCTGTTTTTCCCCTCGGACGAGCACGCGCCCGACAGCGTGCCGGCGCCCGGCGTTACCGCCACTCCCCAGCGCCAGCTCCTGCTTGCCGCTCTCGCTCGACCTGATCGACTCCACCGTGGGCGCACCGAAGGAGTTCGCTTACTCCTCTTCCCTCTCGCCTCGGTAGTTTGCCCACGGTCACAACAGCTCGGCCGCTCTCGATCTCCCGATCGTCAGCCGCCACCGCACCTCCCCAGCTGAAGCTTCCAACACAGAAAAGGCGCGCAAGGGCGTGCACAAGTTGCTCACCGGCGCACCTCGGAGTTGGGAGCTGCGATTCGGCGTGAGTTGGAGATTTGGCGCCAAGAACCGAAGCTCACGGCGGAACTCCGACTGGCTCACCGTGGACACCGAGCTACAGACCATTTCACCGTTCCCCCTCTACACAAGAAAGGTGTGTCATTTTCCCTAGCTCGCATAGCTGCAAACCGTACAACGATCCATCAGCCGAGTGAGGAGAATTTCCAGTTCTCCCGAAACGTGGTGTATCCGGGTAGAACTCGGTCTACCCCGGAATTTGAGTTGCTCGGGTAACTACTGCCTTAGCGAGCTTGCAAACATCTTCCTCACATCCTAGCGCTCCCTCGCGACCAAGAATCAGGCTAAACGATCCAGAAACGACTGAGTTCTTGCGGTTTTTCGGGCCGCCATGGAAGAACGCCTCGGGTCTCCGTGGAACCCTAGGTTGCCGGCCGTTTCACCGGTGTTAGAGTCCCTGTCCAGCCTCTACTAGTCCCCCTGATGCTGTAGAGCCCGAGAGATGGTCATTTGGTGAAGGAACGACGGAAACCGACCTTGCCGGAGTTCTAACCTTCTCTGTGATCGGTGCGGGCTAGTTTCCGGCGATCCTCGGCCGGCGACAACCTTCTAACTGAGTTCAGCACCGAAAGTTGTGGGGGGGCGGCGGACTTGAGGTTGGGAGGCGACTGGAAACTGGGTTCCGGCGAACCTCGCCGGAGGACGCCGCCGCTCGGGCCTCTGGCGCGAGGTTGAAGGAGAAGACTGACAGGTGGGACCTACTGTCAGCATTTAAACATTTTCCAGATTTTCCCACTTTAGTTCAAACTTTGGAGAGCCATAACTTTGTGTAGGAGTGTCCAAAAATTGTGAAACAAATTTTGTTGGATTCCTCTCAAAGAGTACTATCCAGGGGTGCAGACCAATGTTTATGAAAATCCCTGAATTTGGCTCATTAATTTATTTAAATAAAACCTTGTATGAATTTTTACAGGAGTTCTGTTTATTGGAAAATTCCCAAATTTTGACAGGACATTCTTCCAAAATTCCTTGAACTCCAGTAAAAGTTTCAGAGGCATTGGACCTAATTTTCGTGGTCAAATAATGTGTTCATTCCTTATGTCTCTGAAAAATAGGAAAATAAACAGAGACAATTTCAGCTTTTCACCATTCTTTGAAAAATCCATATCTCCATGTAGGAAACTCCAAAAATGGAAAAACCAATTCCTATGGACTCAGGACATTTTGTACTTCACAAAAAGTCTACTTTGCAGCATAGGAAAGCTTAATATCTAGGGGGTAAAGGCAGATTAGTAAAAATCACATAAGGAATTATTGTGATCACCTTGAGCCATTTCATGAGCTCAATTTTTGCACACTGCCTAAATAGCTTCCATAGAGGCTGTGGTTAAATTCTCAGCTTCATTGGACCTCTGGAACTTGAGCTACCATCTGTTAGGTTTAAGTGTCCATATAATGGACTTAATCACATGGTGATTACTAGTATTTCTTTTCAACCTAGCATTCTTCTTCACTAAGGTTTAGATCCAACAACAGAAACCTTGCTGTTGTTTGTCCCTTTTAGGTGTGAGTTAACTGGTACAACAATTTTGAATCATTTTCTAAATCGCTTTTGAATACATGTGCATAAATCATCTTAATAGCACGTGACGTCGACGTTCGACGAGGACTCGACTCTGCAGCGAGGATCTCTATCTCGTGACAAGTTTGGCAGATTCTCCGGAGGAAGACTAAGTCCTAGCTTCTAACAAAACCGTTGAGCAAGGCAAGCCCCGGTTTGCATATCGTTACCGTTTCAAATTTTGCTTTACTTCACATCATGTTTATTAGACTTGAGTGCATTATGTCTAGGATGATTGAAACCCACTTGCATGCCTATTACATCCCGCATTAGAAGGTTTAGTGTAGGCTTTTCCTCGTTGTAGATGCTAGGCTAATATTGTAGCTAGCTCGGTAGAAGTCGAGTAGTAAAAAGCTACTCGCGAGAAAGTTCGAGTAATGGAGTTACTCGCGAGAGATAAATGATAAGAGCACCCTCATGAATATGAGATGGGGACGGGGATGTTCCTGTAGGATGGAGCGCTCAAGGTTGGTCTCGACCTGCGATGGGTGTGACAATGCTTGAGACCACATTTGGCCTGGACCGGGATGGTAAGGCAAATGTGGAGGTTGGTTGTAGCCCCGTCCTTGTCGGTTAAGGACCGTATGTATGCGGCCCTGCTGGACAAGATTGAGCTGTACCGGATATATAGTGGGGTATGGGACCCATGAAACCGATGTAACTCGATGGACCGTGATATAGAAACTCATCCTTCGCGTGGGAATGGCGTTGAGAAGGCGGGAGGTGTAAATCCTTTAGCGGGCAACTTCGACGTGTCCGCGTAGAGGACCATCCTGCTCGGCGCGAAGCGTTTTTCTATGTTGGGGTGTCGTGTGAAAGGTTGCTGCATACAACGTAAGAAAGAGCTCTTGAGAGAGTCTTTCGAGGTGGGTGTATGTGTCGTGTATTCCGGGTTGTTATTGATTCGAATCACCGTCGCTCGCGGAAGAGGATTGAGCATACTTGCCCACTGCGCCGTGACTTAGTAAGAAGATGAACTAAGTCTCTTAACTTGCTGCTTGTGGATTAATCACTGTATTGGAACCTTGTCTGAAGTAGTTATAGAGCCAACTAAATTTCATTTCCACCTTAGGCTAGCAACATCGGGATAAGCGTTTCTTGTTTGATTGTGGACTTCCGATGTTGTGAGGCGTGAGGACCACTAAAATGAAGGCTATAAGAATCTGAATATAAGGATCAAGTTTAGTCAAGATGCATTTTGCAAATTCCTATGCCTACTCTTTTACTACCCCTGCATGTAGAGTTGCATGTTTAGGAGTGACGGGTAAGTCTTGTTGAGCCTTAGTGCTCACGGTTGCTTCTGAGTTGTTTTTGCAGGTAGCAGGATGCCTGCTATGAAGAGGGTTGGTCGGTGAGACGACGAACCTCACGGTTCGTTCAACTCATCGGAAACCTAGCCGCTGCCTTTCTTTGGTGAAGCTAGTAGGAAGCGTTCCCGGGCTGAACGACTTCTCTTCGGCGTAGTTAGGGTCGAGAGTGAGTAGTTTGTCCAGCAAATTTAAATTTCCGCTGCGTGTGTACATTATGTTGTAAAAGAAATTATCTTGAGTAACAAAATGGTTCCGTTATGTTCTTACACCTCTTTGCGTGCATGCTGTTGGGGGCCGCATCGCACGACACCACCCACTGCGATTCCCGGGCCGGGCCTCACAGGCGTGGTATCAGATCCGCATTGGGAATAGCACGCATGAAAAGAGCATATTTTTGAAAACTTAGGAGTACACGAGTGAGGAACGTATAGTATGCCCACATAAGGATTATAAATAGCATAGCTACTTAAGGTGGCAAGCTAACAGTGTGTTACTCTTCAGTATTTCAATTCAGTAATGACGCACCTACGTGGAGGTAAGAAAGGTAAGGAACGCCACCGAAAGCAGATCAATTTCGGTTAGCTCACCCATACGAGGAAACTAGTGTGGGATGTCCCGTTCAGCAATGTACGGGAAGTGAATATGTTTTCTAAGACTCTCCATGTCTTAGAGACATATGAATGGCACTAGCCTCCAGTGCGCAAACCCAGGGGCAAGAGGAGGAGACCCCATCGTGTGGTTTGTAACACGAAGTATGTTCTCTAGGACTCTTCATGTCCTATGAGGCTTACGGAAGCGCTGTTCCACCGGTGTGCTTTATTGCAAAGGTGTGGAGCCCCCATCGGGTGGTGAATAACCCGATCATGTACCTTGAGACGTGGCTTGACTCAAGGACGGCCCGTATGGCAATGATACGGGGCGTATGTTTTTACTATGATATGGACCTGCCTGAAATGATAAACCAATGTGTGCATCATTATTGAGTGATTTTCTGCAGGTACCTTAACCACGTTAGAACATGTCGTGTAGAAAACGTTTGTGAGTGATCGTTTTAGTGCCACCACTTGAGACGTATAAGACGGTATAAAGCCGGATAGGATTTTAATTTGGTGAGGCAACGTAGTACCGTGATGTGTTTTGAACTGCAAGAAAATGAAGGTTTGAAAAGAAAAAGAGGAAATTTGGAGTCTAGGATTTCATTAAGGATTAATGAACTCCTATATTGAACTAAGAGTCAATTGGGAGTATAGATTTATTCACAAAGACTTAGGAATAACCTCCCCTGTTTTCAGCAAAGAAATTTTGCTGAAGTTGAACAGGACATAACTTTTGTTTGGTTGAATCAATGGAGGTGAGGGATACATTTCTGGAAAGCTATTCAAGTGTTGTACAACTCTTCAGTAGAACTCCTGATTATAATCACCCTCCAAATGGATCAAATTCTCAGATGAGTGTGAACTGTCCAAAAACAGGGCAGACACCAATTTGCTCTCTGGAAATTTTTGTATTTCGACCATAACCTTTTGTAAAAAAAATCTTCTAAGGGTCAAGTAATACACCGTTGGAAATCTTGTGATATATGCTATGACTTCTTAGTTCAAAGTTTCTCCAGAATTGGAGTTTAATTTTATGAAATCTTGCGGACAAAACAGCCACTTTCAAAGGAGGTGCTGTCAAAATTGTTCCAGATTTCTGTTAACTTTGAAATATCACAACTTTTGATCCAGAACTTATATGAAGGCGAATGAATACTCGTTGGAAAGATATTGAAGTTAACTATAACTTTAATATTCAACTTGAGACATGAAGTTGCCATCTTCATATTCAAATTCTGGGATTAAGGCCAATTGGTCATTCTGAATAGAGTAGTGCTTATTGCCATTTAGCTTGGGACTTGTTGTGGACAGGGATGTTTTACACTTCTCTAAGCTCCATAACATATTCTTGAGTTATTTTTCAGTTTGTCCTACTGTTGGAATTAAGGGTTTGGACAAACTTGCTCACATTTGATAGATTTCAGTATTGTCGAACCCTAGTTAGCTTGTGTAATGCTGCAATATTGAAGTGATGCTTTGACGGTTAATGTTTTTGAATTCAAGTTGAGTTTGAACTTTGAATTTTAACCGTAAATTGCTCACTCTTGCAGCATGGATCGTGCTCATTCCAGGAGTGAGGTTGGTGAGTCGAGTCACGGTGAAAGTAATTCGCCACGACAAGAAGTGCCGACATCATCAACCGGGTTGGCGGAAATCTTGGCAAAGATGGCTGAGTCTCTGGATCTGTTGGTGAGACAAAGCATACGACAGGAGACACTACAGCAAAATCCTCCGCCAAGCACTTATCTGGATTTTCTAGCAAGACAACCACCGGTTTTCTCGGAAGCGAAAGAACCATTGGAGTCGGCTCATTGGCTTCAATGTATCGAAGCCAAGTTCGATACACTTGAGTGCGATGAATATCAGAAGACTCTATTTGCCGCTCAACAACTCCACGGAGCCGATGGAGCCTGGTGGGCGGAGTATATCGCTACTCTTCATGAAGGTCATCGAGTGACGTGGGATGAATTCCGGGATGTTTTCCAGGCACGTCACATTTGTTCAGGAATTCTTCGAACAAAGTATCAAGATTTTCTAGAGCTAAAGCAAGGAGAAAGGAGTGCGTACGAGTACTTCAAGGAGTTTGAAGACTTGATGCAATACGCAACTCATATGGTTGACTCGGAAGCGTTGAAGTGCGAGTATTTCTTCCGAGGTTTGAATGTCGAACTTAAGGAACAAGTGACCTTGTTCAATAACGGTATTTACAATGAGTTGGTAAATGCCGCTATCATTAAGGAAGACATGCATCTTCGTTGTGAAGCGGAACTGAAAAGAAGTATACCGCCAGATAGTGATATCGAGATTCGTCCGAACTATCGAGTGCGGTATTACTCGCCAGTTAGGCAACAAATTCAGCCTGTGGTGCAACTCTCACGACCATGGCTGGAGTTGATCACTTATGAGCCTCCACCTCAACAGCAGCGGTCAGAAATTATTCGTGCAACCCTACCGCAACCAGCTACGCACGAATTATCTCCACCTCGTGTTAGTAGAGAGCAGAGGATTTCTACAACACGAAACCGTCGTGGTGCTTAGCAGAGTCACACTCGTGTGTTGTCTCAGCAATGCTCAGATCAGCACCGTGAACCTTCACAGAAGGATCGTTCAAAAGCTGTCAGGGTTAATTACACTGCTATTGAGGATATTGCTAAAGGCGAACCAGTTTTGGCGGGCATGTTCACTTTACATGAACAGCCCATTTTCGTGTTATTTGATTCCGGGGCCACCCACAATTTTATTAGCAGAGACTATGTGCTGAAGAATAATCTTCCATTTAGCACAGTTAAGCATCCATTTCATATCAGCTCACCCGGAGGCAAGATATCAACAGATGAGATGGTCCCTCGGGCACCGTTATGTTTGGGTGGAAACATCTATCCTGCGAGCCTTATCATACTCAAAGGCCAAAGGATTGATATTATCTTGGGGATGTCATGGTTGACACATTATGGAGCTATCTTTGACATCTGCTCTCGAACTGTCCAACTGAATTCCCCAATACACGGTTGCAACACATTGAATCTTGTGGATCCATCACAACAAGTTGCAGCAGTGCATCAGATTGAAACTCCTAAACTTGAGGATATTCCAGTGGTATGTGAATATCCAGATGTGTTTCCCGAAGACTTGCCGGGCATGCCGCCCGAACGTGATGTAGAGTTCAAGATTGAACTAGCACCGGGAACAACACCTATTTCTCGGCGACCATATAAAATGGCACCGAAGGAGCTAGCAGAATTGAAGGAGCAGCTTAATGACCTCAAGGACAAAGGTTTTATACGCCCAAGTTCATCACCTTGGGGCTGTTCCGCACTCTTCGTGAAGAAGAAGGACGAGACTTTGAGACTATGCGTAGATTATCGTCCACTGAATGCTGTCACTATGAAGAATAAGTATCCACTACCGCGCATTGACATTTTGTTCGATCAACTAGTGGGTGCTAAGGTATTTTCCAAGATGGATCTTCGGTCCGGGTATCACCAGATAAAGATCCGGGCAGAAGATGTACCTAAGACGGCGTTCTCAACAAGATATGGTCTTTATGAATATCTTGTCATGTCCTTTGGATTGACCAATGCTCCGGCTCATTTTATGTATCTCATGAACTCTGTGTTCATGCCGGAGTTAGACAAGTTCGTCGTGGTTTTCATCGACGACATTTTGGTCTATTCAAAGTCAGAAGAAGAACACGCTGAACATTTGCGTATTGTACTCCAACGCTTGAGGGATCACAAGCTATATGCAAAGTTCAGTAAATGTGAGTTTTGGATCAACAAAGTGCCGTTTCTTGGGCATATTATTTCAGCGGAAGGCATTTCTGTGGACCCAAGTAAAATCGAGCAAGTGCTGAATTGGAAATCTCCAACATCTGTTCATGAAGTGAGGAGTTTCCTTGGTTTAGCGGGTTATTACCGGAGATTCATTTCCAACTTCTCCAAAGTCGCTAAACCTATGACGGAGCTGTTGAAGAAAAGCACCAAATATGATTGGAGCGATTCATGTGAACAAGCTTTTCAAACTTTAGTGAAGCATCTCACTGCAGCTCCAGTTTTGGCCCAGCCGGACACCACGAAGCCTTTTGATGTCTATTGTGATGCATCCGGCATTGGTTTGGGTTGTGTGTTGATGCAAGAAGGACGTGTGGTCGCGTATGGATCCCGACAACTCAGGGGTCATGAGCAGAATTACCCGACGCACGACCTTGAACTAGCTGCAGTGGTCTTAGCATTGAAAATGTGGAGACATTATCTACTAGGCAATCTAGTACATCTCTACACTGACCACAAAAGCTTGAAGTACATCTTCACACAGAAGGAACTGAATATGAGGCAGCGAAGATGGCTCGAATTGATCAAGGACTATGAACTTGAAATTCATTACCATCCGGGCAAAGCGAATGTGGTTGCTGACGCACTTAGTCGGAAAGCCCACATTCACCATTTAGCCATGGCTGCACATGAAGAAGGAGAACCAAGTCTGCGCTTAGTTCCCTACGGATCGCTGTTCAACCTCGCTCTTATTCCTACAATCCGAGATGAGATTGTAGAGGCTCAGACGAGAGACAGATGTATGTCTCACATCCGGAGGAGAGTGGACAGTGGTGAATTGAAGATGTTCCGCAAAGATGAAGAGGGTACTATATGGTTTAATAACCGCATAGTGGTCCCCCGAAACATGAAATTGCGGAGGAAGATATTGGATGAAGCACATTTATCCAAGTACTCCATTCATCCGGGAAGCAATAAGATGTACCAGGACTTGAAATCTAAGTTCTGGTGGACACGGATGAAAAGAGAGATTGCGAAGTACGTATCCGAGTCTGATACGTGTCGGCGGGTTAAAGTCGACCATATGCGGAAAGCTGGACCACTTCATCCGCTGAAGGTTCCAGCATGGAAGTGGGAAGACATAAGTATGGACTTCATCGTCGGTTTACCCATGACCAGCAACAAGCATGATTCTATTTGGGTAATCGTCGATCGTTTGACCAAGACCGCTCATTTTATTCCAGTCCATACTAAATATGTGGCAAAGAAGTATGTGGAGCTGTTCATCTCGAGAATCGTGTGTTTACACGGGGTTCCCCGCACCATCGTGTCTGACTGAGGTGCGTTGTTCGTATCCAGATTTTGGGAGCAACTGCATGCTTCCTTGGGAACCAAGTTAATTCGGAGTTCAGCGTATCATCCGCAAACTGATGGTCAAACGGACAGGATAAATCAGATTCTGGAGGATATGCTACGGGCATGTGTCATCAATCATGGGAAGAATTGGGATGACCATCTACCGTTAGCAGAATTCTCATATAATAACGGTTATCAATCCAGCATCAAGATGGCCCCGTACGATGCTCTTTATGGCCGGAAGTGCCGCACACCACTAAATTGGTGTGAGTCCGGCGAGAGAGTGGTCTACGGGATTGATCTGGTGAATGAAGCCGAGGAACGAGTGCGAGTGATTCAAGCCAATTTAAAGGCTGCTCAATCTCGGCAGAAGAGTTATGCAGACAAACGACGTCGACCTCTTCACTTCGACATCGGGGACCATGTGTATCTTCGTGTCTCTCCGATGAAAGGGATTCATCGGTTTGGAGTGAAGGGAAAGCTTGCTCCGCGATTCATCGGGCCGTTTGCTGTCACTGAGATATGCGGACCCGTGGCCTATCGTCTGGCACTACCGGCGTCACTTTCGGGTATTCACAATGTTTTCCACGTCTCTCAGCTGCGGAAATGTCTTAAGTACCCAACCGCAGTTCATATGGAGAACATTGAGGATCTTCAACCGGATCTCACTTATTCGGAGTATCCGATACAGATTATTGACGAGAAGACTCGCGCCACAAGAAATCGGACATTGCGATTTTACAAGGTCTTGTGGAGCAACCACACCGCTGATGAAGCTACGTGGGAAAGCGAGGAATTTCTCCGTTTAAATTTTCCAGACTTGTTTGTACCATATGTCCAGTAGTCATTCTCCCTTCCTCTTTGTTTTTGTAATCTCAGGACGAGATTCTTTTAAGGGGGGAGGAATGTAACAGCCCTAACTTTTGTAAAGTTTGATGTCAGCTCATAAAACAAAGTTAAGGCAACAAAAGGCTATAATTGTGTCACATGAAATGATGAACACACAAATGGACATGTGAGGGAGTTAAAAATTTCCTCTAGCCCTTGCTCAACACATGTTAACTAGGGGAAAGAATTAGACTCCCAAAAACTCTAACTCATGTGCACCTTCTCTATGAGTAGAGTGGGGAAATTTAAACGCAATTTGAATCTTTTGAAAGGATTTCTATTCAGATTGTCGAAGGGCCTATATGTGAGATCATAGATGCATCTCTCATATATCAAGAGCCTAAGTTTCAAATTTGGAGAATTTTGGAGCTCATCTACCAATTATTTGGAGGAATATTTGTGAGCACATTCAAATTCAAATTTGAATTTGGAAACTGAGCCAAATGTGCTCAATTTTGAAATCAGGTTTCATATTCAAATTTTTCACATCATGTTTGACCTCTCCTCCAAATTTGGGGAGATTTGGACAATGTTTAGGTGGGAATCTTAAAGCACAGTGAGGGAAAAAAATTTTGGGAGATGTGGACCCCACCTGTCAGCCTCTCAACACAGGGCACCGCCTCTGTTTTTCCCCTCGGACGAGCGCGCACCCGACAGCGCACCGGCGCCCGGCGTTACCGCCACTCCCCAGCGCCAGCTCCTGCTTGCCGCTCTCGCTCGACCTGATCGACTCCACCGCGGGCGCACCGAAGGAGTTCGCTTACTCCTCTTCCCTCTCGCCTCGGTAGTTTGCCCACGGTCACAACAGCTCGGCCGCTCTCGATCTCCCGATCGTCAGCCGCCACCGCACCTCCCCAGCTGAAGCTTCCAACACAGAAAAGGCGCGCAAGGGCGTGCACAAGTTGCTCACCGGCGCACCTCGGAGTTGGGAGCTGCGATTCGGCGTGAGTTGGAGATTTGGCGCCAAGAACCGAAGCTCACGGCGGAACTCCGACTGGCTCACCGTGGACACCGAGCTACAGACCATTTCACCGTTCCCCCTCTACACAAGAAAGGTGTGTCATTTTCCCTAGCTCGCGTAGCTGCAAACCGTACAACGATCCATCAGCCGAGTGAGGAGAATTTCCAGTTCTCCCGAAACGTGGTGTATCCGGGTAGAACTCGGTCTACCCCGGAATTTGAGTTGCTCGGGTAACTACTGCCTTAGCGAGCTTGCAAACATCTTCCTCACATCCTAGTGCTCCCTCTCGACCAAGAATCGGGCTAAACGATCCAGAAACGACTGAGTTCTTGCGGTTTTTCGGGCCTCCATGGAAGAACACCTCGGGTCTCCGTGGAACCCTAGGTTGCCGGCCGTTTCACCGGTGTTAGAGTCCCTGTCCAGCCTCTACTAGTCCCCCTGATGCTGTAGAGCCCGAGAGATGGTCATTTGGTGAAGGAACGACAGAAACCGACCTCGCCGGAGTTCTAACCTTCTCTGTGATCGGTGCGGGCTAGTTTCCGGCGATCCACGGCCGGCGACGACCTTCTAACTGAGTTCAGCACCGAAAGTTGTGGGGGGCGGCGGACTTGAGGTTGGGAGGCGACTGGAAACTGGGTTCCGGCGAACCTCGCCGGAGGACGCCGCCGCTCGGGCCTCTGGCGCGAGGTTGAAGGAGAAGGCTGACAGGTGGGACCCACTGTCAGCATTTAAACATTTTCCAGATTTTCCCACTTTAGTTCAAACTTTGGAGAGCCATAACTTTGTGTAGGAGTGTCCAAAAATTGTGAAACAAATTTTGTTGGATTCCTCTCAAACAGTACTATCCAAGGGTGCGGACCAATGTTTATGAAAATCCCTGAATTTGGCTCATTAATTCATTTAATTAAAACCTTGTATGAATTTTTACAGGAGTTCTGTTTATTGGAAAATTCCCAAATTTTTACAGGACGTTCTTCCAAAATTCCTTGAACTCCAGTAAAAATATCAGAGGCATTGGACCTAATTCTCGTGGTCAAATAATGTGTTCATTACTTATGTCTCTGAAAAATAGGAAAATAAACATAGACAATTTCAGCTTTTCACCATTCTTTGAAAAATCCATATCTCCATGTAGGAAACTCCAAAAATGGAAAAACCAATTCCTATGGACTCAGGACATTTTGTACTTCACAAAAAGTCTACTTTGCAGCATAGGAAAGCTTAATATCTAGGGGGTAAAGGCAGATTAGTAAAAATCACATAAGGAATTATTGTGATCACCTTGAGCCATTTCATGAGCTCAATTTTTGCACACTGCCTAAATAGCTTCCATAGAGGCTGTGGTTAAATTCTCAGCTTCATTGGACCTCTGGAACTTGAGCTACCATCTGTTAGGTTTAAGTGTCCATATAATGGACTTAATCACATGGTGATTACTAGTATTTCTTTTCAACCTAGCATTCTTCTTCACTAAGGTTTAGATCCAACAACAGAAACCTTGCTGTTGTTTGTCCCTTTTAGGTGTGAGTTAACTGGTACAACAATTTTGAATCATTTTCTAAATCGCTTTTGAATACATGTGCATAAATCATCTTAATAGCACGTGACGTCGACGTTCGACGAGGACTCGACTCTGCAGCGAGGATCTCTATCTCGTGACAAGTTTGGCGGATTCTCCGGAGGAAGACTAACTCCTAGCTTCTAACAAAACCGTTGAGCAAGGCAAGCCCCGGTTTGCATATCGTTACCGTTTCAAATTTTGCTTTACTTCACATCATGTTTATTAGACTTGAGTGCATTATGTCTAGGATGATTGAAACCCACTTGCATGCCTATTACATCCCTCATTAGAAGGTTTAGTGTAGGCTTTGCCTCGTTGTAGATGCTAGGCTAATATTGTAGCTAGCTCGGTAGAAGTCGAGTAGTAAAAAGCTACTCGCGAGAAAGTTCGAGTAATGGAGTTACTCGCGAGAGATAAATGATAAGAACACCCTCATGAATATGAGATGGGGACGGGGATGTTCCTGTAGGATGGAGCGCTCAAGGTTGGTCTCGACCTGCGATGGGTGTGACAATGCTTGAGACCACATTTGGCCTGGACCGGGATGGTAAGGCAAATGTGGAGGTTGGTTGTAGCCCCGTCCGTGTCGGTTAAGGACCGTATGTATGCGGCCCTGCTGGACAAGATTGAGCTGTACCAGATATATAGTGGGGTATGGGACCCATGAAACTGATGTAACTCGATGGACCGTGATATAGAAACTCATCCTTCGCGTGGGAATGGCGTTGAGAAGGCGGGAGGTGTAAATCCTTTAGCGGGCAACTTCGACGTGTCCGCGTAGAGGACCATCCTGCTCGGCGTGAAGCGTTTTTCTATGTTGGGGTGTCGTGTGAAAGGTTGCTGCATAAAACGTAAGAAAGAGCTCTTGAGAGAGTCTTTCGAGGCGGGTGTATGTGTCATGTATTCCGGGTTGTTATTGATTCGAATCACCGTCGCTCGCGGAAGAGGATTGAGCATACTTGCCCACTGCGCCGTGACTTAGAAAGAAGATGAACTAAGTCTCTTAACATGCTGCTTGTGGATTAATCACTGTATTGGAACCTTGTCTGAAGTAGTTATAGAGCCAACTAAATTTCATTTCCACCTTAGGCTAGCAACATCGGGATAAGCGTTTCTTGTTTGATTGTGGACTTCCGATGTTGTGAGGCGTGAGGACCACTAAAATGAAGGCTATAAGAATCTGAATATAAGGATCAAGTTTAGTCAAGATGCATTTTGCAAATTCCTATGCCTACTCTTTTACTACCCCTGCATGTAGAGTTGCATGTTTAGGAGTGACGGGTAAGTCTTGTTGAGCCTTAGTGCTCACGGTTGCTTCTGAGTTGTTTTTGCAGGTAGCAGGATACCTGCTATGAAGAGGGTTGGTCGGTGAGACGACGAACCTCACGGTTCGTTCAACTCATCGGAAACCTAGCCGCTGCCTTTCTTTGGTGAAGCTAGTAGGAAGCGTTCCTGGGCTGAACGACTTCTCTTCGGCGTAGTTAGGGTCGAGAGTGAGTAGTTTGTCCAGCAAATTTAAATTTTCGCTGCGTGTGTACATTATGTTGTAAAAGAAATTATCTTGAGTAACAAAATGGTTCCGTTATGTTCTTACACCTCTTTGCGTGCATGCTGTTGGGTGCCGCATCGCACGGCACCACCCACTGCGATTCCCGGGCCGGGCCTCACACAACCTTTCACCCAACAGCCCAAACGTCGAACCGGTCGCACCGAAACGGACAGGAGGTTCCCTACACGGAGCATCTCTCTATGCCCGTTAGCAGATTTCCGCCTTGCTGCCCTGAACCTATACCTATAAATCGGTGTGTTATTCCTCGATGCCCGGAGGTTTAGGTTACATCGGTTTACCGGGGCCCATATATCCGATATGCCTTTGGTACGTTCAAACTTGATCAGCGCGGTCCGCACACAGAACGGTCCTCAATCGACACGGACAGGGCTGCGCACACAATACTTCCTCTTGCTGTGCCCTACCCCCTGCCTAGTCTCCTTCTCATTACTAAAGTGATCTCACATCACTCGAACCAATCCCGTGTGTCCCAAGCCTAACTCGCGAGTAGATTCCAACTACTCAACTTGTACCGAAGTTCTATGAATCATTTAAGCATAGCCTGTCTACACGAGGACTTAGACAGTACCCTCACTCTTAAAGGAAAATTCTGGTTATGCACTTGGGTTTCATCCGTCCTACACCTAATGCACATCCATACCACAGACTAAGTATTTATAAAGCAAAACATTATAAAATTGGTTAATGAAAACCGGGTCTTTCCTTGTTGCTGCTGGTCAGATGTTAAGGCTTCGTACGGAAAAAGAAAGTCGAGTACTTCCAGAGCTTCCTCGCCTTCAGCGACTACACGTAAGCCATATGCTATATGTCAATTTACTTGCGATGTTTGAAATTGAATATGTAAAGAGTATAACTCAAGCTAGACCTACCCTTTGGTTCTGAAATGTTTATGGTGGATTGGTAGGGTCCTAACCAAAGTCTTGACCAAGTTTCATTTGAAACAAAGTTCATTTGAGCTTTGTACAAATTAAATCTTATTTGGTCATTAGTAGAGCCTCTAAGGAATTCCAGGGATTTTCATGGCTCCAACCATTACTTTCTGGAAACTAGAATTTGAGATGGTTCTAATGGAATTAGTTTCATGTCATTTGAAGAATTCTAGATGAAGTTATGCCCTAAACAAGATTTCAGAAAATCTGAAAAATGTTTCTGTACATTTTTCTATTTTCTCAGGGCAGTTCACTTAATCACACCATTAGGGAACTAAATGAACTTGGATGGGTCTGGAAATTTTACTGTGACTCTAGGATTTCCAATGAACCTCCCAGCCAAATTTCAGATTTTGTCATACAGTAATTCTTCAATAAAATTCCCAACAGTTTAAACTGTAGGGAACTTTAGGGAATTAATTCGGGAAAAACCATTAAGTTTCATGAGCTTAAATTTGTGTTGATGGAAAGTACTCAAAAATCTGAATTCAGCAAAATTTAGTTCACTAAATTTGGAGCTTCCTAGCAAAAGTTATATGCAATTGAAGTTTGAACTAAAACCGGAAAATCCCAGAAATGTTTAAACTCTGCGGGTGGGCCCCATCACCCGCCTTCTTCCTCCTCGCACGCGCCCGAGTGTTTGGCGGCGGCGCACTGCGGCGAGGTTCGCAGGAAGTGATTTCTCGACCGCCCCAAGCGCTAGAACTGGCCGCGTAGCCCTATCTCGCCCCGTGGAACTTGCCTCGGGGGTAGAAGCCCGCCGGCGGTGACCAGAAATGGCTGTGCGACGTCAACCGCGGAAGCTAGGGCTCCGGCGAGGTTGTTCTCGCTCTCTGAGGCATAAAAGAGGTCACTGTTTGCTCGGGGAGCACCAGTGGATCACGAGGAGCCTGATGTGAGCAGCCTTGGAAGCTAGAAATGCCTGCAAACCCACAATCAACGGCGACCCGAGCCGTGTTTGCACCGTTGGCTATGGAAACTGCTATAACTCGGCCATTTCTGGACGGTTGTGCTCAGTTCTTCCTCGAGGAGGGACGCTAGGAGGTGTAGGAGCTACTTGCGAGCTAGCTTGACCATTGATTCAACGTGTAAGCCGAATTTTTGGTTTTTGCCGAACTCGGTCCGTTGCACTAGGGTTCGGGACTTTCTAAATTCTTGCTACCCGATGGATTCTTTGCCGAATGGTCTGTGGCTACACCATCTATTGATCCCCATGCACCTTTCTTGTGTAGCACTTGATCGGAGAAGATGGCCGGATTGGGCTGTTGATGGTGAACCGAAGCACAGCTCCGCCGGTCCCTTCCGGTTTATTGACGACGGCGTAAACAGCGCACAACCGAGTGCAACTCGCTGGTGCAGCATGGGGAACAGCTAGAGCACACCTTGGGGCTCCTATTTGCTGCAGAGACCACGAGCAATCGATGATCGGCACTTGTGTGCGCCGAGGCTCGAAGGTGCGGTCACCGATGCTGTTTTCCACGCGCCACGTGTAACGGCGGGAAACTTATTTATTTACGACGGGGTGGCTGTACCGTCATAAGTAACAGGGGCTTTATTTACGACAGTACAGCCACCCCGTCGTAAATAACAGAGGCACTATTTACGATGGGTAGCTGTACCATCGTAAATAACAGAAACATTATTTACGACGGTACTGTATAAAGCGTCGTAAATAAGTTTTTTCGTTTTTTTTAAAACACAAAATGCTGACCACTGGCTCTATGGCCAGTCCACTGGCTCGATGGCCAGCAACACAAACAGTCAGAAATCCATATATAAAGTATAATATCACACGATCACAATCATAGAAATTATATTACAAGTCCATCACAAACAATCAAATGACACGATACAAACGAATCTACACATTACTACCACGGCCGCTACCTCCGGAACCCGCAAAATCATACTCAAGCCGTCTGCTCACTCCTGGCACGTGCGGCGATGGAGTGTGAGCCTCCGTCGCTGATGCCTGTCATGTTTTAGCACATGTTATTAGAATTTAGCAAGGTGAACTAGTTTCGACTTCATTTTAGCAAGTTTCACTATATAAGACTATATTTGAGCAAGTTCGAAGTGTTTTGGTTATATTTGATAAAGTTCAACTATGTTTGTCTATAATAGAAAAATGTTAACTTAGTTTAGTTATATTTGAGTAAGTTTAGATACAATTGACCGAGTATGTCTAAATAAACTCAAGAGAGGTTCGTTTTTACCTGAGCTCCTATAGTTGGCACCTGTAGCTGCTCTGGCTCGATCACCGGTGGTGGCTCCAACCGTGGAAGCTCAACCTGCTGTCCAGCCGTCATAGCCTGCGAATACAAGCTATTAGCACATTTTTGCATTCATAATTTTGAAACATATACATATTTGAACGATAATTACTTACCGCCATTGCCACCTAAAACTGTAGCATGTACGAGTTGAGATACTCGTCTCTGGCCCTAGTGGCTGCAGCCTGTCGCTCTCGCTCTAGTCGGAGCTCCTCCTGAGTCCTCTCTCTCTCACTCTCTCTCTCTCTCTCTCCGGACCTCCTCCTGTGTCCGGCGGAGCTCGTCCTGGACACTCTGGAGCTCCAGCAAGCTAGACCGGCTAGAAGAGCTAGCCTGCTGAGTGGAAGAGGACCTGGAGGGTCGTGCCTGCCTGGAGTCGACCACTCCTTGGAAGATACCGAACCTACATAAAGAAGAATATTTATTAGATTTTCATCGACCACTCCAACAAAGTCGTACATAGTAATAGTAGAAGATGAAAACTCACCGGCCGTGAGGTTTTCCGCGTCCACTTGCGTAAGCGGTTTCTGGGATGATTGTTGGCGCGTTCTGCCAATCATACTCCTCGTCGCAAGGCCTCCGTGCCTCCTGCCCATACCTGGTCTAGAAATAAGAAAACAAAAGAATATTAGCTAGTTTGATTAAGATAATTAAATACATGTGATGAGACAACTCACCAGTGCCTCTGTCGCCGACTGAGAGCAGAGCTGGTAGGGCTGCGACGGATCAATTCCTCTATGACCTCTCTTCCACACCTCAATCAGTGGGGGCTCCTGACCAGTTGTGCGCTCCTGTGGATGCACGTGTCTGCACAATGAAAATATAAAACATAAACAAACATTATACTTGGTAAGTTACACTTACAAGACGTTTTTTTGGACCGCAAATACCCGTCAGCACCAAAAAAGTGAGACGGGTCCGTCCCTCTGCTTTCTCGATGACTGCGGGAGAGGGCCTGGAAATCCTGTCACACCCAGTTTCTCCGAAGAACAACCGAGTGAATATCACATGTATGCCAGGATCATTTTCTCATACATGTGATGACAAATAGTGAAGCATCATTTATTACAAGCCAGGTGTCGAATATAAATATGTCTTACAAAGCATACGTCTCGATGGACGATAATAAGTTCATAACATGTAAATAAAATAGCAGCGGAATATTATTCTTGTGGGCTCCATCACAGGAGTTGCTCGGGGGACTCCATGAACCTAGAATCCTTCTTCGGGTCCGAAGTCTTGGTCATTGAACACCACATCATCCCCTTGACCTGAGCAGCAATTTAAACCAACAAATATGCAAGTTTGAATACCGTTGGTACTCAGCAAGTGTGGGAAAGTTATGTCATGCATGGCCAGAGCAAGGAGAGGTTGAACTCATGGTTAAAGCACTATGCAATTAATACCTATCACCTTAGCTTATTAAGCACCTACATTACTACACAGGTGAAATGGTCCCAATCTCCCAACCCATCATCAAAATCAAGTATCCATATCATTGTTTTCAATGTTAAGCTCCCCGCTTAACATCCTCAACTTCCAAATTCATCATCCTCTAATCATGAATAAGTCCAAGCCACTCTTGACCGTGAGCACGGCTGTCATGACAGTTTTGACTCTGCAGAGTTTGCACCATTGTACCCACATGTAGTGATTTCATCCCCCGTTGCCGGGTGGACTAAAAGAACCTCCATTGTGCCAGTGGCCACGAACCACATTCACACTTCCCAGGTGTGTAGCCAGGAGATCACTACGAAGCCTTTACAAAGGGATTCCCGACGAGTGTGGGCCCACTGAGGTTTCAACCCTAACAGCATACAAGAGGCTCCAACCCCGCTGCAGTGGCCCCCTCTTGAGCCTTGCGGTTCATATGGTAGTCCAGCTGACACCTATTCCCCGCACCATCCAACACACCCATACTACGCCGGGGATACACCTAATTAATTGGCCAAGCTGCCCCATCTCAGCATGTGGTTGGCACGGTAAAGCCTGGTTACATGCTCCATGAACCGGTCCTTGGAATCCAGGCAAGTACTAAACACAAACCCGAGTCTCGTGCAACCAGCACCAACCAAATCATCCAACTTGCCTCGATCCCTACCTCTACATGTCTCATAATATCTCATTCAAGAGTAAGGTAAATAAATTGATGATCTCATATCCCACTTATCCCATTCTAAGCATGGCTAAGCATAAGTAATATGAATGAATGACATGATAAAATAAATCCCAACCCAAGCTACAAGGAAACAAGGTAATGCAATTCTAGGGAAACTTCCTAGCATGGGTTTCATATTTCAATTGACAATGCAAATAATTCTATCTACACATCCTAGTATAGGATCAAAGTGGTCAAGGACACTTGCCTTCTTCCTGCTGCTCTGAGAATGGAAAGTCTTGGTCTTGGAAGGGGAGAACTTGCTCTGGGGCAGGTTCTACACATGCCAATACACATAGCAAAAGAAAACAACAATCCATAAGACATAGTTCACACTTTCACTTCATACAAACCACACATACATACCTATGAAAGTCATTCACATTACTAAGTGTTGTGGTTATCCTAGATGAGTTGATTTTTTTGGCCTACATGCACTTTTAAACATATGTATATGATTTCTAACTTTTGTATTCAGATTTCTGTTTGCACACTATATATGAGTTTCCAATTTAAACAAATTCTTTAATACACTCTTTAGCTACCAAGTTTGCATGGAAGGTAATTTCCTACTCCAAATGGGTTTTCAGATCTTCTACCAAATTCTAAACTGAAGTCTTTGGATTTGGAGACTTCATTTATCATTTTCTAGTTATGCATACCTATTTTCCTATATTTTCCAGATTTATTTTCTATGCCTAAAAGTGAGTTTTAATATTAAATAGTAGGGCATATCATCTAAAAAGAATAGGTTCTGATCTAAAATATTAAATAATATATTTTTGAACTTCTCCTCTGATGTGAACTAATTTAAATTCATTTTAGCAATTTTCAGAATTATTTCCTAACCTAAAAATGTGTCCCTATAACTAATAAATGTGAATAATCAATTAGACAGATTCATTTCAGCTTAAAATCTATTTTTAAATCATTCTAGAGTTTTCCAAGAGTTAGGAGAGTTTAAATTTGAAATTACAATGTGTTTCCCTCACCTTTTTAAATTTAAATCCTAATCACATATTCAAATTTCTGAATTTAATATCATATATGGTCAAAAAGGTAAATCCACCCTACTACAGGGTCTAATTTATTATTTCATAAATTTCCAGGGGTCTAACTACACATAACAAAGGGGTTTTCCTAATTTTTATTAAGTCCAGGGGCTAAAACTGATTTTTAAATGAATTTACACGAATTTCTGAAGTTCCAGGGGCTAGATCAGAAGTTTCCGGGGCTAGCTCGTGTTTTCCGAGATCCCCATGGGGTAGCGCGTAAGAATCCCGGCCTTTATAACGTTGGGCTGATGTGGACTGTCCGATTTAAAGTGGACGACTCAGATTAGATCGCCGAACCGGTATGCGCGGGTTTTAATTCTACCGTGCGATTTAAAATAGACGGCGCACAAGGGGCCACGTCGCCCTGGCCGTAGCCAGCCCGCGCTGCCCGGCGGTGGGAGGCGGTGATCTCGCCGGAGATCTTCGGATTTTCGTCTATACTTCCTAAAACTTTGATTTCATGGCATAGAACGGTAGAGGGGAGGTCGGGGATCTCACCTCGGGGTTTTTCTTGAGCTCGGAGGCCCTGGAAGGCGGTCGGTGGCGAGGTCCGAGGTGAGAACACGGCGGTGCTCGTCGGAGCTGTGTCTAGAGCGCAAAACACCGGATTTCCTTCACCTGCGAGATTGCCCGGAGGCGGTGGAACATGATCAGCGCGTTAGATCAGGAAATCCGAGCTAGGATCGAAGGAAAACGGCGGAAGAAGCTTTGGTTCTCACCGGGAGGAAAAACAGCCGATCGTGGGGGAAAACAGGGCGATTTCGACATTTATATAGGCGAGGGGGGCGGCGGTCTGTTGGGATTGAGTTGGAGTCGTCCGGGACCAGGAGTCGGGATGGGGACGCGGTTTCCGGAGTTGGTTGCGATCGGGCGCGGGGGGGGGGGGGGGGGGGGGAAGTCCGGTCGGTTGGCGCAAGCGGGAGGTAGGTGTGAGACCTATGTGTGCTGAATACATTGGCAATTAGGATAAAAGTTAGCATTACCATTCAAAGTTTTGAATATTGCCAAAACATTCTTCTGTGGCAAGGTCCGACAAGTTCTTTGTTAGGTCCGCCAAGTGTTGGCAAGGTCCGACGCAAGGTCCGGAGAGCTCCTGCAAGGTCCGGAGAGCTTCTGTGAGGTCCGGAGCTTGTTTTTAGGGAGCTCCCGTGAAGTTCAACTCGTAGAACTGCAGCGTCTTGTTTTTGCTTTAACTCACAATGTTTCAAACTTGCTTTATGGGAAGGTTTGCTTAGTATTAATTTGCTACGTTTTGGTGTGTTTTGGTGGTTATAGCTGTTATCATTTGATATGGTTTGCAACATGCTTATGTGACGTGCTCATGTAAGGTGTTGTGGTTTTCAAACTAACGTGAGTCAAGTCGAGGACTTGTGCTCGGAAGAATTGGTTGTTTATTCATGTGCAGGTGTTGCTTGAGTTCAAGACATCGCTGGTGACGGGATCCTTGGACTAGTCTCAGGGAGGAGATGAGGTTCCAACAACCAAGTTCGGGAGGAGCTGTGGTTGAGTTGATCGGGAGGTCGCGCAGCATGTTTGGATCAAGGGCAGTGCATATGAAGGTTGCGTGTATGTCGTTGGAAGGTGTTTGCACATGTGCAAGGAGTGCATGTACGTGACAACATTGTTCCAAGGCGTGATGAAGAGAAGTGGACGTAAAGAATTGGTCGGAAAGGTCCAACCAGCTGGATTGCGTACTCAGGCTGAGGCTGAGTCAGATATGGCTCAAATATAATTTGAGTTGGTTATGATAGGATTTCGTGCTAGGCACGAAGTTGAGTTGTTTTAGGAATTTTTAGGACGTTCCTAAGGTGTTTCGAAGTCTCATGATTGCTTCTATCTGCAAATAGGAGAGTCCTGAGCAGTTATGGTAAGTTAGGATACGAGTCCAATTAGGAGTAGGAGTCCTAGATTGGATTGTTTAGCCTGAGGGCTGGCTATAAAAGCAAGGGAGGCCAGATCTCTCGTGGGTAGAGAACTTTGGGTTGTTCCTCTTGTGTTTTTATTGAATAAAGTTCATAGTTTCGAGGAGCTTTTGTGCCTTGTTCGTCCGACTTGTTTTTCGTCAAGTCTTTCTCGCCGAGTTTCTGGACAGACCGACGTTGCTTCGGTGTTTCATTCATAACTTGAGTTTTACAGATCCGATTGACGTGATTCTTTTTGGGTTGTCTTCACAACTCAATTATCTATCATCTGTGAAATTTTCACGAGCTTCGGATCTGTAGTTTTTGAGATACACGAGTTTCTTTGCAGCGTTGCAGATCTGTTTTATATCGGGTAGAACAGATTGATCTTCGTTTAATGTTTTGATCGTATCTCAAGTTTTACTTCGTGTTTTCAAGTGATTCTTGTTGCATTAGATCCGTGAATTGATTCTCTACCTCTCTACTTGATTTGTCACGGTTGAACACGTTTGAAAACACTTGCACACACGGTTTCTTTAACCGATTGATTTTTTGCTGAGTGGTTTTTGTTGTTTCCGCTGCGAAAAGTTTTAATCTACCATTCACCACCCCCTCTGGTAGCTTTTCACGTGCTCTTTGATCCTACAATTGGTATCAGAGCCAAGGTGCTCTAATCTTTGTGATTTGCACGTGTTTTGACTAACCATCATGGAGAAGTACTCCGCAACACCTTGTGTGTTCAATGGCATCGATTTTCAGGTTTGGAAGGCGCGGATGGAGGCCTATATACAGGCGCAAGGCTTCGCCATATGGGAAAAGGTCTACCGGAACTTCGATGTACCACCCAACGATCAAGTTACGGCTGCGAACATGAGAGATGTTGACAACAACGACAAGGCTCGCAACTTGATCATCCAAGGATTGACTCAAAGCGACTTGGACCATGTTGCACACCTCCGATCTGCATATGATGTTTAGAAAGCTCTTTGTGACTACCATGAAGGATCCAATACGATCAAGGAGGTAAGGCAAGATATGTTCAAGAAAGAATACATGTGTTTTGAGATGCAACCCGGTGAGTCAATTGACGACCTTTTTGCTCGCTTTAATAAAATTCTCAGCAACTTGCGTAGTGTCAATGTTAACTTTTCAGATGCTGAAAATGCTAGACAATTGTTAGGGCATTAGATATGTCAATTTGGGAGATGAAAGTTACATCTATTCGTGAATCTAGTGTCATGAGTTCTCTTACTTTAGACGTGCTTTATTCTAAATTGAAAACTCATGAAATTGACATCATCTCACATAAAAACCCCAACAAGTCTATTGCATTTGTTTCGCAACGTGACATGTCTAGTTCTAGTTAATCATCATCTAGTGGTGCACTCTCTTTGCTGTCCTCTCTAACCCTTGAACAGATTGAAGAGTTTCCAGAGGAGGAGCTTGCACTCATCTCTACTCTGTTCTCAAAAGCATTGCAAAATGTGAGAACTAGAAGGAGAGGACGCTCCGGACCTCAATGATGTTTTGAATGTGGTAAGACAGGACATTTTCGTACGGAGTGCCCTAACCTTTCAGATCCGACTTCACGTGAAGAAAAGCAAACAAGGCCGAAGAAATCATTTGCAAAGAATTAGAAGAAGAAAGATTTATCAATGCGCAACATAGTGCATAGTATGATCTCTGCACTTCAAGATTTCGGCTCAAGTGATGTGGACACCGGTGGTGATGAAGATGAAGAAGCTATGGCAAATATGTGCTGCATGGCGAGCAAGTCAAGTTCAAGCTCCGAGGAGGCAGAACACAACAGCGACGACGAAGAGGTATGTCCCACTTGCGAAGAAATGTGTGATGCTATTTCTCGTGCTACTGTTATATTAAAGAAAAAGAATAAAAAACTTAGGAACAATGCTGTTAAAATTGAATCACTAGAATCTGAAATTAATCGTTTAAAAACTTTGATTCCTAGTGATGATTCTTGTTCCTCATGTGATTTGATTTATGAACAATTATCCTCTTTAAGAAGTGCACACACATCTACACTTGATAAACTTGAACTTGAAATTGAAAAGAACAAAGAGCTTGCTGCACTTAATGATAAAAATTTGAAAGATGCTTGTTGTTCTACAATTGATTTGCATTGTTCTTCATGTGATGATCTGAATAAGAAACTAAATGATGCTATGAATGAGATTTCTATTTTGTACAATGCTTTACGTGTGCATGAAGTTAAATATTGTTCAAATTGCAAACTAAAAGGAAAAACTTCATGTGAAAACTGCTTTGATCTGTCCAATAAACTTGATGACATGCATAGGACACTAGATCGGTTTTCTAATGCAAATAAGAACCTAAACTTGCTGCTGAATTCTTCCAAGTCTTGTAATGATAAAACTGGTTTAGGTTTTAATTCTCATGCTCATGCTAAGTCACACCCACCTAAAGTTGTAAAGTCATTAGGAAGCGGTTTGATTCAAACAGCTCCTAGACAAAAAGAGGTGATTTTCAAATCTGCAGGAGTACTGTCCCATTCGGGTTCTAATAAACATGTTGCTTGCTCATCTAGACATGATAATAAGGTTATTTTTCATTGTACCTACTGTGGTAGAGATGGTCATGTCATGGAATTTTGTTATAGACTAGCTAAACACGATAAGAAACAAAGAATACTTGCTAGATCACATAACAACCAAGCAAAATCTGCTAGACCGAATGTTCGGAGCTTGCAACCTGCTGTAATGAGTCAGAAACTTGCTCCCGGACCTACTGTTTTTTGTTCTACATATAACACATCTTCTAAGTCAGTAGTTGGGAACAAAAATTTTCGATGTTTGGCTCATAAACCTGCTGTACCTTCTCAGCTTTCGTATTTTATTCCTGCTGGACGTCGTGTGACTCAGTACTGGATTCCTAAAAGTTTTTTAACTAACCTCAGTATTGAGTCATCGACGTATTGTGCTGCTGTGTAGGTTTCACGTTTGAGGAAGGAGAACATTTGGATTGTGGATTCAGGTTGCTCACGCCACATGACCGGTAGCAAAGAATGGTTCTCCTCTCTCTCTTTTGTGTCACGTGTAGAAAATGTTACTTTCACCGATAACTCTTCTACTCCCATAATTGCTAAAGGTTCGGTTAGAGTAAACAATCTCTACACTTTGAAAGATGTGGCACTTGTTAAAAATTTGAAATACATCTTGCTTTCGGTTTCACAATTGCTAGATGAAAATCTAGAGGTTAGCTTTGCTAAAAATTGCTGCAAGGTTGTAGATTCAAAAGGTGAGCTTTTGTTTAACATGTCTAGGTTTGGAAGAGTTTTTAAAGCTGATTTTGATTTGTCAACTTCTAAGCATCGGTGTCTAGTTGCTAATGATACAAAGGATCTATATTTTTGGCATCGTAGACTTGGTCACATAGGCTTTGATCATCTCACTCGTGTTAGTGCTCTCGATCGCATACGTGGGGTGCCGAAGCTTAAAAAGGACAATGATATTGTGTGCTCTTGTTGTAGACATGCTAAGTTTGTTGCAGGTTCACATGCTCCTCTCACAATGACCATGACAGCTGAACCGGGACAACTTTTACATTATGACACAGTAGGTCCGGCACGTGTTCAATCCTTCGGAGGTAAATGGTATGTGCTTGTGATTGTTGATGATTATTCCAGATATTCTTGGGTTTATTTTATGGCATCTAAGAATGAAGCTTTTAGTCATTTTAATACTTTATTTATTAGATTATCTATTGATCACCCAGGATCATTAAAAGCAATTAGAAGTGATAACGGAACTGAATTTAAAAACCAATCCTTTGATCACTTTTGTGCTGAAAATGGAATAGATCATCAATACTCTTCACCCTATGTACCACAACAAAATGGTGTCGTAGAAAGAAAGAACAGGACCTTAGTTGAGATGGCTAGGACTATGCTTGATGAATATCAAACTCCTAGGAAATTTTGGGCTGATGCAATTGCAACCGCTTGTTATGTCTCAAATCGTGTTTTCTTGCGTGCTAAGCTTGGAAAAACCCCATATGAGCTCCGGTTTGGACATAGGCCTAGTGTTACACACTTTAGGGTTTTTGGTTGCAAATGCTTTGTTAAGAAACATGGTAATCTTAATAAATTTGAAGCTAGATCTGTTGATGGCATGTTTCTTGGTTATCCATCTCATACTAGAGGCTACCGTGTGCTTTTACTTGACACTAACAAAATTGTGGAGACTTGCGAGGTTTCTTTTGATGAAGCTAGCCCAAGTACTAGCTCCGATATTGCAGGTCCGGATCCATATCCGCAGGGGGAGAGTATTTTTATTGATGAAGATGAAGAAGTGGTGCTGCTGCCCGAAAACTCAGAAGTAAATAACGATCAAGCTGCTGATTTTGCACCACAACCAGCACCAACAGTCACTACTGCTGGTTCGGACCTTCCTCAATCAACAAGCTCTCCTAATCAAAGGTCCGAACATGAAGAAGAAGGTGCTTGTGAAGTGTCTACTCCCCTCCGAGTACTCAAAAGTCATCCTCCACAACAAATCATTGGAAGCTTGCATGAACGAGTCACTCGGTTCAGGTTTTGCGATTTAAACTCTCATGCTCATTCTGCTTTTGTTGCTTCTTTTGAACCCAAGGATATATCACACGCACTCACTAATGAATCTTGGATTAATGCCATGCAAGAAGAGTTAGAAAATTTTGAAAGAAATAATGTTTGGAAACCTGTACCTCCACCTCAAGGTCACACATTAATTGGAACTAAATGGGTATTTAAAAATAAGCAAAGTGAGGATGGGGTTGTGGTTAGGAATAAAGCTAGGTTGGTTGCTCAAGGTTTCACTCAAATTGAAGGTCTAGATTTTAATGAAACATTTGCTCCTGTTGCTGATTAGAAGCTATAAGAATTTTATTAGCATTTGCTGCATCTAAAGGTTTCAAGTTATATCAAATGGATGTTAAAAGTGCTTTTCTTAGTGGCTACATAGAGAAGGAGGTTTATGTTAAGCAGCCACCGGGTTTTGAAAATCCAAATTTTCCTAATCATGTTTACAAACTGTCCAAAGCCTTGTACGGTCTAAAACAAGCCCCTAGAGCATGGTATGATAGGTTAAAAACATTCTTACTTGAAAAGGGGTTTACCATGGGCAAGGTTGATAAAACTCTTTTTGTACTTAAGCATGGCAATGACTCATTATTCGTTCAAGTGTATGTGGATGATATTATCTTATTATCTTTGGTTGTGCTTCTCATGATCTCGTGTCCAAGTTTTCAGCTATGATGAGTTCAGAATTTGAGATGAGTATGATGGGAGAACTCACATACTTTTTGGGGCTGCAAATCAAGCAAACAAAAGAAGGAACTTTTGTGCATCAAACTAAGTATACAAAGGACCTTCTTAAGCGCTTCAACATAGACAAATGCAAGCCTCTTCGGAAACCAATGGGAATAGCAACAACACTTGAACTTGACGAAGATGGTGACCCGGTCAATAAAAAAGAATACAGAAGTATGATTGGATCACTTTTGTATCTCACGGCGTCAAGACCGGACATACAATTCAGCGTATGTCTTTGTGCACGTTTTCAAGCTTCTCCACGTGCTTCACATCACCAAGCCATCAAAAGGATTCTCAGGTACCTACATGGAACTCAAGAATTTGGTATTTTTCTTCCTTCTTCCTCAACCGTTTCTTTGAAAGCTTTTTCGTATGCTGATTTTGGGAGTTGTAGGATTGAGGAAAAGTACTTCGGGTGCTTGTCATTTTCTTGGTAATTCACTTGTTGCTTGGTCCTCTAGAAAACAAAGTTCAGTTGCACAATCCACGGCCGAATATGAATATGTAGCTGCGGCTAGCGCTTGCTCACAAATTCTTTGGATTGTTCAAACACTTAAGGACTATGGGGTTGATTTAGATAGTGTTCCTCTGTTTTGTGATAACACTAGTGCAATTTGTATTGCTAAAAACCCCGTGAAACACTCTAGAACTAAGCACATTGACATTAGGTATCACTTTCTTCGTGATAATATTGAAAAAGGAAACATTGTGCTTCACCATGTCGATACCGAACAACAATTGGCTGATATTTTTACAAAACCTTTGGATTTCACTCGTTTTTGTTTCATTCATAGTGAGATAGGGGTTATGCATCCTCATGGCTTAAATTGAGGGGGAGTTTTTGAAACTTTGAAAGTCTATGTGTGAATCTGAAACTAAAATAATATGAGCATAGTATTTCATACATATATGACTTTGTGATTCCTTTTACAGGCTGAAAGTTCTTACTACATTACTCATGTTATACATTTTGTAGTTTTTGCCATGACTGGTAATTGGAATAATTACTTACACTAAATCTGGTCATGATCGAACTTTCTTGCTGTTTTGAACTTGTTGCGTGCTCACAAGTGCTTTTAATCATAAAAAAATTAATCAAGTGATCAGCTCACATGTTGAGTTTTCAAATAAAAAATTGAGAAAAGATCAAGAGAATATGCATGCATCGCACTTCTTCTTTTGAGATTGCTTATCATCGCACTAAGATATGAACTTGGAAGGAATTGTGTATGACTAAAACCATGTCCTTAAGCTTCTGATTGTCAAATGACATAGGCTTGGCTTGGTTGGTTAGAATAAGGCTGATGCAGCATATAATCTCTTGCAAATATCATATGATCAACTTTGTGCCTTAAATGATTATGAATAATAGAAATGCAGCAACAAGTGTCATGTTTTCAGGTTTTGAAATAGTTGTGTAAGGGAGATCATGACTTGCTTAAACTGAAAAATACATTTGATCTCTAGCATGGCTTACACTACTTTATGTATCTCATTGATGTGATAGTGTAAGTAACCAGATAGTATGACTTGGATGAGCTTTGTTTTGTATGTATATGTTATAATATGCTCATAACATTTAAAAATTTCTCTTTTGAACCTTGCTGAATACATTGTCAAAGGGGGAGAAATATGTATAAGGAGAGATTTTTTTACACTTTGCATATGTTATACACTTTCTTCCTTCTCTGATTTTAAAAAATGGGGAGAAATTAATAAAGGGGGAGAAATGAGTTTTCAAAGCATTTCAAAACTTTTCATAAGCCAATGTTCGGATATTAATTGGTGTTGCCAATGCATTCATCCAGGGGGAGATTGTGAGACCTATGTGTGCTGAATACATTGGCAATTAGGATAAAAGTTAGCATTAACATTCAAAGTTTTGAATATTGCCAAAACATTCTTCTGTGGCAAGGTCCGACAAGTTCTTTGTTAGGTCCACCAAGTGTTGGCAAGGTCCGACGCAAGGTCCGGAGAGCTCCTGCAAGGTCCGGAGAGCTTCTGTGAGGTCCGGAGCTTGTTTTTAGGGAGCTCCCGTGAAGTTCAACTCGTAGAACTGCAACGTCTTGTTTTTGCTTTTAACTTGCAATGTTTCAAACTTGCTTTATGGGAAGGTTTGCTTAGTATTAATTTGCTAAGTTTTTGGTGAGTTTTGGTGGTTATAGCTGTTATTGTTTGATAGGGTTTGCAACATGCTTATGTGACGTGCTCATGTAAGGTGTTGTGGTTTTCGAACTAACGTGAGTCAAGTCGAGGACTTGTGCTCGGAAGAATTGGTTGTTTATTCATGTGCAGGTGTTTCTTGAGTTCAAGACATGGCTGGTGACGGGATCCTTGGACTAGTCTCAGGGAGGAGATGAGGTTCCAACAACCAAGTTCGGGAGGAGCTGTGGTTGAGTTGATCGGGAGGTCGCGCAGCATGTTTGGATCAAGGGCAGTGCATATGAAGGTTGCGTGTACGTCGTTGGAAGGTGTTTGCACATGCGCAAGGAGTGCATGGACGTGGAAACATTGTTCCAAGGCGTGATGAAGAGAAGTGGACGTAAAGAATTGGTCGGAAAGGTCCAACCGGCTGGATTGCGTACTCAGGCTGAGGCTGAGTCGGATATGGCTCAAATATAATTTGAGTTGGTTATGATATGATTTCGTGCTAGGCACGAAGTTGAGTTGTTTTAGGAATGTTTAGGACGTTCCTAAGGTGTTTGGAAGTCTCATGATTGCTTCTATCTGCGAATAGGAGAGTCCTGAGCAGTTATGGTAAGTTAGGATACGAGTCCAATTAGGAGTAGGAGTCCTAGATTGGATTGTTTAGCCTGAGGGCTGGCTATAAAAGCAAGGGAGGCCAGAGCTCTCGTGGGTAGAGAACTTTGGGCTGTTCCTCTTGTGTTTTTACAGGACTGTTCTCGGCGTGGTCACAGCTTATCCGGTGCAACAGAAAATCCCCACGCTGTGCATCGAGGGACTGACGAGCGGGCCCGGCCGGCTCGTCTTCTTCCTCGCGCCCGCTCTTTTTCCCGCGCCGCCCTCTCGCCGGCACACCTCTGAAGCTTGCCGGACTTGGCTTCCCGACCGCCACTCGGCCGGAAACTCGCCGCCTGGGCCTACTTTCATGCGCTGAACACGATGGCACCGACTGCTCCGGTCGGCGGTGGCCCTAACCTAGCCGGTGGCAGTGCAGCGGCTCGGACTCCCTTCGGTTATGCCACCCGGCCAACTCAGCCCGCCAAAACCTCGGTGGAAGGGCTCTACAGCACCGGGGGATCTCAGAGAAGGTCGACAAGGCCATGCCAGGGTTCGGGAAGAGCTCTAACCTAGCCGTCACCGTGAGCCCGACCCTTCCCGCCATAACCGCGGGTGGAAAACCAAGAAATACGCCGGCTACAGCCAAAATTAAGCTAGGGTTGCGACGAAAACTGGTGCGCCGTCAAGTCTAGCTCCTGTGAGTGCAGTTTGATAAACTCTAAGCATGTATTTGTTGGGAATTTGTGGTTTTCTTACCCGAAGGTAGTTCTACACCGGCTGGAAGTGCTTTACGAAATTCGCCGGCGATGATCGGTCACTGGTTCTAGGCTTTGGGGTCGAGCAGCGTGGAGCCTAGGCGCGTCCAAAACCACTCCTTCTTGGTCGTGACAAGTCCTCTGCCGAGCTGCCCACGGGAGCACCTTTGCTCGGTTTTTCCCAGCTGCCGCGAAGAACGTCGTTTGCTCGGCTTGTGGTGGCTCAACTCGACCGGAAGTGATGCGGGGAGGGCGTGGGAGGTCTGGGGGTGCTGGTTTGCTAAGTTGCCGACGTTGGTACGAGAGAGACGATCGCTCCCGAGTGACTGGATCACAGCGGCGGCTCCTCGGCGTTCTGTCGTGCGAGAGGGCGGTGGCTGGGGGTCGGCTCGTGGTTGTGGCGAGCTGGGGCACGGCTGGGAGTTACTGCGCCCCCACGAGGAGCTCGCCAGGGCGCGAGGGGAGAGCAGGAGGTGGCGCCCGGCATTTCTCGGTGTGTCACGGTGGAGCCTCGGCTCGGTTCTGAGTGCAACACTTAGCCCCTAAGGCTATTGACTTTTGTGCAATTTTAACCTCCCCAATGACATGTGGGACCCACTTGTCAGTGCTCCCCCACCCCTCAAAAGATCTCCAAAACTTGGCAAGGGATGAATTCAAATGTTTGGAGTTTCAAACTGACCTACATTTATATGGTTGGGCAAATTTCCCCCAAATTCAAATGTATAATTGAATTCTTTGCACATTGGGATCCTTTTTGGAAAAATGGGTAGCAAACCTTTTCAAAAATTATTGAAACTTTGCCTCCCCACTGATTTGAACCTAAGGAATCCAAATATGCACTTTGATCCTTGTGTTAGCTGCTGCAACCATGAATTTGAATGCAACAGTTTTGAATCACCCTCTCATGTGTTATCATATGTGTAGAAAGTTTGAACTAATACCCTCTTGATGGAGGTTACTTGCTCTTCAAAATTCTTCACAAGATATTCACCACAAAACTGTGGGTTTGTGAGGTGATGAAAAGTTTTTGCAAGTCCCTTTTCTTGGGCTTTTACAGTTATGAGTCAGAAATATTCAAAGTTTACCTCCGGAGCTTCAGTTTTTTTCCTCCAGAGCTTCAGTTTTTGCCTCCGGACCTTCTGTTTTTCCCTCCGGAGCTACTGATTTTTGTGCTACATAAGTAACACATCATAGGTCAGTAGTTAAGAACAAAAAATCTCAAACTTTGACTCATAAACCTGTTTTTTTATCTCAGCTTTCGCATGTTATTCCTGCTGGACGTCGTGTGACTCACTACTGGATTCCTAAATGCCTTTTAACTAACCCCAGTATTGAGTCATCGACGTATTGTGCTTCTATGTAGGTTACACGCTTGAGGAAGGAGAACATTTGGATTGTGGATTCAGGTTGCTCACGCCACATGACCAGTAACAAAGAATTGTTCTCCTCTATCTCTTTTGTGTCACGTGTAGAGAATGTTACTTTTACCGATAATTCTTCAACTCTTATAATTGCTAAGGATTCGGTTAGAGTAAATGATCACTACACTTTGAAGGATGTGGCACTTGTCAAAAATTTGAAATACAACTTGCTTTCTGTTTCACAATTGCTAGATGAAAATCTGGAAATTATTTTCAATAAAAACTGCTGCAAAGTTGTAGGTTCAAATAGTGAGCTTATTTTTAACATGTCTCAGTTTGGAAGAGTTTTTAAAGCTGAATTTGTTATGTCTTCTTCTAATCATAGATGTCTAGTTGCAAATGATTCCAAAGATTTATATTTTTGGCATCGTAGACTTGGTCACGTAGGCTTTGATCATCTCACGCGTGTTAGTGCTCTTGATCGCATACGTGGGCTGCCTAAGCTTAAAGGGGATAAATAAATTGTGTGCTCCTCTTGTAGACATGCTAAGATGGTTGCAGGTTCACATGCTCCTCTCACAATGACCATGACAACTGAACCGGGTCAACTTTTACACCTTGACACCGTAGGACCTTCACGTGTTCAATCCTTCGGAGGTAAATGGTATGTTCTTGTGATTGTTGATGACTATTCTAGATACTCTTAGGTTTACTTTATGGCATCTAAGAATGAAGCTTTCAGTCACTTTAGAACTTTATGTCTTAGATTATCAATTGATCACCCAGGATCTTTAAGAGCAATTAGAATTGATAATGGAACCGAATTTAAAAATCAATCGTTTGATCACTTTTGTGCCGAAAATGCAATAGATCATCAATTTTCTTCATCATATGTACCTCAACAAAACAGTGTTATAAATAGAAAGAACAGAACCTAGTTTGAGATGGCTAGGACTATGCTTGATGAATATATAACTCCTAGGAAATTTTGGGCTGATGCAATTGCAACTGCTTGTTATGTCTCAAATCGTGTTTTCTTGCGTGCTAAGCTATGTAAAACACCATATGAGCTCAGGTTTGGACATAGGCCTAGTGTCACACACTTTAGGGTCTTTGGTTGCAAATTCTTTGTTAAGAAACATGGTAATCTTGATAAATTTTAAGCTAGATCTGTTGATGGCATGTTTCTTGGTTATCCATCTCATACTAGAGGTTACCGTGTTCTTTTACTTGATACTAACAAAATTGTGGAGACTTGTGAGGTTTCTTTTGATGAAGCTAGACCAGCTACTAGTTAAATATTGCAGGTCCGGATCCATATCCGCAGGGGGGGGAGTATTATCATTGAAGAAGAGGAAGAAGTGGTGCTGCTGCCCAAAATCAGCAGCTAATGACATTGTTCCAGCTCTTGATCTTGATTCACAGCCAGCACCGACGACCACCATTGCTGGTCCAGATCCTCCTCACGTCACAAGCTCATCTATTTGTGATGAACATGAAGAAGAAGAAGCTTGTGAAGTGTCGACTCCCCTCCGGATTCTCAAAAGTCATCCTCCACAACAAATTTTTGGAAGCTTGCATGAACGAGTTACAAGATCCTGGTTTTTCGACCATAATTCTCATGCTAATTCTGTTTTGTTGCTTCTTTTGAACCCAAAGATATATCATACGCACTCACTAATGAATCTTGGATTATTGCCATACAAGAAGAGTTAGAAAATTTTGAAAGAAATAAAGTTTGGAAACTTGTACCTCCACCTCAAGGTCACACTTTAATTGGAACTAAATGGGTGTTTAAAAATAAACAAAGTGAGGATGGGGTCGTGGTTAGGAATAAGGCTAGGTTGGTTGCTCAAGGTTTCACACAAGTTGAAGGTCTAGCTTTTGATGAAACTTTTGCTCCTGTTGCTAGATTAGAAGCCATAATAATTTTGTTAGCTTTGTTCTGCATCTAAAGGTTTTAAGCTATATAAAATGGATGTTAAAAGTGCTTCTCTTAATGGCTACATAGATGAGGAGATTTATGTCAAACAACCACCTGGTTTTGAAAATCCAAATTTTCCTAATCATGTTTACAAACTGTCCAAAGCCTTGTATGGTCTCAAACAAGCCCCTAGAGCATGGTATGATAGGTTAAAAACATTCTTACTTGAAAAGGGGTTTACCATGGGCAAGGTTGATAAAACTCTTTTTGTGCTTAAGCATGGCAATGACTCATTATTCATTCAAGTGTATGTGGATGATATTATCTTTGGTTGTGCTTCTCATGATCTTGTGTCCAAGTTTTCAGCTATGATGAGTTCAGAATTTGAGATGAGTATGATGGGAGAACTCACGCACTTTTTGGAGCTGCAAATCAAGCAAACCAAGGAGGGTACCTTTGTTCATCAAACAAAGTATACAAAAGATCTCCTAAGGCGCTTCAACATGGATAAAAGCAAGCCTCTTCGGACACCAATGGGAACAGCAACAACACTTGAACTTGATGAAGATTGTGATCCCGTTGATCAAAAAGAATATAGAAGCATGATCGGATCACTTTTGTATCTCACGGCATCAAGACCGGACATACAATTCAGCGTATGTCTTTGTGCACGGTTTCAAGCCTCCCCACGTGCTTCACATCGTCAAGCCGTCAAAAGGATTCTCAGGTACTTACATGGAACTCAAGAATTTGGCATTTTTTTCCTTCTTCCTCAACCGTTACTTTGAATGTTTTTTCCGTTGGGAATTGTAGGATTGATAGGAAAAGTACTTCTGGTGCTTGTCATTATCTTGGTAATTCACTTGTTGCCTAGTATTGAATTTGAAATTCCAATTTCCTCAATTTGCAAAGTTGGTTCCACAAATGTGTTCTCCACATTTGAATTAGCAGCCATGCCAAAAATTAGAAGCTTTGGAGTGGGTTTGCTATTTAAATTTAGGGTGACACCAAAAACCCTTTAGAATTTAAATTTGAATTTGGAACTTGAACCAAACTTGATCAAATGCAGCATTGAAGTAAAAAGTTGAATTCTTCATATTTAATTTGGCTTTCCTGCAAATATCTAGAATTTTTGGACAGAAGTTGGTGGCAGAAATAGAAGATCAGAAATATTAAGGGGGGGAAGAGAGAATGACATGTGGGGTTAGCTAGACAGTCTCTACCGAGCCAACGTCATTTTCCCGGTTTTCCTCCGCAGCCACCACGGCGATGCCTTGGCTTGGCGCCGAAGTCACCGGTTCGCTTGTTGCGGTCGCAGCTAAGTCGATCAGCACGGCTGCTCGTACGTATCCACTCCCTCAGTGAAGAGAACGCGCACGCCTCCTCTGTTTTCGCTGCCGAACGCGAACTCGCCCCTTCCTCTGCTCTCTCGGTGTTAGCCCGAGGTTTCTTCGGCTGAGCAAGTGTGGCGGACCAGAATCCGGGCATCCAGGATCGCAGAGGGTGGTGCCGCACAATGCGACACCCGACAGCACACATCATAAGGATACATTGTATTACATAGAAAACCAACTGAAATGTACAAAGTAGTACACTACTCAGTTACAAACTAGTGTTTATATTACACAGCGGAAATTAAATTTGTACAACTCACGCCCGTCTATCTAGCAAAAGTCGGTTGCCCAGCCCTAGGGCAACCTACACTAGCTGAACTCCTCAGCTTAGCGCGGCGTGTATGGCTCCCACTCAGCCGTGGTCCCCGACGGAGGGTAACCCTCGCCGGTTGACTCGTAACCCGAGTCCGTGAGATGCTCCTCACCTGAAAAACACTTAAGCAGCAACCATGAGCACGATGACTCAACAAGACTTAACTGACTCGCCTAGCATGAAATTCTACATGTAGTGTACAATGAACATGAGACGGTAGAATTGCAGCAAATGGACACGCCTACAAGTTCATCCTTAGTTCATCTTTTAGCCACAAGTTAACAGTTCATAAATATGAAATTTAGTAAGCAATATTTGGTGGCACACATGTAGCAATACAATTATACATATCAGCAGCATTGCATCATCACATTCCATAATTTATCTACGTTACGACGCAGTGAACATGCAGTACTCATCACCGTGAGGGACGGCGAATCAACTCGGTATACACCTGCAGGAATACCCGAAGAGCACATCATGTACGCCCACCCGTGGAGCTGCACAGCACGCTCACTCGATGTCGTACGGGACAACCTTTAACCCAACAGCCCAAACGTGGAACCGGTCGCAACGAAACGGACAGGAGGTTCCCTACCCGGAGCATCTCTCTATGCACGTTAGCAGATTTCCACCTTGCTGCCCTCAACGTACACCTATAAATCGGTGTGCTATGCCTCGACGCCCTTAGGTTTAGGTTACATCGGTTTACCGGGGCCCATATATCCGATATGCCTTCGGTACGTTCAATACTTGTTCAGCAGGGCCGCACACGGATCGGTCCTCAATCGACACGGACAGGGCTGCGCATACAAGACTTCCTCTTGCTGCGCACTAGCCCCTGCCTAGTCTCATTTTCATTTCTAAAGTGATCTCACATCACTCGAACCAATCCCGTGTGTCCGAAGCCTAACTCGCGAGTAGATTCCAACTACTCGACTTGTACCGAAGTTCTATGAATCATTAAGCATGGCCTGTCTACTCGAGGACTTATACACTACCCTCACTCTTATAGGGACATCTGGTCATGCATTTGGGGTTCCATCCGTCGTACACCTAATGCACATATGTATACCTCATACTACGTATGTAAATAAAGCAAAACTTGTAAAATGGGTTAATGCAAACCAGGGCTTGCCTTGTTGCTGCTGGTCAGGGGTTAGGGCTTCATCTGGAAGAAGGAAGTCGAGCACTGCCGGAGTTTCCTCGCCTTCAGCGACTACACGTAAACGATATACTATATGTCAATTTAACTGCAATGTTTCAACTTTAATATGTAAAGACCATAATGCTAGCTTGCCCTCCCCTTTGGCTCTGAAATTTTTATGGTGGCTTGGTAGAGTCCTAATCATAGTCTTGACCAAGTTTCATTTGCAACAAAGTTCATTTGGGCTTTGTACAATTAAAAGCCTATTTGGTCAATATTAGAGCTTCTAAGGAATTCCAGGGGTTTTCATGGCTCCAACCATAACTTTCTGGAAACTAGAAATTTAGATGGTTCTAATGGAATTGGTTTCATGTCATTTGAATAATTCTAGAGGAAGTTATGCCCTAAACAAGATTTGAGAAAATCTGAAAAATGTTTCTGTACGTTTTTCTATTTTCTCAGGGCAGTTCACCTAATCACACGGGGAACTAAATGAACTTGGATGGGTCTGAAAATTTTACTGTGACTCCAGGATTTTCCAATGAACTTTGCCGCCAAATTTCAGAATTTTTCGTAAAGTAATTCTCCAGATAAAATTCCTAACAATTTAAATTTTAGGGAGTTAATTCTGGAAAACTATTAAGTTTCATGAGCTGAAATCTGTGTTGCTGGAAAGTACTCAAAAAGATGAGTTCAGCAAAATTTGGTTCACTGAATTTGGAGCTTCCTAGCAAAAGTTCTATGCATTTGAAGTTTGAACAAAATCTGAAAATTCAAATAAAGTTTAAACCGACAGGTGGGGTCCCGGGCTATGTGTAAGCACCGCAGCTAACCCACACGGGGTTCCGCAGAGTTTCCCACACAGTCGCACGGTATCCCGGTGCCACAGCAGATCCGGTGCTGTTTAACCCGAGGCTGACACGTGGGACCCGCGGGGCTTCGTCTACCTCACGCTCCCGCTGTTCCCCGCCTGTCCCTTCGCCGGAGAGCTCGCCGCCGGCGTTCTACTGCCCCACCTTCGATGAAACTCGCCGCCTGTGCATATTTCGGCTTGGGGAACACGGTGGTACCCTCCCCGGAGCTCGGCGACGGCCGGAATAGTGCTTGCCATGGTGACAGCGGCCGGAAGCTCATCGGCGACGTCGAACTCGGTGTCCTCTGTACCTTTTTCGACGTGGTTTGCTCGGAGAGCTCCGCTGAGACTTGCTGATCACAGATACAAGCACTGATCCTCATGAAAATGGCCGCAACTATGATCTCACCGTCGACCTAGGGCTAAAACGGCAGATGCTCGAAAAACTTGAATAGCGGCGCCAAGACTCGATGGTTTTCGATGGTCTTTGATCCTAGGTGGCCGTGGGGAAGTGTAGAACATGTGCTTAGCTCGGTTCTTTGAACGCTGAGGACTAAACATGGAAATACTCTCCCTACAGAGCATGAAAGAGGGTAGGGTCTTCACCGTGAGTTCGAGCAGCCTCCGGCACATCTCTTCGCTGTTGATCTTCGGTCGCGAGAACACCTGGATCAGCGGCTCACCGAGGACCCGAGGAGAGCGGCCGGTGAAGTGTTTCGTTTTGGCTGTGTGCGGGCAGAGCGAAGAGGATGAGGCCGGATTCACGTGGGCTGGCGTTTTTAACCGCGTGTTGCACCCGGCGCCCTCGGTCAACAAGCAGGAGGTGGCAGAGGCGAGGCGGTCGTGCGCGATGTCGGCAGCAGCTGCCGCGCGCTCTCGGCCGAGGGAGAAAAAATCAACTGAGGATGCTTCTGTGTTAAGGCTGCTGACAAGTGGGACCTCCCCTCTAATTCTTTTTCAAATTTTTCATTTCTGTTTGCACTGAAAATATCCCAGCTACTCACAATTGAATGTGAGACTTAAGCACCAAGTCACAGTTTGAATTTGGTGTCCTAAGTTTGAAATTGGTTTGGCTAAATTTGCTTCACAGTTGAACTGAAATTCAAATTCAGTTTTTGAATAAATGCAAATTTAGCTCCTGACAAGATGAAGTCCAATGGGGATGAAAACTGGTGGCTAACTCAGAAAAATGTGCTGAGTTTGAATATGAAGTCAACTTTTGAATTCAAGTGATGAAAGTTGCTGCAATTTGAATTTGCATTCAAACTGGCCCCTTTTTGAATTGTCTCCAAAAGTGCCTCAAAAAGTGTTCGATTTGCATGAAATTTGGCCTGAGCCTTCCTAAGAATATATAAGGTCTAGGGGTGAGCTCAACCTTTCATGTTCATGTGTAGCAATCCCACTTTTTGGATGTTAGGGCTTTCCCCTCTAAGCACCCTTTTGATGGTGGTTACTTGCTCTTCACAAGTGTTCATAAGATATCCACAAAATGAGCTGTGGTGTTGTGGTGTGATGAATAAATTTTTGCAAGTCACTTTCTTGGGCTTTTACAGCAAGGTCGCCAGCGGTGCGGGGTGCTACGGTCCAGGCTACGGGCAGCTGCGGTTCCTCTCCAGGTGTAATCGCCGTCCGTTTGCTCCGAACTACCGAAAGAACGGCTGACCGTCTACCCCAAAATTCGGCTCCAAGGTGAAATCATAGTTTAATTGCTTTGGCCCGATGCTTCTACACAACCTAGCGCAGCTCCTCGATGAAGAATCATCAGAAACCGTCGAGAAAATGAAGCTGTAGGCTGAGTTTTTCTGGCCGCCGACGCACAACCCTAGCTGCACCGTTGAGCTACACATTGCACGAGTTTTTACCCATCTTTGGATGCAAAAACGTGCTCCTCACATCACCCTGTTGCTTGTGGTGCTCTCCCCAACCAGAATACTCGTCTTCCATGCGAGAACAACGGCGCCGTGGTGGAGTTGACCACTGACGCTGTCAGGGAGGTATCCCCGGCTATTTAGCGCCGCCACCGAGCTTCCCAGCGTGTTCGTCGTCGGGTTTTGGGCACAGGCGGCAATATTTGGGCCGTCTAGGGCACTGGGCAGCCGTTCCAGCGAGGCACCGCCGTTGCTCCGGTGAGGGGGCCGTCCGGGCGCGAGGAAGACGACGGTGGAGGCCTGTCCCACCTGTCAGTGACACGGCCCAGGCTCGGGATCGGGGTGTGGCATGGGATCGGCTGTGGCTGCGCGGGTTAACTCCGTAGCCCCCGGTGTTGTCGCAATTCCACTCGTCCGGTTTAAAACACTGGGCCCGGTCACAATTATTTGAAGTTTCTGTTACGCAAATAATTCCAGAAATTAGCTAATCTTTGCAAGCCCATAACTTTGTGTAGAAAACTCCAAAAAGGGTGAGACCAATTTTGTTGGGATCCTCATGAGGTGTAATTTACAGAGGAACAAATTTCTTGCTACGAAAATGCCCATTAAGTTCTGTGGAATTGTTTTTAGTAAATCCTTTGGAGATTTATTTCAGGAGCAATTCTTTATGAAACTTTCCCAAATTTGGGCAGCTAATCCTTTTCATAGTTACTGATCTCCAGTAAACATTTGAGCTTCATTGGAGTTGAATTGCTAGGATAAAGTGCCTTCCAAAGTTCAGCTTTTATTTGAAAATTCAAATTTAAACAGAAACTTTTCAGAACTCCTGTCCAACTTCAAAAATTCATATCTCTCTGTTGGTAGCTCCAAAAATGGTGAAAAAATTTTGTTAGAACCAAAGAGACCTACCCTAATTAGATCTTCAACTGTTAGTCATGTCAAAGCTCTTGATTTGGGCTTAAAATTCAGAGAAGCCTTGTGCTTGTGGGAATTTTATAGAGCACAAGGTGCAATGAAAATTCTCCAAATTTTGCTCAGATCATCCTTGGAGAGTCTAGTATCCACTGGAAAAATCCCAAAGCCAATTAAGGACGCTAAATAGCAGTAGCTATGAATAGAAGTTACTTCTTATAATTTATTAGCACTTATACATATAATTTGCTACATCTCATATACTGACCGAAGTTGAAGATACACCGGAGCCGTTGGACGTCCTCCCACCCAAAGCTAACTTTCCATTTGACTCACAACCAGGCAAGCCCCGGTTTACATTTAAGTACCTTTTACAAAGTTTTTCATTTGTATCACTTATGTCTAGATTAAAATGTATGCATTAGAGTTAAGATGATTGAAACCCCACTTGCATAGCTGTAAGGGCCTCAGTTTTTTACACAAAATTGAAGTGTTCATTACCACACCACACACCTTATTTGAGGAAAGATGATGAACACAAATGAAGAGCAAGTAACCACCATCAACATGCTCATTAGAGAACAAACTCACACATTGCAAAAGTGGTATTTCCCACATGTGATATAGGTGGGCTGGACATATGAAAACTCCTACACTTTGCTAAGGATGTCCATGCCAAGTTTCACCCAAATTCAAAACCTTTTTGAGGTCATTTTGGGTATAGTTAGAAAGAGGGCAGTTTGAAACCATATTCAAATTCAAACTGTTTTTATCCCATGAATTTAAAAGTGGGAGGCATATTCTTACTCAGCACATTTTTGTGAGCTCACACACCAAATTTGACTCCATTTGGAGTTGATCTTGACATGAGCTAAGTGGGACAAATTCAAACTTTATTTGAATTCAAAACTGAACTTGTGCTGAAATTCACTCAAACCAAACCCAGTTTGAATTCTACTCAATTCAAATGGCTCATGGGTGAATAATTTTAATTTCCAGGGGTAGTATGGGGTTCACTGTTTACAACAGTGATTAGGAGTAAATTTCAGAGGTTAAAATGGGGAGTGAGACCCACATGTCAGCCTCTACTTCAAATCAAACCAACTGAGACTTTTCTCACTCGGTTAACCGCGCCGCCGCTGCGATCGCCACCGAGAGAAGCCGCCGCGCCAGCAGCTGCTTGCCCACGCGTGGGCATGAGGCGGTGCAGAGCCTTCTTAAGGCGCCCCCCACTCCTCGGCCGAAGCATCACCCGTTCTTCCCCTGCAAGAACTCAGCGCCGGCCGAAACTTTCCGCAGCTCGGAATCAATCGGAGAGCGCCGATCACAGCTACCTCCGTCCCCTCCAGAGCCCCGGCAAGGTACTAGAGACCTTCCTCCGTCTTCCCCGCTGCTAGAATTCAGTTGAAACCGATTGATATCGGCTGTGCGAAAGATCAATTCGGTGACTTAGAACCGCTGCACCTCGGGCTCCCGTGGACAGCCCAACCAGGGCGTTGTCACGCCCGAGCCAAGGCACCCTTGGACGCGCTGGTGACCGGTGCTGCTCACTCCAGAGCCACAGCCCGAGTGATTCCTCACCGGCGGCGAATATCCAGTTTTCCCCTTTCGGTGTGCAGAACGACCTTCGGGTGCGATTCTGTCGAATTCGTGCTCTAGAAAGGATTAGAGGGCCTCAATCCGCTCTCACACAAACTAGACACGGTAACGCACAAGTTGCCTTCACAACCCTTGGCCGGAGAACCTCTGTACCTGGCGTAATTCGAGGTTTACCAATGGCGGAATAAACGGGAGGCATCGGGCGCATGGTGAGGACCTACTTCGGGCCTTCCCCGAGCTGCCTCAAGCTCATGTCGACCTTCCCTGAGGTCCACTGATGCTTCCCGACCGGTTCCTCAAGTAGTTGAGGTGCTAGGGAAGTCAGCCGACATGCTCGAAGTATTTCCAAGGTGGCGGCTCGTCGCCGACCATGCACCGGCCATTGTCATGAGTAGCTGACCCCAGAATCCTGTTCCCCGAGTGAAAGTAGGCAGGGGCGGCCAAAATCGTGAAGTTTGGAGCTGTACAGAAGCCGGCGGCGAGCTCTCCGGCGAGGTCCCTCGGCGGTGGTGCGCGGGCGTCGCGAGGTTGAAGAAAGGGGTGGACCCCAGCTGTCAGCGGCCGATATTTTGAATCGGGATCGGGCTGCGGATGGGATCGGGTGTGCTGGTGTGCAAAATCCTTGTGGGCCATGGTGTGCTGTCGCCTCGACGTGCGACGCGTGTCCCCGGGGCCCACTCGCGAGTTTAAACTTTTCCCGATTTTCAGATTTCCTTCAAACTTCAAATCCTCATAACTTTGGCTAGAAAGCTCCAAATTGATTGAACCAAATTTTGCTGGATTCAGCTCTCTGAGTACTTTCAAGCAACTAAAGTTTCAACTTATGAAAACCCTTAATTCTCCAGAATTAATTCCTCAAAAAAAATTAAATTGTTTGGAATTTTAACTGGAGAATCCTGTGGAGGAAAATCCTGAAATTTTGCTGGAGTGTTCACCAAAATATCCCTGAACTACCATAGAAATTTCAGATCCATTTGAGCTCATTTGATCCACCTAATGGTGTGATTAGTGGAACTGTTCCAAAGAAAATAGAAAATGTTCAGAAACATTTTCAGAATTTTCTCTGAAATTGTTTAGCTCATAACTTTAGCTAGGAACCTTCAAATTAAGTTAGACCAACTCCATTAGAACCCTCTGAAAATCTAGTTTTCAGAAAGTCATAGTTTGTTTCATACAAATCCTTAGAACACCCTAAAAGCCTTCAATTAAGGTAAAGTACATGATTAATTGTGGAGGGCTCAAATGAGCTTTACTGCAACTAAAACTTGACCAAATCTCTGTTTAGGTTGTAACCAAGCCCCAGTAGAAGTTTCACAATCATTGGGTCTGTCTAGCAAGGGTTATAGACTTCACAATTTCAAAATCAATACAAATGCATTTAAATTGATACATGTATTCCTTCTGTCATGTAGTCGCTAAGGTCGAGGAGGAACCCAAAGTCCTAGACTTCGTTACTCCGGAGGAACAGCTAGCCTACGACCAAGAGCAGCAAGGCAAGCTCCGGTTTGCATTAACCTTTTTACAAATTTTTATTGTTTTGAGCACATACTTGTTTACTTTATTCTTTGCATTAGAGTCTTGTTTGGAAGCCCCACTGCATAGCCAAGAGAACAATGGGTTGGGTTTAGGATTGCAAAACCCTTTAGCTACTGCATTGCTAGGATAGAGTAGGATTCGGTACAAGTCGAGTAGTTGGAACTACTCGCGAGCATAGGCTAGAGGCACTCGACTCGGGTAGTGATAGCACATGAAACACATGGCAAGAAAATGAGACCGAGTGGAGTGTAAGGGCAGCAGGACTTTAGGGCCTGTGTGCTGTAGCTCCGCTTATGTCGATTGAGGACCGAGCCGTGTGTGGGCCTGTTGAACAAGCTAGAACAGTACCGAAGACCTACCGGCTATATGGGAACCGGGAAACTGATGTAACTCGGTTAGCTGGATATTGAGGCATTGCCCGTCGTTCAGAGGGTAGGTTGAGAGCTCGAGGTGTAAATCGGCTGGCGGCACGGAGATGCGCGTGCAGAGACCTCTTGCTCGGGACGATGGGACCGGTTCAATATTTGGCTGACGGGCAAAAGGTGGTTGCGTACGGCGTCCGTGATGGTTGTTGTAGGCAACATCGAGTACTGGCGTACGTGACGGGTTGTTCTGGTAACCCTGCAGGTGTAAATCGATTATAATCGCCGTCCCTCGCGGTCAGTGAGTACCACTTGTTCAATGTACCGTGACGTAGAAAGAACAGGCTAGTTACATGTTAAAATGTTGCTGATTGAAAGATGGACTTGATTGCTAATGAATTGCTGTAGTTTAGAGCTAACTAAAGTTCATTTCAACTTTGGGCAAAGTACATGAGAGAAATGCATTTCTTGTTTGATTGCGGCTCTCTCATGTGCCTTAGCGTAAGGTTCTCCACAACCTGCTGCTAAAACTTAAAAGTAAGGTTCTAGTAATTAGGCGAGTCCTTTGCAAATGATTTTACCTCATGTACCCATCAACCGTCATGTAGAAGTTCCATTTTTAGGTGAGACGGGTCAGACTTGCTGAGCTTTCGTGCTCACTGCTTGTGTTTGAAGCTTTTGCAGGGTTCTATGAGGAAGGGACTCCCGAAGAGGAGACGGAACCCCAGGAGGGGAACCCCGTCGAGTGGGAGTCGTGCACGCCGCAGAGTTAGTGTGTGTGTGTGTGTGCTAGCAAGGACACGTTCAAGGGCTGAACGTGCACTTGATGCTTAGTCTACGCCCGTAAGTGTAGACTGAACTTATTTTGTTGTAAACATGTTCATAAACTTGTTTATGTAAAAAAAATTTCGCTTCCGCTTTGTACCTTTGACGTGTGTTATACGGTGATGTGCAACGCAGCACCCCTCAGCGTGATCCTGGCTCGACAAGACCGTGGGGTCGTGTCAGCGTGGTATCAGAGCTCGCTTGAGGTTTAATACAGTACAAAGGTTTTCTTTTTCAAAAATCCAGTGAGGAACGAGTTAGTATCCCGTATAAGGATGTTATTAGTATATAGAAAGTGGCATATTGACCTATTTGTTATGTCGGAAAATCGTGTATCTCGGGACGTTTATGTCTTGGGGGGTACACGTAAGCGCTGTCCACCAGTGCGCACAAGCTGAAGGGTGGAGCCCCACGGGTGGCAGGTAACCCGACCCGCTTTGATATCCTCTACGACTCTTCATGTCGTTTGGGGTATTCGAGAGTGCTCAAAGCGCACTCCGCAATGTACTCCTTCCGACGATCAAGCGACTGAATGAACAACACAATCAGTTGCATCGTCTGAAGAAGGCAAAGAGGAAAAGCCGTGTCGACATCGCGGCAAGAACTGGTACAGAATCTGACCCAGCAGAACGAGGAACTTACTCAAGAGCGGGATGATGCTATTGAGGAAGGGCAAGGCTGGGAAGAAGATTACAACCAGGCTATGGACGAGGTGCATGCTTTGCAGGACCTCGTACCTCCGGTATTGGGCATACCGGTGGTCTTACGACTTCCAGCAGTGGGAGAACCCGGAATGGGAGAAGAGGTGGTAGATCCAGAGCCACCAGCAGAGGTACCGGAGGAGGACGACCCACAGGAGGTCGAGTTCTACTCCGAGTAGGGGGTTACGGTTGCCAAGTAGGGCAGCTAGGGTAGCGTAACCCAACTTTTGTAATCGGTGACATGTCGTGTAGACAGTAGCGTATGTATAGGTAGTGACGACATGAGCACGACTTCTCGGAGACCCGAGAATAATGTATCTTGTATAAAGTTCATGCTTTATCAATATATGTGAATGTTGTGCAAATTAATCATGTGTCACTTCAATACCTACTGTTGCTTATGGAATTTTAAGTAAGACATGTGCTGATTGCTGCTGTTTTTGGATTTCAGAATGACACGTACTCGTGCCAACCATGATGTTGGGGGTACTAGCAAAGGGGGGAGACCTCCCAACAGCCTCCCGAGGACTCCTCGGGACCGCAGCAGCAGCAACAGCAACAGCAAACACCGCCACCGCCACTGCCAAGGGTTACATTGGCCGACATCGTCGCGGCAATGGCGGGTTCACATCAGCAGCACACGGAGTTACTGCAAACTCTAATTGCGAATACGTCTCGTCCAGAGAGACGTCAAGACCGTGAGGAGCGTCAACAGAGCTCCTACTCCGACTTCCTGGCGACTCATCCACCGTTATTTTCAAGGGCGGATGAACCTCATGACGCGGACAACTGGCTCCGCGCGATAGAGATGAAGTTCGGGCTGCTCCAGATAAGCGAGCAGCGCAAGACTCAGTTCGCGGTCCAACAGCTCCAAGGATCCGCGAGCGCGTGGTGGGCCAACTTCTGTGCTTCACAGCCCACCGACCGAGTGATGACCTGGACGGAGTTTCGGACGGCCTTCAGGGCCTATCATATACCGCCAGGTCTGATGAAGAGGAAGACGCAGGAGTTCTTACACCTGCAACAAGGGAGCCGGAACGCGCTGGAATACTCCAGAGCGTTCAACGATCTCGCGCTCTACGCGTCGTATCACGCAGATACGGACGAGAAGCGGCGGGACCACTTTTACCAGGGGCTTAACCCGCTCCTGAAGGACAAGTTGGCGATGTTCAATCGTGGCAGCCTCAACGACATCATTGATGCTGCGATTGTTCAGGAGGACTCCGGCAAGGAGTTAGCAGCGGCGGAGCGAAATCGAAGCGCGCCGCAAAGCAGCGGAGAAGGAAGCGGTCCTTCTCAGAAGTTTCGGATGGTGAATCGCCCACCATCAGGTCCACGCTGGCAGCCACCACAGCTGTCGATGCCGTTCCGCAGTCGGCCGTACTCTTCACCGGCATTCAGGCCGGCACTGCCAGTACCACCACCGCAACAACAACAGCAGCAGCGGACGATGCCGCGTGCGTATGCACCTCAGCAGCGCATGCCGGGCTTTCGTCCCCCGAGCACTACACCAGCAGCGGCCACATGTTACAAGTGTGGTCGTCCAGGACACTTCGCGAGCAGTTGCCCGGAGAGGCAAGGCGGCGGAGTGGCACCACAGTTTCCGGGGAGGAATCAACCCCGTAACCCTACTAATGCGCGGCGGGCAAACCCTAGGCCCGGCACCGTCCACCAGCTTGCCATAGAGGACGTGCCGGAGGGCGAGCCAATCATTGCGGGTATGTTCCAACTCCACCAGCATCCCGCTATAGTACTGTTTGATTCAGGCGCCACGCATAATTTTATTAGCCAAGCTTTCATTGCTAAACACAGCTTGCCAATACAACCCACCGATAGTCAATATTTAATTTGTTCACCGGGTGGGAAGATTTCAGCAAGCATAATGGTTTCCAAAGCACCATTATGCTTAGCGGATAGAGTGTACCCCACGTCTCTCATTATCTTAGAGGGACAGAAGGTCGATGTCATCCTAGGGATGTCGTGGTTAACCCGCCACGGCGCTGTTCTAGACACCGTCCTTCGAGTCGTGCACTTAAACGCAGAGGTGCACGGTTCTCACTCATTATTTCTGGACAGTCCAGAAATAAAACTTCCAAGTGTCTATCTAGCCACAACCATCAGATTGGAAGATATTCCAGTGGTCCGAGAGTTCACTGACGTATTCCCGGATGAATTGCCGGGAATGCCACCCGATAGAGAGGTGGAGTTCAAGATTGAACTTGCACCGGGAACCATGCCAATATCCCGAAGGCCGTACAAGATGGCGCCCAAGGAGTTGGCTGAACTGAAGACTCAGCTCACGGACCTTCTGGAGAAGGGTTTTATTAGGCCGAGCTCCTCGCCATGGGGCTGTTCGGCATTATTTGTCAAGAAGAAGGATGAGACGTTGCGGCTTTGCGTGGACTATCGTCCATTAAATGCCGTAACCATCAAGAACAAGTACCCGTTGCCACGGATCGACATGTTTTTTGATCAGTTGGTCGAAGCAAAGATCTTTTCCAAAATGGACTTAAGATCCAGTGTGACGCCCTCAATTCTGTGGGAAAAACCACGGAACCGAGAACTAATGCATATGTGTGCCCAGGATGTTCATCACACATACACATACGTTCCACAAACTGAATTCAGATTATATATTACCACGAATAACAGAGTTTATTACAATATCTCATGAGTCTTGGACTCATGCTCACAGCGGAAGTCTTATTTCTATGCAGCAGAAGTCCTTATTTAAATGCGGAAGCAAAAACTAATGCGGAAACAAAACTAAGCAGAAGTGGCTCCATCTCTACTCCCTCCACAGGCAAGGTTGAGAACAGATCACACGCCATAATGTTCCACTTGATCTTCATAATAGGCTTCTCCTGCTGCTGAGGATGAAGTAATAATGCAAGGTTGAGTACAATGATGTACTCAGCAAGTGCGGGAAAACACATGATATGCAGCTCATAAACAAGGTAGGCATAAAAGGCTTATTTGCAGAAAAGCAATCTTGTAAAACCATGATAAAACAGCAACTTTACTTTAGATGAATGTAATCCCAGCATATATTAAATTACCAACATACCTTCATCACTCCCCGTGTTCCATCCGAACATTAACCAATCTTTTATTCATACTCACGAATACCTCCTCGTATTCGCTACCATCTCATCTCACAAACCAACCTCGTCTCACACCGAGACCAATCCAATGTCATGACCCAACAGTCATGCAACATCACATCATCCAGACTTAACAGTTCCAAACTAATAACCATAACCAAATCCACAACCAAATCCATAACCAAATCCATAACCAAAAACCTTCCCTATAACCATCCCAACTAATCATGGCAGTTTAACCAGGTGCTCGTGACCGTAAGCTCGGCTATCATGATAGTTTTAGACTCTGCAGAGTTTGCACCTCTTTACCCACAAGTTTGTGATTTCGTCACCCGTCGGCGACAGCAGAACCTCTATTATACCAGTACACATCCATCGGTGTATGGTCAAGAGATCACAAAATAGCCTTTACAAAGAGGTTACTAGATGTATGGACTCACTAAGGTTTCACCGGCAGGCTAGAATCTCCAATTCTCCCACCCACAGGCCCCCTCTTGTGCCATGCAGTTCCCAGGGCAGTCCTCTCTCGACTCCCATTCCCCACGCCTTCCACAGTCCATAACACTCTAGCAACTTACCTAATTACTCAGCTAAGCCGCACCCATACTTGGCCTTGTGGTGGCACTGTTATCCTGGCATGTGCATGCATGAACCGGTCCTTAGATCTACGGCAAGTAAACCACCATCTCATGCTACCTCATTCACAAACCCAGTCTTGCCTAGACCTCCCTCCGATCCATGTTCATTATTAACATCAGTTTCTTTTTATCAATACGAGTGCAGTTAGCTAGACACATCTATCTCGCTTCCCAATCCCATAAACTTAGCGAAGCATAAAGCAAAAACCATACCCGACTCATAAAACTTCCCAGGTGATAAGAGTGGTTTAACCAAAACTAGTAAACTCCTATAAAAGGGTTTCCCATCATGTTTGACTCAGCACACACGCCTTTTGAAAACAAAACAGTTTTATCCAAAACATAGGATCAATATGGTTGCTGCAGTTCGTCGTAGACAGCTTCCTGAACCTGTCCTGCTATGTAGGTTTCGCGTGCATACAAGATTCACAGCAATCAATATTTATGCACAAACCTTAAACTAGATGCGATGATGCACATGCATGCTATCCTATGATTTTTATTAGATTGGTGTGCTCTTGCATGGCTTGCATGGACAGAGGTGTTCAAATCAAAGGTGGACGTGGCGATGATCTTGTCTTTAGATTAAACTGATCATCGAGTGATCTGCCCACGAGAAGGCTTCTGTTCGAAAGGAATTTGAAGAACAGATGCAAGAGACGAACACGATGATGTCGTAAGGTGGTATTGAAGTCCTACCTCACGCTCTTCTTGTCTTCGAGGTCCTCCTCAGACCTGCTTGGTTCTTCTTCGGTGATCTCCCTTGTTGTGCTCCAGCGATGGTTTGCTCGGTGAGTTAGGGCTAGGGCTCTAAATCGTTGGCTCAGGAGTTGAAAGAGAAGTTTGTGGTTTCGGCCAGAGGTTCTGGGTTCTATTTATAATCGGGAAGAGAAGAGTCCTAATCTGATTGGATCCCAAATAAGAGTCTTATTCAGATCTTTGTTAGATCCTGACGTCTTATCTTCGGTAACCATTGTGGATTTTAGATCGGTTTCTGTTGCGTACCGGTGTCCTTACGCGTAACAGCTGCTCCAGAATTCGTTACCTCTGGGATGATGAGCTCCGGAAGCTCCACGTGTCCTCCGGGCCTGGTATCTCCTCATCCGCAGAGACGAGCTCCGGTTGTGCCGCGTGTCAATCAATCGAGACCTCCCTCTTCTGCGGAGATGAGCTCCACGCACGCCACGTGTGGGTGCCAGACTTTCCGCTCTCCTTTCCTCAGGGACATGCCCCGAGGTCGACACGTGTTTAGCTGCGACGGACCTTCCGGGGATAAGCTCCGGTGGCGACACGTGTTCGATAGATCCGGACTTCTCTGAGATGAGCTCCGAGATTGACACGTATCCCGCGCGACTGGTCCTCTTATTTCCGCGAGGACTAGCTCCGAGGATGACACGTGACCTATGAAAAATGCCTTTGCTTCTTCCGCAGAGGCTAGCTCCGCGGCAGCACGTGTTCCACAGGGTCGGACCCCTTTTCAATTGCGGAGGTGACCCCCGAGCCTGCCACGTAGATAATTTAGCGGTGGAACTCTCCCAACTTCTCGGGAACGAGCTCCGAACACGCCGCGTGACCTGCTGGCCGCGGAAGTTGTCTTCGGCGCTCTAGGAGGGCTTTATTGGCTATTCTTTTGATAATTCTCTCTGTTCCTATTTTTCATTAGAATGTTTCCTCTTCATAGGACATGAACATATGCTGACACCCGAGGCGAGGGTGTCACAAATCTACCCCCCTTAGATTGAATCTCGCCCTCGAGATTCGTTAGTAGGAAATAGATGGGGAAATTCTGCCTTGATATCCTCTTCACGCTCCCATGTGGCCTCAGTTTCGGTGTGATGGCTCCATTGTACCTTGCACCATCGAATCACCTTGTTTCAGGTGACCCTTTCCTTTACGTCCAAGATTCGGACAGGGTGTTCTGCGTAAGTCAGGTCCTTTTGAAGTTCAAGTTCCTCCATTGACACTCGTTCCTCTGGCACTCTCAAGCACTTCTTGAGCTAGGATACATGAAACACGTCATGTACGTCGGAGAGGTGGTTTGGGAGCTCTAATTGGTAGGCTACTTCTCCTCGCTTGTCATAATCTTACATGGTCCGATGTAGCGAGGTGCTAGCTTGCCTCTGACGTTGAAGCGTCGTTGGCCTCGGATGGGCGATACTTTAAGGTATACGAAGTCTCCCACTTCAAAGGTCAACTTCCTACGCCTATTGTCCGCATAACCTTTCTGTTGTGACTGGGCAGCCTTTAAGTTCTCCCGTATCGTTTGGACCTGCTTTTCGGCTTCTTGTAGTACTTCAGGTCCAAACACCTGGTTCTCTCCAGTTTCATTCCAGAATAGTGGCGTTCTACACCGTCTACCATATAAGGCTTCGAAAGGCAACATCTTTAAGCTAGCTTGATAGCTGTTGTTATAGGAGAACTCGGCATACGGTAAACTCCTATCCCAACTACGCCCATGTTTCAAGGCGCAAGCTCTCAACATGTCCTCCAAGATTTGGTTCGTCCTTTCGGTTTGTCCATCTGTTTGTGGGTGATAGGCGGAGCTAAAATCCAGTCGTGTCCCCATGGCTTTCTGCAGCTTCCTCCAGAATCTAGAGGTAAACTGAGAACCTCGATCTAAGACTATCCTCTTCGGGACTCCGTGACGGCACACGATCTGCTTCATGTACAGCTCTGCTAATTGTGCAACGTTGTAACTGGTCTTTACCGGAAGAAAATGGGCAGTTTTCGTCAATCGGTGCACAATGACCCAGATGGAGTCACATCCCGACTGAGTACGTGGTAATCCGACGATGAAGTCCATACTGATGTCCTCCCATTTCCATTCGGGTATTTTCAAAGTTTGCAACAATCCAGCGGGTTTTTGATGTTCGGCTTTTACCCGTTGGCATGTGTCGCATAGGGCAACGTATTCGGCTATATCCCTCTTCATACCATTCCACCAATAGCAAGTTTTCAAGTCCTTGTACATTTTGGTGCTCCCTGGATGTATGGAATAGGGTGAATCATGTGCCTCCCTTAATATCATGTCGCGAAGGTGTCTTAGGTTTGGCACACAAATCCTTTTTCCTAGCCAAAGCGTACCCTTTTTATCCTCCCTGAAATCCTTCTCCATTCCTTGTCGGATTCTTTCCTTGATCTTCTTGATCTCCTCGTCCGTTGCTTGGCCCTCTCTTATTTCTTGCTCCAATGGGGAGTGGATCTCTATTATCTCCACGTTATTCAAGAATCCGAGATGTAACTGTTCGAACTCCTTCTGTAGTTCGGGTGGTAGCTCCCGAACCGGAAGTGCCGCACACCACTAAACTGGTGTGAGTCCGGCGAGAGAGTGGTCTACGGGATTGATCTGGTGAATGAAGCCGAGGAACGAGTGCGAGTGATTCAAGCCAATTTAAAGGCTGCTCAATCTCGGCAGAAGAGTTATGCAGACAAACGATGTCGACCTCTTCACTTCGACATCGGGGACCATGTGTATCTTCGTGTCTCTCCGATGAAAGGGATTCATCGGTTTGGAGTGAAGGGAAAGCTTGCTCCGCGATTCATCGGGCCGTTTGCTGTCACTGAGATATGCGGACCCGTGGCCTATCGTCTGGCGCTACCGGCGTCACTTTCGGGTATTCACAATGTTTTCCACGTCTCTCAGCTGCGGAAATGTCTTAAGTACCCAACCGCAGTTCATATGGAGAACATTGAGGATCTTCAACTGGATCTCACTTATTCGGAGTATCCGATACAGATTATTGACGAGAAGACTCGCGCCACAAGAAATCGGACATTGCGATTTTACAAGGTCTTGTGGAGCAACCACACCGCTGATGAAGCTACGTGGGAAAGCGAGGAATTTCTCCATTTAAATTTTCCAGACTTGTTTGTACCATATGTCCAGTAGTCATTCTCCCTTCCTCTTTGTTTTTGTAATCTCGGGACGAGATTCTTTTAAGGGGGGAGGAATGTAACAGCCCTAACTTTTGTAAAGTTTGATGTCAGCTCATAAAACAAAGTTAAGGCAACAAAAGGCTATAATTGTGTCACATGAAATGATGAACACACAAATGGACATGTGAGGGAGTTAAAAATTTCCTCTAGCCCTTGCTCAACACATGTTAACCTAGGGGAAAGAATTAGACTCCCAAAAACTCTAACTCATGTGCACCTTCTCTATGAGTAGAGTGGGGAAATTTAAACGCAATTTGAATCTTTTGAAAGAATTTCTATTCAGATTGTCGAAGGGCCTATATGTGAGATCATAGATGCATCTCTCATATATCAAGAGCCTAAGTTTCAAATTTGGAGAATTTTGGAGCTCATCTACCAATTATTTGGAGGAATATTTGTGAGCACATTCAAATTCAAATTTGAATTTGGAAACTGAGCCAAATGTGCTCAATTTTGAAATCAGGTTTCATATTCAAATTTTTCACATCATGTTTGACCTCTCCTCCAAATTTGGGGAGATTTGGACAATGTTTAGGTGGGAATCTTAAAGCACAGTGAGGGAAAAAAATTTTGGGAGATGTGGACCCCACCTGTCAGCCTCTCAACACAGGGCACCGCCTCTGTTTTTCCCCTCGGACGAGCGCGCGCCCGACAGCGCGCCGGCGCCCGGCGTTACCGCCACTCCCCAGCGCCAGCTCCTGCTTTCCGCTCTCGCTCGACCTGATCGACTCCACCGCGGGCGCACCGAAGGAGTTCGCTTACTCCTCTTCCCTCTCGCCTCGGTAGTTTGCCCACGGTCACAACAGCTCGGCCGCTCTCGATCTCCCGATCGTCAGCCGCCACCGCACCTCCCCAGCTGAAGCTTCCAACACAGAAAAGGCGCGCAAGGGCGTGCACAAGTTGCTCACCGGCACACCTCGGAGTTGGGAGCTGCGATTCGGCGTGAGTTGGAGATTTGGCGCCAAGAACCGAAGCTCACGGCGGAACTCCGACTGGATCACCGTGGACACCGAGCTACAGACCATTTCACCGTTCCCCCTCTACACAAGAAAGGTGTGTCATTTTCCCTAGCTCGCGTAGCTGCAAACCGTACAACGATCCATCAGCCGAGTGAGGAGAATTTCCAGTTCTCCTGAAACGTGGTGTATCCGGGTAGAACTCGGTCTACCCCGGAATTTGAGTTGCTCGGGTAACTACTGCCTTAGGGACCTTGCAAACATCTTCCTCACATCCTAGCGCTCCCTCTCGACCAAGAATCGGGCTAAACGATCCAGAAACGACTGAGTTCTTGCGGTTTTTCGGGCCGCCATGGAAGAACGCCTCGGGTCTCCGTGGAACCCTAGGTTGCCGGCCGTTTCACCGGTGTTAGAGTCCCTGTCCAGCCTCTACTAGTCCCCCTGATGCTGAAGAGCCCGAGAGATGGTCATTTGGTGAAGGAACGACGGAAACCGACCTCGCCGGAGTTCTAACCTTCTCTGTGATCGGTGCGGGCTAGTTTCCGGCGATCCTCAGCCGGCGACGACCTTCTAACTGAGTTCAGCACCGAAAGTTGTGGGGGGGGGGCGGCGGACTTGAGGTTGGGAGGCGACTGGAAACTGGGTTCCGGCGAACCTCGCCGGAGGACGCCGCCGCTCGGGCCTCTGGCGCGAGGTTGAAGGAGAAGGCTGACAGGTGGGACCCACTGTCAGCATTTAAACATTTTCCAGATTTTCCCACTTTAGTTCAAACTTTGGAGAGCCATAACTTTGTGTAGGAGTGTCCAAAAATTGTGAAACAAATTTTGTTGGATTCCTCTCAAAGAGTACTATCCAGGGGTGCAGACCAATGTTTATGAAAATCCCTGAATTTGGCTCATTAATTCATTTAAATAAAACCTTGTATGAATTTTTACAGGAGTTCTGTTTATTGGAAAATTCCCAAATTTTTACAGGACATTCTTTCAAAATTCCTTGAACACCAGTAAAAATTTCAGAGGCATTGGACCTAATTTTCGTGGTCAAATAATGTGTTCATTCCTTATGTCTCTGAAAAATAGGAAAATAAACAGAGACAATTTCAGCTTTTCACCATTCTTTGAAAAATCCATATCTCCATGTAGGAAACTCCAAAAATGGAAAAACCAATTCCTATGGACTCAGGGCATTTTGTACTTCACAAACATCTACTTTGCAGCATAGGAAAGCTTAATATCTAGGGGGTAAAGGCAGATTAGTAAAAATCACATAAGGAATTATTGTGATCACCTTGAGCCATTTCATGAGCTCAATTTTTGCACACTGCCTAAATAGCTTCCATAGAGGCTGTGGTTAAATTCTCAGCTTCATTGGACCTCTGGAACTTGAGCTACCATCTGTTAGGTTTAAGTGTCCATATAATGGACTTAATAACATGGTGATTACTAGTATTTCTTTTCAACCTAGCATTCTTCTTCACTAAGGTTTAGATCCAACAACAGAAACCTTACTGTTGTTTGTCCCTTTTAGGTGTGAGTTAACTGGTACAACAATTTTGAATCATTTTCTAAATCGCTTTTGAATACATGTGCATAAATCATCTTAATAGCACGTGACGTCGACGTTCGACGAGGACTCGACTCTGCAGCGAGGATCTCTATCTCGTGACAAGTTTGGCGGATTCTCCGGAGGAAGACTAACTCCTAGCTTCTAACAAAACCGTTGAGCAAGGCAAGCCCCGGTTTGCATATCGTTACCGTTTCAAATTTTGCTTTACTTCACATCATGTTTATTAGACTTGAGTGCATTATGTCTAGGATGATTGAAACCCACTTGCATGCCTATTACATCCCTCATTAGAAGGTTTAGTGTAGGCTTTGCCTCGTTGTAGATGCTAGGCTAATATTGTAGCTAGCTCGGTAGAAGTCGAGTAGTAAAAACTACTCGCGAGAAAGTTCGAGTAATGGAGTTACTCGCGAGAGATAAATGATAAGAGCACCCTCATGAATATGAGATGGGGACGGGGATGTTCCTGTAGGATGGAGCGCTCAAGGTTGGTCTCGACCTGCGATGGGTGTGACAATGCTTGAGACCACATTTGGCCTGGACCGGGATGGTAATGCAAATGTGGAGGTTGGTTGTAGCCCCGTCCGTGTCGGTTAAGGACCGTATGTATGCGGCCCTGCTGGACAAGATTGAGCTGTACCGGATATATAGTGGGGTATGGGACCCATGAAACCGATGTAACTCGATGGACCGTGATATAGAAACTCATCCTTCGCGTGGGAATGGCGTTGAGAAGGCGGGAGGTGTAAATCCTTTAGCGGGCAACTTCGACGTGTCCGCGTAGAGGACCATCCTGCTCGGCGCGAAGCGTTTTTCTATGTTGGGGTGTCGTGTGAAAGGTTGCTGCATACAACGTAAGAAAGAGCTCTTGAGAGAGTCTTTCGAGGCGGGTGTATGTGTCGTGTATTCCGGGTTGTTATTGATTCAAATCACCGTCGCTCGCGGAATAGGATTGAGCATACTTGCCCACTGCGCCGTGACTTAGTAAGAAGATGAACTAAGTCTCTTAACTTGCTGCTTGTGGATTAATCACTGTATTGGAACCTTGTCTGAAGTAGTTATAGAGCCAACTAAATTTCATTTCCACCTTAGGCTAGCAACATCGGGATAAGCGTTTCTTGTTTGATTGTGGACTTCTGATGTTGTGAGGTGTGAGGACCACTAAAATGAAGGCTATAAGAATCTGAATATAAGGATCAAGTTTAGTCAAGATGCATTTTGCAAATTCCTATGCCTACTCTTTTACTACCCCTGCATGTAGAGTTGCATGTTTAGGAGTGACGGGTAAGTCTTGTTGAGCCTTAGTGCTCACGGTTGCTTCTGAGTTGTTTTTGCAGGTAGCAGGATGCCTGCTATGAAGAGGGTTGGTCGGTGAGACGACGAACCTCACGGTTCGTTCAACTCATCGGAAACCTAGCCGCTGCCTTTCTTTGGTGAAGCTAGTAGGAAGCGTTCCCGGGCTGAATGACTTCTCTTCGGCGTAGTTAGGGTCGAGAGTGAGTAGTTTGTCCAGCAAATTTAAATTTCCGCTGCGTGTGTACATTATGTTGTAAAAGAAATTATCTTGAGTAACAAAATGGTTCCGTTATGTTCTTACACCTCTTTGCGTGCATGCTGTTGGGTGCAGCATCGCACGGCACCACCCACTGCGATTCCCGGGCCGGGCCTCACAGGCGTGGTATCAGAGCCGCATTGGGAATAGCACGCATGAAAAGAGCATATTTTTGAAAACTTAGGAGTACACGAGTGAGGAACGTATAGTATGCCCACATAAGGATTATAAATAGCATAGTTACTTAAGGTGGCAAGCTAACAGTGTGTTACTCTTCAGTATTTCAATTCAGTAACGACGCACCTACGTGGAGGTAAGAAAGGTAAGGAACGCCACCGAAAGCGGATCAATTTCGGTTAGCTCACCCATACGAGGAAAGTAGTGTGGGATGTCCCATTCAGCAATGTACGGGAAGTGAATATGTTTTCTAAGACTCTCCATGTCTTAGAGACATATGAATGGCACTAGCCTCCAGTGCGCAAATCCAGGGGCAAGAGGAGGAGACCCCATCGTGTGGTTTGTAACACGAAGTATGTTCTCTAGGACTCTTCATGTCCTATGAGGCTTACGGAAGCGCTGTTCCACCGGTGTGCTTTATTGCAAAGGTGTGGAGCCCCCATCGGGTGGTGAATAACCCGATCATGTACCTTGAGACGTGGCTTGACTCAAGGACGGCCCGTATGGCAATGATACGGGGCGTATGTTTTTACTATGATATGGACCTGCCTGAAATGATAAACCAATATGTGCATCATTATTGAGTGATTTTCTGCAGGTACCTTAACCACGTTAGAACATGTCGTGTAGAAAACGTTTGTGAGTGATCGTTTTAGTGCCACCACTTGAGACGTATAAGCCGGTATAAAGCCGGATAGGATTTTAATTTGGTGAGGCAACGTAGTACCGTGATGTGTTTTGAACTGCAAGAAAATGAAGGTTTGAAAAGAAAAAGAGGAAATTTGGAGTCTAGGATTTCATTAAGGATTAATGAACTCCTATATTGAACTAAGAGTCAATTGGGAGTATAGATTTATTCACAAATACTTAGGAATAACCTCCCCTGTTTTCAGCAAAGAAATTTTGCTGAAGTTGAACAGGACATAACTTTTGTTTGGTTGAATCAATGGAGGTGATGGATACATTTCTGGAAAGCTATTCAAGTGTTCTACAACTCTTCAGTAGAACTCCAGATTAGAATCACCCTCCAAATGGATCAAATTCTCAGATGAGTGTGAACTGTCCAAAAACAGGGCAGACACCAATTTGCTCTCTGGAAATTTTTGTATTTCGACCATAACCTTTTGTAAAAAAAATCTTCTAAGGGTCAAGTAATACACCGTTGGAAAGCTTGTGATATATGCTATGACTTCTTAGTTCAAAGTTTCTCCAGAATTGGAGTTTAATTTTATGAAATCTTGCGGACAAAACAGCCACTTTCAAAGGAGGTGCTGTCAAAATTGTTCCAGATTTCTGTTAACTTTGAAATATCACAACTTTTGATCCAGAACTTATATGAAGGCGAATGAATACTCGTTGGAAAGATATTGAAGTTAACTATAACTTTAATATTCAACTTGAGACATGAAGTTGCCATCTTCATATTCAAATTCTGGGATTAAGGCCAATTGGTCATTCTGAATAGAGTAGTGCTTATTGCCATTTAGCTTGGGACTTGTTGTGGACAGGGATGTTTTACACTTCTCTAAGCTCCATAACATATTCTTGAGTTATTTTTCAGTTTGTCCTACTGTTGGAACTAAGGGTTTGGACAAACTTGCTCACATTTGATAGATTTCAGTATTGTCGAACCCTAGTTAGCTTGTGTAATGCTGCAATATTGAAGTGATGCTTTGACGGTTAATGTTTTTGAATTCAAGTTGAGTTTGAACTTTGAATTTTAACCGTAAATTGCTCACTCTTGCAGCATGGATCGTGCTCATTCTAGGAGTGAGGTTGGTGAGTCGAGTCACGGTGAAAGTAATTCGCCACGACAAGAAGTGCCGACATCATCAACCGGGTTGGCGGAAATCTTGGCAAAGATGGCTGAGTCTCTGGATCTGTTGGTGCGACAAAGCATACGACAGGAGACACTACAGCAAAATCCTCCGCCAAGCACTTATCTGGATTTTCTAGCAAGACAACCACCGGTTTTCTCGGAAGCGAAAGAACCGTTGGAGTCGGCTCATTGGCTTCAATGTATCGAAGCCAAGTTCGATACACTTGAGTGCGATGAATATCAGAAGACTCTATTTGCCGCTTAACAACTCCACGGAGCCGCTGGAGCCTGGTGGGCGGAGTACATCGCTACTCTTCCTGAAGGTCATCGAGTGACGTGGGATGAATTCCGGGATGTTTTCCAGGCACGTCACATTTGTTCGGGAATTCTTCGAACAAAGTATCAAGATTTTCTGGAGCTAAAGCAAGGAGAAAGGAGTGCGTACGAGTCCTTCAAGGAGTTTGAAGACTTGATGCAATACGCAACTCATATGGTTGACTCGGAAGCGTTGAAGTGCGAGTATTTCTTCCGAGGTTTGAATGTCGAACTTAAGGAACAAGTGACCTTGTTCAATAACGGTATTTACAATGAGTTGGTAAATGCCGCTATCATTAAGGAAGACATGCATCTTCGTTGTGAAGCGGAACTGAAAAGAAGTATACCGCCGGATAGTGATATCGAGATTCGTCCGAACTATCGAGTGCGGTATTACTCGCCAGTTAGGCAACAAACTCAGCCTGTGGTGCAACTCTCACGACCATGGCTGGAGTTGATCACTTATGAGCCTCCACCTCAACAGCAGCGGTCAGAAATTATTCGTGCAACCCTACCGCAACCAGCTACGCACGAATTATCTCCACCTCGTGTTAGTAGAGAGCAGAGGATTTCTACAACACGAAACCGTCGTGGTGCTGAGCAGAGTCACACTCGTGTGTTGTCTCAGCAATGCTCAGATCAGCACCGTGAACCTTCACAGAAGAATCGTTCAAAAGCTGGCAGGGTTAATTACACTGCTATTGAGGATATTGCTAAAGGCGAACCAGTTTTGGCGGGCATGTTCACTTTACATGAACATCCCATTTTTGTGTTATTTGATTCCGGGGCCACCCACAATTTTATTAGCAGAGACTATGTGCTGAAGAATAATCTTCCATTTAGCACAGTTAAGCATCCATTTCATATCAGCTCACCCGGAGGCAAGATATCAACAGATGAGATGGTCTCTCGGGCACCGTTATGTTTGGGTGGAAACATCTATCCTGCGAGCCTTATCATACTCAAAGGCCAAAGGATTGATATTATCTTGGGGATGTCATGGTTGACACATTATGGAGCTATCTTTGACATCAGCTCTCGAACTGTCCAACTGAATTCCCCAATACACGGTTGCAACACATTGAATCTTGTGGATCCATCACAACAAGTTGCAGCAGTGCATCAGATTGAAGCTCCTAAACTTGAGGATATTCCAGTGGTATGTGAATATCCAGATGTGTTTCCCGAAGACTTGCCGGGCATGCCGCCCGAACGTGATGTAGAGTTCAAGATTGAACTAGCACCGGGAACAACACCTATTTCTCGGCGACCATATAAAATGGCACCGAAGGAGCTAGCAGAATTGAAGGAGCAGCTTAATGACCTCATGGACAAAGGTTTTATACGCCCAAGTTCATCACCTTGGGGCTGTTCCGCACTCTTCGTGAAGAAGAAGGACGAGACTTTGAGACTATGCGTAGATTATCGTCCACTGAATGCTGTCACTATCAAGAATAAGTATCCACTACCGCGCATTGACATTTTGTTCGATCAACTAGTGGGTGCTAAGGTATTTTCCAAGATGGATCTTCGGTCCGGGTATCACCAGATAAAGATCCGGGCAGAAGATGTACCTAAGACGGCGTTCTCAACAAGATATGGTCTTTATGAATATCTTGTCATGTCCTTTGGATTGACCAATGCTCCGGCTCATTTTATGTATCTCATGAACTCTGTGTTCATGCCGGAGTTAGACAAGTTCGTCGTGGTTTTCATCGACGACATTTTGGTCTATTCAAAGTCAGAAGAAGAACACGCTGAACATTTGCGTATTGTACTCCAACGCTTGAGGGATCACAATCTATATGCAAAGTTCAGTAAATGTGAGTTTTGGATCAACAAAGTGCCGTTTCTTGGGCATATTATTTCAGCGGAAGGCATCGCTGTGGACCCAAGTAAAATCGAGCAAGTGCTGAATTAGAAATCTCCAACATCTGTTCATGGAGTGAGGAGTTTCCTTGGTTTAGCGGGTTATTACCGGAGATTCATTCCCAACTTCTCCAAAGTCGCTAAACCTATGACGGAGCTGTTGAAGAAAAGCACCAAATATGATTGGAGCGATTCATGTGAACAAGCTTTTCAAACTTTAGTGAAGCATCTCACTGCAGCTCCAGTTTTGGCCCAGCCGGACACCACGAAGCCTTTTGATGTCTATTGTGATGCATCCGGCATTGGTTTGGGTTGTGTGTTGATGCAAGAAGGACGTGTGGTCGCGTATGGATCCCGACAACTCAGGGGTCATGAGCAGAATTACCCGACGCACGACCTTGAACTAGCTGCAGTGGTCTTAGCATTGAAAATGTGGAGACATTATCTACTAGGCAATCTAGTACATCTCTACACTGACCACAAAAGCTTGAAGTACATCTTCACACAGAAGGAACTGAATATGAGGCAGAGAAGATGGCTCGAATTGATCAAGGACTATGAACTTGAAATTCATTACCATCCGGGCAAAGCGAATGTGGTTGCCGACACACTTAGTCGGAAAGCCCACGTTCACCATTTAGCCATGGCTGCACATGAAGAAGGAGAACCAAGCCTGCGCTTAGTTCCCTACGGATCGCTGTTCAACCTCGCTCTTATTCCTACAATCCGAGATGAGATTGTAGAGGCTCAGAAGAGAGACAGAGGTATGTCTCACATCCGGAGGAGAGTGGACAGTGGTGAATTGAAGATGTTCCGCAAAGATGAAGAGGGTACTATATGGTTTAATAACCGCATAGTGGTCCCCCGAAACATGAAATTGCGGAGGAAGATATTGGATGAAGCACATTTATCCAAGTACTCCATTCATCCGGGAAGCAATAAGATGTACCAGGACTTGAAATCTAAGTTCTGGTGGACACGGATGAAAAGAGAGATTGCGAAGTACGTATCCGAGTGTGATACGTGTCGGCGGGTTAAAGCCGACCATATGCGGAAAGCCGGACCACTTCATCCGCTGAAGGTTCCAGCATGGAAGTGGGAAGACATAAGTATGGACTTCATCGTCGGTTTACCCATGACCAGCAACAAGCATGATTCTATTTGGGTAATCATCGATCGTTTGACCAAGACTGCTCATTTTATTCCAGTCCATACTAAATATATGGCAAAGAAGTATGCGGAGCTGTTCATCTCGAGAATCGTGTGTTTACACGGGGTTCCCCGCACCATCGTGTCTGACCGAGGTGCGTTGTTCGTATCCAGATTTTGGGAGCAACTGCATGCTTCCTTGGGAACCAAGTTAATTCGGAGTTCAGCGTATCATCCGCAAACTGATGGTCAAACGGAGAGGATAAATCAGATTCTGGAGGATATGCTACGGGCATGTGTCATCAATCATGGGAAGAATTGGGATGACCATCTACCGTTAGCAGAATTCTCATATAATAACGGTTATCAATCCAGCATCAAGATGGCCCCGTACGAAGCTCTTTATGGCCGGAAGTGCCGCACACCACTGAATTGGTGTGAGTCCGGCGAGAGAGTGGTCTACGGGATTGATCTGGTGAATGAAGCCGAGGAACGAGTGCGAGTGATTCAAGCCAATTTAAAGGCTGCTCAATCTCGGCAGAAGAGTTATGCAGACAAACGATGTCGACCTCTTCACTTCGACATCGGGGACCATGTGTATCTTCGTGTCTCTCCGATGAAAGGGATTCATCGGTTTGGAGTGAAGGGAAAGCTTGCTCCGCGATTCATCGGGCCGTTTGCTATCACTGAGATATGCGGACCCGTGGCCTATCGTCTGGCGCTACCGGCGTCACTTTCGGGTATTCACAATGTTTTCCACGTCTCTCAGCTGCGGAAATGTCTTAAGTACCCAACCGCAGTTCATATGGAGAACATTGAGGATCTTCAACCGGATCTCACTTATTCGGAGTATCCGATACAGATTATTGACGAGAAGACTCGCACCACAAGAAATCGGACATTGCGATTTTACAAGGTCTTGTGGAGCAACCACACCGCTGATGAAGCTACGTGGGAAAGCGAGGAATTTCTCTGTTTAAATTTTCCAGACTTGTTTGTACCATATGTCCAGTAGTCATTCTCCCTTCCTCTTTGTTTTTGTAATCTCGGGACGAGATTCTTTTAAGGGGGGAGGAATGTAACAGCCCTAACTTTTGTAAAGTTTGATGTCAGCTCATAAAACAAAGTTAAGGCAACAAAAGGCTATAATTGTGTCACATGAAATGATGAACACGCAAATGGACATGTGAGGGAGTTAAAAATTTCCTCTAGCCCTTGCTCAACACATGTTAACCTAGGGGAAAGAATTAGACTCCCAAAAACTCTAACTCATGTGCACCTTCTCTATGAGTAGAGTGGGGAAATTTAAACGCAATTTGAATCTTTTGAAAGGATTTCTATTCAGATTGTCGAAGGGCCTATATGTGAGATCATAGATGCATCTCTCATATATCAAGAGCCTAAGTTTCAAATTTGGAGAATTTTGGAGCTCATCTACCAATTATTTGGAGGAATATTTGTGAGCACATTCAAATTCAAATTTGAATTTGGAAACTGAGCCAAATGTGCTCAATTTTGAAATCAGGTTTCATATTCAAATTTTACACATCATGTTTGACCTCTCCTCCAAATTTGGGGAGATTTGGACAATGTTTAGGTGGGAATCTTAAAGCACAGTGAGGGAAAAAAATTTTGGGAGATGTGGACCCCACCTGTCAGCCTCTCAACACAGGGCACCGCCTCTGTTTTTCCCCTCGGACGAGCGCGCGCCCGACAGCGCGCCGGCGACCGGCGTTACCGCCACTCCCCAGCGCCAGCTCCTGCTTTCCGCTCTCGCTCGACCTGATCGACTCCACCGCGGGCGCACCGAAGGAGTTCGCTTACTCCTCTTCCCTCTCGCCTCGGTAGTTTGCCCACGGTCACAACAGCTCGGCCGCTCTCGATCTCCCGATCGTCAGCCGCCACCGCACCTCCCCAGCTGAAGCTTCCAACACAGAAAAGGCGCGCAAGGGCGTGCACAAGTTGCTCACCGGCGCACCTCGGAGTTGGGAGCTGCGATTCGGCGTGAGTTGGAGATTTGGCGCCAAGAACCGAAGCTCACGGCGGAACTCCGACTGGCTCACCGTGGACACCGAACTACAGACCATTTCACCGTTCCCCCTCTACACAAGAAAGGTGTGTCATTTTCCCTAGCTCGCGTAGCTGCAAACCGTACAACGATCCATCAGCCGAGTGAGGAGAATTTCCAGTTCTCCGGAAACGTGGTGTATCCGGGTAGAACTCGGTCTACCCCGGAATTTGAGTTGCTCGGGTAACTACTGCCTTAGCGACCTTGCAAACATCTTCCTCACATCCTAGCGCTCCCTCTCGACCAAGAATCGGGCTAAACGATCCAGAAACGACTGAGTTCTTGCGGTTTTTCGGGCCGCCATGGAAGAACGCCTCGGGTCTCCGTGGAACCCTAGGTTGCCGGCCGTTTCACCGGTGTTAGAGTCCCTGTCCAGCCTCTACTAGTCCCCCTGATGCTGTAGAGCCCGAGAGATGGTCATTTGGTGAAGGAACAACGGAAACCGACCTCGCCGGAGTTCTAACCTTCTCTGTGATCGGTGCGGGCTAGTTTCCGGCGATCCTCAGCCGGCGACGACCTTCTAACTGAGTTCAGCACCGAAAGTTGTGGGGGGGGGGGGGGGCGGCGGACTTGAGGTTGGGAGGCGACTGGAAACTGGGTTCCGGCGAACCTCGCCGGAGGACGCCGCCGCTCGGGCCTCTGGCGCGAGGTTGAAGGAGAAGGCTGACAGGTGGGACCCACTGTCAGCATTTAAACATTTTCCAGATTTTCCCACTTTAGTTCAAACTTTGGAGAGCCATAACTTTGTGTAGGAGTGTCCAAAAATTGTGAAACAAATTTTGTTGGATTCCTCTCAAAGAGTAATATCCAGGGGTGCAGACCAATGTTTATGAAAATCCCTGAATTTGGCTCATTAATTCATTTAACTAAAACATTGTATGAATTTTTACAGGAGTTCTGTTTATTGGAAAATTCCCAAATTTTGACAGGACATTCTTCCAAAATTCCTTGAACTCCAGTAAAAATTTCAGAGGCATTGGACCTAATTTTCGTGGTCAAATAATGTGTTTATTCCTTATGTCTCTGAAAAATAGGAAAATAAACAGAGACAATTTCAGCTTTTCACCATTCTTTGAAAAATCCATATCTCCATGTAGGAAACTCCAAAAATGGAAAAACCAATTCCTATGGACTCAGGACATTTTGTACTTCACAAACATCTACTTTGCAGCATAGGAAAGCTTAATATCTAGGGGGTAAAGGCAGATTAGTAAAAATCACATAAGGAATTATTGTGATCACCTTGAGCCATTTCATGAGCTCAATTTTTGCACACTGCCTAAATAGCTTCCATAGAGGCTGTGGTTAAATTCTCAGCTTCATTGGACCTCTGGAACTTGAGCTACCATCTGTTAGGTTTAAGTGTCCATATAATGGACTTAATCACATGGTGGTTACTAGTATTTCTTTTCAACCTAGCATTCTTCTTCACTAAGGTTTAGATCCAACAACAGAAACCTTGCTGTTGTTTGTCCCTTTTAGGTGTGAGTTAACTGGTACAACAATTTTGAATCATTTTCTAAATCGCTTTTGAATACATGTGCATAAATCATCTTAATAGCACGTGACGTCGACGTTCGACGAGGACTCGACTCTGCAGCGAGGATCTCTATATCGTGACAAGTTTGGCGGATTCTCTGGAGGAAGACTAACTCCTAGCTTCTAACAAAACCGTTGAGCAAGGCAAGCCCCGGTTTGCATATCGTTACCGTTTCAAATTTTGCTTTACTTCACATCATGTTTATTAGACTTGAGTGCATTATGTCTAGGATGATTGAAACCCACTTGCATGCCTATTACATCCCTCATTAGAAGGTTTAGTGTAGGCTTTGCCTCGTTGTAGATGCTAGGCTAATATTGTAGCTAGCTCGGTAGAAGTCGAGTAGTAAAAAGCTACTCGCGAGAAAGTTCGAGTAATGGAGTTACTCGCGAGAGATAAATGATAAGAGCACCCTCATGAATATGAGATGGGGACGGGGATGTTCCTGTAGGATGGAGCGCTCAAGGTTGGTCTCGACCTGCGATGGGTGTGACAATGCTTGAGACCACATTTGGCCTGGACCGGGATGGTAAGGCAAATGTGGAGGTTGGTTGTAGCCCCGTCCGTGTCGGTTAAGGACCGTATGTATGCGGCCCTGCTGGACAAGATTGAGCTGTACCAGATATATAGTGGGGTATGGGACCCATGAAACCAATGTAACTCGATGGACCGTGATATAGAAACTCATCCTTCGCGTGGGAATGGCGTTGAGAAGGCGGGAGGTGTAAATCCTTTAGCGGGCAACTTCGACGTGTCCGCGTAGAGGACCATCCTTCTCGGCGCGAAGCGTTTTTCTATGTTGGGGTGTCATGTGAAAGGTTGCTGCATACAATGTAAGAAAGAGCTCTTGAGAGAGTCTTTCGAGGCGGGTGTATGTGTCGTGTATTCCGGGTTGTTATTGATTCGAATCACTGTCGCTCGCGGAAGAGGATTGAGCATACTTGCCCACTGCGCCGTGACTTAGTAAGAAGATGAACTAAGTCTCTTAACTTGCTGCTTGTGGATTAATCACTGTATTGGAACCTTGTCTGAAGTAGTTATAGAGCCAACTAAATTTCATTTCCACCTTAGGCTAGCAACATCGGGATAAGCGTTTCTTGTTTGATTGTGGACTTCCGATGTTGTGAGGCGTGAGGACCACTAAAATGAAGGCTATAAGAATCTGAATATAAGGATCAAGTTTAGTCAAGATGCATTTTGCAAATTCCTATGCCTACTCTTTTACTACCCCTGCATGTAGAGTTGCATGTTTAGGAGTGACGGGTAAGTCTTGTTGAGCCTTAGTGCTCACGGTTGCTTCTGAGTTGTTTTTGCAGGTAGCAGGATGCCTGCTATGAAGAGGGTTGGTCGGTGAGACGACGAACCTCACGGTTCGTTCAACTCATCGGAAACCTAGCCGCTGCCTTTCTTTGGTGAAGCTAGTAGGAAGCGTTCCCGGGCTGAACGTCTTCTCTTCGGCGTAGTTAGGGTCGAGAGTGAGTAGTTTGTCCAGCAAATTTAAATTTCCGCTGCGTGTGTACATTATATTGTAAAAGAAATTATCTTGAGTACAAAATGGTTCCGTTATGTTCTTACACCTCTTTGCGTGCATGTTGTTGGGTGACGCATCGCACGGCACCACCCACTGCGATTCCCGGGCCGGGCCTCACACCCTTCCGTGGTGATAGTTGATTCCCACATCATAATCCTTGATGAGTTCTAACCATCGACGTTGCCTCAAATTCAAATCCGTTTGTGTAAATATGTACTTGAGGCTTTTATGATCCGTATAGATCTCACATCGATGTCCGAGGATATAATGTCTCCAAATCTTCAATGCATGCACCACTGCTGCTAGCTCCAAGTCGTGCGTAGGATAGTTAAGCTCGTGCTTCTTTAATTGTCGTGAGGCATAGGCTACCACTTGTCCTTCCTGCATGAGTGCACACCCAAGCCCTTGTCTGGATGCGTCACAATATATGTCAAAGCTCTTGCTTACGTCTGGCAATACCAGAACTGGTGCTGTGGTTAGCCTTTTCTTGAGTTCCTCAAAACTTTCTTGGCAGGCTTGTGTCCATTGAAAGATTTTTCCCTTCATTAGCAACTCCGTCATAGGTTTTGCTATCTTAGAGAAGTCTTTAATGAAGCGCCGATAGTATCCTGCCATCCCAAGGAAACTCCGAATATCCCTCACGCTCTTTGGTTGGTCCCACTTCAGAACATCTTTCACCTTTCCAGGATCAACCGATACCCCTTCCTTGGAGATAATGTGGCCTAAGAAAGATATTTCCTTTAGCCAAAATTGACACTTGTTGTGCTTGGCATACAATTGATGCTCACGCAACTTCTGCAGGGTCAATTTTAGATGTTCTTCATGCTCCTCCTCACTTTTTGAATACACCATAATGTCGTCGATGAAAACCACAACGAACTTGTCCAAGTACTCCATGAAAACCTTGTTCATAAGGTACATGAAGTATGCGGGTGCATTCGTCAATCCAAAAGACATAACGGTATATTCATATGAACCATACCGTGTCCGAAAGGCTGTCTTAGGTATATCAGAGGGCTTAATCTTCAGCTGGAAGTATCCCGACCGAAGATCAATCTTGGAGAATACTCGGGCTCCTTTCATTTGATCGAACAGGTCCTCTATACGGGGCAGAGGGTATTTATTCTTAATTGTTACCTCGTTGAGAGACCTGTAGTCCACGCACATTCTTTGGGTTCCATCCTTCTTGTCCACGAAGAGTACCGGAGCTCCCCATGGTGATGAGCTTGGACGGATAAAACCCTTCTCCAACTGTTCTTGAATTTGCTTCTTCAGTTCAACTAGCTCGTTGACGGGCATCCTATATGGTCTTTTAGCTATAGGTGCAGTTCCGGGTACCAAATCTATGGCAAACTCGATGTCCCGATCAGGTGGCATACCTGGAAGTTCTTCCGGGAACACGTCCAAAAATTCCTGAACCACTGGAATGTTGTCCAATGCTACTCCTTCAACATGGTTCAAATCCGCCAGTTCGGTTGCTTGCTGGGCTGACTCAAACTCGACACGGACACCCGTGTTCGTTTGTCAACTGCACACTTCTCTCAGCGCATTGGATTACTCCATTGTGCTTGCTTAGCCAGTCCATTCCGAGTATGATGTCAATTCCGTGGGAGTCCAAGACAATAAGGTTGGCAAGGAAGTCTACCCCCCTTATTTTAAGGCTTACTTTAGGACATACTATACTAGTCCTCATTTCTCCTCCGGGAGAATTAACTATCATAGCACATTCTAAGTGGGATACGGGTAGATGATGTTTGGCAACATATTTGGATGATATGAAGGAATGTGATGCTCCGGAATCAAATAAAATGGTGGCTGGGTTGGAGTTGGCAAGGAACATACCAATTGTGACGTCCTCAGCCTGTTGTGCTTCCTCAGCAGTGACATGGTTAACGTGGCCATGAGCATAGTTTTGCGGTCCACGGTTCCCTTGGTTGTCCCCTCCGTTTGGTCCCTGGTTCTGCTTGGGCACGTTACCTTGCTGTCCAGGGCCTCTCTTCGGGCACTGGTTAGCGAAGTGGCCTACTTCCCCGCATGCAAAGCATGCCCTGTTGCCTACAGCAGCAGGTACGTTGGGGCGGGGGTTTTGAACAGGAGCGCCATTGTTATGCCGGGGCGCAGGAGGCATGGGCACACGCGGTGCCGGTGCAACGAACCGTTGCTGTGGTGGCTGACCAGGGCGGTTCGTAGGAGTGGTCGATCCATACTGCGGTGCAGGGGGCATGTATCTAGGTCGTACGTTGCTCCCTTGGGGCTGGTATGGCATCTTCCTCTTGCATTCTCGCTCGATCTCCCGGATCTTGTTTTCCACCACAATAGCCTTATCAACTAGCTTCTGGAAGCTTACGTAGTCATTGTTGAGGAGCTGAACTTGGATCTCATTGTTCAACCCTCTCATGAACAGGTACTGCTTCCTCTGGTCTGAGTTGACATCTTCGGGGGCATACCGGGACAGTTGTATGAACTTGTTGAGATATTCATTCACACTTTTCTGTCCTTGGCGGAGACCTTCAAACTCCTGCCTCTTGAACATCATTACGCCAACAGGGATGTAGTGGGAGCGGAAACTTTCCTTGAACTCAGTCCAAGTGATTGTCTCCGGGTTGGCATGGGCGTTGCTCAAGGCATCCCACCAGTCAGCAGCTGCTCCCATCAGTTGGTGCGACGCAAAGAGAACCTTCTCTCGGTTGTTGCACTGAACAATGGCAAGCTTCTTCTCCATGGATTTCAACCAATCATCGGCCTCTATTGGATCGTTTGCTTGAGCAAAGGTGGGTGGTCGAGTCCTCATGAACTCTCCCAACCTGTTATGAGCCGGCGGTGGTGGTGGCGGTGGTGCCGGAACGGGGTATTGGTTGGCCTGCAACTGACCCAAAGTTCGGATCATGGTTTGCATAAGCTGGTTTTGCATGGCCATCATCCTTTCTAGGTTGTTTTCGCCAGCTCCGGAGTTAGCAGGAACTTCCTCGTGGTCATCTTCCTGGACGTTCCTTCGGCTGGCGTTTCCTCTCACCATCTGTGAGAGAGAACGAAATAGAATAGAAGGTTAGATAGGTCCTTTCAACTATATGCATCAAGGTGAGTTGGACTATATATATTAGTCCTTATGAGGATGTGATCAAGTGCCGAGGCATTTCACTCCTCTTTCTTACGTGTGGATATGGGCAACGTTGTTGAGACGTCCCACAACTCACACTAAGCACATATTCACAAATAATCATCACAAGGGCCCACTCAACTCCTATTCAAGGATGGTTTCCTATGTCAAGGTGGTTTTAAAGGTCAATCTAGGCTATTCACCTTAGGATGCTTCCTTTGGTCAGCGTGGCTTAGCTACCTGTGACTCCTATTTAGGGTGTAACTTGCTGTTAACCCGTGTCCCTAATACCAATCTAAGGTTTCTGTCTAGGCGTGTAACCTACTGTCAACCCGTGGCTCTGATACCAATCTGTGACGCCCTCAATTCTGTGGGAAAAACCACGGAACCTAGAACTAATGCATATGTGTGCCCAGGATGTTCATCACACATACACATACGTTCCACAAACTGAATTCAGATTATATATTACCATGAATAACAGAGTTTATTACAATATCTCATGAGTCTTGGACTCATGCTCACAGCGGAAGTCTTATTTCTATGCAGCGGAAGTCCTTATTTAAATGCGGAAGCAAAAACAAATGCGGAAACAAAACTAAGCAGAAGTGGCTCCATCTCTACTCCCTCCACAGGCAAGGTTGAGAACAGATCACACGCCATAATGTTCCACTTGATCTTCATAATAGGCTTCTCCTGCTGCTGAGGATGAAGTAATAATGCAAGGTTGAGTACAATGATGTACTCAGCAAGTGCGGGAAAACACATGATATGCAGCTCATAAACAAGGTAGGCATAAAAGGCTTATTTGCAGAAAAGCAATCTTGTAAAACCATGATAAAACAGCAACTTTACTTTAGATGAATGTAATCCCAGCATATATTAAATTACCAACATACCTTCATCACTCCCCGTGTTCCATCCGAACATTAACCAATCTTTTATTCATACTCACGAATACCTCCTCGTATTCGCTACCATCTCATCTCACAAATCAACCTCGTCTCACACCGAGACCAATCCAATGTCATGACCCAACAGTCATGCAACATCTCATCATCCAGACTTAACAGTTCCAAACTAATAACCATAACCAAATCCACAACCAAATCCATAACCAAATCCATAACCAAGAACCTTCCCTATAACCATCCCAACTAATCATGGCAGTTTAGCCAGGTGCTCGTGACCGTAAGCTCGGCTATCATGATAGTTTTAGACTCTGCAGAGTTTGCACCTCTTTACCCACATGTTTGTGATTTCGTCACCCGTTGGCGACAGCAGAACCTCTATTATACCAGTACACATCCATCGGTGTATGGTCAAGAGATCACAAAATAGCCTTTACAAAGAGGTTACTAGATGTATGGACTCACTAAGGTTTCACCGGCAGGCTAGAATCTCCAATTCTCCCACCCACGGGCCCCCTCTTGTGCCATGCAGTTCCCAGGGCAGTCCTCTCTCGACTCCCATTCCCCGCGCCTTCCACAGTCCATAACACTCTAGCAACTTACCTAAATACTCAGCTAAGCCGCACCCATACTTGGCCTTGTGGTGGCACTGTTATCCTGGCATGTGCATGCATGAACCGGTCCTTAGATCTACGGCAAGTAAACCACCATCTCATGCTACCTCATTCACAAACCCAGTCTTGCCTAGACCTCCCTCCGATCCATGTTCATTATTAACATCAGTTTCTTTTTATCAATACGAGTGCAGTTAGCTAGACACATCTATCTCGCTTCCCAATCCCATAAACTTAGCGAAGCATAAAGCAAAAACCATACCCGACTCATAAAACTTCCCAGGTGATAAGAGTGGTTTAACCAAAACTAGTAAACTCCTATAAAAGGGTTTCCCATCATGTTTGACTCAGCACACACGCCTTTTGAAAACAAAACAGTTTTATCCAAAACATAGGATCAATATGGTCAAGGAGCACTTGCCTTGTACTTGTGGTTCCGGTTGTTCTTGATTCTCAAAACCTGGTTGCTGCAGTTCGTCGTAGACAGCTTCCTGAACCTGTCCTGCTATGTAGGTTTCGCGTGCATACAAGATTCACAGCAATCAATATTTATGCACAAACCTTAAACTAGATGCGATGATGCACATGCATGCTATCCTATGATTTTTATTAGATTGGTGTGCTCTTGCATGGCTTGCATGGACAGAGGTGTTCAAATCAAAGATGGACGTGGCGATGATCTTGTCTTTAGATCAAACTGATCATCGAGTGATCTGCCCACGAGAAGGCTTCTGTTCGAAAGGAATTTGAAGAACAGATGCAAGAGACGAACACGATGATGTCGTAAGGTGGTATTGAAGTCCTACCTCACGCTCTTCTTGTCTTCGAGGTCCTCCTCAGACCTGCTTGGTTCTTCTTCGGTGATCTCCCTTGTTGTGCTCCAGCGATGGTTTGCTCGGCGAGTTAGGGCTAGGGCTCTAAATCGTTGGCTCAGGAGTTGAAAGAAAAGTTTGTGGTTTCGGCCAGAGGTTTTGGGTTCTATTTATAATCGGGAAGAGAAGAGTCCTAATCTGATTGGATCCCGAATAAGAGTCTTATTCAGATCTTTGTTAGATCCTGACGTCTTATCTTCGGTAACCATTGTGGATTTTAGATCGGTTTCTGTTGCGTACCGGTGTCCTTACGCGTAACAGCTGCTCCAGAATTCGTTACCTCTGGGATGATGAGCTCCGGAAGCTCCACATGTCCTCCGGGCCTGGTATCTCCTCATCCGCAGAGACGAGCTCCGGTTGTGCCGCGTGTCAATCAATCGAGACCTCCCTCTTCTGCGGAGATGAGCTCCGCGCACGCCACGTGTGGGTGCCAGACTTTCCGCTCTCCTTTCCTCAGGGACATGCCCCGAGGTCGACACGTGTTTAGCTGCGATGGACCTTCCGGAGATAAGCTCCGGTGGCGACACGTGTTCGATAGATCCGGACTTCTCTGAGATGAGCTCCGAGATTGACACGTATCCCGCGCGACTGGTCCTCTTATTTCCGCGAGGACTAGCTCCGAGGATGACACGTGACCTATGAAAAATGCCTTTGCTTCTTCCGCAGAGGCTAGCTCCGCGGCAGCACGTGTCCCACAGGGTCGGACCCCTTTTCAATTGCGGAGGTGACCCCCGAGCCTGCCACGTAGACAATTTAGCGGTGGAACTCTCCCAACTTCTCGGGAACGAGCTCCGAACACGCCGCGTGACCTGCTGGCCGCGGAAGTTGTCTTCGGCGCTCTAGGAGGGCTTTATTGGCTATTCTTTTGATAATTCTCTCTGTTCCTATTTTTCATTAGAATGTTTCCTCTTCATAGGACATGAACATATGCTGACACCCAAGGCGAGGGTGTCACAAATCTACCCCCCTTAGATTGAATCTCGCCCTCGAGATTCGTTAGTAGGAAATAGATGGGGAAATTCTGCCTTGATATCCACTTCACGCTCCCATGTGGCCTCAGTTTCAGTGTGATGGCTCCATTGTACCTTGCACCATCGAATCACCTTGTTTCGGGTGACCCTTTCCTTTACGTCCAAGATTTGGACAGGGTGTTCTGCGTAAGTCAGGTCCTTTTGAAGTTCAAGTTCCTCCATTGACACTCGTTCCTCTGGCACTCTCAAGCACTTCTTGAGCTGGGATACATGAAACAAGTCATGTACGTCGGAGAGGTGGTTTGGGAGCTCTAATTGGTAGGCTACTTCTCCTCGCTTGTAATAATCTTAAATGGTCTGATGTAGCGAGGTGCTAGCTTGCCTCTGACGTTGAAGCATCGTTGGCCTCGGATAGGCGATACTTTAAGGTATACGAAGTCTCCCACTTCAAAGGTCAACTTCCTACGCCTATTGTCCGCATAACCTTTCTGTTGTGACTGGGCAGCCTATAAGTTCTCCCGTATCGTTTGGACCTGCTTTTTGGCTTCTTGTAGTACTTCAGGTCCAAACACCTGGTTCTCTCCAGTTTCATTCCAGAATAGTGGCGTTCTACACCGTCTACCATATAAGGCTTCGAAAGGCAACATCTTTAAGCTAGCTTGATAGCTGTTGTTATAGGAGAACTCGGCATACGGTAAACTCCTATCCCAACTACGCCCATGTTTCAAGGCACAAGCTCTCAACATGTCCTCCAAGATTTGGTTCGTCCTTTCGGTTTGTCCATCTGTTTGTGGGTGATAGGCGGAGCTAAAATCCAGTCGTGTCCCCATGGCTTTCTGCAGCTTCCTCCAGAATCTAGAGGTAAACTGAGAACCTCGATCTAAGACTATCCTCTTCGGAACTCCGTGACGGCACACGATCTGCTTCATGTACAGCTCTGCTAATTGTGCAACGTTGTAACTGGTCTTTACCGGAAGAAAATGGGCAGTTTTCGTCAATTGGTCCACAATGACCCAGATGGAGTCACATCCCGACTGAGTACGTGGTAATCCGACGATGAAGTCCATACTGATGTCCTCCCATTTCCATTCGGGTATTTTCAAAGTTTGCAACAATCCAGCGGGTTTTTGATGTTCGGCTTTTACCCGTTGGCATGTGTCGCATAGGGCAACGTATTCGGATATATCCCTCTTCATACCATTCCACCAATAGCAAGTTTTCAAGTCCTTGTACTTTTTGGTGCTCCCTGGATGTATGGAATAGGGTGAATCATGTGCCTCCCTTAATATCATGTCGCGAAGGTGTCTTAGGTTTGGCACACAAATCCTTTTTCCTAGCCAAAGCGTACCCTTTTTATCCTCCCTGAAATCCTTCTCCATTCATTGTCGGATTCTTTCCTTGATCTTCTTGATCTCCTCGTCCGTTGCTTGGCCCTCTCTTATTTCTTGCTCCAATGGGGAGTGGATCTCTATTATCTCCACGTTATTCAAGAATCCGAGATGTAACTGTTCGAATTCCTTCTGTAGTTCGGGTGGTAGCTCCCGAACCGTAAGTTGGTGACATGCTCCCTTTCTGCTCAATGCGTCCGCTACTACATTGGCCCTTCCGGGGTGATAGTTGATTCCCACATCATAATCCTTGATGAGTTCTAACCATCGACGTTGCCTCAAATTCAAATCCGTTTGTGTAAATATGTACTTGAGGCTTTTATGATCCGTATAGATCTCACATCGATGTCCGAGGATATAATGTCTCCAAATCTTCAATGCATGCACCACTGCTGCTAGCTCCAAGTCGTGCGTAGGATAGTTAAGCTCGTGCTTCTTTAATTGTCGTGAGGCATAGGCTACCACTTGTCCTTCCTGCATGAGTGCACACCCAAGCCCTTGTCTGGATGCGTCACAATATATGTCAAAGCTCTTGCTTACGTCTGGCAATACCAGAACTGGTGCTGTGGTTAGCCTTTTCTTGAGTTCCTCAAAACTTTCTTGGCAGGCTTGTGTCCATTGAAAGATTTTTCCCTTCATTAGCAACTCCGTCATAGGTTTTGCTATCTTAGAGAAGTCTTTAATGAAGCGCCGATAGTATCCTGCCATCCCAAGGAAACTCCGAATATCCCTCACGCTCTTTGGTTGGTCCCACTTCAGAACATCTTTCACCTTTCCAGGATCAACCGATACCCCTTCCTTGGAGATAATGTGGCCTAAGAAAGATATTTCCTTTAGCCAAAATTGACACTTGTTGTGCTTGGCATACAATTGATGCTCACGCAACTTCTGCAGGGTCAATTTTAGATGTTCTTCATGCTCCTCCTCACTTTTTGAATACACCATAATGTCGTCGATGAAAACCACGACGAACTTGTCCAAGTACTCCATGAAAACCTTGTTCATAAGGTACATGAAGTATGCGGGTGCATTCGTCAATCCAAAAGACATAACGGTATATTCATATGAACCATACCGTGTCCGAAATATTCAGATCTTTGTTAGATCCTGACGTCTTATCTTCGGTAACCATTGTGGATTTTAGATTGGTTTCTGTTGCGTACCGGTGTCCTTACGCGTAACAGCTGCTCCAGAATTCGTTACCTCCGGGATGATGAGCTCCGGAAGCTCCACGTGTCCTCCGGGCCTGGTATCTCCTCATCCGCAGAGACGAGCTCCGGTTGTGCCGCGTGTCAATCAATCGAGACCTCCCTCTTCTGTGGAGATGAGCTCCGTGCACGCCACGTGTGGGTGCCAGTCTTTACGCTCTCCTTTCCTCAGGGACATGACCCGAGGTCGACACGTGTTTAGCTGTGACGGACCTTCCGGAGATAAGCTCCGGTGGCGACACGTGTTCGATAGATCCGGACTTCTCTGAGATGAGCTCCGAGATTGACACGTATCCCGCGCGACTGGTCCTCTTATTTCCGCGAGGACTAGCTCCGAGGATGACACGTGTCCTATGAAAAATGCCTTTGCTTCTTCCGCAGAGGTTAGCTCCGCGGCAGCACGTGTCCCACAGGGTCGGACCTCTTTTCAATTGCGGAGGTGACCCCCGAGCCTGCCACGTAGACAATTTAGCGGTGGAACTCTCCCAACTTCTCGGGAACGAGCTCCGAACACGCCGCGTGGCCTGCTGGCCGCGGAAGTTGTCTTCGGCGCTCTAGGAGGGCTTTATTGGCTATTCTTTTGATAATTCTCTCTGTTCCTATTTTTCATTAGAATGTTTCCTCTTCATTGGACATGAACATATGCTGACACCCGAGGCGAGGGTGTCACATCCAGGTACCATCAGATTAAGATAAGGGCTGAGGACATTCCGAAGACGGCTTTCTCGACGAGGTACGGACTTTATGAGTACCTGGTCATGTCCTTCGGCCTCACCAATTCTCCAGCTCATTTCATGTACTTGATGAACTCGGTATTCATGCCGGAGATGGACAAGTTTGTCATGGTCTTCATCGACGACATCCTGGTATATTCCAAGTCGGAGGAAGATCACAAGAAACATCTGCGTATAGTCTTGCAACGGCTGCGGGATCACAAGTTATACGCAAAATTCAGCAAATGCGAGTTTTGGATATCGCAAGTGCCTTTCCTCGGGCATATCATCTCAGCGGAGGGTATCGCTGTGTACCCGAGCAAGATCACTCAAGTGCTGAATTGGAAATCCCCGAGAACTGTTCACGAGGTACGGAGTTTCCTCGGACTCGCGGGATATTATCGGAGGTTCGTTCCAAACTTCTTGAAGATTGCCAAGCCAATGACAGAGCTGCTGAAGAAGGCTACCAAATATGTTTGGAGTCCAACATGTGAAGCAGCATTCAAGGCTTTAGTCAAGCACCTGACATCAGCACCAGTTTTGGCGCAGCCAGACACAACAAAACCGTTCGATGTGTACTGCGATGCATCCGGCATTGGGCTCGGATGTGTGCTGATGCAAGACCGAAGAGTGGTCGCGTATGGATCACGGCAGCTTAGAAACCATGAGCAAAACTATCCAACTCACGACTTGGAGCTCGCTGCCGTGGTACTTGCACTGAAGATGTGGAGGCACTACCTACTCGGTAACCTCGTACATTTATATACCGGCCACAAAAGCCTCAAGTACATATTCACTCAGAAGGAGCTGAACATGAGGCAACGAAGATGGTTAGAATTGATAAAGGGTTACGAAATAGAGATCCATTATCATCCGGGTAAGGCAAACGTAGTGGCGGATGCGCTGAGCCGCAAGTCACACGTCAACAATCTGACCATCACACTGTTGGAAGAGAGCGAACCACCACTACATGTGATTCCACATGGAGCTCTCTACAACTTAGCTTTGATCCCCACCATCCGTGAAGAGATAGCGGCAGCCCAGAAGAATGACAAGGGCATGTCACATTTGCGGAGACGTGTAGACAGTGGGGAGCTGAAATGTTTCCGGAAGAACGGAGACGGCGTCCTATGGTTCAAGGACCGGATCGTCGTACCCTGAAACCCGGAGTTACGGAAGAAAATTTTTGATGAGGCTTACTTATCAAAATTTTCTATTCACCCCGGCAGCAACAAGATGTATCAAGAACTCAGAAGCAAGTTTTGGTGGACATGGATGAAGCGAGAGACTGCAAAATACGTGTCCGAGTGTGATACATGTCGAAGGGTGAAGGCAGACCACATGCGGAAACCGGGACTGCTGCAACCACTGGGCATTCCTGCCTGGAAGTGGGAGGATGTGAGCATGGACTTCGTCATCGGTTTACCCACCACCTTGCAGAAACATGATTCTGTGTGGGTGATCGTCGATCGGTTCACTAAAGTTGCCCATTTCATCCCGGTCAACACCAACTACAACGCCAAGAAGTACGCTGAACTGTACATCTCACGGATCCTATGCTTGTACGGCGTACCCCGTACTATCATATCGGATCGGGGCACTTTATTTGTGTCCCGTTTTGAGAGCAGCTGCATGCTGCCTTGGGGACGAAGCTGATCCGTAGTTCAGCATACCACCCGCAGACGGATGGACAAACCGAGCGGGTAAATCAAATTTTAGAAGACATGCTACGAGCTTGTGCTATCAACCACGGCAAGAATTGGGATGATCACTTGCCGTTAGCTGAGTTCTCGTACAACAATGGGTACCAAGCCAGCATCAAGATGGCGCCCTACGAGGTGCTATACTGGCGGAAATGCCGCACACCATTGAACTGGTGTGAGTCTGGCGAAAGGGCTACCTTCGGGATTGACCTCGTCAACAACGCGGAAGAAAAGGTTCGACTGATTCAAGCGAAACTAAAAGCCGCTCAATCCCGTCAGAAACAGTATGCGGACCGGAGAAGGCGCCCGTTACCGTTCGAAGTTGGAGATCACTTATATCTACGGGTGTCTCCAATGAAGGGCGTAAACAGATTTGGGGTGAGAGGAAAGTTGGCACCCCGATTCATCGGTCCATTCCAGATTACCGAAAGATGTGGATCAGTGGCATACCGGCTGAAATTACCAGAAGCACTTTCCGTTGTGCACGACGTCTTTCATATTTCCCAGCTGAGGAAGTGTCTTAAGCTATCAACTACCGTTCAGCTGGAGGATATTGAAGAACTGCAACCGGATCTCACCTATCGGGAGGAATCGGTGCAGAATATCGATGAAAAGGCCCGAACCACACGCAACCGTACGTTATGGTTCTACAAGGTTATATGAGGTAATCACTCCATGGACGAAGCGACATGGGAGAGCGAAGAATTTCTTCGCGCTAACAACCCCGACTTTTTCACGTCGCATATCCGGTAATTTTCCACCGTCCTCTCTCTCATTTTCACCTTATAATCTCGGGACGAGATTCTTTTAAGGGGGGAGGAATGTAAGGGCCTCAGTTTTTGACACAAAATTGAAGTGTTCATCACCACACCACACACCTTATTTGAGGAAAGATGATGAACACAAATGAAGAGCAAGTAACCACCATCAACATGCTCATTGGAGAACAAACTCACATATTGCAAAAGTGGTATTTCCCACATGTGATATAGGTGGGCTGGACATATGAAAACTCCTACACTTTGCTAAGGATGTCGATGCCAAGTTTCACCCAAATTCAAAACCTTTTTGAGGTCATTTTGGGTATAGTTAGAAAGAGGGCAGTTTGAAACCATATTCAAATTCAAACTGTTTTTATCCCATGAATTTAAAAGTGGGAGGCATATTCTTACTCAGCACATTTTTGTCAGCTCACACACCAATTTTGACTCCATTTGGAGTTGATCTTGACATGAGCTAAGTGGGACAAATTCAAACTTTATTTGAATTCAAAACTGAACTTGTGCTGAAATTCACTCAAACCAAACCCAATTTGAATTCTACTCAATTCAAATGGCTCATGGGTGAATAATTTTAATTTCCAGGGGTAGTATGGGGTTCACTGTTTACAACAGTGATTAGGAGTAAATTTCAGAGGTTAAAATGGGGAGTGGACCCACATGTCAGCCTCTACTTCAAATCAAACCGACTGAGACTTTTCTCAATCGGTTAACCGCGCCGCCGCTGTGATCGCCACCGAGGGAAGCCACCGCGCCAGCAGCTGCTTGCCCATGCGCGGGCATGAGGTGGTACAGAGCCTTCTTAAGGCGCCCCCTCCATGGCCGAAGCATCACCCGTTCTTCCCCCGCAAGAACTCAGTGCCGGCCGAAACTTTCCGCAGCTTGGAATCGATCGGAGAGCGCCGATCACAGCTACCTCCGTCCCCTCCAGAGCCCCGGCAAGGTACTAGAGACCTTCCTCCGTCTTCCCCGCTGCTAGAATTCAGTTGAAACCGATTAATCTCGGCTGTGCCCAAAGTTCAATTCGGTGACTTAGAACCGCCGCACCTCGGGCTCCCGTGGCCAGCCCAACCAGGGCGTGGTCACGCCCGAGCCAAGGCACCCTTGGACGCGCTGGTGACCGGTGCTGCTCACCCCAGAGCCACAGCCCGAGTGATTGCTCACCGGCGGCGAATTTCCAGTTTTCCCCTTTCGGTGTGCAGAACGACCTTCGGGTGCAATTCTGTCGAATTCGTGCTCTAGAAAGGATTAGAGGGCCTCAATCCGCTCTCACACAAACTAGACACGGTAACGCACAAGTTGCCTTCACAACCCTAGGCCGGAGAACCTCTGTACCCGGCGTAATTCAAGGTTTACCAATGGCGGAATAAACGGGAGGCATCGGGCGCACGGTGAGGACCTACTTCGGGCCTTCCCCGAGCTGCCTCAAGCTCATGTCGACCTTCCCTGAGGTCCACTGATGCTTCCCGACCGGTTCCTCGAGTAGTTGAGGTGCTAGGGAAGTCAGCCGACATGGCCGAAGTCTTTCCAAGGTGGCGGCTCGTCGCCGACCATGCACCGGCCATTGTCATGAGTTGCTGACCCCAGAATCCTGTTCCCCGAGTTAAAGTAGGCAGGGGCGGCCAAAATCGTGAAGTTTGGAGCTGTACAGAAGCCGGCGGCGAGCTCTCCGGCGAGGTCCCTCGGCGGTGGAGCGCGGGCGTCGCGAGGTTGAAGAAAGGGGTGGACCCCAGCTGTCAGCGGCCGATATTTTGAATCGGGATCGGGCTGCGGCCGGGATCGGGTGTGCTGGCACGCAAAATCCTTGTGGGCCGCGATGTGCTGTCGCCTCGACGTGCGACGCGTGTCTCCGGGGCCCACTCGCGAGTTTAAACTTTTCCCCGATTTTCAGATTTCCTTCAAATTTCAAATCCTCATAACTTTGGCTAGAAAGCTCCAAATTGAGTGAACCAAATTTTGCTGGATTCTGCTCTCTGAGTACATTCCAGCAAATCAAATTTCAACGTATGAAAACCCTTAATTCTCCAGAATTAATTCCTCAAAATTTAAAATGTTTGGAATTTTAACTGGAGAATCCTGTGGAGGAAAATCCAGAAATTTTGCTGGAATGTTCACCATAATATTCCTGAACTACCATAAAAATGTCAGATCCATTTGAGCTCATTTGATCCACCTAATGGTGTGATTAGTGGAACTGTTCCAAAGAAAATAGAAAATGTTCAGAAACATTTTCAGAATTTTCTCTGAAATTGTTTAGCTCATAACTTTTGCTAGGGACCTTCAAATTAAGTGAGACCAACTCCATTAGAACCCTCTGAAAATCTAGTTTTCAGAAAGTCATAGTTTGTTTCATAAAAATTCTTAGAACACCCTAAAAGCCTTCAATTAAGGTCAAGTACATGATTAATTGTGGAGGTCTCAAATGAGCTTTACTGCAACTAAAACTTGATCAAATCTCTGTTTAGGTTGTAACCAAGCCCCAGTAGAAGTTTCACAATCATTGGGTCTGTCTAGCAAGGGTTATAGACTTCACAATTTCAAAATCAATACAAATGCATTTAAATTGATACATGTATTCCTTCTATCATGTAGTCGCTAAGGTCGAGGAGGAACCCGAAGTCCTAGACTTTGTTACTCTGGAGGAACAGCTAGCCTACGACCAAGAGCAGCAAGGCAAGCTCCGGTTTGCATTAACCTTTTTACAAATTTTTATTGTTTTGAGCACATACTTGTTTACTTTATTCTTTGCATTAGAGTCTTGTTTGGAAGCCCCACTGCATAGCCAAGAGAACCATGGGTTGGGTTTAGGATTGCAAACCCTGTTAGCTACTGCATTGCTAGGATAGAGTAGGATTCGGTACAAGTCGAGTAGTTGGAACTACTCGCGAGCATAGGCTAGAGGCACTCGACTCGGGTAGTGATAGCACATGAAACACATGGCAAGAAAATGAGACCGAGTGGAGGGTAAGGGCAGCAGGACTTTGGGGCCTGTGTGCTGTAGCTCCGCTTGTGTCGATTGAGGACCAAGCCGTGTGCGGGCCTGTTGAACAAGCTAGAACAGTACCGAAGACCTACCGGCTATATGGGAACCGGGAAACTGATGTAACTCGGTTAGCTGGGTATTGAGGCATTGCCCGTCGTTCAGAGGGTAGGTTGAGAGCTCGAGGTGTAAATCGGCTGGCGGCACGGAGATGCGCATGTAGAGACCTCATGCTCGGGACGATGGGACCGGTTCAATATTTGGCTGACGGGCGAAAGGTGGTTGCGTACGGCGTCCGTCATGGTTGTTGTAGGCAACATCGAGTACGGGCGTACGTGACGGGTTGTTCGGGTAACCCTGCAGGTGTAAATCGATTATAATCGCTGTCCCTCGCGGTCAGTGAGTACCACTTGTTCACTGTACCATGACGTAGAAAGAACAGGCTAGTTACATGTTAAAATGTTGCTGATTGAAAGATGGACTTGATTGCTAATGAATTGCTGTAGTTTAGATCTAACTAAAGTTCATTTCAACTTTGGGCAAAGTACATGAGAGAAATGCGTTTCTTGTTTGATTGCGGCTCTCTCATGTGCCTTAGCGTAAGGTTCTCCACAACCTGCTGCTAAAACTTAAAAGTAAGGTTCTACTAATTAGGCGAGTCCTTTGCAAATGATTTTACCTCATATACCCATCAACCCTCATGTAGAAGTTCCATGTTTAGGTGAGATAGGTCAGACTTGCTGAGCCTTCGTGCTCACTGCTTGTGTTTGAAGCTTTTGCAGGGTTCTATGAGGAAGGGACTCCCGAAGAGGAGACGGAACCCCAGCAGGGGAACCCCGTCGAGTGGGAGTCGTGCACGCCGCAGAGTTAGTGTGTGTGTGTGCTAGCAAGGACACGTTCAAGGGCTGAACGTGCACTTGATGCTTAGTCTATGCCCGTGAGTGTAGACTGAGCTTATTTTGTTGTAAACATGTTCATAAACTTGTTTATGTTAAAAAAATTCGCTTCCGCTTTGTATCTTTGACGTGTGTTATACGGTGCTGTGCAACGCAGCACCCCCTCAGCGTGATCCTGGCTCGACAAGACCGTGGGGTCGTGTCAGTAGCATTTTTAAATCCTATGGAGGGTTGGGTAGTTCACAGGCTCGACGAGTAGACAATGCCCTGCTAATATGCTTAGGATCTCGGTAGAAGACGAGTAGTTGGAATCTACTCATGAGGTAAGGTTTTATCACACGGTTGGTCAGAGTAGAAAATTGCTTAAGAGTGGTGAAAATGAGACCCAGCAGGGGTATAGGATGCAGTGAGCAGAGGTCTCACATGCGCAGCCTGTTGGTGTCGCTTGAGGACCGAGTCGTGTGCGGGCCTGCTGAACAAGTATTGAACAGTATCGGATGGCTTACTGACATAAGCAGGAAATCGATGTAATTGGTTAACCTGGGTGCCGAGGCTTACCCTACAGTAAATAGGAGTAGGTTGAGGGTAGCAAGGTGTAAATCGGACGGTTGGACAGTCACGCTCCATGCGGAGACCTCCTGCCCGTTACGGATGGACCGGTTCGGCATTTGGGTTTCCTTTGAAAGGTTGTTGCATACAACAGAGTAGGTAGGGGTGCGGAATCACGCTTCTGAAAGTGGGTGTATGTGACGTGTTGTCCGGGTGTCTCCTGATTGCAATCACCGTCCCTCGCGGTTATTTGAGTACCGCTTGTTCACTGTTCTATGACGTAGTAAGAAGAGAAATAAGCCAGATGAATGATAATATGCTGTGATGAACTATTACTGTTTGGAAACCATGTCTTCTGTGGACATAGAGCTAATTAAGTTTATTTTCCACTTTGGGCATCACCACATCGGGGGGAAGAGTTTCTTGTTTGATTGTGGACATCCGATGTGGGGGCTGCCTAAGGCTTATTAAACTGATGCTATAAAACTGAATGTAAGGATCAGCATGTAGGCGTGTCTTTATTGCAAAGTCCTTTTTCCTATCTTACACATCATTGCATGTAGTGTTCCATGTCTAGGGTTGTCGGTTAAGCCTTGCTGAGCCATCGTGCTCACGGTTGCAATATTTGAGCTGTGTGCAGGTGAGAGCTATGAGGAGGGGTCCGAGGACGAGGCGGTGCCCCCGTCGGGGTACACGGCCGAGCTGGAGCCCTGCACGCCGCCGTGATCTCTGGTTCCATGTTGCTAGTGTGTAGCGTCCCTGGGCTGGACGGCTACACTTTTGCTTAATTAGGATGTGAGAGTAGTTATAAAGAATACTTCCGCTGTATAATTATGTTTTGTGAAATATTTCCTCTGTTTTATATCAAATAAAAGTTTGTATGTTGCTCTTATTCTTTTCTTATGTGTTGTTGGGTGCCGCATCGCACGCACCACCCTCTGCTATCTCGGAGTGGGTGAACCACGGGGTGGTCCCCACAAGAACCTCCATTATACCACTACACAACCATCGGTGTATGGCCAAGAGAACACAAAATAGCCTTTACAAAGGGGCTACTAGGATGTACGGACCCACTGAGGTTTCACCAGCAGGCTCGAATCTCCATTCTCCCACCCATGGGCCCCCTCTTGTGCCATGCAGTTCCAGGGCAGTCCCTCTCGACTTCCATTCCCCACGCCATCCAACGGTCCATAACAGGCTAGCAACACACCTAATTAGTCAGCTAAGCCGCACCCATATTTGGCCTTGTGGTGGCACTGTTTTCCTAGCATGTGCTCGTATGAACCGGTCCTTAGATCTACGGAAAGTAAACCACCATATCATTGAGCAACATCCATGAACTCAAGCTTGCCTAGATCTCCCTGATTCCATGCTCATCAGCGTCATCAAGTTCTCTTCATCTTTAATATCATGAGTGCAGTAGCTAACAAGTTTTATTTCAGCTTCCCGTATCCCTTAAGTTAAGCGAAGCAAAAAAGGAAAAACGACCACCCGACTCATTAACTTTACAGGCGACAAGGATGGTTAAAAAACTATTAAACTCTTATAAAAAGGGTGTCCCATCAAGTTGACTCAAGCATACGAGTTTTCGCAAGCAAAACAGTTTCGAAAACATGGGATCAACATGGTCAAGGGGAACTTGCCTTGCTCCCGTGGTTCGTGTTGCTCAAGCGTCTCGATGTCTTGGTGCTGTAGTTCCTCGTAGACGGCCTCTTGAGCTTCTCCTTCTACTCACGACCACGCACATACAAAATTTACAGCAATCAATCATCATGTACAAACTTTACTCAAGATGCAATGTGGTAGATGAATGCAAATCCTATAGTGCAGTTTTATAGAAACAGTTTGTACGTGTTTTTGCATGTTTTAATGGGCTTTCATGGGGTGTTATGATGAATAAGGGTGTTGGGATCAAGTGTGGACGTGGTGATGATCTTGGCACAAGATGTAGATCAATTCCACCGTCAAAAATCGACATAAACATGATCTGGCCACACGCGAAAAGTTTCTGCTCGAAGGGGCGAAGAAAATGGATGCGTAGAAACAGCGGCGACGTCGTAGATGGGTAATGAAGACCTACCTCACTTCCTCCTTGTGGCAGGACCTTCCTCCTAGTGACGGCAGCAGCGGGGGATTTTTCCGCGGGGAAATATGGTAGGGCAGATCGTTGGGCTTCTTCTCCGGCGACGGCGAGGCGTGACGGGGCTCAACGGCGGGTCTCGACGACGGGGCTCGACAGCGGGGCTTGACAGCGGGGCTTGTCGGCGGGGCTCGCCGGTGACCAAACTCCGGCAAAGCGGGGGGGGGGGGGGGGCTCAACTCGGCGAGTTGGGGGAGGGGGGCAGGGCTGCGGCCAAATGTGTAGGGGGGCGCTGGGGGTTGTATTTATATGGAGGAAAAAGGGAGAGTCCTAGTCCAATTGGGACTCAACTAAAGAATCCTAGTCAAGTTGGGACTCAACAAAAGAGTCCTAGGACTTCCCTCCCGTCAAGGCTGCGGCAAATTTGGGGGAAATTCCCCATAGGGCAATTTTGGGGAGATTTGGGGAAATTTGGGGGGAAATTTGGTGGGGAAATTTTTGATGGATCAATTCAGCTATATTATTTCCATTTCTCTCCATTTCTATGTTCCCTTCTCCATTTCTATATTCCCTTCTCCATTTTTATGGTTCTTTCTCCATTTCTATGGTTCTTTCTCCATTTCTACTTCTTTTAAAATGCTTCTCTACATGAAAAATGTATGCAATGCATGGTAGTGAAATTGAGGGTGTTACAATACTTTCCTCCATTCTTCAGGCATCTTGTTTGACTGAAAAATGTGGTTGAATAGTTTTGTGAGCCATACTATTGTCACAGCCCCAAGGCATCTCCAAACCTCAATAGGGAAATCATTAGGGCTGAGGGCCTATCCTTGTTTCATTCTTTTTAAGGCCTCCTTAACTATAAACTCTTGTATCCTCCGCACAAACCACCTATTGGAGTCATCAAAGCAGTCATCCAACTCGACCATAATGCTCCCATTCCCATCATTGAATATACCATTCAAGTAATCCGTCATCTATTCTTAATCTCTTCATCCTTCACTAGAATGTGATTTGTCTCATCTTTTATGCATTTAACTTGAATGAAATCCCTCATCTTTCACTCACAAATTTTTGCCATCTTGTATATGTCCTTTTCAACTTCTTTTGCCTCTAGTCTCTCATATAACTCATCATAGGTCTATCCTCTTGCTTTACTCACAGCCCACCTTGCATTTTTCTTGGCTTCTTTGTACTTCAGCATGTTGCTTGCGCTCCTATCATGATGCTAACTCTTATAGCACTCCTTATCCTTAATGGCCTTTTGTACATCCTCATTCCACCACCAAGTGTCTTTATCTACAAGTTTCTTTCCTTTTGTCACATCAAACACCTCACTAGCTACCTTCCTAATACAAGTTGTCATCTTAACCCACATACTATTTGCTTCTCCATCTTATCCTAGGGTTCTTCTATGCTCACCCTGTTTTTAAAGGATCCTTGTGATTCTCCTTTCAACTTCCACCACTTTGCTCTCATGATTTTGACACCTTTGTCCTACAAAGAACATGCATGGAAGCGAACATCAACTACCACAAGCTTATGTTGTGTCACAACACACTGCCTAGAGATCACCTTACAATCTAGACACGCCCGTATATCCCTTATCCTAGTGAGGACAAAGTCAATCTGGATAGAGTGTTGGGCACTACTAAAGATCACTAGGTGATATTGTCTCTTCCTAAAGAGGGTGTTAGCTACAAATAGATCATAGGCTAAGGCAAAGTCTAGGATGTCCTTACCCTCCTAATTTCTATCGCCGCATCCAAAGCCTCCATATACTCCCTCAAATCCTACATTAGTTGCACCCACATGACCATTGAGATCCCCTCCTATGAGGAGTTTCTCGGTTATCAGTACACTACTAACCATATCCTCCAAGTCCTCCCAAAATTCCCTCTTACTACTCATGTTGAGCCCAACTTGTGGGGCATAAGCACTGATGATGTTCAAAACAATGTCCCCAATAACTATCTTGATTAAGATGATCCTATCCCCTCGTCTTCAAACATCCACTACTCCATCCTTAAGACTCTTATCTATTGTAACACCTACGTCATTCCTAGTCCGAGCCGATCCAGAATAACAAAACTTGAAACCGGTATTCCAGACTTCTCTCACTTTTTGACCTGCCCATCTAGTCTCTTGTACAAAAGGATATTTACTCGCCTCAAAATGGCAACATCTACTAACTCATGTAGCTTCCCCGTCAAGGATCCTACATTCCAACTACCTACCTAATCTATGTTCCTTGGCTAGCTTCGTTGCGCTTTACACCCATTGAGTAAGATGCAAAGACCCTTGCTCACTTATCACTACATTCGGGAGATGATGTAGCGCGCCACTAAGGTTGTGGCGATCCGGCCCTTGCTCATTTAACACCATATCCGGGTTCTGATATGGCACGCCACTAGGATGGTGGCGACCCGACTCTTGCCCACTTAACACCATAATCGGGTTATAATATGGCACGTCGCTAAGAGGGTTACACCCCAACGAATATCTATTGGGTTTCATTTCCATGAGAATGGCTAAGTGTAGTTATTGGCTCGCCAAGCCTATCACAGCCCCTCCTCCTACAGCCGAGCTTGGGACCGGCTATGTCATTACAACATAGGCGAAGTTATAACAGAAATACTGTAAATAAAATTTGTTTAACATTTAAATCATTTTCTGATCTGCACATGTGTCATGTAGCCAAGAATGATTTAGAAACTTTATATAATCGATCCATCATTAATGTTACATTATTGTTAATTACTTACATTATATTGTGAACACGAGTAGAACCCACGGGGATTTAGGAGCTAAGCCTGGAGGAACTCCCTACTAACTTTGGCCCCACTATCAGCGAGATTCCCCCTGAGCATGCACAAGACAAGCCATAGTTTTATACTAACTATTTTCAAAAAAAAAATAAACTTATTTTAAACACTAATGTGGTAATTAGTGTTAGATTATGTGAATTAAGTTTAGGAATTTTGTGATACTCCACATGCATGTTTTATATAATCCTATTGTCTTTTTTTTTGAAAAAAACCCCGCAGGGTGTTTGTATTAAGGAAGGGTCAGCAGAAACAGGGAGCAATTACAAAGATGTGTCCAGTACAGGCTCCACGCGAGTTGCGCTGGAGGAAAGCAGCTAGCTAGGGGCATTTCCAGGATGGAAGACCAGTTTCCCAAGACTTTTGGCTCCGGTCGTTGAACATAATTTTGCATCTTCCTTGATACCTGCAATAATCGCTTCTACCTGAGGCTCCCTTAAAAGATTCTGCTGTTTCGTTCGTGCCGGACCGCCCAACAGACTAGGATTGTGAAAGACCGTAATCCTTTCATCACATCAGGCCTTCCAACCACAATCTGAGAGAACCACTGGGCATCATGTAGCCGTTGCCGCCGCGCTGCCATCAGCAGGGATGGGATTGACGTCCACCGCGAGATCGCTTCCCAAATTTGCAGTGTTGTTGGGGATTCATAGAAAATATGGGCGACTGTCTCAAGGTTCTGATAGCACATCAGACAGAAGTACGCATTCGGCCAGCCACGTCGCTGCAAGCGATCGGCAGTCCATATCTTGCTTTGGATAAGCAGCCAGGTCAAGAATTTGCTTTGGATCAGCAGCCCAAACCTTCCAAATCAGCGCAGGATGATCTGAATCAACGGAGCCCAAAAACTGCATTTGGTAAGATGACATGGTGGAGTACTGACCGTTTGCTGTGAACTTCCAGGTGATTCCATCTTCACTGATATCATTGGGATCGTAGGACCATTGTTGCAGAAAGTGCCATAGTGAAATCAGCTGATGAAGGAGGGGGACTGTGATGTCGTGTATGCAGTCCCGCAACCATTTGTTGCTATTCATTACTTCAGCCACTGTTCGCCTCTTGCGCCTGCAGTGCTTGTACAGGTCCGGAAACGTTGTCGCAGACGCCGTATTGTTCAGCCAAACAAAGTCCAGAAGGCTGCCGTTTTACCGTTGTGTCAGTCGATTCTTGTTGCCGCATCAAATAACTAGTTGTCGGAGCAATCCAGGGGCAGTTGGGAGCCTGACCAGGGTCTGGAAGGTGCTGTCACTGAAACCATGGCCAATGGAGCCATAGTGCTTTGCTGAACCTCCATAAATCAACGATTCCGAGTCCACCGTATCGTGTCGGCTTGCATAATTGATTCCAAAATACCTTCGCCTTTCCACCCTGCAGCTCTGTGGTACCTTCCACAGGAACCTTCACCGTAGCTTGTCAAGCTCCACAATGAACCTCTTTGAGGGTCTTAATGCCATGAGCGCATAGATAGGCAAGGCGGTCATGGTTATTCGGACCAGCTCCAATTGCCCTCCCATGGACAACATCTTTCCTTGCCAGCCTGAGACCCTTGCAGCAGCCTTGTACAAGATAGATTGTAGGTGAGACAGTCGTAGACGGCCCGTCGTAATTGAAAAGCCGAGGTAGGAAATTGGAAAGTCCTGCCTTTACCCATTCAAGTTTGCCAGAGCCTCAGAGATGGTCTGGTCCTCACATCTGACCGCTGTGGCAACACCCTTGGAGCTGTTGATATTAGCGAGAGATATAGTTAGTTGTAGTCAGTCCGAGTATCTAGCATCTGAGTCATGTGAACGTGCTGCATGATCTAGCCACAACGTGCTGCATGATCCAGCCGTATTCCTAGAGGATCTGTAACTGAACACGCCCCTGTACTCTGCCTATATTAGGCCACTGAATCAATACAATCAAACAGCTTGAGCCGAACATTTTTATGGTAATCAGAGCTCAGTGATATCCTATTTTTTTCTTTTCTGCCCACCTCCCATTCCCACGATGGCAGACACCTTCTCTTCTGCGGCCAGCCACACCTCCGGCGCCATGACCTCCTCCTCTGCTAGTTCAGCAGCATCTGATTCTCTCCTTCCAATGCTGCTGCTCCTCATTCCATTGCCGCTGCTGCTCAGTCCGTCAACATCACCAGCCTTGTCTCCGTTCGCCTCGACATGTTCTCCACAGCGTATCGCAGGTGGAAACGACTGTTCCTGGTGGTGCTCGGGAGGTTCAATCTTCGCCACCATGTCGACGGCACCGAACCTCGACACGATGATCCGGTCTGGATCCAAGAAGATCTTACAGTCCTCATGTGGTTGCATGCTACCCTCGCCGACGACCTTCTCGACTTCGTCATGGAGGATGACATCACGGCGCTCGGCGTCTGGAATAAGATCGCCGCCTTCTTCCTCGGCAACAAATCAAGTCGCGCTGTCCAACTGGAGCAGGAGCTTCATGGACTAGTACAAGGTGATTTGTCGGCCGCTGCTTACTGTCACAAGTTAAAGACATTGGCCGACTCACTTGCAGATTGCGATCAGCCTGTCCGTGATCGAGCACTGGTGCATCAGCTAATTCGTGGACTTAATCCAAAATTTCATGTCCTCCGTCAACTGCTGCCGGCGATGCCTACCTTTCCTACCTTCATGGAGGCACGAGACCAACTCATAGTGGCCGAAAACACTCTTCTCTCTTCTGCAGCACCAACACAAGAGACGGCTCTTCACTCCACTGAAGCTACGTCAAACAACACTCATGCGAACAACTCTTCTGCGCCGCAGAACACACGTTCTAACGATGATCGTACTCAAGGCAACTCCTCTTCGCGTGGTCATGGCCGTGGTGGCGCACGTGGGCACGGACGTGGTCGGGGACGTGGCGGTCGCAGCAACTTCAACAACTGGCAGCAGAGTATTCCACCTTGGGCTGCACCATGGTTCGCCTCTGGGCAGACCTGGCGTGCACCGTGGACAGGCGCAACGGGACCAGGCGTTCTTGGCTCACGACCACCCTCTGGTCAGGCCTACAATGCTCAGCTGGCTCAACCATCTATTCAGTTCGCGCCAACCATGCCAACGTTCGACACGGCAGGCCTTCTTCAGGCTCTTCATGCAGCTTCTATGCAATCCGGCAATGCACAGAATGAGTGGTACATGGACACAGGAGCAACAGGGCATATGGCTGCAGACTCAGGTACCTTTTCAAGTTATTCACCATCTTTGCATAATTCCTCTAAAATTATTGTTGGCAATGGATCTACCACTCCCATCAAAGGTACTGGCACAGCCACCATTTGCACACCTCATGCCACTTTTCAGCTAAACAGAATTCTTCACATTCCCACTCATTAAAAACTTCATCTCTGTCAGACAATTCACTACCGATAATTGTTGTTCAATTGAGTTTGACCCCCTTGGTTTTTCCATCAAGGATCTCATCAGCAAAACTCAGATCATGAGGTGCAACAGTGACGGCGAGCTCTAACCATTTCTTCATCAGTCAAGATCACAACCAGCCACAGCACTGCATGTCTCCACCAGCACCCTTTGGCATCGGCGTCTTGGCCATCCGGGACACAAGAGCTTGGGAACCATATTATCTGAATTTTCCAATTTCTCTGACAATAAGCAAGATCACCTATGTGATGCTTGCCAACTAGGCCGACACACTCGGCTTCCATTTTCCAATTCTCTGTCTTTTACGTATTTTCCATTCCAAATAGTTCATTGTGATCTTTGGACCTCACCAGTTGAGAGCATCACGGGGTTCCAATATTACATTGTACTACTAGACGATTTCAGTCGTTATATGTGGACAGTTCCCCTTCGCCATAAATCTGATGCTGCTCAATCTATTATTCAGTTTTGTTCAATGGTGTTCAACCAGTTTCATATTCGCCTTCAATCTTTCCAATGTGATAATGGCAAAGAATTCGATAATGCCACACTGCGATCCTTCTTTAATACACATGGCATCACATTTCGTTTTTCATGCCCCCACACATCGCCTCAAAACGGCAAGGCTGAGAGATCTCTTAGAACAATAAACAATGTCATCCGTTCTCCTTTTTCAGGCTTCCCTACCTGCCAAATTTTGGGTCGACGCTTTGCACACAGCCACTTATATCCTCAACCGAAGACCCTCTCAACCTCTACATTTCTGTACACCTTAACACTCTTCGGCCAGTCACCCGATTACTCTCACCTAAGGGTCTTTGGGTGTCTCTGCTACCCCAACATCAGTGCCACTGCTCCACATAAATTAGCTCCACGATCCAAAGCTTGCATCTTTCTTGGATATCCCGCCGAGCACAAAGGCTACAAATGTATGGATCTTGCCACTATGAAAGTCATTATCTCAAGACATGTGGTTTTTGATGAGTCTATCTTTCCTTATAGCCAAAATACACGGAGTGACAACTTCTCTGAATATCTTCAGACTCGGCGTCAGACTAAGCCTTTCTCTGAAAATCTTCAGACAAGCCAACGCTCTATTTTTGTGCCTGCTCCACCTTCACAAACCATAGATCCTTCTGCTCACCAGAGAACACACATTCCATCATCTGATATTTCAGAATTAACATCCACACCTACGCACTCATACAACCCCCAAAAGACTCCTAGCTCCAACAGATCATCTCAATGTCTGACACCTATCCCAACTCCACCCCGTGTCCTTCAGACACATCAAATGATCACTAGAGCCAAGGAAGGGATTTTTAAACCAAAAACTTTTATGAACCTACATGCTTCCAAATCCTTTTCACCACTCCCTGCCACTTACAAATCTGCACTAAAAGATCCAAACTGGTTCAACGCTATGAAAGAGGAATACAATGCACTAATGCTGAATAAAACTTGGACTCTTGTACCTAAGCCTGCAGGTGCAAATGTTGTTACTGGAAAGTGGATCTTCAGGCACAAGATGAATACGGATGGCACAGTTGCTCGCTATAAAGCTCGCTGGGTTGTCAGAGGTTTCAATCAAGAATATGGTGTCGATTTTCAGGAAACCTTCAGTTCTGTCATAAAGCCTGCTACTGTCAGAACTGTGTTAAGCATCTCTACATCATCTTCCTGGCCAATACATCAACTAGATGTCAAGAATGCTTTCTTGCATGGTGAGCTCAATGAGACAATTTTTTGTGCCCAACCTTCAGGTTTTGTGGACCCTGCACACCCTGACTTTGTATGCAGACTGAAGAAATCTCTATACGGTCTCAAGCAAGCTCCAAGGACCTGGTTTTTGAGGTTCAAAAATTATCTGATAACCATTGGCTTCATAGCTTCAAAAGCAGATAACTCCTTGTTCATTTTCCATGACAGGCAGCAAACTGCATACCTATTGTTGTATGTAGACGATATTATCCTAACTGCCAATACTACTTCTCTGCTCAACAAGGTGACATCTCTCCTCTGCAAAGAATTTTCTATGACTGATCTTGGTCCATTGAATCATTTTCTGGGCATCCGAGTCCAACGCACTGCACAGGGTTTGTTCCTTGATCAGGAGCAATATGCAAGTGAGATCTTGGAACGTGCAACGATGACAAATTGTAACTCTGCTCGAACACCAGTTGATGTCAAGTCAAAAATGTCGGCTACAGATGGTGCTATCATCAGTCAGCCATCTGATTACAGAAGTATAGCTGGTGCATTACAATACTTAACGCTGACACGTCCGGACCTCACATATGCAGTTCAACAGGCTTGTCTGTTTATGCATGCTCCACGAGAACCTCACCTGGCCTTTCTCAAGAGAATACTTCGCTATGTCAAAGGGACTCTCAAGCATGGTCTGCACTTTACAAAATCTTCATCTACTGACCTCATCGCCTACTCGGATGCTGATTGGGCAGGGTGCCCCGACACACGACGCTCAACTTCAGGGTATTGTATTTTCTATGGAGATAATCTCATATCGTGGTCATCTAAGAGGCAAAGCACCGTATCTCGATCTAGCACAGAAGCTGAGTACCGGGGAGTTGCAAATGCTGTTTCAGAGGTTTTATGGTTGCGACAACTACTTTCAGAACTGGGTCATCCTGTGAAAAAGTCCAGCATTGTGTTCTGTGATAATGTGAGTGCTATTTACTTATCTAACAACCCAATTCAGCATCAACGAACAAAACACATAGAGATTGATATTCACTTCGTCAGAGATAAGGTGGCCTTGGGCGAGATCAAAGTCTTACACGTACCGTCAGCACATCAGTTTGCGGATATCTTCACAAAGGGACTACCTTCAACACTGTTTTTCGCGTTCAGAGACAGTCTGAACATTCGGGATAGTTCAGACTGAGGGGGGGTATTAGCGAGAGATATAGTTAGTTGTAGTCAGTCCGAGTATCTAGCATCTGAGTCATGTGAACGTGCTGCATGATCTAGCCACAACGTGCTGCATGATCCAGCCGTATTCCTAGAGGATCTGTAACTGAACACGCCCCTGTACTCTGCCTATATTAGGCCACTGAATCAATACAATCAAACAGCTTGAGCCGAACATTTTCAGTTGATCACAAGACCAGTGGCCTCGCCAAATTTTTCCATGATTGAAAATGTAGTATCCACCTCCAACTGAGACGGGTTTACAAATAGCATGGCATCATCGGCATACAATGATATTCTGGACTTGGCTCCCCTGGCTCTCGGCTCCGTTAGGTGCCCCTGCCGTGTCATCATATTGAAGATTGCTTGTATAGTGTCGAAGGCAACGATGAAGAGGTACGGAGAAAGTAGATCACCCTGCCGCAACCCTCGGCGATGAGCAATCTTTGGTCCTGGTATCCCGTTGAGCTGCACTGAAGAGGTGGTTGTGGACAATAAAGCTGTAATACATTCCCTTCATCGTGAAGGAAAGCCTCGGTGTTCCAGTAGCTCAAGGAGATACTCCCAAGATAACGTATCATAGGCCTTCGAAATGTATAACTTCAGCAGCAACACTTTTTTGTTCGTTTGATAGTGTCGAAGTGTTCCCTACACACTTCCCGCGGTACCGCTACTGAAGCAGTCCGTGGAGGTTTATTGTTTGGAGGGGCTAACGTCCCTAAATCGATCGATGCTGATGAACACGGGATGAACACAAAGATTATGTGGTACGGGTCACCAGAGCGTAAACCCTACGTCCACGGGAGTGTGTGTGTTGTATTGCTTGAGCTTGCACGTGTGTGAGTTGGGGGATCGAAGATCGATCCCTTTTCCCGGAGGCTGCCCCTGGGGCAGTTACAATGTGGCCAGGGACCCGACAGGTGGCCCCGTGGCTGTCCGTACCCTAAACATGATCCAGGGTATTTACAGCTTCATGTAGTGTCGTTGTCGTTGGAGTTAAGGCGCGCCGCCTGACACGCATGGCGCCTCTGACCGAGTAGCGGTTGATGATGGCGGGTGAAGATCCCGTCTTGTCACCGCATCCTACTTGGTCAGCTGTGCAGCACTGTGATGTTGTCACGTCGTACAGCACTGTGCTGTTGTCATGCTGTGCTGCCCTGTCCTGTCATGGTAATGACGGCCAGGAGTGGGCGTATGCGTGCGTTGCACGCCATGCTTCTGGAGAAGGCGCAAGTCTTGAATGCGCGATTGGACGGTCCACGTCTTACTTAACTCCTGAGGCCCACGGCCCATCACAGGAAGTGGGACATGTGATGGCTCTGGAGCCCTCCTCATCGAGGAGCTCAGGCCCGGAGCTTGGGGACACGTGGCAGCGCTGGACCTGGCCTCAGCAGGAAGGCCAGTTCCAGGGCCAAGGACACATGGCGGCTCCGGAGCCCCCTCTGCGGGGAGGTCCGACCTGGATCCCGGAGACACGTGACAGCACTGGACCTCGCATCAGCGGGATGGCCAGGTCCGTAGCCAAGGACATGCCACGGCTTCAGAGTCCTCCTTGCCGGGGAGTTCCAGCCAGGAGCCTAGAGACATGTGGCGGCGCCAGACCTCGCCTCAGCGGGGAGGCCAGGTCCGAAGCCAAGGACACGTGGCGGCTTCGGAGCTCTTCTCAGCGGGGAGGTCCTGCCCGAAGCCTGAAGACACGTGGCGGCGCCGTACCTCGCCTCAGCGGGGAGACCAGATATCGGGCAATGGACACATGGTGGCTTCGGAGCCTTCCTCAGCGGGGAGGTTTGGCCTGGAGCCCGGGGCACGTGGCAGCGCCGGATATCGCCTCAGCGGGGAGGCCAGGTCCAGGGCCAAGGACACGTGGCGGCTCAAGATCCCTCCTCAGCAGGGAGGTCCGGCCCGGAGCCTGGACACACGTGGCAGCGTCGGACCTTGCCTTAGTGGGGAGGCTAGGTCCAGGGCGAAGGACATGTGGCAGTGCCAGAGCCCGCCTCGGCAAGGAGGCGGGGTCTGGAGTCTCTTCAAGCCTCCACGGGGGGGGGGGGGGGGGGGGGGGGGTACCCGGTCTGTGTCAAGGACCAAGTTTTTGAGTTGCTAACATATTCATCACCTCACACACCACAGCTCATATTGTGGTAATCACATGAACATGATTGAAGAGCAATTAACCACCATCAATATGATAATTAGAGGATGAAGTCACATAATCCTTAAGTGCGAATTAAAACATGTAATCTTTAGAGGCTGAGCTCACAATTAAGTCCTAAACATTCTTATGAATGCTCATGCCAACTTTCAAGCAAATCCAAACAAGTATGGGGTACTTTTGGATACAATTATTAAAAGGGATAGTTTGAATTCAGATTCAAATTTAAACTACTTTCATCACATGGATTCAAAATAGTGATGCATATTCAAACTCAGCATATTTTTATGAGCTACTCCACCAAGTTTCATCCTATTTTGGATTAATCTTTATAGGGACTAATTGGATCAAATTCAAACTGAATTTGGATTTCAGATTGCATGTTTGATGCAAATTCATTCAAACCACTTCTCCACTTTGGATCATTCCAAAACCATATGTTCATTTTGTGATGTGAGCAAATTTCAAAGGGCGGAAGGGTCCCAAATATTGTGAGCTGTACAAATTCAATTCTTGAGGGCAAAATTTGAGTTTGTGGGACCCACTGTCAGCCACACATCGAGTGAACCGACTCCACAGCCGAGTGCTTGGTTTCTTGCACGTCGCTGCGCGGGCGCCATGGCGAGGAGCGGCTGCCACCAGCTGATCTCGATTCCTGGCCGCAGATCGGTTGCCCCAGCCTTATTATCTCTGAGCCCTGGGCACCAAAAGAACATCTCCCTTGGTCTTCATCTCCCTCGAACAGAAACATCACCGCTACCTTTGCCGCTCGCTTGCACTGCCACCCCCACCGTCGACCACTCACTCCTGGGGTTTTCATGATGAGCTGAGGTCGGATAAAGGATCACCTGACTCTCCTCTACCTCCTCGACACATCACCGTCGTGCTCCCGGCTTCCTTCGAGCTGTGCCACGCCATCTTCTGCTCCTCGGGACAGAGCAACTCGCTGGCGGAATTCTTCATCGCCCGTCCAAACCACAACCTCTCCGGCCTGAACAAATGATCACCAAGGTTAGCAACCGAGTCTAGTTCGTCCTCCTAGACCCATTTTACCTCTCTTAACACTGGTGAGCTGGAATTCCATTTCTTGCATCGGCTAGGGTATAGAACGGCTAGAAGCAAATCGGGAAATTCCTCGCACCCGATTGATCATCCGAAATTCTGGTCTAGCTAGAGCAACCAGAGCTCCTCACAATCACATCGGCCCAAACTTAGAGAAGATCATCCATCCGGCGAGCAGTACACCTAGTTTTCGTCGCTGCTGGTAAAAACACGTTGGGTCACCAGTGAAGACCCCTTTCCCGGCGGTTCCAGCCCATGAGGGGTTCAGGGTTAGCTTCCCCATGCCCTAGTTGTGCTGTACGACCCATCCACTCATTTTGTTAGCCTCTGAGCTGCTTGTTCATCGTCGGCACCGAGCTCAAAGCAGCCACCGCCGTCACCGATCATGTTTCCGGCCATGTCAGGCTCCGAGGGTTTGCCCGGTAGCTGTGCCGTGATCCCAGGGATATGTAGGAGAAAACCGCGTGGAAAATTAGGCTGAGAACGGATCGCAGCATTGCCGCTGTCTGGCGCGCGCCCGGGCATCGGCGGGAGGAAGAAGAAGGAACTGTTAAGTGGAATACACTGGCAGAGATTTAAACTTTTCTCTTTTTCCTTTTCCAGAATTCCCTCCAAAACTTCAAACCCACATAACTTTCGGTAGGAATGTCCAACTTTGGTTAAACAAATTTAGTTGGATTCCCCTCTCTCTCTCTCTCTCTCTCTGAGTACTATCCAACAGTACAAATTTAATTCCTTGAAAGTCTTTCTTTTTTCCGGAATTAAATCCCTAAAATTTGAACTGTTAGGAATTTTAACTGGAGATCCACTTTGTGGAAAATTCTCAAATTTGGCCATAATGTTCATTTCAATATCCTTGAGTCACATGCCAAATTTAAGATCCATCCGAGTTCATTAAGTCCACTTAATGGTGTGCTTAAGTGAACTGCCCTGAGAAAATGGAAAAATGTACAGAAACATTTTTCAGAAATTTCTCAAACCTTTTGTTAGCCAAAACTTTCTCTAGGTTTCTTCAATTGAAATGAAACCACTTCCATTAGAACCATCATAAACTCTAGTTTCCAGGAAGTGTAGGTTTGCTTCATGAAAATCCCTAGAAATCCTTAGAAGCTCTAATAATGGCGTTTTGTACATTTATTTGTACAGAGCTCAATTGAGATTTGATTCAAATAAAACTTGGCCATTCCTCTGTTTAGGTCTTTACAAAGCCACTGTAAAAATTTCAGACCAAGTACTGAGATCTGTAAGGGCCCAAGTTTTTTATTTGCTAAAAGTGTTCATCACACCACATACACCTCATTTGAGGAAAGCTCATGAACATCTTTGAAGATCAAGTAAACACAATCAATAAAGTCATTAGATGATAAACTCAGAAAATGCAAAAGTGGTACTTCTCACATGCATCATATAGGGGCTGAGCATATGAAAAACTCCTAAACATTGTAGGGATGCTCATGCCAAATTTCACCCAAATTCAAAACCTTTTTGAGGTATTTTTGGGTATAATTAGAAATAGGCTAGTTTGAACTTAAATTCAAATTCAAACTCCTTTAACCCCATGAATTCAAAAGTGGGATTCATATTCACATTCAGCACATTTTTGTGAGCTCACACACCAATTTTCACTCCATTTGGAGTTAATCTTGACATGATCCATTTTGGCTAAATTCAAATAACTTTTGAATTTCAGATTCACAATTGCTACAAATGCAGTCAAACAAATTCTACAATTTGATGATTTAACAAAATAAATCCCAAGATTGTGATCGGTCAAATTTTAGAGGGCAGGATGGTCTCACAAAATTGCAACAGTGTAGAAATTTAATTTGTGAGGACAAATTCAAATAGTGGGATCCACTGTCAGCCTCTCACTGCATCAAACCGACCGAAGGGCCGGCACTCGGTTTATCGAGCTGCAGCAGCGAATGCCACCTCACCGAATCCTGGCACCAGCACCTTCTTTGGATGCACCCCACTGGAGCTCCCGTTCGGCGCCTTTATCCCTCCCCGAGCAGCTCAAAGCCGAGTTCGTCACTGATCTCCCGTGCCCACTCGACCTCGGTGCTGCTCCCGCGAAAAACCGCCGCTCTCGGTGTCGCCCGATCGCACACCACAACCAAGCGTCATTTGAGCGTGCTACCTCGTCCAATCCGGCGTTTTGGGCTGCTGTTGGCCACCAATTGAAGAACAGCGCCGCACGTCCGAAGTAACCCGGTGGAACCGAAAGCGGCTCGCCGTGGACAGCATGCTACGGTCAACCTCACCTCCACTTCCCTACACAAGAAAGGTGTGTCACCGTGTGTAGAAGGTGTAGCCAAAAGCCGTTTGGCAAATGATCAACCATAGAACTTGAATTTACAAGTATACCGAAAGCTAGTTCATTTGGCCCGAGCTCACTTTAAACTGAAATTTGGATTCCACGTAATTTGGTCAGTCGAGCTCGTTGGTCAGTAGATTCTACACATGCTAGCACACACTCCCGAGGAAGAAGCAATGGAAACCGTCAAGAATCGGCCGTGATATGGTCATTTTCCTCGTTACCGATGCAAAACACCTCGGCTCACCGTCGAGAGTAGGTTTGCCGGCAATTCTAGCTTCCAAAAGGTTTTGTTTCATGTCCCTCGTGCTCAACTGATGCTCTCCGAACAATTCCCGACCAATTTGGTGTCGTGTAGCGTGAGACCGACCTCGCCAGAACCTAGGTTCCGCTGTCGCCGGGGCGCACGTGTTTCTGGCCATCGCCGGCGGCCGGCGAGCCCAAAAATGAGTTCAGGAGGTCGAAAAATGCAGGGGCGGTGAGTTTCGGCCCGAGAGGTGGCCCGGAACTCGGTTCCAGCGAACCTCACCAGAGACCACCGCCGTCGGGTGCATTTGGCACGATGAAGAAGAAGCCGGACGCGTGGGACACACCAGCAGGGATTTAAACATTTCCCAAATTTCATTTTCTAGTTCAAACTTCAAACCCACATAACTTTGGCTAGGAAACCCCAAATCGAGTGAACAAAATTTTGTTGGATTCAGCTCTCTGAGTACTTTCTAACATTTAAAGTTTCACCTCAATGAAAACTTATATTTCTCAAGAATTAATTCTTTAAATTTTAAAATGTTTAGAATTTTAACTGGAGCACCCTTTGGTAAAAAATTCTGAAATTTGGCCTGAATGTTCAACATAATATCCCTGAGATACCATAAAAATTTCAGATCCAGTTGAGCTCATTTGAGCCACCTAATGGTGTGATTAATTAAACTGTTCCAGAGAAAATGAAAAATGTCCAGAAACATTTTTCAGATTTTCTATGAACATGTTTAGCTCATATATTTTGTTAGGAATCTTATAATTAGATGAAACCAATTCCATTAGAACCCTTTGAAAATATAGTTTCCATAAAAGTCATGGTTTGATCCATGAAAATCCTTAGAACACCCTAAGAGCTCCAATTAAGGCCAAATACACATTTATTTGTGGAGAGCTCAAATGAGCTTTGCTGCAAATGAAATTTGGCCAAGTTGCTGTTTAGGTTGTATCCAAACCACAGTAAAAATTTCAGAGTCATTAGTACTGTATAGCTGTACTTATAGTATTAACAATATTAACTCCAAACTCATATGCATTTAAATTGACATATACATAAACTATGGAGGAACAGTTAGCCTACGACCAGCAGCAGCAAGGCAAACTCCAGTTTGCATTAGCCGTTTTATAAATTTTACTGTTTTGAGAACTTACTTTGAGTATCCACTTCGTTTATGCATTAGAGTCTTGTTTTAAAACCCAAATGCATAGCCATGAAAACTATGGTTTTGGGCTTAGGTTTTTAAACCTCGAGTAGCTACTGCAATGCTAAGATAGTGCAGGATTCGGCACAAGTCAAGTAGTTGGAACTGCTCGCGAGAATATGCTAGAGGCACACCACTCGGTTAGATATAGCAAATGAAAAACACGGCAAGAAAAATGCGACCGAGCGGAGAGTAAGGGCAGCAGGACGTTGGGGCCCGGGTGCCATATCTCCGCTTGTGTCGATTGAGGACCGAGCCGTGTGCGGGCCTGTTGAACAAGCTAGAACAGTACCAAGGACCTACTGGACATATGGGAACCGGGAAACCGATGTAATTCGGGTAGCTGGGTGTTGAGGCACAGCTTGTCATCCAGAGGGTAGGTTGAGAGCTTGAGGCGTAAATTGGCTGGCGGCACTGCGGATGCGCGTGCAGAGATCTCTTACTCGGGACGATGCGACCGGTTCAACATTTGGCTGACGGATGAAAGGTGGTTGCGTATGACGGCCGTGATGGTTGCTGTAGACAACATTGAGTACGGACGTACGTGACGGGTTATTCGGGTAACCCTGCAGGTGTAATTGGATTAGAATTTCTGTCCCTCGCGGTCAGTGAGTGCCACTTGTTCACTGTACCATGATGTAAAAAGAACAGGCTAGTTACATGTTAAAATGTTGCTGATTGAAAGATGTACTTGATTGTTAATGACTTTTTGTAGTTTAGTGCTAATTAAAGTTCTTTTCAACCTTGGGCAAAGCACATGAGAGAAATGTGTTTCTTGTTTGGTTGCGGATCTCTTATGTGCCTTAGCACGAGGTTCTTTCACAACTTGTGCTAAAACTTGTAAGTAACGTACAACTACTTAGGCATGTCTTTTGCAACTTCATTCCATTACACCATGCAAATCAAGCATGTAGAGTTTCATGTATATGAAAGACGGGTGAGTCTTGCTGAGCCATTGTGCTCACTGTTTGTGTTTGAAGCGTTTGTAGGATGCTATGAGGAGGAGGCTCCCGAGGAGGAGACGGAACCCCAAGAGGGCAACCCCGTCGAGTGGGAGTCGTGCACGCCACCGTGTTAGTGTGTGTGCGTGCTAGTGGGAAAACGTTCACGGGCTGAACGTGAACTCTTTTGCTTAGCCTACGATCGTGAGTGTACACTTGACTTATTTTGTTGTAAACATGTTCAAAAACAGTTTATTGTAAAAACTTTTGCTTCCACTTTGTACCCTTTTATGTGTGTTATTCGGTGCTGTGCAACGCAGCAGCCCTCAGCGTGATCCGGACTAGTCGAGACCGTGTGGTCCTCGCAGCGTGGTATCAGAGCTCGCTTGAGGTTTAACGCACTTAAAAAGATCATCTTTTCAAAAACTCGGTGAGGAACGAGTTAGTAGCCCATATAAGGATGTTATTAGTGTATAGTAAGTGGCATTACTGACATATGTGCTTATGACGAAAAATCATGCATCTCGGGACGTCATATGTCTTGTGGGTGCATGTAAACGCTGTCTACCAGTGCGCACAATCTAAAGGGTGGAGCCTCACGGGTGGCAGGTAACCCAGCCAGCATTTGTATCCTCTACGACTCTTCATGTCGTTTTGGGTACTCTGTAAGGGCCTAAGTTTTTTCACACATCCAAAGTGTTCATCACACAACACACACCTCCTTTGGGGAAACTTTATGAACACCTTTGAAGAGCAAGTAAACATCATCAACATGGTCATTAGAGAATAAACTCACAAATTGCAAAAGTGGCATGTCCCACATGCATCTTCTAGGGGCTGACCATATGAAAAACTCATACACCTTGCTAGGAATGCTCATGCCAAATTTCACCCAAATCCATAACCTTTTTGAGGTATTTTTGGGTGTAACTAGAAAGAGGCTAGTTTGAACTCAAATTTAAATTCAAACTACTTTTATCCCATGATTTCAAAAGTGGGAGACATATTCATACTCAGAACATTTTTGTGAGCTCACCCACCAATTTTCACTCTATTTGGAGTTTATCTTGACATGAGCTAATTTTAGCAAATTCAAACTCAGTTTGAATTTCAAACTGCATAATTGCTGAAAATATATTCAAACACTCCACAATTTGAATTCTATCCAATTCAAATGGCCAGTTGGTAGATAATTCAAATGTCAAAGGGTATTTGGGTCTCTACTGTTTAGAGCAGTGGGGAAAATTGAATTTCAGAGGTTAAAAGAGGAGTGGGTCCCACATGTCAGCCTCACTAGCATTTCAACCGACTGAAAGACAGGGCACTCGGGTTCTCGGGCTTCAGCGGAGCGTGCCACCGAGCTGATCACCGGTGCCAGCTCCTGCTCGGTCTGAGATGTGTCAACCGACGTCGCCCCCTCCCTCTTATCCCCGCAGCCGAGCCGGCCGGAGGCAGAACCGATCAGTTCCTTGCTCCCTCACGCAAAAAACTGACCAGAGCCGCCGCTACTCCTCCGATCCTCGGCCACCTGCCAAGCTTGCGTGTGAGCCTCTGCTGAGCAGCAAAACGGCACCACAGAACTCCCCACAACCTCCTCAAACCATCACTGAGTGAGCTCGTGCTCCCTACACCAAGAAACACTCCTTTCCACGGCGGCCGATACAAAACTGAGAGGAGGTGCTCCCGTGGGCAGCCTCACCCCGGGCTTGTCATGGCCAAGCAAAGCTACTTCTGGACGCGCAATAACCTCCTACAGCTCACCTCCGAAGCTTGAGCTGAGAGGTTGAGCATCGACGGTGAATTTTGCAGTTTGCTTCCAGCCGGTGCAAAGTCACCTTTGAGTAAGAAACATTAAAATTCCAATTTGGTTCTTGTTTAGATCCATGAAACTTCACACACAGGAACCATACTCAATGGCACATAGGTTAGCTTCACGAAACCTAGCATGAAAACCTCTATACACGGCGTATTTCCAAGTTTTCCGACAGCGGCTTTCTTGGGAAGCATCAGGCGCACGGTGAGACCTACCTTGGAGCTATTCCCGGGCCTGTCCACCACCATGCCAAGCTTCCCGGGCTACCATTGGTGTTGTAGAACCACTCCACCAAGCTTTTGGCAGGCTAGCACGTCAGAACGACATCGCCGAACTCTTCCCGAGCCGCCGCACTGTGGCGGGCTCGGTTAGAGCCAACGTCGAGATGGGGAAACCCTCCCAATATGTTCAGCGCACAAACTTAGGGGATGGCGGAGATTTAGGGCAGGGGAGCTGACCGTACGATCGAGTGCGGCGGTGCTCCGGCGACCTCGGCGGCGTACCGCGCGGGAGGCGCGAGGTAGACGACGACCGGTGTCGAGCTCGCGGTCAGTGGGAGGAAACCGGGGGATTAGATCATCCGTTGGCACGGATCAGCTGTGGCAGCGTGGGAATTAAAACTGTAGCCCTGTGTGTCATCGGTTCAGCACACGACATGTGTTCCCTTGGACCCACAGGCAGATTTAAACATTTCCCCGATTTTCAGATTTAGTTCAAACTTCAAAGCCACATAACTTTTGCTTGGAAACTCCAAATCGAGTGAACCAAATTTCGTTGGAATCAGCTCTCTGGGTACTTTCCAACAAATCAAGTTTAACTTTATGAAAATCCTAATTTCTCCAGAATTAATTCTTCAAAAGTCAAAATGTTTAGAATTTTAACTGGAGAACCCTGTGGAGGAAAATTCTGAAATTTCGCTAGGATGTTCACCAAAATATCCCTGAGCTACCGTAAAAATTTCAGATCCAATTGAGCTCATTTGATCCGTCTAATGGTGTCATTAATAAAAATGTTCCAGAGAAAATGGAAAATGTCCAGAAACATTTTCAGAATTTCCCTGAAATTGTTTAGCTCATATCTTTGGCTAGGAACCTTAAAATTAAATGAAACCAACTCCATTAGAACCCCCCTGAAAATCTAGTTTTCAGAAATTCATGGCTTGCTCTATGAAAATCCCTAGAACACATCTAAGAGATCCAATTAAGACCAAGTACATAATTATTTGTGGAGAGCTCAAATGAGCTTGGCTGCAAATGAAACTTGGCCAAGTCTCTGTTTAGGTTGTATCCCAACCACAGTAAAAGTTCAGAGTCGTTGGGCCTGTCTAGCAAGACTTATAGCCTTCACATGTTTAAACTTCAATTTAAATGCATTCAAATTATACATGTATGTATTCTCTCATGTAGTCGCTAAGGTTGAGGAGGAGCCCGAAGTCTTAGACTTCGTCACTCCAGAGGAACAGCTATCCTACGACCAAGAGCAGCAAGGCAAGCTCTGGTTTGCATTAACCACTTTTACAAATTTTACTATTTCGAGAACTTACTTTGAGCACCCACTTAATTTTTGCATTAGAGTCTTGTTTGAAAACCAAAATGCATAGCCAAGAAAATCATGGGTTGGGATTAGGTTTGTAAACCTCGATTAGTTACTGCAATGCTAAGATACTGTAGGATTCTGTATAAGTCGAGTAGTTGGAACTACTCGCGAGAATATGCTAGATCCACACTATTCGGGTAAAGATAGCAAATGAAACACATGGCAAGAAAAATGAGACCGAGCAGAGAGTAAGGGCAGCAGGACGTTGGGGCCTAGATGCCATAGCTCTGCTTGTGTTGATTGAGGACCGAGCCGTGTGTGGGCCTGTTGAACAAGTTAGAACAGTACCGAAGACCTACCGGATATATGGAAACCGGGAAACCGATGTAACTCGTGTAGCTGGGTATTGAGGCATTGCTTGTCGTCAAGGGGGTAGGTTGGGAGCTTGAGGTGTAAATCGGCTGGCTGCACTGCGGATGCGCGCGCAGAGACCTCTTGCTCGGGACGATACGACCGGTTCAATATTTGGCTGACGGGTGAAAGGTGGTTGCGTACGACATCCGTGATGGTTTCTGTAGGCAACATCGAGTAGGGGCGTACATGACGGGTTATTCAAGTAACCCTGCAGGTGTAAATCGATTATAGTCGCCGTCCCTCACAGTCAGTGAGTACCACTTGTTCACTGTACCGTGACGTAGAAAGAACAAGCTAGATACATGTTAGAAGTTTGCTGATTTGAAAGCTATACATTGAATGTTAATGACTTGTTGTAGTTTAGAGCTAATTAAAGTTCTTTTCAACTTTGGGCAAAGTACATGAGAGAAATGTATTTCTTGTTTGATTGCGGCTCTCTCATGTGCCTTAGCGTAAGGTTCTCCACATTTTACTGCTAAAACTTGAAAGTAAGGTCTAAATAATTAGGCGAGTCCTTTGCAATTTATTTATATCATGTACCCTGAAAACCGTCATGTAGAAGTTTCATGTATAGGAGAGACGGGTCAGACATGCTGAGCCATCGTGCTCACTGCTTGTGTTTGAAGCTTTTGCAGGGGTTTACGAGGAAGGGACTCCTGAGGAGGAGACGGAACCCCAAGAGGGAAACCCCGTCGAGTGGGAGTCATGCACGCCGCCGTGTTAGTGGGTGTGCGTGCTAGCAGGGACACGTTCATGGGCTGAACGTGAACTCGATGCGTAGTCTACGCCCGTGAGTGTAGACTGAACTTATTTTGTTGTAAAAATGTTCATAAACTGGTTTATGTAATAAAACTTTGCTTCTTCTTTGTATCTTTGATGTGCGTTATCCGGTGCTGTGCAACGCAGCACCCCTCAGCATGATCCTGACTCGACGAGGCCGTGGGGCCCTGTCAGCATGGTATCAGAGCTCGCTTGAGATTTAACGCACTAAAAAGGTCATCCTTTTCAAAAAACTCTGTGAGGAACGAGTTAGTAGCCCATATAAGGATGTTATTAGTGCATAGAAAGTGGCATACTAACCTATCTGTTTATGTCAGAAAATCATGCATCTCGGGACGTCATATGTCTTGGGGTGCATGTAAGCGCTGTACACCAGTGCCCACAAGCTGAAGGGTGGAACCTCACGTGTGGCAGGTAACCCGGCCCGCTTTCGTATCCTCTATGACTCTTCATGTGGCTTGGGGTATTCAAGCAACACCCTTCCCTGGTGTGCTTCGGGCATGTTTGGGAGACCCCGTCACGAGTCAGTAACGTGAACACGTAGCTCAAGGCGTGTTTGGCTTGAGAACATCTGTTCGAGTGATGATGGACGGGTGTACGAACTGTATGGATACCGGGTTATGTGTGCAGCCGAGTCTGATGATTGTGTGAGTTATTTGCAGGTAATCTAACCACGAATCGGTAGACGAGTAGTATCCGTGTGTGAGAGACGTTTAGTGCCACTGAACTAACGAAGCCGGCTAAGTCCGGTATAGGTTTTTCTTTGTGAGGAACGTAGTACCAACATGAACTGGTGACGCTTCGACGTCACACCCTGGTAAATGAGCAACTTAACTATAAAACTTGAAAGTTTTAATCCAGAGCACTAAAACTTTTATGTAACTCCTTCCCTTAATCAGGATATTCAAAGTTAACAAGTTTTCAACTTATAGGATACTAAGGACAGAATCCCCTGTTTTCAGCTGAAATAAGGCTGAAGTTAATCAGAGGTTAGAGGTTGAGTTATTTCGGGGTTAGGGGCATATGATACATTTCTGGAAATCTTTGGAAGAGCTTTACAACTTTTCTGTTGAAGTCCAGAGGTGTTTCATCCCGTAACCAGTCGAAAAATGCAGTAGAGTTGAAACTGTCCAGAAAACAGGGCAGAGCAAATACTCTCTGTAACTCTCTGTAAATCGAGCACAACTTCCTGCACAAAAATCTACAAATAGAAAATAAGGTTGTTCTGAAAAGTTAATGAGATGGGTTACAACTTTGTAAAAGAAAGTTTGGTCAAATTTTGGTGTATAATTAACTGGAATTCTTGGATCAAATCAGTACCTCAAGCGAGAAGGTGCTGTCCAATTCTCTCCAGAAATTCTGTCAACTTTCACATCTCATAACTTTTGAACCATGACAAATCTTAGGCCAAGTAAATATTTTCTGGAAAGCTATTGAAGTTATATTTAACTTTGATGTTGAGATCCAGAATTGGTTTTGTCTTTAGCATGGTCTGAATCTGGTTGAAATAGAAACTGGTCAGGGCTGTCATTTTGGGCAGCAGACCAGCAATCAAATTTGTTCTAAGTTTTGAGTTTTGTTTCCATGTTTTATGAGTTCAATGACATGTTTTATGTTATAACTCAATGATTTGCTTTTGAAATAAATATTTGACCCTTTTCAAATATGTGTCTACAGATGACAGCGGACAGACATTTGGAGAATGGGTGGGTGGTATCCCACTGTTCTCACCGCAGCGGTTATCCTGATATGTTGAGGCAAATGCTTCAATATTTCGGGTACCTCGAGATGCCGCAGTACTTCGCCAAGGAAGAGGGTTAGGAGGGGAACAATACGTGCACGATCCATGTCGAAGTTCCTGCAGGACCCACACCAACCGGTTGGGCGCCGTTCACCGTCACGGTGAGAGGTAGACAGCCGGAAGGGATGTGGCAAGTGGCAGCTCGCGACACCATGTCGCGTTTCTGCCAACTACATGTCAGAGCTATGGAGGGCACTCCATACGCTCTCGTTCCGGTGGAGGGATGAGCCAATCGTGTGTGGGGAAATAGGTACATGGAGGCAACAGATCCAAGTTGCCCAAGGTACAACCCCGCGGAGGCGAATCTCAGCCTCCAATTGAGGGCGGGAAAGACCGTGATGGACAGCCAAGCTGTTCATACGGATTGTCTCACATTGAAGCTAAAGGAAAGCAACAGCCGTGGAGATCATCTCGAGAGTGCTCACAGCGCACTCCACAATGTTCTCCTTCCGACGATAAAGCGACTGAATGAGCAACACAATCAGTTGTATCGTCTGAAGAAGGCAAAGAAGAAAAGCCGTGTCGACGTCATGGCTTTACAACAACAAATGCAGGCTCTGACCCAGCAGAATAAGGTCCTCACTCAAGAGCGTGATGACGTGATTGAGGAGGGGCAGGGCTGGGAAGAGGACTAAAACCGGGCCATGGACGAGGCACATGTGTTGCAGGACCTCGTACCTCCGGTAATAGGCCAACAAATGGTAGGTGCCGTACCCGTGGTTTTGGGTATCCCGGTGATGGGAGAACCTGAACGGAAGAGGAGGTCATGGACCAGGAGCCACCAACAGAGGTAGCAGAGGAGGACAACCCACAGGAGGTCGAGTTCTATTTCGAGTAGTAGGTTACCGTTGCCAAGTAGGGCAGCGAAGGTGGTGTAAGAAACACTTTTGTAATCGGTGACATGTCGTGTAGACAGTAGTATATGTATAGGTAGTGACAACATGAGCACGACTTCTCGGAGACCCGAGAATAATGTATCTTGTATAAAGTTTATGCTTTATCAATATATGTGAATGTCGTGCAAGTTATTCATGGGTCACTTCAATACCTACTGTTTCATATGGAATTTTAAGTATGACATGTGCTGATCGCTGCTGTTTTGAATCTCAGAATGACTCGCACTCGTGCCAACCCAGACGTTAGGGGTTCCAGTCAGGGGGGAGAGACTTCCCAACAGCCTCCCGAGGATTCCTCGGGGCAGCAACAGCAACAACCGCCACCACAATGGTTACATTGGCTGGCATCGTTGCGGCGATGGCAGGTTCTCACCAGCAGCACACGGAGTTGCTGCAGAACCTTATTGCGAATACGTCTCGACCAGAGAGGCGTCAAGATCGCGAGGAGCGCCAACAAAGCTCCTACTCTGACTTTCTGGCTACTCATCCCCCGGTATTCTCAAGGGCGGATTAATCCCTCGATGCGGACAACCGGCTCCGCACGATAAAGAGGAAGTTCGGGCTGCTCCAAGTGAGTGAGCAGCGCAAGACTCAGTTTGCGGTCCAACAGCTTCAAGGATCCACAAGCGCTTGGTGGGCGAACTACGGTGCCTCGCAACCCACGGAGCGAGTTATGACCTGGGCGGAGTTTTGAACGGCCTTCAGGGCCTATCACATACCGTCGGGTATTATGAAGAGGAAGATGCAGGAGTTCCTTTGCCTGCAGCAAGGAAGCAGGAACACGCTGGAATACTCCAGGGCATTCAATGATCTTGCACTCTACGCTTCTTATCATGCTGATAACGACGAGAAGCGGCAGGATCATTTTTACCAGTGGCTTAACCCGCTCCTGAAGGACAAGCTGGCGATGTTCAATCGCGGCAGCCTCAATGATATTATTGATGCTGCGATTGTTCAGGAGGACTCCGGCAAGGAGTTAGCGGCGGCGGAGAGGAAGTGCAGCACTCCGCAAAGTAGCGGAGAAGGAGGTGGTCCTTCTCAAAAATACCGGATGGTGAATTGCTACCATTGGGTCAACGCTGGCAGCAACCGTAGAGGCCGATGCCATTCCGCAGTCGGCCATATTCTCCACCGCGCATTCACGCCAGCACTGCCAGCACCACCTCCGCAGCAACAACAGCAGCAGCGGGCGATGCCGCGTGCGTATGCACCTCAGCAGCGCATGCCGGGCTTTCGTCCCCCAAGCACTGGCCATGCAGCAACCACATGCTACAAATGTGGTCGCCCAGGACACTTTGCCAACAACTGTCCTGAGAGGCAAGGTGGCGGAGTTGCACCGCAGTTTCCGGGAGGAATCAGCCCCAGAACCCCACTAATGCGCAGCGGGCAAATCCTAGGCCCGGCACCGTCCACCAACTTGCCATAGAGGACGTGCCGGAGGGAGAGCCAACCCTTGCAGATATGTTCCAACTCCACCAGCATCCTGCTATAGTGTTATTTGATTCTGGTGCCACGCATAATTTTATTAGCCAAGCTTTTACTGCTAAACATAGCTTGCAAATACTACCCACCGAAAGTCCATATTTGATTTGTTCACCGGGTGGGAAGATTTTAGCGAGGATGATGGTTTCTAAAGTACCATTATGCTTAGCGGGTAGAGTATACCCTACGTCTCTCATAGTTTTAGAGGGATAGAAGGTCGATGTCATCTTAGGGATGTTGTGGTCAACCCGCCATGGCGCTGTTTTAGACGCCGTCCTCCGAGTCATGCATCTACACCCAGAAATGCACGAGTCACACTCTTTATTTCTGGACAGTCCAGAAATTAAACTTCCAAGTGTATATCAATCCACAACCATCAGATTGGAAGACATTCCAGTAGTCCGTGAGTTCCCCGACATGTTCCTGGATTATTTACCGGGGATGCCGCCCGACCGAGAGGTGGAGTTCAAGAGTGAACTTGCACCGGGAACCAGGCCAATATCCCGAAGGCCGTACAAGATGGCGCCCAAGGAATTGGCTGAACTGAAGACGCAGTTAACGGAACTGCTGGAGAAGGGTTTTATTAGGCCGAGCTCCTCGCCATGGGGCTGTTCGGCATTATTTGTGAAGAAGAAGGATGAGACGTTGCGGCCTTGTGTGGACTATCGTCCACTAAACGCCGCGACCATCAAGAACATGTACCCATTGCCACGGATCGACATGTTGTTTGATCAGTTGGTCGAAGCAAAGATCTTTTCCATGATGGACTTAAGATCCGGGTACCATCAGATTAAGATACGGGCTGAGGATATTCCGAAGACGGCTTTCTCGACGAGGTACGTACTTTATGAGTACCTGGTCATGTCCTTCGGCCTCACCAATGCTCCAGCTCACTTCATGTACTTGATGAACTCGGTATTCATGCCGGAGCTGAAAAAGTTTGTCGTGGTCTTCATCGACGACATATTGGTATATTCCAAGTAGGATGAAGAACACACGAAGCATCTGCGTATAGTCTTGCAACGGCTGCGGGATCACAAACTATACGCTAAATTCAGCAAGTGCGAGTTTTGGATATCGCAATTGCCTTTTCTCGGGCATATTATCTCCATGGAGGGCATTGCTGTAGACCCGAGTAAAATCACACAAGTGCTGAATTGGAAGTCCCTGAGAACTGTTCACGAGGTACGGAGTTTCCTCGGACTCACGGGATATTATTGGAGGTTCATTCCGAACTTCTCGAAGATTGCCAAGCCTATGACAGAGCTGCTGAAGAAAGCTACCAAATATGTTTGGAGTCCAGCATGTGAAGCAGCGTTCAAGGCATTAGTGAAGCACTTAACATCAGCACCGGTTCTGGTGCAGCCAGACACAACAAAACCGTTCGATGTGTACTGTAATGCATCCGGTATTGGGCTCGGATGTCTGCTGATGCAAGACCGAAGGGTGGTCACGTATGGATCACGGCAGCTCAGAAACCATGAGCAGAATTATCCAACTCATGACTTGAAGCTCGCTGCCATGGTACTCACACTTAAAATGTGGAGGCACTACCTACTCGATAACCTCGTGCATCTATATACCGACCACAAAAGCCTCAAGTACATATTCACTCAGAAAGAGCTGAACATGAGGCAGCGAAAATGGATGGAGTTGATAAAAAATTACAAAATAGAGATCCATTATCACCCCGGCAAGGCAAACGTAGTGGCGAATGCACTGAGTTGCAAGTCACACGTCAACAATCTGACCATCACACCGTTGGAAGAGAGCGAGCCACCACTGCATGTGCTTCCACATGGAGCTCTCTACAACTTAGCTTTGATCCCCACCATCCATGAAGAGATAGCGGCAGCTCGGGAACATGACAAGGGCATGTCGCATTTGCGGAGACGTGTAGACAGTGGGGAGCTGAAATGTTTCCGGAAAGACAGAGACGGCGTCCTATGGTTCAAGGACCGGATCGTCGTACCCCGTAACCCGGAGTTACGGAAGAAAATATTTGATGAGGCTCATTTGTCAAAGTTTTCTATTCACCCCAGCAGCAACAAAATGTATCAAGAACTCAGAAACAAGTTTTGGTGGACACGGATGAAGCGGGAGATCGCCAAGTACGTGTCCGAGTGTAATACATGTCGAAGGGTGAAGCCAGACCACATGAGAAAACCGGGACTGGTACAACCACTGGGCGTTCCTGCCTGGAAGTGGGAACATGTGAGCATGGACTTCATCGTTGGTTTACCCACCACTTTTCAGAAGCATGATTCTGTGTGGGTGATAATCGACCGGCTCACAAAAGTTGCCCATTTCATCCCGGTTAACACCAATTACAACGCCAAGAAGTATGCTGAATTGTACATCTTACAGATCCTATGCTTGTATGGCGTACCCCACACCATCATATTGGATCGGGGCACTTTATTTGTCTCCCATTTTTGGGAGCAGCTACACGCTGCGTTGGGGACGAAGCTGATCCGTAGTTCAGCGTACCACCCGCAGATGGATGGGCAAACCGAGCGGGTAAATCAAATTTTAGAACATATGTTACGAGCTTGTGCCATCAACCACGGTAAAAATTGGGATGATCACTTACCGTTGGCTGAATTCTCGTACAACAATGGGTACCAAGCCAGCATCAAGATGGCGCCTTATGAGGCTCTATAAGGAAGAAAATGCCGCACACCACTGAATTGGTGTGAGTCTGGCGAAAGGGTCACCTTCGGGATTGATCTTGTCAACCATGCGAAGTAAAAGGTTTGGCTGATTCAAGTGAACCTAATGGCCGCCCAATCCCGAAAAAAACAGTATGCGGACCGGAGAAGACGCCTGTTACAATTCGAAGTCAGGGATCACGTGTATCTACGTGTATCTCCAATGAAGGGCGTGAACAGATTCGGGGTGAGAGGGAAGTTGGCACCTCGATTCATCGGTCCATTTCAGATTACAGAAATATGTGGATCAGTAGCATACCGGCTGAAATTACCAGAAGCACTTTACGGTGTGCACGATGTCTTTCACATTTCTCAGCTGAGGAAGTGTCTTAAGCTATCAACTACCATTCAGCTGGGGGATATTGAAGAACTGAAACTGGACCTCACGTAACGGGAGGAACCGGTTAAGATCATTGACGAAAAGGCCCAAACCACACACAACCGTATGTTGTGGTTCTACAAAGTTCTATGGAGTAATCACTCCGTAGATGAAGCGACATGGGAGAGTGAAGGATTTCTTCGCGCTAACTACCCCGACTTTTTCACGTTGCATATACGGTAATTTTTCACCGTCCTCTCACTCATTTTCACCTTATAATCTCGGGACGAGATTCTTTTAAGGGGGGGGGAATGTAAGGGCCTAAGTTTTTGCACACATCCAAAGTGTTCATCACACCACACACACCTCATTTGGGGAAACATTATGAACACCTTTGAAGAGGAAGTAAACACCATCGATATGGTCATTAGATAATAAAATCACAAAATGCAAAAGTGGCATTTCCCACATGCATCTTATAGGGGCTGAGCATATGAAAAACTCATACACCTTGCTAGGAATGCTCATGCCAAATTTCACCCAAATCCAAAACCTTTTTGAGGTAATTTTTGGGTGTAACTAGAAAGAGGCTAGTTTGAACTCAAATTTAAATTCAAACTACTTTTATCCCATGATTTCAAAAGTGGGAGACATATTCATACTCAGCACATTTTTGTGAGCTCACCCACCAATTTTCACTCCATTTGGAGTTGATCTTGACATGAGCTAATTTTAGCAAATTCAAACACATATTTAATTTTGAACTGCATATGTACTGAAAATATATTCAAACATTCCACAATTTGAATTCTATCCAATTCAAATGGCCAGCTGGTAGACAATTCAAATGTCAAAGGGTATTTGGGTCTCTACGGTTTAGAGCAGTGGGGAAAATTGAGCACTTACTTTGAGCACCCACTTAATTTTTGCATTAGAGTCTTGATGTAAAACCCAAATACATAGCCAAGAAAACCATGGGTTGGGATTAGGTTTGTAAACCTCGATTAGTTACTGCAATGCTAAGATAGTGTAAGATTTGGTACAAGTCGAGTAGTTGGAACTACTCGCGAGAATAGGCTAGAGGCACACTACTCAGGTAACGATAGCAAATGAAAGACATCGCAAGAAAAATTAGACCGAGCGGGGAGTAAGGGCAGCAGGACGTTGTGGCCTGGGTGTCATAGCTCTGCTTGTGTCGATTGAGGACCGAGCCGTGTGAGGGCCTGTTGAACAAGCTAGAACAGTACCGAAGACGTACCGGATATATGGGAACTGGGAACCGATGTAACTTGGGTAGCTGAGTATTGAGGCATTGCTTGTCGTCCAGAGGGTAGGTTGAGAGCTTGAGGTGTAAATCAGCTGGCGGCACTGCGGATGCGCGCGCAGAGACCTCTTTCTCGGGACGATAGGTCCAGTTCAATATTTGGCTGATGGGTGAAAGGTGGTTGCGTACGACGTCCGTGATGGTTGCTGTAGGCAACATCGAGTACGGGCGTACGTGACGGGTTATTCGGGTAACCCTACAGGTGTTAATCGATTATAATCGCCGTCCCTTGCAGTCAGTGGGTACCACATGTTCACTGTACCGTGACGTAGAAAGAACAGGATAGATACATGTTAAAAGTTTGCTGATTTGAAAGCTATACATTGATTGTTAATGACTTGTTGTAGTTTAGAGCTAATTAAAGTTCTTTTCAACTTTGGGCAAAGTACATGAGAGAAATGCGTTTCTTGTTTGATTGCTGCTCTCTCATGTGCCTTAGCATAAGGTTCTCCACATTTTGCTGCTAAAACTTGAAAGTAAGGTCAAAATAATTAGGCGAGTCCTTTGCAACTTATTTATATCATGTACCCTAAAAACCCTCATGTAGAAGTTTCATGTATAGGAGAGACGCGTCAGACTTGCTGAGTCATCGTGCTCACTGCTTGTGTTTGAAGCTTTTGCAGGGCTTTACGAGAAAGGGACTCTCGAGGAGGAGATGGAACCCCAAGAGGGAAACCCCGTCGAGTGGGAGTCGTGCACGCCGCCGTGTTAGTGGGTGTGCGTGCTAGCGGGGACACGTTCACGGGCTGAATGTGAATTCGATGCATAGTCTATGCCCGTGAGTGTAGACTGAACTTATTTTGTTGTAAAAATGTTCATAAACTGGTTTATGTAATAACACTTTGCTTCCGCTTTGTATCTTTGATGCGCGTTATCCGGTTCTGTGCAACGCAGCACCTATCAGCATGACCCTAGCTCGACGACGCTGTGGGGTCCAGTCATACTCAAGCAACGCCCTTCCCTGGCATGCTGCGGGCATGTTTGGGATACCCCGTCACGTGGTTAGTAACGTGAACACGTAGCTCATGGCGTGATTGGCTTGAGAACAACCGTGCGAGTGATGACTGACGGTTGTATGGACTCTATTGGGACCGGGTTTGGTGTGCAGCCGATCCTGATGATTGTGTGAGTTATTTGCAGGTAGTCTAACCATGAATCGGTAGACGAGTAGCACACGTGAGCGAAAGACGTTTTAGTGCCACTGAACTAACGAAGCTGACTAAGTCAGGTATAATTTTTTCTTTGTAAGGAACGTAGTACCGTCATGAACTGGTGACGCTTCGACGTCACACCCCACTAAATATTCTACATCATTGTAAAACTTGAAAGTTTTGATCCAGAGCACTAAACCTTGGACTTAACTTCTTTCCTTAATCAGGAGGTTCAAAGTGACAAGTTTTCAACTTATAGAATACTAAGGACAGAGTGCCCTGTTTTCAGCTGAAATAGGGCTGAAGTTAAACAGAGGTTAGAGGTTGAGTTCTTTCGAGGTTGGGGTCATATGATACATTTCGGGAAATCTTTGGAAGAGATTTACAAATTTTCTATTGATGTCTAGATGTGTTTCATCGCTTAACCAGTCGAAAAATGCAGTAGAGTTGAAACTGTACAGAAAACAGGGCAGAGCAAATACTCTCTGTAACTCTCTGTAAATTGAGCATAACTTCCTGCATAAAAATCTAAAAATAGAAAATGAGGTAGTTTCTAAAAATTTCATGAGATAGGTTACAACTTTGTAACAGAAAGTGTTTTCAAATTCAATTAAGAATTAACTAGAATTCTTGGATCAAATCAGTACCTCAAGCAGGGAGGTGCCGTCCAATTTCCTCCAGAAATTTTGTCAACTTTGACATCTCATACTTTTTGAACCCGAACAGACTGAGGCCAAGCAAATACATTCTGGAAAGCTATGGGAGTTAGCTTTAACTTTGATGTTGAGCTCCAGAATTTGTTGTAAAAGCCAAAGAAATGGACTTGCAAAAGTGTTCATTTCACCATATAACCCCACCATAGTTCATTTGGTAGATAGCTCTTGAACATTTGAGAAGAGCAAGTAAACACCATCAAGGGGGTGATTAGAGGGGAAAGCCATAATTTCAAAAAGGTAGGAGTTATACACATAAACATGAGAGGTTGAGCTCACCCCTAGACCTTAAATACTCTTGGTAAGGCTCAGGCCAAGTTTCACGCGAATCTAAGACTTTTTGAGGCACTTTTGGAGACATTTTAAAAAGGGGCCAATTTGAATGCAAATTCAAATTGCAGCCACTTTCATCAATTGAATTCAAAAGTTGACTCCATATTCAAACTCAACACATTATTCTGAGTTAATCCACCAATTTTTATCCTCATTGGATGTCATCTTGTTAGGAGCTAATTTGAGCAAATTCAAACTGAATTTGAATTTCAGCCCCACATATGCTCAAATTCTTTCAAACCCAATATCAATTTGAATCATTCAAATTTAGAGACCCAAAAATGTTGTTTGATCAAATTACCAGGGACGAGGGGGTTCACACATATTAAGAGCAGTAGGAATTCAATTTTTGAGGACAATTTTGGAGCTGTGGGGCCCTCCTGTCAGCCACACTGGAGTCCAAACCGACTGAACTCAGTGTACTCGGTTTCCATGCGCTCAGCAAAAGGGGGGCGCTGAGACTTCACGCCGAAGGCCACCGAGCGGCGCTGGCCAGCTCCTGCTTCGGTGTGAGAGGTGGCTCAACAGGTGTTGCGCCCTCCACTGCCCTCGGTTGGCTATAAAAGGCACGAGATCGGCCGGCGAGCGTCGTTTTCGAGCACATCCGGAAACTGCAGCCTAGCCGCCCAGGTTCTGATCCCGTGCAAACCGAGCTACGATCGTTCTCTGCCCTCGACGTCCATAGCAAAGCGGAGCGCTAGCTTGTCCTCGAGCTCACCGCGCAAATCGTTTCAAGGTTCGACCTTCGTGCACAGAGAATTTCCCAGTTTAAGATTAGGAGCTCAATTCGGGACCCGATTAGGTTTAGGAGAAATTCGGGAGGATCATTGTGTGGGAGGGCAAACAGAGCTTAGAAATGGCATCTAGAGGTTCTTGCGCCCCTCCTCGATCAAAAACTGGAAAGAAACATCCGCCGGAACCCTAGGTTCACCGAGGAACAGCTTGGCGGAAGAGGGGGTCGCCGGTGAGGTCCAGTTTGCTGGCTGTTTCGGTCCCAGCCAAGGTCACGCCGAGATTCCTGAGGTTTCCCTGGATGTGGTGACGCGATTAGCGCGCGAAGGAGGTGATCAGAAGGACGGGAACGCGTTGCCGATGTTGCACAGGGACATAGCGCTCGTCGCCGGCAAGCTACGGCGGTTAGCCGGCGGCAGCATGGTGTCCCGCATGTTCAGCGTCCAAAGTTACATGGGGGCGGCAAGTCTCACCGTCGCTGGTGGGCTAGGTCGCCGGGAATGTCTACCTCGCCGGAGCTCTGGTTCGGGAGGCGGCGTCGCGCGGTTGACAAAGGGCGCAGGTCCCACGTGTCAGCCGCTGAACTAAGTGCGCTCGCATGGTTAGTTTAATTTAAATGGCAGGCCCCGCTGTCAGTCACTGGTTAAGCGCGGGAGGCGATTTTCTTTAGGAAAATAATTCAGGGATCAGCCCAAACTTTAGAAATTCATAACTTTGGTTAGAAGTGTCCAAATCTAGTGTAACAAATTTTGTTGGAATCACCTCTTCGAGTACTATCCAGCAAAAGAAGTTTCAGCTTATGAAACTTATTATTTTTCCAGAATTAAATCCCTAAAATTTAAACTGTTGGGAATTTTATCTTGAGAATTCTTTTATGGAAAATTCTGAAATTTGGCTGGGATGTTCACTTGAAAATCCTTGAGTCACAGGGAAAATTTCGAATCCATCCAAGTTCATTTATTTCCCCTAATGGTGTGATCTAGTGAACTGCCCTAAGAAAAAGGAAAAAAAATTACAGAAACATTTTTCAGAATTTCTCAAATCTTGTTTAGGGCATAACTCCATCTAGAATGTTGTAAATGACATGAAACCAATTCCATTAGAACCATCTCAAACTCTAGTTTCCAGAAAGTAATGATTGGAGCCATGAAAATCCCTGCAAATCTTTAGAGGCTCTACTAATGACCAAATAAGATTTTGTTTGTACAGAGCTCAAATGAACTTTGTTTCAAATGAAACTTGGTCAATACTCTGGTTAGGACCCTACCATGCACCATAAAAGTTTCAGAGCCAAAGGGGAGGGTTAAATAGAGTTATGGTCCTTACATATTCAAATTAACACATCGCATTTAAATTGACATATAGTATATTGCTTACGTGTAGTCGCTGAAGGCGAGGAAGCCCCGTAAGTGCTGGACTTCCTCCTTCCGGAAGAAGCCCTAGCCACTGACCAGCAGCAACAAGGCAATCCCCGGTTTGCATTAACCAATTTTAAAAAGTTTTGCTTTATGTATACTTAGTATGAGGTATGTATGTGCATTAGGTGTAGGATGGGTGAAACCCAAGTGCATAGCCAGATTATTCCCACAAAAGTGAGGGTAGTGTATAAGTCCTCGAGTAGTATACGTTGTGCTTAATGTTCATAGAATTTCGGTACAAGTCGAGTAGTTGGAATCTACTCACGAGTTTAGGATTCGGGACACACAGGATTGGTTCGAGTGATGTGAGATCACTTTAGAAAGAAAATGAGACTAGGCAGGGGCTAGGGCGCAGCAATAGGAAGTCTTGTGGGCGCAGCCCTATCCGTGTGGATTGAGGACCGATCCGTGTGCGGCCCTTCTGAACAAGTATTGAACGTACCGAAGGCATATCGGATATGGGTCCTGATAAACCGATGTAACCTATACCTCCGGGCGTCGAGGCATAACGCACCGATTTATAGGTGTAGGTTGAAGGCAGCAAGGTGGAAATCCGCTAACAGGCATAGAGAGATTCTCCGTGTATGGAACCTCCTGTCCGTTTGGGTGCGACCGGTTTGACGTTTGGGCTGTTGGGTGAAAGGTTGTCCCGAACGACATCGAGTGAGCGTGCTGTGCATCTCTATAGGTGGGCGTACGTGACGTGCTCTTCGGGTATCCCTGCAGGTGTATATCGAGTCGATTCTCCGTCCCTCGCGGTGATGAGTACCGCTTGTTCACTGCATCATGACGTAGATAAAATATGGAATGTGGTGATTCAATTCTGCTGATATGAATAAATTGTATTGCTACATGTGTGCCACCAAATATCGCTTACTAAATTTCAGATTCATGAACTGTTAACTTGTAGCTAAAAGATGAAATAAGGATGAACTTGTAGGCGTGTCCGTTTGCTGCAAATTACCATCCCATGTTCGTTGCGAACTGCATGTAGAGTTTTATGCATAGGTGAGTCGGTTAAGTCTTGTTGAGCCATCATGCTCACGGTTGCTGCTATAAGTGTTTTTCAGGTGATGATTACCCCACTGACTAGGGTTACGAGTCGGGAGCCGTACACGCCACGCTGAGCTGAGGACTGCAGCTAGTGTGGGTTGCCCATAGGGCTGGGCAACCAACTTTTGCTAGATAGATGGGCGTGAGTTGTATAAACTTAGCTTCCGCTGTTGTAACTTCCATAATTAGTTTGTAACTTAAGTCTTGTACCACTTTGTACAAATTCAGTTTGTTTTCTATGTAATACAATGTCGTTCTTATGATGTGTGATGTCTTGTGTCGCATCGTGCGGCACCATCCTCTGAGATCCTAGATAGCGGATCCTGGTCCGCCACAGGCTGGTATCAGAGCCGCTTTGGGGATAGCACACTAATTAAGGACTGTATTACGGAAAAACTTAGGTTTATGTTGTAGATTCGCTAGTTTGCCCAAGTAAGGACTATATTAGCATAGTTACTTAAAGTGGTAAGACTAACATATGTGTTATAATTATGAAATTTTGATTATGTAACGATGCACCTACGCTCAGGTAAAAATTGTAAGGAACGTCACCGAAAGCGGTTCAATTTCGGTTAGCTCCCCTGACGAGGAATGTGGTTCAGGGATAGGTCTCACAGCTCGGTGTGAGACGTCAATATGAAACTATTGGACTCTTCATGTACCTGAGTTCATATGAAACGATGATCCCTATCATGCATTAGGCAAGAGAGCAGAGACCTCATCGTGTGGTCAGTAACGTGAGAGTGTGTTCTTCTGGAAATAGCCTAGAAGGACATACACAGCGCTTGCCATCGGCGTGCCCTGCAGGGCAGTAGGTGGTATCTGTTGGGGTAATAAAATTCCCAACTGTGACGACCCGTTCGTGCTCTACTCGGGTTCCCCGTCGTGTGGTGTAAAAACACGATCACGTACCTTGAGACGTGGCTTAACTCAAGGACGGCCGTATGGCATGATACGGGCGTATGTATTTACCTTTAAATATGGACCTGCCTGAAATGAAAACAATCTTTGAGTGCATCATCATTTGATGTTCTTCTGCAGGTACTAACCACATATGTAAACCGTGTAGTACACGTGTGTGAGCGACCATTTAGTGCCACAATTGAGACGTATATGCCGGTATAATCCGGTTAGGATTTTCCTTTTTATGAGGAACGTAGTACCGACATATAATAGGCATTTGCATAAAATATAATAGTAACAAGGAACCAAAATAACCAAGTTTCAATATGTAAGACCCTGGTTGGGTAGAAAAGTTCAATAGTTGATCAGTTTAGCTCAAAGGGATTGAGAAACAGAGTGCTCTATTTTGGCAGCAAGTCTGCTTAAATTTAACAGAGCATAACTCACAGATTATTTAGCCAATGGAGGTGTGGGATATAGATCTGGAAAGGTGTTTAAGTGCTCTACAACTTTGTTGTAGACATCCAAAGCAGAATCACAAATTAAGATGGTGTAAATCCCAGAGGAATGTAAACTGTCCAGAACCAGGACAGAATTAAAATACTCTCTGGACTGTTCTGTTTTTCAAGCATAACATCCTGTAGAAAAATCTAAAATTATCATATGATACATTTTTGGAAAGGGTAGGAGATGTGTTACATCTTTGTAATTCAAAGTTTCTGCAATTTAAGCACGGAATTCAGTGGAAATTAGAGTTGAAAACAGCAACTTCCAAAGGAGGTGCTGTTGAAATTCTTCCAGAAATTCTGTTGACTTTGAATTATCATAACTTTTTACCCAGAGCTGATCTAAGGGCAAATAAATACCCGTTGGAAAGATACTGAAGCTAACTTTAACTTTGGTATTCAGCTGGAGTCATGACATGTAAAAGTCCCAAAAATGCATATGAATAAACCATGGCTTCAATTCATATGTGTGACAAAGGCATGAAAAATGGGACATGCAAAAACTTTTGTTCATGCAAAGTGATACATGGATGATCATATAAGATGAGGCTCACATATTTATTTGAAGGTGTTGAACCAATAAGGAATTAAATACCTCTTTGCATGAAAGTTTAAAGAAGAACACCTCACTCAGCGGCGACCTAAAGAAGAACGGTGATCGGGCGCTCATGGACAGCTCTCCACAGGAGCTTTCACGGCCGATCAAGCATGGCCACGGGAGCGTTCTGCTGTGGTGCTGCTCTGACCCAGAGCTTGGAGCAGACCGTGGAGCATAGCCGGCAAATTTGAAGTTTTTGCTCCGGCGGCTTCAACCCGAGCATCCGGTACGAGTTCTTCAAATTCCTGCTATCTAAACCTCCAAAGGTCGTCAAACTTTGCACATAGGTGCTGGACTAGCCGGCGATCATATTCTCTTTAGCATCCGTGGCATGAAACCAACTGGGAACGACGGATTTTGAGGTCACCGAACACTTCTTCGGCGGGACCGATCGGGCGCACGGTGCCTATCAATTTACCGCCGTTTACGAGCTAATAAGAGGTCATGCCGAGCCTTGCGATCCTCCACGGTGCTGTAGCACATTTTTATCGCTTGTTTGGCAGGCTAGAAACCTCGGGCGACGGCGCCGAACTTCAACCGAGGCCGCCGCACGTCACCGAGGTATCTCCGGTCACCGGCAGCCCTAGATAACCCCACAGCCGTGTTCCTCGACGTCACAAACACTCTGGCAGAAAACTTCAGCTCGGGCGGTGGCAGGAAATGGCGAGCCGGCGAGCTCTGGCGTCGGGCCGGCGAGGGACGGCGCGGGCGCGGGAAAAGCAGCCGGAGGAAGAAGAAGGGGAGAGGGCCCCATGCGTCAGTGGCTAAAAAGTTTAAACCGAGGATCTGTTGTGTCTCGGTGATCTGCTGTGTCTGCACGTCAAAAATGCCGTGGCCCGGTGTGGCCGAATTCTGAGTGGCTGACGTTTAAACAGTGGGACCAGCCGAATTTAATTGGGTAAAATAATTCCAGAGAGGGTTCAAACTTTTGAAAATCATATCTCATTGTAGAAATCTCAAAATTGAGTGATTCCATTTGGGTTAGATTCATTTTTTCAGAGGTCTATCCAAATATGAACTCAGATTTGTATGAAAGTCAATATATAATTCTGGAAAATTCTTTGAAGGTTTTTTGAAAAAGAATTATTGAGGGTGTTTGGTTTACCCAAAAATCCTCAAATTTTGCCAGAATGTTTGTTAGCATATTGATAACCTTCTAGCAAATTTTCAGCTCATTTGAAGATAATTTGAGTAGGAATTTGCTAAATACAAATTGCTGTGTTCATAAGAGTCCAGAAACATTTTTCAGAAAATGTTTCCCACTTGTAAAATCTATTCTGGGCAATCCATAACTCCAAAAATCATAGGAAAATTTAGGCAAGCTCTCTAAAGCATACTTGAAATTGTAGTTCACTTAAGTGGGCAATAAAATGCACAATACTTCAGAATTAATTCTTCTGAATAGAAATGCTTGAAGAATTGTTCTGGAGGGACTACTTAAGAAAAAGGTATGAATTTTGGATCAATTGACTCTCATGTGACCAGGAACTCACGTGTAAATTATCAGCTCAAGTTGATCCCTAGAACTCCCTGTTCTTATTCTCCGTACTTATGTGTATATGGAAAAAGACATAAGGGCATTATGGGAATTATGGAGAACACATTTCTACTCCACATTAGCTGCAATTTGGCAAGCTAAATCTCTAGGTAGTATAGAACCTGCTGTAAAAGTTTTGTGGCCGTTGGAGCTTTTGTTCTTCAGTTGCATTCAAATCTTCTCAGCTCATCTCTTATGGTCATTAGGAAGGTAGTTAGTGTATAGCTAAAACACTAAGATCACTTTAGTTCTTTCACAATTCTTTGCACAACAGAGGCAAACCAAGCCATTTTGGCTTTTCCACACAACCTCTGTTCCTAAGAAATCAAGTCTTAACTTCTTTCCATTGCATTCTATAAAATTTGTGCATATGCAATTCAATAGGAATCACGACGAAGGGGATTCGACGGAGCGATTCATTGAAGTGGGTCAGACTCTGGAGAATCAAGGGTTGATCAGAAGGGATCACTAACTGCTTACATACGACTACCCTGCAGAACAGGCAAGCCCCAGTTTGCATTTAAGTAATTTTGCAAATTCTTTTTTTTATCACTTATGTCTAGGGTCAATGCTTGCATTAGAGTTAGGGTGATTGAAACCCCACTTGCATAACCTTTAAATTCTATGGAGTGTTGGGTAGTTTACAGACTCGGGGGTAGAGAATGCCATGCTAATGTTCATAGAATCTCGGTAGAAGTCGAGTGGTTGGAATCTACTCGCGAGATAGGTATTTATTCACACGGTATGAAAATAGGTAGAGAATGGCTTAAAGTGGTGAAAATGAGACCCGGCAGGGGGGATAGGATGCAGTGAGCGGAGGTCTCACGTCCGTAGCCCTGTTGGTGTCGATTGAGAACCAAGCCATGTGCGGCTCTGCTGGACAAGTATCGTACAGTACCATATGCAAACTGGCATATGGGAACCAGGAAATCGATGTAATTGGTTAACCTGGGTGCCGAGGCTTACACAACCTTTTTATAGGAGTGGGTTCAGGGTAGCAAGATGTAAATCTGCCGGTGGGCACAGTCGCCGTCCATGCGTGGACCTCCTGCCCATTTCAGATGGACCGGTTCGGCATTTGGGTTGCCATTGAAAGGTTGTTGCATACAACAGAGTAGGAAGGGGTGTGGAATCACGCTTCTGAAAGTGGGTGTATGTGACGTGTTATTCTGGTGTGTCCTGATTGCAATCACCGTCCCTCGCGGTTATTTGAGTACCCGCTTGTTCACTGCACTTTAACGTAGTAAGAAGTGAAAGAAGCCAACTGAAAATGCTGCATTGAATTATTAATGTCTTGAAACCTTGTATGTTGTTGCTGTAGAGCTAATTAATTTTATCATCCACTTTGGGCATCACCACATCGAAGGAAAGCGTTTCTTATTTGATTGTGGACTTCCGATATGAGGGCTGCCTAAGGCTCATTAAACTGCTGCTATAAAACTGAAAGTAGGGGCTAACATCTAGGCGTGTCTTTAATGTAAAGTCTTTATCCCATAGTACTAATCCCTGCATGTAGAGTTCCATGACTAGGGTGTCAGTTAAGCCTTGCTGAGCCATCGTGCTCACGGTTTCAATATTTGAGCTGTGTGCAGGTGAGAGTTATGAGGAAGGTTCCGAGGATGAGGCGATGCCCCCTTCGGGGTACACGGCCGAGCTGGAGCCCTGCACGCCGCCGTGATCTCCGGTTTGACATAGCTAGTGTGTAACGTCCCCGGGTGGACAGCTACACTTTTGCTTAGTTAGGATGAGAGAGTTCTAATAAAGAATACTTCCGCTGTATAATTATGTTTTGTAAAAGACTTCTCCTGTTTTATATCAAATAAAAGTTTGTATGTTGCTCTTATTCTTTTCTTGTATGCTGTTGGGTGCCGCATCGCACGGCACCACCCTCTGCAATCCCGGAGTGGGTGAACCACTGGGTGGTCCCCATAGACGTGGTATCAGAGCCGCATTAGGAATAGCACGCTTGAAAAGAGCCTATTTTGAAAATTTAGAAGTAGTCGAGTGAGGATTAGTCATTAAGCCCACATAAGATCTATGATAGTAGTAGATACTATGGTGGAAATGCTAACATACTTGTTATACATTCTGTAACGACGCTCCGACGTCAGGTAAGAGGTAAGGTACGCCACCGCAGGCGGATCAATTGCGGTAACTCGCCATACGAGTAATAGTATGGAATGGTATACCGTGGCTTGGCACGGTAGTTAATATGAGTCTCTGAACCTCTCCATGGTTCTGAGAGCATATGAAAATGCTGATCTCCAGCGTGCTTTAGGCAAAAGCGAGAATACCCCATCGTGTGGTAAGCAACACGATAGTATGCAACTCTTGAACGTTCAGTATTTAAAAGGGCATACGCAGCACTCGCCATCGACGTGCCTCAACGGTCATGAGGCAGTAGATTGTATCCGTTGAGTTGATAAAATTCCCAACCATGATGACCCATTCGTGCTCTACTCGGGCTCCCCGTCGTGTGGTGTAAAAACACAACCATGTACCTTCAGACGTGGCTTCACTCAAGGACGATCCGTATGACAATGATACGGACCTTAAGTTTTTACTATGATATGGAACTGCCTGAAATGTCAAAAACCTTTGTGTGCACCATTATTGTGTGTTCTTCTGCAGGTACATTAACCATGTTAGTGCATGACATTTAGAAACCGTTTGTGAGTAATGTTCTTAGTTCCACCATTTGACACGTATATGCCGGAATACCGGCTTAGGATTTTTCTTGGTGAGGAAACGTAGTACCGTCATATGTCTTACGGTGCATCGTCACCGTACTACACTGGATAGTCCTCTTTCCTATGAAGAAATCATTCATGACTAACTTTCAAACTAAAAATGTATGTTGGAAAGCACATATTAGTTACTGAGCTCTTCATTTGAACTAAGCTTCAATGAAGAGACTTGCTAGGTTTCTTTTGATAAAAAAAAACAGAGTGCTCTGTTCTGGCAGAAATTTTTGCTGGACTTTGACAGAGAATAACTATGTGTAGCTTGACCCAATGAAGGTGTATGATACAGTTCTGGAAAGATTTTTAAGTTCTATACAACTTTTCTGTATAACTCCAGAGCAAAATCAGAAACCAAATTGGTTGAATAACCAGTTGAATGCAAACTGTCCAGAAAACAGAACAGCTGCAACCTTCTCTGGATGTTTCTGTAAATTAGCCATAACATTGTGTATAAAAATCCCTAAGGTTCATATGATACACCATTGGAAAGGTTATAAAATTTGCAACAATTTTGTAGTTCAAAGTTTGTTCAGAATTGTACTCCATTTTTATGTACAACTGTGATAAAAACAGCCACATACCAAGGAGATGCTGGTAAATTTTATCCAGAAATTCTGTCATCTTTGAATAATCATAACTTTTGAACCAGAGATTATCAAGATGCATGTGAGTACTCGTTGGAAATATGCTGAAGTTAAATTTAACTTTGGTATTCAACTTAAATTATGAAAATGCTGGTAACTGGATCAAAATCTCGGATAAGTACAGAAAGGTATGTGCTGTACATAATAGGGGATTGATTGTGGTTGCTTTAGGAAGAGGTGTAAACATGGATTTGTGTTATTTTTTCATAAAGTTTAGCATGTTCCTGTTTTACATACTTTTACATGCTGCTGAGCTCAAGTACCACAACTTGCACCACCTCCACAACAGCAGCATCAGACGGTGGTGTGTGTTCCATCGCTGCAGCTGTATGTACCTAGCTCCCAACCACAGGTCAGCGAAGCACTGAAGAGACATCCGTGCTTCACTTGTTGTCGGATGGGCCATTATACTACGTATTGTCTGGAGGAAATTTAAGGATGCGGGTCATAATGTTTTCAATATTCAGACCCGTACCTATATCTGAAGAAAAGAGGGCAGACAAGGAGCAACATTCACTACATAGTGATTGTGGATGTTCCGGAAGGAGAAGCCGTGTTAGCAGAGATGCTTTCTCTGAATTAGCTACCGATATTGATTCTCTTCGACGCCCGGTGCCACACCTAGCTTTATTAGTCAGTCTTTTGTGGCTCAACATCAGCTCCAAACTACTTTTACAAAGAGGCAATACCTCATGTCTTCGCCCGGGGCAGCATTACAACAAGTGATCATGTCTTCCAAGCACCCCTTTGTTTAGGGGTTAGACTATAACCCACGACCCTCATTTTCCTGAGGGGTCTGAAGATCGACATTATTTTGGGGATGTCGTGGTTGAACTACCACAATGTGGTTCTCAACATCAGTTCTTGAACCATTAAACTCAACTCCCCTCAGAACGGTCTTCATACATTAGTTCTAGGCACCAGTCGGCAACAGATTGCACTATTGACCACTCAGAAACTGTTAAGATAGAGGACATTCCGGTGGTACGTGAATATCAGGATGTGTTTCCCAATTGTTACCGGGCATGCTGCCCGAACGGGACGTAGAGTTCCAGATGGAACTTGCGCTGGGAACACCACCGAGTTCACGAAGGCCGTACAACTTGGCACCCAATGAATGGGCAGATTGGTGACACCGCTGAATACCTTAGGAGCAAGGGTTTTATACAACAAAGTTTGTCACCTTGGGGTTGTTCAGCATTATTTTAAAAGAAGAGTAACGAAACACCACGACTTTGTGTGGTGTTCGTCCGCTCAACACTGTGACAACCAAGAATACGTACCCGTTGCCACGGATCAACATTTTGTTTGATCAGTTGGTCAGAACGAAGATCTTGATCCAAGATTGACTTAAGATCTGGGTACCATCAGATTAAGATAGGGGGTGAGGATATTTTGAAGACATCTTTTTGACGAGGTACGGGCTTTATAAAAATCTTGTCATGTTCCTTAGCCTCCCCAACGCTCCAGCTCAGTTCATGTACTTGATGAACTCGGTATTCATGCCGGAGCTGGACAAGTTTGTCGTGGTCTTCATCAACGACCTACTGGTTTATTCCAAGTCGGAGGAAGAACATGAGAAGCATCTGCGTATAGTTTTGCAAAGGCTGCGGGATCACAAACTATACGTGAAATTCAGCAAGTGTGAATTTTAGATATCACAAGTACTTTGTCTCGGGCATATTATCTCAGCGAAGGGCATTGCCGTAGACCCGAGCAAGATCGCAAAAGTGCTGCATTTGAAAGTCCCCGGGGTCTATTCACGAAATACGGAAATTCCTCAAACTCGCAGGGCAAAGATGGTTGGATTTGATAAAGGATTACGAAATAGAGATCCATTATCACCTCGGCAAAGTAAACGTGGGGCGGATGCGCTGAACTGCATGTCAAACGTTCATAATATGACCATCACACTGTTGGAAGAGATCGATCCACCATTACATGTGGTTCCCCATAGAGCTCTCTACAATTTAGCTTTTATCCCCACCATCCGTGAAGAGAGGGTGGCAGCCCAGAAACATGACAAAGGCATGTCACAGTTGCTGAGACGTATAGACAGTGGGGAACTGAAATGTTTCCTGATGGACGGAGACGGTGTCCTGTGGTTCAAGAACAGGATAGTCGTACTCCGTAACCTGGTGTTATGGGAAAAAATGTCGCACACCGCTGAATTGGTGTGAGTCCGACGAAAGAGTTATGTTTGGGGTTGATCTTGTCAACAAAGCCGAAGGTCGAGTTCGGTTGATACAAGAGAATGTGAAGGCTGCACAATCCCGACAGAAGAGCTACACTGATCAAAGGCATAGATCATTGCATTTTGATGTCGGAGATCACGTTTATCTCCGTGTGTCTCCGATGAAGGGAATTCACCGGTTCGGTGTAAAGGGGAAACTTGCTCCCCGTTTTGTAGGTCCTTTTGCTATCACGGAGAAGTGCGGACCCGTAGCCTACCGGCTGGAATTACCGGCAAGTCTTGTGGGTGTCATGATGTGTTTTCATGTGTCACAGCTGCGGAAGTGCCTCAAATTTACCGCTGCTGTCCTCACCGAAGGAATCGACGAATTGAAACCGGACCTTACCTACACCAAGCGACTGGTTCAGATTTTGGATGAGAAGACTCGGGTAACACGGAACCGGACGATCAGATTTTACAATATGCTATAGGGTAATCATACCGCGGAAGAGGCGACATGGGAAAGTGAAGATTACCTCGGCACCAACTATCCGGACTTTCAACTTCGTACAGTATGCAATTACCTCTCCCGTCTCGTTCTTCTTTTGGAATCTCGGGACGAGATTCTTTTAAGGGGGGAGGAATGTAAAAGACCCAAAAATACATATGAATAAACCATGGTTTGAATTCACATGTGTGACAAAGGCATGAAAAATGGGACATGCAAAGACTTTTGTTCATGCAAAGTGATACATGGATGATCATCCAAGATGAGGCTCACATCTTTCTTTGAAGGTGTTGAACCAATAAGGATTTAGATACCTCTTTGCATGAAAGTTTAAAATCAGATTTCAAATTCAAAGTTCACCCAAAGTGTGGCCAAAACTTTGAATCACCATGCAGCCATATGGTTTGGAAATTGTGGAAAAAGGTTGATGACAAACTTGTCATTTGAGGGTGGGCTCAAAAAGGAGTTAAATAGAAGCAATTTTCAAATTCCATCCAAATTCAAATTTGCTATGCAAATTCAAACTGAATTTGATGAATTCAAATGCTAGCCCACTTTTCAAATTCAAAACCGTTGAATGGAATAGATTGACCTGAGAAGATATTTGTGGGAGGGAATTTGGGGTGGACCCCACATGTCATTGGTACACAATGACTTGCACACAAAGGAAAGAAGTCTCTGTTTCTTCTCTTCCACGGGGGGACTGCACCCGGGCGCCACCAAGAATGGCTGCGCCACCTCCTGCTCGTGTTCCCCTCGCGCTGGAAACCGTGAAGCGGCTTCCTTCTCTTTTTAACGTGATCCACTCGCCTCAGTCCGAGCAAAGGCTCCTTTGCTTCCTCCTCCTCGCGAGAAGCACGACCACAGAGCCCTCCCCGACGCTGCCTCGGAAGCAACCGGGAAACCGGCAGAAACCACCGCGTCCACTGCCTCCGAGCTGCAAAACACCGAGGCGCAACCGTTGCTCACTCCCCCGACCCAAAAACCACCGAGTCCCGGCGTTCCCGAGCCCTCAAACACCTCACTCAGCGGCGACCTAAAGAACAACGGTGATCGGGCGCTCGTGGACAGCTCTCCACAGGATCTTTCGTGGCCGATCAAGCATGGCCACAGGAGCGTGCTGCTGTGGTGCTGCTCTCACCCAGAGCTTGGAGCAGACCGTGGAGCGTAGCCAGCGAATTTGAAGTTTTTGCTCCGGCGGCTTCAACCCGAGCATCTGGTACAAGTTCTTCAAATTCCTGCTCTCTCAACCTCCAAAGGTCGTCAAACTTTGCACATAGGTGCTGGACTAGCCGGCGATCATATTATATTTAGCATCCGTGGCATGAAACCAACTGGGAACGACGGATTTTGAGGTCTACCGAACACTTCTTTGGCGGGACCGATCAAGCGCATGGCGCCGATCCATTTACCGCCGTTTCTGAGCTAATTTGAGGTCATGCCGAGCCTTGTGATCCTCCACCGGTGCTGTAGCACGTTTTTGTCGCTTGTTTGGCGGGCTAAAAACCTCGGGCGACGGCGCCGAACTTCAACCGAGGCTGCCGCACGTCGCCGAGGTATCTCCGGTCACCGGCAGCCCTAGATAACCCAACAGCCATGTTCCTCAACGTCACAAATGCTCTGGCGGCAAACCTCAGCTTGGGCGGTGGCTGGAAACGGCGAGCCGGCGAGCTCCGGCGTCGGGCCAGCGAGGGGCAGCGCGGGATCGGGAAAAGCGGCCGGAGGAAGAAGGAGCGAGGGCCCCAAGCGTCAGCGGCTAAAAAGTTTTAACCGAGGATCTGTTGTGGCTCGGTAATCTGCTGTGGCTGTGAGCCAAAATGCCGTGGCCCGGTGTGGTCGAATTCTGAGTGGCTGGCATTTAAACAGTGGGACCAGCCGAATTTCAGTGGGGGAAATAATTCCAGAGATGGTTCAAATTTTGGAAAATCATATATCTGTGTAGAAATCTCCAAATTGAGTGATTCCAATTGGGTTGGATTCATTTTTTCAGAGTTCTATCCAAATATGAACTCAGATTTGTATGAAAGTCAATATATAATTCTGGAAAATTCTTTGAAGGTTTTATGAAAAAGAATTATTGAGGGAGTTTGGTTTATCCAAAAATCCTCAAATTTTGCCAGAAAGTTATTTAGCATATTGTTGACCATCTAGCAAAGTTTCAGCTCATTTGAAGATAATTTGAGTTGGAATTTGCTAAATACAAATTTCTGTGTTTATAAGAGTCCTGAAACATTTTTCAGAAAATGTTTCCCACTTGTAAAATCTATTCTGTGCAATCCATAACTCCAAAAATCATAGGAAAATTGAGGCAAGCTCTCTAAAGCATACTTGAAATTGTAGTTCACTTAATTGGGCATGAAAATGCACATTACTTCAGAATCAATTCTTTTGAGTAGAAATGCTTGACGAATTGTTCTGGAGGGACTACTCAAGAAAAAGGTCTGAATTTTGGACCAATTGACTCACGCGACCAGGAACTCACATGTAAATTATAAGCTCAAGTTGAGCCCTAGAACTCCCTGTTCTTATTCTTCATACTTATGTGTATATGGAAAAAGACATATGAGCATTATGGGAAATATGGAGAACACATTTGTACTCCACATTATCTGCAATTTGGCAGGTTAAATCTCTAAGTAGTATAGAACCCGCTGTAAAATTTTTGAGTCCATTGGAGTTTTTGTTCTTCAGTTGCATTCAAATCTTCTCAGCTCATCTCTTATGGTCATTACGAAGGTAGTTAGTGTATAGCTAAAACACTAAGATCAATTTAGTTCTTTCACTATTCTTTGCACAACAGAGGCAAACCAAGCCATTCTTGGCTTTTCCACACAACCTCTGTTCCTAAGAAATCCAGTCTTAACTTCTTTCCATTGCATTCTATAAAACATGTGCAAATGCAATTCAATAGGAATCACGACAAAGGGGATTCGAAGGAGCGATTCATTGAAGTGGATCAGACTTCGGAGAATCAAGGGTTGATCAGAAGAGATCACTAACTGCTTATATACGACTACCCTGCAAAACAGGCAATCCCCAGTTTGCATTTAAGTACTTTTGCAAATTCTTTATTTGTATCACTTATGTCTAGGGTGAATGCTTGCATTAGAGTTAGGGTGATTGAAACCCCACTTGCATAACCTTTAAATCCTATGGAGTGTTGGGTAGTTTACAGAATCGAGGGGTAGAGAATGCCATGCTAATGTTCATAGGATCTCGGTAGAAGTCGATTGGTTGGAATCTACTCGCGAGATAGGTATTTATTCACACGGTATGAAAAGAGGAAGAGAATGGCTTAAAGTGGTGAAAATGAGACCCAACAGGGGGGATAGGATGCAGTGAGCGGAGGTCTCACGTGCGTAGCCCTGTTGGTGTCATTGAGGACCAAGCCGTGTGCGGCCCTGCTGGACATGTATCAAACAGTACCGGATGCATACTGGCATAGGGAACCAGGAAATCGATGTAATTGGTTAACCTGGGTGCCGAGGCTTACCCAACCATTTTATAGCAGTGGGTTGAGGGCTACCAAGGTGTAAATATGCCGGTGGGCACAGTCACGCTCCACGCGGGGACCTCCTACCCATTACGGATGGACTGGTTCGACATTTGGGTTGCCTTTGAAAGGTTGTTGCATACAACAGAGTAGGAAGGGGTGTGGAATCACGCTTCTGAAAGTGGGTGTATGTGATGTGTTATCTGGGTGTGTCCTGATTGCAATCACCGCCCCTCGCGGTTATTTGAGTACCCGCTTGTTCACTGCACTGTGTTGTAGTAAGAAGTGAAAGAAGCCAACTGAAAATGCTGCATCGAATAATTAATGTCTTGAAACCTTGTATGCTGTAGTTGTAGAGCTCATTAAGTTTACCTTCCACTTTGGGCATCACCACATCGGAGGAAAGCGTTTCTTGTTTGATTGTGAACTTCCGATGTGAGGGCTGCCTAAGGCTCATTAAACTGCTGCTATAAAACTGAAAGTAAGTGCTAACATCTAGGTGTGTCTTTAATGCAAAGTCTTTCTCCCATATTACTAATCCCTGCATGTAGTGTTCCATGACTAGGGTGTCGGTTAAGCCTTGCTGAGTCATCGTGCTCACGGTTGCAATATTTGAGCTGTGTGCAGGTGAGAGTTATGAGGAAGGTTCCGAGGATGAGGCGATGCCCCCGTCGGGGTACACGGCCGAGCTGGAGCCCTGCACGCCATCGTTATATCCGGTTTGATGTTGCTAGTGTGTAGCGTCCCAGGGCTGGACAACTACGCTTTTGCTTAGTTAGGATGAGAGGGCAGTAATAAAGAATACTACCGCTGTATAATTATGTTTTGTAAAAGACTTCCGCTGTTTTATATCAAATAAAAGTTTGCATGTTGCTCTTATTCTTTTCTTGTGTGCTGTTGGGTGCCGCATCGCACAGCACCACCTTCTGCGATCCCGGTGTGGGTGAACCACGGGATGGTCCCCACAGACTGCATTATTGTGTGATATCCTGACTCCCGGCTTAATAGGATTGATAGAGTACTCATACCACCAATGTATATCTTCTTTTCCGGAAGCCCACCTGCAAAGGACTCCGAGGTTAAGCGTGATTGGCCCGGAGGAATTTGGGGATGGGTGACCGAACGGGAAGTCTTCCCTTGTGCGCACGAGTGAGGACAAATTACGCAGAAAAGACGAGTGATGGTATGTGGGGCCAGTCTATGATCCAAGATTGCTGTTACAAATGGTATCAGAGCCAACGCTCGCAGTTTCACGTGTGCGTACGGGTCAGTGAGAAGGATACGGTAGCGTATGGGTCAGGGACGTGGGTACATACGGATGACGCGTGGGTCCTCTGTGTGGGACACGGTATGGTACGTATGCTGCTAACCGGACGTACGATATGCGTATGCCAGTACTGAACGTACAGACATGGCTAAGAGGGGATGTTCCTGTCTTGGCGTTGACTGACGAGGACGTCGATCTTCTAAAGGGGGTGGATTGTATGATATCCTGACTCCCGGCTTAATAGGATTGATAGAGTACTCATACCACCAAGGTAAACCTTCTTTTCCGGAAGCCCACCTGCAAAGGACTCTGGGGTTAAGTGTGCTTGGCCCGGAGGAATTTGGTGATGGGTGACCGACCGGGAAGTCTTCTCGTGTGCGCACGAGTGAGGACAAAGTGCGCAGAAAAGACGAGTGATGGTATGTGGGGCCAGTCTATGATCCTAGAGAGATGTTACATGAAAATGCCCAGTACCAGATCAAAATCTGGAATATGTAGAAACTTGTCATTCTGGCAGAGGGATGACAGTTGAAATCATTTGAGAGATTGTTGTACCCTAGGGGGTTTAAGTACTTCCAATGGGGTACAACATGCTCATGAGTGGTTATCTTCAACTAGTGAAAGATTTGAGTATATGTCCTACTCAAGTTTCTTTTGCTAGAGACCATGTTTTTATCGTATTGAAGATAAAAGTGTAGTATACGTGATGACAAAGCGATATTAACGTCTCGTAGTGACCAAACCTAGTTGAGATGAACTTCCACAGAGGAAGTCCGTCAATTTGGATTTAACTAGCTTGTATTTGGTCTGGTAATGGTGTAGCTTGTGCAAAGTTATTACATTATCTATATACGAGATGTATCGTATGTTTTACTGTCATTATGTTTTACGCCAATGTTATTGGACTGCATGAAGTATGTTGCGGGACTGATTTTTATTGTCGTATGGTTGCAGAAGGTTCGCACTCGGGCCACGCATGAGATCGTTGGCTCTAGCCAGCAGGGGGGTGATGACTCCCAGCAACCTGTCTACGACAGTACCTCGTAGGAACAACCACCACTGCCGCCTCCGCTTACACTAGCTGATGTGATTGCGGCACTGGTGGGCAATCGTGAGGAGGAGACCGACCTGCTCCGCACGATCATGCAAAATACGTCCCAGGCGGGGGAGGGGCGTCAAGAGAAGGGGCCTCGTGAGCCTCACACTGTGACGTACTCGGACTTCATGAGTACGCACCCTCCTGTGTTTACCGAAGCGGCAGAACCCCTGGAGGCCGACAACTGGCTGCGGATGATCGAGTCCAAGTTCGGGCTGCTACAATGAACAGAGCGGCAGAAGACCCTCTTCGCGGCGCAGAAGCTTCACGGTGCCGCTGGTGTGTGGTGGACGAACTATGTCGCCTCACGGCCGGCTGGCCACGCCGTGGAGTGGGAAGAATTCCGGGATGTGTTCCGCGCCTACAATATCCCTCCCGGGATAATGAAGCAGAAGTTCCAAGAGTTCTTAGTGCTGAAGCAGGGCGGGAGGAGTGCCCATGACTACTCATGTGCCTTCAACCATCTGGCACAGTATGCGTCGGATTATGTCTCCGCTGAGGAGAAGATGCTGGAGCATTTCTATCGGGGGTTAAATACCGAGATGAAGACGCATCTCATACAATTTAATCACGGCACGTTCAATGATCTTGTCAACGCCGCGATCATGCAAGAAGATGCTCAGCGGAAATTGGCGGCTGAGCAGCGAAAGTGCAGCGCTCCACCCAGCAGTGGGAATGGAGCTCCTCAGAAATACCGCATGGTGTATCGGAAACCATCCCGTCAGCAGTGGCATCCACCGGCGCGATCTCAGCAGTTCAGGGGTCGTTCTTTCCAGACACCCCCGTTCCGACCGCCGAGTATCAGGGCAGTTGTGACGCCCTCAATTCTGTGGAAAACCACGGAACCGAGAACTAATGCGTATGTGTGCCCAGGATGTTCATCACACATACACATATATTCCACAAACCGAATTCAGAATATATATAACCACGAATAACAGAGTTTATTACAATGTCTCATGAGTCTTGCACTCATGCTCACAGAAGAAGTCTTTATTTCTATGCAGCGGAAGTCTTTATTCTAATGCGGAAGCAATTTAACTAATGCGGAAGCAATTCTAAGCAGCAATGGCTCCATCTCTTCTCCATTCCCACAGGCAAAGTTGAGAACAGATCACACGCCTAATGCTCCATTTGGTCTTCATAGTAGTCTTCTCCTGCTGCTGCTGATGAAATAATAATGCAAGTTTGAGTACCATGATGTACTCAGCAAGTGCGGGAAAATATGATATGTAGCTCATAACAAGGTAGGTATAAAAAGGCTCATTGCAGAAAGCAATGTTATTTATCAAAACCATGATAAAACAGCAACTTATCTTTAAGTGAATGTAATCCCAACATGTATTAAAATACCAATCATACCTCCATTATATTCATTACCTCTCCATGTCACAACCAGTCATCAATCAACCTCATTCTCACGAATACCTCCTCGTATTCGCTACCATCTCACGAATACTATCTCGTATTCTCTACCATCTCACGAATACCATCCTGTATTCGCTACTGTTTCATCTCATAAAACAACTTCGTCTCCCACCGAGACCAATCTCGTTGCCACGACTCAACAGTCATGCAACCCATCTTATCACCCGGACTCAACAGTCCCAAAAATCAAAACCAAACCATCCAAACCATAACCAGTAACCATATCCAATAACCATCTCAACTAATCATGGCAGTTGGCCAGGCACTCGTGACCGTAAGCTCGGCTATCATGATAGTTTTAAGAACTCTGCTCGAGTTTGCACCTCTTTACCCAAAAGTTTGTGATTTCGTCACCCGTCGGCGACTGCAGAACCTCCATTATACCAGTACACAACCATCGGTGTATGGCCAAGAGATCACAAAATAGCCTTTACAAAGGGGCTACTAGATGTATGGACTCACTAAGGTTTCACCGGCAGGCTAGAATCTCCAGTTCTACCACCCACGGACCCCCTTCTTGTGCCATGCAGTTCCTAGGGCAGTCCTCACTCGACTCGCATTCCCCGCGCCTTCCACAGTCCATAACACTCTAGCAACTTACCTAATTACTCAGCTAAGCCGCACCCATACTTGGCCCTGTGGTGGCACTGTTATCCTGGCATGTGCATGCATGAACCGGTCCTTAGATCCACGGCAAGTAAACCACCATCTCATGCAACCTCATTCACAAACCAAGTCTTGCCTAGATCTCCCTCCACTCCATGTCCATTAACAACATTGGTTTCTTATTGTCATTACGAGTGCAGTTAGCTAGACACATCTATCTCGCTTCCCAATCCCATGGACTCAGCGAAGCATAAAAGTAAAAACCATACCCGACTCATAAACATCCCTGGCGACAAGGGTGGTTTAACCAAAGCTAGTAAACTCATATAAAAGGGTTTCCCATCGTGTTTGACTCAGCACACACACCTTTTTGCAAAACAAAACAGTTTTACCCAAAACATAGGATCAATATGGTCAAGGAGCACTTGCCTTGTTCTTGCGGCTCTGGTGGCTCTTGGATCTCGAAACCTTGTTGTTGCAGCTCGTCGTAGACAGCTCCCTGAGCTTGTCCTTCAATACAGTATCACGGACATACAAGATTCATAACAATCAATACCATGCACGAACTTTAAACTAGATGCGATGATGCATATGCATGCTATCCTATGATCAGCTTTATTAGATTGGTTTGTACGTGTTCTTGCATGGCTTTATGATGAACAGGGGTGATCGTATCAGATGTGGACGTGGCGATATGACCTTGTCTTAAGATCAACCCGATCAACAAGTGATCTGTCCACGAGAAAGATTATGTTCGAAAGGAATCAAAGAACAGATGCAAAGAAAACACAACGATGTCGTAAGGTGGTATTGGAGACCTACCTTACGCTCTTCTCGGTCTCGGGTCCTTCTCCGATCGTTGGGCTCTCTTCCGGCGATCTTCGCTGAACTCCGGTGATGGGCTTACTCGGTGAGTTGGGGCTAGGGCTCTAAGTAGTCGGCTTAGGTGTTCGAAAAAGAAGTTCGTGGTTTCGGCCAGAGGTTCTGGGTTCTATTTATAATCGGGAAGAGAAGAGTCCTAATCTGATTGTATCCCGAATAAGAGTCCTATTCAGATCGTCGTTGAATCTTAACATCTTATCTTTAGTTGATTTGGTGCGGTAACATTGTGGAATTCAGATCGGTTTCTTCTCCGTGGTGATATTTCTATCCGTACGGAATCCAAAATCGCTCCAGAACTCGTTACCTCCTCGGTGATGAGATCCGGAAGCTCCACGTGTCCACCGGGCCTGGTCTCTCCCTTTCTGCAGAAACGAGCTCCGGTTGTGCCGTGTGTCCAGCGAGCGAGACCTCCCTCAACTTTGGAGGTGAGCTCCGCGTGCGCCACGTATCCTGGCGGTCGGGGCCTCCTCTCTTATTCGGAGGTGGCTCCGCACACGCCACGTGTCAGTGCTGGACCTTTCCTTTCTTCTCAGAGACGAGCTCCGAAGTTAACATGTGTCCAACAGTGATGGACCTACCGGAGATAAGCTCCGGTGGTGACACATGTCCGATAGAACCGGACCTTTCAGAGGTGAGCTCCGAGATTGACACGTATCCGGCGCGACTGGTCCTCTGATTTCCGTGGTGACTTGCTCCGAAGGTGACATGTGACCTGCGGAAATGCCTTTGCTTCTTCCGCAGAGGCAAGCTCCAGGGGCAACACGTGTCCCACAGGGTCGGACCTCCCCCCTTTTTGTGGAGATGAGCCCCGAGCCTGCCACGTAGCCAGTTTAGCGGCGGACCTCTCCCCACTTCGCAGGGATGAGCTCCAAACACGCCACGTGGCCAGCAGGCCGCGGAAGTTGGCTTCGGCGCTCTCGGTGAACTAGATTCGGCTCTTATTGGCTATCCTTTTGATATTTTTCTCCGTTCCTACTTTTCTTAAAATGTTTTCTCTTCATAAAACATGAATATATGCTGACACCAGAAATGACGGTGTCACAAATCTACCCCCCTTAAACTGAATGTCGCCCTCGAGATTCGTTGGTAGAGAATAGATGAGGAAATTCTGCCTTGATGTCTTCTTCACGCTCCCATGTGGCTTCAACTTCGGTGTGATGGCTCCATTGTACCGTGCACCATCAGATCACTTTGTTCCTGGTGACCCTTTCCTTTACGTCCAAAAATCTTACAGGGTGTTCCGCATAAGTCAGGCCTTCTTGAAGTTCAAGCTCTTCCGTTGGTATTTGCTCCTCTGGTACTCTCAAGCACTTCTTGAGTTGGGATACATGAAACACGTCATGTACGTCGGAGAGATATGTTGGGAGTTCTAGTTGATAGGCTACTTCTCCTCGCTTGTCCAAAATCTTAAATGGTCCGATGTAGCGAGGTGCTAGCTTGCCTTTGACGTTGAAACGTCGTTGGCCTCGGATAGGCGATACCTTAAGGTATACGAAGTCTCCTACTTCAAAAGTTAACTTCCTTCACCTATTGTCCGCATAGCCTTTCGGTCGTGACTGAGCAGCCTTTAAATTCTCCCGTATCGTTTGGACTTGCTTTTCAGCTTCTTGTAGCACTTCGGGTCCAAACACCTGGTTCTCTCCAGTTTCGTTCCAAAACAGCGGCGTTCTACACCGTCTACCATATAATGCTTCGAAAGGCGACATCTTCAAGCTAGCTTGATAGCTGTTGTTATAGGAGAATTCGGTGTACAGTAAACTCCTATCCCAACTACGCCCACGTTTCAAGGCGCGAGCTCTCAACATGTCCTCCAAAATTTGGTTTGTCCTTTCGGTTTGCCCATCGGTTTGTGGGTGATAGGCGGAGCTAAAATCCAGTCGTGTACCCATAGCTTTCTGCAGCTTCCTTCAAAATCTAGAGTTAAACTGAGAACCTCGATCTGAGACTATCCTCTTCGGGACTCCATGACGGCACACGATCTGCTCCATGTACAACCCGGCTAATTGTGCAACATTGTAATTGGCCCTTATAGGATGAAAATGAGCAGTTTTTGTCAATCGGTCCACGATTACCCAGATAGAGTCGTAACCCAATGAGTACTTGGCCATCCGACGATGAAATCCATACTGATGTCCTCCCACTTCCATTCGGGTACCTTCAAGGGTTGCAACAATCCAGCGGGTCTTTGATGTTCGGCCTTCACCCATTGGCATGTGTCGCATAGGGCAACGCATTCGGCTATGTCCCTTTTCATACCATCCCACCAATAACAAGTCTTCAAGTCCTTGTACATTTTGGTACTTCCGGGATGTATGGAATAGAGTGAATCATGTGCCTCTTTTAGTATCATGTCGCAGATGTGCTTCACGTTAGGCACACAAATCCTTTTTCCTAGCCAAAGTGTACCCTTCTCATCTTCTTTGAAGTCCTTCTCTGTCCCTTGTTGTATCCTTTCCTTGATCTCCTTGATCTCCTCATCCGTTGCTTGGCCATCCCTTATCTCTTGCTCCAATGAAGAGTGGATCTCCATCATTTCCATGTTGTTCAAGAATCCGAGGTGTAGCCGTTCGAACTCCTTACATAGTTCGGGTGGTAGCTCCCGAACCGTGAGTTGGTGACATGCTCCCTTCCGGCTCAATGCATCAGCTACTACATTGGCCTTCCCGGGATGGTAGTTGATTCCAACATTGTAATCCTTGATGAATTCCAACAATCGATGTTGCCTCAAATTCAAGTCCGTTTGGGTAAATATGTACTTAAGGCTTTTATGATCCGTACAGATCTCACATCGATGACCAAGGATATAATGTCTCCAAATCTTCAATGTATGCACTACTGCTGCTAGCTCCAAGACATGTGTAGGATAATTAAGCTCGTGCTTCTTTAATTGTCATGAGGCATAGGCTACCACTTGTCCTTCTTGCATGAGCACACATCCGAGCCCCTGTCTGGATGCGTCACAATATATGTCAAAACTCTTGCTTACGTCCGGCAGTACCAAAACCGGCGCTGTGGTTAGCCTTTTCTTGGGCTCCTCAAAACTTTCTTGGCATGCTGGTGTCCATCGAAAGGCTTTTCCCTTTGTTAGCAACTCCATCATAGGCTTTGCTATCTTAGAGAAGTCCTTAATGAAACATCGGTAGTATCCAGCCATCCCAAGAAAACGCAGAATATCCCTCACGTTTTGTGGTTGGTCCAACTTTAGAACATCTCTCACTTTACCGGGGTCAACCGATACCCCTTCTTCGGAGATAATGTGGCCTAGGAACGATGTTTCCTTTAGCCAGAATTGACACTTATTAAGCTTGGCATACAATCGATGCTCACGCAATTTCTGCAAGGTCAATTTCAAATGTTATTCATGCTCCTCGTCACTTTTTGAATACACCATAATGTCATCGATGAAGACCACGACGAACTTATCCAAGTACTCCATGAAAATCTTGTTCATGAGGTACATGAAGTATGCGGGTGCATTTGTTAACCCAAAAGACATGACGGTATATTCATACGAACAATACCGTGTTCGGAAGGCAGTCTTGGGTATATCGGAGGGCTTAATCTTCAGCTGGGAATATCCTGACCGAATATCAATCTTGGAGAACACTCGGGCTCCTTTCATTTGGTCGAACAGGTCCTCTATACGGAGCAGAGGGTATTTGTTCTTGATTGTCACCTCGTTGAGAGACCTATAGTCCACGCACATCCTTTGGGTTCCATCCTTCTTGTATACGAAGAGCACGGGGGCTCCCCATGGTGACGAGCTTGGACGTATAAAACCCTTCTCCAACTAATCTTGAATTTGCTTCTTGAGTTCTACCAGTTCATTGACAGGCATACTATAGGGTCTCTTGGCTATGGGTGCAGTTCCAGGTACCAAATCAATGGCAAACTCAATGTCCCAATCAGGGGGCATACCTGGAAGCTCCTCTGGAAACACGTCCGAGAATTCTTGAACCACTGGAATGCTGTCCAATGTTGCACCTTCAACATGGTTCAAATTTGCCTTTTCAGTGGTTTGTTGGGCTGACTCAAACTCGACACGGATGCCGTGCTCATTTGTCAACTGCACGCTTCTTTTAGCACATTGGATTACCCCGTTGTGCTTGCTTAACCAATCCATCCTGCGTATAATGTCAATCCCTTGGGAATTCAAGACAATAAGGTTGGCAAGGAAGTCTACCCCCCTTATTTTAAGGCTTACTTTCGGACACACTATATTAGTCCTCATCTCTCCTCCGGGAGAATTAACTAACATAGCACATTTTAAGTGGGAGCTTGGCAACATACTTGGACGATATGAAGGAATGTGATGCTCCAGAATCAAATAAGATGGTGGCTGGGTTGGAGTTGGCGAGGAACATACCAATTACGACGTCCTCAGCCTGTTGTCCTTCCTCAGCAGAGACATGGTTCACGTTGCCGCGAGCATAGTTCTGCTGTCCCCGGTTTCCTTGATTGTCCCCTCCGTTCGGTTGCGGGTTCTGTTTGGGCACGTTGCCTTGCTGTCCAGGACCTCTCCTCGGGCACTGGTTCGCGAAGTGTCCTATTTCCCCGCATGAAAAGCATGCCCTGTTGCCCACGGCAGCAGGTACGTTGGGGCGGGGGTTTTGAACAGGAGTGCCGATGTTAGGTCGGGGCACAGGAGGCATGGGCACACGAGGTGCTGGTGCAACGGGTTGTTGCTGTGGTGGCTGACTAGGGCGGTATGCAGGAGTGGTCGATCCATACTGTGGTGCAGCTGGGGGCATGTACCGAGGTCGTACGTTGCTTCCTTGAGGCTGGTATGGCATCTTCCTCTTGAACTCTTGCTCGATCTCTCGGATCTTGTTTTCAGCCACCATAGCCTTGTCAACCAGCTTCTGAAAGCTTGCGTAGTCATTGTTGAGGAGCTGAACCTGGATCTCGTTGTTCAACCCTCTCATGAACAGGTATTGCTTCCTCTGGTCTGAGTTGATATCTTCGGGGGCATACCGGAACAGTTGTGTGAACTTGTTGAGGTACTCATTCACACTTCTCTGTCCTTGGCGGAGACTTTCGAACTCCTGTCTCTTGAGAATCATTACATCAGCAGAGATGTAATGAGAGCGGAAACTTTCCTTGAACTCAGTCCAAGTGATCGTCTCCGGGTTGACATGAGCGTTGATTAGGGCCTCCCACCAGTCAGCGGTGGCTCCCATGAGTTGGTGCAATGCAAAGAGAACCTTCTCTCGGTCATTGCACTGTACTATGGCAAGCTTCTCCTCCATGAACTTCAACCAGTCATCGGCTTCCATGGGGTCATTAGCTTGAGCAAAGGTGGGTGGTCGAGACCTCATGAACTCTCCCAGCCTGTTATGAGCCGGCGGTGGTGGTGACGGTGGTGCCGGAACAGGGTTGTTGTTGTTGGCCTGCAATTGACCCAGAGTTTGGATCATAGTTTGCATAAGTTGGTTCTGCATGGCCATCAACCGTTCCAGGTGGTTCTCGCCAGCTCCGGGGTTAACAGGATCTTCATCGTGACCATCCTCTTGGTTGTCACGGACGTTCCTTCAGCCGGCGTTTCCTCTCACCATCTGTGGGAGAGAACGAAATAGAATAGAATGTTAGAAGGTTAGGTAGATTCCCTCAACTATATGCATCAAGGTGAGTTGGACTGTATATATATACTAGCCCATATGAGGTTGTGAACAAGTGCTGAAACATCTCACACCTCTTTCTACTTACGTGTGGATATGGACAACGTTTTGAGACGTCCCACAACTCACACTAAGCATATAATCACAAACAATCATCACAATGGCTCACATAACTCCTATTCAAGGATGGTTTCCTATGTCAAGATAGTTTCAAGGCCAATCTAAGCATCCTAGGGTGCTTCCTTTGGTCAGCGTGGCTTAGCTACCAATTTGTGTCTGATACTAATCTGTGATTGTATCTAGGTGTGTAATCTACCCCTATCTGTGGCTTTTGATACCAATCTGTGTTTCCTATTCGGGCGTGTAACCCATTGTCAACTGTGGCTCCGATACCAATCTGTGACGCCCTCAATTCTGTGGAAGACCACGGAACCGAGAACTAATGCATATGTGTGCCCAGGATGTTCATCACACATACACATATATTCCACAAACTGAATTCAGAATATATATAACCACGAATAACAGAGTTTATTACAATGTCTCATGAGTCTTGGACTCATGCTCACAGCGGAAGTCTTTATTTCTATGCAGCGGAAGTCTTTATTCTAATGCGGAAGCAATTTAACTAATGCGGAAGCAATTCTAGGCAGCAGTGGCTCTATCTCTTCTCCATTCCCACAGGCAAAGTTGATAACAGATCACACGCCTAATGCTCCATTTGGTCTTCATAGTAGTCTTCTCCTGCTGCTGATGATGAAATAATAATGCAAGTTTGAGTACAATGATGTACTCAGCAAGTGCGGGAAAATATGATATGTAGCTCATAACAAGGTAGGTATAAAAAGGCTCATTGCAGAGAACAAAGTTATTTATCAAAACCATGATAAAACAGCAACTTATCTTTAAGTGAATGTAATCCCAACATGTATTAAAATACCAATCATACCTCCATTATATTCATTACCTCTCCATGTCACAACCAGTCATCAATCAACCTCATTCTCACGAATACCTCCTCGTATTCGCTACCATCTCACGAATACTATCTCGTATTCACTACCATCTCACGAATACCATCCTGTATTCACTACCGTTTCATCTCATAAAACAACTTCGTCTCCCACCAAGACCAATCTCGTTGCCATGACTCAACAGTCATGCAACCCATCTTATCACCCGGACTCAACAGTCCCAAAAATCAAAACCAAACCATCCAAACCATAACCAGTAACCATATCCAATAACCATCTCAACTAATCATGGCAGTTGGCCTGGCACTCGTGACCGTAAGCTCGGCTATCATGATAGTTTTAAGAACTCTGCAGAGTTTGCACCTCTTTACCCAAAAGTTTGTGATTTCGTCACCCGTCGGCGACTGCAGAACCTCCATTATACCAGTACACAACCATCGGTGTATGGCCAAGAGATCACAAAATAGCCTTTACAAAGGGGCTACTAGATGTATGGACTCACTAAGGTTTCACCGGCAGGCTAGAATCTCCAGTTCTACCACCCACGGACCCCCTTCTTGTGCCATGCAGTTCCTAGGGCAGTCCTCACTCGACTCGCATTCCCCGCGCCTTCCACAGTCCATAACACTCTAGCAACTTACCTAATTACTCAGCTAAGCCACACCCATACTTGGCCCTGTGGTGGCACTGTTATCCTGGCATGTGCATGCATGAACCGGTCCTTAGATCCACGGCAAGTAAACCACCATCTCATGCAACCTCATTCACAAACCCAGTCTTGCCTAGATCTCCCTCCACTCCATGTCCATTAACAACATTGGTTTCTTATTGTCATTACGAGTGCAGTTAGCTAGACACATCTATCTCGCTTCCCAATCCCATGGACTCAGCGAAGCATAAAAGTAAAAACCATACCCGACTCATAAACATCCCTGGTGACAAGGGTGGTTTAACCAAAGCTAGTAAACTCATATAAAAGGGTTTCCCATCATGTTTGACTCAGCACACACACCTTTTTGCAAAACAAAACAGTTTTACCCAAAACATAGGATCAATATGGTCAAGGAGCACTTGCCTTGTTCTTGCGGCTCTGGTGGCTCTTGGATCTCGAAACCTTGTTGCAGCTCGTCGTAGACAGCTCCCTGAGCTTGTCCTTCAATACAGGATCACCCACATACAAGATTCATAACAATCAATACCATGCACAAACTTTAAACTAGATGTGTTCTTGCATGGCTTTATGATGAACAGGGGTGTTCGGATCAGATGTGGACGTGGCGATGACCTTGTCTTAAGATCAACCCAATCAACAAGTGATCTGTCCACGAGAAAGCATCTGTTCGAAAGGAATCGAAGAACAGATGCAAAGAAAACACAACGATGTCGTAAGGTGGTATTGGAGACCTACCTTACGCTCTTCTCGGTCTCGGGTCCTTCTCCGATCGTTGGGCTCTCTTCTGGCGATCTTCGTAAACTTCGGTGATGGGCTTACTTGGCGAGTTGGGGCTAGGGCTCTAAGTCGTTGGCTTAGGTGTTGGAAAAAGAAGTTCGTGGTTTCGGCCAGAGGTTCTGGGTTCTATTTATAATTGGGAAGAGAAGAGTCCTAATCTGATTGTATCCCGAATAAGAGTCCTATTCAGATCGTCATTGAATCTTAACATCTTATCTTTAGTTGATTTGGTGCGGTAAAATTGTGAAATTCAGTTCGGTTTGTTCTCCGTGCCAATATTTCTATGCGTACGGAATCCAAAACTGCTCCAGAACTCGTTACCTCCTCGGTGATGAGATCCGGAAGCTCCACGTGTCCACCGGGCCTGGTCTCTCCCTTTCCACAGAAACGAGCTCCGGTTGTGCCGCGTGTCCAGCAAGCGAGACCTCCCTCTCCTTTGGAGGTGAGCTCCGCGTGTGCCACATATCCTGGCGGTCGGGACCTCCCCACTTATTCAGAGGTGGCTCCACACACGCTACGTGTCAGTGCCGGACCTTTCCTTTCTTCTCAGAGACGAGCTCCGAAGTTAACACGTGTCCAACAGTGACGGACCTCCCGGAGATAAGCTCCGGTGGCAACACATGTCCGATAGAACTGGACCTTTCAGAGGTGAGCTCCGAGATCAACACGTATCCCACGCGACTGGTCCTCTGATTTCCGTGGTGACTAGCTTCGAAGGTGACATGTGTCCTGCGGAAATGCCTTTGCTTCTTCCGCAGAGGCTAGCTCCGGGGGCAACACGTGTCCCACAGGGTCGGACCTCCCCCCCTTTTTGCGGAGATGAGCCCCGAGCCTGCCACGTAGCCAGTTTAGCGGCAGACCTCTCCCCACTTCGCAGGGATGAGCTCCGAACACGCCACGTGGCCAGCGGGCCGCAGAAGTTGGCTTCGGCGCTCTCTGTGAACTGGATTCGGCTCTTATTGGCTATCCTTTTGATATTTTTCTCCGTTCCTACTTTTCTTAAAATGTTTTCTCTTCATAAAACATGAATATATGCTGACACCAGAAATGAGGGTGTCACAGCGGTGCTCGAGGCCGACCTCCAGTCAAGAAGGTTGGTCAGCGAACTGGGGGCGTTCACAACCTCGACAATGAGGACGCCGCGGAGGGAGAAAATGTGCTGGCGGGTACGTTCACTATCAACGACCAAACAATCATCATATTATTTGATTCTGGTGCAACCCACAACTTCATAAGTGCATCATATGTGGTTAAGCATCAACTGGAATGGAAAGCAGAACACGCCGAACACTTGAGAATCGTTCTTCAACTATTATGGGACCATAAGCTCTATGACAAATTCAGAAAATGTGAGTTTTGGATCAGCCAAGTGTCATTTTTGGGGCATATCATCTCAGCGGAAGGCATTGCGGTTGACCCAAGAAGAATTGAGCAAGTGCTGAAATGGAAAGCTCCCACTTCTGTCCATGAAGCCAGAAGCTTCCTCGGTTTAGCTGGATATTACCGGAGATTCATCCCAAGCTTCTCCAAGCTTACTAAGCCGATGACAGAATTACTGAAGAAGGGAACAAAATATGTTTGGAACTCAGCACGTGAAGGAGCGTTCCAAGCATTAGGGAAGCATCTCACAACAGACCCGGTCTTAGCTCAACCGGATACGGCCAAGCCCTTCGACATGTATGGTGATGCGTCCGGCATCGGGCTCGGCTGCGTGTTGATACTGTAAGGACGTGTGGTCGCATATGGCTCACGCCAACTTCGAAACCATGAGCAGCACTATCCGACTCATGATCTTGAGCTCGCTGCTGTGGTTTTGGCGCTAAAAATGTGTAGGCACTATCTCCTGGGGAATTTGGTGCATCTCTACACCCACCACAAGAGATTGAAGTATATCTTCACCCAAAAGGAGCTGAATATGAGGCAAAGTTGGTGGTTAGAACTAATCAAAGATTATGAGATTGACATTCATTACCACTCCGGCAAGGAGAATGTGGTTGCCGACGTGCTGAGTCAGAAATCACATGTCCATAACCTCACCATTACACCGGTGTAAGAGGAAGAGCCGATTTTATACTTGGTTCCTTATGGGTCACTCTACAACCTTGCTCTCATCCCTACCATTAGGGAGGATATCATTGCATCTCAAAAAGTTGACAAGGGCATGGCGCTTCTCCGGAGATGGATAGACAACAGGGAAATCAAATGTTTCCGAAAATCACCATTACGCTGTGGTTCAATGATTGGTCATTGAAGTATATCTTCACCCAAAAGTCGTACCCTGGAATATTTAGCTGAGGAAGAAGATACTTGATGAAGCTCACTTTTCTAAATTCTCCATTCATCCAGGCAGAAACAAAATGTACCAAGATTTGAAGAGAAAATTTTGGTGGACACGGATGAAGTGGGAAGCGGCTAAATACGTATCTGAGTGCGATACGTGTAGACGAGTTAAAGTGGATCACATGAGGAAATCAGGGCTGTTGCAACCCCTGAAAATTCCAGCAAGGAAGTGGGAAGATGTGAGCATGGATCTCATTGTGGGATTACCCCTGACTTCCAACAAGCATGATTCCATTTGGGTAATCGTTGACCGATTAACCAAGTCGGCTCACTTCATTCCCGTGCATACACGTTACAATGCCAGCAAATATGCGGAGTTGTACATTGCAAGGATTCTATACTTACATGGGGTACCCAAGACCATAGTCTCAGATCGAGGTGCACTATTTGTATCTCGTTTCTGGGAACAGTTGCACGGTGCATTGGGTACTAAGCTGATTAACCAAGACAGCTCACTTCATCCCTGTGCATAAACGTTATAATGCCGGCAAATATGCGGAGCTGTACATAGCGAAAATCCTATGCTTATATGGGGTACCCAAGACCATAGTCTCAGATCGAGGTGCCTTATTCGTGTCTCATTTTTGGGAGCAGATGCACGCTGCATTGGGTACTAAGCTGATTAGGAGCTCCGCCTATCACCCTCAGTCAAATGGGCAAACAGAGAAGGTGAACCAAGTACTAGAGGATATGTTGAGGGCGTGTGCCATCCACCACGGTAGGAACTGGGATGATCACCTACCGTTGGTGGAATTCTCGTACAATAATGGCTATCAGGCGATTATCAAGATGGCACCATATGAAGCTCTCTATGGTCGTAAATGCTGCACCCCATTGAACTGGTGCGAGTCCAGTGAAAGGGTCACGTTCGGGGTTGATGTGGTGAACAACGCCGAAGAGCGCATTTGGATGATTCAAGCCAACTTAAAGGCTGCTCAATCCCGGCAGAAAAGCTACGCTGATAAGAGGTGTAGGCCGCTATACTTCATTGTGTAACACCCCAAAATCCTGTTAAGAGGGGAATTTAAAATTTTTTGGACGTATTGCATGGGCTGCAGAAATTCAAACTTAGTTGGAATTCAAATTCAAATTCAAACCAGAAAAGAAATGGAAAAAGAAAAAGGAAAACAGAAAAAAACAGGCCAGTGGGCCAAAACCCACCAGCCGGCCCACCCCATCCCGCGCCAGCCCGCAGCCGCGCACCCCCCCTTCTTCCCACTGACACGCGGGGCCCGCCAACCTTTCTTCCTCCTCGTGCCCGCGCTCGGCCGGACTCTTCTCACCCCGAATCAAAACCGACCCGGATCCTCGCGTATCCCAGCCGAATTTCGTTCGTGGGCGACGCAAACTCGATCACAACCGAACGCCGCCCTCCGCCGTCTATAAAAACCCCGGCATCATCCCGTTTTCCCCCACGATCTGCCGATTTTCTCTCCGGTGAGAACCCGAGCCCCTCCGGTGAATTCTGCTCGATCTACGCTCGGGAATTCTGATCTAACTCGCTGGTCTTGATCCACCGCATCCGGGGAACCTTTTAGGTGCAGAAAACTCGGTGATTTGCGGTTCAAACACAGCGCCGACGAGCCTCGCCGTGAATTCACCTCGGACCTCATCGCCGATCGCTTTTCGGGACCTCCGAGCTCAAGAAAACCCCCGAGGTGAGATCCCCGACCTCCCCTCTACCGATCTATGCCATAAAATCACAGTTCTAGGAAGAATTTACGAAGATCCGAAACTCTCCGGCGAGATCGCCGCCTCCCGCCGCCGTGCGCCGCCAGGCAGCGCCGCCCGTGCTCGATCAGAGCGACGTGGCCGCTTGTGCGCCGTTTATTTTAAATCGCACGGTAGAGTTTAAATCCCCACGTACCGGTTCGATGTTATAATCAAAGCCGTATGTTTTAAATCGGACGGTCCACGTCAGCCCCGCGTTATAAAGACTGGAATTCTTACGCGCTACCCCCTGGTGTTCTCGGAAAATAAGAGCTAGCCCCGGAAACTTCTGATCTAGCCACTGGAACTTCAGAAAATCATGTAAATTCATTTAAAAATCAGTTTTAGCCCCTGGACTTAATAAAAATTAGGAAAAACCCCTCTGTTAAGTGTAGTTAGACCCCTGGAAGTTCTTAAAATAATATAATGGACCCTGTAGTGGGGTGAGTTTACCTTTTTAACCCTAGTAGATATTAAAGTTAGGAATTTGAATATGTGGCTAATATTTAAAATTTAAAAGGTGGAACAAACATATTGTCAAAGACAAATTAAAAACTTTCCCAGTACTTAGAAAACCTTGGAATGAGATATAAAGAGATTTTTTGGCTGAAATGAATCTGTTTAATTGATTAATCACATTTATTGGTTATAGGGACACATTTTTAATTAGAGAATAATTCTGAAAATTTGTAAAATAGTTTACATCAGAGGAGAAGTTTAAATATATATTATTATATATTTTAGACCCAAAACCTATTCTGTTTTGATGAGGTGTCTTACTATTTTTTATAATAAAGTTCATATTTAGGCCTAAGAAATAAATCTGAAAATATAGCAAATTAGGTATGAATAACTAGAAAATGATAAATGAAGTTTCCAAAAGTCCAAAGAATTCAGTTTAGGGTTGGTAGAAGGACTGAAGACACATATGGAGTAGGAAAATACCTTTCATGCATACTTAGTAGCTAAAGGGAGTAGTAATTGAATATAAGAAATTTATTTAAATTGGAAACTCATATATATAGTATGCAAGCATAAATATGAATACAAAAGTAGAAATCATATGCACATGTTTAAAAGTACATGTAAGCCAAAAATCAACACACATAGAGTAACCACAACACATAGAATTGTGAATGGCTTTCATAAATGTGAATGTCTGGTTTGTATGAAGTGGAAGTGTGAACTATGTCTTATGACTTGTTGTTTTCTTTTGCTATGTGTGATGGTATGAGTAGAACCTGCTCCAGAGCAAGTTCTTCCTTTCCAAGATCAGGACTACCCATTTCAAGAGCAGCAGAAAGGAGGCAAGTGTCCTTGACCACTTTGTTCCTATACTAGGATGTGTAGATAGAATTATTTGCATTGTCAATTGAAAATATGAAACCCATGCTAGGATGTTTCCCTAGAATTGCATTACCTTGTTTCCTTGTAGCTTGGGTTGGGATTCATTTTATCATGTCATTTATTATTATGCATATGCTTAGCCATGCTTAGAATGGGATATTTGGGATATGAGATCATCAGTTTATTTTACCATACTCTTGAATGAGATATTGTGAGTTATGTAGAGGTAGGGATCAAGGCAAGTTGGATGTTTTGGTTGGTGCTAGGTGCACGAGACTCGGGTTTGTGTTCAGTACTTGCCTGGATCCTAAGGACCGGTTCATGGAGCAGGTAACCTGGCTTTACCGTGCCAACCACATGCTGAGATGGGGCAGCTTGGCCAATTAATTAGGTGTATCCCCGGCGTAGTATGGGTGTGTTGGATGGTGCGGGGAATAGATGTCAGCTGGACTACCATATGAACCGCAAGGCTCAAGAGGGGGCCACTGCAGCGGGGTTGGAGCCTCTTGTATGCTGTTAGGGGTGAAACCTCAGTGGCCCCACGCTCGTCGGGAATCCCTTTGTAAAGGCTTCATAGTGATCTCCTGGCTACACACCTGGCAAGTGTGAATGTGGTTCGTAGCCACTGGCATAATGGAGGTTCTTTTAGTCCACCCGGCAACGGGGGATGAAATCACTACATGTGGGTACAGTGGTGCAAACTCTGCAGAGTCAAAACTGTCATGACAGCCGTGCTCACGGTCAAGAGCGGCTTGGACTTATTCATGATTAGAGGATGATGGATTTGGAAGTTAAAGATGTTAAGTGGGGAGCTTAACATTGGAAATGATGTTATGGTTATTTGATTATGATGATGGGTTGGGAGATTGGGACCATTTCACCTATGTAGTAATGTAGGTGCTTAATAAGCTAAGGTGATAGGTATTAATTGCGTAGTGCTTTAACCATGAGTTCAACCTCTCCTTGCTCTAGCCATGCATGAAAAATTTTTACCACACTTGCTGAGTACCATCGGTACTCAACCTTGCATATTTGTTGGTTTATATTGCTGCTCAGGTCAAGATAATGAGGTGGTGTATAACGATCAAGACTTTGGACCCGAAGAAGGTTTCTAGGTTGGAGTCCCCCGGGCAACGCCTGTGATAGAGCCCACAAGAATAATTATTCCGCTGCTAGTTTATTTACTTGTGATGAACTTATTATTGTCCATCGAGACATTTGCTATGTAAGACTTATTTATATTTGACACCTGGCTTGTAATAAATGTTGCTTCACTATTTGTCATCACATGTATGAGAAAATGATCCTGGCATACATGTGATATTCACTCGGTTGTTCTTCAGAAAAACCGGGTGTGACAGAAGTGGTATCAGAGCCAAGGTTGCCCGTAGGAACGTGGACCTAGGTAGAAATGGACGTATTTAAGGGCCCTATTTTCTTAAAAACTATTTTACAGGGTGTGTGTTGAAAAGTGTTATTTAATGGAGCCACTTTCTTCATCTTACCCCAACTTTCATTCAAAATAGGACTTTTGTTTAAAAGTTTATCTAACCTAAGTTTAAATGCTTTTTGTTTTAGATGGTTCGCATGATTCGCACCGCTCGCAAGCCCACAGGAGGGAGAGTTCCCGTAGTTGCCCTTGCCCAAAGGGAGGAGAGCCGTCCGGTGACGTACCTTTCCTATGGATTGCCAGTAGGAGGCTTGTTACGCCGTCTTCGACGTATGCTCCAAGCCGCCGGCAATACGGGCAAGCTAATCATACACTATAACTCCACCAGGACCATCCGTGAGAAGATAGAAGAATGGAGTTCAGAGAAGAGGATTATCCACGAAAATCAGCTGCTCAAGATCCACCGCTCTCCAGCTTGTCGAGCGACACAGGTCGATGCGGAGAAGGATGTCACCTGGGAGGCCATCACCTGCCAGAGTTACATCTATCGTCGCCACCTGGACAGGATTGAGTACATGTATGTCCTCCAGCGTGAGAGTGGTACCACGGAGTACAAGTACCAACCAGTGCAGCAAGGTACTTCCCATGAGCACAAGGACTTGTGCTTGGAGGATGCTGCTATGCTCAGCACTCGACTGCAGGAGTGTCAGCAAGAGCTTCAGGATGTTCGGGACACCCTGAAGGAAATGGAGGCGTTGCTGCGAGCCTGCTTGAGGGCGAGAGAAAGAGGAGATAGGAATGAACTGTGTGTCACCGTGAATGATACATGGACTCCTGACTCCCCAGATCGACGGGCGATCAGGCGTCGTCGCACTTCTCCACCAACAGCCTCCCCACCCAAAACAGAGTCAGAAGGTAGTCGCAATAATGAGGAGGATCCCGAGGAGCCAGCTCAGGAATCAGAGTAGTGTAGAGTCTTTCCCTCAGTTAGCAAGATGTCGAATAGCCGAGTCGTTACCTTAGGAAATGGTGTGTTAATGCTTGCTGTGTGTGTGACGTGAGTTGTGGAAGCCATGAGCAATTGTCCACAACCTCGTCTTCAGATTGTTTTTCTTTGGTGTGTGAACCCACATGAAATAATAGTGCATTTATTTTTGTGAGACGTGAAACCCCAGAAAGTATAACAAAGCCTCAACACCTCAAAGTAAAAACAAGTGAAAGTAGTAAGATGATACGTAATGCTTTAAATTAACACTTGGTTGATCATGCTAGATGGCCAGAAGAGGAAAGGGTCGTGCTGCCAACCCCGCCAACAACAACGATGAGGCCTGCAACCCTCATCTTTCTGGAGGCCAAGACAGGGGTGGTCACCGTGAAGGAGTTGATCCCCTCCACCAAATGCTTGAGAACCAAAATCAGCTCATCCAGAACTTGACTCAAGTGGTGGCCAACTTGCATCAAGTTCCACCCCCACAAGCTGCACCACGCCAACCAAGGTTGAGTGAGTTTCTAGGAACTCAACCTCCAAAGTTTGCAAGTGCTGCTGAACCTCTGGAGGCAGATGATTGGCTAAAGACCATTGAAAGCAAGATGAGGATCATACAGTGCCAAGGGTATGAGAGGGTGCTGTTTGCCTCTCATCAATTGCATGGACCTGCTGCTGATTGGTGGACCGCCTACGTGGCCGCCCATCATGACCCTGAGAACATCACTTGAGAAGAGTTCAAGCGTAGCTTCCGCAACCATTACATACCAAGGGGTGAACTCAAAAACAAGAGGAAGGAGTTCTTGGGGTTGCAGCAAGGTAACATGACTGTGAGGGAGTACCTCACTAAATTTACTCAACTCTCCCGTTATGCTCCACGGGATATAGAGACTGATGAGCAGAAACAGGACTGTTTCGTGGAAGGAGTTACCGCAGAAATGCAGTGTGCAATGTCATCCAACGAGTATGAAAGCTTCCAAAAGATGGTGGATAGAGCATTTGTGGTAGAAAGGAAGCTGAAGGCCATGGAAAATGAGAACAAGAGGAAGGTCGGGTGGTCCCACCAAGCTTCAGGGAGCAACACCCGCCCACGTCTGATGCAGCAACCCGCAGGGCAGACGAACCGTGCTGCGGTACCCTACTCAGCACCAAGAGGGTACAACCCGAACTACAGGCCTCCGGCAGTACCAATACAGCCACAACGTCAGTTCGTACAGCAGCCTCGCCCTACATATCAACCTCGACCAGCAGTGTAAGGACCCCCAAACCAACCCCAAGACAGCAAAGGCCAGGCACCTAAGGTTGGGGTGCAATGTTTCAACTGTGGTGAAGTGGGGCACTACGCCCATAAGTGCCCAAAGAAGAAGCCCGCGCAGCCGCAACAGCAGAACTTAATGAGAGGACGGGTGAACCACGTCACCATGGAGGAAGCGCAAGAGGCACCTGACGTGGTAGTTGGTAAGTTTCCTGCAAATTTACACATTGCAAACCTGCTGTTTGATTCTGGTGCTACCCACTCGTTCATTGCTCAAGGGTTTGTTAAGAAGCATGATCTAGCAACAACACAAATGAACCATATGCTAGCAGTAAACTCTCAAGGTGGAGAAATAAGGACAAGACAAGTGTGTCCCAAGGTGAATCTAGACATTAATGGGGTAGTATTTACTGCCAACCTTGTAGTGATAGATTCCCAAGGGATCGATATTATTTTGGGCATGGACTGGTTGACCAAACATAAGGGAATCATCCATTGTTCGACCAGAACGGTGGAACTAACGCACCCTAGTGGCACGAAAGTAAAGATTATAACAATACAAGAGCATAGGAGGGACATTAAATTAAATCAAGTTGAGGTGAAAGTGGAGGAGATCAGGACCATCAGGGAATATCCAGATGTTTTTCCGGAGGAGTTGCCTGGTATGCCTCCTGATCGTGAAGTGGAATTCGCAATTGAGCTAGTGCCTGGAACAGCCCCGATATACAAGAGACCTTATAGGATGGACTCCAAACAGCTGGGAGAACTCAAGGATCATTTGAGAGAATTGACGGAGAAGGGGTATATTCGTCCTAGTTCCTCACCTTGGGGAGCTCCAGTCATATTTGTGCCCAAAAAGGACGGAACCCAAAGGTTATGCGTGGACTACCGTGCCTTGAATGAGGTAACCATCAAGAATAAGTACCCATTACCCCGCATTGAAGACTTGTTTGATCAGTTGAAGGGAGCTTGTGTGTTCTCGAAAATTGATCTCAGGTCGGGATACCACCAACTTAAGATAAGGCAATCTGATATTCCCAAGACAACTTTCGTATCTCGGTACGGACTGTATGAATACACTGTCATGCCTTCTGGGCTAACTAATGCCCCGGCGTACTTCATGTATCTCATGAACAAGGTATTCATGGAATATCTGAACAAATTTGTGGTGGTTTTCATAGATGACATTCTCGTCATCTCCAAAGATGAAGAAGAACATGAGAAACATCTAAGGTTGGTGTTGCAGAAGCTGAGAGAACACCAACTATATGCCAAGTTGAGCAAGTGTGAGTTTTGGCTGAAGAGAGTTCCCTTCTTAGGACATATAATCTCGGAGGGAGGAATCTCCGTGGATCCCGCCAAAATCGAGGATATACAGAAGTGGAAGATCCCTGAAAATGTCGGGGACATTCGAAGCTTCTTGGGATTGGCAGGATACTATCGACGGTTTATTGAGGGATTCTCTAAGATCTCGAGACCCCTCACCAAACTGTTGGAGAAGGGAATCACATTCACATGGATGCCGCAGTGCGAGACGAGTTTTCAGGAGTTAAAGGAGAGATTGACGACAGCCCCAGTGCTACTTATGCTAGATATGCAGAAGAACTTTACGGTGTACCGCGATGCCTCTGGAAGCGGGTTGGGATGTGTTCTCATGCAAGAAGGGCATGTCGTGGCTTATGCATCCCGGCAGCTCAGGAAGCACGAGAAGAACTATCCTACACATGACCTAGAGCTAGCCGCAGTGGTACACGCCTTGAAAATTTGGCGGCACTACTTGATGGGGAAGAGGACAGAGATATATACGGATCATAAGAGTTTAAAGTACATTTTCACACAGCCAGATCTCAACCTCAGACAAAGGAGATGGTTAGAGCTAATCAATGACTTTGATGTGGGCATCAACTATCATCCTGGGAAAGCAAACGTCGTGGCAGATGCTTTAAGTCGGAAAGTGCGGGTCAATAAGTTGAGCTTGAAGGACATGCCTACAGAATTGAAGGAAGAGGTTATAAGGCTCAATCTATGTCTTGCGAATAGTGGTGAAGCCATCGCCATGGAAGTGGACTCCACACTAGAGCAAGAAATACGAGAGGGTCAAAAGGATGACGAGAGGATACAAGAAATCAGGCAACTCATCAAGGAAAATAAAGCCCCTGGTCTCAGAGAGGATGAACAAGGAACGCTGTGGCACGGGAAAAGAATATGCGTGCCAGAAGTAAAGAAGATCCGTGAATTGATTTTGAAGGAGGCTCACGATTCCGACTATTCCATTCATCCTGGGAGTACGAAGATGTACCACGACCTCAAGAGCAGGTATTGGTGGTATGGCATGAAGCTAGATGTCGCGGAACATGTTGCCCTATGTGACACATGTCAGTTGGTGAAAGCGGAACATCAACGACCTGCGGGATTGTTGCAACCACTCAAAGTGCCTGAATGGAAATGGGAAGAAATCGGTATGGATTTCATAGTGGGACTACCCAGGACCCAATCAGGATATGATTTGATATGGGTCATCATCGACAGGCTAACCAAGGTAGCTCATTTCATCCCCGTGAAAGAAAGCTACAGCGGATCCAAATTGGCGGAGTTGTACATGTCAAGGATCGTGTGTTACCATGGAGTGCCAAAGAAGATTGTGTCGGATCGAGGGACACAGTTCACCTCAAGGTTCTGGCAGAAGTTGCATGAAACCATGGGAACCCATCTGAATTTCAGCTCTGCCTATCATCCCCAAACTGACGGGCAGACGGAAAGGACCAATCAGATTCTCGAGGATATGCTGAGAGCGTGTGCACTCAAAAACAATCGGAGTTGGGATAAGAACTTACCGTATGCGGAGTTTTCCTATAACAACAGCTATCAGGCTAGTATGAAGATGTCACCGTTCGAAGCTTTGTATGGGAGGAAGTGCATAACTCCATTATTTTAGAACTAAACAGGGGAAAGTAAAGTGTTTGGTCCCGAAGTACTACAAGAAGCCGAGGAGAAAGTGAGGGAAATTTGTAACAATTTGAGGATATCACAAACACGGCAAAAGAGCTATGCCGATGTACGGAGAAGAGAGCTCGTTTTCAACGTGGGAGACTATGTCTATCTCAAGGTGTCCCCTATTCGAGGACTTCGTCGATTCAAGGTGAGAGGGAAGTTGTCACCTCGATACATCGGACCCTTTCAAGTGCTGGAGAGGAAAGGCGAAGTGGCGTATCAACTAGAATTACCGGCTCGCCTATCGGATGTGCACGATGTATTCCATGTGTCACAGCTCAAGAAATGTCTGAGAACGCCTGAAGAGGTGTTACCCATGAATGAGGTGGACGTAGCTGAGGATTTGTCTTATGCCGAGCAACCAATCAAGGTTTTGGAGACAATGGAACGCCTCACCAGAAATAAAAGAATCCGGATGTGCAAGGTGCAGTGGAAGCATCACTCGGAAGAGGAGGCCACATGGGAGCAAGAAGATGAGCTTAAGGCACAATTTCCGGAATTGTTTTCTTAGTAGCACCAATCTCGAGGACGAGATTTCTTTTAAGGGGGGTAGAGTTGTAACACCCCAAAATCCTGTTAAGAGGGGAATTTAAAAAATTTTGGACGTATTGCATGGGCTGCAGAAATTCAAACTTAGTTGGAATTCAAATTCAAATTCAAACCAGAAAAGAAATGGAAAAAGAAAAAGGAAAACAGAAAAAAACCGGCCAGTGGGCCGAAACCCACCAGCCAGCCCACCCCATCCCGCGCCAGCCCGCAGCCGCCCCCCCCTTCTTCCCACTGACACGTGGGGCCCGCCAACCTTTCTTCCTCCTTGCGCCCGCGCTCGGCCGGACTCTTCTCACCCCGAATCAAACCCGACCCGGATCCTCGCGTATCCCAGCCGAATTTCGTTCGTGGGCGACGCAAACTCGATCACAACCGAACGCCGCCTTCCCCCGTCTATAAAAACCCCGGCATCATCCCGTTTTCCCCCACGATCCGCCGATTTTCTCTCCGGTGAGAACCCCAGCCCCTCCGGCGAATTCTGCTCGATCTACGCTCGAAATTCTGATCTAACTCGCTGGTCTTGATCCACCGCCTCCGGGGAACCTTGCAGGTGCAGAAAACTCGGTGATTTGCGGTTCAAACACAGCGCCGACGAGCCTCGCCGTGAATTCATCTCGGACCTCGTCGCCGATCGCTTTTCGGGACCTCCGAGCTCAAGAACACCCCCGAGGTGAGAGCCCCGACCCCCCCTCTACCGATCTATGCCATAAAATCGACGTTCTAGGAAGAATGTACGATGATCCGAAACTCTCCGGCGAGATCGCCGCCTCCCGCCACCGTGCGCCGCCGGGCAGCGCCGCCCGTGCTCGATCAGAGCAACGTGGCCGCTTGTGCGCCGTTTATTTTAAATCGCACGGTAGAGTTTAAATCCCCGCGTACCGTTCGATGTTATAATCTCAGCCGTCTGTTTTAAATCGAACGGTCCACGTCAGCCCCGCGTTATAAAGACTGGAATTCTTACGCGCTACCCCCTGGGGTTCTCGGAAAATAAGAGCTAGCCCCGGAAACTTCTGATCTAGCCCCTGGAACTTCAGAAAATCATGTATATTCATTTAAAAATCAGTTTTAGCCCCTAGACTTAATAAAAATTAGGAAAAACCCCTCTGTTAAGTGTAGCTAGACCCCTGGAAGTTCTTAAAATAATATAATGGACCATGTAGTGGGGTGAGTTTACCTTTTTAACCCTAGTAGATATTAAAGTTAGGAATTTGAATATGTGGCTAATATTTAAAATTTAAAAGGTGGAACAAACATATTGTCAAAGAAAAATTTAAAACTTTCCCAGTACTTAGAAAACCATGGAATGAGATAAAAAGAGATTTTTGGCTGAAATGAATCTGTTTAATTGATTAATCACATTTTTATTGGTTATAGGGACACAATTTTAATTAGAGAATAATTCTGAAAATTTGTAAAATAGTTTACATCAGAGGAGAAGTTTAAATATATATTATTATATATTTTAGACCCAAAACCTATTCTGTTTTGATGAGGTGTCTTACTATTTTTTATAATAAAGTTCATATTTAGGCCTAAGAAATAAATCTGAAAATATAGCAAATTAGGTATGAATAACTAGAAAATGATAAATGAAGTTTCCAAAAGTCCAAAGAATTCAGTTTAGGGTTGGTAGAAGGACTGAAGACACATATGGAGTAGGAAAATACCTTTCATGCATACTTAGTAGCTAAAGGGAGTAGTAATTGAATATAAGGAATTTATTTAAATTGGAAACTCATATATATAGTATGCAAGCATAAATATGAATACAAAAGTAGAAATCATATACACATGTTTAAAAGTACATGTAAGCCAAAAATCAACACACATAGAGTAACCACAACACATAGAATTGTGAATGGCTTTCATAAATGTGAATGTCTGGTTTGTATGAAGTGGAAGTGTGAACTATGTCTTATGACTTGTTGTTTTCTTTTGCTATGTGTGATGGTATGAGTAGAACCTGCTCCAGAGCAAGTTCTTCCTTTCCAAGATCAGGACTACCCATTTCAAGAGCAGCAGGAAGGAGGCAAGTGTCTTTGACCACTTTGTTCCTATACTAGGATGTGTAGATAGAATTATTTGCATTGTCAATTGAAAATATGAAACCCATGCTAGGATGTTTCCCTGGAATTGTATTACCTTGTTTCCTTGTAGCTTGGGTTGGGATTCATTTTATCATGTCATTTATTATTATGCATATGCTTAGCCATGCTTAGAATGGGATATTTGGGAAATGAGATCATCAGTTTATTTTACCATACTCTTGAATGAGATATTGTGAGTTATGTAGAGGTAGGGATCAAGGCAAGTTGGATGTTTTAGTTGGTGCTGGGTGCACGAGACTCGGGTTTGTGTTCAGTACTTGCCTGGATCCTATAGACCGGTTCATGGAGCATGTAACCTGGCTTTACCGTGCCAACCACATGCTGAGATGGGGCAGCTTGGCCAATTAATTAGGTGTATCCCCGGCGTAGTATGGGTGTGTTGGATGGTGCGGGGAATAGGTGTCAGCTGGACTACCATATGAACCGCAAGGCTCAAGAGGGGGCCACTGCAGCGGGGTTGGAGCCTTTTGTATGCTGTTAGGGGTGAAACCTCAGTGGGCCCACACTCGTCAGGAATCCCTTTGTAAAGGCTTCGTAGTGATCTCCTGGCTACACACCTGGGAAGTGTGAATGTTGTTCGTAGCCACTGGCATAATGGAGGTTCTTTTAGTCCACCCGGCAACGGGGGATGAAATCACTACATGTGGGTACAGTGGTGCAAACTCTGCAGAGTCAAAACTGTCATGACAGCCGTGCTCACGGTCAAGAGCGGCTTGGACTTATTCATGATTAGGGGATGATGGCTTTGGAAGTTAAAGATGTTAAGTGGGGAGCTTAACATTGGAAATGATGTTATGGTTATTTGATTATGATGATGGGTTGGGAGATTGGGACCATTTCACCTATGTAGTAATGTAGGTGCTTAATAAGCTAAGGTGATAGGTATTAATTGCGTAGTGCTTTAACCATGAGTTCAACCTCTCCTTGCTCTAGCCATGCATGACAAAATTTTCCCACACTTGCTGAGTACCATCGGTACTCAACCTTGCATATTTGTTGGTTTGTATTGCTGCTCAGGTCAAGATAATGAGGTGGTGTATAATGATCAAGACTTTGGACCCGAAGAAGGTTTCTAGGTTTATGGAGTCCCCCGGGCAACGCCTGTGATGGAGCCCACAAGAATAATTATTCCGCTGCTAGTTTATTTACTTGTGATGAACTTATTATTGTCCATCGAGACATTTGCTATATAAGACTTATTTATATTCGACACCTGGCTTGTAATAAATGATGCTTCACTATTTGTCATCACATGTATGAGAAAATGATCCTGGCATACATGTGATATTCACTCGGTTGTTCTTCGGAAAAACCGGGTGTGACACATTGTCGGGGAACACGTCTACCTCCGTGTATCTCCGTGGAAAGGCGTGCACCGATTCGGCGTGAAAGGGAAGCTCGCCCCCAGATTTATTGGACCCTATGCTCTCACCAAGAAGTGTGGACCAGTGGCGTATAGACTGGAGCTACCGGCATCTCTCGCTGGTGTTCATGACGTTTTCCATGTTTCACAACTACGGAAATGTCTCAAGTATACGGCTGCTGTCCCCATCGAAGACATTGGCGAGCTGCAACCGGATTTGACGTATGCGGAATATCCGGTGGCAATTATTGATGAGAAGGCTCAGACCACATGTAGCCAAACGCTGTGGTTCTACAATATACTGTGGAGCAACCACACCGCTGAAGAAGCGATGTGGGAGAGCGAGGAATTCCTTCGCTCAAACTACCCGGATTTCATGGCGTCTAATCACGGGTAATCTCCTCTTACATCGTCGTCTCTTCTTTTATAATCTCGGGACGAGATTCTTTTAAGGGGGGAGGGATGTAAAAGCCCAAGAAATGGACTCACAAAAGTGTTCATTTCATCACATCACCCCACCACAGTTCATTTGGTGGATAGCTCTTGAACATTTGAGAAGAGCAAGTAAACACCATCAGGAGGGTGATTAGAGGGAAAAGCCATAATTTCAAAAAGGTTGGAGTCATACACATAAACATGAGAGGTTGAGCTCACCCCTAGACCTTAAATACTCTTGGGAAGGCTCAGGCCAAGTTTCACGCGAATCCAAGACTTTTTGAGGCACTTCTGGAGACATTTGAAAAAGGGGCCAATTTGAATGCAAATTCAAATTGCAGCCACTTTCATCACTTGAATTAAAAAGTTGACTCCATATTCAAACTCAACACATTTTTCTGATTTAGTCCTCCAATTTTCATCCTCATTGGAGGTAATCTTGTTAGGAGCTAATTTGAGCAAATTCAAACTGAATTTGAATTTCAGCCGCACATATGATCAAATTCTTTCAAACCCAATATCAATTTGAATCATTCAAATTCAGAGACCAAAAAATGTTGTTTGATCAAATTACCATGGACAAGGGGGTCACACATATTAAGAGCAGTAGGAATTCAATTTTTGAGGACAATTTTGGAGCTGTGGGGCCCTCCTGTCAGCCACACTGGAGTCCAAACCAACTGGACTCGGTGTACTCGGTTTCCACGCGCTCAGCGAGAGGGGGGCGCTGAGACTTCACGCCGAAGGCCACCGAGCGGCGCCGGCCAGCTCCTGCTTCGGTGTGGAAGGTGGCTCAACAGGTGTTGCACCCTCCACTGCCCTCGGTTGGCTATAAAAGGCATGAGATCGGCCGGCGAGCTTCTTTTTGGAGCACATCCGGAAACTGCCGCCTAGCCGCCCGGGTTCTGATCCCGTGCAAACTGAGCTACGATCGTTCTCTGCCCTCGACGTCCATAGCAAAGCGGAGCGCTAGCTTGTCCTCGAGCTCACCGTGCAAACCGTTTCAAGGTTCGACCTTTGTGTGCAGAGAATTTTCCAGTTCAAGATTAGGAGCTCAATTTGGGACCCGATTAGGTTTAGGAGAAATTCGGGAACATCATCGTGTGGGAGGGCAAACAGAGCATAGAAATGGCATCTAGAGGTTCTTACGCCCCTCCTCGATCAAAAACCGGAAAGAAACCACCGCCGGAACCCACGGTTCACCAAGGAACAGCTCGATGGAAGAGGGGGTCGCCGGTGAGGTCCGGTTTGCCGGCTGTTTCGGTCCCAGCCAAGGTCATGCCGAGCTTCCTGATGTTTCCCTGGACGTGGTGACGCGATTAGCGCGTGAAGGGGGTGATCAGAAGGACGGGAACGCGTTGCCGATGTTGCACAGGGACATAGCGCTCGTCGCTGGCGAGCTACGGTGGTTTGGCGGCGGCAGCATGGTGTCCAGCGTGTTCAGCGTCCGAAGTTACGTGGGGGCGGCAAGTCTCACCGTCGCCGGCAAGCTAGGTCACCGGGAACGCCGACCTCGCCTGAGCTCCAGCGGCTCGGGCGGCGGCATCGCAAGGTTGACGAAGGGCGTGGGTCCCATATGTCAGCCACTGAACTAAGCGCGCGCGCATGGTTAGTTTAATTTAAACGGCGGGCCCCCGCTGTCAGTCTGGTTAAGCGCGGGAGGCAATTTTCTTTAGGAAAATAATTCAGGGATCAGGCCAAACTTTAGAAATTCATAACTTTGGCTTGAAGTGTCCAAATCAGTGAACCAAATTTTGTTGGGATCATATCTTCGAGTACTATCCAGAAAAACAAGTTTCATCTTATGAAACTTATTAATTTTCCAGAATTAATTCTCTAAAATTTAAACTGTTGGGAATTTTATCTGGAGAATTCTTCTATAGAAAATTCTGAAATTTTGTTGGGATGGTCATTTGAAAATCCTAGAGTTACAGGAAAAATTTCAGATCTATCCAAATACATTTAGTTCCCCTAATGGTGTGATCAAGTGAGCTGCCCTGAGAAAAAGGAAAAAAATGTACAGAAATATTTTTCAGAATTTCTCAAATCCTGTTTAGGGCATAACTCCATCTAGAATGCTTCAAATGAGATGAAACCAATTCCAATAGAACCATCTCAAACTCTAGTTTCCAGAAAGTAATGATTGGAGCCATGAAAATCCCTGGAAATCCTTAGAGGCTCTACTAATGACCAAATAAGATTTTATTTATACAGAGCTCAAATGAACTTTGTTTCAAATGAAACTTGGTCAATACTCTGGTTAGGATCCTACCAAGCCACCATAAAAGTTTCAGAGCCAAAGGGGAGTGCTAAATAGAGTTATGGTCTTTACATATTCAAATTAACACATTGCATTTAAATTGACATATAGTATATTGCTTACGTGTAGTCGCTGAAGGCGAGGAAACCGAGGAAGTGCTGGACTTCCTCCTTCCAGAAGAAGCCCTAACCACTGACCAGCAGCAACAAGGCAAGCCCCGGTTTGCATTAACCAATTTTACAATGTTTTGCTTTATGTATACTTAGTATGAGGTATGTATGTGCATTAGGTGTAGGATGGGTGAAACCCAAGTGCATAGCCAGATTATTCCCACAAGAGTGAGGGTAGTGTTTAAGTCCTCGAGTAGTATATGCTGTGCTTATTGTTCATAGAACTTCGGTACAAGTTGAGTATTGGAATCTACTCGCGAGTTTAGGATTCGCAACACACGGGATTGGTTCGAGTGATGTGAGATCACTTTAGAACGAAAATGAGACTAGGCAGGGGCTAGGGCGCAGCAAGAGGAAGTCTTGTGGGTGCAGCCCTGTCCGTGTCGATTGAGGACCAATCCGTGTGCGGCCCTGCTGAACATGTATTGAATGTACCAAAGGCATATCGGATATATGGGCCCCAATAAACCGATGTAACCTATGCCTCCGGGCGTCGAGGCATAACGCAATGATTTATAGGTGTAGGTTGAGGGAAGCAAGGTGGAAATCCACTAACGGGCATAGAGAGATGCTCCTTGTAGGGAACCTCCCGTCCGTTTGGGTGCGACCAGTTTGACGTTTGGGCTGTTGGGTGAAAGGTTGTCCCGTACGACATCGAGTGAGCGTGCTGTGCAGCTCTACGGGTGGGCGTACGTGACATGCTCTTCGGGTATCTCTGCAGGTGTATATCGAGTCGATTCGCCGTCCCTCACGGTCATGAGTACCGCTTGTTCACTGCGTCGTGACGTAGATAAAATATGGAATGTGGTGATTCAATTCTGCTGATATGAATAAATTGTATTGCTACATATGTGCCACCAAATATTGCTTACTAAATTTCAGATTGATGAACTGTTAACTTGTGGCTAAAAGATGAAATAAGGATGAACTTGTAGGCGTGTTCGTTTCCTGCAAATTACCATCCCATGATTGTTGTGAGCTGCATGTAGTGTTTCATGCATAGGTGAATCGGTTAAGTCTTGTTGAGCCATCATGCTCACGGTTGCTGCTATAAGTGTTTTTCTGGTGATGACTACCCCACGAACTCGGGTTACAAGTCCACCGGCGAGGGCTACCCTCCGTCGGGGACCACGGCTGAGTGGGAGCCGTACACGCCGCGCTGAGCTGAGGAGTGCAGCTAGTGTGGGTTGCTCATAGGGCTGGGCAACCAACTTTTGCTAGATAGATGGCATGAGTTGTATAAACTTAGCTTCCGCTGTTGTAACTTCCATAATTAGTTTGTAACTAAAGTCTTGTACCACTTTGTACATATTCAGTTTGTTTTCTATGTAATACAATATCGTTCTTATGATGTATGCTGTCAGGTGTCACATCGTGTGGCACCACCCTCTGAGATCCTGGGTAGCGGATTCCGGTCCGCCACATTTGTTTTGCTTTAGCATGGTCTAAATCAGGTTGAAAAGGAAACTGGTCAGAGCTGTCAGTTTGGGCAGTGAACCAGCAATCAAATTTGTTCTAAGTTTGAGTTGTGTTTCAAAGTTTTATGAGTTAATGACATGTTTTATGTTATAACTCAATGATTTACTGTTGAAATGAATATTTGACCTTTTTCAAATATGTTTCTACATATGGCAGAGGAGAAACAATTGGAGAACGGGTGGGTGGTATCCCACTGTTCTCAATATAGCGGTTATCCGGAACTGTTGAAGCAAATGCTTCAATATTTCGGGTACGTGGAGACGCTGCGTTACCTCGCCAAGGAAGAAGGTGAGGAGGGGAACCAGACATGTACCATCCATGTCGAAGTTTCAGTAGGACCTACGCCGCCAGGTTGGGCACCGTTCACCGTCACGGTGAGAGGTAGACAACCGGAGGAGATGTGACAGGTGGCAGTCCGCGACACCATTTCGCGTTTCTGCCAGCTACACGTGAGAGCTATGGAGGGCACTCCGTACGCGCTTGTCACAGTGGAGGGGCGAGCTAATCAGCTGTGGTGGGAGAGGTACATGGAGGCAATGGATCCGAGTTGCCGAAGGTACAACCCTGTCACACCCGGTTTTTTTTCCGAAGAACAACCAAGTGTATATCACATGTATGCCAGGATCATTTTCTCATACATGTGATAACAAATAGTGAAGCATCATTTATTACAAGCCAGGTGTCGAATATAAATAAGTCTTACATAGCAAATGTCTCGATGGACAATAATAAGTTCATCACAAGTAAATAAACTAGCAGCGGAATATTATTCTTGAGGGCTCCGTCACAGGCGTTGCCCGGGGGACTCCATGAACCTAGAAACCTTCTTCGGGTCCAAAGTCTTGGTCATTATACACCACCTCATTGTCTTGACCTGAGCAGCAATATAAACCAACAAATATGCAAGGTTGAGTACCGATGGTACTCAGCAAGTGTGGGAAAGTTATGTCATGCATGGCTAGAACAAGGAGAGGTTGAACTCATGGTTAAAGCACTACGCAATTATGACCTACCACCTTAGCTTATTAAGCACCTACACTACTACACAGGTGAAATGGTCCTAATCTCCCAACCCATCCTCATAATCAAATAACCATAACATTATTTCCAATGTTAAGCTCCCTTCTTAACATTCACAACTTTCAAAACCATCAATCCTCTAATCATGAATAAGTCCAAGCCGCTCTTGACCGTGAGCACGGCTGTCATGACAGTTTTGACTCTGCAGAGTTTGCACCACTGTACCCACATGTAGTGATTTCATCCCCCGTTGCCGGGTGGACTAAAAGAACCTCCATTATGCCACTGGCCACGAACCACATTCACACTTCCCAGGTGTATAGCCAGGAGATCACTACGAAGCCTTTACAAAGGGATTCCCGACGAGCATGGGCCCACTGAGGTTTCACCCCTAACATCATACAAGAGGCTCCAACCCTGCTGCAGTGGCCCCCTCTTGAGCCTTGCGGTTTATATGGTAGTCCAGCTGACACCTATTCCCCGCACCATCCAACACACCCATACTACGCCGGGGATACACCTAATTAATTGGCCAAGCTGCCCCATCTCAGCATGTGGTTGGCACGGTAAAGCCAGGTTACATGCTCCATGAACCGGTCCTTAGGATCCAGGCAAGTACTGAACACAAACCCGAGTCTCGTGCACCCAGCACCAACTAAAACATCCAACTTGCCTTGATCCCTATCTCTACATAACTCACAATATCTCATTCAAGAGTATGGTAAAATAAACTGATGATCTCATACCCAAATATCCCATTCTAAGCATGGCTAAGCAATGCATAATAATAAATGACATGATAAAATGAATCCCAACCCAAGCTGCAAGGAAACAAGGTAATGCAATTCTAGGGAAACATCCTAGCATGGGTTTCATATTTTAATTTGACAATGCAAATAACTCTAGCTACATATCCTAGCATATGATCAAATTGGTCAAGGACACTTGCCTCCTTCCTGCTGCTCTTGGAATGGGTAGTCCTGATCTTGGAAAGGAAGAACTTGCTCTTGAGCAGGTTCTACATCATACCATCCCACATAGCAAAAGAAAAACAACAATCCATAAGACATAGTTCACACTTCCACTTCATACAAACCACACATTCACATGTAACAAAGCCATTCACAAATTCTATGTGTTGTGGTTACTCTATGTGTGTTGATCTTTGGCTTACCTGCACTTTTAATTCATGTATATATGATTCCTACTTTAGTATTTACATTTAGGCTTGCATACTTGATATATGAGTTTCCAATTTAAATAAATTCCTTATATTCAATTACTACACCTTTTAGCTACCAAGTATGCATGAAAGGTATTTTCCTTCTTCATATGTGTCTTCAGAACTTCTACCAACCCTAAACTGAATTCTTTAGATTTTAGAAACTTCATCTATCATTTACTAGTTGCTATATTTTCAGATTTGTTTCCAATGCCTAAATGTGAGCTTTATTATGAAAATAACAAGACACATCATCTAAACAGAATAGGTTCTGATCTAAAATATTTAATAATATATTTTTGACCTTTTCCTCTACTGTAAACTATTTTACATTTACTTTCCCTACTTTCAGAACTATTCTTTACTTAAAAATGTGTCCCTATAACTAATAAAATGGAATAATAAATTAAACAGATTCATTTCAGCCAAAAATCTATTTTTATCTCACTCCAAAGTTTTCTAAGTACTGAGAATGTTTTTAATTTAAATTTGACAATATGTTTGTCCCACTTTTTAAATTTTAAATACTAGCCACATATTCAATTTCCTAAATTTAATATCAAACAGGGTTAAAAAGGTAAACTCACCCCACTACAGGGTCTAAAATATTATTTTAACAATTTTCAGGGGTCTAGCTACTCATAACAGAGGAGTTTTTCCTAATTTTTATTAATTCCAGGGGCTAAAACTGATTTTTAAATGAATTTACATCATTTTCTGAAGTTCCAGGGGCTAGATCAGAAGTTTCCGGGGCTAGCTCTTATTTTCCGAGAACCCCAGGGGGTAGCACGTAAGATTTCCAGTCTTTACAACGCGGGGCTGACATGGACCGTCCGATTTAAAACAGACGGCTGAGATTATAACATCGAACCGGTACGCGGGATTTAAACTCTACCGTACGATTTTAAAATAAACGGCGCACAAGCGGCCACGTCGCTCTGATCGAGCGCGGGCGGCGCTGCCCGGTGGCGCACGGCGGCGGGAGGCGGCGATCTCGCCGGAGAGTTTCGGATCTTCGGGAATTCTTCCTAGAACTGTAATTTCATGGCATAGATCGGTGGAGGGGAGGTCGGGGATCTCACCTTGGGGGTTTTCTTGAGCTCGGAGGTCCTGGAAGGCGGTCGGCGACGAGGTCCGAGGTGAATTCACGACGAGGCTCGTCGGTGCTGTGTTTGAACCGCAAACCACCGAGTTTTCTGCACCTGCGAGGTTCCCCGGAGGCGGTGGATCAAGACCAGCGAGTTAGATCGGAATTTCCGAGCATAGATCGGGCAGAATTCGTCGGAGGGGCTCGGGATCTCACCAGAGTAAAATCGCCGGATCGCGTGGGAAAAACGGATCAAGGCCGGGGTTTTTATAGACGGGGGAGGGCGGCGGGTTGGTTTAGATCGAGCTGGAGTTTTCGGGGTCCGGAAATCGGCTGGGATACGAGAATTCCCGATCGGTTTTGATTCGGGTGAGAGAGTCCCGGCCGATCGCGGCGCGGGCGCGAGGAAGAAGAAAGGCTGGCGGGCCCCGCCTGTCAGTGGGAGGAAGGGGGCGCGCGTGGCTGCGGGCTGGCACGGAGCAGGGTGGGCCGGCTGGTGGGTTTCGGCCCACTAGCCGGTTTTTTTTCTGTTTTCCTTTTTCTTTTTCTATTTCTTTTCTGTTTTGAGTTTAAATTGAATTCCAGTTTGAATTTAAATTGTTGCAAAACATGCAACACGTCCAAAAATTTTTAAATTCCCCTCTTAACAGGATTTTGGGGTGTTACAAACCCCGCGGAGGCGAATCTCAGCCTCCAGTTAATGGCAGGAAAGACGGTAATGGACAGCTTGGCTGTCCATACGGATCGTCTTGCCGTGGAGCTGAAGGACAGCACCAGCCGCCGAGACCATTTCGAAAGTGCTCACAGCGCACTCCGTAATGTGCTACTTCCGACGATCAAGCGACTGAATGAGCAACATAATCAGTTGCATCGTCTGAAGAAGGCAAAGAAGCAAAGCCGTGACGACATCATGGCTTTATAGAAGCAAGTACAGGCCTTGACCCAGCAGAACAAGGTCCTGACTCAAGAGCATGATGACGCTATTGAGGAGGGGCAGGGCTGGGAAGAGGACTACAACCAAGCCATGGACGAGGTGCATGTGTTGCAAGACCTCGTGCCTCCGGTAGTGGGCCTACGGATGGTAGGTGCCGTACCCGTAGTTTTGGGTATCCCGGCGATGGGGGAACCTGAACCCGAAGAGGTGGTCATTGATCCTGAACCACTAGCAGAGGTAGCGGAGGAGGATGACCCAAAGGAGGTTGAGTTCTACTCCGAGTAGTGAGTTACCATTGCCAAGTAGGGCAGCTAGGGTGGTGTGTAGAAACTTTTGTAATCGGTCACATGTCGTGTAGACAGTAGCATGTGTATAAGTAGTGAAGACATGAGCACGACTTCTCGGGGATCCAGGAATAATGTATCTTGTATAAAGTTTATGCTTTATCAATATATGTGAACGTTGTGCAATTTTATTCATGTATCACTGCCATGCCTACTGTTTTCTATGGAATTTTAAGAATGACATGTGCTGATCGTTGCTGTTTGAATTTCAGAATGACTCGTACACGTGCCAACACTGAGGTTGGGGGTTCTAGTCAGGGGGGAGATGCCTCCCAACAGCCTTCCGAGGCTTCCTCGGGACAGCAACAGCAGCAACAGCAACAACTGCCACCGCCACCGCCAACAATTACATTGGCCGACATTGTTGCGGCCATGGCAGGTTCACATCACCAGCATACAGAGCTGCTGCAAACTCTTATTGCGAATACGTCTCGACCAGAGAGGTGTCAAGACCAAGAAGAGCGTCAAGAAAGATCCAACTCCAACTTTCTGGCTACTCATCCCCCGGTATTCTCAAGGGCGGATGAACCCATCGATGCGGACAACTGGCTCCGCACGATGGTGATGAAGTTCGGGCTGCTTCAAGTTAGTGAGCAGCACAAGACTCAGTTCGTGGCCCAGCAGCTTCAAGGGTCCGCGAGCGCATGGTGAGCAAACTTCTGAGCCTCGCAACCCACCGAGCGAGTGCTGACCTGGGCGGAGTTCCGGACAGCCTTCAGGGCCTATCACATACTGCCAGGTCTTATGAAGATGAAGATGCAGTAGTTCCTTCGCCTGCAGCAAGGCAGCAGGAACATGCTGGAATACACCAAGGCGTTCAACGATCTCTCGCTCTATGCGTCATATCACACCGATACTGACGAGAAGCGATGGTACTACTTTTACCAGGGGCTGAATCCGCTCCTGAAGGACAAGCTGGCGATGTTCAATCGCGGCAGCCTCAATGATATTATTGATGCCGCGAGTGTACAAGAGGACTCCGTAAAGGAGTTAGCGGCGGCGGAGAAGAAGTGAAGCGCGCCGCAGAGCAGTGGAGAGGTAGGTGGTCCTCCCCAAAAATACCGGATGGTGCATCGCTCACCATCGGGTCAACGCTGGCAGCCGCCGCAGCGACCGATGCAATTCCGCAGTCGGCCGTATTCTCCACCGGCGTTCCGGTCAGCACTACCAGCACCACCTCCGCAGCAATAACAGCAGCAGCGGACGATTCCGCGTGCGTATGCACCTCAGCAGCGCATGCCGGGCTTTCATCCTCCGAGCACGGGCCAGCCGTCAACCACATGCTACAAATGCGGTCGCCAAGGGCACTTCCTCAACAACTGCCCTGATAGACAAGGTGGCAGAGTGGAACCGCAGTTTCTGCAAAGAAATCAGCCCTAGAACCCCATTAATGCGTGGCGGGCTAATCCTAAGCCCGGCACCGTCCACTAACTCTCCGTAGAGGACGTGCCAGAGGGAGTGCCAATCCTTGCGGGTATGTTCCAACTCCACCAACATCCCGCTATAGTGTTATTTGATTCAGGCTCCACACATAGTTTCATTAGCCAAGATTTTATTGCTAAATACAGCTTCCAAATAATACCCACCAAGAGTCCTTATGTGATTTGTTCACCGAGTGGGAAAATTTCAGCAAGCATGATGGTTTCGAAAGTGCCATTATGCTTAGAGGGTAGAGTATACCCTACGTCTCTCATAGCTTTAGAGGGACAAAAGGTCGATATCATCCTAGGGATGTCGTGGTTGACCCGCCACGGCGCTGTTTTAGACACCAATCCACGAGTCGTGCATTTGCACTCAGAAATGCACGAGTCTCACTCATTATTTCTGGACAGTCCAGAAATAAAACTTCCAAGTGTATACCAATCCACCACCATCAGATTGGAAGACATTCCAGTAGTTCGTGAGTTCCCAGACGTGTTCCCGGATGATTTGCCAGGGATGCCGCCCGGCCGAGAGGTGGAGTTCAAGATTTAACTTGCACAGGGATCTATGCCAATATCCCGAAGGCCGTACAAGATGGCGCCAAAGGAGTTGGCAGAATTGAAAACGCAGTTGACGGACCTGCTGGAAAAGTGTTTTATTAGGCCGAGCTCCTCGCCATGGGGCTGTTTGGCATTATTTGTGAAGAAGAAGGATGAAACATTACGGCTTTGTGTGGACTATCGTCCAATAAACACTATAACTATCCCGTTGCCGCGGATCGACATGTTGTTTGATTAGTTGCTCAAAGCAAAGATCTTCTCCAAGATGGATTTAAGATACGGGCTGAGGATATCCCAAAGGCTGCTTTGTCGACGAGGTACGGGCTTTATGAGTACCTAGTCATGTCCTTCGGCCTCACAAACTCTCCAGCTCATTTCATGTACTTGATGAACTCGATATTCATGCCGGAGCTGGACAAGTTTGTTTCGTCTTCATCGACGACATATTGATATATTCCAAGTCGGAGAAAGAACACACGAAGCATCTGCGTATAGTCTTGCAAAGGCTGCGGGATCACAAGCTATACGCGAAATTCAGCAAATGCGAATTCTGGATATTGCAAGTGCCTTTTCTCGGGCATATTATCTCAGTGGAGGGAATCACTGTAGACCCTAGTAATATCACACAAGTGCTGAATTGGAAATCCCCGAGGACTGTTCACGAGGTACGGAGTTTCCTCGGACTCGCGGGATATTATTGGAGGTTCATTCCAAACTTCTCAAAGATTGCCAAGCCTATGACTGAGCTGCTCAAGAAGGCTACCAAATATGATTGGAGTCCAGCATGTGAAGCAGCGTTCAAGGCATTAGTGAAGAACTTAACATCAGCACCGGTTTTGGCACAGCCAGACACAACAAAACTGTTCGATGTGTACTGCGATGCATCCGGCATTGGGATTGGATGTGTACTGATGCAAGACCGAATGGTGGTCGCATATGGATCATGGCAGCTCAGGAACCATGAGCAAAATTATCCAACTCATGACTTAGAGCTCGCTGCCGTGGTACTTGCACTAAAAATGTGGAGGCACTACCTACTCGGTAACCTCGTGCATTTATATACCGACCACAAGAGCCTCAAGTACATATTCACTCAGAAGGAGCTGAACATGAGGCAACGAAGATGGTTGGAGTTGATAAAGGATTATGAAATAGAGATCCATTGTCATCCCGGCAAGGAAACGTAGTGGCGGATGCACTGAGTCGCAAGTCACACACTAATAATCTGACCATCACACCGTTGGAAGAGATCGAGCCACCATTGCATGTGATTCCACATGGAGCTCTATACAACCTAACTCTTATCCCCACCATCTGTGAAGAGATAGTAGGAGCTCAGAAACATGACAAGGGCATGTCGCATTTGCGGAGACGTGTAGACAGTGGGGAGTTAAAATGTTTCCGGAAAGACAGAAACGGCGTCCTATGGTACAAGGACCAGATCGTCGTACCCCGTAACCCGGAGTTGTGGAAGAAAATCTTTGATGAGACTCATTGTCAAAGTTTTCTATTCAACCCGGCAGCAATAAGATGTATCAAGAACTCAGAGGCGAATTTTAGTGGACACGGATGAAGCGGGAAATTGCAAAATACGTGTCCGAGTGTGATACATGCCGAAGGGTGAAGGCGGACCACATGAAGAAACCAGGACTGCTACAACCGCTGAGCATTCCTGCCTGGAAGTGGGAGGATGTTAGCATGGACATCATCGTCGGTTTACCCACCACATTTCAGAAACATGATTCGGTGTGGGTGATCGTCGACCGGCTCACAAAAGTTGCACACTTTATCCCGGTCAATACCAATTACAACGCCAAGAAGTATGCTGAATTGTACATCTCACGGATCCTATGCTTATACAGCGTACCCTGCACCACCATCTCGGATCGAGGCACTTTATTTGTGTCTCATTTTTGGGAGCAGTTACATGCTGCTTTGGGAACGAAGCTGATCCGTATTTCAGCGTACCACCCGCAGACGGATGGGCAAACCGAGCATGTAAATCAGATTTTAGAAGATATGCTACAAGTTTGTGCTATCAACCACGGTAAAAATTGGGATGATCACTTACCGTTAGCCGAGTTCTCGTACAACAATGGGTACCAAGCCAGCATCAAAATGGCGCCTTACGAGGCGCTATACGGGAGAAAATGTCGCACACCGCTGAATTTGTGTGTGTCTAGCGAAACGGTCACCTTCAGGATTGATCTTGTCAACAATGCGGAAGAAAAGGTTTGACTGATTCAAGCAAACTTAAAAGCCGCCCAGTCCCGACAAAAACAATTTGCGGACCAGAGAAGACGCCCGTTAAAATTTGAAGTCGGGGATCACGTGTATCTACGTGTGTCTCCAATGAAGGGCGTGAACAGATTCGGGGCAAGAGGAAAGTTGGCACCCCGATTCATCGGTCCATTCCAGATTGTAGAAAGATGTGGATCAGTTGCATACCGGCTGGAATTACAAGTGACACTCTCAGGTGTGCACGACGTCTTTCACATTTCTCAGCTGAGGAACTGCCTCAAGCTTTCAACCACCGTTCAGCTGGGAGATATTGAAGAGCTGAAACCGGATCTCACTTATCGGGAGGAGCCGGTTCAGATTATTGATGAAAAGGCCCAAACAACACGCAACCCTACGTTGTGGTTCTACAAGGTTCTATGGAGTAATCACTCCGTAGATGAAGTGACATGGTAGAGCAAAGGTTTTCTTAGTGCTAACTACCCCAACTTATTAACATCGCACATATGGTTATTTTCCACCGTTCTCTCTCTCTCATTTTCATCTTATAATCTCGGGACCAGATTCTTTTAAGGGGGGAGGAATGTAAGCGCCCAAGTTTTTCATTTGCTAAAAGTGTTCATCACACCACACACACCTCATTTGAGGAAAGCTTATGAACATCTTTGAAGAGCAAGTAAACACCATCAACAAAGTCATTAGATGATAAACTCAGAAAATGCAAAAGTGGTACTTCCCACATGCATCGTATAGGGTCTGAGCATATGAAACACTCCTAAACATTGCTAGGGATGCTCATGCCAAACTTCACCCAAATTTAAAACCGTTTTGAGGTATTTTCGGGTATAATTAGAAAGAGGCTAATTTGAACTTAAATTCAAATTCAAACTCCTTTCACCCCATGAATCAGAAGTGGGATTCATATTCACACTCAGCACATTTTTGTGAGCTCACACACTGATTTTCACTCCATTTGGAGTTGATCTTGACATGAGCCATTTTGGCTAAATTCAAATCAAATTTGAATTTCAGATTCACAATTGCTACAAATGCAGTCAAATAAATTCTACAATTTGATGATTTCACAAACTAAATCCCAAGCTTGCGATTGATCAAATTTTAGAGGGCAGGATGGTCTCACCAAATTGCAAGAGTGTAAAAATTTAATTTGTGAGGACAAATTCAAATAGTGGGACCCACTGTCAGCCTCTCACTGCATCAAACCAACCGAAGATCCAGCGCTCGGTTTCTCGGGCTGCAGCAGGGAACGCCACCGCGCCGAATCCCAGCGCCAGCACCTGCTTCGACCGCGCCCCACTGGAGCTCCGGTTCGGCGCCTTTATCCCTCCCCGAGCAGCTCAAAGCCGAGCTCGTTACTGATCTCCCGTGCCCACTCGCCCTCAGTGCTGCTCCCGCGCAAAACACCACCACCGCGGCTCTCGGTGTCGCCCGATCGCACACCACAACGAAGCATCGGTTGAGCGAGCTCTCCACAGCAAAAACAATCACCGCTCTGTGCTTTTGCATGTTACCTCGTCCACTCCGGCGTTGTGGGCTTCTGTTGGCCACCAATTGAAGAACAACGCCGCACGTCTGAAGTTACCCAGCGGAACCGAAAGCGGCTCGCCATGCACAGCATGCTATGGCCAACCTCATGAGAGGGTCCATGCTGCCCGTTCAATCACGGGGCCGTGCCACTCGCCTGGGAATCGCATTTGGTGGTGCCGTGTTGTGTGGCACCCAACAGCACACATATAAGAAACAAGGTATTACATAGAATAATAGTGGAAGCTTACAAGTTTTTCCTTGGCAAAAAGTTTACATCAAGTAGCTACAGCGGAAGTCTATAAACAGCTGACGTCGAATAACTAAAGAGCACTTGAGAAGAGGTCCAGCCCGTGGACTCCTCTCGCTAGCAACACGAAGACAACAGCAGCGGCTGGGTTCTCCATGTGTTAAACGACTCGGAAGTCTCCGAGTCTCACCGGACAACCTTCTTCTTAGCATCGATGTTAACCTGCAAAACCACTCATATAGCAAGCGTGAGCACATAGGCTCAGCAAGACTGATCCGTCTCTCCTAAACAAGAAACTCTACATGTACGACGGAATGAAATAGGGTAGCTGAATTTGCATAAAGGACTCGCCTAATGTTGATCCTTAACTTTCAGATTTTTAAGCCTCATTGTAAAGACTTTGAGCTGAACAGAATCGTAACACCACAATCAAACAAGAAACGCTTTGTTGTGATGCTTCCTGCACAAAGTGAAGTAAAGTTTAATGGGCACTATATATAATGCAAGCATGGTTCCAATACAACTTAAATCACAGCCTTATCAAGTTCAAAAGAAATCTTTTAGTTGTTACTACGTCAAGACGCAGTGGGCAAGTATGCTCATACGACCGCGAGCGACGGTGAATCGAATCAGTACACGCCCGGACTACATGACACATACATCCGTACTCCGAGTTGCCAGCAGCAACCTCGACTGATGTTGTACGCGGCCACCTTTCCCAAGATCTTCCACACAGGACGCGATCTAACTGCCCCGAGTACGCAAGCTCCCTCAAGGTACATACCCACAGTGATATGTTCTTGAGCAAGTTACCTCCTGCTACCCTAACGCCGAAAGCCTAAGACAGTTAGAAAAGTTCCAATGTGGATCTCCTGAGGTACATCGGTTTCCTGGGTCCCATATAGCCAGTATGCGCCTGGTACACAACTCAAACTTGTCCAACAGGGCCAAGCACGGACGGGCCTTAACCGACACAGGCAGGGCTATGCACGCACGGTCCGCAGCCTGCTGCATCTAAACCTCCCTGCCCGGTTTCCATTTATTAAGTGTGAACTTTTCTCATTGTTTCTATTTTTGACCAGCTCCGAACAAACTAGCCTTAAACTCGCGAGTAGATTCCTAATACTCGACTTCTACCGGACCTTTCCTACTAACATTTAGCGTAGCCAAATCCACTCGACGAGATGCTATTCTACCCTTTCCCTCTTAGAACATTTCTGGTCATGCAGTTGTGTTTTCATTATGAACTAGACTTAATGCAATCAAACAATTCAAAGCTATGATCTCTAGAAATGGAAATGCTTTATAAAACTGTTCAAATGCAAACCGGGGCTTGCCTGTTTTGCAGGTTACTAATATAAACAGTTAGTGAAGATCACTTGAGGCTTGATCACTCGTTTTCCTCCCTCCTTGATCTTCACTTCAATTCCTTCACGCGTTCTCACGTAGATGCTATACAATATGAATATGCATATGTATTTAATTGTAAAGCTTTTGCTAATAAGCTCTGATGACAAGTTTAAAAACTGGAACTCTGTTTAAGAATTTAAAATGACACTGGTGCTAGTGGGTTGGGTTTGGTTTAAGCGCTATGATCAAGTATTGAGTGCTTTTCATCACTTGTGTGTTGATCACCTAAAGAGGTTACACAGGACAGTGGTGATCCAGAGCTCCAATGGAGCTGAAAGTTTTCATGTGAGTTCCTTGTCACCAGAAAGTTATCTGGACCAAAAATTAGCACTTTTCATTTCGTGGTTTATTCAGAACAAATCCCTAAGCAATTAAGCATACAGGATTTAATTCTGAAGTAAATCACATGTTCATGTCAAAATTAGTTAATTACAATTACAATTATAGTTCATAGAGCCTGCTGTGGCGTACCGGAATCCGCTCATCCAGGATCACAGAGGGTGGTGCCGCGCGATGCGACACCCGACAGCACACGTCATAAGAACACATTATATTACATGGGAAAACACACTGAATGTACAAAGTAGTACATTTCTCAGTTACAAACTATGGTCTTTATTACACAGCGGAAGTTTCTTTTGTACAACTCACGCCCGCCTATCTAGCAAAAGTCGGTTGCCCAGCCCTAGGGCAACCCACACTAGCTGCACGTCTCAGCTCAGCGCGGAGTGTATGGCTCCCACTCAGCCGTGGTCCCCGACGGAGGGTAACCCTCGCCGGTGGACTCGTACTCCGAGTCCGTGGGTGGCTCCTCACCTGAAAAACACTTAAGCAGCAACCGTGAGCACGAAGGCTCAGCAAGGCTTAACCGACTCACCTAAGCATGAAACTCTACATGAGGGGTACAATGGACATAGGATAGTAACATTTCAGCAAAACGACACGCCTACACGTTCATCCTTAGTTCATCTTTTAGCAACAAGTTAACAGTTCATGAAATCTGAAATTTAGTAAGCCGTATTTGGTGGCACACATGTAGCAATACAATTATATCAATTAGCAACATTGAATCAACATATTTCATCCATTAATCTACGTCACGACTCAGTGACCAAGTGGTACTCTTCACCGCGAGGGACGGCGAATCGACTCGATATACACCTGCAGGGAAACCCAAAGAGCACGTCACGTACGCCCACCCGTGGAGCTGCACAGCACGCTCACTCGATGTTGTACGGGACAACCTTTCACCCAACAGCCCAAACGTCGAACCGGTCGCACCAAAACGAGCAGGAGGTTCCCCACACGGAGCATCTCTCTATGCCCGTTGGCAGATTTCCACCTTGCTGCCCTCAACCTACACCTATAAATCGGTGTGCAATGCCTCGATGCCCGGAGGTTTAGGCTACATCGGTTTATCGGGGCCCATATATCCGATATGCCTTCGGTACATTCAAACTTGATCAGCATGGGCCGCACACGGATCGGTCCTCAATCGACACGGTCAGGGCTGCGCACACAAGACTCCCTCTTGCTGCGCCCTAGCCCCTGCCTAGTCTCATTTTTATTACTAAAGTGATCTCACGTCACTCAACCGAACCCGTGTGTCCCAAGCCTATCTCGCGAGTAGATTCCACTACTCGACTTGTACCGAAGCCCTATGAATCTTTAAGCATAGCCTATCTACTCGAGGTCTTAGACACTACCCTCACTCGTTAAGGAACCTTTGGTTATGCAAGTGGGGTTTCATTCATCCTATACCTAATGCCCAATCATACTTCACATGACTCATGTAAACAAAAGAAAACTTATAAAAGGGTTAATGCAAACCAGGGCTTGCCTTGTTGCTGCTGGTCAGTAGTTATTTCTTCGTCCGGAAGAAGGAAGTCCAGCACTTCCGGAGTCTCTTCTTCAATGGCTACACGTTGAATATAATACTACATGTAAATTTAAATGCACTGTGTAAACTTGAATACTTATTTACTAATAACTCTAGCTAACCCTCCCCTTTGGTGCTGAAATTTTTAGGGTGGCTTGGTAGGATCCTAACCAGAGTCTTGACCAAGTTTCATTTGAAACAAAGTTCATTTGAACCTTGTACAAATAAAAGCCCATTTGGTCAATATTTGAGCCTCTAACTAATTCCAGGGGTTTCCATGGCTCCAACCATTACTTTCTGGAAACTAGACTTTAAGATGGTTCTAATGGAGTTGGTTTCATGTCATTTAAAGAATTCTACAGAAAGTTATGTCCTAATTAAGATTGGAGAAAATCTGAAAAATGTTTCTGTACATTTTTCTATTTTCTCTGGGCAGTTCTCTTAATCACCCGATTGGGGTAACTAAATGAAAATCTGAAAAAAGTTTAAACTCTTGGGGCCTGCGGGGACACGTGTCGAGCGCGGAGGTGTCCGGCACACCGGGGATACCACACGTGTCGAGCGCGGAGGTGTCCGGCACACCGGAGCTCACAGGGTATTTTGCGCGCCAGCACAGCCGATCCCCGGCCACACCCGATCCCGGTTTAAATTCTACAGCCGCTGACACGTGGGCCAGCCGGCTTCGTCTTCCTCCCGCCGTTCTGTCATGCCCGCGCCGTCGACCTCACCGGAGCAGGCTCGGGGCTCGCCGGCTCGCCGCTGCCGGACCTCCCAGGGGCTGAAACTCGCTGCCAGGGGGTTGTCGACGTCGAGGAACACGTTGGTGGTGTCAGGTCGGGCTGGGGTGACCGGAAATAGCTCAGCGACGTGCCGCTGCCTCGGTTGAGGTTCGACACCGTCGACCGTGGTTTCTAAACCCGCCAACACCTCGAACAAATGGCCCTACAGCATCAGTGTACCTCTAGGAAGCTCGACAAGGTGTCAAAAGGGTCCAGGGATGGCGGCAAGTCGGTCGGCACCGTGTGACCGATCGTGCCCGCCATGACCGCCCACGATCGAGCTCAAAATTCGTCACTCCTAGACAGTTTCACGCTACGGATGCAGAAAGAACTTGATCGCCGGCTAGTCCAGCGTCTACGTGCAAGATTTGATGACCTCCGAAAGATCATAGAGCGAGAATTTAAAGAAACCGTACCAGAAGCTCGTTTTACGGTCGCCGGAGCACAAACTGGAAATTCTCTGCGGATTCTTCACGGTTGGCTTCCAAACTTGGAGGAGAGCAGCACGGTGGTCGCGCGCCCTGTTGCCTCTCTCGCTGGACCGTGAAAACGCCTGTGGAACACTGCCCACGGGCGCCTGACTCTCGGCTGAGGCTAGGTCGCCGCGGTGGCGATCGTTTTTGGGCAAAGGAGGTCGGAGCTCGAGGTTTCTGGCGTTGGAGAAGTGGAGTGTGAGCTCAGGTGGCTGTCTAGCAGCTCAGGGACGAAGGAGGAGATGGTTTTGCTGGTTTTCCCGATTGAGCAGAGAGCTGCGGCGAGAAACAATGCCGCTGCTCGGGTTTTCCCGCGAGAAGATAAAGCCGGCCGACTCCTGCTCGGCTGAGGCGGTGCCGGTCACGTGGGGGCACGAGCCAGCCGCCCTGGGCGCCAGCACGCGGAGAGGGAAGCAGCTGGTGGCGCCGGTAGCTGCTCGGTGGCACAGCCGACAGCTGCTCGGTGGAATTTCCCACCGAGACTCTGACTTTGGGTACAAGTTTCTCCTTCTCCCCTCTATGACAGGTAGGTCCCACCCGGGGTTTTAACCTCTGAAATTTACTCCTGATCACTGTTGTAAACAGTGAGCCCCATAATACCCCTGGTGATTCAAATTATTCACCGAATCGAATAGAATTCAAATTGGGTTTGGTTTGAGTGAATTTCAGCACAAGTTCAGTTTTCAATTCAAATAAAGTTTGAATTCGTCCCACTTAGCTCATGTCAAGATCAACTCCGAATGGAGTGAAAATTGGTGTGGTGTGGTGATGAACACTTCAAATGTGTGCCAAAACTGAGGCCCTTACATTCCTCCCCCCCTTAAAAGAATCTCGTCCCGAGATTACAAAAGAAGAGATAGCGATGTAGTAGGGACTTACTCGTGTTGAGAAGCCATGAACTCCGGATAATTTGAACGAAGGAATTCCTCGCTCTCCCACGTCGCTTCTTCCACAGTGTGGTTACTCCAGAGGATCTTGTAGAACCACAACATTCTGCTACGCGTGGTTCGGGCTTTCTCATCAAGGATTTCCACCGGATACTCATCATATGTTAAATCCCGTTTCAACTCGCCGATGTCTTCGGTAGGAACAGCAGCTGTATGCTTCAAACCTTTTCGCAGTTGCGAAACATGTTAAACATCATGGACACCAGCAAGAGATGCCGGTAGATCCAATCTATACGCTGCTGGTCCACACTTCTCGGTGATAGCATAGGGTCCAATGAAACGGGGAGCGAGCTTTCCCTTCACACCGAACCGGTGCACGCCCTTCATCGGAGACACGCGTAGGTACACGTGTTCCCCAACGTCAAAGTGCAACGGCCTACGCCTCTTATCAGCGTAGCTCTTCTGTCGGGATTGAGCGGCTTTTAAATTGGCTTGAATTGTCCGAACGCGCTCTTCGGCGTCGTTCACCACATCAACCCTGAATGTGACTCTTTCACCGGACTCGCACCAATTTAATGGGGTGCGGCACTTGCGACCGTAGAGAGCTTCGTAGGGTGCCATCTTGATACTCGCCTAATAGCCGTTGTTGTACGAGAATTCCACCAATGGTAGGTGATTATCCCAGTTCCTACCATGGTGGATGGCACATGCTCTCAACATGTCTTCCAGAACTTGATTCACCCTCTCTGTCTGGCCATCTGTCTGAGGGTGGTAGGCGGAGCTCCTAATCAGTTAAGTACCCAAAGCAGCATGCAACTGCTCCCAAAAGCGAGATACAAACAATGCACCTCGGTCTGAGACTATGGTCTTGGGTACACCATGCAGGCATAGAATCCTGGCAATGTATAACTCCGCATATCGGTTGGCATGGAAATGTGTATTTACGGGGATGAAATGAGCTGACTTGGTCAGTCGGTCAACAATCACCCAAATGGAATCATGTTTGTTGGATGTTAAGGGTAATCCTACGATGAAATCCATGCTCACATCTTCCCATTTCCATGCTGGAATCTTCAGGGGTTGCAGCAGCCCTGATTTCCTCATATGATCAGCCTTCACTCGTCTACACGTATCACACTCGGATACGTACTTAGCTACCTCCCGCTTCATCCGTGTCCACCAAAATTTCTTTTTCAAATCTTGGTACATTTTGTTGCTGCCCGGATGAATGGAGTACTTGGACAAGTGAGCTTCATCGAGGATCTTCTTTCTCAACTCCATATCCCGGGGTACGACTATGCGGTCATTAAACCACAGCGTCCCCTCATCATCTTTCCGGAAACATTTGATCTCCCCATTGTCAATCCGTCTCTGGAGATGTGCCATGCCTTTATCATTTTTCTGAGCTACAATGATGTCCTCCCTAATAGTAGGGATGAGGGCAAGGTTATACAGCGATCCATAAGGAACCAAGTATAAACTTGGCTCTTCCTCCTCCACCGGTGTAATGGTGAGGTGATGGACATGTGATTTCCGACTCAGCGCGTCGGCAACCACATTCGCCTTGCCGGGGTGGTAGTGAATCTCAATCTCATAGTCCTTGATTAATTCTAACCACCTCCGTTTCCTCATGTTCAGCTCCTTCTGGGTGAAAATGTATTTCAAGCTCTTGTGGTCGGTGTAGAGATGCACCAAATTCCCCAGGAGATAGTGCCTCCACATTTTCAACGCCAAAACCACTGCAGCAAGCTCAAGGTCATGAGTGGGATAGTGCTGCTCATGGTTCCAAAGTTGGCGTGAGCGATAAGCGACCACACGTCCTTCCTGCATCAACACGCAGCCGAGCCCAATACCGGACGCGTCACAATACACGTCGAAGGGCTTTGTTGTATCCGGCTGAGCTAACACCGGGGCTGTTGTGAGATGCTTCACCAATGTTCGGAACGCTCCTTCACACGCCGTGTTCCAAACATATTTCGTCCCTTTCTTCAGCAACTCTGTCATCGGCTTAGCGAGCTTGGAGAAGCTTGGAATGAACCTCCGGTAGTATCCCGCTAACCCGAGGAAGCTTCTGACTTCATGAACTGAAGTGGGAGCTTTCCATTTCAACACTTGCTCTATTTTACTTGGGTCAACCGCAATGCCTTCAGCTGAGATGATATGTCCCAAGAATGGCTCTTGGCTGATCCAAAATTCGCATTTGCTGAACTTGGCGTAGAGTTTATGGTCTCGCAATCGTTGAAGAACGATCCACAAGTGTTCGGCATGTTCGGCTTCCGTCTTGGAGTAAACCAAGATATCGTCGATGAACACTACCACGAACTTGTCCAGCTCCGGCATGAACACCGAGTTCATGAGATACATGAAATGGGCTGGAGCATTTGTGAGACCAAATGACATGACGAGATATTCGTATAGGCCGTATCTCATTGAGAACGCCGTCTTCGGGATATCCTCCGCCCGGATCTTGATCTGGTGATATCCAGAGCGAAGGTCCATCTTTGAGAATACCCTTGCCCCCACAAGTTGATCAAACAAGATGTCAATACGGGGCAGTGGGTACTTATTCTTGATGGTGACGGCGTTGAGCGGCCGGTAGTCCACACACAGCCTCAGGGTTTCATCCTTCTTCTTTACAAACAGTGCCGAGCATCCCCAAGGCGAGGAACTCGGCCTAATGAAACCCTTGCTCAACAGATCATTGAGCTGTTCTTTCAGTTCAGCCAGCTCATTGGGAGCCATTTTGTATGGTCTCCGTGATATGGGCGTTGTCCCGGGTGCAAGTTCAATCTTGAACTCGACATCCCGCTCAGGTTGAATGCCCGGAAGATCATCCGGGAACACATCAGGATACTCCCGGACTACGGGGATGTCTTCTAACTTGAGAGCTTCAGCATTATTAATTGCTAAAACTTCCCGGACTGGCGTGTCTAATACCATGGAATGCGGACGGTGGAATGGAGAATTTAAGTGAACCGTCCGTGTCCGAGTCTCTAGGACTGCCCATGGTATTGTAGCCATGACATCCCTAAGATTGCATCAATCTTTTGTCCCATAAGGATTATCAAGGTGGTGGGATATAGTTTCCCACCTAAGCACAGAGGTGCCTTTGGAATCATCATATTAGCTGAAATCTTCCCTCCCGGTGAGCAGATCATATAAGTGCAGTCAGTTGGGAAGACGTGCAATTGATGTTTAGCCACATAGGATGCACTTATAAAGCTTTGGGTTGCACCAGAATCAAATAATATGACGATGGCTTGATTGTTGAGAGTAAACGTACCCGCCAGCACGTTGTCTCCCTCTGGGGCGTCCTCATTGTCGAGGTTGCGGACGCCTCCAGTCCGCTGACCAACCTTCTTCACTGGAGGTCGGCCTCGAGCACCGCCCTGGAACTGGGCTTGCCCGCTGCTCTGCTGCCCCTGGGGACAGTCCTTCGCGAAGTGGCCCGCCTGGCCACACGTGAAGCAGGTGAAACGGGGCGGTCCCCCGCTGATCGGTGGACGGAATCCCAGGGCGCGTTGTGGCGGTGGAAACGCCCGGGGTACCATCTGCTGCTGCTGTTGCTGTTGCTGTCTTGGTGTTGGCATCGGCGGACGGAACGGAGGTGCCTGAAAGGGACGTCCCCCGAACCGTTGCGGTCGCGCCGGTGGTTGCCACTGCTGCCCGGATGGGGTCCGATACACCATGCGGTACTTCTGGGGAGCGCCACTCCCACCGCTGGGTGGAGCGCTGCGCTTCCGCTGCTCAGCTGCCAACTCCCGCTGAGCATCCTCTTGCATGATCGCGGCATTGACTAAGTCGTTGAATGTGCTGCGGTTCCACTGTATGAGATGGGTCTTCATTTTGGGGTGTAACCCCCGATAGAAGTGCTCCCTCTTCTTCTCCTCCGTGGAGATGTAGTCTGACGCATACTGCGCCAGATGGTTGAAGGCACGGGAGTAGTCGTGGGCACTCCTCCCGCCCTGCTTCAGTTCCAAAAATTCTTGGAACTTCCTCTTCATTATTCCGGGAGGAATGTGATAGGCGCGGAACGCCTCCCGGAACTCTTGCCATTCCACGGCATGGCCAGCCGGACGTGAGGCGACATAATTCGCCCACCACGCACCAGCGGCACCGTGGAGCTGCTGTGCTGCGAACAGGGTCTTCTGCCGCTCCATACACTGGAGCAGCCCAAACTTGGACTCGATAGTCCGCAGCCAGTTGTCAGTCTCCAGTGGTTCTTCAGCTTCGGTGAACACTGGAGGGTGCGTACTCATGAAATCCGAGTACGACACTTCGCGTGGCTCACGAGGCCCTCTATCTTGACGTCCCCCCGCCTGGGACGTATTCTGCACGATCGTGCGGAGCAGGTCGGTCTGCTCCTAACGACCTCCCACCAATGCCGCTATCACATCCGCTAGAGTAAGCGGAGGCGGCGGTGGTGGCTGCTGCTGCGGGGTGCTGTCGTAGGCCGGTGGCTGGGAGTCATCGCCTCCCCCTTGGCTAGTGCCACCTACCTCGTGCGTAGTCCTAGTGCGAACCATCTGCAACCATACGACAATAACATCAGTCCCGCAAGAGAGTGCATGCAGTCCAAATGGAATAGGTGTCAAACATAATGACAATAAAAACATGCGATACATCTTGTAAGTAGATAATGTAATAACTTTACACAAGCTACACCATTACCAGACCAAGCACAAGCTAGTTTAATCCAACTTGATGAACCTCCATTTTGGAAGCTCACCATAACTGGGTTTGGTCTCTACGAGACATTATTATCGCGTTGTCATCACGTATACCACCCTTAGGGTACAACACCCTTTTCAATGAGTTCAACTGTCATTCTTCTGTCAGAATGACCAGTTTCTACCTATTCCAAGTTTTGATCTGGTTCTGGGCATTTTTATGACTCAAGTTGAACACCAAAGTCAAAGTTAACTTCAGTATCTTTCCAATGAGTACTCATTTGCCCCCATATCAGCTTTGGTTAAAAAGTTATGCTAATTCAAATTCAGCAGAATTTCTGGAAGAATTTTAACAGCACCTCCTTTGGAAGTTGCTGTTTTCCATCCGAGTTTCCACTGAAATCTGTGCTGAAATTTCAGGAACTTTGAATTGCAAAGATGTCACACATCTTCTACTCTTTCTAAGGAGGTATAATATGAAAATTTTTGGTTTTGCTGCTGGAAGTTATCATTGAAAAACAGAACAGTCTAGGGAATGTTTCACTCTGTCCTGGTTCTGGACAGTTTACATTCCTCTGGAATTTAAGCCATCTTAAGGTGAGTTTCAGCTCTGGAAGTCTACAACGAAGTTGTAGAGTTCTTCAATACCTTTCCAGAACTATATAGCACACCTATCTCGGCTAAAAGACCTGTGAGTTGTGCTCTGTTGAAGTTCGGCAACCTTGCTGCCCAAAACAGAGCACTCTGCTTTTCATACTTTTGGCTATACTGCTCCACTATCCCATTCTTATACCCAACCAGGGTCCGAAATGTTGAACCTATAGATTTTAATTCTTTGTTATCATTATTCTCATGCATATGCCTACAATATCTCGGTACTACGTTCCTCACAAAAGAAAATCCTAACCGGATTATACAGGCATATACGTCTCAAATGTGGCACTAAACGGTCTCTCACACACGTTTACTACACGGATACATATGTGGTTAGTACCTGCAGAAGACCACACAATAGTGGTGCACTCAAGGGTTTTGTTTCCATTTCAGGCAGTACCATATTTAAAAGTAAATACAAACGCCCGTATCATTGTTATACGGCCGTCCTTGAGCTAAGTCACGTCTCAAGGCACGTGATCGTGTTTCAACACCACACGACGGGGAACCTGAGTAGGTCATGAATGGGTCGTCACGGTTGGGAATGTTATCAACCCAACAGATACCACCTACTGCCCTGCAGGGCACGCCGATGGCAAGCGCTGTGTATGTCCTCCTGGGCTATTTCCAGACGAACACACTCTCGCGTTACTGACCACGCGATGGGGTCTCCACTTACTTGCCTAATGCACGCTAGGGATCAGCGTTTCATATGAACTCAGGGACATGAAGAGTCCAAGAGGTTCATATTGACGTCTCACACCAAGCTGTGAGACTCTATCCCTGAGCCACGTTCCTCGTCAGGGGGAGCTAACCGAAATTGAACCGCTTTCGGTGGCGTTCCTTACCATACTTACCAGAGCGTAGGTGCGTCGTTACATAATTGAAATTCAGAATTATAACACATAAGATAGTCTTTGCAACTTTAAGTAACTATGCTAATATAGTCCTTACTTGAGCAACTACCGAATCCTCACCGTATACCTAAGTTTTTCCCATAATGCAGTCCTTTAGTACTGTGCTATCCCCACTGCAGCTCTGATACCAGGCTGTGGCGGACCGGAATCCGCTCATCCAGGATCGCAGAGGGTGGTGCCGCGCGATGCGACACCCGACAGCACACGTCATAAGAACACCTTATATTACATGGGAAAACACACTGAATGTACAAAGTAGTACATTTCTCAGTTACAAACTATGGTCTTTATTACACAGCGGAAGTTTCTTTTGTACAACTCACGCCCGCCCATCTAGCAAAAGTCGGTTGCCCAGCCCTAGGGCAACCCACACTAGCTGCACGTCTCAGCTCAGCGCGGCGTGTACGGCTCCCACTCAGCCGTGGTCCCCGACGGAGGGTAACCCTTGCCGGTGGACTCGTACTCCGAGTCCGTGGGTGGCTCCTCACCTGAAAAACACTTAAGCAGCAACCGTGAGCACGAAGGCTCAGCAAGGCTTAACCGACTCACCTAAGCATGAAACTCTACATGAGGGGTACAATGGACATAGGATAGTAACATTTCAGCAAAACGACACGCCTACACGTTCATCCTTAGTTCATCTTTTAGCAACAAGTTAACAGTTTATGAAATGTGAAATTTAGTAAGCCGTATTTGGTGGCACACATGTAGCAATACAATTATATCAATTAGCAACATTGAATCAACATATTTCATCCGTTAATCTACGTCACGACTCAGTGACCAAGTGGTACTCTTCACCGTGAGGGACGGCGAATCGACTCGATATACACCTGCAGGGAAACCCAAAAAGCACGTCACGTATGCCCACCCGTGGAGCTGCACAGCACGCTCACTCGATGTCGTACGTGACAACCTTCACCCAACAGCCCAAACGTTGAACCGGTCGCACTGAAACGAGCAGGAGGTTCCCCACACGGAGCATCTCTCTATGCCCGTTGGCAGATTTCCACCTTGCTGCCCTCAACCTACACCTATAAATCGGTGTGCTATGCCTCGACGCACGGAGGTTTAGGCTACATCGGTTTATCGGGGCCCATATATCCGATATGCCTTCGGTACGTTCAAACTTGATCAGCATGGGCCGCACACGGATCGGTCCTCAATCGACACGGTCAGGGCTGCGCACACAAGACTCCCTCTTGCTGCGCCCTAGCCCCTGCTTAGTCTCATTTTTATTACTAAAGTGATCTCACGTCACTCAACCGAACCCGTGTGTCCCAAGCCTATCTCGCGAGTAGATTCCACTACTCGACTTGTACCGAAGCCCTATGAATCTTTAAGCATAGCCTATCTACTCGAGGTCTTAGACACTACCCTCACTCGTTAAGGATCCTTTGGTTATGCAAGTGGGGTTTCATTCATCCTATACCTAATGCCCAATCATACTTCACATGACTCATGTAAACAAAAGAAAACTTATAAAAGGGTTAATGCAAACCGGGGCTTGCCTTGTTGCTGCTGGTCAGTAGTTATTTCTTCGTCCGGAAGAAGGAAGTCCAGCACTTCCGGAGTCTCTTCTTCAATGGCTACACGTTGAATATAATACTACATGTAAATTTAAATGCACTATGTAAACTTGAATACTTATTTACTAATAACTCTAGCTAACCCTCCCCTTTGGTGCTGAAATTTTTAGGGTGGCTTGGTAGGGTCCTAACCAGAGTCTTGACCAAGTTTCATTTGAAACAAAGTTCATTTGAACCTTGTACAAATAAAAGCCCATTTGGTCAATATTTGAGCCTCTAACTAATTCCAGGGGTTTCCATGGCTCCAACCATTACTTTCTGGAAACTAGACTTTAAGATGGTTCTAATGGAGTTGGTTTCATGTCATTTGAATAATTCTACAGAAAGTTATGTCCTAATTAAGATTGGAGAAAATCTGAAAAATGTTTCTGTACATTTTTCTATTTTCTCTGGGCAGTTCTCTTAATCACCCGATTGGGGTAACTAAATGAACTTGGATGAGCCTGAAAATTTTTACTGGTATTCATGGATTTCGCAATGAACCTTTCAACCAAATTTCAGAATTTTTCATAAAGTAGTTCCCCAGATAAAATTCCCAACAGTTTAAACTTTAGGGATTTAATTCTGGAAAACTATTCACTTTCATGAGCGGAATTTGGTATTGCTGGAAAGTTCTCAGAGAGCTGAATCCAACAAAATTTGGCTCACCCGATTTGGAGCTTTCTAGCCAAAGTTATGAGGATTTGAAATTTGGAAGAATCCTGAAAATCGGGGGAAAAGTTTAAACTCTCGGGGCCTGCGGGGACACGTGTCGAGCGCGGAGGTGTCCGGCACACCGGGGATACCACACGTGTCGAGCGCGGAGGTGTCCGGCACACCGGAGCTCACAGGGTATTTTGCGCGCCAGCACAGCCGATCCCCGGCCACACCCGATTCCGGTTTAAATTCTTCAGCCGCTGACACGTGGGCCAGCTGGCTTCGTCTTCCTCCCGCCGTTCTCTCATGCCCGCGCCGTCGACCTCGCCGGAGCAGGCTCGGGGCTCGCCAGCTCGCTGCTGCCGGACCTCCCAGGGGCTGAAACTCGCCGCCAGGGGGTTGTCGACGTCGAGGAACACGTCGGTGGTGTCAGGTCGGGCTGGGGGTGACCGGAAATAGCTCGGCGACGTGCCGCTGCCTCGGTTGAGGTTCGACACCGTTGACCGTGGTTTCTAAACCCGCCAACACCTTGAACAAACGGCCCTACAGCATCAGTGTACCTCTAGGAAGCTCGACAAGGTGTCAAAAGGGTTCAGGGATGGCGGCAAGTCGGTCGGCACCGTGTGACCGATCGTGCCCGCCATGACCGCCCTCGATCGAGCTCAAAATTCGTCACTCCTAGACAGTTTCACGCTACGGATGCAGAAAGAACTTGATCGCCGGCTAGTCCAGCGTCTACGTGCAAGATTTGATGACCTCCGAAAGATCATAGAGCGAGAATTTAAAGAAACCGTACCGGAAGCTCGGTTTACGGTCGCCGGAGCACAAACTGGAAATTCTCTGCGGATTCTTCACGGTTGGCTTCCAAACTTGGAGGAGAGCAGCACGGTGGTCGCGCGCCCTGTTGCCTCTCTCGCTGGACCGTGAAAACGCCTGTGGAACGCTGCCCGCAGGCGCCTGACTCTCGGCTGAGGCTAGGTCGCCGCGGTGGCGATCGTTTTTGGGCAAAGGAGGTCGGAGCTCGAGGTTTCTGGCATTGGAGAAGTGGAGTGCGAGCTCAGGTGGCTGTCTAGCAGCTCAGGAACGAAGGAGGAGATGGTTTTGCTAGTTTTCCCGATTGAGCAGAGAGCTGCGGCGAGAAACAATGCCGCTGCTCGGGTTTGCCCGCGAGAAGATAAAGCCGGCCGACTTCTGATCGGCTGAGGCGGTGCCGGTCGCGTGGGGGCGCGAGCCAGCCGCCCTGGGCGCCAGCGCGCGGAGAGGGAAGCAGCTGGTGGCGCCGGTAGCTGCTCGGTGGCACAGCCGACAGCTGCTCGGTGGAATTTCCCACCGAGACTCTGACTTTGGGTGCAAGTTTCTCCTTCTCCCCTCTATGACAGGTAGGTCCCACCCGGGGTTTTAACCTCTGAAATTTACTCCTAATCACTGTTGTAAACAGTGAGCCCCATAATACCCCTGGTGATTCAAATTATTCAGCCCTGAGCCATTTGAATCGAATAGAATTCAAATTGGGTTCGGTTTGACTGAATTTCAGCACAAGTTCAGTTTTGAATTCAAATAAAGTTTGAATTCGTCCCACTTAGCTTATGTCAAGATCAACTCCGAATGGAGTGAAAATTGGTGTGGTGTGGTGATGAACACTTCAAATGTGTGCCAAAACTGAGGCCCTTACACCTGTATGAATTTCCCTAGGATTTTTGGAGCTAAGAATTGCCCAGAACTGAATTTCCAAGTTTTAGAAATTCTCTGGAAATGTTTCTGTATTCATTTGAACACAGCAACTTATAACCTGAATTCTCCTAATCAAATAAACTCCAAGTGAGCTGAAATATTTACAGGAGTTCAATAATACACTAAAGGATATTCTGCCAAAATTTGAAGATTTTTGGATAAAGCAAACTCCCTCTAAAATTCTATTGCTGCAAAGATTTAATAAATTTTCCAGAAGTAAATAATGACTTTCTTACAAATTGGGTTGCATATTTGGATATAGTTTGTCAACCTGAATCTAACCCAATTTGAATCACTAAATTTGGAGTTTCTTAACAAAAGTTATGCTCTTCTAAATTTGGGGAAAATCTGGAATTTGAATTAAACCGTGGAAATGTTTAAACCTGACTGTGGGTCCGGCGAAACATGTGACACTCACTGGAATCATGCCACTCGGGGCCACATGATTATTTCCCACGCTGTTACAGATGATCCAAGCTCACAGACGATCCCACACCCGGTTTTCTTCTACTTGACAGCGGGCCTGGCCCTGGTCGTCATCTACCTCTCGCCTGCCGCACGATAGCGCCGCCGTGCTTGTTTGAGCACCTCGGAACCCGGTTGTCCAGCCAACTCCCGAGCTGTCACTTGCCTCTAGTGCCTAATTCCACTCGAGAAACCCTCTGGTGTGGTCTACCCGAGCCGGCGGAGCCTTTAACTTAGCTCGCGACGGCCCGGCGGCTCAATGGAAGTCCGGCGACGTCGCCCCGACGCCCTACACCCTCCCACCTATGGTTTCCAAGCCCTAGAGCACCGGTGGATGCTAGAGAAGCTCGGCATGATTGTACAAGGGCTCGGGAAAGGCTCTAACATAGCTTTCATCGTGCACCCGATTGTGAAATGTTGTGCGGCCGTCGGAAAACCACCCAATAGAGCTTCTACCGGCGATCTTAGGCCATGGCGTGGACAGTAAAGGTGCGCTAGCAAGTCTAGATCATGTGTGTGCAATTTGCAGAGCTCTAAACAAATATAGCGTGAGAATTTGAAGGATCCTTACCCGAACTTGGTTTGAGCCGGCCGGAGGAAAATTCCAAAATTCATTGGCAATAAGCAAAGGCTAGAGCTGAGCTTCGGATGTGAGCAACGCGTGATCCTAGCGCTCCTCTGGGCGTCCTCACTTGGGCGTGAGAAGCTCCCAGTCGAGCTGTCCACGTGAGCGCTTTGCCGCCGTTTGCTTTTGGCCGCCACGGAAGCTTTTGTTTCACGGTGTAGTGGGGCGTAGCTCACTCGGTGAGGGTGTGAGGAGGTCGGGGAGAGTATTGTGGTATGGCTTTGCTGCTCAGCCGAGGTTTACACACAAGGTGGTGGTTGGCCGAGCGATCAATGGGGTGGTGGCCGCCTCTAGTTCTTGCGTGAGGGAGGATGAAACGGAGAGGTTCTCGGTGTTGTGAGCAAAAGAACATGGCTGAGGGAATGAGAATGGGGAACAGCTCGCCAGCGCAAATATACGGCAGAGGAGAGGCGGTTCTCGGCGTGGCTCGGTGTCGAGCAGTGCGGCTACGGCTCTGCCCGAGTGAGAGAGGAGAAACCGAGACTTTGCACGGCAATTGAAGATCTTTTGCAACTTAACTTCCTCAATGACATGTGGGTCCCAGCCCCTTCTTATCCCTCTCCAAAATATCTCCAAAATTTGCAAATGACCAATTTAATTGTGTGGAGTTCAAATCTGAGGTGCATTTGGATAATTGGGCAAGTTTCATCCAAATTCAAATGGGTATTTGAATTCTTTGCACTTTAAAGTCCATTTTGGAAAATGAGTTGCAAAACATTTCAAAAATTCATGAAACTTTGCATACCCAATAATTTGGACCTAAGGAATTCAAATATAAAATTTGATTTTAAAATTTGCTGCTGCAAATAAGATTTTTAACACAACAGTTTGAAATTCATTGTGTTGCCTTTATTTGAATTTTGAGTTGCACAAATTTGGTCCAAAATCTGAATTTATCTTTCTCACACATATGGGAACTTCCCACCTTGGTTTCAAATCCCTATCGGGTTCCAAGTTTTCAAATAAATACTTGACTTGTGTGAAGAAATCTCTCATGTGTATTTTCACATGTGAAAAAGTTTAAACAAGTCCCATTTTCCATACATATGAAACCAACTTTGTGCAAACACGAGTCACTTTGTATTCACATTTTTGGGACCTTTACATTCCTGCCCCCATAAAAGGAATCTCGTCCCGAGATTACAAAAGAAGAACGAGACGGGAGGGTAATTACAAAGTTTATGACAAAAATTCCGGATAATTCTTGTGGATGTAATCTTCACTTTCCCCACGTCACCTCTTCCATGGTATGATTACTACACAGGACTTTGAAAAATCTCAAAGTCTGGTTTCAGGTGATCCGGGTCTTTTCATCGCTAATCTGAATAGGCTGCTCGGTGTATGTGAGATCCGGCTTCAACTCATCGATGTCTTCGGTGCGTACAGCAGCGGTAAACTTGAGACACTTTCGCAGCTGGAACACATGAAATATGTCGTGAATACCGGCAAGGCTTGCCGGTAGTTCCAGCCGGTATGCTACAGTTCTGCACTTCTCTGACACGACCCCATCGGCCTTGTCGAGCCAGAATCACGCTGAGGGGTGCTGCGTTGCACAGCACTAGATAACACACATCAAAGGTACAAAGCGGAAGCAAAGTTTTATTACATAAACCAGTGTATGAACATTTTTACAACAAAATGTGTCCAGTCTACACTCACAGGCGTAGACCACGCATCGAGTTCATGTTCAGCCCGTGAACGTGTCCCCGCTAGCACGCACCCACACTAACACGGTGGCGTGCACGACTCCAACTCAACGGGGTTCCCCTCCTGGGGTTCCGTCTCCTCCTCAGGTGTTCCTTCCTCATAGAACCCTGCAAAAGCTTCAAACACAAGCAGTGAGCACGAAGGCTCAGCAAGACTGACCCGTCTCTCCTATACATGGAACTTCTACATGAGGGTTGATAGGTTACATGAGGTAAAATAAGTTGCAAAGGACTCACCTAATTAGTGGAACCTTACTTTCAAGTTTTAGCAGCAGGTTGTGGAGACTTTACGCTAAGGCACATGAGAGAGCCGCAATCAAACAAGAAACACATTTCTCTCACGTACTTTGCCCAAATTTGAAAACAACTTTAGTTAGCTCTAGGCGACAGCATATCATTAACAATCAAAGTCCATCTTTCAATCAGCAACATTTTAACATGTATCTAGCCTGTTCTTTCTACGTCATGGTACAGTGAATAAGTGGTACTCACTGACCGCGAGGGATGACGATTATAATCGATTTACACCTGCAGGGTTACCCGAATAACCCGTCACGTACGCCCGTACTCGATGTTGCCTACAGCAAACCATCACGGACGTCGTACGCAACCACTTTTCACCCGTTAGCCAAATATTGAACCGGTCCTATCGTCCCGAGCAAGAGGTCTCTGCACGCGCATCTCAGTGCCGCCAGCCGATTTACACCTCAAGCTCTCAACCTACCCTCTGAACGACAGGCAATGCCTCAATACCCTGCTACCCGAGTTACATCGGTTTCCTGGTTCCCATATAGCCGGTAGGTCTTCGGTACTGTTCTAGCTTGTTCAACAGGCCCGCACACGGCTCGGTCCTCAATCGACACAAGCGGAGCTATAGCACACAGGCCCCAAAGTCCTGCTGCCCTTACTCTCCGCTTGGTCTCATTTTTCTCGCCATGTGTTTCATTTGCTATCTCTACCCGAGCAATGTGCCTCTAGCCTATTCTCGCGAGTAGTTCCAACTACTCGCCGAATCCTACTCTATCTTTAGCATTGTAGTGGCTAACGAGGTTTTCAATCCTAATCCTAACCCATGGTTTTCTTGGCTATGCATTTGGGTATCAAACAAGACTCAAATGCAAGAATTTAAGTGGTACTCAAAGGAAGTTCTCAAAAGAGTAAAAATTTGTAAAAGGGTTACTGCAAACCGGAGCTTGCCTTGCTGCTCTTGGTCGTAGGTTAGCTGCTCTTCCAGAGTGACGAAGTCTAAGACTTCGGGTTCCTCCTCAACCTTAGCGACTACATTAGGTAATAAGTATGTGTATCAATTTAAATGCATTTGAATGAATTTAAATTGTAAAGACTATAAGTCTTACTAGACCGACCCAATGACTATGAATTTTTTATTGTGGTTTGGTTGCAAACTAAACAGAGACTTGGCCAAGTTATAGTTGCAGTAAAGCTAATTTGAGCTCTCCACAAATAATTATGTACTTTACCTTAATTGGAGCTTCTAGGGTGTTCTAGAGATTTTCATGGAGTAAGCCATGACATTCTGAAAACTAGATTTTCAGAGGGTTCTAATGGAGTTGCTCTCACTTAATTTGAAGGTTCCTAGCCTATGATATGAGCTAAACAATTTCAGAGAAATTTCTGAAAATGTTTTTGGACATTTTCTATTTTCTCTGGAACAGTTTTATTAATCACACCATTAGGTGGATCAAATGAGCTCAAATGGATCTGAAATTTCTATGGTAGCTCAGGGATATTTTGGTGAACCTCCCAGTAAAATTTCAGAATTTTCTTCCAAAGGGTTCTCCAGTTAAAATTCTAACCAGTTAAAATTTTGAAAAATTAATTCTGGAGAAATAGGGGTTTTCATGAAGTGCAACTTGATTTGCTAGAAATTACTCAGAGAGCTGAATCGAACAAAATTTGGTTCACTCGATTTGGAGTTTCCTAGCCAAAGTTATGAGGATTTGAAGTTTGAACAAAATCTGAAAATCGGGAAAAATTCAAACTGTTGCGCGTGGGGTCCTGGGTTACATGTCAGCTCCTCATCGGATGACACACACGGCTACTGAGTCATCTGCACACAGCCGCACCCGATCCGTGCCTCAGCATATCCCAGTTATTAATGTCCACTGATGACAGCCGGGACCCACCGGCTTCTTCTTCCTCTGGCTGGTTTTCGCGGGCCCGCTCACTCAGCTCGCCAGAGCTAACTGCTGCTCGCCAGTTCACCGGTTCCGGCCACCGATCGAGTTGACGTTCGCCGCCAGGGGGTTTGCAACATCAAGGAACACGGTGGTGGGATTATCTAGGGCTGCCGGTGACCGAAAGATGGCCGGCGACGTGTGGCGGCTTCGGTTGAGCTTCGGCAGTGTTGGCCGGGGTTCTCAGCCCATCAAAACCTCGACCGACTAGCTCTACAGCACCAGGGCACGACCATGAAGCTTGGCACAACCTCAAACTACATCGGGAGTAGCCGCAAATACAGTCTCACTGTGCGACCGAATGAGTCCGCGAAGAACACCCTCGGAAAAGCATGGGTTACGTCGCCCCGAGGGGTTTTCATGCAACGGAAGCAAAAAGGATTTTGATCGCCGGCTAGTCTATTTGCTACATGCAAGATTTGAGGACCTATGGAGAATCAGAGAGGGAGAATTTGCAGAAATCGTACCGGCTGCTCGGGTTGAACTCGCCGGAGCCAAATCTTCAAATTTGTCGTCGATGCTGCTCGGTCTGCTCCAAGACTTGGAGGAGAATAGCACCACCGTAGCATGCTCCTGTAGCTTTGATCGCTCAGCCGTGAAAACCCCTGTGGAGGGCTGTCCACGAGCGCCCGATCGTCGGCTGAAGCTTGGTCGCGGCGGAGTGGACTGTGGAAGGGCGAGGGAGGACGAAGCTCGTCGGTTTCCGGGTTGGGAGGTGGAGGCTGAGCTCAGGGTAGTGTTTAGGAGCTCGGAAAGGAATGGCGTGGTGATTTCTGCCGATTTCCCGAGCAGGCCGAGGTAGCGGAGGAAAATGAGCTCCGCTCGGTGTTCGCACGCGAGGAGGAGAAGGCAACCGGGGTTTGCGTCGGCAGAGGGCATGGAGCACGTTAAGAAGGGGATCAGAACCGACCTGGCGCTCGCGCGTGGGGGCAAGCAGCTGGTGGCACAGTGGTTCCCCTCGGTGGCATACGAGCAGCACTCGGTGGCCTCGAACAGAGGCAAAGTCCTTTGCTTCAGGTGCAAGTGTTGAACAGCCACTCTATGACATGTTGGTCCCACCCCCTTTTAACTTCTGAAATTAACTTTTCTCCACTGCTCTAAACAGTAGATCCCAAATTAACCCAGGCATTTGAATTATCTACCCTTGAACCATTTGAATGGGATAGAATTCAAATTGGTTTGTGTTTGAATAAATTTCAGCACATAAGCAGTTTGAAATTCAAATAAGGTTTGAATTTGCTAAACTTAGCTCATGTCAAGATCAACTCCAAATGGAGTGAAAATTGGTTTGTGAGCTCACAAAATGTTCTGAGTAAGAATATGCCTCCCACTTTTGAATTCATGGGATGAAAACAGTTCGAATTTGAATTTGAGTTCAAACCACCCTCTTTCTAGTTATACCCAAAAAGACCTCAAAAGGTTTTGGACTTGGGTGAATTTTGGCATGAGCCTTCCTAGCTAGGTGTTGGAGTTTTTCATATGCTCAGCCCCTAGATGATGCATGTGGGAAATGCCACTTTTGCATTTTGTGAGTTTATTCTCTAATGAGCATGTTGATGGTGGTTACTTGCTCTTCAAATGTGCTCATCAAGTTTCTTCAAATGAAGGTTTTGTGTGATGATGAACACTTTGAATATGTGCCAAAAACTTAGGCCCGTACATTCCTCCCTCCTTAAAAGAATCTCGTCCCGAGATTATAAGGTGAAAATGAGAGAGAGGACAGTGGAAAATTACCGTATATGTGACGTGAAAAAGTTGGGGTAGTTAGCGCGAAGAAATCCTTCGCTCTCCCATGTCGCTTCGTCCATGGAGTGATTATTCCATAGAACCTTGTAGAACCACAACGTATGGTTGCGTGTGGTTCGGGCCTTTTCATCAATAATCTTAACCGGTTCCTCCCGATACGTGAGATTCGGTTTCAGTTCTTCTATGTCCTCCAGCTGAATGGCAGTTGATAGCTTAAAACACTTCCGCAGCTGGGAAATGTGAAATACGTCGTGCACACCGGAAATTTCTTCTGGTAATTTCATCCGGTATGCTACCGATCCACATCTTTTGGTAATCTGAAATGGACCGATGAATCGGGGTGGCAACTTTCCCCTCACCCCGAATCTGTTTACGCCCTTCATTGGAGACACACATAGATATACGTGATCCCAGACTTCGAATTGTAGTGGGCGTCTTCTCCGATCCGCATATTGTTTCTGTTGGGATTGCGCGGCTTTTAGGTTTGCTTGAATCAGCCGAACCTTTTCCTCCGCGTTGTTGACAAGATCAAACCCGAAGGTAACCGTTTCGCCAGAATCACACCAATTCAGTGGTGTGCAGCATTTTCTCCCGTATAGCGCCTCGTAAGGTGCCATCTTGATACTGTCCTGGTACCCATTGTTGTACGAGAACTTAGCCAACGGCAAGTGATCATCCCAGTTCTTGCCGTGGTTGATGGCGCAAGCTCGTAACATATCTTCCAAAATTTGATTTACCCGGTCGGTTTGCCCATCCGTCTGTGGTTCGTATGCTAAACTACGGATCAGCTTCGTCCCCAACGCAGTGTGTAGCTGCTCCCAAAAACGGGACACAAATAAAGCGCCCCGATCCGATATGATGGTACGGGGTACGCCGTACAAGCATAGGATCCGTGAGATGTACAGTTCACCATACTTCTTGGCGTTGTAGTTGGTGTTGACCGGGATGAAATGGGAAACTTTGGTGAGCCGGTCGACGATCACCCACACAGAATCATGTTTCTGAAAGGTGGTGGGTAAACCGACGATGAAGTCCATGCTCACATCTTCCCACTTCCAGGCAGGAACACCCAGTGGTTGCAGCAGTCCCGGTTTCCGCATATGATCTGCCTTCACCCTTCGACATGTATCACATTCGGACACGTACTTCGCGGTCTCCCGCTTCATCCGTGTCCACCAAAACTTGCTTCTGAGTTCTTGATACATTTTGTTGCTGCCAGGGTGAATAGAAAACTTTGACAAGTGAGCCTCATCAAAGATTTTCTTCCGTAATTCCGGCTTACGGGGTACGACGACCCGGTCTTTGAACCATAGGATGCCGTCTCCGTCCTTCCGGAAACATTTCAGCTCCCCACTGTCTATACGTCTCCGCAAATGCGACATGCCCTTATCATATTTCTGAGCAGCCGCTATCTCTTCACGGATGGTGGGGATCAAAGCTAAGTTGTAGAGAGCTCCGTGTGGAATCACATGCAGTGGTGGTTCGCTCTCTTCCAATGGTGTGATGGTCAGATTGTTGACGTGTGACTTGCGGCTCAGCGCATCTGCCACTACATTTGCCTTGCCGGGGTGATAATGGATCTCTATTTCATAATACTTTATCAACTCTAACCATCATCGCTGCCTCATGTTCAGCTCCTTCTGAGTGAATATGTACTTGAGACTTTTGTGGTCGGTATACAAATGTATGAGGTTACCGAGTCGGTAGTGCCTCCACATTTTAAGTGCAAGTACCACGGCAGCAAGCTCCAAGTCGTGAGTTGGATAATTCTGCTCATGGTTTCTAAGCTGTCGTGATCCAAACGCGACCACCCTTCAGTCTTGCATCAGCACACATCCGAGCCCAGCCGGATGCATCGCAGTACACATCGAACGGTTTTGTTGTGTCTGGCTGCGCCAAAACCGGTGCTGATGCTAAGTGCTTCACTAAAGCCTTGAATGCTGCTTCACATGCTGGACTCCAAACATATTTGGTAGCCTTCTTCAGCAGCTCCGTCATAGGCTTGGCAATCTTCGAGAATTTCAGAATGAACCTCTGATAATATCACGCGAGCCCGAGGAAACTCCGTACCTCATGAACAGTTCTCGGGGACTTCCAATTCAGCACTTGTGTGATTTTACTCGGGTCTACAGTGATCCCTCCACTGAGATGATATGCCTGAGAAAAGGCACTTGTGATATCCAGAACTCGCATTTGCTGAATTTTGCGTATAGCTTGTGATCCCGCAGCCTTTGCAAGACTACACGCAGATGCTTCTTGTGTTCTTCCTCTGACTTGGAATATACCAATACATCATCGATGAAGACCACGACAAACTTATCCAGCTCCGGCATGAATACCGAGGTCATCAAATACATGAAGTGAGCTGGAGCATTGGTGAGGCCGAAGGACATGACCAGGTACTCATAAATCCCGTACCTCGTTGAGAAAGCCGTCTTTGGAATGTCCTCAGCCCGTATTTTAATTTGGTGGTACCCAGATCTTAAGTACATTTTGGAAAAGATCTTTGCTTCGACCAACTGATCAAACAACATGTCGATCCGTGGCAACGGGTACTTGTTCTTGATGGTTACGGCGTTTAATGGACGATAGTCCACGCAAAGCCGCAACGTCTCATCCTTCTTCTTCACAAATAATGCCGAACAGCCCCATGGCAAGGAGCTCGGCCTAATAAAACCCTTCTCCAGCAGGTCCGTTAGCTGGGTCTTCAGTTCAGCGAACTCCTTGGACGCCATCTTGTAAGGCCTTCAGGATACTGGCATGGTTCCCGGTGCAAGTTCAATCTTGAACTCCACCTATCTGTCAGGCGGCATCCCCGGTAAATCATCCGGGAACACGTCAGGGAACTCTCAGACCACTGGAATGTCTTCCAATCTGATGGTTTTGGATTGATAGACACTTGGAAGTTTTATTTCTGGACTGTCCAGAAATAAGGAGTGAGATCCGTGCACTTTTTAGTTCAAGTGCACAATTCGGAGGACGAGGTCTACAACAGGGCCGTGGCCGGTTAACCACGACATCCCTAAGATGACATCGATCTTCTGTCCCTCTAAAATTACGAGAGACGTAGGGTATACTCTACCCTCTAAGCATAATGGCGCTTTTGGAACCATCATGCTCGCTGAAATTTTCCCACCCGGTGAACAAATCAAAAATGGACTATCGGTGGGTAGTATTGGCAAGCTGTATTTAGCAATGAAAGCTTGGCTAATAAAGCTATGTGTGGCGCCTGAATCAAATAATACTATGGCGGGATGCTGGTGGAGTTGGAACATACACGCAAGGATCGGCTCTCCCTCCGGCACGTCCTCTATGGCAAGTTGGTGGACAGTGCCGGGCCTAGGGTTTGCCCGCCACGCATTAGTGGGGTTCCGGGGTTGATTCCTCCCCAGAAGTTGTGGTGCAACTCCGCCGCCTCTAACTCCTTGCCGGAGATCTCCTGAACAATCACAGCATCAATTATATCGTTGAGGCTGCCGCGATTGAACATCGCCAGCTTGTCCTTTAGGAGCGGGTTAACCCCTGGTAGAAGTGATCCCGCCGCTTCTCATCAGTATCGGCGTGATACGACGCGTCGCAAGATCATTGAACGCCCTGGAGTATTCCAGCGCGTTCCGGCTCCCTTGTTGCAGGCGTAAGAACTCCTACGTCTTCCTCTTCATTAGACCCGGCGGTAAGTGATAGGCCCTGAAGGCCGTTCTGAACTCCGCCCAGGTCATAACTCGGTCAGTGGGCTGTGAAGCACAGTAGTTCGCCCACCACGCGCTCGCGGATCCCTGGAGCTGTTGGACCGCGAACTGAGTCTTGCGCTGCTCACTCACTTGGAGCAGCCCGAACTTCATCTCCATCGTGCGGAGCCAGTTGTCCGCATCGAGGGGTTCATGCGCCCTTGAGAATACTGGGGGGTGAGTAGCTAGAAAGTCGGAGTAGGAGCTCTGTTGACGCTCCTCACGATCTTGACGCCTCTCTGGTCGAGACGTATTCGCAATGAGAGTTTGCAGCAACTCCGTGTGCTGCTGATGAGAGCCCGCCATCGCTGCCACAATGTCAGCCAAAGTAACCGTTGGCGGTGGCAGTTGTTGCTGTTGCTGCTGCTACTGTTGCTGTCCCGAGGAGTCCTCGGGAGGTTGTTGGGAGGTTTCTCCCCCTTGACTAGAACCCCCAACGTCCGGGTTGGCACGAGTACGAGTCATTCTGAAATTCAAAACAGCAGCAATCAGCACATGCCATACTTAAAAATTTCATATGAAACAGTAGGTATTTGAAGTGACGCATGAATAATTTGCACAACATTCACATATATTGATAAAGCATAAATTTTATACAAGATACATTATTCTCGGGTCTCCGAGAAGTCGTACTCATGTCGTCACTACCTATACATACGATACTGCCTTCACGACATGTCACTGGTTACAAATGTTTGGGTTACACCACTCTGGTTGCCCTACTTGGCAACGGTAACCTCCTACTCGGAGTAGAACTCGACCTCCTGTGGGTCGTCCTCCTCCGGTACCTCTGCTGGTGGCTCTGGATCTACAACCTCCTCTCCCATCTCGGGTTCTCCCATTCCCGGAAGACACAAGACCACGGTTACGGCACCTACCACCGGTATGCCCATTACCGAAGGTACGAGGTCCTGCAACACGTGCACCTCGTCCATGGCTTGGTTGTAGTCTTCTTCCCAGCCTTGCCCCTTCTCAATAGCGTCGTCCCGCTCTTGAGTAAGGACCTCGTTCTGCTGGGTCAGAGCCTGCACCTGCTGTTGCAAAGCCGCAATGTCGACATGGCCTTTCTTCTTCGCCTTCTTCAGACGATGCAACTGATTATGCTGTTTGTTCAGTCGCTTAATCGTCGGAAGGAGCACATTGCGCAGCGCGCTGTGAGCACTCTCGAAATGGTCTCCACGGCTTGTGCTCTCCTTGAGCTTTGCAGCAAGACACTCCGTATGAACAGCTTGGCTGTCCATCACGGCCTTTCCCGCCCTCATCTGGAGGCTGAGGTTCGCCTCTGCGGGGTTGTACCTTGGCCAACCCGGATCGGTTACCTCCCTGTACCTCCCTTCCCACACATGATTAGCCCGTCCCTCCACCGGAACAAGCGCGTATGGAGTGCACTCCATAGCTCTCACGTGTAGTTGGCAGAAACGCGACATGGCGTCGCGGGCTGTCACTTGCCACATTCCTTCCGGCTGTCTACCTCTCACCGTAACGGTGAACGGTGCCCAACCGGGTGGCGTAGGTCCGGCAGGAACTTCGACATGGATCGTCCATGTCTTATTACCCTTCTCGCCTTCTTCCTTGGCGAAGTACTGTGGCATCTTGTCATACCCGAAATATTGAAGCATTTGCCTCAACGTTTCCGGATAGCCGCTGCGGTGAGAACAGTGGGACACCATCCACCCGTTCTCCAACTGTCTATCCACTGTCATCTGTAGAACATATTTGAGAAATGTCAAATATTTATTTGAACAGTAAACCATTGAGTTATAACATAAGACATGTCATTAAACTCATAAATCTTGGAAACATAGTTCAAATTTAAACAAATTTGACAGCTGATCTGCTGTCCAACATAACAGCCCTGACCAGTTTCCATTTCAACCTGATTTAGACCATGCTAAAGGAAAAAACCAATTCTGGAGCTACACGTCAAAGTTGAAGCTATCTTCCATAGCTTTCCAGAAAGTATTTGCTTGGCCTAATATCTGTCCTGGTTCAAAAGTTATGAGATGTCGAAGTTGATAGAATTTCTGGAGAAAATTGGACAGCACCTCCCTGCTTTAGGTACTGATTTGACCAAGGATTCCAGTTAATTCTACTCCAAATCTGACAAAACTTTATGTTACAAAATTGTAACCCATGTCATAAACTTTTCATAACTACCTCATTTTCTATTTTTGGATTTTGATGCAGGAAGTTATGCTCAATTTAAAGAGAGTTACAGAGAGTGTTTGCTCTGCCCTGTTTTCTAGACAGTTTCAACTCTACTGCATTTTTCGATTGGTTATAGGATGAAACACCTATGAACCTCAACAGAAAAGTTGTAAAGATCTTCTAAGGATTTCCAGAAATGTATCATATGATACCAACCTCGAAAGAACTCAACCTCTAACCTCTGATTAACTTCAGCCTTAATTTAGCAGAAAACAGGGGACTCTGTCCTCAGTATCCTATAAGTTGAAAACTTGTTAACTTTGAATATCCTGATTAAGGGAAGGAGTTACATAATGTTTTAGTGCTCCTGGATTAAAACTTTCAAGTTTTACAATGAAGTTGCTCATTTAATGGGGTGTGACGTCGATGCGTCACCAGATTATGTCGGTACTACGTCCTCACAAAGAAAAACCTATACCGGACTTAGCCGGCTTCGTTAGTTCAGTGGCAATAAGCGTCTCTCGCACACGGATACTACACGTCTACCATTTCGTGGTTAGACTACCTGCAGATAACTCACACAATCGTCAGACTCGGCTACACACCGAGCCCGGTATCCATACAGTTCGTACACCCGGCTGTCATCACTCGCCCGGATGTTCTCAAGCCAAACACGCCTTGAGCTACGTGTTCACGTTACTGACCATGTGACGGGGTCTCCAAAATTGCACCACGCATGCCAGGGACAGACGTTGCTCGAATACCCCAAACGACACGAAAAGTCCTAGAGGATATTAAAGTGGGTCGGGTTACCTGCAACCCGTGGGGCTCCACCCTTCAGCTTGTGCGCACTGGTGGACAGCGCTTACGTGCACCCCCAAGACAAAGCGTCCCGAGATGCACGATTTTCCGACAAGCAAATAGGTTAGTATGCAACTTTCTGTACACTAATAACATCCTTATATGGGCTACTAACTCGTTCCTCACTGGATTTTTGAAAAAGATGACCTTTGTAGTGCGTTAAACCTCAAGCGAGCTCTGATACCACGCTGACACGACCCCATCGGCCTTGTCCAGCCAGGATCACGCTGAGGGGTGCTGCGTTGCACAGCACCGGATAACACACACCAAAGGTACAAAGCGGAAGCAAAGTTTTATTACATAAACCAGTGTATGAACATTTTTACAACAAAATGTGTCCAGTCTACACTCACGGGTGTAGACCACGCATCGAGTTCACGTTCAGCCTGTGAACGTGTCCCCGCTAGCACGCACCCACACTAACACGGCGGAGTGCACGACTCCCACTCGACGGGGTTCCCCTCCTGGGCTTCCGTCTCCTCCTCGGGAGTCCCTTCCTCATAGAACCCAGCAAAAGCTTCAAACACAAGAAGTGAGCATGAAGGCTCAGCAAAGCTGACCAGTCTCTCCTATACATGGAACTTCTACATGAGGGTTGATAGGTTACATGAGGTAAAATAACTTTCAAAGGACTCACCTAATTAGTGGAACCTTACTTTCAAGTTTTAGCAGCAGGTTGTGGAGACTTTACACTAAGGCACATGAGAGAGCCGCAATCAAACAAGAAACGCATTTCTCTCATGTACTTTGCCCAAAGTTGAAAAGTACTTTAGTTAGCTCTAGGCTACAGCATATCATTAACAATCAAAGTCCATCTTTCAATCAGCAACATTTTAACATGTATCTAGCCTGTTCTTTCTACGTCACTGTACAGTGAACAAGTGGTACTCACTGACCGCGAGGGACGGCGATTATAATCGATTTACACCTGCAGGGTTACCCGAATAACATGCCACGTACGCCCGTACTCGATGTTTCCTACAGCAACCATCACAGACGTCATACGCAACCACCTTTCACCAGTTAGCCAAATATTGAACCGGTCCTATCGTCCCGAGCAAGAGGTATCTGCACGAGCATCTCAGTGCCGCCAGCCGATTTACACCTCAAGCTCTCAACCTACCCTCTGAACGACAGGCAATGCCTCAATACCCTGGACAAGCAGCTGGTGGCACGGTGGTTCCCCTCGGTGGCATACGAGCAGCACTCGGTGGCCTCAAACAGAGGCAAAGTCCTTTGCTTCAGGTGCAAGTGTTGAACTGCCACTCTATGACATGTGGGTCCCACCCCCCTTTTAACCTCTGAAATTAACTTTTCTTCACTGCTCTAAACAGTAGAGCCCAAATTAACCTCGAAATTTGAATTATCTACCCTTGGACTATTTGAATGGGATAGAATTCAAATTGGTTTATGTTTGACTAAATATCAGCACATAAACAGTTTGAAATTCAAATATGGTTTGAATTTGCTAAACTTAGCTCATGTCAAGATAAACTCCAAATGGAGTGAAAATTGGTGTGTGAGCTCACAAAAATGCAGCACCCCACACAAATCTGGTATTCTTCTTTAATAATTCTGTCATCGGTTTAGCAATCTTGGAGAAGCACGGAATGGACCTCCGGTAATAACCCGCTAAACTGAGGAAGCTACGGATTTCATGCACAGACTTTGGTGACTCCCATTTCTGTACTTGGATAATCTTACTCGGATCTACAGCGATGCCCTCGCTGAAATAATATGTCCGAGAAAAGGTACTTGATTAATCCAGTATTCACACTTGCTGAATTTTGCATAGAGCTGATGATCTCGCAATCTTTGTAGCATAATATGCAGATGTTCAGCATGTCCTTCCTCTGACTTGGAGTACACCAAGATATCGTCGATGAAGACCAAGACGAATTTATCCAACTCCGGAATGAACACTGAATTCATCAGGTACATAAAGTGTGCCGGGGAGTCGGTCAAGCCAAAAGACACAACGAGATACTCATACAGCCCGTATCTCGTTGAGAATGCCGTCTTCGGAATATCTTCTGCCCGGATTTTAATTTGGTGATATCCGGACCGAAGATCCATCTTCAAAAATACTTCCGCACCAACTAACTGATCGAATAGCATATCAAAGCGAGATAGTGGATACTTGGTCTTGATGGGCACGGCATTAAGAGGACGATAATCAACACAAAGCCATAGTGTTTCGTCTTTCTTCTTGACAAATAACGCTGAACAACCCCAAGGTGACGAACTCGGTCGTATAAAGCCCTTGCCTATTAGGTCATTCAGCTGCGTCTTTAATTCCGCCAGTTCATTGGGTGCCATCTTGTACGGCCTTCATGATATCGGTGTTGTTTCCGGTATAAGTTCAATCCTGAACTCTACGTCTCGCTCAGGCGGCATGTCCGGTAAATCATCGGGAAACACATCAGGATACTCACGTACCACCGGAATGTCCTCTATCTTAACAGCTTCCGTGTTGTTCACTGTTGCATTCTGTTGCCGACTGGTGCCCAGAATTAAAATATGAAGACCGTGCTGTGGGGAGTGGAGCTCAACGGTCCTGGAGCTGATGTGAAGAACCGCCTTGTGGTAATTTCAACCACGACATCCCCAAAATGATGTCGATCTTCAGACCATCAAGAATAATAAGAGTCGTGGGGTATATTTTACCCCCCAAACAAAGAGGTGCTCGGGAGACAACCTCGCTTGTGGTACTGCTGCTCCCGAGCGAAGAGATGAGGTATTGCCTCTTTGTATAAGCTGTTTGGAGCTGACATTGAGCCAAAAAAGATTGGCTAATGAAATTTTGTGTGGCACCGTTATCAAAGAGAATCAAAACCGGTAGCTGATTCAGAGAAAATATCCCTGCTAACGCAGTTTCTCCTTCCGGAACATCATCAATCACTGTATAGTGAATGCTGCCCCTTGTCTGCCCTCCTTTCTGCAGATTTAGATACGGGTCGGAATATTGTAAATATGATGACCCACAGCCTTTAATTCCCTCTAGACAATGTCTAGCATAATGGCCCATATGCCAACAAGTGAAACAGGGATGTCTCTCTGGTTCTTCATTGACTTGCGGTTGGATGCTAGGTACACATGGCTGCAGGGATGGAGCACAAACCACCGTCTGATGCTGCTGCTGTGGAGGTGGTGCAAGTTGTGGTACTTGACCAGCAATCCACCTCTGAGGAGTTGACCGTACAGGTGACCTCCAACTATCACCAGATGTAGTTTGACACACCAAATGGTACTTTTGAGGCACGTAACTTGTGCTGGCCTGCTCGATCTCACTCATTTTTCTCTTCTCTGCTTGCCACTCAAGTGTTGGCTTCTCTTGGATGAGAGCCGCATCGACCATGTCGGTGTAACTGCCGTTATTTTGCAGGGCCAACTTCTCCTGTAATATGGCACTCAGGCCATGGAAGAATAAATCACACTGTGCCTCTTCTTTCACCACATATTCGGCAGTATATTGGGCACAAAGGTTAAACCTTCTAACATACTCAAGGACACTCATGTCCCCTTGCTTCAAGCCCAAAAATTCCTCCTGCTTTGCCTTGACAATACCTAGTGGTATGTGACGAGTACGAAAGGCTTCACAGAATTCACTCCATGTTACTTGATGGACCTCCGGAATGGTGGTAAGATGGTCAACCCACCAGTTTCCCGACAGATCCATGGAGTTGTTGAGCGGCAAACATGGTCTTCTGATATTCGTCACACTCGAATACTTCAAATTTGGACTCCATGACACGAAGCCATTGATCTGTTTCCACAGGTTCGGTGGCTTCAGTAAAGATTGGCGGTTGAGTCGCCAACAATCCAGATAAGCGTTCCGAGGTGGAACGACTTGTTGCGTGTTCTGGAGTACGCCCTGCTGTACCAAGGCTTGGAGTAAGCGTGTGTTCTCTTGAGTCGCTTCTTGGAGTAGCCTGGTGTTCTCCTGATTATACTTGACAACTCGAGTCATAAGATCCATCCATCCCGTGGATGGTGGTTCCGACGGTGGAATAGAAGCATCACCATCTCGGCGAGAACTTCTGGCCCTACTCCTTAAGCTAGTACGAACCATACTGCAAAAATATATTTTAGATGAGTTAAACATGAACTCAGCAGTATGTGAGACTAATGAAAACATGAATATGTCAAAACTTTATGAAAGCAGTAACAAAATCCATGTTTACACAACTCCTTAGAGTAGGCATAGCTAAACAGCATATCTGTACAGAACAGACCTTCACGCACTAACTGCATATTTTGATCTAGTTAACAGCATTTTGGTAACTGAAGTTGAATACCAAAGTTAAACTTAACTTCTGTATATTTCCAACTAGTATTCATCTCTGGATCAAAAGTTATGATTTTTCCAAAGTTGACAAAATTCCTGGATAAAATTTGCCAGCATCTCTTTTGTATGTGGCTGATTTATCACAGTTGTATATGCAAATACAATAAGAATCTGAACAAGCTTTGAACTAAAACAATCTTGCCAATTTCATAACCTTTCCAATGGTATATCATAAGCTCCTTAAGGATTTTTCTACAGAAAGTTATGGCTTAAAAAACAGAATGGTCCAGAGAGGTTTTGCTCCTGTCCTTGTTCTGGACAGTTAGCCTTCAACTGGACTTTCCACCAATTTAACGTGTGATTTTGCTCAGGAGGTCTACAAATAAGTTGTAGAGCACTTGAAAATATTTCCAGAACTGTATCATACACCCTACTTGGTTAAAGCTACTAAGGGTCATGCTCTGTACAATTCCAGCAAGAATTCCTGCCGAAAACAGAGCACTCTGTTTTTGAAATCTTTGAAGCCTAATCATCCTCTCAATTGAATCTTAGCTCAAAATAAGAGTTCAGTAACTAATATTTGTTTCAAACTTCCATTTTTAGTTGAAAGTTAGTTCATGTGTCATTTCTTCATAGGAAAGAGGTTATTAAGTTCAGTACGGAGTCGATGCACCATAAGAAGCATGTCGGTACTACGTAGCCTCACAAAAGAAAAACCCTTACCGGATTATACCGGCATATCCGTATCTTAGGTGGCACTAAAATGGTCACTTGCAAACGTAATCTACTTGTACTACAGTTTCGTGGTTAAACCTGCATTAGTCACACACAATCGTCAGGTTCGGCTGCACACCGAACCCTGTCCCAATACAGTTCGTACACCCGTCCATCATCACTCGCACAGATGTTCTCAAGCCAAACACGCCTTGAGCTACGTGTTCACGTTACGAACCACGTGACGGGGTGTCCCATACTTTCCCGTAGCACGCCAGGGAAGGGCATTGCTCGAGTACCCCAAACGACATGAAGAGTCGTAGAGGATACTAAAGCTGGCTGGGTTACCTGCCACCCGTGGGGCTCCACCCTTCAGCATGTGCGCACTGGTGGACAGCGCTTACGTGCACTCCCAAGACATAAAATGTCCCGAGATGCATGATTTTCCAACATAGCAAATAAGTTAGGTTTCCACCTTTATATTAGGTTAGTAGTAGTCCTTATGTGGGCCTAGTACCGTATCCTCACCGTAACCTAAATTTTTGTCGTAATACGATCCTTATTCCATGCGCTATTACCAATGCGGCTCTGATATCACGCTGAGAAGGTCCACGCCACCCGTTTAATTACGGGGCCATGCCACTCGCCCGGGAATCACATTCGGTGGTGCCGTGTTGTGCGGCACCCAACAGCACACATATAAGGAACAAGGTATTACATAGAACAATAGCGGAAGCTTATAAGTTTTTCCTTTGCAAATAGTTTACATCAAGTAGCTACAGCGGAAGTCTATAAAATAGCTCACGTCGAATAACTAAAGAGCACTCGAGAAGAGGTCCAGCCTGCGGACTCCTCTCGCTAGCAACACGAAGACAACTGCAGCGGCTGGGTTCTCCATGTGTTAAACGACTCGGAAGTCTCCAGGTCTTACCGTACAACCTTCTTATCAGCATCGATGTTAACCTGCAAAACCACTCATATAGCAAGTGCGGCGGACCGGAATCCGATCATCCAGGATCACAGAGGGTGGTGCCGCACGATGCGACACCCGACAGCACACATCATAAGAACGATATTTTATTACATAGAAAACCAACTGAAATGTACAAAGTAGTACAAGACTTCAGTTACAAACTAGTGTTTAGATTACTACAGCGGAAACTAAGTTTATACAACTCACACCATCTACCTAGCAAAAGTTAGTTGCCCACACTAGCTGCACATCTCAGCTCAGCGCGGCGTGCATGGCTCCCACTCAGCCATGGTCCCCGACAGAGGGTAGCCCTCACCGGTGGACTCGTAACCCGAGTCTGTGGGGTAGTCATCACCTGAAAAACACTTATAGCAGCAACCGTGAGCACCATGGCTCAACAAGACTTAACCGACTCACCTAGGCATGAAACTCTACATGCAGTTTACACGAACATGGGATGGTAAATTTCAGCAAACGGACACGCCTACAAGTTCACCCTTAGTTCATCTTTTAGCCACAAGTTATCAGTTCATGAATATGAAATTTATTGAGCAATATTTGGTGGCACACATGTAGCAATACAATTTTATCACAACAGCAATACTGAATCATCACATTTCATATATTAATCTACTTTACGACACAGAGAACAAGCGGCACTCATCACCACGAGGGATGGCAAATCGACTCGATATACACCCGCAGGGATACCCAAAGCGCACGTCACATACGCCCACCCGTGGAGCTGCACAGCACGATCACTCGATGTTGTAAGGGACAACCTTTCACCAAACAGCCCAAACGTCAAACCGGTCGCACCCAAACAAACAGGAGGTTCCCTACATGGAGCATCTCTCTATGCCCGATAGCGGATTTCCACCTTGCTGCCCTCAACCTACACCTATAAATCGGTGCGTTATACCTCGACGCCCGGAGGTATAGGTTACATCGGTTTATCGGGGCCCATTTATCCGATATGCCTTCAGTATGTTCAATACTTGTTCTGCACGGCCGCACACAGATCGGTCCTCAATCGACATAGACAGGGCTGCGCCCACAAGACTTCCTTTTCCTGCGCCCTAGCCCCAGCCTAGTCTCATTTTCTTACTAAAGTGATCTCACATCACTCGAACCAATCCCGTGTGTCCTGAAGCCTAAACTCGCGAGTAGATTCCAACTATTCTACTTGTACCGAAGTTCTATGAATCATTAAGAATAGCCTGTCTACTCGAGGACTTAGACACTGTGACACCCTCATTTTCGGTTTCTGCATGTATTCGTGTTTCATGTAGAAAAATATTTTAAAATAAGTTGAAACAAAGAATAAAAAAGATAGCCAAAAAAGAGCCAATTCCAGTTCACAGAGAGTGTCGAAGACAACTTTGCGGTTCGGTGGCCATGTGGCGTGTTCGGAGCTCATCTCCGCAAATGGGGAGAGGTCCGCCGCTAACTGGCTATGTGGCATGCTCTGGGCTCATCCCTGCAAAGGGGGAGAGGTCCGACCTCCGTGGGACATGTGTTGCCCCCGGAGCTAGCCTCTGTGGAGGAGCGAGGCCAGTCCCGCAGGACACGTGTCGTCACCGGAGCTAGTCACCGCGGAAAAGAGAGGACCAGCCGCGCGGGACACGTGTCGCTCTCGGAGCTCACCTCTGAGAGGTCCGGCCCGCCAGACACATGTTGCTCTCGGAGCTTGTCTCCGAGAGGTCCGGTCCTATTGGACATGTGTCACCTCCGGAGCTCATCTCCAGGAGGTCCGACACTATCGGACACGTGTCACCCCCGGAGCTCACATCTGGGTGGTCCATTACTATAGGACACGTGTCAACCTCAGAGCTTGTCTCTGAGGAGAAAGGAAGTCTGGCGCTGTTAGGACACGTGGAATTATCGGAGCCCACCTCCGAAGAGAGGGGAGGTCCGGCACTGACACGTGGCACATTCGAAGCTACCTCCGAAGGGAGGGGAGGTCCAGAAGTGACACATGGCATTCGCGGAGCTCGCCTCTGTTGAGAGGGGAGGTCCCGACCCACTAGACACGTGGCGCAAGCGGAGCTCGCCTCTGAGGGAGAGGGAGGTCCCGCCCGCCAGGACGCGTGGCGCACGCGGAGCTCACCTCTGAGTAAGAGGGAGGTCTCTCCCGCCTGACACGCGGCACAACCAGAGCTCGCCTCTGCCGAAAAGGGAAGCCCAAGTCCCGCAGGACACGTGGAGCCTCTGGATCTTATCTCCGCGGAAGGAGGCGATTCTGAAGCGGTTTTCCCTTGTACGTGAGTACCCGTTACTGTGGAAATCGACACGAACTCTTTTACGTTGAATACTGCAACCAAATCAATTAAAGATAAGTTGTTAAGATTCAAAAACAATTTGAATAGGACTCTTATTCGAATTCCGATCAGATTAGGACTCTTCTCTTCCCGATTATAAATAGAACCGAAAACCTTTGGCCGCAACCACGAACTTCTTTTCCACCTCCTGAGCCGTCAACTTAGAAGCCCTAGCCCCCAAACTCGCCGAGAGTTTTGACCACCAGAGAGACTGCCGACGAGCCGAGAGACGATTGCCATCGCCGGAGGAGAGCCAACGACCTGAGGAAAAGCCCGAAGGAAGTAAGGTAGGTCTCCAATAGCACCTTACGACATCATCGCATTTTCTTTGCATCTGTTCTTTGATCCTTTCGAACAGAAGCTTTTTCATGGACATATCACGTGTTGATCGGTCTGATCTAGATCTTGAGTCAAGATCATCATCACGTCCACATTTGATCTTTACACCTCTGTTCATTGTAAAACCCATGCAAGCCGTGCAAGAACACGTACAAACTAAACTGCATCATAGGATTAACATGCATATGCATCATCGCATCTTAAAGTAGAGTTTGTGCATGATGATTGATTGCTATGAATCATGTATGTGCGTGATCGTGTATAGAAGGACAAGCTCAGGGAGCTGTCTACGACGAGCTGCAACAACAAGGTTTCGAGATCCAAGAGCAACAGGAACCGCAAGAACAATGCAGGTGCCCCTTTACCATATTAATCCCATGTTTTTGGAAAATTGTATTGTTTGCAAAAAGGTGTGTGTGATTGAGTCAATATGATGGGAAACCCTTTCATAGGAGTTTACTAGTTTTGTTAGCCACCCTTGTCTACAGTTAATAAGTCGGGTATAGTTTTTGCTTTTAAGCTTCGCACTCGTATGAATAATAAGAAACAGATGATGTTAATGAACATGAATCGAAGGGAGATCTAGGCAAGCCTGGGTTTGTGAATGAGGTAGCATGAGATGGTGGTTACTTGCCGTAGATCTAAGGACCGGTTCATGCAAGCCATGCCAGGATAACAGTGCCACCACAAGGCCAAGTACATCACAATTGTCCACAGCCAGTGGTTGGCCTCCAGGGGTTCTGCTGCGTCTGTGAACACCGGAGGGTGCGTACTCATGAAGTCTGAGTACATCACAACATGGGGCTCATGAGGCCCCCTCTCTTGACGCCCCCCCCACCCCGCCTGGGACGTATTTTGCACGATCGTGCGGAGCAGGTCAGTCTGCTCCTCACGATTACCCACCAGGGCCGTGATCATGTCCGCTAGTGTAAGCGGAGGCGGCGGTGGTGGTTGTTGCTGCGGGGTGCTGTCGTAGGCAGGTGGCTGGGAGTCATCACCCCCCTGCTGGCTAGAGCCACCGACCTCATGCGTGGTCCGAGTGCGAGCCATCTGCAACCATACGACAATCAACATCAGTCCGGCAACATACTTCATGCAGTCCAATAAAATAGGCGTAAAACATAATGACAGTAAAACATGCGATACATATTGTATACAGATAATGTAATAACTTTGCACAAGCTACACCATTACCAGACCAAATACAAGAGAGTTAAATCCATCTTGATGGACTTCCTCCTTGGAAGTTAATCTCAACTAGGTTTGGTCACTATGAGATGTTAATATCGCTTTATCATCACGTATACTACCCTTTTATCTTCAATACGACACAAACATGGTCTCTAGTAAAAGAAACTTGAGTAGGACATACTCAAATCTTTGACTAGTTGAAGATAACCACACATGAGTATGTTCTACCCCAATGGAAGTACTAAACCCCCTAGGGTACAACAATCTCTCAAATGAGTTCAACTGTCATCCCTCTGTCAGAATGACCAGTTTCAACATATTCCAGATTTTGATTTGGTTCTGGGCATTTTCATGACTCAAGCTGAATACCAAAGTTAAGGTTAACTTCAGTATCTTTCCAACGAGTATTTATTTGCCCTCAGATCAGCCTTGGTTTGAACGTTATGGTAATTCAAAGTCGAAAGAATTTCTGGAAGAATTTCAACAGCACCTCCTTTGGAAGTTGCTGTTTTGAACTCTAATTTCCACTTAGTTCGGTGCTGTAATTGCAGACACATTGAATTACAAAGATGTAATACATCTCCTACCCTTTACAAATATGTATCATATGATAATTTTAGATTTTTCAACAGGAAGTTATGCTTGAAAAACAGAATAGTCCAGAGAATATTTTAAATATGTCCTTGTTCTGGACAGTTTACAATCATCTGGAATTTCAGCCAATTTAAGGTATGATTCAGCTCTGGAAGTCTACAAGAAAGTTGTAGAGCACTTAAACACATTCCCAGAACTATATCCCACACCTCCATTGGCTAACTAATCTATGAGTTATGCTCTGTCAAATTTCAGCAGACTTGCTGCCAAAACAGAGCACTCTGTTTTTCAATCCCTTTGAGCTAAACTGATTAACTATTGAATTTTTCTACCCAACCAGGGTCCTAAATGTTGAAACTTGGTTATTTTAGTTCCTGGTTATCATTATCTTTCATGCACATGCCTATAATATGTCGGTACTACGTTCCTCACAAAAGAAAATCCTAACCGGATTATACCGGCATATACGTCTCAATTATGGCACTAAACGGTCGCTCGACATGTATACTGCATGGGATACATACTTGGTTAGTACCTGCAGAAAAACACCCAATAATGATGCACTCAAAGGTTATTTTCATTTCAGGCAGGTCCATATTTAAAAGTAAATACAAACGCCCGTATCATTGCCATACGGCCGTCCTTGAGTTAAGCTACGTCTCAAGGTACATGATCCTGTTTTAACACCACACGACAGGGAACCCGAGTAGAGCGCGAACGGGTCGTCATGGTTGGGAATTTTATCACCCCAACAGATACCACCTACTGCCCTGCAGGGCACGCTGATGGCAAGTGTAAAAACCCAAGAAAGGGACTTGCAAATATTGTTCATCACCTCACAACACCACAGCTCATCTTGTGGATATCTTGTGAACACTTGTGAAGAGCAAGTAACCACCATCAAAAGGGTAATTAGGGAGGAAAGCCCTAACTTCCAAAAAGTGGGATTTTTACACATGAACATGAAAGGTCTAGCTCAACCCTAGACCTTAAATAGTCTTTGGGAGGCTCAGGCCAAATTTCATGCAAATCCAATACTTTTTAAGGCACTTTTGGAGGCATTTGAAAAAGAGGCCAATTTGAATGCAAATTCAAATTTCAGCCACTTTCATCACTTGAATTCAAAAGTTGACTTCATATTCAAACTCAGCACATTTTTCTGAGTTAGTCCACCAATTTTCATCCCCATTGGACTTCATCTTGTCGGGAGATAAATTTGCATTAATTCAAAAACTGAATTTGAAATTCAAATTCAAATGGCCAGCGAATTTAGCCAAATCAATATCAAATTTAGGAAATAAAATTCAAACAATGACTTGGTGGCAAAGTCTACCGTTCAATGTTTAGTGGGTGAGATATTTAAAGCAGAAGGGGGGAGAAGGGATTAGGGGGGAGAAAAGGGCCCACAAGTCAGCTAAGCTTCTGAGTGAAGCAAACCATCGGGCGAGCTCTGTTTACCGGGCATCCTCAGCGCTCGACACCGAGCTTCTCGATCGGCCACCTCCCCAGCGCACGCCCGGCCGGCGCACCAAGTGTGTGGTCGCTCACGAAGACTCCCCGACCGCGGCAGACACCGGACCCATACGCTATTTCGTTGCTCGACCACCGACACCGTCGTTTGCCGCCCCCCCTCAAAAAAATTCGATCGGTAGACGATCAAGCTCACGCCCCGAACTCTCCGAGCTGCACAAACGGTACTGAAGGATCCCCTGCTATCTTCCCCACACCTCATTACGCTAGCTGGGTTGTCCTTACGCCGAGAACACAGAGCCCTCCGTGGCGACCTTGGCACACCGGCGAATGGATGTCCATGGACACCTCGTCACAGAGGTTTGCGCAGCTGAGCCAGCATGTCCACGGGAGTGCCCTGTCCTTGTGCTGCTTACATCCAAAAATTGGAGCAAACCATGAACCATAGCGGCTGAATTTGCCGTTCTTCTCCCGGAGCAGCTCCACAGACCTCTCGGTAGGGAATCCCAAAATTCGCACTCAAACCTCGCTTAGAGTTCATCAAATCATGCACAAAGGTGCTAGAGTAGTCGGCGCCGACCAATTTCGGTTTTTCCGAGCTCGACCATTGCGGCATCGATCGGGCGTACGGTGAGAACCTATTTGGAGGTGTTTTCACGCACCGATGATTGCTTGCCGAGTTTCCCTAGCTGCCAAGGGTGCTCTAGAGCTGATCACTCAGGTGGTTTGCGGGCTAGAACCACCGGCCGACGGCGCCAGACCGCTCCCGAGGCCGCCACACGTTGCCGGCATGTTTCCGGTGCACTAGCACCCACACGGACACCACCAAACGGTTCCCCGTGGCTGCAAACCCAGAGGCGGCGATCCTCAGGCTGAGAGTCGGCCGGAAACGCCGACCCGGCGAGCTCCGGTGAAGATCCGGTGAGGTAGCAGCGCGGGGGCAGGAAATAAACCGAGGAAGAAGAAGACTCGGTGGGTCCCGCATGTCAGCGACCAATAGTTTAAACACCAGATCGGCTGTGGCACCGGGATCTCGTGCGGCTACACGGGAGACTCTGCGGACCCCCGTGTGGTTTGGCTGCGGTGCTGACACGTAGCCCGGGGACCCCACCAGCCGGTTTAAACTTTATTTGAATTTTCAGTTCTAGTTCAAACTTCAATTGCACATAACTTCTGCTAGGAAGCTCCAAATTTAGTGAACCAAATTTTGCTGAACTCAGAATTTTGAGTATTCTCCTGCAACACAAATTTCAGCTCATGAAACTCAATAGTTTTCCAGAATTATTTCCCTAAATTTAAACTGTCAGGAATTTTATCTGGAGAATTACTTTATGAAAAATTCTGAAATTTGGCTGAGAGGTTCATTGAAAAATCCTGGAGTCACAGTAAAATTTTCAGACTCATCCAAGTTCATTTAGTCGCCCTAATGGGGTGATTAATTGAACTGCCACGAGAAAATAGAAAAATGTCCAGAAACATTTTTCAGATTTTCTCAAATCTTGTTTAGGGCATAACTCCATCTAGAATTCTTAAAATGACATGCAACCAATTCCATTAGAAGAATCTCAAATTCTAGTTTCCAGCAAGTAATGGTTGAAGCCATGAAAATCCCTGGAATTCCTTAGAGGCTCTAATATTGACCAAATAGGCTTTTATTTGTACAAGGCTCAAATGGACTTTGTTTCAAATGCAACTTGGTCAAGACTCTGGTTAGGACCCTAACAAGCCACCATAAAAATTTCAGAGCCAAAGGGGAGGGCTAGCTAGAATTATGGTCTTTACATGTTCAAGTTCAAACATTGTATTTAAATTGACATATAATATATCGTTTACGTATAGTCGCTGAAGGCGAGGAAACTACGGAAGTGCTCGACTTCCTTCTTCCAGACGAAGCCCTAACCACTGACCAGCAGCAACAAGGCTAGCCCTGGTTTGCATTAACCCATTTCATATAGTTTTGCTTTGTTTACATACTTAGTGTGAGGTATATACATGTGCATTAGGTGTAGGATGGATGAGACCCCAAATGCATAACCAGATTTTCCTATAAGAGTGAGGGTAGTGTCTAAGTCCCCAAGTAGACATGCTATGCTTAATGACTCATAGAACTTCGGTACAAGTCGAGTAGTTGGAATCTACTCGTGAGTTAGGCTTGGGGCACACGGGATTGGTTCGAGTGATGTGAGATCACTTTAGTAATGAAAATGAGACTAGGCAGGGGCTAGGGCGCAGCAGTGGAAGTTTTGTATGCGCAGCCCTGTCTGTGTCGATTGAGGACCAATCTGTGTGTGGCCCACGCTGATCAAGTTTGAACGTACCGAAGGCATATCGGATATATGGGACCCGGTAAACCGATGTAACCTAAAACTCCGAGCGTCGAGGCATAGCACACCGATTTATAGGTGTAGGTTGAGGGCAGAAAGGTGGAAATCTGCTAATGGGCATAGGGAGATGCTCCGTGTAGAGAACCTCCTGTCCGTTTCGGTGCGACCGGTTCGACGTTTGGGCTGTTGGGTGAAAGGTTGTCCCGTACGACATCGAGTGAGCGTGCTGTGCAGCTCCACGGGTGGGCGTACGTGACGTGCTCTTCGGGTATACCTGCAGGTGTATATCGAGTCGATTCGCCGTCCCTCACGGTGAAGAGTACCACTTGTTCACTGAGTCGTGACGTAGGTTAATATATGAAATGTGATGATTCAATTCTGCTGTTATGAAATAATTGTATTGCTACTTGTGTGCCACCAAATATTGCATACTAAATTTCAGATTCATGAACTGTTAACTTGTGGCCAAAAGATGAACTAAGGATGAACTTGTAGGCATTTCTGTTTGCTGAAATTTTACCTTCCCATGTTCGTTGTACACTACATGTAGAGTCTCATGCCTAGGTGAGTCGGTTAAGCCTTGTTGAGATATCGTGCTCATGGTTGCTGCTTAAGTATTTTTCAGGTGAAGAGTTTCCCACGAACTCGGGTTACGAGTCCACCGACGAGGGCTACCCTCCGTCAGGGACCACGGCTGAGTGGGAGCCGTACACGCCGCGCTGAGCTGAAGGAGTGCAGCTAGTGTGGGTTGCCCTAGGGCTGGCCAACTGACTTTTGCTAGGTAGACGGGCGTGAGTTGTACAAACTTAGCTTCATCTGTTGTAATATAAACACTAGTTTGTAACTGAAGTATTGTACTACTTGTACATTTCAGTTGGTTTTCTATGTAATACAATGTTGTTCTTATAATGTGTGCTGTCGGGTGTCGCATCGTGCGGCACCACCCTCTGCGATCCTGGATGAGCGGATTCCGGTCCGCCACAGCAAGCGCTGCGTATATCCTCCTGAGCTATTTCCAGACAAACACACTATCGCGTTACTGACCACACGATGGGGTCTCCACTTGCTTGCCTAATGCCCGCTAGGGATCAGCGTTTCATATGAACTCAGGAACATGAATAGTCCAAGAGTTTCATATTGACGTCTCACACCAAGCTGTGAGACCTATCCCTGAACCACCTTCCTCGTCAGGGGAGCTAACCGAAATTGAACCGCTTTCGGTGGCGTCCCTTACCATATTTACCTGAGCATAGGTTCGTCTTTACGTAATTAGAATTCAGAATTATAACACATATGTTAGTCTTGCCACTTTAAGTAACTATGCTAGTATAGTCCTTACTTGGGCAAACTACCAAATCCTCACCATACCTAGGTTTTCCCATAACACAGTCCTTAATTAGTGTGCTATACCCAATGCAGCTCTGATACTAGCCTGCGGCGGACCGGAATCCGCTCATCCAGGATCAAAGAGGGTGGTGCCGCACGATGCGACACCTGACAGCACACATCATAAGTACGATATTGTATTACGTAGAAAACCAACTGAAATGTACAAAGTAGTACAAGACTTCAGTTACAAACTAGTGTTTAGATTACAACAGCGGAAACTAAGTTTATACAACTCACACCATCTAGCTAGCAAAAGTCGGTTGCCCAGCCCTATGGGCAACCCACACTAGCTGCACATCTCAGCTCAGCGCGGCGTGTACGGCTCCCACTCAGCCGTGGTCCCTGACGGAGGGTAGCCCTCGCCTGTGGACTCGTAACCTGAGTCCGTGGGGTAGTCATCACCTGAAAAACACTTATAGCAGCAACCGTGAGTATGATGGCTCAACAAGACTTAACCGACTCACCTAAGCATAAAACTATACATGCAGTTTACACGGACATGGGATGGTAAATTTCAGCAAACGGACACGCCTACAAGTTCACCCTTAGTTCATCTTTTAGCCACAAGTTATCAGTTTATGAATATGAAATTTAGTGTGCAATATTTGGTGGCACACATGTAGCAATACAATTTTATCATAACAGCAATATTGAATCATCACAATTCATATATTAATCTACGTTACGACACAGTGAACAAGCGGTACTCATCACCGTGAGGGATGGTGAATCGACTCGATATACACCTGCAGGGATACCCAAAGCGCACGTCACGTACGTCCACCCGTGGAGCTGCACAGCACGCTCACTCGATGTCCTACGGGACAACCTTTCACCAAACAGCCCAAACGTCAAACCGGTCGCACCCAAACGGGCAGGAGGTTCCCTACATGGAGCATCTCTCTATGCCTGTTAGCGGATTTCCACCTTGCTGCCCTCAACCTACACCTATAAATCGGTGTGTTATGCCTCGACGCCCGGAGGTATAGGTTACATAAGTTTATTGGGGCCCATATATCCGATATGCCTTTGGTACGTTCAATACTTGTTCAGCAGGGCCGCACACGGATCGGTCCTCAATCGACATGTACAGGGCTGTGCCCACAAGACTTCCGCTTGCTGCGCCCTAGCCCCTGCCAAGTCTCATTTTCTTACTAAAGTGATCTCACATCACTCGAACCAATCCTGTGTGTCCTGAAGCCTAAACTCACGAGTAGATTCCAACTACTCAACTTGTACCAAAGTTCTATGAATCATTAAGCATAGCCTGTCTACTCGAGGACTTAGACACTACCCTCACTCTTATAGGAAAACTCTGGTTATGCAGTTGGGTTTCATCCATCCTACACCTAATGCAGATCCATACCACATGCTAAGTATAAATAAAGCAAAACTTTGTAAAATTGGTTAATGCAAACCGGGGCTTGCCTTGTTGCTGCTGGTCAGTGGTTAGGGCTTCATCCGGAAGAAGGAAGTCGAGCACTTCCGGGGTCTCCTCGCCTTCAGCGACTACACGTAAACGATATACTATATGTCAATTTAAATGCAATGTTCAGAACTGAATATGTAATTATCATAACTTTAGCTAGCCCTCCCCTTTGGTTCTGAAATTTTTATGGTGGCTGGGTAGGGTCCTAACCAGAGTTTTGACCAAGTTTCATTTGAAACAAAGGTCATTTAATCCTTGTACAAACAAAATCCTATTTGGTTATTAGTAGGGTCTCTAAGGATTTCCATGGATTTTCATGGCTCCAACCATTAGTTTCTGGAAACTAGAGATTGAGATGGTTCTAATGGAATTGGTTTCATGTCAATTGAAGAATCCTAGATGAAGTTGTGCCGTAAATAAGATTTGAGAAAATCTGAAAAATGTTTCTGTACATTTTTCTATTTTCTCAGGGAAGTTCACATAATTACACCATTAGGGGGACTAAATGAACTTGGATGGTTTTGAAATTTTTCCTGTGACTCAAGGATTTTCAAATGAGCATCCTAGCCAAATTTCAGAATTTTCCATAAAAGGATCTCCAGATAAAATTCCTACCAGTTTAAATTTTTGGGAATTAATTCTGAAAAATCATTAAGTTTCAAAATCTGAAACTTGTTTTGCTGGATAGTACTCAAAGAGATGAATCCAACCAAATTTGGTTCACTTAATTTGAAGCTTCCTAGCAGAAGTTACATGCATTTGAAGTTTGAACCAAATCTGAAAATTCAAATAAAGTTTAAACCGGCTGGTGGGGTCCCCGGCTACGTGTCAGCACCGCAGCCAAACCACACGGGGGCCCGCAGAGTCTCCCACGTAGTCGCACGAGATCCTGGTGCCACAGCAGATCCAGTACTGTTTAAACAGAGGCCGACACGTGGGGCCTGCGGAGCTTCGTCTACCTCCCACTCCCGCGGCTCCCCACCGCCTCCTTTGCTGGAGAGCTCGCCGCCGGGCATTCTGCTGCCCGAACTTTGACGAAACTCGCCGCCTGTGCAAATTTCTGCATGAGAAACACAATGGTGCACTCCCCGGAGCTCGGTGACGGCCGGAATAGTGCTCGCGACGGTGACAGCCGCCGGGAGCTCATCGGTGACGTCGAACTCATTGTCCTCTGCACCTTTTTCGACGCGGTTCGCTCGGAGAGTTCCGCTGAGACTTTCTGATCACAGATATGAGCACTGATCCCCGTGAAAACGGCCGCAACTAGGACCTCAACGTCGACCTAGGGCTAAAACGTCGGTTATCGGAAAATTTCAAAGAACAGCAACCCTAGTCTATGGTTTTCGCCGGTTTTTTATCCTAGGTGGCCGTGGACAGGTGCAGAACGTATGTGTAGCTCGGAATCCTCTGTGGTGAACTACCCATTATGAATTTCCGAGTTTTTAACTATTCGGTCATTTGAACACCGAATGACTAACCGGACAAATTCCACCCCGGCGAAGCACGAGAGGAGGAGCGGTCAGCACGAGCGTGTTAAGCACCTTGGAGCGGACCTTTTTTGTGTAGCTCGTCGGCCACGAAGGTGCCTGTGTCGCCCGAATGCCAGTGATCATAGAGAGGCAAGCTCGGAGTGATTTGCTTCGGTCGTGGGGCCGAAGGCAAACTGCGTGAGGGGAGAAACGGGACACGGCAGGGCTACACGTTTTCTCTCTTCGGTCCCTGATCTTTCCCCCTCCCCGAGCAGGAGCTGGCCTGGCTGAGGCGATTGGGCGCCGATGTCGGTAGCTGGCGCGCGCTCGCTCTTGGTCGAGTGAAAAATCAAGCCGATAATGCTTTTGTATTAAGGCTACTGACAAGTGGGGCCCTCCCCTCTAATTCTTTTCTGATTTTCCTTTCTGTTTTCACTGAAAAGATCCCAGCTACTCACAATTGAATGAAAGGCTTAACCCCAAAGTCATGGTTTGAATTTGATTTCCTCAATTTGAAACTGGTTTGGCTAAATTTTGCTGCACATTTGAACTGAAATTCAAATTCAGTTTTGAATTATTGCAAATTTAGCCCCCGACAAGATAAACTCCAATGAGGATGAAAATTGGTGGACCAACACAGAAAAATGTGCTGAGTTTGAATATGAAGTCAACTTTTGAATTCAAGTGATGAAAGTGGCTGCAATTTGAATTTGCATTCAAATTGGCCCTTTTTACAAATATCTCCAAAATTGCTTCAAAAAGTCTTGGATTTGCATGAAATTTTGCCTGAGCCCTCCCAAGACTATTTAAGGTCTAGGGGTGAGCTCAACCTTTCATGTGTATGTGTATGACTCCTGCTTTTTGAAATTAGGGCTTTCCCCTCTAATGTAAGGGCCTCAGTTTTGGACACATAACTGAAGTGTTCATCACCATACACACACACCTCATTTGAGCAAAGATGATGAACACAAATGAAGAGCAAGTAACCACCATCAACATGCTCATTAGAGAACAAACTCACACATTGCAAAAGTGGTATTTTCCACATGTGATATAGGTGGGCTGGACATATGAAAACTCCTACACATTGCTAAGAATGTCCATGCCAAGTTTCACCCAAATTCAAAACCTTTTTGAGGTCATTTTGGGTATAGCTAGAAAGAGGGCAGTTTGAAACCATATTCAAATTTAAACTGCTTTTATCCCATGAATTTAAAAGTGGGAGGCATATTCTTACTCAGCACATTTTTGTGAGCTCACACACCAATTTTCACTCCATTTGGAGTTGATCTTGACATGAGCTAAGTGGGGCAAATTCAAATTTATTTGAATTAAAAACTGAACTTGTGCTGAAATTCATTCAAACCAAACCCAATTTGAATTGTACTCAATTTAAATGGCTCATGGGTGAATAATTTGAATCACCATGGGTATTTTGGGGCTCACTGTTTACAACAGTGATTAGGAGTGAATTTCAGAGGTTAAAACCCCGGGTGGGACCCACATGTCAGCCACTGAAGCAAAAGAAACCGACTGAGAGCTCAGCTCGGGTAACCGCGCGCGCTGCAGCTGCCGCCACAGCGAAGAAACGGCGAAGCCACCAGCTGCTTGCCGATCTCAGCCGCGTAACCGACTCCCTGGGACTTTATCTACCCGCCCGAGCGGTCACCGGCGCCTTCTACCGCTGCCTCGTCGCACTTCCACCCAAAACGCCGAAACACCTCGCCGCCCGAGTGAACCTTCAGTTCCTCATCGCCCGGCCAATCCAGTGACCCTCCCGGCGATCTGAGACCAGCACCGGGTGCACCAAGCCATCTTTAACGCCCTCGCATCGGTTCCAGACCCTGCGCGGTCTTCCCCGAGCTCCACCGCGGCGATCTTTGCTCTGCCGGTTCAGCTCGAGCCTCCGCTGCGGGAACCGCCCTTCCGGCCACCACAGCCCACCGTTCACGGAGCTGTAAACAGCAAAGAGGTTCGCCTTCAACCCCTCTTTCTTTTCAGTAAGCTCCGGCGGCGTGACAAGCGCTGCTCAAGCCGGAATTTCATGTTTTCACGACGTTGTGCAAAAGTGAGGTTTGCACCGATCCGAGAAATTCGTAAGCCACACTGCATCATACGTCCTCTCATGGAGAGGGTCACTTCTGGTAGCCCGTGCGGGTCCATAGGAGCAGGAACCACGAAGAACCGTGTAGAGAAACCACTGTTCTTCGAGTTTTAGTAGAAATCCCGATTTCCGGCCTAGGTCGCATAGTGACAGCCCAACACAGCCCTTCCCGAGCTCCGTGGAGCTCACGTCGACCTTTCCTATGGTCCAATGATGCTCGACGACCCTTAGCTCGATCGGGTTAGGTGCTAGGGGGGACGGGCAATACGGCCGAAGTTCTCCCGAGTCTGCGGCTCGTCGCCGACCATGTGGCGGCCATTTTCATGGCGAGCTGGCCGAGAATCCTGTTCCCCGAGAGAAAATAGGCAGAGGCGGCCAAAATCGTGAAGTTTGGAGCTGTACAGAAGCCGGCGGCGAGCTCTCCGGCAAGGCTCCTCGGCGGCAGAACGCGGGCAGCGGGAGGTTGACGAAGGGGTGGACCCCAGCTGTCAGCGGGAGATATTTTAAATCGGGATCGGGCTGCGGCCGGGATCGGCTGTGCTGGCACGCAAATACCCTGTGAGCCCCGGTGTGCCGGACACCTCCGCGCTCGACACGTGTCCTCGCCGGCCACCGCGAGATTTAAACTTTTTCCCCGATTTTCAGAATTCTTCCAAACTTCAAATCATCATAACTTTGGCTAGAAAGCTCGAAATCGAGTGAACCAAATTTTGTTGGATTCAGCTCTCCGAGCACTTTCCAGAAAATCAAGTTTCACTTCATGAAAATCTTTATTTCTCCAGAATTAATTCCTCAAAATTTAAACTCTTTGGAATTTTAACTGGAGAATCCTTTGGAGGAGAATCTTGAAATTTTGCTGGGATGTTCAACAAAATATCCCTGAACTACCATAAAAATTTCAGACCCATTTGAGCTCATTTGATCCACCTAATGGTGTGATTAGTGAAACTGTTCAAGAGAAAATAGAAAATGTTCAGAAACATTTTCAGAATTTTCTCTGAAACTGTTTAGCTCATATCTTTAGCTAGGAACATTCAAATTAAGTGAGACCAACTACATTAGAACCCTCTGAAAATCTAGTTTTCAGAAAGTCATAGTTTGTTTCATGAAAATCCTTAGAACACCCTAAAAGCCTTTAATTCAGGTCAAGTACATGATTAATTGTGGAGGGCTCAAATGAGCTTTGCTGCAACTAAAACTTGACCAAGTCTCTGTTTAGGTTGTGACCAAGCCACAGTAAAAATTTCACATTCATTGGGCTTATCTAGTAAGAGTTATAGACTTCACAAGTTAAAGTTAATACAACTGCATCTAAATTAATACATGTATTGCTTCTATCATGTAGTCGCTAAGGTCGAGGAGGAACCCGAAGTCCTAGACTTTGTTACTCCGGAGGAACAGCTAGCCTACGACCAAGAGCAGCAAGGCAAGCTCCGGTTTGCATTAACCGTTTTACAAATTTTATTGTTTTGAGCACTTACTTGAGTATTATGATTCTTTGCATTAGAGTCTTGTTTGGAAGCCCAACTGCATAGCCCAGAAAACCATGGTTTGGGTTTAGGATGGCAGACCCTGTTAGCTACTGCAATGCTAATATAGAGTAGGATTCGGTACAAGTCGAGTAGTTGGAACTACTCGCGAGAATAGGCTAGAGGCACTCGACTCGGGTAGTGATAGCACATGAAACACATGGCAAGAAAATGAGACCAAGCGGAGGGTTAAGGGCAGCAGGACTTTGGGGCCTGTGTGCTGTATCTCCGCTTGCATCGATTGAGGACCGAGCCATGTGCGGGCCTGTTGAACAAGCTAGAACAGTACCGAAGACCTACCGGCTATATGGGAACCGGGAAACCGATGTAACTCGGGTAGCTGGGTATTGAGGCATTGTCCGTCATTCAGAGGGTAGGTTGAGAGCTCGAGGTGTAAATCGGCTGGCGGCACGGAGATGCGCGTGCAGAGACCTCTTGCTCGGGACGATGGGACCGGTTCAATATTTGGCTGACGGGCGAAAGGTGGTTGCGTACGGCGTCCGTGATGGTTGTTGTAGGCAACATCGAGTACGGGCATACCTGACGGGTTGTTCGGGTAACCCTGCAGGTGTAAATCGATTATAATCGCCGTCCCTCGCGGTCAGTGAGTACCACTTGTTCACTGTACCATGACGTAGAAAGAACAGGCTAGTTACATGTTAAAATGCTGCTGATTGAAAGATGGACTTTGCTTGTTAATGGTTTGTTGTAGTTTAGAGCTAACTAAAGTTCTTTTCAACTTTGGGCAAAGTACATGAGAGAAATGCGTTTCTTGTTTGATTGCGGCTCTCTCATGTGCCTTAGCGTAAGGTTCTCCACAACCTGCTGCTAAAACCTGAAAATAAGGTTCTACTAATTAGGCGAGTCCTTGCAAATGATTTTTACCTCATGTAACCCATTACCCCTCATGTAGAAGTTCCATGTTTAGGTGAGATGGGTCAGACATGCTGAGCCTTCGTCCTCACTGCTTGTGTTTGAAGCTTTTGCAGGGTTCTATGAGGAAGGGACTCCCGAAGAGGAGACAGAACCCCATGAGGGGAACCCCGTCGAGTGGGAGTCGTGCACGCCGCAGAGTTAGTGTGCGTGTGTGCTAGCAAGGACACGTTCAAGGGCTGAACGTGGACTTGATGCGTAGTCTACGCCCTTGAGTGTAGACTGGAACTATTTTGGTGTAAACATGTTCATAAACTTGTTTATGTAATAAAATTCCGCTTCCGCTTTGTACCTTTGACGTGTGTTATCCGGTGCTGTGCAACGCAGCACCCCTCAGCGTGATCCTGGCTCGACAAGACCGTTGGGTCGTGTCATCTAACCACCCTATTGATGGTGTTTACTTGATCTTCACAAGTGTTCATGAGATATCCACCACATGAGCTGTGGTGTTGTGAGGTGATGAAATGAACACTTTTGCAAGTCACTTTCTTGGGCTTTTACAGCAAGCGTGAGCACATAGGCTCAGCAAGACTGATCCATCTTGTAAGGGCCTAAGATCGTGCACACAATCAAAGTGTTCATTACACCACAGACACCTCATTTGAGGACAACTTATGAACACATTTGAAGAGCAAGCAACTACAATCAATATGTTCATTAGAGGATGAACTCACAAAATGCAAAAGTGGTATTTCCCACATGCATCATATAGGGGCTGAGCATATGAAAAACTCCTACACCTTGCTAGGAATGCTCATGCCAAATTTCACCCAAATCCAAAACCTTTTTGAGGTATTTTTGGGTATAATTGGAAAGAGGCTAGTTTGAACTCAAATTCAAACTCAAACTCCTTTCATCCCATGAATTCAAAAGTGAGATTCATATTCACACTCAGCACATTTTTGTGCACACCAACTTTCACTCCACTTGGAGTTGATCTTGACATGAGCCAATTTTAGCAAATTCAAATTCAATTTGAATTTCAAACTGCATATGTGCTGTAAATGTATTCAAACACTTTACAATTTGAATTCTATCAAGTTCAAATGGGCATTTGGTAGATAATTCAAATTTCAAAGGGTATTAGTGGAACAACTGTTTAGAACAGTGGGAGAAAGTTAATTTCAGATGTTAAAATGGAAGTGGGACCCACTGTCAGTGTGTGATAGCCGAGTGAACCGACTCCACCTCTGTTCACTCGGTTTCTCGCACGCGATTGAGCGGACGCCACGGCGAGGGAAGCTTGCCAGCATCTGATTGCCACCTCTGGCCACCGAGTCGCCCTTATGCCCTCTTATTTTCACGCCCAAGCGTCCACAGACTGATCTCACCGGTGTGCCGACACTCTCCCGCACAGAAAACGCGCCGCACGTCGCCACACACCCGAGAACCACCATCTCGCCGTCGACCGGCCAAACCTGTCCCTCCCACCGTGAGCTGATGCCACAAACGGCACCGCCGACCTTTGCTCGATGTACTCCAACCCTCAGTTGCTCGTGATCAGCTCCTGTCGAGCTTTTCCGAGCCAATCTTCCACTTCCCGATTCACTCCGAAGCACATCCGACTTGACACCATCGCCCGGGTAGCTCCGAGCTTTTCCGGCGCAGCCAACTGGTCTCTGAGGTTAGCATCGAGGTCTAGTAGCTTTCCCCGAGCTCCCTAGCTTCATCTTAGCACCGGTTAGCCAGAATTTCAGTTTTCCCGACGATCGTCGTATAGAACACCGAGAACCAAAACCCGAAATTCACCTCGATCACTTAGTCACTGGAAATCCTGGTCAAGCTGAAGCTATAGTAGCACCTCGCAGTCACCTCGGCCAAATACTAGCGACGATAATCAACCCAGTGAGCAGAGCACCATATTTTGGCCACCGCCGGTGAAAACGGCTCGGGTCACCGGTGAAGTCTACTTTCCCGGCGATCTCCGGCCAAAAGGAGGGCAGGGTTAGCATCCCCGTGCCCCAGTGGTGCGTTGCGACCCATTGGTTGATCATGTTCAATGCTGAGACGTTCTAGCACCATCAGACCCGAACTCAATTCCGCCGCCACCGTCACCGACTACGTTTCCAGCGATGTCGAGGCGCAAGGAGTTGTCCGGCGTGTGCGCCGTGCCCCAAGGGTCATGTAGAAAGAAACCGTGTCGAGAATAAGGCAGTAACGGCCGAGAATGAGCTGCGCCACCGTCGCTGTGCGTCGCGTGCTCGGGTGCTGGCGGGAGGTTGAAGAAGGCACTGTGCGTGGGACCCACATGGAGTGTTTTAAACATTTTCCCGAATTTCAGATTTAGTTCAACTTCAAACCCATATAACTTTGGCTAGGAACTCCAAATCGAGTGAACCAAATTCTGTTGGATTCATCTATCTGAGTAATTTCCAACAAATCAAGTTTCAATTTATGAAAATCCTTATTTCTCCAGAATTAATTCTTCAAAATTTAAAATTATTATAATTTTAACTGGGGAACCCTTTAGAGGAAAATTCTGAAATTTGTCCAGGATGTTCACCATAATATCCCTGAGCTACCGTAAAAATCTCAGATCCAATTGAGCTCATTTGATCCACCTAATGGTGTGATTAATAAAACTGTTCCAGAGATAACGGAAAATGTCCAGAAATATTTTCAGATTTTCCTTGAAATTGTTTAGCTCATATCTTTGGCTAGGAGTCTTCAAATTAGGTGAAACCAACACCATCAGAACCCTCGGAAAATCTAGTTTTCAGAAAGTCATGCCTTTCTCCATGAAAGTCCCTAGAACACCCTAAGAGCTCCAATTAAGACCAAGTGCACAATTATTTGTGGAGGGCTCAAATGAGCTTTACTGCAAATGAAACTTCGTCAAGTCTCTCTATAGGATGTATCCAAACCACAGTAAAAATTTCAGAGTCATTGGGCCTGTCTAGCAAGACCTATAGTCTTCACAATTTCAACTTTAAATTCAAATGCATTCAAATTAATACATATATGTATTATCTCATGTAGTAGCTAAGGTTGAGGAGGAGCTTGAAGTCTTAGACTTCATAACTACAGAGGAACAGCTAGCCTACAACCAACAGCACCAATGCAAGCTCCGGTTTGCATTAGCCTTTTATTAAAATTTTACTGTTTTGAGAACTTACTTTGAGCACCTACTTAAATTTTGCATTAGAGTCTTGTTTGAAAACCCAAATGCATAGCAAAGAAAAACCTGGGTAGGGCTTAGGTTTTTAACCCTTGATTAGCTACTGCAATGCTAAGACAGTGTAGGATTCGGTACAAGTCGAGTAGTTGGATCCGCTCGCGAGAATAGGCTAGAGGCACACTACTCGGGTAAAGATAGCAAATGGAACACATGGCAATAAAAATGAGACCAAGCGGATAGTAAGGGCAGAAGGACGTTGGGGCTTGGGTGCCATTGCTTCACTTGTGTCGATTGAGGACTGAGCCATGTGCGTGCCTGTTGAACAAACTAGAACAGTACCGAAGACCTACCGGATATATGGCAACCGGGAAACCGAAGTAATTCAGGTAGCTGGGTGTTGAGGCATTGCTTGTCGTCCAGAGGGTAGGTTGAGAGCTTGAGGTGTAAATTGGCTGGTGGCACTGCGGATGCACGCGCAGAGACCTATTGCTCGGGGCAATAGGACCGGTTCAACATTTGGCTGATGGATGAAAGGTGGTCGCGTACGACGTCCGTGATGGTTGCTGTAGGCAACATCAAGTACGAGCGTACGTGATGGGTTATTTGGGTAACCCTGCTGGTTTAAATTGATTATAATCGCCATCTCTCGCGGTCAGTGAGTACCACTTGTTCATTGTACCGTGACGTAGAAAGAACAGGCTAGAGTCATGTAAAAGTTGCTGATTGAAAGCTATACCTTGATTGTTAATGACTTGTTGTAGTTTAGAGCAAATTAAAGTTCTTTTAAACCTTGGGCAAAGTACATGAGACAAATGCGTTTCTTGTTTGATTGTGGCTCTCTCATGTGCCTTAGCATGAGGTTCTCCACAATTTGCTGCTAAAAACTTGAAAGTAAGGTTCAAATAATTAGGCGAGTCCTTTGCAACTTACTTTTCCCAAATACGCATGATCCAACATGTAGAAGTTTCATGGATAGGAAAGACGGGTCAGGCTTGCTGAGCCATCGTTGTCACTGCTTGTGTTTGAAGCTTTTGCAGGGTGTTATGAGGAAGGGACTTCCGAGGAGGAGACGGAAACCCACGAGGGAAACCGCGTCGAGTGGGAGTCATGCATGCCGCCGTGTTAGTGCGCATGTGTGCTAGCGGGGACACGTTCACGGGCTGAACGTGAACTCGGTGCGTAATCTACGCCCGTGAATGTAGACTGAACATATTTTGTTGTAAAAATTTTCATAAACTCGTTTATGTAATAAAACTTTGCTTCCGCTTTGTACCTTTTATGTGTGTTATCCGGTGCTGTGCAACGCAGCACCCCTCTGCGTGATCCTGGCTCGACGAGGCCGGCAGGCCCTCGCACGTCTCTCCTAAACAAGAAACTTTACATGAACGACGGAATGAATTAGGGTAGCTGAATTTGCATAAAGGACTCGCCTAATGTTGATCCTTAACTTTCAGATTTTTAAGCTTCATTTTAAAGACTTTGAGCTGAACAGCATCGTAACTCCACAATCAAACAAGAAACGCTTTGTTGCGATGCTTCTTGCACAAAGTGAAGTAAAGTTTAATGAGCACTATATCTAATGCAAGCATGGTTCCAATACAACTTAAATCACAGCCTTATCAAGTTCAAAAGAAACCATTCAGTTGTTACTACGTCAAGACGCAGTGGGAAAGTATGCTCATATGACCGCGAGTGACGGTGATTCGAATCAATACACGCCCGTACTACATGACACGTACACCCGTACTCCGAGTTCCGGCAGCAACCTCGACTGACGTTGTACGCGGCTACCTTTCCCAAGATCTTCCACACAGGACGCGGTCTAAGTGCCCTGAGTACGCAAGCTCCCTCAAGGTACATATCTGCAGTGATATGTTCTCGAGCGAGTTACCTCCTGCTACCCTGACGCCGAAAGCCTAAGACAGTTAGAAAAGATCCAATGTATATCTCCCGAGGTACATCGATTTCCTGGGTCCCATATAGCCAGTATGCACCCGGTACACAACTCAAACTTGTGCAACAGGGCCAAGCACGGACAGGCCTTAACCGACACAGGAAGGGCTATGCACGCACGGTCCGCAGCCTGCTGCATCTAAACCTCCCTGCCCGGTCTCCATTTCTTAAGTGTGAACTTTTCTCGTTGTTTCTATTTTTGACCCGCTCCGGATAAACCAGCCCTAAATTCGCGAGTAGATTCCTACTACTCGACTTCTACCGGACCTTTCCTACTAACATTTAGCGTAGCCAAATCCACTCGAGGAGATGCTATTCTACCCTTTCTCTCTTAGGACATTTCTGGTCATGCAGTTGGGTTTTCATTATCAACTAGACTTAATGCAATCAAACAATTCAAAGCTATGATCTCTAGAAATAGAAATGCTTTATAAAACTGTTCAAATGCAAACTGGGGCTTGCCTGTTTTGCAGGTGACTAATATAAACAGTTAGTGAAGATCACTTGAGGCTTGATCACTCGCTTTCCTTCCTCCTTGATCTTCACTTCAATTCCTTCACACGTTCTCACATAGATGCTACACGATATGAATATGCATATGTATTTAATTGTAAAGCTTTTGCTAATAAGCTCTAATGACAAGTTTAAAAACTGGAGCTCGGTTTAATAATTTAAAATGACACTGGTGCTAGTGGGTTTAGTTTGGTTTAAGCACTATGATCAAGTGTTGAGTGCTTTTCATCACTTGTGTGTTGATCACCTAAAGAGGTTACACAGGACAGTGGTGATCCAGAGATCCAATGGAGCTGAAAATTTTCATGTGAGTTCCTTGTCACCAGAAAGTTATCTGGACCAAAAATTAGCACTTTTCATTGGGTGGTTTATTCAGAACAATTCCCTAAGCAATTAAGCACACAGGATTTAATTCTGAAGTAAATCACATGTTCATGTAAAACTTAGTGAACTACAATTTCCATTATAGTTCATAGAGCCTGCATGAAGTTTCCTAGGATTTTTGGAGCTAAAATTGCCCAGAACTGAATTTCCAAGTTTTGGAAATTCTCTGGAAATGTTTCTGTATTCATTTGAACACAGAAAATTAAAACCTGAATTCTCCTAATTAAATCAACTCCAAATGATCTGAAATTTTTACATGAGTTCAATAATAGCCTAAAGGATATCCTGGTAAAATTTGAAGATTTTTGGATAAACCAAACTCCCTCTAAAATTCTTTGATGCAAAGATTTAAAGAATTTTCCAGAATTAAATAATGACTTTCATACAAATTGGGTTGCATATTTAGATATAGTTTGTCAACCTGAATCTAACACAATTTGAATCACTAAATTTGGAGTTTCCTAGCAAAAGTTATGCTCTTCTGAAGTTTGGGGAAAATTTGGAATTTGGATTAAATTGTGGAAATGTTTAAACCTGACTGTGGGTCCGGGGAAACACATGTCACTCACTGGAACCAAGCTACTCGGGGCCACAGGATTATTTCCCATGCTGTCACAGATGATCCGTGCCCACAGACGATCCCACACCCGGTTTTCTTCTCACTGATAGCGGGCCCGGCCCCGGTCATCGTCTAGCTCGCGCATCCCGCGAGATAGCGCCGCCGTGCTCGCCGGAGCACCTCGGAACCCGGTTGTCCAGCCAACTCCTGAGCTTCCACTTGCCGCTAGTGCCTAATTCGACTCGAGGAACCCTCTAGGGTGTGGTCTACCCGAGCCGACAGGGCCTCCAACTTCGCTCGCGACGGCGCGATGGCTCGGTGGAAGTCTGGCGACGTCGCCCCGACGCCCTACAACCTCCCACCTATGGTTTCCAAGCTGTCACACCCGATATTCCATAAGGAACACCGAGCGTATACTCACATGTATGCCAAGATCAGTTGAGTCATACATGTGCCGACAAGAGTGAAATATCATTGTATTACAAGCCAAGTGTATCATACAACGTAATATTACATCATAAGACATAAAGTATCAATTATGAGTACAAGCACACTAATAATATCACAGCGGAAGACTCTAGCGGGGTGCTCCAGTTCCACAGGCGTTGCCCGGGGGTTACGCCAACCTAGAACAACTCCTCGGGATCGAAGTAATCCTCGTCAAAGTCTACGTCTTCATTTGCACCTGAGCCAACATATGATATCCAACAAAAGCAAGTTTGAGTACCGAAGGTACTCAGCAAGTGTAGGAAAGAATGTTATGAAGGTCAATAGCAAGGGAAGGCTAACATGGTTAAGCACTATGCATTAATCCTAAGCCTTAGCTTTGATTAGCAACCTATCTTACTAAGTGTTAATCCCACCATCATCATAATTAAGTCATTAATGTTAGGTTACACCACCCAACAACCTCTTTTGACTCACTTCCATGTTTCTCTAATCATGGACAAGTCCAAGCCGCTCTTGACCGTGAGCACGACTGTCATGACAGTTTGATTCTCTGCAGAGATTGTACCACTTTACCCACAAGTAGTGATTTCATCCCCTGTTGCCAGGTGGACTAAGAACCTCCCTGATATCCGTGGTTGCAAGCCACATTACACACTTCCTTTGGTGTGCGATCAGGAGATCACTACATGGCCTTTACAAAGGGTCTACCAGCAAGTACAAGCCCACTGAGGTTTCACCGCTGTAGTTCCTGGGAGTAACCCTCCCCTACAGAAGCCCCCTCTTGAGCCTTGCAGTTCCCAGGGCAGTCAAAAATGGACTCCCATTCCCCGCACCATCCAAACACTCATACTATACCGGCAAACTCCTAATTAATTGGCCAAGCTGCCCCATCTCAGTCTTGTGGTGGCACTGTAAAGCCAGGTTAACTGTTCCATGAACCGGTCCTTAGAATCTAGGACAGGCACTAACTCATTCCCGAGTCTCGTGCACGAAGCACCAACCAAACAACCAGCCTGTCTAGATTCATAACCACATGACACATACACTTGTGTCTTTCATATAATCCACAAGACTAGTATCAACTATGTTTCATTCATCTCTAAAGTTCTAAGCATGGCTAAGCACATAAAATGATAACCATCGAGTCCTATCTAATTACCCCCATGGTTTTGCAAGGAAAGATAAAGCAATGAAACTATGGAAACATCCTACACTGGGTTTCATATTAAAGACATCATGCAAATAATCTAACTATTCATCCTAGAATAGGAACAAAGTGATCAAGGAACACTTGCCTTTTTATTGCTGCTCAGAAATGTCAAAATTTGCCGTTGAAAATCGACAGTTGGTTTTGGGGCTGGTTCTTAATTCAACGATTTCGAGAGGGCTGCATCATTCCGGCCGTGATCAACGGAGGCGCATGGTGTCGCTCGGTGGCAGCGATGACTGTCTCGACAAAGAAACACGAACACATGGAAAAATTCACTAATCCTCAACTTTTCTACCAAATTCGGAGGAGGAAAACACGAGTAACTCACCTAGTGCGGTTTCTTTGATCGAAACAGCCCCAAAATGCGTTGAACGGCGGCGGTGATCGTCGGACTTCATCGCAAGAGCGCTAGAATCAAGGATCTTCTACATTTTTTTTCTTGTTGGAGGGTATCCTAATGAGAATTTACTTGTATGTGGGAGAAAGAGAATTGGGGTCTCTTGTTTGTTTAAATAGGAGAATGAAGGAGGGGGTTGTAGGAGGCGGTTGTGGGCAGCGGTTGCTGCCTTTTTCTCACGTGGGTTGTGACAAACTACCCCCCTTAAATGGAATCTCGCCCCGAGATTCAGAAGGTTTAGGATTTTGAATGTTTGGTTGAATAAAATGGTTTCATTAAGATGTGCAAGAAAGACGTAATCAAAATTCATATGATTAGTACCACACGGTTAAGACCAAACTATTTGTGGCTACAATGATTGTTAAGTGCCAAAAAACGGTTTTGATATGGGGAAGGAGATATAAGCTTTACTAACCTAGTATACACGCTACACACAAGTAAGCATATATCATCATAGGTTTGTAGCGATCTTCAGAGCCTCCGAGGTTGCTTCCTGTTAGTGGATCTTCATCTTCATGTGTGAGAGCCTTCTATGTCAAATTTTTCTTTCTTCTTACATTGTCGTCATCGGTGATGATCCTTCATATCGATTATCTAATCGTTCTTAAAAGTAAGTACTAAAATGCGATAGACTACCCCCTTAAATAAAGAAACGCACTAGATTACAATATATCACACAATTTTTTTTAACTCGTTATGACCAAGGCATTGATTTCATTCGCTAATCAAAATGGGACCTAAGCGAGTGGTGAATAAATTTCTTCAAAAGTCTTCTTCTCTTTTCAAGTTGTCTTTATACGTTAATCTTCAAAAATTAAAATTATGTTGATTTGAAAAATAACAAAGTTAGAAAAAAAAATAGGAAGCTAGATGAGGCTAAACAAGGAAATAAGAACCAATATATCAAATATTTTTTTAAATAATTTTTATGATAATGATAAAATAGTTAATACGTCCATTTCTAACTAGGCTTGCGTCCTACGGGCAACTTTGGCTCTGATACCACTTTGTCACACCCGATATTCCATAAGGAACACCGAGCGTATACTCACATGTATGCCAGGATCAGTTGAGTCATACATGTGCCGACAAGAGTGAAATATCATTGTATTACAAGCCAAGTGTATCATACAACGTAATATTACATCATAAGACATAAAGTATCAATTATGAGTACAAGCACACTAATAATATCACAGCGGAAGACTCTAGCGGGGTGCTCCAGTTCCACAGGCGTTGCCCGGGGGTTACGCCAACCTAGAACAACTCCTCGCGATCGAAGTAATCCTCGTCAAAGTCTACGTCTTCATTTGCACCTGAGCCAACATATGATATCCAACAAAAGCAAGTTTGAGTACCGAAGGTACTCAGCAAGTGTAGGAAAGAATGTTATGAAGGTCAATAGCAAGGGAAGGCTAACATGGTTAAGCACTATGCATTAATCCTAAGCCTTAGCTTTGATTAGCAACCTATCTTACTAAGTGTTAATCCCACCATCATCATAATTAAGTCATTAATGTTAGGTTACACCACCCAACAACCTCTTTTGACTCACTTCCATGTTTCTCTAATCATGGACAAGTCCAAGCCGCTCTTGACCGTGAGCACGGCTGTCATGACAGTTTGATTCTCTGCAGCGATTGTACCACTTTACCCACAAGTAGTGATTTCATCCCCTGTTGCCAGGTGGACTAAGAACCTCCCTGATATCCGTGGTTGCAAGCCAGATTACACACTTCCTTTGGTGTGCGATCAGGAGATCACTACATGGCCTTTACAAAGGGTCTACCGGCAAGTACAAGCCCACTGAGGTTTCACCGCTGTAGTTCCTGGGAGTAACCCTCCCCTACAGAAGCCCCCTCTTGAGCCTTGCAGTTCCCAGGGCAGTCAAAAATGGACTCCCATTCCCCGCACCATCCAAACACTCATACTATACCGGCAAACTCCTAATTAATTGGCCAAGCTGCCCCATCTCAGTCTTGTGGTGGCACTGTAAAGCCGGGTTAACTGTTCCATGAACCGGTCCTTAGAATCTAGGACAGACACTAACTCATTCCCGAGTCTCGTGCACGAAGCACCAACCAAACAACCAGCCTGTCTAGATTCATAACCACTTGACACATACACTTGTGTCTTTCATATAATCCACAAGACTAGTATCAACTATGTTTCATTCATCTCTAAAGTTCTAAGCATGGCTAAGCACATAAATGATAACCATCGAGTCCTATCTAATTACCCCCATGGTTTTGCAAGGAAAGATAAAGCAATGAAACTATGGAAACATCCTACACTGGGTTTCATATTAAAGACATCACGCAAATAATCTAACTATTCATCCTAGAATAGGAACAAAGTGATCAAGGAACACTTGCCTTTTTATTGCTGCTCAGAAATGTTAAAATTTGCCGTTGAAAATCGACAGTTGGTTTTGGGGCTGGTTCTTAATTCAACGATTTCGAGAGGGCCGCATCATTCCGGCCATGATCAACGGAGGCGCACGGTGTCGCTCGGCGGCAGCGATGACTGTCTCGACAAAGAAACACGAACACATGGAAAAATTCACTAATCCTCAACTTTTCTACCAAATTCGGAGGAGGAAAACACGAGTAACTCACCTAGTGCGGTTTCTTTGATCGAAACAGCCCCAAAATGCGTTGAACGGCGGCGGTGATCGTCGGACTTCATCGCAAGAGCGCTAGAATCAAGGATCTTCTACATTTTTTTTTCTTGTTGGAGGGTATCCTAATGAGAATTTACTTGTATGTGGGAGAAAGAGAATTGGGGTCTCTTGTTTGTTTAAATAGGAGAATGAAGGAGGGGGTTGTAGGAGGCGGTTGTGGGCAGCGGTTGCTGCCTTTTTCTCACGTGGGTTGTGACAAACTACCCCCCTTAAATGGAATCTCGCCCCGAGATTCAGAAGGTTTAGGATTTTGAAAGTTTGGTTGAATAAAATGGTTTCATTAAGATGTGCAAGAAAGACGTAATCAAAATTCATATGATTAGTACCACACGGTTAAGACCAAACTATTTGTGGCTACAATGATTGTTAAGTGCCAAAAAACGGTTTTGATATGGTGAAGGAGATATAAGCTTTACTAACCTAGTATACACGCTACACACAAGTAAGCATATATCATCATAGGTTTGTAGCGATCTTCAGAGCCTCCGAGGTTGCTTCCTGTTAGTGGATCTTCATCTTCATGTGTGAGAGCCTTCTATGTCAAATTTTTCTTTCTTCTTACATTGTCGTCATCGGTGATGATCCTTCATATCGATTATCTAATCGTTCTTAAAAGTAAGTACTAAAATGCGATAGACTACCCCCTTAAATAAAGAAACGCACTAGATTACAATATATCACACAATTTTTTTTAACTCGTTATGACCAAGGCATTGATTTCATTCGCTAATCAAAATGGGACCTAAGCGAGTGGTGAATAAATTTCTTCAAAAGTCTTCTTCTCTTTTCAAGTTGTCTTTATACGTTAATCTTCAAAAATTAAAATTATGTTGATTTGAAAAATAACAAAGTTAGAAAAAAAAATAGGAAGCTAGATGAGGCTAAACAAGGAAATAAGAACCAATATATCAAATATTTTTTTAAATAATTTTTATGATAATGATAAAATAGTTAATACGTCCATTTCTAACTAGGCTTGCGTCCTACGGGCAACTTTGGCTCTGATACCACTTTGTCACACCCGATATTCCATAAGGAACACCGAGCGTATACTCACATGTATGCCATGATCAGTTGAGTCATACATGTGCCGACAAGAGTGAAATATCATTGTATTACAAGCCAAGTGTATCATACAACGTAATATTACATCATAAGACATAAAGTATCAATTATGAGTACAAGCACACTAATAATATCACAGCGGAAGACTCTAGCGGGGTGCTCCAGTTCCACAGGCGTTGCCCGGGGGTTACGCCAACCTAGAACAACTCCTCGCGATCGAAGTAATCCTCGTCAAAGTCTACGTCTTCATTTGCACCTGAGCCAACATATGATATCCAACAAAAGCAAGTTTGAGTACCGAAGGTACTCAGCAAGTGTAGGAAAGAATGTTATGAAGGTCAATAGCAAGGGAAGGCTAACATGGTTAAGCACTATGCATTAATCCTAAGCCTTAGCTTTGATTAGCAACCTATCTTACTAAGTGTTAATCCCACCATCATCATAATTAAGTCATTAATGTTAGGTTACACCACCCAACAACCTCTTTTGACTCACTTCCATGTTTCTCTAATCATGGACAAGTCCAAGCCGCTCTTGACCGTGAGCACGGCTGTCATGACAGTTTGATTCTCTGCAGCGATTGTACCACTTTACCCACAAGTAGTGATTTCATCCCCTGTTGCCAGGTGGACTAAGAACCTCCCTGATATCCGTGGTTGCAAGCCACATTACACACTTCCTTTGGTGTGCGATCAGGAGATCACTACATGGCCTTTACAAAGGGTCTACCGGCAAGTACAAGCCCACTGAGGTTTCACCGCTGTAGTTCCTGGGAGTAACCCTCCCCTACAGAAGCCCCCTCTTGAGCCTTGCAGTTCCCAGGGCAGTCAAAAATGGACTCCCATTCCCCGCACCATCCAAACACTCATACTATACCGGCAAACTCCTAATTAATTGGCCAAGCTGCCCCATCTCAGTCTTGTGGTGGCACTGTAAAGCCGGGTTAACTGTTCCATGAACCGGTCCTTAGAATCTAGGACAGGCACTAACTCATTCCCGAGTCTCGTGCACGAAGCACCAACCAAACAACCAGCCTGTCTAGATTCATAACCACTTGACACATACACTTGTGTCTTTCATATAATCCACAAGACTAGTATCAACTATGTTTCATTCATCTCTAAAGTTCTAAGCATGGCTAAGCACATAAATGATAACCATCGAGTCCTATCTAATTACCCCCATGGTTTTGCAAGGAAAGATAAAGCAATGAAACTATGGAAACATCCTACACTGGGTTTCATATTAAAGACATCACGCAAATAATCTAACTATTCATCCTAGAATAGGAACAAAGTGATCAAGGAACACTTGCCTTTTTATTGCTGCTCAGAAATGTCAAAATTTGCCGTTGAAAATCGACAGTTGGTTTTGGGGCTGGTTCTTAATTCAACGATTTCGAGAGGGCCGCATCATTCCGGCCATGATCAACGGAGGCGCACGGTGTCGCTCGGCGGCAGCGATGACTGTCTCGACAAAGAAACACGAACACATGGAAAAATTCACTAATCCTCAACTTTTCTACCAAATTCGGAGGAGGAAAACACGAGTAACTCACCTAGTGCGGTTTCTTTGATCGAAACAGCCCCAAAATGCGTTGAACGGCGGCGGTGATCGTCGGACTTCATCGCAAGAGCGCTAGAATCAAGGATCTTCTACATTTTTTTTTCTTGTTGGAGGGTATCCTAATGAGAATTTACTTGTATGTGGGAGAAAGAGAATTGGGGTCTCTTGTTTGTTTAAATAGGAGAATGAAGGAGGGGGTTGTAGGAGGCGGTTGTGGGCAGCGGTTGCTGCCTTTTTCTCACGTGGGTTGTGACAAACTACCCCCCTTAAATGGAATCTCGCCCCGAGATTCAGAAGGTTTAGGATTTTGAAAGTTTGGTTGAATAAAATGGTTTCATTAAGATGTGCAAGAAAGACGTAATCAAAATTCATATGATTAGTACCACACGGTTAAGACCAAACTATTTGTGGCTACAATGATTGTTAAGTGCCAAAAAACGGTTTTGATATGGTGAAGGAGATATAAGCTTTACTAACCTAGTATACACGCTACACACAAGTAAGCATATATCATCATAGGTTTGTAGCGATCTTCAGAGCCTCCGAGGTTGCTTCCTGTTAGTGGATCTTCATCTTCATGTGTGAGAGCCTTCTATGTCAAATTTTTCTTTCTTCTTACATTGTCGTCATCGGTGATGATCCTTCATATCGATTATCTAATCGTTCTTAAAAGTAAGTACTAAAATGCGATAGACTACCCCCTTAAATAAAGAAACGCACTAGATTACAATATATCACACAATTTTTTTTAACTCGTTATGACCAAGGCATTGATTTCATTCGCTAATCAAAATGGGACCTAAGCGAGTGGTGAATAAATTTCTTCAAAAGTCTTCTTCTCTTTTCAAGTTGTCTTTATACGTTAATCTTCAAAAATTAAAATTATGTTGATTTGAAAAATAACAAAGTTAGAAAAAAAAATAGGAAGCTAGATGAGGCTAAACAAGGAAATAAGAACCAATATATCAAATATTTTTTTAAATAATTTTTATGATAATGATAAAATAGTTAATACGTCCATTTCTAACTAGGCTTGCGTCCTACGGGCAACTTTGGCTCTGATACCACTTTGTCACACCCGATATTCCATAAGGAACACCGAGCGTATACTCACATGTATGCCAGGATCAGTTGAGTCATACATGTGCCGACAAGAGTGAAATATCATTGTATTACAAGCCAAGTGTATCATACAACGTAATATTACATCATAAGACATAAAGTATCAATTATGAGTACAAGCACACTAATAATATCACAGCGGAAGACTCTAGCGGGGTGCTCCAGTTCCACAGGCGTTGCCCGGGGGTTACGCCAACCTAGAACAACTCCTCGCGATCGAAGTAATCCTCGTCAAAGTCTACGTCTTCATTTGCACCTGAGCCAACATATGATATCCAACAAAAGCAAGTTTGAGTACCGAAGGTACTCAGCAAGTGTAGGAAAGAATGTTATGAAGGTCAATAGCAAGGGAAGGCTAACATGGTTAAGCACTATGCATTAATCCTAAGCCTTAGCTTTGATTAGCAACCTATCTTACTAAGTGTTAATCCCACCATCATCATAATTAAGTCATTAATGTTAGGTTACACCACCCAACAACCTCTTTTGACTCACTTCCATGTTTCTCTAATCATGGACAAGTCCAAGCCGCTCTTGACCGTGAGCACGGCTGTCATGACAGTTTGATTCTCTGCAGCGATTGTACCACTTTACCCACAAGTAGTGATTTCATCCCCTGTTGCCAGGTGGACTAAGAACCTCCCTGATATCCGTGGTTGCAAGCCACATTACACACTTCCTTTGGTGTGCGATCAGGAGATCACTACATGGCCTTTACAAAGGGTCTACCGGCAAGTACAAGCCCACTGAGGTTTCACCGCTGTAGTTCCTGGGAGTAACCCTCCCCTACAGAAGCCCCCTCTTGAGCCTTGCAGTTCCCAGGGCAGTCAAAAATGGACTCCCATTCCCCGCACCATCCAAACACTCATACTATACCGGCAAACTCCTAATTAATTGGCCAAGCTGCCCCATCTCAGTCTTGTGGTGGCACTGTAAAGCCGGGTTAACTGTTCCATGAACCGGTCCTTAGAATCTAGGACAGGCACTAACTCATTCCCGAGTCTCGTGCACGAAGCACCAACCAAACAACCAGCCTGTCTAGATTCATAACCACTTGACACATACACTTGTGTCTTTCATATAATCCACAAGACTAGTATCAACTATGTTTCATTCATCTCTAAAGTTCTAAGCATGGCTAAGCACATAAATGATAACCATCGAGTCCTATCTAATTACCCCCATGGTTTTGCAAGGAAAGATAAAGCAATGAAACTATGGAAACATCCTACACTGGGTTTCATATTAAAGACATCACGCAAATAATCTAACTATTCATCCTAGAATAGGAACAAAGTGATCAAGGAACACTTGCCTTTTTATTGCTGCTCAGAAATGTCAAAATTTGCCGTTGAAAATCGACAGTTGGTTTTGGGGCTGGTTCTTAATTCAACGATTTCGAGAGGGCCGCATCATTCCGGCCATGATCAACGGAGGCGCACGGTGTCGCTCGGCGGCAGCGATGACTGTCTCGACAAAGAAACACGAACACATGGAAAAATTCACTAATCCTCAACTTTTCTACCAAATTCGGAGGAGGAAAACACGAGTAACTCACCTAGTGCGGTTTCTTTGATCGAAACAGCCCCAAAATGCGTTGAACGGCGGCGGTGATTGTCGGACTTCATCGCAAGAGCGCTAGAATCAAGGATCTTCTACATTTTTTTTTCTTGTTGGAGGGTATCCTAATGAGAATTTACTTGTATGTGGGAGAAAGAGAATTGGGGTCTCTTGTTTGTTTAAATAGGAGAATGAAGGAGGGGGTTGTAGGAGGCTGTTGTGGGCAGCGGTTGCTGCCTTTTTCTCACGTGGGTTGTGACAAACTACCCCCCTTAAATGGAATCTCGCCCCGAGATTCAGAAGGTTTAGGATTTTGAAAGTTTGGTTGAATAAAATGGTTTCATTAAGATGTGCAAGAAAGACGTAATCAAAATTCATATGATTAGTACCACACGGTTAAGACCAAACTATTTGTGGCTACAATGATTGTTAAGTGCCAAAAAACGGTTTTGATATGGTGAAGGAGATATAAGCTTTACTAACCTAGTATACACGCTACACACAAGTAAGCATATATCATCATAGGTTTGTAGCGATCTTCAGAGCCTCCGAGGTTGCTTCCTGTTAGTGGATCTTCATCTTCATGTGTGAGAGCCTTCTATGTCAAATTTTTCTTTCTTCTTACATTGTCGTCATCGGTGATGATCCTTCATATCGATTATCTAATCGTTCTTAAAAGTAAGTACTAAAATGCGATAGACTACCCCCTTAAATAAAGAAACGCACTAGATTACAATATATCACACAATTTTTTTTAACTCGTTATGACCAAGGCATTGATTTCATTCGCTAATCAAAATGGGACCTAAGCGAGTGGTGAATAAATTTCTTCAAAAGTCTTCTTCTCTTTTCAAGTTGTCTTTATACGTTAATCTTCAAAAATTAAAATTATGTTGATTTGAAAAATAACAAAGTTAGAAAAAAAAAATAGGAAGCTAGATGAGGCTAAACAAGGAAATAAGAACCAATATATCAAATATTTTTTTAAATAATTTTTATGATAATGATAAAATAGTTAATACGTCCATTTCTAACTAGGCTTGCGTCCTACGGGCAACTTTGGCTCTGATACCACTTTGTCACACCCGATATTCCATAAGGAACACCGAGCGTATACTCACATGTATGCCAGGATCAGTTGAGTCATACATGTGCCGACAAGAGTGAAATATCATTGTATTACAAGCCAAGTGTATCATACAACGTAATATTACATCATAAGACATAAAGTATCAATTATGAGTACAAGCACACTAATAATATCACAGCGGAAGACTCTAGCGGGGTGCTCCAGTTCCACAGGCGTTGCCCGGGGGTTACGCCAACCTAGAACAACTCCTCGCGATCGAAGTAATCCTCGTCAAAGTCTACGTCTTCATTTGCACCTGAGCCAACATATGATATCCAACAAAAGCAAGTTTGAGTACCGAAGGTACTCAGCAAGTGTAGGAAAGAATGTTATGAAGGTCAATAGCAAGGGAAGGCTAACATGGTTAAGCACTATGCATTAATCCTAAGCCTTAGCTTTGATTAGCAACCTATCTTACTAAGTGTTAATCCCACCATCATCATAATTAAGTCATTAATGTTAGGTTACACCACCCAACAACCTCTTTTGACTCACTTCCATGTTTCTCTAATCATGGACAAGTCCAAGCCGCTCTTGACCGTGAGCACGGCTGTCATGACAGTTTGATTCTCTGCAGCGATTGTACCACTTTACCCACAAGTAGTGATTTCATCCCCTGTTGCCAGGTGGACTAAGAACCTCCCTGATATCCGTGGTTGCAAGCCACATTACACACTTCCTTTGGTGTGCGATCAGGAGATCACTACATGGCCTTTACAAAGGGTCTACCGGCAAGTACAAGCCCACTAAGGTTTCACCGCTGTAGTTCCTGGGAGTAACCCTCCCCTACAGAAGCCCCCTCTTGAGCCTTGCAGTTCCCAGGGCAGTCAAAAATGGACTCCCATTCCCCGCACCATCCAAACACTCATACTATACCGGCAAACTCCTAATTAATTGGCCAAGCTGCCCCATCTCAGTCTTGTGGTGGCACTGTAAAGCCGGGTTAACTGTTCCATGAACCGGTCCTTAGAATCTAGGACAGGCACTAACTCATTCCCGAGTCTCGTGCACGAAGCACCAACCAAACAACCAGCCTGTCTAGATTCATAACCACTTGACACATACACTTGTGTCTTTCATATAATCCACAAGACTAGTATCAACTATGTTTCATTCATCTCTAAAGTTCTAAGCATGGCTAAGCACATAAATGATAACCATCGAGTCCTATCTAATTACCCCCATGGTTTTGCAAGGAAAGATAAAGCAATGAAACTATGGAAACATCCTACACTGGGTTTCATATTAAAGACATCACGCAAATAATCTAACTATTCATCCTAGAATAGGAACAAAGTGATCAAGGAACACTTGCCTTTTTATTGCTGCTCAGAAATGTCAAAATTTGCCGTTGAAAATCGACAGTTGGTTTTGGGGCTGGTTCTTAATTCAACGATTTCGAGAGGGCCGCATCATTCCGGCCATGATCAACGGAGGCGCACGGTGTCGCTCGGCGGCAGCGATGACTGTCTCGACAAAGAAACACGAACACATGGAAAAATTCACTAATCCTCAACTTTTCTACCAAATTCGGAGGAGGAAAACACGAGTAACTCACCTAGTGCGGTTTCTTTGATCGAAACAGCCCCAAAATGCGTTGAACGGCGGCGGTGATCGTCGGACTTCATCGCAAGAGCGCTAGAATCAAGGATCTTCTACATTTTTTTTCTTGTTGGAGGGTATCCTAATGAGAATTTACTTGTATGTGGGAGAAAGAGAATTGGGGTCTCTTGTTTGTTTAAATAGGAGAATGAAGGAGGGGGTTGTAGGAGGCGGTTGTGGGCAGCGGTTGCTGCCTTTTTCTCACGTGGGTTGTGACACAAGCCCTAGAGCACTGGTGGATGCTAGAGAAGCTTGCCATGATCATACAAGGGCTCGGGAAAGGCTCTAACATAGCTTTCATCATGCACCCAATTGTGAAATGGTGTGTGGCCGTCGGAAAACCACCCAATAGAGCTTCTACCGGTGATCTTAGGCCATGGCGTGGAGAGTAAAGGTGAGCTAGCAAGTCAAGATCATGTGTGTGCAATTTGCAGAGCTCTAAACAAATTTGGCCCGAGAATTTGAAGGATCCTTACCCGAACCTCGGTTTGAGCCGGCCGGAGGAAAATTCCAAAATTCGTCGGCAATAAGCAAAGGCTAGAGCTGGGCTTCGGATGTGAGCAATGCGTGATCCTAGCGCTCCTCTGGTCATCCTCGCTTGGGCGTGAGAAGCTCCCAGTCGAGCTGTCCACGTGAGCGCTTTGCCGCCGTTTGCTTTCGGCCGCCACGGAAGCTTTTGTTTCTCGGTGTAGTGGGGCGTAGCTCACTCGGTGAGGGTGTGAGGAGGTCGGGGAGCGTACTGTGGTATGGTTTTGCTGCTCAGACGAGGTTTACATGCGAGATGGTGGGTGGCCGATCGATCGACGGGGTGGCGGCCGCCTCTGTCCAGTTCTTGCGCGAGGGAGGATAAAACGGAGAGGTTCTCGGTGTTGTGAGCAAAAGAACACGGCTGAGGGAATGAGAATGGGGAACAGCTCACCAGCGCAAATATACGGCACAGGAGAGGCGGTTCTTGGCATGGCGCAGTGTCGAGCATTGAGGCTACGGTTCTGCCCGAGTGAGAGAGGAGAAACAGAGACTTTGCACTGCAATTGAAGATCTTTTGCAACTTAACTTCCTCAATGACATGTGGGTCCCAGCCCCTTCTTATCCCTCTCCAAAATATCTCCAAAATTATCAAATGACCAATTTAATTGTGTGGATTTCAAATCTGAGGTGCATTTGGATAATTGGGCAAGTTTCATCCAAATTCAAATGGGTATTTGAATTCCTTGCAATTTCAAGTCCATTTTGGAAAATGTGTTGCAAAACATTTCAAAATTTCATGAAACTTTGCATACCCACTAATATGGACCTAAGGAATTCAAATATGAAATCTGATTTTAAATTTTGCTGCTTCTAATGAGATTTTTAACACAACAGTTTGAAATTCACTGTGTTGCCCTCATTTGAATTTTGAGTTGAACAAATTTGTTCCAAAATCTGAATTTAGCTTTCTCACTTATATGGAACTTCCCACCTTGGTTTCAAATCCCTTTTGGGTTCCAAGTTTCCAAATAAATATTTTACTTGTGTGAAGAAATCTCTCATGTGTATTATCACATGTGAAAAAGTTTAAACAAGTCTCATTTTTCATACATATGAAACCAACTTTGTGCAAACAGGAGTCTCTTTGTATTCACATTTTTTGGAACCTTTACACCTCACCTCCACTTCGCTACACAATAAAGGTGTGCCGCCGTGTGTATAAGGTGTAGCCAAAAGCCGTTTGGCAAATGATCAACATAGAACTGGAATTTACAAGTATACCGAAAGCTAGTTCATTTGGCCTGAGCTCACTTTAAACTGAAATTCAACCTCCACATAATCTTGTCAGTTGAGCTCAATGGTCAGTAGGTTCTACACAGGAAGAAGCAATGGAAACTGTGGAGAATCGGCCGTGGTATGGCCGTTTTCCTCGTTGCCGACGCAAAACACCTCGGATCACCATCGAGAGTAGGTTTGCCGGCATTTCTAGCTTCCAAAAGGTTCCATTTCATGTTCCTCGTGCTCCACTGATGCTCTGCGAACAATTCCCGACCAATTTGGTGCCGTGTATCGTGAGACCGACCTCGCCGGAACTCTAGGTTCCGCTGTCGCCGGTGCGCACGTGTTTCCAGCCATCGCCGGTGGCCGGCGAGCCCACAGACGAGTTCAGGAGGTCGGAAAATGGAGGGGCGGCGAGTTTCAGCCCGAGAGGTGGACGGGAACTCGGTTCCGGCGAACCTCACTGGAGACCGCCACCATCGGGCGCGTTTGGCGTGAGGAAGAAGAAGCCGGATGCGTGGGACCCACTGGCAGGGATTTAAACATTTCCCGAATTTCAGTTTCTAGTTCAAACTTCGAACCCATATAACTTTGGCTAGGAAACTCCAAATCGAGTGAACCAAATTTTGTTGGATTCATCTCTCTGAGTACTTTCCAACAAATCAAGTTGCACCTCACGAAAACCTTTAGTTCTCTAGAATTAATTCTTCAAAGTTCAAAATGTTTAGAATTTTAACTGGAGCACCCTTTGGTGAAAAATTCTGAAATTTGGCCCGGATGTTCATCATAATATCCCTGAGTACCATAAAAATTCCAGATCCAGTTGAGATCATTTGTTCCACCTAATGGTGTGATTAATGAAACTGTTCCAGAGAAAATGAGAAATGTCCAGAAACATTTTTCAGATTTTCACAGAACATGTTTAGCTCATATCTTTTGTTAGGAATTTTCAAATTAGCTGAAACCAATTCCATTAGAACCCTATGAAATTCTAGTTCCAGAAAGTCATGGCTTGCTCCATGAGAATCCTTAGAACACCCTAAGAGCTCCAATTAAGGCCAAATACACATTTATTTGTGGAGAGCTCAAATGAGCTTTGCTGTAAATGAAATTTGGCCAAGTTAATGTGTAGGTTGTATCCAAACCACAGTACAAATTTCAGAGTCATTAGTACTGTCTAGCTGTACTTATATTCTTAACAATATTAACTCCAAACTCATATGCATTTAAATTGACATATACATATATTTGTCTCATGTTGTCGCTAAGGTTGAGGAGGAGTCAGGAGTTTAAGACTTCATAACTCCAGAGGAACAGTTAGCCTACGACCAGCAGCAGCAAGACAAGCTCCGGTTTGCATTAGCCGTTTTATAAATTTTACTGTTTTGAGAACTTACTTTGAGTATCCACTTCGTTTATGCATTAGGGTCTTGTTTGAAAACCCAAATGCATAGCCATGAAAACCATGGTAGGGCTTAGGTTTTTAAACCTTGAGTAGCCACTGCAATGCTAAGATAGTGTAGGATTCAGTACAAGTCGAGTAGTTGGAACTGCTCGTGAGAATAGGCTAGAGGCACACCACTCGGTTAGATATAGCAAATGAAACACATGGCAAGAAAAATGCGACCAAGCGGAGAGTAAGGGCGGAAGGACGTTGGGCCTTGGTGCCATAGCTCCACTTGTGTCGATTGAGGACTGAGCCGTGTGCGGGCCTGTTGAACAAGCTAGAACAGTACCGAAGACCTACCGGATATATGGAAACCGGGAAACTGATGTAATTCGGGTAGCTGGGTGTTGAGGCATAGCTTGTCGTCCAGAGGATAGGTTGAGAGCTTGAGGCGTAAATCGGCTGGCGGCACTGCAGATGTGCATGCAGAGACCTCTTGCTCGGGACAATGGGACCGGTTCAACATTTGGCTGATGGATGAAAGGTGGTTGCGTACGGCCGTGATGGTTGTTGTAGGCAACATTGAGTACGGGCGTACGTGACGGATTATTCCGGTAACCCTGCAGACGTAAATGGATTATAATCGCTGTCCCTCGCGGTAAGTGAGTACCACTTGTTCACTGTACCGTGACGTAGAAAGAATAGGCTAGTTGCATGTTAAAATGTTGCTGATTGAAAGATGTACTTGATTGTTAATGACTTGTCGTAGATTAGAGCTAATTAAAGTTCTTTTCAACCTTGGGCAAAGCACATGAGAGAAATGCGTTTCTTGTTTGATTGCGGCTCTCTTATGTGCCTTAGCACGAGGTTCATCCACAACTTATGCTAAAACTTGAAAGTAAGGTACAACTACTTAGATGTGTCCTTTGCAACTTTCATTCCATTACACCATGCAAATCCAGCATGTAGAGTTTCATGTATAGGAAAGACGGGTGAGTCTTGCTGAGCCATCATGCTCACTGCTTGTGTTTGAAGCGTTTGCAGGATGCCATGAGGAGGAAGCTCCCGAGGAGGAGACGGAACCCCAAGAGGGCAACCCCGTCGAGTGGGAGTCGTGCACGCCACCGTGTTAGTGTGTGTGCATGCTAGTGGGAACACGTTCACGGGCTGAACGTGAACTCTTTTGCTTAGCCTATGCTCGTGAGTGTAGACTTGACTTATTTTGTTGTAAACATGTAAAAAACAGTTTATTGTAAAAAAAACTTTTGCTTTCACTTTGTACCCTTTTATGTATGTTATTCGGTGCTGTGCAATGCAGCACCCCTCAGCGTGATCTGGGCTAGTCGAGACCGTGTGGTCCTTGCAAGATCTAGCTCGAGTTAGAGTATTTACATTCTCAATGAATACAATTGCATTTGAATTTGACATGCATTGTTTTTATTACATGTAGTCACTGAAGTCGAGGAAGCCCCAGAGATCCTTGATTGCATACCTACGGAGGAGATTTTGGTCGATGACTCGCAGCAAGGCAAGCTTCGGTTTGCATTAGCACTATTTATAAAGTTTTACATTTTGCAATTTTTATAGAATGTGTAGAACTTGTGTGCATTAGGTCTATGATCAAAAACCCAATTGCATAGTCATGAAAACCAGGGGGGTGTGAGTCTAAGTGATGAACCTCGAGTTGCCACTGCAATTCTCCAAATGGTATAGGATTTGATACAAGTCAAGTAGTCAGAACTACTCGCGAGTATAGGCTTAGTGGTATACAACTCGTTTAGTGAGAACAATCATGAGACACATGACTTGAAATTGAGATCGAGCAGCAGATAGGAGCAGCAGGAGTTTGGTGGACTGTGATGCTGTAGCTCTGCTTGTGTCGGTTGAGGACCAAGCTGTGTGCAACCCTGTTGAACAAGCTAGAACTGTACCGAAGACATACTGGCATTATGGGAACCAGGAAACTGATGTAATTCGGGTAGCTAGATGTTGAGGCATTGCTTGTCGTCCAAAGGGGTTAGTTAATAGAAGAAAGGTGTAAATCCTCTAGCGGGCATGTGGTTGCTCCGTGTATTGACCTCCTGCTCGGGACGATAGGACCGGTTCAACACTTGGCTAACGGGTGAACGGTTGTCTCATACGACGTAAGGGATGGTTGTTGTTGGCAACATCGAGTACGGACATATGTGACGTGTTATTCGGGTCAACCCTGCAGATGTAAATCGATTATAATCGATGTCCCTCACGGTCAGTGAGTACTACTTGTTCACTGTACTGTGACATGGACAAACAGAATAGTGTCATGACTCTAAAGTTGCGGTTTGGAAGTACTGTTTGCAAATGCTAATGATGTGCTTTAAATTAGAGAAAATCAAAATTCTTTTCAACCATAGGCAAGGAAACATAGGGAGAATGTGTTTCATGTTTGATTGCAGACTTCCTATGTTGCTTACCACAAGGTTACCACTTTACATGAGGTTAAATCTCGAAAATAGGATTCATGTAATTAGTCGAGTCTTTAAGCAAAGTTCTTTCCTATTGTACACCTAAATTCCAGCATGTAGAGTTTCATGTTCTAGTGGTGTCGGGTCAGTGTTGCTGAGCCTTCATGCTCACTGCTTGTTGTTGAAGCATTGTACAGGTGGGTATGAAGAGGAGGAGGCTCCCGAGAAAGAGACGGGTCCCCTAGACAGTACCACCATCGAGTGGGAGCGGTGCACGCCGCCATGTTAAGAGAGTGTCTGTGTGTGCTAGCAAGAAAATGTTCACGGGCTGAACGTGAACTCTTTTGCTTAGCCTATGCCCGTGAGTGCAGGCTATAACTGTACATTGATGTAAGTTATGTTTGAAAGCATGTTACGTAATAATAGTTAGCTTCCACTGTTTTAATCCTTCTTGTCTTCATACGTGTGTTATCCGGTGTTGCATATTACAACACCCTTCAGCGAGATCTTGGGATGTCGGGACTCCAGGTCCTCACATCGTGGTATCAGAGCTCCGTTGAGGTTTAGCACACTGAAGAAGACTAGATTTTCAAAAACTCGGTGAGGAACGAGTAATAGCACAAATTAGGATGTTATTAGTATATATAGTAACTTACTAACCTATGTGATATATCGGAAGCATGCATCTCGGGATGTTTCATGTTCTGTGGGGTGCATGACTGCACTGTCCACCAGTGCGCACAAGCTAAAGGGTGGAGCCTCACGGGTGGCAGGTAATCCGGCCAGCTTATATATCCTCTACAACTCTTCATGTCGTTTGGGGTTATGTGAGCAATGCCAGTCCCTGGCGTGCTGCGGGCAAGTAGGCGGAGACCCCATCACGTGGATGGTAACGTGAACATGTAGCTCAAGACGTGTTTGGCTTGAGAATGCCCGTGTGACTGACGACAGACGGTCGTATGAAACTGTTATGGAGCCGGGTTCAGTGTGCAGCTGAACCTGATGATTGTGTGGTTTTATGCAGGTACTCTAACCACGAATTCATATCCGAGTAGAACATGTGTGTGAGAGTCGATTAGTGCCACTAAATTAACGAAACCGGCTAAATCCGGTATAGGATTTTCTTTGTGAGGCAACGTAGTACCGACATGATTGGGTGATGCTTCGACATCACACCCTACTAAATGATAAACTACATTGTAAAAGCTGGAAATTTTGATCCATAGTACTAAAAGATTGATTAAAAATTCTTACCTTGATCTGGACTTCGAAATTAAGCAAGTTTCAACTTATGTAACATTTGGAACAGGGTCCTCTGTTTTCAGCTGGAATAATGCTGAAGTTATACTGAGTGCAGAGGTTTAGTTCTTTTGACATTGGGGTGGTGTGATACATTTCTGGAAATATTTTGAAGAGTCATACAACTTTTTTATGGATGTCCAGAGGTGTTTCATCCTTTAACTTGTCGAAATCTTCAGTAGAGTTGAAACTGTCCAGAAAACAGGGTAGAGTAAAACCTCTCTGGAATTCTCTGTAAATTGACCATAACTTCCTGAATAAAATCCACAAATAGTAAATGAGACATTTCTGGAAAGTACATGAGATATGTTACAAGTTTGTAACAAAAAAATTTGTCAAAATCTGTACAGAACTGTCTGGGTTTGTTGGATCAAATCAGGACCTCAAGTACGGTGGTGCTGCCCAATTTTCTCCAGAAATTTTGTCCACTTTGACATCTCATAACTTTTGAACCAGAGCAGATCTAGGGGAATATAAATAAAATATGGAAATCTATTGAAGTTAACTTTAACTTTTGTATTGAACTCATGACATGATTTTGCTCTTAGTGTGGCCTAATTTTAGGAAGAATGGAAACTGGTCAGCACTGTCAATTTTGGGCAGTGTAGTAGAAATCAGCTTATTGATAAGTTTGATTCATGTTTCCAAATTTCATTAGTTCAATGACGTGTTTGATGTTAGAACTCACCGTTTTACTGTTGAAATGAATATTTGAACTTTTCAAATTTGTTTCCACAGATGGAAGGCAATAAACAGTTGGAGAACGGGTTGGTGCTGTCCCACTGTTCTCAACGCCGCGGTTATCCGGATCTGTTGAAGCTTATGCTTCAATATTTTGGATATACGGAGATTCTGTGCTTTCTTGCCAAATAAGGAGGCGAGGAGGAGAACACAACATGTGTCATCCATGTTGATGTTCCGGCAGGACCGACTCCATCGGTATGGGCACCGTTCACCATCACTGTGAAAGGTAGACACCCGGAGGGTGTATGGCAATTAGCAGCCCGCGATGCCATGTCACGCTTCTGCCAACTGCATGTGCGAGCTATGGAGGGTACTCCATATACGCTTGTTCCAGTGGAGGGACAAGCCAATCACGTGTGGTGGAGGCGGTACATTGAGGCAAGTAATGTGAACTTCCCAAGGTACAATCCAGCAGAGGCCAATATAAGCCTCTACGTCATGGCCTGAAGGAACGTGATGAACAGCCAAGCTGTCCATACAGCTCATCTTTTCATGGAGCTCAAGGAGAGAACCACCTGCAGCGACCATTACGAGAGTGCCCATAATGCACTCCTTGATGTACTCGCGCCAACGATGCAAAGGCTGAATCGACAACAGCAGCAGTTGTGTCGTTTGAAGAAGGTGGGAAAGAAAAGTCGTGTTGATATCACAGCTTTGCAGCAGCAAGTCCAGGCTTTGACCCAGCAAAATGAAGTTCTCATTCTAGAGCATGATGAAGCGATTGAGGTGGGACAGAACTGGGAGATGGATTACAATCAAGCCATGGACGAGTTGAATGGTTTGCAGGATCTAGTACCTCCGGTAGTGGGCCTGCCGTTTGCAGGTGCCGTACCCTTGGTTCTCGGTATTGCGGTGATACCGAAGCCTGAACCAGAAGATGAGGTCATGGATCCAGAGCCACCAGAAGAACCAGCGGAGGAGGAAGACTCACAGGAGGTTGACTTCCACTCCAACTCAGGAGTTTCTGTTGCCGAATAGGGCAGCAAGGGTAGTTGTGTGTATAACTTTTGTAACAGCGACATGTCGTTAGAAAAACAGTAGCGTGTGAATATGTAGTGACGACATGAGCACGACTTCTCAGGTGATAAAAAATTGCTGTAATTTTGAACCGAGAATAATATATCTTGTATGAAGTTTTGCTTTATCAATATATGTGGATGTTGTGCTAATATCTCGATGCATCACTACAATACCGTACTGTTTTTATGGAATTTTAAGTATGACATGTGCTGATTTTACATGTTATGAATTTCAGAATGACTCGTACTCGCGCCAACCCGGAAGATGGGGGTGCAAGTCAAGGAAGAGATGTCTCCCAACAGCATCTTGAGACATCCTCGGGGCAGGAGCAGCAACCACCACCACTTCCAGCGATCACGTTGGCGCGCGGATATTGTTGCAGCCATGGCTGGCTCGCACCAGCAGCACACCGAGCTGCTGAGAACCTTGATCGATAATACGTCTCACCCAGAGAGACGTCAAGACCGAGGTGAACGTCGGCAAAGTTCCTACTTGGACTTCCCGGTGACGCATCCCCCGGTATTCTCACGGGCTGCTCCGAGTGAGTGAGCAGCAGAAGACAAAGTTTGTGGCCCAGCAACTTTTGGGGTCCGCGAGCACTTGGTAGGCCAACTTTTGTGCCTCCCAACCTACCGAGCGGGTACTGACCTGGATGGAATTCATGACGGCCTTCTAGGATTATCATATTCCGCCTGGTTTGATGAAGCGGAGGAGACATGAGTTTTTACGCCTGCAGAAGGGCAATAGGAACGCACTAGAGTATGCCCGTGTGTTCAACGATCTCGCCTTATACGCGTCGTATCATGCTGAGATGGATGAGAAGAGGCGGGACCACTTCTATCAGGGGCTGAATCCGCTCCTGAAAGACAAGTTGGTGATCTTCAATCGCGGCAGCCTCAACGAGATGATTGATACTGCGATTGTCCCGGTGGACTCCAGTAAGGAGTTAGCTGTGGCCGAGAAGAACAGGAGCATGCCGCAGAGCAGCAGAGGGAGAGGAGGTCCTCACCAAAAATATAGGATGGTGTATCGCACACCATCGGGTCAACGCTGGCAACCGCCGTCTCGACCGATGCAGTTTCGCAATCGGCCATATCAACTGCAGGGTACCCCGAGGTCCTCCCACTCCGGGAACGCAGATGGTGGTGCCGTGCGATGCGGCACCCAACAGCACACACGAAAAGAATACGAAAAACATACAAAATTTTATTTACATAAACAGTGGAAGTCTTTTACAAACTTAATGCACAGCGGAAATCTTTACTCCCAGCTAAACTCTCAACCTAGCTATGCAAAAGTGCAGCTGTCCAGCCAGGGTACGCTACACACTAGAAGCACCTATCCGGAGATCATGATGGCATGCGGGGCTCCAACTCGGCTGTCAACCCCGATGGGGGCATCGCCTCATCCTCGAAACCTTCCTCATATGTCTCACCTGCAACAGCTTAATATAGCAACCGTGTAAAAGTCCCAAAAACATATATGAACAAACTGAGGTTTAAAGTCTATGTGTTGCAAATTCATGAAAAATGGGACTTGCTAAAAATTTTCTATAAGAAAAGTGTTTCATGGATGTTCATCCAAAAAGAGGCTCACATGTTCATTTGAATGTGTTGAGCCAACATGGACTTAAACACTCATTTGCATGAAGAGTTAAAAATCAGATTTTCAAATTCAAAGTTCACGCAAACTATGGCCAAAACTTTGAATATTCATGCAGCTTTATACTTTGGAATTTGAGGAAAAAGTTGGATGACAAACGTTTCATTTTAGGTAGGCTAAAAAGGAGTTTAAGAGAAGCAAATCCAAATTCAAACTAAATTTATTTTGCAAGTCAAATTTAAACTGAATTCAGAGAATTCGAATTTTAGCTCACTTTTAAACTTCAAAACTTGGAATTTGAGAGATTAACATGAGAAGATATTTTGGGGAGGAAATTTGGGTGGAGCCCACATGTCATTGAGATGAAAATTGTGACTTGCACACTAAGTCTTGGTCTCTGTTTTCAACTCCAACAAGGAGCTTCTCCCTGGCACCATCGAGCGCTGTTGCCGCCACCTCCTGCTCCTCCCACGCGCCGGCACCCGTATGTTTGTTTTCGTGTGCACTCAACGTGATCTACTCCCTCACAGCCGAGGCAAACAGGCCTTTGCTTCCTCTTCCTCGTGAGTAAACCCTCGGACCGAGCTCTCACCCGCCGTACCTCGGGAGAAACCGGGAAAACTGGGAAAACTTGCGTGCGACTCACTTCCGAGCTGCTAGACAGCACCGCGAGCCCAGTTCCCACTTCCCCGACACACAAACCGCCTAGCTCCAGCCTCCCTTCCCCGTTAACAGTTTCATCCGCGGCAACCTAAAGTGAACCGGTGATCGGGCGCTCGTGGACAGCTCGCCACAGCAACTTTCATGTCCGAGCAAGGGCAGCAACGGAAGCACATGGGCTCCATGCTGCTTCAATCCGAAGCTCAAGCCAAGCCGTGAGCCCTCGCCGGCGAATTTGAAGTTTTTGCTCCGGTGTACACAACCCGAGCGTCCGGTACGGGAACCCCAAATTCTCTCTCTCTCTCTAATTGTTCTGAGATCATCAAAATTTGCACACTCAAGCTGGACTAGCCGGCGGTCATTTTCCTTTTTGCAACCTGGGCTTGAAGCCAACTCGGAGCTACGAATTTCAAGGTCTCCCGAGCGCATGCATGGCGGCACCCCGCGGGCGCACGGTGACGACCTATTTGCGACCATTCCTGAGCCATGCTGAGGCCTTGTCGAGCTAGCCTATCAATCATTGGTGCTGTAGAGCTAGTTGGTCGATCGTTTGGCGAGTTAGAGAGGCCAATCGACGGTGCCGAAGTGCACCCGAGGTGGCCACACGTCGCCGACCGGTTTCTGATCACCGGCAGCCCGAGCAAGTTCCACCAGCGTGTTCCTCGACATCCAAAACCCCCTAGTGGCGAGCCTCATGTCGGACGCCGGCCGGAAATTCTGGTCCGGCGAGCAGCCGTTCGGTTCGGCGGGAACTGGCGGCGCGCGCGCGAAGGGGTGAGCGAGAGGAGGAAGAAGGGGCATGCCCCAGCTGTCAGCGACTCAATTTTTAAATCCTTGATCTGCTGTGGCTCTGGGATCATTTGTGGCTCGCGCCAAAACACTGTGAACCGGTGTGGCCCAATTCCTATTGGCTGGAGTTCAAAACAGTGGGCCCAATCGAATTTCAATAGGAAAAACAATTTCAGATTGTGTTCCAACTTTATAAAATCATATCTTTGTGTAGAAATCTCCAAATTGAGTGATTCAAATTGGTTTTGATTCATTTTGCAATGATCTATCCAAATATGAACTCCAATTTGTACGAAAGTCAATATTAAATTCTGGAAAAATCTTTGAAGGTGTTCTGAAAAAGAATTATTGAGGGAGTTTTGTTTATCCAAAAATCCTCGAATTTTGCCAGAATATTCTTTAGGGTCTTGTTGACCGTCTAGCAAATTTTCAGCTCATTTGAAGATGATTTGAGTAGGAATTTGCTTAATACAAATTGCTGTGTTCATAAGGGTCCAGAAACATTTTCAGAAAATGTTGCCCACTTGTAAAATCCATTCTAGGCAAATCATAGCTCCAAAAATGATGAGAAAATTCAGACAAGCTTTATGAGTCATACTTGAAATTGCAGTTCACTGAATTGGGCATGAAGACGCACATTACTTCAGAATTAATTCTTTTGAGTAGAAATGCTTAAGGAATTGTTCTGAGGGAACTACTGAAGAAAAAGGTCTGAATTTTTTGACCAAATGACTTTCATGTGACCAGGAACTCACGTGTAAATTATCAGCTCAAGTTGAGCCTTAGAACTTCCTGTTCTTGTTCTACCATGCTTGTGTATGTGGGAAAATACATAAGACTCTTGTGGGCATTATAGTAGACACATATTCTTCCCACTTTTGCTGCAATTTGGCAAGCTAAATCGCTAGGTAGTATAGAACATGCTGTAAAAGTTTTGGAAGCCATTGGAGTTCTTGTTCTTCAGTTGCATGCAAATCTTTTCAGCAGATCTTATGTATTCATTAGGAATCTTAGTTAAGGTATAACTAAGACCCTTGAGTAGCTCAGTTTGTCATTAATGTTCCTTTGCACAACAGAGGCAACAAAATCCAATCTTATCATTTCCACACAGCCTCTGTTCTTAAAAACTCAAATCTTTCATACTTTCCATTGCATTCTATAAAACTTCTGCATATACATTTCATTAGGGTTCACAACGATTGGGATTTGAAGGAGTGATTCATTGAAGTGGATCAGACTACGGAGAATTAAGGGTTGATCAACAAGGATTACTAACTGTTCATATATGACTACCCTGCAAAACAGGCAAGCCCCGGTTTGCATAATTTTTTTACAAGTTTCTATTTGTATTCACTTCATAATGTCTAGCATTTTGATTATTGCACTAAGTCTAGTTTATATTACACTCCACATGCATGACCCAGAAAACCCTGGAGTTTTATTTAGAGTAGGTTTTTACCTAATTATAACTGCTGTGATCAAGTTAAGAAAATTGGATTAAAAGAGGCATAACTCGAGTAGGCCGTTTCCTACTCGTGAACCGGGATTAAGGGGGATCAATCGGAAGAGTTGGGAATTGATCCTCATAGTTTGGAATAGAGACCGGGCAGTTTGGATGGAAGGCTCAAGGACGTGGTTCTGTGAACCTAGTCTCTGTCTGAGTCGATTAAGGCCCGTTCTCGTGTGCGGCCCTGTGGGACAAGTTTGAGTTGTGTACCGTATGCATACTGGCTATATGGGACCCAAGAAACCGATGTAACATGTTAACCTGGGTATCGAGGCAATACCCACCATCTTATGCAGATGCTGAAAGGATAGAGAAGCCGTCTCTACGAGGGTTTGCCGTAGAGCGACTTAATCCAAGTCGGTGGGACCGATTCGATATTTGGGTGTCGTGTGAAAGGTTGCCACATACGACATTGAGGGGATCAGTTGATCACCAATCTCGGACGGGCGTATGTGTCGTGTCAGCCGGGTGTTTTTGATTCAAATCACTGTCGCTCGTGGTAGTTAGCATACTTGTTCTCTGCATTGTGACATAGTAAGAAACTAGGAAAAAGTTAATATGCTTCGTGAGTAATCCTCATATTGGAGATGAGGGATGATCAACACCTTCACTAAATTTAGTTTCCACCTTGGGCTAGTAGCGTCGAGACAAAGCGTTTCTTGTTTGATTGTAGAGTCTAGGCGTTGATGGCGCAAGGTCTGTATGGATCTAGGGTAGCTCACTAAAGTTATTTTCTCCTCGGGCAAGTGGCATCGAGATGAAGCGTTTCTTGTTTGATTATGGCTTCTCGATGTAAATTGTGCGAGGGCTATAAAAGTTGCTTAAAACTTGAATTAAGAACTCTCCTTTAGCTCAAGTTCATATTTTGAGCAAACTTCTATATTCAGCCCTCTATTTTCAGCATGTAGAGTTTCATGACTAGGGTTGACGGTTAAGTCTTGCTGAGCTATATGCTCATGGATATTGCATGAGTTGTTTTGCAGGTAATAATACTACGCTGATAAGTATGGTTGTCCAATGAGACTCGGAACTCTCCGAGTGGGAAACTCATGGAAACCCCTGCCGCTGTTATTGTGATTGTGTTGCTAGTGAGAAGGGTCCGCAGGCTGAACGTATTCTCTGTTGCTTAGCATAGATATGAGACGTGAGTTGTATCAGTCTTCAGCTGTAGATTATTTTGAGAAGTATTTGTAAAATTCACACTTTGTAAGCTCCCGCTTGATTTATGTAATATGATGCTTTATTATGTGTGCTGTTGGGTGCCGCATCGCACGACACCACCCAATGCAATTCCCGGGCGAGCGGCACGGCCCCGTGATCGGGTCCAGGCACTCACAGCGTGATATCATAGCCGCATTGGTAATAGTGCACGGAATAAGGATCCGTATTACGATAAAAACTTAGGATACGGTGAGGAAACGGTACTAGGCCCACATAAGGACTACTATATTAGCATATAATGAAGGTGGCAACCTAACTTACTTGCTCATGTCGGAAAATCGTGCATCTCGGGAATTCATATGTCTTGGGGGGTGCACGTAAGCGCTGTCCACCAGTGCGCACAAGCTGAAGGGTGGAGCCTCACGGGTGGCAGGTAATCCGGCCAGCTTAGGTATCCTCTACGACTCTTCATGTCGTTTGGGGTATTCGAGCAACGCCCTTCCCTGGCGTGCTATGGGCAAGTATGGGAGACCCTGTCACATGGTTAGTAACGTGAACACGTAGCTCAAGGCATGTTTGGCTTGAGAACACCTGTGCGAGCGATGACGGACGGGTGTACGAAAAGTATTGGGACCGGGTTCAGTGTGCAGCCGAACCTGATGATTGTGTGTCATTTATGCAGGTTTAACCACGAAACCATAGTACGAGTAGAACACGTTGGTGAGTGACTGTCTTAGTGCCACCGATAATACGGATATGCCGGTATAATCCGGTTAGGATTTTGTTTTGGTGAGGCTACGTAGTACCGACATGATTCTTATGGTACATCGACACCGTACTATACTTAATAACCTCTTCCCTATAAAGAAATGATTCATGAACTACTTTAAACTAAAAATGGAAGTTTGAAACAAATATTGGTTACTGAACTCTTATTTTGAGCTAAGATCCAAATGAGAGAATGACTAGGCTTCAAAGATTTCAAAAACAGAGTGCTCTGTTTCTGGCAGGAAATTCTTGCTGGACTTTGACAGAGCATAACTCTGAGTAGCTTTACCCAATTAAGGTGTATGATACAGTTCTGGAAATATAGTGCTCTACAACTTATTTGTAGACCCCCAGAGCAAAATCACACGTTGAATTGGTGAAAAGTCCAGTTGAAGGCAAACTGTCCAGAACCAGGACATCAGAAAACCTCTCTGGACCTTTCTGTTTTTACGCCATAACTTTCTGTAGAAAAATCCCTAAGGAGCCTATGATATACCGTTGGAAAGGTTATGAAATATGAAACATTTCTGTAGTTCAAATGTTGTTCAGATTCGTATGGTATTTGTATATACAACTGTGATAAAATCAGCCACATACAAAGGAGATGCTGGCAAATATTATCCAGGAATTCTGTCAACTTTGTAAAACCATAACTTCTGATCCAGAAATGATCTAGAAGCATATGAGTACTCGTTGGAAATATACGGAATTTAACTTTAACTTTTGTATTCAGCTCGAGTTATGAAAATGCTGTTAAACGGATCAAAAGCTGGGTTAGGACAGAAGAGTCTGTTCTGTACAGCACAGAGAACGGGTTAGGCCTACCACACGGAAGTGATTAAACTCGAGGATATTCCAGTGAGACGTGAGTATCCGATATGTTCCCGTTGAGTTACCGGATATGCCGGCCAACGGGAAGTCATGTTCAAGATTGAACTGGCGCCGGAAACAACACCAATTTCACGGAGGCCGTACAAGATGGTACCCAATGAACTAACGGAGTGAAGGAGCAACTAAGTGAACGCATGAGCAAAGGCTTTATATGACCACACTCATCACCTTAGGGATGCTCTGCGCTGTTCGTTAAGAAGAACGACGAGACACTAAGATTAAGTGTTGATTATCATTCGCTCAATGCCGTCACTATAAAGAACAAGTACCCGTTACCACAGATCGACATATTGTTTGATCAGTTGGTCAAAGCAAAGATCTTTTTCAAGATGGACTTAAGATCAGGGTACCATCAGATCGAGATACGGCTGAGGATATTCCGAAGACAGCTTTTCGACGAGGTACGGGATTTATGAGTACCTTGTCATGTTCCTTGGCCTCCCCAACGCTCCAGCTCAGTTCATGTACTTGATGAACTCGGTGTTCATGCCGGAACTGGACAAGTTTGTCATGGTCTTCATCGACGACCTACTGGTTTATCCCAAGTCGGAGGAAGAACACGAGAAGCACCTGCGTATAGTCTTGCAACGGCTGTGGGATCACAAGCTATATGCGAAATTCAGCAAGTGTGAATCCTATATATCGCAAGTACTTTTTCTCGGGCATATTATCCGTGAGGGGACCTCAGCCCTGACAGTCCAGGAACCGCATTGGGTGGGGTTGTGCGATGCGGCACCCAACAACACACATCCAAAAAACACACATACACAAAAATACATGTCTTTAATACATATTATTGTCATATTTTACAAATAATGTACAAGTGTACATTGTAGCGGAAGATAAGAATACACACACGGACTATAGCCTATGCTAAGCAAAATGAAGCCATCGTGTCCGCGGATGCTTCACACTAGCACCACATCAAAACCCGGCGGTGTGCAGGATTCCAAAGTGAGACTCACACCCCTCATTGGGTGCTTCCCCGCTCAGATCTCCCTTCCTCCCTAACGTTTCCTTATGCAATGTTACCTGCGAAACAATGGATCAACAAACCGTGAGCTTATGCTCAGCAAGACTTAAGCGACGTCCTACACATGGAACTCTAAATGCTGAAAATAGAGGGCTGAATTAAGAAAGTTACATAAAAGATGAACTTGAGCTATCAGAGAGTCCTTACTTCCAATTTTAATCAACTTTTATAATCCTCGCACAATTTACATCGAGACTCCACAATCAAACAAGAAAAGCTTCATCTCGTTGCCACTTGCCCGAGGAGAAAATAAATTTAGTGAGCTACCCTAGACCCATACATACCTTGCGCCATCAACGCCGAGACTCCACAATCAAACAAGAAACGCTTTGTCTCGACGCCACTAGCACAAGGTAGAAAGTAAATTTAGTGATGGTGTTGATAATCAACCATCTCAATATGAGGATTACTCACGAAGCATTTTAACTTTTCCCAGTTTCTTACTACGTCACGACGCAGAGAACAAGTATGCTCACTACCGCGAGCGATGGTGATTCGAATCAAAAACACCCGGCTGACATGACAACAACGCCTGTCCGAGACCGGTGATCAACCAATCCCCTCAAAGTCGTATGTGGCAACCTTTCACACGACACCCAAATATCGAACCGGTCCCACTGACTTGGATTAAGTCGCACTACTGCAAACCCTCGTAGAGCCGACTTCTCTATCCTTTCAGCATCTGCATAAGATGATGGGGATTGCCTCGACACCCAGGTTAACATGTTACATCGGTTTCCTGGGTCCCATATAGCCAGTATGCATCCGATACACAACTCAAACTTGTCCCACAGGGCCGCACATGAGAACGGGCCTTAATCGAAACAGACAGAGACTAGGTTCACAGGACCACATCCTTGAGACTTCCATCCATACTGCCCGGTCTCCATTCCCAACTATGAGGATCAATTCCCAACTCTTCCGATTGATCCCCCTTAATCCCGGTTCACTAGTAAGAAACGGCCTACTCGAGTTATGCCTCTTTTAATCCACGTTTGTTAACTTGAGATCAGCAGTTATAATTAAGTAATAATCTACTCTAAATCAAACTCCTGGGTTTTTCTCGGCCATGCATGTGGAGTGTCATACAGACATAGCCATAATGCAAAACTAATATTCTAGACAATATAAATTGTATACAAATAAAAACTTGTAAATTTGGATGCAAACCGGGGCTTGCCTTAGTGTTGATCCCGACTAAATTTTCTGTCAATAGGATTCAACTCAGTAGCCTCCGAAGCCATCTCGAGCAGTATTTCTATCGAAATGATCAATATAAAGAATGTGTCACATTATGAATAATGTGCTACGCTACAGGAAAACGAATAATTTTCGTGAGCTAACTCTATTTTCGTGGGCCCTCACGAAATTAAAACTATTTTTGTGAGCCACTACCTCACGCATGAAAATAAGTCTTAATTTCGAGGGCCAAATAGCTAGCACACGAAATTAGTTTCTAATTTCGTGGGTTGAACATGAAGCACACGAAATAATTTCGTGGGCTGGATCACTGGCACACGAAATAAATTGTAATTTTGTGGGTCTAGGCTGAAGCACACGAAAATAAGGGCAGTAATTTTGTGGGTTGCATCAGGCACACGAAAGTAAGTCGGTCTCCGGCCAGAAATTTCGTCGGGCGAGGTTAAGCGCATGAAATTACAGCATATTGTCGTCGGCCAGGAACTTGGCTCACGAAAACAACGCGGATTCTGACAAGGCACGCGCACCTAGATCATGCGATTTCGTCAGCCGCAGAGCAGCGCACGAAAATATAGGGTACTTTCATCGGCCTGACGCCCAGCTCACAAAAATAAATGCATTAATTTTGTCGGCCTGTCGTGGCACAGGAAAATACAGAGGCTAACGACAGGCACGTACATCAAGGCATTCATTTTCGTCGGCCGAGGCAGTTTAGCACACGAAAATAATGCGATTTTCGTCGGTCTGGGCGGCGTAGCACATGAAAATACTGCGGCTACCGACCGGAAGGCACATCAAGGCTCTTATTTTGGTCGGCCGAGGGGCGTAGCACACGAAAATAACCGGGTATAGGTTTAGAGATCAGGCTTTCTTTTCTTTCTCTCGCGTGAGACTGAGCCGCCTTCCGCCGTTCTGCCGCCGCCCGCTGTTCTGCCGCCGCCGCCGTCGTGCTTGCGCCACCGTCCTGCCGCCGCCCGCCGTCCTGCCGCCGCGTGCCGTCGCTGTTGCACGTGTTGCTGTCTCGATCACCTTCGACCATGTCTTCAACAGCGCAGCCCGGCGGCCGGCCAGGCTACTGCACCGTGGGTTCGCCGGCGCCGCTACCGACGCTGCAGCTGCGGTCGGGCTGTTCCCCGTGATCTCCGGTCGCCTGTTCCTCGGTCTCTGCACCTCCGGTCGCCTCTTCCCCGGCAACAACCTCTGGTACCCATTGCGCGTGCTGCCGCTCTCTCCGCTGTGCAGCCCGGCATCGACCGGCCCGGCGCTGCAGCCCACAGGCTGTTGAGCCGCTTTTTTCACGTGCTCCCCGGACCGCCACGCTATAGGAAGAACCTGTCACATAGTTGTATTTATCTTTTATATTTTCATTTAGCCGAATGTGTGCAATACTTTGCACCGTGTGTGTCTGAGTTTCGTTTGCATTAGCATGCTTGTCAGCGGCACGACGTGCTCGCATGGCGCGTGGCGTGCTATCAAGTTTGTTAGCGAACGAGGCGTGGAACGAGTAGCTCAGATCGTGGAGCTGAACTCGCTCGCCCATGATCATATTTTCTGTTTTGATTTCATTTATATAAGCAATGTTCAATTGTGTGTAAATTAACGCATAGCGGAAAATAATGCAGCTATTTTCATGGCCAACAGGTAGCACACGAAAATAGTACCCGGTTATTTTCGTCAGCCACAAGGTGGCCCACGAAAATAACAAGCAGGTTATTTTAGGGTGCCACCTGTTGGCCCACAAAAATATATATTTTTGTGGCTTATTTTTGGCCGACAAAAATAATCTTATTTTCATGAGCCGCCCACGAAATTAAATTTATTTTTGATGATTTATTTTCATGGGCCGTGGACCCATGAAAATAGACATAAAACCCACGAAAATACTTATTTTCATGGGTTTTCGCTTATTTTCGTGGGCCAATGGCCCACGAAAATATGTCGTTTTCTTGTAGTGCTATATACAACCTACAGAAGTAAAACCTAAGAAGACAGAGGATTCTAGGGTTGAAATTTTTACAGAAACTTTCTAATGTCATAATAGCAGTATGGTAAAATTTTCAGAAGCTTTTAAGGAAGGAGTTGGCCACAAAAAATGCTTGGCACCTTTAACCTTCAATGATTCAAAGGAATTTTACTAGACTTGGTCATATTGAGGAATTTGATATCCCAATAGTTCTGGACCAAAGGTTCCTAGGAAAATTTGTTTTAAAATTTTCTAAGTCTTGTGCTGGCCACAATGGAGGATTGAAGTTCATTCCATTTTTCTGAAATTTGCTTCTGTGATTTTTCAGCGCATTTAAATAACCTTGAGAAAACCTACTGATTAAGCCACCTTAATCATCTCCAACAATCCTGAACTTTTTACTGGAGCTCAGGAACTATGAGAAAGATTTGCTGCCCAAAATTGGGAATGTTTCATAAAGAATTGCTCCTGGAATAAATCCCTAAAGGATTTAATAAAAACAATTCTACAGAAATTCCTGGGAATTTTCATAGCAAGCACATTGTTTATCTGCAAAGTACTTCTGATGAGGAATCCAACAAAATTTGTCCAACTAATTTTAGAGCTTTCTACCCCGAGTTATGGGTATTTGAAGTTTGAACAACTTCCTGTTTGAATTTTACACAGAGCACTCAAACGTGGGGCCCACGGGTCAGGTGTTTCTTCAACCTCTCGCCAGAGCCCGCGGGTGCACACCGGCAGAGATCGTGGTGCGGCTCTTTCTCCCTCAATTCTCCACCAAATTAGCTCCAGTTTCACCCTACATGATCCATAGAACGTGGCACAGCTGCCGGGCAAGGTTTCCCCGCATGAAAACGGCTGGAGGTGGGTCAGCATTGGCAGGGCGGCTTGGGAGCTCGGCATCAACGCGTTCTGGCATGTCCCAAGCTTCTTCCGGCAAGCTACGTTGCCCTAAAGCATCCCTAGTGGTCGTGTAACGTGGAACGGAGCTCAACTCTCGCAGAAAATGGCGGCAAACTAGTTGTCACCGTGCACCGCGGCGGTTTTAGCCGCCGGCAACAATTTCTCGTTGCCCGGGGCAGAGAAGGAGCGGTTTGCTTTGTGCTTCGGTGTGGGAGAGCGCTAGGGCTACTAGTTTCTGTGGTTTGAATTGCATGACCATTGATCAAGCGGTTTAGGTGAATTTCCCGAATTGGCTAGCATCGGTTCTTCACGTGCTCCGGCGGTAAAACGCGAATTCCGGCTAGCCGGCGGTGGGGAGGTGATCGGCGATGGAAGCGGATGCGCGATGGTGTTCACGGGTGCGTGCGCGAGAATTTGTTCGGTGCCGTGGTCTGCTCGTGTGAGGCAGCGAAGGAACATTACGTTTGTGCAGCCACTGATCCTTAGCGAGCGGCACACAGAGGGAACCGCCTCCGGGGGAAGCAGGGTGCCACGCAGCTCGGTGGAGCATGTACAGCCTCGGTGTCGAGCTCCCACAGAGGCAAAACTCAAGTGTGGTCTCTGTTCACTGACTTGTGGGTCCCACCGAGGTCTTCTCCCCACACAACAGCGGCCCTGATTTGAAACGCGTGTGTAAATTCAAATCTGCGGACGATTCGAACTGTGGAAACAATGTCGCAAGGAGGAAAGTCTTTGGTTGTTTGTGTGAGCAGAGAAACGGAAATTGAGTTGTGCAGCTCCTGTGGCTAACGATCAACAAGGCCGTGGAATTTCCTGCCTTCGGAAGCATGACACGAGCAGCAGCTCAGTGGCTGCCTCGGTGACGAGGTCGCAGAGAAAGAAACACTGAGGGTTCTCAGTTCCAATGACGTGCGGGTCCCACTAAATATCCCCCTCAAAACAACCGTGGCTCCACAATTCAAATTCAAAAGTTGCAGCAAACTCCAAAAATTTGAGTTTGATTTCCGTTTGTGCTCGCATTTGAACTGCCAAAATTATTTCCTATTTGGCTAGTTTTCTTTTGTAGCCCTTCCTTTATTTCATGTAGCCGAGATTTGAATTTGAAAAGTGGTAGCAAATTTTGAAAGATGAATTTGAATAAAGTGGCTCATCCTCTCTCGTGACCCTATTTCAAATACTGTGATCCCCGTTCTTCTTGCTACACTTCCTTTATCATAGTCTATCCTTTATTCCATGCGGTAAATTTCAAATTAGAACACTACATTGGAAGGAGTCTACTCTGCTGATTTGAATTCTCCAGGAACCCAAGCAAAGCTCAACTTGGGGATTTTACAATCCTCCCTCCTTAAAAGAATCTCGTCCGGAGATTAGTAAAAGAACGAGATGGAGAAGAATGTTACCGGTGATAGTTCGATAACAGTTCCGAGCAATACATTCGAACAAAAACCCTCGCTTTCCCATGTAACTTTTGTCGTCAATGTGGTTATTCCATAAAACCATGTAAAACCGCAACGATCGACGCCTTGTTTTACGAGTCTTTGCATCGAGGATTCGTACGGCTTTCTCAACGTAGGTGAGATCCGGTTTAAGATTTCCATGCCTCCTGAAAGAACCTCCATCGGCTCCTTCAAATATTTCCTTATTTGTGAGACATGGAGATGTCGTGGATGCCGGACAATGATGTGGGTAGCCTCAAATGATATGCTACCGATTCACATCTTTCGGTAATGAGGAACTGGACCAACAACACGAGAAGCTAGCTTTCCCTTGACCCTGAATCGATGAATTCCCTTCATTGGGGATACTCGGAGACAGATTTGATCTCCGACTTCCAAAATACAAGGGTCGGCATTAACTCATTAACTCATTGAAGTTACTCCAAATTACCAAGGTCAGTTTCCCCCTTACTTAGCATGGAGGCTACGAACGATCCATTCGCATGCTCGAGCCTCCGGGTTCACATAGTCAGGCACTTATGGTACCAATGCTCGTGGCATCCCTCCCTCATTGTTTCCAGACGAGAAACTCCTCGAGCTTTCCCTGGATTATTCCAGAAAGAACATGCTAAGCAAGGCATGTCTTCTGGAATTACGTCCACGTGAGCTGATGTCCAGCTGGTATGGATGCGAGCTGATTCGCCCACTAGGTACTGGCGGAACTGTGAAGTTGTTGCGCCACGTACAGTACTTTCTGATGTTCGGTGCATTGAAGCAACTCGAACTTAAACTCTATAGTATGGATCTAATTATCCGGCACCAGAGGATCCTTGGCCTTTATAAAGACCGATGGTTGAGTCGCCAAGAACTCAAAGTACGAGCTCGTTTAAGGTTGGCGAGAACCTTCGTCTTGACATCCCTCTTGACGGTTTGTTGATGGCTTGAATCTTCACTGTCCTAATCTTGACATGGATAACCAATACTTGTCTAGATTAACTGGGTCCTTAAAAATTTATTGTAGTACTTCCCAACATGAATCGAGGTGTTTGGTGAGATTAAATAATGAATCGGTAATCTCACCTCGAATTGGCATTTTAACCATTTAATCAAAAACTAAATGCTTTGCTTGAACATAAGAGTAGACACAAGCCAAATCCACTTATGTTATCAACATAGCAAAGACCCACTACATATGGTAACCATAAGGGTGTCAAAGTCACCATACAATCTCTTAAGATTGTGTTCAAGAATTGTGGCGAGGTTGAGCAACCAATAGGTAAACCCCGCGATTAGAAGTTTGTCTAGTTCCGACAATTACGGTACTCGGAGCTAACAAGTCATGGATGAAAGTTCAGAAGGATACAAGTGATGTTGAGTATTTGGTTTCCCTTGTATTACTCAAAGAGGTCGAATCAAGTAACTTGATCAATATTACAAGGATATGATAAGACCAAAGTTAGTAGACACTACTTAATGGTTTGAAAGGAGGTACACAATCCTGCTCAGTATTTTGGTGTTTTATATGCTATCTCATTATTCATGATGCATAATGATGCTGAACATGTGGTATAGTGCAATGCATATGTACATGATATGGTGCAAAATGGTGCAAATGTATGGTGCAAAATGGTGCATATGTATGGTGCATCTACTTTTATAGTTTGAGCAAGAGTTAGTGCAACAATTCAAACACGATTAAGAATCATCTCAAACTTTACAAGGTACAAATAACTTAGTCATGAAAGGTGCTAAACAAGGACTGCCACTTTCATGTTGTGACCAAGTGCAATGGAATTGTTTCAAATGTTTGACAAGATTGTTGGTGGATATTCCATGAAAACTTAGCTACTAAACGTTGACTTCACCTTCTTCCTTTTCCTAAGTCTTCATGTAACCTTTCAGTGTGAAGAATGAATACTAGCCCTAGCTTCTAGTTATGACCTCACCATACTAGGGTTGTCACTAATATGGATTTTCTAAACCTGCTTGTTCTCTTAATTCTTGTAAATGGAAATCTTCTGTGGTTGAAGTCGAAGCTGAAGATATAAAGAACACTCAAAACTTGTTATGGACTTATGAGAGTAAGAAGAAAACACTCCTCACCACAACAAGTTATCAGGTGCTTCACCAATCAGTTTCCTGACAACTCGTATCCACAACTGACCGGTCTGCCCTAAAATTCGATTCTTACCTGAGCTAACAGCAGACTCAAGACTCGAATGGAATACCAAAGTTCTGAATCACTTCCGTATCCATCCAATGGTTACTTATGTGAGCCCATGTCAGTCCCGGTTCAACAGATCTGAAGTTTGAAAGTTGATAGAAATTCAGGGAGAATTTCAGCAGTACCCCACCAAGAGGTACCCACTTTGATTCAACTTTTTCGTACAGTTCCGAACCCAGTTTGTCAAAACTCAAAAATACAAAGTTGTAGCCTAACTCACCAGATTTCCAGAAATGTATCACACAACCTTTGATCAAATGTAGACAGGAAGTGATGGTCCAAAACCGTAAAAGTACAGAAATTGAACCAGCTTCTGTTCTATGGTATAAAATCCTAATTTAATTTATGAATCTGTTGTGGGAATGAACAGAAAAGTTGGAGAAGACTTCCATATATTTCAAACGAGTGTTTAATTGCCTTCAACTAATATCTAGATCGAAATTTAAGAGTTTTGGAGTTGACAGAAATTCTAGAAAAATTTCAGCAGCACCTCCCCTGCAAGTGCTCACTTTTTGTCAACTTCTCCATACAGTTAGAAACGTATATGGACTCAACTCATAATTACAAAGTTGAAACACGATTCATAAGCTTTCCAGAATTATAAGATTTAACATTTTACAATCCTTATACAGGAAGTTATAAGCAAAACTCCAATCAGTACAGAAACTATGCACAGCCTTTTGATACTCGGGACAGTTTCATTTGTACTGCGGATTTCAACCCTTTACAGGAGGATTCTGCCCTTAGGTTGAACAGAGACATTGTAAAGAACTTCCCAAGATTTCTAAAATGTATTTATATTACCCCTTTGCATTCCTGGATCAAAAGATATGATGGTTCAAAGGTAACAGAATTTCTGGCAGGATTTTGACAGCACCTTCCCAGAGGTACCTAGTTTCAATCCACAATTCCAGTTAACTCTTCCCCAGTTTTGGCAAAACTTTGAATTACAAAGTTGTATCATATCTCATGCCCTTTCCAGAATTGTATCACAATACCCTTAAAGATTTTTCCACCACAAGTTAGGGTGGAATTACAGAGACTCTGTTTCAGTTCTACCCATTTGTAGCAGTTTTTGGTTTCTAAGGTTTTTGACCAACTTTGACTGTGTTTCTTTCCTGGAGGTTTATAGAAAAGTTTTAGAGAACTTCTACACCTTTCCAAAACTGTATCACACACTAAAATTGGTTTTTCTATAATGAGTAACACCCTATGTAAGTGTAAGCAAAAATAATGCCAAAACAGGGGACTCTGTTTTTGGGTCTCTCTACACTCACATATGCTTGAGTTGGTTTCTAAACAAGTTTTAACTACTTCATTTGATCTGTATTCATTCAAATATTATAGAATATTCGAGTTTATGAGATAAGCGAGGTGTTCATGCAATTTCCATGATAATGCCGGTACTACATTCCTCACATAATAGAAACATCCTAACCGGATTACACCCGGCATATACGTTCTATTAGTGGCACTAGAATCGCTCACTTGCAAACGTGTTCTACTTGTAATACGGGTACGTGGTTAGTGTACCTGCAGAAAACCACATAATGATGATGCACACATAGGGTTGTCATTTCAGGCAGGTCCATATCATAATAAAAACATACGCCCCGTATCATTTCCATACAGGCTGTCCTTGAGCCAAGTCACGTCTCAAGGTACATGGTCGCGTTTTCACACCACACGATAGGGAACCCGAGTAGAGCGTGAATGAGTCATCACGGTTAGGAATTTTATCAACCCAACGGATACCACCTACTGCCCTGCAGGGCACGCCGATGGTGAGCGCTTCGTATGTCTTCCTAGGCTACTTCCAGAAGAACACACTATCGTGTTACCGACCACACGCTGGGGTTTCCACATTCTTGCCTAATGCATGCTAGGGATCAGCGTTTCATATGAGCTCAGAAACATGAAGAGTTCAAGAGTTTCATATTGACGTCTCACACCAAGCTGTGAAATCTCTGCCCTGAACCACTTTCCTCGTCAGGGGAGCTAACCGAAATTGATCCGCTTTCGGTGGCGTACCTTACCTCTTACCTGGTCGGCGGTGCGTCATTACAGAAAATAGTAACAAGTATGTTAGTTAGCCACCATACATCACTTATACTAGTAGTAAACCTTATGTGGGCCTAGTACCAAATCCTCACTCGTAAACTCTAAGTTTTTTAAAACATGTGTCTTTTCAGGTGCGCTATTCCCAATGTGGCTCTGATACTATGCTGTGAGGGGATCCCCGCTGATAGGGCCCCACGGTCTTGGCGAGCCAGGATCACGCTGAGGGATGCTGCGTTGCACACCACTAGATAACGCACATCAAAGATACAAAGCGGAAGCAACGTTTTATTACATAAACAAGTTTATGAACATTTTTACAACAAAATATGTTCAGTCTACACTCACGGGCATAGAATACGCATCGAGTTCACGTTCCGCATGTGAATATGTTCCCGTTAGCACACACTCACACTAACACGGCGACGTGCACGAATCCCACTCGACGGGGTTTCCCTCTTGGGGTTCCGTCTATTCCTCGGGAGTACCTTCATCATAACACCCTGCAAAGTCTTCAAACACAAGCAGTGAGCACGTTGGCTCAGCAAGTCTGACCCGTCTCTCCTATACATGAAACTTCTACATGAGGGATTACAGGGTACATGAGGTAAATAAGTTGCAAAGGACTCGCCTAATTATTTGAACCTTACTTTCAAGTTTTAGAAGCAAGTTGTAGATAACCTCACGCTAAGGCACATGAGAGAGCCGCAATCAAACAAGAAACACATTTCTCTCATGTACTTTGCCCAATGTTGAAAAGAACTTTAATTAGCTCAAAACTACAGAAACTCATTAACAATCAATGTATAGCTCTCAATTAGCAACTTCTACATGACTCTAGCCTATTCTTTCTACGTCATGGTATAGTGAACAAGTGGTACTCACTGACCACAAGAGACGGCGATTATAATCAATTTACACCTGCAGGGTTACCCGAATAACCCGTCACGTACGCCCGTACTCGATGTTGCCAACAGCAACCATCACGGACGTCGTACGCAACCACCTTTCATCCATCAGCCAAATGTTGAACCAGTCCTATCGTCCTGAACAGGAGGTCTCTGCGCGGGCATCCGTAGTGCCGCCAGCCGATTTACACCTCAAGCTCTCAACCTACCCTCTAGACGACAAGCAATGCCTCAACACCTAGCTACCCGACTTACATCGGTTTCCCGGTTCCCATATATTCGGTAGGTCTTCGGTACTGTTCTAGCTTGTTCAACAGGCTCGCACACGGCTTGGTCCTCAATCGACACAAGCAGAGCTATGGCACCCAGGCCCCAATGTCCTGCTGCCCTTACTCTCCGCTCGGTCTCATTTTTCTTGCCATGTGTTCCATTTGCTATCTTTACCCAAGTAGTGTGCCTCTAGCCTATTCTCGCGAGAAGTTCCAACTACTCGACTTGTACCAAATCCTACACTCTCTCGGCTATGCATTGGGTTTTCAAACAAGACTCTAATGCAAAATTTAAGTGGATGCTCAAAGTATGTTCTTAAAACAGTAAAATTTATAAAAAGGCTAAAATTTATAAAACTAGATTTTCAGAGGGTTCCAATGGAGTTGGTTTCACTTAATTTGAAGGTTCCTAGCCAAAGATATGAGCTAAACAACTTCATAGAATTTCTGAAAAATGTTTCTGGACATTTTCCATTTTCTTTGGAACAGTTTTGTTAATCACACCATTAGGTGGATCAAATGAGTTCAAATGGATCAGAAATTTTTAAGTTAGCTCAAGGATATTTTGGTGAACATCCCAGCAAAATTTCAGAATTTTCCTCCAAAGGGTTCTCCAGTTAAAATTCTAAACAGTCTAAATTTAGAAGAATTAATTCTGGAGAAATAAGGATTTTCATAAAGTGAAACTTGATTTGTTGGAAAATATTCATAGATCTAAATCCAACAAAATTTTGTTCACTCGATTTGGAGTTTCCTAGCCAAAGTTATGTGGGCTTGAAGTTTGAACTAAATCTGAAAATCGGGGAAAAGTTTACATCGCTGCGTGTGGGACCGGGGCTACGTGTCAACTCTTCAGCGGCCGACACAAGGGGCTACGGAGTGCTGCACACGTAGTCACAGCAAATCCGGTGCCACAGCTGTTCCCCGGTTTACATTACCGGCCGCTGACACGTGGGACCGGGAGCTTCATCTACCTCCCGACTTCCGCGCTCGGCCGCCGCCCTCCTCGCAAGAGTGCTCGTCGGAGGGGCTTTGCCGTGTGCCAAACTCCATGATTTTTTGCCGCCTCTGCCTAATCCCCCATGGGGAACACGGTGCTGGACTTAGCTTGACATGACAACCACCGGAACATGGCCGGCGATGAGTGGCGGCTTCGGAAGAACTTCGGCCAGGTCGGCCAGGCTTCCTAGCACCCCGAACGATCGAGTAAAAGGCCGCAGAGCATCAGTGCACCCAAGGGAAGATCGACATGGACTCCAAGGAGCTTGGAAATGGCTGTACTGGGCTGTCACCGTGCGACCTAGGTCGGAAACCGGGAATTCTAATAAAACTCGAAGAACAGTGGCTACACCCAATGGTTCTTCGAAGTTTTGGATCCTATGGACTCGCACGGACGTCTAGAAGTGGTTCTCTATGTTAGGTGATGAGTGGTGCAGTGTGTATAATGAATTTTGCGAATCGTTCCGGCTGTCTCTTTTGTACACTGGCGCAAAATCGTGAAATTCCGGCGTCGGTAGCTTATGTCACGCCGCCGGAGCTTGCGGTAATGAAAGAGGGATCGAGGGCGAACCTCTTTGCTATTCACGGCTCGGAGAAAGGTGGGCTGTGGTGGCCGGAAGGGTCGTTCCCGTGACGGTGGCTCGGGTTGAACCGAGGACGAAAGAATGTGGCGGTGGAGCTCGAGGAGGGTCGATCAGGGTCTGGAACAGGTGTGAGAACGTCATGTAAGGCTTGGCGCACTCGGTTGCTGTCTCAGATCGCCGTGACAACCAGGGGTTTGGCCAGGCAACGGTGGAGCCGAGAGCTCGGAAGAGCGGCGAGGTGTATCAAGGTTTCTGTGTGGGAGAACGTCGGGATAGCTGTGAGATGACGCTGGGACGGCTCGGGCGCGAGGATAAGAAGGCAGCGAAGCGGTTCAGTGGCCAGAGGCGGCAACCAGCTGCTATCCTCGCCGTTTCTCTCTGTGGCGGCTGCTCGGTCGAGCAAAAGAAACTGAGCTCAGTGGTTTCACCCGGTTTGATCACTGGTTGGGCTGACAGGAGGGCCCCTCCTCCATTTTAACCTCTGAAATTAAATTTCTCCTACTGCTCTAAAACGTAATACCCCTAATACCCTTTGCAGTTTGAATTATCCACCAAATGCTCATTTGAGTTTGACGGAATTCAAATTGTGAAGTGTTTGAATATATTTATAGCACATATGCAGTTTGAAATTCAAATTGAATCTGAATTTGCTAAACTTTGCTCATGTCAAGATCAACTCCAAATGGAGTGAAAATTGGTGTGTGAGCTCACAAAAATGTGCTGAGTGTGAATATGAATCCCACTTTTGAATTCATGGGGTAAAAGGAGTTTGAATTTGAATTTGATTTCAAACTAGCCTCTTTCTAGTTATACCCAAAAATACCTCAAAAAGTTTTTGGATTTGGGTAAATTTTGGCATGAGCATTCCTAGCAAGGTGTAGGAGTTTTCTATAAGCTCAGCCCCTATATGATGCATGTGGGAAATACCACTTTTGCTTTTTTTTTTGAGTTCATCCTCTAATGACCATATCGATTGTGGTTACGTGCTCTTCAAATGTGTTCATAAGTTGTCCCTAAATGAGGTGTGTGTGGTGTAATGAGCACTTTGATTGTGTGCGCAAACTTGGGCCCTTACATTCCTCCCCCCTTAAAAGAATCTCGTCCCGAGATTATAAGGTGAAAATGAGAGAGAGGACGGTGGAAAATTAACGTATGTGTGACGCAAAAAGGTCTGGGTAGTTAGCGCAAAGGAACCCTTCGCTCTCCCATGTCGCTTCATATACAGAGTGATTACTCCATAGAACTTTGTAGAATCACAATGTACGGTTGCGTATGGTTCGGGCCTTTTTATTGATTATCTGAACCGGTTCCTCCCTGTAAAAGTCCCAAAAATGTATATGAATAAAACCGAGGTTTGAATTCATATGTGTGGCAAAGGGATGAAAAAATGGGACTTGCTAAAACTTTTCTTCATGCAAGATGATAAATGGATGATCATCCAAAATGAGCCTCACATTTTTATTTGAATGTGTTGAACCAATAAGGATTTAAATACCTCTTTGCATGAAAGTTTAAAAATCAGATTTTGAATTCAATGTTCACACAAATGATGGCCAAAAGCTTTGAACAAACATGCAGCCATATAGTTGGAAATTGTGGAAAAAGTTTGATGGCAAACTTTTCATTTTTAGGGTGAGCTCCAAAAAGGAATTATGGAAGCATTTTCAAAACTCAATCAAATTCAAATTTGCTATGCAAATTCAAACTGAATTTGGCGAATTCAAATTCTAGCTCACCTTTCAAACTCAGAGTTTTGGAATTTGGGAGGATTAACTTGAGAAGATCTTTTGTAGAGGAGAGAAGTGGGGGACCCACATGTCATTGGGCTGAGGATTTAGACTTGCACATGAAGCAAACAATTCACTGTATCTGTTTTACTCAAACCGACTGTGAATCACCGGGCGCCACCGAGGGGCTGCCGAGCCACCTCCTGCTCGTTGCTTCCACGCGCTGGAGACTGAGTAAAAGCCCACCCCCCCTCCCTCGTGCCTCGACGTGATCCTTACCTCTCCAGACCGAGCTAGTGCTCTTTGCCTTCTACTCCTTGCGAGCGACACCGAACGACGGAGCTGCCTCACTGCCGCTCCTCGGCTTGATCGGGAAACCGGCAGAAACTCGCGGCCCTCTCCGCCCCGAGCTGTTAGGCAGTGCCACGAGCTCAGATCTCACCTCCCCAACGCCCATATAGCTGAGCCCCGGCCTCCCTTGCCCTAGAACAGCTTCCTCCGCGGCAACCTAACGAAAAGAGGTGAACGGCTTCACGTGGACAGCCCTCCACAGTGGTTTTCACGGCCGAGCAAGAGCGGCAATGGAAGCGCACGGCCACCATGCTGCTCTCACCCAAATCTCAAGCCACGTCGTGAAGTATCGACGGCTAATATCGGGATTTTGCTCCGGCGGGTGCAAACCCAACGCCCGGTACGAAATCTTGAAATTCCTGCTCTCCAATCCTTCTTAGGCCGTCAAACTTGGCACATAGGTGCTGGACTAGCCGGCGATCAATTCGCCTTTACCTACCCTAGCCTGAAATCACCTCGGAGCAGAGGATTTCGAGGTCTACCGAGTGTGATCACGGCGGGACCGATCGGGCGCATGGCGCCGATCCATTTACCGCCGTTTCCGAGCTAATTCATGGCCTTGCCGAGTCTTGCAATCACCTACTGGTGCTCTAGAGCTAGTTGGTCGATGTTTTGGCGGGTTAGAACCCACGGACGACGGCGCCGAACTACAACCGACGCCGCCGCACGTCGCTGGGGTGTTTCCGGTCGCCGGCAGCTTAAACTGGTCCGGCAGCCGTGTTTCTCGACGTCGATCATGCTCTGGCGGCAAACCCCAGCTTGGATGGTGGCCGGAAATGGGTGGCCGGCGAGCACCGGTTTGATCCGGCGAGGGGCGGGGCGGGCGCGGGAAGGCAGACGACGGATGAAGATGACCGGGTGGGGCCCGGCTGTCAGCGGCTGTGGAATTTAATTGGGGGATCTGTTGTGGCCCGGATCCGGTGTGCTGGCGCGCTGAAACCCTGTGATCACGGTGTGGCCCATTTCCTATTGGCTGGAATTCAAATAGCGGGCCCAGTTGAATTTCAGTAAGGAAAAAAATTCCAGAGTGGCTTCCAACTTTGGAAAATCATAGCTCTTTGTAGAAACCTCCAAATTGAGTGATTCCAATTGGGTTGGATTCATTTTTCAGAGGTCTATCCAAATATGAACTCAGATCTGTAATAAAGTCAATATATAATTCTGGAAAATTCTTTGAAGGTTTTCTGAAAAAGAATTACTGAGTGAATTTGGTTTACCCAAAAATCCTCAAATTTTGCCAGAATATTCTTTAGCATAGTGTTGACCTATTCTGGACAATCCATAGCTCCAAAAATCATAGGAAAATTTAGGCAATCTCTCTGAGACATACTTGAAATTGTAGTTCACTAAATTGGGCATGAAAATGCATAGTACTTCAGAATTAATTCTTTTGAGTAGAAATGCTTAAGAAATTGTTCTGGAGGAACTACTCAAGTAAAAGGTCCAAATATTGGATCAAATTACTTTCATGTGACCAGGAACTCACATGCAAATTATCAGCTCAAGTTGAGCATTAGAACTCCCTGTGCTTGTTCTCCATGCTTATGTATATGGGGAAAATACATAAAGACTCTTGGGAGAATTATGGAGAGCACAATTGTATTCCACATTAGCTGCAATTTGGCAAGCTAAATCTCTAGGTAGTATAGAACCTGCTGTAAAAGGTTTGAGGCCATTGGAGTTCTTGTTATTCAGTTGCATTCAATTCTTTTCAGCTCATCTCTTATGTTCATTAGGGAAAGTAGATGGTGTATAGCTAAAACATTAAGGCCAAGTTAGTTATTCCTGTTTCTTTGCATAACAGAGGCAAACCAATCCATTCTTGGTTTTTCAACACAACCTCTGTAACTAAGAAATCCATTCTATAATTCTTTCCATTGCATTCTATAAACCTGTGCATATACATTTTAATAGGAATCACGACGAAGGGGATTCAAAGGAGCGATTCATTGAAGTGGATCAAGCTCCGAAGAATCAAGGGTTGATCAACCAAGATCACTAACTGATTATATACGGCTACACTGCAAAACAGGGAAGCTCCGGTTTGCATTTAACAGCCTTTAAATTTTTACATTGTATTCACTTTCGGTTAAGATATGAAATGTGCATTAGGTCTAGTTGTTTGACACTCCTCTTGCATGACCAAATGAACCCATGGAGTATTGGGTAGGTGTCTTTCACCATGTAGAACTGCCATGCTTAAGTAAGGTTTGGTAGAAGTCGAGTGGTGAGATACTACTTGCATGATCAGGACAACAGGGGCATACGGGATTGGTTCATAAATTAGTTATGTGACACCCTCAATTTTGATTTTTGCATGCATTCGTATTTTATATAGAGAAAGATTTTAAAATAAGTAGAAGCAGAGAAATAATAAAAAATATAGCCAAAAAGAGCAAATTCCTGTCCACAGAGAGCGTCGAGGACAATTCCCGTGGCCCGCTGGCCACGTGGCGCCTTCGGAGCTCATCCCCTCAAAAGGGGGAGAGCTCCGCCGTTAACTGGCTACGTGGCAGGATCGGGGCTCATCTCTGCGGATGGGGCGAGGTCCGACCCCATGGGACACGTGTTGCCCCTGGGGCTAGCCTCCGCGGAGGAGCGAGGTCAGCCCGCAGGACACGTGTTGCCTTTGGAGCTAGTCGCTGCGGAAGAGAGAGGACCAGCCGCGCGGGACACATGTCGCTCTCGAAGCTCACCTCTGAGAGGTCAGGCCCCACTAGACACGTGTCGCTCTCGGAACTCACTTCCGGGAGGTCCAGTCCTATTGGACACGTGTCACCTCCGGAGCTCATCTCCGGGAGGTGCGTCACTGCTGGACACGTGTCACCTCTGGAGCTCACCTCCGGGAGGTCCGACGCTGATGGACACGTGTCGACCTCGGAGCTCATCTCTGAGGAGAAAGAAAGTCTGGCGCTACTGGACATGTGGCATTCTCGGAGCCCACCTTCGAAGAGAGGGGAGGTCCGGCACTGACACGTGGCGCACGTGGAGCTCGCCTCTGAGGGATAGGGAGGTCCCGTCCGCTAGGACGCGTGGCGCACGCGGAGCTCACCTCTGAGGAAGAGGGAGGTCTCACCCGCCTAACACACGGCACAAACCGGAGCTTGTCTCTGCGGAAAAGGGAGCTCAGGTCCCAGCAGGACACGTGGAGCCTCCGGAGCTTATCCCTGCAGAAGGACGCGATTCTGAAGCGGTTTTTCTCCCATGCACGAGTGCCCGACACGGAGGAAACCAACACAAACTCTTCTATGTTGAATACTGCAACTAAATCAACTGAAGATAAGTTGTTAAGATTCAAAAACAATTTGAATAGGACTCTTATTCAAAATCCAATCAGATTAGGACTCTTCTCTTCCTGATAATTAATCGAACCCGAAGCAACCCCTTGGTCGTAACATCTTTTCTAAGATGACAACTTAGAGGCCCTAGCCCCAAACTCGCCGAGCTAAACCCCTTCGCTGGAAATTGACCACCGAAGAGACCGCCGACAAGCCCAAACATGATCGCCGTCGCTGGAAGAGAGCCTCGACGATCTGTTTTCTGGAGAAAGGACCCGAAGGAAGTAAGGTAGGTCTCCATTACCACCTTACGACGTCATCGCGTTTCTCTTTGTATCTGTTCTCTTCGATCATTTTGAACAGAAGCTTTTTTGTGGACAGATGACGTGTTGATCAGTTTGATCTTGTGACGAGATCATCACCACGTCCACAATTGATCTTTACACCTCTGCTCATTGTAAAACCCATGCAAGCCATGCAAGAACACGTACAAACCGATCTAATAAAAACAACATCATAGGATTAGCATGCATATGCACCATTGCATCTTGAGTAAAGTTTGTGCATCATAATTGATTGTTGTGAATCTTGTGTGTGCGTAATCATAATTAGAAGGACAAGCTCATGGAGCTACCTACGAAGGACTACAGCACCAGAACATCGAGACACAAGAGCAACAAGAGCCGCAAGAACAAGCAAGTGCTCCTTGATCATATTGATCCCATATTTTTGAAAGACTGTTTTGTTTGCGAAAAGGTGTGTGTGCTTGAGTCAACATGATGGGAAACCCTTTCATAGGAGTTTACTAGTTTTGATAACCATCCTTGTCGCCGGGAAAGTTGATGAGTCGGGTATGGTCGTTTTTGCTTTTTGCTTCGCTAATTTGCGGGATATAGGAAGCAATAGAATGTGTCTAGCTAACTGCACTCGTATGAGTAATGATAATGAGAACTTGATGTTAATGAACATGAATCAGAGGGAGATCTAGGCAAGATTGGTTTTTTGGAAGAGGTAGAATGAGATGATGGTTTACTTGCCGTAGATCTAAGGACCGGTTCATGCCAGCCATGCCAGGATAACAGTGCCACCACAAGGCCAAATATGGTTGCGACTTAGCTGACTAATTAGGTAAGTTGCTAGATTGTTATGGACTGTGGAAGGCGTCAGGAATGGGAGTCGAGTGAGGACTTCCCTGGGAACTGCATGGCACAAGAGGGGGCCCGTGGGTGGGAGAATCGGAGATTTTAGCCTGCTGGTGAAACCTTAGTGAGTCCATACATCTAGTAGCTCCTTTGTAAAGGCTATTTTGTGATCTCTAGGCCATACACTGACGGTTGTGTAGTGGCATAATGGAGGTTTTGCAGTTGCCGACGGGTGACGAAATCACAAACTTGTGGGTAAAGTGGTGCCATCTCTGCAGAGTGTAAAACTATCATGATAGCCGAGCTTACGATCACGAGCGCTTGGACAACTCACGTGATTAGATGGGATGGTTATTAGGATGGTATTGGTTTGGATATGATTTGGTTTTTGGATTTGGTTTTCTGGACTGTTGAGTCCGGGTAATGAGAATTGGACTGTTGAGTCCTGGTAATGAGATTGGTTGCATGATGTTTAAGTTATGGCAATGAGCATTGGTCTCGGTACGAGACGGAATTGAATATGAGATGAGATGGTAGTGAATACAAGATGGTATTCATGAGCATGTTGAGAAAGATAAATGTTCGGATGAGATATGAAAAGAGGTGAATCATGATGGAGGTATGTTGATGTTTAAATACATGTTAGGATTACATTCATTTAAAGCTAGTTGCTGTTTTTATCCAGTTTTGTGAAATAAACTTTGCTTTCTGCAATAGGCCTTTTTATAACTACCTTGCTGTGAGCTACATATCATATTTTCCCGCACATGCTGAGTACATCATGTACTCAAACTTGCATTATTACTTCATTATTAGCAACAGGAGAGGAGTACTATGAAGACCACGTGGAGTATTAGGCGTATGATCTTTCCTCAACCTTGCCTGTGTAGTAGAGATGGAGCCGCTGCTGCTGTTTAGTTTGCTTCCGCTATAGTTTAGAAGACTTCCGCTGCTGCTGCTTAGTTTGCTTCCGCTATAGTTTAGAAGACTTCCGCTGCTAAGATAAGACTTCCGCTGCTAGAATGAGTCTAAGGCTCATGAGACATTGTAATAAACCCTGTTATTCTTGGTTATATATATATTCTGAATTCAGTTTGTGGATTATATGTGTATGTGTGATGAACATCCTGGGCACACATATGCATCAGTCTCAGTTCCGAGAGGTTCTCTCTCAGAACAGGGGCGTCATAGATTGGTATCAGAGCCATGGGTTGATCGTAGGTCACACGCCTAGATAGGTCACAGATTGGTATCAACCTACCACGGGTTGACCATAGGTCACATGCCTATATAGAAATGACAGATTGATATTAGAGCTGCTATGCCTAGTCACAGATTGGTATAGATACCACGGTTGATCGTAGGTCACAAGCCTAGATAAGATCACAGATTGGTACAATTCAAAGATTGGTAGCTGAACCACGGTTGACCATAGGACGCAGGCCTAGTCCCAGATTGGTATTAGAAGCCCCGCTGACCATAAGATGCAGAGCCTAGGTAGAATGCATAGACTGGCATCAAAACCACCTTGACATAAGATGCAAGCCTAGGTAGAAGCCATAGTTGGATTACAGATTGGTATCATAGGTATCACCCAAAACCACCTTGACATAGGGTGAAATCACAGATTGGTATCACACCAAACCACATAGGACCCCCAATGAATAAGCTTGAATAGGAGTTGTATGAAACTTTTTGTGATGATTGTTGTGCTTGTGTGCTTAGTGTGAGTTGTGGGACGTTTCAGCGTTGTCAATATCCACACATAGTAGAGAGGTGTGAGATGCTTTGGCACTTGTTCACATCCTCATATAGGATGATACATAGTCCATCCACCTTGATGCATATAGTTAGAGGGATCCATCTAACTTCTAACCTCTATTGTATCCGACTCTCACTCACAGATGGTGAGAGGAAACGCCGGCCGTCAAGGAAGGAACGTCCGTGGCAACCAAGAAGGGGACCACGTCGAAGTTCCTGAGAATGACAACCCCGAAGCGGGTGCAAACAACCTGGAACGGTTGATGGCCATGCAGAATTAGCTCATGCAAACCATGATCCAAACTTTTGTTCAGCTGCAAGCCAACAACAATAACCCCGTTCCTGCACCACCGCCACCACCACCACCGCCGGCTCATAACCGATTGGGAGAGTTCATGAGGACTCGACCACCCACTTTTGCTCAAGCTAATGACCCCAATGAGGCCGATGATTGGTTGAAGTCCATGGAGAAGAAGCTTGCCATAGTTCAGTGCACTGACCGAGAGAAAGTTCTCTATGCATCGCCCCAACTATGGGAGCTGCCGCTGATTGGTGGGATGCTCTATGCAACGCTCATGTCGACCCGGAGACTATTACTTGGACTGAGTTCAAGGAGAGTTTCCACTCTCATTACATCCCTGCTAGAGTAATGATGCTCAAAAGACAAGAGTTTGAATGTCTCCGCCAGGGCAAGAAGAGCATGAATGAGTATCTCAACAAGTTCACGCAGCTGTCAAGGTATGCCCCCGAAGATGTCAACTCGGACCAACGGAAGCGGTACTTGTTCATGAGAGGGTTGAACAATGAGATCCAGGTTCAGCTCCTCAACAGTGACTATGCTAACTTCCAGAAGCTAGTTGACAAAGCCATAGTGGTTGAGAGCAAGATCCGAGAGATCGAGCAAGAGGGCAAAATAAAGATGCCATACCAGCCACAAGGGAGCAAGGTACGCCTCCGGTACATGCCCCCAGCTGCACCGCAGTATGGCTCGTCCACTCCTACTTTTCGCCCTAATCAACCACCACAGCAACGTCCTGTCATGGAATCACCTCGTGTGCCTTTGCCTCCTGCGCCTCGTCCCAACGTGGGTTCTTATGCTCAAAACCCCCGCCCCAACGTCCCCGCTGTCGTAGGCAACAAGGCATGCTTTGCATGCAGAGAGACGGGGCACTTTGTGAGCCAGTGCCCGAAGAGAGGTCCTGGACATCCAACCAACGTGCCCAAGCAGAACCCACGGCTGAACGGAGGAGCCAATCAAGGAAACTGTGGACAGCAGAACTACACTCGCGGCAACGTGAACCATGTCTCTGTTGAGGAAGCGCAACAGGCTGAGGACGTCGTGATTGTTATGTTCCTTGCCAACTCCAACCCAGCCACCATCTTATTTGATTCCGGAGCATCACATTCATTCATATCATCCAAGTATGTTGCCAAGTATAATATACCCATATCATATTTGAAATATACTATGTTGGTTAATTCTCCCGGTGGAGAGATGAGGAATTCCGCTGCTAAGATAAGACTTCCGCTGCTAAGATAAGTATGTTTCCAAGAAGACTTCCGCTGCTAAGATAAGACTTCCGCTGCTAGAATGAGTCTAAGACTCATGAGACATTGTAATAAACCCTGTTATTCGTGGTTATATATATATATTCTGAATTCAGTTTGTGGATTATATGTGTATGTGTGATGAACATTCTGGGCACACATACGCATCAGTCTCAGTTCCGAGAGGTTCTCTCTCAGAACAGGGGCGTCACAAATTAGCATGTTAAAGTTGAGACCGGAAGGTTGTAGGGGCAGCAGGACATAGGGGCCTGGGTGGTATAGACCTGTCCGTGTCGGTCAAGGACCGATCCGTATGCGGCCCTGTTGAACAAGTTTGTGTTGTGTACCGGACTCATGCTGGATATATGGGACCCAGTAAACCGATGTACCTCGGGAAGCTTGTGTTGAGCCTTTTCAGGTCGCCTCAGGCGAGACGGCCGGTGTGCAGTATGTGGGTAACATTCTCATGACACCTCATGTTGGTAGGTGCACCATGAGAGTGGCTACTGTACAGGGCGACTTGATCGATTCAACGGGGGTGAAACGGGGGAAAGTCTGCCATGTACGAGGTCAGTGATGGTTGCTGTAGGCAACGTCAAGTACGGGTGTACGTGTCGTGTAGTCCGGGTGTTATTGATTCGAATCACCGTCGCTCGCGAAATGGACCAAGCATACTTGTTCTCACAGTCGTGACATAATAAGAACTTGCATGAGAAAGGAACTAATCACTTTGGTTTGAAGTTTATACTATCTATGTGATGCATCTTTGATGAATAGCTAGTGCAAACTCGATTGTTTTATGCCATGAGCAAATTACATCGGGGAAAGCGTTTCTTGTTTGATTGTGGACTCCCGATGTGGCGTGCCTAAGGTTATTTAAATTGCTGCAAATAATACCTGAAAGTAAGGATTCACTTTTAGGCGAGTTTAATTATGCATGATGCCATCCTAATTTATGTTCATAACCTCATATAGAGTTCCATGCCTAGGGTGACGGTTAATCTTGCTGAGCGTTATGCTCACGGATGCTATTCGAGTTGTTTTGCAGGTATTGACTCTGTGCTTATGAGAAGGGATGCCGATGAGACTCGGCCACCTCCGAGTGGTTACTCTAGAGCATTCTCGCCGCTGTGGTTGTCTTCGTGTTGCTAGTAAGAAATGTCCACAGGCTGGACTTTTTCTTTGTTGCTAAGTTAGAAATGAGACGTGAGATTATAGTCTTCCGCTGTAGCTTATTTTTATATAAGTATTTGTAAAATACTCTTGTACGCTTCCGCAAATGATTTATGTAATGTGATGTGTTTCATCGACCCATGTGCTGTTGGGTGCTGCATATCACGGCACCACCCAACGAGGTCCTGGCGGGGCGTCGCTCGGCGGCGGGTCCCCGGCAGCGTGGTATAAGAGCTGCGTTGGGGATAGCGCACGGATTGAGCATCATATTACGTTAAAAAATAGGATACGGTGAGATAACGGTATTAGGCCCACATAAGGACTACTATTAGCATATTATGAAGGTGGAAACCTAACCTATTTGTTATGTCGGGAAATCGTGCATATCGGGATGTTCTATGTCTTGGGCGGTGCACGTAAGCGCTGTCCACCAGTGCGCACAAGCTGAAGGGTGGATCCCCACGGGTGGCAGGTAACCCGACGTGCTTTAGTATCCTCTACGACACTTCATGTTGTTTGGGTATTCGAGCAACGCCCGTCCCTGGCGTGCTTTGGGCAAGTATGGGAGACCCCATCACGTGGTCAGTAACATGAACACGTAGCTCAAGGCGTGTTTGGCTTGAGAACACCCGTGCGACTGATGACGGACGGGTGTACAAACTGTATTGGTACCTGGTTCGGTGTGCAGCCGAACCTGATGATTGGGCGTGTTTTATGTAGGTACTAACCATGAAAACCCTAGTGCTTGTAGAACATGTTTGCGAGTGACCGTTTTAGTGCCACCTAAGGATATGTATATGCCGGGGTAATCTGGCTAGGTTTTCTTTTGTGAGGCAACGTAGTACCGTCATATATCTTAAGGTGCATCGCCACCGTACTACACTGGATAGTCTTCTTTCCTATGAAGAAATCATTCATGACTAACTGTCAAACTAAAAATAGATGTTGGAAAGCACATATTAGTTACTGAGCTCTTCATTTGAACTAAGCATCAAAGAAGAGACTTGCTAGGCTTCTTTTGATCCAAAACAGAGTGCTCTGTTCTGGCAGAAATTTTTGCTGGAATTTGACAGAGCATAACTCTGAGTAGCTTGAACCAATGGAGGTGTACGATACAGTTCTGGAAAGGTTCTTAAGTGCTCTATAACGTTTCTGTAGAACTCCAGAGCAAAATCACAAGACAACTTGGTTGAATATCCAGATGAATGCAAACTGTTCAGAAAACACGACAGCTACAAACCTCTGGATATTTCTGTAATTTGGCCATAACTCTCTGTAGAAAAATCTCTAAGGGTCATATAATACACCGTTGGAAAGGTTATGAAATTTGCAACGATTTTGTATTCATAGTTTGTTCAGAATTGTACTCAAATTGTATGTACAACTGTGATGAAGACAGCCACATACAAAGGAGATGCTGGCAAATTTTATCCAGAAATTCTGTCACCTTTTAATTATCATAACTTTTGAACCAGAGATGATCCATAGGTATGTGAGTACTCTCTAGAAAGATGCTGAAGTTAACTTTAACTTTGGTATTCAACTTGATTTATGAAAATGCTGGTAACCAGATCAGAATCTGGGTTAAGTACAGAAAGGTAGGTTCTGTACCGAATAGGAGACTGATTATGTTGGATTTAGGAAGATGTGTAAACATGAAATTTTATTATGCTTTCATAAAGTTTTAGCATGTTCATGTTTTACATACTTTCACATACTGCTTAGATCAAGTTTTGACTCCCCTCAAAATTATTATTTTTGCAGTATGGTGCGTACTCATTCTCCGAGTAGGGCTGAAGGTTCTCGCCGAGACGGCGATGACTCGACTCCACCACGGGCACCGCCATCAACGGTATGGGAGGATGTCATGGCTCCGATGGTCGAGTAAGTCAAGAGAACACAAGACTACTCCAAGCCTTGGTACAACAGGGCTTACTCCAACGTACACAACAGGTCGTTCCACCTCGGAACGCCTATTTGGACTTCTTGGAGACACAACCGCCAATTTTCACGGAAGTCAACGAACCAGTGCAAGCGGATCAGTGGCTTCGGGTTATGGAGTCCAAGTTTGGAGTGTTTGAGTACGATGAAATCAGAAGACGTTATTTGCAGCTCAACAGCTCCATGGAGCCGCCGGCAATTGGTGGTTCGCTTATCTCGCCACCGTTCCGGAAGGCCATCAAGTGGAATGGACGGAATTTCGTGAAGCATTCCGTGCTCGTCACTTTCCTATGGGTTTTATCAAGGCCCAGCATCAGGAATTCAGGAACTTGAAGCAGGGGGACATGAGTGTCCTCGATTATGTCAAATGGTTCAACCTTTTGGCACAATATGCTCCTGCTTATGCGACGAGCGAAGCTGCAAGGTGTGACTACTTTTTCTATGGCCTGAGTGCCATATTAAAATATAAGTTAGATTTGTTCAATCAAGGAAATTACACCGAGTTGATCAGTGCTGCTCTGCTGCAAGAACAAGCGACCCTTGAGTTTCAAGCAGAGAAGAAGGACTGAGATGATGTGCAAGAAGACACACCAGTTGTTCCTCGGAAATACCGTGTGGTGTATCACACACCATCCGATGATCTATGGGAAGCGCCAGTAAGGTCAATTCAGTACAGATTTCCTGCTCAAGAATCATGTCTTGAAGCAACGCCATTGCCGCAGCAACGAATGACACCTGTTGCATCATTGCTGCAGCCAAGTACATCAACTTCTCAACCACAAGTCAACGAAGAACCGGGGAAACACCTGTGTTCTTATTGCCGCCATTCTGGGCATTTTAGGCAAGAATGCCAGGAGAAGTTGTTGAACACCAGACAACCACCATCATCAGGTGGTATGCCGCCACCTGGTCAAGTCAATATAACAGCATTGCAATCCGGGAGTGTGCAATATCTTGCTATTGAGGATGTCCCGGAGGGAGCACCGGTGTTAGCGGGCATGTTTACTATCAAAGACGTGCCCGTGCTCATACTTTTTTATTCCGGTGCTACCCACAATTTCATCAGCAAAACATGTGTGGATCAGCACCAACTATCCACCAATACTCTGACAACAAGTTATCTTATCCGTTCACCGGGAGGAAATATCTCTGCTAATCAGATTGTGTCCCGAGCAGCTTTGTGTTTGGGCGGAAAAATATACCCAACATCGCAAATATACCCAACATCGCTGATTATGTTGGATAGGAAGAAGATAGACATAATATTGGGGATGTCATGGTTAAATCGTTACGGTGCCGTTCTCAATATCGGTAACCGGACTGTCCAGATTGACTCGCCGATTCATGGACAGCACACGCTGTTTTTAGACAGCGAAGACCCAGATATGTTAGAGGCCTACCACACGGAAGCACTTAAGCTTGAAGATAGTCCAGTGGTACGTTATTATCCCGACGTATTTCCCGATGATTTATCGGGCATGCCGCCCGAACGGGACGTCGAGTTCAAGATTGAACTGGCGCCGGGAATAACACCTATCTCATGGAGGCTTTACAAGATGGCACCTAACGAGATAGCAGATTTGAAGGAGCAACTGAATGAACTCATGAGCAAGGGTTTCATACGACCAAGTTCTTCACCTTGGGATTGCTCTGCGCTATTCGTCAAGAAGAAGGACGAAACACTTCGGCTATGTGTTGATTACCGTCCTCAAAATACTGTCACGACAAAGAACAAGTATCCTTTGCCCTGCATTGACATCTTGTTCGATCAACTTGTGGGTGCAAAGGTATTTTTGAATATGGATCTTCGGTCGGGATATCATCAAATCAAGATCCGACCGGAGGACATACCGAAGACAGCTTTCTCGACGAGATACGGACTCTATGAGTACCTCGTCATGTCATTTGGGTTAACCAACGCTCCGGCACACTTGATGTACTTGATGAATTCTGTGTTCATGCCGGAGTTAGATAAGTTCGTCATGGTATTCATCGACGACATATTGGTTTACTCCAAATGTAAAGAAGAGCACGCTGAACATTTGCGCATCGTGCTACAACGGCTGAGGGAGCACAAGTTATACGCTAAGTTCAGCAAGTGCGAGTTCTGGATTGATCAAGTGCCATTCCTAGGCCATATTATTTCAGCAGAGGGCATTGCTGTGGACCCCAGCAAAATTGAACAAGTGTTGAAGTGGGAATCCCCCAAATCTGTCCACGAGGTCCGAAGCTTCCTAGGTTTAGCAGGGTATTATCGGAGGTTTATTCGGAGCTTCTCAAAAATTGCTAAACCAATGAAGGAGCTGCTGAAGAAGGGCACTAAATACATGTTGAAGGCAGCATGTGAAGCCTCATTCAAAACTTTGGTGAAACATCTCACAACAGCTCCAGTTCTTGCTCAGCCGGACACGACGAAGCCATTTGATGTATATTGTGATGCATCCGGCATCGGTCCCGGCTGTGTTCTGATGCAAGAAGGGCGTGTAGTCACCTATGGTTCTCATCAACTGCGAAACCACGAGCAGCATTATTCAACTCATGATCTCGAGCTTGCTGCTGTGGTGTTGGCATTAAATATGTGGAGGCATTATCTACATGGTAATCTTGTTCACCTCTACACCGACCATAAAAGCCTGAACTATATCTTCACACAGAAGGAGCTGAATATGAGACAACGGAGATGGTTGGAGGTCATAAAAGATTATGAAATTGAGATCCATTACCATCCGGCAAAAGCAGCCGTGGTTGCTGACGCGCTTAGTCGGAAAGCCCACGTTCACAACTTGGCGATTGCTGAGTTGGAAGAGGAAGAACCAAGTCTCCGTGTCATTCCGTATGGCGCGCTTTATAATCTCGCACTCATTCCAACGATCCGTGGAGAGATTGTTGATGCTCAAAGAAGAGACAGAGGTATGTCTCACATACGAAGAAGACTGGACAACGGAGAAGTGAAATGTTTTCGGAAGGATGAGAAAGGTGCAATATGTTTTAACGACGGTATAGTGGTACCGCGTAATATGAGACTTCGGAAGAAGATAATGGATGAAGCCCACCTGTCTAAATTTTCCATTCATTCCGGCAGTAACAAGATGTACCAAGATTTGAAACAGAAATTTTGGTGGACGCGGATGAAGAGGGAGATTTCTAAGTACGTATCCGAATGCGATACGTGTAGACGGGTCAAGGCTGATCATATGCGGAAAGCCGGAATGCTACAACCTCTGAGGATACCGGAATGGAAATGGGAGGATGTGAGTATAGATTTCATCGTTGGATTACCGCTCACATCCCGGAAGCATAACTCGATATGGGTGATCGTCGACCGGTTGATGAAATCAGCTCATTTCATACCGGTGAACACTCATTATCGGGCCAAGCAATATGCCGAGTTATACATCTCTAGGATTATATGCTCACATGGTGTTCCAAAGACTATCATTTCAGATCGAGGTGCGCTGTTTGTTGCTCATTTTTGGAAGAATCTGTACGCCTCGTTGGGCACCAAGCTGATTAGGAGCTCCGCATATCACCCTGAAACCGATGAAAAAACTGAGAGGGAGAACCATGTGCTTGAGGACATGTTGCGAGTGTGTGCCATTCACGACGCTAAGAATTGAGATGATTACTTACCGTTGGCGGAGTTTTCATACAACAACCGTTATCAAGCGAGTATTAAAATGGTACCGTATGAAGCTCTCTACGGCTGGAAGTGTTGCACACCTTTGAATTGGTGTGAGTCCGGCGAAAGAGTTGCGTTTGGGGTTGATCTTGTCAACGAAGCCGAAGTCCGAGTTCGGTTGGTACAAGAAAATTTGAAGGCTGCACAATCCCGACAGAAGAGCTACGCTGATCAAAGGCGTAGGACATTGCAATTTGACATCGGAGAGCACGTTTATCTTCGTGTATCTCTGATGAAGGGAATTTACCGGTTCGGTGTAAAGGGGAAACTCGCTCCCCACTTTATAGGTCATTTTGCTATCATGGAGAAGTGTGGACCCGTAGCCTACCGGCTAGAACTACCGGAAAGTCTTGCAGGTGTTCATGATGTATTTCATGTGTCACAGCTGCGGAAGTGCCTCAAATTCACCGCTGCTGTCCGCAGAATTGAAACCGGACCTTACCTACACCGAGCGACCGGTTCAGATTTTGGATGAAAAGACCCGGGTAACCCGGAACCGGATGATCAAATTTTACAAGGTGCTGTGGAGTAATCATACCACGGAAGCGGCGACGTGGGAAAGTGAAGACTACCTCCGCACCAACTATCCGGAACTTTTAGCTTTGAACAGTTTGTAAATACCTCTCCCGTCTCATTCTTCTTTTATAATCTCGGGACAAGATTCTTTTAAGGGGGGAGGAATGTAAAAGTCCCAAAAATGTATATGAATAAAACCGAGGATTGAATTCATATGTGTGGCAAAGGCATGAAAAATGGGACTTGCTAAAACTTTTTTTCATGCAAGGTGATACATGGATGATCATCCAAAATGAGGCTCACATTTTTATTTGAAAGTATTGAACCAATAAGGATTGAAATACCTCTTTGCATGAAAGTTTAAAAATCAGATTTTGAATTCAAAGTTCACACAAATGGTGGCCAAAAGCTTTGAATAAACATGCAGCCATATAGTTGGAAATTGTAAAAAAGTTTGATGACAAACTTTTCATTTTTACGGTGGGCTCCAAAAAGGAATTATGGAAGCATTTTCAAAACTCCAACCAAATTCAAATTTGCTATGCAAATTCAAACTGAATTTGGTGAATTCAAATTCTAGCACACATTTCAAACTCAGAGTTTTGGAATTTGGGAGGATTAACTTGAGAAGATCTTTTAGAGAGGAGAGAAGTGGGGGACCCACTCAAACCGACTCTGAATCACCGGGCGCCACCGAGGGGGCTTCTGAGCCACCTCCTGCTTGTTGCTTCCACGCCCTGGAGACCGAGTAAAAACCCCCCTCGTGCCTCGATGTGATCCTTACCTCTCCAGACCGAGCTAGTGCTCTTTGCCTTCTACTCCTCGCGAGCAACACCGAATGGAGCTGCCTCACTGCCTCTCCTCGGCTTGATCGGGAAACCGGCAGAAACTCGCTCCCCTCTCCTCCCCAAGCTGTTAGACAGCGCCACGAGCTCAGTTCTCACCTCCCTGACACCCAGATAGCTGAGCCCCGGCCTCCCTTGCCCTAGAACAGCTTCCTCCGCGGCAACCCAATGAAAAGAGGTCATCGGCTTCACGTGGACAGCCCGCCACGGGGTTTTCACGGCCAAGCAAGAGCAGAAACGGAAGCACACGGCCACCATGCTGCTTTCACCCAAATCTCATGCCACGCCGTGACGTATCGACGCCTAATTTTGGGATTTTGCTCCGCCGGGTGCAAACCGAACACCCGGTACAAAATCTTCAAATTCCCGCTCTCCAATCCTTCTTAGGTTGTCAAACTTGGCACATAGGTGCTGGACTAGCCGGCGATCAATTCTCCTTTAGCTACCCTAGCCTGAAATCACCTCAGAGCAGAGGATTTTGAGGTCTACCGAGTGTGATCACGGCAGGATCAATCGGGTGCACGGTGCCGATCCATTTACCACCATTTCCGAGTTGGCCTTGCCGAGCCTTGCGATCACCTACTGGTGCTGTAGAGCTATTTGGTCGACGTTTTGGTGGGTTAGAACCCACGGACGACGGTGCCGAACTCCAACCAAGGCCGCCGCACGTCGCCGGGGTGTTTCCGGTCGCCGGCAGCTTAAACTGGTCCCGGAGCCGTGTTCCTCGACGTCAATAACGCTCTGGTGGCAAACCCCAGCTCGGATGGTGGCCAGAAACGGGTGGCCGGTGAGCACCAGTTTGCTCCGGCGAGGGGGAACGCGCGGGCGCGGGAAGACAGCCGGAGGAAGAAGATGACCGGGTGGGGCCCGGCTGTCAGCGGTTGTGGAATTTAAATGGGGGATCTGTTGTGGCCAGGATCCAGTGTGCTGGCACGCTGAAACCCTGTGATCACGGTGTGGCCCATTTCCTATTGGCTGGAATTCAAATAGCGGGCCCATTTGAATTTCAGTAAGGAAAAAATTCAAGAGTGGCTTCCAACTTTGGAAAATCATAGCTCTTTGTAGAAACCTCCAAATTGAGTTATTCCAATTGGGTTGGATTCACTTTTAAGGGGTCTATCCAAATATGAACTCATATTTTTATGAAAGTCAATATATAATTCTGGAAAATTCATTGAAAATGTTCTGAAAAAGAATTACTGAGGGAATTTGGTTTACCCAAAAATCTTCAAATTTTTCTAGAATATTCTTTGGCATATTGTTGACCTTCTAGCAAATTTTCAGCTAATTTGAAGATGACTTGAGTACGAATTTGCTAAATACAAACTGCTGTGTTCATAAGAGTCCAGAAACATTTTTAGAAAATGTTTCCCACTTATAAAATCTATTCTGGACAATCCATAGCTCCCAAAATTATAGGAAAATTTAGGCAAGCTCTCCGAGACATACTTGAAATTGTAGTTCACTAAATTGGGCATGAAAATACATAGTATGTCAGAATTAATTCTTTTGAGTGGAAATGCTTAAGAAATTGTTCTGGAGGAACTACTCAAGTAAAAGGTCCAAATTTTGGATCAAATTACTTTCATGTGACCAGGAACTCACATGTAAATTATCAGCTCAAGTTGAGCATTAGAACTCCCTGTGCTTATTCTCCATGCTTATGTATATGGGGAAAATACATAAAGACTCTTGGGAGAATTATTGAGAGCACAATTGTATTCCACATTAGCTGCAATTTGGCAAGCTAAATCTCTAGGTAGTATAGAACCTGCTGTAAATGTTTTGAGGCCATTGGAGTTCTTGTTCTTCAGTTGCATTCAATTCTTTTCAGCTCATCTCTTATGTTCATTCGGGAAAGTAGATAGTGTATAGCTAAAACATTAAGGCAAAGTTACTCATTCCTGTTTATTTGCACAACAGAGTCAAACCAAGCCATTCTTGGTTTTTACACACAACCTATGTTCCTAAGAAATTCATTCTATAATTCTTTCCATTGCATTCTATAAAACCTGTGCATATACATTTCAATAGGAATCACGACGAAGGGGATTCAAAGGGGTGATTCATTGAAGTGGATCAAGCTCCTGAGAATCAAGGGTTGATCAACCAAGATCACTAACTGATTATATACGACTTCCCTGCAAAACAGGCAAGCTCCGGTTTGCATTTAACAGCCTTTAAGTTTTTACTTTGTATTCACTTTCTGTTAAGATATGAAATGTGCATTAGGTCTAGTTGTTTGACACTCCTCTTGCATGACCAAATGAATCCATGGAGTATTGGGTAGGTGTCTTTCACCAGGTAGAACTGCCATGCTTAAGTAAGGTTCGGTAGATGTCGAGTGGTGAGATGTTACTCGCATGATCAGGACAACAGGGGCATACGGGATTGGTTCATGAATGAATTAGCAAGTTAAAGTTGAGACCGGAAGGTTGTAGGGGCAGAAGGACATAGGGGCCTGGGTGCTATAGACCTGTCCATGTCAGTCAAGGACCGATCCATATGCGGCCCTGTTGAGCAAGTTTGAGTTGTGTACCAGACTCATGCTGGATATGGGACCCAGTAAACCGATGTACCTCGGGAAGCTTGCGTTGAGCCTTTTCGGGTCGCCTAAGGCTGCCACGTATGACGTGTGATGGTTGATGTAGGCAACATCGAGTACGGGCGTACGTGTCATGTAGTCCGGGTGTTACTGGTTCAGATCACCGTCGCTCGCGGAATGGACTGAGCATACTTGTTCTCACAGTCATGACGTAGTAAGAACTTGCATGAGAAAGGAACTAATCACTTTGGTTTGAAGTTTATACTATCTTTGTGATGCATCTTTGATGAATAGCTAGTGCAAACTCGATTCTTGTATACCGTGAGCAAATTACATCGGGGGAAAGCATTTCTTGTTTAATTGTGGACTCCCGATGTGGCGTGCTCAAGGATACTTAAATTGCTGCAAATAATACCTGAAAGTAAGGATTCACTTTTAGGTGAGTTTAATTATGCATGATGCCATCCTACTTTACGTTCATAACCTCATATAGAGTTTTATGCCTAGGGTGAGGGTTAAGTCTTGCTGAGGGTTATGCTCACGGATGCTATCCGAGTTGTTTTGCAGGTATTGACTTCGTGCTTATGAGAAGGGACCCTGATTAGACTCGGCCACCTCCGAGTGGTTACTCAAGAGCATCCTCGCTGCTGCGGTTGTCTTCATGTTGCTAGTAAGAAATGTCCGCGGGCTGGAATGTTTCTTTGTTGCTAAGTTAGAAATGAGACGTGAGAGTAATAGTCTTCCGCTGTAGCTTATTTTGATATAAGCATTTGTATAATACTCTTGTACGCTTCCGGAAATAGTAATATGATGTGTTTCATCGACCCGTGTGCTGTTGGGTGCCGCATATCACGGCACCACCCAACGAGGTCCTGGCGGGGCGTCACTCGGCAGCGGGTCCCTGGCACTCCCGATAAGTGAGATCCGGTTTCAGTTCTTCGATATCCTTCAGCTGAATTGTAGTTGATAGCTTAAGAAACTTCCTCAGCTGAGAAATGTGAATGACGTCATGCACACCGGAAAGTGTAGCCTGTAATTTTAGCCGGTATGCAACTGATCCACATCTTTCCACAATTTAAAATGGACCGTTGAATCGGGGTGCCAACTTTCCTCTCACCCCAAATCTGTTCATGCCCTTCATTGGAGATACACGTAGATACACATGATCCCCGACTTCGAATTGTAACGGGCGTCTTCTCCGGTCCGCATACTGTTTTTGTCGGGATTGAGTGGCTTTTAGGTTCGCTTGAATCAGCCGAACCTTTTCCTCCGTATTGTTGACAAGATCAATCCCGAAAGTGACCCTTTCGCCAGACTCACACCATTTCAGTGGTGTGCAGCATTTTGTCCCATATAGCGCCTCATAAGGCGCCATCTTGATGTTGGCTTGGTACCGATTGTTGTACGAGAACTCGGCTAACGGTAAGTGATCATCCCAATTCTTACCGTGGTTGATAGAACAAGCTCGTAGCATATCCTCTAGAATCTGATTTACCAGCTCGGTTTGCCTGTCCGTCTGCGGGTGGTACGCTGAACTACGGATCAGTTTCATCCCCAACGCAGCATGTAGCTGCTCCCAAAAATGGGACACGAATAAAGTGCCCCGATCCAATATGATGGTGCGGGGTACGCCGTACAAGCATAGGATACGTGAGATGTACAATTCGGCATACGTCTTGGCGTTGTAGTTGGTGTTGACTAGGATGAAATGGGCAACTTTGGTGAGCCGGTCGATGATCACCCACACAGAATCATGCTTCTGAAATGTGGTGGGTAAACCAATGATGAAGTCCATGCTCACATCTTCCTACTTCCAGGCAGGAACGCCCAACGGCTGTAGCAGTCCCGGTTTCCTCATGTGGTCTGCCTTCACCCCTCAACATGTATCACTCTCGGACACGTACTTTGCGATCTCCCGCTTCATTCGTGTCCACCAAAACTTGTTTCATAGTTCTTGATACATTATATTGCTGCCGGGGTGAATAGAAAACTTTGACAAGTGAGCCTCATCAAAGATTTTCTTCCGTAACTCTGGGTTACGGAGTACGACAATTCTGTCCTTGAACCATAGGACACCGTCCCCGTCTTTCCGGAAACATTTCAGCTCCCCACTGTATACTCGTCTCCGCAAATGCGACAAGCCCTTGTCATTCTTCTGAGCTGCCGCTATCTCTTCACGGATGGTGGGGATCAACGCTAAGTTGTAGAGAGCTCCATGTGAAATCACATGCAGTGGTGGCTCGCTCTCTTCCATCGGTGTGATGGTCAGATTGTTGACGTGTGACTTGCGACTCAGTGCATCCGCCACTATGTTTGCTTTGCCGGGGTGATATGGATCTCTATTTCGTAATCCTTTATCAACTCTAACCATCTTCGCTGCCTCATGTTCAGCTCTTTCTTAGTGAATATGTACTTGAGGATTTTGTGGTCGGTATATAAATGCATGAGGTTACCGAGTAGGTAGTGCCTCCACATTTTGAGTGTGAGTACCACGGCTGCGAGCTCTAAGTCATGAGTTGGATAATTATGGTTATGGTTTCTGAGCTGCCATGATCCATATGTGACCACTCTTCGGTCTTGCATCAGCACACACCCGAGCCCAATGCCGGATGCATTGCAGTACACATCGAATGGTTTTGTTGTGTCTGGCTGCACCAAAACCGGTGCTGATGTGAGGTGCTTCACTAATGCCTTGAACGCTGCTTCACATGCTGGACTCCAAACATATTTGGTAGCTTTATTCAGCAGCTCTGTCATAGGCTTGGCAATCTTTGAGAAGTTCGGAATGAACCTACGATAATATCCCGCGAGTCCGAGGAAACTCTGTGCCTCATGAACAGTTCTCGGGGATATCCAATTCAGAACTTGTGTGATCTTACTCGTGTCTACAGCGATACCCTCTGCTGAGATAATATGCCCGAGAGAAGGCACTTGCGATATCCAGAATTCGCACTTGCTGAATTTCGCGTATAGCTTGTGATCCCGCAGCCGTTGCAAGACTATACGCAGATGCTTCGTGTGTTCTTCCTCAGACTTGAAATATACCAATATGTCATCGATGAAGACCACGACAGACTTGTCCCGCTCCGGCATGAATACCGAGTTCATCAAGTACATGAAGTGAGCTGGAGCATTGGTGAGGCCGAAGGACATGACCAGGTACTCATAAAGTCTGTACCTCGTCGAGAAAGCTGTCTTCGGAATAACCTCAGCCCGTATCTTAATCTGATGGTACCCGGATCTTAAGTGCATTTTGGAAAAGATCTTTGCTTCGACAGACTGATCAAACAACATGTCGATTCGTGGCAACGGGTACTTGTTGTTGATGGTTACAGAATTTAGTGGATGATAGTCCACGCAAAGCCACAACGTCTTATGTTTCTTCTTCATAAATAATGCCGAACAGCCCCATGGCGAGGAGCTCGGCCTAATAAAACCCTTCTCCAGCAGGTCCGTTAACTGCATCTTCAGTTCAGCCAATTCCTTGGGCGCTATCTTGTATGGCCTCCGGGATATTGGCATAGTTCCCGGTTGAAGTTCAATCTTGAACTCCACCTCTCGGTCGGGCGGCATCCCCGTTAAATCATCCGGGAACACGTCAAGGAACTCACGGACTATTGCAATGTCTTCCAATCTGATGGTGGCAGATTGATATACACTTGGAAGTTTTATTTCTGGACTGTCCAGAAATAATGAATGTGACTCGTGCATTTCTGAGTGTAAATGCACGACTCGGAGGACGGTGTCTAAAACCGCTCCGTGGCGGGTTAACCATGACATCCCTAAGATGACATCGACCTTTTGTCCCTCTAAAGCTATGAGAGACATGGGGTATATTCTACCCGCTAAGCATAATGGTACTTTAGAAATCATCATGCTTGCTGAAATCTTCCCACCCGGTGAACAAATCAAATATATACTTTCGGTGGGTGGTATTTGCAAGCTGTGTTTAGCAATAAAAGCTTGGCTAATAAAATTATGCGTTGTGCCAGAATCAAATAACACTATGACGGGATGCTGGTGGAGTTGGAACATACCCGCAAGGATTGGCTCTCCGTCCGGCACGTCCTGTATGGCGAGTTGGTGGACGGTGCCGGGCTTAGGATTTTCCCGCCGCGCATTAATGGGGTTCTGGGTCTGATTCCTCCCCGGAAACTGTGGTGCCACTCCACCGCCTTACCTCTCAGGACAGTTGTTGGCGAAGTGTCCTGGACGACCACATTTGAAGCATGTGGCAGCTGACTGGCCCGTGCTTGGGGGACGAAAGCCCGGCATGCGCTGCTGAGGTGCAAACACACACGGCATCACCCGCTGCTGCTGTTGCTGTCGCGGAGGTGGTGCTGGTAATGACGGCCTGAACGGCGGTGGAGAATATGGCCGACTGTGGAATGGCATCGGCCTTTGTGGTGGCTGCCAGCGTTCCCCGATGGTGCGATACACCATCCGGTATTTTTGAGAAGGACCACCTCCTTCTCCGCTGCTTTGTGGTGCCCTTCGCTTCTTCTCCGCCACCGCTAACTCCTTGCCAGAGTCCTCCTGAACAATAGCAGCATCAATTATATCATTGAGGCTGTCGCGATTGAACATCGCCAGGTTGTTCTTCAGGAGTGGGTTAAGCCCCTGGTAAAAATGATCCCGCCACTTCTCGTCAGTATCGGCGTGATAAGAAGCGTAGAGTGCAAGCTCATTGAACGCCCTGTAGTATTCCAGCACGTTCCTGCTTCCTTGCTGCAGACGAAGGAACTCCTGCGTCTTCCTCTTCATAAGACCCGGCGGTATGTGATAGGCCCTGAAGGCCGTCCGGAACTCTGCCCAGGTTATAACTCGCTCGGTGGGTTGCGAGGCACAGTAGTTTGCCCACCAAGCGCTCACGGATCCTTGAAGCTGTTGGACCGCGAACTGTGTCTTGCGCTGCTCACTCACTTGGAGCAGCCCGAACTTCATCTCCATCGTGCGGAGCCAGTTGTCCGAATCGAGGGGTTCATCCACCCTTGAGAATACCGGGGGATGAGTAGCCAGAAAGTCAGAGTAGGAGCTTTGTTTGTGCTCCTCGCGATCTTGACGCCTCTCGGGTCGAGACATGTTTGCAATAAGTGTCTACAGCAACTCCGTGTGCTGCTAATGAGAACCCACCATCGCCGCAACGATGTTGGCCAATGTAACCGTTGGCGGTGGCGGTGGCGGTTGTTGCTGTTTCTGTCCCGAGGAATCCTCGGGAGGCTGTTGGGAGGCCTCTCCCCCCTGACTAGAACCCCCAACGTCTGGGTTGGCACGAGTGTGAGTCATTCTGAAATTCAAAACAGCAGCGATCAGCACATGTCATACTTAAAATTCCATATGAAACAGTAGGTATTGAAGTCATGAATAACTTGCACAACATTCACATATATTGATAAAGCATAAAGTTTATACAAGATACATTATTCTCGGTCTCCGAGAAGTCGTGCTCATGTTGTCACTACCTATACATATACTACTGTCTACACGACATGTCACCAATTACAAAAGTTTTTCCTACACCACCCTCGCTGCCCTACTTGGCAACGATAACTCACTACTCGGAGTAGAACTCGACCTCCTGTGGGTCGTCCTCGTCCGCTACCTCTGCTTGTGGCTCCGGGTCTATGACCTCATCTTCCGGTTCAGGTTCCCCCATCGTCGGGATACCCAAAACAACGGGTACGGCACCTACCATCGGCAGGCCCATTACCGGAGGTATGAGGTCCTGCAATGCATGCACCTCATCCATGGCCTGGTTGTAGTCCTCTTCCCATCCTTGCCTCTCCTCAATCGCATCATCACGCTCTTGAGTGAGGATCTCATTTTGCTGGGTCAAGGCCTGCACTTGCTGTTGTAGAGCCGTGATGTCGACGAGACTCTTCTTTTTCGCCTTCCTCAGACGACGCAACTGATTGTGTTGTTCGTTCAGTCGCTTTATTGTCAGAAGGAGAACATTGCGTAGTGTGCTGTGAGCACTCTCGAAATGATCTCCACAGCTGGTGCTCTCCTTGGGCTTCACAGAAAGACAATCCATATGAACAGCTTGGCTGTCCATCATGGCTTTTCCTGCCCTCAACTGGAGGCTGAGGTTTGCCTCCGCGGGGTTGTACCTTGGGCAACCGGGATCTGTTGCCTCCACGTACCTTTCCCTCCACACATGACTAGCTCCTCCCTCCACCGGAACGAGTGTGTATGGAGTTCCCTCCATAGCTCTCATGTGTAGTTGGCAGAAACGCGACATGGTGTCACGGGCTGCCACTTGCCACATTTCCTCCGGCTGTCTACCTCTCACCGTGACGGTGAACGGTGCCCAACCGGGTGGCGTGGGTTCTACAGTAACTTCGACATGGACGGTCCATGTCTTGTTCCCCTCCTTGGTTTCTTTCTTGGCGAAATACTGCGGCGTCTCCACATACCTGAAATATTGAAGCATTTGCTTCAACACTTTCGGATACCCGCTGCGGTGAGAACAGTGGGATACCACCCACCCGTTCTCCAATTGTCTATCCGCTGTCATCTGTAGAAACATATTTGAAAAATGTCAAATATTCATTTCAACAGTAATTCATTGAGTTATAACATTAAAACATGTCATTGAACTCATAAAACTTGGAACACAACTCAAACTTAGAACAATTTGATTGCTGGTCTGCTGCCCAAACTGACAGCCCTGACCAGTTTCCATTTCAACCTGATTTAGACCATGCTAAAAGCAAATCCAATTCTGTAGCTCAACATCAAGTTAAAGCTAACTTCAGATTTCTAGAAAGTATTTACTTGGCCTAAGATCTGTCCTGATTCAAAAGTTATGAGATGTCAAAGTTGACATAATTTCTGGAGAAAATTGGACAGCACCTCCCTGCTTGAGGTACTGATTTGATCCAAGAATTCCAGTTAATTCTGCACCAAATTTGACAAAACTTTCTGTTACAAAGTTTTAACCCATCTCATGAACTTTTCATAAGTACCTCATTTTCTATTTTTGGATTTTATGCAGGATGTTATGCTCAATTTACAGAGAGTACTTTGCAATGCCCTGTTTTCTGGACAGTTTCAACTCTACTGTATTTTTCGACTGGTTAAGGGATGAAAAACCTCTTGACATCAATAGAAAAGTTGTAAATATCTTCCAAGGCTTTCCAGAAATGTTTCATATGACCGCAACCTCGAATGAACTCAACCTCTAACCTCTGATTAACTTCAGCCTTATTTTAGCTGAAAACAGAGGACTCTGTCCTTAATATCCTATAAGTTGAAAAACTTGTTAACTTTAAACATCCTGATTAAGGGAAGAAGTTAACTCAATGTTTTAGTACTCTGGATTAAAACCTTCAAGTCTTATACTGAGGTTGCTCATTTAGCGGAGTGTGACGTCGATGCGTCACCAGTTCATGTCGGTACTACGTTCCTCACAAAGAAAAACCTATACCAGACTTAGCCGGCTTCGTTAGTTGAGTGGCACTAAACGTCTCTCGCACATGGATGCTACTCGTCTACCAATTCGTTGTTAGACTACCTGCAAATAACTCACACAATCTTCAGACTCGGCTGCACGCCGAGCCCGGTCCCAATACAGCTCATACGCCCGTCTGTCATCACTCGAACGGGTGTTCTCAAGCCAAACACGCCTTGAGCTACGTGTTCACATTACTGACCACATGATGGGGTCTCCCAAACTTGCCCGTAGTACGCCAGGGAAGGGCGTTGCTTGAATACCCCAAACGACATGAAGAGTCGTAGAGGATATTAAAGTGGGCCGGTTTACCTGCCACCCGTGAGGCTCCACCCTTCAGCATGTGCGCACTGGTGGACAGCGCTTACGTGCACCCCCCAAGACATAGAACGTCCCGAGATGCACAATTTTCCGACATATCACATAAGTTGGTATTGCCACTTTCTATACCATAATAACATCCTTATATGAGCTACTACTCGTTCCCCACCGAGTTTTTTGAAAAAGATGCCTTTTTAGTGGATTAAACCTCAAGCGAGCTCTGATACCACGCTGACAGGGCCCCATGGCCTCGTCGAGCCAGGATGAGGCTGAGGGGTGCTGCGTTGCACAACACCGGATAACGCACATCAAAGATACAAAGCGGAAGCAAAGTTTTATTACATAAACGAGTTTATGAACATTTTTACAACAAAATATGTTTAGTCTACACTCATGGGGGTAGACTACGCATCGAGTTCACGTTCTGCCCATGAACGTGTTCCCGCTAGCACACACGCACACTAACACGGCGGCGTGCACGACTCCCACTCGACGGGGTTTCCCTCTTGGGGTTCTGTCTCATACTCGGGAGTCCCTTCCTCATAACACCCTGCAAAGGCTTCAAACACAAGCAGTGTGTACGATGGCTCAGCAAGTTTGACTAGTCTCTCCTATACATGAAACTTCTACATGAGGGATTACAGGGTACATGAGGTAAATAAGTTGCAAAGGACTCTCCTAATTATTTGAACCTTACTTTCAAGTTTTAGCAGAAAGTTGTAGAGAGCCTCACGCTAAGGCACATGAGAGAGCGGCAATCAAACAAGAAACACATTTCTCTCATGTACTTTGCACAAGGTCGAAAAGAACTTTAATTAGCTCTAAACTACAACATGTCATTAACGATCAATGTATAGCTTTCAATCAGCAACTTTTACATGACTCTAGCCTATTCTTTCTACGTCATTGTACAGTGAACAAGTGGTACTCACTGACCGTGAGGGACGGCGATTATAATCGATTTACACCTGCAGGGTTACCCGAATAACCCGTCATGTACGCCCGTACTCGATGTTGCCTACAGAAACCATCACGGACGTAGTACGCAACCACCTTTCATCCATCAGCCAAAAGTTGAACCGGTCCTATCGTCCCAAACAAGAGGTCGCTGCGCGCACATCTGCAGTGCCTCCAGCCGATTTACACCTCAAGCTCTCAACCTACCCTCTGGACGACAAGCAATGCCTCAACACCTAGCTACCCGAATTACATCGGTTTCCCGGTTCCCATATATCCGGTAGGTCTTCGGTACTGTTCTAGCTTGTTCAACAGGCCCACACACGGCTCGGTCCCCAATCGACACAAGCGGAGATATGGCACCTAGGCCCCAATGTCCTGCTGCCCTTACTCTCCGCCCGGTCTCATTTTTCTTGCCATGTGTTTCATTTGCTATCTTTACTCGAGTAGTGTGCCTCTAGCCTATTCTCGCGAGCAGTTCCAACTACTCAACTTGTACCAAATCCTACACTCTCTTAGCATTGCAGTAGCTAATCGAGGTTTACAAACCTAAGCCCAACCCAGGGTTTTGTTGGCTATGCATTTGGGTTTTCAAACAAGACTCTAATGCAAAATTTAAGTGGGTGCTCAAAGTAAGTTCTCAAAACAGTAAAATTTATAAAAAAGGCTAATGCAAACCGGAGCTTGCCTTGCTGCTCTTGGTTGTAGGCTAGCTGTTCCTCTGGAGTGATGAAGTCTAAGACTTCAGGCTCCTCCTCAACCTTAGTGACTACATGAGATAAATACATATATGTATCAATTCAAATGCATGTGAATTTGAAATTCAATTTGATAAGAACATAAGTATTGTTAGACAGGCCCAATGACTCTAAAATTTTTACTGTGGTTTGGATACAACCTAAACAGAGACTTGACCAAGTTTCATTTGCAGCACATCTCATTTGAGCCCTACACAAATAATTGTGTACCTGGCCTTAATTGGATCTCTTAGGATGTTCTAGAGATTTTCATGGAGCAAGCCATTGCTATCTGAAAACTAGATTTTCAGAGGGTTCCAAAGGAGTTGGTTTCACTTAATTTGAAGGTTCCTAGCCAAAGATATGATCTAAACAAGTTCAGAGAATTTCTGAAAATATTTCTGGACATTTTCCATTTTGTCTGGAACAGTTTTATTAATCACACCATTAGGGATATTTTTGTGAACATCCCAGCAAAATTTCAGAAATTTCCTCCAAAAGGTTCTCAAGTTAAAATTCTAAACATTCTAAAATTGAAGAATTAATTCTGGAGAAATAAGGATTTTGATAAAGTGAAACTTGATTTGTTGGAAAGTATTCAGAGAGCTGAATCCAATAAAATTTGGTTCACTCGATTTGGAGTTTCCTAGCCAAAGTTATGTGGGTTTGAAGTTTGAACTAAATCTGAAAATCGAGGAAAAGTTTAAATCGCTGTGTGTGGGACCGGGGCTACGTGTCAACTCTTCAGCGGCCGACACACGGGGCTACGGAGTGCTGCGCGCGCAGCCACAGCAAATCCGGTGCCACAGCTGATCCCTGGTTTAAATTATCGGCCGCTGACACGTGGGACCGGGAGCTTCGTCTACCTCCCGACTTCCACCCTCGGCCACCGCCCCCCTCGCCGGAGTGCTCGCCGGAAGGGGCTTTGCCGTGTGCCAAACTCCACGATTTTCGCGGCCTCTGCCCAATGCCCCACGGGGAACACGGTTCTGGACTTAGCTCGACATGACAACCACTGGAACATGGCCGGCGACGAGTGGCGGCTTCGGAAGAACTTTGGCCATGTCAGCTAGGCTTCCTAGCACCCCAAACGATCTAGCAAAAGGCCGCAGAGCATCAGTGCACCCTAGGGAAGATCGACATGAACTCCAAGGGGCTCGGAAACAGCTGTACTGGGCTGCCACCGTGCGACCTAGGTCGGAAACCGGGAATTCTAATAAAACTCGAAGAACAGTGGCTACACCCAATGGTTCTTCAAAGTTTCGGATCCTATGGACTCGCACGGACGTCTATAAGTGGTTCTCTATGTTAGGTGATGAGTGGTGCGGTGTGTATCACGAATTTTGTGAATCGGTCCGGCTGTCTCTTTTGTACACCGATGCAAAATCGTGAAATTCCGGCGTCGGTAGCTTATGTCATGCCACCGGAGGTTGCGGTAATGAAAGAGAGATCGGGGGCGAACCTCTTTGCTATTCACAGCTCGGAGAAAGGTGGGCTCTGGTGGCCGGATGGGTCGTTCCAGTGACGACGGCTCTGGTTGAACCGAGGAAGAAAGAATGTCGCGGTGGAGCTCGAAGAGGGTCGATCAGGGTCTGGACCCGGTGCGAGAACGTCAAGTAAGGATTGGCACACTTGGTTGCGGTCTCAGATCGCCATGACAACAACGGGTTTTTCTGGGCGACAGTGGAGCCGAGAGCTCGGAAGAGCGGCGAGGTGTATCGAGGTTTCTGTGCAGGAGAGCATCGGGATAGCGTTGAGATGACGCTGGGATGGCTTGGCCGCGAGGATAAGAAGGCAGCGAGGCGGTTCAGTGGCCAGAGGTGGCAACCAGCTGCTGTCCTAGCCGTTTCTCGCCGTGGCGGCTGCTCGGTCGAGCGCAAGGAACCGAGCTCAGTGGTTTCACCCGGTTTGATCACTGGTTAGGCTGACAGGAGGGCCCACCTCCATTTTAACCTCGGAAATTAAATTTCTCCTACTGCTCTAAACAGTAATACCCCTAATACCCTTTGCAATTTGAATTATCCACCAAATGTCCATTTGAATTTGACAGAATTCAAATTGTGAAGTATTTGAATATATTTATAGCACGTATGCAGTTTGAAATTCAAATTGAATTAGAATTTGCTAAACTTGGCTCATGTCAAGATCAACTCCAAATGGAGTGAAAATTGGTGTGTGAGCTCACAAAAATGTGCTGAGTGTGAATATGAATCCCATTTTTGAATACATGGGGTGAAAGAAGTTTGAATTTGAATTTGAGTTCAAACTAGCCTCTTTCTAGTTATTCCCAAAAATACCTCAAAAAGATTTTGGATTTGGGTAAATTTTGGCATGAGCATTCCTAGCAAGGTGTAGGAGTTTTCCATAAGCTAAGCCCCTATATGATGCATGTTGGAAATACCACTTTTGCTTTTTGTGAGTTCATCCTCTAATGACCATATTGATTGTGGTTACTTGCTCTTCAAATGTGTTCATAAGTTGTCCCCAAATGAGGTGTGTGTGGTGTAATGAACACTTTGATTGTGTGCAAAAACATGGGACCTTACACCCGCCCCGACAGTCCAGGAATCGCATTGGGTGGTGTTGTGCGATGCGGCACCCAACAGCACAAATCCAAAAAACACACATACACAACAATATATGTCTTTAATACATATTATTGTCATATTTTACAAATAAAGTACAAGTGTACATTGCAGCGGAAGATAAGAAACACTCACGGACTATAGCCTACGCTAAGCAAAATGAAGCCATCCTGCCCGCGGATGCTTCACACTAGCACCACATCAAAACCCGGCGGCTTGCAGGGTTCCAAAGTGAGACTCACACCCCTCATTGGGTGCTCCGCGCTCGGATCTCCCTTCCTTCCTAACGTTGCCTTATGCAACGTTACCTGCAAAACTATGGATCAACAAACCGTGAGATTATGCTCAGCAAGATTTAACCGACGTCCTACACATAGAACTCTAAATGCTGAAAATAGAGGGCTGAATTAAGAAAGTTGAAACTTGAGCTATCAGAGAGTCCTTACTTCCAGTTTTAATCAACTTTTATAATCCTCGCACAATTTTCATTGAGACTCCACAATCAAACAAGAAACGCTTCATCTCGATGCCACTTGCCCGAGGAGAAGGTAAATTTAGTGAGCTACCCTAGACCCATACATACCTTGCACCCTCAACGCCGAGACTCCACAATCAAATAAGAAACACTTTGTCTCGATGCCACTAGCCCAAGGTAGAAAGTAAATTTAGTGATGGTGTTGATCATCCCTCATCTCCAATATGAGGATTACTCACGAAGCATTTTAACTTTTCCCAGTTTCTTACTACATCACGACGCAGAGAACAAGTATGCTCACTACCACGAGCGACGGTGATTCGAATCAAAAACACCCGGCTTACACGACACATACGCCCGTCCGAGACCGGTGATCAACCAATCCCCTCAACGTCGTATGTGGCAACTTTTCACACGACACCCAAATATCAAACCGGTCGCACCGACTTGGATTAAGTTGCACTACGGGAAACCCGCGTAGAGCCAACTTCGCTATCCTTTCAGCATATGCATAAGACGGTGGGGATTGCCTCGACACACAGGTTAACATGTTACATCGGTTTCCTGGGTCCCATATAGCCAGTATGCATCCGGTACACAACTCAAACTTGTCCCATAGGGCCGCAGACGAGAACGGGCCTTAACCGACTCAGACAGAGATTAGGTTCACAGGACCACGTCCTTTAGCCTTCCATCCATACTGCCCGGTCTCCATTCCAAACTATGAAGATCAATTCCCAACTCTTCGATTGATCCCCCTTAATCCCGGTTCACAAATAGGAAACGGCCTACTCGAGTTATGCCTCTTTTAATCCACTTTTGTTAACTTGAGATCAGCAGTTATAATTAAGTAATAACCTACTCTAAATCAAACTCCTGGGTTTTTCCGGGTCATGCATGTGGAGTGTCATACAAACCTAGCAATAATGCAAAACTAATATTCTAGACAATAGAAAGTGTATACAAATAAAGACTTGTAAATTTGGATGCAAACCGGGGCTTGCCTTAGTGTTCATCCCGACTAAAGTTTCTGTCAATAGGATTCAAGTCAGTAGCCTCCGAAGCCTTCTCGAGCAGTATTTCTATCGAAATGATCAATATAAAGAATGTGTCACATTATGAATAATGTGCTATATACAACCTACAGAAGCAAAACCTAAGAAGACAGAGGATTTGGGTTTAAATTTTTAGGGAAACTTTCTAATGTCATAATAGGAGTATGGTAAAATTTTCAGAAGCTTTTGAGGAATGAGTTGGCCACAAAAAATGCTTGGCACCTTTAACCTTCAATGATTTATAGGAATTTAACTAGACTTTGTTATATTGAGGAATTTGATATCCCAATAGTTCTGGACCAAAGGTTCATAGGAAAATTTGTTTCAAAATTTTCTATGTCTTGTGCTGGCCAGAATGGAGGATTGAAGTTCATTCCATTTTTCTGAAATTTGCTTCTATGATTTTTGAGCGCATTTAAATAACCCTGAGAAAACCTACTTATTAAGCCACCTTAATCATCTCCAAAAATCCTGAACTTTTTACTGGAGCTCAGCAACTATGATAAAGATTTGCTGCCTAAAATTGGGAATGTTTCATAAAGAATTGCTCCTGGAATAAATCCCTAAAGGATTTATTGAAAACAATTCTACAGAAATTCCTGGGCATTTTCATAGCAAGCACTTTGTTTCTCTGGAAAGTACTTCTTATGAGGAATCCAACAAAATTTGTCTCACTAATTTTGGAGCTTTGTACCCCGAGTTATGGGTTTTTGAAATTTGAACAACTTTCTGTTTGAATTTTACACAGAGCACTCAAACGTGGCTCCCACGGGTCAGGTGTTTCTTCAACCTCTCGCCAGAGCCCACGGGTGCACACCGGCAGAGATCGTGCTGCGGCTCGTTCTCCCTCAATTCTCCACCAACTTAGCTCCAGTTTCACCATACACGATCCTTGGAACGTGGCGAAGCTGCCGGGCAAGATTTCCCGCATGAAAACGGCCAGAGGTTAGTCAGCATCGGCGGGGCGGCTTGGGAGCTCGGCATCAACGCGTTCTGGCATGTTCCAAGAATCTCCCGACGAGCTACATTGCCCTAAAGCATCCCTAGTGGTCGGGGAACGTGGAACGGAGCTCGACTCTTGCAGCAAACGGCGGCAAACTAGTTTTCACCGTGCACCGCAGCGGTTTTAGCCGCCGGCAGCGATTTTTCGTCGCCCAGGGTGGAGAAGGAGCGGTTTGCTTTGTGCTTCGGCGTGGGAGGGTGCTAGGGCTACTAGTTTATGTGGTTTGAATTGCATGATCATTGATCAAGCGGTTTAGGTGAATTTCCCGAATTGGCTAGCGTCGGTTCTTCACGTGCTCCGGCGGTAAAACGCGAATTCTGGCTAGCCGGCGGCTGGGAGGAGCAAAAGGACCACGGGAGAAGGATCAAGACATCATGGCGCACCTTAAGGTGGTTTTGGTTGTGTGGGAGAGGCGCTGGACCGGCCGAACGTTGTGGAGCCGTGGAGGCAGCTTGGCTCTGTTTTGCCGGAAGAAAAACGGGGTGACACTGCTTGGAGGAGGCCGGGGTGAGCTGGGGACATGTTGAGGACATCAGGGAATGTTGGGCGCAGCTTGTGGTTAGCTCAACCGGCCATCAAACACGCCGGGAGGTGATCGGCGATGGAAGCGGACGCGCGATGGTGTTCACGGGTGCGTGCGCAAGAAACTGTTTGGTGCCATGGTCTGTTTGTGTGAGGCAGCGAAGGAACATTTCATTTGTGCAGCCACTGATCCTTAGCGAGCAGCACACAGTAGGAACTGCCTCCTGGGGAAGCAGGGTGCCACAGCTCGGTGGAGCATGCACAGCCTCGGTGTCGAGATCCCACAGAGGCAAACCTCAAGTGTGGTCTCTGTTCACTGACTTGTGGATCCCACCGAGGTCTTCTCCCCACACAACAGCGGCCCCGATTTCAAATGCATGTGTAAATTCAAATTTGCCGATGATTCGAACTGTGGAAACAATGACGCACGGAGGAAAGTCTTCGGTTGTTTGTGTGAGCAGAGAAACGGAAATTGAGTTGTGCAGCTGCTGTGGCTAACAATCAACAACACCGTGGAATTGTCTGCCTTCGGAAGCAAGGCACAAGCAGTAGCTCAGTGGCTGCCTCGGTGGCGAGGTCGCAGAGAAAGAAACACTGAGGATTCTTGGTTCAAATGACATGCGGGTCCCACCAAGTCTCCCCCTCAAAACAACCGTGGCTCCACAATTCAAATTCAAAAGTTGCAGCAAATTATAAAAAATTGAATTTGATTTCCGTGGCGTTAACATGCGGTTTGTGCTCGCATTTGATCTGCCGAATTTGTTTCCTTTTTGGCTAGTTTTCTTTTATAGCGCTTCCTTTATTTCATGTAGCCGAAGTTTGAATCTGAAAAGTGGTATAAAATTTCGAAACACGAGTTTGAATACAGTGGCTCATCCTCTTTCGTGACCCTATTTCCAATCCCGTAATCCCCCTTCTTTTTGCTACACTTCCTTTATCGTAGTCTATCCTTTATTCCATGCGGTAAATTTCAAATTTGAACACTACTTTGGAAGGAGTCTACTCTGCTGATTTGAATTCTCCAGGAACCCAAGCAAAGCTCAACTTGGGGATTTTAAATTATCTCAGAGGAGGGCATCGCTGTAGACCAAAGTAAGATCGCACAAGTGCTGTATTGGAAGTCCCCGGGTTCTGTTCATGAGGTACTGAGTTTACTAGGGCTCGCAGGATATTATCGGGGGTTCATTCCGAACTTCTCGAAGATTGCCAATCCTATGACAGAGCTGCTGAAAAAGACTACCAAATAGGTTTGGAGTCCAACATGTGAAGCAGCATTCAAGGCATTAGTGAAGCACCTAACATCAGCACCGGTTTTGGCGCAGCCAGACACAACAAAACCGTTCGTTGTGTACTACGATGCATCCGGCATTGGTCTCGGATGTGTGCTGATACAAGACCGAAGGGTGGTCGTGTATGGATCACGGCAGCTCAGAAACCATGAGGAAAATTATCCAACTCATGACTTAGAGCTCACTGCCGTTGTACTTGCATTCAAGATGTGGAGGCATTACCTACTCGGTAACCTCGCACATTTATATACCGACCACAAGAGCCTCGAGTACATATTCACTCAGAAAGAGTTGAACATGAGGCAGCGAAGATGGTTGGAGTTGATAAAGGATTACGAAATAGAGATCCATTATCATCCCGGTAAGGCAAACGTAGTGGCGGATGTGCTAAGTCGCAAGTCACACGTTAATAATCTGACCATCACACCGTTGGAGGAGAGTGAGCCACCATTACATGTGGTTTCCATAGAGCTCTTTACAATTTAGCTTTTATTCGCCACCATCCGAGAAGAGAGAGTGGCAGCCCAGAACCATGGCAAGGGCATATCACCTTTGCGGAGCCGTATAGATAGTGGGGAACTGAAATGTTTCCGGATGGACGGAGACGGTGTCCAGTGGTTCAAGAACAGGATAGTCGTACCCCATAACCCGGAGTTACGGAAGAAAATGCCGCACACTGCTGAATTGGTGTGAGTCCGACGAAAGGGTACTGTTTGGGGTTGATCTTGTCAACAGAGCCGAAGACCGAGTTCGGTTGATACAAGAGGATTTGAAGGCTGCACAATCCCGACAGAAGAGCTACGCTGATCAAAGACGTAGGCCATTGTATTTTGACGTCGGAGAGCGCGTTTATCTCTGTGTGTCTCCAATGAAGGGAATTCATTAGTTCAATTTAAAGGGGAAACTCACTCCCCGCTTATAGGTCCACTTGTTATCACGAAGAAGTGAGGACCTGTAGCCTACTGGCTGGAACTACCGGAAAGTCTTGCGGGTGTTCGTGATGTATTTCATGTGTCACAGCTACGGAAATGCCTCAAATTCACCGCTGCTGTCCGCACCAAAGAAATCGATGAATTGAAACCGGAATTTACCTTCACCGAGCGACCGGTTCAGATTGTAGATGAAAAGACCCGGATAACCCAGAACCGGACAATAAAATTTTACAAGGTGCTGTGGAGTAATCATACCGCGGAAGAGGCGACGTGGGAAAGCAAGGATTACCTCCACACCAATTATCTGGAACTTTTACATTTGTACAGTTTGTAATTACCTCTCCCGTCTCGTTCTTCTTTTGTAATCTCGGGACAAGATTCTTTTTAGGGGGAGGAATGTAAAAGTCCCAAAAATGTATATGAATAAACCGAGTTTTGAAGTCTGTGTGTTGCAAATTCATGGAAAATGGGACTTGCTAAAACTTTTCCATACGCAAAGTGTTTCATGGATGTTCATCCAAAAAGAGGCTCACATGTTCATTTGAATATGTTGAGCCAACATGGACTTAAACACACATTTGCATGAAGAGTTAAAAATCAGATTTTCAAATTCAAAGTTCACGCAAACTATGGCCAAAACTTTGAATATTCATGCAGCCATATACTTTTGAACATGAGGAAAAAGTTGGATGACAAACTTTTCATTTTAGGTGTGCTAAAAAGGAATTTAAGAGAAGCAAATCCAAATTCAAACTAAATTCAATTTGCAAGTCAAATTTGTACTGAATTCAGAGAATTCAAATTCTAGCCCACTTTTAAACATCAAAACTTTGGAATTTGAGAGATTAACATGAGAAGATATTTTGGGGAGGAAATTTGGGTGGAGCCCACATGTCACTGAGCTGAAAATTGTGACTTGCACACTAAGTCTTGGTCTCTGTTTTCAACTCCAACGAGGAGCTTCTACAGGGCGCCACCGAGCGCTGTTGCCACCACATACTGCTCCTTCCACGTGCTGGCACCCGTATGTGTGTTTTCGTGTGCACTCAACGTGATATACTCCCTCACAGCCACGGACCGAGCTCTCACCCGCCGCACCTCGGGAAAAACCAGGAAAACCGGGAAAACTTGCGTACGACTCACTTCCGAGCTGTTAGACAACACTGCGAGCCCAGTTCCCACTTCCCCAACACACAAACCGCTGAGCTCCGGCCTCCCTTCCACGTGAACAGTTTCATCCGCGGCCACCTAAAGTGAACCGGTGATCGGGCGCTCGTGGACAGCTCGCCACGGTAACTTTCACGGCCGGTCAAGGGCGGCAACGGAAGCACATGGGCTCCATGCTGCTTCCACCCGAAGCTCAAGCCAAGCTGTGAGCCCTCGCCGGCAAATTTTAAGTTTTTGCTCCGGCGTACACAACCCGAGCGTCCGGTAAAGGAACCCCGAATTGTCCCTCTCTAATTGTTCTTAGATCATCAAACTTTGCACACACGAGCTGGACTAGCCGGCGGTCATTTTCCTTTTTGCAACCTTGGCTTGAAACCGACTCGGAGCTACGAATTTCAAGGTCTCCCGAGCGCATCCATGGCGGCACCCCGCGGGCGCATGGTGACGACCTTTTTGTGGCCATTCCTGAGCCATGTTGAGGCCTTTCCGAGCTAGCCTATCCCTCATTGGTGCTGTAGAGCTAGTTGGTCGATCGTTTCGCGAGTTAGAGAGGCCGGCCGACGTCACCGAAGTGCACTCGAGGTAGACACACGTCGCCGACCGGTTTCCGATCACCAGCAGCGCGAGCAAGTTACGCCAGTGTGTTCCTCGACGTCCAAAACCCCCTAGCGGCGAGCCTCGTGTCGGGCGGCGTCCGAAGACTCCGGTCCGGCGAGAACTGGCGGCGCGCGCGCGAAGGGGTGAGCGAGAGGAGGAAGAAGGGGCGGGCCCCAGCTGTCAGCGACTCATTTTTAAATCCTTGATCTGCTGTGGCTCTGGAATCCTTTGTGGCTGCGCGCAAAAACGCTGTGAACCGTTGTGGCCCAATTCCTATTTGCTGGAGTTCAAAACAGTGGGCCCAATCGAATTTCAATAGGAAAAACAATTCCAGATAGTGTTCCAACTTTGGAAAATCAAATCTTTGTGTAGGAATCTCCAAATTGAGAGATTCAAATTTGTTTTAATTCATTTTGCAAAGATATATCCAAATATGAACTCCAATTTGTATGAAACTCAATATTAAATTCTGGAAATTCTTTGAAGGTGTTCTGAAAAAGAATTATTGAGGGAGTTTGGTTTCTCCAAAAATCCTCAAATTTTGCCAGAATATTCTGTAGGATATTGCTGATATTCTAGCAAGTTTTTAGATCATTTGAAGATGATTTGAGTAGTAATTTGCGAAATACAAACTGATGTGTTCATAAGGGTCCAGAAACATTTTCAGAAAATGTTGCCCACTTGTAAAATCTATTCTAGGCAAATCATAGATCAAAAAATTATGAGAAATTTCAGAGAAGCTCTATGAGTTATACTTGAAATTGTAGTTCACTGAATTGGGCATGAAAATGCACATTAATCCAGAATTAATTCTATTGAGTAGAAATGCTTAAGGAATTGTTCTGGGGGAACTACTCAAGAAAAAGGTCTGAATTTTTGGACCAAATGACTTTCATGTGACCAGGAACTTACATGTAAATTATCAGCTCAAGTTTAGCCATAGAACTCCCTGTTCTTGTTCTACCATGCTTGTGTATGTGGGAAAATACATAAGACTCTTGTGGGCATTATAGTAGACACATATTCTTCCCACTTTAGCTGCAATTTGGCAAGCTAACTCCCTAGGTAGTATAGAACATGCTTTAAAAGGTTTGGAAGACATTGGAGTTCTTGTTCTTCAGTTGCATGCAAATCTTTTCTGCTCATCTTATGTATTCGTTAGGAAACTTAGTTAAGGTATAACTAAGACAGTAGAGTAGCTTAGTTTGTCATTAATGTTGCTTTGCACAACAGAGGCAACAAAAGCCAATCTTGGCATTTCCACACAGCCTCTGTTCTTAAAAACTCAAATCTTTAAAACTTTCCATTGCATTCTATAAAACTTGTGCACATACATTTCATTAGGGTTCACAACGACGGTGATTCGAAGGAGTGATTCATTGAAGTGGATCAGACTCTGGAGAATCAAGGGTTGATATGTGAAAGCCCAAGAAAAAGGGACTTGCAAAAACTTTTCATCACCTCACAACACCACAGTTTTTGTTGTGGATATATTGTGAAGAATTGTGAAGAGCTAGTAACCTCCATCAAAAGGATGATTAGAGGGGAAAGCTTAACTTTCACAAAGTAGGATTCCTACACATGAACATGAGAGGTTGAGCTCACCCCTAGCATTTAAAAAGTCTTGGGAAGGTTCAAGCCAAGTTTCATGCAAACCCAATACTTTTTGTGGCACTTTTGGGGCATTTGAAAAAGAGGCCAATTTGAATGTAAATTCAAATTGCAGCAGCTTTCATCACTCAAATTCAAAAGTTAGCTTCATATTCAAACTCAGCACATTTTTCTGAGTTAGTCCACCAATTTTCATCCCCATTGGAGTTCATCTTGTCAGGAGCCAAATTTGCAACAATTCAAAACTGAATTTGAATTTCAGTTTAAATGTGAAGCAAATTTGGCCAAACAAATTTCAAATGGAGAACCCAAATTCAAACTGTGACTTGGTGGCAAAGTCTAGCATTCAATGTTTGGTATCTTGGATATTTACAGCAGAAGGGGGAGAAAGAATTAGAGGGGAGAAGAGGGCCCACTTGTCAGTAGACTTAGCACAGAAGCATACTCAGCCGACTCTCTCTCGACCGAGCATACTCGCCAGCCAGCCACGGCGTCGGCGCCCGACAGCCTCAGCTGGACAGCTCCTGCTTCGGCGTGGGAGGTAGCACAGAAGGTGTCGTGCCCTCCACCGCCCTCAGTGGCCTATAAAAGGCACGAGACCGCCAGTGAGTTTCTGTTTTCGCGAGTTTCCGCAACCAGCCGCCTAATCGCCCGAGCTCCGATCGCTTGCCACCCGAGCTGTGATCATCCTCCGGCCTCGACGTCCATAGGAAAGTGGAGCGCTAGCTTGTCCTCGAGACCACCGAGCAGACCGTTCTAAGGTTCGACCTTTGTGCGCGGAGAATTTTCCAGTTTAGGGCGGGGAGCTCAGTTCGGGACCCGATTAGGTTTAGGAGAAATTCTGGAAGATTATCGGGTGGGAGGTCGAACGGAGCTGTGAGAGAACATCTAGATGTTCTTGTGACTCTTCTTGATCAAAACCCGGAAGGAAACCACCGCCCGAACCCTAGGTTCACCATAGAACAGTTTGGTGGAAGAGGGGGTCACCGGTGAGGTCCTTGTTGCGTGCCGTTTCGGTTCCAACCAAGGTCATGCCGAGCTTCCCGAGGTCCCCCTGAACATGGTGACGCAATTAGCGCGCAAAGGAGATGGTCGGGAGGGCGGGAACACGTTGCCGAGGTAGCACAGAGGCATAGAGCTCGTCACCGGCAAGCTACGGCGGTTAGCCGGAGGCGGCAGGGTGTCCAGCGTGTTCAGCGTCCAAAATTATGTGGGGGCGGCGAGCTTCACCATCGCCAGCGAGCTAGATTGCCGGGAACGCCGACCTCGCCGGAGCTCCGGGGGCTCGGGGCGGCGGCGTCGGGAGGTAGACGAAGGGCGGGGTCCCACGTGTCAACTGCTGTGCTAATCGCGCGCGAGCGCGTGGTTAGTTCAAATTAAACGGGTGGGCCCCACTGTCAGCCTCTGGTTTAGCGTGGGAGAGGATTCTCTGGAGGAAAATAATTCAGGGATCAGCCCAAACTTTAGAATTTCATAACTTTGTGTAGGAAGCTCCAAATTCAGTGAACCAAATTTTGCTGAACTCGGGATGGTGAGTACTTTCCATCAATACAAATTTCAGCTCATGAAAGTTAATAGTTTTCCAGAATTGAATCCGTAAAGTTTAAACTGTTGGGAATTTTATCTGGAGTATTACTTCATGAAAAATTCTGAAATTTGGCTGAGAGGTTAATGGGAAAATCCTTGAGTCCCAGTAAAATTTTCAGACTCATCCAAGTTCCTTTAGTCTCCCTAATGGGGTGATTAAGTGAACTGCCCTGAGAAAATAGAAAAATGTACAGAAACATTTTTCAGATTTTCTCAAATCTTGTTTAGGGCATAAATTCCTCTAGAATTCTTCAAATTACATGAAACCAATTCCATTAGAACCATCTTAAATTCTAGTTTCCAGAAAGTAATGGTTGGAGCCATGAGAACCCCTGGAATTACTTAGAGGCTCAATTATTGACCAATTAGGTTGTTATTTGTACAAAGCTTAAATGAACTTTGTTTCAAATGAAACTTGGTCAAGACTCTGGTTAGGACCCTACCAAGCCACGATAAAAATTTCAGAACCAAAGGGGAGGGTTAGCTAGAGGTATAGTAATTACTTATTCAAGTTTACACATTGCATTTGAATTAACATGTAGTATCTCATTAACGTGTAGTCGCTGAAGGCGAGGAGACTCCGGAAGTACTTGACTTCCTTCTTCCGGACTAAGATCTAACCCCTGACCAGCAGCAACAAGGCAAGCCCCGGTTTGCATTAACCCTTTTATAAAGTTTTACTATTTTTTACATGTCTAGTGTGAAGTATGAATGTGCATTAGGTGTAGAATGGATGGCCCACTTGCATAACCAGAAATTTTCCTATAAGAGTGAGGGTAGTGTCTAGGACCTCGAGTAGACAGGCTATGCTTAATGATTCATAGGACTTCGGTACAAGTCGAGTAGTTGGAATCTACTCGCGAGTTAGGCTTGGGACACACGGGATTGGTTCGAGTGATGTGAGATTACTTTAGAAATGAAAATGAGACTAGGCAGGGTCTAGGGCGCAGCAATAGGAAGTCTTGTGTGCGCAGCCCTGTCCGTGTCGATTGAGGACCGATCCGTGTGTGGCCCTGCTGAACAAGTACTGAACGTACCGAAGGCATATCGTATATATGGGCCCCGATAAACCGATGTAACCTAAACCTCCGAGCGTCGAGGCATAACGCACCGATTTATAGGTGTAGGCTGAGGGCAGCAAGGTGGAAATATGCTAACGGACATAGAGAGATGCTCCGTGTAGGGAACCTCCTGCTCGTTTCGGTGCGACCGGTTCGATGTTTGGGCTGTTGAGCAAAAGGCTGTTCCGTACGACATCGAGTGAGCGTGCTGTGCAGCTCCACGAGTGGGCGTACGTGACGTGCTCTTTGGGTTTCCCTGCAGGTGTATATCGAGTCGATTTGCCGTCCCTCGCGGTGACAAGTACCGCTTGTTCACTGCGTCGTAACGTAGATAATTTATGAAATATGATGATTCAATATTGCTGTTATGATCTAATTGTATTGTTACATGTGTGCCACCAAATATTGCTCACTAAAGTTCATATTCATGATCTGTTAACTTGTGGCTAAAAGATGAACTAAGGATGAACTTGTAGGTGTGTCCGTTTGCCGCAATCTTACTGTCCCATGTTCATTGTACACTACATGTAGAGTTTCATGCCTAGGTGAGTCGGTTAAGTCTTGTTGAGCCATCGTGCTCATGGTTGCTGCTTAAGTGTTTTTCAGGTGAGGAGCCACCCACGGACTCGGGTTACAGTCCACCGGCGAGGGTTACCCTCCGTCGGGGACCACGGCTGAGTGGGAGCCGTACATGCCGCGCTGAGCTGTGGAGTGCAGCTAGTGTGGGTTGCCCTAGGGCTGGGCAGCAGACTTCTGCTGTGTAATATAACAATGGTTTGTAACTGAAGATTGTACCTGTTTGTACAGTTCAGTTGGTTTCCCATGTAATAAAAGGTGTCCTTATGATGTGTGCTGTCAGGTGTCGCATCGTGTGGCACCACCCTCTGCGATCCTGGATGAGCGGATTCCGGTCCGCCACAGCCTGGTATCAGATCTGTATTGGGGATAACACAGTAATTAAGGACTGTATTACGGGAAAACATAGGCTTACGGTGAGGATCCAGTAGTTTGCCCAAGTAAGGACTATATTAGCATATTTACTTAAAGTGGCAAGACTAACTTATGTGTTATAATTCTGAATCTTAATTATGTAACGACGCACCTACGCTCTGGTAAGAATGGTAAGGAACGCCATCGAAAGCGGTTCAATTTCGGTTAGCTCCCCTGATGAGGAACGTGGTTCAGGGATAGGTCTCACAGCTTGGTGTGAGACGTCAATATGAAACTCTTGGACTCTTCATGTTCCTGAGTTCATATGAAACGCTGATCTCTAGCATGCATTAGGCAAGTAAGTGGAGACCCCATCGCGTGGTCAGTAACACGAGAGTGTGTTCGTCTGGAATTAGCCCAGGAGGACATACGTAGCGCTTGCCATCGGCGTGCCCTGCACGGCAGTAGGTGGTATCTGTTGGGTTGATAACATTCCCAACCGTGACGACCCATTCATGACCTACTCGGGTTCCCCGTCGTGTGGTGTTGAAACACGATCACGTACCTTGAGACGTGACTTAACTCAAGGACGGCCGTATGGCAATGATACGGGCGTTTGTATTTAATTTCAAATATGGAACTGCCTGAAATGAAACAATCTTTGAGTGCATCACTATTGTGTGGTCTTCTGCAGGTACTAACCACGTATGTATCCGTGTAGTAAACGTGTGCGAGAGACCGTTTAGTGCCACACTTGATACGTATATGTCGGTATAATCCGGTTAGGATTTTCTTTTGTGGGGAACGTAGTACCGACATATCATAGGCATGTGCATGAAAGGTAATAATAACAAGGAACTAAAATCACTAAGGTGCAACATTTAGGACCCTGGTGGGGTAGAAAAATTTGATAATTGATCAGTGTAGTTCTAAAGGATTGAAAAACAGAGTGCTCTGTTTTGGCAGCAAGTTTGCTGAATTTTAACAGAGCATGCCTCACAGGTCTTTTAGCCAAAGGAGGTGCTGTTGAAATTCTTCCAGAAATTCTGTTGACTTTGAATTACCATAACTTTTAAACCAGAGCTGATCTGAGGGCAAATAAATACTCGTTGGAAAGACTCTGAAGTTAACTTTAACTTTGGTATTCAATTTGAGTCATGAAGATGCCCAGAACAAGATCAAAATCTGGGATTTGCAGAAACTGGTCATTCTGACAGAGGAATGACAGTGAACTCATTTGAGAGATTGTTGTACCCTAGGGGGTTTAAGTACTTCCAATAGGGTAGAACATGCTCATGAGTGGTTATCTTCAACTAGTGAAAGATTGAGTATATGCTTTACTCAAGTTTCTTTTGCTAGAGACCATGTTTGTGTCATATAGAAGATAAAAGGGTGGTATACGTGATGACCAAGCGATAGTAACGTCTCATATTGACCAAACCTAGTAGCGGTGGGCTTCCAAAAAGGAGGTTGATCAAGTTAGATTTAACTAGCTTGTATTTGGTCTGGTAATAGTGTAGCTTGTGCAAAGTTATTACATATCCATATACGAGATGTATCACATGTTTTAATGTCATTATGTTTTACGCCTATTTTATTGGACTGCATGCAATATGTTGCGGTACTGATGTTATTGTCGTATGGTTGCAGATGGTTCGCACTAGGACTACACACGAGGTTGGTGGCTCTAGCCAGCAGGGAGGTGATGACTCCCAGCCACCTGCCTACGACAGCACCCCGCAGCAGCCGCCACCGCCGCCTCTGCTTACCCTAGCGGATGTGATAGCGGCATTGGTGGGGAATCGTGAGGAGCAGACCGACCTGCTCCGCACGATTGTGCAGAATACGTTCGAGGCGGGGGGCGTCAAGAGAGGGGGCCCCATGAGCCCTGTGATGTGTCGTACTCGGATTTCATGAGTACACACCCTCCGGTGTTCACAGAAGCAGAAGAACCACTGGAGGCCGACAACTGGCTGCGGACCATCGAGTCCATGTTCGGGCTGCTCCAATGTACGGAGCGGCAAAAGACTCTGTTCGCGGTGCAGCAGCTCCACGGTGCCGCTGGTGCGTGGTGGGCGAACTATGTCGCCTCACGTCCGGCTGTCTATGCCGTGGAGTGGGAAGAATTCCGGGAGGCATTCCGCGCCTATCATATCCCTCCAGAGATAATGAAGAGGAAGTTACAAGAATTCTTGGAGCTGAAGCAGGGCGGGAGGAGTGCCCATGACTACTCCCGTGCCTTCAACCATCTGGCGCAATATGCATCAGACTACATCTCCACCGAGGAGAAGAAGCGGGAGCATTTCTATCGGGGGTTACACCCCGAAATGAAGACGCATCTCGTTCAATGCAATCGCGGCACCTTCAACGACCTCGTCAATGCTGCGATTATGCAAGAGGATGCTCAGCGGGAGTTGGCAGCTTAGCAGAGGAAGCGCAGCGCTCCACCCAGCAGTGGGGGTGGCACTCCTCAGAAGTACCGCATGGTGTATCGGACACCATCTGGACAGCAGTGGCATCCACAGGCATGACCTCAGCGGTTCGGGGGACGTTCTTTCCAGTCACCTCCGTTCCGACCGCCGATGCCACCACCGAGACTGCAACAGCAGCAGCAGCAGACGGCACCCCGGGCGTTTCCACCGCCATAACGTGCCCTGGGTTTCCATCCGCCGATCAGCGGAGGACCGCCCCGTTTCACTTGCTTCATGTGTGGCCAGGCGGGCCATTTCGCGAAGGACTGTCCCCAGGGGCAGCAAAGCAGCGGGCAAGCCCAGTTCCAGGGCGGTGCTCTAGGCCGACCTCCGGTCAAGAAGGTTGGTCAGCGGACTGGGGGCGTTTGTAACCTCGATAATGAGGACGCCCCAGAGGGAGACAACGTGCTGGCGGATACGTTCACTCTCAACGATCAAGCCATCATCATATTATTTGATTCTGGTGCAACCCACAACTTTATAAGTGCATCATATGTGGTTAAGCATCAACTGGAAGCCTTTCCAACCGAGTGTTCTTATATGATCTGTTCACCAGGACGAAAGATTTCAGCAACTATGATGGTTCCGAAAGCACCACTGTGCTTAGGTGGGAAGATATATCCCACCACTATGATTATTCTTGAGGGGCAGAAGATTGATGCAATCTTAGGAATGTCATGGCTAAGCTACCATGGGGCTGTCCTGGAAACTTTATCACGGACGGTTCACCTCAACTCCCCACTACACCGTCCGCAGTCCCTCATATTAGATAATCCAGTCCGGGAGGTTTCAGCAATTAATAATACTGAAGCCCTCAAGTTAGAGGACATCCCCGTAGTCCGGGAGTACCCCGACGTGTTCCCGGATGATCTTCCGGGCATGCCACCTGAGCGGGATGTCGAGTTCAGGATCGAGCTTGCACCCGGGACTACGCCCATATCACGGAGACCATACAAAATGGCTCCGAACGAGCTGGCTGAACTGAAGGAACAGCTCAATGATTTGTTGAGCAAAGGTTCATTAGGCCGAGTTCCTCGCCTTGGGGATGCTCGGCGCTGTTCATGAAGAAGATGGATGAAACCTTAAGGATGTGTGTGGACTACCGGCCGCTCAATGCCGTCACCATCAAGAATAAGTACCCACTGCCCTGCATTGACATTTTGTTTGATCAACTTGTGGGGGCAAGTGTGTTCTCCAAGATGGACCTTCGCTCTGGATATCATCAGATAAAGATCCGGGTGGAGGATATCCCGAAGATGGCTTTCTCGACGAGATATGGCTTATATGAATATCTCGTCATGTCTTTTGGTCTCACAAATGCTCCAGCCCATTTCATGTACCTCATGAACTCGGTGTTCATGCCAGAGCTGGACAAGTTTGTTGTGGGGTTCATTGATGATATCTTGGTTTATTCCAAGACAGAAGCAGAACACGCCGAACACTTGAGGATCGTTCTTCAACGATTGCGAGACCACAAGCTCTACGCCAAGTTCAGCAAATGTGAGTTTTGGATCAGCCATGTGCCATTTCTGGGACATATCATCTCAGTGGAAGGTATTGTGGTTGACACAAGCAAAATAGAGCAAGTGCTGAAATGGAAAGCTCCCACTTCAGTTCATGAAGTCAGAAGCTTCCTCGGGTTAGCGGAATACTATCGGAGATTCATTCCAAGCTTCTCCAAGCTCGCTAAGCCGATGACAGAGTTGCTGAAAATGGGAACAAAATATATTTGGAACACGGCGTGTGAAGAGGCATTCCAAGCATTAGTGAAGCATCTCACAACAGCCCCGGTTTTAGCACAACCGGATACAACTGAGCCCTTTGACGTGTATTGTGAGGCGTCCGGTATTGGGCTCGGCTGCGTGTTGATGCAGGAAGGACGTGTGGTCGCCTATGGCTCACGCCAACTTCGGAACCATGAGCAGCACTATCCGACTCATGATCTTGAGCTTGCTGCAGTTGTTTTGGCGCTAAAAATGTGGAGGCACTATCTCCTGGGGAATTTGGTGCATCTCTACACCGACCACAAGAGCTTGAAGTACATTTTCACCCAGAAGGAGCTGAACATGAGGCAAAGGAGGTGGTTAGAACTAATCAAAGACTATGAGATTGAGATCCATTACCACCCCGGCAAGGGGAATGTGGTTGCCAACGCGCTGAGTCGGAAGTCACATGTCCATAACCTCACCATTACCCCGGTGGAGGAGGAAGAGCCGAGTTTATACTTGGTTCCTCATGGGTCTCTCTACAACCTTGCCCTCATCCGTACTATTAGGGAGGACATAATTGCAGCTCAGAAAGTTGATAAGGGCATGGCACATCACCGGAGACGGATAGACAATGGGGAGATCAAATGTTTCCGGAAAGATTATGAGGGGACGCTATGGTTCAATGACCGCATAGTCGTACCCCGGGATATGGAACTGAGGAAGAAGATCCTTGATGAAGCTCACTTGTCTAAATACTCCATTCATCCGGGCAGCAACAAAATGTACCAAGATTTGAAAAAGAAATTTTGGTGGACACGGATGAAGCGGGAAGTGGCGAAGTACGTATCCGAGTGTGATACGTGTAGACGAGTGAAAGCTGATCATATGAAGAAATCAGGGCTGCTACAACCCCTGAAGATCCCGGCATGGAAATGGGAAGATGTGAGCATGGATTTCATTGTGGGATTGCCCCTGACTTCCAACAAGCATGATTCCATTTGGGTAATCGTTGACCGGTTAACCAAGACGGCTCGCTTAATCCTGGTGCATACACGTTACAATGCCGGTAAATATGCGGAGCTTTACATAGCAAAGATTCTATGCTTATATGGGGTACCCAAGACCATCGTCTCAGATTGAGGTGCATTATTTGTATCTCGCTTTTGGGAGCAGCTATACGCTGCATTGGGTACCAAGCTGATTAGGAGCTCCTCCTATCACCCTCAGACAGATGGCCAAACAGAGGGTGAATCAAGTACTAGAAGACATGTTGAGAGCATGTGCCATCCACCACGGTAGGAACTGGGATAATCACCTGCCGTTGGTGGAATTCTTGTACAACAACGGCTATCAGGCGAGTATCAAAATGGCACCCTACGAAGCTCTCTACGGTCGCAAATGCCGCACCCTATTAAATTGGTGCGAGACAGGTGAAAGGGTCACATTCCAGGTTGATGTGGTGAACGACGCCGAAGAGCGCGTTCGGACGATTCAATCCAATTTGAAGGCCGCTCAATCCCGGCAAAAGAGCTATGCTGACAAGAGGCATAGACCGCTGCACATTGATATCGGGGAACACGTATACCTCCGTGTGTCTCCGATGAAGGGCGTGCATCAGTTTGGCGTGAGGGGGAAACTAGCTCCTGATTCATTGGACCCTACGCTATCACCGAGAAGTGCGGACCAGCGGCGTATAGACTGGAGCTACCAGCATCTCTTGCTGGTATTCATGACGTTTTCCATGTTTCTCAACTGTGAAAACGTCTGAAGCATACAGCTGCTGTTCCTACCGAAGACATCGGCGAGTTGCAGCCGGATTTGACATATGATGAATATCCGGTGGCGATTATTGTGGAGAAAGCTCGGACCACGCATAGCCGAACGTTGTGGTTCTACAAAATACTCTGGAGCAATCACACCGCCGAAGAAGCGACGTGGGAGAGCGAGGAATTCCTTCGCTCAAATTACCCGGAGTTCATGGCGTCTCAGCACGGGTAAGTCCCTATTACATCGCTGTCTTTTCTTTTGTAATCTCGGAACGAGATTCTTTTAAGGGGGGGGGGGGGCGGATGTAAAAGCCCAAGAAAAAGGGACTTGCAAAAACTTTTCATCACCTCACAACACCACAATTTTTGTTGTGGATATATTGTGAAGAATTGTGAAGAGCAAGTAACCTCCATCAAAAGGATGATTAGAGGGGAAAGCCTAACTTTCACAAAGTAGGATTCTTACACATGAACATGAGAGGTTGAGCTTTCCCCTAGCACTTAAAAAGTCTTGGGAAGGTTCAAGCCAAGTTTAATGCAAACCCAACACTTTTTAAGGCACTTTTGGGGGCATTTGAAAAAGAGGCCAATTTGAATGTAAATTCAAATTGCAGAAGCTTTCATCACTAAAATTCAAAAGTTAGCTTCATATTCAAACTTAGCACATTTTTCTGAGTTAGTCCACCAATTTTCATCCCCATTGGAGTTCATCTTGTCGGGAGCCAAATTTGCAACAATTCAAAACTGAATTTGAATTTCAGTTTAAATGTGAAGAAAATTTGGCCAAACAAATTTCAAATGGAGAACCCAAATTCAAACTGTGACTTGGTGGCAAAGTCTAGCATTCAATGTTTAGTAGCTTGGATATTTGCAGCAGAAGGGGGAGAAAGAATTAGAGGGGAGAAGAGGGCCCACTTGTCAGTAGACTTAGCACAGAAGCATACTCAGCCGACTCTCTCTCGACCGAGCATGCTTGCCAGCCAGCCACGGCGTCGGTGCCCGACAGCCTCAGCCGGCCAGCTCCTGCTTCTGCGTGGGAGGTGGCACAGAAGGTGTCGCGCCCTCCACCGCCCTCAGTGGCCTATAAAAGGAACGAGACCGCCGGCGAGTTTCTGTTTTCGCGAGTTTCCACAACCAGCCGCCTAATCGCCTGAGCTCCGATCGCTTGCCACCCGACCTGTGATCATCCTACGGCCTCGACATCCATAGGAAAGTGGAGCGCTAGCTTGTCCTCGAGACCACCGCGCAAACCGTTCAAAGGTTCGACCTTTGTGCGCGGAGAATTTTCCATTTTAGGGCAGGGAGCTCATTTCGGACCTGATTAGGTTTAGGAGAAATTCCGGAAGATTATCGGGTGAGAGGTTGAACGGAGCTGTGAGAGAACATCTAGAGGTTCTTGCGACCCTTCTCGATCAAAACCTGGAAGGAAACCACCGCCGGAACCCTAGGTTCACCATAGAACAGTTTGGCAGAAGAGGGGGTCGCTGGTGAGGTCCCGGTTGCGGGCCGTTTCGGTTCCAACCGAGGTCATGCCGAGCTTCCCGAGGTCCCCCTGAACATGGTGTCGTGATTAGCGCGCGAAGGAGATGGTTAGGAGGGCAGGAACACGTTGCTGAGGTAGCATAGAGGCATAGAGCTCGTCGCTGGCGTGCTACGGCGGTTAGCCGGCGGCGGCAGGGTGCCCAGCGTGTTCAGCGTCCGAAACTATGTGGGGACGGCGAGCCTCACCATCGCCGGCAAGCTAGATCGCCGGGAACGCCGACCTCGCCGGAGCTCCGGCGGCTCGGGGCGGCGGCGTCGGGAGGTAGACGAAGGGCGGGGTCCCACGTGTCAGCCGCTGTGCTAATCGCGTGCGAGCGTGCGGTTAGTTCAAATTAAACGGGCGGGCCCCGCTGTCAGCCTCTGGTTTAGCGTGGGAGAGGATTCTCTGTAGGAAAATAATTCAGGGATCAGCCCAAACTTTAGAAATTCATAACTTTGTGTAGGAAACTCCAAATTCAGTGAACCAAATTTTGTTGAACTCAGGATTGTGAGTACTTTCCAGAAATACAAATTTCAGCTCATGAAAGTTAATAGTTTTCCAGAATTAAATCCCTAAAGTTTAAAGTGTTGGGAATTTTATCTGGAGGATTACTTCATGAAAAATTCTGAAATTTGGCTGAGAGGTTAATGGGAAAATCCTTAGGTCCCAGTAAAATTTTCAGACTCATCCAAGTTCCTTTAGTCCCCCTAATGGGGTGATTAAGTGAACTGCCCTGAGAAAATAGAAAAATGTAAAGAAACATTTTTCAGATTTTCTCAAATCTTGTTTAGGGCATAAATTCCTCTAGAATTCTTCAAATTACATGAAACCACTTCCATTAGAACCATCTTGAATTCTAGTTTCCAAAAAGTAATGGTTGGAGCCATGAAAACCCCTGGAATTACATAGAGGCTCAATTATTGACCAATTAGGTTGTTATTTGTACAAATCTTAAATGAACTTTGTTTCAAATGAAACTTTTTCAAGATCCTGGTTAGGACCCTACCAAGCCACCATAAAAATTTCATAACCAAAGGGGAGGTTTAGCTAGAGGTATAGTAATTACTTATTCAAGTTTACCCATTGCATTTGAATTAACATGTAGTATCTCATTAACGTGTAGTCGCTGAAGGCAAGGAGACTCTGGAAGTACTTGACTTCCTTCTTCCGGACGAAGATCTAACCCCTGACCAGCAGCAACAAGGCAAGCCCCGGTTTGCATTAACCCTTTTATAAAGTTTTACTTTTTTTACATGTCTAGTGTGAAGTATGAATGTGCATTAGGTGTAGAATGGATGGAACCCCACCTGCATAACCAGAAATTTTCCTATAAGAGTGAGGGTAGTGTCTAAGACCTCGAGTAGACAGGCTATGCTTAATGATTCAGAGGACTTCGGTACAAGTAGAGTAGTTGGAATCTACTCGCGAGTTATGCTTGGGATACACGGGATTGGTTCGAGTGATGTGAGATCACTTTAGAAATGAAAAAGAGACTAGGCAGGGGCTAGGGCGCAGCAAGAGGAAGTCTTGTGTGCGCAGCCCTGTCCGTGTCGATTGAGGACCGATCCGTGTGCGGCGCTGATGAACAAGTACTGAACGTACCGAAGGCATATCGGATATATGGGCCCCGATAAACCGATGTAACCTAAACCTCCGGGCGTCGAGGCATAACGCACCGATTTATAGGTGTAGGCTGAGGGCAGCAAGGTGGAAATCTGCTAACGGGCACAGAGAGATGCTCCGTGTAGGGAACCTCCTGCTTGTTTCGGTGCGACCGGTTCGACGTTTGGGCTGTTGGGTGAAAGGTTATTCCGTACGACATCGAGTGAGCATGCTGTGCAGCTCACGGGTGGGCGTACGTGACGTGCTCTTTGGGTTTCCCTGCAGGTGTATATCGAGTCGATTCGCCGTCCCTCGCGGTGACGAGTACCGCTTGTTCACTGCATCGTAACGTGGATAATTCATGAAATATGATGATCAATATTGCTGTTATGATCTAATTGTATTGTTACATGTGTGCCACCAAATATTACTCACTAAAGTTCATATTCATGAACTGTTAACTTGTGGCTAAAAGATGAACTAAGGATGAACTTGTAGGCGTGTCCGTTTGCCGCAATCTTACCATCCCATGTTCATTGTACACTACATGTAGAGTTTCATGCCTAGGTGAGTCGGTTAAGTCTTGTTGAGCCATCGTGCTCATGGTTGCTGCTTAAGTGTTTTTCAGGTGAGGAGCCACCCACGGACTCGGGTTACGAGTCCACCGGTGAGGGTTACCCTCCGTCGGGGACCACGGCTGAGTGGGAGCCGTACACGCCGCGCTGAGCTGAGGAGTGCAGCTAGTGTGGGTTGCCCTAGGGCTGGGCAGCCAACTTTTGCTAGATAGGCGGGCGTGAGTTGTATAATTTAGACTTCCGCTGTGTAATATAACAATGGTTTGTAACTGAAGATTGTACCTGTTTGTACAGTTCAGTTGGTTTCCCATGTAATAAAAGGTGTCCTTATGATGTGTGCTGTCAGGTGTCGCATCGTGCGGCACCACCCTCTGCAATCCTGGATGAGCGGATTCCGGTCCGCCACATGATCAGCAAGGATCACTAACTGCTTATATATGACTACCCTGCAAAGCAGGCAAGCCCCGGTTTGCATAAAAATTTTTACAAGTTTCTATTTGTATTCACTTTATAATGTCTAGCATTTTGATTATTGCACTAAGTCTAGTTTATATGACACTCCACATGCATGACCCAGAAAAACCCTGGAGTTTTATTTAGAGTAGGTTTTTACCTAATTATAGCTGCTGTGATCAAGTTAATAAAAGTGGATTAAAAGAGGCATAACTCGAGTAGGCCGTTTCCTACTTGTGAACCGGGATTAAGGGGGATTAATCGGAAGAGTTGGGAATTGATCCTCATAGTTGGGAATGGAGACCAAGCAGTACGGATGGAAGGCTAAAGGATGTAGTCCTGTGAACCTAGTCTCTGTCTGAGTAGATTAAGGCCCGTTCTCGTGTGCGGCCCTGTGGGACAAGTTTGAGTTGTGTACCGGATGCATACTGGCTATATGGGACCCAGGAAACCGAAGTAACATGTTAACCTGGGTGTCGAGGCAATCCCCACCGTCTTATGCAGATGCTGAAAGGATAGAGAAGTCGGCTCTACGAGGGTTTGCCATAGAGCGACTTAATCCAAGTCGTGGGACCGGTTCGATATTTGGGTGGCGTGTGAAAGGTTGCCACATACGATGTTGAAGCGATCGGTTGATCACCGGTCTCATACGGGCGTATGTGTCGTGTCAGCCGTGTGTTTTTTATTCGAAACACCGTCGCTCGCGGTAGTGAGCATACATTTTCTCTGCATTGTGACGTTGTAAGAAACTGGGAAAAAGTTAATATACTTCGTGAGTAATCCTCATATTGGAGATGAGGGATGATCAACACCTTCACTAAATTTACTTTGCACCTTGGGATAGTAGCGTTGATACAAAGCGTTTCTTGTTTGATTGTGGAGTCTCGGCGTTGATGGCGCAAGGTCTGTATGGGTCTAGGGTAGCTCACTAAAGTTATTTTCTCCTCGGGCAAGTGGCATCGAGATGAACTGTTTCTTGTTTGATTGTGGAGTCTCGATGTAAATTGTGCGAAGGCTATAAAAAGTTGCTTAAAACTTGAAGTAAGAACTCTCCTTTAGCTCAAGTTCATATTTTGTGAAAACTTCTATATTCTGCCCTCTATTTTCAGCATGTAGAGTTTCTTGACTAGGGTTGATGGTTAAGTCTTGCTAAGCTTTATGCTCACGGATATTGCATGAGTTGTTTTGCAGGTAATAATACTACGCTGATAAGTACGGTTGTCCGATGAGACTCAAAACTCTCCGAGTGGGAAACTCGTGGAAACCCCTGCCGCTGTTATTGTGATCGTGTTGCTAATGAGAAGGGTCCGCGGGCTGGACGTCTTCTCTGTTGCTTAGCATAGATATTAGACGTGAGTTGTATCAGTCTTCCACTGTAGATTATTTTGAGAAGTCTTTGTAAAATTCACACTTTTTAAGCTCCCGCTTGATTTATGTAATATGATTCTTTATAATGTGTTCTGTTGGGTGCCGCAACGCACGGCACCACCCAATGCGATTCCCGGGCGAGCGGCACGGCCCCGTGATCGGGTCCAGGCCCTCACAAACCATGAGCATGATGGCTCAGCAAGGCATATCCGTAACTCCTAAATATGACACTCTACATGCAGGGATTCTTAACATAGGAAGTGGCATTGCATTAAAGAACTCGCCTATACGTTAATCCTTACTTTCAGTTTTACAGCAGCAATTTCATATGCCTTGAACAGCCCTCACATCGGAATTCCACAATCAAACAAGAAACACTTCCTTTTCAGTGAGCTCTACATCTACAACATACATGGTTGCAATACAATGATAATTCAATGCATCATATTCTTCTGGCTTCTTTCGGTAATTATTACGTCACAACGCATGGAACAAGCAGTTCTCAAATAACCGCGAAGGACGGTGATTGCAATTAATAGACACCCGGATAACATGTCACATACACCCATTTCAGAAGGGTTGTGCATCACACCTTCCTACTCTGTTGTATGCAAAACCCTTTCAAAGGAAACCCAAATACCGAACCGGTCCATCCGTAACGGGCAGGAGATCCCCGTGCGGAGCGTGTCTGTGCCTGCTGGCAGATTTACACCTTGCTACCCTAAACCCACTATTATACAACGGTTGGTTAAATCTCGGCACCCAGGTCAACCAATTACATCGGTTTCCTTTTTCCCATATAGTCATTATGCATCCGGTACTGTTCAAACTTGTCCAGCAGGGCCGCACATGGCTCGGTCCTAAACGGACACCAACATGGCTATGCACATGAGACCTTGTCTCACTGCATCCTATACCCCTGCTGGGTCTCAAATTCATATCACTAAGCCATTCTTCGATTCATTCTATCCCGTGTGATCAAAAATCTTATCTCACGAGTAGATTCCAACTACTCGACTTCTACCGAGATCCTAAGAACATTAGCACGGCATTGTCTACTCATTGAGCTGTAGACTACCCAATACCCCATAGGATTTAGAGGTCATGCAAGTGGAGTTTCAAGCACCTTAACTCTAATGCAAACACTTCATCCTAAGTGTTACAAATAAAACTTTGCAAAACTAATTAAATGCAAACCTGGGCTTGCCTGGTTGAGAGTCAAATGAAAAGTGAGCTTCTGAAGGTAGGATCTTCAAGGTCTCCGGAGCGTCCTCGATTTCGGTCACTATATGAGATGCAACAAAATATATGTGTGAGTGAAAATTAATTTAGATGAAGCAACTTCTACTTATAGTTATGTTACCAAGGATCCTTAGTTGGCTTTGAGATTTTCCCACCGGAGACTAGAGGTTACGAGGAGGATTTGAGCCAAAATGGAGGAGGTTTCATGGAAGCTTGTGGGTTCTACATCTCCCACAAGTATTTAGCATCTTTGAATTTTTATCTCGAATCTGAAACTTTGACATAGCTAACAGTGGAAGACCTAATTAGAGAAGGTCTCCCTGGTTCCAGTAAAATTGGTTTCATAATATTTCAAGCTGTCTACAGGGAGAAATGTAATTTTGATGTTGGTGGGAAAAGCTAAAAAAGTTTTGGTTTATTTTGGATTTTTCAATGAAGGCTGAAACTTGGAACACAGTTTGCCCTCGTAAATTGAAACCAATATGCCTGACCGAAATCTGTACAATCCAGGATCACAGAGGGTGATGCCGCACGATGGGACACCTGACAACACACACGATAAGGAAAACATAGTATTACATTCCAACTTACTGAATTTGTACAAAAGTAGTACATACCTTCAGTTTACATCTAATTTACAGAGTTTAACTGCAGCGGAAATTAACTATACAACTCACGCCTAACCTTAACTAGCAAAAGTCAGTTGTCCAGCCCTACGGACAACCCACACTAGCTACACTCTAGCTTCAGGGCGTCACGCACGGCTCCCACTCAGCCGTCATTCCCGAAGGAGGGTAAACCTACCCGGTGAACCCGTACTCCATCTCATTGGGGTACTTCTCACCTGCAAATACTTGTAGCAGCAACCGTGAGCTCAGCAAGACTTATCCGACTCACCTACACAAGAAACTCTACTTGCAAGTCATACCAAAGGTAGGAAGTTCATTTGTAGCAATGGACACGCCTAAGAGTTCATCCTTAGTTTACCTTTTAGCCACAAGTCAAAGGTTCACAAATCTGAAATTTAGTCAGAAATATTTGGTGGCACACATGTTGCAATACAATTTATTCATAATATCAATAATTCATCACATTCATTCCACATATTTACTACGTCACGACACATTGAACAAGCGTTACTCATTACCGCGAGGGACGGCGAATCAACTCGATATACAACTCAAGGAATACCCAAGTAGCACGTCAAGTACGCCCATATATCCGATATGCCTTCGGTACATTCAAACTTGTTCAGTGGGGCCGCACATGGATTGGTCCTCAATCGACATGGGCAGGGCTACGCACACAAGACTTCCTCTTGCTGCATCCTACACCCCTGCCTAGTCTCACTTTTATTAATAGGTGTACCTCACGTCTCGAACCAATCCCGTATGTGATGAATCCTATACTAACGAATAGATTCCAACTACTCGACTAGTACCGAAGCGTATAAGACATTAAGCATGGCATATTCTACTGGAAGAGTTAGACACTACCCTCACTCTCTTGAGGATAATTTGGTTATGCAATTAGAGTTCAACCATTCTAGACCTAATGCACATACATACATCAATCTAGGTGGATATAAAGAAAAAACTTTAGAAAAACTGTCAAATGCAAACCGGGACTTGCCTTGTTGCTGCAGGTCAGTTACTAAACTCTCCTCCGGATGGATAAAATCCAAGATCTCCGGGGCTTCTATGACTTCAGTGACTACACGTAATAAATTTAACGATGCGTGTTAAATTCAATCCAATTGTGTCGAATTGAAAATATGAAGACGATAACTAAACCTAGACATCCCTTCTGAATCTGAAATTTTTACTGTGGCTTGATGACAACCTGAACAGAGACTTGGACAAAGTTCATTTGAAACAAAACTCATTTGAGCCCTAAACAAATAAATGTATAAATGGTCATTATTAGAGCTTCTAAGGATTTCTAGGGATTTTCATGGAGCAAGTCATTACTTTGGAGAAATTAGAGTTTGTGATGGTCCTAATGGAATTGGTATGTAATTTGAAGAATCCTAGAGAAAGTTATGATCTAAACGAGTTTGAGAAAATTCTGAAAACTTTTCTGTATTCATTTTCTCAGGGGCAGTTCACTTAATCACACAATTATTAAGTGGACTCAATGAACTCGGATGGATCTGAAATTTGGCATGAGACTTAAGGTTATTAAAATGAACATCCTGGCCAAATTTGAGAATTATCCACAAATTGTATCTGCAGTTAAAATTCCCAACATTTTAAAGTTTAGGGAATTAATTCTGCAAAAAGAAAGTATTTCAAGGGATGAAACTAGTTTTGCTGGAAATTACACAGACAGCTGAATCTAACAAAATTTGGTTCACTAAATTTTGACATTCCTATAAAAAGCTATGGGTGTTTGAAGTTTGGAGGAAATTCAGGAAAAAGAAAAACTGTGAAATGTTTAAAAACCTGACAGTGGGGTCCACCCGATCTTCTTCAACCTTGGGCTGGCACGCGTTCGAGCGTGGCGCTCTCCGGTGAGGTTTGCCGGACCAGGTTTCCCGCCTTCCTCCGGAGCCAAGACCAGCCGCCTAGGGGTTTTTAACCATGGGGAACACGATGGAAGGGTCTGCTACAGCCACCAATGACCGGAAACCTACCCCCGACGGGCAGCGGCGGCGGAGCAACTTCGGCGATGTTGCCCGACTCCTACAGAGGCTCGTTTCGATCAAAATTTGGTCTTACAGCTCCTTGGAATGATTTTGATCACCGATATGAGTCAGAATCCTCCCCAAACAGCCTGCAAGTACGAGCTCACCAGCGACCTAGGGCGAAATCCGGCGGTGACCCGAAAAACTCGAAGAACAGAGCCTATACTCGTTTGGTTTCGATGCTTATGGATTCTAGATGCTCGTAGGGAGATCTAGGACATGGAGTTCACTAGCAGGAGCTGTGATCAACTAAGCGTCAAGAATTTTGGAAACTTGATCAAGTTGGTTCTATGAATATGTGTGCGGTAAAGAGGGAAATTCTCCCTCGGCAGTGAACGAAATGAGGAGAGACTTTCACCAGAGTGTTGAAGAGTCTATGGCACATCTCTTTGCTGTTGATTGTTGCCCACGATACGGCTTGTAATGATAGGGCAATGAGGAGCAGAGAGGGTCCGGTGGTGGCAAAACGCGGGAGCAAGAAACGGTGTGCATGGTGCTCGGCTCAGCTCAGAGATGATGAGAACAACGCATCTCGGTGTAGTGATGGACTTTACAGCGACGAAATCAATGTGAGGTGGAGGGTTGGGGCGCGCGCAGGCTGGACGTGGCCGAGCAGCGATCACTGAGGAAAATTCGGCTCGGGTGAGTCGGTTCACGCTACTCTCGGCCACTGACCAGTGGGTCCTTCTCACCTCTCACTTCTTTTCAATTTTTACCACTGATATTCTCTCATCTACTCACAATTGAATGGTAGACTTAGCCCCAAAGTCATGAGCCAAATTTGAAATTCAAAAGATTCGGTTTCAGATGAATAAGTTTGAATTGCAATGGTATTTGAATTTGCATTTGGAATTTGAACCCCTCCTTTTCCATTGATACAAATTCCTAGAACCCAAAGTCCAAATTGGGTGAATTTTGGCAGGGGTGCTATATCATATAGCTGATCACCTTGGTAAAATCCAATATGCAAATTGCCACACTTTGGGAAAAAATTTCAGTTTGAATTTGCACTAGTGATATTAATGTATGACTAGCTGCAAATGTATTTGAAAATTTGAATTTCCTCCAATTTTGTGTACTGAATCAAAATTTCCCCCAATTTGAATTTCCCCCAAATTTGGGAGAAATGTGGGCTATCACACCCCCCTTAAAAGAATCTCGTCCCGAGATTACAAAAAGAAGAGATGAAGATATAAGAGGAATTACCCGATATAAGAAGACAAGGAATCCGAATAATTTGAGCGAAGGAAATATCCGCTCTCCCACGTCACTTCCTCAGCGTGTGGTTGCTCCACAAGGTCTTGTAGAACCACATAGTTCTATTACGTGTGGTCCTAGTCTTCTAATCTACAATTTCAACCGGATATTCAGCATAGGTTAAATCCGGTTGCAACTCGCCAATGTCTTTAGTGGGAACAGCAGCAGTATATTTAAGACATTTTCGAAGTTGTGAGACATGGAAAATGTCATGGACACCCATGAGAGATGCCGGTAGTTCCAGTCTATACACCACCGGTCCACATTTCTTGATGATGGAATAGGGTCCGATAAATCGGGGAGCGGGTTTCCCCTTCATGCCGAATCGTTGCATGCCAATCATCGGAGACACACGGAGATAAATGTGTTCTCAGATGTCGAAATGCAGTGGCCTACGCCTCTTATCAGCGTAACTTTTCAGTCGGGATTGGGCAGCTTTCTGGTTTGCTTGAATCAACGGAACTCGGTCTTCGGTGTCATTCACTAGATCAATCCCAAACATGACCGGATTCGCACCAGTTCAATGGTGTGAGACACTTACGGCCATAGAGAGCCTCATAGGGTGCCATCTTGATACTCGTTGATAGCCGTTGTTATACAAGAATTCCACCAACGGTAGATGATCATACCAATTATTACCGTGGTTGATGGCACACACTCCCAGCATATCTTCTAACATTTGATTCACCCTTTCAGTTTCTCCATCTGTCTTAGGGTGATATGCGGAGCTTCTAATCAGTTTGGTACCCGAAGAAGTGTGCAGCAGCTCCCAGAAACGAGCCATGAATAGCGAACCTCGATCTGAGATAATTGTCTTGGGTACTTCCTACAAGCAAAATACTTTTGCAATGTACAACTCCGCATACTTGCTAGCATGGTAATTTGTATGCACGGGAATGAAGTGAGCCGACTTGGTTAACCGGTCAACAATTACCCAAATGGAATCATGCTTATGATAAGTCATAGGCGATCAAACAATGAAATCCATGCTCACATCTTCCCATTTCCATGCTGCAATTTTCAGGTATTGGAGCAGCCCTGGTTTTCTCATATGATCATCCTTCAATCGTCTACACGTATCACATTCAGATACGTACTTTGCAATTTCCCGCTTCATCCGTGTCCACCAAAATTTACTCTTCAAATCTAGGTACATTTTATTGCTTCCCGGATGAATGGAAAACTTAGACAAGTGAGCTTCATCTAAGATATTTTTCCACAACTCCATATCCCGGGGTACAACTATACGGCCATTGAACCATAGTGTCCCTGCTTCATCTTTCCGGAAACACTAGATGTCTCCACTATCCACTCGTTTCCTGTGATGTGCCATTCCTTTATCTAGCTTTTGAGCTGCCATAATATCCTTCCTAATAGTATGGATGAGTGCAAGGTTGTAGAGTGATCCATAAAGAACCAAGTATAAACTCGGTTCTCCCTCCTCAATCGGTGTAATAGTGAGGTTATGGACATGCGAATTCCTACTCAGCGCATCGGCTACCACGATTTCCTTGCTGGGGTGGTAATGATTCTCAATCTCATAGTCATTGATTAATTCTAACCACCTCCTTTGCCTCATATTCAGCTCCTTTTGGGAGAAGATATGCTTTAAGCTCTTTTGGTCGGTGTAGAGATGCACCAAGTTTCCAAAAAGATAGTGCCTCCAAATTTTCAGCGCCAATACCACAGAAGCGAGCTCTTGATCATGAGTGTAGTGGAGCCACCCCGTGGACCTTCCACTTTGGGATTGCAGAGGGTGGTGCCGTGCGATGCGGCACCCAACAGCACACAAGAAAAGATTAATAACAACATACAATCTTTTATTTTACATAAAACAGAGGAAGTATTTTACAAAAGCTAATATACAGCAGAAGTCTTACTCATAGCTAAACTCTCATACTAGCTATGCAAAAGTGCAGCTGTCCAGCCCTGGGATGCTACACACTAGCGACATACAACCAGAGATCACGGCGGCGTGCAGGGTTCCAGCTCGGCCGTGTACCCAGAAGGGGGCATCGCCTCGTCCTCAGACCCTTCCTCATAATTCTCACCTGCAGCAACTCAATTATAGCAACCGCGAGCACGATGACTCAGCAAGACTTAACCGACATTCCTAAACATGAGACTCTACATGCAGTGATTAGTAATATAGGAAAATGAGATTTGCGATAAAGACACGCCTACATGTTGATCCTTACTTTCAGTTTTACAGCAGCAGATTAGTATGCCTTAGGCAGCCCTCACACCGGAAGTCCATAATCAAACAAGAAACACTTTCCTCCGATGTGATTATATCTAAAGTGGAATATAAACTTAATGAGCTCTACATCTACAACATACATGGTATCAAGACAATAATAGATCAATGCAACATATTCTTCTGGCTTCTTTCAATTATTACTACGTCAAAACGCAGTGAACAAGTGGTACTGAAATAACCGCGAGGGACGATGATTGCAATCAATAGACACCCGCATAACACGTCACATACACCCATTTCAGAAGTGTGGTTCTTCACACCTTCCTACTCTGCCGTATGCAACAACCTTTCAAAGAAAACCCAAATGCTGAACCGGTCCGTCCGAACGGGCAGGAGGTCCCCGGGTGGAGCGTGTCTGTGCACACCGGAAGATTTACACCTTGCTACCCTCAACCCACTCCTATAAAATGGTTGGGTAAGCCTCGACACCTAGGTTAACCAATTACATATGTTTCCTGGTTCCCAAATGCTAGTATGCATCCGGTACTGTTCAAGCTTGTCCAGATGAGCCCCACACGGCTTCGTCTTCAACCGAAACCTACAAGGCTACGCACGTGAGACCTCCACTCACTGCATCCTATCCCCCATTCTGGGTTTCAATTTCACGATCTTAAGCCATTCCTTCTTTTTTTCTATCCCGTGTGATGAAATCCTATCTCGCGAGTAGATTTCAACTACTCGACTTCTACCGAGATCATAAGAAGATTAGCATAGCCTTTTCTACTTATAGATCTCTGGACTACCCAACCCTCCATATGATTTAATGGTGATGCAAGTGGGGTTTCAATCCCCTTAACTCTAATGCAAGAAATTCATTCTAGACATAAGTGATACAAAGTAAAACATTGCAAAAGTAATTAAAGGAAAACTGGGGCTTGCCTGGTTGTGAGTTAAAAGGGAAGTAGTTTCTGGTGGAAGGACCTCCAACGGCTCCGGAGTGTCTTTACTTCGATCACTATATGATATGCAACAACATATATGTATAAGTGATAATGATTTAAAAGAAATAAACTTTGATTACTAGCTACTGCTATTAAGGTTTTTTAATTGGTTTCTCTAAGCAAAATTTGGAGAAGTTTCATGGAAGCTTGTGGTCTCTAAAATTCCGACAAGTACATGGCTCCTCTGAATTTTGAGCCCGAATATGAAGTTTCTACATGGCTAAACATGAAACATATAATTAGAGAAGGTCTCCCTGGTTCTAGCAAAATTTGTTTCATAATTTGTCGAGCTACCTACAGGGAGAAATAGAATTTACAAGATTGGGAAAATCTCTGAAAGGGTCTCTGTTATTTTTGCTGTTTTTCAGAGATACAGAGAAGGGAAACAACATTTGGCCAAGCAAATGAGGTCCAATGCCTCTGAAATTTTTACTAAAGTTCAAGCATATTTAGAGGAAGGTTCTTCCCAAAATTGGGAATTTTCCAATAAACATAACTCCTGTAATTAGTTCCCTAAAATTTTCCCTAATGGAATTAATGAGTATCCAGGGATTTTCATAATATTGGGATGGACCCCTGAATAGTACTCACTGAGCGGAATACAATGAAATTTATTTGACAATTTTTGGAGGTTCCTACAGAAAGTTATGTGCTTGCAATGTTTGATGAAAGTATGGACAGAAAAATGGAAAATTTCAAATTTCTGAGAGTGGGGCCCATGTCCCTTCTTCTACCTCGCACGCGGGCAGAGCCGAGTGGCAGCGCGCGGCTGTGTGCACCGGTGAGGGTCGCCGGACCGAGGCTCCCGGCCATGTCCAAGGCTGAAACTCGCCGATTCTGCGTTTTGGAGCACGGGAAGACCATTTGTGGGGCCGGCAGCGGCTACCGGCCACCGGAAACCCGTTGGCGACGGGCGGCGGCGGCACAACTCCGGCAATGTCGAACTCACACTACAAGGGCACAAAAGCTTCGGTTTTTCTTCCTACAGCACCACTAGAGGTCAGGAAACCTGATTCTACACTTAGCCTGAGCCGAAAACATCCGCAAATGGTAGCTCAACGGTGAGCCGAGCCATTTCCGCCGGCGGCGCTGATTTCCCATCGCACAGAACATATGGCGACCGGTTTGCTTAGGGTTTCAGCATGGGGGTGGTTGGGAACCCTAGTAGCTGTGGCTTGCGCCTAACGAACGATGATCAAGCCGGTCGCGTGCATTTTCCCGATTTGAAACGTTCGGTTCTTCACGTACTCTGGCGCCAAATAACGAATTCTGGCTAACCGGCGTTGGGAAAGGACAGGGTAGTTCGGGAGGATGATCTAGACGTTGTGGCTCATCTTAGGGTGAAGTTTGTTGTGCCGGAGAGGCACTGGACCGGCCGGAATACGAGGAGCAGTGAGTGCGGCATTGTGTGGAACCGAGGTGGAAGAAGCTTCAAGTACCGACCCTAGGACCCCGGGAACGAGTGGATGATGGGTGGAACATGTCAAGGATTCGGAAGCGCAGTTCCTAGATGGATCAACCGGGCGCTATGGTGACCAGAGGCCGATCAGCGACGAAGTGCAGAGAGAGGTGCCATGTTCTGTTTCTCGAGTGAGCGCGAGGGAGCGTGTGTTTTCTTCGGTTGAACGTGCGAAGAGAGCTAGCGAGAAGAGGAAACGGGATTTTGATGGTGCAGCACAGACACTTATTGATGAACAACAAAGTGGATGGACTTCCTTTGAGGGCAAGGCATAAGCAGCTCGGTGGCTGCCTCGGTGTCGAGCTCGCGCAGAAGAAGACTCAATTGTCGTCTCTGTTCCACTGACCTGCGGGTCACGCCGAAGTCCCCCTACAAACAACAGTGGCTCCACAATTCAAATTCAAAATTTGCAGCAATTCCCACGAACTGAATTTGATTACCGGCAGTTAACCTTCGGTTGGGTTCAAATTTTTAAATTCCATGCTCTTGGTTCAGTTTCTGTGCGAGGGAAAAATAGTGCTCGGGGTTACTGTTTTTATGAGCAAAAAATCAGGCTGGGAACTACTCAATCCCATGATCTGGTTGCCAGCATGATGGAAGCAGCGAGGAGGTGGCCTCTGCTTGCAGCCCGGTGGCGCGCTGTGAGCGCTCGGGTGGTTTGAGTAGAAACAGAGAAAATCAACTGAACTTTGACATTTTGTTGTTCCTCTGAACAGGGGGTCCCACACTCCTCGGGAGGCTTAATACTTGAATTATGGAGAACTAAGTTTTGAGTTTAGATCTCTATTTTTGGAAGTTTTTGTGAAGTTTGAATCATCACTTTGAACTCACCCTGTTATAATTCAAATTGTTAATTCCCCTCATTTTTCCTAAGTGTGAATGTGCTGAATTTCCTGCTAGCACTTTTGGGGATTTTACATCCCTCCACACTTAAAAAGAATCTCGTCCCAAGATTCCAAAAGAAAAGCAAAATGGGGAACAATTTACCAGTTATATGATGATACAAAATCCGGATAATTCGCATGTAGATAGTCCTCGCTTTCCCATGTCCCCTCATCAGCGATATGGTTACTCCACAAGACTTTATAAAACCATAAAGTCCGGTTCTTGTGGCGCGAGTTTTTTCATCGATAATCCAGATCGGATACTCCGAGTATGTTAGGTCCGGTTGGAGAACTTCTATGTCTTCGGTGCGGATTTCAACCAAGGGCTTGAGGCATTTCATCAGCTGAGAGATGTGGAATACGTTGTCAATTCCCGTGAGTGACGCCGGTAACTCCAAGCGATAGACCACGGGTCCACATTTTTCAATGACGGCGAACGCACAGATGAATAACAGAGGAAGCTTTCCTTTTACTCCGAAACGATGAACTCCTTTCATCGGGGACACCCGGTCATAAACATGGTCCCCGATGTAGAAGTGGAGAGGACGGCGTATTTTATCCGCATAGCTCTTCTTAAGAGATTGAGCAGCCTTAAGGTTGGCCTGTATTACTCGTACTCGTTCTTTGGCCTCATTCACAAGCTCAACATCGTATATCACTCGCTCGCCGGACTCACACCAGTTTAGTGGTGTGTGACATTTCCGGCTGTAGAGAGCTTCATACAGCGCCATCTTTATGCTAGCTTGATAGCCATTGTTATATAAAAACTCTGTCAACGGCGAATGATCGTCCCAGTTTTTACCGTGGTGGATGGCACAAGCACGTAACATATCTTCAAGCACTTGATTCACCCGTTCAGTTTGACCGTCCGTCTAAGGGTGATATGCGGAGCTTCGGATCAGTTTGGTCCCCAATGACGTGTGCAGCTGCTCCCAAAATCGAGCAACGAACAGCGCACCACGATCTGAAATAATTGTGCAGGGATATGTGAAAACTCTACATATTGCTTGGTAACATACTTTGTATGTACGGGAAAAAAATGAGCCGACTTGGTGAGTCGATCAACTATCACCCAAGTCAAATCATGTTTGTGGGACGTGAGCGGTAGTCCAACTATGAAGTCCATGCTGATATCCTCCCACTTTCACGCCGGAATGTTCAATGGTTGCAGCTGTCCGGCTTTACGCATATGGTAGGCTTTGACACGCCGACACGTATCACATTCAGATACGTATTTTGCAATTTCTCTTTTCATCCGTGTCCACTAAAATCTTGTTTTCAGATCTTGGTACATCTTGATGCTGCCCAGATGAATAGAATACTTGGACAAATGAGCTTCGTCCAAGATTTTCTTTGGAAGTGCCATGTCACGGGGCACCACTATACGGTCTTTGAAACATAAGATACTGTGTTCATCCCTTCGGAATCATTTCATCTCGCCATTCTTCATTCTTCTCTGAATGTGCGACATTCCCACGTCTTCTTCTGAGCTTCCATAACCTCCTCTCATTTGGTAGGGACGAGAGCAAGATTATATAAAGATCCATATGGAACCAAATATAAACTCGGCTCCTCCCCTTCATGCGGAGTAATGGACAGATTGTTAACGTGAGATTTGCGGCTTAAGGCATCGGCAACAACGTTTACCTTACCGGGATGGTAATGGATCTCGATCTCATAGTCTTTAATCAGTTCTAGCCATCTCCATTGCCGCATATTCAACTCTTTTTGAGTGAATATATATTTTAGACTCTTGTGGTCGGTGTAGAGGTGCACTAAGTTCCCAAGTAGATAGTGCCTCCGCATTTTTAATGCCAATACAACAGCAGCGGGCTCAAGGTGATGAGTCGGATAGTGCTGCTCGTGGTTACAAAGTTGACGTGAGCCATAGGCGAGCACTCTTCCTCCTTGCATCAATACACAGCCAAGCCCGATCCTGGACGCATCACAATATACGTCGAAGGGCTTGGTCGTATCCAGTTGAGCTAACACCGGAGCTGTCGTAAGATGCTTCACCAATGCATGGAAAGATCCTTCACATGCTGAGCTCCAAACATATTTAATCCCCTTCTTCAACAATTCAGTCATCGGTTTAGCAAGCTTGGAGAAGCTCAGGGTGAATCTCCGATAAAATCCCGCTAAACCGAGGAAACTTCTGACTTCATGGACAGATGTGGGGGATTTCCATTTCAGCACTTGTTTAATTTTGCTTGAATCAACTGCAATGCCTTCCGCAGAAATAATATGACCAAGAAAGGGCACTTGACTGATCAAAAACTTGCACTTGCTTAACTGGGCATAAAGTTTATGGTCTTGCAATCGTTGAAGCATGATATGCAAGTGTTTGACGTGTTCTTCTTCAGGCTTGGAATAAACCAAGATATCGTCGATAAGTACCACAACGAACTTGTCCAACTCTGGCATGAACACTGAGTTCATGAGGTACATAAAATGTGCCGGGGCGTTGGTGAGGCAAAAGAACATGACGAGATATTCATACAAACCATATCTCGTCGAGAAGGCCATCTTTGTAATATCCTCCGCTTGGATCTTTACTGGGATGATATCCTAAGCGAAGATCCATCTTCGAAAATACACTCGCACCCACCAGTTGATCAAATAAGATATCGATGCGGGGAAGTGGATATTTATTTTTTATGGTGACGGCGTTGAGAGGTCGGTAATCCACCCAAAACATCAAGGTTTCATCCCTTTTCTTCACAAACAGCGCCGATCATCCCCATGGCGAGGAACTCGGTCGAATGAAACCCTTACTCATCATGTCATTGAGCTGCTCCTTCAATTCAGCTAGCTCATTCGGAGCCATCTTGTACGGTCTCCATGATATTGGTGTCATCCCAGGTACAAGTTAGATCTTGAACTCAACATCCCTTTCGGGTGGCATGCCCGGGAGATCATCCGAAAATATGTCCGGGTATTCACGGATCACACGAATATCCTCAAGTTTTATGGCTTCCGTATTATATATGGCTGGGATTTCTTGGTCCGAACGGTCGAGGATGGCAATATGTGGTTCATGAAGTGGAGAGTTAAAACGAACCACACGTGGAACGATGTCAAGAGCAGCACAATGGCGATGTAGCCATGACATTCCTAAAATGGCATCGAGATTTTGACTCTCCAACATAATTAGAGAAGTCGGATATAGATTCCCACCCAATTGCAATGGTGCTCTATAGACCATCCTATCATCTGTTATTTTCCCACCCCGAGAGAAAATCAAGTATGAACTTTTGTGGGAATGATAGGCAATTGATATTTAATAACATAAGGTTGACCTATGAAACTATGTGTAAAAGCCCAAGAATTGACATGCAAAAGTGTTCATTTCTTCACCTCACAACACTACAGCTCATTTGGTGGATAGCTCATGAACACTTGTGAAGAGCAAGTAAACACCATCAAGAGGGTGATTAGAGGGGAAAGCGATAATTTCAATAAGTAGGAGTCATACACTTCAACATAAGAGGTTGAGCTCACCTATAAGGGCCTAAGTTTTTGGCACATATTCAAAGTGTTCATCACCACACACACACACTTCATTTGAAGAAACTTTGTGAACACATTTGAAGAGCAAGTAAACACCATCAACATAGTTATTAGAGAATAAACTCACAAAATGCAAAAGTGGCATTTCCGACATGCATCATCTAGGGGCTGAGCATATGAAAAACTCCAACACCTTGCTAAGAATGCTCATTCCAAAATTCACCCAAATCCAAAACCTTTTTACGGTATTTTTGGGTATAGCTAGAAAGGGGTTAGTTTGAACCCAAATTCAGATTCAAACTACTTCCATCCCATAAGTTCAAAAGTGGGAGGTGTATTTTTACTCAGCACATTTTTGTGAGCTCACACACCAATTTTCACTCCATTTGGAGTTGATCTTGACATGAGCTAAGTTTAGCAAATTCAAAGTCAATTTGAATTTCAAACTGCATATGTGCTGAAAATTTATTCAAACACTTCAAAATTTGAATTCTATCAACTTCAAATGGGCATTTGGTAGATAATTCAAACTCTAGAGGGTATTAGAGGGATTACTGTTTGGAGCAGTAGAGGAGAGTTAATTTCAGAGGTTAAAAGGAGGGTGGGACCCACATGTCATCCTCAATAGCCAAATCAACCGACTGGAGGAACTCAGCCCGGTTTCTTGCCCCGGCTCGGGCTGCTGCCACGGCGAGGATCGGTCGGGACAGCAGCTGGTTGCCGCCCCCGACCACTGAACCACCTCACCCTCCTTCTTATCCCCGCAGCTGAGCCAAACCGAGGCATTACCTATCGTTTCTTCGCTCTCGCGCAAGAAAACATCGTCTCGCCGCCGCTCTCTCGGAAACTGATCAGAGAGCCCGTGATCACAGCCGCTCCACTCCCTCCAAGCTTCAAAATGGTACTAGAGGCTCCCCTCTTCCTTCCCCATTGTAGGAATTGTTCAAATTCGGGGGATCTCGCCCATACCGAAAGTTCTTCCTGGTGACCTAAGTTCGCCGCACCTCGGGCTCCTGTGGACAGCCCAATCGGAAGAGTGTCACGCCCAAGCTAAGGCGTCCTCGGACGTGTTAGAGGCTGGTGCTGCTCACCCCCGAACCACAGCCCGAGTGTTTGATCACCGGCGACGAATTTAAGTTTTCCCTTTCATTCGGCGCAGACCGACCTTCAGGTGCGGATCTGCCAAATTCTCACTCCATAGTTGTTTAGAGATCCTCAAACTGTTCCTACACGGGCTAGGCTTGGTAGCGATCAACTTTCCTTCGCGGCCTTGGCAAGAAAACCTTGGTAGACCGGCCAGTTCTAGCTTTTCTACCGGCGCTAATGGTGGAAGCCATCGGGCGCACGGTGAGAGCTTACCTAGGACCTCTCCCGAGCAGCCTCGAGCCCATGCCGAGCATCCCTATGATCCACTGATGCTCTATGGCCTTTTGCTCGATCATTTGAGAGGCTCAGAAGCCCGATCGATGCGGCCGAAGTTCTTCCGAAGCCACCGCTCGTCGCCAGCCGTGTTCCGGTGATTGTCACGCCGAGATGAGCCCAGCATTGTGTTCCACGGGTGGAATTAGGCAGAGGCGGCCAAGATCACGAAGTTTGGCACATGGCAGAGGCCACCGTCGAGCACTCCAGCGAGGGTTCACGGCGGCCGAGCGCAGGAGGCCCGAGGTAGATGAAGCCCCCGGTCCCACGTGTCAGCGGCCGATATTTTAAAACATGGGATTAGCTGTGGCACCGGATCAGGTGCGGCTGGGCACGAAAGATTCCGTATCCCGTTGTGTCGACCGCTGAGAAGTTGACACGTAGCACGGTCCCACGCGCAGCGATTTAAACATTTCCCCGAATTTTCAGATTTAGTTCAAACTTCAAACCCACATAACTTTGGCTAGGAAACTCCAAATTTAGTGAACCATATTTTGTTGGATGCAGCTCTCTGAGTACTTTCCAACAGATCAAGTTTAACTCTATGAAAATCTTTATTTCTCCAGAATTTATTCTTCAAAAATTTAAAATGTTTAGAATTTTAACTGGAGAACGCTTTGGAGGAAATTTTGCTGGGATGTTCAACAAAATATCCCTGAGCTACCATAAAAATTTCAGATCCATTTGATCTAATTTGATCCACCTGATGGTGTGATTAATAAAACTGTTCCAGAGAAAATAGAAAATGTCCAGAAACATTTTCATATTTTCTCTGAAATTGTTTAGCTCATATCATTAGCTAGGAACCTTCAAATTAAGTGAGACCAACTCTATTAGAACCCTCTGAAAGTCTAGTTTTCATAAAGTCATGGCTGGCTCCATGAATATCCCTAGAACACCCTAGGAGCTCCAATTATGGTCAAGTACATAATTATTTGTGGAGAGCTCAAATGAGCTTTGCTGCAAATGAAACTTGGCCAAGTCTCTGTATAGGTTGTATCCAAACCACAGTAAAAATTTCAGAGTCATTGGGTCTGTCTAGTAAGACTTATAGTCCTCACAAGTTTAACTTCAATTCAAATGCATCTAAATTGACACATGTTTATATTTATCATATGTAGTGGATAAGGTTGAGGAGGAACCCGAAGTATTAGACTTTTTCACTCCGGAAGAACAACCAGCCTACGACCAAGAGCAGCAAGGCAAGCTCTGGTTTGCATTAACCCTTTTACAAATTTTTACTGTTTTGAGAACTTACTTTGAGCACCCACTTACTTCTTGCATTAGAGTCTTGCTTGAAACCCAAATGCATAGCCAAGAAAACCCTGGATTGGGATTAGGTTTGAAATCCTCGTTAGCTACTGCAATGCTAAAATAGTGTAGGATTCGGTACAAGTCGAGTAGTTGGAACTGCTCGCGAGAATAGGCCAGAGGCACATCGCTCGGTAAAGATAGAAAATGAAACGCATGGCAATAAGAATGAGACCGAGCGGAGAGTAAGGGTAGCAGAACTTTGGGGCCTGGGTGCCATAGATCTGCTTGTGTCGATTGATGACCGAGCCATGTGCGGGCCTGTTGAACAAGCTAGAATAGTACCGAAGACCTACCGTCAATATGAGAACCGGGAAACCGATGTAACTCAGGCAGCTGGGTATTGAGGCATTGCCTGTCGTTCAGAGGGTAGGTTGAGAGCTTGAGGTGTAAATCGTCTGGCGGCACTGCGGATGTGCGCGCAGAGACCTCTTGCTCGGGACGATAGGACCGGTTCAATATTTTGCTGATGGGTGAAAGGTGGTTGCATACGACGTCCATGATGGTTGTTGTAGGCAACATCGAGTACGGGCGTACGTGATGGGTTATTCGGGTAACTCTGAAGGTGTAAATCGATTATAATCACCGTCCCTCACGGTCAGTGAGTACCACTTGTTCGCTGTACCATGACGTAGAAAAAACAGGCTAGATACATGTTAAAAGTTTGCTGATTTGAAAGTTATACCTTGCTTGTCAAATATCTTGTTGTAGTTTAGAGCTAATTAAAGTTCCTTTCAACTTTGGGCAAAGTACATGAGAGAAATGTGTTTCTTGTTTGATTGCGGCTCTCTCATGTGCCTTAGCGTAAGGTTCTCCACAACCTGCTGCTAAAACATGAAAGTAAGGTTCCAATAATTAGGCGAGTCCTTTGCAACTTATTTTACCTCATGTACCCTCAAACCATACGTATAGAAATTTCATGTATAGGAAAGACAGGTCTGACTTGCTGAGCCATCATGCTCACTGCTTGTGTTTGAAGCTTTTGCAAGGGTTTATGAGGAAGGGACTCCCGAGGAAGAGATGGAATACCAAGAGGGAAACCCCGTCGAATGGGAGTCGCGCACGCCGCCGTGTTAGTGTGTGTGTGTGTGCTAGCGGGAACACGTTCATGGGCTAAACGTGAACTCGATGCGTAGTCTACGCCCATGAGTGTAGACTGAACACATTTTGGTGTAGAAATGTTCATAAAATCATTTATGTAATAAACTTTGCTTCCGCTTTGTATCTTTGATGCGCGTTATCCGGTGCTGTGCAACGAAGCACCCCTCAGCGTGATCCTGGCTCGACGAGGCTGTGGGGCCGCGTCATCACCCCTAGACCTTAAACATTCTTGGGAAGGCCCAGGCCAAGTTGCATGCAAATCCAAGCCTTTTTGATGCATTTTTGGAGACATTTGAATAATGGGCACATTTGAATACAAATTCAAATTACAGCCACTTTCATCACTTGAATTAAAAAGTTGACTTCATAATCAATCTCAGCACATTTTTCTGAGTTAATCTTGTCGGGAGCTAAATTTGCATTAATTCAAACTGAATTTGAATTTCAAATTCAATGGGCTGCAAATTTAGCCAAACCAATTTCAAATTGATGAAATCAAATTCAAACCCTTACTTGGTGGCTATGGTTACCATTTAAGTGTGAGTAGCTGGGATATTTACAGAAGAAATTGGAAAAGTATTAGGGGGGAGAGATGGGGCCCACAGGTCAGTGGGAGAGCTAATTCACACCGGAGCCGTGTTCTGTTTCTCACTGAGGCGATCGAGCGCAGCGCACCACCGGGCAATTCCTGAATGCCACCTCCCGAGCATCCCAGGGCGCTGTATGCGTCGTCGTTATCGGCAACCGGTGATATTTCTCATAAACCGACTCTCCGTGCTGCTCTGCCCGTTCCCGAGCTCCTCGACGAAAAACGCCGCCGCACACTCGACAACTTTCGGGTCTCCGGCGTCCGGGCGTCTCCGAGGTTGGCACGCTGATCTGAGCTCACCCAGAGCTTCACCGAAGCCTCCTCAACGTGGTCGACGCAACAACACGGCGCCACGACCACGGTAAACCGACCATGAGCTCCCTGTTTCCCTTCAGCGCCGTGCAAAGCCGTCACCACCAAAAACTCACCGTCCGGCCGCTAGGTTGGATCTTACTCCGAGTTGGGCACGCCAAGAGGTTCGCCTAGGAGTGCACTTTCTGTCTGGCAACCCCGGCCGCATGCCATAGAGTGTGCTCGACGGAATTCCAGTTCTTGCTGATAGCATGTGATATAGCCCGTGTTCGGTTAATATGAAAATTCAGGCTAACCGGCCAAGCAATCGCTCCCCAGCTTCGACAACCAGCTAGAAACGTCCGTGTTAATCCATACGGTCAAGAATCACGGGAAACCAGCGAGAAACCACCGAGTTCCTTGGGTTTTTCGTTCATCGTCGGGTTTAGACCTAGGTCGCACGGTGAAGTCCGGTTTGCCGCAACCTTGAACAAGATCAGAGGTTGGGTCTTTGCTCCGTAGGTCATGGCAGTGCTGTAGGAGCCAACAGAGGGTACTTCGAGGCATGACAGCGCCATACCGACATCGCCTAACTCACCCCGTGGACTGTAGCTGTCGCACAACCAGTTCCGGTGATCACCAGCCGGCGACAAGGTCAGCAACGGGTTCCCGAGCAATTTTAGGCGGGGGCGGCCAGTTTGGTCGAGTTCCGGTCACGGGAACAGCCTCCTGGCGAATACTTCGGCGAGGGTGGCGGCGGGGAGCCGCGGGAGCGCGAGGTAGACGAAGCTCCGCGGGCCCCACGTGCCGGCCTCTGTTAAAACAGCACTGGATCTATTGTGACGCCGGGATTTCATGTGACTATGCGGGAGACTCTGCGGACCCCCGTGTGGTTTGGTTGTGGTGCTGACACGTACCCCTGGGACCGACCAGCCGGTTTAAACTTTTATTTGAATTTCAGAGTTTGGTTCAAACTTCAACTAGCTATAACTTTTGCTAGGAAACTCCGAATTCAGAACCAAATTTTGTTGGATTCATCTCTTAGAGTACTATCCAGCAAAACAAGTTTCAGCTTATGTAACTTATTCTTTTACAGAAATAATTTCCTAAAGTTTAAACTGTTGGGAATTTTATCTGGAGAACCTTTTTATAGAAAATTCTGAAATTTAGCTAGGATGTTCCTTTGAAAATCCTTGAGTCACAGTGAAAATTTCAGATTCATCCAAGTTCATTTAGCCCCCCTAATGGTGTGATTAAGTGAACTGCCGTGAGAAAATGGAAAAATGTACTGAAACATTTTTCAGATTTTCTCAAATCTTGTTTAGGGCATAAAATCATCTAGAATGCTTCAAATGACATGAACCCAATTCCATTAGAACCATCTCAAATTCTAGTTTCCAGAAAGTAATGGTTGGAACCATGAAAATGTGGGGACCACCCCGTGGTTCACCCACTCCAGGCTCACATTGGGTGGTGCCGTGCGATGCGGCACCCAACAGCACACAGGAAAAGAATTAAGAACAACATACAAACTTTTATTTGATATAAAACAGCGGAAGTCTTTTTACAAAAGCTTAACTATACAGTGGAAGTATATACATAGCTACTCTCTATTCCTATCTACGCAAAAGTGCAGCCGTCCAGCCCGGGGACGCTACACACTAGCAGCATGGAACCAGAGATCACCGCGGCGTGCAGGGCTCCAGCTCGGCCGTGTACCCCGACGGGGGCATCGCCTCGTCCTCGGACCCCTCCTCATAGCTCTCACCTGTATAAAGCTCAAATATTGCAACCGTGAGCACGATGGCTCAGCAAGGATTAACCGACTAGCCTAGGCATGGAACTCTACATGTAAGGATATGTAAGATAGGAAACAGGACTTTGCAATAAAGACACACCTACATGTTGATCCTTACATTCAGTTTTATAGCAACAGTTTATTGAGCCTTAGGCAGCCCTCTTATCGGAAGTCCACAATCAAACAATAAACGCTTTCCTCCGATGTGGTGATGCCCAAAGCGGAAAATAAACTTAATTAGCGCTACATCTACAGCAGACATGGTTTCCAAAACATTAATATTTTATCACAGCTTATTATCATTCGTCTGGCTTATTGCTCTTCTTACTACGTCACAGAACAGTGAACAAGCAGTACTCAAATAACCGCGAGGGACGGTGATTGCAATCAGGAGAAACCCGGACAACACGTTGTATATACCCACTTTGAGAAGCGTGATTCCACACCCCTTACTACTCTGTTGTATGCAACAACCTTTCAAAGGCAATAAAAATACCAAACCGGTCCATCTGTAACGGGTAGGAGGTCCCCGCGTGGAGCGTGACTGTTCCCACCGGCAGATTTACACCTTGCTACCCTCAACCCACTCCTATTTACGGTTGGGTAAGCCTCGGCACCCAGGTTAACCAATTACATCGGTTTCCTGCTTATGTCAGTATGCCATCCGTATTGTTCGATACTTGTTCATCAGGCCCGCACACGACTCGGTCCTCAATCGACACCAACAGGGCTACACACGTGAGACCTCCGCTCACTGCTTCCTATCCTCCCCTGCTGGGTCTCATTTTCTCCACTCTTAAGCCATTTTCTATTCTGACCAAACCGTGTGATAAAACCTTACCTCGCGATTAGATTCCAACTACTTGACTTCTACCGAGACCCTAAGCATATTAGCAGGGCCTTGTCTACTCATCGGATCTGTAAGCTACCCAACCCTTCATAGGATTTAAAAGGTTATGCAAGTGGGGTTTCAATCACCCTAACTCTAATGCAAGCATTCACCCTAGACCTAAGTGATACAAATAAAGAATTTGCAGAAGTACTTAAATGCAAACCAGGGCTTGCCTGGTTGCGAGACAGATGAGAAGTTAGTTTCTGGTGGGAGGACGTCCAAGGGCTCCAGTGCGTCCTCAACTTCGGTCACTAAATGAAATGTAGCAAAAAGATATGTGTAAGTATTAAGGACTTATATGAATTGAACTCCTATTCATAGTTACTGCTATTTATGTTCCTTAATTGGCTTTGGGATTTTTACAGTGGATACTAGACTCTCTAGGGATTATGTGAGCAAAATTTGGAGAAATGTCATTGCACAATGTAGTCTCCAAAATTCCTACAAGTACAAGGCTTCTCTGAATTTTGAGCCCAAATCAGGAGTTTTGACGTAGCTAAAAGTGGATGATCTGATAAGGGCAAGTCTCCATGGTTCTAACAAAATTTGTTTCACCATTTTGGAGCTACCAACAGAGAGATATGAATTTTTGAAATTGGACAGGAGTTCTGAAAAGTTTCTGTTTAAATTTGAATTTTCAAATAAAGGCTGAACTTTGGAAGGCAATTTAGCCTAGCAAATGAACTCCAATGAAGCTCAAATTTTTCTGTTTCATAAAGAATTGCTCCTGTAATAAATCCCTAAAGGATTTACTAAAAACAATTCTACAGAAATTCCTGGGCATTTTCATAGCAAGCAATTTGTTCCTCTCTGAAGTACTCCTTATGAGGATTCCAACAAAATTGGTCTCACCCTCCTTTTGGAGTTTTCTACACAAAGTTATGGGTCTCCAAAGTTTGAACTGAATTAGGAAAATCTGGAAATGTTTAAATCCTGGTTGTGGGCCCCACCCGTCAGCTCCCTCTTATACCTCGCGCCAAACAGAGGAACCCGCGGCGTTGCTCCAGCGAGGGTGGCGGGAAAGGCCTTCCCGGCCATCTCCCGGTCCCATACTGGCCGCCCCCCTATTTTCCGGCATGCTGAACACCCTAGTGGGGTCGCCGGCGGCCGACTCTCCCCAGAAACCACCGCGCACCGGTAACAGTGAGACCTAGGTCTCTGGCGGTGTCGCGGTGGCCCATTCCTTCATCAAATGATTGGGATTTTGGCTCTAGAGCATCAGTGGATGGTGTAGAAGCTCGACATGGAATCTAAACTGATCGGGGAGCGCTGCAAACCCATCGGCACCGTGCGCCCTATGGGTTCCGGCGGTGCGCCATGGTCAAGACGCGGAAATTCTCCCTCTACATCCCATATCTTGGTCTAAAATTATGGAGGAAGTGCGCCAAGTAGTTAGGAATCTTTGTGCACAGTTTGAATCAACGAGAACATGAACTAAAGAAGAATTTGGCAAATTCTTACCTCGGGGTCGGTTTGTACCGCCCGGGAGAAAAACTCGAAATTCTTCTGCTGTGATCAATGTCCAGGGCTGAGCTTTGGGCTCGAGCAGCTGGGGTCGAGGATGCACCGAGGGGCTGGCTTGTTTTGGCGTGATCTTGCTCGGTGTGAGCTGTCCACGGCGACCTCTCTCGGTTTTTCTGTGTTCACCCGAGAACCGCGGCAACTTTGCTGTTTCCCGGTGCAATCAAGCTCGGGACCGTGGGGAGGAGTGGCTAGCCAGCTAGAGCACTGGTGGGCGCAGCTATTCGCTGTTGGGAGCTCGAGCAACCGAGCTCGGTGGCTGTGGTGTGATCGGGAGGAAACGGCCGGCGGTGTTCGGTGCGAATGAAACGGCTGCGGTGCAACACGAGCTGAGGGGGAAGAGAAATAGGGCTGGGGCACTCGGGCGGCTGCTCTGATGGCCCACGCGCACGCCGACGTCGGGGGCAGCGAGAACCAGCTCGGTGGAGCCTCTGGCACGGGTAGCAGCCGAGCGCTGGCGCGCTGTAATCGACCGAGGTGAAAAACAGGTAGGTTTACTCTTTTGTGTGGCTGACAATTGGGTCCCACCACCTCAAATTTTTATCCAATTTTCCACTGATATTTCTCCCACAGCTACTCAACATTTAAGGCTATGCTTTGCCTTAAAGTTAAGGTTTGAAAAGTTGAATTCAAATGATTTGAATTCTGTTGTCGAGTTTGAATTGAATATGGTCATTTGGATTTGAAATGGAATTTGAATTTCTTCCTTTTGCATTGTTCCAGAACCTAGCAAACCAACTCCAAAATTTCTCATTTTTGGCATGGCTGCTAAATCAAATGTGGAGAACACACTTGTGGAACCAAATTTGCAAATTGAGGAAATTGGAATTTTAAACTGAATTTGAAATTTAGATTAGAGGGCTTCTCCTTTTAATACCAAACAAATATTGAAACTCCTCCAAATGAGCTGAAATTTGGAAAGGTGAATATTTGGAAAATGAAGATCCTAGTTATGCCTTTAGATCTCCATGTTTGAAAGTTTTGGGAAGTTTGAATCCTCACTTTGAACTTACACCATTATAATTCAAAGTTTTAATTCCCCTCATTTTTCCTAAGTGTACATGAGCTGAATTTTTCTTGTTACCACTTTTTGGGGATTTTACAGAAAATCCCTGGAAATCCTTAGAGGCCCTAATAATGACCAAATAGGCTTTTATTTGTTCAGAGCTCAAATGAACTTTGTTTCAAATGAAACTTGGTCAAGACTCTGGTTAGGACCCTACCAAGCCACCATAAAAATTTCAGAGCCAAAGGGGAGGGTTAGCTAGTTATGGGAGTTACATAGTCAATTCTAAACATTGCATTTAAATTGACATGTAGTATATTGCTTACGTGTAGTCGCTGAAAGCGAAGAAACTCCGGAAGTGCTGGACTTCCTTCTTCCAGACGAAGCACTAACCACTGACCAGCAGCAACAAGGCAAGCCCCGGTTTGCATTAACAAATTTTACAAAGTTTTGCTTTATGTATACTTAGTATGTGGTATGGGTGTGCATTAGGTGTAGGATGGATGAAACCCAAATGCATAGCCAGATTATTTCCACAAGAGTGAGGGTAGAGTTTAAGTCCTCGAGTAGTATACGCTGTGCTTAATGTTCATAGAACTTCGGTACAAGTCGAATAGTTGGAATCTACTCGCGCGTATAGGAGTCGGGACACACGGGATTGGTTCGAGTGATGTGAGATCACTTTAGTAAGAAAATGAGACTAGGCAGGGGAAAGGGCGTAGCAGAGGAAGTCTTGTGGGCGCAGCCCTGTCCGTGTCGATTGAGGACCGATCCGTGTGCGGCCCAGCTGAACAAGTATTGAACGTACCAAAGGCATATCGGATATATGGGCCCCGATAAACCGATGTAACCTAAACCTCCGGGTGTCAAGGAATATCACACCGATTTATAGGTGTAGGTTGAGGGCAGCAAGGTGGAAATCTGCTAACAGGCATAGTAAGATGCTCCGTGTAGAGAACCTCCTGTGCGTTTCGGTGCGACCAGTTTGACGTTTGGGCTGTTGGGTGAAAGGTTGTCCTGTACGACATCAGTGGAGCGTGCTGTGTGCAGCTCCGAGTATGGGCGTACTTGACGTGCTCTTCGGGTATCCCTGCAGGTGTATATCGAGTCAATTCGCCATCCCTCGCGGTGATGAGTACCACTTGTTCACTGCGTCGTGATGTAGATAAAATATGGAATGTGGTTATTCAATTCTGCTGATATGAATAAATTGTATTGCTACATGTGTGCCACCAAATATTGCTTACTAAATTTCAGATTCATGAACTGTTAACTTGTGGCTAAAATATGAAATAAGGATGAACCTTTAGGCATGTCCATTTGCTGTAAATTACCATCCCATGTTTGTTGTAAGCTGCATGTAGAGTTTCATGCCTAGGTGAGTCGGTTAAGTCTTGTTTAGCCATCGTGCTTACGGTTGCTGCTGTAAGTGTTTTTCTGGTGATGACTACCCCACGGACTCAGGTTACAAGTCCACCAGCGAGGGCTACCCTCCGTCAGGGACCACGGCTGAGTGGGAGCCGTACACGCCGCGCTGAGCTGAGGAGTGCAGCTAGTGTGGGTTGACAATAGGGCTGGGCAACTGACTTAATTAGATAGATGGGTGTGAGTTGCATAAACTTAGCTTCCACTTTTGTAATACAAATACTAGTTTGTAACTGAAGTCTTGTACTAGTTTGTACATATTCAGTGGGTTTTCTATCTAATACAATATGTTTTCTTATGATGTGTGCTGTCGGGTGTCGCATCGTGCAGCACCACCCTCTGCGATCCTGGATGAGCGGATTCCGGTCCGCCACATTATGGGTGGCAATGGAGTCAAAAAGTATGACTACGGGATGATCTAAATAAGAAAATGTACCCACGAGGATGGGTTCGCCTTCCGGCACGTTTTCGATCGCTAAGTGGTGGACGTTGCCGGGTTTTGGTGCTGGTTTCTTGGGCTGGTTGCAGGGCTGATTTGCACCCTGAGACAGTGCTGGCCCCCTGCCCTGTAGCTGCTCGGGGCAGTCCTTAGCAATATTCCCGACACGGCCACACGTGAAGCACGTGTATTGTGTCGGGGTCCCTCCGAATTGAGGACGGAATCCCGGTGCATGCGGTTGAAATGGAGTCGCACGTGTGACCATCCTTTTCTGCTGCTGTTGCTGTGGTGGATACGACGGTCAGATGCTTGGCGCATTAAATTGACGACCGCGAAACTGTGGCGGTCGCGCCGGTGGCTGCCATATCTAAACGGATGGTGAGCGATACACCACTCGGTATTTCTGTGCTGCCCCACCACTGCTGCTCGCCAGCGTGCTGCATTTCCTCTTCTCGGAACCGCGCTCGCGATGAGCGTCTTCTTGCACAATCGCGACATTGACATGGTCGTTGAATGTGTCGCGGTTGCTTTGAGCGAGATGGTCCTTCGCTTTTGAATTCAGGCCCCGGAAGAAAGTGTTCCGCTTCTGTTCTTCCATCCCCAAATATTCTGGCGCATATTTTAGCTCTGGGGTACCCAAGAAAGTGTTCCGCTTTGAGCGAGATGGTCCTTCCAACCGGTTGAATGCTCTGGGGTACTCAAGAGCACTCCTCTCGCCTTGTTTTAGCTCCAGAAACTCCTGGAGCTTCCTCTGCATAACCCCAGGAGGTATATGATAGGCGCGGAGGGCCTCCTCGAACTCCGCCCAAGTGACGGCATGGCCAGCCGGTAATGAGGCGACGTAGTTCGCCCACCATGTACTGGCTTCCCCTTGAAGCTGTTGCGCTGCAAACAGCGTCTTCTGGTGTTCGGTGCACCGAAGTAGACCGAACTTCACCTCGAGAGTGCGGATAAAGCTTTCCGCCTCCAAAGGCTATTTGGCCTCCGTAATGACCGGTGGATGGGTCGCCACGAAGTCCGAGTACGAACTCTGTTGGGGCTGGCGTTACCCATTGTCTTGGTGTCCTCCCTGACAGGACGCATTCTGCTGTACCAGCATCCGCAGCAACTCGGTTTGCTCGTCGCGTGAACCGAGTACTGCAGCAAGAACCTCCGCAAGATTTCTTGGAAGTTCTGGTGGTGGAGGAGGTGGTTGTTTCTGTGTCGTGGTTTTCTCCGGGGGTGGATATTCATAACCACAACTCTGGCTAGGGCCTCCCTCCTCGTGCGTCAAGCGTGTACACACCATTCTGCATTCACACCATTCAAACGATCAGCACATGTTTGTTTATTTCATCCAGTCTATACAATAGTAGTGCGAGAATGAAACAAGTGACACGCATAACATTCACACATATGGATGAAGTATATACTTTATACAACATATACATCCCTGGACCATGTCACCACAATCGAGTTCCAAAGTAATGAACTTTGTGGATTAAAAGTTCATTTCGACCATCGTGGGTCGCCACGGGATGTTAAGTGCGTTAGCATGCGTATATCCTCGCTAATGTATAAGACCCAAACATGTCCTCGCTCGAAGTGATATGCTAAATGTATAACATTTTTGAATCAAACCCACTGTTTTACAACAGCCGCTGGATCTCGAAACGTGAAACAAAGTGATTTGAATCGAAAACTTCAAACCTGGTTTTTCTGTCCAGCTTCAGGTCCAGCTGACCAGTCTGGATAATTCAACTGTTGTGACCATTTTGGAGGCAACACCTGGACTGGAGTTCAACAACAAAGTTGTAGTAGACTCAAAAAGGAATCCAAATTGTATTTATTTGTCTCCATATCTTTTCTAGTTTAGGAGTTATGATTTTTACAATTTGACATGTTTTTTTCATGAATTTTTACAGAACCTCCTTTGCAAGTGGCTGTTTTATTCACAAATTTCCAACTATTTCTGCCCCCAATCTGGGAAAACATTGAACTACAAAGTTGTAGCACATATCCTACACTTTCCAACGATGTCTTACCTTGTAAAAGACCAAGAAAAGGGACATGCAAAAACTTTTCTTCACCTCACAACACCACAGTTTTTATTGTGGACACCTTAGGAAATATTGTGAAGAGCAAGTAACCTTCATCAAAAGAGGGATTATAGGGGAAAGTCTTCCTTTTCACAAAGGGGGATTTGGACATAGGAACATGAGAGGTTGAGCTCACCCCGAGAACTTAAAAAGTCTTGGGAAGGTTCAGTCCAAGTTTCATGGAAATCCAACACTTTTTGAGACACTTTTTGGGTTATTTGAAAAAGAGGCCAATTTGAATGTAAATTCAAATTGCAGCAACTTTCATCACCCAAATTCAAAAGTTAGCTTCATATTCTTATTCAGCACATTTTTGTGAGCTCACACACCAATTTTCACTCCATTTGGAGTTGATCTTGACATGAGCTAAGTGGGACGAATTCAAACTTTATTTGAATTAAAAACTAAACTTGTGCTGAAATTCACCCAAGCCGAACCCAATTTGAATTCTATTCAATTCAAATGGCTCAGGGGTGAATAATTTGAATCACCAGGGGTATTATAGGGCTCACTGTTTACAACAGTGATTAGGAGTAAATTTCAGAGGTTAAAATCCCGGGTGGGACCCACATGTCATAGAGGGGAGAAGGAGAAACTTGCACCCAAAGTCAGAGTCTCGGTGGGAAATTCCACCGAGCAGCTGTCGGCTGTGCCACCGAGCAGCTACCGGCGCCACCAGCTGCTTCCCTCTCCGCGCGCTGGCGCCCAGGGCGGCTGGCTCGCGCCCCCACGCGACCGGCACCGCCTCGACCAAGCGGGAGTCGGCCGGCTTTATCTTCTCGCGGGCAAACCCGAGCAGCGGCATTGTTTCTCGCCGCAGCTCTCTGCTAAATCGGGAAAACCAGCAAAACCATCTCCTCCTTCGTCCCTGAGCTGCTTGACAGCCACCTGAGCTCGCACTCCACCACTCCAACGCCAGAAACCTCGAGCTCCGACCTCCTTTGCCTAAAGTCGATCGCCACCGCGGCGACCTAGCCTCAGCCGAGAGTCAGGCGCCCGTGGGCAGCGTTCCACAGGCGTTTTCACGGTCCAGCGAGAGAGGCAACAGGAGCGCGCGACCACCGTGCTGCTCTCCTCCAAGTTTGGAAGCCAACCGTGAAGAATCCGCAGAGAATTTCCAGTTTTTGCTCCGGCGACCGTAAACCGAGCTTCCGGTACGGTTTCTTTAAATTCTCGCTCTGTGATCTTTCGGAGGTCATCAAATCCTGCACATAGACGCTGGACTAGCCGGCGATCAAGTTCTTTTTCTGCATCCATAGCGTGAAACTGTCTAGGAGTGACGAATTTCGAGCTCGATCGAGGGCGGTCATGGCGGGCACGATCGGTCACACGGTGCCGACCGACTTGCCGCCCTCCCTGAACCCTTTTGACACCTTGTCGAGTTCCTAGAGGTACACTGATGCTGTAGGGCCGTTTGTTCGAGGTGTTGGCGGGTTTAGAAACCACGGTCGACGGTGTCGAACCCCAACCGAGGCCGCGGCACGTCGCCGAGCTATTTCTGGTCACCCCCAGCCCGACCTGTCACCACCGACGTGTTCCTCGACGTCGACAACCCCCTGGTGGCGAGTTTCAGACCATGGGAGGTCCGGCAGTGGCAAGCCGGCGAGCCCCGAGTCTGCTCCGGCGAGGTCGGCTGCGCGGGCGCGAGAGAACGGCGGGAGGAAGACGAAGCCGGCTGGCCCACGTGTCAGCGGCTGAAGAATTTAAATCGGGATCGGGTGTGGCCAGGGATCGGCTGTGCGGGCGCGCAAATACCCTGTGAGCTCCGGTGTGCCGGACACCTCCGCGCTCGCCACGTGTGGTATCCCCGGTGTGCCGGACACCTCCGCGCTCGACACGTGTCCCTGCGGGCACCGAGAGTTTAAACTTCTCCCCCGATTTTCAGAATTCTTCCAAACTTCAAATCCCCATAACTGTGGCTAAAGAGCTCCGAATCGGGTGAACCAAATTTTGTTGGATTCAGATCTCTGAGCACTTTCCATCAATACCAAATTCAGCTCATGAAAGTGAATAGTTTTCCAGAATTAAATCCCTAAAGTTTAAACTGTTGGGAATTTTATCTGGAGAACTACTTTATGAAAAATTCTGAAATTTGGCTGAAAGGTTCATTGGAAAAATCCCTGAACACCAGTAAAATTTTCAGACTCATCCAAGTTCATTTAGTTACCCTAATCGGGTGATTAAGAGAACTGCCCTGAGAAAATAGAAAAATGTACAGAAACATTTTTCAGATTTTCTCAAATCTTAATCTGGGCATAATTTTCTTTAAATGACATGAAACCAACTCCATTAGAACCATCTTAAAGTCTAGTTTCCAGAAAGTAATTGTTGGAACCATGAAAACCCCTGGAATTATTCAAAGGCTCAAATATTGACGAAATGGGCTTTTATTTGTACAAGGTTCAAATGAACTTTGTTTCAAATAAAACTTGGTCAAGACTCTGGTTAGGCCCCTACCAATTCACCATAAAAATTTCAGAACCAAAGGAGAGGTCTAGCTAGAGTTATTAGCAATTATGTATTTAAGTTCACACATTGCATTTAAATTTACATGTAGTATTGTATTCAACGTGTAGCCATTGAAGAAGAGACCCCGGAAGTGCTGGACTTCCTTCTTCCGGACGAAGAACTAACTACTGACCAGCAGCAACAAGGCAAGCCCCGGTTTGCATTAACCTTTTTATAAGTCTTACTTTGTTTACATGTGTCATATGAAGTATGTATGTGCATTAGGTATAGGATGAATGAAACCCCACTTGCATAACCAAAGGTTCCTAAAACAGTGAGGGTAGTGTCAAGGACCTCGAGTAGACAGGCTACGCTTAATGATTCATAGGACTTCGGTACAAGTCGAGTAGATGGAATCTATTCGCGAGATAGGCATTGGGACACACGGGTTCGGTTGAGTGATGTGAGATCACTTTAGTAATAAAAATGAGACTAGGCAGGGGCTAGGGTGCAGCAAGAGTTAGTCTTGTGTGCGCAGCCCTGCCCGTGTCGATTGAGGACCGATCCGTGTGCGGCCCTGCTGAACAAGTATTGAACGTAGCGAAGGCATATCGGATATATGGGCCCCGATAAACCGATGTAGCCTAAACCTCCGGGCGTCGAGGCATAGCACACCGATTTATAGGTGTAGGTTGAGGGCAGCAAGGTGGAAATCTGCCAACGGGCATAGAGAGATGCTCCGTGTGGGGAACCTCCTGCTCGTTTCGGTGCGACCGGTTCGACGTTTGGGCTGTTGGGTGAAAGGTTGTCCCGTACGACATCGATTGCGCGTGCTGTGCAGCTCCACGGGCGGGCGTACGTGACGTGCTCTTTGTTTTTCCCTGCAGGTGTATATCGAGTCGATTCGCCGTACCTCGCGGTGACGAGTACCGCTTGTTCACTGCGTCGTAACGTAGACTAATGAATGCAATGTTATGATTCAATACTGCTGTTATGATATAATTGTATTGTTACCTGTGTGCCACCAAATATTGCTCACTAAATTTCAGCTTCCTGAACCGCTAACTTGTTGCTAAAAGAGGAACTAAGGATGAACTTGTAGGCGTGTCCATTTGCTGCAACATTGCTATCCTCTGTCATGGTACACCTCATGTAGAGTTTCATGCTTAGGTGAGTCAGTTAAGCCTTGCTGAGCCTTCGTGCTCACGGTTGCTGCTGAAGTGTTTTTCAGGTGAGGAGCCACCCACGGACTCGGAGTACGAGTCCACCGGCGAGGGTTACCCTCCGTCGGGGACCACGGCTGAGTGGGAGCCGTACACGCCACGCTGAGCTGAGGAGTGCAGCTAGTGTGGTTTGCCCTAGGGCTGGGCAAACACTTTTGCTAGATAGGCGGCGTGAGTTGTATACAAGAAACTTCCGCTGTGTAATAAAGACTCTAGTTTATAACTGACAAGTGTACTATTTTGTACATTCAGTTTGTTTTCCCATGTAATATAATGTGTCCTTATGACGTGTGCTGTCGGGTGTCGCATCGCGCGGCACCACCCTCTGCGATCCTGGATGAGCGGATTCTGGTCCGCCACAGCCTGGTATCAGAGCTGCATTGGGCATAGCACAGTACATAAGGACTGCATTATGGGAAAAACTTAGGTATACGGTGAGGAATCGGTAGTTGCCCAAGTAAGGACTATATTAGCATAGTTACTTAAAGTGGCAAAGACTAACCTATGTGTTATAATTCTGAATTTCAGTTATGTAACGACGCACCTACGCTCTGGTAAGTATGGTAAGGAACGCCACCGAAAGCGGTTCAATTTCGGTTAGCTCTCCCTGACGAGGAACGTGGTTCAGGGATTTGTCTCACAGCTTGGTGTGAGACGTCAATATGAACCTCTTGAACTCTTCATGTTCCTGAGTTCATATGAAATGCTGATCCCTAGCGTGCATTAGGCAAGTAAGTGGAGACCCCATCGCGTGGTCAGTAACGCGAGAGTGTGTTCGTCTGGAAATAGCCCAGGAGGACATACGCAGTGCTTGCCATCGGCGTGCCCTGCAGGGCAGTAGGTGGTATCTGTTGGGTTGATAACATTCCCAACCGTGACGACCCATTCATGACATACTCGGGTTCCCCGTCGTGTGGTGTTGAAACACGATCACGTACCTTGAGACGTGACCTAGCTCAAGGACGGCCGTATGACAATGATACGGGCGTTTGTATTTACTTTTAAATATGGAACTGCCTGAAATGAACAACCTTTGAGTGCATCACTATTTTGTGGTTTTCTGCAGGTACTAACCACGTTGTATTCGTGTAGAAAACGTGTGCGAGAGATCGTTTAGTGCCACACTTGAGACGTATATGCCGGTATAATCCGGTTAGGATTTTCTTTTGTGAGGAACGTAGTACCGAGATATCATAGGCATATGCATGCAAAATAATGAGAATAAAGAGTTAAAATCTATAGGTTCAACATTTAGGACCTGGTTGGGTATAAGAATGAGATAGTGGAGCAGGATAGCCAAAGGGATGAAAAGCAGAGTTCTCTGTTTTGGGCAGCAAGGTTGCTGAACTTCAACAGAGCACCGCTCACAGGTCTTTTAGCCGAGGGAGGTGGGCTATATGGTTCTGGAAAGGTATTTAAGTACTCTACAACTTTGTTGTAGACTTCCAGATCTGAAACTCACTTTAAGATGGCTTAAATCCCAGAGGAATGTAAACTGTCCAGAACCAGGACAGAGTAAAACATTCTCTAAACTGTTCTGTTTTTAAAACATAAATCCCAGTCGAAAATTCTAAAATTGTCATATAATACCTCCTTAGAAAGAGTAGAAGATGTGTGACATCTTTGCAATTCAAAGATTCTGAAATTTCAGCACAGAATTTAATGGAAATCAGGGTTGAAAACAGCCACTTCCAAGGGAGGTGCTGTTAAAATTCTTCCAGAAATTCTGCTGACTTTGAATTGGCATCACTTTTTAACCAAAGCTGATCTGGGGGCAAATGAGTACTCTTTAGAAAAATACTGAAGTTAACTTTAACTTTGGTGTTCAGCTTGAGTCATGGAAATGCCCAGAACCAGATCAAAACTTGGAATAGGTAGCAACTGGTCATTCTGACAGAAGAATGACAGTTGAACTCATTGGAGAGGGTGTTGTACCCTAAGGGTGCTATACGTGATGACAAAACGATAGTAATGTCTCGTAGTGACCAAACCCAGTTATGGTGAGCTTCCAAAGAGGAGGTTCATCAAGTTGGATTAAACTAGCTTGTGTTTGGTCTGGTAATGGTGTAACTTGTGCAAAGTTATTACATTATCTACTTACGAGATGTATTGCATGTTTTTATTGTCATTATGATTTTACGCCTATTATTATAGGACGGCATGCAAATGTTGCGGGACTGATGCTTATTGTCGTATGGTTGCAGATGGTTCGCACTAGGACCACGCACGAGGTTGGTGGCTCTAGCCAACAGGGAGGTGATGACTCCCAGCCACCGGCCTACGACAGCACCCCGCAGCAGCAGCCACCACCGCCGCCTCCGCTTACTCTAGCGGATGTGATAGCGGCACTGGTGGGAGGTCGTGAGGAGCAGACCGACCTGCTCCGCACGATCGTGCATAATACGTCCCAGGCGGGGGGACGTCAAGATAGAGGGCCTCGGGAGCCCCGTGATGTGTCGTACTCGGATTTCATGAGTACGCACCCTCCAGTGTTCACCGAAGCTGAGGAACCACTGGAGGCGGACAACTGGCTGCGGACCATCGAGTCCAAGTTCAGGCTGCTCCAATGTACGGAGCGGCAGGAGACCCTGTTCGCAGCACAGCAGCTCCACGGTGCCGCTGGTGCGTGGTGGGCGAATTATGTCGCCTCAAGTCCGGCTGGCCATGCCGTGGAATGGCAAGAGTTCCGGGAGGCGTTCTGCACCTACCACATTCCTCCCGGAATCATGAAGAGGAAGTTCCAAGAATTCTTGGAGCTGAAGCAGGGCGGGAGGAGTGCCCATGACTACTCCCGTGCCTTCAACCATCTGGCGCAATATGCGTCAGACTACATCTCCACCGAGGAGAAAAAGCGAGAACACTTCTATCGGGAGTTATACCCCGAAATGAAGACCCATCTCGTTCAGTGGAATCGCGGCACATTCAACGACTTAGTCAATGCCGCGATCATGCAAGAGGACGCTCAGCGGGAGTTGGCAGCTGAGCAGAGGAAGCGCAGCGCTCCATCTAGCAGCGGTGGTGGCGCGCCTCAGAAGTACTGTATGGTGTATCGGACACCATCCGGGCAGCAGTGGCGTCCACCGGCGCGACCTCAGCAGTTCGGGGGACGTCCCTTTCAGGCACCTCCTGACACGACCCCAATGGTCCTGTCGAGCCAGGATCACGCTGAGGGGTGCTGCGTTGCACAGCACCGTATAACACACGTCAAAGGTGCAAAGCGGAAGCGGAAGTTTTATTACATAAACAGGTTTATGAACATGTTTACATCAAAATAAGTTCAGTCTACACTCACAGGCGTAGACTAAGCATCAAGTGCACGTTCAGCCCTCGAACGTGTCCTTGCTAGCACACACGCACACTAACTCTGCGGCGTGCACGACTCCCAGTCGACGGGGTTCCCCTCCTGGGGTTCCGTCTCCTCTTCGGGAGTCCCTTCCTCATAGAACCCTGCAAAAGCTTCAAACACAAGCAGTGAGCACGAAGGCTCAGCAAGTCTGACCCGTCTCACCTAAACATGGAACTTCTACATGAGGGTAATGGGTTGCATGAGGCAAAAATCATTTGCAAGGACTCGCCTAATTAGTAGAACCTTACTTTCAAGTTTTAGCAGCAGGTTGTGGAGAACCTTACGCTAAGGCACATGAGAGAGCCGCAATCAAACAAGAAACGCATTTCTCTCATGTACTTTGCCCAAAGTTGAAAAGAACTTTAGTTAGCACTAAGCTACAGCATATCATTAACAATCAATGTCCAGCTTTCAATCAGCAACATTTTAACATGTAACTAGCCTGTTCTTTCTACGTCACGGTACAGTGAACAAGTGGTACTCACTGACCGTGAGGGACGGCGATTATAATCGATTTACACCTGCAGGGTTACCCGAACAACCCGTCACGTACGCCCGTACTCGATGTTGCCTACAACAACCATCACGGACGCCGTACGCGACTACCTTTCACCCGTTAGCCAAATATTGAACCGGTCCCATCGTCCCGAGCAAGAGGTCTCTGCACGCGCATCTCTGTGCCGCCAGCCGATTTACACCTCGAGCTCTCAACCTACCCTCTGAACGACGGGCAATGCCTCAATACCCAGCTACCCGAGTTACATCAGTTTCCCGGTTCCCATATAGCCGGTAGGTCTTCGGTACTGTTCTAGCTTGTTCAACAGGCCCGCACACGGCTCGGTCCTCAATCGACACAAGCGGAGCTACAGCACACAGGCCCCAAAGTCCTGCTGCCCTTACTCCCCGCTCGGTCTCATTTTCTTGCCATGTGTATCATGTGCTATCTCTACCCGAGCAATGTGCCTCTAGCCTATTCTCGCGAGTAGTTCCGACTACTCGACTTGTACCGAATCCTACTCTATCCTATCCATGCAGTGGCTAACGAGGTTTTCAATCCTAAACCCAACCCATAGTTTTCTTGGCTGTGCAGTTGGGTTTCCAATCAAGACTCTAATGCAAAGAACAATATTCAAAGATGTGCTCAAAACAATAAACATTTGTAAAAAGGTTAATGCAAACCGGGGCTTGCCTTGCTGCTCTTGGTCGTAGGCTAGCTGTTCCTCCGGAGTAACGAAGTCTAGGACTTCGGATTCCTCCTCGACCTTAGCGACTACATGATAGAAACAATACATGTATTAATTTAATGCATTTGTATTAAGTTTGAAGTTGTGAAGTCTATAACCATTGCTAGATAGACCTAATGACTGTGAAACTTTTACTGTGGCTTGGTTACAACCTAAACAAAGACTTGGTCAAGTTTTAGTTGCAGCAAAGCTCATTTGAGCCCTCCACAAATAATTATGTCCTTGACCTTAATTGGAACTCTTAGGGTGTTCTAGGAATTTTCATGAGACAAACTATGACTTTCTGAAAACTAGATTTTCAGAGGGTTCTAATGGAGTTGGTCTCACTTAATTTGGAAGTCTCTAACTAAAGATATGAGCTAAACAATTTCAGAGAAAATTCTGAAAATGTTTCTGAACATTTCCTATTTTCTCTGGAACAGTTTTGCTAATCACACCATTAGGTGGACTAAATGAGCTCAAATGGATCTGAAATTTTTATGGTAGTTCAAGGATATTTTGGTGAACATCTCAGCAAAATTTCAGGATTTTCCTCCAAAGGATTCTCCAGTTAAAATTCCTAACAGTTTAAAGTTTAAGGAATTAATCCTGGAGAATTAAGGAATTTCATGAAGTGAAACTTGATTTTCTTTAAAGTACTCAGAGAGCTGAATCCAGCAAAATTTGGTTCACTCAATTTGGAGCTTTCTAGCCAAAGTTATAAGGATTTGAAGTTTGAAGGAAATCTGAAAATCGGGAAAAAGTTTAAACTCGCGCGTGGGCCTAGGGGACACGCGTCGCACGCCTAGGCGATGGCACACCGCGGCCCACAAGGATTTTGCCGCCAGCACATCTGATCCCGGCCGCAGCCGGATCCCGATTCAAAATATCGGCCGCTGACAGCTGGGGTCCACCCCCTTCTTCAACCTCGCGACACCCGCGCTCCGCCGCCGAGGGACCTCGCCGGAGAGCTCGCCGCCGGCTGCTGTACAGCTCCAAACTTCTTGATTCTGGCCGCCCCTGCCTACTTTTACTTGGGGAACAGGATCCGAGGGTCAGCTGCTCATGACAACGGCCGGAGCATGGTCGGCGACGAGCCGCCATATCGGAATGACTTCGGCCATGTCGGCTGACTCCCCTGGTACCTCAGCTACCTGGGAAATCGGTCGGGGAGCATCAGTGGACCTCAGAGAAGGTCGACATGAGCTCGAGGCAGCTCGGGGAAGGCCCGAAATAGGTCCTCACCGTGCGCCCGATACCCCCCGTTCGTTCCGCCATTAGTAGACCTTAAATTACGCCGGGCACAGAGGTTCTCCGGCCCAGAGTTGTGAAGGCAACTTGTGCGTTACCGTGTCTAGCTCGTGTGGGAGTGGCCTGAGGCCCTCTAATCCTTTCTAGAGCACGAATTAAACAGAATCGTACCCGAAGGTCGTTCTGCACACAGAAAGGGGAAAAGTGGAAATTCGCCGCCGGTGAGCAACCACTCGAGCTGTGGCTCGGGGATGAGCAGCACCGGTCACCCGCGCGTCCAAGGGTGCCTTGGCCCGGGCGTGACAACGCCCAGGTTGGGCTGTCCACGAGAGCCCGAGGTGCGGCGGTTCCAAGTTCCGAGTTTGATCTTTCGGCACAGCCGATATCAATCGGTTTCAACCGAATTCTAGCAATGGGGAGGATGGAGGAAGGTCTCTAGTACCTTGCTGGGACTCTGGAGTGGAAGGAGGGAGCTGCGATCGGCGTCCTCCGATCAAGTCCGAACTGCGGAAACTTTCGGCCAGTGCTGGGTTCTTGCGGGAAAACACGTCGGTACCTCGGCCGAGGAGGGGGGCAGGCGCCTTAAGAAGGCTCTGCACCGCCTCATGCCCGCGCGTGGGCAAGCAGCTGGTGGCGCGGTGGCTGGCCTCGGTGGCGATCACCGCTGCGGCTCGGCGACCCGAGTGAAAAGTCTCAGTCGGTTTGTGTTGAAGTAGAGGCTGACATGTGGGTCCCACCCTTCCTTTTAACCTCTGAAATTTACTTCTAATCACTGTTGTAAACAGTGAACCCCATACTACCCTTGGCCATTCAAATTATTCACCCATGAGCCATTTGAATTGATCAAAGTTCAAATGAGGTTTGGTTTGAATGAATTTCAGCACAATTTCAGTTTGAAATTCAAATAAAGTTTGAATTTCTCCCCCTTAGCTCATGTCAAGATCAACTCCAAATGGAGTGAAAATTGGTGTGTGAGCTCACAAAAATGTGCTGAGTAAGAATATGCCTTCCACTTTCAAATTCATGGTATAAAAACAGTTTGAATTTGAATATGTTTTCAAACTGCCCCCTTCCTATCAATACCCAAGATGACCTCAAAAAGGTTTTGAATTTGGGTGAAACTTGGCATGGACATCCTTAGCAAAGTGTAGGAGTTTTCCTATGTCCAGCCCATCTATATCACATGTGGGAAATACCACTTTTGCAATGTGTAAGTTTGTTCCCTAATGAGCATGTTGATAATTGTTACTTGCTCTTCATTTGCGTTCATCATTCTTCCTCAAATGAGGTGTGTGGTGTGGGGATGAACACTACAAATGGGTGTCAAAAACTGAGGCCCTTACATTCCTCCCCCCTTAAAAGAATCTCGTCCCGAGATTATAAGGTGAAAATGAGAGAGAGGACGGTGGAAAATTACCGGATATGCGACGTGAGAAAGTCGGGGTAGTTAGTGCGAAGGAATTCTTCGCTCTCCCATGTCGCTTCGTCCATGGAGTGATTACTCCATAGAACCTTGTAGAACCACAACGTACGGTTGCGTGTGGTTCGGGCCTTTTCATCAATAATCTGCACCGGTTCCTCCCGATAGGTGAGATCCGGTTGCAGTTCTTCAATGTCTTCCAGCTGAACGGTAGTTGATAGCTTGAGACACTTCCTCAGCTGGGAAATGTGAAAGACGTCGTGCACACCGGAAAGTGCTTCTGGTAATCTCAGCCGGTATGCCACCGATCCACATCTTTCGGTAATCTGGAATGGACCGATGAATCGGGGTGCTAACTTTCCTCTCACCCCAAATCTGTTTACGCCCTTCATTGGAGACACCCGTAGATATGCGTGATCTCCAACTTCGAATTGTAATGGGCGCCTTCTCTGGTCTGCATACTGTTTCTGACGGGATTGAGCGGCTCTTAGGTTCGCTTGAATCATTCGAACTTTTTCTTCCGCGTCGTTGACAAGGTCAATCCCGAAGGTAACCCTCTCGCCAGACTCACACCAGTTCAGTGGTGTGCGGCATTTCCTGCCGTATAGCGCCTCGTAGGGCGCCATCTTGATGCTGGCTTGGTACCCGTTGTTGTACGAGAACTCGGCTAACGGCAAGTGATCATCCCAATTCTTGCCGTGGTCGATAGCGCAAGCTCGTAGCATGTCTTCTAGGATTTGATTTACCCGCTCAGTTTGCCCATCCGTCTGCGGGTGGTAGGCTGAACTACGGATCAGCTTCGTCCCCAAGGCAGCGTGTAGCTGCTCCCAAAAACGGGACACAAATAAAGTGCCCCGGTCCGATATGATGGTACGGGGTACGCCGTATAAGCATAGGATCCGTGAGATGTACAGTTCAGCGTACTTCTTGGCGTTGTAGTTGGTGTTGACCGGGATGAAATGGGCAACTTTAGTGAGCCGATCGACGATCACCCACACAGAATCATGTTTCTGTAAGGTGGTGGGTAAACCCACGACGAAATCCATGCTCACGTCCTCCCATTTCCAGGCAGGAATGCCTAGTGGTTGCAGTAGTCCCGGTTTCCGCATATGGTCTGCCTTCACCCTTCGACATGTATCACACTCGGACACATATTTGGCAGTCTCTCGCTTCATCCGTGTCCACCAAAACCTTCTTCTGAGTTCTTGATACATTTTGTTGCTGCCGGGGTGAATAGAAAACTTTGATAAGTGAGCCTCATCAAAGATTTTCTTCCGTAACTCCGGGTTTTGGGGTACGACGATCCGGTTCTTGAACCATAGGACGCCGTCTCCGTCCTTCCGGAAACATTTCAACTCCCCACTGTCTACACGTCTCCGCAAATGTGACATGCCCTTGTCATTCTTCTGGGCTGCCGCTATCTCTTCACGGATGGTGGGGATCAAAGCTAGGTTGTAGAGAGCTCCGTGTGGAATCACATGTAGTGGTGGTTCGCTCTCTTCCAACGGTGTGATGGTCAGATTATTGACGTGTGACTTGCGGCTCAGCGCATCTGCCACAACGTTTGCCTTGCCCGGATGATAATGGATCTCTATCTCATAATCCTTTATCAGTTCTAACCATCTTCGTTGCCTCATGTTCAGCTCCTTCTGAGTGAATATGTACTTGAGGCTTTTGTGGTCGGTATATAAATGTACGAGGTTACCGAGTAGGTAGTGCCTCCACATCTTCAGTGCAAGTACCACGGCAGCGAGCTCCAAGTCGTGAGTTGGATAATTTTGCTCATGATTCCTAAGCTGCCGTGATCCATACGCGACCACTCTTCGGTCTTGCATCAGCACACATCCGAGCCCAATGCCGGATGCATCGCAGTACACATCGAACGGTTTTGTTGTGTCTGGCTGCGCCAAAACCGGTGCTGATGTCAGGTGCTTGACTAAAGCCTTGAATGCTGCTTCACATGCTGGACTCCAAACATATTTGGTAGATTTCTTCAGCAGCTCTGTCATTGGCTTGGCAATCTTCGAGAAGTTTGGAATGAACCTCCGATAATATCCCGCGAGTCCGAGGAAACTCCGTACCTCATGAACAGTTCTCAGGGATTTCCAATTCAGCACTTGCGTGATCTTGCTCGGGTCCACAGCGACACCTTCCGCTGAGATGATATGCCCGAGGAAAGGCACTTACGATATCCAAAACTCGCATTTGCTGAACTTTGCGTATAACTTGTGATCCCGCAGCCGTTGCAAGACTATACGCAGATGTTTCTTGTGATCTTCCTCCGACTTGGAGTATACTAGGATGTCGTCGATGAAGACCACCACAAACTTGTCCAGCTCCGGCATGAACACCGAGTTCATTAAGTACATGAAGTGAGCTGGAGCATTGGTGAGGTCAAAGGACATGACCAGGTACTCATAAAGTCCATACCTTGTCGAGAAAGCTGTCTTTGGAATGTCCTCCGCCCTTATCTTAATCTGATGGTACCCGGATCTTAAATCCATCTTGGAAAAGATCTTTGCTTCGACCAACTGATCAAACAACATGTTGATCCGTGGCAACGGGTACTTGTTCTTGATGGTTACGGCATTTAATGGATGGTAGTCCACGCAAAGCCGCAACGTTTCATCCTTCTTTTTGACAAATAATGCCGAACAGCCCCATGGCGAGGAGCTCGGCCTAATAAAACCCTTCTCCAGAAGGTCCGTGAGCTGAGTCTTCAGTTCAGCCAACTCCTTGGGCGCCATCTTGTACGGCCTTCGGGATATTGGCATGGTTCCCGGTGCAAGTTCAATCTTGAACTCCACCTCTCTATCGGGTGGCATCCCCGGCAAACCGTCCGGGAATACATCCGGGAACTCTCGGACCACTGGAATGTCTTCCAATCTGATGGTTGTGGCTTGATAGAAACTTGGAAGTTTTATTTCTGGACTGTCCAGAAATAATGAGTGAGAACCGTGCACCTCTGAGTTTAAGTGCACGACTCGAAGGACGGTGTCTAAAACAGCGCCGTGGCGGGTTAACCACGACATCCCTAGGATGACATCGACCTTCTGCCCCTCTAAGATAATGAGAGACGTGGGGTACACTCTACCCGCTAAGCATAATGGTGCTTTGGAGACCATTACGCTTGCTGAAATCTTCCCACCCGGTGAACAAATTAAATATGGACTATCGGTGGGTAGTATTGGCAAGCTGTGTTTAGCAATGAAAGCTTGGCTAATAAAATTATGCGTGGCGCCTGAATCAAATAGTACTATAGCGGGATACTGGTGGAGTTGGAACATACCCGCAAGGATTGGCTCGCCCTCCGGCACGTCCTCAATGGCAAGCTGGTGGACAGTACCGGGCCTAGGGTTTGCCCGCCGCGCATTAGTAGGGTTCCGGGGTTGATTCCTCCCCGGAAACTGTGGTGCCACTCCGCCGCCTTGCCTCTCCGGGCAACTGCTCGCGAAGTGTCCTGGACGACCACACTTGTAACATGTGGCCGCTGCTGGTGGAGTACTCGGGGGACGAAAGCCCGGCATGCGTTGCGGCGGTGCAAACGCACGCGGCATCGCCCGCTGCTGCTGTTGTTGTTGCGGTGGTGCTGGCAGTGCCGGCCGGAATGCTGGTGAAGAGTACGGCCGACCGCGGAACGGCATCGACCGCTGTGGTGGTTGCCAGCGTGGGCCTGATGGTGGGCGATTCACCATCCGACACTTCTGAGAAGGACCACCTCCTTCTCCGCTGCTCTGTGGCGCGCTTCGCTTTCGCTCTGCCGCCGCCAACTCCTTGCCGAAGTCCTCCTGAACAATCGCAGCATCAATTATGTCGTTGAGGCTGCTGCGATTGAACATCGCCAGCTTGTCCTTCAGGAGCGGGTTAAGCCCCTGGTAAAAGTGGTCCCGCCGCTTCTCGTCCGTATCTGCGTGATACGACGCGTAGAGCGCGAGATCGTTGAACGCCCTGGAATATTCCAGCGCGTTTCGGCTCCCTTGTTGCAGGTGTAGGAACTCCTGCGTCTTCCTCTTCATCAAACCGGGCGGTATATGATAGGCCCTGAAGGCCGTCCGGAACTCCGCCCAGGTCATCACTCGGTCGGTAGACTGGGAAGCACAGAAGTTGGCCCACCACGCGCTCGCGGATCCTTGGAGCTGCTGGACCGCGAACTGAGTCTTGCGCTGCTCGCTGATTTGGAGCAGCCCGAATTTCATCTCTATGGCGCGGAGCCAGTTGTCCGCGTCAAGTGGTTCATCCGCCCTTGAGAATACAGGGGGATGAGTCGCCAGGAAGTCGGAGTAGGAGCTCTGTTGGCGCTCCTCACGATCTTGACGTCTCTCTGGGCGAGACGTATTCGCAATTAACGTTTGCAGCAGCTCTGTGTGCTGCTGATGTGAACCCGCCATTGCCGCGACAATGTCGGCCAATGTAACCGTTGGCAGTGGCGGTGGCGGTGTTTGCTGTTGCTGTTGCTGCTGCTGTCCCGAGGAGTCCTCGGGAGGCGGTTGGGAGGTCTCTCCCCCTTGGCTAGTACCTCCAACATCAGGGTTGGCACGAGTACGCGTCATTCTGAAATTCAGCACAGCAGCAATTAGCACATGTCTTACTCAAAATTCCATAAACAGCAGTAGGTATTGAAGCGACGCATGATTAACTTGCACAACATTCACATATATCGATAAAGAATAAACTTTATACAAGATACATCATTCTCGGATCTCCGAGAAGTCGTGCTCATGTCGTCACTACCTATACATACGCTACTGTCTACACGACATGTCACCGATTACAAAAGTTGGGTTACGCTACCCTAGCTGCCCTACTTGGCAACCGTAACCCCCTACTCGGAGTAGAACTCGACCTCCTGTGGGTCGTCCTCCTCCGGTACCTCTGCTGGTGGCTCGGGGTCTACCACCTCTTCTCCCATTCCGGGCTCTCCCATGGCTGGAAGACCCAAGACTACCGGTACGCCCAATACCGGGGGCACGAAGTCCTGCAATGCATGCACCTCGTCCATAGCCTGGTTGTAGTCCTCTTCCCAGCCTTGTCCTTCCTCAATAGCGTCGTCCCGCTCTTGAGCAAGGTCCTCATTCTGCTGGGTTAGGGTCTGCACCAGCTCTTGCAATGCCGCGATGTCAACACGGCCCTTCTTCTTTGCCTTCTTCAGACGACGCAACTGATTGTGTTGTTCATTCAGTCGCTTGATCGTCGGAAGGAGCACATTGCGGAGTGCACTGTGAGCACTCTCAAAATGATCTCCACGGCTTGTGCTCTCCTTGAGCTTGGTGGCGAGATGCTCCGTATGAACAGCTTGGCTGTTCATCACAGCGTTTCCCGCCCTCATTTGGAGACTGAGATTTGCCTCCGCGGGGTTGTACCTTGGGCAACTCGGGTCTGTTGCCTCCAGGTACCTCTCTTCCCACACATGCTGAGCTCGTCCCTCCACCGGAACGAGTGCGTATGGTGTGCCCTCCATAGCCTGCACGTGTAGTTGGCAGAAACGTGACATAGTGTCACGGGCTGCCACTTGCCACATCCCTTCCGGTTGTCTTCCTCTCACCGTGACGGTGAATGGCACCCAACCGGGTGGCGTAGGCCCTGCAGGAACCTCGACATGGATCGTCCACGTCTTGTTCCCCTCTTCGCCTTCTTCCTTGGAGAAGTATTGCGGCATCTGGTTGTACCCGAAATATTGGAGCATTTGCCACAATGCTTCCGGGTAGCCGCTACGGTCAGAGCAGTGGGAAACTACCCACCCGTTCTCCAACCGTTTATCTGCTGCCATCTGTAAAAATATATTTGAGAAATGTCAAATATTTATTTAAACAGTAAACCATTGAGTTATAACATAAGATATGTCATTGAACCCATAAAACTTGGAAACATAGTTCAAATTTTTAAACAAATTTGACTGCTGATCTGCTGTTACCATGACAGCCCTGACCAGTTTCCATATCAATCTGATTTAGGCCAGGTTAAAAGCAAAACCAGTCCTGGAGCTCAACATCAAAGTTAAAGTTAACTTCAATAGCTTTCCAGAAAGTATTTGGTTGGCCTAAGATCTGTCTTGGTTCAAACGTTATGAGATGTCAAAGTTAACAGAATTTCTGGAAACAATTGGACAGCACCTCCCTGCCTTAGGTACTGATTTGATCCAAGAATCCCAGTTAATTCTGTTCCTAATCTGACAAAACTTTCTGTTACAAAGTTGTAACCCATCTCATAATATTTCCAGAACTACCTCATTTCCTATTTTTGGATTTTTAAGCAGGAAGTTATGCTTAATTTACAGAGAGTTTACAGAGAGTCTTTGCTCTGTCCTGTTTTCTGGACAGTTTCAACTCTACTGCATTTTTCGAGTGGTTAAGGGATGAAACACCTCTGGAACTCAACAGAAAAGTTGTAAAGCTCCTCCAAAGCTTTCCAGAAATGTATCATACGACCCCAACCTCGAAAGAACGCAACCTCTAACCTCTGATTAACTCCAGCCTTGATTTAGCTGAAAACAGAGTGCTCTGTCCTTAACATCCTATAAGTTGAAAACTTGTTAGCTTTGAATATCCTGTTCAAGGGAAGGAGTTACATCATGTTTTACTACTTTGGATCAAAACCTTCAAATTTTTAAATGAAGTTGTTCATTTAGTTGGGTGTGACGTCGATGCGTCACCAGCTTATGTCGGTACTACGTCCTCACAAAGGAAAAACCTATACCGGACTTAGCCGGCTTCGTTAGTTCAGTGGCACTACTCGTCACTCGCACACGAATGCTACACGTCTAACTTTTCGTGGTAAGGCTACCTGCAGAAATTCAACCAATCATCAGACTCGGCTGCACACCGAGCCCGGAATCTATACAGTTGGTACACCCGGCCGTCATCACTCGCCCGGATGTTCTCAAGCCAAACACGCCTTGAGTTACGTGTTCACGTTTCAGACCACGTGACGGGGTCTCCCATGTTGCACCACGCACGCCAGGGACAGACGTTGCTCGAATACCCCAAACGACATGAAGAGTCGTAGAGGATACTAAAGCGGGTCGGGTTACCTGCCACCCGTGGGGCTCCACCCTTCAGCTTGTGCGCACTGGTGGACAGCGCTTACGTGCACCCCCCAAGACATGAACGTCCTGAGATGCACGATTTTCCGACATAACAAATAGGTTAATAAGCCACTTTCTATATACTAATAACATCCTTATACGGGCTACTAACTCGTTCCTCACTGGATTTTTGAAAAATAAGACCTTTGTACTGTGTTAAACCTCAACCGAGCTCTGATACCACTCTGACACGACCCCAATGGTCCTGTCGAGCCAGGATCACACTGAGGGGTGCTGCGTTGCACAGCACCGTATAACACACGTCAAAGGTGCAAAGCGGAAGTTTTATTACATAAACAGGTTTATGAACATGTTTACATCAAAATAAGTTCAGTCTACACTCACGGGCGTAGACTAAGCATCAAGTGCACGTTCAGCCCTCGAACGTGTCCTTGCTAGCACACACGCACACTAACTCTGCGGCGTGCACGACTCCCACTCGACGGGGTTCCCCTCCTGGGGTTCCGTCTCCTCTTCGGGAGTCCCTTCCTCATAGAACCCTGCAAAAGCTTCAAACACAAGCAGTGAGCACGAAGGCTCAGCAAGTCTGACCCGTCTCACCTAAACATGGAACTTCTACATGAGGGTAATGGGTTGCATGAGGCAAAAATCATTTGCAAGGACTCGCCTAATTAGTAGAACCTTACTTTCAAGTTTTAGCAGCAGGTTGTGGAGAACCTTACGCTAAGGCACATGAGAGAGCCACAATCAAACAAGAAACGCATTTCTCTCATGTACTTTGCCCAAAGTTGAAAGAAACTTTAGTTAGCACTAAGCTACAGCATATCATTAACAATCAATGTCCAGCTTTCAATCAGCAACATTTTAACATGTAACTAGCCTGTTCTTTCTACGTCACGGTACAGTGAACAAGTGGTACTCACTGACCGCGAGGGACGGCGATTATAATCGATTTACACCTGCAGGGTTACCCGAACAACCCGTCATGTGTGCCCGTACTCGATGTTGCCTACAACAACCATCACGGACGCCGTACGCGACTACCTTTCACCCGTTAGCCAAATATTGAACCGGTCCCATCGTCCCGAGCAAGAGGTCTCTGCACGCGCATCTCTGTGCCGCCAGCCGATTTACACCTCGAGCTCTCAACCTACCCTCTGAACGACGGGCAATGCCTCAATACCCAGCTACCCGAGTTACATCAGTTTCCCGGTTCCCATATAGCCGGTAGGTCTTCGGTACTGTTCTAGCTTGTTCAACAGGCCCGCACACGGCTCGGTTCTCAATCGACACAAGCGGAGCTACAGCACACAGGCCCCAAAGTCCTGCTGCCCTTACTCCCCGCTCGGTCTCATTTTCTTGCCATGTGTATCATGTGCTATCTCTACCCGAGCAATGTGCCTCTAGCCTATTCTCGCGAGTAGTTCCAACTACTCGACTTGTACCGAATCCTACTCTATCCTAGCCATGCAGTGGCTAACGAGGTTTTCAATCCTAAACCCAACCCATGGTTTTCTTGGCTGTGCAGTTGGGTTTCCAATCAAGACTCTAATGCAAAGAACAATATTCAAAGATGTGCTCAAAACAATAAACATTTGTAAAAAGGTTAATGCAAACCGGGGCTTGCCTTGCTGCTCTTGGTCGTAGGCTAGCTGTTCCTCCGGAGTAACGAAGTCTAGGACTTCGGGTTCCTCCTCGACCTTAGCGACTACATGATAGAAACAATACATGTATTAATTTAATGCATTTGTATTAAGTTTGAAGTTGTGAAGTCTATAACCTTTGCTAGATAGACCTAATGACTGTGAAACTTTTACTGTGGCTTGGTTACAACCTAAACAAAGACTTGGTCAAGTTTTAATTGCAGCAAAGCTCATTTGAGCCCTCCACAAATAATTATGTCCTTGACCTTAATTGGAACTCTTAGGGTGTTCTAGGAATTTTCATGAGACAAACTATGACTTTCTGAAAACTAGATTTTCAGAGGGTTCTAATGGAGTTGGTCTCACTTAATTTGGAAGTCTCTAACTAAAGATATGAGCTAAACAATTTCAGAGAAAATTCTGAAAATGTTTCTGAACATTTCCTATTTTCTCTGGAACAGTTTTGCTAATCACACCATTAGGTGGACTAAATGAGCTCAAATGGATCTGAAATTTTTATGGTAGTTCAAGGATATTTCGGTGAACATCTCAACAAAATTTCAGGATTTTCCTCCAAAGGATTCTCCAGTTAAAATTCCTAACAGATTAAAGTTTAAGGAATTAATCCTGGAGAATTAAGGAATTTCATGAAGTGAAACTTGATTTTCTGGAAAGTACTCAGAGAGCTGAATCCAGCAAAATTTGGTTCACTCAATTTGGAGCTTTCTAGCCAAAGTTATAAGGATTTGAAGTTTGAAGGAAATCTGAAAATCGGGGAAAAGTTTAAACTCGCGCGTGGGCCTAGGGACACGCGTCGCACGCCTAGGCGATGGCACACCGTGGCCCACAAGGATTTTGCGCGCCAGCACACCCGATCCCGGCCGCAGCCGGATCCCGATTCAAAATATCGGCCGCTGACAGCTGGGGTCCACCCCCTTCTTCAACCTCGCGACACCCGCGCTCCGCCGCCGAGGGACCTCGCCGGAGAGCTCGCCGCCGGCTGCTGTACAGCTCCAAACTTCTTGATTCTGGCCGCCCCTGCCTACTTTTACTTGGGGAACAGGATCCGAGGGTCAGCTGCTCATGACAACGGCCGGAGCATGGTCAGCGACGAGCCGCCATATCGGAATGACTTCGGCCATGTCGGCTGACTCCCCTGGTACCTCAGCTACTTGGGAAATCGGTCGGGGAGCATCAGTGGACCTCAGAGAAGGTCGACATGAGCTCGAGGCAGCTCGGGGAAGGCCCGAAATAGGTCCTCACCGTGCGCCCGATACCCCCCGTTCGTTCCGCCATTAGTAGACCTTAAATTACGCCGGGCACAGAGGTTCTCCGGCCCAGAGTTGTGAAGGCAACTTGTGCGTTACCGTGTCTAGCTCGTGTGGGAGTGGCCTGAGGCCCTCTAATCCTTTCTAGAGCACGAATTAAACAGAATCGTACCCGAAGGTCGTTCTGCACACAGAAAGGGGAAAAGTGGAAATTCGCCGCCGGTGAGCAACCACTCGAGCTGTGGCTCGGGGATGAGCAGCACCGGTCACCCGCGCGTCCAAGGGTGCCTTGGCCCGGGTGTGACAACGCCCAGGTTGGGCTGTCCACGTGAGTCCGAGGTGCGGCGGTTCCAAGTTCCGAGTTTGATCTTTCGGCACAGCCGATATCAATCGGTTTCAACCGAATTCTAGCAATGGGAAGGATGGAGGAAGGTCTCTAGTACCTTGCTGGGACTCTGGAGTGGAAGAAGGGAGCTGCGATCGGCGTCCTCCGATCAAGTCCGAACTGCGGAAACTTTCGGCCAGTGCTGGGTTCTTGCGGGAAAACACGTCGGTACCTCGGCCGAGGAGGGGGGCAGGCGCCTTAAGAAGGCTCTGCACCGCCTCATGCCCGCGCGTGGGCAAGCAGCTGGTGGCGCGGTGGCTGGCCTCGGTGGCGATCACCGCTGCGGCTCGGCGACCCGAGTGAAAAGTCTCAGTCGGTTTGTGTTGAAGTAGAGGCTGACATGTGGGTCCCACCCTTCCTTTTAACCTCTGAAATTTACTTCTAATCACTGTTGTAAACAGTGAACCCCATACCCCCCTTGGCCATTCAAATTATTCACCCATGAGCCATTTGAATTGATCAAAGTTCAAATGAGGTTTGGTTTGCATGAATTTCAGCACAAGTTCAGTTTGAAATTCAAATAAAGTTTGAATTTCTCCCCCTTAGCTCATGTCAAGATCAACTCCAAATGGAGTGAAAATTGGTGTGTGAGCTCACAAAAATGTGCTGAGTAAGAATATGCCTTCCACTTTCAAATTCATGGTATAAAAACAGTTTGAATTTGACTATGTTTTCAAACTGCCCCCTTCCTATCAATACCCAAGATGACCTCAAAAAGGTTTTGAATTTGGGTCAAACTTGGCATGGACATCCTTAGCAAAGTGTAGGAGTTTTCCTATGTCCAGCCCATCTATATCACATGTGGGAAATACCACTTTTGCAATGTGTAAGTTTGTTCCCTAATGAGCATGTTGATAATTGTTACTTGCTCTTCATTTGTGTTCATCATTCTTCCTCAAATGAGGTGTGTGGTGTGGGGATGAACACTACAAATGGGTGTCAAAAACTGAGGCCCTTACACCTCCGTTCCGTCCGCCGATGCCGCCACCAAGACAGCAACAGCAGCAGCAGCAGCAGACGGTACCCCGGGCGTTTCCACTGCCACAACACGCCCCGGGATTCCGTCCACCGATCAGCGGGGGACCGCCCCGTTTCACCTGCTTCACGTGTGGCCAGGCGGGCCACTTCGCGAAGGACTGTTCCCAGGGGCAGCAGAGCAGCGGACAAGCCCAGCTCCAGGGCGGTGCTCGAGGCCGACCTCCGATGAAGAAGGTTGGTCAGCGGACTGGAGGCGTCCGCAACCTCGACAATGAGGGCGCCCCAGAGGGAGACAACGTGCTGGCGGGTACGTTTACTCTCAACAATCAACCTATCGTCATATTGTTTGATTCTGGTGCAACCCGCAGCTTTATAAGTGCATCCTATGTGGCTAAGCATCAAATGCAAGTCTTCCCAACCGACTGCACTTATATGATTTGCTCACCGGGAGGGAAGATTTCAGCTAATATGATGATTCCAAAGGCACCTCTGTGCTTAGGTGGGAAACTATATCCCACCACCTTGATAATCCTTATGGTACAAAAGATTGATGCAATCTTAGGAATGTCATGGCTACAATACCATGGCGCTGTCCTAGAGACTTGGACCCGGATGGTTCACTTAAATTCTCCATTCCACCATCCGCATTCCATGGTGTTAGACACGCCAGGACGGGAAGTTTTAGCAATTAATAACGCTGAAACCCTCAAGTTAGAAGACATCCCCGTAGTCCGGGAGTACCCCGACGTGTTCCCGGATGATCTTCCAGGCATGCCACCTGAGCGGGACGTCGAGTTCAAGATTGAACTTGCACCCGGGACTACGCCCATATCACGGAGACCATACAAGATGGCTCCAAATGAGCTGGCGGAACTGAAAGAACAGCTCAATGATCTGTTGAGCAAGGGTTTCATTAGGCCGAGTTCCTCGCCTTGGGGATGCTCGGCGTTGTTCGTGAAGAAGAAAGATGAAACCTTGAGGCTGTGTGTGGATTACCGGCCACTCAACGCCGTCACCATCAAGAATAAGTACCCACTGCCCCGTATTGACATCTTGTTTGATCAACTTGTGGGGGCAAGTGTATTCTCAAAGATGGACCTTCGCTCTGGATATCACCAGATCAAGATCCGGGTGGAGGATATCCCGAAGACGGCGTTCTCGACGAGATACGGCTTATATGAATATCTCGTCATGTCCTTTGGTCTCACAAATGCTCCAGCCCATTTCATGTATCTCATGAACTCGGTGTTCATGCCGGAGCTGGACAAGTTTGTGGTAGTGTTCATCGACGATATCTTGGTTTACTCCAAGACAGAAGCCGAACATGCCGAACACTTGCGGATCGTTCTTCAATGATTGCGAGACCACAAGCTCTACGCCAAGTTCAGCAAATGCGAGTTTTAGATCAGCCAAGTGCCATTCTTGGGACATATCATCTCAGCGGAAGGCATTGCAGTTGACCCAAGCAAGATAGAGCAAGTGCTGAAATGGAAAGCTCCCACTTCAGTCCATGAAGTCAGAAGCTTCCTCAGGTTAGGGGGATACTATCGGAGATTCATTCCAAGTTTCTCCAAGCTCGCTAAGCCGATGACAGAATTACTGAAGAAAGGGACGAAATATATTTGGAACACGGCGTGTGAAGGAGCATTCCAAACATTGGTGAAGCATCTCACAACAGCCCCGGTGTTAGCTCAGCCGGATACAGCAAAGCCCTTCGACGTGTATTGTGACGCGTCCGGTATTGGGCTTGGCTGCGTGTTGATGCAGGAAGGACGTGTGGTCGCTTATGGATCACGCCAACTTCGGAACCATGAGCAGAATTACCCTACTCACGACCTTGAGCTTGCTGCCGTGGTGCTGGTGCTAAAAATGTGGAGGCACTATCTCCTGGGGAACTTGGTGCATCTCTACACCGACCACAAGAGCTTGAAATACATTTTCACCCAGAAGGAGCTGAACATGAGGCAACGGAGGTGGTTAGAATTAATCAAGGACTATGAGATTGAGATTCACTACCACCCCGGCAAGGCGAATGTGGTTGCCGACGCGCTGAGTCGGAAATCACATGTCCATCACCTCACCATTACACCGGTGGAGGAGGAAGAGCCAAGTTTATACTTGGTTCCTTATGAATCGCTGTACAACCTTGCCCTCATCCCTACTATTAGGGAGGACATCATTGCAGCTCAGAAGACGGATAAAGGCATGGCACATCTCCGGAGACGGATAGACAATGGAGAGATCAAGTGTTTCCGGAAGGATGATGAGGGGACGCTATGGTTTAATTACCGCATAGTCGTGCCCCGAGATATGGAGTTGAGGAAAAAGATCCTCGATGAAGCTCACTTGTCTAAATACTCCATTCATCCGGGCAGCAACAAGATGTACCAAGATTTGAAACAGAAATTTTGGTGGACACGGATGAAGCGGGAGGTAGCGAAGTACGTATCCGAGTGTGATACGTGCCGACGAGTGAAGGCTGATCACATGAAGAAATCAGGGCTGCTACAACCCCTGAAGATTCCGGCATGGAAATGGGAAGATGTGAGCATGGATTTCATTGTGGGATTACCCCTAACAGCCAACAAGCATGATTCCATATGGGTAATCGTTGATCGGTTAACCAAGACGGCTCACTTCATTCCTCGGTGAATACACGTTACAATGCCGGCAAATATGCGGAGCTATACATAGCGAAGATTCTATGCCTATACGGGGTACCCAAGACCATTGTCTCAGATCAAGGTGCATTATTTGTATCTCGATTTTGGGAGAAGCTACACGCTGCATTGGGTACCAAGTTAATTAGGAGCTTCTCTTATCACCCTCAGACCGATGGGCAAACAGAGAGGGTAAACCAAGTATTAGAAGACATGTTGAGAGCATGTGCCATCCACCATGGTAGGAACTGGGATGATCACCTACCATTGGCGGAATTCTCGTACAACAACGGTTATCAGGCGAGTATCAAGATGGCACCCTATGATGCTCTCTACGGTCGTAAATGCCGCACCCCATTAAATTGGTGCGAGTCCGGTGAAAGGGTCACATTCGGAGTTGATGTGGTGAACGACGCTGAAGAGCGCATTTGGACAATTCAAGCCAATTTGAAGGCCGCTCAATCCCGACAGAAGAGCTACGCTGATAAGAGGCGTAGGCCGTTGCACTTTGACGTTGGGGAACATGTGTACCTCCGCGTGTCTCCGATGAAGGGCGTGCACCAGTTCGGTGTGAAGGGGAAGCTCGCTCCCCGTTTCATTGGACCCTATGCTATCACCGAGAAGTGTGGACCAGCAGCGTATCGATTGGAGCTACCGGCATCCCTTGCTGGTGTCCATGATATCTTCCATGTTTCGCAACTGCGAAAATGTTTGAAGCATACAGCTGCTGTTCCTATCAAAGACATTGGCGAGTTGAAACCAGATTTAACACATGATGAGTATCCGGTGGAAATTCTTGATGAGAAAGCCCGAACCACGCGTAGCAGAACATTGTGGTTCTACAAGATCCTCTGGAGTAACCACACCGCTGATGAAGCGACGTGGGAGAGCGAGGAGTTCCTTCACTCAAATTACCCGGAGTTCATGGCTTCTCAACACGGGTAAGTCCCTACTACATCGCTATCTCTTCTTTTGTAATCTCGGGACGAGATTCTTTTAAGGGGGGAGGGATGTAAAAGCCCAAGAAAAGGGACTTGCAAAAACTTTTCTTCACCACACAACACCACAGTTTTTATTGTGGACACCTTAGGAAATATTGTGAAGAGCAAGTAACCTTCATCAAAAGAGGGATTATAGGGGAAAGTCTTCCTTTTCACAAAGTGGGATTTGGACATAGGAACATGAGAGGTTGAGCTCACCCCTAGAACTTAAAAAGTCTTGGGAATGTTCAGTCCAAGTTTCATGGAAATCCAACACTTTTTCAGGCACTTTTTGGGTTATTTGAAAAAGAGGCCAATTTGAATGTAAATTCAAATTGCAGCAACTTTCATCACCCAAATTCAAAAGTTAGCTTCATATTCTTATTCAGCACATTTTTGTGAGCTCACACACCAATTTTCACTCCATTTGGAGTTGATCTTGACATGAGCTAAGTGGGACGAATTCAATCTTTATTTGAATTAAAAACTAAATTTGTGCTGAAATTCACCCAAGCCGAACCCAATTCGAATTCTATTCAATTCAAATGGCTCAGGGGTGAATAATTTGAATCACCAGGGGTATTATGGGGCTCACTGTTTACAACAGTGATTAGGAGTAAATTTCAGAGGTTAAAACCCCGGGTGGGACCCACATGTCACAGAGGGGAGAAGGAGAAACTTGCACCCAAAGTCAGCGTCTCGGTGGGAAATTCCACCGAGCAGCTGTCGGCTGTGCCACCGAGCAGCTACCGGCGCCCCCAGCTGCTTCCCTCTCCGCGCGCTGGTGCCCAGGGCGGCTGGCTCGCGCCCCCACGCGACCGGCACCGCCTCGACCAAGCGGGAGTCGGCCGGCTTTATTTTCTCGCGGGCAAACCCGAGCAGCTGCATTGTTTCTCGCCACAGCTCTCTGCTCAATCGGGAAAACCAGCAAAACCATATCCTCCTTCGTCCCTGAGCTGCTAGACAGCCACCTGAGCTCGCACTCCACCTCTCCAACGCCAGAAACCTCGAGCTCCGACCTCCTTTGCCCAAAGACGATCGCCACCGCGGCGACCTAGCCTCAGCCGAGAGTCAGGCGCCCGTGGGCAGCGTTCCACAGGCGTTTTCACGGTCCAGCGAGAGAGGCAACAGGAGCGCGCGACCACCGTGCTGCTCTCCTCCAAGTTTGGAAGCCAACCGTGAAGAATCCGCAGAGAATTTCCAGTTTTTGCTCCGGCGACCGTAAACCGAGCTTCCGGTACGGTTTCTTTAAATTCTCGCTCTATGATCTTTCAGAGGTAATCAAATCCTGCACATAGACGCTGGACTACCCGGCGATCAAGTTATTTTTCTGCATCCGTAGCGTGAAACTGTCTAGGAGTGATGAAATTCGAGCTCGATCGAGGGCGGTCATGGCGGGCACGATCGGTCACACGGTGCCGACCAACTTGCCGCCCTCCCTGAACCTTTTTGACACATTGTCGAGCTTGCTAGAGGTACACTGATGCTGTAGGGCCGTTTGTTCGAGGTGTTGGCGGGTTTAGAAACCACGGACGATGGTGTCGAACCTCAACCGAGGCCGCGGCACGTCGCCGAGCTATTTCCGGTCACCCCCAGTCCGACCTGTCACCACCGACCTGTTCCTCGACGTCGACAACCCCCTGGCGGCGAGTTTCAGACCATGGGAGGTCTGGCAGCGGCGAGCCGGCGAGCCCCGAGTCTGCTCCGGCGAGGTCGGCGGCGCGGGCGCGAGAGAACGGCGGGAGGAAGACGAAGCCGGCTGGCCCACGTGTCAGCGGCTGAAGAATGTAAATAGGGATCGGGTGTGGCCAGGGATCGGCTGTGTGGGCGCGCAAATATCCTGTGAGCTCCGGTGTGCCGGACACCTCCGCGCTCGCCACGTGTGGTATCCCCGTTGTGCCGGACACCTCCGCGCTCGACACGTGTCCCCACGGGCCCCGAGAGTTTAAACTTCTCCCCCGATTTTCAGAATTCTTCCAAACTTCAAATCCTCAAAACTTTGGCTAAAGAGCTCCAAATCGGGTGAACCAAATTTTGTTAGATTCAGCTCTCTGAGCACTTTCCATCAATACCAAATTGAGCTCATGAAAGTGAATAGTTTTCCAGAATTAAATCCCTAAAGTTTAAACTGTTGGGAATTTTATCTGGAGAACCACTTTATGAAAAATTCTGAAATTTGGCTGAAAGGTTCATTGGAAAAATCCCTGAACACCAGTAAAATTTTCAGACTCATCCATGTTCATTTAGTTACCCTATTCGGGTGATTAAGAGAACTGCCCTGAGAGAATAGAAAAATGTACAGAAACATTTTTCAGATTTTCTCAAATCTTAATCTGGGCATAATTTTCTTCAAATGACATGAAACCAACTCCATTAGAACCATCTTAAAGTCTAGTTTCCAGAAAGTAATTGTTGGAACCATGAAAACCCCTGGAATTATTCAAAGCCTCAAATATTGACCAAATGGGCTTTTATTTGTACAAGGTTCAAATGAACTTTGTTTCAAATAAAACTTGGTCAAGACTCTGGTTTGGCCCCTACCAATTCATCATAAAAATTTCAGAACAAAAGGGGAGGGCTAGCTAGAGTTATTAGCAATTATGTATTTAAGTTCACACATTGCATTTAAATTTACATGTAGTATTGTATTCAACGTGTAGCCATTGAAGAAGAGACCTCGGAAGTGCTGGACTTCCTTCTTCCGGACGAAGAACTAACTACTGACCAGCAGCAACAAGGCAAGCCCCGGTTTGCATTAACCTTTTTATAAGTCTTACTTTGTTTACATGTGTCATATGAAGTATGTATGTGCATTGTGTATAGGATGAATGAAACCCCACTTGCATAACCAAAGGTTCCTAAAAGAGTGAGGGTAGTGTCAAAGACCTCGAGTAGACAGGCTACACTTAATGATTCATAGGACTTCGGTACAAGTCGAGTAGATGGAATCTATTCGCGAGATAGGCATTGGGACACACGGGTTCGGTTGAGTGATGTGAGATCACTTTAGTAATAAAAATGAGACTAGGCAGGGGCTAGGGCGCAGCAAGAGTGAGTCTTGTGTGCGCAGCCCTGCCCGTGTCGATTGAGGACCGATCCGTGTGCGGCCCTGCTGAACAAGTATTGAACGTACCGAAGGCATATCGGATATATGGGCCCCGATAAACCGATGTAGCCTAAACCTCCGGGCGTCGAGGCATACCACACCGATTTATAGGTGTAGGTTGAGGGCAGCAAGGTGGAAATCTGCCAACGGGCATAGAGAGAGATGCTCCGTGTGGGGAACCTCCTGCTCGTTTCGGTGCGACCGGTTTGACGTTTGGGCTGTTGGGTGAAAGGTTGTCCCGTACGACATCGAGTGAGCGTGCTGTGCAGCTCCACGGGTGGGCGTATGTGACGTGCTCTTTGGGTTTCCCTGCAGGTGTATATCGAGTCGATTCACCGTCCCTCGCGGTGACGAGTACTGCTTGTTCACTGCGTCGTAACGTAGACTAATGAATGCAATGTTATGATTCAATACTGTTGTTATGATATAATTGTATTGTTACCTGTGTGACACCAAATATTGCTCACTAAATTTCAGCTTCCTGAACCGCTAACTTGTTGCTAAAAGATGAACTAAGGATGAACTTGTAGGCGTGTCCATTTGCTGCAACATTGCTATCCTATGTCATGGTACACCTCATGTAGAGTTTCATGCTTAGGTGAGTCGGTTAAGCCTTGCTGAGCCTTCGTGCTCACGGTTGCTGCTTAAGTATTTTCAGGTGAGGAGCCACCCACGGACTCGGAGTACGAGTCCACCAGCGAGGGTTACCCTCCGTCGGGGACCACGGCTGAGTGGGAGCCGTACACGCCGCGCTGAGCTGAGGATTCAGCTAGTGTTGTTTGCCCTAGGGCTGGGCAACCACTTTTGCTAGATAGGCGGGCTTGAGTTGTATACAAGAAACTTCCGCCGTGTAATAAAGACCCTAGTTTGTAACTGACAAGTGTACTATTTTGTACATTCAGTTTGTTTTCCTATGTAATATAATGTGTCCTTATGACGTGTGCTGTCGGGTGTCGCATCGCGCGGCACCACCCTCTGCGATCCTGGATGAGCGGATTCCGGTCCGCCATATTACCTGATCCTTAGAAATTTTTCTACAAGAAACTATGGTCGAAATACAGAAAATTCCAGAGAGCATTTTTGGTCTGCTCTGTTTCTGGACAGGGCATACTCATATAAGATTTTCATCCATTTGGAGGGAGATTTTGTTCTGGAGTTCTAAAAAAACGTTGTATAAGACTTCAAAACCTTTCCAAAATAGTATCACACACCTCCATTTGTTCAACCAACCAAAAGTTATGTCCTGTTCAAATTCAGCAAAAATTCTGCCGAAAACAGAGGATGTTGTTCCTAAGTTTTTAGGAATGACTCTTACTCCCAATTGACTCTTAGTTCAATATGGGAGTTCAATAAACTCTAAGTTGAATCCTAAACTACAAATAGACTTTTTCTTTGAAAACTTCCTTTTTATGCAATTAATAACTCATATCGGTACTGCGTTTCCTCACCAAAGAAAAATTCTAAACCGGTATTCCGACATATTCGTGTCAAATGGTGGAACTAGAAACATCACTAAAAAACGATTTCCAAGCTCATGCTCTAACGTGGTTAATGTACCTGCATAAAACCACTCAATAATGGTGCACACAAAGGTTGATCATTTCAGGCAGGTCCATATTATAGTTGTTAAGCTAATACGCACCGACCAGTTGACCCTAAAAGCATAAGCCGATATGGTTATGCCTAAAGTGGAATATAAACTTAATGAGCTCTACATCTATAGCATACATGGTTTCAAGACGATAATAGATCAATGCATCATATTCTTCTAGCTTCTTTCAATTATTACTACGTCACGGCACAGTGAACAAGCGGTACTCAAATAACCGTGAGGAACGGTTATTGCAATCAATAGACACCTTGATAACATGCCACATACACCCATTTCAGAAATGTGGTGCTTCACACCTTCCTACTCTGCTGTATGCAACAACCTTTCAATGGAAACTAAATGTCGAACCGGTCCATCCGTAACGGGCAGGAGGTTCCCACGTCGAGCGTGTCTGTGCCCACTGGTAGATTTAGACCTTGCTACCCTCAACCCACTCCTATAAAATAGTTGGGTAAGCCTAGGCACCTAGGTTAACCAATTACATTGGTTTCCTGGTTCCCATATGCCAGTATGCATCCAGTACTGTTCAAACTTGTCCGGCAGGGCCGCACACGGCTCGGTCCCCAACCGACACCAACGGGGCTACGCACGTGAGACCTCCACTAACTGCATCCTATCCCCCCTGCTGGGTCTCAATTTCACATTCTTAATCCATTCCTTCTTTCTTTCTTAATCCATTCCAAAGAACATTAGCATAGGCTTTTCTACTTATCAAGCTCTAGACTACCCAACCCTCCATACGATTTAAAGGTCATGCAAGTGGGGTGTGACACCTGGTTCCGAAAATGAACCAAGTGAATGCATATGTGTGCCCAGGATGTTCATCACACATACACATGTATTTCACAAACTGAAACTCAGAATATAACCACGGACAAATAATGTTTAAGTACTTTATTACATTGACTCATTATCTCACTCATGAATATCTAACTTATTCTTGCAGCGGAAGACTCTAAACGACAGTGGAAAATGAATAAGACAGCAGGCTCCAACCTTCAACTCCACAGGCATGTTGACGTTAGTGCGAATGCCTAGTACTCCACATGTTCCTCGAAGTACTCTTCTCCTGTAGCTGATGTATATGTGGGAATGCGAGGGTGAGTACATGTCATACTCAGCAAGTGCGGGAATAGTATGACATGTAGCTTACAACAGGGTAGGCAATAATAAGGTTCATTGCAGCAAGCAAATTTTATTTCACAGACATGGTAAAAACAGCAACTATTTCTAGGTGGGTTTAATTCCAATATAACCAATTAAAACAGCAACATTCTTTCATCATAGTTTACCATTTATCAAGTCTCAACCAGTCATTACTCATTCTCAAGTTCGTCTCATACTCATAACTACACATGATCATCTCATTTTCATAAAACCGAAACCAAACTCATTGTCATGACCCAAAACAGTCCCAAAACCAATCCCAATGACCATACCCGAATAAACATCCCAAGTTTTGCCTCTAATCATGGAGGATGGCCAGGTGCTTGTGACCGGAATCACGGCTATCATGATAGTTTTACACTCTGCAGAGGTAGCACCACTTTACCCACAAGTTTGTTATTTCGTCACCCATCGGTGACTAAAAAGAACCTCGATTATACCAGTACACAACCGTCGGTGCATGGCCAAGAGATCACAAAATAACCTTTACAAAGGGGCTACTAGAATGTGCGGACCTACTAAGGTTTAACCGGCAGGATCGAATCTCCATTCTCCCACCCACGGGCCCCCTCTTGTGCCATGCAGTTCCCAGGACAGTTCCTCTCAACTCCAATTCCCCGCACCATCCAATGGTCCAAAAAAAGCTAGCAACACACCTAATTAGTCAGCTAAGCCGCAGCCATATTTGGCCTTGTGGTGGCACAGTTTTCCTGCCATGTGCTCGCATAAACCGGTCCTTAGATCTACGGCAAGTTAACCACCATCTCATTCAGCAACATCCATGAACCAACCTTGCCTAGATCTCCCCGATTCCATGCTCATCAACATCATCAAGTGCCCATCATCTTTAATATCATGAGTGTAGTAGCTAACAAGTTTTATTTCAGCTTCCCGTATCTCGTAAGTTAAGCGAAGCAAAAAGGAAAAACGACCATACCCAACTCAACAACTTTCCCGGTGACAAGGATGGTAAAAAAACTAGTGAACTCCTATAAAAATGGTGTCCCATCAAGTTGACTCAAGCATACGGGTTTTAGCAAGCAAAACAGTTTCAAAACATAGGATCAATATGGTCAAGGGACACTTGCCTTGCTCCTGTGGCTCGTGTTGCTTAAGTGTCTCGAAGTCATGGTGTTAGCTCCTCGTAGATGGCCTCTTGAGCTTGTCCTTCTACTCGCGACCACACACCTACAAAATTTACAGCAATCAATTATCATGCACAAACTTTACTCAAGATGTGATGAGGTGAATGAATGCAATTCCTATGGTGCAGTTTTATAAAACCAGTTTGTACGTGTTCTTGCATGTTTTAGTAGGCTTCCATGGGGTTTTATGATGATCAAGGTTTCCGGGATCAAGTGTGAACGTGGTGATGATCTTGAAACAATGCGCAGATCAATTCCACCATCAAAAATTGACGAAAACATGGTCTGTCCACACACTGCATTTTCTGCTCGCAGGGGGTGAAGAAAACGGGTGCGTAGAAACAGCGGCGACGTTGTAAGCGGTGTAACGAAGACCTACCTCACTTGTTCCTTGCGGCAGGGCCTCCCTCCTTGCAATAGCAGCAGCGGGATATTTTCTAGGGAGGATTATGGGGCCGCGGCTAGGGAAGAACGTCGGGGGCTTCTTCCCCGGCGACCTGCAGGGATACCCGAAGAGCACGTCAGGTACGCCCATACTCGGAGCTGCAAACAGCACGCTCACTCGATGTCTTACGGGACAACCTTTCGCCAAACAGCCAAACAATGAACTGGTCGCACCCAAACGGACAGGAGGTTCCTTATACGGAGCATCTCTCTATGCCCATTAGCGGATTTCTACCTTGCTGCCCTCAACCTACACCTATAAATAGGTGTGTTATGCCTCGACTCTGGGAGGCATAGGTTACATCGGTTTATCGGGGCCCGTATATCCGATATGCCTTCGGTATGTTCAATACTTGTTCAGCAGGGCTGCACTCAGATCAGTCCTCAATCGACACGGACAGGGCTGCACTCAGATCAGTCCTCAATCGACACGGACAGGGCTGCACCCACAAGAATTTGTGGGGACCACCCCGTGGTTCACCCACTCCAGGATCGCATAGGGTGGTGACGTGCGATGCGGCACCTAACAGCACACATGAAAAGATTAAAGAACAACATACAAACTTTTATTTGATATAAAACAGTGGAAGTCTTTTTACAAAACCTATTCATACAGCGGAAGTAATATACATATATGTCCTCTCATCCTAGCTGTGCAAAAGTGCAGCCGTCCAGCCCGGCGACGCTACACACTAGCAGCAAGTAACCGGAGATCACGGCGGCGTGCAGGGCTCCAGCTCGGCCGTGTACCCCGATGGGGGCATCGCCTCGTCCTCGGAACCTTCCTCATAACTCTCACCTGCACACAGCTCAAAATATTGCAACCGTGAGCATGATGGCTCAGCAAGTCTTAACCATCAACCCTAGGCATGGAACTCTACGTGCAAGGATATGTAAGATGGGAAAAGGAATTTGTGACAAAGACACGCCTATAAGTTGGTCCTTACTTTCAGTTTTATAGCAGCAGATTCATGTGCCTTAGGCAGCCCTCACATCGGAAGTCCACAATCAAACAAGAAACGCTTTCCTCCGATGTGGTGATGCCCAAAGTGGAATATAAACTTAATTAGCTCTATATCTACATCAATCAAGGTATTCAAGACATTAAGATCAATACAGCATTTTCAGTTGGCTTATTTCACTTCTTACTACGTCACAGCGCAGTGAACAAGCGGGTACTCAAATAACCGCAAGGGACGGTGATTGCAATCAAGACACACCTGGATAACACGTTTCATACACCCACTTTCAGAAGCGTGATTCCACGCCCCTTCCTACTCTGTTGTATGCAACAACCTTTCAAAGGCAACCCAAATGCTGAACCGGTCCATCCGTAACGGGCAGGAGGTCCCCGCATGGAGCGTGACTGTGCCCACCGGCAGATTTACACCTTGCTACCCTCAACCCACTCCTATTTACGGTTGGGTAAGCCTCGGCACCCAGGTTAACCAATTACATCGGTTTCCTGGTTCCCATATGCCAGTATGCATTTGGTACTGTTCGATACTTGTCCAGCAGGGCCGCACACGGACGGTCCTCAACCGACGCCAACAGGGCTACACACGTGACACCTCTGCTCACTGCTTCCTATCCCCCCTGCTGGGTCTCATTTTCATATCTTAAGCCATTTGCTACCTCTTTTCATCCCGTGTAATAAGTACTATCTCGCGAGTAGCTTCCAACCACTCGACTTCTACCGAGATCCTAAACATTAGCATGGCATTCTCTACTCGTCGAGTCTGTAAACTACCCAACCCACCATAGGAGTCAAGAGGCTATGCAATTGGGGTTTCAATCACCCTAACTCTAATGCATACATTTCAACCTAGACATAAGTGATACAAATGAAAAACTTTATTAAAGGTACTTAAGTGCAAACCGGGGCTTGCCTGGTTGCGAGTAAAAGGGGAATTCAGCTTCAGGTGGCAGGACGTCCAAAGGCTCCGGTGCGTCCTCAAATTCGGTCACTATTATGAAATGTAATAAAATACATGTGTAAGTATTAAGGATTTATAAGAATTGAACTTCTATTCATAGCTACTGCTATTTAGAATCCTTAATTGGCTTTGGAATTTTTACAGTGGATACTAGACCCTCTAAGGATGATTTGAGCCAAATTTGGAGACCTGTCATTGCACAATGTAGTCTTTAAGTCTCCTACAAGTACAATGCTTCTCTGAATTTTGAGCCCAAATCAGGAGCTTTGACATAGCTAGAAATGGAAGATCTGATTAGGGTCAGTCTCCATGGTTCTAACAAAATTTGTTTCACTATTTTTGGAGCTACCATCAGAGAGATATGAATTTTTGAAGTTGGACAGGAGTTCTGAAAAGTTTCTGTTTAAATTTGAATTTCCAAATAAACGCTGAATTTTGGAAGGTAATTTGACCTAGCAAATGAACTCCAATGAAGCTAAAATTTTTACTGGAGATCAGTAATATCATGAGGAACTTCCTGGCCAAATTTGAAGAAATTCCATTACAGATATATTCTGGACTAAATTCCCAAAAATTTAAATTTGATGAATCTTGGAGAAATATCCAGAGATCTTCAGATCAATTTCTTTGCATTTCTGCAAAGTACTGACTGAGGGAAATCGAACAAAATTTGTTTCACAAATTTTGGACATCCCTACAGAAAGTTATGGAGGTATGAAGGTTGAACCATTTTCTGGAAATCAATTCTATGATTTCTAGCTAATTTATTTAATCCTGAGATAACCTACTGATTAAGCCCTCCAAATAAGCTCCAAAAATCCTAAAATTTTTACTGGAGGTCAGGCACTATGAAAATGACTAGCTGCCCAAATTTGGGAATATTTCATAAATAATTGCTCCTGTAATAAATCCCTAAAGGATTTATAAAAACAATTCTACAGAAATTCCTGGGCATTTTCATAGCATGCAATTTGTTCCTATGTAAAGTACTCCTCCTAGGGATTCAGACAAAATTTGTCTCACCCTTTTTGGAGCTGTCTACACAAAGTTATGGATCTTTGAAACTTGACTAGATCTCTGTTTGAAACCTATACAGAGACTTAACAGGGGGGCCCACTCGTCAGGTCCTTCTTCAACCTCCCGCCAGAGTCGCGCGTGCACACCAGTTCAAATCGTGGCATGACTCGTTCTCCCTCATTTCTCCACCAAATTAGCTCCGGTTTCGCCCTACATGCTCCTGGGAACATGGCGCAGCGGCCGGGCAAGGTTTCCACGCATGAAAACAGCCGAAACAGGCCAGCACCGGTGGGGCGGCTCGGGAGCTCGGCATCAACGCGTTCTGGCGCGTTCGAAGCTTCTCCCGGCAAGCTACCTTGCCTTAAAGCATCACCAAAGATCGGGGACATGGAACGCAGGCTAAACCTTGCAGCAAATGGCCGGAACATGGGGTTCACCAGAGGACCGACCCATTTTTGCTGCCGCCGGCGATTTCTCGTCGCTCGGGGCGTGTGGTGGACGGTTTGATGCGTGCTTTGGCATGGGAGGGCGCTAGGATCACTAGTTTCTGTGGCTTGAATTGTAGAACCGATGATCAACCACGTTGGACGAATTTACAGTTTTGGTTTGGGGCTGTTCTTCACGTGTACCGGCGCCAAAATCCAAATTCCGGCGAGACAGTGATGGGGAAGGGCAAGGGGACTGCGGTAGCTTGATCTACACACCTTGGCGCACCTTAGGGAGGTGCTGGACGTGCGGGAGAGGCGTTGGAGTGGCCGGAAGGTGAGGAGCAGCGAGGTGTAACGTCGGGTCTGTTTTGCCGGTGAAGAACAGCTCGGGCACAGCAAGGGAAGGCCGGGGACGAGCTGAGGAGTAGTGGATGACATACAGTGGAGGTCGGCGCAGCTCCTAGGCGGTTCAGCTGGGTGCCACAGAGGCCGGAGGCCGAGCAGCAACGGCAACAGAGGTGGCGTGCGGCGTTGCTTTCGTGAGCGCTCGAGCAGAGGCTATGGACGTCGGGTGAACGTGTGCACAGGGATATTTGCTGGTGCCTGACGATCTTTAGGGAGCAGCTGATGAATCGCCAAAGGAACCGACTCCGGGAGCACAGCACACACAGCTCGGTGGCGTCTGCATGCTCGGTGTCAAGCGCACACAGAAGACAATTCGAGTGTTGCCTCTGTGTCACTGACCTGCGGGTCCCGCTGAAGTTTTCCCCCCTCTCAAACAACAGTGGATCCATACATCAAATTCAGAAGTTCGCAGCAATTTTTACAAACCAAATTTAATTACTGTGGAGTTAACCCTGTGTTGTATTCAAAAATTTAAATTCGGCGCCTCGGTTCAGTTCCTGTGCGAGGGAAAAATAACGCCCGGGGTTGTTGTTTTTGTGGGCAAACGATCATGTCGTGAGCTACTCAATCCCACGAGCTGGTTGCCAGCACGACAGAAACAGCGAGGAGGTGGCCTCCGCTTGCAGCTCGGTTGGTGAATGAGAGGATCACGCCGTGAGGTATTGAAGCCACGAGCAGGTCGCCAGCTCGATGCAGGAAGCTGGAGGTGGCTACCCTCGGTGGCGCTCTGAGGAGGCTCGGTTGGTGTTCGACACTGAACAGAGGAAGACTTCGGGAGCAAGTTAAAGCAGCCAAATGACATGTGGGGTCTACCCCTTACTCCTCTTATTATCCTCCAAATGTTTCCAAAAGGTCTTCATTCCAGTAAATCCCCTCAATCTGATATTTCGGGGGTTTAAACGTGGGCTGAAGTTTGAATAAACCGAATTCAGTGTGAAGTTCACTTTCAACTTGGAATTCAGCTCACATCTTGAAATGGTCATATTTGACTCCTTTTTAGCCCACCCTGAAATCAGGATGTGGCCACCATGAATTTCCTTGAATTCAATAATGTGAGGATACCTGTATGCTCCAAATTTTTGGCAGCAACTTGAGGGGAACAATTGAGTTCAAAATATGAATTTGAACTCCTCCTTATATGTGAGAACTTTACACATGGTGTTTAATCCAACCTTGGCTTAACACCTTCAAACGAATGTAAGAGCTCGTTTGGTTGGACACCCATGTGCATCATCACGTATACAAATTTTTTTTAAGTCCCATTTTCATGCATTCCAACATAAATGGGAATCAACATTCACTTTATTGAGTTTGCATTTTTGGGACTTTTACATTCCTCCCCCCTTAAAAGAATCTCGTCCCGAGATTCCAAGGTGAAGAGGAAAGTAGGGAATGTTATCGGTGATATGACGATCACTCACCGAACGGATATAATGATCTTCTAGCTTTTCCATAGTGCTTCCCTTGACGGTAGGGTGAGTCCATAAAACTCTGTAGACCCATATCGACCAGGTCGATTGGCTGGAACCTTTACTGTCCGAATCTTGACATGGATAATAAATACTTGCCTAGATTAACTGAGTCCTTAGAAACTTAGTATAGTACTTCCCCAAGCATGAATCGAGATGTTTGGTGAGATTAAACGATGAATCGGAAACCTCACCTCGAGTTGGCATCTCAACCCTTTAGTCAAAACCGATTGCTTTGCTTGAACATAAGAGCAGCACAAGTCAATTTCACTTATGTTACCAACATAGCAAAGGCCAACTATCTATGGTGAGCACGAGGTTGTCAAAGTCACCATATGATCTCTCAAGAATTTAGATTGTGTTCAAGGATTGTCACAAGGTTGAGCAATCCATCGGTAAGCCCCGCGATGAGAAATTAGTTTAGTTCCAACAATTATGGCACTCGGAGCTAAACAAGTCATAGATGAAAGTTCAAAACTTTCTTAGGTACAAGGGATGTTGAGTAACCGGTTTCCCTGGTATTGTCCAATGAGGTAGAATCAACAGTTTGATCAACAATACAAGGTCATTGGACACCGATTAATTGTTTGAAGAAAGGTACAATCTTGCTCAGTACTTTGGTATTTCACATGTTATATGGTGCAATGCATATGCATATGGTTTGGTGCAAATGGTGCATATGTATGATGCAAAATGGTGCATATATATGGTGCATACAAGGCGTTGTGCACACTAGGTTGCACATCTCTCAATGCTTTTCAATATGTATGGTGCATCATCTTTTTATAGTCTGAGCAAGAATTAGTACGATAACTCGAACATGGTTAAGAAGCATCTCAAACCTTGCCAAGTACAGATAACTTGGTCAAGAAAAGTGCTAAACAAGGCATGCCACTTTCATGTGGTGACCAAGTTTAAGGAAGAATATGTCAAATGTTTGACACGATCCTTGGTAAATACTCCATAATAATTTAACCTCGGAAACCTCTATTCTTACGTTGACTTCACTTTGTCTTTTCTCCTGAGGCTTCACAATACCCGTTTAGCGTGAAACACCAGCTACTAGTTCTAGCTCCTAGCCTTGTTCTCTCAAGCCTTGTGATTCTGGCAAGCATTTGTGCATACGTGGTGAAGACGCTAAAACTACATCTTTCTCGATGATGACGGATCTTGTACTTGAACTTTGATTACATAAAAATGTAATTTCCTCTTGTCTCTTGGTAATGTCATACTTCGGTGTATAGCCCATGGGTTATCAATGCTATGGTTTACCTGGATGCACTCCTCCCCCCTTAAGTTCCAATGTAGGAAATTGAAAACTTAATCCATAATCTTCTTATGGGAAGGTAATGCATAACCATAGCCTTCCAGAGTTATATCACACAGCCTTTGATAACAAGGTATACCTGAAACTATGGTCCAACAACAGCAAGGTACAGAAACTGAACCATCTTCTGTACGATGGTTTAAACCCTAATTCAATGTTTAAACTGTTGTGGTAGCGAACAGAAAAGTTGGAGAAGACTTCCATATATTTCCAACGGGTATTTATTTGCCTTCAACTAAGTTCTAGATCAAAAGCTATGAGCTTCTAAAGTTGACATAAATTCTGTAGGAATTTCAGCAGCACCTCCCCTGTAAGTGCTCACTTTGGTCAACCTTTCCATATAGTTAGAAACATGTATGGACCGAACTCATACTTACAAAGTCAAAACATGATTCATAAGCTTTCTAGAATTGTAAGATTTCACCTTTTACAATTCTTATACAGGAAGTCATGAGCAAAATCCAATTCAGTATAGAAACTATGCACAGACTTTGATACTCTAGACAGTTTCACTTGTACTGTGAATTTCACCTCTTTAAAGGAGGATTTTGTCCTGGGGTTGAACAGAAAAATTATAAATAACTTCCCAAGCTCTCCAAAAATGTATTTATATGATCTATTGGAATTCCTGTATCAAAAGATATGATGGTTCAAAGATAACAGAATTTCTGGCAGGATTTTGACAGCACCCCCCAGAGGTACCTGGTTTCAGTCCACAATTCCAATTAATTCTGCTCCAGTTTTGGCAAAACTTTGAATTACAAAGTTGTAGCATATCTCATGCCCTTTCCAAAGGTGTCTTACCTGACCCTTAGGAATTTTTCTTCAGATCGTTGTGGTCGAAATACAGAAAATTCCAGAGAGCATTTTGGTCTGCCCTGTTTCTGGACAGTGCCCACTCATCTGAGATTTTCATCCCATTGGAGGGAGATTTTGTTCTGGAGCTATGCATAAAAGTTGTAGAGGACTTATAAACCTTTCCAGAAAGGTATCCCACACCTCCATTGGTTCTACCAATATTAAGTTATGCCCTGTTCAAGTTCAGCAAAATTTCTGCCGAAAACAGGGGAGATTATTCCTAAGCTTTTGAGATTGAACCTATACCTCCAATTGACTCTTAGTTCAATATAGGATTTTACTAACCCCTAAATGAATTCCTATACTTCATTGTGACTCTTTTCTTTGAAAATAAACTTTTATGCAGTCGGTGCTACGTTTCCTCACCAAAGAAAAATCCTAAACCGGTATTCCGGCATATACGTGTCACATGGTGGAACTAAAGACGTCACTCACAAACGGTTTCTACACGTCATGCGCTAACGTGGTTAATGTACCTGCAGAAAAAACACACAATAATGGTGCACACAAAGATTTTAGCATTTCAGGCAGTTCCATATCATAATAAAAACATACGGCCCGTATCATTGCCATACGGATCGTCCTTGAGTCAAGCCACGTCTCAAGGTACATGGTCATGTTTTCACACCACACGACGGGGAACCCGAGTAGAGCGCGAACGGGTCATCACGGTTGGGAATTTTATCAACCCAACGGATACCACCTACTGCCTCATGACCGTTGAGACACGCCGATGACGAGCGCTGCGTATGGCCCTTTGAACATCGAACGTTCAAGAGTTGCATACCATCGTGTTGCTTACCACACGATGGGGTATTCTCACTTTTGCCTAAAGCATGCTGGAGATCAGCGTTTTCATATGCTCTCAGAACCATGAAGAGGTTCAGAGACTCATATTCACTACCGTGCCAAGCCACGGTATATCCTTCCATACTATTTCCCGTATGGCGAGTTACCGCAATTGATCCGCCTGCGGTGGCGTACCTTACCTCTTACCTGATGTCGGAGCGCCGTTACAGAATGTATAACAATTATGTTAGCTTTCCACCATCATAACTAGTACTATCATAGACCTTATGTGGGTTTAATGACTAATCCTCACTCGACTACTCCTAAATTTTCAAAATAGGCTCTTTTCGAGCGTGCTATTCCCAATGCGGCTCTGATACCACGACTATGGGGACCACCCCAATGTTCACCCACTCCAGGATCGCATAGGATGGTGCCGTGCGATGCGGCACCTAACAGCACACACGAAAAGATTAAAGAACAACATACAAACTTTTATTTGATATAAAACAGCGGAAGTCTTTTTACAAAACCTATTCATACAGCGGAAGTAATATACATATATGTCCTCTCATCCTAGCTATGCAAAAGTGCAGCCGTCCAGCCCGGGGACGCTACACACTAGCAGCAAGTAACCTGAGATCACGGCGGCGTGCAGGGCTCCAGCTCGGCCGTGTACCCCGACGGGGGCATCGCCTCGTCCTCGGAACCTTCCTCATAACTCTCACCTGCACACAGCTCAAAATATTGCAACCATGAGCACGATGGCTCAGCAAGTCTTAACCGTCAACCCTAGGCATGGAACTCTACGTGCAAGGATATGTAAGATGGGAAAAGGAATTTGCGACAAAGACGCGCCTATAAGTTGGTCCTTACTTTCAGTTTTATAGCAGCAGATTCATGTGCCTTAGGCAGCCCTCACATCGGAAGTCCACAATCAAACAAGAAACGCTTTCCTCCGATGTGGTGATGCCCAAAGTGGAATATAAACTTAATTAGCTCTATATCTACATCAATCAAGGTATTCAAGGCATTAAGATCAATACAGCATTTTCAGTTGGCTTATTTCACTTCTTACTACGTCACAGCGCAGTGAACAAGCGGGTACTCAAATAACCGCGAGGGACGGTGATTGCAATCAAGGCACACCCGGATAACACGTTACATACACCCACTTTCAGAAGCGTGATTCCACACCCCTTCCTACTCTGTTGTATGCAACAACCTTTCAAAGGCAACCCAAATGCCGAACCGGTCCATCCGTAACGGGCAGGAGGTCCCCGCATGGAGTGTAACTGTGCCCACCGGCAGATTTACACCTTGCTACCCTCAACCCACTCCTATTTACGGTTGGGTAAGCCTCGGCACCCAGGTTAACCAATTACATCGGTTTCCTGGTTCCCATATGCCAGTATGCATCCGGTACTGTTCGATACTTGTCCAGCAGGGCCGCACACGGACGGTCCTCAACCGACACCAATAGGGCTACACACGTGAGACCTCTGCTCACTGCTTCCTATCCCCCCTGCTGGGTCTCATTTTCATATCTTAAGCCATTTGCTACCTCTTTTCATCCCGTGTAATAAGTACTATCTCGCGAGTAGCTTCCAACCACTCGACTTCTACCGAGATCCTAAACATTAGCATGGCATTCTCTACTCCTCGAGTCTGTAAACTACCCAACCCACCATAGGAGTCAAGAGGCTATGCAATTGGGGTTTCAATCACCCTAACTCTAATGCATACATTTCAACCTAGACATAAGTGATACAAATGAAAAACTTTATAAAAGGTACTTAAGTGCAAACCGGGGCTTTCCTGGTTGCGAGTAAAAGGGGAATTCAGCTTCAGGTGACAGGACGTCCAAAGGCTCCGGTGCGTCCTCAACTTCGGTCACTATTATGAAATGTAATAAATTACATGTGTAAGTATTAAGGATTTATAAGAATTGAACTTCTATTCATAGCTACTGCTATTTAGAATACTTAATTGGCTTTGGGATTTTTACTGTGGATACTAGACCCTCTAAGGATGATTTGAGCCAAATTTGGAGACCTGTCATTGCACAATGTAGTCTTTAAGACTCCTACAAGTACAATGCTTCTCTGAATTTTGAGCCCAAATCAGGAGCTTTGACAAAGCTAGAAATGGAAGATCTGATTAGGGTCCGTCTCCATGGTTCTAACAAAATTTGTTTCACTATTTTTGGAGCCACCATCAGAGAGATATGATTTTTTGAAGTTGGACAGGAGTTCTGAAAAGTTTCTGTTTGAATTTCCAAATAAAGGCTGAACTTTAGAAGGTAATTTGACCTAGCAAATGAACTCCAATGAAGCTAAAATTTTTACTGGAGATCAGTAATATCATGGGGAACTTCCTGGCCAAATTTGAAGAAATTCCATAACAGAGATATTCTGGACTAAATTGCCAAAAATTTAACTTTGATGAATCTTGGAGAAATATCCAGAGATCCTCAGATCAATTTCTTTGCATTTCTGCAAAGTACTGACTGAGGGAAATCCAACAAAATTTGTTTCACAAATTTTAGACATCCCTACAGAAAGTTATGGAGGTATGAAGGTTGAACCATTTTCTGGAAATCAATTCTATGATTTCTAGCTAATTTATTTAATCCTGAGATAACCTACTGATTAAGCCCTCCAAATAAGCTCAAAAAATCCTAAAATTTTTACTGGAGGTCCGGCACTATGAAAAGGACTAGCTGCCCAAATTTGGGAATATTTCATAAAGAATTGCTCCTGTAATAAATCCTTAAAGGATTTAATAAAAACAATTCTACAGAAATTCCTGGACATTTTCATAGCATGCAATTTGTTCCTATGTAAAGTACTCCTCCTAGGGATTCAGACAAAATTTGTCTCACCCTTTTTGGAGCTGTCTACACAAAGTTATGGATTTTTGAAACTTGACTAGCTCTCTGTTTGCAACCTATACAGAGACTTAACAGGGGGCCCACTCGTCAGGTCCTTCTTCAACCTCCCGCCTGAGTCGCGCGTGCACACCAGTTCAAATCGTGGCATGGCTCGTTCTCTCTCATTTCTCCACCAAATTAGCTCCGGTTTCGCCCTACATGCTCCTGGGAACATGGCGCAGCTGCCGGGCAAGGTTTCCACGCATGAAAACGACCGAAAAAAGGCCGGCACCGGTGGGGCGGCTTGGGAGCCCGGCATCAACGCGTTCTGGCGTGTCCGAAGCTTCTCCCAGCGAGCTACCTTGCACTAAAGCATCACCAATGATCGGGGAACATGGAACGCAGGCTAAACCTTGCAGCAAATGGCCAGAACATGGGGTTCACCGGAGGACCGACCCATTTTTGCCGCCGCCGCCGATTTCTCGTCGCACGGGGCGTGTGGTGGACGGTTTGATGCGTGCTTTGGCATGGGAGGGCGCTTGCATCACTAGTTTCTGTGGCTTGAATTGTAGAACCGATGATCAACCACGTTGGACGAATTTACAGTTTTGGTTTGGGGCTGTTCTTCACGTGTACCGGCGCCAAAATCCAAATTCCGGCGAGACAGTGATGGGGAAGGGCAAGGGGACTGCGGTAGCTTGATCTACACACCTTGGCGCACCTTAGGGAGGTGCTGGACGTGCGGGAGAGGCATTGGAGTGGCCGGAAGGTGAGGAGCAGCGAGGTGTAACGTCGGGTCTGTTTTGCCGGTGAAGAACAGCTCGGGCACAGCAAGGGGAGGCCGGGGACGAGCTGAGGAGTAGTGGATGACGTCTAGTGGAGGTTGGCGCAGCTCCTAGGCTGTTCAGCTGGGCGCCACAGTGGCTGGAGGCCGAGCAGCAACAGCAACAGAGGTGGCGTGCGGCGTTGCTTTCGTGAGCGCTCGAGCAGAGGCTGTGGACGTCGGGTGAATGTGTGTACAGGGATATTTGCTGGTGCCTAACGATCTTTAGGGAGCAGCTGATGAATCGCCAAAGGAACCGACTCCGGGAGCACAGCACACACAGCTCGGTGGCGTCTGCATGCTCGGTGTCAAGCGCACACAGAAGACAATTCGGGTGTTGCCTCTGTGTCACTGACCTGCGGGTCCCGCTGAAGTTTTTCCCCATCTCAAACAACAGTGGCTCCATACATCAAATTCAGAAGTTCGCAGCAATTTTTACAAACCAAATTTAATTACTGTGGAGTTAACCCTGTGTTGTATACAAAAATTTAAATTCGGCGCCTCGGTTCAGTTCCTGTGCGAGGGAAAAATAACGCCCGGGGTTGTTGTTTTTGTGGGCAAAAGATCACGCCGTGAGCTACTCAATCCCACGAGCTGGTTGCCAGCACGACAGAAACAGCGAGGAGGTGGCCTCCGCTTGCAGCTCGGTTGGTGAATGAGAGGATCACGCCGTGAGGTATTGAAGCCACGAGCAGGTCGCCAGCTCGATGCAGGAAGCTGGAGGTGGCTGCCCTCGGTGGCGCTCTGAGCAGGCTCGGTTGGTGTTCGACACCGAACAGAGAAAGACTTCAGGAGCAAGTTAAAGAAGCCAAATGACATGTGGGGTCTACCCCTTTACTCCTCTTCTTATCGTCCAAATGTTTCCAAAAGGTCTTCATTCCAGTAAATCCCCTCAATCTGATATTTCGGGGGTTTAAACGTGGGCTGAAGTTTGAATAAACCGAATTCAGTGTGAAGTTCACTTTCAACATGGAATTCAGCTCACATCTGGAAATGATCATATTTGACTCCTTTTTAGCCCACCCTGAAATTGGGTTTGCTGAATTTGATTCACATTTGAATTTGAAATTCAAATTCAGTTTTCAATTAATGCAAATTTAGCTCCCGACAAGATGAACTCTAATGAGGATGAAAATTCTTGGACTAACTCAGGAAAATGTGCTGAGTTTGAATATGAAGTCAACTTTTGAATTCAAGTTATGAAAGTGGCTGCAATTTAAATTTGCATTCAAATTGGTCGTTTTTACAAATGTCTCCAAAAGTGGCTCAAAAGAGTTTGGTTTTAGATGAAACTTGGCATGAGCATACCTAAAAGTATTTAGGACCAACTAATGAACTCATCCTCTCATGTTCATGTGTCTGAGCTCCCATTTTTGGAGTTATGGGTTTTTCCTCTAATCATCCTCTTAAAGGTGTTTACTTTCTCTTCACAAGTGTTCATGAGATATCCACCACATAAGCTGTGGTGTTGTGAGGTGATGAACATATTTTTTACAAGTCACTTTGTTGGGCTTTTACATCCCTCTCCCCTTAAAAGAATATCGTCCCGAGATTATAAATGAGGAGACAGCGATGTAATAGGAACTCACCCGTGATGAGACGCCATGAACTCCGGGTAGATTGAGCAAAGGAATTCCTCGCTCTCCTACGTCGCTTCTTTGAGGGGTGATTACTCCACAGTATCTTGTAGAACCACAGCGTTCGGCTACGTGTGGTCTGAGCCTTCTCATCCATAATTGCCACCGGATATTCCGCATACGTTAAATCTGGTTGCAGCTCGCCAACGTCTTCGGTGGGAACAGCCGCCGTATACTTCGGGCATTTTCATAGTTGTGAAACATGGAAAACATCGTGAACACCAGCGAGAGATGCCGGTAGCTCCAGTCCATACGCCACTGGTCCACACTTCTCGGTGATAGCATAGGGTCCAATAAATTGGGGAGCGAGCTTCCCCTTCAAGCCGAATCGGTGCACGCCTTTCATCGGAGATACACATGTTCCCCGACGTCAAAGTGCAGCGGCCTACGCCTCTTGTCAGCGTAGTTTTTCTGCCGGGATTGAGCGGCCTTGAAGTTGGCTTGAATCATCGGAACGTGCTCTTCAGCGTCGTTCACCACATCAACCATGAATGTGACCCTTTCACCGGACTCGCACCAGTTTAATGGGGTGCGGCATTTACAACCGTAGAGAGCCTCATATGGTGCCATCTTGATACTCGCTTGATAGCCATTGTTGTACGAGAATTCCGCCAACAGTAGATGATCATCCCAGTTTCTACCGCGGTGGATGGCACATGCTCTCAACATGTCTTCTTGTACTTGGTTCACCCTCCCAGTTTGCCCATCTGTCTGAGGGTGATAGGCGGAGCTTCTAATCAGCTTAGTACCCAATGCAGCGTGTAACTGCTCCCAGAAACGAGATACAAATAGTGCGCCTCAATCTGAGATTATAGTCTTGGGTACCCCATGTAAGCATAGAATCCTTGCAATGTACAACTCCGCATACTTGCAGGCATTGTAACGTGTATGCATGGGAATGAAGTGAGACGACTTGGTTAATCGGTCAACGATTACCCAAATGGAATCATGCTTGTTGGCAGTCAGGGGTAATCCCACAATGAAATCCATGCTCACATCTCCCCACTTCCATGCTGGAATTTTCAGGGGTTGCAACAGCCCTGATTTCCTCATGTGCTCCACTTTCACTCGTCTACATGTATCACACTCGGATACATATTTAGCCACTTCCCGCTTCATCCGTGTCCACCAAAATTTTCTCTTCAAACCTTGGTACATTTTGTTGCTGCCTGGATGAATGGAGAATTTAGACATGTGGTCTTCATCAAGTATCTTCTTCCTCAGCTCCATATTCCGGGATACGACTATGCGGTCATTAAACCACAGCGTCCCCTCATCATCTTTCCGGAAACATTTGATTTCCCCGTTGTCTATACGTCTCCGGAGATGTGCCATACCCTTGTCAACTTTCTGAGCTGCAATGATCTCCTCCCTAATGGTAGGGATGAGGGCAAGGTTGTAGAGTGATCCATAAGGAACCAAGTATAAACTCGGCTCTTCCTCCTCCACCGATGTAATGGTGAGGTTATGGACATGTGATTTATGACTCAGCGCGTCGGCAACCACATTCGCCTTGCCGGGGTGGTAATGAATCAATATCATAATCTTTGATTAGTTCTAACGACCTCCTTTGCCTCATAGTCAGCTCCTTCTGGGTGAAGATATACCTCAAGCTCTTTTGGTTGGTGTAGAGATGCACCAAATTCCCCAGGAGATAGTGCCTCCATATTTTCAGCGCCAAAACCACAGCAGCGAGCTCAAGATCATGAGTCGGATAGTGCTGCTCATGGTTCCAAAGTTGGTGTGAGCCATATGCTACCACACGTCCTTCCTGCATCAACATGCAGCCGAGCCCGATACCAGACGCATCACAATACAGGTCGAAGGGCTTGGTCGTATCCGGTTGAGCTAAGACCGGGGCTGTTGTGAGATGCTTCATCAATGCCTGGAACGCTCCTTTACATGCCGCGTTCCAAACATATTTTGTTCCCTTCTTCAATAATTCTGTCATCGGCTTAGCAAGCTTGATGAAGCTTGGAATGAATCTCCGGTAATATCCCGGTAACCCGAGGAAGCTTCTGACTTCATGGACAGAAGTGGGCGCTTTCCATTTCAGCACTTGTTCAATTTTTCTTAGATCAACCGCAATGCCTTCCGCTGAGATGATATGTCCCAAAAATGGCACTTGGCTGATCCAAAACTCACATTTGCTGAACTTGGCACAGAGCTTATGGTCTCGCAATCGTTGAAGAATGATTCTCAAGTGTTCGGCATGTTCTGCTTCTGTCTTGGAGTAAACCAATATATCATCAATGAACACCACAACGAACTTGTCCAGCTCCGGCATGAAAACCGAGTTCATGAGGTACATGAAATGTGCCGGAGCTTTAGTGAGACCAAAAGACATGATGAGATATTCGTATAGCCCGTATCTCGTCGAGAATGCCGTCTTCGGGATATCCTCCGCCCGTATTTTTATTTGATGATGCCTGGAGCGAAGGTCCATCTTGGAGAACAGACTTACACCCACAAGCTGGTCAAACAGTATGTCAATGCGGGGCAGTGGGTATTTGTTCTTGATGGTGACGGCGTTGAGCGGCTGGTAATACACACACAGCCTCAAGGTTTCATCCTTCTTCTTTGCGAACAGCGCCGAGCATCCCCAAGGCAAGGAACTCGGTCTAATGAAACCTTTGCTCAACAGATCATTTAGATGTTCTTTCAACTCGGCCAGCTCGTTCGGAGCCATTTTGTATGGTCTCCGTGATATGGGAGTAGTTCCGGGTGCAAGTTCAATCTTGAACTCCACATCCCGTTCAGGTGGCATGCCCGGGAGATCATCTGGGAACACGTAGGATACTCTCGGACTACCAGGATGTCCTCTAGCTTGGAAGCTTCAGTAGTATAGGCGGCTGAAACTTCCTGGACTGGATGGTCTAGTATGAGGGACTGCGGACGGTGTAGTGGGGAGTTGAGGTGCACCGTCCATGATATGGTTTCTAGGACAGCGCCATTGTAACTTAACCATGACATCCCTAAGATTGCATCAATCTTCTGCCCCTCAAGAATAATCATAGTGGCGGGATATATTTTCCCACCTAAGCACAGTGGTGCTTTCGGAATCATCATAGTTGCTGAAATCTTTCCTCCTGGTGAGCCGATCATATAAGAGCACTCTATTGGAAAGGCTTCCAGTTGATGCTTAACCACATATGATGCACTTATGAAGTTGTGGGTTGCACCCGAATCAAATAATATGATGATTGCTTGATCGTTGAGAGTGAACGTACCGGCCAGCACGTTTTCTCCCTCTGGGGCGTCCTCATTGTCGAGGTTGCGAACGCCCCCAGTTCACTGAGGAACCTTCTTGACCAGAGGTCAGCCTCGAGCAATGCCCTGATACTGGGCTTGCCCGCTGCCCTGCTGCCCCTGGGGACTGTCCTTCGAGATATGGCTCGCCTGGCCACACGTAAAGCAAGTGTAGCAAGGCGGTCCTCTGCTGATCGGTGGACGGAAACCCGGGGCGCGTTGTGGCGGTGGAAATGCCTGAGGTACCATCTGCTGCTGCTGTTGCGGTCGCGGCGGTGGCATCGGCGGTTGGAACGGAGGTGGCTGGAAAGAACGACCCCCGAACTACTGAGGTCGCGCTGGTGGATGCCACTGCTGACCTGATGGTGTCCGATACACCATGCTATATTTCTGAGGAGCTCCACCCCCACTGCTAGGTGGAGTGCTGTGCTTTCGCTGCTCAGCCACCAATTCACCTGAGCGTCTTCTTGCATGATCACGGCGTTGACAAGATCATTGAACGTGCCACGATTGCATTGTACGAGATGCGTCTTCATCTCGGGATTTAACCCCCGATAGAAGTGCTCTCGCTTCTTGTCCTCGGTGGAGACATAATCCAATGCATACTGCACCAGATGGTTGAAGGCACGTGAGTAGTCGTGGGCACTCCTCCCGCCCTGCTTCAGCTCCAACAACTCTTGGAACTTCCACTTCATTATCCCGGGAGGAATATGGTAGGCGCGGAACGCCTCCCGGAATTCTTCCCACTCCACGGCGTGGCCAGTCGGCAGTGAGGCGACATAGTTCGCCCACCATGCACCCGCGACACCGTGAAGCTGCTGCGCCGCGAAGAGAGTCTTCTGCTGCTCCGTGCATTGGAGCAGCCCAAACTTAGACTCGATCGTCCGCAGCCAGTTGTCGGCCTCCAGGGGTTCTGCTGCTTCAGTGAACACTGGAGTGTGCGTACTCATGAAGTCCAAGTACGTCACAACATGGGCTCACGAGGCCCCCTCTCTTGACACCCCCCGCCTGGGACGTATTTTGCGCGATCGTGCGTAGCAGATCGGTCTGCTCCTCACTATTACCCACCAGGGCCGCGATCACATCCGCTAGTGTAAGCAGAGGCGGCGGTGATGGTTGTTGCTGCGGGGTACTGTCGTAGGCAGGTGGATGGGAGTCATCACCCCCCTGCTGGCTAGAGCCACCGACCTCATGCGTGACCCGAGTGCGAACCATCTGCAACCATACGATAATAAAAATCAGTCCACCAACATACTTCATGCAGTCCAATAAAATAGGCGTAAAACATCCGATACATCTCGTATATAGATAATTTAATAACTTTGCACAAGCTACACCATTACCAGACCAAATACAAGCTAGTTGAATCCAAATTGACGGACTTCCTCTTTGGAAGTTTATCTCAACTAGTTTTGGTCACTACGAGATGTTAATATCTCTTTGTCATCACATATACTACCCTTTTATCTTCAATATGACACAAACATGGTCTCTAGCAAAAGAACTTGAGTAGGACATATACTGAAATCTTTCACTAGTTGAAGATAACCACTCATGAGTATGTTCTACCCCATTGGAAGTACTTAAACCCCCTAGGGTACAACAATCTCTCAAATGAGTTCAACTGTCATCCCTCTGCCAGAATGACTAGTTTCTACATATTCCAGATTTTGATCTGGTGCTGGGCATTTTCATGACTCAAGCTGAATACCAAAGTTAAGGTTAACTTCAGTATATTTCCAATGAGTATTTATTTGCCCTAATATCAGTTTTTTTTAAAATGTTATGATAATTCAAAATCAACAGAATTTCTTGGAGAATTTCAACAGCACCTCCTTTGGAAGTTGCTGGTTTCAACTCTAATTTCCACTGAATTCTGTGCTGAAATTGCAGAAACTTTGAATTACAAAGATTTAACACATCTCCTACCCTTTCCGAAAATGTATCATATGATAATTTTTTATTTTCCTATAGGAAGTTATGCATGAAAAACAGAACAGTCCAGAGAGTGTTTTGAATCTGTCCGGGTTCTGGACAGTTTACAATCATCTGGAATTCAGCCAGTTTAAGGTGTGAATCAGCTCTGGAAGTCTACAACAAAGTTGTATAGTACTTGAACACCTTTCCAGAACTATATCCCACACCCCATTGGCTAAATAATCTGTGAGTTATGCTCTGTTAAAGTTCAGCAGACTTGCTGCCAAAACAGAGCACTCTGTTTTTCAACCCCTTTGAGCTAAATTGATCAACTATAGAATTTTTCTACCCAACCAGGTTCCTAAATGTTGAAACTTGGTGATTTTATTTCCTTGTTACAATTATCTTTCATGCAAATGCCTATTATATGTCGGTACTATGTTCCTCACAAAAGAAAATCCTAACCGGATTATACCGGCATATACGTCTCAATTGTGGCACTAAACGGTCACTCGCACACATGTACTACACGGTTTACATACGTGGTTAGTACCTGCAGAAGAACAACCGATAATGATACACTCATAGGTTGTTTTCACTTCAGGCAGGTCCATATTTGAAAGTAAATACATACGCCCGTATCATTGCCATACGGCCGTCCTTGAGTTAATCCACATCTCAAGGTATGTGATCGTGTTTTTACACCACATGACGGGGAACCCGAGTAGAGCGCAAACGGGTTGTCACGGTTGGGAATTTTATCACCCCAACAGATAATACCTACTGCCCTGCAGGGCACGCCGATGGCAAGCACTGCGTATGTCTTCCTGGGCTATTTCCAGATGAACACACTATCGCGTTACTGACCACACGATGGGTTCTCCACTTGCTTGCCTAATGCACGCTAGGGATCAGCGTTTCATATGAACTCAGGAACATGAAGAGTCCAAGAGTTTCATATTAACGTCTCACACCAAGCTGTGAGACCTATCCCTGAACTACATTCCTCGTCAGGGGAGCTAACTGAAATTGAACCGCTTTCGGTGGCATTCCTGTAAGGGCCTCAGTTTTGACACCTACTTGAAGTGTTCATCACTATACCACACACTTCATTTGAAGTAAGTTGATGAACACAAATGAAGAGCAAGTAACCACCATCAACATGCTCATTAGAGAACAAACACATATTGCAAAAGTGGTATTTCCCACATGTGATATAGGTGGGCTGGACATATGAAAACTCCTACACATTGCTAAGGATGTCCATGCCAAGTTTCACCCAAATTCAAAACCTTTTTGAGGTCATTTTGGGTATATTTAGAAAGAGGGCAGTTTGAAACCATATTCAAATTCAAACTGTTTTTAGCCCAGGAATTTAAAAGTGGAAGGCATATTCTTATTCAGCACATTTTTGTGAGCTCTCACACCAATTTTCACTCCATTTGGAGTTGATCTTGACATGAGCTAAGTGGGACAAATTCAAACTTTATTTGAATTCAAAACTGAACTTGTGCTGAAATTCATTCAAACCAAACCCAATTTGAATTCTGATCAAGTCAAATGGCTCATGGGTGAATAATTTGAATCACCATGGGTATTTTGGGGCTCACTATTTACAACAGTGATTAGGAGTAAATTTCAGAGGTTAAAACCCCGGGTGGGTCCCACATGTCAGCCACAGAGAAGAATCAACCGACTGAGACTTTTCTCACTCGGGTCGCCGAGCAACCGCTGCGATCGCCACCGAGGGGAGCCGCCGCGCCAGCAGCTGCTTGGCCACGCGCGGGTGTGAGGCGGTTCAGTGCCTTCTTAAGGCGTTCCCCCCCCCCTCCTCGGCCGAAGTCTCGCCCGTTTCTTTCCCCACAAGAACTCAGCGCCGGCAAACTCTTTCCGCAGCTTGGAATCGATCGGAGAGCGCTGATCACAGCCTTCCCGTCCCCTCTCGAGTTATGGCAAGGTACTAGGAACTCTTCTCCTTCCTCCCCGTTGCTAAAACTCAGCTGAAACTGATTGATCTCGGCTATGCCGAAAGATCAATTAGGTGACTTCAAACCGCCGCACCTCGGAATCCCGTGGACTGCCCAACCAGGGCGTTGTCACGCCCGAGCCAGGGAACCCTTGGACGCGCTGGTGACCGGTGCTGCTAACCCCCGAGCCACAGCTCGAGTGGTTACTCACCGGCGGCGAATTTCCAGTTTTCCCCTTTCTGTGTGCAGAACGACCTTCGGGCGCGGTTCTATCGAATTTGTACGCCAGAAAGGATTAGAGGGCCTCAATCCGCTCTCACACAAACTAGACACGGTAACGCACAAGTTGCCTTCACAACTTTTGGCCGGAGAACCTCTGCAACCGGTGTAATTCGAGGTTTACCAACGGCAGAGCAAGCGGGAGATATCGGGCGCATGGTGAGGACCTACTTCGGGCCTTCCCCGAGCTGCCTCAAGCTCATGTCGACCTTCCCTGAGGTCCACTGATGCTTTCCGACCAGTTGCTCGCGTAGTTGAGGTGCTAGGGAAGTCAGCCGACACGGCCGAAATTGTTCCGAGACGGCGGCTCGTCGCCGACCCTGCACCGGCCGTTGTCATGACGAGCTGACCCCAGAATCCTGTTTCCCGAGTGAAAGTAGGCAGGGGCGGCCAAGATGGTGAAGTTTGGAGCTCCACATAAGCTGCCGGCGAGCTCTCCGGCGAGGTTCCCCGGCGACAGAGCGCGGGCGTCTGGAGGTTGAAGAAGGGGGTGGACCCCAGCTGTCAGCGACCGATATTTTAAATCGGGATCGGGCTGCGGCCGGGATCGGCTGTCCTGGCGCGCAAATACCCTGTGGGCCTCGGTGTGCCGGACACCTCCGCGCGCAACACGCGTCCCCGCGGGCCCCCGCGAGTTTAAACTTTCCCCCCGATTTTCAGAATTCTTCCAAACTTCAAATCCTCATAACTTTGGCTAGAAAGATCCAAATCGAGTGAACCAAATTTTTCTGGATTCAGCTCTCTGAGCACTTTCCAGCAAATCAAGTTTCACTTCATGAAAACCCTTGTTTCTCCAGAAATAATTCCTCAAAGTTTAAACTGTTAGGAATTTTAAGTGGAGAATCCTGTGGAGGAAAATCCTGAAATTTTGCTGGGATGTTCACCAAAATATCCATGAACTACCATAAAAATTTCAGACCCATTTGAGCTCATTTGATCTACCTAATGGTGTGATAAGTGAAACTGTTCCAGAGAAAATAGAAAATGTTCAGAAACATTTTCAGAATTTTCTCTGAAATTGTTTAGCTCATATCTTTAGCTAGGGACATTCAAATTAAGTGAGACAAACTCCATTAAAACCCTCTGAAAATCTCGTTTTCAGAAAGTTATAGTTTGTTTCATGAAAATCCTTAGAACAACCTAAAAGCCTTCAATTAATGTCAAGTACATGATTAATTGTGGAGGGCTCAAATGAGCTTTGCTGCAACTAAAACTTGACCAAGTCTCTGTTTAGGTTGTAACAAAGCCACAGTCAAAATTTCACAGTCATTGGGCTTGTCTAGTAAGAGTTATGGACTTCACAAGTTTAAAAGTTAATACAACTGCATTTAAATTAATACATGTATTGCTTCTATCATGTAGTCGCTAAGGTCGAGGAGGAACCCGAAGTCCTAGACTTCGTTATTCCGGAAGAACAGCTAGCCTACGACCAAGAGCAGCAAGGAAAGCTCCGGTTTGCATTAACCTTTTACAAGTTTTATTGTTTTGAGCACATACTTGATTACGTTATTCTTTGCGTTAGAGATTTGTTTGGAAACCCAACTGCATAGCCAAGAAAACCATGGGTTGGGTTTAGGATGGCAGACCCAGTTAGCTACTGCAATGCTAAGATAGAATAGGATTTGGTACAAGTCGAGTAGTTGGAACTACTCGCGAGCATAGGCTAGAGGCACTCGACTCGGGTAGTGATAGCACATGAAACACATGGCAAGAAAATGAGACCAAGCGGAGGGTAAGGGCAGCAGGACTTTGGGGCCTGTGTGCTGTAGATCCGCTTGCGTCGATTGAGGACCGAGCCGTGTGCGGGCCTGTTGAACAAGCTAGAACAGTACCGAAGACTTACCGGCTATATGGGAACCGGGAAACCGATGTAACTCGGGTAGCTGGTTATTGAGGCATTGCCCGTCGTTCAGAGGGTAGGTAGAGAGCTTGAGATGTAAATCGGCTGGCGGCACTGAGATGCGCGTGCAGAGACCTCTTGCTCGGGACGATGAGACCGGTTCAATGTTTGGCTGACGGGCGAAAGGTGGTTGCGTACGGCGTCCGTGATGGTTGTTGTAGGAAACATCGAGTACGGGCGTATGTGACGGGTTGTTCGGGTAACCCTGCAGGTGTAAATCGATTATAATCGCCGTCCCTCGCGGTCAGTGAGTACCACTTGTTCACTGTACCGTGACGTAGAAAGAACAGGCTAGATACATGTTAAAATGCTGCTGATTGAAAGATGGACTTTGCTTGTTAATTGTTTGTTGTAGTTTAGAGCTAACTAAAGTTCCTTTCAACTTTGGGCAAAGTACATGAGAGAAATGCGTTTCTTGTTTGATTGCGGCTCTCTCATGTGCCTTAGCGTAAGGTTCTCCACAACCTGCTGCTAAAACTTGAAAGTAAGGTTCTACTAATTAGGCGAGTCCTTGCAAATGATTTTTACCTCATGTACCCATCACCCCTCATGTAGAAGTTCCATGTTAGGTGAGACGGGTCAGACTTGCTGAGCCTTCGTGCTCACTGCTTGTGTTTGAAGCTTTTGCAGGGTTCTATGAGGAAGGGACTCCCAAAGAGGAGACGGAACCCCAGGAGGGGAACCCCGTCGAGTGGGAGTCGTGCACGCCGCAGAGTTAGTGTCCGTGTGTGCTAGCAAGGATACATTCAAGGGCTGAACGTGCACTTGATGCTTAGTCTACGCCCGTGAGTGTAGACTGAACTTATTTTGACGTAAACATGTTCATAAACTTGTTTATGTAATAAAATTTTGCTTCCGCTTTGTACCGTTGACGTGTGTTATCCGGTGTTGTGCAACGCAGCACCCCTCAGCGTGATCCTGGCTCGACAAGACCGTGGGGTCGTGTCAGCGTTGGTATCAGAGCTCGCTTGAGATTTAACGCACTACGAAGGTCATCTTTTTCAAAAATCCAGTGAGGAACGAGTTAGTAGCCCTATAAGGATGTTATTAGGATATAGAAAGTGGCATATTAACCTATTTGTTTATGTCAGAAGATCGTGTATCTCGGGACGTTTATGTCTTGGGGGGTACATGTAAGCGCTGTCCACCAGTGCGCACAAGCTGAAGGGTGGAGCCAAACGGGTGGCAGGTAACCCAACCCGCTTTGGTATCCTCTACGACTCTTCATGTCGTTTGGGGTATTCGAGCAACGTCTGTCCCTGGCGTGCGTGATGCAATTTGGAAGACCCTGTCACGTGGTCTGAAACGTGAACACGTAGCTCAAGACGTGTTTGGCTTGAGAACATCCGGGCGAGTGATGATGACCGGGTGTACGAACTGTATGGATTCCGGGCTCGGTGTGCAGCCGAGTCTGATGATTGTTTGAGTTTCTGCAGGTAGTCTGACCACGAAACGGTAGATGTTAGCATCCGTGTGTGAGTGACGTTTAGTGCCACTGAATTAACGAAGCCGGCTAAGTCCGGTATAGGATTTTCTTTGTGAGGACGTAGTACCGACATAATCTGATGACGCATCGACGTCACACCCCATTAAATGAACAACTTCATTTAAAGCTTGAAGGTTTTGATATAAAGTAGTAAAACTTGACGTAACTCCTTCCCTTGAACAGGATATTCAAAGTTAACAAGTTTTCAACTTATAAGTTGTTAAGGACAGAGCACTCTGTTTTCAGCTGAATTAATGCTGGAGTTAATCAGAGGTTAGAGGTTGAGTTCTTTCGAGGTTGGGGTCATATGATACATTTCTGGAAAGCTTTGGAAGAGCTTTACAACCGTTCTGTTGAGGTCCAGAGGTGTTTCATCCCTTAACCACTCGAAAAATGCAGTAGAGTTTAAACTGTCCAGAAAACAGGACAGAGTAAAGACTCTCTGTAAACTCTCTGTAAATTGAGTATAACTTCCTGCATAAAAATCCAAAAATAGAAAATGAGGTATTTCTGGAAAGCTTATGAGACGGGTTAAAACTTCGTTACAGAAAGTTTGGTCAGATTAGGAACAGAATTAACTGGAATTCTTGGATCAAATCAGTACCTATAGCAGGGAGGTGCTGTCCAATTGTTTCCAGAAATACTTTTGAACCAGGACAGATCTTAGGCCAAGCAAATACTTTCTGGAAAGCTATTGAAGTTATCTGTAACTTTGATGTTAAGCCCCAGAACTGGTTTTGCCTTTAGCATGGCCTAAATCAGGTTGATATGGAAACTGGTCGGGGCTGTCATGTTGAACAGCAGATCAGCAGTCAAATTTGCTTAAAATTTGAACTATGTTTCCAAGTTTTATAGGTTCAATGACATGTCTTATGTTATGACTCCATAGTTTACTGTTTAAATAAATATTTGACACTTCTCAAATATATTTTTACAGATGACAGCAGATAAACAGTTGGAGAACGGGTGGGTGGTATCCCACTGTTCTCACCGTAGCGGCTATCCGGAAGCATTGAGGCGTATGCTTCAATATTTCGGGTACAACCAGATGCCGCAGTACTTCGCCAAGGAAGAAGGCGAAGAGGGGAAAAAGACGTGGACAATCCATGTCAAAGTCCCTGTAGGACCTACACCCCCCGGTTGGGTGCCGTTCACCGTCACGGTGAGAGGAAGACAACCGGAAGGGATGTGGCAAGTGGCAGCCCGTGACACCATGTCACGTTTCTGTCAATTACACGTGCAGGCTATGGAGGGCACTCCATACGTGCTCGTTCCGGTGGAGGGACGGGCTCAGCATGTGTGGGAAGAGAGGTACCTGGAGGCAACAGACCCGAGTTGCCCAAGGTACAACCCCGCGGAGGCAAATCTCAGTCTCCAGATGAGGGCGGGAAACGCCGTGATGGACAGCCAAGCTGTTCATACCGAGCATCTCGCCACAAAGCTCAACGAGAGCACGAGCCCTGGAAACCATTTCGAGAGTGCTCACAGCGCACTCCGCAATGTGCTCCTTCCGACGATCAAGCAGCTGAATGAACAGCACAATCAGTTGCATCGTCTGAAGAAGGCGAAGAGGAAAAGCCGTGTCGACATCGCGGCATTGCAAGACCTGGTACAGAATCTGACCCAGCAGAACGAGGAACTTACTCAAGAGCGGGACGACGCTATTGAGGGAGGCCAAGGCTGGGAAGAGTACTACAACCAAGCCATGGACAAGGTGCATGCATTGCAGGACCTCGTACCTCCCGTGTTAGGCGTACCGGTGGTCTTGGGCCTTCCAGCAATGGGAGAACCCGAGATGGGAGAAGCGGTGGTAGATACAGAGCCACCAGCAGAGGCACCGGAGGAGGACGACCCACAGGAGGTCGAGTTCTACTCCAAGTAAGGGGTTACAGTTGCCAAGTAGGGCAGCTAGGGTAGCGTAACCCAACGTTTGTAATCGGTGACATGTCGTGTAGACAGTAGCGTATGTATAGGTAGTGACGACATGAGCACGACTTCTCGGAGACCCGAGAATAATGTATCTTGTATAAAATGCTTTATCAATATATGTGAATGTTGTGCAAATTATTCATGTGCCACTTCAATACCTACTATTGCATATGGAAATTTTTAAGTAAGACATGTGCTAATCGCTGCTGTTTTGAATTTCAGAATGACGCGTACTCGTGCCAACCCTGACGTTGGGGGTACCAGTCAAGGGGGAGAGACCTCCCAACAGCCTCCCGAGGACTCCTCGGGGCAACAGCAACAACAGCAACAGCAAACACCGCCACCGCCACTACCGACAGTTACATTGGCCGACATCGTCGCGGCAATGGCGGGTTCACACCAGCAGCACACAGAGTTGCTACAGACTCTCATCGCCAATACGTCTCGCCCAGAGAGACGTCAAGATCGTGAGGAGCGCCAACAGAGCTCCTACTCCGACTTCCTGGCTACTCATCCCCCGGTATTCTCAAGGGCGGATGAACCTCTTGACGCAGACAACTGGCTCCGCGCCATAGAGATGAAGTTCGGGCTGCTCCAGATAAGCGAGCAGCGCAAGACTCAGTTCGCGGTCCAGCAGCTCCAAGGATCCGCGAGCGCGTGGTGGGCCAACTACTGTGCTTCACAGCCCACCAACCGAGTGATGACCTGGATGGAGTTCCGGACGGCCATCAGAGCCTATCATATACCGCCAGGTTTGATGAAGAGGAAGACGCAGGAGTTCTTACACCTGCAACAAGGGAGCCGGAAACGCGCTGGAATACTCCAGGGCGTTCAACGATCTCGCGCTTTACGCGTCATATCACGCAGATACTGACGAGAAGCAGCGGGACCACTTTTACCAGGGGCTTAACCCGCTCCTGAAGGACAAGTTGGCGATGTTCAATCGCGGCAGCGTCAACGACATCATTGATGCTGTGATTGTTCAGGAGGACTCCGGCAAGGAGTTAGCGGCGGCAGAGCGAAAGCGAAGCGCGCCGCAGAGCAGCGGAGAAGGAGGTGGTATTTCTCAGAAGTTTCGGATGGTGAATCGCCCACCATCAGGTCCACGCTGGCAGCCACCACAGCAGTCGATGCCGTTCCACAGTCGGCCGTACTCTTCACTGGCATTCAGGCCGGCACTGCCAGCACCACCTCTGCAACAACAGCAGCAGCGTGCGATGCCGCGTGCGTATGCACCTCAGCAGCGCATGCCGGGCTTTCGTCCCCCGAGCACTACACCAGCAGCGGCCACATGTTACAAGTGTGGTCGTCCAGGACACTTCGCGAGCAGTTGCCTGGAGAGGCAAGGAGGCGGAGTGGCAACGCAGTTTCCGGGGAGGAATCAACCCTGGAACCCTACAAATGCGTGGCGGGCAAACCCTAGGCCCGGCACTGTCCACCAGCTTGCCATAGAGGACGTGCCGGAGGGCGAGCCAATCCTTGCGGGTATGTTCCAACTCCACAAGCATCCCGCTATAGTACTGTTTGATTCAGGCGCCACGCATAATTTTATTAGCCAAGCTTTCATTGCTAAACACAGCTTGCAAATACTACCCACCGATAGTCCATATTTAATTTGTTCGCCGGGTGGGAAGATTTCAACCAGCGTAATGGTCTCCAAAGCACCATTATGCTTAGCGGGTAGAGTGTACCCCACGTCTCTCATTATCTTAGAGGGACAGAAGGTCGATGTCATCCTAGGTATGTCGTGGTTAACCCGCCACGGCGCTGTTTTAGACACCGTCCTTCGAGTTGTGCACTTAAACTCAGAAGTGCACGGGTCTCACTCATTATTTCTTGACAGTCCAGAAATAAAACTTCCAAGTGTCTATCAAGCCACAACTATCAGATTGGAAGATATTCCAGTAGTCCGAGAGTTCCCTGATGTGTTCCCGGATGATTTACCGGGAATGCCACCCGACAGAGAGGTGGAGTTCAAGATTGAACTTGCACCGGGAACCATGCCAATATCATGAAGGCCGTACAAGATGGCGCCCAAGGAATTGGCTGAACTGAAGACTCAGCTCACGGACCTTCTGGAGAAGGGTTTTATTAGGCCGAGCTCCTCGCCATGGGGCTGTTCGGCATTATTTGTAAAGAAGAAGGATGAGACGTTGTGGCTTTGCATGGACTATCGTCCATTAAATGCCGTAACCATCAAGAACAAGTACCCGTTGCCACAGATCGACATGTTGTTTGATCAGTTGGTCGAAGCAAAGATCTTTTCCAAGATGGACTTAAGATCCGGGTACCATCAGATTAAGATAAGGGCTGAGGACATTCCCAAGACAGCTTTCTCGACAAGGTACGGACTTTATGAGTACCTGGTCATGTCCTTCGGCCTCACCAATGCTCCAGCTCACTTCATGTACTTGATGAACTCAGTATTCATGCCGGATCTGGACAAGTTTGTCGTGGTCTTCATTGACGACATCCTGGTATATTCCAAGTCGGAAGAAGATCACAAAAAACACCTGCGTATAGTCTTGCAACGGCTGCGGGATCACAAGTTATACGCGAAATTCAGCAAATGCGAGTTTTGGATATCGCAAGTGCCTTTCCTCAGGCATATCATCTCAGCAGAGGGTATCGCTGTGGACCCGAGCAAGATCACTCAAGTGCTGAATTGGAAATCCCCGAGAACTGTTCACGAGGTACGGAGTTTCCTCGGACTCGCGGGATACTATCGGAGGTTCATTCCGAACTTCTCGAATATTGCCAAGCCGATAACAGAGCTGCTGAAGAAGGCTACCAAATATGTTTGGAGTCCAGCATGTGAAGCAGCATTCCAGGCTTTAGTCAAGCACCTGACGTCAGCACCGGTTTTGGCGCAGCCAGACACAATAAAACCGTTCGATGTGTACTGCGATGCATCCGGCATTGGGCTCGGATGTGTACTGATGCAAGACCGAAGAGTGGTCGCGTATGGATCACGGCAGCTTAGAAACCATGAGCAGAATTATCCAACCCATGACTTGGAGCTCGCTGCCGTGGTACTTGCACTGAAGATGTGGAGGCACTACCTACTCGGTAACCTCGTACATCTATATACCGACCACAAAAGCCTCAAGTACATATTCACTCAGAAGGAGCTGAACATGAGGCAACGAAGATGGTTAGAACTGATAAAGGATTACGAAATAGAGATCCATTATCATCCGGGCAAGGCAAACGTAGTGGCAGATGCGCTGAGCCGCAAGTCACACGTCAACAATCTGACCATCACACCGTTGGAAGAGAGCGAACCACCACTACATGTGATTCCACACGGAGCTCTCTACAACCTAGCTTTGATCCCCACCATCCGTGAAGAGATAGCAGCAGCTCAGAAACATGACAAGGGCATGTCGCATTTGCGGAGACGTGTAGATAGTGGGGAGCTGAAATGTTTCCGGAAGGACGGAGACGGCGTCCTATGGTTCAAGGACCGGATCGTCGTACCCCGTAACCCGGAATTACGAAAGAAAATTTTTGATGAGGCTCACTTATCAAAATTTTCTATTCACCCCGGCAGCAACAAGATGTATCAAGAACTCAGAAGCAAGTTTTGGTGGACACGGATGAAACGGGAGACTGCAAAATATGTGTCCGAGTGTGATACATGTCGAAGGGTGAAGGCAGACCATATGCGGAAACCGGGACTGCTACAACCACTGGGTATTCCTGCCTGGAAATGGGAGGATGTGAGCATGGATTTCATCGTCGGTTTACCCACCACATTTCAGAAGCATGATTCTGTGTGGGTGATCGTCGATCGGCTCACCAAAGTTGCCCATTTCATCCCGGTTAACACAAACTACAACACCAAGAAGTACGCTGAACTATACATCTCACGGATCCTATGCTTGTACGGCGTACCCCGTACCATCATATCGGATCGGGGCACTTTATTTGTGTCCCGTTTTTGGGAGCAGCTGCACGCTGCCTTGGGGACGAAGCTAATCCGTAGTTTAGCATACCACCCGCAGACGGATGGGCAAACGGAGCGGGTAAATCAAATCATAGAAGACATGCTACGAGCTTGTGCTATCGACCACGGCAAGAATTGGGATGATCACTTGCCGTTATCCGAGTTCTCGTACAACAATGGGTACCAAGCCAGCATAAAGATGGCGCCCTACGAGGCGCTATACGGAAGGAAATGCCGCACACCATTGAACTGGTGTGAGTCTGGCGAAAGGGTTACCTTCGGGATTGACCTTGTCAACAACGCGAAAGAAAAGGTTTGATTGATTCAAGCGAACCTCAAAGCCGCTCAATCCCGTCAGAAACAGTATGCGGACCGGAGAAGGCGCCCATTAGAATTCGAAGTTGGAGATCACGTATATCTACGGTTGTCTCCAATGAAGGGCGTAAACAGATTTGGGGTGAGAGGAAAGTTGGCACCCCGATTCATCGGTCCATTCCAGATTGCCGAAAGATGTGGATAAGTAGCATACCGGCTGAAATTACCAGAAGCACTTTCTGGTGTGCACGACGTCTTTCACATCTCCCAGTTGAGGAAGTGTCTCAAGCTATCAACTACCGTTCAGCTGGAAGATATTGAAGAACTGCAACCGGATCTCACCTATCGGGAGGAACCGGTGCAGATTATTGATGAAAAGGCCCGAACCACACGCAACCGTACGTTGTGGTTCTACAAGATTCTATGGAGTAATCACTCCATGGACGAAGCGACATGGGAGAGTGAAGGATTCCTTTGCGCTAACTACCCCGACTTTTTCACGTCGCATATCTGGTAATTTTCCACCGTCCTCTCTCATTTTCACCTTATAATCTCGGGACGAGATTCTTTTAAGGGGGGAGGAATGTAAGGGCCTCAGTTTTGACACCTACTTGAAGTGTTCATCACCACACCACACACTTCATTTGAAGTATGTTGATGAACACAAATGAAGAGCAAGTAACCACCATCAACATGCTCATTAGAGAACAAACTCACATATTGCAAAAGTGGAATTTCCCACATGTGATATTGGTGGGCTGGACATATGAAAACTCCTACACATTGCTAAGGATGTCCATGCCAAGTTTCACCCAAATTCAAAACCTTTTTGAGGTCATTTTGGGTATATTTAGAAAGAGGGCAGTTTGAAACCATATTCAAATTCAAACTGTTTTTAGCCCATGAATTTAAAAGTGGGAGGCATATTCTTATTGAGCACATTTTTGTGAGCTCACACACCAATTTTCACTCCATTTGTAGTTGATCTTGACATGAGCTAAGTGGGACAAATTCAAACTTTATTTGAATTCAAAACTGAACTTGTGCTGAAATTCATTCAAACCAAACCCGATTTGAATTCTGATCAAGTCAAATGGCTCATGGGTGAATAATTTGAATCACCATGGGTATTTTGGGGCTCACTGTTTACAACAGTGATTAGGAGTAAATTTCAGAGGTTAAAACCCCGGATGGGTCCCACATGTCAGCCACAGAGAAGAATCAACCGACTGAGACTTTTCTCACTCGGGTCGCCGAGCCACCGCTGCGATCGCCACCGAGGGGAGCCGCCGCGCCAGCAGCTGCTTTGCCACGCGTGGGCGTGAGGCAGTTCAGGGCCTTCTTAAGACGTTTCCCCCCCTCCTCGGCCGAAGTCTCGCCCGTTTCTTTCCCCACAAGAATTCAGCGCCGGCAAACTCCTTCCGCAGCTCGGAATCGATCGGAGAGCGCCGACCACAGCCTTCCCGTCCCCTCTCGAGTTATGGCAAGGTACTAGGAACTCTTCTCCTTCCTCCCCGTTGCTAAAACTCAGCTGAAACCGATTGATCTCGGCTATGCCGAAAGATCAATTAGGTGACTTAAAACCGCCGCACCTCGGACTCCCGTGGACAGCCCAACCAGAGCGTTGTCACGCACGAGCCAGGGCACCCTTGGACGCGCTGGTGACCGGTGCTGCTCACCCCCGAGCCACAGCTCGAGTGGTTGCTCACCGGCGGCGAATTTCCAGTTTTCCCCTTTCTGTGTGCAGAACGACCTTCGGGCGCGGTTCTATCAAATTCGTACGCTAGAAAGGATTAGAGGGCCTCAATCCGCTTTCACACAAACTAGACACGGTAACGCACAAGTTGCCTTCACAACTTTTGGCCGGAAAACCTCTGCAACCGGCGTAATTCGAGGTTTACCAACGGCGGAGCAAGCGGGAGATATCGGGCGCACGGTGAGGACCTATTTCAGCCCTTCCCCGAGCTGCCTCAAGCCCATGTCGACCTTCCCTGAGGTCCACTGATGTTTCCCAACCGGTTGCTCGTGTAGTTGAGGTGCTAGGGAAGTCAGCCGACACAGCCGAAGTTGTTCCGAGACGGCGGCTCGTCGCCGACCATGCACCGGCCGTTGTCATGACAAGCCGACCCCAAAATCCTGTTCCCCGAGTGAAAGTAGGCAGGGGCGGCCAAGATGGTGAAGTTTGGAGCTCCACAGAAGCAGCCGGCGAGCTCTCCGGCGAGGTTCCCCGGCGGCAGAGCGCGGGCGTCGGGAGGTTGAAGAAGGGGGTGGACCCCAACTGTCAGCGACCGATATTTTAAATTGGGATCCGGCTGCGGCTGGGATTGGCTGTGCTGGCACGCAAATACCCTGTGGGCCTCGGTGTGCCGGACACCTCTGCGCGCAACACGTGTCCCCGCGGGCCCCGCGAGTTTAAACTTTTCCCCCGATTTTCAGAATTCTTCCAAACTTCAAATCCTCATAACTTTGGCTAGAAAGCTCCAAATCGAGTGAACCAAATTTTGCTGGATTCAGCTCTCTGAGCACTTTCCAGAAAATCAAGTTTCACTTCATGAAAACCCTTGTTTCTCCAGAATTAATTCCTCAAAATTTAAACTTTTAGGACTTTTAACTGGAGAATCCTGTGGAGGATAATCCTGAAATTTTGCTGGGATGTTCACCAAAATATCACTGAACTACCATAAAACTTTCAGACCCATTTGAGCTCATTTGATCCACCTAATGGTGTGATTAGTGAAACTGTTCCAGAGAAAATAGAAAATGTTCAGAAACATTTTCAGAATTTTCTCTGAAATTGTTTAGCTCATATCTTTAGCTAGGGACATTCAAATTAAGTGAGACCAACTCCATTAAAACCCTCTGAAAATCTAGTTTTCAGAAAGTCATAGTTTGTTTCATGAAAATCCTTAGAACACCCTAAAAGCCTTCAATTAATGTCAAGTACATGATTAATTGTGGAGGGCTCAAATGAGCTTTGCTGCAACTAAAACTTGACCAAGTCTCTGTTTAGGTTGTAACCAAGCCACAGTAAAAATTTCACAGTCATTGGGCTTGTCTAGTAAGAGTTATGGACTTCACAAGTTTAAAAGTTAATACAACTGCATTTAAATTAATACATGTATTGCTTCTATCATGTAGTCGCTAAGGTCGAGGAGGAATCTGAAGTCCTGGACTTCGTTACTCCGGAAGAACAGGTAGCCTATGACCAAGAGCAGCAAGGCAAGCTCCGGTTTGCATTAACCTTCTACAAGTTTTATTGTTTTGAGCACATACTTGATTACGTTATTCTTTGCATTAGAGTCTTGTTTGGAAACCCAACTGCATAGCCAAGAAAACCATGGGTTGGGTTTAGGATGGCAGACCCTGTTAGCTACTGCAATGCTAAGATAGAGTAGGATTCGGTACAAGTCGAGTAGTTGGAACTACTCGCGAGCATAGGCTAGAGGCACCCGACTCGGGTAGTGATAGCACATGAAACACATGGCAAGAAAATGAGACCAAGCGGAGGGTAAGGGCAGCAGGAATTTGGGGCCTGTGTGCTGTAGATCCGCTTGTGTCGATTGAGGACCGAGCCGTGTGCGGGCCTGTTGAACAAGTTAGAACAGTACCGAAGACCTACCGGCTATATGGGAACCGGGAAACCGATGTAACTTGGGTAGCTGGGTATTGAGGCATTGCCCGTCGTTCAGAGGGTAGGTTGAGAGCTTGAGGTGTAAATCGTCTGGCGGCACTGAGATGCGCGTGCAGAGACCTCTTTCTCGGGACGATGGGACCGGTTCAATGTTTGGCTGACGGGCGAAAGGTGGTTGCGTACGGCGTCCGTGATGGTTGTTGTAGGCAACATCGAGTACGGGCGTACGTGACGGGTTGTTCGGGTAACCCTGCAGGTGTAAATCAATTATAATCGCCGTCCCTCGCGGTCAGTGAGTACCACTTGTTCACTGTACCGTGACATAGAAAGAACAGGCTAGATACATGTTAAAATGCTGCTGATTGAAAGATGGACTTTGCTTGTTAATGGTTTGTTGTAGTTTAGAGCTAACTAAAGTTCCTTTCAACTTTGGGCAAAGTAGATGAGAGAAATGTGTTTCTTGTTTGATTGCGGCTCTCTCATGTGCCTTAGCGTAAGGTTCTCCACAACCTGCTGCTAAAACTTGAAAGTAAGGTTCTACTAATTAGGCGAGTCCTTGCAAATGATTTTTACCTCATGTACCCATCACCCCTCATGTAGAAGTTCCATATTAGGTGAGACGGGTCAGACTTGCTGAGCCTTCGTGCTCACTGCTTGTGTTTGAAGCTTTTGCAGGGTTCTATGAGGAAGGGACTCCCGAAGAGGAGACGGAACCCCAGGAGGGGAATGTCACACCCGGTTTCTCCGAAGAACAACCGAGTGAAGATCACATGTATGCCAGGATCATTTTCTCATACATGTGATGACAAATAGTGAAGCATCATTTATTACAAGCCAGGTGTGGAATATAAATAAGTCTTACAAAGCATATGTCTTGATGGACGATAAATAGTTCATCACAAATAAATAAACTAGCAGCAGAATATTATTCTTGTGGGCTCCATTGCAGGCGTTGCCCGGGGTCTCCATGAACCTAGAAACCTTCTTCGGGTCCAAAGTCTTGGTCATTATACACCACCTCATTATCTTGACCTGAGCAGCAATATGAACCAACAAATATGCAAGGTTGAGTACCAATGGTACTCAGCAAGTGTGGGAAAATTATATCATGCATGGCTAGATCAAGGAGAGGTTGAACTCATGGTTATAGCACTACGCATTTAATACCTATCACCTTAGCTTATTAAGCACCTACATTACTACATAGGTGAAATGGTCCCAATCTCCCATCCCATCATCATAATCAAATAACCATAACTTCATTTCCAATGCTAAGCTCCCCGCTTAACATCACAACTTCCAAAACCATCAATCCTCTAATCATGAATAAGTCCAAGCCGCTCTTGACCGTGAGCACGGCTGTCATGACAGTTTTGACTCTGCAGAGTTTGTACCACTGTACCCACATGTAGTGATTTCATCCCCCGTTGCCGGGTGGACTAAAAGAACCTCCATTATGCCAGTGGCCACGAACCACATTCACACTTCCCAGGTGTGTAGCCAGGAGATCACTACGAAGGCTTTACAAAGGGATTCCCGATGAGCGTGGGCCCACTGAGGTTTCACCCCTAACAGCATACAAGAGGCTCCAACCCCGCTGCAGTGGCCCCCTCTTGAGCCTTGCGGTTCATATGGTAGTCCAGCTGACACCTATTCCCCGCACCATCCAACACACCCATACTACGCCGGGGATACACCTAATTAATTGGCCAAGCTGCCCCATCTCAGCATGTGGTTGGCACTGTAAAGCCAGGTTACATGCTCCATGAACCGGTCCTTAGGATCCAGTCAAGTACTAAACACAAACCCGAGTCTCGTGCACCCAGCACACAACCAAAACATCCAACTTGCCTTGATCCCTACCTCTACCTAACTCACAATATCTCATTCAAGAGTATGGTAAAATAAACTGATGATCTCATATCCCAAATATCCCATTCTAAGCATGGCTAAGCATATGCATAATAATAAATGACATGATAAAATAAATCCCAACCCGAGCTACAAGGAAACAAGGTAATGCAATTCTAGGGAAACTTCCTATCATGGGTTTCATATTTAAATTGACAATGCAAATAATTCTAGCTACACATCCTAGCATAGGATCAAAGTGGTCAAGGACACTTGCCTCCTTCTTGCGGCTCTTGAAATGGGTAGTCCTGGTCTTGGAAAGGAATAACTTGCTCTTGAGCAGGTTCTACATCATACCATCACACATAGCAAAAGAAAAACAACAATCTATAAGACATAGTTCACACTTCCACTTCATACAAACCACACATTCACATTTATGAAAGTCCTTCACCATTATATGTGTTGTGGTTACTTTATGTGTGTTGAGTTGTGGCTTGCATGCACTTTTAATCATGTGTATATGATTCCTACTTTTGTGTTCCCATTTATACTTACCTACTATTTATATATGCGTTTCCAATTTAAATAAATTCCTTATATTCAACTACGACACCTTTTCACTACCAAGTATGTATGAAAAGTATTTTTCTTCTCCATATGTTCCTTTAGAATTTCTACCAACCTTAAACTGAATTCTTTGGATTTTAGAAACTCCATTTATCATTTACTAGTTGCTATATTTTCAGATTTATTTTCCTATACATAAATGTGTTCTTTCTTATGAAATTAGTAATACACATCATCTAAACAGAATAGGTTCTGGTCCTAAATAATTTAATAACATATTTTGACCTTTGCCTCTGATGTAAACTATTTCACAATTATTTTCCCTATTTTCTAAAACTATTCATTACTTAAAAATGTGTCCCTAAATGTGAATAATAAATTAGACAGATTCAATTCAGCCCAAAATATGTTTTTATCTCACTCCAAAGTTTCCTAAATACTGAGAAAGTCTTTAATTGAATTTTGACAATATGTTTGTCCCACCTTTTAATTTTTAAACACTAGCAACATATTCAATTTCCTAAATTAAATACTAAACAGGGCTAAAAAGGTAAACTCACCCCATTACCGGGTCTATAATATTATTTTCAGAATTTCCAGGGGTCTAGCTATACTTATCAGAGGTTTTTTCCTAATTTTCATTAAGTCCAGGGGCTAAAACTGATTTTTAAATGAATTTACATGATTTTCTGAAGTTCCAGGGGCTAGATCAGAAGTTTCCGGGGCTAGCTCTTATTTCCCGAGAACCCCAGGGGGTAGCACGTAAGAATTCCAGTCTTTATAACGCGGGGCTGACGTGGACCGTCCGATTTTAAACCGACGGCCGAGATTATAACATCGAACTGGTACGTGGGGGTTTAAACCCTACCGTGCGATTTAAAATAAACGGCGCACAAGCGGCCACATCGCTCTGATCGAGCGCGGGCGGCGCTGCCGGCGGCGCACGGCGGCGGGAAGCGGCGATCTCGCCGGAAACTTTCGGATCTTGGGCTCGGAGGTCCTGGAAGGTGATCGGCGACGAGGTCCGAGGCAAAACCACGGCGAAGCTCGTCGGTGCTGCGTTTACACCGCAAATCACCGAGTTTTCTGCACCTGCAAGGTTCCCCGGAGGCGGTGGATCAAGACCAGCGAGTTAGATCGGAATTTCCAAGCTTAAATCGGCCAGAATTCGCCGGAGAGGTCTCGGTTCTCACTGGAGTAAAAATCGGTGATCGTGGGGGAAAAACAGAACGAGGCCGGGGTTTTTATAGATGGGGGAGGGCGGCGGGTTTGTTTAGATCGAGTGGGAGTCCTCCGGAACCAGAATTCGGCCGGAAATCCGGTCGGTTGCGATCGCGCGCGCGGGTGAACAGTCCGAGTTTCGGACGATCGGGGGTTAGGGATGACAGGTGGGTCCCACCTGTCTGAGAAAGAGAGCGCGGCCGCGCGGCTGCGGGCTGGCGCGTGGCAGGGTGGGCCGGCTGGTGGGTTGCGGCCCACTGGCCTGTTTTTTCTGTTTTCTCTTTTTCTTTTTCTATTTCTTTTCTGATTTGAGTTTAATTTGAATTCCAGTTTGAATTTGAATTTTTGCAAAACATGCAACACGTCCAAAATTTTTTAAATTCCCCTCTTAACATGATTTAGGGTTTTAAATTAAAATTTTGGGGGTGTTACAGCTCTACCCCCCTTAAGAGAAATCTCGTCCTCGAGATTGGTGGTTCTAAGAAAACAATTCCGGAAATTGTGCCTTGAGCTCATCTTCCCACTCCCAGGTGGCTTCCTCTTCTGAGTGATGCTTTCACTGCACCTTGCACATCCGGATTCTTTTATTTCTGGTGAGGCATTCCATTGTCTCCAAAATCTTGTATGGTTGCTCGGCATAAGACAAATCCTCAGCTACGTTCACTTCATTCATGGGTAACACCTCTTCAGGCGTTCTCAGGCATTTCTTGAGTTGTGACACATGGAATACATCGTGCACATCCGATAGACGAGCCGGTAACTGTAGTTGATACGCCACTTCGCCTTTCCTTTCCAGAACTTGAAAGGGTCCGATGTATCGACGTGACAACTTCCCTTTCACCTTGAACCGACGAAGTCCTCGGATAGGGGACACCTTGAGATAAACATAGTCTACCACGTTGAAAACGAGCTCTCTTCTTCGTACATCAGCATAACTCTTTTGGCGTGTCTGTGCTATCCTCAAATTGTTGCGAATTTCCCTTACCTTCGCCTTGGCTTCTTGTAGTACTTCTGGACCAAACACTTTACTTTCCCCCGTTTGATTCCAAAATAGGGGAGTTCTGCACTTCCTCCCGTACAAAGCTTCAAACGGTGACATCTTCATACTAGCTTGATAGCTGTTGTTATAAGAAAACTCCGCATACGGTAGGTTCTTGTCCCAACTCCTATTGTTTTTGAGTGCACATGCCCTTAGCATATCTTCAAGGATCTGATTGGTTCTTTCCGTCTGCCCGTCGGATTGGGGATGATAGGCAGAACTAAAGTTCAGATGGGTTCCCATGGTTTCGTGCAACTTCTGCCAGAACCTTGAGGTGAACTGTGTCCCTCGATCCGACACAATCTTCTTTGGCACTCCATGGTAACACACGATCCTTGACATGTACAATTCTGCCAATTTGGATCCGCTGTAGCTTTCCTTCACGGGGATGAAGTGAGCTACCTTGGTGAACCTATCAATGATGACCCATATCGAATCGTATCCTGATTGGGTCCTAGGCAATCCCACGATGAAATCCATGCTGATTTCTTCCCATTTCCATTCAGGCACTTTGAGTGGTTGCAATAATCTCGCGGGTCGTTGATGTTCTGCTTTCACCAACTGACATGTGTCACATAGGGCAACATGCTCCGCGACATCTCGCTTCATGCCATACCACCAATACCTGCCCTTGAGGTCCTGGTACATCTTCGTACCCCCAGGATGAATGGAATATTCGGAATCGTGAGCCTCCTTCAAAATCAATTCACGGATCTCCTTTACTTCAGGCACACAGATCCTTTTCCCGTGCCACACCGTACCTTGTTCATCCTCTCTGAAACCAGGGGATTTATTTTCCTTGATGAGTTGTCTGATCTCTTGTATCTTCTCGTCATTCTTTTGACCCTCGCGTATGTCTCGCTCTAGTGTGGAGTCCACTTCCATGGCGATGGCTTCACCACTATTTACTAGACATAGATTGAGCCTTATAACCTCGTCCTTCAATTCTGCAGGCATGTCCTTCAAGCTCAACTTATTGACCTGCACTTTCCGACTCAAAGCATCGGCCACGACGTTTGCTTTCCCAGGATGATAGTTGATGCCCACATCAAAGTCATTGATTAGCTCTAACCATCTCCTTTGTCTGAGGTTGAGATCTGGCTGTGTGAATATGTACTTCAAACTCTTATGATCCGTATATATCTGGGTCCTCTTCCCCATCAAATAGTGCCGCCAAATTTTCAACGCGTGTACCACTGCGGCTAGTTCTAGGTCATGTGTATGATAGTTCTTCTCGTGCTTCCGAAGCTGTCGGGATGCATATGCCACGACATGCCCTTCTTGCATGAGAACACATCCCAACCCGTTTCCAGAGGCATCGCAGTACACCGTAAAGTTCTTCTGCATATCTGGCATAACGAGCACTGGGGCTGTTGTCAGTCTCTTCTTTAGCTCCTGAAAACTCGTCTCGCACTGTGGCGTCCAGGTGAATGTGATTCCCTTCTCCAACAGTTTGGTGAGAGGTCTCGAGATCTTGGAGAATCCTTCAATAAACCGTCGATAGTATCCAGCCAATCCCAAGAAGCTTCGAACTTCCCCGACATTTTCAGGGGTCTTCTACTTCTGTATATCCTCGATTTTGGCGGGATCTACGGAGATTCCTCCCTCCGAGATTATATGTCCTAAGAAGGGAACTCTCTTCAGCCAAAACTCACACTTGCTCAATTTGGCATATAGTTGGTGTTCTCTTAGCCTCTGCAACACCAACCTTAGATGTTTCTCATGTTCTTCTTCATCTTTGGAAAAGATGAGAATGTCATCTATGAAAACCACCACAAATTTGTCCAGATATTCCATGAATACCTTGTTCATGAGGTACATGAAGTATGCCGGGGCATTAGTTAGCCCGAATGGCATGACGGTGTATTCATACAATCCGTACCGAGATACGAAAGCTGTCTTGGGAATATCAGATTGCCTTATCTTGAGTTGGTGGTATCCCGACCTGAGATCAATTTTTGAGAACACACAAGCTCCCCTCAACTGATCAAACAAGTCTTCAATGCGGGGTAATGGGTACTTGTTCTTGATGGTTACCTCATTCAAGGCACGGTAATCCACGCATAACCTTTGGGTTCCGTCCTTCTTGGGCACAAATATCACCGGAGCTCCCCATGATGAGGAACTAGGACGAATATACCCCTTCTCCGTCAATTCTCTCAAATGACCCTTGAGTTCTTCTAGCTGCTTGGAGTCCATCCGATAAGGTCTCTTGTATGTCGGGGCTGTTCCGGGCACTAGCTCAATTGTGAATTCCACTTCACGATCGGGAGGCATACCGGGCAACTCCTTCGGAAATACATCTGGATATTCCCTGATGGTCCTGATTTCCTCAACTTTCACCTCAAATTGATTTAATTTAATGTCCCTCCTAGGCTCGTGTATTGTTATGAACTTTACTCTTGTGCCACTAGGGTGAGTTAGTTTCACCGTTCTGGTAGAACAATGAATGATTCCCTTATGTTTGGTCAACCAATCCATACCCAAAATAATATCTATCCCTTGTGAATCTATCACTATGAGGTTAGCAGTAAATACCACCCCATTAATGTCTAGGTTCACTTTGGGACACACTTGTCTTGTCCTTATTTCTCCACCCAGAGAGTTTACGGCTAGCATATGGTTCATTTGTGTTGTTGCTAGGTCATGCTTCTTAACAAACCCTTGAGCAATGAACGAGTGGGTAGCACCAGAATCAAACAGCAGGGTTGCAAGGTGTAAATTGGCAGGAAACTTACCAACTACCACGTCGGGTGCCTCTTGCGCTTCCACCATAGTGACGTGGTTCACCCGTCCTCGCATCACATTCTGCTGTTGTGGCTGCGCGGGCTTCTTCTTTGGGCACTTATGGGCGTAGTGGCCCACTTCACAACAGCTAAAACATTGCACCCCAACCTTAGGTGCCTAGCCTTTGTTGTCTTGGGATTGGTTTGGGGGTCCTTGTACTGCTGGTCGAGGTGGATATGCGGGGCAAGGCTGCTGTACAAACTGACGTTGTCGCTGTGTTGGTGCTGCGGGAGGCCTGTAGTTCGGGTTGTACCCTCTTGGTGCTGAGTAGGGTACCGCAGCACGGTCCGTCTGCCCTGTAGGTTGCTGCATCAGACGTGGGCGGGTGTTGCTCCCTGAGGCTTGATGTGACCACCCGGCCTTCCTCTTATTCTCATTTTCCAAGGCCTTTAGCTTCCTTTCTACCACAAATGCTCTGTCCACCATCTTTTGGAAGCTTTCATACTCATTTGAGGACATTGCACACTGCATCTCTGCGGTAAGTCCTTTCACGAAACAATCTTGTTTCTGCTCATCAGTCTCTATGTCCCGTGGGGCATAACGGGATAGTTGAGTAAATTTAGTGAGGTATTCCCTCACCGTCATGCTCCCCTGCTGCAGTCCCAAAAACTCCTTCCTCTTGTTTTTGAGTTCACCTCTTGGGATGTAATGGTTGCGGAAGCTACGCTTGAACTCTTGCCAAGTGATGTTCTCATGGTCATGATGGGCAGCCACGTAGGCGGTCCACCAATCAGCAGCAGGTCCATGCAATTGATGAGAGGCAAACAGCACCCTCTCATACCCTTGGCATTGTATGATCCTCATCTTACTTTCAATGGTCTTCAGCCAATCATCTGCCTCCAGAGGTTCAGCAGCACTTGCAAACTTTGGAGGTTGAGTTCCTAGAAACTCATTCAACCTTGGTTGGCGTGGAGCAGCTTGTGGAGGTGGAACTTGATGCAAGTTGGCCACCACTTGAGTCAAGTTCTGGATGATCCGATTTTGATTCTCCAGCATTTGGTGGAGGGGATCAACTCCTTCACGGCGACCACCCCGGTCCTGGCCTCCAGAAAGATGAGGGTTGCATGCCTCATCGTTGTTGTTGGCGGGGTTGGTAGCACGTCCTTTTCCTCTTCCGGCCATCTGGCAGAATCAACCAATGTTAATTTGAAAGCATTTAGTATCATCTTACTACTTTCATTTGTTTGTACTTTGAAGTGTTGAGGCTTTGTTATACTTTTCTGAGGGTTCATTTCTCACACAAAAATAAATGCAATATTATTTCATGTGGGTTCACACACCAAAGCAAAACAATCTAAAGACGAGGCTGTGGACAATTGCTCATGGCTTCCACAACTCACGTCACACACCAAGCATTAACACACCATTAACTACGTAATGACTCGACTACTCGACATCCTTCTAATTTAAGGGAAAGGCTCTACGCTACTCGTTTTCTTGAGCTGGCTCCTCGGGATCTTCCTCATCATTTCGGCTGCTTTTTGACTCTGCTTTGGGTGGGGAGGCTGCTGGTGGAGAAGTGCGACGACGCCTGATCGCTCGGCGATCTGGGGAGTCAGGAGTCCATGTATCATTCGCGGTGACACACAGTTCATTCCCATCTCCTCTTTCTCTCGCCCTCAAACAGGCTTGCAGCAACGCCTCCGTTTCCTTCAGGGTGTCCCGGACATCCTGAAGCTCTTGTTGACACTCCTGCAGTCGAGTGCTGAGCATAGAAGCATCTTCCAAGCACAAGTCCATGTGCTCATGAGAAGTCCCTTGCTGCACCGGCGGGTACTTGTACTCCGTGGTACCACTCTCACGCTGGAGGACATACATGTACTCAGTTTTGTCCAAGTGGCGACGATAGATGTGACTCTGGCAGGTGATGGCCTCCCAGGTGACATCTTTCTTCGCATCGACCTGTGTCGCTCTACAAGCTGGAGAGTGGTGAATCTTAAGCAGCTGATTTTCGTGTATTATCCTCATCTCTGAACTCCATTCTTCCCTCTTCTAACGGATGGTCCTGGTGGAGTTATAGTGGATGATTAGCTTGCCTGTATTGCCGGCGGCTTCGAGCATAGCCGAAGACGACGCAATAAGCCTCCTACTGCCAATCCGTAGGAAAGGTACGTCACCGGATGGCTCTCCTCTCTCTCGGCAAGGGAAACTATGGGAACTCTCCCTCCTGTGGACTTGCGAGCGGTGCGAATCATGCGAACCATCTAAAACAAAAAGAATTTAAAATTAGATTAGATAAACTCTTAAACAAAAATCCTATTTTGAATGAAAATTTGGGTAAGATGAAGAAAGTGACTCATTTGAATAACACTTTTCAAGCCACACCTTTGTAAAATAGTTTTTAAGAAAATAGGGCCCTTAAATACGTCCATTTCTACCTAGGTCCACGTTCCTACGGGCAACCTTGGCTCTGATACCACTTCTGTCACACCCGGTTTCTCCGAAGAACAACCGAGTGAAGATCACATGTATGCCAGGATCATTTTCTCATACATGTGATGACAAATAGTGAAGCATCATTTATTACAAGCCAGGTGTCGAATATAAATAAGTCTTACAAAGCATATGTCTCGATGGACGATAAATAGTTCATCACAAATAAATAAACTAGCAGCGGAATATTATTCTTGTGGGCTCCATTGCAGGCGTTGCCCGGGGTCTCCATGAACCTAGAAACCTTCTTCGGGTCCAAAGTCTTGGTCATTATACACCACCTCATTATCTTGACCTGAGCAGCAATATGAACCAACAAATATGCAAGGTTGAGTACCAATGGTACTCAGCAAGTGTGGGAAAATTATATCATGCATGGCTAGATCAAGGAGAGGTTGAACTCATGGTTATAGCACTACGCACTTAATACCTATCACCTTAGCTTATTAAGCACCTACATTACTACATAGGTGAAATGGTCCCAATCTCCCATCCCATCATCATAATCAAATAACCATAACTTCATTTCCAATGCTAAGCTCCCCGCTTAACATCACAACTTCCAAAACCATCAATCCTCTAATCATGAATAAGTCCAAGCCGCTCTTGACCGTGAGCACGGCTGTCATGAAAGTTTTGACTCTGCAGAGTTTGTACCACTGTACCCACATGTAGTGATTTCATCCCCCGTTGCCGGGTGGACTAAAAGAACCTCCATTATGCCAGTGGCCACGAACCACATTCACACTTCCCAGTTGTGTAGCCAGGAGATCACTACGAAGCCTTTACAAAGGGATTCCCGACGAGCGTGGGCCCACTGAGGTTTCACCCCTAACAGCATACAAGAGGCTCCAACCCCGCTGCAGTGGCCCCCTCTTGAGCCTTGCGGTTCATATGGTAGTCCAGCTGACACCTATTCCCCGCACCATCCAACACACCCATACTACGCCGGGGATACACCTAATTAATTGGCCAAGCTGCCCCATCTCAGCATGTGGTTGGCACTGTAAAGCCATGTTACATGCTCCATGAACCGGTCCTTAGGATCCAGGCAAGTACTAAACACAAACCCGAGTCTCGTGCACCCAGCACACAACCAAAACATCCAACTTGCCTTGATCCCTACCTCTACATAACTCACAATATCTCATTCAAGAGTATGGTAAAATAAACTGATGATCTCATATCCCAAATATCCCATTCTAAGCATGGCTAAGCATATGCATAATAATAAATGACATGATAAAATAAATCCCAACCCAAGCTACAAGGAAACAAGGTAATGCAATTCTAGGGAAACTTCCTATCATGGGTTTCATATTTAAATTGACAATGCAAATAATTCTAGCTACACATCCTAGCATAGGATCAAAGTGGTCAAGGACACTTGCCTCCTTCTTGCTGCTATTGAAATGGGTAGTCCTGGTCTTGGAAAGGAATAACTTGCTCTTGAGCAGGTTCTACATCATACCATCACACATAGCAAAAGAAAAACAACAATCTATAAGACATAGTTCACACTTCCACTTCATACAAACCACACATTCACATTTATGAAAGTCCTTCACCATTATATGTGTTGTGGTTACTTTATGTGTGTTGAGTTGTGGCTTGCATGCACTTTTAATCATGTGTATATGATTCCTACTTTTGTGTTCCCATTTATACTTACCTACTATTTATATATGAGTTTCCAATTTAAATAAATTCCTTATATTCAACTACTACACCTTTTCACTACCAAGTATGTATGAAAAGTATTTTTCTTCTCCATATGTGCCTTTAGAATTTCTACCAACCTTAAATTGAATTCTTTGGATTTTAGAAACTCCATTTATCATTTACTAGTTGCTATATTTTCAGATTTATTTTCCTATACCTAAATGTGTTCTTTATTATGAAATTAGTAATACACATCATCTAAACAGAATAGGTTCTGGTCCTAAATAATTTAATAACACATTTTGACCTTTGCCTCTGATGTAAACTATTTCACAATTATTTTCCCTATTTTCTAAAACTATTCATTACTTAAAAATGTGTCCCTAAATGTGAATAATAAATTAGACAGATTCAATTCAGCCCAAAATATGTTTTTATCTCACTCCAAAGTTTCCTAAATACTGAGAAAGTCTTTAATTAAATTTTGACAATATGTTTGTCCTACCTTTTAATTTTTAAACACTAGCAACATATTCAATTTCCTAAATTAAATACTAAACAGGGCTAAAAAGGTAAACTCACCCCATTACCGGGTCGATAATATTATTTTCAGAATTTCCAGGGGTCTAGCTATACTTATCAGAGGTGTTTTTCCTAATTTTCATTAAGTCCAGGGGCTAAAACTGATTTTTAAATGAATTTACATGATTTTCTGAAGTTCCAGGGGCTAGATCAGAAGTTTCCGGGGCTAGCTCTTATTTCCCGAAAACCCCAGGGGGTAGCACGTAAGAATTCCCGTCTCTATAACGCGGGGCTGATGTGGACCGTCCGATTTTAAAACGACGGCCGAGATTATAACATCGAACCGGAACACGGGGGTTTAAACCCTACCGTGCGATTTAAAATAAACGGCGCACAAGCGGCCACGTCGCTCTGATCGAGCGCGGGCGGCGCTGCCAGCGGCGCACGGCGGCGGGAAGCGGCGATCTCGCCAGAAACTTTCGGATCTTCGGGAATTCTTCCTAGAACTGTGATTTTATGGCATAGATCGGTAGAGGGGAGGTCGGGGATCTCACCTCGGGGGTTTTCTTGAGCTCGGAGGTCCTGGAAGGTGATCGGCGACGAGGTCCGAGGCAAAACCATGGCGAAGCTCGTCGGCGCTGCGTTTACACTGCAAATCACCGAGTTTTCTGCACCTGCAAGGTTCCCCGGAGGCGGTGGATCAAGACCAGCGAGTTAGATCGGAATTTCTGAGCTTAAATCGGCCAGAATTCGCCGGAGAGGTCTCGGTTCTCACCGGAGTAAAAATCGGCGATCGTGGGGGAAAAACAGAACGAGGCCGCGGTTTTTATAGACGGGGGAGGGCGGCGGGTTTGTTTAGATCGAGTGGGAGTCCTCCGGAACCAGAATTCGGCCGGAAATCCGGTCGGTTGCGATCGCGCGCGCGGGTGAACAGTCCGAGTTTCGGACGATCGGGGGTTAGGGATGACAGGTGGGTCCCACCTGTCTGAGAGAGAGAGCGCGGCCGCGCGGCTGCGGGCTGGCGCGTGGCAGGGTGGGCCGGCTGGTGGGTTGCGGCCCACTGGCCTGTTTTTTCTGTTTTCTCTTTTTCTTTTTCTATTTCTTTTCTAACTTGAGTTTAATTTGAATTCCAGTTTGAATTTGAATTTTTGCAAAACATGCAACACATCCAAAAATTTTTAAATTCCCCTCTTAACATGATTTAGGGTTTTAAATCAAAATTTTGGGGTGTTACAGGGAACCCCGTCGAGTGGGAGTCGTGCACGCCGCAGAGTTAGTGTGCGTGTGTGCTAGCAAGGATACGTTCAAGGGCTGAACGTGCACTTGATGCTTAGTCTATGCCCATGAGTGTAGACTGAACTTATTTTGATGTAAACATGTTCATAAACTTGTTTATGTAATAAAATTTCGCTTCCGCTTTGTACCGTTGACGTGTGTTATCCGGTGCTGTGGAACGCAGCACCCCTCAGCGTGATCCTGGCTCGACAAGACCGTGGGGTCATGTCAATTCCTTACCATTTTTACCTGAGGGTAGGTGCGTCGCTACATAATAAAAATTCAGAATTATAACACATATGTTTGTCTTGCCACTTTAAGTAACTATGTTAATATAGTCCTTACTTGGGCAAACTAGCGAAACCTCACCATAAACCTAAGTTTTCTCGTAATACAGTCCTTAATTAGTGTGCTATCCCCAATGTGGCTCTAATACCAGCCTTTGGCGCACCGGAATCCGCTCATCCAGGATCACAGAGGGTGGTGCCGCACGATGCGACACCCGACAGCACACATCATAAGAAAACATAATGTATTACACAGAAAACCAACCGAATATGTACAAACTAGTACAAGACTTCAGTTACAAACTAGTATTTGGATTACAAAAGTGGAAGCTATGTTTATACAACTCACACCATCTACCTAGCAAGAGTCGGTTTCCCAGCCCTATGGGCAACCCACACTAGCTGCACTTCTCAGCTCAGCGCGGCGTGTACGGCTCCCACTCAGCCGGGCTCCCCGACGGATGGTAGCCCTTGCCGGTGGGCTCGTAACCCGAGTCCGTGGGGTAGTCATCACCTGAAAAACACTTACAGCAGCAACCGTAAGCACGATGGCTCAACAAGACTTAACCGACACACCTAGGCATGAAACTCTACATGCAGTTTACAACGAACATGTGATGGTAATTTACAGCAAACAGACACGCCTACAAGTTCGTCCTTACTTCATGTTTTAGCCACAAGTTAACAGTCCATGAATCTGAAATTTAGTAAGCAGTATTTGGTGGCACACATGTGACACGACCCCACGGTCTTGTCGAGCCAGGATCACACTAAGGGGTGCTGCGTTGCACAGCACCGGATAACACACATCAAAGGTACAAAGCGGAAGAAAAGTTTATATTACATAAAGTGGTTTATGAACATGTTTACATCAAAATAGGTCCAGTCTACACTCATGGGCGTACACTACGCATCAAGTTCATGTTCAGCCCGTGAACATGTCCTTGCTAGCACACACGCACACTAACACGGCGGCGTGCACGACTCCCACTCGACGGGGTTCCCCTCCTGGAATTCCGTTTCTTCCTCGGGAGTCCCTTCCTCATAGAACCCTGCAAAAGCTTCAAACACAAGCAGTGAGCACGAAGGCTCAGCAAGACTGACCCGTCTCTCCTAAACATGGAACTTCTACATGAGGGGTGATATGTACATGAGATAAAGACCAGTTGCAAAAGACTCACCTAATTAGTGGAACCTTACTTTCAAGTTTTAGCAGCAGGTTGTGGAGAACCTTACGCTAAGGCACATGAGAGAGCCGCAATCAAACAAGAAAAGCATTTCTCTCATGTACTTTGCCCAAAGTTGAAAGGAACTTTAATTAGCTCTAAACTACAGCAAATCATTAACAATCAAGTCCATCTTTCAATCAGCAACATTTTAACATGTAACTAGCCTATTCTTTCTACGTCACAGTACAGTGAACAAGTGGTACTCACTGACCGCGAGGGACGGCGATTATAATCGATTTACACCTGCAGGGTTACCCGAACAACCCGTCATGTACGCCCGTACTCAATGTTGCCTACAACAACCATCACGGACGCCGTACGCAACTACCTTTCACCCGTTAGCCAAATGTTGAACCGGTCCAATCATCCCGAGCAAGAGGTCTCTGCACGCGCATCTCAGTGCCGCCAGCCGATTTACACCTCGAGCTCTCAACCTACCCTCTGAACGACCAGCTATGCCTCAACACCCAGCTACCCGAGTTACATCGGTTTCCCGGTTCCCATATAACCGGTAGGTCTTCGGTACTGTTCTAGCTGTTCAACAGGCCCGCACACGGCTCGGTCCTCAATCGACACAAGCGGAGCTACAGCACACAGGCCCCAAAGTCCTGCTGCCCTTACTCTCCGCTCGGTCTCATCTTTCTTGCCATGTGTATCATGTGCTATCTCTACCCGAGTCGAGTGCCTCTAGCCTATGCTCGCGAGTAGTTCCAACTACTCAACTTGTACAGAATCCTACATAATCTTAGCATCGCAATAGCAAATGGGGTTTTCAATCCTAGTCCCAACCCATGGTTTTCTGGGCTATGCAATTGGGTTTCCAAACAAGACTCTAATGCAAGGAATCATAATACTCAAGTAAGTGCTCAAAACAATAAAAATTTGTAAAAAGGTTAATGCAAACCGGAGCTTGCCTTGCTGCTCTTGGTCGTAGGCTAGCTGCTCATCCGGAGTAACGAAGTCTAGGACTTCAGGTTCCTCCTTGATCTTAGCGACTACATGATATAAGTAGTATATGTATTAATTTGAATGCATTTGTATTACGTTTGAACTTGTGAAATTTATAAGTTCCACTAGACAGACACAATGACTCTGAAATTTCTACTGTGGCTTGGTTACAACCTAAACAGAGACTTGGTCAAGTTTTAGATGCAGCACAGCTCAATGGAGCCCTCCACAAATAATTATGTCCTTGACCTTAATTGGAACTCTTACGGTGTTCTAGGGATTTTCATGGAACAAGCCATGAGTTTCTGAAAACTATATTTTCAGAGGGTTCTAATGGAGTTGGTCTCAATTTGAAGGTTCCTAGCTAAATATATGAGCCACACAATTTCAGAGAAAATTCTGAAAATGTTTCTGAACATTTTCTATTTTCTCTGGAACAGTTTCACTAATCACCCCATTAGGCGGATCAAATGAGCTCAAATGGACCTGAAATTTTTATGGCATTTAAGAGATATTTTGGTGAACATCCCAGCAAAGTTTCAGAATTTTCCTCCAAGGGATTCTCCAGTTAAAATTCCAAACAATTTAAACTTTGAGGAATTAATTCTGGAGAATTAAGGATTTTAATGAAGTTAAACTTGATTTGCTGGAAAGTGATTAGAGAGCTGAATTCAAAAAAATTTGGTTCACTCAATTTGCAGCTTTCTAGCCAAAGTTATGAGGATTTGAAGTTTGAATGAAATCTGAAAATCGGGGAAAAGTTTAAACCTGCGGGTGGGCCACGGGGACACGTGTTGCGCACTGAGGCGTCGGCACACCGGGGTCTATGGGGTTACTGCACGCCAGCACAACGGATCCCAGCCGCACCCGATCCCGATTTGAATTTTTAAGTAGCTGACGGCCGTGCCCTGCGTCTTCTTCTTCCTCCCGACGCTCCCTCGCGCCTGCGCCGCCTCCCCTCGCCGGAGCAGACCCGCAGCTCGCCGGCTTGCCGCTGCTGGCTATCGCACGGTCTGAAACTCGCCGCCAAGGGGTTACCGACGTCAAGGAACACGTCTGTGGGGTCAGTCTCAGCTGGCGGTGACCGTAAATAACCCGGCGACGTGCGGCAGCCTCGGTTGAGGTTCGGCGCCGTCGGCCGTGGGTTCTAACCCTCCAAGACCTCGAACAATCGGTTCTACAGCATCAGTACACTTCTAGGAAGCTTGACAAGGTTTCAAAAGTGTTCAAAGATGGCGGCAAGTTAGTCAGCACCGTGTGACCGATCGTGCCCGCCATGAACGTCCTCAATCAAGCTTAAAATTCGTCACTCCTAGTCGGTTTCATACCACGGATGCAGAATGGAAATTGATCGCCGGCTAGTCCAGCGCCTACGTGCAAGATTTGATAACTTAAGAAGGATCATAGAGCGTGAATTCGAAGAATCCGTAACGGAAGCTCGGTTTAAGACTGCCGGAGAAAAATCTGGAAATTCGTAGCGGATTCTTCACAGTTTGCTTCAAGACTTGGAGGAGAGCAATACGGTGGTCGCGCGCTCCTGTTACCGCTCTTGATGGACCATGGAAGCCCCTGTGGAATGCTGTCCACGTGAGACCGATCGTCGTTCTTCAGCTCAGTCACGGCGATCGTCGTTGATCACGGGAACGGGAGCCGAAACCCGGTGGTTCAGGCGTTGGGAGGGTGGTGCTTGAGCTCAGCGTGCTGCCTAGCAACTCGAGGGAACGAGGGTGCGATTGTTTTCTTCGTTTTCCTGATCGACCGGGCGCTCGGAGGAAGAAAAATGGTGCTGCTCGATGTCGCCCACGAGGAGATAAAGGCAACCGGTCTTCGCTCGGGCTGAGGCGGTGACGGTCGCGTGGGGGCGCGAGCAGGCCGCCCTGGGCGCCAGCGCACGAAGGGGGAAGCAGCTGGTGGCGCCGGTTCCTTCTCGGTGGCACACACGGCAGCTGCTCGGTGGAATTTCCCACCGAGGCTGTGACTTTGTGTGCAAGTCTTCCCTCTTAGCTCTATGACATGTGGGTCCCACCCTCAATTTTAACCTCTGAACATAACTCCAATCTACTGTTGTAAACAGTAGTACCCACAAAGCCCCTGGTGATTTGAATTATCAACCTTTGAGCCATTTGAATTAGTTAGAATTCATATTGGGTTTGGTTTGGATAAATTTCAGCACATGTTCAGTTTGAAATTCAAATAATGTTTGAATTTTCCCCACTTAGCTCATGTCAAGATCAACTGCAAATGGAGTGAAAATTGGTGTGTGAGCTCACAAAAATGTGCTGAGTAAGAATATGCCTCCAACTTTTGAATTCATGGGATAAAACAGTTTGAATTTGAATGTAGTTTCAAACTGCCCTCTTTCTAGCTACACCCAAAATGACCTCAAAAAGGTTTTGAATTTGGGTGAAACTTGGCACGGACATTCCTAGCAATGTGTAGGAGTTTTTCATATGCCCAGCCCCTATATATTACATGTGGGAAATACCACTTTTGCAATATGTGAGTTTGTTCTCTAATGAGCATGTTGATGGTGGTTACTTGCTCTTCAAATGTGTTCATACTCTTGCTTCAAATGAGGTGTGTGTGTGTGGTGATGAACACTTCACACATGTGTCAAAAACTGAGGCCCTTACATTCCTCCCCCCTTAAAAGAATCTCGTCCCAAGATTACAAGGTGAAAATGAGAGAGAGGACGGTGGAAAATTTACCGGATATGCGACGTGAAAAAGTCGGGGTAGTTAGCGCGAAGAAATCCTTCGCTCTCCCATGTCGCTTCGTCCACGGAGTGATTACTCCATAGAACCTTGTAGAACCACAACGTACGGTTGCGTGTGGTTCGGGCCTTCTCATCAATAATCTGAACTGGTTCCTCCCGATAGGTGAGATCCGGTTGCAGTTCTTCAATGTCCTCCAGCTGAATGGTAGTAGATAGCTTGAGACACTTCCTCAGCTGGGAAATGTGAAATACGTCGTGCACACCGGAAAGTGCTTCTGGTAATTTCAGCCGGTATGCTACCGATCCACATCTTTCGGTAATCTGAAATGGACCGATGAATCGGGGTGCCAACTTTCCTCTCACCCCGAATCTGTTTACACCCTTCATTGGAGACACACGTCGGTATACGTGATCCCCGACATCAAACTGCAATGGGCGTCTCCTCCGGTCCACATACTGTTTCTGACGTGATTGGGCGGCTTTTAGGTTCGCTTGAATCAGTCGGACCTTTTCTTCTGCGTTGTTGACAAGGTCAATCCCGAAGGCAACCCTTTCGCCAGACTCACACCAGTTCAATGGTGTGCGGCATTTTCTTTCGTATAGCGCCTCGTAGGGCGCCATATTTATGCTGGCTTGGTACCCATTGTTGTACGAGAACTCGGCTAACGTGTAAAAGCCCAAGAAAAGGGACTTGCAAAAACTTTTCTTCACCTCACAACACCACGGTTTTCGTTGTGGATATCTTAGGAAATATTGTGAAGAGCAAGTAACCTTCATCACAAGAGTGATTATAGGGGAAAGTCTTCCTTTTCACAAAGTGGGATTTGGATATAGGAACATGAGAGGTTGAGCTCACCCCTAGAACTTAAAAAGTCTTGGGAAGGTTCAGTACAAGTTTCATAGAAATCCAACACTTTTTGAGGCACTTTTTGGGTTATTTGAAAAAGAGGCCAATTTGAATGTAAATTCAAATTGCAGCAACTTTCATCACCCAATTTCAAAAGTTAGCTTCATATTCTTATTCAGCACATTTTGTGAGCTCACACACCAATTTTCACTCCATTTGGAGTTGATCTTGACATGAGCTAAGTGGGACGAATTCAAACTTTATTTGAATTAAAAACTAAACTTGTGCTGAAATCCACCCAAGCCGAACCCAATTTGAATTCTATTCAATTCAAATGGCTCAGGGGTGAATAATTTGAATCACCAGGGGTATTATGGGGCTCACTGTTTACAACAGTGATTAGGAGTAAATTCCAGAGGTTAAAACCCCGGGTGGGACCCACATGTCACAGAGGGGAGAAGGAGAAACTTGCACCCAAAGTCAGAGTCTCGGTGGGAAATTCCACCGAGCAGCTGTCGGCTGTGCCACCGAGCAGCTACCGGCGCCACCAGCTGCTTCCCTCTCCGCGCGCTGGCGCCCAGGGCGGCTGGCTCGCGCCCCCACGCGACCGGCACCGCCTCAGCCGAGCAGGAGTCGGCCGGCTTTATCTTCTCGCGGGCAAACCCGAGCAGCGGCATTGTTTCTCGCCGCAGCTCTCTGCTCAATCGGGAAAACCAGCAAAACCATCTCCTCCTTCGTCCCTGAGCTGCTAGACAGCCACCTGAGCTCGCACTCCACCTCTCCAACGCCAGAAACCTCGAGCTCCGACCTCCTTTGCCCAAAGACGATCGCCACCGCGGCGACCTAGCCTCAGCCGAGAGTCAGGCGCCCGTGGGCAGCGTTCCACAGGCGTTTTCACGGTCCAACGAGAGAGGCAACAGGAGCGCGCGACCACCGTGCTGCTCTCCTCTAAGTTTGGAAGCCAACCGTGAAGAATCCGTAGAGAATTTCCAGTTTTTGCTCCGGCGACCGTAAACCGAGCTTCCGGTACGGTTTCTTTAAATTCTCGCTCTATGGTCTTTCGGAGGTCATCAAATCTTGCACATAGACGCTGGACTAGCCGGCGATCAAGTTCTTTTCTGCATCCGTAGCGTGAAACTGTCTAGGAGTGACGAATTTCGAGCTCGATCGAGGGCGGTCATGGCGGGCACGATCGGTCACACGGTGCCGACCGACTTGCCGCCATCCCTGAACCCTGTTGACACCTTGTCGAGCTTCCTAGAGGTACACTGATGCTGTAGGGCCATTTGTTCGAGGTGTTGGCGGGTTTAGAAACCACGGTCGACGGTGTCGAACCTCAACCGAGGCCGCGGCACGTCGCCGAGCTACTTCCGGTCACCCCCAGACCGACCTGTCACCACCGACGTGTTCCTCGACGTCGACAAACCCCTGCCGGCGATTTTCAGACCGTGGGAGGTCCGGCAGCGGCGAGCCGGCCAGCCCCGAGTCTGCTCCGGCGAGGTCGGCGGCGCGGGCGCGAGAGAACAGCGGGAGGAAGACGAAGCCGGCTGGCCCACATGTCAGCGGCTGAAGAATATAAATCGGGATCGGGTGATGCCGCGGATCGGCTGTGCTGGCGCGCGAATACCCTGTTTGCTCCGGTATGCCGGACACCTCCGCGCTCGACACGTGTGGTATCCCCGGTGTGCCGGACACCTCCACGCTCGACACGTGTTCCCACGGGCCCCGAGAGTTTAAACCTTTCCCCCCAATTTTCAGAATTCTTCCAAACTTCAAATCCTCAGAATTTTGGCTAGAAAGCTCCAAATTCAGTGAACCAAATTTTGCTGATGACACGACCCCATTTGGTCCTGTCGAGCCAGGATCACGCTGAGGGGTGCTGTGTTGCACAGCACCGTATAACACACGTCAAAGGTACAAAGCGGAAGCGGAAGTTTATTACATAAACAGTTTTATGAACATGTTTAAATCAAAATACGTTTAGTCCACACTCGCGGGCGTAGACTATGCATCAAGTCACGTTCAGCCCTCGACCGTGTCCTTGCTAGCACACACACGCACACTAACTCTGCGGCGTGCATGACTCCCACTCGACGGGGTTCCCCTCCTGGGGTTCCGTCTCCTCTTCGGGAGTCCCTTCCTCATAGAACCCTGCAAAAGCTTCAAACACAAGCAGTGAGCACGAAGGCTCAGCAAGTCTGACCCGTCTCACCTAAACATGGAACTTCTACATGAGGGTGATGGGTTACATGAGGTAAAAATCATTTGCAAGGACTCGACTAATTAGTAGAACCTTACTTTCAAGTTTTAGCAGCAGGTTGTGGAGAACCTTATGCTAAGGCACATGAGAGAGCCGCAATCAAACAAGAAACGCATTTCTCTCATGTACTTTGCCCAAAGTTGAAAAGAACTTTAGTTAGCTCTAAGCTACAGCATATCATTAACAATCAATGTCCGTCTTTCAATCAGCAACATTTTAACATGTGACTAGCCTGTTCTTTCTACGTCACGGTACAGTGAACAAGTGGTACTCACTGACCGCGAGGGACGGCGATTATAATCGATTTACACCTGCAGGGTTACCCGAACAACCCGTCACGTACGCCCGTACTCGATGTTGCCTACAACAACCATCACGGACGCCGTACGCAACTACCTTTCACTCGTCAGCCAAATATTGAACCGGTCCCATCGCCCCGAGCAAGAGGTCCCTGCACGCGCATCTCTGTGCCGCCAGCCGATTTACACCTCGAGCTCTCAACCTACCCTCTGAACGACGGGCAATGCCTCAATACCCAGCTACCCGAGTTACATCAGTTTCCCGGTTCCCATATAGCCGGTAGGTCTTCGGTACTGTTCTAGCTTGTTCAACAGGCCCGCACACGGCTCGGTCCTCAATTGACACAAGTGGAGCTACAGCACACAGGCCCCAAAGTCCTGCTGCCCTTACTCTCCGCTCGGTCTCATTTTCTTGCCATGTGTATCATGTGCTATCTCTACCCGAGCAATGTGCCTCTATCCTATTCTCGCGAGTAGTTCCAACTACTCGACTTGTACCGAATCCTACTCTATCCTAGCAATGCAGTAGCTAACGGGGTTTGCAATCCTAAACCCAACCCATGGTTCTCTTGGCTATGCAGTGGGGCTTCCAATCAAGACTCTAATGCACAGAATAAAGGAAACAAGTATGTGCTCAAAACAATAAACATTTGTAAAAAGGTTAATGCAAACCGGAGCTTGCCTTGCTGCTCTTGGTCGTAGGCTAGCTGTTCCTCCGGAGTAACAAAGTCTAGGACTTCGGGTTCCTCCTCGACCTTAGCGACTACATGATATAAGAAACATATGTATCAATTTAAATGCATTTTTATTAACTTTGAAGTTGTGAAGTCTATAACCCTTGCTAGACAGACCTAATGACTGTGAAACTTTTACTATGGCTTGGTTACGACCTAAACAGAGACTTGGTCAAGTTTTAGTTGCAGCAAAGCTAATTTGAGCCCTCCACAATTAATTATGTCCTTGACCTTAATTGGAACTCTTAGGGTGTTCTAGGAATTTTCATGAAACAAACTATGACTTTATGAAAACTAGATTTTCAGAGGGTTCTAATGGATTTGGTCTCACTTAATTTGGAAGTCCCTAACTAAAGATATGAGCTAAACAATTTCAGAGGAAATTCTGAAAATGTTTCTGAACATTTTCTATTTTCTCTGGAACAGTTTCACTAATCACACCATTAGGTGGATCATATGAGCTCAAATGGATCTGATATTTTTATGGTAGTTCAGGGATATTTTGGTGAACGTCCCAGCAAAATTTCAGGATTTTCCTCCACAGGATTCTCCAGTTAAAATTCCTAACAGTTTAAATTTTGAGGAATTAATTATGGAAAATTAAGGGTTTTCATGAAGTGAAACTTGATTTTCTGGAAATTACTCAGAGAGCTGAATCCAGCAAAATTTGGTTCACTCAATTTGAAGCTTTCTAGCCAAAGTTATGAGGATTTGAAGTTTGAAGGAAATCTGAAAATCAGGGAAAAGTTTAAACTCGCGAGTGGGCCCAGGGGACACGCGTCGCACGCCTAGGCGATGGCACATCGCGGCCCACAAGGATTTTGCGCGCCAGCACACCCGATCCCGGCCGCAGCCGGATCCCGATTCAAAATATCTCCGGCTGACAGCTGGGGTCGACCCCCTTCTTCAACCTCGCGACACCCGCGCCCCGCCGCCGAGGGATCTCGCCGGAGAGCTCGCCGCCGGCTGCTGTACAGCTCCAAACTTCTCGATTCTGGCCGCCCCTGCCTACTTTTACTCGGGGAACAGGATCCGAGGGTTAGCTGCTCATGACAACGGCTTCGAGCCATGGTCGGCGACGAGCCGCCACCTCAGAACGACTTCGGCCATGTCGGCTGACTACCCTAGCACCTCAGCTACTTGGGAAACCGGTCAGGGAGCATCAGTGGACCTTAAAGAAGGTGTACATGAGCTCGAGGCAGCTCGGGGAAGGCCCAAAATAGGTCCTTACCGTGCGCCCGATGCCGCCCGTTCGTTCCGCCATTAGTAGACCTCAAATTACGCCGGGCACAGAGGTTCTCCGGCCCAGAGTTTTGAAGGCAACTTGTGCGTTACCGTGTCTAGCTCGTGTGAGAGCGGCCTGAGGCCCTCTAATCCTTTCTAGAGCACGAATTAAACAGAATCGTACCCGAAGGTCGTTCTGCACACAGAAAGGGGAAAAGTGGAAATTCGCCGCCGGTGAGCAACCACTCGAGCTGTGGCTCGGGGAAGAGCAGCACCGGTCACCTTGGCTCGGGCGTGACAACGCCCTGGTTGGGCTGTCCACGAGAGCCCGAGGTGCGGCGGTTCCAAGTTCCGAGTTTGATCTTTCGGCACAGCCGATATCAATCGGTTTCAACCAAATTCTAGCAACGGGGAGGACGGAGGAAGGTCTCTAGTACCTTGCTGGGGCTCTGGAGTGGAAGGAGGGAGCTGCGATCGGCGTTCTCCGATCAAGTCCGAGCTGCGGAAGTTTTCGGCCGGCGCTGAGTTCTTGCGGGGAAGAACGGTGGTGCCTCGGCCGAGGAGGGGGCAGGCGCCTTAAGAAGGCTCTGCACCGCCTTGCGCCCGCGCGTGGGCAAGCAGCTGCTGGCGCGGCGGCTGCCCTCGGTGGCGATCACCGCTGCGGCTCGGCGACCCGAGTGAAAAAGTCTCAGTCGGTTTGATCTGAGCAGTGGCTGACATGTGGGTCCCACCTCCAGTTTTAACCTCTGGAATTTACTCCTAATCACTGTTGTAAACAGTTAACCCCATACTACCCTTGGCAATTCAAATTATTCACCCATGAGCCATTTGAATTGATCAAAGTTCAAATGGGGTTTGGTTTTAATGGATTTCAGCACAAGTTCAGTTTGAAATTCAAATAAAGTTTGAATTTGTCCCACTTAGCTCATGTCAAGATCAACTCCAAATGGAGTGAAAATTGGTGTGTGAGCTCACAAAAATGTGCTGAGTAAGAATATGCCTTCCACTTTTAAATTCATGGGATAAAAACAGTTTGAATTTGAATAAGGTTTCAAACTGCCCTCTTCCTAACTATACCCAAACTGACCTCAAAAAGGTTTTGAATTTGGGTGAAACTTGGCATGGACATCCTTAGTAAAGTGTAGGAGTTTTCATATGTCCAGCCCATCTATATCACATGTGGGAAATACCACTTTTGCAATGTGTAAGTTTGTTCTCTAATGAGCATGTTGATAATTGTTACTTGCTCTTCATTTGTGTTCATCATTCTTCCTCAAATGAGGTGTGTGGTGTGGTGATGAACACTGCAAATGTGTGTCAAAAACTGAGGCCCTTACATTCCTCCCCCCTTAAAAGAATCTCGTCCCGAGATTATAAGGTGAAAATGAGAGAGAGGACGGTGGAAAATTACCGGATATGCGACGTGAAAAAGTCGGGGTAGTTAGTGCGAAGGAATTCTTCGCTCTCCCATGTCGCTTCGTCCATGGAGTGATTATTCCATAGAACCTTGTAGAACCACAACGTACGGTTGCGTGTGGTTCGGGCCTTTTCATCAATAATCTGCACCGGTTCCTCCCGATAGGTGAGATCCAGTTGCAGTTCTTCAATGTCTTCCAGCTGAACGGTAGTTGATAGCTTGAGACACTTCCTCAGCTGGGAAATGTGGAAGACGTCTTGCACACCGGAAAGTGCTTCTGGTAATTTCAGCCGGTATGCCACCGATCCACATCTTTCGGTAATCTGGAATGGACCGATGAAGCAGGGTGCTAACTTTCCCCTCACCCCAAATCTGTTTACGCCCTTCATTGGAGACACCCGTAGATATACGTTATCCCCAACTTTGAATTGTAATGGGCGCCTTCTCCGGTCCGCATACTGTTTCTGACGGGATTGAGCGGCTTTTAGGTTCGCTTGAATTAGTCGAACCTTTTCTTCCGCGTTGTTGACAAGGTCAATCCCGAAGGTAACCCTTTCGCCAGACTCACACCAGTTCAATGGTGTGCGGCATTTTCTCCAGTATAGCGCCTCGTAGGGCGCCATCTTGATGCTGGCTTGGTACCCATTGTTGTACGAGAACTCGGCTAACGGCAAGTGATCATCCCAATTCTTGCCGTGGTTGATAGCGCAAGCTCGTAGCATGTCTTCTAGAATCTGATTTACCCGCTCCGTTTGCCCATCCGTCTGCGGGTGGTAGGCTGAACTACGGATCAGCTTCGTCCCCAAGGCAGCGTGCAGCTGCTCCCAAAAACGGGACACAAATAAAGTGCCCCGATCCGAAATGATAGTACGGGGTACGCCGTATAAGCATAGGATCCGTGAGATGTACAGTTCAGCATACTTCTTGGCGTTGTAGTTGGTGTTGACCGGGATGAAATGGGCAACTTTGGTGAGCCGATCGACGATCACCCACACCGAATCATGTTTCTGTAAGGTGGTGGGTAAACCGACGACGAAATCCATGCTCACGTCCTCCCACTTCCAGGCAGGAATGCCCAGTGGTTGCAGCAGTCCCGGTTTCCGCATATGATCTGCCTTCACCCTTCGACATGTATCACACTCGGACACGTATTTTGCAACCTCGCGCTTCATCTGTGTCCACCAAAACTTTCTTCTGAGTTCTTGATACATTTTGTTGCTGCCGGGGTGAATAGAAAAGTTTGATAAGTGAGCCTCATCAAAGATTTTCTTCCGTAATTCCGGTTTACGGGGTACGACGATCCGGTCCTTGAACCACAGAACGACGTCTCCGTCCTTCCGGAAACATTTCAACTCCCCACTGCCTACACGTCTCCGCAAATGTGACATGCCCTTGTCATTCTTCTGGGCTGCCGCTATCTCTTCACGGATGGTGGGGATCAAAGCTAGGTTGTAGAGAGCTCCGTGTGGAATCACATGGAGTGGTGGTTCGCTCTCTTCCAACGGTGTGATGGTCAGATTATTGACGTGTGACTTGCGGCTCAGCGCATCTGCCACTACGTTTGCTTTGCCTGGACGATAATGGATCTCTATTTCGTAATCCTTTATCAGTTCTAACCATCTTCGTTGCCTCATGTTCAGCTCCTTCTGAGTGAATATGTACTTGAGGCTTTTGTGGTCGGTATATAAATGTACGAGGTTACCGAGTAGGTAGTGCCTCCACATCTTCAGTGCAAGTACCACGGCAGCGAGCTCCAAGTCGTGAGTTGGATAATTTTGCTCATTGTTTCTAAGCTGCCGTGATCCATACGCGACCACTCTTCGGTCTTGCATCAGCACACACCCGAGCCCAATGCCGGATGCATCGCAGTACACATCGAAAGGTTTTGTTGTGTCTGGCTGCGCCAAAACCGGTGCTGATGTCAGGTGCTTGACTAAAGTCTTGAATGCTGCTTCACATGTTGGACTCCAAACATATTTGGTAGCCTTCTTCAGCAGCTCTGTCATTGGCTTGGCAATCTTCGAGAAGTTCGGGATGAACCTCCGATAATATCCTGCGAGTCCGAGGAAACTCCGTACCTCGTGAACAGTTCGCGGGGATTTCCAATTCAGCACTTGAGTGATCTTGCTCGGGTCCACAGCGATACCTTCCGCTGAGATGATATGCCCGAGGAAAGGCACATGCGATATCCAAAACTCGCATTTGCTGAATTTTGCGTATAACTTGTGATCCCGCAGCCGTTGCAAGACTATACGCAGATGTTTCTTGTGATCTTCCTCCGACTTGGAATATACCAGGATGTCATCGCTGAAGACCACGACAAACTTGTCCAGCTCCGGCATGAATACCGAGTTCATTAAGTACATGAAGTGAGCTGGAGCATTGGTGAGGCTGAAGGACATGACCAGGTACTCATAAAGTCCGTACCTCGTCGAGAAAGCCGTCTTCGGAATGTCCTCAGCCCTTATCTCAATCTGATGGTACCCGGATCTTAAATCCATCTTGGAAAAGATTTTTGCTTCGACCAACTGATCAAACAACATGTCGATCCGTGGCAACGGGTACTTGTTCTTGATGGTTACGGCATTTAATGGACGGTAGTCCACGCAAAGCCGCAACGTCTCATCCTTCTTCTTGACAAATAATGTCGAACAGCCCCATGGGGAGGAGCTCGGCCTAATAAAACCCTTCTCTAGAAGGTCCGTGAGCTGAGTCTTCAGTTCAGCCAACTCCTTGGGCGCCATCTTGTACGGCCTTCTGGATATTGGCATGGTCCCCGGTGCAAGTTCAATTTTGAACTCTACCTCTCTATCGGGTGGCATCCCCGGCAAATCGTCCGGGAATACATCAGGGAACTCTCGGACCACTGGAATGTCTTCCAATCTGATGGTGGTGGCTTGATAGACACTTGGAAGTTTTATTTCTGGACTGTCCAGAAATAATGAGTGAGAACCGTGCACTTCTGAGTTTAAGTGCACGACTCGAAGGACGGTGTCTAAAACAGCGCCGTGGCGGGTTAACCACGACATCCCTAGGATGACATCGACCTTCTGTCCCTCTAAGATAATGAGAGACGTGGGGTACACTCTACCCGCTAAGTACAATGGTGCTTTGGAGACCATTACGCTTGCTGAAATCTTCCCACCCGGTGAACAGATCACATAAGGACTATCGGTGGGTAGTATTTGCAAACTGTGTTTAGCAATGAAAGCTTGGCTAATAAAATTATGCGTGGCGCCTGAATCAAACAGTACTATAGCGGGATGCTGGTGGAGTTGGAACATACCCGCAAGGATTTGCTCGCCCTCCGGCATGTCCTCAATGGCAAGCTGGTGGACAGTGCCGGGCCTAGTGTTTGCCCGCCGCGCATTTGTAGGGTTCCGGGGTTGATTCCTCCCCGGAAACTGTGGTGCCACTCCGCCGCCTTGCCTCTCCGGGCAACTGCTCGCGAAGTGTCCTGGACGACCACACTTGTAACATGTGGCTGCTGCTGGTGGAGTACTCGGTGGACGAAAGCCCGGCATGCGTTGCTGAGGTGCAAACGCACGCGGCATCGCCCGCTGCTGTTGTTGTTGTTGCGGTGGTACTGGCAGTGCCGGCCGGAATGACGGTGAAGAGGACGGCCGACTGTGGAACGGCATCGACTGCTGTGGTGGCTGCCAGCGTGGACCTGATGGTGGGTGATTCACCATCCGAAACTTCTGAGAAGGACCGCCTCCTTCTCCGCTGCTCTGCGGCGCGCTTCGCTTTCGCTCTGCCGCCGCCAATTCCTTGTCGGAGTCCTCCTGAACAATCGCAGCATCAATGATGTCGTTGAGGCTGCCGCGATTGAACATTGCCAACTTGTCCTTCAGGAGCGGGTTAAGCCCCTGGTAAAAATGGTCTCGCCGCTTCTCGTCTGTATCCGCGTGATACGACGCGTAGAGCGCGAGATTGTTGAACGCTCTGGAGTATTCCAGCGCGTTCCGGCTCCCTTGTTGCAGGTGTAGGAACTCCTGCGTCTTCCTCTTCATCAGACCTGGCGGTATATGATAGGCCCTGAAGGCCGTCCGGAACTCCGCCCAGGTCATCACTCGGTTGGTGGGCTGTGAAGCACAGAAGTTGGCCCACCACGCGCTCGCGGATCCTTGGAGCTGCTGGACCGCGAACTGAGTCTTGCGCTGCTCGTTGATCTGGAGCAGCCCGAACTTCATTTCTATGGCGCGGAGCCAGTTGTCCGCGTCAAGTGGTTCATCCGCCCTTGAGAATACCGGGGGATGAGTTGCCAGGAAGTCGGAGTAGGAGCTCTGTTGGCGCTCCTCACGATCCTGACGTCTCTCTGGGCGAGACGTATTCGCAATTAAAGTTTGCAGCAGCTCTGTGTGCTGCTGATGCAGCCCGCCATTGCCGCGACAATGTCGGCCAATGTAACCGTCGGCAGTGGCGGTGGCGGTGTTTGCTGTTGCTGTTGCTGCTGTTGCTGTTGTTGTCCCGAGGAGTCCTCGGGAGGTGGTTGGGAGGTCTCTCCCCCTTGACTGGTACCCCCAACGTCAGGGTTGGCACGAGTACGCGTCATTCTGAAATTCAAAACAGCAGCGATTAGCACATGTCTTACTTAAAATTCCACAAGCAACAGTAGGTATTAAAGTGACACATGATTAATTTGCACAACGTTCACATATATTGATAAAGCATAAACTTTATACAAGATACATTATTCTCAGATCTCCGAGAAGTCGTGCTCATGTCGTCACTACCTATACATACGCTACTGTCTACACGACATGTCACCGATTACAAAAGTTGGGTTACGCTACCCTAGCTGCCCTACTTGGCAACTGTAACCCCCTACTCGGAGTAGAACTCGACATCCTGTGGGTCGTCCACCTCCGGTACCTCTGCTGGTGGCTCGGGGTCTACCACCTCTTCTCCCATTCCGGGTTCTCCCATGGCTGGAAGACCCAAGACTACCGGTACGCCTAACACCGGGGGCACGAGGTCCTGCAAAGCATGCACCTCGTCCATAGCTTGGTTGTAGTCCTCTTCCCAGCCTTGTCCTTCCTCAATAGCGTCGTCCCGCTCTTGAGCAAGGTCCTCATTCTGCTGGGTTAGGGTCTGCACCAGCTCTTGCAACGCTGCGATGTCAACACGGCTCTTCTTCTTTGCCTTCTTCAGACGACGCAACTGATTGTGTTGTTCATTCAGTCGCTTGATCGTCAGAAGGAGCATATTGCGGAGTGCGCTGTGAGCACTCTCGAAATAATCTCCACGGTTTGTGCTCTCCTTGAGCTTGGTGGCGAGATGCTCCGTATGAACAGCTTGGCTGTCCATCACAGCGTTTCCTGCCCTCATTTGGAGGCTGAGATTTGCCTCCGCGGGGTTGTACCTTGGGCAACTCGGGTCTGTTGCCTCTAGGTACCTCTCTTCCCACACATGCTGAGCTCGTCCATCCACCGGAACGAGTGCGTATGGAGTGCCCTCCATAGCCTGCACGTGTAGTTGGCAGAAACGTGACATAGTGTCACGGGCTGCCACTTGCCACATCCCTTCCGGTTGTCTTCCTCTCACCGTGACGGTGAATGGCACCCAACCGGGTGGCGTAGGTCCTGCAGGAACCTCGACATGGATCGTCCACGTCTTGTTCCCCTCTTCGCCTTCTTCCTTGGCGAAGTATTGCGGCATCTGGTTGTACCCGAAATATTGGAGCATTTGCCACAATGCTTCCGGGTAGCCGCTACGGTCAGAACAGTGGGAAGCCACCCACCCGTTCTCCAACTGTTTATCTGCTGCCATCTGTAAAAATATATTTTAGAATTGTCAAATATTTATTTAAACAGTAAACCCCTGAGTTATAACATAAAACATGTCATTGAACCCATAAAACTTGGAAACGTAGTTCAAATTTTATACAAATTTGACTGCTGATCTGCTGTTCCCATGACAGCCCTGACCAGTTTCCATATCAACCTGATTTAGGCCATGTTAAAAGAAAAACCAATTCTGGAGCTCAACCTCAAAGTTAAAGTTAACTTCAATAGCTTTCCAGAAAGTATTTGGTTGGCCTAGGATCGGTCCTGGTTCAAAAGTTATGAGATGTCAAATTTAACAGAATTTCTGGAATCAATTGGACAGCACCTCCCTGCTTTAGGTACTGAATTGATCCAAGAATCCCAGTTAATTCTGTTCCCAATCTGACAAAACTTTCTGTTACAAAGTCGTAACCCATCTCATAAGCTTTCCAGAAGTACCTCATTTCCTATTTTTGGATTTTTAAGCAGAAAGTTATGCTTAATTTACAGAGAGTTTACAGAGAGTCTTTGATCTGTCCTGTTTTCTGGACAGTTTCAACTCTACTGCATTTTTCGAGTGGTTAAGGGATGAAACACCTCTGGACCTCAACAGAAAAGTTGTAAAGCTCTTCGAAAGCTTTCCATAAATGTATCATACGACCCCAATCTCGAAAGAACTCAACCTCTAGCCTCTGATTAACTTCAGCCTTGATTCAGCTGAAAACAGAGTGCTCTGTCCTTAACAACCTATAAGTTGAAAGCTTGTTAACTTTGAATATCCTGTTCAAGGGAAGGAGTTACATCAAGTTTTACTACATTGGATTAAAACCTTCCAGTTTTTACAATGAAGTTGTTTATATAGTTGGGTGTGACGTCGATACGTCACCAGATTATGTCGGTACTACGTCCTCACAAAGGAAAAACCTATACCGGGCTTAGCCGGCTTCGTTAGTTCAGTGGCACTACTCGTCACTCGCACACGGATGCTACACGTCTACCGTTTCGTTGTCAGGCTACCTGCAGAAACTCAATCAATCGTCAGACTCGGCTGCACACCGAGCCCGGAATCCATATAGTTGGTACACCCGGCCGTCATCACTCGCCCGGATGTTCTCAAGCCAAACACGCCTTGAGTTACGTGTTCACGTTTCAGACCACGTGACGGGGTCTCCCATGTTGCACCACGCACGCCAGGGACAGACGTTGCCCGAATACCCCAAACGACATGAAGAGTCGTAGAGGATACTAAAGCGGGTCGGGTTACCTGCCAACCGTGAGGCTCCACCCTTTAGCTTGTGCGCACTGGTGGACAGCGCTTACGTGCACCCCCCAGGACATAAATGTCCCGAGATGCACGATTTTCCGACATAACAAATAGGTTAATAAGCCACTTTCTATATACTAATAACATCCTTATACGGGCTACTAACTCGTTCCTCACTGGATTTTTGGAAAAGAAGACCATTGTACTGTGTTAAACCTCAAGCGAGCTGTGATACCACGCTGACACGACCCCATTTGGTCCTGTCGAGCCAGGATCACGCTGAGGGGTGCTGCGTTGCACAGCACCGTATAACACACGTCAAAGGTACAAAGCGGAAGCGGAAGTTTATTACATAAACAGTTTTATGAACATGTTTACATCAAAATACGTTTAGTCCACACTCGCGGGCGTAGACTACGCATCAAGTCACGTTCAGCCCTCGAACGTGTCCTTGCTAGCACACACACGCACACTAACTCTGCGGCGTGCACGACTCCCACTCGATGGGGTTCCCCTCCTGGGGTTCCGTCACCTCTTCCGGAGTCCCTTCCTCATAGAACCCTGCAAAAGCTTCAAACACAAGCAGTAAGCACGAAGGCTCAGCAAGTCTGACCCGTCTCACCTAAACATGGAACTTCTACATGAGGGTGATGGGTTACATGAGGTAAAAATCATTTGCAAGGACTCGCCTAATTAGTAGAACCTTACTTTCAAGTTTTAGCAGCAGGTTGTGGAGAACCTTACGCTAAGGCACATGAGAGAGCCGCAATCAAACAAGAAACGCATTTCTCTCATGTACTTTGCCCAAAGTTGAAAAGAACTTTAGTTAGCTCTAAGCTACAGCATATCATTAACAATCAATGTCCGTCTTTCAATCAGCAACATTTTAACATGTGACTAGCCTGTTCTTTCTACGTCACGGTACAGTGAACAAGTGGTACTCACTGACCGCGAGGGACGGCGATTATAATCGATTTACACCTGCAGGGTTACCCGAACAACCCGTCATGTACGCCCGTACTCGATGTTGCCTACAACAACCATCACGGACGCCGTACGCAACTACCTTTCACTCGTCAGCCAAATATTGAACCGGTCCCATCGCCCCGAGCAAGAGGTCCCTGCACGCGCATCTCTGTGCCGCCAGCCGATTTACACCTCGAGCTCTCAACCTACCCTCTGAACGACGGGCAATGCCTCAATGCCCAGATACCCGAGTTACATCAGTTTCCCGGTTCCCATATAGTCGGTAGGTCTTCGGTACTGTTCTAGCTTGTTCAACAGGCCCGCACACGGCTCGGTCCTCAATTGACACAAGCGGAGCTACAACACACAGGCCCCAAAGTCCTGCTGCCCTTACTCTCCGCTCGGTCTCATTTTATTGCCATGTGTATCATGTGCTATCTCTACCCGAGCAATGTGCCTCTAGCCTATTCTCGCGAGTAGTTCCAACTACTCGACTTGTACCGAATCCTACTCTATCCTAGCAATGCAGTAGCTAACGGGGTTTGCAATCCTAAACCCAACCCATGGTTCTCTTGGCTATGCAGTGGGGCTTCCAATCAAGACTCTAATGCACAGAATAAAGGAAACAAGTATGTGCTCAAAACAATAAACATTTGTAAAAAGGTTAATGCAAACCGGAGCTTGCCTTGCTGCTCTTGGTCGTAGGCTAGCTGTTCCTCCGGAGTAACGAAGTCTAGGACTTCGGGTTCCTCCTCGACCTTAGCGACTACATGATATAAGAAACATATGTATCAATTTAAATGCATTTGTATTAACTTTGAAGTTGTGAAGTCTATAACCCTTGCTAGACAGACCTAATGACTGTGAAACTTTTACTATGGCTTGGTTACGACCTAAACAGAGACTTGGTCAAGTTTTAGTTGCAGCAAAGCTAATTTGAGCCCTCCACAATTAATTATGTCCTTGACCTTAATTGGAACTCTTAGGGTGTTCTAGGAATTTTCATGAAACAAACTATGACTTTCTGAAAACTAGATTTTCAGAGGGTTCTAATGGATTTGGTCTCACTTAATTTGGAAGTCCCTAACTAAAGATATGAGCTAAACAATTTCAGAGGAAATTCTGAAAATGTTTCTGAACATTTTCTATTTTCTCTGGAACAGTTTCACTAATCACACCATCAGGTGGATCAGATTAGCTCAAATGGATCTGAAATTTTTATGGTAGTTCAGGGATATTTTGGTGAACATCCCAGCAAAATTTCGGGATTTTCCTCCACAGGATTCTCCAGTTAAAATTCCTAACAGTTTAAATTTTGAGGAATTAATTCTGGAAAATTAAGGGTTTTCATGAAGTGAAACTTGATTTTCTGGAAAGTACTCAGAGAGCTGAATCCAGCAAAATTTGGTTTACTCAATTTGGAGCTTTCTAGCCAAAGTTATGAGGATTTGAAGTTTGAAGGAAATCTGAAAATCGGGGAAAAGTTTAAACTCGCGCGTGGGCCCAGGGGACACGCGTCGCACGCCTAGGCGATGGCACATCGCGACCCACAAGGATTTTGCGCGCCAGCACACCCGATCTCGGCCGCAGCCGGATCCTGATTCAAAATATCTCCCGCTGACAGCTGGGGTCCACCCCCTTCTTCAACCTCGCGACACCCGCGCCCCGCCGCCGAGGGATCTCGCCGGAGAACTCGCCGCCGGCTGCTGTACAGCTCCAAACTTCTCGATTCTGGCCGCCCCTGCCTACTTTTACTCGGGGAACAGGATCCGAGGGTCAGCTGCTCATGACAACGGCCGGAGCATGGTCGGCGACGAGCCGCCACCTCAGAACGACTTCGGCCATGTCGGCTGACTACCCTAGCACCTCAGCTACTTGGGAAACCGGTCGGGGAGCATCAGTGGACCTTAGAGAAGGTCGACATGAGCTCGAGGCAGCTCGGGGAAGGCCCGAAATAGGTCCCCACCGTGCGCCCGATGCCGCCCGTTCGTTCCGCCATTAGTAGACCTCAAATTACGCCGGGCACAGAGGTTCTCCGGCCCAGAGTTGTGAAGGCAACTTGTGCGTTACCGTGTCTAGCTCGTGTGAGAGCGGCCTGAGGCCCTCTAATCCATTCTAGAGCACGAATTAAACAGAATCGTACCCGAAGGTCGTTCTGCACACAGAAAGGGGAAAAGTGGAAATTCGCCGCCGGTGAGCAACCACTCGAGCTGTGGCTCGGGGATGAGCAGCACCGGTCACCTGCGCGTCCAAGGGTGCCTTGGCTCGGGCGTGACAACGCCCTTGTTGGGCTGTCCACGAGAGCCCGAGGTGAGGCGGTTCCAAGTTCCGAGTTTGATCTTTCGGCACAGCCGATATCAATCGGTTTCAACCGAATTCTAGCAACGGGGAGGACGGAGGAAGGTCTCTAGTACCTTGCTGGGGCTCTGGAGTGGAAGGAGGGAGCTGTGATCGGCGTTCTCCGATCAAGTCCGAGCTGCGGAAGTTTTCGGCCGGCGCTGAGTTCTTGCGGGGAGGAACGGTGGTGCCTCGGCCGAGGAGGGGGCAGGCGCCTTAAGAAGGCTCTGCACCGCCTTGCGCCCGCGCGTGGGCAAGCAGCTGCTGGCGCGGCGGCTGCCCTCGGTGGCGATCACCGCTGCGGCTCGGCGACCCGAGTGAAAAAGTCTCAGTCGGTTTTGATCTGAGCAGTGGCTGACATGTGGGTCCCACCTCCAGTTTTAACCTCTGAAATTTATTCCTAATCACTGTTGTAAACAGTGAACCCCATACTACCCTTGGCAATTCAAATTATTCACCCATGAGCCATTTGAATTGATCAAAGTTCAAATGGGGTTTGGTTTGAATGGATTTCAGCACAAGTTCAGTTTGAAATTCAAATAAAGTTTGAATTTCTCCCACTTAGCTCATGTCAATATCAACTCCAAATGGAGGGAAAATTGGTGTGTGAGCTCACAAAAATGTGCTGGGTAAGAATATGCCTTCCACTTTTAAATTCATGGGATAAAAACAGTTTGAATTTGAATAAGGTTTCAAACTGCCCTCTTCCTAACTATACCCAAACTGACCTCAAAAAGGTTTTGAATTTGGGTGAAACTTGGCATGGACATCCTTAGTAAAGTATAGGAGTTTTCATATGTCCAGCCCATCTATATCACATGTGGGAAATACCACTTTTGCAATGTGTAAGTTTGTTCTCTAATGAGCATGTTGATAATTGTTACTTGCTCTTCATTTGTGTTCATCATTCTTCCTCAAATGAGGTGTGTGGTGTGGTGATGAACACTGCAAATGTGTGTCAAAAACTGAGGCCCTTACAGCTGAACTCAGGATTCTGAGTACTTTCCAGCAATACCAAATTCAGCTCATGAAAGTGAATAGTTTTCTAGAATTAAATCCCTAAAGTCTAAACTGTTGGGAATTTTATCTGGAGAACTACTTTATGAAAAATTCTGAAATTTGGCTAAGAGGTTCATTGGAAAATCCCTGAATCCCAGTAAAATGTTCAGACTCATCCAAGTTCATTTAGTTACCCTAATGGGGTGATTAAGAGAACTGCCCTGAGAAAATAGAAAAATATACAGAAACATTTTTCACATTTTCTCAAATCTTATTTAGGGCATAACTTTCTGTAGAATTCTTCAAATGACATGAAACCAACTCCATTAGGACCATCTTAAAGTCTAGTTTCCAGAAAGTAATGGTTGGAGCCATGAAAACCCCTGGAATTATTCAGAGGCTCAAATATTGACCAAACGGGCTTTTATTTGCACAAGGTTCAAATAAACTTTGTTTCAAATGAAACTTGGTCAAGACGCTGGTTAGGACCCTACCAAGCCACAATAAAAATTTCAGAACCACAGGGGAGGGCTAGCTAGAGTTATTAGTAAATAAGTATTCAAGTTTGCACTTTGCATTTAAATTTACATGTAGTATTGTATTTAACGTGTAGCCATTGAAGAAGAGACTCCGGAAGTGCTGGACTTCCTCCTTCCGGAAGAGGAACTAACCCCTGACCAGCAGCAACAAGGCAAGCCCCGGTTTGCATTAACCCTTTTATAAGTTTTCTTTTGTTTACATGAGTCATATGAAGTATGTATGTGCATTAGGTGCAGGATGAATGGAACCCCACTTGCATAACCAAAGGCTCCTAAAAGAGTGAGGGTAGTGTCTAAGACCTCGAGTAGATAGGCTATGCTTAATGATTCATAGGACTTCGGTACAAGTCGAGTAGTTGGAATCTACTCGTGAGATAGGCTTGGGACACACGGGTTCGGTTGAGTGATGTGAGATTACTTTAGTAATGAAAATGAGACTGGGCGGGGCTAGGGCGCAGCAAGAGGGAGTCTTGTGTGCGCAACCCTGTCCGTGTCGATTGAGGACCGATCCGTGTGCGGCCCACGCTGATCAAGTTTGAACGTACCAAAGGCATATCGGATATATGGGCCCCGATAAACCGAGGTAGCCTAAACCTTTGGGCGTCGAGGCATAACGCACCGATTTATAGGTGTAGGCTGAGGGCAGCAAGGTGGAAATCTGCCAACGGGCATAGAGGGATGCTCCGTGTGGGGAACCTCCTGCTCGTTTCGTTGTGATCGGTTCGACGTTTGGGCTGTTGGGTGAAAGGTTGTCCCGTACGACATCGAGTGAGCGTGCTGTGCAGCTCCACGGGTGGGCGTACGTGACGTGCTCTTTGGGTTTCCCTGCAAATGTATATCGAGTCGATTCGCCGTCCCTCGCGGTGAAGAGTACCACTTGGTCACTGAGTCGTGACGTAGATTAATGGATGAAACATGTTGATTCAATATTGCTGGTTGATATAATTGTATTGCTACATGTGTGCCCCCAAATACTGCTTACTAAATTTCAGATTTCATGAACTGTTAACTTGTTGCTAAAAGATGAACTAAGGATGAACTTGTAGGCGTGTCCTTTTGCTGAAATGTTACTATCCTATGTCCATTGTACCCCTCATGTAGAGTTTCATGCTTAGGTGAGTCGGTTAAGCCTTGCTGAGCCTTCGTGCTCATGGTTGCTGCTTAAGTGTTTTTCAGGTGAGGAGCCACCCACGGACTCGGAGTACGAGTCCACCGGCGAGGGTTACCCTCCGTCGGGGACCACGGCTGAGTGGGAGCCGTACACGCCGCGCTGAGCTGAGACGTGCAGCTAGTGTGGGTTGCCCTAGGGCTGGGCAACCGACTTTTGCTAGATAGGCGGGCGTGAGTTGTACAAAAGAAACTTCCGCTGTGTAATAAAGACCCTAGTTTGTAACTGAGCAGTGTACTACTTTGTACCTTCAGTTTGTTTTCCCTTGTAATATAATGTGTTCTTATGACGTGTGCTGTCGGGTGTCGCATCGCGCGGCACCACCCTCTACGATCCTGGATGAGCGGATTCCGGTCCGCCACATAACGGCAAGTGATCATCCCAATTCTTTCCGTGGTTGATAGCGCAAGGTCATAGCATGTCTTCTAAGATCTGATTTACCCGCTCTGTTTGCCCATCCGTCTGCGGGTGGTATGCTGAACTACGGATCAGCTTCATCCCCAAGGCAGCGTGTAGCTGCTCCAAAAAACGGGACACAAATAAAGTGCCCCGATCCGATATGATGGTTCGGGGTACGCCGTACAAGCATAGGATCCGTGAGACGTACAGTTCAGCGTACTTCTTGGCGTTGTAGTTGGTGTTGACCGGGATGAAATGGGCAACTTTGGTGAGCCGATCGACGATCACCCTCACCGAATCATGTTTCTGCAAGGTGGTGGGTAAACCTATGATGAAGTCCATGCTCACATCCTCCCACTTTCAGGTAGGAACGCCCAGTGGTTGTAGTAGCCCCAGTTTCCGCATATGGTCTGCCTTCACCCTTCGACATGTATCACACTCGGACACGTACTTTGCAATTTCCCGCTTCATCCGTGTCCACCAAAACTTGCTTCTGAGTTCTTGATACATTTTGTTGCTGCCGGGGTGAATAGAAAACTTTGACAAGTGAGCCTCATCAAAGATTTTCTTCCGTAATTCCGGGTTACGGGGTACGACGATCCGGTCCTTGAACCATAGGACGCCGTCTCCGTCCTTCAGGAAACATTTCAACTCCGCACTGTCTACACGTCTCCGTAAATGCGACATGCCCTTGTCATGTTTCTGAGCTGCCGCTATCTCTTCATGGATGGTGGGGATCAAAGCTAGGTTGTAGAGAGCTCCATGTGGAATTACATGCAGTGGTGGTTCGCTCTCTTCCAACGGGGTGATGGTCAGATTTTTGACGTGTGACTTGCGGCTCAGCGCATCTGCCACTACGTTTGCCTTGCCCGGATGATAATGGATCTCTATTTCGTAATCCTTTATCAGTTCTAACCATCTTCGCTGCCTCATGTTCAGCTCCTTCTGAGTGAATATGTGCTTGAGGCTCTTGTGGTCGGTATATAAATGTACGAGGTTACCGAGTAGGTAGTGCCTCCACATTTTCAGTGCAAGTACAACGGCAGTGAGCTCCAAGTCGTGAGTTGGATAATTCTGCTCATGGTTTCTAAGCTGCCGTGACCCATACGCGACCACTCTTCGGTCTTGCATCAGCACACATCCGAGCCCAATGCCGGATGCATCGCAGTACACGTCGAACGGTTTTGTTGTGTCTGGCGGCGCCAAAACCGGTGCTGATGTTAGGTGCTTGACTAAAGCCTTGAATGCTGCTTCACATGCCGGACTCCAAACATATTTGGTAGCCTTCTTCAGCAGCTCCATCATAGGCTTGGCAATCTTCGAGAAGTTCGGAATGAACCTCCGATAATATCCCGCGAGTCCGAGGAAACTCCGTACCTCATGAACAGTCCTCGGGGACTTCCAATTCAGCATTTGAGTGATCTTACTCGGGTCTACAGCGATACCCTCCGCTGAGATGATATGCCCGAGAAAAGGCACTTGCGATATCCAGAATTCGCACTTGCTAAATTTCGCGTATAGCTTGTGATCCCGTAGTCGTTGCAAGACTATACGCAGATGTTTCTTGTGATCTTCCTCCGACTTGGAATATACCAGGATGTCGTCGGTGAAGACCACGACAAACTTGTCCAGATCTGGCATGAATACCGAGTTCATCAAATACATGAAGTGAGCTGGAGCATTGGTGAGGCCGAAGGACATGACCAGGTACTCATAAAGCCCGTACCTCGTCGAGAAAGCCGTCTTTGGAATATCCTCAGCCCGTATCTTAATCTGATGGTACGCGGATCTTAAGTCCATCTTGGAAAAGATCTTTGCTTCGACCAACTGAACAAACAACATGTCGATCCGTGGCAACGGGTACTTGTTCTTGATGGGTACGGCATTTAATGGATGATAGTCCACGCAAAGCCGCAACGTCTCATCCTTCTTCTTTACAAATAATGCCGAACAGCCCCATGGCGAGGAACTCAGCCTAATAAAACCCTTCTCCAGGAGGTCCGTGAGCTGAGTCTTCAGTTCAGCCAACTCCTTGGGCGCCATCTTGTACAGCCTTCGGGATATTGGCATGGTTCCTGGTGCAAGTTCAATCTTGAACTCCACCTCTCTATCAGGCGGCATCCCCGGTAAATCATCGGGAAACACGTCAGGGAACTCTTGGACCACTGGAATATCTTCCAATCTGATGGTTGTGGCTTGATAGACACTTGGAAGTTTTATTTCTGGACTGTCCAGAAATAAGGAGTGAGATTTGTGCACTTCTGAGTTTAAGTGCACAACTCGGAGGACGGTGTCTAAAACAGCGCCGTGGTGGGTTAACCACGACATCTCTAAGATGACATCGACCTTTTGTCCCTCTAAGATTATGAGAGACGTAGGGTAGACTCTACCCTCTAAGCACAATGACGCTTTTGGGACCATCATGCTTGCTGAAATTTTCCCACCCGGTGAACAGATCACATAAGTACTATCGGTGGGTAGTATTTGCAAGCTATATCTATCAATTTAAGCTTGGCTAATGAAGCTATGCTTGGCGCCTGAATCAAACAATACTATGGCTGGATGCTAGTGGAGTTGGAACATACCCGCAAGGATTGGCTCACCCTCTGGCACGTCCTCTATGGCAAGCTGGTGGACAGTGCCGGGCCTAGGGTTTGCCCGCCGCGCATTGGTAGGGTTCCGGGGTTGATTCCTCCCCGGAAACTGCGGTGCAACTCCGCCGCCTTGCCTCTCCGGGCAACTGCTGCCGAAGTGTCCTGGACGACCACACTTGTAACATGTGGCTGCTGCTTGTGCGGTGCTCGGTGGACGAAAGTCCGGCATGCGCTTCTGAGGTGCATACGCACGCGGCATCACCCGCTGCTGCTGCTGTTGTTGTGGAGGTGGTACTAGCAGTGTCGGCCTGAATGCCGGTGAAGAATACGGCCGACTGCGGAACGGCATCGGCCTCTGTGGTGGCTGCCAGCGGGGACCTGATGGTGGGCGATTCACCATCCAAAACTTCTGAGAAGGACCGCCTCCTTCTCCGCTGCTTTGCGGCGTGCTTCGCTTTCTCTCCGCCGCCGCTAACTCCTTGCCGGAGTCCTCCTGAACAATCGCAGCATCAATGATGTCGTTGAGGCTGCCACGATTGAACATCACCAATTTATCCTTCAGGAGCGGGTTAAGCCCCTGGTAAAAGTTTTCCCGCCGCTTCTCGTCGGTATCTGCGTGATACGACGCATAGAGCGCGAGATCGTTGAACGCCCTGGAACATTCCAGCGTGTTCCGGCTCCCTTGCTGCAGGTGTAGGAATTCCTGCGTCTTCCTCTTCATCAGACCTGGCGGTATGTGATAGGCCCTGAAGGCCGTCCGGAACTCTGCCCAGGTCATAACTCGGTCGGTGGGCTGTGAAGCACAGAAGTTTGCCCACCACGCGCTCGCGGATGCTTGGAGCTGCTAGACCGCGAACTGAGTCTTGCGCTGCTCACTTATCTGGAGCAGCCCGAACTTCATATCTATTACACGGAGCCAGTTGTCCGCGTCGAGAGGTTCATCCGCCCTTGAGAATACCAGGGGATGAGTCGCTAGGAAGTCGTAGTAGGATCTCTGTTGACGCTCCTCACGATCTTGATGTCTCTCTGGGCGAGACGTATTGGCGATGAGAGTTTGCAGCAACTCCGTGTGCTGCTGATGAGAACCCGCCATTGCCGCCACGATGTCGGCCAATGTAACCGTTGGCAGTGGCGGTGGCGGTGTTTGCTGTTGCTGTTGCTATCCCGAGGACTCCTCGGGAGGCTGTTGGGAGGTCTCTCCCCCTTGGCTAGTACCCCCAACGTCCGGGTTGGCACGGGTACGCGTCATTCTGAAATTCAAAACAGCAGCGATTAGCACATGTCATACTTAAAATTCCATATGCCACAGTAGGTATTGAAGTAACACATGAATAACTTGCACAACATTCACATATATTGATAAAGCACAAAAGATATATTGTTCTCGGGTCTCCGAGAAGTCGTGCTCATGTCGTCACTACCTATACATACGCTACTGCCTACACGACATGTCACCGATTACAAAAGTTGGGTTACACTACCCTAGCTGCCCTTCATGGCAACTGTAACCCCCTACCCGGAGTAGAACATGACCACCTGCGGGTTGTCCTCCTCCGGTACCTCTGCTGGTGGCTCCGGATCTACCACCTCTTCTCCCATCTCGGGTTCTCCCATTGCTGGAAGGCCCAAGACCACCGGTATGCCCAATACCGGAGGTACGAGGTCCTGCAATGCATGCACCTCATCCATGGCCTGGTTGTAATCTTCTTCCCATACTTGCCCTTCCTCAATAGCATCGTCTCGCTCTTGAGCAAGGTCCTCATTCTGCTGGGTTAGGGTCTGCACCAGCTCTTGCAACGCCGCGATATCGACACAGCTTTTCTTCTTCGCCTTCTTCAGACGATGCAACTGATTATGCTGTTCATTCAGTCGCTTGATCGTCGGAAGGAGCACATTGTGGAGTGCGCTGTGAGCACTATCGAAATGGTCTCCATGGCTTGTGCTCTCCTTGATCTTTGCGGCAAGATGCTCCGTATGAACAGCTTGGCTGCCCATCACGCCGTTTCCCGCCCTCATCTGGAGGCTGAGGTTTGCCTCCGCGGGGCTGTACCTTGGGCAACCCGGATCGGCTGCCTCCCGATACCTCCCTTCCCACACATGCTGAGCCCGTCCCACCACCGGAACGAGCGCGTATGGAGTGCCCTTCATAGACTTCACGTGTAGTTGGCAGAAACGTGACATGGTGTCACGGGCTGCCACTTGCCACATCCCTTCCGGTTGTCTACCTCTCACCGTGACGGTGAACGGCACCCAACCGGGTGGCGTAGGTCCTGCAGGGACTTCGACATGGATTGTCCACGTCTTGTTCCCCTCCTCGCCTTCTTCCTTGGCGAAGTACTGTGGCATCTGGTTGTACCCGAAATATTGAAGCATCTGCCTCAATGCTTCCGCATAGCCGCTACGGTGAGAACAGTGGGACACCACCCACCCTTTCTCCAACTGCTTATCTGCTGTCATCTGTAAAAATATATTTGATAAATGTCATATATTTATTTAAACAGTAAACCATTGAGTTATAACATAAGACATGTCATTGAACCCATAAAACTTGGAAACATAGTTCAAATTTTTAAACAAATTTGACTGCTGATCTGCTGTTCAACATGACAGCCCTGATCAGTTTATCTCATCCTGATTTAGGCCATGTTAAAGGCAAAACCAATTCTGGAGCTCAACATCAAAGTTAAAGCTAACTTTTATAGATTTCGAGAAAGTATTTGCTTGGCCTAAGATCTGTCCTAGTTAAAGAGTTATGAGAGGTTAAAGTTAACAGAATTTCTGGAGAAAATTGGGCAGTACCTCCCTGCTTTAGGTACTGATTTGATCCAAGAATTCCAGTTAATTATGTTCCAAATCTGACAAAACTTTATGTTACAAAGTTGTAACCCATCACATATGTTTTCCATAACTACCTCATTTTCTATTTTTAGATTTTTATGCCGGAAGTTATGCTCAATTTACAGAGAGTTTGTGCTCTGCCCTGTTTTCTGGACAGTTTCAACTCTACTGCATTTTTCAACTGGTTAAGTGATGAAACACCTCTGGACCTCTACAGAAAAGTTGTAAAACTCTTCCAAAGATTTCCAGAAATGTATCATATGACCGCAACCTCGAAAGAACTCAACCTTTAACCTTTGATTAACTTCAGCCTTGATTCAGCTGAAAACAGAGTGCTCTGTCCTTAACAACCTATAAGTTGAAAACTTGTTAACTTTGAATATCCTGATTAAGGGAAGAGGTTACAGCAAAGTTTTAATGCTCAAGATTAAAAATTTCAAGTTTTACAATGAAGTTATTCATTTAGTGGGGTGTGACGTCGATGCATCACCAGATCATGTCGGTGCTACGTCCTCACAAAGAAAAACCTATACCGGACTTAGCCGGCTTCGTTAATTCAGTGGCACTAAACGTCACTCACACACTGATGCTACACGTCTACCGTTTTATGGTTAGACTACCTGCAGAAACTCAAACAATCATCAGACTCGGCTGCACACCGAGCCCGGTATCCATACAGTTCGTACACCCGGCCGTCATCACTCGCCCGGATGTTCTCAAGCCAAACACGCCTTGAGCTACGTGTTCACGTTTCAGACCACGTGATGGGGTCTCCCAAATTTCACCACGCACGCCAGGGACAGACGTTGCTCGAATACCCCAAACGACATGAAGAGTCGTAGAGGATATCAAAGCAGGTCGGGTTACCTGCCACCCGTAGGGTTCCACCCTTCAGCTTGTGCGCACTGGTGGACAGCACTTACGTGCACCCCCAAGACATAAACGTCCCGAGATGCACGATTTTCCGACATAGACAAATAGGTTAGTATGCCACTTTCTATACGCTAATAGCATTCTTATACGGGGTACTAACTTGTTCCTCACTGGATTTTGAAAAAGATGACCTTTCTAGTGCGTTAAACCTCAAGCGAGCTCTGATACCACGCTGACACGACCCCACGGTCTTGTCGAGCCAGGATCACGCTGAGGGGTGCTGCGTTGCACAGCACCGGATAACACACATCAAAGGTACAAAGCGGAAGCAAAGTTTATATTACATAAAGTGGTTTATGAACATGTTTAAATCAAAATAGGTCCAGTCTACACTCATGGGCGTAGACTACGCATCATGTTCATGTTCAGCCTGTGAACATGTACTTGCTAGCACACACGCACACTAACACGGCGGCGTGCACGACTCCCACTCGACGGGGTTCCCCTCCTGGGGTTCCGTCTCTTCCTCGGGAGTCCCATCCTCATAGAACCCTGCAAAAGCTTCAAACACAAGCAGTGAGCATGAAGGCTCAGCAAGACTGACCCGTCTCTCCTAAACATGGAACTTCTACATGAGGGGTGATGGGTACATGAGATAAAGACCAGTTGCAAAGGACTCCTAATTAGTGGAACCTTACTTTCATGTTTTAGCAGCAGGTGGTGGAGAACCTTACGCTAAGGCACATGAGAGAGCCGCAATCAAACAAGAAACGCATTTCTCTCAGGTACTTTGCCCAAAGTTGAAAGGAACTTTAATTAGCTCTAAACTACAGAAAATCATTAACAATCAAGTCCATCTTTCAATCAGCAACATTTTAACGTGTAACTAGCCTGTTCTTTCTACATCACGGTACAGTGAACAAGTGGAATTCACTGACAGCGAGGGACGGCGATTATAATCGATTTACACCTGCAGGGTTACCCGAACAACCCGTCACATACGCCCGTACTCGATGTTGCTTACAACAACCATCACGGACGCTGTACGCAACTACCTTTCACCCGTTAGCCAAATGTTGAACTGGTCCAATCGTCCCGAGCAAGAGGTCTCTGCACGCGCATCTCAGTGCTGCCAGCCGATTAACACCTCGATGTGGGGACCACCCCGTGGTTCACCCACTCCAGGATCGCATAGGGTGGTGCCGTGCGATGCGGCACCTAACAGCACACACGAAAAGATTAAAGAACAACATACGAACTTTTATTTGATATCAAACAGCGGAAGTCTTTTTACAAAACCTATTCATACAGCGGAAGTAATATACATATATGGCCTCTCATCCTAGCTATGCAAAAGTGCAGCTGTCCAGCCCGGGGACGCTACACGGTAGCAGCAAGGAACCGGAGAATCACGGCGGCGTGCAGGGCTCCAGCTCAGCCGTGTACCCCGACGGGGGCATCGCCTCGTCCTCGGAACCTTCCTCATAACTCTCACCTGCACACAGCTCAAATATTGCAACCGTGAGCACGAAGGCTCAGCAGGTCTTAACCGTCAACCCTAGGCATGGAACTCTACGTGCAAGGATGTGTAAGGTGGGAAAGGACTTTGCAATAAAGACAAGCCTATAAGTTGATCCTTACTTTCAGTTTTATAGCAGCAGATTCATGTGCCTTAGACAGCCCTCACATCGGAAGTCCACAATCAAACAAGAAAGGCTTTCCTCCGATGTGGTGATGCCCAAAGTGGAATATAAACTTAATTAGCTCTATAACTACAGCAATCAAGGTATTCAAGACATTAATAGATCAATACAGCATTTTCACTTGGCTTATTTCACTTCTTACTACGTCACAACGCAGTGAACCAGCGGGTACTCAAATAACCGCGAGGGATGGTGATTGCAATCAAGACACACCCGGATAACACGTTACATACACCCACTTTCAGAAGCGTGATTCCACACCCCTTCCTACTCTGTTGTATGCAACAACCTTTCAAAGGCAACCCAAATGCCGAAGCGGTCCATCCGTAACGGGTAGGAGGTCCCCGCGTGGAGGGTGACTGTGCCCACCGGCAGATTTACACCTTGCTACCCTCAACCCACTCCTATTTACGGTTGGGTAAGCCTCGGCACCCAGGTTAACCAATTACATCGGTTTCCTGGTTCCCATATGCCAGTATGCATCCGGTACTGTTCGATACTTGTCCAGCAGGGCCGCACATGGACGGTCCTCAACCGACACCAACAGGGCTACACACGTGAGACCTCTGCTCACTGCATCCTATCCCCCCTGCTGGGTCACATTTTCATAACTCAAGCCATTTTCTACCTCTTCTCATTCCGTGTAATAAATACTATCTCGCGAGTAGCTTCCAACCACTCGACTTCTACCGAGATCCTAAACATTAGCATGACATTCTCTACTCATCGAGATTTTAAACTACCCAACCCTCCATAGGATTTAAAAAGGGCTATGCAAGTGGGGTTTCAATCACCCTAACTCTAATGCATACATTTCAACCTAGACATAAGTGATACAAATGAAAAGCTTTATAAAAGGTACTTAAGTGCAAACCGGGTCTTGCAAAGATCAGCTAATTTCTGGAATTATTTCCCTAATAGAAACTTCAAATAATTGGAACTGGGCCCACTGTTTTAATTCGGACCAGTCAGATTTTGGCAACACTGGGGGCTATGGGGTTATTCCCGCGCAGCCGCACCAGATCCGGCGCCACAAGCCGATCCGGCGCTTTCCTGGTGCCACTGACAGGTGGGGCAGGCCCCCACCTTCTTCAACCGCGCGCCCGGCCGGCCTCCTCGCCGGAGAAGCGACCGTGCCTCGTCGGAACGGCTGTCCCGTGCCTTAAACGGCTCAACCCTCGCTGCCTGTGCCTAAAACCCGACGAGGAACACTTTGGTGAGCTCGGTGGCGGCGCTAACTGGCCGGGAATACCTCCCCGACGGTGGCAGTAACTCGGGCGACTCCGGCGACGTGGTGTTCGCCCGGCAAGCGCGGAAACCGACTGCAGTTGGGTCCTACAGCACCACCATGACCTGGGGAGCTCGGAACACTACCCTGATCCCTCGGAAAATGGCTGGAAACATGAGCTCACCGTGCGACCGAAGTGGTTCTTCCCCACCGTGAGGAAAAAAACAGAGAACTCTTCGGACTCTGCATGGTATTGCTTGCCGTTTGCTCAAGAAGGGTCGTCATGGCTTGGAGAACCTATGCCTACACTCTTGTGAGCCCCAACCCAATATGGCCCTGGAATTTCCCGTTTTTTTTTCAACTCGGTTCCAAGGAACCGCCGGTGACAAACTTCGAATTCCGGCCAACCTAGGCTATGACCTAGCTCCAAACTGGGAGGACAGCAAGAAGGGTTGACAACACACCTAGAACACCGGTTGGATGAGCGTGAACGAGTCTGAGGTGGCCGGTCGACGGTGTGGCGTCTTGGCGGCAAGCTGGAAAATGGAACGAGGAATTCATGCTCAGTTCTCGGGACCAGCACGAAGGAACGACAGGGGCTGTCGTCAGAGAGGAACTAGAGGGCCTTGCGCACCTTCCTACGACCTCAACCGGTCGCTGACAACGTCGGAGTGGTGTCGATCACGGACAAGCGACACGAAGTGACCGAGCGGCGGTCGAGGCTACTTGCACTGAGCAGGGAAAAGGGAAAACACGTCGGTGGACGGCCGAGAGAGCAAGGGGGGTGTCCTGGGACTGTGGCACGCACGGATGATCAAGTAGGCGGCAGAAACAGGAGGTGGCGCGGCACACCTCGGGCGTGGGTCGGAGACGGGAGCTATCACGCCCCTGCTGTTCGACCAAATGAAGCAAAGGCGGTTGCTTTGCTGTGAAACTGAGCACCGGGCCCCACTTCACCCTTTGTTTATTCAAACTTTCTCTGATCTTTTCCATCCAGCAACTCAAAATTTAAGGCTAGACTTTCACCCCAAGTTAAGTTTGAATTTGCTGAATTCAAAGAGTTTGAATTCAGGTGTGAAATTTGGATGTGGTTTGATCATTTGAATTTGAAAAAGAGTTTGAATTCTCCACTTTGTATTGCCTAAAAAATATAGCAAACCAGCTCCAAAGTTTCCAATTTTTGGCATGGCTTCTCATTCAAAGGTGGAGGACTCAGTTGTGAAACCAAATTTTGAAATTGAGGGGATTGGAATTTGAAACTGAATTTGAAATTCAGATTAGAGGGCTTTTCTTTTTAATCCCAAACAAATATTGAAACTCCTCCAAATGAGCTGAAATTTGGAAGGTTGAATATTTGGACCATGAGGATCCAAGTTATGAATTTAGATATCCATGTTTGGAAGTTTTGGGAAGTCTAAACCCTCACTTTGGACTTACACCATTATAATTCAAAGTTTTAATTCCCCTTGTTTTTCATAAGTGTACATGAGCTGAATTTTCTTGCTACCACTTTTGGGGATTTTACATCCCTCCCTCCTTAAAAAGAATCTCGTCCCGAGATTCCAAAGGAAACGGAAAGTGGGGAAAACTTTACCAGGTATATGATGATAGCAAGTCCGGATAGTACGTTCGTAGATAGTCCTCGCTTTCCCATGCCGCCTCATCAGCGGTATGGTTACTCCACAAGACCTTGTAGAACCATAAGGTCCGGTTTCTTGTGGCACGAGTCTTTTCATCGATGATACGGATTGGATACTCCGTGTACATGAGGTCCGGTTGAAGAACTTCTATGTCTTCAGTGCGGATTTCAGCAGAGGGTTTGAGACACTTCCTCAGCTGAGAGATGTGGAAGACATTGTGAATCTCTGCGAGCGACGCTGGTAACTCCAGGCGATAGGCCACGGGTCCGCATCTTTCAATGACGACGAATGGACCAATGAACCACGGCGCAAGTTTACCCTTCACTCCAAAACGGTGAACTCCCTTCATCGGAGACACACGGACATAAACATGGTCCCCGATGTCGAAGTGGAGAGGGCGGTGTCTTTTATCCGCATAGCTCTTCTGATGAGATTGAGCAGCCTTGAGATTGGCTTGTATTACTCGCACTCGTTCTTCAGATTCATTCACAAGTTCAATGCCATAGATGACTCGCTCGCCGGACTCGCACCAGTTGAGAGGGGTGCGACATTTGCGGCCGTAGAGAGCTTCATACGGCGCCATCTTAATGCTAGCTTGATAGCCATTATTATAAGAGAACTCCGCCAACGGCAAATGGTCGTCCCAATGCTTTCCGTGGTGGATGGCACAAGCGCGTAGCATGTCTTCAAGCACTTGATTCACCCGTTCAGTTTGACCATCCGTCTGCGGGTGATACGCGGAGCATCGGATCAGTTTGGTCCCCAACGATGTGTGCAGCTGTTCCCAAAACCGAGAGACGAACAGCGCACCGCGATCTGAAATGATGGAGCGGGGAACACCGAGCAAACATAAGATCTTTGCAATGTACAGCTCCGCATATTGCTTGGCCACGTACTTTGTATGTACGGGGATAAAATGAGCCGACTTGGTTAGTCGATCGACTATCACCCAAATCGAGTCATGTTTGTGGGACGTGAGAGGTAATACGACTATGAAGTCCATGCTGATATCCTCCCACTTCCACGCCGGAATGTTTAATGGTTGCAGCTGTCCGGCTTTTCGCATATGGTCGGCCCTCACACGCCGACACGTATCGCATTCGGATACGTACTTTGCCATTTCTCTTTTCATCCATGTCCACCAAAATCTGGTTTTCAGATCCTGGTACATCTTGTTGCTGCCCGGATGAATAGAATACTTGGACAGATGAGCTTCGTCCAAGATTTTCTTCTGAAGCTTCATGTCACGGGGTGCCACTATACGGTCTTTAAACCATAGAGTGTCGTGTTCATCTCTTCGGAAGCACTTCATTTCGCCATTCTCCATCCTTCTCCGAATGTGCGACGTTCCCATGTCTTTCTTCTGAGCTTTCATAATCTCCTCTCTTATGGTCGGGACGAGAGCAAGATTATATAACGCCCCATATGGAATCAAGTACAGACTTGGCTCCTCCTCTTCAAGTGGGGTGATGGACAGACTGTTGACATGTGATTTGCGGCTCAAGGCGTCGGCAACCACGTTTGCCTTCCCGTGATGGTAGTGAATCTCGATCTCATAGTCTTTGATCAGTTCTAGCCATCTCCGTTGCCGCATATTCAACTCCTTTTGAGTGAAGATATATTTTAGACTTTTGTGGTCCGTGTAGAGGTGCACTAAGTTCCCAAGCAAATAGTGCCTCCACATCTTCAAGGCTAATACCACAGCAGCGAGCTCAAGATCATGAGTCGGATAGTGCTGCTCGTGGTTACGAAGTTGGCGTGAGCCATAGGCGACCACTCTTCCTCCTTGCATCAATACACAGCCAAGCCCGATGCCGGACGCGTCACAATATACGTCGAAGGGCTTGGTTGTATCCGGTTGAGCTAACACCGGGGCTGTTGTAAGATGCTTCACTAATGCCTGGAAAGCTTCTTCACAAGCTGAGCTCCAAACATATTTGATCCCCTTCTTCAACAGTCCAGTCATCGGCTTAGCAAGCTTGGAGAAATTTGGTATGAATCTCCGGTAATATCCTGCTAACCCGAGGAAACTTCTGACTTCATGGACTGATGTGGGGGATTTCCATTTCAGCACTTGTTCGATTTTGCTTGGATCAACTGCAATACCTTCTGCAGAAATAATGTGACCATGGAATGCCACTTGGCTGATCCAAAACTCACACTTGCTGAACTTGGCATAAAGCTTATGGTCACTTAATCGTTGAAGTATGATATGCAAGTGTTTGGCATGTTCTTCTTCAGACTTGGAGTAGACCAAGATGTCGTCCATGAACACCACCACAAACTTGTCCAACACCGGCATGAACACTGAGTTCATAAGATACATGAAGTGTGCCGGGGCCTTGGTGAGACCAAAGGACATGACGAGGTATTCATACAACCCATATCTCGTCGAGAAGGCCGTCTTTGGAATATCTTCCGCTCGGATCTTGATTTGATGATATCCTGAGCGAAGATCCATCTTCGAAATACACTCGCACCCACAAGTTGATCTAATAATATATCGATGCGGGGCAGTGGATATCTATTCTTGATGGTGACAGCGTTGAGAGGTTGGTAGTCCACACACAACCTCAAGGTTTCATCCTTGTTCTTCACAAACAGCGCGCGAGCATCCCCATGGTGAGGAACTTGGTCGAATGAAACCCTTCTTCATTAGATCGTTGAGCTGCTCTTTCAGTTCAGTCAGCTCGTTCGGAGCCATCTTGTATGGTCTCCGTGATATCGGCGTCGTCCCAGGTACAAGTTCAATCTTGAACTCGACATCTCTTTCGGGTGGCATGCCCGGAAGATCATCCGGAAAGACATCCGGGTATTCACGGACCACACGAATATCCTCAAGTTTCGTGACTTCTGTGTTATAGGTGGCTGGAGCTTCTTGAACCGAACGGTCAAGAATAAGAACATGTGGTTCATGAAGTGGAGAGTTTAAACGAACCACGTGTGGAATGATGTCAAGAACAGCACCATGGCGATGTAGCCATGACATTCCTAAAATAACATCAAGTTTTTGACTCTCTAACATGATCAGAGAAGTCGGATATAGATTCCCACCCAACTGTAATGGTGCTCTATAGACCATTCTATCAGCTGTTATTTTCCCACCCGGAGAACATATCAAATATGAATTATTTGTGGGAATGATAGGCAGTTGATATTTAATAACATAAGACTGACTTATGAAATTGTGGGTGGCACCGGAGTCAAAAAGTATGAATACGGGATGATCTAGGTAAGAGAACGTACCCGCGAGGACGGGTTTGCCTTCTGGCACGTCTTCGATAGCTAAGTGGTGAACGTTGCCGGGTTTTGGTGCTGGTTTCTTGGGCTGGTTGCGGGGCTGATTAGCACCCTGATATGGTGCTGCACCCCTGCCCTGTCGCGGCTCGGGGCAGTCTCTTGAAACGTGCCCGACACGGCCACACGTGTAGCACGTGTAAGGTGTCGGGGTCCCGCCGACTTGAGGACGGAATCCCGGTGCACGCTGTTGAAACTGGGGCACACGCGGGACCCTCCTTTGCTGCTGCTGTTGCTGTGGTGGATACGTCGGTGGAAAGCCCGGCGCATTATATTGCCGACCACGAAACTGAGGCGGTCGTGCCGGTGGCTGCCATCTCTGACCGGATGGTGAGCGATACACCACGCTGTATTTCTGTGATGTCCCACCACTGCTGCTGGTCAGCGTGCTGCGTTTCCTCTTTTCAGAACCGCGCTCGCGCTGAGCATTCTCTTGTAGAATCCCGGCATTAACGAGGTCGTTGAATGTGTCGCGATTGCTTTGGGCGAGATGGACCTTCATCTTGGAATTCAGGCCCCAGAAGAAAGCATTACGCTTATTGTCTTCCGTCCCCACAAATCCTTGCGCATACTGCGCCAGCTTGTTGAATAACCTGGAGTACTCATGAGCACTCCTCTCGCCCTGTCGTAGCGCCAGGAACTCCTGGAGCTTCATTTCCATCACACCGGGAGGTATGTGATAGGCGCGGAACGCCTCCCGGAACTCCGTCCATGTGACGGCATGTCCAGCCGGTAAGGAGGCGGTATAGTTCGCCCACCAGGTACTGGCTTCTCCTTGAAGCTGTTGCGCTGCGTACAGCGCCTTCTGATGTTCGGTGCATCGTAGCAGCCCAAACTTTGCCTCCATTGTGCGGATAAAGCTGTCCGCCTCCAAAGGTTCTTTGGCCTCCGTGAAGACCGGTGGATGGGTCGCCATGAATTCTGAATATGAACTTTATTGGGGCTTTCGTTGCCCATTGTCTTGGCGTCCTCCATGATGGGACGCATTTTGCTGGACTAGCATCCGCAGCAACTCAGTTTGCTCGTCGCGCGAGCCGAGCACTGCGGCGAGAACCTCCGCCAGGTTCCTTGGGAGTTCTGGCGGTGGAGGAGGTGGTTGCTGCTGCGTCGTGGTTTGCTCCGGAGGTGGAGACTCATCACCACGAACTTGACTCGGACCTCCCTCCTCTTGCGTTGAACGTGTCCGCACCATTCTGCATTCAGACCATTCAAACAATCAGCGCATGTTGGTTTATTTCATCCAGTCTATACAATAGTAGTGCGAGAATGGGATAAACAATGCGCATAACAATCACACATATGGATAAAGTATAAACTTTATGCAACATATACATCCCTGGACCGTGTCACACGATCGAGTTCCAAAGTATTGAACTTTATGGGTTTAAAAGTTCATTTCGACCATCGGGGTCACCACGGGGTGTTAAGTGTGTTAGCATGCGTAATTCCTCACTATTGTATTGGACCCAAACATGTACTAACTCGAAGTGATGTGTCAAATGCATAAACCCTTCGACTCCAACTCGCTGTTTTACAACAGCCACTGGACGTCAAACGGTGAAACTAAGTGTTTTGGTTGAAACACAGAAAATTCCAGAGAGCATTTGGTCTGCCCTGTTTCTGAACAGTATCTATTCATCTGAGATTTTCATCCCTTTGGAGGGAGACTTTGTTCTGGAACTCTACAGAAAAGTTGTAGAGGACTTCAAAACCTTTCAAGAATGGTATCTCACACCTCCATCGGTTCAACAAATCCTATACTTCATTGTGACTCTTTTCTTTGAAAATAAACTTTTATGCAGTCGGTACTACGTTTCCTCACCAAAGAAAAATCCTAAACCGTTATTCCGGCATATACGTATCAAATGGTGGAACTAAAATCGTCACTCACAAACGGTTTCTACACGTCATGCACTAACGTGGTTAATGTACCTACATAAAAACACACAATAATGGTGCACACAAGGGTTTTAGCATTTCAGGCAGTTCCATATCATAATAAAGACATACGGTCCGTATCATTGCCATATGGATCGTCCTTGAGTCAAGCCACGTCTCAAGGTATATGGTCGTGTTTTCACACTACACGACAGGGAACCCGAGTAGAGCGCGAACGGGTCATCACGGTTGGGAATTTCATCAACCCAACGGATACCACCTACTGCCTCATGACTGTTGAGGCACGCCGATGGCGAGCGCTGCGTATGGCCCTTTGAACATTGAACGTTCAAGAGTTGCATACTATCGTGTTGCTTACCACACGATGGGGTACTCTCACTTTTGCCTAAAGCACGCTGGAGATCAGTGTTTTCATATGCTCTCAGGACCATAGAGAGGTCCAGAGACTCATATTATCTACCGTGCCAAGCCATGGTATACCATCCCATCCTATTATTCGTATGGTGAGTTACCGCAATTGATCCGCCTGCGGTGGCGTACCTTACCTCTTACCTGACATCGGAGCGTCGTTACAGAATGTATAACACATAAGTTAGCTTTTCCACCTTAGTAACTACTACTATCATAGACCTTATGTGGGCTTAATGACTAATCCTCACCCGACTACTTCTAAGTTTTCAAAATAGGCTCCTTTCGAGCGTGCTATTACCAATGCGGCTCTGATACCATGACTGTGGGGACCACCCTGTGGTTCACCCACTCCAGGATCGCATAGGGTGGTGCCGTGCGATGCGGCACCTAACAGCACACACGAAAAGATTAAAGAACAACATACAAAATTTTATTTGATATAAAACAGAGGAAGTCTTTTTACAAAACCTATTCATACAGCGGAAGTAATATACATATATGGCCTCTCATCCTAGCTATGCAAAAGTGCAGCTGTCCAGCCCGGGGACGCTACACGCTAGCAGCAAGGAACCGGAGAATCACGGCGGCGTGCAGGGCTCCAGCTCGGCCGTGTACCCCGACGGGGGCATCGCCTCGTCCTCGGAACCTTCCTCATAACTCTCACCTGCACACAGCTCAATATTGCAACCTTGAGCATGAAGGCTCAGCATGTCTTAACCGTCAACCCTAGGAATGGAACTCTACGTGCAAGGATGTGTAAGGTAGGAAAGGACTTTGCAATAAAGACACGCCTATAAGTTGATCCTTACTTTCAGTTTTATAGCAGCAGATTCATGTGCCTTAGGAAGCCCTCACATCGGAAGTCCACAATCAAACAAGAAACACTTTCCTCCGATGTGGTGATGCCCAAAGTGGAATATAAACTTAATTAGCTCTAACTACAGCAATCAAGGTATTCAAGACATTAATAGATCAATACAGCATTTTCACTTGGCTTATTTCACTTCTTACTACGTCACAGCGCAGTGAACAAGTGGGTACTCAAATGACCGCGAGGGACGGTGATTGCAATCAAGACACACCCGGAAAACACGTTACATACACCCACTTTCAGAAGCGTGATTCCACACCCCTTCCTACTCTGTTGTATGCAACAACATTTCAAAGGCAACCCAAATGCCGAACCGGTCCATCCGTAACAGGTAGGAGGTCCCCGCGTGGAGCGTGACTGTGCCCACCGGCAGATTTACACCTTGCTACCCTCAACCGACTCCTATTTATGGTTGGGTAAGCCTCGGCACCCAGGTTAACCAATTACATCGGTTTCCTGGTTCCCATATGCCAGTATGCATCCGGTACTGTTCGATACTTGTCCAGCAGGGCCGCACACGGACGGTCCTCAACCGACACCAACAGGGCTACGCACGTGAGACCTCTGCTCACTGCATCCTATCCCCCATGCTGGATCTCATTTTCATAACTCAAGCCATTTTCTACCTCTTCTCATTCCGTGTAATAAGTACTATCTCACGAGTAGCTTCCAACCACTCGACTTCTAATAAGATCCTAAACATTAGCATGGCATTCTCTACTCGTCGAGATTTTAAACTACCCAACCCTCCATAGGATTTAAAAAGGGCTATGCAAGTGGGGTTTCAATCACCTAACTCTAATGCATACATTTCAACCTAGACATAAGTGATACAAATGAAAAGCTTTATAAAAGGTACTTAAGTGCAAACTGGGGCTTGCAAAGATCAGCTAATTTCTGGAATTATTTCCCTAATAGAAACTTCAAATAATTGGAACTGGGCCCACTGTTTTAATTCGGACCAGTCAGAATTTGTCAACACTGGGGGCTACGGGGTTATTCCCGTGCAGCCGCACCAGATCCGGCGCCACAAGCCGATCCGGCGCTTTCCTGGTGCCACTGACAGGTGGGGCAGGCCCCCACCTTCTTCAGCCTCGCGCCCAGCCGGCCTCCTCACCGGAGAAGCGACCGTGCCTCGTCGGAACGGCTGTCCCGTGCCTTAAACGGCTCAACCCTCGCCGCCTGTGCCTAAAACCCGACGAGGAACACTTTGGTGAGCTCGGTGGCAGCGCTAACTGGCCGGGAATACCTCCCCGACGGTGGCAGTAACTCGGGCGACTCCGGCTACGTGGTGTTCGCCCGGCAAGCCCGGAAACCGACCGCGGTTGGGTCCTACAGAACCACCGTGACATGGGGAGCTCGGAACACTACCCTGATCCCTCGGAAAACGGCTGGAAACATGAGCTCACCGTGCGACCGAAGTGGTTCTTCCCCGCCGTGAGGAAAAACACGGAGAACTCTTCGGACTCTGCATGGTATTGCTTGCCGTTTGCTCGAGAAGGGTCATCATGGCTTGGAGAACCTATGCCTACACTCTTGTGAGCCCCAACCCAATATGGCCCTGGAATTTCCCTTTTTCTTTCAACTCGGTTCCAAGGAACCGCCGGTGACAAACTTCGAATTCCGGCCAACCTAGGCTATGACCTAGCTCCAAACTGGGAGGACAGCAAGAAGGGTCGACAACGCACCTAGAACACCAGTTGGATGAGCGTGAACGAGTCAGAGGTGGCCGGTCAACGGTGCGGCGTCTTGGCGGCAAGCTGGAAATGGAACGAGGAATTCATGCTCAGTTCTCGGGACCAGCACGAAGGAACGACAGGGGCTGTCGTCAGAGAGGAACTAGAGGGCCTTGCGCACCTTCCTACGACCTCAACTGGTCGTTAACAACGTCGGAGTGGTGTCGATGACGGACAGGCGATGCGAAGCAACCGAGCGGCGGTCGAGGCTACTCGCACTGAGCAGGGAAAAGGGAAAACACGTCGGTGGACGGCCGAGAGAGCAAGGGGGGGTGTGCTGGGACTGTGGCACGCGCGGATGATCAAGTAGGCGGCAGAAACAGGAGGTGGCGCGGCACACCTCGGGCGTGGGTCGGAGACGGGAGCTGTCGCGCCCCTGCTGTTCGACCGAATGAAGCAAAGGCGGTTGCTTTGCTGTGAAACTGACCACCGGGCCCCACTTCCCCCTTTGTTTATTCAAACTTTCTCCGATCTTTTCCATCCAGCAACTCAAAATTTAAGGCTAGACTTTCACCCCAAGTTAAGTTTGAATTTCCTGAATTCAAAGGGTTTGAGTTCTGGTATGAAATTTGGATGTGGTTTGATCATTTGAATTTGAAAAAGAGTTTGAATTCTCCACTTTGTATTGCCTCAAAAATATAGCAAACCAGCTCCATAGTTTCCAACTTTTGGCATGGCTGCTCATTCAAAGGTGGAGGACTCAGTTGTGAAACCAAATTTTGAAATTGAGGGGATTGGAATTTGAAACTGAATTTGAAATTCAGATTAGAGGGCTTTTCTTTTTAATCCCAAACAAATATCGAAACTCCTCCAAATGACCTGAAATTTGGAAGGTTGAATATTTGGACCATGAAGATCCAAGTTATGAATTTAGATCTCCATGTTTGGAAGTTTTGGGAAGTCTAAACCCTCACTTTGAACTTACACCATTATAATTCAAAGTTTTAATTACCCTCATTTTTCATAAGTGTAGATGAGCTGAATTTTCTTGCTACAACTTTTGGGGATTTTACACTCGAGCTCTCAAACTACCCTCTGAACGACCAGCTATGCCTCAACACCCAGCTACCCGAGTTACATCGGTTTCCCGGTTCCCATATAGCCGGTAGGTCTTCGGTACTGTTATAGCTTGTTCAACAGGCCTGCACACGGCTCGGTCCTCAATCGACACAAGCGGAGCTACAGCACACAGGCCCCAAAGTCCTGCTTCCCTTACTCTCCGCTCGGTCTCATCTTTCTTGCCATGTGTATCATGTGCTATCTCTACCCGAGTCGAGTGCCTCTAGCCTATGCTCGCGGGTAGTTCCAACTACTCAACTTGTACCGAATCCTACATAATCTTAGTATCGCAATAGCTAAGGGGGTTTTCAATCCTAGTCCCAACCCATGGTTTTCTGGGCTATGCAATTGGGTTTCCAAACAAGACTCTAATGCAAGGAATCATAATACTCAAGTAAGTGCTCAAAACAATAAAAATTTGTAAAAAGGTTAATGCAAACCGGTGCTTGCCTTGCTGCTCTTGGTCGTAGGCTAGCTGCTCCTCCGGAGTAACGAAGTCTAGGACTTCGGGTTCCTCCTCGACCTTAGCGACTACATGATATAAGCAGTACATGTATTAATTTGAATGGATTTGTATTAAGTTTGAACTTGTGAAATTTATAAGTTCCACTAGACAGACACAATGACTATGAAATTTTTACTGTGGCTTGGTTACAACCTAAACAGAGACTTGGTCAAGTTTTAGATGCAGCACAGCTCAATTGAGCCCTCCACAAATAACTATGTCCTTGACCTTAATTGGAACTCTTAGGGTGTTCTAGGGATTTTCATGGAACAAGCCATGAGTTTCTGAAATCTAGATTTTAAGAGGGTTCTAATGGAGTTGGTCTCACTTAATTTGAAGGTTCCTAGCTAAAGATATGAGCCACACAATTTCAGAGAAAATTCTGAAAATGTTTCTGAACATTTTCTATTTTCTCTGGAACAGTTTCACTAATCACCCTATTAGGCGGATCAAAGTAGCTCAAATGGACCTGAAATTTTTATGGTAGTTCAGGTATATTTTGGTGAACATCCCAGCAAAATTTCAGAATTTTCCTCCAAGGGATTCTCCAGTTAAAATTCCCAACATTTTAAAGTTTGAGGAATTAATTCTGGAGAATTAAGGATTTTCATGAAGTGAAACTTGATTCTCTGGAAAGTGTTCAGAGAGCTGAATCCAACAAAATTTGGTTCACTCGATTTGGAGCTTTCTAGCCAAAGTTATGAGGATTTGAAGTTTGAATAAAATCTGAAAATTGGGGAAAAGTTTAAACCTGCGGGTGGGCCACGGGGACACGTGTTGCGCACTGAGGCGTCGGCACACCGGGGTCTACGGGGTTACTGTGCACCAGCACAACGGATCCCAGCCGCACCCGATCCCAATTTGAATTTTTAAGTCGCTGACGGCCGGGCCCCGCGTCTTCTTCTTCCTCCCGACGCTCCCTCGTGCCCGCGCCGCCTCCCCTCGCCGGACCAGACCCGCAGCTCGCCGGCTTGCCGCTGCCGGCTATCGCACGGTCTGAAACTCGCCGCCAAGGGGTTACCGACATCAAGGAACACGTCTGTGGGGTCAGTCTCGGCTGGCGGTGACCGGAAATAACCCGGCGACGTGCGGCGGCCTCGGTTGAGGTTCGGCGCCGTCGGCCGTGGGTTCTAACCCGCCAAGACCTCGGTTCTACAGCATCAGTACACCTATAGGAAGCTCGACAAGGTTTCAAAAGTGTTCAAAGATGGCGGCAAGTTGGTCGGCACCGTGTGACCAATCGTGCCCGCCATGAACGTCCTCGATCAAGCGTAAAATTCGTCACTCCTAGTCGGTTTCATACCACGGATACAGAAAGGAAATTGATCGCCGGCTAGTCCAGCACCTACGTGCAGGATTTGATAACTTAAGAAGGATCATAGAGCGGGAATTCGAAGAATCCATACCGGAAGCTCGGTTTAAGACCGCCGGAGCAAAATCTGGAAATTCGTAGCGGATTCTTCACGGTTTGCTTCAAGACTTGGAGGAGAGCAATACAGTGGTCGCGCGCTCCTGTTGCCGCTCTTGCTGGACCGTGAAAGCCCCTGTGGAACGCTGTCCACGTGAGACCGATCATCGTTCTTCAGCTCAGTCACGGCGATCGTCGTTGATCACGGGAACGGGAGCCGAAACCCTGTGGTTCAGGCGTTGGGAGGGTGGTGCTTGAGCTCAGCGTGCTGCCTAGCAACTTGAAAGAATGAGGGTGCGATTGTTTTCTTTGTTTTCCCAATCGACCGAGCGCTCGGAGGAAGAAAAATGGCGCTGCTCGATGTCGCCCGCGAGGAGATAAAGGCAACCGGTGTTCGCTCGGGCTGAGGCGGTGACGGTCGCGTGGGGGCGCGAGCAGGCCGCCCTGGGCGCCAGCACGCGAAGGGGGAAGCAGATGGTGGCGCCGGTTCCTTCTCGGTGGCACACCCGGCAGCTGCTCGGTGGAATTTCCCACCGAGGCTGTAACTTTGTGTGCAAGTCTTCCCTCTTAGCTCTATGACATGTGGGTCCCACCCTCAATTTTAACCTCTGAACTTAACTCCAATCTACTGTTGTAAACAGTAGTACCCACAAAGCCCCTGGTGATTCGAATTATCAACCTTTGAGCCATTTGAATTAGTTAGAATTTAAATTGGGTTTGGTTTGGATAAATTTCAGCACATGTTCAGTTTGAAATTCAAATAAAGTTTGAATTTTCCCCACCTAGCTCATGTCAAGATCAACTCCAAATGGAGTGAAAATTGGTGTGTGAGCTCAGAAAAATGTGCTGAGTAAGAATATGCCTCCCACTTTTGAATTCATGGGATAAAAACAGTTTGAATTTGAATGTAGTTTCAAACTGCCCTCTTTCTAGCTACACTCAAAATGACCTCAAAAAGGTTCTGAATTTGGGTGAAACTTGGCACGGACATTCCTAGTAATGTGTAGGAGTTTTTCATATGCCCAGTCCCTATATATTACATGTGGGAAATACCACTTTTGCAATATGTGAGTTTGTTCTCTAATGAGCATGTTGATGGTGGTTACTTGCTCTTCAAATGTGTTCATCAACTTGCTTCAAATGAGGTGTGTGTCTGTGGTGATGAACACTTCAAACATGTGTCAAAAACTGAGGCCCTTAAACATGTAGCAATACAATTATATATATCAACAGAATTGAATCACAACATTCCATAATTTATCTACGTCATGACGCAGTGAACAAGCGGTACTCATGACAGTGAGGGACAGCGAATCGACTTGATATACACCTGCAGGGATACCCGAAGAGCACGTCACGTACGGCCATACTCGGAGCTGCACACAGCACGCTCACTTGATGTCCTACGGGACAACCTTTTACCAGACAGCCCAAACGTCGAACCGGTCGCACCCAAACGGACAGGAGGTTCCCTACACGGAGCATCTCTCTATGCCTGTTAGCAGATTTCCACGTTGCTGCCCTCATCCTACACCTATTAATTGGTGCTTTATGCCTCGAAGCTCGGAGGTATAGGTTACATCGGTTTACTGGGGCCCATATATCCGATATGCCTTCGGTACGTTCAATACTTGTTCAGCAGGGCCGCACACGGATCGGTCCTCAATCGACACGGACAGGGCTGCACCCGCAAGACTTCCTCTTGCTGCGCCCTAGACCCTGCCTAGTCTCATTTTCTTTCTAAAGTGATCTCACATCACTCGAACCAATCCCGTGTGTCCCGAATCCTAACTCGCGAGCAGATTCCAACTACTCGACTTGTACCGAAGTTCTATGAACATTAAGCACAGCGTATGCTATTTGAGGACTTATACACTACCCTCACTCTTGTGGGAATAATCTGGCTATGCACTTGGGTTTCATCCATCCTACACCTAATGCACATACATACCACATACTACTTATACATAAAGCAAAACTTTGTAAAACTGGTTAATGCAAACCGGGGCTTGCCTTGTTGCTGCTGGTCAGTGGTTAGGGCTTTGTCCAGAAGAAGGAAGTCCAGCACTTCCAGAGTTTCCTTGCCTTCAGCGACTACACGTAAGCAATATACTACATGTCAATTTAAATGCAATGTTTTAAATTGAATATGTAAAGAACATAACTCTAGCTAGCCCTACCCTTTAGCTCTGAAATTTTTATGGTGGCTTGGTAGGGTCCTAACCAGACTCTTGACCAAGTTTCATTTGAAACAAAGTTCATGTGAGCTCTGAACAAATAAAAGCCTATTTGGTCATTAGTAGGGCCTCTAAGGATTTCCATGGATTTTCATGGCTCCAACAATTACTTTCTGGAATCTAGAGTTTGAGATGGTTCTAATGGAATTGGTTTCATGTCATTTGAAGCATTCTAGATGAATTTATGCCCTAAACAAGATTTGAGAAAATCTGAAAAATGTTTCTGTATATTTTTCTATTTTTGTCAGGGCAGTTCACTTAATCAGACCATTAGGGCGACTAAATAAACCTGGATGGGTCTCAAATTTTTCCTGTGACTTAAAGATTTTAAAATGAATCTCCTAGCCGAATTTCAGAATTTTTCATAAAGTAATTCTCCAGATAAAATTCCCAACAGTTTAAATTTTAGGGAATTAATTCTGGAAAACTATTACGTTTCAGGAGTTGAAATTTGTGTTGCTGGTTAGTATTCAAAAAGATGAATCCAACAAAATTTGGTTCACTAAATTTGGAGCTTCCTAGCAGAAGTCATATGCATTTGAAGTTTGAACCAAATCTTAAAAATAATAGAAATGTTTAAACTCCGATTGTGGGCCCCACTCTTTATCCGGCCCACTGAAATCGCGGCCACACGGCAGCCTACGGGGTTTTACCCGCGCTGCTGCACCAGATACCGGCCGCAAAACAGATCCCCACTGGAAATAGGGACTGACCGGTGGACCAGCCCCCCCCCCTCGTCTAACTCGCGACAGCCCGCGACCCCTGCGGCGGCGCTTCGTCGGAGAGCTCGCCGCTGACCATTTTACCGCACGACCTTCGTCGGATTTCGCCGCCTGTGCCCAACATTGCTCGGAGAACATGTTGGTGCACTCACCAAAGCTCGGCGATGGCCGGAACCACGCTCGCGACGGTGACAGCGGTGATCCCCACTCCGGTGATGTCGCCCGAGCTACTCAGGCCCCTATTTTTTGAACGGTTTGCTCCTACAGCTCCGCTGTGGCTTGCTGAGCATGAAAATGAACTCGGTTTGGCATGGAAACGGCCGGAGCCAGGACTTCACCATCGACCTAGAGCTAAAACGGCGGATACTCAAAAAACTCGAATAGCAGCGCCAAAACTCAATGGTTTCTGATGGTCTTTGATCCTAGGTGGCCGTGGGGACGTGTAGAACATATGTTTAGCTTGGTTTACGCGCTGGTGGACCGATCACCACGAATTTTGGATTCTTGGCTACCTCGGTTCTTTGAACACCGAGGAATAACGTGGAAATTCTCTCCCGACAGGGCACGAAAAGGGTTAAGGTTTTCACCGTGAGTTCGAGCAGCCCCGGGCGCGTATAGTTGCTGTTGATCGTCGGTCACGAGGACGCTTAGATCGGTGGCGCACCGAGGACCCGAGGAGAGCGGTCGGCGAGGTGTTTTGCTTTGGTTGTGTGCGGGGCAGAATGGAGAGGATGAGGGAGGATTCACGTGGACTGGCGTGTTAATCGAGTGTTGCACCCGGCGTCCTCAGCCCCGAGCAGGAGGTGGCACAGAGGCGAGGCGGTTGGCGCCGGCGCTCGGGAGCTGGCGCGCATGTGCCCTGTGCCCGAGTTAATGGAACCAAAGACTTCAGTGGAAAGTCTTCTGACCAGTGGGCCCCCTCCCCTCTAAATCTTTTTTTTCCATTTTTGTTGCAAATATCCCATCTACTCCCTCTTAAATGGTAAGCTTAGCCACCAAGCCAGGGAGTAAAATTGAATTCACCAAAACGAAATTGGTTTTGCTGAATTTGCTTCACATTTGAATTTGAAATTCAAATTCAGTTTTGAATTAATGCAAATTTAGCTCCCGACAAGATGAACTCCAATGAGGACGAAAATTGGTGTGCTAACTCAGGAAAATATGCTGAGTTTGAATATGAAGTGAACTTTTGAATTCAAGTGATGAAAGTGGCTGCAATTTGAATTTGCATTCAAATTGGCCCTTTTTACAAATGTCTCCAAAAGTGGCTCAAAAGATTTTGGATTTACATGAAACTTGACATGAGCATACCTAAAAGTATTTAGGACCAACTAATGAACTCATCCTCTCATGTTTATGTGTGAGAGGTCCCATTTTTTTGGAGTTATGGGTTTTTCCTCTAATCATCCTCTTGATGGTGTTTACTTGCTCTTTACAAGTGTTCATGAGATATCCACCACATAAGCTGTGGTGTCGTGAGGTGATGAACATTTTTTTTGCATGTCACTTTCTTGGGCTTTTACACTCGCTTGCCCAAAATCTTGAATGGCCCGATGTAGCGAGGTGCTAATTTGCCTTTGATGTTGAACCATCGTTGGCCTTGGATAGGCGACACCTTAAGGTACACGAAGTCTCCAATATCGAAGGTCAATCTTCTTCGCCTATTGTCCGCGTAACCCTTTTTTCATGACTGAGCGGCCTTCAAGTTTTCACGTAACGTTTGGACTTGCTTTTCATTGTCTTGCAGCACTTCAGGTCCGAGTACTTGGCTTTCTCTGTTCTCATTCCAGAACAGCGGCGTTCTACACCGTCTACCATACAATGCTTCGAAAGGTGACATCTTCAAGCTGGCTTGGTATCTGTTCTTGTACGAGAATTCAGCATACGGCAAGATCTTATCCCAACTATGCTCATGTTTCAAGGCGCAAGCTCTCAACATGTCTTCCAAAATCTGATTTGTCCTCTCGGTTTCCCTGTTGGTTTGCGGGTGATATGCGGAGCTGAAATTCAACCGTGTACCCATGGCCTCATGCAGCTTCTTCCAGAACCTAGAGGTAAATTGAGAACCTCAATCTGAAACTATCCTCTTCGGAACTCCATGGCGACACAATATTTGCTCCATATACATCTCGGCTAGTTGTGCCACGGTGTATTTGGTTCTAACAGGAATGATGCGGGTTGTTTTCGTTAATCGGTCCACGGTAACCCAAATGGAGTCGTAGCCCGACTGAGTACGTGGCAATTTGACTATGAAATCCATTCTGATTTCTTCCCACTTCCACTCGGGTATTTTCAATGGTTGTAATAGTCCAGCAGGTCTTTGGTGTTCGGCCTTCACTCGTTGGCATGTGTCGCATAGGGCAACATATTCAACTATGTCCCTTTTCATACCATCCCACGCAAGTTTTCTAGTCCTTGTATATCTTCGTACAGTCGGGTGTATGGATTAAGGCGAGTCATGTGCCTCCTTTAGTATCGCGTCACGGATGTGCTTCACGTTAGGCACAAATCCTTTTCCCTAACCAAAACGTGCCATTCTCGTCTTCCTTGAAATCCTTCTCTATGCCTTGTCGTATTCTTTCCTTGATTTCCTTGATTTCCTCATCCGTTGCTTGACCATCTCGTATCTCTTGTTCCAGCGTTGGGTTCAGTTCTATCACCTCCATCTCGTTCAAGAACCCGAGATGTAACCGTTAAAACTCCTTACGCAGCTCGGGTGGCAGCTCCCGAACCGTAAGTTGACATGCTCCCTTTCGGCTCAATGCATCCACTACTACATTGGCCTTTCCTGTGTGATAGTTGATTCCAACATCATAATGTTTGATGAGTTCTAACCACCGACGTTGCCTCAAATTCAGATCCGTTTGCGTGAATATATACTTGAGGCTTTTGTGATCCGTATAGATCCCACATCGGTGACCGAGGATGTAATGCCTCCAAATCTTTACGGCACGTACCACGTCTGCAAGTTCCAGGTCATGTTGTAACAGCACTGACTTTTGGAGAGTTTTATTTCAACTTACAGAACAAAGTTAAGGCAAAGAAATTGCTTGATCATGTGTCACATAAAATAATGAACCCCAAAATGGTCATGTGAGGGAGTTAAAAATTTTCTTTAGCCCATGCTTAACACAGGTTGACATGAGGAAAGAAATTCACTCCACCAATCTCACTCATGTGCACATCCTTTGTTAGGAGAAGATGAGGGAAATTTAAAGAACAATTTGAATCTTTTGAAAAGATTCATGTTCAGATTGTCCAAAGGCATATATGTGAGATCACCAGTGCATTCCTCAGGTAGTAAAGAGGTTAAGTTCCAAATTTGGAGATTTTAGAGCTCATCTACTATTTATTTGAAGGAATATTTGAGAGCACATTCAAATTCAAATTTGAATTTGGAAATTGAACCAAATGTGCTCCATTTTGAAATCTGATTTTATGTTCAAACTCCTCACATTATGTTTGGCCCAATCTCAAAATTTGGTCCAATTTGGAAACTGTTTGTGGGGGAATCTCAAAGCACAGTGACGGAAAAATTTGAGAGGGGTGGACCCCATCTGTCAGCTTCTCAACACAGAGCACCGCCTCTGTTTTCTCTCGGTGGAGCGCGCGCCCGACAGCGCGACGGCGCCAAGCATTACCGACGTCCTGATCCCCAGCTCCTGCTTGCCCCGATCTTTTGCTCGATCTGATCGACTCCACAGAGGGTGCACCGAAGTCAGTTTGCTTCCTCCACTCGTTCTCGCCTCAGTGGGTTGCGCCGCGAGGAACACGGCCGCTCTCGGTCTTCCGATCGCCAGCCACCACCGCACCTCGGCAGCTCGAGTTTCTAACACAGAAAAGGAGCGCAAGGGCGTGCACAGGTTGTTGCCCATCGCACCTCGGAGCTGTGAGCTGCTATTCAACTTGATTTGAGGCTTGGCGCCAAGAACCGAAGCTCCCCGGAGGGAGTTCAACTTGGGTCACCGTGGATAGCGAGCTACGGGCCTTTTCACCGTCCCTCCTCTACATGAAAAAGGAGTGCCATACTCCCTAGATCGTGTAGTTGCAACCCTTATAGCAAATGATCGAACGAGCATGGAGAATTTCCCATGTTTCTGAAATTTAGTGCATGCGGGGAGGGCTCGGTCTACCCCAAAATTATAATGGCACGGTCCACCAAAGCTCGGGCAAGCTTGCACACAGCTTCTACACTTCCTAGCGGCCCTCCTCGAAGAAGAACCAAGCGAAAACATCTAGGATCGACCGAGTTCTAGCCATTTTTCGTGCTACCATGGAGAAATCGTCTCGGGTCACCGTGGAACTCGATGTTGCCGGCCTTTTCAGGAGGTTTGGCGTCCATTTTCAACATCCTCAAGCTGCCACGGTGCTTTCCGATAAATTCCTGACCGTTTTGATGCGGTGTAGAAGGTTTCTGACTACGCTGGAACCCTAACGGCCGCTGCCGCCGCCGCGCACCACTTTCCGGTGATCTACAGCCGCCGGCGACCCCACCGACGAACTCAGCGTGGTGAATAATGCGGGGGCGGCAAGTTTCAGCTCGGCCGGTGACCGGGAACGCCAGTCCGGTGACCCTCACTGGTGCACGCCGCCGCGTGCCACCGCTGTGCTCTGTGGCGCAAGGTTGAAGAAGCACACCGTCGGGTGGGACCCACTAGCAGACATTTAAACATTTTAGGATTTCCAGATTTCAGTTCAAACTTTGAACAACTACAACTTTGTGTAGGAATGTCCAAAAGTTGTCAAACAAATTTGATTGGATTCCTCTCAGAGAGTACTATCCCTGGGTACAGCCCAATATTTATGAAAATACATGAATTTGCCTCAGTAATTCATATAAAGTAAATTTTGTAGGAATTTTTCCAGGAGTTCTGTGTATTGGAAAATTCCCAAATTTAGGCAGGGAATTCTTCCAAAAATACCTGAACTCCAGTTAAAATTTCAGAGGCATTGGACCTCATTTGCTTGGCCAAATGTGGTGTTAATGCCTTATGTTTCTGAGAATTGGAAAAATGGAAGAATCATTTTCAGTTTCTCACCAATCCTTGTAAAGGTCATATCATGGTGTAGGAAGCTCCAAATTTAGTGATTCAAATTGGGTTGGCTTCAGGTTGAAGAACTCTATCCGAATATACAACCCAATTTGTATGAAAGTCATTAGTTTATTCTGGAAAATTCTTTAAAGCTTTTTAGCAAAAGAATTTTAGAGGGAGTTTGGTCCACCCAAAAATCCACAAATTCTGCCAGAGTATTCTTTAGGTTGTTAGTGAACTCCTTTAAAAGTTTCAGCTCATTTGGAGTTGATTTAGTTAGGATAATTCTGATTTAAAGTTTCTGTGTTCAAATGAATATAGAAACAATTCCAGAGAATTTTCAAAACTTGGAAATTCTGTTCTGGGAAATTATTAGCTCCAAAAATCCTAGGAAAATTCATGCAGACCCCATGAACTATAATTGAAATTGTAGTTCACTAAGTTTGGCATGAACATGTGAGTTACTTCAGAATTAATTCCTTTTTGCTTAATTGCTTAGAGAATTATTCTGAACAAACCACTCAATAAAAAGTGCTAATTTTTGGTCCAGATGACTTTCTTGTGACAAGGAACTCACATGAAAATTTCCAGCTCCATTGGAGCTCTGGATCACCTCTGTTCTGTTTAACCTTTTAAGGTGATCAACATAGAAGAGGGGGAAATACTTAGCACTTAATCATGTTGCTTAAACCCAAACCCAAACCACTAGCACCAGTGTCATTTTAAATTCTCAAACAGAGTTCCAGTTTTTAAACTTGTCATTAGAACTTGTTAACAAAATCTATATAGTTAAATACATATGCGTATTCATCACGTATAGCATCTACATGGAGATTTTGAAACAATCGGAGTGGAGATAAAAGAAGGAGGAAAGCAAGTGATCAAGCACCCAGTGGTCTTCACTAAATGACCCTTACATATAAGTCCCCTGCAAAACAAAGGAAAGCCCCGATTTGCATCAAAACTTAGATGTTTTTATTTGTATTCACTTTATAATGTCTAGCATTTTGTTTATTGCATTAAGTCTAGATGCTATGAAACTCCAAATGCATAACATAGAAAACCCTGGAGTATAATGTAGAGTAGGTTATCAATTGATTATAACTGCTGATCTCAAGTTAACAAAAGTGGATTAAAAGAGGCATATCTCGAGTAGGCAGTTTCCTACTCGTGAACCGGGATTAAGGGGGATCAATCAGAAGAGTTGGGAATAGATCCTCATAGTTGGGAATGGAGACCGGGCAGTGGATGGAAGGCTCGAGGACGTGGTCCTGTGCACCTAGTCTATGTCTGAGTCGATTAAGGCCCGTTCTTGTGTGCGGCCCCGCTGGACAAGTTTGAGTTGTGTACCATGCATACTGGCAATATGGGAGCCAGGAAACCGATGTAACATGTTAACCTGGGTGTCGAGGCAATCCCCACCATCTTATGTAGATGCTGAAAGGATAGAGAAGTCGGCTCTACGAGGGTTTTCCGTAGTGAGACTTAATCCAAGTCGGTGGAACCGCGTCGACATTTGGGCGTCGTGTGAAAGGTTGCCACATAGGATGTTGATGGGATTGGTTGATCACCGGTCTTGGACGGGCGTATGTGTCATGTCAGCCGGGTGTTTTTGATTGCAATCACCGTCGATCGCGGTAGTGAGCATACTTGTACACTGAGTCGTGACGTAGTAATAAACTGGGAAAAATTTAATATGCTTCATGAATAATCCTCATAATGGAGATGAGGAATGATCAACACCTTCACTAAATTTATTTTCCACCTTGGGCTAGTAGCGTCGAGGCAAAGCGTTTCTTGTTTGATTGTGGAGTCTCGACGTTGATGGCGCATTGTCTGTATGGGTCTAGGGTAGCTCACTAAAGTTACTTTCACCTCGGGCAAGTGACATCGAGATGAAGCGTCTCTTGTCTGATTGTGGAGTCTCGATGTAAACAATGCGAGGGCTATAAAAGTTGCTTAAAACTTGAAGCAAGGACTCTCCTTTAGCTCAAGTTCATCTTTTGTGCAAATTTCTATATTCTGCCCTCTATTTTCAGCATGTAGAGTTTCATGACTAGGGTGACGGTTAAGTCTTGCTGAGCTTCATGCTCACGGATACTGCATGAGTTGTTTTGCAGGTAATAACACTACGCTGTAGATATGAGACTCGGAACTCTCCTAGTGGTGAACTCATGGCAAACCCTGCCGCTGCTATTGTGATCGTGTTGCTAGCGAGAAGGGTCCGCGGGCTGAACATCATCTCTGTTGCTTACCATAGATATGAGACGTGAGTTGTATAAGTCTTCCGCTGTAGATTATTTTGAGAAGTATTTGTAAAATTCACACTTCGTAAGCTTCTGCTTGAATAATGTAATATGATACTTTATTATGTTTGCTGTTTGGTGGCGCATCGCACGGCACCATCCAATGCGATTCCCGGGCGAGCGGCACGGCCCCGTGATCGGGTCCGGGCCCTCACTGCATGGTATCAGAGCTGCATTGGTAATAGCACACGGAATAAGGATCGTATTACGAAAAAAACTTAGGATACATTGAGGAAACTGTATTAGGCCCGCATAAGGACTATAGTAGTATAGTTACTTAAAGTGGCATGACTAACATACTTGTTATAATCTGAATTTTGATTATGTAACGATGCACCTACACTCAGGTAAGCATGGTAAGGAACGCCACTGAAAGCGGTTCAATTTCGGTTAGCTCCCCCGACGCGGAAAGTGGTTCAGGAATAGGTCTCACAACTTGGTGTGAGACATCAATATGAAACTCTTGGACTCTTCATGTTCTTGAGTTCATATGAAACGCTGGTCCCTGGCGTGCATTAGGCAAGAAATTGGAGACCCCATCATGTGGTCAGTAACACGATGGTGTGTTCTTCTGGAAATAGTCTAGGAGGACATACGCAGCGCTTGCCATCGGCGTGCCCTGCAGGGCAGTAGGTGGTATCTGTTGGGGTGATAAAATTGACAACCATGACGACCCATTCGCGCTCTACTCGGGTTCTCCGTCGTGTGGTGTAAAAACACAACCATGTACCTTGAGACATGGCATGACTCAAGGACGGCCCGTATGGAAATGATACGGGGCGTATGTTTTTAGTATGATATGGAACTGCCTGAAATGAGAAAACCTATGTGTGCATCATCATTGAGTGTTCTTCTGCAGGTACTAACCACGTACGTATCCCATGTAGTACACGTGTGCGAGGGACCATTTAGTTCCACAATCGAGATGTATATACTGGTATAACCCGGTTAGGTTTTTCGTTTTTGTAAAGAACGTAGTACCGACATTGTTCTTACGGTGCCACGACGCTGTACTAAACTTAATAAGCTCTTCCCTATGAAGAAATGATTCATGAGCTAACTTTCAACTAAAAATGGAAGTTTGAAACAAATATTAGTTACTGAACTCTTATTTTGAGCTAAGATTCAAATGAGAGAAGGTCTAGGTTTCAAAGATTTCAAAAACAGAGTGCTCTGTTTCTTGCAGGAATTCTTGCTGGACTTTGACAGAGCATAACTCTGAGTATATTTAACCTATTAAGGTGTATGATACATTTCTGGAAATATTTTCAAGTGCTCTACAACTTCTTTATATACCTTCAGAACAAAATCACTCGTTCAGTTGGTGAAAAGTCCAGTTGAAGACAAACTGCTCAGAACCAGGACAGCAGCAAAAACCTATCTGGACCTTTCTGTTTTTAAGCCATAACTTCCTGTAGAAAAATCCTTAAGGAGCCAATTATACACTGTTGGAAGGTTATGAAATGTGCAACATTGTTGTAGTTCAAAGTTTGTTCAGATGCTTATTGTATTTGCATATACAACTGTGATAAAAATAGCCACATACAAAGGAGATGCTGGCAAATTTTGTCCAGGAAATATGTCAACCTTGAGCAATCATAACTTCTGATCCAGAAATGATCTAGAGGCATATGAGTACTCGTTGGGAAGATACTGAAGTTATCTTTAACTTTGGTATTCAACTTGAGTTATGAAAATGCTTCTAAACGGATCAAAAGCTGGGTTAGGACAGAACAGTCTGTTATGCACAGCAAAGAGAACGGTTGAAGGAGCAACTAAGTGTACCCATGAGCAAATGTGTTATACGACCAAGCTCATGACCTTGGGGTTGCTCTGCGCTGTGTAGTAGGAAGAAGGACGAAACACTACGGCTTAGTGTTGATTTTTGTAAAGGTCACAAAAATATGAATACCAAGAAACTCATGTTTGCACAAAGTTGGGTTCCTATGTATGAAAAATGGGACTCGTTTAAACTTTTTCACATGTGATAATACACATGGGAGCTCTCTTCACACAAGTTCAAATATTTATTTGAAAAACTTGGAACCAAAAAGGGGTTTGAAACCAAGGTGGGAGGTTCCCATATGTGTGAGAAAGATAAATGCAGGTTTTGGAACAAATTTGTTCTAACTCAAAATTCAAATGAGAACAACACATTGAATTTCAAAACTGTTGTGATCAAAACCTCATTTGCAGCAGCCAAACAAAAGATCAGGTTTCATATTTGAATTCGTTAGGTCCAAATTAGGGGGTAGGCAATGGTTCAGGAATTTTTGAAGATATTTGCTACCCATTTTTCCAAATAAACCTAAAGGTACAATGAATTCAAATACATAATCGGACTTGGATGAATTGTGCCCCATTATCCAAAGGCAGTTCAGTTTTTAACTCCACATAATTGCATTTCCTCATTTGCAAACTGTGGAGATAATTTGGTAGAGTTTGATTTTAATTTATAAAACTAAGTTAAGGCATAGGATTTTCTTGATCATGTGTCACATGAAATAATGAACCCCAAAATGGTCATGTGAGAGTTAAAAATCTTCTTTAGCCCATGCTTAACACAAGTTGACATGAGGGAAAGAAATTCACTCCACCAATCTCATTCATGTGCACATCTTTTGTGAATAGAAAATGAGGGAGATTTAAACACAAATTTGAATCATTTAAAAGGATTCATGATCAGATTGTCTAAATGCATTCGAGTGAATTCACCAATGCATTCCTCAAGTGTTCAAGAGTTTAAGTTCCAAGTTTGGAGAATTTTGGAGCTCATCTACCATTTATTCGGAGGAATATTTGCGAGCACAGTCAAATTCAAATTTGAATTTGGAAACTGTGCCAAATGTGCTCAATTTTGAAATCAGGTTTCATATTCAAATTCCTCACATTATGTTTGGCCTCTCCTCCAAATTTTGTGAGATTTGGACAATGTTTATGTGGGAATCTTAAAGCACGGTGAGGGAAAAATTGGGGAGAGGTGGACCCCATCTGTCAGCCTCTCAACAACGGGCACCACCTCTGTTTTTTCCCTCAGTCGAGAGCGTGCCTGACAGCGCGCCGGCACCCGGCACTGCCGACTTCCTCCAGCGCCAGCTCCTGCTTGTCGCTTGATCTAATCGACTCCACAGAAGGTGCACCGAAGGCAATTCGTTTCCTTCTCCCGTTCTCGCTTCGGCAGTTCGCCCCCGACCACACCACAGCCTCGGCCACTCTCGGTCTCCCGATCGCCAGCCGCCACCGCGCCTCACCCGCTCAAGCTTCCAACACAAATTGTTCACTAGCGCACCTCGGAGTTCGGAGCTGCTATTCGGCGTGATTTTTAGATTTGGCGCCAAGAATCGAAGCTCACGGCAGAACCCCGACCGGCTCACTGTGGACACCGAGCTATGGACCTTTTCACCATTTCCCCTCCACACAATAAAGGTGTGTCATCTTCCCTAGCTCGTGTAGCTGCAAGCCGCATAGTGATTCGTCAACCGAGTGAGGAGAATTTCCAGTTTTCCCGAAACATAGTGTATCCGGGTAGAACTCGATCTACCACGGAATTCGAGTTGCTCGGGTCACTACTGCCCGAGAAAGCTTGCAAACATCTTCCTCACATCTTAGCGCTCCCCCTTGACCAAGAATCGGGATAAACGATCCAGAAACGACCGAGTTCTTGCGATTTTTCAGGCCGCCATGGAAGAACACCTCGGGTCTCCGTGGAACCCTAGGTTGCCGGCCGTTTCACCGGTGTTAGAGTCCATGTCCAGCTTCTACCAGTTTCCCTGATGCTCTAGAGCCCGAGAGATGGTCATTTGGTGAAGAAATGACGGAACCCGACCTCGCCGGAGTTCTAACCTTCTCTGTGATGGGTGCGGGCTAGTTTCCGGTGAACCTTGGCTGCCGGCGACCCTCTAACTGAGTTCAGCACCGAAAGTTATGGGGGGGCGGCGAGCTTGAGGTTGGGAGGTGACTGGAAACTGGGTTCCGGTGAACCTCGCCAGAGGATGCCGCCGCTCGGGCGTCTTGGACGAGGTTGAAGAAAACGGCTGATGGGTGGGACCCACAGTCAGCGTTTAAACATTTTTGGATTTCCAGTTTCCAATTCAATCTTTGAAGAGCCATAACTTTGTGTAGGAATGTCCAAAAATTGTGAAACAAATTTTGTTGGATTCCTCTCAAAGAGTACTATCCAGGGGTGGAGCCCAATATTTAGGAAAATCCTTGGATTTGGCTCATTAATTCAAATAAGTAAAATCTTGTAGGAATTGTTCCAGGAGTTCTGTGTATTGGAAAATTTCAAAAATGGGGCATGAGATTCTTCCAGAAAACACTTGACCTCCAGTAAAAATTTCAGAGGCATTGGACCTCATTTGCTTGGTCAAATGTGGTGTTAATTCCTTATGTCTCTGAAATTTGGAAAATAGAACAGAGCTCATTTTCAGATTTTCCCCAATTCATGTAAAGCTCATATCTTTGTGTAGAAACCTCCCAATTTAGTGATTCAAATTGGGTTATATTCAGGTTGACAAACTCTATCCAAATATGCAACCCAATTTGTATTAAAGTCCTTATTTAATTCTGGAAAATTCTTTAAAACATTTCAGCAAAAGAATTTTAGAGGGAGTTTGGTTTATCCAAAAATCCTCAAATTTTGCCAGAATATTCTTTAGGGTGTTACTAGACACCTGTAAAGTTTCAGATCATTTGGTTTTAATTTGGTCAGGAACAGTTCAGATTTTAAGTTGCTATATCTAAATGAATACAGAAATATTTTCAGAGAATTTCCAAAACTTGGAAATTCAATTCTGAGCAACTCTTAGTTCCAAAAACCCTAGGAAAATTCATGCAGACTCTATGAACTATAATTAAAATTATAGTTCACTAAGTTGGGCATGAACATGTGAGTTAATTCAGAATTAATTTCTTTGTGCTCAATTGCTTAGGGAATTGTGCTGAATAAAACACTCAATGAAAAGTGTTCATTTTTGGTCCAGAGCACTTTCATGTGACCAGGAATTCACATGCAAATATTCAGCTCAAAATGAGCCTTGAGTCTCCCTGTCCTTATTCTCCATTCTATTGGATGTGAAGACTAACAAAGGGTTGGGATGGAAATTGTGCGAGACACAATTTCTTTCCACTTTAGCTGCAATTTAGCAAGATAAGTCCCTGTGTAGTGTATGACTTCCTGTAAAAATTTCGAAGTCATTGGAGATCAGGATCTTTAGTTTTGTCCAGATCATTAGAGCTCATCTTATATGGCATTAGAAACTTAGCTAGAGATGTAATGAAACATCTAAGGTAGATTTAGTCTCTTTGAGTTCTTTGCACAACAGAGGCAACCACTTCATCCTATGATCTGTGCACAGCCTCTGTTCTTAAGAAGTTTTAATCTCTAAGCCTTTGAATTACATTATAAAATACTATGCATATACATGTCGATAGGGTTCACGATGAAGGACATCGACGGAACCATCCCTTGACGTTTGGATCAGTTGAGCAAGTTCAGAAAGATCAAGGGATTGAAGATCACTAACTTCTATTATATACTACTACCCTACAAAGCAGGCAAGCTTCGGTTTGCATTAACTTTTTTACAAATTTTTGTTGTTTTGAGCACTTACTTGAGTATCACTATTTCTTGCATTGGAGTCTTGTTTGAAAACCCAATTGCATAGCCAAGAAAACCATGGGTGGGATTAGGATGGAAAACCCCGATTAGCTACTGCAATGCTAGGATAGTGTAGGATTCGGTACAAGTCGAGTAGTTGGAACTACTCACGAGCACAGGCTATAGGCACTCGACTCGGGTGGAGATAGCAAATGAAACACATGGCAAGGAAAATGAGACTGAGCGGAGAGTAAGGGCAACAGGACTTTGGGGCCTGGATGCTATAGCTCCGCTTGTGTCGATTGAGGACCGAGCCGTGTGCGGGCCTGTGGAACAAGCTAGAACAGTACCGAAGACCTACCAGCTATATGGGAACCAGGAAACTGATGTAACTCGGGTAGCTGGGTATTGAGGCATTGCCCATCGTTCGGAGGGTAGGTTGAGAGCTTGAGGTGTAAATCGGCTGGCGGCACTGAGATGCGTGTGCTGAGACCTCTTGCTCGGGACGATGGGACCGGTTCAATATTTGGCTGACAGGTGAAAGGTGGTTGCGTACGGCGTCAGTGATGATTGCTGTAGGCAACATCGAGTACGGGCGTACGTGACGGGTTATTCGGGTAACCCTGCAAGTGTAAATCGATTATAATCACCGTCCCTTGCGGTCAGTGAGTACCACTTGTTCACTGTAACGTGACGTAAAAAGAACAGGCTAGTCACATGTTAAAATGTTTCTGATTGAAAGATGGACTTTGCTTGTTAATGATTGGTTGTAGTTTAGAGCTAATTAAAGTTCTGTTCAACTTTTGGCAAAGTAGATGAGAGAAATGTGTTTCTTGTTTGATTGCGGCTCTCTCATGTACCTTAGCGTAAGGTTCTCCAAAACCTGATGCTAAAACATGAAAGTAAGGTTCCAATAATTAGGCGAATCCATTGCAAATTGTTTTATCTCATGTACCTGTCACCCCTCATGTAGAAGTTCCATGTTTAGGAGATACGGGTCAGTCTTGCTGAGCAATCGTGCTCACTGCTTGTGTTTGTAGCTTTTGCAGGGTTCTATGAAGGAGGGACTGCCGAGGAGGAGACAAAACCCGAGGAGGGGAACCCCGTCGAGTGGGAGTCGTGCACGCCGCCGTGTTAGTGTGTGTGTGTGCTAGCGGGGACACGTTCACGGGCTGAACGTGAACTCGATGCGTAGTCTACGCCCGTGAGTGTAGACTGAACATATGTTGTACAACTGTTCATAAACCTTTTTATGTAATAAAACTTTGCTTCCGCTTTGTACCTTTGATGTGTGTTATCCGGTGTTGTGCAACGCAGCACCCCTCAGTGTGATCCTGGCTCAACAAGACCGTGGGGTCGTGTCAATTTTCGTCCGCTTAACATTGTGACAATCACTAACATGTACCTGTTACCACGGATCGACATATTGTTTGATCAGTTGGTCAAAGCAAAGATCTTTTCCAAGATGGACTTAAGATCAGGGTACCATCAGATTGAGATAAGGGCTGAGGCTATTCCGAAGACAGAGTTTCAATGAGGTACGGGGGTTATGAGTACCTTTCCATGTTCCTTGCCTCCCCAACGCTCCAGCTCAGTTCATGTACTTGATGAACACGGTATTCATGCGGGAGCTGGACATGTTTGTCATGGTCTTCATCGACAACCTACTGGTTTATTCCAAGTCAGAGGAGGAACACGAGAAGCACCTGCGTATAGTCTTGCAACGGCGGCGGGATCACAAGCTATACGTGAAATTCAGCAAGTGCGAATTCTAGATATCGCAAGTGCTTTTTCTCGGGCATATTATCTCAGCGGAGGGCATCGCTGTAGACCCGAGCAAGATCGCACCATTGCTGCGTTTGAATGTCCCCGTGGTCTATTAACAAGGTACGGAAAATTCCTCGGACTCGCAGGATATTATCGGAGATTCATTCCAAACATCTCGAATATTGCCAAGCCTCTGACATAGCTGCTGAAGAAGGCTACCAAATATGTTTGGAGCCCAGCATGTGAAGCAGCGTTCAAGGTACTAGTGAAGCACCTAACATCAGCACCGGTTTTGACGCAGCCAGACACAACAAGACCGTTCGTTGTGTACTGCGGGGCATCCGGCTTTGGGCTAGGATATGTGCTGATGCATGACCAAAGGGTGGTCGTGTATAGATCACGGCAACTCAGGAATCATGAGCAACACTATCCACCTCATGACTTAAGAGATCGCTGCCATGGTACTTGCACTCAAGATGTGGAGGCGCTACCTACTCGGTAACCTCGTGCATTTATATACCGACTACAAGAGCCTCAAGTACATATTCACTCAGGAGTGGAATAGGAGGCAGCAAAGATGGTTGGAGTTGATAAAGGAATACGAAATAGAGATCCGTTATCACCCCGGCATGGCTAACGTAGTGGCGAATGCGTGAGTCGCAAGTCACACGTCCATAATTTGACCATCACTACGTTGGAAGAGAGCGAGCCACCATTACGTATGGTTCCCCCTAGAGCCCTCTACAATTTGCTTTTATCCCCACCATCCGTGAAGAAAGGGTGGCAGCCCAGAAACATGATAAGGGCATGTCACATTTGCGGAGATGTATAGACAGTGGGGAACTGAAATATTTCCGGAAAGACGGACACGGCGTCCTGTGGTTTAAGGACAGAATCGTCGTACCCTGTAACCCGGAGTTGAGGAAGAAATTTTTTTGTTGAGGCTCACTTGTCAAAGTTTCTTTTTCTCTCGATTCATCGGTGCAATCTAGGTTATGGAAAGATGTGGATCCATTGCATACCGGCTGGAACTACCAGCGACACTCTTCAGTGTGCCCGACATCTTCCACATTTCTCAGCTGAAGAAGTGCATCAAGTTTTCAACCACCATTCAGCTGGAGAATATCGAGAAACTGAAACCGGATCTCACGTATCAGGAGCGACCGGTTCAGATCATCGACATAACGGGCCGAACCACACGAGACGGTACGTTGTGGTCCTACAAAGTTTTATGGAGTTATCACTCCAAGGTTGAAGCGACATGGGAGAGCGAAGGATTTCTTCGCGCCAATTATCCCAACTTTGACGTCGCACATCCGGTAATCTCCCACCATCCTCCCTTTCATGTTTACCTTATAATCTCGGGATGAGATTCTTTTAAGGGGGGAGGAATGTAACAGCCCTGACTTTTAGAGAGTTTGATTTCAACTTACAAAACAAAGTTAAGGCAAAGAAATTGCTTGATCATGTGTCACATGAAATAATGAACCCCAAAATGGTCATGTGAGGGAGTTAAAATTTTTCTTTAGCCCATGCTTAACAAAGGTTGACATGAGGAAAGAAATTCACTCCACCAATCTCACTCATGTGCACATCCTTTGTGAGGAGAAGATGAGGGAAATTTAAAGAATAATTTGAATCTTTTGAAAAGATTCATGTTCAGATTATCCTAAGGCATATATGTGAGATCACCACTGCATTCCTCAGGTAGTAAAGAGCTTAAGTTCCAAATTTGGAGAATTTTAGAGCTCATCTACTATTTATTTGAAGGAATATTTTAGAGCACATTCAAATTCAAATTTGAATTTTGAAATTGAACCAAATGTGCTCAATTTTGAAATATGATTTTATATTCAAACTCCTCATTTGGCCTAATCTCCAAATTTAGTCCAATTTGAAAACTGTTTGTGGGGGAATCTCAAAGCACAGTGAGGGAAAAATATTAGAGGGGTGGACCCCATCTGTCAGCTTCTCAACACAGAGCACCGCCTCTGTTTTTTCGCGGTGGAGCGCGCGCCGGCGCCAAGCGTTACCGACGTCCACCCGATCGCCAGGTCCTGCTTGCCCCGATCTTTTGCTCGATCTGACCGACTCCACCGAGGGTGCAGCGAAGTCAGTTTGCTTCCTCCACTCGTTCTCGCCTCAGTGGGTTGCGCCATGAGGAACACGGCCACTCTCGGTCTTCTGATCGCCAGCCACCGCCGCAGCTCAGCAGCTCGAGTTTCCAACACAGAAAAGGAGTGCAAGAGCGTGCACAAGTTGTTCCCCATCGCACCTCGGAGCTGTGAGCTGCTATTCGACTTGATTTGTGGCTTGGCGCCAAGAACCGAAGCTCCCCGGCGGGAGTTCAACGCGGGTCACCATGGACAGCGAGCTATGGGCATTTTCACCGTCCCTCCTCTACACGAGGTGCGGCCATACTCCCTAGATCGTGTAGCTGCAACCCTTATAGCAAATGATCGACCGAACATGGAGAATTTCCCATGTTTCTGAAATTTAGTGCACGTGGGGAGGGCTCGGTCTACCCCAAATTTAGTGGCACGGTCCACCAAAGCTCGGGCAAGCTTGCAAACAGCTTCTACACTTCCTAGTGGCCCTCCTCGAAAAAGAACCGAGCAAAAACATCTAGGATCGACCGAGTTCTAGCCATTTTTTGTGCCGCCATGGAGAAATTGTCTTGGGTCACCGTGGAGCTCGATGTTGCCGGCCTTTTCACGAGGTTTGGTGTCCATTTTCAACATCCTCAAGCTGCCACGGTGCTTTACGAGCAATTCCCGACCGTTTTGATGCGGTGTAGAAGGTTTCCGACCACGCCGGAACCCTAGCGGCTGCTGCCGCCGCCGCGCAACACTTTCCGGTGATCTACAGCCGCTGGCGACCCCACCAACGAACTCAGGGTGGTGAATAAGGTGGGGGCGGCAAGTTTCAGCTCGGCCGGTGACTGGGAACCCCAGTCCGGTGACCCTTGCCAGCGCACGCCGCCGCTGTGCTCTGTGGCGCGAGGTTGAAGAAGCACACCGTCGGGTGGGACCCACTAGCAGACATTTAAACATTTTAGGAATTCCAGATTTCAGTTCAAACTTTAAACAACTACAACTTTTTGTAGGAATGTCCAAAAAATTTCAAACAAATTTTGTTGGATTCCTCTCAGAGAGTACTATCCAGGGGTACAGCGCAATATTTATGAAAATACCTTGGTTTGGCTCAGTAATTCATAAAAATAAAATATTGTAGGAATTTTTCCAGGAGTTCTGTGTATTGGAAAATTCCTATTGGAAAATTCCCAAATTTGCGTAGGGGATTCTTCCAAAAATACCTGAACTCCAGTAAAAATTTCAGAGGCATTGGACCTCATTTGCTTGGCCTAATGTGGTGTTAATGCCTTATGTCTCTGAAAATTGGAAAAATGGAAGAATCATTTTCAGTTTCTCACCAATCCTTGTAATGGTCATATCATACTGTAGGAAGCTCCAAATTTATTATTCAAATTGGGTTGGCTTCAGGTTGAAGAACTATATCCAAATATGCAACCCAATTTGTATGAAAGTCATTAGTTAATTCTGGAAAATTCTTTAAAACTTTTCAGCAAAAGAATTGTAGAGGGAGTTTGGTTCACCCAAAGATCTTCAAGTTTTGCCAGAATATTCTTTAGATTGTTACGGAACTAGTGTAAAAGTTTCAGCTCATTTGGAGTTAATTTAGTTAGGATAATTCTGATTTCAAATCTCTGTGTTCAAATGAATACAGAAACAATTCCAGAGAAAGAATTTCCAAAACTTGGAAATTCAGTTCTGGGAAATTCTTAGGTCCAAAAATCCTAGAAAAATTCATGCAGGCCCCATGAACTATAATTGAAATGTTAGTTCACTAAGTTTGACATGAACATGTGAGTTACTTAAGAATTAATTCCTTTTCCTTAATTGCTTAGAGAACTGTTCTGAACAAACCACTCAATGCAAAGTGCTAATTTTTGGTCCAGATGACTTTATTGTGACAAGGAACTCACATGAAAATTGTCAGCTCCATTGGAGCTCTGGATCTCCGCTGTTCTGTTTAACCTTTTAAGGTGATCAACATAGAAGACGGGGAAAACACTTAGCACCTTATCATGTTGCTTAAACCCAAACCCAAACCACTAGCACCAGTGTCCTTTTAAATTCTTAAACAGAGTTCCAGTTTTTAAACTTGTCATTAGAAAAAGTTAGCAAAATCTTTACAATTAAATACATATGCATATTCATCACATGTAGCATCTACGTAGATATTTTGAAACAATCAGAGTGGAGATCAAAGAAGGAGGAAAGCAAGTGATCAAGCCCCCAGTGGTCTTCACTAACTGACCCTTATATATAAGTCCCCTGCAAAACAAAGGCAAGCCCCGCTTTGCATCAAAACTTACAAGTTTTTATTTGTATTCACTTTATAATGTCTAGCATTTTGTTTATTGCATTAAGTCTAGATGGTATGAAACTCCAAATGCATGACTCAGAAAACACTGGAGTATAATGTAGAGTAGGTTATCAATTGATTATAACTGCTGATCTCAAGTTAACAAAAGTGGATTAAAAGAGGCATAACTCGAGTAGGCAGTTTCCTACTCGTGAACCGGGATTAAGGGGGATCAATAGGAAGAGTTGGGAATTGATCCTCATAGTTGGGAATGGAGACCGGCAGTGGATGGAATGCTCAAGGACGTGGTCCTGTGAACCTAGTCTATGTCTGAGTAGATTAAGGACCGTTCTCGTGTGCGGCCCCACTGGACAAGTTTGAGTTGTGTACCGGATGCATACCGGCAATATGGGACCCATGAAACTGATGTAACATGTTAACCTGGGTGTCGAGGCAATCCGCACCGTCTTATGCAGATGCTGAAAGGACAGAGAAGTCGGCTCTATGAGGGTTTTTCGTAGTGAGATTTAATCCAAGTTGGTGGGACCGGTTCGACATTTGGATGTCGTGTGAAAGGTCGCCACATACGACGTTGATGGGATTGGTTGATCACCGGTCTCGGACGGGCGTATGTGTTGTGTCAGCCTGGTGTTTTTGATTGCAATCACTGTCGCTCACGGTAGTGAGCATACTTATACACTGAGTCGTGACATAGTAATAAACTGGGGAAAATTTAATATGCTTCGTGAGTAATCCTCATAATGGAGATGAGGAATGATCAACACCTTCACTAAATTTATTTTCCACCTTTGGCTAGTAGCATCGAGGCAAAGTGTTTCTTGTTTGATTGTGGAGTCTCGACGTTGATGGCGCAAGGTCTATGGTTCTAGGGTAGCTCACTAAAGTTACATTCGCCTCGGACAAGTGACATTGAGATGAAGCGTTTCTTGTTTGATATTGGAGTCTCGATGTAAATTGTGCGAGGTCTATAAAAGTTGTTTAAAACTTGAAGTAAGGACTCTCCTTTAGCTCGAGATCATCTTTTGTGCAAATTTCTATATTCATCCCTCTATTTTCAGCATGTAGAGTTTCATCACTAGGGTGACGGTTAAGTCTTGCTGAGCTTCATGCTCACGGATACTGCATGAGTTGTTTTGTAGGTAATAACACTACGATGATATGTACGGGTGTCCGATGAGACTCGAAACTCTCCGAGTGGTGAACTCATGGCAACCCCTGCCGCTGCTATTGTGATCGTGTTTGCTAGAGAGAAGGGTCCGCGGGCTGGACATCTTCTCTGTTGCTTAGCATAGATATGAGACGTGAGTTGTATCAGTCTTCCACTGTAGATTATTTTGAGAAGTATTTCTAAAATTCACACTTTGTAAGTTTCCACTTGAATTATGTAATATGATACTTTATTATGTGTGCTGTTCGGTGCCGCATCGCACGGCACCACCCAATGCGATTCCCGAGTGAGCGGCACGGCCCTGTGATCGGGTCCGGGCCCTCACACATGTGTGGTGTAATTCAGCTCATGTTTCTTTAATTGCCTCGATGCATAGGCAACCACTTGTGTTACTTGCATGAGCACACATCCAAGCCCTTGTCTTGATGTGTCACAATATATATCGAAACTCTTGCTCATGTCTGGCAATACCAAAACTGGCGCTGTTGTTAATCTGTTCTTTAGCTCCTCAAAGCTGTCTTGACACGCTTGTGTCCACTGAAATGCTTTCCCTTTCATGAGCAATTCAGTCATAGGCTTCGCTATTTTGGAGAAATCGTTGATGAACCGGCGGTAGTATCCAGCCATCACAAGGAAACTCCGAATATCCCTCACATTCTACGGTTGGTTCCACTTCAAATCATCCCTCACATTTCCGGGATCAACCGGTACTCCTCCTTCAGAGATGATGCGGCCTAAGAACAATATCTCCTTTAGCCAAAATTGACACTTGCTGAACTTAGCATACAATTGATGCTCTCGCAGTTTCTGCAACGTCAATCTCAAGTGTTCTTCATGTTCTTCCTCGCTTTTTGAATACACCATGATATCGTCGATGAAAACCATGATGAACTTGTCAAAGTACTCCATGAAGACCTCATTCATGAGGTACATAAAGTATGTAGGTGCATTCGTCAACCCAAATGACACAACGGTATATTCATACGAACCATAACGTGTTCAAAATGCAGTTTTGGGTATGTCGGAGGGCTTAATCTTTAGCTAGAAGTATCCCGACCGAAGATCAATCTTGGAGAAAATTCGGGCACCACTCATTTGATCGAATTAGTCCTCTATGCAGGGCAGCGGGTATTTATTCTTGATCGTCACCTCGTTGAGAGACCTATAGTCCACACACATCCTTTGGGTCCCATCTTTCGTGTCTATGAAGAGCACGGGGGCTCCCCACGGCGACGAGCTTGGGTGTATAAAACCCTTATTTAGCTGCTGCTGAATTTGCTTCTTGAGCTCCCTAATTCATTAGCATGCATCCTATATGGCCTCTTCGCTATAGGTGCAGTTCCGGGTACTAAATCAATGGCAAATTCAATGTCCCGGTCAGGTGGCGTACCTGGAAGTTCTTCCGGAAACACATCTGAATATTCTTGAACCACCGGAGTGCTTTCCATTGTCGCTTCTTTGACGTGGTTCAGCACTTCCTTCTCGGTTGTAGGTTGGGCTTCCTTAAACTCAATACGAGTACCGTGCTCACTCGTCAACTGCACGATCCTCTGAGCACATTGAATCACTCCGTTGTGCTTGCTCAACCAGGTTATTCAAAGTATTATGTCAATCCCTTGGGAATCCAAGATGATAAGGTTGACAAGAAAGTCTACCCCCTTATTTTAATGCTTGCTCTCAGAATAGAATTTAGAATTGAAATAAGTGATTTCCCAACTATATGCATCAAGGTGTATGAACTAAGCAACTTCTTTTATTAATTTCAGCCTATATGAGGATGTGAACAAGTGCCGAATCATCTCACATCTCTCCACTATGTATGGATGTGGACATTCGCCGAAGCGTCCCACAACTCACACCAAGCATACAAACACAAGCGATCATCATAAAAATTTCTGCACAGCACTCTTATTTGACTTAATGCAATCTAAACGTTCCTATTACAGCTTATTCAATGGCAAACCTAAACTTAATAGTGAGAACCGGTGCTGTTCTTGCCGTGTGACGGGGGTGGCACATAGATGGGCGTATGCCATGGTGAGTCGGCAGTCCATGTAGGGATAGATGACACTGGTGCTCCATTTGCTCCCGTGTCGGCATGAGTCTCCTCTTGTTTCTCCAGCAGATACAGCTTCTTGCAGAGGTAACGGATCTCTTCTAGTGCGCTTGCATAGCAGTTTCCTAACACCACGAGCAACCTCTGAGACTTATCAGCAGCTTGTGAGATGGAAAGAGCTCCTCCATGGGTCCAATGGTCTCCCTTGTACCACTCTTCCGATACGAGTGCAGCTCAAAAGTAGTATTCTCAAGCTGCTCACGGAAAGCGTAGCACAGTCCGGTGAGTGCATCCAATGCGGCATCATCAATAGCTTCTGCCCTTGTAGATCTCCATGTGGGTGCTAAGTGCAGTATGACAACCCTACAATTAGATAGGATGGTTTTCTCAGCCTTCCACTCTTCGTGTCCAAGACGAGGGACTTTCTTGAGGAGATATTCCGGGTATAGGCTGTAGCAGTCCAGGAACTCTTTAAGCTCCTTGGATATGTGTCCTCCCTCAACCCCGTCGGACCGGAATTCTTGAACTGGACGGTTGGCCCGTTCTTCACCTTCATTCTCGGCCTCAGCAAGGGGTGGCTCCCCTTCGGATCCATCTCCTTCCAACATAGCTTCATGAGGCTCCGCTAGGTGTAAGCCCGCGTGAAACTCCTCCTGAGGTGCATACCACTGTTGTTCTTCTTGTGGATCATATTCCATGTCATCTTCGATTGGTTCCACCTCTTCTAGATCCTCTTCCTCATGCATTGAGCTACTGACTTAATCTTCCTCATGAGGTTCCATCTTCACCTCCTCCCAATATGGTCCATCGGACACCTCAATGGGGTTAAGTGCACTCCCATGTGGCGGTGGACGAGTCCTTATGCGTGCTGTGCTCCTAGTCACCGGCATCTATAAATAAGACATGAGAAACTATAGAGAAGAAGAAAATAACTCCAGAACATCAGAATATATGAAGCAAGAAAACGAAAGTGTTGCTGTCCAAAAGAAGAGAAAAGGAGGGGCTGAAAATAGCACTTTGCGGTGGCTGAATTGACAAGTAAAGTGCAGCAGCAAGCAATTTTCGAAAATAATAGTTTAGTGGGGTTTTCCTATGTGTTTTAGAGTGTACATTCTACCTAGGCTTGCGTCCTACGGTCAACATGGCTCTGATACCAATTTGTGACAACTGGTTCGCAAATGAACCAAGCGAATGCATATGTGTGCCCAGGATATTCATCACACATACACATGTACTTCACAAACTGAAACTCAAAATATAACCACGTATAAATAATGTTTAAGTACTTTATTACATTGACTCATTATCTCACTCATGAATATTTAACTTATTCTTTCAGTGGAAGACTCTAAACAACAGCGGAAAATGACTAAGACAGCAGGCTCCAATCTTCAACTCCACAGGCATGTTGACGGTAGTGCGCACGCCCTAGTACTCCACATGTTCTCGAAGTACTCTTCTCCCGTAGCTGATGTATATGTGGGAATGCAAGGGTGAGTACATGTCGTACTCAGCAAGTGTGGGAATAGTATGACATGTAGCTTAAAACAAGGTAGGCAATAATAAGGTTCATTGCAGCAAGCAAAATTTATTTCACAAACATGGTAAAACAGCAACTATTTCTAGGTGGGTTTAATTCTAATATGACCAAGTAAAACAGAAACATTCATTCATCATAATTCGCCATTTATCAAGTCTCAACCAATCATTACTCATTCTCAAGTTCGTATCATACTCATAAGTACACATGATCATCTCATTTTCATAGAACCGAAACCAAACTAATGGTCATGACCCAAAACATTTCCAAAACCAATCCCAATGACCAATACCCAAATAAACATTCCAAGTTTTGCCTCTAATCATGGAAGTTGGTCAGGTGCTTTTGACCGGAAGCACGGCTATCATGATAGTTTTACGCTCTGCAGAGGTAGCACCACTTTACCCACAAGTTTGTGATTTCGTCACCCGTCGGTGACTAAAAAGTACCTCCATTATACCAGTACACAACCATCGGTGTATGGTCAAGATATCACAAAATAGCCTTTACAAAGGGGCTACTAGAATGTGTGGACCCACTGAGGTTTAACTGGCAGGCTGGAATCTCCATTCTCCCACCCACGGGCCCCCTCTTGTGCCATGCAGTTCCCAGGGCAGTCCCTCTCGACTCCCATTACCCGCACCATCCAACGGTCCATAACAAGATAGCAACACACCTAATTACTCAGCTAAGCCGTACCCATATTTGGCCTTGTGGTGTCACTGTTTTCCTGGCATGTGCTCGCATGAAACGGTCCTTAGATCTACGGCAATTAAACCACCATCTCATTCAGCAACATCCACGAACCAAGCTTGCCTAGATCTCCCCGATTCCATGCTCATCAACATCATCAAGTTCTCATCATCTTTAATATCATGAGTGTAGTAGCTAACAAGTTTTATTTCAGCTTCCCGTATCCCGTAAGTTAAGCGAAGCAAAAAGGAAAAACGACCATACCCGACCCATCAACTTTCCCCGACGACAAGGATAGTTAACAAAACTAGTAAACTCCTATAAAAAGGGTGTCCCATCAAGTTGAGTCAAGTAAACGGGTTTTCGCAAGCAAAACAGTTTCGAAAACATAGGATCAACATGGTCAAGGGGCACTTGCCTTGCTCCCATGACTCGTGTTGCTCAAGCGACTCGAAGTCTTGGTGCTGTAGGTCCTCGTAGACGGCCTCTTGAGCTTGTCCTTCTTCTCACGACCACACACATACAAAATTTACAGCAATCAATTATCATGCACAAACTTTAGTCGAGATGAGATGAGGTGAATGAATGCAATTCCTATGGTGCAGTTTTATAAAACCAGTTTGTACGTGTTCTTGCATGTTTTAGTAGGCTTCCATGGGATTTTATGATGATCAAGGTTGCTGGGATGAAGTGTGGACGTGGTGATGATCTTCACACAATGTGTAGATCAATTCCCCTGTCAAAAATTGACCAAAACATGGTCTGTCCACACGCTGCATTTTCTGCTCACAGGGGGTGAAGAAAACGGGTGCATAGAAACAACGGCGACCTTGTAAGAGGGGTAACGAAGACCTACCTCACTTCTTCCTTGCGTCTGGGCCTCCCTCCTTGCAATGGCAGCAGCGGGAGATTTTCTAGGGAGAATTATGGGGTTGCGGCTAGGGCAGAATGTCGGGGGCTTCTTATCCGGCGACGGAGAGGCGTGATGGGGCTAAACGGCGGCCAAATTTCTGCACCAGGGGGAGGGGGTGGTCGACGACTTGGCAGCAAGGGGGATGCAACTTGGCAGCAGGGGAGGCGGCGGCCAAAAAAAGAAGAAGGGGTGGGCGGCTAGGGGGGAGTTATATTTACGAAAAGAGCTAGGATGGCTAGGATTTTAACAAATCAAATATCCAATGGCTGAGATTTAATCTTAAAAGAGGTGGGAGCTAGGGGCTGGGATTTTATTATTTATTTTCATCCAATGGCTAGGATTTATCTAGAAAATAAAAGCCCAAAAGAGTCCAAAGGAGGGGGGGAGCTAGGGTTTCCCCACCTAATGGGCTGCGGCCAAGGGGGGGGGGGGTGGGGCGCAATTAGGGTTTGCCCCCCCTAATTTGGTGCAGCTAAAATAGGTGGGAAATTCCCCCTAGGAGAATTTCGGGGAATTTGGTGGAAATCAGGAAAATTGTGAAAACTTTGGGAAAAAATTGGAAAATTAGGGGAGAGGGGAATTTGGGTGAAGATTGGGGAATTTGGGGGAAAATTGGGGTGGCCCAATTTGGCTATTTTATTTATTATTTATTTTTATTTTTCTTTTTATTTCTTTTCCTTTTCTAGTTCTTTTCATTATTTTCCATTTCTATTTCCTTTTATTATTTTATTAGCTTCTATATTCCTCTCTTTATTTATTCTTCTTTTTAAATGCTTCTCTACATGAAAAATGTATGCAATGCATGGTAGTGAAATTGAGGGCGTTACAAACCTACCCCCCTTAAAATGAATCTCGCCCTCGAGATTCGATAGAGTGGAGAAAAGATGAGGGAATTCCACCTTGAGATCTTCCTCATGTTCCCATGTAGTTTCGGCTTCCGTATGATGGCTCCATTGAACCTTGCACCAACGGATCACTTCATTCCTAGTGACCTTTTCCTTTACGTCCAAGATTTTGACGGGGTGCTCTGCGTAGGTCACACCCTCTTGAAGCTCTAGCTCATCCATCGGTACTTGTTCTTCCGGTACTCGTAAGCACTTCTTGAGTTCGGATACGTGAAACACATCGTGCACGTCGGAGAGATGCGTTGGCAGCTCCAGTTGATAGACTACTTCCCCTTGCTTGCCCAAAATCTTGATGTAGTGAGGTGCTAATTTGCCTTTGACGTTAAACTGTCGTTGGCCTCGGTTACGAGACACCTTAAGGTACACGAAGTCTCCAACTTCGAAGGTCAATCTTCTTCGCCTATTGTCCGCATAACCCTTTTGTCGTGACTGAGCAGCCTTCAAGTTTTCACGTAGCGTTTGGACTTGATTTTCGGCGTCTTACAGCACTTCGGGTCCGAATACTTGGCTTTCTCCGGTCTCATTACAGAACAGCGGCGTTCTACACCGTCTACCATACAATGCTTCGAAAGGTGACATCTTCAAGCTAGCTTGGTAAATGTTTTTATACGAGAATTCAGCATACGGCAAGCTCTTATCCCAACTATGCCCATGTTTCAAGGCGCAAGCTCTCAACATGTCTTCCAAAATCTGATTTGTCCTCTCGGTTTGCCTGTCGGTTTGCGGGTGATATGAGGCGCTGAAATTCAACAGTGTACCCATGGCCTCATGCAGCTTCTTCCCGAGCCTAGAGGTAAATTGAGAACCTCAATCTGAAACTATCCTCTTCGGAACTCCATGGCGACACACTATTTGCTCCATATACAGCTCGGCTAGTTGTGCCACGGTGTATTTGGTTCTAACAGGAATGATGTGGGTTGTTTTCGTTAATCGGTCCACGGTAACCCAAATGGAGTCGTAGCCCGACTGAGTACATGGCAATTCGACTATGAAATCCATGTTGATTTCTTCCCACTTCCACTCGGGTATTTTCAATGGATGTAATAGTCCAGCGGGTCTTGGTGTTCAGCCTTCACTCGTTGGCATGTGTCACATAGGGCAACATATTCAGCAATGTCCCTTTTCATACCATCCCACCAATAGCAAATTTTCAGGTCCTTGTACATCTTCATACAGCCAGGGTGTATGGAATAAGATGAGTCATGCGCCTCCTTTAGTATCATGTCTGCTTTAAGTTAGGCACACAAATCCTTTTCTCTAACCAAAGTGTGCCATTCTCGTCTTCCTTGAAATCCTTCTCTATGCCTTGTCGGATTCTGTCCTTGATTTCCTCATCCGTTGCTTTGCCATCTCGTATCTCTTGTTGCAGCATTGGCTTCAGTTCTATCACCTCCATCACGTTCAAGAACCTGAAATGTAACCTTTCAAACTCCTTACGCAGCTCGGGTGGCAGCTCCCGAACCGTGATTTGGTGACATGCTCCCTTTCGGCTCAGTGCATCCGCTACTACATTGGACTCTCCGGGGAGATAGTTGATTCCAACATCATAATCCTTGATGAGTTCCAACCACCGACGTTGCCTCAAATCCAGATCTGTTTGCATGAATATATACTTGAGGCTTTTGTGATCCGTATAGATCTCACATCGGTGACCGAGGATGTAATGCCTCCAAATCTTCAAGGCATGTACCATGGCTGCAAGTTCTAGGTCATGTGTGGGGTAATTCAGCTCATGTTTCTTTAATTGACTCGATGAATAGGCAACAACTTGTCCTCCTTGCATGAGCACACATCCAAGCCCTTGTTTTGATGCATCACAATATATATCGAAACTCTTTCTCACGTCCGGCAATACAAAAACCGGCGCTGTTGTTAATCTGTTCTTTAGCTCCTCAAAGCTGTCTTGACACGCTTGTGTCCACTGAAATGCTATCCCTTTCATGATCAATTCAGTCATAGTCTTCGCTATTTTGGAGAAGTCCTTGATGAACCGGGTAGTATCCATCCATCCCAAGGAAACTCCGAATATCCCTCACATTCTGCAGTTGGTTCCACTTCAAAACATCCCTCACTTTTCCGGGATCAACCGATACTCCTGCTTCAGAGATGAAGTGGCCTAAGAACAATATCTCCTTTAGCCAAAATTGACACTTGCTGAACTTAGCATACAATTGATGCTCTCGTAGTTTCTGCAACGTCAATCTCAAGTGTTCTTCATGTTCTTCCTCGCTTTTTGAATACACCATGAAATCGTCGATGAAAACCACAACAGACTTGTCCAAGTACTCTTTGAAGACCGTATTCATGGGGTACATAAAGTATGAAGGTGCATTTGTCAACCCAAATGACATAATGGTATATTCATACGAACCAAACCGTGTTTGAAATGCAGTTTTGGGTATGTCGGAGTGCTTAATCTTCAGCTGGAAGTATCCCGACCGACGATCAATCTTGGCTAAGATTTAATTTTAAAAGAGGTAGGAGCTAGGGGCTGGGATTTTATTATTTATTTTCATCCAATGGCTAGGATTTAACTAGAAACTAAAATCCCAAAATAGTCCAAAGGGGGGGGGGAAGCTAGGGTTCCCCCCCTAATGGGCTGCGGCCAATGGGCGGTGGGGCCCAATTAGGGTTCCCCCCTAACTTGGTGTGGCCAAAATAGGAGGCGAAATTCCCCCCAAATATGTGGAAAATTCCCCCTAGGGGGTTTTGAGGAATTTGGGGAAATCAGGAAAATTGGGAAAAATTTGAAAAAACTTGGAAAATTAGGGGAGAGGGGAATTTGGGGAAAAAATGGGGTGGCCAAATTTGGCTATTTTTTTCTTTTTCTTTTTCTTTTTATTTATTTTCCATTTCTATTTATTTTCATTATTTTCCATTTCTATTTCCTTTTATTATTATTAGCTTCTATATTCCTCTCTTCATTTCTTCTTCTTTCTAAATACTTCTCTACATGAAAAATGTATGCAATGCATGGTAGTGAAATTGAGGGTGTTACATGGGGTTTCAATCACCTTAACTATAATGCAAGAAATTCATCCTAGACATAAGTGACACAACAGAAAACTTTGCAAAAGTAATTAAATACAAACCGGGGCTTGCCTGGTTGCTAGTTAAACAGGAAGTTAGCTTCTGGTGGAAGCACCTCCAACAGCTCCGAAGTGTCCTCAACATCGGTGACTATATGATATGCAACAACATATATGTATAATTGATTATGTTTTATAAGAAATAAACTTTGATTACTAGCTCTTGCTATTAAGGTTTTCTTAATTGGCTTTGGGATTTTTCCAGTGGACACTAGACTCTATAAGGATGAACTGAGCAAAATTTGGAGAAGTTTCATGGAAGCTTGTGGTCTCCAAAATTCCCACAAATACATGGATTCTGTGAATTTTGAGCGCAAATATGAAGTTTTTACATGGCTAACAGTGAAAGATCTAATTAGAGAAGGTCTCCCTGGTTCTAGCAAAATCTGTTTCATAATTTTTAGAGTTACCTACAGCGAGAAATGAAATTTACAAGATTGGGAAAATCTCTGAAAGAGACTGTTATTTTTGCTATTTTTCGGAGACATAGAGGAGGGAAACAACAATTGGCCAAGCAAATTAGGTCCAATGCCTCTGAAATGTTTACTGGAGTTCAAGCATATTAAGAGGAAGGTTCTGCCCAAAATTGGAAATTTTCCAGTCAACAGAACTCCTGTAATTAATTCCTTAATTTTTTAATTGAATTAATGAGCTAAATCCAGGGATTTTCATAAATATTAGGATGCACCTCTGGATAGTACTCAGTGAGAGGAATCCAATGAAATTTAATTGACAATTTTTGGAGGTTCCTACAGAAAGTTATGAGCTTGCAAAGTTTGATGTAAGATCTTAACAGAAAAATGGAAAAATTCAAATTGCTGACAGTGGGGCCCATGGCCCTTCTTCTACCTCGCGAGCGGGCAGAGCCGAGTGGTGGCACGCGGCGGTGTGCGCCGGTGAGGGTTGCCGGACCGAGGCTCCCGGCCATGTCCAAGGCTGAGACTCGCCGCTACTGTGTTTTGGAGCATGGGAAGACCATTTGTGGGGTTGGCAGCGGCTACTGGCCACAGGAAACCCGTCGGCGACGGGCGGCGGTGGCGGCACAACTCTGGCAATGTTGAACTCACACTACAAGGGCTCAAAAGCTTCATTTTTTCTTCCTACAGCACCACAAGAGGTCGGGAAACCTGATTCTACCCATAGCCCGAGCCGAAAACATCCACAAATGGTAGCTCGACGGTGAGCCGAGCCGTTTTCACCAGCGGCACCGATTTCCTGTCGCACAGCTCATAAGGTGACCGGTTCACTTAGCATTTCGGCATGGTGGGTCGTTGGGAGCCCTAGTATCTATGGCTTGCACCTAAGGAACGATGATCAAGAAGGTCGCACGTATTTTCCCGGTTTGAAACGTTCGGTTCTTCACGTACTCTGACGCCAAATTGTGAATTCCGGCTAACCGGCTGTCGGAAAGTCAAGGGGAGTTCAGGAGGATGATCTAGGAATTGTGGTTAACCTTAGGGTGAAGTTTGTTATGCCGGAGAGGCACTGGACCAGCCGGAAGATGAGGAGTAGTGAGTGCGGCGTTGTGTGAACCGAGGAGCAAGAAGCTTCAAGTACCGACCCTAGGACGCTGGGAACGAGTGGATGATGTGTGGAACACGTTGAGGATTCACCGTCACAGTTCCTAGATGGATCAACCTGGCGCCAAGGTGGCCGGAGGCCGATCAGCAATGAAGAGCGGAGAGCGGTACCATGTTTTGTTTCTCGGGTGAGCATGAGGGAGCATATGTTTTCTTCGGTTGAACGTGCGACGAGAGCTAGCGAGCAGGGGAAACGGGATTTTTATGGTGCAGCACAGAGACTTATTGATCAACAACGAAGTGGATGGACTGCCTTCGGGAGCAAGGCATAAGCAGCTCGGTGGCTGCCTCGGTGTCGAGCTCGCACAAAAGAAGACTCAATTGTCGTCTTTGTTCCACTGACCTGCGTGTCCCACCGAAGTCCCCCTCCAAATAACAGTGGCTCCACAATTAAAATTCAAAATTCGCACCATTTCCCACAAACTGAATTTGATTACCAGGAGTTAACCTTCGGTTGGGTCCAAATAACAGTGGCTCGGGGTTGCTGTTTTTGTGAGCAAAAGATCACACCAGGAACTACTCAATCCCATGAGCTTGTCGCCAGCGCAATGGAAGCAGCTAGGAGGTGGCCTCTGCTCGGTGGCGCGCTGTGAGCGCTCGGGTGGTTCAAGTAGAAACAAAGAAAACCAACTGAACTTTGACATTTTGTTGTTCCTCTGAACAGGGGGTCCCACACTCCTCATGAGTCTTAATACTTGAATTATGGAGAACTAAATTTTGAGTTTAGATCTCCATGTTTGGATGTTTTTTGGAAGTTTGAATCATCACTTTAACTCACCCTGTTATAATTGAAAGTTTTAATTCCCCTCATATTTCCTAAGTGTGCATATGCTGAATTTCATGCTAGCACTTTTGGGAATTTTACAATGAGTCGGATGGTGCTGCTCATGGTTTTGAAGTTGATGTGAACCATAGGCGACCACCCGTCCTTCTTGCATCAACATGCAACCAAGCCCGATACTGTACGAATCACAATATACGTCGAAGGGCTTGGTCGTATCCGGTTGAGCTAAGACCGGAGCTGTTGTGAGATGCTTCACCAATGCTTGGAACACTCCTTCACACGCTGAGCTGCAAACATATTTCGTCCCTTTCTTCAATAATTCCATCATCGGTTTAGCAAGCTTGGAGAAGCTCGGGATGAACCTCCAGTAGTATCCTGCTAAACCGAGGAAGCTTCTGACCTCATAGATAGAAGTGGGGGCTTTCCATTTCAGCACCTGCTCAATCTTTCTTGGATCAACCGCAACGCCTTCCTCTTAGATAATATGTCCAAAAATGGCACTTGGCTGATCCAAAACTCGCATTTGATGAACTTGGCATAGAGATTATGGTCTGGCAATCGTTGAAGGATAATATGCATGTCTTTGGCGTGTTCTTCTTCAGACTTGGAGTAAACCAAGATGTCATCTATGAACACCACCACAAACATGTCCAACTCCGGCATGAACACGGAGTTCATGAGATACATGAAATGTGCCAGGGTGTTGGTGAGACCAATAGACATGATGAGATATTAAAATAATCCATATCAACTAGAATTTTGTCTTCGAGATATCCTCCGCCCGAATTTTTATTTGATGATACCCGGAGCGAAGATCCATCTTTGAAAACACACTTGCACCCACAAGTTGATCGAACAGGATATCAATGCGGGGCAGTGGACATTTGTTTTTGATGGTGACGGCGTTGAGCGGTCGGTAATCCACACACAACCTCAAAATTTCATCTTTCTTCTTCACGAACAGCGCCGAGCATCCCCATGGAGAGAAACTCGGTCAAATGAAACCATTACTCAAAAAGTCATTGAGCTGTTCCTTTAATTCAGCCAGCTCATTAAGAGCCATCTTATACGGTCTCCATGATATTGGTGTTGTCCCGGATGCAAGTTCAATCTTGAACTCAACATACTGTTCGGGTGGCATGCCCGGTAGATCATCCAGAAACACATCAGGGTATTCGTGGACTATGGGGGTGTCATCCAACTTGAGAGTTTCAGTGTGATAAGCTGCTGAAACTTCCGGGACAGGGCTGTCTAACAGGAGTTAATGCGGACGGTGGAGTGGACAGTTGAGGTGAACCGTCCGTGACAAAGTTTCCAGGACAGCGCCATGGCAGGTTAGCCATGACATTCCTAAGATTGCATCAATCTTCTGCCCTTCAAGAATAATCTTAGTAGGGGGATATATCCTCCCCCCAAGCACAGTGGTGCTTTTGGAATCATCGTAGTTGCTGAAATCTTCCCACCCGAGGAGCAAATCATATATGAGCAATTGGTCGGGAAGACTTGCCGTTGATGCTTGACCACATATGATGAACTTATTAAACTGTGGGTTGCACCAGAATCCAATAAAACGATGATTGTGCGATCGTTGAGAGTAAAGGTACCCACCAGTATGGTCTCGCCTTCCGGTACTGTGGGGTCCACCTCATGGTTCTCCCACTCCGGGATCGCAAAGGGTGGTGCCGTGCGATGCGGCACCCAACAGCACACAAGAAAAGATTAAGAACAACATAAAAACTTTTATTTTCATAGAAACAGCAGAAGTCTTTTACAAACTTAATTATACAGCGAAAGTATTATTCTTAACTACACTTTCCTACTAACTAAGCAAACGTGCAGCCGTTCAGCCTGGGGACGCTACACATTAGCAACACTCACACAACCATCCCGGCGGCGTGCAGGGCTCCAGCTCGGCCGTGTACCCCGACAGGGGCATCGCCTCGTCCTCGGACCCTTCCTCATAACTCTCACCAGCAACAGCTCAAATATTGCAACCGTGAGCACGATGGCTCAGCAAGACTTAACCGACACTCCTAATCATGAAACTCTACATGCAGGGATTTGTAATATAGGAAAGGACATTGCAATAAAGATACACCTACATTTTAATCCTTACTTTCAGTTTTTATAGCAGAAGTTTAATGAGCCTTAGGCAGCCCTCACATCGGTAGTCTACAATCAAACAAGAAACGCTTTCCTCCGATGTGGTTATGCCCAAAGTGGAAAATAAACTTAATGAGCTCTACATCTACAACATACATGGTATCAATATAATATTAGCTCAGTGCATCATATTCTGCTGGCTTCTTTCAGTTATTACTACGTCACAGCGCAGTGAACAAGCGGTACTCAAATAACCGTGAGGGACGGTGATTGCCATCAATAGACACCCGGATAACACGCCACATACACCCACTTTCAGAACTGTGGTGCTTCACACCTTCCTACTCTGTTGTATTCAGCAACCTTTCAAATGAAACCCAAATACCGAACCGGTCCATCTGTAACGGGCAGGAGGTTCCCTCGTGGAGCGTGTCTGTGCCCACCGGCAGATTTAAACCTTGCTACCCTAAACCCACTCCTATAAGACGGTTGGGTAAGTCTCGGCACCCAGGATAACAAATTACATCGGTTTCTTGGTTCCCATATACAAGTATGCATTCGGTACTGTTCAAACTTGCCCAGCAGGGCCGCATACGGCTTGGGCCTCAATCGACACCACAGGGCTACGCACGTGAGACCTCCACTCACTGCATCCTATCGCCCTTGCTGTGTGTCAGTTTCACATTCTTAAGCCATTCTCTACCTCTTTCCATCCTGTGTGAATAAATTCCTATCTCGCGAGTAGATTCCGACCACTCAACTTCTACCGAGATCCTAAGAACATTAGCATGGCATTCTCTACTCGTCGAGTTGTAAACTACCCAAACCCTCCATAGGATTTAAAAGTCATGCAAGTGGGGTTTCAATCACCTTAACTCTAATGCAAGCAATTCAACCTAGACATAAGTTATACAAATGAAAACTTTGAAAAAGGTAATTAAATCAAAACTGGGGCTTGCCTGGTTGCAAGTCAAAAGGAAAGTTAGCGTCTGGTGGGAGGACTTCCAATGGCTCTGGGTTGTCCTCAACTTCGGTCACTATATGAAATGCAACAAAATATGTGTATAAGTGCTAATGAAGTATAGGGATTAAACTTCTATACATAGCTACTGCTATTTAGGTTCCTTAATTGCCTTTGGGATTTTTCCAGTTAACACTAGACTCTATAAGGATGATCTGAGCAAAATTTGGAGAAGTTTCATGGAAGCTTGTGGTCTCCAAAATTCTCACAAGTACAAGGCTTCTCTGAATTTTGATCCCAAATCTGAAGTTTCGACATGGATAACAGTGGAAGATCTACTTAGAGCAAGTCTCCCTGGTTCTAACAAAATTTGTTTCATAATTTTTCGAGCTACCTACAGGGCGAAATGGAATTTACAAGATTCAAAAAAATCTCTGAAAAAGCCGGTGTTATTTTTTCTATTTTTCAGAGACATAGAGGAGGGAAACAACATTTGGCCAAGCAAATGAGGTCCAATACCTCCGAATTTTTTACTGGAGTTCAAGCATATTTAGAGGAAGGTTCTCTGCCAAAAACTGGGAATTTTCCAATAAACAGAACTCCTGTAATTAATTCCCTAAAATTTTCTTTAATTCAATTAATGAGCTAATTCCAAGGATTTTCATAAATATTGTGATGCACTTCTGGATAGTACCCACTGACAGAAATCCAGTGAAATTTATTTTACAATTTTTGGAGGTTCCTACAGAAAGTTATGAGCTTGCAAAATTTGATGAAAATCTGAGCTGAAAATGGAAAATTTCAAATTGCTGACAGTGGGGCCCACGGTCTTCTTCCACCTCGCGCGTGGCAGAGCCCGAGCGGCAGCGCTCTCCGGCGGGAGTTGTCGGACCATGTCCAGGGCTGAAACTTGCTGCAACTGCATGTTGGAGCACCACCGGGAAGACCATTTGTGGGGTCGGCAGCGGTCACTGGCCACCGGAAACCCGCTGGTGACGGGCAGCGGCACAACTTTGGCAAGGTCGAACTCACCCTACAAAGGCTCAACCACTTTGGTCTTTCTTCCTACAGAACCACGGTGTAATCCTACTCATCGACATGTGTTCAAATCAGCTCCAAACGGGCTGCAAACACGAGTTCATCTGTGACCTAGGGTAGAATCCATCAGCAGCCCGAAGTTTTCGAAGAACCAAGCCCCTAACCCATGGTTTGCAATTATTCTTGATCCTAGATGATTGTGGGACAGTCAAGAACGTGTGTGTAGCTCGGCATGGGCTGAGAGAGACTAGACTTCGCGAATTTTGGAATTTTGATCATCTCGGTTCTATGGACGCACATGCACGAGAAAAAAGGAGGTTTGCACCAGCGTGTCAAGCACCTTATGGCTGTCGTTTTGCTGTAGACTGTCGGCCACGAGAGGGCTTGTATCGTTCGGATGCCAGGGAACCAAGAGGGGCGGCTTTGCTCAACTTGCGGAAGAAAAATGACGCGACCCCACGGCCTCGTCGAGCCAGGATCACGCCGAGTGGTGCTTCGTTGCACAACACCGGATAACGCACATCAAAAATACAAAGCGGAAGAAAAGTTTTATTACATAAACAGGTTTATGAACATTTATGCAACAAAACATGTACCTAGCCTGTTCCTTCTACGTCACGGTACAGTGAATAAGTGGTACTCACCGACCGCGAGGGACGGCGATTATAATCGATTTACACCTGTAGGGTTACCTAAATAACCCGTCACGTGTGCCCGTACTCGATGTTGCCTACAGCAACCATCACGGACGTTGTACGCAACCACCTTTCACCCGTCAGCCAAATGTTGAACCGGTCCAATCGTCCCGAGCAAGAGGTCTCTGCGCGCGCATCCACAGTGCCGCCAGCCGATTTACACCTCGAGCTCTCAACCTACCCTCTGAACGACCAGCTATGCCTCAACACCCAGCTACCCGAGTTACATTGGTTTACCGATTCCCATATAGCCGGTTGGTCTTACTGTTCTAGCTTGTTCAACAGGCCCACACACGGCTCGGTCCTCAATCGACACAAGCGGAGCTATAGCACCCAGGCCCCAAAGTCCTGCTGCCCTTACTCTCCGCTCGGTCTCATTTTTCTTGCCATGTGTTTCATTTGCTATCTTTACCCGAGTCGGGTGCATCTAGCCTATCCTCGCGAGTAGTTCCAACTACTCGACTGGTACCGAATCCTACACTATCTTAGAATTGCAGTAGCAAACTGGGTTTTCAGTCCTAATCCCAACCCATGGTTTTCTTGGCTATGCATTTGGCTTTCAAACAAGACTCTAATGCAAGAAATAAGTGGGTGCTCAAAGTAAGTTGTCAAAACAGTAAAAATTTGTAAAAAGGTTAATGCAAACCGGAGCTTGCCTTGCTCCTGTTGGTCGTAGGCTAGCTGCTCTTCCGGAGTGATGAAGTCTAAGACTACGGGTTCCTCCTCAACCGTAGCGACTACATATGATAAATATAAACATGTGTCAATTTAGATGTATTTGAATTGAAATTAAGTTTGTGAGGACTATAAGTATTACTAGACAGACCCAATGACTATGAAGTTTTTACTGTGGTTGCGATACAACCTAAACAGAGACTTGGCCAAGTTTAGTTTGCAGTAAAGCTCATTTGAGCTCTCCACAAATAATTATGTACTTGACCTTAATTTGAGCTCCTAGGGTGTTCTAGGGACTTTCATGGAGCAAGACATGACTTTCTGAAAACTAGATTTTCAGAGGGTTTTAATGGTGTTGGTCTCACTTAATTTGAAGGTTCCTAGCTAAAGATATGAGCTAAAAAATCTAAGAGAGATTCTGAAAATGTTTCTGGACATTTTCTATTTTCTCTGGAACAGTTTTATTAATCACACCATTAGGTGGATCAAATGAGCTCAAATGGATCTGAAATTGTTATGGTAGCTCCGGTATATTTTGGTGAACATCCCAGCAAAATTTCAGAATTTTCCTCCAAAGGGTCCTCCAGTTAAAATTCTAAACAGTTTAAATTTTGAAGAATTAATTCTGGAGAACTAAGGATTTTCTTGAAGTGAAAATTTATTTGCTGGAAATTACTCAGAGAGCTGATTCCAACAAAATTTGGTTCACTCGATTTGGAGTTTCCTAGCCGAAGTTATGTGGGTTTGAAGTTTGAACTAAATCTGAAAACCGGGGAAATGTTTAAATTGCTGCGCGTGGGACCGGCTACGTGTCAACTCCTCAGCGGTCGACACACGGGGCTACGGAGTCTTTCGCACGCAGCCGCACCCGATCCGGTGCCACAGCAAATCCCCTGTTTAAAATATTGGCCGCTGACACGTGGGACCGGGGGCTTCATCTACCTCCGGCCTCCCGTGCTCGGCCGCCGCGAACCCTCACCGGAGTGCTCGGCGGTGGCCTCTGCCGTGTACCAAATTTCATAATATTGGCCGCCTCTGCCTAATTCCACCCGGGGAACACGATGCTGGGCTCAGCTCGTTGTGAAAATCACCGGAACACGGCCGGCGACGAGCGGCGGCTTCGGAAGAACTTCGGCCGTGTCGGCCGGACTTTCTAGCACCCCAAAAGATCGAGCTATCAGTCTTTGAGCATCAGTGGACCCTAGGGATGCTCGGCATGGGCTCTAGGCAGATCGGAATAGGCTCTAGGTAATCCCTCACCATGCGCCCGACGGCTTCCGCACTTAGCGTCGGTAGAAAAGCTAGAACTGGACGGTCTACCAAGGTTTTCTTGCCACGGCGGTGAAGGAAAATTGGTCGCTACCAAGCCTAGCTCGTGTAGGAACAGTTTGAGGATCTCTAAACAACTATGGAGTGAGAATTTGGCAGATCCGCACCCAAAGGTTGGTCTGCGACGAATAAAAGGAAAAACTGAAATTCGTCACCGGTGATCAAACACTCGGGCTGTGGTTCGGGTGAGCAGCACCAGCCTCTAACGCGTCCGAGGACGCCTTAGCTTGTGCGTGACACTCTCCCGTTTGGGCTATCCACGGGAGCCCGAGGTGCGGCGAACTTAGGTCACCCGAAAGAACTTACGGTATGGGTGAGATCATCCGAGTTCAGCTAATTTCCTACGACGGGGAAGGAAGAGGAAAGCCTCTAGTACCGTTTTGCAGCTTAGAGGGAGTGGAGCGGCTGTGATCACTGGTTCTCCGATCAGTTTCCGAGAGAGCGATGGCGAGACGATGCTTTCTTGCGCAAGAATGAAGAAATGATCGGTAGTGCCTCGGTTTGGCTCAGCTGCGAGGATAAGAGGGAGGGGGTGAGGCGGTTCAGTGTTCGGGGAGGCAACCAGCTGCTGTCCTGATCGATTCTCGCCGTGGCGACATCCCGAGCCAGAACAAGAAACCGGGTTGAATCCCTCAGTTGGTTGCTTTGGCTATTGAGGCTGGCATGTGGGTCCCACCCAAGGTTTAACCTCTGAAATTAAATTTTCCCACTGCTCTAAACATTAGAGACCCAAATACCCTCTTATTTTTGAATTATCAACCACAATCCCATTTGAAGTTGATAGAATTCAAATTGTGAAGTGTTTGAATAATTTTTCAGCACATATGCAGTTTGAAATTCAAATGGAGTTTGAATTTGCTAAACTTAGCTCATGTCAAGATCAACTCCAAATGGAGTGAAAATTTGTGTGAGAGCTCACAAAAATGTGCTGAGTAAGAATATGCCTCCCACTTTTGAATTTATGGGATGGAAGTAGTTTGAATTTGAATTTGAGTTCAAACTACCCCCTTTCTAGTTATACCTAAAAAGATCTCAAAAAGGTTTTGGACTTGGGTGAAATTTGGCATGGGCATTCCTAGCAAGGTGTAGGAGTTTTTCATATGCCCAGCCTCTATATGATGCATGTGGGAAATGGCACTTTTGCATTTTGTAAGTTTCTCCTCTAATGCCCATGTTGATGGTGTTTACTTGCTCTTTAAATGTATTCATAAAGTTTCCTCAAATGAGGGTTGTGTGTGGTGTGATGAACACTTTGAGTATGTGTCAAAAACTTAGGCCCTTACAAAAAATGGCTCGGCAACGTCGAAGGGAACCCGGTCACAGGCTGGTGAGGGTTCGAGGACGTCAAAGAGTCATCGGTGTAGCTTTTGGGCAGCTCGGCTGGGCGCGCAAGTCGCCGGTGCGTGATCGGCGAGGTGGACCGAGAGGAGCGGCGCGTGCTCTGCTTTCCCGGTTGCTTGCTCGAGCAAAGGAAAAAGGCTTCGGTGGAATGTGTAGGCAGAGAGGAGAAAATGAGTGGTGCAGCTGCTACCTCTATAGATCAACCACACAAAATTTACTGCCGTCGGGAGCAAGTTTACAAGCAGCTCGGTGGAAGTGGCACCCTCGGTGGCAAGCTCACAGAGAAGCAATTCTTTTACTGATGTTTATGTCTCACTGCCATCTGGGTCCCACCCCACCTAATAGCTTTGATATTTTCCTCCAAATTAAATCCTTTGCTTCCTCCTAAAGTCATGGTTTGAAATGTTGAATTCAACTGAATTCATCTGATGGCCAGAAATTGGAATGGCAATTAGGTTTTTGAATTTGAATCACATTTGAATATCCCCCTTTTTATTGATTCAAAACCCTAGCAAACTAAACCGAAATAATCTGAACTTCGGCATGGATGCTAATTCAAATGTGGGGAACACATTTGTTGAACCAAATTCAAAGTTTGGGAAAGTTGGAATTCGAAACTGAAATTTGAAATTCAGACTTGAAGGCTTTCTCTTTTATTTCCAAACAAATAGTAAAACCCCTCCAAAAGAGCTGAAATTTGGAAGGCTTAATATTGGGATTATGGAGACCCAAGTTATGAAATTAGATCTCCATGTTTGAGAGTTTTTGGGAAGTTTGAATCATCACTTTGAACTCACATCGTTATATTTCAAAATTTTAATTTCCCTCATTTTTCCTAAGTGTGACTGTGCTGAATTTCTTGCTAGCACTTTTGGGGATTTTACATCCCTCCCCCCTTAAAAAGAATCTCGTCCTGAGATTCCTAAAGAAAAGCAAAGTGGGGAATACTTTACCGGGTATATCATGAGAGCAAGTCCAGATGTTTCGCTTGTAGATAGTCCTCGCTTTCCCATGTCGCCACATCAGCGGTATGGTTACTCCACAAGACCTTGTAAAACCATAAGGTCCGGTTTCTTGTGGCGCGAGTCTTTTCATCGATAATCTGGATCGGGTACTCCGAGTATATGAGGTCCGGTTGAAGAACTTCTACATCTTCGGTGCGGATTTCAGACGAGGGTTTGAGGCGTTTCCTCAGCTGAGAGATGTGGAATAACTCCAAGCGATAGGCCACGAGTCCGCATTTTTCAATGACGGTGAACAGATCGATGAATCACGGAGCAAGCTTTCCTTTTACTCCGAAACGATGAACTCCTTTCATCGGAGACACACGGACATAAACATGGTCCCCGATGTCGAAGTGAAGAGGACGGCGTCTTTTATCCGCAAAGCTCTTCTGACGAGATTGGGAAGCCTTGAGGTTGGCTTGTATTACTCGCACTCATTCTTCAGCCTCATTCACAAGTTCAATGCCGTAGATAACTCGCTCGCTGGACTCACAGAAGTTGAGTGGTGTGCGACATTTCCGGCCGTAGAGAGCTTCATATGGCGCCATCTTGATGCTAGCTTGATAGCCATTTTATATGAAAACTCCGCCAACGGTAAATGATCGTCCCAGTTTTTACCGTGGTGGATGGCACAAGCGCGTAGCATGTCTTCAAGCACTTGATTCACCCGTTCAGTTTGACCATCCATCTGCGGGTGATACACGGAGCTTCGGATCAGTTTGGTTCCCAATGACTCGTGCAGCTGTTCCCAAAACCGAGCGATGAATAGTGCACCGCGATCTGAAATAATTGTGCGGGGAACACCGTGCAAGCACAAGATCCTTGCAATATACAACTCCACATATTGCATGGACACGTACATTGTATGTACGGGGATAAAATGAGCCGACTTGGTTAGTAGATTGACTATCACCCAAATCGAATCATATTTGTGGGAGGTGAGAGGTAACCCGACTATGAAGTTCTTGCTGATATCGTCCCAGTTCCACGCCGGAATATTCAATGGTTGCAGCTGTCCGGATTTACGCATATGGTCAGCTTTCACACGCTGTCACGTGTCGCATTCGGATATGTACTTTGCGATTTCTCTTTTCATCCGCGTCCACCAAAACCTGGTTTTCAGATCTTGGTACGTCTTTGCGCTACCCGGATGAATAGAATACTTGGACAAGTGAGCTTCGTCCAAGATTTTCTTCCGAAGCTTCATGTCACGGGGTACCACTATACGGTCTTTAAACCATAGAGTACCGTGTTCATCCCTTCGGAAGCATTTCATTTCGCCATTCTTCATTCTTCTCTGAATGTGCGACATTCCTATGTCTTTCTCCTGAGCTTCCATAATCTCCTCTCGTATGGTAGGGATGAGAGCAAGATTATATAATGCCCCAGATGGAACCAAGTATAAATTCGGCTCCTCCTCTTCAAGTGGAGTGATGGACAGATTGTTGATGTGAGATTTGCGGCTTAAGGCGTCGGCAACCACGTTTGCCTTACCGGGATGGTAGTGAATCTCGATCTCATAGTCTTTGATCAGCTCTAGCCATCTCCGTTGCCGCATATTCAACTCCTTTTGTGTGAATATATATTTTAGACTCTTGTGATCAGTGTAGAGGTGCACTAAGTTCCCATCTAAATAGTTCCTCCACATTTTCAATGCCAACACCACAGCAGCGAGCTCAAGATCATGAGTCGGATAGTGTTGCTCGTGGTTACGAAGTTGACATGAGCCATGGGCGACCACTATTCCTCCTTGCATCAATACACAGCCAAGACCAATACCGGACGCATCACAATATACGTCGAAGGGCTTGGTCATATCTAGTTGAGCTAACACCGGGGCTGTGGTAAGATGCTTCACCAATTCTTGGAAAGCTCCTTCACATGCTGAGCTCCAAACATATTTGATCCCCTTCTTTAACAATTCAGTCATCGGTTTAGCAAGCTTGGAGAAGCTCGGGATGAATCTCCAATAATATCCCGCTAAAACGAGGAAACTTCTGACCTCATGGACAGATGTGGGGGACTTCCATTTCAGGACTTGTTCGATTTTGCTTGGATCAACTGCAATACCTTTCACAGAAAGAATATGACCAATAAATGGCACTTCGCTGATCCAAAACTCGGACTTGCTGATCTTGGCATAAAGCTTATGGTCTCGCAATCATTGAAGCACGATATGCAAGTGTTCGGCGTGTTCATCTTCAGACTTTGAATAAACCAAGATGTCATCGACAAACACCACCACGAACTTGTCCAACTTCGGCCTGAACACTGAGTTCATGAGGTACATTAAATGTGCCGGGGCGTTGGTGATACTAAAAGACATGACGAGATATTCATACAACCCATATCTCGTCGATAAGGCTGTCTTCGGAATATCCTCCGCTAGGATCTTGATATGGTGATATCCGGAGCGAAGATTCATCTTCAAAAATAGACTCGAACCCACAAGTTTATCGAATAAGATATCGATGGGGGCCAGTGGATATTTATTTTTGATGGTGACGGCGTTGATAGGTCGGTAATACACACACAACCTCAAGGTTTCATCCTTTTTCTTCACATACAGCTTCGAGCATCTACATGGTCAGGAATTCAGTCAAATGAAACCCTTACCCATCAGATCATTGAGCTGCTCCTTCAGTTCTGCTAGCTCATCCGGAGCCATCTTGTACGGCCTCCGTGATATCAGTGTCATCCCGGGTACAAGTTCGATCTTGAACTCGACATCCCTTTCGGGTGGCATGCTCGGGAGATCATCCGGAAATACGTCCGGGTATTCATGGATCACACGAATATCCTCAAATTTTGTGGCTTCCTTGTTATATGTGGCTGGGACTTCTTGAACCGAACGGTCAAGAATAAGAGTATGTAGTTCATGAAGTGGAGAGTTTAGACGAACCACACGTGGAATGATGTCAAGAACAGCACCATGGCGATGTAACCATGACATCCCTAAAATGACATTGAGTTTTTGGCTCTCTAACATAATTAGAGAAGTCGGGTATAGATTCTCGCCCAATTGCAATGGTGCTCTATAGACCATCCTATCAGCTGTTATTTTCCCACCTGGAGAGCAAATCAAGTATGAACTATTTGTGGGAATTATAGGCAATTGATACTTAATAACATAAGATTGACTTATGAAATTATGGGTGGCACCGGATGTAGCGTCCCCAGGCTGAACGGCTTCACATTTGCTTTGTTAGGATGAGAGGGTAGTTATAAAGAATACTTCCGCTGTATAATTATGTTTTGTAAAGACTTTCGCTGTTTTATATCAAATAAAAGTTTGTATGTGGTTCTTATTCTTTTATTGTGTTTTGTTGGGTGCCGCATAGCACGGCACCACCCTCTGCGATCCCGGAGTGGGTGAACCACAGGGTGGTCCCCACACCAGAGTCAAAAAGTATGACTATGGGATGATCTAAATAAGAAAACGTACTCACGAGGACGGGTTCGCCTTCCGGCACGTATTCAATGGCTAAGTGGTGGACGTTGCCGGGTTTTGGCGCTGATTTCTTGGGCTGGTTGCTGGGCTGATTTGCACCCTGATACGGTACTGCACTCCGGCCCTGTCGCTGCTCAGGGCAATCCTTGGCAATATGTCTGACACGGCCACACGTGAAGCACTTGTATGGTGTCGGAGTCCCTCAGAATTGAGGATGGAATCCCGGTGCACGCGGTTCAAATGGAGGCGCACGCGGGACCATCCTTTGCTGCTGCTGTTGCTGTGGTGGATACGACGGTCGAAAGCTTGGCGCATTAAATTGACGACCGTGAAACTGAGGCGGTCGTGCCGGTGGCTACCATCTCTGACCGGATCGTGAGCGATACACTACGCGGTACTTTTGTGGCGCCCCACCACTGCTACCTGCCAGCATGCTGCGTTTCCTCTTATCAGAACCACGCTCGTGCTGAGCGTCTTGTACAATCACGGCATTAACAAGGTCGTTGAATGTTCCGCGGTTTCTTTGGGCGAGATGGACCTTCATTTTTGAATTCAGGCCCCGGAAGAAGGTGTTTCGTGTCTGGTGTTCCGTTCCCACATATTCTGGCGCATATTTCACCAGCCGGTTGAATGCTCTGGAGTACTCGTGAGCACTCCTCTTGCCTTGTTTCAGCTCTAGAAACTCCTGGAGCTTCCTCTGCATAACCCCCAGAGGTATATGATAGGCGCGGAACACCTCCCGGAACTCCGCCCAAGTGACGGCAAGGCCAGCCGGTAATGAGGCGATGTAGTTCGCCGACCATATACCGGCTTCCCCTTGAAGTTGTTGCACTGCATACAGCGCTTTCTGGTGTTCAGTGCACCGAAGTAAACCGAACTTCGCCTCAAGAGCGCGGATGAAGCTTTCTGCCTCCAAAGGCTCTTCTGCCTTCGTAAAGACCGGTGGATGGGTCGCCAGGATGTCCGAATATTAACTCTGTTGGGGCTGGCGTTGCCCATTGTCTTGTTGTCCAGCCTGACGGGACACATTCTGCTGCACAAACATCCGAAGCAACTCGGTTTGCTTGTCGCGCGAGCTGAGTACTGCGGCGAGAACCTCCGCAAGATTTTATGGAAGTTCTGGTGGTGGAGGAGTTGGTTGTTGCTGCGTCGTGGTTTGCTCCGGAGGTGGAGACTCATCACCGCGAACCTGACTAGGACCTCCCTCCTCTTGCCTTTAACGTGTACGCACCATTTTGTATTCATATGATTCAAACGATCAGCACATGTTTGTTTACTTCATCTAGTCTATACAATAGTAGTGCTAGAATGAACAATTTATACGCATAAAATTCACACATTGTAAAGGTCCCAAAATTGTGAATACAAAGAGAATTCTTGTTTGCAAATGTTGGTTTCATATGTATGAAATTTGGGACTTGTTAAAGCTTTTCCACATGTGATAACCCACATGAGGGCTCTCTTCACACTAGTTCAAATGTTTATTTGAAAACATGGAACCCAAGAGTAGTCCAAAACAAAGATGGGATGTTCCCATAGGTGTGAGAAAGCTAAAGGCAGATTTAGAACAAATTGTTCAACTCAAAATTCAAATGAGAGCAACACTATGAATTTCAAAACTGATGTGCTACAAATTTCATTTGCAGCAGCCAAAATAAAAATCATATTGCATATTTGAATTCCGTAGGTCCAAATTAGGGGTATGCAAAATTTCATGAATTATTGAAATGTTTTACAACTCATTTTCCAAAATGGACTTTAAATGACAAAGAATTCAAATGCCTATTTGAATTTGGGTGAAACTTGCCCAATTATCCAAATGCACCTCAGATTTGAACTCCTACAATTTGATTTCACCATTTGAAAATTTTGCGAAATATTTAGAAAAGGGATAAGGAGGGACTGAGCTGTGGGAGCCACATGTCAATGAAACAGTTTAAATTGCAAAAGATCTCAGAGTGTGGTCTCTGTTTTGCTGCTGTGAGTCGGTTCACTCGTACAGAGGGCACAGCTCCGCCGGTCGACACCGAGGCAAGCCGGCGACAGCCCCCGAGCCACCTCCTCCTTGATCAGTGGGCGCTGGCGAGCTGCTTCTCCCATCCTATCACCTCAGTGCACTAATAGCACCGAGACACCCGCGGTTCTTTCGTCCTTCCACCGAAAACAACCGAGCTGCTGCCGCTGAGCTCTCGATTGATCGGCCACACCAAGAGCTCGGGTGCAAGCCTCAGCTGCTCAGCAAAACAGCACCACAGATCCTCCCACACCATCCTCGCATCATCCCTACGTGAGTTCAGCCTCCCCAAACCAAGAACGTCCAGTTTCCGCGGCGGCCGAACTCAACGGCGACGAGGTGCTCTCGTGGAAAGCCCTACAGAGAGGCTTTCACGACCAAGTAAGAGGACCGTTGGACACGCACGACATCCATGCAGCTCACCTCCGAGGGTTGAGCCAAAAGTCGGATCGTCAGCGACGAATTTTGTGAAGTTCTTCCGGCCGGTGTAAACGGACCCGCGGGTAAGGATCGTTTAAATTCTCACGCTATGATGATTTAGAGCTCTACAAATTGCACACACAGAATCTAGACTTGCATATCAATCTTTCTTCTTCACAATCCGTAGCATGAAAACCATGGTAGAAGTCTTGCTCTGAGCTTTTCCGACGGCTACCGCGATAGGATGCATCGTGCGCACGATGAACTCTAGTTTGGAGCCATTCCTGAGCCCGTGTGCGGCCATGCTGACCTTCCCAAGCATCCATCGGTGCTTTAGAGCTTGGAAACGGAAGCTTGGAGGGCTTAGAGCGTCGGGGTAACGTCGCTGAACTCCTTCCGAGCCGCCGCACCGTCGGGCGCTAGGTTGGAGGCTCTGCCGGCTCGGGAGGACCGCGCCAGTGTGTTCCTCGAGTTGAATTAGGAACTGACGGCGAGTTTGAGCACCGTAGGTGGCCGGACGACCGAGTTCGGCGAGCTCCGGCGAGCCCCGGCGGCGCTATGGCGCGGGGGCGAGAGGTAGACGAAGGGGGGCGCCGGACCCGCCTGTCAGTCACTCGGGAGAGAAGGGCCGGATCTTTTGTAACACTGGATCAACCGTGACAGCGTGGGAAACATTCCTGTGACCCCGTGTGGCGCTATCCCGACACCAGACACGTGTCCCATGGACCCACAGTCAGTTTTAAACTTTTTCCCGGATTTATTCAAATTCCAGATTTTCTCCAAACTTTAGAAGAGCATAACTTTTGCTAGGAACCTCCAAATTTAGTTATTAAAATTGGGTTAGATTCAGATTGACAAACTCTATCCATATATGCAACCCAATTTGTATGAAAGTCTTTATTTAATTCTGGAAAATTCTTTAAAGCTTTTCAGCAAAAGAATTTTAGAGGGAGTTTGATTTATCCAAAAATCTTCAAATTTTGCCAGAATATTCTTTAGGTGTTCTTAGACTCCTGTAAAGTATTCAGCTCATTTGGAGTTGATTTGATCAGGAGAATTCAGATTTTAAGTTACTCTTTTCAAATGAATACAGAAACATTTTCAGAGAATTTCTAAAACTTGGAAATTCAGTTCTGGCCAACTCTTAGCTCCAACAAAATCTAGGAAAATTCATGCAAGCTCTATGAACTATAATTGAGATTGTAGTTCACTAAGTTTGACATGAACATGGGTATTACCTCAGAATTAATTTCTCTTTGCTTAAATACTTAGAGAATTGTTCTGAATAAACCACTCAATGAACAGAGGTGATTTTTTGTCCAGATGACTTTCTTGTGACAAGGAACTTACATGAAAATTTCCAGCTCCATTGGAGCTCTGGATCACCAATGTCTTGTGCAACCTATTTAGGTGATGAACACACAAGTGATAAATGGCACTAACCACTTGATCATAGTACTTTAACCCAACCTAAACCACTAGCACCAGTGTCATTTTAAATTCTTAAACAAAGTTTCAGTTTTTAAACTGTCATTAGATCTTATTAGCAAAAGCTTTTCAATTAAATACATATGCATGATCATATCGTGTAGCATATATGTGAAGAACGTGAGAAGGACTTGAAGTGAAGATCAAGGAGGGAGTAAAGCGAGTTATCAAGCCCCAAGTGATCTTCACTAACTGATTGTAATCTTAGTCACCTGCAAAACAGGCAAGCCCCGGTTTGCATTCGAACAGTTTTATAATGTATTTCCATTTTTAGAGATCATAGTTTTGAATTGTTTGATTGCATTACTTCTAGTTGATATTGAGAACCCCACTTGCATAACCAGAAATACCTAAGAGAGAAATTGTAGAATAGCACCTCCTCGAGTGTATTTGGCTACGGTAAATGTTAGTAGGAAAGGTCCGGTAGAAGTCGAGTAGTTGGAAGCTACTCGCGAGTTTAGGGCTGGTTTACTCAGAACGGGTTAAAATTAGAAATGATGAGGAAAGTCACACATATGAAATGGAGACAGGCTAGGGAGGTTTATATACAGCAGGCTGCGGACCGTGCGTGCATAGCCCTGCCTGTGTCGGTTAAGGCCCATCCGTGCTTGGCCCTGTTGGACAAGTTTGAGTTGTGTACCGGGCACATACTGGCTATATGGGACCCAGGAATCTGATGTACCTTGGGAGATTCATACTGGAACTTTTCCAACTGCCTTAGGCTTCGACGTCAGGGTAGCAGGAGGTAACTCGCTTAAGAACATACCACTGTGGGTATGTACCTTGAGGAGCTTGTGGACTCGGGGCAGTTGGACTGCGTCAGATGTGGAAGATCTTGGGAAAGGTGGCCGCGTACAACGTCAGTCAAGGTTGCTGCCGGCAACTTGGAGTACGGGTGTACGTGTCATGTAGTCCGGGCGTGTACTGATTCAGATCACCGTCGCTCGCGGTTATATGAGCATACTTGCCCACTGCGTCTTGACGTAGTAACAACTGAACTGGTTTTCTTTCAAACTTGATAAGGCCGTGATGTAATTGTATTGCAACCATGATTGAATTAGAGATAGGATCATTAAACTTTACTTTCACCTTGTGCAAGGAGCATCGCAACAAAGCGTTTCTCGTTTGATTGTGGAGTTGCGATGCTGTTTGGCTCAAGTTCTGTACAATGAGGCTTAAAATCTGAAAGTTTAGGATCAACTTTAGGCGAGTCCTTTATGAAAATCTAGCTAACCCAATTGCAACTGTCATGCATGTAGAGTTTCTTGTTTAGGAGAGACGGATCAGTCTTGCTGAGCCTATGTGCTCACGCTTGCTATATAAGTGGTTTTGCAGGTTAACAGCGATGCTAAGGAGAAGGTTGTCCGGTGAGACTCGGAGACTTCCGAGTCGTGTAACACACGGAGAACCCAGCCGCTGCTGTTGTCTTCGTGTTACTAGCGAGAGGAGTCCGCGGGCTGGACTTCGTCTCGAGTGCTCTTTAGTTATTCGATGTGAGTGGTTTATATACTTCCGCTGTAGCTACTTGATGTAAATTATTTACAAAGAAAAACTTGTAATCTTCCGCTATTGTTTTATGTAATACATTGTTCCTTGTATGTGTGCTGTTGGGTGCCGCACAACACGGCACCACCCAATGCGATTCCCGGGCGAGTGCCCCGTCCCCGTGACTGAACGGGTGGTGTCGGGGCCGTCACAGCATAGTATCAGAGCCGCATTGGTAATAGCGCACAGAATAAGGATCGTATTGCGACAAAAATTTAGGATACGGTGAGGAAACGATATTAGGCCCACATAAGGACTATAATAGTATAGTTACTTAAAGTGGCATGACTAACATACTTGTTATAATTCTGAATTTTGATTATGTAACGACGCACCTACGCTCTGGTAAGCATGGTAAGGAACGCCACCGAAAGCGGTTCAATTTCGGTTAGCTCCCCTGACGAGGAAAGTGGTTCAGGGATAGGTCTCACAGCTTGGTTTGAGACGTTAATATGAAACTCTTGAACTCTTCATGTTCCTGAGTTCATATGAAATGCTGATCCCTAGCGTGCATTAGGCAAGAAAGTGGAGACACCATCGTGTGGTCAGTAACGTGATAGTGTGTTCTTCTGGAAATAGCCTAGAAGGACATACGCAGCGCTTGCCATCGGCGTGCCCTGCAGGGCAGTAGGTGGTATCTGTTGGGTTGATAAAATTCCCAACCGTGACGACCCGTCTGTGCTCTACTCGGGTTCCCCGTCATGTGGTGTGAAAACGTGACCATGTACCTTGAGACGTGGCTTGACTCAAGGATGGCCCGTATGGAAATGATACGGGGCGTATGTTTTTAGTATGATATGGAACTGCCTGAAATGATAAAACCTATGAGTGCATCATCATTGAGTGTTCTTCTGCAGGTACTAACCACGTACATATCCCGTGTAGTGCATGTTTGCGAGTGACAGTTTTAGTGCCACTTAAGATACATTTATGCCGTTATAGTCCGGTTAGGATTTTCTTTTGGTGAGGCTACGTAGTACCAACATGCTTCTTGCGGTGCATCGACGCCGTACTAAACTTAATAAACACTTTCCTTTGAAGAAATGACTCATGAACTAACTTCCAACTAAAAATGGAAGTTTGAAACAAATATTATATATTGAACTCTTATTTTGAGCTAAGATTCAAATGAGAGGAAGACTAGGCTTCAAAGATTTCAAAAACAGAGTGCTCTGTTTTCGGCAGGAATTCTTGCAGGACTTTAACGGAGCATAACTCTGAGTAGATTTAACCAATTAAGGTGTATGATACAGTTCTGGGAATATTTTCAAGTGATCTACAACTTCTTTTTAGACCTCCAGAGCAAAATCACAAGTTAAATGGGTAGAAAGTTCAGAGGAAGGTAAACTGTCCAGAACCAGGACAGCAGCAAAACATCTCTGGACCCTTCTGTTTTTAAGCCATAACCTTCTGTACAAAAATCCTTAAGAAGCCTATGATACACCGTTGGAAATGTTATGAATTGTGCAACATTTTTGTAGTTCAAAGTTTGTTCAGATTCTTATTGTATTTGCATATACAACTGTGACAAAATCAGCCACATACAAAGGAGATGCTGGCAATTTTTATCCAGGAATTTTGACAACTTTGGAAAATCATAACTTTTAATACAAAGATGATCTGAAGGCATATAAGTACTAGTTGGAAAGGTACTAAAGTTAACATTAACTTTGGTATTCAACTTGACTTATGAAAATGCTTTTAACTAGATCAAAATCTGGAGATAGTGCATAAAGGTCTGTTCTGTACAGATAGGCTAGATAGCCAAGCCTACTAAGGAATTGTGTAAACATGGATTTTTTTACTGCTTTCATAAAGTTTGACATATTCATGTTTCCATTAGTCTCACATACTGCTGGGTTCTTGTTTAACTCATCTCAACTACATTTTTGCAGTATGGTTCGTACTCGCTCTAGGAGTAAGGCCGTGAGTTCTCGCCAAGGCGGTGATGCTTCTATTCCACCGTCGGAACCACCATCCACGGGATGGGTGGATCTTATGACTCGAGTCGTCGAGTCTAATCAAGAGAACACTAGGCTACTCCAAGAAGCAATGCAAGAACACACACGCTTACTCCAAGCTTTGGTACAGCAAGGCGTACTCCAGAACACAAAACAAGTCGTTCCACCTCAGAACACTTATCTGGATTTCTTGGTGACTCAACCGCCAATCTTTACTGAAGCTACCGAACCTGTGGAAGCAGATCAGTGTCTTCATGTCATGGAGTCCAAATTTGGAGTATTCAAGAGTGATGACTACCAGAAAACTAAGTTTGCCGCTCAGCAACTCCATGGAGCCGCTGGAAACTGGTGGGTTGATCATCTTGCCACCATTCTGGATAACCATCAAGTAACATGGAGTGAGTTCTGTGAAGCCTTTCGTACTCGTCACATACCACTAGGTATTGTCAAGGCAAAGCGGGAGGAATTTTCAGGTTTAAAGCAAGGGGACATTTGTGTCCTCAAGTATGTCAGAAGGTTTAACCTTTTGGCCCAATATGCTCCCGAATATGTAGCGAAAGAAGAGGCACGGTGTGACTTATTTTTCCATGGCCTGAGTGCCATATTACAGGAGAAGTTGGCCGTGCACAATAACGGCAGTTACACCGACATGGTCGATGCGGCTTTTATTCAAGAGAAGCCGACACTTGAGTGGCAAGCTGGGAAGAGAAAGATGAGTGAGATCGAGCAGGCCAGCAGAAGTTATGTGCCTCAGAAGTACCGTTTGGTGTATCAAACGCCACCCGATGAAAGATGGAGTCCACCTGTACGATCAACTCCTCAGAATTTGATTGCTGGTCAAGTTCTACAACTTGTACCACCTCCGCAGCCGCAGCATCAGACGGTGGTTTGTGCTCCATCGTTGCAGCCATGTGTACCTAGCATCCAGCCGCAAGTCAACGAAGAACCGGAGAGACATCCGTGTTTCACTTGTAGGCGTATGGGCCATTATGCTAGGCATTGTCCGGAGGGAACTCGAGGCTGCGGATCATCATATTTACAATAATATGACCCGTACCTAAATCTGCAGACAAGAGGGCAGATAGGGGGCAACATTCACTATACTGTGATTGATGATGTTCCGGAAGGAGAAGCTGCTTTAGCAGGGATGTTTTCTCTGAATCAGTTCTCGGTTTTAATTCTCTTTGACTCCGGTGCCACACACAACTTCATTAGCCAGTCTTTTGTGGCTCAACATCAGCTCCAAACAGTTTATACAAAGAGACAATACCTCATATCTTCGCCAGGGGGCAGCAGTACCACAAGCGAGGTTGTCTCGCAAGCACCTCTTTATTTGGGGGATAGAATATACCCTACGACTCTCATTATCCTTGAGGTTTTGAAGATCGACATCATTTTAGGGATGTCATGGTTGAATTACCACAAGGCGGTTCTTAACATCAGCTCCAGGACCGTTGAGCTCATCTCCTCACAGCACGGTCTTCATATATTAATCCTGGGCGCCAGACGGCAGCAGATTGCAACAGTGAACCACACGGAAGCTGTTAAGATAGAGGACATTCCGGTGGTACGTGAGTATCCAGATGTATTTCCCGATGATTTACCGGGCATGTCACCCGAGCGAGACGTTGAGTTCAAGATTGAACTTATACCGGGAACAACACCGATATCACGAAGACCGTACAAGATGGCACCCAATGAACTAGCAGAATTGAAGACACAACTGAATGACCTAATGAGAAAGGGCTTTATACGACCGAGTTCGTCACCTTGGGGTTGTTCAGCATTGTTTGTCAATAAAAAGGATGAAACACTATGACTTTGTGTTGATTATCGTCCTTTGAATGCCGTTACCATCAAGAACAAGTATCCACTATCTTGCATTGATATGCTCTTCGATCAATTAGTGGGTGTGAAGGTATTTTTAAAGATGGATCTTCGGTCCGGATATCACCAGATTAAAATCTGGGCAGAAGATATTCCGAAGACGGCATTCTCAACGAGATACGGGATGTATGAGTATCTCGTTATGTCTTTTGGTTTGACCAACACCCCGGCACACTTTATGTACCTGATGAATTCAGTGTTCATGCCGGAGTTGGATAAATTCGTCATTGTCTTCATCGACGATATCTTGGTGTACTCCAAGTCAGAGGAAGAACATGCTGAACATCTGCATATTGTGCTACAAAGATTGCGAGATCATCAGCTCTATGCAAAATTCAGCAAGTGTGAATTCTGGATTAATCAAGTACCTTTCCTCAGACACATCATTTCAGTGGAGGGCATCGCTGTAGATCCGAGTAAGATTATCCAAGTGCAGAAATGGGATTCACCAAGTCAGTGCATGAAATCCGTAGCTTCCTCGGTTTAGCGGGTTATTACCGGATGTTCATTCTGGGTTTCTCCAAGACTGCTAAACCGATGACGGAATTATTAAAGAATAATACCAGATTTGTGTGGGGTGCTGCGTGTGAACAAGCTTTCAAGACTTTAGTGAAGCATCTCACAACAGCCCCAGTTCTTGCTCAGCCGGATACGACGAAGCCATTCGACGTTTATTGCGATGAATCTGGCATCGGTCTTGGCTGCGTGCTGATGCAAGAAAGACGAGTGGTCGCTTATGGATCTCGTCAACTTAGAAATCACGAGCAACATTATCCAACTCATGATCTTGAGTTAGCTGCCGTGGTCCTTGCTTTGAAGATGTGGAGGCATTACTTGCTCGGAAATCTTGTACACCTCTACACCGACCACAAGAGCTTGAGGTACATCTTCACTCATAAAGAATTGAACATGAGGCAACAAAGATGGCTAGAGCTTATTAAAGACTATGAACTTGAGATCCATTATCATCCAGGAAAGGCGAATGTGGTCGCCGATGCGCTCAGTCGTAAGGCGCATATCCATCACCTGACTATTGCTGAAATGGATGATGAAGAACCAAGCCTCCGTGTCATCTCGTATGGAGCTCTCTATAATCTCGCTCTCATTCCTACCATTTGAGAGGAGATCATTGAAGCTCAACAAAAAGACAAGGGTATGTCTCACATATGGCAAAGGATAGACAACGGAGAGATGAAATGCTTCCGGAAGGACGAGGATGCTACTTTATGGTTCAACTACCGGATTGTAGTACCCCGGTGCATGGGACTACGGAAGAAAATTTTGGACGAAGCTCATTTTTCCAAGTTTTCTATTCATCCGGGCAGCAATAAGATGTACCAAGATCTCCGGAAGAAGTTTTGGTGGACACGTATGAAATGTGAAGTTGCAAAATATGTTTCAGAGTGTGATACGTGTCGAAGAGTCAAGGCCGACCATGTGAAGAAGTCAGGCCTGTTGCAGCCATTGCAAGTACCGGCATGGAAGTGGGACGATTTGAGTGAGGATTTCATCGTCGGGTTGCTGATGACCTCCCACAACCATGATTCAATTGGTAATCGTTGACCGGTTAACCAAATCAGCACACTTCATCCCTGTGCATACCAGATATAACGCAAAGCAGTATGCGGAGCTGTACATAGCACGGATCTTGTGCTTACATGGAGTTCCCCGTACCATTGTGTCAGATAGAGGATCGCTGTTCATAGCCCGTTTCTGGGAGCAGCTACACGCATCCTTGGGAACCAAACTGATTAGAAGCTCCACGTATCACCCTACAAACCGATGGGCAAACTGAGAGGGTGAATCAAATAATGGAAGATATGCTAAGAGCATGTGCCATCCACCACGGTAAGAGCTGGGATGATCACTTACCGTTGGCGGAGTTCTCGTACAACAACGGATATCAGACGAGCATCAAAATGGCACCATATGAAGCTCTATACGGCCGGAAGTGTCGTACACCATTGAACTGGTGTGAGTCCGGTGAATGAGTAACATTTGGGGTTGATCTTGTAAATGAAGCCGAAGAGAGAGTTCGGATAATACAAGAGAACCTCAAAGCTGCCCAATCTCGTCAGAAAATCTACGCGGATCAGAGGCGCCGACCGCTGCATTTCGATGTCGGAGAGCACGTGTATCTCCGATGAAAGAGATTCATTGGTTCGGTGTCAAGGAGAAACTTGCTCCCCGATTCATCGGTCCGTTTGCCATCACGGAGAAGTGCGGGACTGTAGCCTACTGGCTGGAACTACCGGCAAGCCTTGCTGGTATTCATGACATATTTCACATGTCTCAGCTGCATAAGTGCCTCAAGTTTACCGCTGCTGTCCGTACCGAAGACATCGATAAGTTGAAGCCGGATCTCACCTATGTCGAGCAGCCTGTACAGATTATCGACGAAAAGACCCGGATCACCCGAAACCGGACTTTGAGATTTTACAAAGTCCTGTGGAGTAATCATACCCTGGAAGAGGATACGTGGGAAACCTAAGATTACATCCACAAGAACTATCCGGAACTTTTGTCATAAACTTTGTAATTACCTCCCGTCTCGTTCTTATTTTGTAATCTCGGGACGAGATTCCTTTTAAGTGGGGAGGAATGTAAAGGTCCCAAAATTGTGAATACAAAGAGAATTCTTGTCTGCAAAAGATGGTTTCATATGTATGAAATTTGGGACTTGTTAAAACTTTTCCACATGTGATAACCCACATGAGGGCTCTCTTCACACTAGTTCTAATGTTTATTTGAAAACATGGAACCCAAGAGGGGTCCAAAACCAAGATGGGAAGTTCCCATAGGTGTGAGAAAGCTAAAGGCAGATTTAGAACAAATTGTTCAACTCAAAATTCAAATGAGAGCAACACTATGAATTTCAAAACGGATGTGCTACAAATCTCATTTGCAGCAGCCAAAATAAAAATCAGATTGCATATTTGAATTCCTTAGGTCCAAATTAGGGGGTACGCAAAATTTCATGAATTATTGAAATGTTTTGCAACTCATTTTCCAAAATGGACTTTAAATGACAAAGAATTCAAATGCCTATTTGAATGAAACTTTCCCAATTATCCAAATGCACCTTTAGATTTGAACTCCTACAATTTGATTTCACCATTTGCAAATTTTGGGAGATATTTAGAAAAGGGATAAGGAGGGACTGAGCTGTGGGACCCACATGTCAATGAAACAGTTTAAATTGCAAAAGATCTCAGAGTATGGTCTCTGTTTTGCTGCTTTGAGTCGGTTCACTCGTACAGAGGGCGCAGCTCTGCCGGTCGACACTGAGACAAGCAGGCGACAGCTCCTGAGCCACCTCCTCCTTGATCAGTGGGCGCTGGCGAGCTGCTTCTCCCGTCCTCATCACCTCAGTGCACTCATAGCACCGAGACACCCGCGGTTCTTTCGTCCTTCCACCGAAAACAACCGAGCTGCTGCCGCTGAGCTCTCGATCGATCAGCCACACCAAGAGCTCGGGTGCAAGCCTCAGCTGCTCAGCAAAACAGCACCACAGATCCTCCCACACCATCCTCGCATCATCCCTACGTGAGTTCAGCCTCCCCAAACAAAGAACGTCCAGTTTCTGCGGCGGCCGAACTCAACGGCGACGAGGTGCTCTCGTGGACAGCCCTACAGAGAGGCTTTCACGACCAAGTAAGAGGACCGTTGGACGCGCACGACATCCATGCAGCTCATCTCCGAGGCTTGAGCCAAAAGGTGGATCATCGGCGACGAATTTTGCGAAGTTCTTCCGGCCGGTGTAAACGGACCTGCGGGTAAGGATTATTTCAATTCTTGCGCTATGATGGTTTAGAGCTCTGCAAATTGCACACACAGAATCTAGACTTGCGTAGCAATCTTTCTTCTTCACAAACCGTAGCATGAAAACCATGGTAGAAGTCTTGCTCTGAGCTTTTCCGACGGCTACAGCGATAGGATGCATCGGGCGCACGATGAACTCTAGTTTGGAGCCGTTCCCGAGCCCGTGTGCGGCCATGCCGAGCTTCCCGAGCATCCACCTGTGCTTTAGAGCTTGGAAACCAAAGCTTGGAGGGCTTAGAGCGTCGGGGTAACGTCGCTGAACTCCTTCCGAGCCGCCGCACGTCGGGCGCTAGGTTGGAGGATCTGCCGGCTCGGGAGGACCGCACCAGTGTGTTACTCGAGTTGAATTAGGCACTGGTGGCGAGTTTGAGCACCGAAGGTGGCCGGACGACCGAGTTTGGTGAGCTCCGGCGAGCCCCGGCGGCGCTATCGCGCAGGGGCGAGAGGTAGACGAAGGGGGCGCCGGACCCACCTGTCAGTCACTCAGGAGAGAAGGGTCGGATCCTCTGTAACACCAGATCAACTGTTACAGTGCGGGAAACATTCCTGTGACCCCGTGTGGCGCTCTCCCGACACCAGACACGTGTCCCATGGACCCACAGTCAGTTTTAAACTTTTTCCCGAATTTATTCAAGTTCCATATTTTACCCAAACTTTAGAAGAGCATAACTTTTGCTACGAACCTCCATATCTAGTGATTCAAATTGGTTTAGATTCAGATTGACAAACTCTATCCATGTATGTAACCCAATATTTAAGAAAGTCTTTATTTAATTCTCGAAAATTCTTTAAATCTTTTCAGAAAAAGAATTTTAGAGGGAGTTTGGTTTATCCAAAAATCCTCAAATTTTGCCAGAATATTCTTTAGGGTGTTCTTAGACTTCTGTAAAGTTTTCAGCTCATTTGGAGTTGATTTGATCAGGAGAATTCTGATTTTAAGTTACTCTGTTCAAATGAATACAGAAACATTTTCAGAGAATTTCCGAAACTTGGAAATTCAGTTCTGGGTAACACTTAGCTCCAAAAAATTCTGGGAAAATTCATGCAAGCTCTATGAACTATAATAGAGATTTTAGTTCACTAAGTCTGACATGAACATGGGTATTACCTCAGAATTGATTCCTCTTTGCTTAAATACTTAGAGAATTGTTCTGAATAAACCACTCAATGAACAGAGCTGATTTTTGGTCCAGATGACTTTCTTTTGACAAGGAACTCACATGAAAATTTCCAGCTCCATTTGAGCTCTGGATCACCAATGTCTTGTGCAACCTCTTTAGGTGATCAACACACAAGTGATAAATGGCACTAACCACTTGATCATAGTACTTTAACCCAACCTAAACCACTAGCACCAGTGTCATTTTAAATTCTTAAACAGAGGTCCAGTTTTTAAACTGTCATTAAATCTTATTAGCAAAAGCTTTTCCATTAAATACATATGCATGATCATATCGTGTAGCATATACGTGAAGAACGTGAGAAGGACTTGAAGTGAAGATCAAGTAGGGAGGAAAGCGAGTTATCAAGCCCCAAGTGATCTTCACTAACTGATTGTAATCTTAGTCACCTGCAAAACAGGCAAGCCCCGGTTTGCATTTGAACAGTTTTATAAATTATTTCCTTTTTTAGAGATCATAATTTTGAATCGTTTGATTGCATTACGTCTAGTTGATATTGAGAACCCCACTTGCATAACCGGAAATACCTAAGAGAGAAAGGGTAGAATAGCACCTCCTCGAGTGGATTTGGCTACACTAAATGTTAGTAGGAAAGGTCCGGTAGAAGTCTAGTTGGAAGCTACTCGCGAGTTTAGGGCTGGTTTACTCGGAACAGGTTAAAATTAGAAATGATGAGGAAAGTCACAGATATGAAATGGAGACCGGGCAGGAATGTTTAGATGCAGCAGGCTATGGACCGTGCCTGCATAGCCCTGCCTGTGTTGGTTAAGGCCCGTTCATGCTTGGCCCTGTTGGACAAGTTTGAGTTGTGTACCGGGCACATACTGGCTATATGGGACCCAGGAAACCGATGTACCTTGGGAGATCCATAGTGGAACTTTTCCAACTGCCTTAGGCTTTCGGCGTCAGGGTAGCAGGAGGTAACTTGCTTAATAACATACCACTGCAGGTATGTACCTTGAGGGAGCTTGCGGACTCGGGGCAGTTGGACTGCGTCCAATGTGGAAGATCTTGGGAAAGGTGGCCACGTACAACATCAGTCGAGGTTGCTACCGGCAACTCGGAGTACGGGTGTACGTGTCATGTAGTCCTGGCGTGTACTGATTCGGATCACCGTCGCTCATGGTTATATGAGCATACTTGCCCACTGCGTCTTGACGTAGTAACACCTGAACTGGTTTTCTTTCGAACTTGATAAGGCTGTGATGTAATTTGTATTGCAACCATTATTGAATTAGAGATAGACTCATTAAACTTTACTTTCACCTTGTGCAAGGAGCATCGCAACAAAGCGTTTCTTGTTTGATTGTGGAGTTGCGATGCTGTTCGGGTCAAGGTCTGTACAATGAGGCTTAAAATCTGAAAGTTAAGTATCAACTTTAGGCGAGTCCTTTATGCAGATATAGCTAACCCAATTGAAACCGTCGTGCATGCAGAGTTTCTTGTTTATGAGAGACGGATCAGTCTTGCTGAGCCTATGTGCTCACGCTTGCTATATAAGTGGTTTTGCAGGTTAACACCGATGCTATGGAGAAGGTTGTCCGGTGAGACTCGGAGACTTCCGAGTCGTGTTACACATGGAGAACCCAGCCGCTGCTGTTGTCTTCGTGTTGTTAGCGAGAGGAGTCCGCGGGCTGGACTTCATCTCGAGTGCTCTTTAGTTATTCGACTTGAGTGGTTTATAGACTTCCGCTGTAGCTACTTGATGTAAATTATTTACAAAGAAAAACTTGTAAGCTTCCGCTATTGTTTTAAGTAATAGATTGTTCCTTGTATGTGTGCTGTTGGGTGCCGCACAACACGGCACCACCCAATGTGATTCCCGGGCGAGTGCCCCGTCCCTGTGACTGAACGGGCGGCGTCGGGGCCGTCACACACATATGGATAAAGTATAAACTTTATACAACATATACATCCCTGGTCCATGTCACCACAAACGATTTCCAAGGTAATGAACTTTATGGATTAAAAGTTCATTTCGACCATCGTGGGTCGCCCCGGGATGTTAAATGCGTTAGCATCCGTAAATCCTAGCTATTGTACTGGACCCCAAACATGTCCTCGCTCGAAGTGATATGTTGAGTGCATACTATTTTCAACTCCAACCCACTGTTTTATAACAGCCGCTGGATATCAAACTGTAAAACCATGTTTTTTGATTGAGAACTTCAAACATGGTTTTCTCTGTCCAGCTTCTGGTCCAGCAGACCAGTTCGAAGAATTTAACTGTTTTGACCACTTTAGAAGCAAAACCCGGACTGGAGTTCAACCACAAAGTTGTAGTAGACTAAAAAAGGAATTCAGATTGTATTTATTTGCCTTCATAGCCTTTTAAGTTTAAGAGTTATGATTTTTAAAAATTGAAAGAATTTTCTCAGGAATTTTGACAGCACCTCCTTAGCAAGTGGCTGTTTTGTTCACAAAATTCTAACTATTTCTGCCCCCAATCTAGGAAAACACTGAACTAAAAAGTTGTAGCACATTTCCTACACTTTCCAACGGTATCTTACTTGACCATTAGAAATTTTTGTACAAGAATTTATGGTCGAAATACAGAAAATTCCAGAGAGCATTTTTGGTCTGCCCTGTTTCTGGACAGTGCATACTCATCTGAGATTTTCATCATTTGGAGGGAGATTTTGTTCTGGAGTTCTAGAGCAAAGATGTAGAAGATGTAAAATCCCCAAAAGTGCTAACAAGGAAATTAGCACATTTACACTTAGGAAAAATGAGGGCAATTAAAACTTTGAATTATAACGGTGTGAGTTCAAAGTGATGATTCAAACTTCCAAAAAACATCCAAACATGGAGATATAAATTCATAACTTGGGTCTCCATAATTCAAATATTAGGCCTCCCAGATTTGATCTCATTTGGAAGTGTTCTACTATTTGTTTGGAAATAAAAAAGAAAACCCTCAAGTCTGAATTTCAAATTTCAACTTTCAGAAACTGTGAATTTGGTTCCACAAATATGTTCCCCAAATTTGAATTAGCATCCATGCCGAAGTTCAGATTATTTCGGTTTAGTTTGCTAGGGTTTTGAATCAATAAAAAGAGCGATATTCAAATGTTGATTCAAATTCAAAAACCCAATTTCCATTCAAATTTCTTGACCCAAATGACGTCAGTTGAATTCAATATTTCAAATCCATGACTTTGAGGTGAACCGAGGTTCTTAATTTGGAGACCAGAGGAAAAATATTAGTTGAGAATTAGGTGGGAGGGGGCCCACTAGTCAGCCACCCACAGAATCAAACCGCCTCTGTTTCTCCTTCGGTCGATCATCAAGTGAGCGCAAGCTCCCGGCAGAACCCCCCGCCCGATGAGTCCCGGCGCCACCTCCTGGTTTCCTCGGTTGTTCGTCCACTTCGACACGACACAGTCACAGCACCGAATTTCCTCTTCGCTTCTCTCGCTCGCTAGCCGCTCTCTCCGCTCTCTCCCCTGAAGAACACGCACCAGCACCACACTCTCTGTTCGGTTTGCCCACAACCGGCCGAACTCCGGTTGCTCGAGCCTTCAACTCCACAAAGAAGTGCAAGGCCTTGCACAATCATCCTCCCAGATCGGTTTCGACATTCCCGGTTCATTGGCGCGTGAAAAACCAAAAGTTTCACCGCTACTACGGAGTGCTCGCGGTGGAACCAGTCGGCTCACCGTCGACATGGAGCTGCAGCCATCATCGTCTTCAATTCCCTACATGAAAGAGGTGCATTTGCATCCCTACAACATGTAGCAACAAACTGTTTGTCGATCGATCAATTAGGTAGCAAGAATTTTAGGGTTTCCCGAAACCCAGTGTTACTCCACCGAGCTCGGTCTACATAAAAATTCTATCCACACATGCTACCACTGGTAGAGCTTGTTAGCAAGTAGTTTCCTTACATCCTAGCGGCCGTCGTCGACGAAGAAGCAACGAAAACCATGGAAAATCGCCCGAGTTATCGCCGTTTTTCTCGCCGCCACCACAAGAACCCTCGGCTCACCGTCGAGAGTGGGTTTGCCGGTGGTTTGAGCTTCCAAGCTTCTTCATTTCATGTTTCCCATGTTCCACTGGTGCTCTCCGAGCAAACTACGGTCGATTTGGTGCACCACAGCACGAGAACACCGTCAGAGAAACCCTAGCCGCCGCTGCCATTGTCGCACGCATGTTTTCAGCTATCGCCGGTGGCCGCCAACCCCCTAGAAGGGTTCAGCAAGTCGAGTTAGTTCTAGGTGGTGAGTTTCAGCTCCGGGGGAGGCCGGGAACCCAATTCCGGCGAGCCTCGCCAGAGTGCGCTGCCGCGCGGAGCGCGGGCTGCGTGAGGTAGACGAAGGAGACTGGGTCCCACCGGTCAGCCTCTGTCTCCACGCGGGGATCGGCTTGTGACACAGGATTGGGTGCGGCTGCGCAGGAAAAACTCCGTAGGCCTCGGTGTGGCCGCGAGCTCAGTGGGCCGATTTAAATCGTGGGGGCCACAACCCGAGTTTAAACTTTTCCCGAATTTCAGAATTAGGTCAAACATTGAAACCCCATAACTTTTAGTAGGAATGTCCGAAATTCGTGAAACAAATTTTATTTGATTCCTCTCAGTCAGTACTTTGCACAAATGCAGAGAATTTGATCTGAATATCTATGGAATTAACTCCAAATTTCATCAAATTTAAATCTTTGAGAATTAATTCCAGAAGATCCCTGTTATGGAATTTCCTCAAATTTGGCCAGAATATTCTTCATAACATTAGTGATCTCCTGTACAAATTTGAGCCTCAGTGGATTTCATTTGCTTGGCTAAATTGTCTTCCCAAGTTCAGCCTTCATTTGAAAATTTCAAACCAAACAGAAACTTTTTCAGAACTGTTCACCAACTTCAAAAATTCATTCTTCCTGTAGGTAGCTCGAAAATTTGTGAAACAAATTTTGTTAGAACCATAGAGACCTTCTCTAATTAGATCTTCCACTGTTAGCCATGTCACAACTTCAGATTTGGGATTAAAATCCAGAGCAGACTTATACTTGTGGGAATTTTGCAGACCACAAGCTTCCATAAGAATTTCTCAAATTTTGCTCAAATCATCTTCAGAGAGTCGAGTATCCATTGGAAAATCCCAAAGCCAATTAAGGAACCTAATTAGCAGTAGCTATGGATAGAAGTTTAATTCTTATACTTCACTAGCTCTTATACATATATTTTGCTACATTTCATATAGTCACCGAAGTTGAGGACACGCCGGAGCTGTTGGAAGTCCTCCTGCCAGACGCTAACTTCCCTTTAGACTCGCAACCAGGCAAGCCCCAGTTTGTATTTAGTTACCTTTTGCAAAGTTTTCATTTGTATCACTTATGTCTAGGTTGAAATGGTTGCATTAGAGTTAGGGTGTTTGAAACCCCACTTGCATGACTTTGAATCCTATGAAGGGTTGGGTAGATTACAACTCGATAAGTAGAGAATGCCATGCTAATGTTCTTCGGGTCTCGGTAGAAGTCGAGTGGTTGGAATCTACTCGCGAGATAGGAATTTATTCACACGGAATGGAAAGAGGTAAAGAATGGCTTAAGAATGTGAAACAGAGATCCAGCAGGGGGGGATGGGATGCAGTGAGCGGAGGTCTCAAGTTCGTAGCCCTGTTGGTGTCGATTGAGGACCGAGCTGTGTGCGGCCCTGCTGGACAAGTTTGAACAGTACCGGCTGCATACTTGCATATGAGAACCAGGAAACCGATGTAATTGGTTAACCTGGGTGTCGAGGCTTACCCAACCGTTTTATAGGAGTGGGTTGAGGGTAGCAAGGTGTAAATCTGCCGGTAGGCACAGACACACTTCACGCCGGGATCTCCTGCCCTATATGGATGTACCGGTTTGGCATTTGGGTTGCCTTTGAAAGGTTGTTGCATACAACAGAGTACGAAGGTTCGAAGCACCACACTTCTGAAAGTTGGTGTACGTGACGTGTTATCCGGGTGTCTACTGATTGCAATCACCGTCCCTCGTGGTTATTTGAGTACCGCTTGTTCACTGTGCTGTGATGTAGTAAAAATTTAAAGAAGCCAGATGAACATGATGCATTGAACTACTAATGTTTTGAATCCATGTATGCTGTAGATGTAGAGATCATTAAATTTATCTTCCACTTTGGGTATAACCACATCAGAGGAAAGTGTTTCTTGTTTGATTGTGGACTTCTGATGCGAGGGCTTCCTAAGGCACATTAAACTGCTGCAATAAAACTGAAATTAAGGATTAACATGTAGGCGTGTCTTTGTTGCAATGTCCTTTTTTCCTATGTTACAAATCCCTGCATGTAGAGTTCCATGATTAGGAGTGTCGGTTAAGTCTTGCTGAGCCATCGTGCTCACGGTTGCAATATTTGAGTTGTGTGCAGGTGAGAGTTATGAGGAAGGGACCGAGGACGAGGCGATGCCCCCGTCGGGGTACACGGCCGAGCTGGAGCCCTGCACGTCGCTGTTACCTTCGTTTGAGTGCTGCTGGCATGTAGCGTCCCCGTGCTGGACAGCTACACGTTTTTTCTCAGTTAGTAGGAGAGTGTAGTATTGTATAATACTTCCGATGTACATTAAGTTTGTAAAAGACTTCTGCTGTTTTTCTATAAAATAAAAGTTGTTTGTTGTTCTTAATCTTTTCTTATGTGCTGTTTGATGCCGCTTCGCACGGCACAACCGTCTGCGATCCCGGAGTGGGTGAACCGCGGGGTGGTCCCCCACAGAAGACTTCAAAGTATCACACATCTCCATTGGTTCAACCAATCATAAGTTATACCCTGTTTAAGTTCAGCTAAAATTCTGCCGAAAACAGGGGATGTTGCTCCTAAGTCTTTGGAAATGAATGTACACTGCCAATTGACTCTAAGTTCAATATGGGATTTTAATAACCTCTAAATGAAATCTTAAACTCCAATTTGACTCTTTTCTTTGAAAATATCCTTTTTATGCAACTAATAACTCATCTCGTTACTACGTTTCCTCACCAAAGAAAAATCCTAAGCTGGTACTCTGGCATATACGTGTCAAATGGTGGAACTAAGAACGTCACTCAAAAAGGATTTCTAAACGTCAGGCTCTAACGTGGTTAATGTACCTGCAGAAGACCACACAATAATGGTGCACACAAGGGTTTCGACATTTTTGGCAGTGTCAGGACCACCCGTGGTTCACCCACTCCGGGATCGCAAAGGGTGGTGCCGTGCGATGCGGCACCCAACAGCACACAGAAAAAGAATATGAACAACATACAAACTTTTATTTGATATAAAACAGTGGAAGTCTTTTACAAACTTAATGTACAGCGGATATATTATACATACTATACTCTCATACTAACTAAGCAAAAAGTGTAGCCGTCCAGTCCGGGGACGCTACACACTAGCAGCACTCCAACGAAGGTCACGGCGGCATGCAGAGCTCCAGCTCGGCCGTGTACCCCGACGGGGGCACCGCCTCGTCCTCGGACCCCTCCTCACAGCTCTCATCTGCAAACAGCTCAAATATTGCAACCGTGAGCATGATGGCTCAGCAAGACTTAACCGACAACCCTATTCATGAAACTCTACATAAAATGATTAGTAATATGGGATAAAGACATTGCAATAAAGACACGCCTACATGTTAATCCTTACTTTCAGTTTTATAGCAGCAGTTTAATGAGCCTTAGGCAGCCCTCACATCAGAGGTCCACAATCAAACAAGAAACGCTTTCCTCTGATGTGGTGATGCCCAAAGTGGAAGATAAACCTAATTAGCTCTACATCTACAGCAGACATGGTTTCCAAACATTAATAGTTCATCATAGCATATGATCATTCATCTGGCTTATTTCACTTCTTACTACGTCACATAACAGTGAACAAGCGGTACTCGAATAACCGCGAGGGACGGTGATTGCAATCAGGAGACACCCGGACAACACGTCACATACACCCACTTTCAGATGTGTGATTCCACACACCTTCCTACTCTGTTGTATGCAACCACCTTTCAAAGGAAACCCAAATGCTTAACCGGTCCAGCCGTAACGGGCAGGAGGTCCCCGCGAGGAGCGTGACTGTGCCCGCCGGCAGATTTACACCTTGTTACCCTCAACCCACTCCTATAAAACGGTTGGGTAAGCCTCGGCAACCAGGTTAACCAATTACATCGGTTTCCTGCTTATGTCAGTATGCCATCCGGTACTGTCCGATACTTGTTCATCAGGCCCGCACACGACTCGGTCCTCAATCGACACAAATAGGGCTACGCACGTGAGACCTTCGCTCACTGCTTCCTATCCCCCTGGCTGGGTCTCAGTTTCACAACTCTTAAGCCATTCTCTGCTCTATTCCATACTGTGTGATAAAAACCTTAACTCGCGAGTAGATTCCAACTACTCGACTTCTACCGAGATCCTAAGCATATTTGCATGACATTCACTACTCGTCGAGTTTATAAACTACCCAACCCTTCATAGGACCTAAAGTTCTGCAAGTGGGGATTCAATCACCCGAACTCTAATGCAAGCAATTCACCCTAAACATAAGTGATACAAATGAAAACTTTGTAAAAGTACTTAAATGCAAACCGGGGCTTGCCTGGTTGCGGTTCAAAAGAAAAGTTAGCTTCAGGTGGCAGGACGTCCAACGGCTCCGGCCTATCCTCAACTTCGGTCACTATATGAAACGTAACCAAAATACATGTATAAGTGCTAGTGTTATAAAAGAAGTACACTTCTATTTAAAGCTACTATTATTTAGGTTCCTTAATTGGCTTGGGGATTTTTCTAATGGATACTAGACTCTCTTAGGATGATCTGAGCAAAATTTGGAGAAATTTCATTGCACCTTGTGGTCTCTAAAATTCCCACATGTACAAGGCTTCTCTGAATTTTAAGCCCAAATTTGGAGTTTTGACATGACTAACAGTTGAAGATCTAATTAGGGTAGGTCTTCATGGTTCTAACAAAATTTGTTTCACCATTTTTGGAGCTACCAACAGAGAGATATGAATTTTTGAAGTTGGACAGGAGTTCTGAAAAGTTTCTGTTTAGAATATGAATTTTCAAATAAAGGCTGAATTTTGGAAGGCAATTTAGCTTATCAAATGAACTCTAGTAAAGCTTAAGTTTTTACAGGAGATAAGTAACTATGAAAAGGATTAGCTGTCCAAATTTGGGAATGTTTCATAAAGAATTGCTCCTGAAATAAATCTCTAAATATTTACTATAAACAATTCTACAGAAATTCCTGGGCACTTTCATAGCAATCAATTTGTTCCTCTTTGAAGTACTCCTCGTGAGGATTCCAACAAAATTGGTTTCACCCATTTTGGAGTTTTCTACACAAAGTTATGGGCTTGCAAAGATTAGCTAATTTCTGGAATTATTTGCTTAACAGAAACTTCCAATAATTGTGACCGGGCCCACTGTTTTAAATCGGACCAGTGGAATTGTGGCAACACCTGGGGCTACGGAGTTAAACCGTGCAGCCACAGCCGATCCCGTGCCACACCCCGATCCCGCGCCGGGTCTGAGTCACTGACAGGTGGCCCGCGCCTCCCTCGTCTTCTACCTCGCGCCCCAACGGTCCCCTCGCCGGAGCAGCGGCGGTGCCTCGCCGGAATGGCTGCCTCGTGCCCCAGACGGCTCAATCTCGCTGCCTGTGCCCAAAACTTGACGAGGAACACTCTGGAAAGCTCGGTGGCGGCTAAATGGCCGGAAATACCTCCCCGACGGCGGCAGCGGCAAACTCCGCCACAGCGCCGTCGTTCTCGGATGGGAGAAAAGTATTCCGGTTGGGGAGAGCACCATAAGCACCAGGGTGATGTGAGGATCATGTTTTTGCATCGAAAATTGGGTAAAAACCCGTGCAAAGTGTAGCTCGATGGTGCGGCTAGGGTTGTGCGTGGGCGGCCGGAAAAACTTAGCCTACAGCTTCATTTCTCGACAGTTTCCGATGATTCTTCGTCGAGGAGCTGCGCTAGGTTGTGTAGAAGCATCGGGCCAAAGCAATTAGACTATGACTTCACCTTGGAACTGAATTTCAGGTTAGACGGTCGGCCGTTCTTTCGGTAGCTCGGAGAAAACGGACAGCAATCACAGCTGGAGAGAAACCGCAGCTGCCCCTAGCCTGGACAGTAGCACCCCGCACCGCCGGCTACCTTGCTTAGCCGAAGCAACCTCGGTCTAACGCAGCGAGAGCAAAGGAAATGGCGAGGGCTCGGTTCGGCAGCGAAAATAGGGGAAGCCGTAGACGTGTTCGGTTTCTTCACCGAGTGAGTGGAGACCCTGATCGACTGCTGCGACGCGCGGCTCGAGCACGACTGCACCGAGTGAAACGGTGTCTTCAGTGCCAAGCCAGCGGCATCGCCGTGGCTCGCTGCATCGCGGTGTCACCCGCAGAGGGAAACCGTGAAACCGACGTTTGCTCGGGTAGAGACATACTAGCTGACCCCACATGTCATCCTCTCTCTTCCCCTCTTAATATTTCTGATCTTGTATTTCTGCCACAAACTTTTGTCCAAAAATTCTAGATATTTGCAGGGAAACAAAATTAAATATGTAGAATTCAATATTTGACTTCAATGCTGCATTTGATCAAGTTTGGTTCAAGTTCCAAATTCAAATTTAAATTCGAAGGGTTTTTGTGCCACCCTAGATTTAAATGGCAAACATGCTTCCAAATATATGGAATTTTGCATGAGGGCTTTTTGAATGATTGGGACCCAGTTGGCAAGCTCAAGCTTGAATTTGCACTAGTATCCTAGGGACGTGGTCAATTGCCACCAAGTTTTAAAATTTTGAATTTTCTCCACCTTTTTCAATATTACACCCACCGTGTACACCCAGGCTTTCACATCCCTCCCCCCTTAAAAAGAATCTCGTTTCGAGATTCCAAAAGAAAAGCAATGGTGGGAAACTTTACCGGGTATACGATGATAGCAAGTCCGGATAATATGTTCATAGATAGTCCTCGCTTTCCCATGTCACCTCATCAGCGGCATGGTTACCCCACAAGACCTTGTAGAACCATAAGGTCCGGTTTCTTCTGGCGCGAGTCTTTTCATCGATAATCCGGATTGGATACTCTGTGTATGTGAGGTCCGGTTGAAGAACTTCTATGTCTTCAGTGCAGATTTCAGCCGAGGGTTTGAGGCACTTCCTCAGCTGAGAGATGTGGAAGACGTTGTGAATTCCTGCTAGCGACACTAGCAACTCCAAGCGATAGGCCACGGATCTGCATTTTTCAATGATGGTGAACGGACAAATGAATCACGGCGCAAGTTTGCCCTTCACTCCGAAACGATGAACATCCTTCATCAGAGACACACGGACATAAACATGGTCCCCGATGTCGAAGTGGAGAGGACGGCGTCTTTTATCCGCATAGCTCTTCTGACGAGATTGAGCAGCCTTGAGGATAGCTTGTATTACTCGCACTCCTTCTTCAGCCTCATTCACAAGTTCAATGCCATAGATAACTCGCTCGCCAGACTCGCACCAGTTGAGAGGTGTGCGGCATTTCTGGCCGTAGAGAGCTTCATACGGCGCCATCTTGATGCTAGCTTGATAGCCATTATTGTAATAAAACTCCGCCAACGGCAAATGATCATCCCAATTTTTGCCGTGGTGGATGGCACAAGCGTGTAGCATGCCTTCCAGCACTTGGTTTAACCGTTCAGTTTGACCATCCGTCTGCAGGTGATACGCGGAGCTGCGGATCAGTTTGGTCCCCAATGACGCGTGCAGCTGTTCCCAAAACCGAGCAACGAACAGCGCACGCGATCTGAAATAATGGAGCGGGGAACACCGTGCAAGCACAAGATCCTTGCAATATAGAGCTCCGCATATTTCTTGGCCACGTAGCCCGTATGTACGGGAATAAAATGTGCCAACTTGGTTAGTCGATCGACTATCACCCAAATCGAATCATGGTTTTGGGAGGTGAGACGTAACCCGACTACGAAGTCCATACTGATATGCTCCCACTTCCACGCCGGAATGCTCAAGGGTTGCATCTGTCCGTCTTTACGCATATGGTCGGCTTTCACCCGCCGACACGTATCACATTCGGATACGTACTTAGCGATTTCTCTTTTCATCCGTGTCCAACAAGACCTGGTTTTCAGATCTTGGTACATCTTGTTGCTGCCTGGATGAATAGAATACTTGGACAAATGAGCTTCGTCCAATATCTTCTTCTGAGGCTTCATGTCACAGAATACCACTATACAGTCTTTAAACCATAAAGTACCGTGTTCATCCCTCCGGAAGCAATTCATTTCGCCATTCTTCATTCTTCTCCAAATGTGCGACATTCCTATGTCTTCCTTCTGAGATTCCATAATATCCTCTCGTATGGTAGGGATGAGAGCAAGATTATATAATGCCCCATATGGAACCAAGTACAGTCTCGGCTCCTCATCTTCAAGTGGGGTGATGGACAGATTGTTGACACGAGATTTGTGGCTTAAGGCATTGGCAACCATGTTTGCCTTTCCGGGATGGTAGCGAATCTCGATCTCATAGTCTTTGATCAGAACTAGCCATCTCCATTGCCGCATATCCAACTCCTTTTGAGTGAATATATACTTCAAACTCTTGTGATCGGTGTAGAGGTGCACTAAGTTCCCAAGTAAATAGTGCCTCCACATTTTCAAGGCCAACACAACAGCAGCGAGCTCAAGATCATGAGTGGATAGTGCTGCTCGTGGTTACGAAGTTGACGTGAGCCATAGGCGACAACTCTTCCTCCTTGCATCAATACACAGCCAAGCCCGATGCCGGACGCATCACAATATACATCAAAGGGCTCAGTCGTATCCGGTTGAGCTAACTCCGGGGCTGTTTTAAGATGTTTCACTAATGCTTGGAAAGCTCCTTCACAAACTGAGCTCCAAACATATTTGATCCCCTTCTTGAACAGTTCAGTCATCGGCTTAGCAAGCTTGGAGAAGTTCGGTATGAATCTCCAATAATATCCCGCTAAACCGAGGAAACTTCTGACTTCATGGACAGATGTGGGGGACTTACATTTCAGCACTTGCTCGATTTTGCTTGGATCAACTGCAATGCCTTCCGCAGAAATAATATGACCAAGAAATGGCACTTGGCTGATCCAAAACTCGCACTTGCTGAACTTGGCATAAAGATTATGGTCTCGCAATCGTTGAAGCACGATATGCAGGTGTTCGACGTGTTCTTCTTAAGACTTGGAATAAACCAATATGTCATCTATGAACACCACCACGAACTTGTCCAACTCCGGCATGAACACTGAGTTCATGAGGTATATGAAATGTGCCGGGGCGTTGATGAGACCAAAGGACATGATGAGGTATTCATACAGTCCATATCTCGTTGAGAAGGCCGTCTTCGGAATATCCTCTTCTCAGATGTTGATTTGGTGATATCTGGAGCGAATATCCATCTTTGAAAATACACTTGCACCCACAAGTTGATCGAAGAGAGTATCGATGCGGGGCAGTGGATATTTATTCTTGGTGGTGACGGCGTTGAGAGGTCGGTAGTCCACACACAACCTCAAGGTTTCATCCTTTTTCTTCTCAAACAGCGCCGAGCATCCCCATGGCGAGGAACTCGGTCGACTGAAACCCTTCTTCATTAAATCATTGAGCTGCTCCTTCAGTTCAGCTAGCTCATTCAGAACCATCTTATACGGTCTCCGTGATATCAGTGTCGTCCCGGGTACAAGTTCGATCTTGAACTCGACATCCCTTTTGGGTGGCATGCCCGGGAGATCATCCGGAAAGACATCCGGGTATTCACGGACAAGACGAATATCCTCGAGTTTTGTGGCTTCCGTGTTATATGTGGCTGGAGCTTCTTGAACCAAATGGTCAAGAATAAGAACATGTGGTTCATGAAGTGGAGAGTTTAAACGAACCACACGTGGGATGATGTCAAGAACAGCACCATGGCGATGCAGCCATGACATTCCTAAAATGACATCAAGTTTTTGACTCTCTAGCATGATTAGAGAAGTCGGATATAGATTTCCACCCAACTATAATGGTGCTCTATAGACCATCCTATCAGCTGTTATTTTCCCACCCGGAGAGCATATCAAGTATGAACTATTTGTGGGAATGATAGGCAATTGATATTTAATAACATAAGATTGACTTATGAAATTATGGGTGGCACCGGAGTCAAAAAGTATGACTACGGGATGATCTAAATAAGAAAACGTACCCGCTAGGATGGGTTCGCCTTCCATCACATCTTCGATGGCTAAGTGGTGGACGTTGCCGGGTTTTTGTACTGGTTTCTTGGGCTGATTGCTGGGCTGATTAGCACCCTGATACGGTGCTGCACCCCTGCCCTGTCGCTGCTCGGGGCAGTCCCTCGCAATATGCCCAACACGGCCACACGTGAAGGACGTGTAAGGTGTCAGGGTCCCTCTGACTTGAGGACGGAATCCCGGTGCACGCGGTTGAAACTGAGGTGCACGCGGAACCATCCTTTGTTGCTGCTGTTGCTGTGGTGGATATGATGGTCGGAAGCTTGGCGCATTATACTGTCGACCGCGAAACTGAGGCGGTCACGTCGGTGGCTGCCATCTCTAACCGGATGGTGAGCAATACACCATGCGGTATTTTTGTGGTGCCCCACCACTGCTGCTCGTCAGCGCGCTGTGTTTCCTCTTATCAGAACCCCGCTCACGCTGAGCATTCTCTTATAAAATCGCGACATTAACAAGGTCGTTAAATGTGCAGCAATTGCTTTGGGCGAGATGGACCTTAATTTTAGAATTCAGGCCCCGGAAGAACGCGTTTCGCTTGTCTTCCTCCGTTCTAACAAATTCTGGCGCATACTGCACCAGCTGGTTGAATGACCTGGAGTACTCATGAGCACTCCTCTCGCCTTGTTTTTCAGCGCCAGGAACTCCTGGAGCTTCCTCTCCATAACACCAGGAGGTATATGATAGGCACGGAACGCCTCCCAGAACTCCGTCCATCTGACGGCATGGCCAGCCGCTAAGGAGGCGGTGTAGTTCACCCACCATGTACCGGCTTCTCATTGAAGCTGTTGCGCTGCGTACAGTGCATTCTGGTGTTCGGTGCACCGAAGTAAACCGAACTTTGCCTCAAGAGTGCGGATAAAGCTGTCCGCCTCCAAAGGCTCTTCGGCCTCCGTAAAGACCGGTGGATGGGTCAACAGGAAATCTGAATATGAACTTTGTTGGTGCAGGAGTTGCCCATTGTCTTGGCGTCCCCCCTGACGGGACGCATTCTGTTGCACCAGCTTCCGCAGCAACTCAGTTTGCTCGTCGCGCGAGCCAAGTACTGCGGCGAAAACCTCCGCAAGGTTTCTTGGAAGTTCTGGCGGTGGAGGAGGTGGTTGCTGCTGCGTCGTGGTTTGCTCTGGAGGTGGAGACTCATCACCACGAACCTGAGTTGGACCTCCCTCCTCTTGCGTGGACCGTGTACGCACCATTCTGCATTCATACCATTTAAACTATCAGCACATGTTGGTTTATTTCATCCAGTCTATACAATAGTAGTGCGACAAGGGAATAAATAATACGCATAACAATCACACATATGGATAAAGTATAAACTTTATACAACATATATATTCCTGGACCATGTCACATGATCGAGTTCCAAAATAATGAACTTTATGGATTAAAAGTTCATTTCGACTATCGTGGGTCGCCACGGAATGTTAGGTGTGTTAGTCTGCGTAAATCCTCGCTATTGTACTGGACCCTAACATGTCCTCGGTCGAAGTGATATATTGAATGCATAAACTTCTCGACTCCAACTCGCTGTTTTACAACAGCCGCTGGATATCGAAAGGTGAAACTAATTGCTTTGGTTGAAAAAATTCAACATGGTGTTCACTGTCCAGCTTCTGGTCCAGCTGACAAGTCTGGATAGTTCATCTGTTTTGACCACTTTGGAGGCAAAATCTGGACTAGAGTTCAACAACAAAATTGTAGTAGACTCAAAAAGGAATCCACAATGTTTATTTGCTTCCATAGCCTTCCTAGTTTATGAGCTATGATTTCTACAAGTTGACAAAATTATCTTAGGAATTTTGATAGCACCTCCTTTGCAAGTGGCTGTTTTGTTCAAAAAATTCCATCTATTCATGCCCTCAATCTAGAGAAACACTGAACTACAATGTTGTAGCACATTTCCTATACTTGACCCTTAGAAATTTTTCTACAGAAAGTTCTGGTCGAAATACAGAAAATTCTAGAGATCATTTTGGTCTGCCCTTATTCTGGATAATGCCTACTCATCTGAGATTTTCATCCATTTGGAGGGAGATTTTGTTCTGGAGCTCTACAGGAAAGTTGTAGAGTACTTCAAAACCTTTCCAGAACGGTATCCCACACCTCTATTGGTTCAACCAATCCTATGTTATACCCTGTTTATGTTCAGCAAAAATTCTGCCAAAACAGGGGAGGTTGTTCCTAAGTCTTTGAGATTGGATCAATACTCCCAATTGACTCTTAGTTCAATATGGGAGCTCAATAACCCCTAAATGGACTCTAAACTTTATTTTAACACTTTTCTCTGAAAATATACTTTTATGCAAATAATAATCATCTCGGTACTACGTTTCCTCACCAAAGAAAAATCCTAAACCGGTATTCCAGCATAAACATGTCCAATGGTGAAACTAAGAACGTCACTCACAAACGGTTTCTAAACGTCATGCACTAACGTGGTTAATGTACCTGCAAAAGACCACACAATAATGGTGCACACAAGGATTTTTGACATTTCAGGCAGTTCCATATCATAGTAAAAACATACGGTCCGTATCTTTGCCATACGGATCGTCCTAGAGTCAAGCCACGTCTCAAGGTACATGCTCGTGTTTTTACACCACACCACGGGGAACCCAAGTAGAGCGCAAACGGGTCGTCACGGTTGGGAATTTTATCAACCCAACAGATACCACCTACTGCCTCATGACCGTTGAGGCACGCCGATGGCGAGCGCTGCGTATGGCCCTTTGAACATTGAACGTTCAAGAGTTGCATACTATCGTGTTGCTTACCACACGATGGGGTATTCTTACTTTTGCCTAAAGCACGCTGGAGATCAGCGTTTTCATATGCTCTCAGAACCATGGAGAGGTTCAGAGACTCATAATAACTACCGTGCCAAGCCACGGTATACCATTCCGTACTATTGCTCGTATGGCGAGCTTACCGCAATTGATCCGCCTGCGGTGGCATACCTTACCTCTTACCTAACGTCAGAGCGTCGTTACAGAATGTATAACAATTATGTTAGCATTTTCACCATAATATCTACTACTATCTTAGACCTTATGTGGGCATAGTGACTAATCCTCACTCGACTACTTCTAAGTTTTCAAAATAGTCTCTTTTTGAGCGTGCTATTCCTAATGCGGCTCTGATACCACGACTATGAGGACCACCCCGTGGTTCACCAACTCTGGGATCGCAGAGAGTGGTGCCGTGCGATGCGGCACCCAACAACACACAGGAAAAGAATATGAATAACATACAAACTTTTATTTGATATAAAAACAGCGGAAGTCTTTTACAAACTTAATGTACAGCGGATATATTATACATACTATACTCTCATACTAACTAAGAAAAAAGTGTAGCCATCCAACCTGGGGACGCTACACACTAGCAGCACTCCAACAGAGGTCACGGCCGCTTGCAGGGCTCCAGCTCGGCCGTGTAACCTGACGGGGGCACCGCCTCGTCCCCGGACACCTCCTCATAGCTCTCACCTGCACACAGCTCAAATATTGCAACCGTGAGCACGATGGCTCAGCAAGGCTTAACCGACAATGCTAATCATGAAACTCTACATGCAAGGATTAGTAATATGGGATAAAGACATTGCAATAAAGACATGCCTACATGTTAATCCTTACTTTCAGTTTTATAGCAGCAGTTTAATGAGCCTTAGGCAGCCCTCACATCGGAAGTCCACAATCAAACAACAAACACTTTCCTCCGATGTGGTGATGCCCAAAGTGGAAGATAAACTTAATTAGATCTACATCTACAGCAGACATGGTTTCGAAACATTAATAGTTCATCACAGCATATTATCATTCGTCTGGCTTATTTAACTTCTTACTATGTCACAAAACAGTGACAAAAAATAACCGCGAGGGATGGTGATTGCAATCAGGAGACACCCGGACAACACGTCACATACACCCACTTTCATAAGCGTGATTCCACACCCCTTCCTACTCTGTTGTATGAGACAACCTTTCAAAGGCAACCCAAATGCCGAACCGGTCCAGCCGTAACGGGCAGGAGGTCCCTGCGTGGAGCGTGACTGTGCCCACCGGCAGATTTACACCTTGCTACCCTCAACTCACTCCTATAAATCGGTTGGGTAAGCCTCAGCAACCAGGTTAACCAATTACATCGGTTTCCTGCTTATGTCAGTATGCCATCCGGTACTGTTCGATACTTGTTCATCAGGCCCGCACACGACTCGTTCCTCAATCAACACCAACAGGGCTACGCACGTGAGACCTCCGCTCACTGCTTCCTATCCCCCCCCCTGTTGGGTCTCAGTTTCACAACTCTAAAGCCATTTTCTGCTCTATTCCATACCGTGTGATAGAAACCTTAACTCGCGAGTAGATTCCAACTACTCGACTTCTACCGAGATCCTAAGCATATTAGCATGGCATTCACTACTCGTCGAGTTTGTAAAATACCCAACCCTTCATAGGATTTAAAGTCATGCAAGTGGGGTTTCAATCACCCTAACTCTAATGCAAGCAATTCACCCTAAACATAAGTGATACAAATGAAAACTTTGTAAAAGTACTTAAATGCAAACCGGGGCTTGCCTGGTTGCGAGTCAAAAGGAAAGTTAGCTTCAGGTGGCAGGACGTCCAACGGCTCCGGCGTATCCTCAACATCGGTCATTATATGAAATGTAACCAAAATACATGTATAAGTTCTAGTGTTATATAAGAAGTACACTTCTATTTATAGCTACTATTATTTAGTTTCCTTAATTGGCTTTGACATTTTTCTAATGAATACTAGACTCTCTAAGGATGATTTGAACAAAATTTGGAGAAATTCTATTGCACCTTGTGGTCTCTAAAATTCCCACAATTACAAGGCTTCTCTGAATTTTGAGCCCAAATCTGGAGTTTTGACATGACTAACAGTTAAAGATCTAATTAGGGTAGGTCTTCATGGTTCTAACAAAAGATTTTTCACCATTTTTGGAGCTACCAACAGAGAGATATGAATTTTTGAAGTTGGACAGGAGTTCTGAAAAGTTTCTGTTTAAAATTTCAATTTTCAAATAAAGGCTGAACTTTGGAAGGCAATTTAGCCTAGCAAAAGTACTCCAATAAACCTAAAATTTTACAGGAGATCAGTAACTATGAAAAGGATTAGCTGCCCAAATTTGTGAATATTTCATAAAGAATTGCTCCTGAAATAAATCTCTAAAGGATTTACTAAAAACAATTCTACAGAAATTCCTGGGCATTTTCATATCAGGCAATTTGTTCCTCTGTGAAGTACTCCTCATGAGGATTCCAACAAAATTGGTTTCACCCTTTTTGGAGTTATCTTCACAAAGTTATGGGCTTGCAGAGATTAGCTAATTTCTGGAATTATTTGCTTAACAGAAACTTCCAATAATTGTGACCAGGCCCACTGTTTTAAGTCGGACCAGTAGAATTGTGGCAACACCGGGGGCTACGGAGTTAACCCGTGCAGCCACAGCCGATCCCGTGCATCACCCCGATCCCGCGCCGGGTCTGAGTCACTGACAGGTGGCCCGCGCCTCCCTCGTCTTCTACCTCGCGCCCCGACGGTCCCCTTGCTGGAGAAGCGGCGGCGCCTTACCGGAATGGCTGCCCCGTGCCCCCGACAGCTCCAATCTCGCCGCCTGTGCCCAAAACTCGACGAGGAACACTCTGGAAAGCTCGGTGGTGGCGCTAAATGGCCGGAAATACCTCCCCGACGGCGGCAGCGGCAAACTCCACCACGGCACCGTCGTTCTCGCATGGGAGAAGACTATTCCGGTTGGGGAGAGCACCATAAGCACCAGGGTGATGTGAGGATCATGTTTTTGCATCCAAAATTGGGTAAAAACCCGTGCAAAGTGTAGCTCGACGGTGCGGCTAGGGTGGTGCGTGGGCGGCCGGAAAAACTTATCCTACAGCTTCATTTCTTGACGGTTTCCGATGATTCTTCATCGAGGAGCTGCGCTAGGTTGTGTAGAAGCATCGGTCCAAAGCACCTAGACTATGATTTCGCCTTGGAACCAAATTTCGGGGTAGACGGTCGGCCGTTCTATCGGTAGCTCGGAGAAAACGGACAGCGATCACAGCTGGAGAGGAACAGCAGCTGCCATTAGCCTGGACAGTAGCACCCCGCACCGCCGGCGACCTTGCTTAGCCGAAGAAACCTCGGTCTAACGCAGCGAGAGCAAAGGAAATGGCGAGGGCTCGGTTCAGCAGCAAAAACAGAGGAAGCCGTAGACGTGCGCGGTTTCTTCGACGAGTGAGTGGAGACCCTGACCGACTGCTGCGACGCTCGGCTCGAGCACGACTGCACCTAGTGAAATGGTGTCTTCGGTGCCAAGCCAGCGGCATCACCGTGGTGTGCTGCGTCGCGGTGTCACCCTCAGAGGGAAACCGGGAAACCGACGTTTGCTCGGGTAGAGACTAACTAGCTGACCCCACATGTCATCCTCTCTCCTCCCCTCTCAATATTTCTGATCTTATATTTCTGCCACCGACTTTTGTCCAGAAATTCTAGATATTTGCAGGGAAGCAAAATTAAATATGTAGGATTCATTTTTTGACTTCAATGCTGCATTTTATCAAGTTTGGTTCAAGTTCCAAATTCAAATTTAAATTCTAAGGGTTTTTGTGCCACCCTAGATTTAAATGGCAAACATGCTTCAAAATTTATGGAATTTTGCATGAGGGCTTTTTGAATGATTGGGACCCAGTTGGCAAGCTCAAGCTTGAATTTGCACTAGTATCCTAGGGACGTAGTCAATTGCCACCAAGTTTTAAAAATTTGAATTTTGTCCACCTTTTTGAATATTACACCAACCGTGTACACCCGGGCTTTCACAGGCAGGTCCATATCATAGTAAAAACATACGGTCCGTATCATTGCCATATGGATCGTCATTGAGTCATGCCACGTCTCAAGATACATGGTTGTATTTTCACACCACACAACGGGGAACTCGAGTAGAGCGCGAATGGGTCGTCACGGTTGGGAATTTTATGAACCCAACGGATACCACCTACTGCCTCATGACCGTTGAGGCACGCCAATGGCGAGGGCTGCGTATGGCCCTTTGAACATTGAACGTTCAAGAGTTGCATACTATCGTGTTGTTTACCACACGATGGGCCCAGGTATTCTCGCTTTTGGCTAAAGCACGCTGGAGATCAGTATTTTCATATGCTCTCAAAACCATAAGAAGGTTCAGGGACTCATATTCACTACCGTGCTAAGCCACGGTAAGCCATTCCATACTATTGCTCGTATGGCGAGCTTACCGTAATTGGTCTGCCTGCGGTGGCATACCTTACCTCTTACCTGACGTCGGAGCGTCGTTACAGAATGTATAACACATAAGTTAGCTTTTCCACCTTAAATAGCTACTACTATAATAGTCCTTATGTGGGCATAATGACTAATCCTCACTCGACTACTTCTAATTTTCAAAATAGGCTCTTTTCGAGCGTGCTATTCCCAATGCGGTTCTAATACCACGCCTTTGGGGACCACCTCGTAGTTCTCCCACTCCAGGATCGCAAAGGGTGGTGCCATGCGGTGCGGCACCCAACAGCACATAAAGAAAATTAAGAACAGCATACAAACTTTTATTTTACACAAAAACAGCGGAAGTATTTTACAAACTTAATTATACAGCAGAAGTATTATTCTTAACTACACTCTCCTACTAACTAAGCAAAAGTGCAGCCATCAAGCCCGGGGACCCTACACACTAGCAACACTCACACGACCATCACGGCGGCATGCAAGGCTCCAGCTCGGCCGTGTACCCTGACGGGGGCATCGCCTCGTCCTTGGATCCTTCCTCATAACTCTCACCTGCAACAGCTCAAATATTGCAACCGTGAGCATGATGGCTCAACAAGACTTAACCGACGCTCCTAATCATGAAACTCTACATGCAGAGATTTGTAATATAGGAAAGCACATTGCAATAAAGACGCGCCTACATGTTAATCCTTACTTCCAGTTTTTATAGAAGCAGTTTAATGAGCCTTAGGCAGCCCTCACATCGGAAGTCCACAATCAAACAAGAAACACTTTCCTCCGATGTTGTTATGCCCAAAGTGAAAATAAACTTAATGAGCTCTACATCTACAGCGTACATGGTATCAAGATAATATTATCTCAGTGCATCATATTCTGCTGACTTCTTTTAGTTATTACTACGTCACAGCGCAGTGAACAAGCGGTACTCAAATAACCGTGAGGTACAGTGATTGCAATCAATAAACAGCCGGATAACACGTCACATACACGCACTTTCAGAAGTGTGGTGCTTCACAGCTTCCTACTCTGTTGTATACAGCAACCTTTCAAAGGAAACCCAAATGCCGAACCTGTCCATCCGTAACCGGCAGGAGGTCCCTGTGTGGAGCGTGTCTGTGCCCATCAGCAGATTTACACCTTGCTACCCTCAACCCACTCCTATAAAACGGTTAGGTAAGCCTCGGCACCCAGGTTAACACATAACATCGGTTTCCTGGTTCCCATATACAAGTATGCATCTGGTACTATTCAAACTTGTCCAGCAGGGCCTCACACGGCTCGGTCCTCAATCGACACCAACAGGGATACGCACGTGAGACCTCGGCTTACTGCATCCTATCCCCCCTGCTGGGTCTCAGTTTCACATTCTTAAGCCATTCTCTACCTCTTTCCATCCCGTGTGAATAAATTCCTATCTCGCGAGCAGATTCCAACCACTCGACTTCTACCGAGATCCTAAGAACATTAGCATGGCATTCTCTACTCGTCGAGTTGTAAACTACCCAACCCTCCATAGGATTTAAACGTCGGGGACCGCCGCCGAACGACGCCCTGGACAGGATCTCGTCGGGTGGTGCCGTGATATGCGGCACCCAACAGCACACGGGTCAAGGAAACACATCACATTACATAAATCATTTTGCGGAAGCGTAAAAGAATATCTTACAAATACTTATCTCAAAATAAGCTACATTGGAAAACTATAACTCTCACGACTCATCTCTAAACTAGCAACAAAGAAACAGTCCAGCCCGTGGACGTTTCTTACTAGCAACACGAAGACAAACCGCAGCGGCGAGGGTGCTCTTGAGTAACCACTCGGAGGTTCCCGAGTCTCATTGGCATCCCTTCTCATAAGCATGAAGTCAGTACCTGCAAAAAAACTCGGATAGCATCCTTGAGCATAATGCTGAGAAAGACTTAACCGTCACCCTAGGCATGAAACTCTATATGAGGTTATGAACATAAAGTAGGATGGCATAATGCATAATTAAACTCGCCTAAAAGTGGATCCTTACTTTCAGGTATTATTTGCAGCAATTTGAGTAACCTTGGGCATGCCACATTGGGAGTCCACAATCAAACAAGAAACGCTTTCCCCCAATGTAATTTGCTCACGGCACAAAAGAATCGAGTTTGCACTAGCTATTCATCAAAGATACATCACAAAGATAGTATACTTCAAACCAATGTGATTAGTTCCTCTCTCATGCAAGTTCTTACTACGTCACGACTGTGAGAACAAGTATGCTCGGTCCATTCCGCGAGCGACGGTGATTCTAATCAATAACACCCGGACTGCACGACACGTACGCCCGTACTTGACGTTGCCTACAGCAACCATCACTGACGTCGTACGGTGCAGCCTTTCCCCCGTTTCACCCACGTTGAATCGATCTAGTCACCCCATACAGTAGCCACTCTCATGGTGCACCTACCGACATGAGATATCATGAGAATGTTACCCACATACTGCACACCGGCCGTCTCGCCTGAGGCGACCCGAAAAGGCTCAACGCAAGCTTCCCGAGGTACACCGGTTTACTGGGTCCCATGTAGCAAGCATGAGTCCGGTACACAGATCAAACTTGTTCAACAGGGCCACATACGGATCGGTCCTTGACCGACACGGACAGGTCTATAGCACCCAGGCCCCTATGTCCTGCTGCCCCTACAACCTTCCAGTCTCAACTTTAACTTGCTTATTCATTTATGAACCAACCCCGTATGCCCCTGTTGTCCTGATCATGCGAGTAGCATCTCACCACTCGACTTCTACCGAACCTTAATTAAGCATGGCAGTTCTACACGATGAAAGACATCTACCCAACACGCCATGGGTTTATTTGGTCATGCAAGAGGAGTATCAAACACTAGACCTAATGCACATTTCATATCTTAACCGAAAGTGAATACAAAGTAAAAACTTAAAGCCGTGAAATGCAGACCGGAGCTTGCCTGTTTTGCAGGGTAGTCGTATATAATCAGTTAGTGATCTTGGTTGATCAAAACTTGATTCTCCATAGTTTGGTCCACTTCAATGAATCACTCCTTTGAATCCCCTTCGTCGTGAATCCTAATGAAATGTATATGCACAATTTTTATAGAATGCAATGGAAATAAGTTAAGACTTGATTTCTTAGGAACAGAGGTTGTGTGGAAAAGCCAAGAATGGCTTGGTTTGTCTCTGCTGTGCAAAGAAACAGGAATCACTAACTTGGCCCTAATGTTTTAGCTATACACTACCTTTTTCCCTAATGAACATAAAATTTGAGCTGAAAGATTTGAATGCAACTGAAGAACAAGAACTCCAATGGCCTTAAAACTTTTACCGCAGGTTCTATAGTACCTAGGAATTTAGCTTGCCAAACTGCAGCTAATGTGGAATACATTTGTGTTCTCCATAATTCCCACCATGCCTTATGTATTTTCCCCACACACATAAGTATGGAGAACAAGAACATGGAGTTCTACTCATATACTTGAGCTGATAATTTACATGTGAGTTCCTGGTCACATGAAAATCATTTGGTCCAAAATTCAGACCTTTCACTTGAGTAGTTCCTCCAGAACAATTCCTTAAGCATTTCTACTCAAAAGAATTAATTCTAAAGTACTGTGCATTTTCATGCCCATTTTAGTGAACTAAAATTTCATAGAGTATATCCTAATTTTCCTATGATTTCTGGAGCTAAGAATTGCCCAGAATAGATTTTACATGTGGGCAACATTTTCTGAAAATGTTTCTGGACTTTTATGAACACAGCATTTTATATTTAGAAAATTCTTAAACAGATGATCCTCAAATGAGCTGAAACTTTTCTAGAAGGTCAACAATATGCTAAAGAATATTCTGGCAAAATTTGAGGATTTTTGGATAAACTAAACTCCCTCGATAATTCTTTTTCAGAAAAGCTTCAACGAATTTTCCAGAATACAATATTGACTTTCGTACAAATTTGAGTTCATATTTGGATAGGCCTTTGCAAAATGAATCCAACCCAATTGGAACCACTCAAATTGGAGGTTCCTACACAGAGATATGAATTTCCAAAGTTGTAGCAATCTCTGGAATTATTTTCCCTACTGAAATTTGGTTGGTCCCACTGTTTAAACGCCAGCCAGTAGGAAATGGACCACACTGGGCCACGGTGTTTTGGCGCGCAGCCACAGGAAATCCACGAGCCACAGTTGATCCCAGATTTAAAATCGAGTCGCTGACAGCCGGGACCCACGTCCTTCTTCTACCTCCCGCCGCCCCTTCGCGCGCGCGCCGCCCAGCTCGCCGGCTCGACGCCGCCACTCGCCGGCTCACCGTTTCCGGCCATGACTCGAGCTGGGACTCACCGCTAGGGCATTATGGAGGCCGAGGAACACGACTGTGGTACCAATTCGAGCTGCCGGTTACCAGAAACACCCCGGCGACGTGTGGCGGCCTCGGTTGGAGTTCGGCATCGTCGCCCGTGGGTTCTGGCCCTCCAAACAAGCAACAAAAACGTGCTACAGCACCAGTGGGTGATCAAAAAGTTCGGCAAGGCCTTGACTGGCTCGGGAATGGCGGCAAAGGGGGTTTCACCGTGCGAACGATTAGTTCCGCGAAGAACACCCTCGGAAGAGCTCGGAATATGCAGCCCCGAGGGGGTTTCATGCTAGGGTTGCTAGAGGGTATATGATCGCCGGCTAGTCCATCTTCTATGTCCAAATTTTGATGCACTAAGAACGAACAGAAGTGGAGAATTCGGGATTCCCGTACCGGATGCTCGGGTTGAAGCCGCCGGAGCAAAAACATCAAATTCGCTGGATACGCTCCACGGTTTGCTCAAAGCTTTGGGTGAGAGAAGAAGCACGCTCCTGTAGCCGTGTTTGATCGGGCTTGAAAACCACCGTAGATGGCTGTACACGGGCACCCGGTCGTCGGTTTGAGATAGGTCGCGGTGGGTGAGGTTGTTCACGTGGAAAGGAGGTCGGAGCTTGCGAGTTTCTGGGTCGGGGAGGTGAGAACTGAGCTTGTTGCGCTGTCTAGCAGCTCCGGGTGGAGAGGGCACAAGTTTTTCCCGATTCCCGGTTGTGTGCAGAGACGGCGGCAGCGAGAGCTGAGCTCTGTTCGTGAGGAGGAGGAAACAAAAGGCTGTTTGCTCGGTCTGAGGAGGGGTGGATCACGCCGAGGCACGAGGGGGGGGGGGCTTTACTCGATCGCCAGCACGTGGGAGCAACGAGCAGGAGGTGGCGCAGCAGCCTCCTCGGTGGTGCCCAGGTGAGAAGTCTCTCGGCTGGTGTTGAGACAGAGAATTCTTAGTGTGCAAGGCAAAATCCAGCTCAATGACACGTGGATCCCCTACTTCTCTCCTCTCCAAAATATCTCCTCAAGTTAATCCTCCCAAATTCAAAAATTCTGAAGTTTAAATGTGGGCTAGCATTTGAATTTCCCCAAATTCAGTTTGAATTTGCATAGAAAATTTAAATTGGGTTGAAATTTGGAAATGCTTCTATTTAACTCCTTTTTGGAGCCCACCCTAAAAATGAAAAGTTGACCTCCCTAAACTTCCACACTTCTAAGATATAGGGCTGCATAAGTCTGCAAAGTCTTTGGCCACAAATTTGTGTGAACATTGAAGTTTGAAATCTAATTTTTAAACTTTCATGCAAAGAGGTATTTAAATCCTTATTGGTTCAACACTTTCAAATAAAAATGTGAGCCTCATTTTAGATGATCATCCATGTATCACTTTGCATGAAGGAAAGTTTTAGCAAGTCCCAGTTTTCATGCCGTTGCCACACATATGAATTCAAAACTGGGTTTTTATTCATATACATTTTTGGGACTTTTACATTAAAAGTCATGCAAGTGGGGATTCAATCACCTTAACTCTAATGCAAGCAATTCAACCTAGAAATAAGTGATACAAATGAAAACATTGAAAAAGGTAATTAAATGCAAACCGGGGCTTGCCTGGTTGCGAGTCAAGAGGAAAGTTAGTGTCTTGTCGGAGGACTTCCAACGGCTCCGGGTTATCCTCAACTTCGGTCACTATATGAAATGCAACAAAATATGTGTATAAGTGCTAATGAAGTATAGGAATTAAACTTCTATTCATAGCTACTGCTATTTAGGTTCCTTAATTGGCTTTGAGATTTTTCCGGTGGAACTAGACTCTATAAGGATGATCTGAGCAATATTGGAGAAGTTTCATGGAAGCTTGTAGTCTCCAAAAATTCCACAAGTACAAGGCTTCTCTGAATTTTGATCTCAAATCTGAAGTTTTGACATGGATAACAGTGGAAGATCTATTTAGAGCAAGTCTCCCTAGTTGTAAAAAATTTATTTCATAATTTTTTCGAGCTATCTAAAGGGAGAAATGGAATTTACAAGATTGGGAAAAATCTCTGAAAAAGTCCCAATTATTTTTGCTATTTTTCAGAGACATAGAGGAGGGAAATAACATTTGGACAAGCATATTTAGAGAAATGTTCTGCCCAAAATTGGGAATTTTCCAATAAACAGAACTCCTGTAATTAATTACCTAAGATTTTCCTTAATTGAATTAATGAGCTAATTCCAGGGATTTTCATAAATATTATGATGCACCTCTGGACAATACCCACTCAGGGGAATCCAATGAAATTTATCTGACAATGTTTGGAGGTTTCTACAGAAAGTTATGAGCTTGCAAAGTTTGATGAAAATCTGAGCCGAAAATGGAAAAATTCAAATTGCTGACAGTGGGGCCCATGGTCTTCTTCCACCTCGCGCGCGGCAGAGCCCGAGCGGCAGCGCTCTCCGGCGAGAGTCGTCGGACCTAGGTCCCAGCCATGTCCAGGGCCAAATCTTGCCGCCACTGCGTGTTGGAGCACGGGAAGACCATTTGTGGGGTCGGCAGCGGTCTCCGGCCACCGGAAACCTGCTGGCGATGGCCAGTGGCCGTGGAACAACTTTGGCAAGGTCGAACTCACCCTACAATGGCTCAACCACTTCGGTTTTTTCTTCCTACAGCACCACGGTGTAACCCTACTCATCAACATGTGTTCAAATCAGCTCCAAATGGGCTGCAAACACGAGTTAATTGGTGACCTAGGGTAGAATCCGTCGGCGGCCCGAATTTTTCAAAGAACCGAGCCCCTAACCCATGATTTGGGATGATTCAATGATTCTTGATCCTAGATGAACGTGGGACAGTCAAGAACGTGTGGGTAGCTCGGCATGAGCTGTGAGAGACTAGACTTCGTGAATTTTGGAATTCTGATCATCTCGGTTCGATGGACGCACATGCGATATAAAGCAAAATTCTTTCTCGGTCATGCACGAGAAAAAGGGAGGTTTGCACCGGCGTGTCAAGCACCTTATGGTGGTCGTTTTTTCTGTAGACCGTCAGCCACGAGAGGTCTTGTATCGTCCGGACGCCGGGGAACCAAGAGGGGTGGCTTTGCTCAACTTGCGGAAGAAAAACGGCTCGGCAACGTCGAAGGGAACCCGGACACAGGCTGGTGAGGGTTCGAGGACGTCAAGGAGTCGTCGGTGTAGCTTTTGGGTGGCTAGGCTGGGCGCGCAAGTCACCGGTGCGTGATCAGCGAGGAGGGCCGAAAGGAGTGGCGCGTGCTCTGTTTTCCCGGTTGCTTGCTCGAGCAAAGGAAAAGGCTTCGGTGGAATGTGTAGGCAGAGAGGAGAAATTGAGTTGTGCAGCTGCTACCTCTATCGATCAACCACACAAGAGTTTCTGCCATCGGGAGCAAGTTTGCAAGTAGCTCGGTGGAAGCGGCACCCTCGGTGGCAAGCTCACAGAGAAGCAATTCTTTTACTGATGTTTATGTCTCACTGCCATGTGGGTCCCACCCCACCAAATAGCCCTGATATTTTCCTCCAAATTAAATCCTTTGCTTCCTCCCAAAGTCATGGTTTGAAATGTTGAATTCAACTGAATTCATCCGAGGTCAAGAAATTGGAATGGCAATTGGGTTTTTGAATTTGAATCACATTTGAATATCCCCCTTTTTATTGATTCAAAACCCTAGCAAACTAAACCGAAATAATCCAAACTTTTGCATGGATGCTAATTCAAATGTGGGGAACACATTTGTGGAACCAAATTCACAGTTTGGAAAAGTTGGAATTTGAAACTGAAATTTGAAATTCAGACTTGAGGACTTTCTCTTTTATTTCCAAACAAATAGTAAAAACCCCTCCGAAAGAGCTGAAATTTGGAAGGCTTAATATTTTGATTATGGAGACCCATGTTATGGATTTAGATCTCCATGTTTTGATGTTTTTGGGAAGTTTGTATCATCACTTTGAACTCACACCATTGTATTTCAATGTTTTAATTCCCCTCATTTTTCCTAAGTGTGACTGTGCTGAATTTCTTGCTAGCACTTTTGGGGATTTTACAGGTACGTTCTCAGTGTCGAGATAATGAACGTTCCCGGATCGCTGACCTCCCTTCGTGTCTGGTGGTCAGCCCCGAGCACTTCCTTGATATTGGGCTTGCCCGCTGCCCTGCCGCCTCTGTGGACAGTCCTTCGAAAAATGGCCGACTTGGCCACACGTGAAGCACGTGTAGCTAGGCGGTCCTCGGCTGACCGGTGGACAGAATCCCGGTGTGCGTTGTTTGGTGGAAACGCACAGGGTACCATATGATTCTGCTGCGGCGATCGCTGTAGTGGCACCGGCTGTCCGAATGGGGATGGTTAATATGAACGACCCCCAAACTGTTGTGGTCGTGGCAGCGGATGCCACTGTTGGCCAGATGGTGTCCGCACCATTTGGTATTTTTTGGGAGGTCCACTCACACTGCTCTGCAGAGCGCTCAATTTCCTATGATCAGAAACAAGCTCCCGCTGAGCATCCTCTTGGAGAATCGTGGCATTGACGAGGTCGTTGAAGGTGCCGCGATTGCACTGTGCGAGATGAGTCTTCATCTCGGGATTCAGACCCCGATAGAAGTGCTCGCGCTTCCTCTCCTCCGTGGAGACGTAGTCCGATGCGTACTGTGCCAGACGGTTCAAGGCACGGGAGTATTCATGGGCACTCCTCCCACCATGTTTCAATTCCAAGAACTCTTTGAATATCAACTTCACCATACCGGGAGGTATATGATAAACGCATAACGCCTGCCGGAAATCTTTCCACTCAACGGCGTGGACAGCAGGTAGTGAGGCAAGATGATTTTCCCACCATGCTCCGGCGGCACCTTACAGTTGCTGCGCCACGAAGAGTCTTTTGCTGCTCTGTGCATTGGAGCAGCCCAAATTTGGACTCTATGGTCCGCAGCCAGTTGTCAGCCTCCAGAGGTTCCGCCGCTTTGGTGAACACTGGAGGATGCGTACTCATGAAATCCGAGTACGTGCGGACGTGAGGCTGACGAGGCCCCATCAAGAGACGCATCCCCGCCTGGGACGTATTCCGGACTATCGTGCGGAGAAGTTTGGTCTGCTCCTCACGAGAGCCAACCAGCGCCGAGATCACATCCGCCAACGTAAGCAGAGGTGGAGGCAGTGGTTGTTGCTGCGGCGGTGGCACTAAAAATGGTCTCTCACAAACGTGTGCTACACGAAATACGCAAAGTGGTTGGCATCTGCAGAAGAACGCTCAATAATGACTCACTCAAATGGTTTGTCATTTCAGGCAGGTCCATAGTTGAAATTAAATACATACGGCCGTATCATTGCCATATGGTCATCCTTGAGTGAAGCCACGTCTCAAGGTACATGGCCGGGTTATTCACCATCCGACGCAGGGCTTCACACATTCGCAATTAAGCACACCGGTGGACCAGCGTATTCGTATGCCCCATAGAACATAACGAGTCCTAGAGCACATACTTCGTGTTACAAACCACACAATGGTGTCTCCTCCTCTTGCCCCTGGGTTTGCGCACTGGAGGCTAGTGCTGTTCATATGTCTCTAAGACATGAAGAGTCTTAGAAAACATATTCACTTTTCGTTCGCTGCTGAACGGAACATCCCATGCTACGTTCCTCGCATGAAGGAGCTAACCGAAATTGACCGCTTTCGGTGGCGTACCTTACCTCTTACCTGAGCATAGGTGCGTCATTACGTAATCCAAATACAGAATGTAGGATCGAAGAGCACGTGAAAAGCTACCAGAGGGCAGGGGTGAATGATAGATTAAAACTTTTTATGTGGAACCTACAAGAAACATCTCGGCAGAAAATCGATCTGATAAAAAAACCGTGTGTGCGACTGTTTTCAACATGTTCAAACGTGACTAAACTAGTAGAGATTTTTGAGAATCAAGTCACGAAGCTACTGCAACAAGAATCACGTGAAAACACTAAGTAGAACTTGAGTTATGATCAAAGAGGCTTGTTTGGGAGAGATCTTCCGGGACTGAGAGGATGGTTAATCACATACAGACTCGAGGCATCCTCACAGTGAGGAGGAATGCCTATGTGAGATCTAGGTGTGCTGAAAACATTGGCAAAAGGTGTTTGACTGAGGTTCAACTAATGTTTTGGGTATACACTTTGTGCTTTATGTGTGATTTGATATAGGACGCGTTAAGCTTGTCTTTGATGTGCAGGAGGGAATGTTTGGTGCTTATGGAATGAGTTTTTGATGTGTCATGGTGGTTTTTGTGGTTTCAATGTGAGCAACACATTTGTGTGAGCCTGTAATGTAAAGTTTTATGGTGTTGACTAACTAGAGTCAAGTCGTGGACTTGTGGTTGCAAAAAATTTGTAGGATCGAAGAACACGCGAAAAGCTACCAGAGGGGGTGAATAGTAGATTAAGACTTTTTAAGTGGAAGCTACAAAAACCCCTCGGCAAAAATTGATCTGATAAACAAACCGTGTGTGCGACTTTTTTAAACGTGTTAAAACGTGACTAAACTAGTGTATATTATAGAGAATCAAGTCACGAAGCCACTGCAACAAGAATCACGTGAAAACACTAAGTAGAACTTGAGTTATGATTAAAAGCCTAGACAAAGGTCAATCTGTTCTACCCGATTTTAAGAACAGATCTGCAATGCTGTAACTCCGCCTATGTTGTAATGACATAGCCGGTCCCAAGCCCGGGTAAAGGAGGAGGGGGTTGTGATAGGCTTGGCGAGCCAACAACTACACTTAGCCACTCTCATGGAAATGAAACCCAATAGAAATTCGTTGGGGCGTAACCCTCTTAGCGACGCGCCATATCGGAACCCGGGTATGGTGTTAAGTGGGCAAGGGCCGGGTCGCCACCGCCTTAGTGGCGCGCCATATCGGAACCCGGATATGGTGTTAAATGAGCAAGGGCCGGATCGCCATCACCTTAGTGGCGCGCTACATCATCGCCCGGATGTAGTGATAAGTGAGCAAGGGTCTTTGCATCTTAGTCGACGGGTGCAAAGCGTAAGGAAGCTAGCCGAGGAACATAGATTTCGGGTGGGTAGTTGGAATGTAGGGATCCTTGACGGGGAAGCTACGTGAGTTAGTAGATGTTGCCATTAGGAGACGAGTAAATATCCTTTGTGTACAAGAGACTAGATGGGCGGGTCAAAAGGCGAGAGAAGTCGAGAATACCGGTTTCAAGCTTTGGTATTCTGGTTCGGCTGGGACTAGGAATGGCGTAGGTGTTCTAATAGATAAAAGTCTTAAGGATGGAGTAGTGGATGTTCGAAGACGAGGGGATAGGATCATCTTAATCAAGATAGTAATTGGGGACATTGTCTTGAACGTCATTAGTGCTTATGCCCCACAAGTTGGGCTCAACATGAGTGCTAAGAGGCAATTTTGGGAGGACTTGGAGGATATGGTTAGTAGTGTACCGATAACCGAGAAACTCCTCATAGGGGGAGATCTCAATGGTCATGTGGGTGCAACTAACCTAGGATTTGAAGGAGTACATGGAGGTTTTGGATGCGGCGATAGAAATCAAGAGGGTAAGGACATCCTAGACTTTGCCGTAGCCTATGATCTGTTGATAGCTAACACCCTCTTTAGTAAGAGGCAATCTCACCTAGTGACCTTTAGTAGTGCCCAACACTCTAGCCAGATTGACTTTGTCCTCACTAGGAGAAAGGATAGACGGGAGTGTCTAGATTGTAAGGTGATCCCGGGGGAGTGTGTTGTGACACAACATAAGCTTGTGGTAGCTGACTTTCGCTTCCATACATGTTCTTTGCGGGACAAAGGTGTCAAAATCACAAGAACAAAGTGGTGGAAGTTGAAGGGAGAATCACAAGAATCCTTTAAAAATAGGGTGATCGCAGAAGGACCCTGGGCAGAAAATGGAGATGCAGATAGTATGTGGATGAAGATGGCAACTTGCATTAGGAAGGTAGCTAGTGAGGTGTTCGGTGTGACAAAGGGAAAGAAACTTATAGATAAAGACACTTGGTGGTGGAATGAGGATGTACAAAAGGCCATTAAGGAGAAGAAGGAGTGTTACAAGAGTTGGCATAATGATAGAAACGCAAGCAACATGCTTAAGTACAAAGAGGCTAAGAAGAATGCAAGGCGGGTTGTGAGTAAGGCAAGAGGACAAACCTATGATAAGTTATATGAGAGACTAGGGACAAAAGAAGGTGAAAAAGACATATACAAGGTAGCAAAAATCCGCGAGAGAAAGATGAGGGATCTCAATCAAGTTAAATGCATCAAAGATGAGACTGACCGCATTCTAGTGAAGGATGAAGAGATTAAGAATAGATGGCGTGATTACTTTAATGGGCTATTCAATGATGGGAATGAGAGCACTATGGTTGAGTTGGATGACTCCTTTGATGACTCCAACAGGCGGTTCGTGCGGAGGATACAAGAGTTTGAGGTTAAGGAGGCCTTAAAAAGGATGAAAGGAGGAAAGGCCCTCGGCCCTGACGATGTCCCTATTGAGGTGTGGAGATGTCTTGGGGACGTCGCAATAGTATGGCTCACAAAGCTATTCAACCACATTTTTCGGTCGAACAAGATGCCTGAAGAATGGAGGAAAAGTATATTAGTACCTATCTTCAAAAATAAAGGAGATATTCAAAGTTGTACTAATTATCGAGGCATTAAGCTTATGAGTCATACTATGAAGCTTTGGGAGAGAGTGATTGAACACCGCCTGAGGAAAGTGACCAATGTCACTAAAAACCAGTTTGGTTTTATGCCTGGGAGGTCTACAATGGAGGCGATTTTCTTGCTTCGTCAGCTTATGGAGAGATATAGGGAGCAGAAGAAGGACTTGCATATGGTGTTCATCGACTTGGAGAAGGCGTACGACAAGATACCAAGGTCAGTCATGTGGTGGGCACTAGAGAAACATAAAGTGCCAACAAAGTACATTACCCTTATCAAGGATATGTACAATAATGTTAGGACAAGTGTGCGCGTAAGTGATAGTGAGACTGATGCATTTCCTATCACGGTAGGATTACATCAAGGATCAGCTTTGAGCCCATACATCTTTTCCTTGGTCATGGATGAGGTGTCGAAGGATATACAAGGGGATATCCCTTGGTGCATGCTCTTTGCTGATGATGTAGTGCTGGTAGATGAAACTAGAGATGGTGTTGATAAGAAATTAGAGTTATGGAGACAAACCTTAGAGTCCAAGGGGTTAAGACTTAGTAGGACCAAAACCGAGTATATGAGGTGCGACTTTAGTGGTGTTGGTCGTGAAGAGGGAAATGTTAGTCTACAAGGACAAATAGTACCTAGAAGGGACTCTTTCCGATACTTAGGATCAATGTTACAAAGCAATGGCGATATTGATGAGGATGTTTGCCACAGGATCAAGGTAGGGTGGATGAAATGGCGACAAGCCTCTGGAATCCTATGTGATAGGAAAGTCCCACAAAAGCTAAAAGGGAAGTTCTATAGGACGGTGATCAGACCCACGATGCTCTATGGGGCGGAATGTTGGCCAACTAAACGGCAACATGTCCAACAAATGAGTGTCGCAGAGATGCGCATGCTACGGTGGATGTGTGGGCACACGAGAAGAGACCGAATAAGGAATGAGGCGATTCGTGATAAGGTAGGGGTGGCGCCGATTGAAGAGAAGTTAGTCCAACATCGGCTTAGGTGGTTTGGACATATCCAACGGAGACCTCCAGAAGCACCGGTTAACAGTGGGATTTTAAGAGGTAGAGAAAATATTAGGAGGGGTAGAGGACGACCAAGGTTGACCTGGGAGGAGGCGGTAAAACGAGATTTGAGAGATTGGAATGTATCCAGAGACTTAGCTCATGATAGGACCGCATGGAAAGTAGCAATTCATGTGCCAGAATCGTAGTCTTGTTTTTTTTCTTTTTTTTTTCTTTTCTCTTTTTCTTTTCCTTTTTTCTTATTTCTTTTCTCTTTTCTCTTTTTCCTTTTTCTTTTTTCCTTTTTTTCTTTTTTTTTCCTTTTTTTCCCCTTGTTCTCATCTCTCTTCCTCTGTTTTACTTCATTGATATTGGGTTTCATGTCTAGCCGACCCCAACAGTCTTGGGATAAAGGCTTGGTTGTTGTTGTTGTGTATCTGCAATGCTGTAAAGAAACTCGTGTATATAAAAAAACCACAAATCCAATGACCGTGAAATTTTCACTTATGATATACAATCAAGTTTTTAATGCAACCCAAAAAGAATCACGTCAATTGGATCAGTAAAATGTGAGTTATGATCGAAATAGCAAAGCAACGTCGGTCTGTCCAGAAACTCGCCGAGGAAAAGTTTGTCTGAAACAAGTCGGACGAACAAAGCACCAAAGCTCCACTAAACTATGAATTTTATTGATCAAAACTTAATAGACTCAGACACAAGTCGTGCTCTCCATGAGCCTTGGCCTCCCTTGCAAACACTTTCCAAAAAGTTCACAACACCTTCATATGCATTGTTCTTGACCCATACATGCTGCGTGACCTCCCGAGCAGCTCAACCACAATTCCTCCCGAACATGGTTATTGAACCTCATCTTCTTCCTAAAACTAGTTCAAGGACCTCCATCACCAGCCATGTCTTTACCTCAAGCAACACCTGCACATGAACAAACATCCACTTTTTTTTAGCACAAGTCCGCGACTTGACTCACGTTAGTCCGAAAACCACAACACCTTACATGAGCACCTCACATAAGCATGTTGCAAACCATAGCAATTTATTGACCACCATAATCATCCATAACACATCAAAAACTTAGTAAGAGAATGCTAAGCAAATATTCCATAAGCCAAGAAGCAAGTTCAAAACATTGCAAGTTTAAAACAGTGGCTGAAAATTAAACACTATGAAAACAGCTGCTCTGTAGTGACAGTTATTCCTGAAATGCAATGAGAAAGTTTGAACAATCCGAAGCGGTTATTTCGGCAATATTCAAAACTTTGAATGTAAATCCTCGCTTTTATTCTATTTGCCAATGTATTCAGCACACATAGATCTCACAATCTCCCCCTCGATGAATGCATTGGCAACACCACTTAGAATCCGAACATTGGCTCATTCACATGAAAAAGTTTTAAATGCAAATTTCTCCCCCTTTTTGAAAGCAAAAATCAAATGAGAAAGAAAATTTAAAAAAATCCCCCCCCCCCCCCGAGAAGAACATGTAAAAACTCGTGAATGTGCAATATGTGACATATTTCTCCCCCTTTGACAATGTATTTAGCAAGGTTCAAAAGAGAAATTTCAATTTATTATGAGCATAATATGATGTATACATCTAAAACAAAGCTCATCCAAGTCATACTTTCAAGAAACTTACACTATCACATCAATGAGATACATAAAGTAGTGTAAGCCATGCTAGAGATCAAGTGTAATTTCTCAATTTAAGCAAGTCATGACCTCACAAACTTAACTATTTCAAAACCTGAAAGCATGACACATGTTGCTGCATTTTTCATTATCTTTTAAAGCACAAGTTCAGATCATATGACATTTTCAAGAGATTATATGCCGCATCAACCTTATTCTAACCAACCAAACCAAGCCTATGTCATTTGACAATCAGAAGCTTAAGGACGTGGTTTTAGTCATACACAACTTCTTTCAAGTTCATATCTATGTTCAATGATAAGCCATCTCAAAAGAAGAAGTGCGATGCATGCATATACTCTTGATCTTATCTCATTTTTCCATTTGATCATAAAAGCTCAACATGTGGATAATTGATTGATTAATTTTGCATTATTAAAAGCACTTGTGAGCATGCAAAAAGTTCAAAATAGCAAGAAAGTTTGATCATGACCAGATTTAGTGTAAGTAATTATTCCAATTACTAGTCATGGCAAAAAGTACAAAATGTATAACATGAGTAATGTAGTAAGAACTTTCAGCATGTAAAGGAATCACAAAGTCATATATGTATGAAATACTTTGCTCATATTATTTTGAAATCAGATTCACACATAGCCTTCCCAAGTTTCAAAAAAATCCCCCTCAATTTAAGCCATGAGGATGCATAAACCCTATTTCACTACGAATGAAACAAAAATGAGTGAAATCCAAGGGTTTTGTAAAAATGCCAGCCAATTGTTGTTCGGTATCTACATGGTGAAGCACAATTTTCCTTTTTCAACATTATCACGGAGAAAGTGATACCTAATGTCACCGTGCTTTGTTCTAGAATGTTGCACGCAGCAATACAAATGACACTAGTGTTATCACAAAACAGTGGAACACTATCTAGATCAACCCCATAGTCCTTAAGTGTTTGAACAATCCAAAGAATTTGTGAGCAACGCTAGCAGCAGCTACATATTCAGATTCGGCCATGGATTGTGCAACTAAATTTTGTTTTCTAGAAGACGAAGCAACAAGTGAATTACCAAGATAATGACAAGCACCAAAAGTACTTTTCCTATCAATCCTACAACCCCCAAAATCAGCATCCGAAAAAGATTTCAAAGTAACGGTTGGGGAAGAAGGAATAAAAATGCCAAATTCTTGAGTTCCATGTAAGTACCTGAGAATCCTTTTGACGGCTTGAAGATGTGAAGCACGTGGGGAAGCTTCAAATCATGCACAAAGACATATGCTGAATTGTATGTCTGGTCTTGATACCGTGAGATACAAAAGTCACCCGATCATGCTTCTATATTCTTTTTTATCCATGGGTTCACCATCTTCGACAAGTTCAAGTGTTGTTGTTGTTCCCATTGGTGTCCAATGAGGCTTGCTTTTGTCCATGTTGAAGCGCTTAAGGAGGTCTTTCATATACTTCGTTTGATGCACAAAAGTTCCTTCCTTGGTTTGCTTGATTTGCAGCCCCCAAAAGTATGTGAGTTCTCCCATCATACTCTTTTAAAAATCCGAACTCATCATAGCTGAAAACTTGGACACAAAATCATGAGAATCACAACCAAAGATAATATCATCCACATACACATGAACGAATAGGGAGTCATTGCCATGCTTAAGAACAAAAAGAGTTTTATCAACCTTACCCATGGTAAACCCCTTTTCAAGTAAAAATGTTTTTAACCTATCATACCATGCTCTAGGGGCTTGTTTATGACCATACAAAGCTTTGGACAGTTTGTAAACATGATTAGGAAAAATTTGGATTTTCAAAACCTGGTGGTTGCTTAACATAAACCTCCTCATCTATGTAGCCATTAAGAAAAGCACTTTTAACACCCATTTGATATAACTTGAAACCTTTAGATGCAGCAAATGCTAACAAAATTCTTATGGCTTCTAATCTAGCAACAGGAGCAAAAGTTTTCATCAAAATCTAAACCTTCAACTTATGTGAAACCTTGAGGAACCAACCTAGCCTTATTCCTAATCACAACCCCATCCTCACTTTTTTTATTTTTAAACACCCATTTAGTTCCAATTAAAGTGTGACCTTGAGTTGGAGGTACAAGTTTCCAAACATTATTTCTTTCAAAATTTTCCAACTCTTCTTGCATGGCAATAATCCAATATTCATTAGTGAGTGTGTGTGATATATCTTTGGGTTGAAAATAATCAACAAAAGCAGAATGAGCATGAGAAGTTGGATCGCAAAACCTGGACCATGTGACACGTTAGTGCAAGCTTCAAATAATTTGTTGTGGATGGTGACTTTTGAGGTTGCGGAGTGGAGTAGACACTTCACAAGCTCCTTTGTAACACCCTACTTTGCAAAAAAAAAAAACCCACCCCCTCCTAAACTCGCGCTCCACCTACCCCACGACGCTGCCTCGCCTCCTCTTCCACAACCGCCTCCTCCCTTTGAAACCGCCCGCCGCCTTGCTCTCTTCCCCGTGGCCAACACACCCCCATGGCCGATGCCCTCCCCGCCTTCTTCCCCGATGCGCCGCCGCGCTCCCCTCGCCCTCCTCTCCCAAGGCCACTTCCGCTCCCCCCGAAGCCGCTTCGCCTCTCCTCCGACGCGTCTCCTCCTTCCCTGATGCGCCGCCCGCTCCCTCTCCCCCACCACCACCACCGCTCGGGCTCCACCGCCACGCCACACCACAAGCGCCGCCTCCGCACCGCCCTCCCCACCCGGTGCGTCCCCTTCCCGGCCGCCATAGCACCCTTCGTCGCCTCCGCATTGGCGCACCTTGCCAATTACGAAATCCTCCTCGCGCTCGCAGGGTCCCGCCTCTTGCACCCGCTGTCGGACCTCATTCTCCTCGCTCTCCAACAGCGGCCGAGCCGACCTCATCTGCTCCGTCCTCCGCTAGGCAGCTGACCTCCGCTCCTTGGAGATCCTCGCCAGGCTGTGGTGCTTCCTCTCGCTGGCCTCCACGAAGACCTACGACGCCGTGGTGGATGTGAAGAAAAGGTGGAAGGATGCCGCGATGACCGCGGTGAATAAGGTCCTGGAGAAGGGCTCGGGGAATAGGGTACCAATTCTCCATTCACCAGATCGCCGACAGCGGGGAAGGTTTGTTCTCCTCTCCCTCCACACAACCCCCGTCCTCAAGCTGCGATTAGTGTTGCATTTTGGATCCGGACTGCGCCGAGCGGATCCATGAGGTCGTTATGATGTCTGATGTTTCCTGCGAGGTCGCTGGCGTCGACATCCCGTGGTTCTGTTACAACAGCCGCCTCTCCGTCGCTAGAAACTGCCGCATGTGCCTGGTCGAGATCAAGAAGTCACCCAAGACCATCGCCTCTTGCGCCATGCCCGCTCTACCAGGGATGAAGATTAAGACAAACACCACAGTGGCAAAAAATGGTAGGGGGTGTCATGGAGTGTTCCTGCCCATCATCAAGTCGCTCTCGCTCTCAGCTGAGAGCAAGCCTAACGACACATCATCTTGGAAGCTCGGACCCTATCTGGTGATGACGCAATTCCAAGCAGCTGGTAACTCAAGTGCAAGTGTCATTATTGCAAATCCGTGGGTAGCTTGGTTCAAAACTGCTAGTTTTCCAACTATTGTTTCTCTGCTAGCCACACCACATTTGCTATACAGAATTTTCCCTCCTGAATGGATTATGATTGGCACAATGATTCTTGCAGTCTCCCTATGGGTGTTTGGGGATGTTACTGGTGTATCTAGTGTTGTGGCTGCAATGCTTGGGTTGTCCATTCTTCTTCTCGGTGTGCTAGACTGGAATGATTCCTTGAATGAAAAATCAGCATAGGATACATTGACCTGGTTCGCAGTTCTGGTTGGAATAGCAGAACAGCTCACTAACATTGGAATTGTATCTTGGATGTCGAGCCTTGTTGCCAATCTGCTTGAATCTTTCTCATTGAGTTGGCCGGCAGCATTTTGTTCCCTCTAGGCCTCCTACTTCCTGATCCACTATCTATTTGCAAGCCAAACTGGACATGTTGGAGCCTTATACTCAGCATTTCTGGCTATGCATATAGCTGTTGGTGTTCCTCGTGTGCTGTCAGCACTTGCTTTGGCATTCAACACAAATCTTTTCGGTACTCCTCTGTAAGCTCCTGCCCCGCCGCCCTTCCTCTCGGGTTGCCGGAAAGCTCTTTCGGAAGTTCCCCGTCGTGGATTGGCGCTGGAACCCCAACTCTGACAAGCTCTGAACGTGTCTCAAACCCGAAGAACGTGCGGGAAGGACATCTCAATGGCAATCCTGACGATGCCGAATAACATCGCCGCTCCTCCACGCCGCAAGCCATCTTCCTCTCCTTCCCGTGCCGCACGAACCCTCTATGGTATACGTGTACAAGGACGATCAAGAAACAACGCGAAGACTTTGAAGATCAAGAGTTCGACCCCAAACTGAGCAACGATATAAGAAAAAGGCAAGTGTCCTTGACCACTTTGATCCTAAGCTAGGATGTGTAGTTAGAATTATTTGCATTGTCATATGAATTATGAAACCCATGTTAGGAAGTTTCCCTAGATTTTCATTGTCATATTTCCTTGTAGCCTGGGTTGCGAGTTATTTAGTATGTTTATTATGGATAATCATTTATGCTTAGCTATGCTTAGAAATTGGGATGGGACATGAACTGCAAACTTTTAGTATTTACTATTGATGATATATGATAAATGATGATAGAGATAGGAATCTAGGCAAGCTGGATGTTTTGGTCGGTACTGCATGCACGAGACTCGGGTTCGTGTTTTGTGATTGCCTGGGTTCTAAGGACCGGTTCATAGAGCATGTAACCTGGCTTTACCGTACCAACCACATGCTGAGATGGGGCAGCTTGGCCAAATAATTAGGTGTATTTCCGACGTAGTGTGGGTGTTTTTGGATGGTGCGGGGAATAGGTATCAGCTGAACTACCATAGGAACCGCAAGGCTCAAGAGGGGGCCACTGCAGCGGGGGTTGGAGCCTCCTGGATGCTGTTAGGGGTGAAACCTCAGTGGGCTCATACCAGTTCGGGAATCCCTTTGTAAAGGCCTTTTAGTGATCTCCTGGCTACACACCTGGGAAGTATGAACATGGTTCACGGCCACAGGCATAATGGAGGTTCTTAGTCCACCCGGCAATGGGGGATGAAATCACTACATGTGGGTAAAGTGGTGCAAACTCTGCAGAGTCAAAACTTTCATGACAGCTGTGCTGACATTCAAGAGTGGCTTGGACTTATTCATGTTCAGAGGATGATGAAGTGAGAGGTTGAGGATGTTAAGCGGGGATCTTAACAATGAAAATGAAGTTATGGTAGCTTGACATTGATAAAGGGATGATGGGATTGGGACAATTTCACTATGTAGTAAAAGTGTTAGGTGCTTAATAAGCTAGGGTGATAGGATTTAATTTCGTAGAGCATTAACCATGATTTCAGTCTTTCCTTGTTAAATTCCTGCATGTCATCAATTTTCCACACTTGCTAAGTACTTTACATACTCATGCTCTTTCCTTTTTCCTGCGCGGACCACACGGTCTCGACTAGCCCAGATCACGCTGAGGGGTGCTGCGTTTCACAGCACCGGATAACACACGTAAAAGGTACAAAGCGGAAGCAAAAGTTTTATTACAATTAACTGTTTTTGAACATGTTTACAACAAAATAAGTCAAGTCTACACTCACGGGAATAGACTAAGCAAAAGAGTTCACGTTGATCCCGTGAACGTGTTCCCACTAGCACGCACAAACACTAACACGGCGGCGTGCACGACTCCCGCTCGACGGGGTTGCCCTCTTGGGGGTCCGTCTCCTCCTTGGGAGTCTACTCCTCATAGAACCCTGCAAACGCTTCAAACACAAGCAGTGAGCATGATGGCTCAGCAAGACTCACCTGTCTTACCTATACATGAAACTCTACATGCTAGGTTTACAGTGTGTACTGGAATGTAAGTTGCAAAGGACACGCCTAAATAGTTGCATGTTACTTTCAAGTTTTTAGCACAAGTTGTGGAAGAACCTCGTGCTAAGGCACATAAGAGAGCCGTAGTCAAACAAGAAACGTATTTCTCTTATTTGCTTGACCCAAGGCTAAAAATAACTTTAATTAGCTCTAAACTGCAACAGATCATTAGCAACTATAGTATATCTTTCAATCAACAACTTTTTGACATGACTCTAGCCTGTTCTTGCTACGTCACGGTACAGTGAACAAGTGGTACTCACTGACCATGAGGGACAGCGATTATAATCGATTTACACCTGCAGGTTTACCCAAATAAGCCATCATGTACACCCATACTCGATGTTGCCTACAGCAACCACCACGGACGTCGTACGCAACCAACTTTCATCTATCAGCCAAATGTTGAACTGGTCCTATCGTCCTGAGCAAGAGGTCTCTGCGCGTGCATCCGCAGTGCCGCCAGCCGATTTAGACCTCAAGCTCTCAAACTACCCTCTGGACGACAAGCAATGCTTGAACAAATAGCTACCCGAATTACATTGGTTTCCCGGTTCCCATATATCTGATAGGTCTTCGGTACTATTCTAGATTGTTCAAAAGGCCCGCACATGGCTCGGTCCTCAATCGACACAAGTGGAGCTATGGCACCTAGTCCCCAAAGTCCTGCTGCTCTTACTCTCCGCTTGGTCTCATTTTTATTGCCATGTGTCCCATTTGCTATCTCTAACCGAGTGGTGTGCCTCTAGCCTATTCTCGCAAGAAGTTCCAACTACTCGACTTGTACCAAATCCTACACTAATTTAGCATTGCAGTGGCTACTCAAGGTTTAAAACCTAAGCCCCAAACCAGGGTTTTTTTGGCTATGCATTTGGGTTTACAAACAAGACTCCAATTCATAATTAAAGTGGATACTCAAAGTAAGTTCTCAAAACAATAAAGTTTACAAAAGGGCTAATGCAAACCGGAGCTTGCTTTGCCTCTGCTGGTTGTATGCTAGCTGTTCCTAATGGATGATGAAATCCAACACCTCCAGCTCCTCTTCAACCTTAGCGACTGCATAATATAAATATGTATGCGTGTCAATTTAAATGCATTTGAATTTGAAGATGATATTGTGAAGTCTATAACTATAGCTAGACAGTGTTATTGACTGAAACTTTTACTGTGGTTTGGATACAACCTACATAGAAACTTGGCCGAATTTCATTTGCAGCAAAGCTCATTTGAGCCCTCCACAAATAAATGTGTATTTGCTCTTACTTGGAGCTCTTAGGGTGTTCTAAGGATTTTCATGGGTTAAGCCATGACTTTCTGGAAACTAGATTTTCGTAGGGTTCTAATGGAATTGTTTTCACCTAATTTGAAGATTCCTAGCAAAAGATATGAGCTAAACATGTTCAGAGAAAATCTGAAAAAATGTTTCTGGACATTTTTCATTTTCTCTAGAACAGTTTCATTAATCACACCATTAGGTGGAACAAATGAGCTCAACTGGATCTGAAATTTTTATGGCAGCTAAGGGACATTATTATGAACATCCTGGACAAATTTCAGAATTTTTCACCAAATGGTTCTCCAGTTAAAATTCTAAACAGTTTAAATTTGAAGAACTAATATTGGCGAAATAAGAGTTGTCATGAGGTGAAACTTAATTTTTTGGAAAGTACTCATAGAGATGAATCCAACAAAATTTGGTTCACTCGATTTGGAGTTACCTAGCCAAAGTTATGTGGGTTTGAAGTTTGAACTAGAAACTGAAAATCAGGAAATGTTTAAACGGCTGACAACCGGGCCCACCACACAGCGTCGTCTTCAACCTCCCGCCGGCGCCCGAGCGCGCAACGAACATAGTCCGTGGCGCGGTCCATTATCCGGCTACGGTGGACCATTTCCGGTGATCTCTCGTGCTACACGCTCCTCGGATCAAGCCCTAGCAGCCGGACAAGGTTGTGCAGCACGCCATCGATGGAAAACCGGTCGGCATCGACGGAGGTGATCGGTGGTGCGGTGCCGACGATGACCAACGCGTCCCACGCTTATCTCGATGCCCGAAGCTGCCATAAACATCACTGGAGCTCGAGGAAGGTTATGGTGCACTCAACCCCCGCGGAAAACGACCGGAGCTATGAGCTCAACGGCGACCCGAGCCATTTCGGCCGGCGGCGGCGAGTTTGCGTTGCTCAGCCCATCGGATGGATGTTTCTTCGTGGTTTTTGTTCAGGGTGGTCATGAAGGACCCTGGTTGCTATAGCTCGACCAGTTTTGGGAATGATCAACCATGCGAAAGGAATTTCAAGTTTTGGTGGGCTTCGGTTATATACGGCCATCCTCAGAAAACCTAAAATTCCGGATAGCCGGCGCTAAGAGGGATCTAGGGAGTTCCGGGGGGAGCTACTAGACCTCGATGCTAACCTCAGAAAGCAGTTGGTTGCGCCGGCGAAGCTCGGAGCTGTGCGGGCGACGGTGTCAAGTCGGAGGCGCTTCAGGGTGAACAGGGGAGTAGAAAATCGGCTTAGGGAAGCTTGAGGGGAGATGATCACGAGAAGCTGAGGGCTGGAGCATGTCGAGTGAAGGTCGGTGGTGCCATTTACGGCCTCAGCTCTAGGTGGAAGGGTGAGTTTCGGCGTGTCGACGGTGAGGGTGGGAACTTCGGGTGTGCGACGACGTGCGGCGCGCTTTCTGTGCGCGAGACGGACGAAGCAGTGGTGAAGTGGGTTTTGGAAGGCCCGGGGGCGACGATAAGGCGGCTGGCGCGAGTGCGCGACATCCAGGACTCAGGAACAGGAGGTGGAAGTGCCTCTTGCACTGGCATCCGTGTGAGCGCGTGCAAGAAACCGAGTGAGCAGCGGTGGAGTCGGTTCACTCGGCTATTACACTGACAGTGGGTCCCACATTTCCTTTTTTGTCCCCCAAAATTGAATTTCTCCACTGCTCTAAACAGTAGGGACCCTAATACCCTTGGCCATTTGATCAATCACCAAATTGGGATTTGGTTTGTAAAGCGATCGAATTGTGGAATTGGTTTGATTGAATTTGTAGCAAATGTGAACTGAAATTCAAATTTGATTTCAATTTAGCCAAAATAGCTCATGTCAAGATCAACTCCGAATGGAGTGAAAATTGGTGTGTGAGCTCACAAAATGTGATGAGTGTAAATATGAATCCAACTTTTGAATTCTTGGTGCGAAAGGAGTTTGAATTTGAATTTAAGTTCAAACTAGTATTTTTCTAGTTGTACCCAAAAACACCTAAAAAGGTTTTTGGATTTGGGTGAAATTTGGCATGAGCATTCCTAGAAAAGTTTAGGAGTTTTCATATGCTCAGCCCCTATATGATGCATGTGGGAAATACCACTTTTGCATTTTGTGAGTTTATCTTCTAATGACTTTCTTGATGGTGTTTACTTGCTCTTCAAATGTGTTCATAAGATCTCCTCAAATGAGATGAATGTGGTGTGATGAACACTTTTAGTATATGAAAAACTTGGGCGCTTACATTTCCTTTATTATAAATGTTGCTCAGTGAAAGGAGGATCAGATGAAGATGGTGTGAAGGTGACGTTGCTGCCAGTCGATTTGCCCTGTGGACGACCCTACAAGTTTTTCCTCTTCCGCTGATAGTCAAAACTCGTCTAAGGTATAAATGACATTTATATTCGATATAGAACTGTTTATCACTAATTATCTTACATGTATGATTAAACCGATCCTTGCATACATGTAGATTGCGGCCGGTTTTACTTTATATAAAACCGGGCGTGACATCCTTCTTCTTCATGTTCATCACAAATCGAAGACTTGTGGCTTTAGAAAGATATGGACCAGCATAGTGGTTGTTGGTGCTGATTGTGGAGCGAGATCAAGAGCTGGAACATCATTGTTTATTTCTGATTTCGGGCAGCAGCTCCACTCCTTCTTCATCTTCAATGAAAATACTTTCCACCTGTGGATATGCACCTTGACCTGAAGTAGTAGAGCTAGTACCTGGGCTAGCTTCATCAAAAGAAACTTCACAAGTCTCCACAATTTTGTTAGTGTCAAGTAAAAGCACACGATAGCCTCTAGTATGAGATGGATAACCAAGAAACATGCCATTAACAGTTCTAGCTTAAAATTTATCAAGATTACCATGTTTCTTAATAAAGCATTTGCAATCAAAGACCCTAAGATGTGTAACACTAGGCCTATGTCTAAACTCAAGCTCATATGGTGTTTTTCCTAGCTTAGCTCTCAAGAAAACATGGTTTGAAACATAACAAGCTTTTGCAATTGCATCTGCCCAAAATTTTCTAGGAGTTTGGTATTCATCAAGCATAGTCTTAGCCATGTGAACTGAGGTTATGTTCTTTCTCTCTACAACACCATTTTGTTGAGGTACATATGGTGAAGAAAACTGATGATTTATTCCTTTTTCAGCACAAAAGTGATCTTTTTGATTTTTAAATTCGGTTCCATTATCACTTCTAATTGCTTTTAAAGATCCTGGGTGATCAATTGATAATCAAATAAATAAAGTTCTAAAGTGACTAAAAGCTTCATTCTTAGATGTCAAAAAGTAAACCCAAGAGTATCTAGAATAATCATCAACAATCAGAAGCACATACCATTTACCTCCAAAAGATTGAACACGTTAAGGACCTACGGTGTCAAGATGTAAAAGTTGTCCCAGTTCAGTTTTCATGGTCATTGTGAGAGGAGGATGTGAACCTGCAACCATCTTAGCATGTCTACAAGAAGAGCACACAAAATTGTTGTCCCCTTTAAGTTTAGGTAGCCTAGTATGCGATCAAGACCACTAACATGTGTGAGGTGATCAAAACCTACGTGAGCAAGTCTACGATGCCAAAAATATAAGTCCTTTGAATCATTAGCAACTAGACACCTATGCTTAGAAGTTGACATATCAAAATCAGCTTTAAAAATTCTTCCAATCCTAGACATGTTAAACAAAAGCTCACCTTTTAAATCTACAACCTTGCAGCGATTTTTAGTGAAGTTAACTTCTAGATTTTTATCTAGCAATTATGAAATGGAAAGAAAGTTAAAGTGTATGTTGAAACCGATCTTAAGTGGCAGACTAGGCAACTGGGCATACCTCCTGGTGGAATACGACTTGGTGTACGAACCTATTTTGGAGTATGAAAGGCAAAGTAGTGGCTGACTTCATCGTGGAACACAACGTGCAATTTGAAGATGAATGTGTAGTCAAGTATGTCCATGGAAACTCTATTTTTATGGATCAGTTTGTGACAAGGGTCAAGGGGTTGGTTGTGTACTGGTTTCACCTACGGACACCATGTATGAACTATCGATTTGGCTAAGCTTTGTTTGTACCAACAATCAAGCTGAATACGAGGCATTGTTGAATGGTTTTGAGTACTTGGTCAACATGGGAGTCAAGAATGTTGAAGTCTAGGTGATTCCAAGCTTGTCATTCAAAAGATCAGTGGTGAAAGCTAGTGTTTTGATGGAACCTTCGATGATTATCGAGAACGATGTCTGGACATCATAAAAAAGTTAGATACTTTCTGCATCAAGCATATCTTTAGAGAAGATAACAAAAAGGCAAACATCTTGGCACAACAGGCATCAGGCTATGAGGTGAAGAGAGGAAGATTTGCTGTGAAAACAAGGCCGACAATGTCCAAGGGCGTGGAAGCTAAGGAAAAGTTAAGCAATTCGGCCAGGTTTGATGTTTTAGCAATAGAAGATTGGAGGCTGGTGTTGATAGAATGCATCAAGGATCATAGAACGTGCAGGGATAGAAAGGTTCGGCGCCAAGCTTTGAAGTACACGTTGATCAATGATGAGTTTTATCACCAAACCATAGATGGGATTTTGTTAAGATGTTTTGACAAAGAACAAGCAAACGAAACCATGGGTGAGGTGCATGAGGGGATTTACGATACACATCAGTCAGCGCAGAAGATGGAGTGGATGCTCAAGAGAGCGAGGTTTTATTGGCCAACCATGCAAGAAGATTGTTTCAAGTACTACAAGGGTGTGAGGCTTGCCAGAGATTTGGAGATATCGAGTTGGCCCCATTTAGCATGTTGAATCCCATTGTGAACTTGTGGCCATTCAGAGGATGGGGTTTAGATGTCATAGGCGAGATAAATCCTTCATCGTCCAAGAAACATCTTTTGTATTGGTTGCTATGGATCACTTCACCAAATGGAACTAGGCTGCACCCTTGAAGATCAATACCTACAAAGAGGTAACTAGTTTTGTCTTAGAGTATATAATCCATTGATTCGGCATTCCATGTACTTTAACTATGGATCAAGGAGGAACATTCTTGTCCTATCAATTTAGAGAGTTTGCCGAGTCTTTTAACATAAAGTTGTTAAATTCTTCACCATATTATTCTCATACCAAGGGACAAACCAATGATAGAAACAAGATCTTGATCAAGCTTATAAAGAACAGGATAAGGGAGAGTCCACGGAGGTGGCATGAGGCTTTGGACGAGGCATTATGGGCTCACAGGATCTCCAAGCATGGTGATAGGGTTATGCACTCATACCCCCAGGGAAGAAGCACAAGGACCTCTCGAGACGGACAACGGAGCAGGCCCAAGCCCGAGCTCGAGAAGAATCAGGACGAGGAGCCCCATGGCTGACCCTTGGGCAAGATGCATGATCCATCCTCAAGGCTGCTCGAAAGGAAGCCTGACCCTAGAAGGGAGGACCTGAGTTCGACCTCGAGTATGAGAGAAGTAGATGACCTTCAATGCGGAGCAGGCTCCGACATTGAATTCCCGTCACCTCGGACAGAACCGAAGTGGAGTGGAACGCGGGGCGCGCATGCGCCTCGCTATGGGCTACTCCCAGACGACGGGAGGGGAGTAGGAGCAACAGGCTATGGACGTGGTGACTCCATCGAGTACCCTATCGAGACAAGCCATTCCTGCATCCAAGACTTGTCAGAACCTATCAGTTCAAAGAGAGAGAGAGAGAGAGTATAAATAGAGGGACCTATCAGTTCGAAGAGGAAGGCTCTCGCACTTGTCAGAACAACGCCCATTCTTGAGTAACAACAAGCGAGACATCCCCGCTGGACGTAGGGCATTCTTGCCCGAACTAGGATAATCCTTCTTGTGCTCCTAGCTAGGCAACCTCGAGGTAGAACGCATGGTACATTGGATTACTAGTCGGAAGTCCGAAACACCAACAGTTGGCACGCCAGGTAGGGACTACCGCGTATTCTATTTCTACCACCTCAAAGGCTTCCCCACGACCAACAGTCGCACTCGGCGCAACGATGTCCTTCGGCGACTTCGAGTTCACCGCCACCGCAGGCTTTGAGAGAGCGCCCGGCTTCATCCTCACCCACCAGGTCCTCCATTTCGAGAGCCTGGATTTCTTCACCAATAGCTTCACCACCCTCCGACTCTCCACCAACTCGGGTGTCGCATACAATGCTCCGGCTTCAAGGTTCGTGGGGATGATTGGGAAAGCCCCGACGTCCCTTCACCACATCCTGGAGTTCAAACCTAGCTTCAGCGATGACTCCGAAGGCAGCGAGCCCCCCTCACGCGAGTGCCACGTCGCCAAAATGGCAAATGCCTCACAGCTAGCAACACCGACCAATGCGAGCCCCCGAGGCAACCCTGATTCGTCGGAGGCACGACATCGCAAGTTGGCTGATGAGCTCCTATGCAGTGCGTCACCGCAAGGGCCCACCGAGCACAACCCGGACTCAGATCAGGTTCGAACGCGGTGCGCCTCCGTGCTCGACAGGTCCTGGCTGACATCATCAATGACCACCGGGCCGTGCACTTCCAAAGGGCTAAAACATGGAAGACGCCACCTCCATACTACAGGGCATGACAGAGCCCACCGACCCCGAAACCCGGAGGGCTCATTTAGACCTTCAGGCGCTCCTGGCGTCAGCCACCACGCAGCAGACTGAGAGCTCCCTCACCAGAGCCTAGGACTCGTCAGCCCCCCAGCCAGTGTCGAAGGTCTGACATGGGACGAGCCACACCAGAACCCACACGCCAAGCCAGGCAACCCAACCTGAAAGGACCGGGTTATCAACCCTCTCATGTAACTCGGTACGCGAGCGTATGGGAGCTTGCAACCTCCGCCAGACTCTAAAAACCAGGAGGTGAACTCGGGAAGTCCCTTCAGGGTCGCCTTCCAACTCTCGGCCCCAAAGGCCTCGCCAGGCAAGCCACCACGGCCGTGGGAGAGGGCGGAGCCTAAGCCCCGGCCCCTAGGCCTCAAAGCCTTCAATAAGGTGATACGCAGCGCTGCCTTCCCGCAAAGATTCCGGCCCTGACCAACATCGGGAGATACGATGGGGAGACCAACCCTGGCGTATGGTTGGAGGACTACCGCCTCGTCTACCAAGCTGGCGGAGCGGAGGACGATGACTTCATCATCCAATACATCCCCATCTACTTAGCCGAGCCAGCACACGCATGGCTCAAATACCTTCCCCCTAACAACATCCAAAACTGGGCCGAGCTCAGAGAAATATTTGTCGGCAACTTCCAGGGGACCTACGCATGTCTTGGGAACTTCTGGGAAATCAAGGGTTGCCAGCAGAGGCCGAACGAGACCTTGCTACAGTACATCCGGCGCTTCTTGAAGAAGTGCAATGAGCTCCCCGATATCGTCGACACCGACATCGTCGCGGCCTTCCTGTCAGGGATGACCTGCGAGTCCCTCGCACATAAGCTTGGCTGCGTTAAGCCAAGAAGCACAAGGGACATCCTTGACATTGCCACGTACCACGTCTCCGGCGAGGAGGAAGTTGGTCGACAAGCAAAAGCTGGAGAATCCCAAACTGGGGAGCAAAGAGCCGCCCCAAAAGGGCGACAAGAGGAGGCGAACGAAGGATGGCAGGCATCCATTCCCGGCCAACAGCAGTTTGGATCTCGTCGCGGCCATAGAGCACCGCAAAGGCAAGAGATCGGCCACGGGCCCGACCGACTACTTCGAGAGGCTCCACGAGAAGCCATGCACCAACCACGCCTACCTGGTAAGGCACCTCCTCAAACACTACACCCTGCTAAATGCTTCGTTAGCACGGAGACGCGCGCGATGGGAGACAAATGCAAGGGGCCCGCTGAGACAAGCCCAAGCCCGACGAACCAAGCTTCCCCACGCTGGAGGGCTGCCTCGTGATCTTTGGGGGAGTCAAGCCTACGAAAGCCGCCACATGCAGAAGCTGACAGCCCGAGAGGTCAATATCACCTCCCCCGCCATCCCGATCTTCTTACGGTGGTCTGAAGCGGCGGTCAATTTTGACCAACCGGACCACCCCGACCTCATTCCAAAACCCAGATGTGTTCCCCTAGTTGTGGAACCAGTCGTAGGGACAAAGAGTTTGACTAGGGTACTGCGCTTGTCGAGCAACATCAAGAACCCCTCCTGACTAAGGAACTCCGTCGGCTCTGCATAGCCATGATCCGAACAAGGCGCCACGGGCAAGAGGGTCCTATGGCCCAGGCCATCGACATGACCTGACTAAGGAACTCCCTCGGCTCTGCATCAGAGGGCCGTCGGCAAAGACTCCTCCAAATAGCCACGAGTCCGACCCTAGGATATGGGCGATAGCACAATGGCCAGAGCCATCCGAGCCCCATAGATGAAAAATGGGTCAACCTATATGCTACCAACAAAAAAGAAGTATACTCATCAAGAAGCACCGCACGACAGTAGGAGCGGACCAACCCTCGCAGGGTGCTCGAGGGTTACACATCCACTAGAGATCCAAACACCATAAAAATACCAAAAGTTTTCTTCATTTCACAAAAGGAGAGCCAATATTCCTCACAAACTACAAAACTAAAAATGCCCGAGGAGGGATCCTAATTATGAAGAGGGACCACTCATCCCACGATTCCAATCCGCCTCATTCATGATTGCCTCCTTCGGGACGAGCTCGGCCAAGGAGAGTGCAGCCGGAGCGATTGAAGCCCTAGCCCTTTCAGCATTCGCCGTCGGCTCATGAAAGTCGCGAAGAAGATGGAGATCAAGGGAGGGGTAGTGAGACAGCACCACCCCTAACACCACTCGGGCCCCGCAAAAGACCCCGACTTCCCCGGCATCCCGCAGCAGACCATCCACCGCGCCGGGCGCCCTGACCAGCCGACCGGAGAGCCCGACTCCAAACCGGTGGCCGAGCACTAAGCCACATATTGACTGCCCGGTGTCCTGGAGGCTGGCGGTCTTTGACTGAATCTTCGCAGAGCGCTGGGTGACTTGCCGAAGCAGCAATTTCGAGGAAGTGACGTTCGCCGAAGTAGTGGCCAGCATCGGACCCAGCATCTGGTCGCAAGTCGCCCCCACCGGGCATTGAGACTTCTCCAATGTTTGCTCGTCAGCAGAGAGACAATCACGAAGACTTTGGACGTCCTCCCTCCGAGCCTCAACTGAATCCGCAGCAACTGTAATGTGCCTCTGCGTTTCTACAACAAAGACATACCACGAAGATGTCAAGCTGGTGCGGTTGCGGGAAGTCAAAAGAAGAAAGAGAAGAGGGGACAAACCCGCAATTTGGTCCCTCGTCCTCTCCACAATGAACAAGGCTTCCAGGATCTCCTGGCTATAGGGAAACAGCTCCTCTGCTGCCTGAGCCATGCCCCCTTGCGCTGTCTTGGCAACCGCACGAAGGCGGGCAAGCTCCACAAAAGACGATGATGCCCCCTTGATCGCGGCTTTAGTTTTCTGAGCCGTTTCTTCCGCAAGAGCACAGGAACTATCGAGCTTCACCCGCACCCCTACAAGTTCAGCCTCCATGTGGCGACGACGATCCTCGCTCTTGCGGAGATGCCGGGAGTCCTTAGCGGCTTGGCGAAACACCTCCTAACAAAAAGGAAGAGACCTCTCGTCAGGACCCAAGAATCCACAACGGCAAGGAAAGAAGAAGAGTGCTCACCAGATCGCTCGGAGCCACCTACTGCAGTTGCCCAAGCACGGCGTCCAGACGGCCGCGCTCCTCCAAGAGACTCGGCTGGATGCCAGCGAGTTGGGAGCACAGGAACCCAGGTCCCTGTAAGGGCCTAAATTTTTGGCACATTTTCAAAGTGTCCATCACCACATACACACATCATTTGAAGAAACTTGATGAACACATTTGAAGAGCAAGTAACCACCATCAACATGATCATTAGAGACTAAACTCAAAATGCAAAAGTGGTATTTCCCACATTCATCATATAGGGGCTCGACATATGAAAAAGTCCTACACTTTGCTAGGAATGTCCATGCCAAATTTCACCCAAATCCAAAACCTTTTTGAGGTCTTTTGGGGATAGTTAGAAAGAGGGTGGTTTGAACTCAAATTCATACTCAAACTATTTTCATCCCAGGAATTCAAAAGTGGGAGGCATATTATTACTCAGCACATTTTTGTGAGCTCACACACCAATTTTCACTCCATTTGGAGTTGATCTTGGCATGAGCTAGGTTTAACAAATTCAAACTCCATTTGAAATTCAAACTGCATATTTGCTGAAAATATGTCCAAACAAAACACAATTTGAATTCCATACAATTCAAATGGCTCAGGGGTAGATAATTCAAATGCCTGAGGTTAATTTGGTCTCTACTGTTTAGAGCAGTGGAGAAAAGTTAATTTCAAAGGTTAAAACCCCGGGTGGGACCCACAAGTCAGCCACTGAAGCAATTCAACCGACTGAAGTCACCGGGCTCAGTTACTCATGCGCAAGCCAGCCGCCGCCATGGCGAGAGATCGATCGGGACAGCAGCTGCTTGCCGCCCCGACCTGCTGAACCGCCTCGCGGCCTTCTTATCCCTGCAGCCGAGCCGGCCGGAGGCAGAACCGATCAGTTCCTTGCTCCCTCGCGCAAGAAACTGACCAGAGCCGCCTCTACTCCTCCAATCCTCAGCCACCCGCCAATCTCGCGCACAAGCCTCAGCTGAGCAGCAAAACGGCACCACAGAACTCTCCACTACCCCCTCAAACCATCATCCAGTGATCTCGTGCTCTCTACCCCGAGAATCACACCGATCCGCGGCAGTCGCCACCAAGCAGAGCATAGGTGCTCTCATGGGAAGCCTCATCCCGGGCTTGTCACGATCAAGCCAAGCTGTTTTCGGACGCGCAAGCACCTCCTGCAACTCACCTCCGAAGCCTGAGCCAAGAGGTTGAGCGTCGACGGCGAATTTCGCAGTTTGCTGCCAGCAGGTGCAAATTCACCTTCGGGTAAGAAACATTGAAATACCCGTTTGATTCTCGTTTAAATCCCATCAAACTTCGCACATAGGAGCTAGACTTAGGGGCGCACAAGTTGGCTTCACAACACATAGCGTGAGAACCCTTGTACATGGCGTAATTCCGAGCTTGCCAACGGCGGCTTATTCGGGCAGCATCGGGCGCACGGTGAGACCCACTTTGGAGCTCTCCCCAAGCCTTCCCATCAGCATGTCGAGCTTTCCGAGCATACACTGGTGCTATAAGGCCGCTTCGCCAGGCGTTTGGCAGGCTAGTACGCCGGAGCGACATCACCGGACTCTTCCCGAGCCGCTGCGCTGTCGCGAGCTCGGTTAGAGCCAACGCTGATGGGGGGAACCCTCCCAACGTGTTCAGTGCACCAAATTAGGGGCTATCAGCGAGTTGGAACTTGGGAGCTGACGGGACGATCGAGTTCGGCGGTGCTCCGGCGACCTCGGCGGCGCTACCACGCGAGAGGCGCGAGGTTGAAGACGACCAAGCAGGGCCCGCTGTCAGTGGGAGGAAACCGGGCGGTTTGACCTTCTGTGGGCACGGATCGACTGTGGCAGCACGAAAAGTAAACATGTAGCCCATTGTGCCGTAGCCTCGCGCCCGACACGTGTATCCGTGGACCCACCGGCAGATTTAAACATTTCCCCGATTTTCAGATTTAGTTCAAACTTCAAACCCACATAACTTTGGCTAGGAAACTCCAAATCAAGTGAACAAAATTTTGTTGGATTTAGCTCTCTTAGTATATTCCAGAAAATCATTTTCACTTCATGAAATTCCTCATTTATCCAGAATTAATTCTTCAAATTTTAAACTGTTTAGAATTTTAACTGGAGAACCCTTTGGAGGAAAATTCTGAAATTTTGCTGGGATGTTCACCAAAATATATCTGAGCTACCATAAACATTTCAGATCCATTTGAGATCATTTGATCCACCTAATGGTGTGGTTACTAGAACTGTTCCAGAGAAAATAGAAAATGTCCAGAAACATTTTCAGAATTTCTCTGAAATTATTTAGCTCATATCTTTAGCTAGGGACGTTAAAATTAAGTGAGACCAACTCCATTAGAACCATATAAAAATCTAGTTTTCAGAAAGTCATAGCTTGCTCCATGAAAATCCCTAGAACACCCTAAGAGCTCCAATTAAGGTCAAGTACAGGATTATTTGTGGAGAGCTAAAATGAGCTTTGCTGCAAATGAAACTTGGCCAAGTCTCTGTTTAGGTTGTAACCAAACCACAGTAAAAATTCCAGAGTGATTGGGTCTGTATAGTAAGGCTTATAATCCTCACAAGTTGAAATTCAATTCAAATGCATTTAATTAATACATGTACTTGTTATATCATGTAGTCGCTAAGGTTGAGGAGGAAACCGAAGTCTTAGACTTCGTCACTCCGGAAGAGCAGCTAGTCTACAACCAAGAGCAGCAAGGCAAGCTCCGGTTTGCATTAACCTCTTTACAAATTTTTATTGTTTTGAGCACTTCCTTTGAGTACCACTTATCTCTTGCATTAGAGTCTTGTTTGAAACCCAAATGCATAGCCAAGAAAACCATGGGATGGGATTAGGATTGAAAACCTCGTTAGCCACTGCAATGCTAAGATAGAGTAGGATTTGGTACAAGTCGAGTAGTTGGAACTACTCGCGAGAATAGGCTAGAGGCACATCGCTCGGGTAAAGATAGCAAATGAAACACATGGCAAGAAAAATGAGACCGAGCGGAGAGTAAGGGCAGCAGGACTTTGGGGCCTGGGTGCTATAGCTCCGCTTGTGTCGATTGAGGACCGAGCCATGTGCGGGCCTGTTGAACAAGCTAGAACAGTACCGAAGACCTACTGGCTATATGGGAATCGGGAAACCGATGTAACTCGGGTAGCTGGGTATTGAGGCAATGCCTGTCGTTCAGAGGGTAGGTTGAGAGCTTGAGGTGTAAATCGGCTGGCGGCACTGAGATGCGCTTGCAGAGACCTCTTGCTCGGGACGATAGGACCGGTTCAATATTTGGCTGACGGGTGAAAGGTGGTTGCGTACGACGTCCGTGATGGTTGCTGTAGGCAACATCGAGTACGGGCGTACGTGACGGGTTATTCGGGTAACCCTACAGGTGTAAATCGATTATAATCGCCGTCCCTCGCGGTCAGTAAGTACCACTTGTTCCTTGTACCATGACGTAGAAAGAACAGGCTAGATACATGTTAAAAGTTTGCTGATTGGAAAGACCTACTTTGCTTGTTAATGTCTTGTTGTAGTTTTAGAGCTAATTAAAGTTCTTTTCAACTTTGGACAAAGTACATGAGAGAAATGCGTTTCTTGTTTGATTGCGGCTCTCTCATGTGCCTTAGCATAAGGTTCTCCACAACCTGCTGCTAAAACTTGAAAGTAAGGTTCCACTAATTAAGTGAGTCCTTTGCAACTTATTTTAGCTCATGTAACCTATCAACCTTCATGTAGAAATTTCATGTATAGGAGAGACGGGTCAGTCTTGCTGAGCCATCGTGCTCACTGCTTGTGTTTGAAGCTTTTGCAGGGTTTTATGAGGAAGGGACTCCCGAGGAGGAGACGGAACCCCAGTAGGGGAACCCCGTTGAGTGGGAGTCGTGCACGCCGCCGTGTTAGTGTGTGTGCGTGCTAGCGGGAACACGTTCACGGGCTGAACGTGAACTCGATGCATAGTCTATGCCCGTGAGTGTAGACTGGACTATTTTGTTGTAAAAATGTCCATAAACTGGTTTATGTAATAAAACATTGCTTCCGCTTTGTACCTTTGATGTGTGTTATCCGGTGCTGTGCAATGCAGCACCCCTCAACGTGATCCTGGCTCGACAAGACCGTGGGGTCATGTCAGCGTGGTATCAGAGCACGCTTGAGGTTTAACGCACTACAAAGGTCATCTTTTTCAAAAATCCAGTGACGAACGAGTTAGTAGCCCATATAAGGATGTTATTAGTGTATAGAAAGTGGCATACTAACCTAATTGCTTATGTCAGAAAATCGTGCATCTCAGGACGCTTTATGTCTTGGGGAGTGCACGTAAGCGCTGTCCACCAGTGCGCACAAGCTGAAGGGTGGAGCCCCACTGGTGGCAGGTAACCCGACCCGCTTTTGTATCCTCTACGACTCTTCATGTCGTTTGGGGTATTCGAGCAACGTCTGTCCCTGGCGTGCTTCGGGCAATTTGGGAGACCCCGTCACCTGGTCGGTAACGTGAACACATAGCTCAAGGCGTGTTTGGCTTGAGAACATCCGGGCGAGTGATGACGGTCGGGTGTACGAACTGTATGGACACCGGGCTCGGTGTGCAGCCGAGTCTGACAATTGTGTGAGTTATCTGCAGGTAGTCTAACTACGAAACAGTAGACATGTAGCATCCATGTGCAAATGACGCTTAGTGCCACTGAGTTAACGAAGCCAGCAAAGTCCGGTATAGGTCTTTCTTTGTGAGGACGTAGTACCGACATGATCTGGTGACGCATCGACGTCACACCCCACTAAATGAGCAACTGCATTGTAAAACTTGAAAGTTTTAATCCAGAGCACTAAGATTTGATGCAACTCTTTCCCTTAATCAGGATATTCAAAGTTAACAAGTTTTCAACTTATAGGATACTAAGGACAGAGTCCCCTGTTTTCAGCTGAAATATGGCTGAAGTTAATCAGAGATTAGATGTTGAGTTATTTATAGGTTAGGGTCATATGATACATTTCTGGAAATCTTTGGAAGATCTTTACAACTTTTCTGTTGAGTTCCAGAGGTGTTTCATCCCTTAACCAATCGAAAAATGCAGTAGAGTTGAAACTGTCCAGAAAACAGGGCAGAGCAAATACTCTCTGTAACTCCCTGTAAATTGAGCATAACTTCCTGCATAAAAATCCAAAAATAGAAAATGAGGTAGTTCTGAAAAGTTTAAGAGATGGGTTAAAACTTTGTAACATAAAGTTTTGTCAGATTGGGAGTAGGATTAACTGGAATTCTCGGATCAAATCAGTACCTAAAGCAGGGAGGTGCTGTCCAACTTTCCCCAGAAATTCTATCAACTTTGACATCTCATAACTTTTGAACCAGGACAGATCTTAGGCCAAGCAAATACTTTCTGGAAATATATTGAAGTTAGCTTTAACTTTGATGTTGAGCTCCAGGATTGGTTTTGCTTTAGCATGGTCTAAATAAGGTTGTAATTGAAACTGGTCAGGGCTGTCATGTTGGACAGCAGATCAGCAGTCAAATTTGTTTAAGTTTGAACTATGTTTCCAAGTCTTATGAGTTCAATGACATGTTTTATGTTATAACTCAATGGTTTACTGTTCAAATAAATATTTGACATTTCTCAAATATGTTTTTACAGATGACAGAGGATAAACAGTTGGAGAACGGGTGGGTGGTGTCCCACTGTTCTCACCGCAGCGGCTATCCGGAAGCATTGAGGCAAATGCTTCAATATTTCGGGTAGAGCAAGATGCCGCAGTACTTCACCAAAGAAGAAGGAGAGGAGGGGAACAAGGCGTGGACGATCCATGTCGAAGTTCCAGCAGGACCTACGCCACCCGGTTGGGCGCCGTTCACCGTTACGGTGAGAGGTAGACAACCGGAGGGAATGTTACAAGTGGCAGCCCGCGACACCATGTCGCGTTTCTGCCAGTTACACGTTAGAGCTATGGAGGGCACTCCATATGCGCTCGTTCCGGTGGAGGGACAGGCTAGTCACATGTGGGAAGGGAGGTACATGGAGGCAACAGATCCGGGTTGCCAAAGGTACAGTCCCGCGGAGGCAAACCTCAGTCTCCAATTGAGGGCAGGAAAAGCCGTGATGGACAGCCAAGCTGTTCGTACAGATTGTCTTGCTGCGAAGCTCAAGGAGAGCACAAGCTGTGGAGACCATTTCGAGAGTGCTCACAGTGCACTCCGCAATGTGCTCCTTCCGACGATCAAGCGACTGAACGAACAATATAATCAGTTGCATCGTCTGAAGAAGGCAAAGAGGAAAAGCCGTGTCGACATCATGGCTTTGCAACAGCAGGTGGAGGCTCTGACCCAGCAGAACGAGGTCATTACTCAAGAGCGGGACGACGCTATTGAGGAGGGGCAAGGCTGAGAAGAGGACTACAACCAAGCCATGGACGAGGTGCACGCGTTGCAGGACCTCGTACCTCCGGTAATGGGCATACCGGTGGTAGGCGCCGTACCCGTGGTCTTGGGTCTTCTGGCAATGGGAGAACCCGAGCCAGAAGAGGAGTTTGTGGACCCAGAGCCACCAGTAGAGGTACCGTAGGAAGATGACCCGCAGGAGGTCGAGTCCTACTCCGAGTTGGGGGTTACTGTTGCCAAGTAGGGCCGCTGGTATAATGTAACCCAAATTTTTGTAATCGGTGACATGTCGTGTAGACAGTAGTGTATGTATAGGTAGTGACGACATGTGCACGACTTCTCGGAGACCCGAGACTAATGTATCTTGTATAAAGTTTATGCTTTATCAATATATGTGAATGTTGTGCAACTTATTCATGCGTCACTTCAATACCTACTGTTGCGTATGGAATTTTTAAGTATGACATGTGCTGATCGCTGCCGTTTTGAATTTCAGAATGACTCGTACTCGTGCCAACCCGGAGGTTGGGGGTTCCAGTCAGGGGGGAGAGACCTCCCAACAGCCTCCCGAGGACTCCTCGGGACAGCAACAGCAGCAGCAACAACAGCAACAACCGCCACAGCCACCGCCAACGGTTACTTTGGCGGATATTGTGGCAGCAATGGCGGGTTCTCATCAGCAGCACACAGAGTTGCTGCAAACTCTCTTTGCAAATACGTCTCGACCAGAGAGGCGTCAAGATCGTGAGGAGCGCCAACAGAGCTCCTACTCCAATTTTCTAGCGACTCATCCCCCGGTATTCTCAAGGGCAGATGAACCCCTCGATGTGGACAACTGGCTCCGCACGATGGAGATGAAGTTCGGGCTGCTCCAAGTGAGTGAGCAGCGCAAGACTCAGTTCGCGGTCCAACAGCTCCAAGGATCCACGAGCACGTGGTGGGTGAACTACTGTGCTTCGCATCCCACCGACAGAGTTATGACCTGGATGGAATTCAGGACGGCCTTCAGGGCCTATCACATACCGTCGGGTCTCATGAAGAGGAAGACGCAGGATTTCTTACGCCTGCAACAAGGGAGCCGGAACGCACTGGAATATTCCAGGGCGTTCAATGATCTTGCGCTATACGCGTCGTATCATGCCGATACAGACGAGAAGCGGCGGGATCACTTCTACCAGGGGCTTAACCCGCTCCTGAAAGACAAGCTGGCGATGTTGAATCGCGGCAGCCTCAATGACATAATTGATGCTGCGATTGTTCAGGACGACTCCGGCAAGGAGTTAGCGGCGGCGGAAAGGAAGCGAAGCGCGCCGCAAAGCAGCGGAGAAGGAGGTGGTCCTTCTCAAAAATACCGGATGGTGAATCGCCCACCATCGGGTCCACACTGGCAGCCACCACAGAGGTCGATGCCATTCCGCGGTCGGCCCTATTCTCCACCAGCATTCTGGCCGGCACTGCCAGCACCACCTCCGCAACAACAACAGCAGCAGGGGGCGATGCCGCGTGCGTATGCACCTCAGCAGCTAATGTCGGGCTTTCGTCCCCCAAGCACCAGACAAGCAGAAGCCAAATGCTACAAGTGTGGTCGTCCAGGACACTTCGCCAGCAGTTGTCCGGAGAGGCAAGGCGGTGGAGTTGCACCACAACTTCCGGTGAGGAATCAGCCCCGGAACCCTACTAATGCGCGGTGGGCAAATCCTAGGCCCGGCACCGTCCATGAACTTGCCATAGAGGACGTGCCGGATGGTGAGCCAATCCTTGCGGGTATGTTCCAACTCCACCAGCATCCCGCCATAGTATTATTTGATTCAGGCGCCACACACAATTTTATTAGCCAAGCTTTCATTGCTAAACACAGCTTGCAAATATTACCCACCGATAGTCCATATTTGATTTGTTCACCGGGTAGGAAGATTTCAGCAAGCGTAATGGTTTCCAAAGCACCATTATGCTTAGCGGGTAGAGTGTACCCTACGTCTCTCATAATTTTAGAGGGAGAGAAGGTCGATGTCATTCTAGGGATGTCGTGGTTAACCCGCCACGGCGCTGTTTTAGACACCATCCTTTGAATCGTGCACTTGAACTCAGAAGTGCACGGATCTCACTCCTTATTTCCAGACAGTCCAGAAATAAAACTTCCAAGTGTGTATCAATCCACAACCATCAGATTGGAAGACATTCTAGTGGTCCGAGAGTTCCCTGATGTGTTCCCGGATGAATTACCGGGGATGCCGCCCGACAGAGAGGTGGAGTTCAAAATTAAACTTGCACCCGGAACCATGCCAATATCCCGAAGGCCGTACAAGATGGCGCCTAAGGAGTTGGCTGAACTGAAGACTCAGCTAACGGACTTGCTGGAGAAGGGTTTTATTAGGCCGAGCTCCTCGCCATGGGGCTGTTCGGCATTATTTTTGAAGAAGAAGGATGAGACGTTGTGGCTTTGCATGGACTATCGTCCATTAAATGCCGTAACTATCAAGAACATGTACCCGTTGCTACGGATCGACATGTTGTTTGATCAGTTGGTCGAGGCAAAGATCTTTTCCAAGATGAACTTAAGATCCGGGTACCATCAGATAAAGATACGGGCTGAGGATATTCCGAAGACGGCTTTCTTGATGAGGTACGGACATTATGAGTACCTGGTCATGTCCTTCGGCCTCACCAATGCTCCAGCTCATTTCATGTATTTGATGAACTCAGTATTCATGCCGGAGGTGGACAAGTTTTTCGCGGTCTTCATCGACGACATATTGGTATATTCCAAGTCGGAGGAAGAGCACAAGAAGCATCTGCATATATTCTTGCATCGGCTGCGTGATCACAAGCTATATGCAAAATTCAGCAAGTGCGAGTTCTGCATATCACAAGTACCTTTTCTCGGGCATATAATCTCAGCGGAGGGCATGCTATAGACCCGAGTAAGATAACACAAGTGCTGAATTGGAAGTCCCAGAGAACTGTTCACGAGGTACGGAGTTTCCTCCGACTCGCGGGATATTATCGGAGGTACATTCCGAACTTCTCGAAGATTGCCAAGCCGATGATGGAGCTGCTGAAAAAGGCTACCAAATATGTTTGGAGTCCAGCATGTGAATCAGCATTCAAGGATTTAGTTAAGCACCTAACATCAGCACCGGTTTTGGCGCAGCCAGACACAACAAAACCGTTCGATGTGTACTGCGATGCATCCGGCATTGGGCTCGGATGTGTGCTGATGCAAGACCGGAGAGTGGTCGCGTATGGATCACGGCAGCTCAGAAACTATGAGCAGAATTACCCAACTCACGAGTTGGAGCTTGCTGCCGTGGTACTTGCACTTAAAATGTGGAGGCACTACTTACTCGGTAACCTCGTACATTTATATACCGACCACAAGAGTCTCAAGTACATATTCACTCAGAAGGAGCTGAACATGAGGCAGCGAAGATGGTTAGAGTTGATTATGGATTATGAAATAGAGATCCATTATCACCCCGGCAAGGCAAACGTAGTGGCAGATGCGCTGAGCCGCAAGTCACACGTCAACAATCTAACCATCACACCGTTGGAAGAGAGCGAACCGCCACTGCATGTGATTCCACATGAAGCTCTCTACAACTTAGCTTTGATCCCCACCATCCGTGAAGAGATAGCGGCAGCCCAGAAAAATGACAAGGGCATTTCACATTTGTGGAGACGTATAGACAGTGGGGAATTGAAATGTTTCCGTAAAGACGGAGACGACGTCCTATGATTCAAGGACCGGATTGTCGTACCCTGTAACCCAGAGTTACGGAATAAAATCTTTGATGAGGCTTACTTGTCAAAGTTTTCTATTCACCCCAGCAGCAACAAAATGTATCAAGAACTCAGAAGCAGGTTTTGGTGGACACGGATGAAGCGGGAGATCGCAAAGTACGTGTCCGAGTGTGATACATCTCGAAGGGTGAAGGCAGATCATATGCGGAAACCGGGACTGCTACAACCACTGGGCGTTCCTGCCTGGAAGTGGGAAGATGTGAGCATGGACTTCATCGTCGGTTTACCCACCACCTTTCAGAAACATGATTTTGTGTGGGTGATCGTCGACTGGCTCACCAAAGTTTCCCATTTCATCCCGGTCAACACCAACTACAATGCCAAGAAGTATGCTGAACTGTACATCTCACGGTTCCTATTCTTATATGGCGTACCCAGTACCATCATATCGGATTGGGGCACTTTATTTGTGTCCCATTTTTGGGAGCAGCTACACGCTGCATTGGGGACGAAGCTGATCCGTAGTTCAGCATACCACCCGCGAATGGATGGACAAACTGAGCGGGTAAACCAAATTCTAGAAGATAAGCTACGAGCTTGCGCTATCAACCACGGCAAGAATTGGGATGATCACTTGCCGTTGGCCGAGTTCTCGTACAACAATGGTACCAAACCAGCATCAAAATGGCGCCTTACGAGGCGCTATACGGGAGAAAATGCCGCACACCACTGAATTGGTGTGAATCTGGCGAAAGGGTTACCTTCGGGATTGATCTTGTCAATAACGCGGAACAAAAGGTTCGGCTGATTCAAGCGAACCTAAGAGCCACCCAATCCCGACAGAAACAATATGCGGACCGGAGAAGACGTCCATTACAATTCGAAGTTGGGGATCACGTATACCTATTTGTGTCTCCAATGAAGGGCGTAAACAGATTCGGGGTGAGGGAAAAGTTGGCACCCCGATTCATCGGTCCATTTCAGATTACCGAAAGATGTGGATCAGTAGCGTACCGGTTGAAATTACCAGAAGCACTTTCCGGTGTGCACGACGTCTTTCACATTTCCCAGCTGAGGAAGTTTCTTAATATATCAACAACCATTCAGCTGGAGAACATAGAAGAACTGAAACTGGATCTCACGTATCGGGAGGAACCGGTCCAGATTATTTATGAAAAGGCCCGAACCACACGAAACCGTACGTTGTGGTTCTACAAAGTTCTATGGAGTAATCACTCCATGGACGAAGCAACATGGGAGAGTGAAGGATTTCTTCACGCGGACTACCCCGACTTTTTCACGTCGCATATATGGTAATTTTTCCACCGTCCTCTCTCTCATTTTCACCTTATAATCTCGGGACGAGATTCTTTTAAGGGGGGAGGAATGTAAGGGCCTACGTTTTTGGCACATATTCAAAGTGTCCATCACCACACACACACTTCATTTGAAGAAACTTGATGAACATATTTGAAGAGCAAGTAACCACCATCAACATGATCATTAGGGAATAAACTCACAAAATGCAAAAGTGGTATTTCCAACATGCATCATATAGGGGCTGTACATATGAAAAAGTCCTACACTTTTCTAGGAATGTCCATGCCAAATTTCACCCAAATCCAAAACCTTTTTGAGGTCTTTTGGGGAAGTTAGAAAGAAGGTGGTTTGAACTCAAATTCAAATTCAAACTATTTTCATCCCATGAATTCAAAAGTGGGAGGCATATTATTACTCAGCACATTTTTGTGAGCTCACACACCAATTTTCACTCCATTTGGAGTTGATCTTGGCATGAGCTAGGTTTAACAAATTCAAACTCCATTTGAAATTCAAACTGAATATTTGCTGAAAATATGTCCAAACAAAATACAATTTCAATTCCATCCAATTCAAATGGCTCAGGGGTAGATAATTCAAATACCTGAGGTTAATTTGGTCTCTACTGTTTAGAGCAGTGGAGAAAAGTTAATTTCAGAGGTTAAAACCCTGGTTGGGACCCACATGTCAGCCACTGAAGCAATTCAACCGACTGAAGTCACCGGGTTCGGTTACTCGCACGCAAGACAGCAGCCGCCACGGCGAGAGATCGATCAGGACAGCAGCTGCTTGCCGCCCCGACCCGCTGAACCGCCTCGCGGCCTTCTTATCCCCGCAGCCGAGCCGGCCGGAGGCAGAACCGATCAGTTCCTCGCTCCCTCGCGCAAGAAACTGACCAGAACCGCCTCTACTCCTCCGATCCTCGGCCACCCGCCAATCTCGCGCACAAGCCTCAGCTGAGCAGAAAAACGGCACCACAGCACTCTCCACTACCCCCTCAAACCATCATCCAGTGATCTAATGCTCTCTTCCCAGAGAATCACACCGATCCGCGGCAGTGGCCACCAAGATGAGCAGAGGTGCTCTTGTGGGCAGCCTAATCCCGGGCTTGTCACGATCAAGCCAAGCTGTTTTCGGACGCGCAGCACCTCCTGCAACTCACCTCCGAAGCCTGAGCCAAGAGGTTGAGCATCGACGGTGAATTTTGCAGTTTGCTTCCAGCCGGTGCAAAGTCACCTTCGGGTAAGAAACATTGAAATTCCCCTTTGATTCTCATTTAAATCCCATCAAACTTCGCACATAGGAGCTAGACTTAGGGGCACACAAGTTGGCTTCACAACACATAGCGCGAGAATCCTTATACATGGCGTAATTCCGAGCTTGCCAACGGCGGCTTATTCGGGCAGCATCGGTCGCACGGTGAGACCCACTTTGGAGCTCTCCCCAAGCCTGCCCATCACCATGTCGAGCTTCCCGAGCCACCACTGGTGCTATAGAGCCGCTTCGCCAGGCGTTTGGCAGGCTAGTACGCCAGAGCGACATCACCGGACTCTTCCCGAGCCGCTGCGCCGTCGCGAGCTCGGTTAGAGCCATCGTCGATGGGGGGGAAACCCTCCCAACATGTTCAGCGCAACAAATTAGGGGCTAGCAGCGAATTGGAGCTCGGGAGCTGACCGGACGATCGAGTTCGGCGGTGCTCCGGTGACCTTGGCGGCGCTACCGCGCGGGAGGCGTGAGGTTGAAAACGACCGAGCCGGGCCCGCTGTCAGTGGGAGGAAACCGGGCGGTTTGAACTTCTGTTGGCACGGATCGACTGTGGAAGCGCGTGAAGTAAATCTGTAGACCGTTGTGCCGTCGCCTCGGCGCCCGACACGTGTATCCGTGAACCCACCGGCAGATTTAAACATTTCCCCGATTTTCAGATTTAGTTTAAACTTCAAACCCACATAACTTTGGCTAGGAAACTCCAAATCGAGTGAACCAAATTTTATTGGATTCATCTCTCTGAGTACTGTCCATCAAATCAAGTTTCACTTCATGAAATTCCTTATTTCTCCAGAATTAATTCTTCAAAATTTAAACTGTTTAGAATTATAACTGGAGAACCCTTTGGAGGAAATTCTGAAATTTTGCTGGGATGTTCACCAAAATTTCTCTGAGCTACCATAAAAGTTTCAGATCCATTTCAGCTAATTTGATCCATCTAATAGTGTGATTACTAGAACTGTTCCAGAGAAAATAGAAAATGTCCAGAAACATTTTCAGAATTTCTCTGAAATTATTTAGCTCATATCTTTAGCTAGGGACGTTAAAATTAAGTGAGACCAACTCCATTAGAACCATATAAAAATCTAGTTTTCAGAAAGTCATAGCTTGCTCCATGAAAATCCCTAGAACACCCTAAGAGCTCCAATTAAGGTCAAGTACAGGATTATTTGTGGAGAGCTAATGAGCTTTGCTGCAAATGAAACTTGGCCAAGTCTCTGTTTAGGTTGTAACCAAACCACAGTAAAAATTCCAGAGTGATTGGGTCTGTCTAGTAAGGCTTATAATCCTCACAAGTTGAAATTCAATTCAAATGCATTTAATTAATACATGTACTTGTTATATCATGTAGTCGCTAAGGTTGAGGAGGAACCCGAAGTCTTAGACTTCGTCACTCCGGAAGAGCAGCTAGCCTACAACCAAGAGCAGCAAGGCAAGCTCCGGTTTGCATTAACCTCTTTACAAATTTTTATTGTTTTGAGCACTTCCTTTGAGTACCACTTATCTCTTGCATTAGAGTCTTGTTTGAAACCCAAATGCATAGCCAAGAAAACCATGGGTTGGGATTAGGATTGAAAACCTCGTTAGCCACTGCAATGCTAAGATAGAGTAGGATTTGGTACAAGTCGAGTAGTTGGAACTACTCGCGAGAATAGGCTAGAGGCACATTGCTCGGGTAAAGATAGCAAATGAAACACATGGCAAGAAAAATGAGACCGAGCGGAGAGTAAGGGCAGCAGGACTTTGGGGCCTGGGTGCTATAGCTCCGCTTGTGTCTATTGAGGACCGAGCCGTGTGCGGGCATGTTGAACAAGCTAGAACAGTACCGAAGACCTACCGGCTATATGGGAACCGGGAAACCGATGTAACTCGGGTAGCTGGGTATTGAGGCATTGCCCGTCGTTCAGAGGGTAGGTTGAGAGCTTGAGGTGTAAATCGGCTGGCGGCACTGAGATGCGCGTGCAGAGACCTCTTGCTCGGGACGATAGGACCGGTTCAATATTTGGCTGACGGGTGAAAGGTGGTTGCGTACGACGTCCGTGATGGTTTCTGTAGGCAACATGAACAACTCTAACCGAAAATTAAGCGTCGATTTCCAAGAATCTTACCCGCGGTTAGGTTTTCCCTGTCCGAGAGGAAAACTTGAAATTCTCGAGCTACGTTGCACGGCTCGAGCTGAAACTTGGGGAGGAGCAGCGTGAAGTCCCGGCGAGTCTCGGAGGGTGCTCGCTCGGTCGTGAAAAGCCTCGGTATGAGCTGTCCACGGTGACCCGAGTTGCCCTTTCGCCAGTGAGCTTCGGTTCCTCGCGCCAAGTGTTGATTTGTGCGCACCACAAGCCAGTAACGTCTTAGCTGAGCTGGGGAAGATCTTGTACACATGTTGGCGCTCCATTTTTGGGTTGACAGCTCGAGCAAAGGGGGAGCGAGCCGGTGGGCAACCAAAAGAAACAGAGGCGTCGGCGGCGGCTGCTTTTCGGGCGTGGGAGCAAAACAGAAGCCACGAGCGTGAGCTGAGAGTGAGCCACTTCGTTGTTGCTTCGGTGTGGAGGATGAGCACCGGGGAAAACTAAGAGGAAAAGCAGGAGGTGTTGTCGGGGACTCGGTGGCGCGCGTGGAGGAACCGCCGGCCCGACGAAAAACACAGCCGAGAGACTTAGGCAGTAAGTTAAACATCTCAATGACTATTGGGCCCCACTCATTTCCTCTCTCAAATATCTCCCATTTTTGGCACATTGCAAACTTCAGCTATGAGGAACTCAAATTCAAAAGCCATTTGGCAAATTGACAAGTTTTACGTTAGTTTAAAATTTGAATTCAAATTTCAATGAAATTCACAAGTCTCTTTGATATTCCTGTCAAAGTATCTCCAAATTTGCTCAAAATTTGGATCCTCACTAATTAAAACCTGAAGAATTTGAATATTCCCTCTGATCTTTGAGTTGGCCATTGCAAATACAATTTTTTTAAACAACAGTTTGAATTTCCTATTTCGGAATGGCCTTATTTTTCTTGAAGTGAACCCCTTAGTTCAAAATGTATTTAAAGTCCTCTTACACATGCCAAAAATTACATAATTAAACAAAAGTTTTTGCAAGTCCCATTTCTTAGATTTAAACTCAACTTTATTCACAGCTCAAGTTTTCCATTTACAAGGTTTTGGGGCTTTTACATGCGGCTTTGCTGACTAATTGGTGTGTTGCTAGATTGTTATGGACCATTGGATGCTGCTGGGAATGAGAGTCGAGGAGGACTACCCTGGGAACTGCATGGCATAAGAGGGGGCCCGTGGGTGCAGCGAAACCTCAGTGGGTCCTTACATTCTAGTAGCCCCTTTGTAAAGGCTATTTTATGATCTCTTGGTCATACACCAATGGTTGTGTAGTGGCAGAATGGAGGTTCCTTCTAGTCGCCGACGGGTGATGAAATCACAAACTTCTGGGTAAAGTGGTGCCACCTCTACAGAGTGTAAAACTATCATGATAGCCGTGCTTCCGGTCACAAGCACCTGACCAACTTACATGATTAGAGGAAACTTTGGGATGGTTATTCGGTATGGTTATGGTATGGTCATTGGGATTGGTTTCAGGACTGTTTTGAGTCATGACAATGAGTTTGGTTTTGGCTATATGAATATGAGATGGTTATGAATATTTATGAGCATGAAATGAATTTGAGAAAGATCAATGGCTGGATGAGACTTGTTAAATGATGAATTATGATGAGAGAATGTTGCTGAATTATTTGATTATGATGGGATAAATTTCACATAGAAATAGTTGCTGTTTTTATCATGTTTCTGAAACAAAATTTGCTTGCTGCAATGAGCCTTTTTATTCCATACCTTGTTGTAAGCTACATGTCATACTTTTCCCGCACTTGCTGAGTACGACATGTACTCACCCTTGCATTACCACATAAACATCAGCTAAAGGACATGCATACTTCGAGGACCATATGGAGTACTAGGCGTGCGAACTACCGTCAACATGCCTGTGGAGTTGAAGATTGGAGCCTGCTATTTAGTTATTTCCGCTGTCGTTTAGAGACTTCCGCTGCAAGAATAAGTTAGAGATTCATAAGTGAGACTTTGAGTCATTGTAATAAAGTACTTAAACACTATTTATTCATGGTTATATTCTGAATTCAGTTTTTGGATTACATGTGTATGTGTGATGAACATCCTGGGCACACATATGCATTCAATTGGTTCTATTTTCAGAACCGTGTGTCACATTGATCCACCTAATGGTGTGGTTAATAAAACTGTTCCAGAGAAAATGGAAAATGTCCAGAAACATTTTCAGAATTTCTCTGAAATTGTTTAGCTCATATCTTGGAATATTCAAATTAAGTGAAACCAATTCCATTAGAACCCTCTGGAAATCTAGTTTTCATAAAGTCATGGCTTGCTCCATGAAAATCCCTAGAACACCCTAAGAGCTCCAATTCAGGCCAAATACACAATTATTTGTGGAGGGCTCAAATGAGCGTTTCTGCAAATGAAACCTGGCCAAGTCTCTGTTTAGGTTGTATCCAAACAACATTAAAAATTTCAGAGTCATTGAGCCTATCTAGCAATACTTTTAGTCTTCACAAATTCAACTTGAAATTAAAATGCATTCAAATTGATACATATATGTATTTATCTCATGTAGTCGCTAAGGTTAAGGAGGAGCCCGAAGTCTTAGACTCCATAACACCGGAAGAACAGCTAGCCTATGACCAACAGCAGCAAGGCAAGCTCCGGTTTCCATTAACCATTTTATAAACTTTATTGCTTTCAGAACTTACATTGAGTATCCACTTTATTTCTGCATTAGAGTCTTGTTTGGAAAACCCAAATGCATAGCCAAGAAAACCCTGGTTTGCGCTTAGGATTGTAAACCTCGATTAGCCACTGCAATGCTAAATTAGTGTAGGATTCGGTACAAGTCGAGTAGTTGGAACTACTCGCGAGAATAGGCTAGAGGCACACTACTCGGATAAAGATAGCAAATGGAACACATGGTGATAAAAATGAGACTGTGCGGAGAGTAAGGGCAGCAGAACGTTGGGGCCTGGGTGCCATAGCTCCGCTTGTGTCGGTTGAGGACCGAGCCGTGTGCGGACCTGTTGAACAAGCTAGAACAGTACCGAAGACCTACGAGATATATGGGAACCGGGAAACCGATTGTCGGTACCCTCGATACGGGGTACCCTCGCGCACAGGGGGAAATGCCTAAGGACCTCGCCTTTCTCCACAGGGAGAGCTCTGAAGGCACCACGTGTCCAGCGGGGCCGGACCTCCCTCTCCTCAGAGGAGAGCTCCGGGCCCGCCACGTGGCCAGCAGAAGTTGGACATCCCCCTCCGCGGGGACTGCTCCGAAGGCTCCACGTGTCCCGCGGGGCCGGACCTCCCTCTCCTCAGAGGAGAGCTCCGGGCCCGCCACGTGGCCAGCAGAAGCCGGACCTCCCCCCCCCTCGCGGGGAGAGCTCCAAAGGCTCAGAGGAGGGCTCCGGGCCCGCCACGTGGCCAGCAGGATGACGCTGCCTGCCCCCGCACGGTAGGCGGCGGGCGTAAAGACGCACCATACCTTGCCCGTACAAGGTATTCAAGGCCCGTGCCTTCCCAAGATGCGGAGACGTGGAGCACGCCTCTATCAGGTGCCGTTGCGGCCAGTCGCATCGCAGGCTAGCGCGCCGTGTCAGAGCCTGTCCATCAATAAACACAGCGACAAGACATCCCCTGCCGCCCCTGCCGTCATCAACCACTACGACTAGCTTGCGGCATGGGCAGGGCAGCAGAACGAAGACTCAGAAGCCTTCGCCAGAGACAACTACCGGCATAACTGCAGATACGGTAGACGGCAGGCAATCTCCCCGGGACCACCTGTCTGGTCCCGGCCCCACCTTGTAAGCCACTCGAGCCTTGGACTATAAAAGGCTCGGGTAGGCAACGTTAGCAAGGGTTCGAACCCTGAGAACTCGCACTCTAGACATCACTCACCCTCAAGCTCAGGACTCCGGTTCTGAGCAACAAGCAATACAGCGAGCACCTCTGCTCACCGTGGACGTAGGGTTTTACGCTCCGGCGGCCTGAACCACGTAAAACTCGCCGTGTCAAGCTTCTCCCTCACTCGTCCCTAATTCTTAGGCTCTCCGCAAGTGTCTAGCCCCTCTGAAAAAGAACCACCGCGGGCTACCTAGAGCAGGTCCGGGGAAAGTGTCGACCACGCATTTCAACATTTGGCGCCCAGGAAGGGGGCTTTTCCCTTGCGTGATGAGCTTCTGCCGACGAAGATGACGAAGCTTCCCTCAGCGGCAAGCTCTCCTCCCCCGCGTTCACGACGGACCGTGACAAGCGGGTACTACGTTTCGACACACTCTGGACGGAGTGTGTCGGCACAAGCTGGAAGCCAATGTCCAACTCTGGCTGCGCCGACTCCGGCAACACAGGCTCCAGCTAGCGTGAGATATTCTGCAGCGCTGAGTGTCCCCCACGGGGGCGCGCTAGCTGCAGCAAGAGCGCTACTGCGCAATCCACCTGCTGGGGACGCGCCTCAGTCAGCGACCCAGCAGTGGATTCGCGAAGTAGACCGTCTCGTCGTCACCGCTGCAAACCCTCGACTTCGGCGGGGACGACGCCCCGGGCAACCGGCTGTGTCGCTGACGCGCACGCCAACGGTTGACGGACAGACGGCGGATTCCAGCTCCACCAGGCTCCCATCGACGGACCTGAGGACAGAGCTGGAACGATGCCACTTGGGCCAAGATGCCCGAGTGTTCCTCGAGCGACGACGAGAAAGGCGTCGCAGCCAAGAGGCCGGCGACCGCATGACATCAGCCTTGACCCTGCCAGAGGCGTAGACTTTCGCCACGCGATCTCTGCCCCAGGCATACGCCACGCAGCATATGCCACAGCCATATGCCCTGCAAATGGCGCCCCCGGTCTATGGCGCAGCCTTGCCCATACCGGGGTACACAGTGCCAGCAGCGAACCAAGCGTTCGCGGCACCAACGCCTGCAGCAACAGGAGCAGGATGTGCGGCCCTGGCGCCCCACCTTCGCTTCGCGAGGTGGCCGCGCAAGTTTTGGCAGAACCTGCCTGAGAAGTACGACGGCAGCGTCAACCCGGCGGAGTTCCTCCAGATCTACTCCACCGCTGTCCTTGCTGCAGGAGGGGACGAGGCCGTCATGGCCAACTACTTCCCCGTCGCCTTGACCGGCCCAGCCCGGTCTTGGCTCATGAACCTCCCGCAGGGTTCCATAACCTCCTGGGGAGAGCTCTGCCGGCAGTTCACCGCCAGCTTCGGCAGCTCCTACACCCGGCCTGGCACGGAGCTCGACCTCCACGCCATCCAGAAACAACCTGGAGAGACGCTGTGCTCCTTCATCCAGCGGTTCTCCTAGGTATGCAACACCATCCCGCACATTCAAAGTGCTTCGGTGGTGGTGGCGTTTCGGCAGGGTGTCCGGGATGAGAAGATGCTTGAGAAGCTCGCGACCAGAGAGGTTCGCGACGTCTCAGAGCTCTTCAGCCTGGCGGACAAATGCGCCAGGGCAGCAGAAGGGTGGAACTGGCACTCTCTGCCAGCCTCCGAGTCAGGAGGACAGCCCGGATCTGGCGCTGCTTCCTATGGAAGCAGCAAGAAGATCAAGAACCGGGGCGATGACAAGATGAAGCCACCGGCCGCGGCTCCCGTTGCCGCAGCAGCGGCACCCAGTGGAGCTCGGGGGCCGCGCCCCGACAAAAGGCAGCGACAGTCACCAGCTACAGATGGTGACCAAGGCGAGCTATGCCCCGTGCATGGCACCAGAAATCATACTACTGCCGAGTGTTGGGACATCCAGAGGCTCACAGAGCGCTTCCGCAAAGGGAGGCAGCTAAGAGCTGATGCTCCGCCCCTCCCTCAAAGGGAGGGCAAGCAGAAGGTCGACGCCTCAGTCAGCATCGGCCACCAGGTGGGGTTTCAGGAGCCTCAACTCGTCATAAAGACGGTCCACAACAGTAAGGACTCCAGCTCCTATGATGACGAGCCGGGGCAGTAGCCGACTACGGCTGCCCCGGAAAGTCAGTGGAGACTGCACTGCTGCAATATCAACCTTGGAGAAGCTCCAAAAGCTCCAAGTAGTTGCAGCAGCCCGAGCACCAGCCCCGACGGTGTAGAACCGGGCCAGCTCCACTCGAGTGCATGTCTCTGTGCCTCGGCCTTACCTCCTGGGGGCCGTCCAGGGTCTGTCAACCTCTTGAAGGCCTTAGCCAGAAGGCGAAAGACGCCTTGGGTCTCCCAAGAAGAGTCCGGGTCCTCCTACCCCTTGACGGCCTTGCCAGAAGGGGAGGGTACCCCGGGGGTCACAAGAGAAGCCGCGCAGGACCCGCTCCAGCGTGAAGATGACAACCTCACCCGAGCACATGTCTCGGTGCCTCGGCCTTACCTTTCGGGGGCCTCCCAGGGCCTGTCAACCTCTTGACGGCCTTAGCTAGAAGGGGAAAGACGCCTTGGGTCTTCCAAGAAGAGTCCGGGTCCTCCTACCCCTTGAAGGCTTTAGCCAGAAGTGGAGGGTTCTCCGGGGCTCCCGGGAGAAGCCGCGCAGGACCTGCTCCAGCGTGAAGATAACTACCTCGTCGACGAGGCCCGGCTGCAGGTGACACCCCACAACGCACGGCCTCGGCTGGTGCTCTAGCACTACCGCCAAAGGACCAAGCGCGTCAGGGACCTGCAAGAAGGCAACCTGGTGTCGCGGCACACACTTTCCCACGAAGGACCTATAAACTCTCCCCCAGCCGAGAAGGTCCCTTCCGAGTCACGAAAGTTGCCGCCCCAGGTACACATGCCTTTCAACCAAGGATGGGATCCATTCCCGAACCCTTAGCATGGAACAACACTGTAAGTTCTACCTCCTGAGCATTAGTACAACAGGGCCATACCCTTCTGTAATAAAACCCATAGAGTCCAGGAACAGCGCTCGGAGCAGCTAAGTCTCAAGAGACGGTCCAGGACTACGTCCAGCTTGGCCTGGTTCTGACCCTAAGCGCGTAGAGTCTTGCTTCCCTTCTTAATGGGGCGGGTCGTTGCCTCCATGTACAGCCTGCCTTCCTCCTATGGGCATTTATACAGAAACCTGTTCTACTTCGCTCTCTCTCATGTGCTCATTTAAATTACGCATTAGTTTTTATGACCGCACTTTCTATGTATGCTCACCGTACATTTAGCTCCCCTCTTTCCGCGCTCACCCATAGTCAGCATTTGCTATCCTTCTGAAGACGGTTGCGCTTGAGGCACCTGCCGATGACCAGGGGGCCTCTCGGGCCTCCCCCAGTCAGGTGTTGCGGTGCCAGTTGGTCACCTCCAGGAAAGGCCTGCGCCGTGCATGGGGGGTCCAGGGTGCGTATCCCGCTTAGTCGGCTCTGTGCCCAAAGCATGCGCACCCTGCCCTCCGGAGGTCTAGGGGAGTACAGCCGCTTTGCCTGGTTCCGTACCCAAAGCCTATGCACTCTGCTTGCCTGGTGTACGGTCCGGTACTAGGGGCTGGACGGTCGTACCCGGACCTCGAAGGGAGCCGGAGCCCCGGTGCCTCGCGCACAGAATTGCCCAAGCCCCGTATACCGGACTAGGACCGTAAGCCGAATAAGACTAAGAGACGGGGAGGGGAGGACCCCCCGAGGAGAATTACGTTTCCTCTACCTGTGTGCAGAATCTCCAGGTTATAGCTACGGGGGCTGCATGAGGTGGGGGGCAAGGAGCTATCACCCACTCCAGCGCAGAACCGGAGGATCCGGGTTTTGCCCCTTCAACAGGGACGAGGCCCGAAGGCCCCACGTGTCCAGCGGGGCCGGAGCTCCCGCCACCTCAGAAGGAGCTCCGGACCCGCCACATGGCCACCAGAAGCCGGACCTCCCCCTCCGAGGGGAGAGCTCCGAAGGCTCCACGTGCCCCACGGGGCCCGACCTCCCTCTCCTCAGAGGGGAGCTCCGGGCCTGCCACGTGGCTGGCAGATCCGGACCTCCCCATCCTCATGGGGCGAGCTCTGGGGCCCTTAATACAATAAGGACCCGGGGAAGTTGTCTGTGCAGAGCTTCGAGATTGGTGAAGGCCTCTGAGTGCCTTGCGGAGCTAAGGGCTTGGCCAGGCGAAACCAAGAAGAAGACAAAAGCATCATGGGCACAAAGGGTCACAAGAGTCTATTTATTCATGGCCCCATGAGCTGGACTACAGACTCGATAAAAAGAAAGAAACAAGCCCTAGGGTCCCCCTGGCTCATGCCAACCTAGAGGCTACAAGGGCAGCCACATCCCCGACTTCAGCCCTGGCGGTCTCCTCCCGCTCCGTGCAGGGCCCTCTCTCGCCGGCTCCAGTGAGAAAGAAGGGTCCCGGCTCCTGAAGCATGCCAACACATGCGTGGCAACCTCCAAGGCCAGGCCGCGTCCCTCTGCCTCGAGCTCGCTGGCGACCACCGCGTCTAGCCTGCTCAGCTTGGTGCCGATTGACTCCAGCGCGGGGATCACTTCAGCCACCTTCAGCACAGGAGTCGCCGCCTACACCGGACTGAAGCCAAGAGGGACCAAGGCGGACCCCGCCTGGTCGACGAAGCTTGAGACCGCACGGGCCTCGGAGGACCACGAGGCCAAGAGCTCCTCTACCTCGCGGCGGGCTGCCCGCAGGGCGTCGCGGCTTCCCACGGAGAATTCCTTCTCCTTGGCCGCCAGGGAGCTTTCCCGAAGGCGGAGAGTCTGGGCAAGCCGCTCCAACTCTGAAGCCCGGAAGTAGATGGCCAGCTCCCAATCTAGGATCGCCTGGCGTTCCCGGGAGACCTGCTCTTCCCTCATGACAAGGTCTGCCTTCCGGGCCTCTAGCTCCCTGGCCCGAGCTCGCAGGTCGCCCTCGCCTGCCGCCAGCTGCGCAGCGACCCTCTCCGCCTTGGCCGCCACGGAGCGCTCCTGGTCCTCAACGGCGCGCTTACGGCGCTCCAGCCTCTGCCGTACCTCCTCCACGGTAGAGAGGCTCTCCTCGGTCCGGGCATGCGCCTCAAGGGCCTCCCTGTGGAGCCGCCGCGTCTCGGAGTCTAGACGGTCGACAGCCCGCTTCTACCGGTCGAGGAGCGCTTCCATGATGTCAAGCGACTCCTGCCTAGAGTCGAGCTCGCCCTTGACCTTCGCGGTCCGCTCCCGCAAAAGGTTCCCCCAGGTGAGGAGGCGATCCCTCTCAACCGCCTGCTCCTCTCGCTCACGACCAAGCGCGGCCAAGACCTGCCGGACGCTCGCTTGGGCGAGCACGAAGGCATCCGCCAGGGGCAGTGGGGCAGCAGAGGCCGGAGCGGCGCCCCCGACCTCCTCTATCACATTGTCCTCAAGAAAAGATTACGCACCGGGGACCGGGATGAGACGCCGGTCAGGAGAAGCCGGCACCAGGACTTCGACAGCCGGACCCGTTGAACCCTCACTGATAGCTGGCTCCTAAGCCGGTGGAGAGGGACGAGTGGAGGGAGTCGACGCTGAAATAGAAGCCGGGCCGCCTGATACAGGGCGGACTTGCGCTGGCTTGGGGGCCGCGGCAACTGTCTCGGCAGGAGGAGTTGACGCTGCCATAGAATCCGGGCAGACCAGAACACGTGAAACTCGTGCTGGCTTGGGGGCCGCGGCAGCTGTCCCGGTTTCCGAGCGCAACGGCACAGACTCCCCATCAGTCAGGGACGGCCGAGAAACGCGAGCACTCCAACGTGCCCTGAACCCCGACTGCCGAGCAAGGGTAGGACCACCAGAGCCCGCCGTCACCGCTGACAACTGCTCCGCAGTCGCCTGGACTGACAGAGCAGGGGACGCTCCAGAAGCTCCCCTCGATGCATCAGCAGGTTCCCTGGAGACTCCACCGCTTGAGGAGGTAGGATGCGACGCCCGGGAACCTTCGGCCTGTTGTCGCTTAAGAGGAGTCCCGTCGGGATGATGAGCCCGAGACCTCTTGGGGTTGCCACCGGACGGAGCGCCATCTCCAGAAGCAGGCGGTGCAGGCGCCCTGGTTCCCTGACTTGGCACAGATGCCGCCACCGGAGGAGACCGAGCGCGTTTCTTCTCTGGGGGCGGGTTGGAAGCCATGACAGGGGAGAGCTCAAGGACAGGGAAAACAAAGGTGCAAGAGTTCAAGGAAAGTGCAAGCATTGGGAAGTGCGAAGGGAAGCCGCGATGCGGGTAAGATCCCATTTTAAAACTTCCCAGGTGCGATTCAAGGCGATTCGAAACTCTTCGAATACGCTGCATGGGCAACCTCTTTGGCTCCAAGACCGAGCGCTGATGACAAGTGGACCCAAGTCGTCCAGCTGAAGCGGTGGGCCAAGGAGTCAGTCTCCCAAGGAGACGAGCTGGCAAGGCGCTTCGGCGGTTCCCGAAAAAAGTGTCGCAACTTGCAGAAGTGGCAGCTTTGGGATCCGCCGCAGTAAAAGCAACCATCAAGTGGGCGCACGCTCAAACGATCCCGCGATTGTTCGTGCTCCGGCAACGGTCAATGCGGGACTTAGAGAAAGTGCGTGGAACGGAAGAGACGGAGGCCCCACCTCGGGCTCGCTATCTCCCCCGAGATGGGCCCGGGGGCCACTGTCGGTACCCTCGAGACAGGGTACCCTCGCGCACAGGGGGAAATGCCTAAGGACCTCGCCCTTCTCCACAGGGAGAGCTCCGAAGGCGCCACGTGTCCAGCGGGGCCGGACCTCCCTCTCCTCAGAGGAGAGCTCTGGGGCCGGCACGTGGCCAGCAGAAGCCGGACCTCACCCCTCCGCGGGGAGAGCTCCGAAGGCTCCACGTGTCCCGCGGGGCTGGACCTCCCTCTCCTCAGAAGAGAGCTCCAGGCCCACCACGTGGCCAGCAGAAACCGGACCTCCCCCCACCCCCACCCCCCCCCCCCCCCCCCCGCGGGGAGAGCTCTGAAGGCTCCACGTGTCCCGTGGGGCCGGACCTCCCTCTCCTCAGAGGAGGGCTCCGGGCCCACCATGTGGCCAGCAGGATGACGCTGCCTGCCCCCTCGCGGTAGGCAGCGGGCGTAAAGACGCACCATACCTTGCCCGTACAAGGTATTCAAGGCCCGCGCCTTCCCAAGACGCGGCGCGGAGCACGCCTCTGTCAGGTGCCGTTGCGGCCAGTTGCATCACAGGCTGGCGTGCCGTGTCAGAGCCTGTCCGCCAATAAACACTGCGACAAGACATCCCCTGCCGCCCCTGCCGTCATCAACCACTACGACTAGTTTGTGGCATGGGCAGGGCGGCAGAACGAAGACTCGAAAGCCTTCGCCAGAGACAACTACCGGCATAACTGCAGATACGGTAGACGGCAGGAAATCTCCCCAGGACCACCTGTCGGGTCCTGGGCCCACCTTGTAAGCCACTCGAGTCTTGGACTATAAAAGGCTCGGGTAGGCAACGTTAGCAAGGGTTCGAATCCTGAGAACTCGCACTCTAGACATCACTCACCCTCAAGCTCAGGACTCCGGTTCTGAGCAACAAGCAATACAGCGAGCACCTCTGCTCACCGTGGACGTATGGTTTTACGCTCTAGCGGCCTGAACCACGTAAAACTCGCCGTGTCAAGCTTCTCCCTCACTTGTCCCTAACGCTTAGGCTCTCCGCAAGTGTCTAGCCCCTCCAAAAAAGAACCTCCGCGGGCTGCCCAGAGCAGGTCCGGGGGAAGTGTCGACCACACACTTCGACACCAATGTAATTTGGGTAGTTGGGTGTTGAGGCATTGCTTGTCGTCCAGAGGGTAGGTTGATGTAACACCCCAAAATCTGCTAAAGAGGGGAATTTAATAAATCTTTGGACGTATTGCATGTGGTGCAAAAATTCAAATTTAAATTTGAATTCAAATTCAAATCAAAACAGAAAAGAAAAGGAAAAAGAAAAAGAAAAACCCCACCAGCCAGTGGGCCGAAACCCACCAGCCGGCCCACTACTCCCCCGCGCCAGCCCATAACCGCGCGCCCTCTCTTCCTCTCACTGACACACGGGGCCCCCAACGGCCGGACTCTTCCCCGCGCCCGATCTCAACGAACTCCGGAAACCCGCGCCCCCAGCCCGAATTCTGGTCCCGGACGTCTGAAACTCGATCGCAACAGACCGCCGCCCTCCCTCGCCTATATAAACGCCGACAATCGCCCTGTTCCCCCCCCCCTCGATCGGCCGTTCTTCTCTCCGGTGAGAACCGAAGATAAAATCCCCGTTTTCTTTCGATCATTGCGCAGATTATCTGATCTAATGCGCTGATCGTGCTCCACCGCACCCAGGGAGCCCTGCACGTGAAGGGAACGACAAGTTTCGCGCCCTAGCAGCTGTTCCGACGTGCACCGAAGATCGTCGCCGTCGAAGCTCGCCACCGACCGACTTCCATGACCTCCGAGTGTTGGAAAACCCCTCGGTGAGCGTCCCCTACCCCTGCGCAGCCGATCCATGCAAAAAGATGCAAGTTCTAACGAGTAGCGGCAAAAGCCGAGGCTGCGCCGGCGAGATCGACACCCCCGCCGCAGCCCGCAGCCGCGCGCGCGGGCTGGCTCCGGCCAGGGCGACGTGGCCACTTGAGGGTAAATCGCACGGTAGAATTAAAACCCGCGCCTACCGGTTCGATGACCTAATCTGAGCCGTCCACTTTAAATCGGATGGTCCACATCAGCCCCGCGTTATAAAGGTCGGGATTATTACGCGCTACCCCCTGGGGATTTTGGAAAACACGAGCTAGCCCCGGAAACTTCTGATCTAGCACCTGGAACTTCAGAAATTCGTGTAAATTCATTTAAAAATCAGTTTTAGCCCCTGGACTTAATAAAAATTAGCAAAACCCCTCTGTTATGTGTAGTTATACCCCTGGAAATTTGTAAAAAAAAATAAATTAGACCCTGTAGTAGGGTGGATTTACCTTTTTGACCCTATATGATATTAAATTCAGAAATTTGAATATGTGACTAGGATTTAAATTTAAAAGGTAAGGCAAACACATGTACAAATTCAAATTTAAACTCTCCTAGCACTTGGAAAACTTTAGAATGAGTTAAAAATAGATTTTTGGTTGAAATGAATCTGTCTAATTGTTGTTCATATTTATTAGTTCTAGAAATACCTTTTTAGGCTAGGAAATAATTCTGAAAACTGATAAAATAAATTTAAATTAGCTCACATCAGAGGAGAAGTTTAAAAATATATTATTTAATATTTTAGATCAGAACCTATTCTGTTTAGATGATATGTCCTACTATTTAATATTAAAACTCACTTTTAGGCATAGAAGATAAATCTGAAAAATATAGGAAAATAGGTATGCATAATTAGAAAATGATAAATGAAGTCTCCAAATCCAAAAACTTCAGTTTAGGATTTGGTATAAGATCTGAAAACCTATTTGGAATAGGGAAATACCTTTTATAAAAACTTTGTGGCTAAGAAGTGTAATAATTGAATATAAAGAATTTGTTCAAATTGGAACTTCATATATAGTGTGCAAATAGAAATCTGAACATAGAGGTTAGAAATAATATACATATGTTTAAAGGTGAATGTAGGCCAAAAATCAACACATGTAGAGTAACCACAACACTTAGAAATGTGAATGACTTTCATAGGTATGTATGTGTGGTTTGTATGAAGTGAAAGTGTGAACTATGTCTTATGGGTTGTTGTTTTCTTTTGCTATGTGTATTGGCATGAGTAGAACCTTCCCCAGAGCATGTTCTCCCCTTCCAAGACCAAGACTTTCCATTCCCAGAGCAGCAGGAAGAAGGCAAGTGTCCTTGACCACTTTGATCCTATACTAGGATGTGTAGATAGAATTATTTGCATTGTCAATTGAAATATGAAACCCATGCTAGGAAGTTTCCCTATAATTGAATTATCTTGTTTCCTTGTAGCTTGGGTTGGGATTTATTTTACTATGTCATTCATTCATATTACTTATGCTTAGCCATGCTTAGAATGGGATAAGTGGGATATGAGATCATCAACTTATTTACTTTACTTTTGAATGGGATATTATGAGCTATGTAGAGGTAGGGATCGAGGCAAGTTGGATGATTTGGTTGGTGCTGGGTGCACGAGAGTCGGGTTTGTGTTTAGTACTTGCCTGGATCCTAAGGACCGGTTCATGGAGCATGTAACCTGGCTTTACCGTGCCAACCACATGCTGAGATGGGGCAGCTTGGCCAATTAATTAGGTGTATCCTCGGCGTAGTATGGGTGTGTTGGATGGTGCGGGGAGTAGGTGTCAGCTGGACTACCATATGAACCGCAAGGCTCAAGAGGGGGCCACTGCAGCGGGGTTGGAGCCTCTTGTATGCTGTTAGGGGTGAAACCTCAGTGGGCCCACGCTCGTCGGGAATCCCTTTATAAAGGCTTCGTAGTGATCTCCTAGTTACACACCTGGGAAGTGTGAATGTGGTTTGGAGATTGGGACCATTTCACCTATGAAGTAATGTAGGTGTTTAATAGTTAAGGTGATATGGTATTAATTGCGTAGTGCTTTAACCATGAGTTCAACCTCTCCTTGCTTTAGCCATGCATGACATAACTTTCTCACACTTGCTGAGTACCAACGGTACTCAAACTTGCATATTTGTTGGTTTAAATTGCTGCTCAGGTCAAGGGGATGATGTGGTGTTAAATGACCAAGACTTCGGACCCGAAGAAGGATTTTAGGTTCCTAGAGTCCCCCGGGCAACTCCTGTGATGGAGCCCACAAGAATAATATTCCGCTGCTATTTTATTTACATGTTATGAACTTATGATCGTCCATCGAGACGTATGTTTTGTAAGACATATTTATATTCGACACCTGGCTTGTAATAAATGATGCTTCACTATTTGCCATCATATGTATGAGAAAATGATCCTGGCATACATGTGATATTCACTCGGTTGTTCTTCGGAGAAACCGGGTGTGACAGAAGTGGTATCAGAGCCAAGGTTGCCCATAGGAACGTGGACCTAGGTAGAAATGGACGTATTTAAGGACCCTATTTTCTTAAAAACTATTTTACAAAGGTGTGGGTTGAAAAGTGTTATTTAATGGGGTCAATTTATTCATCTTGCCCCAAATTTTATTCAAAATACAATTTTTATTTAAATCTTATCTAACTTAATTTTAAATGTTTTATGTTTTAGATGGTTCGCATGATCCGCACCGCCCGCAAATCCACCGGAGGGAGAGTTCCTGTAGTTGCCCTTACCCTAAGAGAGGGGAATCGCCCGGTGACGTACCACTCCTAAGGATTGGCAGTAGGAGGCTTGTTGTGCCGTCTTCGGCGTATGCTCCAAGCCGCCAGCAATACGGGCAAGCTAACCATACACTACAGCTCCACCCGGACCATCCGTGAGAAGCGGGAAGAATGGAGTTCAGTAATGAGGATTATCCATGAAAATCAGCTATTCAAGATCCACCGCTCTCCAGCTTGTCGAGCGACACAGGTCGATGCCGAGAAGGATGTCACCTGGGAGGCCATCACCTGCCAGAGATACATCTACTGTCGCCACCTGGACAGGACTGAGTACATGTATGTCCTCCAGCATGAGAGTGGTACAGCGGAGTACAAGTACCCGCCAGTGCAGCAGGGGACTTCCCATGAGCACATGTACCTGTGCTTGGAGGATGCTGCTATGCTTAGCACTCGACTGCAGGAGTGTCAGCAGTAGCTTCAGGATGTTCGTGACACCCTGAAGGAGACCGAGGCATTGCTTCGAGCCAGCTTGAGGGCGAGAGAAAGAGGAGATGGGAATGAACTGTGTGTCACCGTGAACGACACATGGACTCCTAACTCCCCAGATTGTCGCGCAAGAAGGCGTCGCCGCACTTCTCCACCAGCAGCTTCCCCACCCAAAGCGGAGTCAGAGGGCAGCCGCAATAATGAGGAAGATCCTGAGGAGCCAGCTCAGTGATACGAGTCGTGTAGAGTCATTTCCCTTAGTTCAGCAGGTTATCGAGTAGTCGAGTCGATACCTTAGTTAATGGTGTGTTACTGTTTGGTGTGGGACGTGAGTTGTGGAAGCCATGGGCATTTGTCCGCAACCTCGTCTTTAGGCTGTTTTGCTTTGATATGTGAACCCCTATGAATTAAGAGTGCATTTATTTTCGTGTGAGATGTGAAACCCTCAGAAAATGTTAATATAATAAGACATCATGAGTTTAAGTTTAAACAAGCAAATTGGGAATTTAATACGAAATGCTTTAAATTAACATTTGGTTGATCATGATAGATGGCCGGAAGAGGAAAGGGTCGTGGTGCCAACCCTGCCAACAACAACGATGAGGCCGGCAACCCTCATCTTTCTGGAGGACAAGACAGGGGTGGTCGCCGTGAAGGAGTTGATCCCATCCACCAAATGCTTGAAAATCATAATCAGCTCATCCAGAGCCTAACTCAAGTGGTGGCTAACTTGCACCAAGTTCCACCTCCACAAGCTGCACCACGCCAACCAAGGTTGAGTGAGTTTCTAGGGACTCAACCTCCAAAGTTTGCAAGTGCTGCTGAACCTCTGGAGGCAGATGATTGGCTAAAGACCATTGAGAGCAAGATGAGGATCATACAATGCCAAGGGTATGAGAGGGTGCTGTTTGCCTCTCACCAATTGCATGGACCTGCTGCTGATTGGTGGAACGCTTACGTGGCCGCCCATCATGACCCTGAGAACATCACTTGGGGAGAGTTCAAGCGTAGTTTCCGTAACCATTACATACCAAGGGGTGAACTCAAAAACAAGAGAAAGGAGTTCTTGGGGCTGCAGCAAGGAAACATGACTGTGAGGGAATACCTCACTAAATTCACCCAACTATCCCGTTATGCACCACAGGACATCGAGACTGATGAGCAGAAACAGGACTGCTTTGTGGAAGGACTTACAGCGGAAATGCAGTGTGCAATGTACTCCAACGAGTATGAAAGCTTCCAAAAGATGGTGTACAGAGCATTTGTTGTGGAGAGGAAGCTGAAGGCCTTGGAAAATGAAAACAAGAGGAAGGCGGGATGGTCACACCAAGCCTCGGGTAGCAACACACGCCCACGACTGATGCAACCAACTGCAGGGCAGACGAGCCGTGCTGTGGTGCCCTACTCAGCACCCAGAGGGTACAACCCAAATTTCAGGCCTCCATCAACACCGGCACAGCTGCAGCGTCAGTTTGTACAGCAGCCTCGTCCCACCTATCAACCTCGACCAGCAGTGCAAGGACCACAGAACCAACCCCAAGACAACAAAGGCCAGGCACCTAAGGTTGGGGTGCAATGCTTCAATTGTGGCGAGGTGGGGCACTACGCTCATAAGTGCCCAAAGAAGAAGCCCGTGCAGCCGCAACAGCAGAATGTGATGCGAGGACGGGTGAACCATGTGACCATGGAGGAGGTGCAAGAGGCACCTGACGTGGTAGTTGGTAAGTTTCCTGCCAATTTACACATTACGACCCTGTTGTTCAATTCTGGTGCTACCCACTCGTTCATTGCCCAAGGGTTTGTTAAGAAGCATGATCTAGCAACAACACAAATGAACCATATGCTAGCAGTAAACTCTCCATGGGGAGAAATAGGGACAAGACAAGTGTGTCCCAGGGTGAATCTAGACATTAATGGGGTGATATTTACTGCAAACCTCATAGTGATAGATTCACCAGGTATAGATATTATTTTGGGTATGGATTGGTTGACCAAACATAAAGGAATCATCCATTGTTCGACAAGAACGGTGGAACTAACTCACCCTAGTGGCACCAGAGTAAAGTTCATAACCATACAAGAGCCTAGGAGGGACATTAAACTCAATCATGTTGAGGTGGAAGTAGAGGAGATCAGGATCATCAGGGAATATCCAGACGTTTTTCTGGAGGAGTTGCCAGGTATGCCTCCCCATCGTGAAGTGGAATTCGCGATTGAGCTAGTGCCTGGAACAGCTCCGATATACAAGAGACCCTATCGGATGGACTCCAAATAGCTGGAAGAACTCAAGGAACGTTTAAGAGAATTGACAGAGAAGGGGTACATTCGTCCTAGTTCCTCACCATGGGGAGCTCCAGTGATATTTGTGCCCAAGAAGGACGGAACCCAAAGGTTGTGCGTAGACTACCGTGCGTTGAATGAAGTAACCATCAAGAACATGTACCCATTACCCCGCATTGAAGACTTGTTTGATCAGTTGAGGGGAGCTTGTGTGTTCTCGAAAATTGATCTCAGGTCGGGATACCACCAACTTAAGATAAGACAAACTGATATTCCAAAGACAGCTTTCGTATCTCGGTACGGACTGTATGAATACACCATCATGCCTTTCGGGCTAACTAATGCCCCGGCATACTTCATGTATCTCATGAACAAGGTATTCATGGAATATCTGGACAAATTTGTGGTGGTTTTCATTGATGACATTCTCGTCTTCTCCAAAGATGAAGAAGAACATGAGAGGCATTTAAGGTTGGTGTTGCAAAAGCTGAGAGAACACCAACTATATGCCAAGTTGAGCAAGTGTGAATTTTAGCTGAAGAGAGTTCCCTTCTTAGGACATATAATCTCGGAGGGAGGAATCTCCGTAGATCCAGCCAAGATCGAGGATGTACAGAAGTGGAAGACCCCTCAGAATGTCGGGGAAGTTCGAAGCTTCTTGGGATTGGCTAGGTATTATCGACGGTTTATTGAGGGTTTCTCCAAGATCTCGAGACCCCTCACCAAATTGTTAGAGAAGGGAATCACATGCACATGGACACCGCAGTGCGAGACGAGTTTTCAAGAATTAAAGAAAAGATTGACAACAGCCCCAGTGCTAGTTATGCCAGACATGCAGAAGAACTTTTTGCTGTACTGCGATGCCTCTGGACACGGGTTGGGATGTGTTCTCATGCAAGAGGGGCATGTTGTGGCCTATGCGTCCCGGCAGCTCTGGAAACACGAGAAGAACTATCCTACACATGACCTAGAGCTAGCTGCAGTGGTACACGCGTTGAAGATTTGGCGGCATTACTTGATGGGGAAGAGGACAGAGATATATACGGATCATAAGAGCTTAAAGTATATTTTCACACATCCAGATCTCAACCTCAGACAAAGGAGATGGTTAGAGCTGATCAACGACTTTGATGTAGGCATCAACTATCATCCTAGGAAAGCGAACGTCGTGGCGGATGCTCTAAGCCGGAAAGTGCAGGTCAACATGTTGAGTTCGAAGGACATGCCTACAGAATTGAAGGAAGAGATTGCAAAACTCAATCTATGTCTGGTGAATAGTGGTGAGGCCATCGCCATGGAAGTGGACTCCACATTAGAGCAAGACATACGTGATGGTCAAAAGAATGATGAGAAGATACAAGAAATCAGAGAACTCATCAAGGATAATAAAGCCCCTGGTTTCAGAGAGGATGAACAAGGTACGGTGTGGCACGGGAAAAGAATCTGTGTGCCTGAAGTGAAGGAGATCTGTGAATTAATTTTGAAGGAGGCTCATGATTCCGACTATTCCATTCATCCTGGGAGTACGGAGATGTATCATGACCTCAAGAGCAGGTATTGGTGGTATGGCATGAAGCTGGATGTCGCGGAACATGTTGCCCTATGTGACACATGTCAGTTGGTGAAAGCAGAACATCAACGACCCGCGGGATTATTGCAACCACTCAAAGTGCCTGAATGGAAATGGGAAGAAATAGGTATGGATTTCATAGTGGGACTGCCTAGGACCCAATCGGGTTATGATTCAATATGGGTCATCATCGACAAGCTAACCAAGGTAGCTCATTTCATCCCCGTGAAAGAAAGCTACAGCGGATCTAAATTGGAAGAATTATACATGTCAAGGATCGTGTGTTTCCATAGAGTGCCAAAGAAGATAGTGTCAGATCGAGGGGCACAGCTCACCTCAAGGTTCTGGCAGAAGTTACATGAAACCATGGGAACCCATCTAAATTTCGGTTCTGCCTATCATCCCCAGACTGACGGACAGGCGGAAAGAACCAATCAGATCCTTGAGGATATGCTGAGAGCGTGTGCGCTCAATAACAATAGGAGTTGGGATAAGAACTTACCGTATGCGGAGTTCTCCAATAACAACAGCTATCAGGCTAGTATGAAGATGTCACCATTTGAGGCTTTGTATGGGAGGAAGTGCAGAACTCCCCTATTTTGGAACCAAACGGGGGAAAGTAAAGTGTTTGGGCCCGAGGTACTACAAGAAGCCGAGGCGAAAGTGAGGGAAATCCGCAACAACTTGAGGATAGCACAGACCCGACAAAAGAGTTATGTCGATGTACGGAGAAGAGAGCTTATTTTCAACGTGGGGGACTATGTCAATCTCAAGGTGTACCCTATCGGAGGACTTCGTCGGTTCAAGGTGAAAGGGAAGTTATCACCTCGATACATCGGACCCTTTCAGGTTCTGGAGAGGAAAGGCGAAGTGGGATATCAACTAGGACTACCGGCTCGCCTATCAGATGTGCATGACGTATTCCATGTGTCACAGCTCAAGAAATGTCTGAGGACGCCTGAAGAGATGTTACCCATGAATGAGGTTGATGTAGGAGAGGATCTGTCTTATGCCGAGCAACTGGTCAATATTTTGGAGACAATGGAACGCCTCACAAGAAATAAAAGAATCCGGATGTGCAAGGTGCAGTGGAAGCATCACTCGGAGGAGAAGGCCACATGGGAGCGAGAAGACGAGCTTAAGGCACAGTTTCCGGAATTGTTTTCCTAGAACCACCAATCTCGAGGACGAGATTTCTTTTAAAGGGGTAGAGCTGTAACACCCCAAAATCTGCTAAAGAGGGGAATTTAAAAAATTTTGGACGTATTGCATGTGGTGCAAAAATTAAAATTTAAATTTGAATTCAAATTCAAATCAAAACAGAAAAGAAAAGGACAAAGAAAAAGAAAAAGAAAAAGAAAAACTCCACCGGCCAGTGGGCCGAAACCCACCAGCCGGCCCACTACTCCCCCGCGCCAGCCCACAACCGCGCGCCCTCTCTTCCTCTCACTGACACGCGGGGCCCGCGTGTCATCTCCTACCTCCCGCACGCCCCCAACGGCCGGACTCTTCCCCGCGCCCGATCTCAACGAACTCTGGAAACCCGCGTCCCCAGCCCGAATTCTGGTCCCGGACGTCTCAAACTCGATCCCAACAGACCGCCACCCTCCCTCGCCTATATAAACGCCGACAATCACCCTGTCTTTCCCCCCCGATCGGCCGTTCTTCTCTCCTGTGAGAACCGAAGATTCAATCCCCATTTTCTTTCGATCATTGCACGGATTATCTGATCTAACGTGCTGATCGTGCTCCACCGCCCCCAGGGAGCCCTGCATGTGAAGGGAACGACAAGTTTCGCGCCCTAGCAGCTGTTCCGATGTGCACCGAAGATCGTCGCCGTTGAAGCTCGCCGCCGACCGATTTCCAGGACCTCCGAGTGTTGGAAAACCCCTCGGTGAGCGTCCCCTACCCCTCCGCAGCCGATCCATGCAAAAAGATGCAAGTTCTAACGAGTAGCGGCAAAAGCCGAGGCTGCGCCGGTGAGATCGCCATCCCCGCCGCCGCGCGCGCGGGCTGGCTCCGGCCAGGGCGACGTGGCCACTTGAGGGCCGTCTATTTTAAATCGCACGGTAGAATTAAAACCCGCGCGTACCGGTTCGATGAGCTAATCTGAGCCGTCCACTTTAAATCGGACGGTCCACATCAGCTTCGCGTTATAAAGGCTGGGATTCTTACGCGCTACCCCCTGGGGATTTCAGAAAACACGAGCTAGCCCCGGAAACTTCTGATCTAGCCTCTAGAACTTCAGAAATTCGTGTAAATTCATTTAAAAATCAGTTTTAGCCCCTGGACTTAATAAAAATTAGCAAAACCCCTCTGTTATGTGTAGTTAGACCCCTGGAAATTTGTAAAAAATAAATTAGACCCTGTAGTAGGGTGGATTTACCTTTTTGACCCTATATGATATTAAATTAAGAAATTTCAATATGTGACTAGGATTTAAATTTAAAAGGTAAGGCAAACACATGTACAAATTCAAATTTAAACTCTCCTAGCACTTGGAAAACTTTAGAATGAGTTAAAAATAGATTTTTGGTTGAAATGAATCTGTCTAATTGTTGTTCATATTTATTAGTTCTAGAAATACCTTTTTAGGCTAGGAAATAATTCTGAAAACTAATAAAATAAATTTAAATTAGCTCACATCAGAGGAGAAGTTTAAAAATATATTATTTAATATTTTAGATCAGAACCTATTCTGTTTAGATGATATGACCTACTATTTAATATTAAAACTCACTTTTAGGCATAGAAGATAAATCTGAAAAATATAGGAAAATAGGTATGCATAATTAGAAAATGATAAATGAAGTCTCCAAATCCAAAAACTTCAGTTTAGGATTTGGTAGAAGTTCTGAAAACCTATTTGGAATAGGAAAATACCTTTTATACAAACTTTGTGGCTAAGAAGTGTAATAATTGAGTATAAAGAATTTGTTCAAGTTGGAACTTCATATATAGTGTGCAAATAGAAATCTGAACATAGAAGTTAGAAATAATATACATATGTTTAAAGGTGAATGTAGGCCAAAAATCAACACATGTAGAGTAACCACAACACTTAGAAATGTGAATGACTTTCATAGGTATGTATGTGTGGTTTGTATGAAGTGAAAGTGTGAACTATGTCTTATGGATTGTTGTTTTCTTTTGCTATGTGTATTGGCATGAGTAGAACCTGCCCCAGAGCAAGTTCTCCCCTTCCAAGACCAAGACTTTCCATTCCCAGAACAGCAGGAAGAAGGCAAGTGTCCTTGACCACTTTGATCCTATACTAGGATGTGTAGATAGAATTATTTGCATTGTCAATTGAAATATGAAAACCATGCTAGGAAGTTTCCCTCGAATTGCATTATCTTGTTTCCTTGTAGCTTGGGTTGGGATTTATTTTACTATGTCATTCATTCATATTACTTATGCTTAGCCATGCTTAGAATGGGATAAGTGGGATATGAGATCGTCAACTTATTTACTTTACTCCTGAATGGGATATTATGAGCTATGTAGAGTTAGGGATCAAGGCAAATTGGATGATTTGGTTGGTGCTGGGTGCACGAGACTCGGGTTTGTGTTTAGTACTTGCCTGGATCCTAAGGACCGGTTCATGGAGCATGTAACCTGGCTTTACCGTGCCAACCACATGCTGAGATGTGGCAGCTTGGCCAATTAATTAGGTGTATCCCCGGCGTAGTATGGATGTGTTGGATGGTGCGGGGAGTAGGTGTCAGCTGGACTACCATATGAACCGCAAGGCTCAAGAGGGGGCCACTGCAGTGGGGTTGGAGCCTCTTGTATGCTGTTAGGGGTGAAACCTCAGTGGGCCCATGCTCGTCGGGAATCCCTTTGTAAAGGCTTCGTAGTGATCTCCTGGCTACACAACTGGGAAGTGTGAATGTGGTTCGCGGCCACTGGCATAATGGAGGTTCTTTTAGTCCACCCGGCAACGGGGGATGAAATCACTACATGTGGGTACAGTGGTGCAAACTCTGTAGAGTCAAAACTGTCATGACAGCCATGCTCACGGTCAAGAGCGGCTTGGACTTATTCATGATTAGAGGATGATGGATTGAGAAGTTGTGGATGTTAAGCGGGAAGCTTAACATTTGAGATGAGACTATGTTTACTTGATATTGATGATAGGTTGGGAGATTGGGACCATTTCACCTATGTAGTAATGTAGGTGCTTAATAAGCTAAGGTGAAGGTATTAATTGCGTAGTGCTTTAACCATGAGTTCAACCTCTCCTCGCTTTAGCCATGCATGACATAACTTTCCCACACTTGCTGAGTACCAACGGTACTCAAACTTGCATATTTGTTGGTTTAAATTGCTGCTCAGGTCAAGGGGATGATGTGGTGTTCAATGACCAAGACTTCGGACTCGAAGAAGGATTTTAGGTTCCTGGAGTCCCCCGGGCAACTCCTGTGACGGAGCCCACAAGAATAATATTCCGCTGCTATTTTATTTACATGTTATGAACTTATTATCGTCCATCGAGACATATTTATATTCGACACTTGGCTTGTAATAAATGATGCTTCACTATTTGTCATCACATGTATGAGAAAATGATCCTGGCATACATGTGATATTCACTCGGTTGTTCTTCGGAGAAACCGGGTGTGACAGTTGAGAGCTTGAGGTGTAAATCAGCTGGCGGCACTATGGATGCGCGCGCAGAGACCTCTTCCTTGGGACGATAGGAACGGTTCAACATTTGGCTGACGGATGAAAGGTGGTTGCGTACGATGTCCGTGATGGTTGTCGCAGGCAACATCAGGTACGTGCGTACGTGTCGGGTTATTCGGGTAACTCTGCAGGTGTAAATCAATTATAATCGCTGTCCCTCACGGTCAGTGAGTACCACTTGTTCACTGTACCATGACGTAGAAAGAACTGGATAGTTCCATGTTAAAATGTTGCTGATTGAAAGATGGACTATGATTGTTAATGATTTGTTGTAGTTTAGAGCTAATTAAAGTTACTTTCAACCTTGGGCAAAGCACATGAGAGAAATGCGTTTCTTGTTTGATTGCGGCCCTCTTATGTGCCTTAGCATGAGGTTCTCCACAACTTGCTGCTAAAACTTGAAAGTAAGGTTCAACTACTTAGGCGAGTCTTTTGCAACTTATTTTCCCATTTACACCGTAATCCAGCATGTAGAAGTTTCATGTATAGGAAAGACGGGTCAGACTTGTTGAGCCATCGTGCTTACTGCTTGTGTTTGAAGCTTTTGCAGGGTGTTATGAGGAGGAGACTCCCGAGGAGGAGACAGACTCGCAAGAGGGAAACCCCGTCGAGTGGGAGTCGTGCACGTCGCCGTGTTAGTGCGTGTGTGTGTGTGTGCTAGAGGGGACACGTTCACGGGCTGAACATGAACTCTGTTCGTAGTCTACGCCCGTGAGTGTGGACTGAACTTATTTTGTTGTAAACATGTACATAAATTCTTTTATGTAACAAAACTTTGCTTACGCTTTGTACGTTTTATGTGTGTTATCCGGTGCTGTGCAACGCAGAAACCCTCAGCGGGATCGTCGCTCGATTGAGGCTGTGTCACGTTCAGGGGCCAGATGAGTGGGGGCAAGAAGGGGACTGACACGACCACACGGTCTTGTCGAGCCAGGATCACGCTGAGGGGTGCTGCGTTGCACAGCACCGGATAACACACATGAAAGGTACAAAGCGGAAGCAATGTTTTATTACATAAACCAGTTTATGAACATTTTTACAACAAAATAGTCCAGTCTACACTCACGGGCGTAGATATGCATCGAGTTCACGTTCAGCCCGTGAACGTGTTCCCGCTAGCAAGCACACACACTAACAATGCGGCGTGCACGACTCCCACTCAACGGGGTTCCCCTCCGGGGGTTCCGTCTCCTCCTCGGGAGTCCCATCCTCATAAAACCCTGCAAAAGCTTCAAACACAAGCAGTGAGCATGATGGCTAAGCAAGACTGACCCGTCTCTCCTATACATGAAACTTCTACATGAAGGTTGATAGGTTACATGAGGTAAAATAAGTTGCAAAGGACTCGCCTAATTAGTGGAACCTTACTTTCAAGTTTTAGCAGCAGGTTGTGGAGAACCTTACGCTAAGGCACATGAGAGTGCCGCAATCAAACAAGAAACGCATTTCTCTCATGTACTTTGCCCAAAGTTGAAAAGAACTTTAATTAGCTCTAAAACTACAACAAGACATTAACAAGCAAAGTAGGTCTTTCCAATCAGAAAACTTTTAACATGTATCTAGCCTGTTCGTTCTACGTTACGGTACAGTGAACAAATGGTACTCACTGACCGCGAGGGACGGTGATTATAATCTATTTACACCTGCAGGGTTGCCCGAATAACCCATCACGTATGCCCGTACTATTGCGCATACAGAAGCTAGAATGGTTAGGGCACATTTTTCCTTCACAGCCTTAGCCTAAAGCCGGGTAGGGGCAACGAATTTCGAGCTTTCCGATCGGCGGCCATGGCGGGGACACGCGGGCGCACGGTGACAACCGATTCCCAGCCGTTCCCGGGCCGTTTTGAAGCCGTGTAGGTCTTCTGTAAGCTCCCGGGATGCTTTAGCGTGGGTTGGTTGCTTGTTTGCCGGGATAGGTCGGCCGGCCGACGGTGCCGCAGTACTCCCGAGGCCGCCACACGTCGCCGAGGGTAGTCCGTCCACCGGCAGCCCGAGCCAACGCCGCAGCCGTATTCCCCGACCTCCCAAGCTCACAGGCAGCGACCGAGGGGCGGCAGGGAAGCCAGGTCCGGCGAGCTCCGGTGGAGTGCCAGCGAGGGGGGTGCGCGGGCACGGGAAATCGACCGAGGAAGAAGAAGACCCCGTCGGACCCACATGTCAGCGACTGGAAATTTAAAATCTGGATATGCTGTGGCGTGTGTTCCAGTGTGTCTGCACGTGGGCAAACCCTGTAACCGGTGTGGCTCGCGTTCTATTGGCTGCCATTTAAACAGTGGGTCCGGGTAGGTTTTTTGTAGGAAATTAATTCCAGATTTCAAGCAAAGTTTAGAAATTCATAAATTGTGCTAGGAAACTCCAAATTGGGTGATTCAAATTCGGTTAGATTCATCTTGGCAAGACCTATCAAATGGTGCAACCCAATTTGTATGAAAATCAATAGAAAATTCTGGAAAGTTCTTTAAAGCTTTTCAGCAAAACAATTTTAGGGGAAGTTTGGTTCATCCAAAAATCCTCAAAGTTTGCCAGAATATTCCTTAGGGTGTTAGGACATTCCTGTAAAATTTTCAGCTCATTTGGAGTTGATTTAGTTAGGATAATTTTGATTTCAAGTTTCTGTATTCAAATGAATACAGAAACAATTTCAGAGAATTTCCAAAACTTGGAAATTCAGTTCTGGGCAGTTCTTAGCTCCAAAAATCCTAGGAAAATTAATGCATGCTCCCTGAGCTATGCTTGAAATTATAGTTCACTTGAATGTGCATGAAAGTGCAAATTTATTCAGAATTAATTCCTTTTTGCCTAAATGCTTAGGGAATTGTTCTGTGTGATCTACTCATTGAAAGATTCTGAATTTTGGTCCAGATGGCTTTCTTGTGACAAGGAACTCACATGAAAAATTTCAGCTCCATTGGAGCCCTGAATCAGTAATGTTCTGTTCAACTTCATTAGGTATTCACCACCAAGTGATGAACCCCACTTATCACTTGATCATAGTACTTCAACCCAAACTCAAACCACTAGCACCAGTGTCATGAATTCTTAAACAGAGTTCCATTTAAACTTGTCTTTAGAACTTGTTAGCAAAAGTTTTACAATTAAACCTATATGCATGTTCATAACGTGTAGTGATTAAACGTGGAAGAGTGGAGGAGGAGTGAAGCTTGGATCAAGGGGCAAGAAGGCAGTGATTAAGCTTCAAGTCATCAGCAACTAACTTCACAATTATCTGACTTTAGTCACCTGTAAAACCAAGGCAAGCTCCGGTTTGCATTTAAGTTGTTCTATAAAGATTTTCATTTGTTCACTACTATTGGTCAAAGTTTGTATGTGCATTAGGTCAAGGATGTTTTACACTCCACTTGCATAACCAAAAATGAACCCTGTGGTCAAGGGTAGAAAGGTGCAAACGCTGTAGAATAAGGCCGTGCTAAATAGGCTAGGACATCCGGTAGAAGACGAGTAGTTGGAATCTACTCGCGAGTTTTAGTTCAGGATTACATAAGTGTAATTGGAAAAGAGGCAAACTAAAGTTTACATTTCTAAAGATGAGACCGGGCAGGAGGGTAGGCAGCGACAAGACGAGATCTTGGTCGACTAGCTCTGCCTGTGTCGGTTAAGGACCAATCTGTGTGCCGCATCTAGGAGCAAGCATTGAGTTGTGTACCGGATGCTTACTGCTATATGGGAACCAGGAAACCGATGTACCAGGTTAACTGGATTGTAGAGGCATACCACATCGTCTCGTTAAACCTATGAGCCCGAGACGGCGCGACCAGTTCTACAGTCGAGTGTCCTGCGAAAGGTTGCCACATACGACGTAATGAAGGACACCAGAGTTGGGTCTTCATAGGCGGGCGTATGTGTCGAGCTATCTGGGCAGTGTTTGATTCAAATCACCGTCCCTCGCGGTTATTGAGTACCGCTTGCTCCCATGTTTTGACGTAGTAATCAACTTGTGTGGAAATAGTTTGCAAAGTTTTAATTGCTGCTATGATTATTGTAAATTGCATGAAAACCCTGTTTGAAGTAGAGATAGAGCAAACTAAAGTCATTTTCCACCTTGGGACAAGTAACATTGGAATGAAGCGTTTCTTGTTTGATTGTGGAGTTCCAATGTTGCTGGGCGCAAGGTCACTACTATTATGGCTAAAATCTGAAAGTTAAGGATGAACTCGTAGGCGAGTCCTTTTTGCAACTTATATGTTTAGGTCTTAAGTTACTTTCATGTAGAGTTGCATGCTTTAGGAGATACGGTTACGTCTTGCTGAGCCTTTGTGCTCACTCTTGCTATATGAGTGGTTTTGTAGGTTAACCCGACGCTATAAAGAAGGTTGTCCGGTGAGACTCGGAGATTTCCGAGTCATGTTACACATGGAGAACCTAGCCGCTGCCATGTCTTCGTGTTGCTAGCGAGAGGAGTCCGCGGGCTGGACCTCTTCTCGGGTGCTTCGTAGTTATTCGACGTGAGCTGTTTATAGACTTCTGCTGTAGCTATTTTATGTAAATTATTTGCAAAGGATATTGTAAGCTTCCACTTTTGATTTATGTAATACAGTGTTCCTTATTGTGTGCTGTTGGATGCCGCGTAACACGGCACCACCCAATGCGATTCCCGGGCAAGGTGGCACGGCCACGTGATCGGGACCAGGCCCCCATAGGCGTGGTATCAGAGCAGCATTGGTAATAGCGCACGGAATAAGGATCATATTATGAACTTAGGATACGGTGAGGAAACGGTATTAGGCCCACATAAGGACTATAGTAGTATAGTTACTTAAAGTGGCATGACTAACATACTTGTTATAATTCTGAATTTTGATTATGTAACGACACACCTACTCTCAGGTAAGCATGGTAAGGAACGCCACCAAAAGCGGTTCAATTTCGGTTAGCTCCCCTGACGAGGAATGTGGTTCAGGGATTGGTCTCACAGCTTTGTGTGAGACGTCAAAATGAAACTCTTGGACTCTTCATGTTCCTGAGTTCATATGAAACGCTGATCCATAGCGTGCATTAGGCAAGCAAGTGGAGACCCCATCTTGTGGTCAGTAACGCGATAGTGTGTTCTTCTGGAAATAGCCTAGGAGGACATATACAGCGCTTGCCATCGGCGTGCCCTGCAGGGCACTAGGTGGTATCCGTTGGGTTGATAACATTCCCAACCGTGACGACCCGTTCATGATATACTCGGGTTCCCCATCGTGTGGTGTTAAAACACGATCACGTACCTTGAGACGTGGCTTAACTCAAGGACGGCCGTATTGCAATGATACGGGCGTTTGTATTTACTTTCAAATATGGAACTGCCTGAAATGAAACAACCTTTGAGTGCACCACTATTGAGTGTTCTTCTGCAGGTACTAACCACGTACGTATCCCCTGTAGTACACGTGTGCGAGGGACTGTCTTAGTGCCACTGATAATACGTATATGCCGGTATAATCTGGTTAGGATTTTCTTTGGTGAGGCAACGTAGTACCGACATGTTTCTTATGGTGCATCAACGCCGTACTACACTTAATAACCTCTTCCCTATGAAGAAATGATTCTTGAACTAACTTTCAACTAAAAATGGAAGTTTGAAACAAATATTAGTTACTGAACTCTTATTTTGAGCTAAGATTCAAATAAGAGCATGACTAGGCTTCAAAGATTTCAAAAACAGAGTGCTCTGTTTTCAGGCAGGAATTCTTGCTGGACTTTAACAGAGCATAACTCTGAGTAGCTTGACCCAGTTAAGGTGTATGATACAGTTCTGGAAAGATTTTCAAGTGATATACAACTTCTTTGCAGACCTCCAGAGAAAAATCCCACGTTAAATGGGTAGAAAGTTCAGATGAAGGTAAACTGTCCAGAACCAGGACAGCGGCAAAAACCTCTCTGGACCTTTATGTTTTTAAGCCATAACTTCCTGTAGAAAAATCCTTAAGGAGCCTATGATACACCGTTGTAAAGGTTATGAAATGTGCAACATTATTTTAGTTCAGAGTTTGCTCATATTCTTATTGTATTTTCATATACAACGGTGATAAAGTAGCCACATACAAAGGAGATGCTGGCAAATTTTATCCAGGAATTCTGTCAACTTTGAGCAATCATAACTTTTGATCCAGATATGATCTAGAGGCATATAAGTACTCGTTGAAAAGATACTGAAGTTTACTAAAACTTTGGTATTGGACTCGAGTCATTAATCTGTAGTTAACTTGAGTAAATTTTGGAGTTTGTGTGAACTGGTCAGGGTAGTCCAGCTGATTAGTTTAGCGTACTTAAGATTTGTTTAAACATGAATGTGGTTATGCTTTCATAAAGTTCATGAAATTTTCATGTTTTACTTATTTTTACTTACTACTTAGATAGAATTTTGATTGACTTAAAATTATGTTTCGTGCAGTATGGTACGCACACATTCTCAAATGGAGATTGGAGGTTCAAGTCGAGGTGGGAATGACTCGACTTCATCACAAGAGCCATCGCCAACCGGATTGGCTGAAATTATGGCAAAGATGAATGAAACTCTCCAAACTCTAGTTCAGCAGGGAATAAATAGAGAAGCTCAACATCACATGCCAACCCCGAGCACTTATCTGGATTTCTTGGAGACACAACCGCCGGTATTCTCCGAAGCGGCTGACCATTGTGAAGCAAATCACTGGTTACGTGTCATTGAGTCCAAGTTTGGGTTGATCCGATGTGATGACTTCTCGAAGACTCTATTTTCCACTCAGCAGCTTCATGGATTTGCTGGAGCATGGTGGGCAGAATACCTTGCTATCCAACCAGCAGGGCATCGTGTCACATGGTCGGAGTTCCAGGATGTGTTTCGTGCTCGTTTCGTTCCTGCAGGCATAATGCAAACAAGTCTTGATGAATTCTGGAATCTAAAACAAGGAGAAATGAGTGTTATTGAGTATGCGAAGGAATTCAATCGCTTAGCTCAATATGTCCCTGATTATGTGAAATTACCATCCTTGAAGGGTTATCTTTTTTACCGAGGGCTGACTGCTAGGCTGCGATGTGAGTTGGATCAAGTTAGCCAAGAGAATTTTGATGAGTTTGTTAGCTGTGCTATCACTCAGGAATATTATTCCAATCTCTACCTTAAAGAAAAGAGGGAGAGGGACTCATCATAGGATGAATGTAATTATCTGCCTCAGAAGTAACGGTTGGTAATCCGTTCACCTTCCGGTCGAGAGGTTCCACAAGAGGTTGTAGTATCGAAGTACACGTGTGTAAAGCTACCAGGGGGGTAAATGGTAGATAAAAAACTTTTCAGCGGAAGCAACAAAACACCCCTCAACAGGAAACCGATCTGTTAAAGAAACCGTGTGTGCGACCAATCTAAACGTGTTCAACTGTGACAAAACTAGTATAGGTTGTAGAGAATCAAGTCACGAAGACGTCACAACAAGAATCATGGAAATCCGTTGAGAGAAACTCAAGTTACGATCGGAAGATCGAACAAAGGTCAATCTGTCCTACGCGAGAAAAACAGTTCTGGAATACTTCAAAGAAACTCGTGTAGATCAGAAACCACAAATTCAATGACCGTGAAATTTTCACAGATGATATATAATCAAGTTATGAATACAACCCAAAAGAAATCACATCAATTGGATCTGTAAAACTCGAGTTATGATAAAACCACCGAAGCAAGGTAGTGCTAAACAGAAACTCGATGAGAAAAACTTGTCTGAAACAAGTCGGACGAACAAGGCACAAAAGTTCCTTTAGAATACGAATTTTGTTTATCAAAACACAAGAGGAACAGCCCCAAAGTCGTGCACCCACGAGCCTTGGCCTCCCTTGCTTATATAACCAGCCCTAAGGCCAACCCAATTCAAACTAGGACTCCTACTCCTACTTGGATTCAAACTGTAACTTTCCAATACTGCTCAAGACTCTTCTATACACAGAAGCAATCTTAAGACTTCCAAACACCTTAGGAACATTCCAAACATTCCTAAAATAACTCAAATTCGTGATCCACACGAAACCCTATCATAACCAAATCAAACCTTTCCATATTTGAGTCAAATACGACTCAGCCGCAGCCTGAGTCCATAACCTAGTCGGTTGGACCTTTCCGACCAATTCTTTACGTCCACATCTCTTCATCATGCCTTGGAACCATGCAGCCACGTCCATGCACTCCTTGCACACGTGCAAACATCTTCCAACGGCGTCCAAGATACCTTAATATGCATTGTTCTTGATTCAAACATACTGCGCAACCTCGCGATCAACTCAACCACAATTCCTCCCGAACTTGGTTGTTGAACCTCATCTTCTCCCTAAGACTAGTTCAATGGATCCCGTCACCAGCCATGTCTTGAACTCAAGCAACACCTGCACATGAATAAACAACCAATACTTTCAAGCACAAGTCCTCGACTTGACTCTCGTTAGTTCCAAAACTACAACATCTTGCATGAGCACCTCACATAAGCATGTTGTAAACCATAGCAAAATGATATCAGCCATAACCACCAAAACACACCAAAAACTTAGTAAAATAATACTAAGCAAACTTTCCATAAGAGTAAAGCAAGTTCGAAACATTGCAAGTTAAAAGCAGAACCATTGCAATCAATCTCCGAACCTTACCAAAGCTAACCGGACCTTGAACCGGAGCTTACCAAAGCTAGTCGGACCTAGCGCCGGAGCTTACTAAAGCTTAGTCGGACCTAGCACGGAACTTACCAAAGCTAGTCGGACCTAGCACCGGAGCTAGCAAAAACAAGTCGGACCTAGCCAAAATAAGTCAGACCTAGACAAAGCAAGTCGGACCTTACGTCGGACCTTGCAGGAGCTCGGACCTAGAGTTGGACCTTGTTAAAAAGGTAGTATTCAAAACTTTTATCGTCAAAGCCAATGTATTCAGCACACATAGGTCTCACAATCTCCCCCTTGATGAATGCATTGGCAACACCACTTAAAATCCGAACATTGGCTTATTCACATGAAAAGTTTTGAAAACAATTTCTCCCCCTTTGTAAATCAGAAATTAAATGAGGAGAAAAACAAAAAAATACCAAAAATTCTCCCCCTGAGAAGAATCATGCCAAAACACTTGTGAATGTGTGCAATGTGTGATCAATTTCTCCCCCTTTCACAATGTATTCAGCAAGGTACAAAACAGAAATTTTAATTTGTTATGAGCACATTATAACATATAGATATAAAACAAAGCTCATCCAAATCATACTATCAAGTAACTTACACTATCACATCAATGAAATACATAAAGTAGTGTAAGCCATGCTAGAGATCAAGTGTAATTTTCAATTTAAGCAAGTCATGATCTCACAAACTTAACTATTTCAAGACCTGAAAGCATGACACTTGTTACTGCATTTTATTTATCATTTAAAGCGCAAATTTTGATCTTATGACATTTGCAAGAGATTATATGCAGTATCAGCCTTATTCTAACCAACCAAGCCAAGCCTATGTCATTTGACAGCCAGAAGCTTAAGGACATGGTTTTAGTCATACACAACTCTTTTTAAGTTCATATCTAAGTGCAATGATAAGCCATCTCAAAAGAAGAAGTGCGATGCATGCATATTCTCTTGATCTTTTCTCATTTTTTTATTTGAACATAAAAATTCAACATGTGAGTTGATTACTTGATTAATTCTTTATGATTAAAAGCACTCGTGAGCATGCAACAAGTTCAAAACAGCAAGAAAGTTCGACCATGACCAGATTTAGTGTAAGTAATTATTCCAATTACTAGATATGGTAAAAACTACAAAATGTATAACACGAGTAATGTAGTAAGAACTTTCAGCATGAAAAAGGAATCACAAAGTCATATATGCATGAAATACTATGCTCATATTATTTTAATTTCAGATTCACACATAGACTTCCCAAGTTTCAAAATTCTCCCTCAATTTAAGCCATGAGGATGCATAACCCCTATTTCACTATGAATGTAACAAAAACGAGTGAAATTCAAAGGTTTTGTAAAGATGTCAGCCAATTGTTGTTCGGTATCTACATGGTGAAGCACAATGTTCCCTTTTTCGACATTATCACAGAGAAAGTGATACCTAATGTCAACGTGCTTAGTTCTCAAATGTTGCACGGGTTTTTTAGCAATGCAAATGGCACTAGTGTTATCACAAAACAGTGGAACACTATCTAGATCAACCCCATAGTCCTTAAGTGTTTGAACAATCCAAAGAATTTGTGAGCAAGCACTAGCAGCAGCTACATATTCAGATTCGGCTGTGGATTGTGCAACTGAACTTTGTTTTCTAGAGGACGAGGCAACAAGTGAATTACAAAGAAAATGACAAGCACTAGAAGTACTTTCCCTATCAATCCTACAACCCCCAAAATCAGCATCGGAAAAAGCTTTCAAAGTAACGGTTGAGGAAGAAGGAATAAAAATGCCAAATTTTTGAGTTCCATGTAAGTACCTGAGAATCCTTTTGATGGCTTGACGATGTGAAGCACGTGGGGAGGCTTGAAACCGTGCACAAAGACATACGCTGAATTGTATGTCCGGTCTTTATGCCGTGAGATACAAAAGTGATCCGATCATGCTTCTATATTCTTTTTGATTAACGGGATCACAATCTTCATCAAGTTCAAGTGTTGTTACTGTTCCCATTGGTGTCTGAAGAGGCTTGCTTTTGTCCATGTTGAAGCACCTTAGCAGATCTTTTGTATATTTTGTTTGATGCACAAAGGTACCCTCCTTGGTTTGCTTGATTTGCAGCCCCAAAAAGTACGTGAGTTCCCCCATCATACTCATCTCAAATTCTGAACTCATTATAGCTGAAAACTTGGACACAAGATCATGAGAAGCACAACCAAAGATAATATCATCCACATACACTTGAACGAATAATGAGTCATTGCAATGCTTAAGCATAAAAAGAGTTTTATCAACCTTGCCCATCTTCCGAGTCGTTTAACACAGGGAGGACCCAGCCGCTGCTGTTGTCTTCGTGTTGCTAGCAAGAGGAGTCCGCGGGCTGGACTTCATCTCGAGTGCTCTCAGTTATTCGACGTGAGTCGATATAGACTTCTGCTGTAGTTACTTGATGTAAAGTATTTACAAAGAAAAACTTGTAAGCTTCCGCTATTGTTTTATGTAATACATTGCTCCTCATATGTGTGTTGTTGGGTGCCGCACAACACGGCACTACCCAATGTGATTCCTGGGTGAGTGGCCTGTCTCAGTTGATGGGCCTGTCTCAGCGTGGTATCAGAGCCGCATTGGTAATAGCACACGGAATAAGGAAGGTATTACGACAAAAATTTAGGTTACGGTGAGGATATGTACTAGGCCCACATAAGGATTACTATTAGCTTAATATGAAGGTGGCAACCTAACTTATTAGTTATGTCAAAAAATCGTGCATCTCGGGACTCTTTATGTCTTGGGGGGTGCACGTAAGCGCTGTCCACCAGTGTGCACAAGCTGAAGGGTGGAGCCCCACGGGTGGCAGGTAACCCGACCCGCTTTAATATCCTCTACGACTCTTCATGTCGTTTGGAGTATTCGAGCAACGCCTGTCCCTGGCGTGCATGGTGCAACTTGGGAAACCCCGTCACGTGGTTAGTAACGTGAACACGTAGCTCAAGGCGTGTTTGGCTTGAGAACACCTGTGCGAGTGATGATGGTCAGGTGTAAGAACTGTATGGATACCGGGTTCGGTGTGCAGCCGGACCTGACGATTGAGTGTGACTTCTGCAGGATTAACCATGAAACCGTAGTACAAATAGTACACATTTGCGAGTGACCGTTTTAGTGCCACCTAAGATACATTTATGCCGGTATAATCCGGTTAGGATTTTCTTTTGGTGAGGCTACGTAGTACGGACATGCTTCTTACGGTGTATCGACGCCGTACTAAACTTTATAACTCCTTTCCTTTGAAGAAATGACTCATGAACTAACTTTCAGCTAAAAATGGAAGTTTGAAACAAATATTAGTTATTTAACTCTTATTTTGAGCTAAGATTCAAATGAGAGGAAGACTAGGCTTCAAAGATTTCAAAAACAGAGTGCTCTGTTTTCGGTAGGAATTCTTGCTGGACTTTAACAGAGAATAACTCTGAGTAGCTTGACCCAATTAAGGTGTATGGTACAGTTCTGGAAAGGTCTTCAAGATCTCTACAACTGCTTTGTAGACCTCCAGAGCGAAATCACATGCTAAATGGGTAGAAAGTTCAGAGGAAGGTGAATGGTCCAGAACCAGGACAGCACCAAAACCTCTCTGGACCTTTCTGTTTTTAAGCCATAACTTTCTTTAGAGAAACCCTTAAGAAGCCTATGATACACCATTGGATAGGTTATGAAATGTGCAACATTGTTGTAGTTCAAAATTTGTTCAGATTCTTATTGTATTTGCATATACAACTGTGATAAAATCAGCCACGTACAAAGGAGGTGCTGGCAAATTTTATCCAGGAATTCTGTCAACTTTGGAAAATCATAACTCTTAATCCAGAGATGATCTGCAGGCATATGAGTACTCGTTGGAAGCATACTAAAGTTAACTTTAACTTTGGTATTCAACTTGAGTTATGAAAATGCTCTTAACTAGAACGAAATCTGGGGATAGTGCATAAAGGTCTGTCCTGTACAGATAGGCTGGATAGCTATGACTACTAAGGAGTTGTGTAAACATGAATTTTGTAACTGCTTTCATAAAGTTTTGACATAATCATGTTTTCATTAGTGTCACATACTGCTGGGTTCTTGTTTAACTCTTCTTAACTACATTTATGCAGTATGGTTCGTACTCGCTCTAGGAGTAGGGCCGGGAGTTCTCGTCGAAGCGGTGATGCTTCCATTCCACCGTCGGAACCACCATCCACGGGATGGATGGATCTTATGACTCGAGTCATCGAGTCTAATCAAGAGAACACTAGACTACTCCAAGAAGCAACGCAAGAACACACACGCTTACTCCAAGCATTGGTACAGCAAGGCGTACTCCAGAACACGTGACAAGCCGTTCCATCTCGGGACGCTTATCTGGATTTCTTGGCGACTCAACCGCCTATCTTTACTGAAGTCACCGAACCTGTGGAAGCAGATCAATGGCTTCGTGTCATGGAGTCAAAATTTGGAGTATTCAAGTGTGATGACTACATGAAAACTAAGTTTGCCGCTCAGCAACTCCATGGAGCCGCCGGAAACTGGTGGGTGGATCATCTTGCCACCATTCTGGAGGACCATCAAGTAGCATGGAGTAAATTTTGTAAAGCCTTTCGTACTCGTTACATACCACTAGGTATTGTCAAGGCAAAGCGGGAGGAATTTTTGGGCTTGAAGCAAAGGGACATGAGTGTCCTCGAGTATGTCAGAAGATTTAATCTTTTGGCCCAATATGCTCCCGAATATGTGGCGAAAGAAGAGGCACGGTGTGACCTATTCTTCCATGGCCTGAGTGCCATATTACAGGATAAGTTGGCCGTACACAATAACGGCAGTTACACCGACATGGTCGATGCGGCTTTCATTCAGGAGAAGCCGACACTTGAGTGGCAAGCGGAGAAGAGAAAGATGAGTGAGATCGAGCAGGCTAGCACAAGTTATGTGCCTCAAAAGTACCGTTTGGTGTATCAAGCGCCATCTGGTGAAAGATGGAGGCCACCTGTATGATCAACTCCTCAGAGATTGATTACTGGTCAAGTTCTACAACTTGGACCACCTCCACAGCCGCAGCATCAGACGGTGGTTTGTGCTCCATCGCAGCAGCCATGTGTGCCTAGCATCCCACCGCAAGTCAACGAAAAACCGGAGAGGCATCCGTGTTTCACTTGTGGACGTACGGGCCATTATGCTAGGCAATGTCCGGAGGGAACTCGAGGCTACGGGTCATCATATTTACAACAATACGGCCCGTACCTTAATCTGCAGATAGGAGGGAAGATAAGGGGCAATATTCACTATACTGTGATTGATGATGTTCCGGAAGGAGAAGCTGCTTTAGCAGGGATGTTTTCTCTGAATCAGCTACCGGTTTTAGTTCTCTTTGATTCCGGTGCCACACGCAACTTCATTAGCCAATCTTTTGTGGCTCAACATCAGCTCCAAACAGTTCATACAAAGAGGCAATACCTCATATCTTCACCCGGGGGCAGCAGTACCGCAAGCGAGGTTGTCTCCCGAGCACCTCGTTGTTTGGGGGGTAAAATATACCCTACGACCATCATTATTCTTGAAGGTCTGAAGATCGACATCATTTTGGGGATGTCGTGGTTGAATTACCACCATGCGGTTCTTAACATCAGCTCCAGGACCGTTGAGCTCAACTCCCCACAGCACGGTCTTCACATATTAATTCTGGGCGCCAGACGGCAACAGATTGCAACAGTGAACCACATGGAAGCTGTTAAGATAGAGGACATTCCGGTGGTACATGAGTATCCGGATGTATTTCCCGAGGATTTACCGGGCATGCCGCCCAGGCGAGACGTTGAGTTCAAGATTGAACTTTTACCGGGAACAACACCGATATCACGAAGGCCGTACAAGATGGCACCCAATGAACTGGCAGAATTGAAGACACAGCTGAATGACCTAATGAGCAAGGGCTTTATATGACCAAGTTCGTCACCTTGGGGTTGTTCAGCGTTTTTTGTCAAGAAGAAGGACGAAACACTATGGCTTTGTGTTGATTATCGTCCTTTGAACGCCGTTACCATCAAGAACAAGTATCCACTACCTCGCATTGATATGCTCTTCGATCAATTAGTGGGTGCAAAGGTATTTTCGAAGATGGATCTTCGGTCCGGATATCACCAGATTAAAATCCGGGCAGAAGATATTCCGAAGACGGCATTCTCAATGAGATACGGGCTGTATGAGTATCTCGTTATGTCTTTTGGTTTGACCAACGCCCCGGCACACTTTATGTACCTGATGAATTCAGTGTTCATGCCGGAGTTGGATAAATTCGTCGTTGTCTTCATCGACGATATCTTGGTGTGCTCCAAGTCAGAGGAGGAACATGCTGAACATCTGCATATTGTGCTACAAAGATTACGAGATCATCAGCTCTATGCAAAATTCGGCAAATGTGAATTCTGGATTAATCAAGTACCATTTCTCGGTCACATTATTTCAGCGGAGGGCATCGCTGTAGATCCGAGTAAGATTATCCAAGTGCAGAAATGGGAGTCACCAAAGTCAGTGCATGAGATCAGTAGTTTCCTCGGTTTAGCGGGTTACTACCGGAGTTTCATTCCGGGTTTCTCCAAGATTGCGAAACTGATGACGGAATTATTAAAGAAGAATACCAGATTTATGTGGGGTACTGCGTGTGAACAAGCTTTCAAGACTTTAGTGAATCATCTCACAATAGCCCCAGTTCTTGCTCAGCCGGATATGATGAAGCCATTCGACGTGTATTGCGATGCATCTGGCATCGGTCTTGGCTGCGTGCTGATGCAAGAAAGACGAGTGGTCGCCTATGGATCTCGTCAACTCAGAAATCACGAGCAGCATTATCCAACTCATGATCTTGAATTAGCTGCCGTGGTCCTTGCTTTGAAGATGTGGAGGCATTACTTGCTCGGAAATCTTGTACACCTCTACACCGACCACAAGAGCTTGAAGTACATCTTCACTCAGAAAGAACTGAACATGAGGCAACGAAGATGGCTAGAGCTCATTAAAGATTATGAACTTGAGATTCATTATCATCCAGGAAAGGCGAATATGGTCGCTGATGCACTCAGTCGTAAGGCGCATATCCATCACCTAACTATTGCTGATATGGATGATGAAGAACCAAGCCTCCGTATCATCCCGTATGGAGCTCTCTATAATCTCGCTCTCATTCCTACCATCCGAGAGGAGATCATTGAAGCTCAACGGAAAGACAAGGGTATGTCTCACATACGGCAAAGATTAGACAACGGAGAAATGAAGTGCTTCCGGAAGGACGATGATGGTACCTTGTGGTTCAACGACCGGATTGTAGTACCCCGGGATATGGGACTACGGAAGAAAATTTTGGATGAAGCTCATTTGTCCAAGTTTTCCATTAATCCGGGCAGTAATAAAATGTACCAAGATCTCCGGAAGAAGTTTTGGTGGACACGTATGAAACGTGAAGTTGCAAAGTACGTTTCAGAGTGTGATACGTGTCGAAGAGTCAAGGCCGACAATATGAAGAAGTCAGGCCTGTTGCAGCCATTGCAAGTACCGGCATGGAAGTGGGAAGACTTGAGTATGGACTTCATCGTTGGGTTGCCGAGGACCTCCCACAACCATGATTCGATTTGGGTAATCGTGGACCGGTTAACCAAATCAGCACATTTCATCCCTGTGCATACAAGATATAACGCAAGGAGTATGCAGAGCTGTACATAGCACGGATCTTGTGCTTACATGGAGTTCCCCACACCATTGTGTCAGATAGAGGGTCGCTGTTCGTAGCCCGTTTCTGGGAACAGCTACACGCATCCTTGGGGACGAAGTTGATTAGAAGCTCTGCGTATCACCCTCAAACCGATGGACAAACTGAGAGGGTGAATCAAATACTGGAAGATATGCTAAGAGCATGTGCCATCCACCACGGTAAGAGCTGGGATGATCACTTACCGTTGGCGGAGTTCTCGTACAACAATGGATATCAGACGAGCATCAAAATGGCACCATATGAAGCTCTATACGGCCGGAAGTGCCGTACACCATTGAATTGGTGCGAATCCGGCAAACGAGTAACGTTCGGGGTTGATCTTGACAATGAAGCCGAAGAGAGAGTTCGGATAATACAAGAGAACCTCAAAGCTGCCTAATCTCGTCAAAAGAGCTACGCGGACCAGAGACGTCGACCGCTGCATTTCGAAGTCGGAGAGCACGTGTATCTTCGTGTGTCTCTGATGAAAGGGATTCATCGATTCGGTATCAAGGGGAAACTTGCTCCCCGATTCATCGGTCCGTTTGCTATAACGGAGAAGTGCGGAAACGTAGCCTACCGGCTGGAACTACTGGCAAGCCTTGCCGGTATTCACGACATATTTCACGTGTCCCAGCTGCGGAAATGTCTCAAGTTTACCGCTGCCATCCGCACCGAAGACATCGACGAGTTGAAGACGGATCTCACCTACGTCGAGCAACCTATACAGATTATCGACGAAAAGACCCGGATCACCGGATATCGGACTATGAAATTTTACAAAGTCCTGTGGAGTAATCATACCCCGGAAGAGGCGACGTGGGAAACCGAAGATTACATCCGCAAAACTATCCGGAGCTTTTGTCATAAACTTTGTAACTACCTCCCGTCTCGTTCTTTGTTTGAATCTCGGGACGAGATTCCTTTTAAGGGGGGAGGAATGTAAAGGTCTCAAAATTTTGAGTACAAAGAAACACTTGTTTGCAAATGTTGGTTTCATATGTATGAAATTTGGGACTTGTTAAAACTTTTCCACATGTGATAACACACATGAGGGTTTTCTTCACACAAGTTTAAATGTTTATTTGAAAACTTGGAACCCAAGAGGGGTCTAAAACAAAGATGGGAAGTTCCCATATGTGTGAGAAAACAAAAATCAGATTTGGAACAATTTGTTCAAACTAAAATTCAAATGAGGACAACACAATGGAATTCAAAACTGTTGTGCTGAAAATCTCATTTGCAGCAGCCAAAATAAAAATCAGATTTCATATTTGAATTCCTTGGGTCCAAATTAGGGGGTGTGCAAAGTTTCATGATTTATGAAGATGATTTGCAACCCATTTTCCAAAATGGACTTTAAATGACAAAGAATTCAAACACCCATTTGAATTTGGATGAAACTTGCCTAATTGTCCAAATGCATACCAGATTTGAATTCCCACTATTGAATTCCATCAATATTCAAACTTGGGAGATATTTTAGAAGAGATAAGGAGGAACTGACATGTGGGACCCGCATGTCATTGAGGGAACTGAAAATTGGCAAAAGATCTCACAGTGTTGGGTCTCTGTTTGCTTTCTTCAGTCAGTACTCGACACTGACAGGCGCAGCACCGGGCGACACCGAGGATCGGCCGACGCCTCCACCTCCTGGTGAATTTCATCGCGCTGGAAGAGCCGATGGAGGCTTTAACTACTGCCGTGCTCCTTTTCACCCTCGACACCGAAGCCCCAACGCTGTTCTTCCCTTCTTCATGCGAGAAACAACCGAGCACTGCTGCCGAGCTCTCGGTCGATTGGCCACCGCCTGGAGCGTGTGCCAGCCACAGCTGAGCATCAAAACCACACCGCAGAACACCCCATGACATCCTCGAGCCATCACTGAGCGGGTTCGCGCTCTCTGCACCGTGAACAGCGAATTTCCGCGGCGGCCGTCACACAACAGCGACGCGGCGCTCTCGTGGGCGGCACCACAGAGCGGTTTTCATGACCGAGCAAGGCCACCGTGGGACGCGCGACATCTCCCTGCAGCTTCCATCCGAAGTGCAGCGCTTGTCTCTGCCTCTCGACGACGAATTTCGGAAATCTTCTCCGGCCGGGGAAAACTGACCACGGGTATGGATCCTTGAAATTCTCAAGTTATATTCGTTTTGAGCGTTGCAAATTGCACACACGGGATGTAGACTTGCTTAGCAACCATTTCCCTTTTGAAACCCAGCATGAAAAACACTGTGCACGACGTATTTCCGGTCTTTACGACGGCGGCTATGGCGGGAAGGTGCGGGTGCACGGTGAACCCCAAGTTAGAGCCATTTCCGAGCGGTTTCATTCCAACGTCGATGATCCCTAGCGTCTGCCGGTGCTCCAGAGCTTGGAAACCGAAGCTTGGAAGGCTTAGTGCGTCGGGGCGATGTCGCCGGACTTCATCCAAACCGTTGCGCCGTCGCAGGCTAGTTTGGGAGCCCTGCCAGCTCGGGAAAATCACACCATCGTGTTCCTCGGGGTAAAATAGGGCCTGGCGGCGAGTCTCAGCATCAGGGGTGGCCGGACGATCGAATCCGAGGCTGCTCCGGCGAACTCCGGCGGCGGGGGTGCGCGGGGGCGAGAGGTTGAAGACGACCTCCTCGGGCCCGCCTGTCAGCAACTCGGGATAGAGGGGCCGGATACACTGTGGCGCGGGAGCGGCTGTGACAGCGCGGGAAAACAATTCTGTAGCCCGTGTGGCGCGCTCCCGGCAGCAGACACGTGTCCCTTGGCCCCACCGCCAGTTTAAACTTTTTCCCGGATTTATTCAAATTCCAGATTTTTCCCCAAACTTTAGAAGAGCATAACTTTTGCTAGGAACATTCAAATTTAGTGATTCAAATCGGGTTAGATTCATATTGACTAACTATATCCAAATATGCAACCCAATTTGTAGGTAAGTCTTTATTTAATTCTGCAAAATTCTTTAAAGCTTTTCATCAAAAGAATTTTAGAGGGAGTTTGGTTTATCCAAAAATCCTAAAATTTTACCAGAATATTCTTTAGGTCATTATTAGACTCCTGTAAAAATTTCAGCTCATTTGGACTTGATTTGATCAGGGTAATTCAGATTGTAAGTTGCTGTGTTCAATTGAATACAGAAACATTTTCAGAGAATTTTCCAAAACTTGTAAATTCAGTTCTGGGCAATTCTTAGCTCCAAAAATCCTAGGAAAATTCATGTAGACTCTATTAACTATAATTCAAATTGTGCTTCGCTGAGTTTGACATGAACATGGGTGTTACCTCGGAATTAATTCATCTTTTATTAAACACTTAGAGAATTGTTCTGAATAACCCACTGCATGAAAAGTGCTAAATTTTGGTCCAGAGGAATTTCTTGTGACAAGGCACTCACATGAAAATAATTAGCTCCATTAGAGCTCTGGATCACCACTGTCATGTGTAATCTCTTAAGGTGATCAACACTTAAGTGGGAAAAGCACTCAACATTTCATCATAGTGTTTAAGCCCTATCCAAACCACTAGCACCAGTGTCATTTTAAATTCTTAAACAGAGTTCCAGGTTTAAAAATGTGATTAGATCTTATTAGCAAAAGCTTTTCAATTAAATACATATGCATGGTCATATCGTGTAGCATATACGTGAAGAAGGGAGAAGTACTTAAAGTGAAGATCAAGAAGGAAGGGAAGGCAAGTGATCAAGCTCCAAGTGACCGTCACTAACTGATTGTAACCTTAGTCACCTGCAAAACAGGCAAGCCCCGGTTTGCATTTGAACAGTTTTATAAAGCATTTTCATTTGTAGAGATCATAGCTTTGCATCGTTGCTTGCATTAAGTCTAGATGATGTTGAATACCCCACTTGCATGACCAGAAACACCTAAGAGAGAGAGGGTAGAATAACACCTCCTCGAGGGAATTTGGCTACGCTAATGTTAGTAGGAAAGGTCCGGTAGAAGACGAGTAGTTGGAATCTACTCGCGAGTTTAGGGCTGATGTACTCGGAACGGGTCCAATTTAGAAAAGATGAGGAAAGTTCACACATAAGAAATGGAGACCGGACAGGGAGGTTTAGATGCAGCAGGTTGCAGGCCGTGCGTGCATAGCCCTGCCTGTGTCGGTTAAGGCCCGTCCGTGCTTGGCCCTGTTGGACAAGTTTGAGTTGTGTACCGGGCACATTGGCTATATGGGACCCAGGAAACCGATGTACCTTGGGAGATCCATAGTGGAACTTTTCCAACTGCCTTAGGCTTTCGGCATCAGGGTAGCAGGAGGTAACTCGCTTAAGAACATACCACTGTGGGTACGTACCTTGAGGGAGCTTGCGTACTCGGGGCAGTTGGACTGCGTCCAATGTGGAAGATCTTGAGAAAGGTGGCCGCGTACAACGTCAGTCGAGGTTGCTGCCGGCAACTCGGAGTACGGGTGTACGTGTCGTGTAGTACGGACGTGTACTGATTTGAATCACCGTCGCTCGCGGTCATATGAGCATACTTGCCCTCTGCGTCTTGACGTAGTAACAACTGAAATTGGTCATCTTTTGAACTTGATAAGACTGTGATGTAATTTGTATTTCAACCATGATTGATTTAGAGATAGGCTCATTAAACTTTACTTTCACTTTGTGCAAGGAGCATCGCAACAAAGCATTTCTTGTTTGATTGTGGAGTTGCGGTGCTTTTTGCCTCAAGGTCCTTACAATGAGGCTTAAAATTCTGAAAGTTAAGGATCAACTTTAGGCGAGTCCTTTATGCAAATCTAGCCGACCCAATTGCAACCGTCGTGCATGTAGAGTTTCTTGTTTAGGAGAGACGGGTCAGACTTGCTGAGCCTATGTGCTCACGCTTGCTATATAAGTGGTTTTGCTGGTTAACATCGATGCTGAAAAGAAGGTTGTCCGGTGAGACTCGGAGACTTCCGAGTCGTTTAACACAGGGAGGACCCAGCCGCTGCTGTTGTCTTCGTGTTGCTAGCGAGAGGAGTCCGCGGGCTGGACTTCATCTCGAGTGCTCTCAGTTATTTGACGTGAGTTGATATAGACTTCCGCTGTAGTTACTTGATGTAAAGTATTTACAAAGAAAAACTTGTAAGATTCCGCTATTGTTTTATGTAATGCATTGTTCCTCATATGTGTGCTGTTGGGTGCCGCACAACACGGCACTACCCAATGCGATTCCCCAGCGAGTGGCCTGTCTCAGTTGATGGGCCCGTCTCAAGTTTCGCGGTCGACAATATAATGCGCCAAGCTTCCGACCGTCGTACACACCACAGCAACAACAGCAGCAAAGGATGGTCCCGCGTGCGCCTCAGTTTCAACCGCGTGCACCGGGATTCCATCCCCAAGTCAGAGACCCCGACACCTTACACGTGCTTCACGTGTGGCCGTGTCGGGCATATTGCGAGGGACTGCCCTGAGCCGCGACAAGGCTAGGGTGCAGCACCGTATCAGGGTGCAAATCAGCCCCGTAATCAGCCCAAGAAACCAGCACAAAACCCCAGCAACGTCCACCACTTAGCCATCGAAGACGTGCCAGAAGGCGAACCCGTCCTCGCGGGTACGTTTTCCTATTTAGATCATCCCATAGTCATACTTTTTGACTCAGGTGCCACCCATAATTTCATAAGTCAGTCTTATGTTATTAAATATCAACTGCCTATCATTCCCACAAATAGTTCATACTTGATATGCTCTCCGGGTGGGAAAATAACAGCTGATAGGATGGTCTATAGAGCGCTATTACAATTGGGTGGGAATCTATACCCGACTTCTATAATCATGTTAGAGAGTCAAAAACTTGATGTCATTTTAGGAATGTCATGGCTACATCGCCATGGTTCTGTTCTTGACATCATTCCACGTGTGGTTCGTTTAAACTCTCCACTTCATGAACCACATGTTCTTATTCTTGACCGTTTGTTTCAAGAAGCTCCAGCCATGTATAACACGGAGGTCACAAAACTTGAGGATATTCGTGTGGTCCATGAATACCCGGATGTCTTTCCGGGTGATCTTCCGGGCATGCCACCCGAAAGGGATGTCGAGTTAAAGATCGAACATGTACCTGGGACGACACCGATATCACGGAGACCGTATAAGATGGCTCCGAATGAGCTGGCTGAACTGAAGGAGCAGCTCAATGATTTAATGAAGAAGGGTTTCATTTGACCGAGTTCCTCACCATTGGGATGCTCGGCGCTGTTTGTGAAGAAAAAGGATGAAACCTTGAGGTTGTGTGTGGACTACCGACCTCTCAACGCCGTCACCATCAAGAACAAATATCCACTGCCCCGCATCGATACCTTATTCGATCAACTTGTGGGGGCGAGTGTATTTTCAAAAATGGATCTTCGCTCAGGATATCACCAAATCAAGATCCGAGCGGAGGATATTCCGAAGACGGCCTTCTCGATGAGATATGGGCTATATGAATATCTCTTCATGTCATTTGGTCTCACCAACGCCCCGGCACATTTCATGTATCTCATGAACTCAGTGTTCATGCCGGAGTTGGACAAGTTTGTGGTGGTGTTTATTGACGACATCTTGGTTTACTCCAAGTCTTAAGAAGAACACGCCGAACACCTGCATATCGTGCTTCAACGATTGCGACATCATAAGATTTACGCCAAGTTCAGCAAGTGTGAGTTTTGGATCAGCCAAGTGCCATTTCTTGGTCATATTGTTTTGGCAGAAGGCATTGCAGTTGATCCAAGCAAAATCGAACAGGCGCTGAAATGGAAGTCCCCCACATCAGTCCACGAAGTCAGGAGTTTCCTCGGGTTAGCAGGATATTATCAGAGATTCATACCAAACTTCTCCAAGCTTGCTAAGCCGATGACTGAACTGTTGAAGAAGGGGATCAAATATGTTTGGAGCTCAGCTGTTGAAGAAGCTTTCGAAGCATTAGTGAAGCATCTTACAACAGCCCCGGTGTTAGCTCAACCGGATACGACCAAGCCCTTTGACGTATATTGTGATGCGTCCGGTATCGGGCTTGGCTGTGTATTGATGCAAGGAGTCAGAGTGGTCGCCTATGGCTCACGTCAACTTCGTAACCACGAGCAGCACTATCCGACTCATGATCTTGAGCTCGCTGCTGTGGTGTTGGCATTAAAAATGTGGAGACACTATTTACTTGGGAACTTAGTGCACCTCTACACCGACCACAAGAGTCTGAAGTATATATTCACTCAAAATGAATTGAATATGTGGCAACGGAGATGGCTAGAACTGATCAAAGACTATGAGATCAAGATTCACTACCATCCCGGAAAGGCAAATGTGGTTGCTGATACCTTAAGCCGCAAATCTCATGTCAACAATCTGTCCATCACCCCACTTGAAGAGGAGGAGCCGAGTCTGTACTTGGTTCCCTACGGGGCATTATATAATCTTGCTCTCGTCCCTACCATACGAGAGGAGATTATGGAAGCTCAGAAGAAAGATGTGGGAATGTCACACATTTGGAGAAGGATGAAGAATGGCGAAATGAAATGCTTCTGAAGAGATGAACACGACACTCTATGGTTTAAAGACCGTATAGTGGTACCCCGTGATATGAAGCTTTGGAAGAAAATCTTTGATGAAGCTCATTTGTCCAAGTATTCTATTCATCCGGGCAGCAACAAGATGTACTAAGATCTGAAAACCAGGTTTTGGTGGACACGGATAAAAAGAGAAATCGCAAAGTACGTATCCGAATGTGATAAGTGTCGGCGTGTGAAAGCCGACCATATGCGTAAAGCCGGACAGCTGCAACAATTGAACATTCCGGCGTGGAAGTGGGAGGATATCAGCATGGACTTCATTGTTGGTTTACCACTCACGTATCACAAGCATGACTCCATTTGGGTAATAGTCGATCGACTAACTAAGTCGGCTCATTTTATCCCCGTACATACAAAGTACGTGGCCAAGCAATATGCGGAGTTGTATATCGCAAGATCTTGTGCTTGCACGGTGTTCCCTGCTCCATTATTTCAGATCGTGGTGCGCTGTTCGTCGCTCGGTTTTGGGAACAGCTGCACGCGTCATTGTGGACTAAACTGATCCGCAGCTCCGCATATCACCCGCAGACGGATGATCAAACTGAACGGGTGAATCAAGTGCTTGAAGACATGCTACGTGCTTGTGTCATTCACCACGGCGAAAATTGGGACGATCATTTGCCGTTGACGGAGTTTTCTTACAACAATGGCTATCAAGCTAGCATCAAGATGGCGCCGTATGAAGCTCTCTACGGCCGGAAATGTCGCACAACACTCAACTGGTGCGAGTCCGGTGAGCGAGTTATCTACGGATTGAACTTGTGAATGAGGCTGAAGAACGAGTGCGAGTAATACAAGTCAATCTCAAGGCTGTTCAATCTCATCAGAAGAGCTATGCGGATAAAAGATGCCGCCCTCTCCACTTCGACATCGGGGACCATGTTTATGTCCGTGTGTCTCCGATGAAGGGAGTTCATCATTTCGGAGTGAAGGGCAAACTTGCGCCGTGATTCATTGGTCCGTTCGCCGTCATTGAAAAATGTGGACCCGTGTCCTATCGCCTGGATTTACCGGCGTCGCTCGCAGGAATTCACAACATCTTCCATATCTCTCAGCTGAGGAAGTGCCTTAAACCCTCGGCTGAAATCTGCACTGAAGATATAGAAGTTCTTCAACCGGACCTCACGTACACGGAGTATCCGATCCGGATTATCGATGAAAATTCTCGCGCCACAAGAAACCGGACCTTATGGTTCTACAAGGTTTTGTGGAGTAACCATACCGCTGATGAGGCGACATGGGAAAGCGAGGAATATCTACGAACTAATTATCCGGACTTGCTATCATCGTATACCCGGTAAAGTTTCCCCACTTTGCATTTCTTTTGGAATCTCGGGATGGGATTCTTTTTAAGGGGGATGTAAAATCCCCATAAAGTGGTAGAAAGAATTTCAACACATGTACACTTAGGAAAAATGAGGGGAATTAAAACTTTGAATTATAACGGTGTAAGTTCAAAGTGAGGATTCGAACTTCCTAAAAACTTCCAAACATGGAGATCTAAATTCATAACTTGGGTCTTCATACTTCAAATATTCAACCTTCCAAATTTCAGCTCATTTGGAGGAGTTTTAGTATTTGTTTGGGATTAAAAGAGAAAGCCCTCTAATCTGAATTTAAATTTCAGTTTCAAATCCCAAATTCCTCAATTTGCAAATTTGGTTCCACAAATATGTTCTCCACATTTGAATTAGCAGCCATGCTGAAATTCAGAGATATTGGAGTTGGTTTGCTATGTTTTTGGAACAATGCAAAAGGGATAATTCAAATTCTATTTCAAATTTAAATGACCATATTCAATTCAAACTCCACACCAGAATTTAAATTAATTGAATTCAACATTTCAAACCTTAGCTTTGGGGTGATGTAAGGCATTCAATTATGAGTAGCTGTGGGAAAAATTTGATTAAAAATGAGAGGGGGTGGGACCCATTTGTCAGCCACACATTCTTCTAAACCAACTCAAATTTTTTCCCTCTGCAGGCAACACCGCGATCACAGCGCGCCAGCACCGGCTGCAACGTGCACCCGTGGATTTTTCACCACGCCGCCTCCTGCTGCCTCCCCCGATGCTTGTCCTGATCACCACGCTAGGAGAGCCACAGAGCCGTTTCGCTTTCCCCAGTTCGCTCTCACCTCGGTTGTCTGCTTCTCGACGAACACCGCCGCTCGGTTCTTCCCCGATCGACCACAGCACCCCGAGCTCGGTTGCTCAAGATTCCCACAGCAAAAACCATCACCAATACGTGCTCCATCCATCCACCATCCCTACTCCTTCGGTCTCTGCCCGTTGGAGCTCGAAATTCCCGGAGTTGTTGCTGTGCCGCCGTGAACACCGGAAGTTCCAATTTTCGGTCACCGTGGACAGCTCAAACTGGGGAAGCTCACGCCCAAGCGATCCAACCCATTGGTGCACCTATGACCGGAGCTGCTCACCTACAAAATTCAGCCCAAGCCGTCACTCCTCGGAGGAGAATTCGGAGATTTTTCCCCGGGCAGCGCAACTCGACCCCAAGGTAAAGAGTTGCTAAATTCAGCTTCAATTCGTGTTGTATCTCAAACTTCGCACACAGGTTCTAGACTAGTTAGCGCCCTTCCTCCCTCGATTCTAGGCTGGGAAATTAGGTGTAGAGAAAGGATTACACGTTCTTGTCGCGGGATAGCCTTCGGACCACTTCGGGCGCACGGTGCCGATAGGTTTGGAGGGCTCCCCGGCAGATTAGGTCGCCATGCCTAGCTCCTACATCTTCCACTGGTGCTCTAGAGCCCGAGAGCCGATTGTTTTGTGGAGGAATGAAGCTTCCCGACCTCGCCGGAGTTTGAAACCCTGCTGTCACCGGTGCGCACCATTTTCCGGCAAGTTTCGGCCGCCGGGCGACGCCACCATCGTCCTTAGCGGGGTGAAAAATGGTGGAGCGGTGAGATTTGGCCCGGGAGGTGGCCAGGAATGCTGTTCCTGCCACCCTCACCGGAGAACGCCACCAGTCCTCTGTTTGGCGTGAGGTTGAAGAGAATACTGGCAAGTGGGACCCACTGTCGGGTTTAAACTTTTTCAGGATTTTCCTATTCCAGTTCAAACTTTGAAGAGCCATAACTTTGTGTAGGAATGTCCAAAAATTGTCAAACAAAATTTGTTGAATTCCTCTCAGAGAATACTATCAAGGGGTACAGCCCAATGGTTATGCAAATCTCTGTATTTGGGTCATTAATTCAATTAAGGAAAATATTGTAGGAATTTTCGCAGGAGTTCTGTTTATTTGAAAATTCCCAAATTTGGGCAGGACTCTCTCCCAAAAATCATTGAACTCCAGTAAAAATTTCAGAGGCATTGGACCTCATTTTCTTGACAAAATGTGGTGTCAATCCTTTATGTCTCAGAAAAATTGGAAAATAAACAGAGGCATTTTCCGCATTTCTTATCAACTTCCAAAATTCATATCTCTCTGTTGGTAGCTCCAAAAATGGTGAAACAAATTTTGTTAGAACCATGGAGACTTACCCTAATTATATATTCCACTGTTAGACATGTTAAAACTCCAGATTTGGGCTCAAAATTTAGAGAAGCCTTGGATTTGTGGGAATTTTGGAGACCACAAGGTTCAGTAAAATTTCTCCAAATTCTGCTCAGATCATCCTTAGAGGGTCTAGTATCCACTGGAAAAATCTCAAAGCGAATTAAGGAACCTAAATAGCAGTAGCTAGAATAGAAGTTTAATCCTTATAATTCCTTAGCACTTATGCATATTTGTTGTTACATTTCATATAGTGACCGAAGTTGAGGATGCACTGGAACCGTTGGACGTTCTCCCACCAGACGCTGACTTTCCATTTAACTTGCAACAAGTCAAGCCCCAGTTTGAATTAAGTACTTTTGCAAATTCTTCAGTTGTATCACTTATGTTTAGGGTGAATTGCTTGCATTAGAGTTAGGGTGATTGAAACCCCACTTGCATAACCTTTAAATTCTATGGAGGGTTGGGTAGTTTACAAGCTCGACGAGTTGAGAATGCCATGCTAATGTTCCTAGGATCTCGGTAGAAGTCGAGGGGTTGGAATCTACTCACGAGATAGGTATTTTTTCACACGGTATGAAAAGGGGTAGAAAATGGCTTAAAGTTGTGAAAATGAGACCCAGGAGGGGGGATAGGATGCAGTGAGCGGAGATCTCACGTGCATAGCCCTGTTGGTGTCGATTAAGGACCGAGCCGTGTGCGGTCCTGCTGGACAAGTATCGAACAGTACCGGATGCATACTGGCATATGGGAACCAGGAAACTGATGTAATTGGTTAACCTGGGTGCCGAGGCTTACCCAACCGTTTCATAGGAGTGGGTTGAGGGTAGCAAGGTTTGAATCTGCCGGTGGGCACAGACACGCTCCACGCGGGGACCTCCTGCCATTACGGATGGACCGGTTCGGCATTTGGGTTGCCTTTGAAAGGTTGTTGCATACAACAGAGCAGGAAGGTGTGAAGCACCACACTTTTGAAAGTGGGTGTATGTGACGTGTTATCCGGGTGTCTCCTGATTGCAATCACCGTCTCTCGCGGTTATTTGAGTACCCGCTTGTTCACTGCGCTGTGATGTAGTAAGAAGTGAAATAAGCCAACTGAATATGCTGCATTGAATTATTACTGTCTTGAAACCTTGTATGCTGTAGTTGTAGAGCTAATTAAGTTTATCTTCCACTTTGGGCATCACCACATCGAAGGAAAGCGTTTCTTGTTTGATTTTGAACTTTCGATGTGAGGGCTGCCTAAGGCTCATTAAACTGCTGCTATAAAACTGAAAGTAAGGACTAACATCTAGGCGTGTCTTTGATGCAAAGTTTTTATCCCATATTACTAATCCCTGCATATAGAGTTCCATGATTAGGGTGTCGGTTAAGCCTTGCTGAGCCATCGTGCTCACGGTTGCAATAGCTGTGTGCAGGTGAGAGTTATGAGGAAGGTTCCGAGGATGAGGCGATGCCCCCATCGGGGTACACGGCCGAGCTTGAGCCCTGCACGCCACCGTGATCTCCGGTTCTATGTTGCTAGTGTGTAGCTTCCCCGGGCTGGACGGCTGCACTTTTGCTTAGTTAGAATGAGAGAGTATCTATGTATAAGATTTCCACTGTTTAATTATGTTTTGTAAAAAGACTTCCGCTGTTTTTATATCAAATAAAAGTTTGTATGTTGTTCATATTCTTTTCTTGTGTGCTGTTGGATGCCGCATCGCATGGCACCACCCTCTGCGATCCCGGAGTGGGTGAACCACGGGGTGGCCACCACAATGGACTATTGAAAAACTTATGGCCATGTGCGTTCAGAAAAGAAGAACGCATTAAGTCCTTGTGTAATGACTCCGTCAACTACATTAAGAGCAAGGGTAAGACTCAGAAGAAGTATTTTAATAATAACTTTTCTAAGCAATCTTGTACGACACATGTCTCTCCACATAAGTTTGATAATAAGGGTAAGGGTAAGACACCTCAGCATTCTCCTCAAAAGGATGTGAAGGTTTATAAAGATCAGTGCAAGTTCTGCAAGGAAAGAGGTCATTACCAGAAAATTGTGTTGAGTTTCTGAGATGCTGTTGTAAGAACGGTAATGATTTTATTATCTTTGTTGATGAATCCCTGTTTTTTGATTATTCACAATCTACTTGGTGGATTGATTTAGTTGCCACTGTGCATGTTTGTAATTCGATACAGGGGTTCGCTATGAGGAGGACCCTAAGAAGAAGGAAAAGGGTCATTAAAGTCGCTGATGGCTATGAAGTTAAAGTCGAGGCCATTGGAGATCTCCCATTAGAACTAAGAGATGACTTTGTATTTAAGCTCAATAATGTTCTTTATGTACCCTCTTTAAAGGGGAATTTGATTTCTGTATCATGCTTGGATGAATCTAGATACGTTTGCCATTTTGGCAATGACAGATGTTTGATTAAGTTTAATAATAAGGTTGTGGGTCTTGCCTTCTGACAAGACATGTTATTATTGCATGATAATATTAATGTGGTAGGCAATGATCAAATGTCCTCTCATAACGATTTAGTATTAGAGCAAAAAGAGTTGATCCCGAAACGTATTCGAAATTATGCCATTGTCGTTTAGGCCATATTTCGAGGGGGTAGAATTGAGCACTTAGTTTCAAAATCAAATTTTCCCCACTCAGACTTTTTGGGCTTGTTATGACTATATTTGTACATTGAAAGATCACAACATTGGATAAATTCAGGATATTTAAGGCTGAAATAGAAAATCAGCATATTTAAAAATTAAGATAGTAAGATCTGACCATAGAGGAGAGTACTACGGTCGTCATACCCCGTATGGCTAAGTTCGTGGACCTTTTGAAAGGTTTTTTGCAGGAAAATGGCATAGTCGCCCAGTGTTCTATACTGGGCAAGCCTCAGCAAAATGGAGTAGTGGAATGGTGTAACCATACGCTAATGGATATGGTAAGAAGTATGTTAAGTCATTCTACTTTGCCGATTGGTCTATGGATGGAGGCGTTAAAAACCGCCATTCATATTCTTAATTGGGTACCTAGTAAGTCGGTGCCAAAAACACCATATGAGTTGTGGACAGGACATAAGCCCACACTTAATTATTTTCATATGTGGGGTTGTCCTGCTGGGGCAAAAGCGTTTAACCCAAACATTGGTAAGTTAGATTCTAAGATAGTAAGTTGTCATTTTATTGGCTATCCAGAATAGAGTAAAGGTTATCGTTTCTATTGTCCTGACCGACACACTAATTTTGTAGAAACGAGGCATGCAATGTTTTTAGAGGATGCCATGATCAGGAAAAGCATGGTACCCTGAGAAATTGATCTTGAGGAGAAGCGTGTGTATGCACCCACTCCAATGATTCAAGAGCCATATTTCTCGATACCTACTGTAGTTGAACCAACAGTGTCCGTTGTTGTTGTTTCAACACCTGTTATTAGTCCCTCATCGGTAACACCAATAGTAAGTGAAACTCTTGTACTACAGGAACCAGCTCAGTTTTTTGAGCCTCAAGAGTCAGTCGCTACTAATGATGAGGAGCAACAACCGCCTCGAATAGAAGATAATGTGCCAATTAAAAGATCTCAAAAAGTAAGAAGATCAACTATTTCTAATGATTATGAGATCTATATGAGTGAAGATTTTCAAATTGAGGATGGTCCCACCTCATTTGAAAAAGCTATGAGAAGTCCTCAATCATCCAACTGGCGTAAAGCCATGGAGGATAAAATGGGTTCAGTGAGTGGCAATAAAGTCTGAGAATTAATCAAAATTCCTAATGGAGCCAAAACAGTAGGTTGTAAGTGGGTCTACAAGATTAAGCGTGACTCCAAAGGGAAAATCAAAAAAATATAAGGCCAGACTTGTGGCGAAAGGCTTCACTCAAAGAGAAGGCATAGATTATAATGAGACATTTTCACCTGTCTCTGCTAAGGATTCGTTCAGAATCATTATGGCCTTAGTGGAACATTATGATTTAGAATTACATCAGATGGATGTTAAAACAGCATTCCTCAATGGGGTTCTATATGAGGATGTCTATATGACACAGCCGAAAGGTTTTGTCATTAAGGGTAAGGAACATATGGGATGCCGATTAAGAAAGTTCATCTATGGACTTAAATAGGCCTTTTGGCAATGGTATCTCAAGTTCCATGACACTATAAGAAAGTTTGGGTTTTAGGAGAATGAGGAGGACAACTGCATATATGCTAAGTTTAAGAACGGGAAATTTATTTTCCTCGTTCTTTATGTAGATGACAAACTACTCGCGAGTAGCAATGTCAATCTTCTATTAGAAACTAAGAATTTTTTGTCCTCCAATTTTGATATGAAAGATCTTGGTGAAGCATCAAGTAAGGGGGTATTGGGTTTATCCCAAAAAACATACTTAGAAAACGTACTTGAGAAGTACTGAATGTATGCAAGTAAATCTTTGTTTGCTAAATAGTCAAGGTGATAACTTTGAGAACCAATAAGCGATCGATCAAACAAAATTCGGTTCCATATGCTTCTACTGTCGGAAGATTAAAGTTTGCTCAAGTAATAACACACCTTGATGTAGTTTAAGTAACCGGGATAATTTGGCATAAGTAATTCATTCCACATATAGATCGTTGGAATGTATGTAAGAATGTCTTGTAGTTTTGCAAGTGACTAAGGCCTCATGATATATTAAGTAAGAATAGATGCCCTTTAGATAATGGGCTACTAAGACTTAGATTCTGCGAGATGTGTAGTAAAATCCACATCAATTTTAACACTCACAGTTGGAGCTTTGATGTGGAAAAGCTCCAAACAAAGGTCAGTGCATCATAAACGCATACTGAATTTGCATTATATGAGGTCGCCGAGCAGGCACAATAATTTTATACCTGGTTTTAAGAGTGATCGATGGCGTCAAAACCACTTAAGACGTTTTACTCCTAAAGCAACAAGATGAATGTGTCGCCAAACACATTAATAGTAAGTTTTATGTTGTGAAGGATAAACTCCAGGATCATATTATTAGTATTGGGCATATTAGTACCAAGCATATGCTTGTGGATCCGTTTACTAAAGGTATTCCACTCAATGTGTTCAGAGAACACGTAGCTGGCATGATATTAAGGGAAAATCTATGATCACCTGGATACTAAGGGGCCAAACTAAGAATAAGGTTGTTTCTAAGTGTAAGATGTATTGTAGTCATCGAGTCAGATAGTACGTAATTGGCTATTCTAATGCGATGTGCTCAGTACGTCGAACATGAAGAAATAAACACTAAGTTTATTTTAAGAAATCAGTTTTGATGTTTTGATCAGAGGAGATCAAAGGGATAGAATGTTGGAGATGGGTTGATCTCCAACTCGGGCAAGGCCCAACGTCCCAACTCTCCCTTTACGCACCTAGATCGGAGGTGCCAATCAACTCATGGTTGAGGCCCCCTCTCACGCCCGTGCAATATATAGGGGTGGTCTCGGGCACGCGAAACGTGGTTCATCATGCCCATCCGCGCCCAAAAACACCCATCTTTTGTGAACCGATCTAAGGCATCGGGAAGTGAGGGGAAGGACCTCAACTCTGCCATCACCGCCATTGGTACCTCAACTACTAGATGGTGTCAACTTCATCTACACCTGAAGGTATGTCCTAAACGTTCCCGTTCTCGTTCATCAAGAAATAGTTTAGAATTTGTTTATCTCCTCATAAATCCCGTAGATCTAGTGGCTAGCAATATTAGAATCCAGCACCTCTCTCTCTCTCTCTGTTTTGTTCGCCCATATCAGAACCAGAGCCCCCCTGATCTTCTCCCAAATCTCTCTGCATCACCTGGAACTTCTTCTCCTAGGTGTTGACCATCTAGACCAATCTGTTCTCAGCGTAACAGATCTGATCAAGTGTTTTGGACACCAAATTGATAACAATCATGGTAACTGAGCCGAGTTTGACTCTGCATTGAATTCAGCAAGAAGTCCTAAACACCTCCATGCGGCAGCAGCGTCGTCGGCTACTCCACCCTCTCCGGTAGCTCGCGAGGTGAACACGGGGACAGGGTTCTTCGTGCTCACGAAGACCAACTACGTGGAGTGGGCTGTCATGATGATTATCAAGCTGAATATGTGACAACTTTGGAAGGTTGTGGTAGAAGGCAACGGGAGTGAGCAAGAAGACATGATGGTGCTTGACATCCTGGTTAGCATGGTCCAACCCGAGATGAAGATGGCTAAGTAGGCATGTGACACGATTGCCATCATGCATGTCGGAGCCGGCTGCATGAATAAGACGACGACACGGAATCTCCGTCCGGAGTTTGACGCCGCCACCTTCAAGGACGGCGAGGGTGTGAAGGACTTCTCCCTCCGCCTGAGCGACATGATGTCACGTCTTGCATTGCTCGAGAAGGTGGTAGAAGAATCAATGGCCGTGGAGAAGCTCTTGCAAAGCGTTTCACAATGCTTACAACAGATCATGGTGGCGGTCATGACACTGTTAGACGTGTTGACCCTCACCTTGTCAGGGTTGGCGGGACGCCTCTGAGCGTGTGAGGACCCACCCTTACCGGGGCCCACGTGTGCTTCCGCTAGAAGAAACAGGGCCACTTACAACGGCCATAACCATCGTAATTAAGGCCTAAGTCATTGTAAACAACTTAATTATGATGGTAATAACTTACTTATGATGGTCGGCGGCCGTCACAAGTCTTTAGTCGTAAATAACATAATTTAAGATGACCACCATCATAAATAAGTTATTTACGACGGTCTGGCCTGGCCGTCATAAATTATGAAGACGCGCCACGTGGCACCCTCTGGAATCTTATTTACGACGGCCACCTCCATGCATTCGTAAATAACTTAGGCTTATTTACAACGGCCAGCTCAAGGCCGTCGTAAATAACACAGGCTTAGTAAATAAGGGATTTCATTTTAAAAAATAGAAACCTGCTAACCTGGCATGATGGCCAGCTCACAGGTAGATACAAAAACATATACAGCACATAACAGGCAGTTCAGATTATAATACTATTAAATATAAGACACGACACTACACACTCCCACGTTCGCTACCTCCGGAGCTTGAAATATCATCCTGTCATCGTGCTCCAGGTTCCCGTAGTTGTGGTGATGGAATCTGAGCCTTCGTCGTTGATACCTATGATGTACAAGTGTAGTTAGACAAGTTTTACCTTGAAAAGTGTATGTTTCACTAACTATACTTATCACAAGGTAGAATTGAGCAATTGTGGATAAGTTTGGCTATATTTTGCTAAAATATCCTAGATATAGCTACGTTGCCGATGTTTGACTAATTTTGGCTATGTTTGAGCAGTTATAGCTAAGTTTAGCTATGTTTACCTAATTTTGGCTCAGTTTGCTATAGTAATATAATTTATGTTGATTTCAAGAAGTGTTGCTTACCTGTGCCGCTGAAGAAGGCACCTGTTGCTCCGCCGATACCTGTGTCTCCATCGGCGGCTGCCATGAGGAAACCTGCTGCCCATTCTGCTAGGTTAAGGCCTGTGACGGCAAAGCATTAGCACATGAATAGTCATGAAATGATATGATTTATTTGTATTTTAAGTTATTACCTGTACTGTCACTTGTATTTGTGTATTGTAGCAGGCTTGATACTCCTCCTTGGTCTTTAATACTGCTTCTTGCTTCTGCAGCTTCTCCTGTGTGACACGTAGCTCCTCCTAGACACTTTGGAACTCCAGATCCCTCTGCGACATTCGCCAGCTGGGTCCAGCGAACGAAGACTGCCAGGAGAAGCCCCTCAAAGGCATTGCCTCACTAGAGTCAGCCACTCAATTGAAAATAGCAAAACTAAAATAAGATTGAGAGAAGATTATGTAGCTCGAATTGACGAAATATAAAACAGCTACCATCTCACCGTCCATGGGCTTTTTCACCACCGCTCGTATACACGGTGTTGACGTCGATTAATGTGTTCGGCCAATCGCAGTCTTCGCTGTGAATCTTCACCGCCTCCTCCCAATACTTATCCTACAAATACAAGAAATACATAAAAACATGTCAATAGCAATATTAGTTACAAATAACTTAAACCAACTCAAAGACTCACCAGTTGAGCTATCACCACCAGAGTGCACAGTTGGCCGGGCTGTGAAGGGCCACTTACCCTATAACCTCTCTTCCACACCGGAACATCGCTCGGTCGTTCACTGACCTCGTTTTCCTGTAAGTACGAGTCAATGGTATAAATATACTATAAATAAAGTTTTGTAGGTATTTTCCTTACCATTCGTTTAGCCAGACATAGATGTCCATCCGGACCATACGTATGGCCTCCGGTAGACCATATGCGCTGTCAGGCCTCTTGGACTTTGCAACAAAGTCCGCGCTGGACCACAGCCGACAGAGGGCCCGGTAAGCCTCCAGACGGTCCTCCAACCAAAAAATCTCCACTTGCACCCATTTAGTAATTGATTGAAATAAAGTTAACATTAAAAACAAGAGCCATATTTAAAACACTACTAGTTTACCTCGACGTGTTGCTCCTCCGTAAAGTGCATGTCAAAGTCGTCTCTAAACACCGCTAGATCCTGCCCTTGATGCCTCTTCAAGTAGTCGTTTGTTGATTGAATTGGCACATAAGAGATCGCTTGCGTAACAAGCTTCCTCATGTCCTTGTTGAAGACGGCTCTCACGTGCTCAGCATCCACTGGATCCGCCAAACGGAACCGTCTCTACAAGAAGACAGAAACATAAGTGTTATTAAATATTATAGTTATTGAAGAACTAAAATTCAAATAATGTATTAAATGTACTTGCCTAGAAGTCGGCCTATACTACACCCTGAGTAGTCCTGTATACCAGGTCAGTAGCATGAGCGTAATCATCCCATGACTTGGTAGGGATATACTCGTCACCGCTACTTGAGACCTCACCAGGATAGTGCAAACACACGAGGTTCCCTAAGACAGCATTGACATGCCTCTGATGTCCTCTACTGTCAAAGGTAGTGTCCTCTCATCCGCTACAAAAAAAATTGTGCTTGAAAGAGTTTTAGCACTATGTAGTTTTCTAAAGGTACAACGCAAGGGTTTCTTACCTACCGCCAATAGGGCGAATAGCCAACAGTGTTGCTTCATCTCTAGGAATTGAAAGAGGAGCCTAGGTCTGCTGAAATTACCTAGTCTGCTGAAAGGCAACAGGTCTGTCTGCCAGCTTTGAGGACACGTGTCCCAATAATTGAGACCGTCTGCTCTCTCCTAAGCTACTGCCTTGAAAAAGGGTTGTACCCTCGCAGCCTTCTATTGTGTTTCACTTCAAACATACCAAATTGGTTTTGACAGGTTCTATGATGGTTATAAAACAAATCACAATCAAAGAAAACTAGTTTATGTTCCTTATTACTAGCAAAACTAAATTTGAAGATTTTGTTAATGATCCCATAATAATTAGTTTCATGTCCTTCAATGATAATTACTCTCGTCACAACTCCAGTATTAGTCGTTGCCGCAAGAGAACGAGGAGCTTCAAATTGAGTCGAACAGGATCGGAACCCATTGACGTCATACCGACCATAGATTCTAACTCTCAGTATTCTGTAAGATATTTGTTGCAAGTCTTGATGGACGTTTACATCACTGTCAAAAATATGAACTTATAAGAATATTTTTTTACATACTACTATATAATTCAAGATAGAGAAATGAAAAGAAAATGTTACTTGAGCTCGAAACCAAGATAAAAAATTAGACCTTCCATTAATTCCATCTCGTCGCATCGTTTCTACCTGCTTGCTCGTATGTTGATGTCTAAGTGTCTAATTTTGCTACACTCACTATCCAAAAAACAAACATATTAGCATTGAGATATAGTAAAGAATGCTATATAGCATAGATGTACAACAAATACTTACTCGAAATATTTGTCCATCTCATCTATATTAGCATATATTTACAGCAAAGCAGCCATCCTTTCTTCTGCGGTAAAAATGTAGCTCGTGCTACTATCAACAGGGGTGCCCTTCATCGCAAAAATGAATAGGTCACTACAAGGAGGATCTTCATCCATATTGTACCGCATTGTAGAGTTAATGCAAAGTAAACACTTGAAAAGTAAACACTTAAAAAGTATCCTACCTTCTTAAGAGTAAATGCTTCAGCAATGCACCCTTCAACTCTAGCCTATTGATAACTATTGGTTTAATATATCTAAGGGCTCTTTCAATGTGAGACATCCACCTATATTGCACAGGGCGGCCCACTTTATCTTCATATGACAGATGGATAAGAAAATGTTGCTTTGGATTGAAAAACCCTGGAGGCAATATTTTTTCCATCTTACATAAAGAATTGTTGTCTCCGTCTATGCTTGGCGTCCTCACCGGCACTGTTCGCCTTCGTTCCCGCCTCGATGGTTGTCCTACTAATTATTGTCATACTACTTACAACAACCTAGTCTAAAACTATCATAAATAACATAATATGCATGCTCTCATGATGGTGTATATAGCTAACTTCCATGAAGCAAACAATTAACAATCATCTTTTTGATAAATCTCTTACTCAATCAAAATAAATTAAGGCAATAATTTAATTAATCAAATATTTGTACCAATTAATCTATAATTCTAACTAATTCCAGTAATTTATGTAATAATATAGGTAATTTAATAACTAATTGAATACTAATCTAACTACATTTTCATATTAAATAAATAACTAAACAGACAACTAAAAGGACAACTAAACAAATAATTAACAATAACACTAACTAAAAACTAAATTACCTAATATAACTCTAATTATTACCTAAATTAAAGAAAGTAAAAAAACTTATAATCCAAATTAGTACCTAAACTAGCTAAACTAAACTAGTTGACAATTTTCAACTAAATTTGTATCTACAAACTTTTAATCAACTAGTTTAGGTCATCAATTAACTAATCTAATTAACAACTAAAAAATCTAATTTCAAGAAAAAATACTTTATTCGCTCGATGGTGGTGACAGGGCTCGAGGGCGCTGGAGCTCGGGGACCAGAGGGTCCGGCGCACCACGGCCTCGGATGGCCGCCAGGGGCTCCGAGGGCCGCAGGGAGCCGCGGGGAGGCGGCGCGAGACCGGTGGAGCGCTAGGCGGTGGCGGCACGGAGAAAGGCGGGGGCGGTGCGATAGAACTGTCCGAGGGGGCCGAGCCGTGGTATAAGGCCCCTATTTACAACATCGTGGTCATGTGTCGTCGTAAATAAGCTTATTTACGACAGCCGAAACTGGGCCGTCGTAAATATGCGTGTATTTTACGACGGCTTGATCTGGTCCGTCATAAGTAAGCTTTTATTTACGGCGGCCATGCATGGCCATCATAACTAAGATTATTTACGACGGACAACCCTAGAACCATCTAAATAAATGCGGCCGTCGTAAGTGTTGATTTTTCCTGTAGTGTTCCTGTACCAATCCCTAAATCAGTAGTTGATACGCACAACAGAATGTACCGAGTTCCATACATTGTTTTACTCCTAACAGGACCTTTATGGCCTTACAAGCATGTCTTAAATTACAATCCGCGTGGCCTGCAAGGACACTGAAAACAAAAGTATTAAACCATAGCGGAACAAGTGGCATTGTGCCCCTCACGTAGCCTTGGACGCAGGACTAGACCTACTCGTCATCTTTATGCGCTTCGCCTTCTTCGTCCTCTTCCTCTCTATCCTCTGGGATTATGAAATCAGCAAGAGTGAGTACGGTAGGTACTCAGCAAGCCCTAACACTACACAAGGGGCAAGTGTTCCATGCAAGGCGGTTGTAGCAAGGTATGGCCATACGGCGTAGAGTTGCCCAAAAGCATTTCGTGCATGGTTCTCTTTGAAAGTGGTTTGCAAAGAGGTAGAGTAGCGGAATCATGAGTTGGTGGGACCTGGGGAGTTGAACTCCATCCCGCTAGTTCCCAAAGTTTTATTCGAGTGTTCAGGCCCCATGACCCTACTAACCCTGGCTCATTCTGCCATAATATCCAAAGCACGACAATCACTACCACGTAACTCAATCAAGAGAACATACTAAGACTAATCAACAGGAGCTCAAAACATAGTGTGCCAATGACCACGACATCAGCTATCCGCATGTTAATACTTTGCAACGGTTGTACACTTCACCCACATGTCATGTACTCCTAGCAAGGGAGTAACATATCGTTTGCCTCATCTTCCCTGGGTAACACAACAATCACACCTCGGGACGCACCCACGGGCTATTCAGGCAATTACTTTCCCGACCGGATCACGGGTAATGACTCCTCCGTGTCTTTTCGTGGTCCCCTGTGCCCTACTGTCCTGGACGTTAGGTGGCTTATGTGGAAGTCACCAAGAAGGTAGATGGAGTCCTGCCAATACAAGTTCTATGGTTGTACGAAATTACTATGATGAGGTCATATGATCTGATCCTTATATTGGTGAGGCGGGTCCATCAAATCCATGGCACGTGGACTACACCGAAGCACACGACTACTCATTCACTATATCCTGCCTCAACTATTCCTTTCCCCACTTCATCTAACACCAGTTGTTTGGCATAATTCCCTCATCCCACTTCCTAACTCACAACACCAAGACACCTTTTAACACTTTTTGCAAATCCAGTGAATAGTTGTAGCAGGTTGCGATGCGAATATCGCTGGGGTTCCTAAGCACTTCTACTACCAAGGGAGCATACTCATCATCACCTTATAGTGCGATGACGGGTCCTTAGGATATAAAGGAGCTCGATGCATCATGATCAAGTAGGGGTCTGTTGTATTTTACATATACTTCATGTGGCTGTTACTATGCCAATCCTATGGCCTTGGATGATGAGAGACCAACATGCTACTTGCTAATGTAACGACTAGCTGATGACAAGATTCCATTTGATTAGTGCTGACATTGAGCTATGTTATTGAAGAGCATGCAACCATCATCATGAAGTTATCAAACTAACTCGTCGGCCAGACTACGGACATAATGGCACTACCACTAATCGAGTGGGTCTTAGCTACCACAATATTCAAAATAGTCATGAAAAAATGCATGGTAAAAATAGGCTAATAGGAGAAATTGTGAAATCATAGGATCAACATGATCAAGTAGTTAGAGCCTGCCTTCACAAGCTTCTAGAAGTTCCTCTTAGTTCGGGTCTTCTAGTTCCTTGTCGAATTCCTTGTTCGCTATAGTACTTAATTTGCACGGGTAAGTACTAAATCCAAATGAAATCCAGGAAGTTTCAGATAAAATCCCAGCAATGTGGTTGTAGGGAGTCTTAGAGGATTTTTGGTGAAGAGTATACTTTATTTGGAGCTGGGATGTGGATATTACTAATATATGGCCATTTTAAATGATTTTTACAATTATCACAACTTCCTTGAGAAATCCTCACATGTATGGTGTTCTAGGTGTCAAGAAACATTTTAGGGGCCTTCATTACTGTTATTAGGGTGGCATGACCATTTTAGAGATCACCTACTACCTTTTGTGGTTTTCCTTAGGTAATTAAGTGATTTAGGTCAATTATCAGCAATTAACAAATTTTCTATAATTTATTTTGGCTATTTCTCTATGCTACTACACTCTAATAGTCTATCACTATTTTAGTAATTTTTCTAGAATTTCTCTGCATTCAGAAATGTATTTTGTAAAGTCTTGTGTGCACTAGGATGTTGCTTTAGCAATTTCCTATGGGTACAGAGGCTGACAGGCGGGCCCAGGGTGGCAGTGGATCCTCAAGACACTGTTTCATGGACCCTGGACACAGTCCACAGCTGATGGGTCTCTGGTCCACAGGCTCCAAGCCCACGGCGGCCCAAGCGGACGTGCGGGTGGGTTGGCACCCGTGTGGCGCTGATTCAGCCGCCACATCCGTGCGCCTGTCCACGTGGCCTGCCACCTGGTGGCCACGTGTGCCGAGCGGCTAGCTGGAGCCGCGCTATTTTGCTTTCGGGTTCATCCCAAGGCAGTGCCGGTGTTCCACGCGAGATGGGGACTCTAATGGTTATGGTCTGCGTTGGTGAACATCACTGGAGAGGAGCTGATGGCTCGCCGGAGATCGTCATCGTGGCAGTGCTTTTTGAACTTGCGGACGCGCACATTTTTCTTTGGTTTGATGGGTCGAGCGTGAGTGTAGTCGTGTGTGGGTGAGGCCGGTGGGTTTGGCCGGGTCAGAGGGAGCCCTCCAGCGGCCGGCGATGGGCCACAACGGTGAGGAGCAGCGGTGCTCAGTGAACTTGAGTGTGTGATCAGTTTCTACCCGTTTGGTGATGCTACACGCATTCACTGAGGTGGTGGGAGCGTCCTATAGGGCTTGGCCGAGCCAGGGAGTGTGCGATGGCGGCCGGCGATAGGACAGACAGAGTCCGGACTAGTTTGGATCAGCATATCGGAAATTAAAATTAATGTGTTTCGACAATTCGTAGCACAGTTTGGACCAATGTAAGTAAAATGTACCAAAGACCTTACACAAGTTATAGGAAGTCTAGGAGTACACGAGATAACAGAGATGACAATAAAGTATGGTAAATTATGGATGATACCCTAATATGAGAAATTGAAAATGAGCAAGTAAATAAGTGGACAATGGACAAAAGAACATATGTCTCCATTAAGGAGTCCACGAAGGACAAGGTTTCTCTAAACTCTTATCCTCACCAAGTGATCACAAAGATCAAACTTGGTTTCTCCACTATCAATCACAAGGGAAACACAAACTTCCCGTGTCTCACCACAAGTTGAGAGCCACCGGGCAACACCTAGCCATTTAGGGATTCAATCCCAAGAACCATAAACACGAAGCAACAATCAACAATAAAAAGGAATCAAAGAGCTCAATCCCTAGGTGACCCTAACTCCAAATCACTCACAAGCTCTCAACCTTCACCAAGCATTAATTTTGTGTGCAAGAGAGTGAGAGAGTGGGCTAGAACGGCTCAAGAACGCTTGTGGCGGTTCTAGGGTTCATCAGCATCCAAAATGGGGACGAGAGCCCTCCTTATATAGGGTCCCCAACATTTTATTGTTGCCTGTCACTAAAGTCCGGACTAGTCCAGACCCCAACACCGGACAAGTCCGGTCATGGGGACCACACCCTGTCAAGTGACGTCCCCTTCAAACGGTCAGTTAACTTCAAAAATATTCCATGTATAGACACATCAAAACCTTCTTTTCCGCACTAAATATCGGACAAGTCTGGACCCTAGTCCGGACACATCAGAACCTTCTTTTCCATATGCCATCCCGGACAAGTCCGGGTCCGGACTAGTTCGCACAAGTTCAGACACATCAGTACCTCCTTTTCTAGGGGGTTTTCCGGACAAGTCCGGGTTCGGACTAGTCCGAGCAAGTCTGGACAAATTAGTACCTTCTTTTCTTGGGGATACTCCAGAGTCCGGACCTCGAGTCCAGACAAGTCCAGACACATCAGTACCTCCTCTTTCGGGGGGTACTCCGGACAAGTCTAGTCCTCCACTCCGGATTGTCCCTTAAAACCCATCTATGCACCTTATTTTTAACTAAGACCCTAAGAATTAAGCTCCAATCATTTTCACACATACTTGACGTCATGTCCCTTTTAATAGTACGACGTTTCCTATACTCAATGAAATTAAAACCCTAATTCTATGCATAGGTCTTCAAAGCCTTTTCTTTTTCCTTTTTGAGGGATTCAACAATCTTTTTCTTTCCAAATCAGTTTGCACGTGTGCAAGGAGTGCATGGACGTGGCAACATGGTTCCAAGGCGTGGTGAAGAGATATGGAAGTGGATATATGGTTCAAAAGGTTCAACCGGCTGGATTTTGCACTCAGGCTGCGGCTGAGGCGGTTATGGTTTGTTTATGGAAAGTTTCGAGTTGGTTATAACAGGATTTCATGTTAGGCATGAAGTCAAGTTGTTTTATGAATGTTTGGGACGTTCCTAAGGTGTTTGGAAGTCTTAAGATCGCTTCTATCTGCATATAGAAGAGTCTTGAGCAGTATTGGAAAGTTACAGTTTGAATCCAAGTAGGAGTAGGAGTCCTAGTTTGAATTGGATTGGCCATAGAGCTGGTTATATAAACAAGGGAGGCTAAGGCTCGTGGATAGAACGACTTTGGGGCTGTTCCTCTTGTGTTTTGATAAATAAAATTCGTATTCTAAAGGAACTTTTATGCCTTGTTCGTCCGACTTGTTTCAGACAAGTTTTTCTCGTCGAGGTTCTGTTCAGCACTACCTTGCTTCGGTGGTTTTATCATAACTCCAGTTTTACAGATCCAATTGATGTGATTCTTTTTGGGTTGTCTTCAAAACTTGATTATCTATCATCTGTGAAAATTTTACGGTCATTAAATTTGTGGTTTCTGATCTACACGAGTTTTTTGCAGTATTCTAGAACTGTTTTTCTCGCGTAGGACATATTGACCTTTGTTCGATCTTTTGATCGTAACTTGAGTTTCTCTCAACGGATTTTCATGATTCTTGTTGTGACGTCTTCGTGACTTGATTCTATACAAGCTATACTAGTTTTGTCACAGTTGAACACGTTTAGATTAGTCGCACACATGGTTTCTTTAACAGATCGGTTTTCTGCTGAGGGGTGTTTTGTTGCTTCCGCTGAAAAGTTTTTATCTACCACCCCCCCCCTAGTAGCTTTACACATGTACTTTGATCCTACAATTGGTATCAGAGCCAGGTTGCTCTAATCTTTGTGATTTGCACGTGTTTTGACTAATCATCATGGAGAAATACTCCGCCAAACCTTGTGTGTTTAGTGGTATTGATTTTCAGGTTTGGAAGGCACGCATGGAAGCTTTCATCCAGGCGTAAGGCTTTGCAATATGGGAAAAGGTTTACAAGCCTTACGATGTGCCTTCAAACGATCAAGTCACGGCTACAAACATGAGAGATGTCGACAACAACAACAAGGCTCAGAACTTGATCATACAAGGACTAACTCAGCGACATCGACCGTGTTGCACACCTCTGATCGGCGTACGATGTGTGGAGGGCACTTTGTGACTACCACAAAGGATCCAACACGATCAAGGAGGTAAGACAGATATGTTCAAGAAAGAATACATGCGCTTTGAGATGCAACCCGGTGAGTCCATTGATGACCTCTTTGCTCGCTTTAATAAAATTCTCAGCAACTTGCGTAGCGTCAATGCTAATTTTTCAGTTGCTGAAAATGCTAGGCAATTACTAAGTGCATTAGACATGTCAATTTGGGAGATGAAAGTAACATCCATACGTGAATCCACTGTCATGAGTACTCTTACATTATATGTGCTTTATTCTAAGCTAAAAATTCATGAAATTGACATTATATCACGTAAGAACCCAAATAAGACTATTGCATTTGTCTCACAATGTGATATTCCTAGCTCCGGCCAATCATTTAGCAATACACTTGCTTTGCTGTCTTCACTAACCCTAGAACAGATTGAGGAGTTTCCAGAAGAGGAACTAGTACTTCTTTCTATTAGGTTCTCAAAAGCATTGCAAAATGTGAGAACTAGAAGGAGAGGAAGCTCTGGACCTCAACGATGCTTTGAATGTGGTAAGACAGGACACTTTCGTACAGATTGCCCTAACCTTTCAGTTCCTTCTACCGTGATGAAAAGCAGAATAAAGTCAAGTCTTCTTTTGGCAACACCAACAAGAAAAAGAAGGATTTTACAGGATGCAAACTGATAAACAGTTTCATCACTGCACCTCAAGAACTTGGTTCGAGTGATGTAGACATTGGAAGTGATGAAGATGAAGATGATCCGGAAAACTTGTGTTTCATGGAGGACAAATCAAAATCTAATATGGAGGATGCAGAACACAACAGTGACAACGAAGAGGTATGTCCTACTTGCGAAGAAATGTGTGATGCTATTTCTCGTGCCACTATTATTGTTAAGAAAAAGGACAAAAAGCTTAGGGACAATGCTGTTAAAATTGAGTCACTAGAATCTGAAATTAATCGTTTAAAATCCTTGATTCCTAGTGATGATTCTTGTTCCTCATGTGATTTAATATATGAACAATTGTCCTCTCTAAGAAGTGCACACACCTCCACACTTGATAAACTTGAACTTGAAATCGAAAAGAACAAAAAGCTTGCTGCACTTAATGATAAAAACTTGAAAGATGCTTGTTGTTCTACAATTAATTTGCATTGTTCTACTTGCGATGATCTTGATAAGAAACTACAAGATGCTATGAAAGAAATTTCTATATTGAACAATGCTTTACATTATCATGAAGTTAATTATTGTTCCAATTGCAAATTAAAAGGAAAAACTTCATGTGAAAATTGCCTTGATCTATCAAATAAACTTGATAACATTCATAAGAGATTAGATCAGTTTTGTAAGGGGAATAAGAACCTAAACTTGCTGCTGAATTCTTCCAAGTCTTGTAATGATAAAACTGGTTTAGGTTCTGATTCACATGCTCATGGTAAGGAACATCCACCTAAAATTGTAAAATTATTAGGAAGTGGTTTGATTCAAACAGTTCCTAAAAAAAGAAGTGGTTTTTAAATCTGCAGGAGTGTTGTCACATTCGGGTTCAAATAAGTATACTGCATGCTCATCTAGACATGAACACAAAGTTAAAATTCATTTTACCTATTGTGGTAGAGATGGTCATGTCATAGATTTTTGTTATATACTAGCTAAACAACATAAAAAGGAAAGAATGCAAACTAGATCTTATAACTCATGCAAAATTTGTTGCACATACTAAACCGAATGTCAGGAACATGCAACCTGCTGTTATGAGTCAGAAATATTCAAAGTTTACCTCCGGAGATTCAGTTTTTGCCTCCAGAGCTACTGATTTTCATGCTACACAAGTAACACCTCATAGGTCAGTAGTTAAGAACAAAAAATCTTGAACTTTGACTCATAAACCTGTTGTTTTATCTCAGCTTTCGCATGTTATTCCTATTGGACATCGTGTGACTCAGTACTGGATTCCTAAATGCCTTTTAACTAACCCCAGTATTGAGTCATCAATGTATTGTGCTTCTATGTAGGTTACACGCTTGAGGAAGGAGAACATTTGGATTGTGGATTCAGGTTGCTCACGCCACATGACCTGTAACAAAGAATGGTTCTCCTCTCTCTCTCTCTTTTGTGTCACGTGTAGAGAATGTTACTTTTGCCGATAATTCTTCAACTTCTATAATTGCTAAGGGTTCGGTTAGAGTAAATGATCACTACACTTTGAAGGATGTGGCACTTGTCAAAAATTTGAAATAAAACTTGTTTTCTGTTTCACAGTTGCTAGATGAAAATCTAGAAATTATTTTCAATAAAAACTGCTGCAAAGTTGTAGGTTCAAATAGTGAGCTTATTTTAACATGTCTCGGTTTGGAAGAGTTTTTAAAGCTGATTTTGATATGTCTTCCTCTAAGCATAGATGTCTAGTTGCAAATGATTCCAAAGATTTATATTTTTGGCATCGTAGACTTGGTCACGTAGGCTTTGATCATCTCACGCGTGTTAGTGCTCTTGATCGTATACGTGGGCTGCCTAAGCTTAAAGGGGACAAAGAAATTGTGTGCTCTTCTTGTAGACATGCTAAGATGGTTGCAGGTTCACATGCTCCTCTCACAATGACCATGACAACTGAACCGGATCAACTTTTACACCTTGACACCGTAGGACCTTCACATGTTCAATCATTCGGAGGTAAATGGTATGTTCTTGTGATTGTTGATGACTATTCTAGATACTCTTGGGTTTACTTTATGGCATCTAAGAATGAATATTTTAGACACTTTAGAACTTTATTTCTTAGATTATCAATTGATCACCCAGGATCTTTAAGAGCAATTAGAAGTGATAATGGAACCGAATTTAAAAATCAATTGTTTGATCACTTTTGTGCTGAAAATGCAATAGATCATTAATTTTCTTCACCATATGTACCTCAACAAAATGGTGTTGTAGAGAGAAAGAACAGAAGCTTAGTTGAGATGGCTAGGACTATGCTTGATGAATATCAAACTCCTAGGAAATTTTGGGCTGATGCAATTGCAACCGCTTGTTATGTCTCAAATCGTGTTTTCTTGCGTGCTAAGCTAGGTAAAACACCATATGAGCTCAGGTTTGGACATAGGCCTAGTGTCACACACTTTAGGGTCTTTGGTTGCAAATGCTTTGTTAAGAAACATGATAATCTTGATAAATTTGAAGCTAGATCTGTTGGTGGCATATTTATTGGTTATCCATCTCATACTAGAGGCTACTGTGTGCTTTTACTTGATACTAACAAAATTGTGGAGACTTGTGAGGTTTCTTTTGATGAAGCTAGCCCAGGTACTAGTTCAAATATTGCAGGTCCGGATCCATATCCGCAGGGGGGGAGTATTTTCGTTGAAGAAGAGGAATAAGTGGTGTTGCTGCCCGAAAATTCAGCAGCTAATGACATTGTTCCAGCTCCTGATCTTGATTCTCAGCCAGCACCGACGACCACCATTGCTGGTCCAGATCCTCCTCACGTCACAAGCTCATCTATTTGTGATGAACATGAAGAAGAAGAAGTTTGTGAAGTGTCCACTCCCCTCCGGATTGTCAAAAGTCATCATCCACAACAAATTATTGGAAGCTTGCATGAACGAGTTACAAGATCCAGGTTTTTCGACCCCAATTCTCATGCTCATTCTGCTTTTGTTGCTTCTTTTGAATCCAAAGATATATCACACGCACTCACTAATGAATCTTGGATTATTTCCATGCAAGAAGAGTTATAAAATTTTGAAAGAAATAATGTTTGGAAACTTGTACCTCCACCTCAAGGTCACACTTTAATTAGAACTAAATGGGTGTTTAAAAATAAACAAAGTGAGGATGGGGTTGTGGTTAGGAATAAGGCTAGGTTGGTTGCTCAAGGTTTCACACAAGGTGAAGGTCTAGATTTTGATGAAACTTTTGCTCCTGTTGCTAGATTAGAAGCCATAAGAATTTTGTTAGCTTTTGTTGCATCTAAAGGTTTTAAGCTATATCAAATGGATGTTAAAAGTGCTTTTATTAATGGCTACATAGATGAGGAGGTTTATGTCAAACAACCACCTGGTTTTGAAAATCCAAATTTTCCTAATCATGTTTACAAACTGTCCAAAGCCTTGTACGGTCTCAAACAAGCCTCTAGAGCATGGTATGATAGGTTAAAAACATTCTTACTTGAAAAGGGGTTTACCATGGGCAAGGTTGATAAAACTTTTTTTGTGCTTAAGCATGGCAATGACTCATTATTCGATCAAGTGTATGTGGATGATATTATCTTTGGTTGTGCTTCTCATGATCTTGTGTCCAAGTTTTCAGCTATGATGAGTTCAGAATTTGGGATGAGTATGATGGGAGAACTTATGTACTTTTTGGGGCTGCAAATCAAGCAAACCAAGGAGGGTACTTTTGTGCATCAAACAAAGTATACAAAAGATCTCCTAAGGCGCTTCAACATGGACAAAAGCAAGCCTCTTCGGACACCAATGGGAACAGCAATAACACTTGAACTTGATGAAGATTGTGATCCCGTTGATCAAAAAAAATATGGAAGCATGATCGGATCACTTTTGTATCTCACGGCATAAAGACCGGACATACAATTCAGCGTATGTCTTTGTGCACGGTTTCAAGCCTCCCCACGTGTTTCACATCGTCAAGCTGTCAAAACGATTCTCAAGTACTTACATGGAACTCAAGAATTTGGCATTTTTCTTCCTTCTTCCTCAACCGTTACTTTGAAAGCTTTTTATGATGCTGATTTTGGGGGTTGTAGGATTGATAGGAAAAGTACTTCTGGTGCTTGTCATTTTATTGGTAATTCACTTGTTGCCTGGTCCTCTAGAAAACAAAGTTCAGTTGCAAAATCCACAGCCGAATCTGAATATGTAGCTGCTGCTAGTGCTTGCTCACAAATTCTTTGGATTGTTCAAACACTTAAGGACTATGGGGTTGATCTAGATAGTGTTCCACTGTTTTGTGATAACACTAGTGTCATTTGCATTGCTAAAAACCGCGTGCAACATTCGAGAACTAAGCACATTGACATTAGGTATCACTTTCTCCGTGATAATGTCGAAAAAGGGAACATTGTGCTTCACCATATAGATACCGGACAACAATTGGCTGACATTTTTACCAAACCTTTGGATTTCACTCGTTTTTGTTACATTCATAGTGAAATAGGGGTTATGCACCCTCATGGCTTAAATTGAGGGAGAATTTTGAAACTTGGGAAGTCTATGTGTGAATCTGAAATTAAAATATATGAGCATAGTATTTCATGCATATATGACTTTGTGATTCCTTTTTCATGCTGAAAGTTCTTACTACATTACTCGTGTTATACTTTTTGTAGTTTTTTACCATGTCTAGTAAGTGGAATAATTACTTACACTAAATCTGGTCATGGTCGAACTTTCTTGCTGTTTTGAACTTGTTGCGTGCTCACAAGTGCTTTTAATCATAAAGAATTAATCAAGTAATCAACTCACATGTTGAGTTTTTATGTTCAAGTAAAAAAATGAGAAAAGATCAAGAGAATATGCATGCATCACACTTCTTCTTTTGAGATGGCTTATCATTGCACTTAGATATGAACTTGAAAGGAGTTGTGTATAACTAAAACCATGTCCTTAAGCTTCTGACTGTCAAATGACATAGGTTTGGCTTGGTTGGTTAGAATAAGGCTGATGTTGCATATAATCTCTTGCAAATGTCATAAGATCAAAATTTGTGCTTTAAATGATAAATAAAATGCAGCAACGAGTGTCATGCTTTCAGGTCTTGAAATAGTTAAGTTTGTGAGATCATTACTTGCTTAAATTGAAAATTACACTTTATCTCTAGCATGGCTTACACTACTTTATGTATCTCATTGATGTGATAGTGCATGTTACTTGATAGTATGATTTGGATGAGCTTTGTTTTATATGTATATGTTATAATGTGCTCATAACAAATTAAAATTTCTCTTTTGTACCTTGCTGAATACATTGTCAAAGGGGGAGAAATTGATCACACATTCACAAGTGTTTTTGCACGATTCTTCTCAGGGGGAGAATTTTTGGTACTCTTATTTTTCTTCTCATTTTATTTCTGATTTACAAAGGGGGAGAAATTGTTTTCAAAACTTTTCATGTGAATAAGCCAATGTTTGGATTTTAAGTGGTGTTGCCAATGCATTTATCAAGGGGGAGATTGTGAGACCTATGTGTGCTGAATACATTGGCTTTGACGATAAAAGTTTTGAATACTACCAAAACACCTTTTTAACAAGGTCCGACTCTAGGTCCGAGTTCCTGCAAGGTCCGACGATAGGTCCGTCTTGTTTTGGATAGCTCCGGCAAGGTCCGACGTAAGGTCCGACTTGCTTTGTCTAGGTATGACTTATTTTGGCTAGGTCCGACTTGTTTTTGCTAGCACCGGTGCTAGGTCCGACTAGATTTGGTAAGTTCCGTGCTAGGTCCGACTAAGCTTTAGTAAGCTCCGGCGCTGGGTCCGACTAGCTTTGGTAAGCTCCGGTTCAAGGTCTAGTTAGCTTTGGTAAGGTTCGGAGCTTGATTGCAATGGTTCTGCTTTTAACTTGCAATGTTTCGAACTTGCTTTACTCTTATGGAAAGTTTGCTTAGTATTATTTTACAAAGTTTTTGGTGTGTTTTGGTGGTTATGGCTGATATCATTTTGCTATGGTTTACAACATGCTTATGTGAGGTGCTCACGTAAGATGTTGTAGTTTCGAAACTAATGAGAGTCAAGTCGAGAACTTGTGCTCGGAAGTACTGGTTGTTTATTCATGTGCAGATGTTGCTTGAGTTTAGGACATGGCTGGTGACGGGATCCATTGAACTAGTCTTAGGGAGAAGATGAGGTTCAACAACCAAGTTCAGGAGGAATTGTGGTTTAGTTGATCGGGAGGTCGCGCAGCATGTTTGGATCAAGAACAATGCATATGAAGGTATCGTGGACGTTGTTGAAAGGTGTTTGCACGTGTGCAAGGAGTGCATGGACATGGCAACATGGTTCCAAGGCGTGGTGAAGAGATATGGAAGTGGAGATATGGTTGAAAAGGTTCAACCGGCTGGATTTTGCGCTCAGGCTGCGGCTGAGGCGGTTATGGTTTGTTTATGGAAAGTTTCGAGTTGGTTATAACAGGATTTCATGTTAGGCATGAAGTCGAGTTGTTTTAGGAATGTTTGGGATGTTTCTAAGGTATTTGGAAGTCTTAAGATTGCCTCTATCTGCGTATAGAAGAGTCTTGAGCAGTATTGGAAAGTTACAGTTTGAATCCAAGTAGGAGTAGGAGTCCTAGTTTGAATTGGATTGGCCATAGAGCTGGTTATATAAGCAAGGGAGGCCAAGGATCATGGAGAGCACGACTTTGGGGCTGTTCCTCTTGTGTTTTGATAAATAAAATTTGTATTCTAAAGGAACTTTTGTGCCTTGTTCGTTCGACTTGTTTCAGACAAGTTTTTCTCGTCGAGTTTCTGTTCAGCACTACCTTGCTTCGGTGGTTTTATAATAACTCGAGTTTTACAGATCCAATTAATGTGATTCTTTTTGGGTTGTCTTCACAACTTGATTATCTATCATCTATGAAAATTTCACGGTCATTGAATTTGTGGTTTCTGATCTACATGAGTTTCTTTGCAGTATTCTAGAACTGTTTTTCTCGCGTAGGACAGATTGACCTTTGTTTGATCTTTCGATCGTAACTTGAGTTTCTCTCAACGGATTTTCATGATTCTTGTTGTGACCTCTTCGTGAATTGATTATCTACAATATATACTAGTTTTGTCACAGTTGAACATGTTTAGATTAGTCGCACACATGGTTTCTTGAACAGATCGGTTTTCTGCTGAGTGGTGTTTTGTTGCTTCCGCTGAAAAGTTTTTATCTACCATTCACCCCCCTCTGGTAGCTTTACACGTGTACTTCGATCCTACAGAGCATGTGTGTGATGTATTGTGGTTAGTGTGTGATCATCATCATCGTCAGATGAAGATGATGACTGCTCAACGTACCTAAGATAGTGATGTCTCATTTTATATGGAGGTGTAAGAACTAGGGAAAGGTTTGCAGGCAGACCGATGACCAGCCAACCATATATATAAATGTCAAAATTAGCCATTAGAAATATAACTGTTGAAAAAATAGCCATTAAACATATAATTGTTCCAAATATAGTCGTCGCAACAATGTGGTTTGAATTTAAAACTAGTTATCGGGTTTTGATAAAATATGAGGAAATGAACTTGAGAGAAAGATTAAATGACATAGGTCCAATCTGTTGGTTTATCTCGGCGGTGATCACCGAAACTTAGATGAAACGCGTAGTTTCTAAGAAGAATTGAATAGGTTCTCAATTTCTGGAGAATAGCGGATACTTTACTCGAAAAAGTATCAAAGAGCTACGAACTACCTATGAAAACTATGAAGAACTAAGTAAAGATACAAAAGTTTGATCGGGAATTTTGCTTCTGTTTCATCCGGCAGACAGCTGCCTTTAAATAGACTCGATACAACTTAAGACTCCAAGCTAAACACGACTATTCTTATCTCTAACTTAAACTTTTTAAAGTAATCTTATATCTATCTTTTCTCTAAGGCACGTACATATGAGTATGTCATGCTTACGTCTTATAGAACCTATTTTACAATAACACGAATAAGTCATAAATGATACATTATTGAATCCAGCTCAAAATCCTCTAAGTCTTTCTTCGGCCATGATATCTTGTGGTTTTGGTGCTTTTATCTCACTAGCGCAAGATAATTCTGGCTCCCGGCTGACTCTTCCTCCCGAACGCCCGTATCATGGATTTTTCGAGGTAAAATTGCTTCCCGCAAGGTGAATTTCAGGTTCCGGCTGACTCTTGTACTCGGACGCCCGCACCTTATATCTCCAAGATAAAATGGCCTTATGTACCTCATTTTTCGGCATTTTCACCTGCAAAACATGTTGCCAATTTGCATACCACACACATGCCCCTGTTTTGAGGCAAACATAGTGTTTCGAACATCTTTTAGCCATGATTCATCAAATAGATCGGTTGTTTTAACTTGCGACCTTTAGATAAATTAACCTTCTTGCTATACACTCGGGTAAAATTTCTTTAAGTACCTTCCATTAATAGCTTTACCTGAGATATCTCCTTGCAAGGTTTCAATGAAGTATGCATTTCCTGGAACAATACCAATGATCTTGAAAGGCCCTTCCCAACTTGGTGACCACTTCCCAAACTTCATGTCTCGTGTCCCTATAGGTAAAATCGTTTTCCACACAAAGTCTGCAAGTTCAAATAATCTTTCCTAGACTTTGTTGTTATACATCTTGGCCACCCTAAATTTTTCTTTCTCAATTTCTCTTAAAGCTCCCAATTGGCTCTCAGATACTTCATCTATCTTATCCATCATGAGCTCTTGATACTCTATAGCCAAAAGGTTGTTTTGTTTAGCCACTCTACAAGCTTGCATCTTGATCTCAACTGGTAGAATAGCTTCTTGGCCATATAAAAGTTCGAAAGGAGTCATCTTAGTGGCATGTGTTGGTGTTTCGGACTTCCGACTAGTAATCGAATGTACCATGTGTTCTACCTCGAGGTGGCCTACCTAGAAATACAAGAAGGATTATCCTGGCCCGGGCAAGAATGCCCTACGTCCAGCCATGGTGTCTTGCTTGTTCTTACTTAAGAATGGGGGTTGTTCTTACAAGTGCGAGAGTCTGCCTCATCAAACCGACAGGCCCATCTATTTATACTCTCTCTTTCTCTCTATCTTTTCTTATCGCAGTGGGGATATAAGTCATGGATGTAGGAATGGCTTGTCCCATCATAAGCTCGACAGGGTACTCTATGGAGTCGTCGTATCTGTAGCCTGTTGCTCCTGCTTCCGTCCCGTCATCGGGGAGTAGTCCATACCTGTGGAAGCTCTCTAGGATCATAGACTAGCCCCAAAGACCAACACTAGTCTTTTCTGCGCACTTTTTTCGTCACTCGTGCGCACCCGGAAAGACTTCCCGGTCAGTCACCCATCCCTAAATTTCTTCAAGCCAAGCACGCTTAACCATGGAGTCATTTCCAGGTGGGCTTCCAAAAAAGAAGGCATACCTTGGTGATATGAGTATTCTATCAATCCTATTAAGCCTTAAGCCAGGATGTCACAAACCACCCCACTTAAAAGACCGATGTCCTCGTCGGTCAACGCCAAGACAAGAACGTCCTCTCTTAGCCACGTCCATATGTTCAGTACTGGCATACACATATCGTATATTCTGTTAGCAGCATACATATCATACCGTGTCCCTCATAGAGGACCCAAGCGTCATGTGTACGTACCCAGTACCCACCTCCCTAACCCGTACACTACCGTGAAACTGCGAGGGTCGGCTCTGATACCATTTGTGGCAGCTCTCTAGGATCATAGACTAGCCCCACAGACCACACTAGTCTTTTATGCGCACTTTTTTTCTCACTCATGCGCATCGGGGAAGACTTCTCGGTCGGTCGCCCATTCCTAAATTTCTTCGGGCCAAGCATGCTTAACCCTGGAGTCCTTTGCAGGTGGGTTTCTAGAAAAAAGGTATACCTTGATGATACGAGTATTCTGTCATTCCTATTAAACCTTAAGCCAGGATGTCACAAGACCGAGGTGCACGCGCGCCCTGCGTTCCACTCCCCTTTGGTTTCGCCAGAGGTGACGGGCATTCAATGTTCAGGCCATAGGGGTACTCGAGTACCCCTCCACTCGGCTCAGATGGCACCTGCTCCATATTGAAGGACATCTACTTCTCTCATACTCGAGGTCGGACTCGGGTCGTCCCTTCTAGGCTCGAGCTCCCTTCCGAGCTGCCTTGAGGATGGATCTTGTGTCTCTCCCAGGGGTTGGCCCCAGGCTCCTCGTCCTGCTTCCTCCTGAGCTCAGGCCTAGGCCCACTCTGTTTTCCCTCTCTGGAGGTCCTTGTGCTTCTTCCCCGGGGGTCTCACTGCAGAATCCCGTCAGTTGCCCCCGACCCCCTGACCGACCTTGGTGTTCGGCCAGGGGGTTAACCTCGATCGGACCTGCCCTGTAACACCCCAAAATTTTGATTCAAAACCCTAAATCATGTTAAGAGGGGGATTTAAAAATTTTTGGACGTGTTGCATGTTTTGCAAAAATTCAAATTCAAACTGGAATTCAAATTAAACTCAAATCAGAAAAGAAATAGAAAAAGAAAAAGCAAAACAGAAAAAAAAAACCGGCCAGTGGGTCGAAACCCACCAGCCGGCCCACCCTGCCCCACGCCAGCCCGCAGCCGCGCGCCCGCGCTCTCTCTCTCAGACAGGTGGGACCCACCTGTCATCCCTAACCCCCGATCGTCCGAAACTCGGACTGTTCACCTGCGCGCTCGCGATCGCAACCGACCGGATTTCTGGCCGAATTCTGGTTCCGGAGGACTCCCACCCGATCTAAACAAACCCGCCGCCCTCCCCCGTCTATAAAAACCCTGACCTCGTTCTGTTTTTCCCACGCGATCGCCGATTTTTCCTCCGGTGAGAACCGAGACTTCTCCGGCGAATTCTGGCCGATCTAAGCTCGGAAATTCCGATCTAACTCGCTGGTCTTGATCCACCGCCTCTGGGGAACCTTGCAGGTGCAGAAAACTCGGTGACTTGCGGTGTAAACACAGCGCCGACGAGCTTCGCCGTGGTTTTGCCTCGGACCTCGTCGCCGATCACCTTCCAGGACCTCCGAGCTCAAGAAAACCCCCGAGGTGAGATCCCCGACCTCCCCTCTACCGATCTATACGATAAGATCACAGTTCTAGGAAGAATTCTCGAAGATCCGAAAGTCTCCGGCGAGATCGCCGCTTCCCGCCGCCGTGCGCCGCCGGCAGCGCCGCCCGCGCTTGATCAGAGCGACGTGGCCGCTTGTGCGCCGTTTATTTTAAATCGCACGGTAGGGTTTAAACCCCCGCGTACCGGTTCGATGTTATAATCTCGGCCGTCGGTTTAAAATCGGACGGTCCACGTCAGCCCCGCGTTATAAAGATTGGAAATCTTACGTGCTACCCCCTGGGGTTCTCGGGAAATAAGAGCTAGCCCCGGAAACTTCTGATCTAGCCCCTGGAACTCTAGAAAATCATGTAAATTCATTTAAAAATCAGTTTTAGCCCCTGGATTTAATAAAAATTAGGAAAAACACCTCTGATAAGTGTAGCTAGACCCCTGGAAATTCTGAAAATAATATTATAGACCCGGTAATGGGGTGAGTTTACCTTTTTAGCCCTGTTTAGTATTTAATTTAGGAAATTGAATATGTGGCTAGTGTTTAAAAATTAAAATGTGGGACAAACAAATTGTCAAAATTTAATTAAAGACTTTCTCAGTATTTAGGAAACTTTGGAGTGAGATAAAAATATATTTTGGGCTGAATTGAATCTGTTAAATTTATTATTCACATTTAGGGACACATTTTTAAGTAATGAATAGTTTTGGAAAATAGGGAAAATAATGGTGAAATAGTTTATATCAGAGGCAAGGGTCAAAATATGTTATTAAATTATTTAGGACCAGAACCTATTCTGTTTAGATGATGTATATTACTAATTTCATAATAAAGAACACATTTATGTATAGGAAAATAAATCTGAAAATATAGCAACTAGTAAATGATAAATGAAGTTTCTAAAATCCAAAGAATTCAGTTTAAGGTTGGTAGAAATTCTAAAGGCACATATGGAGAAGAAAAATATTTTTTTGTACATACTTGGTAGTAAAAAAGGTGTAGTAGTTGAATATAAGGAATTTATTTAAATTGGAAACTCATATATATAGTATGAAGTATAAATGTGAACACAAAAGTAAGAATCATATACACATGATTAAAAGTGCATGCAAGCCACAAATCAACACACATAGAGTAACCACAACACATATAAGGGTGAATGACTTTCATAAATATGAATGTGTGGTTTGTATGAAGTGGAAGTGTGAACTATGTCTTATGGATTGTTGTTTTTCTTTTGCTATGTGTGATGGTATGATGTAGAACCTGCTCAAGAGCAAGTTATTCCTTTCCAAGACAAGGACTACCCATTTCAAGAGCAGCAAGAAGGAGGCAAGTGTCCTTGACCACTTTGATCCTATGCTAGGATGTGTAGCTAGAATTATTTGCATTGTCAATTGAAATATGAAACCCATGCTAAAAAGTTTCCCTAGAATTGCATTACCTTGTTTCCTTGTAGCTTGGGTTGGGATTTATTTTATCATGTCATTTATTATTATGCATATGCTTAGCCATGCTTAGAATGGGATGTTTGGGATATGAGATCATCAGTTTATTTTACCATACTCTTGAATGAGATATTGTGAGTTATGTAGAGGTAGGGATCAAGGCAAGTTGGATGTTTTGGTTGTGTGCTGGGTGCACGAGACTCGGGTTTGTGTTTAGTGCTTGCTTGGATCCTAAGGACCGGTTCATGGAGCATGTAACCTGGCTTTACAGTGCCAACCACATGCTGAGATGGGGCAGCTTGGCCAATTAATTAGGTGTATCCCCGGCGTAGTATGGGTGTGTTGGATGGTGCGGGGAGTAGGTGTCTGCTGGACTACCATATGAACCGCAAGGCTCAAGAGGGGGCCACTGCAGCGGGGTTGGAGCCTCTTGTATGCTGTTAGGGGTGAAACCTCAGTGGGCCCACGCTCGTCGGGAATCCCTTTGTAAAGGCTTCGTAGTGATCTCCTGGCTACACACCTGGGAAGTGTGAATGTGGATCGTAGCCACTGGCATAATTGAGGTTCTTTTAGTCCACCCGGCAACGGGGGATGAAATCACTACATGTGGGTACAGTGGTACAAACTCTGCAGAGTCAAAACTGTCATGACAGCCGTGCTCACGGTCAAGAGCAGCTTGGACTTATTCATGATTAGAGGATTGATGGTTTTGGGAGTTAAGCGGGGAGCTTAACATTGGAAATGATGTTATGGTTATTGGATTATGATGATGGGATGGGAGATTGGGACCATTTCACCTGTGTAGTAATGTAGGTGCTTAATAAGCTAAGGTGATAGGTATTAATTGAGTAGGGCTTTAACCATGAGTTCAACCTCTCTTTGTTCTAGCCATGCATGATATAATTTTCCCACACTTGCTGAGTACCATTGGTACTCAACCTTGCATATTTTGTTGGTTTATATTGCTGCTCAGGTCAAGATAATGAGGTGGTGTATAATGACCAAGACTTTGGACCCAAAGAAGGTTTCTAGGTTCATGGAGACCCCCGGGCAACGCCTGTGACAGAGCCCTCAAGAATAATTATTTCGCTGCTAGTTTGTTTATTTGTGATGAACTTATTGTTGTCCATCGAGACATTTGCCATGTAAGACTTATTTATATTCGACAACTGGCTTGTAATAAATGATGCTTCACTATTTTTCATCACATGTATGAGAAAATGATCCTGGCATACATGTGATATTCACTTGGTTGTTCTTCGGAAAAACCGGGTGTGACAGAGGTGGTATCAGAGCCAAGGTTGCCCGTAGGAACGTGGACCTATGTAGAAATGGACGTATTTAATGGCCCTATTTTCTTAAAAACTATTTTACAAAGGTGTGGATTGAAAAGTGTTATTTAAATGAGTCACTTTCTTCATCTTACCCCAACTTTCATTCAAAATATGATTTTTGTTTGAGAGTTTATCTAACCTAATTTTAAATTCTTTTTGTTTTAGATGGTTCGCATGATTCGTACCGCTCGCAAGTCCATAGGAAGGAGAGTTCCCGTAGTTGCCATTGCCGAGAGAGAGGAGAGTCGTCCGGTGACGTACCTTTCCTACGGATTGGCAGTAGGAGGCTTATTGCGCCGACTTCGGCGTATGCTCGAAGCCGCCGGCAATACGGGCAAGCTAATCATCCACTATAACTCCACCAGGACCATCCGTGAGAAGAGGGAAGAATGGAGTTCGGAGATGAGGATTATACACGAAAATCAGCTGCCTAAGATCCACCACTCTCCAGCTTGTCGAGCAACACAGGTCGATGCGGAGAAAGATGTCACCTGGGAGGCCATCACCTGCCAGAGTCACATCTATCGTCGCCACTTGGACAAAACTGAGTACATGTATGTCCTCCAGCGTGAGAGTGGTACCACGGAGTACAAGTACCCGCCGGTGCAGCAAGGGACTTCCCATGAGCACATGGACTTGTGCTTGGAAGATGCTTCTATGCTCAGCACTCGACTGCAGGAGTGTCAACAAGAGCTTCAGGATGTCCGGGACACCCTGAAGGAAACGGAGGCGTTGCTGCGAGCCTGTTTGAGGGCGAGAAAGAGGAGATGGGAATGAACCGTGTGTCACCGTGAATGATACATGGACTCCTGACTCCCCAGATCGCCGAGCGATCAGGCGTCGTCGCACTTCTCCACCAGCAGCCTCCCCACCCAAAGCAGAGTCAGAAGGCAGCCGAAATGAAGAGGAAGATCCCGAGGAGCCAGCTCAAGAAAACGAGTAGTGTAGAGTCCCTCTCTTAGTCAGCAAGATGTCGAATAGGCGAGTCGTTAAGATAAGTTAATGGTGTGATAATGCTTGGTGTGTGACGTGAGTTGTGGAAGCCATGAGCAATTGTCCACAGCCTCGTCTTTAGATTGTTTTGTATTGGTGTGTGAACCCACATGAAATAATATTGCCTTTATTTTTGTGTGAAAAGTGAACCCTTAGAGAAGAATAACAAAGCCTCAACACTTCAAAGTACAAACAAATGAAAGTAGTAAGATGGTACTAAATGCTTTCAAATTTACATTGGTTGATTCTGCCAGATGGCCGGAGGAGGAAAAGGACGTGCTGCCAACCCCGCCAACAACAACGATGAGGCATGCAACCCTCATCTTTCTGGAGGCCAGGACCGGGGTGGTCGCCGTGAAGGAGTTGATCCCCTCCACCAAATGCCGGAGATTCAGAATCAGCTCATCCAGAACGTGACTCAAGTGGTGGCCAACTTGCATCAAGTTCCACCTCCACAAGCTGCACCACGCCAACCAAGGTTGAGTGAGTTTCTAGGAACTCAACCTCCAAAGTTTGCAAGTGCTGCTAAACCTCTGGAGGCAGATGATTGGCTGAGACCATTGAAAGTAAGATGAGGATCATACAGTGCCAAGGGTATGAGAGGGTGCTGTTTGCTTCTCATCAATTGCATGGACCTGCTGCTGATTGGTGGACCGCCTACGTGGCCGCCCATCATGACCCTGAGAACATCACTTGGGAAGAGTTCAAGCGTAGCTTCCGCAACCATTACATCCCAAGAGGTGAACTCAAAAACAAGAGGAAGGAGTTTTTGGGACTGCAGCAGGGGAACATGACGGTGAGGGAATACCTCACTAAATTTACTCAACTATCCCGTTATGCCCCACGAGACATGGAGACTGATGAGCAGAAACAAGATTGTTTCGTGGAAGGACGTACCGCGGAGATGCAGTGTGCAATGTCCTCAAATGAGTATGAAAGCTTCCAAAAGATGGTGGACAGAGCATTTGTGGTAGAAAGGAAGCTAAAGGCCTTGGAAACTGAGAATAAGAGGAAGGCCGGGTGGTCACATCAAGACTTAGGGAGCAACACCCGCCCACGTCTGATGCAGCAACCTGCAGGGCAGACGAACTGTGCTGCGGTACCCTACTCAGCACCAAGAGGGTACAACCCGAACTACAGGCCTCCGGCAGCACCAGCACAGCCACAACGTCAGTTTGTACAACAGCCTCGCTCTGCATATCCACCTCGACCAGAAGTGCAAGGACCCCCGAACCAACCCCAAGACAACAAAGGCCAGGCACCTAAGATTGGGGTGCAATGTTTTAGCTGTGGTGAAGTGGGGCACTATGCCCATAAGTGCCCAAAGAAGAAGCCCACGCAGCCACAACAGCAGAATGTGATGAGAGGACGGGTGAACCACGTCACTATGGAGGAAGCACAAGAGGCACCTGACACGGTAGTTGGTAAGTTTCCTGCCAATTTACACATTGCAACCCTGCTGTTTGATTCTGGTGCTACCCACTCGTTCATTGCAAAAGGGTTTGTTAAGAAGCATGATCTAGCAACAACACAAATGAATTATATGCTAGCAGTAAACTCTCCAGGTGGAGAAATAAGGACAAGACAAGTGTGTCCCAAGGTGAATCTAGACATTACTGGGGTGGTATTTACGGCTAACCTCATAGTGATAGATTCACAAGGGATAGATATTGTCTTGGGTATGGATTGGCTGACAAAACATAAGGGAATCATCCATTGTTCGACCAGAACGGTGGAACTAACTCACCCTAGCGGCACAAGAGTAAAGTTTATAACAATACAAGAGCCTAGGAGGGACATTAAATTAAATCAAGTTGAGGTGAAAGTGGAGGAGATCAGGATTATCCGGGAATATCCAGATGTTTTTCCGAGAGAATTGCCAGGTATGCCTCCCGATCGTGAAGTGGAATTTGCAATTGAGCTAGTGCCTGGAACAGCCCCGATATACAAGAGACCTTATCGGATGGACTCCAAGCAGCTGGAAGAACTCAAGGATCATTTGAGAGAACTGACGAAAAAGGGGTATATTCGCCCTAGTTCCTCACCTTGGGGAGCTCCAGTGATATTTGTGCCCAAGAAGGACGGAACCCAAAGGTTATGCGTGGATTACCGTGCTTTGAATGAGGTAACCATCAAGAACAAGTACCCATTGAAGACTTGTTTGATCGGTTGAGGGGAGCTTGTGTGTTCTCGAAAATTGATCTCAGGTCGGGATACCACCAACTCAAGATAAGGCAATCTGATATTCCCAAGACAGCTTTCGTATCTCGGTACGGACTGTATGAATACACCGTCATGCCTTTCGGGCTAACTAATGCCCCGGCATACTTCATGTATCTCATGAACAAGGTATTCATGGAATATCTGGACAAATTTGTGGTGGTTTTCATAGATGACATTCTCGTCTTCTCCAAAGATGAAGAAGAACATGAGAAACATCTAAGATTGGTGTTGCAGAGGCTAAGAGAACACCAACTGTATGCCAAGTTGAGCAAGTGTGAGTTTTGGCTGAAGAAAGTTCCCTTCTTAGGACATATAATCTCGGAGGGAGGAATCTCCGTGGATCCTGCCAAAATCGAAGATATACAGAAGTGGAAGACCCCTGAAAATCTCGGGGAAGTTCGAAGCTTCTTGGGATTGGCTGGATACTATCGACGGTTTATTGAAGGATTCTCCAACATCTCGAGACCTCTCACTAAACTGTTGGAGAAGGGAATCACATTCACATGGACGCCGCAGTGCGAGAAGAGTTTTCAGGAGTTAAAGGAAAGATTGACAACAGCCCCAGTGCTGGTTATGCCAGATATGCAAAAGAGCTTTATGGTGTACTGCGATGCCTCTGGAAACGGGTTGGGATGTGTTCTCATGCAAGAAGGGCACGTCGTGGCTTATGCATCCTGACAGCTCCGGAAGCACGAGAAGAACTATCCTACACATGATCTAGAACTAGCCGCAGTGGTACACACGTTGAAAATTTGGCGGATCATAAGAGTTTGAAGTACATTTTCACACAGCCAGACCTCAACCTCAGACAAAGGAGATGGATAGAGCTAATCAATGACTTTGATGTGGGCATCAACTATCATCCCGGGAAAGCAAACGTCGTGGCCGATGCTTTGAGTCGGAAAGTGCAGGTCAATAAGTTGAGCTTGAAGGACATGCCTGTAGAATTGAAGGACGAAGTTATAAGGCTCAATCTATGTCTAGTAAATAGTGGTGAAGCCATCGCCATGGAAGTGGACTCCACACTAGAGCGAGACATACGCGAGGGTCAAAAGAATGACGAGAAGATACAAGAGATCAGACAACTCATCAAGGAAAATAAAGCTCCTGGTTTTAGAGAGGATGAACAAGGAACGGTGTGGCACGGGAAAAGAATCTGTGTGCCAGAAGTAAAGGAGATCCGTGAATTGATTTTGAAGGAGGCTCATGATTCCGACTATTCCATTCATCCTGGGAGTACGAAGATGTACCAGGACCTCAAGAGCAGGTATTGGTGGTATGGCATGAAGTGAGATGTCGCAAAACATGTTGCCCTATGTGACACATGTCAGTTGGTGAAAGCAGAACATCAATGACCCGCGGGATTATTGCAACCACTCAAAGTGCCTGAATGGAAATGGGAAGAAATCAGCATGGATTTCATCGTGGGATTGCCTAGAACCCAATCAGGATATGATTCGATATGGGTCATCGTTGATAGGCTAACCAAGGTAGCTCATTTCATCCCCGTGAAAGAAAGCTACAGCGGATCCAAATTGGCAGAGCTGTACATGTCAAGGATCGTGTGTTACCATGGAGTGCTAAAGAAGATTGTGTCGGATCGAGGGACACAGTTCACCTCAAGGTTCTGGCAGAAGTTGCACGAAACCATGGGAACCCATCTAAACTTTAGTTCTGCCTATCATCACCAAACTGATGGGCAGACAGAAAGAACCAATCAGATCCTTGAAGATATGCTAAGGGCAGGTGCACTCAAAAACAATAGGAGTTGGGACAAAAACTTACCGTATGCGGAGTTTTCCTATAACAACAGCTATCAAGCTAGTATGAAGATGTCACCGTTTGAAGCCTTGTACGGGAGAAAGTGCAGAACTCCCCTATTTTGGAACCAAACAGGGGAAACTAAAGTGTTTGGTCCAGAAGTACTACAAGAAGCCGAGGCGAAGGTGAGGGAAATTCACAATAACTTGAGGATAGCACATACACGCCAAAAGAGCTATGCCGATGTACGAAGAAGAGAGCTCGTTTTCAACGTGGGAGACTATGTCTATCTCAAAGTGTCCCCTATCAGAGGATTTTGTCGGTTCAAGGTGAAAGGGAAGTTGTCACCTCGATACATCGGACCCTTTCAAGTTCTGGAGAGGAAAGGCGAAGTGGCGTATCAACTAGAATTACCGGCTCATCTATCGGATGTGCACGATGTATTCCATGTGTCACAACTCAAGAAATGCCTGGGGACGCCTGAAGAGGTGTTACCCATGAATGAAGTGGACGTAGCTGAGGATTTGTCTTATGCCGAGCAACCATACAAGATTTTGGAGACAATGGAACGCCTCACCAGAAATAAAAGAATCCGGATGTGCAAGGTGCAGTGGAAGCATCACTCAGAAGAGGAAGCCACCTTGGAGCGGGAAGATGAGCTCAAGCACAATTTCCGAAATTGTTTTCTTAGAACCACCAATCTCGAGGACGAGATTTCTTTTAAGGGTGGTAGAGCTGTAACACCCCAAAATTTTGACTCAAAACCCTAAATCATGTTAATAGGGGGATTTAAAAATTTTTGGACGTGTTGCATGTTTTGCAAAAATTCAAATTCAAACTGGAATTCAAATTAAACTCAAATCAGAAAAGAAATAGAAAAAGAAAAAGGAAAACAGAAAAAAAAACCGGCCAGTGGGCCGAAACCCACCAGCCGGCCCACCCTGCCCTGCGCCAGCCCGCAGCCGCGCGCCCGCACTCTCTCTCTCAGATAGGTGGGACCCACCTGTCATCCCTAACCCCCGATCGTCCGAAACTCGGACTGTTCACCCGCGCGCGCGCGATCGCAACCGATCGGATTTCCGGCCGAATTCTGGTTCCGGAGGACTCCCACCCGATCTAAACAAACCCGCCGCCCTCCCCCGTCTATAAAAACCCCGACCTCGTTCTGTTTTTCCCACGCGATCGCCGATTTTTCCTCCGGTGAGAACCGAGACTTCTCCGGCGAATTCTGGCCGATCTAAGCTCGGAAATTCCGATCTAACTCGCTGGTCTTGATCCACCGCCTCTGGGGAACCTTGCAGGTGCAGAAAACTCGGTGACTTGCGGTGTAAACACAGCGCCGACGAGCTTCGCCGTGGTTTTGCCTCGGACCTCGTCGCCGATCACCTTCCAGGACCTCCGAGCTCAAGAAAACCCCCGAGGTGAGATCCCCGACCTCCCCTCTACCGATCTATACCATAAGATCACAGTTCTAGGAAGAATTCTCGAAGATCCGAAAGTCTCCGCTAGATCGCCGCTTCCCGCCGCCGTGCGCCGCCGGCAGCGCCGCCCGCGCTTGATCAGAGCGACGTGGCCGCTTGTGCGCCGTTTATTTTAAATCGCACGGTAGGGTTTAAACCCCCGCGTACCGGTTCGATGTTATAATCTCGGCCGTCGGTTTAAAATCGGACGGTCCACGTCAGCCCCGCGTTATAAAGATTGGAAATCTTACGTGCTACCCCCTGGGGTTCTCGGGAAATAAGAGCTAGCCCCGGAAACTTCTGATCTAGCCCCTGGAACTCCAGAAAATCATGTAAATTCATTTAAAAATCAGTTTTAGCCCCTGGATTTAATAAAAATTAGGAAAAACACCTCTGATAAGTGTAGCTAGACCCCTGGAAATTCTGAAAATAATATTATAGACCCGGTAATGGGGTGAGTTTACCTTTTTAGCCCTGTTTAGTATTTAATTTAGGAAATTGAATATGTGGCTAGTGTTTAAAAATTAAAAAGTGGGACAAACAAATTGTCAAAATTTAATTAAAGACTTTCTCAGTATTTAGGAAACTTTGGAGTGAGATAAAAATATATTTTGGGCTGAATTGAATCTGTTAAATTTATTATTCACATTTAGGGACACATTTTTAAGTAATGAATAGTTTTGGAAAATAGGGAAAATAATGGTGAAGTAGTTTATATCAGAGGCAAGGGTCAAAATATGTTATTAAATTATTTAGGACCAGAACCTATTCTGTTTAGATGATGTATATTACTAATTTCATAATAAAGAACACATTTATGTATAGGAAAATAAATCTGAAAATATAGCAACTAGTAAATGATAAATGCAGTTTCTAAAATCCAAAGAATTCAGTTTAAGGTTGGTAGAAATTCTAAAGGCACATATGGAGAAGAAAAATATTTTTTTATACATACTTGGTAGTAAAAAAGGTGTAGTAGTTGAATATAAGGAATTTATTTAAATTGGAAACTCATATATATAGTATGAAGTATAAATGTGAACACAAAAGTAAGAATCATATACACATGATTAAAAGTGCATGCAAGCCACAAATCAACACACATAGAGTAACCACAACACATATAAGGGTGAATGACTTTTATAAATATGAATGTGTGGTTTGTATGAAGTGGAAGTGTGAACTATGTCTTATGGATTGTTATTTTTCTTTTGCTATGTGTGATGGTATGATGTAGAACCTGCTCAAGAGCAAGTTATTCCTTTCCAAGACCAGGACTACCCATTTCAAGAGCAGCAAGAAGGAGGCAAGTGTCCTTGACCACTTTGATCCTATGCTAGGATGTGTAGCTAGAATTATTTGCATTGTCAATTGAAATATGAAACCCATGCTAGGAAGTTTCCCTAGAATTGCATTACCTTGTTTCCTTGTAGCTTGGGTTGGGATTTATTTTATCATGTCATTTATTATTATGCATATGCTTAGCCATGCTTAGAATGGGATGTTTGGGATATGAGATCATCAGTTTATTTTACCATACTCTTGAATGAGATATTGTGAGTTATGTAGAGGTAGGGATCAAGGCAAGTTGGATTTTTTGGTTGTGTGCTGGGTGCACGAGACTCGGGTTTGTGTTTAGTGCTTGATTGGATCCTAAGGACCGGTTCATGGAGCATGTAACCTGGCTTTACAGTGCCAACCACATGCTGAGATGGGGCAGCTTGGCCAATTAATTAGGTGTATCCCCGGCGTAGTATGGGTGTGTTGGATGGTGCGGGGAGTAGGTGTCAGCTGGACTACCATATGAACCGCAAGGCTCAAGAGGGGGCCACTGCAGCGGGTTGGAGCCTCTTGTATGCTGTTAGGGGTGAAACCTCAGTGGGCCCACGCTCGTCGGGAATCCCTTTGTAAAGGCTTTGTAGTGATCTCCTGGCTACACACCTGGGAAGTGTGAATGTGGATCGTAGCCACTGGCATAATGGAGGTTCTTTTAGTCCACCCGGCAACGAGGGATGAAATCACTACATGTGGGTACAGTGGTACAAACTCTGCAGAGTCAAAACTGTCATGACAGCCGTGCTCACGGTCAAGAGCGGCTTGGACTTATTCATGATTAGAGGATTGGTGGTTTTGGGAGTTAAGCGGGGAGCTTAACATTGGAAATGATGTTATGGTTATTGGATTATGATGATGGGATGGGAGATTGGGACCATTTCACCTGTGTAGTAATGTAGGTGCTTAATAAGCTAAGGTGATAGGTATTAATTGCGTAGTGCTTTAACCATGAGTTCAACCTCTCCTTGTTCTAGCCATGCATGATATAATTTTCCCACACTTGCTGAGTACCATTGGTACTCAACCTTGCATATTTTGTTGGTTTATATTGCTGCTCAGGTCAAGATAATGAGGTGGTGTATAACGACCAAGACTTTGGACCCGAAGAAGGTTTCTAGGTTCATGGAGACCCCCGGGCAACGCCTGTGACGGAGGCCTCAAGAATAATTATTCCGCTGCTAGTTTGTTTATTTGTGATGAACTTATTATTGTCCATCGAGACATTTGCCATGTAAGACTTATTTATATTCGACACCTGGCTTGTAATAAATGATGCTTCACTATTTGTCATCACATGTATGAGAAAATGATCCTGGCATACATGTGATATTCACTTGTTGTTCTTCGGAAAACCGGGTGTGACATGCCCATACGTAATCAAAGACAACAAACAAGAAAGTGTCATTAGTACTTGCATAATTTGGATAGCCACGACGTATGAACCTCCAGTTTGCCGGTTACGACCATTGGTCGTCCCTACTGGGGTCCTGCGGCATGACCCCGGGTTCCTCTTTTGATAGGTCGAGTTGTCTTTAATGGTGAGTTCGCCTCGCCCCTGTCCGTGACCCTTTCATGGCACAGAGGGGTCGGGTTGCTTGGGGGCTTGCCTCAATAGCCGAGCCCTCAAGCCTGATGAGTTGCCGAACGGGTGGAGCCGAGCAACACCCATCCATCCTATTTGTTTTGGATGCCCGGAACCATTGGCCCTGCTTCACACTGAGTGAGGAGCTTTCTAGTCAACGCTTCGGTGCCCCCGTTTCATTGAATGCCTGCTCGAGGCATGCGCGTGGTTCCCGAGCTCGTCGTTGGCTCGGCGGCTCGCTGCTGATCCTTCGGGGGGTTACCTTGACGCTCGTGGTGCTGGGACTTGACTACAAGCTTAAAAGCGTCGGGAGGATTCATCCTACCCGATTGTCTCTTTCGTGGACTGATCTGCGTCCTTGCCCCTCGCTCGGGGTCGTCCCGGGTGGCCCCTGAGCCATCTGTTGGCCAGACTTCAAACCAAGGACTTTCGAGCCCTTTAATGCGGGCTGGAGACTTACCTTCCTTCCGCGGTCGTGTCGCCCTTCGTGCCCTCCAATTTCGCCGGGGTTGAGAAGGCACCGTTTGACTCGAATCCCATGACGTGTTCGTGATTTCACATCATGGAGCCCAAAGGTTACGGTCCGGTTGGCCCCTTGCGCCTTTTTGGGCGGTTTCGTCATGGGAGAACCTAGGAGGCGCTGCTCGACTCGGTTCCCTTGTAATCTATTCAGTTTTAATCTGGGGGTTGATTGACGTTACGGTGGCGTTCCTGAGGGGCCACTCGCCGCATGATGGTTGTCAGCCAACATATGCCGTTCTGCCCACCTTATATTTGTTTCCTTGCCCCTCGGATTTTTTCGCATTTGCCTGCATGACATTCGCCAACCTTTCTTCTTGGCCTTTCTGTCTTGTGCAGCGCTCCATCTTCTTCCTGCCTCTTTCGTCCCTGCCCAACCACCACTCCTTCGTCTCGGTGTCTCTGCCATAGGGGAAAAGGAAGAGTTCCGCTCCCTTGCATGGCACATTCTCCCATCTTGCCTAGCAATGCCTTCATGGCTGAAGTCAGAATTCTGGCAGGGCCGCATCACTGCTCTCCGGGAGATAGGGCTGTTGTCGGAGCGTGATGCCCGCGGCATCCGCGTCCCAGAGGTGGAGCAATTTCCCATTTCGTGGGCCGGCGAGGTTGTGTCGCTGGGAGTGTTTCACTTGCGCTGGTGGATTTGCCAGCACAGCATTTCTTTCACGGCTTGCTGCATGAGTACAGGCTCGAGCTCCATCATTTGACGCCGGACGGTGTTCTTCAAGTGTCGCTCTTAATCGTCTTGTGCAAAGCATACCTTGGAATGGCTCCTCACTTAGAATTGTGGAGATTCTTCTTCCGTGTGCAGCCGTTCTTCTGATCAAACCCTGCTCTCATCCGTGGGGGCACTGTCATCGAGCCGCGCCATGGGCGATCGGATTTCGTCCAAGTGCGCTGCCTCCTCCCCCGATCAGATGGGAGCACCAGTGGTTCTACATCAGGAATGATGCTCCCTCTCTTCCGCCTTTCTCAGGCAGGTCTCCTCAGGAGCAAGATTCTTGGAAGTGGGGGACCCCGAGGAGGGAGATGGAACCCATCTCGTTCAGACATTCATTCGGCAGAGAGTCCTGCCTATCCGGGTCCGCTCCTCATTCTGAACTTCTACAGTGGGGCTGATAATGTGTGCTGGGAGTCGGTCGAGGAGCTTTTCCCAGGATGAGATGTCTAGCAGTTTCCAAGTGATCTTGGGGTCAAGCGCCAACGAGCCCTATTCCCCCAGGCCACCTCCTCTCAGCGTGGCTTCTCTGAATCCTTACGGGCTATGGGGCATCGTCAGCCTGCCCAAAGTCCCCGAAGATTGGGAGAGGCGGGCATCACGGACCGCCTTGGAGGCTGCCAAGAAGCGGAATAGGGTGAGGCGGGCATCCTGCCACTCAGGTGGTGGCGGAGCAGGTGTTTGAGCCTGCTCGTGACCAGGGGCGGAAGGACATGACGAACATTGACCTCGTCGAGCGTCCCTGCGTGGGGCTGACACCAGCCTTTTGAGGGCCTGGGCACTAGGTGCTCAGATCATTGGGGGGCCCTCGCCCTCTGGAAACAGGTGGTCGAGCATTGGAGGAGGGTCGACCGGACGCCGAGCCCGGACGAACAGCTTTTGTCGAGCGTGACTACACGTCTTTGGGTGCTCGAAAGTCAAAAGCGGTGACTCCAGCTTTCGGTCCGCTGGTCGCCGTTCATCGTTTCCTAGACAGCGCATCTTTGTCGTGTGGGTCGCGCGCCATTCTTTGACAGCGGGAGAGGTACTTCCCTTCCCCTCTTGCTGTATTATCTTTCTCGCGATTCAGTTTTCTGATCTGCGCCTTTTTGCAGGAGGCCCGTCCACACGTGGGAGGCTATCCCGAGCACCACAGCCCCTTGTAAGACCCGGGAGGGGGCCTGCCTTGCTGATGACTGAATCGACGAGGGAGAAGCCTGCCCCAGCCTACGGTTCGGCGACTGTCCATGGCCCCGCTGCCGCCAGAGGTGAAGTGGTGGCTGTGGGTGTTATTCCCCGACCGCCGATGCCGGGGCGCCTATCGGCCCCGGGTGCGGGGGTCACCGGTGCCGAAGCCGGTGGCGTCCTGTAAGGGCCTACGTTTTTGCACACATTCAAAGTATTCATCACACCACACACACCTCACTTGATGAAGACTTATGAACACCTTTGAAGAGGAAATAAACACCATCAACATGGTCATTAGAGGATAACACACAAAATGCAAAAGTGGTATTTCCCACCTGCTTCTTATAGGGGCTGAGCATATGAAAAACTCATACACTTTGCTAGGAATGCTCATGCCAGATTTCACCCAAATCCAAAAATGTATTTTTGGGTATAATTAGAAAGAGGCTAGTTTGAACTCAAATTCAAACTCCTTTCATTCCCTGAATTCAAAAGTTGGATTCATATTCACACTCAGCACATTTTTTGTGAGCCCACACACCAATTTTCACTCCATTTGGAGTTGATCTTGTCATGAGCCAATTTAAGCAAATTCAAATCCAATTTGAATTTCAAACTGCATATGTGCTATGAATTTAGTCAAACACTTCACAATTCGGATTCTACCAATTTCAAATGGGCATTTGGTGAATAATTCAAATTGAAAAGGGTATTAGGGGCACTACTGTGAGCAGTAGGAAAAATTGAATTTCAGAGGTTAAAATGGGAGAGGGGCCCTCCTGTCAGCCTCTCTGGTGATCAACCGACCGAAGCAAACAGAGGCGTCGGTTCTCAGGTTGCAGCAGCAGGCGCCACGGCGGGGAAACAGCAAGGACAGCACCTGCTTGCCGTCTCTGGCCACCGAGCCGCCTCTCTGCTTTCTTATCTGCGAGCCGAGCCGGCAAAAGATCAGTCGCCTCCTTCCTCTGCTCCCTCGCGCAAGAAACACTCCCATCACCGCCGCAAACTCGGGTTCGATCGGGGAACCGGCAAACACTGCACCCACACCCCCTCTGAGCTGCTAAACCGCATCACCACATCTTCTTTGATCGTCCAACCACGAGTACGAGCTGAAATCACCGCTCCTCGAGCAGTCCCGGACTGTTGTGCGGTACACCGAAACTCACCGTCGTTCGGTGCTCTCATGGACAGCCCAACTTAGAGGCTTTCACGCGTTATCAAAGCCAACCATAGGAGTGTCGCATATCCACGCTGCTACACCCCAACTCAAGGCTCAAGCCGTGAACCATTGCCAGTGAATTCGGCGATTTTCTCCTGGACACGACAGAGAGACCTTTCGGTACGAGTTTAGCAAATTCGAGCTCAATTCTTGTTCTTAGCTCACCAAATCACGCACAAAGGAGCTAGACTGGCTAGCGATCAATTCTTCTTCACAACCCGAGCTTGAAACTTCACGTAGGAAGGCCATTTCCATGTCTTCCGAACATGAACACGGAGAACACCCTCGGGCACACGGTGACAACCTAGTCAGAGCCATTCTGCGCGAGTTTGAAGCCATGTCGATGATCCTTGAGGTCCACTGGTGCTCTAGAGCCGTTTAGCCAAGCTTTTGGCGGGCTAGGTCAGTCGGCCGACGGCGCCGAAGTTGTCTCGAAGGCGCCGCAAGCCGCCGACGGTGTTCCGGCCGCCGGTAGCCCTCGCTCGTGCAATAGACGGGTTGCTCGCTATCCCAAACGCACAGGCGGCGGTAATTAGGCCAAGCGGTGGACGGAGAAGCGAGATTCATTGGGATCCGGTGAGGGGCGGCACGGGCGCGAGAGGTAGAAGAAGCACTGTGCATGGGACCCACCGGCAGGGATTTAAACTTTTCCCCGATTTTCAGATTTAGTTCAAACTTGAAACCCACATAACTTTGGCTAGGAAACTCCAAATCGAGTGAACCAAATTTTGTTGGATTCATCTCTCTGATTACTTTCCAAAAAATCAAGTTTCATTCCATGAAAACCTTTATTTCTCCAGAATTAATTCTTCAAAATTTAAAGTGTTTAGAATTTTAACTGGAGAACCCTTTAGTGGAAAATTCTGAAATTTGGCTAGGATGTTCACCAAAATATCCCTGAGCTACCATAAAAATTTCAAAAAATTTCACATCCATTTGAGCTATTTAATTGTAACACCCTCAAATTCATTTCCATGCATTGCATATATTTTTCATGTAGAGAAGCATTATACAAAAAGTACAAATGGAGAAAGAACTATAGAAATGGAGAAAGAACCATAGAAATGGAGAAAGAACCATAGAAATGGAGGAAGGAGCCATAGAAATGGAGGAAAACCACAATAATGGAGAAGGAATATAGAAATGGAGAATGGGGCATAGAAATGGGCAAGATAGCTTCGCCAAAAGACAGGAGGGGCATGTGTTTGTGGTCAAATTTAGCATGATGGTTTAGTCTGTTTCAAGGCTGGTTAATTTCAGTCGCGTGTGCTGACTAGCGGTTACCTTAAATATACTCCGGATATGTATGTTAGTTAATTTATTCTACTATATATATTTGATATGTATGGTATTATATATACCCGTCAAATATTCTGATGTGTATGTATGGCAGTATATGCTAATCGCGGCAGGTGATTTTCCCTTGCAACTGGCTATGGCTAACGGTCCGTTTGGATCATCTGCACTAACCACATTCTTTACCAAAAATCAAAAATCTGAACCAAAGGGGTTCACATGAGAATCAGATTCTTCAAAATCTACAGATTTTCCTATTGCAAATGGAAATCTGCCAAAACCCAGATTTTCTAGATTTTTGTTCTAACTTTTCACATAAATTACACACCATGTCACTGGTTACACAACCAAATATTGTTTTTTTTATAACACACATTACAGAATCCACAGTTGATAGTTATTTCCAGCCAAACAGATCTCAGCTTCACTGTAGCTCTCAGCTTACAGTAGCTTTCTCACAGCTCATAACTAGAATAAGATTTTCAATAATCCACAGTTGAACCAAACACACACTTAGTGCAATCATCTCTATAAATACAAGCTACTGGGATACAGCTGAGATCTCTCCAAAAAGTTCGACAAAAAAATACTTTTTATTTCAGTTTTACCTTAGGATCAGTAGACCTTTAGCATTTCTATGGCAAATCATTAGTCCGCCCTCTGCGTTAGTGAGGATTCATTGATAGTTTGCTTGAGAACCATCTGACCCCTCACATGACGTGCACGAATGCGTCGCTAGCCGGTGCGGTGACGCCTTTTAGTTGTGTAGGCCGGATCAGGCGCCAATAGAAATAATACCGCACAAGGTAGTTGATGTTCAACCAGGAGCTGCCGATGGCAAAGCGGTAAGGAAGGAAAGCAACTAACTGGTTAGATGGTGCAGGCGAACAACAGGGTGTCAGGTCAGCTATAGGTTAAATTAATTTAACCTAATCAACAGGATAAGTTAACTAAACGTAATAAAAAATAAACTAAGCTAGAAACCTATAAAAAATAAACTACACTATAAGTCAAAAAATGAAATAAGATTTAAATAAATAATTAAATATAACATAAACTAAAATTGACGACTAATATAAAATTTAGATTGCAAACTAACTAAATCCTACTATGAATAAAATTACAATCTAATTTAATTCTAAAAACAATCTAACTAAGTCCTAATATGAAACTAACTAAGAATAAACTAGTATTTAAGTATAAACTATCTAAATTGCACAATTAAAATAAGTAATTTCATAGTTTTTTATTTATTTCTATATTTTTTACCGTTTCCTTTTTCTTTTTTTTCTTTTCTTTTCTTCTTTTCTTTTCTTCTTATCTTTTCTTCCCTTCCTCTTCTCTTTCTCTTTCTTCTCTTCCTCTTCTCTTCCTCTTCCTCTTCTCCTTCTCCTTCCCCTTCCCTCTCTTTGTGGTGTTTCTGTGTGGGAGATGGTCCTCCAGGCGGCTATTTATATAAGAAAACCTGTCGTCCACGCCGTGGACGACAGGACACGTCGGTCCAACGGTCCCGTGACCGTTGGGCCGACGTGGAGTCCATGTGGGCTCGTGTCGTCCACGCTTTGAACGACACCGTCCTGTCGTCCACGGCGTGGACGACAGGATGTCCACGTGGACAAATCATCCACGTCATGGACGATAGGGTAGCTACTGTTGAATAAAAATCTTTAGATGTTATTAATATTAAATTCTTTAACACAGTGCCAAAAATAAAAAATTCCACTTAATCCTGCAAGGAACCAATTTACCGGCCCAAAAGACGCAGGAAAAAGGCTGCACCGGAGCTGGAGTTCGACTAGATGGACCTCGACACATGCTGGACTGGACGTGGACTGGCCTGGCAGCCCAGAACAGATTTTTGGGCGTGGAGTGCTCGACCGAGGCGCTGCTGGCTACGGGAGGTAGCACGCCTTACTGCCATTCCGGAAGCCATGGGCTTGGCTACGCGGCGCAGGGGCAAGTGTCGTGCCAGTTTAGCCGACGAAGACTTCCTGGGCTGGGCCTAAAGACTCGGGACTTCGCTAGAGGCAAACGCAATTCCAATGAATCCTTTTTACGTTTTCTGATGATATAGTGTTTTTAATTTTGCATCATAAGTAAGGAATCATGATGTTAGTGTTAGGAATCTGTTTGTCATATAAAGAACTGTAGAAAAGGATAGACTGGAAGAAGGTAACAATAATGACTTTAAAACTGAGATTTTAGACAGAGGAAAAGAAAATGGCAGAAAATGACATACATAAATCATTCTCTCCCATATTTGTTGTGATATTATAGATGAAATTATGGATTCAAACAGTGAACACATTATTATGCCTCATATTGTCCCATCCATAAACTAGTGCACAAAAAGGAGACTTGTCAAAACCATCAACTTACCCAAAAAGAAATAACTTTTTTAGAATAGTGACAGGTTTCAAGAACCCTAAAAACATATATTTATTTCAGACTTGACTAAGGAACAAAATCTGAACTTTTATTGTGATTTACAAGACTAAGATAAATCTTTACAGATATCTTTTAAAAAATATGTGTGGAGGGTGAAATTTCATTTGACATAGTAAGGATCCTAGAGGCCCATCAGGTGGCATTCCTTTGGGAGTTGACTTAGATATTTTTATATCGGGGCAATAAGTGAAGGAGATTTTTATGTTAAATTTAATTTGTGCATTAAATTTTATAGGTCCAAATGGGCTTTAGTGGCAGATTATGGGCCGGCACAACAGTAGCAAAAAGAACAATTTCTAGCAAAAATTGTGCACATGCTTAGTCATGAAACTCCCCCTATTATGATAGGGGGAGGGGTGTTTAACATTCTCAGAAGACCCAGAGAATAGAATAAAGATCCTTTTGACCATCGTTGTGCTTTTCCCTTTAATGCTATAATCGATGGTGTAACCATAAGGAAACAGTTTAGTCCACGATATAGTTGGTGAAGCCTTCAATTGTATGTCTTCAGGAAATAAAGCTTTCAGTCATCACCTTGAATTTGGTGACTGAGATCCTTGGACAAAACAACTAGGGTTTTGATTTCTTACCGGCAAATGGCACATGTTGGGGACTATTAATAGCTTGGAACTTGGACTTCTATGATGCATACCATCCAATTATGAAAGGTTACACTTTATACACCACTATCAAGGCCAGAGGACCGCAATATCATTTTGTGTTGCCTACTGTATATGGCTCAACACAAGACACAGAAAACCCAATATTCTCAGAAGAGCTCTTTCTCTGAAACCTGCGCTGATCATCCCGTGGTGTGTATGGGAGATTTTAATCTAATATATGAAGTCAAGGACAAAAGCAACTACAACATTGACCGAAGCTTGATGGGCAGATTCTGTCAAACCTTGGACAGATGTGAGCTCATGGAAATACCCTTATAGAACCGCAAATACATATGGAGCAACGAGAGGAATGACCCAACGCTGGTGAGGTTTGGACAGAATTTTCTGCAACAAGGAATGGGATTTCCAATACTCTAGACTGGCATGCTCTGGGGACAGAATCTTTGTCTTCAGCCACTTTCTTAGACTATTTCGGATCACTGCCCATTATTCTTGTCTCAGCAACTGATGCCAAAGAGGAAAGAAGTATTCAGATTTGAATCGTTTTGGATTAAAAATCTTGGGTTCATGGACGTGGTTAGGGATGCCTGGAACAATCCTCCTTTGAGCAGATCACCGTTGGCCAACCTTTCTCAGAAACTTTACAGCACACCAAGAGCTTTGCGTCGATGAAGTAAACAGAGATTTGGCGATGCACAAATGCAGTTCAACATGGTAAATGAGGTGATTCTGCGACTGGATGCAGGTCAAGAGCAGCGCCGTTTTCAGGAGAGGAACTCAAATTACGGAAAGACCTAAACACAGGGCTGTTGGGTCCAGCTGCAGTAGAAAGAGCACGGAAACGAGAAGCCTCGAGACAAATCTGGCTCAAGGAGGGTGATGCTTGCACCCGTTTTTTCCACCTGCAAGCCAATGCGAGAAAAGGAAAATGTACATCCCAATATTGCGGCTCCGTGATGGACAATACGTTTTGTCACACGAGCAAAAAGAGCAGGAAATCTTCAGACGTTTCTAGAGTATATTTGGCACTAGAGTATCCCGCTCTGTTTTACTCTAGACTGGCATGCTCTTGGCCTCCCCCAACTTAGAGAAGACCATCAGCTGGCTATCCCCTTCTCTTGTGTAGAAGTTCACAAGGCTGTAACTGAGCTCCCCTCAGAAAAGGCTCCGGGCCCTGACGGTTTCACATCAGATTTTTATCTAACATGCTGGTCAATTGTCAAGGACTCTCTCATGGCTGATTTCCACTGTTTTTACAATCAGACAACAAGACAGTTGGGCAGGTTGAATGGTGCGCTGATCACACTAGTTCCCAAGAACAACATCTCTCAGTTGCCTGCAGAATTTCAGCCAATAAGGCAAAAAGTCTGATTCATTCTTTAGCCAAAATGGTGTCCAAGGTGCTGGCAGCAAGCTATCCTCTCACATAGACTACATGATCTCACCAGTACAAAGTGTTTTCATCAAAAACAGATGCAAACAAGATAATTTCATTTACGTACGGAACCTTACTCAAACTTATCACCGAAAGCACAAGCCTGCCCTCTTACTCAACTTGGATACATCCAAGGCTTTCGACTCAGTCTCTTGAGAGTACTTGTTTGAGCTTATGAAGACTAGAGTACCTGTTTGGGCTTATTACACGTGAGACCACTAAGCCCAGCCCACCACTAGGCTTTTGTTCACTTCTTCATGCAAACACTCCCAAGATACAGGAGAGAGAGAAAGGAAGAGAGAGGGGGTTGACCGGCAATGTTCTAGCAATGAATTGGAGAGGTGGAGGTGGAGAAAATAGTCCACAGATGGACAGGAACCAATTTTTGAGGTCTAGGGTGGAGGGTCGCTCGAGGCGACAGCAGACGTACAGGTGGACCATGGCAGGAGCAAAGGAAATGGGGGGCGGGCGTGAATTGGTGTGAAACTATTTTTTCCTGTTATATAGTCATAGTACAAAAACACGAAACGATTCAGTGGGATTCAGCCTTGAAACGATTCAGATTTTAGGCGTTTGACACTGTTTTAACCGAATCAAGGCTGAATTGGAAATGATTCTACTTGCTAAATAGTGCTTAAATAAGTAGAAGGTGTTAGTTTGTTGTGATCCCGTGAATCCCGCATGGGCAACAACCACCGGATCCGCTCTCCCCACGCGCCCTGATCGGGAGCGCAACCGACTCAATTTGGTTGAGGCCCCCTCTCGCCCACGCTATATCAATAAGCAGGCAGCCGGGGCGTGAGTGCGCTCATTGCACTCACTCTCGACGCCTTCTACACACCCAACTCCCGATCCTGATAACGCGGTAGCGAGGGGAAGGCCTCCTCCCGTCGGCCACCAGCATACAACTCAAATCTGCGCCATGTCTTCTTCCTCTACCGCCGCCGAAAGTGTGCTCCTAATCACATCTCTTAGATGTGCTAGTTTGTTTGATCGTGTCTTAACCATGATTATCACTAAGTTCTCTGATTAGCAATGCCTAGGTTTAAGAACTAAGCGCAAATTAATTCCTTCAATGGTACCAGAGCCACCTTAGAGCTATTGCTAATTGGGTAATTAAGTTCTTGTTCAATTTTCTTCCGGTATAAGTTAGTTTTACAGCAAATAGAAGGAGGGGAGCTTTAGTTTTCGGTTTTAGCCATGGAAAGAAAAAAACAGAAGAATAACCGAAATGAAATTAACAAAAATTGAGAAGATAAGAGGGTGGACTTACCTCAAGAGGCTCGCCGCCTTCTGTCCTTCGGAATTCCACCAACGTTGACATGTCGGATGAGGGAGGCGGAGTAGCCAACTAACCGGCGAACCCCTCGGTTGAGGAGAGCCGGGAAGACCGGCTTTCGAGCCGATAGATCTGCTCACTGTAAGGGCGCCGCGTGCCCTCTTCATCATTGGCATCGAGCTCATCGCACCGCCTGCGTGAGCTCAGATTCCGATGATGAGGGAGACGGCAGCGCCACCGGAAGAGCCGTCTGGTTGGGTCGCCAGAACCCTAGGGTTTGACGGTGTAACCCTAACCCTAGCGGTTGGGGAAACCTCGAGCAGCGCTCGACCGCCGCACCTCTTACCGGCGGCGAGCTGCCCTGCAGCGAGCTCACTCGCCGGCGAAGAGGGTGCGGCGGCGCCGGATTCCCCACCGCGGCGGTGTTTTCTCTCGGGTCAGCGCTGCTCTCGCTCTCTCTATCTCGACCGAGGAAGAGAGAGAGGGGGGAGGAAAATGAGGTTAGGGTTAGCAAATAGGCGCCGAGCGGTTTATGACCTCGAAATCAGCTCCCCGCCGTTGGATGGAGATCCGACGGATGCGATTTGGCACCGGTGTCGCCCGCGCCTAATGGGCTCGGGGCCCATGCGGGAAGGTTTTTTGGCCGGTGTGGGCAGCCCTTTTAATTTATGAGAAAATTTTCAATTTTTGAGTGGGCCAAAACAGCCGTGGGCTTGGATCAGTGGGCCGCACGAGTGGAATTTTTTTCAATTTTTATGAGTTTACTCACTGTTGGGCTGGGCTCTAATTGGGCTGGCAATCATAAAAGGATTTTTCCAATTTTTTGGTATTTTCAGTAGGCTTTTGGGCCAGATTTAGGTATGGACTAAAATGTAACTGGGCCACACACATTAAATTAATTGATAAGCTTAGAGTAAATACAATTATTTCTGTAATATTTATTACTGTTGCTATTGATACATTTTGTCAGCTTATTAATTAATTTACTTGCATTATGATGCTGTGAAATCTATGAAATTAAATTTGCTTCCGTTGTTATTAAGACATTTATGGTAAATTAATTAAGTAACCAATGTGAAAAATTAATTTGCCATATTTTCTGTTCATTTTGAGTAAGTTTTGAAAAATTCATGGAGTAGCCAACGTGAAAAATGAATTAGCCACATTGTTTCAATTATTGGTGCATGGTAATCTAAATGAGTAACTAACGTGAAATTTTAATTTTGCCATGCATAATATTTTAATCACGTGTTTTATGGAGTAACCAACGCGAAAAGCAAAACACGTCATTTATGGTTGATTAAGTTTCCATTGAGCGTTGTATTTTACGAAGTAGCCATCGCGAAAAGCGAAATGCAATATTTTTGTTTGAATATGTTCTTATGTTAACATGTGTTTATATTGAAGGTCCCTCTGTGACGCCCTCGATTCTGTGGAAAACCACGGAACCGAGAACTGATGTATATGTGCGCCCAGGATGTTCATCACACATACACATATGTTCCACAAACTGAATTCATATTATATATTACCACGAATAACAGAGTTTATTACAATGTCTCATGAGTCTTGGACTCATGCTCACAGCGGAAGTCTTAATCTAACAGCGAAGTCTTCTAATTAATGCGGAAGCAATTCTAAGCAGCAGTGGATCCATCTCTACTCCATCCCCACAGGCAAGGTTGAGGACAGATTACACGCCTAATGCTCCACTTGGTCTTCATAGTAATCTTCTCCTGTTGCTGATGATGAAATAATGCAAGTTTGAATACAATGACGTACTCAGCAAGTGCGGGAAAAATATGATATGAAGCTCATAACAAGGTAGGTATAAAAAGGCTCATTGCAGAAAGCAAAACTATTTATCAAAAACCGCGATAAAACAGCAACTTATCTTTAGGTGAATGTAATCCCAACATGTATTAAAATACCAATCATACCTCCTTTATGTTCATTACCTTCCATGTCCCATCAAGACATCAATCAACCTCATTCTTGCTCACGAATACCTCCTCGTATTCGCTACCATCTCATGAATACCATCTCATATTCGCTACCATTTCATCCCATAAACAACTTCGTCTCACACCGAGACCAAACTCGTTGCCATGACTCAACAGTCATGCAACTCATCTTATCACCCGGACTCAACAGTCCCAAAAACAAAACCAAAACCAAACCATCCAAAACCATAACCAATAACCATCCCAACTAATCATGGAAGTTGGCCAGGCGTTCGTGACCGTAAGCTCGGCTATCATGATAGTTTTAGACCCTGCAGAGTTTGCACCTCTTTACCCACAAGTTTGTAATTTCGTCACCCGTCGGCGACTGCAGAACCTCCATTATACAAGTACACAACCGTCGGTGTATGTCCAAGAGATCACAAAATAGCCTTTACAAATGGGTCACTAGATGTATGAACTCACTAAGGTTTCACCGGCAGGCTAGAATCTCCAATTCTCCCACCCACGGGCCCCCTCTTGTGGCATGCAGTTCCCAGGGCAGTCCTCACTCGACTCCCATTCCCCGGACCTTCCACGGTCCATAACAATCTAGCAACTTACCTAATTAGTCAGCTAAGCCGCACCCATACTTGGCCTTGTGGTGGCACTGTTATCCTGGCATGTGCTCGCATGAACCGGTCCTTAGATCTACGGCAAGTAAACCACCATCTCATGCTACCTCATTCACAAACCCAGTCTTGCCTAGATCTCCCTCCGATCCATGTTCATTAACAACATCAGTTTTCTCATTATCACTACAAGTGCAGTTAGCTAGACACATCTATCTCGTTTCCCAATCCCATGGACTCAGCGAAGCATAAAAGAAAAAACCATACCCGACTCATAAACTTCCCTGGCGACAAGTGTGACACCCTCATCTCTGGTGTCAACACATATTCATGTTTTATGAAGAGAAAACATTTTAAGAAAAGTAGGAACAGAGAAAATTATCAAAAGGATAGCCAATAAGAACCGAATTCAGCTCTCAGAGAGTGCCGAAGACAACTTCTGCCCCGACCTAACAATGGCGCCCCTGTTCAAAACCCCCGCCCCAACGTACCTCCTGCCGTAGGCAACAGGGCATGCTTTGCATGCGGGGAAGTAGGCCACTTCGCGAACCAGTGCCCGAGGACAGGCCCTAGACAGCAAGGTAACGTGCCCAAGCAGAACTAGCGACCGAAAGGAGGGGACAATCAAGGAAACCGTGGACAACAGAACTATGCTCGTGGCCACGTGAACCATGTCTCTACTGAGGAAGCACAACAGGCTGAGGACGTCGTAATTGGTATGTTCCTTGCCAACTCCAACCCAGCCACCATCTTATTTGATTCTGGAGCATCACACTCCTTGATATCATCCAAGTATGTTGCCAAACATCATCTACCCGCATCCCACTTAGAATGTGCTATGTTAGTTAATTATCCCGATGGGAAGATGAGGACTAATATAGTATGTCCGAAAGTAAGCCTTAAAATAAGGGGGGTAGACTTCCTTACCAACCTCATTGTCTTGGATTCCCAAGGGATTGACATAATACTCGGGATGGATTGGTTAAGCAAGCACAACGGGGTAATCCAATGTGCTAAAAGAAGCGTGCAGTTGACAAATGAGCATGGTATTCGTGTCAAGTTTGAGTCAACCCAGCAAACAACCGAACTGGCAATTTTGAACCACGTCGAAGGAACAACCGTGGACAACATTCCAGTGGTTCAGGAATTCCCGGACGTGTTCCCGGAAGAGCTTCCAAGTATGCCACCTGACCGGGACATTGAGTTTGCCATAGATTTGGTACCTGGAACTGCACCCATAGCCAAGAGACCCTATAGGATGCCCGTCAACGAGCTAGTGGAACTCAAGAAGCAAATTCAGGAGCAGTTGGAGAAGGGTTTTATACGTCCAAGCTCGTCACCATGGGGAGCCCCCGTGCTCTTCGTAGACAAGAAGGATGGGACCCAAAGGATGTGCGTGGATTATAGGTCTCTCAACGAGGTAACAATCAAGAACAAATACCCTCTGCCCCGTATAGAGGACCTATTCGACCAAATGAAAGGAGCCCGAGTGTTCTCCAAGATTGATCTTCGGTCGGGATACTTCCAGCTGAAGATTAAGCCCTCCGATATACCCAAGACAGCCTTTCGGACACGGTATGGTTCGTATGAATATACCGTCAATGTCTTTTGGGTTGACAAATGCACCCGCATACTTCATGTACCTTATGAACAAGGTTTTCATGGAGTACTTGGATAAGTTCGTCGTGGTTTTCATCGATGACATTATGGTGTATTCAAAAAGTAAGGAGGAGCATGAAGAACATTTGAAATTGACCTTGCAGAAAATGCGTGAGCATCAATTGTATGCCAAGCTTAACAAGTATCAATTTTGGCTAAAGAAATATCGTTCCTAGGCCACATTGTCTGCGAGGAAGGAGTATAGGTTGATCCCGGAAAAGTGGGAGATGTTCTGAAGTGGAACCAACCACAAAACGTGAGGGATATTCGGAGTTTTTTTGGGATGGCTGGATACTACCGACGCTTCATTAAGGACTTCTCTAGATAGCAAAGCCTATGACGGAGTTGCTAACAAAGGGAAGGGCCTTTCAATGGACACCAGCATGCCAAGAAAGTTTTGAGGAACTCAAGAAAAGGCTAACCACAACGCCGGTTTTGGTATTGCCGGACGTGAGCAAGAGCATTGGCATATATTGTGACGCATCTGGACAGGGGCTCGGATGTGTTCTCATAGAAGAAGGACGAGTGGTAGCCTATGCCTCACGACAATTAAACAAGCATGAGATTAATTATCCTACACATGACTTCGAGCTAGCAGCAGTAGTGCATGCATTGAAGAATTGGAGACATTATGTCCTTGGTCATCGATGCGAGATCTATACGGATCATAAAAGCCTCAAGTACATATTTACACAAACGGACCTGAATTGGAGGCAACGTCGATGGTTGGAACTCATCAAGGATTATGATGTTGGAATCAACTACCACCCTGGAAGGGCCAATGTAGTAGCTGATGCATTGAGCCGGAAGGGAGCATGTCACCAACTCACGGTTCGGGAGCTACCACCCGAACTACATAAGGAGTTCGAACGGTTACACCTCGGATTGTTGAACAAGATGGAAGTGATGGAGATCCACTCTTCATTGGAGCAAGAGATAAGAGATGGCCAAGCAACGGATGAGGAGATCAAGGAGATCAAGGAAAGGATCCGACAAGGAATAGAAAAAGATTTCAAAGATAATGAGAAGGGTACGCTTTGGCTAGGAAAAAGGATTTGTGTTTCATGTTAGGCACGCAAATCCTTTTTCCTAGCCAAAGCGTACCCTTCTCATCTTCTTTGAAATCTTTTTCTATTCCTTGTCGGATCCTTTCCTTGATCTCCTCATCCGTTGCTTGGCCATCTCTTATCTCTTGCTCCAATGAAGAGTGGATCTCCATCACTTCCATCTTGTTCAACAATCCGAGGTGTAACCGTTCGAACTCCTTACGTAGTTCGGGTGGTAGCTCCCGAACCGTGAGTTGGTGACATGCTCCCTTCCGGCTCAATGCATCAGCTACTACATTGGCCCTTCCAGGGTGGTAGTTGATTCCAACATCATAATCCTTGATGAGTTCCAACCATCGACGTTGCCTCAAATTCAGGTCCGTTTGTGTAAATATGTACTTGAGGCTTTTATGATCCGTATAGATCTCGCATCGATGACCAAGGATATAATGTCTCCAAATCTTCAATGCATGCACTACTGCTGCTAGCTCCAAGTCATGTGTAGGATAATTAAGCTCATGCTTCTTTAATTGTCGTGAGGCATAGGCTACCACTTGTCCTTCTTCTATGAGCACACATCCGAGCCCTTGTCTGGATGCGTCACAATATATGTCAAAGCTCTTGCTCACGTCCGGCAATACCAAAACCGGCGCTGTGGTTAGCCTTTTCTTGAGTTCCTCAAAACTTTCTTGGCATGCTGGTGTCCATTGAAAGGCCCTTCCCTTCGTTAGCAACTCTGTCATAGGCTTTGCTATCTTAGAGAAGTCCTTAATGAAGCGTCAGTAGTATCCAGCCATCCCAAAAAAACTCCGAATATCCCTCATGTTTTGCGGTTGGTTCCACTTCAGAACATCTCCCACTTTTCCGGGATCAACCTATACTCCTTCCTCGGAGACAATGTGGCCTAGGAACGATATTTCTTTAGCCAAAATTGACACTTGTTAAGCTTGGCATACAATTGATGCTCACGCATGTTCTGTAAGGTCAATTTCAAATGTTCTTCATGCTCCTCCTTACTTTTTGAATACACCATAATGTCATCGATGAAAACCACAATGAACTTATCCAAGTACTCCATGAAAACCTTGTTCATAAGGTACATGAAGTATGCGGGTGCATTTGTTAACCCAAAAGACATGACGGTATATTCATATGAACCATACCGTGTTCGAAAGGCAGTCTTGGGTATATCGGAGGGCTTAATCTTCAGTTGGAAGTATCCCAACCGAAGATCAATCTTGGAGAACACTCGAGCTCCTTTCATTTGGTCGAATAGATTTTCTATACGGGGCAGAGGGTATTTGTTCTTGATTGTCACCTTGTTGAGAGACCTATAGTCCACGCACATCCTTTGGGTCCCATCCTTCTTGTTTACGAAGAGCACGGGGGCTCCCCATGGTGATGAGCTTGGACGTATAAAACCCTTCTCCAACTGCTCCTGAATTTGCTTCTTGAGTTCCACTAGTTCATTGACGGGCATCCTATAGGGTCTCTTTGCTATGGGTGCAGTTCCGGGTACCAAATCAATGGCAAACTCAATGTCCCGATCAGGTGGCATACCTGGAAGCTCCTCTGGAAACACTTCCGGGAATTCTTGAACCACTGGAATGTTGTCCAATGTTGCTCCCTCGACGTGATTCAAGATTGCCTTTTCAGTTGTTTGTTGGGTTGACTCAAACTCGACACGAATACCATGCTCATTTGTCAACTGCACGCTTCTTTTAGCACATTGGATTACCCCGTTGTGCTTTCTTAACCAATCCATCCCGAGTATTATGTCAATCCCTTGGGAATCCAAGACAATGAGGTTGGCAAGGAAGTCTACCCCCCTTATTTTAAGGCTTACTTTCGGACATACTATATTAGTCCTCATCTCTCCATCGGGATAATGAACTAACATAGCACATCTTAGGTGTGATATGGGTAGATTATGCTTAGCAACATACTTGGATGATATGAAGGAATGTGATGCTCCAGAATCAAATAAGATGGTGACTGGGTTGGAGTTGGCAAGGAACATACCAATTACGACGTCCTCAGCCTGTTGTGCTTCCTCAGCAGAGACATGGTTCACGTTGCCGTGAGCATAGTTCTGCTGTCCATGGTTTCCTTGATTGTCCCCCCCCCCCCCCCCGTTCGGTCGCGGGTTCTGCTTGGGCACGTTACCTTGCTGTCCAGGGCCTCTACTCGGGCACTGGCTCGCAAAGTGTCCTGTTTCCCCGCATGCAAAGCATGCCCTGTTGCCTACGGCAGCAGGTATGTTGGGGCGGGGGTTTTGAACAGGAGCACCCATGTTGGGTCGGGGCATAGGGGGCAAGGGCACACGAGGTGCTTGTGCAACGGGTCGTTGCTGTGGTGGCTGACTAGGGCGGTATGCAGGAGCGGTCGATCCATACTGCGGTGCAGCTGGGGGCATATACCGAGGTCGTACGTTGCTCCCTGGAGGCTGGTATGACATCTTCCTCTTGCACTCTTGCTCGATCTCTCGGATATTGCTTTCAACTAATATAGCCTTGTCAACCAGCTTCTGGAAGCTCGCGTAGTCATTGTTGAGGAGCTGAACCTGGATCTCATTGTTCAACCCTCTCATGAACAGGTGTTGCTTCCTCTGGTCTGAGTGGACATCTTCGGGGGCGTACCGAGACAGTTATGTGAACTTGTTGATATACTCATTCACGCTTCTCTGTCCTTGGCGGAGACCTTCAAACTCCTGTCTCTTGAGCATCATTACACAAGCAGGGATGTAATGAGAGCGGAAACTCTCCTTGAACTCAGTCCAAGTGATCGTCTCCGGGTCAACATGAGCGTTACATAGGGCATCCCACCAGTCAGCGGCAGCTCCCATAAGTTGGTGCGACGCAAAAAGAACCTTCTCTCGGTCATTGCACTGCACTATGGCAAGCTTCTTCTCCATGGATTTCAACCAGTCGTCAGCCTTCATGGGGTCGTTAGCTTGAGCAAAAGTGGGTGGTCGAGTCCTCATGAACTCTCCCAGTCTGTTATGAGCTGGCGATGGTGGCGGTGGTGGTGCCGGAACGGGGTTGTTGTTGTTTGCCTGCAACCAACCCAAAGTTTGGATCATGGTTTGCATAAGTTGATTCTGCATGGCCATCAACTGTTCTAGGTTGTTCTCAACAGCCCCGGGGTTAACAGGAACTTCGTCGTGGCCATCCTCTTGGTTGTCACGGACGTTCCTTCGGCCGGCGTTTCCTCTCACCATCTGTGAGGGAGAACGAAATAGAATAGATGGTTAGAAGGTTAGATGGATCCCCTCAACTATATGCATCAAGGTAGGTTGGACTGTATATATTAGCTCATATGAGGATGTGAACAAGTGCCGAGGCATCTCACACCTCTTTCTACTTATGTGTGGATATGGACAACGTTTTGAGACGTCCCACGACTCACACTAAGCACACAATTCACAAACAATCATCACAAGGGCTCACACAACTCCTATTCAAGGCTTGTTCGATGGGGGTCCTATATGGCTTAGGGTGTTGCCAATCTGTGATCCAACTATGGCCTTTCCTAGGCTTTTACCCTATGTCAAGGCAGTTTCAAGGCCAATCTATGCATCCTAGGCTTGCATCCTATGGTCAGCGTGGCTTAGCTACCAATCTGTGTCTATCTAGGTTGTGTGATCTATCCGTGGCAGGTTGATACCAATCTGTGCCTAATACCAATCTGTGACCTCTATCTAAGCGTGTAACCTACCGTCAACCCGTGGCTCTGATACCAATCTGTGACGCCCTCAATTCTGTGGAAAACCATGGAACCGAGAACTGATGCATATGTGTGCCCAGGATGTTCATCACACATACACATATGTTCCACAAACTGAATTCAGATTATATATTACCACGAATAACATAGTTTATTACAATGTCTCATGAGTCTTGGACTCATGCTCACAGCGGAAGTCTTAATCTAACAGCGGAAGTCTTCTAACTAATGCGGAAGCAATTCTAAGCAGCAGTGGCTCCATCTCTACTCCATCCCCACAGGCAAGGTTGAGAACAGATTACATACCTAATGCTCCACTTGGTCTTCATAGTAATCTTCTCCTGTTGCTGATGATGAAATAATGCAAGTTTGAGTACGATGATGTACTCAGCAAGTGCGGGAAAAATATGATATGAAGCTCATAACAAGGTAGGTATAAAAAGGCTCATTGCAAAAAGCAAAGTTATTTATCAAAAACCACGATAAAACAACAACTTATCTTTAGGTGAATGTAATCCCAACATGTATTAAAATACCAATCATACCTCCATTATGTTCATTACCTTCCATGTCCCATCCAGACATCAATCAACCTCATTCTTGCTCACGAATACCTCCTCGTATTCGCTACCATCTCACGAATACCATCTCGTATTCGCTACCATTTCATCCCATAAACAACTTCGTCACACGCAGAGACCAACCTCGTTGCCATGACTCAACAGTCATGCAATTCATCTTATCACCCGGACTCAACAGTCCCGAAAACAAAACCAAAACCAAACCATCCAAAACCATAACCAATAACCATATCCATTAACCATCCCAACTAATCATGGAAGTTGGCCAGGCGCTCGTGACCGTAAGCTCGGTTATCATGATAGTTTTAGACTCTGCAGAGTTTGCACCTCTTTACCCACAAGTTTGTGATTTCGTCACCCGTCGGCGACTGCAAAACCTCCATTATACTAGTACACAACCGTCGGTGTATGGCCAAGAGATCACAAAATAGCCTTTACAAAGGGGTTACTAAATATATGGACTCACTAAGGTAGCACCGGCAGGCTAGAACCTCCAATTCTCCCACCCACGGGCCCTCTCTTGTGCCATGCAGTTCCCAGGGCAGCCCTCACTCGACTCCCATTCCCCGCGCCTTCCATAGTCCATAACAATCTAGCAACTTACCTAATTAGTCAGCTAAGCCGCACCCATACTTGGCCTTGTGGTGGCACTGTTATCCTGGCATGTGCTCGCATGAACCGGTCCTTAGATCTACGGCAAGTAAACCACCATCTCATGCTACCTCATTCACAAACCCAGTCTTGCCTAGATCTCCCTCCGATCCATGTTCATTAACAACATTAGTTTTCTCATTATCATTACGAGTGCAGTTAGCTAGACACATCTATCTCGTTTCCCAATCCCATGGACTCAGCGAAGCATAAAAGCAAAAACCATACCCGACTCATAAACTTCCCTAGCGACAAGGGTGGTTTAATCCAAAACTAGTGAACTCCTATAAAAGGGTTTCCAATTATGTTTGACTCAGCACACACACCTTTTCGCAAAACAAAATAGTTTCGCAAAACATAGGATCAATATGGTCAAGGAGCACTTGCCTTGTTCTTGAGGTTCCGGTTGCTCTTGGATCTCGAAATCTTGTTGTTGCAGCTCGTCGTAGACAGCTCCCTGAGCTTGTCCTGCTATACAGGATCACACACATACAAGATTTACAACAATCAATATCATGCACAACTTTAACTAGATGCGATAATGCCTATGCATGTTAATCCTATGATGCAGTTTAGTTTGTACGTGTTCTTGCATGGTTTGCATGATTTTTATGATGAACAGGGGTGTTCGGATCAAATGTGGACGTGGCGAAGATCTTGTCTTTAGATCAACCCGATCAACAAGTGATCTGTCCACGAGAAAGCTTCTGTTCGAAAGGAATCAAGAAAAGATGCAAAGAAAACACGATGATGTCGCAAGGTGATATTGGAGACTTAACTTACGTTCTTCTTGGTCTCGGGGTCCTTCTCTGATCAGACAGATCGTTGCGGCTCTCTTCCGGCGATCTTCCTCGACTGAACTCCGGCGATGGGCTTACTCGGCGAGTTGGGGCTAGGGCTCTAAGTCGTCGGCTCAGGAGGTGGAAAAGAAGTTTGTGGTTTCGGCCAAGGGTTCTAGGTTCTATTTATAATCGGAAGAAGAAGAGTCCTAATTTGATTGTATTTCGAATAAGATTCCTATTCAGATTGTCGTTGAATCTTAACAACTTATCTTTAGTTGATTTTGTGCGGTAACATTGTGGAATTCATGTCGGTTTCCTCTCAGTACCAGTATTTCCACGCGTACAGAATCCAAAAACCGCTCCAGGACTCGTTACCTCCGCGGTGATGAGCTCCGGAAGCTCCACGTGTCCACCGGGGCCTGGTCTCCCCTTTTCCGCAGAGACGAGCTCCGGTTGTGCAGCGTGTCAAGCGAGCGAGACCTCCCTCTCCTTCGGAGGTGAGCTCCGCGTGCGCTACGTGTTAGTGCCAGACCTTCCCTCTCTCCGGAGGTGACTTCGGGTGTGCCACGTATCCATTTCGGACCTCCCTCTCTTCAAAGGCGAGCTCTATGAATGCCACGCGTCAAGTAGCGCCGGACTCCCTTTTTCCTCAGAGACGAGCTCCGAGGTTGACACGTGTCCAACAGTGTCGGACCTCCCGGAGATATGCTCCGGTGACGACACGTGTCCAATAGAACCGGACCTCTCGGAGGTGAGCTCCGAGATCGACACGTATCCCGCGCAACGGGTCCTCTGATTTCCGTGGTGACTAGCTCCGAAGGTGACACGTGTCCTACGGGACTACCTTCGCTTCTCCACAGAGGCTAGCTCTGGGGGCAACACATGTCTCACGGGGTCGGACCTCTCCCCCTTTGCGGAGATGAGCCCCGAGCCTGCCACGTAGCCAGTTTAGCGGCGGACCTCTCCACACTTCGCAGGGATGAGCTCCGAACACGCCACGTGGCCAGTGGGCCGCGGGAGTTGTCTTCGGCGCTCTCTGTGAACTGGATTTGGCTCTTTTTGGCTATCTTTTTGATATTTTTCTCTGTTCCCACTTCTTTTAAAATGTTTTTTCTACATGAAACATGAATACATGCAGAAACCACAAATGAGGGTGTCACACCCTCCACCCTGTCTTCAGCACTTAGCTTTATCTCCTCCATTGAGCCACTCACTGGTCACAACTATGGTACATGGAGAGAGAGGCTTGAGATCGCTCTTGTGGTCTATGAGCTGGACATCGCGCTGACAAGTCCTTGCCCCACTGAGCCTGAGATCCCTATTGCAACTCAGGGAGAGACGGATGAGTCCTTCTCACTAAGAAAGGGACAATACCTTAGCGCTAAAGAAAAGTATGATAAGGATCTCCAAAGATGGCAGACATTAAACAGGAAATGTTTGATGGTCATCAAGGGGACAATAACTGAGGCCATTCGGGAAGCAATTCCTGAATGTGATACGGCTGCTGAGTACCTCCGTAAGGTAGAGAGTCAGTTCACTGGTTCTTCCAAAGCCTTGGCGAGTACCCTCATAATAAAACTTGTCAGTGAGAAATACACTGGTGGTGGTGTGCGCGAGCACATCCTCAAGATGACAAACTTAGCCACAAAGCTCAAGCCTTTGAACTTAGGGGTGAGTGATGAATTGCTTGTGCACTTCATTTTCGCCTTTCTACCTAAGGACTTTGAAGCTTTTGTGATAAACTACAACTCGCAGCCTGATAATTGGTCTTTAGAGAAGTTAATTGTCATGTGCTTTCAAGAAGAAGAACGCATTAAGTCCCAAAGGAGTGGTGACTTTGTTAACTACACCAAATGGAAAGGGAAGGGGAAAGCTACTTCAGTTCTCCCGAAGCTCCCACTTTTAAGGTACATGGCAGCTCTTCTACATATAAGGGCAAGGGAAAGGCTCCTATGCAGCATCCTCCTCAAAAGTAGGTGAAAGTGGCTAAAAATCAATGCAAATTTTGAAAGGAGATTTTGCATCATCAGAAGGACTGTGTTGGTTTTCTGAAATGGTGTTGAAAGAATGGTAATAATTTCATTACTTTTGTCAATGAATCCCTATTTTTAGACTACTCTCGATCTACTTGGTGGATTGACTCAGCTACCATCGTGCACGTTTGTAATTCTGTACAGGGATTAAGTATGAGGAGGACACTAAGAAGAGAGGAAAGGACCATTAAAGTCGCTGATGGTCGAGAAGTCCAAGTTGAAGCTAATGGAGATCTCCCACTTAGACATAAAAATGGCTTTGTACTTATGATTAATAATGTTCTGTATGTTCTCTCTTTAGAAAGAAAGTTAATTTCAGTTTCATGTTTGGATAATTTAGGATATGTGTGTCATTTTGGTAATGAAAGATATTCTATCACATTTGATAATAAGATTGTGGGTCTTTATTTTCGGCAAGACATGTTATATTTGTTATTCACTCATGATAATGTCAATGTTGTAAGTAACGATAACGTTTCTCCACAAAATGATCTAATATTTAGTAAGCGCAAAAGAATCGATTTAGAGACTCATCGAAATTATGGCATTGTCGTTTATGCCATATTTTGACGGGGAGAATTGAAAGCTTAGTATCACAATCAATTTTTCCCCATTTAGACTTCTTAAATTTCGAATAATGCATTGACTGCATTAAAGGAAAATACGTTAAGATTATTAAGAAAAACGCCAAACGAAGTATGGGAATATTGGAACTAGTCCACATAGATATTTGTGGTCCATTTCCCATAGTCTCTGTGGATGGATGGCTATGATTCATTCATAATGTCTACAAATGACTATACTCATTATTGCTATATTTATCCAATCAAGGAGCGATCCGAAGCTTTAGATAAATTTAAGATATTTAAGGTTGAAGTAGAAAATCAACATAATGTTAAAATTAAAGTAGTAAGATCGGACCGTGGAGGGGAGTACTACGGTTGACACACTCTATATGACCAAATTATTGTACCTTTTGCAAGGTTTTTACAAGAAAATGGTATAGTCGTCCAATATTTGACACCAGGCGAGCCTCAGCAAAACGGTGTAGCAAAACGGAGAAACTGTACGCTTATTGATATGGTTAGAAGTATGCTAAGTTATTCTACGCTACCGATTAGCTTGTGAATGGAGGCATTAAAAACAACCATTCATGTGCTTAATCGAGTTCGTAGAAAATCAGTACCTAAGACACCGTACGTGTTATCGACGGGACGTAAGCCCTCATTAAACTACTTGCACGTATGGGGCTATCCAGCTGAGGCAAAAGTATTTAACCCAAACATTAGTAAGCTGGACTCTAAAACTATCAGTCACCATTTTATTGGCTATCCTGATAAAAGTAAGGGATATCGGTTCTATTGTCCAGACCGCTTTACCAAGTTCGTAGAAACGAGACATGCCATCTTTCTAGAGGATGTTATGATCATGGGGAGCACGGTAAGAAGTAAAATAGATCCTGAAGAGAAGAGGGTTTATGTACCCGTTCCTATGATTTGGGAACCCTATATCACGATACCTGCTAATGATGAGTCATCTGTGCCTAGCACTGATGATTCAACGCTTGTTGTCGTTCCTTCATCAGCGACGAAAATTAGTGAGGCCCCTATACCACAGGATCCAGCTCAACCTTCTGAGCATTCTGAATCAGCTATCGCTAACGATGAGGAGCAACACCTGCCCCAACCTGATGATAATGCGCAACTTAGAAGATCTCAAAGAGTGAGACGCTCGGCTATACTGACTGAATATGAGGTCTACATGAGTGAAGAAGTTCAAATGGAGGATGATCTCACCTCATTTGAAGATGCTATGAGAAGACCTCAGTCATCTGAGTGGCAAAAGGCTATGGAGGATGAGATGAGGTCAATGGACGTCAACAAAGTCTGGGAATTAGTTGAGATTCCTAATGGAGCCAAAACAGTAGGCTGCAAATGAGTCTACAAGGTCAAACGTGACTCTAAAGGGAAAATCGAGAAATATAAGGCCAGACTTGTGGCAAAAGGATTCACTCAAAGAGAAGGTGTGGATTACAATGAGACGTTCCCACCCATCTCTATAAGGATTCGTTTAGAATCATTATGACACTAGTGGTGCATTTTGACTTAGAATTACATCAAGTGGATGTAAAAACGGCGTTTCTTAATGGGATCTCTATGAGGACGTCAACATGACACAACCAAAGGGTTTTTTGTTAAGGGTAAGGAACACATGGGATGCCGCTTAAGGAAGTCCATTTATGGGCTCAAACAAGCATCGTGGCAGTGGTATCTCATGTTCAATGCGACAATTAGAAAGTTTGGGTTTAAGGAGAATGAAGAGGATAATTGCATCTATGCTAAATTTAAGATTGGGAAATTTATCTTCCTTGTTCTCTATGTGGATGACATACTACTTGTGAGTAGCGACGTCAATCTACTATTAGAGACTAAAAAGTTCTTATCCTCTAATTTTGATATGAAGGATCTAGGTGAAGCATCCTATGTGCTGGGGATTGAGATTCACTGAGATCGTGGAAACGGAGTTTTAGGTTTATCTCAGAAAGCATACTTTGAAGGCGTACTCAAGAAGTACGGTATGTATGCGAGTAAACCTTCGCCTGCTCCAATAGTCAAGGGCGATAAGTTTGGGAACTTTTAGTGTCCCAGGAACCAATATGAGATCGATCAAATGAAATTGGTGCCATATGCTTCTGCTGTCAGAAGCCTTATGTATGCTCAAGTGTGTACTCGCCCTAATTTAGCATTCGTGACCGGGATGCTTGGCAGATATCATGCTAATCCAGGAATTGACCGCTGGAAGGCAGTTATAAAGACACTCAGATATGTATAGGGAACAAAAGGCCTCATGTTGACATTTACTAAGTCAAGCTCACTAGAGATAGTGTGATACTCAGACTCAGACTTCGCGGGATGTGTGGACACTAAGCAATCCACGTCAGGTTATGTCTTCACTCTCACGAATGGAGCTATCTCGTGGAAAAGCTGCAAACAAGCCGTCACTGCATCATCCACAATGCATGCAAAGTTTGTTGCATGTTATGAGGCCACGGGGCAGGCACTATGGCTTAAGAAATATGTACCTGGTCTTAGAGTGGTCGACGGTATTCATAAACCACTTAAGTTGTATTGTGACAACGAGCCTGTAGTACTATATTCTCACAATAACAAATCAAGTGGAGCTGCCAAACACATTGATATTAAGTTCTATGTTGTGAAAGACAAAATCCAGGATCACACGATTAGTCTCGAGCATATATGTATAAAACACATGCTTGCGGATCCGCTAACAAAAGGCCTACCACCCAGTGTGTTCATAGAACACATAGCCGGCATGGGTTTAAGGGAGAGCACGTGAACTATCCTAGATAATAAGGGGTCAATTAAGAGGAAGTTTATCTCCAAGCAGGAGATGTATAGTGGTCATCGAGTCAAGCAGCACGTAAATGACTGTTTTGATGCGTCGTGCTCTTTATGTTGAACGTGAGGTGATGAACACTAAGTTTAGTAATTAAGATAGTAAGATGGTAAGTATTATGACCCGTGATCAAGGGGGAGAATGTTAATTTGTTGTGATCCCGTGAATCCCGCGTGGGCAACAACCACCGGGATCCACTCTCCCCACGCGCCCTGATCGGGGCCGCAACCGACCCAATTCGGTTGAGGCCCCTCTCGCCCACGCTATATCAATAAGCAGGCAGCCGGGGTGTGAGAGAGCTCATTGCACTCACACCCGACGCCTTCTACACACCCAACTACCGATCCTAAGAAAGCGGTAGCAAGGGGAAGGTCTCCTACCGTCGGCCACCGGCATACAACTCAAATCTGTGCCATGTCTTCTTCCTCTACCGCCTCCGAAGGTGTGCTCATAATTACATCTCTTAATTGTGCTAGTTTGTTTGATTGTGTCTTAACCATGATTATCACTAAGTGCTCTGATTAGCAATTGTCACACCCGGTTTCTCCGAAGAACAACCGAGTGAATATCACATGTATGCCAGGATCATTTTCTCATACATGTGATGACAAATAGTGAATCATCATTTATTACAAGCCAGGTGTCGAATATAAATAAGTCTTACATAGCAAATGTCTCGATGGACAATAATAAGTTCATCACAAGTAAATAAACTAGCAGCGTAATATTATTCTTTAGAGCTCCATCACAGGCGTTGCCCGGGGGTCTCCATGAACCTAGAAACCTTCTTCGGGTCCAAAGTCTTGGTCATTATACACCACCTCATTATCTTGACCTGAGCAGCAATATAAACCAACAAAAATGCAAGGTTAAGTACCAAGGGTACTCAGCAAGTGTGAGAAAATTTATATCATGCATGGCCAGAACAAGGAGAGGTTGAACTCATGGTTAAAGCACTATGCAATTAATTCCTATCACCTTAGCTTTTTAAGCACCTACATTACTACATAGATGAAATGGTCCCAAGCTCCCATACCCTCATCATAATCAAATAACCATAACATCATTTCCAATGTTAAGCTCCCCGCTTAACATTCACAACTTCCAAAACCATCAATCCTCTAATCATGAATAAGTTCAAGCCGCTCTTGACCGTGAGCACGGCTGTCATGACAGTTTTGACTCTGCAGAGTTTGTACCACTGTACCCACATGTAGTGATTTCATCCCCCGTTGCCGGGTGGACTAAAAGAACCTCCATTATGCCAGTGGCTACGAACCACATTCACACTTCCCAGGTGTGTAGCTAGGGGATCACTACGAAGCCTTTACAAAGGGATTCCCGACGAGCGTGGGCCCATTGAGGTTTCACCCCTAACATCATACAAGAGGCTCCAACCCCGCTGCAGTGGCCCCCTCTTGAGCCTTGCGGTTCATATGGTAGTCCAGCTGACACCTATTCCCCGCACCATCCAACACACCCATACTACGCCGGGGATACACCTAATTAATTGGCCAAGCTGCCCCACCTCAGCATGTGGTTGGCACTGTAAAGCCAGGTTACATGCTCCATGAACCGGTCCTTAGGATCCAGGCAAGTACTAAACACAAACCCGAGTCTCGTGCACCCAGCACACAACCAAAACATCCAACTTGCCTTGATCCCTACCTCTACATAACTCATAATATCTCATTCAAGAGTATGGTAAAAATAAATTGATGATCTCATATCCCAAATATCCCATTCTAAGCATGGCTAAGCATATGCATAATAATAAATGACATGATAAAATAAATCCCAACCCAAGCTACAAGGAAACAAGGTGATGCAATTATAGGGAAACTTCCTAGCATGGGTTTCATATTTAACTTGACAATGCAAATAATTCTATCTACACATCCTAGCATAGGATCAAAGTGGTCAAGGACACTTGCCTCCTTCATGCTGCTCTTGAAATGGGTAGTTCTTGTCTTGGAAAGGAATAACTTGCTCTTGAGCAGGTTCTACATCATACCATCACACATAGCAAAAGAAAAACAACAATCCATAGGACATAATTCACACTTCCACTTCATACAAACCACACATTCATATTTATGAAAGCCATTCACCATTATATGTGTTATGGTTACTCTATGTGTGTTGATTTGTGGCTTGCATGCACTTTTAATCATGTGTATATGATTCCTACTTTTGTGTTCACATTTATACTTACATACTATATATATGAGTTTCCAATTTAAATAAATTCCTTATATTCAACTACTACACCTTTTTACTACCAAATAAGCATGAAAGGTATTTTCCTTCTCCATATGTGTCTTCATAATTTCTACCAACCCTAAACTGAACTCTTTGGATTTTAGAAACTCCATTTATCATTTACTAGTTGCTATATTTTCAGATTTATTTTCTTATGCATAAATGTGTACTTTATTATGAAAATAGAAAGACACATCATCTAAACAGAATAGGTTCTGGTCCTAAATAATTTAATAACATATTTTGACCTTTGCCTCTGATATAAAATATTTCACAATTATTTCCCCTATTTTCTAGAACTATTCTTTACTTAAAAATGTGTCCCTAAATGTGAATAATAAATTAAACAGATTCAATTCAGCCCAAAATATGTTTTTATCTCACTCCAAAGTTTCCTAAATACTGAGAAAGTCTTTAATTTAATTTTGACAATATGTTTGTCTCACTTTTTAATTTTTAAACACTAGCCAATATTCAATTTCCTAAATTAAATACTAAACAGGGCTAAAAGGTAAACTCACCCCACTACAGGGTCTATAATATTATTTTCAGAATTTCCAGGGGTATAGCTACACTTATCAGAGGGGTTTTTCCTATTTTTTATTAAGTCCAGGGGCTAAAACTGATTTTTAAATGAATTTACATGATTTTCTGAAGTTCCAGGGGCTAGATCAGAAGTTTCCGGGGCTAGTTCTTATTTCCTGAGAACCCCAGGGGGTAGCACGTAAGATTTCCAATCTTTATAACGCGGGGCTGACGTGGACCGTCCGATTTTAAACCGACGACCGAGATTATAACATCGAACCGGTACGCGGGGGTTTAAACCCTACCGTGCGATTTAAAATAAACGGCGCACAAGCGGCCACGTCGCTCTGATCGAGCGCGGGCGGCGCTGCCGGCGGCGCACGGCGGCGGGAAGTGGCGATCTCGCCGGAAACTTTCGGATCCTCGAGAATTCTGCCTAGAACTGTGATCTTATGGCATAGATCGGTAGAGGGGAGGTCGGGGATCACACCTCGGGGGTTTTCTTGAGCTCGGAGGTCCTGGAAGGTGATCGGCGGCGAGGTCCGAGGCAAAACCACGGCGAAGCTCGTCGGCGCTGTGTTTACACCGCAAGTCACCGAGTTTTCTGCACCTGCAAGGTTCCCCGGAGGCGGTGGATCAAGACCAGCGAGTTAGATCGGAGTTTCCGAGCTTAGATCGGCCGGAATTCACCGGAGAAGTCTCGATTCTCACCGGAGTAAAAATCGGCGATCACGTGGCAAAAACAGAACGGGACCGGGGTTTTTATAGACGGGAGAGGGCGGCGGGTGGTTTAGATCATGTCCGTTTCCTCCTCGAGCGAAATTCGGCTGTGATCCGCAGCAGTTCCGATCGGTTTGGATTCGGTGAGAGAGAGTCCGGCGCGGCGCGAGGTGGAAGACGAAGCCCGGGTGGGTCCCGCCTGTCAGCGTGAGAAAACGCGGGCGCGCGGCTGCGGGCTGGCGCGGGGTAAGTTGGGCCGGCTGGTGGGTTTCGGCCCACTGGCCGGTTTTTTCTGTTTTCTCTTTTTCTTTTTCCATTTCTTTTCTGATTTGAGTTTAATTTGAATTCCAGTTTGAATTTGAATTTTTGCAAAACATGCAACACGTCCAAAAATTTTTAAATTCCCCTCTTAACATGATTTAAGGTTTTGAATTAAAATTTTTGGGGTGTTACAGCAATGCCTAGAGTTAAGAACTAAGCGCAAATTAATTCCTTCAGAAGGAATTAATCATTTTAGCAGGTAATAGACGGTCCCAAGCCTGGGTAAAGGAGAAGCTTATCATAGGTTTGGCGAGCCAGCATCAAAACCAGCCATTACTATAAATATATGAAACTCAGTTTAGATTTCATATCTAGCCTACCTCAACGTTCTTAAGATAAAGGCTTTGTTGTTGTTGTTAGCAGGTAATAACCTGATAAACTCTTCATCGCTACTTAATTATTTTAATAGGTAATAACCTGAGTAAATCTTTATCTAGCCTACCAAATATATATTTTTTTGGATGATAGCCCTTTGTGCCGATGTCAACCTAGCCAAGAGTAAATATGAGTATCCATGGTCGAGGAAGTTGCGTTCCATTGTCTCCAAAGTCTTGTATGGTTGCTCGGCATATGACAAATCCTCAGCTACATCCACTTCATTCATGGGTAACACCTCTTCAGGCGTCCTCACACATTTCTTGAGTTGTGACACATGGAATACGTCGTGCACATCCGATAGATGAACCGGTAACTCTAGTTGATACGCCACTTCACCTTTCCTTTCCAAAACTTGAAAGGGTCCGATGTATCGAGGTGACAACTTCCCTTTCACCTTGAACCGACGAAGTCCTCTGATAGGGGACACCTTGAGATAAACATAGTCTCCCACGTTGAAAACGAGCTCTCTTCTTCGTACATCAGCATAACTCTTTTGGCGTGTCTGTGCTATCCTCAAGTTGTTGCGAATCTCCCTCACCTTCGCCTCGGCTTCTTGTAGCACTTCTGGACCAAACACTTTACTTTCTCCTGTTTGGTTCCAAAATAGGGGAGTTCTGCACTTCCTTCCATACAAAGCTTCAAACGGTGACATCTTCATACTAGCTTGATAGCTGTTGTTATAGGAAAACTTCGCATACGGTAAGTTCTTGTCCCAACTCCTATTGTTTTTGAGTGCACATGCCCTTAACATATCTTCAAGGATCTGATTAGTTCTTTCCGTCTGCCCGTCAGTTTGGGGATGATAGGCAGAGCTGAAGTTCAGATGGGTTCCCATGGTTTCATGCAACTTCTGCCAAAACCTCGAGGTGAACTGTGTCCCTCGGTCCGACACTATCTTCTTTGGCACTCCATGGTAACACACGATCCTTGACATGTACAATTCTGCCAATTTGGATCCGCTGTAGCTTTCTTTCACGGGGATGAAATGAGCTACCTTGGTTAGCCTATCAATGATGACCCATATTGAATCATACCCTGATTGGGTCCTAGGCAATCCCACGACGAAATCCATGCTGATTTCTTCCCATTTCCATTCAGGCACTTTGAGTGGTTGCAATAATCCCGCGGGTCGTTGATGTTCTGCTTTCACCAACTGACATGTGTCACATAGGGCAACATGTTCCGCGACATCCAGCTTCATGCCATACCACCAATACCTGCTCTTGAGGTCATGATACATCTCCGTACTCCCAGGATGAATGGAATAGTCGGAATCATGAGCCTCCTTCAAAATTAATTCACAGATCTCCTTCACTTCAGGCACACAGATTCTTTTCCCGTGCCACACCGTACCTTGTTCATCCTCTCTGAAACCTTGAGCTTTATTTTCCTTGATGAGTTGCCTGATTTCCTGTATCTTCTCATCATTCTTTTGGCCCTCGCTTATGTCTCGCTCGAGTGTGGAGTCCACTTCCATGGCGATGGCTTCACTACTATTTACTAGACATAGATTGAGCCTTATAACCTCGTCCTTCAATTCTGCAGGCATGTCCTTCAAGCTCAACTTATTGACCTGTACTTTCCGACTCAAAGCATCGGCCACGACGTTTGCTTTCCCGGGATGATAGTTGATGCCCACATCAAAGTCATTGATTAACTCTAGCCATCTCCTTTGTCTGAGGTTGAGGTCTGGCTGTGTGAATATTTACTTCAAACTCTTATGATCCGTATATATCTCTGTCCTCTTCCCCATCAAATAGTGCCGCCAAATTTTCAACGTGTGTACCACTGCGGCTAGTTCTAGGTCATGTGTAGGATAGTTCTTCTCGTGCTTCCGAAGCTGCCGGGATGCATATGCCACGACATGTCCTTCTTGCATGAGAACACATCCCAACCCATTTCCAGAGGCATCGCAGTACACTGTGAAATTCTTCTGCATATCTGGCATAACCAACACTGGGGCTGTTGTCAATCTCTTCTTTAGCTCCTGAAAGCTCGTCTCGCACTGTGGCGTCCAGGTGAATGTGATTCCCTTCTCCAACAGTTTGGTGAGAGGTCTCGAGATCTTGGAGAATCCCTCAATAAACCGTCGATAGTATCCAACCAATCCCAAAAAGCTTCGAACTTCCCCGACATTTTCAGGGGTCTTCCACTTCTGTATATCCTCGATTTTGGCGGGATCTACGGAGATTCCTCCCTCCGAGATTATATGTCCTAAAAAGGGAACTCTCTTCAGCCAAAACTCACACTTGCTCAACTTGGCATATAGTTGGTGTCCTCTCAGCCTCTGCAACACCAACCTTAGATGTTTCTCATGTTCTTCTTCATCTTTGGAGAAGACGAGAATGTCATCTATGAAAACCACCACAAATTTGTCCAGATATTCCATGAATACCTTGTTCATGAGATACATGAAGTATGCCGGGGCATTGGTTAGCCCGAAAGGCATGACAGTGTATTCATACAGTCCGTACCGAGATACGAAAGGTGTCTTGGGAATATCAGATTGCCTTATCTTGAGTTGGTGGTATCCCGACCTGAGATCAATTTTCGAGAACACACAAGCTCCCCTAAACTGATCAAACAAGTCTTCAATGCGAGGCAATGGGTACTTGTTCTTGATGGTTACCTCATTCAAAGCACGGTAATCCACGCATAACCTTTGGGTTCCGTCTTTCTTGGGCACAAATATCACCGGAGCTCCCCATGGTGAGGAACTAGGGCGAATATACCCCTTCTCCGTCAATTCTCTCAAATGATCCTTGAGTTCTTCTAGCTGCTTGGAGTCCATCCGATAAGGTCTCTTGTATATCGGGGCTGTTCCCGATACTAGCTCAATTGCGAATTCCACTTCACGGTCGGGAGGCATACCTGGCAACTCCTCCGGAAAACATCTGGATATTCCCTGATAGTCCTGATTTCCTCAACTTTCACCTCCACTTGATTTAATTTAATGTCCCTCCTAGGCTCGTGTATCGTTATGAACTTTGCTCTTGTGCCACTAGGGTGAGTTAGTTCCACCGTTCTGGTTGAACAATGGATGATTCCTTTATGTTTGGTCAACCAATCCATACCCAAAATAATATCTATCCCTTGTGAATCTATCACTATGAGGTTAGCAGTAAATACTACCCCATTAATGTCTAGGTTCACTTTGGGACACACTTGTCTTTTCTTTATTTCTCCACTTGGAGAGTTTACAGCTAGCATATGGTTCATTTGTGTGGTTGCTAGGTCATGCTTCTTAACAAACCCTTGAGCAATGAACGAGTGGGTAGCACCAGAATCAAACAGCAGAGTTGCAAGGTGTAAATTGGCAGGAAACTTACCAACTACCACGTCGGGTGCCTCTTGTGCTTCCTCCATAGTGACGTGGTTCACCCGTCCTCTCATTACATTCTGCTGTTGTGGCGGCGCAGGCTTCTTCTTTGGGCATTTATTGGCATAGTGCCCCACTTCACCACAGCTAAAACATTGCACCCCAATCTTAGATGCCTGGCCTTTGTTGTCTTGGGGTTCGTTTGGGGGTCCTTGCTCTGCGGGTCGAGGTGGATATGCGGGGGGAGGCTGCTGCACAAACTGACGTTGCGGTTGTGCTGGTGCTGCGAAAGGCCTGTAGTTTGGGTTGTACCCTCTTGGTGCTGAATAGGGTACCGCAGCACGGCTCGTCTGCCCCGTAGGTTGCTGCATCATACGTGGGCGGGTGTTGCTCCCTGAGGCTTGATGTGACCACCCGGCCTTCCTCTTATTCTCATTTTCCAGGGCCTTTAGCTTCCTTTCTACCACAAATGCTCTATCCACCATCTTTTGGAAGCTTTCATACTCATTTGAGGACATTGCACACTGCATCTCTGCGGTAAGCCCTTCCACGAAACAATCTTGTTTCTGCTCATCAGTCTCTATGTCTCGTGGGGCATAACGGGATAGTTGAGTAAATTTAGTGAGGTATTCCCTCACCGTCATGTTTCCCTGCTGCAGTCCCAAAAACTCCTTCCTCTTGTTTTTGAGTTCACCTCTTGGGATGTAATGGTTGCGGAAGCTACGCTTGAACTCTTCCCAAGTGATGTTCTCAGGGTCATGATGGGCGGCCATGTAGGCGGTCCACCAATCAGCAGCAGGTCCATGAAATTGATGAGAGGCAAACAGCACCCTCATACCCTTGGCATTGTATGATCCTCATCTTACTTGCAATGGTCTTCAGCCAATCATCTGCCTCTAGAGGTTCAGCAGCACTTGCAAACTTTGGAGGTTGAGTTCCTAGAAACTCACTCAACCTTGGTTGGCGTGGTGCAGCTTGTGGAGGTGGAACTTGATGCAAGTTGGCCACCACTTGAGTCAAGTTCTGGATGAGCTGATTCTGATTCTCCAGCATTTGGTGGAGGGGATCAACTCCTTCACGGCGACCACCCCGGTCCTGGCCTCCAGAAAGATGAGGGTTGCATGCCTCATCGTTGTTGTTGGCGGGGTTGGCAGCACGTCCTTTTCCTCTTCCGGCCATCTGGTAGAATCAACCAATGTTAATTTGAAAGCATTTAGTATCATCTTACTACTTTCATTTGTTTGTACTTTGAAGCGTTGAGGCTTTGTTATACTTTTACAAGGGTTCATATCTCACACCAAATAGATGCACTATTATTTCATGTGGGTTCACACACCAAAGCAAAACAATCTAAAGACGAGGCTGTGGACAATTGCTCATGGCTTCCACAACTCACGTCACACACCAAGCATTAACACACCATTAACTACGTAACGACTCGACTACTCGACATCCTTCTAATTTAAGGGAAAGGCTCTACGCTACTCGTTTTCTTGAGCTGGCTCCTCGGGATCTTCCTCATCATTTTGGCTGCCTTCTGACTCTGCTTTGGGTGGGGAGGCTGATGGTGGAGAAGTGCGACAACGCCTGATCGCTCGGCGATCTGGGGAGTCAGGAGTCCATGTATCATTCACGGTGACACACAGTTCATTCCCATCTCCTCTTTCTCTCGCCTTTAAACAGGCTCGCAGCAACGCCTCTGTTTCCTTCAGGGTGTCCCGGACATCCTGAAGCTCTTGTTGACACTCCTGCAGTCGAGTGCTGAGCATAGAAGCATCTTCCAAGCACCAGTCCATGTGCTCATGGGAAGTCCCTTGCTGCACCGGCGGGTACTTGTACTCCGTGGTACCACTCTCACGTTGGAGGACATACATGTACTCAGTTTTGTCCAAGTGGCGACGATAGATGTGACTCTGGCAGGTGATGGCCTCCCAGGTGACATCTTTCTCTGCATCGACCTGTGTCGCTCTACAAGCTGGAGAGTGGTGAATCTTAAGCAGCTGATTTTCGTGTATAATCCTCATCTCTGAACTCCATTCTTCCCTCTTTTCACGGATGGTCCTGGTGGAGTTATAGTGGATGATTAGCTTGCCCGTATTGCCAGCGGCTTCGAGCATACGCCGAAGACGGCGCAATAAGCCTCCTACTGCCAATCCGTAGGAAAGGTACATCACCGGACGGCTCTCCTCCCTCTCGGCAAGGGCAACTACGTGAACTCTCCCTCCTGTGGACTTGCGAGCGGTGCGAATCATGCGAACCATCTAAAACAAAAAGAATTTAAAATTAGGTTAGATAAACTCTCAAACAAAAATCCTATTTTGAATGGAAGTTGGGGTAAGATGAAGAAAGTGACTCCATTAAATAACACTTTTCAACACACACCTTGTAAAATAGTTTTTAAGAAAATAGGGCCCTTAAATACGTCCATTTCTACCTAGGTCCACGTTCCTACGGGCAACCTTGGCTCTGATACCACCTCTGTCACACCCGATTTCTCCGAAGAACAACCGAGTGAATATCACATGTATGCCAGGATCATTTTCTCATACATGTGATGACAAATAGTGAAGCATCATTTATTACAAGCCAGGTGTCGAATATAAATAAGTCTTACATAGCAAATGTCTCGATGGACAATAATAAGTTCATCACAAGTAAATAAACTAGCAGCGGAATATTATTCTTTAGGGCTCCATCATAGGCGTTGCCCGGGGGTCTCCATGAACCTAGAAACCTTCTTCGGGTCCAAAGTCTTGGTCATTATACACCACCTCATTATCTTGACCTGAGCAGCAATATAAACCAACAAAAATGCAAGGTTGAGTACCAAGGGTACTCAGCAAGTGTGGGAAAATTTATATCATGCACGGCTAGAACAAGGAGAGATTGAACTCATGGTTAAAGCACTATGCAATTAATTCCTATCACCTTAGCTTTTTAAGCACCTACATTACTACATAGATGAAATGGTCCCAAGCTCCCGTACCCTCATCATAATCAAATAACCATAACATCATTTCCAATGTTAAGCTCCCCGCTTAACATTCATAACATCCAAAACCAACAATCCTCTAATCATGAATAAGTCCAAGCCGCTCTTGAACGTGAGCATGGCTGTCATGACAGTTTTGACTCTACAGAGTTTGTACCACTGTACCCACATGTAGTGATTTCATCCCCCGTTGCCGGGTGGACTAAAAGAACCTCCATTATGCCAGTGGCTACGAACCACATTCACACTTCCCAGGTGTGTAGCCAGGAGATCACTACGAAGCCTTTACAAAGGGATTCCCGACGAGCGTGGGCCCACTGAGGTTTCACCCCTAACAGCATACAAGAGGCTCCAACCCCGCTGCAGTGGCCCCCTCTTGAGCCTTGCGGTTCATATGGTAGTCCAGCTGACACCTATTCCCCGCACCATCCAACACACCCATACTACGCCGGGGATACTGTTGGTGATATGCCCAAGAGGCAATCATAACAATTCGGATAAAGGCCTGATGGATATTTGATCCATAAGAAATTAGGGTACTAATGGGCCTGTGACCTAAAAGCCCATTAGCGCGCCTATAAATATGAGGGGTAGGGTTACGGACAGAGCTCTCCACCAGATAGCAGTCCCAGCCGCCGCCCCTCACAGGTCAGCCGCCGAAACCCCTGCCGCGCGCACGGTGCTAGTACACCGACGCACGGCGTTCCTCCCTGTACGTGTGGACTCCGTGGAGGCGCTGCTGTTACTGCTGTGCTGATCGGCTACGGCGCGCATCTACGATCCGCTGCGCTGCGCGTCTAGTGGTAACGATCCATGACCTTCTCACTCGCATGTTTCCTGGGTGATACGGTCGAATTGCTAGAGTAGTGCATCGCCTATTTCCCAACAGTGGTACCAGAGCCGACTTGCGTAGTTTTTGGTCTGGATCTTAGATGCGATCTACTGCAGACAAGTTCATATGATGAATTTTTATAGTTCGGCTTCTGGGGTTTGGAATTGGTTAGAGTAGATTGCCATCATATGACTAAAGGATTAGTTCGTGCTCCTTCTCTGCTGTGTGCGCAACCTGTCCCTACCGGCTGGAATCACCATCGGGACTAATAGTGTACATAGCTAGCAGATTGAGCCAACAGATCACGGTCATGTGTCGCGATCTTCTCGTGGATAACCAGTCACAATGAAAATTGAGGCATTCTGAATGGCTCAGATTCGGGTTGATCTGATCAATTCGATGAGATTTTCATAGTGATTTCATAGATGCGATCTATGTAATTTCGTTTGGTGTCTGCTATAGTGACATCATTAAGTTGTTTCGCGATAGACATCATTCTACGCTTAACTTGTTTTTGCAGGGAATGATGTGAATGGTATGGCCTAAATATGATGTGATAATCTGTGTGTAAAATTCGTGCAGCCTGCGTGTTGCAAATTTAACACAACCGGGTTGAGGTTGTCACATATTTATATAATGACCTACGTGTCGCCCTGTGATGCCTGATCTCTCATGTAATTTATTTGATAGCTATTAGATGTATTAGCTTCTTTTATATTCATTGAGAAACCTCAAGCATGATGGCGATGGTGATCACCATAAGAAGGGAGACATGGCGGTATAGATCATGATGGAACCATGGTGATGGAGATCACTATGATCCTAAAGGCCATACTATTCACATATATGATATGATCGTATGCCTGTGATGTTTTACTATTCTTTTCATGCTTTTCATATGGTGGATGTTTTGTCATGATAGAATAGCTTCCCTCGGAAAAGTTGAGTATTTGATGCCATTTACCTATAGCTGCACCTATGTTGTTTTGATCGTTGTATGGTAGGTTTGCCAAAGCAAAATACCGTCATCTATCATAATGAATAGGGTGAATGTTGGACATTCACATGCATAGTATTGGTTTACTCAACAAAGCTATCAAAACGGTTTTGGGCTTTATGGCATAGTGTTGGGAGCCGGGGCATTGGATGTCACCCAACAAACAAGAATCATATAGAGATATGATTAACAATGGTTGTTTACCTATGTTACTAATTTTCTAGCAGTGAAGCCAAAGCTCACTAGGAATTAGTGAATATGGATCTTGGACCACTATATGTCGTTAGAGGGAGGACGATGCTCATATAGTGGTGGTGTCTTTTATTAAACTGTTAATAAAAGATTGGTACATAACATAGTGTTAAAACCTTGCATATTTATTTTCTATTGTAGATCATGTCTGCTAGTAACAATTCCGGTTTCAATTTGCGATCTGTGCTTGAGAAAGAAAAGCTCAATGGAGCTAACTTTATTGATTGGTACCGCAACCTGAGAATTGTTCTCAGGCAAGAGAAAATTGAGTATGTTCTTGAGCAACCATACCCCAATGACCTCCCCGATGATGCAAATGCCGCAACTCGCAGGACTTATGAGAAGCACTGCGATGATGCGCTTAATGCAAGCTGCCTCATGCTTGCCACAATGTCCCCTGATCTACAGAAACAATATGAGCATGCAGATGCTTATTCTATGATTCAGGGACTACGTGGAATGTTTGAGAACCAAGCAAGGGCCGAGAGGTACAACATCTCAAAGTCCTTGTTCTCATGCAAGCTGGCAGAAGGTAGCCCGGTCAGTCCCCATGTAATCAAGATGATTGGTTACATTGAGACTTTGGACAAACTTGGTTCTGAACTCAAGGATGACCTGGCTATTGACGTTATTCTCCAGTCACTCCCACCGAGCTATGAGCCATTTATATTGAATTATCAAATGAATGGCATGGAGAAAACGTTGGCTGAATTGCATGGGATGCTTAAAACAGCCGAGGAAAGCATTAAGAAAAACACCACTCATGTGATGATGGTTCAAAAGGAGAATAAAAAGAGGAAGCGTGTGATGCATCCTAAAGGCAAGGGAAAGGTTCCCAATGAGTCTTCAAGCTCAAAGCCAAAGGGAAAATCAGGCCCTTCTCCTAATGATGAATGCTTCCACTGTCATGCTAAGGGGCATTGGTCTAGGAATTGCAAGAAGTACTTGGAGGATAAGAAGAAGAAAGGGAGTGAGACTTCCACTTCAGGTATAAATGTTATAGAAATCAATATTGCTACATCTTCTAGTGAATCATGGGTATTTGATACCGGATCAATGATTCACACTTGCAAATCGTTGCAGGGTCTAAGTGAGACTAGAAGATTTGCAAGAGGCGAGTTGGATGTTCGGGTCGGCAATGGAGCAAAGGTTGCTGTCATAGCTGTCGGAACTTATCACTTGTCATTACCCTCAGGATTAGTTTTGGAATTAAATAATTGTTATTGCATTCCTTCTTTGAGCAAGAACATTATATCTTCTTCATGTTTGGAAGAAGTTAATGGTTATGAGATTATAATAAAGAACAAATGTTGTTCTATTTATTATAATAATATTTTCTATGCTCAATGTCCATTAGTGAATGGATTATATGTTCTTGATCTTGAGGATAAAACAGTCTATAACATTAGTACAAAAAGGGCTCGACGAAATGATCTAAATCCCACTTTTATTTGGCATTGTCGCTTAGGTCATATAAATGAGAAACGCATTGAGAAACTCCATAAAGATGGTTTGTTAAGTTCATTTGATTTTGAATCACTTGACACATGCGAGTCTTGTTTGCTTGGGAAGATGACCAAAGCACCCTTCACTGGTCAAAGTGAGAGGGCAACTGACTTGTTGGGACTTATACATACTGATGTATGTGGACCAATGAGTTCGGTAGCTAGAGGTGGTTTTCAGTATTTCATTACTTTTACCGATGACTTTAGTAGATATGGATATGTCTATCTAATGAGGCACAAGTCTGAATCTTTTGAAAAGTTCAAAGAATTTCAGAATGAAGTACAAAATCAGTTGGGCAAGACAATTAAACTTCTACGATCTGATCGTGGGGGTGAATATTTGAGCCATGAATTTTATGATCATTTTAAACAATGTGGAATTGTTCCACAGTTGACTCCACCAGGAACGCCCCAATGGAATGGGGTGTCCGAGCGGAGGAACCGAACCTTGTTAGACATGGTTAGGTCAATGATGAGTCAGACTGATCTTCCACTATCCTTTTGGGGTTATGCTCTTGAAACTGCTGCGTTTACACTAAACAGAGTCCCAACTAAGTCTGTTGAGAAGACACCATATGAGATGTGGACCGGGAAACGTCCCGGATTGTCTTTCCTCAAAGTTTGGGGATGTGATGCTTATGTCAAACGTTTGACGTCAGACAAACTTACTCCCAAATCAGACAAATGCTTCTTTGTGGGATATCCTAGGGAAACCAAAGGATATTATTTTTATAATAAAACGGAGGGTAAAGTGTTTACTGCTCGCAATGGTGTCTTCTTGGAGAAAGAGTTTCTCTCAAAAGGAGTTAGTGGGAGCAAGGTGCATCTTGAAGAAATCCAAGAAATATCTGAAAATGTTTCGGCACCCTCTAATCCTATACAGGATGTACAAGATGTTGTACAACCACTTGATGAAACACCAGCTCCACGAAGGTCTACAAGAGTACGTCTTGCAACTGAAAAGTTGACACTCCTAACCACGGAACCACAGGACATGGTATTGTTGGACAATAATGAGCCTGTGACCTACACTGAAGCAACAATGGGACCCGACTCTGAGAAATGGCTTGGAGCCATGGAATCCGAAATAGAATCCATGCATGAGAATCAAGTTTGGAACTTGGTTGATCCAATCGACGGTGTGAGACCGATCGATTGCAAATGGATTTTCAAGAAAAAGACTGATATAGATGGAAAAGTTCACATCTATAAAGCACGATTGGTGGCGAAAGGTTTCAGACAAATTCAAGGTGTTGATTATGATGAAACATTTTCGCCCGTCGCTATGCTAAAGTCTGTTCGGATTCTCCTAGCAATTGCTGCATATTTTGATTATGAAATATGGCAGATGGATGTCAAAACAGCCTTTCTTAATGGGAGTCTGACTGAGGATGTGTACATGACACAACCTGAGGGTTTTGTCGATCCTAAAAATGCTAGAAAAATATGCAAACTTCAAAAGTCCATCTATGGATTGAAGCAAGCATCTCGGAGTTGGAATCTACGTTTTGATGAAGTGGTCAAAGGGTTTGGTTTCATCAAGAACGTAGAAGAACCTTGTATTTACAAGAAGGTTAGTGGGAGCGCACTTATATTTCTGGTCCTATATGTAGATGACATATTGTTGATCGGAAATGACATTCCAGTACTAGATGCTGTTAAATCCTCATTAAGGAAAAGTTTCTCAATGAAGGATTTAGGAGAGGCAGCATACATTTTGGGCATAAAGATCTATAGAGATAGATCTAAAAGGTTAATTGGATTAAGCCAAGACACATATATTGACAAGATATTGAATCGATTCAATATGCAAGATTCTAAGAAAGGTTTCTTGCCAATGTCACATGGCATCACTCTAAGCAAAAGTCAGTGTCCTTCGACACCTGATGAGCAAAAGAGGATGAGAGCGATTCCTTATGCTTCGGCTATTGGATCTATCATGTATGCCATGTTGTGTACACGCCCAGATGTATCCTATGCTCTATGTGTTACGAGCAGGTATCAATCAGATTATGGTGAGGCTCATTGGACAGTTGTCAAAAACATTCTTAAGTACTTGAGAAGAACTAAGGATGTATTCCTAGTGTTTGGAGGTGAAGAAGAGCTCGTTGTAAGAGGTTACACCGATGCTAGCTTCCAAACAGACAAGGATGACTCTAGATCGCAATCCGGTTTTGTGTTCTGCCTCAATGGAGGGGCAGTGAGCTGGAAAAGTTCCAAGCAAGACACAGTAGCAGATTCAACGACGGAGGCGGAGTATATTGCAGCTTCTGAAGCTGCAAAGGAAGCTGTTTGGATCAGAAAATTTGTTTCTGAGTTGGGTGTTGTTCCTAGTGCGTCCGGACCTGTGGATCTCTATTGCGACAATAATGGAGCCATTGCACAGGCAAAGGAGCCTAGATCACACAAAAGATCCAAACATATACTACGACGCTATCATCTGATTCGAGAGATTATCGACCGAGGTGATGTGAATATATGCAAGGTGCATACGGATTTGAATATGGCAGATCCGTTGACAAAGCCTCTTCCACAATCAAAGCATGAGACGCACACGAGATCTATGGGTATTAGATACTTACATCAATGATCCTAGTGTGTAGTGGGAGACTTTTGTCATAGCTATGTTTATGTACTATTTGAGTAACTATTATTCATATTGATCATCAAGTATGTGACTTGTTCGTGAGACTCTTTGTTAATTATAATGTTACTCAAAATGATCCCTAGTCTACATCGTTATATGAGACAATGATAGTACGCAGACTAGCACATGTATTAATTGATGATCACGTTTCACGGATCATAGATATGGAGATATCAAATTAATAATGTGAACACATGTTAGTGAACATGGTGTTGGATAGACCCATTCCGAGACACTGTTGGGATTGTTATTTACATATGTGCCATCAGTTGGTCTTGAGTGATACACCTGCTAGATTCTTTGACCTGAGATCGCCATTGATTCTCACTATGTGTAGTTATGCACTTTGAAACTATCAAACGCCACTCCGTAACTGGGTGGTCATAAAAATAGTCTTCAGGTGCATGATGAAGCATGGAATGAGATGTGTGCGGATCAAGATGGGATTTGCCCCTCCTAAATAACAGGAGAGATATCTCTGGGCCCCTCGAGATAGTTGGATTGAAAGTGCATGGCCATGCCAAAATGATTAAAGAGTTAATCATTATGACTAAAAGTTAGTCATCGATTGAATCCACTATTTGATCGAGTGAATGGTCGAGCTATCACAAGGATGGCACGTATCTCGCCTTGAGCTTGACTGGTATCGTGTGGCAAAGGAATTAGCATGTGAATGTATCTAGGTTCAGCCGATATGATCTTTATGTACATTCGGGAGTCAGTATGTCCTGCTAGGTACCTCTACTGACTTGTGTTTGAAAACGGTTTTCATTCATAACCGACTGTACATGAACCTAACGGGTCACACACTTAAGGGGATGGAATATTGAAAAACTTGGCTATATGATTGTCTCTAGTGCAAGTGGGAGATTGTTGGTGATATGCCCAAGAGGCAATCATAACAATTCGGATAAAGGCCTGATGGATATTTGATCCATAAGAAATTAGGGTACTAATGGGCCTGTGACCTAAAAGCCCATTAGCGCGCCTATAAATATGAGGGGTAGGGTTACGGACAGAGCTCTCCACCAGATAGCAGTCCCAGCCGCCGCCCCTCACAGGTCAGCCGCCGAAACCCCTGCCGCGCGCACGGTGCTAGCACACCGACGCACGGCGTTCCTCCCTGTACGTGTGGACTCCGTGGAGGCGCTGCTGTTACTGCTGTGCTGATCGGCTACGGCGCGCATCTACGATCCGCTGCGCTGCGCGTCTAGTGGTAACGATCCATGACCTTCTCACTCGCATGTTTCCTGGGTGATACGGTCGAATTGCTAGAGTAGTGCATCGCCTATTTCCCAACAGATACACCTAATTAATTGGCCAAGCCGCCCCACCTCAGCATGTGGTTGGCACTGTAAAGCCAGGTTACCTGCTCCATGAACCGGTTCTTAGGATCCAGACAAGTACTAAATACAAACCCGAGTCTCGTGCACCCAGCACACAACCAAAACATCCAACTTGCCTTGATCCCTACCTCTACATAACTCATAATATCTCATTCAAGAGTATGGTAAAAATAAATTGATGATCTCATATCCCAAATATCCCATTCTAAGCATGGCTAAGCATATGCATAATAATAAATGACATGATAAAATAAATCCCAACCCAAGCTACAAGGAAACAAGGTGATGCAATTCTAGGGAAACTTCCTAGCATGGGTTTCATATTTAACTTGACAATGCAAATAATTCTATCTACACATCCTAGCATAGGATCAAAGTGGTCAAGGACACTTGCCTCCTTCTTGCTGCTCTTGAAATGGGTAGTCCTGGTCTTGGAAAGGAATAACTTGCTCTTGAGCAGGTTCTACATCATACCATCACACATAGCAAAAGAAAAACAACAATCCATAAGACATAATTCACACTTCCACTTCATACAAACCACACATTCATATTTATGAAAGCCATTCACCATTATATGTGTTGTGGTTACTTTATGTGTGTTGATTTGTGGCTTGCATGCACTTTTAATCATGTGTATATGATTCCTACTTTTGTGTTCACATTTATACTTACATACTATATATATGAGTTTCCAATTTAAATAAATTCCTTATATTCAACTACTACACCTTTTTACTACCAAATAAGCACGAAAGGTATTTTCCTTCTCCATATGTGTCTTCATAATTTCTACCAACCCTAAACTGAACTCTTTGGATTTTAGAAACTCTATTTATCATTTACTAGTTGCTATATTTTCAGATTTATTTTCTTATGCATAAATGTGTACTTTATTATGAAAATAGTAAGACACATCATCTAAACAGAATAGGTTCTGGTCCTAAATAATTTAATAACATATTTTGACCTTTGCCTCTGATATAAAATATTTCACAATTATTTTCCCTATTTTCTAGAACTATTCTTTACTTAAAAATGTGTTCCTAAATATGAATAATAAATTAAACAGATTCAATTCAGCCCAAAATATGTTTTTATCTCACTCCAAAGTTTCCTAAATACTGAGAAAGTCTTTAATTTAATTTTGACAATATGTTTGTCTCACTTTTTAATTTTTAAACACTAGCCAATATTCAATTTCCTAAATTAAATATAAACAGGGCTAAAAGGTAAACTCACCCCACTACAGGGTCTATAATATTATTTTCAGAATTTCCAGGGGTATAGCTACACTTATCAGAGGGGTTTTTCCTAATTTTTATTAAGTCCAGGGGCTAAAACTGATTTTTAAATGAATTTACATGATTTTCTGAAGTTCCAGGGGCTAGATTAGAAGTTTCCGGGGCTAGTTCTTATTTCCCGAGAACCCCAGGGGGTAGCACATAAGATTTCCAATCTTTATAACGCGGGGCTGACGTGGACCGTCCGATTTTAAACCGACGGCCGAGATTATAACATCGAACCGGTACGCGGGGGTTTAAACCCTACCATGCGATTTAAAATAAACGGCGCACAAGCGGCCACGTCGCTCTGATCGAGCGCGGGCGGCGCTGCCGGCGGCGCACGGCGGCGGGAAGCGGCGATCTCGCCGGAAACTTTCGGATCCTCGAGAATTCTGCCTGGAACTGTGATCTTATGGCATAGATCGGTAGAGGGGAGGTCGGGTATCTCACCTCGGGGGTTTTCTTGAGCTCGGAGGTCCTGGAAGGTGATCGGCGGCGAGGTCCGAGGCAAAACCACGGCGAAGCTCGTCGGCGCTGTGTTTACACCGCAAGTCACCGAGTTTTCTGCACCTGCAAGGTTCCCCGGAGGCGGTGGATCAAGACCAGCGAGTTAGATCGGAGTTTCCGAGCTTAGATCGGCCGGAATTCACCGGAGAAGTCTCGATTCTCACCGGAGTAAAAATCGGCGATCGCGTGGGAAAAACAGAACGGGGCCGGGGTTTTTATAGACGGGAGAGGGCGGCGGGGTGGTTTAGATCATGTCCGTTTCCTCCTCGAGCGAAATTCGACTGTGATCCGCAGCAGTTCCGATCGGTTTGGATTCGGTGAGAGAGAGTCCGGCGCGACGCGAGGTGGAAGACGAAGCCCGGGTGGGTCCCGCCTGTCAGCGTGAGAAAACGCGGGCGCGCGGCTGCGGGCTGGCGCGGGGTAAGTTGGGCCGGCTGGTGGGTTTCGGCCCACTGGCCGGTTTTTTCTGTTTTCTCTTTTTCTTTTTCCATTTCTTTTCTGATTTGAGTTTAATTTGAATTCCAGTTTGAATTTGAATTTTTGCAAAACATGCAACACGTCCAAAAATTTTTAAATTCCCCTCTTAACATGATTTAAGGTTTTGAATTAAAATTTTTGGGGTGTTACAGCAATGCCTAGAGTTAAGAACTAAGCGCAAATTAATTCCTTCAGAAGGAATTAATCATTTTAGCAGGTAATAGACGGTCCCAAGCCTGGGTAAAGGAGAAGCTTATCATAGGTTTGGCGAGCCAGCATCAAAACCAGCCATTACTATAAATATATGAAACTCAGTTTAGATTTCATATCTAGCCTACCTCAACGTTCTTAAGATAAAGGCTTTGTTGTTGTTGTTAGCAGGTAATAACCTGATAAACTCTTCATCGCTACTTAATTATTTTAATAGGTAATAACCTGAGTAAATCTTTATCTAGCCTACCAAATATATATTTTTTTGGATGATAGCCCTTTGTGCCGATGTCAACCTAGCCAAGAGTAAAGATGAGTATCCATGATCGAGGAAGTTGCGTGTGAGATAGTCATAGTCAAAGATATCGAAATCAAGGTTGTTGAAGTTATGGAATTCATAAATGAAACCGTGTAGTGATGCACCTTGGACGAAGACGGCGAGGAACTATGAAGAAAGATGTCAATGTCGAGGTTGATGTTGTCGAAGCCACCATAGACAAGGCGTGCATCAGGTTTGTAAGACCCGAAAACACATCATGGATGAAAGCACGCGTCGATGTTGCCCATACCAAGTGCACGAAGGTAGGAGAAAATAAGGAGAATAAAAACAAAAAGATTAAGAAGAAGAATAATAAGAAGAAGGAAAAAAACAAGAAGATGATGATGAAGAAGAAGAAGAAAAGAAAGAAGGAAAAGGTGATACTGATGATGAAGAAGAAGAAGACATGGATAAACCGACAGCCAAAAGTGATAGCATGGGTAGCCTCTAGCAGCAGTGCTCGAGGTAGGCAAAGAAGAACTTGATTTATATGATGAAGACCATGTGTGTATATTATATGAGAGTCATCATTGCTCGAGAACAACAATGAATATGCAACAAAGTGCTACAATGGACGAAGTCACATCTCCGAGGGCATGTGTACGGTCTATGGCGACCAAGAACGGTGGCACTATGGTCCAAGGAGGTAACACAGTGTCAGCCTAAAGCTCGGAAACGTGGTATGCGACCTCGACATTACCACTCGTATTGCTGGCAGATCAGAATGACAGTGCACATAGAAATACTACGATGCCACACATATTAGAGTCATTAGATCTTTGTGGATTGAACAACACCATGGAGTTACAGTTAAAACAATGTTGATGACATCCGAGGATTGTGACAATGAAGCCATCTGGAAGAGATGCAGACGAGGCGTCGAGGGGATGACACATGAAGACGTTCCTTGAGCGTCTACCTCCTCGCAATGCTGCACGCATTGCAGAAGAATCATAGACCAATGCTGTGGATATCGATGTTGGGGAAGAGGTGCATGATGTTTACAGGCGTGGATGCCTCAACCTCAATTAATGATCTGATAAAATAAAAAGACAATAACAATGACAATGAATCTAAAAGATCGGTCGCAAGTCTAACTACGAGGGTGCTTCCTCGGAGGAGATCAATGCCTCCGGGGGCGACACGATAAGAGCAGCAGAAGGGCTAGGTATTTAACCTAAATCTTGTGATGCCATGATAGACGGGATAGGTTGTGTATAATAGTTGTGTTGTTGATTGGTTCGATTTGGTTGTATTGCATTGTGCAGGTATATGTAGATTATAGGAGATTGATACATATGACACTCTATGGTACTAATATGTAGCCTACAAAATATATTTTTGATATATATATATATAGCAATTATCTAACTTATCATATATCTTTCGGATATATATGGAGTTTATAATACAAATATATATCCTACTAAATATGGAAACAACTAGAATACAAACAACTTTCTTACGCAATCGTATAAAAATTTCTCCTATACCACACGATTAGTATACTAATACTCTTACATTTAGTTATAGCATTGGTCTGTATCTTATCATTCAATTTATGTCGTAGGTTCTTCAAACATCGTTGGTGTGGTGTAAAGTAATAGGTGCTGCAATTATTTAATAAATCAGTTGTAACCTCTTAGTGAGGTAAAAAGATGTGAACTCTTTTCCATCATCTAAAAAATATAGATAACATAAATTAATTGGTTATAGAAAGCTGAACGAGTTTGACATGTAAGTTTTAACTGCTTACATATATTTTGGATCGGATGTGCCTTCTAGTGCATATATAGAGAATACGCATAGAACAGATTCGATGTGCTGTGCTGTGCGTCTGTACGCTAGACGTGCAATAAAACAACGCTTGCATTGGTGGTTGCACCAAATCATAGTTTTTGTGTCGAGTCTTATCCTCCATGCACCTAATCGTCGTTGACATGATTCAACCTTCTCTTTGGTGCATATACACAAAAACAAGCGGCCAATAGCAAATGTGAGCTATCAAACAAATTTTAGTAATATGAAGTTTAGTTTCAGCGGTTCTGAATAGCCGGCCGGTGTCACGCTAAGCTTCAGACAGGAAGTTTCCGGAAAGCATAAGTACGCCATGCAGTTCAGCCATCTCGTCCAAACACGTCAAGCCAAGTAGTAATAACATATGATCTGGTTTTGTGGATAGTCTCGCCAGATATGATTATCAACAACCTTTGGGTAGCGAGTCAAAATTCCACAATCATGAGGTCTAAAGTAACTACATTACACGAGTCCACAGGACTCTATGTAACTTAAACCGGTTTAAAGTAGTTTACACCGAAGCAGCAGAAAACAGTTTAGCAATTCAAAACAAACACACAAGGCAGCCTACGCAGCTGACCTGGGACAAGACGCACAAACTTTGTACTACTTCTTCCTCATCCTTTAATGAATCGCAGAGCACCTGTATTCTTTGTAAAGAAACAAAAACACTGTACTTATTACTCTTTGTATTATAGTTCTTACACAGAGACTAATCGTAAACGATACCATGCCGGTTTTGTAAAAAAAACTACACACCAGGCCGAAAAGCAAGTAAATTGTCTCATGGTTTGCATCCTTTACATCAGCTTGTCTGGGAGAGGACATCAGGCAGCACTGGCAATGGTTGACATTGTCCCGTGTCAAGCTGATTTCACCGATCTGCGAATACTTTCCGCCTCCGTAAAGCTAGACAAGCTGGGAGCGGGGGCGCATTTGATTCATGGGGGCTATAATGTTATAGTCTGCAACCTATCGTCTCAGTCCTAGGAGTGAAGCAGGCGCAGCACTGCTCAGTCGACTGGAGTCCCAATTGTGAAAGGAGGCCACCCTCAGCTACACTCTAGTGTTTGTGTTTGTTGTGCAACTTAATAGTTCAGTTACGCAAAACGTTTGTCTATTTCTCTGAAAATTATAACAGATACAGAGATTATGTGACAATGTATTATATAATAAGATTTTTCGAACGAACTAAAATACAGTATTTAACAGAAGTTACTGCATTGCTTTCCAAACATGACGAGAGGCATATGGTACTTAAAGAGCAAGTAGAATTGATTAGTTATTCAAACCATCAGAACACTGAACTTTTCGCCGGGTCCTTGTATCTTCACAAATACGTGTTAGTTTGATGTTCAATTCCAAAAGCAGAACTACTTTAACCTGATGGTAAAATTCGAACCAGCGGCTGAAAACCTTTGAAATTTCAAGCAGTACATACCGCGCACATACGCATCCTGATAATATTTTTCTTTATATACGGCTGACATTTATGTGAGCGCACCGTCGGATGGACACGTCTCCGTTTCCCCGTCTATAAATGCAAGCCTCACGGCGGGCATCACCCACAGCTCACACAGAACGCAGCTGGTGCCGAAGCAGTCGCCCTTAACAAAAGGCTAGGAGAGCCTCACCTCTGTAGCTGCCATGGTGAGCATCACTGTGACAAGGAAGTCCCAGTCCTTCGCCGTGCCGTCCGAGCCGGCGTCCACCGAGACGCTCGAGTTGTCCGCCATCGACCGTGTGCCAGGCCTGCGCCACACGGTTCGGTCGCTGCACGTGTTCCGCCCCAAAGACACTGTCCACCGGAACGCCGGCACCGCCAGGCCGGCCAAAGTGATTCGCGCGGCGCTATCCCGCGCGCTCGTGGACTACCGCCCGTTCGCCGGACGTTTCGTTGGCTCTCTGGTGGCTGGCGAGGCCTTTGTTGCGTGCACCGACGAAGGTGCCTGGTTCGTGGAAGCTGTCGCCGACTGCAGCCTCGACGACGTGAACGGCCTGAACTACCCACTCATGGTCCGCGAGGAGGAGCTGCTGCCTCCTCCAGAGGATGGAGTCGACCCTACCAGTATTCCTGTCATGATGCAGGTATGATACGCGACTTCTGCATGCACTCTTAGCTATTTCATCACAGATTTCTTTTTCACATTTAAGCTTTTACTTTTTTTGAAAGCATAATAAGCTTTTACTTTTGTATACACTAACTTAAACTAGGAAACTCTGCAGGGTACATAGTGGCGAGCGTGCTAACACGAAGTTTCTTTTAAGAACTAACAAACAATGACTTAGTTTCCTTTCAGAAACTTTTAACTTTTATATTTTCAAATTGATTGGATACTTCTTGGGATTCACGTTCTAACACAATAATCCCTCTGTTTGTGGCAGAGTGTGATTATTGTCGGCACCAATAACATATATAGAGATAAAATATTGAACCAATAAATCGTGAAACGTAAAGCAATCTGTTGGATATTTTTGCTGGCACGGTGCAAAGAGGCCTTAATCGTCTAGACGCTAGAGTCACCAGGCCATTGTCTAGAAAAATATCGAATGCAGATTAAGATTGTATTGTGTCGTGTTTCTCAGGCATTGCAGAGTGATTTCTCTTCAAGTTGATAATATTTTTGTAAGATATATCTCTGAACTGACATATTTCAGCAGCGTTTGAGTTCCGTTCCATCCAACTCAATAAAACATGAGACGATTACATACTATGGTGTCTCATGGATGCACGCAGTCATACATTAAAAACTCAGACTATGAATATATTTTACTACATACAGATTTTACAAATAAAAGTTTTGGTTGAATTATAGTTTAACAATTAATATATATGTTAGTGGTCAAGTTACTATTGGGAGACCATACAGATGTTCAAAATGCCACAATTCAATTCCTAATAATGGGGGTCATATTTGCACTATGTATAAATACAAAGAATGTGACAGTTCCCCTTCTTTTTCATTAACACGTGTTGAACTTTCCAAAGGTCGTTAGCAGACTTGTCCTAACAAACATTATTGTACGCGGTACCGACTCCACAGGAAACTTAAAAAGTGAGGACTTTGAGTTTACATGCTGCGCCTGCACCTCGCTTATGTGGTCCATTCACAGATGAAATTAATACCCTACTTTGTGAGGTAAGGATTGTTTTAAAATTTGTAACCAAAAAGGCTAGGCAATTAGAAATATATAATATACATGATAAATAGATGATTTAATACCACGGGCATGATTGGCAGAAACTACGAAGACAGATCAGGGAATGGAAAGGCACGATACAGTGTTACCTTAATTTCCATTGAATTTTTGTTGCAATGGAACAATAAACGAGATTCTACAGTTAATTGCGTAACAGAAACATTTGAATGTATGGATCCGCAAACACATATCACGAAACAGAAGTTGGCTTGAAAAAAAAAGATCAGGTAAATACCTGGTGCGTGTTCACTTTTACTCTCTGATATGTTAACTGGAACGGTTAGCCATTGCGATCAGATGTTGGTGAAGGAAAAAGACTATCTCTAGTTCTTTGTTTTTTTCGTAGTGCCTTGAAGGGATATATGTTCGTTCGTCGAGAAGAATTTAGAAAATCTTGTTCGGTAGTACAAATTTCTAGACGAAGAACCAAACAGAAATTTCATGTAATGATAGACGGTATTGCGTGCAAGTTATAAACTGAGAACTGGTGATCTTGCAGTCTAACGCAACTTTTATAATGGAAGGCAGGATAACTAGAAAATTAGATACAGACGCATTTTCAGCTCCCACATGCAGAAACTCAAGTAAAAGGCCAACCATCCCAACAAATTAATTAAATGTGTCATGTTTGGCACCCAACAAACTGTGTGGCTAGTCACACCTTTGCTGTGCGTGTTTCTAGATATGCAATGATGAGCAAGTAAAAAAGTCCGTATTGTTCAGAGAGAACAAACAAGATATCAAATACATATATGACGAAACAATCCTGACCATATTGGTTCCAGTCTCTTTAAACTAACATGAGTTCGCACGAACCTTGCGCAAGTGCCACAAGACAAGACGGAAGTTAGTTCCACTATCTTAGGTGCATTATTACTCCTACAAGGCTGAGGGTTGTCTTTGTTTATGCTATATATAGAGAGAGAACAACATTGACCTGAAATCTAACTGCTCAACGCCTAATAGCTTAAAGACATCTGAAACCACGAGGCAACTTTTAAGACTAGAAAAAAAATGTTCGGGCCTGCTAGTGGTAGATTGAGAAGTCTGGACCCATCAGTCCAACAACCCATATTCCATCAATGACAGACGCAGTAGCAGGTATCCTGTTCCGCACTGCCTCAGTAGTCAAAATACGTTCAACAACTACATTTACATCTTCGCTTCATGATCGGCTTCGTCACATATTTCCCAGCCTTTTCCGTTCATTAACTAATCATGCATTTTTTTTGTCTAAATACATCCAGTCATGCATGCATGCCGATTACCCAACGCTGGCTTGTTTCTCCTATGCTATCATCCTCCATTAGGGGATGGCAACAGGTGCCCATTACCCGTTACCCGCGATATCCGATCCGATAGGTACGGGTTCGGATATAAATTTAGATCCACGGGTATGGCTTCAGGTAACAGGTAGAATCAGTGGATATTTTTTATCAGGTAAAATAATTTCATACACATATCCGTATATCCGAACCCGTTCTCTGACATGTGGGGTCCAATACAACATCATAAAAATACATCTATTTCTAGTGTTTTCTCCTCTTCTTTCCAGCTCCCTTGCTCCCTGCGCAGCGCCGCATCCCGAGTCCTCTGGATGCTTTGTATTTTATTTAAGCTGCAATTGTTCTGTTGTCAGGAGTTTGTCAATATTGCTAATTTATGATTGTGTTATGTGTTGAACATATTCTTTTATGTGCATATGTTTGTGTTATGTGTTGAACATGTTTTGTTATGTGTTAAAGTGTTGCAGAAATCTATATGCAATGTACCTTTTTATTAAAGGTTTTCGGGTAATGGGTATACCCGCGGATAAAAAATATCCGCGGGTAACGGATATGGATAATCTTTTATACCCGCTGTGGGTAACGGGTACGGGTTCGGGTACGGGTTTTATCCAGCAGGTACGAGTAACCCAGAGTAATATCCGTAGATTTTTTACCCCTTACCATCCCTATCCTCCATAATACACACTGAAATCTTTACTATATGCACTAGGTGACAGAATTTTCCTGTGGAGGATTTGTTGTGGGGCTGGCGGTAGTTCATACCCTGGCTGACGGGTTGGGTGCAGCCCAATTCATCAACGCCATTTCTGAGTTTGCCCGGGGACTGCACAAGCCTATGGTCACACCTGTTTGGGAGCGAGGCTTAATACCATGCCCGCCTAAGCTACCTCCAGGGCCACCGCCATCATTCAAATCTTTTGGGTTTCAGCATTTCGCCACCGATGTGACTTCTGATCGCATCTCCCATGTAAAGGCCGAGTACTTCCAGACTACTGGTCAGTATTGTTCCACCTTTGATGTGGCCATTGCAAAGGTCTGGCAGTCTAGGACTCGCGCTCTCAAGTACAATCCCGAGGAACAGGTCCATGTTTGTTTCTTTGCAAACACTCGCCAGCTCCTCGACCAAGTACTACCCAAGGATGGGGGCTTCTATGGGAATTGCTTTTACCCAGTCACTGTGACGGCTACCGTGGATGATGTTGCTACTGCAGGGTTGCTTGATGTTATTAAGATGATTCGAGATGGGAAGGCAAGGCTTGCCCTGGATTTTGCGAAGTGGGCATCTGGGGATGTCAAGGTTGATCCATACCAATTGACATTCGAGCATAATGTGTTGTTTGTGTCGGACTGGACGAGGCTAGGATTCTTCGAGGTTGACTACGGATGGGGCGTACCAAGTCATATCATACCATTCACATATGCAGATTACATGGCAGTGGTCGTTTTCAGTGCTCTTCCTGCACCGAAGAAAGGGACTCGTATTATGACGCAGTGCACGGAGGAGAAGCATATCACGGACTTCAAAAATGAAATGAAGACCTTCTTTTAGAGCTCTGTGGCTTATATGGTCATCTTGCAAATGTTGCTTTTATGTATGTCTGCTGGATCGGAATAAAACTGCTGCCGACAAGTCGTCGCAATGGTAAGATAAGGTCGATCAGTATTAGCTCTTTACTGATCTCGTGTGTATGGCCCAAAGATCTTGTAAAGATATTCAATCAAAAAACAAATCTTGTGAAGTCAGTACGATTGACACAAGAGATGTTTAGTTAATTATATATGATACGTGGTACATGTTGGATATTCCAAATATATCGCGGTAATAAATATAGACACAGATTAGCTACACCTATGGTTATATATACAGAAAGATAAGATTTGATTCCTATTTGTTAGTGTCAACGATGGATGAAATCTCATCTATATATTCCTTATTGTATCTCGCCTGAATAGGTGCCCAGATCAACAGATATCTGTCGCAGTTCCTCCACGTAGCTTTTGCTCTCTGATTTTCTACATGGTAACACATATCCCCCGCACCTATAGTGTCGAGATCGATCTTTGACATGGTCGGCTACTCTGCTACCATCATTTCCAATCCCTTGCTCGGCTTTTAGATCTCAAAAAAGTTGGGCAAACAAAATTATGCGCTATGGAGTGTATAAGTGTGGTCGGCTATCACTACAGGAAACCTAACACATTACGACAGCCAGTTTACTTACGACGGCTAGCATACGACGGCTGTGGGTACCCTTAAGACCGGGCAACACCGCGTGTAAGAGCAAAAGAAGACATACGTTAGCACGTATGCAGAAGACAGGGACCCATCCTGCAGGCTGGGACCAACCGCCAACTAGGGAGCACTCATGAGAAGGCGCGTGTCCTAGACCTCGGGTCCGACCACCTGCTAAGGAGGGCTCCAAGACTGCCACGTGTCTGCAGCCTCTGAGTCTCACTACCGGCCGAGGATAGCCCCGGAGCCGCCACGTGTCCGATGGTGCCGGGCCCGACCTCCTACCAGGGAGGACTCCGGCACTGCCACATGTCCGGAACCTCCGAGCCACGTATTTTGCCGGAGAGAGCTCCGGAGGTGCCACGTGTCCTACGGCTCCGGGCCCGACCTCTGACAATGGGAGGGATCCGGTGCTGCCACGTAGGCAACAACTCCAGGCGTCCCTTCCCGCCAAGGAGGGCTCCGGTGCGGCCATGTGCATGACAGCTTTGGAAGAGATCTCCCGCCAGGGAGATCTCTGGCGTTGCCACGTGTCCAACACTCCGAACCCCTTGCTACGCCGCAAGACAGCTCCAGTGACGACGCGTGTCCTGGGGGCCAGCCACCTAGACGCCGCGACAACAAGCAACGGGCAAATAGCCAAGGAGTAAAGAGGAAGGTGTGCTGTTCTATCACGCATTTTAAGGTTGCATGTTCCCCAGGAAAGCAATCTAGCGTATCCCGGTACAGGCATGCTTGGCAGCAGGGACCAGTCGCTCGGCGCCCTAAAGGAGCTATAGTGCAGCGCCGCAGGACAAGACGCATTCTGACCGCCTTCATCAGACATCATTTAAGGAAGCCGACGTGACAGGGCGACGAGCTCCACGGCGCGATCAAGTGCGCTACTACTAGCAGGGAGCAGACTACCCGAAGTAGAGTCAGCTGCCCATAACGGGGCCACCAGCCAGGCTCCGGGCCCACATGTAAGGTTGCTTAGATTTGAACTATAAAAGTTCCAAGCAGCCAACGGGCAGAGGGGTCTGGACTCGGATAGCATTTCTAGTTCAAACACGGTCCCAGTCTCCGAACACCATTGTAAGCTCGCAAGCTCGAGCCACCCTCAAACTCAGGCGACAAAGAACAACCAACATTCCGTGGACGTAGGGTATTACGCTCAGGCGGCCCAAACCACGTAAATCTTCATGTTCATCTCGCCATCGTGCTATGACACTCAAAACCGCTAAGTCCCTCCTAAAGAAGAACCTCCGCGGGCCGCTCCGGAGTGGACCGGATGAAGTGTCGCAGAAAACACTTTGACATTTGGCGCACCAGGTAGGGAGTCTTCTGGTTTTTGAAGCTGTTCGTGTAGCTCAGGATGGTGAACATCCAGTCTCTCGGAGGCTCTTCCCGCCCCTCGCGCCGCCAGCAGCAGAGGGAGCAGGAAGCCTCATCCCGTTCCAGAGCAGGACCGACTGAGCCGGCGGCAGTCCCTACAGCGACGGTGCCCGTTGCCACCCGGTAGCCTTTGGATGCAACGGCATCGCAAGCACCTAGCGAAGCCAGCCCAGAGAGTGCGCTACTAGCAACTCGCACGCTCCTTCACAACCCCTCGAGCGCGGGAGCTTCCCCATCTGCTGCAGAACAGTGGCGCAATGATGTCGACCACCTGGTCGTCGCCGCACTCAACTCACAGTGACATATGAGACAGAGAACAAAGACATTACATCTGCCAACCGGTACCCTAATGATTTATTACAGGACACCAGCAACCCACTCGACGGCGACGTCCAGGCTCTTCACCGCATATCGCAGCGTCGAGCTTGACCGCCGCTGTCAGAAAGAAGATGGTCACATCACCATTGAGCGACAGCGCGAGCGGCGTCGCAACCTCGAGGAGGAGTATGGTACCCCGGGTGCCATGCGTCCCATCTACACGGGCCAGAACTGATAGGAGGATGAGTCCCGATCTTCCGAGAGGTAGGGTAAACTTGATTGGGTGGAGATCTCGACGTTGATGATCCAAGGCTCCGAACAAACGAAATCCCGCAATCACTACACCACTGCTCCGTTGGTTATCACCCGTGTCACACGAATGACCTCGCCACGAAGGCTTATCCCTGCAAGCGCAATCAAGAACACAAGCAAGAACAGAGAAGTTGCAATCAAAACTGAATTGATCACGAATTTGGGGTCTCACAACCGATGATCGGCGAACTGTTCAATGACAGATTGTAACTAAGCAAAACCCACCTGTTTGTGATGGCGGCTAGGGGGTATAAAGGAGGTGGAGGACGACCAGGGGGGTGCTGGGGTCATGACCTAACCCTAAGACACGTACATAATGGACTTGGACTCGATACAAGGCCCAATGGCCCAACTAGGTGATGCAACACCCTGACAGACTCTAAACTTTATATTGTTTCGAAGTTTCCCGTCCACTCCGTGGGAACTTTGACATGGGGCCAGTTCCATTGGAAAGTTTATCCCCTCAGCTTTCCGTTCATATGTAGAACGTCAAAAACGGAGTCCGTATGCCTTCTGTGCATCCATTTTAAGGTGGACTGCTCCTGGGCCCGAGTTGGACTCGAGTTTGAGTTGGGCTCGGTCTCTAACTTCTTGTTGGCGTATTTTCTGGTCCTCCACGCCTCCAAACCCCTCTCAATCTATCTCCATGTCCTCTCCATGGTTCCTAATCATAATTAACCCTTTAGGTAGCAACATACTCTCAAAATTCACATATAAAGAATTGTTCAGGAACGAGCTCACCTCTAAATTCAATTGTCGTGCTCGAGCTCAAGTAATTGGACCTTACATATCTACCATGTGAGTGTTGTGTATATCTGCAGGAGTGATGTCCACATCATCCTCCCCCTCTTGCATTGGAGTCGTCCTCGACACAAGCTCATCTTCTTCTCCCAAGTATCGCTTCAAATCTAAAATGTTAAATGTGGGACTAACCCCAAACTCGGGAGGCAACTCAAGTTTATATGCATTGTCATTTATCTTCTCAAGAACCTTAAAAGGTCCAGCAGCACGTGGCATGAGTTTGGACTTTCTCAAATCCGGGAACCTATCTTTTCTCAAATGAACCCACACCAAATCACCGGGTTCCAATTTTACCTCCTTCCTACCTTTACTAGCAGCAATGCGATACTTTTCATTCATTTTTTCAATTTGTAACTTAGTAGTTTCATGCAACTTAAGAATAAATTCAGAACGTTGTGTAGCATCTAAGTTCACAATTTCAGTATGTGATAAAGGTAGCAAATCAATTGGAGCACGAGGATTGAAACCATAGACTACCATAAACGGACTTAACTTGGTTGTGGAGTGAATAGACCTGTTATAAGCAAACTCAATATGTGGCAAACACTCCTCCCACAACCTTAAATTGTCTTTCAAATAGCCCGTAACATAGTAGATAAGGTACGATTAACTACCTCTATTTGCCCATCAGTTTGTGGATGACAAGTAGTAGAAAACAGCAACTTTGTTCCCAATTTATACCATAAAGTTCTCCAAAAGTGACTCAAAAACTTAGCATCCCTACTAGAAACAATAGTATTGGGAACACCATGCAAACGCACAACCTCATTAAAGAACAAATCAGCAACATGTGAAGCATTATCGGTCTTGTGGCAGGGTATAAAATGAGCCATTTTAGAGAAACGATCAACAACCACAAAGACACTATCCCTCCCCCTCTTTGTTCTAGGCAATCCTAAAACAAAGTCAATAGAAATATCCTCCCAAGGTGCACTAGGAACCGGAAGAGGCATATAAAGACCATGGGGGTTAAGTCGAGACTTAGCTTTGTTGCATGTCGTGCAACGTGAAACGTAGCGCTCCACATCACGCCTCATTCGTGGCCAAAAGAAGTGAGCGGCCAGCACATCCTCTGTCTTTTTAACACCAAAATGTCCCATCAAACCACCTCCATGCGCTTCCTGCAACAATAAAAGACGAACGGAGCTAGCTGGAACACACATCTTGTTAGCACGGTAGAGAAGGCCTTCACGCAGCAGGAATTTTTGCCACGTTCTTCCCTCTCTACAATTTTCAATGGCATCTTTGAAGTCCAAATCAGTAGCATATAACCTTTTTATGATTTCCAAACCAAAGATTTTATGAGAAAGTTGGGATAGTATGGTATAACGTATAGATAAGGCATCGGCAATCACATTGTCTTTCCCTTTCTTATGTTTAATGATGTAAGGAAATGATTCTATGAACTCAATCCATTTAGCATGACGTTTGTTCAGATTAGCTTGTCCTTTAAGATACTTCAAAGACTCATGATCTGAATGTATGACAAATTCTTTAGACGATAGGTAATGTTGCCAAGTTTGCAAGACACGCACTAAAGCATAAAGTTCTTTGTCATATGTAGAATAATTCAGCGAAAGCCCATGCAATTTTTCACTAAAGAAGGCAACAGGTTTACCTCCTTGAATTAGCACTCCTCCAATGCCAATGCCGCTCGCGTCACATTCAAGCTCGAAGGTCTTCTCAAAATCAGGAAGCTGCAGCAATGGTGCTTGTGTGAGTTTCGACTTGAGAACATCAAAAGCTTGTTGTTGTGCTGGTCCTCATCGAAACGGCACTCCATGCTTTGTCAACTCGTGGAGAGGTGCCGCAATGGTGCTGAAATCCCGCACGAAACGCCGATAGAAACCTGCCAGACCAAGAAAACTCCGAACCTGTGTGACCGTAGTCGGAAGTGGCAAGCTCGTGATGGCAACAATCTTTGCCTCGTCCACCTCAATGCCCTGCGAAGAAACAACATACCCAAGAAAAGACACACGATCGGTGCAAAAGGTGCACTTCTCAAGGTTACCATATAAACGTGCATCGTGCAAGACATTAAAAACATCACGCAAATGTTCAAGATGCTCATCATATGACTTGCTGTAAATAAGGATATCATCAAAGTAAACTACCACAAATTTACCAATGAAAGCACGTAAAACCTCATTCATCAACCTAATGAAAGTGCTTGGCGCATTAGTTAAACCAAATGGCATGACTAACCATTCATAAAGTCTGAATTTAGTTTTAAAAGCAGTTTTCCATTCATCACCTAAAGCCATACGAATCTGATGATACCCACTACGCAAATCAATCTTGGAGAAAATAACAGAACCACTCAACTCATCAAGCATGTCATCCATCTAGGAATAGGATAGCGATAACGAATGGTAATGTTATTGATGGCTCTACAATCAACACACATGTGCCAAGTGCCATCTTTTTTTGGAACCAAAAGAACAGGAACAGAACAAGGACTAAGACTCTCACGAATGTATCCGCAGTCCATAAGATCTTGGACTTGTCGCTGAATTTCCTTAGTCTCGTCGGGGTTGGTCCTGTAGGTAGCACGGTTTGGCAAGCTCGCCCCTGGAACCAAATCAATCTTGTGCTCAATGCCTCGCACAGGTGGTAATCCAGGGGGTATCTCTGATGGAAAAACATCCATATATTCCTGCAAAAGGTTAGCAACAGCAGGTGGCAAGACAATGGACGTATCCTCAATGGAATATAAAGCATGTTTGCACACTAAAGCATAGCAAGTTCCATTAGAGGCATATAAATCATCAAGATCAGATTTAGTTGCAAAGAAAATAGGATTTTTCAACTTAATAAGTTGCTGAATTTCAGAATTGAAAACACCCTTTTGCTTAGCATTATTCTTTTTCTCTTGCTCAAATTGTACAATTTCAGTGGGACTCATAGGAAGCAACACAATTTTCTTGCCCTTATGCATGAGAGTATACTTATTAGATCGACCATGGTGAATAGCATCAGTATCAAACTCCCAAGGACGTCCCAACAAAAGAGAACAAGCATCCATAGGTACCACATCAAAATCATCAAAATCATGATAAGAACCAATGGAAAAATGTATCCTTGCTGTTTGTGTTACCTTAACCTTACCATTGTTGTTAAATCATTGAATGTGATAAGGGTGGGGATGCTCCCGTGTGGTCAAGCCAAGCTTCTTGACCACCTCAACATTTACCAAATTGTTGCAGCTACCACCATCAATTATGGTATGTACACGGCAGTCCTTGACGACGAGAAACATGTTGAAAAGGTTGTGACGTTGGCGGTTGTCGTCCTCTCGAACCATGGCACTCAAAGCTCGCTGCACAATCAAAGTCCTATAGTTGTTTGTCACAGATGTACCAAGAACCTCCTCAGCACCATCATCCGAACCTGAAATGTTAGTTCGAATAATATTTTCATCTTCAATATCAGAAGCACTAACATACCCACCATCAGCAGTGGCAATGATCGCCCGTTTGCTGGGGCAATCTCGTTGCATATGGCCAAGTCTCTGGCAGCGGTGGCACTTGATGTTGGAGCTGCGACTTATCGAAGTATTGGGTGCAGCCGTCTTTGCTGCAACACCTGGAGGCATCTGGGACTTGCTGATATCTTGTCCCCGTGATGTAGAAGGTGCGATGCTGCTGCGTACAACACCCGTGGAGGGTGGTGTAGAAGCACGTACGCTCGAGGAGGGCGCTGCTTTGGATGGCACCGGAAATTGTCGTGGCGTGAAGGTGTTGTTCCGCCGCTGCTGTTGGCGACCCTGCACTTCTTTTTCTGCTAACATAGCAAGTTGAAATAAACGTTGAATAGAATGATATTCCTTGTAGTCAACTATGTCCTGGATCTCACACCGCAAGCCCCCATAAAACCTAACAATTTGGTCTTCCTGATCCTCAACTACCCCACAACGAAGCATACCTTTCTGCAACTCTTGGTAGTACTCTTGGACAGTCATGTCACCCTGATCAAAGCGTTGAGATTTCTTAAGAAGGTCACGTCTATATGAAGGAGGAACAAACCTAGCGCGCATCTCTTCTTTTAACGCAGCCCATGTCTGTGGTGCATTACATGTATTGACAAGTTCATTCCACCAAATTATAGCAAAATCTTTAAACTCACTAGTGGCTTGTCTAACTCTATGTCGCTTAGGAACAATATGAGAGCTAAATTTTTGTTCTACCGTCATCTCCCAATCCAAGTAAGTCTCAGCATCATAAGATCCATAAAATGTTGGAATAGAAAATTTAATCTTAGCATAAGGATCATTATCTTGTTCAGGAGCATGAGGACGAGGTCTACCTCTCATACCTTGACGATTTCGTCGAGGGCGACGGCGCTGCTGTGCATCAACCTCATCGTTATTGAAGTCATCCTCTATGTCATAGTGAGCATGTGCATCACCATCAAGGATGATAGAGGGTGTAGCTTAATGGGGAAGACGAGTCTCCATCTCGTCCAACCGTGTGGTCAGACCAGCAACACTTGTATGGAGCCTCTGAAAGGTGGCTGTTGTAGTGGTCTAGTAATTGTTGAAAGCTTCGGTCATTGCCCGCATCATGTCCTTTAGTTCCATATGGGACACGCACTCATCATCATCCAGAGGTGTAGAACCAGAGGTCTTATCCATAGGCTTCTTTCCTGTCATTGTTAGTACAAAATAGAAACGAAGACAAAAAGATCGTGAAGAACCCTATTACTACCCTCTCCGAAGTGGGTGGAAAATCGATCAGTAAGATGCGTCTTACCCCGCTCTTACAAGTTTCTTACAGCACTGCAGGTGGCCAACGGTGACCGGTGTGAAGCAAGCAGAGAGTGGGTGTGATTGCAAAGGTTACCTGTTCTGCTCGAGAGAAGGTGGAGCTTGGAAGGCTCAAATGCAGTATATGTACGTGGCACACAAGTTAGTAACAGATAGCAATGCTGAATAAGTGTACAAAGAATTTCACCTAGTTGCTGGCCTAAGAATGTACTAGAACAGTTGTGGCAACAAGCAAGGGCAAGGATGAATGATAATGAACAACAAGGATAATATCAGCAAGTATCTAGCGCTCACACAGAAATAGCACAACTAGAAAAACCCCTTAGCCTCCTGTTTTTGTCTTGAAGCACTAGTAGAAATCAAAATCATTTTTCTCTTTATTTTTTTTCATATTTTTTCTCAACCAGGGGCACAAGAATAGAAACAGCACCAAGTATTATCTCAAACCGATGAAAGATGAGATCGGCACAAATTCAGGAGCGATTGGAAAAACTGGTGCTGGAACTTCGGAGTTCGAAACGAGGGCCTTCTTAATTTTTTTTATTTTTTTCTGAAAACACCGTATGTGGTTTTTGATACCTTTCCGGGGAAAAAAATGCGCCTCAATCGGAGTTATGAGCAAAAAGTTATGCCCGTTTTAAGGAGGATACCCCGAATCAGGTTTTGGTGGTGGTGGAAACTGCAACAGAAACGAATCGGTGGATGGAATTCTTTTGTAGATTGGTTTTTTGTAGATGGCAGCAGATGGAAGAAACAAAACTGAACCAAAACAAATCTAAACCAGCAACCAGACTCAACCTAGGACACGAACTCAGAACTACGGACTCCGAAACTAAATTGTGCAAAAGGTTGAGCGGGGGTTGTAGGTCAGGGAAACTAAAATTTTTTTGTGGCTTTTTGTGGACGATAGGACCGAAACAAAATAAATCTAAAGGGCACACAAGTATACCTCACGGTGAACCTGGAAATCTGATACCAATTGATAGGAGGATGAGTCCCGATCTTCCGAGAGGTAGGGTAAACTTGATTGGGTGGAGATCTCGACGTTGATGATCCAAGGCTCCGAACGAACGAAACCCCGCAATCACTACACCACTGCTCCGTTGGTTATCACCCGTGTCACACGAATGACCTCGCCACGAAGGCTTATCCCTGCAAGAGCAATCAAGAACACAAGCAAGAACAGAGAAGTTGCAATCAAAACTGAATTGATCACGAATTTGGGGTCTCACAACCGATGATCGGCGAACTGTTCAATGACAGATTGTAACTAAGCAAAACCCACCTGTTTGTGTTGGCGGCTAGGGGGTATAAAGGAGGTGGAGGACGACCAGGGGGGTGCTTGGGTCGTGACCTAACACTAAGACACATACATAATGGACTTGCACTCGATACAAGACCCAATGGCCCAACTAGGTGATGCAACACCCTGACAGACTCTAAACTTTATATTGTTTCGAAGTTTTCCGTCGACTCCGAGGGAATTTTGACGTGGGGCCAGTTCCATTGGAAAGTTTATCCTCTCAGCTTTCTGTTCATATGTAGAACGTCAAAAACGGAGTCCGTATGCCTCCTGTGCATCCATTTTAAGGTGGACTGCTCCTAGGCCCGAGTTGGACTCGAGTTTGAGTTGGGCTCGGTCTCTAACTTCTTGTTGGCGTATTTTCTGGTCCTCCACGCCTCCAAACCCCTCTCCATGTATATCCATGTCCTCTCCATGGTTCCTAATCATAATTAATCCATTAGGTAGCAACATACTCTCAAAATTCACATATAAAGAATTGTTCAGGAACGAGCTCACCTCTAAATTCAATTGTTGTGCTCGAGCTCAAGTAATTAGACCTTGCATATCTACCATGTGAGTGTTGTGTATATCTGCAGGAGTGATGTCCACATCAAGAACCCTGTCTCCCCAGGCTCAGTGGGAGTCTGCATGGCTCTGGCGCCACACCTTCATATGGCGGTGTGGCCGCGTAAGTTCCGGCCACATTTGCCGAAGAAGTTCAACGGGACAGTCAACCCCGTCGAGTTCCTGCAGATCTACTCCACGGCCATCCTAGCTGCAGGTGGGGATGAGGCCATCATGGCCAACTATTTGTCTATTCCCCGTGGCCTTGACCGGGTCAGCCCGTTCATGGTTCATGAACTTACCCTAGGAGTCTATATCCTCCTGGGAAGAGTTGTGCTGTCAGTTCATGGCCAACTTTGGGAGTTCCTACACCCGACCGGGCACGGAGGTCGACCTCCATGCCCTGCAACAGCAACCAGGAGAGTCGCTGTGCTCCTTCATCCAGCGTTTCTCTCAGGTTAGGAATACCATACCCCGTATCTCGAACACCTCTGTGGTAGTCGCCTTCAGGCAGGGTGTAAGAGATAAGAAGATGCTCGAGAAGCTGGCCACGCATGACGTGCAGGACGTCTCGGAGCTCTTCAGCTTGGCAGACAAGTGCGCCAGGGCCGCGGAGGGCCGCAACTATCACACACCGCCTGGCAAGGGGAAGGCCGGTGAGTCCTCCACTGGAGCCACACCGCAGAGCAGCGGAAAGAAGAAGAAGATGGTCGGCGGCAAGGACAAGACGCTGGCCGGAGCCCCCACTGCAGCAGCAGTAGCAGCTGTAGGGGGCCGGGGGCCGCATACCAACAAGGGCCCGTGACAGCCATCTGACAGCGACGACAGCAGCCAGTGGTGCCCAGTCCACAACTCTAAACGACACAGCGCCAGCAAGTGCCGGGAGATCAAGAAGCTAGCAGAGCGCTTCCGGGAGCTCCAACAGCAGCGCCAGGATGGCACACCCTTCCACCAGCGGGAGGGCAAGCAAAAGGCTGACCCGTAGGTCAGCAATGATCAGGAGATGGAGTTCTAAGACGTCAAGCGTGCGTTGAAGGTCATCTATGACCAAGAAGAGGGCTCCGACTCTGACTACAGTCCAGCCGAGCATCAAAATACGCTCCATGTGATGTACGGGGGGTCATGGGACATCACGTCATGATGAGACATCAAGACCCTCTGACGGGAGGTCGTGGCAGTAGCCCCCTCCCTCAAGCCGGCTCCCCACCGCAAGTGGATAGAGACGCAGATCAGCTTCACCGCCTCCAACTGTCCGAAGAACATGGCAGGAGCCGGGTAGCTGCCGCTCATCGTCTCCCTGACCATAGCAAACGTAAAGCTCTACCACGTGCTGGTCAATGGAGGAGCAGGCTTCAATCTCATCAGTCTTGCAGCCTTCCAGAAGCCATAGATCCCGACGGGAAAACTAGCCCTGTCACGACCATTCCGGACGCCTAAGAACTACCGCACCGAGAGCGTTGTCTTCGATGTGGCGGAGGTCAACCTCCCCTTCAACGCCATCCTCGGTAGGCCGGCGTTGTACCAGTTCATGGCCGTAGCTCATTACGGCTACCAGGTGCTGAAGATTCCAACCCCGAGTGGTGTCCTTAGGGTCCGAGCAGATCGGACCGCCAGATTCGCGGCGCTGGAGAAGCTCCAAGCTCTGGCAGCATCAAAGTTGGAGGCCTCCGGGAGTGCTGGGACAAACAAGGAGCCACCCAGCACACGACAAAGTGACTCGTCCTCTCTGCCCCGCATTCAGCCTTCGGGTGTGAAGGAGGTCCCGGTCAAGGTTGTCTAGATCGGCAAGGATGCTGCCCAGACCACCCGCATTGTGGGAAACATGGGCAGCAAATAGGAACTCACGGTCATCACCTTCCTCCGGGCTAACGTCAATGTGTTTGCTTGGTAATCGCAAATGCCCAGGATCCCCAGAGAGGTGATTGAGCACCATCTGAAGATCCACCCCGACGCCAAGCCGGTGATGCAGAAGCCTCGGAAGCTGTCCGTCGAGCGGCAGAACTTCATCCGTGAAGAAATCAAGAAGCTGCTTGACGCCAGCTTCATCCGAGAAGTCCACCATCCAAGATGGTTGGTCAACCCTGTCGTGGTACCCAAGGATGGCGGGATGCTTCGGATGTGCATTGACTACACCAGCTTAAATAAGTCATACCCTAAGGACCCCTTTCCCCTCCCACGAATAGATCAAATCGTGGATTCTACTTCTGGTTGTGATCTACTGTGCTTCCTAGATGCTTATTCTGGTTTCCATCAAATACCCATGTCTAGAGAAGATGAAGAGCATACTGCTTTTATAACAGTAGACGACCTTTATTGTTATGTCTCTATGCCTTATGGCCTTAAAAATGCCTTGCCTACCTTTGTGCATGCCATGCATAAGACATTCGGGGACCTAATAAGGGACTTAGTGGAGGTGTACGTCGATGATATCGTAGTGAAAGTCAAGTCGCATACATCTTTGTTAGACAACTTAGCCTTAGTCTTTGACAAGCTACACACAGCACGCACCAAGCTGAACCCAGATAAGTGCGTAATATTTGGAGTCTCTGCTGGGAAGCTCCTTGGTGTCTTGGTCTCGCACAGTGGAATCGAGGCTAACATTGACAAGGTCAAGTCTATAGAGATGATGTGCCCTCCTGTCCAAGTCAAGGACGTACAAAATCTCACGGGATGCCTGGCTGCTCTCAGTCGGTTCATCTCCCGACTAGCAGAGCATGCTCTCCCGTTCTTTAAGCTTCTGCGGAAGACCAGACCTTTGTCTAGACTGAAGAAGCTGACAAGGTATTCCAAGAGTTGAAGCAGTACCTCACCTCACTACCGATCATGGTAGCTCCGGAGCTGGGTGAGCACCTACTGCTCTACATCTCCACGAAGGAACAAGTCGTTAGCATGGTCCTGGTTGCTGAGCAGCCAGAACCCGAGCGACTCCAAACACCAAGCAAAGAGCCTTCTGCTGGTCCCGAGTCTCAGGACCTGGACCCTGCAGGAGACCTTGGGATAGGTCCGGGCAAGGATGCCCCCGGGTCCCAGCCCCCGGAGGCCAGACCCCAAGACCAAGAAGCTGCAGGCCTCCTGCACTTGGCGGAAGACGTTCTGGACCCCTTCGGGAGGGTCCGGACCACTCAACGACCGGTCTACTACATCAGCGAGGTCCTCCATAATGCCAAGACAAGGTATTCGGAGGTCCACAAGCTGCTCTACGCGGTGCTGATCGCATCAAGGAAGCTCCGCCACTACTTCCAATCTCACAAGGTCTCGTGGTAACGACCTACCCACTGAAGACGGTGCTCCACAACTCCAGCGCAACGGGGAACATAGCAAAGTGGGCAGCTGAGCTGGCGGAGTTCGACCTCGACTTCTTGCCACGCCACGCCATCAAGAGACAGGCACTCGCGGACTTCATGGCAGAATATACCCCATATCCATGCCATCCGGGGGGCCAAGATGACGGCGACATGGAGCCCAGACCCCCGTTGTTCACCGGACCCCACTAGACACTCTACTTTGATGGCTCCTCACGCAAGAAAGGTGATGGAGCGGGGGTCCTTCTCATCTTGCCAGCGGGAGAGAAGTTCAAGTACATGGTGCACCTCGAGTTCAAGGCTACGAACAACATGGCGGAGTACGAAGCTGTGACAGACCGAAATCCGTACATTCCAGGATCACAGAGGGTGGTGCCACACAATGCGACACCCAACAGCACACACGATAAGGTAACATAGTATTACATTGAAAACATGCTGAATTTGTACAAAAGTAGTACATCTTCAGTTACAACTCCTGTACATAGTCTACTACAGCGGAAGGTATTTATACAACTCACGCCAACACCTAACTAGCAAAAGTTGATTGTACGGCCCTACGGACAACCCTCACTAGCTCCACTCAGCCTCAGCGCGGCATATACGGCTCCCAAACAGCCGTAGTCCCCGACCAGGGGTAGCCCTCGCCGGTGGACTCGTACTCCGAGTCCGTGGGGTACTCCTCACCTGCAAACACTCATAGCAGCAACCGTGAGCACGATGGCTCAGCAAGTCTTAACCAACTCTCCTACACATGAAACGCTACATGCATGTCATACTCGAATATAGGATGAAAGTTTGCAGCAAAAGGACACGCCTACAAGTTCATCCTTAATTCATCTTTTAGCCGCATGTTAACGGTTCAGAATTCTGAAATTTAGTGAGCAATATTTGGTGGCACACATGTAGCAATACAAGTTATTCATATCAGCAGTATTGAATCACAAGATTCCATATTTTAACCTACATCATGACTCACTGACCAAGTGTACTCATTACCATGAGGGACGGTGAATCGACTCGATATACACCTGAAGGGATACCCGAATAGCACGTCACGTACGCCCATCCCTGGAGCTGCACAGAACGCTCACTCAATGTCGTACGGAACAACCTTTCACCAAACAGCCCAAACGTCGAGCCGGTCGCACCCAAATGGACAGGAGGTTCCCTACACGGAGCATCTCTCTTTGCCTGTTAGCGGATTTCCACCTTGCTGCCCTCAACCTACACCTATAAATCGGTGCGTTATGCCTCGACGCCTGGAGGTATAGGTTACATCAGTTTATCGGACCCCGTATATCCGATATACCTTCGGTACATTCAAACTTGATCAGTGTGGACCACACACAGATCGGTCCTCAATTGACACAGACAGGGCTACGCACACAATACTTCCTCTTGCTGCATCCTAGCCGCTGCCTAGTCTCATTTTTCTTACTAAAGTTGTCTCACATCTCTAACTGATCCCGTGTGTGATGAACCCTATACTCGCGAGTAGATTCCAACTACTCGACTTGTATCGAAATCTGTAAACATTAAGCAAGGCATGATCTACTCGAGGATTTAGGCACTACCCTCACTCCCTATGGAATAATCTGGCTATACATGTGGAGTGTCAATCATCCTACACCTAATGCACAAACACACTTCAAGCTAAGTAAGTATAAAGCAAAAATTGATAAAACTTGTTAAATGCAAACCGGGGCTTTCCTTGTTGCTTCTGGTCAGGGGTTAGGGTCTCCTCCGGAGGTATTAAGTCCAGTATCTCTGGGGTCTCCCTGCGTTCAGCGACTAAACGTAATCAATTCAATCGATATGTCAAATTTAAACGTAAATGTGTTGAATTTAGTATATAAAGATCATAACTCTAGCTAGACATTCCTTTTGGCTCTGAAATTTTTACTGTGGCTTGTTAAGAATCTAATCAGAGGCTTGACCAAATTTCATTTCAAACAAATCTCATTTGAGCTCTGCACAAATAAAAGTATAAATGGTCATTACTAGAGCTTCTATGGATTTCCAGGGATTTTCATGGATCATACCATTACTTTCTGGAACTAGAGTTTTATATGGTTCTAATGGAATTGGTTTCATGTAATTTGAAGAATCCTAGAGAAAGTTATGCCCTAATCAAGTTTTGAGAAAATTCTGAAAAATGTTTCTGTAAATTTTTTCTATTTTCTCAGGGCAGTTCACTTAATCACCCCATTAGGGGGACTAAATGAATTTGGATGGATCTGAAATTTTTCCTGTGACTCCAGGATTTTTAAATGAACGTCCTAGCCAAATTTCAGAATTTTCCATAAAAGAAATTTCCAGACAAAATTCCCAACAGTTTAAAATTTTAGGAATTAATTCTGGAAAAATAATAAGTTTCATGAACTGAAACTTGTTTCGCTGGATAGTACTCAGAGAGATTAATCCAAAAAAAATTTGTTTAACTAAATTTGGACCATTCTAGCAAAAGTTATGGGCATTTGAAGTTGAACTAAAACTGAAAATTCAAAGAAAAGTTTAAAACCCTGCGCACGGACCCCACCACGCGCTTTCTTCTTCCTCGCGCGCGGGCAGAGCTTGGGTGGCGGCGCTCTCCGGAGAGGTCTGCCGGAAGTGACTTCCTGGCCACCTCTAGGGCAAAATCTCGCCGCCTCTCACTTTAGGAACACAGGGAATTCATCCACGGGATCGGCAGAGGCCACCGGAAACCCGTCGGCGACGGGCGGCGGCAGCGGCACCACTTCGGCAACATTGAACTCACTCCACAAGTGCTAAAAAGCTTCGGTTCTTCTTCCTAAAGCACCATGGCGGAGCCCTAATCGTCGTCATGCGCTCAAATCAGCTCCAAATGGGCTGCAAACATGAGCTCATCGGCGACCTAGGGCAAAAACCGGCGGCGGCTCGAAATTCTCAAGAACAGCACCTAAACTCAACGGTTTTCGATGATTTTTGATCCTAGATGGCCGTGGGGAAGTGTAGAACGTGTGTGTAGCTCGACATACGCTGTGGTGAACTAATCACCACGAATTTTGGAAACTTATGGGGCTCGGTTCATTGGACGCTCACGTGTAAAAAGCAAGATTCTTTCCCGACGGTGGACGAAACGAGGAGAGGTCTTCACCGTGAGTTTGAGCTGCATAGGGCGGTCCTCTTTGCTGTAGAAAGTTTGTCATGAAATGTCTTAGAACAGCGGCGCACCGGGGAGCAGAGAGGGTGGCCGGTGGTGGCTGCGTTTTCTGTCGTGCGTGCGATAGCAGGGCAAAGCCTCGGTGCGTGCAACGAGCAGGGGGCTTCGTGGGGAAGAAGGCAATGGTGCTGGTCGCCAGCCTGACGTGCACGCTGAGGAGGTGGCAACCAAGAGAAGCTCGGTGGCGTCCGGTGAAGAGGCCCGAAGAAAATAGAGCACCGAGTGTATGGCGGTTCACTCAGCTTGTAGGACTGACATGTGGGCCCTCTTTCCCTCTTATCTCATTTCTTTTGTTTTCACTGCAAAGATCTCAGCTACTCACAATTTAAGTGTAGACTTCACTCCCAAGTCATGAGTTGAATTTGAAATCCTCAAATTGGAGTTGGTTTGGTGAAATTTGATTCGCATTTGAATTTGAATTTCAAATTCAGTTTGAATTACTTCAAATGTAGCTCCCAACAAGATGAACTCCAATGAGGATGAAAATTGGTGGACTAACTCAGAAAAATGTGCTGAGTTTGAATATTAAATCAACTTTTGAATCCAAGTGATGAAAGTAACTGAAATTTGAATTTGCATTCAAATTAGCCCTTTTTTTAATAGTATCCAAAAGTGCCTCAAAAGGATTTGAACTCACATGAAACATGGCATGAGCACTCCTAAGAATGTTTAGGGCCTAATGGTGAGCTCATCCTCTCATTTTTATATGTGTGAGATCCTACTTTTGGATTTGAGAGTTCTTCCTCTAATCAACCTCTTGATTGTGGTTACTTGCTCTTCACATGTGTTCATGAGCTATCCACAAAATGAGTTGGTTTGTGGTGATTTGATGAACACTCTAGCAAGTAAAATCTTGGGCTTTTACATCCCTCCCCCCTTAAGAGAATCTCGTCCCGAGATTACAAAAGAAGAGATGAAGATGTAAGAGGAATTACTCGTGATGAGATGCCATGAAATCCGGGTAGTTTGAGCGAAGGAATATTTCGCTCTCCCACGTTGCTTCCTCAGCGGAGTGGGTGCTCCAAAAGATCTTGTAGAACCACAACGTTCGGTTACGCGTGGTCCGAGCCTTCTCATAAAAAATTTCCACCGGATATTCAGCATAGGTTAAATCCGGTTGGAACTCGCCAATGTCTTCAGTGGGAATAGCAGCTGTATATTTTAGACATTTCCGGAGTTGTGAAACATGGAACACGTCATGAACACCAGCAAGAGATGCCAGGAGTTCCAGTCTATATGTCACTGGTCCACACTTCTCGGTGATGGCATAGGGTCCAATAAATCGGGGAGCGAGTTTCCCCTTTACGCCAAATCGGTGCACGCTCCGAGTCGAGTTCTTCGTCAAACTCCTTCGTCATGTTTCCGACCGAATGAATATGCACAAATTTATATTGAAAGTAAGGAATTATGAAATAAAAGTGTTTTATTACTTAAGAAGAGTTCATATCAACTAAGAATCGAAATTTGGGTTTGGCTATGTGCTGGAACAGAGACAGAAACATTTTGAGCATTGGAGGTTTTTTTGGGACTAAAGTTCAAAGAAATAGATAATGGACATAAATATGAAGCTGGAAAGAATTAGCTAAAAACTGGAGAATATTGATTCAACTTGCTCTGAAATTTTTACAGTAGTCCATAGATCATACAGAGGTGTGGCTTGCAAAATTTCAGACAAAGTTGATGTAAGATGTGCCCTAAGGAATTTTTCATAGCTATTTGGCTTCTCTGAATCCCTATGGCAATTCTAGGGTCTTAGCATGCTCCAAATTTCGTTTCTCAGAAACTTGGGAGTCTTATGAGTCTATAGGACTTGGTTTCATCATTTTTGGAGCTTCCTACAAAGAGATATGGAATTTACAAGATTGGGCTAAAAGCTGGAAAATTGTTTGTCATTTTTCCTAATTTTCAGAGACATACAAGATTGAATCATCATTTGGCCAAGAAAATGAGGTCCAATGCCTCTGAAATTTTTACTGAAGTCCAAGTATTTTTGGAAGAATGTCCTGCCCAAATTTGGGAATTTTTGAATACACAGAACTCCTGGAATAAATCCTACAAAATTGTACTTATATGAATTAATGAGCCAAATCCAGGATAGCTCACCTTTCTTGTGTAGAAAGTTGAAGGAGAGGGTTGCCGTATTGGGCTATCGACGGTGAGACGAAGCGGGGTTCCACCTGTCACCTCAGGAATTCCATGATGAGCCTCAATTTGCCGTCAACAGCAACAGAGAAACTTCGGTGCGAAGTGGTAGCCGGCTAGAACACGTTGTTGCGCTCGTTTTGTGTACTTGGCGCGCGATGATCCAAAGCGCGGCAGCGGTTTTCGATGAGAAAACAGAGAAGCGGCCATCGGTGAGCTGTGCTTCGCGGGAGAGTCACTGAGAGGTGCGTGAGCAAGTGAGAGAGAGGAACTTGCGTCGGTGTACTCGTCGCAGGGAGGATCAGGCCGAGCCACGAGCTGAAACAGAACGTGGAGGCGGTCGGCTGCATAGTTCGGGAGGTGGCGCGCGCGTGGGGCTTTCAGATAGTCTGAGTGAATAGCAGAGGATACTTCGGGGGTAAGTTTAACACTTCACTAACAAGTGGGCCCCATTTCTCCCCTCTTCTATTTTTTTTTCTGATTTCCATTTGAATAGCAAATAAGCTCCAAAGTTGCTCAAAATTGGAGAATATGCCAAAAGACATGTGAGGAACACAATGGTGCACTCAAATTTGGATTTCGGTGAAGTTGGAATTTTAAACTGAGATTTAAATTCAAATTCGAACGGTCCCGTTTTAATTCCAACGACTAGGAAACCCTTTCCAAATGATCTGAAATTTTGTCGGGCTAATATTGGATGTATGATGAGCCAAGTTGTAGATTTCAGTCTCCATGTTTGGATATTTTTGCAAGCTCACTTAAGTATGTTGAGCTTACACCTTTATATTCAGAAATTAACATTCCCTTTCATTTTCTCGGTGTGATTTGCAGCTCCACTTGCTAGGATTTTGGGATTTCACACCCTCCCCCCTTAAAAAGAATTTCGTCCCGAGATTCCAAAAGAAGAGATAAAGCGGTAGAGAAGGAATTACCGGGTATAAGCAGACAGCAAGTCCGGATAGTTTGAACGGAGGTATTGTTCACTCTCGCATGTCGCTTCCTCCGTGGTATGATTGCTCCATAGAACCTTATAAAATAGGAGCGTCTGATTCCTGGTCGACGAGACTTTTCATCGATAATCCGGATTGTATGCTCGGTACAAGAGAGATCCGATTGCAATGTCTAGGGATCTTCAGTGCGGACATCAATGGTGTTCTTGATACATTTCCAAAGTTGGGACACGTGAAATATGTCATGCACCCCAGCGAGATTTGTCGGTAGCTCAAGCCGGTAGGCTACGGGTCAACATTTTTGTGTGATAGCAAATGGACCAATAAACCGGGGAGCAAGCTTTCCTTTTACACCGAATCAATAAACTCCCTTCATTGGAGATACGCAGAGATACACGTACTCTCCAACATTTAAGTTCAGCGGTCGATGTCGCTGGTCTGCATAGCTCTTCTGTCAAGATTGAGCAGCCTTTAAATTGGCTTGTATGACCCGAACTCGTTCTTCGGCGTCATTGATAAGGTCAATCCCGAATGTCACCCTTTCACCGGATTCGCACCAATTCTGCGGTGTGCGACATCTCCGGCCATAGAGAGCCTCATATGGTGCCATCTTGATACTCGTTTGGTAACTGTTATTGTATGAGAATTCCGCCAACGGTAAATAAGCATCCCAATTCTTACCATGGTGGATGGCACACGCTCTCAACATATCATCCAAGACTTGATTCACCCTCTCGGTTTGTCCATTTGTTTGAGGGTGATATGCGGAGCTTCTAAGCAATTTTTTCCCAAAGATGCGTGCAGCTATTCCCAGAAATGAGAAACAAACAGTGCACCACGATCTGAAACTATTGTTCTTGGAACTTCATGCTGACATAATATCCGTGCAATATATAACTCCGCATATTTCTTGGCATTGAATCCCACATTTACCAGTATGAAGTGTACTGACTTGGTTAATCAGTCAACGATTACCCAAACGGAATCATGCTTTCGAGATGTGAGCGGTAGCCTGACAATGAAATCCATACTCACATCTTCCCACTTCCATGCCGGGATATTGAGGGTCTGTAGCAAACCAGGTTTCCTCATATGATCGGCATTTACCCTCCGACACGTATCGCACTCGGATACATATTTAGCTATTTCCCGCTTCATCCATGTCCACCAAAACTTGTTTCTCAAATCTTGGTACATCTTGTTGCTGCCCGGATGAATGAAAAATTTTGATAAATGTGCTTCGTCTAATATTTTCTTACGAAGCTTCATGTTCCGCGGTACGACTATACGGTTCTTAAACCATAACGTACCATTCTCATCTTTCAGGAAGCACTTTACCTCTCCTTTGTCTATTCTCTTCCGGATATGTGCCATGCCCTTATCTTTCTTTTGAGCCTCTACAATTTCATCTCGAATTGTAGGAACGAGGGCCAGATTAAATAGCGACCCATAAGGAACCAAGTGCAAGATCGGTTCTTCTTCTTCCGTTGCAGCCATGGTAGGTTATGAACATGTGATTCCGACTAAGTGCGTCGACAATCACATTTGCTTTTCCAGGATGGTAATGTATCTCTATCTCAGTCTTTAATTAACTCTAACCATCTTCGCTGCCTCATATTTAACTCCTTTTGTGTGAAGATATATTTCAAACTTTTGTGGTCGGTGTAGAGGTGAACTAAGTTTCCAATTAACTAGTACCTCCACAATTTTAGAGCAAGGACCACAGAAGCTAGCTCGAGAGCATGTGTCAGATAATTCTGCTCATGATTCGAAGCTGCCTGGATCCATACGCGACCACTCGCCCTTCTTGCATGAGCAAACAGCCAAGGCCAATGGCGGATGCATCGCAATAAACATCAAAAGCCTTAGTCGTATCGGGCTGCGCCAACACTGGGGCTGTGGTGAGGTGCTTTACCAATGCTTTGAACGCCTCCTCACATGTTTCACTCCACAAATCTTTCTTGCCTTTCTTCAGAAGTTCTGTCATCAGTTTAGAGACTTTGGAGAAATTCAAAATGAATCTCCGGTAGTAACCCGCTAAACCGAGAAAGCTACGGACTTCGTGGACTGACTTTGGTGAACTCCAATTCCGCACCTGGACAATCTTGCTCGGATCAACCGCAATGCCCTCTGCAAAAATAATATGCCCAAGAAATGGCACTTGGTTGATCCAAAACTCACATTTACAGAATTTTGCATATAGTTTGTGATCCCGTAGACGTTGGAGCACGATATGCAGATATTCGGCGTGTTCTTCATCCGATTTAGAATATACAAAGATATCGTCGATGAAGACCACGACAAAATTTTTCAACTCCGGCATGAAGACTGAATTCATCAAGTACATAAAATGGGCCGGAGCATTGGTGAGTCTGAATGACATGACAAGATACTCATATAACACGTATCTTGTCGAGAATGCCATCTTTGGTATGTCTTCCGCCCGGATTTTCATCTGGTGATATCCAGACCGAAGATCCATCTTCAAGAAAACCATGGCACCCACTAATTGAATGAAAAGCATATCGATTCGTGGTAGTGGATACTTGTCCTTAATAGTTACGGCATTGAGCGGACGATAGTCTACACATAGACTCAAAGTCTTATCCTTTTTCTTGACGAACAACGCGGAGCATCCCCAGGGGGTAGCACGTAAGAATCCCGGCCTTTATAATGCGGGACTGATGTCGACCGTCCGATTTAAAATAGACGGCTGAGATTATAATGCGAAGCGGTACGGTTAGATCTAATAGGAACCACACGATTTAAAATGGACGGGCTTCAGGGGGCCACGTCGCCCTGGCCGTGCGCGGGCGGCGCTGCCCGGCGGCGTGCGGCGGCGGAAGGCGGTGATCTCGCCGGAGATCTTCGGATTTACGTCTATACCTCCTAAAACTTGGATTTCATGGCATAGAACAGTAGAGGGGAGGTCGGGGATCTCACCTCGGGGTTTTTCTTGAGCTTGGAGGTCCTGGAAGACGGTCGGCAGCGAGGTCCGAGATGAAATAGCGGCGGTGCTCGCTGGAGCTGCGTCTAGGGTGCAAAACACCGAGTTTTCGGCACCTGCGTGATTCCCCGGAGGTGGTGGAACATGATCGACGTGTTAGATCAGAAAACCCGAGCAAGGATCGAGAGAAAACGGTGATCGGAGCTTCGGTTCTCACCGGAGAGAAAATTAGAGTGCGCTGGGGAATTCGGCGAGTTTCTGTGCGGGAATTTCACGAGGGGAGGCGGCGGAGGATCGACTTGGTTAAATAGCAGCGTCCGGGGCCAAAGATCGGGCTGTTGGGGCGGTTTTTCGGAGGTTGTTTGGATTCGGGGGAGAGGAGAGTCCCGGGGTCGGCCGAGCGCGCAGGAGGTGGGGGATGACATGCAGGCCCCGCGTGTCAGTGAGAGGAAGAGAGGGGCGCGGGTTCGGGGCTGGCGCGGGGAGAGTGGGCCGGCTGGTGGGTTTCGGCCCACTGGCCGGTGGGGTTTTTCTTTTTCTTTTTCTTTTTCCATTTCTTTTCTGTTTTGGTTTGAATTTAAATTCCAATTTGAATTTGAATTTCTGCACCACATGCAATATGTCCAAAATTTTTTAAATTCCCCTCTTAACAGATTTTTGGGGTGTTACAGCTCTACCCCCCTTAAAAGAAATCTCGTCCTCGAGATTGGTGGTTCTAACAAAACAATTCCGGAAACTGTGCCTTAAGCTCGTCTTCTTGCACCCATGTGGCCTCCTCCTCCGAGTGATGCTTCCACTGCACCTTGCACATCCGGATTCTTTTATTCCTGGTGAGGCGTTCCATTGTCTCCAAAATCTTGACCGGTTGCTCGGCATAAGACAGATCCTCTCCTACGTCAACCTCATTCATGGGTAACATCTCTTCAGGCGTCCTCAGACATTTCTTGAGCTGACACATGGAATACGCCATGCACATCTGATAGGCGAGCCGGTAGTTCTAGTTGATATGCCACTTCGCCTTTCCTTTCCAGAACCTGAAAGGGTCCAATGTATCGGGTGATAACTTCCCTTTCACCTTGAACTGACGAAGTCCTCGGATAGGTGACACCTTGAGATAAACATAGTCTCCCACATTGAAAATAAGCTCTCTTCTCCGTACATCGGCATAACTCTTTTGTCGGGTTTGTGCTATCCTCAGGTTGTTGCGAATTTGCCTCACTTTCGCCTCGGCTTCTTGTAGTACCTCGGGCCCAAACACTTTACTTTCCCCCGTTTGGTTCCAAAATAGGGAGTTCTGCACTTCCTACCATACAAAGCCTCAAATGGTGACATCTTCATACTAGCCTGATAGGTGTTGTTATAGGAGAACTCCGCATACGGTAAGTTCTTATCCCAACTCCTATTGTTCTTGAGCGCACACGCTCTCAGCATATCCTCAAGGATATGATTGGTTCTTTTCGTCTGCCCGTCAGTCTAGGGATGATAGGCAAAACTAAAATTCAAATGAGTTCCCATGGTTTCATGTAACTTCTGCTAGAACCTTGAGGTGAACTATGTCCCTCGATCTGATACTATCATCTTTGGCACTCCATGGAAACACACGATCCTTGACTTGTACACTTCTGCCAATTTGGATCCGCTATAGCTTTCTTTCACGGGGATGAAATGAGCTACCTTGGTTAGCCTGTCGATGATGACCCATATCGAATCATATCCCGATTGGGTCCTGGGTAGTCCCACTATGAAGTCCATACCTATTTCTTCCCATTTCCATTCAGGCACTTTGAGTGGTTGCAATAGTCCCGTGGGTCATTGATGTTCTTCTTTCACCAACTTACATGTGTCACATAGGGCAACATGTTCCACGACGTCTCGCTTCATGCCATACCACCAATATCTGCTCTTCAGGTCATGATACATCTTCGTACTCCCAGGATGAATGGAATAGTCGGAATCATGATCCTCCTTCAAAATCAATTCACGGATCTCCTTCACTTCAGGCACACAGATTCTTTTCCCATGCCACACCGTACCTTGTTCATCCTCTCGGAACCCAGGGGCTTTATTTTCTTTAATGAGTTCTCTAATCTCTTGTATCTTCTCGTCATTCTTCTGTCTGTTGTGTATGTATTGCTCTAATGTGGAGTCTACTTCCATGGCGATGGCCTCACCACTATTCACCAGACATAGATTGAGTTTTACAACCTCTTCCTTCAATTCTGTTGGCATGTCCTTTAAGCTCAACCTATTGACCCGCACCTTCTGGCTTAAAGCATCTTCCACGACGTTCGCTTTCCCAGGATGATAGTTGATGCCCACATCAAAGTCGTTGATTAGCTCTAACCATCTCCTTTGTCTGAGGTTGAGATCTGGCTGTGTGAAAATATACTTTAAGCTCTTATGATCCGTATATATCTCTGTCCTCTTCCCCATCAAGTAATGCCGTCAAATCTTCAACGCATGTACCACTGCGGCTAGCTCTAGGTCATGCGTAGGGTAGTTCTTCTTGTGTTTCCTGAGCTGCCGGGACGCATAAGCCACGACATGCCCCTCTTGCATGAGAACACATCCCAACCCGTGTCCAGATCATCGCAGTACACCGAAAAATTCTTCGGCATATCCGGCATAACTAGCACTGGGGCTGTTTTCAATTTTTTCTTCAATTCTTGAAAACTCGTCTCGCACTGTGGTGTCCATGTGAATGTGATTCCCTTCTCTAACAATTTGGTGAGGGGTCTCGAAATCTTGGAGAAACCCTCGATAAACCGTCGATAATACCCAGCCAATCCTAAGAAGCTTCGAACTTCCCCGACATTCTCAGGGGTCTTCCACTTCTGTACATCCTCGATCTTGGCGGGATCTACGGAGATTCCTCCCTCCGAGATTATATGTCCTAAGAAGGGAACTCTCCTCAGCCAAAACTCACACTTGCTCAACTTGGCATATAGCTGGTGTTCTCTTAGCTTTTGCAACACCAACCTTAAATGCCTCTCATGTTCTTCTTCATCTTTGGAAAAGACGAGAATGTCATCAATGAAAACCACCACAAATTTGTCCAGATATTCCATGAATACCTTGTTCATGAGATACATGAAGTATGCCGGGGCATTAGTTAGCCCGAAAGGCATGACGGTGTATTCATACAGTCCGTACCGAGATACGAAAGCTGTCTTTGGAATATCAGTTTGTCTTATCTTAAGTTGGTGGTATCCCGACCTGAGATCAATTTTCGAGAACACACAAGCTCCCCTCAACTGATCAAACAAGTCTTCAATGCGGGGTAATGGGTACTTGTTCTTGATGGTTACTTCATTCAACGCACGGTAGTCTACGCACAACCTTTGGGTTCCGTCCTTCTTGGGCACAAATATCACTGGAGCTCCCCATGGTGAGGAACTAGGACGAATGTACCCCTTCTCTGTCAATTCTCTTAAATGTTCCTTGAGTTCTTCTAGCTGTTTGGAGTCCATCCGATAGGGTCTCTTGTATATCGGAGCTGTTCCAGGCACTAGCTCAATCGCGAATTCCACCTCACGATCGGGAGGCATACCTAGCAACTCCTCCGGAAAAACGTCTGGATATTCCCTGATGACCCTGACCTCCTCCACTTCCACCTCAACTTGATTGAGTTTAATGTCCCTCCTAGGCTCTTGTATGGTTATGAACTTTACTCTGGTGCCACTAGGGTGAGTTAGTTCCACCGTTCTTGTCGAACAATGTATTATTCCTTTATGTTTGGTCAACCAATCCATACCCAAAATAATATCTATCCCTGGTGAATCTATCACTATGAGGTTTGCAGTAAATACCACCCCATTAATGTCTAGATTCACCTTGGGACACACTTGTGTTGTCCTTATTTCTCCCCCTGGAGAGTTTACTGCTAGCATATGGTTCATTTGTGTTGTTGCTAGATCATACTTCTTAACAAACCCTTGGGCAATGAAGGAGTGGGTAGCACCAGAATTGAACAACAGGGTTGCAATGTGTAAATTGGCAGGAAACATACCAACTACTACGTCGGGTGCCTCTTGTGCCTCCTCCATGGTCACGTGGTTCACCCGTCCTCGCATCACATCCTGCTGTTGCGGCTGCACGGGCTTCTTCTTTGGGCACTTATGTGCGTAGTGCCCCACCTCGCCACAATTGAAGCATTGCACCCCAACCTTAGGTGCCTGGCCTTTGTTGTCTTGGGATTGGTTCTGTGGTGCTTGCACTGCTGGTCGAGGTTGATATGTGGGACGAGGCTGTTGTACAAACTGACGTTGCGGCTGTGCCGGTGCTGATGGAGGCCTGAAATTTGGGTTGTACCCTCTGGGTGCTGAGTAGGGCACCACAGCACGGCTCGTCTGCCCTGCGGTTGGTTGCATCAGTCGTGGGCGTGTGTTGCTACCCGAGGCTTGGTGTGACCATCCCGCCTTCCTCTTGTTTTCATTTTCCAAGGCCTTCAACTTCCTCTCCACAACAAATGCTCTGTCCACCATCTTTTGGAAGCTTTCATACTCGTTGGAGGACATTGCACACTGCATTTCCGCTGTAAGTCCTTCCACAAAGAAGTCCTGTTTTTGCTCATCAGTCTCGATGTCCCGTGGTGCATAACGGGATAGTTGGGTGAATTTAGTGAGGTATTCCCTCACAGTCATGTTTCCTTTCTGCAGCCCCAAGAACTCCTTTCTCTTGTTTTTGAGTTCACCCCTTGGTATGTAATGGTTGCGGAAACTACGCTTGAACTCTTCCCAAGTGATGTTCTCAGGGTCATGATGGGCAGCCACGTAAGCGGTCCACCAATCAGCAGCAGGTCCATGCAATTGGTGAGAGGCAAACAGCAACCTCTCATACCCTTGGCATTGTATGATCCTCATCTTGCTCTCAATGGTCTTTAGCCAATCATCTGCCTCCAGAGGTTCAGCAGCACTTGCAAACTTTGGAGGTTGAGTCCCTAGAAACTCACTCAACCTTGGTTGGCGTGGTGCAGCTTGTGGAGGTGGAACTTGGTGCAAGTTGGCCACCACTTGAGTTAGGCTCTGGATGAGCTGATTCTGATTTTCAAGCATTTGGTGGATGGGATCAACTCCTTCACGGCGACCACCCCTGTCTTGTCCTCCAGAAAGATGAGGGTTGCCGGCCTCATCGTTGTTGTTGGCGGGGTTGGCACCATGACCCTTTACTCTTCCGGCCATCTATCAGGATCAACCAAATGTTAATTTAAAGCGTTTCGTACTAAATTCCCAATTTGTTTGTTTAAACTTAAACTCATGGGGTCTTATTATATTAACATTTTCTGAGGGTTTCACGTCTCACGCAAAAATAAACGCATTCTTAATTCATAGGGGTTCACACATCAAGGCAAAACAACCTGAAGACGAGGTTGTGGACAAATGCCCATGGCTTCCACAACTCACATCACACACCAAACATTAACACACCATTAACTAAGGTATTGACTCGCCTACTTGATAACCTGCTGAACTATGGGAAAGGACTCTACACAACTCGTATCACTGAGTTGGCTCCTCGGGGTATTCCTCATTATTGCGGCTGCCCTTTGACTCCGCTTTGGGTGGGGAAGCTGCCGGTGGAGAAGTGCGGCGACGCCTGCTCGCCAGGCGATCTGGGGAGTCAGGAGTCCATGTGTCATTCACGGTGACACACAGTTTATTCCCATCTCCTCTTTCTCTCGCCCTCAAGCTGGCTCGAAGCAACGCCTCAGTCTCCTTCAGGGTGCCACGAACATCCTGAAGCTCCTGCTGACACTCCTGCAGTCGAGTGCTGAGCATAGCAGCATCCTCCAAACACAGGTCCATGTGCTCATGGGAAGTCCCCTGCTGCACTGGCGGGTACTTGTATTCCGCGGTACCACTCTCATGCTGGAGGACATACATGTACTCAGTCCTGTCCAGGTGATGACGGTAGATGTAACTTTGACAGGTGATGGCCTCCCAGGTGACATCCCTCTCGGCATCAACCTGTGTCGCTCGACAAGCTGGAGAGCGGTGGATCTTGAGCAGCTGATCTTCATGGATAATCCTCATTTCGGAACTCCATTCTTCCCGCTTCTCATGGATGGTCGGGGTGGAGCTGTAGTGTATGATTAGCTTGCCCGTATTGCCGGCAGCGTGGAGCATATACCGTAGACGGCGCAACAAGCCTCGTACTGCCAGTCCGTAGGAGTGGTACATCACTGGACGATTCTCCTCTCTTAGGGCAAGGGCAAATACAGGAACTCTCCCTCCGGTGGACTTGCGGGCGGTGCGGATCATGCGAACCATATAAAACATAAATCATTTAAAATCAAGTTAGATAAGATTTAAAAAATCATGTTTTGAATAGAGTTGGGGCAAGGTGAATAAAGTGACCCATTAAATACCACTTTTCAACCCACACCTTTGTAAAATAGTTTTTAAGAAAATAGGGTTCTTAAATATGTCCATTTTCTACCTAGGTCCACGTTCCTACGGGCAACCTTGGCTCTGATACCACTTCTGTCACACCCGGTTTCTCCGAAGAACAACCGAGTGAATATCACATGTATGCCAGGATCAGTTTCTCATACATGTGATGACAAATAGTGAAGCATCATTTATTACAAGCCAGGTGTCGAATATAAATAAACATAGCATGTGTCTCGATGGACGATTATAAGTTCATAATATGTAAACAAAACAGCAGCGGAATATTATTCTTGTGGGCTCCGTCACAGGCGTTGCCCGGGGGACTCCATGAACCTAGAATCCTTCTTCGGGTCTGAAGTCTTGGTCATTGAACACCACATCATCCCCTTGACCTGAGCAGCAATTTAAACCAACAAATATGCAAGTTTGAGTACCGTTGGTACTCAGCAAGTGTGGGAAAGTTATGTCATGCATGGCTAGAGCAAGGAGAGGTTGAACTCATGGTTAAAACACTACGCAATTAGTACATATCACCTTAGCTTATTAAGCACCTACATTACTACATAGGTGAAATGGTCCCAATCTCCCAACCCATCACCATAATCAAATAACCATAACATCATTTCCAATGTTAAGCTCCCCGCTTAACATCCACAACTTCCAAAGTCATCATCCTCTAATCATGAATAAGTCCAAGCCGCTCTTAACCTTGAGCATGGCTGTCATGACAGTTTTGACTCTGCAGAGTTTGCACCACTGTACCCACATGTAGTGATTTCATCCCCCGATGCCGGGTGGACTAAAAGAACCTCCATTATGCCAGTGGCCATGAACCACATTCACACTTCCCAGGTGTGTAGCCAGGAGATCACTACGAAGCCCTTACAAAGGGATTCCCGACGAGCATGGGTCCACTGAGGTTTCACCCCTAACAGCATACAAGAGGCTCCAACCCAGCTGCAGTGGCCCCCTCTTGAGCCTTGCGGTTCATATGGTAGTCCAGCTGACACCTACTCCCTGCACCATCCAACACACCCATATTACGCCGGGGGTACCCCTAATTAATTGGCCAAGCTGCCCCATCTCAACATGTGGTTGGCACAGTAAAGCCAGGTTACATGCTCCATGAACCGGTCCTTAGGATCCAGGCAAGTACTAAACATAAACCCGATTCTCGTGCACCCAGCACCAACCAAATCATCCAACTTGCCTCGATCCCTACCTCTACATAACTCATAATATCTCGTTCAAGAGTAAGGTAAATAAATTGATGATCTCATATCCCAATTATCCCATTCTAAGCATGGCTAAGCATAAGCATAATAATAAATGACATGATAAAATATATCCCAACCCAAGCTACAAGGAAACAAGGTAATGCAATTCTAGGGAAACTTCCTAGCATGGGTTTCATATTTCAATTGACAATGCAAATAATTCTATCTACACATACTAGCATAGGATCAAAGTGGTCAAGGACACTTGCCTTCTTCCTGCTGCTCTGGGAATGGAAAGTCTTGGTCTTGGAAGGGGAGAACTTGCTCTGGGGCAGGTTCTACTCAAGCCAACACACATAGCAAAAGAAAACAACAATCCATAAGACATAGTTCACATTTTCACTTCATACAAACCACACATACATACCTATGAAAGTCATTCACATTTCTAAGTGTTGTGGTTACTCTACATGTGTTGGTTTTTGGCCTACATTCACCTTTAAACATATGTATATTATTTCTAACTTCTATGTTCAGATTTCTATTTGCACACTATATATGAAGTTCCAATTTGAACAAATTCTTTATATTCAATTATTACAATTCTTAGCCACAAAGTTTGTATAAAAGGTATTTTCCTATTCCAAATAGGTTTTCAGATCTTCTACCAAATCCTAAACTGAAGTTTTTGAATTTGGAGACTTCATTTATCATTTTCTAATTATGCATTTCGTATATTTTTCAGATTTATCTTCTATGCCTAAAAGGTAGTTTTAATATTAAGTAGTAGGACATATCTTCTAAACAGAATAGGTTCTGATCTAAAATATTAAATAATATATTTTTAAACTTCTCCTCTGATCTGAGCTAATTTAAATTTATTTTATCAGTTTTCAGAATTATTTCCTAGCCTAAAAAGGTATTTCTAGACCTAATAAATATGAACAACAATTAGACAGATTCATTTCAACCAAAAATCTATTTTGAACTCATTCTAAAGTTTTCCAAGTGCTAGGAGAGTTTAAATTTGAATTTATACATGTGTTTGCCTTACCTTTTAAATTTAAATCCTAGTCACATATTCAAATTTCTGAATTTAATACCCTATAGGGTCAAAAAAAAGTAAATCCACTCTACTACAGGGTCTAATTTATTATTTTACAAATTTCCAGGGTCTAACTACACATAACAGAGGGGTTTTGCAATTTTTTTATTAATTCCAGGTGCTAAAACTGATTTTTAAATGAATTTACACGAATTTATGAAGTTCCAGGGGATAGATCAGGAGTTTCCGGGGCTAGATCAGAAGTTTCCGGGGCTAGTTCGTATTTTCCAAAATCCCCAGGGGGTAGCACGTAAGAATCCCAGCCTTTATAACGCGGGGCTGATGTGGACCGTCCGATTTAAAATAGATTACTGAGATTATAACGCGAAGCGGTACGGTTAGATCTAATAGGAACCGCACGATTTAAAATGGACGGGCCTCAGGGGGCCACGTCGCCCTGGCCGTGCGCGGGCGGCGCTGCCCGGCGGCGCGCGGCGGCGGAAGGCGGCGATCTCGCCAGAGATCTTCGGATTTACGTCTATACCTCCTAAAACTTGGATTTCATGGCATAGAACGGTAGAGGGGAGGTCGGGGATCTCACCTCGGGGTTTTTCTTGAGCTCGGAGGTCCTAGAAGACGGTCGGCGGCGAGGTCCGAGATGAAATAGCGGCGGTGCTCGCCGGAGCTGCGTCTAGGGTGCAAACACCGAGTTTTCTGCACCTGCGTGATTCTCCGGAGGCGGTGGAACATGATCGGCGCGTTAGATCAGAAAACCCGAGCAAGGATCGAGAGAAAACGGTGATCGGAGCTTCGATTCTCACCGGAGAGAAAATTAGAGTGCGCTGGGGAATTCGGCGAGTTTCTGTGCGGGAATTTCACGAGGGGAGGCGGCGGAGGATCGACTTGGTTAAATAGCAGCGTCCGGGGCCAAAAATCGGGCTGTTGGCGCGGTTTTTCGGAGGTTGTTTGGATTCTGGGGAGAGGAGAGTCCCGGGGTCGGCCGAGCGCGCGAGAGGTGGGGGATGACATGCGGGCCCCGCGTGTCAGTGAGAGGAAGAGAGGGGCGCGGGTTTGGGGCTGGCGCGGGGAGAGTGGGCCGGCTGGTGGGTTTCGGCCCACTGGCCGGTGGGGTTTTTCTTTTTCTTTTCCATTTCTTTTCTGTTTTGATTTGAATTTAAATTCCAATTTGAATTTGAATTTCTGCACCACATGCAATACGTCCAAAAAATTTTAAATTCCCCTCTTAACATATTTTTGGGGTGTTACATTTGACATAGCTAGTAATGGAAGATCTGATTAGGGTAAGTCTCCATGGTTCTAACAAAATTTGCTTCACCATTTTTGGAGCTACCATCGGAGAGATATGAATTTTTGAAGTTGGGCCAGAGTTCTGAAAAGTTTCTGTTTAAATTTGAATTTGCAAATAAAGGCTGAACTTTAGGAGGCAATTTAGCCTACCAAATGAACTCCAATGAAGCCCAAATTTTTACTGGAGATCAGTAATATCATAAGGAACCTCCTAGCAAAATTTTAAGAATTTCCATAATAGGGATCTTCTGGAATTAATTCTCGAAGACTTAACTTTGATGAATCTTGAAGAAATTTACAGAAATCACCAGATCAATTTCTTTGCATTTCTGCAAAGTACTGATTGAGGGGAATCCAACAAAATTTGTTTCACAAATATTGGACATTCCTACTGAAAGTTATGGCCCTTTGAATCTTGTAGTAAATCTGAAAATTAAAGAAATGTTTAAACTCTGGCTGTGGACCCCACCCACGACGTTATCCACTCAGATGACGGCAACACCGAGGCCACGGGGTTATTCCTGCGCAGCCGCACCGGATCCGGTGCCACAGGCCGATCCGGCGCCTAACCGGTGCCACTGACAGGTGGGGCAGGCCCTCACCTTCTTCTACCTCGCGCCTGGCCGGCCTCCTCACCGGAGGAGCGACTGTGCCTCGCCGGAACGGCTGCCCCGTGCCTTACACGGCTCAATCCTCGCCGCCTGTGCCTAAAACCCGACGAGGAACACTTTGGTGAACACGGTGGCGGCGCTAACGAGCCGGGAATACCTCCCCGACGGTGGCAGTAGCTCGGGCGACTCCGGCGACATGGTATTCACCCAGCGACCCGGAAACCGATCGCGGTTGGGTCCTACAGCACCGCCGTGACATGGGGAACTCGGAAAACTATCCTGATCCCTCGGAAAACGGCGGGAGTGGGTCGCAGCCGGCGCTGGCGTTCGCACGCTGTTCGACCGAATGAAACAAAGGCGGTTTGCTTTGTTGTGAGACTGACCACTGGGCCCAACTTCCCCCCTTTGTTTGGTCAAATTTTCTCTGATATTTTCTATCCAGCAAAAATTAAAAGCCTTACTTCACCCCAAAGTTAAGGTTTGAATTTATTGAATTCAAATGGTTGGAATTCTGGTGTAGAATTTGAATAGTGTTTGATCATTTGAATTTGAAATGGAGTTTGAATTCTCCATTTTGTATTGTCCCAAAAACATAGCAAACCAGCTCCAAAGTTTCCAATTTTTGGCATGGCTGCTCACACACAGGTGGAGAGCACATTTGTGAAACCAAATTTTCAAATTGAGCGAATTGGAATATGAAACTGAATTTGAAATTCAGATTAGAGTGCTTTTCCTTTTAACCCCAAACAATTATCAAAACTCCTCCAAATGAGCTGAAATTTGGAAGGTTGAATATTTGAAATATGAAAACCCAAATTTTGAATTTAGATCTTCATGTTTGGAAGTTTTTGGGAAGTCTAAACCCTCACGTTGAACTTACACCACTATAATTCAAAGTTTTTAATTCCCCTCATTTTTCCTAAGTGTACATGAGCTGAAAATTCTTGCTACCACTTTTTGGGGATTTTACATCCCTCCCCCTTAAAAAGAATCTCGTCCCGAGATTCCAAAGGAAAAGCAAAGTTGGGAAACTTTACCGGGTATATGATGATAGCAAGTCCGGATAGTACGTTCATAGATAGTCCTCGCCTTCCCATGTCGCCTCATCAGCGGTATGGTTCCTCCACAAGACCTTGTCGAAGCTTAAGGTCCGGTTTCTTGTGGCGCGAGTCTTTTCATCGATAATCCAGATTGGATACTCGTGTACGTGAGGTCCGGTTGAATAACTTCTATGTCTTCAGTGCGGATTTCAGCAGAGGGCTTGAGGCACTTCCTCAGCTGAGAGATGTGGAAGACATTGTGAATCCCTGCGAGCGACGCCGGTACATCCAAGCGATAGGCCACGGGTCCGCATCTTTCAATGACAGCAAACGGACCAATGAACAGTGGCGCAAGTTTACCCTTCACTCTGAAACTGTGAACTCCCTTCATCGGAGACACACGGACATAAACATGGTCCCCGATGTCGAAGTGGAGAGGGTGGCTTCTTTTATCCGCATAGCTCTTCTGACGAGATTGAGCAGCCTTAAGATTGGCTTGTATTACTCGCACTCGTTCTTCAGCCTCATTCACAAGTTCAATGCCGTAGATAACTCGCTCGCCGGACTCGCACCAGTTGAGAGGTCTGCGACATTTCTGGCCATAGAGAGCTTCATACGGCGCCATCTAGATGCTAGCTTGATAGCCATTGTTGTAAGAAAACTCTGCCAACGGCAAATGATCGTCCCAATTCTTTCCGTGGTGGATGGCACAAGCGCGTAGCATGTATTCAAGCACTTGATTCACCCGTTCAGTTTGACCATCCGTCTGCAGGTGATACGCGGAGCTTCGGATCAGTTTGGTCCCCAGCGACGCGTGCAGCTGTTCCCAGAACCGAGAGACGAATAGTGCACCGCGATCTGAAATGATGGAGCGGGGAACAACGTGCAAACACAAGATCTTTGCAATGTACAGCTCCGCATATTGCTTGGCCACGTACTTTGTATGTACGGTGATAAAATGAGCTGACTTGGTTAGTCGATCGACTATCACCCAAATCGAGTCATGCTTGTGAGACGTGAGAGGTAACCCGACTATGAAGTCCATGCTGATATCCTCCCACTTCCACGCCGGAATGTTCAATGGTTGCAGCTGTCCGGCTTTACGCATATGATCGGCTTTCACACGCCGACACGTATTACATTCAGATACGTACTTTGCGATTTCTCTTTTCATCCGTGTCCACCAAAACCTGGTTTTCAGATCCTGGTACATCTTGTTGCTGCCCGGATGAATAGAATACTTGGGCAAATGAGTCTCATCCATGATTTTCTTCCGAAGTTTCATGTCACATGGTACCACTATACGGTCTTTAAACCATAGAGTGTCGTGTTCATCTCTTCGGAAGCATTTCATTTCACCATTCCCCATCCTTCTCTGAATGTGCGACATTCCCATGTCTTTCTTCTGAGCTTCCATAATCTCCTCTCTTATGGTCGGGACGAGAGCAAGAATATATAACGCCCCATATGGAATCAAGTACAGACTTGGCTCCTCCTTTTCAGGTGAGGTGATGGACAGACTGTTGACATGGGATTTGCGGCTTAAAGCATCGGCAACCACGTTTGCCTTTTCGGGATGGTAGTGAATCTCGATCTCATAGTCTTTGATCAGTTCTAACCATCTCCATTGCCGCATATTCAACTCCTTTTGAGTGAATATATACTTCAAACTCTTGTGGTCGGTGTAGAGGTGCACTAAGATCCCTAGAAAATAGTGCCTCCACATCTTCAAGGCCAACACCACAGCAGCGAGCTCAAGATCATGAGTCGGATAGTGCTGCTCGTGGTTACAAAGTTGACGTGAGCCATAGGCGACCACTCTTCCTCCTTGCATCAATAAACAGCCAAGCCCGATGCCAGACGCATCACAATATACGTCGAAGGGCTTGGTTGTATCCGGTTGAGCTAACACCGGGGCTGTTGTAAGTTGCTTCACTAATGCTTGGAAAGCTTCCTCACAAGCTGAGCTCCAAACATATTTGACCCCCTTCTTCAACAGTTCAGTCATCGGCTTAGCAAGCTTGGAGAAATTCGGTATGAATCTCTGATAATATCCTGCTAACCCGAGGAAACTTCTGACTTCATGGATTGATGTGGGGGATTTCCATTTCAGCACTTGTTCGATTTTTCTTGGATCAACTGCAATACCTTCTGCAGAAATAATGTGACCAAGGAATGGCACTTGGCTGATCCAAAACTCGCACTTGCTGAAATTGGCATAAAGCTTATGGTCTCTTAATCGTTGAAGTACGATATGCAAGTGTTTGGCGTGTTCTTCTTCAGACTTGGAGTAAACCAAGATGTCGTCTATGAACACCACCACAAACTTATCCAACTCCGGCATGAATACTGAGTTCATGAGATACATGATGTGTGACGGGGCGTTGGTGAGACCAAAGGACATGACGAGGTACTCATATAACCCATATCTCGTCGAGAAGGCCGTCTTTGGAATATCTTCCGCCCAGATCTTGATTTGATGATATCCGGAGCGAAGATCCATCTTTGAAAATACACTTGCACCCACAAGTTCATCGAATAATATATCGATGCGGGGCAGTGGATATTTATTCTTGATGGTGACGGCGTTGAGAGGTCGGTAGTCCACACACAACCTCAAGGTTTCATCCTTCTTCTTCACAAACAGCGCCGAGCATCCCCATGGCGAGGAACTCGGTCGAATGAAACCCTTCTTCATTAAGTCATTGAGCTGCTCCTTCAGTTCAGCTAGCTCATTCGGAGCCATCTTGTATGGTCTCCATGATATCGGCGTCGTTCCCGGTCGATCTTGAACTCGACATCCCTTTCGGGTGGCATGCCCGGGAGATCATCCGGAAAAACATCCAGGTATTCACGGACCACACGAATATCCTCAAGTTTTGTGGCTTCCGTGTTATATGTGGCTGGAGCTTCTTGAACCGAACGGTCAAGAGTAAGAACATGTGGTCCATGAAGTGGAGAGTTTAAAAGAACCACACGTGGAATGATGTCAAGAACAGCACCATGGCGATGTAGCCATGACATTCCTAAAATGACATCAATTTTTTGACTCTCTAACATGATCAGAGAAGTCGGATATAGATTCCCACCCAACTCTAATGGTGCTCTATAGACCATTCTATCAGCTGTTATTTTCCCACCCAGAGAACATATCAAATATGAATTATTTGTGGGAATGATAGGCAGTTGATATTTAATAACATAAGACTGACTTATGAAATTATGGGTGGCACCGGAGTCAAAAAGTATGACTACAGGATGATATAAGTAAGAAAATGTACCCGCGAGGACGGGTTCGCCTTCCGGCACGTCTTCGATAGCTAAGTGGTGGACGTTGCTGGGTTTTGGTGCTGGTTTCTTGGGCTGGTTGCGGGGCTGATTAGCACCCTGATATGGTGCTGCACCCCTGCCCTGTCGCGGCTCGGGGAAGTCCCTCGAAATGTGCCCGACATGGCCACACGTGTAGCATGTGTAAGGTGTCGGGGTCCCGCCGACTTGAGGACGGAATCCCGGTGCACGCTGTTGAAACTGAGGCGCACGCGGGACCACCCTTTGCTGTTGCTGTGGTGGATATGTCGGTCGAAAACCCGGCGCATTATATTGCCCACCGCGAAACTGAGGCGGTCGTGCCGGTGGCTGCCATCTCTGACCAGATGGTGAGCGATACACCACGCGGTATTTTTGTGGCGTTCCACCACTGCTGCTCGTCAGTGCGCTGCGTTTCCTCTTGTCAGAACCGCGCTCGCGCTGAGCATTCTCCTATAGAATCGCGGCATTAACTAGGTCGTTGAATGTGCCACGATTGCTCTTGTCTAGATGGACCTTCATCTTGGAATTCAGGCCCCGGAAGAACGCATTGCGCTTGTTGTCTTCCGTCCCCACAAATCCTGGCGCATACTGCGCCAGCCGGTTGAATAACCTGGAGTACTTATGAGCACTCCTCTCGCCTTGTCATAACGCCAGGAACTCCTGGAGCTTCATTTCCATCACACCGGGAGGTATGTGATAGGCGCGGAACGCTTCACGGAACTCCGTCCATGTGACGGCATGGCCAGCCGGTAAGGAGGCGGTGTAGTTCGCCCACCAGGTACCGGCTTCTCCTTGAAGCTGTTGCGCTGCATACAGCGCCTTCTGATGTTCGGTGCACCGTAGCAGCCCGAACTTCGCCTCCAGAGTGCGGATAAAGCTGTCCGCCTCCAAAGGTTCCTCGGCCACCGTGAAGACCGGTGGATGGGTCGCCATGAATTCCGAATACGAACTGTGTTGGGGCTGGCGTTGCCCATTGTCTTGGCGTCCTCCCTGATGGGACGCATTTTGCTGGACTAGCATCCAATGCAGCTCGGTTTGCTCGTCGCGCGAGCCAAGCACCGCGGCGAGAACCTCCGCCAGGTTCCTTGGAAGTTCTGGCGGTGGAGGAGGTGGTTGCTGCTGCATCGTGGTTTGCTCCGGAGGTGGAGACTCGTCACTGCGAACCTGACTCGGACCTCCCTCCTCTTGCGTTGAACGTGTCCGCACCATTCTGCATTCATACGATTCAAACGATCAGCACATGTGGGTTTAGCTCATCCAGTCTATACAATAGTAATGCGAGAATGGGATAAACAATGCGCATAACAATCACACATATGGATAAAGTATAAACTTTATGCAACATATACATCCCTGGACCGTGTCACACGATCGAGTTCCAGAGTATTGAACTTTATGGGTTAAAAGTTCATTTCGATCATAGGGGTCACCACGGGATGTTAAGTGTGTTAGCATGCGTAATTCCTCGCTATTGTACGGGACCCAAACATGTACTCGCTCGAAATGATACGTCAAATGCATAAACCCTTTGACTCCAACTCGCTGTTTTACAACAGCCACTGGACTTCGAGTTGTGAAACTAAGTGTTTTGGTTGAAACACTTCAACATGGTGCCCTGTCCAGCTTCTGGTCCAGCTGACCAGCCTGGACAATCCAACAGTTTTGCCCACCTTAGAGGCAAAATCTGGACTAACGTTCAACAACAAAGTTGTAGAACATTTCTTGTACTTTCCAACGGTGTCTTGCTTGACCCTTAGAATTTTTTCTACAGGAAATTGTGGTTGAAATACAGAAAATTCCAGAGAGCATTTTGGTCTGCCCTGTTTCTGGACAGTGCCTACTCATCTGAGATTTTCATCCCATTGAAGGGAGATTTTGTTCTGGAGCTCTACGGAAAAGTTGTAGAGGACTTCAAAACCTTTCCAGAATGGTATCCCACACCTCCATTGGTTCAACCAATCTTATGTTATGCCCTGTTGAAGTTCAGAAAAATTTCTGCCGAAAACAGGGGAGATTGTTCCTAAGTTTTTGAGAGAATCTGTACTCCCAATTGACTCTTTTCTTTGAAAATAAACTTTTGTGCAGTCTCGGTACTACGTTTCCTCACCAAAGAAAAATCCTAAACCGGCATCCCGGCATATACGTGTCAAATGGTGGAACTAAAAACGTCACTCATAAACGGCGCCTACATGTCATGCACTACCGTGGTTAATGTACCTGCAGAAGAACACACAATAATTGTGCACACAAGGGTTTTTAACATTGCAGGCAGTTCCATATTGTAGTAAAAACATACGGTCCGTATCATTGCCATATGGATCGTCCTTGAGTCAAGCCACGTCTCAAGGTACATGGTCGTGTTTTCACACCACACGACGGGGAACCCGAGTAGAGCGCGAACGGGTCGTCACGGTTGGGAATTTTATCAACCCAACGGATACCACCTACTGCCTCATGACCGTTGAGGCACGCCGATGGCGAGCGCTGCATATGGCCCTTTGAACATTGGACGTTCAAGAGTTGCATACTATCGTGTTGCTTACCACACGATGGGGTATTCTCACTTTTGCCTAAAGCACGCTGGAGATCAGCGTTTTTATATGCTCTCAGAACCATAGAGAGGTTCAAAGACTCATATTCACTACCATGCCAAGCCACAGTATGCCATTCCATACTATTACTCGTATGGTGAGTTACCACAATTGATCCGCCTGCGGTGGCGTACCTTACCTCTTACCTGACGTCGGAGTGTCGTTACAGAATGTATAACAAGTATGTTAGCTTTTCCACCATCATATCTAGTACTATCATAGACCTTATGTGGGCTTAATGATTAATCCTCACTCGACTACTTCTACGTTTTCAAAATAGGCTCTTTTCAAGCATGCTATTCCCAATGCGGCTCTGATACCATGTCTGTGGGGAACACCCCGTGGTTCACCCACTCCAGGATTGCATAGGGTGGTGCCGTGCGATGCGACACCCAACAGCACAGATGAAAAGATTAAAGAACAACATACAAACTTTTATTTGACAAAAAGCAGTGGAAGTCTTTTACAAAATATAACTATACAGCGGAAGTAATGTACATTAGTAGCCTCTCATCCTAACTATGCAAAAGTGCAGCCGTCCAGCCCGGGACGCTACACACTAGCAGCAATTAACCGGAGATCACGGCGGCGTGCAGGGCTCCAGCTCGACCGTGTACCCTGACGGGGGCATCGCCTCGTCCTCAGAACCTTCCTCATAACTCTCACCTGCACACAGCTCAAATATTGCAACCGTGAGCATGAAGGCTCAACAAGTCTTAACCGTCAACCCTAGGCATGAAACTCTACATGCAAGGATGTGTAAGATAGGAAAAAGGACTTTGCAATAAAGACACACCTACATGTTGATCCTTACTTTCAGTTTTATAGCAACAATTTAGTGAGCCTTAGGAAGCCCTCACATCGGAAGTCCACAATCAAACAAGAAACGCTTTCCTCCAATGTGGTGATGCCCAAAGTGGAATATAAACTTAATTAGCTCTATAACTACAGCATACAAGGTTTCAAGACATTAATAGTTTAATACATCATATTCAGATGGCTTATTTCACTTCTTGCTACGTCACAGCGCAGTGAACAAGCGCATACACAAATAACTGCGAGGGACGGTGATTGAAATCAAGACACACCCGGATAACACGTCACATACACCCACTTTCAGAAGCATGATTCCACACCCCTTCCTATTCTGTTGTATGAGACTACCTTTCAAAGGCAACCCAAATGCCGAACCGGTCCATCCGTAACGGGTAGGAGGTCCCCGCGTGGAGCGTGACTGTGCCCACCGGCATATTTACACCTTGCTACCCTCAACCCGCTCCTATTTATGGTTGGGTAAGCCTCGACACCCAGGTTAACCAATTACATCGGTTTCCTGGTTCCCATATGCCAGTATGCATCCAGTACTGTTCGATACTTGTCCAGAAGGGACGCACACGGACGGTCCTCAATCGACACCAACAGGGCTACGCACGTGAGACCTCTGCTCACTGCATCCTATCCCCCCCTGCTGGGTCTCATTTTTACAACTCAAGTCATTTTCTACCTCTTTTCATTCCGTGTGATAAGTATTATCTCACGAGTAGCTTCCAACCACTCGACTTCTACCGAAATCCTAAACATTAGCATGGCATTCTCTACTCGTCGAGTTTGTAAACTACCCAACCCTTTATAGGATTTAAAAGGCTATGCAAGTGGGGTTTCAATCACCCTAACTCTAATGCATACATTCACCCTAGACATAAGTGATACAATTAAAAAGCTCTATAAAAGTTACTTAAGTGCAAACCGGGGCTTGCCTGGTTGCGAGTCAAAGAAGAAGTTAGTTTCTTGTGGGAGGACGTTCAAAGGCTCCGGCGTATCCTCAACTTCGGTCAGTATTATGAAATGTAACAAAATATACGTATAAGTATTTAAGAATTATGAGAAGTAACTTCTATTCATAGCTACTGCTATTTAGGATCCTTAATTGGCTTTGGGATTTTTACAGTGAAGACTAGACTCTCTAAGGATGATCTGAGCAAAATTTGGAGAAATGCCATTGCACAATGTAGTCTCCAAAATTCCTATAAGTACAATGCTTCTCTGAATTTTTAAGCTCAGGTCAGGAGCTTTGATATAGATAGTAATGGAAGATCTGATTAGGGTAAGTCTCCATGGTTCTAACAAAATTTGTTTCACCATTTTTGGAGCTACCATCGGAGAGATATGAATTTTTGAAGTTGGGCCAGAGTTCTGAAAAGTTTCTGTTTAAATTTGAATTTGCAAATAAAGGCTGAACTTTAGGAGGCAATTTAGCCTACCAAATAAACTCCAATGAAGCCCAAATTTTTACTGGAGATCAGTAATATCATAAGGAACCTCCTAGCAAAATTTGAAGAATTCCCATAATAGGGATCTTCTGGAATTAATTCCCGAAGACTTAACTTTGATGAATTTTGAAGAAATTTCCAGATATCCCCAGATCAATTTCTTTGCATTTCTGGAAAGTACTGATTGAGGGTAATCACAAATTTTGGACATTCCTACTGAAAGTTATGGCCCTTTGAATCTTGTAATAAATCTGAAAATTAAAGAAATGTTTAAACTCTGGCTGTGGACCCCACCCGCGACGTTATCCACTCAGATGACGGCAACACCGAGGCCACGGGTTATTCCTGCGCAGCCACACCGGATCCGGTGCCACAGGCCGATCCGGCGCCTAACCGGTGCCACTGACAGGTTTAGCAGGCCCTCACCTTCTTCTACCTCGCTCCTGGCCGGCCACCTCACCGGAGGAGCGACTGTGCCTCACCGGAACGGCTGCCCCGTGCCTTAGACGGCTCAATCCTCACCGCCTGTGCCTAAAACCCGATGAGGAACACTTTGGTGAACTCGGTGGCGGCGCTAACGGGCCGGGAATACCTCCCCGACGGTGGCAGTAACTCGGGCGACTCCGGCGACATGGTATTCACCCGGCAAGCCCGGAAACCGATCGCGGTTGGGTCCTACAGCACCGCCGTGACATGGGGAACTCGGAAAACTACCCTGATCCCTCGGAAAACAGCCGGAAACATAAGTTCACCGTGTGACTGAAATGGTTCTTCCCTGCCGTGAGGGAAAACACGGAGAACCCTTCGGTCTCTGCATGGTTTTGCTTGCCGTTTGCTCGAGAACGGTCGTTATGGCTTGTAGAACCTATGCCTAGGTTCTTGTGAACCCTAACCCAATATGGCTGTGGAATTTCATGTTTCTTTCACCTCGGTTCCAAGAAACCGCCGGTGACAAACTTCAAATTCCGGCCAACCTAGGCTACGACCTAGCTCCAAACTGGGAGGACAACAAGAAGGGTCGACAACGCACCTAGAACACCGGTTGGTTGACATGAACGAGTCTGAGGTGGCCGGTCGACGGTGCGGCGTCGTGGTGGCAAGTTTGAACGTGGAACGACGAACTTATGCTCAGTTCTCAGGATCAGCTCGAAGGAACGGTATGGGCTGTCGTCAGAGAGGAACTAGAGAGCCTTGCACACCTTTCTATGACCTCAACCGGGCGTGATAACGCCGGAGTTGCATCGGTGACGGGCGGGCGGCGCGGAGCAACCGAGCGGCGGTCGAGGCTACGCGAGCTGAGCAGAGGGTCGGGTGTGTGAGTGAGGCGACGTTCACGTGGGCACCAGGGCGGTGAAATATCCCTCTCGGCGTGCTGATCTCCCGAGCTGGAGGTGGCGCGGTGGAATTCAGCGGGAGTGGGTCGCAGCCGGCGCTGGCGTTCGCACGCTGTTTGACCGAATGAAACAAAGGCGGTTTGCTTTGTTGTGAGACTGACCACTGAGCCCAACTTCCCCCCTTTGTTTGGTCAAATTTTCTCTGATATTTTCCATCCAGCAAAAATTAAAAGCCTTACTTCACCCCAAAGTTAAGGTTTGAATTTGCTGAATTCAAATGGTTGTAATTCTGGTGTAGAATTTGAATAGTGTTTGATCATTTGAATTTGAAATGGAGTTTGAATTCTCCATTTTGTATTGTCCCCAAAACATAGCAAACCAGCTCCAAAGTTTCCAATTTTTGGCATGGCTGCTCATTCACAGGTGGAGAGAACATTTGTGAAACCAAATTTTCAAATTGAGCGAATTGGAATATGAAACTGCATTTGAAATTCAGATTAGAGGGCTTTTCCTTTTAACCCCAAACAATTATCAAAACTATTCCAAATGAGCTGAAATTTGGAAGGTTGAATATTTGAAATATGAAAACCCAAATTTTGAATTTAGATCTTCATGTTTGGAAGTTTTGGGAAGTCTAAACCCTCACTTTGAACTTACACCATTATAATTCAAAGTTTTTAATTCCCCTCATTTTTCCTAAGTGTACATGAGCTGAAAATTCTTGCTACCACTTTTTGGGGATTTTACATCCCTCCCCCCTTAAAAAGAATCTCGTCCCGAGATTCCAAAGGAAAAGCAAAGTTGGGAAACTTTACCGGGTATATGATGATAGCAAGTCCGGATAGTACGTTCATAGATAGTCCTCGCCTTCCCATGTTGCCTTATCAGCGGTATGGTTACTCCACAAGACCTTGTAGAACCTTAAGGTCCGGTTTCTTGTGGCGCGAGTCTTTTCATCGATAATCCAGATTGGATACTCGTGTACGTGAGGTCCGGTTGAATAACTTCTATGTCTTCAGTGCGGATTTCAGCAGAGGGCTTGAGGCACTTCCTCAGCTGAGAGATGTGGAAGACATTGTGAATCCTTGCGAGCGACGCCGGTAAATCCAAGCGATAGGCCACGGGTCCGCATCTTCCAATGACAGCAAACGGACCAATGACCGGTGGCGCAAGTTTACCCTTCACTCTGAAACGGTGAACTCCCTTCATCGGAGACACACGGACATAAACATGGTCCCCGATGTCGAAGTGGAGAGGGCGGCTTCTTTTATCCACATAGCTCTTCTGACGAGATTGAGCAGCCTTAAGATTGGCTTGTATTACTCGCACTCGTTCTTCAGCCTCATTCACAAGTTCAATGCCGTAGATAACTCGCTCGCCGGACTCGCACCAGTTGAGAGGTGTGCGGCATTTCCGGCCATAGAGAGCTTCATACGGTGCCATCTTGATGCTGGCTTGATAGCCATTGTTGTAAGAAAACTCCGCCAACGGCAAATGATCGTCCCAATTCTTTCCGTGGTGGATGGCACAAGCGCGTAGCATGTATTCAAGCACTTGATTCACCCATTCAGTTTGACCATCCGTCTGCGGGTGATACGCGGAGCTTCGGATCAGTTTGGTCCCCAACGACGCGTGCAGCTGTTCCCAGAACCGAGAGACGAATAGTGCACCGCGATCTGAAATGATGGAGCGGGGAACACAGTGCAAACACAAGATCTTTGCAATGTACAGCTCCCCATATTGCTTGGCCACGTACTTTGTATGTACGGTGATAAAATGAGCTGACTTGGTTAGTCGATCGACTATCACCCAAATCGAGTCATGCTTGTGAGACGTGAGAGGTAACCCGACTATGAAGTTCATGCTGATATCCTCCCACTTCCACGCCAGAATGTTCAATGGTTGCAGCTGTCCGGCTTTATGCATATGATCGGCTTTCACACGCCGACATGTATTACATTCAGATACGTACTTTGCGATTTCTCTTTTCAAACGTGTCCACCAAAACCTGGTTTTCAGATCCTGGTACATCTTGTTGCTGCCCGGATGAATAGAATACTTGGGCAAATGAGCCTCATCCAAGATTTTCTTCCGAAGTTTCATGTCAAGGGGTACCACTATACGGTCTTTAAACCATAGAGTGTCGTGTTCATCTCTTTGGAAGCATTTCATTTCGCCATTCTCCATCCTTCTCCGAATGTGCGACATTCCCATGTCTTTCTTCTGAGCTTCCATAATCTCCTCTCTTATGGTCGGGACGAGATCAAGATTATATAACGCCCCATATGGAATCAAGTACAGACTTGGCTCCTCTTCAGGTGAGGTGATGGACAGACTGTTGACATGGGATTTGCGGCTTAAAGCATCGGCAACCACGTTTGCCTTTTCGGGATGGTAGTGAATCTCGATCTCATAGTCTTTGATCAGTTCTAACCATCTCCGTTGCCGCATATTCAACTCCTTTTGAGTGAAGATATACTTCAAACTCTTGTGGTCGGTGTAGAGGTGCACTAAGTTCCCAAGAAAATAGTGCCTCCACATCTTCAAGGCCAACACCACAGCAGCGAGCTCAAGATCATGAGTCGGATAGTGCTGCTCGTGGTTACGAAGTTGACGTGAGCCATAGGCGACCACTCTTCCTCCTTGCATCAATACACAGCCAAGCCCGATGCTAGACGCATCACAATATACGTCGAAGGGCTTGGTTGTATCCGGTTGAGCTAACACCGAGGCTGTTGTAAGATGCTTCACTAATGCTTGGAAAGCTTCCTCACAAGCTGAGCTCCAAACATATTTGACCCCCTTCTTCAACAGTTCAGTCATCGGCTTAGCAAGCTTGGAGAAATTCGGTATGAATCTCCGATAATATCCTGCTAACCCGAGGAAACTTCTGACTTCATGGACTGATGTGGGGGATTTCCATTTCAGCACTTGTTCGATTTTGCTTGGATCAACTGCAATACCTTCTGCAGAAATAATGTGACCAAGGAATGGCACTTGGCTGATCCAAAACTCGCACTTGCTGAAATTGGCATAAAGCTTATGGTCTCTTAATCGTTGAAGTACGATATGCAAGTGTTTGGCGTGTTCTTCTTCAGACTTGGAGTAAACCAAGATGTCGTCTATGAACACCACCACAAACTTATCCAACTCCGGCATGAATACTGAGTTCATGAGATACATGAAGTGTGACGGGGCGTTGGTGAGACCAAAGGACATGACGAGGTACTCATATAACCCATATCTCGTCGAGAAGGCCGTCTTTGGAATATCTTCCGCCCGGATCTTGATTTGATGATATCCGGAGCGAAGATCCATCTTTGAAAATACACTTGCACCCACAAGTTGATCGAATAATATATCGATGCGGGGAAGTGGATATTTATTCTTGATGGTGACGGCGTTGAGAGGTCGGTAGTCCACACACAACCTCAAGGTTTCATCCTTCTTCTTCTCAAACAGCGCCGAGCATCCCCATGGCGAGGAACTCGGTCGAATGAAACCCTTCTTCATTAAGTCATTGAGCTGCTCCTTCAGTTCAGCTAGCTCATTCGGAGCCATCTTGTATGGTCTCTGTGATATCGGCGTCGTTCCCGGTCGATCTTGAACTCGACATCCCTTTCGGGTGGCATGCCCGGGAGATCATCCGGAAAAACATCCGGGTATTCACGGACCACACGAATATCCTCAAGTTTTGTGGCTTCCGTGTTATATGTGGCTGGAGCTTCTTGAACCGAACGGTCAAGAGTAAGAACATGTGATCCATGAAGTGGAGAGTTTAAAAGAACCACACGTGGAATGATGTCAAGAACAGCACCATGGCGATGTAGCCATGACATTCCTAAAATGACATCAAGTTTTTGACTCTCTAACATGATCAGAGAAGTCGGGTATAGATTCCCACCCAACTCTAATGGTGCTCTATAGACCATTCTATCAGCTGTTATTTTCCCACCCAGAGAACATATCAAATATGAATTATTTGTGGGAATGATAGGCAGTTGATATTTAATATCATAAGACTGACTTATGAAATTATGGGTGGCACCGGAGTCAAAAAGTATGACTACAGGATGATATAAGTAAGAAAATGTACCCGCGAGGACGGGTTCGCCTTCCGGCACGTCTTCGATAGCTAAGTGGTGGACGTTGCTGGGTTTGGTGCTGGTTTCTTGGGCTGGTTGCGGGGCTGATTAGCACCCTGATATGGTGCTGCACCCCTGCCCTGTCGCGGCTCGGGGAAGTCCCTCGAAATGTGCCCGACATGGCCACACGTGTAGCATGTGTAAGGTGTCGGGGTCCCGCCGACTTGAGGACGGAATCCCGGTGCACGCTGTTGAAACTGAGGCGCACGCGGGACCACCCTTTGCTGTTGCTGTGGTGGATATGTCGGTCGAAAACCCGGCGCATTATATTGCCCACCGTGAAACTGAGGCGGTCGTGCCGGTGGCTGCCATCTCTGACCGGATGGTGAGCGATACACCACGCGGTATTTTTGTGGCGTTCCACCACTGCTGCTCGTCAGCGTGCTGCGTTTCCTCTTGTCAGAACCGCGCTCGCGCTGAGCATTCTCCTATAGAATCGCGGCATTAACTAGGTCGTTGAATGTGCCACGATTGCTCTTGTCTAGATGGACCTTCATCTTGGAATTCAGGCCCCGGAAGAACGCATTGCGCTTGTTGTCTTCTGTCCCCACAAATCCTGGCACATACTGCGCCAGCCGGTTGAATAACCTGGAGTACTCATGAGCACTCCTCTCGCCTTGTCGTAAAGCCAGGAACTCCTGGAGCTTCATTTCCATCACACCGGGAGGTATGTGATAGGCGCGGAACACTTCACGGAACTCCGTCCATGTGACGGCATGGCCATCCGGTAAGGAGGCGGTGTAGTTCGCCCACCAGGTACCGGCTTCTCCTTGAAGCTGTTGCGCTGCATACAGCGCCTTCTGATGTTCGGTGCACCGTAGCAGCCCGAACTTCGCCTCCAGAGTTCGGATAAAGCTGTCCGCCTCCAAATGTTCCTCGGCCTCCGTGAAGAACGGTGGATGGGTCGCCATGAATTCCGAATACGAACTGTGTTGGGGCTGGCGTTGCCCATTGTCTTGGCGTCCTCCCTGATGGGACGCATTTTGCTGGACTAGCATCCAAAGCAGCTCGGTTTGCTCGTCGCGCGAGCCAAGCACCGCGGCGAGAACCACCGCCAGGTTTCTTGGAATTTCTGGCGGTGGAGGAGGTGGTTGCTGCTGCATCGTGGTTTGCTCCGGAGGTGGAGACTCATCACCGCGAACCTGACTCGGACCTCCCTCCTCTTGCGTTGAACGTGTCCGCGCCATTCTGCATTCATACGATTCAAATGATCAGCACATGTGGGTTTAGCTCATCCAGTCTATACAATAGTAATGCGAGAATGGGATAAACAATGCGCATAACAATCACACATATGGATAAAGTATAAACTTTATGCAACATATACATCCCTGGACCGTGTCACACGATCGAGTTCCAGAGTATTGAACTTTATGGGTTAAAAGTTCATTTCGATCATCGGGGTCACCACGGGATGTTAAGTGTGTTAGCATGCGTAATTCCTCGCTATTGTACGGGACCCAAACATGTACTCGCTCGAAATGATACGTCAAATGCATAAACCCTTCGACTCCAACTCGCTGTTTTACAACAGCCACTGGACTTCGAGTTGTGAAACTAAGTGTTTTGGTTGAAACACTTCAACATGGTGCCCTGTCCAGCTTCTGGTCCAGCTGACCAGCCTGGATAATCCAACAGTTTTGCCCACCTTAGAGGCAAAATCTGGACTAACGTTCAACAACAAAGTTGTAGAACATTTCCTGTACTTTCCAACGGTGTCTTGCTTGACCCTTAGAATTTTTTCTACAGGAAATTGTAATTGAAATACAGAAAATTCCAGAGAGCATTTTGGTCTGCCCTGTTTCTGGACAGTGCCTACTCATCTGAGATTTTCATCCCATTGGAAGGAGATTTTGTTCTGGAGCTCTACAGAAAAATTGTAGAGGACTTCAAAACCTTTCCAGAATGGTATCCCACACCTCCATTGGTTCAACCAATGTTATGTTATGCCCTGTTGAAGTTCAGCAAAATTTCTGCCGAAAACAGGGGAGATTGTTCCTAAGTTTTTGAGAGAATCTGTACTCCCAATTGACTCTTTTCTTTGAAAATAAACTTTTGTGCAGTCTCGGTACTACGTTTCCTCACCAAAGAAAAATCCTAAACCGGCATCCCGGCATATACGTGTCAAATGGTGGAACTAAAAACGTCACTCATAAACGGCGCCTACACGTCATGCACTACCGTGGTTAATGTACCTGCAGAAGAACACACAATAATTGTGCACACAAGGGTTTTTAACATTGCAGGCAGTTCCATATTGTAGTAAAAACATACGGTCCGTATCATTGCCATACGGATCGTCCTTGAGTCAAGCCACGTCTCAAGTTACATGGTCGTGTTTTCACACCACACGGCGGGGAACCCGAGTAGAGCGCGAACGGGTCGTCACGGTTGGGAATTTTATCAACCCAACGGATACCACCTACTGCCTCATCACCGTTGAGGCACGCCGATGGTGAGTGCTGCGTATGGCCCTTTGAACATTGGACGTTCAAGAGTTGCATACTATCGTGTTGCTTACCACACGATGGGGTATTCTCACTTTTGCCTAAAGCACGCTAGAGATCAGCGTTTTTATATGCTCTCAGAACCATAGAGAGGTTTAAAGACTCATATTCACTACCGTGCCAAGCCACAGTATGCCATTCCATACTATTACTCGTATGGTGAGTTACCGCAATTGATCCGCCTGCGGTGGCGTACCTTACCTCTTACCTGACATTGGACTGTCGTTACAGAATGTATAACAAGTATGTTAGCTTTTCCACCATCATATCTAGTACTATCATAGACCTTATGTGGGCTTAATGACTAAGCCTCACTCGACTACTTCTACGTTTTCAAAATAGGCTCTTTTCGAGCATGCTATTCCCAATGCGGCTCTGATACCATGTCTGTGGGGAACACCCCGTGGTTCACCCATCCAGGATCGCATAGGATGGTGCCGTGTGATGCGGCACCCAACAGCACAGATGAAAAGATTAAAGAACAACATACAAACTTTTATTTGACAAAAAGCAGCGGAAGTCTTTTACAAAATATAACTATACAGCGGAAGTAATGTACATTAGTAGCCTCTCATCCTAACTATGCAAAAGTGCAGCCGTCCAGCCCGGGGACGCTACACACTAGCAGCAATTAACCAGAGATCACGGCGGCGTGCAGGGCTCCAGCTCGACCGTGTACCCTGACGGGGGCATTGCCTCGTCCTCGGAACCTTCCTCATAACTCTCACCTGCACAAAGCTCAAATATGGCAACCGTGAGCACGAAGGCTCAGCAAGTCTTAACCGTCAACCCTAGGCATGAAACTCTACATGCAAGGATGGGTAAGATAGGAAAAAGGACTTTGCAATAAAGACACACCTACATGTTGATCCTTACTTTCAGTTTTATAGCAACAATTTAATGAGCCTTAGGCAGCCCTCACATCGGAAGTCCACAATCAAACAAGAAACGCTTTCCTCCAATGTGGTGATGCCCAAAGTGGAATATAAACTTAATTAGCTCTATAACTACAGCATACAAGGTTTCAAGACATTAATAGTTCAATACATCATATTCAGTTGGCTTATTTCACTTCTTGCTACGTCACAGCACAGTGAACAAGCGGGTACTCAAATAACCGCGAGGGACGGTGATTGCAATCAAGACACACCCGGATAACACGTCACATACACCCACTTTCAGAAGCGTGATTCCACACCCCTTCCTACTCTATTGTATGAGACAACCTTTCAAAGGCAACCCAAATGCCGAACCGGTCCATCCGTAACGGGTAGCAGGTCCCCGAGTGGAGCGTGACTGTGCCCACCGGCATATTTACACCTTGCCACCCTCAACCCACTCCTATTTATGGTTGGGTAAGCCTCGACACCCAGGTTAACCAATTACATCGGTTTCCTGGTTCCCATATGCCAGTATGCATCCAGTACTGTTTGATACTTGTCCAGCAGGGACGCACACGGACAGTCCTCAATCGACACCAACAGGGCTACGCACGTGAGACCTCTGCTCACTGCATCCTATCCCCTCCTGCTGGGTCTCATTTTCACAACTCAAGTCATTTTCTACCTCTTTTCATTCCGTGTGATAAGTATTATCTCGCGAGTAGCTTCCAACCACTCGACTTCTACCGAAATCCTAAACATTAGCATGGCATTCTCTACTCGTCGATTTTGTAAACTACCCAACCCTTTATAGGATTTAAAAGGCTATGCAAGTGGGGTTTCAATCACCCTAACTCTAATGCATACATTCACCCTAGACATAAGTGATACAATTAAAAAGCTCTATAAAAGGTACTTAAGTGCAAACCGGGGCTTGCCTGGTCGCGAGTCAAAGAAGAAGTTAGTTTCTGGTGGGAGGACGTCCAAAGGCTCCGGCGTATCCTCAACTTCGGTCACTATTATGAAATGTAACAAAATATACGTATAAGTATTTAAGAATTATGAGAAGTAACTTCTATTCATAGCTACTGCTATTTAGGATCCTTAATTCGCTTTGGGATTTTTACAGTGAAGACTAGACACTCTAAGGATGATCTGAGCAAAATTTGGAGAAATGTCATTGCACAATGTAGTCTCCAAAATTCCTATATGTACAATGCTTCTCTGAATTTTTAAGCTCAGGTCAGGAGCTTTGATATAGATAGTAATGGAAGATCTGATTAGGGTAAGTCTCCATGGTTCTAACAAAATTTGTTTCACCATTTTTGAAGCTACCATCAGAGAGATATGAATTTTTGAAGTTGGGCCAGAGTTCTGAAAAGTTTCTGTTTAAATTTGAATTTCCAAATAAAGGCTGAACTTTGGGAGGCAATTTAGCCTACCAAATGAACTCCAATGAAGCTCAAAGTTTTACTGGAGATCTGTAATATCATAAGGAACCTCCTAGCGAAATTTGAAGAATTCGCATAATAGGGATCTTCTGGAATTAATTCCAAAAGGACATAACTTTGATGAATTTGGGAGAAATTTCCAGAAATCACCAGATCAATTTCTTTGCATTTCTGCAAAGTACTGATTGAGAGGAATCCAACAAAATTTGTTTCACAAATTTTGGACATTCCTACTGAAAGTTATGGCCCTTTGAATCTTGTACTAAATCTGAAAATTGAAGAAATGTTTAAACTCTGGCTGTGGACCCCACCCACGACGTTATCTACTCAGATGACGGCAACATCGAGGCCACGGGGTTATTCCCGCGCATCCGCACTGGATCCGGTGCCACAGGCCGATCCGGCGCCTAACCAGTGCCACTGACAGGTAGGGCAGGCCCTCACCTTCTTCTACCTCGCGCCCGGCCGGCCTCCTCACCGGAGGAGCGACTGTGCCTCGCCGGAACGGCTGCCCCGTGCCTTAGACGGCTCAATCCTCACCGCCTGTGCCTAAAACCTGACGAGGAACACTTTGGTGAGCTCGGTGGCGGCGCTAACGGGCCGGGAATACCTCCCCGACGGTGGCAGTAACTCGGGCGACTCCGGCGACATGGTATTCACCCGGCGAGCCCGGAAACCGATCGCGGTTGGGTCCTACAGCACCGCCGTGACATGGGGAACTCGGAACACTACCCTGATCCCTCGGAAAACGTCCGGAAACATAAGCTCACCGTGTGACTGAAGTGGTTCTTCCCCGCCGTGAGGGAAAACACGGAGAACCCTTCGGTCTCTGCATGGTTTTGCTTGCCGTTTGCTCGAGAAGGGTCGTTATGGCTTGGAGAACCTATGCCTAGACTCTTGTGAACCCTAATCCAATATGGCCGTGGAATTTCCTGTTTCTTTCACCTCAGTTCCAAGAAACTGCCGGTGACAAACTTCAAATTCCGGCCAACCTAGGCTACGACCTAGCTCCAAACTAGGAGGACAACAAGAAGGGTTGACAACGCACCTAGAACACCGGTTGGTTGAGCTTGAACGAGTCTGAGGTGGCCGGTCGACGGTGCGGCGTCGTGGCGGCAAGTTTGAATGTGGAACGATGAACTTATGCTCAGTTCTCGGGATCAGCTCGAAGGAACGGTATGGGCTGTTGTCAGAGAGGAACTAGAGAGCCTTGCACACCTTTATATGACCTCAACTGGGCGTGACAACGACGGAGTTGCGTCGGTGACGGGCGGGCGGCGCGGAGCAACCGAGCGGCGGTCGAGGCTACGCGAGCTGAGCAGAGGGTCGGGTGTGTGAGTGAGGCGACGCTCACGTGGGCACCAGGGCGGTGAAATATCCCTCTCGGCGTGCTGATCTCCCGAGCAGGAGGTGGCGCGGTGGAATTCAGCGGGAGACGGTCGCAGCCGGCGCTGGCGTTCGCACGCTGTTCGACCGAATGAAACAAAGGCGGTTTGCTTTGTTGTGAGACTGACCACTGGGCCCCACTTCCCCCTTTGTTTGGTCAAATTTTCTCTGATATTTTCCATCCAGCAACTCAAAATTAAAAGCCTTACTTCACCCCAAAGTTAAGGTTTTAATTTGCTGAATTCAAATGGTTGGAATTCTGGTGTAGAATTTGAATTGTGTTTGATCATTTGCATTTGAAATGGAGTTTGAATTCTCCATTTTGTATTGTCCCAAAAACATAGCAAACCAGCTCCAAAGTTTCCAATTTTTGGCATGGCTGCTCATTCACAGGTGGAGAGCACATTTGTGAAACCAAAATTTCAAATTGTGGAAATTGGAATTTGAAACTGAATTTGAAAATCAGATTAGAGGGCTTTTCCTTTTAACCCCAAACAATTATCAAAACTCCTCCAAATGAGCTGAAATTTGGAAGGTTGAATATTTGAAATATGAAAACTCAAATTGTGAATTTAGATCTTCATGTTTGGAAGTTATGGGAAGTCTAAACCCTCACTTTGAACTTACAACATTATAATTCAAATTTTTTAATTCCCCTCATTTTTCCTAAGTGTACATGAGCTGAAAATTCTTGCTACCACTTTTTGGGGATTTTACACTTCCGGTGCAACATTTCTCAGAATCAACGTGTGTTGCCCGTGCTTCTTTGAATTCAGCTGCACCGTTCGTGAACTAATATCAAAGATAGCTTGGTGATATGTCAACCAAGCCATTCCCAAGATAATGTCAATCCACAAGCCTTCTAGGATGATAAGAGTAGTAGGATATATCCGCCCATCCAAACATATAGGCACTCGAGCAACAATCCTGCCTGCTGTCTTACTACCACCAGTGAATTAATCTGATAAGAGGCGGCCAAGGTAGTTGAGGGTATTTGGTGCTTAACCACATAATCCTTGCTGATAAAATCATGTGTGGCACCCGAGTCGAACAACACGAACGTGGGCTGATCACGTAGGCTGAACATACCCGCAAACACATGTTCTCCTACGGGAAATCTTCAAATGCCATATAGTTTACGTTTCCCACTTTCAGTTCTGTCCTCCTTGGCTGACCATAGAATTTCTTTGCAGCATGAGATGACATGTTACTGCTGCTCTGCTTGGTCACTTGACCCTCCTGAGGAATATGCTCTACATTGCTACAAGTATCGTACGATGCGAGCTCAGGATCTTCATAATAAGGAAGTGGTTGATATTCTTGTGCACTTTGCTGAGGTGGGGGTGCACAAATACTCATTTGCTACTGTTGCAGCAGTGGCTGAACATCCATGGTTGAATATGGACAGAATTGGATCTAAGGTGGTCCGTCAAAGGACTGAATTTCCACACCGGATGGTAAGCAATATATCACCGGTTGTTCTTGAGGATAATCATCAGTACTTGCCGGTGATAATCTTCTCTTCCTCTTACTTTCCTTATGATGGAGTTCAGCTATTTCTTGAATCATAGAGGCATTGACTAACTCGCTATAATTCCCTTTATTGACTAATGCCACTTTCGCCCGAAGCTCCATGTTGAGGCCTCAGAAAAAGTAATGACACTTCATAGTCTCCTTATCCACATAACCGGATGCATATTGTACTAAACGGTTAAATTTCATAAAGTACTCCATAACACACATCCCTTCTTGCTTGAGTTCATAGAACTCTTCAACTCTGGTTTGAACGATGCCCTCACAGATATGACGTGCACGGAAAGCATCACGAAACTCCGTCCACGTCACATGATGGCCTTCAGTGATCTTAGCAAGATATTCTGACCACCAAGCCCCAGCAGATCCATGAAGTTGCTGAGCGGCAAATAAAGCCTTCTCATATTCATCACACTGGAGCATTCCCAATTTACTTTCAATAACCCGGAGCCAATGATCTGCCTCAGAGGATTCTTTAGCTTCCGAGAATACCGGTGGTTGTCTTGCTAGGAAATCCAAATAAGTATTCAATGTGCGATTACGCTGTAAGGTCTCCTGTCGGATGCCTTTCTGCACCAACTTGTCAAGAGACTCAGCCATTTTTTCCAACACCTCCGCCAGTCAGGTTACTGATGGCGGTGATCTTCGCTGCGACGAATCATTTTCATCCCGGCTGGAACCACCAACCTCATACCCTGAATGAGTATGATCCATACTGCAAGAGTGAGCAATTTATGGTTAATATCCAAGATTGTACTCAACTTGAACTCAAAATTATTAACCGCAAAAGCATCACATCAATAGTGCAGCATACATAGAAGAAACAAGGTTTTTGACAATTCCGAAATATAACCAATGATTGCTCAAGTTTGTCAAACTCTTAAACCAACAACAATGAATGATGAAAGATAACTAATGAATATGTCATGGAACTTAGAGAAGTATAAAAACCTTCATGTCGATAACAAGTCTCAAGTTACATGGGCAATGAGCAATGCTCTGTTCAGAATGACCATTTGGCCTTAATCCCAGAATTTGAATATGAAAATGGCAGTTTCATGTCTCAAGGTGAATATCAAAAGTATAGATAACTTCAATATATTTCCAACGAGTATTTATTGACTTCATAAATTCTGGATCAGAAGTTATGATATTTCAAATTTGACAGAAATCTGGCACAATTCTGTCAGCACTTCTGAAAGTGGCTGTTTTGTCCGCAAGATTTCATAAAGTTCTACCTCAAATCTGTAGAAAATTTGAACTACAAAGTCGTAGAACATATCACAAACTTTCCAACGGTGTCTTACATGACCCTTAGAGATTTCTCTACGAGAAGTTTTGGTTAAAATACAGAAAATTCCAGAGAGGATTTTTGGTCTGCCCTGTTTTTGGACAGTTAACACTCATCTGAGATTTTCATCCATTTGGAGGGACATTATGTTCTGGAGTTCTACAGAAAAGTTGTACAAGACTTCAAAAATTTTCCAGAAATGTATCCCTAAACTCCATGGGTTCAACCAATCAAAAGTTATGTCCTGTTGAAGTTCAGCAAAAATTCTGCCGAAAAAAGGGTAAATTGTTTCTATGTCTTTTAGAATGAATCTATACCCGCAATTGACTCTTAGTTCAATATAGGAGTTCATTAACCCCTAATGGAGACCTAGACTCCAAATTTACTATTTTCTTTGAAAATTTCATTTTTCATGCAGTTAAGAACATATTATGGTACTACATTTCCTCACCAAATCAAAATCCTAACCGCCGTTACACCATATACGTCTCAGGGGTGGCACTAAAACGATCGCTCACACCCGTCTTCTACACGCAATGTTCTACTCATGGTTAAGGTACCTGCAGAAAAACAATAAAAAATGATGAACAGAAGAGGTTTTCCATTTCAGGCAGGTCCATATCATAGTAAAAACATACGCCCCGTATCATTGCCAGACGGGCCGTCCTTGAGTCAAGCTACGTCTCAAGGTACATGGTCACGTTTTGACACCTCACGACAGGGAGGCCAAGTAGAGCGCAAACGGGTCGTCACGGTTGGGAATTTTATCAACCCAATGGATACCACCTACTACCCTGCAGGGTACACCGATGGCAAGCGCACGTATGTCCTCCTAGCCTATTTCCAGAAGAACACACTATCGTGTTACCGACCACACGATGGGGTTTCCACTTTCTTTCCTAATGAATGCTAGGGACAAGCATGAACTCAGGAACATGAAGAGTTCAAGAGTTTCATATTGACGTCTCACACCAAACTATGAGACCTATACCCTGAACCACTTTCCTCGACAGGGGAGTGTGGGGAACCCCTTCCGGGATCCACACTCTAGGATACACATTGGATGGTGCCGTGCGATGCGGCACCCAACAGCATACACGAAAAGAACCATAAAGTACAAAGTCTTTTATTTCTCAAGATAGTGTCATTTACAAAATAATGTACCACGAAGGTACACGCAGCGGAATATACATACACACTTACTCTCGGTCCTAACTAAGCAAAAGAGAAGACGTCCAGCCCGCGGACGCTTCTTACTAGCTTCCACAAAGCTGAGTGCAGCGGCAGGGTTTCCGGTGAGTCTCTGATGGCTCACCGAACAACCATCTTCATAGCAAATTTTATAACCTGCAAAACACTAATAATGCAACCGTGAGCATGATGGCTCAGCAAGACTTAACCGACACTCCTAAACATGGAACTCTATGTGCAGGGATTACTAACATAGGAAAGGTATGATGCAATAACGACACGCCTAAATATTGATCCTTACTTTCAGGTTTATAGCAGCGGATTATTATGCCTTAGGCAGCCCTCACATCAGAAGTCCACAATCAAATAAGAAACACTTTCCTCCGATGTGGTGATGCCCAAAGAGGAAAATAAACTTAATGAGCTCTACAACTACAGCATACATGGTTGGCAATACAATGAATTTAAGAACTTCACATCAGCAATGATTCAACACACTTTATCTGGAATTTATTACTACGTCACAACTCAGTGAACAAGTGGTACTCATATAATCGCGAGGGACGGTGATTGCAATCAGGACACACCCGGAATACACGACACATACACCCGCCTCGAAAGACTCACGCGAGCTCTTTCTTACATTGTATGCAGCAACCTTTCACCCGTCACTCCAATGCCGAACCAGTTCCGCCGACCCATCAGAAGGGCCACTACATGGAACACGTCGAAGTTGCTCCGCTAGCGGGTTTACACCTCTGACACCAACCCCCAAAGGACGGCCGTATAAGTTTCGACACGAGAGTACCCGAGTTACATCGGTTTATCGGGTCCCATATATCCGACATGCATCCGGTACTGTTCAAACTTGCTCAGCAGGGCGGCATACGCATCGGTCCTTAACCGACACAAACAGAGCTACAGCCACACAGGCCCCACGTCCTGCTGCTCATACTCTCTGCTCGGTCTCATTTTCCATTCCAGAACTTTCGCTTTCTAGAATCATACCCCGCTGTACCCAACATCCTAAACTCGCGGGTAGCATCCAACTACCCGACTTGTACCGGATCCTATACAACTTTAGCCTAGCAGAAACTAAACGAAGGTAGCCTATTCTACCCTGTACTCCAAGGGTTTGTGGGTCAAGCATTTGGAGTATCAATCACCTTGACCTAATGCACAATACATGCTAGACCAATAGAAGTGATACAAAGTAAAATATAACTAAAAGCTGTTAAATGCTAACCGGGGCTTGCCTTATGTTGCTGCAGGTTTAGTTCTACTTTATAGTCAGTATCTTGGTGATGAGTTAAGCTTCAACTTGCTGCTCTGAGTCAAGTTGCTCGTTGAACTCCTTCGTTATTTTTCCTACCGATATGAATGTGCACAGTTTTAATACGAGAAACTGAATTACAAAACAAATGTGTTTTAGGAACTAAGAATGGCTTAGACCAACTCTAAAGTGATAGATGAGCTCTGTTATGGACAGGAACAGAGGACATTTTTAGTTGGGCAGTGGATGGTTGTTGAAGAAAATGCAAAGATCTATTTATAATGGACATAAGAAAGGTAGTAGAAGGAACCAACAAAAAACTAGAGGAGATGATCTCAATTTGCTCTGAAATTTTTACAGTGGACCATATATCATACAGAGGTATGGCTTGCAAACTTTCAGACAAAGTTGATGGAAGATGTGGCCTAGGGAATTTTCTTATTATTTGGCTTCTCTGGATTCCTATGGCAATTATAGTGTCTTGTCATGCTCCAAATTTGGTTTTTCTGAAACTTTAGAGTCTCATGAGTCCATAGGACTTGGTTTCACCATTTTTGGAGCTTCCTACACAGAGATATGAATTTTCCAAACTTGGTTAAAAGTCTGAAAATGTCTCTGTTCATTTTCCCATTTTTCAGAGACATAGAGGATTCAAACAACATTTGGCCAAGCAAATGGAGTCCAATGCCTCTGAAACTTTTACTGGAGTTCAATGAATATTGGAAGAATGTCCTTCCAAAATTTGGGAATTTTCCAATTAACAGAACTCCTGTAAACATTTATACAACATTTTCCATAAATGAATTAATGAGCCAAATCCAGGGATTTTCATAAATATTGGGATGCACCCCTGGATAGTACTCTTTGAGAATCCAACAAAATTTGTTTCACAATTTTTGGACACTCCTACACAAAGTTATGGCTCTCCAAAGTTTGAACTGAAATGGAAAAATCTGGAAATTGTTTAAATGCCGACAGTGGGCCCCACTCATCATCCCTAACCTCCAGCCACGCACCAAAACAGAGCAGTGGCGGCTCCCTCCGGTGAGGTCGCCAGAAATGATCTTCCCGGCCACATCCGGACCCCCTGCTGGCCGCCCCCCCCCATTTTCCACCCTGCTGAACTCATTGGTGAGGTCGACGGCGGCCAAAACTCACCGGAAAGCAGTGCGCACCGGCCACAGCTAACCCCTAGGGCTCCGGCGAGGTCGTGTGCAGTGATTTCTCCACGAAAAGATCGGTTCTTGGGCTCTATAGCACCGTGGGGGATCCCTCATCACCGGCATGAGCTCAAATCGGCCCAAGAATGGCTGCAAATAGGGGCTCATCGGCGACCTAGGGCAAAATTTGGTGCCAGCCCAAAATTCTCAAAGAACAGCCCCAATTGTTGATGATTTTTTATGGTTTTTGATCCTAGAGGGGCGTTGGAGAGTCTAGAACATGTTTCCAGCTCGGCACAAGTGATGGTAGACTGAACACGACGAATTTTAAGGATTTGTGCAGCTCGGTTTTATGAATACAGTTGCAGTAAACAGAGAAATTCTTCCTCTGTAGTGCATGAAAAGAGGAGAGGTTTTCACCGGCGTGTAGAGCAGTCTGGGGCGCCTCTTTTTCGTGTAGAACGTCGGGCACGAGGAGGCTCGTGGAGCTCTGTTGCTGGAGAACAGAGAAGGTCGTCGGCCGGTTGTTTTTCTTCGGTGCTGTGCGAGGTTGTGGAGTTTGCTAGCTGAGAGCTACTTCACGTGGGCAGCACGAGGTTGCTTCATGACGTCTCCCCCGGCGTTCTTAGCCACAGAGCAGGAGGTGGCATTCGGTGGCTTCGTCTGTCGGGAGGTGGCGCGAGCTGAGGACCCGAGAGAGTCGGTTTGCACTCTGTGAGACTGATCGGTGGGGTCCACAGCCACAACTCTCCCTCTCTTCTCCAAATTCGTTTAAAATAGCAAATGAGCTCCAAATTTGATAAAATTTGGAGGATAGGCCAAAAGAAATATGAGGAACACAATGGTGCACTCAAATTTGAATTTCGGTGAAGTCAGAATTTGAAACTGAAATTTAAATTCAAATTTGAATTTTCTCCCGTTTAAATTCCAACAAATAGGAAATCCTTTTCAAATGCTCTGAAAATTTGCCGGGCTATTATTGGATGTGTGGAGAACCAAATGATAGCTTTAGATCTTCGTGTTCGGGAATTTTTGCAAGTTCAAGTTTAGACTTGGAGCTCACACCTTTAAATTCAGAAGTTTAAATTCCCTCTCCTTTTCTCGGTGTGAACTGCATCTCCACTTGCTTGAGTTTTTGGGATTTCACATCCCTCCCCCCTTAAAAAGAATCTCGTCCCGAGATTCCAAAAGAAGAGACAAGCGGTAGAGAAGGAATTACCTTATATGAGCGGACAGCAAGTCCGGATAGTTCGAACGGAGGTATTCTTCACTCTCCCATGTTGCTTCCTCCGCAGTATGATTGCTCCATAATACCTTATAGAATTGGAGCGTCCGATTCCTTGTCGACCGAGACTTTTCATCTATAATCCGGATTGGATGCTCGGCATAAGAGAGATCCGGTTGCAATGTCTCGAGATCTTCATTGCGGACAGCAGTGGTATTCTTGAGACATTTTCGAAGCTGAGAGACGTGAAATATATCATGCACACCAGCGAGATTTGTCGGTAGCTCAAGCCGGTAGGCTACAGGTCCACATTTCTCCGTGATAGCAAATGGACCGATAAACCGTGGAGCGAGCTTTCCTTTTACACTGAATCGGTGAACTCCCTTCATTGGAGATACGCGGAGATATACGTACTCTCCGACGTATAAGTTCAGCAGTCGATGTCGCTGGTCTGCATAACTCTTCTGTCGAGATTGAGCAGCTTTTAAATTTGCTTGTATGACCCGAACTCGTTCTTCGGCATCATTGACAAGGTCAATCCCGAATGTCACTCTTTCACAGGATTTGCACCAATTCAGTGGTGTGCGACATCTCCGGCCGTAGAGAGCCTCATACGGTGCCATCTTGATACTCGTTTGATAGCTGTTGTTGTACGAGAATTCTGCAAGCGGTAGATAAGCATCCCAGTTCTTACCGTGGTGGATGGCCCACGCTCTCAACATATCTTCCAAGACTTGATTCACCCTCTCGGTTTGTCCATCGGTTTGAGGGTGATATGCGGAGCTTCTAAGCAATTTGGTTCCCAAAGATGCGTGCAGCTGTTCCCAGAAACGAGAAACAAACAGTGCACCACGATCTGAAACTATTGTTCTTGGAACTCCATGCTGGCATAATATCCGTTCAATGTATAACTCCGCATATTTCTGGCATTGAATCCCACATTCACCGGTATGAAGTGTGCTGACTTGGTTAATCGGTCAACGATTACCCAAACCGAATCATGCTTTCGAGATGTGAGCGGCAGTCCGACAATGAAATCCATACTCACATTTTCCCACTTCCATGCCGGAATATGAAGGGGCTGCAGCAAACCAGGTTTCTTCATGTGATCTGCTTTCACCCTCCGACACGTATCACACTCGGATACGTATTTAGCTATTTCCCGCTTCATCCGTGTCCACCAAAACTTGTTTCTCAAATCTTGGTACATATTGTTGCTACCCGGATGAATGGAAAATTTTGATAAATGAGCTTCGTCTAAAATCTTCTTACGAAGCTTCATGTCACGGGGTACGACTATACGGTTTTTGAACCATAGCGTACCATTCTCATCTTTCCGGAAGCACTTAGCTTCTCCTTTGTCTATTCTCTTCCGGATATGGGCCATGCCCTTATCTTTCTTTTGAGCCGCTACAATTTCATCACGAATTGTAGGAATGAGGGCAAGGTTAAACAATGACCCATAAGGAACCAAGCGCAGGCTCAGTTCTTCTTCTTCCATTGTAGCCATGGTTAGATTATGCACATGTGATTTCCGACTAAGTGCGTCGGCAACCACATTCGCTTTTCCAGTATGGTAATGAATCTCCAGTTCATAATCCTTGATTAACTCTAACCACCTTCGCTGCCTCATATTTAGTTCCTTTTGTGTGAATATGTATTTTAAACTCTTGTGGTCGGTGTAGAGGTGGAATAAGTTTCCAAGCAAATAGTGCCTCCACATCTTTAGAGCAAGAACCACAGCAGCTAGCTCGAGATCATGTGTCGGATAATTCTGCTCATGATTCAGAAGCTGCCTGGATCCATATGTGACCACTCACCCTTCTTGCATAAGCACGCAGCCAAGGCCGATGCCGGATGCATCGCAATAAACATCAAAAGCCTTAGTTGTATCGGGCTGCGCCAACACTGGGGCTGTTGTGAGGTGCTTTACCAATGCTTTGAATGCCTCCTCACATGCTTCACTCCACACATATTTGTTGCCTTTCTTCAGAAGTTCCGTCATCGGTTTAGAGACCTCGGAAAAATTCGGAATGAATCTCCGGTAGTAACCCGTTAAACCGAGAAAGCTACGGACTTCGTGGACTGACTTTGGTGAACTCCAATTCAGCACTTGGACGATCTTGCTCGGATCAACTGCAATGCCCTCTGCAGAAATAATGTGCCCAAGAAATGGCACTTGGTTGATCCAGAACTCGCACTTGCTGAATTTCGCATACAGTTTGTGATCCCGTAGGCGTTGGAGCACAATATGCAGATGTTCGGCATGTTCTTCCTCCGACTTAGAATATACCATAATATCGTCGATGAAGACCACGACGAACTTGTCCAGCTCTGGCATGAAGACTGAATTCATCAAGTACATAAAATGAGCCAGAGCATTAGTGAGTCCGAATGACATGACGAGATACTCATATAACCCGTATCTCGTCGAGAATGCCGTCTTGGGTATGTCTTCCGCCCGGATTTTTATCTGGTGATATCCGGACCGAAGATCCATCTTCGAGAAAACCTTAGCACCCACTAGTTGATCGAAAAGCATATCGATACGTGGTAGTGGATACTTGTTCTTGATAGTTACGGCATTTAGCGGACGATAGTCCACACATAACCTCAGAGTCTCGTCCTTTTTCTTGACGAACAGCGCGGAGCATCCCCATGGTGATGAACTGGGTCGAATGAAGCCTTTGCTTAACAAATCATTCGGCTGCTCCTTCAGCTCCACGAGTTCCTTCGGTGCCATTTTATACGGCCTCCGAGAGATGGGTGTGGTTCCCGGTGCTAGTTCAATTTTGAACTCCACTTCACGTTCGGGCGGCATGCCCGGTAGATCATCGGGAAACACGTCCGGATATTCCCGGACCACTGGAATGTCCTCCAGTTTCTTTACTTCAACGGTGTGGACAGCAGTGACTTCCGGTGCAACATTTCTCAGAATCAATGTATGTTGCCCGTGCTTCTTTGAATTCAGCTGCACCGTTCGTGAACTAATATCAAAGATAGCTTGGTGATGTGTCAACCAAGACATTCCCAAGATGATGTCAATCCGCAAGCCATCCAGGATGATAAGAGTAGTAGGATATATCCGCCCATCCAAACATATAGGCGCTCGAGCAACAATTCTGCCCGCTGTCCTACTACCTCCCGGTGAATTAATATGATATGATGCGGCCAAGGTCGTTGATGGTACTTGGTGCTTAACCACATAATCTTTGCTGATAAAATCATGTGTAGCACCCGAGTTGAACAACACGAGCGTGGGCTGATCACGTAGGCTCAACATGCCCGCCAACACGGGTTCTCCTACGGGAACGTCTTCAACTGCCATATAGTGTATATTTCCCACTTTCAGTGCTGTTCTCCTTGACCGACCATGGAATTTCTTTGCAGCTTCAGAGGACATATGACTTCTGCTTTGCTGGGTCAAGTTTGTCAAATTTTCCAACTAACAACAAGGAATGATGAAAGATAACTAATGACTATGTCATGGAACTTAGAGAAGTATAAAAACCTTCATGTCCACAACAAGTCTCAAGTTACATGGGCAATTAGCAATGCTCTGTTCAGATTGACCATTTGGCCTTAATCCCAGAATTTGATTATGAAAATGGCAGTTTCATTCTCAAGTTGAATATCAAAGTTATAAATAACTTCAATATCTTTTCAACGAGTATTTATTTGCCTTCATATCTGTTCTGGATCAGAAGTTGTGATATTTCAAAGTTGACAGAAATCTGGAACAGTTTTGACAGCACCTCCTCTGAAAGTTTCTGTTTTGTCCGGGAGATTTCATACACTTAAACTCCAAATTTGGAGAACCTTTGAACTACAAAGTCATAGCACATATCACAAACTTTCCAACGGTGTCTTACATGACCCTTAGAAAGTTTTCTACAAGAAGTTGTGGTTGAAATACAGAAAATTCCAGAGAGTATTTTTGGTCTGCCCTGTTTTTGGACAGTTAACACTCATCTGAGATTCTCATCCATTTGGAAGGAGATTCTGTTCTGGGGTTCTACAGAAAAGTCGTAGAAGACTTCAAAACCTTTCCAGAAAAGTATCCTTCACCTCCATTGGTTCAACCAATCAAAAGTTATGCCCTATTCAAGTTCAGCAAAAATTCTGCTGAAAACAGGGGAGGTTGTTTCTAATGGTTTGAAATGGAAACTATACTCCCAATTGACTCTCAGTTCGATACAGGAGTTCAGTAACCCCTAATAGAATCCTAGACTCCAAAATTACTCTACTGCTTGAAAACATTCTTTTTCATGCAGTTAAGAACATTTCACGGTACTACGTTTCCTCACCAAATCAAAATCCTAACCGGCGTTACACCGGCATATACGTCTCAAGGGGTGGCACTAAAACGATCACTCACACACATTTTCTAAATGAGATGTTCTACGCGTGGTTAAGTACCTGCATAAAAACAATCAATAATGATGCACACAAAGGTTTTCCATTACAGGAAGGTCCATATCATAGTAAAAACATACGCCCCATATCATTGCCATACGGGCCGTCCTTGAGTCAAGTCACGTCTCAAGGTACATGGTCGCGTTTTCGCACCATACGACGGGGAACCCGAGTAGAGCGCGAACGGGTCGTCACGGTTGGGAATGTTATCAACCCAACGGATACCACCTACTGCCTCATGACCGTTGAGGCACGCCAATGGCGAGCGCTGCGTATGGCCCTTTGCACATTGAACATTCAAGAGTTGCATACTATCGTGTTGCTTACCACACGATGGGGTATTCTCACTTTTGCCTAAAGCATGCTGGAGATCAGCGGTTTCATATGCTCTCAGAACCATAGAGAGGTTCAGAGACTCATATTAACTACCGTGCCAAGCCACGGTATACCCTTCCATACTATTACTCGTATGGCGAGTTACCACAATTGATCCGCCTGCGGTGGCGTGCCTTACCTCTTACCTCCACGTAGGTGCGTCGTTACAGAATTGAAATACTGAATATAACACACTGTTAGCTTGCCACCTTAAGTAACTATACTAACAATAGTCCTTATGTGGGCATACTACACGTTTCTCACTCGTATACTTCGAAGTTTTAGAAAATAAGCTCTTTTCATGCGTGCTATTCCCAATGCGGCTCTGATACCACACCTGTGGGGAACCCCTTCCGGGATCCACACTCCAGGATACACATTGGGTGGTGCCGTGCGATGCGGCACCCAACAGCATACACGAAAAGAACCATAAAGTACAAAGTATTTTATTTCTCAAGATAGTGTCATTTACAAAATAATGTACCATGAAGGTACACGCAGCGGAATATACATACACACTTACTCTCGGTCCTAACTAAGCAAAAGAGAAGACGTCCAGCCCGCGGACGCTTCATACTAGCTTCCACAAAGCTGAGTGCAGCGGCAGGGTTTCCGGTGAGTCTCTGATGGCTCACCGAACAACCATCTTCATAGCAAATTTTATAACCTGCAAAACACTAATAATGCAACCGTGAGCACGATGACTCAGCAAGACTTAACCGACACTCCTAAACATGGAACTCTACGTGCAGGGATTACTAACATAGGAAAGGTATGATGCAATAACGACACGCCTAAATGTTGATCCTTACTTTCAGGTTTATAGCAGCGGATTATTATGCCTTAGGCAGCCCTCACATCAGAAGTCCACAATCAAACAAGAAACGCTTTCCTCCGATGTGGTGATGCCCAAAGAGGAAAATAAACTTAATGAGCTCTACAACTACAGCATACATGGTTGGCAATACAATGAATTTAAGAACTTCACATCAGCAATGATTCAACACACTTTATCTGGAATTTATTATTACGTCACAACTCAGTGAACAAGTGGTACTCATATAACCGCGAGGGACGGTGATTGCAATCAGGACACACCCGGAATACACGACACATACACCCGCCTCGAAAGACTCACGCGAGCTCTTTCTTACGTTGTATGCAGCAACCTTTCACCCGTCACTCCAATGTCGAACCAGTTCCGCCGACCCATCAGAAGGGCCACTACACGGATCACGTCGAAGTTGCTCCGCTAGCGGGTTTACACCTCTGACACCAACCCCCAAAGGATGGCCGTATAAGTTTCGACACGAGAGTACCCGAGTTACATCGGTTTATCGGGTCCCATATATCCGACATGCATCCGGTACTGTTCAAACTTGCTCAGCAGGGCGGCATACGCATCGCTCCTTAACCGACACAAACAGAGCTACAGCCACACAGGCCCCACGTCCTGCTGCTCCTACTCTCTGCTCGGTCTCATTTTCCATTCCAGAACTTTCGTTTTCTAGAATCATACCCCGCTGTACCCAACATCCTAAACTCGCGGGTAGCTTCCAACTACCCGACTTGTACCGGATCCTATACAACTTTAGCCTAGCAGAAACTACGAAGGTAGCCTATTCTACCCTGTACTCCAAGGGTTTGTGGGTCATGCATTTGGAGTATCAATCACCTTGACCTAATGCACAATACATGATAGACCAATAGAAGTGATACAAAGTAAAATATAACTAAAAGCTGTTAAATGCAAACCGGGGCTTGCCTTATGTTGCTGCAGGTTTAGGTCTACTTTATAGTCAGTATCTTGGCGATGAATTAAGCTTCAACTTGCTGCTCTGAGTCAAGTTGCTCGTTGAACTCCTTCGTCATTTTTCCTACCGGTATGAATGTGCACAGTTTTAATACGAGAAACTGAATTATAAAACAAATGTGTTTTAGGAACTAAGAATGGCTTAGACCAACTCTAAAGTGAGAGATGAGCTCTGTTATGGATAGGAACAGAGGACATTTTTAGTTGGGCAGTGGATGGTTGTTGAAGAAAATGCAAAGATCTATTTATAATGGACATAAGAAAGGTAGTAGAAGGAACCAATAGAAAACTAGAGGAGATGATCTCAGTTTGCTCTGAAATTTTTACAGTGGACCATATATCATACAGAGGTATGGCTTGCAAAATTTCAGACAAAGTTGATGGAAGATGTGGCCTAGGGAATTTTCTTATTATTTGGCTTCTCTGGATTCCTATGGCAATTATAGTGTCTTGTCATGCTCCAAATTTGGTTTTTCTGAAACTTTAGAGTCTCATGAGTCCATAGGACTTGGTTTCACCATTTTTGGAGCTTCCTACACAGAGATATGAATTTTCCGAACTTGGTTAAAAGTCTGAAAATGTCTCTGTTCATTTTCCCATTTTTCAGAGACATAGAGGATTCAAACAACATTTGGCCAAGCAAATGGAGTCCAATGCCTCTGAAAATTTTACTGGAGTTCAATGAATATTGGAAGAATGTCCTTCCCAAATTTGGGAATTTTCCAATTAACAGAACTCCTGTAAACATTTATACAACATTTTCATAAATGAATTAATGAGCCAAATCCAGGGATTTTCATAAATATTGGGATGCACCCCTGGATAGTACTCTTAGAGGGGAATCCAACAAAATTTGTTTCACAATTTTTGGACACTCCTACACAAAGTTATGGCTCTCCAAAGTTTGAACTGAAATGGAAAAACCTGGAAATTATTTAAATGCTGACAGTGGGCCCCACTCATCATCCCTAACCTCCAGCCACGCACCAAAACAGAGCAGTGGCGGCTCCCTCCAGTAAGGTCGCCAGAAATGATCTTCCCGGCCACATCCGGACCCCCTGCTGGCCGCCCCCCCCCCCCATTTTCCACCCTGCTGAACTCATTGGTGAGGTCGACGGCGGCCAAAACTCACCGGAAAGCAGTGCGCACCGGCCACAGCTAACCCTAGGGCTCCGGCGAGGTCGTGTGCAGTGATTTCTCCACGAAAAGATCGGTTCTTGGGCTCTATAGCACCGTGGGGGATCCCTCATCACCGGCATGAGCTCAAATCGGCCCAAGAATGGCTGCAAATAGGGGCTCATCGGCGACCTAGGGCAAAATTTGGTGCCAGCCCGAAATTCTCAAAGAACAGCCCCAATTCTTGATGATTTTCGATGGTTTTTGATCCTAGAGGGGCGTTGGAGAGTCTAGAACATGTTTCCAGCTCGGCACAAGTGATGGTAGACTGAACACGACGAATTTTAAGGATTTGTGCAGCTCGGTTTTATGAATACAGTTGCAGTAAACAGAGAAATTCTTCCTCTGTAGTGCATGAAAAGAGGAGAGGTTTTCACCGGCGTGTAGAGCAGTCTGGGGTGCCTCTTTTTCGTGTAGAACGTCGGGCACGAGGAGGCTCGTGGAGCTCTGTTGCTGGAGAACAGAGAAGGTCGTCGGCCGGTTGTTTTTCTTCGGTGCTGTGCGAGGTTGTGGAGTTTGCTAGCTGAGAGCTACTTCATGTGGGCAGCACGAGGTTGCTTCATGACGTCTCCCCCGGCGTTCTTAGCCACAGAGCAGGAGGTGGCATTCGGTGGCTTCGTCTGTCGGGAGGTGGCGCGAGCTGAGGACCCGAGAGAGTCGGTTTGCACTCTATGAGACTGATCGGTGGGGTCCACAGCCACAACTCTCCCTCTCTTCTCCAAATTCGTTTAAAATAGCAAATGAGCTCCAAATTTGATAAAATTTGGAGTATAGGACAAAAGAAATATGAGGAACACAATGGTGCACTCAATTTTGAATTTTGGTGAAGTCGGAATTTGAAACTGAAATTTAAATTCAAATTTGAATTTTCTCCCGTTTAAATTCCAACAAGAAAATCCTTTTCAAATGCTCTGAAAATTTGCCGGGCTATTATTGGATGTGTGGAGAACCAAATGATAGCTTTAGATCTCCGTGTTCGGGAATTTTTGCAAGTTCAAGTTTAGACTTGGAGCTCACACCTTTAAATTCAGAAGTTTAAATTCCCTCTCCTTTTCTCGGTGTGAACTGCAGCTCCACTTGCTTGAGTTTTTGGGATTTCACAGGGAGCTAACCGAAATTGATCCGCTTTCAGTGGCGTTCCTTACCATGCTTACCTCCACGTAGGTGCGTCATTACAGAATTGAAATACTGAATCATAACACACTGTTAGCTTGCCACCTTAAGTAACTATGCTATTAATAGTCCTTATGTGGGCATACTATATGTTCCTCACTCATATACTTCTAAGTTTTCAAAAATACGCTTTTTTCATGCGTGCTATTCCCAATGCAGCTCTAATACCACGCCTGTGGGGAACCCCTTCCGGGATCCACAGTCCAGGATACACATTGGGTGGTGCCATGCGATGCAGCACCTAACAGCATACACGAAAAGAACCATAAACGTACAAAGTCTTTTATTTATCAACATAGTGTCATTTTCAAAATAATGTACCATGAAGGTACACGCAGTGGAATATACATAACACATACTCTCGGTCCTAACTATGCAAAAGAGAAGACGTCCAGCCCGCGGACGGTTCTTACTAGCTTCAACCAAGGTGAGTGCAGCGGCAGGGTTTCCGGTGAGTCTCTGAGGTCTCACCGAACAACCATCTTCATAGCAAAATTTATATAACCTGCAAAACACTAATAATGCAACCGTGAGCACGATGGCTCAGCAAGACTTAACCGACACTCCTAAACATAATATAGGACAAATACGTTGCAATAACGACATGCCTACATGTTAATCCTTACTTTCAGTTTTATAGCATCAGATTAATATGTCTTAGGCAACCCTCACATCGGAAGTCCACAATCAAACAAGAAATGCTTTCCTCCGATGTGGTTATGCCCAAAGTGGAAGAAAAACTTAGTGAGCTCTACAACTATAGCATACATGATTTGCAATACAATGAACTTAAGAACTTCCCAACAGCAATGATTCATTTCACTACATCTGGAAGTAATTACTACGTCACAACTCAGTGAACAAGTGCTACTCATATAACCGCGAGGGACGGTGACTCGAATCAATACACACCTAGAACAAACGACACATACACCCACCTCAAAAGACTCACACAAGAGCTCTTTCTTACATTGTATGCAGCAACCTTTCACCCATCACGCCAATGCCGAACCAGTTCTACCGACCCATCAGAAGGGCCACTACCCGGAACACGTCGAAGTTGCTCCGCCAGTGGGTTTACACCTCTGACACCAACCCCCAGAGGACGACGGTATAAGTTTCGATACGAGAGTACCCGAGTTACATCGGTTTCCTGGACCCCATAATTCCAGTATGCATCTGATACTGTTCAAACTTGCTCAACAGGGCGGCATACGCATCGGTCCTTAACCGACACAAACAGATCTACGGCAATACAGGCCCAACATCCTGCTGCTCCTACTCTCTGCTCGGTCTCATTTTCCATTCCAGGAATTTCATTCTGTAGAATCATAACCCGTTGAACCCAAATCCTAGCCTCACGAGTAGCTTGCAACTACCCGACTTGTACCGGATCCTATATAACTTAAGCCTAGCCAAAACTACACGATGGTAACCTGTTCTACCCTTTAACTCCAAGGGTTTGTGGGTCATGCATTTGGAGTATCAATCACCTTGACCTAATGTACAATACATACTAGACCAATAAAAGTGATACAAAGTAAAAATAACTAAAAGTTGTTAAATGCAAACCGGGGTTTGCCTTATGTTGCTGCAGGTTTTGTTGTACTTTAAAGTCAATAGCTTGGCGATGATTTAATCCTCAACTTTCTGCTCCGAGTCGAGTTCTTGCTCAAACTCCTTCGTCGTGTTTCCAACCGATATAAATATGAACAAATTTATATTGCAAGTAAGGAATTATGAAACAAAAGTGTTTTATGACTTAAGAAGAGTTCAGATCAACTAAGAATCGATATTTGGGTTTGGCTATGTGCTGGAACAGAGACAGAAACATTTTGAGCATTGGAGGTTTTTTTGGACTAAAGTTTAAAGAAATAGATAATGGACATAAATATGAAGCTGGAAAGAATTAGCTGAAAACTGGAGAACATGAATTCAACTTGCTCTGATATTTTTACAGTGGTCCATATATCATACAGAGGTATGGCTTGCATAATTTCAGACAAAGTTGATGTAAGATGTGGCCTAAGGAAATTTTCTTAGCTATTTGGCTTCTCTGAATCCCTATGGCAATTCTAGAGTCTTGGCATGCTCCAAATTTTGTTTTAAGAAACTTGGGAGTCTTATGAGTCTATAGGACTTGGTTTCACCATTTTAGGAGCTTCCTACCCAGAGATATGGAATTTACAAGATTGGGCTAAAAGCTGGAAAATTATTTCTGTCATTTTTCCTAATTTTCAGAGACATACAAGATTGAATCATCATTTGGCCAAGCAAATGAGGTCCAATCCCTCTGAAATTTTTACTGGAGTTCAAGTATTTCTCAAAGAATGTCCTGCCCAAATTTGGGAATTTTCCAATACAGAACTCCTGGAATAAATCCTATAAGATTGATTATATGAATTAATGAGCCAAATCCAAGATTTCCATAAAAATTGGGATGCACCCCGGGATAGCACTCACTGAGATGAATCCAATGGAATTTATTTTACAATTTTTGGAGGATCCTATCAAAAGTTATGAGCATTTGAATTTGAACTAAACTGGAAATTGAAGGAAATGTTTAAACTCTGGCGCACGGGCCCCACTCCGGAAGCTATCGGGTGGCGGCGCTCTCCGGCGAGCTCTGTGGGAACCGTGCTCCCGGCCTCCCCTAGGGCTCAAACTTGCTGCCCCCCTTAAGTTCCATCGCTGAACTCATCTAGGGGGTCACCGGCCACCGGCGATGATCGGAACTACCCGCGCACCGGCGACAGTAGCACTTAGGGTTCTGGTGACGTCGGGTGACCTCATTTCTAGCTCAAACTTCCGGATTTTTGGCTCTAAAGCATCAGGGGATCGCGGAGAAGCTAGAAGTAGGGCTCCACGGTGAACCGAGGTTGTTTCCGATGGCGGCGTGAAAATCGGCTAGAACTTACTTGTAGGCTAGATCGAGCATTGGTTGATCACGTAGCTTGAATTTTGGGTTATACTGAGCTTTTGTAATATGAACTAGGTTTTGGGTTTTGTGGAAATTCTCACTAATGGATGGATCATTTGCTAAACGGATTTCGGCTACATGATCTATAGAGGATAGCACACCTTTCTTGTGTGTAAATTTGAAGGAGAGGGTGGCCGTATTGGGCTGTCGACGGTGAGCCGAAGCGGGGTTCTGCCTGTCACCTCGGGAATTCGATGATGAGCCTTAATTTGCCGTCAACAGCAACAGAGGAACTTCGGTGTGAATTCACAATTTGAATTGTTTAAAAAGGATTCATGATCAGATTGTATAAATGCATCCAAGTGAATTCACCGATGCATTCCTCATGTATTCAAGAGCCTATGTTTAAAATTTAGAGAATTTTGGGGTTCATATACTATTTATTCCGAAGAATAAATGAGGGAGAGTTCAAATTCAAATTTGAATTTGAAAACTGAACCAAACATGCTCAATTTTGAAATTTGAGTTTAGGTTCAAATTCCTCACATCATGTTTGGTCTACCGTCCAATTTTTGTGGAATTTGGACAAAGGCAGTGCGGGAATTTCAAAGCACGTGGGATAAGAGAGAGTGAGGGACTGTGGACTCACATGTAGTACTCTGTGCAGTTAACCAACTCCCTCACCTCCTCAGCGCGCGCCAGCTCCCGGCAAAACTGTTCCCGACGAGCCCTCGGCACCACCTCCTGTGTGCTCGGTGGACTGTGCTCCGGCTCTTATCCTCCACGCATGAAGCACACCCGAAGTTTGTTTCTCCCTCAGCTCACTCTCCTTGCTCTATTTTCACCGCAAGAACCTCGGTGCCGCTCTCGGTGTCGCCGAGCGCACACCGGCACCCGATCACCATTTGCTCGAGTGATACACAACAAAAGTGAGCGCCAACACGTGCTGTAGCTAATCCCCTCGCTACACCGAAGCTTCATCGCTGCTGTTGATCACAATTTGACGATCGCCGCTGAGACCGAGGTGCAAAGGCGGAAACCGAATTCGGGCCACCGTGGACAGAGCGCTACGGCCACCCTCTCCTTCAACTCACTGCACAAGAAAGGTGTGCTATGCTTCATAGGTTGTGTAGCTGAAACCCTCTTAGCAAATGATCAATTGGTTGAGGAGAATTTCACTCTTTCCCGAACCCTAGTGTAGAAGAGTCGAGCTCGGTTTAAATCTGAATTCGGGTTGCACAATCAACCAACACTCGAGCTGACTTGCACATAGCTTCTACACTCCCTAGCGCCCCTCCTCGATGAAGAACCAAGCAAAAACATCAAGAATTGAGGAAGTTCTAGCCGTTTTCTTAGCTGCCGGTGCAAAAGTGCCTCGGGTCACCGTGGAGTCCTTTGTTGCCGGCCTTTTCACGGTGTGTGGAGTCCATTTTCAGCATCCTCGAGCTGTTACGGTGTTCACCGAACAATCCCAGACCATTTCTATGTGGTGTAGAGTGAGAAAGGGCTCACCGGAACCGTAACTTCTGCTGTTGCCGGTGCGCAAGGTTTTCCGGTGATCTATGGCCGCCGGCGACCCCACCAATAAGCTCAGTGGGCCTGAAAATGGGGGGGGCGGCGAGTAGGAGGCCGGGAGGTGGCCGAAAAGTTGAGTCCGGCAACCCTCGCCAGAGGGCGCCGCCGCTCGGGTCACTGGCGCGAGGTTGAAGAAGCTCTGCGTCTTGGGGCCCACTGGCAGACATTTGAACTTTTATCTATTTCAGATTTCAGTTCAAAGTTTAAATAGCCACAACTTTTTGTAGGAATGTCCAAAATTTGTCAATAAATTTAGTTGGATTCCTCTTAGAGAGTAATATCCAGGGGTGCAGCCCAATATTTATGAAAATCCCAGGATTTGGCTCATTAATCCATACAAGGAAAATACTGTAGGATTTATTCCCGGAGTTCTGTGTATTGGAAAAATCCCAAATTTGGTTAGGACATCCTTACAAATGTACTTGAACTCCAATAAACATTTCAGAGGTATTGGACCTCATTTGCTTGGCCAAATATTGTTTCAATCCTTTATGTGTCTGAAAAATAGGAAATTGAACAGAGCCCATTTTAAGACTTTTACCCAAACTTGTAAACTTCATATCTCCATGCATGGAACTCCAAAAATGGTAAAACCAATTCCTATGGACTCAGGACATTTTATACTTCACAAAAGTCTACTTTTCAGCATAGGAAAGCTTAATATCTAGGAGTTAAAGGCAGATTAGCTAAAACCACATCAAGAAATTTTGTGATCACGTGGAGCCATTTAATGAGCTGAAATTGTGCACACTGCCTACATACCTGTTCTTTAAGGCATGGTTAAAATTCTAGCTTCATTTGACCCCTGGTTCTCGAGCTACCATTATTTAGGTCCAAGTGTTCACATAAGGGTTTAATCACATGTTGATTAATATTACCTTCCTTTCACTTAGCAAAAATCTTCTCTAAGGATGTGGATCCAACAACTGAAACTTTGCTGTTGTTTTCCCCTCTTTTGTGTGAGTTAACATGTACAAACACTTTGAAACAATTTCTAAATTGCTTTTGAATACATGTGCATATTCATCTTAATAGCTCACGTGACGTCGAAGTCCGACGAGAACACAACTCCGCAGCGAGGATCTCCATCTTGTGATGAGTTTGGCGGATTCTACAGAGGAAGACTAACTCCTAGCTTCTAACAAAACCGTTGAGCAAGGCAAGCCCCGGTTTGCATATAAGTACCGTATTTAAATTTTGCTTTACTTCACCTCATGTTTATTAGACTTGCTATTGTGCATTATGTCTAGGATGCTTGAAACTCACTTGCTAGTAATGGCGTTTACTCGCGAGAGGTTGATGATAAGAGCACCCTCATGAAAATGAGATGGGGACTGGGAAGTTCCTGTAGGATGGAGCACTGAAGGTTGTCTCGACCTGCGATGGGTGTGACAATGCTTGAGACCACATTGGGCCTGGGCCGGAATGGTAAGGCAAATGTGGAGGTTGGGTTTAGCCCGGTTCGTATCGTTTAAGGACCTCGCGTATGCGGTCCTGCTGGAAAAGATTGAGCTGTACCGGATATATAGTGGGGTATGGGACCCATGAAACCGATATAACTCGATGGACCGTGATATGGAAACTCATCCTTCGCGTGGGAATGGCGTTGTGAAGGCGGGAGGTGTAAATCCTTCAGCGGGCTACTTCGACGTGTCCACGTAGAGGACCATCCTGCTCGGCGCGAAACGTTTTTCTATGTTGGGGTGTCGTGTGAAAGGTTGCTGCATACAATGTAAGAAAGAGCTCTTGTGAGAGTCTTTCGAGGCTGGTGTATGTGTCATGTATTCCGGGTTGTTATTGATTCGAATCACCGTCGCTCGCGGAAGAGGATTGAGCATACTTGCCCACTGCACCGTGACGTAGTAAGAAGAGGAACTAAGTCTCTTAACTTGTTGTTCATGGATTAATCATTGTATTGGAACCTTGACTGAATTAGATATAGTGCCAACTAAAGTTCATTTCCACCTTAGGCTAGCAACACCAGAATAAGCGTTTCTTGTTTGATTGTGGACTTCCAGTGTTGTGAGGCGTGAGGACCACTAAAATAAAGGCTATAAGAATCTGAATATAAGGATCAAGTTTAGTGAATCTTCATTTTGCAAATTAATGTTCCTACTGTCTTACTACCCCTGCATGTAGAGATACATGTTTAGGATTGACGGTTAAGACTTGTTGAGCCTTAGTGCTCACGGTTGCTTCTGAGTAGTTTTTGCAGGTAGCAGGATGCCTGCTACGAAGAGGTTTGTTCGGTGAGACGGTGAACCTCACGGGTCGTTTAACTCACCGGAAACCTAGCCTTTGCCTTACTTTGGTGGAGCTAGTAGGAAGCGATCACGGGCTGAACGACTTCTCTTCGGCGTAGTTAGGGTCGAGGGTGAATAGATCTTATCTTGAGTAATAAAATGGTGTCATATGTTTTACCATCTTTTTGTGCATGCTGTTGGGTGCCGCATCGCACGGCACCACCCAGTGCAATTCCCGGAGGAGAGGCATGACCCCATTGGGGGTGGGGCCCCTTACAGCATTGTATCAGAGCCGCATTGGGAATATCACGCATAAAAAGAGTCTATTTTTTAAAACTTAGAGGTATACGAGTGAGAAACGTATAGTATGCCCACATAAGGAGTATTATTAGCATAGTTACTTAAGGTGACAATCTGACCTTTTGTTACTCTTCTGCATTTCCATTCTGTAACGACGCACCTACGTGGAGGTAAGAAGAGTAAGGAACGCCACCGAAAGCGGATCAATATCGGTTAGCTCCCCCATACAAGTAGTGTGGGATGTCCCGTTCAGCAATGGACGGGAAGTGAATATGTTTTTTAAGACTCTTCATGTTATAGAGACATATGAATGACACTAGCCTCCAGTGCCCAAACCCAGGGACAAGAGGAGGAGACCCCATCGTTGTGAAAGTCCCAAAAACGTGAATGCAAAGAAACGATGTTTGAACGTCATTGTGTTTCGGGTTCATGGAAAATGGGACTTACAAAAAACTTTCTTACATGGGATGGTATACGTGGGGTCTTTAGACATAAATGCTCACCTCAAATTGCCGCCAAGCTTTTGAATACACATGGAAGCTCATACATTTGAAATTGAGGAGGTTTATGGTGGCAACTTTCTGCTTTTTACGGTGAGCCAAAAAGGAGTGAATTATGCTCATGTTTGAATTTGTGCTAAATTTAAATTTGGGGGTCAAATTCAAACTGAACTTGTGAGGTTCAGATTAGGACCAAGAGGGAATCAAGCATGGGCTATGAGCAAACCAAATGTTGCACTCAAATTCAAATGGGTCATCATAAAGGAGGTTTTCAAACTGTGGCTTCAAAGTTTATGTTTGCGTCAACCAAATTTAAAAGTTGAGTCCATAATTAAAATCCTCAGCTCCAAATTTGTGGGAATACAAATTTTTACCACATTTGGAAGTGTTTTGGCTAAGCTTTTGCAATAGGACATAAAAGGGTATTTGAATTCAAATTCAAAGATTAATTTGGATGAAACTGGTCCAATTATTAAAATTCAGTCCGAATTCAAATCTCCTACAATTGAACTAGTCATTTACCAAGAATTGAGATATTTTTAGAAGACAAGAGGGACTGACTTGTGGGACCCACATGGCATTGAGCCAAATGTTTGACTTGCACCCAAAGCAACCGAGTCCTTTCTCTGTTGTCCACTCAAACAGCCCGAGCTGCAACCGTGTGACACCGAGCTGCCATTGCCTCCACCTCCTGCTTCTGTTCATGTTTGTCCTGATCCACGGCAAGTGCACCGAAGCCAGTTCTCATCTCTCACTCACTCACGCACGGAAGAAAACCTGGCTTTGCTCTCTTGCTCACGCAGAAACTGAGCAGAACATCGCCGCCGCCTCGGCTGCCACCAGAAAACCACGAATACGTGTGTGCAACGCCTCCCCAAGCTGCAAAACATCAAGGCTCGACTGTCCTTCAACTCCTCAGCGCAAAAAACCAGCAGCTCCCGGCGTCCTAGGGTTGGCGCACGAAGATTTTTCTTCTCCTCGGTTCCATACAATGTTGCCTCACTGTTCCTTGTCTTCCGGCCGCTCCAGCGCCTCTCCGGCACGACCAAAATGACTCAAAGGTGCGCCATGGTATCTAGATCATCATCTAGTACCCCCCTTGCTCTTCCCTGACGCCGGCTTGCCGGAATTTGGTTTTTGGCGCCGGCGCACGTGAAAAACCGACACTAGCAAGTTTCTGAAATTAGCTCAAATCGCTTGATCATCTGTTCTACAATTCAAACCACAGCTACTAGGGTTCCTAGCGCCCTCCCATGCCAAAGCATGAAGCAAACCGCCCCTCCTCCGCCCCGGGCGACAAGAAATCGCCGCCGGGCGGCTAAAACCGTCGTGGTCCACGGTGACAACTAGTTTGCCGCCATTTTCTGCAAGAGTTGATCTCCGTTCCACGTTCCTAGACCACTAGGGATGCTTTAGGGCATCGTAGCACGCCGGGAGAAGATTCGGACACGCCAGAAGCGTTGATGCCGAGCTCCCGAGCAAGCCCCGCCGATGCCGACCCATCTACGGCCGTTTTCATGCGGGGAAAACTTGCGCGGCTGCTAGGCCACGGTGTGAGGAGCGTGTAGGGAAAAATCGGAGCAAAAACAGTGGAGAAATGAGGAAGAACAGGGTGCGCCACCCTTCTGTCCGGCGTGCACCCGCGGGATCTGGCGAGAGGTTGAAGAAACACCTGACCCGGGGTCCCTATTTTTGAATTGTTCTGTGTAGAATTCAAACAGAAAGTTGTTCAAACTTTAGAACCTCATAACTTTTGCTAGGAAGCTCCAAATTTAGTGATTCAAATTAGGTTGGATTCATATTGAAAAACTCTATCCAAATATGCGACCCAATTTGTATGAAAATCGTTATTAATTTCTGGAAAATTCTTTAAAGCTTTTCAGAAAAAGAATTTTAGAGGGAGTTTGGTTCATCCAAAAATCCTAAAGTTTTGCCAGAATATTCTTTAGGATGTTAGTGAACTCCTGCAAAAGTTTCATCTCATTTCGAGTTGATTTAGTTAGGATAATGCCGATTTCAAGTTTCTGTGTTCAAATGCATACAGAAACATTTTCAGAGAATTTCCAAAACTTGGAAATTCAGTTCTGGGAAATTCTTAGATCCAAAAATCCTAGGAAAATTCATGCATGCTCCCTAAGCTATGTTTGAAATTTTGCTTCACTTGAATTTGCATGAAAGTGCAGATTTATTCAGAATTAATTCCTTTTTGCCTAAATTCTTAGGGAATTGTTCAGAGTCGTCTACTCATTGAAAAATTCTGAATTTTGGTCTAGATGACTTTCTTGTGACAAGGAACTCACATGGAAATTTTTATCCCCATTAGAGCTCTGGATCAGTACTGTTCTATTCAACCTAATTAGGTGATCAACACACAAGTGATAAAATGCACTTATCACTTGATAATGTTGCTTAATCCAAACCCAAACCACTAGCACCAGTGTCATTTTAAATTTTTAAACAGAGCTCCAGTTTTAAACTTGTCATTAGAAATTGATAGCAAAAGCTTTACAATTAAACATATATGCATATTCATAACATGTAGTGATTAAACGTGGAAAAGTGGAGAAGAAGTGAAGCTTGAATCAAGGAGCAAGAAGGGCAGTGATGAAGCTTCAAGTCATCAGCAACTAACTTCATAATTATCTGACTTTAGTCACCTGCAAAACCAAGGCAAGCTCCGGTTTGCATTTAAGTTATTTATAAAGTTTTTACTTTGTTCACAATTATAGTTTAGATTTTGTATGTGCATTAGGTTAAGGATGCTTTATACTCCAAATGCATGACCAAATGAACCATAGAGTCAATGGTAGAATATAGTTTCCCGCTATAGAAGGTTGCCATGATAAATAGATTAGGATATCCGGTAGAAGTCGAGTAGTTGGAATCTACTCCCGAGCTATAGTACAAGATCACACGGTATAGTGGAAAGAGGCAAACTAAAGTTTATATTTCCAAAGATGAGACCGGGCAGGAGGGTTAGGCAGCGACAAGATGAGGTCTTGGTCGAGTAGCTCTGCCTGTGTCGGTTAAGGACCGTAGCGTGTGCAGCCCCGCTGAGCAAGTATTGAGTTGTGTACCGGATGCTTACTGCTATATGGGACCTAGGAAACCGATGTACCAGGTTAACTGGATTGTAGAGGAATACCACATCGTCTCGTTAGACCTATGAGCCCGAGACGGCGTGACCGGTTCTACAGTCGGGTGTCCTGCGAAAGGTTTCCACATACAACGTAATGAAGGACGCCAGATTTGGGTCTTCAGAGGCGGGTGTATGTGTCGAGTTATCTGGGCAGTGTTTGATTCGAATCACCATCCCTCGCGGTTATGAGTACCGCTTGCTCTCTGTGTTGTGACGTAGTAAGCAAGTTGTGTGAGAACAGTTTGCAAAGTTTTAATTGCTTCTATGATTATTGGAATTGCATGAAAACCTTGTTTGAAGTAGAGATAGAGCAAACTAAAGTTAATTTCTACCTTGGGACAAGTAACATTGGAATGAAGCGTTTCTTGTTTGATTGTGGAGTTCCAATGTTGATGGGCGCAAGGCACTACTGTGATGGCTAAAATCTGAAAGTTAAGAATGAACTTGTAGGCGAGTCTTTTTGCAACTTACATGTTTAGGTCTTAAGTTACTTTCATGTAGAGTTGCATGCTTAGGAGAGATGGTTAAGTCTTGCTGAGCATTTGTGCTCACTCTTGCTATATGAGTGGTTTTGCAGGTTAATATCGACGCTTACAAAGAAGGTTGTCCGGTGAGACTCGGAGACTTCCAAGTCATGTTACACATGGAGAACCTAGCCGCTGCAATATCGTCGTGTTGCTAGCGAGAGGAGTCCGCGGGCTGGACCTCTTCTCGAGTGCTCCTTAGTTATTCGACATGAGCTATTTATAGACTTCCGCTGTAGAGTATTTATGTAAATTATTTACAAAGAACATTTGTAAGCTTCCGCTTTTGATTTGTGTAATACAGTTTTCCTTACATGTGTGCTGTTAGGTGCCGCATAACAAGACACCACCCGATACGATTCCCGGGCGAGTGGCACGGTCCCGTGACACGGGCCAGGGTCCCTCACAATCGTGTTGTTTGTAACACAAAGTATGGTCTCTAGGACTCTTCATGTCCTATGAGGCTTACAAAAGTGACTGTTCCACCGGTGTGCTTTATTGCAAAGGTGTGGAGCCCCCGTCGGGTGGTGAATAGCCCGATCATGTACCTTGGGACGTGGCTTGACTCAAGGACGGCCCGTATGGCTATGATACGGAGCGTATGTTTTTACTATGATATGGACCTGCCTGAAATGACAAACCAATTTGTGCATCACTATTGAGTGAATTTCTGTAGGTACATTAACCACGATTAGAACATTGCGTGCAGAAAACGTTTGTGAGTGTTCGTGTTAGTGCCACCACTTGAGACGTATATGCCGGTATAAAGCCGGTTAGAATTTTAATTTGGTGAGCAAACGTAGTACCGTGATATATTTTGAACTGCATGAAAAAAGAGGTTTGCAAAGAAAAGAGTAAATTTTGAACCTAGGGTTCTATTAGGGGGTAATGAACTCCTATATTGAACTAAGAGTCAATTGGGAGCATAGATTCATTCAAAAAGACATAGGAATAACCTCCGCTGTTTTGCCAGAGTTTTTTTTCTGAAATTGAACAGGACAGAACTTTTGAGTGGTTGAACCAATGGAGGTGTGTGATACAATTCTGGAAAGGTTTCGAAGTATTCCACAACTTTTCTGTAGAACTCCAGACCAGAATCACCCTCCAAATGGAAGAAATTCACAGATGAGTGTGAACTGTCCAAAAACAGGGCAGACACAAAATGCTCTCTGGAAATTTCTGTATTTCGACCATAACTTTCTGTAGAAAAATTTCTAAGGTTCATGTAATACACCGTTGGAAAGTTTAGGATATGTGCTATGACTTTATAGTTCAAAGTTTCTCCAGATTTGGAGTCTAATTGTATGAAATCTTGCCGACAAAACAGCCACTTTCAAAGGAGGTGCTGTCAAAATTGTTCCCGATTTCTGTCAACATTGAAATATCATAGCTTTTGATCCAGAACTTAAATGAAGGCAAATAAATACTCGTTGGAAAGATATTAAAGTTAAATATAACTTTTATATTTAACTTGAGACATGAAATTGCCATTTTCATATTCAAATTCTGGGATTAAGACCAATTGGTCATTCTGAACAGAGTAGTGCTTATTGTCATTTAGCTTGGGACTTGTTGTGGACAGGGATATTTTAGACATCTCTAAGTTCCATAACATGTTCTTGATTTGTTTTTCAGTTTTTCCTACTGTTGGAATTAAGTGTTTGGACAAATTTGCTCAAGTTTGGTAGATGTCAGAATTGTCGAAACCCTAGTTAGCTTGTGTAGTGCTGCAATATCTATGTGATGCTTTTACGGTTAATGTTTGTGAATTCAAGTTGAGTTTAAACTTTGAATTTTTACCGTAAATTGCTCACTCTTGCATTATGAATTGAACTCATTCCAGGAGTGAGGTTGGTGAGTTGAGTCACGGCGGATGTAATTCGCCACGACCAGAAGTGCCGACATCATCAACCGGATTGGCAGAAATCTTGGGAAAGATGGCTGAGTCTCTCGATCTGTTGGTGCAACAAAGCATATGGCAGGAAACCTTAGAGCATAATCCCCCGCCAAGTACTTATCTGGATTTCTTAGCAAGATAACCACCGGTTTTCTCGGAAGCAAAAGAACCGTTGGAGTCGGCTCATTGGCTCCAATGTATTGAAGCCAAGTTCGATATGTTCGAGTGCGATGATTATCAAAAGACTTTATTTGTCACAACAACTCCACGGAGCCGCTGGAGTTTGGTGGGCGGAGTACCTCACTACTCTTCCTGAAGGTCATCGTCTGACGTGGGATGAATTCCGAACTGTTTTCCGGGCACGTCACATTTGTTTGGGAATTCTAAGAACAAAGCATCAAGACTTTCTGGAGTTAAAGCAGGGAGAAAGGAGTGCGTACTTTTACTTCAAAGAGTCTGAAGACTTGGTGCAATACGCCACTCATATGGTAGACTCGGAAGCATTGAAGTGCGAGTATTTCTTCCAAGGTTTGAATGTCGATCTTAAAGAACAAGTGGCCTTTTTCAATAATTGTATTTACAATGAGTTGGTAAATGCCGCTATTATTAAAGAAGACGTGCATCTCCGTTGCCAAGCGGAGCTGAAAAGAAGTATACCGCTGTACAGCGATATCAAGGTTCCTCCGAACTATCAAGTGTGGTATGACTCGCCAGTCAGGCAAGAAACTCAGCCTGTGGTGCAACTCTCACAACCACAGCTGGAGTTAATCACTTATGATCCTTCACCTCAACAGCAGCAATCAGAAGTCATTTATGCAACCCTACCACAACCAGCTGTGCACAGTTTATCTCCACCTCGTGTGAGTAGAGAGCTGAGGATTTCTGCAACACGAGACCGTCATGGTGCTGAGCAAAGCCACATATTTGTGTCATCTCATCAATGCTCAGATCAGCACCATGAACCTTGAAAGAAGAGTCTTTTAAGAGCTGGTAGGGTTAACTCTACTGCTATTGAGGATATTGCAGAAGGCGAACCAGTTTTAGCGGGCATGTTCACGTTCCATGAACAGCCCACTTTTGTGTTGTTTGATTTCGGGGCCACCCACAATTTTATTAGCAGACTATGTGCTGAAGAATAATCTTCCATTTAGCACAGTCAAGCATCCGTTTCATATCAGCTCACCCGGATGCAAGATATCAACTGATGAAATGGTCTCTCGTGCACCGGTATGTTTATGTGGAAACATCTATCCTGCGAGCCTTATCATACTCAAAGGTCTAAGGATTGATATTATCATGGGGATGTCATGGTTGACACATTATGGAGCTATCTTTGACATCAGCTCTCGGATTGTCCAACTGAATTCCCCAATACACAATTGCAACACATTGAATCTTGTGGATCCATACAACGAGTTGCAGCAGTACATCAGATTGAAGCTCCTAAGCTTGAGGATATTTCTGTGGTATGTGAATATCTATATGTGTTTCCCGACAACTTACCGGGCATGCCGCCCGAACGTGAGGTGGAGTTCAAGATTGAACTAGCACCGGGAACAACACCTATTTCTCGGCAACCATACAAAATGGCACCAAAGGATCTAGCAAAATTGAAGGAGCAGCTGAATGATCTCATGGACAAAGGTTTTATACGCCCAAGTTCATCACCTTGGGGCTGTTCCGCACTCTTCGTGAAGAAGAAGGACGAAACTTTAAGACTATGCGTAGATTATCGTCCATTGAATGCTGTCACTATCAAGAATAAGTATCCATTACCGCACATCAATATTTTATTTGATCAACTAGTGGGTGCTAATGTATTCTCCAAGATGGGTCTTTGGTCCGTGTATCACCAGATAAAAATCCGGGCAGAAGATGTACCTAAGACGGCGTTTTCGACAAGATATTGTCTTTATGAATATCTTGTCATGTCCTTTGGGTTGACCAATGCTCCGGATCACTTTATGTATCTCATAAACTCTGTATTCATGCCGTAGTTAGACAAGTTCGTCTTGGTTTTCATTGACGACATCTTGGTCTATTCAAAGTAGGAAGAAGAACACGCTGAACATTTGCGTATTGTACTCCAACACTTGAGAGATCACAAGCTATATGCAAAGTTTAGTAAATGTGAGTTTTGGATCATCAAAGTGCCGTTTCTTGGGCATATTATTTCAGTGGAAGGCATCGCTGTGGACCCAAGTAAAATCGAGCAAGTGCTAAATTAGAAACCTCCAACATATGTTCATAAAGTGAGGAGTTTCCTAGATTTAGTGGGTTATTACCGGAGATTTATTCCAAACTTCTCGAAAGTCGCTAAACCTACGATGGAGCTGTTGAAGAAAAGCACCAAATATGATTGGAGCCATTCATGTGAACAAGCTTTACAAAATTTAGTGAAGCATCTCACTGCAGCTCCAGTTTTGGACCAGCCGGACACAACAAGACCGTTTGATGTTTATTGTGATGCATCCGGCATCGGTCTTGGTTGTGTGTTGATGTAAGAAGGATACGTGGTCGCATATGAATCCCGACAACTTAGGGGTCATGAGTAGAATTACCCGTCGCACGACCTTGAACTAGCAGCAGTGGTCCTTGCATTGAAAATGTGGAGACATGATTTACTAGGTAATCTAGTACATCTCTACACTGACCACAAAAGCTTAAAGTACATCTTCACACAGAAGGGACTGAATATGAGGCAACGAAGAAGGCTCGAATTAATCAAGGATTATGAACTTGAAATTCATTACCATCAGGGCAAGGCGAAGGTTGTTGTCGACGCACTTAGTCGGAAAGCCCACGTTCACCATTTAGCCATGGCTGCACAGGAAGGAGAACAAAGCCTGCGCTTAGTTCCCTATGGATCGCTGTTCAACATCGCTCTTATTCCTACAATCTGAGATGAGATTGTACAGACTCAGAAGAGGGACAGGGGTATGTCTCATATCCGGAGAAGAGTGGACAGCGGTGAATTGAACATGTTCCGCAAGCATGAAGAGGGTATGCTCTGGTTTAACAACCGAATAGTTGTACCCTGGAATATGAAACTGAGGAGGAAGATATAGATGAAGCACATTTATCCAAGTACTCCATTCATCCAGGAAGCAATAAGATGTACCAGGACTTCAAATCTAAGTTCTGGTGGACACGGATGAAAAGAGAGATTGCAAAATACATATCCGAATGTGATACATGTCGGTGGGTTAAAGCCGACCACATGAGGAAAGCCGGACCACTTTAACCGCTGAAGGTTCCAGCATGGAAGGGAAAGACATAAGTATGGACTTCATCGACGAATTACCCATGACCAGCAACAAGCATGATTCTATTTGGATAACTGTCGATCGTTCGACCAAGACAGCTCATTTTATTCCAGTCCATACCAAATATGTGGCAAAGAAGTATGCGGAGCTGTTCATTTCGAGAATCATGTGTTTACACGGGGTTCCCCGCGCCATCGTATTTGACCAAGGTGCGTTATTCGTATCCAGATTTTAGGAGCAACTGCATGCTTCACTGGACACCAAGTTAAGTCAGAGTTCAGCATATCATCCGCCAACCGATGATCAAACAGAAAGGGTAAATCAAATTCTGGAGGATATGCTACGGGCATGTGTCATCAATCATGGGAAGAATTGGGATGACCATCTACCGTTAGTAGAATTCTCATATAATAACGGTTATCACTCGAGCATTAAGATGGCCCCGTATGAAGCTCTTTTTGGCCGGAAGTGCCGCACACCGCTGAATTGGTGTGAGTCCGGCGAGAGAGTGGTCTACGGTATTGATCTTGTGAATGATGCCGAGGAACGAGTGCGAGTGATTCAAGCCAACTTGAAGGCTGCGCAATATCGGCAGAAGATCTATGCAGACAAACGACATCAACCTCTCCACTTCGACATCGGGGACCACATGTATCTTCATGTCTCTCCTGAAAAGGGTTCATCGCGTCGGAGTGAAGGGAAAACTAGCTCCGCATTCATCGGGCCATTTGCCGTCATCAAGATATGCGGACCCGTGGCCTATCGTCTGGAGCTACCGGCGTCACTTTCGGCTATTCACAATGTTTTCCATGTCTCTCAGCTGTGGAAATGTCTTAAGTACCCAACTGCAGTTCATATGGAGAACACTGAGGATCTTCAACCGGATCTCACTTATTCCGAGTATCCGATACAGATTATCGACGAGAAGACTCACGTCACAAGAAATCGGACATTGCGATTTTACAAAGTCTTGTGGAGAAACTACACCGCTGATGAAGCCACATTGGAAAACGAGGACTTTCTCTGTTTAAATTTTCCTGACTTGTTTGTACCATATGTCCAGTAGTTTTTCTTCCTTCCTCTTTCTTTTTGTAATCTCGGGACTATAATCTTTTAAGGGGGGAGGAATGTAACAGCCCGGACTTTTGTAGAGTTTGGTTTCAACTTATGAAACAAAGTTAAGGCAAAGGAATAGCTTGAGTTTGTGTCACATGAAATGATGAACACAAAAATGGACATATGAGGGAGTTAAAAAAATTTCTTCAACTCTTGATTAGTATATGCTGATATGAGGAGTGAACTTTACTCTCCAATTTAAACACACGTGCATACCCTTTATGAGTAGAAATGACAGAAATTTAAACACAATTTGAATCGTTTAAAAAGGATTCATGATCATATTGTATAAATGCATCCAAGTGAATTCACCGATGCATTCCTCATGTATTCAAGAGCCTATGTTTCAAATGTGGGGAATTTTAGGGTTCATATACTATTTATTCCGAGGAATAAATGACGGAGAGTTCAAATTCAAATTTGAATTTTAAAACTGAACCAAACATGCTCAATTTTGAAATTTGAGTTTAGATTCAAATTCCTCACATCATGTTTGGTCTACCATCCAATTTGGTGGAATTTAGACGAAGGCAGTGCGGGAATTTTAAAGCACGGAGGATAAGAGAGAGTGAGGGACTGTGGACCCACATGTCATACTCTGTGAAGTGAACCGACTCCCTCACCTCCTCAGCGTGCGCCAGCTCCCGGCAAAACTGTTCCTGACGAGATCTTGGCGCCACCTCCTGTGTGCTCGGTCGACTGTGCTCCGGCGCTTATCCTCCATGCAGGAAGCACACCCGAAGTTTGTTTCTCCCTCAGCTCACTCTCCTCGCTCTGTTTTCACAGCAAGAACCTCGGTGCCGCTCTCGGTGTTGCCGAGCGCACACCGGCATCCGATCACCATTTGTGTAGGATCGAAGAGCACGTGAAAAGCTACCAGAGGGAGGGTACTGAATGGTAGATTTAAACTTTTTAGTGGAAGCAACAAAAACCCCCTCGACAGAAAATCGATCTGTTAAAGAAACTGTGTATGCGACTGATCTAAATATGTTCAACCATGACAAAAGTGGTATATATTATAGATAATCAATTCTCAAAGACACGGCAACAAGAATCACGGAAATCCGTGAAGAAAAACTCAAGTTATGATCAAAAGATCAAATGAGGGTCAATTTGTTCTACTCGAGTAAAAACCAGATCTGCGACACTGCAAATAAACTCGTGTATATCAGAAATTACAAATCCAATGACCGTGAAATTTTCACAGATCATATATAATCACGTTGTGAAGACAACCCAAAAAGAATCACGTCAATTAGATCTGTAAAACTGGAGTTATGATCAAAACACCGAAGCACTGTCCTGCTGTCCAGAAACTCGACGAGAAAGACTTGACAAAAACAAGTCCGACGAACAAGGCACAAAAGCTCCTCTAAATTAAAAATCTTATTGATCAAAACATAATAGGATCATCCCAAGGTTGTATTACCACGAGCTCTGGCCTCTCTTACTTATATAACCAGCCCGGAGGCCAACCCAATTGAAACTAGGACTCTAATCATACTCAGTTTCTGAATCGAAACTTTCCATAACTGCTCAAGACTCTTCTATACGCAGATAGATGCAATCTTAAGACTTCCAAACACCTTAGGAACATATTCCACATTCCTAAAACAACTCAACTTCGCGTCCCACACGAAATCCTATCATAACCAGCTCAAATCTTTCCATATTTGAGCCATAACCGACTCAGCCGCAGCCTGAGTCCATAATCTAGCCGGTTGGACCTTTCCTACCAATTCTTTACGTCCATATCTCTTCATCATGCCTTGGAACCATGTTGCCACGTCCATGCACTCCTTGCACACGTGCAAACACCTTCCAACGACGTCCATGATACCTTCATATGCATTGTTCTTGATCCAAACATGTTGCGCGACCTCCCGATCAACTCAACCACAATTCCTCCAAAACCTCATCTTCTCTCTAAGACTAGTTCAATGGATCCCGTCACCAGCCATATCTTGAACTCAAGCAACACCTGCACATTAATAAACAACCAATACATTCGAGCACAAGTCCGTGACTTGACTCACGTTAGTTCCGAAAACCACAACACCTTACGTGAACACCTCACCTAAGCATGTTGCAAACCATAGCAAAATGTTAACCACCGTAAACAGCCATAACACTTCAAAAACTTAGTAAAAGAATACTAAGAAAACTTTCCATAGATGTAAAGCAAGTTCGAAACATTTGCATGGTAAAAACAGAACCATTGCGATTTAGCTCCGGACCTTGCCAAAGCTAATCAGACCTTGATCCGGAGCTTACCAAAGCTAGCAGAACCTAGCATCGGAACTTACCAAAGCTAGTCGGACCTACCGCTGGAGCTAACCAAACACATGTCGGACCTAGCCATAGCAAGTCAGACCTTACGTCGGATCTTGTCGGAGCTCGGACCTAGAGTTGGACCTTGACAAAAAGAGTGTTTTGACAGAATTCAAAACTTTTATCGTCATAGCCAATGTATTCAGCACACATAGGTCTCACAGTATCCCCCTATATGAATGCATTGGCAACACCACTTAAAATCCGAACATTGGCTTACTCACATGAAAAGTTTTGAAAACAATCAATTGAGAAAGAAATTTCAAAACAAAAATTTCTCCCCTATACATATCCCCCCTTTGTAAATCAGAAATAAAATGAGAAGAAAAACAAAAATTCTCCCCCTGAGAAGAATCGTGCCAAAACACTTGTGAATCGCGCAATGTGTGATCAATTTCTCCCCCTTTGACATTGTATTCAGCAAGGTTCAAAAGAGAAATTTTAATTGTTATGAGCATATTTATAACATATACATATAAAACAAAGTTCATCCAAGCCATACTATCAAGCAACTTACACTATCACATCAATGAGATACAAAAAGTACTGTAAGCCATGCTAGAGATCAAGTGTAATTTTCAATTTAAGCAAGTCATTATCTCACAAACTTAACTATGTCAAGACCTGAAAGCATGACATTTGTTGCTGCATTTTAATTATTTTTCAAAGCACAAATTCAGATCATATGGCATTTGCAAGAGATTATATGCCGCATCAGACTTATTCTAACCAACCAAGCCAAGCCTATGTTATTTGACAATCAGAAGCTTAAGGACATGATTTTAGTCATAACAACTTCTTCCAAGTTCATATCTAAGTGCAATGATAAGCCATCTCAAAATAAGAAGTGCGAAGCATGCTCATTCTCTTGATCTTTTTCTCAATTTTTCATTTGAACATAAAAGCTCAACATGTGAATAGTTTATTGATTATTTTTTCATTATTAAAAGCACTTGTGAGCATGCAACAAATGTAAAACAGCAAGAAACATCGATCATGACCAGATTTAGTGTAAATAATTATTCCAATTACTAGTCATGGCAAAAACTACAAAATGTATAACATGAGTAATGTAGTAAGAACTTTCAGCATATAAAAGGAATCACAAAGTCATATATGTATGAAATACTATGCTCATATTATTTTAAATTCAGATTCGCACATAGACTTCCAAGTTTCAAAAATCTCCCTCAATTTAAGCCATGAGGATGCATAACCCCTATTTCACTACGAATGAAACAAAAACGAGTGAAATCCAAAGGTTTTGTAAAAATGTCAGCCAATTGTTGTGCGGTATCTACATGGTGAAGCACAATGTTTCCTTTTTAAACCTTATCACGGAGAAAGTGATACCTAATATCAATGTGCTTTGTTCTGGAATGTTGCATGGGGTTTTTAGCAATGCAAATGGCACTAGTGTTATCACAAAATAGTGGAACACTATCTAGATCAACCCCATAGTCCTTAAGTGTTTGACCAATCCAAATAATTTGTGAGCAAGCGCTAGCAGCAGCTACATATTCAGATTCGGCTGAGGATTGTGCAACTGAATTTTGTTTTCTAGAGGACCAAACAACAAGTGAATTACCAATAAAATGACAAACACCTGAAGTACTTTTCCTATCAATTCTACAACCCCCAAAATCAGCATCTGAAAAAGCTTTGAAAGTAACGGTTGAGGAAGAAGGAAGAAAAATCCCAAATTCTTGAGTTCCATGTAAGTACCTGAGAATTCTTTTGACAGCTTGATGATGTGAAGCACGTGGGGAAGCTTGAAATCATGCACAAAGACATACGCTGAATTGTATGTCCGGTCTTGATGCTGTGAGGTACAAAAGTGATCCAATCATACTTCTATATTCTTTTTGATCCATGGGTTCATCATCTTCATCAAGTTCAAGTGTCGTTGCTGTACCCATTGGTGTCTGAAGAGACTTACTTTTATCCATGTTGAAACACTTAAGAAGGTATCTTGTATACTTTGTTTGATGCACAAAAGTGCCGTCCTTAATTTGCTTGATTTGCAGCCCCAAAAAGTATGTGAGTCCTCCCATCATAATCATCTCAAATTCTGAACTCATCATAATTGAAAACTTGGACACAATATCATGAGAAGCACAACCAAAGATAATATCATCCACATACATTTGAACGGATAATGAGTCATTGCCATGCTTAAGAACAAAAAGAGTTTTATCAACCTTGCCCATGGTAAACCCCTTTTCAAGTAAGAATAATTTTAACCTATCATACCATGCTCTAGTGGCTTGTTTAAGACCATACAAGTCTTTGGACAGTTTGTAAACATGATTAGGAAAATTTGGATTTTCAAAACCCAGTGGTTGCTTGACATAAACCTCCTCATCTATGTAGCCATTAAGAGAAGCACTTTTAACATCCATTTGATATAACTTGAAACCTTTAGATGAAGCAGATGGTAACAAAATTCTTATGGCTTCTAATCTAGCAACAGGAGCAAAAGTTTTATCGATACACAGCAAAAGTGAGTGCCAACACGTGCTGTAGCTAATCCCCTCGCTACACGGAAGCTTCATCGCTGCTGTTGATCACAATTCGACGATCGCCGCCGAGACCAAGGTGCAAAGGCGGAAACCGAATCCGGGCCACCGTGGACAGAGCGCTACGACCACCCTCGTCTCCAACTCGCTGCACAAGAAAGGTGCACTATGCTTCATAAATTGTGTAGCTGAAACCCTCTTAGCAAATGATCACTCGGATGAGGGGAATTTGACTCTTTCCCGAACCCTAGTGTGGAAGAGTCGAGCTCGGTTTAAACCCAAATTCGGGTTGCACAATCAACCAACACTCGAGCTGACTTGCACATAGCTTCTACACTCCCTAGAGCCCCTCCTCAATGATGAACCAAGCAAAACATCAAGAATTGAGGATGTTCTAGCCGTTTTCTATGCCGTCGGTGCAAAAGCGCCTCGGGTCATTGTGGAGCCCTCGGTTGCCGGCCTTTTCACGGTGTGTGGAGTCCATTTTCAGCATCCTCGAGCTGTCACGGTGCTCACCAAACAATCCCTGACTGTTTTTATGCGGTGTAGAGTGAGAACAGGATCGCCGGAACCCTAACTTCCGCTGTTGCCGGTGCGCAAGGTTTTCCGGTGATCTACGGCCGTCAGCGACCCCACCAATGAGCTCAACGGGTCTGAAAATGGGGGGGGGGGCGGGTAGGAGGCCAGTATGTGGCTGGAAAGTCGAGTCCAGCGACCCTCACCGGAGGGCACCGCCGCTCGGGTCACTGGCGCGAGGTTGAAGAAGCTCTGCATCATGGGGCCCACTGGCAGACATTTGAACTTTTCTCTGTTTTCAGATTTCAGTTCAAAGTTTAAATAGCCACAACTTTGTGTAGGATTGTCCAAAAATTGTCAAATAAATTTTGTTGTATTCATCTGAGAGAGTACTATCCAAGGGTGCAGCCCAATGAAAATCCCTGGATTTGGCTCATTAATTCATATAAAGAAAAATATTGTAGGACTTATTCCAGGAGTTCTGTGTATTGGAAAATTCCCAAATATTGGCAGGACATCCTTCCATATATATCTGAACTACAGTAAAAATATCAGAGGAATTGGACGTCATTTGCTTGGCCAAATATAGTTTCAATCCTTTATGTCTCTGAAAAATAGGAAATTGAACAGAAGCCCATTTAAAGACTTTTACCCAAACCAATTCCTATGAACTCAGGACATTTTTTTACTTCACAAAAGTCTACTTTGCAGCATAGGAAAGCTTAAGATCTAGGAGGTAAAGGCATATTAGCTAAAACCACATCAAGAATTGTTGTGATCACATGGAGCCATTTCATGAGCTCAAATTGTGCACACTGCCTACATACCTGTCCTTGAAGGCATGGTCAAAATTCCAGATTCATTGGACCCCTGGTTCTTGAGCTACCATTATTTAGGTCTAAGTGTTCACATAAGGGTTTAATCACATGGTGATTAATATTACCTTCCTTTCACTTAGCAAAAATCTTCTCTAAGGATGTAGATCCAACAACAGAAACTTTGCTGTTGTTTTTCCCTCATATGTGTGAGTTAACTTGTCCAACAACTTTGAAATAATTTCTAAATTGCTTTTGAATACATGTACATAATCATCTTAATAGCTCACGTGACGTCGACGTTCAACGAGGACTCAACTCCCCAGCGAGGATCTCCATCTCGTGACGAGTTTGGCGGATTCTCTGGACGAAGACTAACTCCTAGCTTCTAACAAAATTGTTGAGCAAGGCAAGCCCCGGTTTGCATATAAGTACCGTATTTAAATTTTGCTTTACTTCACCTCATGTTTATTATACTTGCTATTGTGCCTTATGTCTAGGATGCTTGAAACCCACTTGCATGTCTATTACATCCATGAGTAGAAGGTTTAGTGTAGGCTTTGCCTCGTAGTATATGGCTAGGCTAATGTTGTAGCTAGCTCGGTAGAAGTTGAGTAGTAAAAAGCTACTCGCGAGAAAAGGTCGAGTAATGGCGTTTACTCGTGAGAGGTTGATGATAAGAGCACCCTCGTGAAAATGAGATGGGGACGGGGAAGTTTCTGTCGGATGGAGCGCTCAAGGTTGTCTCGATCTGCAATTGGTGTGACAATGCTTGAGACCACATTGGGCCTGGGTCGGGATGATACGGCAAATGTGGAGGTTGGGTTTAGCCCCGTCCGTATCAGTTAAGGACCGCGCGTATGCGGCCCTGCTGGACAAGATTGAGCTCTACCGGATATATAGTGGGGTATGGGACCCATGAAACCGATGTAACTCGATGGACCGTGATATAGAAACTCATACTTCGCATGGGAATGGAGTTGAGAAGGCGGGAGGTGTAAATCCTTTAGCGGGCAACTTCGACGTGTCCGCACAGAGGACCATCCTGCCCGGCGCGAAACGTTTTCCTATGTCGGGGTGTCGTGTGAAAGGTTGCTGCATACAACATAGTAAAGAGCTCTTGTGAGAGTCTTTCGAGGCGGGTGTATGTGTCGTGTATTCCGGGTTGTTATTGATTCGAATCACCGTCGCTCGCGGAAGAGGATTGAGCATACTTGCCCACTGCGCCTTGGCGTATTAAGAAGAGGAACTAAGTCTCTTAACTTGTTGTTCATGGAATAATCATTGTATTGGAACCTTGACTGAATTAGATATAGTGCCAACTAAAGTTCATTTCCACCTTACACTAGCAACATCGGAATAAGCGTTTCTTGTTGATTGTGGACTTCCGATGTTGTGAGGCGTGAGGAGCACTAAAATGAAGGCTATAAGAATCTGAATATAAGGATCAAGTTTAGTCAAGCTTCATTTCGCAAATTCATGTTCCTACTGTCTTACTACCCCTGCATGTAGAGTTACATGTTTAGGATTGACGGTTAAGACTTGCTGAGCCTTAGTGCTCATGGTTGCTTCTGAGTTATTTTTGCTGGTAGCAGGATGCCTTCTATGAAGAGGGTTGTTCGGTGAGACGACGAACCTCATGGGTCGTTTAACTCACCGGAAACCTAGCCGCTGCCTTACTTTGGTGGATCTAGTAGGAAGCAATCACGGGCTGAACGACTTCTCTTCGGCATAGTAAGGGTCGAGAGTGAATAGATGTCCAGCTTTTAAATTCTGATGTGTGTGTACATTATGTTGTAAAAGATCTTATCTTGAGTAATAAAATGGTGTCATATGTTCTACCATCTTTTCGTGCATGCTGTTGGGTACCGCATCGCACGGAACCACCCAGTGCGACTCCCGGGCGAGATGCACGACCCCGTCGGGGGCGGGGCCCCTCACACTCCGCATACCTTCTGGCATGGAAATGTGTATGCACAGGAATGAAGTGAGCCGACTTGGTTAACCGGTCAACGATTATACAAATGGAATCATGCTTGTTAACAGTCATGGGTAATCCCACAATGAAGTCCATGTTCACATCTTCCCACTTCCGTGCTAGAATTTTCAGGGGTGGCAACAGCCCTGATTTTCTCATGTGATCCGCCTTCACTCGTTTACGCGTATCACACTTTGATACGTACTTGGCAATTTCCCGCTTCATCCGTGTCCACCAAAATTTACTCTTCAAATCTTGGTACATTTTGTTGCTGCGATGATGAATGGCAAACTTAGACAAGTGAGCTTCATCAAGGATCCTCTTTCTCAGCTCCCTATTTCAGGGTACGACTATGCGGTCATTGAACCATAGCGTCCCCCCATCATCCTTCCAGAAACATTTGATGTCACCGCTGTCTATCCGTTTCCGGAGATGTGCCATGCATTTGTCAATCTTCTGAGCTGCAATAATATCCTCCCTAATAGTAGGGATGAGAGCAAGGTTGTAGAGTGATCCATATGGAACCAAGTATAAACTCGGTTCTTCCTCTTCCATTGGTATAATGGTAAGGTTATGGACATGTGATTTCCAACTCAGCGCGTCGGCAACCACATTCGCCATGCCGCGGTGGTAATGAATCTCAATTTCAAAGTCTTTGATAAATTCTAACCACCTCCTTTGTCTCATATTCAGCTCTTTTTGGGTGAAGATATACTTTAGGCTCTTGTGGTCGGTGTAGAAATGCACCAGTTTACAAGAAGATAGTGTCTCCACATCCAATACCACAGCAGCGAGCTCAAGATCATGAGTCAGATAGTGCTGCTCGTGGTTTCGAAGTTGGCGTGAGCCATACGCGACCACACGTCCTTCTTGCATCAACATGCAGCCAAGCCCGATACCGGATGCATCACAATACACATCGGAAGGCTTGGTCGTATCCGGTTGAGCTAAGACCGGGGCTGTTATAATATGCCTCACCAATGCTTGGAACACTCCTTCACAAGCTGAGTTCCAAACATATTTCGTCCCCTTATTCAATAATTCAGTCATCGGCTTAGCTAGCTTGGAGAAGCTCGGAATGAACCTCTGGTAATATCCCGCTAAACCGAGGAAGCTTCTGACTTCATGGACAGAAGGGGGGCTTTCCGTTTCAGCACTTGTTCAATTTTGCTTGGATCAACCGCAATGCCTTCCGCTGAGATGTTATGTCCCAAAAATGGCACTTGGTTGATCCAAAACTCGCATTTGCTGAACTTGGCATAGAGTTTATGGTCCCGCAATCGTTGAAGGACAATTCGCAAGTGTTTGGCATGTTCTTCTTCCAACTTGGAGTAAACCAAGATATCATCAATGAACACCACCACGAACTTGTCCAACTCCGGCATGAACACCGAGTTCATGAGGTACATGAAATGTGCCGGGGCGTTGGTGAGACCAAAAGACATGACGAGATATTCATATAGTCCATATCTCGTCGAGAATGCCGTCTTCGGGATATCTGTGGCGGACCGGAATCCGCTCATCCAGGATCGCAGAGGGTGGTGCCGCGCGGATGCGACACCTGACAGCACACGTCATAAGAACATAATATATTACATGGGAAAAACAACTGAAACTGTACAAACAGGTACAAGCTTCAGTTACAACTATTGTTTATGTTACACAGCGGAAGTCTACACTATACAACTCACGCCCGCCTATCTAGCAAAAGTTGGTTGCCCAGCCCTAGGGCAACCCACACTAGCTGCACTCCTCAGCTCAGTGCGGCGTGTACGGCTCCCACTCAGCCGTGGTCCCCGACGGAGGGTAACCCTCGCCGGTGGACTCGTACTGCGAGTCCGTGGGTGGCTCCTCACCTGAAAAACACTTAAGCAGCAACCGTGAGCACAAAGGCTCAGCAAGGCTTAACCGACTCACCTAAGCATGAAACTCTACATGAGGGGTACAATGGACATAGGATAGTAACATTTCAGCAAAAGGACACGCCTACAAGTTCATCCTTAGTTCATCTTTTAGCAACAAGTTAACAGTTCATGAAATCTGAAATTTAGTAAGCAGTATTTGGTGGCACACATGTAGCAATACAATTATATCAACCAGCAATATTGAATCAACATGTTTCATCCATTAATCTACGTCACGACTCAGTGACCAAGTGGTACTCTTCACCACGAGGGACGGTGAATCGACTCGATATACACCTGCAGGGAAACCCAAAGAGCATGTCACGTACGCCCACCCATGGAGCTGCGCAGCACGCTCACTCGATGTAGTACGGGACAACCTTTCACCCAACAGCCCAAACGTCGAATCGGTCGCACCGAAACGAGCAGGAGGTTCCCCACACGGAGCATCTCTCTATGTCCGTTGGCAGATTTCCACCTTGCTGCCCTCAGCCTACACCTATAAATCGGTGCGTTATGCCTCGACGCCCGGAGGTTTAGGCTACATCGGTTTATCGGGGCCCATATATCCGATATGCCTTCGGTACGTTCAAACTGGATCAGCATGGGCCGCACACGGCTCGGTCCTCAATCGACACGGACAGGGCTGCGCACACAAGACTCCCTCTTGCTGCGCCCTAGCCCCTGCCTAGTCTCATTTTCATTACTAAAATGATCTCACATCACTCAACCGAACCCGTGTGTCCCGAGCCTATCTCACGAGTAGATTCCAACTACTCGACTTGTACCGAAGTCCTATGACTCATTAAGCATAGCCGGTCTACTCGAGGTCTTAGACACTACCCTCACTCTTTTAGGAACCTTTGGTTATGCAAGTGGGGTTCCATCCATCCTATACCTAATGCACCATCATACTTCACATGACACATGTAAACAAATTAAAACTTATAAAAGGGTTAATGCAAACCGGGGCTTGCCTTGTTGCTGCTGGTCGCGGGTTAGTTCCTCTTCTGGAAGTAGGAAGTCCAGCACTTCCGGAGTCTCTTCTTCAACGGCTACACGTTAATGAAATACTACATGTTAATTTAGATGCAAATGTGAGTTTTAGAGTAAGACTTCTACTATTAGTTCTAATAACCAGCCTCTAACACCTGGAACTTTGTTTAAGAATTTAAAGATGAACTGGTGTTGGTGGTTTGGCTTGGACTAAATCACATGGTTAAATGCTAAGTGGTTTTCCCCCTTTTCCATATTAATCCCTTAAGTGGTTAAACAGGACAGGGGTGATCTAGAGCTCCAATGGAGCTGAGAATTTTTTTGTGTGAGTTCCTTGTCACAAGAAAACTCTCTGGACCAAACATTAGCACTTTTTATGGAGTGGTTTGCTCAGAATAATTCTCTTGGCAAATCAGCAAGGAAGAATTTATTCTGAGGTAATACCCCTGTTCATGCTCAACTTAATGAACTACAATTTCAATTATAACTCATAGAGTTTGCATGAATTTTCCTAACATTTTTGGGGTTAAGATTTGCCCAGAACTGAATTTCCAAGTTTTGGAAATTCTCTGAAAATGTTTCTGTATTCAAATGAACACAGCACTTTCCAATTTGAATTCCTCTGACTAAATCAACTCCAAATGGTCTGAAACTTTTACATGGGTTTACTAATGTCCTAAAGAACATTCTGGCAAAATTTGTGGATTTTTGGATGAACCAAACTCCTTCTAAAATTCTTTTGCTGAAAGGCTTTAAAGAATTTTCCAGAATTAATTAATGGGTTTCATAAAAATTGGGTTTCAGATTTGGATTGTACTCTGTTAGAGGAATCCAACAAAATTTGTTTCATAATTTTTGGATTCTCCTAACCCAAGTTGTGGTCCTCCAAAGTTTGAACTACAAACTGGACATTTCAAAATGTTTAAATGTCTGCCAGTGGGTCCCACCTGGCAGTCTTCTCCTTCCTCACGCCAAACAGGGGCCCGCAGCGGCGCACTCCGGCGAGCGTCACCGGAACTGCTCTCCCGGCCGTCTCCCGGCCCCAAACTTGCCGCCCCGCCCTAACTCACGTCGCTGAACTCGTCGGTGGCGTCGCCGGCGGCCGTAGCTCACCGGAACAGGGCTCCCGACGGTGACAGCGGCGGTTAGGGTTCCGGCGTGGTCGGGAATGCGTTACAACGCATCAAAATGATTGGCAAAGGGTCGGAGAGCACCACGGAAGCTCGAGGGTGATGGAAATGGCCGCCAAACCCCATGAAAAGGTCGGCAACCTAGAGCTCCACAGTGAACCGAGCTGTTATTCTATGGCGGCCCGAAAACAACCTAAACCCGGCCATTTCTGGGTCATTTCCCTTGATTCTTGGTCGAGGAGGGCTGCTAGGGAGTGAGGAAGGTGCTGGCCAGCCTGCGCGGCCAATAGCTAAACGAGTAGCAGGAATTTTGGGGTAGACCGCGCTCTACCCGAATGCACTACGTTTCGGAAGAACTGGAAATACTCTTCATCCGGTGGTTCAACAGCTATTCGGCTTGCATCTACACGATCTAGAGAGCACAGCGCACCTTTTTCGTGTAGGAGTCCGGCGGTGAAACTGGCCGTGGCGTGCTGTCCACGGGGAGCAGTTCGCGGCTTTCCGCCGGTGCTCTGTTCCTCGGTGATCGTTGCCGAATTGCACGCGCCACAGGCTAGGAGTCTCGGATTTGCGGGGCTGTCGTGGTAGAGCATGCACGGGCGCTGCTTTTTGGTGCTGCTGGCACGAGCAACCGGGGCTCGGTTGCTGCCGGCGATCGGGAAAAGAGAGCGCGGGGTGAGCTCCGGTTTAGTGCGGGGGTGAGGGAAACAGCGAGCGTGCGATCAATGAAGAAGGCAACGTGCTGCTGTTTGCTCCCGGGTTAACGATCGGATTGAGGCGGCAGAGCCGGCAAGCTGGTCGCCAGCGCGTGCGGAGGGGGGGGGCGAGGTGGCTGCTCGGTCGGCTCGGTGTCGAGCTCTGCCGAGGCCCGGTAAACCGAGTTCGCTCGGTGTTGACTTAGGGCCGAAGTCTAGCTGACTGGTGGGCCCTCTTCTCCCCCTAATCTTCTCTGTTGTGCAAATATCCCACCTACTCAGACTTGAAAAGGGAATTTATCAACCAACTCAGAGGTAGAATTTGAATTCATCAACTTCAAACTGGTTTGGCCACATTCCCTTCATATTTAAATTTGAAAATTCAAACTCAGTTTGAATTGTTACTAATTTGGCTCCCAACGAGATGAAGTCCAATGGGACTGAAAATTGGTGGGACTACTCAGGAAAATATGCTGAGTTTGAATATGAAACTATTTTTTTGAATTTGAGTGATGAAAGTTGCTGCAATTTGAATTTACATTCAAATTGGCCTCTTTTTCAAATACCCCCAAAAGTGCCTCAAAAGTGTTGGATTTTTCATGAAACTTGGACTGAACCTTTCCAAGACTTTTAAAGTTCTAGGGTGAGCTCAATCTCTCATGTTCATGTGTCCAAATCCCACTTTGTGCAAATGAAGGCTTTCCCCTCTAATCACTCTTTTGATGGAGGTTACTTGCTCTTCACAATATTTTCCTAAGGTGTCCACAATAAAACTGTGGTGTTGTGAGGTGAAGAAAAGTTTTTGCAAGTCCCTTTTCTTGGGCTTTTACATCCCTCCCCCCTTAAAAGAATCTCGTCCCGAGATTACAAAAGAAGAGATAGCGATGTAATAGGGACTTACCCGTGTTGATATGCCATGAACTCCGGGTAATTTGAGCGAAGGAACTCCTCGCTCTCCTACGTCGCTTCTTCTGCGGTGTGGTTACTCCAGAGTATCTTGTAGAACCACAACGTTCTTCCTGCATCAACACGCAGCCAAACCCAATACCAGACGCGTCACAATACACGTCGGAGGGCTTTGTTGTATCCGGCTGAGCTAACACCGGGGCTGTTGTGAGATGCTTCACCAATGTTCGGAACGCTCCTTCACACGCCGTGTTCCAAACATATTTCGTCCCTTTCTTCAGCAACTCTGTCATCGGCTTAGCGAGCTTGGAGAAACTTGGAATGAATCTCCGGTAGTATCCCGCCAACCCGAGGAAGCTTCTGACTTCATGAACTGAAGTGGGAGCTTTCCATTTCAGCACTTGCTCTATTTTGCTTGGGTCAACCGCAATGCCTTCAGCTGAGATGATATGTCCCAAGAATGGCACTTGGCTGATCCAAAACTCACATTTACTGAACTTGGCGTAGAGTTTATGGTCTCGCAATCGTTGAAAAACGATCCGCAAGTGTTCGGCATGTTCGGCTTCCATCTTGGAGTAAACCAAGATATCGTCGATGAACACTACCACGAACTTGTCCAGCTCCGGCATGAACACCGAGTTCATGAGATACATGAAATGGGCTGGAGCATTTGTGAGACCAAAGGACATGACGAGATATTCATATAATCCATATCTCGTTGAAAAGGCCGTCTTCGGGATATCCTCCGCCCGGATCTTGATCTGGTGATATCCAGAGCGAAGGTCCATCTTTGAGAATACACTTGCCCCCACAAGTTGATCAAACAAGATGTCAATTCGGGGCAGTGGGTACTTATTCTTGATGGTGACGGCGTTGAGCGGCCGGTAATCCACACACAGCCTCAGGGTCTCATCCTTCTTCTTCACGAATAGCGCCGAGCATCCCCAAGGCGAGGAACTCGGCCTAATGAAACCCTTGCTCAACAGATCATTGAGCTGTTCTTTCAGTTCCGCCAGCTCATTTGGAGCCATCTTGTATGGTCTCCGTGATATGGGCGTAGTCCCGGGTGCGAGCTCGATCTTGAACTCGACATCCCGCTCAGGTGGCATGCCCGGAAGATCATCCGGGAACACGTCAGGATACTCCCGGACTACGGGGATGTCTTCTAACTTGAGAGCCTCAGCACCATTGATCGCTGAAACCTCTCTGACTGGATTATCTAATAGGAGGGACTGCGGACGGTGTAATGGGGAGTTGAGGTGAACCGTCCGTGTTGAAGTTTTGAGGACAGCGCCATGGTAGCTGAGCCATGACATTCCCAAGATTACATCAATCTTCTGTCCCCCTAGGATAATCATAGTGGTGGGATATATCTCCCCACCTAAGCACAGTGGTGCTTTTTGGAACCATCATAGTTGCTGAAATCTTTCCTCCCGGTGAGCAGATCATATAAGAACACTCGGTTGGAAAGGCTTCCAGCTGATGCTTAGCCACATATGATGCACTAATGAAGTCGTGGGTTGCACCAGAATCAAAAAGTATGATGATAGCTTGATGGTTGAGAGAGAACGTACCCGCCAGCACGTTTTCTCCTTCTGGGACGTCCTCATTGTCGAGGTTGCGGACGCCTCCAGTCCGCTGACCAACCTTCTTCACCAGAGGTCGGCCTCGAGCACCGCCCTGGAGCTGGGCTTGCCCGCTGCTCTGCTGCCCCTGGGGACAGTCCTTCGCGAAGTGGCCCGCCTGGCCACACGTGAAGCAGGTGAAACGGGGCGGTCCCCCGCTAATCGGTGGACGGAATCCCGGGGCGCGTTGTGGCGGTGGAAACGCCCGGGGTACCGTCTGCTGCTGTTGCTGTCTTGGTGGTGGCATCGGCGGACGGAATGGGGGTGCTTGGAACGAACGTCCCCCGAACTGTTGAGGTCGCGCCGGTGGACGCCACTGCTGCCCGGATGGTGTCCGATACACCATACGGTACTTCTGGGGCGCGCCACTCCCACCGCTGCTAGGTGGAGCGTTGCGCTTCCTCTGCTCAGCTGCCAACTCCCGCTGAGCGTCCTCTTGCATGATGGCGGCATTGACTAGGTCGTTGAATGTGCCGCGGTTCCACTGTACGAGGTGGGTCTTCATTTCGGGGTGTAACCCCCGATAGAAGTGCTCCCTCTTCTTCTCCTCTGTGGAGATGTAGTCTGACGCATACTGCGCCAGATGGTTGAAGGCACGGGAGTAGTCGTGGGCACTCCTCCCGCCCTGCTTCAGTTCCAAAAATTCTTGGAACTTCCTCTTCATTATTCCGGGAGGGATGTGATAGGCGCGGAACGCCTCCCGGAACTCTTGCCATTCCACGGCATGGCCAGCCGGACGTGAGGCGACATAATTCGCCCACCACGCACCAGCGGCACCGTGGAGCTGCTGTGCTGCGAACAGGGTCTTCTGCCGCTCCGTACACTGGAGCAGCCCAAACTTGGACTCGATGGTCCACAGCCAGTTGTCAGCCTCCAGTGGTTCTTCAGCTTCGGTGAACACTGGAGGGTGCATACTCATGAAATCCGAGTACGACACTTCGCGGGGCTCACGAGGCCCTCGCTCTTGACGTCCCCCCGCCTGGGACGTATTCTGCACGATCGTGCGGAGCAGGTCGGTCTGCTCCTCACGACCTCCCACCAGTGCCGCTATCACATCCGCTAGAGTAAGCGGAGGCGGCGGTGGTGGCTGCTGCTGCGGGGTGCTGTCGTAGGCCGGTGCCTGGGAGTCATCGCCTCCACCTTGGCTAGAGCCACCAACCTCGTGCGTGGTCCTAGTACGAACCATATGCAACCATACGACAAGAACATCAGTCCCGCAAAAGAGTGCATGCAGTCCAATTGAAATAGGTGTAAAACATAATGACAATAGAAACATGCGATATATCTCGTAAGTAGATAGTGTAATAACTTTGCACAAGCTACACCATTACCAGACCAAACACAGCTAGTTTAATCCAACTTGATGAACCTCCACTTTGGAAGCTCACCAAAACTAGGTTTGGCCACCACGAGACATTACTATCGCGTTGTCATCACGTATACCACCCTTAGGGTACAACACCCTCTCCAATGAGTTCAACTGTCATTCTTCTGTCAGAATGACCAGTTTCTACCTATTCCAAGTTTTGATCTGGTTCTGGGCATTTTCATGACTCAAGTTGAATCCCAAAGTTAAAGTTAACTTCAGTATCTTTCCATAGAGTATTCAATTGCCCCCGGATCAGCCTTGGTTAAAAAGTTATGCTAATTCAAAGTCAGCAGAATTTCTGGAAGAATTTTTAACAGCACCTCCCTTGGAAGTTGCTGTTTTCCCATTCGAGTTTCCACTGAAATCTGTGCTGAACTTCAGAAACTTTGAATTGCAAAGATATCACACATCTTCTACTCTTTCTAAGGAGGTATCATATGAAATTTTTGGGTTTTGCTACTGGAAGTTATCATTAGAAAACAAGACAGTTCAGAGAATGTTCTACTCTGTCCTGGTTCTAGACAGTTCACATTCCTCTGAGATTTAAGCCATCTTAAGGTGAGTTTCAGCTCTGGAAGTCTACAACAAAGTTGTAGAGTACTTAAATACCTTTCCAGAACTATATAGCACACCTCTCTGGGCTAAAAGACCTGTGAGTTATGCCCTGTTGAAGATCAGCAAACGTGCTGCCCAAAACAGAGCACTCTGTTTTTCAGTCTTTTGGCTACACTGCTCCACTATCCCATTCTTATACCCAACCAGGGTCCTAAATGTTGAACCTATAGATTTTAATTCCTTGTTATTATTATTTTCATGCATATGACTACAATATCTCGGTACTACAATCCTTACAAAAGAAAATCCTAACCGGATCATACCGGCATATACGTCTCAAGTGTGGCACTAAACGGTCTCTCACACACGTTTTCTACACGGATACATACGTGGTTAGTACCTGCAGAAGACCACACAATAATGGTGCACTCAATGGTTATTCATTTCAGGCAGTTCCATATTTGAAAGTAAATACAAACGCCCGTATCATTGTCATACGGCCGTCCTTGAGCTAAGTCACGTCTCAAGGCACGTGATCGTGTTTCAACACCACACGACGGGGAACCCGAGTAGGTCATGAACGGGTCGTCACGGTTGGGAATGTTATCAACCCAACAGATACCACCTACTGCCCTGCAGGGCACGCCGATGGCAAGCGCTGCGTATGTCCTCCTGGGCTATTTCCAGACGAACACACTCTCGCGTTACTGACCACGCGATGGGGTCTCCACTTACTTGCCTAATGCATGCTAGGGATCAGCGTTTCATATGAACTCAGGGACATGAAGAGTCCAAGAGGTTCATATTGACGTCCCACACCAAGCTGTGAGACTCTATCCCTGAGCCACGTTCCTTGTCAGGGGGAGCTAACCGAAATTGAACCGCTTTCGGTGGCGTTCCTTACCATACTTACCAGAGCATAGGCGCGTCGTTACATAATTGAAATTCAGAATTATAACACATAATTTAGTCTTTGCCACTTTAAGTAACTATGCTAATATAGTCCTTACTTGGGCAACTACCGAACCCTCACCGTATACCTAAGTTTTTCCTATAATGCAGTCCTTTAGTACTGTGCTATCCCCACTGCGGCTCTGATACCAGGCTGTGGCGGACCGGAATCCGCTCATCCAGGATCGCAGAGGGTGGTGCCGCGCGATGTGATACCTGACAGCACACGTCATAAGAACATAATATATTACATGGGAAAAACAACTGAAACTGTACAAACAGGTACAAACTTCAGTTACAACTATTGTTTATGTTACACAGCGGAAGTCTACACTATACAACTCACGCCCGCCTATCTAGCAAAAGTTGGTTGCCCAGCCCTAGGGCAACCGACACTAGCTGCACTCCCCAGCTCAGCGCGGCGTGTACGGCTCCCACTCAGCCGTGGTCCCCGACGGAGGGTAACCCTCGCCGGTGGACTCGTACTCCGAGTCCGTGGGTGGCTCCTCACCTGAAAAACACTTAAGCAGCAACCGTGAGCACAAAGGCTCAGCAAGGCTTAACCGACTCACCTAAGCATGAAACTCTACATGAGGGGTACAATGGACATAGGATAGTAACATTTTAGCAAAAGGACACGCCTACAAGTTCATCCTTAGTTCATCTTTTAGCAACAAGTTAACAGTTCATGAAATCTGAAATTTAGTAAGCAGTATTTGGTGGCACACATGTAGCAATACAATTATATCAACCAGCAATATTGAATCAACATGTTTCATCCATTAATCTACGTCACGACTCAATGACCAAGTGGTACTCTTCACCGCGAGGGACGGCGAATCGACTCGATATACACCTGCAGGGAAACCCAAAGAGCACGTCACGTACGCCCACCCGTGGAGCTGCACAGCACGCTCACTCGATGTCGTACGGGACAACCTTTCACCCAACAGCCCAAACGTCGAACCGGTCGCACCGAAACGAGCAGGAGGTTCCCCACACGGAGCATCTCTCTATGTCCGTTGGCAGATTTCCACCTTGCTGCCCTCAGCCTACACCTATAAATCGGTGCGTTATGCCTCGACGCCCGGAGATTTAGGCTACATCGGTTTATCGGGGCCCATATATCCGATATGCCGTCGGTACGTTCAAACTTGATCAGCGTGGGCCGCACACGGCTCGGTCCTCAATCGACACGGACAGGGCTGCACACACAAGACTCCCTCTTGCTGCGCCCTAGCCCCTGCCTAGTCTCATTTTCATTACTAAAATGATCTCACATCACTCAACCGAACCCGTGTGTCCCAAGCCTATCTCACGAGTAGATTCCAACTACTCGACTTGTACCGAAGTCCTATGACTCATTAAGCATAGCCGGTCTACTCGAGGTCTTAGACACTACCCTCACTCTTTTAGGAACCTTTGGTTATGCAAGTGAGGTTCCATCCATCCTATACCTAATGCACCATCATACTTCACATGACACATGTAAACATATTAAAACTTATAAAAGGGTTAATGCAAACCGGGGCTTGCCTTGTTGCTGCTGGTCAGGGGTTAAGTCTTCGTCTGGAAGAAGGAAGTCCAGCACTTCCGGAGTCTCTTCTTTAACGGCTACACGTTAATGAAATACTACATGTTAATTTAGATGTAAATGTGAGTTTTAGAGTAAGACTTCTACTATTAGTTCTAATAACCAGCCTCTAACACCTGGAACTTTGTTTAAGAAATTTAAAGATTAACTGGTGTTGGTGGTTTGGCTTGGACTCAATCACATGGTTAAATGCTAAGTGGTTTTCCCCCTTTTCCATATTAATCCCTTAAGTGGTTAAACAGGACAGGGGTGATCTAGAGCTCCAATGGAGCTGAGAATTTTTTGTGTGAGTTCCTTGTCACAAGAAAACTCTCTGGACCAAACATTAGCACTTTTCATGGAGTGGTTTGCTCAGAATAATTCTCTTGGCAAATCAGCAAGGAAGAATTTATTCTGAGGTAATACCCCTGTTCATGCTCAACTTAATGAACTACAATTTCAATTATAGCTCATAGAGTTTGCATGAATTTTCCTAACATTTTTGGGGTTAAGATTTGCCCAGAACTGAATTTCCAAGTTTTGGAAATTCTCTGAAAATGTTTCTGTATTCAAATGAACACAGCACCTTCCAATTTGAATTGCTCTGACTAAATCAACTCCAAATGGTCTGAAACTTTTACAGGGGTTTACTAATGTCCTAAAGAACATTCTGGCAAAATTTGGGGATTTTTGGATGAACCAAAATCCTTCTAAAATTCTTTTGCTGAAAGGCTTTAAAGAATTTTCCAGAATGAATTAATGGGTTTCATAAAAATTGGGTTTCAGATTTGGATTGTACTCTGTTAGAGGAATCCAACAAAATTTGTTTCATAATTTTTGGATTTTCCTAACCCAAGTTGTGGTCTTCCAAAGTTTGAACTACAAACTGGACATTTCAAAATGTTTAAATGTCTGCCGGTGGGTCCCACCCGGCAGTCTTCTCCTTCCTCGCGCCAAACAGGGGCCCGCGGTGGCGCACTCCGACGAGCGTCACCGGAACTGCTCTCCCGGCCGTCTCCCGGCCCCAAACTTGCCGGCCCGCCCTAACTCACGTCGCTGAACTCGTCGGTGGCGTCGCCGGCGGCCGTAGCTCACCGGAACAGGGCTCCTGACGGTGACAGCGGCGGTTAGGGTTCCGGCGTGGTCGGGAATGCGTTACAACGCATCAAAATGATTGGCAAGGGGTCAGAGAGCACCACGGAAGCTCGAGGGTGATGGAAATGGCCGCCAAACCCCATGAAAAGGTCGGCAACCTAGAGCTCCACGGTGAACCGAGCTGTTATTCTATGGCGGCCCGAAAACAACCTAAACCCGGCCATTTCTGGGTCATTTCCCTTGATTCTTGGTCGAGGAGGGCCACTAGGGAGTGAGGAAGGTGCTGGCCAGCCTGCGCGGCCAATAGCTAAACGAGTAGCAGGAATTTTGGGGTAGACCGCGCTCTACCCGAATGCACTATGTTTCAGAAGAAATGGAAATACTCTTCATCCGGTGGTTCAACCGCTATTCGGCTTGCATCTACACGATCTAGAGAGCACAGCGCACCTTTTTCGTGTAGGAGTCCTGCGGTGAAACTGGCCGTGGCGTGCTGTCCACAGGGAGCAGTTCGTGGCTTTCCGCCGGTGCTCTGTTCCTCGGCGATCGTTGCCGAATTGCACGCGCCACAGGCTAGGAGTCTCGGATTTGCGGGGCTGTCGTGGTAGAGCACGCACGGGCGCTGCTTTTTGGTGCTGCTGGCACGAGCAACCGGGGCTCGGTTGCTGCCGGCGATCGGGAAAAGAGAGCGCGGGGTGAGCTCCGGTTTAGTGCGGGGGTGAGGGAAACAGCGAGCGTGCGATCAATGAAGAAGGCAACGTGCTGCTGTTTGCTCCCGGGTTAACGATCGGGTTGAGGCGGCGGAGCCGGCAAGCTGGTCGCCAGCGCGTGCGGAGGGGGGGGGGCGAGGTGGCTGCTCGGTCGGCTCGGTGTCGAGCTCTGCCGAGGCCCGGTAAACCGAGTTCGCTCGGTGTTGACTTAGGGCCGAAGTCTAGCTGACTGGTGGGCCCTCTTCTCCCCCCTAATCTTCTCTGTTGTGCAAATATCCCACCTACTCAGACTTGAAAAGGGAATTTAGCAACCAACTCAGAGGTAGAATTTGAATTCATCAACTTCAAACTGGTTTGGCCACATTCCCTTCATATTTAAATTTGAAAATTCAAACTCAGTTTGAATTGTTACTAATTCGGCTCCCGACGAGATGAAGTCCAATGGGACTGAAAATTGGTGGGACTACTCAGGAAAATATGCTGAGTTTGAATCTGAAACTATTTTTTTGAATTTGAGTGATGAAAGTTGCTGCAATTTGAATTTACATTCAAATTGGCCTCTTTTTCAAATACCCCCAAAAGTGCCTCAAAAGTGTTGGATTTTTCATGAAACTTGGACCGAACCTTTCCAAGACTTTTAAAGTTCTAGGGTGAGCTCAATCTCTCATGTTCATGTGTCCAAATCCCACTTTGTGCAAATGAAGGCTTTCCCCTCTAATCACTCTTTTGATGGAGGTTACTTGCTCTTCACAATATTTTCCTAAGGTGTCCACAATAAAACTGTGGTGTTGTGAGGTGAAGAAAAGTTTTTGCAAGTCCCTTTTCTTGGGCTTTTACAATATCCTCCGCACGGATCTTGATTTGATGATACCCGAAGCGAAGGTCCATCTTTGAAAACACACTTGCACCCACAAGTTGATCAAACAGGATATCAATGCGGGGCAGTGGATATTTGTTCTTGATGGTGACGGTGTTGAGTGGTCGGTAATCCACACACAACCTCAAGGTTTCATCTTTCTCCTTGACGAACAGCGCCGAGCATCCCCATGGCGAGGAACTCAGTCTAATGAAACCCTTGCTCAACAAGTCATTGAGCTGTTACTTCAACTCAGACAGCTCATTCAGAGCCATCTTATACGGTGTGCGCAATATTGGTGTAGTCCTGGGCGCAAGTTCAATCTTTAACTCCACGTCCCATTCAGGTGGCATGCCAGGGAGATCATCCGGGAACATATCGGGGTATTCTCGGACTATGGGGATGTCCTCTAACTTGGGAGCTTCAGTATAATAGGCACTGAAACTTCCGGGACATGGTTTTCTAATATGTGTAAATGCGGACGGTGGAGTGGAGAGTTGAGGTGAACTGTCCGTGGTAAAGTTTCCATGACAGCGCCATGGTAACTTAGCCATGACATTCCTAAGATTGCATCAATCTTCTGCCCCTCAAGAATAATCATAATAGTGGGATATATTCTCCCACCTAAGCACAATGGTGCTTTTGGAATCATCACATTTGCTGAAATCTTCCCTTCCGGTGAGCAGATCATATATGAGCACTCGGTTGGAAAGAGTTGCAGTTGATGCTTAACCACATATGGTGCACTTATGAAGTCGTGGGTTGCACCAGAATCAAATAAAATGATGATTGCACGATCGTTGAGAGTGAACGTACCCGCCAGCATATTCTCTCCTTCCGGGGCGTCCTCATTGTCGAGGTAACGAACGCCCCCAGGTTGCTGACCTCCCTTCTTAACCGGTGGTCGCCCTCGAGCACCGCCCTGATATTGGGCTTGCCCACTGCTTTGCTGCCCCTGTGGGCAGTCCTTCGAGAAATGACCCGCCTGGCCACACGTATAGCATGTGTAGCGAGGCGGTCTTCCGCTGACCGGCGGACGGAACCCCAGGGCGCATTGTGGCTGTGGAAACGCCCGGGATACCATCTGCTGCTATTGCTGCTGTTGCGGTCGCGATGGTGACATAGGCGGTTGGAATGGGGTGGCTGATAAGGATGACCCCCAAACTGTTGAGGTCATGCCGGTGGATGCCACTGCTGACCGGATGGTGTCCGATACACCATTCGGTATTTCTGAGGAGCTGACCGGATGGTGTCCGATACACCATTCGGTATTTCTGACTGGATGGTGTTCGATACCCCGCTGCTAGGTGGAGCGCTGCGCTTCTGCTGCTCAGCCGCAAATTCCCGCTGAGCATCCTCTTGCAGAATCGCGGCATTGACGAGGTTGTTGAAGGTGCCGCGATTGCATTGCGAGAGGTGAGTCTTCGTCTCGGGATTTAAACCCTGATAGAACTGCTCGCGCTTCCTCTCCTCGGTGGAGATGTAGTCTGACACGTACTACGTTAGATGGTTGAACACGTGGGAGTAGTCATGGGCACTCCTCCCGCCTTGCTTCAGTTCCAAGAATTCTTGGAACTTCCTCTTCATCATCCCGGGAGGTATGTGATAGGCGTGGAACGCCTCCCGTAATTCTTGCCATTCCACGGCGTGGACTGCAGGTAGTAAGGCGAGATAATTCGCCCACCATGCTCCGGCGGCACCATGAAGCTGCTGCGCCGCGAAGAGAGTCTTCTGCCGCTCCGTGCACTAGAGCAGCCCAAATTTGGACTTGATCGTCCGCAGCCAGTTATCGCCTCCAGTGTTTCCACTGCTTCGGTGAACACCGGAGGATGCGTACTTATGAAATCTGTGTACGTAGTAAGGCGGGGCTCACGAGGCCCCCTTTCTTGATGCGTCCCCGCCTGGGACGTATTCTGCACAATCGTGTGGAGTAGGTCGGTCTGCTCCTCACGAGAGCCCACCAGCGCAGACATCACATCCGCTAGCATAAGCGGAGGCGGCAGTGGTGGTTGTTTCTGCGGGGTGTTGTCGTAGGCAGGCGGCTGGGAGTCATCACCCCCTTGCTGACTCGAGCCCCCGACCTCGTGCGTGGTCCGGGTACGAACCATCTGCAACCATAACGACAAAAGCATTAGACCCATAGCATACTCCATGCAGTCTATAAAATAGTGGTAAACATAATGACAGCAAACATGCGAGACGTCTCGTACATAGATAATGTATTAACTTTGCACAAGATACACCATTACCAGACCAAATACAAACTAGTGACATCCAAATTGATGGACTTCTTCTTTGGAAGTTCATCTCAACCAGATTTGGTCACTACGAGACGTTAATATCACTCTGTCATCATGTATACTACCCTTTATCTTCAATACGGCACAAACATGGTCTCTAGCAAAAAAACTTAAGTAGGTAACATACTAAAATCATTAACTAGTTGAATATAACAACTCCTGAGTATGTCCTACCCCATTGGTTGTAATAAAACCCCAATAGGTACAACAGTCCTTCAAATGAGTTCAACTGTTCATTCCTCTGCCCAGAATGACCAGTTTCTACTTATCCCAGATTTATACCTGGTACATTGCATTTTCACAACTCAAGTTGAATACCAAAGTTAAATTTAACTTCAGTATATTTCCAACGAGTATTTATTTGACCCCAGATCAGCTCTGGTTAAAAAGTAATGATAATTCAACAGAATTTCTGGAATAATTTCAACAGCACATCCTTTGAAAGTCGCTGTTTTCAACTCAAAAGTCCACTGAATTCCGTGCTGCAACTGCAAAAACTTTTAATTAAAAAGATGTAACACATCTCCTAACCTTTCCAAAAATGTATGATATGATTATTTTAGATTTCTCTACAGAAAGTTATGCTTGAAAAACAGAACAGTCCAGATTTAGAGTTTTGAAGCTGTCCTGGTTCTGGACAGTTTACAATCCTCTGGAATTTCAACCAGTTTGCTCTGCGATTCTGTTCCGGAAGTCTACAACGAAGTCGTAGAGCACTTAGACCTTCTTCCAGAACTATATCCTACACCTCCATTGGCTAAGTAACCTGTGAGTTATGCTCTGTTAAATTTTAGCAAACTTGCTGCCAAAAACAGAGCACTCTGTTTTTCCAGTCCTTGGGCTGAACTACTTAGTTTTTGGAATTTCTCTTCAAAACCAGAATTCTAAAGAATAAACATGGTTATCTTAGTTCCTTTTCAAAATTGTTTTTAATGCAATCATAATTATTAAATGTCGGTACTACGTTCCTCACCAAATGGAAAATCCTAACCGGATTATACCGGTATATACGACTCAACCGTGGCACTAAAACGGCCTCTCGCAAACGTGTACTACACGGGATACGTACGTGGTTAGTACCTGCAGAAGAACACTCAATAATGATGCACAGATAGGGTTTCTCATTACAGGCAGGTCCATATCATAATAAAAACATACGCCCCGTATCATTTCCATATGGGACGTCCTTGAGTCAAGTCACGTCTAAAGGTACATGGTCGTGTTTTCACACCACATGACGGGGAACCCGAGTAGAGCGTGAACGGGTGACATGGTTGAGAATTTTATCAACCCAACGGATACCACTTACTGCCTTGCAGGGCATGCCGATGGCAAGCGCTACGTATGCCCTCCTAGGCTATTTCCAGAAAAACACACTATCGCGTTACCGACCACACGATGGGGTTTCCACTTTCTTGCCTAATGCACGCCGAACTCATCAACATGAAGAATTCAAGAGTTTCATATTGACGTCTCACACCAAGCTGTGAGACCTATACCCTGAACCACTTTCCTCGTCAAAGGAGCTAACCGAAATTGATCCGCTTTCGGTGACGTTCCTTACCATACTTACCTGAGCGTAGGTGCGACGTTACATAATCGAAATTCAGAATTTTAACAAGTAGGTTAGTCATGTCACTTTAAGTAACTATACTAATATAGTTCTTATTTGGGCATACTAACGATTCCTCACTGTAATCCTAAGTTTACTCGTAATACTATCCTTATTTAGTGTCCTATCCCCTAAGCAGCTCTGATGCCAGCCTGTGACGGATCGAAATCCATACATTCCAGGATCACAGTCCATACATTCCAGGATCACAGAAGGTGGTGCCGCACGATGCGACACCCGATAGCACACACGATAAGGTAACATAGTATTACATTGAAAACATGCTGAATTTTTATAAAAGTAGTACAATCTTCAGTTACAACTCCTGTACAGAGTCTACTACAGCGGAAGGTATTTATACAACTCACGCCAACACCTAACTAGCAAAAGTTGGTTGTCCGGCCCTACGGACAACCCACACTAGCTCCACTCAGCCTCAGCGCGGCGTGTACGGCTCCCACACAGCCGTAGTCCCCGACCAGGGGTACCCTCGCCGGTGGACTCGTACTCCGAGTCTGTGGGGTACTCCTCACCTGCAAACACTCATAGCAGCAACCGTGAGCACGATGGCTCAGCAAGTCTTAACCGACTCTCCTACACATGAAACTCTACATGCAAGTCATACTCGAATATAGGATGAAAGTTTGCAGCAAAAGGACACACCTACAAGTTCATCCTTAATTCATCTTTTAGCTGCAAATTAACAGTTCAGAAATCTGAAAATTAGTGAGCAATATTTGGTGGCACATATGTAGCAATACAAGTTATTCATATCAGCAGTATTGAATCACAAGATTCCATATTTTAACCTACGTCATGACTCACTGACCAAGTGGTACTCATTACCGCGAGGGACGGTGAATCAACTCGATATACACCTGAAGGGATACCCGAATAGCACGTCGCGTACGCCCATCCATGGAGCTGCACAGAACGCTCACTCGATGTCTTACGGAACAACCTTTCACCAAACAGCACAAACGTCGAGCCGGTCGCACCCAAACGGACAGGAGGTTCCGTACATGCAGCATCTCTCTATGCCCATTAGTGGATTCCACCTTGCTGCCCTCAACCTACACCTATAAATTGGTGCGTCATGCCTCGACGCCTGGAGGTATAGGTTACATCAGTTTATCGGACACCATATATCCGATACGCCTTCTGTACATTCAAACATGATCAGTGTGGGCCGCACACGGATCGGTCCTCAATCGACACGGACAGGGATATGCACTCACGACTTTCTCTTGCTGCGTCCTAGCCCCTTGACACGACCCCACTGGTCCTGTCGAGCCAGGATCACGCTGAGGGGTGCTGCGTTGCACAACACCGTATAACACACGTCAAAGGTACAAAGCGGAAGCGGAAGCTTTATTACATAAACAAGTTTATTAACATGTTTACATCAAAATAAGTTTAGTCCACACTCGCGGGCGTAGACTAAGCATCAAGTGCACGTTCAGCCCTCGAACGTGTCCTTGCTAGCACACTCGCACACTAACTCTGCGGCGTGCACGACTCCCACTCGACGGGGTTCCCCTCCTGGGGTTCCGTCTCCTCTTCGGGAGTCCCTTCCTCATAGAACCCTGCAAAAGCTTCAAACACAAGCAGTGAGCACGAAGGCTCAGCAAGTCTGACCCGTCTCACCTAAACATGAAACTTCTACATGAGGGTGATGGGTTGCATGAGGTAAAAATCATTTGCAAGGACTCGCCTAATTAGTAGAACCTTACTTTCAAGTTTTAGCAGCAGGTTGTGGAGAACTTTACGCTAAGGCACATGAGAGAGCCGCAATCAAACAAGAAACGCATTTCTCTCATGTACTTTGCCCAAAGTTGAAAAGAACTTTAGTTAGCACTAAGCTACAACATATCATTAACAATCAATATCCAACTTTCAATCAGCAACATTTTAACATGTAACTAGCCTGTTCTTTCTACGTCACGGTACAGTGAACAAGTGGTACTCACTGACCGCGAGGGACGGCGATTATAATCGATTTACACCTGCAGGGTTACCCGAACAACCCGTCACGTACGCCCGTACTCGATGTTGCCTACAACAACCATCACGGACGCCGTACGCGACTACCTTTCACCCGTTAGCCAAATATTGAACCGGTCCCATCGTCCCGAGCAAGAGGTCCCTGCACGCGCATCTCTGTGCCGCCAGCTGATTTACACCTCGAGCTCTCAACCTACCCTCTGAACGACGGGCAATGCCTCAATACCCAGCTACCCGAGTTACATCAGTTTCCCGGTTCCCATATAGCCGGTAGGTCTTCGGTACTGTTCTAGCTTGTTCAACAGGCCCGCACACGGCTCGGTCCTCAATCGACACAAGCGGAGCTACAGCACACAGGCCCCAAAGTCCTGCTGCCCTTACTCTCCGCTCGGTCTCATTTTCTTGCCATGTGTATCATGTGCTATCTCTACCCGAGCAATGTGCCTCTAGCCTATTCTCGCGAGTAGTTCCAACTACTCGACTTGTACCGAATCCTACTCTATCCTAGCAATGCAGTGGCTAACGGGGTTTGCAATCCTAAACCCCAACCCATGGTTTTCTTGGCTATGCAGTGGGGTTTCCAAACAAGACTCTGATGCACAACATAAAGAAAACAAGTATGTGCTCAAAACAATAAAAATTTATAAAATGGTTAATGCAAACCGGGGCTTGCCTTGCTGCTCTTGGTCGTAGGCTAGCTGTTCCTCCGGAGTAACGAAGTCTAGGACTTCGGGTTCCTCCTCGACCTTAGCGACTACATGATAAGAACAATGTATGTATTAATTAAATGCTTTTGTATTAACTTTGAAGTTGTGAAGTCTATAACCTTTACTAGATAGACCTAATGACTGTGAAACTTTTACTGTGGCTTGGTTACAACCTAAACAGAGACTTGGTCAAGTTTTAGTTGCAGCAAAGCTCATTTGAGCCCTCCACAAATAATTATGTCCTTGACCTTAATTAAAGGCTTTTAGGGTGTTCTAAGTATTTTCATGAAACAAACTATGACTTTCTGAAAACTAGATTTTCAGAGGGTTCTAATGGAATTGGTCTCACTTAATTTGGAAGTCTCTAACTAAAGATATGAGCTAAACAATTTCAGAGAAAATTCTGAAAATGTTTCTGAACATTTTCTATTTTCTCTGGAACAGTTTTACTAATCACACCATTAGGTGGACTAAATGAGCTCAAATGGATCTGAAATTTTTATGGTAGTTCAAGGATATTTTGGTGAACATCTCAGCAAAATTTCAGGATTTTCCTCCAAATGATTCTCCAGTTAAAATTCCTAACAATTTAAAATTTAAGGAATTAATTCTGGAGAATTAAGGAATTTCATGAAGTGACACTTGATTTTCTGGAAAGTACTCAAAGAGCTGAATCCAGCAAAATTTGGTTCACTCAATTTGGAGCTTTCTAGCCAAAGTTATAAGGATTTGAAGTTTGAAGGAAATCTGAAAATCGGGGAAAAGTTTAAACTCGCGCGTGGGCCCAGGGGACACGCGTCGCACGCCGAAGCGACAGCACACCGCGGCCCACAAGGCTTTTGCGCGCCAGCACACCCGATCCCGGCCGCAGCCGGATCCCGATTCAAAATATCGGCCGCTGACAGCTGGGGTCCACCCCCTTCTTCAACCTCGCGACACCCGTGCTCCGCCGCCGAGGGACCTCGCCGGAGAGCTCGCCGCTGGCTGCTGTACCGCTCCAAACTTCTTGATTCTGGCCGCCCCTGCCTACTTTTACTTGGGGAACATGATCCGAGGGTCAGCTGCTCATGACAACGGCCGGAGCATGGTCGGCGACGAGCCGCCATATCGGAACGACTTCGGCCATGTCGGCTGATGCTCCTAGTGCCTCAGCTACTTGGGAAACCGGTCGGGGAGCATCAGTGGACCTCAGAGAAGGTCGACATGAACTCGGGGCAGCTCGGGGAAGGCCCGAAATAGGTCCTCACCGTGCGCCCGATACCCCCCGTGCGTTCCGCCATTAGTAGACCTTGAATTACGCCGGGCACAGAAGTTCTCCGGCCCAGAGTTGTGAAGGCAACTTGTGCGTCACCGTGTCTAGTTCGTGTGGGAGTGGCCTGAGGCCCTCTAATCCTTTCTAGAGCACGAATTAAACAGAATCGTACCCGAGGGTCGTTCTGCACACAGAAAGGGGAAAAGTGGAAATTCGCCGCCGGTGAGCAACCACTCGAGCTGTGGCTCGGGGGTGAGCAGCACCGATCACTTGCGCGTCCAAGGGTGCCTTGGCTCGGGCGTGACAACGCCCAGGTTGGGCTGTCCACGAGAGCCCGAGGTGCGGCGGTTTCCAGTTCCGAGTTTGATCTTTCGGCACAGCCGATATCACTCGGTTTCAATCGATTTCTATCAATGGGAAGGATGGAGGATGGTTGCTAGTACCTTGCTGGGACCTTGGAATGGAAAGAGGGAGCTGCGATCGGCTTGATCAAGCAGGAACTCGAGCGGCGGCGATGGCAGTGGGAAAAGCAGTCGCGCACGTCGGTAGCTCGGGGAAATGGTGACTGAGGCACGCCGGGGAGGGAATAAATAGCTCGGCCGGCTGGCCTCCGGCTTGGGGCACGCAGCAGGAGCTGGCGCCGGCTGGCCCCTTCGGTGGCGCGCGCGCACAACAGCCGGGAACCGACTGAACTGTGGTTCAGTCGGTTTGCTTTGAGGCTGAGGCTGACATGTGGGTCCCACTCCTCTTTTAACCTCTGAAATTTATTCCTAACAGCTGTGGTAAACAGTGAACCCTATTCTACCCTTGGCAACTCAAATTATTCACCCAAGAGCCATTTGAATTGATCAAAGTTCAAATGAGGTTTGGTTTGAATGAATTTCAGCACAAGTGCAGTTTGAAATTCAAATAAAGTTTGAATTTCTCCCCCTTAGCTCATGTCAAGATCAACTCCAAATGGAGTGAAAATTGGTGTGTGAGCTCACAAAAATGTGCTGAGCAAGAATATGCCTTCCACTTTTAAATTCAGTGGGTGAAAACAGTTTGAATTTGAATATGTTTTCAAACTGCCCCTTTCCTATCTACACCCAAGATGACCTCAAAAATGTTTTGAATTTGGGTGAAACTTGGCATGGACATCCTTAGCAAAGTGTAGGAGTTTTCATATGTCCAGCCCATCTATATCACATGTGGGAAGTACCACTTTTGCAATGTGTGAGTTTGTTCCCTAATGAGCATGTTGATAATTGTTACTTGCTCTTTATTTGTGTTCATCATTTTTCCTCAAATGAGGTGTGTGGTGTGGTGATGAACACTGCAAATGAGTGTCAAAAACTGAGGCCCTTACATTCCTCCCCCCTTAAAAGAATCTCGTCCCGAGATTATAAGGTGAAAATGAGAGAGAGGACGGTGGAAAAATTACCGGATATGCGACGTGAGAAAGTCGGGGTAGTTAGTGCGAAGGAATTCTTCGCTCTCCCATGTCGCTTCATCCATGGAGTGATTACTCCACAGAACCTTGTAGAACCACAACGTACGGTTGCGTGTGGTTCGGGCCTTTTCATCAATAATCTGCACCGGTTCCTCCCGATAGGTGAGATCCGGTTGCAGTTCTTCAATGTCTTCCAGCTGAACGGTAGTTGATAGCTTGAGACACTTCCTCAGCTGGGAAATGTGAAAGACGTCGTGCACACCGGAAAGTGCTTCTGGTAATCTTAGCCGGTATGCCACCGATCCACATCTTTCGGTAATCTGGAATGGACCGATGAATCGGGGTGCTAACTTTCTTCTCACCCCAAATCTGTTTACGCCCTTCATTGGAGACACTCGTAGGTATACGTGATCTCCAACTTCGAATTGTAATGGGCGCCTCCTCCGGTCCGCATACTGTTTCTGTCGGGATTGAGCGGCTTTTAGGTTCGCTTGAATTAATCGAACCTTTTCTTCCGCGTTGTTGACAAGATCAATCCCGAAGGTAACCCTCTCGCCAGATTCACACCAGTTCAGTGGTGTGCGGCATCTCCTGCCGTATAGCGCCTCGTAGGGCGCCATCTTGATGCTGGCTTGGTACCCATTGTTGTACGAGAACTCGGCTAATGGCAAGTGATCATCCCAATTCTTGCCGTGGTCGATAGCGCAAGCTCGTAGCATGTCTTCTAGGATTTGATTTACCCGCTCCGTTTGCCCATCCGTCTGCGGGTGGTAGGCTGAACTACGGATCAGCTTCGTCCCCAAGGCAGCGTGGAGCTGCTCCCAAAAACGGGACACAAATAAAGTGCCCCGGTCCGATACGATAGTACGGGGTACGCCGTATAAGCATAGGATCCGTGAGATGTACAGTTCAGCGTACTTCTTGGCGTTGTAGTTGGTGTTGACCGGGATGAAATGGGCAACTTTGGTGAGCCGATCGACGATCACCCACACAGAATCATGTTTCTGTAAGGTGGTGGGTAAACCGACGACGAAATCCATGCTCACGTCCTCCCACTTCCAGGCAGGAATGCCCAGTGGTTGCAGCAGTCCCGGTTTCCGCATGTGGTCTGCCTTCACCCGTCGACATGTATCACACTCGGACACGTATTTTGCAGTCTCTCGCTTCATCCGTGTCCACCAAAACTTGCTTCTGAGTTCTTGATACATCTTGTTGCTGCCGGGGTGAATAGAAAACTTTGATAAGTGAGCCTCATCAAAGATTTTCTTCCGTAACTCCGGGTTTCGGGGTACGACGATCCGGTCCTTGAACCATAGGACGCCGTCTCCGTCCTTCCGGAAACATTTCAACTCCCCACTGTCTACACGTCTCCGCAAATGTGACATGCCCTTGTCATTCTTCTGGGCTGCCGCTATCTCTTCACGGATGGTGGGGATCAAAGCTAGGTTGTAGAGAGCTCCATGTGGAATCACATGTAGTGGTGGTTCGCTCTCTTCCAACGGTGTGATGGTCAGATTATTGACGTGTGACTTGCGGCTTAGCGCGTCTGCCACAACGTTTGCCTTGCCCGGATGATAATGGATCTCTATCTCGTAATCCTTTATCAGTTCCAACCATCTTCGTTGCCTCATGTTCAGCTCCTTCTGAGTGAAGATGTACTTGAGGCTTTTGTGGTCGGTATATAAATGTACGAGGTTACCGAGTAGGTAGTGCCTCCACATTTTCAGTGCAAGTACCACGGCAGCGAGCTCCAAATCGTGAGTTGGATAATTTTGCTCATGGTTCCTAAGCTGTCGTGATCCATACGCAACCACTCTTCGGTCTTGCATCAGCACACATCCGAGCCCAATGCCGGATGCATCGCAGTACACATCGAACGGTTTTGTTGTGTCTGGCTGCGCCAAAACCGGTGCTGATGTTAGGTGCTTGACTAAAGCCTTGAATGCTGCTTCACATGCTGGACTCCAAACATATTTGGTAGCCTTCTTCAGCAGCTCTGTCATTGGCCTGGCAATCTTCGAGAAGTTCGGAATGAACCTCCGATAATATCCCGCGAGTCCGAGGAAACTCCGTACCTCATGAACAGTTCTCGGGGATTTCCAATTCAGCACTTGCGTGATTTTGCTCGGGTCCACAGCGATACCCTCCGCCGAGATGATATGCCCGAGGAAAGGCACTTGCGATATCCAAAATTCGCATTTGCTGAACTTTGCGTATAACTTGTGATCCCGCAGCCGTTGCAAGACTATACGCAGATGTTTCTTGTGATCTTCCTCCGACTTGGAATATACCAGGATGTCGTCGATGAAGACCACGACAAACTTGTCCAGCTCCGGCATGAACACCGAGTTCATTAAGTACATGAAGTGAGCTGGAGCATTGGTGAGGCCAAAGGACATGACCAGGTACTCATAAAGTCCGTACCTTGTCGAAAAAGCTGTCTTTGGAATGTCCTCAGCCCTGATCTTAATCTGATGGTACCCGGATCTTAAATCCATCTTGGAAAAGACCTTTGCTTCGACCAACTGATCAAACAACATGTCGATCCGTGGCAACGGGTACTTGTTCTTGATGGTTACGGCATTTAATGGACGGTAGTCCACGCAAAGCCGCAACGTTTCATCCTTCTTTTTGACAAATAATGCCGAACAGCCCCATGGCGAGGAGCTCGGCCTAATAAAACCCTTCTCCAGAAGGTCCGTGAGCTGAATCTTCAGTTCCGCCAACTCCTTGGGCGCCATCTTGTACGGCCTTCGGGATATTGGCATGGTTCCCGGTGCAAGTTCAATCTTGAACTCCACCTCTCTATCGGGTGGCATCCCCGGCAAATCATCCGGGAATACATCAGGGAATTCTCGGACCACTGGAATGTCTTCCAATCTGATGGTTGTGGCTTGATAGACACTTGGAAGTTTTATTTCTGGACTGTCCAGAAATAATGAGTGAGAACCGTGCACTTCTGAGTTTAAGTGCACGACTCGAAGGACGGTGTCTAAAACAGCGCCGTGGCGGGTTAACCACGACATCCCTAGGATGACATCGACCTTCTGTCCCTCTAAGATAATGAGAGACGTGGGGTACACTCTACCCGCTAAGCATAATGGTGCTTTGGAGACCATTACGCTTGCTGAAATCTTCCCACCCGGTGAACAAATTAAATATGGACTATCGGTGGGTAGTATTGGCAAGCTGTGTTTAGCAATGAAAGCTTGGCTAATAAAATTATGCGTGGCGCCTGAATCAAATAGTACTATAGCGGGATGCTGGTGGAGTTGGAACATACCCGCAAGGATTGGCTCGCCCTCCGGCACGTCCTCAATGGCAAGCTGGTGGACAGTACCGGGCCTAGGGTTTGCCCGCCGCGCATTAGTAGGGTTCCGGGGTTGATTCCTCCCCGGAAACTGTGGTGCCACTCCGCCGCCTTGCCTCTCCGGGCAACTGCTCGCGAAGTGTCCTGGACGACCACACTTGTAACATGTGGCCGCTGCTGGTGGAGTACTCGGGGGACGAAAGCCCGGCATGCGTTGCGGAGGTGCAAACGCACGCGGCATCGCCCGCTGCTGCTGTTGTTGTTGCGGTGGTGCTGGCAGTGCCGGCCGGAATGCCGGTGAAGAATACGGCCGACCGCGGAACGGCATCGACCGCTGTGGTGGCTGCCAGCGCGGACCTGATGGTGGGCGATTCACCATCCGAAACTTCTGAGAAGGACCGCCTCCTTCTCCGCTGCTCTGCGGCGCGCTTCGCTTTCGCTCTGCCGCCGCCAACTCCTTGCCGGAGTCTTCCTGAACAATCGCAGCATCAATTATGTCGTTGAGGCTGCCGCGATTGAACATCGCCAGCTTGTCCTTCAGGAGCGGGTTAAGCCCCTGGTAAAAGTGGTCCCGCCGCTTCTCGTCCGTATCTGCGTGATACGACGCGTAGAGTGCGAGATCGTTGAACGCTCTGGAGTACTCCAGCGCGTTCCGGCTCCCTTGTTGCAGGTGTAGGAATTCCTGCGTCTTCCTCTTCATCAAACCGGGCGGTATATGATAGGCCCGGAAGGCCGTCCGAAACTCCGCCCAGGTCATCACTCGGTCGGTGGGTTGTGAAGCACAAAAGTTGGCCCACCACGCGCTCGCGGATCCTTGGAGCTGCTGGACCGCGAACTGAGTCTTGCGCTGCTCGCTGATTTGGAGCAGCCCGAACTTCATCTCTATGGCGCGGAGCCAGTTGTCCGCGTCAAGTGGTTCATCCGCCCTTGAGAATACAGGGGGATGAGTCGCCAGGAAGTCAGAGTAGGAGCTCTGTTGGCGCTCCTCACGATCTTGACGTCTCTCTGGGCGAGACGTATTCGCAATTAACGTTTGCAGCAGCTCTGTATGCTGCTGATGTGAACCCGCCATTGCCGCGACAATGTCGGCCAATGTAACCGTTGGCAGTGGCGGTGGCGGTGTTTGCTGTTGTTGTTGCTGCTGCTGTCCCGAGGAGTCCTCGGGAGGCGGTTGGGAGGTCTCTCCCCCTTGGCTAGTACCTCCAACATCAGGGTTGGCACGAGTACGCGTCATTCTGAAATTCAACACAGCAGCAATTAGCACATGTCTTACTCAAAATTCCATAAACAGCAGTAAGTATTGAAGCGACGCATGACTAACTTGCACAACATTCACATATATTGATAAAGCATAAACTTTATACAAGATACATTATTCTCGGACCTCCGAGAAGTCGTGCTCATGCCGTCACTACCTATACATACGCTACTGTCTACACGACATGTCACCGATTACAAAAGTTGGGTTACGCTACCCTAGCTGCCCTACTTGGCAACCGTAACCCCCTACTCGGAGTAGAACTCGACCTCCTGTGGGTCGTCCTCCTCCGGTACCTCTGCTGGTGGCTCGGGGTCTACCACCTCTTCTCCCATTCCAGGTTCTCCCATGGCTGGAAGACCCAAGACTACCGGTACGCCCAATACCGGGGGCACGAGGTCCTGCAATGCATGCACCTCGTCCATAGCCTGGTTGTAGTCCTCTTCCCAGCCTTGTCCTTCCTCAATAGCGTCGTCCCGCTCTTGAGCAAGGTCCTCATTCTGCTGGGTTAGGGTCTGCACCAGCTCTTGCAACGCCGCAATGTCAATACGGCTCTTCTTCTTTGCCTTCTTCAGACGACGCAACTGATTGTGTTGTTCATTCAGTCGCTTGATCGTCGGAAGGAGCACATTGCGGAGTGCATTGTGAGCACTCTCAAAATGATCTCCACGGCTTGTGCTCTCCTTGAGCTTGGTGGCGAGATGCTCCGTATGAACAGCTTGGCTGTCCATCACAGCGTTTCCCGCCCTCATTTGGAGGCTGAGATTTGCCTCCGCGGGGTTGTACCTTGGGCAACTCGGGTTTGTTGCCTCTAGGTACCTCTCTTCCCACACATGCTGAGCTCGTCCCTCCACCGGAACGAGTGCGTATGGAGTGCCCTCCATAGCCTGCACGTGTAGTTGGCAGAAGCGTGACATGGTGTCACGGGCTGCCACTTGCCACATCCCTTCCGGTTGTCTTCCTCTCACCGTGACGGTGAATGGCACCCAACCGGGTGGCGTAGGCCCTGCAGGAACCTCGACATGGATCGTCCACGTCTTGTTCCCCTCTTCGCCTTCTTCCTTGGCGAAGTATTGCGGCATCTGGTTGTACCCGAAATATTGGAGCATTAGCCACAATGCTCCCGGGTAGCCGCTACGGTCAGAGCAGTGGGAAACTACCCACCCGTTCTCCAACCGTTTATCTGCTGCCATCTGTAAAAATATATTTGAGAAATGTCAAATATTTATTTAAACAGTAAACCATTGAGTTATAACATAAGATATGTCATTGAACCCTTAACACTTGGAAACATAGTTCAAATTTTTAAACAAATTTGACTGCTGATCTGCTGTTCCCATGACAGCCCTGACCAGTTTCCATATCAATCTGATTTAGGCCAGGTTAAAAGCAAAACCAGTCCTGGAGCTCAACATCAAAGTTAAAGTTAACTTCAATAGCTTTCCAGAAAGTATTTGGTTGGCCTAAGATCTGCTCTGGTTCAAAAGTTATGAGATGTCAAAGTTAACAGAATTTCTGGAAACAATTGGACAGCACCTCCCTGCCTTAGGTACTGATTTGATCCAAGAATTCCAGTTAATTCTGTTCCTAATCTGACAAAACTTTCTGTTACAAAGTTGTAACCCATCTCATAAGCTTCCCAGAACCACCTCATTTTCTATTTTTGGATTTTTATGCAGGAAGTTATGCTTAATTTACAGAGAGTCTACAGAGAGTCTTTGCTCCGTCCTGTTTTCTGGACAGTTTCAACTCTACTGCATTTTTCGAGTGGTTAAGGGATGAAACACCTCTGGAACTCAACAGAAAAGTTGTAAAGCTCCTCCAAAGCTTTCCAGAAATGTATCATACGACCCCAACCTCGAAAGAACTCAACCTCTAACCTCTGATTAACTTCAGCCTTGATTTAGCTGAAAACAGAGTGCTTTGTCCTTAACATCCTATAAGTTGAAAACTTATTAACTTTGAATATCCTGTTCAAGGGAAGGAGTTACATCAAGTTTTACTACTTTGGATCAAAACCTTCAAGTTTTTAAATGAAGTTGTTCATTTAGTTGGGTGTGACGTCGAGGCGTCACCAGATCATGTCGGTACTACGTCCTCACAAAGGAAAAACCTATACCGGATTTAGCCGGCTTCGTTAGTTCAGTGGCACTACTCGTCACTCGCACACGGATGCTACACGTCTACCGTTTCGTGGTAAGGCTACCTGCAGAAACTCAAACAATCATCAGACTCGGCTGCACACCGAGCCCGGAATCCATACAGTTTGTACACCCGGCCGTCATCACTCGCCCGGATGTTCTCAAGCCAAACACGCCTTGAGTTACGTGTTCACGTTTCAGACCACGTGACGGGGTCTCCCATGTTGCACCACGCACGCCAGGGACAGACGTTGCTCGAATACCCCAAACGACATGAAGAGTCGTAGAGGATATCAAAGCGGGTCGGGTTACCTGCCACCCGTGGGGCTCCACCCTTCAGCTTGTGCGCACTGGTGGACAGCGCTTACGTGCACCCCCCAAGACATGAACGTCCCGAGATGCACGATTTTCCGACATAACAAATAGGTTACTAAGCCACTTTCTATATACTAATAACATCCTTATACGGGCTACTAACTCGTTCCTCACTGGATTTTTGAAAAAGAAGACCTTTGTACTGTGTTAAACCTCAAGCGAGCTCTGATACCACGCTGACACGACCCCACTGGTCCTGTCGAGCCAGGATCACGCTGAGGGGTGCTGCGTTGCACAACACCGTATAACACACGTCAAAGGTACAAAGCGGAAGCGGAAGCTTTATTACATAAACAAGTTTATTAACATGTTTACATCAAAATAAGTTTAGTCCACACTCGCGGGCGTAGACTAAGCATCAAGTGCACGTTCAGCCCTCGAACGTGTCCTTGCTAGCACACTCGCACACTAACTCTGCGGCGTGCACGACTCCCACTCGACGGGGTTCCCCTCCTGGGGTTCCGTCTCCTCTTCGGGAGTCCCTTCCTCATAGAACCCTGCAAAAGCTTCAAACACAAGCAGTGAGCACGAAGGCTCAGCAAGTCTGACCCGTCTCACCTAAACATGAAACTTCTACATGAGGGTGATGGGTTGCATGAGGTAAAAATCATTTGCAAGGACTCGCCTAATTAGTAGAACCTTACTTTCAAGTTTTAGCAGCAGGTTGTGGAGAACTTTACGCTAAGGCACATGAGAGAGCCGCAATCAAACAAGAAACGCATTTCTCTCATGTACTTTGCCCAAAGTTGAAAAGAACTTTAGTTAGCACTAAGCTACAACATATCATTAACAATCAATATCCAACTTTCAATCAGCAACATTTTAACATGTAACTAGCCTGTTCTTTCTACGTCACGGTACAGTGAACAAGTGGTACTCACTGACCGCGAGGGACGGCGATTATAATCGATTTACACCTGCAGGGTTACCCGAACAACCCGTCACGTACGCCCGTACTCGATGTTGCCTACAACAACCATCACGGACGCCGTACGCGACTACCTTTCACCCGTTAGCCAAATATTGAACCGGTCCCATCGTCCCGAGCAAGAGGTCCCTGCACGCGCATCTCTGTGCCGCCAGCTGATTTACACCTCGAGCTCTCAACCTACCCTCTGAACGACGGGCAATGCCTCAATACCCAGCTACCCGAGTTACATCAGTTTCCCGGTTCCCATATAGCCGGTAGGTCTTCGGTACTGTTCTAGCTTGTTCAACAGGCCCGCACACGGCTCGGTCCTCAATCGACACAAGCGGAGCTACAGCACACAGGCCCCAAAGTCCTGCTGCCCTTACTCTCCGCTCGGTCTCATTTTCTTGCCATGTGTATCATGTGCTATCTCTACCCGAGCAATGTGCCTCTAGCCTATTCTCGCGAGTAGTTCCAACTACTCGACTTGTACCGAATCCTACTCTATCCTAGCAATGCAGTGGCTAACGGGGTTTGCAATCCTAAACCCCAACCCATGGTTTTCTTGGCTATGCAGTGGGGTTTCCAAACAAGACTCTGATGCACAACATAAAGAAAACAAGTATGTGCTCAAAACAATAAAAATTTATAAAATGGTTAATGCAAACCGGGGCTTGCCTTGCTGCTCTTGGTCGTAGGCTAGCTGTTCCTCCGGAGTAACGAAGTCTAGGACTTCGGGTTCCTCCTCGACCTTAGCGACTACATGATAAGAACAATGTATGTATTAATTAAATGCTTTTGTATTAACTTTGAAGTTGTGAAGTCTATAACCTTTACTAGATAGACCTAATGACTGTGAAACTTTTACTGTGGCTTGGTTACAACCTAAACAGAGACTTGGTCAAGTTTTAGTTGCAGCAAAGCTCATTTGAGCCCTCCACAAATAATTATGTCCTTGACCTTAATTAAAGGCTTTTAGGGTGTTCTAAGTATTTTCATGAAACAAACTATGACTTTCTGAAAACTAGATTTTCAGAGGGTTCTAATGGAATTGGTCTCACTTAATTTGGAAGTCTCTAACTAAAGATATGAGCTAAACAATTTCAGAGAAAATTCTGAAAATGTTTCTGAACATTTTCTATTTTCTCTGGAACAGTTTTACTAATCACACCATTAGGTGGACTAAATGAGCTCAAATGGATCTGAAATTTTTATGGTAGTTCAAGGATATTTTGGTGAACATCTCAGCAAAATTTCAGGATTTTCCTCCAAATGATTCTCCAGTTAAAATTCCTAACAATTTAAACTTTAAGGAATTAATTCTGGAGAATTAAGGAATTTCATGAAGTGACACTTGATTTTCTGGAAAGTACTCAAAGAGCTGAATCCAGCAAAATTTGGTTCACTCAATTTGGAGCTTTCTAGCCAAAGTTATAAGGATTTGAAGTTTGAAGGAAATCTGAAAATCGGGGAAAAGTTTAAACTCGCGCGTGGGCCCAGGGGACACGCGTCGCACGCCGAAGCGACAGCACACCGCGGCCCACAAGGCTTTTGCGCGCCAGCACACCCGATCCCGGCCGCAGCCGGATCCCGATTCAAAATATCGGCCGCTGACAGCTGGGGTCCACCCCCTTCTTCAACCTCGCGACACCCGTGCTCCGCCGCCGAGGGACCTCGCCGGAGAGCTCGCCGCTGGCTGCTGTACCGCTCCAAACTTCTTGATTCTGGCCGCCCCTGCCTACTTTTACTTGGGGAACATGATCCGAGGGTCAGCTGCTCATGACAACGGCCGGAGCATGGTCGGCGACGAGCCGCCATATCGGAACGACTTCGGCCATGTCGGCTGATGCTCCTAGTGCCTCAGCTACTTGGGAAACCGGTCGGGGAGCATCAGTGGACCTCAGAGAAGGTCGACATGAACTCGGGGCAGCTCGGGGAAGGCCCGAAATAGGTCCTCACCGTGCGCCCGATACCCCCCGTGCGTTCCGCCATTAGTAGACCTTGAATTACGCCGGGCACAGAAGTTCTCCGGCCCAGAGTTGTGAAGGCAACTTGTGCGTCACCGTGTCTAGTTCGTGTGGGAGTGGCCTGAGGCCCTCTAATCCTTTCTAGAGCACGAATTAAACAGAATCGTACCCGAGGGTCGTTCTGCACACAGAAAGGGGAAAAGTGGAAATTCGCCGCCGGTGAGCAACCACTCGAGCTGTGGCTCGGGGGTGAGCAGCACCGATCACTTGCGCGTCCAAGGGTGCCTTGGCTCGGGCGTGACAACGCCCAGGTTGGGCTGTCCACGAGAGCCCGAGGTGCGGCGGTTTCCAGTTCCGAGTTTGATCTTTCGGCACAGCCGATATCACTCGGTTTCAATCGATTTCTATCAATGGGAAGGATGGAGGATGGTTGCTAGTACCTTGCTGGGACCTTGGAATGGAAAGAGGGAGCTGCGATCGGCTTGATCAAGCAGGAACTCGAGCGGCGGCGATGGCAGTGGGAAAAGCAGTCGCGCACGTCGGTAGCTCGGGGAAATGGTGACTGAGGCACGCCGGGGAGGGAATAAATAGCTCGGCCGGCTGGCCTCCGGCTTGGGGCACGCAGCAGGAGCTGGCGCCGGCTGGCCCCTTCGGTGGCGCGCGCGCACAACAGCCGGGAACCGACTGAACTGTGGTTCAGTCGGTTTGCTTTGAGGCTGAGGCTGACATGTGGGTCCCACTCCTCTTTTAACCTCTGAAATTTATTCCTAACAGCTGTGGTAAACAGTGAACCCTATTCTACCCTTGGCAACTCAAATTATTCACCCAAGAGCCATTTGAATTGATCAAAGTTCAAATGAGGTTTGGTTTGAATGAATTTCAGCACAAGTGCAGTTTGAAATTCAAATAAAGTTTGAATTTCTCCCCCTTAGATCATGTCAAGATCAACTCCAAATGGAGTGAAAATTGGTGTGTGAGCTCACAAAAATGTGCTGAGCAAGAATATGCCTTCCACTTTTAAATTCAGTGGGTGAAAACAGTTTGAATTTGAATATGTTTTCAAACTGCCCCTTTCCTATCTACACCCAAGATGACCTCAAAAATGTTTTGAATTTGGGTGAAACTTGGCATGGACATCCTTAGCAAAGTGTAGGAGTTTTCATATGTCCAGCCCATCTATATCACATGTGGGAAGTACCACTTTTGCAATGTGTGAGTTTGTTCCCTAATGAGCATGTTGATAATTGTTACTTGCTCTTTATTTGTGTTCATCATTTTTCCTCAAATGAGGTGTGTGGTGTGGTGATGAACACTGCAAATGAGTGTCAAAAACTGAGGCCCTTACACCCCTGCCTAGTCTCATTTTTCTTACTAAAGTTGTCTCACATCTCTAACCAATTCCGTGTGTGATGAACCCTATACTCGCGAGTAGATTCCAACTACTCGACTTGTACTAAAATCTATAAACATTAAGCAAGGCATGATGTACTCGAGGATTTAGACACTACCCTCACTCCCTTTGGAATAATCTGGTTATGCATGTGGAGTGTCAATCATCCTACACCTAATGCACGTACATACAAGCTAAGTGAGTGTAAAGCAAAACTTTTATAAAACTTTGTCAAATGCAAACCTGGGCTTGCCTTGTTTCTGCTGGTCAGGGGTTAGGTTCTCCTCCGGAGGTATGAAGTCCAGTGTCTCCGGGGTCTCCTCGCGTTCAGCGACTACACGTAATCGATTCAATCGATATGTCAAATTTAAATGCAAATGTGTTGAATTTAGTATATAAAGAATATAACTCTAGCTAGACATTCCTTTTGGCTCTGAAATTTTTACTGTGGCTTGGTAAGAAGCTAATCAGAGGCTTGACCAAATTTCATTCAAACAAAGCTCATTTGAGCTCTGCACAAATAAAAGTCTAAATGGTCATTACTAGAGCTTCTAAGGATTTCCATGGATTTTCATGGATCAAACCATTACTTTATGGAAACTAGAGTTTGAGATGGTTCTAATGGTATTGGTTCCATGTAATTTGAAGAATCCTAGAGAAAGTTATGCCCTAATCAAGATTTGAGAAAATTCTGAAAAATGTTTCTGTACATTTTTTCTATTTTCTCAGGGCAGTTCACTTAATTACACCATTAGGGGTCTAAATGAATTAGATGGATCTGAAATTTTTCCTGTGACTCAAGGATTTTCAAATTAACGTACTAGCCAAATTTCAGAATTTTCCATAAAGGAAATCTCAAGACAAAATTCCCAACATTTTGAAGTTTAGGGAATTAATTCTGGAAAAATAATAAGTTTCATGAACTGAACTTGTTTTGATGGATAGTACTTGGAGACCTGAATCCAACAAAATTTGTTTCACTAAATTTGGACCATCCTAGAAAATGTTATGGGCATTTGAAGTTGAACTAAAACTGGAAATTCGAAGAAAAGTTTAAAACCCTGCATGCGGACCCCACCACGCGCTTGGGTGGCGGCGCTCTCCGGCGAGGTCTGCTGGAAGTGACTTCCCGGCCTTCTCTAGGGCTAAATCTCGCCGCCTCTCACTTTAGGAACACGATCCACGGGGTCAGCCGAGGCCACCGGAAATCTGTCGGCGACGGGCGGCGGCGGCACCACTTGGGCAACGTTGAACTCACTCTACAAGTTCTAAAAAACTTTGGTTCTTCTTCCTAAAGCACCATGGTGGAGCCCTAATCATCGTCATACGCTCAAATCAGCTCCAAATGGGCTGCAAACATGAGCTCATCAGCGACCTAGGGCAAAAACCGGCGGCTGCTCGAAATTCTCGAAGAACAGCGCCTAAACTCAACGGTTTTTGATGATTTTGATCCTAGATGGCCGTGGGGAAGTGTAGAGCGTGTGTGTAGCTCGGCATACGCTGTGGTGAACTAATCACCACGAATTTTGGAAACTTATGGGGCTCGTTTCATTGGACGCTCATGAGGTAAAAATCAAAATTCTTTCCTGACGGTGGACGAAATTAGGAGAGGTTTTCACCGTGATTTTGAGCAGTGTAGGGTGGTCCTCTTTGCTGTAGAAAGTTTGTCACGAAATGGCTTAGAATGCCAGCGCACCAGGGAGCAGAGAGGGCGGCCGGTGGTGGCTGTGTGTTTCTGTCGTGCGTGTGATAGCAGGGCAACGCCTCGGTGCATGCAACGAGCAGAGGGCTTCATGGGCAAGAAGGCAGCGGCGCTGGTCACCAGCACGACATACACGCTGTGGAGGTGGCAACCGAGAGCAGCTCGGTGGCGTCTGGTGAAGAGGCCCGAAGAAAACAGAGCACCGAGTGTATGGTGGTTCACTCAGCTTGTGGGACTGACATGTGGGCTCTCTTTCCCTCTTATCTCATTTCTTTTGTTTTCACTGCAAAGATCTCAGCTACTCACAATTTAAGTGTATACTTCACTCCCAAGTCATGAGTTGAATTTGAAATCCTCAAATTGGAGTTGGTTTGGCCAAATTTGATTCACATTTGAATTTCAAATTCAGTTTCAATTACATCAAATGTAGCTTCCGACAAGATGAACTCCAATGAGGATGAAAATTGGTGGACTAACTAAGAAAAATGTGCTGAGTTTGAATATGAAATCAACTTTCGAATCCAAGTGATGAAAGTAACTGAAATTTGAATTTGCATTCAAAATAGCCTTTTTAAAAAAAAAGTATCCAAAAGTGCCTCAAAAGGATTTGAACTCGCATGAAACTTGGCATAAGCACTCCTAAGAATGTTTAAGGCCTAACGGTGAGCTCAGCCTCTCATGTTTATATGTGTGAGATCCTACTTTTGGATTTGGGAGTTCTTCTTCTAATCAACCTCTTGATGGTGGTTACTTGCTCTTCACATGTGTTCATGAGCTATTCATGAAATGAGCTGGTTTGTGGTGATGTGATGAACACTCTAGCATGTAAGATCTTGGGCTTTTACAGAAGCCCTCATATTTGGGATGAGTACTGCCCTGTCTTTAGGCGTGCGTCAGATGCTAGTTAAAGGACACTCCTAGCTTGTCATCAAACAGGTCAAGCGTGAATGCCTTGGAGTTGTGTCATATCCTCAGCTGGCTGCCTATCTTCTCCATGTGCAAAAGATGGAGAAGGAGTTTCATGCCTTGGAGTTGTGCCATATCCCCCGTGCTAACAACACGGTGGCAGACGACCTTTCAACGAAAGCCTCTACATGGGCTTCGATCCCCGAAGACGTCCAACAGCCTGGCCTGCTGAACCAGGCGAAGGAGGCGAGTCCAGCACCTCGAAGCTGGCGGTCCCAACGGCCCTGCAACCATGGCGCCTGCCAAGGATCGTATGCGTCACCGGGGACTCCGTGCAACCTGGCGCCCAAGATCAACAAGCTCAAGTAGGACCTGATGCATTGATCACGGAGGTATGGACCTACTAGAAGGACAATATCCTTCCGGAGGTACATGTATCCGCTGAGCGGATCGTTCGCATGGCTAAGAGATACACACTGGTAGATGGGGATTTCTACCGGCATGGTGCCAACGGCGTCCTATTGGGGTGCATAACCCGGGAGGAGGGCTGTGAGCTGCTCGTAGAGATCCATGAAGGCGAGTGCGGCAACCACACTTCGTCCCGCATGCTGGTTGGTAAAGCCTTCCGACATGGCTTCTACTGGCCGAAAGCTCTCCTGGATGCCGTCGAGCTGGTCAAGAGATGCAAGGTGTGCCAGTTTCACGCCAAGCAGATCCACACACCGGCGCAGACACTGTAGATGATCCTGCCCTCATGGCCATTCGCAGTATGGGGGTTGGACATCCTAGGGCCATTCCCTAGAGCCGTTGGAGGGTACCGGTACCTCTACGTCACTGTAGACATGTTCACCAAGTGGCCGGAAGCAACCCCTGTCGTCATCATCAACAAGCAGTCCGCAGTAAAATTCATCAAGTCAATCATCTGCAGGTTCGGGGTCCCGAACATGATCATCACCGACAATGGGACCCAATTCACCCGTGCAGCATTCAAATAGTGTTGTGGATACCTTGGTATCCATGTATGCTATGCATCTTCAAGTTGGACCCGGAGCCACGCTCCAGGCGAGTCGAGTCATTCTCGCTGGTGTACATGCAGGCCGCGCGACAACGGTGCTGGAGGGGAGCCATGTGCCGACCTAGGAAGTCGTCCAACACCATCAGCGAAGACAACCCCTGGTCCGCCAGGAGCTTAATCCTTGCCAGCACAGGGGAGTAGGTGCTCTGAAGGTCGGGCATCTTCTCCCAGCGGATCCGCCTACTCGAGGGGGGGGGGGAATCGGCAGATCCAGCCGGTCATGGACGTCGGTCTTCATGATGACCCAGTCATCCCTCCAGTTCTCCCACTTGTTGGGGGAGAAGGGAGAGATGTACGTCGCCGCAGATCTTGTGCGATGCTGGAAGTAGTAGGCGCCCAGGAAGCTCGAGCTCCTACCCGACGACAGCAGGACCAAGAACGAACGGAACAGCCGCAACAACGGCCGCACCCCCACGAACATCTCGCAGAGGTGGATAAAGATCGACACCAGCATGAGGGAGTGCGGCGTCAGGTGCTGCAGCTAGAGCCCGTAGTACTCCAGCAAGGTAAGGAAGAAGGAAGAAGTGGGTAAGTCGAGTCCCGCCAGCATGTACCCAGTGAAGACGATGACCTCAGCAGGCTGAAGGTCTACAAGTGGGAGGGATCCGCAGCGAATCCTCCCATCGTACTGAGGCGCCTGCCAACCGATCAGGCGCCTCATGCGCTCCACAGCGCCAGCACTTTGGAGACGAGGCTCTCAGAGGTTCGTCGCCATTGGATCAGGAAGAGAAAGCTAGGAGGCTAGGCGTCTGAAGCAAAAGGAAGGAAGGAGAGGCACAAGGAAGAAAATGAAGGAGGAGACTCCTGCCAGCTGCAGAGAATCTTTTTATTTGCCCCTGACTCTTCGGAAACCGCCGAGCGTGACGTGCCTGATAAATCGCGCCCGCATTGGCTATACCACTAAGGGCAGAGGCGCCAGGCCCACTCGGCAGACAGTGTGGGCAAAGAGCACCATGGTTTCAATATATAAAAACGGTTCCCCGAGGAAGTCTGATAAAGGAAAAGCAGGGGTCGTGATGGGAACCGTCGTAGTAATGCTGCAGTTGGACGCAATGTGCGCTCCCACGACCCTCCAACAACAGATGGACACCTGTCCATGACAGCAGTAGAGTCTCTTCATCTCAGTTGACTGAAGCAAGATCAGAAGACCACCACGCGGGATTTTTGACGGAGGCCCCATCTGCATGAGCCTTTGTCTCTGTCCAGATGGGCCCAGGGGCCACTGTCAGTACCCTCAGGACCGGGTACCCCCGCGTGTAAGAGCAAAAGAAGACATACGTGAGCGCGTATGTAGAAGACAGGGACCCAGCCTGCAGGCTTGGCCCAACCGCCAACTAGGGAGCACTCATGATAAGGCGCTTGTCCTAGGACTCGGGTCCGACCACCTGCTAAGGAGGGCTCCGAGGCTGCCACGTGTCTATAGCCTCTAAGTCTCACTGCCGGCCGAGGATGGCTCTGGAGCCGCCACGTGTCAGATGGTGCCGGGCCCGACCTCCTGCCAGGGAGGACTCCGGCACTGCCACATGTCCAGAACCTCCGAGCCACATAATTTGCTAGAGAGAGCTCCGGAGGTGCCACGTGTCCTATGGCTCCGGGCCCGACCTCCGGCATGGGAGGGCTCCGGTGCTGCCACGTAGGCAACAACTCCAGGTGTCCCTTCCCGCCAAGGAGGGCTCCGATGCGGCCACGTGCATGACAGCTCCGGACCTCCCCTCCTGCCAGGGAGAGCTCCGACATTGCCACGTGTCCAAGGACTCCGGACCCCTTGCTACTCCGCAAGACAGCTCCAGTGATGATGCGTGTCCCGAGATCCAGCCACATGGACGCCGCGCCGACAAGCAATATAGCCAAGGAGTAAAGAGGAAGGTGTGCTGTCCTATCGCGCATTTAAAGGTCACATGCTCCCCAGGCAAGCAATCCAGCGTATCCCGATACAGGCGTGCCTAGCAGTAGAGACCAGTCGTGCGGCGCCCTGATGGAGCTACAGTGCAGCGCCGCAGGACAAGACACATTCCTACCACCTTCACCAGACAGCATTTAAGGAAGCCGATGTGATAGGGCGATGTGCTCCATGGTGCGATCAAGTGCGCTACTACTAGCAGGGAGCAGACTACCCGAAGTAGAGTCAGCTGCCCATAACGGGACCATCAGCCAGGCTCCGGGCCCACATGTAAGGTTGCTTGGCCTTGAACTATAAAAGGTCCAAGCAGCCAACGGGCAGAGGGGTCTGGACTCGGATAGCATTCTAGTTCAAACACGGTCCCGGTCTCAACACCATTGTAAGCTTGCAAGCTCTAGCCACTCTCAAACTCGGGTGACAAAGAACAACCAACACTCCGTGGATGTATGGTATTACGCTCAGGCAGCCTGAACCATGTAAATTTTCGTGTTCATCTCACCATCGTGCTACGACGCTCAAAACCACTAAGTCCCTATTAAAGAAGAACCTCCGTGGGCCGCTCTAGAGTGGACCGGGGGAAGTGTCGTAGAAAACACTTCGACAACGGCTATGGGCCCATGGCCATCGTATGTTAGGTGCCCTTCGTGAGTTACGTGTAAATTACGATGGCCATAACCCTAAGACGTCGTAAGTTACGGTCCCATTGCAAACTACGCGTAACTTACAACGGCACAACTGTTGGGCCATCGTAATTGTTAGGTTTAATCTGTGCCCCCACCCCGAGCTCCGCCACCCGAGCCCGTGCCGCCGCCACCAGAGCCCGAGCCCACGCCGCCGCCACCCGAGCCCCGCCGCCTGCTCCGCCCCGCGCCTCCCCGTGCAGCACCAGCGACGCCCGGCCCCGCCGCCGCTGCACGGCTCCGAGCCCGCCCTGCTTCACTGCCAAATCCTCTCTGCCCGGGAGTCGCCGCCGCAGCCACATCCCCTGTGCCCTGGCGCCGCCGCCTCCATTGTGCGCGGGTGCCATTGTCACCTCCCTGTGTGCGCCTTACGCCGGGATCTACGGCGACGGGACGCCTTAACCGAACAGGGCTCCTTAGCGCTTAGGTGACGCCTTAACAACCATTGTTGTATTACTTAGTTCATTAATTCGTTTTGCTATTTATTTATTTAGGTGTAAATTGTCTTTGTTTATTATTTAGTGTGTTTATTTGTTAAATATTTGTTTTATTTTATTATTTAGTTGAAAATTGTCAGAATTTTGAGTTTAATTTGATTGCTTTAGTGTATAATATCGATATATAATAAACGGGCTTTGAGCCGGCTCAGTCCAGCACAGCCCATTTATGGCCCGAAAGGGCCCATTTAAACGTCAATTTTCCCCATTGCCGCGCTTAAACAGAGTAGAGCACCGTCGAGAACCATGTGGTTTTGATCAAGAAGCGCCGTCGGTGCCATGGCCATGGCCGCTGCCACCATCGTCAACTAGTTTAGTGCTTCTTAGGTTTTTGTGAAGCCAACCGATCATGTCCCAAGCTTTTTTGTCCATCTATGAAGGAGAACAAGCTTGTCGGAGTTCCTCCACCGCCCGCCGCCGTTGCCGAGTACTCTCCGGACATTTTAGGCCTCGGAGCCGTCTACGCAGCCCTCAGAGCCGGTGAGCGTGGAGCCTTCAGGCTCCAGTGGTGACCAGTCGTCCGGGTCGCCGGACGTGGTACCGCCGAAGAGGCGACGGATGAGGAGGACCCATTTTGTTGCTCCCCCTCATGTTCCTCGTGAGCGGATCACCATTCATCCACTCGGAGATAGGTAAACAAATTGTATAGTATTAAATATTTGATGTTGTCTCCCGATACATAATGAGTTAACAAATTTTGCATATCTTGGTACAACTGTTCGTTCGCGGACCAGGGACACCACACGCAGGTTAACAGTGTCATCGGGGCTTTAGTGTGGTTGCACTATCCCGGTGTCATCGACGGTGTCCCTGCATTGTCGTGGGACGACTACGGTGTCCCTTACGAGGTCCATGGCACCCTTCAATGGGCCGTGTGGAACAATTTTATGGTAAGATTAAATGTTTGCATTTTTGCACTTATTTAAATTGTTAATACAAATTAATCAAATGTTCGTTTTCTTAAAGCTGCGGTATCAGTTAGAGGACTCGAGCGAGAGCATGATGGAGAACACGACTGCCGTGTTCCACACGAATGCTCGGAAGCTCGTGGTGCAGGCGTTGTCGTACGCCCGCATCCAGGCGATCAACGAGTACAACAAGTGGCATCAACAGCAACAGGGAGGGTGTCCGTTTAGGAAGGACTCCAACACGTACTGGACCGAGGATAAGTACGCGGAGCTAAGTTATTATTGTTAACTATTTCCAATAATTACTTATGTTAACAGTATTGATAAAATACTAAATATGTGCAGGTTAGTTAGCTGGTTAGAGAACCAGCCCGACGCGTATCGAGCTCTTTGTCGGTACTTGGGTAGCTAAGACTTCATCAGTAAGTCCATGAGGTCTCGAGCCTGCAGAGGGATGGACGGTCAGCACAACTATGGCGGTGATAGCTACGTGCATTTGGCTAAACGCATGGTAAGTATATTTTAAGTTCGTTTATGTGTTCATAATATATTTTTTCTACTAACACGTATCTACCGGAGCGCGAGACCGGTCAGGAGCCGACACTGACCGAGGTTTGGAAGAGAGGTCACAGGGGAAGTGACCCTTCCCAGCCTGGGCAATGCAGTCAGGTCGCGGCCGACCAATTGGTAAGTTTTCAAAATTCATCATTTTAATTATAAGTAATACTATTACTGACACACTTACACCATTTCTTTGTTTTTTTAGGAAAAGTACACGCGGGAGGTCAAGAAGATACACGGTGAAGGCTACGATTGGGAAAACATGCAAATTGAGACTAGAGCCGTGTATGCAAGCGGTGGCGGGAAGGCCCATGGACGGTGAGTTGATCAACTATTTAATTTTTATTTAGTCTTCCTTCTTCTACTTATTGTTTTTCTATCTTTTGTAGGTTTTCCATTTTCGATGGAGTTGTCGACTCGAGGGACCTTCGAGAGGCACTCCATAGACGGAGGCTTCATCCGTTGGGCCGGCGAGTGGCCGTCTCTCACAGAGGGACTTGGAGCTCTGCGCCATGGAGGATAGGCTTGCGCGGACCTAGGAGGAGCTCAACAGGACGAGGGTCATCCAGGAGTACTAGGCGAACCTCATGGCCCAGATACAGGCGGCAGTGGAGGTAAGTTATCTAAATTATTGTAGTTTAAAATTTTATCATTTCAGTAATATATGTGTTCTAATATGTTGCAATGACATGCCTTAGCTCGACAGAGTGGCCAGAAGCTCACGTTTCCTGCATGTCCGCAGCTGCCACAGGCGCCCTCGTCGCAGCCGCCGCTAGCATAGGTACCCCTGGCACTGTGTTACTCTTTAATACAGGGAGGGAGATAAAGAGATAGGGAGAGAGGGGGAGAGATAGTGAAAGAGAGAGAGGGATGGGGAGAGGGAGAGGGAGAGTGGGGGGATGAGAGAGAAAGAGAAAGAGAGTGAAGGAGGGGAGAGAGGGGGGAGAGATAGTGAAAGAGAGAGGGAGAGAGGGGTGGGGATAGGGAGAGAGTGAAAGAGGACTAGAGAGAGTGAAAGAGAGAGAGAGAGAATGAGAAAGATAGAAAGAAGGTAGAGGGGGATGGGTAGAGGGACAACGAGAGCTAGTGAGAGAGTGAAAGAGGAGTAGAGAGAGTGAAAAAGAGAGAGAATGAGGGAGAGAGAGAGAGAGAAGGGAGAGGGGGATGGGGAGAGGGACAACGGGAGGGAGAGAGAGGGGGATGGCAAGAGGGAGAGAGAGGGAAAGAGGGGAATAGGAAGGGAGAGAGACATGTATAACTTTTATTTACTTTGTGGGGTTCACCATGGAGGCGCAGACTCCATCTCCGCAGCTATCGGCACCGTGAGGGACGCGCGAAGATGACGTTCACGGCTCCGGAGGTAGTCGTGAGGGGAGTGTGTAGCCCTTAGAAGTTTTTAGATTTATTTGGACTTTATGAATAAACCGTTGATTATGTATTGTGTTCTTTGTCTGTGTTATGTATTGTATTTTTAGTCTTGGCTGGCAATTTTGCTAGGGCACCTAGTTTCTGTTTTTTTTTTAAATTAAAACTATAACTTACGATGGCCTGTATACTGGCCATCATAAGTTAGCCTGAATAACTTACGGCGGCTGTTGTAGCCTTCGTAAGTTAGCCAAAATAACTTATGACGGCCACGGCCCAGGCCATCATAAGTTGTATGGTCAAGCCCACCACGTGGCCCAGGGGCCCACATACGATGGCTACGGGCCGCCGTTGTAAGATACGTAACTTACGACCAAACCCTGATGGCGGCTGACAACCATCGTAATTAGGTGTAAACCATCATAATTAAGCTAATTACGACGGTTTACAGCTAATTTACGATGGCTTTGGCCGTCGTAAGTGTATCGTGTTGCTGTAGTGTATACGCGACGCAAGATTGGACGAGTACATCAATGGCATGACCGTGATTCCCTTGATAGAGATCGAGGGAAAGAAGATAAGATAAGAAGACAATAAAAATTCCCAATCCAGCGTACCAGGAGTGATTTGCCATGGACCAATGGGTCCTCAACTTCTTCTTCTTACCACTAACGCAAGACATATTCACACAAGTCACCACACACTAGACGAAATATAAAGTCAGGTGTGCCATCAAGGGTTTGATCACGTCCCAGATGCGAGCATGCTCCCTCAACGTTGGTCTCTCTCTCACAACAATGCGTAGAGGTAATATGGACATCTCTGAATACTTTTGGAAGATGAAATCGCTTATAGATGAGATCATTGTATATGAGAAGGCTTTAGATGAAGAATACTTGGTAGTTTCATCTGAACGGGCCAAGATGATGAGTTTGAGCCTGTTTTTCCTGAGTTAGTAGCAAGAGTAAACCCCATCACCTTTACAGAATTATACTTCATGTTGTAAAGTTTTAAGAACAGGCAAGCACTTCACAATAATATCCTCAATGAACTCTTTGAACCATAGGCGTGGTGGATTGCCAAACAGAAGTGGTACTGGATGCGATTATGGTGTGCCCATACCTTGTGGATGTCCCAATGGTGGGCACGGTAGGGGCAACAGCAGCAACAATCAGTAGCAGTTTGATAATTGACCCATCTACCAACTCTTCTTCAAAAAAGGTCAGGTGACCACTGAGTGTTGGCATCATTTTGGAACCACCTATATTCCTTTTAAAAGGCATCTTGCTATTTCAACCCGTGGCTATGGGGTAGATACTAATTCATATCTAATAGAGCCGCAACATACTATCTCACCGGTGAACTGGACAAGTTGCCTGCCTATAAAAAGTAAAAGCGAAATGATCAGATTCACTGACATGTGGGACTGGTATGGAAATTAAGCATATTGGTCATTTTGTTATTTCTGCCCTAGACAAATTTGCATTTTAGAAATACAATTCATGCACCACAAATTAAAAATACATCATATTTGTTTTTCGCCTCCTTATGGACAATTTTGTATTGCATGAACTTCATCCCAAATATTCTTTAATTAAGGATCTGTCCATGAGGAGCATGATTCTTATGGTAAGGTGTTAAAAAGTCCACTACGCCTCCCAAGTAAAACAAGCTCTTTTGGTCACACCATTGTTTTCAAGTTGACATGGTCATTTGGTTAATCCTTCTACTCTTGTTGTCTTAAGAGTTCTTACCACCTAATTTGTCATGTCTCTATGAGCCAAAGAAAGAGTTTGTATATTATCAGGACCCACCTTTCATGGGCCCACTTGTGCATCCCGTACCAATCTTTAGATCAGTAGTTGGTACGCATAACAGATTGTATTGAGTTCCATACACTAAATTATTCTCAACAGGACTATTATGGTCTTACAAGAAAGTTTTAGGTTACAATCCATGGGCCTCACAGGGCCACTGAAAACAGCAAGACAAGGTCGAACTACAGCAGAATGGGCGACACCCAGCCGCTCAGGCAGCCATGGGAGCAGGACTAGACCTACTCGTCATCGATTCGCACTTCGCGTCCTTCGTCGCTTTCCTCTTCAACCTCTAAGGGTTGTGATGTAAGCAAGAGTGAGTATGGAAGGTACTCAGCAAGCCCTAACACTACTAAAGGGGAAGTGTTTCATGCAAGCGGCTGTAGCAATGCGTGGCCATACGGCTTAGATGCGATGGACCGAAATCCGTACATTCCAGGATCGCAGGGGGTGGTTCCTCATGATGCGACACCTGACAGCACACACGATAAGGAAACATAGTATTACATTGAAACTTACTGAATTTGTAGAAAAGTAGTACACTCTTCAGTTACAACTCCTGTACAGAGTCTACTTGTAACACCCTACAATTCATTACCATGCACTGCATACATTTTTCATGTAGAGAAGCATTTGAAAAGAAGTAGAAATGGAGAAAGAGCCCTAGAAATGGTGAAATAACCCTAGAAATGGCGAAATAACCATAGAAATGGAGAAAGAACCATATAAATAGAGAAAGAACCATAGAAATGGTGAAGGGAATATAGAAATGGAGAAAGGGACATAGAAATGGAGAAGGGAATATAGAAATGGAGCAAGCGACATAGAAATGGTGAGGAATGGGAAAACGATAGCTGAAATGAGCTATTTCCAATTTCCCCAAATTTTCCCCAAAATCTCCAAATTCCCCAATTCCCCAAAAAAAGGGAAATTTTCCCCACATTTGGGGGAAATTTATCCCCAACGTAGCCGCAGCCCCCCCCCCCCCCCCGGTCGCAACCCCTCCCCCTCCCAAGTCGCCGAGTTGGAGCCACCCCCTCCAAGTCGCCGAGTTGGCCACCCCCCACCGGAGTTTGGTTGCCGGTGAGCCCCGCCGACGAGCCCCACCGTCGAGCCCTGCCGATGAGGTTTCCGAGTCTCATCGGCTTACTTCTCATAAGCATGAAGTCGAATACCTACAAAACAACTCGGATAGCATCCGTGAGCATAACGCTCAGCAAGACTTAACCGTCACCCTAGTCATGAAACTCTACATGAGGTTATGAACATAAAGTAGGATGGAATAATGCATAATAACTCTCCTAAAAGTAAATCCTTCTTTTAAGTATTATTTGCAGCAAATTAAGAGTAACCTTGGGCACGCCACATCGGGAGTCCACAATCAAACAAGAAACGCTTTCCCCCGATGTAATGTGCTCATGGCGTAAAAGAATAGAGTTTGTACTAGTCTATTCATACAATGTATCATCACAATGCTAGTATTAACTTCCAACCACAATGATTAGTTCCTTTCTCATGCAAGTTCTTACTACGTCATGACTGTGAGAGCAAGTATGCTCGGTCCTTTTCCGTGAGCGACGGTGATTCGAATCAATAACACCTGGACTACAAGACATGTACGCCCGTACTCGACGTTGCCTACAGCAACCATCACTGACGTCGTACGTGGCAGCCTTTCCCCCGTTTCACCCCGTTGAATTGATCAAATCGCCCCGTACAGTAGCCACTCTCATGGTGCACCTACCGACATGAGATGTCATGAGAATGTTACCCACAGACTGCACACCGGCCGTCTCGCCTGAGGTGACCTGAAAAGGCTCAACGCAAGCTTCCCGAGGTACATCGGTTTACTAGGTCCCATATAGCCAGCATGAGTCTGGTACACAACACAAACTTGTTCAACAGGGCCGCATACGACATCTCTATAGCACCCAGGCCCCTATGTCCTGCTGCCCCTACAACCTTCCGGTCTAAACTTTAACTTGCTACACATTTTCTGAACCAATTCCATATGCCCCTGTTGTTCGTGATCATGCGAGTAGTATCTCACCACTCGACTTCTACCGAACCTTACTTAAGCATGGCAGTTCTACACGGTGAAAGACACCTACCCAATACTCCATGGGTTCATTTGGTCATGCAAGAGGAGTATCAAACAACTAGACCTAATGCACATTTCATATCTTAAACGAAAGTGAATACAATGTAAAAACTTAAAAGCTGTTAAATGCAAACCAGAGCTTGCCTGTTTTGTAGGGTAGTTGTATATAAGCAGTTAGTGATCCTTGCTGATCAACCCTTGATTCTCCGGAGTATGATCCACTTCAATGAATCGCTCCATCGAATCCCCTTCGTCGTGAATCCTAATGAAATGTATATGCACAATTTTTACAGAATGCAATGGAAAGAATTAAAGATTGGATTTCTTAGGAACAGTAGCTGTGTGGAAATGCCAAGAATGGCTTTGTTTGCCTCTGTTGTGCAAAGGAATATGAATCACCTAAATTGGTCTTAGTGTTTTAGTTCTACAGTAACTAATTTTCCTAAAGACCATAAAAGATGAGCTGAAAAGATTTGAATGCAACTGAAGAACAAGAACTCCAATGGATTCAAAACTTTTACAGCATGCTCTATACTAATTAGGTATTTAGCTTGCCAAATTGCAGCTAATGTGGAGTCAAATTGTGTTCTCCATAATTCCTACAATGTCTTATGTATTTTCCCCTATACATAAGTACGAAGAACGAGAACAGGGAGTTCTAAAGCTCAACTTGAGCTGATAATTTACATGTGAGTTCCAGGTCACATGAAAGTAATTTGAACCAAATTTCAGACCTTTTACTTGAGTAGTTCCTCCAGAATAATTCCTTAAGCATTTCTACTCAAAGAATTATTTCTGGAGTAATGTGCATTTTCATGCCCAATTAAGTGAACTACAATTTCAAGTAAGTATCAGAGAGATTGACTAAATTTTTCCTATGATTTTTGGATCTATGAATTGCCTAGAATAGATTTTACAAGTGGGTAACATTTTCTGAAAATGTTTCTGGACTCTTATGAACACAGCAGTTTATATTTAGAAAATTCCTATGCATATAATCATCAAATGAGCTGGAAATTTGCTAGAAGTTCAGAAATATGCCAAAAAATATTCTGGCAAAATTTAAGGATTTTTGGATGAACCAAACTCTCTCAATAATTCTTTTTCAGAAAAATTTCAAAGCATTTTCCAGACTTTAATATTGACTTTCATACAAATTGGAGTCCATCTTTGGATAGATCTTTGCAAACTGAATCCAACCCAATTTGAATCACTCAATTTGGAGGTTTCTACACAGAGATATGCTTTTCCAAAGTTGGAACAATCTCTGGAATTGTTTTTCCTATTGAAATTCGACTGGGCCCACTATTTAAACTCCAGCCACAGGAATCAAAGCCCCACCGGGGCCACGGCGTTTTGGCGCAAAGCCACAGGAGATCCACGAGCCACAGCCGATCAGCGATTAAAATATGAATATGTCAAAACTTTATGAAAGCAGTAACAAAATCCATATTTACACAACTCCTTAGAGTAGGCATATCTAACCAGCCTATCTGTACAGAACAGACCTTTATGCACTATTTCCAGATTTTGATATAGTTAAAAGCATTTTTGTAACTCAAGCTAAATACCAAAGTTAAATTTAACTTCCGTATATTTCCAACGAGTATTCATATGACTTCAGATCATCTCTGTATTAAAAGTTATGATTTTCCAAAGTTGACAGAATTCCTGGATAAAATTTGCCAGCATCTCCTTTGTATGTGGCTGATTTTATCACAGTTATATATGCAAATACAATAAGAATCCGGACAAACATTGAAATACAACAATGTTGCACATTTCATAACCTTTCCAACGGTGTGTCGTAGGCTCCTTAGGGATTTTTCTACAGAAAGTTATGGCTTAAAAACAGAAAGGTCCAGAGAGGTTTTGCTGCTGTCCTGGTTCTGGACAGTTTACCTTCAACTGGACTTTCCACCAATTTAACATGTGATTTTGCTCTGGAGGTCTACAAATAAGTTGTAGAGCACTTGAAAATCTTTCCAGAACTGTATCATACACCCTACTTGGTTAAAGCTACTCAGAGTTATGCTCTGTACAATTCCAGCAAAAGTTCCTGCCGAAAGAGAGCACTCTGTTTTTGAAATCTTTGAAGCCTAATCATCCTCTCATTTGAATCTTAGCTCAAAATAAGAGTTCAGTAACTAATATTTGTTTCAAACTTCCATTTTTATTTGAAAGTTATTTCATGAGTCATTTCTTTATAGGGAAGAGGTTATTGAGTTCAGTATGGCGTCGATGCACAGTAAGAAGCATGTCGGTACTACCAGCACAACGTATCAGAGGTGGAACTAAAACGGTCACTCACAAACATGTTCTACTCGTACTACGGTTTCGTTGTTAATCCTGCATTAGTAACACACAATCGTCAGGTCCGGCTGCACACCGAACCCAGTCCAAATACAGTTTGTACAACCGTCCGTCATCACTCGCACGGGTGTTCTCAAGCCAAACACGCCTTGAGCTACATGTTCACGTTAGTAACCACGTGACGGGGTCTCCCATACTTGCCCGTAGCACACCAGGGAAGGGCGTTGCTTGAGTACCCCAAACGACATTAAGAGTCATAGAGGATACTAAAGTGGGCCGGGTTACCTGCCAATCGTGGAGCTCCACCCTTCAGCTTGTGCGCACTGGTGGACAGCGCTTACGTGCACCCCCCAAGACATAAAACGTCCTGAGATGCATGATTTTCTGAGATAACAAATAAGTTAGGTTGCCACCTTCATATTAGGCTAATAGTAATCCTTATGTGGGCCTAGTACCGTATCCTCACCGTAACATAGATTTTTGTCGTAATACGATCCTTATTCCGTACGCTATTACCAATGCGGCACTGATACCACGCTAGAGGGTCCACGCCGCCCGTTCAATCACGGGGTTATGCCACTCGCCCGGGAATCACATTGGGTGGTACCGTGTTGTGCGGCACCCAAAAGCACACATATAAGGAACAATGTATTACATAAAAAAATAGCGGCAGCTTACAAATTTTTCTTTGTAAATAGTTTACATCAAGTAGCTACAGCGGAAGTCTATAAACAGCTCATGTTGAATAACTAAATAGCACTAGAGAAGAGGTCCAGCCCGCGGACTCCTCTCGCTAGCAACACGAAGACAACAGCAGCGGCTGGGTTCTCCCTGTGTTAAACGACTCGAAAGTCTCTGAGTCTCACCGGACAACCTTCTTCATAGCATCGATGTTAACCTGCAAAACCACTCATATAGAAAAAGTGAGCACATAGGCTCAGCAAGACTGATCCGTCTCTCCTAAACAAGAGACTCTACATGCACGACGGTTGTAATTGCGTTAGCTAGATTTGCATAAAGGACTTGCCCAATGTAGATCCTTAAATTTCAGATTTTAAGCCTCATTGTACAGACCTTGAGACGAACAGCATCACAACTCCACAATCAAACAAGAAACGCTTTGTTGCGATGCTCCTTGCACAAAGTGAAAGTAAAGTTTAATCAGCCTATCTCTAATTCAATCATGGTTGCAATAAAAGTTACATCACAGCCTTATCAAGTTCAAATGAAAACCAGTTCAGTTGTTACTACGTCAATACGCAGTGGACAAGTATGCTCATATGACCGTTAGCGATGGTGATTCGAATCAGTATACGCCCGGACTACACGACACATACACCCGTACTCCGAGTTGCCGGCAGCAACCTCGACTGACGTTGTACGCGGCCACCTTTCCCAAGATCTTCCACACAGGATGCGGTCTAACTGCCCCGAGTCTGCAAGCTCCCTCAAGGTACATACCCGCAGTGGTATGTTCTTGAGCGAGTTACCTCCTGCTACCCTAACGCTGAAAGCCTAAGACAGTTAGAAAAGTTCCAATGTGGATCTCCCGAGGTACATCAGTTTCTTGGGTCCCATATAACCAGTATGCGCCCGGTACACAACTCAAACTTGTCCAACAGAGCCAAGCACGGACGGGCCTTAACCGACACAGACAGGGCCATGCACGCACGGTCCGCAGCCTGCTGCATCTAAACCTCCCTGCCCGGTCTCCATTTCTTTAGTGTGAAATTTTCTCATTGTTTCTATTCTTGACCCGCTCTGAATAAACCAGCCCTAAACTCGCGAGTAGATTCCAACTACTCGACTTCTACCCGACCTTTCCTACTACCATTTAGCGTAGCTAAATCCAATCGAGGAGTTGCTATTCTACCCTTTCTCTCTTAGGACATTTCTGGTCAAGCAGTTGGGTTTTCATTATCATGTAGACTTAATGCAATCAAACATTTCAAAGCTATGATCTCTAGAAATGGAAATTCTTTATAAAACTGTTCAAATGCAGGTGACTAAGATTACAATCAGTTATTGAAGATCACTTGGGGCTTGACCACTCGCTTTCCTCCCTCCTAGATCTTCACTTCAAATCCTTCTCACGTTCTCACGTAGATGCTACATGATATGAATATGCATATGTATTTAATTGTAAAGCTTTTGCTAATAAGCTCTAATGACAAGTTTAAAAACTGGAACTCTGTTTAAGAATTTAAAATGACACTGGTGCTAGTGGTTTGGGTTTGGGTTAAGCACTATGATCAAGTGTTGAGTGCTATCTTCACTTGTGTGTTGATCACCTTAAGAGGTTGAACAGAACAGGGGTGATACAGAGCTCCAATGGAGTTTAAATTTTCATGTGAGTTCCTTGTCACAAGAAAGTCATCTGGACCAAAAATTAGCACTTTTCAATTAGTGGTTTATTCAGAATAATTCTCTAAGCAATTAAGCAAAGAAGATTTAATTCTGAGGTAACACCTATGTTCATATCAAACTTAGTGAACTACAATTTCAATTATAGTTCACAGAGCCTGCATGAATGTTCCTAAGATTTTTGGAGCTAAGAATTGCCCAGAACTGAATTTCCAAGCTTTGGAAATTCTCTCAAAATATTTCTGCATTCATTTGAACACAGCAATTTCAAATCTGAATTCTCCTGATCAAATCAACTCCAAATGAGCTGATACTTTTACAGGAGTTCAAAAAAATCCTAAAGAATACTCTGGCAAAATTTGAGGATTTTTGGATGAACCATACTCCCTCTAAAATACTTTTGCTGAAAAGTATTAAGAATTTGCCAGAATTAAATAAAGGCTTTCATACAAATTGGGTTGCATATTTGGATAGAGTTTGTCAACCTGAATCTAACCCAATTTGAATCACTAAACTTGGAGTTTACTAGCAAAAGTTATGCTCTTCTAAAGTTTGTGGAAAAATCTGGGATCTGAATTAATCGTGGAAATGTTTAAATCTGACTGTGGATCCGGGGACACACGTGTCACTCGCTGGAACAAGCCACACGAGGCCACAGGTTTATTTCCCACGCTGTCGCAGTTGATCCGAGCCCACAGAGGATCCAATCGCTGATTACCGTGTGACTGACGAGTGGGGCCGGTAGCTCCTTCGTCTACCTCTCGCCCTCGCGCGATAGCGCCGCCGAGCTTGCCGGAGCTCGCCGGTTTTCAACTTCCCGGCCACCTTCCGAGCTACCACTCACCGCTAGGCCCTAATTCCGTGTGAGGAATACGGTGGGAGGGTCTCCTATGATCGGCAAGGCCCCCAACCCATCTCTCCACGGTGCAGCGGCTTGGGAGATGTTCGGCGACGTCGCCCCGACGCCCTAAGCCCTCCAAGCTTCGGTTTCCAAGACCTAGAGCACCGGTGGATGCTAGGGAAGGATGACATGGGGGTGAAAAGGCTCGGGAATGGCTCTACCCTAGCTTTCATCGTGCGCCCGATGCTTCCCATTGTGGCTGCCGTCGGAAAAGCTCGGAGTAGGCCTTCTACCGTGGGTTTCATGCTAAGGTTTGTACAGAAGAAAGATTGGACACATATTCTAGCTCCTGTGTGTGAAATTTCGTTGACTCTAAACAAGTATCGATCATGAATTTAAAACATTCTTACCCGCGGGTCCGTTTACACCGGCCGGAACAAAATTGCAAAATTCACCGTCGATAATCCACCTTTCGGCTCAAGCTTCGGAGGTGAGCTGTAGGAAGGTCTTGCGCATCCAGAGTAGGTCTAGCTCGGCTGTGACACGCCCTAGGTGAGGCTGTCCACGAGAGCCGTCTGTGGTGGTTTCTTTCGGCCGCCGCGGGAGAGTTGGTTTCTTGGTTTAGGGAGCACGAACTCACTCGGTGATGGTGCGAGGAGGTCGTGGAGGATATCGTGTTGGGGTTTTGCTGCTCAACCGAGGCTTGCACACAAGGAAAACACGGTCTCCCAATCGACCGAGGTGAGGCGGCGGTGGAAGCGCTCGGTTCAGTCCACGCGTGAGAGAGAGAGGGAGGCTGAGCAAGTTCTCGGTGTTGTGTGCAAAAGAAACACGGCAGGGAGTATAAAGATCTCAATTGAGGCGATTGGGGTGGCTGTGATCGACCGAGCAGTGAGTGCTGCCGTCGGCTACCCCCTCTGCTGTCGAGCTTGCTTAAGAAGCAAAACAGAGACAGCCCTCCACTGAAGATCTTTTGCAATTTGCTTATCTCAATGACATGTGGGTCCCACCACAGCTCCCTCTTATCGTCTAAAATATCTCCCAAAATTTGCAAATGGTGAAATTAAATTGTGGGATTTTCAAATCTGAGGTACATTTTGATAATTGGGCAAGTTTCATCCAAATTCAAGTGGGTATTTGAATTCTTGGCAATTTAAAGTCCATTTTGGAAAAATGAGTAGCAAACCATTTCAAAAAATCATGAACCTTTGCATACCCACTAATTCGGACCTACGGAATTCAAATATAAAATCTGATTTTAAACTTTGCTGCTGCAAATGAGAATTTTAGCACAACAGTTTGAAACTCATTGTGTTGCTCTCATTTGAATTTTGAATTTGAACAAATTTGTTCCAAATCTGAATTTAGCTTTCTCACACATATGGGAACTTCCCACCTTGGTTTCAAATCCCCCTTGGGTTCCAAGTTTTCAAATAATTATTTGACTTGTGTGAAGAGATCTCTCATGTGTGTTATCACATGTGGAAAAAGGTTTTAACAAATCCCATTTTTCATACGTATGAAACCAATCTTTGTGCAAATAAGAGTTTCTTTGTATTCACATTTTTGGGACCTTTATATTCCTCCCCCCTTAAAAGGAATCTCGTCCCGAGATTACAACAGAAGAACGAGACGGGAGGGTAATTACAAAGTCTATGGCAAAAGTTTCGGAGAGTTCTTGTGGATGTAATCTTCACTTTCCCATGTCGCCTCTGATAGGAGGATGAGTCCCGATCTTCTGAGAGGTAGGGTAAACTTGATTGGGTGGAGATCTCGAAGTTGATGATCCAAGGCCCCGAACGAGCGAAACCCCGCAATCACTACACCACTGCTCCGTTGGTTATCACCCGTGTCACACGAATGACCTTGCCACGAAGACTTATCCCTGCAAGCGCAATCAAGAACACAAGCAAGAACAGAGAAGTTGCAATCAAAACTGAATTGATCACGAATTTGGGGTCTCACAACCGATGATCGGCGAACTGTTCAATGACAGATTGTAACTAAGCAAAACCCAGCTGTTTGTGACGGCGGCTAGGGGGTATAAAGGAGGTAGAGGACGACCAGGGGGGTGCTGGGGTCATGACCTAACCCTAAGACACGTACATAATGGACTTGGACTCTATACAAGGCCCAATGACCCAACTAGGTGATGCAACACCCTGACAGACTCTAAACTTTATATTGTTTCGAAGTTTCCCGTCGACTCTGAGTGAATTTTGACGTGGGGCCAGTTCCATTTGAAAGTTTATCCTCTAAGCTTTCCGTGCGTATGTAGAACGTCAAAAACGGAGTCTGTATGCCTCCTGTGCATCCATTTTAAGGTGGACTGCTCCTGGGCCCGAGTTGGACTCGAGTTTGAGTTGGGCTCGGTTTCTAACTTCTTGTAGGTGTATTTTCTGGCCCTCCACGCCTCCAAACCCCTCTCCATGTATCTCCATGTCCTCTCCATGGTTCCAAATCATAATTAATCCATTAGGTAGCAACATACTCTCAAAATTCACATATAAAGAATTGTTCAGGAACGAGCTCACCTCTAAATTCAATTTTCGTGCTCGAGCTCTAGTAATTGGACCTTGCATGTCTACTATGTGAGTGTTGTGTATATCTGTAGGAGTGATGTCCACATCATCCTCCCCCTCTTGCATTGGAGTCGTCCTCGACTCAAGCTCATCTTCTTCTCCCAAGTATGGCTTCAAATCTGAAATGTTAAATGTGGGACTAACCCCATACTCGGGAGGCAACTCAAGTTTATATGCATTGTCATTTATCTTCTTAAGAACCTTAAAAGGTCCAGCAGCACGTGGCATGAGTTTGGACTTTCTCAAATCCGGGAACCTATCTTTTCTTAAATGAACCCACACCAAATCACCGGGTTCCAATTTTACCTCCTTCCTACCTTTACTAGCAGCAATGTGATACTTTTCATTCATTTTTTCAATTTGTAACTTAGTAGTTTCGTGCAACTTAAGAATAAATTCAGAACGTTGTGTAGCATCTAAGTTCACAATTTCAGTATGTGGTAAAGGTAGCAAATCAATTGGAGCACGAGGATTGAAACCATACACTACCATAAACGGACTTAACTTGGTTGTGGAGTGAATAGACTTGTTATAAGCAAACTCAATATGTGGCAAACACTCCTCCCACAACCTCAAATTGTCTTTCAAAACAGCCCGCAACATAGTAGATAAGGTACGATTAACTACCTCCGTTTGCCCATCAGTTTGTGGATGACAAGTAGTAGAAAACAGCAACTTTGTTCCCAATTTATACCATAAAGTTCTCCAAAAGTGACTCAAAAACTTAGCATCCCTATCAGAAATAATAGTATTGGGAACACCATGCAAACGCACAACCTCATTAAAGAACAAATCAGCAACATGTGAAGCATTATCGGTCTTGTGGCAGGGTATAAAATGAGCCATTTTAGAGAAACGATCAACAACCACAAAGACACTATCTCTCCCCCTCTTTGTTCTAGGCAATCCTAAAACAAAGTCAATAGAAATATCCTCCCAAGGTGCACTAGGAACCGGAAGAGGCATATAAAGACCATGTGGGTTAAGTCGAGACTTAGCTTTGTTGCATGTCGTGCAACGTGAAACGTAGCGCTCCACATCACGCCTCATTCGTGGCCAAAATAAGTGAGCGGCCAGCAAATCCTCTGTCTTTTTAACATCAAAATGTCCCATCAAACCACCTCCATGCGCTTCCTGCAACAACAAAAGACGAACGGAGCTAGCTGGAACACACAGCTTGTCAGCACGGTAGAGAAGGCCTTCACGCAGCAGGAATTTTTGCCACGTTCTTCCCTCTCTACAATTTTCAAAGGCATCTTTAAAGTCCGAATCAGTAGCATATAACCTCTTTATGGTTTCCAAACCAAAGATTTTATGAGAAAGTTGGGATAGTATGGTATAACGTCTAGATAAAGCATCGGCAATCACATTGTCTTTCCCTTTCTTATGTTTAATGATGTAAGGAAATGATTCTATGAACTCAATCCATTTAGCATGACGTTTGTTCAGATTAGCTTGTCCTTTAAGATACTTCAAAGACTCATGATCTGAATGTATGACAAATTCTTTAGACCATAGGTAATGTTGCCAAGTTTGCAAGACATGCACTAAAGCATAAAGTTCTTTGTCATATGTAGAATAATTCAGCGAAGGCCCATGCAATTTTTCACTAAAGAAGGCAACAGGTTTACCTCCTTGAATTAGCACTCCTCCAATGCCAATGCCGCTCGCGTCACATTCAAGCTCGAAGGTCTTCTCAAAATCAGGAAGCTGCAGCAATGGTGCTTGTGTGAGCTTCGACTTGAGAACATCAAAAGCTTGTTGTTTTGCTGGTCCCCATCGAAACGACACTCCATGCTTTGTCAACTCGTGGAGAGGTGCCGCAATGGTGCTGAAATCCCGCACGAAACGCCGGTAGAAACCTGCGAGACCAAGAAAACTCCGAACCTGTGTGACCGTGGTCGGAAGTGGCCAGCTCGTGATGGCAACAATCTTTGCCTCGTCCACCTCAATGCCCTGCGAAGTTACAACATACCCAAGAAAAGACACATGATCGGTGCAAAAGGTGCACTTCTCAAGGTTACCATATAAACGTGCATCGCGCAAGACATTAAAAACATCAAGCAAATGTTCAAGATGCTCATCATATGACTTGCTGTAAATAAGGATATCATCAAAGTAAACCACCACAAATTTACCAATGAAAGCACGTAAAACCTCATTCATCAACCTCATGAAAGTGCTGGGCGCATTAGTTAAACCAAATGGCATGACTAACCATTCATAAAGTCTGAATTTAGTTTTAAAAGCAGTTTTCCATTCATCACCTAAAGCCATACGAATCTGATGATACCCACTACACAAATCAATCTTGGAGAAAATAACAGAACCACTCAACTCATCAAGCATGTCATCCAATCTAGGAATAGGATAGCGATAACGAATGGTAATGTTATTGATGGCTCTACAATCAACACACATGCGCCAAGTGCCATCTTTTTTCGGAACCAAAAGAAAAGGAACAGAATAAGGACTAAAACTCTCACGAATGTACCCGCGGTCCAGAAGATCTTGGACTTGTCGCTGAATTTCCTTAGTCTCGTCGGGGTTGGTCCTGTAGGCAGCACGGTCTGGCAAGCTCGCCCCTGGAACCAAATCAATCTTGTGCTCAATGCCTCGCACAGGTGGTAATCCGGGGGGTATCTCTGATGGAAAACATCCATATATTCCTGCAAAAGGTTAGCAACAGCAGGTGGCAAGACAATAGACGTATCCTCAATGGAATATAAAGCATGTTTGCACACTAAAGCATAGCAAGTTCCATTAGAGGCATATAAATCATCAAGATCAGATTTAGTTGGAAGGAAAATAGGATTTTTCAACTTAATAGGTTGCTGAATTTCAGAATTGAAAACACCCTTTTGCTTAGCATTATTCTTTTTCTCTTGCTCAAATTGTACAATTTTAGTGGGACTCATAGGAAGCAACACAATTTTATTGCCCTTATGCATGAGAGTATACTTATTAGATCGACCATGGTGAATAGCATCAGTATCAAACTCCCAAGGACGTCCTAACAAAAGAGAACAAGCATCCATAGGTACCACATCAAAATCAGCAAAATCATGATAAGAACCAATGGAAAAATGTATCCTTGCTGTTTTTGTTACCTTAACCTTACCATTGTTGTTAAACCATTGAATGTGATAAGGGTGGGGATGCTCCCCTGTGTTCAAGCCAAGCTTCTTGACCACCTCAACATTCACCAAATTGTTGCAGCTACCACCATCAATGATGGTATGTACACGGCAGTCCTTGATGATGAGAAACATGTTGAAAAGGTTGTGACGTTGGCGGTTGTCATCCTCTCGAACCGTGGCACTCAAAGCTCGCTGCACAATCAAAGTCCTATAGTTGTTTGTCGCAGATGTACCAAGAACCTCCTCAGCACCATCATCCGAACCTGAAATGTTAGTTGCAATAATATTTTCATCTTCAATATCAGAAGCACTAACTTACCCTCCATCAGCAGTGGCAATGATCGCCCGTTTGCTGGGGCAATCTCGTTGCATATGGCCAAGTCCCTGGCAGCGGTGGCACTTGATGTCGGAGCTGCGACTTGTCGAAGTGTTGGGTGCAGCCGCCTTTGCTGCAACACCTCGAGGCATCTGGGACTTGCTGTTATCTTGTCCCCGTGATGTAGAAGGTGCGATGCTGCTGCGTACAACACCCGTGGAGGGTGGTGTAGAAGCACGTACGCTCGAGGAGGGCGCTGCTTTGGATGGCATCGAAAATTGTCGTGGCGTGAAGGTGTTGTTCCGCCGCTGCTGTTGGCGACCCTGCACTTCTTTTTCTGCTAACATAGAAAGTTGAAATAAACGTTGAATAGAATGATATTCCTTGTAGTCAACTATGTCCTGGATCTCACGCCACAAGCCCCCATAAAACCTAACAATTTGGTCTTCCTGATCCTCAACTACCCCACAACGAAGCATACTTTTCTGCAACTCTTGGTAGTACTCTTGGACAGTCATGTCACCCTGATCAAAGCGTTGCAATTTCTTAAGAAGATCACGTCTATATGAAGGAGGAACAAACCTAGTGCGCATCTCTTCTTTTAACGCAGCCCATGTCTATGGTGCATTACGTGTATTGACAAGTTCATTCCACCAAATTATAGCAAAATCTTTAAACTCACTAGTGGCTTGTCTAACTCTATGTCGCTCAGGAACAAGATGAGAGCTAAATTTTTGTTCTACCATCATCTCCCAATCCAAGTAAGTCTCAGCATCATAATATCCATAAAATGTTGGAATAGAAAACTTAATCTTAGCATAAGGATCATTATCTTGTTCAGGAGCATGAGGACGAGGTCTACCTCCCATACCTTGACGATTTCGTCGAGGGCGACGGCGCTGCTGTGCATCAACCTCATCGTTATTGAAGTCATCCTCTGTGTCGTAGTGAGCATGTGCATCACCATCAAGGATGATAGAGGGTGTAGCTTGTTGGGGAAGATGAGTCTCCATCTCGTCCAACCGTGTGGTCAGACCAGCAACACTTGTATGAAGCCTCTGAAAGGTGGCTGTTGTAGTGGTCTGGTAATTGTTGAAAGCTTCGGTCATTGCCCGCATCATGTCCTTTAGTTCCATATGGGACACACACTCATCATCATCCAGAGGTGTAGAACCAGAGGTCTTATCCATAGGCTTCTTTCCTGTCATTGTTAGTACAAAACAGAAACAAAGACAAAAAGATCGTGAAGAACCCTATTACTACGCTCTCTGAAGTGGGTGGAAAATCGATCAGTAAGATGCATCCTACCCCGCTCTTACAAGTTTCTTACCAGCACTGCAGGTGGCCAACGGTGACCGGTGTGAAGCAAGCAGAGAGTGGGTGTGATTGCAAAGGTTACCTGTTCTGCTCGAGAGAAGGTGGAGCTTGGAAGGCTCAAATGCAGTATATGTATGTGGCAGACAAGTTAGTAACAGATAGCAATGTTGAATAAGTGTCCAAAGAATTTCACCTAGTTGCTGGCCTAAGAATGTATTAGAACAGTTGTGGCAACAAGCAAGGGCAAGGATGAATGATGATGAACAACAAGGATAATATCAGCAAGTATCCAGCACTCACACAGAAATAGCACAACTAGAAAACCCCTTAGCCTCCTGTTTTTGTCTTGAAGCACTAGTAGAAATCAAAATCTTTTTTTTCTCTTTATTTTTTTATATTTTTTCTCAACTAGGGGCACAAGAATAGAAACAGCACAAAGTATTCGCTCAAACCGATGAAAGATGAGATCGGCCCAAATTCAGGAGCGATTGGAAAAACTGGTGCTGGAACTTCGGAGTTTGAAATGAGGGCCTTCTTAATTTTTTGTAATTTTTTTTGAAAACACCATATGTGGACTTTTTCGAGACCTTTCTGGGAAAAAATGCGCGTCAATCGGAGTTACGAGCGAAAAGTTATGCCCGTTTTAAGGAGGATACCCCGAATCAGGTTTTGGTGGTGGTGGAAACTGAACAGAAACGAATCGGTGGATGGAACTTTTTGTAGATTGGTTTTTTGTAGATGGCAGCGGATGGAAGAAACAAAACTGAACCAAAACAAATCTAAACCAGCAACCAGACTCAACCTAGAACACGAACTCAGAACTACGGACTCCGAAACTAAATTGTGCAAAAGGTTGAGCGGGGGTTGTAGGTCAAGGAAACTAAATTTTTTTGTGGCTTTTTGTGGACGATAGGACTGAAACAAAATAAATCTAAAGGGCACACAAGTATACCTCACGGTGAACCTGGAAATCTGATACCAATTGATAGGAGGATGAGTCCCGATCTTCCGAGAGGTAGGGTAAACTTGATTGGGTGGAGATCTCGACGTTGATGATCCAAGGCTCCGAACGAACGAAACCCCGCAATCACTACACCACTGCTCCATTGGTTATCACCCGTGTCACACGAATGACCTCGCCATGAAGGCTTATCCCTGCAAGCAAAATCAAGAACACAAGCAAGGACAGAGAAGTTGCAATCAAAACTGAATTGATCACGAATTTGGGGTCTCACAACCGATGATCGGCGAACTGTTCAATGACAGATTGTAACTAAGCAAAACCCAGCTGTTTGTGATGGCGGCTAGGGGGTATAAAGGAGGTGGAGGACGACCAGGGGGGTGCTGGGGTCGTGACCTAACCCTAAGACACGTACATAATGGACTTGGACTCGATACAAGGCCCAATGGCCCAACCAGATGATGCAACACCCTGACAGACACTAAACTTTATATTGTTTCAATGTTTCCTGTCGACTCCGAGTGAATTTTGACCTAGGGCCAGTTCCATTGGAAAGTTTATCCTCTCAGCTTTCCGTGCATTTGTAGAACGTCAAAAACAGAGTCCGTATGCCTCCTGTGCATCCATTTTAAGGTGGACTGCTCCTGGGCCCGAGTTGGACTCGAGTTTGAGTTGGGCTCGGTCTCTAACTTCTTATTGGTGTATTTTCTAGCCCTCCACGCCTCCAAACCCCTCTCCATGTATCTCCATGTCCTCTCCATGGTTCCTAATCATAATTAATCCATTAGGTAGCAACATACTCTCAAAATTCACATATAAAGAATTGTTCAGGAACGAGCTCACCTCTAAATTCAATTTTCGTGCTCGAGCTCTAGTAATTGGACCTTGCATGTCTACTATGTGGGTGTAGTGTATATCTGCAGGAGTGATGTCCACATCAGCCTCTTCAGGGGTATGATTACTCCACAACACTTTGTAAAATTTCAAAGTCCGGTTTCGGGTGATCTGGGTCTTCTCGTCGATAATCTGAATAGGCTGCTCGGTGTATGTGAGATCCGGCTTCAACTCGTCGATGTCTTCGGTGTGGACAGCAGCGGTAAACTTGAGACACTTACGCAGCTGGGACACGTGAAATATGTCATGAATACCGGCAAGGCTTGCCGGTAGTTCCAGCTGGTAGGCTACGGTCCCGCACTTCTCCGTGATGTCAAACGGACCAATGAATAGGGGAGCAAGTTTGCCCTTGACCCCGAACCGACAAATCCCTTTCATAGGAGACACATGAAGATACACGTGCTCTCCGACGTCGAAATGCAGCGGTTGACGCCTAGTATCCGCGTAGCTTTTCTGACGAGCTTGGGCAGCCTTGAGGTTCTCTTGTATTATCCGAACACTCTCTTCGGCTTCATTGACAAGATCAACCCGAAATGTTATTCGTTCACCGGACTCGCACCAATTCAATGGTGTACGGCACTTCTGGCCGTATAGAGCTTCATATGGTGCCATTTTGATGCTCGTATGATAGCCGCTGTTGTACGAGAACTCTGCCAACGGTAAGTGATCATCCCAGCTCTTACCGTGGTGGATGTCACACGCTCTTAGCATATCTTCCAGTATTTGATTCACCCTCTCAGTTTGCCCATCGGTTTGAGGGTGATACGCGGAGCTTCGAATCAGTTTGGTTCCCAAGGATGCGTGTAGCTGCTCCCAGAAACGGGCTACGAACAGCGATCCTCTATCGGACACAATGGTACGGGGAACTCCATGTAAGCACAAGATCCGTGCTATGTACAACTCCGCATACTGCTTTGCATTATACCTGGTATGCACAGGGATGAAATATGCTGATTTGGTTAACCGGTCAATGAATACCCAAATCGAATCATGGTTGTGGGAGGTCATCGGCAACCCAATGATGAAGTCCATACTCAAGTCTTCCAACTTCCATGCCGGTACTTGCAGTGGTTGCAACAGGCCCGACTTCTTCACATGGTCGGCCTTCACTCTTCGACACGTATCACATTCTGAAACATACTTTGCAACTTCACGTTTCATACGTGTCCACCAAAACATCTTCCAGAGATCTTGGTACATTTTATTGCTGCCCGGATGAGTGGAAAATTTGGACAAATGAGCTTCATCCAAAATTTTTTTCTGTAGTCCCATATCCCGGGGTACCACAACCCGGTCGTTGAACCACAAAGTACCTTCATCGTCCTTCCGGAAGCATTTCATTTATCTGTTGTCTATTCTCCGCCGTATGTGAGACATACCATTGTCTTTTCGTTGAGCTTCAATGATCTCCCCTCGGATGGTAGGAATGAGAGCGAGATTATAGAGAGCTCCATACGGGATGACACGGAGGCTTGGTTCTTCATCATCCATTTCAGCAATAGTCAGGTGATGGATATGCGCCTTACGACTGAGCGCATCGGCGACCACATTCGCCTTTCCTGGATGATAATGAATCTCAAGTTCATAATCTTTAATGAGCTCTAACCATCTTCGTTGCCTCATGTTCAATTCTTTTTGAGTGAAGTTGTATTTCAAGCTCTTGTGGTCAGTGTAGAGGTGTACAAGATTTCCGAGCAAGTAATGCCTCCACATCTTCAAATCATGGACCACGGCAGCTAACTCAAGATCATGAGTTGGATAATGCTGCTCGTGATTTCTGAGTTGACGAGATCCATAAGCGACCACTCGTCCTTCTTGCATCAGCACGCAGCCAAGACCGATGCCTGATGCATCGCAATAAACGCCGAATGGCTTCGGCGTATCCGGCTGAGCAAGAACTGGGGCTGTTGTGAGATGCTTCACTAGAGTCTTGAAAGCTTGTTCACATGCAGCATCCCACATAAATCTGGTATTATTTTTCAATAATTCCGTCATCGGTTTAGCGATCTTGGAGAAATCCAGAATGAACCTCCGGTAATAACCCGCTAAACTGAGGAAGCTACAGATTTCATGCACTGACTTTGGTGATTCCCATTTCTGCACTTGGATAATATTACTGGGATCTACAGCGATACCCTCCACCAAAATAATGTGTCCGAGAAAAGGTACTTGATTAATCCAGAATTCACACTTGCTGAATTTTGCATAGAGCTGATGATCTCGCAATCTTTGTAGCACAATATGAAGATGTTCAGCATGTTCTTCCTCTGACTTGGAGTACACCAAGATATCGTCGATGAAGGCCACGACGCATTTATCTAACTCTGGCATGAACATTGAATTCATCAGGTACATAAAGTGTGCCGGGGCATTGGTCAAACCAAAAGACATAACAAGATACTCATATAGTCTATATCTCGTTGAAAATGCCGTCTTCGGAATATATTTAGCCCAGATTTTAATCTGATGGTATCTGGGCCGAAGATCCATCTTCGAGAATACCTTAGCACCCACTAATTGATCGAAGAGCATATCAATGCGAGGTAGTGGATACTTGTTCTTGATGGTAACGGCGTTCAAAGGATGATAATCAATACAAAGCCGTAGTGTTTCGTCCTTCTTCTTGACAAACAACGTTGAATAACCCTAAGGTGATGAACTCGGTCGTATAAAAACCTTGCTCATTAGATCATTCAGCTGTGTCTTCAATTCTGCCAGTTCATTGGGTGCCATCTTATACGGCCTTCGTGATATCGGGGTTGTTCCCGGTATAAGTTCAATCTTGAACTCAACATCTCGCTCGGGCGGCATGCCCGGTAAATCATCGGGAAACACATCCGGATACTCACATACCACCGGAATTTCCTCTATCTTCAAAGCTTCCGTGTGGTTCACTGTTGCAATCTGCTGCCGTCTGGCGCCCAGAATTAATATATGAAGACCGTGCTGTGGGGAGTTGAGCTCAACGGTCCTAGAGCTGATGTTAAGAACTGCCTTGTGGTAATTAAACCATGACATCCCCAAAATAATGTCGATCTTCAGACCCTCAAAAATAATGAGAGTCGTAGGGTATATTCTACCCCCCAAACAAAGAGGTGCTCGAGAGACAACCTTGCTTGCGGTACTGCTGCCTCCGGGCGAAGATATGAGGTATTGCCTCTTTGTATAGACTGTTTGGAGCTGATGTTGAGCCACAAAAGATTGGCTAATGAAGTTATGTGTGGCACCGGAATCAAAGAGAATTAAAACCAGTAGCTGATTCAGAGAAAACATCCCTGCTAACGCGGCTTCTCCTTCCGGAACATCATCAATCACGGTATAGTGAATGTTACCCCTTATCTGCCCTCCTTTCTGCAGATTGAGGTACGGGTCGTATTGTTGTAAATATGATGACCCGCAGCCTTGAGTTCCTCCGGACAATACCTGGCATAATGGCTCATCCGCCAACAAGTGAAACATGGATGTCTCTCCGATTCTTCGTTGACTTGCGTTTGGATGCTAGGTACACATGGATGCAGCGATGGAGCACAAACCACCGTATGATGCTGCTACTGTGGAGGTGGTGCAAGTTGTGGAACTTGACCAGCAATCAACTTCTGGGGAGTTGATCGTACAGGTGGCCTCCATCTTTTGCCGGATGGTGCCTGATACACCAAACCGTACTTCTGAGGCACAAACTTGTGCTTACCTGCTCAATCTCACTCATTTTTCTCTTCTATGCTTGCCACTCGAGTGTCGGCTTCTCTTGGATGAGAGCCGCATTGACCATGTCAGTGTAACTGCCGTTTTTGTGCACGGCCAACTTCTCCTGTAATATGGCACTCAGGCCATGGAAGAATAAGTCACACCATGCCTCTTCTTTGGCCACATATTCGGGAGCATATTGGGTCAAAGGTTAAACCTTCTGATATACTCAAGGACACTCACGTACCCTTGCTTCAAGGCCAAAAATTCCTCCCTCTTTACCTTGACGATACCTAGTGGTATGTGACGAGTACAAAAGGCTTCACAGAATTCACTCCATGTTACTTGATGGCCCTCCGGAATGGTGGCAAGATGGTCAACCCACCAGTTTCCGGCGGATCCATGGAGTTGCTGAGCGGTAAACATTGTCTTCTGAACTTCGTCACACTCGAATACTCTGAATTTAGACTCCATGACACGAAGCCACTGATCTTTTTCCACAGGTTCAGTAGTGTCACACCCGGTTTTTCCGAAGAAACAACCAAGTGAATATCACATGTATGCCAGGATCATTTTCTCATACATGTGATGACAAATAGTGAAGCATCATTTATTACAAGCCAGGTGTCGAATATAAGTAAGTCTTACATTGTAAATGTCTCGATGGACAATAATAAGTTCATCACAAGTAAATAACTAGCAGCGGAACATTATTCTTTTAGGGCTCCATCACAGGCGTTGCCCGGGGGTCTTCATGAACCTAAAAACCTTCCTCGGGTCCAAAATCTTGGTCATTATACACCACCTCATTATCTTGACCTGAGCAGCAATATAAACCAACAAATATGCAAGGTTGAGTACCAATGGTACTCAGCAAGTGTGGGAAAATCATATCATGCATGGCTATAACAAGGAGAGGTTGAACTCATGGTTAAAGCACTACGCAATTAATACCTATCACCTTAGCTTATTAAGCACCTACATTACTACACAGGTGAAATGGTCCCAATCTCCCGTCCCATCATCATAATCCAATTACCATAACATTATTTCCAATGTTAAGCTCCCCGCTTAACTTCCAAAACCATCATTCCTCTAATCATGAATAAGTACAGGCCGCTCTTAACCGTGAGCACGGCTGTCAAGACAGTTTTGACTCTGCAGAGTTTGTACCACTGTACCCACAAGTAGTGATTTCATCCCCCGTTGCCGGGTGGACTAAAAGAACCTCCATTATGCCAGTGGCTACGATCCACATTCACACTTCCCAGGTGTGCAGCCAGGAGATCACTACGAAGCCTTTACAAAGGGATTCCCGACGAGCGTGGGCCCACTGAGGTTTCATCCCTAACAGCATACAAGAGGCTCCAACCCCGCTGCAGTGGCCCCCTCTTGAGCCTTGCGGTTCATATGGTAGTCCAGCTGACACCTACTCCCCGCACCATCCAACACACCCATACTACGCCGGGGATACACCTAATTAATTGGCCAAGCTGCCCCATCTCAGCATGTGGTTGGCACTGTAAAGCCGGGTTACATGCTCCATGAACCGGTCCTTAGGATCCAGGCAAGTACTAAACACAAACCCAAGTCTCGTGCACCCAGCACACAACCAAAACATCCAACTTGCCTTCATCCCTACCTCTACGTAACTCACAATGTCTCATTCAAGAGTATGGTAATATAAACTGATGATTTCATGTCCCAAACATCCCATTCTAAGCATGGCTAAGCATATGCAGGGATATAAATGACATGACAAAATAAATCCCAACCCAAGCTACAAGGAAACAAGGTAATGCAATTCTAGGGAAACTTCCTAGCATGGGTTTCATATTTCAATTGACAATGCAAATAATTCTAGCTACACATCCTAGCATAGGATCAAAGTGGTCAAGGACACTTGCCTCCTTCTTGCTGCTCTTGAAATGGGTATTCCTGGTCTTGGAAATGAATAACTTGTCCTTGAACAGGTTCTACTTCATACCATCACACATAGCAAAAGAAAAACAACAATCATAAGACATAGTTCACACTTCTTACTTCATACAAACCACACATTCATATTTATGAAAGTTCTTTACCATTATATGTGTTGTGGTTACTTTATGTGTGTTGAGTTGTGGCTTGCATGCACCTTTAACCATGTGTATATGATTCCTACTTTTGTGTCCACCTTTATACTTTCATACTATTTATATGGGTTTCCAATAAATTTCTTATATTAAACTACTACACCTTTTCACTACCAAGTATGTATGAAAAGTATTTTTCTTCTCCATATGTGCCTTCAGAATTTCTACCAACCCTAAACTGAATTCTTTGTATTTTAGAAACTCCATTTATCAATTACTAGTTGCTATATTTTCAGATTTATATTCCTATGCATAATTGTGTATTTTATTATGAAATTAGTAATACACATCATCTAAACAGTATAGGTTCTGGTCCTAAATAATTTAATAACATATTTTGACCTTGGCTTCTGATGTATACTATTTCATAATTATTTTCCCTATTTTTCTATAACTATTCTTTACTTAAAAATGTGTCCCTATACTAATAAATGTGAATAATAGATGAAACAGATTTATTTCAGCCCAAAAATATACTTTTATCTCACTCCAAAATTTTCTAAGTACTGAGAAAGTTTTTTAATTAATTTTGACAATTATGTTTGTCCCCCTTTTTAATTTTTAAACCCTAGTTACATATTCAATTTTCTAAATTAAATACTAAACAGGGCTAAAATAATGAATTCACCCCATTACAGGGTCTATAATATTATTTTCATAATTTCCAGGGGTCTAGCTACACTTATCAGAGGTGTTTTTCCTAATTTCTATTAAGTCCAGGGGTTAAAACCGATTTTTAAATGAATTTACATGATTTTCTGGAGTTCCAGGGGCTAGATCTGAAGTTTCCGGGGCTAGCTCTCAATTCCAGAGAACCCCAGGGGGTAGCACGTAAGAATTTCAGTCTTTATAACGCGGGGCTGACGTGGACCGTCCGATTTTAAACCGACGGCTGAGATTATAACATCGAACCGGTACGCGGGGATTTAAAGTCTACCGTGCGATTTAAAATAAACGGCGCACAAGCGGCCACGTCGCTCTGATCGAGCGCGGGCGGCGCTGCCGGCGGCGCACAGCGGCGGGAAGCGGCGATCTCGCCGGAAAGTTTCGGATCTTCGAGAATTCTGCCTAGAACTGTGATCTTATGGCCTAGATCGGTAGAGGGGAGGTCAGGGATCTCACCTCGGGGGTTTTCTCGAGCTCGGGGGTCCTGGAAAGTGATCGGCGGCGAGGTCCGAGGCAAAACCACGGCGAAGCTCGTCGGCGCTGGGTTTACACCGTAACTCTCCGAGTTTTCTGCACCTGCAAAGTTCCCCGGAGGCGGTGGATCAAGACCAGCGAGTTAGATCAGAGTTTCCGAGCTTAGATCGGCCAGAATTCACCGGCGAAGTCTCGGTGCTCACCGGAGTGAAAATCGGCGATCGCGTGAGAAAAACCGATCGGGGCTGGGGTTTTTATAGCCGGGGAGGGCGGTGGGTCTGTTGCGATCGAGTTTGAGTCGTTTGGGACCAGAATTCGGGCTGCGGGACGCGGAAATCCGGTCGGTTGCGATCGCGCGCGCGGGAGAGAGTCCGGAGTCGCGGGGTTAGGGATGCCAGGCGGGTCCCACCTGTCTGTGAGAGACAGCGCGGCGCGCGCGGGGGCGGGCTGGCGCGGGGAAACTGGGCCGGCTGGCGGGTTTCGGCCCACTGGCCGGTTTTTTCCCGTTTCTCTTTTTCTTTTTCCATTTCTTTTCTGTTTTGAGTATAATTTGAATTCCAGTTTGAATTTGAATTTTTGCAAAACATGCAACACGTCCAAAAAATTTTAAATTCCCCTCTGAACATGGTTTAGAGTTTTGAATCAAAATTTGGGGTGTTACAAGTAGCTTCAGTAAAGATCGGCGGTTGAGTCGCCAAGAAATATAGATAAGCGTTCCGAGGTGGAACGACTTGTTGCGTGTTCTGGAGTACGCCCTGCTGTACCAAGGCTTGAAGTAAGCGTGTGTTCTCTTTAGTCGCTTCTTGGAGTAGCCTGGTGTTCTCCTAGTTAGACTCGACAACCCGAGTCATAAGATCCATCCATCCCGTGGATGGTGGTTCCGACAGCGGAATAGAAGTATCACCGCCTCGGCGAGAACTCCCGGCCCTACTCATAGAGCGAGTACGAACCATACTGAAAAAATATATTCGAGATGAGTTAAACATGAACTCAGCAGTATGTGAGATTAATGAAAACATGAATATGTCAGAACTTTATGAAAGCAGTAACACAATCCATGTTTACACAACTCCTTAGAGTAGGCATAGCTAACCAGCCTATTTGTACAGAACAGACCTTTATGCACTAACTCCAAATTTTGATCTAGTTAACAGCATTATCATAACTCCAGTTGAATACCAAAGTAAAAGTTAACTTCAGTATCTTTCCAACGAGTATTTGTATGCCTTCAGACCATCTTTGGATTAAAATTTATGATTTTCCAAAGTTGACAGAATTCCTGGATAAAATTTGCTAGCATCTCCTTTGTATGTGGCTATGTTTATCACAGTTGTATATGCAAATACAATAAGAATCTGAACAAACTTTGAACTACAACAATGTTTCCCATTTCATAACCTTTACAACGGTGTATCATAGGCTCCTTAGAGATTTTTCTACACAAAGTTATGGCTTAAAAACAAAAGGTCCAGAGAGGTTTGGCTGCTGTCCCTGTTCTGGACAGTTTACCTTCAACTGGACTTTCCACCAATTTAACGTGTGATTTGGCTCTGGAGGTCTACAAAGAAGATGTTGAGAACGGAACAATATTTCTAGAACTGTATCATACAAATTAATTGGGTCAAGCTACTCAGAGTTGCTCTGTCCAATTCCAGCAAGAATTCCTGCCGAAAATAGAGCACTCTGTTTTTGAAATCTTTGAAGCCTAATCATCCTCTCATTTGAATCTTAGCTCAAAATAAGAGTTCAGTAACTAATATTTGTTTCAAACTTCCATTTTTAGTTGAAAGTTAGTTGATGAGTCATTTCTTCATAGGGAAGAGATTATTAAGTTCAGTATGGTGTCGATGCACCGTAAGAAACATGTCGGTACTACGTAGCCTCACCAAAAGAAAAAACCTAACCGGATTGTACCGGCATAACGTATCATAGGTGGCACTAAGACAGTCACTCACAAACGTGTTCTACTCGTACTACCGGTTCGTGGTTAAACCTGCATAAGTCACACTCAATCACCAGGTCTGGATGCACACCGAACCCGGTCCCAATACATTTCGTACACCCGTCCATCATCGCTCGCACAGGTGTTCTCAAGCCAAATATGCCTTGATCTACGTGTTCACGTTACTGACCATGTGACGGGTCTCCCAATATTGCCCGTAGCACGCCAGGGAAAGGCGTTGCTCGAATACCCCAAACGACATGAAGAGTCGTAGAGGATACAAAAGCGGGCCGGGTTACCTGCCACCCGTGGGGCTCCACCCTTCAGCTTGTGTGCACTGGTGAACAGCGCTTATGTGCACCCCCAAGACATAAAACGTCCCGAGATGCAAGTTTTTTTCTAACATAGCAAATAAGTTAGGTTGCCACCTTCATAATAGGCTAATAGTAATCCTTACGTGGGCCTAGTACCGTATCCTCACCGTAACCTAAGTTTTTGTCGTCATACGATCCTTATTCCGTGCTCTATTACCAATGCGGCTCTGATACCATGCTGACAGGGACCACACCACCCGTTCAATCATGGGGTCGTGTCACTCGTCCTGGAATCGCATGGGGTGGTGCCGTGTTGTACGGCACCCAGCAGCACACATATAAGGAACAATGTATTACACAAAACAATAGCGGAAGCTTACAAATTTTTCCTTGCAAATAGTTTACATCAAGTAGCTACAGCAGAAGTCTATAAACAGCTCACGTTGAATAACTAAATAGCACTCGAGAAGAGGTCCAGCCCGCGGACTCCTCTCGCTAGCAACACGAAGACAACAACAGCGGCTGGGTTCTCCCTGTGTTAAACGTCTCGGAAGTCTCTGAGTCTCACCGGAAAACCTTCTCCTTAGCATCGATGTTAACATGCAAAACCACTCATCTAGAAAGCGTGCAATACAAGTTACATCACAGCCTTACCAAGTTCAAAAGAAAACCAGTTCAGTTGTTACTACGTCAAGACGCAGTGGGCAAGTATGCTCATATGACCGCGAGCGACGGTGATTCGAATCAGTACACGCCCGGACTACACGACATGTACACTCGTACTCCGAGTTGCCGGCAGCAACCTCGACAGACGTTGTACGCGGCCACCTTTCCCAAAATCTTTCACACAGGACGCGGTCTAACCACCTCGAGTCCGCAAGCTCCCTCAAGGTACATACCCGCAGTGGTATGTTCTTGAGCGAGTTACCTCCTGCTACCCTGACGGCGAAAGCCTAAGACAGTTAGAAAAGTTCCAATGTGGATCTCCCGAGGTACATCGGTTTCCTAGGTCTCATATAGCCAGTATGCGCCCGGTACACAACTCAAACTTGTCCAACAGAGCCAAGAACGTACGGGCCTTAATCGACACAGGCAGGGCTATGCACGCACAGTCCGCAGCCTACTGCATCTAAACCTCCCTGCCCGGTCTCCATTTCTGAAGTGCGAACTTTTCTCATTGTTTCTATTCTTGACCCGCTCCGAATAAACCAACCCTAAACTCGCGAGTAGATTCCAACTACTCGACTTCTACATGACCATACCTACTAACATTTAGCGTAGCCAAATTCACACGAGGAGTTGCTATTCTACCCTTTCTCTCTTAGGACATTTCTGGTCATGGAAATGGTTTTTAAAACTGTTCAAATGCAAACCGGGGCTTGCCTATTTTGCAGGTGACTAAGATTACAATCAGTTAGTGAAGATCACTTGGGGCTTGACTACTCGCTTTCCTTCCTCCTTGATCTTCACTTCAAATCCTTCTCACGTTCTCACGTAGATGCTACACGATATGAATATGCATATGTATTTAATTATAAAGCTTTTGATAATAAGCTCTAATGACAAGTTTAAAAATGGAACTCTGTTTAAGAGTTTAAAATGACACTGGTGCTACTGGTTTGGGTTTGGGTTTGGGTTAAGCACTATGATCAAGTGTTGAGTACTATCTCCACTTGTGTGTTGATCACCTTAAGAATTTGAACAGAACAGGGGTGATCCAGAGGTCTAAAGGAGTTGAAAATTTTCATGTGAGTTCCTTGTCACAAGAAAGTTATCTGGACCAAAAATTAGGACTTTTCATTGAGTGGTGTATTCAGAATAATTCTCTAAGCAATTAAGCAAAGAAGATTTAATTCTGAGGTAACACCCATGTTCATGTCAAACTTAGTGAACTACAATTTCAATTATAGTTCACAGAGCCTGCATGAATTTTCCTAAGATTTTTGGAGCTAAGAATTGCCCAGAACTGAACTTCCAAGTTTTGGAAATTCTCTGAAAATGTTTCTGCATTCATTTGAACACAGCAATTTCAAATCTGAATTCTCCAGATCAAATCAACTGGAAATGAGCTGATATTTTTACAGGAGTTCTAAAACACCCTAAAGAATACTCTGGCAAAATTCTAGGATTTTTGGATGAACCAAACTCCCTCTAAAATTTTTTTGCTGAAAAGTTTAAAGAATTTTCCAGAATTAAATAAAGACTTTCTTACAAATCTGGTTGCATATTTGGATAGAGTTTGTCAACCTGAATCTAACCCAATTTGAATCACTAAATTTGGGTTTTCCTAGCAAAAGTTATGCTCTTCTAAAGTTTGGGGAAAATTCTGGGATTTGAATTAATCGTGGAAATGTTTAAATCTGACTGTGGGTCCGGGGACACATGTGTCACTCGCTGGAACAAGCCACACGGGGCCACAGGTTTATTTCCCACGCTGTCTCAGTTGATCCGAGCCCACAGAAGATCCAATCGCTGTTTACCGTGCGACTGACGAGTGGGGCCGGCAGCTCCTTCGTCTACCTCTCGCCCCCGCGCGATAGCGCCACCGAGCTCGCCGAAGCTCTCCGGTTTTCAACTTCCTGGCCACCTCCCAAGCTACCACTCACCGCTAGGCCCTAATTCCATGCGAGGAATATGGTAGAAGGGTCTCCTCTGATCGGCGAGGCCCCCAACCCATCTCTCCACGGTGCAGCGGCTCGGGACATGTTCGGCGACGTCGCCCCGACGCCCTAAGCCCTCCAAGCTTCGTTTTCCAAGCCCTAGAGCACTGGTGGATGCTAGGTAAGATCGACATGGGGGTGAAAAGGCTCGGGAATGGCTCTACCCTAGCTTTCATCGTGCGATCGATGCTTCCCATTGCGGCCGCCGTTGGAAAAGCTCGGAGTAGGCCTTCTACCGTGGGTTTCATGCTAAGGTTTGTGAAGAAGAAAGATTGGCCACCTAGTCTAGCTCCTGTGTGTGAATTTTCGTGGACTCTAAAAAAGTATCGATCACAAATTTAAAACTTTCTTACCCGCGGGTCCGTTTACACCGGCCAGAAGAAAATTGCAAAAGTCACAGTCGATGATCCACCTTTCGGCTCAAGATTCGGAGGTGAGCTGTAGGAAGGTCTTGTGCGTCCAGAGGAGGTCTAGCTCGGCTGTGAAACGCCCTGGGTGAGGCTGTCCATGAGAGCCGTCCGTGGCTGTTTCTTTTGGCCGCCGCGGGAGAGTTGGTTTCTCGGTGTAGGGAGCACGAACTCACTCGGTGATGGTGCGAGGAGGTCACGGAGGAGATCGTGGTGGGGTTTTTCTGCTCAACTGAGGCTTGCACACAAGGAAAACATGGTCTCCCAATCGACCGAGGTGAGGCAGCGGTGGAAGCGCTCGGTTCAGTCCGCACGTTAGAGAGAGAGAGGGAGGCTGAGCAAGTTCTCGGTGTTGTGTGCAAAAGAAACACGACAGGGAGTATAAAGATCTCAGTTGATGCGGTTGGGGGTGGCTGTGATCGACCGAGCAGTGAGTGCTGCCGTCGGCTACTCCCTCTGCTGTCGAGCTCGCTTAAGAAGCAAAACAGAGACTGCCCTCCACTGAAGATCTTTTGCAATTTGCTTATCTCAATGACATGTGGGTCCCACCACAGCTCCCTCTTATCCTCTAAAATATCTCCCAAAATTTGCAAATGGTGAAATTAAATTGTGGGAGTTTCAAATCAGAGGTGCATTTGGATAATTGGGCAAGTTTCATCCAAATTCAAATGGGTATTTGAATTCTTGGCAATTTAAAGTCCATTTTGGAAAAATAAGTTGCAAACCATTTCAACAAATCATGAAACTTTGCATACCCACTAATTTGGACCTACAGAATTCAAATATGAAATCTGATTTTAAACTTGGCTGCTGCAAATGAGAATTTTAGCACAACAGTTTGAAACTCATTGTGTTGCTCTCAGTTGAATTTTGAATTTGAACAAATTTGTTCCAAATCTTGATTTAGCTTTCTCACACATATGGGAACTTCCCACCTTGGTTTCAAATCCCCCTTGGGTTCCAGGTTTTCAAATAATTATTTGACTTGTGTTAAGATAGCTCTCATGTGTGTTATCACATGTGGAAAAAGGTTTTAACAAGTCCCATTTTTTATACGTATGAAACCAATCTTTTTGCAAACAAGAGTTTCTTTGTATTCATATTTTTGGGACCCACCTTCCACCTAAGCTGCGCAGGAAAGGCCCAAACCCTTGCTAGGTAGAATCGGCAAGATTGAACCAGTAGGCTTTCTTTCCGAAGTTTCCTCCCTTAAATCATTGAATTCATAGGCATAGGGGCGTCCCAGGCAGTGGTTCATTCAATGAGAAAGAAAGACAGGAGGGCAGGATTCATTCTGGGAAAAAAGGGGGAAGGGAGTCACCTGAGCTATGCGAAGGGAAGGGGGTCGTGGGCTGAGCGGGAGTATGTAAAAGTCCCAAAATTGTATATGAATAAACCGAGGTTTGAATTCATATGTGTGGCAAAGTCATGAAAAATGGACTAGCTTAAATTTTTCTTCATGCAAAGTGATACATGGATGATCATCCAAAATGAGGCTCACATTTTTATTTGAAGGTGTTGAACCAATAAGTATTTAAATACCACTTTGCATGAAAGATTAAAAATCAGTTTTCAAATTCAAAGTTTACACCAATTGGTGGCCAAAACTTTGAATACTCATGCAGCCATATAGTCTGGAAATGGTGGAAAAAGTTGGATGACAAACTTGTCATTGAAGGGTGAGCTCAAAAAGGAATTAAATGGAAGCATTTTGAAATTCCAACCAAATTCAAATTGCTATGCAAATTGAAACTGAATTGGCGAATTCAAATGCTTGCCCACGTTTAAACTTCAAAACTTTGGACTTTGAGAGATTAAACTGAGATCTTTTGGAGAGGAGGATTAGTGGGGGACCCACATGTCATTGAACTGAAAATGTAGACTTGCACACAAAGCAAACAACCGAGGCTCTCTGTTTTCAACTCAACCGAGCAGTTTCCACCGTGCGCCACCGAGAGAGTAGCTGAGCCACCTCCTGCTCCCTCTCCCACGCGCTGGCGACCAGGGGGGGGGGGGGGCTGTTCCACTCATCCCTCGGTGTGGTCTCTTCCCTGACCGAAGCTAACAGCTTTTCGCTACCTCCTCACGAACAGAGCTCATCTCTCGCTGCCGCTGCCTCGGAAACAATTGGGAACCAGCAGAAACACTCGCGCTCACTCTCCTCCGAGCTGGTAAACAGCACCCCACGGTTGTTTGCCACCTCCCCGACACAAAACCCGCCAAGTTCCGATGTTCCCGAGCCCTAAAACACCCCCTCCGCGGCGACCTAAAGTGAACCGGTGATCGGGTGCACGTGGGCAGCTCGCCACAGCGGTTGTCATGGCTGAGCGAGGGCGGAAACAGGAGTGCACGGCCACCGTGCTGCTCTCACTCGAAGCTCAAGCCAAACCGTGAAGTATCGACGGTGAATTTTGGAAATTAACTCCAGCGGGTGCAAACCCAGCGTCTGGTACGATATCTTCAAATTCTCCCTCTCCAATTCTTCTTAGGTCATCAAAGTTTGCACATAGAAGCTGGACTAGCCGGTGATCATTTCTCCTTTAGCAACCCTAGCATGTAATCACCTAGGAGCAGAGAATTTTGAGGTCTTCCGAGCGTGTTCATGGCGGAGCAGATCGGGCGCCCGGTGCCGACCCAGTTGCAGCCGTCTTCGAGCACTTTTGAGGCCATGTCGGTCTTCCTCAAGCTCCAAGGGTGCTGTAGCGCGGGTTGGTCGATTTTTTGGCGGGCTAGAAACCTCGGCCGATGGTGCCGAACTCCAATCGAGGCCGCCGCACGTCGCCGGGGTATTTCCGGTCACTGGCAGCTCGAACTAGTGCCACAGTCGTGTTCCCCAGCCTCCATAACGCCCTAGCGGCGAGCCCCAGCTCGGGCCATGGCCGGAAACGGCGAGCCGGCAAGGAGTGGTGTCGGGCCGACGAGCTGCGCGGCGCGGCGCGCGAAGAGTTGGCGGGAGGTAGAAGAAACCCGGGTGGCCCATGTGTCAGCGATGGAAATTTTAAAACACTGATCGGTTGTGGCTCGTGGATCTTCTGTTGCTGCGCGGAAAAAACTGTGTGGACCGGTGTGGCTGAATCCTGAGTGGCTGGAGTTTAAACCCGTGGGCCCAACTGATTTCCCGTTGCAAAATAATTCCAGAGGTGGTTCCAACATTGGAAAATCATATCTTTGTGTAGAAACCTCCAATATGAGTGGTTCAAATTGGGTTGGATTCATTTTGCAAAGATGTATCCAAACATGAACTCCAATTTGTATGAAAGTCTATTAAAATTTGGAAAATTCTTCGATTTTTTCTGAAAAAGAATTATTGAGGGAGTTTGGTTCATCCAAAAATCCTCAAATTATGCCAGAATATTCTTTAGCATATTTTTGATCTTCTAGCAAATTTTCAGCTCATTTGAAGATGATTTGGGTAGGAATTTGCTAAATACAAACTGCTGTGTTCATAAGAGTCCAGAAACGTTTTCAGAAAATGTTGCCCACTTGTAAAATCTATTCTAGGCAATTCATAGATCAAGAAAACATAGGAAAATCTAGGCAATCTCTCTGAGTCCTTTTTGAAATTGTAGTTCACTTGATTGGGCATGAAAATGCACATTACTCCAGAATTAATTCTATTGAGTAGAAATGCTTAAAGAATTGTTCTGGAGGAACTACTCAAGTAAAACGTCTCAATTTTGGACTAAATGATTTTCATGTGACCGGGAACTCACAGGTAAATTATCAGCTCAAGTTGAGCCTTAGATCTCCCTGTTCTTGTTCTCCATACTGATGTATATGGGGAAATACATAAGAGACATTGTAGGAATTATGGAGAACACATTTGTCTCCACATTAGCTGCAATTTGACAAGCTAAATACCTAAGTAGTATAGAACCTGCTGTAAATGTTTTGAAGCCATTGGAGTTCTTGTTCTTCAGTTGCATTCAAATCTTTTCAGCTCATCTCTTATGGTCATTAGGAAAGTTAGTTAGTGTTTAGCTAAAACACTAAGACCAATTTAGTTCTTTCATAATTCTTTGCGCAACAGGGGCAAAATAAGCCATTCTTGGCATTTCCACACAGCATCTGTTCCTAAGAAATCCCATCTTTAATTCTTTCCATTGCAGTCTATAAAACTTGTGCATATACATTTCAATAGGAATCACAACGAAGGGGATCCGAAGGAGCGATTCATTGAAGTGGATCAGACTCCGGAGAATCAAGGGTTGATCAGCAAGGATTACTAACTGCTTATATATGACTACCCTGCAAAACAGGCAAGCTCTGATTTGCATTCAACAGCTCTTAAGTTTTTACTTTGTATTCACATTCAGTTAAGAAATGAAATGTGCATTAGGTCTAGTGTTTTGATACTCCTCTTGCATGACCAAATTGAATCCATGGAGTATTGGGTAGGTGTCTTTCAGCGTATAGAACTGTCATGCTTAAGTAAGGTTCGGTAGAAGTCGAGTGGTGAGATACTACTTGCAGGATCAGGAACAACAAGGGCATACCGAATTGGTTCAGAAAATGTGTAGCAAGTTAAAATTGAGACTGGAAGGTTGTAGGGGCAGTAGGACATAGGGGCCTGTGTAAATGTAGCCTAGAGGGGGGTGAATAGGCTTTTCGATTCTTTGTTAATCCCTGAAACACTTAATAGATTTATCAAATACAGAGAAATCGGACTAGTCCGGTACTGTGCGGACTAGTCCGGTATGGGTGGACTAGAAAGATCAAGGTTGATCAATATTTTCACTTCTAGTACCCTATGCAGCGGAAATTAATTGGGAACTTAGATGTATTACAACAGTGAAACAATGAATGACAGAGATCAACTTTAGCTTCAACGTTTCAACGTGAATTACACAAGATTAAGTAAACCCTAGAATATGATGAACAATAAAACACAAGAGCAATAGACAAGATTTTATCCCGAGGTTCGATTCCACGAAGGAAATCTACGTCCCCGTTGAGGAGTCCATGAAGGACCGGGTCTTCACCAACCCTACCCTCGTCAAAATGCCACGGAGGCCGATTCTCTCCCACTAATGACAAAGGGCAAATAAATCGTTCAAGGGGCCTTCTCACAAGTTGAGGGCTCTCCAAGAATTACAATGAATGAATACCACCAGGCACACTTAAAAGATGTACAATAAATGAACAAGAGTATGCGAGAGATCAAACCCAAGAGCTCAAGATGTGTAGAACAAGTCTCTCCTTTGATCAATTGCTAATCCTCAAAGATTTGATCCTTTTAGCGTTAGAATGTGTGGAGAGATGTGAATTTTGGGCTCTTGGAAGGTGTGACGGCGTAGGGGGTCGAGAGAGGTTGTAGTATGGATGTACACCTCTATTTATACTAGGGATTCCAAAGGTTACCGTTAGGGTTTGCGATGTCCGGACTAGTCCGTGGTGAACTCCGGACTAGTCCGCTGTGCAGCGTGTGGAAAACCCTTAGTGTTGTGAGATACAGGACTAGGCCGTAAGAGTGCGGACTAGTGCGTTGTCTACTTAGAGATAAATCGGACTAGTCCGGTCCATATCGGACTATGTGAGGACCACCCTGTGGTTCACCCACTCCAAGATCACATAGGGTGGTGCCGTGTGATGCGGCACCCAACAGCACACACGAAAAGAATTAAGAACAACATACAAACTTTTATTTGATATAAAACAGCGGAAGTCTTTTACAAACATAATTATACAGCGGAAGTATTCTTTATTAACACTCTCTCATTCTAACTAAGCAAAAGTGTAGCTGTCCAGCCCGGGGACGCTACACACTAGCAGCATGGAACCGGAGATCACAGCGGCGTGCAGGGCTCCAGCTCGGCCGTGTACCCCGACGGGGGCATCGCCTCATCCTCGGAGCCCTCCTCATAGCTCTCACCTGCATACAGCTCAAATATTGCAACCATGAGCACGATGGCTCAGCAAGGCTTAACTGACTAGCCTAGGCATGGAACTCTACATGCAGGGATGTGTAAGATAGGAAAAAGGACTTTGCAACAAAGACACGCCTATAAGTTGATCCATACTTTCAGTTTTATAGCAGCAGATTCATGTGCCTCAGGCAGCCCTCACATCGGAAGTCCACAATCAAACAAGAAACGCTTTTCTCCGATGTGGTGATTCCCAATGCGGAAAACAAACTTAATTAGCTCTACATCTACAGCAGACATGGTTTTCAAAACATTAATATGTCATCACAGCATATTATCATTCATCTGGCTTACTTCGCTTCTTACTACGTCACAGAACAGTGAACAAGCGGTACTCAAATAACCGCGAGGGATGGTGATTGCATTTTGGTTTCGGCCGAGCTTGGTACGTTGCACTAGGGTTCGGAAGTTTCTAAAATTTCTGCTACACAGTGGATCGTTTGCCGAATGGTTTGTAGCTACACCATCTAGGGCTCAACACTGTGGGGACCACCCCGTGGTTCGCCCACTCCAGGATCGCATAGGGTGGTGCCGTGCGATGCGGCACCCAACAGCACACCCGAAAAGAATAAAGAACAACATACAACTTTTTATTTGATATAAAACAGCGGAAGTCTTTTACAAAACTTAATTAACAGCAGAAGTAATTTACATAAGTAGCCTCTCATCCTAACTATGCAAAAGTGCAGCCGTCCAGCCCGGGGACGCTACACATTAGCAGCATGGAACCGGAGATTCACGGCGGTGTGCAGGGCTTCAGCTCGGCCATGTACCCCGGCGGGGGCATCGCCTCGTTCTCGGATCCCTCCTCATAACTCTCACCTGCACACAGCTAAAATATTGCAACCGTGAGCACGATGGCTCAGCAAGGCTTAACCGTCTAGCCTAGGCATGTAACTCTACATGCAGGGATATGTAAGATGAGAAAAAGGACTTTGCGTCAAAGACACGGCTATAAGTTGATCCTTACTTTCAGTTTTATAGCTGCAGATTCATGTGCCTTAGGCAGCCCTCACATCGGAAGTCCACAATCAAACAAGAAATGCTTTCCTCCGATGTGGTGATGCCCAAAGCGGAAAGTAAACTTAATTAGCTCTACATCTACAGCAGACATGGTTTCCAAAACATTAAGCTATCATCACAGCATATTATCATTCAACTGGCTTACTTCACTTCTTACTACGTCACGGAACAGTGAACAAGCGGTACTCAAATAACCGCGAGGGACGGTGATTGCAATCAGGAGACACCCGGACAACACGTTGCATACACCCACTTTCAGAAGCGTGATTCCACACCCCTTCCTACTCTGTTGTATGCAACAACCTTTCAAAGGCAACCCAAATGCCGAACTGGTCCATCCGTAACGGGCAGTAGGTCCCCGCGTGGAGCGTGACTGTGCCCACCGGCAGATTTACACCTTGCTACCCTCAACCCACTCCTATTTATGGTTGGTTAAGCCTCGACACCCAGGTTAACCAATTACATCGGTTTCCTGCTTATGTCAGTATGCCATCCGGTACTGTTCGATACTTGTTCAGCAGGCCCGCACACGACTAGGTCCTCAATCAACATCAACAGGGCTACGCACGTGAGACCTCTGCTCACTGCTTCCTATCCCCCCTGCTGGGTCTCATTTTCTCCACTCTTAAGCCATTTTCTATTCTGACCAAACCGTGTGATAAAGCCTTACCTCGCGAGTAAATTCCAACTACTTGACTTGTACCGAGATCCTAAGCATATTTGCATGGCATTCTCTACACGACGAGTCTATAAACTACCCAACCCTTCATAGGATTTAAAAAGGCTATGCAAGTGGGGTTTCAATCACCCTAACTCTGATGCAAGCATTCTAAGTGATACAAATAAAGAATTTGCAAAAGTACTTAAATGCAAACTGGGGCTTGCCTGGTTGTGAGTCAAACGGGAAGTTAGCTTCAGGTGGGAGGACGTCCAAGGGCTCCGGTGCGTCCTCAACTTCGGTCACTAAATGAAATGTAGCAAAATATGTGTATAAGTATTAAGACTTATAAGAATTGGACTTCTATTCATAGCTACTGCTATTTAGATTCCTTAATTGGCTTTGGGATTTTTACAGTGGATACTAAAGTCTCTAATGATGATCTGAGCAAAATTTGAGAAATGTCATTGCATAATGTAGTCTCCAAAATTCCTACAAGTACAAGGCTTTTCTGAATTTTGAGCCCAAATCAAGAGTTTTGACGTAGCTAAAAGTGGAAGATCTGATTAGGGTAAGTCTTCATGGTTCTAAAATTTTTTTTCACCATTTTTAGAGCTACCAACAGAGAGATATGAATTTTTGAAGTTGGATAGGAGTTCTGAAAAGTTTCTGTTTAAATTTGAATTTCCAAATAAGGCTGAACTTTGGAAGGCAATTTAGCCTAGCAAATGAACTCCAATGAGGCCCAAATTTTTACTGGAGATCAGTAACTATGAAAAGGATTTGCTGCCCAAATTTGAGAATGTTTCATAAAGAATTACTCACGTAATAAATCTCTAAACGATTTAGTAAAACAATTCTACAGAAATTCCTGGGCATTTTCATAGAAAGCAATTTATTTCTCTGTGAATTACTCCTCATGAGGATTCCAACAAAATTGCTCTCACCCTTTTTGTAGTTTTCTACACAAAGTTATGTGTCTCCAAAATTTGAACTGAATTAGGAAAATCTGGAAATGCTTAAATCCTGGCTGTGGGCCCCACCCGTGGCGCTATCCACTCAGATGACGGCAACACCGGGGCCACTGGGTTATTTTCCACGCATCCGCACCGGATCCGGTGCCACAGATCGATCCGCACGCGTATACAGAGCCTGACCGGTGGGACCCGGCCGTCCTTCGTCTTCCTCGCGCTTCCCGCGCCTCCCGCGACGGCGCACTTGAGTTCCCGTGGTCCAAACTTCCTCAAACTCGCCGCCTGTGAGTTCTACACTGTGCTGAACACGATGGTGGGGTCGGAAGCCGATGACAATGGCCGGAACGGTGCTCGCACCTGCGACCCTATTGAACCTCACTTCGGCGACCTCGTTCTCACTCGACAGTGGGTCTTTCGGGCTAGGGTTTGCTCTAAAAGCACCAGTGTCACATGGACAACATCGACTAATAGCCCACTCTCCATGAAAACCACCGGAGAGGGGACCTCACCGGCAACCCGAGCCTGCAAAACGCCAGCGGCGACAAAAACTCGAAGAACTCCTTCAGTCTTTGATGGTTTCTAGAGCCGTTTGAGCGAGAAGGACCGTAGGGATCTAACAAAGCTTCTCCTAGACCAGAACGAACTCTAGCTACTGCTGCGCGACAAATTTGATTGTAGACCGAGAGGTGTCACTATGAACTAGGGTTTGGTAAAACCCAAAATCCTCACTACCCGAGTGATCAATTTACATGAGGCTTTTGGCAACACGATCTACGGACAACAACACACCTTTCTTGTGTAGGGAAGGGGCGGTGACACCGGCCATAGCGTGCCATCCACGGTGATCCGAACGGGGTTCCGCCAGGCACCTCCGAACGTCGGCGCCAATTGTTGGTTTGCGCGTAGCATGAGCTAGGAAACTCAGATGGAAGAACGGTGAAGGCTGGAGCACGCACTTGCGCTTCTTTTTGCTGCTTGGAGCTCGATCATCTGAGCTCGGGCGAGCGTGGGCGAGGGAGGAACAGAAACGGCGCTAAGGCAGTTTCTCGCGGGAGAGAACGGATGGAGCGGCGGCAACCGAGAGAAGTGAAGAAGGACTTCGTTGCTGCGACCGTGTTGTATTGAAGCGGATGAAGATCAAGGAAACCAGGAGGTGGCACGGTGGAGTCCTCGAGAGCGGGTTTCGCCGGGAGTTGGCGGCGTCTCGGCGATCGGCCGATGAAAAACATAGGCGGTAGAACATCTGTGTGGCTGACAAAGGGTCCCACCCCCTCTAATTTTTTTATTCAATTCCCACTGATATTTCTCCCCCAGCTACTCAACAATTAAGGCCATACTTTCACACCAAGTCATGGTTTGAAAAGTTGAATCCAAACTGGTTTGAATTCTGGTGTGAAGTTTGAATTTAGTTTGGTCATTTGAATTTGAAATGGAATTTGAATTCTCCTTTTTGCCTTGCTCCAAAAACATAGCATACCAAGTCCAAAGTTTCTGATTTTTGGCATGGCTGCTAATTCAAATGTGGAGAACACATTTGTGGAACTAAATTTGCAAATTGAGGAGATTAGAATTTGAAACTGAATTTGAAATTCAGATTAAAGGGCTTCCTCTTTTTAATCCCAAACAAATACTAAAAGTCCTCCAAATGAGCTGAAATTTGGAAGGGTGAATATTTGGACTATGAAGATCCAAGTTATGAATTTAGATCCCCATGTTTTGAAGTTTTGGGAAGTTTGAATCACCACTTTGAACTTCCACCGTTATAATTCAAAGTTTTGATTCCCCTCATTTTTCCTTAGTGTACATGAGATGAAAATCCTTGCTACCACTTTTTGGGGATTTTACAGACTAGTCCGCTGTGGTGAGAACTTTGTAGATTATGGACAAGTCCGGACTTGGCAGACTTGTCCGTTCTCTAGTCAGAGATATATCGGACTAGTCCGGTCCATATCGGACTAGTCCGCTGTGTGGAGAAAGTGAGGACTGAGGACAAGTCTGCACTTGGAGGAATTGTCCATTTTCTAGTTAGAGAGAAATCGGACTACTCTAGTTGATATCGAACTAGTCCGCACATGCTGATTTTTGTGCAGTTAGTGTGGTTTTTTTCACTTGAGCTCTTGGGGTGTGTTTCTCCAACACACTCCATACTAAGTAATCTAATCTTTTCAGCTCCTGAGCACTTATCATTTTAGATCCTCATTCTCCTTTCTTTTTGCGATTTCTTCCTATTTTCTTTAAAAACCTGTGCTCATCTCAACGATTTTGTTAGGGTCTCATTTGTTTGTCATGAGTCAACCAAAACCCACAAGGGATGCCTAGATGCACTTTCCTGGGTTCTATAGACCTGCCCGTGTCGGTCAAGGACCGATCCGTATGCAGCCCTGTTGGACAAGTTTGAGTTGTGTACCGGACTCATGCTGGCTATATGGGACCCAGTAAACCGATGTACCTCAGGAAGCTTGCGTTGAGCCTTTTCGGGTCACCTCAGGCGAGACGGCCGGTGTGCAGTATGTGGGTAACATTCTCATGACATCTCTTGTCGGTAGGTGCACCATGAGAGTGGCTACTGTACAGGGCAATTTGATCGATTCAACGTGGGTGAAACGGGGGAAAGGCTGCCACATACGACGTCAATGATGGTTGCTGTAGGCAACGTCGAGTACGGGCATACGTGTCATGTAGTCCGGGTGTTATTGATTTGAATCATCGTCGCTCGTGGAAAAGGACCGAGCATACTTGTTCTCACAGTTGTGACGTAGTAAGAACTTGCATGAGAAAGGAACTAATCATTATGGTTTGAAGTTAAAACTAGCATTGAGATGATACATTGTATGAATAGACTAGTGCAAACTCGATTCTCTTACGCCATGAGCATATTACATCGGGGGAAAGCGTTTCTTGTTTGATTGTGGACTTCCGATGTGGCGTGCCGAAGGTTACTCTTAATTTGCTGCAAATAATACTTGAAAGTAAGGATTCACTTTTAGGCGAGTTATTATGCATTATGCCATCCTACGTTATGTTCATAACCTCATGTAGAGTTTCATGACTAGGGTGACGGTTAAGTCTTGCTGAGCGTTATGCTCACGGATGCTATCCGAGTTGTTTTGCAGGTATTTGACTTCATGCTTTTGAGAAGGGATGCCGATGAGATTCAGAAACCTCCGAGTGGTTACTCAAGAGCATCCTCGCCGCTGCGGTTTATCCTTCGTGTTGCTAGTAAGAAACGTCCGCGGGCTGGACTGTTTCTTTGTTGCTAAGTTAGAAATGAGTAGTGAGAGTTATTGTCTTCCGCTGTAGTTTATTTTTAAATATGTATTTGTAAAATACTCATGTACGCTTCCGCAAATGATTTATGCAATGTGATGTGTTTCCTCGACCCGTGTGCTGTTGGGTGCCGCATATCACGGCACCATCCGACGAGATCCTGCCGGCGCCGCGTTGGCGTTCCCCCACAGCGTGGTATCAGAGCTGCGTTGGGAATAGCACACGGATTGAGCATCATATTACGTAAAAAATTTAGGATATGGTGACATAATGGTAGTAGGCCCACATTTGGACTACTATATTAGCATATATGAAGGTGGCAATCTAACCTATTTGCTATGTCAGAAAATCGTGCATCTCGGGACGTTCTATGTCTTGGGGGTGCACGTAAGTGCTATCCACCAGTGTGCACAAGCTGAAGGGTGGAGCCCCACAGGTGGCAGGTAACCCGACTCGCTTTAGTATCCTCTACGACTCTTCATGTCGTTTGGGGTATTCGAGCAATGCCCTTCCCTGGCGTGCTTCGGGCAAGTATGGGAGACCCCGTCACGTGGTTAGTAACGTGAACATGTAGCTCAAGGCATGTTTGGCTTGAGAACACCCGTGCGAGTGATGACGGACGGGTGTATGAACTGTATTGGGACCGGGTTCGGTGTGGAGCTGAACCTGATGATTGAGTGTGTTTTATGTAGGTACTAACCATGAAAACCATAGTACTTGTAGAACACGTTGGCAAGTGACCGTTTTAGTGCCACCTAAGGATACATATATGCCGGTGTAATCCGGTTAGGATTTTCTTTTGTGAGGCAACGTAGTACAGTCATATGTCTTACGGTGCATCGTCACCGTACTACACTTGATAGTTTCTTTCCTATGAAGAAATCATTCATGTCTAACTTTCAAACTAAAAATGGATGTTAGAAAGAACATATTAGTTACTGAGTTCTTCATTTGAACTAAGCTTGAAAGAAGAGACTTGCTAGGCTTCATTTGATCCAAAAACAGAGTGCTTTGTTCTGGCAGAAATTTTTGCTGGAATTTGACAGATCATAACTCTGAGTACCTTGAGCCAATGGAGGTGTATGATACAGTTATGGAAAGGTTTTTAAGTACCCTACAACTTTTCTGTAGACCTCCAAAGCAAAATAAGACGCCAACTTGGTTGAATGTCCAGATGAATGCAAACTGTCCAGAAAACAGGACAGCTACAAACCTCTCGGGATGTTTCTGTAAATTAGCCATAACTTTCTGTAGAAAAATCCTGAAGGGTCATATGATACACCATTGGAAATTTATGAAATTTTCAACAATTTTGTAGTTCATAGTTTGTTCAGAATTGTACTCCATTTTATGTACAACTGTGATAAAAACAGCCACATACAAAGGAGATGCTGGCAAATTTTATCCAGAAATTCTGTAAACTTTGAGCAATCATAAATTTTGATCCAGAAATGATATAGGGGCATATGAGTACTCGTTGAAAATATAGTTAAGTGAAATTTAACTTTGGTATTCAACTTGAGTTATGAAAATTCAGATAACCGGATCAAAATATGGGTTAAGTACAGAAAGGTCTTTTCTGTACAGAATAGGGGACTGATTATGTTGGCTTTAGGAAGTTGTGTAAACATGAAATTTTGTTATGCTTTCATAAAGTTTTAGCATGTTCATGTTCTACATACTTTCACATACTGCCAAGATCAAGTTTTGACTCCCCTAAAAATTATTTGTTTGCACTATGGTGCATATTCGTTCTCCGAGTAGGGCTGAAGGTTCTCTCCGAGACGGCGATGACTCGACTCCACCACGGCACCACCATCAACGGTATGGGCGGATGTCATGGCTCAGATGGTCGAGTCAAGTCAAGAGAACAGAAGACTACTCCAAGTTTTGGTACAACAGGGCTTATTCCAACGTACACAACAGGTCGTTCCACCTCGGAACGCCTATTTGGACTTCTTGGCGACTTAACCGCCAAATTTCAAAGAAGCCAACGAACCAGTGGAAGCTGATCAGCGGCTTCGGGTTATGGAGTCCAAGTTTGGAGTGTTCGAGTGCGATAAGTATCAGAAGACTTTATTTGCAGCTCAACAGCTCCATGGAGCCGCCGGAAATTGGTGGTCCGCTTATCTCGCCACCATTTCGGAGGGCCATCAAGTGGAATGGGCGGAATTTCGCGAAGCATTCCGTGCTCGTCACATTCCTATGGGTTTTATCAAGGCCCAGCAGCAGGAAATCAGGAACTTGAGGCAGGGGGACATGAGTGTCCTCGACTATGTCAAACGGTTTAACCATTTGGCACAATATGCTCCTGACTACGCGACGAGCAAAGCTGCAAGGTGTGACTACTTTTTCCATGGCCTGAGTGCCATATTAAAAGATATATTGGCTTTGTTCAATCAAGGCAATTACACCGAGTTGATCAGTGCTGCCCTGCTGCAAGAACAAGCGACACTTGAGTGTCAAGCAGAGAAGAGGGACTAGGATGATGTGCAAGAAGACACACCAGTTGTTCCTCGTAAATACCGTGTGGTGTATCACACACCATCCGATGAACTATGGCAAGCGCCAGTAAGATCAACTCAGTACAGATTTCCTGCTCAAGAATCACGTCTTGAAGCAACACCATTGCTGTAGCAACGATTGATTTCTGTACACAATTGCTGCAGCCAAATAAATCGACTTCTCAACCACAAGTCAACGATAACCGGGGAAACATCCGTGTTCTTATTGCCACCATTCTGGGTATTTTAGGCAAGAATGCCAGGAGAAGTTGTTGAACAGCGGACAACCATCATCATCAGGTGGTATGCCGCCACATGCTCAAGTCAATATAACAGCATTGCAATCCAGGAGTGTGCTACATCTTGCTATTGAGGATGTCTCGGAGGGAGCACCGGTGTTAGAGGGTATGTTTACTCTCAAAGACGTGCCCGTGCTCATACTTTTTGACTCTGGTGCAACCCACAATTTTATCAGCAAAACATGCGTGGATCAGCACCAATTATCCACCAATACTCCCACAACGAGTTATCTTATACGTTCACCGGGAGGAAATATCTCTGCTAATCAGATTGTGTCCCGAGCAGCTTTGTGTTTGGGAGGAAAAATATACCCAACATCGCTGATTATGTTGGATAGGCAGAAGATAGACATAATATTGGGGATGTCTTGGTTAAATCATCACGGTGCCGTTTCAATATCGGTAACCGGACTGTCCAGATTGACTCGCCGATTCATGGACAGCACACGCTGACAGCGATGATCAAGAAATGGCAGGGTCCTACCACACGGAAGCGCTTAAGCTTGAAGATATTCCGGTGGTACGTGATTATTCCGATGTGTTTCCCGATGATTTACCGGGCATGCCGCCCGAACGGGACGTCAAGTTTAAGATTGAACTGGCACCGGGAACAAAACCTATCTCAAGAAGGCCTTACAAGATGACACCTAACGAGCTAGCGGAGTTTAAAGAAAAGCTGAATGAACTCATGAGCAAGGGTTTCATACGACCAAGTTCTTCACCTTGGGGTTGCTCTGCGCTGTTCGTTAAGAAGAAGGACGAAACACTGCAGCTATGTGTTGACTATCGTCCTCTAAATGCTGTCACTATAAAGAACAAGTATCCATTGCCCCGCATTGACATCTTGTTCGATCAACTTGTGGGTGCAAAGGTGTTCTCGAAGATGGATCTTCGGTCTGGATATCATCAAATAAAAATCCGGCCAGAGGACATACTGAAGACAGCCTTCTCAACGAGATACGGACTCTATGAGTACCTCGTCATGTCATTTGGGTTAACCAACGCTATGGCACACTTCATGTACCCGATGAATTCTGTGTTCATATCAGAGTTAGACACGTTTGTCGTGGTATTCATCGACGACATTTTGGTTTACTCCAAATCTGAAGAAGAGCATGCTGAACATTTGCGTATCGTACTACAACAGTTGAGGGAGCACCAATTATACGCCAAGTTCAGCAAGTGCGAGTTCTGGATTGATCAAGTGCCTTTCCTAGGCCACATTATTTCAGCAGAGGGCATTGCCATGGAACCAAGCAAAATTGAACTAGTGCTGAAGTGGGAATCTCCCAAATCAGTCCACGAGGTCCAAAGTTTCCTAGGTGTAGCGGGGTATTATCGGAGGTTCATTCCGAGCTTCTAAAAAATTGCTAAACCAATGACGGAGCTGCTTAAGAAGGGCACTAAATACATGTGGAATGCAGCATGTGAAGCCGTGTTCAAGACATTGGTGGAACATCTCACAACAGCTCCAGTTCTTGCTCAGCCGGACACGACAAAGCCAATTGATGTACATTGTGATGCATCCGGCATCGGTCTCGGCTGTGTTCTGATGCAAGACGGGCATTTAGTCGCCTATGGGTCTCATCAACTGCAAAACCATGAGCGGCATTATCCAACTCATGATATCAAGCTTGCTGCGGTGGTGTTGGCGTTAAAGATGTGGAGGCATTATCTACTTGGCAATCTTGTCCACCTCGACACCGACCATAAAAGCTTGAAGTACATCTTCACGTAGAAGGAGCTGAATATGAGACACCGGAGGTGTTTGGAGCTCATCAAATATTATGAAGTCGAGATCCACTATCATCCAGGTAAAGCGAACGTGGTTGCCGATGCGCTTAGTCAGAAGGCCCACGTTCACAACTTGGCGATTGCTGAGTTGGAAGATGAAGAACCGAGTCTCCGTGTCATTCTGTATGGCACGTTTTATAATCTCGTGCTCATTCCGACAACCCGTGAAGAGATTGTGGAGGCTCAAAGAAGAGACAGGGGTATGTCTCACATACGGAGAAGACTAGATAACGGAGAGGTGAAGTGTTTCCGGAAGGATGAGAACGGTACGATATATTTAACGACCGTATAGTGGTACCGCGTAATATGAAACTCTGGAAGAAGATCTTGGATGAAGCCCATCTGCCAAAATTTTCCATTCATCCCGGCAGTAACAAGATGTACCAAGATTTGAAACAGAAATTTTGGTGGACGAGGATGAAGAGGGAAATTGCTAAGTACGTATCCAAATGTGATACGTGTAGACGGGTCAAGGCTGATCATATGCGGAAAGCCAGACCGCTACAACCACTTAAGATACTGGCATGGAAGTGGGAGGATGTGAGTATGGATTTCATCGTCGGATTACCGCTCACATCCCGGAAGCATGACTCGATATGGGTGATCGTTGACCGGTTGACGAAATCAGCTCATTTCATACAGGTGAACACTCATTTTCGAGCCAAGCAATATACAGAGTTGTACATCTAAAGGATTATATGATCGCATGGTGTTCCGAATACTATCGTTTCAGATCGAGGTGCGCTGTTTGTTGCTCATTTTTGGGAGAAGCTGCACGCCTCGTTGAGCACCAATCTGATTAGGAGCTCCACATATCACCCTCAAACTGATGGACAAACTGAGAGGGTGAACAAAGTGCTTGAGGACATGTTGAGAGCGTGTGCCATCCACCACGGTAAGAATTGCGATGATCACTTACCCTTGGCGGAGTTTTCATACAACAACGGGTATCAAGCGAGTATTAAAATGGCACCATATGAAGCTCTCTATGGCCGGAAGTGTCGCACACCGCTGAATTGGTGTGAGTCCGGCGAAAGAGTTCTGTTTGGGGTTGATCTTGTCAAAGAAGCCGAAGACCGAGTTCGGTTGACACAAGAAAATTTGAAGGATGCACAATCCCAACAGAAGAGCTATGCTGATCAAAGGCGTAGGCAATTGAAATTTGACGTCAGAGAGCATGTTTACCTTCGTTCTCCGATGAAGGGATTCACCAGATCGGTGTAAAGGGGAAACTCGCTCTTCGCTTTATAGGTCCTTTTGCTATCACAGAGAAGTGCGGACCCGTAGCCTACCGGCTGGAACAACCGGCAAGTCTTGCGGGTGTCCATGATGTGTTTCATGTGTCACAGCTGCGGAAGTGCCTCAAATTTACCGCTGCTGTCCGCACCGAGGAAATCGACAAATTGAAACCGGACCTTACCTACACCGAGCGACCGGCTCAAACTATAGATGAAAAGACCCGGGTAACCCGGAATCGGACGATAAAATTTTACAAGGTGCGATGGAGTGATCATACCGCGGAAGAGGCGACGTGGGAAAGTGAAGATTATGTAAGGGCCTAAGTTTTTGGCACAAGTTCAAGGTGTTCATCACCACACACACCCTTCATTTGAAGAAACTTGATGAACACATTTGAAGAGCAAGTAACCACCATCAACATGCTCATTAGGGAATAAACTCACAAAATGCAAAAGTGGCATTTCCCAGATGCATCATCTAGGAGCTGAGCATATGAAAAACCCCTACACTTTGCTTGGAATGTCCATGCCAAATCTCACCCAAATCCAAAACCTTTTGAGGTCTTTTTGGGTATAACTAGAAAAAGGGTGGTTTGAACTTAAATTCAAATTCAAACTGTTTCTACCCCATGAATTCAAAAGTGGGAGGCATATTCTTACTCAGCACATTTTTGTGAGCTCACACACCAATTTTCACTCCAGTTGGAGTTGATCTTGACATGAGCTAAGTTTAGCAAATTCAAACTTTATTTGAATTTCAAACTGCATATGTGCTGAAATTTAGTCAAACAAAAACCAATTTGACTTCTATCCAATTCAAATGGCCCAGGGGTAGATAATTCATATTACCAAGGTCATTTGAGTCTCTACTGTTTAGAGCAGTAGGAAAATTAAAGTTTGGAGGTTAAAATGAGGGGTGGGACCCCCCTGTCAGCCACTCAAACTCAAAGAACCGCCCCTGCTCGAGTCAGCCTTCGCCCGGGAGAGCGCCAGCGCGCTGATCGACCGGTTCCTGACGTGTGATCGGCGCCAGCTCCTGCTGTTCGGCGGGCGGCCGGCCCTTATCAGTCCACGAGCTTCCAAAGGCGATCTTCTTCACCGATAGCCCACGCTCCCTCGCTCTCTGCCCCGTTCCCGCGAAGAACACAGCCGCCAGCTGCGCTCTCGGTATTTTCCCGCGCCACAGACAGCTGAGCATCGGTTGCTCGGGGTTTACACCGCAAGCATCAGCGCCCGGACGTGCTCTAGCTATTCCTCTCGCCGTACCCAAGTTTTGTAACTCGGGGCGAGCACAGTTCCGAGAACACCGATGCGCTACCGACGGCTGCGGCGGCGATCGGTTCGGTTCACCGTAGACAGGACGCCACGGCCACTTTCGCCTCTGCTCTCCTATACAAGACAGGTGCGCTAGCTTCTCTAGGTCGTGTAGCTTCTTTCCGTTCGGCAAATGATCCACCGTACAGCGAGAATTTTCCAGTTTACCGAACCCTAGTAGAAAGCCACCGAGCTCGATTGTGAGCCAAATTTGGCTCACATATACCACTACCAGCCGAGCTCGTTTGTAAGTAGCTAGTACATTCCCTAGCGCCTTTCCTCGAAGAAAAACCAAGGAAAATCATGGAGAATATGCTCAGAGAGGGCAGTTCTTCGGGCCGCCATGGAAAACGGTCCTAGTTCACCATGGAGCTCGGGGTTGCCAGCCGTTTCACCAAGGTTGTCTACCATTTCTAGCTTCCTCAGGCTTCCCTGGTGCTGTAGGGACAAAACCCAAGGTCTTGGTAAAGGACAGAGCTTACCCGACCTCGCCGAAACCGTAGCGGTTGCTGTCGCCGGTGCGCGCAGGTTTTCGGCCATCGCCGTTGTCCGGCGAGCTCACAGCCGAGTTCAGGAGGTCGGAAAAATGGGAGGCGGCGAGTTTCGGGCCGAGAGGTGGCCGGGAACTCGGTTCCGGGGAGTCTCGATGGATACCGCCGCCGCCGGGTGTTTGGCGCGCAGAGGAAGACGAAGCACTGTACATGGGACCCACGTGCAGCGTTTTAAACATTTCCCGATTTACAGTTTTAGTTTAAACTTCAAACCCACATAACTTGTGCTAGGAAACTCCAAATCAAGTGAACCAAATTTTGTTGGATTCAGCTCTCCGAGTACTTTCCAGCAAATCAAGTTTCACTTCATGAAAAACCTTAATTCTCCTGAATTAATTCTTCAAAATTTAAACTATTTAGAATTTTAATTGGAGAACCCTTTGGAGGAAAATTCTGAAATTTTGCTGGGATGTCCACCAAAATATCCCTGAGCTACCATAAAAATTTCAGATATATTTTAGCTCATTTGTTCCACCTAATGGTGTGATTAATGAAACTGTTCCAGAGAAAAATAGAAAATGTCCAGAAACATTTTCAGAGTTCCTCTGAAATTGTTTAGCTCATATCTTTAGCTGGGAACCTTCAAACTAAGTGAGACCAACTCCAATAGACCCTATTAAAATATAGTTTTCAAAAAGTCATGGCTTTCTCCATGAAAATCCCTAGAACACCATAGAAGCTCCAATTAAGGTCAAGTACATAATTATTTCTGGAGAGCTCACATGAGCTTTGCCGCAAATGAAACTTGGCCAAGTCCTTGTTTAGGTTGTTACCAAACCACAGTAAAAATTTCAGAGTCATTGGGTCTGTCTAGTAAGACTTATAGTCGTCACAAGTTTAAATTCAATTCAAATGCATTTAAATTAATACATATACATGCTATCTCATGTAGTCTCTAATGTTGAGGAGGAACCCAAAGTCTTAGACTTTGTCACTCCGGAATAGCAGCTAGCCTACGACCAAGAGAAGAAAAGCAAGCTCCGGTTTGCATTAACCTCTTTTCAAATTTTTACTGTTTTGTGAACTTCCTTTCAGTACCACTTATAGCCAAGAAAACCATGGGTTGGGATTAATATTGAAAACCTCGTTAGCCACTGCAATGCTAAGATAGAGTAGGATTCGGTACAAGTCGAGTAGTTGGAACTACTCGCGAGAATAGGCTAGAGGCACATCGCTCGGGTAAAAGATAGCAAATGAAACACATGGCAAGAAAAATGAGACCGAGCGGAGAGTAAGGGCAGCAGGACGTTGGGACCTGGGTGCTATAGCTCCGCTTATGTCGATTGAGGACCGAGCCGTGTGCGTGGCTGTTGAACAAGCTAGAACAGTACCGAAGACCTACCGGCTATATGGGAACCGAGAAACCGATGTAACTCGGGTAGCTGGGTGTTGAGGCATAGCTGGTCGTTCAGACGGTAGGTTGAGAGCTCGAGGTGTAAATCGGCTGGCGGCACTGTGGATGCGCGCATAGAGACCTCTTGCTCGGGACAATTGGACCGGTTCAACATTTAGCTAATGGGTGAAAGGTAGTTGCGTACGGCGTCCGTGATGGTTGCTGTAGGCAACATCGAGTACGGGCGTACGTGACGGATTATTCCTGTAACCCTGCAGGTGTAAATCGATTATAATCGCCGTCCCTCGCGGTCAGTGAGTACCACTTGTTCACTGTACCGTGACGTAGAAAGAACACGCTAGATACATGTTAAAAGTTTGCTGATTTGAAATCTGTACATTGCTTGTTAATGAATTGTTGTAGATCAGAGCTAATTAAAGTTCTTTTCAACTTTGGGCAAAGTACATGAGAGAAAGGTGTTTCTTGTTTGATTGCGGCTCTCTCGTGTGCCTTAGCGTGAAGTTCTCCACAACCTGCTGCTAAAACTTGAAAGTAAGGTTCCACTAATTAGGCGAGTCCTTTGCAACTTATTTTATCTCATGTACCCTATCAACCTTCATGTAGAAGTTTCATGTATTGGAGAGACGGGTCAGTCTTGCTGAGCCATCGTGCTCACTGCTTGTGTTTGAAGCTTTTGCAGGGTTTTATATGGAAGGGACTCCCGAGGAGGGGACGGAACCCCAGGAGGGGAACCCCGTCGTATGGGAGTCGTGCACGCCGCCGTGTTAGTGTGTGTGCGTGCTAGCGGGGACACGTTCACGGGCTGAACGTGAACTCGATGCGTAGTCTACGCCCGTGAGTGTATATTGAACATATTTTGTTGTAAAAAGGTTCATACACTGGTTTATGTAATAAAACTTTGCTTCCGCTTTGTACCCTTGATTTGTGTTATCCGGTGCTGTGCAACGCAGCACCCCTCAGCGTGATCCTGGCTCGACAAGGCTGATGAGGTGGTATCAGATTATCTCCCCACAAACTATCCGGAACTTTTATCATTGTACAGTTCGTAAATTACCTCTCCCGTCTCGTTCTTCTTTTGTAATCTCAGGACGAGATTCTTTTAAGGGGGGAGGAATGTAAAAGTCCCAAAATTGTATATGAATAACCCGAGGTTTGAATTCATATGTGTGACAAAGTCATGAAAAATGGGACTACCTAAAACTTTTCTTCATGCAAAGTGATACATGGATGATCATCCAAAATGAGGCTCACATTTTTATTTGAAGGTGTTGAACCAATTAGGATTTAAATACCTCTTTGGATGAAAGATTAAAAATCAGATTTCAAATTCAAAGTTCACACCAATTGGTGGCCAAAACTTTGAATACTCATGCAGCCATATAGTTTGGAAATGGTGGAAAAAGTTGGATAACAAACTTGTCATTGAAGGGTGGGCTCAAAAAGGAATTAAATGGATGCATTTTCAAATTCCAACTGAATTCAAATTGCTATGCAAATTCAAACTGAATTGGCGAATTCAAATGCTAGCCCACGTTTAAACTTCAAAAATTTGAACTTTGAGAGATTAAACTGAGGAGATCTTTTGGAGAGGAGAATAGTGGGGGACCCACATGTCATTGAACTGAAAATTGAGACTTGCACACAAAGCAAACAACCGAGGCTCTCTGTTTTCAACTCAACCGAGCAGTTTCTACCGTGTGCCACCGAGAGAGTGGCCGAGCCACCTCCTGCTCCCTCTCCCACGCGCTGGCGACCAGGGGGTTCTGTTCCACTCATCCCTCGGTGTGATCTCCTCCCTGACCGAAGCTAATTGCTTTTCGCTACCTCCTCACGAACAGAGCTCATCTCTCGCAGCCGCTGCCTCGGAAACAATCGGGAACCGGAAGAAACACTCGCGCTCACTTTCCTCCGAGCTAGTAAACAGAACCCCATGCTCGTTGCTCACCTCCCCGACACAAAACCCACCAAGTTCCGGTGTTCCCGAGCCCTAAAACACCCCCTCCGCGGCGACCTAAAGTGAACCGGTGATCGGGTGCACGCAGGCAGCTCGCCACAGCGGTTGTCACGGCCGAGCAAGAGCGGCAACTGGAGCGCACGGCCACCGTGCTGCCCTCACCCGTAGCTCAAGCCAAACCCCGAAGTATCGACGTTGAATTTTGGAAATTAACTCTGGCGGGTGCAAACCGAGTGTCCGTTACGAGATCTTCAAATTCTCCCTCTCCAATTCTTCTTAGGTCGTCAAACTTTGCACATAAAAGCTGGACTAGCCAGCGATCATTTCTTCTTTAGCAACCCTAGCATGAAATCACCTCAGAGCACAGAATTTTGAGGTCTTCCGAGCGTGTTCATGGCGGAGCAGATCGGGCGCCCGGTGCCGACCCAGTTGCAGCCGTCTTCGAGCACTTTTGAGGCCATGTCGGTCTTCCTCAAGCTCCAAGGGTGCTGTAGCGCGTTTTGTTTGATGTTTTGGCGGGCTAGAAACCTCGTCCGACGGTGCCGAACTCACACCGAGGCCGCCGCATGTCGCCGGGGTATTTCCGGTCACCGGCAGCTCGAACTAGTGCCACAGTCATGTTCCCTGGCCTGCATAACGCCCTAGCGGAGAGCCCCAGCTCAGGCGATGGCCGGAAACGGCAAGCCAGCATGGGGTGGCGTCGGACCGGTGAGCTAGGCGGCGCGGCGCGCGAAGAGGTGGCCAGAAGTAGAAGAAACCCGGGTGGCCCATGTGTCAGCGATGGAAATTTTAAAACACTGATCGGTTGTGGCTCGCGGATCTTCTGTGGCTGCGTGCCAAAACTGTGTGGACCGGTGTGGCTGAATTCTGAGTGGCTGGAGTTTAAACCCATGGGCCCAACTGATTTCCCGTAGCAAAATAATTCCAGAGATTGTTCCAACTTTGGAAAATCATATCTTTGTGTAGAAACCTCCAATTTGAGTGGTTCAACTTAGGTTGGATTAATTTTGTAAAGATCTATCCAAATATGAACTCAAATTTGTATGAAAGTCAATATTAGATTCTGGAAAATTCTTTGATGTTTCTCTGAAAAAGAATTATTGAGGGAGTTTTTGGTTCATCCGAAAATCCTCAAATTTTGCCAGAATATTCTTTAGAATATTTTTGACCTTCTAGCAAATTTTCAGCTCATGTGATGATAATTTGAGTAGGAATTTGCTAAATACAAACTCATGTGTTCATAAGTGTCCAGAAACATTTTCAGAAAATGTTGCCAACTTGTAAAATCTATTTTAGGCAATTCGTAGCTCCAAAAATCATAGGAAAATCTAGGAAATCTCTGTGAGTCATACTTGAAATTGTAGTTCGCTTGATTGGGCATGAAAATGCACATTATTACAGAATTAATTCCTTTGATTAGAAATGCTTAAAGAATTGTTCTGGAGGAACTACTCAAGTAAAAGGTATGAATTTTGGACCAAATGACTTTCATGTGACCAGGAACTCACGTGTAAATTATCAGCTCAAGTTGAGCCTTAGATCTTCCTGTTCTTGTTCTCCATACTTATGTATATGGGGAAATACATAAGAGACATTGTAGGAATTATGGAGAACACAATTTGACCCCACATTAGCTGCAATTTGGCAAGCTAAATCCCTAAGTAGTATAGAACCTGCTGTAAAAGTTTTGAAGCCATTGGAGTTCTTGTTATTCAGTTGCATTTAAATCTTTTCAGCTTATCTCTTATGGTCATTAGGAGCGTTAGATAGTGTTTAGCTAAAACACTAAGACCAATTTAGTTCTGTCATAATTCTTTGCACAAGAGGGACAAACCAAGCCATTCTTGGAATTTCCACACAGCTTGTGTTCCTAAGAAATCCCATCTTTAATTTTTTCCGTTGCAGTCTATAAAACTTGTGCATATACATTTCAATAGGAATAACAACGAAGGGGATTCAAAGGAAAGATTCATTGAAGTGGATCAGACTCCAGAGAATCAAGGGTTTATCAGCAAGGATCACTAACTGCTTATATACGACTACCCTGCAAAATAGGCAAGCTCCTGTTTTCATTTGACAGCTGTTAAGTTTTTACTTTGTATTCACATTCGGTTAGGAAATGAAATGTGCATTAGGTCTAGTGTTTTGATACTCCTCTTGCATGACCAAATTGAACCCATGGAGTATTGGGTAGGTGTCTTTCACCGTATAGAACTGCCATGCTTAAGTAAGGTTCAGTAGAAGTCAAGTGGTGAGATACTACTCGCAGGATCAGGAAATATGTAGTAAGTTAAAGTTTGGACTGGAAGATTGTAGGGGCAGCAGGACATAGGGGCCTGGGTGCTATAGACCTGCCCGTATCGGTCAAGGACCGATCCGTATGCAGCCCTGTTGAACAAGTTTGAGTTGTGTACCGGACTCATGCTGGCTATATGGGACCCAGTAAACCGATGTACCTCGGGAAGCTTGCGTTGAGCCTTTTCGGGTTGCCTCAGGCGAGACGGCCGGTGTGCAGTATGTGGGTAACATTCTCATGACATCTCATGTCGGTAGGTGCACCATGAGAGTGGCTACTGTACGGGGCGATTTGATCGATTCAACGTGGGTGAAACGGGGGAAAGGCTGCCATGTACGACGTCAGTGATGGTTGCTGTAGGCAACGTCGAGTACAGGCGTACGTGTCGTGTAGTCCGTGTGTTATTGATTCAAATCATCGTCGCTTGCGGAAAAGGACCGAGCAAACTTGTTCTCACAGTCGTGACGTAGTAAGAACTTGCATGAGAAAGGAACTAATCATTATGGTTTGAAGTTAATACTAGCATTGTGATGATACATTGTATGAATAGACTAGTCCAAACTTAATTCTTTTACGCCATGAGCACATTACATCAGGGGAAAGCGATTCTTGTTTGATTGTGGACTTCCGATGTGGCGTGCCCAAGGTTACTCTTAATTTGCTGCAAATATTACTTGAATGTAAGGATTCACTTTCAGGCGAGTTATTATGCATTATGCCATCCTACGTTATGTTCATAACCTCATGTAGAGTTTCATGACTAGGGTGACGGTTAAGTCTTGCTGAGCGTTATGCTCACGGATGCTATCCGAGTTGTTTTGCAGGTATTTGACTTCATGCTTATGAGAAGGGATGCCGATGAGACTCGGAAACCTCCGAGTGGTTACTCAAGAGCATCCTCGCCACTGCGGTTTGTGCTTCGTGTTGCTAGTAAGAAACGTCCGCGGGCTGGACTGTTTCTTTGTTGCTAAGTTAGAAATGAGTCGTGAGAGTTATACTCTTCCGCTGTAGTTTATTTTGAAATATGTATTTGTAAAATAGTCTTGTACGCTTCCGCAAATGATTTATGCAATGTGATGTGTTTCCTAGACCCATGTGCTGTTGGGTGCCGCATATCACGGCACCGCCCGACGAGGTCCTGCCGGGGCCCCGTTGGCATTCCCCCACAATTCTTTTTTTTATCTAAGTGTAAGGATCCTTTATCTTTTTACTAGGAATTCTGTTCCCTCAAAAGGTTTTCTTTGGGGAAAACCCAAATAAGCCCCGATGGCGGGGCTCGAAGGCGGGGCTTCGTCGTCGAGCCCCGCCGTCGAGTCCCGTCGTCGAGCCCTGTCGTCGAGACCCGCCGACGAGCCCCGTCACGCCTCGCTGTCGCCGGAAAAGAAGACCGACGATCTGTCCTACCATAATTTTCCATAGAAAAATCCCCCGCTGCTGCTGTTGCTAGGAGAAAGGCACTGCCACAAGGAGGAAGTGAGGTAGGGCTTCATTACCCATCTTACAACGTCGCTGCTGTTTCTACGCATCTGTTTTCTTCGCCCCCTTCGAGCAGAAACTTTTGCATGTGGACAGATCGTGTTTTGATTGATTTTTGATGGTGGAATTGATCTAGATCTTGTGTCAAGATCATCACCACATCCACACTTGATCCCTACAACCTTGTTCATCATAAAACCCCATGGAAGCCCATTAAAACATGCAAGAACACGTACAAACCGGTTTTATAAAACTGCACCATAGGATTTGCATTCATCCACCTCATTGCATCTTGAGTAAAGATTGTGCATGATAATTGATTGCTGTAAATCTTGTATGCACGTGGTCATGAGTAGAAGGACAGGCTCAAGATGCTGTCTACGAGGAACTACAGCACCAAGACTTCGAGATGCTTGAGCAACACCAACCACGGGAGCAAGGCAAGTGGCCCTTGACCATATTGATCCCATGTTTTGAAACTGATTTGTTTGCGAAAACTCGTATGCCTGAATCAACTTGATGGGACACCCTTTTCATAGTAGTTTTACTAGTTTTATTAACCATCCTTGTTGCCGGGAAAGTTGATGAGTCGGGTATGGTTGTTTTTCCTTTTTGCTTCGCTTAATCTATGGGATACGGGAAGCTGAATTTAAACATGGTTAGCTACTGCACTCATATGAATAAGGATGATGAGAACTTGATGATGTTGATAAGAATGGAATTTGGGATATCTAGGCAAGCTTGGTTCGTGGATGTTGCTGAATGAGATGGTGGTTTACTTGCCATAGATCTAAGGACCGGTTCATGCGAGCACATGCCAGGAAACAGTGCCACCACAAGGCCAAATATGGGTGCGGCTTAGCTGACTAATTAGGTGTGTTGCTAGCTTGTTATGGACCGTTGGATGGCGCGGGGAATGGGAGTCGAGAGGGACTGCCCTGGGAAATGCATGGCACAAGAGGGGGCCCGTCGGTGGGAGAATGGGGATTCGAGCTTGCCGGTGAAACCTCAGTCGGTCCGTACATCCTTGTAGCCCCTTTGTATAGGCTATTTTGTGATCTCTTGGCCATACACCGATGGTTGTGTACTGGTATAATGGAGGTTCTTTCTAGTTCCCGACGGGTGACGAAATCACGAACTTGTGGGTAAAGTGGTGCCACCTCTGCAGAGTGTAAACTATCATGATAGCCGTTCTTCCGGTCACAAGCACCTGGCCAACTTCCATGATTAGAGGCAAAACATGGGATGTTTATTCGGTATGGTTGTGGTATGGTCATTGGGATTAGTTTAGGGACTGTTTTGAGTCATGACAATGAATTTTGCTTCGGTTATATGAATATGAGATGGTTATGAATGTTTATGAGTATGAGATGAACTTGAGAAAGATTATTGACTGGTTGAAGCATGATAAAAGGTGAATTATGATGAATGAATGTTTTTGAATTACTTGGTTATGTTGGGATTAAATTCACCTAGAAATAGTTTCTATTCACTATAGGAAACCCGATCATTTGCGATGGCTAAAATTATTTGTGATGGTCGCCGTCGCAAATAAAGTAAATTGCGACGGCTAACCCTAGGCGATCGCAAAAAAACAAGCCGTGGCAAATAGAACCCTATTTGCGACGGCTAAGACTGGAGCCATCGCGAATAGGCATTTATTTGCGACGGCCAGACCTGTGTCCATCGCAAATTAAATAACCGTCACAATTAAATGCCTGTTTGCCACAACCGAAGAAAACACCATCGCAATTAAGAAAGCCGTCGCAAATTAACCTGATATACTCGACCGAGCGCCTCCCGACTCACACAACTCTCGCAGCCGCCGCCACTGCGCCCGCCTCCCGCGCTGCGCCGCTGCCTCCCGCGCCGCCGACTCCCGCGCCGCCGCCTTCCGCCGCGCCCTGCCTCCCGCGGCCCATCGCCCGCCTCCCGCCGGCCGCCACCCATGCCCGGCCGCCCCGCCTCCAATTTTCCTCAGCCTGCTGCCACGCCCCGCCGTACCCACCGCCTCTCACTGCCGCGCCGCGCACGCCGCCTCCCACCGCCTCCCGCCGCGCCCGCTTCCGTCGCTGTCTCCCGCCACGCCCGCCTCCCGTCGCGGCCGCGCCCGCCGCCATTGCCGCCTCTTGGTAAACTCCTCAATCTAAACGCATTTTTTCATTTTTTCTTGTTATTAGTTAGATTTGGATAGAGTATAGTTAATTCATTTTTGTTGCAGAGTAATATGTAATTAATTTGGCAATTAAATTGTTTTTAGTTAGTTAGATAATTAGGATGTTTATAGTTTAATTTGGTTTATAGTTAATTGATTTGCGATGACTGCCCCGCCGCGCCCTGCCTCCCACCGCCACGCCCCGACGCGCTCGCCGCCTCCCGCTGCCGCGCCGCGCCCGCCGCCTTCCGCCGCCGCGCTGCCTCCCGCCGCGCCCACCACCATCGTCGTCTCCTGCTTCGCCCACCGCACCCGCCTTCCGTTTGCGATGGCCATCTTTCGTTTGTCAATTGTGCTAATTTATGTTTGTGTTATGTGTTGAACATGTTATTTTATGTGTCTATTTTGTGTTATGTGTTGAACATATTCTGTTATGTGCTAGTGTGGAGGGTAATGGGTACGGGTTCAGGTATGGATTTTATCCAGCGGGTACGGGTAACCCAGAGTAATATATACCTAGGCATAGTCAGGCGCATACTAGGTCAATGCTCGTATAAAGTCCTATTTGCGATGGCCAAAGAAAAAGCCGTCGCAAGTAAAATAAATTGTGACGGCCAACCCTTAACGGGATAAAGCTGCCCCAACTCACACACCCTGAGGCCGCTCCCGACTACACGGCGGCGGCCCCGGTGAGAGACACCACAGACCGGTGAACGGTGTCCTCGGGTCCTTAGTGTGTTTGCACTATCCCGGGGTCATCGACGGGGTGCCTGCTACTTCATGGGAGGAATACGCACGCGCCCATCACCAGCAGCACGGCAACGTTCAGGAGGTCGTATGGGCCGATTTTATGGTAAGTATGTTAAATAAAGTTTCTAAGTTTTAATGCTTATACTCTTTTAATGTACATCTCTTCAATATATGAAAAGTATATTTTAGAGGACCCGAACAACCCTCGCATGTTTGAGGATGCTAGGAAAGTGTTTCACGTCAATGCTGCGAAGGCGGTTCGGCAAGCTTTGTCGAACACTCGTATTCAAGTTATCAATGAGCACTTGAAGGCGAACCAGCACCACGTGCTACACTACCTACAGGAGAGCGAGAGGCACCTGACAGAGGAAGAGTACGCACAGGTACGTGGGGTGTAGTAAATATTTTTTCTGAGCATGGGGAAGATGGAACATTGGTATTTTTAATGACCTACAACTATGTGCAGGGCCATGTGAGCTGGTTGCAGGGTCGGTCCATGACACGACCCCACGGTCTTGTCGAGCCAGAATCACGATGAGGGGTACTGCGTTGCACAGCACCGGATAACACACGTCAAAGGTACAAAGCGGAAGCGAAATTTTATTACATAAACAAGTTTATGAACATGTTTACATCAAAATAGTTCCAGTCTACACTCACGGGCGTAGACTACGCATCAAGTCCACGTTCAACCCTTGAACGTGTCCTTGCTAGCACACACGCACACTAACTCTGCGGCGTGCACGACTCCCACTCGACGGGGTTCCCCTCCTGGGGTTCCGTCTCCTCTTCGGGAGTCCCTTCCTCATAGAAACCTGCAAAAGCTTCAAACACAAGCAGTGAGCATGAAGGCTCAGCAAGTATGACCCGTCTCACCTAAACATGGAACTTCTAAATGAGGGATGGTGGGTTATATGAGGTAAAAATCATTTGCAAGGACTCGCCTAATTAATAGAACCTTACTTTCAAGTTTTAGCAGCAGGTTGTGGAGAACCTTACGCTAAGGCACATGAGAGAGCCGCAATCAAACAAGAAACGCATTTCTCTCACGTACTTTGCCTAAAGTTGAAAAGAACTTTAGTTAGCTCTAAACTACAGCAAATCATTAGCAATCAGAGTCCATCCTTCAATCAGCAATATTTTAACATGTAACTAGCATGTTCTTTCTACGTCACGGTACAGTGAACAAGTGGTACTCACTGACCGCGAGGGACGGCGATTATAATCAATTTACACTTGCAGGGTTACCCGAACAACCCGTCACGTACGCCCGTACTCGATGTTGCCTACAACAACCATCACGGACGCCGTACGCAACTACCTTTAACCCGTTAGCCAAATGTTGAACCGGTCCAATCGTCCCGACCAAGAGGTCTCTGCATGCGCATATCAGTGCCGCCAGCCGATTTACACCTCGAGCTCTCAACCTACCCTCTGAACGACCAGCTATGCCTCAACACCCAGCTACCCGAGTTACATGGATTTCCCAGTTCCCATATAGCCGGTAGGTCTTCGGTACTGTTCTAGCTTGTTCAACAGGCCCGCACACGGCTCGGTCCTCAATCGACACAAGCGGAGCTATAGCACACAGGCCCCAAAGTCCGGCTGCCTTTACCCTCCGCTTGGTCTCATTTTCTTGCCATGTGTTTCATGTGCTATCTCTACCCGAGTCGAGTGCCTCTAGCCTACACTCGCGAGTAGTTCCAACTACTCGACTTGTACCGAATCGTACACTATCTTAGCATTGCAGTAGCTAACGGGGTTTGTAATCCTAAACCCAACCCATGGTTTTCTTGGCTATGCATTTGGGTTTCCAAACAAGACTCTAATGCAAAGAATAATAGTATTCAAAAATGTTCTCAAAACAACAAACATTTGTAAAAAGGTTAATGCAAACCGGAGCTTGCCTTGCTGCTCTTGGTCGTAGGCTAGCTGTTCCTCCGGAGTAACGAAGTCTAGGACTTCGGATTCCTCCTCGACCTTAGCGACTACATGATATAAGACATACATGTATCAATTTAAATGCATTTGTATTGAGTTTGAAGTTGTGAAGTCTATAACTCTCACTAGACAGACCCAATGACTGTGATACTTTTACTGGGGCTTGGTTATAACCTAAACAGAGACTTGGTCAAGCTTTAGTTGCAGCAAAGCTCAATTGAGCCCTCCACAATTAATTAGGTCCTTGACCTTAATTGAAGGCTCTTAGGGTGTTCTAAGGATTTTCATGAAACAAACTATAACTTTCTGAAAACTAGATTTTCAGAGGGTTCTAATGGTGTTGGTCTCACTTAATTTGAAGGTTCCTAGGTAAAGATATGAGCTAAACAATTTCAGAGAAAATTCTGAAAATGTTTCTGAACATTTTCAATTTTCTCTGGAACAGTTTCACTAATCACACCATTAGATGGATCAAATGAGCTCAAATGGATCTGAAATTTTTATGGTAGTTCCGAGATATTCTGGTGAACATCCCGGCAAAATTTCAGGATTTTCCTCCAATAGATTCTCCAGTTAAAATTCCAAACAGTTTAAATTTTGAGGAATTAATTCTGGAGAAATAAGGATTTTCATGAAGTGAAACTTGATTTTCTAGAAAGTGCTCAGAGAGCTGAATCCAACAAAATTTGGTTCACTCGATTTGGAGCTTTCTAGCCAAAGTTATGTGGATTTGAAATTTGGAAGAAATCTGAAAATCAGGGGGAAAAGTTTAAAATCGCGGGGCCCGTGGGGACACGTGTTGAGCGTGGAGGTGTCTGGCATACTGAGGCCCACAGGGTATTTGCGCGCCAGCACAGCCGATCCCGGTCACACCCGATCCCAATTTAAAATCTTCAGCAGCTGACACGTGGGCCAGCCGGCTTCGTCTTCCTCCCGCCGCTCTCTCGCGTCCGCGCCGCCGACCTCGCCGGAGCAGACCCGGAGCTCACCGGCTCACCGCTTCGGGACCTCCCATGGTCTGAAACTCGCCGCCAGGGGGTTGTCGACGTCGAGGAACACGTCGGTGGTGTCAGGTCGGGCTGGGGGTGACCGGAAATAGCCCGGCAACGTGCCGCGGCCTCGGTTGAGATTCAGCACCGTCGACCGTGGTTTCTAACCCGCCAACACCTCGAACAAACGGTCCTACAGCATCCTTGTACCTCTAGAAAGCTCGACAAGGTGTCAAAAGGGTTCAGGGATGGCGGCAAGTCGGTCGGCACCGTGTGACCGATCGTGCCCGCCATGACCGCCGTTGATCGAGCTCAAAATTCGTCACTCCTAGACAGTTTCACGCCACGGATGCAGAAAAGAACTTGATCACCGGCTAGTCCAGCGTCTATGTGCAAGATTTGATAACCACCGAAAAATCATAGAGCGAGAATTCTAAGAATCCGTACCGGAAGCTCGGTTTACGGTCGCCTGAGCAAAAACTGGAAATTCTCTGTGGATTCTTCACGGTTTGCTACCAAACATGGAGGAGAGCAGCACGGTGGTCGCGCGCTCCTGTTGCCTCTCTTGCTGGACCGTGAAAACGCCTGTGGAACGCTGTCCACGGGCGCCTGACTCTCGGCTGAGGCTAGGTCGCCGCGGTGGCGATCGTTTTCGGGCAAAGGAGGTCGGAGCTCGGGGTTTCTGGTGTTGGGGAGGTGGAGTGCGACCTCAGGTTGCTGTCTAGCAGCTCAGGAACGAAGGAGAGATTGTTTTGCTGGTTTTCCCGATTGAGCAGAGAGCTGGGGCGAGAAACAATGCCGCTGCTCGGGTTTGCATGCGAGGAGATAAAGCCGGCCGACTCCTGCTCGTCTGAGGTGGTACCGGTCACGTGGAGGTGCGAGCGAGCCGCCCTGGACGCCAGCGCGCGGAGAGGGGAAGCAGCTGGTGGCGCCGGTAGCTGCTCGGTGGCACAGCCGACAGCTGCTCGGTGGAATTTCCCACCGAGGCTGTGACTTTGTGTGCAAGTTTTGCCTCCTTCTCTCTATGACATGTGGGTCCCACCCGGGGTTTTAACCTCTGAAATTTACTCCTAATCACTGTAGTAAACAGTGAGCCCCAAAATACCCCTGGGTATTCAAATTATTCACCCATGAGCCATTTGAATTGATTAGAATTCAAATTGGGTTTGGTATGAATGAATTTCAGCACAAGTTCAGTTTTGAATTCAGATAAAGTTCGAATTTGTCCCACTTAGCTCATGTCAAGATCAACTCCAAATGGAGTGAAAATTGGTGTGTGAGCTGACAAAAATGTGCTGAATAAGAATATGCCTCCCACTTTTAAATTCATGGGATAAAAACAGTTTGAATTTGAATATGGTGTCAAACTGCCCTCTTTCTAACTATACCCAAAATGACCTCGAAAAGGTTTTGAATTTGGGTGAAACTTGGCATGGACATCCTTAGAAATGTGTAGGAGTTTTCATATGTCCAGCCCACCTATATAACATGTGGGAAATACCACTTTTGCAATATGTGAGTTTGTTCTCTAATGAGCATGTTGATGGTGGTTACATGCTCTTCATTTGTGTTCATCAACTTACATCAAATGAGGTGTGTGGTGTGGTGATGAACACTTCAAATATGTGTCAAAACTGAGGCCCTTACATTCCTCCCCCCTTAAAAGAATCTCGTCCTGAGATTATAAGGTGAAAATGAGAGAGAGGACGGTGGAAAATTACCGGATATGCGACGTGAAAAAGTCGGGGTAATTAGCGCGAAGAAATTCTTCGCTCTCCAATGTCGCTTCGTCCATGGAGTGATTACTCCATAGACCCTTGTAGAACCACAATGTACGGTTGCATGTGGTTCGGGCCTTTTCATCAATAATCTGCACCGGTTCCTCCCGATAGGTGAGATCCGGTTGCAGTTCTTCAATATCTTCCAGCTGAACGGTAGTTGATAGCTTGAGACATTTCCTCAGCTTGGAAACCTGAAAGACGTCGTGCACACCGGAAAGTGCTTCTGGTAATTTCAGCCGGTATGCTACCGATACACATCTTTCGGTAATCTGGAATGGACCGATGAATCGGGGTGCCAACTTTCCTCTCACCCCGAATCTGTTTATGCCCTTCATTGGAGACACCCGTAGATATACGTGATCTCCAACTTCGAATTGTAATGGGCGCCTTCTCCGGTCCGCATACTGTTTCTGACGGGATTGAGCGGCTTTTAGGTTTGCTTGAATCAGTCGAACCTTTTCTTCCGCGTTGTTGACGAGGTCAATCCCGAAGGTAACCCTTTCGCCAGACTCTCACCAGTTCAATGGTGTGCGGCATTTCCTTCCGTATAGCGCCTCGTAGGCGCCATCTTTATGCTGGCTTGGTACCCATTGTTGTACGAGAACTCGGCTAACGGCAAGTGATCATCCCAATTCTTGCCGTGGTTGATAGCGCAATCTCGTAGCATGTCTTCTAAGATCTGATTTACCCGCTCGGTTTGCCCATCTGTCTGCGGGTGGTATGCTGAACTACGGATCAGCTTCGTCCCCAAGGCAGCGTGCAGCTGCTCCCAAAAACGGGACACAAATAAAGTGCCCCGATCCGATATGATAGTACGGGGTATGCCGTACAAGCATAGGATCCGTGAGATGTACAGTTCAGCGTACTTCTTGGCGTTGTAGTTGGTGTTGACCGGGATGAAATGGGCAACTTTGATGAGCTGATCGACGATCACGCACACAGAATCATGTTTCTGCAAGGTGGTGGGTAAACCGACGATGAAGTCCATGCTCACATCCTCCCACTTTAAGGCAGGAACGCCCAGTGGTTGTAGCAGTCCCGGTTTCCGCATATGGTCTGCCTTCACCCTTCGACATGTATCACACTCAGACACGTATTTCGCAGTCTCACGCTTCATCCGTGTCCACCAAAACTTGCTTCTAAGTTCTTGATACATTTTGTTGCTGCCGGGGTGAATAGAAAACATTGACAAGTGAGCCTCATCAAAGATCTTCTTCCGTAATTCCGGGTTACGGGGTACGACGATCCGGTCCTTGAACCATAGGACGCCGTCTCCGTCCTTCCGGAAACATTTTAGCTCCGCACTGTCTACACGTCTCCGCAAATGTGACATGCCATTGTCATTCTTCTGGGCTGCCGCTATCTCTTCACGGATGGTGGGGATCAAAGCTAGGTTGTAGAGAGCTCCATGTGGAATTACATGTAGTGGTGGTTCGCTCTCTTCCAACGGTGTGATGGTCAGATTGTTGACGTGTGACTTGTGGCTCAGCGCATCTGCCACTATGTTTGCCATGCCCGGATGATAATGGATCTCTATTTCGTAATCCTTTATCAGTTCTAATCATCTTCGTTGCCTCATGTTCAGCTCCTTCTGAGTGAATATGTACTTGAGGCTTTTGTGGTCGGTATACAAATGTACGAGGTTACCGAGTAGGTAGTGCCTCCACATTTTCAGTGCAAGTACCACGGCAGCGAGCTCCAAATTGTGAGTTGGATAATTTTGCTCATGGTTTCTAAGCTGCCGTGACCCATACGCGACCACCCTTCGGTCTTGCATCAGCACACATCCGAGCCCAATGCCGGATGCATCTCAGTACACATCGAACGGTTTTGTTGTGTCTGGCTGCGCCAAAACCGGTGCTGATGTCAGGTGCTTGACTAAAGCCTTGAATGCTGCTTCACATGTTGGACTCCAAACATATTTGGTAGCCTTCTTCAGCAGCTCCGTCATAGGCTTGGCAATCTTCGAGAAGTTTGGAATGAACCTCCGATAATATCCCGCGAGTCCGAGGAAACTCCGTACCTCGTGAACAGTTCTGGGGGATTTCCAATTCAGCACTTGAGTGATCTTGCTCGGGTCTACCGCGATACCCTCCGCTGAGATGATATGCCCGAGAAAAGGTACTTGCGATATCCAAAACTCACATTTGCTGAATTTCGCGTATAACTTGTGATCCCGCAGCCGTTGCAAGACTATACGCAGATGCTTCTTGTGATCTTCTTCCGACTTGGAATATACCAGGATGTCGTCGATGAAGACCACGACAAACTTGTCCAGCTCCGGCATGAATACCGAGTTCATCAAGTACATGAAGTGAGCTGGAGCATTGGTGAGGCCGAAGGACATGACCAGGTACTCATAAAGTCCGTACCTCGTTGAGAAAGTTGTCTTTGGAATGTCCTCCGCCCTTATCTTAATCTGATGGTTCCCGGATCTTAAGTCCATCTTGGAAAAGATCTTTGCTTCGACCAACTGATCAAACAACATGTCGATCCGTGGCAACGGGTACTTGTTCTTGATGGTTACGGCATTTAATGGACGATAGTCCACGCAAAGCCGCAACGTCTCATCCTTCTTCTTGACAAATAATGCCGAACAGCCCCATGGCGAGGAGCTCGGCCTAATGAAACCCTTCTCCAGGAGATCCGTGAGCTGAGTCTTCAGTTCAGCCAATTCCTTGGGCGCCATCTTGTACGGCCTTCGGGATATTGGCATGGTTCCCGGTGCAAGTTCAATCTTGAACTCCACCTCTCTATCGGGTGGCATCCCCGGAAAATCGTCCGGGAATACATCAGGGAACTCTCGGACCACTGGAATATCCTCCAATCTGATAGTTGTGGCTTGATAGACACTTGGAAGTTTTATTTCTGGACTGTCCAGAAATAATGAGTGAGATTCGTGCACTTCTGAGTTTAAGTGCACAACTCGGAGGACGGTGTCTAAAACAGCGCCGTGGCGGGTTAACCACGACATCCCTAAAATGACATCGACCTTTTATCCCTCTAAGATTATGAGGGACGTGGGGTAAACTCTACCCTCTAAGCACAATGGCGCTTTTGGGACCATCATGCTTGCTGAAATTTTCCCACCCGGTGAACAAATCACATATGGACTATCGGTGGGTAGTATTTGCAAGCTATGTTTATCAATGAAAGCTTGGCTAATGAAGCTATGCGTGGCGCCTGAATCAAATAATATTATAGCGGGATGCTGGTGGAGTTGGAACAAACCCGCAAGGATTGGCTCGCCCTCCGGCACGTCCTCTATGGCAAGCTGGTGGACGGTGCCTGGCCTAGGGTTTGCCCGCCGCGCATTATTAGGATTCCGGGGTTGATTCCTCCCCGGAAACCGTGGTGCCACTCTGCCGCCTTGCCTCTCCGGGCAACTGCTCACGAAGTGCCCTGGACGACCACACTTGTAACATATGGCCGCTGCTGGTGTAGTGCTCGGGGGACAAAAGCCCGGCATGCGCTGCTGGGGTGCATACGCACGCAGAATCGCCCGCTGCTGCTGTTGTTGTTGTGGAGGTGGTACTGGCAGTGCCGGCCTGAATGCCGGTGAAGAGTACGGCCGACTGCGGAACGGCATCGACCGCTGTGGTGGCTGCCAGCGTGGACCTGATGGTGGGCGATTCACCATCCGAAACTTCTGAGAAGGACCGCCTCCTTTTCCGCTGCTTTGCGGCGTGCTTCGCTTTCGCTCCGCCGCCGCCAACTCCTTGCCGGAGTCCTCCTGAACAATCGCAGCATCAATGATGTCGTTGAGGCTGCCGCTTGCCACATCCCTTCCGGTTGTCTACCTCTCACCGTGACGGTGAACGGCACCCAACCGGGTGGCGTAGATCCTGCGGGGACCTCGACATGGATCGTCCACGCCTTGTTCCCCTCTTCGCCTTATTCCTTGGCGAAGTATTGAGGCATCTGGTTGTATCCAAAATATTGAAGCATCTGCCTCAATGTTTCTGGATAGCCGCTGCGGTGAGAACAGTGGGACACTACCCACCCGTTCTCCAAGTGCTTATCTGCTGTCATCTGTAAAAATATATTTGAGAAATGTCAAATATTTATTTAAACATTAAACCATTGAGTTATAACATAAGACATGTCATCGAACTCATAAAACTTTGAAACATAGTTCAAATTTTAAACAAATTTTACTGCTGATCTGCTGTTCCCATGAAAAGCCCTGATCAGTTTCCATCTCAACCTGATTTAGGCCATGTTAAAGCAAAACTAATTCTGGATCTCAACATCAAAGTTAAAGCTAACTTCAATAGCTTTCCAGAAAGTATTTGCTTGGCCTAAGATATGTCCTGGTTCAAAAGTTATGAGAGGTCAAAGTTAACAGAATTTCTGGAAACAATTGGACAGCACCTCCATGCTTTAGGTACTGATTTGATCCAAGAATCCCAGTTAATTCTGTTCCTAATCTGACAAAACTTACTGTTACAAAGCTGTAAACCATCTCATAAGCTTTCCAGAACTACCTCATTTGCTATTTTTGGATTTTTATTCAGGATGTTATGCTTAATTTACAGAGAGTCTTTACTCTATCCTGTTTTCTGGACAGTTTCAACTCTACTGCATTTTTCGAGTGGTTAAGGGATGAAACACCTCTGGACCTCAACAGAAGAGTTGTAAAGATCTTCCAAAGCTTCCCATAAATGTATCATATGACCCCAACCTCTAAAGAACTAAACCTCTAACTTCTGATTGACTTCAGCCTTGATTCAGCTGAAAACAGAGTGCTCTGTCCTTAACAACCTATAAGTTGAAAACTTGTTAACTTTGAATATCTTGTTCAAGGGAAGGAGTTACATCAAGTTTTACTACTTTAGATCAAAACCTTCAAGTTTTAAATGAAGTTGTTCATTTAATGGGGTGTGACGTCGATGCGTCACCAAATTATGTCAGTACTACGTCCTCACAAAGAAAAACCTATACCGGACTTAGCCGGCTTCGTTAATTCAGTGGCACTAAACGTCACTCTCACACGGATGCTACACGTCTACTGTTTAATGGTCAGGCTACCTGCAGAAACTCAAACAATCATCAGACTCGGCTGCACACCGAGCCCGGTATCCATACAGTCCGTACACCCGGCCGTCATCACTCGCCCGGATGTTCTCAAGCCAAACACGCCTTGAGTTACGTGTTCACGTTTCAGACCACGTGACGGGGTCTCCCAAGTTGCACGACACACGCCAGGGACAGATGTTGCTCGTATACCCCAAACGACATGAAGAGTCGTAGAGGATATCAAAGCGGGTCGGGTTACCTGCCACCCGTGGGGCTCCACCCTTCAGCTTGTGCGCACTGGTGGACAGCGCTTACGTGCACCCCCCAAGACATAAACGTCCCGAGATGCACGATTTTCCGACATAATCAAATAAGTTAATATGCCACTTTCTATATACTAATAGCATCCTTATACGGGCTACTAACTCGTTCCTCACTGGATTTTTGAAAAAGAAGACCTTTTTAGTGCGTTAAACCTCAAGCGAGCTTTGATACCAGCGCTGACACGACCCCACGGTCTTGTCGAGCCAGGATCACACTGAGGGGTGCTGCGTTGCATAGCACCGGATAACACACGTCAAAGGTACAAAGCGGAAGCGAAATTTTATTACATAAACAAGTTTATGAACATGTTTACATCAAAATAGTTCCAGTCTACACTCACGGGCGTAGACTACGCATCAAGTCCACGTTCAGCCCTTGAACGTGTCCTTGCTAGCACACACGCACACTAACTCTGCGGCGTGCACGACTCCCACTCGACGGGGTTCCCCTCCTGGGGTTCCGTCTCCTCTTCAGGAGTCCCTTCCTCATAGAACCCTGCAAAAGCTTCAAACACAAGCAGTGAGCATGAAGGCTCAGCAAGTCTGACCCGTCTCACCTAAACATGGAACTTCCAAAATGAGGGGTGGTGGGTTACATGAGGTAAAAATCATTTGCAAGGACTCGCCTAATAATAGAACCTTACTTTCAAGTTTTAGCAACAGGTTATGGAGAACCTTACGCTAAGGCACATGAGAGAGCCGCAATCAAACAATAAACGAATTTCTCTCATGTACTTTGCCCAAAGTTGAAAAGAACTTTAGTTAGCTCTAAACTACAGCAAATCATTAGCAATCAGAGTCCATCCTTCAATCAGCAATATTTTAACATGTAACTAGCCTGTTCTTTCTACGTCATGGTACAGTGAACAAGTGGTACTCACTGACCGTGAGGGACGGCGATTATAATCGATTTACACCTGCAGGGTTACCCGAACAACCCTTCACGTACGCCCGTACTCGATGTTGCCTACAACAACCATCACGGACGCCGTACGCAACTACCTTTCACCTGTTAGCCAAATGTTGAACCGGTCCAATCGTCCCGACCAAGAGGTCTCTGCACGTGCATCTCAGTGCTGCCAACCGCTTTACACCTCGAGCTCTCAACCTACCCTCTGAACGACCAGCTATGCCTCAACAACCAGCTACACGAGTTACATCAGTTTTCCGGTTCCCATATAGCCGGTAGGTCTTCGGTACTGTTCTAGCTTGTTCAACAGGCCCGCACACGGCTCGGTCCTCAATCAACACAAGTGGAGCTACAGCACACAGGCCCCAAAGTCCTGCTGCCTTTACCCTCCGCTTGGTCTCATTTTCTTGCCATGTGTTTCATGTGCTATCTCTACCCGAGTCGAGTGCCTCTAGCCTACACTCGCGAGTAGTTCCATCTACTTGACTTGTACCGAATCCTACACTATCTTAGCATTGCAGTAGCTAACAGGGTTTGTAGTCCTAAACCCAACCCATAGTTTTCTTGGCTATGCATTTGGGTTTCCAAACAAGACTCTAATGCAAAGAATAATAGTATTCAAAAATGTGCTCAAAACAATAAACATTTGTAAAAAGGTTAATGCAAACCGGAGCTTGCCTTGCTGCTCTTGGTCGTAGGCTAGCTGTTCCTCCGGAGTAACGAAGTCTAGGACTTCGGGTTCCTCCTCGACCTTAGCGACTACATGATATAAGACATACATGTATCATTTTAAATGCATTTGTATTGAGTTTGAAGTTGTGAAGTCTATAACTTTCACTAGACAGACCCAATGACTGTGAAACTTTTACTGGGGCTTGGTTATAACCTAAACAGAGACTTGGTCAAGCTTTAGTTGCAGCAAAGCTCAATTGAGCCCTCCACAATTAATTAGGTCCTTGACCTTAATTGAAGGCTCTTAGGGTGTTCTAAGGATTTTCATGAAACAAACTATGACTTTCTGAAAACTAGATTTTCAGAGGGTTCTAATGGAGTTGGTCTCACTTAATTTGAAGGTTCCTAGCTAAAGATATGAGCTAAACAATTTCAGAGAAAATTCTGAAAATGTTTCTGAACATTTTTAATTTTCTCTGGAACAGTTTCACTAATCACACCATTAGATGGATCAAATGAGTTCAAATGGATCTGAAATTTTTATGGTAGTTCAGAGATATTTTGGTGAACATCCAAGCAAAATTTCAGGATTTTCCTCCAAAGGATTCTCCAGTTAAAATTTCAAACAGTTTAAATTTTGAGGAATTAATTCTGGAGAAATAAGTATTTTCATGAAGTGAAACTTGATTTGCTGGAAAGTGCTCAGAGAGCTGAATCCAACAAAATTTTGTTCACTCGATTTGGAGCTTTCTAGCCAAAGTTATGATGATTTGAAGTTTGGAAGAAATCTGAAAATCGGGGAAAAAAGTTTAAACTCGCGGGGGCCAACGGGGACACGTGTTGAGCGCGGAGGTGTCCGGCACACTGAGGCCCACAGGGCATTTGCGCGCCAGCACAGCCGATCACGGTCACACCCGATCCCGATTTAAATTCTTCAGCCGCTGACACGTGGGCCAGCCGGCTTCGTCTTCTTCCCGCCGCTCTCTCGCGCCCGCGCCGCCGACCACACCGGAGCAGACCCGGAGCTCGCCGGCTCACCGCTGCCGGACCTCCCATGGTCTGAGACTCGCCTCCAGGGGGTTGTCGACGTCGAGGAACACGTCAGTGGTGCCAGGTCGGGCTGGGGGTGACCGGAAATAGCCAAGCGACGTGCCGCGGCCTCGGTTGAGGTTCGGCGCCGTCGACCGTGGGTTCTAACCCACCAACACCTCGAACAAACGGTCCTACAGCATCCGTGTACCTCTAGGAAGCTCGACAAGGTGTCAAAAGGGTTCAGGGATGGCGGCAAGTCGGTCGGCACCGTGTGACCGATCGTGCCCGCCATGACCGCCCTTGATCGAGCTCGAAATTTGTCACTCCTAGACAGTTTCACGCCACGGATGCAGAAAGGAACTTGATCGCCGGCTAGTCCAGCGTCTATGTGCAAGATTTGATAACCACCGAAAAATCATAGAGCGAGAATTTGAAGAATCCGTACCGGAAGCTCGGTTTACGGTCGTCGGAGCAAAAACTGGAAATTCTCTGTGGATTCTTCAAGGTTTGCTTCCAAACTTGGAGGAGAGCAGCACGGTGGTCGCGCGCTCCTGTTGCCTCTCTTGCTGGACCATGAAAACACCTGTGGAGCGCTGTCCATGGGCGCCTGACTCTCGGCTGAGGCTAGGTCGCCGCGGTGCCGATTGTTTTCGGGCAAAGGAGGTCGGAGCTCGGGGTTTCTGGCGTTGGGGAGGTGGAGTGCGACCTCAGGTTGCTGTCTAGCAGCTCAGGAACGAAGGAGGAAATTGTTTTGCTGGTTTTCCCGATTGAGCAGAGAGCTGCGGCGAGAAACAATGCCACTGCTCGGGTTTGCACGCGAGGAGATAAAGCCGGCCGGCTCCTGCTCGGCTGAGGCGGTGCCGGTCGCGTGGTGGTGCGAGCGAGCCGCCCTGGGCGCCAGCGCGCGGAGAGGGGAAGCAGCTGGTGGCGCCGGTAGCTGCTCAGTGGCACAGCCGACAGCTGGTCGGTGGAATTTCCCACCGAGGCTGTGACTTTGTGTGCAAGTTTTGCCTCCTTCTCTCTATGACATGTGGGTCCCACCCGAGGTTTTAACCTCTGAAATTTACTCCTAATCACTGTAGTAAACAGTGAGCCCCAAAATACCCCTGGGTATTCAAATTATTCACCCATGAGCCATTTGAATTGATTAGAATTCAAATTGGGTTTGGTATGAATGAATTTCAGCACAAGTTCAGTTTTGAATTCAAATAAAGTTTGAATTTGTCCCACTTAGCTCATGTCAAGATCAACTCCAAATGGAGTGAAAATTGGTGTGTGAGCTCACAAAAATGTGCTGAATAAGAATATGCCTCCCACTTATAAATTCATGGGATAAAAACTGTTTGAATTTGAATATGGTTTCAAACTGCCTCTTTCTAACTATACCCAAAATGACCTCAAAAAGGTTTTGAATTTGGGTGAAACTTGGCATGGGCATCCTTAGCAATGTGTAGGAGTTTTCATATGTCCAGCCCACCTATATCACATGTGGGAAATACCACTTTTGCAATATGTGAGTTTGTTCTCTAATGAGCATGTTGATGGTGGTTACTTGCTCTTCATTTGTGTTCATCAACTTACTTCAAATGAGGTGTGTGGTGTGGTGATGAACACTTCAAATATGTGTCAAAAACTGAGGCCCTTACAGTCCGACGCATAACGGGCCCTTTGTCGGTACTGGGCTAGTGATGAGTTTAAGGCTAAGTCCCAGAGGGCTCGAGGGTGCAGAGGGGTCGAGGGGAAGCACAAACATGGCCAAGATAACCACTTGCGTTTAGGTAAATGGATGGTAAGTGTATCTAACTTATGTTTATATATTCATAATATACTGTTCGTACTAACACGTATTGACAGGAGCGCGAGACGGGGGTGCCGCCGACACCTGCTGAGATCTGGAAGAGAGGTCACAGGGACCCTTCTCAGCCCCAGGGGTGCAGTCAGGCCGCAGCCGATTGGTTGGTAAGTGTAGAAATCATTCACAGTAAATATAACTATATGGATTGATGAACTTACACGGTTTTCTTGTTTTTCAGGCTAGGTATGGGGAGGAGGCTAGGAGGATACACGGTGCAGATTTCGATTATGAACATGAACCAATTGATCCTCAAGCCGCGTATGCAAGCGGAGGTGGAAAAGCCCACGGAAGGTGAGTTCATAAGTCATTTTATAGTTCTCAATTCAAAATATTCAAGATATTTCAATTTTATATTACTAATTCTTTTTTTATAAGCTCGCTATATTCAATGGAGTTGTCGACTCGAGGGCGGCGAGACTTGAGAGAGGCAGCTCCACACAATCTTCGTTGGCGGGCCCGAGTCACCGTGTCTCTCAGGTTGAGACTCTCGCCCGTCAGGTCCAGGAGAGTCGCGAGCAGTACCAGGCTGCGATGGAGGCGCAGAGGGCGGCGATGGAGGCCACCATCTCCTACCAGTGAGCCTGCATGGAGCAGATGCGGCAGAGGATGGAGATGCAACGGCAGGTGATGATGGTAAGTTAAAGTAATTTAAATTTATCATATTCTTAATAATATGTAATAACCTGTAACGTTTGCAATGATAGAGTTTCTTTCAATGCTGCAAAGCCCAGGGGTTGCACCTCGAGCTACCTCCACTGCCACGGCCAATTCCACCGCCAGAACTGGAGCTACCGCTGCCGATCCACATTTCTCCGGGTTTTCAGGTAATCAAAAATGTTCTTAATCAATTCTAGTAAAAAATGAAGTTCTAAACTAATTCATATGTCAAACAACTTCTATGTGCTGCAGGGATCGGTGATGGAGGCTCAAACTCCATCACCGTCTATACCGGCGCCTGGACTGACGTGCGACGAGGACATTGGCGGCTTTGGAGGTAGTGAGCGCTAGCGGATAGGCTCTATTCTTTCTTTTTCTATTGTTGTGATGAGATGCGAGACACTTTTATGTTGTGATCGATTGAGATGTTATATATTGTCGTTTCGATATACGTTTGTGACTATTGCGGCACACTTTTCTTGCTGCTGTTATATATTTTGTCTCTATCTTGTTTCTGGCCATCGAGCCGGGCAGAATGTTCTGTTTTTAAAAAAATAAAAAACCTTAATTGCGACGGCTTTTTATACAGTACCGTCGCAAATAAGGTTACTGCCGTCGCAAATTAGCCTATGTTATTTGTGACGGCCTGGATACGCCCGTAGCAAATAGGTTTTTATTTGTGAAATAAAATTTGCTTGCTGCAATGAGCCTTTTATTGTCTACCTTGTTGTAAGCTACATGTCATACTTTTCCCGCACTTTCTGAGTACGACATGTACTCACCCTTGCATTACCACATATAAATCAGCTACAGGAGAAGAGTACTTCAAGGACCATATGGAGTACTAGGCGTGCGCACTACTGTCAACATGCCTTTGGAGTTGAAGTTGGAGCCTGCTGTCTTAGCCATTTTTCTGCTGTCGTTTAGAGTCTTCCGCTGCAAGATAAAGTTAGATATTCATGACTGAGACATTGAGTCATTGTAATAAAGTATTTAAACACTATTTATTCGTGGTTATATTCTGAATTCAGTTTGTGGATTACACGTGCATGTGTGGAGAACATCCTGGGCACACATATGCATTCACTTGGTTCTATTTTCGGAACCGGGTGTCACAAATTGGTATCAGAGCCACGTTGACCGTAGGACGCAAGCCCAGGTAGAATGGACACTCTAAAACACATAGGAACACCCCTCTAAACTGCTATTTTCGAAAATTGCTTGCTGCTGCACTTTACTTGTCAATTCAGCCACCGCAAAGTGCTATTTTCAGCCCTCTTTTCTCTTCTATTGGACAGCAACACTTTTGCTTTCTTGCTTCATAACTTCTGAATTTTTGGAGTATTTTCTTCTTCTGTAAAGATTCTCATGTCCTATTTATAGATGCCAGTGATCAGGAGCACATCATGCATAAGGACTCGTCCACCACCACTTGGAAGTGCACTTAACCCCATTTAGGTGTCTGATGGACCATATTGGGAGGAGGTGAAGATGGAACCTCATGATGAAGAGGAAGTCAAATGCTCTATGAATGAGGAAGAATATCCGGAAGAGGTGGAACCATTCGATGATGATATGGAGGATGATCTACAAGAACAGCATTGGTACGCACCTCAGGAGGAGTTTCACGCGGGCTTACACCCCGTGGAGCCACATGAAGCTATGTCGGGAGGAGATTGATCCGAAGAGGATCCATCCCTTTCTGAGACCAATAATGAAGGTGATGAATGGGCCAACCATTCAGTTCAAGAATTTCAGTCCGACGGAATGGAAGGAGGACACATATCCAGGGAGCTAAAAGAATTTCTGAATTGCTGCAGCTTATACCCAGAATATCTTCTCAAGAAAGTCCCTCGTCTCGGACATGAAGAGTGGAAGGCTGAAGTAACCATCCTATCCAATGGTAGGGTTGTCACTCGGCACTTCGCACCCACATGGAGAGCTACAAGGGCAGAAGCTATCGATGATGCTGCATGGGATGCACTCACCGGACTGTGCTACACTTTCCGTGAGCAGCTTGAGAACACTACTTTTGAGCTGCACCGGTATCTGGAAGAGTGGTACAAGGGAGATCATTGGACCCCATCAAGGAGCTCTTTCCAACCCACAAGCTGCTGACAAGTCTCAGAGGTTGTTCGTGGAGTTAGGAAACCGCTATGCAAGCACGCAAGAAGAGATCCGTTACCTCCACAAGAAGTTGTACTTGCTGGAAAAACAGGAGGAGACTCTTGCCAACGCGGGAACAAATGGAGCACCAGTGTCATCTATCCCAACATGGACTGCCGACTGACCATGGCATGCGCCCCTGTATGGACCACCCCCGTCACACGGCGAGAACAGCACCTGTTCTCAATGATTAAGTTTAGGTTTCTGTAAAGGTCCCAAACTTTTGAATAAAAAGGGACTGAAGTTTGAACACCATTTGGTTTCAAGTTATGCAAATTTGGACTTTTTTAAAATTTTCCACATGTGATGACACACATGAGTGTCCCACCACTCTAGCTTAGGATCAACTGAGTGTTGGGGGAACAAAGTTATTTTAAAACCCATGTGTAAGCTCTCATGTGCAAGGGGAAATGAAATTCAGATTTTTAAACTCAAATTTCAAATGAGGGCGACAATAGGAATGCAAAATGTTGTGATCAAAACCTCATTTGCAGCAGCCAAAATCAGGTTTCATATTTGAATTCTTTAGGTCCAAATTAGGGGGTAGGTAAAGTCTCATATATTTTTGAAGATAATTGCTATCCAAATAGACCTAAATGTACAATGAATTCAAATTTGAATTCGGAAACTGAACCAAATGTGCTCAATTTTGAAATCAGATTTCATATTCAAATTCCTCACATTATGTTTGGCCTATCCCCCAAATTTGGGGAGATTTGGACAACGTTTGTGAGGGAATCTCAAAGCACAGTGGTGAAATCAGATGAGAGTGGCCGGACCCACATGTCATACACCCACAATCCAACAAAGGACTCTGTTTCTCCCGGGCACGCGCGCGCGCGACAGAAGCTTCTCCGACCACGTCGATGGCTCACGAACGCCAGCTCCTGCCCTTCCGAGATTCATCTCTGCTCTTATCCTCCACATGGGTAGCACAGCCGAAGTTCTTCTGCTCACTCGTAGCTCAGCTCTCAGTGTTTCTCTCCCGCGTGAGTAACAGCCGGCGCCGCTCAACGTGTTCCGACCACCACATCCCATCCGAACACCGGCTACTCGAGCTGTCCACACAAAAAGTAATGCCCGCTTGTGCTCTACTGTGCCATCTCCACCACACCGACGTTCCTAGCTCGTGGTGCTCACAAAACAAGGATCGGCGCCGAGAACCGAAGCTCACCGGCGGAAGTTCTATTCGGTTCACTGTGGGCAGCACACCATGGCCGTCCTTGCATCAAACTCACTGCACAAGAAAGGTATGCCATCCTCCCTAGCTCGTGTAACTGCAAGCCATATAGCAATTGATCAACCGGGTGAGGAGAATTTCCAACCTTCCCGAAACCTAGTGTATTCGGGTAGAGCTCGATCTACCCCGAAATTCAAGTTACGTGGGTAACTAATGCCCGAGCAAGCTTGCAAGTACCTTCCTCACATCCTAGTGCTCCTCCTCGACCAAGAATCGAGCAAAATGATCCAGAAACGACCGAATTCTTGCTGTTTTTCGGGCCGACATGGAAAAGTACCTCGGGTCACCGTGGAGCCCTAGGTTGCCGGCCGTTTCACCGGTGTTAGAGTCCATGTCTAGATTCTACAAGTTTCCCTGGTGCTCTAGATCACTAGAGCCGATCATTTGGTGAAGAAATGATGGAACCCGACCTCGCCGGAGTTTTAACTCTCGCTGTGACCAGTGCGCGCTATTTTCCGGTGAACCTCGGCCACCGGCGACCCTCTAGCTGAGTTCAGCACCGCAAATTAAGGGGGGCGGCGAGTTTTAGGTTGGGAGGTGACCGGAAAGTGGGTTCCAGTGACCCTCGCCGGAGGGCGCCGCCGCTCGAGTCTCTGGCGCGAGGTTGAAGAAGATAGCTGACGGGTGGGACCCACAGTCAGCGTTTAAACATTTTCAGAATTTCCAGTTTAAACTTTGGAGAGCCACAACTTTATGTAGGAGTGTCCAAATATTGTCAAATAAATTTTGTTGGATTCCCCACAGAGAGTACTATCCAGGGGTGCAGCCCAATATTTATGAAAATCTATGGATTTGGCTCATTAATTCATATAAGGAAGATTTTGTTGGAATTCTTCCAGGAGTTCTGTGTATTGGAAAATTCCCAAATTTGGGCAGGAGATTCTTCCGAAAACACATGAACTCCAGTAAAAGTTTTCAGAGTCATTGGACCTCATTTGCTTTGCCAAATGTGGTGTTAATTCTTTATATCTCTAAAAATTAGAAAAGTAGAACAGAGTTCATTTTCAGATTTTCCCCAATTCTTGTAAAGAACATATCTTTGTGTAGGAACCTACAAATTTAGTGATTCAAATTTGGTTAGATTCAGATTGAAAGAATCTATCCAAATATGCAACCCAATTTGTATGAAAGTCAATAATTAATTCTGGAAAATACTTTGAAGCTTATCAGTAAAAGAATTTTAGAGGGAGTTTGGTTTATCTAAAAATCCTCAAATTTTGCCAGAATAATCCTTAGGATGTTATTGAACTCCTGTAGAAACTTCAGCTCATTCGGAGTTGAATTGTGTGGGAGAATTCAGATTTCAATGTAATTCATTCAAATGAATACAGAAACTTTTCAGAAAATGTCCCAGAGTTGGAAAAATCATTTCTGGAAAATTTTTAGCTCCAAAAATCCTAGGAAAATTCATGCAGACTCTATGAACTATAATTGAAATTGTAGTTCACTAAGTTGGACCTGAACATGTGAGTTAATTCAGAACTAGTTTCTTTTTTGATTAATTGCTTACGGAATTGTTCTGAATAAAACACTTAATGAAAAGTGTTAATTTTTGGTCCAGAACACTTTCATGTGACCAGGAATTTACATGCAAACTTTCAGCTCAAATTGAGCCTTGGATCTTCCTGTCCTTGTTCTCCAATCATATGGATATGAGTAAAACGTAGGGATTAGTGGAGCAATTTTGGGAGATCCAATTTCCTTCCACTTTAGCTGCAATTTGGCAAGCTAAGTCCCTGTGTAATGTATGACTTCCTGTAAAAATTTCGAAGTCATTGGAGATCAGGATCTGTAGTTCTACCCAAATCATCCTAGCAACTTATATGTTCATTAGGAACTTAGCTAGGGATGTAATGAAACATCTAAGGTAGATTTAGCTCCTTTGAGTTCTTTGCACAACAGAGGCAACAACATCATCCAATGATCTACACAAAGCCTCTGTTATTTTCAATCTCTAAAGTCTTTAAATTGCATTATAAAATATTATGCGTATACATGTCGATAGGGTTCAACGACGAAGGACTTCGACGGAGTCATCCCTTGACCTGTGGATCAGTTGAAGAAATTCAGAAAGATCAAGGGACCGACGCTCACTAACTTCTATTATATACTACTACCCAGCAAAACAGGCAAGCTCTGGTTTGCATTACCCATTTTTACAAATTTTACTGTTTTGAGAACTTACTTTGAGCGCCCACTTAATCTTTGCATTAGAGTTTTGTTTGAAAACCCAAATGCATAGCCAAGAAAACCCTGGGTTGGGATTAGGTTTTTAAACCTTGATTAGCTACTGCAATGCTAAGATAGTGTAGGATTCGGTACAAGTCGAGTAGTTGGAACTACTCGCGAGAATAGGCCAGAGGCACACCACTCGGGTAAAGGTAGAAAATGAAACACATGGCAAGAAAAATGAGACCGAGCGGAGAGTAGGGGAAGCAGGACGTTGGGGCCTGGGTGCCATAGCTCTGCTTGTGTCGATTGAGGACCGATCTGTGTGCGGGCCTGTTGAACAAGCTAGAACAGTACCGAAGACCTACCGGATATATGGGAAACGGGAAACCGATGTAACTCGGGTAGCTGGGTGTTGACTCATAGCTGGTCGTTCAGAGGGTAGGTTTAGAGCTAGAGGTGTAAATCGGCCGGCGGCACTGTTGATGTGCACGCAGAGACCTCTTGCTCGGGACGATTGGGCACGTTCAACATTTGGCTGACGGGTGAAAGGTGGTTGCGTACGACATCCGTGATGATTGCTGTAGGCAACATCGAGTACGGGCATACGTGACTGGTTATTCGGGTAACCCTGCAGGTGTAAATAGATTATAATTGCCATCCCTCGCGGTCAGTGAGTACCCCTTGTTCACTGTACCGTGACGTAGAAAGGACAGGTTGGATACATGTTAAAATGTTGCTGATTAAAAGATGGACTTTGATTGTTAATGATTTGCTTTAGTTTAGAGCTAATTAAAGTTCCTTTCAACCTTGGGCAAAGTACATGAGAGATATGCGTTTCTTGTTTGATTGTGGCTCTCTCATGTGCCTTAGCGTGAGGTTCTCCACAACTTGCTGCTAAAAACTTGGAAGTAAGGTTTAAATAAATAGGCGTGTCCTTTTGCAACTTACCTTCCTATTTCATATTGCAATTCTAGCATATAGAGTTACATGTTTAGGTGAGACGGGTCAGTCTTGCTGAGCCTATGTGCTCACGCTTGCTATATGAGTGGTTTTGCAGGTTAATCTCGGTGCTTATGAGAAGGTTGTCCGGTGAGACTCGGAAACTTCCGAGTCATTGAACACGTGGAGAACCCAGCCGCTGCCATATGACTTCGTGTTGCTAGCGAAAAGAGTCCCCGGGCTGGACATCATCTCGAGTGCTTAGTAGTTATTCGACGTGAGATGATTATAGTCTTCTGCTGTAGTTAATTGATGTAAACTATTTACAAAGAAACATTTGTAAGCTTCCGCTTTTGATTTATGTAATACATGTTCCCTTATATGTGTGCTGTTGGGTGCCGCGTATCACGGCACCACCCAATGCGATTCCCGGGCGAGTGGCACGACCCCGTGCGTGAACAGGTGGTCGGGTCCCTCTCAGTTAACCATTAAATAAGATGTAATAGGTATGCTTAGATTGTAGTAGCTTGAATAAGAGTGGTGTACTGAACTTTTGTGATGATTGCTTGTGTTTGTGTGCTTGGTGTGAGTTGTGGGACGCTTCGGCGTATGTCCATATCAACACATAGTAGAGAAGTGTGAGATGCTTCGGCACTTGTTCACATCCTCATGTAGGCTGAAATTAACAAAAGAAGTTACTTAGTTCATACACCTTGATGCATATAGTTGGGAAATCGCTTCTTTGAAATCTGAATTCTAGCTCCTATTAATATAGTATGTCTGAAAGTAAGCCTTAAAATAAGGGGGTAGACTTTCTTGCCAACCTTATTGTCTTGGATTCCCAAGGGATTGATATAATACTTGGAATGGATTGGTTAAGCAAGCACAACAGAGTGATTCAATGTGCTCAGAGGATCATGCAGCTGACGAGTGAGCACGGTACTCGTATTGAGTTTGAGGCAGCCCAACCTACAACCGAGAAGGCAGTGCTGAACCACATCGAAGAAGTGACATTGGAAAGCATTCCGGTGGTTCAAGAATATTCAGATGTGTTCCCGGAAGAACTTCCAGGTATGCCACCTGACCGGGACATTGAATTTGCCATTGATTTAGCATCCGGAACTGCACCTATAGCAAAGAGGCCATATAGGATGCCTGCTAATGAATTAGTGGAGCTCAAGAAGCAAGTTCAGGAGCAGCTAGAAAAGGGTTTTATACGCCCAAGCTCGTCACCGTGGGGAGCCTCCGTGCTCTTCGTGGACAAGAAAGATGGGACCCAAAGAACGTGTGTGGACTATAGGTCTCTCAATGAAGTGATGATCAAGAATAAATACGCGCTGCCCCGTATAGAGGACCTATTCGATCAAATGAAAAGTGCCCAAATTTTCTCCAAGATTGATCTTCGGTCGGGATACTTCCATCTGAAGATTAATCCCTTCGACATACCCAAGACTGCATTTCGAACATGGTATGGTTCGTATGAATATACCGTTATGTCTTTTGGGTTAATGAATGCACACGCATACTTTATGTACCTCATGAATAAGGTCTTCATGGAGTACTTGGACAAGTTTGTCGTGGTTTTCATCGATGATATCATGGTGTATTTGAAAAGCGAGGAAGAACTTGAAGAATACTTGAGATTGACATTGCAGAAACTGCGAGAGCATCAATTTTATGCCAAGTGTCAATTTTGGCTAAAGGAAATATCATTCTTAGGCAACATTACCTCGGAAGGAGGTGTATCGGTTGATCCCAGAAAAGTGAGAGATTTTCTGAAGTGGAACCAACCGCAGAATGTGAGGGATATTCGAAGTTTCCTTGGGATGGCTGAATACTACCGCCGGTTCATCAAGGATTTTTCCAAAATAGAAAAGCCTATGACTGAATTGTTGATGAAAGGGAAAGCATTTCAGTGGACACAAGCATGTCAAGACAGCTTTAAGGAGCTAAATAATATATTAACAACAGCGCCAGTTTTAGTATTGTCGGACGTGAGCAAGAGTTTCGATATATATTGTGACGCATCAAGACAAGGGCTTGGCTGTGTGCTCATGAAAGGAGGCCACGCGGTAGCCTATGAATCGAGGCAACTAGTGAAACATGAGCTGAATTACACCACACACGACCTAGAACTTGCAGCCGTGGTACATGCCTTGAAGATTTGGAGGCATTATATCCTCGGTCACCGATGTGAGATCTATACGGATCACAAAAGACTCAAGTACATATTCACACAAACGGATCAGAATTTGAGGCAACGTCGATAGTTGGAACTCATCAAGAATTATGATGTTGGAATCAACAATCACCCCAGAAAAGTCAGTGTTGTAGCTGATGCGTTGAGTCGAAAGGGAGCATGTCACCAACTCACGGTTTGGGAGCTGCCACCCAAGCTGCGTAAGGAGTTTGGATGATTGGATCTCGGGTTCTTGAACGAGATGGAGGTGATAGAACTGAACTCAATGCTGGAACAAGAGATATGAGATAGCCAAGCAATGGATGAGGAAATCAAGGAAAGAATCCGACAAGGCATAGAAAAGGATTTCAAGGAAGATGAGAGTGGTAAGCTTTGGTTAGGCAAAAGGATTGGTGTGCCAAACGTGAAGCACATCCGCGACACGATACTAAAGGAGGCACATGACTCACCTTGTTCCATACACCCCGGCTGTACAAAGATGTACAAGGACCTGAAAAGATGCTATTGGTGGGATGGTTTGAAAAGGGATATTGCTGAACATGTTGCCCTATGCAACACGTGCCAATGAGTGAAGTACGAACATCAAAGACCCACTGGATTGTTGCAGCCATTAAAGGTACCCGAGTGGAAGTGGGAAGACATCAGCATGGATTTCATTGTCGGATTGCCATGTACTCAGTCGGGTTACAACTCTATTTGGGTTATCGAGGACCGATTGATGAAAACAGCTCATTTCCTTCCTATTAGAACCAAGTACACCGTCACCCAACTAGCCGAGCTGTATATGGAGCAAATTGTGTGTCGCCATGGAGTTCCGAAGAGGATAGTTTCAGATTAAGGTTCCCAATTTACCTCTAGGTTCTGGAAAAGGCTGCATGAAGCCATGGGTACATGACTGAATTTCAGCCCCGCTTATCACCCGCAAACCGACGGGCAAACTGAGAGTACAAATCAGATTTTGGAAGACATGTTGAGAGTTTGCGCCTTGAAACATGGGCGTAGTTGGGATAGGAGCTTGCCGTATGCTGAATTCTCATACAACAACAGCTACCAAGCTAGCCTAAAGATGTCACCTTTCGAAGCATTGTATGGTAGAAGGTGTAGAACACCGCTGTTCTGGAATGAGACCGGAGAAAGCCAAGTATTCGGACCCGAAGTGCTGCAAGACGCCGAAAAGCAAGTCCAAACGATACGTGAAAACTTGAAGGCAGCTCAGTCAGGACAAAAAGGTTATGCGGACAATAGGCGAACAAGATTAACCTTCGAAGTAGGAGACTTCGTGTATCTTAAAGTATTGCCTATCCGAGGGCAACGATGGTTCAATGTCAAAGGAAAATTAGTGTAAAAGCCCAAGAAAAAGGGACATGCAAAAACTTTTCATCACCTCACAACACCACAGTTTTGTTGTAGATATGTTGTGAATATATTGTGAAGAGCAAGGATCCTCCATCAGAAGGGTGTTGGTTCAAACTCTCCACACATGTGATATCACATGAGAGGTGATTCTAAAACCAACTTAGAGTCATTCATATGTTTGGACTCTAGTGGGATTAGGACCACTGAGTTGAAGTACTCAAGTGCAATGGGAGGGTTTGAAAATCAGAATTTGAACTAATGTCCAACTCAAAATTCAAATGAGGTGAGGACGTAATGGTGATTCAAAACTGTTGTATTCAAACTCATGGTTCCATCAGCTAACACAAGAATCGAAGTGCATATTTGGATTCCTTAGGTCCAAATTAGTGGGGAGGCAAAGTTTCAATAAATTGTGAAAAGGTTTGCTACCCATTTTTCCAAAAAAGGATCCAAATGTGCAAAGAATTCGATTATACATTTGGATTTGGGGCAAATTTTCCCAACTATACAAATGTAGCTCAGTTTGAGACTCCAAACATTTGAATTCATCACTTGCCAAGTTTTTGGAGATCTTTTGAGGGATAGGGGACTGACTGGTGGGACCCACATGTCATTGGGGAGGTTAAAAATGCACAAAGATCAATAGCCTTAGGGGTTAAGTCTTGCACTCGGAACAGAGCCGAGGTTCCACCGTGACTCACCGAGAAGCACCGGGCGACAGCTCCTGCTCTTCCCGTGCACGCTGGCGAGCTCCTCATGGGGCGCAGTAATTCTCAGCCGTGCCCCAGCTTGCCACCACACCGAGACGACCTCCAGCGCTCGTCCTCTCGCAAGGCAGAACGCCGAGGAGCAGCCGCCATGATTGAGTCGCTCGGAAGCGATTGCCTGTCGCGTACAAATGTCGGCAATCAAGCAAACCAGCAACCCCAGACCTCCCACGACCTCCCCGCACCAGTTTCAGTCGAGCTGAGCCACCACAACCCGAGCAAACGCCATTCTTCGCAGTGGCCGCGAAGAACCGAGCAAAGGTGCTCCCGTGGGCCTCTCGGCAGAGGGCTTGTCACGACCAAGAAAGAGTGGTTTTGGACGCGCCCAGGCTCCACGCTGCTCAACCCCAAAGCCTAAACCCAGTGACAGATCATCGCCGGTGAATTTTGCAAAACACTTCTGGCCGGTGCAGAACCACCTTCTGGTAAGAAAACTGCAAATTCCTAACGTATACTTGCTTAGAGCACATCATACTGCACTCACAGGAGCTGGACTTGACGGTGCCCAAGTTCACTTCACATCCCTAGCTTGATTTTGGCGGTAGCCGGCATATTTCCCGGTTTTCCAACCGCGGTTATGGCGGGAAGGATCGGGCTCACGGTGACGGCTAGGTTAGAGCTCTCCCCGAGCCTTTGCATGGCCCTGTCGACCTTCCCTGAAATCCCCCGGTGCTGAAGAGCCCTTCCACCGAGGTTTTGCCGGGCTAAGTTGGCCGGGTGACATAGCCGAAGTGATCCCGAGCCGCTGCACCGTCGCTGGCTAGGTTAGGGCCACCGCCGGCCGGAGAAGTTAGTGCCATCGTGTTCAGCGCATGAAATTAGGCCCAGGCTGCGAGTTTCCGGCCAAGTGGTGGCCAGGAAGCCTGGTCCGGCGAGCTTCAGTGAGGTGCCGGCGAGGGGGCGGCGCGGGAAAAGGGGCTGGCGCGAGGAAGAAGACGAGCCGGCCGGGCCCGCTCGTCAGTCGCTCAATACACAGTGTGGGGATTTTATGTTGCACCGGATCATCTGTGACAACGCGGAGAACAGTCCTGTGGCCCCGTGTGGTGTAGCCGAGGTGGTGACACGTGGGGGCCGGGCCCGCTGTCAGGGATTTTAACTTTCCCCGGTTAATTCGAATTCCAGAATTTCCCCAAACTTTAGAACCCCATAACTTTTGCTAGGAAGCTCCACATTTAGTGATTCAAATTGGGTTGGATTCATCTTGCATAGCTCTATCCAAATATGCAACCCAATTTGTATGAAACCCATTATTTAATTCTGGAAAATTCATAAAAGCTTTTCAGCAAATAACTTTTAGAGGGAGTTTTGTTCATCCAAAAATCCTCAATTTTGTCCAGAATATTCTTTGGGATGTTAGTGAACCCCTGTAAAAGTTTCAGACCACTTGGAGTTTATTTGACCAGGGCAATTCAGATTTGAAGGCGCTGTGTTCATTTGAATACAGAAACATTTTCAGAGAATTTCCAAAACTTGGAAATTCAGTTCTGGGCAGATATTAGCTCCAAAAATGCTAGGAAAATTCATGCAAACTCTAGGAGCTATAATTGAAATTATAGTTCACTAAGTTGGGCATGAACAGGGGTGTTACCTCAGAATTAATTTTTCCCTTCTTATTTGCTAAGAAAATTATTCTGAACAAACCAATCAATGAAAAGTTCTAAGTTTTGGTCCAGAGGGTTTTCTTGTGACAAGGAACTCACAAAAAAATTCTCAGCTCCATTGGAGCTCTGTACCACCCCTGTTCTGTGTAACCACTTGAGGTGATTAATATGGAAGAGGGGGAAAACCCCTTAGAACTTAACCATGTGCTTAGGTCCCAAACCCAAACAACTAACCCCAGTTTCAATTTAAATTCTTAAACAGAGTTCCAGTTGTTAAAAACTTGTTATTAGAACTTGTAGCAGAAGCATTACAACAAACTCATGTGCATATTCATTAACATGTAGTATTTCATTAACGTGTAGTCGCTGAAGGCGAGGAGGCTCCGGAGGTACTCGACTTCCTCCTTCCGGAAGAAGAACTAACCCCTGACCAGCAGCAACAAGGCAAGCCCCGGTTTGCATTAACCCTTTTTATAAGTTTTACTTTGTTTATATGTGTCGTATGAAATATGAATGTGCATCAGGTATAGGATGGATGGAACCCCACTTGCATAACCAAAAAGTTTCCGGTAAGAGTGAGGGTAGTGTCTAAGACCTCGAATAGACAGGCTATGCTTAATGATTCATAGGACTTCGGTACAAGTCGAGTAGTTGGAATCTACTCGCGAGTTAGGCTTGGGACACACGGGGTTGGTTCGAGGGATGTGAGATCACCTTAGTAATGAAAATGAGACTTGGCAGGGGCTAGGGCGCAGCAAGAGGGAGTCTTGTGTGCACAGCCCTGTCCGTGTCGATTGAGGACTGATCCGTGTGCGGCCCACGCTGATCAAGTTTGAACGTACTGAAGGCATATCGGATTTATGGGCCCCGATAAACCGATGTAACCTAAACCTCCGGGCGTCGAGGCATAACGCACCGATTTATAGGTGTAGGCTGAGGGCAGCAAGGTAGAAATCTGCTAACGGGCATAGAGAGATGCTCCGTGTAGGGAACCTCCTGCTCGTTTCGGTGTGACCGGTTTGACGTTTGGGCTGCTGGGTGAAAGGTTGTCCCGTACGACATCGAGTGAGCGTGCTGTGCAGCTCCACGGGTGGGCGTACGTGACGTGCTCTTTGGGTGTCCCTCCTGGTGTATATCGAGTCGATTCACCGTCCCTCACGGTGAAGAGTACCACTTGGTCACTGAGTCGTGACGTAGGCTAATGTATGAAATGTGATGATTCAATATTGCTGTTATGATATAATTGTATTGCTACATGTGTGCCACCAAATATTGCTTACTAAATTTCAGATTCCTGAACTGTTAACTTGTGGCTAAAAGATGAACTAAGGATGAACTCATAGGCGTGTCCATTTGTTGCAATGTTACCATCCTATGTTCCTTGTACACCTCATGTAGAGTTTCATTCTTAGGTGAGTCGGTTAAGTCTTGTTGAGCCCTCGTGCTCACAGTTGCTGCTTAAGTGTTTTTCAGGTGAGGAGCCACCCACGGACTCGGGTTACAAGTCCACCGGCGAGGGTTACCCTCCGTCGGGAACTACGGCTGAGTGGGAGCCGTACACGCCGCACTGAGCTGAGGAGTGCAGCTAGTGTGGGTTGCCCTAGGGCTGGGCAACCGACTTTTGCTAGATACACGGGTGTGAGTTGTATAAAGGAAACTTCCGCTGTGTAATATAAACAATAGTTTGTAACTGAAGTTTGTACCTGTTTGTACAGTTCAGTTGTTTTTCCCATGTAATATAATGTGTCCTTATGGCGTGTGCTGTCGGGTGTCGCATCGCGCGGCACCACCCTCTGCGATCCTAGATGAGCGGATCCCGGTCCGCTACAGCCTGGTATCAGAGCTGCATTGAGGATAGCACAGTACCTAAGGACTGCAGTATGGGAAAACTTAGGTTTACGGTGAGGAATCGGTAGTTTGCCCAAGTAAGGACTATATTAGCATAGTTACTTAAAGTGGCAAAGACTAACCTACGTGCTATAATTCTGAATTTTAATTATGTAATGACGCACCTACGCTCTGTTAAGAATGGTAAGGACCGCCATGGAAAGAGGGTCAATTTCGGTTAGCTCCCCTGACGAGGAACGTGGTTCAGGGATAGGTCTCACAGCTTCGTGTGAGACGTCAATATGAAACTCTTGGACTCTTCATGTTCCTGAGTTCATATGAAACGCTGATCCCTAGCGTGCATTAGGCAAGTAAGTGGAGACCCCATCGCGTGGTCAGTAACACGAGAGTGTGTTCGTCTGGAAGTAGCCCAGGAGGACATACGCAGCGCTTGCCATTGGCGTGCCCTGCAGGGCAGTATGTGGTATCTGTTGGCTTGATAACATTCCCAACCGTGACGACCCGTTCATGACATACTCGGGTTCCCCGTCGTGTGGTGTTGAAACACGATCACGTACCTTGAGACGTGACTTAACTCAAGGACGGCCGTATGGCAATGATACGGGCGTTTGTATTTAAATTTCAAATATGGTCCTGCCTGAAATGGAAATAAAACCTTTGAGTGCATCACTATTGTTTGGTCTTCTGCAGGTACTAACCACGTATGTATCCATGTAGAAAACGTGTGCGAGAGATCGTTTAGTGCCACACTTGAGACGTATGTGCCGGTATAATCCGGTTAGGATTTTCTTTTGTGAGGAACGTAGTACCGAGGTATCATAGGCATATGCATGAAAAATAATGATAACAAGGAATTAAAATCACTAGGTTCAACATCTAGGACCCTGGTTGGGTAGCAAAATTGGATAGTGATGAGTGTAGTTCCAAAGGAATGAAAAACAGAGTGCTCTGTTTTGGGCAGCAAGTTTGCTGATCTTCAACAGGGCATAACTCACAGGTCTTTTAGCCCAGGGAGGTGTGGTATATAGTTCTGGAAGGGTATTTAAGTACTCTAAAATTTTTTTGTAGACTTCCAGAGCTGAAACTCACCTTCAGATGGCTTAAATCCCAGAAGAAGGTAAACTGTCCAGAACCAGGACAGAGTGAAACATTCTCTGGACTGTTCTGTTTTTCAAATATAACTCCCAGTAGAAAAATCTAAAATTTTCATATGGTACATCTTTAGAAAGGGTAGAAGATGTGTTACATCTTTTCAATCCAAAGTTTCTGAAATTTCAGCACAGAATTCAGTGGAAAGCAGAGTTGAAAACAGCAACTTCCCAAGGGAGGTGCTGTTAAAATTCTTCCAGAAATTTGGCTGACTTTGAATTACCATAACTTTTTAACCATAGTTGATCTGAGGGCAATTAAATACTCGTTGGAAAGATACTGAAGTTAACATTAACTTTGGTATTTAGCTTGAGTCATGAAAAGGCCCAGAACCAGATCAAAATCTTGGATATGTAGAAACTAGTCATTCTGACAGAGGAATGACAGTTGAAAACATTTGAGAGATTGTTGTACCCTAGAGGGGGTTTGAGTACTCCCAATGGGGTAGAACATACTCATGAGGGGTTATCTTCAACTAGTGAAATATTTGAGTATAGGTCTCACTCAAGTTTCTTTTACTAGAGACCATGTTTGTGTCGTATTGAAGGTAAAAGGGTGGTATACGTGATGACAACGCTATAGTAACGTCTCGTAGTCACCAAACCTAGTTGTGGTGAGCTTCCAAACAGGAGGTTCATCAAGTTGGATTAAACTAGCTTGTGTTTGGTCTGGTAATGGTGTAGCTTGTGCAAAGTTATTACATTATCTACATACGAGATGTATCGCATGTTTCATTGTCATTATGTTTTTACGCCTATTTCAATTGACTGCATTGAAATATGTTGCGGGACTGATGTTTATTGTCGTATGGTTGCAGATGGTTCACACTAGGACCGCGCATGAGGTTGGTGGCTCTAGCCAACAGGGAGGCGATGACTCCCAGCCACCTGCCTACGACAGCACCCCGCAGCAGCAGCCACCACCGCCGCCTCCGCTTACTCTAGCGGATGTGATAGCGGCACTGGTGGAAGGTCGTGACGAGCAGACCAACCTTCTCCGCACGATCGTGCAGAATACGTCCCAGGCGGGGGGGGGGGGGGGGCGTCAAGAGAGGGGGCCCCGTGAGGTGTCGTACTCGGATTTCATGAGTACGCAACCTCCAGTGTTCACACAAGCGGAAGAACCACTGGAGGCTGACAACTGGCTGCGGACCATCGAGTCCAAGTTCGGGCTGCTCCAATGCACGGAGCGGCAAAAGACTTTGTTCGCAGCGCAGCAACTTCACGGTGCCGCTGGTGCGTGGTGGGCAAATTATGTCGCCTCACGTCCGGCTGGCCATGCTGTGGAGTGGGAAAAGTCCCGGGAGGCGTTCCGCGCCTATCATATCCCTCCTGGGATAATGAAGAGGAAGTTTCAAGAATTTTTGGAACTGAAGCAGGGAGGGAGGAGTGCCCATGACTACTCCCATGCCTTAAACCATCTGGCGCAATATGCGTCAGATTACATCTCCACTGAAGAGAAGAAGCGGGAACATTTCTATCGGGGGTTACACCCCGATATGAAGGCACACCTCGTTCAGTGGAATCGCGGCACCTTCAACGACCTAGTCAATGCCGCGATTATGCAAGAGGATGCTCAGAGGGAGTTGGCAGCTGAGCAGAGGAAGCGCAGCGCTCCACCCAGCAGTGGGGGTGGCGCTCCCCAGAAGTACCGCATGGTGTATTAGACACCATCCGGGCAGCAGTGGCATCCACCGCGCGCGACCTCAGTGATTCGGGGGACGTCCTTTTCAAGCACCCCCGTTCCGACCGCCGATGCCACCACCAAGACAGCAGCAGCAGCAGCAGAAGCAGACAGCACTCCGGGCGTTTCCACCGCCATAACGCGCCTCGGGTTTCCGTCCACCGATCAGCGGGGGACCGCCATGTTTCACTTGCTTCACGTGTGGCCAGGCGGGCCACTTCGCGAAGGACTGTCCCCAGGGGCAGCAGAGCAGCGGGCAAGCCCAGTTCCAGGGCGGTGCTCGAGGCCGACCTACGGTCAAAAAGGTTGGTCAGCGGACTGGGGGCGTTCGTCACCTCGACAATGAGGACGCCCCAGAGGGAGACAACGTGCTGGCGGGTACGTTTACTCTCAACAACCAAGCCATCATCATACTGTTTGATTTTGGTGCAACCCACAACTTTATAAGTGCATCATATGTGGTTAAGCATCAGCTGGAAGCCTTTCCAACCGAGTGTTCTTATATGATCTGCTCACCGGGAGGAAAGATTTCAGCAACTATGATGGTTCCAAAAGCACCATTGTGCTTAGGTGGGAAGATATATACCACCACTATGATTATCCTTGAGGGGCAGAAGATTGATGCAATCTTGGGAATGTCATGGCTAAGCTACCAAGGCGCTGTGCTGGAAACTCTATCACGGATGGTTCACCTCAACTCCCCATTACACCGTCCGCAGTCCCTCTTATTAGATAATCCATTCCCGGAGGTTTCAGCGATCAATAATACTGAAGCTCTCAAGTTAGAGAACATCCCCGTAGTCCGGGAGTACCCCGACGTATTCCCGGATGATCTTCCGGGTATGCCACCTGAGCGGGATGTCGAATTCAGGATTGAACTTGCACCCGGGACTATGCCCATATCACGCAGACCATATAAAATGGCTCCGAACGAGCTGGCTGAACTGAAAGAACAGCTGAATGATCTGTTGAGCAAAGGTTTCATTAGGCCGAGTTCCTCGCCTTGGGGATGCTCGGCGCTGTTGGTAAAGAAGAAGGATGAAACCTTGAGGCTGTGTGTGGACTACCGGCCGCTCAACGCCGTCACCATCAAGAATAAGTACCCACTACCCCGCATCGACATATTGTTTGATCAACTGGTGGGTGCAAGTGTGTTCTCCAAGATGGACCTTCGCCTTGGATATCACCAGATAAAGATCCGGGCGGAGGATATTCCGAAGACAGCCTTCTCGACGAGATATGGATTATATTAATATCTCGTCATGTCCTTTGGTCTCACAAACACTCCAGCCCATTTCATGTATCTCATGAACTCGGTGTTCATGCTGGAGCTGGACAAGTTTGTGGTATTGTTCATCGATGATATCTTGGTTTACTCCAAGACAGAAGCCGAACATGCCGAACATTTGAGGATCGTCCTTCAACGATTGCGAGACCACAAGCTCTACGCCAAGTTCAGCAAATGCAAGTTTTGGATCAGCCAAGTGCCATTCTTGGGACATATCATCTCAGCAGAAGGCATCACGGTTTACCCAAGCAAAATAGAGCAAGTGCTGAAATGGAAAGCCCCCACTTCAGTTCATGAAGTCAGAAGCTTCCTCGGGTTAGCGGGATACTATAGGAGATTTATTCCCAGTTTCTCCAAGCTCGCTAAGCCGATGACAGAATTGCTGAAGAAGGGAACGAAATATGTTTGGAACACGGCGTGTGAAGGAGCGTTCTAAGCATTGGTGAAGCATCTCACAACAGCACCGGTCTTAGCTCAGCTGGATACAACAAAGCCCTTCGACATGTATTGTGACGCGTCCGGTATTGGGCTCGGCTGCGTGTTGATGCAGGAAGGACGTGTGGTCGCATATGGCTCACGCCAACTTCGGAACCATGAGCAGCATTATCCGACTCATGATCTTGAGCTTCCTGCAGTGGTTTTGGCGCTGAAAATGTGGAGGCACTATCTACTGGGCAATTTGGTGCATCTCTACACCGACCACAAGAGCTTGAAATACATTTTCACCCAGAAGGAGCTGAGCATGAGGCAAAGTAGGTGATTAGAACTAATCAAAGATTATGAAATTGAGATTCATTACCACCCCGGCAAGGCGAATGTGGTTGCCGACGCACTGAGTCGTAAATCACATGTCCATCACCTCACCATTACACCGGTGGAGGAGGAAGAGCCAAGTTTATACTCAGTTCCTTATGGGTCGCTGTACAACCTTGCCCGCATCCCTACTATTAGGGAGGACATCATTGCAGCTCAGAAGACTGATAAAGGCATGTCACATCTCCGGAGACGGATAGATAATGGGGAGATCAAGTGTTTCCGGAAAGATGAGGAGGGGACGCTATGGTTCAATGACCGCATAGTCGTACCCCGGGATATGGAGCTGAGGAAGAAGATCCTCGATGAAGCTCACTTGTCTAAGTACTCCATTCATCCGGGCAGCAACAAAATGTAACACGATTTGAAAAAGAAATTTTGGTGGACACGGATGAAGCGGGAGGTAGCGAAGTACGTATCCGAGTGTGATACGTGTAGACGAGTGAAGGCGGATCATATGAGGAAATCAGGGCTGTTGCAACCCCTGAAAATTCCAGCATGGAAATGGGAGGATGTGAGCATGGATTTCATTGTGGGATTACCCCTAACATCCAACAAGCATGATTCCATTTGGGTAATCATTGACCAACTAACTAAGTCAGCTCACTTCATTCCTGTACATACACATTTCCATGCCAACAGATATGCGGAGTTATATATTGCCAGGATCCTATGCTTACATGGCGTACCCAAGACCATAGTCTCAGACCGAGGTGCATTGTTTGTATCTCGCTTTTGGGAGCAGCTGCACGCTGCTTTGGGTACTAAACTGATTAGAAGCTCCGCCTACCACCCTCAGACAGATGGCCAGACAGAGAGGGTGAATCAAGTTCTGGAAGACATGTTGAGAGCATGTGCCATCCACCACGGTAGGAACTGGGATGATCACCTACCATTGGTGGAATTCTCGTACAACAACGGCTATCAGGCGAGTATCAAGATGGCACCCTACGAAGCTCTCTACGGTTGCAAATGCCGCACCCCATTAAACTGGTGCGAGCCCGGTGAAAGGGTCACATTCGGGGTTGATGTGGTGAACGACGCCGAAGAGCGCGTTCGGACGATTCAAGCTAATCTGAAGGCTGCTCAGTCCCGGCAAAAGAGCTACGCTGATAAGAGGCGTAGGCCATTGCACTTTGATGTCGGGGAACACGTGTACCTCCGTGTGTCTCCGATGAAAGGCGTGCACCGGTTCGGTGTGAAGGGGAAGCTCACTCCCCGTTTCATTGGACCCTATGCTATCACCGAGAAGTGCGGACCAGCGGTGTATCGATTGGAGCTACCGGCATCCCTTTCTGGTGTCCATGACGTTTTCCATGTTTCGCAACTGCGAAAATGTTTAAAGCATACAGCTGCTGTTCCTACCGAAGACATCGGCGAGCTGAAACCGGATTTGACATATGATGAGTATCCGGTGACAATTCTTGACGAGAAAGCCCGAACCACGCGTAGCAGAACATTGTGGTTCTACAAGATCCTCTGGAGCAACCACACCGCCGAAGAAGCGACGTGGGAGAGCGAGGAATTCCTTCGCTCGAATTACCCAGAGTTCATGGCGTCTCAACACGGGTAAGTCCCTATTACATCGTTGTCTCTTCTTTTATAATCTCGGGACGAGATTCTTTTAAGGGGGGAGGGATGTAAAAGCCCAAGAAAAAGGGACTTGCAAAAACTTTTCATCACCTCACAACACCACAGTTTTGTTGTGGATATGTTGTGAATATATTGTGAAGAGCAAGGAACCTACATCAAAAGGGTGTTGGTTCAAACTCTCCACACATGTGATAACACATGAGAGGTGATTCTAAAACCAACTTAGAGTCATTCACATGTTTGGACTCTAGTGGGATTAAGACCACTGAGTTGAAGTACTCAAGTGCAATGGGAGGGTTTGAAAATCAGAATTTGAACTAATGTCCAACTCAAAATTCAAATGAGGTGAGGACATAATGGTGATTCAAAACTGTTGTATTCAAATTCATGGTTGCATCAGCTAACACAAGAATCAAAGTGCATATTTGGATTCCTTAGGTCCAAATTAGTGGGGAGGCAAAGTTTCAATAAATTGTGAAAAGGTTTGCTACCCATTTTCCAAAAAAGGATCCAAATGTGCAAAGAATTCAATTATACATTTGGATTTGGGGGAAATTTGCCCAACTATACAAATGTAGCTCAGTTTGAGACTCCAAACATTTGAATTCATCACTTGCCAAGTTTTTGGAGATCTTTTGATAGGGGACTGACTGGTGGGACCCACATGTCATAGGGGAGGTTAAAAATGCACAAAGATCAATAGCCTTAGGGGTTAAGTCTTGCACCCGGAACAGAGCCGAGGTTCCACCGTGACTCACCGAGAAGCACCTGGCCACAGCTCCTGCTCTTCCCGTGCGCGCTGGCGAGCTCCTCGTGGGGCACAGTAACTCTCAGCCGTGTCCCAGCTTTCCACCACACCGAGACGACCTCCAGCACTCGTCCTCTCGCAAGACAGAACGCCGAGGAGCAGCCGCCGTGATCGAGTCGCTCGGAAGCGATTGCCTGTCGCGTACAAACATCGGCAACCCAGCAAACCAGCAACCCCAGACCTCCCACGACCTCCCCGCACCAGTTTCAGTCGAGCTGAGCCACCACAACCCGAGCAAACGGCGTTCTTCGCGGTGGCCGGGAAGAACCGAGCAAAGGTGCTCCCGTGGGCAGCTCGGCATAGGGCTTGTCATGACCAAGAAAGAGCGTTTTTGGACGCGCCCTGGCTCCATGCTGCTCAACCCCAAAGCCTAGACCCAGTGACCGACAATCGCCGGTGAATTTCGCAAAACACTTCCGGCCGGTGCAGAACCACCTTCTAGTAAGAAAAATGCAAATTCCCGACGTATACTTGCTAAGAGAACATCATACTGCACTCACAGGAGCTAGACTTGACGGCGCCCAAGTTCACTTCACAACCCTAGCTTGATTTTGGCGGTAGCCGGCGTATTTCCCGGTTTTCCAACCGCGGTTATGGCGGGAAGGATCGGGCTCACAGTGACGGCTAGGTTAAAGTTCTCCCCGAGCCTTTGCATGGCCATGTCGACCTTCCCCGAGATCCCCCGGTTCTGAAGAGCCCTTCCACTGAGGTTTAGGCGGGCTAAGTTGGCCGGGTGACATAGACGAAGTGATCCCGAGCCGCTTTTCAGTCGCTCAATACACAGTGTGGGGATTTTTTGTTGCACCGGATCATCTGTGACAACGTGGAGAACAGTCCTGTGGCCCCGTGTGGTGTAGCCAAGGTGGTGACATGTGGGGGCCGGGCCCGCTGCCAGGGATTTGAACTTTTCCCAGGTTAATTCGAATTCCAGAATTTCCCCAAACTTTAGAATCCCATAACTTTTGCTAGGTAGCTCCAAATTTAGTGATTCAAATTGGGTTGGATTCATCTTGCATAGATCTATCCAAATATGCAACCCAATTTGTATGAAACCCAATATTTATTTCTGGAAAATTCTTAAAATCTTTTTATCAAAAGAATTTTAGAGGGAGTTTGGTTCATCCAAAAATCGTCAATTTTGGCTAGAATATTCTTTAGGATGTTAGTGAACCCCTGTAAAAGTTTCAGACCATTTTGAGTTAATTTGATCAGGGAAATTCAGATTTGAAGGTGCTGTGTTCATTTGAATACAGAAACATTTTCAGAGAATTTCCAAAACTGGGAAATTCAGTTCTGGGCAGATCTTAGCTCCACAAATGCTAGGAAAATTCATGCGAACTCTAGGAGCTATAATTGAAATTGTAGTTCACTAAGCTGGGCATGAACAGGGCTGTTACCTCAGAATTAATTCTTCCCTGCTTATTTGCTAAGAAAATTATTCTGAACAAACCAATCAATGAAAAGTGCTAAGTTTTCGTCCAGAGGGTTTTCTTGTGACAAGGAACTCACACAAAAATTCTCAGCTCCATTGGAGCTCTGTACCACCCCTGTTCTGTGTAACCACTTGAGGTGATTAATATGGAAGAGGGGGAAAACCCCTTAGCACTTAACCATGTGCTTAGGTCCCAAACCCAAACCACTAACCCCAGTTTCATTTTTAATTCTTAAACAGAGTTCCAGTTGTTAAAAATTTGTTATTAGAACTTGTAGCAGAAGCATTACAACAAACTCATGTGCATATTCATTAACATGTAGTATTTCATTAACGTGTAGTCGCTGATAGCGAGGAGGCTCCGGAGGTACTCGACTTCCTCCTTCCGGAAGAAGAACTAACCCCTGACCAGCAGCAACAAGGCAAGCCCCGGTTTGCATTAACCCTTTTTATAAGTTTTACTTTGTTTATATCTGTCGTATGAAGTATGAATGTGCATTAGGTATAGGATGGATGGAACCCCACTTCCATAACCAAAAAGTTTCCGATAAGAGTGAGGGTAGTATCTAAGACCTCGAATAGACAGGCTATGCTTAATGATTCATAGGACTTTGGTACAAGTCGAGTAGTTGGAATCTACTCGCGAGTTAGGCTTGGGACACACAGGGTTGGTTCGAGTGATGTGAGATCACCTTAGTAATGAAAATGAGACTTGGCAGGGGCTAGGGCGCAGCAAGAGGGAGTCTTGTGTGCGCAGCCCTGTCCGTGTCGATTGAGGACCGATCAGTGTGCGGCCCACGCTGATCAAGTTTGAACGTACCGAAAGCATATCGGATATATGGGCCCCGATAAACCGATGTAACCTAAACCTCCGGGCGTCGAGGCATAACGCACCGATTTATAGGTGTAGGCTGAGGGCAGCAAGGTGGAAATCTGCTAACGGGCATAGAGAGATGCTCCGTGTAGGGAATCTCCTGCTTGTTTCAGTGCGACCGGTTCGACGTTTGGGCTGTTGGGTGAAAGGTTGTCCCGTACGGCATCGAGTGAGCGTGCTGTGCAGATCCACGGGTGGGCGTACGTGACGTGCTCTTTGGGTGTCCCTTCAGGTGTATATCGAGTCGATTCGCCGTCCCTCGCGGTGAAGAGTATCACTTGGTCACTGAGTCGTGACGTAGGCTAATGTATGAAATGTGATGATTCAATATTGCTGTTATGATATAATTGTATTGCTACATGTGTGCCACCAAATATTGCTTACTAAATTTCAGATTCCTGAACTGTTAACTTGTGGCTAAAAGATGAACTAAGGATGAACTCGTAGGCGTGTCCATTTGTTGCAATGTTACCATCCTATGTTCCTTGTACACCTCATGTAGTGTTTCATGCTTAGGTAAGTCGGTTAAGTCTTGTTGAGCCCTCGTGCTCACGGTTGCTGCTTAAGTGTTTTTCAGGTGAGGAGCCACCCACAGACTCGGGTTACGAGTCCACCGGCGAGGGTTACCCTCCGTCGGGGACTACGGCTGAGTGGGAGCCGTACACGCCGCGCTGAGCTGAGGAGTGCAGCTAGTGTGGGTTGCCCTAGGGCTGGGCAACCGACTTTTGCTAGATAGGCGGGCGTGAGTTGTATAAAAGAAACTTCCGCTGTGTAATATAAACAATAGTTTGTAACTGAAGTTTGTACCTGTTTGTACAGTTCAGTTGTTTTTCCCATGTAATATAATGTGTCCTTATGACGTGTGCTGTCGGGTGTCCCATCGCGCGGCACCACCCTCTGCGATCTTGGATGAGCGGATCCTGGTCCGCTACAATTAGCACCTCGCTACATCGGGCCATTCAAGATTTTGGTCAAGCGAGGAGAAGTAGCCTATCAACTAGAGCTGCCAACGCACCTCTTCGACGTGCATGACGTATTCCACGTATCCCAACTCAAGAAGTGCTTAAGAGTACCGGAACACCAAGTACCGATGGATGAGCTCGAACTTCAAGAGGATCTAACCAACGCGGAACACCCCGTCAACATATTGGACGTAAATGAAATGGTCACGAGAGACAAAGTAATCCGTTGGTCCAAGGTACAATGGAGCCATCACACGGAAGCCGAAACTACATGGGAGCGTGAGGAAGATCTCAAGGCAGAATTTCCTCATATATTCTCCACTCTATCGAATCTCGAGGGCGAGATTCAGTTTAAGGGGGTAAGTTTGTAACACCCTCAAATTCATTACCATGCATTGCATACATTTTTCATGTAGAGAAGCATTTGAAAAGAAGTAGAAATGGAGACAGAACCCTAGAAATGGAGAAATAACACTAGAAATGGAGAAAGAACCATAGAAATGGAGAGAACCATAGAAATGAAGAAAGAACCATAGAAATGGAGAAGGGAATATACAAGTGGAGAAAGCGACATAGAAATGGAGTGGGGAATATAGAAATGGAAAAGGGACATAGAAATGCAGGGAAATGGAAATAGGATAGCTGAATTGAGCCATTCCTAAATTTTCCCAAATTTCCACCAAAATTTCCAAATTCCCCAATTCTCCAAAAGGGGAATTTTCCCCACATTTTGGGGAAATTTATCCCCAATGTAGCCGCAGCCTAAAGGGGGAAAATCCCTAGCACTCTTTGGTTGAGTTCCAAATTGACTAGGACTCTTTGGTTGAGTTCCAATTGGAGTAGGAATCTTCTTTTCTCCCCCTTATAAATACAACCCCCAGCCCCCCTTGGCCACAGCCCCTCCCCCTCCCAAGTCGCCGAGTTGGAGCCCCCCTCCATGTCACCGACTTGGCCACCCCCCTGCCGGAGTTTGGTTGCCGGTGAGCCCCGCCGGTGAGCCCCGCCAACAAGCCCCACCGTCGAGCCCCCTCGTCGAGCCCTATCTTCGAGACCCGCTGATGAGCCCCGTCACGCCTCACCGTCACCGGAAAAGAAGCCCGACGACCTGTCCTACCATAATTTTCAATAGAAAAATCCCCAGCTGCTGCCGTTGCTAGGAGAAAGGCCCTGCCACAAGGAGTAAGTAAGGGCAGCAGGACGTTGGGACCTGGGTGCTATAGCTCCGCTTATGTCGATTGAGGACCGAGCCGTGTGCGTGGCTGTTGAACAAGCTAGAACAGTACCGAAGACCTACCGGCTATATGGGAACCGAGAAACCGATGTAACTCGGGTAGCTGGGTGTTGAGGCATAGCTGGTCGTTCAGACGGTAGGTTGAGAGCTCGAGGTGTAAATCGGCTGGCGGCACTGTGGATGCGCGCATAGAGACCTCTTGCTCGGGACAATTGGACCGGTTCAACATTTAGCTAATGGGTGAAAGGTAGTTGCGTACGGCGTCCGTGATGGTTGCTGTAGGCAACATCGAGTACGGGCGTACGTGACGGATTATTCCGGTAACCCTGCAGGTGTAAATCGATTATAATCACCGTCCCTCGCGGTCAGTGAGTACCACTTGTTCACTGTACCGTGACATAGAAAGAACACGCTAGATACATGTTAAAAGTTTGCTGATTTGAAATCTGTACATTGCTTGTTAATGAATTGTTGTAGATCAGAGCTAATTAAAGTTCTTTTCAACTTTGGGCAAAGTACATGAGAGAAAGGCGTTTCTTGTTTGATTGCGGCTCTCTCGTGTGCCTTAGCATGAAGTTCTCCACAACCTGCTGCTAAAACTTGAAAGTAAGGTTCCACTAATTAGGCGAGTCCTTTGCAACTTATTTTATCTCATGTACCCTATCAACCTTCATGTAGAAGTTTCATGTATTGGAGAGACGGGTCAGTCTTGCTGAGCCATCGTGCTCACTGCTTGTGTTTGAAGCTTTTGCAGGGTTTTATAAGGAAGGGACTCCCGAGGAGGGGACGGAACCCCAGGAGGGGAACCCCGTCGTTTGGGAGTCGTGCACGCCGCCGTGTTAGTGTGTGTGCGTGCTAGCGGGGACACGTTCACGGGCTGAACGTGAACTCGATGCGTAGTCTACGCCCGTGAGTGTATACTGAACATATTTTGTTGTAAAAAGGTTCATACACTGGTTTATGTAATAAAACTTTGCTTCCGCTTTGTACCCTTGATTTGTGTTATCCGGTGCTGTGCAACGCAGCACCCCTCAGCGTGATCCTGGCTCGACAAGGCCGATGAGGTGGTATCAGATTATCTCCCCACAAACTATCCGGAACTTTTATCATTGTACAGTTCGTAAATTACCTCTCCCGTCTAGTTCTTCTTTTGTAATCTCAGGACGAGATTCTTTTAAGGGGGGAGGAATGTAAAAGTCCCAAAATTGTATATGAATAACCCGAGGTTTGAATTCATATGTGTGACAAAGTCATGAAAAATGGGACTACCTAAAACTTTTCTTCATGCAAAGTGATACATGGATGATCATCCAAAATGAGGCTCACATTTTTATTTGAAGGTGTTGAACCAATTAGGATTTAAATACCTCTTTGGATGAAAGATTAAAAATCAGATTTCAAATTCAAAGTTCACACCAATTGGTGGCCAAAACTTTGAATACTCATGCAGCCATATAGTTTGGAAATGGTGGAAAAAGTTGGATAACAAACTTGTCATTGAAGGGTGGGCTCAAAAAGGAATTAAATGGATGCATTTTCAAATTCCAACTGAATTCAAATTGCTATGCAAATTCAAACTGAATTGGCAAATTCAAATGCTAGCCCACGTTTAAACTTCAAAAATTTGGACTTTGAGAGATTAAACTGAGGAGATCTTTTGGAGAGGAGGATAGTGGGGGACCCACATGTCATTGAACTGAAAATTGAGACTTGCACACAAAGCAAACAACCGAGGCTCTCTATTTTCAACTCAACCGAGCAGTTTCTACCGTGTGCCACCGAGAGAGTGGCCGAGCCACCTCCTGCTCCCTCTCCCACGCGCTGGCGAACAGGGGGTTCTGTTCCACTCATCCCTCGGTGTGATCTCCTCCCTGACCGAAGCTAATTGCTTTTCGCTACCTCCTCACGAACAGAGCTCATCTCTCGTAGCCGCTGCCTCGGAAACAATCGGGAACCGGAAGAAACACTCGCGCTCACTTTCCTCCGAGCTAGTAAACAGAACCCCATGCTCGTTGCTCACCTCCCCGACACAAAACCCACCAAGTTCCGGTGTTCCCGAGCCCTAAAACACCCCCTCCGCGGCGACCTAAAGTGAACCGGTGATCGGGTGCACGCGGGCAGCTCGCCACAGCGGTTGTCACGGCCAAGCAAGAGCGGCAACTGGAGCGCACGGCCACCGTGCTGCCCTCACCCGTAGCTCAAGCCAAACCCCGAAGTATCGACGTTGAATTTTGGAAATTAACTCTGGCGGGTGCAAACCGAGCGTCCGTTACGAGATCTTCAAATTCTCCCTCTCCAATTCTTCTTAGGTCGTCAAACTTTGCACATAGAAGCTGGACTAGCCAGCGATCATTTCTTCTTTAGCAACCCTAGCATGAAATCACCTCAGAGCACAGAATTTTGAGGTCTTCCGAGCGTGTTCATGGCGGAGCAGATCGGGCGCCCGGTGCCGACCCAGTTGCAGCCGTCTTCGAGCACTTTTGAGGCCATGTCGGTCTTCCTCAAGCTCCAAGGGTGCTGTAGCGCGTTTTGTTTGATGTTTTGGCGGGCTAGAAACCTCGTCCGACGGTGCCGAACTCACACCGAGGCCGCCGCATGTCGCCGGGGTATTTCCGGTCACCGGCAGCTCGAACAAGTGCCACAGTCATGTTCCCTGGCCTGCATAACGCCCTAGCGGAGAGCCCCAGCTCAGGCGATGGCCGGAAACGGCAAGCCAGCGTGGGGTGGCGTCGGACCGGTGAGCTAGGCGGCGCGGCGCGCGAAGAGGTGGCCAGAAGTAGAAGAAACCCGGGTGGCCCATGTGTCAGCGATGGAAATTTTAAAACACTGATCGGTTGTGGCTCGCGGATCTTCTGTGGCTGCGTGCCAAAACTGTGTGGACCGGTGTGGCTGAATTCTGAGTGGCTGGAGTTTAAACCCGTGGGCCCAACTGATTTCCCGTAGCAAAATAATTCCAGAGATTGTTCCAACTTTGGAAAATCATATCTTTGTGTAGAAACCTCCAATTTGAGTGGTTCAACTTAGGTTGGATTAATTTTGAAAAGATCTATCCAAATATGAACTCAAATTTGTATGAAAGTCAATATTAGATTCTGGAAAATTCTTTGATGTTTCTCTGAAAAAGAATTATTGAGGGAGTTTTTGGTTCATCCGAAAATCCTCAAATTTTGCCAGAATATTCTTTAGAATATTTTTGACCTTCTAGGAAATTTTCAGCTCATGTGATGATAATTTGAGTAGGAATTTGCTAAATTCAAACTGCTGTGTTCATAAGTGTCCAGAAACATTTTCAGAAAATGTTGCCAACTTGTAAAATCTATTTTAGGCAATTCGTAGCTCCAAAAATCATAGGAAAATCTAGGAAATCTCTGTGAGTCATACTTGAAATTGTAGTTCGCTTGATTGGGCATGAAAATGCACATTATTACAGAATTAATTCCTTTGATTAGAAATGCTTAAAGAATTGTTCTGGAGGAACTACTCAAGTAAAAGGTATGAATTTTGGACCAAATGACTTTCATGTGACCAGGAACTCATGTGTAAATTGTCAGCTCAAGTTGAGCCTTAGATCTCCCTGTTCTTGTTCTCCATACTTATGTATATGGGGAAATACATAAGAGACATTGTAGGAATTATGGAGAACACAATTTGACCCCACATTAGCTGCAATTTGGCAAGCTAAATCCCTAAGTAGTATAGAACCTGCTGTAAAAGTTTTGAAGCCATTGGAGTTCTTGTTATTCAGTTGCATTCAAATCTTTTCAGCTTATCTCTTATGGTCATTAGGAGCGTTAGATAGTGTTTAGCTAAAACACTAAGACCAATTTAGTTCTGTCATAATTCTTTGCACAAGAGGGACAAACCAAGCCATTCTTGGAATTTCCACACAGCTTGTGTTCCTAAGAAATCCCATCTTTAATTTTTTCCGTTGCAGTCTATAAAACTTGTGCATATACATTTCAATAGGAATAACAACGAAGGGGATTCAAAGGAAAGATTCATTGAAGTGGATCAGACTCCAGAGAATCAAGGGTTTATCAGCAAGGATCACTAACTGCTTATATACGACTACCCTGCATAGGCAAGCTCCTGTTTTCATTTGACAGCTGTTAAGTTTTTACTTTGTATTCACATTCGGTTAGGAAATGAAATGTGCATTAGGTCTAGTGTTTTGATACTCCTCTTGCATGACCAAATTGAACCCATGGAGTATTGGGTAGGTGTCTTTCACCGTATAGAACTGCCATGCTTATGTAAGGTTCAGTAGAAGTCAAGTGGTGAGATACTACTCGCAGGATCAGGAAATATGTAGTAAGTTAAAGTTTGGACTGGAAGATTGTAGGGGCAGCAGGACATAGGGGCCTGGGTGCTATAGACCTGCCCGTATCGGTCAAGGACCGATCCGTATGCAGCCCTGTTGAACAAGTTTGAGTTGTGTACCGGACTCATGCTGGCTATATGGGACCCAGTAAACCGATGTACCTCGGGAAGCTTGCGTTGAGCCTTTTCGGGTTGCCTCAGGCGAGACGGCCGGTGTGCAGTATGTGGGTAACATTCTCATGACATCTCATGTCGGTAGGCGCACCATGAGAGTGGCTACTGTACGGGGCGATTTGATCGATTCAACGTGGGTGAAACGGGGGAAAGGCTGCCACGTACGACGTCAGTGATGGTTGCTGTAGGCAACGTCGAGTACAGGCGTACGTGTCGTGTAGTCCGTGTGTTATTGATTCAAATCATCGTCGCTTGCGGAAAAGGACCGAGCATACTTGTTCTCACAGTCGTGACGTAGTAAGAACTTGCATGAGAAAGGAACTAATCATTATGGTTTGAAGTTAATACTAGCATTGTGATGATACATTGTATGAATAGACTAGTCCAAACTTAATTCTTTTACGCCATGAGCACATTACATCAGGGGAAAGCGATTCTTGTTTGATTGTGGACTTCCGATGTGGCGTGCCCAAGGTTACTCTTAATTTGCTGCAAATATTACTTGAATGTAAGGATTCACTTTCAGGCGAGTTATTATGCATTATGCCATCCTACGTTATGTTCATAACCTCATGTAGAGTTTCATGACTAGGGTGACGGTTAAGTCTTGCTGAGCGTTATGCTCACGGATGCTATCCGAGTTGTTTTGCAGGTATTTGACTTCATGCTTATGAGAAGGGATGCCGATGAGACTCGGAAACCTCCGAGTGGTTACTCAAGAGCATCCTCGCCACTGCGGTTTGTGCTTCGTGTTGCTAGTAAGAAACGTCCGCGGGCTGGACTGTTTCTTTGTTGCTAAGTTAGAAATGAGTCGTGAGAGTTATAGTCTTCCGCTGTAGTTTATTTTGAAATATGTATTTGTAAAATAGTCTTGTACGCTTCCGCAAATGATTTATGCAATGTGATGTGTTTCCTAGACCCATGTGCTGTTGGGTGCCGCATATCACGGCACCGCCCGACGAGGTCCTGCCGGGGCCCCGTTGGCATTCCCCCACAATTCTTTTTTTTTTATCTAAGTGTAAGGATCCTTTATTTTTTTACTAGGAATTCTGTTCCCTCAAAAGTTTTTCTTTGGGGAAAACCCAAATAAGCCCCGATGGCGGGGCTCGAAGGCGGGGCTTCGTCGTCGAGCCCCGCCGTCGAGTCCCGTCGTCGAGCCCTGTCGTCGAGACCCGCCGACGAGCCCCGTCACGCCTCGCTGTCGCCGGAAAAGAAGACCGACGATCTGTCCTACCATAATTTTCCATAGAAAAATCCCCCGCTGCTGCTGTTGCTAGGAGAAAGGCACTGCCACAAGGAGGAAGTGAGGTAGGGCTTCATTACCCATCTTACAACGTCGCTGCTGTTTCTACGCATCTGTTTTCTTCGCCCCCTTCGAGCAGAAACTTTTGCATGTGGACAGATCGTGTTTTGATTGATTTTTGATGGTGGAATTGATCTAGATCTTGTGTCAAGATCATCACCACATCCACACTTGATCCCTACAACCTTGTTCATCATAAAACCCCATGGAAGCCCATTAAAACATGCAAGAACACGTACAAACCGGTTTTATAAAACTGCACCATAGGATTTGCATTCATCCACCTCATTGCATCTTGAGTAAAGATTGTGCATGATAATTGATTGCTGTAAATCTTGTATGCACGTGGTCATGAGTAGAAGGACAGGCTCAAGATGCTGTCTCCGAGGAACTACAGCACCAAGACTTCGAGATGCTTGAGCAACACCAACCACGGGAGCAAGGCAAGTGGCCCTTGACCATATTGATCCCATGTTTTGAAACTGATTTGTTTGCGAAAACTCGTATGCCTGAATCAACTTGATGGGACACCCTTTTCATAGTAGTTTTACTAGTTTTATTAACCATCCTTGTTGCCGGGAAAGTTGATGAGTCGGGTATGGTTGTTTTTCCTTTTTGCTTCGCTTAATCTATGGGATACGGGAAGCTGAATTTAAACATGGTTAGCTACTGCACTCATATGAATAATGATGATGAGAACTTGATGATGTTGATAAGAATGGAATTTGGGATATCTAGGCAAGCTTGGTTCGTGGATGTTGCTGAATGAGATGGTGGTTTACTTGCCATAGATCTAAGGACCGGTTCATGCGAGCACATGCCAGGAAACAGTGCCACCACAAGGCCAAATATGGGTGCGGCTTAGCTGACTAATTAGGTGTGTTGCTAGCTTGTTATGGACCGTTGGATGGCGCGGGGAATGGGAGTCGAGAGGGACTGCCCTGGGAAATGCATGGCACAAGAGGGGGCCCGTGGGTGGGAGAATGGGGATTCGAGCTTGCCGGTGAAACCTCAGTCGGTCCGTACATCCTTGTAGCCCCTTTGTATAGGCTATTTTGTGATCTCTTGGCCATACACCGATGGTTGTGTACTGGTATAATGGAGGTTCTTTCTAGTTCCCGACGGGTGACGAAATCACGAACTTGTGGGTAAAGTGGTGCCACCTCTGCAGAGTGTAAACTATCATGATAGCCGTTCTTCCGGTCACAAGCACCTGGCCAACTTCCATGATTAGAGGCAAAACATGGGATGTTTATTCGGTATGGTTGTGGTATGGTCATTGGGATTAGTTTAGGGACTGTTTTGAGTCATGACAATGAATTTTGCTTCGGTTATATGAATATGAGATGGTTATGAATGTTTATGAGTATGAGATGAACTTGAGAAAGATTATTGACTGGTTGAAGCATGATAAAAGGTGAATTATGATGAATGAATGTTTTTGAATTACTTGGTTATGTTGGGATTAAATTCACCTAGAAATAGTTTCTATTCACTATAGGAAACCCGATCATTTGCGATGGCTAAAATTATTTGTGATGGTCGCCGTCGCAAATAAAGTAAATTGCGACGGCTAACCCTAGGCGATCGCAAAAAAACAAGCCGTGGCAAATAGAACCCTATTTGAGACGGCTAAGACTGGAGCCATCGCGAATAGGCATTTATTTGCGACGGACCTGTGTCCATCGCAAATTAAATAACCGTCACAATTAAATGCCTGTTTGCCACAACCGAAGAAAACACCATCGCAATTAAGAAAGCCGTCGCAAATTAACCTGATATACTCGACCGAGCGCCTCCCGACTCACACAACTCTCGCTGCCGCCGCCACTGCGCCCGCCTCCCGCGCTGCGCCGCTGCCTCCCGCGCCGCCGACTCCCGCGCCGCCGCCTTCCGCCGCGCCCTGCCTCCCGCGGCCCATCGCCCGCCTCCCGCCGGCCGCCGCCCATGCCCGGCCGCCCCGCCTCCAATTTTCCTCAGCCTGCTGCCACGCCCCGCCGTACCCACCGCCTCTCACAGCCGCGCCGCGCACGCCGCCTCCCACCGCCTCCCGCCGCGCCCGCTTCCGTCGCTGTCTCCCGCCACGCCCGCCTCCCGTCGCGGCCGCGCCCGCCGCCATTGCCGCCTCTTGGTAAACTCCTCAATCTAAACGCATTTTTTTCATTTTTCTTGTTATTAGTTAGATTTGGATAGAGTATAGTTAATTCATTTTTGTTGCAGAGTAATATGTAATTAATTTGGCAATTAAATTGTTTTTAGTTAGTTAGATAATTAGGATGTTTATAGTTTAATTTGGTTTATAGTTAATTGATTTGCGATGACTGCCCCGCCGCGCCCTGCGTCCCACCGCCACGCCCCGACGCGCTCGCCGCCTCCCGCTGCCGCGCCGCGCCCGCCGCCTTCCGCCGCCGCGCTGCCTCCCGCCGCACCCACCACCATCGTCGTCTCCTGCTTCGCCCACCGCACCCGCCTTCCGTTTGCGATGGCCATCTTTCGTTGGTCAATTGTGCTAATTTATGTTTGTGTTATGTGTTGAACATGTTATTTTATGTGTCTATTTTGTGTTATGTGTTGAACATATTCTGTTATGTGCTAGTGTGGAGGGTAATGGGTACGGGTTCAGGTATGGATTTTATCCAGCGGGTACGGGTAACCCAGAGTAATATATACCTAGGCATAGTCAGGCGCATACTAGGTCAATGCTCGTATAAAGTCCTATTTGCGATGGCCAAAGAAAAAGCCGTCGCAAGTAAAATAAATTGTGACGGCCAACCCTTAACGGGATAAAGCTGCCCCGACTCACACACCCCGAGGCCGCTCCCGACTACACGGCGGCGGCCCCGGTGAGAGACACCACAGACCGGTGAACGGTGTCCTCGGGTCCTTAGTGTGTTTGCACTATCCCGGGGTCATCGACGGGGTGCCTGCTACTTCATGGGAGGAATACGCACGCGCCCATCACCAGCAGCACGGCAACGTTCAGGAGGTCGTATGGGCCGATTTTATGGTAAGTATGTTAAATAAAGTTTCTAAGTTTTAATGCTTATACTCTTTTAATGTACATCTCTTCAATATATGAAAAGTATATTTTAGAGGACCCGGACAACCCTCGCATGTTTGAGGATGCTAGGAAAGTGTTTCACGTCAATGCTGCGAAGGCGGTTCGGCAAGCTTTGTCGAACACTCGTATTCAAGTTATCAATGAGCACTTGAAGGCGAACCAGCACCACGTGCTACACTACCTAAAGGAGAGCGAGAGGCACCTGACAGAGGAAGAGTACGCACAGGTACGTGGGGTGTAGTAAATATTTTTTCTGAGCATGAGGAAGATGGATCATTGGTATTTTTAATGACCTACAACTATGTGCAGGGCCATGTGAGCTGGTTGCAGGGTCGGTCCATGACACGACCCCACGGTCTTGTCGAGCCAGAATCACGATGAGGGGTACTGCGTTGCACAGCACCGGATAACACACGTCAAAGGTACAAAGCGGAAGCGAAATTTTATTACATAAACAAGTTTATGAACATGTTTACATCAAAATAGTTCCAGTCTACACTCACGGGCGTAGACTACGCATCAAGTCCACGTTCAACCCTTGAACGTGTCCTTGCTAGCACACACGCACACTAACTCTGCGGCGTGCACGACTCCCACTCGACGGGGTTCCCCTCCTGGGGTTCCGTCTCCTCTTCGGGAGTCCCTTCCTCATAGAAACCTGCAAAAGCTTCAAACACAAGCAGTGAGCATGAAGGCTCAGCAAGTATGACCCGTCTCACCTAAACATGCAACTTCTAAATGAGGGGTGGTGGGTTATATGAGGTAAAAATCATTTGGAAGGACTCGCCTAATTAATAGAACCTTACTTTCAAGTTTTAGCAGCAGGTTGTGGAGAACCTTACGCTAAGGCACATGAGAGAGCCGCAATCAAACAAGAAACGCATTTCTCTCACGTACTTTGCCTAAAGTTGAAAAGAACTTTAGTTAGCTCTAAACTACAGCAAATCATTAGCAATCAGAGTCCATCCTTCAATCAGCAATATTTTAACATGTAACTAGCATGTTCTTTCTACGTCACGGTACAGTGAACAAGTGGTACTCACTGACCGCGAGGGACGGCGATTATAATCGATTTACACGTGCAGGGTTACCCGAACAACCCATCACGTACGCCCGTACTCGATGTTGCCTACAACAACCATCACGGACGCCGTACGCAACTACCTTTCATCCGTTAGCCAAATGTTGAACCGGTCCAATCGTCCCGACCAAGAGGTCTCTGCATGCGCATATCAGTGCCGCCAGCCGATTTACACCTCGAGCTCTCAACCTACCCTCTGAACGACCAGCTATGCCTCAACACCCAGCTACCCGAGTTACATGGATTTCCCAGTTCCCATATAGCCGGTAGGTCTTCGGTACTGTTCTAGCTTGTTCAACAGGCCCGCACACGGCTCGGTCCTCAATCGACACAAGCGGAGCTATAGCACACAGGCCCCAAAGTCCGGCTGCCTTTACCCTCCGCTTGGTCTCATTTTCTTGCCATGTGTTTCATGTGCTATCTCTACCCGAGTCGAGTGCCTCTAGCCTACACTCGCGAGTAGTTCCAACTACTCGACTTGTACCGAATCGTACACTATCTTAGCATTGCAGTAGCTAACGGGGTTTGTAATCCTAAACCCAACCCATGGTTTTCTTGGCTATGCATTTGGGTTTCCAAACAAGACTCTAATGCAAAGAATAATAGTATTCAAAAATGTTCTCAAAACAATAAACATTTGTAAAAAGGTTAATGCAAACCGGAGCTTGCCTTGCTGCTCTTGGTCGTAGGCTAGCTGTTCCTCCGGAGTAACGAAGTCTAGGACTTCGGATTCCTCCTCGACCTTAGCGACTACATGATATAAGACATACATGTATCAATTTAAATGCATTTGTATTGAGTTTGAAGTTGTGAAGTCTATAACTCTCACTAGACAGACCCAATGACTGTGATACTTTTACTGGGGCTTGGTTATAACCTAAACAGAGACTTGGTCAAGCTTTAGTTGCAGCAAAGCTCAATTGAGCCCTCCACAATTAATTAGGTCCTTGACCTTAATTGAAGGCTCTTAGGGTGTTCTAAGGATTTTCATGAAACAAACTATAACTTTCTGAAAACTAGATTTTCAGAGGGTTCTAATGGTGTTGGTCTCACTTAATTTGAAGGTTCCTAGCTAAAGATATGAGCTAAACAATTTCAGAGAAAATTCTGAAAATGTTTCTGAACATTTTCAATTTTCTCTGGAACAGTTTCACTAATCACACCATTAGATGGATCAAATGAGCTCAAATGGATCTGAAATTTTTATGGTAGTTCCGAGATATTCTGGTGAACATCCCGGCAAAATTTCAGGATTTTCCTCCAATAGATTCTCCAGTTAAAATTCCAAACAGTTTAAATTTTGAGGAATTAATTCTGGAGAAATAAGGATTTTCATGAAGTGAAACTTGATTTTCTAGAAAGTGCTCAGAGAGCTGAATCCAACAAAATTTGTTTCACTCGATTTGGAGCTTTCTAGCCAAAGTTATGTGGATTTGAAATTTGGAAGAAATCTGAAAATCGGGGGGAAAAGTTTAAAATCGCGGGGGCCCGTGGGGACACGTGTTGAGCGTGGAGGTGTCTGGCATACTGAGGCCCACAGGGTATTTGCGCGCCAGCACAGCCGATCCCGGTCACACCCGATCCCAATTTATAATCTTCAGCAGCTGACACGTGGGCCAGCCGGCTTCGTCTTCCTCCCGCCGCTCTCTCGCGTCCGCGCCGCCGACCTCGCCGGAGCAGACCCGGAGCTCACCGGCTCACCGCTTCGGGACCTCCCATGGTCTGAAACTCGCCGCCAGGGGGTTGTCGACGTCGAGGAACACGTCGGTGGTGTCAGGTCGGGCTGGGGGTGACCGGAAATAGCCCGGCAACGTGCCGCGGCCTCGGTTGAGGTTCAGCACCGTCGACCGTGGTTTCTAACCCGCCAACACCTCGAACAAACGGTCCTACAACATCCTTGTACCTCTAGAAAGCTCAACAAGGTGTCAAAAGGGTTCAGGGATGGCGGCAAGTCGGTCGGCACCGTGTGACCGATCGTGCCCGCCATGACCGCCGTTGATCGAGCTCAAAATTCGTCACTCCTAGACAGTTTCACGCCACGGATGCAGAAAAGAACTTGATCACCGGCTAGTCCAGCGTCTATGTGCAAGATTTGATAACCACCGAAAAATCATAGAGCGAGAATTCTAAGAATCCGTACCGGAAGCTCGGTTTACGGTCGCCTGAGCAAAAACTGGAAATTCTCTGTGGATTCTTCACGGTTTGCTTCCAAACATGGAGGAGAGCAGCACGGTGGTCGCGCGCTCCTGTTGCCTCTCTTGCTGGACCGTGAAAACGCCTGTGGAACGCTGTCCACGGGCGCCTGACTCTCGGCTGAGGCTAGGTCGCCGCGGTGGCGATCGTTTTCGGGCAAAGGAGGTCGGAGCTCGGGGTTTCTGGCGTTGGGGAGGTGGAGTGCGACCTCAGGTTGCTGTCTAGCAGCTCAGGAACGAAGGAGAGATTGTTTTGCTGGTTTTCCCGATTGAGCAGAGAGCTGGGGCGAGAAACAATGCCGCTGCTCGGGTTTGCATGCGAGGAGATAAAGCCGGCCGACTCCTGCTCGTCTGAGGTGGTACCGGTCACGTGGAGGTGCGAGCGAGCCGCCCTGGGCGCCAGCGCGCGGAGAGGGGAAGCAGCTGGTGGCGCCGGTAGCTGCTCGGTGGCACAGCCGACAGCTGCTCGGTGGAATTTCCCACCGAGGCTGTGACTTTGTGTGCAAGTTTTGCCTCCTTCTCTCTATGACATGTGGGTCCCACCCGGGGTTTTAACCTCTGAAATTTACTCCTAATCACTGTAAGTAAACAGTGAGCCCCAAAATACCCCTGGGTATTCAAATTATTCACCCATGAGCCATTTGAATTGATTAGAATTCAAATTGGGTTTGGTATGAATGAATTTCAGCACAAGTTCAGTTTTGAATTCAGATAAAGTTCGAATTTGTCCCACTTAGCTCATGTCAAGATCAACTCCAAATGGAGTGAAAATTGGTGTGTGAGCTCACAAAAATGTGCTGAATAAGAATATGCCTCCCACTTTTAAATTCATGGGATAAAAACAGTTTGAATTTGAATATGGTGTCAAACTGCCCTCTTTCTAACTATACCCAAAATGACCTCGAAAAGGTTTTGAATTTGGGTGAAACTTGGCATGGACATCCTTAGAAATGTGTAGGAGTTTTCATATGTCCAACCCACCTATATAACATGTGGGAAATACCACTTTTGCAATATGTGAGTTTGTTCTCTAATGAGCATGTTGATGGTGGTTACATGCTCTTCATTTGTGTTCATCAACTTACATCAAATGAGGTGTGTGGTGTGGTGATGAACACTTCAAATATGTGTCAAAACTGAGGCCCTTACATTCCTCCCCCCTTAAAAGAATCTCGTCCTGAGATTATAAGGTGAAAATGAGAGAGAGGACGGTGGAAAATTACCGGATATGCGACGTGAAAAAGTCGGGATAATTAGCGCGAAGAAATTCTTCGCTCTCCCATGTCGCTTCGTCCATGGAGTGATTACTCCATAGAACCTTGTAGAACCACAATGTACGGTTGCATGTGGTTCGGGCCTTTTCATCAATAATCTGCACCGGTTCCTCCCGATAGGTGAGATCCGGTTGCAGTTCTTCAATATCTTCCAGCTGAACGGTAGTTGATAGCTTGAGACATTTCCTCAGCTTGGAAACCTGAAAGACGTCGTGCACACCGGAAAGTGCTTCTGGTAATTTCAGCCGGTATGCTACCGATACACATCTTTCGGTAATCTGGAATGGACCGATGAATCGGGGTGCCAACTTTCCTCTCACCCCGAATCTGTTTATGCCCTTCATTGGAGACACCCGTAGATATACGTGATCTCCAACTTCGAATTGTAATGGGCGCCTTCTCCGGTCCGCATACTGTTTCTGACGGGATTGAGCGGCTTTTAGGTTTGCTTGAATCAGTCGAACCTTTTCTTCCGCGTTGTTGACGAGGTCAATCCCGAAGGTAACCCTTTCGCCAGACTCTCACCAGTTCAATGGTGTGCGGCATTTCCTTCCGTATAGCGCCTCGTAGGCGCCATCTTTATGCTGGCTTGGTACCCATTGTTGTACGAGAACTCGGCTAACGGCAAGTGATCATCCCAATTCTTGCCGTGGTTGATAGCGCAATCTCGTAGCATGTCTTCTAAGATCTGATTTACCCGCTCGGTTTGCCCATCTGTCTGCGGGTGGTATGCTGAACTACGGATCAGCTTCGTCCCCAAGGCAGCGTGCAGCTGCTCCCAAAAACGGGACACAAATAAAGTGCCCCGATCCGATATGATAGTACGGGGTATGCCGTACAAGCATAGGATCCGTGAGATGTACAGTTCAGCGTACTTCTTGGCGTTGTAGTTGGTGTTGACCGGGATGAAATGGGCAACTTTGATGAGCTGATCGACGATCACGCACACAGAATCATGTTTCTGCAAGGTGGTGGGTAAACCGACGATGAAGTCCATGCTCACATCCTCCCACTTTAAGGCAGGAACGCCCAGTGGTTGTAGCAGTCCCGGTTTCCGCATATGGTCTGCCTTCACCCTTCGACATGTATCACACTCGGACACGTATTTCGCAGTCTCACGCTTCATCCGTGTCCACCAAAACTTGCTTCTAAGTTCTTGATACATTTTGTTGCTGCCGGGGTGAATAGAAAACATTGACAAGTGAGCCTCATCAAAGATCTTCTTCCGTAATTCCGGGTTACGGGGTACGACGATCCGGTCCTTGAACCATAGGACGCCGTCTCCGTCCTTCCGGAAACATTTTAGCTCCCCACTGTCTACACGTCTCCGCAAATGTGACATGCCCTTGTCATTCTTCTGGGCTGCCGCTATCTCTTCACGGATGGTGGGGATCAAAGCTAGGTTGTAGAGAGCTCCATGTGGAATTACATGTAGTGGTGGTTCGCTCTCTTCCAACGGTGTGATGGTCAGATTGTTGACGTGTGACTTGTGGCTCAGCGCATCTGCCACTATGTTTGCCATGCCCGGATGATAATGGATCTCTATTTCGTAATCCTTTATCAGTTCTAATCATCTTCGTTGCCTCATGTTCAGCTCCTTCTGAGTGAATATGTACTTGAGGCTTTTGTGGTCGGTATACAAATGTACGAGGTTACCGAGTAGGTAGTACCTCCACATTTTCAGTGCAAGTACCACGGCAGCGAGCTCCAAATTGTGAGTTGGATAATTTTGCTCATGGTTTCTAAGCTGCCGTGACCCATACGCGACCACCCTTCGGTCTTGCATCAGCATACATCCGAGCCCAATGCCGGATGCATCTCAGTACACATCGAACGGTTTTGTTGTGTCTGGCTGCGCCAAAACCGGTGCTGATGTCAGGTGCTTGACTAAAGCCTTGAATGCTGCTTCACATGTTGGACTCCAAACATATTTGGTAGCCTTCTTCAGCAGCTCCGTCATAGGCTTGGCAATCTTCGAGAAGTTTGGAATGAACCTCCGATAATATCCCGCGAGTCCGAGGAAACTCCGTACCTCGTGAACAGTTCTCGGGGATTTCCAATTCAGCACTTGAGTGATCTTGCTCGGGTCTACCGCGATACCCTCCGCTGAGATGATATGCCCGAGAAAAGGTACTTGCGATATCCAAAACTCACATTTGCTGAATTTCGCGTATAACTTGTGATCCCGCAGCCGTTGCAAGACTATACGCAGATGCTTCTTGTGATCTTCTTCCGACTTGGAATATACCAGGATGTCGTCGATGAAGACCACGACAAACTTGTCCAGCTCCGGCATGAATACCGAGTTCATCAAGTACATGAAGTGAGCTGGAGCATTGGTGAGGCCGAAGAACATGACCAGGTACTCATAAAGTCCGTACCTCGTTGAGAAAGTTGTCTTTGGAATGTCCTCCGCCCTTATCTTAATCTGATGGTTCCCGGATCTTAAGTCCATCTTGGAAAAGATCTTTGCTTCGACCAACTGATCAAACAACATGTCGATCCGTGGCAACGGGTACTTGTTCTTGATGGTTACGGCATTTAATGGACGATAGTCCACGCAAAGCCGCAACGTCTCATCCTTCTTCTTGACAAATAATGCCGAACAGCCCCATGGCGAGGAGCTCGGCCTAATGAAACCCTTCTCCAGGAGATCCGTGAGCTGAGTCTTCAGTTCAGCCAATTCCTTGGGCGCCATCTTGTACGGCCTTCGGGATATTGGCATGGTTCCCGGTGCAAGTTCAATCTTGAACTCCACCTCTCTATCGGGTGGCATCCCCGGAAAATCGTCCGGGAATACATCAAGGAACTCTCGGACCACTGGAATATCCTCCAATCTGATGGTTGTGGCTTGATAGACACTTGGAAGTTTTATTTCTGGACTGTCCAGAAATAATGAGTGAGATTCGTGCACTTCTGAGTTTAAGTGCACAACTCGGAGGACGGTGTCTAAAACAGCGCCGTGGCGGGTTAACCACGACATCCCTAAAATGACATCGACCTTTTATCCCTCTAAGATTATGAGGGACGTGGGGTAAACTCTACCCTCTAAGCACAATGGCGCTTTTGGGACCATCATGCTTGCTGAAATTTTCCCACCCGGTGAACAAATCACATATGGACTATCGGTGGGTAGTATTTGCAAGCTATGTTTATCAATGAAAGCTTGGCTAATGAAGCTATGCGTGGCGCCTGAATCAAATAATATTATAGCGGGATGCTGGTGGAGTTGGAACAAACCCGCAAGGATTGGCTCGCCCTCCGGCACGTCCTCTATGGCAAGCTGGTGGACGGTGCCTGGCCTAGGGTTTGCCCGACGCGCATTATTAGGATTCCGGGGTTGATTCCTCCCCGGAAACCGTGGTGCCACTCTGCCGCCTTGCCTCTCCGGGCAACTGCTCACGAAGTGCCCTGGACGACCACACTTGTAACATATGGCCGCTGCTGGTGTAGTGCTCGGGGGACAAAAGCCCGGCATGCGCTGCTGGGGTGCATACGCACGCAGAATCGCCCGCTGCTGCTGTTGTTGTTGTGGAGGTGGTACTGGCAGTGCCGGCCTGAATGCCGGTGAAGAGTACGGCCGACTGCGGAACGGCATCGACCGCTGTGGTGGCTGCCAGCGTGGACCTGATGGTGGGCGATTCACCATCCGAAACTTCTGAGAAGGACCGCCTCCTTTTCCGCTGCTTTGCGGCGTGCTTCGCTTTTGCTCCGCCGCCGCCAACTCCTTGCCGGAGTCCTCCTGAACAATCGCAGCATCAATGATGTCGTTGAGGCTGCCGCTTGCCACATCCCTTCCGGTTGTCTACCTCTCACCGTGACGGTGAACGGCACCCAACAGGGTGGCGTAGATCCTGCGGGGACCTCGACATGGATCGTCCACGCCTTGTTCCCCTCTTCGCCTTATTCCTTGGCGAAGTATTGAGGCATCTGGTTGTATCCAAAATATTGAAGCATCTGCCTCAATGTTTCTGGATAGCCGCTGCGGTGAGAACAGTGGGACACTACCCACCCGTTCTCCAAGTGCTTATCTGCTGTCATCTGTAAAAATATATTTGAGAAATGTCAAATATTTATTTAAACATTAAACCATTGAGTTATAACATAAGACATGTCATCGAACTCATAAAACTTTGAAACATAGTTCAAATTTTAAACAAATTTTACTGCTGATCTGCTGTTCCCATGAAAAGCCCTGATCAGTTTCCATCTCAACCTGATTTAGGCCATGTTAAAGCAAAACTAATTCTGGATCTCAACATCAAAGTTAAAGCTAACTTCAATAGCTTTCCAGAAAGTATTTGCTTGGCCTAAGATATGTCCTGGTTCAAAAGTTATGAGAGGTCAAAGTTAACAGAATTTCTGGAAACAATTGGACAGCACCTCCATGCTTTAGGTACTGATTTGATCCAAGAATCCCAGTTAATTCTGTTCCTAATCTGAAAAAACTTACTGTTACAAAGTTGTAAACCATCTCATATGCTTTCCAGAACTACCTCATTTGCTATTTTTGGATTTTTATGCAGGATGTTATGCTTAATTTACAGAGAGTCTTTACTCTATCCTGTTTTCTGGACAGTTTCAACTCTACTGCATTTTTCGAGTGGTTAAGGGATGAAACACCTCTGGACCTCAACAGAAGAGTTGTAAAGATCTTCCAAAGCTTCCCATAAATGTATCATATGACCCCAACCTCTAAAGAACTAAACCTCTAACTTCTGATTGACTTCAGCCTTGATTCAGCTGAAAACAGAGTGCTCTGTCCTTAACAACCTATAAGTTGAAAACTTGTTAACTTTGAATATCTTGTTCAAGGGAAGGAGTTACATCAAGTTTTACTACTTTAGATCAAAACCTTCAAGTTTTAAATGAAGTTGTTCATTTAATGGGGTGTGACGTCGATGCGTCACCAAATTATGTCGGTACTACGTCCTCACAAAGAAAAACCTATACCGGACTTAGCCGGCTTCGTTAATTCAGTGGCACTAAACGTCACTCTCACACGGATGCTACACGTCTACTTTTTAATGGTCAGGCTACCTGCAGAAACTCAAACAATCATCAGACTCGGCTGCACACCGAGCCCGGTATCCATACAGTCCGTACACCCGGCCGTCATCACTCGCCCGGATGTTCTCAAGCCAAACACGCCTTGAGTTACGTGTTCACGTTTCAGACCACGTGACGGGGTCTCCCAAGTTGCACGACACACGCCAGGGACAGACGTTGCTCGTATACCCCAAACGACATGAAGAGTCGTAGAGGATATCAAAGCGGGTCGGGTTACCTGCCACCCGTGGGGCTCCACCCTTCAGCTTGTGCGCACTGGTGGACAGCGCTTACGTGCACCCCCCAAGACATAAACGTCCCGAGATGCACGATTTTCCGACATAATCAAATAAGTTAATATGCCACTTTCTATATACTAATAGCATCCTTATACGGGCTACTAACTCGTTCCTCACTGGATTTTTGAAAAAGAAGACCTTTTTAGTGCGTTAAACCTCAAGCGAGCTCTGATACCAGCGCTGACACGACCCCACGGTCTTGTCGAGCCAGGATCACACTGAGGGGTGCTGCGTTGCACAGCACCGGATAACACACGTCAAAGGTACAAAGCGGAAGCGAAATTTTATTACATAAACAAGTTTATGAACATGTTTACATCAAAATAGTTCCAGTCTACACTCACGGGCGTAGACTACGCATCAAGTCCACGTTCAGCCCTTGAACGTGTCCTTGCTAGCACACACGCACACTAACTCTGCGGCGTGCACGACTCCCACTCGACGGGGTTCCCCTCCTGGGGTTCCGTCTCCTCTTCGGGAGTCCCTTCCTCATAGAACCCTGCAAAAGCTTCAAACACAAGCAGTGAGCATGAAGGCTCAGCAAGTCTGACCCGTCTCACCTAAACATGGAACTTCCAAAATGAGGGGTGGTGGGTTACATGAGGTAAAAATCATTTGCAAGGACTCGCCTAATAATAGAACCTTACTTTCAAGTTTTAGCAACAGGTTATGGAGAACCTTACGCTAAGGCACATGAGAGAGCCGCAATCAAACAAGAAACGAATTTCTCTCATGTACTTTGCCCAAAGTTGAAAAGAACTTTAGTTAGCTCTAAACTACAGCAAATCATTAGCAATCAGAGTCCATCCTTCAATCAGCAATATTTTAACATGTAACTAGCCTGTTCTTTCTACGTCACGGTACAGTGAACAAGTGGTACTCACTGACCGTGAGGGACGGCGATTATAATCGATTTACACCTGCAGGGTTACCCGAACAACCCTTCACGTACGCCCGTACTCGATGTTGCCTACAACAACCATCACGGACGCCGTACGCAACTACCTTTCACCCGTTAGCCAAATGTTGAACCGGTCCAATCGTCCCGACCAAGAGGTCTCTGCACGTGCATCTCAGTGCTGCCAACCGCTTTACACCTCGAGCTCTCAACCTACCCTCTGAACGACCAGCTATGCCTCAACAACCAGCTACACGAGTTACATCAGTTTTCCGGTTCCCATATAGCCGGTAGGTCTTCGGTACTGTTCTAGCTTGTTCAACAGGCCCGCACACGGCTCGGTCCTCAATCAACACAAGCGGAGCTACAGCACACAGGCCCCAAAGTCCTGCTGCCTTTACCCTCCGCTTGGTCTCATTTTCTTGCCATGTGTTTCATGTGCTATCTCTACCCGAGTCGAGTGCCTCTAGCCTACACTCGCGAGTAGTTCCATCTACTTGACTTGTACCGAATCCTACACTATCTTAGCATTGCAGTAGCTAACGGGGTTTGTAGTCCTAAACCCAACCCATAGTTTTCTTGGCTATGCATTTGGGTTTCCAAACAAGACTCTAATGCAAAGAATAATAGTATTCAAAAATGTGCTCAAAACAATAAACATTTGTAAAAAGGTTAATGCAAACCGGAGCTTGCCTTGCTGCTCTTGGTCGTAGGCTAGCTGTTCCTCCGGAGTAACGAAGTCTAGGACTTCGGGTTCCTCCTCGACCTTAGCGACTACATGATATAAGACATACATGTATCATTTTAAATGCATTTGTATTGAGTTTGAAGTTGTGAAGTCTATAACTCTCACTAGACAGACCCAATGACTGTGAAACTTTTACTGGGGCTTGGTTATAACCTAAACAGAAACTTGGTCAAGCTTTAGTTGCAGCAAAGCTCAATTGAGCCCTCCACAATTAATTAGGTCCTTGACCTTAATTGAAGGCTCTTAGGGTGTTCTAAGGATTTTCATGAAACAAACTATGACTTTCTGAAAACTAGATTTTCATAGGGTTCTAATGGAGTTGGTCTCACTTAATTTGAAGGTTCCTAGCTAAAGATATGAGCTAAACAATTTCAGAGAAAATTCTGAAAATGTTTCTGAACATTTTCAATTTTCTCTGGAACAGTTTCACTAATCACACCATTAGATGGATCAAATGAGCTCAAATGGATCTGAAATTTTTATGGTAGTTCAGAGATATTTTGGTGAACATCCAAGCAAAATTTCAGGATTTTCCTCCAAAGGATTCTCCAGTTAAAATTTCAAACAGTTTAAATTTTGAGGAATTAATTCTGGAGAAATAAGTATTTTCATGAAGTGAAACTTGATTTGCTGGAAAGTGCTCAGAGAGCTGAATCCAACAAAATTTTGTTCACTCGATTTGGAGCTTTCTAGCCAAAGTTATGAGGATTTGAAGTTTGGAAGAAATCTGAAAATCGGGGAAAAAAGTTTAAACTCGCGGGGGCCAACGGGGACACGTGTTGAGCGCGGAGGTGTCCGGCACACTGAGGCCCACAGGGCATTTGCGCGCCAGCACAGCCGATCACGGTCACACCCGATCCCGATTTAAATTCTTCAGCCGCTGACACGTGGGCCAGCCGGCTTCGTCTTCTTCCCGCCGCTCTCTCGCGCCCGCGCCGCCGACCACACCGGAGCAGACCCGGAGCTCGCCGGCTCACCGCTGCCGGACCTCCCATGGTCTGAGACTCGCCTCCAGGGGGTTGTCGACGTCGAGGAACATGTCAGTGGTGCCAGGTCGGGCTGAGGGTGACCGGAAATAGCCAAGCGACGTGCCGCGGCCTCGGTTGAGGTTCGGCGCCGTCGACCGTGGGTTCTAACCCACCAACACCTCGAACAAACGGTCCTACAGCATTCGTGTACCTCTAGGAAGCTCGACAAGGTGTCAAAAGGGTTCAGGGATGGCGGCAAGTCGGTCGGCACCGTGTGACCGATCGTGCCCGCCATGACCGCCCTTGATCGAGCTCGAAATTTGTCACTCCTAGACAGTTTCACGCCACGGATGCAGAAAGGAACTTGATCGCCGGCTAGTCCAGCGTCTATGTGCAAGATTTGATAACCACCGAAAAATCATAGAGCGAGAATTTGAAGAATCCGTACCGGAAGCTCGGTTTACGGTCGTCGGAGCAAAAACTGGAAATTCTCTGTGGATTCTTCAAGGTTTGCTTCCAAACTTGGAGGAGAGCAGCACGGTGGTCGCGCGCTCCTGTTGCCTCTCTTGCTGGACCATGAAAACGCCTGTGGAACGCTGTCCACGGGCGCCTGACTCTCGGCTGAGGCTAGGTCGCCGCGGTGGCGATTGTTTTCGGGCAAAGGAGGTCGGAGCTCGGGGTTTCTTGCGTTGGGGAGGTGGAGTGCGACCTCAGGTTGCTGTCTAGCAGCTCAGGATCGAAGGAGGAGATTGTTTTGCTGGTTTTCCCGATTGAGCAGAGAGCTGCGGCGAGAAACAATGCCACTGCTCGGGTTTGCACGCGAGGAGATAAAGCCGGCCGACTCCTGCTCGGCTGAGGCGGTGCCGGTCGCGTGGAGGTGCGAGCGAGCCGCCCTGGGCGCCAGCGCGCGGAGAGGGGAAGCAGCTGGTGGCGCCGGTAGCTGCTCAGTGGCACAGCCGACAGCTGGTCGGTGGAATTTCCCACCGAGGCTGTGACTTTGTGTGCAAGTTTTGCCTCCTTCTCTCTATGACATGTGGGTCCCACCCGAGGTTTTAACCTCTGAAATTTACTCCTAATCACTGTAGTAAACAGTGAGCCCCAAAATACCCCTGGGTATTCAAATTATTCACCCATGAGCCATTTGAATTGATTAGAATTCAAATTGGGTTTGGTATGAATGAATTTCAGCACAAGTTCAGTTTTGAATTCAAATAAAGTTTGAATTTGTCCCACTTAGCTCATGTCAAGATCAACTCCAAATGGAGTGAAAATTGGTGTGTGAGCTCACAAAAATGTGCTGAATAAGAATATGCCTCCCACTTATAAATTCATGGGATAAAAACTGTTTGAATTTGAATATGGTTTCAAACTGCCTCTTTCTAACTATACCCAAAATGACCTCAAAAAGGTTTTGAATTTGGGTGAAACTTGGCATGGGCATCCTTAGCAATGTGTAGGAGTTTTCATATGTCCAGCCCACCTATATCACATGTGGGAAATACCACTTTTGCAATATGTGAGTTTGTTCTCTAATGAGCATGTTGATTGTGGTTACTTGCTCTTCATTTGTGTTCATCAACTTACTTCAAATGAGGTGTGTGGTGTGGTGATGAACACTTCAAATATGTGTCAAAAACTGAGGCCCTTACAGTCCGACGCATAACGGGCCCTTTGTCGGTACTGGGCTAGTGATGAGTTTAAGGCTAAGTCCCAGAGGGCTCGAGGGTGCAGAGGGGTCGAGGGGAAGCACAAACATGGCCAAGATAACCACTTGCGTTTAGGTAAATGGATGGTAAGTGTATCTAACTTATGTTTATATATTCATAATATACTGTTCGTACTAACACGTATTGACAGGAGCGCGAGACGGGGGTGCCGCCGACACCTGCTGAGATCTGGAAGAGAGGTCACAGGGACCCTTCTCAGCCCCAGGGGTGCAGTCAGGCCGCAGCCGATTGGTTGGTAAGTGTAGAAATCATTCACAGTAAATATAACTATATGGATTGATGAACTTACACGGTTTTCTTGTTTTTCAGGCTAGGTACGGGGAGGAGGCTAGGAGGATACACGGCGCAGATTTCGATTATGAACATGAACCAATTGATCCTCAAGCCGCGTATGCAAGCGGAGGTGGAAAAGCCCACGGAAGGTGAGTTCATAAGTCATTTTATAGTTCTCAATTCAAAATATTCAAGATATTTCAATTTTATATTACTAATTCTTTTTTTATAGGCTCGCTATATTCAATGGAGTTGTCGACTCGAGGGCGGCGAGACTTGAGAGAGGCAGCTCCACACAATCTTCGTTGGCGGGCCCGAGTCACCATGTCTCGCAGGTTGAGACTCTCGCCCGTCAGGTCCAGGAGAGTCGCGAGCAGTACCAGGCTGCGATGGAGGCGCAGAGGGCGGCGATGGAGGCCACCATCTCCTACCAGTGAGCCTGCATGGAGCAGATGCGGCAGAGGATGGAGATGCAACGGCAGGTGATGATGGTAAGTTAAAGTAATTTAAATTTATCATATTCTTAATAATATGTAATAACCTGTAACGTTTGCAATGATAGAGTTTCTTTCAATGCTGCAAAGCCCAGGGGTTGCACCTCGAGCTACCTCCACTGCCACGGCCAATTCCACCGCCAGAACTGGAGCTACCGCTGCCGATGCACATTTCTCCGGGTTTTCAGGTAATCAAAAATGTTCTTAATCAATTCTAGTAAAAAATGAAGTTCTAAACTAATTCATATGTCAAACAACTTCTATGTGCTGCAGGGATCGGTGATGGAGGCTCAAACTCCATCACCGTCTATACCGGCGCCTGGACTGACGTGCGACGAGGACATTGGCGGCTTTGGAGGTAGTGAGCGCTAGCGGATAGGCTCTATTCTTTCTTTTTCTATTGTTGTGATGAGATGCGAGACACTTTTATGTTGTGATCGATTGAGATGTTATATATTGTCTTTTCGATATACGTTTGTGACTATTGCGGGACACTTTTCTTGCTGCTGTTATATATTTTGTCTCTATCTTGTTTCTGGCCATCGAGCCGGGCAGAATGTTCTGTTTTTAAAAAAATAAAAAACCTTAATTGCGACGGCTTTTTATACAGTACCGTCGCAAATAAGGTTACTGCCGTCGCAAATTAGCCTATGTTATTTGTGACGGCCTGGATACGCCCGTAGCAAATAGGTTTTTATTTGTGAAATAAAATTTGCTTGCTGCAATGAGCCTTTTATTGTCTACCTTGTTGTAAGCTACATGTCATACTTTTCCCGCACTTTCTGAGTACGACATGTACTCACCCTTGCATTACCACATATAAATCAGCTACAGGAGAAGAGTACTTCAAGGACCATATGGAGTACTAGGCGTGCGCACTACTGTCAACATGCCTTTGGAGTTGAAGTTGGAGCCTGCTGTCTTAGCCATTTTTCTGCTGTCGTTTAGAGTCTTCCGCTGCAAGATAAAGTTAGATATTCATGACTGAGACATTGAGTCATTGTAATAAAGTATTTAAACACTATTTATTCGTGGTTATATTCTGAATTCAGTTTGTGGATTACACGTGCATGTGCGGAGAACATCCTGGGCACACATATGCATTCACTTGGTTCTATTTTCGGAACAGGGTGTCACAAATTGGTATCAGAGCCACGTTGACCGTAGGACGCAAGCCCAGGTAGAATGGACACTCTAAAACACATAGGAACACCCCTCTAAACTGCTATTTTCGAAAATTGCTTGCTGCTGCACTTTACTTGTCAATTCAGCCACCGCAAAGTGCTATTTTCAGCCCTCTTTTCTCTTCTATTGGACAGCAACACTTTTGCTTTCTTGCTTCATAACTTCTGAATTTTTGGAGTATTTTCTTCTTCTGTAAAGATTCTCATGTCCTATTTATAGATGCCAGTGATCAGGAGCACATCATGCATAAGGACTCGTCCACCACCACTTGGAAGTGCACTTAACCCCATTTAGGTGTCTGATGGACCATATTGGGAGGAGGTGAAGATGGAACCTCATGATGAAGAGGAAGTCAAACGCTCTATGAATGAGGAAGAATATCCGGAAGAGGTGGAACCATTCGATGATGATATGGAGGATGATCTACAAGAACAGCATTGGTACGCACCTCAGGAGGAGTTTCACGCGGGCTTACACCCCGTGGAGCCACATGAAGCTATGTCGGGAGGAAATTGATCCGAAGAGGATACATCCCTTTCTGAGACCAATAATGAAGGTGATGAATGGGCCAACCATTCAGTTCAAGAATTTCAGTCCGACGGAATGGAAGGAGGACACATATCCAGGGAGCTAAAAGAATTTCTGAATTGCTGCAGCTTATACCCAGAATATCTTCTCAAGAAAGTCCCTCGTCTCGGACATGAAGAGTGGAAGGCTGAAGTAACCATCCTATCCAATGGTAGGGTTGTCACTCGGCACTTCGCACCCACATGGAGAGCTACAAGGGCAGAAGCTATCGATGATGCTGCATGGGATGCACTCACCGGACTGTGCTACACTTTCCGTGAGCAGCTTGAGAACACTACTTTTGAGCTGCACCGGTATCTGGAAGAGTGGTACAAGGGAGATCATTGGACCCCATCAAGGAGCTCTTTCCAACCCACAAGCTGCTGACAAGTCTCAGAGGTTGTTCGTGGAGTTAGGAAACCGCTATGCAAGCACGCAAGAAGAGATCCGTTACCTCCACAAGAAGTTGTACTTGCTGGAAAAACAGGAGGAGACTCTTGCCAACGCGGGAACAAATGGAGCACCAGTGTCATCTATCCCAACATGGACTGCCGACTGACCATGGCATGCGCCCCTGTATGGACCACCCCGTCACACGGCGAGAACAGCACCTGTTCTCAATGATTAAGTTTAGGTTTCTGTAAAGGTCCCAAACTTTTGAATAAAAAGGGACTGAAGTTTGAACACCATTTGGTTTCAAGTTATGCAAATTTGGACTTTTTTAAAATTTTCCACATGTGATGACACACATGAGTGTCCCACCACTCTAGCTTAGGATCAACAGAGTGTTGGGGGAACAAAGTTATTTTAAAACCCATGTGTAAGCTCTCATGTGCAAGGGGAAATGAAATTCAGATTTTTAAACTCAAATTTCAAATGAGGGCGACAATAGGAATGCAAAATGTTGTGATCAAAACCTCATTTGCAGCAGCCAAAATCAGGTTTCATATTTGAATTCTTTAGGTCCAAATTAGGGGGTAGGTAAAGTCTCATATATTTTTGAAGATAATTGCTATCCAAATAGACCTAAATGTACAATGAATTCAAATTTGAATTCGGAAACTGAACCAAATGTGCTCAATTTTGAAATCAGATTTCATATTCAAATTCCTCACATTATGTTTGGCCTATCCCCCAAATTTGGGGAGATTTGGACAACGTTTGTGAGGGAATCTCAAAGCACAGTGGTGAAATCAGATGAGAGTGGCCGGACCCACATGTCATACACCCACAATCCAACAAAGGACTCTGTTTCTCCCGGGCACGCGCGCGCGCGACAGAAGCTTCTCCGACCACGTCGATGGCTCACGAACGCCAGCTCCTGCCCTTCCGAGATTCATCTCTGCTCTTATCCTCCACATGGGTAGCACAGCCGAAGTTCTTCTGCTCACTCGTAGCTCAGCTCTCAGTGTTTCTCTCCCGCGTGAGTAACAGCCGGCGCCGCTCAACGTGTTCCGACCACCACATCCCATCCGAACACCGGCTACTCGAGCTGTCCACACAAAAAGTAATGCCTGCTTGTGCTCTACTGTGCCATCTCCACCACACCGACGTTCCTAGCTCGTGGTGCTCACAAAACAAGGATCGGCGCCGAGAACCGAAGCTCACCGGCGGAAGTTCTATTCGGTTCACTGTGGGCAGCACACCACGGCCGTCCTTGCATCAAACTCACTGCACAAGAAAGGTATGCCATCCTCCCTAGCTCGTGTAACTGCAAGCCATATAGCAATTGATCAACCGGGTGAGGAGAATTTCCAACCTTCCCGAAACCTAGTGTATTCGGGTAGAGCTCGATCTACCCCGAAATTCAAGTTACGTGGGTAACTAATGCCCGAGCAAGCTTGCAAGTACCTTCCTCACATCCTAGTGCTCCTCCTCGACCAAGAATCGAGCAAAATGATCCAGAAACGACCGAATTCTTGCTGTTTTTCGGGCCGACATGGAAAAGTACCTCGGGTCACCGTGGAGCCCTAGGTTGCCGGCCGTTTCACCGGTGTTAGAGTCCATGTCTAGATTCTACAAGTTTCCCTGGTGCTCTAGATCACTAGAGCCGATCATTTGGTGAAGAAATGATGGAACCCGACCTCGCCGGAGTTTTAACTCTCGCTGTGACCAGTGCGCGCTATTTTCCGGTGAACCTCGGCCACCGGCGACCCTCTAGCTGAGTTCAGCACCGCAAATTAAGGGGGGCGGCGAGTTTTAGGTTGGGAGGTGACCGGAAAGTGGGTTCCAGTGACCCTCGCCGGAGGGCGCCGCCGCTCGAGTCTCTGGCGCGAGGTTGAAGAAGATAGCTGACGGGTGGGACCCACAGTCAGCATTTAAACATTTTCAGAATTTCCAGTTTAAACTTTGGAGAGCCACAACTTTATGTAGGAGTGTCCAAATATTGTCAAATAAATTTTGTTGGATTCCCCACAGAGAGTACTATCCAGGGGTGCAGCCCAATATTTATGAAAATCTATGGATTTGGCTCATTAATTCATATAAGGAAGATTTTGTTGGAATTCTTCCAGGAGTTCTGTGTATTGGAAAATTCCCAAATTTGGGCAGGAGATTCTTCCGAAAACACATTAACTCCAGTAAAAGTTTTCAGAGTCATTGGACCTCATTTGCTTGGCCAAATGTGGTGTTAATTCTTTATATCTCTAAAAATTAGAAAAGTAGAACAGAGTTCATTTTCAGATTTTCCCCAATTCTTGTAAAGAACATATCTTTGTGTAGGAACCTACAAATTTAGTGATTCAAATTTGGTTAGATTCAGATTGAAAGAATCTATCCAAATATGCAACCCAATTTGTATGAAAGTCAATAATTAATTCTGGAAAATACTTTGAAGCTTATCAGTAAAAGAATTTTAGAGGGAGTTTGGTTTATCTAAAAATCCTCAAATTTTGCCAGAATAATCCTTAGGATGTTATTGAACTCCTGTAGAAACTTCAGCTCATTCGGAGTTGAATTGTGTGGGAGAATTCAGATTTCAATGTAATTCATTCAAATGAATACAGAAACTTTTCAGAAAATGTCCCAGAGTTGGAAAAATCATTTCTGGAAAATTTTTAGCTCCAAAAATCCTAGGAAAATTCATGCAGACTCTATGAACTATAATTGAAATTGTAGTTCACTAAGTTGGACCTGAACATGTGAGTTAATTCAGAACTAGTTTCTTTTTTGATTAATTGCTTACGGAATTGTTCTGAATAAAACACTTAATGAAAAGTGTTAATTTTTGGTCCAGAACACTTTCATGTGACCAGGAATTTACATGCAAACTTTCAGCTCAAATTGAGCCTTGGATCTTCCTGTCCTTGTTCTCCAATCATATGGATATGAGTAAAACGTAGGGATTAGTGGAGCAATTTTGGGAGATCCAATTTCCTTCCACTTTAGCTGCAATTTGGCAAGCTAAGTCCCTGTGTAATGTATGACTTCCTGTAAAAATTTCGAAGTCATTGGAGATCAGGATCTGTAGTTCTACCCAAATCATCCTAGCAACTTATATGTTCATTAGGAACTTAGCTAGGGATGTAATGAAACATCTAAGGTAGATTTAGCTCCTTTGAGTTCTTTGCACAACAGAGGCAACAACATCATCCAATGATCTACACAAAGCCTCTGTTATTTTCAATCTCTAAAGTCTTAAAATTGCATTATAAAATATTATGCGTATACATGTCGATAGGGTTCAACGACGAAGGACTTCGACGGAGTCATCCCTTGACCTGTGGATCAGTTGAAGAAATTCAGAAAGATCAAGGGACCGAAGCTCACTAACTTCTATTATATACTACTACCCAGCAAAACAGGCAAGCTCTGGTTTGCATTACCCATTTTTACAAATTTTACTGTTTTGAGAACTTACTTTGAGCGCCCACTTAATCTTTGCATTAGAGTTTTGTTTGAAAACCCAAATGCATAGCCAAGAAAACCCTGGGTTGGGATTAGGTTTTTAAACCTTGATTAGCTACTGCAATGCTAAGATAGTGTAGGATTCGGTACAAGTCGAGTAGTTGGAACTACTCGCGAGAATAGGCCAGAGGCACACCACTCGGGTAAAGGTAGAAAATGAAACACATGGCAAGAAAAATGAGACCGAGCGGAGAGTAGGGGAAGCAGGACGTTGGGGCCTGGGTGCCATAGCTCTGCTTGTGTCGATTGAGGACCGATCTGTGTGCGGGCCTGTTGAACAAGCTAGAACAGTATCGAAGACCTACCGGATATATGAGAACCGGGAAACCGATGTAACTCGGGTAGCTGGGTGTTGACTCATAGCTGGTCGTTCAGAGGGTAGGTTGAGAGCTAGAGGTATAAATCGGCCGGCGGCACTGTTGATGCGCACGCAGAGACCTCTTGCTCGGGACGATTGGGCACGCTCAACATTTGGCTGACGGGTGAAAGGTGGTTGCGTACGACATCCGTGATGATTGCTGTAGGCAACATCGAGTACGGGCATACGTGACTGGTTATTCGGGTAACCCTGCAGGTGTAAATAGATTATAATTGCCATCCCTCGCGGTCAGTGAGTACCCCTTGTTCACTGTACCGTGACGTAGAAAGGACAGGTTGGATACATGTTAAAATGTTGCTGATTAAAAGATGGACTTTGATTGTTAATGATTTGCTTTAGTTTAGAGCTAATTAAAGTTCCTTTCAACCTTGGGCAAAGTACATGAGAGATATGCGTTTCTTGTTTGATTGTGGCTCTCTCATGTGCCTTAGCGTGAGGTTCTCCACAACTTGCTGCTAAAAACTTGGAAGTAAGGTTTAAATAAATAGGCGTGTCCTTTTGCAACTTACCTTCCTATTTCATATTGCAATTCTAGCATATAGAGTTACATGTTTAGGTGAGACGGGTCAGTCTTGCTGAGCCTATGTGCTCACGCTTGCTATATGAGTGGTTTTGCAGGTTAATCTCGGTGCTTATGAGAAGGTTGTCCGGTGAGACTCGGAAACTTCCGAGTCATTGAACACGTGGAGAACCCAGCCGCTGCCATATGACTTCGTGTTGCTAGCGAAAAGAGTCCCCGGGCTGGACATCATCTCGAGTGCTTAGTAGTTATTCGACGTGAGATGATTATAGTCTTCTGCTGTAGTTAATTGATGTAAACTATTTACAAAGAAACATTTGTAAGCTTCCGCTTTTGATTTATGTAATACATGTTCCCTTATATGTGTGCTGTTGGGTGCCGCGTATCACGGCACCACCCAATGCGATTCCTGGGCGAGTGGCACGACCCCGTGCGTGAACAGGTGGTCGGGTCCCTCTCAGTTTCCCATTAAATAAGATGTAATAGGTATGCTTAGATTGTAGTAGCTTGAATAAGAGTGGTGTACTGAACTTTTGTGATGATTGCTTGTGTTTGTGTGCTTGGTGTGAGTTGTGGGACGCTTCGGCGTATGTCCATATCAACACATAGTAGAGAAGTGTGAGATGCTTCGGCACTTGTTCACATCCTCATGTAGGCTGAAATTAACAAAAGAAGTTACTTAGTTCATACACCTTGATGCATATAGTTGGGAAATCGCTTCTTTGAAATCTGAATTCTAGCTCCTATTAATATAGTATGTCTGAAAGTAAGCCTTAAAATAAGGGGGTAGACTTTCTTGCCAACCTTATTGTCTTGGATTCCCAAGGGATTGATATAATACTTGGAATGGATTGGTTAAGCAAGCACAACAGAGTGATTCAATGTGCTCAGAGGATCATGCAGCTGACGAGTGAGCACGGTACTCGTATTGAGTTTGAGGCAGCCCAACCTACAACCGAGAAGGCAGTGCTGAACCACATCGAAGAAGTGACATTGGAAAGCATTCCGGTGGTTCAAGAATATTCAGATGTGTTCCCGGAAGAACTTCCAGGTATGCCACCTGACCGGGGCATTGTATTTGCCATTGATTTAGCATCCGGAACTGCACCTATAGCAAAGAGGCCATATAGGATGCCTGCTAATGAATTAGTGGAGCTCAAGAAGCAAGTTCAGGAGCAGCTAGAAAAGGGTTTTATACGCCCAAGCTCGTCACCGTGGGGAGCCTCCGTGCTCTTCGTGGACAAGAAAGATGGGACCCAAAGAACGTGTGTGGACTATAGGTCTCTCAATGAAGTGATGATCAAGAATAAATACGCGCTGCCCCGTATAGAGGACCTATTCGATCAAATGAAAAGTGCCCAAATTTTCTCCAAGATTGATCTTCGGTCGGGATACTTCCATCTGAAGATTAAGCCCTTCGACATACCCAAGACTGCATTTCGAACATGGTATGGTTCGTATGAATATACCGTTATGTCTTTTGGGTTAATGAATGCACACGCATACTTTATGTAGCTCATGAATAAGGTCTTCATGGAGTACTTGGACAAGTTTGTCGTGGTTTTCATCGATGATATCATGGTGTATTTGAAAAGCGAGGAAGAACTTGAAGAATACTTGAGATTGACATTGCAGAAACTGCGAGAGCATCAATTTTATGCCAAGTGTCAATTTTGGCTAAAGGAAATATCATTCTTAGGCAACATTACCTCGGAAGGAGGTGTATCGGTTGATCCCAGAAAAGTGAGAGATTTTCTGAAGTGGAACCAACCGCAGAATGTGAGGGATATTCGGAGTTTCCTTGGGATGGCTGAATACTACCGCCGGTTCATCAAGGATTTTTCCAAAATAGAAAAGCCTATGACTGAATTGTTGATGAAAGGGAAAGCATTTCAGTGGACACAAGCATGTCAAGATAGCTTTAAGGAGCTAAAGAATATATTAACAACAGCGCCAGTTTTAGTATTGTCGGACGTGAGCAAGAGTTTCGATATATATTGTGACGCATCAAGACAAGGGCTTGGCTGTGTGCTCATGAAAGGAGGCCACGCGGTAGCCTATGAATCGAGGCAACTAGTGAAACATGAGCTGAATTACACCACACACGACCTAGAACTTGCAGCCGTGGTACATGCCTTGAAGATTTGGAGGCATTATATCCTCGGTCACCGATGTGAGATCTATACGGTTCACAAAAGACTCAAGTACATATTCACACAAACGGATCAGAATTTGAGGCAACGTCGATAGTTGGAACTCATCAAGAATTATGATGTTGGAATCAACAATCACCCCAGAAAAGTCAGTGTTGTAGCTGATGCGTTGAGTCGAAAGGGAGCATGTCACCAACTCACGGTTTGGGAGCTGCCACCCAAGCTGCGTAAGGAGTTTGGATGATTGGATCTCGGGTTCTTGAACGAGATGGAGGTGATAGAACTGAACTCAATGCTGGAACAAGAGATATGAGATAGCCAAGCAATGGATGAGGAAATCAAGGAAAGAATCCGACAAGGCATAGAAAAGGATTTCAAGGAAGACGAGAGTGGTAAGCTTTGGTTAGGCAAAAGGATTGGTGTGCCAAACGTGAAGCACATCCGCGACACGATACTAAAGGAGGCACATGACTCACCTTGTTCCATACACCCCGGCTGTACAAAGATGTACAAGGACCTGAAAAGATGCTATTGGTGGGATGGTTTGAAAAGGGATATTGCTGAACATGTTGCCCTATGCAACACGTGCCAATGAGTGAAGTACGAACATCAAAGACCCACTGGATTGTTGCAGCCATTAAAGGTACCCGAGTGGAAGTGGGAGGACATCAGCATGGATTTCATTGTCGGATTGCCATGTACTCAGTCGGGTTACAACTCTATTTGGGTTATCGAGGACCGATTGATGAAAACAGCTCATTTCCTTCCTATTAGAACCAAGTACACCGTCACCCAACTAGCCGAGCTGTATATGGAGCAAATTGTGTGTCGCCATGGAGTTCCGAAGAGGATAGTTTCAGATTAAGGTTCCCAATTTACCTCTAGGTTCTGGAAAAGGCTGCATGAAGCCATGGGTACATGACTGAATTTCAGCCCCGCTTATCACCCGCAAACCGACGGGCAAACTGAGAGTACAAATCAGATTTTGGAAGACATGTTGAGAGTTTGCGCCTTGAAACATGGGCGTAGTTGGGATAGGAGCTTGCCGTATGCTGAATTCTCATACAACAACAGCTACCAAGCTAGCCTAAAGATGTCACCTTTCGAAGCATTGTATGGTAGAAGGTGTAGAACACCGCTGTTCTGGAATGAGACCGGAGAAAGCCAAGTATTCGGACCCGAAGTGCTGCAAGACGCCGAAAAGCAAGTCCAAACGATACGTGAAAACTTGAAGGCAGCTCAGTCACGACAAAAAGGTTATGCGGACAATAGGCGAACAAGATTAACCTTCGAAGTAGGAGACTTCGTGTATCTTAAAGTATTGCCTATCCGAGGGCAACGATGGTTCAATGTCAAAGGAAAATTAGTGTAAAAGCCCAAGAAAAAGGGACATGCAAAAACTTTTCATCACCTCACAACACCACAGTTTTGTTGTAGATATGTTGTGAATATATTGTGAAGAGCAAGGATCCTCCATCAGAAGGGTGTTGGTTCAAACTCTCCACACATGTGATATCACATGAGAGGTGATTCTAAAACAAACTTAGAGTCATTCACATGTTTGGACTCTAATGGGATTAGGACCACTGAGTTGAAGTACTCAAGTGCAATGGGAGGGTTTGAAAATCAGAATTTGAACTAATGTCCAACTCAAAATTCAAATGAGGTGAGGACGTAATGGTGATTCAAAACTGTTGTATTCAAACTCATGGTTCCATCAGCTAACACAAGAATCGAAGTGCATATTTGGATTCCTTAGGTCCAAATTAGTGGGGAGGCAAAGTTTCAATAAATTGTGAAAAGGTTTGCTACCCATTTTTCCAAAAAAGGATCCAAATGTGCAAAGAATTCAATTATACATTTGGATTTGGGGCAAATTTTCCCAACTATACAAATGTAGCTCAGTTTGAGACTCCAAACATTTGAATTCATCACTTGCCAAGTTTTTGGAGATCTTTTGAGGGATAGGGGACTGACTGGTGGGACCCACATGTCATTGGGGAGGTTAAAAATGCACAAAGATCAATAGCCTTAGGGGTTAAGTCTTGCACTCGGAACAGAGCCGAGGTTCCACCGTGACTCACCGAGAAGCACCGGGCGACAGCTCCTGCTCTTCCCATGCACGCTGGCGAGCTCCTCATGGGGCGCAGTAATTCTCAGCCGTGCCCCAGCTTGCCACCACACCGAGACGACCTCCAGCGCTCGTCCTCTCGCAAGGCAGAACGCCGAGGAGCAGCCGCCATGATTGAGTCGCTCGGAAGCGATTGCCTGTCACGTACAAATGTCGGCAATCAAGCAAACCAGCAACCCCAGACCTCCCACGACCTCCCCGCACCAGTTTCAGTCGAGCTGAGCCACCACAACCCGAGCAAACGCCATTCTTCGCAGTGGCCGCGAAGAACCGAGCAAAGGTGCTCCCGTGGGCCGCTCGGCAGAGGGCTTGTCACGACCAAGAAAGAGTGGTTTTGGACGCGCCCAGGCTCCACGCTGCTCAACCCCAAAGCCTAAACCCAGTGACAGATCATCGCCGATGAATTTTGCAAAACACTTCTGGCCGGTGCAGAACCACCTTCTGGTAAGAAAACCGCAAATTCCTAACGTATACTTGCTTAGAGCACATCATACTGCACTCACAGGAGCTAGACTTGACGGTGCCCAAGTTCACTTCACATCCCTAGCTTGATTTTGGCGGTAGCCGGCATATTTCCCGGTTTTCCAACCGCGGTTATGGCGGGAAGGATCGGGCTCACGGTGACGGCTAGGTTAGAGCTCTCCCCGAGCCTTTGCATGGCCCTGTCGACCTTCCCTGAAATCCCCCGGTGCTGAAGAGCCCTTCCACCGAGGTTTTGCCGGGCTAAGTTGGCCGGGTGACATAGCCGAAGTGATCCCGAGCCGCTGCACCGTCGCTGGCTAGGTTAGGGCCACCGCCGGCCGGAGAAGTTAGTGCCATCGTGTTCAGCGCATGAAATTAGGCCCAGGCTGCGAGTTTCCGGCCAAGTGGTGGCCAGGAAGCCCGGTCCGGCGAGGGGGCGGCGCGGGAAAAGGGGCTGGCGCGAGGAAGAAGACGAGCCGGCCGGGCCCGCTCGTCAGTCGCTCAATACACAGTGTGGGGATTTTATGTTGCACCGGATCATCTGTGACAACGCGGAGAACAGTCCTGTGGCCCCGTGTGGTGTAGCCGAGGTGGTGACACGTGGGGGCCGGGCCCGCTGTCAGGGATTTGAACTTTCCCCGGTTAATTCGAATTCCAGAATTTCCCCAAAGTTTAGAACCCCATAACTTTTGCTAGGAAGCTCCACATTTAGTGATTCAAATTGGGTTGGATTCATATTGCATAGCTCTATCCAAATATGCAACCCAATTTGTATGAAACCCATTATTTAATTCTGGAAAATTCATAAAAGCTTTTCAGCAAATAACTTTTAGAGGGAGTTTTGTTCATCCAAAAATCCTCAATTTTGTCCAGAATATTTGTAACACCCCAAATTTTTAGTCAAGATTCAAATCTTTGGATTTAGAACCATAAAACATGTTTAGAGGGGAATTTAGAAATTTTTGGACGTATTGCATGTTTTGCAAAAATTCAAATTCAAACTGGAATTCAAATTATACTCAAAACAGAAAAGAAATGAAAAAGAAAAAGGAAAACCGGAAAAAAACTGGCCAGTGGGCCGAAACCCCAGCCGGCCCAGCAACCTCCCGCGCAGCCCGCCCCCGCGCGCGCCGCGCTGCCCCTCGCTGACGGGTGGGACCCGCCTGTCATCCCTAACCCCGCGACCCCGGACTCTTCTCCGCGCGCGCGCGATCGCAACCGATCGGGAAACCGCGCTCCGCAGCAGAATTCTGGACCCTGAGGACTCTAACTCGATCACAACAGAACCACCGCCCTCCCCCGGCTATAAAAACAATCGATCCGATTAGTTTTCCTCACGCGATCGCCGATTTTCGCTCCGGTGAGCACCGAGACTTCGCCGGTGAATTCTGGCCGATCTAAGCTCGGAAACTCTGATCTAACTCGTTGGTCTTGATCCACCGCCTCCGGGGAACTTTGCAGGTGCAGAAAACCCGAAGACTTACGGTGCAAATCCAGCTCCGACGAGCTTCGCCGTGGTTTTGCCTCGGACCTCGCCGCCGAGCACTTTCCAGGACCCCCGAGCTCGAGAAAACCCCCGAGGTGAGATCCCTGACCTCCCCTCTACCGATCTAGGCCATAAGATCACAGTTCTAGGCAGAATTCTCGAGGATCCGAAAGTTTCCGGCGAGATCGCCGCTTCCCGCCGCCGTGCGCCGCCGGCAGCGCCGCCCGCGCTCGATCAGAGCGACGTGGCCGCTTGTGCGCCGTTTATTTTAAATCGCACGGTAGACTTTAAAACCCCGCGTACCGGTTCGATGTTATAATCTCAGCCGTCGGTTTAAAATCAGACGGTCCACGTCAGCCCCGCGTTATAAAGACTGGAATTCTTACGTGCTACCCCCTGGGGTTCTCTGGAATTGAGAGCTAGCCCCGGAAACTTCAGATCTAGCCCCTGGAACTCCAGAAAATCATGTAAATTCATTTAAAAATCAGTTTTAGCCCCTGGACTTAATAGAAATTAAGAAAAACACCTCTGAAAAGTGTAGCTAGACCCCTGGAAATTAGGAAAATGATATTATAGACCCTGTAATGGGATGAATTCATTATTCTAGCTCTGTTTAGTATTTAATTTAGAAAATTGAATATGTAACTAGTGTTTAAATATTAAAAAGGGGGACAAACATAATTGTCAAACTTATTAAAAACTTTCTCAGTACTTAAAAAACTTTGGAGTGAGATAAAAATATATTTTTGGGCTGAAATAAATCTGTTTCATCTATTATTCACATTTAATAGTGTAGGGACACATTTTTAAGTAAAGAATAGTTAAAGAAAAGTAGGGAAAATAATTATGAAATAGTATACATCAGAAGCCAAGGTCAAAATATGATCTTAAATTATTTAGGACCAGAACCTAATCTGTTTAGGTAGTGTGTATTACTAATTTAATAATAAAATACACAATTATGCATAAGAATATAAATCTGAAAATATAGAAACTAGTAAATGATAAATGGAGTTTCTAAAGTATAAAGAATTCAGTTTAGGGTTGATAGAAATTATGAAGGCACATATGGAGAAGAAAAATACTTTTCATACATACTTGGTAGTTTAATATATAAGGAATTTATTTAAAACTGAAACACACATATATATATGTATATATATATATAGTATGTGAGTATAAATATGAACACCAAAGTAGGAATCCTACACATGTAAATGAAAGTGTATGCAAGCCCCAAATCAACACACATAGAGTATCCACAACACATAAAATGGTAAAGAAACTTTCATAAATGTGAATGTGTGGTTTGTATGAAGTGGAAGTGTGAACTATGTCTTATGATTGTTGTTTTTCTTTTGCTATGTGTGATGGTATGAAGTAGAACCTGCTCAAGAGCAAGTTATTCAATTCCAAGACCAAGACTACCCATTTCAAGAGCAGCAAGAAGGAGGCAAGTGTCCTTGACCACTTTGATCCTATGCTAGGATGTGTAGATAGAATTATTTGCATTGTCAAGTTAAATATGAAACCCATGCTAGGAAGTTTCCTAGAATTGCATTACCTTGTTTCCTTGAAGCTTGGGTTGGGATTTATATTGTCATGTCATTTATACACATGCATATGCTTAGCCATGCTTAGAATGGGATATTTGGGACATGAGATCATCAGTTTATATTACCATACTCTTGAATGAGACATTGTGAGTTATGTAGAGGTAGGGATCAAGGCAAGTTGGATGTTTTGGTTGTGTGCTGGGTGCACGAGACTTGGGTTTGTGTTTAGTACTTGCCTGGATCCTAAGGACCGGTTCATGGAGCATGTAACCCGGCTTTACAGTGCCAACCACATGCTGAGATGGGGCAGCTTAGCCAATTAATTAGGTGTATCCCCGGCGTAGTATGGGTGTGTTGGATGGTGCGGGGATTTAGGTGTCAGCTGGACTACCATATGAACCGCAAGGCTCAAGAGGGGGCCACTGCAGCGGGGTTGGAGCCTCTTGTATGCTGTTAGGGGTGAAACCTCAGTGGGCCCACGCTCGTCGGGAATCCCTTTGTAAAGGCTTCGTAGTGATCTCTTGGCCACACACCTGGGAAGTGTGAATGTGGTTCGTAGCCACTGGCATAATGGAGGTTCTTTTAGTCCACCCGGCAACGGGGGATGAAATCACTACTTGTGGGTACAGTGGTACAAACTCTGCAGAGTTAAAAACTGTCTTGACAGCCGTGCTCACGGTTAAGAGCGGCCTGGACTTATTCATGATTAGAGAATTGATGGTTTTGGAAGTTAAGCGGGGAGCTTAACATTGGAAATGATGATTATGGTTATTGGTTTATGATGATGGGATGGGAGATTTGAACCATTTCACCTGTGTAGTAATGTAGGTGCTTAATAAGCTAAGGTGATAGGTATTTATTGCGTAGTGCTTTAACCATGAGTTCAACCTCTCCTTGTTCTAGCCATGCATGATATAATTTTCCCACACTTGCTGAGTACCATTGGTACTCAACCTTGCATATTTGTTGGTTTATATTGCTGCTCAGGTCAAGATAATGAGATGGTGTATAATGACCAAGATTTTGGACCCGAGGAAGGTTTCTAGGTTCATGAAGACCCCCGGGCAACACCTGTGATGGAGCCCTAAAGAATAATATTCCGCTGCTAGTTTATTTACTTGTGATGAAGCATTAGTGTTCATTAAGACATTTGTGATGTAAGACTTATTTATAATCGACACCTGGCTTGTAATAAATGATGCTTCACTATTTGTCATCACATGTATGAGAAAATGATCCTGGCATACATGTGATATTCACTTGGTTGTTCTTCGGAAAAACCGGGTGTGACAGAGGTGGTATCAGAGCCAAGGTTGCCCGTAGGAACGTGGACCTAGGTAGAAATGGACGTATTTAAGGGCCCTATTTTCTTAAAAACTATTTTCCAAGGTGTGGGTGAAAAAGTGTTATTAAAAGGGTCATTTTCTTCATCTTACCCCAACTTTCATTCAAAATAGGATTTTTGTTTGAGATTTTATCTAACCTAATTTTAAATTCTTCTGTTTTAGATGGTTCGCATGATTCGCACCGCTCGTAAGTCCACGGGAGGGAGAGTTCCCGTAGTTGCCCTTGCTGAAAGAGAGGAGAGTCGTCCAGTGACGTACCTTTCCTACGGATTGGCAGTAGGAGATTTGTTGCGCCGTCTTCGACGTATGCTCGAAGCCGCCGGCAATACGGGCAAGCTCATCATCCACTATAACTCCACCAGGACCATCCGTGAGAAGAGGGAAGAATGGAGTTCGGAGATGAGGATTATACACGAGAATCAGCTGCTTAAGATCCACCACTCTCCAGCTTGTCGAGCAACACAAGTTGACGCGGAGAGAGATGTCACCTGGGAGGCCATCACCTGCCAGAGTCACATCTATCGTCGCCACTTGGACAAAACTGAGTACATGTATGTCCTCCAACGTGAGAGTGGTACCACGGAGTACAAGTACCCACCGGTGCAGCAAGGGACTTCCCATGAGCACATGGACTTATGCTTGGGAGATGCTGCTATGCTCAGCACTCGACTGCAGGAGTGTCAACAAGAGCTTCAGGATGTCCGAGATACTCTGAAGGAGACGGAGGCATTGCTGCGAGCGTGCTTAAAAGCGAGAGAAAGAGGAGATGGGAATGAACTGTGTGTCACCGTAAGTGATCCATGGACCCCTGACTCCCCGGATCGCCGAGCGATCAGGCGTCGTCGCACTTCTCCACCAGCAGCCTCCCCACCCAAAGCAGAGTCAGAAGGTAGCCGAAATGAGGAGGAAGATCCCGAGGAGCCAGCTCAAGAGGATGAGTAGTGTAGAGTCTTTCCCCTAGCTAGCAAGAGGTCGAGTAGCCGAGTCGTTACGAATTTAATGGTGTGATAATGCTTGGTGTGTGACGTGAGTTGTGGAAGCCATGAGCAAGTGTCCACAGCCTCGTCTTCAGATTGTTTTGCTTTGGTGTGTGAACCCACAGGAAATAATAGTGCATTTATTGGGTGTGAGATATAAAACCCTCGTAAGATTTTAACAAAACTTCAACACTTCAAAGTACAAACAAGTGAAAGTAGTAAGATGATACCAAATGCTTTCAAATTAACATTTGTGATTCTGCCAGATGGCCGGAAGAGGAAGAGGACGTGCTGCCAACCCCGCCAACAACAATGATGAGGCATGCAACTCTCATCTTTCTGGAGGCCAGAACCGGGGTGGTCGCCGTGAAGAAGTTGATCCTCTCCACCAAATGCTGGAGAATCAAAATCAGCTCATCCAGAACTTGACTCAAGTAGTGGCCAACTTGCATCAAGTTCCACCTCCACAAGCTGCACCACGCCAACCAAGGTTGAGTGAGTTTCTAGGAACTCAACCTCCAAAGTTTGCAAGTGCTGCTGAACCTCTGGAGGCAGATGATTGGCTGAAGACCATTGAAAGTAAGATGAGAATCATACAATGCCAAGGGTATGAGAGGGTGCTGTTTGCCTCTCATCAATTGCAGGGACCTGCTGCTGATTGGTGGACCGCCTACGTGGCCGCCCATCATGACCCTGAGAGCATCACTTGGGAAGAGTTCAAGCGTAGCTTCCGCAACCATTACATCCCAAGAGGTGAACTCAAAAACAAGAGGAAAGAGTTTTTGGGACTGCAGCAGGGAAACATGACGGTGAGGGAATACCTCACTAAATTCACTCAACTATCCCGTTATGCTCCACGAGACATAGAGACAGATGAGCAGAAACAAGATTGTTTCGTGGAAGGACTTACCGCAGAGATGCAGTGCGCAATGTCCTCCAATGAGTATGAAAGCTTTCAGAAGATGGTGGACAGAGCATTTGTGGTGGAAAGGAAGCTGAAGGCCCTGGAAAATGAGAATAAGAGGAAGGCTGGGTGGTCACATCAAGCCTCAGGGAGCAACACCCGCCCACGTATGATGCAGCAACCTACGGGGCAGACAAGCCGTGCTGCGGTACCCTATTCAGCACCAAGAGGGTACAACCCAAACTACAGGCCTCCCGCAGCACCAGCACAGCCGCAACGTCAGTTTGTACAACAGCCTCGCCCCGCATATCCACCTCGACCAGCAGTGCAAGGACCCCCAAACCAACCCCAAGACAACAAGGGCCAAGCATCTAAGATTGGGGTGCAATGTTTCAGCTGTGGTGAAGTGGGGCACTACGCCCATAAGTGTCCAAAGAAGAAGCCCACGCAACCACAGCAGCAGAACGTAATGAGAGGACGGGTGAACCACGTCACTATGGAGGAAGCACAAGAGGCACCCGACGTGGTAGTTGGTAAGTTTCCTGCCAATTTACACCTTGCAACTCTGCTGTTTGATTCTGGTGCTACCCATTCGTTCATTGCTCAAGGGTTTGTTAAGAAGCATGACCTAGCAACCACACAAATGAACCATATGCTAGCGGTAAATTCTCCAGGTGGAGAAATAAGGACAAGACAAGTGTGTCCCAAAGTGAACCTAGACATTAATGGGGTAGTATTTACCGCTAACCTCATAGTGATCGATTCACAAGGGATAGATATTATTTTGGGTATGGATTGGTTGACCAAACATAATGGAATCATCCATTGTTCGACCAGAACGGTGGAACTAACTCACCCTAGTGGCACAAGAGTAAAGTTCATAACGATACACGAGCCTAGGAGGGACATTAAATTAAATCAAGTGGAGGTGAAAGTTGAGGAAATCCGGACTATCAGGGAATATCCAGATGTTTTTCCGGAGGAGTTGCCAGGAATGCCTCCCGACCGTGACGTGGAATTCGCAATCGAGCTAGTACCGGGAACAGCCCCGATATACAAGAGACCTTATCGAATGGACTCCAAGCAGCTAGAAGAGCTCAAGGATCATTTGAGAGAATTGACGGAAAAGGGGTATGTTCGCCCTAGTTCCTCACCATGGGGAGCTCCGGTAATATTTGTGCCTAAGAAAGATGGAACTCAAAGGTTATGCGTGGATTACCGTGCCTTGAATGAGGTGACCATCAAGAACAAGTATCCATTACCCCGCATTGAAGACTTGTTTGATCAGTTGAGGGGAGCTTGCGTGTTCTCGAAAATTGATCTCAGGTCGGGATACCACCAACTCAAGATAAGGCAATCTGATATTCCCAAGACAGCTTTCGTATCTCGGTACGGACTGTATGAATACACTGTCATGCCTTTCGGGCTAACCAATGCCCCGGCATATTTCATGTACCTCATGAACAAGGTATTCATGGAATATCTGGACAAATTTGTGGTGGTTTTCATAGATGATATTCTCGTCTTCTCCAAAGATGAAGAAGAACATGAGAAACATCTAAGGTTGGTGTTACAGAGGCTGAGAGAACACCAACTATATGCCAAGTTGAGCAAGTGTGAGTTTTGGCTAAAGAGAGTTCCCTTTTTGGGACATATAATCTCGGAGGGAGGAATCTCCGTAGATCCCACCAAAATCGAAGATATCCAGAAATGGAAAACCCCTGAAAATGTCGGGGAAGTTCGAAGCTTTTTGGGATTGGCTGGATACTATCGACGGTTTATTGAGGGATTCTCCAAGATCTCGAGACCTCTCACCAAACTGTTGGAAAAGGGAATCACATTCACTTGGACGCCACAGTGCGATACGAGCTTTCAGGAGCTAAAGAAGAGATTGACAACAGCCCCCGTGTTGGTTATGCCAGATATGCAGAAGAATTTCACGGTGTACTGCGATGCCTCTGGAAACGGGTTGGGATGTGTTCTCATGCAAGAGGGACATGTCGTGGCATATGCATCCCGGCAGCTTCGGAAGCACGAGAAGAACTATCCTACACATGACTTAGAACTAGCTGCAGTGGTACACGCGTTGAAAATTTGGAGGCACTATTTGATGGGGAAGAGGACAGAGATATATACGGATCATAAGAGTTTGAAGTACATATTCACACAGCCAGATCTCAACCTTAGACAAAGGAGATGGTTAGAGCTAATCAATGACTTTGATGTAGGCATCAACTATCATCCCGGGAAAGCAAACGTCGTGGCCGATGCCTTGAGTCGGAAAGCGCAGGTCAATAAGTTGAGCTTGAAGGATATGCCTGCAGAATTGAAGGACGAGGTTATAAGGCTCAATCTATGTCTAGTAAATAGTGGTGAAGCCATCGCCATGGAAGTGGACTCCACTCTTGAGCGAGACATACGCGAGGGACAAAAGAATGATGAGAAGATACAAGAGATCAGACAGCTCATCAAGGAAAATAAAGCTCCTGGTTTTAGAGAGGATGAACAAGGGACGGTGTGGCACGGGAAAAGGATCTGTGTGCCAGAAGTAAAGGAGATTCGTAAATTAATTTTGGAGGAGGCTCACGATTCCGACTATTCCATTCATCCTGGGAGTACGAAGATGTACCAGGATCTCAAGAGCAGGTATTGGTGGTATGGCATGAAGCGAGATGTCGCGGAACATGTTGCCCTATGTGACACATGTCAGTTGGTGAAAGCAGAACATCAACGACCCGCGGGATTATTGCAACCACTCAAAGTACCTGAATGGAAGTGGGAAGAAATCAGCATGGATTTTGTCGTGGGATTGCCTAGGACCCAATCCGGGCATGATTCAATATGGGTCATTATTGATAGGCTAACCAAGGTAGCTCATTTCATCCCTGTGAAAGAAAGCTACAGCGGATCCAAATTGGCAGAATTGTACATGTCAAGGATTGTGTGTTACCATGGAGTGCCAAAGAAGATAGTGTCGGACCGAGGGACACAGTTCACCTCGAGGTTTTGGCAGAAGTTGCATGAAACCATGGGAACCCATCTGAATTTCAGCTCTGCCTATCATCCCCAAACTGACGGGCAGACGGAGAGAACCAATCAGATCCTTGAAGATATGTTAAGGGCATGTGCACTCAAAAACAATAGGAGTTGGGACAAGAACTTACCGTATGCGGAGTTTTCCTATAACAACAGTTATCAAGCTAGTATGAAGATGTCACCGTTTGAAGCTTTGTATGGAAGGAAATGCAGAACTCCCCTATTTTGGAACCAAACAGGAGAAAGTAAGGTGTTTGGTCCCGAAGTGCTATAAGAAGCCGAAGCAAAGGTGAGGGAGATTCGCAACAACTTGAGGATAGCACAGACACGCCAGAAGAGTTATGCTGATGTACGAAGAAGAGAGCTCGTTTTCAACGTGGGAGACTATGTTTATCTCAAGGTGTCCCCTATCAGAGGACTTCGTCGGTTCAAAGTAAAAGGGAAGTTGTCACCTCGATACATCGGACCCTTTCAAGTTTTGGAAAGAAAAGGCGAAGTGGCGTACCAACTAGAGTTGCCGGTTCATCTGTCGGACGTGCACGATGTGTTCCATGTGTCGCAACTCAAGAAATGTCTGAGGACGCCTGAGGAGGTGTTACCCATGAACGAAGTGGATGTAGCTGAGGATTTGTCTTATGCCGAGCAACCATACAAGATTTTGGAGACAATGGAACGCCTCACCAGAAATAAGAGAATCAGGATGTGCAAGGTGCAGTGGAAGCATCACTCAGAAGAGGAAGCCACCTGGGAACGGGAAGATGAGCTTAAGGCACAATTTCCGGAATTATTTTCTTAGAAACACCAATCTCGAGGACGAGATTTCTTTTAAGGGGGGTAGAGCTGTAACACCCCAAATTTTTAGTCAAGATTCAAATCTTTGGATTTAGAACCATAAAACATGTTCAGAGGGGAATTTAGAAATTTTTGGACGTATTGCATGTTTTGCAAAAATTCAAATTCAAACTGGAATTCAAATTATACTCAAAACAGAAAAGAAATGAAAAAGAAAAAGGAAAACCGGAAAAAAACTGGCCAGTGGGCCGAAACCCCAGCCGGCCCAGCAACCTCCCGCGCAGCCCGCCCCCGCGCGCGCCGCGCTGCCCCTCGCTGACGGGTGGGACCCGCCTGTCATCCCTAACCCCGCGACCCCGGACTCTTCTCCGCGCGCGCGCGATCGCAACCGATCGGGAAACCGCGCTCCGCAGCAGAATTCTGGACCCTGAGGACTCTAACTCGATCACAACAGAACCACCGCCCTCCCCCGGCTATAAAAACAATCGATCCGATTAGTTTTCCTCACGCGATCGCCGATTTTCGCTCCGGTGAGCACCGAGACTTCGCCGGTGAATTCTGGCCGATCTAAGCTCGGAAACTCTGATCTAACTCGTTGGTCTTGATCCACCGCCTCCGGGGAACTTTGCAGGTGCAGAAAACCCGAAGACTTACGGTGCAAATCCAGCTCCGACGAGCTTCGCCGTGGTTTTGCCTCGGACCTCGCCGCCGAGCACTTTCCAGGACCCCCGAGCTCGAGAAAACCCCCGAGGTGAGATCCCTGACCTCCCCTCTACCGATCTAGGCCATAAGATCACAGTTCTAGGCAGAATTCTCGAGGATCCGAAAGTTTCCGGCGAGATCGCCGCTTCCCGCCGCCGTGCGCCGCCGGCAGCGCCGCCCGCGCTCGATCAGAGCGACGTGGCCGCTTGTGCGCCGTTTATTTTAAATCGCACGGTAGACTTTAAAACCCCGCGTACCGGTTCGATGTTATAATCTCAGCCGTCGGTTTAAAATCAGACGGTCCACGTCAGCCCCGCGTTATAAAGACTGGAATTCTTACGTGCTACCCCCTGGGGTTCTCTGGAATTGAGAGCTAGCCCCGGAAACTTCAGATCTAGCCCCTGGAACTCCAGAAAATCATGTAAATTCATTTAAAAATCAGTTTTAGCCCCTGGACTTAATAGAAATTAAGAAAAACACCTCTGAAAAGTGTAGCTAGACCCCTGGAAATTAGGAAAATGATATTATAGACCCTGTAATGGGATGAATTCATTATTCTAGCTCTGTTTAGTATTTAATTTAGAAAATTGAATATGTAACTAGTGTTTAAATATTAAAAAGGGGGACAAACATAATTGTCAAACTTATTAAAAACTTTCTCAGTACTTAAAAAACTTTGGAGTGAGATAAAAATATATTTTTGGGCTGAAATAAATCTGTTTCATCTATTATTCACATTTAATAGTGTAGGGACACATTTTTAAGTAAAGAATAGTTAAAGAAAAGTAGGGAAAATAATTATGAAATAGTATACATCAGAAGCCAAGGTCAAAATATGATCTTAAATTATTTAGGACCAGAACCTAATCTGTTTAGGTAGTGTGTATTACTAATTTAATAATAAAATACACAATTATGCATAAGAATATAAATCTGAAAATATAGAAACTAGTAAATGATAAATGGAGTTTCTAAAGTATAAAGAATTCAGTTTAGGGTTGATAGAAATTATGAAGGCACATATGGAGAAGAAAAATACTTTTCATACATACTTGGTAGTTTAATATATAAGGAATTTATTTAAAACTGAAACACACATATATATATGTATATATATATATAGTATGTGAGTATAAATATGAACACCAAAGTAGGAATCCTACACATGTAAATGAAAGTGTATGCAAGCCCCAAATCAACACACATAGAGTATCCACAACACATAAAATGGTAAAGAAACTTTCATAAATGTGAATGTGTGGTTTGTATGAAGTGGAAGTGTGAACTATGTCTTATGATTGTTGTTTTTCTTTTGCTATGTGTGATGGTATGAAGTAGAACCTGCTCAAGAGCAAGTTATTCAATTCCAAGACCAAGACTACCCATTTCAAGAGCAGCAAGAAGGAGGCAAGTGTCCTTGACCACTTTGATCCTATGCTAGGATGTGTAGATAGAATTATTTGCATTGTCAAGTTAAATATGAAACCCATGCTAGGAAGTTTCCTAGAATTGCATTACCTTGTTTCCTTGAAGCTTGGGTTGGGATTTATATTGTCATGTCATTTATACACATGCATATGCTTAGCCATGCTTAGAATGGGATATTTGGGACATGAGATCATCAGTTTATATTACCATACTCTTGAATGAGACATTGTGAGTTATGTAGAGGTAGGGATCAAGGCAAGTTGGATGTTTTGGTTGTGTGCTGGGTGCACGAGACTTGGGTTTGTGTTTAGTACTTGCCTGGATCCTAAGGACCGGTTCATGGAGCATGTAACCCGGCTTTACAGTGCCAACCACATGCTGAGATGGGGCAGCTTAGCCAATTAATTAGGTGTATCCCCGGCGTAGTATGGGTGTGTTGGATGGTGCGGGGATTTAGGTGTCAGCTGGACTACCATATGAACCGCAAGGCTCAAGAGGGGGCCACTGCAGCGGGGTTGGAGCCTCTTGTATGCTGTTAGGGGTGAAACCTCAGTGGGCCCACGCTCGTCGGGAATCCCTTTGTAAAGGCTTCGTAGTGATCTCTTGGCCACACACCTGGGAAGTGTGAATGTGGTTCGTAGCCACTGGCATAATGGAGGTTCTTTTAGTCCACCCGGCAACGGGGGATGAAATCACTACTTGTGGGTACAGTGGTACAAACTCTGCAGAGTTAAAAACTGTCTTGACAGCCGTGCTCACGGTTAAGAGCGGCCTGGACTTATTCATGATTAGAGAATTGATGGTTTTGGAAGTTAAGCGGGGAGCTTAACATTGGAAATGATGATTATGGTTATTGGTTTATGATGATGGGATGGGAGATTTGAACCATTTCACCTGTGTAGTAATGTAGGTGCTTAATAAGCTAAGGTGATAGGTATTTATTGCGTAGTGCTTTAACCATGAGTTCAACCTCTCCTTGTTCTAGCCATGCATGATATAATTTTCCCACACTTGCTGAGTACCATTGGTACTCAACCTTGCATATTTGTTGGTTTATATTGCTGCTCAGGTCAAGATAATGAGATGGTGTATAATGACCAAGATTTTGGACCCGAGGAAGGTTTCTAGGTTCATGAAGACCCCCGGGCAACACCTGTGATGGAGCCCTAAAGAATAATATTCCGCTGCTAGTTTATTTACTTGTGATGAAGCATTAGTGTTCATTAAGACATTTGTGATGTAAGACTTATTTATAATCGACACCTGGCTTGTAATAAATGATGCTTCACTATTTGTCATCACATGTATGAGAAAATGATCCTGGCATACATGTGATATTCACTTGGTTTTTCTTCGGAAAAACCGGGTGTGACAATATTCTTTGGGATGTTAGTGAACCCCTGTAAAAGTTTCAGACCACTTGGAGTTTATTTGACCAGGGCAATTCAGATTTGAAGGCGCTGTGTTCATTTGAATACAGAAACATTTTCAGAGAATTTCCAAAACTTGGAAATTCAGTTCTGGGCAGATATTAGCTCCAAAAATGCTAGGAAAATTCATGCAAACTCTAGGAGCTATAATTGAAATTATAGTTCACTAAGTTGAGCATGAACAGGGGTGTTACCTCAGAATTAATTTTTCCCTTCTTATTTGCTAAGAAAATTATTCTGAACAAACCAATCAATGAAAAGTTCTAAGTTTTGGTCCAGAGGGTTTTCTTGTGACAAGGAACTCACAAAAAAATTCTCAGCTCCATTGGAGCTCTGTACCACCCCTGTTCTGTGTAACCACTTGAGGTGATTAATATGGAAGAGGGGGAAAACCCCTTAGAACTTAACCATGTGCTTAGGTCCCAAACCCAAACAACTAACCCCAGTTTCAATTTAAATTCTTAAACAGAGTTCCAGTTGTTAAAAACTTGTTATTAGAACTTGTAGCAGAAGCATTACAACAAACTCATGTGCATATTCATTAACATGTAGTATTTCATTAACGTGTAGTCGCTGAAGGCGAGGAGGCTCCGGAGGTACTCGACTTCCTCCTTCCGGAAGAAGAACTAACCCCTGACCAGCAGCAACAAGGCAAGCCCCGGTTTGCATTAACCCTTTTTATAAGTTTTACTTTGTTTATATGTGTCGTATGAAATATGAATGTGCATCAGGTATAGGATGGATGGAACCCCACTTGCATAACCAAAAAGTTTCCGGTAAGAGTGAGGGTAGTGTCTAAGACCTCGAATAGACAGGCTATGCTTAATGATTCATAGGACTTCGGTACAAGTCGAGTAGTTGGAATCTACTCGCGAGTTAGGCTTGGGACACACGGGGTTGGTTCGAGGGATGTGAGATCACCTTAGTAATGAAAATGAGACTTGGCAGGGGCTAGGGCGCAGCAAGAGGGAGTCTTGTGTGCGCAGCCCTGTCCGTGTCGATTGAGGACTGATCCGTGTGCGGCCCACGCTGATCAAGTTTGAACGTACTGAAGGCATATCGGATTTATGGGCCCCGATAAACCGATGTAACCTAAACCTCCGGGCGTCGAGGCATAACGCACCGATTTATAGGTGTAGGCTGAGGGCAGCAAGGTAGAAATCTGCTAACGGGCATAGAGAGATGCTCCGTGTAGGGAACCTCCTGCTCGTTTCGGTGCGACCGGTTTGACGTTTGGGCTGCTGGGTGAAAGGTTGTCCCGTACGACATCGAGTGAGCGTGCTGTGCAGCTCCACGGGTGGGCGTACGTGACGTGCTCTTTGGGTGTCCCTCCTGGTGTATATCGAGTCGATTCACCGTCCCTCACGGTGAAGAGTACCACTTGGTCACTGAGTCGTGACGTAGGCTAATGTATGAAATGTGATGATTCAATATTGCTGTTATGATATAATTGTATTGCTACATGTGTGCCACCAAATATTGCTTACTAAATTTCAGATTCCTGAACTGTTAACTTGTGGCTAAAAGATGAACTAAGGATAAACTCATAGGCGTGTCCATTTGTTGCAATGTTACCATCCTATGTTCCTTGTACACCTCATGTAGAGTTTCATTCTTAGGTGAGTCGGTTAAGTCTTGTTGAGCCCTCGTGCTCACAGTTGCTGCTTAAGTGTTTTTCAGGTGAGGAGCCACCCACGGACTCGGGTTACAAGTCCATCGGCGAGGGTTACCCTCCGTCGGGAACTACGGCTGAGTGGGAGCCGTACACGCCGCACTGAGCTGAGGAGTGCAGCTAGTGTGGGTTGCCCTAGGGCTGGGCAACCGACTTTTGCTAGATACACGGGTGTGAGTTGTATAAAGGAAACTTCCGCTGTGTAATATAAACAATAGTTTGTAACTGAAGTTTGTACCTGTTTGTACAGTTCAGTTGTTTTTCCCATGTAATATAATGTGTCCTTATGGCGTGTGCTGTCGGGTGTCGCATCGCGCGGCACCACCCTCTGCGATCCTAGATGAGCGGATCCCGGTCCGCTACAGCCTGGTATCAGAGCTGCATTGAGGATAGCACAGTACCTAAGGACTGCAGTATGGGAAAACTTAGGTTTACGGTGAGGAATCGGTAGTTTGCCCAAGTAAGGACTATATTAGCATAGTTACTTAAAGTGGCAAAGACTAACCTACGTGCTATAATTCTGAATTTTAATTATGTAATGACGCACCTACGCTCTGTTAAGAATGGTAAGGACCGCCATGGAAAGAGGGTCAATTTCGGTTAGCTCCCCTGACGAGGAACGTGGTTCAGGGATAGGTCTCACAGCTTCGTGTGAGACGTCAATATGAAACTCTTGGACTCTTCATGTTCCTAAGTTCATATGAAACGCTGATCCCTAGCGTGCATTAGGCAAGTAAGTGGAGACCCCATCGCGTGGTCAGTAACACGAGAGTGTGTTCGTCTAGAAGTAGCCCAGGAGGACATACGCAACGCTTGCCATTGGCGTGCCCTGCAGGGCAGTATGTGGTATCTGTTGGCTTGATAACATTCCCAACCGTGACGACCCGTTCATGACATACTCGGGTTCCCCGTCGTGTGGTGTTGAAACACGATCACGTACCTTGAGACGTGACTTAACTCAAGGACGGCCGTATGGCAATGATACGGGCGTTTGTATTTAAATTTCAAATATGGTCCTGCCTGAAATGGAAATAAAACCTTTGAGTGCATCACTATTGTTTGGTCTTCTGCAGGTACTAACCACGTATGTATCCATGTAGAAAACGTGTGCGAGAGATCGTTTAGTGCCACACTTGAGACGTATGTGCCGGTATAATCCGGTTAGGATTTTCTTTTGTGAGGAACGTAGTACCGAGGTATCATAGGCATATGCATGAAAAATAATGATAACAAGGAATTAAAATCACTAGGTTCAACATCTAGGACCCTGGTTGGGTAGCAAAATTGGATAGTGATGAGTGTAGTTCCAAAGGAATGAAAAACAGAGTGCTCTGTTTTGGGCAGCAAGTTTGCTGATCTTCAACAGGGCATAACTCACATGTCTTTTAGCCCAGGGAGGTGTGGTATATAGTTCTGGAAGGGTATTTAAGTACTCTAAAATTTTTTTGTAGACTTCCAGAGCTGAAACTCACCTTAAGATGGCTTAAATCCCAGAAGAAGGTAAACTGTCCAGAACCAGGACAGAGTGAAACATTCTCTGGACTGTTCTGTTTTTCAAATATAACTCCCAGTAGAAAAATCTAAAATTTTCATATGGTACATCTTTAGAAAGGGTAGAAGATGTGTTACATCTTTTCAATCCAAAGTTTCTGAAATTTCAGCACAGAATTCAGTGGAAAGCAGAGTTGAAAACAGCAACTTCCCAAGGGAGGTGCTGTTAAAATTCTTCCAGAAATTTGGCTGACTTTGAATTACCATAACTTTTTAACCATAGTTGATCTGAGGGCAATTAAATACTCGTTGGAAAGATACTGAAGTTAACTTTAACTTTGGTATTTAGCTTGAGTCATGAAAAGTCCCAGAACCAGATCAAAATCTTGGATATGTAGAAACTGGTCATTCTGACAGAGGAATGACAGTTGAAAACATTTGAGAGATTGTTGTACCCTAGAGGGGGTTTGAGTACTCCCAATGGGGTAGAACATACTCATGAGGGGTTATCTTCAACTAGTGAAATATTTGAGTATAGGTCTCACTCAAGTTTCTTTTACTAGAGACCATGTTTGTGTCGTATTGAAGGTAAAAGGGTGGTATACGTGATGACAACGCGATAGTAACGTCTCGTAGTCACCAAACCTAGTTGTGGTGAGCTTCCAAACAGGAGGTTCATCAAGTTGGATTAAACTAGCTTGTGTTTGGTCTGGTAATGGTGTAGCTTGTGCAAAGTTATTACATTATCTACATACGAGATGTATCGCATGTTTCATTGTCATTATGTTTTTACGCCTATTTCAATTGACTGCATTGAAATATGTTGCGGGACTGATGTTTATTGTCGTATGGTTGCAGATGGTTCACACTAGGACCACGCATGAGGTTGGTGGCTCTAGCCAACAGGGAGGCGATGACTCCCAGCCACCTGCCTACGACAGCACCCCGCAGCAGCAGCCACCACCGCCGCCTCCGCTTACTCTAGCGGATGTGATAGCGGCACTGGTGGGAGGTCGTGACGAGCAGACCAACCTTCTCCGCACGATCGTGCAGAATACGTCCCAGGCGGGGGGGGGGGGGGGGCGTCAAGAGAGGGGGCCCCGTGAGGTGTCGTACTCGGATTTCATGAGTACGCAACCTCCAGTGTTCACACAAGCGGAAGAACCACTGGAGGCTGACAACTGGCTGCGGACCATCGAGTCCAAGTTCGGGCTGCTCCAATGCACGGAGCGGCAAAAGACTTTGTTCGCAGCGCAGCAACTTCACGGTGCCGCTGGTGCGTGGTGGGCAAATTATGTCGCCTCACGTCCGGCTGGCCATGCTGTGGAGTGGGAAAAGTCCCGGGAGGCGTTCCGCGCCTATCATATCCCTCCTGGGATAATGAAGAGGAAGTTTCAAGAATTTTTGGAACTGAAGCAGGGAGGGAGGAGTGCCCATGACTACTCCCGTGCCTTAAACCATCTGGCGCAATATGCGTCAGATTACATCTCCACTGAAGAGAAGAAGCGGGAACATTTCTATCGGGGGTTACACCCCGATATGAAGGCACACCTCGTTCAGTGGAATCGCGGCACCTTCAACGACCTAGTCAATGCCGCGATTATGCAAGAGGATGCTCAGAGGAAGTTGGCAGCTGAGCAGAGGAAGCGCAGCGCTCCACCCAGCAGTGGGGGTGGCGCTCCCCAGAAGTACCGCATGGTGTATTAGACACCATCCGGGCAGCAGTGGCATCCACCGCGCGCGACCTCAGCGATTCGGGGGACGTCCTTTTCAAGCACCCCCGTTCCGACCGCCGATGCCACCACCAAGACAGCAGCAGCAGCAGCAGAAGCAGACAGCACCCCGGGCGTTTCCACCGCCATAACGCGCATCGGGTTTCCGTCCACCGATCAGCGGGGGACCGCCATGTTTCACTTGCTTCACGTGTGGCCAGGCGGGCCACTTCGCGAAGGACTGTCCCCAGGGGCAGCAGAGCAGCGGGCAAGCCCAGTTCCAGGGCGGTGCTCGAGGCCGACCTACGGTCAAAAAGGTTGGTCAGCGGACTGGGGGCGTTCGTCACCTCGACAATGAGGACGCCCCAGAGGGAGACAACGTGCTGGCGGGTACGTTTACTCTCAACAACCAAGCCATCATCATACTGTTTGATTTTGGTGCAACCCACAACTTTATAAGTGCATCATATGTGGTTAAGCATCAGCTGGAAGCCTTTCCAACCGAGTGTTCTTATATGATCTGCTCACCGGGAGGAAAGATTTCAGCAACTATGATGGTTCCAAAAGCACCATTGTGCTTAGGTGGGAAGATATATACCACCACTATGATTATCCTTGAGGGGCAGAAGATTGATGCAATCTTGGGAATGTCATGGCTAAGCTACCAAGGCGCTGTGCTGGAAACTCTATCACGGATGGTTCACCTCAACTCCCCATTACACCGTCCGCAGTCCCTCTTATTAGATAATCCATTCCCGGAGGTTTCAGCGATCAATAATACTGAAGCTCTCAAGTTAGAGAACATCCCCGTAGTCCGGGAGTACCCCGACGTATTCCCGGATGATCTTCCGGGTATGCCACCTGAGCGGGATGTCGAATTCAGGATTGAACTTGCACCCGGGACTATGCCCATATCACGGAGACCATATAAAATGGCTCCGAACGAGCTGGCTGAACTGAAAGAACAGCTGAATGATCTGTTGAGCAAAGGTTTCATTAGGCCAAGTTCCTCGCCTTGGGGATGCTCGGCGCTGTTCGTAAAGAAGAAGGATGAAACCTTGAGGCTGTGTGTGGACTACCGGCCGCTCAACGCCGTCACCATCAAGAATAAGTACCCACTACCCTGCATCGACATATTGTTTGATCAACTGGTGGGTGCAAGTGTGTTCTCCAAGATGGACCTTCGGCTTGGATATCACCAGATAAAGATCCGGGCGGAGGATATTCCGAAGACAGCCTTCTTGACGAGATATGGATTATATTAATATCTCGTCATGTCCTTTGGTCTCACAAACACTCCAGCCCATTTCATGTATCTCATGAACTCGGTGTTCATGCTGGAGCTGGACAAGTTTGTGGTATTGTTCATCGATGATATCTTGGTTTACTCCAAGACAGAAGCCGAACATGCCGAACATTTGAGGATCGTCCTTCAACGATTGCGAGACCACAAGCTCTACGCCAAGTTCAGCAAATGCAAGTTTTGGATCAGCCAAGTGCCATTCTTGGGACATATCATCTCAGCAGAAGGCATCACGGTTTACCCAAGCAAAATAGAGCAAGTGCTGAAATGGAAAGCCCCCACTTCAGTTCATGAAGTCAGAAGCTTCCTCGGGTTAGCGGGATACTATAGGAGATTTATTCCCAGTTTCTCCAAGCTCGCTAAGCCGATGACAGAATTGCTGAAGAAGGGAACGAAATATGTTTGGAACACGGCGTGTGAAGGAGCGTTCCAAGCATTGGTGAAGCATCTCACAACAGCACCGGTCTTAGCTCAGCTGGATACAACAAAGCCCTTCGACATGTATTGTGACGCGTCCGGTATTGGGCTCGGCTGCGTGTTGATGCAGGAAGGACGTGTGGTCGCATATGGCTCACGCCAACTTCGGAACCATTTGCAGCATTATCCGACTCATGATCTTGAGCTTCCTGCAGTGGTTTTGGCGCTGAAAATGTGGAGGCACTATCTTCTGGGCAATTTGGTGCATCTCTACACCGACCACAAGAGCTTGAAATACATTTTCACCCAGAAGGAGCTGAGCATGAGGCAAAGTAGGTGATTAGAACTGATCAAAGATTATGAAATTGAGATTCATTACCACCCTGGCAAGGCGAATGTGGTTGCCGACGCACTGAGTCGTAAATCACATGTCCATCACCTCACCATTACACCGGTGGAGGAGGAAGAGCCAAGTTTATACTTAGTTCCTTATGGGTCGCTGTACAACCTTGCCCGCATCCCTACTATTAGGGAGGACATCATTGCAGATCAGAAGACTGATAAAGGCATGTCACATCTCCGGAGACGGATAGATAATGGGGAGATCAAGTGTTTCCGGAAAGATGAGGAGGGGACGCTATGGTTCAATGACCGCATAGTCGTACCCCGGGATATGGAGCTGAGGAAGAAGATCCTCGATGAAGCTCACTTGTCTAAGTACTCCATTCATCCGGGCAGCAACAAAATGTAACACAATTTGAAAAAGAAATTTTGGTGGACACGGATGAAGCGGGAGGTAGCGAAGTACGTATCCGAGTGTGATACGTGTAGACGAGTGAAGGCGGATCATATGAGGAAATCAGGCCTGTTGCAACCCCTGAAAATTCCAGCATGGAAATGGGAGGATGTGAGCATGGATTTCATTGTGGGATTACCCCTAACATCCAACAAGCATGATTCCATTTGGGTAATCATTGACCAACTAACTAAGTCAGCTCACTTCATTCCTGTACATACACATTTCCATGCCAACAGATATGCGGAGTTATATATTGCCAGGATCCTATGCTTACATGGCGTACCCAAGACCATAGTCTCAGACCGAGGTGCATTGTTTGTATCTCGCTTTTGGGAGCAGCTGCACGCTGCTTTGGGTACTAAACTGATTAGAAGCTCCGCCTACCACCCTCAGACAGATGGCCAGACAGAGAGGGTGAATCAAGTTCTGGAAGACATGTTGAGAGCATGTGCCATCCACCACGGTAGGAACTGGGATGATCACCTACTATTGGTGGAATTCTCGTACAACAACGGCTATCAGGCGAGTATCAAGATGGCACCCTACGAAGCTCTCTACGGTTGCAAATGCCGCACCCCATTAAACTGGTGCGAGCCCGGTGAAAGGGTCACATTCGGGGTTGATGTGGTGAACGACGCCGAAGAGCGCGTTCGGACGATTCAAGCTAATCTGAAGGCTGCTCAGTCCCGGCAAAAGAGCTACGCTGATAAGAGGCGTAGGCCGTTGCACTTTGATGTCGGGGAACACGTGTACCTCCGTGTGTCTCCGATGAAAGGCGTGCACCGGTTCGGTGTGAAGGGGAAGCTCACTCCCCGTTTCATTGGACCCTATGCTATCATCGAGAAGTGCGGACCAGCGGTGTATCGATTGGAGCTACCGGCATCCCTTTCTGGTGTCCATGACGTTTTCCATGTTTCGCAACTGCGAAAATGTTTAAAGCATACAGCTGCTGTTCCTACCGAAGACATCGGCGAGCTGAAACCGGATTTGACATATGATGAGTATCCGGTGACAATTCTTGACGAGAAAACCCGAACCACGCGTAGCAGAACATTGTGGTTCTACAAGATCCTCTGGAGCAACCACACCGCCGAAGAAGCGACGTGGGAGAGCGAGGAATTCCTTCGCTCAAATTACCCAGAGTTCATGGCGTCTCAACACGGGTAAGTCCCTATTACATCGTTGTCTCTTCTTTTATAATCTCGGGACGAGATTCTTTTAAGGGGGGAGGGATGTAAAAGCCCAAGAAAAAGGGACTTGCAAAAACTTTTCATCACCTCACAACACCACAGTTTTGTTGTGGATATGTTGTGAATATATTGTGAAGAGCAAGGAACCTACATCAAAAGGGTGTTGGTTCAAACTCTCCACACATGTGATAACACATGAGAGGTGATTCTAAAACCAACTTAGAGTCATTCACATGTTTGGACTCTAGTGGGATTAAGACCACTGAGTTGAAGTACTCAAGTGCAATGGGAGGGTTTGAAAATCAGAATTTGAACTAATGTCCAACTCAAAATTCAAATGAGGTGAGGACATAATGGTGATTCAAAACTGTTGTATTCAAATTCATGGTTGCATCAGCTAACACAAGAATCAAAGTGCATATTTGGATTCCTTAGGTCCAAATTAGTGGGGAGGCAAAGTTTCAATAAATTGTGAAAAGGTTTGCTACCCATTTTCCAAAAAAGGATCCAAATGTGCAAAGAATTCAATTATACATTTGGATTTGGGGGAAATTTGCCCAACTATACAAATGTAGCTCAGTTTGAGACTCCAAACATTTGAATTCATCACTTGCCAAGTTTTTGGAGATCTTTTGATAGGGGACTGACTGGTGGGACCCACATGTCATAGGGGAGGTTAAAAATGCACAAAGATCAATAGCCTTAGGGGTTAAGTCTTGCACCCGGAACAGAGCCGAGGTTCCACCGTGACTCACCGAGAAGCACCTGGCCACAGCTCCTGCTCTTCCCGTGCGCGCTGGCGAGCTCCTCGTGGGGCACAGTAACTCTCAGCCGTGTCCCAGCTTTCCACCACACCGAGACGACCTCCAGCACTCGTCCTCTCGCAAGACAGAACGCAGAGGAGCAGCCGCTGTGATCGAGTCGCTCGGAAGCGATTGCCTGTCGCGTACAAACATCGGCAACCCAGCAAACCAGCAACCCCAGACCTCCCACGACCTCCCCGCACCAGTTTCAGTCGAGCTGAGCCACCACAACCCGAGCAAACGGCGTTCTTCGCGGTGGCCGGGAAGAACCGAGCAAAGGTGCTCCCGTGGGCAGCTCGGCAGAGGGCTTGTCATGACCAAGAAAGAGCGTTTTTGGACGCGCCCTGGCTCCATGCTGCTCAACCCCAAAGCCTAGACCCAGTGACCGACAATCGCCGGTGAATTTCGCAAAACACTTCCGGCCGGTGCAGAACCACCTTCTAGTAAGAAAAATGCAAATTCCCGACGTATACTTGCTAAGAGAACATCATACTGCACTCACAGGAGCTAGACTTGACGGCGCCCAAGTTCACTTCACAACCCTAGCTTGATTTTGGCGGTAGCCGGCGTATTTCCCGGTTTTCCAACCGCGGTTATGGCGGGAAGGATCGGGCTCACAGTGATGGCTAGGTTAAAGTTCTCCCCGAGCCTTTGCATGGCCATGTCGACCTTCCCCGAGATCCCCCGGTTCTGAAGAGCCCTTCCACTGAGGTTTAGGCGGGCTAAGTTGGCCGGGTGACATAGCCGAAGTGATCCCGAGCCGCTTTTCAGTCGCTCAATACACAGTGTGGGGATTTTTTGTTGCACCGGATCATCTGTGACAACGTGGAGAACAGTCCTGTGGCCCCGTGTGGTGTAGCCAAGGTGGTGACATGTGGGGGCCGGGCCCGCTGCCAGGGATTTGAACTTTTCCCAGGTTAATTCGAATTCCAGAATTTCCCCAAACTTTAGAATCCCATAACTTTTGCTAGGTAGCTCCAAATTTAGTGATGCAAATTGGGTTGGATTCATCTTGCATAGATCTATCCAAATATGCAACCCAATTTGTATGAAACCCAATATTTATTTCTGGAAAATTCTTAAAAGCTTTTTATCAAAAGAATTTTAGAGGGAGTTTGGTTCATCCAAAAATCGTCAATTTTGGCTAGAATATTCTTTAGGATGTTAGTGAACCCCTGTAAAAGTTTCAGACCATTTTGAGTTAATTTGGTCAGGGAAATTCAGATTTGAAGGTGCTGTGTTCATTTGAATACAGAAACATTTTCAGAGAATTTCCAAAACTTGGAAATTCAGTTCTGGGCAGATCTTAGCTCCACAAATGCTAGGAAAATTCATGCGAACTCTAGGAGCTATAATTGAAATTGTAGTTCACTAAGCTGGGTATGAACAGGGCTGTTACCTCAGAATTAATTCTTCCCTGCTTATTTGCTAAGAAAATTATTCTGAACAAACCAATCAATGAAAAGTGCTAAGTTTTGGTCCAGAGGGTTTTCTTGTGACAAGGAACTCACACAAAAATTCTCAGCTCCATTGGAGCTCTGTACCACCCCTGTTCTGTGTAACCACTTGAGGTGATTAATATGGAAGAGGGGGAAAACCCCTTAGCACTTAACCATGTGCTTAGGTCCCAAACCCAAACCACTAACCCCAGTTTCATTTTTAATTCTTAAACAGAGTTCCAGTTGTTAAAAATTTGTTATTAGAACTTGTAGCAGAAGCATTACAACAAACTCATGTGCATATTCATTAACATGTAGTATTTCATTAACGTGTAGTCGCTGATAGCGAGGAGGCTCCGGAGGTACTCGACTTCCTCCTTCCGGAATAAGAACTAACCCCTGACCAGCAGCAACAAGGCAAGCCCCGGTTTGCATTAACCCTTTTTATAAGTTTTACTTTGTTTATATCTGTCGTATGAAGTATGAATGTGCATTAGGTATAGGATGGATGGAACCCCACTTCCATAACCAAAAAGTTTCCGATAAGAGTGAGGGTAGTGTCTAAGACCTCGAATAGACAGGCTATGCTTAATGATTCATAGGACTTTGGTACAAGTCGAGTAGTTGGAATCTACTCGCGAGTTAGGCTTGGGACACACAGGGTTGGTTCGAGTGATGTGAGATCACCTTAGTAATGAAAATGAGACTTGGCAGGGGCTAGGGCGCAGCAAGAGGGTGTCTTGTGTGCGCAGCCCTGTCCGTGTCGATTGAGGACCGATCAGTGTGCGGCCCACGCTGATCAAGTTTGAACGTACCGAAAGCATATCGGATATATGGGCCCCGATAAACCGATGTAACCTAAACCTCCGGGCGTCGAGGCATAACGCACCGATTTATAGGTGTAGGCTGAGGGCAGCAAGGTGGAAATCTGCTAACGGGCATAGAGAGATGCTCCGTGTAGGGAATCTCCTGCTTGTTTCAGTGCGACCGGTTCGACGTTTGGGCTGTTGGGTGAAAGGTTGTTCCGTACGGCATCGAGTGAGCGTGCTGTGCAGATCCACGGGTGGGCGTACGTGACGTGCTCTTTGGGTGTCCCTTCAGGTGTATATCGAGTCGATTCGCCGTCCCTCGCGGTGAAGAGTATCACTTGGTCACTGAGTCGTGACGTAGGCTAATGTATGAAATGTGATGATTCAATATTGCTGTTATGATATAATTGTATTGCTACATGTGTGCCACCAAATATTGCTTACTAAATTTCAGATTCCTGAACTGTTAACTTGTGGCTAAAAGATGAACTAAGGATGAACTCGTAGGCGTGTCCATTTGTTGCAATGTTACCATCCTATGTTCCTTGTACACCTCATGTAGTGTTTCATGCTTAGGTAAGTCGGTTAAGTCTTGTTGAGCCCTCGTGCTCACGGTTGCTGCTTAAGTGTTTTTCAGGTGAGGAGCCACCCACAGACTCGGGTTACGAGTCCACCGGCGAGGGTTACCCTCCGTCGGGGACTACGGCTGAGTGGGAGCCATACACGCCGCGCTGAGCTGAGGAGTGCAGCTAGTGTGGGTTGCCCTAGGGCTGGGCAACCGACTTTTGCTAGATAGGCGGGCGTGAGTTGTATAAAAGAAACTTCCGCTGTGTAATATAAACAATAGTTTGTAACTGAAGTTTGTACCTGTTTGTACAGTTCAGTTGTTTTTCCCATGTAATATAATGTGTCCTTATGACGTGTGCTGTCGGGTGTCCCATCGCGCGGCACCACCCTCTGCGATCTTGGATGAGCGGATCCTGGTCCGCTACAATTAGCACCTCGCTACATCGGGCCATTCAAGATTTTGGTCAAGCGAGGAGAAGTAGCCTATCAACTAGAGCTGCCAACGCACCTCTTCGACGTGCACGACGTATTCCACGTATCCCAACTCAAGAAGTGCTTAAGAGTACCGGAAGACCAAGTACCGATGGATGAGCTCGAACTTCAAGAGGATCTAACCAACGCGGAACACCCCGTCAACATATTGGACGTAAATGAAATGGTCACGAGAGACAAAGTAATCCGTTGGTGCAAGGTACAATGGAGCCATCACACGGAAGCCGAAACTACATGGGAGCGTGAGGAAGATCTCAAGGCAGAATTTCCTCATATATTCTCCACTCTATCGAATCTCGAGGGCGAGATTCAGTTTAAGGGGGCAAGTTTGTAACACCCTCAAATTCATTACCATGCATTGCATACATTTTTCATGTAGAGAAGCATTTGAAAAGAAGTAGAAATGGAGACAGAACCCTAGAAATGGAGAAATAACACTAGAAATGGAGAAAGAACCATAGAAATGGAGAGAACCATAGAAATGAAGAAAGAACCATAGAAATGGAGAAGGGAATATACAAGTGGAGAAAGCGACATAGAAATGGAGTGGGGAATATAGAAATGGAAAAGGGACATAGAAATGCAGGGAAATGGAAATAGGATAGCTGAATTGAGCCATTCCTAAATTTTCCCAAATTTCCACCAAAATTTCCAAATTCCCCAATTCTCCAAAAGGGGAATTTTCCCCACATTTTGGGGAAATTTATCCCCAATGTAGCCGCAGCCTAAAGGGGGAAAATCCCTAGCACTCTTTGGTTGAGTTCCAAATTGACTAGGACTCTTTGGTTGAGTTCCAATTGGAGTAGGAATCTTCTTTTCTCCCCCTTATAAATACAACCCCCAGCCCCCCTTGGCCACAGCCCCTCCCCCTCCCAAGTCGCCGAGTTGGAGCCCCCCTCCATGTCACCGACTTGGCCACCCCCCTGCCGGAGTTTGGTTGCCGGTGAGCCCCGCCGGTGAGCCCCGCCAACAAGCCCCACCGTCGAGCCCCCTCGTCGAGCCCTATCTTCGAGACCCGCTGATGAGCCCCGTCACGCCTCACCGTCACCGGAAAAGAAGCCCGACGACCTGTCCTACCATAATTTTCAATAGAAAAATCCCCAGCTGCTGCCGTTGCTAGGAGAAAGGCCCTGCCACAAGGAGTAAGTGAGGTAGGTCTTCATTATCCATCTTACAACATTGCCGCTGTTTCTACGCATCCGTTTTCTTTGCCCCCTTCGAGCAGAAACTTTTGCGTGTGGACAGATCGTGTTTTGATCAATTTTTGACGGTGGAATTGATCTAGATCTTGTGTCAAGATCATCACCACGTCCACACTTGATCGCTACAACCTTGATCATCATAAAACCCCATGGAAGCCCATTAAAACATGCAAGAACATGTACAAACTGGTTTTATAAAACTGCACCATAGGATTTGCATTCATCCACCTCATTGCATCTTGAGTAAAGATTGTGCATGATAATTGATTGCTGTAAATCTTGCATGTGCGTGGTCGTTAGTAGAAGTACAAGCTCAAGAGTCCGTCTACGACGAACTACAACACCAAGACTTTGAGACGCTTGAGCAACACGAACCACGGGAGCAAGGAACGTGCCCCTTGACCATATTGATCCCATGTTTTGAAAATGATTTGTTTGCGAAAACTCGTATGCCTACATCAACTTGATGGGACACCCTTTTCATAGGAGTTTACTAGTGTTGTTAACCATCCTTGTCGCCAGGAAAGTTGATGAGTCGGGTATGGTCGTTTTTCCTTTTTGCTTCGCTTAATCTATGGGATACGGAAAGCTGAATTAAAACATGGTTAGCTACTGCACTCATATGAATAATGATGATGAAAACTTGATAATGTTGATAAGCATGGAATCAGGGAGATCTAGGCAAGCTTGGTTCATGGATGTTGCTGAATGAGATGGTGGTTTACTTGCCGTAGATCTAAGGAACGGTTCATGCGAGCACATGCCAGGAAAACAGTGCCACCACAAGGCCAAATATGGGTGCGGCTTAGCTTACTAATTAGGTGTGTTGCTAGCTTGTTATGAACCGTTGGATGGCACGGGGAATGGGAGTCGAGAGGGACTTCCCTGGGAACTGCATGGCACAAGACGGGGCCCATGGGTGGAAGAAAGAGGATTCGAGCCTGCCGGTGAAACCTCAGTGGGTCCATACATCCTAGTAGCCCCTTTGTAAAGGCTATTTTGTGATCTCTTGGCCGTACACTGACGGTTGTGTACTCGTATAATGGAGGCTCTTTCTAGTCGCCGACGGGTGACGAAATCACGAACTTGTCGGTAAAGTGGTGCCACCTCTGCAGAGTGTAAAACTATCATGATAGCCGTGCTTCCGGTCACAAGCACCTGGCCAACTTCCATGATTAGAGGCAAAACTTGGGATGTTTATTCGGTATGGTTGTGGTATGGTCATTGGGATTGGTTTTGGGACTGTTTTGAGTCATGACAATGAATTTTGTTTCGGTTATATGAATATGAGATGGTTATGAATATTTATGAGTATGAGATGAACTTGAGAAAGATTATTGGCTGGTTGAAGCATGATAAAAGTGAATTATGATGAACGAATGTTGCTGAATTACTTGGTTATGTTTGAATTAAATTCACCTAGAAATAGTTGCTATTTTTACCATGTTTGTGAAATAAAATTTGCTTGCTGCAATGAGCCTTTTTATTGCCTACCTTGTTGTAAGCTACATTTCATACTTTTTCCGCACTTGCTGAGTACGACATGTACTCACCCTTGCATTACCACATATACATCAGCTACAGGAGAAGAGTACTTCGAGGACCATGTGGAGTACTAGGCGTGCGCACTACCGTCAACATGCCTGTGGAGTTGAAATTGGAGACTGCTGTCTTAGCCATTTTTCCGCTGTCGTTTAGAGTCTTTCGCTGCAAGAATAAGTTATATTCTGAATTCAGTTTGTGGATTACATGTGTATGTGTGGAGAACATCCTGGGCACACATATGCATTCACTTGGTTCTATTTCCAGAACCGGGTGTCGCACTACTACAGAGGAAGGTAGTTATACAACTCACGCCAACACCTAACTAGCAAAAGTTGGTTGTTCGGCCCTACGGACAACCCACACTAGCTTCACTCAGCCTCAGCGCGGCGTGTAAGGCTCCCACTCAGCCGTAGTCCCCGACGGAGGGTAGCCCTCGCAGGTGGACTCGTACTCCGAGTCCGTGGGGTACTCCTCACCTGCAAACACTTATAGCAGCAACCGTGAGCACGATGGCTCAGCAAGTCTTAACAGACTCTCCTACACATCAAACACTACATGCAAGTCCTACTTGAATATAGGATGAAAGTTTGCAGCAAACAGACATGCCTACCAGTTCATCCTTAATTCATCTTCTAGCCACAAGTTAATGGTTCAGAAATTTGAAATTTAGTGAGCAATATTTGGTGGCACACATATAACAATACAAGTTATTCATATCAGCAGTATTGAATCACAACATTCCATATTTTATCCTACGTCACGACTCAGTGAACAAGCGGTACTCATAACAACACGGGATGGTGAATCGACTCATTATACACCTGCAGGGATACCCGAATAGCACGTCACGTACGCCCAACTGTGGAGCTGCACAGCACGCTCACTCGATGTCATACGGAAAAACCTTTCACCAAACAGCCCAAACGTCGAACCGGTCTCACCAAAACAAACAGGAGGTTCCCTACAAAGAGCATCTCTCTATGCCCGTTAGTGGATTTCCATCTTGCTGCCCTCAACCTACACCTATAAATTGGTGCGTTATGCCTCGACGCCCGGAGGTATAGGTTACATCAGTTTATCGGACCCCATATATCCGATATGCCTTCGGTACATTAAAATTTGTTCAGCGGGGCCACATACGGATCGGTCCTCAATCAACACGGACAGGGCTACGCACACAAGACTTCCTCTTGCTGCTTCCTAGCCCCTGTCTAGTCTCATTTTTCTTACTAAGGTTGTCTCACATTTCGAACCAATCCCGTGTGTGATGAACCCTATACCCGCGAGTAGATTCCAACTACTCGACTTGTACCGAAGTCTATAAACATTAAGCAAAACATGTTCTACTCGAGGACTTAGACACTACCCTCTCTCACATTGTAATAATATGGTTATGCATGTGGATTGTCAATCATCCTACACATACTGCACATACATACTTCAAGCTAAGTGACTGTAAAGCAAAACTTTTATAAAACTTTGTTAAATGCAAACCGGGACTTGCCTTGTTGCTGCTGGTCAGTGGTTAGGGTCTCCTCCGGAGGTATGAAGTTCAGTATCTCCAGGGTCTCCTCGCGTTCAGCGACTACACGTAATCAATTCAATCGATATGTCAAATTTAAATGCAAATGTGTTGAATTTAATATACAAAGACTATAACTCTAGCTAGACATCCCATTTGGTTCTGAAACTTTTACTGTGGCTTGGTAAGAACCTAACCAGAGACTTGACCAAATTTCATTTGAATCTATGAGACCTATTTGTGCTGAATGCATTGGCTATTATGATAGAAGTTTTGAATTCTGCCAAAACACTCTTTTTGTCAAGGTCCGACTCTAGGTCCAAGCTCCGACAAGATCCTACGTAAGGTCCGACATGTGTTTGATTAGCTCCGGCGGTAGGTCCGACTAGCTTTGAGAAGTTCCGGTGCTAGGTTCTGCTAGCTTTGGTAAGCTCCGGCTCAAGGTCCTGTTAGCTTTGGCAAGGTCCGGAGCTAAAATTGCAATGGTTCTGTTTTTACCATGCAAATGTTTTGAACTTGCTTTACATCTATGGAAAGTATTCTTAGTATTATTCTACTAAGTTTTCGAAGTGTTATGTCTGTTAACAGTGGTTAACATTTTGCTATGGTTTGCAACATGCTTATGTGAGGTGTTCCCGTAAGGTGTTGTGGTTTTCGGAACTAACGTGAGTTAAGTCACGGACTTGTGCTCGAAAGTATTGGTTGTTTATTCATGTGCAGGTGTTGCTGGAGTTCAATATATGGCTGGTGATGAGATCCATTGAACTAGTGTTAGGGAGAAGATGAGGTTCAACAACCGAGTTCAGGAGGAATTGTGGTTGAGTTGATCGGGAGGTCGCGCAGCAAGTTTGGATCAAGAACAATGCATATGAAGGTATCGTGGACATCGTAGGAAGGTGTTTGCACGTGTGAAGAGTGCATGGACGTGAAACATGGTTCCAAGGCGTGATGAAGAGATGTGGACGTAAAGAATTTGTAGGAAAGGTCCAACCGGCTGGATTATGGACTCAGGCTGCGGCTGAGTCAGTTATGGCTCAAATATGGAAAGATTTGAGTTGGTTATGATAGGATTTCGTGTGAGACATGAAGTTGAGTTGTTTTAGTAATATGGGATATGTTACTAAGGTGTTTGGAAGTCTTAAGATTGCTTCTATCTGCGTATAGAAGAGTCTTGAGCAGTTACGGAAAGTTTCGATTCAGAAACTGTGTGGGATTAGAGTCCTAGTTTGAATTGGGTTGGCCTCCGGGCTGGTTATATAAGCAAGGGAGGCCAGAGCTCGTGGAGTGTAGACCTTGGGCTGTTATTCTTATGTTTTGATCAATAAAATTTGTAATTTAGAGGAGCTTTTGTGCCTTGTTCATCCGACTTGTTTTTGTCAAGTCTTTCTCATTGAGTTTCTGGACAGCACGATAGTGCTTCAGTGTTTTGATTATAACTCGAGTTTTACAGATCAAATTTACGTGATTCTTTTTGGGTTGTCTTCAAAACCTGATTATATATCATCTGTGAAGATTTCACGGTCATTGGATTTGTAGTTTCTGATCTACACGAGTTTCTTCACTGTGTTGCAGATCTTGTTATTACTCGAGTAGAACAGATTGACCCTCGTTTGATCTTTCGATCATAACTTGAGTTTTTCTTGACGGATTTCCATTATCCTTGTTGCCGTGTCTTTGTGACTTGATCTCTATGATATATACTGATAGGAGGATGAGTCCCGATCTTCCGAGAGGTAGGGTAAATTTGATTGGGTGGAGATCTCGACGTTGATGATCCAAGGCTCCGAAAGAACGAAACCCCGCAATCACTACACCACTGCTCCGTTGGTTATCACCCGTGTTACACGAATGAACTCGCCAAGAAGGCTTATCCCTGCAAGCGCAATCAAGAACACAAGCAAGAACAGAGAAGTTGCAATCAAAACTGAATTGATCACGAATTTGGGGTCTCACGACCGATGATCGGCGACACTTTCAATGACAGATTGTAACTAAGCAAAACCCAGCTGTTTGTGACGGCGGCTAGGGGGTATAAAGGAGGTGGAGGACGACCAGGGGGGTGCTGGGGTCGTGACATAACCCTAAGCCACGTACATAATGGACTTGGACTCGATACAAGGCCCAATGGCCCAACTAGGTGATGCAACACCCTGACAAACTTTAAACTTTATATTGTTTCAAAGTTTCCTCTCGACTCCGAGGGAATTTTTATGTGGGGCCAGTTCCATTGGAAAATTTATCCTCTCAGCTTTCCATGCATATGTAGAACGTCAAAAACGGAGTCTGTATGCCTCCTGTGCATCCATTTTAAGGTGGACTGCTCCTGGGCCCAAGTTGGACTCGAGTTTGAGTTGGGCTCGGTCTCTAACTTCTTGTTGGCGTATTTTCTGGTCCTCCACGCCTCCAAACCCCTCTCCACGTATCTCCATGTCCTCTCCATGGTTCCTAATCATAATTAATCCATTACGTAGCAACATACTCTTTCACATATAAAGAATTGTTCAGGAACGAGCTCACCTCTAAATTCAATTTTCGTGCTCGAGCTCTAGTAATTGGACCTTGCATGTCTACCATGTGAGTGTTGTGTATATATCTGTAGGAGTGATGTCCACATCATCCTCCCCCTCTTGCATTGGAGTCGTCCTCGACTCAAGCTCATCTTCTTCTCCCAAGTATGGCTTCAAATTTGATATGTTAAATGTGGGACTAACCCCAAACTCGGAAGGCAACTCAAATTTATATGCATTGTCATTTATCTTCTCAAGAACCTTGAAAGGTCCAGCAGCACGTGGCATGAGTTTGGACTTTCTCAAATCCGGGAACCTATCTTTTCTCAAATGAACCCACACGAAATCACCGGTTTCCAATTTTACCTCCTTCCTACCTTTACTAGCAGCAATGCGATACTTTTCATTCATTTTTTTAATTTGTAACTTAGTAGTTTCATGCAACTTAAGAATAAATTCAGAATGTTGTGTAGCATCCAGGTTCACAATTTCAGTATGTGGTAAAGGTAGCAAATCAATTGGAGCACAAGGATTGAAACCATAGACTACCATAAACGGACTTAACTTGGTTGTGGAGTGAATAGACCTGTTATAAGCAAACCCAATATGTGGCAAACACTCCTCCCACAACCTCAAATTGTCTTTCAAAACAGCCCGCAACATAGTAGATAAGATACGATTAACTACCTCCATTTGCCCATCAGTTTGTGGATGACAAGTAGTAGAAAACAGAAACTTTGTTCCCAATTTATACCATAAAGTTCTCCAAAAGTGACCCAAAAACTTAGCATCCCTATCAGAAACAATAGTATTGGGAACACCATGCAAACGCACAACCTCATTAAAGAACAAATCAGCAACATTTGAAGCATTATCGGTCTTGTGGCAGGGTATAAAATGAGCCATTTTAGAGAAACGATCAACAACCACAAAGACACTATCCCTCCCCCTCTTTGTTCTAGGCAATCCTAAAACAAAGTCAATAGAAATATCCTCCCAAGGTGCACTAGGAACCGGAAGAGGCATGTAAAGACCATGTGGGTTAAGTCGAGACTTAGCTTTGTTGCATGTCGTGCAACGTGAAACGTAGCACTCCACATCACGCCTCATTCGTGGCCAAAAGAAGTGAGCAGCCAGCACATCCACTGTCTTTTTAACACCAAAATGTCCCATCAAACCACCTCCATGCGCTTCCTGCAACAACAAAAGACGAACGGAGCTAGCTGGAACACGCAGCTTGTTAGCACGGTAGAGAAGGCCTTCACGCAGCAGGAATTTTTGTCACGTTCTTCCCTCTCTACAATTTTCAAAGGCATCTTTGAAGTCCAAATCAGTATCATATAACCTCTTTATGGTTTCCAAACCAAAGATTTTATGAGAAAGTTGGGATAGTATGGTATAACGTCTAGATAAAGCATCGGCAATCACATTGTCTTTCCCTTTCTTATGTTTAATGATGTAAGAAATGATTCTATGAACTCAATCAATTTAGCATGACGTTTGTTCAGATTAGCTTGTCCTTTAAGATACTTCAAAAACTCATGATCTGAATGTATGACAAATTGTTTAGACCATAGGTAATTTTGCCAAGTTTGCAAGACACACACTAAAGCATGAAGTTCTTTGTCATATGTAGAATAATTCAGCGAAGGCCCATGCAATTTTTCACTAAAGAAGGCAACAGGTTTACCTCCTTGAATTAGCACTCCTCCAATGCCAATGCCGCTCACGTCACATTCAAGCTCGAAGGTCTTCTCAAAATCAGGAAGTTGCAGCAATGGTGCATGTGTGAGCTTCGACTTGAGAACATCAAAAGCTTGTTGTTGTGCTGGTTCCCATCGAAACGGCACTCCATGCTTTGTCAACTCGTGGAGAGGTGCCGCAATGGTGCTGAAATCCCGCACGAAATGCCGGTAGAAACATGCGAGACCAAGAAAACTCCGAACCTGTGTGACCGTAGTCGGAAGTGGCCAGCTCGTGATGGCAACAATCTTTGCCTCGTCCACCTCAATGCCCTGCGAAGTAACAACATACCCAAGAAAAGACACACGATCGGTTCAAAAGGTGCACTTCTCAAGGTTACCATATAAATGTGCATCGCGCAAGACATTAAAAACAGCACGCAAATGTTCAAGATGCTCATCATATGACTTGCTGTAAATATGGATATCATCAAAGTAAACCACCACAAATTTACCAATGAAAGCACGTAAAACCTCATTCATCAACCTCATGAAAGTGCTGGGCGCATTAGTTAAACCAAATGGCATGACTAACTATTCATAAAGTCCGAATTTAGTTTTAAAAGCAGTTTTCCATTCATCACCTAAAGCCATACGAATCTGATGATACCCGCTACGCAAATCAATCTTGGAGAAAATAACAGAACCACTCAACTCATCAAGCATGTCATCCAATCTAGGAATAGGATAGCGATAACGAATGGTAATGTTATTGATGGCTCTACAATCAACACACATGCGCCAAGTGCCATATTTTTTTTTGGAACCAAAAGAACAGGAACAGAACAAGAACTAAGACTCTCACGAATGTACCCGCGGTCAAGAAGATCTTGGACTTGTCGCTGAATTTCCTTAGTCTCGTCGGGGTTGGTCCTCTAGGCAGCACGGTTTGGCAAGCTCGCCTCTGGAACCAAATCAATCTTGTGCTCAATGCCTCGCACAGGTGGTAATCCAGGGGGTATCTCTGATGGAAAAACATCCATATATTTCTGCAAAAGGTTGGAAACAGCAGGTGGCAAGACAATGGATGTATCCTCAATGGAATATAAAGCATGTTTGCACACTAAATCATAGCAAGTTCCATTAGAGGCATATAAATCATCAAGATCAGATTTAGTTGCAAGCAAAATAGGATTTTTCAACTTAATAGGTTGCTGAATTTCAGAATTGAAAACACACTTTTGCTTAGCATTATTTTTTTTCTCCTGCTCAAATCGTACAATTTCAGTGGGACTCATAGGAAGCAACACAATTTTCTTGCCCTTATGCATGAGAGTATACTTATTAGATCGACCATGGAGAATAGCATCAGTATCAAACTCCCAAGGACGTCCCAACAAAAGAGAACAAGCATCCATAGGTACCACATCAGAATCAGCAAAATCATGATAAGAACCAATGGAAAAATGTATCCTTGCTGTTTGTGTTACCTTAACCTTACCAATGTTGTTAAACCATTGAATGTGATAAGGGTGGGGATGCTCCCGTGTGGTCAAGCCAAGCTTCTTGACCAGCTCAACATTTACCAAATTGTTGCAGCTACCACCATCAATGATGGTATGTACACGGCAGTCCTTGACGACGAGAAACATGTTGAAAAGTTTGTGACGTTGGCAGTTGTCACCCCCTCGAACCGTGGCACTCAAAGCTCGCTGCACAATCAAAGTCCTATAGTTATTTGTCGCAGATGTACCAAGAACCTCCTCAGCACCATCATCCGAACCTGAAATGTTAGTTGCAATAATATTTTCATCTTCAATATCAGAAGTACTAACATACCAACCATTAGCAGTGGCAATGATCGCCCGTTTGCTGGGGCAATCTCGTTGCATATGGCCACGTCCCTGGCAGCGGTGGCACTTGATGTTGGAGCTGCGACTTGTCAAAGTGTTGGGTGCAGCCGCCTTTGCTGCAACACCTGGAGGCATCTGGGACTTGCTGTTATCTTGTCCCCGTGATGTAGAAGGTGAGATGCTGCTGCGTACAACACCCATGGAGGGTGATGTAGAAGCATGTACGCTCGAGTAGGGTGCTGCTTTGGATGGCACCGGAAATTGTCGTGGCGTGAAGGTGTTGTTCCGCCGCTGCTGTTGGCGACCCTGCACTTCTTTTTCTGCTAACATAGCAAGTTGAAATAAATGTTGAATAGAATGATATTCCTTTTAGTCAACTATGTCCTGGACCTCACGCAGCAAGCCCCCATAAATCCTAACAATTTGGTATTCCTGATCCTCAACTACCCCACAACGAAGCATACCTTTCTGCAACTCTTGGTAGTACTCTTGGACAGTCATGTCACCCTGATCAAAGCGTTGCAATTTCTTAAGAAGATCACGTCTATATGAAGGAGGAACAAACCTAGCGTGCATCTCTTCTTTTAACGCAGCCTATGTCTGTGGTGCATTACGTGTATTGACAAGTTCATTCCACCAAATTATAGCAAAATCTTTAAACTCACTAGTGGCTTGTCTAACTCTATGTCGCTCAGGAACAAGATGAGAGCTAAATTTTTGTTCTACCGTCATCTCCCAATCCAAGTAAGTCTCAGCATTATAAGATCCATAAAATGTTGGAATAGAAAACTTAATATTAGCATAAGGATCATTATCTTGTTCAGGAGCATGAGGACGAGGTCTACCTCCCATACCTTGATGATTTCATCGAGGGCGACGACGCTGCTGTGCATCAACCTCATCGTTATTGAAGTCATCCTCTGTGTTGTAGTGAGCATGTGCATCACCATCAAGGATGATAGAGGGTGTAGCTTGTTGGGGAAGACGAGTCTCCATCTCGTCTAGCCGTGTGGTCAGACCAGCAACACTTGTATGGAGCCTCTGAAAGGTGGCTGTTATAGTGGTCTGGTAATTGTTGAAAGCTTCGGTCATTGCCCGCATCATGTCCTTTAGTTCCATATGGGACATGCACTCACCATCATCCGGAGGTGTAGAACCAGAGGTCTTATCCATAGGCTTCTTTCCTGTCATTGTTAGTACAAAACAGAAACGAAGACAAAAAGATCGTGAAGAACCCTATTACTACGCTCTCCGAAGTGGGTGGAAAATCGATCAGTAAGATGCGTCTTACCCCGCTCTTACAAGTTTCTTACCAGCACTGCAGGTGGCCAACGGTGACCGGTGTGAAGCAAGCAGAGAGTGGGTGTGATTGCAAAGGTTACCTGTTCTTCTCAAGAGAAGGTGGAGCTTGGAAGGCTCAAATGCAGTATATGTATGTGGCACACAAGTTAGTAACAGATAGCAATGCTGAATAAGTGTCCAAAGAATTTCACCTAGTTGCTGGCCTAAGAATGTATTAGAACAGTTGTGCAACAAGCAAGGACAAGGATGAATGATGATGAACAACAAGGATAATATCAGCAAGTATCCAGCACTCGCACAGAAATAGCACACCCCTTAGCCTCCTGTTTTTGTCTTGAAGCACTAGTAGAAATCAATTTTTTTTCTCTTTTTTTGATACTTTTTTCTCAACCAGGGGCACAAGAATAGAAACAGCACCAAGTATTAGCTCAAACCGATGAAAGATGAGATCGGCACAAATTCAGTAGCGATTGGAAAAACTGGTGCTGGAACTTCGGAGTTTGAAACGATGGCCTTCTTAATTTTTTTTAAAACACCGTATGTGGACTTTTTCGAGACCTTTCTAGGAAAAAAATGCGCCTCAATCGAAGTTACGAGCGAAAAGTTATGCCCGTTTTAAGGAGGATACCCCGAATTAGGTCTAGGTGGTGGTGGAAACTGCAACAGAAACGAATCGGTGGATGGAATTTTTTTGTAGATTTGTTTTTTGTAGATGGCAGCGGATGGAAGAAACAAAACTGAACCAAAACAAATCTAAACCAGGTTGAGCGGGGGTTTAGGTCAGGGAAACTAAATTTTTTTGTGGCTTTTTGTGGACGATAGGAATGAAACAAAATAAATCTAAAGGGCACACATGTATACCTCACGGTGAACCTGGAAATCTGATACCAATTGATAGGAGGATGAGTCCCGATCTTCCGAGACGTAGGGTAAACTTGATTGGGTGGAGATCTCGACGTTGATGATCCAAGGCTCCGAACGAACGAAACCTCACAATCACTACACCACTGCTCCTTTGGTTATCACCCGTGTCACAATAATGACCTCGCCACGAAGGCTTATCTCTGCAAGCGCAATCAAGAACACAAGCAAGAACAGACAAGTTGCAATCAAAATTGAATTGATCACGAATTTGGGGTCTCACAACCGATGATCGGCGACACTGTTCAATGACATATTGTAACTAAGCAAAACCCAGCTGTTTGTGACGGCGGCTAGGGGGTATAAAGGACGAGGACGACCAGGGGGGTGCTGGGGTCGTGACCTAACCCTATGACACGTACATAATGGACTTGGACTCGATACAAGGCCCAATGGCCCAACTAGGTGATGCAACACCCTGATAGACTCTAAACTTTATATTGTTTTGAAGTTTCCCATCGACTCCGAGGGAATTTTGACGTTGAGCCAGTTCCATTGGAAAGTTTAGCCTCTCAGCTTTCCTTGCATATGTAGAACGTCAAAAACAGAGTCCGTATGCCTCCTGTGCATCAATTTTATGGTGGACTGCTCCTGGGCCCGAGTTGGACTCGAGTTTGAGTTGGGCTCGGTCTCTAACTTCTTGTTGGCGTATTTTCTGGTCCTCCACGCCTCCAAACCCCTCTCCATGTATCTCCATGTCCTCTCCATGGTTCCTAATCATAATTAATCCATTAGGTAGCAACATACTCTCAAAATTCACATATAAAGAATTGTTCAGGAACGAGCTCACCTCTAAATTCAATTTTCGTGCTCGAGCTCTAGTAATTGGACCTTGCATATCTACCATGTGAGTGTTGTGTATATCTGCAGGAGTGATGTCCACGTTTTTCTTGATGGATTTCCGTTATTCTTGTTGTCGTGTATTTGTGACTTGATTCTCTATAATATATACCACTTTTGTCACGGTTGAACACATTTAGATCAGTCGCATACACGATTTCTTTAACAGATCGGTTTTCTGCCGAGGGGGTTTTTCTTGCTTCCGCTAAAAAGTTTAAATATACCATTCACCCCCCTCTGGTAGTTTTTCACGTGCTCTTTGATCCTAAAATTGGTATCAGAGCCACGGTGCTCTAATCTTTTTGATTTTCACATGTTTTGACTAATCATCATGGAGAAATACTCCGCAAAACCTTGTGTGTTCAGTGGCATTGATTTTCAGGTTTGGAAGGCACGAATGGAGGCTTTCATCCAGGCGCAAGGCTTCACAATATGGTAAAAGGTGTACAAGCCTTATGACGTGCCACCAAACGATCAAGTCACGGCTACGAACATGAGAGATGTCGACAACAACAACAAAGCACGGAACTTAATCATACAAGGATTAACTCAAAGTGACTTCGACCGTGTTGCACACCTCCGATCTGCATACGATGTGTGGAAAACACTTTGTGACTACCATGAAGGACCCAACACGATTAAGGAGGTAAGACAAGATATGTTCAAGAAAGAATACATGCGCTTCGAGATGCAACCCGGTGAGTCAATCGATGACCTCTTTGCTCGCTTCAATAAAATTCTCAGCAACTTGCGTAGTGTCAACTTTAATTTTTCAGATGCTGAAAATGCTAGGCAATTATTAAGTGCGTTAGACATGTCAATTTGGGAGATGAAAGTTACATCTATTTGTGAATCTACTTTCATGAGTACACTTACATTAGATGTGCTATATTCTAAGTTAAAAACTCATGAAATTGACATAAGATCACATAAGAACCCCAACAAGTCTCTTGCATTTGTTTCACAATGTGACATGCCTAGCTCTAGTCAATCTTCATCTTGTGGTACACTTTATTTGTTGTCCTCTCTAACCTTTGAACAGATTGAAGAGTTTCTAGAGGAAGAACTTGCACTCATCTCTACTTGGTTCTCAGAAGCATTGGAAAATGTGATACCTGGAAGGAGAGGAAGTGCCGGACCTCAACGGTGCTTCGAATATGGTAAGACAGGACATTTTCGTACGGATTTCCCTAACCTTTCAGGTACTACTTCCCGTGTCGAAAATCAAACTAGGACGGAGCACCCCTCTGCAAACGATAAGAAAAAGAAGAAGGGTTTTATAGGACGCCAATTGGTAAATAGTTTTATCTACGCACTTCAGGAACTTGGCTCGAGCGATGTGGACATTGGAAGTGACGAAGATGAAGATGATTTGGCAAACTTATGCTTCATGGCGGGCAAGTCAAGTTCAAGTATGCAGGAGGCATAACACGACAGCGAAAATAAAGAGGTATGTCCTATTTGCGAAGAAATATGTGATGCTTTTTCTCGTGCCACTGTTATAGTTAAGAAAAAGGACAAAAAGCTTAGGGACAATGCTGTTAAAATTGAGTCACTAGAATGTAAAATTAATTGTTTGAAATCTTTGATTCATAGTGATGATTCTTGTTCCTCATGCGATTTAATATATGAACAATTGTCCTCTCCAAGAAGTGCACATACCTCCACACTTGATAAATTCAGTTAGAGATTGAAAAGAACAGAGAGCTTGCTGCACTTAATAATAAAAACATGAAAGATGCTTGTTGTTCTACAATTGATTTGACTATTCTACTTGTGATGATATAAATAAGAAACTACAAGATGCTATGAATGAAATTTCTATATTGAACAATGCTTTACGCGCTCATGAAGTTAAGTATTGTTCCAATTGCAAACTAAAAGGAAAAACCTCATGTCAAAACTGACTAGACTTGTCTAGGAAACTTGATGACATGAATAGGACACTAGATAGGTTTTATAATAGGGATAAGAATCTGAACTTGCTGTTTAATTCTTCTAAATCTTGCAATGATAAAACTGGTTTAGGTTTTGATTCCCATGCTCATGCTAAAGCACATCCACCTAAAGTTGTAAAGTCATTAGGAAGTGGTTTGGTTAAAACAGTTGCTAAAGAAAAAGAAATGGTTTTTAAATCTGCAGGAGTGTTGTCTCATTCGGTTTCAAATAAACATGTTGTCTGCTCATCTTGACATGAACATAAAGTTAAATTTCATTGTACCAACTGTGGTAGAGATGGTCATGTCATAGATTTTTGTTATAGACTAGCTAAGCAACAGAAAAAGGAAAAAATGATTGCTAGATCACATAATGACTGTGCAAAACCTATTGTGTGTGCTGAACTGAATGTTAGGAATATGCAACCTACTGTAATGAGTCAAAAACATGCAAAGTTTGGTACTGGACCTACTGTTTTTAGTGCTACTCATGTAACACCTCATAGGTCAGTATTGGGTACAAAAATTCTCAAACTTTGGCTCATAAACTTGCTGTTTTATCTCAGCCTTTGCGTGTTACTTCTGCTGGACGTCGTGTGACTCAGTACTAGATTCCTAAATGTCTTTTGACTAACCCCAGTATTGAGTCATCGACGTATTGTACTTCTATGTAGGTTACACGCTTGAGGAAGGAGAACATTTGGATTGTGGATTCAGGATGCTCACGCCACATGACTGGTAACAAACAATGGTTCTCCTTCCTCTCTTTTGTTTCACATGTAGAAAATGTTACTTTTACCGATAATTCTTCAACTCCTATAATTGCTAAAGGTTCGGTTAGAGTAAATAATCACTACACTTTAAAAGATGTGGCACTTGTTAAAAATTTGAAATACAACTTGCTTTCTGTTTCACAATTGCTAGATTAAAATCTGGAAATTATTTTCACTAAAAATTGTTGCAAGGTTGTAGATTCAAATAGTGAGCTCATATTTAATATATCTCGGTTTCGAAGAGTTTTTAAAGCAGATTTTTATATGTCATCCTCTAATCATAGATGCCTAGTTGCTAATGATTCAAAAGACTTATATTTTTGGCATCGTAGACTTGGTCACGTAGGTTTTGATCATCTCACACGTGTTAGTACTGTTGATCGCATACGTGGGCTGCCTAATCTTAAAGGGGACAAAGAAATTGTGTGCTCTTCTTGTAGACATGCTAAGATGGTTGCAGGTTCACATGCTCCTCTCACAATGACCGTGACAACTGAACCGGGTCAACTTTTGCACCTTGACACTGTAGGACCTTCACGTGTTCAATCCTTCGGAGCTAAATGGTATGTTCTTGTGATTGTTGATGACTATTCTAGATACTCTTGGGTTTATTTTATGGCGTCTAAGAATGAAACTTTTAGTCACTTTAGAACCTTATTTTTTAGATTATCAATTGATCACCTAGGATATTTAAAAGCAATTAGAAGTGATAACGGAACCAAATTTAAAAATCAATCATTTGGTAACTTTTGTGCTGAAAATGGAATAGATCATCAATTTTCTTCACCATATGTACCTCAATAAAATGGTGTTGTAGAGAAAAAGAACAGAACCTTAGTTGAGATGGCTAGGACTATGCTTGATGCATATCAAACTCCTAGAAAATTTTTGGGCTGATGCAATTGCAACTGCTTGTTATGTCTCAAATCATTTTTTCTTGCGTGTTAAGCTAGGTGAAAAACCATATGAATTTCGGTTTGGACATAGGCCTAGTGTCATACACTTTCGGGTCTTTGGTTGCAAATGATTCGTTAAGAAACATGGTAATCTTGATAAATTTGAACCTAGATCCATTTATGGCATGTTTATTGGTTACCCATCTCATACTAGAGGCTACCGTGTGCTTTTACATGACACTAACAAAATTGTTCAGACTTGTGAGATTTCTTTTCATGAAGCTACCAGGTACCATATCCGCAGGGGGAGAGTAATTTCATCGAAGAAGATGAACAAGTGATGCTGCTGCCCGCAAATTCAGGATCTAATGACATTGTTCTAGCTCCTGATTTTGATTCACAACCAGCACCGACGACCACCATTGCTGGTCCAGATCGTTTTCAAGTCACAAGTTCTTCAATTTGTGATGAACATGAAGAAGAAGGAGCTTGTGAATTGTCTACTCCCGTCCGGGTCCCTAAAAGTCATCCTCGACAACAAATGATTGGAAGCTTGCACGAACGAGTCACACGGTCCAGGTTTTGTGATCCAAACTCTCACGCTCATTCTGCATTTGTTGCTTCTTTTCAACCTAAAGATATATCACACACAATCACTAATGAATCTTGGATTATTACCATGCAAGAAGAAGTTAGAAAATTTTGAAAGAAATAATGTTTGGAAACTTTTTGGGGCTGCAAATCAAGCAAACCTAGGAGGGTACTTTTGTGCATCAAATAAAGTATACAAGAGACCTTGTTAAGCGCTTCAACATGGACAAAAGCAAGTCTCTTCGGACACCAATGGGTACAGCAATGACACTTGAACTTGATGAAGATGGTGAACCTGTGGATCAAAAAAATATAGAAGTATGATTGGATATCTTTTGTACCTCACGGCATCAAGACCAGACATACAATTCAGCGTATGTCTTTGTGCATGATTTCAAGCTTCCCCACGTCCTTCACATCGTCATGCTGTCAAAAGAATTCTCAGGTACTTACATGGAACTCAAGAATTTGGGATTTTTCTTCCTTCTTACTCAACTGTTACTTTGAAAGCTTTTTCGGATGCTGATTTTGGGGGTTGTAGAATTGATAGGAAAAGTACTTCGGTTTCTTGTCATTTTCTTGATAATTCATTTGTTGCTTGGTCCTCTAGAAAACAAAATTCAGTTGCACAATACACAGCCGAATCTGAATATGTAGCTGCTGCTAGCGCTTGCTCACAAATTCTTTGGATTGTTCAAACACTTAAGGACTATGGGGTTGATCTAGATAGTGTTACACTATTTCATGATAACACTAGTGCCATTTGCATTGCTAAAAACCCCGCGCAACATTCGAGAACAAAGCACATTGACATTAGGTATCACTTTCTCCATGATAATGTCGAAAAAGGAAACATTGTGCTTCACCATGTAGATACCGAACAACAATTGGCTGACATTTTTACAAAACTTTTGCATTTCACTCGTTTTTGTTTCATTCATAGTGAAATAGGGGTCATGCATCCTCATTGCTTAAATTGAGGGGGAGTTTTGAAACTTGGGAAGTCTATGTGTGAATCTGAATTTAAAATAATATGAGCATAGTATTTCATACATATATGACTTTGTGATTACTTTTATATGCTGAAAGTTCTTACTACATTACTCATGTTATACATTTTGTAGTTTTTGCCGTGACTAGTAATTGGAACAATTATTTACACTATATCTGGTAATGATCGAACTTTCTTACTGTTCTAAACTTGTTGCATGCTCACAAGTGCTTTTAATAATGAAAAAATAATCAATCAACTATTCACATGTTGAGCTTTTATGTTCAAATGAAAAATTCAGAAAAAGATCAAGAGAATATGCATGCATCACACTTCTTCTTTTGAGATGGCTTATCATTGCACTTAGATATGAACTTGGAAGAAGTTGTGTATGACTAAAACCATGTCCTTAAGCTTCTGATTGTCAAATGACATAGGCTTGGCTTGGTTGGTTAGAATAAGGCTGATGCGGCATATATTCTCTTGCAAATGTCATATGATCTGAATTTGTGCTTTGAAAAATAATTAGAATGCAGCAACAAGTGTCATGCTTTCAGGTCTTGACATAGTTATGTTTTGTGAGATCATGACTGGCTTAAATTGAAAATTACACTTGATCTCTAGCATGACTTACACTACTTTATGTATCTCATTGATGTGATAGTGTAAGTTGCTTGATAGTATGGCTTGGATGAGCTTTGTTTTATATGTATATATTATAAATATGCTCATAACAATTAAAATTTCTATTTTCAACCTTGCTGAATACATTGTCAAAGGGGGGAGAAATTGATCACACATTGCACGATTCACAAGTGTTTTGGCACGATTCTTCTCAGGGGAAGAACTTTTGTTTTTCTTCTCAATTTATTTCTAATTTACAAAGGGGGAGAAATATGTATAGGGGGAGAAATTTTTGTATCGAAATTTCTTTCTCATTTGATTGTTTTCAAAACTTTTCATGTGAATAAGCGAATATTTTGATTTTAAGTTGTGTTGCCAATGCATTCATCAAGGGGGAGATTGTGAGACCTATGTGTGCTGAATACATTGGCTCTGATGATAAAAGTTTTGAAATCTGCCAAAACACTCTTTTTGTCAAGGTCTGACTCTAGGCCCGAGCTCCAACAAGATCGGACATAAGGTCCGACTTGCTATGGCTAGGTCCAACATGTGTTTGGTTAGCTCCGGCGGTAGGTACGACTAGCTTTGGTAAGTTCCGGTGCTAGGTTCTGCTAGGTTTGGTAAGCTCCGGCTCAAGGTCCGGTTAGCTTTGGCAAGGTCCAGAGCTTAAATCGCAATGGTTCTGTTTTTACCATGCAAATGTTTCGAACTTGCTTTATGTAAAAGTCCCAAAACTTGTAAATAGAAAATTTGAGCTATGAATAAAGTTGAGTTATATACAAGAAATGGGACTTACAAAAACTTTGGTTTACTCATGAAAGTGTTGGCATGTGCAATAAAGCTTTGAATTCAGTTTGAATTAAAAGGGTCACTTCAAAAAGAAAGAAGGGCATTTTCAAAAGAGGAAATTCAAACTGTTGTTTAAGAAGTTGTATTTGCAGTGGCCAACTGAACATCAGAGGGCATAATTGAATTCTTCAGGTTCAAATTATGGGGAAGGCAAACTTTGGTTAAACTTGGAAGTGCTTTGATAGGTATATCAAAGGGGCTTGTAAATTTTATTCCAAATTTGAATTTAAATTTGAAACTGTGGCACAACTTGCCAAATGGACAAATGGCTTTTGAATTTGGATCCCTCATAGCTGAATTTGCAATGTGTCAAAAGTTGGAGATCTTTTTGGGCTGAGAGGAGCTGTGGGCCCCAATTGTCATTGACAGGGGAGATCAAAACTTACTGCCTAAGTCTTGCTCTCGGTAGACACGAGGTCGATCAACGCACGGGCGCCACCGAGGCTACCCCGAAGCCACCGCCTCACCCGCCCTCTCGCGCTGGCGACCAGCTTACCAGCCCCCCTTACCCTCGGCGTGATCCTTCCCCTCTGAACCGAGCAAACGGTGTTTCTCCTTTCCTCCGCGTGCCCGATAAACGCCGAGCTCGCTGCCGCCTCGGTTCTGACCGGGGAGGCATGTAAACCCAGCGCACAGCACCGCCTGAACCGCAAAACGTCAAGGCCTGATCGCCCTCCACTCCCTCAGCACAAGAGCAGCCCAAATTACGGGTCCCCTAGCCAGAAAACGGTTCCTCCGCGGCGACTTGAAACGAAACGGAGGTCGGGCTCTCGTGGGCAGCTCACCACCGTGGGTTTCACGCTCAAGCAGCGACGTTCAGAGGTGCGCCGTACCGTCGTGGTGCTTCTCCCCGGATCTCAGCTCAAACTGTGATTCTCAGTGACAGAATTCGAAGATTTTTCTCCGGAGCACGACCATGGACCCTCTGGTAAAGATTTCTCAAATTCGCGCTTAATTTGCACTGAGAGGTCACCAATTTGTGCACAAAGGGTCTAGGCTTAATGGCGTTCCGATCCCCTTCACGATCTGAGCTAGAAACCCCGTGTTAGCAGCTAATTTCGAGTTCTTTCTTCGGCGGCCATGGCGGGAACGATCGGGCGCTCGGTGAAGTCCTAGTAACCGTCGTTCCCGAGCTACTTGGTGGCCATGTGGAGCTTCTTTAGGCGTCACTGATGCTGTAGAGACGATCCTTTGGGGTTTTGTGGGCTGAAGCGATCGGTCATCGGCGCCGAAGCTCCACCGAGGCCGTTGCACGCCGCCGACCTGGTTCCGGGCCTCTAGAGCGTGTGCTGACCCCCTAGATGAGTTCCACGTCCCCGAAAACTTCGGGCGGCGAGTAGAAGACCGAGGAGCGGCCGGGAAGCCGGGTCCGGCGAGCTCCGACGAGGTTCCGGCGAGGGGGCGGCGCGGGAAAAAGGAAACGGCCTGAGGAGGAAGACGACCGGCGGGTCCCACGTGTCAGTGGCGAAAAATTAAATCCCCGATCAGCTGCAGCCCCGGGATCCAGTGTGGTGGCGCGGGAAAGGTCCTGTGGCCCCGTGTGGCTCAGTTCCAGTGGCTGACACGTGTAGGATGGACCCACAGTCAGAGTTTGAATATTTCTCGATTAGTTTGAATTTTCAGATTTAGTTTAAACTTTAGAACCTCATAACTTTTGCTAGGAAGCTCCAAATTTAGTGATTCAAAATGGGTTGGATTTAGGATGAAAAACACTATCCAAATATGCAACCCAATTTGAATGAAAACCAATAGAAAATTCTGGAAAATTCTTTAAAGCTTTGCAGCAAAATAATTTTTGAGGGAGTTTGGTTCATCCAATTTAGTTAGGGTAATTCTGATTTCAAGTTTCTGTATTCAAATGAGTACAGAAACCTTTTCAGATAATTTCCAAAACTTGGAAATTCAGTTCTAAGCATTCCTTAGCTCCAAAAATCCTAGGAAAATTCATGCATACTCCCTTAGCTATGTTTGAAATTGTAGTTCACTTGAATTTGCATGAAAGTGCAAATTTATTCATAATTAATTCCTTTTGGCCTAGATGCTTAGGGAATTGTTCTGGGTGATCTACTTAGTGAAATAATCTGAATTTTGGTCCAGAGGACTTTCTTGTGACAAGGAACTCGCAAGAAAATTTCCAGCTCCATTGGAGCCCTGGATCAGTAGTGTTCTGTTCAACCTATTAGGTGATCACCACCCAAGTGATGAACCTCACTTCTCACTTGATGATAATACTTAAACACACACCCAAACCACTAGCACCAGTGTCATTTTAAATTCTTAAACAGAGTTCCAGTTTTAAACTTGTCTTTAGCACATGTTAGCAAAAGTTTTATAATTAAACATGTATGCATATTCATAACGTGTAGTGATTAAACGTGGAAAGTGAAGAAGGAGAACTTAAGCTTGGATCAAGGAACATGAAGGGCAGGAATTGAACTTCAAGTCATCAGCAACTAACTTCATATCATCTGACTTTAGTCACCTGCAAAACCAAGGCAAGCCCCGGTTTGCATTTAAGTTGTTTTCTCAAATTTTTACTTTGTTCACTACTATGGGTCTAAGTTTGTATGTGCATTAGGTCAAGGCTGTTTTACACTCCAAAGGCATGACCAAATGAACCTAGGATTTAAGGGTAGAAAGGGTCACCGCCGTATAATAGTGCCGTGCTAAATAGATTAGGACATCCGGTAGAAGTCGCGTAGTTGGAATCTACTCGCGAGTTATAGATGGGATTACACGGGTGTAGTCGGAAATGAGGCAAACTAAAGTTTACATTTCTAAAGATGAGACCGGGCAGGAAGGTTAGGCAGCGACAAGACAAGGTCTTGGTCCAGTAGCTCTGCCTGTGTCGGTTAAGGACCGATGCGCGTGCGGCACCCAGGAGCAGGTATTGAGTTGTGTACTGGATGCTTACTGACATATGGGAACCAGAAAACTGATGTACCAGGTTCACTGGATTGTAGAGGCATACCACATCGTCTCGTTAGACCTATGAGCCCGAGACGGCGCGACCGGTTCTACAGTCTAGTGTCCTGCAAAAGGTGGCCACATACGACGTAATGAAGGACGCCAGAGTTGGGTCTTCAGAGGCAGGCGTGTGTGTCGAGTTATCCGGGTAGTGTTTGATTCGAATCACCGTCCATCGTGGTTATTGATTACCACTTGCTCCCTGTGTTGTGACGTAGTTAATCAAGTTGTGTAGAAATAGTTTGCAAAGTTTTAAATGCTGTTATGATAATTGTACATTGCATGAAAACCATGTGTGAAGTAGAGATAGAGCAAACTAAAGTTATTTTTCCACCTTGGGACAAGTAACATTGGAATGAAGCGTTTCTTGTTTGATTGTGGAGTTCCAATGTTGCCGGGCGCAAGGTCAATAATCTGAAAGTTAAGGATGAACTCGTAGGTGAGTCTTTTCGCAAATGACAGGATTAAGTCTTAGGTTACCTTCATGTAGAGTTTCACGTCTTAGGAGAGACGGTTAAGTCTTGCTGAGCCTTTGTGCTCACTCTTGCTATATAAGTGGTTTTGCAGGTAAAATTCGATGCTATAAAGAAGGTTGTCCGGTGAGACTCGAGAACTTCCGAGTCATGTATCACATGGAGAACCTAGCTGCTGCCAAGTCTTCGTGTTGCTAGCGGGAGGAGTCCGCGGGCTGGACCTCTTCTCGGTTGCTTCGTAGTTATTCGACGTGAGCTATTTATAGACTTCCGCTGTAGCTATTTTATGAAAATTATTTACAAAGAACATTTGTAATCTTCCGCTTTAATTTATGTAATGCATTGTTCCTTATATGTGTGCTGTTGGGTGCTGCATAACACGGCACCACCCAATGCGGTCCCCGGGCGAGATGCCCCGTCCCCGTGAGTGATCGGGACGGTCGGGCCCCGTCAGCGTGGTATCAGAGCCGCATTGGTAACAGCTCCCGGAATAAGGATCGTATTATGACAAAAACTTAGGATACAGTGAGGAAACGGTATTAGGTCCACATAAGGACTATAGTAGTATAGTTACTTAAAGTGGCATTGCTAACTTACTTGTTATAATTCTGAATTTTGATAATGTAACGATGTACCTACGTTCAGGTAAGAATGGTAAGGAACGCCACCGAAAGCGGTTCAATTTCGGTTAGCTCCCCTGACGAGGAAAGTGGTTCAGGGATAGGTCTCACAGCTTGGTGTGAGACGTCAATATGAAACTCTTGAACTCTTCATGTTCATGAGTTCATATGAAACTCTGATCCCTAGCGTGCATTAGGCAAGTAAGTGGAGACCCCATCGCGTGGTCAGTAATGCGAGAGTGTGTTCGTCTGGAAGTAGCCCAGGTGGACATACGTAGCGCTTGCCATCAGCGTGCCCTGCAGGGCAGTAGGTTGTATCCGTTGGGTTGATAACATTCCCAACCGTGACGACCCGTTCATGATATACTCGGGTTCCCCGTCGTGTGGTGTTGAAACACGATCACGTACCTTGTGAGAGGGCCCGACCTCCGATCACGCGGTCGTGCCGCCTCGCCCGGGGATCGCATTGGGTTGTGCCGTGTTATGCGGCACCGAACAGCACACATATAAGGAACAATGTATTACATAAGTCAAAAGCGGAAGCTTACAGATTGTTCTTTGTAAATAATTTACATAAAATAGCTACAGCGGAAGTCTATAACAGCTCACGTCGAGTATCTACGAAGCACTCGAGTAGAGGTCCCGCCCGCGGACTCCTCTCGCTAGCAACACGAAGACATGGCAGTGGCTAGGTTCTCCAGGGGTGACATGACTCGGAAGTTCCCGAGTCTCACCGAACAACCTTCTTTATAGCATCAAGGTTTACCTGCAAAACCACTTCATATAGCAAGAGTGAGCACAAAGGCTCAGCAAGACTTAACCGTCCCTCCTAAAGCATGCAACTATACATGAGGGTAACTTAAGACCTAAACCTGTCATTTGCGAAAAGACTCGCCTACGAGTTCATCCTTAACTTTCCGGTTTTAGCCATAATAGTAGTGACCTTGCGCCCAGCAATATTGGAACTCCACAATCAAACAAGAAACACTTCATTCCAATGTTACTTGTCCCAAGGTGGAAAATTAACTTTAGTTTGCTCTATCTCTACTTCAAACATGGTTTTCATGCAATTTACAATTTTCATAACAGCATTTAAAGCTTTGCAAACCATTTCCACACAACTTGATTACTACGTCACAGCGCAGTGAGCAAGCGGTACTCATAACCGTGAGGGACGGTGATTCGAATCAAACACTACCCAGATAACTCGACACATACGTCCGCCTCTGAAGACCCAACTCTGGCGTCCTTCATTACGTCGTATGTGGCAACCTTTCTCAGGCCACTAAATTGTAGAACCGGTCGCGCCGTCTCGGGCTCATAGGTCTAACGAGACGATGTGGTATGCCTCTACAATCTAGTGAACCTGGTACATCGGTTTCCTGGTTCCCATATATCAGTAAGCATCCGGTACACAACTCAATACTTGCTCCCAGGGCCGCATACGCTTCGGTCCTTGACCGACACGGGCAGAGCTACTCGACCAAGACCTCGTCTTTTCGCTGCCTAACCCTCCTGCCCGGTCTCATCTTTAGAAATGTAAACTTTAGTTTGCCTCTCTTACCAGTCCCACTTATGTGATCCTAAAAACAAGCTCGCGAGTAGATTCCAACTACTCGTCTTCTACCGGATGCCCTAGTCTATTTAGCACAGCCTTATGCTACAGTGATGAAACCTTATGCTACCCTTGATCCCAGGGTTCTTTTGGGTCATGCAAGTGGAGTATAAAACATCCTCGACCTAATGCACATACAAACCTTGACCCATAGTGATGAGCAAAGGAAAAACTTGATAAAACAACTTAAATGCAAACCGGGGCTTGCCTTGGTTTTGCAGGTGACTAAAGTCATACAAAATGAAGTTAGTTGCTGATGATGACTTGGATATCAAACACTGGCCTTCTTGCTCCTTGACTCAAGCTTCACCTTTCCTCCACTCTTCCACGTTTAAACACTACACGTTATGAACATGCAGACATGTTTAATTGTAAAACTTTTTGCTAACAAATGCTAAAGACAAATTTAGAACTGGAACTCTGTTCAAGAATTTAAAATGACACTGGGGCTGGTGGTTTGGGTGTGTGCTTAAGCACTATGATCAAGTGATGAGTGGGGTTTCATCACTTGGGTGGGGATTAGCTAATGAGGTTGAACAGGACATAATGATCCAGGGCTCCAATGGAGCTGGAAATTTTCTTGTGAGTTCCTAGTCACAAGAAGGCTTCTGGACCAAAATTCAGAATAATTCACTAAGTAGATCACCCAGAACAATTCCCTAAGCATTTAGCCAAACAGGAAATAATTCTGAATAAATTTGCACTTTCATGCAAATTTAAGTGACCTATAATTTCATACATATCTCAGGGAGTATGCATGAATTTTCCTAGGATTTTTGGAGCTAAGGAATGCCCTGAACTGAATTTTCCAAGTTTTGGAAATTTCCTGAAAATGTTTCTGTATTCATTTGAATACAGAAACTTAAAATACGAATTACCCAAATTAGATCAACTCCAAATGAGCTGAACCTTTTACAGAAGTCTCCTAATATCCTAAAGAATATCCTGGCAAAATTTGGAGATTTTTGGCTGAACCAAACTCCCTCAAAAATTCTTTTGCTAAAAAGCTTTAAAGAATTCTCCAGACTTTTCTATTAATTTTCATAAAAATTGGGTTGTATATTTGGATAGAATGTTTCATCCTGAATCCAACCCAATTTGAATCACTAAATTTGGAGCTTCCTAGCAAAAGTTATGAGGTTCTAAAGTTTGAACTAAATCTGGAATTCAAATTAAATCGGGGAAATATTTAAACTCTGACAGTGGGTCCATCCAACACGTGTCGGTTGCCGGAGCTAAGCCACACGGGGCCACAGACCTTTTCCCGCGCCACCATACTGGATCACACGCCACAGCCGATCCGGATTTTTAATCTTCAGCTGCTGACACGTGGGCCCGATGGGGGTCTTCTTCTTCCTCCCGCTCCCTCGCCGGCGCTCCACTGGTGCTCGCCGGACCCGGCTTCCCGGCCGCGCCTCGGCCGGAGACTCGCCGCCTGGGGTTTTCAGGGTCGGGGAACATGCCTATGGGGTTGGCTCGGGCTGCCAGTGGCCGGAAGTAGGCCGGCGACGTGCGCACACCTCGGTGAGACTTCGGCACCGTGGCACGAGCACCCTAGCCACCAAAAGTTCAGCGGACTCGCTCTAAAGCAGCAGTGGGGTCAGGCCAACTTGGCATGGCCTCAGACTGGCTCGGAAACGGCGGCAACCCGGTTGTCACCGTGCGCCCGCGCGTTCCCGTCATGGCCGCCGATCGGAAAGCCCGAAATTAGCCGTTAACACAGGGTTTCTAGCTAGGGTTGTGAAGGGGATCGGATCGCTAGCCAGTCTAGTTTATTGCTGCATGATTTGATGAGCTAAGAACGAAGAACAAATGAGAATTTTGGGTTTTCATACCGGATCATCGGTCTGGGGCCGCCGGCGAAGTTTTCCCGAATTCTCGCTCGGTGGTTCACGGATTTGCTTGAGGTTTGGAGGTGAGAAGTACGGGACCACAGCGCGTCCGGGGATGGCCTTGCTTGGGCGTGGAAGTGCCTGGATTAGGCTGTCCACGAGCGCCTCAACCCTCTGTGCGGTTAAACCGCCGCGGCGACGAACCAGTCTCGAGTCGGGGATGCAGCAACTTGCTGGATTCTGTGCTTAGGAGGTGGAGTACGAGCTCACCGTGTGGTTTTCCGGCTTGGCTGGCCTCTGCGCGCTCGGTTTTCCTCAGTTCCTGGTCGATCGCACGAGGCGGCAGCGTCCTCGGTTCTTTTGTCGTGCGAGGGAGCAAAAGCGGACGAGGCGTCGGTGATGAGGCAAAAGGTCGCACCGGAGAAAAGGGTAGGCGTCCAGGCAGCTCTCCAGCGTGCTGCTTCGGTGAGGAGGTGGCAACAGCGTGCGCTCGGTGGCGCCGGGAGCGACTTCCGTAGCTCGGGTGGAAACCAACACACAGAGTCAGACTTAAGCAGTAAGTCATAACCCCCCCTCCTCTCTATGACAAGTGGGGCCCTCCACAGTTCCTATCCAAAATATCTCCAAATTTTTGGTACTTTACAAATTCAACTCTGAGGAACTCAAATTCCAAAGCTATTTGGCAATTTGGCATGTTTTTCCTCAGTTTCCAATTTGAATTCAAATTTAGATGATATTCACAAGTCCCATTGATAATCATATCAAGGCACCTCCAAATTTGCTCAAAAATTGCCTCCTTCATAATTTGAACCTGGAGAGTTTGAATATGCTCTCTGATCTTTGAGTTGCCCATTGCAAACACCACTTCTTAAACAACAGTTTGAATTTTTCTTTTTGAAAATGGCTCTCTCCTCCTTGAAGTGAACCTTTTGGTTCACACTGATTTTTGGGTTCTATTGCACCTGCCAACACTTAGATGATTAACACAAGTTTTTGTAAGTCCCATTTCTTGTATATAAACTCAACTTTTATTCATAGCCCAAGTTTTCCATTTACAAGTTTTTGGGACTTTTACATTCCGCCCCCCTTAAAAAGAATCTCGTCCTGAGATTCAAGATTAAGGACAAAGTGGAGAGGACAACTACTAAGTATAAGCCTCTAACAACTCCGGATGATTGCGTTGCAAATACTCCTCGCTTTCCCATGTAGCTTCGTCGGACGTGTGATTTTCCCACAGCACCTTGAAAAATCGCAGCGTCCGGTTTCTGGTCTCGCGAGTCTTTTCATCAATTATCCTGGTTGGTCGCTCAACATAAGTGAGGTCCGGATTCAAATCTGCTATGTCTCCTGTGAGAACCTCCGTTGGAACTTTTAAACACTTCCGCAACTGAGATTTGTGGAAGACGTTATGAACTCCGGCTAAGGCAGCCGGTAGCTCCAAACGGTATGTCACGGGTCCACACCTTTCAATGATGACGAAGGGACCGATGAAATGCGGAGCTAATTTTCCTCTCATTCCAAATCGGTGAATACCCTTCATAGGAGATACGCGGAGGTATACGTGGTCCTCAACATGGAAATCCAGAGGACGACGTCGCTTATCCGCACAGCTCTTTTGTCTGGACTGAGCGGCTTTAAGATTTGCTTGAATAAGCCGTACCCGCTCTTCCACTTCATTTACGAGATCAATCCCGTAAATAATTCTCTCGCCGGCTTCACACCAGTTCAAGGGTGTGCGGCACTTCCGGCCGTAGAGAGCTTCATAAGGCGCCATTTTGATACTTGATTGATACCCGTTGTTATATGAGAACTCTGCCAATGGTAAGTGATCATCCCAGCTCTTACCGTGATGGATGGCACATGCTCTCAGCATATCTTCAAGTATTTGATTCACCCTCAGTTTGCCCATCGGTTTGAGGGTGATACGTGGAGCTTCGAATCAATTTAGTTCCCAAGGATGTGTGTAGCTGTTCCCAGAAGCGGGACACGAACAGCGATCCTCGATCAGAGACAATGGTACGGGGAACCCCATACAAGCAAAAGATTCGTGCTATGTACAACTCCGCATACTTTTTGGCGCTGTATTTAGCACGCACAGGAATGAAGCGTGCTGATTTGGTTAACCGATCCACGATTACCCAAATCGAATCATGCTTATTAGTCGTGAGAGGTAGTCCAACAATGAAGTCCATACTAATATCCTCCCACTTCCATGCCGGAACGCTTAACGGTTGTAAGGTTCCCGCTTTCTTCATGTGGTCGGCTTTAACTCGCCGACACGTATCACATTCTGATACGTATTTAGCAACCTCTCTCTTCATCAGGAGGTGGCAACAGCATGCGCTCGGTGGCACCGGGAGCGACTTCGGTAGCTCGGGTGGAAACCAACACACAGAGGCATACTTAAGCAGTAAGTCATAACCCCCTCCTCTCTATGACAAGTGGGGCCCTCCACAGTTTCTATCCAAAATAACTCCAAATTTTTGGTACTTTACAATTCAACTCTGAGGAACTCAAATTCCAAAGCCATTTGGCAATTTGGCATGTTTTGCCTCAGTTTCCAATTTGAATTCAAATTTAGATGAAATTCACAAGTCCCATTGATAATCATATCAAGGCACCTCCAAATTTGCTCAAAATTTGCCTCCTTCATAATTTGAACCTGGAGAGTTTGAATATGCTCTCTGATCTTTGAGTTTCCCATTGCAAACACCACTTCTTAAACAACAGTTTCAATTTTTCTTTCTGAAAATGGCTCTCTCCTGCTTGAAGTGAACCTTTTGGTTCACACTGATTTTTGGGTTCTATTGCACCTGCCAACACTTAGATGATTAACACAAGTTTTTGTAACTCCCATTTCTTGTATATAAACTCAACTTTTATTCATAGCTCAAGTTTTCCATTTACAAGTTTTTGGGACTTTTACACCTTGAGACGTGACTTAACTCAAGGACGGCCGTATGGCAATTATGGTACTGCCTGAAATGAAACAACCTTTGAGTGCATCACTATTGAGTGTTCTTCTGCAGGTACTAACCACGTACGTATCCCGTGTAGTACACGTGTGCAAGAGACCGTCTTAGTGCCGCTGAGAATACGTATATGCCGGTATAATCCGGGTAGGATTTTCTTTTGGTGAGGTAACGTAGTACCGACATGCTTCTTACGGTGCATCGACACCGTACTAAATATCTGGTCCTCTTCCCTATAAAGAAATGATTCATGAGCTAACTTTCAACTAAAAATGGAAGTTTGAAACAAATATTAGTTACTGAACTCTTATTTTGAGCTAAGATTCAAATGAGAGTATAACTAGGTGTCCAAGTTTTCAAAAACAGAGTGATTTGTTTCTGGCAGGGATTCTTGCTGGATTTTAACAGGGCATAACTCTGAGTAGATTTAACCAATTAAGGTTTATGATACAGTTATGGAAAGATTTTCAAGTGCTCTACAACTTCCTTGTAGAACTCCAGAGCAAAATCACACGTTAAGTTGGTGCAAAGTCCAGTTGAAGGCAAGCTGTTCAGAATCAGGACAGTAGCAAAAACCTCTCTGGATCTTTCTGTTTTAAGCCATAACTTCCTGTAGAAAAATACTTAACAAGCATATAAGTACTCGTTGGAAATATACTAAAGTTCACTAAAACTTTGGTATTGAACTCAAGTCAAGAATCTGTAGATAACTTGAGTAAATTTTGGAGTTTGTGTGAACTGGTCAGGGTAGTCCCGCTGATTAGTTTAGCATACTTAAGATTTGTTTAAACATGAATGTGGTTATGCTTTCATAAAGTTCATGACATGTTCATGTTTTACTTATCTTTACTTACTACTGAGATAGAATTTTGATTGACTCAAAATTTTGTTTCGTGCAGTATGGTACACACACATCCTCAAATGGAGATTGGAGGTTCAAGTCGAGGTGGGAATGACTCGACTTCATCACAAGAGCCATCGCCAACCGGATTGGAGGAAATCATGGCGAGGATGAATGAAACTCTCCAAACTCTAGTTCAGCAAGGAATAAATAGAGAAGCTCAGCATCACAGGCCAAACCCGAGCACGTATCTGGATTTCTTGGCGACACAACCGCCGGTATTCTCTGAGGCGGCTGACCATTGTGAAGCAAACCACTGGTTACGTGTCATTGAGTCCAAGTTCGGGTTGATCCAATGTGATGAATTCTCGAAGACTCTATATGCCGCTCAGCAGCTTCACGGCTTTGCTGGAGCATGGTGGGCAGAGTACCTTGCTGTCCGACCAGCAGGGCATCGTGTCACATGGGCGGCGTTCCAGGCTGCATTTCGTGCTCGTTTCATCCCTGCGGTGACACGACCCCACTGGTCCTGTCGAGCCAGGATCACGCTGAGGGGTGCTGCGTTGCACAACACCGTATAACACACGTCAAAGGTACAAAGCGGAAGCGGAAGCTTTATTACATAAACAAGTTTATCAACATGTTTACATCAAAATAAGTTTAGTCCACACTCGCGGGCGTAGACTAAGCATCAAGTGCACGTTCAGCCCTCGAACGTGTCCTTGCTAGCACACACGCACACTAACTCTGCGGCGTGCACGACTCCCACTCGACGGGGTTCCCCTCCTGGGGTTCCGTCTCCTCTTCGGGAGTCCCTTCCTCATAGAACCCTGCAAAAGCTTCAAACACAAGCAGTGAGCACGAAGGCTCAGCAAGTCTGACCCGTCTCACCTAAACATGAAACTTCTACATGAGGGTGATGGGTTGCATGAGGTAAAAATCATTTGCAAGGACTCGCCTAATTAGTAGAACCTTACTTTCAAGTTTTAGCAGCAGGTTGTGGAGAACTTTACGCTAAGGCACATGAGAGAGCCGCAATCAAACAAGAAACGCATTTCTCTCATGTACTTTGCCCAAAGTTGAAAAGAACTTTAGTTAGCACTAAGCTACAACATATCATTAACAATCAATATCCAACTTTCAATCAGCAACATTTTAACATGTAACTAGCCTGTTCTTTCTACGTCACGGTACAGTGAACAAGTGGTACTCACTGACCGCGAGGGACGGCGATTATAATCGATTTACACCTGCAGGGTTACCCGAACAACCCGTCACGTACGCCCGTACTCGATGTTGCCTACAACAACCATCACGGACGCCGTACGCGACTACCTTTCACCCGTTAGCCAAATATTGAACCGGTCCCATCGTCCCGAGCAAGAGGTCCCTGCACGCGCATCTCTGTGCCGCCAGCTGATTTACACCTCGAGCTCTCAACCTACCCTCTGAACGACGGGCAATGCCTCAATACCCAGCTACCCGAGTTACATCAGTTTCCCGGTTCCCATATAGCCGGTAGGTCTTCGGTACTGTTCTAGCTTGTTCAACAGGCCCGCACACGGCTCGGTCCTCAATCGACACAAGCGGAGCTACAGCACACAGGCCCCAAAGTCCTGCTGCCCTTACTCTCCGCTCGGTCTCATTTTCTTGCCATGTGTTTCATGTGCTATCTCTACCCGAGCAATGTGCCTCTAGCCTATTCTCGCGAGTAGTTCCAACTACTCGACTTGTACCGAATCCTACTCTATCCTAGCAATGCAGTGGCTAACGGGGTTTGCAATCCTAAACCCCAACCCATGGTTTTCTTGGCTATGCAGTGGGGTTTCCAAACAAGACTCTGATGCACAACATAAAGAAAACAAGTATGTGCTCAAAACAATAAAAATTTATAAAATGGTTAATGCAAACCGGGGCTTGCCTTGCTGCTCTTGGTCGTAGGCTAGCTGTTCCTCCGGAGTAACGAAGTCTAGGACTTCGGGTTCCTCCTCGACCTTAGCGACTACATGATAAGAACAATGTATGTATTAATTAAATGCTTTTGTATTAACTTTGAAGTTGTGAAGTCTATAACCTTTACTAGATAGACCTAATGACTGTGAAACTTTTACTGTGGCTTGGTTACAACCTAAACAGAGACTTGGTCAAGTTTTAGTTGCAGCAAAGCTCATTTGAGCCCTCCACAAATAATTATGTCCTTGACCTTAATTAAAGGCTTTTAGGGTGTTCTAGGTATTTTCATGAAACAAACTATGACTTTCTGAAAACTAGATTTTCAGAGGGTTCTAATGGAATTGGTCTCACTTAATTTGGAAGTCTCTAACTAAAGATATGAGCTAAACAATTTCAGAGAAAATTCTGAAAATGTTTCTGAACATTTTCTATTTTCTCTGGAACAGTTTTACTAATCACACCATTAGGTGGACTAAATGAGCTCAAATGGATCTGAAATTTTTATGGTAGCTCAATGATATTTTGGTGAACATCTCAGCAAAATTTCAGGATTTTCCGCCAAAGGATTCTCCAGTTAAAATTCCTAACAGTTTAAACTTTAAGGAATTAATTCTGGAGAATTAAGGAATCTCATGAAGTGACACTTGATTTTCTGGAAAGTACTCAAAGAGCTGAATCCAGCAAAATTTGGTTCACTCAATTTGGAGCTTTCTAGCCAAAGTTATAAGGATTTGAAGTTTGAAGGAAATCTGAAAATCGGGGAAAAGTTTAAACTCGCGCGTGGGCCCAGGAGACACGCGTCGCACGCCGAAGCGACAGCACACCGCGGCCCACAAGGCTTTTGCGCGCCAGCACACCCGATCCCGGCCACAGCCGGATCCCGATTCAAAATATCGGCCGCTGACAGCTGGGGTCCACCCCCTTCTTCAACCTCGCGACACCCGCGCTCCGCCGCCGAGGGACCTCGCCGGAGAGCTCGCCGCCGGCTGCTGTACAGCTTCAAACTTCTTGATTCTGGCCGCCCCTGCCTACTTTTACTTGGGGAACATGATCCGAGGGTCAGCTGCTCATGACAACGGCCGGAGCATGGTCGGCGACGAGCCGCCATATCGGAACGACTTCGGCCATGACGGCTGACGCTCCTAGTACCTCAGCTACTTGGGAAATCGGTCGGGGAGCATCAGTGGACCTCAGAGAAGGTCGACATGAGCTCGAGGCAGCTCGGGGAAGGCCCGAAATAGGTCCTCACCGTGCGCCCGATACCCCCCGTGCGTTCCGCCATCAGTAGACCTTGAATTACGCCGGGCACAGAAGTCCTCCGGCCCAGAGTTGTGAAGGCAACTTGTGCGTCACCGTGTCTAGTTCGTGTGGGAGTGGCCTGAGGCCCTCTAATCCTTTCTAGAGCACGAATTAAACAGAATCGTACCCGAGGGTCGTTCTGCACACAGAAAGGGGAAAAGTGGAAATTCGCCGCCGGTGAGCAACCACTCGAGCTGTGGCTCGGGGATGAGCAGCACCGATCACTTGCGCGTCCAAGGGTGCCTTGGCTCGGGCGTGACAACGCCCAGGTTGGGCTGTCCACGAGAGCCCGAGGTGCGGCGGTTTCCAGTTCCGAGTTTGATCTTTCGGCACAGCCGATATCACTCGGTTTCAATCGATTTCTATCAATGGAAAGGATGGAGGATGGTTGCTAGTACCTTGCTGGGACCTTGGAATGGACAGAGGAAGCTGCGATCAGCTCGATCCAGCAGGAACTCGAGCGCCGGTGATGGCAGTGGAGAAATGGATCGTGCACGTCGGCAGCTCGGGGAATGGCGACTGAAGCACGCCGGGGAGGGAATAAATAGGCCGGTCGGCCGGTCTCCGGCTTGGGGCACGCAGCAGGAGCTGGCGCCGGCTGCCCCCTTCGGTGGCGCGCGCGCACAACAGCCGGGAACCGACTGAACTGTGGTTCAGTCGGTTTGCTTTGAGGCTGAGGCTGACATGTGGGTCCCACTCCTCTTTTAACCTCTGAAATTTATTCCTAACAGCTGTGGTAAACAGTGAACCCTATTCTACCCTTGGCAACTCAAATTATTCACCCAAGAGCCATTTGAATTGATCAAAGTTCAAATGAGGTTTGGTTTGAATGAATTTCAGCACAAGTGCAGTTTGAAATTCAAATAAAGTTTGAATTTCTCCCCCTTAGCTCATGTCAAGATCAACTCCAAATGGAGTGAAAATTGGTGTGTGAGCTCACAAAAATGTGCTGAGCAAGAATATGCCTTCCACTTTTAAATTCAGTGGGTGAAAACAGTTTGAATTTGAATATGTTTTCAAACTGCCCCTTTCCTATCTACACCCAAGATGACCTCAAAAATGTTTTGAATTTGGGTGAAACTTGGCATGGACATCCTTGGCAAAGTGTAGGAGTTTTCATATGTCCAGCCCATCTATATCACATGTGGGAAGTACCACTTTTGCAATGTGTGAGTTTGTTCCCTAATGAGCATGTTGATAATTGTTACTTGCTCTTTATTTGTGTTCATCATTTTTCCTCAAATGAGGTGTGTGGTGTGGGGATGAACACTGCAAATGGGTGTCAAAAACTGAGGCCCTTACATTCCTCCCCCCTTAAAAGAATCTCGTCCCGAGATTATAAGGTGAAAATGAGAGAGAGGACGGTGGAAAAATTACCGGATATGCGACGTGAGAAAGTCGGGGTAGTTAGTGCGAAGGAATTCTTCGCTCTCCCATGTCGCTTCATCCATGGAGTGATTACTCCACAGAACCTTGTAGAACCACAACGTACGGTTGCGTGTGGTTCGGGCCTTTTCATCAATAATCTGCACCGGTTCCTCCCGATAGGTGAGATCCGGTTGCAGTTCTTCAATGTCTTCCAGCTGAACGGTAGTTGATAGCTTGAGACACTTCCTCAGCTGGGAAATGTGAAAGACGTCGTGCACACCGGAAAGTGCTTCTGGTAATCTTAGCCGGTATGCCACCGATCCACATCTTTCGGTAATCTGGAATGGACCGATGAATCGGGGTGCTAACTTTCCTCTCACCCCAAATCTGTTTACGCCCTTCATTGGAGACACTCGTAGATATACGTGGTCTCCAGCTTCGAATTGTAACGGACGCCTTCTCCGGTCCGCATACTGTTTCTGTCGGGATTGAGCGGCTTTTAGGTTCGCTTGAATTAATCGAACCTTTTCTTCCGCGTTGTTGACAAGATCAATCCCGAAGGTAACCCTCTCGCCAGACTCACACCAATTCAATGGTGTGCGGCATTTTCTCCCGTATAGCGCCTCGTAGGGCGCCATCTTGATGCTGGCTTGGTACCCATTGTTGTACGAGAACTCGGCTAACGGCAAGTGATCATCCCAGTTCTTGCCGTGGTCGATAGCGCAAGCTCGTAGCATGTCTTCTAAGATTTGATTTACCCGCTCCGTTTGCCCATCCGTCTGCGGGTGGTAGGCTGAACTACGGATCAGCTTCGTCCCCAAGGCAGCGTGGAGCTGCTCCCAAAAACGGGACACAAATAAAGTGCCCCGGTCCGATACGATAGTACGGGGTACGCCGTATAAGCATAGGATCCGTGAGATGTACAGTTCAGCGTACTTCTTGGCGTTGTAGTTGGTGTTGACCGGGATGAAATGGGCAACTTTGGTGAGCCGATCGACGATCACCCACACAGAATCATGTTTCTGTAAGGTGGTGGGTAAACCGACGACGAAATCCATGCTCACGTCCTCCCACTTCCAGGCAGGAATGCCCAGTGGTTGCAGCAGTCCCGGTTTCCGCATGTGGTCTGCCTTCACCCGTCGACATGTATCACACTCGGACACGTATTTTGCAGTCTCTCGCTTCATCCGTGTCCACCAAAACTTGCTTCTGAGTTCTTGATACATCTTGTTGCTGCCGGGGTGAATAGAAAACTTTGATAAGTGAGCCTCATCAAAGATTTTCTTCCGTAACTCCGGGTTTCGGGGTACGACGATCCGGTCCTTGAACCATAGGACGCCGTCTCCGTCCTTCCGGAAACATTTCAACTCCCCACTGTCTACACGTCTCCGTAAATGTGACATGCCCTTGTCATTCTTCTGGGCTGCCGCTATCTCTTCACGGATGGTGGGGATCAAAGCTAGGTTGTAGAGAGCTCCGTGTGGAATCACATGGAGTGGTGGTTCGCTCTCTCCCAACGGTGTGATGGTCAGATTATTGACGTGTGACTTGCGGCTTAGCGCGTCTGCCACAACGTTTGCCTTGCCCGGATGATAATGGATCTCTATCTCGTAATCCTTTATCAGTTCTAACCATCTTCGTTGCCTCATGTTCAGCTCCTTCTGAGTGAATATGTACTTGAGGCTTTTGTGGTCGGTATATAAATGTACGAGGTTACCGAGTAGGTAGTGCCTCCACATTTTCAGTGCGAGTACCACGGCAGCGAGCTCCAAGTCGTGAGTTGGATAATTTTGCTCATGATTCCTAAGCTGCCGTGACCCATACGCGACCACCCTTCGGTCTTGCATCAACACACATCCGAGCCCAATGCCGGATGCATCGCAGTACACATCGAACGGTTTTGTTGTGTCTGGCTGCGCCAAAACCGGTGCTGATGTCAGGTGCTTGACTAAAGCCTTGAATGCTGCTTCACATGCTGGACTCCAAACATATTTGGTAGCCTTCTTCAGCAGCTCTGTCATTGGCTTGGCAATCTTCGAGAAGTTCGGAATGAACCTCCGATAATATCCCGCGAGTCCGAGGAAACTCCGTACCTCATGAACAGTTCTCGGGGATTTCCAATTCAGCACTTGCGTGATTTTGCTCGGGTCCACAGCGATACCCTCCGCTGAGATGATATGCCCGAGGAAAGGCACTTGCGATATCCAAAACTCGCATTTGCTGAACTTTGCGTATAACTTGTGATCCCGCAGCCGTTGCAAGACTATACGCAGATGTTTCTTGTGATCTTCCTCCGACTTGGAATATACCAGGATGTCGTCGATGAAGACCACGACAAACTTGTCCAGCTCCGGCATGAACACCGAGTTCATTAAGTACATGAAGTGAGCTGGAGCATTGGTGAGGCCAAAGGACATGACCAGGTACTCATAAAGTCCGTACCTTGTCGAAAAAGCTGTCTTTGGAATGTCCTCAGCCCTGATCTTAATCTGATGGTACCCGGATCTTAAATCCATCTTGGAAAAGACCTTTGCTTCGACCAACTGATCAAACAACATGTCGATCCGTGGCAACGGGTACTTGTTCTTGATGGTTACGGCATTTAATGGACGGTAGTCCACGCAAAGCCGCAATGTTTCATCCTTCTTTTTGACAAATAATGCCGAACAGCCCCATGGCGAGGAGCTCGGCCTAATAAAACCCTTCTCCAGAAGGTCCGTGAGCTGAGTCTTCAGTTCAGCCAACTCCTTGGGCGCCATCTTGTACGGCCTTCGGGATATTGGCATGGTTCCCGGTGCAAGTTCAATCTTGAACTCCACCTCTCTATCGGGTGGCATCCCCGGCAAATCATCCGGGAATACATCAGGGAATTCTCGGACCACTGGAATGTCTTCCAATCTGATGGTTGTGGCTTGATAGACACTTGGAAGTTTTATTTCTGGACTGTCCAGAAATAATGAGTGAGAACCGTGCACTCCTGAGTTTAAGTGCACGACTCGGAGGACGGTGTCTAAAACAGCGCCGTGGCGGTTTAACCACGACATCCCTAGGATGACATCGACCTTCTGTCCCTCTAAGATAATGAGAGACGTGGGGTACACTCTACCCGCTAAGCATAATGGTGCTTTGGAGACCATTACGCTTGCTGAAATCTTCCCACCCGGTGAACAAATTAAATATGGACTATCGGTGGGTAGTATTGGCAAGCTGTGTTTAGCAATGAAAGCTTGGCTAATAAAATTATGCGTGGCGCCTGAATCAAATAGTACTATAGCCGGATGCTGGTGGAGTTGGAACATACCCGCAAGGATTGGCTCGCCCTCCGGCACGTCCTCAATGGCAAGCTGGTGGACAGTACCGGGCCTAGGGTTTGCCCGCCGCGCATTAGTAGGGTTCCGGGGTTGATTCCTCCCCGGAAACTGTGGTACCACTCCGCCGCCTTGCCTCTCCGGGCAACTGCTCGCGAAGTGTCCTGGACGACCACACTTGTAACATGTGGCCGCTGCTGGTGGAGTACTTGGTGGACGAAAGCCCGGCATGCGTTGCGGAGGTGCAAACGCACGCGGCATCGCCCGCTGCTGCTGCTGTTGTTGCAGTGGTGCTGGCAGTGCCGGCCGGAATGCCGGTGAAGAATACGGCCGACCGCGGAACGGCATCGACCGCTGTGGTGGCTGCCAGCGCGGACCTGATGGTGGGCGATTCACCATCCGAAACTTCTGAGAAGGACCGCCTCCTTCTCCGCTGCTCTGCGGCGCGCTTCGCTTTCGCTCTGCCGCCGCCAACTCCTTGCCGGAGTCTTCCTGAACAATCGCAGCATCAATTATGTCGTTGAGGCTGCCGCGATTGAACATCGCCAGCTTGTCCTTCAGGAGCGGGTTAAGCCCCTGGTAAAAGTGGTCCCGCCGCTTCTCGTCCGTATCTGCGTGATACGACGCGTAGAGTGCGAGATCGTTGAACGCTCTGGAGTACTCCAGCGCGTTCCGGCTCCCTTGTTGCAGGTGTAGGAATTCCTGCGTCTTCCTCTTCATCAAACCGGGCGGTATATGATAGGCCCGGAAGGCCGTCCGAAACTCTGCCCAGGTCATCACTCGGTCGGTGGGTTGTGAAGCACAAAAGTTGGCCCACCACGCGCTCGCGGATCCTTGGAGCTGCTGGACCGCGAACTGAGTCTTGCGCTGCTCGCTGATTTGGAGCAGCCCGAACTTCATCTCTATGGCGCGGAGCCAGTTGTCCGCGTCAAGTGGTTCATCCGCCCTTGAGAATACAGGGGGATGAGTCGCCAGGAAGTCGGAGTAGGAGCTCTGTTGGCGCTCCTCGCGATCTTGACGTCTCTCTGGGCGAGACGTATTGGCGATGAGAGTCTGCAGCAACTCTGTGTGCTGCTGATGCGAGCCCGCCATTGCCGCGACAATGTCGGCCAATGTAACCGTTGGTAGTGGCGGTGGCGGGGTTTGCTGTTGCTGCTGCTGCTGCTGTCCCGAGGAGTCCTCGGGAGGTGGTTGGGAGGTCTCTCCCCCTTGGCTAGTACCTCCAACATCGGGGTTGGCACGAGTACGCGTCATTCTGAAATTCAACACAGCAGCAATTAGCACATGTCTTACTCAAAATTCCATAAACAGGAGTAAGTATTGGAGCGACGCATGATTAACTTGCACAACATTCACATATATTGATAAAGCATAAACTTTATACAAGATACATTATTCTCGGATCTCCGAGAAGTCGTGCTCATGTCGTCACTACCTATACATATGCTACTGTCTACACGACATGTCACCGATTACAAAAGTTGGGTTACGCTACCTTAGCTGCCCTACTTGGCAACCGTAACCCCCTACTCGGAGTAAAATTCGACCTCCTGTGGGTCGTCCTCCTCCGGTACTTCTGCTGGTGGCTCTGGATCTACCACCTCTTCTCCCATTCCGGGTTCTCCCATTGCTGGAAGACCCAAGACCACCGGTATGCCTAACACCGGGGGCACGAGGTCCTGCAATGCATGCACCTCGTCCATAGCCTGGTTGTAGTCCTCTTCCCAGCATTGTCCTTCCTCAATAGCGTCGTCCCGCTCTTGAGCAAGGTCCTCATTCTGCTGGGTTAGGGTCTGCACCAGCTCTTGCAACGCCGCAATGTCAACACGGCTCTTCTTCTTTGCCTTCTTCAGACGACGCAACTGATTGTGTTGTTCATTCAGTCGCTTGATCGTCGGAAGGAGCACATTGCGGAGTGCACTGTGAGCACTCTCAAAATGATCTCCACGGCTTGTGCTCTCCTTGAGCTTGGTGGCGAGATGCTCCGTATGAACAGCTTGGCTGTCCATCACAGCGTTTCCCGCCCTCATTTGGAGGCTGAGATTTGCCTCCGCGGGGTTGTACCTTGGGCAACTCGGGTTTGTTGCCTCTAGGTACCTCTCTTCCCACACATGCTGAGCTCGTCCCTCCACCGGAACGAGTGCGTATGGAGTTCCCTCCATAGCCTGTACGTGTAGTTGGCAGAAACGTGACATAGTGTCACGGGCTGCCACTTGCCACATCCCTTCCGGTTGTCTTCCTCTCACCGTGACGGTGAATGGCACCCAACCGGGTGGCGTAGGCCCTGCAGGAACCTCGACATGGATCGTCCACGTCTTGTTCCCCTCTTCGCCTTCTTCCTTGGCGAAGTATTGCGGCATCTGGTTGTACCCGAAATATTGGAGCATTAGCCACAATGCTCCCGGGTAGCCGCTACGGTCAGAGCAGTGGGAAACTACCCACCCGTTCTCCAACCGTTTATCTGCTGCCATCTGTAAAAATATATTTGAGAAATATCAAATATTTATTTAAACAGTAAACCATTAAGTTATAACATAAGATATGTCATTGAACCCTTAACACTTGGAAACATAGTTCAAATTTTTAAACAAATTTGACTGCTGATCTGCTGTTCCCATGACAGCCCTGACCAGTTTCCATATCAATCTGATTTAGGCCAGGTTAAAAGCAAAACCAGTCCTGGAGCTCAACATCAAAGTTAAAGTTAACTTCAATAGCTTTCCAGAAAGTATTTGGTTGGCCTAAGATCTGCTCTGGTTCAAAAGTTATGAGATGTCAAAGTTAACAGAATTTCTGGGAACAATTGGACAGCACCTCCCTGCCTTAGGTACTGATTTGATCCAAGAATTCCAGTTAATTCTGTTCCTAATCTGACAAAACTTTCTGTTACAAAGTTGTAACCCATCTCATAAGCTTCCCAGAACCACCTCATTTTCTATTTTTGGATTTTTATGCAGGAAGTTATGCTTAATTTACAGAGAGTCTACAGAGAGTCTTTGCTCCGTCCTGTTTTCTGGACAGTTTCAACTCTACTGCATTTTTTCGAGTGGTTAAGGGATGAAACACCTCTGGAACTCAACAGAAAAGTTGTAAAGCTCCTCCAAAGCTTTCCAGAAATGTATCATACGACCCCAACCTCGAAAGAACTCAACCTCTAACCTCTGATTAACTTCAGCCTTGATTTAGCTGAAAACAGAGTGCTCTGTCCTTAACATCCTATAAGTTGAAAATTTATTAACTTTGAATATCCTGTTCAAGGGAAGGAGTTACATCAAGTTTTACTACTTTGGATCAAAACCATCAAATTTTAAATGAAGTTGTTCATTTTGTTGGGTGTGACGTCGAGGCGTCACCAGATTATGTCGGTACTACGTCCTCACAAAGGAAAAACCTATACCGGATTTAGCCGGCTTCGTTAGTTCAGTGGCACTACTCGTCACTCGCACACGGATGCTACACGTCTACCGTTTCGTGGTAAGGCTACCTGCAGAAACTCAAACAATCATCAGACTCGGCTGCACACCGAGCCCGGAATCCATACAGTTTGTACACCCGGCCGTCATCACTCGCCCGGATGTTCTCAAGCCAAACACGCCTTGAGTTACGTGTTCACGTTTCAGACCACGTGACGGGGTCTCCCATGTTGCACCACGCACGCCAGGGACAGACGTTGCTCGAATACCCCAAACGACATGAAGAGTCGTAGAGGATATCAAAGCGGGTCGGGTTACCTGCCACCCGTGGGGCTCCACCCTTCAGCTTGTGCGCACTGGTGGACAGCGCTTACGTGCACCCCCCAAGACATGAACGTCCCGAGATGCACGATTTTCCGACATAACAAATAAGTTAATAAGCCACTTTCTATATACTAATAACATCCTTATACGGGCTACTAACTCGTTCCTCACTGGATTTTTGAAAAAGAAGACCTTTGTACTGTGTTAAACCTCAAGCGAGCTCTGATACCACGCTGACACGACCCCACTGGTCCTGTCGAGCCAGGATCACGCTGAGGGGTGCTGCGTTGCACAACACCGTATAACACACGTCAAAGGTACAAAGCGGAAGCGGAAGCTTTATTACATAAACAAGTTTATCAACATGTTTACATCAAAATAAGTTTAGTCCACACTCGCGGGCGTAGACTAAGCATCAAGTGCACGTTCAGCCCTCGAACGTGTCCTTGCTAGCACACACGCACACTAACTCTGCGGCGTGCACGACTCCCACTCGACGGGGTTCCCCTCCTGGGGTTCCGTCTCCTCTTCGGGAGTCCCTTCCTCATAGAACCCTGCAAAAGCTTCAAACACAAGCAGTGAGCACGAAGGCTCAGCAAGTCTGACCCGTCTCACCTAAACATGAAACTTCTACATGAGGGTGATGGGTTGCATGAGGTAAAAATCATTTGCAAGGACTCGCCTAATTAGTAGAACCTTACTTTCAAGTTTTAGCAGCAGGTTGTGGAGAACTTTACGCTAAGGCACATGAGAGAGCCGCAATCAAACAAGAAACGCATTTCTCTCATGTACTTTGCCCAAAGTTGAAAAGAACTTTAGTTAGCACTAAGCTACAACATATCATTAACAATCAATATCCAACTTTCAATCAGCAACATTTTAACATGTAACTAGCCTGTTCTTTCTACGTCACGGTACAGTGAACAAGTGGTACTCACTGACCGCGAGGGACGGCGATTATAATCGATTTACACCTGCAGGGTTACCCGAACAACCCGTCACGTACGCCCGTACTCGATGTTGCCTACAACAACCATCACGGACGCCGTACGCGACTACCTTTCACCCGTTAGCCAAATATTGAACCGGTCCCATCGTCCCGAGCAAGAGGTCCCTGCACGCGCATCTCTGTGCCGCCAGCTGATTTACACCTCGAGCTCTCAACCTACCCTCTGAACGACGGGCAATGCCTCAATACCCAGCTACCCGAGTTACATCAGTTTCCCGGTTCCCATATAGCCGGTAGGTCTTCGGTACTGTTCTAGCTTGTTCAACAGGCCCGCACACGGCTCGGTCCTCAATCGACACAAGCGGAGCTACAGCACACAGGCCCCAAAGTCCTGCTGCCCTTACTCTCCGCTCGGTCTCATTTTCTTGCCATGTGTTTCATGTGCTATCTCTACCCGAGCAATGTGCCTCTAGCCTATTCTCGCGAGTAGTTCCAACTACTCGACTTGTACCGAATCCTACTCTATCCTAGCAATGCAGTGGCTAACGGGGTTTGCAATCCTAAACCCCAACCCATGGTTTTCTTGGCTATGCAGTGGGGTTTCCAAACAAGACTCTGATGCACAACATAAAGAAAACAAGTATGTGCTCAAAACAATAAAAATTTATAAAATGGTTAATGCAAACCGGGGCTTGCCTTGCTGCTCTTGGTCGTAGGCTAGCTGTTCCTCCGGAGTAACGAAGTCTAGGACTTCGGGTTCCTCCTCGACCTTAGCGACTACATGATAAGAACAATGTATGTATTAATTAAATGCTTTTGTATTAACTTTGAAGTTGTGAAGTCTATAACCTTTACTAGATAGACCTAATGACTGTGAAACTTTTACTGTGGCTTGGTTACAACCTAAACAGAGACTTGGTCAAGTTTTAGTTGCAGCAAAGCTCATTTGAGCCCTCCACAAATAATTATGTCCTTGACCTTAATTAAAGGCTTTTAGGGTGTTCTAGGTATTTTCATGAAACAAACTATGACTTTCTGAAAACTAGATTTTCAGAGGGTTCTAATGGAATTGGTCTCACTTAATTTGGAAGTCTCTAACTAAAGATATGAGCTAAACAATTTCAGAGAAAATTCTGAAAATGTTTCTGAACATTTTCTATTTTCTCTGGAACAGTTTTACTAATCACACCATTAGGTGGACTAAATGAGCTCAAATGGATCTGAAATTTTTATGGTAGCTCAATGATATTTTGGTGAACATCTCAGCAAAATTTCAGGATTTTCCGCCAAAGGATTCTCCAGTTAAAATTCCTAACAGTTTAAACTTTAAGGAATTAATTCTGGAGAATTAAGGAATCTCATGAAGTGACACTTGATTTTCTGGAAAGTACTCAAAGAGCTGAATCCAGCAAAATTTGGTTCACTCAATTTGGAGCTTTCTAGCCAAAGTTATAAGGATTTGAAGTTTGAAGGAAATCTGAAAATCGGGGAAAAGTTTAAACTCGCGCGTGGGCCCAGGAGACACGCGTCGCACGCCGAAGCGACAGCACACCGCGGCCCACAAGGCTTTTGCGCGCCAGCACACCCGATCCCGGCCACAGCCGGATCCCGATTCAAAATATCGGCCGCTGACAGCTGGGGTCCACCCCCTTCTTCAACCTCGCGACACCCGCGCTCCGCCGCCGAGGGACCTCGCCGGAGAGCTCGCCGCCGGCTGCTGTACAGCTTCAAACTTCTTGATTCTGGCCGCCCCTGCCTACTTTTACTTGGGGAACATGATCCGAGGGTCAGCTGCTCATGACAACGGCCGGAGCATGGTCGGCGACGAGCCGCCATATCGGAACGACTTCGGCCATGACGGCTGACGCTCCTAGTACCTCAGCTACTTGGGAAATCGGTCGGGGAGCATCAGTGGACCTCAGAGAAGGTCGACATGAGCTCGAGGCAGCTCGGGGAAGGCCCGAAATAGGTCCTCACCGTGCGCCCGATACCCCCCGTGCGTTCCGCCATCAGTAGACCTTGAATTACGCCGGGCACAGAAGTCCTCCGGCCCAGAGTTGTGAAGGCAACTTGTGCGTCACCGTGTCTAGTTCGTGTGGGAGTGGCCTGAGGCCCTCTAATCCTTTCTAGAGCACGAATTAAACAGAATCGTACCCGAGGGTCGTTCTGCACACAGAAAGGGGAAAAGTGGAAATTCGCCGCCGGTGAGCAACCACTCGAGCTGTGGCTCGGGGATGAGCAGCACCGATCACTTGCGCGTCCAAGGGTGCCTTGGCTCGGGCGTGACAACGCCCAGGTTGGGCTGTCCACGAGAGCCCGAGGTGCGGCGGTTTCCAGTTCCGAGTTTGATCTTTCGGCACAGCCGATATCACTCGGTTTCAATCGATTTCTATCAATGGAAAGGATGGAGGATGGTTGCTAGTACCTTGCTGGGACCTTGGAATGGACAGAGGAAGCTGCGATCAGCTCGATCCAGCAGGAACTCGAGCGCCGGTGATGGCAGTGGAGAAATGGATCGTGCACGTCGGCAGCTCGGGGAATGGCGACTGAAGCACGCCGGGGAGGGAATAAATAGGCCGGTCGGCCGGTCTCCGGCTTGGGGCACGCAGCAGGAGCTGGCGCCGGCTGCCCCCTTCGGTGGCGCGCGCGCACAACAGCCGGGAACCGACTGAACTGTGGTTCAGTCGGTTTGCTTTGAGGCTGAGGCTGACATGTGGGTCCCACTCCTCTTTTAACCTCTGAAATTTATTCCTAACAGCTGTGGTAAACAGTGAACCCTATTCTACCCTTGGCAACTCAAATTATTCACCCAAGAGCCATTTGAATTGATCAAAGTTCAAATGAGGTTTGGTTTGAATGAATTTCAGCACAAGTGCAGTTTGAAATTCAAATAAAGTTTGAATTTCTCCCCCTTAGCTCATGTCAAGATCAACTCCAAATGGAGTGAAAATTGGTGTGTGAGCTCACAAAAATGTGCTGAGCAAGAATATGCCTTCCACTTTTAAATTCAGTGGGTGAAAACAGTTTGAATTTGAATATGTTTTCAAACTGCCCCTTTCCTATCTACACCCAAGATGACCTCAAAAATGTTTTGAATTTGGGTGAAACTTGGCATGGACATCCTTGGCAAAGTGTAGGAGTTTTCATATGTCCAGCCCATCTATATCACATGTGGGAAGTACCACTTTTGCAATGTGTGAGTTTGTTCCCTAATGAGCATGTTGATAATTGTTACTTGCTCTTTATTTGTGTTCATCATTTTTCCTCAAATGAGGTGTGTGGTGTGGGGATGAACACTGCAAATGGGTGTCAAAAACTGAGGCCCTTACATGCGGGCATAATGCAAACAAGCCATGATGAATTCTGGAACCTAAAGCAAGGTGACATGAGTGTTATTGAGTATGCGAAGGAATTCAATCTCTTAGCTCAATATGTCCCTGACTATGTGAAGTCACCAGCCATGAAGGGTTATCACTTTTACCGAGGGCTGACCGCTAGGCTGCGATGTGAATTGGCTCAAGTTAGCCAAGGGAATTTTGATGAGTTTTTGAGCTGTTCTATCACTCAGGAATATTATTCCAATCTCTACCTCAAAGAAAAGAGGGAGAGGGACTCATCACAGGAGGAATGCAATCCTCTACCTCAGAAGTATCGGTTGGTGATCCGTTCACCTTCCGGTCGAGAGATTCCACAAGAGGTGCAATCATTCTGGGAGTGTGACGATTCGTCTACTTCACAGAGGTTTTATTCCCCTCCAGCGCAGCAGCAACTTATTTCGCCTGCACCTCAGTATAAACAAGGTGCACCCGAATGTTATTTCCCTCAAGAGGATGAAAATGGTCAAGGTGATTTCTCCGCTGAACCGAGTGCTGTCCCACTACATATTGACAATGAACTCAACATCAATGAAGCAACTGAACCGAGCAGAAACATTGTGTCTGTGGGTCCAGTTCCAAAGAGTGATCTTGGACTCCCAAGAAAGGCTATGTCCAAAGTGGGGACAGTTAATTATGTGTCAGTCGATGATCTACCAAAGGGAGGACCTGTTCTTGCCGGCAGGTTCACCTTAAATGACAAGCCAGTTGTCATTTTATTCGACTCTGGTGCAACACATAACTTCATTAGCAGGGCGACGGTGATCCGGGATTAGATCTCCACCACAATCACAAAAGGTTCTTACCTTATTCATTCGACAGGTGGAGACATATCAACTAATGAAGTAGTTTCTCTAGCACCACTTTGTTTGGGTGGAAAATTTATCCTACCACCCTCATTATTCTCGAAGACCAAGGAATCAATGCCATATTGGGAATATCATGGTTGACCTTCCATAAGGCTGTTCTGGACATCGAGAACAGGAGTGTTCACTTGGACTCTCCACTTCACGGACGTCAAACATTGTATCTCGGCGAAGCGGGTTCCAAGGACCCGGAAGTATGTAATGCCGAGGCATGCAAGTTAGAAGACATTCCGGTAGTCCGTGAATATCCGGACATGTTTCCTGAAGATCTCCCAGGCTTACCACCTGAGCGCGAGGTGAAGTTCAAAATAGAGTTGATACCGGGAACCACGCTGATCTCTCGGAGACCATACAAAATGGCTCCGAATGAATTAGCCGAGCTGAAGGAGCAACTCAAGGATCTGATGGACAAGGGGTTTATTCATCCAAGTTCATCACCATGGGGTTGCTCAGCTTTATTTGTGAAGAAGAAGGACGAGACGCTGCGGCTATGCGTCGATTATCGTCCTTTAAATGTTGTGACGATAAAGAACAAGTATCCACTACCAAGAATTGATATTCTTTTCGATCAGCTAGTGGGTGCTAAAGTCTTCTCTTAGATGGACCTAAGGTCGGGGTATCATCAAATTAAGATCCGAGCGGAAGATATCCCGAAAACAGCATTCTCGACAAGATAAGGACTCTATGAGTATCTTGTCATGTCATTTGGGTTGACCAATGCTCTGGCCCACTTTATGTATCTTATGAACTCGGTGTTCATGCCGGAGCTGGATCAGTTCGTCGCGGTATTCATCGACGACATCTTGGTCTATTCCAAATCAGAAGAGGAACACGCTAAACATTTGCATATTGTGCTCCAACGACTGAGAGATCACAAGCTCTATGCAAAGTTTAGTAAATGTGAATTCTGGATCAACCAAGTGCTGTTTCTTGGACATATTATTTCAGCGGAAGGCATTGCTGTTGATCCAAGCAAGATTGAACAAGTGCTGAAGTGGAAGTCTCCAACATCCGTCCATGAAGTTCGTAGCTTCTTGGGTTTGGCGGGATATTACCGGAGGTTCATCCCGAGCTTCTCAAAAATCTCCAGACCTATGACGGAGCTACTGAAGAAGGGCACCAAATATGATTGGAGCGAGCCATGCGAGGAAGCTTTTCAAGCGTGGGTGAAACACCTCACAACAGCCCCGGTTTTAGCTCAACCGGATGCAACCAAGCCTTTTGATGTTTATTGCGATGCGTCCGGCATCGGACTTGGTTGTGTACTCATGCAAGGAGGACGTGTGGCCGCATATGGATCACGGCAATTACGGAATCAAGAACAACATTATCCAACTCATGATCTCGAACTTGCTGCCATGGTATTAGCTTTGAAGATGTGGAGACATTACCTATTGGGAAATCTGGTTCATCTCTACACCGACCACAAGAGTTTGAAGTACATATTCACTCAGAAAGAGTTGAATATGCGACAACGGCGATGGTTGGAGCTGATCATGGACTATGAGATTGAAATTCATTATCATCCGGGCAAGGCAACTGTGGTTGCCGATGCACTCAGCCGGAAGTCTCATATTCATAACCTAACCATTGCGCCAATAGAAGGGGAAGAACCAAGTCTCTACTTGGTCCCATATGGACCTCTACATAATCTAGCCCTCATACCCACAACAAAAGAGGAGGTTATGGAAGCTCAAAAGAAAGACAAGGGCATGGCTCATATCAAAAGGAGGTTGAAGAACGGGGAGATGAAATGTTTCCGGTTAGATGATGAAGACACCCTATGGTTCAAGGACCGGATAGTCGTACCCCATGATATGAGGCTGCGGAAGAAAATTTTGGATGAGGCTCACTTATCCAAATTTTCTATTCATCCAGGCAGCAATAAAATGTACCAAGACCTTAGGAAGAAGTTTTGGTGGACACGTATGAAACCTGAAGTTGCAAAATACGTTTCAGAATGTGATACGTGTCGAAGGATTAAGGCCGGCCACGTGAAGAAGTCAGGCCTGATGCAACCACTAAATATACCGGCATGGAAGTGGGAAGACTTGAGTATGGATTTCATCGTTGGGTTGCCGATGACCTCCAACCACCATGACCCGATTTTCGTAATCGTTGACTGATTAACCAAATCGGCACGTTTCATTCCGGTGCATACCAGATACACCTTCAAGCAGTATGCGGAGTTATACATAGCATGGATCTTGTGCCTACATGGAGTTCCCCGGACGATCATCTCTGATCGGGGCGCGTTGTTTGTTGCTCGTTTCTGGGAGCAGCTACACGCATCCTTGGGAACCAAATTGATACGAAGCTCCGCGTATCACCCTCAAACCGATGGGCAAACGTAGAGGGTGAATCAAATTCTTGAAGATATGCTGAGAGCATGTGCCATCCACCACGGTAAGAGCTGGGATGATCACTTACCGTTGGCAGAGTTCTCATATAACAACGTGTATCAATCAAGTATCAAAATGGCGCCTTATGAGGCTCTCTACGGCCGGAAGTGCCGCACGCCCTTGAACTGGTGTGAATCTGGTGAGAGAGTTATTTACGGGATTGATCTCGTAAATGAAGCTGAAGAGCGGGTAAAGCTTATTCAAGCAAATCTTAAAGCCACTCAGTCTAGACAAAAGAGTTATGCGGATAAGAGGCGTCGTCCTCTAGAATTTCAAGTTGGGGACCACGTATACCTCCGCTTATCTCCTATGAAGGGCATTCACCGATCGGAGTGAAAGGAAAATTAGCTCCGCATTTCATCGGTCCCTTCGTCATCATTGAAAGGTGTGGACCCGTGGCATACCGTTTGGAGTTACCGGTAGACTTAGCCGGAGTTCATAACGTCTTCCACATATCCCAGTTGCGAAAGTGTTTGAAAGTTCCAACGGAGATTCTCACGGGAGACATAGCAGATTTGAAGCCGGACCTCACTTATGTTGAGCATCCAACCCGGATAATTGATGAAAAGACTCGTGAGACCAGAAACCGAATGTTGCGATTTTTCAAGGTGCTATGGGAAAATCACACGTCCGACGAAGCTACATGGGAAAGCGAGGAATATTTACAATGCAATCATCCTGAGTTGTTAGAGGCTTATGTTGAGTAGTTGTCCTCTCCATTGTGTCCTTAATCATGAATTTCGGGACGAGATTCTTTTTAAGGGGGGAGGAATGTAAAAGTCCCAAAACTTGTAAATAGAAAACTAGAGCTATGAATAAAGTTGAGTTATATACAAGAAATGGGACTTACAAAAACTTTTGTTTACTCATGAAAGTGTTGGCATGTGCAATAAAGCTTTGAATTCAGTTTGAATTAAGAGGGTCACTTCAAAAAGAAGAAGGGCATTTTCAAAAGAGGAAATTCAAACTGTTGTTTAAGAAGTTGTATTTGCAATGGCCAACTGAAGCATCAGAGGGCATAATTGAATTCTTCAGGTTCAAATTATGGGGAAGGCAAACTTTGGGCAAATTTGGAAGTGCTTTGATAGGTATATCAAAGGGGCTTGTAAATTTATTCCAAATTTGAATTTAAATTTGAAACTGTGGCACAACTTGCCAAATGGCCAAATGGATTTTGAATTTGGATCCCTCATAGCTGAATTTGCAATGTGTCAAAAGTTTGTGATCTTTTGGGGCTGAGAGGAGCTGTGGGCCCCAATTGTCATTGAGAGGGGAGATCAAAAACTTACTGCCTAAGTCTTGCTCTCGGGTAGACACGAGCTCGATCAACGCACGGGCTCCACCGAGGCTACCCCAAAGCCACCGCCTCACCCGGCCTCTCGTGCTGGCGACCAGCTTACCAGCCCCCCTTGCCCTTAGCGTGATCCTTCCCCTCTGAACCGAGCAAACGGTGTTTCTCCTTTCCTCCTCGCGCCCATTAAACGCCGAGCTCGCCGCCGCCTCGGTTCTGACCGGGGAGGCATGTAAACCCAGCACACAGCACTGCCTGAACCGTAAAATGGCAAGGCCTGATCGCCCTCCACTCCCTCAGCACAAGAGCAGCCCAAATTACGGGTCCCCTAGCCAGAAAACGGCTCCTCCGCGGTGACTTGAAACGAAACTGACGTCGGGCTCTCGTGGGCAGCTCACCACTGTGGGTTTCAAGCTCAAGCAGCGACGTTAAGAGGCGCGCCGTACCGTCGTGGTGCTTCTCCCCGGAGCTCAGCTGAAACGGTGATCCTCAATGACAGAATTCAAAGATTTTTCTCCGGAGCACGACCGTGGACCCTCTGGTAAAGATTTCTCAAATTCGCGCTTAATTTGAACTCAGAGGTCACCAATTTTTGCACAAAGGGTCTAGACTTAATGGCGGTCCGATCCCCTTCACAACCTGAGCTAGAAACCCCGTGTTAGCAGCTAATTTCGAGTTCTTTCTTCGGCGGCCATGGCGGGAACGATCGGGCGCTCGGTGAAGTCCTAGTAACCGTCGTTCCCGAGCTACTTGGTGGCCATGTGGAGCTTCTCTAGGCATCACTGATGCTGTAGAGCCGATCCTTTGGGGTTTTTGTGGGCTGAAGCGATCGGTCATCGGCGCCGAAGCTCCACCGAGGCCGTTGCACGCCGCCGACCTTGTTCCGGGCCTCTAGAGCGTGTGCTGACCCCCTAGATGAGTTCCTCGTCCCCAAAAACCCCCGGGCAGCGAGTAGCAGACCGAGGAGCGGCCGGGAAGCCGTGTCCGGTGAGCTCCGACGAGGGGGCGGCACGGGAAAAAGGAAACGGCCCGAGGAGGAAGACGACCGGCGGGTCCCACGTGTCAGTGGTGAAAAATTAAATCCCCGATCAGCTGCAGCCCTGGGATCCAGTGTGGTGGCGCGGGAAAGGTCCTGTGGCCCCGTGTGGCTCAGTTCCAGCGGCTGACACGTGTAGGATGGACCCACAGTCAGAGTTTGAATATTTCCCGATTAGTTTGAATTTCCAGATTTAGTTTAAACTTTAGAACCTCATAACTTTTGCTAGGAAGCTCCAAATTTAGTGATTCAAATTGGGTTGGATTCAGGATGAAAAACACTATCCAAATATGCAACCCAATTTGCATGAAAACCAATAGAAAATTCTGGAAAATTCATTAAAGCTTTGCAGCAAAAGAATTTTTGAGGGAGTTTGGTTCATCCAAAAATCCCCACATTTTGCCAGGGTATTATTTAGGCTGTTAGGAAACTACTGTAAAATTTTCAGCTCATTTAGAGTTGATTTATTTAGGGTAATTCTGATTTCAATTTTCTGTATTCAAATGAGTACAGAAACATTTTCAGAGAATTTCCAAAACTTGGAAATTCAATTCTAGGCATTCCTTTGCTCCAAAAATCCTAGGAAAACTAATGCATACTCCCTGAGCTATGTGTGAAATTGTAGTTCACTTGAATTTGCATGAAAATGCAAATTTATTCAGAATTAATTCCTTTTGGCCTAGATGCTTAGGGAATTGTTCTGGGTGATCTACTTAGTGAAATATTCTGAATTTTGGTCTAGAGGACTTTCTTGTGACAAGGAACTCCAAAGAAAATTTCCAGCTCCATTGGATACCTGGATCAGTAGTGTTCTGTTTAACCTATTAGGTGATCACCACCCAAGTGATGAACCTCACTTCTCACTTGATGATAGTACTTAAACACACACCCAAACCACTAGCACCAGTGTCATTTTAAATTCTTAAACAGAGTTACAGTGTTAAACTTGTCTTTAGCACATGTTAGCAAAAGTTTTATAATTAAACATGTATGCATTTTCATACGTGTAGTGATTAAACGTGGAAAGTGAAGAAGGAGAACTTAAGCTTGGATCAAGGAACAAGAAGGGCAGGAATTGAACTTCAAGTCATCAGCAACTAACTTCAGATCATCTCACTTTAGTCACCTGCAAAACCAATTCAAGCCCCGGTTTGCATTTAAGTTGTTTTCTCAAATTTTTACTTTGTTCACTACTATGGGTCTAAGTTTGTATGTGCATTAGGTCAAGGCTGTTTTACACTCCAAAGGCATGACCAAATGAACCTTGGATTTAAGGGCAGAAAGGGTCACCTCTTTAGAATAGTGCTGTGCTAAATAGATTAGGACATCTGGTAGAAGTCGCGTAGTTGGAATCTACTCGCGAGTTATAGACGGGATTACACGGGTGTAGTCGGAAATGAGGCAAACTAAAGTTTACATTTCTAAAGATGAGACCGGGCAGGATGGTTAGGCAGTGACAAGACAAGATCTTGGTCGAGTAGCTCTGCCTGTGTCGGTTAATGACCGATGCGTGTGCGGCACCCAGGAGCAGGTATTGAGTTGTGTACCGGATGCTTACTGACATATGGGAACCAGAAAACCAATGTACAAGGTTCACTGGGTTGTAGGGGCATACCACATCGTCTCGTTAGACCTATGAGCCCGAGACGGCGCGACCGGTTCTACAGTCTAGTGTCCTGCGAAAGGTGGCCACATACGACGTAATGAAGGATGCCAGAGTTGGGTCTTCAGAGGCGGGCGTATGTGTCGAGTTATACGGGTAGTGTTTGATTCGAATCACCGTCCATCGCGGTTATTGATGACCTCTTGCTCCCTGTGTTGTGACGTAGTTAATCAAGTTGTGTGGAAATAGTTTGCAAAGTTTTAAATGCTGTTGTGATAATTGTACATTGCATGAAAACCATGTGTGAAGTAGAGATAGAGCAAACTAAAGTTATTTTTCCACCTTGGGACAAGTAACATTGGAATGAAGCGTTTCTTGTTTGAGTGTGGAGTTCCAATGTTGCCGGGCGCAAGGTCACTACTATTATGGCTAAAATCTGAAAGTTAAGGGTGAACTCGTAGGCAAGTCTTTTCGCAAATGACAGGCTTAAGTCTTAGGTTACTTTCATGTAGAGTTTCATGTCTTAGGAGAGACGGTTAAGTCTTGCTGAGCCTTTGTGCTCACTCTTGCTATATAAGTGGTTTTGCAGGTAAACTTCAACACTATAAAGAAGGTTGTCCGTTGAGACTCGAGAACTTCGGAGTCATGTATCACATGGAGAACCTAGCCGCTACCAAGTCTTCATGTTGCTAGCGGGAGGAGTCCGCGGGCTGGACCTCTTCTCGGTTGCTTCATAGTTATTCGACGTGAGCTGTTTATAGACTTCCACTGTAGCTATTTTATGAAAATTATTTACAAAGAACATTTGTAAGCTTCCGCTTTAATTTATGTAATGCATTGTTCCTTATATGTGTGCTGTTGGGTGCCGCATAACACGGCACCACCCAATGCGATCCCCGGGCGAGGTGCCCCGTCCCCGTGAGCGATCGGGACGGTCGGGCCCCGTCACTTTACATCTATGCAAAGTTTGCTTAGTATTATTTTACTAAGTTTTTGAAGTGTTATGGCTGTTTACGGTGGTTAACATTTTGCTATGATTTGCAACATGCTTATGTGAGGTGTTCACGTAAAGTGTTGTGGTTTCCGGAACTAACGTGAGTCAAGTCGCGGACTTGTGCTCAAAAGTATTGGTTATTTATTCATGTGCAGGTGTTTCTTGAGTTCAAGATATGTCTGGTGACGGGATCCATTGAACTAGTCTTAGGTAGAAGATGAGGTTCAACAACCAAGTTCGGGAGGAATTGTGGTTGAGTTGATCGGGAGGTCGCGCAGCATGTTTGGATCAAGAACAATGCATATGAAGGTATCGTGGACGTCGTTGGAAGGTGTTTGCACGTGTGCAAGGAGTGCGTGGACGTGGCAACATGGTTCCAAGGCATGATGAAGAGATGTGGACGTAAAGAATTTGTAGGAAAGGTCCAACCGGCTGGATTATGGACTCAGGCTATGGCTGAGTCGGTTATGGCTCAAATATGGAAAGATTTGAGTTGGTTATGATAGGATTTCGTGTGGGACACGAAGTTGAGTTGTTTTAGTAATGTGGGATACGTTACTAAGGTGTTTGGAAGTCTTAAGATTGCTTCTATCTGTGTATAGAAGAGTCTTGAGCAGTTATGGAAAGTTTCGATTCAGAAACTGAGTAGGATTAGAGTCCTAGTTTGAATTGGGTTGGCCTCCGGGCTGGTTATATAAGCAAGGGAGGCCAGAGCTCGTGGAGAGTAGACCTTGGGCTGTTCCTCTTATGTTTTGATCAATAAAATTCATAATTTAGAGGAGCTTTTGTGCCTCGTTCGTGCGACTTGTTTTTGTCAAGTCTTTCTCATCGAGTTTCTGGACAACACGACAATGATTCGGTGTTTTGATCATAACTCAAGTTTTACAGATCCAATTTACGTGATTCTTTTTGGGTTGTCTTCACAACTTGATTATATATCATCTTTAAAAATTTCACGGTCATTGGATTTGTAGTTTATGATCTACACGAGTTTCTTTTGCATTGTTGCAGATCTAGTTTTTACTCGAGTAGAACAGATTGACCCTCATTTGATCTTTCGATCATAACTTGAGTTTTTCTTGACGGATTTCCAGGATTCTTGTTGTCGTTTCTTCGTGACTTGATTCTCTATAATATATACCACTTTTGTCACGGTTGAACACATTTAAATCAGTTGCATACATAGTTTCTTTATCAGATCGATTTTCTGCCGAGGGGGTTTTTGTTGCTTCCGCTAAAAAGTTTAAATCTACCATTCACCCCCTCTGGTAGCTTTTCACATGCTCTTCGATCCAACAGAAACAAAGCTCATTTGAGCTCTGCACAAATAAAAGTCTAAATGGTCATTACTAGAGCTTCTAAGGATTTCCAGGGATTTTAATGGATCAACCTATTACTTTCTGAAAACTAGATTTTGAGATGGTTCTAATGGAGTTGGTTTCATGTAATTTGAAGAATCCTAGAGGAAGTTATGCCCTAATCAAGATTTGAGAAAATTCTGGAAATGTTTCTGTACATTTTTCTATTTTCTCAGGGCAGTTCACTTAATCACATCATTAGGGGGGCCTAAATGAACTTGGATTGAACTGAAAATTTTCATGTGACTTAAGGATTTTCAAATGAACATGCCAGCCAAATTTCAGAATTTTCCATAAAGACATTCTCCAGATAAAATTCCACAAAGTTTAATTTAGGGAACTAATTCTGGAAAAATAATGGGTTTCATGAACTGAAACTTATTTTGCTGTAAAGTACTCGGAGATCTGAATCCAACAAAATTTGGTTCACTCAATTTGGACCACCCTAGCAAAAGTTATGGGTATTTGATGTTTGAACTGAAATGTGAAAATCTTAGAAATGTTTAAAACTCTGACCGCAGGCCCTACCACGTGGCTGCTTCTTCTTCCTCTCGCCCGCGAGTTCGGCGGTGGTGCACTCCGGCGAGGATCAGCAGAAGTGACTTCCCGGCCATCCCCAGGGCTGAAAATGGCCGCTAGCCCTAATTCGCGACGTTGAACTGGCCTCAGGGGTCAGAGCTTGCCGGCGGTGACCGGAAACGTCCATGCAATGGCAACCGCAGTGGCTAGGATTCCGGCGATGCGGTTCTCGCGCTATGAGGCACAAGAAGGTTCGCGGTTTGCTCATGGAGCACCAGTGGATCACGAGGAACACGAAATGAGCAGCCTCGGAAGCTAAAAATGCTTGCAAATCCACTCTCGGCAGTGACCCGAGGCGTTTTGGCACCGGCGTCTATGAAAATGGCTAGAACTTGGTCATTTCTTGATGGTTATACTCGATTCTTCCTCGAGGAGGGACGCTTGGAGGTGTGGAAGCTACTTGCAAGCTAGCTTGATCATTGGTTCAAGGTGTAAATCAAATTTTGGTTTTGGCCGAGCTTGGTACGTTGCACTAGGGTTCGGAAGTTTCTAAAATTTCTGCTACACAGTGGATCGTTTGCCGAATGGTTTGTAGCTACACCATCTAGGGCTCAACACTGTGGGGACCACCCCGTGGTTCGCCCACTCCAGGATCGCATAGGGTGGTGCCGTGCGATGCGGCACCCAACAGCACACCCGAAAAGAATAAAGAACAACATACAACTTTTTATTTGATATAAAACAGCGGAAGTCTTTTACAAAACTTAATTAACAGCAGAAGTAATTTACATAAGTAGCCTCTCATCCTAACTATGCAAAAGTGCAGCCGTCCAGCCCGGGGACGCTACACATTAGCAGCATGGAACCGGAGATTCACGGCGGTGTGCAGGGCTCCAGCTCGGCCATGTACCCCGGCGGGGGCATCGCCTCGTTCTCGGATCCCTCCTCATAACTCTCACCTGCACACAGCTAAAATATTGCAACCATGAGCACGATGGCTCAGCAAGGCTTAACCGTCTAACCTAGGCATGTAACTCTACATGCAGGGATATGTAAGATGAGAAAAAGGACTTTGCGTCAAAGACACGCCTATAAGTTGATCCTTACTTTCAGTTTTATAGCAGCAGATTCATGTGCCTTAGGCAGCCCTCACATCGGAAGTCCACAATCAAACAAGAAATGCTTTCCTCCGATGTGGTGATGCCCAAAGCGGAAAGTAAACTTAATTAGCTCTACATCTACAGCAGACATGTTTTCCAAAACATTAAGCTATCATCACAGCATATTATCATTCAACTGGCTTACTTCACTTGTTGCTACGTCACGGAACAGTGAACAAGCGGTACTCAAATAACCGCGAGGGACGGTGATTGCAATCAGGAGACACCCGGACAACACGTTGCATACATCCACTTTCAGAAGCGTGATTCCACACCCCTTCCTACACTGTTGTATGCAACCACCTTTCAAAGGAAACCCAAATGTCGAACCGGTCCATCCGTAACGGGCAGGAGGTCCCCACGTGGAGCGTGACTGTACCCACCAGCAGATTTACACCTTGCTACCCTCAACCCACTCCTATTTACGGTTGGGTAAGCCTCGGCAGCCAGGTTAACCATTTACATCGGTTTCCTTCTTATGTCAGTATGCCATCCAGTACTGTTCGATACTTGTCCAGCAGGCCCGCAACGACTCGGTCCTCAATCGACACCAACAGGGCTACGCATGTGAGACCTCCGCTCACTGCTTCCTATCCGCCCTGCTGGGTCTCATTTTCTCCACTCTTAAGCCATTTTCTATTCTGACCAAACCGTGTGATAAAGTCTTATCTCGCGAGTAGATTCCAACTACTCGACTTCTACCGAGATCCTAAACATATTAGCATGGCATTCTCTACTCGTCGAGTCTGTAAACTACCCAACCCTCCATAGGATTTAAAAGGTTATGCAAATGGGGTTTCAATCACCCTAACTCTAATGCAAGCATTCACCCTAGACATAAGTGATACCAATAAAGAATTTGCAAAAGTACTTAAATGCAAACTGGGGCTTGCCTGATTGCGAGTTAGATGGGAAGTCAACTTCTGGTGGGAGGACGTCCAATGGCTCCGGTGCGTCCTCAACTGCGGTCACTAAATGAAATGTAGCAAAATATATGTATAAGTGTTAAGTACTTACAAGAATTGAACTTCTATTCCTAGTTACTGCTATTTAGGATCCTTAATTGGCTTTGGGATTTTTACAGTGGTTACTAGACTCGCTAAGGATGATCTGAGCAAAATTTGGGGAATTGTCCATGCACAATGTAGTCTCCAAAATTCTTACAAGTACAAGGCTTCTCTGAATTTTTGAGCCTATATTAGGAGATTTGACATAGATAATAGTGGAATATCTGAGTAGGGTAAGTCTCCATGGTTCTAACAAAATTTGTTTTACCATTTTTGGAGCTACCAACCGAGATATATGAATTTTTGAAGTTGAATAGGAGTTCTGAAATAGTTTCTGTTTAAATTTGAATTTTCAAATAAAGGTTGAACTTGGGAAGGCAGTTTATCCTAGCAATTGAACTCTAATGAAGCCCAAATTTTTACTGGAGATCAGTAACTATGAAAAGGATTAGCTTCCCAAATTTGGGAATATTTCATAAAGAATTGCTCCTGTAATAAATCCCTAAAAGATTTACTAAAAACAATCCTACAGAAATTTCTGGGCATTTTCATAGCAAGCTAATTGTTCCTCTGTGAAGTACTCCTCCTAAGGATTCCAATAAAATTGGTCCCACCCTTTTTGGAGTTTTCTACACAAAGTTATGGGTCTCCAAAGTTTGAACTGTATTAGGAAAACCTGGAAATGTTTAAATTCTGTCTGTGGGCCCCAGCCATCAGCTCTCTCTTCTTCCTTGCACCAAACACAGGAGCCTGCGGCGCTGCTCCAGCGAGGTTGGCGGGAAGGGCTTTCCCGGCCATCTCCCGGGCCCAAACTGGCCGCTCCTCCATTATTGACCGTGCTGAACACTCTGGCAGGGTTGCCGGTGGCCGTAGCTCACCGGAAACCACCGCGCACCGGTGACAGCAGGGTTTTGAACTCCGGCGAGGTCGGGAACCCTCATCCCTCCACCAAATGATCGGTTCTAGGGCTCTAGAGCACCAGTGGAAGATGTAGGAGCTCGTAATGGTCTCGGCCGCCGGTGAAACAGCCGGCAACAGGGGGCTCCACGGCGACCCGAGGAGCTTTTGCATCGGCGACTAAGAAAACAGCTAGGACTCCCTCATTTCTTGATGTTTTTGCTCGGTTCTTCATTGAGGAGAGGTGCTAGGAAGTATGGAAGCTGTGTGCAAGCTTGCTCGAGCTCTAATGGATCGTGCGCCACGAATTTTTTGTTAGACCGAGCACTACCCGTCGGTGCACAGTTCCGGGAAATGGTGAAATTCTCGCCACCGGTTCTAGCAATCGCTAAACGGCCTCCTGCTACACGACCAGGACATCTACACGCACCTTTCGTGTACAGAAAAATGGAGAAGAGGTTGACCGAGGCGCTCTGTCCACGGTGGCCCGACTTTGGTTCCTGCCGGTGGCTTCGGTTCTTGGCGCCGATCCTCGAATTAGGGCCAACAGCAGCCCCAAGCGTCAAAGCTGAGCGGGGGACTACATTGTACCCACGTTGGCGCTCCTCTTTTGTGTTGGCAACTCGGGCGAGGAGGGATCAGCGCTGGCTTGCGATCGAAAATGGTCGAGACAGCGTCGGCGGCTCGTGTTCGAGCGTAGGAGCAGAACAGAGGCTGAAGCACGAGCTGTATGTGGCGAAATCCACCTGCGGCACTCGGGGTGAGGTGATCAAGACAAGCAGCGCCGAGGATACCAGTAGGTGGCGTGGTGGAAAGCCTCGGGCACGGGTAGAAGTCGAGCGCTGGCGCGCTGTGATCGTCCGAGGGGAAAACAACTCGGTTTGTTTGATTTGTGTGGCTGACAATTGGGTCCCACCTCCCCCTCTTTTAGTCAAACTTTTCTCTGATATTTTTCATCCAGAAACTCAGAATTAAAGGCCTTACTTCACCCCAAAGTTAAGGTTTGAATTTGCTGAATTCAAATGGTTTGAATTCTGGTGTAGAATTTGAATTGTGTTTGACCATTTGAATTTGAAATGAATTTGAATTCTCCCCTTTGTAGTGCTCCAAAAACATAGCAAACCAGGCCCAACATTTCTGATTGTTGGCATGGCTGTTAATTCAAATATGGAGAACACATTTGTGGAACTAAATTGGCAAATTGAGGGGATTGGAATTTGAAACTGAATTTGAAATTCAGATTAGAGGGCTTCTCCTTTTAATCCCAAACAAATATTGAAACTCCTCCAAATGAGCTGAAATATGGAAGGGTGAATATTTGGGCTATGAAGATGCAAGTTATGAATTTAGATCTCCATGTTTGGAAGTTTTCGGAAGTTTGAATCCTCACTTTGAACTTACACCATTATAATTCAAAGTTTTAATTCCCCTCATTTTTTCTAAGTGTACATGAGCTGAAAATTCTTGCTACCACTTTTTGGGGATTTTGCACACACGCACATTTCTTGTGTAGTAAGTTGAAGGGAGGCCATAGGGGGCTGTCGACGGTTAGCCGAAGCAAGGTTCCGTCGGTTTCTTCCCGGTCTTCGGCGGCGATGGCCGAATTGCAAGTAACAGAGCGCAAAAGCTTCGGTGTAGCATGGGGAGCAGCTAGAGCACGTCTTGGCGCTCCCTTTTGATGTATAGCACTTGCGCAACCGGTGATTGGGCACCGGTGTATGAGGGGAAATCAGAAGTGCGGCCGTCCGTCGGTTCTTTGCGCACGGGAGCAGGACAGAGGCGGCACGAGCTGGGAGAGAAGGAAGCTTCGACAGTGCAGCGTACATGGGCGATAGGAGAGAGCGCGACTTGATCGGGAGCAAGCGCTGGTGCGCGCGTGGGTTCAGCGGTGTGAGGTTGCACACGCGCTGGCTCGCTCTTGGCAACAACCCGAAGAACAGAGGCGGTTCCCTCAGTTTGAGGGGCTGACATATGGGCCCTCTCTCCCCCTTCTCTCTTTTATTTTGTTTTCACTGCAAAGATCTCAGCTACTCACTATTGAAGTGTAGACTTTACTCCAAAGTCATGAGTTGAATTGGATTTCCTCGAATTGAGGTTGGTTTAGCTAAATTTGATTCACAACTGAACTTGAATTTCAAATTCAGTTTTGAATTAATCCAAATATAGCTCCCAACAAGATGAACTCCAATGAGGATGAAAATTGGTGGACTAACTCAAAAAAATGTGCTGAGTTTGAATATGAAGTCAACTTTTGAATCCAAGTGATGAAAGTGACTAAAATTTGAATTTGCATTCAAATTAGCCCTTTTTACAATTGTATTCAAAAGTGCCTCAAAATAATTTAAACTTGCATGAAACTTGGCATGAGCACTCCTAAAAGTGTTTAGGGTCTAATGGGGAGCTCAGCCTCTCATGTTTATATGTGTGAGGTCCTACTTTTGGATTTGTGAGCTCTTCCTCTAATCAACCTCTTGATGGTTGTTACTTGCTCTTCACAAATGTTCATGAGACTTCCACAAAATGAGCTGTGGTGTGGTGACGCGATGAACACTCTAGCAAGTGAAATCTTGGGCTTTTACATTAGGGTTGCCAAAAAGCATTCATGCAGGGTCTCTTTTGAAAGGGGTTTGCAAAGCAAAAGGGGGTAACTGAGTCATGATTTTAGTTGGTGAGACCTGGGGGAGATGAACTCCATTCCACTAGTTCCCTAAGTTTAAACACGGCACCTACTGCCAAACAATCCAATTCAAGGGGACATACTAAGACTAATCAACAGGAGTGCAGAACATAGTGTGTCAAGATCGTGACAACGGTTATCCGGATTTTAACACTCTGCAGAGGTTGTACACTTTACCCACAGGTAAAGTACTCCTAGTAAGGGAGTAGCGTAACGTTCACCTCATCTTCCCTGAGTAACCCTAAAATCACACCATGGGACGCACCCGGGGCTATTTGGGCAATTACTCTCCCAGCCAGATCACTGGTAATGACTCCCCTGTGTCTTTTCCTGGTCTCCCATGCCCTACTGTGTGGGGGCATGGCCCGTCCTGACACTCCAGGAATCGCATTGGGTGGTGCTGTGTTAAGCGACACCGACTAGCACACACAGAAATGAATCCAAGACATACACAAGTGTGTATTAAACAAGAGAGTTGTTTTACAAATAATTGTACAGCAGCGGAATATAAAAATCAAAGTTGCAGCGGAATTACAACTTTGATCACCCTCATGAGCCTAGCTAAGCAGCAAAGGAGATATCCTGCCCGAGCATACCACTTTCTAGCAGAAGGAAATGTATTCGGCGGCAAGCAGGGTTTCTTGTGACCATGCAGCCAAGAATGGCGCTGTCATGCTTAACCCTTCACGGTATACGGCTGAATACCTGCAAAACAACAACTCTGCAAGAGTGAGCACAAACGCTCAGCAAGACTTAACCATCTCACCTAGGGCATGCAACTCTACATGAAGGTAACTTAAGATACAAACAAGTAAGTTGCATAAAGTCTCACCTGCGAGTTCATCCTTAATTTTCAGATTTTATCCATCATAGTAATGACCTTGCGCCGAGCAACATTGGAACTCAACAATGTAACAAGAAACACTTCATTCCAAAGTTACTTATCCCAAGGTGGAAAATAACTTTAATTTGCTCTATCTCTACTTCATACGTGGTTTTCATGCAATTCCAATTATCATAACAGCATATAAAACTTGCAAACTATTATCACACAACTTTGATTACTACGTCACAACACAGTGAGCAAGCAGTATTCATATCCGCGAGGGGCGGTGATTCGAATCAACCACTGCCCGGCTTACTCGACACATACGCCCGCCTCTAAAGACCCAAATCTGGCGTCCTTCATAAAGTCGTATGTGGCAACCTTTCGTAGGACACCTGACTGTAGAACTGATTGCACCGTCTCGGGCTCATAGGTCTAACGAGACCATGTGGTATGCCTCTACAATCCAGTTAACCTGGTACATCAGTTTCCTGGGTCCCTTATACCAGTAAGCATCCGGTACACAACCCAATACTTGCTCAGTGGGGCCGCACACGAGAACGGTCCTTAACCGACACAGGCCGAGCTACTCGACCAAGATCTCATCTTGTCGCTGCCTACACTCTCTGCCCAGTCTCATCTTTGGAAACATAAACTTTAGTTTGCTTCTTAAACCATAACCGTGTGATTCTGAACTATAGCTCGCAAGTAGATTCCAACTACTCGACTTCTACCGGATGCCATACCGTATTTAGCACGGCAATATTCTACAGCGGGGACACTTCTTCTACCCTTGACTCGAGGTTTTCTTTGGTCATGCAGTTGGTGTGTAAATCATTCCTGACCTAGTGCACAAACAACTCTAAACCATAATAGTGAACAAAGTAAAAACTTTATAAAACAACTTAAATGCAAACCGGAGCTTGCCTTTGTTTTGCAGGTGCTAAAGTCAGATATAGTATGAAGTTAGTTGCTGATGACTGGAAGCTTAATCACGGCTTCTTCATGCTCCTTGATCCAAGCTTCACTTTCTTCCCACTTCTCCACGTTAAGCACTACACGTTATGAACATGCACATATATTCAAAGTAAATATTTTTGCCCTCAAGTCCTAATGACAAATTGGAAACAGAGTGATGTTTCTAGGCTGGAATGGAGATGATCCTAGTGGATGAAAAATGGATTTAGCAAAGTGGAATCAAATGCTAAGTGTTCTTCCTAATTGTTGTTTTCACCTAGGACTGTTGTATCAAAAAGTACTGATCCAGAGCTCAAATTAATCGGAGAATTTTCCTGTGAGTTCCTTGTCACAAGAAAACATTCGGGGCCAAAATTCAGAATTTCTCAATGAGTAGTTCATCCAGAACAATTCCCTAAGAATTTAGGCAACAAGGAATTAATTATGAATAAATTTGTACTTTCATGCAAATTCACGTGAACCACTATTTCCAACATAGCTCAGGGAGCATTCATGAATTTTCCTAGGAATTTTGGAGCTAGGAACTGCCCAGTGTACTGATTTTTTAAAGTGGGGATTTTCTCTGAAAAAGTTTCTGGACTTTTTAAACACAGCAAGTTGTACTCTGAATTTTCATACTCAAATCAACTTCAAATGAGCTGAAATTTTATCATGAGTTCTATAATATTCTAAGAGATATTCTGGAAAAATTTGGCGATTTTTGGATGGATCAAACTCCCTCCAAAATTCTTTTACTAAACATTTTCAAAGAATTTCCCAGACTTTATTATTGACTTTCATACAAATTGGGTTGCACATTTGGATAGATCTTGCCAAGCTGAATCTAACCAAATTTGAATCACCCAATTTGGAGTTTCCTAGCACAAGTTATGAATTTCTAAACTTTGCTTGAAATCTTGAATTAATTTCCCACAGAAAATCTACCCAGACCCAGAGTTTAAATTGCACCCGATGAGATGAGCCGACACACGGGCCACAGGGTTTTCCAGCACGCAGTCACAGCTGATATCAGGTCACAACCGATCCCGGTTTAAACTAGCCGCTGACATGTGGGACCCACAGTCTTCGTCCACCTCCGGCCAAGTTTTCCCTCGCCCGCGCTCCCTCCTCGCCAGACCGAGGCGGCGCCTCGCCGGAGTGAGGTTCCCGGCCGCCTCTGTGATGGAACGAAATCCATACATCCAAGGATCTCAGAGGGTAGTGCCGCACGATGCGACACCCGACAGCAAACATCATAAGAAAACCATAGTATTACATTGAAAACATACTGAATTTGTACAAAGTAGTACAAACCTTCAGTTTACATCTATTTACAGAGTCTACTACAGCGGAAGATAATTGTACAACTCACACGCACAACTAACTAGCAAAAGTGGTTGTCCGGCCCTACGAACAACCCACACTAGCTGCACTCAGCCTCAGCGCGGCGTGTACGGCCCTGTTTCACTTGAGGGGGCTGTCAGGATCACTCTACACTGGACACCTCAAATACATACATAACTGGAACTCCCACTCAGCCGTAGTCTCCGACGGAGGGTAGCCCTCGTCTGTGGACTCGTACTCCGAGTCCGTGTGGTATTCCTCACCTGCAAACACTCATAGCAGCAACCGTGAGCATGATGGCTCAGCAAGTCTTAACCGACTCTCCTACACATGAAACTCTACATGCAGGTCATACTTGAATATAGGATGATAATTTGCAGCAAATGGACACGCCTACAAGTTCATCCTTAGTTCATATTTTAGCCACAAATTAACGGCTCAGGAATCTGAAATTTAGTAAGCAATATTTGGTGGCAGACATGTAGCAATACAATTATTCAAATCAGCAGTATTGAATCACAACATTTCATATATTAATCTACGTCACGACTAAGTGACCAAGTGGTACTCATTACCACGAGGGATGGCGAATCAACTCGATATACACCTCCAGGGATACCCGAATAGCACGTCACGTACGCCCACCCGTGGAGCTGCACAGCACGCTCACTCAATGTCGTACGGGACAACCTTTCACCAAACAGCCCAAACGTCGAACCGGTCGCACCAAAACGAGCAGGAGGTTCCCTACACGGAGCATCTCTCTGTGCCTGTTAGCAGATTTCCACCTGGCTGCCCTCAACCTACACCTATAAATCGGTGCGCTATGCCTCGACGCCCGGAGGTTTAGATTACATCAGTTTATCGGAGCCCATATATCCGATATGCCTTTGGTACATTCAAACTTGATCAGCGTGGGCCGCACACGGATTGCACCTCAATCGATACGGACAGGGCTACACACACAAGACTTCCTCTTGTTGCGTCCTAGACCCCTGCCTAGTCTCATTTTTCTTTTTAAGTTGTCTCACATCACGAACCAATCCCGTGTGTCCCGAACCCTATAATCGCGAGTAGATTCCATCTACTCAACTTGTACCGAAGTTTATAAACATTAAGTACAGTATGAATTACTCGAGGACTTAGACACTACCCTCACTCTTGTTGGAATAATCTGGTTATGCATTTGGGGTTTCATCCATCCTACACCTAATGCACATACATACCTAAAGCTAAGTGAATATAAAGCAAAAATTTATAAAATTTGTTAAATGCAAATCGGGGCTTGCCATGTTGCTGCTGGTCAGGGTTTAAGGTCTCTTCTGGAGGTATGAAGTCAAGGATCTCCGGGGGTCTCCTCGCGTTCAGCGACTACATGTAAGCAATTTAACAATATGTCAATTTAAATTCAATGTGTTGAATTAGTATATAAAGACCATAACTCTAGCTAGACATCCCCTTTGGCTCTGAAATTTTTATAGTGGCTTGGTAAGAACCTAACCAGAGACTTGACCAAGTTTCATTTTAATCAAAGCATAAATGAGCTCTTCCCAAATAAATGTCTAAATGTTCATTAATAGAGTTTCTAAGGATATCCAAGGATTTTCATGGATCAAACCATTACTTTCTGGAAACTAGGGTTTGATATGGTTCTAATGGAGTTGGTTTCATGTCATTTGAAGAATCCTATAGAAAGTTATGCCCTAATCAAGATTTGAAAAAATTCTGAAAAATGTTTCTGTACATTTTTCTATTTTCTCAGGGCAGTTCATTTATTCACACCATTAGGGGGACTAAATGAACTTGGATTGATCTGAAATTTTTCAGGTGACTCAAGGAATTGTAAATGGACATCCTAACCAAATTTCAGAATTTTCCATAAAGGAAATCTCCAGATAAAATTCCCAACATTTTAAATTTTATGGAATTAATTCTGGAAAAAGAATAAGTTTCATGAGCTGAAACTTGTTTTGCTGGATAGTACTCGAAGGGCTGAATCCTACAAAGTTTGGTTCACTAAATTTGGACAAATATACACAAAGTTATGAATTTCTAAAGTTTGGGCTGATTCCTGAATTATTTTCCTAAAGAAAATCTCTTCCCGCTCCTTAACAGTGACTTACAGTGGGGTCCCCGCGTTTAAGTTAAACTAACCGCGGGTGCGTGCTTAGAGCTGTGGTTGACACGTGGGGCCCGTGTCCTTCGTCTACCTCACGACGCCTCCACCTGAGCCGTCGTTGCTCCGGCGAGGTCGGCGTTCCCGGCGACCTAGCTCGCCGGTGACGGTGAAACTCGCTGCCCCATGTAACTTTGGATGCTGAACATGCTGGACACCTTGCTGCTACCGGCTAACTGCTATTGCTCGCCGGCGACGAGCGCTATGCCACTGTGCCCCTTCGGCAACATGTTCCCGTCATTCCGACCACCCCCTTCGCGCGCTAATCGCGTCACCACATCCAGTAAAGCCTCGGGAAGCTCGGCATGATGTCGGTTGGAACCCAAACAGCCGGCGAATCGGACCTCACTGGCGACCCCCTCTTCTGCCAAGCTGTTCCTTAGTAAAAATAGGGTTCCGTTGGGTCTTTCTTGCTGGTTCTTGCTCGGGGAGAAGCGTAAGGATGTCTAGAGCGTGTGTAAGCTGCAACTCGACCGGCGGTTGCCTCAGTGCAACGTACTTTTCCGTCGACCGATCGCTAACCCTAATGCACACCGTGGAGGAAAACTAGGAATTCTTGCTCTACACCGCATGAAACGGCAAACAGTTTCCTCCTACAGCTTCCTCACAAGTAGGTGCACCTTTTCTTCTCTGGTGGCGGTGCGTGAAGCAGACGGGATCGGCCGGTCACCGGTGAACAGAGAGCGGCGGCAAGAAACTTGCAAGCGGGAGCAACCGTACGGCGCGGTGTGAGCTGGTTTGACTCAGGGATGAAGAGAACGGGCTGAACAGCTCTTGTGCTGGACTTTGAGCCGAGTTTTTCACCGTGAGGTGGCGCTAACCGAGCGACCTGGCTGCCCCCGAGCGCTCGACTGTCGCCCGTGTGTGTTCCCTCGGTTTGAGTTGGTTCAGAGTGAACTCAGTCGCTGACCAGTGGGTCCCAGCTTTCCCCTCTAATTCTCTTCCATTTCTTGCTGCAATTATCCCAGCGATCACGCCACCAAGTCAGGGAATGAATTTGAATTCATCAAATTGGAGTTTGTTTGGCCACATTTAATTCACAATTGAATTTTAAATCCAAATTCAGTTTTGGATTAATTCAAATGTAACTCCCGACAATATGAATTCCAATGAGGGTGAAAATTGGTGGAGTAACTCAGAAAAATGTGCTGAGTTTGAATATGAAGTCATCTTTTGAATCCATGTGTTTAAAGTAGCTGAAATTTGTATTTGCATTCAAATTAGCCCTTTTTACAAATGCTTCCAAAAGTGATTCATGTTTATACGTGGGAGATCCTACTTTTGGGATTTGTGAGTCCTTCCTCTAATCACCCTCTTAATGGTGTTCACATGCTCTTTACATGTGTTCATGAGTTATCCACAAAATGAGCTGTGGTGTGGAAATGTGATGATCACTATAGCAGGTGAAATCTTGGGATTTTACAGCCTCCCGGCCGGAGGCTCACCGCCCGAGGGTTTTTGGGGTCGTCGAACTCGTTGGTAGGGTGCTAGAGGACCAGAACTATGCCGGCGACGTGCGGCAGCCTCGGTGACGCTTCGGCGCCGTGGTCCGACCTCTCTACCCTTTCAAACTCGGTGGTCCTTGGCCCTAGAGCATCCATGGATCCTAGAGAAGAGCGGCATGAATGCCACATAGTTCGGGAAAGCCTCTACATAGGTTGTCATCATGCGGCCTAGAGGTGCGGCGACGTTCGCTCTTGGGAAACCTTGAAATTGGTTGTCTATATCCGTTTTCAAGCTAGGGTTGCGTAGGGGAAACGATGCCTAGCTAGTCTAGATCTCGTGTGCAAGATTTAGGGACCTAAGAACGAGGATGGAGGTTGAATTTGATGATTTCGTACCGGAAGTCAGGTTGACACGCGCCGGAAGAAAACCTCCAAACTGGAGCTCGATGATCCTCGGCTTGAGCTAAGACTTGGTGAGGAGCAGCACGGTGAGTTGGCGCGTCTTTGGGTGCCTTTGGCTGAGTGCCAATCCCTTCGAGTACCAACAGTTTGAACTCCCTTTTTGAAATGGACACCTTTTCATTTAAGTGGCTCAAGGTGATCACAATAAATATTATAGGATTTGGGCAGAAAATCCTTCCAAATATACTTGAACTCCAGCAAAAAATTTCAGAGGCATTGTACTCCATTTGCTTGGCCAAATGATGTTTCAATCCTTTATGTCTCTGAAAAATGGGAAAATGAACAGAGACATTTTCAGACTTTTACCCAAGCTTGTAAAATTCATAGCTCCATGTAAGAAACTCCAAAAATGGTAAAACTAATTCCTATGTACTCAGGACATTTTGTATTTCACAAAAAGTCTAATTTGCATAATAGGAAAGCTTAATATCTAGGGAGTAAAGCCATATTAGTGAAAATCACATAACAAATTATTGTGATCACCTTGAGCCATTTCATGAGTTCAATTTTTGCTCACTGCCTAAATACATTCCATAGAAGCTGTGGTTAAATTTTCTGCTTTACTGGACGTTTGGAACTTGAGCTACCATCTTTTAGGTTTAAGTGTTCATATAATGGACTTAATCACATGGTGATTAATAGTACCTCCATTTCACTTAGCCTTTTCTTCTCTAAGGTTTAGATCCAACAACAGAAACCATGCTGTTGTTTGTCCCTCTTATGTGTGAGTTAACTGTACAACAGCTTTGAATCATTTTCTAAATTGCTATTGAATACATGTGCATAAATCATCTTAACAGCTCACATGACGTCGACGTTCGAGGAGGACTCAACTCCGCAGCAAGGATCTTCATCTTGTGACGAGTTTGGCGGATTCTCTGGAGGAAGACTAACTACTAGCTTCTAACAAAACCGTTAAGCAAGGCAAGCCCCAGTTTGCATATAATTACTGTTTTAAATTTTGCTTTACTTCACCTTTTGTTTATTAGACTTCATATGGTGCATTCTGTCTAGGATGCTTGAAACCCACTTGCATGGCTATTACACCCTTGGGTAGAAGGTTTAGTGTAGGCTTTGCCTTGTCGTAGATGCTAGGCTAATGTTGTAGCTAGCTCGGTAGAAGTCGAGTAGTAAAAAGCTACTCGCGAGAAAGGTCGAGTAACGGAGTTTACTCGCGAGAGGTTGATGATAAGAGCACCCTCATGAAAAATCAGATGGGGACGGGGAAGTTCCTGTAGGGTGGAGCACTCAAGGTTGTCTCGACCTGCGATGGGTGTGAAAATGCGTGAGACCACATTGGGCCTGGACCGGGATGGTAAGACAAATGTGGAGGTTGGGTTTAGCCCCGTCCGTATCAGTTAAGGACCGCGCGTATGCGGCCCTCCTAGACAAGATTGAGCTGTACCGGATATATAGTGGGGTATGGGACCCATGAAACCAATGTAACTCGATGGACCGTGATATAGAAACTCATCCTTCGCGTGGGAATGGCGTTGAGAAGGCGGGAGATGTAAATCCTTTAGCGGGCAACTTTGACGTGTCCACGTAGAGGACCATCCTGCTCAGTGTGAAACGTTTTTCTATGTTGGGGTGTCATGTGAAAGGTTGCTGCATACAACGTAAGAAAGAGCTCTTGTTAGAGTCTTTCAAGGCGGGTGTATGTGTCGTGTATTTCGGGTTGTTATTGATTTGAATCACCGTCGCTCGCGGAAGAGGATTGAGCATACTTGCCCACTGCGCCGTGACGTAGTAAGAAGAGGAACTAAGTCTCCTAACTTGTTGTTCATGGATTAATCATTGTATTGGAACCTTGACTGAATTAGATATAGTGCCAACTAAAGTTCGTTTCCACCTTAGGCTAGCAACATCGGGATAAGTGTTTCTTCTTTGATTGTGGACTTCCGGTGTTGTGAGTTGTGAGGACCACTAAAATGAAGGCTATAAGAATCTGAATATAAGGATCAACTTTAGTAAAGCTACATTTTGCAAAATTCCTGTTCCTACTGTCTTACTACCCCTACATGTAGAGTTACATGTTTAGGATTGACGGTTAAGACTTGCTGAGCCTTAGTGCTCACGGTTGCTTCTGAGATGTTTTTGCTGGTAGAAGGATGCCTCCTATGAAGAGGGTTGTTCAGTGAGATGACGAACCACACGGTTCGTTTAACTCCCCGGAAACCTAGCAGCTGCCTTAATTTGGTAAAGCTAGTAGGAAGCGTTCATGGGCTGAACGACTTCTCTTCGGCGTAGTTAGGGTCGAGAGTGAGTAGATGTCCAGCTTTTAAATTTCACTGCATGTGTATGTTATGTTGTAAAAGATCTTATCTTGAGTAATAAAAATGGTTTCATATGTTGTTACCGTCTTTTTGTGCATGCTGTTGGGTGCCGCATCGCACGGCACCGCCCAATGCGATTCCCGGGCGAGCGGTGCCGACCCCGTCGGGGCGGGCGCACCTCAGAGCGTGGTATCAAAGCCGCATTGAGAATAACACGCATGAAAAGAGTCTATTTTTGAAAACTTAGAGGTATACGAGTGAGGATTGTATAGTATGCCCACATAAGGAATATTATTAGCATAGTTACTTAAGGTGGCAAGCTAACAGTGTGTTATCATTCAGTATTTCAATTCTGTAACGACGCACCTACGTGGAGGTAAGCATGGTAAGGAACGCCATCGAAAGAGGATCAATTTTGGTTAGCTCCCCCATACGAGGAAACTAGTGTGGGATGTCCCGTTCAGCAATGGACGGGAAGTGAATATGTTTTCTAAGACTCTTCACGTCTTAGAGACATATGAAATGCACTAGCATCCAGTGCGCAAACCCAGGGGCAAGAGGAGGACACCCCATCGTGTGGTTTGAAACACAAAGTATGTTCCCTAGGAATCTTCATGTCCTATGAGGCTTATGAAAGCGCTGTTCCACCGGTGTGCTTTATTGCAAAGCTGTGGAGCCCCCGTCGGATGGTGAATAACCCGATCATGTACCTTGAGACTTGGCTTGACTCAAGGACGGCCCGTATGGCAATGATACGGGGCGTATGTTTTTACTATGACAAACAATTGTGTGCATCACTATTGAGTGGTTTTCTGCAGGTACCTTAACCACGTTAGTACATTGCGGTTAGAAAACATTTGTGAGTGACAGTGTTAGTGCCACCACCTGAGACGTATGTGCTAGTATAAAGCCGGTTAGGATTTTAATTTGGTGAGGCAACGTAGTACCATCATATGTTTTGAACTGAATGAAAAATGATGTTTGCAAAGAAAAGAGTAAATTTGGAGTCTAGGATTCCATTAGGAGTTAATGAACTCCTATATTGAATTAAGAGTCAATTGGGAGTATACATTTATTCACAAAGACTTAGGAATAATCTCCCCTGGTTTCGGCAGACGTTTTTCTGAAGTTGAACAACACATAACTTTTGTTTGGTTGAACCAATGGATGTATGTGATACATTGGTGGAAAGTTTTTGAAGTCTTCTACAACTTTTCTGTTGAACTCCAGATCAGAATCACCATCGAAATGGATGAAATTCTGAGATGAGTGTGAACTGTCCAAAAACAGGGCAGGCACATATTGCTCTCTGGAAATTTCTGTATTTCGACCATAACTTTCTGTAGAAAAAATTCTAAGGGTCACGTAGGACACCGTTGGAAAGCTTGTGATATGTGCAATGACTTTTTAGTTCAAAGTTTCTCCAGATTTGGAGTTGAAATTGATGAAATCTTGCGGACAATACAACCACTTTCAAAGGAGGTGCTGTCAAGATTGTTCCAGATTTCTGTCAACTTTGAAATATCACAACTTTTGATCCATAACTGATATGAAGGCAAATAAATATTCGTTGGAAAATATTGAATTTAACTATAACTTTGATATTCAACTTGAGACATGAAATTCCCATTTGCATATTCAAATTCTGGGATTAAGACCAATTGGTCGTTCTGAACAGAGTGTTGCTCATTGCCATTTAGCTTGGGACTTATGGACAGGGACGTTTTAGAATTCTCTAAGTTCCATAACATGTTCTTAATTTATTTTTCAGTTTGTCCTACTGTTGGAATTAAGGGTTTGGACAAACTTGTTAATGTTGTAAGATAACAAAATTTTCGAAACCCTGGTTAGCTTGTGTTATGCTGCATTATTGATGTGATGCTTTTGCAGTTATGTTTTCAATTCGAGTTGAGTTTAAATTTTGAAATTTTAACCGTAAATTTCTCACTGTTGCAGTATGGATCGCACTCATTCCAGGAGTGAGGTTGGTGAGCTGAGTCACGGCGGAAATAATTCGCCACGACACCAAGTGCCAACATCCTCAACCGGATTGGCAAGAATTTTAGGAAAGGTGGCTGAGTCTCTCGATCTGTTGGTGCAACAAAGCATACGACAGGAGACCTTACATCGTAATACCCCGCCAAGTACTTATCTGTATTTCTTGGCAAGACAACAACCGGTTTTCTTGGAAGCAAAAGAACCGTTGGGGTCGGCTCATTGGCTCCAATGTATTGAAGCCAAATTTGATATGCTTCAGTGTGATGAATATCAGAAGACTCTATTTTCCGCTCAACAACTCCACGGAGCCGCTGGAGCTTGGTGGGCGGAGTACATCGCTACTCTTCCTGAAGGTCATCGTGTGACGTGGGATTAATTCGGGAATGCATTCCAGGCACATCACATTTGTTCGGGAGTTCTACGAACAAAGTATCAGGACTTCCTGGAGTTAAAGCAAGGAGAAATAAGTGTGTACGAGTACTTCAAGGAGTTTGAAGACTTGATGCAATACGCCACTCATATGGTAGACTAGGAAGCGTTGAAGTGTGAGTATTTCTTCCGAGGTTTGAATGTCGAACTTAAAAAACAAGTGGCCTTGCTCAATAACGGTATCTACAATGAGTTGGTAAATGCCGCTATCATTAAAGAAGACATGCATCTCCGTTGTGAAGCGGAGCTGAAAAGGAGTATACCGCCGGACAGCGATATCGAGGTTCCTCCAAACTATCGAGTGCGGTATTACTTGCCTGTCAAGCAAGAAACTCAGCCTGTGGTGCAACTCTAACAACCACGGCTGGAGTTACTCACTTATGAGCCTCCTCCTCAACAGCAGCTATCAGAAGTTGTTTGTGCAACCTTACCGCAACCAGCTATGCACGAATTATCTCCACCTTGTGTTAGTAGAGAGCAGAGGATTTCTATAGCATGAGACCGTCGTGGAGCTGAGCAGACCCATACTCGTGTGTCGTCTCACAAATGCTCAGATCAGCACCATAAACCATCAAAGAAGAATTTTTCAAAAGCTGGCAGGGTTAACTATACTGCTATTGTGGACATTGCAGAAGGCGAACAAGTTTTGGCGGGCATGTTCACTTTACTGGGACAGCCCACTTTCATTTTGTTTGATTCCGGGACCACCCAAAATTTTATTAGCAGAGACTATGTGCTGAAGAATCATCTTCCATTTAGCACGGTCAAAAATCCGTTTCATATCAGCTCACCCGGAGGCAAGATATCAACTGATGAAATGGTCTCTCGGGTACCTTTATGTTTGGGTGGAAACATCTATCCTGTGAGCCTTATCATACTCAAAGGCCAAAGGATTGATATTATCTTGGGGATGTCATGGTTGACACATTATGGAGCTATTTTTGACATCAGCTCTCGGACTGTCCAACTGAATTCCCCAATACATGGTTGCAAAACATTGAATCTTGTGGATCCATCACAACGTGTTGCAGCAGTGCATCAGATTGAAGCTCCTAAGCTTGAGGATATTCCAGTGGTATGTTATCCAGATGTTTTTCCCGATCACTTACCGGGCATGCCGCCCGAACGTGATGTAGAGTTTAAGATTGAACTAGCACCGGGAACAACACCTATTTGTCGGAGACCATGTAAAATGGCACCAAAGGAGCTCGCAGAATTGAAGGAGCAGCTGAATGACCTCGTGGACAAAGGTTTTATACGCCCAAGTTTATCACCTTGGGGCTGTTCCGCACTCTTCGTGAAGAAGAAGGACGAAACTTGAGACTATGCGTAGATTATCGTCCACTAAATGCGATCACTAACAAGAGTAAGTATCCACTACAGCGCATTGATATTTTCTTTGATCAACTAGTGGGTGCTAGGGTATTCTCCAAGATGGATCTTTGGTCCGGGTATCACCAGATAAAAATCCGGGCAGAAGATGTACCTAAGACGGCGTTCTCGACAAGATATGGTCTTTATGAATATCTTGTCATGTCCTTTGGGTTGACCAATGCTCCGGCTCACTTTATGTATCTCATGAACTCTGTGTTCAAGCCGTTGTTAGACAAGTTCGTCGTATTGTTCATCGATGACATCTTGGTCTATTCTAAGTCATAAGAACACGCTGAACATTTGCGTATTATACTCCAACAGTAAATATGAGTTTTGGATCAGCAAAGTGCCGTTTCTTGGGCATATTATTTCAGCGAAAGGCTGTAAAAGTCACAAAAACATGTAAAGGCAAGACTCGAATGATGAATAAAGTTGAGTTTAAATTCAAGAAATGGGACATGTAAAAACTTTTCTAAACATGTGAATGTTGTCATGTGCAAGAGGCTTTTAAATTCAGTTTTGAACTAATTTGTTCACTTCAAGGAAAAGGTGGCCATTTCAAAAAAGGGAGTTCAAACTGTTGGTTCAAAATTCTTATTTGCAGTGGCCAACTCAAAAATCAGATGGCATATTCAAATTCTTCAGGTCCAAATTATGTGGAAGGCAAATTTTGAGAAAATTTGGAGTTACTTTAATATGTATGTCAAAGGGGCTTTTGAATTTAATCCGAATTTGAATTCAAATTCAAAACTGAGGTAAGCCTTGTGAATTTGCCCAAATGGATTTCAAATTTGAGATCTTCATGACTTAAGTTTGCAATGTGCCAAAATTAGAGATATTTTGAGAGGAGGAAGGAGTGGACCCACTGGTCAGTGAGCTACTTAACCTTGCAAGCGAAGTCATCGGTTCTCTGCTTCTCTGTTCAGACTCGAAGCAACCGAGTTCACTCACCGAGCGCCACCGATTGCTGAGCACCACGCCGCCTCCTCACGGTTTCATCACACTGGAGACCTGATTGCACCTCAGCAGCGTGTGAAGCGATCTTTACGTGCACGAACCGACACACCGATGCCCTGCTACCCCTCACGCAAGAAACAGAGCCGCACCATGTTGCCGCCTCGGTCTTGATCGGGAGCCGGTGAACTCGTGCATACAGAGGCTTGCTGAGCAGCAAAAACCGCACCGCAGCTTCGTCCTACGTTTCCTAGGCGCAATAGCTGGTCGAACTCGGCTTTCATCCCCGGGAAACAGCCCTTCCTCGCGGTGACCTAAAACAACCGAAAACCGAACTCACGTGGACAGCCCAACTGAGGGGTTTTCACGGCTGAGCAAGGACACTCCGAGACGCGCCGGATCATCACGCTGCTTCTCCCTGAACCTCAGCTCAAGCTGTGATCTCTAGCGGTTGAATTCGGAGTTTTTCTCCCGGTGCACCTCCACGGATCTTTCGGTACGAAATTCCAAAATTCACCTTTCATTCTCATCTTTAGTTCACTAAATCGTGCACAAATGAGCTAGACCAGTTGGCGACCCAATTTCCGTCGCAAACCCAGCTTAGAACCAAGTAGTTGCAGCTAATTTCAAGCTTTCCGATCGGCAGCCATGGCGGGGACGACCGGGCGCATGGTGATACCCTAGTAGCCGCCATTCCCGAGCTATTTTGTACCCATGTCGATCTTCCTTAGGTGCAGCTGCTGCTGTAGAGCCGAGGAACCGGGTGTTTGGCGGTCGGGAGAAGTGGGCCGAGGTCGCCGAGCTTCACCAAATGTGACCGCACGTCGCCGGCATAGTTTCGGTTATCTAGCGCCCGTATTGGCCCCACCAACGAGTTCCTCGACCTCAAAAGCCCCCGTGCGGTGAGTATCGGGCCGATAGATGGCTGGGAAGCCGAGTCCGGCGAGGTGCCGCCTCAGTCCGACGAGGGGGGCGAAGCGCGGGCGGGAAATGGGTTCGGGAGGAAGAAGACCCCATCGGTCCCACCAGTCAGTGGCTGTTAACTGTAACCGGGATCTTCTGTGGCTACTGGATTTTTTGTGGCTACAGCCAAAATGCCTGTGAACCGAGGAACTGACACATCACCCCAGGGACCCATTGTCAGGCTTTTAAAGTTTTCCCGGTTTATTTGAATCCCCAAATTCAATTCAAACTTTAGAACCTCATAACTTTTGCTAGGAAACTCCAAATTTAGCGATTCAAATTGGGTTGGATTCAGGTTGACAAACTCCATCGAAATATGCAACACAATTTGTATGAAAATTATTATGTAATTCTGGAAAATTCTTTAAAACTTTTCAGCAAAAGAATTTTACAGGGCGTATGGTTCATCCAAAACTTCTCAAATTTTGCCAGATTATTCTTTAGGATGTTAGTAAACCCCTGTAAAAAAGTCAGCTCATTTGGAGTTTATTTGGTTAGGAGAATTCAGATTCCAAGTTGCTGTGTTCAAATGAATACAGAAACATTTTCAGAGAATTTCCAAAACTTGGAAATTCAGTTTTGCGCAATTCCAAGCTCCAAAATTCCTAGGAAAATTTATGCATGGTCCCTAATCTATGTTTGAATTTGTGGTCCACTTGAATTTGCATGAAAGTGCAAATTTATTCAGAATTAATTCCTTTTTGCTTAAATGCTTAGGGAATTGTTCTGGATGAACCACCCATTGAACAATTCTGAATTTTGGTCCAGAATGTATTCTTGTGACAAGGAACTCACAGGAAAATTCTCAGATAAATTTGAGCTCTGGATCAGCACTTTTGGTTACAACAGTCCTAGATGAAAATTCAACAATTAGGAAGAACACTTAGCACTTGATCAGGTGGATTAACCCAAAACCAAACCTTAGCACCAGTGTCATTTTAAAATATTAAACAGAATTCTGGTTTTAAACTTGTCATTAGAACTTGATAGCAAATGCTTTACAATTAGATACTTTTGCATATTCATAATGTGTAGCATATACGTGCGGACTTGTGAAGAACGTGAATTGAGATTTCAAGGACAGGGTGATCAAGTGATCAAGCCTCAAGTGGTCTTCACTAACTGAACATTTTATACTTAGTCACCTGGAAAACAAAGGCAAGCTCCGGTTTTTACTTTGTTCACTACGATGGGTTAAAGTTTGTATCTGCATTAGGTCTGGAATGTTTTATACTCCAAAAGCATGACCAAAGAAACCCTCATGTCAAGGGTAGAAGACGTATCCCTGCTGTAGAATAATGCCGTGCTAAATAGGCTATGACATCTGGTAGAAGTCGAGTAGTTGGAATTTACTCGCGAGCTATAGGTTGGGATCACACGGCTATGGTTTAAAGAGGCAAACTAAAGTTTATGTTTCCAAAGATGAGACTGGGCAGGAGGGTTAGGCAGCGACAAGACGAGGTCTTGGTCGAGTAGCTCTGCCTGTATCGGTTAAAGACTGAGGCGTGTGCAGCCCCGCTGAGCAAGTATTGAGTTGTGTACCGGATGCTTACTGCTATATGGGACCCAGGAAACCGATGTACCAGGTTAACTAGATTGTAGAGGCATACCACATCGTCTCGTTAGACCTATGAGCCCGAGATGGCACGACCGGTTCTACAGTGGGTGTCCTGCGAAAGGTTGCTACATACGACGTAATAAAGGACGCCAGATTTGGGTCTTCAGAGGAGGGCGTATGTGTCGAGTTATCCAGGCAGTGTTTGATTCGAATCACCGTCCCTTGCGGATATGAGTACCACTTGCTCACTATGTTATGAAGTCGTAAGCAAGTTGTGTGATAATAGTTTGCAAGTTTTAATTGCTTTTATGATAATTCGAATTGCATGAAAACCATGGATGAAGTAGAGATAGAGCAAATTAATGTTATTTTCCACCTTGGGACAAGTAACATTGGAATGAAGTGTTTCTTGTTTTATTGTGGATTCCTAATGTTGCGCGGCGCAAGGTCACTACTATGATGGCTAAGATCTGAAAGTTAAGGATGAACGTGTAGGCGAGTCTTTATGCAACTTATATGTTTATGTCTTAAATTACCTTCATGTGGAGTTTCATGCAATAGGAAAGACGGTTAAGTCTTGCTGGGCCTTTGTGCTCACTCTTGCTATATGAGTGGTTTTGCAGGTTAACATCGACGCTTATGAAAAAGGTTGTCCGGTGAGACTCGGAGACTCAGAGTCATGTAACACATGGAGAACCCAGCTGCTGCCATGTCTTCATGTTGCTACGAGAGGAGTCCGCGGGCTGGACCTCTTCTCGAGTGCTCATTACTTATTCGATGTGAGATGATCATAGCATTCCGTTGTAGCTATTTGATGTAAATTATTTACAAAGGACCCTTGTAAGCTTCCACTTTTGAGTTACGTAATACAGTTTCCTTATATGTGTGCTGTTGGGTGCCGCATAACACGGCACCACCCAATGCGATTCCCGGGCAAGCGACACGGCCCCGTGACATGGGGTGGGGCCCCTCAGCGTGGTATCAGAGCCGCATTGGTAATAGCGCACAGAATAAGGATCGTATTATGACAGAAACTTAGGATACAGTGAGGAAACGGTATTAGGCCCACATAAGAACTACTATATTAGCCTAATATGAAGAGGCAACCTAACTTACTTGATTATGTCAGAACAATTATGCATCTCGGGACGTTCTATGTCTTGGGGGGTGCATGTAAGCGCTGTCCACCAGTGCGCACAAGCTGAAGGGTGGAGTCTCACGGGTGGCAGGTAACCCAGCCAGCTTTGGTATCCTCTACCACTCTTCATGTCGTTTGGAGTATTCAAGCAACACCCTTCTCTGGCATGCTACAGGAAAGTATGGGTGACCCCGTGACATGGTTAGTAACGTGAACACGTAGATTAAGGCGTGTTTGGCTTTAGAACACCTGTGTGAGCGATGACGGACAGGCTTACGAACTGTACTAGGACCGGGTTCGGTGTGCAGCTGAACCTGACGTTTCTGTGTCATTTATGCAGGTTTAACCAAGAAACCGTAGTACGAGTAGAACACGTTTCTGAGTGACCATTTTAGTTCCACCGATGATACGGATATGCCGGTATAATCCGGTTAGGATTTTCTTTGGTGAGGCAACGTAGTACCAACATGATTCTTACGGTGCATCGACACCGTACTACACTTAAGAAACCTCTTCCCTATGAAGAAATGATTCATGAACTAACTTTCAACTAAAAATATAAGTTTAAAACAAGTATTAGTTACTGAACTCTTATTTTGAGCTAAGATTCAAATGAGAGAATGACTAGGCTTCAAAATTTTCAAAAACAGAGTGCTCTGTTTCTGGCAGGAATTCTTGCTGGACTTTGACAGAGCATAACTCTGAGTAACTTTACCCAATTAAGGTGTATGATACAGTTATGGGAAGATTTTAAAGTGCTCTACATCTTATTTGTAGACCTCCAGAGCGAAATCATAAGTTGAATTGGTGAAAAGTCCAGTTGAAGGTAAACTGTCCAGAACAAGGACAGCAGAAAAACCTCTCTGGACCTTTCTGTTTTTAAGCCATAACTTTTTGTAGAAAAATCCCTAAGGAGCCTATGATACACCGTTGGAAATCTTATGAAATGCGCAACATTGTTGTAGTTCAAAGATTTCTCAGATTCTTATTGTATTTGCATATACAACTGTGATAAAGATAGCCACATACAAAGGAGATGCTGGCAAATTTTATCCAGGAATTCTGTCAACTTTGGAAAATCATAACATTTGATCAAGAGATGATCTGCAGGCATATGAATGAGAATTGGGAAGATACTGAAGTTTACTAAAACTTTGGTATGGAACTCAAGTCAAGAATCTGTAGTTAACTTGAGTAAATTTCGGAGTTTTTGTGAACTAGTCAGGGTAGTCAAGCTGATTAGTTTAGCGTACATAAGATTTGTCTAAACATGAATGTGGTTATGCTTTCAAAAAGTTCATGACATCTTCATGTTTTACTTATCTTTATTTACTTCTGGGATAGAATTTTGATTGACTCAAAATTTACTTCATACAGTATGGTATGCGCACATTCTCAAATGGTGCTTGGAGGTTCGGTCGAGGTGGGAATGCCTCGACTTCATCACAAGAGCCATCACCAACCGGATTGACGGAAATTATGGCGAATATGAATAAAACTCTCCAAACTCTAAATCAGCAAGGAATAAATAGAGAAGCTCAACATCACATGCCAACCCCGAGCACTTATCTGGATTTCGTGGCGACACAACCGCCGGTATTTTCCGAAGCGGACGACCATTGTGAAGCAAATCACTGGTTATGTGTCGTTGAGTCCAAGTTGGGTTGATTCAACGTGATGACTTCCAGTACACGCTATTTGCTGCTCAGCAGCTTCACGGCTTTGCTGGAGCCTGGTGGGCAGAATACCTTGCTACCCAACCAGAAGGCCACCGTGTCACATGGACGGAGTTCCAGGATGCATTTCGTGCTCGTTTCGTTCCTGCGAGCATAATGGAAACAAGTCTTGATGAATTCTGGAATTTAAAACAAGAGGAAATGAGTGTTATTGAGTATGCTAACGAATTTAATCGCTAAGCTCAATATGTTCCTGATTATGTGAAATCACCATCTATGAAGAGTTATCATTTTTACCGAGGGCTTACTGCTAGACTGCGATGTGAGTTGGCTCAAGTTAGCCAAAAGAATTTTGATGAGTTTGTTAGCTGTGCTATCACTCAGGAATATTATTCCAATCTCTTCCTTAAAGAAAAGAGGGAGAGGGACTCATTACAGGAAGAATGCAATAATCTGCCTCAGAAGTATCGGTTGGTAATCCGTTCACCTTCCTGTCGAGAGGTTCCACAAAAGGAGCAGTCATTCTTGGAGTATGACAACTCTTATACTCCACAGAGGTTTTATTTACCTGCACCGCAACAACAACTTATTTCTCGTGCACCTCAGTACCAACAATGTGCACCAGAATATTATTCCCCTCAAGAGATTGAAAATGATCAAGGTGATTTCTCAGCTGAACCGAGTGGTATCCCACTTCAAATTGACAATGAACACATCATCAATGAAGCAACTGAACCGAGCAGCAACATGATGTCTGCGGGTCCAGTTCCAAAGAGTGATATTGGACAGCAAAGAAAAGCCATGTCCAAAGTGGGAACTGTTAATTATGTGTCAGTCGATGATCTGCCCGAAGGAGGACCAGTTCTCGCGGGCAGGTTCACCTTAAATGACAAGCCGGTTTCATTCTCTTCGACTCTGGTGTAACACATAATTTCATTAGCAGGGCGACGGTAATCCGAGATCAGATTTCTACCATTACCACAAAGGGTTCATACCTTATTGTAAGGGCCTAAGTTTTTGCACACATCCAAAGTGTTCACCACACCACACACACCTCATTTGAGGAAACTTTATGAACACCTATGATGAGCAAGTAAACACCATTAACATGGTCATTAGAGAATAAACTCACAAAATGCAAAAGTAGCATTTCCCACATGCATCATATAAGGGCTGAGCATATGAAAAACTCCAACACATTGCTAGGAATGCTCATGCAAAAATTCACCCAAATCCAAAACCTTTTTGAGGTATTTTTGGGTGTAACTAGAAAGAGGCTAGTTTGAACTCAAATTTAAATTCAAACTGCTTTTATCCCATGACTTCAAAAGTGGAAGGCATATTCATACTCAGCACATTTTTGTGAGCTCACACACCAATTTTCACTCCATTTGGAGTTGATCTTGACATGAGCTAATTTAACAAATTCAAACTCAATTTGAATTTCAAACTGCATATGTGCTGAAAATAGATTCAAACACTCCACAATTTGAATCCTATCCAATTCAAATGGCCAGTTAGTAGATAATTCAAATGTCAAAGGGTATTTGGGTCTCTACTGTTTAGAGCAGTGGGGAAAATTGAATTTCAGAGGTTAAAAGAGGAGTGGGTCCCACATGTCAGCCTCAATAGCTAATTCAACCGACTGAGGCGCCATGCTCTGTTTCTCGGGCTTCAGCCGAGTGTGCCACCGAGCTGATCACAGGTGCCAGCTCCTGCTCGGTCTGAGCTGTGTCAACCGACGTCGCCCCCTCCCTCTTATCTCTGCAGCCGAGCCGACCGGAGGCAGAACCGATCAGTTCCTTGCTCCCTCGCGCAAGAAACTGACCAGAGCCACCGCTACTCATCTGATCCTCGGCCACCCGCCAAGCTTGCGTTTGAGCCTCGGCTGAGCAGCAAAACGGCAACACAAGAACTCCCCACAACCTCCTCAAACCATCACTGAGTGAGCTCATGCTCCCTATACCGAGAAACACTACTTTCCGCGGTGGCCGATACAAAACCAAGAGGAGGTGCTCTCGTGAGAAGCCTCACCCCGGGCTTGTCACGGCCAAGCAAAGCTACTTCTGGACGCGCAAGGACCTCCTACAGCTGACCTCCGAAGTTTGAGCATCGACGGTGAATTTTGCAGTTTGCTTCCAGCCGGTGCAAAGTCACCTTTGGGTAAGAAACGTTAAAATTCCTGTTTGGTTCTCGTTTAGAGTCGACGAAACTTCATACACAGGAACTAGACTCAGTGGCGCATAGGTTAGCTTCACAAAACCTAACATGAAAACCTCTGTACACGGCGCATTTCCATGTTTTCCGACGGCGGCTTTCTCGGGAAGCATCGGGCGCATGCTGAGACCTACCTTGGAGCTATTCCCGGGCCTTTCCACCACCATGCCAAGCTTCCCGAGCCACCACTAGTGCTGTAGAGCCACTCCACCATGCTTTTGGCAGGCTAGCACGTCGGAACGACGTCGCCGAACTCTTCCCGAGCCGCCGCACCGTCCCGGGCTCGGTTAGAGCCAACGTCGAGATGGGGAAACCCTCCCAACATGTTCAGCGCACAAACTTAGGGGCTGGTGGCGAGTTAGGGCACGGGATCTGACCCGACGATCGAGTTCGGCGGTGCTCCGGCGACCTCGGCGGCGCTACCGCGCAGGAGGAGCGAGGTAGACGACGACCGGGGCCGGGCCCGCGGTCAGTGGGAGGAAACCGGGGGATTGGATCGTCTGCGGGCACGGATCAGCTGTGGCAGCATGGGAATTAAACCTGTAGACCCGGGTGTCATCGGTTCGGCACACAACACGTGTTCCCATGGGACCCACCGGCAGGAGTTTAAACATTTCCCCGATTTTCAGATTTAGTTCAAACTTCAAACCCACATACCTTTGGCTAGGAAACTCCAAATAGAGTGAACCAAATTTCGTTGGATTCAGCTATCTGATTATTTCCAAAAAATAACGTTTCACTTTATGAAAATCCTTATTTCTACAGAATTAATTCATCAAAATTTAAATTGTTTAGAATTTTAACTTGAGAACCCTGTGGAGGAAAATTCTGACATTTTTCTAGGATGTTCAACAAAATATCCCTGAGCTATCATAAAAATTTCAGATCCATTTGAGCTCATTTTATCCACCTAATGGTGTGATTAATAAAACTGTTCCAGAGAAAATGGAAAATGTTCAGAAACATTTTCAGAAATTCCCTAAAATTGTTTAGCTCATATATTTGGCTAGGAACCATCAAATTAAATGAAACCAACTCAATTAGAACCCCCTGAAAATCTAGTTTTCAGAAAGTCATGGCTTGCTCCATGAAAATCCCTAGAACACCCTAAGAGCTCCAATTAAGGCCAAGTACATAATTATTTGTGGAGAGCTCAAATGAGCTTGGCTGCAAATGAAACTTGGCCAAGTCTCTGTTTAGGTTGTATCCCAACCACAGTAAACATTTCAGAGTCATTGGGCCTGTCTAGCAAGACTTATAGTCTTCACAAGTTTAACTTCAATTCAAATGCAATTAAATTGACACATGTATGTATTCTCTCATGTAGTCGCTAAGGAACAGTTCCGGTTTGCATTAACCAACGACCAAGAGCAGCAAGGCAAGCTCCGGTTTGCATTAACCATTTTTACAAATTTTACTGTTTTGAGAACTTACTTTGAGCACCCACTTAATTTTTGCATTAGAGCCTTATTTGAAAACCCAAATGCATAGCCTAGAAAACCATGGGTTGGGATTAGGTTTGTAAACCTTGATTAGTTACTGCAATACTGAGATAGTGTAGGATTCGGTACAAGTCGAGTAGTTGGAAATACTCGCGAGAATAGGCTAGAGGCACACTACTCGGGTAAGGATAGCAAATGAAACACATGGCAAGAAAAATGAGACCCAACGGAGAGTAAGGGCAGCAGGACGTTGGGGCCTGGGTGCCATTGCTCCGCTTGTGTCGATTGAGGACCGAGCCGTGTGCGGGTCTGTTGAACAAGCTAGAACAGTACCAAAGTCCTACCGGATATATGGGAACCGGGAAACCGATGTAACTCGGGTAGCTGGGTATTGAGGCATTGCTTGTCGTCCAGAGGGTAGGTTGAGAGCTTGAGGTGTAAATCGGCTGGCTTGACTACGGCTGCGCGCGCAGAGACCTCTTTCTCGGGACGATAGGACCAGTTCAATATTTGGCTGACGGGTGAAATGTGGTTGCGTACGACGTCCGTGATGGTTTCTGTAGGCAACATCGAGTACGGGCATACGTGACGGGTTATTCGGGTAACCCTGCAGGTGTAAATCGATTATAATTGACGTCTCTTGCGGTCAGTGAGTACCAATCGTTCACTGTACGGTGACGTAAGAAAGATCAGGCTAGATACATGTTAAAAGTTTTCTGATTTGAAAGCTATACATTGATTGCTAATGACTTGTTGTAGTTTAGAGCTAATTAAAGTTCTTTTCAACTTTGGGCAAAGTACATGAGAGAAATACGTTTCTTGTTTGATTGTGGCTCTCTCATGTGCCTTAGCATAAGGTTCTCCATATTTTGCTGCTAAAACTTGAAAGTAAGGTCCAAATAATTAGGCGAGTCCTTTGCAAATTATTTATATCATGTACCCTGAAAACCCTCATGTAGAAGTTTCATGTATAGGAGAGACGGGTCAGACATGCTGTGCCATCGTGCTCACTGCTTGTGTTTGAAGCTTTTGCAAGGGTTTACGAGGAAAGTACTCCCAAGGAGGAGACGGAACCCCAAGAGGGAAACCCTGTCGAGTGGGAGTCATGCACGCCGCCATGTTAGTGGGTGTGCTTGCTAGCGGGGACACGTTCACGGGCTGAATGAACTCGATGCGTAGTCTACGCCCGTGAGTATAGACTGAACTTATTTTGTTGTATAAGTATTCATAAACTGGTTTATGTCATAAAACTTTGCTTCCGCTTTGTATCTTTGATGTGCGTTATCCGGTGCTGTGCATCGTAGCACCCCTCAGCATAATCCTGGCTCGACAAGGCCGTTGGGCCCTGTCAGCGTGTTATCAGAGCTCGCTTGAGGTTTAACGCACTAAAAATGTCATCCTTTTCAAAAAACTCGGTGAGGAACGAGTTAGTAGCCCATATAAGGATGTTATTAGTATATAGAAAGTGTCATACTAACCTATCTGTTTATGTCGGAAAATCATGCATCTCAGGAATTCATATGTCTTGGGGGGGTGCATGTAAGTGCTGTCCACCAGTGCGCACAAGCTGAAGGGTGGAGCCTCACGGGTGGCAGGTAACCCGGCCCGTTTTTGTATCTTCTATGATTCTTCATGTCATTTGGTGTATTCGATCAACGCCCTTCCCTGGCGTACTTCGGGCAAGTTTGGGTGACCCCGTCACGTGGTCAGTAATGTGAACACGTAGCACAAGGCGTGTTTGGCTTGAGAACACCTGTGCGAGTGATGACGGACGGGTGTACGAACTGTATGGATACCGGACTCGGTGTGCAGCCGAGTCTGATGATTGTGTGAGTTATTTGCAGGTAGTATAACCACGAATCGGTAGAAGAGTAGTATCCATGTGTGAGAGACGTTTAGTGCCACTGAACTAACGAAGCCGGCTATGTCTGGTATAGGTTTTTCTTTGTGAGGAACGTAATACCGACATGAACTGGTGACGCTTCGACGTCACACCCCACTAAATGAGCAACTTCACTGTAAATCTTGAAAGTTTTAATCCAGAGCACTAAAACTTTGATGTAACTCCTTCCCTTAATCAGGATATTCAAAGTTAACAAGTTTTCCACTTATAGGATACTAAGGACAGAATCCCCTGTTTTAAGCTGAAATAAGGCTAAAGTTAATCTGAGGTTAGAGGTTGAGTTATTTCGAGGTTAGGGGCATATGATACATTTCTAGAAAGCTTTGGAAGATATTTACAACTTTTCTGTTGACGTCCAGAGGTGTTTCATCCCTTAACCAGTCGAAAAATGCAGTAGAGTTGAAGCTGTCCAGAAAACAGGGCAAAGCAAATACTCTCTTTAACTCACTGTAAATCGAGCATAACTTCCTGCACAAAAATCTAAAAATAGAAAATAAGTTAGTTCTGAAAATTTAATGAGATGGGTTACAACTTTGTAACAGAAAGATTGGTCAAAATCTGTTTAGAATTAACTGGAATTCTTGTATCAAATCAGTACCTCAAGCGGGAAGGTTCTGTCCAATTCTCTCCAGAAATTCTGTCAATTTGACATCTCATAACTTTTGAACCAAGGTAGATATTAGGCCAAGTAAATATTTTCTGGAAATCTATTGAAGTTAGGTTTAACTTTGATGTTGAGCTCCAGAATTGGTTTTGCCTTTAGCATGGTCTAAATCAGGTTGAAATGGAAACTGGTCAGGGCTGTCATTTTGGGCAGCAGTTCAGCAATCAAATTTGTTCTAAGTTTGAGTTGTGTTTCCAAGTTTTATGAGTTCAATGACATGTTTTATGTTATAACTCAATGATTTTCTGTTGAAATAAATATTTGACCCTTTTCAAATATGTGTCTACAGATGACAGCGGACAGACATTTGGAGAATGGGTGGGTGGTATCCCACTGTTCTGACCGCAGCGGTTATCCGGAAGTGTTGAGGCAAATGCTTCAATATTTTGGGTAGCTCGAGATGCTGCAGTACTTCACCAAGGAAGAAGGCGAGGAGGGGAACAAGACATGGATGATCCATGTTGAAGTTCCTGCAGGACCCACACCAACCGGTTGGGCGCCGTTCACCGTCACGGTGAGAGGTAGACAGCCGGAAGGGATGTGGCAGCTCATGACACCATGTCGCGTTTCTGCCAACTGCATGTGAGAGCTATGGAGGGCACTCCATACATGCTCGTTCTGGTGCAGGGACGAGCTAATCATGTGTGGGGAAATAGGTACATGGAGGCAACAGATCCGAGTTGCCCAAGGTACAACACCGCGGAGGCGAATCTCAGCCTCCAATTGAGGGCGGGAAAGGCCATGATGGACAGCAAAGCTGTTCATACGGATCGTCTCGCCATGAAGCTCAAGGAAAGCAATAGCGGTGGAGATCATTTTGAGAGTGCTCACAGCGCACTCCGCAATGTTCTCCTTCCGACGATAAAGCGACTGAATGAGCAACACAATCAGTTGCATCGTCTGAAGAAGGCAAAGAAGAAAAGCCACGTCGACATCACGGCTTTACAACAACAAGTGCAGGCTCTGACCCAGCACAATGAGGTCCTCACTCAAGAGCGTGATGACGCGATTGAGGAGGGACAAGGCTGGGAAGAGGACTACAACCAGGCCATGGACGAGGTGCACGCGTTGCAGTACCTCGTACCTCCGGTAATAGGCCTACCAATGGTAGGTGCCATACCCGTGGTTTTGGGTATCCCGGCGATGGGAGAACCTGAACCGGAAGAGGAGGTCATGGACCCGGAGCCAACAGCAGAGGTAGCGGAGGAGGACGACCCACAGGAGGTCGAGTTCTACTGCGAGTAGTAGGTTACCGTTGCCAAGTAGGGCAGCGAGGGTGGTGTAAGAAACACTTTTGTAATCGGCGACATGTCGTGTAGACAGTAGTATATGTATAGGCAGTGACGACATGAGCACGACTTCTCGGAGACCCGAGAATAATGTATCTTGTATAAAGTTTATGCTTTATCAATATATGTGAATGTTGTGCAAGTTATTCATGTGTCACTTTAATACCTACTGTTTCATATGGAGTTTTAAGTATGACATGTGCTGATCGCTGCTGCTTGAATTTTGGAATGACTCGCACTCGTGCCAACTAAGACGTTGGGGGTTCCAGTCAGGGGGGAGAGACTTCCCAACAGCCTCACAGGGATTCCCCGGGACAGCAACAGCAGCAACAGCAACAACCGCCACCGCCAACGGTTACATTGGCTGACATCGTTGCGGCGACGGCGGGTTCTCACCAGCAGCACACGGAGTTGCTGTAGACCCTAATTGCGAATACGTCTCAACCAGAGAGGCGTCAAGATCGTGAGGAGCACCAACAAAGCTCCTACTCCGACTTTCTGGCTCCTCATCCCCCGGTATTCTCAAGGGCGGATGAACCCCTCGATGCCGACAACTGGCTCCGCACGATGGAGATGAAGTACGGGCTGCTCCAAGTGAGTTGACAGGGCCCGGTCCCGATCACAGGGCCGTGCCGCTCGCCCGGGAATCACATTTGATGGTGCCGTGTTATGCGGCACCCAACAGCACACAGATAAGGAAAACTGTATTACATAAATCAAAGCGGAAGCTTACAATTGTTCTTTGTAAATAATTTACATAAATTAGCTACAGCGGAAGTCTATAAACAGCTCACGTCGAATATCTAAGAAGCACTCGAGAAGTGGTCCAGCCCGCGGACTCCTCTCGCTAGCAACACGAAGACATGGCAGCGGCTAGGTCCTCCATGTGTTACCCGACTCGGACGTTTCCGAGTCTCACTGGACGACCTTCTTTATGAGCATCGTCTTACCCTACAAAACCACTCATATAGAAAGAGTGAGCACAAAGGCTCAGCAAGACTTAACCGTCTCTCCTAAAGCATGCAACTCTACATGAGGGTAACTTAAGACCTGTCTTGTAATTTGCGAAAAGACTCGCCTACGAGTTCATCCTTAACTTTCAGATTTTGGCCATAATGGTAGTGACCTTGCGCCCAGCAACATTGGAACTCCACAATCAAACAAGAAACACTTCATTCCATTGTTACTCGTCCCAAGGTGGAAAATAACTTTAGTTTGCTCTATCTCTACAGCAAACAGGGTATTCATGCAATTTACAATAATCATAGCAGCAATTAAAACTTTGCAAACTGTTTCCACACAAGTTGATTACTACATCACAACATGGGAGCAAGCGGTACTCAATAACCGCGAGGGACGGTGATTCGAATCAAACACTGCCCGGATAGCTCGACACATACGCCCGCCTATGAAGACCCAAATCTGGCGTCCTTCATTACGTCGTATGTGGCAACCTTTCGCAAGACACTCGACTGTAGAACCTGTCGCACCGTCTCGGGCTCATAGGTCTAACGAGACGAGGTGGTATGCCTCCACAATCCAGTTAACCTGGTACATCGGTTTCCTGGGTCCCATATAGCAGTAAGCATCTGGTACACAACTAAATACTTGCTCCTGGATGCGGCACATGCATCTGTCCTTAACCGACACAGGCAGATCTACTCGACCAAGACCTCGTCTTGTCGCTGCCTAATCCTCCTGCCCGGTCTCAACTTTACAAATGTAAACTTTAGTTTGCCTCTCTCTTCCAACCACACTTATGAAATCCTCAACTACAACTCGTGAGTAGATTCCAACTACTCATCTTTTATCAGATGTCCTAGCCTATTTAGCACGGCCTTATTCTACAGAGATGACACCTTTCTACCCTTGACCTCAGGGTTCATTTTTGGTTATGCAAGTGGAGTATAAAACATCCTTGACCTAATGCACATACAAACTTTCACCCATAGTAGTGAACAAAGGAAAAACTTTATAAACAATTTAAATGCAAACCGGAGCTTGCCTTGGTTTTGCAGGTGACTAAAGTCAGATAAGTATGTATTTAGTTGTTGATGACTTGAAGCTTAATCACTGCCTTCTTGCTTCTTGATCCAAGCTTCACTCTTCCTCCACTCTTCCACGTTTAATCACTACACGTTAAGAATATGCATATATGTTTAATTGTAAAGCTTTTGCTAACAAGTTCTGAAGACAAGTTTGAAATTGGAACTCTGTTTAAGAATTTAAAATGACACTGGTGCTAGTGGTTTGGGTTTGTGTTTAAGCACTATCATCAAGTGATAGGTGTTTTCCATCACTTGGATGTTGATCACCTAATAAGGTTGAATAGACAGTATTGATCCAAGGGTCCAATGGATCTGAAATTTTTTATGTGAGTTCCTTGTCAGAAGAAAGTCCTCTGGACCAAAATTTGGAATTTTTCAATGAATAGATCACTCAGAACAATTCCCTAAGCATTTATGCAAAAAGGAATTAATTCTGAATAAATTTGCACTTTCAAGCAAATTCAAGTGAACTACAATTCCAAACATAGCTCAGAGAGTATGCCTGAATTTTCCTAGGATTTTTAGAGCTAAGAATTTCCTAGAACTGAATTTCCAAGTTTTGGAAATTCTCTGAAATTGATTTCTGTATTCATTTGAACTCAGAAATTTGATTTCAGAATTATCCTAACTAAATCAACTCCAATTGAGCTGAAACGTTTACATCTGTGTACTAACATCCTATGGAATATTCTGGCAAAATTTGAGGATTTTTGGATGAACCAAACTCCCTCTAAAATTCTTTTGCTGAAAAGATTTAAAGAATTTTCCAGACTTTTCTATTAATTTTCATACAAATTAGGTGGCATATATGGATAGAGTTATCCATGCTGAATCCAAACCAATTTGAATCACTAATTTTGGAGCTTCCTTGCAAAAGTTATGAGGTTCTAAAGTTTGAACTGAATCTGGGAATTCAAATAAATCGGGAAATGTTCAAACTCTGACCGTGGGTCCTGGTACACGTGTCAATCCCTTGATGCATCCACACCGTGGTCCACAGCTACTCAGGCTGTATCCACAACAGATCAAATGGCCACAGCAAATCCCAGTTTACCGCAACAGTCACTGACCGGTGGGGCCGGAAGCTTCTTCTTCCAACCGCCCCCCCTTTTTCCCGCGCGCTTCGCCCCCTCGCCGGCGCGGCGGTGACCTCACCGGACCTGACTTCTCAGCAACCTCACGGCCTGCTACTTGCCGCCCGGGGGTTTCCGGGGACGGGAAACTCATCTAGGGGTTGGCACACGCTATCAGCGCTCGGAACCAGGTCGGCGGCGCGCAAAGGCTTCGATGAAACTTCGGCGCCGTGGTCCGAGCACCCTAGCCCGCCAAAGGTTCGGAGAATTCACTCTAAAGCATCAGTGGAGGACGGGCTAGCTCGGCAAGGCCTCAACATGGCTCAGAAACGGCGGCAATCCGGTTGCCAACGTGCACCCGCGCATCCCCGCCATGGCCACCGAACAGAAAGCTTGAAATGGGCTGCTAACACGGAGTTTCAAGCTAAGATCGTGAAGTGGATTGGGTCGCCATCGAGTCTAGATCCTTTGTGCACAGTCTAGTGAACTAAAGACTATAATTAAGCGGGAATTTTGAGATTTCATACCGGAATGTTGAGGGGGCCCGATCCCGATCACAGGGCCGTGCCGCCTTGCCCGAGGAATCGCATTGGGTGGTGCCGTGTTATGCGGCACCCAACAGCACACATATAAGGAACACAGTATTACATAAATCAAAAGCGGAAAGTTACAATTATTCTTTGTAAATAATTTACACAAATTAGCTACAGCGGAAGTCTATAAACAGCTCACGATGAATGTCTAAGAAGCACTCGAGAAGAGATCCAGCCCGCGGACTCCTCTCGCTAGCAACACGAAGACATGGCAGCGGCTAGGTTCTCCACGTGTGATATGACTCGGAAGTTCCCGAGTCTCACCGGACAACCTTCTTTATAGCGTCGATGTTTTCCTGCAAAACCACTTATATAGCAAGAGTGAGCACAAAGGCTCAGCAAGACTTAACCGTCTCTCCTAAAGCATGCAACTCTACATGAGGGTAACTTAAGACCTGTCCTGTAATTTGCGAAAAGACTCGCCTACGAGTTCATCCTTAACTTTCAGATTTTAGCCATAATAGTAGTGACCTTGCGCCCAGCAACATTGGAACTCCACAATCAAACAAGAAACGCTTCATTCCAATGTTACTTGTCCCAAGGTGAAAAATAAATTTAGTTTGCTCTATTTCTACTTCAAACATGGTTTTCATGCAACTTAACATAATCACAACAGTAATTATACTTTTTGCAAACTGTTTCCACACAAGTTGATTAACTACGTCACAACATGGGAGCAAGCGGTGCTCAATAACCGCGAGGGACGGTGATTCGAATCAAACACTACCCGGATAACTCGACACATACGCCCGCCTCTGAAGACCCAACTCTGGCGTCCTTCATTACGTCGTATGTGGCAACCTTTCTCAGGACACTAAATGGTAGAACCGGTCGCGCCGTGTCGGGCTCATAGGTCTAACGAGACGATGTGGTATGCCTCTACAGTCCAGTGAACCTGGTACATCGGTTTCCTGGTTCCCATATATCAGTAAGCATCCGGTACACAACTCAATACTTGCTCCTGGACGCGGCATATGCATCGGTCCTTAACTGACAGGCAGAGCTACTCGACCAAGACCTCGTCTTGTCGCAGCCTAACCCCTCTGCCCGGTCTCATCTTTAGAAATGTAAACTTTAGTTTGCTTCCTTCCCCAACCACACTTATGATATCCTAAACTATAGCTCGCGAGTAGTTTCCAACTACTCGTCTTCTACCGGATGCCCTAGACTATTTAGCATGGCCTTATTCTACAGCGATGACATAATGCTACCCTTGACCTCAGGGTTCATGTTTGGTTATGCAAGTGGAGTATCAACATCCTTGACCTAATGCACATACAAACCTTGACAAAATGTAGTGAACAAAGGGAAAACTTTAAAAATAACTTAAGTGCAAACCGGGGCTTGCCTTGGTTTTGCAGGTGACTAAAGTCAGATGATATGGGGTTAGTTGCTGATGCCTTGAAGTTCAACTTCTACCCTTCTTGTTCCTTGATCCAAGTTCACCTTCTCCTTCACTCTTCCACGTTTAAACACTACACGTTAGGAACATGCATATCTTTAATTGTAAAACTTTTTGCTAACAAATGCTACAGACAAGTTTGAAACTGGAACTTTGTTTAAGAATTTAAAATGACACTGGGGTGGTGGCTTGGATGTGTGTCTAAGCATTATCCTCAAGTGAGAAGTGAGGTTCATCACTTGGGTGGGGAGATCTACTAATGGTTGAACAGAACACTAATGATCCAGGGCTCCACTGGAGCTGGGAATTTTCTTGGGAGTTTCTTGTCACAAGAAAGTTCTCTGGACCAAAATTCAGAACATTTCACTAAGCGGATCACCCAGAACAATTCCCTAAGCATTTAAGCATAAAGGAATTGATTCTGATTAAACTTGCACTTTCATGCAAATCTAAGTGAAATATAATTTCATACATAGCTCAGGGAGTATGCATGAATATTCCTAGGATTTTTGGAGCTAAGGAATGACTAGAATTGAATTTCCAAGTTTTGGAAATTTCCTGAAAATGTTTCTGTATTCATTTGAATACAGAAAATTGAAATTGGGATTATCCTAACTAAATCAACTCCAAATGAGCTGAAACTTTTACAGGAGTCTCCTAATATCCTGAAGAATATCCTGGAAAAATTTGGGGAATTTTGGATGAACCAAACTCCCTCTAAAATTCTTTTTCTGAAAAGCTTTAAAGAATTTTCCAGAATTTTCTATTGGTTTTCATGCAAATTGGGTTGCATATTTGGATAGAGCATTTCATCCTGAATCCAACCCAATTTGAATCACTAAATTTGGAGCTCTCTAGCAAAAGTTATGCAGATCCAAAGTTTTGAACAAAATCTGGAATTCAAATTAATTCGGAAAAAGTTTAAACCCTGACTGCGGGCCACAGGGCCACGTGTCGACCGCTGAAACACGATCCACACGGGGCCACAGACCTTTTCCCGCATTGTCACAGTTTGATCCGAGGCCACAGAGAATCCCGTATGTTTAAGTTCAGCCGCTGGCGGGTGGGACCGACCACCTTCGTCTTCCTCCGGCTCCCGCGCGACCCCCGCCGCCGGAGCTCGCCGGAAAACTTTGGAACCCAGGCCCCCGTTCACTTCCCGTGCTCAAACTTGCCGTCAGCCCCTAATTTCGTGCGCTGATCACGGGGAGAGGGTTTCCCCACACCGACGTCGGCCCTAACCGAGCTCGCGACGGTGTGGCGGCTTAACCGAGCTTCGGTGACGTAGCGCCGCTGTTCTAGCTCGCCAAAAGCACGAAGGATTAGCGCTACAGCATTGGTGGAAGGTGTAGATCATCGACGTGTGCTCAATTTTGCTTGGAGAGGCAGCTAGCTATGCTGTCACCATGCACCCGAGGTGGTTTTTGCGGCGACAGTGTAAAAACTGGGCTTTCTTCGGCTAGGGTTGATGGAATCGGGCGCTGTTTGGTCGAGGAGGTCTGTAGGAGGCTGAGGATCATGACACCAGCACACAACTGGAAGCCCTCACACCTCGGGGGAGAATTTCCCGGTCTGGAGCTGGCGACCCAAAGAAACCGCCGTGAGTAAAACTCAAATTCCGGCTAGATGGTCCCATGAACTGACCCCGAACTCAGTGGACAGCAAGGAGAGGTGGTAACCAACCTTTCTCGTGGCTTTGTTGGGCGTGAAACACCGGGGTGGCTTGGTTTGAAGTCAAGTCGCCGAGGTTGGTCCGCCGGGGAAGAACCGGCTCGCCGAGGCGATTGCAGCCCACTGCACCCTCAGAACTGTCCTTGACAGCTTCAGGGAGTGTGGGCGACGTTGCTGTCGAGTTCGTCCGGGTGTCCACGGCTCAGGGAGAGGGTTGACAACGGGAGCCCGAGCGTGTGGGCGCGGCGGCGGCAAAAGCTCCCGGAAACGGCGCTGTGGCGAGGAGGGCGCGTGGCTCGGTGCTGTGCGATGTGCGCTCTCGGTGGGAGGACGATAAGGGCGAGGGGAACCGACGTCGAAGCAGCTCGGGAGCTGGCGGTCGGGTGGTCTCGGTGGCGCGCACGCGTGCGTTCGGTCCTTCGAGCGAAAAACAGTGATCCGGTTCGAGTCTGAACAGAGAGACCGTTGCTTATGTGCTAAGTCTCCCCCTCTCCACAATGACAATTGGGTCCCACTCACCTCCTCTCCTAAATATCCCAATTTTTGGCACATTGTAAACTTCAGCTCTGAGGAACTTAAATCCAAAAGTCATTTGGCAATTTGATAAGTTATTCCTCAGTTTTGAGTTTAAATTCAAATTTGGATGAAATTTACAAGTTCCTTTGATATTCCTATCCAAGCACCTCCAAATTTGCTCCAAATTTGCCCCCTCTACAATTTGAACCTGGGGAGTTTGAATATGCCCTCTGATCTTTGAGTTGGTCATTTCAAATACAACTTTTTAAACAACAGTTTGAATTTCCTCTTTTGAAACATGCCCTTCTTCTTTTTGGAAGTGGCCCTCTTATTTCAAACTGATTTCAAAATTTTATAGCACATGCCAACACTTTCATGAGTAAACAAAAGTTTTTGTAAGTCCCATTTCTTGTATTTAAACTCAACTTCATCCATAGCTCAAGTTTTTGATTTACAAGTTTTGGGACTTTTACATTCCTCCCCCCTTAAAAAGAATCTCGTCCCGAGATTCATGATTAAGGTCAAGGTGGAGAGGACAACTACTACATTTAAGCCTCTAACAACTCCGGATGATTGCGTTGCAAATACTCCTCGCTTTCCCATGTAGCTTCGTCGGACGTGTGATTTTCCCATAGCACCTTGAAAAATCGCAGCGTCCGATTTCTGGTTTCGCGAGTCTTTTCTTCAATTATCCGGGTTGATCGTTCAACATAAGTGAGGTCCGGATTTAAATCTGCCATGTCTCCCGTGACAATCTCTGTTGGAACTTTTAAACACTTCCGCAACTGAGATATGTGGAAGACGTTATGAACTCCGGCTAAGGTTGCTGGCAGCTCCAAACGGTATGCCACGGGTCCACGCCTTTCAATGATGGCGAAGGGACCCATAAAACGCGGAGCTAGTTTCCCTTTCACTCCGAATCGGTGAATGCCCTTCATAGGAGATACGCGGAGGTAGACGTGGTCTCCAACTTGAAAGTTCAGAGGGCGACGTCTCTTATCCACATAGCTCTTTTGCCTGGACTGAGCGGCTTTCAGATTTGCTTGAATAAGCCTTACCCGCTCTTCGGCTTCATTTACGAGATCAATCCCGTAAACAACTCTCTCGCCAGATTCACACCAGTTCAAGGGTGTGCGGCACTTCCGGCCGTAGAGAGCTTCATAAGGCGCCATTTTGATACTTGATTGATACCCGTTGTTATAAGAGAACTCCGCCAACGGTAAGTGATCATCTCAGCTCTTACCGTGATGAATGGAACATGCTCTCAGCATATCTTCAAGTATTTGATTCACCCTCTCAGTTTGCCCATCGGTTTGAGGGTGATACGCGGAGCTTCGAATCAATTTAGTTCCCAAGGATGTGTGCAGCTGTTCCCAGAAGCGGGATACGAACAGCGATCCTCTGTCGGACACAATGGTACGGGGAACTCCGTGCAGGCATAAGATGCGTGCTATGTATAACTCCGCATACTGCTTGGCGCTGTAGTTGGTATGCACCGGAATGGAACGTGCCGATTTGGTCAATCGATCAACGATTACCCAAATCGAGTCATGGTGGTGGGAGGTCATCGACAACCCAACGATGAAATCCATACTCAAGTCTTCCCACTTCCATGCCGGTATTTGTAGCGGTTGCAGCAAGCCCGACTTCTTCACATGGTCGGCCTTAACTCTTCGACACGTATCACATTCTGAAACGTATTTTGCAACTTCACGTTTCATACGTGTCCACCAAAACTTCTTTCGGAGGTCTTGGTACATTTTATTGCTGCCAGGATGAATAGAAAATTTGGATAAGTGAGCCTCATCCAAAATTTTCTTCCGCAGCCTCATATCACGAGGTACGACTATCCGGTCCTTGAACCATAGGGTGTCTTCATCATCTAACCGGAAACATTTCATCTCCCCGTTCTTCAACCTCCTTTTGATATGTGCCATGCCCTTGTCTCTCCTTTGAGATTCCATGACCTCCTCTCTTATTGTGGGTATGAGAGCTAGGTTATGTAGGGCTCCAAATGGAACCAAGTAGAGACTTGGTTCTTCCTCTTCTATCGGCGTGATGGTTAGGTTATGGATATGAGACTTCCTGCTGAGTGCATCGGCAACCACATTTGCCTTGCCCGGATGATAATGAATTTCAATCTCATAGTCCTTGATCAGCTCCAACCATCGCCGTTGCCGCATATTCAACTCTTTCTGAGTGAATATGTACTTCAAGCTTTTGTGGTTGGTGTAGAGATGAACCATATTTCCCAAGAGGTAATGTCTCCACATCTTCAAAGCTAATACCACGGCAGCCAGTTCGAGATCATGAGTTGGATAATGTTGCTCATGATTCCGTAATTGCCGTGATCCATATGTGACCACACGTCCTCCTTGCATGAGTACACAACCAAGCCCGACGCCAGATGCATCACAATAAACATCAAAAGGCTTGGTTGTATCCGGTTGAGCTAGAACCGGGGCTGTTGTGAGGTGTTTTACCAACGCTTGAAAAGCTTCCTCACATGGCTTGCTCCAATCATACTTGATGCCCTTCTTCAGTAGTTCCGTCATAGGTTTGGAGACTTTTGAGAAGCTCGGGATGAACCTCCGATAATATCCTGCCAAACCCAAGAAACTACGAACTTCATGGACTGATGTTGGAGCCTTCCACTTCAGCACCTGTTCAATCTTGCTTGGATCAACAGCAATGCCTTCTGCTGAAATAACATGTCCAAGAAACGGCACTTGGTTGATCCAGAATTCACCTTTACTAAACTTTGCATAGAGCTTGTGATCTCTCAAGCGTTGAAGCACAATATGCAAATGTTTAGCGTGTTCCTCATCAGATTTGGAATAGACCAAGATGTCATCGATGAATACCACGACGAACTGATCCAGCTCCGGCATGAACACCGAGTTCATAAGGTACATAAAGTGGGCCAAAGCATTGGTCAACCCAAATGACATGACAAGATATTCATAGAGCCCATATCTTGTCGAGAATGCGGTTTTCGGGACATCTTCCACGCGAATCTTGATTTGATGATATCCCGACCTTAAGTCCATCTTGGAGAAAACTTTAGCACCCACTAGCTGATCAAAAAGAATATCAATTCTTGGTAGTGGATACTTGTTGTTTATGGTCACAGCATTTAAAGGACGATAATCGACGCATAGTCTCAGCGTCTCATCCTTCTTTTTCACAAACAAAGCTGAGCAACCCCATGGTGATGAACTTGGACGAATAAACCCCTTGTCCATCAGATCTTTGAGTTGCTCCTTCAGTTCTTCTAATTCATTCGGAGCCATTTTGTATGGTCTCCGAGAGATCGGCGTGGTTCCCGGTATCAACTCTATTTTAAACTCCACCTCGCGCTCAGGTGGTAGGCCTGGAAGATCTTCGGGAAACACGTCCGGATATTCACGGACTACCGGAATGTCTTCTAACTTGGACACCTCGGCATTACATACTTCCGGGCCTTTAGAAACCGCTTCGCCGAGATACAAAGTTTGACGTCCGTGAAGTGGAGAGTCCAAGTGAACACTCCTGTTCTCGATGTCCAGGACAGCCTTATGGAAGGTCAACCATGATATTCCCAATATGGCATTGATTCCCTGGTCTTCGAGAATGATGAGGGTGGTAGGATAAATATTTCCACCCAAACAAAGTGGTGCTCGTGAAACGACTTCATTAGTTGATATGTCTCCACCTGGCGAATGAATAAGGTAAGAACCTTTGGTGATAGTAGTGGAGATCTGATCCTGGATCACCGTTGCCCTGCTAATGAAGTTATGTGTCGCACCAGAGTCGAATAAAACGACAACCGGCTTGTCATTTAAGGTGAACCTGCCGGCAAGAACAGGTCCTCCCTTTGGCAGATCATCGACTGACACATAATTGACTGTTCCCACTTTTGACATAGCTTTTCTGGGCTGCCTAAGATCACTTTTTGGAACTGGACCCGCAGACACAATGTTACTGCTCGGTTCAACTGAGAAATCACCTTGTTCATCTTCAGCCTCTTGAGGGTAATAATATTCTAGTGCACCTTGTTGATACTGGGGTGCATAAGAAATAAGTTGCTGCTGCGGTGGAGGTGAATAAGACCTCTGTGGAGTAGAAGAGTCGTCACACTCCCAGAATGATTGCACCTCTTGTGGAATCTCTCGACCGGAAGGTGAACGGATTACCAACCGATACTTCTGAGGTAGACGATTGTCTTCATCTTGTGATGAGTCCCTCTCCCTCTTTTCTTTGAGGTAGAGGTTGGAATAATATTCTTGAGCGATAGCACAGCTCACAAACTCATCAAAACTCTCTTGGCTAACTTGAGCCAATTCACATCGCAGCCTAGCGGTCAGCCCTCGATAAAAATGATGACCCTTCATGGCTGGTGACTTCACATAGTCAGGGACATATTGAGCTAAGCGATTGAATTCCTTCGCATACTCAATAACACTCCTGTCCCCTTGCTTATGACTCCAGAACTCATCCAGACTGGTTTGCATTATGCCCGCAGGGATGAAACGAGCATGAAATACAGCCTGGAACTCCGCCCATGTGACACGATGTCCCGCTGGTTGAACAGCAAGGTACTCTGCCCACCATGCTCCAGCAAAGCCGTGAAGCTGTTGAGCGGCATATAGAGTCTTCGAGAATTCGTCACACCGGATCAACCCAAGCTTGGACTCAATGACACGTAACCAGTGATTTGCTTCACAATGGTCAGCCGCCTCGGAGAATACCGGCGGTTGTGTCGCCAAGAAATACAGATATGTTCTCTGGGTTGGCATGTGATGTTGAGCTTCTCGATCTATGCCTTGTTGAACTAGAGTTTGGAGAGTTTCATTCATTTTGGCCATAATTTCAGCCAATCCGGTTGGCGATGGCTCTTGTGATGAAGTCGAGTCATTCCCACCTCGACTTGAACCTCCAATCTCCATTTGAGAATGTGTACGTACCATACTGCACGAAACAAAATTTTGAGTCAATCAAAATTCTATCTCAGTAGTAAGTAAAGATAAGTAAAACATGAACATGTCATGAACTTTATGAAAGCATAACCACATTCATGTTTAAACAAATCTTATGTACGCTAAGCTAATCAGCGGGACTACCCTGACCAGCTCACACCAACTCCAAATTTTTACTCAAGTTATCAACAGATTCTTGACTTGAGTTCAATACCAAAGTTTTAGTAAACTTCAGTAGATTTCCAACAAGCACTTATGTGCTCTTTAAGGACTTTTCTAGAGGAAGTTATGGCTTAAAAACAGAAAGGTCCAGGGAGGTTTTTGCTACTGTCCTGGTTCTGAACAGTTTTCCTTCAACTGGACTTTTCACCCATGTAACATGTGATTCTGCTCTGGAGGCCTACAAGGAAGTTGTAGAGCACTTGAAAATCTTTCCAGAACTGTATCATACACCTTATTTGGGTCAAGCTACTCAGAGTTATGCTCTGTTAAAGTCCAGCAAGAATTTCTGCCAGAAACAGAGCTCTCTGTTTTTGAAAACATTGACACCTAGTTATACTCCCATTTGAATCTTAGCTCAAAATAAGAGTTCAATAACTAATATTTGTTTCAAACTTCCATATTTAGTTGAAAGTTAGCTCATGAATCATTTCTTCATAGGGAAGAGGTTCTTATGTGTAGTACGGTGTCGATGCACCGTAAGAATCATGTCGGTACTACGTAGCCTCACCAAATAAAAATCCTAACCGGATTACACCAGCACATACGTACTATCAGTGGCACTAAGACGGTCTCTCGCACACGTGTACTACACGGGATACGTACGTGGTTAGTACCTGCAGAAGATCACTCAATAGTGGTGCACTCAAAGGTTGTTTCATTTCAGGCAGTTCCATATTTGAAAGTAAATACAAACGCCCGTATCATTGTCATACGGCCGTCCTTGAGTTAAGCCACGTCTCAAGGCACGTGATCGTGTTTCAACACCACACGACGGGGAACCCGAGTATGTCATGAACGGGTCGTCACGGTTGGGAATGTTATCAACCCAACGGATACCACCTACTGCCCTGCATGGCACGCCGATGGCAAGCGCTGCGTATGTCCTCCTGGGCTACTTCCAGACGAACACACTATCCCGTTACTGACCACACGATGGGGTCTCCACTTACTTGCCTAATGCACGCTAGGGATCAGCGTTTCATATGAACTCAGGAACATGAAGAGTCCAAGAGTTTCATATTGACATCTCACACCAAGCTGTGAGATCTAACCCTGAACCACTTTCCTCGTCAGGGGAGCTAACCGAAATTGATCCGCTTTCGGTGGCATTCCTTACCATTCTTACCAGAACGTAGGTGCGTCATTACATAATGAAAATTCAGAATTAAAACACATATGTTAGTCTTGCCACTTTAAGTAACTACACTACTATAGTCCTTATGTGGGCCTAATATCGTTTCCTCACCGTATCCTAAGTTTTTGTAGCAATACCATACTTATTCCGTGCGCTATTACCAATGCGGCTCTGATACCACGCTGAGGGGGCCCGACCCCGATCACAGGGCCGTGCCGCCTTGCCCGAGGAATCGCATTGGGTGGTGCTGTGTTATGCGGCACCCAACAGCACACATATAAGGAACACAGTATTACATAAATCAAAAGCGGAAGGTTACAATTATTCTTTGTAAATAATTTACACAAATTAGCTACAGCGGAAGTCTATAAACAGCTCACGATGAATATCTAAGAAGCACTCGAGAAGAGATCCAGCCCGCGGACTCCTCTCGCTAGCAACACGAAGACATGGCAGCGGCTAGGTTCTCCACGTGTGATATGACTCGGAAGTTCCCGAGTCTCACCGGACAACCTTATTTATAGCGTCGATGTTTTCCTGCAAAACCACTTATATAGCAAGAGTGAGCACAAAGGCTCAGCAAGACTTAACCGTCTCTCCTAAAGCATGCAACTCTACATGAGGGTAACTTAAGACCTGTCCTGTAATTTGTGAAAAGACTCGCCTACGAGTTCATCATTAACTTTCAGATTTTAGCCATAATAGTAGTGACCTTGCGCCCAGCAACATTGGAACTCCACAATCAAACAAGAAACGATTCATTCCAATGTTACTTGTCCCAAGGTGAAAAATAAATTTAGTTTGCTCTATTTCTACTTCAAACATGGTTTTCATGCAACTTAACATAATCACAACAGCAATTATACTTTTTGCAAACTGTTTCCACACAAGTTGATTAACTACGTCACAACATGGGAGCAAGCGGTACTCAATAACCGTGAGGGACGGTGATTCGAATCAAACACTACCCGGATAACTCGACACATACGCCCGCCTCTGAAGACCCAACTCTGGCGTCCTTCATTACGTCGTATGTGGCAACCTTTCTCAGGACACTAAACGGTAGAACCGGTCGCGCCGTCTCGGGCTCATAGGTCTAACGAGACGATGTGGTATGCCTCTACAGTCCAGTGAACCTGGTACATCGGTTTCCTGGTTCCCATATATCAGTAAGCATCCGGTACACAACTCAATACTTGCTCCTGGACGCGGCATACGCATCGGTCCTTAACCGACACAGGCAGAGCTACTCGACCAAGACCTCGTCTTGTCGTAGCCTAACCCCTTTGCCCGGTCTCATCTTTAGAAATGTAAACTTTAGTTTGCTTCCTTCCCCAACCACACTTATGATATCCTAAACTATAGCTCGCGAGTAGTTTCCAACTACTCGTCTTCTACCGGATGCCCTAGACTATTTAGCATGGCCTTATTCTACAGCGATGACATAATGCTACCCTTGACCTCAGGGTTCATGTTTGGTTATGCAAGTGGAGTATCAACATCCTTGACCTAATGCACATACAAACCTTGACAAAATGTAGTGAACAAAGGGAAAACTTTAAAAACAACTTAAGTGCAAACCCGGGCTTGCCTTGGTTTTGCAGGTGACTAAAGTCAGATGATATGGGGTTAGTTGCTGATGCCTTGAAGTTCAACTTCTACCCTTCTTGTTCCTTGATCCAAGTTCACCTTCTCCTTCACTCTTCCACGTTTAAACACTACACGTTAGGAACATGCATATCTTTAATTGTAAAACTTTTTGCTAACAAATGCTACAGACAAGTTTGAAACTGGAACTTTGTTTAAGAATTTAAAATGACACTGGGGTGGTGGTTTGGATGTGTGTCTAAGCATTATCCTCAAGTGAGAAGTGAGGTTCATCACTTGGGTGGGGAGATCAACTAATGGTTGAACAGAACACTAATGATCCAGGGCTCCAATGGAGCTGGGCATTTTCTTGGGAGTTTCTTGTCACAAGAAAGTTCTCTGGACCAAAATTCAGAACATTTCACTAAGTGGATCAACCAGAACAATTCCCTAAGCATTTAAGCATAAAGGAATTAATTCTGATTAAACTTGCACTTTCATGCAAATCTAAGTGAAATATAATTTCATACATAGCTCAGGGAGTATGCATGAATATTACTAGGATTTTTGGAGCTAAGGAATGACTAGAATTGAATTTCCAAGTTTTGGAAATTTCCTGAAAATGTTTCTGTATTCATTTGAATACAGAAACTTGAAATTGGGATTATCCTAAGTAAATCAACTCCAAATGAGCTGAAACTTTTACAGGAGTCTCCTAATATCCTGAAGAATATCCTGGCAAAATTTGGGGAATTTTGGATGAACCAAACTCCCTCTAAAATTCTTTTGCTGAAAAGCTTTAAAGAATTTTCCAGAATTTTCTATTGGTTTTCATGCTAATTGGGTTGCATATTTGGATAGAGCATTTCATCCTGAATCCAACCCAATTTGAATCACTAAATTCGGAGCTCTCTAGCAAAAGTTATGCAGATCCAAAGTTTTGAACAAAATCTGGAATTCAAATTAATTCGAAAAAAGTTTAAACCCTGACTGCGGGCTACAGGGCCACGTGTCGACCGCTGAAACACGAGCCACACGGGGCCACAGACCTTTTCCCGCATTGTCACAGTTTGATCCGAGGCCACAGAGAATCCCGTATGTTTAAGTTCAGCCGCTGGCGGATGGGACCGACCACCGTCGTCTTCCTCCATCTCCCGCGCGACCCCCGCCGCCGGAGCTCGCCGGAAAACTTCGGAACCCGGGCCCCCGTTCACTTCCCGTGCTCAAACTTGCCGTCAGCCCCTAATTTCGTGCGCTGATCACGGGGAGAGGGTTTCCCCACACCGACGTCGGCCCTAACCGAGCTCGCGACGGTGTGGCGGCTTAACCGAGCTTCGGTGACGTAGCGCCGCTGTTCTAGCTCGCCAAAAGCACGAAGGATTAGCGCTACAGCATCGGTGGAAGGTGTAGATCATCGACGTGTGCTCAATTTTGCTTGGAGAGGCCGCTAGCTATGCTGTCACCGTGCGCCCGAGGTGGTTTTTGCGGCGACAGTGTAAAAACTGGGCTTTCTTCTGCTAGGGTTGATGGAATCGGGCGCTGTTTGGTCGAGGAGGTCCATAGGAGGCTGAGGATCATGACACCAGCACACAACTGGAAGCCCTCACACCTCGGGGGAGAATTTCCCGGTCTGGAGCTGGCGACCCAAAGAAACCGCAGTGAGTAAAACTCAAATTCCGGCTAGATGGTTCCATGAACTGACCCCGAACTCAGTGGACAGCAAGGAGAGGTGGTAACCAACCTTTCTCGTGCTTTGTTGGGCGTGAAACACCGGGGTGGCTTGGTTTGAAATCAAGTCGCCGAGGTTGGTCCGCCGGGGAAGAACCGGCTCGCCGAGGCGATTGCAGCCGCTGCACCCTCAGAACTGGCCTTGACAGCTCCAGGGAGTGTGGGCGACGTTGCTTTCGAGTTCGTCCGGGTGTCCACGGCTCAGTGAGAGGGTTGACGACGGGAGCCCGAGCGTGTGGGCGCGGCGGCGGCAAAAGCTCCTGGAAACGGCGCTGTGGTGAGGAGGGCGCGTGGCTCGGACGTGGCTCGGTGCTGTGCGGTGTGCGCTCTCGGTGGGAGGACGATAAGGGCGAGGGGAACCGACGTCGAAGCAGCTCGGGAGCTGGCGGTCGCGTGGTCTCGGTGGCGCGCGCGTACGCGTTCGGTCCTTCGAGCGAAAAACAGTGATCCGGTTCGAGTCTGAACAGAGAGACCGTTGCTTATGTGCTAAGTCTCCCCCTCTCCTCAATGACAATTGGGTCCCACTCACCTCCTCTCCTAAATATCCCAATTTTTGGCACATTGTAAACTTCAGCTCTGAGGAACTTAAATCCAAAAGTCATTTGGCAATTTGATAATTTATTCCTCAGTTTTGAGTTTAAATTCAAATTTGGATGAAATTTACAAGTTCCTTTGATATTCCTATCCAAGCACCTCCAAATTTGCTCCAAATTTGCCCCCTCTACAATTTGAACCTGGGGAGTTTGAATATGCCCTCTGATCTATGAGTTGGTCATTGCAAATACAACTTTTTAAACAACAGTTTGAATTTCCTCTTTTGAAACATGCCCTTCTTCTTTTTGGAAGTGGCCCTCTTATTTCAAACTGATTTCAAAGTTTTATAGCACATGCCAACACTTTCATTAGTAAACAAAAGTTTTTGTAAGTCCCATTTCTTGTATTTAAACTCAACTTCATCCATAGCTCAAGTTTTCTATTTCCAAGTTTTGGGACTTTTACATTCCTCCCCCCTTAAAAAGAATCTCGTCCCGAGATTCATGATTAAGGTCAAGGTGGAGAGGACAACTACTACATATAAGCCTCTAACAACTCCGGTCCTTGAACCATAAGGTATCTTCCTCATCTAACCGGAAACATTTCATCTCCCCGTTCTTCAACCTCCTTTTGATATGAGCCATGCCCTTGTCTTTTTTTTGAGCCTTCATAACCTCCTCTCGTATTGTGAGTACGAGAGCTAAATTGTGTAGAGCTCCATATGGAACCAAGTAGAGACTCGGTTCTTCCTCTTCTATCAGCGTAATGGTCAGGTTATGAACATGAGACTTCCGGCTGAGTGCATCGGCAACCACATTTGGCTTGCCTGGATTATAATGAATTTCAATATCATAGTCTTTGATCAGCTCCAACCATCGCCGTTGTCACATATTCAACTCTTTTCGAGTGAATATGTACTTCAAGCTTTTGTGGTCGGTGTAGAGATGAACAAGATTTCCCAATAGGTAATGTCTCCACATTTTCAAAGCTAATACCACGGTAGCAAGCTCGAGATCATGAGTTGGATGATGTTGCTCATGATTCCGTAATTGCCGTGATCCATATGCGACCACGCGTCCTCCTTGCATAAGTACACAACCAAGTCCGATGCCGGATGCAGCACAATAAACATCAAAGGGCTTGGTTGTGTCCGGTTGAGCTAAAACCGGGGCTGTTGTGAGGTGTTTCACCAACACTTGAAAAGCTTCCTCACATGGCTTGCTCCAATCATATTTGATGCCCTTTTTCAGTAGCTCCGAACCTCCGATAATATCCGATAATATCCTCACATGGCTTTTATCAGATTTTCGATAAGCCTGGGATGAACCTCCGATAATATCCCACCAAACCCAAGAAGCTACGAACTTCATGGACTGATGTTGGAGACTTCCATTGCAGCACTTGTTCGATCTTGCTCGGATCAACAGCAATGCCTTCTGCTGAAATAATATGTCCAAGAAACAGCACTTGGTTGATCCAGAATTCACATTTACTAAACTTTGCATAGAGTTTGTGATCTCTCAAGCATTGAAGCACAATATGCAAATGTTTAGCGTGTTCCTCTTCAGATTTGGAATAGACCAAGATGTCATCGATGAATACCACGACGAACTGATCCAGCTCCGGAATGAATACCGAGTTCATAAGGTACATAAAGTGAGCCGGAGCATTGGTCAACACAAATGACATGACAAGATACTCATAGAGCCCATATATTGTCGAGAATGTTGGCTTCGGGATATCTTCCGCTCGAATCTTGATTTGATGATATCCCGACCATAAGTCCATCTTGGAGAAGACTTTAGCACCCACTAGCTGATCGAAGAGAATATCAATTATTGGTAGTGGATACTTGTTCTTTATTGTCACAGCATTAAAGGACGATAATCGACGCATAGCCTCAGCGTCTCATCCTTCTTCTTTACAAATAAAGCCGAGCAACCCCATGGTGATGAACTTGGACGAATGAACTCCTTGTCCATCAGATCTTTGAGTTGCTCCTTCAGTTCAGCTAATTCATTCGGAGCCATTTTGTATGGTCTCCGAGAGATCGGCGTGGTTCCTGATATCAACTCTATTTTGAATTCCACCTCGTGCTCAGGTGGTAAGCCTGGAAGATCTTTGGGAAACATGTCAGGATATTCACAGACTACTGGAATGTCTTCTAACTTGCAAGCCTCGGCATTACATACTTCCGGGTCTTTGGAAACCGCTTTGCCTTGATACAATGTTTGACGCCCGTGAAGTGGAGAGTCCAATTGCACACTCCTGTTCTCGATATCCAGAACAGCCTTATGGAAGGTCAACCATGATATTCCCAATATGGCATTGATTCCTTGATCTTCGAGAATAATGAGGATGGTAGGATAAACTTTTGCACCTAAACAAAGTGGTGCTCGAGAAACGACTTCATTAGTCGATATGTCTCCATCTGGCGAATGAATAAGGTAAGAACCTTTTGTGATAGTTGTGGAGATCTGATCCCGGATCACCGTCGCCCTGCTAATGAAGTTATGTGTTGCACCAGAATAAAATGACAACCGGCTTGTCATTTAAGGTGAACCTGCCACCAAGAACATGTCCTCCCTTTGGTAGATCATCGACTGACACATAATTAACCGTTCCCACTTTGTACATAGCTTTTCCTTGCTGTCCCAGATCACTCTTTGGAACTGGAGCCGCAGACATAATGTTTCTGCTCGGTTCATGTCACACCCGATTTCTCTGAGGAACAACCGAGTGAATATCACATGTATGCCAGGATCATTTTCTCATACATGTGATGACAAATAGTGAAACATCATTTATTACAAGCCAGGTGTCGAATATATATAAGTCTTACATAGCATATGTCTCGATGAACAATAATAAGTTCATAACAAGTAAATAAAATAGCAGCGGAATATTATTCTTGTGGGCTCCGTTACAGGCGTTGCCCGGGGGACTCCATGAACCTAGAAACCTTCTTCGGGTCCAAAGTCTTGAACATTAAACACCACTTCATTATCTTGACCTGAGCAGCAATATAAACCAACAAATATGCAAGGTTGAGTACCGATGGTACTCAGCAAGTGTGGGAAAGTTATGTCATGCATGGCTAGAGCAAGGAGAGGTTGAACTCATGGTTAAAGCATTACGCAATTAATACCTATCACCTTAGCTTATTAAGCACCTACATTACTACACAGGTGAAATGGTCCCAATCTCCCATCCCATCATCATAATCAAATAACCATAACAACATTTTCAATGTTAAGCTCCCCGCTTAACATCCTTAACTTCCAAAACCATCACTCCTCTAATCATGAATAAGTCCAAGCCGCTCTTGACCGTGAGCACGGCTGTCATGACAGTTTTGACTCTGCAGAGTTTGCACCACTGTACCCACATGTAGTGATTTCATCCCCCGTTGCCGGGTGGACTAAAAGAACCTCCATTATGCCAGTGGCCACGAACCACATACACACTTCCCAGGTGTGTGGCCAGGAGATCACTACGAAGCCTTTACAAAGGGATTCCCGACGAGCGTGGGCCCACTGAGGTTTCACCCCTAACAGCATACAAGAGGCTCCAACCCCGCTGCAGTGGCCCCCTCCTGAGCCTTGCGGTTCATATGGTAGTCCAGCTGACATCTATTCCCCGCACCATCCAACACACCCATACTACGCCGGGGATACACCTAATTAATTGGCCAAGCTGCCCCATCTCAGCATGTGGTTGGCACGGTAAAGCCAGGTTACATGCTCCATGAACCGGTCCTTTGGATCCAGGCAAGTACTAAACACAAACCCGAGTCTCATGCACCCAGCACCAACCAAAACATCCAACTTGCCCTGATCCCTACATCTACATAACTCATAATATCTCATTCAAGAGTATGGTAAAATAAACTGATGATCTCACATCCCAAATATCCCATTCTAAGCATGGCTAAGCATATGCATAATAATAAATGACATTTTAAAATGAATCCCAACCCAAGCTACAAGGAAACAAGGTAATGCAATTCTAGGGAAACATCCTAGCACGGGTTTCATATTTTCAATTGACAATGCAAATAATTCTATCTACACATCCTAGTATAGGAACAAAGTGGTCAAGGACACTTGCCTTCTTCCTGCTGCTCTGGGAATGGGTAGTCCTGATCTTGGAAAGGAAGAACTTGCTCTGGAGCAGGTTCTACTCATACCATCACACATAGAAAAAGAAAACTACAATCCATAAGACATAGTTCACACTTCCACTTCATACAAGCCACACATTCACATTTATGAAAGACATTCACATTTCTATGTGTTGTGGTTACTCTATGTGTGTTGATTTTGGCTTACATGCACTTTTAAACATTTGCATATGATTTCTACTTTTGTATTCATATTTATGTTTGCATACTATATATGAGTTTCCAATTTAAATAAATTCCTTATATTCGATTGATACACCTTTTAGCTATCAAGTGTGCATGGAGGATATTTTCCTACTCCAAATGTGTCTTCAGACCTTCTACCAACCCTAAACTGAATTCTTTGGATTTTGGAAACTTCATTTATCATTTTCTAGTTATTCATACCTAGCTTGCTATATTTTCAGATTTATTTCCTATGCCTAAATGGGAACTTTATTATGAAAATAGTAAGACACCTCATCTAAACAGAATAGGTTTTGGGTCTAAAATATTAAATAATATATTTTTGAACTTCTCCTCTGATGTGAACTATTTTACATTTATTTTACTAATTTTCAGAATTATTCTTTACTTAAAAATGTGTCCCTATAACTAATAAATGTGAATAATCAATTAGACAGATTCATTTCAGCCAAAAATCTATTTTTATCTCACTCCAAAGTTTTCCATGTACTAGGAAAGTTTTTAATTTGAATTTACAATGTGTTTGTCCCATCTTTTAAATTTTAAATACTAAACACATATTCAAATTCCTAAATTTAATATCATATAGGGTTAAAAAGCTAAACTCACCCCACTACAGGGTCTATTATATTATTTTAAAAATTTCCAGGGTCTAACTACACATAACAGAGGGGTTTTCCTAATTTTTATTAAGTCCAGGGGCTAAAACTAATTTTTAAATGAATTTACATGATTTTCTGAAGTTTCAGGGGCTAGATCAGAAGTTTCCGGGGCTAGCTCGTATTTTCCAAGAACCCCAGGGGGTAGCGCGTAAGAATTCTGGCCTTTATAACGCAGGGCTGACGTGGACCATCCGATTTAAAACAGACGGCTGAGATTATAACGTCGAAACGGTACGCGGGGATTTAAATTCTACCGTGCGATTTAAAATAGACGGCGCACAAGCGGCCACGTCGCTCTGATCGAGCGCGGGCGGCGCTGCCCGGCGGCGCACGGCGGCGGGAGGGGGCGATCTCGCCGGAGGGTTTCGGATCTTCGTCAATTCTTCCTAGAACTGTGATTTTATGGCATAGATCGGTAGAGGGGAGGTCGGGGCTCTCACCTCGGGGGTTTTCTTGAGCTCTGAGGTCCTGGAAAGCGGTCGGCGACGAGGTCCGTGGTGAATTCACGGCGAGGCTCGTCGGCGCTGTGTTTGAAGCGCAAACCACCGAGTTTTCTACACCTGCGCGGTTCCCCGGAGGCGGTGGATCAAGATCAGCGTGTTAGATGAGAAATCCCGAGCGAAGATCGAGCGAAATTGGCCGGAGAAACTCGGGTTCTCACCGGGAAGAAAAACAGCCGATCGCGGGTGAAAATCGGGAAGATGCCGGTGTTTATATAGCCGGGGGAGGGCGGCGTTCGGTTGTGATCGAGTTTGCGTCGTCCTGGAACGAAATTCGGCTGGGATACGCGAGGATCCGGGGCGGTTTCGATTCGGAGATGAGAAGAGTCCGGCCGGCCGAGCGCGGGCGCGAGGAGGAATAAGGGTTGGCGGGCCCCGCATGTCAGTGGGAAAGAGGGGAGGTTGCGCGGCTGCAGGCTGGCGCGGGAATAAATGGGCCGGCTGGTGGGTTTCGGCCCACTGGCCGGGGGGTTTATATTTTTTTCCTTTTCTTTTTCTTTTTCATTTCTGTTTTGAGTTTAATTTGAATTCTAGTTTGAATTTGAATTTTTTGCAACACATGCAATACGTCCAAAATTTTTTAAATTCCCCTCTTAACAGGATTTTGGGGTGTTTCAGCTCTACCCCCCTTAAAAGAAATCTCGTCCTCGAGATTGGTGGTTCTAAGAAAACAATTCCGGAAATTGTGCCTTAAGCTCATCTTCTCGCTCCCAGGTGGCTTCCTCTTCCGAGTGATGCTTCCACTGCACCTTGCACATCCGGATTCTTTTATTTCTTGTGAGGCATTCCATTGTTTCCAAAATCTTGGATGGTTGCTCGGCATAAGACAAATCCTCAGCTACGTCAACCTCATTCATGGGTAACACCTCTTCAGGCGTTCTCAGACATTTCTTGAGCTGTGACACATGGAATACATCGTGCACATCCGATAGGAGAGCCGGTAATTCTAGTTGATACGCCACTTCGCCTTTCCTCTCCAGAACTTGAAAGGGTCCGATGTATCGAGGTGACAACTTCCCTTTCACCTTGAACCGACGAAGTCCTCGGATAGGGGACACCTTGAGATAGACATAGTCTCCCACGTTTAAAACGAGCTCTCTTCTCCATACATCGGCATAGCTCTTTTGTCGTGTCTGTGCTATCCTCAAATTGTTGCGAATTTCCCTCACTTTCGCCTCGGCTTCTTGTAGTACTTCGGGACCACACACTTTACTTTCCCCTGTTTGGTTCCAAAATAGGGGAGTTCTGCACTTCCTCCCATACAAAGCTTCGAACGGTGACATCTTCATACTAGCTTGATAGCTGTTGTTATAGGAGAATTCTGCATACGGTAAGTTCTTGTCCCAACTCCGATTGTTTTTGAGTGCACATGCCCCCAGCATATCCTCAACAATCTGATTGGTTCTTTCCGTCTGCCCGTCAGTTTGGAGATGATAGGCAGAACTAAAGTTCAGATGGGTTAACATGGTTTCGTGCAACTTCTGCCAGAACCTCGAGGTGAACTGTGTCCCTCGATCCGACACTATCTTCTTCGGCACTCCATGGTATCACACGGTCTTTGACATGTACAATTCTGCCAATTTGGATCCGCTGTAGCTTTCTTTCACGGGGATAAAATGAGCTACCTTGGTTAGCCTGTCGATGATGACCCATATTGAATCATATCCTGATTGGGTCCTAGGCAATCCCACTATGAAATCCATACCGATTTCTTCCCATTTCCATTCAGGCACTTTGAGTGATTGCAATAATCCCGCGGGTCGTTGATGTTCTGCTTTCACCAACTGGCATGTGTCACATAGGGCAACATGTTCCGCGACATCTCGCTTCATGCCATACCACCAATACCTGCTCTTGAGGTCCTGGTACATCTTCGTACTCCCAGGATGAATGGAATAGTCAGAATCGTGAGCCTCCTTCAAAATCAATTCACGGATCTTCTTTACTTCTGGCACACAGATTCTTTTACCGTGCCACACCGTTCCCTGTTCATCCTCTCTGACACCAGGGGCTTTATTTTCCTTGATGAGTTGCCTGATTTCTTGTATCTTCTCGTCATTCTTTTGACCCTCGCGTATTTCTCGCTCTAGTGTGGAGTCCACTTCCATGGCGATGGCTTCACCACTATTCACAAGGCATAGATTGAGCCTTATAACCTCGTCCTTCAATTCTGCAGGCATGTCCTTCAAGCTCAACTTATTGACCTGCACTTTCCGACTTAAAGCATCGGCCACGACGTTTGCTTTCCCAGGATGATAGTTGATGCCCGCATCAAAGTCATTGATTAGCTCTAACCATCTCCTTTGTCTGAGGTTGAGATCTGGCTGTGTGAAAATGTACTTTAAACTCTTATGATCCGTATATATCTCTGTCCTCTTTCCCATCAAGTAGTGCCGCCAAATTTTCAACGCGTGTACCACTGCGGCTAGTTCTAGGTCATGTGTAGGATAGTTCTTCTTGTGCTTCCAGAGCTGCCGGGACGCATAAGCCACGACATGCCCTTCTTGCATGAGAACACATCCCAACCCGTTTCCAGAGGCATCGCAGTACACCGTAAAGTTCTTCTGCATATCTGGCATAACTAGCACTGGGGCTGTTGTCAATCTTTTCTTTAACTCCTGAAAACTCGTCTCGCACTGCGGCGTCCATGTGAATTTGATTCCCTTCTCCAACAGTTTGGTGAGGGGTCTCGAGATCTTAGAGAATCCCTCAATAAACCGTCGATAGTATCCAGCCAATCCCAAGAAGCTTCAAACTTCCCCGACATTTTCAGGAGTCTTCCACTTCTGTATATCCTCGATTTTGGCGGGATCTACGGAGATTCCTCCCTCCGAGATTATATGTCCTAAGAAGGGAACTCTCTTCAGCCAAAACTCACACTTGCTCAACTTGGCATATAGTTGGTGTTCTCTCAGCTTCTGCAACACCAACCTTAGATGTTTCTCATGTTCCTCTTCATCTTTGGAGAAGACGAGAATGTCATCTATGAAAACCACCACAAATTTGTCCAGATATTCCATGAATACCTTGTTAAATGAGATACATGAAGTATGCCGGGGCATTGGTTAGCCTGAAAGGCATGACGGTGTATTCATACAGTCAGTACCGAGATACGAAAGCTGTCTTGGGAATATCAGTTTGCCTTATCTTAAGTTGGTGGTATCCCGACCTGAGATCAATTTTCGAGAACACACAAGCTCCCCTCAACTGATCAAACAAGTCTTCAATGCGGGGTAATGGGTACTTGTTCTTGATGATTACATCATTCAAGGCACGGTAGTCTACGCATAACCTTTGAGTTCCGTCCTTCTTGGGCACAAATATCACTGGAGCTCCCCATGGTGAGGAACTAGGACGAATATACCCCTTCTCCGTCAATTCTCTCAAATGATCCTTGAGTTCTCCCAGCTGCTTGGAGTCCATCCGATAAGGTCTCTTGTATATCGGGGTTGTTCCAGGCACTAGCTCAATTGCGAATTCCACTTCACGATCAGGAGGCATACCTGGCAACTCCTCCGGAAAAACATCTGGATATTCCCTGATGGTCCTGATCTCCTCCACTTTCACCTCAACTTGATTTAATTTAATGTCCCTCCTAGGCTCTTGTATTGTTATAAACTTTACTCTCGTGCCACTAGGGTGAGTTAGTTCCACCGTTCTGGTCGAACAATGGATGATTCCTTTATGTTTGGTCAACCAATCCATACCAAAGATAATATCTATCCCTTGTGAATCTATCACTATGAGGTTAGCAGTAAATACTACCCCATTAATGTCTAGGTTCACTTTGGGACACACTTGTCTTGTCCTTATTTCTCCACCTGGAGAGTTTACTGCTAGCATATGGTTCATTTGTGTTGTTGCTAGGTCATGCTTCTTAACAAACCCTTGGGCAATGAACGAGTGGGTAGCACCAGAATAAAACAACAGGGTTGCAATGTGTAAATTGGCAGGAAACTTACCAACTACCACGTCGGGTGCCTCTTGCGCCTCCTTCATGGTGACGTGGTTCACCCGTCCTCTCATTACATTCTGCTGTTGCGGCTGCGCGGGCTTCTTCTTTGGGCACTTATGGGCGTAGTGCCCCACTTCACCACAGTTAAAACATCGCACCCCAACCTTAGGTGCCTGGCCTTTGTTGTCTTGAGGTTGGTTTGGGGTCCTTGCACTGCTGGTCGAGGTTCATATGTAGGGCTAGGCTGCTGTACGAACTGACGTTGTGGCTGTATTGGTGCTGCCAGAGGCCTGTAGTTCGGGTTGTACCCTCTTGGTTCTGAGTAGGGTACCGCAGCACGGTTCGTCTGCCCTGCGGGTTGCTGCATCAGACGTGGGCGGGTGTTGCTCCCGTAGGCTTGGTGTGACCACCCGGCCTTCCTCTTGTTTTCATTTTCCAAGGCCTTCAGCTTCCTTTCTACCACAAATGCTCTGTCCACCATCTTTTGGAAGCTTTCATACTCGTTGGAGGACATTGCACACTGCATTTCTGCGGTAAGTCCTTCCACGAAGCAATCCTGTTTCTGCTCATCAATCTCTATTTCCCGTGTGGCATAACGGGAGAGTTGAGTAAATTTAGTGAGGTATTCCCTCACAGTCATGTTTCCTTGCTGCAACCCCAAGAACTCCTTCCTCTTGTTTTGAGTTCACCCCTTGGTATGTAATGGTTGCGGAAGCTACGCTTGAACTCTTCCCAAGTGATGTTCTCAGGGTCATGATGGGCGGCCACGTAGGCGGTCCATCAATCAGCAGCAGGTCCTTGCAATTGATGAGAGGCAAACAGCACACTCTCATACCCTTGGCACTGTATGATCCTCATCTTGCTCTCAATGGTCTTTAGCCAGTCATCTGCCTCTAGAGGTTCAGTAGCACTTGCAAACTTTGGAGGTTGAGTTCCTAGAAACTCACTCAACCTTGGTTGGCGTGGTGCAGCTTGTGGAGGTGGAACTTGATGCAAGTTGGCCACCACTTGAGTCAGGTTCTGGATGAGCTGATTTTGATTTTCAAGCATTTGGTGGATGGGATCAACTCCCTCACGGCGCCCACCCCTGTCTTGGCTCCAAGAAAAATGAGGGTTGCAGGCCTCATCGTTGTTGTTGGCAGGGTTGGCAGCACGACCCTTTCCTCTTCCGGCCATCTAGCATGATCAACCAAATGTTAATTTAAAGCATTACGTATTATCTTACTACTTTCATTTGTTTTTACTTTGAAGTGTTGAGTCTTTGTTATACTTTCTGAGGGTTCATGTCTCACACAAAAATAAATACACTATTATTTCATGTGGGTTCACACACCAAAGCAAAACATTCTGAAGACGAGGCTGTGGACAATTGCTCATTGCTTCCACAACTCATGTCACACACCAAGCATTAACACACCATTAACTAAGGTAACGACTCGACTATTTGACATCTTGCTAACTAAGGGAAAGACTCTACATACTCGTATCCCTGAGCTGGCTACTCGGGATCTTCCACATTATTGCAGCTGCCTTCTGAATCTGCTTTGGGTGGGGAGGCTGCTGGTGGAGAAGTGCGACGACGCCTGATCGCCCGGCGATCAGGGGAGTCAGGAGTCCATGTATCATTCACGGTGACACACAGTTCCTTCCCATATCCTCTTTCTCTCGACCTCAAGCAGGGTCGAAGCAACGCCTCGGTTTCCTTGAGGGTGTCCCGAACATCCTGAAGCTCCTGCTGACACTCCTGCAGTCGAGTGCTGAGCATAGCAGCATCCTCCAAGCACAAGTCCATGTGCTCATGGGAAGTCACTTGCTGCACTGGCGGGTACTTATAGTCCGTTGTACCACTCTCGCGCTGGAGGACATACATGTACTCAGTTCTGTCCAGGTGTCGACGATAGATGTGACTCTGGCAGGTGATGGCCTCCCTGGTAACATCCTTCTCCGCATCGACCTGTGTCGCTCGACAAGCTGGAGAGCGGTGGATCTTGAGCAGCTGATTTTTGTGGATAATCCTCATCTCTGAACTCCATTCTTCCCTCTTCTCACGGATGGTCCTGGTGGAGCTATAGTGTATGATTAGCTTGCCCGTATTGCCGGCGGCTTGGAGCATACATCGAAGACGGTGCAACAAGCCTCCTACTGCCAATCCGTAGGAAAGGTACGTCACCGGACGGCTCTCCTCTCTTTGGGCAAGGGCAACTATGGGAACTCTCCCTCCTGTGGACTTGCGAGCGGTGCGAATCATGCGAGCCATCTAAACAGAAAGCATTTAAACTTAGGTTAGATAAACTTTTAAACAAAAATCCTATTTTGAATGAAAGTTGGGGTAAGATGAAGAAAGTGACTCCATTAAATAACACTTTTCAACACACACCTTGTAAAATAGTTTTTAAGAAAATAGGGCCCTTAAATACGTCCATTTCTACCTTGGTCCACATTCCTACGGGCAACCTTGGCTCTGATACCACTTCTGTCACACCTGGTTTCTCCGAAGAACAATCGAGTGAATATCACATGTATGCCAGGATCATTTTCTCATACATGTGATGACAAATAGTGAAGCATCATTTATTACAAGCCAGGTGTCGAATATAAATAAGTCTTACATAGCATATGTCTCGATGGACGATAATAAGTTCATAACAAGTAAATAAAATAGCAGCGGAATATTATTCTTGTGGGCTCTGTTACAGGCGTTGCCCGGGGGACTCCATGAACCTAGAAACCTTCTTCGGGTCCAAAGTCTTGATCATTAAACACCACTTCATTATCTTGACCTGAGCAGCAAAATAAACCAACAAATATGCAAGGTTGAGTACCGATGGTACTCAGCAAGTGTGGGAAAGTTATGTCATGCATGGCTAGAGCAAGGAGAGGTTGAACTCATGGTTAAAGCATTACACAATTAATACCTATCACCTTAGCTTATTAAGCACCTACATTACTACACAGGTGAAATGGTCCCAATCTCCCATCCCATCATCATAATCAAATAACCATAACATCATTTTCAATGTTAAGCTCCCCGCTTAACATCCTTAACTTCAAAAACAATCACTCCTCTAATCATGAATGAGTCCAAGCCGCTCTTGACCGTGAGCATGGCTGTCATGACAGTTTTGACTCTGCAGAGTTTGCACCACTGTACCCACATGTAGTGATTTCATCCCCCGTTGCCGGGTGGACTAAAAGAACTTCCATTATGCCAGTGGCCACGAACCACATACACACTTCTGAGGTGTGTAGCCAGGAGATCACTAAGAAGCCTTTACAAAGGGATTCCTGACGAGCGTGGGCCCACTGAGGTTTCACCCCTAACAACATACAAGAGGCTCCAACCCCGCTGCAGTGGCCCCCTCTTGAGCCTTGCGGTTTATATGGTAGTCCAGCTGACACCTATTCCCCGCACCATCCAACACACCCATACTACGCCGGGGATACACCTAATTAATTGGCCAAGCTGCCCCATCTCAGCATGTGGTTGGCACGGTAAAGCCAGGTTACATGCTCCATGAACCGGTCCTTAGGATCTAGGCAAGTACTAAACACAAACCCGAGTCTCGTGCACCCAGCACCAACCAAAACATCCAACTTGCCCTGATCCCTACCTCTATATAACTCATAATATCTCATTCAAGAGTATGGTAGAATAAACTGATGATCTCACATCCCAAATATCCCATTCTAAGCATGGCTAAGCATATGCATAATAATAAATGACATGATAAAATGAATCCCAACCCAAGCTACAAGGAAACAAGGTAATGCAATTATAGGGAAACATCCTAGCATGGGTTTCATATTTTCAATTGACAATGCAAATAATTCTATCTACACATCCTAGTATAGGAACAAAGTGGTCAAGGACACTTGCCTTCTTCCTGCTGCTCTGGCAATGGGTAGTCCTGATCTTGGAAAGGAAGAACTTGCTCTGGAGCAGGTTCTACTCATACCATCACACATTGCAAAAGAAAACGACAATCCATAAGACATAGTTCACACTTCCACTTCATACAAGCCACACATTCACATTTGTCAAAGCCATTCACATTTCTATGTGTTGTGGTTAATCTATGTGTGTTGATTTTGGCTTACATGCACTTTTAAACATGTGCATATGATTTCTACTTTTGTATTCATATTTATATTTGCATACTATATATGGGTTTCCAATTTAAATAAATTCCTTATATTCAATTGATACACCTTTTAGCTATCAAGTGTGCATGGAGGGTATTTTCCTACTCCAAATGTGTCTTCAGACCTTCTACCAACCCTAAACTGAATTCTTTGGATTTTGGAAACTTCATTTATCGTTTTCTAGTTATTCATACCTAGCTTGCTATATTTTCAGATTTATTTCCTATGCCTAAATGTGAACTTTATTATGAAAATAGTAAGACACCTCATCTAAACAGAATAGGTTTTGGGTCTAAAATATTAAATAATATATTTTTGAACTTCTCCTCAGAATTATTCTCTACTTAAAAATGTGTACCTATAACTAATAAATGTGAATAATCAATTAGACAGATTCATTTCGGCCAAAAATCTATTTTTATCTCACTCCAAAGTTTTCCAAGTACTAGGAAAGTTTCTAATTTGAATTTACAATGTGTTTGTCCCATCTTTTAAATTTTAAATACTAAACACATATTCAAATTCCTAAATTTAATATCACATAGGGTTAAAAAGGTAAACTCACCCCACTACAGGGTCTATTATATTATTTTAAGATTTTCCAGGGGTCTAACTACACATAACAGAAGGGTTTTCCTAATTTTTATTAAGTCCAGGGGCTAAAACTGATTTTTAAATGAATTTACATGATTTTCTGAAGTTCCAGGGGCTAAATCAGAAGTTTCTGGGGCTAGCTCATATTTTTCGAGAACCCCAGGGGGTAGCGCGTAAGAATTCCGGCCTTTATAACGTGGGGCTGACGTGGACCGGCCAATTTAAAACAGACGGCTGAGATTATAACGTCGAACCGGTACGCGGGGATTTAAATTCTACAGTGTGATTTAAAATAGACGGCGCACAAGCGGCCACGTCGCTCTGATCGAGCGCGGGCGGCGCTGCCCGGCGGCGCACGGCGGCGGGAGGCGGCGATCTCGCCGGAGAGTTTCGGATCTTCGTCAATTCTTCGTAGAACTGTGATTTTATGGCATAGATCGGTAGAGGGAAGGTCGGGCCTCTCACCTCGGGGGTTTTCTTGAGCTCGGAGGTCCTGGAAAGCGGTCGGCGACGAGGTCCGAGGTGAATTCACGGCGAGGCTCGTCGGCGCTGTGTTTGAAGCGCAAACCACCGAGTTTTCTGCACCTGCACGGTTCCCCGGAGGCGGTGGATCAAGATCAGCGCGCTAGATGAGAAATCCCGAGCGAAGATCGAGCGAAATTGGCCGGAGAAACTCGGGTTCTCACCGGGAACAAAAACAGCCGATCGCGGGTGAAAATCGGGAAGATGCCGGTGTTTATATAGCCGGGGGAGGGCGGCGTTCGGTTGTGATCGAGTTTGCGTCGTCCAGGAACGAAATTTGGCTGGGATACGCGAGGATCCGGGGCTGTTTCGATTCGGAGGTGAGAAGAGTCCGGCCGACCGACCGCGGGCGCGAGGAGGAAGAAGGGTTGGCGGGCCCCGCGTGTCAGTGGGAAAGAGGGGAGGGTGCGCGTCTGCGGGCTGGCGGGGGAATAAATGGTCCGGCTGGTGGGTTTCGGCCCACTGGCCGGGGGGTTCATATTTTTTTCCTTTTCTTTTTCTTTTTCATTTCTGTTTTGAGTTTAATTTGAATTCCAGTTTGAATTTGAATTTTTTGCAACACATGCAATACGTCCAAAAAATTTTAAATTCCCCTCTTAACAGGATTTTGGGGTGTTACAGTTCAGTTTCTTCTTTGACGTTGAGTGCATGGTTAATATGAAATGGGACACCACTCGGTTCAGCTGAGAAATCACCCTGTTCATCTTCAACCTCTTGAGGGAAAGAACATTCGAGTGCACCTTGTTGATACTGAGGCGCACGAGAAATAGTTTGTTGCTGCGGTGGAGGTAAATAAAACCTTTGTGGAGTATACGAGTCGTCATACTCAAAGAATGAGTGCACTTCTTGTGGAACCTCTTGACCGGAAGGTGAACGGATTACCCACCGATACTTCTGAGGCAGATAATTGCATTCATCCTGTCATGAGTCCCTCTCCCTCTTTTCTTCAATGTACAGATTGGAATAATATTCCTGAGTGATAGCACGGCTAACAAACTCATCAAAATTTTCTTGGCTAACTTGAGCCAACTCACATCGCAGCCTAGCAGTCAGCCCTCGGTAAAAATGATAACCCCTCATGGAGGGTGATTTCACATAATCAGGGACATATTGAGCTAAGCGATTGAATTCCTTCACATACTCAATAACACTCATTTTCCCTTGCTTTAGATTCCAGAATTCTGCCAGACTTGTTTGCATTACGCCCGCAGGAACGAAGGCGAGCACGAAATGCCTCCTAGAACTCCGCCCATGTAACAAGATGCCCTGCTGGTTGGACAGCAAGGTATTCTGCCCACCATGCTCCAGCAAAACCGTGAAGCTGCTGAGCGGCATATAGCGTCTTATGGAATTCATAACAGTGAATCAACCCAAACTTGGACTCAATGACACGTAACCAGTGATTTGCTTCACAATGGTCAGCCGCTTCGGAGAATACCGGCGGTTGTGTCCCCAAGAAATCCAGATAAGTGCTCGGGGTTTGCATGTGACGTTGAGCTTCTCTATTTATTCCTTGCAGCACTAGAGCTTGGAGATTTTCATTCATTCTTTCCATAATTTCTTCCAATCCGGTTGGCGATGGCTCTTGTGATGAAGTCGAGTCATTCCCACCTCGACTTGAACCTCCACGCTCAATTGAGAACGTGTGCGTACCATACTGCACGAAACAAAATTTTGAGTCAATTAAAATTCTATCTCAGTAGTAAGTAAAGATAAGTAAAACATGAACATGTCATGAACTTTATGAAATCATAACCACATTCATGTTTAAACAAATCTTAAGTACGCTAAACTAATCAGCTGGATTACCCTGATCAGTTCACACAGACTCCAAAATTTACTCAAGTTATCTACAGATTCTTGACTTGAGTTCAGTACCAAAGCTTTAGTAAACTTCGGTATCTTTCCAACGAGTACTCATAGGCCTCTAGATCATCTCTGGATCAAAAGTTATGATTGCTCAAAATTGACGGAATTCCTGGATAAAATTTGCCAGCATCTCCTTTTTATGTGGCTACTTTATCACCGTTGTATACGAAAATACAATAAGAATCTGAACAAACTCTGAACTACAACAATGTTGAATATTTCATAACCTTTCCAACGGTGTATCATAGGCTCCTTAAGGATTCTTCTACCGGAAGTTATGTCTTAAAACAGAAAGGTCCAGAGAGGTTTTTGCTACTGTCCTGGTTCTGAACAGTTTCCCTTCAACTGGACTTTTCACCAACTTAACTTTTGATTTTGCTCTGAAGGTATACAAAGAAATTGTAGAGAACATGAAAATATTTCTAGAACCGTATCATACACCTTTATTGGTTAAACCTACTTAGAGTTATGCTCTGTTAAAGTCCAGGAAGAATTCCTGCCAGAAACAGAGCACTCTGTTTTTGAAATCTTGAAACCTAGGCATGCTCTCATTTGAATCTTAGCTCAAAATAAGAGTTCAGTAAATAATATTTATTTCAAACTTCCATTTTTTTAGTTGAAAGTTAGCTCATGAGTTATTTCTTCATAGGGAAGAGGATTATATGTTTAGTACGGTGTCGATGCACTGTAAGAATCATGTCGGTACTACGTTACCTCACCAAAATAAAAATCCTAACCGGATTATACCGGCATATACGTATTATCAGTGGCACTAAGATGGTCTCTCGCACACATGTACTACACGGGATACGTACGTGGTTAGTACCTGCAGAAGAACACTCAATAGTTGTGCACTCAAAGATTGTTTCATTTCAGGCAGTTCCATATTTGAATGTAAATACAAACGCACGTATCATTTCCATACGGCCGTCCTTGAGTTAAGCCACCTCTCAACGAACGTGATCGTGTTTTAACACCACACGACGGGGAACCCGAGTATATCATAAACGGGTCATCACGGTTGGGAATGTTATCAACCTAACGGATACCACCTACTGCCCTGCAGGGCACGCCGATGGCAAGCGCTGCGTATGTTCTCCTAGGCTATTTCCAGAAGAACACACTATCGCGTTACTGACAACACGATGGGGTCTCCACTTTCTTGCCTAATGCACGCTAGGGATCAGCATTTCATATGAGCTCAGGAACATTAAGAGTTCAAGAGTTTCATATTAACATCTCACACCAAGCTGTGAGACCTATCCCTGAACCACTTTCCTCGTGAGGGGAGCTAACCGAAATTGAACCGCTTTCGGTGGCGTTCCTTACCATTCTTACCTGAACGTAGTTGCGTCGTTACATAATCAAAGTTCAGAATTATAACAAGTATGTTAGTCATGCCACTTAAGTAACTATACTACTATAGTCCTTATGTGGGCCTATTACCGTTTCCTCACCGTATCCTAAGTTTTTGTCGTAATACGATCCCTATTCCATGCGCTATTACCAATGCGGCTCTGATACGACGCTGAAAGGGCCTGGTTCCAATCATGGGGCCGTGCCGCTCGCCCGGGAATCGCATTGGATGGTTCCGGTGTTATGCGGCACCCAACAGCACACATATAAGGAAAACTGTATTACATAAATCAAAGCGGAAGCTTACAATTGTTCTTTATAAATAATTTACATAAATTAGCTACAGCGGAAGTCTATAAACAGCTCACGTCGAATATCTAAGAAGCACTCGGGAAGAGGTCCAGCCCGCGGACTCCTCTCGCTAGCAACACGAAGACATGGCAGCGGCTAGGTCCTCCATGTGTTACCCGACTCGGACGTTTCTGAGTCTCACTGGACGACCTTCTTTATGAGCATCGTCTTAGCCTGCAAAACCACTCATATAGCAAGAGTGAGCACAAAGGCTCAGCAAGACGTAACTGTCTCCCCGAAGACATGCAACTCTACATGAAAATAACTTAAGACCTAACATATAAGATGCAAAAAGACTCGCCTACGAGTTGATACTTAACTTTCAGATTTTGGCCATAATGGTAGTGACCTTGCGCCTAGCAACATTGGAACTCCACAATCAAACAAGAAACGCTTCATTCCAATGATACTCGTCCCAAGGTGGACAATAACTTTAGTTTGCTCTATCTGTACAGCAAACAGGGTTTTCATGCAATTTACAATAATCATAGCAGCAATTAAAACTTTGCAAACTGTTTTCACACAAGTTGATTACTACGTCACAACATGGGAGCAAACGGTACTCAATAACCGTGAGGGACGGTGATTTGAATCAAACACTGCCCGGATAGCTCAACACATACGCCCGCCTATGAAGACCCAAATCTGTCGTCCTTCATTACGTCGTATGTGGCAACCTTTCGCAGGACACTCCACTGTAGAACCGGTCGCGCCGTGTCGGGCTCATAGGTCTAACGAGACGAGGTGGTATGTCTCTACAATCCAGTTAACCTGGTACATCGGTTTTCTGGGTCCCATATAGCAGTAAGCATCCGGTACACAACTCAATACTTGCTCCTGAATGCAGCACATGCATCGGTCCTTAACCGATACAGGCAGAGCTACTCGACCAAGACCTCATCTTGTCGCTGCCTAACCCTCCTGCCCGGTCTTATCTATAGAAATGTAAACTTCAGTTTGCCTCTCTCTTCCAACCATACTTATGAAATCCACAACTACAGCTCGCGAGTAGATTCCAACTACTCGTCTTCTACCGGATGTCCTAGCCTATTTAGCATGGCCTTGTTCTACAGCGATGACGCCTTTCTACCCTTGACCTCAGGGTTCATTTTTTGTTATGCAAGTGGAGTATAAAACATCCTTGACCTAATGCACATACAAACTTTGACCCATAGTAGTGAACAAAGGAAACACTTTATAAACAATTTAAATGCAAACCGGAGCTTGCCTTGGTTTTGCAGGTGACTAAAGTCAGATAAGTAAGTAGTTAGTTGTTGATGACTTGAAGCTTAATCACTGCCTTCTTGCTTCTTGATCCAAGCTTCACTCTTCCTCCACTCTTCCCCGTTTAATCACTACACGTTAAGAATATGCATATATGTTTAAATGTAAAGCTTTTGCTAACAATTTCTAAAGACAAGTTTGAAACTGGAACTCCATTTAAGAATTTAAAATGACACGGGTGCTAGTGGTTTGGGTTTGTGTTTAAGCACTATCATCAAGTGATAGGTGTTTTCCATCACTTGGATGTTGATCACCTAATAAGGTTGAATAGACAGTATTGATCCAAGGCTCCAATGGAGCTGAAAGTTTTCATGTGAGTTCCTTGTCACAAGAAAGTCCTCTGGACCAAAATTTGGAATTTTTCAATGAATAGGTCACTCAGAACAATTCCCTAAGCATTTAGGCTAAAAGGAATTAATTCAGAATAAATTTGCACTTTCATGCAAATTCAAGTGAACTACAATTTCAAACATAGCTCAGAGAGTATGCCTGAATTTTCCTATAGTTTTAGAGCTAAGAATTTCCTAGAACTGAATTTCCAAGTTTTGGAAATTCTCTGAAATTGTTTTCTGTATTCATTTGAACTCAGAATTTTGATTTCAGAATTATCCTAACTAAATCAACCCCAATTTAGCTGAAACTTTTACAGGAGTGTCCTGATATCCTAAGGAATATTCTGGCAAAATTTAAGGATTTTTGGATGAACCAAACTCCCTATAAAATTCTTTTGCTGAAAAGATTTAAAAAAATTCCAGAACTTTCTATTGATTTTCATACAAATTAGGTGGCATATCTGGATAGAGTTTTTCATCCTGAACCCAACCCAATTTGAATCACTAATTTTGGATCTTCCTAGCAAAAGTTATGAGGTTATAAAGTTTGAACTGAATCTGGGAATTCAAATAAATCGGGATATGTTCAAACTCTGACCGTGGGTCCTGGTACACGTGTCAATCCCTTGATGCAGCCACACCGTGGTCCACAGCTACTCAGGCTGTAGCCACAACAGATCAAATGGCCACAGCAAATCCCAGTTTACCGCAACAGTCACTGACCGGTGGGGCCGGAAGCTTCTTCTTCCTCCCGCCCCGTTTTTTCCCGCGCATTTTGCCCCCTCGCCGGCGCGGCGGTGACCTCGCTGGACTCGGCTTCTAAGCCACCTCACGGCCTGCTACTCTCCGCCCGGGTGTTTCTGGGGACGGGAAACTCATCTAGGGGGTCGGCACACGCTATCAGCGCTCGGAACTAGGTCAGCGGCGTGCAAAGGCTTCGGTGAAGCTTCGACACCGTGGTCCGAGCACCCTAGCCCGCCAAAGGTTGGGAGAATTCACTCTAAAGCATCAGTGGAGGACGGGCTAGCTCGGCAAGGCCTCAACATGGCTCGGAAATGGCGGCAATCCGGTTGTGACCGTGCGCCCGCGCGTCCCCGCCATGGCCGCCGAACGGAAAGCTTGAAATGGGCCGCTAACACGGGGTTTAAAGCTGAGATCGTGAAGGGGATTAGGTCGCCATCGAGTCTAGATCCTTTGTGCACAGTTTAATGAACTAAAGACTAGAATTGAGCTGGAATTTTGAGATTTCATACCGGAACGTCGTTTTGTGGCCGCCGGCAAAGTTTTCCCGAATCCTCACTCGGTAGCCCACGACTTTGCTTGTGATTTGGAGGTGAGCAGCACGGTTCAACAGCGCTTCAGGGGGCGTCCTTGCTCGGGCATGAAAGTCCCCGGTGGGGGCTGTCCACGCGCACACCGATTCGCGGCTGCTTTAGGTCGCCACCCGGGGAAGCTGTCCTAGTGGGGAAAACGCCGGGGATGGTGGTCTGTCGAGATGAGGAGGTGTAAGGCGACCAGGCGTTGCTGCTTTTAAGCTCGGGAAGGCGGTCTGTGTGATCTTCTGCCACCGTTTGATCGGGGTAGAGAGGCGACGGCAGAAAACTGCTGGGGGGGCTCGGTGTGGCGGTTCAGTGAACGAACCGAGTGCTTCGTGAGCGGATGAGGGCGCGAGTGGAACACCGAGCAGGTCGCCAGCGCGAGAAATTTTCACAAGGAGGTGGCTTCAACGGGTCTCGGTCGGCAGCGCGGTGGCGGCTTGCAATGGCTCGGTCCGAGCTCGTGTGTGAACCGAGAAACAGAGCTGAGACTTAGGCAGTAAGTCATCCCCCCTCTCAATGACAATGGGGCCCACTATTTTGCTCTCCCAAATATCTCCAATTTTTTGGCACAGTGCAAACTTCAGCCCTGAAGAGCTCAAATTCAAATGCTGTTTGGATTTTTGACATGGTGTACTTCAGTTCAAATTTTAATTTAAATTTCAAGGAAAATTCACAAGTCTCTTTGATATACCTATCAAAGCACCTCCAAATTTGCTCAAAATTTGCATCCTTCATAATTTGAACCTGGAGAATTCAAATATGGATTCAAACTTTGAATTTGGTGGCTGTAAAGTGAAGGTTTACCACCACAGTTTGCATCCTTAATTTAAAATGACCCCTTTGCATTTACATGATCATTTAAATAAAAAGGAAACTTGAATATATGTGCTTGCTCATGACCATCCTCACATTCTTTTAGAAATGTTTTTGCAAGTCCCATTTCTTGGATTTAAACTCAACTTTATTCTCACTAAGTTTTCCATTTACATGTTTTGGGACTTTTACATGAGTGAGCAGCGCAAGACTCAGTTCACGGTCCAACAGCTTCAAGGATCCGCGAGCGCTTGGTGGGCGAACTACTGTGCCTCGCAACCCACCGAGCAAGTTATGACCTGGGCGGAGTTCCGGACGGCCTTCAGGGCCTATCACATACCGCCGGGTATTATGAAGAGAAAGACGCAGGAGTTCCTTCGCCTGCAGCAAGGAAGCAGGAACGCGCTGGAATACTCCAGGGTGTTCAATGATCTTGCACTCTACGCTTCTTATCACACCGATTCCGACGAGAAGCGGCGGGATCATTTTTACCAGGGGCTTAACCCGCTCCTGAAGGACAAGCTGACGATGTTCAATCGTGGCAGCCTCAATGATACTATTGATGCTGCGATTGTTCAGGAGGACTCCGGCAAGGAGTTAGTGGCGGCGGAGAGGAAGCGCAGCGCGCCGCAAAGCAGCGGAGAAGGAGGTGGCCCTTCTCAAAAATACCGGATGGTGAATCGCTCAACATCGGGTCAATACTGGCAGCCACCGCAGAGGCCGATGCCATTCCGCAGTCAGCCATATTCTCCACCGGCATTCACGCCGGCACTGCTAGCACCACCTCCACAGCAACAACAGCAGCAGCGGGCGATTCCGTGTGTGTATGCACCTCAGCAGCGCATGCTGGGCTTTCGTCCCCCAAGCACCGGCCAAGAAGCAACCACATGCTACAAATGTGGTCGCCCAGGACACTTCGCCAACAACTTTCCTGAGAGGCAAGGCGGCGGAGTTGCACCGCAGTTTCCAGGGAGGAATCAGACCCGGAACCCCACAATTGCGCGGCGGGCAAATCCTAGGCCCGGCACCGTTCACCAACTTGCAATAGAGGACGTGCGGAGGGAGAGCCAACCCTTGCGGGTATATTCCAACTCCACCAGCATCCCGCTATAGTGTTATTTGATTCTGGCGCCACGGATAATTTTATTAGCCAAGCTTTTACTGCTAAGTACAGCATGCAAATACTACCCACCGGAAGTCCATATTTTATTTGTTCACCAGGTGGGAAGATTTCAGCGAGCATGATGGTTTCTAAAGTACCACTATGCTTAGCGGTTAGAGTATACCCTACGTCTCTCATAGTTTTAGAGGGACAGAAGGTCGATATCATCTTAGGGATGTTGTGGTTAACCTGCCACGACGCTGTTTTAGACACCGTCCTCTGAGTCGTGCATCTACACCCAGAAATGCACGAGTCAAACTCTTTATGTAAAAGTCCCAAAACTTATAAATGGAAAACTTTAGTGATGAATAAAGCTGAGTTTAAATCCAAGAAATTGGACTTGCAAAAACTTTTCTAAACATGTGAAGATGGTCATGAGCAGGCACATGCATTCAAGTCCCCCTTTTATTCAAATGATCATTAAATGCAAAGGTGGTCATTTTTAAATGAAGGATGCAAACTGTGGTTGTAAACCTTCCCTTTGCAGCCACCAATTTAAAAGTTTAGATCCATATTTGAATTCTTCAGGTCCAAATTATGAGGAAGGCAAATTTATAGAAAATTTGGAGGTGCTTTGTTATGTATATCAAGGAGACTTGTGAATTTTCATTGAAATTTGAATTCAAATTTGAAACTGAGATAAACTTGTCAACTTGCCAAATGGTGTTCAGATTTGAGCTCCACATGATTGAAGTTTGCGCTGTGCCAAAAATTGGAGATCTTTTGGAGAGAGGGGCTGTGGGACCCACTTGTCATTGGAGAGGAAACTTACACCCAAAGTCTTGTTTTCCTTGCTCTGTTCCACTCGTAGCCGCTGAACAGCCCAGGGCGCCACCAAGGCAGCGTTTGCCGCCAGCTCCCGAGCGGCCAGAGACTCGGTTCCTTGCCCTTATCGACTCCACCGAGAGCACAACCGCCTCACACAGCCGCCTCATACAGCTGCCGTTGCTATCACGTGCCTTCATCGCCGAGTTTTTGCCGCACGGAAGAAAATGCTCGGTCCACCGGTGCCTGGACAGCCCGACGAGTTGCACACCAAGCTGAGCCTCCCTACAGCATCGCCGGATCTCCCTCAGCGTGCCTGAAGAGGAAACCAGGCGCTAGCTCCACGGGAAACTCGGCGTCGAGCTCAGTTTCCCTCCACAGCGCAGGGTGAGGCCGCCGTGACAAGAACTCGTCGCCCCGCCGCCACAGAGCTTCTCCCACAGAGCTACAAAAGCAAAAAGGTGCGCCTAGACCTCTTCTTGCTTCACCGCAACCCTGGCAGCCTATCACGAACGGTGCTCGCCGGAATTTTGCTTTTTGCCGTTGACATACAATAATAACTGATGGGAGAAACTCAGCAAATTCATCTCACACGTTAAGTTGGTGAAAAGTCCACACACAACGTAGAATACACCTTCTATACCTCTGTGCGAGTTCATAGGATCAAGAACCACCAAGAACCGTCGAGCAAAGCTGCTGTTCATCGAGTTTTTCGATTGTCGCCGGATTTTTGACCTAGCCCGACGGTGAAGTCATACTTCCGGTGAGTTTCAGCGAAATTGGCGGTTGGATCCGTGTTCTCCTCGGTGCTGTACGAGCAAACGGCAACGTACTTGGTGCAGCATAGGCCCTAGCGACGTCGCCGGAGATGCCGCAGCCACTGTCGCCATCGCACCTACTGTTCCGTCCATCTTCGATCCGAGGTAAGACCGGCAACGTGTTCCTCGCACGAGAATACGTAGGGGCGGCGAGAATCAGCGAGTTCCGAGCACGGGAACCTCCTCCCGGCAAGAGCTCCGGCGAGCTCAGCGGCGTGGGAGCGCGGGTGGCAGGAGGTAGAGGAAGCCGGGGCTGGCCCACGTGTAAGCGTCGGTAGCGGGGGGATGGGATCTTCTGTTGCACCGGATCAGTTTGCGACTGTGCAGGGAGAACACTATAGCCTCGTGTGCCGGTGCATCAGAAGGCACCACGTCACCCCAGGACCCGCTGTCAGACTTTTAAACTTTTCCTCGGTTTATTTCAAATACCAGTTTTGTTTCAAACTTTGGGAGGGCATAACTTGTGCTAGGAAGCTCCAAATTTAGTGATTCAAATTTGGTTAAATTTAGATTGAGAAACTATATCCAAATATGCAACCCAATTTGTATGAAAATCAATATTTAATTCTGGAAATTTCTTTAAACTTTTCGGTAAAATAATTTTAGAGGGAGTTTGGTTAATCCAAAAATCCTCAAATTTTGCCAGAATATTCTTTAGGATGTTAGCACACTCCTGTAAAAGTTTCAGCTCATTTGGAGTTGATTTAGTTAGGATAATTCTGATTTCAAGTTTCTGGGTTCAAATGAATACAAAAACAATTTCAGAAAATTTCCAAAACTTGGAAATTCAGTTCTGGGCAGTTCATAGATCCAAAAATCCTGGGAAAATTCATGCATACTCTCTGAGCTATGTTTGAAATTATAGTTCACTTGAATTTGCATGAAAGTGCAATTTTATTCAGAATTAATTCCTTTTTGCCTAAATGCTTAGGGAATTTTTCCGAGTGACTTACCCAGTAAAAAATTCTAAATCTTGGTCCAGATGACTTTCTTGTGACAAGTAACTCACATGAAAATTTTCAGCTCCATTGGAGCTTTGGATCATAACTTTTCTGTTCAACTTCATTAATTGATCAACACACAAGTGATGAAACACACTTAACACTTGATCATAGTGCTTAAACCCAAACCACTAGCACCAATGTCATTTTAAATTCTTAAACAGAGTACCAGTTTAAACTTGTCTTTAGAAATTGTTAGCAAAAGTTTTACAATTAAACCTATATGCATATTCATAACGTGTAGTGATTAAACGTGGGAAAGGTGGAGAAGAAGTGAAGGTTGGATCAAGGAACAAGAAGGGCAGTGATTAAGCATCAAGTCATCAGCAAATAACTTCACAATTATCTGTCTTTAGTCACCTGCAAAACCAAGGCAAGCTCCGGTCTGCATTTAAGCTATTTTATAAAGTTTTTACTTTGTTCACTATGATGGTTAGAGTTTGTATGTGCATTAGGTCAAGTATGTTTTATACTGCACTTGCATAACCAAAATGAACCCTGGATTCAAGGGTAGAAAGGTGTCATCACTTTAGAATAAGGCTGTGCTAAATAGACTAGGACATCCGGTAGAAGACGAGTAGTTGGGATCTACTCGCGAGCTATGGTTTAGGATTACATAAGTGTGGTTGGAAAAGAGGCAAACTAAAGTTTACATTTCTAAAGATGAGACCGGGCAAGAGGGTATGCAGCTACAAGACGAGGTCTTGGTTGAGTAGCTCTGCCTGTGTCGGTTAAGGACCGATGCGTGCGCCGCATCCAGGAGCAAGTATTGAGTTGTGTACCAGATGCTTACTACTATATGGGACCCAGGAAACTGATGTACCAGGTTAACTGGATTGTAGAGGCATACCACATCGTCTCGTTAGACATATGAGCCTGAGACGGCGCGACCAGTTCTACAGTCGAGTGTCCTGCGAAAGGTTGCCCACATAAGACGTAATGAAGGACGCCAGATTTGGGTCTTCAGAGGCTGGCGTATGTGTCGAGCTATCCGGGCAGTGTTTGATTCGAATCACCATCCCTCACGATTATTGAGTACCGCTTGCTCCCATGTTGTGACCTAGTAATCAACTTGTGTGGAAACAGTTTGCAAAGTTTTAATTGCTGCTATGATTATTGTAAATTACCTGAAAACCCTGTTTGAAGTAGAGATAGAGCAAACTAAGGTTATTTTCCACCTTGGGACAAGTAACATTGGAATGAAGCGTTTTTTGTTTGATTGTGGAGTTCGAATGTTGCTGGGCGCAAGGTCACTGCTATTGTGGCTAAAATCTGAATGTTAAGGATGAAATCGTAGGCGAGTCAGTTTGCAACTTATATGTTTAGGCCTTAAGTTACTTTCATGTAGAGTTGCATGTCTTAAGAGAGACGGTTAAGTCTTGTTGAGCCTTTGTGCTCACTCTGGCTATATGAGTGGTTTTGCAGGTTAATATCGATGCATAAAGAAGGTTGTCCAGTGAGACTCGGAGACGTCCGAGTCGGGTAACACATGGAGGACCTAGCCGCTGCCATGTCTTCATGTTGCTAGAGAGAGGAGTCCACGGGATGGACCTCTTCTCGAGTGCTTCTTAGATATTCGGCGTGACCTGTTTATAAACTTCCTGTAGCTAATTTATGTAAATTATTTACAAATAACATTTGTAGCTTCCACTTTGATTTATATAATACACTTTTCCTTATATGTGTGCTGTTTGGTGCCGCATAACACAACACCACCCAATGTGATTCCCGGGTGAGGTAACACGTCCCTGTGACTGAACGGGTGGCGTTGGGGTCCCCTCAGCGTGGTATCAGAGCCACATTGTTAATAGCGCACAGAATAAGGATTGTATTACGACGAAAACTTAGGATACGGTGAAGAAAACGATATTAGGCCAACATAAGGACTATAGTAATATAGTTACTTAAAGTGGCATGACTAACATATGTGTTATAATTCTGAATTTTGATTACGTAACGACGCACCTACGCTATGTAAGCATGGTAAGGAATGCCACCAAATGCGGTTCAATTTCGGTTAGCTCCCCTGACGAGGAAAGTGATTCAGGGCTAGGTCTCACAGCTTGGTGTGAGACGTTAATATGAAACTCTTAGACTCTTCATGTTACTGAGTTCATATGAAAAGTTGGTCCCTAGCGTGTATTAGTCAAGCAAGTGCAGACCCATCGTGTGGTCAGTAACGCGATAGTTTGTTCTTGTGGAAATAGCCTAGGAGGACATACACAGCGCTTGCCATCGGCGTGCCCTGCAGGGCAGTAGGTGGTATCCGTTGGGTTGATAGCATTCCCAACCGTGACGACCCGTTCATGATATACTCGGGTTCCCCGTCGTGTGGTGTAAAAACACGATCACGTACCTTGAGGCGTGGCTTGACTCAAGGACGGCCCGTATGGAAATGATACGGGGCGTATGTTTTTAGTATGATATGGAACTGCCTGAAATAAAAACAACCTTTGAGTGCACCACTATTGAGTGTTCTTCTGCAGGTGCTAACCACGTACATATCCCGTGTAGTACACGTGTGCGAGAGACCATCTTAGTTCCACAAGTAATACGTATATGACGGTATAATCCGGTTAGGATTTTTCTTTGGTGAGGCAACGTAGTACCGACATGTTTCTTATGGTGCATCGACACCGTACTACACTTAATTTCCTCTTCCTTATGATGAAATGATTCATGAACCAACTTTCAATTAAAAATGGAAGTTTGAAATAAGTATTAGTTACTGAACTCTTATTTCGAGCTAAGATTCAAATGAGAGCGTGACTAGGCTTCAAAGATTTCAAAAGCAGAGTGCTCTGTTTCTGGCAGGAATTCTTGCTGGACTTTAATAGAGCATAACTATGATTTGATATAACCAATTAAGGTCTATGATACAGTTCTGGAAATATTTTCAAGTGCTCTACAATTTCTTTGTAGACCTCCAGAGCAAAATTGTAACACCCCAAAACCTGTTAAGAGGGGAATTTAAAATTTTTTGGACATATTGCATGTGGTGCAGAAATTCAAATTCAAATTCAATTCAAAACTGAAAAGAAAAAGAAAAAGAAAAAGAAAAAAACAAAACCCCCGGCCAGTGGGCCGAAACCCACCAGCCGGCCCACCCGCCCCCACGCCAGCCCGCAGCCGCGCGCCCCCCTCTCCCTCTCACTGACATGCGGGGCCCGCGTGTCATCCCTCACCTCCCGCTCGCGCCAACGGCCGGACTCTTCCACGCGCGCCCGATCGCAACCGACTCCGGAATTCAGCGTCCCCATCCCGACTCCCGGTCCCGGACAACTCCGGCTCGATCTAAATGTGAGACCTATGTGTGCTGAATACATTGGCAATTAGGATAAAAGTTAGCATTAACATTCAAAGTTTTGAATATTGCCAAAACATTCTTCTGTGGCAAGGTCCGAAAAGTTCTTTGTTAGGTCCGCCAAGTGTTGGCAAGGTCCGACGCGAGGTCCGGAGAGCTCCTGCAAGGTCCGGAGAGCTTCTGTGAGGTCCGGAGCTTGTTTTTAGGGAGCTCCCGTGAAGTTCAACTCGTAGAACTGCAGCGTCTTGTTTTTGCTGAGGGGTTTTTATTGTTTCCGCTGCGAAAAGTTTTAATCTACCATTCACCCCCCTCTGGTAGCTTTTCACGTGTTCTTCGATCCTACAATTGGTATCAGAGCCAAGGTGCTCTATTCTTTGTGATTTTCACGTGTTTTGACTAACCATCATGAAGAAGTACTCCGCAAAACCTTGTGTGTTCAATGGCATCGATTTTCACGTTTGGAAGGTGCGGATGGAGGCCTACATACAGGCGCAAGGCTTCACCATATTGGAAAAGGTCTACCGGAACTTTGATGTACCACCCAACGATCAAGTTACGGCTGCGAACATGAGAGATGTTGACAACAACAACAAGGCTCGCAACTTGATCATCCAAGGATTGACTCAAAGTGACTTCGACCGTGTTGCACACCTCTGATCTGCATATGATGTTTGGAAAGCTCTTTGTGACTACCATGAAGGATCCAATACGATCAAGGAGGTAAGACAAGATATGGTCAAGAAAGAATACATGCGTTTTGAGATGCAACCCGGTGAGTCAATTGACGATCTTTTTGCTCGCTTTAATAAAATTCTCAGCAACTTGCATAGTGTCAATGTTAACTTTTCAGATGCTGAAAATGCTAGACAATTGTTAGGAGCATTAGATATGTCAATTTGGGAGATGAAAGTTACATCTATTCGTGAATCTACTGTCATGAGTTCTCTTACATTAGACGTGCTTTATTCTAAATTGAAAACTCATGAAATTGACATCATCTCACGTAAAAACCCCAACAAGTCTATTGCATTTGTTTCGCAACGTGACATGTCTAGTTCTAGTCAATCATCATCTAGTGGTGCACTCTCTTTGCTGTCCTCTCTAACCCTTGAACAGATTGAAGAGTTTCCAGAGGAGGAGCTTGCACTCATCTCTACTCGGTTCTCAAAAGCATTGCAAAATGTGAGAACTAGAAGGAGAGGAAGCTCCGGACCTCAACGATGTTTTTAATGTGGTAAGACAGGACATTTTCGTACGGAGTGCCCTAACCTTTCAGGTCTGACTTCACGTGAAGAAAAGCAAACAAGGCCGAAGAAATCGTTTGCAAAGAATAAGAAGAAGAAAGATTTATCAATGCGCAACATAGTGCATAGTATGATCTCTGCACTTCAAGATTTCGGCTCAAGTGATGTGGACACCGGTAGTGATGAGGATGAAGAAGCTATGGCAAATATGTGCTGCATGGCGAGCAAGTCAAGTTCAAGCTCCGAGGAGGCAGAACACAACAGCGACGATGAAGAGGTATGTCCCACTTGCGAAGAAATGTGTGATGCTATTTCTCGTGCCAGTGTTATATTAAAGAAAAAGGATAAAAAACTTAGGAACAATGATGTTAAAATTGAATCACTAGAGTCTGAAATTAATCGTTTGAAAACTTTGATTCCTAGTGATGATTCTTGTTCCTCATGTGATTTAATTTATGAACAATTATCCTCTTTAAGAAGTGCACACGCATCTACACTTGATAAACTTGAACTTGAAATTGAAAAGAACAAAGAGCTTGCTGCACTTAATGATAAAAATTTGAAAGATGCTTGTTGTTCTACAATTGATTTGCATTGTTCTTCATGTGATGATCTGAATAAGAATCTAAATGATGCTATGAATGAGATTTCTATTTAGAACAATGCTTTACGTGTGCATGAAGTTAAATATTGTTCAAATTGCAAACTAAAAGGAAAAACTTCATGTGAAAACTGCTTTGATCTGTCCAATAAACTTGATGACATGCATAGGACACTAGATCGGTTTTCTAATGCAAATAAGAACCTAAACTTGCTGCTGAATTCTTCCAAGTCTTGTAATGATAAAACTGGTTTAGGTTTTAATTCTCATGCTCATGCTAAGGCACACCCACCTAAAGTTGGAAAGTCATTAGGAAGCGGTTTGATTCAAACAGCTCCTAGACAAAAAGAGGTGATTTTCAAATCTGCAGGAGTACTGTCCCATTCGGGTTCTAATAAACGTGTTGCTTGCTCATCTAGACATGATAATAAGGTTATTTTTCATTGTACCTACTGTGGTAGAGATGGTCATGTCATGGATTTTTGTTATAAACTAGCTAAACACGATAAGAAACAAAGAATACATGCTAGATCACATAACAACCAAGCAAAATCTGCTAGACCCAATGTTCGGAGCTTGCAACCTGCTGTAATGAGTCAAAAACTTGCTCCCAGACCTACTGTTTTTTGTGCTACATATAACACATCTTCTAAGTCAGTAGTTGGGAACAAAAATTTTCGATGTTTGGCTCATAAACCTGCTGTACCTTCTCAGCTTTCGCGTGTTATTCCCGCTGGACGTCGTGTGACTCAGTACTGGATTCCTAAAAGTCGTTTAACTAACCCCAGTATTGAGTCATCGAAGTATTGTGCTGCTGTGTAGGTTTCACGTTTGAGGAAGGAGAACATTTGGATTGTGGATTCAGGTTGCTCATGCCACATGACCGGTAACAAAGAATGGTTCTCCTCTCTCTCTTTTGTGTCACGTGTAGAAAATGTTACTTTCACCGATAACTCTTCTACTCCCATAATTGCTAAAGATTCGGTTAGAGTAAATAATCTCTACACTTTGAAAGATGTGGCAACAACAACAACAACCAAGCCTTTATCCCAAGCCTGTTGGGGTCGGCTAGACATGAAACCCAATATCAATAAAGTAAAAGAGAGGAAGAGATATAAGAACAAGGAAAAAAGAAAAAAAGAGAAAAAGAAAAAAGGAAAAAGAGAAAAGAAATAATAAAAAAGGAAAAGAAAAGAGAAAAGAAAAGAAAAAAAAAAGAAAAAGAAAAAAAAACAAGACTACGATTCTGGCACATGAATTGCTACTTTCCATGCGGTCCTATCATGAGCTAAGTCTCTGGATACATTCCAATCTCTCAAATCTCGTTTTACCGCCTCCTCCCAAGTCAACCTTGGTCGTCCTCTACCCCTCCTAATATTTTCTCTACCTCTTAAAATCCCACTGTTAACCGGTGCTTCTGGAGGTCTCCGTTAGATATGTCCAAACCACCTAAGTCGATGTTGGACTAACTTCTCTTCAATCGGCGCCACCCCTACCTTATCACGAATCGCCTCATTCCTTATTCGGTCTCTTCTCGTGTGCCCGCACATCCACCGTAGCATTCGCATCTCTGCGACACTCATTTGTTGGACATGTTGCCGTTTAGTTGGCCAACATTCCGCCCCATAGAGCATCGCGGGTCTGATCACCGTCCTATAGAACTTCCCTTTTAGCTTTTGTGGGACTTTCCTATCACATAGGATTCCAGAGGCTTGCCGCCATTTCATCCACCCTACCTTGATCCTGTGGCAAACATCCTCGTCAATATCGCCATTGCTTTGTAACATTGATCCTAAGTATCGGAAAGAGTCCCTTCTAGGTACTATTTGTCCTTGTAGACTAACATTTCCTTCTTCACGACCAACACCACTAAAGTCACACCTCATATACTCGGTTTTAGTCCTACTAAGTCTAAACCCCTTGGACTCTAAGGTTTGTCTCCATAACTCTAATTTCTTATCAACACCATCTCTAGTTTCATCTACCAGCACTACATCATCAGCAAAGAGCATGCACCAAGGGATATCCCCTTGTATATCCTTCGACACCTCATCCATCACCAAGGAAAAGATGTATGGGCTCAAAGCTGATCCTTGATGTAGTCCTATCGTGATAGGAAATGCATCAGTCTCACTATCACTTACGCGCACACTTGTCCTAACATTATTGTACATATCCTTGATAAGGGTAATGTACTTTGTTGGCACTTTATGTTTCTCTAGTGCCCACCACATGACTGACCTTGGTATCTTGTCGTACGCCTTCTCCAAGTCGATGAACACCATATGCAAGTCCTTCTTCTGCTCCCTTTATCTCTCCATAAGCTGACGAAGCAAGAAAATCGCCTCCATTGTAGACCTCCCAGGCATAAAACCAAACTGGTTTTTAGTGACATTGGTCACTTTCCTCAGGCGGTGTTCAATCACTCTCTCCCAAAGCTTCATAGTATGACTCATAAGCTTAATACCTCGATAATTAGTACAACTTTGAATATCTCCTTTATTTTTGAAGATAGGTACTAATATACTTTTCCTCCATTCTTTAGGCATCTTGTTTGACCGAAAAATGTGGTTGAATAGCTTTGTGAGCCATACTATTGCGACGTCCCCAAGACATCTCCACACCTCAATAGGGACATCGTCAGGGCCGAGGGCCTTTCCTCCTTTCATCCTCTTTAAGGCCTCCTTAACCTCAAACTCTTGTATCCTCCGCACGAACCGCCTGTTGGAGTCATCAAAGGAGTCATCCAACTCAACCATAGTGCTCCCATTCCCATCATTGAATAGCCCATTAATGTAATCACGCCATCTATTCTTAATCTCTTCATCCTTCACTAGAATGCGGTCAGTCTCATCTTTGATGCATTTAACTTGATTGAGATCCCTCATCTTTCTCTCGCGGATTTTTGCTACCTTGTATATGTCCTTTTCACCTTCTTTTGTCCCTAGTCTCTCATATAACTTATCATAGGCCTGTCCTCTTGCCTTACTCACAACCCGCCTTGCATTCTTCTTAGCATCTTTGTACTTAAGCATGTTGCTTGCGCTTCTATCATTATGCCAACTCTTATAACACTCCTTCTTCTCCTTAATGGCCTTTTGTACATCCTCATTCCACCACCAAGTGTCTTTATCTACAAGTTTCTTTCCCTTTGTCACACCGAACACCTCACTAGCTACATTCCTAATGCAAGTTGCCATCTTCATCCACATACTATCTGCATCTCCATTTTCTGCCCAGGGTCCTTCTGTGATCACCCTATTTTTAAAGGATACTTGTGATTCTCCCTTCAACTTCCACCACTTTGTTCTTGTGATTTTGACACCTTTGTCCCGCAAAGAACATGTATGGAAGCGAAAATCAGCTACCACAAGCTTATGTTGTGTCACAACACACTCCCCCGGGATCACCTTACAATCTAGACACTCCCGTCTATCCTTTCTCCTAGTGAGGACAAAGTCAATCTGGCTAGAGTGTTGGGCACTACTAAAGGTCACTAGGTGAGATTGCCTCTTCCTAAAGAGGGTGTTAGCTATCAACAGATCATAGGCTACGGCAAAGTCTAGGATGTCCTTACCCTCTTGATTTCTATCGCCGCATCCAAAACCTCCATGTACTCCCTCAAATCCTAGGTTAGTTACACCCACATGACCATTGAGATCTCCCCCTATGAGGAGTTTCTCGGTTATCGGTACACTACTAACCATATCCTCCAAGTCCTCCCAAAATTGCCTCTTAGCACTCATGTTGAGCCCAACTTGTAGGGCATAAGCACTAATGACGTTCAAGACAATGTCCCCAATTACTATCTTGATTAAGATGATCCTATCTCCTCGTCTTCGAACATCCACTACTCCATCCTTAAGACTCTTATCTATTAGAACACCTACGCCATTCCTAGTCCCAGCCGAACCAGAATACCAAAGCTTGAAACCGGTATTCTCGACTTCTCTCGCCTTTTGACCCGCCCATCTAGTCTCTTGTACACAAAGGATATTTACTCGTCTCCTAATGGCAACATCTACTAACTCACGTAGCTTCCCCGTCAAGGATCCTACATTCCAACTACCCACCCGAAATCTATGTTCCTCGGCTAGCTTCCTTACGCTTTGCACCCGTCGAGTAAGATGCAAAGAACCTTGCTCACTTATCACTACATCCGGGCGATGATGTAGCGCGCCACTAAGGTGATGGCGATCCGGCCCTTGCTCATTTAACAACATATCCGGGTTCCGATATGGCGCGCCACTAAGGCGGTGGCGACCCGGCCCTTGCCCACTTAACACCATACCCGGGTTCCGATATGGCGCGTCGCTAAGAGGGTTACGCCCCAACGAATTTCTATTGTGTGTCATTTCCATGAGAATGGCTAAATGTAGTTGTTGGCTCGCCAAGCCTATCACAACCCCCTCCTCCTTTACCCGGGCTTGGGACCGGCTATGTCATTACAACATAGGCGGAGTTAAAAATTTGAAATACAACTTGCTTTCAGTTTCACAATTGCTAGATGAAAATCTAGAGGTTAGCTTTGCTAAAAATTGCTGCAAGGTTGTAGATTCAAAAGGTGAGCTTTTGTTTAACATGTCTAGGTTTGGAAGAGTTTTTAAAGCTGATTTTGATTTGTCAACTTCTAAGCATCGGTGTCTAGTTGCTAATGATACAAAGGATGTATATTTTTGGCATCGTAAACTTGGTCACATAGGCTTTGATCATCTCACTCGTGTTAGTGCTCTCGATCGCAAACGTGGGCAGCGGAAGCTTAAAAAGGACAATGATATTGTGTGCTCTTCTTGTAGACATGCTAAGTTTGTTGCAGGTTCACATGCTCCTCTCACAATGACCATGACAGCTGAACCGGGACAACTTTTACATCTTGACACAGTAGGTCCGGCACGTGTTCAATCCTTCGGAGGTAAATGGTATGTGCTTGTGATTGTTGATGATTATTCCAGATATTCTTGGGTTTATTTTATGGCATCTAAGAATGAAGCTTTTAGTCATTTTAGAACTTTATTTCTTAGATTATCTATTGATCACCCAGGATCATTAAAAGCAATTAGAAGTGATAATGGAACTGAATTTAAAAACCAATCCTTTGATCACTTTTGTGTTGAAAATGGAATAGATCATCAATACTCTTCACCCTATGTACCACAACAAAATGGTGTCGTAGAAAGAAAGAACAGTACCTTAGTTGAGATGGCTAGGACTATGCTTGATGACTATCAAACTCCTAGGAAATTTTGGGCTGATGCAATTGCAACCGCTTGTTATGTCTCAAATCGTGTTTTCTTGCGTGCTAAGCTTGGAAAAACCCCATATGAGCTCCGGTTTGGACATAGGCCTAGTGTTACACACTTTAGGGTTTTTGGTTGCAAATGCTTTGTTAAGAAACATGGTAATCTTGATAAATTTGAAGCTAGATCTGTTGATGGCATGTTTCTTGGTTATCCATCTCATACTAGAGGCTACCATGTGCTTTTACTTGACACTAACAAAATTGTGGAGACTTGCAAGGTTTCTTTTGATGAAGCTAGCCCAAGTACTAGCTCCGATATTGCAGGTACGGATCCATATACGCAGGGGGAGAGTATTTTTATTGAAGAAGATGAAGAAGTGGTGCTGCTGCCTGAAAACTCGGAAGTAAATAACGATCAAGCTGCTGATTTTGCACCACAACCAGCACCAACAGTCACTACTGCTGGTTCGGACCTTCATCTATCAACAAGCTCTCCTAATCAAATGTCCGAACACGAAGAAGAAGGTGCTTGTGAAGTGTCTACTCCCCTCCGAGTACTCAAAAATCATCCTCCACAACAAATCATTGGAAGCTTGCATGAACGAGTCACTCGTTCCAGGTTTTGCGATCCAAACTCTCATGCTCATTCTGCTTTTGTTGCTTCTTTTGAACCCAAGGATATATCACACGCACTCACTAATGAATCTTGGATTAATGCCATGCAAGAAGAGTTAGAAAATTTTGAAAGAAATAATGTTTGGAAACTTGTACCTCCACCTCAAGGTCACACATTAATTGGAACTAAATGGGTATTTAAAAATAAGCAAAGTGAGGATGGGGTTGTGGTTAGGAATAAAGCTAGGTTGGTTGCTCAAGGTTTCACTCAAATTGAAGGTCTAGATTTTGATGAAACATTTGCTCCTGTTGCTAGATTAGAAGCTATAAGAATTTTATTAGCATTTGCTGCATCTAAAGGTTTCAAGTTATATCAAATGGATGTTAAAAGTGCTTTTCTTAATGGCTACATAGAGGAGGAGGTTTATGTTAAGCAGCCACCGGGTTTTGAAAATCCAAATTTTCCTAATCATGTTTACAAACTGTCCAAAGCCTTGTACGGTCTAAAACAAGCCCCTAGAGCACGGTATGATAGGTTAAAAACATTCTTACTTGAAAAGGGGTTTACAATGGGCAAGGTTGATAAAACTCTTTTTGTACTTAAGCATGGCAATGACTCATTATTCGTTCAAGTGTATGTGGATGATATTATCTTTGGTTGTGCTTCTCATGATCTCGTGTCCAAGTTTTCAGCTATGATGAGTTCAGAATTTGAGATGAGTACGATGGAAGAACTCACATATTTTTTGGGGCTGCAAATCAAGCAAACAAAAGAAGGAACTTTTGTGCATCAAACTAAGTATACAAAGGACCTTCTTAAGCGCTTCAACATGGACAAATGCAAGCCTCTTCGGACACCAATGGGAACAGCAACAACACTTGAACTTGACGAAGATGGTGACCCGGTCGATAAAAAAGAATACAGAAGTATGATTGGATCACTTTTGTATCTCACGGCGTCAAGACCGGACATACAATTCAGCGTATGTCTTTGTGCACATTTTCAAGCTTCTCCACGTGCTTCACATCGCCAAGCCATCAAAAGGATTCTCAGGTACCTACATGGAACTCAAGAATTTGGCATTTTTCATCCTTCTTCCTCAACCATTTCTTTGAAAGTTTTTTCGGATGCTGATTTTGGGGGTTGTAGGATTTATAGGAAAAGTACTTCGGGTGCTTGTCATTTTCTTGGTAATTCACTTGTTGCTTGGTCCTCTAGAAAACAATGTTCAGTTGCACAATCCACGGCCGAATGTTAATATGTAGCTGCGGCTAGCGCTTGCTCACAAATTCTTTGGATTGTTCAAACACTTAAGGACTATGGGGTTGATTTAGATAGTATTCCACTGTTTTGTGATAACACTAGTGCAATTTGTATTGCTAAAAACCCCGTGAAACACTCTAGAACTAAGCACATTGACATTAGGTATCACTTTCTTCGTGATAATGTTGAAAAAGGAAACATTGTGCTTCACCATGTCGATACCGAACAACAATTGGCTGATATTTTTACAAAACCTTTGGATTTCACTCGTTTTTTTCATTCATAGTGAAATAGGGGTTATGCATCCTCATGGCTTAAATTGAGGGGGGGTTTTTGAAACTTTGAAAGTCTATGTGTGAATCTGAAACTAAAATAATATGAGCAAAGTATTTCATACATATATGACTTTGTGATTCCTTTTACAGGCTGAAAGTTCTTACTACATTACTCATGTTATACATTTTGTAGTTTTTGCCATGACTAGTAATTGGAATAATTACTTACACTAAATCTGGTCATGATCGAACTTTCTTGCTGTTTTGAACTTGTTACGTGCTCACAAGTGCTTTTAATCATAAAAAATTAATCATGTGATCAGCTCACATGTTGAGTTTTCAAATAAAAAATTGAGAAAAGATCAAGAGAATATGCATGCATCGCACTTCTTCTTTTGAGATTGCTTATCATTGCACTAAGATATGAACTTGGAAGGAATTGTGTATGACTAAAACCATGTCCTTAAGCTTCTGATTGTCAAATGACATAGGCTTGGCTTGGTTGGTTAGAATAAGGCTGATGCGGCATATAATCTCTTGCAAATATCATATGATCAACTTTGTGCCTTAAATGATTATGAATAATAAAAATGCAGCAACAAGTGTCATGTTTTCAGGTTTTGAAATAGTTGAGTAAGGGAGATCATGACTTGCTTAAACTGAAAAATAAATTTGATCTCTAGCATGGCTTACACTACATTATGTATCTCATTGATGTGATAGTGTAAGTAACCTGATAGTATGATTTGGATGAGCTTTGTATTGTATGTATATGTTATAATATGCTCATAACATTCAAAAATTTCTCTTTTGAACCTTGCTGAATACATTGTCAAAGGGGAGAAATATGTATAAGGAGAGATTTTTTTTACACTTTGCATATGTTATACACTTTCTTCCTTCTCTGATTTTAAAAAATGGGGAGAAATTAATAAAGGGGGAGAAATGAGTTTTCAAAGCTTTTCAAAACTTTTCATAAGCCAATGTTCGGATTTTAATTGGTGTTGCCAATGCATTCATCAAGGGGGAGATTGTGAGACCTATGTGTGCTGAATACATTAGCAATTAGGATAAAAGTTAGCATTAACATTCAAAGTTTTGAATATTGCCAAAACATTCTTCTGTGGCAAGGTCCGACAAGTTCTTTGTTAGGTCCGCCAAGTGTTGGCAAGGTCTGACGCAAGGTCCGGAGAGCTCCTGCAAGGTCCGGAGAGCTTCTGTGAGGTCCGGAGCTTTTTTTAGGGAGCTCCCGTGAAGTTCAACTCGTAGAACTGCAGCGTCTTGTTTTTGCTGAGGGGTTTTTGTTGTTTCCGCTGCGAAATGTTTTAATCTACCATTCACCCCCCCTCTGGTAGCTTTTCACGTGTTCTTCGATCCTACACTAAACAAACACGCCGCCCTCCCTCGTCTATAAAAACACCGGCATCGCCCCGTTTTTCCCCACGATCGGCTGTTTTTCCTCCCGGTGAGAACCGAAGCTCCGATCACCGATTTCTCTCGATCTCTGCTCGGATTTTCTGATCTAACGCGCCGATCGTGTTCCACTGCCTCCGGGGAATCACGCAGGTGCAGAAAATTTGGTGGTTTGCGCTCTAGGCACAGCTCCGATGAGCACCGCAGCGGTTCCACCTCGGACCTCGACGCCGACCGCCTTCCAGGACCGCCGGGCTCAAGAAAAACCCCGAGGTGAGATCCCCGACCTCCCCTCTACCGATCTATGCCATGAAATCCCAGTTTTAGGGAGAATAGACGAAGATCCGAAGTTTCCCAGCGAGATCGCCGCCTCCCGCCGCCGCGCGTCGTCGGGCAGCGCCGCCCGCGCACGGTCAGAGCGACATGGCCGCTTATGCGCCGTCTATTTTAAATCGCACAGTAGAATTAAAACCCGCGCGTACCGGTTCGATGATCTAATCTGAGCTGTCTGTTTAAAATCGGACGGTCCATGTCGGCCCCGCATTATAAAGGTCAGGATTCTTACGCGCTACCCCCTGGGGATCTCGGAAAATACGAGCTAGCCCCGGAAACTTCTGATCTAGCCCCTAGAACTTCAGAAATTCATGTAAATTCATTTAAAAATCAGTTTTAGCCACTGGACTTAATAAAAATTAGGAAAACCCTATGTTATGTGTAGTTAGACCCCTGGAAATGTATGAAATAATATAATAGACCCTGTAGTGGGGTGAGTTTACCTTTTTAACCCTATATGATATTAAATTTAGGAATTTGAATATGTGATTAGGATTTAAAATTTAAAAGGTGAGGCAAACACATTGTAAATTCAAGTTTAAACTCTCCTAGGATTTGGAAAACTTTAGAATGAGTTAAAAATAGATTTTTAGCTGAAATGAATCTGTCTAGTTGATTGTTCATATTTAATAGTTATAGAAACATATTTAGTCTAGGAAATAATTCTGAAAATTGGAAAAAATGAATTTAAATTAGTTCACATCAGAGGAGAAGTTCCAAAATATATTATTTAATATTTTAGATCAGAACCTATTCTGTTTAGATGATATGCCCTACTATTTAATATTAAAATTTACTTTTAGTCATAGAAAATAAATCTGGAAAATATAGGAAAAAAGGTGTGCATGATTAGAAAATGATCAATGAAATCTCCAAATCCAAAGACTTCAGTTTAGGATTGGTAGAAGATCTAAAAACCCCTTTGATGTAGGAAGTTACCTTTCATGCAAACTTGGTAGCTAAAGAGTGTATTAAAGAAGTTGTTTAAATTGGAAATTCATAGATAGTGTGCAAACAGAAACTTTGAATACAAAAGTTACAAATCATATACATATGTTTAAAAGTGCATGTAGACCAAAAATCAACACATGTAGAGTAAACACAACACATAGAAATGTGAATGATTATCATATGTATGTATGTGTGGAGTGAAAGTGCGAACTATGTCTTATGGATTGTTGTTGTCTTTTGCTATGTGTGTTGATATGAGTAGAACCTGCCCCAGAGCAAGTTCTCCCCTTCGAAGACCAAGACTTTTCATTCCCAGAGCAGCAGGAAGAAGGCAAGTGTCCTTGACCACTTTGATCCTATGCTAGGATGAGTAGATAGAGTTATTTGCATTGTCAATTGAAATATGAAACCCATGCTAGGATGTTTCCCTAGAATTGCATTATCTTGTTTCCTTGTAGCTTGGGTTGGGATTTGTTTTATTATGTCATTCACTCATATTACTTGTGCTTAGCCATGCTTAGAATGGGATAATTGGGATATGAGATCATCAGTTTATTTACCATACTATTGAATGAGATATTATGAGTTATGTAGAGGTAGGGATCGAGGCAAGTTGGATGATTTGGTTGGTGCTGGGTGCACGAGACTCGGGTTTGTGTTTAGTACTTGCCTGGATCCTAAGGACCGGTTCATGGAGCATGTAACCTGGCTTTACCGTGCCAACCACATGCTGAGATGGGGCAGCTTGGCCAATTAATTAGGTGTATCCCCGGCGTAGTATGGGTGTGTTGGATGGTGCGGGGAGTGGGTGTCAGCTGGACTACCATATGAACCGCAAGGCTCAAGAGGGGGCCACTGCAGCGGGGTTGGAGCCTCTTGTATGCTGTTAGGGGTGAAACCTCAGTGGGCCCACGCTCGTCGGGAATCCCTTTGTAAAGGCTTTGTAGTGATCTCCTCGCTACACACCTGGGAAATGGAGGTTCTTTTAGTCCACCCGGCAACGGGGGATGAAATCACTACATGTGGGTACAGTGGTGCAAACTCTGCAGAGTCAAAACTGTCATGACAGCCGTGCTCACGGTCAAGAGCGGCTTGGACTTATTCATGATTAGAGGATGATGACTTTGGAAGTTGTGGATGTTAAGTGGGGAGCTTAACATTGGAAATGATGTTATGGTTATTTGATTATGATGATGGGATGGTTGATTGGGACCATTTCACCTGTGTAGTAATGTAGGTACTTAATAAGCTAAGGTGGTAGGTAATAATTGCGTAGTGCTTTAACCATGAGTTTAACCTCTCCTTGCTCTAGCCATGCATGACATAACTTTCCCACACTTGCTGAGTACCCACGGTACTCAAACTTGCATATTTGTTGGGTTAAATTGCTGCTCAGGTCAAGGGGATGATGTGGTGTTCAATGACCAAGACTTCGGACCTGAAGAAGGATTCTAGGTTCATGGAGTCCCCCGGGCAACGCCTGTGACGGAGCCCACAAGAATAATATTCCGCTGCTATTTTATTCACATGTTATGAACTTATTATTGTCCATTGAGACATATGCTATGTAAGGCTTATTCGACACCTGGCTTGTAATAAATGATGATTCACTATTTGTCATCACGTGTATGAGAAAATGATCCTGGCATACATGTGATATTCACTCGGTTGTTCTTCGGAGGAACCGGGTGTGACAGAGGTGGTATCAGAGCCAAGGTCGCCCGTAGGAACATGGACCTAGGTAGAAGTCGACGTATTTAAGGACCCTATTTTCTTAAAAACTATTTTACAAGGTGTGGGCTGAAAAGTGTTATTTAATGGGGTCACTTTCTTCATCTTACCCCAACTTTTATTCAAAATAGGATTTTTGTTTAAAATTTTATCTAACTTAAGTTTAAATGCTTTATGTTTTAGATGGTTCGCATGATCCGCACCGCTCGCAAGTCCACCAGAGGGAGAGTTCCCGTAGTTGCCCTTGCCCTGAGAGAGGAGAACCGTCCGGTGACGTACCTCTCCTACGGATTGGCAGTAGGAGGCTTGTTGCGCCGTCTTCGACGTATGCTCCAAGCCGCCGGCAATACGAGCAAGCTAATCATACACTATAGCTCCACCCGAACCATCCGTGAGAAGCGGGAAGACTGGAGTTCAGAAATGAGGATTATCCACGAAAATCAGCTGCTTGAGATCCACCGCTCTCCAGCTTGTCGAGCGACACAGGTCGATGCGGATAAGGATGTCACCTGGTAGGCAATCACCTCCCAAAGTCACATCTATCGTCGCCACCTGGACAGGACTGAGTACATGTATGTCCTCCAGCGTGAGAGTGGTACAACGGAGTACAAGTACCCGCCAGTGCAGCAGGGGACTTCCCATGAGCACATGGACTTGTGCTTGGAGGATGCTGCTAAGCTCAGCACTCGACTGCAGGAGTGTCAGCAGGAGCTTCAGGATGTACGTGACACCCTGAAGGAGACTGAGGCATTGCTTCGAGCCAACTTGAGGGTGAGAGAAAGAGGAGATGGGAATGAACTGTGTGTCACCGTGAATGACACATGGACTCCTGACTCCCCAGATCGCCGGGCGAGCAGGCGTCGCCGCACTTCTCCACCACCAGCTTCCCCACCCAAAGCGGAGTCAGAGGGCAGCCGCAATAATGAGGAAGATCCCGAGGAGCCAGCTCAGTGATACGAGTCGTGAAGAGTCCTTTCCCATAGTTCAGCAGGTTATCGAGTAGGCGAGTCAATACCTTGGTTAATGGTGTGTTAATGTTTGGTGTGTGACGTGAGTTGTGGAAGCCATGGGCAATTGTCCACAACCTCGTCTTTAGGTTGTTTTGCTTTGATGTGTGAACCCCTATGAATAAAGAGTGCATTTATTTCGCGTGAGACATGAAACCCTCAAAAAATATAAATATAATAAGGTCTCAAAATTTTAAGTTTAAAACAAGCAAATTGGGAAGTTAATACATAATGCATTAAGTTAACATCTGGTTGATCATGATAGATGGCTGGAAGAGGAAAGGGTCGTGCTGCCAACCCAGCCAACAACAACGATGAGACCGGCAACCCTCATATTTCTGGAGGACAAGACAGGGGTGGTCGCCATGAAGGAGTTGATCCCATCCACCAAATGCTTGAAAATCAGAATCAGCTCATCCAGAGCCTAACTCAAGTGGTGGCCAACTTGCACCAAGCTCCACCTCCACAATCTGCACCACGCCAACCGAGGTTGAGTGAGTTTCTAGGGACTCAACCTCCAAAGTTTGCAAGTGCTGCTGAACCTCTGGAGGCAGATGATTGGCTAAAGACCATTGAGAGCAAGATGAGGATCATACAATGCCAGGGGTATGAGAGGGTGCTGTTTGCCTCTCACCAATTGCATGGACCTGCTGCTGATTGGTGGACCGCTTACGTGGCCGCCCATCTTGTGTTATGACGGGAATTCAATATCAGAGGAGGACTGCTCCTGCCTAGCAGGCGCATGCAGGGAAGGCCAAAACGGGCCCAGGACATTTCCTATTATTTGAGAGCTATTATTAGAAACTTGGCCCAGGACATTTCCTATTATTTGAGAGCTATATAATTGTAAAGACAATGGAATAAGGGGTAAGCAGAAACAGATTGTTCTGGCTTCCTGCATGGAGCCAGGAATTTCCAAACCCTAGCCGCCGCCCCTGTGTTCTCTCACCTCGCCATCGCTGGCGTCTCGCCGCCGGTCAACTCTCAACCCGTGCCCACCGATCCTCCACACGTACAACCTCCGATCGGTGAGGGGCAGAGAGCAGCAGCATACCAACCTGGTATCAGGGACCTCCGATCCGATGTCGCTGCCGCTGCCCGCTTCAACCGCCGATCCCGGCCGCACCGCGTCACCGCCGGATGCCGACGGGTCCGTGCCGATCCCGGCCGCACCGATCCCGCCTACATCGCTGGCCGCGGGATCGCGGCCGCTGGCCGCCGGGGCTTCATCCTCCACCGTGGGGGTGATGTCCAACGAGCAGCTCACCAAGGCCGTCCTCGACCTCGGCAGGATGATCACCAGCGTCCACGCCTTCCTCTTAGGACCGCAGCCAGGCGTGGCACCGTCTCACCCGCAGCCGCAGTTACCGCCGGCGCTCAAACCTCAGCAGCAACTGCCTTCTTCCGCCTCGGGCACCTTCATCCCCGTACAGGAGATCCAGTTCCCCCACTCGCCGTCCCCGCTTCCGTCTTGGCTCACCGACATCGCGCCGCCAGCCTACTCCTCCGCGCCGGCGCGCCCGTCGGTCCATTCGACCCCTCACAGCACAGCGGGCTTCGGCCATGGGGGCGTTCCGGCGTCGGGAACGCTCTATGGCGGCGTTGACGACCCAATCCTCCACGGCTCCACCTTCGGGTCCGCGCCGGCTGCAGCGCCAGCGATCGGCGGGGCGCCCCCGGCTGCCGCCCCTGCGACATTCGGCGCGGCGCCTTTCCAGCCTCGGACCTACAAGATCGACTTCCCGACATACGACGGCTCGGTCGACCAGCTGAATTGGCTCACACACTGTGAACAATTTTTCTGGGGACAGCGCACTCCGGTGGAGCAGCGGACATGGATGGCCTCCTACCACCTCATCGGCGCCGCTCAGACCTGGTACTACGCCCTCCTATCGGACGAAGGCATGCCGTCCTGGGAGCGCTTCAAGGAGCTTTGCCGCTTTCATTTCGGACCGCCTATATACGGCTCGCGGCTAGCCGAGTTGGGGCGTCTTCCTTTCCACTCCACGGTCCAGGAGTTTGCGGACCGCTTCCAGACGGTGCTAGCGCATTCCAGAGACATCTCCACGCGCCAAAAAGCGGAGCTTTTTGTTGGTGGCCTTCCGGAACACATTCGGGTCGACGTCGCGATGCGCGCCCCCCCGACCTCCAGACGGCCATGTTTCTTGCCCGCGCCTTCGAGACACGGGCTCTGGCCGCGGCAGCGCCGCCTCAGCAGCGCGGCGCCCGCCCTCCCCCGCGGCCAGCCCTTCCCCCACGCCAACCGGGGGCGACCGCGGCTTCGACTGGCGCACCAGCGCTGCCTGCGCCGCCCGTAGCCGGCGCTGCAGCACCGGGCGCAGAAGCCCCGACGGCACCCGTGCGGCCGTACCGTCGCCTTTCGCCGGCCGAGATGCAGGAACGCCGTCGTCAAGGCCTCTGCTACAACTGTGACGAGCAATACGTGCGTGGGCACATGTGCCCCCGCCTGTTCTTTCTGGAGGTGGACGATTTCCTCGACGCCGATGAGGAGGCGACCGCCGATGCTGCGGCCACGGCCTTGCCCGCAGACACCGCCGCCGCAGCGGACGCTCACGCTCACGCTCTGGTGGTTTCTGTACACGCTCTTGCAGGCATCAGGACGTACCACACTATGCTCCTGCCCGTGACGATCCAGGGCGAGCGCCTCCTCGCCCTCCTGGACACTGGCTCCACCCACACTTTCCTCCAGGGCACGGCCATGCGGCGCCTTGGTCTCGCTCCTCAGGGGGGCGACCAGCTTCGCGTTACGGTGGCCAACGGGTAGCGCGTGCCGTGTGAAGGTATCGCACGCCATGTGCCCGTCGACATCCACGGGGCGCCTTTCTCCATCACCTGCGTGGGCCTCGCGCTCGGCTGTTTCGACTTCATCCTCGGCGTCGACTTCCTTGGCACGCTGGGCCCCATCACCTGGGACTTCGAAGGGCTCGCCGTATCCTTCCTGCACGAGGGCCGCCGCGTCACGTGGCAGTGTGTGGGCGCCCTGGGCGCGCCCTTCCAGCAGTGGTCGCTGGTAGCGGTAGCTTCGGACCCGCACCACCCGCTGCTGGACGAGCTCCTGTGTCAGCACGACGCGCTGTCCCGCCGCGACGAGGAGACTGCGGCGCTCTGTGCCCTCTCTGGGCCCTCCTTCGACCTCTACGCCGACATTCGCCGCGCCACAGCGACCGACCCAGTCGCGCGTGACCTGCTGCAGCAGCTGGAGGCCGCGTCTCTTGGCGAGCCGTGGGCTGCCGACGACGGTTTCCTCCTCCACGGCAAGCGCATCTACGTTCCGGCCACCGACGACTTGCGCCACCAGGTGGTGACCCTGGCTCACTCGGCGGGACACGAGGGGGTCCAGAAGACCCTTGTGCGCCTCCGCGCGGACATCTACATCCCCGGCGACCGCCAGCTGGTGCACGACTTCGTCCGTTCCTGTGATGTGTGCCAGCGGAACAAGACGCCGACCACACCGCCGGCCGGCCTACTTCAGCCCTTAGACGTTCCGTCGCAGGTGTGGGCAGATATCTCCATGGACTTCATCGAGGGGCTGCCGAAGGTGCACGGCAAGTCCGTGGTCCTGACGGTGGTGGACCGCTTCTCGAAGTACGCCCACTTCATCGCGCTCAGCCACCCCTACACCGCCGCCTCCGTCGCTCGTGCTTTCTTCGACGGGATCGTGCGCCTACACGGTTTCCCCAGCTCCATCGTCAGCGATCGCGACCCAGTCTTCACCAGCAATCTTTGGCGTGATCTCTTTAAATGTGCAGGTGTCAAGCAGCGGCTCAGTATGGCCTTTCACCCCCAGACGGACGGCCAGTCCGAGGTCGTCAACAAGATCATCGCGATGTATTTGCGCTGTGCGACAGGTGATCGGCCTCGCTCATGGGTCGACTGGCTACCCTGGGCTGAGTACTGCTACAACACCTCTTACCACACGGCACTCCGAGCGTCGCCGTTCGAGGTTGTGTACGGCCGACCCCCGCCACCACTCCTGCCACACCACGCCGGGGCGGCCCAGACCGAGGCGGTGGACACCATGCTGCGGGACCGCGACGCTTTCCTGGAGGAGGTTCGCGAGCGTCTTCTTCAGGCTCAGCAGTACGCCAAGCGCCACTACGATGAGCACCATCGCGAGGTGGAGTTCGACGTGGGCGCATGGGTGCTGCTCCGACTTCTCCACCGCCCCACCCATGCGCTCGCCTCGCCGTCCAAGGGCAAGCTCCGCCCACGCTACGCGGGACCGTTCCAGATCGTCGAGCGCATCGGGCAGGTGGCTTATCGTCTCCGACTTCCCGCGGACGCGCGACTGCATGACGTCTTCCATGTGGGGCTGTTAAAGCCTTACAACTACGCCGGCTCGCCACCATCAATGCCGGCCGTGCTGCCACCGGTTAAGGACGGGCGACTGCTGCCAGCCCCTGCACGGGTCCTGCGCGCCCAGCTCCGTCGCGGCGCGTGGCACATCCTCGTCAGGTGGCAAGGCCTTTCGGAGGACGAGGCCACCTGGGAGCCCCTGGACGACTTCAAGACTCTCTACCCGGATGTACAGCTCGAGGACGAGCTGTTTGTCGAGGCAGGGAGAGATGTTATGACGGGAATTCAATATCAGAGGAGGACTGCTCCTGCCTAGCAGGCGCATGCAGGGAAGGCCAAAACGGGCCCAGGACATTTCCTATTATTTGAGAGCTATTATTAGAAACTTGGCCCAGGACATTTCCTATTATTCGAGAGCTATATAATTGTAAAGACAATGGAATAAGGGGTAAGCAGAAACAGATTGTTCTGGCTTCCTGCAGGGAGCCAGGAATTTCCAAACCCTAGCCGCCGCCCCTGTGTTCTCTCACCTCGCCATCGCTGGCGTCTCGCCGCGGGTCAACTCTCAACCCGTGCCCACCGATCCTCCACACGTACAACCTCCGATCGGTGAGGGGCAGAGAGCAGCAGCATACCATCTTGACCCTGAGAACATCACTTGGGAAGAGTTCAAGCGTAGCTTCCGCAACCACTACATACCAAGGGGTGAACTTAAAAACAAGAGAAAGGAGTTCTTGGGGCTGCAGCAAGGAAACATGACGGTGAGGGAATACCTCACTAAATTCACCCAACTATCCCGATATGCACCACGGGACATAGAGACTGATGAGCAGAAACAGGACTGCTTTGTGGAAGGACTTACAGCGGAAATGCAGTGTGCAATGTCCTCCAACGAGTACGAAAGCTTCCAAAAGATGGTGGACAGAGCATTTGTGGTGGATAGGAAGCTGAAGGCCTTGGAAAATGAAAACAAGAGGAAGGCGGGATGGTCACGCCAAGCCTCGGGTAGCAACACCCGCCCACGTCTAATGCAGCAACCCGCAGGGCAGACGAGCCGTGCTGCAGTACCCTACTCTGCACCGAGAGGGTACAACCCGAACATCAGGCCTCCGTCAGCACCAGCACAGCCACAACGTCAGTTTGTACAGCAGCCTCGCCCCACATATCAACCTCGACCAGCAAAACAAGGACCACCGAACCAACCACAAGACAACAAAGGCCAGGCACCTAAAGTTGGGGTGCAATGCTTCAACTGTGGTGAAGTAGGGAACTACGCCCATAAGTGCCCAAAGAAGAAGCGCGTGCAGCCGCAACAGCAGAATGTGATGCGAGGACGGGTGAACCACGTGACCATGGAGGAAGCGCAAGAGGCACACGACGTGGTAGTTGGTAAGTTTCCTGCCAATTTACACATTGCAACCCTGTTGTTCGATTCTAGTGCTACCCACGCATTCATTGCCCAAGGGTTTGTTAAGAAGCATGATCTAGCAACAACACAAATGAACCATATGCTAGCAGTAAACTCTCCAGGTGGAGAAATAAGGACAAGACAAGTGTGTCCCAAGGTGAATCTAGACATTAATGGGGTAGTATTTACTGCCAGCCTCATAGTGATAGATTCACAAGGGATAGATATTATTTTGGGCATGTATTGGTTGACCAAACATAAGGGAATCATCCATTGCTTGACCAGAACGGTGGAACTAACTCACCCTAGAGGCACAAAAGTAATGTTCATAACAATACAAGAGCCTAGGAGAGACATTAAATTAAATCAAGTTGAGGTGAAAGTGGAGGAGATCAGGATCATCAGGGAATATCCAGATGTTTTTCCGGAGGAGTTGCCAGGTATGCCCCCCGATCGAGAAGTGGAATTCGTGATTGAGCTAGTGCCTGGAACAGCTCCGATATACAAGAGACCTTATCGGATGGACTCCAAGCAGCTGGGAGAACTCAAGGATCATTTAAGAGAATTGACGGGGAAGGGGTACATTCGTCCTAGTTCCTCACCATGGGGAGCTCCAGTGATATTTGTGCCCAAGAAGGATGGGACCCAAAGGCTATGTGTGGACTACCGTGCGTTGAATGAGGTAACCATCAAGAACAAGTACCCATTACCCCGCATTGAAGACTTGTTTGATTAGTTGAGAGGAGCTTGTGTGTTCTCGAAAATTGATCTCAGGTCGGGATACCACCAACTTAAGATAAGGCAAACTGATATTTCAAAGACAACTTTCGTATCTCGGTACGGACTGTATGAATACACCGTCATGCCTTTCGGGCTAACTAATGCCCCAGCATACTTCATGTATCTCATGAACAAGGTATTCATGTAATATCTGGACAAATTTGTGGTGGTTTTCATAGATGACATTCTCGTCTTCTCCAAAGATGAAGAAGAACACGAGAAACATCTAAGGTTAGTGTTGCAGAAGCTGAGAGAACACCAACTATATGCCAAGTTGAGCAAGTGTGAGTTTTGGCTGAAGAGAGTTCCCTTTTTAGGACATATAATCTCGGAGGGAGGAATCTCCGTAGATCCCGCCAAGATCAAGGATGTACAGAAGTGGAAGACCCCTAAGAATGTCGGGGAAGTTCGAAGCTTCTTAGGATTGGTTGGATACTATCGACGGTTTATCGAGGGTTTCTCCAAGATTTCGAGACCCCTCACCAAACTGTTGGAGAAAGGAATCACATTCACATGGACGCCGCAGTGCGAGACGAGTTTTCAATAGCTAAAGAAAAGATTGACAACAGCCCCAGTGCTAGTTATGCCAGATATGCAGAAGAACTTTTCGGTGTACTGCGATGCCTCTGGAAACGGGTTGGGATGTGTTCTCATGCAAGAGGGGCATGTCATGGCTTATGCGTCCCGGCAGCTCCGGAAACACGAGAAGAACTATCCTACACACGACCTAGAGCTAGCTGCAGTAGTACACGCGTTGAAGATTTGGCGGCATTACTTGATGGGGAAGAGGACAGAGATATATACGGACCATAAGAGCTTAAAGTATATTTTCACACAGCCAGATCTCAACCTCAGGCAAAGGAGATGGTTAGAGCTGATCAACGACTTTGATGTGGGCATCAACTATCATCCTGGGAAAACGAACGTCGTGGCAGATGCTTTAAGCCGGAAGGTGCAGGTCAATAGGTTAAGCTTGAAGGACATGCCTACAGAATTGAAGGAAGAGGTTATAAAACTCAATCTATGTCTGGTGAATAGTGGTGAAGCCATCGCCATGGAAGTGGATTCCACCTTAGAGAAAGACATCCGCAATGGTCAAAAGAATGACGAGAAGATACGAGACATTAGAGAACTCATCAAGGAAAATAAAGCCCCTGGGTTCAGAGAGGATGAACAAGGTACGGTGTCGCACGGGAAAAGAATCTGTGTGCCTGATGTAAAGGAGATCCGTGAATTGATTTTGAAGGAGGCTCATGATTCAGACTATTCCATTCATCCTGGGAGTACGAAGATGTACCATGACCTCAAGAGCAGGTATTGGTGGTATGGAATGAAGCGAGATGTCGCGGAACATGTTGCCCTATGTGACACATGTCAGTTGGTGAAAGAAGAACATCAACGACCCGCGGGATTATTGCAACCATTTAAAGTGCCTGAATGGAAATGGGAAGAAATCGGTATGGATTTCATAGTGGGATTACCCAGGACCCAATCAGGATATGATTTGATATGGGTCATCATTGACAGGCTAACCAAGATAGCTCATTTCATCCCTGTGAAAGAAAGCTACAGTGGATCCAAATTTGCAGAGTTATACATGTCAAGGATCGTGTGTTTCCATGGAGTGCCAAAGAAGATAGTGTCAGATCGAGGGACACAGTTCACCTCAAGGTTTTGGCAGAAGTTACATGAAACCATGGGAACTCATCTGAACATTAGTTCTGCCTATCATCCCCAGACTGACGGACAGACGGAAAGAACCAATCAGATCCTTGAGGATATGCTGAGAGCGTGTGCACTCAAAAACAATCGGAGCTGGGATAAGAACTTACCGTATGCGGAGTTCTCCTATAACAACAGCTATCAGGCTAGTATGAAGATGTCACCATTTGAGGCTTTGTATGGGAGAAAGTGCAGAACCCCACTATTCTGGAATCAAGCCGGGGAAAGTAAAGTGTTTGGACCTGAGGTACTACAAGATGCCGAGGCGAAAGTGAGGGAAATCCGCAACAACTTGAGGATAGCACAAACACGACAAAAGAGCTATGCCGATGTACGGAGAAGAGAGCTCGTTTTCAACGTACGGGACTATGTCTACCTCAAGGTGTCCCCTATTCGAGGACTTCGTCGGTTCAAGTTGAAAGGGAAGTTATCACCTCGATACATCGGACCCTTTCAAGTTCTGGAGAGGAAAGGCGAAGTGGCATATCAACTAGAATTACCGGCTCGCCTATCGGACGTGCATGATGTATTCCATGTGTCACAGCTCAAGAAATGCCTAAGGACGCCTGAAGAGATGTTACCCATGAACGAGGTTGACATAGCTGAGGATCTGTCTTATGCCGAACAACCGTTCAAGATTTTGGAGACAATGGAACGCCTCACAAGAAATAAAAGAATCCGGATGTGCAAGGTGCAGTGGAACCATCACTCGTAAGAGGAAGCCACATGGGAGCGAGAAGACGAGCTTAAGGCATAGTTTCCGGAATTGTTTTCCTAGAACCACCAATCTCGAGGACGCGATTCTTTTAGGAGGGGTAGAGCTGTAACACCCCAAAACCTGTTAAGAGGGGAATTTAAAAATTTTTGGACATATTGCATGTGGTGCAGAAATTCAAATTCAAATTGGAATTCAAATTCAACTCAAAACTGAAAAAGAAAAAGAAAAAGAAAAAGAAAAAACAAAACCCCCAGCCAGTGGGCCGAAACCCACCAGCCGGCCCACCCGCCCCCGCGCCAGCCCGCAGCCGTCCGCCCCCCTCTCCCTCTCATTGATACGCGGGGCCCGCGTGTCATCCCTCGCCTCCCGCTCGCGCCAACAGCCGGACTCTTCCGCGCGCGCCCAATTGCAACCGACTCCGGAATTCCGCGTCCCCAGCCCGACTCCCGGTCCCGGATGACTCCGGCTCGATCTAAACAAACACGCCGCCCTCCCTCGTCTATAAAAACGCCGGCATCGCCCCATTTTTCCCCACAATCGGCTGTTTTTCCTCCCGGTGAGAACCGAAGCTCCGATCACCGATTTCTCTCGATCCCTGCTCGGATTTTCCGATCTAACGCGTCGATCGTGTTCCACCGCCTCCGGGGAATCAAGCAGGTGCAGAAAACTCGGTGGTTTGCGCTCTAGGCACAGCTCCGACGAGCACCGCAGCGGTTCCACCTAGGACCTCGATGCCGACCGCCTTCCAGGACCTCCGGGCTCAAGAAAAACCCCGAGGTGAGATCCCCGACCTCCCCTCTACCGATCTATGCCATGAAATCCCAGTTTAGGAAGAATATACGAAGATCCGAAGTTTCCCGGCGAGATCGCCGCCTCCCGCCGCCGCGCGCCGCCGGGCAGCGCCGCCCGCGCACGGTCAGAGCGACGTGGCCGCTTATGCGCCGTCTATTTTAAATCGCACGGTAGAATTAAAACCCGCGCGTACCGGTTCGATGATCTAATCTGAGCCGTCTGTTTAAAATTGAACGGTCCACGTTGGCCCCGCATTATAAAGGCCGGGATTCTTATGGGCTACTCCCTGGGGATCTCAGAAAATACGAGCTAGCCCAGGAAACTTCTGATCTAGCCCCTAGAACTTCAGAAATTCATGTAAATTCATTTAAAAATCAGTTTTAGCCCCTGGACTTAATAAAAATTAGGAAACCCCCTCTGTTATGTGTAGTTAGACCCCTGGAAATGTATGAAATAATATAATAGACCCTGTAGTGGGGTGAGTTTACCTTTTTAACCCTATATGATATTAAATTTAGGAATTTGAATATGTGATTAGGATTTAAAATTTAAAAGGTGAGGCAAACACATTGTAAATTCAAGTTTAAACTCTCCTAGCATTTGGAAAACTTTAGAATGAGTTAAAAATAGATTTTTAGCTGAAATGAATCTGTCTAGTTGATTGTTCATATTTATTAGTTATAGAAACATATTTAGGCTAGGAAATAATTCTGAAAATTGGAAAAAATGAATTTAAATTAGTTCACATCAGAGGAGAAGTTCCAAAATATATTATTTAATATTTTAGATCAGAACCTATTCTGTTTAGATGATATGCCCTACTATTTAATATTAAAATTTACTTTTAGTCATAGAAAATAAATCTGGAAAATATAGGAAAAAAGGTGTGCATGATTAGAAAATGATAAATGAAATCTCCAAATCAAAAGACTTCAGTTTAGGATTGGTAGAAGATCTGAAAACCCCTTTGAAGTAGGAAGTTACCTTTCATGCAAACTTGGTAGCTAAAGAGTGTATTAAAGAAGTTGTTTAAATTGGAAATTCATAGATAGTGTGCAAACAAACTCTGAATACAAAAGTTAGAAATCATATACATATGTTTAAAAGAGCATGTAGACCAAAAATCAACACATGTAGAGTAAACACAACACATAGAAATGTGAATGATTATCATATGTATGTATGTGTGGAGTGAAAGTGTGAACTATGTCTTATGGATTGTTGTTGTCTTTTGCTATGTGTGTTGACATGAGCAGAACCTGCCCCAGAGCAAGTTCTCCCCTTCCAAGACCAAGACTTTTCATTCCCAGAGCAGCACGAAGAAGGAAAGTGTCCTTGACCACTTTGATCGTATGATAGGATGAGTAGATAGAGTTATTTGCATTGTCAATTGAAATATGAAACCCATGCTAGGATGTTTCCCTAGAATTGCATTATCTTGTTTCCTTGTAGCTTGGGTTGGGATTTGTTTTATTATGTCATTCACTCATATTACTTGTGCTTAGCCATGTTTAGAATGGGATAATTGGGATATGAGATCATCAGTTTATTTACCATACTATTGAATGAGATATTATGACTTATGTAGAGGTAGGGATCGAGGCAAGTTGGATGATTTGGTTGGTGCTGGGTGCACTAGACTCGGGTTTGTGTTCAGTACTTGCCTGGATCCTAAGGACCGGTTCATGGAGCATGTAACCTGGCTTTACTGTGCCAACCACATGCTGAGATGGGGCAGCTTGTCTAATTAATTAGGTGTATCCCCGACGTAGTATGGGTGTGTTGGATGGTGCGGGGAGTGGGTGTCAGCTGGACTACCATATGAACCGCAAGGCTCAAGAGGGGGCCACTGCAGCGGGGTTGGAGCCTCTTGTATGCTGTTAGGGGTGAAACCTCAGTGGGCCCACGCTCGTCGGGAATCCCTTTGTAAAGGCTTCATAGTGATCTCCTGGCTACACACCTGGAAAGTGTGAATTTGGTTCATGGCCACTGGCAAAATGGAGGTTCTTTTAGTCCACCCGGCAACGGAGGATGAAATCACTACATGTGGGTACAGTGGTGCAAACTCTGCAGAGTCAAAACTGTCATCACAGCCGTGCTCACGGTCAAGAGCGGCTTGGACTTATTCATGATTAGAGGATGATGACTTTCGAAGTTGTGGATGTTAAGTGGGGAGCTTATCATTGGAAATGATGTTATGGTTATTTGATTATGATGATGGGATGGGAGATTGGGACCATTTCACCTGTGTAGTAATGTAGGTGCTTAATAAGCTAAGGTGGTAGGTAATAATTGTGTAGTGCTTTAACCATGAGTTTAACCTCTCCTTGCTCTAGCCATGCATGACATAACTTTCCCACACTTGCTGAGTACCCATGGTACTCAAACTTGCATATTTGTTGGTTTAAATTGCTGCTCAGGTCAAGGGGATGATGTTGTGTTCAATGACCAAGACTTCGGACCCGAAGAAGGATTCTAGGTTCATGGAGTCCCCCGGGCAACGCCTGTGACGGAGCCCACAAGAATAATATTCCGCTGCTATTTTATTTACATGTTATGAACTTATTATTGTCCATCGAGACATATGCTATGTAAGACTTATTCGACACCTGGCTTGTAATAAATGATGCTTCACTATTTGTCATCACATGTATGAGAAAATGATCCTGGCATACATGTGATATTCACTCGGTTGTTCTTCGGAGAAACTGGGTGTGACAAAAATCACACGTTAAGTTGGTGAAAAGTCCAGTTGAATGCAAACTGTTCAGAACCAGGACACCAGCAAAAACCTCTCTGGACCTTTGTGTTTTTAAGCCATAACTTCCTGTAGAAAATCCTTAAGGAGCTTATGATACACCGTTGGAAAGGTTATGAAATGTGCAACATTGTTGTAGTTCAAAATTTGTTCAGATTCTTATTGTATTTGCATATAAACTGTGATAAAGATAGCCACATACAAAGGAGGTGCTGGCAAATTTTATCCAGGAATTCTGTCAAAATTTTAGCAATTGTAACTTATGGTCCAGAGATGATCTGAGGGCACATGAATGCTCGTTGGAAAGATACTGAAGTTTATGAAAACTTTGGTGTTGAACTCAAGTCAAGAATCTGAAGCTAACTTGAATAAATTTTGGAGTTTGTGTGAACTGGTCACGGTAGTCCAGCTGATTAGTTTAGCGTACTTAAGATTTGTTTAAATATGAATGTGGTTATGCTTTCATAAAGTTCATGACATGTTCATGTTTTACTTATCTTTACTCACTACTAAGATAGATTTTTGATTAACTCAAAATTTTGTTTCGTGCAGTGTGGTACGCGCACATTCTCAAATGGAGCTTGGAGGTTCAAGTCGAGGTGGGAATTACTCGACTTCATCACAACAGCCATCGCCAACCGGATTGGCGGAAATTATGGCAAAGAATGAAACTCTTCAAACTCTAGTTCAGCAAGGAGTAAATAGAGAGGCCCAACATCACATACCAACCTCGAGCACTTATCTGGATTTCTCGGCAACACAACCGCCGGTATTCTCCGAAGCGGCTGACCATTGTGAAGCAAATCACTGATTACGTGTTATTGAGTCCAAGTTTGGGTTGATTCAATGTGATGAATTCCAGAAGACTCTATTTGCCGCTCAGCAGCTTCACGGCTTTTCTGGAGCGTGGTGGGCAGAATACCTTGCTGTCCAACCAGAAGGGCATCATGTCACATGGACAGAGTTCTAGGATGCATTTCGTGCTCGTTTCGTTCCTACGGGCATAATGCAAACAAGTCTTGATGAATTCTGGAATCTAAAACAAGGAGAAATGTGTGTTATTAAGTATGCGAAGGAATTCAACACTTAGCTCAATATGTACCAGATTATGTGAAAAAGGGTTATCATTTATATCGAGGGCTATCTGCTAGGCTGCGATGTGAGTTGGCTCAAGTTAGCCAAGAGAATTTTGATGAGCTTGTTAGCTGTGCTATCACTCAGGAATATTATTCCAATCTATACCTTAAAGAAAATAGGGAGAGGGACTCATCACAGGATGAATGCAATTATCTGCCTCAGAAGTATCGGTTGGTAATCCGTTCACCTTCCAGTCGAGAGGTTCCACAAGAGGTGCAGTCATTCTGGGAGTATGACGACTCTTCTTCTCCCCAGAGGTTTTATTCACCTCCACCGCAGCAGCAACTTATTTCTCATGCACCTCAGTATCAACAAGGTGCACCAGAATGTTATTTCCCTCAAGATGTTGAAGATGATTCTGGTGATTTCTCAGCTGAACCGAGTGGTGTCCCACTTCATATTGACAATGAACTCAACGTCAATGAAGCAACTGAACCGAGCAGCAACATTATATCTGTGGGTCCAGTTCCAAAGAGTGATCTTGGACAGCAAATAAAAGCTATGTCCAAAGTGGGAACTGTTAATGATGTGTCAGTCGATGATCTGCCCAAAAGAGGTCCAGTTCTTGCAGGCAGGTTCACATTAGTGACAAGCCGGTTGTCATTTTATTCGACTCTGGTGCAACACATAGCTTCATTATCAAAGTGACGGTGATCCGGGATCAGATCTCCACAACTACCACAAAAGGTTCTTACCTTATTCATTCGCCAAGTGGAGATATATCGACTAATGAAGTCATTTCTCGAGCACCACTGTGTTAGGGTGAAAAAATTTATCCTACCACCCTCATTATTCTCGAAGATCAAGGAATCAATGCCATATTGGGAATATCATGGTTGACCTTCCATAAGGCTGTTCTGGACATCGAGAACATGAGTGTTCATTTGGACTCTCCACTTCACTGGCGTCAAACATTGTATCTCGGCTAAGCGGTTTCCAAAGACCCGGAACTATGTAATGTCGAGGCTTGCAAGTTAGAAGACATTCCGGTAGTCCGTGAATATATGGACGTGTTTACTGAAGATCTTCCAGGCTTACCACCTGAGCGCGAGGTGGAATTCAAAATAGAGTTGATACCGGGAACCACGCCGATCTCTCGGAGACCATACAAAATGGCTCCGAATGAACTAGCAGAACTGAAGGAGCAACTCAAAGATCTGGTGGACAAGGGGTTGATTCGTCCAAGTTCATCACCATGGGGTTGCTCGGATTTATTTGTGAAGAAGAAGGATGAGACACTAAGGCTATGCGTCGATTATCGTCCTTTAAATGTTGTGACAATAAAGAACAAGTATCCACTACCAAGAATTGATATTCTTTTCGATCAGCTAGTGGGTTCTAAAGTCTTCTCCAAGATGGACATAAGGTCGGGATATCATCAAATCAAGATTCGAGCAGAGGATATCCCGAAAACAGCATTCTCGACAAGATATGGACTCTATGCGTATCTTGTCATGTCATTTGGATTGACCAATGCTCTGGCTCACTTTATGTATCTTATGAACTCGGTGTTCATGCCGGAGCTAGATCAGTTCATCGTGGTATTCATCGACGACATCTTGGTCTATTCCAAATCAGAAGAGGAACACGCTAAACATTTGCATGTTGTGCTCCAACGACTGAGAGATCACAAGCTCTATGCAAAGTTTAGTAAATGTGAATTCTGGATCAACCATGTGCCATTTCTTGGACATATTCTTTCAGTGGAAGGCATTGCTGTTGATCCAAGCAAGATTGAACAAGTGATGAATGGAAGTCTCCAACATCAGTCCATGAAGTTCGTAGCTTCTTGGGTTTAGCGGGATATTATCGGAGGTTCATCCCGGGCTTCTAAAAAATCTCCAAACCTATGAAGGAGCTACTAAAAAAGGGCATCAAATATGAGTGGAGCACGCCATGTGAGGATGCTTTTCAAGCATTGGTGAAACACCTCACAACAGCCCTGGTTTTAGCTCAACCGGATACAACCAAGCCCTTTGATCTTTATTGTGATGCGTCTGGCATCGGACCTGGTTGTGTGCTCATGCAAGGAGGACGCGTGGTCGCATATGGATCACGGAAATTACGGAATCATGAACAACATTATCCAACTCATGATCTCGAGCTTGCTGCCTTGGTGTTAGCTTTAAAGATGTGGAGACATTACCTATTGGGAAATCTGGTTCATCTCTACACCGACCACAAAAGCTTGAAGTACATATTCACTCAAAAATAGTTGAATATGCGACAACGGCGATGGTTGGAGCTGATCAAAGACTATGAGATTGAAATTCATTATCACCCGGCCAAGGCAAATGTTTGCCAATGCACTCAGCAGGAAGTCTCATGTTCATAACCTGACCATTACGCCGGTAGAAGAGGAAGAACCGAGTCTCTACTTGGTTCCATATGGAGCTCTACATAATCTGGCTCTCATACCCACATTAAAAGAGGAGGTTATGGAAGATCAAAAGAAAGACAAGGGCATGGCTCATATCAAAAGGAGGCTGAAGAACGGGGAGATGATATGTTTCCGGTTAGATGATGAAGATACCTTATGGTTCAAGGACCGGATAGTCGTACCCCGTGATATAAGGCTGCGGAAGAAAATTTTGGATGAGGCTCACATATCCAAATTCTCTATTCATCCGGGCAGAAATAAAATATACTAAGACCTCCGGAAGAAGTTTTGGTGGACACGTATGGAACGTGAAGTGGCAAAATATGTTTCAGAGTGTGATATGTGTCAAAGAGTTAAGGCCGACCATGTGAAGAAGTCAGGCCTGTTCAACTGCTACAAATACCTGTATGGAAGTGGGAAGACTTGGGTATGGATTTCATTGTCGGGTTGCCAATGACCTCCCACCACCATGATTTGATTTGGGTAATCATTGACCAATTAACCAAATCAGCACGTTTTATTCCAGTACATACCAAATACAGCACCAAGCAGTATGCGGAGTTATACATAGCACGAATCTTATGCTTACACGGAGTTCCCCGTACCATTGTGTCCGATAGAGGACCGCTGTTTGTAGCCCGTTTCTAGGAGCAGCTACACGCATCCTTGGGAACCAAATTGATTTGAAGCTCCGCATATCACCCTCAAACCGATGGGAAATCTGAGAGGGTGAATCAAATCCTTGAAGATATGCTAAGGGCGTGTTCCATCCACCACGGTAAGAGCTGAGATGATCACTTACCGTTGGCGGAGTTCTCGTATAACAACGGTTATCAAACGAGCATAAAAATGGCACCTTATGAAGCTCTCTACGGCTGGAAGTGCCGCACCCCTTTGAACTGGTGTGAATCCGGTGAGAGAGTTATCTACGGGATTGATCTCGTAAATGAAGCAGAAGAGCGGGTAAGGCTTATTCAAGCAAATCTTAAAACCGCTCAGTCCAGACAAAAGAGCTATGCGGATAAGAGACATCGTCCTCTGAACTTTCAAGTTGGAGACCACGTATACATCCGCGTATCTCCTATGAAGGACATTCACCGATTCGGAGTGAAAGGAAAATTAGCTCCATGTTTTATCAGTCCCTTCGTCATCGTTGAAAGATGTGGACCCGTGGCATACCGTTTGGAGTTACCGGCAGCCTTAGCCAGAGTTCATAACGCCTTCCACATATCTCAGTTGCGGAAGTGTATGAAAGTTCCAACGGAGATTCTCACGGGAGACATCGCAGATTTCAAGCCGGACCCCACTTATGTTGAGCATCCAACCCGGATAATTGATGAAAAGACTCGCGAGACCAGAAACCGGACGCTGCGATTTTTCAAGGTGCTATGGGAAAATCACACGTCCGACGAAGCTACATGGGAAAGCGAGGAGTATTTACATGCAATCATCCGGAGTTATTAGAGGCTTATGTTCAGTAGTCGTCCTCCCCACATTATTCTTAATCATGAATCTCGGGACGGGATTCTTTTTAAGGGGGGAGGACTGTAAAAGTCCCAAAACTTATAAATGGAAAACTTTAGTAATGAACAAAGCTGAGTTTAAATCCAAGAAATGGGACTTGCAAAAACTTTTCTAAACATGTGAAAATGGTCATGAGCAGGCACATGCATTCAGGTCCCCTTTGAATTCAAATGATCATTTAAATGCAAAGGTGGTCATTTTTAAATGAAGGATGCAAACTGTGGTTGTAAACCTTCCCTTTGCAGCCACCAATTTAAAAGTTTGATTCCATATTTTAATTCTTCAGGTCCAAATTATGAGGAAGGCAATTTTTTAGAAAATTTGGAGGTGCTTTGATATGTATATCAAGGAGACTTGTGAATTTTCATTGAAACTTGAATTCAAATTTGAAACTGAGGTAAACTTATCAATTAGTCAAATGGTGTTCAGATTTGAGCTCCACATGATTGAAGTTTGCACTGTGCCAAAAATTGAAGATCTTTTGGAGAGAGGAGCTGTGGGACCCACTTGTCATTGGAGGGGAAACTTACACCCAAAGTCTTGTTTTCCCTGCTCTGTTCCACTGGTAGCCGCTGAACAGCCCGGGTGCCACCGAGGCAGCATTTGCCGCCAGCTCCCGAGCAGCCAGAGACTCGGTTCCTTGCCCTTATCGACTCCACCGAGATCACAACCGCCTCACACAGCCACCTCACACAGCTGCTGTCGCTATCACGCGCCTTCATCGCCGAGTTTTTGCCGCACGGAAGAAAACGCTCGGTCCACCGGTGCCCGGCCAGCCCGACGAGTTGCACACCGAGCTGAGCCTCCCTACAGCACTGCTGGACCTCCCTCAGCGTACCCGAAGCGGAAACCAGGCGCTAGCTCCACGGGAAACTCGGCATCGAGCTCAGTTTCCCTCCACAGCGCAGGGTGAGGCCGCCGCGACAAGAACTCGTCACCCCGCCGCCACATAGCTTCTCCCACCGAGCTGCAAAAGCAAAAAGGTGCGCCTAGACCTCTTCTTGCTTCACCGCAACCCCGGCAGCCTGTCACGAATGGTGCTCGCAGGAATTTTGCTTTTTGCTGTCGACATACAATAATAACCGAGGGGAGAAACTCAGAAAATTCGTCTCACACGTTGAACCACTCCGCACACAAAATAGAATACACCTTCTATACCTCCGTGTGAGTTCATAGGATCAAGAACCACCGAGAACCGTCGAGCAAAGCCGCTGTTCATCAAGTTTTTTGAATGTCGCCGGATTTTTGACCTAGCCCAACAGTGAGGTCATACTTCCGGCGAGTTTCTGAAAGATCCGCGGTTGGATCCGTGTTCTCCTTGGTGCAGTGGTGCTGTACGAGCAAACGGCGACGTGTTTGGTGCAGCATAGCGCCCTAGCGACGTCGCCGGAGATGCCGCAGCCACTGTCGCCGTCGCAACTAGGGTTCCGGCCATCTTCGATCCGCGGTAAGACCAGCAACGTGTTCCTTACACGAGAATACATAGGGGCGGCGAGAATCAGCGAGTTCCGAGCACGGTAAACCCTCCCAGCGAGAGCTCCGGCGAGCTCGGCGGCGCGGGAGCGCGGGTGGCAGGAGGTAGACAAAGCTGGGGCTGGCCCACGTGTCAGCGTCAGTAGCGGGGGAATGGGATCTTCTGTTGCACTGGATCAGTTTGCGACTGTGCGGTGAGAACTCTATAGCCTCGTGTTCCGGCGCATCAGAAGGCGCCACGTCACCCCCGGACCCGCTGACAGACTTTTAAACTTTTCTCCGGTTTATTTCAAATACCAGTTTTGCTTCAAACTTTGGGAGGGCATAACTTGTGCTAGGAAGCCCCAAATTTAGTGATTCAAATTGGGTTGAATTTAGATTGAAAAACTTTATTCAAATATGCAACCCAATTTGTACGAAAATCATTATTTATTCCGGAAAATTCTTTAAAGCTTTTCAGCAAAAGAATTTTAGAGGGAGTTTGGTTCATCCAAAAATCCTCACATTTTGCCAGAATATTATTTAGGATGTTAGGACACTTCTGTAAAAGTTTCAGCTCATTTGGAGTTGATTTAGTTAGGATAATTCTGATTTCAAGTTTCTGTGTTCAAATGAATAGAGAAACAATTTCAGAGAATTTCCAAAACTTGGATATTCAGTTCTGGGAAGTTCGTAGCTCCAAAAATCCTGGAAAAAATCATGCATACTCACTGAGTTATTTTTGAAATTATAGTTCACTTTAATTTGCATGAAAGTGAAAGTCTATTCAGAATTAATTCCTTTTTGCCTAAATGCTTAGGGAATTGTTCTGAGTGACCTACCCAGTGAAAAATTCTAAATTTTGGTCCAGACGAGTTTCTTGTGACATGGAACTCACATGAAAATTTTCAGCTCCATTGGAGCTTTGGATCATCACTATCCTGTTCAACTTCATTAAGTGATCAACACACAAGTGATGAAACACACTTAACACTTGATTATAGTGCTTAAACCCAAACCCAAACCACTAGCACCAATGTTATTTTAAATTCTTAAATAGAGTTCCAGTTTAAACTGGTCTTTAGAACTTCTTAGCAAAAGTTTACAATTAAACCTATATGCATATTCATAACGTGTAGTGATTAAACGTGGGAAAGGTGGAGAAGAAGTGAAGCTTGGATCAAGGAACAAGAAGGGCAGTGATTCAGCTTCAAGTCATCAGCAACTAACTTCACAATTATCTGACTTTAGTCACCTGCAAAACCAAGGCAAGCTCCAGTTTGCATTTAAGCTATTTTATAAAGTTTTTACTTTGTTCACTATGATGGGTAGAGTTTGTATGTGCATTAGGTCAAGCATGTTTTATAATCCACTTGCATAACCAAAATGAACCCTGGATTCAAGGGTAGAAAGGTGTCATCGCTTTAGAATAAGGCCGTGCTAAATAGACTAGGACATCCGGTAGAAGACGAGTAGTTGGGATCTACTCGCGAGCTATAGTTTAGGATTACATAAGTGTGGTTGGAAAAGAGGCAAACTAAAGTTTACATTTCTAAAGATGAGACCGGGGATGAGGGTAGGCAGCGACGAGACGAGGTCTTGGTCGAGTAGCTCTGCCTGTGTCGGTTAAGGACCGATGCGTGTGCCGCATCCAGGAGCAAGTATTGAGTTGTGTACCGGATGCTTACTGCTATATGGGACCCAGGAAACCAATGTACCAGGTTAACTGGATTGTAGAGGCATACCACATCGTCTCGTTAGACCTATGATCCCGAGACGGCGCGACCGGTTCTACAGTCGAGTGTCTTGCGAAAGGTTGCCACATACGACGTAATGAAGGACGCCAGATTTGGGTCTTCAGAGGCGGGCATATGTGTCGAGCTATCTGGGCAGTGTTTCTTATTTGAATCACCGTACCTCTCGGTTATTGAGTACCGCTTGCTCCCATGTTGTGACGTAGTAATCAACTTGTGTTGAAACAGTTTGCAAAGTTTTAATTGCTGCTATGATTATTGTAAATTGCATGAAAACCCTGCTTGAAGTAGAGATAGAGCAAACTAAAGTTATTTTCCACCTTGGGACAAGTAACATTGGAATGAAGTGTTTCTTGTTTGATTTTGGAGTTCCAATGTTGCTGGACGCAAGGTCACTACTATTATGGCTAAAATCTGAAAGTTAAGGATGAACTCGTAGGCGAGTCTGTTTGCAACTTATTTGTTTTGGTCTTAAGTTACTTTCATGTAGAGTTGCATGTCTTAGGAGAGACGGTTATGTCTTGCTGAGCCTTTGTGCTCACTCTTGCTATATGAGTGGTTTTGCAGGTTAATATTGACACATAAAAAGAAGGTTGTCCAGTGAGACTCGGAAATGTCTGAGTCGGGTAACACATAGAGGACCTAGCCGCTGCCATGTCTTCGTGTTGCTAGCGAGAGGAGTCCACGGGCTGGACCTCTTCTCGAGTGCTTCTTAGATATTCGACGTGAGCTGTTTATATACTTCCGCTGTAGCTAATTTATGTAAGTTATTTACAAATAACATTCGTAAGCTTCCGCTTTGATTTATGTAATACAGTTTTCCTTATACGTGTGCTGTTGGGTGCCGCATAACAAGGCACCACCCAATGTGATTCCCGGGCGATGTGCCCCATCCCCGTTACTGAACGGGTGGCATTGGGGTCCCCTAACTTTATTTCTGGACAGTCCAGAAATAAAACTTCCAAGTGTATATCAATCCACAACCATCAGATTGGAAGACATTCCAGTAGTCCGTGAGTTCCCGACGTGTTCCCGGATGATTTACCTGGGATGCCGCCCGACCGAGAGGTGGAGTTCAAGATTGAACTTGCACCTGGAACCATGTCAATATCCCAAAGGCCGTACAAGATGGCGCCCAAGGAATTGGCTGAACTAAAGACACAGTTAACGGAACTGCTGGAGAAGGGTTTTATTAGGCCGAGCTCCTCGCCATGGGGCTGTTCGGCATTATTTTTGAAGAATAAGGACGAGACGTTGCGGCTTTGCATGGACTATCGTTCACTAAACGCCATGACCATCAAGAACAAGTACCCGTTGCCACGGATCGACATGTTGTTTGATCAGTTGGTCGAAGCAAAGATCTTTTCCAAGATGGACTTAAGATCCGGGTACCATCAGATGAATATACAGGCCGAGGATATTCCGAAGACAGCTTTCTCGATGAGGTATGGACTTTACGAGTACCTGGTCATGTCCTTGCTCCAGCTCACTTCATGTACTTGATGAACTCGGTATTCATGCCGGAGCTGGACAAGTTTGTCATGGTCTTCATCGACGACATATTGGTATATTCCAAATCGTAGGAAGAACACACGAAGCATCTGTGTATAGTCTTGCAACGGCTGCGGGATCACAAACTATACGTGAAATTCAGCAAGTGCGAGTTCTGGATATCGCAAGTGCCTTTTCTCGGGAATATTATCTCAGCGGAGGGCATCGCTGTAGACCCGAGTAAAATCTCACAAGTGCTGAATTCGAAGTCCCCGAGAACTGTTCATGAGGTACGGAGTTTCCTCGGACTCACAGGATATTATCGGAGGTTCATTCCGAACTTCTCGAAGATTGCCAAGCCTATGACAGAGCTGCTGAAGAAGGCTACCAAATATGTTTGGAGTCCAGCATGTGAAGCAGCGTTCAAGGAATTAGTGAAGCACTTAACATCAGCACCGGTTCTGGCGCAGACAGACACAACAAAACCGTTCGATGTGTACTGCGATGCATCCGGCATTGGGCTCGGATGTGTGCTGATGCAAGACCGAAGGATGGTCGCGTATGGATCACGGCAGCTCAGAAATCATGAGCAGAATTATCCAACTCATGACTTGGAGCTCGCTGCCATGGTACTCGCACTTAAAATGTGGAGGCACTACCTACACGGTAACCTCGTGCATTTATATACCAACAACAAAAGCCTCAAGTACATATTCACTCAGAAGGAGATGAACATGAGGCAGCAAAGATGGTTAGAGTTTATAAAGGATTACGAAATAGAGATCCATTATCACCTCGGCAAAGAAAACGTAGTGGCGGATGCGCTGAGTCACAAGTCACACGTCAACAATCTGACCATCACACCGTTGGAAGAGAGCGAGCCACCACTGCATGTGGTTCCACATGGAGCTCTCTACAACTTAGCTTTGATCCCCACCATCCGTGAAGAGATAGCGGCAGCTCAGAAACATTACAAGGGCATGTCGCATTTCCGGAGACGTGTAGACAGTGGGGAGCTGAAATATTTCCGGAAAGACGGAGACGGCGTCCTATGGTTGAAGGACCGGATCGTCGTACCCCGTAACCCAGAGTTACGGAAGAAAATCTTCGATGAGGCTCACTTTTCAAAGTTTTCTATTCACCCCGGCAGCAACGAAATGTATCAATAACTCAGAAACAAGTTTTGGTGGACACCGATGAAGCAAGATATCGCAAAGTACGTGTCCGAGTGTGACACATGTCGAAGGGTGAAGGCAGACCACATGAGAAAACCGGGACTGCTACAACCACTGGGCGTTCCTGCCTGGAAGTGGGAAGATGTGAGCATGGACTTCATTGTCGGTTTACCCACCACTTTTCAGAAGCATGATTCTGTGTTGGTGATAGTCAACAGGCTCACCTAAGTTTCCCATTTCATCCCGGTTAACACCAACTACAACGCCAAGAAGTATGCTGAATTGTACATCTCACGGATCCTATGCTTGTATGGCGTACCCCGCACCATCATATTGGATCGGGGCACTTTATTTGTTTCCCGTTTTGGGGAGCAGCTACACGCTGGTTGGGGACGAAGCTGATCCGTAGTTCAGCGTACCACCCGCAGACAGATGGGCAAACCGAGCAGGTAAATCAAATTTTAGAAGATATGTACGAGCTTGTGCCATCAACAACGGTAAAAATTGGGATGATCACTTACCGTTGGCCGAGTTCTCGTACAACAATGGGTACCAAGCCAGCATCAAGATGACTCCTTACGAGGCACTATACGGGAGAAAATGCCGCACACCACTGAATTGGTGTGAGTCTGGCGAAAGGGTCACCTTCGGGATTAATCTTGTCAACAACGCGGAGGAAAAGGTTCGACTAATTCAAGTGAACCTAAAAGCCACCCAATCCAGACAAAAACAGTATGCGGACCGGAGAAGACGCCCGTTACAATTTGAAGTTGGGGATCACGTGTATCTACGTGTGTCTCCAATGAAGGGCGTAAACAGATTCGGGGTGAGAGGAAAGTCGGCACCCCGATTTATCGGTCCATTTCAAATTGTTGAAAGATGTGGATCAATAGCATAAAGGCTGAAATTACCAGAAGCACTTTCCGGTGTGCACGACATCTTTCACATTTCTCAGCTGAGGAAGTGTCTTAAGCTATCAACTACCATTCAGCTGGGGGATATTGAAGAACTGAAACCGGATCTCACGTATCGGGAGGAACCGGTTCAGATCATCAATGAACAGGCCCGAACCACACGCAACCATACATTGTGGTTCTACAAAGTTCTATGGAGTAATCACTCCGTAGATGAAGCGACATGGGAGAGCGAAGGATTTCTTCGCGCTAACTACCCCGACTTTTTCACGTCACATATACGGTAATTTTCCACCGTCCTCTCTCTCATTTTCACCATATAATCTCAGGATGAGATTCTTTTAAGGGGGAGGAATGTAAGGGCCTAAGTTTTTGCACACATCCAAAGTGTTCACCACACCACACACACCTCATTTGAGGAAACTTTATGAACACCTTTGAAGAGCAAGTAAACACCATCAACATGGTCATTAGAGAATAAACTCACAAAATGCAAAAGTGGCATTTCCCACATGCATCATATATGGGCTGAGCATATGAAAAACTCCAACACCTTGCTAGGAATGCTCATGCAAAAATTCATCCAAATCCAAAACCTTTTCGAGGTATTTTTGGGTGTGACTAGAAAGAGGCTAGTTTGAACTCAAATTTAAATTCAAACTACTTTTATCGCATGACTTCAAAAGTGGAAGGCATATTCATACTCAGCATATTTTTGTGAGCTCACACACCAATTTTCACTCCATTTGAAGTTGATCTTTACATGAGCTAATTTTAGCAAATTCAAACTCAATTTGAATTTCAAACTGCATATGTGCTGAAAATAGATTCAAACACTCCGCAATTTGAATTATATCAAATTCAAATGGCCAGTCGGTAGATAATTCAAATGTCAAAGGGTATTTGGGTCTCTACTGTTTAGAGCAGTGGGGAAAATTGAATTTCAGAGGTTAAAAGAGGAGTGGGTCCCACATGCCAGCCTCAATAGCAAATTCAACCGACTGAGGCGCCGTGCTCTATTTCTCGGGCTTCAGCCGAGCGCGCCACCGAGCTGATCACCGGCGCCAGCTCCTGCTTGGTCTGAGCTGTGTCAACCGACGTCGCCCCCACCCTCTTATCCCCGCACCCAAGCCAGCTGGAGGCAGAACCAATCAGTTCCTTGCTCCCTCGCACAAGAAACTGACCAGAGCCGTCGCTAGTCCTCCGATTCTGGGCCACCCGCCAAGCTTGCTGGACTTTGACAGAGCATAACTCTGAGTAGCTTTACCCAATTAAGGTGTATGATACAGTTATGGAAATATTTTAAAGTTCTCTACAACTTCTTCGTAGACCTCCAGAGCCAAATCACAAGTTGAATTGGTGAAAAGTCCAGTTGAAGGCAAACTGTCCAGAACCAGGACAGCAGAAAAACCTCTCTGGACCTTTCTGTTTTTAAAACATAACTTTTTGTAGAAAAATCCCTAAGGAGCCTATGATACACCATTGGAAAGTTTATGAAATGTGAAACATTGTTTTAGTTCAAAGATTTCTCAGATTCTTATTGTATTTGCATATACAACTGTGATAAAGATAGCCACATACAAAGGAGATGCTGGCAAATTTTATCCAGGAATTCTGTCAACTTTGGAAAATCATAACATTTGATCCAGAGATGATCTGCAGGAATATGAATTATAGTTGGGAAGATACTGAAGTTTACTAAAATTTTGGTATGGAACTCAAGTCAAGAATCTGTAGTTAACTTCAGTAAATTTTGGAGTTTGTGTGAACTGATCAGGGTAGTCAAGCGGATTTGTTTAGCGTACATAAGATTTTTCTAAACATGAATGTGGTTATGCTTTCAAAAAGTTCATGACATCTTCATGTTTTTATATTTATTTACTTCCGGGATAGAATTTTGATTGACTCAAAATTTAGTTCGTGCAGTATGGTATGCGCACATTCTCAAATAGAGCTTGGAGGTTCGAGTCGAGGTGGGAATGACTCGATTTCATCACAAGAGCCATCGCCAACCGGATTGGCGGAAATTATGGCAAAGATGAATGAAACTCTCCAAACTCTAGATCAGCAAGGAATAAATAGAGTAGCTCAACATCACATGCCAACCCTGAGCACTTAGCTCGATTTCTTGGTGACACAACCGCCGGTGTTTTCCGAAGCGGCCGACCATTGTGAAGCAAATCACTGGTTACGTGTCATTGAGTCCAAGTTGGGTTGATTCAATGTGATGACTTCCAGTAGACGCTATTTGCCACTCAGCAGCTTCACGGCTTTGCTGGAGCCTGGTGGGAAGAATACCTTGCTTCCCAACCAGAAGGACATCGTGTCACATGGACGGAGTTCCAGGATGCATTTCGTGCTCGTTTCGTTCCTGCGAGCATAATCGAAACTAGTCTTGATGAATTCTGGAATTTAAAACAAGAGGAAATGAGTGTTATTGAGTATGCGAAGGAATTTAATCGCTTAGCTCAATACTTTCCTGATTAAGTGAAATCACCAGCTATGAAGAGTTATCATTTTTACCGAGGGCTGACTGCTAGGCTGCGATGTGAATTGACTCAAGTGAGCCAAAAGAATTTTGATGAGTTTGTTAGCTGTGCTATCACTCAGGAATATTATTCCAATCTCTTCCTTAAAGAAAAGAGGGAGAGGGACTCATTACAGGATGAATGCAATAATCTGCCTCAGAAGTATCGGTTGGTAATCCGTTCACCTTCCTGTCGAGAGGTTCCACAAAAGGAGCAGTCATTCTTGGAGTATGACAACTCTTATACTCCACAGAGGTTTTATTTACCTGCACCGCAACAACAACTTATTTCTCGTGCACTTCAATACCAACAATGTGCACCAGAATATTATTCCCCTCAAGAGATTGAAAATGATCAAGTTGATTTCTCAGCTGAACCGAGTGGTATCCCACTTCAAATTGACAATGAACATATCATCAATGAAGCAACTGAACCAAGCAGCAACATGATGTCTGCGGGTCCAGTTCCGAAGAGAGATCTTGGACAGCAAAGAAAAGCCATGTCCAAAGTGGGAACTGTTAATTATGTGTCAGTTAACGATCTGCCCGAAGGAGGACCAGTTCTCGCGGGCAGGTTCATCTTAAATGACAAGCCGGTTGTTATTCTCTTCGACTCCGGTGTAACACATAATTTCATGAGCAAGACGACGGTAATCCGAGATCAGATTTCTACCATTACCACAAAGGGTTCATACCTTATTGTAAGGGCCTAAGGTTTTGCACACATCCAAAGTGTTCACCACACCACACACACCTCATTTGATGAAACTTTATGAACACCTTTGAAGAGCAAGTAAACACCATCAACGTGGTCATTAGAGAATAAACTCCACAATTTGAATTCTATCCAATTCAAATGGCCAGTTGGTAGATAATTCAAATTTCAAAGGGTAGTTGGGTCTCTACTGTTTAGAGCAGTGGGGAAAATTGAATTTCAGAGGTTAATAGAGGAGTGGGTCCAGTATACCAGCCTCAATAGCAAATTCAACCGACTGAGGCGCCGTGCTCTGTTTCTCGGACTTCAGCCAAGCGCGCCACCGAGCTGATCAACGGTGCCAGCTCCTGCTTGGTCTGTGCTGTGTCAACCGACGTCGCCCCCTCCCTCTTATCCCCGCAGCCGAGCAGGCCAGACGCAGAACCGATCAGTTCCTTGCTCCCTCACGCAAGAAACTGACCAGAGCCGCCGCTACTACTCCGATCCTAGGCCACCCGCCAAGCTTGCGTTTCAGCCTCGGCTGAGCAGCAAAATGGCACCACAGAACTCCCCACAACCTACTCAAACCATCACTGAGTGAGCTTGTGCTCCATACACCGAATAACACTCCTTTCCGCGGCGGCCGATACAAAACCGAGAGGAGGTGCTCTCATGGGCAGCCTCACCCCGGGCTTGTCACGGCCAAGCAAAGCTACATCTGGACGTGCAAGGATCTCCTACAGCCCACCTCCGAAGCTTGGGCTGAGAGGTTGAGCATCGATGGTGAATTTTGTAGGTTGCTTCCAGCCGGTGCAAAGTAACCTTTTGGTAAGAAACTTTAAAATTCCCATTTGGCTCTTGTTTAGATTCCACGAAACTTCACACACAGGAACTAGACTCAGTGTCGCATAGGTTAGCTTCACGAAACCTAGACTGAAAACCTCTGTACACGGCGTATTTCCAAGTTTTCCGACGGCGGCTTTCTCGGGAAGCATCAGGCGCACGGTGAGACCTACCTTGGAGCTATTCCCGGGCCTGTCCACCACCATTCCAAGCTTCCCGAGCCACCATTGGTAGAGCCACTCCACCAAGCTTTTGGCAGGCTAGCACGTCGGAACGACGTCGCCGAACTCTTCCCGAGCCGCCGCACCTTCGCGGGCTCGGTTAGAGCCAGCGTCAAGATGGGGAAACCCTCCCAACGTGTTCAGCACACAAACTTAGGGTCTGACAGCGAGTTAGAGCACGAGAACTGACCGGACGATCGAGTTTGGCGGTGCTCCGGCGACCTCGGCGGCGCTACCGCGTGGGAGGTGCGAGGTACACGATGACCGGGGCCGGTCCCGCGGTCTGTGGGAGGAAACTGGGGGATTGGATCATCTGTGGGCGCGGATCAGCTGTGACAGCGCGGGAATTAAACCTGTAGCCCCATGTGTCATCGGTTCAGCACACGACACGTGTTCCCGTGGGACCCACCGGCAGGAGTTTAAACATTTCCCTGATTTTCAGATTTATTTCAAACTTCAAACCCACATAACTTTTGCTAGGAAAATCCAAATCGAGTGAACCAAATTTTATGGATTCAGCTCTCTGAGTACTTTGCCACAAATCAAGTTTCACTTTCTGAAAATCCTCATTTCTCCGTAATTAATTCTTGAAAGTTTAAACTGTTTAGAATTTTAACTGGAGGACCCTGTGGATGAAAATTCTAAAATTTTGCTAGGATGTTCACCAAAATATCCCTGAGCTACCATAAAAATTTCAGATCCATTTGAGTTCATTTGGTCGACCTAATGGTGTGACTAATAAAAATGTTCCAGAGAAAATGGAAAATGTCCAGAAACATTTTCAGAATTTCCCTGAAATTGTTTAGCTCATATATTTGGCTAGGAACCTTCAAATTAAATGAAACCAACTCCATTAGAACCCCCTGAAAATCTAGTTTTCATAAAGTCATGGCTTGCTCCATGAAAATCCCTAGAACACCCTAAGAGCTCCAATTAAGGAGAAGTACATAATTATTTGTGGAGAGCTGAAATGGGCTTGGCTGCAAATGAAACTTGGCCAAGTCTCTGCTTAGGTTGTATCCCAACCACAGTAAAAATTTCAGAGTTATTGGGCCTGTTTAGCAAGACTTATAGTCTTCACAAGTTTAAACTTCAATTTAAATGCATTCAAATTAATACATGTATGTATTCTCTTATGTAGTCGCTAAGGTTGAGGAGGAGCCCAAAGTCTTGGACTTCGTCACTCCAGAGGAACAGCTAGCCTACGACCAAGAGCAGAAAGGTAAGCTCCGGTTTGCATTAACAATTTTTACAAATTTTACTGTTTTGAAAACTTACTTTGAGCACCCACTTAATTTTTGCATTAGAGTCTTGTTTGAAAAACCAAATGCATAGCCAAGAAACTATGGGTTGGGATTAGGTTTGTAAACCTTGATTAGTTACTGCAATGCTAAGATAGTGTAGGATTTGGTACAAGTCGCGAGAATAGGCTAGAGGCACACTACTCGGGTAAAGATAGCAAATGAAACACATGGAAAGAAAAATGAGACCGAGCGGAGAGTAAGGGCTGCAGGACGTTGGGGCCTGGGTTCTATAGCTCCGCTTGTGTCTATTGAGGACCGAGCCGTGTGCGGGCCTGTTGAACAAGCTAGAACAGTACCGAAGACCTACTGGATATATGGGAACCGGGAAACCGATGTAACTCGGGTAGCTAGGTATTGAGGCATTGCTTGTCGTCCAGAGGGTAGGTTGAGAGCTTGAGGTGTAAATCGACCGGCGGCACTGTGGATGTGCGCGCAGAGACCTCTTGCTCGGGACGATAGGACCAGTTCAATATTTGACTGACGGGTGAAAGGTGGTTGCGTACGACGTCCGTGATGGTTGCTGTAGGCAACATCGAGTACGGGCGTACGTGACGGATTATTCGGGTAACCCTGCAGGTGTAAATCGATTATAATCTCCGTCCCTCACTGTCAGTGAGTACTACTTGTTCACTGTACCGTGACGTAGACAGAACAGGCTAGATACATGTTAAAAGTTTGCTGATTTGAAAGCTATACATTGATTGTTAATGACTTGTTGTAGATTAGAGCTAATTAAAGTTCTTTTCAACATTGGGCAAAGTACATGAGAGAAATGCGTTTCTTGTTTGATTGCGGCTCTCTCATGTGCCTTAGCATAAGGTTCTCCACATTTTGCTGCTAAAACTTGAAAGTAAGGTCCAAATAATTCAGCGAGTCCTTTGCAACTTATTTATATCATGTACCCTGAAAACCCTCATGTAGAAGTTTCATGTATAGGAGAGACGGGTCGGACTTGCTGAGCCATCGTGCTCACTGCTTGTGTTTTAAGCTTTTGCAGGGGTGTACGAGGAAGGGACTCCCAAGGAGGAGACGGAACCCCAAGAGGGAAACCCCATCGAGTGGGAGTCGTGCACGCCGCCGTGTTAGTGGGTGTGCGTGCTAGCGGGGACATGTTCACGGCCTGAACGTGAACTCGATGCGTAGTCTATGCCAGTGAGTGTAGAACGAACTTATTTTGTTGTAAAAATGTTCATAAACTGGTTTATGTCATAAAACTTTGCTTCCGCTTTGTATCTTTGATGTGCGTTATCCGGTGCTGTTCAACGCAGCACCCCTCAGCGTGATCCTGGCTCGACGAGGCCGTGGGGCCCTGTCACTTATTCATTTGCCAGGGGAGACATATCAGCTAATGAAGTCGTTTCTCGAGCACCACTTTGTTTGGGTGGAAAATTTTATCCTACCACCCTCATTATTCTCGAAGATCATGGAATCAATGCCATATTGGGAATATTATGGTTAACTTTCCATAGGGCTGTTCTGAACATCGAGAACCGGAGTGTTCATTTGGACTCTCCACTTCACGGGCTCATACGTTGTATCTTGGCAAAGCTGTGTCCAAAGTCCCGAAAGTATGTAATGCCGAAGCTTGCAAGTTAGAAGACATTCTGGTTGCCCGTGAATACCTGGACGTGTTTTCCGAAGATCTTCCAGGCTTGCCACCTGAGCGTGAGGTGGAATTCAAAATAGAATTGATACCGGGAACCACGATGATCTCTCGGAGACCATACAAAATGGCTCCGAATGAATTAGCTGAACTGGAGGAGCAACTAAAAGATCTGATGGACAAGGGGTTTATTCGTCCAAGTTCATCACCATGGGGTTGCTAGGCTTTATTTGTAAAGAAGAAAGATGAGATGCTGAGGCTATGCGTCGACTATCGTCCGTTAAATGCTGTGACGATAAAGAACAAGTATCCACTACCGAGAATTGATATTCTCTTCGATCAACTAGTGGTTGCTAAAGTCTTCTCTAAGATGGACTTAAGATCGGGATATCATCAAATCAAGATTAGAGCGGAGGATTTCCCGAAAACAGCATTCTCGACAAGATATGGACTCTATGAGTATCTTGTCATGTCATTTGAGTTGACCAATTCTCCGGCTCACTTTATGTATCTTATGAACTCGGTGTTCATGTCGGAGTTGGATCAGTTCATCGTGGTATTCATCGACAATATCTTGGTCTATTCCAAATCAGAGGAGGAACACGCTAAACATTTGCACATTGTGCTCCAACGATTGAGAGATCACAAGCTCTATGCAATGTTTAGTAAATGTGAATTCTCGATCAACCAAGTGCCATTTCTTGGACATATTATTTCAGCGGAAGGCATCGCTGTTGATCCGAGCAAGATTGAACACGTGCTGAAATGGAAGTCTCCAACATCAATCCATGAAGTTTGTAGCTTCTTAGGTTTGGCGGTATTATCGGATGTTCATCCCGGGCTTCTCAAAAATCTCTAAACCTATGATGGAGCTACTGAAAAAGGGCATCAAACATGATTGGAGCAAGCCATGTGAGGAATCTTTTCAAGCGTTGGTGAAACACCTCACAACAGCCCCAGTTTTAGCTCAACCGGATACCACCAAGCCCTTCGATGTTTATTGTGATGCATTCGGCATCGGACTTGGGTGTGACCTCATGCAAGGAGGACGGATGGTTGCATATGGATCACGGCAATTACGTAATCATGAACAAAATTATCCAACTCATGATCTCGAGCTTGCTGATGTGGTACTAGCTTTGAAGATATGGAGACATTACCTATTGGGAAATCTAGTTCATCTCTACACCGACCACAAAAGCTTGAAGTACATATTCACTCAAAAAGAGTTGAATATGCGACAATGGTGATGGTTAGAGCTGATCAAAGACTATGAGATTAGAATTCATTATCATCCGGGCAAGGCAAATGTGGTTGCCAATGCACTCAGCCAGAAATCTCATATTCATAATCTGACCATTACGTGGATTGAAGAGGAAGAATCAAGTCTCTACTTGGTTCCATATGGATATCTACATAATCTAGCTCTCATACCCACATTAAAAGAGGAGGTTATGAAAGCTCAAAACCGAGAAAAGGGCATGTCTCATATTAAAAGGAGGATGAAGAACGGGGAGATGAAATGTTTCTGGTTAAATGATGAAGATACTTTATGGTTCAAGGACCGGATAGTCGTACCCCGTGATATGAGGCTGCGGAAGAAAATTTTGGATGAGGCTCACTTATCCAAATTTTCTATTCATCTGGGCAGAAACAAGATGTACCATGAATTTAATACTAAATTTTGGTGGACCTGGATGAAGCGAGAGATTGCTAAATACCGATCAGAATGTGATACGTGTCGGCAAGTTAAAGCCGACCACATGAAGAAAGAGGGAACCTTGCAACCGCTAAGCGTTCCGGCATGGAAGTGGCAGGATATTAGTATGGACTTCATTGTCGGAGTACCTCTCATGGCTAATAAGCATGATTCGATTTGGGTGATCGTTGATCGGTTGACCAGATCAGCACACTTCATCCCGGTACATACGGGATTCCATGACAAGAAGTATGCGGAGCTGTATATTGCAAGAATATTGTGCCTACATGGAGTTCCCCGGACAATCATCTCCGATCAAGGCACGTTGTTCGTTGCTCGTTTCTGGGAGCAGCTACATGCCTCACTGGGAACAATTAATCAGAAGCTTTGCATATCATCCTCAAACCGATGGGCAAATGGAGAGGGTGAACCATGTCCTCCAAGATATGCTTTGAGCATGTGCCATTCACCACGGTAAGGGATGGTACAATCATCTACCATTGGCGGAATTCGCTTGTAACAAGGGATATCAAGCGAGCATTAAGATGGCACCTTATGAAGCTATCTACGGCCGGAAGTGCCGCACACCCTTGAACTGGTGTGAATCTGGCGAGAGAGTTATTTACGGGATTGATATCGTAAATGAAGCTGAAGAGCAGGTAAGGCTTGTTCAAGCAAATCTTAAAGCCGCTCAGTCCAGAGAAAAGAGCTACGCGGATAGGAGACGTCATCCTCTAGACTTCCATGTTGGGGACCACGTATATCTCAGTGTATCCCCTATGAAGGGAATTCACCGATTCGGAGTGAAAGGAAAATTAGCACCGCGTTTTATTGGTCCCTTCGCCATCATCGAAAGATGTGGACCCGTGTCATACCATCTGGAGTTACCGGCAGCCTTAGCCGGAGTTCATAATGTCTTCCACATATCTCAGTTGCGGAAGTGTTTGAAAGTTCCAACAGAGATTCTCACGGGAGGCATAGCCGATTTGAAGCCGGACCTCACTTATGTTGAGCATCCAACCCGGATAATTGATGAAAAGACTCGCGAGACCAGAAACCGGATGCTGCAATTTTTCAAAGTGTTATGGGAGAATCACACGTCCGACGAAGCTACATGGGAGAGCAAGGAGTATTTACAACTCAATCATCCGGAGCTATTAGAGGCTTATGTCCAAAAGTCGTCCTCCCCACATTGTTTTTAGTTGTGAATCTCGGGACGAGATTCTTTTTAAGGGGGGAGGAATGTAAAAGTCCCAAATACTTGTGTGGTAAGACTCGAATGATGGATAAAGTTGATTTTAAATTCATGAAATGGGACTTGCAAAAACTTTTCTAAACATTTGAATGTTGTCATGTGCAAGAGGATTTTAAATTTAGTTTTGAACTAAATTGTTCACTTCAAGGAAAAGGTGGCCATTTCCAAAAAGGGAGTTCAAACTGTTGATTCAAAATTCTTATTTACAGTGGCCAACTCAAAAATCAGATGGCATATTCAAATTCTTCAGGTCCAAATTATGAGGAAGGCAAATTTTGAGAAAATTTGGAGTTACATTAATATGTATGTCAAAGGGGCTTTTGAATTTAATTGGAATTTGAATTCAAATTCAAAACTGAGGTAAACCTTGTCAATTTTCCCAAATGGATTTCAAATTTGATATAATCATGACTTAAGTTTGCAATGTGCCAAAATTGGAGATATTTTGAGAGGAGGAAGGATTGGACCCACTGGTCAGTGAGCTACTTAACCTTGCAAGCGAAGTCATCGGTTCTCTGCTTCTCTGTTCAGACTCGAAGCAACTGAGTTCACTCACCGAGCGCCACCGATTGCTGAGCACCGCGCCACCTCCTCACGATTTCATAACGCTGGAGACCTGCTTGGACCTCAGCAGCGTGTGAAGCGATCTTTACGTGTACGAACCGACACACCAAGGCCCTGCTACCCCTCAAGCAAGAAACAGAGCCGCACCGTGTCGCCGCCTCGGTCATGATCGGGAGCCGATGAACTCGTGGTTACAGAGGCTTGCTGAGCAGCAAAATGGCACCGCAGCTTTGTCCTACATTTCCTAGGCGCAATAGCTGGTCAAACTCGGCTTCCATCCCCCGGAAAAAGCCCTTCCTTGCGGTGACCTAAAACAACCAAAAACCGAGCTCACGTGGACAGCCCAAATGAGGGGTTTTCACGGCCGAGCAAGGACACTCTTAGACACGCCGGATAATCACTCTGCTTCTCCCCGAAGCTCATCTCAAGCGGTGATCTCTAGAGGCCGAATTCGGAGTTTTTCTCCCGGTGCGCCTCCACGGACCTTTCGGTACAAAATTCCAAAATTCACCCTCAGTTCTCGTCTTTAGTTCACTAAATCATGCGCAAATGAGCTAGACCGGTTGGTGACGCAATTTACTTCGCAATCCCAGCTTAGAACCGAGTAGTTGCAGCTAATTTCAAGCTTTCCGATCGGCAGCCATGGCGGGGACGACAGGGCGCTCTGTGAAACCCTAGTAGCCGCCTTTCCTTAGCTACTTGGTGCCAAGTCGATCTTCCTTAGCTGCCGCTTCTGCTGTAGAGCCGGGGAACCGGGTGTTTTGCGGTCGGGAGAAGTGGGCCGAGGTCGCCGAGTTTCACCGAATGTCACCGCACGTCGCCGGCATTGTTCCGGTCCTCTAGCGCCCGTATTGACCCCACCAACGAGTTCCTCGACCTCAAAAACCCCAGGGCGGCAAGTATCTGGCCGAGAGACAGCCGGGAAGCCGAGTCCAGCAACGTGCCGCCGCTGTCCGGCGAGGGGGTGAAGCGCGTGCGGGAAATGTAAGAGCCTAGCTTTTTGGCACATATTCAAAGTGTTTATCACCACACACACACTTCATTTGAAGAAACTTGATGAATACATTTGAAGAGCAAGTAAACACCATCAACATGCTCATTAGAGAATAAACTCACAAAATGCAAAAGTGGCATTCCCCACATGCATCATCTAGGGGCTGAGCTTGTGAAAAACTCCAACACCTTGCTAGGAATGCTCATGCCAAATTTCACCCAAATTCAAACCTTTTGAAGTCCTTTTGGGTATAACTAGAAAGAGGGTGGTTTGAACTCAAATTCAAACTATTTCCATCCATGAATTCAAAAGTGGGAGGCATATTCTTACTCAGCACATTTTTGTGAGCTCACACACCAATGTTCACTCCATTTGGAGTTGATCTTGACATGAGCTAAGTTTAGCGAATTCAAACTGTATTTGAATTTCAAACTGCATATGTGCTGAAATTTATTCAAACACTTCATAATTTGAATTCTATCAACTTCAAGTGGGCTTGTGGTTGATAATTCAAAAATGAGAGGGTATTTGGGTCTCTACTGTTTAGAGCAGTGGGAAAAATTTAATTTCAGAGGTTAAACCTCGTGTGGGACCCACATTTCAGCCTCAGCAGCAAATTTAACCGACTGAAGCCCGAGCTCGGTTTCTTGCGGTTGATCCAGCAGCCGCCACGGCGAAAGATCGATCGGGACAGCAGCTGGTTGCCGCCCCGACCACTGAGCCGCCTCACCCTCCCTCTTATCTCCGCAGCCGACCCGATTGAAGGCAGAACCGGTCGCTCCGTTGCTCCCTCGCGCAAGAAACACCACTCTGGCCGCTGCTCTCTCGGTTGATCGGAAAAGCCCACGATCACAGCCTCTCCACTCGCTCCAAGCTGCAAAACGGTACTAGAGGCTCTCCTTCTCCTTCCCCGTTGTAGGAAATTAGCTGAACTCGGATGATTTCGCCCATACCGAAAGTTCTTTCCGGTGACCTAAGTTCGCCGCACCTCGGGCTCCCGTGGACAGCCCAAACTGGAGCGTGTCATACCCAAGCTAAGGCGTCCTTGGACACTTTAGAGACTGGTGCTGCTCACCCCCGAACCACAGCTCGAGTGTTTGATCACCGGCGACAAATTTCAGTTTTCCCTTTCACTCGGCGCAGACCGACCTTCGGGTGCGGATCCGCCAAATTCTCACTCTAAAATTGTTTAGAGGGTCTCAAACTGTTCCTACACGAACTAGACTTAGTGGCATACAAGTTGGCTTCACAACAACTAGCATGAGAACCCCTGTACATGGCGTAATTCCAAGCTTGCCAACGGCAGCTTACTCGGGAAGCGTCGGGCGCACGGTGAGGGCCTACTTAGGACCTCTCCTGAGCTACTTCGAGCTCATGTCGGTCTTTCCTAGGCTCCACTGATGCGCTACGTCCTTTTGCTCGATCGTTTGGGGTGCTAGGAAGTCCGGCTGACACAGCCGAAGTTCTTCCGAAGCCGCCACTCGTCGCCGGCCGTGTTCCGGTGAGTGTCACGATGAGCTGGGCCAAGTATCATGTTTCCGGATGGATTTAGGCTGAGGCGGCCAAAATCATGGAGTTTGGCGCACGGCAGAAGCCCTCCTGCGAGCACTCCAGCGAGGCGGGCGGCGGCCGAGCGTGGGAGGCCGGAGGTAGACAAAGCACCCGGTCCCACGTGTCAGCGGCTAGAATTTTAAACCCTGGGATTTGCTGTGGCACAGGATCGGGTGCGGCTGCGCGCGAACGATTCCGTAGCCCCATGACACGACCCCATCGGCCTTGTCGAGCCAGGATCACGCTGAGGGGTGCTGCGTTGCACAGCACCGGATAACACACATCAAAGGTACAAAGCGGAAGCAAAGTTTCAGTACATAAACCAGTTTACGAACATCTTTACAACAAAAGAGTCCAGTCTACACTCACGGGCGTAGACTATGCATAGAGTTCACGTTCAGCCCGTGAACGTATTCCCGCTAGCACGCACACAAACTAACACGGTGGCGTGCAAGACTCCCACTCGACGGGGTTCCCCTCCTGGGGTTCCGTCTCCTCCTCGGGAGTCCGTTCCTCATAGGCCCCTGCAAAAGCTTCAAACACAAGCAGTGAGCACAATGGCTCAGCAAGTCTGACCCGTCTCTCCTATACATGAAACTTCTACATGATGGGTATAGGTTAAATGAAGTAAAATAAGTTGCAAAGGACTCGCCTAATTAGTGGAACCTTACTTTAAAGTTTTAGCAGCAGGTGGTGGAGAACCTTACACTAAGGCACATGAGAGAGCCGCAATCAAACAAGAAACACATTTCTCTCATGTACTTTGCCCAAAGTTGAAAAAACTTTAATTAGCTCTAAACTACAATGATACATTAACAAGCAAGTATAACTTTCAAATCAGCAAACTTTTAACATGTATCTAGTCTGTTCTTTCTATGTCACGGTACAGTGAACAAGTGGTACTCACTGACCGCGAGGGACGGCGATTATAATTGATTTACACCTGCAGGGTTACCCGAATAACCCGTCACGTACGCCTGTACTTGATGTTGCCTACAGCAACCATCACGGACGTCGTACGCAACCACCTTTAACCCGTCAGCCAAATGTTGAACCGGTCCAATCGTCCCGAGCAAGAGGTCTCTGCGCGCGCATCCACAGTGCCGCCAGCCGATTTACACCTCGAGCTCTCAACCTACCCTCTGAACGACAAGCTATGCCTCAACACCCAGCTACCCGAGTTACGTCGGTTTCCCCGTTCCCATAGAGCCGGTAGGTCTTCGGTACTGTTCTAACTTGTTCAACAGACCCGCACATGACTCGGTCCTCGATCGACACAAGCGGAGCTATAGCACCCAGGCCCCAAAGTCCTGCTGCCCTTACTCTCAGCTCGGTCTCATTTTTCTTGCCATGTGTATCATTTGCTATCCTTACCCGAGTCGAGTGCCTCTAGCCTATCCTCACGAGTAGTTCCAACTACTCGACTTGTACCGAATCCAACTCTACCTTAGCATTGCAGTAGCTAAACGGGGTTTTCAATCCTAATCCCAACCCATGGTTTTCTTGGCTATGCATTTGGGTTTCAAACAAGACTCTAATGCAAGAAGTAAGTGGTTCTCAAAGTAAGTTCTCAAAACAATAAAAATTTGTAAAAAGGTTAATGCAAACTGGAGCTTGGCTTGCTGCTCTTGGTCGTAGGCTAGCTGCTCTTGTGGAGTGACGAAGTCTAAGACTTCGGGTTCCTTCTCATCCTTAGCAACTACATGAGATAACATAAATGTATAAATTTAAATGCATTTGAGTTGAATTTAACTTGTGACGACTATAAGTCCCACTAGCCAGACCCAATGACTCTGAAATTGTTAATATGGTTTGGTTACAACTTAAACAGAGACTTGGCCAAGTTTCATTTGCAGCAAAGCTCATTTGAGCTCTCCACAAATATTTATGTACTTGACCTTAATTGGAGCTTCTAGGGTGTTCTAGGGATTTTCATGGAACAAGCCATGACTTTATGAAAACTAGATTTTCAGAGGGTTCTAATGGAGTTGGTATCACTTAATTTGAAGGTTCCTAGCTAAAGAGATGAGCTAAACAATTTCAGAGAAATTCTGAAAATGTTTCTGAACATTTTCTATTTTCTCTGGAACAGTTTTAGTAATCACACCATTAGGTGTATCAAATGAGCTCAAATGGATCTGAAATTTTTATGGTAGCTCAGGGATATTTTGGTGAACAACCCAGCAAAACTTCAGAAATTTCCTCCAAAGGATTCTCCAGTTAAAATTCTAACCAGTTTGAATTTTGCAGAATTAATTCTGGGGAAATAAGGATTTTCATGAAGTGAAACTTGATTTGCTGGAAAGTACTCAGAGAGCTGAATTCAACAAAAATTTGGTTCACTCGATTTGGAGTTTCCTAGCCAAAGTTATGTGGGTTTGAAGTTTGAACTAAATCTGAAAATCGGGAAAAAGGTTAAACCGCTGCGCGTGGGGCCGCAGGGCTACGTGTCAACTTCTCAGCGGTCAACACACGGGGCTACGGAATCCTTCGCGCGCAGCCGCACCCAATCCGGTGCCACAGAGAATCCCGGTTTTAAAATATCTCCCGCTGACGCGTGGGACCAGGGGCTTCGTCTACCTCCGGCCTCCCGCGCTCGGCCGCCGCGACCCCTCGCCGGTGGCCTCTGCCATGCACCAAACTCTATGATTTTGGCCGCCTCTGCCTAAATCCATCCAGGGAACACGATGCTGGGCCCAGCTCGTCATGAAAATCACCGGCACATAGTCGGCGACGAGCGGCGGCTTCGGAAGAATTTCGGCCGGCCTCCCTAGCACCCCAAACGATCGAGCACAAGGCCGTAGAGCATCAGTGGACCATAGGAAAGACAGACATCAGCTCGAAGCAGCTCGGGAGAGTTCCTAAGTAGGCTCTCACTGTGCGCCCGATGCTTCCCGCATAAGCCGCCGTTGGCAAGCTTCGAAATACGCCATGTACGAAGGTTCTCATGCTAGGTGTTGTGAAACTAACTTGTGCGCCACTAACCCTAGATCGTGTAGGAACAGTTTGAGGGTCTCTATACAACTATAGGGTGAGAATTTGGCGGATCCGCACCCGAAGGTCTATCTGCGCTGACTGAAAGGGAAAACTGAAGTTTGCCGCCGGTGATCAAACACTCGGGCTGTGGCTCGGGGGTGAGCAGCACCTGTCCCTAACACGTCCGGGGACGCCTTAGCTTGGGCGTAACACCCTTCCATTTGGGCTGTCCACGGGAGACCGAAGTGCGGCAGACTTAGGTCACCGAAAAGAACCCTCGGTAGGGGCGAGATCAACCGAGTTCAGCCAATTTCCAGCAATGGGGAAAGAGAAGGAGATCCTCTCGTACCGTTTTGCAGCTTTGAGGGAGTGGAGCGGCTGTGATCACGGGCTTTTCCGATCAACCGAAAGGGCGGCGGCGAGAGCTGTGTTTCTTGCGTGAGGGAGCAGAGAAACAGCCAAATGCCTCTCTCGCTGGCTCGGGCTCGGGGATAAGAAGGCAGGGGCGACGTCGGTCGACGCGGCCAGCCCGAGCAGGAGCTGTCCCGGCGACCAGCTCGGTGGCGCCCTCGGATGAAGCCCTAGAAACCGAGTGTTGAATCTTCAGTCGGTTGAATTTGCTATAGAGGCTGACATGTGGGTCCCACCCGGGGTTTAACCTCTGAAATTAAATTTTCTCCACTGCTCTAAACAGTAGGGAACCAATTAACCTTGGTCATTTGAATAATCTACCCCTGGGCCATTTGAATTGGAGAGAATTAAAATTGAGTTTTGTTTGATTAAATTTCAGCACATATGCAGTTTGAAATTCAAATGAAGTTTGAATTTGCTAAACTTAGCTCATGTCAAGATCAACCCCAAATGGAGTGAAAATTGGAGTCTGAGCTCACAAAAAGTGCTGAGTAATAATATGCCTCCCACTTTTGAATTCATGGGATGGAAATAGTTTGAATTTGAATTTGAGTTCAAACCACCCTCTTTCTAATTATACCCAAAAAGACCTCAAAAGGTTTTGGATTTGGGTAAATTTTGGCATGAGCCTTCCTAGCAAGGTGTTGGAGTTTTTCATATGCTCAGCCCCTAGATGATGCATGTGGGAAATGCCACTTTTGCATTTTGTGAGTTTATTCTCTAATGAGCATGTTGATGGTGGTTACTTGCTCTTCAAATGTGTTCATCAAGTTTCTTAAAATGAAGGGTGTGTGTGGTGATGAACACTTTGACCATGTGCGAAAAACTTAGGCCCATACACCCCGTGTGTCGACCGCTGAGAAGTTGACACGTAGCCCAGTCCCACGCGCAGCAATTTAAACATTTCCCTGATTTTCAGATTTAGTTCAAACTTCAAACCCACATAACTTTGGCTAGAAAACTCCAAATCGAGTGAACCAAATTTTGTTGAATTCAGCTCTGTGAGTACTTTCCAGCAAATCAATTTTCACTCTATGAAAATCTTTATTTCTCTATAATTAATTCTGCAAATTTTAAAATATTTATAATTTTATCTGGAGAATCCATGGGAGGAAAATTTTGAAATTTTTCTAGGATGTTCACCAAAATATTCCTGAGCTACCATAAAAATTTCAGATCCATTTGAGCCCATTTGATCCACCTAATGGTGTGATAAATAAAACAGTTCCTGAGAAAACAGAAAATGTCCAGAAACATTTTCAGAAATTCTCTGAAATTTTTTCGCTCATATCTTTAGCTAGGAACATTCAAATTAAGTGAGACCAACTTTATTAGAACACTCTGAAAATCTAGTTTTCATAAAGTCATGGCTTGCTCCATGAAAATCCCTAGAACACCATAAGAGCTCCAATTAAGTCAAGTACATAATTAATTGTGGAGAGCTCAAATGAGCTTTGCTGTAAATGAAACTTGGCCAAGTCTCTGTTTAGGTTGTAACCAAATCACAATAAAAAATTCAGAGTCATTGGGTCTGTCTAGTAAGACTTATAGTCTTCACAAGTTTAAAGTCAATTTACATGCATTTAAATTGATACATATACATGTTATCTGATGTAGTCGCCAAGGTTGAGGAGGAACCCGAAGTCTTAGACTTCATCACACCGGAAGACCAGCTAGCTTACGACTAAGAGCAGCAAGGCAAGCTCCGGTTTGCATTAACCTTTTTACAAAGTTTTACTGTTTTGAGAACTTACTTTGAGCACTCAATAAATTCTTGCATTAGAGTCTTGTTTGAAACCCAAATGCATAGCCAAGAAAACCCTGGGTTGGGATTAGGTTTGAAAACCTCGTTTGCTACTGCAATGCTAAGACAGTGCAGGATTCGGTACAAGTCGAGTAGTTGGAACTACTCGCGAAAATAGGCAAGAGGCACATCACTCGGGTAAAGATAGCAAATGAAACACATGGCAAGAAAAATGAGACTGAGCGGAGAGTAAGGGCAGCAGTTCTTTGGGGCCTGGGTGCTATAGCTCCGCTTGTCTCGATTGAGGACCAAGCCGTGTGTGGGCCTGTTGAACAAGCTAGAACAGTACCGAAGACCTACCGGCTATATGAGAACCGGGAAACCGATGTAACTCGGGTAGCTGGGTGTTGAGGCATAGCTGGTCGTTCAGAGGGTAGGTTGAGAGCTCGAGGTGTAAATCGGCTGGCGGCACTGTGGATGTGCGTGCAGAGACCTCTTGCTCGGGACGATTGGACCGGTTCAACATTTGGCTGATGGGTGAAAGGTTGTTGCGTACGACGTCCGTGATGGTTGCTGTAGGCAACATCGAGTACGGGCATACATGACGGGTTATTCGGGTAACCCTGCAGATGTAAATCGATTATAATCGCTGTCCCTCGGGGTCAGTGAATACCACTTGTTCACTGTACCATGAAGTACAAAGAACAGGCTAGATACATGTTAAAAGTTTGCTGATTTGAAAGTTATACTTGCTTGTTAATGTCTTGTTGTAGCTTAGATCTAATAAAAGTTCTTTTCATCTTTGGACAAAGTACATGAGAGAAATGTGTTTCTTGTTTGATTGCGACTCTTTCATGTGCCTTAGCGTAAGGTTCTCCATAACCTGCTGCTAAAACTTGAAAGTAAGGTTCAAATAATTAGGCGAGTCCTTTGCAACTTATTTTACCTCATGTACCCTAAAACCATTCATGTAGAAGTTTCATTTATAGGAGAGACGGGTCAGTCTTGCTGAGCCATCATGCTCAGTGCTTGTGTTTGAAGCTTTTGCAGGGGTTTTTCAAGAAGGGACTCCCGAGGAGGAGACGGAACCCCAGGAGGGGAACCCCGTCGAGTGGGAGTCGTGCACGCCGCCGTGTTAGTGTGTGTGCATGCTAGCGGGGACACGTTCACTGGCTGAATGTCAACTCGATGCGTAGTCTACGCCCGTGAGTGTAGACTGAACTATTTTGTTGTAAAAATATTCATAAACTGGTTATGTAATAAAACTTTGCTTCCACTTTGTATCTTTGATGTGCGTTATCCGGTGCTGTGCAACGCAGCATCCCTCAGCGTGATCCTGGCTCGACGAGGCCGTTTGGGGCCGCGTCAGCGTGGTTTCAGAACTCGCTTGAGGTTTAATGCACTACAAAGGTCATCCTTTTCAAAAATTCAGTGAGGAACAAGTTAGTAGCCTATATAAGGATGTTATTTGAGTATAGAAAGTGGCATACTAACCTATTTTCTTATGTCGGAAAACCGTGCATCTCGGGACGCTTTATGTCTTGGGGGGTGCACGTAAGCGCTGTCCACCAGTGCGTACAAGCTGAAGGGTGGAGCCCCACGGGTGGCAGGTCACCCGACCCGCTTTAATATCCTCTAGGACTCTTCATGTCGTTTGGTGTATTCGAGCAACGTCTGTCCCAGGCATGCTTTGGGCAATTTGGGAGACTCCGTCACGTGGTCAGTAACGTGAACACAGAGCTCAAGGCATGTTTGGCTTGAGAACATCCGGGCGAGTGATGACGGCCGGGTGTACGAACTGTATGGATACCGGCCTCGGTGTGCAGCTGAGTCTGACGATTGTTTGAGTTATCTGCAGGTAGTCAAACCACGATACGTTAGACATGTAGCATCCGTGTGCGAGTGACGTTTAGTGCCACTGAACTAACGAAGCCGGCTAAGTCCGGTATAGGTTTTTCTTTGTGAGGACATAGTACCGACATAATCTTGTGACGCATCGACGTCACACCCCACTAAATGAGCAACTGCATTGAAAAACTTGAACGTTTTAATACAGAGCACTAAAACTTATTGTAACTCCTTCTCTTAATCAGGATATTCAAAGTCAACAAGTTTTCAACTTATAGGATACTAAGGACAGAGTCCCCTGTTTTCAGCTGAAATAAGGCTTAAGTTAATAAGAGGATAGAGGTTGAGTTCTTTCAAGGTTAGGGTCATATTATACATTTCTGGAAATCTTTGGAAGAGATTTACAACTTTTATGTTGAGGTCCAGAGGTGTTTCATCCCCTAACAAATCGAGAAATGCAGTAGAGTTGAAACTGTCCAGAAAACAGGGCAGAGCAAACACTCTCTGTAACTCTCTCTAAATAGAGCATAAAATCCTGGATAAAAATACAAAAATAGAAAATGAGGTAGTTCTGGAAAGTTTATTAGATGGGCTACAACTTTGTAACAGAAAGTTTTGGCAAATTTGGTGTAGAATTAACTGGAATTCTTGGATCAAATCAGTACCTCAAGCAGGGAGGTGCTGTCCAATTTTCTCCAGCAATTCTGTCAACTTTGACATCTCATAACTTTTGAACCAGGACAGATCTTAGGCCAAGCAAATACTTTCTGGAAAGGTTTTGAAGTTAAATTTAACTTTGTTGTTGAGCTCCAGAATTGGTTTTGCATTTAGGATGGTCTAAATCAGATTGAAATGGAAACTAGTCAGGGCTGTCATATTGGACAGCAGATCAGAAGTCAAATTTGTTTATGTTTGAACTATGTTTCCAAGTTTTATGGGTTCAATAACATATTTTATGTTATAACTAAATGGTTTTCTGTTCAAACAATGAAACGTTGAGGCAAATGCTTCAATATTTCGGGTACAGCGAGATGCCGCAGTTCTTCACCAAGGAAGAAGGCGAGGAGGGGAACAATACGTGGACAATACATGTCGAAGTTCCTGCAGGACCCACGACACCCGGTTGGGCGCCGTTCATCGTCACGGTGAGAGGTAGACAGCCGGAGGCGATGTGGCAAGTGGAAGCCCGCGACACCATGTCGCGTTTCTGTCAACTACACGTGAGAGCTATGGAGGGCACTCCATACGCACTCGTTCTGGTGGAGGGACGAGCTAATCATGTGTGGGGGGAAAGGTACATGGAGGCAACAGATCCGGGTTGCCCAAGGTACAACCCCGCGGAGGCAAATCTCAGCCTCCAATTGAGGGCGGGAAAGGCCATAATGGACAGCCAAGCTGTTCATATGGAATGTCTCGCCATGAAGCTCAAAGAGAGCAACAGCCGTGGAGATCATTTCGAGAGTGCTCACAGCGCACTCCGCAATGCCCTCCTTCCGACGATAAAGCGACTGAACGAACAACATAATCAGTTGCATCGTCCGAAGAAGGCGAAGAAGAAAAGCCACGTCGACATCACGGCTTTACAACAGCAAGTGCAAGCCTTGACCCAGCAGAATGAGGTCCTCACTCAAGAGCGTGATGACGCTATTGAGGAGGGGCAAGGCTTGGAAGAGGACTACAACCAGGCCATGGATGAGGTGCACGTGTTGCAGGACCTCGTACCTCTGGTATTGGGCATACCAATGGTGGGTGCCGTACCTGTGGTTTTGGGTCTTCCGGCAATGGGAGAACCTGGACCAGAAGAGGAGGTCATGGACCCGGAGCCACCAGCAGAGGAACCGGAGGAGGACGACCAGCAGGAGGTCGAGTTCTACTCCGAGTAGGAGGTTACCGTTGCCGTGTAGGGCAGCAAGGGTGATGTAACCAAAACTTTTGTAATCGGTGACATGTTGTGTAGACAGTAGAATATGTATAGGTAGTGACGACATGAGCACGACTTCTCAGAAACCAAGAATAATGTATCTTGTATAAAGTTTATGCTTTATCAATATATATGAATGTTGTGCAAATTGTTCATGCGTCACTTAAAATACTTACTATTTCATATGGAATTTTAAGCATGACATGTGCTGATCGCTGCTTTTTTGAATTTCAGAATGACTCGTACTCGTGCCAACCCGGACGTTGGGGATTCCAGTCAGGGGGGAGAGACCTACCAACGCCTCCCAAGGATACCACGGGACAGCAACAGCAACAACCGCCACCGCCACCGCCAACGGTTACATTGGCTGACATCGTGGCAGCGATGGAGGGATCTCATCAGCAGCAAACGGAGTTGCTGCAAACTCTTATTGCAAATAAGTCTTGACCGGAGAGGCGTCAAGATCGTGAGGAGCGCCAACAGAGCTCCTACTCTGACTTTCTGGCTACTCATCCCCCAGTATTCTCAAGGGCGGATGAACCCCTCGATACGGACAACTGGCTCCGCACGATGGAGATGAAGTTCGGGCTGCTCCATGTAAGTGAGCAGCGCAAGACTCAGTTCGCGGTCCAACAGCTCCAGGGATCCGCGAGCGCGTGGTGGGTGAACTACTGTGCTTCGCAGCCCACCGAGCGAGTTATGACCTGGGCAGAATTCCAGACGGCCTTCAGGGCCTATGACATACTGCCGGGTCTCATGAAGAGGAAGACGCAGGAGTTCTTACGCCTGCAGCAAGGGAGCCGGAACGCGCTGGAATACTCCAGGGCATTCAATGATCTTGCGCTCTACGCTTCGTATCACGCCGATACCGATGAAAAGCGGCGGGATCATTTCTACCAGGGGCTTAACCCACTCCTGAAGGACAAGCTGGCGATGTTCAATCGCGGCAGCATCAATGACATTATTGATGCTGCGATTGTTCAGGAGGACTCCGGCAAGGAGTAAGCTGCGGCGGAAAGGAAGCGAAGTGCACCGCAAAGAAGCGGAGAAGGAGGCGGTCCTTCTCAAAAATACCGGATGGTGAATCGCCCACCATCGGGTACATGCTGGCAGCCACCACAGAGGCCAATGCCATTCCGCAGTCGGCCATATTCTCCACCGGCATTCTTGCCGGCACTGCCCGTCGCACCTCCGAAGCAAGAACAGCAGCAGCGGGCGATACCGCGTGCGTATGCACCTCAGCAGCGCATGCCGGGCTTTCATCCCCCAAGCACCGGGCAAGCAGCAGCCACCTGCTACAAGTGTGGTCGCCCAGGACACTTCGCCAAACAATTGTCCTGAGAGGCAGGGCGGCGGAGTTGCACCACAGCTTCCAGAGAGGAATCAGCCCCGGAACCCCACTATTGCGTGGCGGGCAAACCCTAGGCCCGGCACCGTCCATCAACTTGCCATAAAGGACGTACTGGAGGGAGAGCCGATCCTTGCGGGTATGTTCCAACTCCACCAGCACCCCACTATAGTATTGTTTGATTCGGGCGCCACGCATAGCTTCATTAGCCAAGCTTTCATTGCTAAATACAGCTTGCAAATACTACCCACCGATAGTCCGTACTTGATTTGTTCACCGGGTGGGAAAATTTCAGCAAGCATGATGGTTTCAAAAGCGCCATTATGCTTAGAGGGTTAGAGTATACTCTACGTCTCTCATAGTTCTAGAAGGACAAAAGGTCGATGTCATCTTAGTAATGTCATGGTTAACCCTCCACGGTGCTGTTTTGGACACCGTCCTCCGAGTTGTGCACTTGAACTCAGAAGTGCATGAATCTCATTCCTTATTTCTGGACAGTCCAGAAATAAAACTTCCAAGTGTGTATCAATCCACAACCATCAGATTGGAAGACATTCCAGTAGTCCGTGAGTTCCCTGACGTGTTCCCGGATGATTTACCGGTGATGCCGCCCGACCGAGAGGTGGAGTTCAAGATTGAACTTGCACCGGAAACCATGCAAATATCCCGAAGGCCGTACAAGATGGCGCCCAAGGAATTGGCTGAACTGAAGACGCAGTTAACGGACCTGCTGGAGAAGTGTTTTATTAGGCTGAGCTCCTCGCCATGGGGCTGTTCGGCATTATTCATGAAGAAGAAAGACGAGATGTTGCGGCTTTGCATGGATTATCGTCCATTATACACCGTAACCATTAAGCATAAGTACCCGTTGCCACGGATCGACATGTTGTTTGATCAGTTGGTCGAAGCAAAGATCTTTTCCAAGATGGACTTAAGATCCAGGTACAACCAGATTAAAATACGGGCTGAGGATATTCCAAAGATAGCTTTCTCGACGAGGTACGGGCTTTATGAGTACCTGGTCATGTCCTTCGACCTCACCAACGCTCCAGCTCACTTCATGTATTTGATGACCTTGATATTCATGCCGGAGCTGGACAAGTTTGTCGTGGTCTTCATCGATGACATATTGGTATATTTCAAGCTGGAGGAAGAACACCAGAAGCATCTGCGTATAGTCTTGCAACGGCTGTTGGATCACAAGCTATACGCCAAATTCAGCAAGTGTGAATTCTGGATATCGCAAGTGCCTTTTCTCGGGCATATCATGTCATCGAAGGGCATCTCTGCAGACCCGAGTAAAATCACACAATTTATGAATTGGAAGTCCCCGATAACTGTTCATGAGGTACGGAGTTTCCTCAGACTCGCTGGATATTATCGGAGGTTCATCCCGAACTTCTCGAAGATTGCCAAGCCTATGACAGAGCTGCTGAAAAAGGCTACCAAATATGTTTGGAGTCCAGCATGTGAAGCAGCGTTCAAGGCATTAGTGAAGCACCTAACATCAGTACCGGTTTGGGCGCAGCCAGACACAACAAAACCGTTCTATGTGTACTGCGATGCATCCGGCATTGGGCTCGGATGTGTGCTGATGCAAGACCGAAGAGTGATCACGTATGGATCACGGCAGCTTAGAAACCATGAACAGAATTATCCAACTCATGACTTGGAGCTCGCTGCCGTGGTGCTCGCACTTAAAATGTGGAGGCACTACCTACTCGGTAACCTCGTACATTTATATACCGACCACAAAAGCCTCAAGTACATATTCACTCAGAAGGAGCTGAACATGAGGCAGCGAAGATGGTCAGAGTTGATAAAGGTTTACGAAATAGAGATCCATTATCACCCCGGCAAGGCAAACGTAGTGGCGGATGCACTGAGCCGCAAGTGACATGTCAACAATCTGACCATCACACCGTTGGAAGAGAGCGAGCCACCATTGCATGTGATTCCACATGGAGCTCTCTACAACTTATCTTTAATCCCCACCATCCGTGAAGAGATAGCGGCATCTCAGAAACATGACAGGGGCATGTCGCATTTGCTGAGACGTATAGACAGTGGGGAGCTGAAATGTTTCCGGCAAGACGGAGACGGTGTCCTATGGTTCAAGGACCGGATAGTCGTACCGCGTAACCCGGAGTTACGGAAGAAAATCTTTGATGAGGCTCACTTGTCAAAGTTTTCTATTCACCCCGGCAGCAACAAAATGTATCAAGAACTCAGAAGCAAGTTTTGGTGGACATGGATGAAGCGGGAGATCGCAAAGTACGTGTCCGAGTGCGATACATGTCGAAGGGTGAAGGCAGACCATATGAAGAAACCGGTACTACTACAACCACTGGGCGTTCCCGCCTGGAAGTGGGAAGATGCGACCATGGACTTCATCGTTGCTTTACCCACCACCTTTCAGAAGCATGATTTTGTGTGGGTGATCGTCGACCGGCTCACCAAAGTTGCCCATTTCATCCCGGTCAACACAAACTACAACGCCAAGAAGTACGCTGAATTGTACATTTCACGGATCCTATGCTTGTATGGCGTACCCCGCACCGTCAAATCGGATCGGGGCACTTTATTTGTGTCCCGTTTCTGGGAGCAGCTACACGCTGCGTTGGGGACAAAGCTGATCCGTAGTTCAGTGTAGCAGACGGATGGACAAACCGAGCGGGTAAATCAGATTTTAGAATATATGCTACGAGCGTGCGCTATCAACCACGGTAAGAATTGGGATGATCACTTACCATTGGCCGAGTTCTCGTACAATAATGGGTACTAAGCCAGCATCAAGATGGCGCCTTACGAGGTGCTATACGGGAGAAAATGCCGCACACCACTGAATTGGTGTGAGTCTAGCGAAACGGTTATCTTTGGGATTGATCTTGTCAATAACGCGGAGGAAAAGGTTCGGCTAATTCAAACGAACCTTAAAGCCGCTCAATCCTGACAGAAACAATATGCGGACCGGAGAAGACGGCCATTACAGTTCAAAGTCGGGGATCACGTATACCTATGTGTGTCTCCAATGAAGAACGCGAACAGATTCGGGGTGAGAGGAAAGTTGGCACCCCGATTCATCGGTCCATTTCAGATTACCGAAAGATGTGAATCAGTAGCATACCGGCTGAAATTACCAGAAGCACTTTCCGGTGTGCACGACGTCTTTCACATCTCCCATCTGAGGAAGTGTCTCAAGCTATCAACTACCATTCAGCTGGAGGATATAGAAGAACTGAAACCGAATCTCACGTATCGGGAGGAACCGGTTCAGATTATTGATGAAAAGGCCCAAACCACACGCAACTGTACGTTGTGGTTCTACAAAGTTCTATGGAGTAATCACTCTGTGGACGAAGCGACATTGGAGAGCGAAGGATTTCTTCGCGCTAACTACCCCAACTTTTTCACGTCGCATATACGGTAATTTTCCACCGTCCTCTCTCTCATTTTCACCTTATAATCCCAGGACGAGATTCTTTTAAGGGGGGAGGAATGTAAGGGCCTAAGTTTTTGGCACATATTCAAAGTGTTCATCACCACACACACACTTCATTTGAAGAAACTTGATGAATACATTTGAAGAGCAGATAAACACCATCAACATGCTCATTAGAGAATAAACTCACAAAATGCAAAAGTGGCATTTCCCACATGCATCATCTGGGGGTTGAGCTTGTGAAAAACTCTAACACCTTGCTACGAATGCTCATGCCAAATTTCACCCAAATTCAAACCTTTTTCAAGTCCTTTTGGGTATAACTAGAAAGAGGGTTTTTTGAACTCAAATTCAAACTATTTCCATCCCATGAATTCAAAAGTGGGAGGCATATTATTACTCAGCACATTTTTGTGAGCTCACACACCAATTTTCACTCCATTTGGAGTTGATCTTGACATGAGCTAAGTTTAGCAAATTCATACTATATTTGAATTTCAATCTGCATATGTGCTGAAATTTATTCAAATACTTCACAATTTGAATTCTATAACCTTCAAATGGGCTTGTGGTTGATAATTCAAAAATGAGAGGGTATTTGGGTCTCTACTGTTTAGAGCAGTGGGGAAAATTTAATTTCAGAGGTTAAACCTTGGGTGGGACCCACAAGTCAGCCTCAGCAGCAAATTTAACCGACTGAAGCCCGAGCTCGGTTTCTTGCGGTTGATCCAGCAGCCACCACGGCGAAAGATCAATCGGGACAGCAGCTGGTTGCGGCCCCGACCACTGAGCCGCCTCACCCTCCCTCTTATCTCCGCAGCCGACCCGATTGAAGGCAGAACCGATCGCTTCATTGCTCCCTCGCGCAAGAAACACCGCTCTCGCCTCCGCTCTCTCGGTTGATAGGAAAAGCCCACGATCACAGCCTCTCTGTGGCGGACCGGAATCCGCTCATCCAGGATCGCAGAGGGTGGTGCCGCGCGATGCGACACCCGACAGCACACGTCATAAGAACACAATATATTACATGGGAAAAATAGCTGAAACTGTACAAATAAGTACAAACTTCAGTTACAATTATTGTTCTATTACACAGCGGAAGACTACACTAAACAACTCACGCCCGCCTATCTAGCAAAAGTCGGTTGCCCCGCCCAAGGGCCAACCCACACTAGCTGCACGTCTCAGCTCAGCGCGGCGTGTACGGCTCCCACTCAGCCGTGGTCCCCGACGGAGGGTAACCCTCGCCGGTGGACTCGTACTCCGAGTCCGTGGGTGGCTCCTCACCTGAAAAACACTTAAGCAGCAACCGTGAGCACAAAGGCTCAACAAGGCTTAACCGACTCACCTAAGCATGAAACTCTACATGAGGTATACAATGGACATAGGATAGTAACATTTCAGCAAAACGACACGCCTACAAGTTCATCATTAGTTCATCTTTTAGCAACAAGTTAACAGTTCATGAAATCTGAAATTTAGTAAGCAGTATTTGGTGGCACACATGTAGCAATACAATTATATCAATCAGCATCATTGAATCAACATATTTCATCCATTAGTCTACGTTACGACGCAGTGAACAAGCAGTACTCGTCACCGCGAGGGACGGCGAATCGACTCGATATACACCTGCAGGGAAAACCCAAAGCGCACGTCACGTACGCCCACCCGTGGAGCTGCACAGCACGCTCACTCGATGTCGTACGGGACAACCTTTCACCCAACAGCCCAAACGTCGAACCGGTCGCACCGAAACGAGCAGGAGGTTCCCCACACGGAGCATCTCTCTATGCCCGTTGGCAGATTTCCACCTTGCTGCCCTCAACCTACACCTATAAATCGGTGTGCTATGCCTCGACGCCCGGAGGTTTAGGCTACATCGGTTTATCGGGGCCCATATATCCGATATGCCTTCGGTACGTTCAATACTTGTTCAGCAGGGACGCACACGGATCGGTCCTCAATCGACACGGGCAGGGCTGCGCACACAAGACTCTCTCTTGCTGCGCCCTAGCCCCTGCCTAGTCTCATTTTTATTACTAAAGTGATCTCACATCACTCAACCGAACCCGTGTGTCCCAAGCCTATCTCGCGAGTAGATTCCAACTACTCGACTTGTACCGAAGTTCTATGACTCATTAAGCATAGCCTGTCTACTCGAGGTCTTAGACACTACCCTCACTCTTTTAGGAACCTTTGGTTATGTAAGTGGGGTTCCATTCATCCTACACCTAATGCACAATCATACTTCACATGACTCATGTAAACAAAATAAAGCTTTTAAAAAGGGTTAATGCAAACCGGGGCTTGCCTTGTTGCTGCTGGTCAGGAGTTAGTTCTTCGTCCGGAAGAAGGAAGTCCAGCACTTCCGGAGTCTCCTCTTCAACGGCTACACGTTAATGAAATACTACATGTTAATTTAGATGCAAATGTGAGTTTTCGAGTAAGACTTCTACTATTAGTTCTAATAACCAGCCTCTAACACCTGGAACTTTGTTTAAGAATTTAAAGATGAACTGGTGTTGGTGGTTTGGCTTGGACTTAACCACATGGTTAAATGCTAAGTGGTTTTCCCCCTTTTCCATATTAATTCCCTTAAGTGGTTAAACAGGACAGCGGTGATCTAGAACTCCAATGGAGCTGAGAATTTTGTGTGAATTCCTTGTCACAAGAAAACTCTCTGGACCAAACATTAGCATTCTTCATGGAGTGGTTTGCTCAGAATAATTCTCTCGGCAAATCAGCAAGGAAGAATTTATTCTGAGGTAATACCCCTGTTCATGCTCAACTTAATGAACTACAATTTCAATTATAGCTCATAGAGTTTGCCTGAATTTTCCTAACATTTTTGGGGTTAAGAATTGCCCAGAACTGAATTTCCAAGTTTTGGAAATTCTCTGAAAATGTTTCTGTATTCAAATGAACACAGCACCTTTCAATTTGAATTGCTCTGACCAAATCAACTCCAAATGGTGTGAAACTTTTACAGGGGTTTAATAATGTCCTAAAGAACATCCTGGCAAAATTTGGGGATTTTTGGATGGACCAAACTCCCTCTAAAATTCTTTTGCTGAAAAGCTTTAAAGAATTTTTACAGAATTAATTAATGGGTTTCATACAAATTGGGTTGTATATCTGGACAGAGCTAGACAAGATGAATCCAACCCAATTTGAATCACTAAATTTGTAGCTTCCTATCCAAGGTTATGGATTTCTAAAGTTTGAGCTAATCCCTGAATTATTTTCCTACAAAAATTCCCCTCCCGCGCTAAACCAGAGGCTGACAGCGGGGCCCGCCCGTTTAAATTGAACTAACCGCGCGCTCGCGCGCGGTTAACACAGGGGCTGACAGGTGGGGCCGCGCCCTTCGTCTACCTCCCGACGTCGCCGCCCCGAGCCGCCGGAGCTCCGGCGAGGTCAGCGTTCCCGGCGATCTAGCTCACCGGAGCCGACGAGACTCGCCGCCCCCACGTAATCGCGGGTGCTGAACCCGCTGGACACCATGTCGCCGCCGGCTAACCGCCATAGCTCGCCGGCGACGAGCCCTATGCCTCTGTGCTACCTCGGCAATGTGTTCCCGCCCTTCTGACCGTTTTCTTCGTGCGCTAATCGCGTCGCCACACTCAGGGAAACCTCGGGAAACTCGGCATGAGCTCTGTTGGGCCCTAAACGGCCGGCAACCCAGACCTCACCGGCGACCCCCTCCTCCGCCATACTGTCCTAGGGTGAACTTAGGGTTCCGGCGGTGATTTCCTTCCGGTTTTCGATCGAGAAGGGTCGCCAGAACCTCTAGATGCTCTCTCACAGCTCCGTTCGGCCTCCCACCCACTACGCTTCCCGAATTTCTGCTAAACCTAATCGGGTCCCGAAAGGAGCTACTCGTCCTAAACTGAGAAATTCTCCGCGCACAAAGGTCGAACCTTGGAACGGTTTGCGCGGTGGTCTTGAGGACGAGCTAGCGCTTCACTTTCCTATGGAGGTCGAAGCCGGAAGATGATCACAGCTGGGGTGGCACACGATCGGAGCTCTGGCGACTAGGCTGCTGGTTACAGAACTTCGCAAAAATCAGTAACTCGCCGGCGGTGTCGGGCCTTTTATAGGCCCCTGAGGCCAGTGGAGAGCGCGACACCTGCTGTGCCACCTCCTCTGCCGAAGCAGGAGCTGGCCGGCCGAGGTGGTCGGTCGCCGCCGCTGGCTGCAGCTGGCGAGCGCGCTTGGTCGAGGAAGTCGGCTGAGGAGACCTCTGTGCTAAGTCTACTGACCAGTGGGCCTCCCCTCTAACTCTTTTGTTGTTTTTTTTTCAATTTTCTGAATTCTGTTGTGCCAAAATATCCTCAGCTACTCACAATTTAATGTGAGACTTAGTCACCAAGTATTGGTTTGAATTTGAGTTCTCAAATTCAAACTTTGTTTGGTCAAATTTGCTTCATATTTAAACTGAAATTCAAATTCAGTTTTGAATTCTTGCAAATTTAGCTCTTGACAAGATGAGCTCCAATGGAGATGAAACTTGGTGGGTTTACTCAGAAAAATGTGCTGAGTATAGATATGGAGCTAACTTTTGAATTTGGGTGATGAAAGTTGCTGCAATTTGAATTTACATTCAAATTGACCTCTTTTTGAAATAACCCAAAAGTGCCTCAAAAAGTGTTGGATTTACATGAAATTTGGCTTGAACCTTCCCAAGACTTTTCAAGTCCTAGGGGTGAGCTCAAGCTCTCATGTTCATGTGTAGAAATTCTACTTTGTGAAAGTGTAGACTTTCCCCTCTAATTACCCTTTTGATGGAGGTTACTTGCTCCTCACACTTTTTCCTAAGACATCCACAATAAAAACTGTTGAGTTGTGAGGTGAAGAGAATTTTTTTTTACATGTCCCTTTTCTTGGGGCTTTTACATCCCTCCCCCCTTAAAAGAATCTCGTCCCGAGATTACAAAAGAAGAGATAGCGATGTAATAGGGACTTACCCGTGTTGAGAAGCCATGAACTCCGGGTAATTTGAGCGAAGGAACTCCTCGCTCTCAAACGTCGCTTCCTCGGCGGTGTGGTTGCTCCAGAGTATTTTGTAGAACCACAACGTTCTGCTGCGTGTGGTTCTGGCTTTCTCATCAAGAATTCCCACCGGATATTCATCATATGTTAAATCCGTTTTCAGCTCGCCCATGTCTTCGGTAGGAACAGTAGTTGTATGCTTCAAGCATTTTCGCAGTTGCGAAATATGGAAAATATCATGGACACCAGCCAGAGATGCCGGTAGCTCCAATCGATACGCTGCTGGTCCACACTTCTCGGTGATAGCGTAGGGTCCAATGAAACGGGGAGCGAGCTTCCCCTTCACACCGAATCGGTGCACTCCCTTCATTGGAGACACGCGGAGGTACACGTGTTCCCCAACGTCAAAGTGCAACGGCCTACGCCTCTTATCAGCATAGCTCTTCTGTCGGGATTGAGCGGCCTTCAAATTGGCTTGAATTGTCCGAACGCGCTCCTCGGCGTCGTTCACCACATCAACCCCGAATGTGACCCTTTCACCGGACTCGCACCAATTTAAAGGGGTGCGGCATTTACGACCGTAGAGAGCTTCATAGGGTGCCATTTTGATACTCGCCTGATAACCGTTGTTGTACGAGAATTCCGCCAATGGCAGGTGATCATCCCAGTTCCTACCATGGTGGATGGCACATGCTCTCAACATGTCTTCCAGGACTTGATTCATCCTTTCTGTCTGACCATCTGTCTGAGGGTGATAGGCGGAGCTCCTGATCAACATAGTACCCAATGCAGCGTGTAGCTGCTCCCAAAAGCGAGATACAAATAATGCACCTCGATCTGAGACAATGGTCTTGTGTACCCCGTATAGGCATAGAATCTTTGCTATGTATAGCTCCGCATATTTGCCGGCATTGTAACGTGTATTCACCGGAATGAAGTGAGCCGTCTTGGTTAACCGATCAACGATTACCCATATGGAATCATGCTTGTTGGCTGTTAAGGGTAATCCCACAATGAAATCCATGCTCACATCTTCCCATTTCCATGCCGGGATCTTCAGGGGTTGCAGCAGCCCTGATTTCTTCATGTGATCAGCTTTCACTCGTCTACACGTATCGCACTCGGATACATACTTAGCTACCTCCCGCTTCATCCGTGTCCACCAAAATTTCTTTTTCAGATCTTGGTACATTTTGTTGCTGCCCGGATGAATGGAGTATTTGGACAAGTGAGCTTCATCGAGGATCGTTTTCCTCAACTCCATATCTCGGGGTACGACTATGCGGTCATTGAACCACAGCGTCCCCTCATCATCTTTCCGGAAACATTTAATTTCTCCATTGTCTATCCGTCTCCGGAGATGTGCCATGCCTTTATCCGTTTTCTGAGCTGCAATGATGTCCTCCCTAATAGTAGGGATGAGGGCAAGGTTGTACAGCGATCCATAAGGAACCAAGTATAAACTTGGCTCTTCCTCCTCCACCGGTGTAATGGTGAGGTGATGGACATGCGATTTCCGACTCAGCGCGTCGGCAACCACATTCGCCTTGCCTGGGTGGTAATGGATCTCAATCTCATAATCTTTGATCAGTTCTAACCACCTCCTCTGCCTCATGTTCAGCTCCTTCTGGGTGAAAATGTATTTCAAGCTCTTGTGGTCGGTGTAGAGATGCACCAAGTTCCCCAGGAGATAGTGCCTCCACATTTTCAGCGCCAACACCACGGCAGCAAGTTCAAGATCGTGAGTCGGGTAGTGCTGCTCATGGTTCCGAAGTTGGCGTGAGCCATAAGCGACCACACGTCCTTCCTGCATCAACACGCAGCCGAGCCCAATACCGGACGCGTCACAATACACGTCGAAGGGCTTTGTTGTATCCGGCTGAGCTAACACCGGGGCTGTTGTGAGATGCTTCACCAGTGTTCGGAACGCTCCTTCACACGCCGTGTTCCAAACATATTTTGTCCCTTTCTTCAGCAACTCTGTCATCGGCTTAGCGAGCTTGGAGAAACTTGGAATGAATCTCCGATAGTACCCCGCTAACCCGAGGAAGCTTCTGACTTCATGGACTGAAGTGGGAGCTTTCCATTTCAACACTTGCTCTATTTTGCTTGGGTCAACCGCGATGCCTTCAGCTGAGATGATATGTCCCAAGAACGGCACTTGGCTGATCCAAAATTCGCATTTGCTGAACTTGGCATAGAGTTTGTGGTCTCGCAATCGTTGAAGAACGATCCGCAAGTGTTCGGCATGTTCAGCTTCGGTCTTGGAGTAAACCAAGATATCGTCGATGAACACTACCACGAACTTGTCCAGCTCCGGCATGAACACCGAGTTCATGAGATACATGAAATGGGCTGGAGCATTTGTGAGACCAAAGGACATGACGAGATATTCGTATAAGCCGTATCTCGTCGAGAACGCCGTCTTCGGGATATCCTCCGCCCAGATCTTGATCTGGTGATATCCAGAGCGAAGGTCCATCTTTGAGAATACACTTGCCCCCACAAGTTGATCAAACAAGATGTCAATACGGGGCAGTGGGTACTTATTCTTGATGGTGACGGCGTTGAGCGGCCGGTAATCCACACACAGCCTCAGGGTTTCATCCTTCTTCTTTACAAATAGCGCCGAGCATCCCCAAGGCGAGGAACTCGGCCTAATGAAACCCTTGCTCAACAGATCATTGAGCTGTTCTTTCAGTTCCGCCAGCTCATTTGGAGCCATCTTGTATGGTCCCCGTGATATGGGCGTAGTCCCGGGCGCGAGCTCGATCTTGAACTCGACATCCCGCTCAGGTGGCATGCCCGGAAGATCGTCCGGGAACACGTCGGGATACTCCCGGACTACGGGGATGTCTTCTAACTTGAGAACTTCAGCATTATTAATTGCTAAAACTTCCCGGACTGGTGTGTCTAACACCATGGAATGCGGACGGTGAAATGGATAATTTAAGTGAACCGTCCGTGTCCGAGTCTCTAGGACAGCGCCATGGTATTGCAGCCATGACATCCCTAAGATTGCATCAATCTTTTGTCCCATAAGGATTATCAAGGTGGTGGGATATAGCTTCCCACCTAAGCACAGAGGTGCCTTTGGAATCATCATATTAGCTGAAATCTTCCCTCCCGGTGAGCATATCATATAAGTGCAGTCGGTTGGGAAGACTTGCAATTGATGTTTAGCCACATAGGATGCACTTATAAAGCTGTGGGTTGCACCAGAATCAAATAATATGACGATGGCTTGATTGTTGAGAGTAAACGTACCCGCCAGCACGTTGTCTCCCTCGGGGGCGTCCTCATTGTCGAGGTTGCGGACGCCTCCAGTCCGCTGGCCAACCTTCTTCACCGGAGGTCAGCCTCGAGCACCGCCCTGGAGCTGGGCTTGCCCGCTGCTCTGCTGCCCCTGGGGACAGTCCTTCGCGAAGTGGCCCGCCTGGCCACACGTGAAGCAGGTGAAACGGGGCGGTCCCCCGCTGATCGGTGGACGGAAACCCGGGGCGCGTTGTAGCGGTGGAAACGCCCGGGGTACCGTCTGCTGCTGCTGTTGCTGTCTTGGTGGTGGCATCGGCGGACGGAACGGAGGTGCCTGAAAGGGACGTCCCCCGAACCGTTGCGGTCGCGCCGGTGGTTGCCACTGCTGCCCGGATGGTGTCCGATACACCATACGGTACTTCTGGGGAGCGCCACTCCCACCGCTGCTAGGTGGAGCGCTGCGCTTCCTCTGCTCAGCTGCTAACTCCCGCTGAGCGTCCTCTTGCATGATGGCGGCATTGACTAGGTCGTTGAATGTGCCACGGTTCCATTGTACGAGGTGGGTCTTCATTTCGGGGTGCAACCCCCGATAGAAGTGCTCCCTCTTCCTCTCCTCCGTGGAGATGTAGTCTGACGCATACTGCGCCAGATGGTTGAAGGCACGGGAGTAGTCGTGGGCACTCCTCCCGCCCTGCTTCAGTTCCAAAAATTCTTGGAACTTTCTCTTCATTATTCCGGGAGGAATGTGATAGGCGCGGAACGCCTCCCGGAACTCTTGCCATTCCACGGCATGGCCAGCCGGGCGTGAGGCGACATAATTCGCCCACCACGCACCAGCGGCACCGTGGAGCTGCTGTGCTGCGAACAGTGTCTTCTGCCGCTCCGTACACTGGAGCAGCCCGAACTTGGACTCGATAGTCCGCAGCCAGTTGTCCGCCTCCAGTGGTTCTTCAGCTTCGGTGAACACTGGAGGGTGCGTACTCATGAAATCCGAGTACGACACTTCGCGGGGCTCACGAGGCCCTCGCTCTTGACGTCCTCCCGCCTGGGACGTATTCTGCACGATCGTGCGGAGCAGGTCGGTCTGCTCCTCACGACCTCCCACCAATGCCACTATCACATCCGCTAGAGTAAGCGGAGGCGGCGGTGGTGGCTGCTGCTGCGGGGTGCTGTCGTAGGCCGGTGGCTGGGAGTCATCGCCTCCACCTTGGCTAGAGCCACCAACCTCGTGCGTGGTCCTAGTACGAACCATCTGCAACCATACGACATTAAACATCAGTCCCGCAACATTTTGCATGCAGTCCAATAGAACTGGGCGTAAAAACATTACGACAACCAAACATGCGAAATATCTCGTAAGTAGATAATGTAATAACTTTGCACAAGCTACACCATTACCAGACCAAACACAAGTTAGTTTAATCCAACTTGATGAACCCCCTCTTTGGAAGCTCACCATAACTGGGTTTGGTCTCTATGAGACATTATTATTGCGTTGTCATCACGTATAACACCCTTAGGGCACAACACCCTTTTCAATGAGTTCAACTGTCATTCTTCTGTCAGAATGACCAGTTGCTACCTATTCCAAGTTTTGATCTGGTGCTGGGCATTTTCATGACTCAAGTTGAATACCAAAGTTAAAGTTAACTTCAGTATCTTTCCAACGAGTACTCATTTGCCCCCAGATTAGCTTTGATTAAAAAGTTATGCTAATTCAAAGTTAGCAGAATTTCTGGAAGGATTTTAACAGCACCTCCCTTGGAAGTGGCCGTTTCCAACCCTGATTCCCACTGAATTCTGTGCTGAAATTTCAGGAACTTTGAATTGCAAAGATGTCACACATCTTCTACTCTTTCTAAGTATGTAGTATATGACAATTTTAGATTTTTCTACTGGGAGTTATGTTTGAAAAACAAATCAGTTCAGAGGATGTTTTACTCTGCCCTGGTTCTGGACAGTTTACATTTCTCTGGGCTTTAAGCCATCTTAAGGTGAGTTTCAGCTCTGGAAGTCTACAACAAAGTTGTAGAGTACTTGAATACCTTTCCAGAGCTATGTAGCACACCTCCCTGGGCTAAAAGACCGGTGAGTTACGCCCTGTTGAAGATCAGCAAACATGCTGCCCAAAACAGAGCACTCTGTTTTTCATCTCTTTAGCTATCCTGGTCCACTATCCCATTCTTATACCCACCCAGGGTCCTAAATGTGGAACCTACAGCTTTTAATTCCTTGTTCTCAATATTTTTATGCATATGCCTACAATACCTCGGTACTACGTTCCTCACCAAAGAAAATCCTAACAGGATCATACCGGCATATACGTCTCAAGTGTGGCACTAAACGGTCTCTCGCACACGTTTTCTACACGGATACAATACGTGGTTAGTACCTGCAGAAGACCACATAATGATGGTGCACTCAAAGTTTGTTCATTTCAGGCAGTTCCATATTTAAAAGTAAATACAAACGCCCGTATCATTGTCATACGGCCGTCCTTGAGCTAAGTCACGTCTCAAGGCACGTGATCGTGTTTCAACACCACACGACGGGGAACCCGAGTATGTAATGAACGGGTCGTCACGGTTGGGAATGTTATCAACCCAACAGATACCACCTACTGCCCTGCAGGGCACGCCGATGGCAAGCGCTGCGTATGTCCTCCTGGGCTATTTCCAGACGAACACACTCTCGCGTTACTGACCACGCGATGGGGTCTCCACTCACTTGCCTAATGCACGCTAGGGATCAGCGTTGCATATGAACTCAGGGACATGAAGAGTCCAAGAGCTTCATATTGACATCTCACACCAAGCTGTGAGATCAATCCCTGAACCTCGTTCCTCGTCAGGGAGAGCTAACCGAAATTGAACCGCTTTCGGTGGCGTTCCTTACCACACTTACCAGAGCATAGGTGCGTCGCTACATAATTGAAATTCAGAATTATAACACATAAGTTAGTCTTTGCCACTTTAAGTAACTATGCTAATATAGTCCTTACTTGGGCAACTACCGAATCCTCACCGTATACCTAAGTTTTTCCCATAATGCAGTCCTTTAGTACTGTGCTATCCCCACTGCAGCTCTGATACCAGGCTGTGGCGGACCGGAATCCGCTCATCCAGGATCGCAGAGGGTGGTGCCGCGCGATGCGACACCCGACAGCACACGTCATAAGAACACAATATATTACATGGGAAAAACAGCTGAAACTGTACAAATAAGTACAAACTTCAGTTACAATTATTGTTCTATTACACAGCGGAAGACTACACTAAACAACTCACGCCCGTCTATCTAGCAAAAGTCGGTTGCCCCGCCCTAGGGCAACCCACACTAGCTGCACGTCTCAGCTCAGCGCGGCGTGTACGGCTCCCACTCAGCCGTGGTCCCCGACGGAGGGTAACCCTCGCCGGTGGACTCGTACTCCGAGTCCGTGGGTGGCTCCTCACCTGAAAAACACTTAAGCAGCAACCGTGAGCACAAAGGCTCAACAAGGATTAACCGACTCACCTAAGCATGAAACTCTACATGAGGTATACAATGGACATAGGATAGTAACATTTCAGCAAAACGACACGCCTACAAGTTCATCCTTAGTTCATCTTTTAGCAACAAGTTAACAGTTCATGAAATCTGAAATTTAGTAAGCAGTATTTGGTGGCACACATGTAGCAATACAATTATATCAATCAGCATCATTGAATCAACATATTTCATCCATTAGTCTACGTTACAACGCAGTGAACAAGCAGTACTCGTCACCGCGAGGGACGGCGAATCGACTCGATATACACCTGCAGGGAAAACCCAAAGCGCACGTCACGTACGCCCACCCGTGGAGCTGCACAGCACGCTCACTCGATGTCGTATGGGACAACCTTTCACCCAAGAGCCCAAACGTCGAACCGGTCGCACCGAAACGAGCAGGAGGTTGCCCACACGGAGCATCTCTCTATGCCCGTTGGCAGATTTCCACCTTGCTGCCCTCAACCTACACCTATAAATCGGTGTGCTATGCCTCGACGCCCGGAGGTTTAGGCTACATCGGTTTATCGGGGCCCATATATCCGATATGCCTTCGGTACGTTCAATACTTGTTCAGCAGGGCCGCACACGGATCGGTCCTCAATCGACACGGGCAGGGCTGCGCACACAAGACTCTCTCTTGCTGCGCCCTAGCCCCTGCCTAGTCTCATTTTTATTACTAAAGTGATCTCACATCACTCAACCGAACCCGTGTGTCCCAAGCCTATCTCGCGAGTAGATTCCAACTACTCGACTTGTACCGAAGTTCTATGACTCATTAAGCATAGCCTGTCTACTCGAGGTCTTAGACACTACCCTCACTCTTTTAGGAACCTTTGGTTATGTAAGTGGGGTTCCATTCATCCTACACCTAATGCACAATCATACTTCACATGACTCATGTAAACAAAATAAAGCTTTTAAAAAGGGTTAATGCAAACCGGGGCTTGCCTTGTTGCTGCTGGTCAGGAGTTAGTTCTTCGTCCGGAAGAAGGAAGTCCAGCACTTCCGGAGTCTCCTCTTCAACGGCTACACGTTAATGAAATACTACATGTTAATTTAGATGCAAATGTGAGTTTTCGAGTAAGACTTCTACTATTAGTTCTAATAACCAGCCTCTAACACCTGGAACTTTGTTTAAGAATTTAAAGATGAACTGGTGTCGGTGGTTTGGCTTGGACTTAACCACATGGTTAAATGCTAAGTGGTTTTCCCCCTTTTCCATATTAATTCCCTTAAGTGGTTAAACAGGACAGGGGTGATCTAGAGCTCCAATGGAGCTGAGAATTTTTGTGTGAATTCCTTGTCACAAGAAAACTCTCTGGACCAAACATTAGCATTCTTCATGGAGTGGTTTGCTCAGAATAATTCTCTTGGCAAATCAGCAAGGAAGAATTTATTCTGAGGTAATACCCCTGTTCATGCTCAACTTAATGAACTACAATTTCAATTATAGCTCATAGAGTTTGCCTGAATTTTCCTAACATTTTTGGGGTTAAGAATTGCCCAGAACTGAATTTCCAAGTTTTGGAAATTCTCTGAAAATGTTTCTGTATTCAAATGAACACAGCACCTTTCAATTTGAATTGCTCTGACCAAATCAACTCCAAATGGTCTGAAACTTTTACAGGGGTTTACTAATGTCCTAAAGAACATCCTGGCAAAATTTGGGGATTTTTGGATGGACCAAACTCCCTCTAAAATTCTTTTGCTGAAAAGCTTTAAAGAATTTTTCCAGAATTAATTAATGGGTTTCATACAAATTGGGTTGTATATCTGGACAGAGCTAGACAAGATGAATCCAACCCAATTTGAATCACTAAATTTGGAGCTTCCTAGCCAAGGTTATGGATTTCTAAAGTTTGAGCTAATCCCTGAATTATTTTCCTACAAAAATTCCCCTCCCGCGCTAAACCAGAGGCTGACAGCGGGGCCCGCCCGTTTAAATTGAACTAACCGCGCGCTCGCGCGCGATTAACACAGGGGCTGACAGGTGGGGCCGCGCCCTTCGTCTACCTCCCGACGTCGCCGCCCCGAGCCGCCGGAGCTCCGGCGAGGTCAGCGTTCCCGGCGATCTAGCTCACCGGAGCCGACGAGACTCGTTGCCCCCACGTAATCTCGGGTGCTGAACCCGCTGGACACCATGTCGCCACCGGCTAACCGCCATAGCTCGCCGGCGACGAGCCCTATGCCTCTGTGCTACCTCGGCAATGTGTTCCCGCCCTTCTGACCGTTTTCTTCGTGCGCTAATCGCGTCGCCACAATCAGGGAAACCTCGGGAAACTCGGCATGAGCTCTGTTGGGCCCTAAACGGCCGGCAACCCAGACCTCACCGGCGACCCCCTCCTCCGCCATACTGTCCTAGGGTGAACTTAGGGTTCCGGCGGTGATTTCCTTCCGGTTTTCGATCGAGAAGGGTCGCCAGAACCTCTAGATGCTCTCTCACAGCTCCGTTCGGCCTCCCACCCACTACGCTTCCCGAATTTCTGCTAGACCTAATCGGGTCCCGAAAGGAGCTACTCGTCCTAAACTGAGAAATTCTCCGCGCACAAAGGTCGAACCTTGGAACGGTTTGCGCGGTGGTCTTGAGGACGAGCTAGCGCTTCACTTTCCTATGGAGGTCGAAGCCGGAAGATGATCGCAGCTGGGGTGGCACACGATCGGAGCTCTGGCGACTAGGCTGCTGGTTACAGAACTTCGCGAAAATCAGTAACTCGCCGGCGGTCTCGGGCCTTTTATAGGCCCCTGAGGCCAGTGGATAGCGCGACACCTGCTGTGCCACCTCCTCTGCCGAAGCAGGAGCTGGCCGGCCGAGGTGGTCGGTCGCCGCCGCTGGCTGCAGCTGGCGAGCGCGCTCGGTCGAGGAAGTCGGCTGAGGAGACCTCTGTGCTAAGTCTACTGACCAGTGGGCCTCCCCTCTAACTCTTTTGTTGTTTTTTTTTTCAATTTTCTGAATTCTGTTGTGCCAAAATATCCTCAGCTACTCACAATTTAATGTGAGACTTAGTCACCAAGTATTGGTTTGAATTTGAGTTCTCAAATTCAAACTTTGTTTGGTCAAATTTGCTTCATATTTAAACTGAAATTCAAATTCAGTTTTGAATTCTTGCAAATTTAGCTCTTGACAAGATGAGCTCCAATGGAGATGAAACTTGGTGGGTTTACTCAGAAAAATATGCTGAGTATAGATATGGAGCTAACTTTTGAATTTGGGTGATGAAAGTTGCTGCAATTTGAATTTACATTCAAATTGACCTCTTTTTGAAATAACCCAAAAGTGCCTCAAAAAGTGTTGGATTTACATGAAATTTGGCTTGAACCTTCCCAAGACTTTTCAAGTCCTAGGGGTGAGCTCAAGCTCTCATGTTCATGTGTAGAAATTCTACTTTGTGAAAGTGTAGACTTTCCCCTCTAATTACCCTTTTGATGGAGGTTACTTGCTCCTCACACTTTTTCCTAAGACATCCACAATAAAAACTGTGGTGTTGTGAGGTGAAGAGAAATTTTTTTTTACAAGTCCCTTTTCTTGGGGCTTTTACACTCTCCACTCCCTCCAAGATGCAAAACGGTACTAGAGGCTCTCCTTCTCCTTCCCCGTGGTAGGAAATTAGCTGAACTCGGATGATCTCGCCCATACTGAATGTTCTTTCCGGTGACCTATGTTCGCCGCACCTCGGGCTCCCGTGGACAGCCCAAACAAAAGCGTGTCACACCCAAGATAAGGCGTCCTCGGACACGTTAGAGACTGGTGATTCTCACCCCCGAACCACAGCTCGAGTGTTTGATCACCGGCGACGAGTTTCAGTTTTCCCTTTCACTCGGCGCAGACCGACCATCGGGTGCGGATACACAAAATTCTCACTCCAAAATTGTTTAGAGGGTCTCAAACTGTTCCTACACGAACTAGACTTAGTGGCACACAAGTTGGCTTCAAAACACCTAGCATGAGAACCCCTGTAAATGGCGTAATTCCAAGCTTGCCAACGGCGGCTTACTCGGGAAGCGTCGGGCGCACGGTGAGGGCCTACTTAGGACCTCTCTCGAGCTACTTCGAGCTCATGTCAGTCTTTCCTAGGTTCCACTGATGCTCTGCGGCCTTTTGCTCGATCGTTTGGTGTGCTAGGAAGTCCGGCGGACATGGCCGAAGTTCTTCCGAAGCCGCCGATCGTCGCCGGCCGTGTTCCGGTGACTGTCACGACGAGCTGAGCCCAGCATCATGTTCCCCGGATGGATTTAGGCAGAGCCGGCTAAAATCATGGAGTTTGGCGCACGGCAGAAGCCCTCCGGCGAGCACTCCGGTGAGGGGGGGCGGCGGCCGAGTGCGGGAGGCCGGAGGTAGACGAAGCCCCAGGGCCCACATGTCAGCGGCCGATATTTTAAACCCCGGGATTTGCTGCGGCACCGGATTGGGTGCGCTGCGCGCGAAAGATTCCGTAGCCCCGTGTGTTGACCGCTGAGAAGTTGACACGTAGCCCGGTCCCACGCACACCAATTTAAACATTTCCCCGATTTTCAGATTTAGTTCAAACTTCAAACCCACATAACTTTGGCTAGAAAACTCCAAATCGAGTGAACCAAATTTTGTTGGATTCAGCTCTCTGAGTAATTTCCAGAAAATTAAGTTTCACTCTATGAAAATCTTTGTTTCTCCAGAATTTTAATTCTGCAAAATTAAAATTTTTAGAATTTTAGCTGGAGAATCCTTTTGGAGGAAAATTGTGAAATTTTTCTAGGATGTTCACCAAAATATCCCTGAGCTACAATAAAAATTTCAGATCCATTTGATCCCATTTGATCCACCTAATGGTGTGATTAATAAAACTGTTCCAGAGAAAATAGAAAATGTCCAGAAACATTTTCAGAATTTCTCTGGAATTGTTTAGCTCATATCTTTATCTAGGAACCTTAAAATTAAGTGAGACCAACTTTATTAGAACCCTCTGAAAATCTAGTTTTCAGAAAGTCATGGCTTGCTCCATGAAAATCCCTAGAACACCCTAAGAGCTCCAATTAAGATTAAGTACATAATTAATTGTGGAGAGCTCAAATGATCTTTGCTGCAAATGAAACTTGGCCAAGTCTCTCTTTAGGTTGTAAAGAAACCACAGTAAAAATTTCAGAGTCATTGGGTCTGTATAGTAAGACTTATAGTCTTCACAAGTTTAAATTCAATTCAAATGCATTTAAATTGATACATATACATGTTATCTCATGTAGTCGCTAAGGTTGAGGAGGAATCCGAAGTCTTAGACTTCGTCACTCCGGAAGAGCAGCTAGCCTACGACCAAGAGCAGCAAGGCAAGCTCCGGTTTGCATTAACCTTTTTACAAAGTTTTACTGTTTTGAGAACTTACTTTGAGCACTCAATAAATTCTTGCATTAGTCTTGTTTGAAACCCAAATGCATAGCCAAGAAAACCCTGGGTTGGGATTAGGATTGAAAACCTCGTTAGCTACTGCAATGCTAAGACAGTGTAGGATTCGGTACAAGTCGAGTAGTTGGAACTACTCGCGAGAATAGGCTAGAGGCACATCGCTCGGGTAAAGATAGGAAATGAAACACATGGCAAGAAAAGTGACACCGAGCGGAGAGTAAGTGCAGCAGGACTTTGGTGCCTGGGTGCTATAGCTCCGCTGGTGTTGATTGAGGACCGAGCCGTGTGCGGGCCTGTTGAACAAGCTAGAACAGTACCGAAGACCTACCGTCTATATGAGAACCGGGAAACCGATGTAACTCGGGTAGCTGGGTGTTAAGGCATAGCTGGTCTTTCAGAGGGTAGGTTGAGAGCTCGAGGTGTAAATCGGCTAGTGGCACTGTGGATGCGCGCACAGAGACCTCTTGCTTGGGACGATTGGACCGGTTTTAACATTTGGCTGACGGGTGAAAGGTGGTTGCGTACAACGTCCGTGATGGTTGCTGTAGGCAACATCGAGTACGGGCGTACGTGACGGGTTATTCGGGTAACCCTGCAGGTGTAAATCGATTATAATCGCCGTCTCTCGCGGTCTGTGAGTACCACTTGTTCACTGTACCATGACGGAGAAAGAACAGGGTAGATACATGTTAAAAGTTTGCTGATTTGAAAGTTATACTTGCCTGTTAATGTCTTGTTGTAGCTTAGAGCTAATTAAAGTTCTTTTCAACATTGGGCAAAGTACATGAGAGAAATGCGTTTCTTGTTTGATTGCAGCTCTCTCATGTGCCTTAGCATAAGGTTCTCCATAACCTGCTGCTAAAACTTGAAATTAAGGTTCAAATAATTAGGCGAGTCCTTTGCAACTTATTTTACCTCATGTACCAAAAAACCATGCATGTAGAAGTTTCATGTATAGGAGAGACGGGTCAGTCTTGCTGAGCCATCGTGCTCACTGCTTGTGTTTGATGCTTTTGCAGGGGTTTATGAGGAAGGGACTCCCAAGGAGGAGACAGAACCCCAGGAAGGGAACCCCGTCGAGTGGGAGTCGTGCACGCCGCCGTGTTAGTTTGTGTGCGTTCTACCGGGGACACGTTCATGGGCTGAACGTGAACTCGATGCGTAGTCTACGCCGGTGAGTGTAGACTGAACTATTTTGTTGTAAAAATGTTCATAAACTGGTTATGTAATAAAACTTTGCTTCCACTTTGTATCTTTGATGTGCGTTATCCGGTGCTGTGCAATGCAGCATCCATCAGCATAATCCTGGCTTGACGAGGCCGTTTGGGGCCGCGTCAGGAAATGGGCTCGGGAGGAAGAAGATCCATTGGTCCCACCTGTCAGTGGCTGTTAACTGTAACCGGGATCTGCTTTGGCTACTGGATTTTTTGTGGCTACAGCCGAAATGCCCGTGAACCGCGGTGTGGCTGCACCGAGGAACTGACACGTCACCCCAGCGACCCATTATCAGGCTTTTAAAGTTTTCCCGGTTTATTTGAATCCCCAAATTTAACTCAAATTTTAGAACCTCATAACCTTTGCTAGGAAAGTCCAAATTTAGTGATTCAAATTGGGTTGGATTCGGGTTGAAACCTATATCCAAATATGCAACCCAATTTGTATGAAAGCAATTATGTAAATCTGTAGAATTCTTTAAAGCTTTTCAGAAAAATAATTTTAGAGGGAGTATGGTTCATCCAAAAATCCTCAATTTTTCCAGTGTATTATTTAGGATGTTACTAAACTCCTGTAAAAATTTCAGCTCATTTGGAGTTGATCTGATAGGGAGAATTCATATTTCAATTTGCTGTGTTCAAATGAATACAGAAACATTTTTTAAAAAAATCCAAAACGTAGAAATTCATTTCTGGGCAATTCCAAGCTCCAAAATTCCTAGGAAACTTCATGCATGATCCCTGAGCTATGTTTGAGTTTGTGGTCCACTTGAATTTGCATGAAAGTGCAAAATTTATTCAGAATTAATTCCTTTTTTCCTAAATGCTTAGGGAATTGTTCTGGATGAACCACTCATTGAAAAATTCTGAATTTTGGTCCAGAATATCTTCTTCTGACAAGGAACTCACAGGAAAATTCTCAGATAAACTTGAGCTCTGGATCAGTACTTTTTGATACAACAGTCCTAGGTGAAAATGCAACAATTAGGAAGAACACTTAGCACTTGATCAGGTGGATTAAACCAAAACCAAACCCTAGCACCAGTGTCATTTTAAATTCTTAAACAGAGTTCTGGTTTTAAACTTGTCATTAGAACTTGATAGAAAAAGCTTTACAATTAAATACTTATGCATATTCATAACGTGTAGAATATACGTGAGGACTTGTGAAGACGTGAAGTGAGATTTCGAGGACAGTGTGATCGAGTGATCAAGCCTCAAGTGGTCTTCACTAACTAAACATTTTATACTTAGTCACCTGCAAAACAAAGGCAAGCTCTGGTTTGCATTTAAGTTGTTTTATAAAGTATATACTTTGTTCACTACTATGGTTAAAGTTTGTATGTGCATAAGGTCAGGTATGTTTTATACTCTGAATGCATGACCAAAGAAACCCTCGAGTCAAGGGTAGAAGACGTATCCCCTCTGTAGAATTATGCCATGCTAAATAGGCTATGAAATCCGGTAGAAGACGAGTAGTTGGAATCCACTCGCGAGCTATAGTTCGGGATCACATGGGTATGGTTTAAACAGGCAAACTAAAGTTTATGTTTCCAAAGATGAGACCGGGCAGGAGGGTTAGGAAGCGACAAGACGAGGTGTTGGTCGAGTAGCTCTGCCTGTGTCGGTTAAGGACCGAGGCGTGTGCAGGCCCTCTGAGCAAGTATTGAGTTGTGTACCGGATGCTTACTGCTATATAGACCCAGGAAACCGATGTACAAGGTTAACTGGATTGTAGAGACATACCACATCGTATTGTTAGACCTATGAGCCCGAGGCAGCGCGACTGGTTCTACAGTCGGGTGTCCAGCAAAGGTTGCTACATACGATGTAATGAAGGACACCAGATTTGGGTCTTTAGAGGCGGGCGTATGTGTCGAGTTAATTATCCGGGCAGTGTTTGATTCGAATCACCGTCCCTCTTTGATATGAGTACCGCTTGCTCACTGTGTTGTAATGTAGTAAGCAAGTTGTGTGATAATAGTTTGCAAGTTTTGATTGCTGTTATGATAATTCAAATTGCATGAAAACCATGGATGAAGTAGAGATAGAGCAAATTAAAGTTATTTTCCACCTTGGGACATGTAACATTGGAATGATGTGTTTCTTGTTTGATTGTGGATTTCCAATGTTGCGCTGCACAAGGATACTACTATGATGGCTAAAATTTGGAAGTTAAGGATGAACGTGTAGGCGAGTCTTTATGCAACTTATATGTTTACTTCTTAAGTTACCTTCATGTAGAGTTGCATGCCTTAGGAGAGACGGTTAAGTCTTGCTGAGACTTTGTGCTCACTATTGCTATATGAGTGGTTTTGCAGGTTACCATCGGCGCTTATGAAGAAGGTTGTCCGGTGAGACTCGGAGACTCCGAGTCATGTAACACTTGGAGAACCCAGCCGCTGCCATGTCTTCATGTTGCTAGCGAGAGGAGTCCACGGGCTGGACCTCTTCTCGAGTGCTCATTAGTTATTTGACGTGAGCTGATCATAGTCTTCCGCTGTAGCTATTTGATGTAAATTATTTACAAAGAACACTTGTAAGCTTCCGCTTTTGAGTTATGTAATACAGTTTCCTTATATGTGGGCTGTTTGGTGCCGCATAACACGGCACCATCCAATGCAATTCCCGGGCGAGCGGCACGGCCCCGTGACACGGGCTGGGGCCCCCTCAAAGGTATCGCTGTGGACTCATGTAAAATCGAGCAAGTGCTGAATTGGAAATCTCTAAGCTCTGTTCATGAAGTGAGGAGTTTCCTAGGTTTAGCGGGTTATTACCGGAGATCCATTCCAAACTTCTCCAATGTCACTAAACATATGACGGAGCTGTTGAATAAAAGAACCAAATATGATTGGAGCCATTTATGTGAACAAGATTTTCAAACTTTAGTGAAGTATCTCACTACAGCTCCATTTTTGGCCCAGCCGGACACAACGAAGCCTTTTGATGTTTATTGTGATGCATCGGGCATTGGTTTGGATTATGTGTTGATGCAAGGACACTTGGTCGCGTATAGATCCCAACAACTCGGGGGTCATGAGCAGAATTATCCGATGCACGACCTTCAACTAGCTGCAGTGGTCTTAGCATTGAAAATGTGGAGACGTTATTTACTAGGCAATCTAGTACATCTCTACACTGACCAAAAAAGCTTGAAGTACATCTTCACACAGAAAGAATTAAATACGAGGCAGCGAAGATGGCTCTAATTGATCAAGGATTATGAACTTGAAATTCATTACCATCCTGGCAAAGCGAATGTGGATGCCGACACACTTAGTCGGAAAGCCCACCTTCACCATTTAGCCATGGCTGCACATGAAGGAGAACCAAGCCAATGCTTAGTTCCCTATGGATTGCTGTTCAACCTCGCTCTTATTCCTACAACCCGAGATGATATTGTAGAGGCTCAGAGGAGAGACAGGGGTATGTCTCATATCCGGAGGAGAGTGGACAGCGGTAAGTTGAAGATGTTCCGCAAGGACGAAGAGGGTACTCTATGGTTTAACAACCGCATAGTGGTACCCCTGAATATGAAATTGCGGAGAAAGATATTGGATGAAGCTCATTTATCTAAGTACCCCATTCATCCGGGAAGAAATAAGATGTACCAGGACTTGAAATCTAAGTTCTAGTGGACGCGTATGAGAAGAGAGATTGCAAAGTATGTATCCGAGTGTGATACGTGTCGGCGGGTTAAAGCCGACCATATGAGGAAAGCCGGACCACTTCAACCGCTGAAGGTTCCAGCATGGAAGTGGGAAGACATAAGTAAGGACTTCATTGTCGTTTACCCATGACCAGAGACAAGCATGATTCTATTTTGGTAATCGTTGATCGTTTGACCAAGACAGCTCATTTTATTCTAGTTCATACTAAATATGTGGCAAAGAAATATGTGGAGCTGTTCATCTCGAGAATCGTGTGTTTACATGGGGTTCCCCGCATCATCGTTTCTGACCGAGGTGTGTTATTCGTATCCCGATTTTTGGAGCAATTACATGCTTCACTGGGAACCAAGTTAATTCGGAGTTCAGATTATCATCCTTAAACTGATGGTCAAATGGAGAGAGTAAATCAGATTCTGGAGGATATGCTACGGGCATGTGTCATCAATCATGGGAAGAATTGGGATGACCATCTACCGTTAGCAGAATTCTCATATAATAACGACAATCAATCCAGCATCAAGATGGCCCCGTATGAAGCTCTGTTTGGCCGGAAGTGCCGCACACCACTGAATTGGTGTGAGTCCGGCGAGAGAGTGTCTACGGGATTGATCTTGTGAATGAAACTGAGGATCGAGTGCGATTGATTCAAGCCAACTTAAAGGTTGCTCAATCTCGGCAGAAAAGCTATACATACAAAGACGTCGACCTCTCCACTTCAACATTGGGGACCACGTTTATCTTTGTGTCTCTCCGATGAAAGGGGTCCATCAATTTGGAGTGAAGGGAAAACTGGCTTCGTGATTCATCAGGGTGTTTGCTGTCACTCAAATATGCGGACCAGTGGCCTATCGTCTGGAGCTACCAACGTCACTTTCGGGTATTCACAATGTTTTTGACGTCTCTCGACTGCAGAAATGTCTTAAGTACCCAACCGCAGTTCATATGGAGAACATTGAGGATCTTCAACCGGATCTCACTTATTCTGAGTTCCGATCCAGATTATCGATGAGAAGACTCGCGCCACAAGAAATCAAACATTGCGATTTTACAAAGTCTTGTTGAGCAACCACACCGCTGTTGAAGCCACGTGGGTAAGTGAGGATTTTCTCCGTTTAAATTTTCCCGACTTGTTTGTACCATATGTCTAGTAGTCATTCTCCCTTCCTTCTTCTTTTTATAATCTAGGGACGAGACTTTTTTAAGGAGGGAGGAAGGTAACAGCCCTGACTTTTGTAATGTTCGATTTCAACTGATGAAAAAAAGTTAAGGCGAAGACAGACTATATTTGTGTCATATAAAATGATAAACACAACAATGGACATGTGAGGGAGCTAAAAATTTTCTTCACTTCTTGATTAGCATATGCTAACATGAGGAGTGAACTTTACTCCCTAAATTGAACTCATGTGCACATACTCCATATGTAGAGGATCAGGAAAATTTAAACACCATTTGAAATCTTTGAAAAGAATTCATGTTCAGCTTGTCCAAAGGCACACTAGTGAATTCACAATGCATTTCCCTGTAGCCATGAGCTCATAATTCAAATTTGGATATGTTTGGAGCTCGTCTACGATTTATTCAAAGGGTTAAATGAGGGCACGCTCAAATTCAAACTTGAATTTGAATTTTGAACCAAACAAACTCAATTTCAAAATCTGATTTCAGATTCAAATTCTTTACATTTTGTTTGTTCTACCATCCAATTTTGGTGGAATCCAGACAGAGGCGGTGCCGGAATATTAAAGCACAGAGGGGCGAGATATTTGGGTGCTGTGGCCCACATGTCATACACACACTCAACCAGACCGACTCTATTCTTTTCTTTCCTCTGCTGAGCGCGCACCAACAGCTCGATGCATCCCATTTCCGATGAGTTTCCGGTGCCACCTCCTCCTCTTCGGTCAGATTGCCTCTGCCCTTATCTCGCCCGAATGCTGCACAATCGAACTTCTACTCTTCTCACTCGCTCGCGCATATCCCTCTGTTCCTCTCCCCGCAAGAACACTGCTACCGCTCTCGGTGTCGCCCGACCACGCCGTAGCATCTGAGCACCGGATGCTCGAGCTCCCCACAGCAAAAAGCAGTGCCCACGAGTGCTCTAGCTGGCTAGCACCTTTCTTCCACGGTCCCGTTCCCGTTTGTGCGCGGAAATTCAAAGTTTTGGTTGTGCGCCCGAGTGAAACCGAAGTAAACTGAGTTCGGTTACCGTGGACAGCTCAAACCGAAGAAGCTCATGCTCAAGCAAGCTAAACCCTCGGTGCACCCATGAACTGAGCTGCTCACGCCCAAAGCTCATCCCAAGCCGTGACTCCTCGGAGGAGAATTTTGATATTTTCTCCCGGGTGGCACAACTCGACCCCAAGGTAGGAATTTGCAAAATTCACGTTCAATTCTTGTTGCTAATGATTCAAACATCACACAGAGCTTCCTTACTACCTAACGCACATCCTTCCTCGATTCTAGGTCGTGAAATTAAGTGTAGAGCAAGAATTCCACGTTCTTTTTGAGGGAGCACATTCGGACCCCGTCGGCCGCATGGTGCCGACGTGGTTAGAGCGCTCTCCGGTCCGTTTAGACTCCATGTCCATCTTCTACACCTTCCCCTGGTGTTTTATGCCCAAGAGCCGATCATTTGGTGAAGAGATGAGCCTCCACGACCTTGCCAGAACCCTAATCCCTGCTGTCGCCGGTGCGCGCGTGTTTCCGGCGAGCTTTGGCCGCCGGCTACTCCACCAATGCGTTCAGCGTGGTGAATAATGGGGGCCGGCGAGCAGGGGGTCGGGAGGTAGCCGGGAAGACTGTTCTGCCGACCCTCGCCAGAGGGCGCCGCCGGTGGCTCTATCGGCGCGAGGTTGAAGATGAGGGCTGACGTGTGGGGCCCGCGGGCAGGGTTTAAACATTTTCAGGGAATAGTTCAAACATTGAAGAGCAATAACTTTGTGTAGGAGTGTCCAAAAATTCACAAATAAATTTTGTTGGATTCCTCTCCGAGAGTAATATCCAGGGGTGCAGCCCAATAATTATGAAAATCCCTGGATTTGGCTCATAAATTCATATAAACAAAATTTTGTAGGATTTATTCCAGGAGTTATGTGTATTGGAAAATTTCCAAATTTGGGCAGAAGATCCTTCCAAATATACTTGAACCCCAGTAAAAATTTCAGAGGTGTGGACTCCATTTTCTAGGCCAAATGTTGTTTCAATCCTTTATGTCTCTGGAAAATGGGAAACATGAACAGAGACATTTTCAGACTTTTACCCAAGCTTGTAAAATTCATAGCTCCATGTAGAAAACTCCAAAAATGGTAAAACCAATTCATATGGACTCAGGACATTTTGTATTTCACAAAAAGTCTACTTTGCAGCATAGGAAAGCTTAATATCTAGGGGGTAAAGTAAAAATCACATCAAGAATTATTGTGATCACCTTGAGCCATTTCATGAGTTTAATTTTTGCACACTGCCTAAATACCTTCCATAGAAGCTGTGGTTAAAAATTTCTGCTTTACTGGACCTCTGGAACTTGAGCTACCATCTTTTAGGTTTAAGTGTTCATATAATGGACTTAATCACATGGTGATTAATAGTACCTCCATTTCACTTAGCATTTTCTTCTCTAAGATTTAGATCCAACAACAGAAACATTGCTGTTGTTTATCCATTTTATGTGTGAGTTAACAGTACAACAGCTTTGAATCATTTTCTAAATTGCTTTTGAATACATGTGCATAAATCATATTAATAGCTCACGTGACGTCGACGTTCGACGAGTTTGGCGGATTCTCCGGAGGAACACTAACAACTAGCTTGTAACAAAACTGTTGAGCAAGGCAAGCCCCGGTTTGCATATAATTACTGTTTTAAATTTTGCTTTACTTCACCTCATGTTTATTTGACTTGATATGGTGCATTATATCTAGGATGCTTGAAACCCACTTGCCTGTCTATTACACCCCTGAGTAGAAGGTCTAGTGTAGGCTTTGCCTCATCGTAGATGCTAGGCTAATGTTGTAGCTGGCTCGGTAGAAGTCGAGTAGTAAAAAGCTACTCGCGAGAAAGGTCGAGTAACGGAGTTTACTCGCGAGAGGTTGATCATAAGAGCACCCTCATGAAAAATTAGATGGGGACGGGGAAGTTCTTGTAGGGTGGAGCACTCAAGGTTTTCTCGACCTGCGATGGTTGTGACAATGCTTGAGACCACATTGGGCCTGGACCGGGATGGTAAGGAAAACGTAGAGGTTGGGTTTAGCCCCGTCCGTATCGGTTAAGGACCGGACGTATGCGGTCCTTCTGGACAAGATTGAGCTGTACCGGATATATAGTTGGGTATGGGACCCATGAAACCGATGTAACTCGATGGACCGTGATATAGAAACTCATCATTCGCGTGGGAATGGCGTTGAGAAGGCGGGAGGTGTAAATCCTTTAGCGGGCAACTTCGACGTATCTGCGTAGAGGACCATCCTGCTCGGCGTGAAACATTTTTCTATGTCGGGGTGTCGTGTGAAAGGTTGCTGCATACAACGTAAGAAAGAGCTCTCATGAGAGTCTTTCGAGGTAGGTGTATGTGTCGTGTATTCCAGGTTGTTATTGATTCGAATCACCGTCGCTCGTGGAAGAGGATTGAGCATACTTGCCCACTTCACCGTGACATAGTAAGAAGAGGAACTAAGTCTCTTAACTTGTTGTTCATAGATTAATCATTGTATTGGAACCTTGATGCAATTAGATATAGTGCCAACTGAAGTTCATTTCCACCTTAGGCTAGCGACATCGGGATAAGCATTTCTTGTTTGATTGTGGACTTCCGGTGTTGTGAGGCGTGAAGACCACTGAAATGAAGTCTATAAGAATCTGAATATAAGGATGAAGTTTAGTCAAGCTTCATTTTGCAACATTCATGTTCCTACTGTCTTACTACCCCAGCATGTCGAGTTACATGTTTAGGATTGACGGTTAAGACTTGCTGAGCCTTAGTGCTCACGGTTGCTTCTGAGTTGTTTTTGCAGGTAGCAGGATGCCTGCTATGAAGAGGGTTGTTCGGTGAGACGACGAACCTCACGGGTTGTTTAACTCACCAGAAACCTAGCCGCTGCCTTAATTTGGTGAATCTAGAAGGAAGCGTTCACGGGCTGAATGACTTCTTTTCGTCGTAGTTAGGGTCGAGAGTGAGTAGATGTCCAGCTTTTAAATTCTGCTGCTTGTGTACATTATGTTATAAAAGATCTTATCTTGAGTAATAAAATGGTTTCATATTTTCTTACCATCTTTTCGTGCATGCTGTTGGGTGCCGCATCGCACGGCACTACCCAGTGCGATTCCCGGGCGAGTGTTGACGACCCGTCGGGGCGGGCGCCCCTCACAGCTACAGGAATTTCTAAATTACCGACGACATGTTTATAGCCCGTGGGTGTAGAGTTTTCCAAAATTCGTGATCATTAGTGCTTCTTTGATTATCCTGATCATGGGGTAGGCTAGAGACCTCCTTGCGAGTCACTGGTATCAAAGACAAGTTAGAATCATCAAGCCACAATGGTGTTCTTTGAGTTTTAGCTCTTGCTGCCGGTTTTTGCCCTAGGGCGCACGGTGACATGGTATTTAGCGGCGTTTCCAAGCCCTTTAGCATAGACGTAGACCTTTGCCATAAGTCACTGATGCTCTAGAGTGAAGAAACCGCGAGATTTGGTTGGTAGGGGAGACGGCTGATGTTGCCGGACATGGACCAAAGCCGCCGCCCGTCGCCCGACCCTTGTGGCCCTCTAGTGCCCACACCGACCCCAAAAACGGATTCCCCGACCGCCAAAACCCCCACGCGCCAAAATTAGGGCCGGGAGACAACCGGGGAGCGAGGGGCCGAGGGGGGGAGAAGTTGCTGCCGGCGAGGTGGAGCTCGTGAGGGAAAAGGGGGAGCCCGAGGTTGAAGAAGGTGTCGACCCCACATGTCAGTGGCTGTAGAGATTAAACCAGATTCTCTGTGAAGCCCGGATTTGGTGTGTCCACACGTGAAGAGGTTGTGGCCCCGGTGTGACTAGTCGGTGACTGGTCCATTTAAATCCCCGTGGGCCCAATTGTCAGCCACTGGTTGCTTTTACAGTTCAAAAGAAAATTCCAATTTCATCGCCAAATTTAGATATTCATATTTTTTGTCTAGCAAACTCCAAATTGAATGATTCAAATTGGGTTGGATTCAGTTTGCAAAGATCTATCCAATTATGAACCCGAATTTCTATGAAAGTCAATAATAAATTCTGGAAATTCGTTGAAGTTTTTATGAAAAAAGAATTATTGAGGTAGTTTGGTTCATCCAAAAATCCTCAAATTTTTCCAGAATATTATTTAGGACATTATTGAACTACTAGCAAATTTTCAGATCATTTGAAGATGATTTGAGTTGGAATTTGCTGAGTGCAGTCTGTTGTACTCTAAATTGTCCAGGAACTTTTTCAGAAAATGATTCCACATTGTAAAATCAGTTCTGAGAAATTCACAGCTACAAAAATCACAAGAAGATTCAAGCATGCTCTATGGGTAATACTTGAAAGTGTAGTTCACTTTATTGGGCATTAATATGCACATTACTTCAGAATTAATTCTTTTTAGTAGGAATGCTTAAGGAATTATTATGGAGGAACTACTCAAGTAAAAGGAAGCAATTCTGGACCAAAGTATGTTCTTGTGACCAGGAACTCACATGTAAAGTTTCAGCTCAAATTCAGCCTTAGAACTCGTTGTATTGGATTTCCATACTTATGTATGTGAGGAAATATATAAGAGTCTTGTTGGAATTATGGAAGAAACAATTTCCATCCACATTAGCTGCAATTTGGCAAGCTAGGTCTCTGTGTAGTGTATGACTTCCTGTAAAAATTTCGAAGTCATTGGAGATCAGGAGCTTTAGTTATGTCCAAATCATTGCAGCTCATCTTATATGTTCATTAGGAAACTTAATTAGTTTATAATTAAACTCCTAAGGCAGCTATAGTTTTTCTTGATTTCCTTGCACAACAGAGGCAACCAAATTATTCTTAGCATTTCCACACAGTCTCTGTTCTTAATAAGTTCAAGTCTTTATTTCTTTACATTGCATTATAAAAACTTATGCATATACATGTCGATAGCTCAGGAAGAAGGACTTCGACGGAGCCATTCCTTGATGTGTGGATCTGTTGAGCAAATTCAGAAGTATCAAGGAATAGAAGGTCAATAACTGCTATTATATTACTTCCCTACAAAACAGGCAAGCTTGGGTTTGCATTTAACAGCTGTTAAGTTTTTACTTTGTAATCATTCTTTTGGTTAGGAAATGGAATGTGCATTAGGTCTAGTTATTTTGATACTCCTCTTGCGTGACCATAAAAACCTATGGAGTATTGGGTAGATATCTTTTCTTCATGTAGAAACTGCCGTGCTTAATTAGGATTCGGTAGAAGTCGAGTGGTTGGATGCTACTCGCATGAACAGGAGAAAAGGTGGCATACGGGATTGGTTCGAAAATTTATTAGCAAGTTGAAGTTGAGACCGGGCAGGTTGTAGGAGCAACAGGACAGAGGGGCCTGGGTGCGTTAGACCTGTCCATGTCGGTCAAGTACCGATCCGTATGCGGCCCTGTTGAGCAAGTTTGAGTTTTGTACCGGACTCATGCTGGATATATGGGACCCAGTAAACTGATGTACCTCGGGAAGCTTGCGTTGGGACTTTTACGGTAGCCTCAGGCGAGAAGCCGGTGTACAGTATGTGGGTAACGCTCTCATGACATCTCATGTTGGTAGGTGCACCATGAGGGTGGCTAATGTACGGGACGATCGGATCGGTTTGACATAGGTGAAACGAGGGAAAGGCTGCCACGTATGACGTCAGTGATGGTTGCTGTAGGCAACGTCGAGTACGGGCGTACGTGTCGTGTAGTCCGGGTGTTTTTGGTTTGAATTACCATCGCTCGCGGTAGTGAGCATACTTGTTCTCACAGTCGTGATATAGTAAGAACTTGCATTGAGATAAGATCTATTTATTGTGGATTGAAGTTGATATTAGCATTGTGTTGTTAACTTTTATGAATAGAGTAGTGCAAACTCAATTCATTGACACCATGAGCAATTTGCATTGGGGGAAGTGTTTCTTGTTAGATTGTGGACTCCTGAGGTGGCGTGCCCAAGGTTACTATTAATTTGCTTCTAATAAGACTTGAATATAAGGATTCTCATTTAGGCGAGTTCATTATGCAGTCTACTATCCCACTTTATGTCTTTAACTTCATGTAGAGTTTCATGATTAGGTTTGACGGTTAAGTCTTGCTGAGCGTTATGCTCACGGATACTATACTAGTTGTTTTGCAGGTATTGACTATATGCTTATGATATTGGTTGCCGATTAGACTCGGAAACCTCCGAGTGGTTACTCATAAGCATCCTTGCCGCTGCTGTTGGATTTTTCGTGTTGCTAGTAAGAAACGTCCGCGGGCTGGACAGTTTCTTTGATGCTAAGATAGAAATGAGTTGTGAGAGTTGTCATCGTGTAGTTTATTTTGAGATAAGTATTTGTAAATTAACTCTTTGTACGCTTCTACAAATGATTTATGTAATATGTTTGTCCTTTACCCGTGTGCTGTAGGGTGCCGCATTGCACGGGCACCACCGCATGCGATTCCCGGGGGAGCGTGCACGGACCCGTGATCCGGGGACGTGCATGCCCCGACACATAGCCGGTAGGTCTTCGGTACTGTTCTAGCTTGTTCAACAGGCCCGCACATGGCTCGGTCCTCAATCAACACGAGCAGAGCTACGGCACCCAGGCCCCAAAGTCCTGCTGCCCTTACTCTCCACTGTAAAAGTCCCAAAAATGTGAGTGCAAAGAAACGGATGATTGAACGTCGTTGTGTTTTTGGTTCATGAAATGGGACTTACAAAAAACATTCTTACATGGGATGGTATACATGAGGTGCAACCACATGGGTTCAAGCATTCCTTTGAATGTGTTGGACCAAGGTGAAGTTAAATCCATGTGTAAATCATACATGTGCTTGAGAAAGAATTAAAAGAAGATCTTTAGACTCAAATGCTAACCTCAAATTGCTGCCAAAGTGTTGAATACACATGGAACCTCATACATTTGAAAGTGAGGAGATTTATGGTGGCAAACTTTCTGTTTTTAGGGTGAGCCAAAAAGGAGTGAATTATGACAATGTTGGTGATCAAGTAACATTTGAAAGGCAAAGTTTTAACTGAACTGGTGAGGTTTAGACTAGGACCAAAAAGTGACCAAGTATGTGTTCTGAGCAAACCAAACTTGTTCACTAAATTCAAAAGTGGCTATTTCAAAAATGGAATACAAACTGTGGTTGCAAACATTCCATTGCAGCAACCAAATTTAAAAGTTAATTCCATAATTCAAATCCTCAGCCCAAATAGTGGTAATATAAATTTTCGCTAAATTGAGAAGTATGTTGGCTCAGCATCCACAAGAGGACTTAAAATTCAGTTTGAACTAAATGGTTCACTTCAAGGAAAAGGAGGCCATGCCCAAAAAGGAAATTCAAACTGTTGGTTAAAAATTTGTATTTGCAATGGCCAACTCAAAGATCAGAAGGCATATTCAAATTATTCAGGTTTGAATCAGTGAGAATGCAAATTTTGAGAGAATTTAGAGGTACTTTGATATGAATAGCAAAGGGGCTTATGAATTTACTTGAAATTTGGATTCAAATTTGAAACTGACGTAAAACTTATCAATTTGCCAAATGGATTTTGAATTTGAGTTCCTCATGGTTGAGGTTTGCACTGTGCCAAATTTGAGAGATATTTGTGAGAAAGTTGGGGGGATAAGAAGAGGGGTGGACCCACTGGTCAGTGAGCTACTGAAGACATGCACTCGAAGTCATTCTCTGCTCAGACTCGAACACACCTGGTCTGCTCCGAGCGGCACCGAGGGTGAGATTGCCGCCAGCTCCCAGCTGCTTGAGCAGCGCTGGAGAGCTGCTCGTGGGTCTTTTGAACCCCCAGCGTGATCCTCTCGCACCGGCAGAAGCAACAGACTTCGCCTCCTTCTCGTGCGCACACACCGAACACCGAACGGCACTGCTGCCTCGGTCATGATCGGGAGCCAAGGAAACTTGAGCGCGGAGAGACCGGCTAAGCCGAAAAGTTACACCGTGAACTCCTCCTACACCTCCTCCGTGAAATATCCATGGAGTTGCCGCCTTCCCAACCCGAGATTAGCTCATCGCCGTGACCTAACTTCACAGCAACTTCGGGTTCTTGTGGACAGCCCACACCGGGTACTTTCAAGCCCGAGCAAGGACACCCCTGGATGCGCTGTTGAACCGTGCTGCTCACCCCAAAGCCTCAAGCAAAGCCCTGGACTACCGAGCGAGAATTTGGGAAAATTTGCCGGTGACCACAAACCGATGATCCGGTACAAAAATCCAAAATTCTCACTTGTTCTTCATTCTTAGATCACCAAATCATGCTCAAATGATCTAAACTCGGTGGCGACCCAATCCCCTTCACAATCATAGCTTGAAATCCGGTGTTAGCAGGCCATTTCAAGTTTTGCATGCGGCGGTCATGGCGGGAACGATCGGTCGCCCGGTGGAACCGTAGTAACCGCCGTTTCCGAGCCATGTTGAGGCCATGCCGAGCTAGCCCATCCTCTCCTGGAGCTTTTGAGCGGTTCGGTCGAGCTTTTGGCAGGCTATAAGGGCTGGGCGAAGGCGCCGAGCTTCACCAAGTGCCGCCACACATCGCCGGCCTACTTCCGGCCACCGGCAGCCCGAGAGCACCGCACCAATAGCTTCCTCGTAGCTGGCAACCCCCAGGCGGCGAGTACCGAGCCGAGAGGCGGCCGGGAATCCGAATCCGGCGAGCTCCGGTGGGATTTCGGCGAGGGGGCAGCATGGGCGGCCGAAGGTTGAAGAAGACTGGGCGGGTCCCGCGTGTCAGTGGTAAAAATTTAGAATTCTGATCTGCTGCGGCTCCGGGATCCCCTGTGGCAACGTGGGAAAGATTCTGTGGCCCGTGTGCCGGGACCCACGGTCAGAGTTTAAATATTTCCGGTTTTATTTGAATTCTCAAATTCTGTTCAAACTTTAGAACCTCATAACTTTTGCTAGGAAGCTCCAAATTTAGTTATTCAAATTGGGTTGGATTCAGATTGAAAAACTCTATCCAAATATGTAACTCAATTTGTATGAAAATCATTATTTAATTCTGGAAAGTTCTTGAAATCTTTTCAGAAAAAACAATTTAGAGGGAGTTTGGTTCATCCAAAAATCCCCAAATTTAGCCCGAATATTCTTTAGGATATTAGTGAACTCCTGTAAAAGTTTCAGTTCATTTGGAGTTGATTTAGTTAGGATAATTCTGAATCCAAGTTTCTTTGTTCTAATGAATACAGAAACATTTTCAGAGAATTTCCAAAACTTTGAAATTCAGTCCTGAGCAGTTCTTAGCTCCAACATTCCTAGGAAAATTCATGCATGCTCCCTGAGCTATGTTTGAAATAGTGGTTCACTTAAATGCTTAGGGAATTGTTCTGAGTGATCTACTCATTGTAAAATTCTGAATTTTGGTCCAGATGTCTTTCTTGTGACAAGTAACTCACATGAGAATTTTCAGCTCCATTAGAGTCCTGTATCATTACTGTTCTATTTAACCTATTAGATGATCAAAACACACAAGTGATGAGAAATACTTATCACTTGATCATAGTGCTTAAACCCAAACCTAAACCACTAGCACCAGTGTCATTTTAAATTCTTAAACAGAGTTCCAGTTTTAAACATGTCTTTAGCAAAAGTTTTACAATTAAACTTATATGCATATTCATAACGTGTAGTGTTTAAACTGGGAAAAGTGAAGGAGAAGTTAAGCTTGGATCAAGGAGCAAGAAGGGCAGTGATTAAGCTTCAAGTCATCAGCAACTAACTTCACAATTATCTGACTTTAGTCACCTGCAAAACCAAGGCAAGCTCCGGTTTGCATTTAAGCTATTTTATAAAGTTTTTACTTTGTTCACTATGATGGTTAGAGTTTGTATGTGCATTAGGTCAAGTATGTTTTATACTCCACATGCATAACGAAAATGAACCCTGGATTCAAAGGTAGAAAGGTGTCATCGCTGTATAACAAGGCCGTGCTAAATAGACTAGGATATCTGGTAGAAGACGAGTAGTTGGAATCTACTCGCGAGCTACAGTTTAGGATTACATAAGTGTGGTTGGAAAAGAGGCAAACTAAAGTTTACATTTCTAAAGATGAGACCGAGCAGGAGGGCAGGCAGCGACAAGATGAGGTCTTGGTCGAGTAGCCCTTCCTGTGTCGGTTAAGGACCGATGCGTGTGCCGCATCTAGGAGCGAGTATTGAGTTGTGTACCGGATGCTTACTGCTATATGGGACCCAGGAAACCGATGTACCAGGTTAACTGGATTGTAGAGGCATACCACATCATCTCGTTAGACCTATGAGCCCGAGATGGCGGGACGGGTTCTACAGTCAAGTGTCCTGCAAAAGGTTGCCACATACGACGTAATGAAGGACGCCAGATTTGGGTCTTCATAGGCGGGCGTATGTGTCGAGCTATCCGGGCAGTGTTTGATTCGAATCACCATCCCTCGCGGTTATTTAGTACCGCTTGCTCCCATGTTGTGACGTAGTAATCAACTTTTGTGGAAACAGTTTGCAAAGTTTTAATTGCTGCTATGATTATTGTAAATTGCATGAAAACCCTGGTTGAAGTATAGATAGAGCAAACTAAAGTTATTTTCCACCTTGGGACAGGTAACATTGGAATGAAGCGTTTCTTGTTTGATTGTGGAGTTCCAATGTTGCTTGGCGCAAGGTCACTACTATAATGGCTAAAATCTGAAAGTTAAGGATGAATTCGTAGGAGAGTCTTTCTGCAACTTATATGTTTAGGTCTTAAGTTACTTTCATGTAGAGTTGCATGTCTTAGGAGAGACGGTTAAGTCTTGCTGAGCCTTTGTGCTCACTCTTGCTATATGAGTGGTTTTGCAGGTTACTATCGACGCATATAAAGAAGGTTGTCCGATGAGACTCAGAGACTTCCGAGTCATGTTACACATGGAGGAACTAGCCGCTGCCATGTCTTCGTGTTGCTAGTGAGGGGAGTCCGCGGGCTGGACCTCTTCTCGGGTGCTCACTAGTTATTCGACGTGAGCTGTTTATAGACTTCCGCTGTAGCTATTTTATGTAAATTATTTATAAAGAACATTTGTAAGCTTCCGCTTTTGATTTATGTAATACAGTGTTCCTTATATGTGTGCTGTTGGGTGCCGCATAACATGGCACCACCCAATGCGATTCCCAGGCAAGGTGCCCCGTCCCCATGACTGAACGGGTGGCGTGGGGTCCTGTCAGCGTGGTATCAGAGCCGCATTGGTAATAGCGCATGGAATAAGGATCGTATTACGACAAAAACTTAGGATACGGTGAGGAAACGGTATTAGGCCCACATAAGGACTATAGTAGTATAGTTACTTAAAGTAGCATGACTAACATATGTTTATAATTCTGAATTTTGATTATGTAACGACGCACCTACGTTCAGGTAAGCATGATAAGGAACGCCACCGAAAGCGGTTCAATTTCGGTTAGCTCCCCTGGCGAGAAAAGTGGTTCAGGGATAGGTCTCACAGCTTGGTTTGAGACGTTAATATGAAACTCTTGGACTCTTTATGCTCCTGAGTTCATATGAAACGCTGATCCCTAGCGCGCATTAGGCAAGCAAGTGGAGACCCCATCGTGTGGTCAGTAACGCGATAGTGTGTTCTCTGGAATTAGCCTAGGAGGACATACGCAGCGCTTGCCATCGGCGTGCCCTGCAGGGCAGTAGGTGATATCTGTTGGGTTGATAAAATTCCCAACCGTGACGACCCGTTCACGCTCTACTCAGGTTCCCATCGTGTGGTGTAAAAACACGATCATGTACCTTGAGACATGGCTTGACTCAAGGACGGGCCGTATGGAAATGATATTGGGCGTATGTTTTTAGTATGATATGGAACTGCCTGAAATGAAAACAACCTTTGAGTGCACCACTATTGAGTGTTCTTATGCAGGTACTAACCACATAAGTATCCCATGTAGTACACATGTGCGAGAGACCGTCTTAGTGCCACTAATAATACGTATATGCCGGTATAATCCGGTTAGTATTTTTCTTTTGGTGAGGCAACGTAGTACCGACATGTTTCTTACGGTGCATCGACACCGTACTACACTTAATAATCTCTTCTCTATGAAGAAATGATTCATGAACTAACTTTCAACTAAAAATGGAAGTTTGAAACAAGTATTAGTTATTGAACTCTTATTTTGAGCTAAGATTCAAATTAGAGCACGGCTAGGCTTCAAAGATTTCAAAAACAGAGTGCTCTGTTTCTGGCAGGAATTCTTGCTGGACTTTGACAGAGCATAACTCTGAGTTGATATAACCAATTAAGGTGTATGATACAGTTATGGAACTATTTTCAAGTGCTCTAAAATTTCTTTGTAGACCTCCAGAGCAAAATCACACGTTAAGTTGGTCAAAAGTCCAGTCGAAGGCAAACTGTTCAGAACCAGGACAGCAGCAAGAACCTCTCTGGACCTTTCTGTTTTTAAGCCATAACTTCCTGTAGAAAAAATCCTTAAGGAGCTGATGATACACCGTTGGAAATATTATGAAATTTGCAACATTGTTGTAGTTCAGAGTTTGCTCAGATTCTTATTGTATTTGCATATACAACTGTGATAAAGGTAGCCACATACAAAGGGGATGCTGGCAAATTTTATCCAGGAATTCTGTCAACTTTGAGCAATCATAACTTTTGATCCAGAGATGATCTGACCGTATGAATACTCGTTGGAAAGTTGCTGAAGTTAACTTTAACTTTGGTATTCAACTTGAGTTATGAAAATGCTGTTAAACGGATCCACATCTGTGTTAAGTGCAGAAAAGTCTGTTCTATGCAGAAAAGAGAACTGGTTAGGCCTACCACACGGAAGTGATTAAACTCGAGGCTAGTCCGGTGGGACGTGAAGAAACGATGTGTTTCTGATGAGTTACCGGGCATGCCAGTTAACGGGACGGCAAGTTCAAGATTGAACTGACGCCGGAAACAACACCGATTTCACAAAGGCCGTATGAGATGGCACCTAATGAACTAGCGGAGATGAAGGAGCAACTAAGTGAACTTATGAGCAAAGGTTTTATATGACCAAGCTCATCACCTTGGGATTGCTCTGCGCTGTTCGTTAAGAGGAACGATGAGATGCTAAGATTAAGTGTTGATTATTGGTCACTCAATGCCGTCACTATATACAACAAGTACTCTGCCCCGCATCGATATTTTAATCGCTCAACTAGTTGGTGCAAGGGTGTCCTCAAAGATGGTGGGAACTCATAAAAGATTATAAAATCGAGATTCACTACCATCCAGGAAAAGTGAACGCGGTTGCCGACACATTTAGTCGGAAATCCATGTTCACAACTTGGCGATTGCTGAGTTGGAAGAAGAGGAACTAAGTCTCCGTGTCATTCCGTATGGAGTACTTTATAACATTGCTCTCATTCCAACAATCTGAGAGGAGATTGTTGACACTCAACGGAGAGCCAAGGGTATGACTGACATGCGGAGAAGAATAGACAACGGAGGGATGAGGTGGTTTACGAAGGACAATGAGGGTACTCTTTGAATTAACCGTATAGTTACACCTCGTAAGATGAAGCTCTACGGCCGGAAATATCGCATACCACTGAAGTGGTGTGAGTACGACGAAAGAGTACTGTTCAGAGTTGATTAGTCAACAAAGCCGATGACCAAGTTCGGACAATAGAAGCGAACTTGGAGGCTGAACAATCCCGACAGAAAAGCTGCGATGATCAAAGGCGAAGATAGTTGCATTTCGACGGCGGAGAACACGTTTACCTTCGCGTGTCTCTGATGAAAGGGATTCACCGGTATGATGCAAAGGGGAGATTTTGCTCCACGAGCCTTAAATCCATTTACTATCATGGAGAAGTGCGGACCGTAGCCTACCGGCTAGAACTACCAGCAAGCCTTGCTGGTGTTCACAACATATTTTCTGTCTCACAGCTACGGAAGTGCCTTAAAGTTACCATTGCTGTCCGCACCGAAGAGATCGACGAATGGAGACCGGACCTTACGTACTTTGAGTGACCGGTTCATACTATCGATGAAAGGATCCGGAACACCTAGAACCGGACATTAAGAGTTTACAAGGTCCTGTGGAGTAATCATACCACGGAAGAAACAACGTGGAAAGCAAAGATTACCTCCGCATGAACTATCCGGAACTTTTATCGTTGAACAGATTAGAATTACCTCTCCCGTCTTGTTCTTCTTTTGGAATCTCGGGATGACATTCTTTTTAAGGGGGAGGAATGTAAAAGTCCCAAAAACGTGAGTGCAAAGAAACGGATGATTGAATGTCGTTGTGTTTTTGGTTCATGAAAAATGGGACTTACAAAAAACTTTCTTACATGGGATGGTATACATGAGGTGCAACAACATGGGTTCAAGCATTCCTTTGAATGTGTTGGACCAAGGTGAAGTTAAATCCATGTGTAAATCATACATGTGCTTGATAAAGAATTAAAAGAAGATCTTTAGACTCAAATGCTCACCTCAAATTGATGCCAAAGTGTTGAATACACATGGAACCTCATACATTTGAAAGTGAGGAGATTTATGGTGGCAAAATTTCTGTTTTTATGGTGAGCCAAAAAAGAGTGAATTATGACCATGTTGGTGATGAAGTCACATTTGAATGGCAAAGTTTAAACTGAACTGGTTAGGTTTAGACTAGGACCAAAAAGTGACCAAGTATGTGTTATGAGCAAATCAAACTTGTTCACTAAATTCAAAAGTGGCTATTTCAAAAATGGAATACAAACTGTGGTTGCAAACATTCTAAGTGCAGCAACCAAATTTAAAAGTTAATTCCATAATTGAAATCCTCAGCCCAATTAGTGGTTATATAAATTTTCACCACATTGGGAAGTATGTTGGCTAAGCATTCGCAAGAGGACTTAAAATTCAGTTTGAACTAAATGGTTCACTTCAAGGAAAAGGAGGCCATGTCCAAAAAGGAAATTCAAACTGTTGGTCAAAAATTTGTATTTGCAATGGCCAACTCAAAGATCAGAAGGCATATTCAAATTCTTCAGGTTTGAATCAGTGAGAATGCAAATTTTGAGAGAATTTAGAGGTGCTTTGATTTGAATAGCAAAGGGGCTTATGAATTTACTTGAAATTTGGATTCAAATTTGAAACTGAGGTAAAACTTATCAATTTGCCAAATGACTTTTGAATTTGTGTTCCTCATGGTTGAAGTTTGCACTGTGCCAAATTTGAGAGATATTTGTGAGAAAGTTGGGGGGATAAGAAGAGGGGTGGACCCACTGGTCAGTGAGCTACTGAAGACTTGCACTCGAAGTCATTCTCTGTTTAGACTCGAACACACCCGGTCTGCTCCGAGCGCCACCGAGGGTGAGATTGCCGCCAGCTCCAAGCTGCTTGAGCAGCGCTGGAGAGCTGCTCATGGGTCGTCGGAACCCCCAGCGTGATCCTCTCGCACCGGCAGAAGCAACAGACTTCGCCTCCTTCTCGTGCGCACACGCCGAACACCGAACAGCGCCGCTGCCTCGGTCTTGATCGGGAGCCGAGGAAACTTGAGCGTGCAGAGGCCGGCTAAACCGAAAAACCACACCGTGAACTCCTCCTACACCTTCTCCGTGAAAAATCCAGGGAGTTGCCGCCTTCCCAGCCCGAGATTAGCTCATCGCCGCGGTGACCTAACTTCACAGAGACTTGGGGTGCTCGTGGACAGCACACACCGGGTACTTTCACGCCCGAGCAAGGACACCCCTGGACGCGCTGTTAAACCGTGCTGCTCACCCCCAAGCCTCAAGCAAAGCCGTGGACTACCGAGCGAGAATTTGGGAAAATTTTGCCGGCGACCACAAACCGATGATCCGGAATGAAAATAAAAAATTCTCACCTGTTCTTCGTTCTTAGATCACCAAATCATGCTCAAATGATCTAAAATCGGTGGCGACCCGATCCCCTTCACAATCATAGCTTGAAATCCGGTGTTAGCGGGCCATTTCAAGTTTTACAAGCGGTGGTCATGGCGGGAACGATCGGTGCTTTTGAGCGGTTCGGTCGAGCTTTTGGCGGGCTATAAGGGCCAGGCGACGGCGCCGAGCTTCACCAAGTGCCGCTGCACATCGCCGGCCTACTTCCGGCAACCGGCAGCCCGAGAGCACCGCACCAATAGCTTCCTCGTAGCTGGAAACCCCCAGGTGGTGAGTACCAAGCCGAGAGGCGGCCGGGAAGCCGACTCCGGCGAGCTCCGGTGGGATTCCGGCGAGGGGGCAGCGCGGGCGGCCGAAGGTTGAAGAAGAACGGGCGGGTCCCGCGTGTCAGTGGCAAAAATTTAAATTGCTGATCTGCTGCGGCTCTGGGATCCCCTGGGGCAACTCGGGAAAGATTATGTGGCCCGTGTGAACTTGGTTTCAGTGGTTGACACGTGTGCCCGGGACCCACGGTCAGAGTTTAAACATTTCCCGTTTTATTTGAATTCCCAAATTCTGTTCAAACTTTAGAACCTCATAAATTTTGCTAGGAAGCTCCAAATTTAGTGATTCAAATTGGGTTGGATTCAGATTGAAAAACACTATCCAAATATGTAACCCAATTTGTAAGAAAATCATTATTTAATTCTGGAAAATTCTTGAAAGCTTTTCAGCAAAAGAATTTTAGAGGGAGTTTGGTCCATCCAAAACTCCCCAAATTTCGCCAGAATATTCTTTAGGATTTTAGTGAACTCCTGTAAAATTTTCAGCTCATTTGGAGTTGATTTAGTTAGGGTAATTCTGAAGTGAAGGAGAAGTTGAGCACTGATCAAGGAGCAAGAAGGGCAATAATTAAGCTTCAAGTCATCAGCAACTAACTTCACAATTATCTGACTTTAGTCACCTGCAAAACCAAGGCAAGCTCCGTTTTGCATTTAAGCTATTTTATAAAGTTTTTACTTTGTTCACTATGATGGTTAGAGTTTGTATGTGCATTAGGTCAAGTATGTTTTATACTCCACTTGCATAACCAAAATGAACCCTGGATTCAAGTGTACAAAGGTGCCATCACTGTAGAATAAGGCCGTGCTAAATAGACTAGAACATCCGGTAGAAGACGAGAGTTGGAATCTACTCGTGAGCTATAGTTTAGGATTACATAAGTGTGGTTGGAAAAGAGGCAAACTAAAGTTTACATTTCTAAAGATGAGACCGGGTGCTTACTGCTATATGGGACCCAGGAAACCGATGTACCAGGTTAACTGGATTGTAGAGGCATACCACATCATCTCGTTAGACCTATGAGCCCGAGACGGCGCGACCGGTTCTACAGTCGGGTGTCCTGCAAAAGGTTGCCACATACGACGTAATGAAGGACACCATATTTGGGTCTTCATATGCGGGCGTATGTGTCGAGCTATCCGGGCAGTGTTTGATTCGAATCACCGTCCCTCGCGGTTATTGAGCACCGCTTGCTTCCATGTTGTGACGTAGTAATCAACTTGTGTGGAAACAGTTTGCAAAGTTTTAATTGCTGCTATGATTATTGTAAATTGCATGAAAACCCTGTTTGAAGTAGAGATAGAGCAAACTAAAGTTATTTTCCACCTTGGGACAGGTAACATTGGAATGAAGCATTTCTTGTTTGATTGTGGAGTTCCAATGTTGCTGGGCGCAAGGTCACTACTATTATGGCTAAAATCTGAAAGTTAAGGATGAACTCGTAGCCAAGTCTTTTCAACTTATATGTTTAGGTCTTAAGTTACTTTCATGTAGAGTTGCATGTCTTAGGAGAGACGGTTCAGTCTTGCTGAGCCTTTGTGCTCACTCTTGCTCTATATGTGGTTTTGCAGGTTAATATCGACGCATATAAAGAAGGTTGTCCGGTGAGACTCGGAGACTTCCGAGTCATGTTACACATGGAGGACCTAGCCACTGCCATGTCTTCGTGTTGCTAGCGAGGGGAGTCAGCGGGCTGGACCTCTTCTCGGGTGCTCACTAGTTATTCGACGTGAGCTGTTTATAGAATTCTGCTGTAGCTATTTTATGTAAATTATTTACAAAGAACATTTGTAAGCTTCCGCTTTTTATTTATGTAATACAGTGTATGTGTGCTGTTGGGTGCCGCATAAAACGACACTGCCCAATGCGATTCCCGGGCGAGGTGCCCCGTCCCCGTGACTGAACGGGTGGCGTGGGGTCCCATCATCCTCTCAGTCTCATTTTTGTAAGGGCCTAAGTTTTTGCACACACTCAAAGTGTTCATCACACCACACACACCTCATTTGAGGAATGATTATGAACATATTTTATAGGCAAGTAAACACCATCAACATGGTCATTAGATGATAAACTCACAAAATGCAAAAGTGACATTTCCCACATGCATCATATAGGGCCTGAGCATATGAAAAACTCCTACACTTTGCTAGGAATGCTCATGCCAAATTTCACCCAAATCCAAAACCTTTTTGAGGTATTTTTGGGTATAATTAGAAAGAGGCTAGTTTGAACTTGAATTCAAATTCAAACTCCTTCCACCCCATGAATTCAAAAGTGGGATTTACATTCACACTGAGCACATTTTAGTGAGCTCACACACCAATTTTCACTCCATTTGGAGTTGATCTTAACATGAGATAATTTGGTGAAATTCAAACCAAATTTGAATTTCAGTTAGCCTTTGCTGCAAATTTGATCAAACCGAATCACACTTTGAATTATTCAAAGTAACTGGCCGTTGACACGACCCCATGGTCTTGTCGAGCCAGGATCACGCTGAGGGGTGCTGCGTTGCACAGCACCGGATAACGCACATCAAAGATACAAAGCGGAAGCAAAGTTTTATTACATAAACAGGTTTATGAACATTTGTACAACAAAATATGTTCAGTCTACACTCACGGGCGTAGACTATGCATCAAGTTCACGTTCAGCCCGTGAACGTGTCCCCGCTAGCACGCACACACACTAACATGGCGGCGTGCATGACTCTCACTCGACGGGGTTCCCCTCATAGGGTTCCGTCTCCTCCTCGGGAGTCCCTTCCTCATAAAAACCTGCAAAATCTTCAAACACAAGCAGTGAGCACGATGGCTCAGCAAGACTGACCCGTCTCTCCTATACATGAAACTTTTACATGGATGGTTTTAGGGTACATGAGGTAAATTAAGTTGCAAAGGACTCGCCTAATTAATTGAACCTTACTTTCATGTTTTAGCAGCAGGTTATGGAGAACCTTACGCTAAGGCACATGAGAGAGCCGCAATCAAACAAGAAACATATTTCTCTCATGTACTTTGCCCAAAGTCGAAAATAACTTTAATTAGCTCTAAACTACAACAAGACATTAACAAGCAAAGTATGTCTTTCAAATCAGCAATCTTTTAACATGTATCTAGCCTGTTCTTTCTACTCACAGTACAGTGAACAAGTGGTACTCACTGAACGCGAGGGACGGCGATTATAATCAATTTACACTTGCAGGGTTACCTGAATAACCCGTCATGTATGTCCGTACTCGATGTTGCCTACAGCAACCATCACGGACGTCGTACGCAACCACCTTTCACCCGCCAGCCAAATGTTGAACCGGTCCAATCGTCCCGAGAAAGAGGTCTCTGCGCGCGCATCCACAGTGCCACCAGCCGATTTACACCTCGAGCTCTCAACCTACCCTCTGAACGACCAGCTATGCCTCAACACTCAGCTACCCGAGTTACATCGGTTTCCCGGTTCCCATATAGCCGGTAGGTCTTTGGTACTGTTCTAGCTTGTTCAACAGGCACGCACACGGCTCGGTCCTCAATCGACACAAGCGGAGCTATAGCACCCAGGCCCCAAAGTCCTGCTGCCCTTACTCTCCGCTCGGTCTCATTTTTCTTGCCATGTGTATCATTTGCTATCTTTACCCAAGTCGAGTGCCTCTAGCCTATCCTCGTGAGTAGTTCCAACTACTCGACTTGTACCGAATCCTACTCTATCTAAGCATTGCAGTAGATAAACGGGATTTCCAATCCTAATCCCAACCCATGGTTTTTCTTGGCTATGCATTTGGGTTTCAAACAAGACTCTAATGCAAGAAGTAAGTGGTACTGAAAGTAAGTTCTCAAAACAATAAAAATTTGTAAAAAGGTTAATGCAAACCGGAGATTGCCTTGCTGCACTTGGTCGTAAGCTAGCTGCTCTTCCGGAGTGACGAAGTCTAAGACTTCGGGTTCCTTTTCAACCTTAGCGATTACATGAGGTAACATGTATATGTATTAATTTAAATGCATTTGAATTGAATTTAATATTGTGACGACTATAAGTCTTACTAGACAGACCCAATGACTCTGAAATTTTTACTGTGGTTTGTTTACAAACAAAACAGAGATTTGGCCGAGTTTCATTTGCAGCAAAGCTCATTTGAGCTCTCCACAAATAATTATGTACTTGACCTTAATTGGAGCTTCTAGGGTGTTCTAGGGATTTTCATGGAGCAAGCCATGACTATCTGAAAACTAAATTTTCAGAGGGTTCTAATGGAGTTGGTCTCACATAATTTGAAAGTTCCTAGCTAAAGATATGAGCTAAACAATTTCAGATAAATTCTGAAAATGTTTCTGGACATTTTCTGTTTTCTCTGGAACAGTTTCATTAATCACCCCATTCGGTGGACCAAATGAGCTCAAATGGATCTGAAATTTTTATGGTAGCTCAGGGATATTTTTGTGAACATCCTAGCAAAATTTCAGAATTTTCCTCCAAAGGGTTCTCCACTTAAAATTCTTAACAGTTTAAACTTTGCAGAATTAATTCTGGAGAAATAAAGTTTCTTAGAGTGAAACTTGATTTGATGGAAAGTACTCAGAGAGCTGAATCCAACACAATTTGGTTCACTCGATTTGGAGTTTCCTAGTCAAAGTTATGTGGGTTTGAAGTTTGAACTAAATCTGAAAATCGGGGAAATGTTTAAATCTGCCGGTGGGTCCACGGATACACGTGTCGGGTGCCGAAGCGACGGCACACTGGGCTACAGGTTTAATTCCCGTGCTGCCACAGTCGATCCGTGCCCACAGAAGATCAAACCGCCCGGTTTCCTTCCACTGACAGCGGGCCTGGCTCGGTCATCTTCAACTTCGCGCCTCCCGCGCGGTAGCGCCGCCGAGGTCACCGGAGCACCGCCGAACTCGATCGTCCGGTCAGCTCCCGAGCTCCAACTCACTGCTAGCCTCTAATTTGGTGCACCGAACACGTTAGGAAGGTTTCCCCTCATCGACGTTGGCTCTAACCGAGCTCGCGACGGCGCAGCGGCTCGGGAAGAGTCCGGTGACGTCGCTCCGGCGTACTAGCCTGCCAAACGCCTGGCGAAGCGGCTCTACAGCACCAGTGGTGGCTCGGGAAGCTCGACATGGCGATGGGCAGGCTCGGGGAGAGCTTCAAAGTGGGTCTCACCGTGCGCCCGATGCTGCCCGAATAAGCCGCCGTTGGCAAGCTCGGAATTACGCCATGTACAAGGGTTCTCACGCTATGTGTTATGATGCCAACTTGTGCGCCCCTAAGTCTAGCTCCTATGTGCGAAGTTTGATGGGATATAAACGAGAATCAAACGGGAATTTCCACATTTCTTACCCGAAGGTGACTTTGCACCGGCTGGAAGCAAACTGCAAAATTCACCGTCGACGCTCAACCTCCTGGCTCAGGCTTCGGAGATGAGTTGCAGGAGGTGCTTGCACGTCCGAAAACAGCTTGGCTTGATCATGACAAACCCGGGATGAGGCTTCCCACGAGAGCACCTCTTCTCGGCTTGGTGGTGACTGCTGCGGATCGGTGTGATTCTCGGGGTAGAGAGCACGAGATCACTGTATGATGATTTGAGGGGGTAGTGGAGAGTGCTGTGGTGCCGTTTTGCTGCTCAGCTGAGGATTGTGCGCGAGATTGGTGGGTGGCTGACGATCGGAGGAGCAGCGGCTACTCTGATCAGTTTCTTGCGCGGGGGAGCCGAGAAGTGATCGGTTCTGCTTTTGATCGGGTCGGCTGCGAGGATAAGAGGGAGAGGCGATGTCAGTCGGCGCTGCCAGCCCGAGCATGAGCTGTCCGAGCGACCAGCTCGATGGCGCCCTTGGAGGAAGCCCGAGAAACCGAGTGTTGAATTTTCAGTCGGTTGGATTTGCAGTAAAGGCTGACATGTGGGTCCCACCCCCCTTTTAACCTCTGAAATTAACTTCCTCTCACTGCTACAAACAGTAATCCCTCTAATACCCTTGGTCACTGGTAGAATTTGTAGAATTCAAATTGTGAAGTGTTTGACTAAATTTCAGCACATATGCAGTTTGAAATTCAAATAAAGTTTTAATTTGCTAAACTTAGCTCAGGTCAAGATCAACTCCAAATGGAGTGAAAATTGGTGGGTGAGCTCACAAAAATGTGATGAGTAATAATATGCCTTCCACTTTTGAATTCATGGGATGGAAAATAATTTGAATTTAAATTTGAGTTCAAACCACCCTCTTTCTAGCTATACCCAAAAGAACATCAAAAAGGTTTTGAATTTGGGTGACACTTGGCATGGACATCCCTAGCAAAGTGTAGGAGTTTTTCATATGTCCAGCCCCTATATGATGCATGTGGGAAATACCACTTTTGCATTTTGTGAGTTTATTCCCTAATGGTCATGTTGATGGTGTTTACTTACTCTTCAAATGTATTCATCAAGTTTCTTCAAATGAAGTGTGGGTGTGGTGATGAACACTTTGAATATGTGCCAAAAACTTAGGCCCTTACATTCCTTCGCCCTTAAAAGAATCTCGTCCCGAGATTATAAGGTGAAAATGAGAGAGAGGATGGTGGAAAATTACCATATATGAGACATGAAAATGTCGGGGTAGCTTGCGCGAAGAAATCCTTCGCTCTCCCATGTCGCTTCATCCACAGAGTGATTACTCCATAGAACTTTGTAGAACCACAACGTACGGTTGCGTATGGTTCGGGCCTTTTCATCTATAACCTGAACCGGTTCCTCCCGATACATGAGATCCGGTTTCAGTTCTTCAATATCCTCCAGATGAATGGCAGTTGATAGGTTGAGACACTTTCTCAGCTGGGAGATGTGAAAGACGTCGTGCACACCGCAAAGTGCTTCTGGTAATTTCAGCCGGTATGCTACTGATCCACATCTTTCGGTAGTCTGAAATGGACCGAAGAATCGGGGTGCCAACTTTCCCCTCACCCCGAATCTGTTCACGCCCTTCATTGGAGACACACGTAGGTATACGTGATCCCCGACTTCGATCTGTAATGGGCGTCTTCTCCGGTCCGCATATTGTTGACAAGATCAATCCCGAAGGTAACCCTTTCACCCGACTCACATCAATTTAGTGATGTGCAGGATTTTTTCCAGTATAGCGCCTCGTAAGGCGCCATCTTGATGCTGGCTTGGTACCCATTGTTGTACGACAACTCGGCCAACGGCAAGTGATCATCCCAATTCTTGCCGTGGTTGATAGTGCAACCTCATAGCATATCTTCTAAAATTTGGTTTACCCGCTCAGTTTGTCCATCCGTCTGTGGGTGGTATGCTGAACTGCGAATCAGCTTCGTCCCCAATGCAGCGTGTAGCTGCTCCCAAAAACAGGACACAAATAAAGTGCCCCAATCCGATATGATGGTACGGGGTTCGCCGTATAAGCATAGGATCCATGAGATGTACAGTTCAGCGTACTTCTTGGCGTTGTAGTTGGTGTTGACTGGGATGAAATGGGCAACTTTGGCGAGCCGGTCGGTGACCACCCACACAGAATCATGCTTCTGAAAAGTGGTGGGTAAACCGACGATGAAGTCCATGCTCACATCTTCCCACTTCCAGGCAGAAACGCCCAGTGGTTGTAGCAGTCCCGCTTTCTGCATATGATCTGCCTTCACCCTTCGACATGTATCACACTCGGACACGTACTTTGCGATCTCCCGCTTCATCCGTTTTCACCAAAACTAGCTTCTGAGTTCTTGATACATTTTGTTGCTGCCGGGGTGAATAGAAAACTTTGACAAGTGAGCCTCATCAAAGATTTTCTTCCGTAACTCTGGGTTACGGGGTACGACGATCCGGTCCTTGAACCATAGGACGTCGTCTCCATCTTTTCAGAAACATTTCAGTTCCCCACTGTCTATACGTCTCCGCAAATGCGACATGCCCTTGTAATTTTTCTGGGCTGCCGCTATCTCTTCATGGATGGTGGGGGGTCAAAGCTAAGTTGTAGAGAGCTCCATGTGGAATCACATGCAGTGGTGGTTCGCTCTCTTCCAATGGTGTGATGGTCAGATTGTTGACGTGTGACTTGTGACTCAGCGCATCCGCCACCACGTTTGCCTTGCCGGGGTGATAATGAATCTCTATTTCGTAATCCTTTATCAACTCTAACCATCTTCGCTGACTCATGTTCACTCTTTCTGAGTGAATATATACTTGAGGCTCTTGTGGTCGGTATATAAATATACGAGGTTACGAGTAGGTAGTGCTTCCACATTTTAAGTGCAAGTAACATGACAGCGAGCTCCAAGTCGTGAGTTGGATAATTCTGCTCATGGTTTCTGAGCTGCCGTGATCCATATGCGACCACCCCTCGGTCTGGCATCAGCACACATCCGAGCCCAATGCCGGATGCATCGCAGTACACATCGAACGGTTTTGTTGTGTCTGGCTGCGCCAAAACCGGTGCTGATGTCAGGTGCTTCACTAATGCCTTGAACGCTGCTTCACATGCTGTACTCCGAACATATTTGGTAGCCTTGTTTAGCAGTTCTGTCATAGGCTTTGCAATCTTTGAGAAGTTCGGAATGAACCTCCGATAATATCCCGAGAGTCCATGGAAACTCCGTAACTCGTGAACAGTTCTCGGGGATTTCTAATTCAGCACTTGTGTGATCTTACTCTGGTCTACAGCGATACCCTCCGCTGAGATGATATGCCCGAGAAAAGGCACTTGCGGTATCCAGAACTCGCACTTGCTGAATTTCGCGTATAGTTTGTGATCCCGCAGCCATTGCAAGACTATACGCAGATGCTGCTTGTGCTCTTCCTCCGACTTGGAATATACCAATATGTTGTCGATTAAGACCACGACAAACTTGTCCAGCTCCGGCATGAATACCGAGTTCATCAAATACATGAAGTGAGCTGGAGCATTAATTGGTGAGGCCGAAGGACATGACCAGGTACTCATAAAGTCCGTACCTCATCGAGAAAGCTGTCTTCAGAATATCCTCAGCCCGTATTTTAATCTGGTGGTACCCGGATCTTAAGTCCATCTTGGAAAAGATCTTTGCTTCGACCAACTGATCAAACAACATGTCGATCCGTGGCAACGGGTACTTGTTCTTGATGGTTACGGCGTTTAGTGGACGATAGTCCACGCAAAGCCGCAACGTCTCGTCTTTCATCTTCACGAATAATGCCGAACAGCCCCATGGCGAGGAGCTCGACCTTATAAAACCCTTCTCCAGCAAGTCCGTTAGCTGAGTCTTCAGTTCAGCTAATTCCTTGGACACCATCCTGTACGGCCTTCGGGATATTGGCATGGTTCCCGGTGCAAGTTCAATCTTGAACTCCACCTCTCTGTCGGGCGGCATCCCCGATAAATCATCCTGGAATACGTCAGGGAAATCACGGACCACTGGAATGTCTTCCAATCTGATTGTGGTGGATTGATATATACTTGGAAGTTTGATTTCTGGACTGTCCAGAAATAAGGAGTGTGATTCGTGCACTTTTGAGTTCAAGTGCACGATTCGGAGGACAGTGTCTAAAACAGCGCCGTGGCGGGTTAACCACGACATCCCTAAGATGACATCGACCTTCTGTCCCTCTAAAACTATGAGAGACGTAGGGTACATCCTACCCACTAAGCATAATGGCGCTTTTGGAACCATCATGCTTGTTGAAATTTTCCCACCCGGTGAACAAATCAAGTATGGACTATCGGTGGGTAGTATTTTTAAGCTGTATTTAGCAATGAAAGCTTGGCTAATAGAGCTATGCGTGGCGCCTGAATCAAATAATACTATGGCGCGATGCTGGTGGAGTTGGAACATACCCGCAAGGATTTGTTCACCCTCTGGCACGTCCTCTATGGCGAGTTGGTGGACGGTGCCGGGCCTAGGGTTTGCCCGCCGCGCATTAGTGGGGTTCCGGGGCTGACTCCTCCCCGGAAGTTGCGGTGCAACTCCGCCGCCTTGCCTCTCTGGACAACTGCTGGCGAAGTGTCCCGGACGACCACACTTGTAGCATGTGTCTGCTGCTTGTCCGGTGCTTCGGGGATGAAAGCCCGGCATGCGCTGCTGAGGTGCATACGCACGCGGCATCGCCCGCTGCTGCTGTTATTTCTGCAGAGGTGGGACTGGCAGTGCCGGCCTGAATGCCGGTGGAGAATATGGCCGACTGCGGAATGGCATCGACCTCTGTGGTGGCTGCAAGCGTGGACCCGATGGTGGGCGATTCACCATCCGATATTTCTGAGAAGGACCACCTCCCTCTCCGATGCTTTGCGGCGCGCTTCGCTTCCTTTCCGCCGCCGCTAAATCCTTGCCGGAGTCCACTTGAACAATCGCAGCATCAATAATGTCATTGAGGCTGCCGTGATTGAACATCGCCAGCTTGTCCTTCAGGAGCGGATTAATCCCCTGGTAGAAATGATCCCGCCGCTTCTCGTCGGTATCGGCGTGATACGAAGCGTAGAGCGCAAGATCATTGAATGCCCTGGAGTATTCTAGCGCGTTCCGGCTCCCTTGCTGCAGGCATAAGAACTCCTGTGTCTTCCTCTTCATGAGACCCGGCGGTATATGATAGGCCCTGAAGGCCGTCCGGAATTCCACCCAGGTCATAACTCGCTCGGTGGGCAGCGAAGCACAGTAATTCGCCCACCACGCGCTCGCGGATCCCTGGAGCTGTTGGTCCGTGAACTGAGTCTTGCGCTGCTCACTCACTTGGAGCAGTCCGAACTTCATCTCCATCGTGCGGAGCCAGTTGTCCGTATCGAGGGGTTCATCTGCCCTAGAGAATAACGGGGGATGAGTAGCCAGAAAATCAGAGTAGGAGCTCTGTTGGCGCTCCTCACGATCTTGACGCCTCTCTGGTCGAGACGTATTTGCAATAAGGGTCTGCAGCAACTCCGTGTGCTGCTGATGAGAGCCCGCCATCGCTGTCACAATGTCAGCCAAAGTAACCGTTGGCGGTGGGGGTGGCGGTTGTTGCTGTTGCTGCTCCTGCTGTTTCTGTCCCTAGGAGTCCCCGGGAGGTTGTTGGGAGGTTTCTCCCTTCTGACTGGAACCCCCAACGTCCGGTTTGGCATGAGTACGAGTCATTCTAAAATTCAAAACAGCAGCGATCAGCACATGTCGTACTTAAAATTCCATTTGAAACAGTATGTATTGAAGTGACACATGAATAATTTGCACAACATTTACATATACTGATACAGCATAAACTTTATACAAGATACATTAGTCTCGGATCCCCGAGAAGTCGTGCTCATGTCGTCACTACCTATACATGTACTACTGTCTAAACGACATGTCATCGATTACAAAAGTTTGGGTTACATCACCCTTGCTGCCCTACTTGGCAACAGTAACCCCCTACTCGGAGTAGAACTCGACCTCCTGCAGGTCATCTTCCTCCGGTACCTCTGCTGGTAGCTCTGGGTCCACAACCTCCTCTTCCGGCTCGGGTTCCTCCATTGCTGGAAGACCCAAGACCACGGGTATGGCACCTACCACCGGTATGCCCATTACCGGAGGTACGAGGTCCTGCAACGCGTGCACCTCGTCCATGGCTTGGTTGTAGTCCTCTTCATAGCCTTGCCCCTCCTCAATAGCATCGTCCCGCTCTTGAGTAAGGACCTCATTCTGCTGGGTCACAGCCTGCACCTGTTGTTGCAAAGCCGTGATGTCGACACGGCTTTTCTTCTTCGCCTTCTTCAGACGATGCAACTGATTGTGTTGTTCGTTCAGTCGCTTTATCATCGGAAGGAGAACATTGCGGAGTGCGCTGTGAGCACTCTTGAAATGATCTCCATGGCTGTTGCTCTCCTTGAGCCTCAAGGCGAGACATTCCGTATGAACAGCTTGGCTGTCCATCACGGCCTTTCCCGCCCTCAATTGGAGACTGAGGTTTGCCTCCGCGGGACTGTACCTTGGGCAATCCGGATCTGTTGCCTCCATGTACCTCCCTTCCCACACGTGATTAGCCCGTCCCTCCACCGGAACAAGCGTGTATGGAGTACTCTCCATAGCTCCCATGTGTAGTTGGCAGAAACGCGACATAGTGTCGCGGGCTGCCACTTACCACATTTCTTCCGGCTGTCTGCCTCTCACCGTAACGGTGAACGGCACCCAACCGGGTGGCGTAGGCCCTGCAGAAACTTCGACATGGATCGTCCACGTCTTGTTCCCCTCCTCGCCTTCTTCCTTGGTGAAGTACTGCGGCCTCTTGCTAAACCCGAAATATTGAAGCATTTGCCTCAATGCTTCGGGATAGCCACTGTGGTGAGAACAGTGGGACACCACTCACCCGTTCTCCAACTGTCTATCCGCTGTCATATGTAAAAACATATTTGAGAAATGTCAAATATTTATTTGAACAGTAAACCATTGAGTTATAACATAAAACATGTCATTGAACTCATAAAACTTGGAAACATAGTTCAAACTTAAACAAATTTGACTGCTGATCTGCTGTCCACTATGACAGCCCTGACAAGTTTCCATTTCAACCTGATTTAGACCATGCTAAAGGCAAAACCAATTCTGGAGCTCAACATCAAAGTTAAAGCTAACTTCAGTAGCTTTCCATAAAGTATTTGCTTAGCCGAAGATCTGTCTTGGTTCAACAGTTATGAGATTTCAAAGTTAGCAGAATTTCTGGAGAAAATTGGGCAGCACCTCCCTGCTTTAGGTACTGATTTGATCCAAAAATTCCAGTTAATTCTACCCCCAATCTGACAAACTTTCTGTTACAAAGTTTTAACCCATCTCATAAACTTTTCAGAACTACCTTATTTTCTATTTTTTGGATTTTTATGCAGGAAGATATGCTCGATTTACAGAGAGTTACAGTGAGTGTTTGATCTGCCCTGTTTTCTTGACAGTTTCAACTCTACTGCATTTTTTGATTGGTTAAGGGATGAAACACCTCTGGATCTCAACAGAAAAGTTGTAAAGCTCTTCTAAAGCTTTCCATAAATGTATCATATGACCCAACTTCGAAATAACTCAACCTCTAGCCTCTGACTAACTTCAGCCTTATTTCAGCTGAAAACAGGGGACTCTGTCCTTAGTATCCTATAAGTTAAAAACTTGTTAACTTTGAATATCCTGATCAAGGGACGGAGTTACATCATGTTTTAGTGCTCCGGATTAAAACTTTCCAGTTTTACAATGAAGTTGTTCATTTAGTGGAGTGTGACGTCGATGCGTCACCAGATCATGTTGGTACTACGTCCTCACAAAGGAAAACCTATACCAGACTTAGCCGGCTTCATTAATTGAGTGGCACTAAGCGTCACTCGAACACGGATGCTACACGTCTACCATTTCATGGTCAGACTACCTGCAGATAACTCACACAATCGTCAGACTCGGCTGCACACCGAGCCCGGTATCCATACAGTTCGTACACCCGGCCGTCATCACTCGCCCGGATGTTCTCAAGCCAAACACGCCTTGAGCTACGTGTTCACGTTACAGACCACGTGACAGGGTCTCCCAAATTGCCCAAAGCACGCAAGGGACAGACGTTGCTCGAATACCCCAAACGACATGAAGAGTCGTAGAGGATATTAAAGTGGGTCGGGTTACCTGCCACCCGTGGGGCTCCACCCTTCAGCTTGTGCGCACTGGTGGACAGCGCTTATGTGCACCCCCCAAGACATAAAGCATCCCGAGATGCACGATTTTCTGACATAAGCAAATAGGTTAGTATGTCACTTTCTATATTCTAATAACATCCTTATATGGGCTACTAACTCGTTCCTCACTGGATTTTTGAAAAAGATGACCTTTGTAGTGCGTTAAATCTCAAGCGAGCTCTGATACCACGCTGACACGACCCCACAGTCTTGTCGAGCCAGGATCACGCTGAGGGGTGCTGCGTTGCACAGCACCGGATAACACACATCAAAGATACAAAGCGGAAGCAAAGTTTTATTACATAAACAGGTTTATGAACATTTGTACACCAAAATATGTTCAGTCTACACTCACAGGCGTAGACTATGCATCGAGTGCACGTTCAGCCCGTGAACGTGTCCCCGCTAGCACGCACACACACTAACACGACGGCGTGCACGACTCCCACTCGACGGGGTTCCCCTCCTGGGTTTCGTCTCCTCCTCGGGAGTCCCTTCCTTATAAAACCCTGCAAAAGCTTCAAACACAAGCAGTGAGCATAATGGCTCAGGAATACTGACCCGTCTCTCCTATACATGAAACTTCTACATTAATGGTTTTAGGGTACATGAGGTAAATTAAGTTGCAAAGGACTCGCCTAATTAATTGAACCTTACTTTCAAGTTTTAGCAGCAGGTTGTGGAGAACCTTACGCTAAGGCACATGAGAGAGCCGCAATCAAATAAGAAACACATTTCTCTCATGTACTTTGCCCAAAGTCGAAAAGAACATTAATTAGCTCTAAACTACAACAAGACATTAACAAGCAAAGTATGGCTTTCAAATCAGCAAACTTTTAACATGTATCTAGCCTGTTCTTTCTACGTCATGGTACAGTGAACAAGTGGTACTCACTGACCGCGAGGGACGGTGATTATAATTGATTCACACCTGCAGGGTTACCCGAATAACCCGTCACATACGCCCGTACTCGATGTTGCCTACAGCAACCATCACGGACGTCGTACGCAACAACCTTACACCCGTCAGCCAAATGTTGAACCGGTCCAATCGTCCCAAGCAAGAGGTCTCCGCGTGCACATCCACAGTGCCGCCAGCCGATTTACACCTCGAGCCCTCAACCTACCCTCTGAACGACCAGCTATGCCTCAACACCCAGCTACCCGAGTTACATTGGTTTCCCGGTTCCCATATAGCCAGTAGGTATTCGGTACTATTCTAGCTTGTTCAACAGGCCCGCACACGGCTCGGTCCTCAATCGACACAAGCGGAGCTATAGCATCCAGGCCCCAAAGTCCTGCTGCCCTTACTCTCCGCTCGGTCTCATTTTTCTTGCCATGTGTATCGTTTTCTATCTTTAGCCGAGTCGAGTGCCTCTAGCCTATCCTCGCGAGTAGTTCCAACTACTCTACTTGTACCGAATCCTACTCTATCTTAGCATTGCAGTAGCTAAAGGGGTTTTTCAATCCTAATTCCAACCCATGGTTTTCTTGGCTATGCATTTGGGTTTCAAACAAGACTCTAATCCAAGAAGTAAGTGGTACTCAAAGTAAGTTCTCAAAACAATAAAAATTTGTAAAAAGGTTAATGCAAAATGGAGCTTGCCTTGCTGCTCTTGGTCGTAGGATAGCTGCTCCTCCGGAGTGACGAAGTCTAAGACTTCGGGATCCTCCTCAACCTTAGCGACTACATGAGGTAACATGTATATGTATTAATTTAAATGCATTTGAATTGAATTTAAGTTTGTGACGACTATAAGTCTTACTAGAAAGACCCGATGACTCTGAAATTCTTACTGTGGTTTGATTACATCCTAAAAAGATACTTGGCCAAGTTTCATTTGCAGCAAAGCTCATTTGAGCTCTCCACAAATAATTATGTACTTCACCTTAGTTGGAGCTTCTAGGGTGTTCTAGGGATTTTCATGGAGCAAGCCATGACTTTCTGGAAACTAGATTTTTAGAGGGTTCTAATGGAGTTGGTCTCACTTAATTTGAAGGTTCCTAGCTAAATATATGAGCTAAACAATTTCAGATAAATTCTGAAAATGTTTCTGGACATTTTCTATTTTCTCTGGAACAGTTTCATTAATCACCCCATTCGGGGGGATCAAATGAGCTTAAATGGTGAAATTTTTATTGTACCTCAGGAATATTTTTGTGAACATCCTAGCAAAATTTCAGAATTTTCCTCCAAAGGGTTCTCCAGCTAAAATTCTTGACAGTTTAAATTTGCAGAATTAATTCTGCAGAAATAGAGATTTTCATAGAGCGAAACTTAATTTGCTGCAAAGTAATCAGAGAGCTGAATCCAACAAAATTTGGTTCACTCGATTTAGAGTTTCCTAGCCAAAGTTATGTGGGTTTGAAGTTTGAACTAAATCTAAAACTCGGGGAAATGTTTAAATCTGCCGGTGGGTCCACGGATACACGTGTCGGGCGCCGGGCTACAGGTTTAATTCCCGCGCTGCCACAGTCGATCCGTGCCCACAGAAGAACAAACCGCCCGGTTTCCTTCCACTGACAGTGGGCCCGGCTCGGTCATCTTCAACCTCGTGCCTCCCTCGCGGTAGCGCCGCCGAGGTCGCCGGAGCACGTTGATCCCACCGCCTGGGATTTAAACATTTCCCGAATTTCAGTTTCTAGTTCAAACTTCAAACCCACATAACTTTGACTAGGAAACACCAAGTCGAGTGAAACAAATTTTGTTAGATTCGGATCTCTGAGTACTTTCCAACAAATCAATTTTCACTTTATGAAAATCCTTATTTCTCCTAAATTAATTCATCAAAGTTTAAACTGTTTAGAATTTTAACTGGGGAACCCTTTGGAGGAAAATTCTACAATTTAGCCAGGATGTTAACCATAATATACCTGAGCTACCATAAGAATTTCAGATCCATTTGTGCTCGTTTGATACACCTAATAGTGTGATTAATGAAACTGTTTCAGAGAAAATGAAAAATGTCCAGAAACATTTTTCATAATTTCTCTGAACTTGTTTAGATCATATCTTTGGCTAGGAATCTTCAAATTAAGTGAAACAAATTCCATTAGAACCCTCTGAAAAATCTAGTTTCCAGAAAGTGATGGCTTGCTCCATGAAAATCCCTAGAACACCCTAAGAGCTCCAATTTAAGGCCAAATACACATTTATTTGTGGAGGGCTCAAGTGAGCTTTGCTGCAAATGAAACTTGGCCAAATATCTGTTTAGGTTGTATCAGAGCCACAGTAAAAATTTCATAGTCATTGGAACTGTCTAGCAGTCCTTATGGTCATAACAAATTCAACTTCAAATTCAAATGCATTCAAATTGACATATACATATATTTATCTTGTGTAGTCGCTAAGGTTGAGGAGGAGCCAGAAGTCTTAGACTTCATAACTCCGGAGGAACATCTAGCCTATGACCAACAGCAGCAAGTCAAACTCCGGTTTGCATAAACCATTTTATAAATTTAACTGTTTTGAGAACTTATTTCGAGTACCGACTTTATTTATGCATTAGAAACTTGTTTGAAAACCCAAATGCATAGCCAAGAAAACAATGGTTTGGGCTTAGGTTTTAAACCTTGATTAGCTACTGCAATGATAAGATAGTGTAGGATTTGGTACAAGTCGAGTAGTTGGAACTGCTGGCTAGAATAGGCTAGAGGCACACTACTCGGGTAAAGATAGCAAATGAAACACATGGCAAGAAAAATTATACCAAGTGGAGAGTAAGGGCAGAAGGACTTTGGGGCATGGGTGCCATAGCTCCGCTTGTGTCAATTGAGGAACGAGCCGTGTGCGGGCCTGTTGAACAAGCTAGAACAGTATCAAAGACCTACCGGATATATGGGAACCGGGAAACCGATGTAATTCGGGTAGCTAGGTGTTGAGGCATTGCTTGTCGTCCAGAGGGTAGGTTGAGAGCTTGAGGTCTAAATCGGCTGGCGGCACTGTGGATGCACTCGCAGAGACTTCTTGCTTGGGACGATAGGACCGGTTCAACATTTGGCTGATGGATGAAAGGTGGTTGCGTATGACGTCCGTGATGGTTGCTGTAGGCAACATTGAGTAGGGGCATTTGTGACGGGTTATTCGGGTAACCCTGCAGGTGTAAATCAACTATAATCGCTGTCCCTCGCGGTCAGTGAGTACTACTTGTTCACTGTACCGTGCATAGAAAGAACAGTCCAGATTCATGTTAAAAGTTTGCTGATTTGAAGGATGGACCTTGATTGCTAATGAAGTGCTGCAGTTTAGAGCTACTTAAAGTTCTTTTCAACCTTGGTCAAACCACATGAGAGAAATGCGTTTCTTGTTTGATTGTGGCTCTCTTATGTGCCTTAGCGTGAGGTTCTCCACAACTTGCTGCTAAAACTTGAAAGTAAGGTTCATCTATTTAGGCGTGTCCTTTGCAACTTACTTTGCCATTTACACTGTAATCCAGCATGTAGAAGTTTCTTGCATAGGAAAGACGGGTCAGACATGCTGAGCCATCGTGCTCACTGCTTCTGTTTAAAGTTTTTGCAGGGGCTTTATGAGGAGGAGACTCCTGAGGAGGAGACGGACCCCCAAGGGGGCAACCCCGTCGAATGGGAGTCGTGCACGCCGCCGTGTTAGTGTGCGTGTGTGCTAGAGGGGACACGTTCACGGGCTGAACGTGATCTCTGTGCTTAATCTACGCCCATGAGTGTGGACTGAACATATTTTGTTGTAAACATGTTCATAAACTCTTTTATGTAATAAAAACTTTGCTTCCGCTTTGTACCATTTATGTGTGTTATCAGGTGTTGTGCAACGCAGCACCCCTCAGCGTGATCCGGGCATGTTGAGGTCGTGAGGTCCTCGCAGCGTGGTATCAGAGCTCGCTTGAGGTTTAACGCACTAAAAAGGTCACCTTTTTCAAAAACTTGGTGAGTAACGAGTTAGTAGGCCATATAAGGATGTTATTAGTGTATAGAAAGTGGCAATACTAACCTAGTTGCTTATGTTGGAAAATCATGCATCTCCGGACGTCATATGTCTGGGGGTGCATGTAAGCGCTGTCCACCAGTGCGCACAAGCTAAAGGGTGGAGCCTCACGGGTGGCAGGTAACCTGGCCAGCTTTAGTATCCTCTATGACTCTTCATGTCGTTTGGGGTATTCGAGCAACACCCTTCCCTGGTGTGCTACGGGCAAGTTTGGGAGACCCTGTCACGTTGTTAGTAACGTCAACACGTAGCTCAAGGCATGATTGGCTTGAGAACACCCGTGCGAGTGATGACGGATGGATGTATGAACTGTATTGGGACCAGGTTCGGTGTGCAGCCAAGCCCGACGATTGAGTGAGTTATTTGCAGGTATTCTAACCACGAATCGGTGGACGAGTAGCATCCGTGTGCGAGAGACGTTTATTGCCACTGAACTAACGAAGCCGGCTAAGTCCGGTATTGATTTTTCTTTGTGAGGAACGTAGTACCGGCATGAACTGGTGACGCTTCGACGTCACACCCCACTAAATGATTAACATCATTATAAAACCTGAAAGTTTTGATCCATAGGACTAAAACTTTGATATAACTTCTTCCCTGAATCAGGATGTTCAAAGTTAACGAGTTTTCAACTTATAGGATATTAAGGACAGAGTTCCCTGTTTTCAGCTGAAATAATGCTGTGGTTAGACAGAGGTTAAAGGCTGAGTTCTTTCGAGGTTGGGGTAATATGATAAATTTATGGAAATCATTGGAAGAGCTTTACAACTTTTCTATTGATGCCCAGAGGTGTTTCATCCCTTAACCAGTCGAAAAATGCAGTAGAGTTGAAACTGTCCAGAAAACAGGACAGATTAAATAGTCTCTCTAACTTTCTGTAAATTGAGCATAACATCCTGCATAAAATCCAAAAATATAAAATGACGTAGTTATGAAAATTTCATGAGATGTGTTACAACTTTTTAACAGAAAGTTTTGTTAAATTCGATGAAGAAATAACTGGAATTCTTGGATCAAATCAGTACCTCAAGCAGCGAGGTGCTGTCCAATTGTTTCCAGAAATTCTATCAAATTTGACATTTCGTAAGTTTTGAACCAGGACTTATCTGAGGCCAATCAAATAATCTCTGGAAATCTATTGAAGTTAGCTTTAACTTTGATGCTGAGCTTCAGAATTGGTTTTGCTTTAGCATGGTCTAAATCAGGTTGAAAAGGAAACTGGTCAGGGCTGTAAGTTTGGGCAGCAGACCAGCAATCAAATTTGTTCTAAGTTTGATTTGTGTTTCTAAGTTTTATGGGTTCAATAACATGTTTTAATGTTATAACTCAATTATTTCCTGTTGAAATGAATATTTGACCTTTTTCTAATATATTCTACAGATGACAGTGGATAAACAACTAGACAACGGGTGGGTGTCATCCCACTGTTCTCAACGCAGCGGTTATCCGGAACTGTTGAGGCTAATGCTCCAACATTTCGGTACGTGGAAAAGCCGCAGTACCTCGCCAAGGAAGAAGGCGAGGAGGGGAACAGGACATGGACCATCCATGTCGATGTTCCAGCAGGACCTACGCCACCCGGTTGGGCACCGTTCACCATCACGGTGAGAGGTAGACAACCGGAGGAGATGTGGCAGCCCACGACACCATGTCACGCTTCTGCCAACTACACATGAGAGCTATGGAGGGCAGTCCATACGCGCTCGTTCTGGTGGAGGGACGAGCTAATCATGTGTGGAGGGAGAGGTACATGGAGGCAACAGATCCTGGTTGCCCAAGGTACAACCCCGCAGAGGCAAACCTCATCCTCCAGTTGAGAGCAGGAAAGACCGTGATGGACAGCCAAGCTGTCCATACTGATCATCTTGCCGTGAAGATCAAGGAGAGCACCAGCCATGGAGACCATTTCGAGAGTGCTCACAGCGCACTCCGTAATGTTCTCCTTCCAACGATAAAGCGACTGAATGAACAACACAATCAGTTGCGTCGTATGAAGAAGGCGGAGAAGAAAAGCCGCGTCGACATCACGGCTTTACAGCAGCAAGTGCAGGCCTTGACCGAGCAAAATGAGGTCCTCACTCAAGAGCGTGATGATGCCATTGAGGAGGGCAAGGGCTGGGAAGAGGACTACAACCAGGCCATGGACGAGGTGCACGCGTTGCAAGACCTCGTGCCTCCGGTAGTGGGCCTACCGATGGTAGGTGCCGTACCCGTGGTTTTCGGTATCCCGACGATGTGGGAATCTGAGCCAGAAGAGGAGTTCATGGACCCTGAGCCACCAGAAGAGGTAGCGGAGGAGGACGACCTGCAGGAGGTCGAGTTCTACTCCGAGTAGTGAGTTACCATTGCAATTGGGGCAGCGAGGGTGGTGTGTAAAAACTTTTGTAATCGGGGACATGTCGTGTAGATAGTAGCATGTGTATAGGTAGTGACAACATGAGCACGACTTCTCAGGAATCCGAGAATAATGTATCTTGTATAAAGTTTATGCTTTATCAATATATATGAATGTTGTGCAAGTTTATTCATGTGTCACTTCAATACCTACTGCTTTATATAGAATTTTAAGAATGACATGTGCTGATTGTTGCTGTTTTGAATTTCGGAATGACTCGCACTCATGCCAACCTGGAAGTTGGGGGTTCTAGTCAGGGGGCAGATGCCTCCCAACAGCCTCCCAAAGATTCCTTGGGACAGCAACAGCAACAACCGCCACCACCACCGCCAGCGGTTACATTGGCCGACATCATTGCGGCTATGGTGGGTTCACATCAGCAGCACACGGAGTTGCTGCAAACATTAATTGCAAATACGTCTCAACTAGAGAGGCATCAAGACTGCGAGGAGCGCCAACAAAACTCCTACTCTGACTTTCTAGATACTCATCCCCCGGTAATTTCAAGGGCAGATGAACCCCTCAATGTGGACAACTGGCTCCGCAAGATGCAGATGAATTTTGGGCTGCTCCAAGTGAGTGAGCACCACAAGACTCAGTTCACGGTCCAACTGCTTCAAGGATCCGTGAGCTCTTGGTGGGCGAACTACTGTGCTTCGCAACCCACCGAGCGAGTTATGACCTGGGCGGAGTCCGGGACGGCCGTCATGGCCTATCACATACCGCCGGGTATTATGAAGAGGCAGCAGGAACGCGCTGGAGTACTCCACGGTGTTCAATGATCTCACGCTGTACGCATCCTATCACGCCGATACTGATGAGAAGCGGCAGGATTGTAGTATCGAAGTACACGTGTAAAGCTACCAGAGGGGGGTGAGTGGTAGATAAAACTTTTCAGCGGAAGCAACAAAACACCCCTCAGCAGAAAACCGATCTGTTAAAGAAACCGTGTGTGCGACTAATCTAAACGTGTTCAACTGTGACAAAACTAGTATATATTGTAGAGAATCAAGTCACTAATACGTCACAACAAGAATCATGAAAATCCGTTGAGAGAAACTCAAGTTACGATCGAAAGATCGAACAAAGGTCAATCTGTCCTACGCGAGAAAAACAGTTCTGGAATACTGCAAAGAAACTCGTGTAGATCAGAAACCACAAATTCAATGAATGTGAAATTTTCACATATGATAGATAATAAAGTTGTGAAGACAACCCAAAAAGAATCACATCAATTGGATCTGTAAAACTCGAGTTATGATAAAACCACTGAAGCAAGGTAGTGCTGAACAGAAACTCGACGAGAAAAACTTGTCTGAAACAAGTCGGACGAACAAGGCACAAAAGTTCCTTTAGAATACGAATTTTATTCATCAAAACACAAGAGGAACAGCCCCAAAGTCGTGTACCCACGAGCCTTGGCCTCCCTTGCTTATATAACCAGCACTAAGGCCAACCCAATTCAAACTAGGACTCATACTCCTACTTGGATTCAAACTGTAACTTTCCAATACTGCTCAAGACTCTTCTACACGCAGATAGAAGCAATCTTAAGACTTCCAAACACCTTAGTAACGTCCCAAACATTCCTAAAACAACTCAAATTCGTGACCCACATGAAATCCTATCATAACCAACTTAAAACTTTCCATATTTGAGTCAAACACGACTCAGCCGCAGCCTGAGTCCATAACCTAGTCGGTTGGACCTTTCCGACCAATTCTTTACGTCCACATCTCTTCATCACGCCTTGGAACCATGCAGCCACGTCCATGCACTCCTTGCACACGTGCAAACTTCTTCCAACGACGTCCAAGATACCTTCATATGCATTGTTCTTGATTCAAACATACTGCGCAACCTCCCGATCAACTCAACCACAATTCCTCCCGAACTTGATTGTTGAACCTCATCTTCTCCCTAAGACTAGTTCAATGGATCCCGTCACCAGCCATGTCTTGACCTCAAGCAGCACCTGCACATGAATAAACAACCAATACTTCCGAGCACAAGTCCTCGACTTGACTCTCGTTAGTTACGAAACTACAACATCTTACGTGAGCACCTCACATAAGCATGATGTAAACCATAGCAAAATGATATCAGCCATAACCACCAAAACACACCAAAAACATAGTAAAATAATACTAAGCAAAATTTCCATAACAGTAAAGCAAGCTCAAAACATTGCAAGTTAAAAGCAGAACCATTGCAATCAAGCTCCGAACCTTACCAAAGCTAACCGGACCTTGAACCGGAGCTTACCAAAGCTAGTCGGACCTAGCGCCGGAGCTTACTAAAGCTTAGTCAGACCTAGCACGGAACTTACCAAAGCTAGTCGGACCTAGCACCGGAGCTAGCAAAAACAAGTCGGACCTAACCAAAATAAGTCAGACCTAGACAAATCAAGTCAGACCTTACGTCGGACTTTGCAGGAGCTCGGACCTAGAGTCGGACCTTGTTAGAAAGGTGTTTTGATAGTATTCAAAACTTTTATCATCAAAGCCAATGTATTTAGCACACATAGGTCTCACAATCTCCCCCTTGATGAATGCATTGGCAACACCACTTAAAATCCGAACATTGGCTTATTCACATGAAATGTTTTGAAAACAATTTCTCCCCCTTTGCAAGTCATAAATAAAATGAGAACAAAAACAAAAATACCAAAAATTCTCCCTCTGAGAAGAATCGTGCCAAAACACTCGTGAATGTGTGCAATGTGTGATCAATTTATCCCCCTTTGACAATGTATTCAGCAAGGTACAAAAGAGAAATTTTGATTTGTTATGAGCACATTATAACATATACATATAAAACAAAGCTCATCCAAATTATACTATCAAGTAACTTACACTATCACATCAATGAGATACATAAAGTAGTGTAAGACATGCTAGAGATCAAGTGTAATTTTCAATTTAAGCAAGTCATGATCTCACATACTTAACTATTTCAACACATGAAAGCATGACACTTGTTGCTGCATTTTATTTATCATTTAAAGCACAAATTTTGATCTTATGACATTTGCAAGAGATTATATGCAGCATCAGCCTTATTCTAACCAACCAAGCCAAGCCTATGTCATTTACAGTCAGAAGCTTAAGGACATAGTTTTAGTCATACACAACTCTTTTCAAGTTCATATCTAAGTGCAATGATAAGCCATCTCAAAAGAAGAAGTGCGATGCATGCATATTCTCTTGATCTTTTCTCATTTTTTTATAAAAACTCAACATGTGAGTTGATTACTTGATTAATTCTTTATGATTAAAAGCACTTGTGAGCATGCAACAAGTTCAAAACAGCAAGAAAGTTCGACCATGACCAGATTTGGTGTAAGTAATTATTCCAATTACTAGACATAGTAAAAACTACAAAATGTATAACACGAGTAATGTAGTAAGAACTTTCAGCATGAAAAAGGAATCACAAAGTCATATATGCATGAAATACTATGCTCATATTATTTTAATTTCAGATTCACACATAGACTTCCCAAGTTTCAAAATTCTCCCTCAATATAAGCCATGAGGATGTATAACCCCTCTTTCACTACGAATGTAACAAAAACAAGTGAAATCCAAAGGTTTTGTAAAAATGACAGCCAATTGTTGTTCGGTATCTACATGGTGAAGCACAATGTTCCCTTTTTCGATATTATCATGGAGAAAGTGATATCTAATGTCAATGTGCTTAGTTCTCGAATGTTGCACGGGACTTTTAGCAATGCAAATGGCACTAGTGTTATAATAAAACAGTGGAACACTATCTAGATCAACCCCATAGTCCTTAAGTGTTTGAACAATCCAAAGAATTTGTGAGCAAGCACTAGCAGCAGCTACATATTCAGATTCGGCTGTGGATTGTGCAACTGAACTTTGTTTTCTAGAGGACCAGGCAACAAGTGAATTACCAAGAAAATGACAAGCACCTGAAGTACTTTTCCTATTAATCCTACAACCCCTAAAATCAGCATCGGAAAAAGCTTTCAAAGTAACAGTTGAGGAAGAAGGAAGAAAAAATGCCAAATTCTTGAGTTCCATGTAAGTACCTGAGAATCCTTTTGACGGCTTGACGATGTGATGCACGTGGGGAGGCTTAAAACCGTGCACAAAGACATACGCTGAATTGTATCTCCGGTCTTGATGCTGTGAGATAAAAAAGTGATTCGATCATGCTTCTATATTCTTTTTGATCAACGGGATCACAATCTTCATCAAGTTCATGTGTTGTTGCTGTTCCCATTGGTGTCCGAAGAGGCTTGCTTTTGTCCATGTTGAAGCGCCTTAGGAGATCTTTTGTATACTTTGTTCGATGCACAAAGGTACCCTCCTTGGTTTGCTTGATTTGCAGTCCCAAAAAGTACGTGAGTTCTCCCATCATACTCGTCTCAAATTCTGAACTCATCATAGCTGAAAACTTGGACACAAGATCATGAGAAGCACAACCAAAGATAATATCATTCACATACACTTGAACGAATAATGAGTCATTGCCATGCTTAAGCACAAAAAGAGTTTTATCAACCTTGCCCATGGTAAACCCCTTTTCAAGTAAGAATGTTTTTAACCTATCATACCATGCTCTAGGGGCTTGTTTGAGACCGTACAAGGCTTTGGACAGTTTGTAAACATGATTAGGAAAATTTGGATTTTCAAAACCAGGTGGTTGTTTGACATATACCTCCTCATTTATGTAGCCATTAAGAAAAGCACTTTTAACATCCATTTGGTATATCTTAAAACCTTTAGATGCAGCAAAAGCTAACAAAATTCTTATGGCTTCCAATCTAGCAACAAGAGCAAAAGTTTCATCAAAATCTAGACCTTCAACTTGTGTGAATCCTTGAGCAACCAACCTAGCCTTATTCCTAACCACAACCCCATCCTCACTTTGTTTATTTTTAAACACCCATTTAGTTCCAATTAAAGTGTGACCTTGAAGTGGAGGTACAAGTTTCCAAACATTATTTCTTTCAAAATTTTCTAACTCTTCTTGCATGGCAATAACCCAAGATTCATTAGTGAGTGCGTGTGATATATCTTTCGGTTCAAAAGAAGCAACAAAAGAAGATTGAGCATGAGAATTGGGGTTGAAAAACCTAGATCTTGTAACTCGTTCATGCAAGCTTCCAATAATTTGTTGTGGAGGATGACTTTTGAGAATCCGGAGGGGAGTGGACATTTCACTAGATTATTCTTCTTCATGTTCATCACAAATAGATGAGATTGTGACGTGAGGAGGATCTGGACCAGCAATGGTCGTCGTCGGTGCTGGCTCTGAATCAAGATCAGGAGCTGGAACAATGTCATTAGCTGCTGAATTTTCAGGCAGCAGCACCACTTCTTCCTCCTCTTCAACAAAATACTCTCCCCCTGCTGATATGGATCCGGACCTGCAATATTTGAACTAGTACCTAGGCTAGCTTCATCAAAAGAAACCTCAGAAGTCTCCACAATTTTGTTAGTATCAAGTAAAAGCACACGGTAGCCTCTAGTATGAGATGGATAACCAAGAAACATGCCATCAACAGATCTAGCTTCAAATTTATCAAGATTACCATGTTTCTTAACAAAGCATTTGCAACCAAAGACCCTAAAGTGTGTGATACTAGGCCTATGTCCAAACCTGAGCTCATATGGTGTTTTATCTAGCTTAGCACGCAAGAAAACACGATTTGAGACATAACAAGCGGTTGCAATTGCATCAGCCCAAAATTTCCTAGGAGTTTGATATTCATCAAGCATAGTCCTAGCCATCTCAACTAAGGTTCTGTTCTTTCTCTCTACAACACCGTTTTGTTGAGGTACATATTGTGAAGAAAATTGATGATCTATTGCATTTTCAGCACAAAATTGATCAAATGATTGATTTTTAAATTCGGTTCCATTATCACTTCTAATTGCTCTTAAAGATCCTGGGTGATCAATTGATAATCTAAGAAATGAAGTTCTAAAGTGACTAAAAGCTTCATTCTTAGATGCCGTAAAGTAAACACAAGAGTATCTAGAATAGTCATCAACAATCACAAGAACATACCATTTACCTCCGAAGGATTGAACACGTGAAGGTCCTACAGTGTCAAGGTGTAAAAGTTGACCCGGTTCAGTTGTCATGGTCATTGTGAGAGGAGCATGTGAACCTGCAACCATCTTAGCATGTCTACAAGAAGAGCACACAATTTCTTTGTCCCTTTTAAGCTTAGGCAGCCCACGTATTCGATCAAGAGTGTCACACCCGGTTTTTCCGAAGAACAACCAAGTGAATATCGCATGTATGCCAGGATCATTTTCTCATACATGTGATGACAAATAGTGAAGCATCATTTATTACAAGCCAGGTGTCGAATATAAATAAGTCTTACATAGCAAATGTCTCGATGGACAATAATAAGTTCATCACAAGTAAATAAACTAGCAGCGGAATAATTATTCTCGTAAGCTCCATCACAGGCGTTGCCCGGGGGTCTCCATGAACCTAGAAACCTTCTTCGGGTCCAAAGTCTTGGTCATTATACACCACCTCATTACCTTGACCTGAGCAGCAATATAAACCAACAAAATATGCAAGGTTGAGTACCAATGGTACTCAGCAAGTGTGGGAAAATTATATCATGCATGGCTAGATCAAGGAGAGGTTGAACTCATGGTTATAGCACTACGCACTTAATACCTATCACCTTAGATTATTAAGCACCTACATTACTACACAAGTGAAATGGTCCCAATCTCCCATCCCATCATCATAATCCAATAACCATAACATCATTTCCAATGTTAAGCTTCCCGCTTAACATCCACAACTTCCAAAACCATCAATCCTCTAATCATGAATAAGTCCAAGCCGCTCTTGACCGTGAGCACGGCTGTCATGACAGTTTTGACTCTGCAGAGTTTGTACCACTGTACCCACATGTAGTGATTTCGTCCCCCGTTGACGGGTGGACTAAAAGAACCTCCATTATGCCAGTGGCTACGAACCACGTTCACACTTCCCAGGTGTGTAGCCAGGAGATCACTACGAAGCCTTTACAAAGGGATTCCCGACGAGCGTGGGCCCACTGAGGTTTCACCCCTAACAGCATACAAGAGGCTCCAACCCCGCTGCAGTGGCCCTCTCTTGAGCCTTGCGGTTCATATGGTAGTCCAGTTGACACCTATTCCCCGCACCATCCAACACACCCATACTACGCCGGGGATACACCTAATTAATTGGCCAAGCTGCCCCATCTCAGCATGTGGATGGCACTATAAAGCCAGGTTACATGCTCCATGAACCGGTCCTTAGGATCCAGGCAAGTACTAAACACAAACCTGAGTCTCGTGCACCCAGCACACAACCAAAACATCCAACTTGCCTTGATCCCTACCTCTACATAACTCACAATATCTCATTCAAGAGTATGGTAAAATAAACTGATAATCTCATATCCCAAATATCCCATTCTAAGCATGGCTAAGCATATACATAATAATAAATGACATGATAAAATAAATCCCAACCCAAGCTACAAGGAAACAAGGTAATGCAATTCTAGGGAAACTTCCTAGCATGGGTTTCATATTTAAATTGACAATGCAAATAATTCTAGCTACACATCCTAGCATAGGATCAAAGTGGTCAAGGACACTTGCCTCCTTCCTGCTGCTCTTGGAATGGGTAGTCCTGATCTTGGAAAGGGATAACTTGCTCTTGAGCAGGTTCTACATCATACCATCACACGTAGCAAAAGAAAAACAACAATCCATAAGACATAGTTCACACTTCCACACATTCACATGTAACAAAGTCATTCACAACTTATATGTGTTGTGTTTACTCTATGTGTGTTGACCTTTGGCTTACATGCACTTTTAATCATGTGTATATGATTCCTACTTTTGTATTCACATTTATGATTGCATACTTTATACATGAGTTTCCAATTTAAATAATTTTCCATATATTCAATTACTACACCTTTTAGCTACCAAGTATGCATGAAAGGTATTTTCCTTCTCCATATGTGTCTTCAGAACTTCTACCAACCCTAAACTGAATTCTTTGGATTTTAGAAACTCCATTTATCATTTACTAGTTGCTATATTTTCAGATTTATTTTCCTATGCATAAATGTGTACTTTATTATGAAAATAGTAAGACACATCATCTAAACAGAATAGGTTCTGGTCCTAAATAATTTAATAACACATTTTGACCTTTGCCTCTGATGTAAACTATTTCACAATTATTTTCCCTATTTTCTAGAACTATTCTTTACTTAAAAATGTGTCTTTAAATGTGAATAATAAATTAAACAGATTCAATTCAGCCCAAAATATATTTTTATCTCACTCCAAAGTTTCCTAAATACGGAGAAAGTCTTTAATTTAATTTTGACAATATGTTTGTCCCACTTTTTAATTTTTAAACACTAGCCACATATTCAATTTCCTAAATTATATAATAAACAGGGCTAAAAAGTTAAACTTACCCCACTACAGGGTCTATAATATTATTTTAAGAATTTTCAGGGGTCTAGCTACTCATAACAGAGGTGTTTTTCCTAATTTTTATTAAGCCCAGGGGCTAAAACTGATTTTTAAATGAATTTACATGATTTTCTGGAGTTCTAGGGGCTAGATCAGAAGTTTCCGGGGCTAGCTCTTATTTCCCGAGAACCCCAGGGGGTAGCACGTAAGATTTCCAGTCTTTATAACGCGGGGCTGACGTGGACCGTCCGATTTTAAATCGACGGCCGAGATTATAACATCGAACCGGTATGCGGGGGTTTAAACCCTACCGTGCGATTTAAAATAAACGGCGCACAAGCGGCCACGTCGCTCTGATCGAGCGCAGGCGGCGCTGCTGGCGGCGCACGGTGGCGGGGAGCGGCGATCTCGCCGGAGACTTTCGGATCTTCGAGAATTCTTCCTAGAACTGTGATCTTATGGTATAGATCGGTAGAGGAGAGGTCAGGGATCTCACCTCAGGGGTTTTCTTGAGCTCGGAGGTCCTGGAAAGTGATCGGCGACGAGGTCCGAGGCGAAACCACGGCGAAGCTCGTCGGCGTTGTGTTTACACCGCAAGTCACCGAGTTTTCTGCACCTGCAAGGTTCCCCGGAGGCGGTGGATCAAGACCAGCGAGTTAGATAAGAATTTCCGAGCTTAGATCGGCCAGAATTCGCCGGAGAAGTCTCGGGTCTCACCGGAGGAAAAATCGGCGATCACGTGGGAAAAACAGAATGAGGCCGGGGTTTTTATAGACGGGGGAGGGCGGCGGGGTGGTTTAGATCATGTTCGCGTCGCCTACGGACAGAATTCAACGGGGATACGCCGAAATCCCGATCGGTTTTGATTCGGGCGCGAGGGAGTCCGGCGCTGGCGCGAGGTAGACGAAGATCGGGTGGGTCCCACCTGTCAGCGGAAGGAAGCGGCGCACACGGCTGCGGGCTGGCGCGGGCGCTGGCTGGGCCGGCTGGTGGGTTTCGGCCCACTGGCCGGTTTTTTTCTGTTTTCTCTTTTCCTTTTTCTATTTCTTTTCTGATTTGAGTTTAATTTGAATTCCAGTTTGAATTTTAATTTTTGCAAAACATGCAACACGTCCAAAAATTTTTAAATTCCCCTCTTAACATGATTTAGGGCTTTGAATCAAAATTTTGGGGTGTTACAGCTCTACCCCCCTTAAAAGAAATCTCGTCCTCGAGATTGGTGGTTCTAAGAAAACAATTCCGGAAATTGTGCCTTGAGCTCATCTTCCCGCTCCCAGGTGGCTTCTTCTTCTGAGTGATGCTTCCACTGCACCTTGCACATCCGGATTCTTTTATTTCTGGTGAGGCGTTCCATTGTCTCCAAAATCTTGCATGGTTGCTCGGCATAAGACAAATTCTCAGCTACGTTCACTTCATTCATGGGTAACACCTCTTCAGGCGTTCTCAGGCATTTCTTGAGTTGTGACACATGGAATACATCGTGTACATCCGATAGACGAGCCGGTAACTCTAGTTGATACGCCACTTCGCCTTTCCTTTCTAGAACTTGAAAGGGTCCGATGTATCGAGGTGACAACTTCCCTTTCACCTTGAACCGACGAAGTCCTCGGATAGGGGACACCTTGAGATAAACATAGTCTCCCACGTTGAAAACGAGCTCTCTTCTTCGTACATCAGCATAACTCTTTTGGCGTGTCTGTGCTATCCTCAAATTGTTGCGAATTTCCCTTACCTTCGCCTCGGCTTCTTGTAGTACCTCCGGACCAAACACTTTACTTTCCCCCATTTGATTCCAAAATAGGGGAGTTCTGCACTTCCTCCCGTACGAAGCTTCAAACGGTGACATCTTCATACTAGCTTGATAGCTGTTGTTATAAGAAAACTCCGCATACGGTAGGTTCTTGTCCCAACTCCTATTGTTTTTGAGTGCACATGCCCTTAGCATATCTTCAAGGATCTGATTGGTTCTTTCCGTCTGCCCATCAGTTTGGGGATGATAGGCAGAACTAAAGTTCAGATGGGTTCCCATGGTTTCGTGCAACTTCTGCCAGAACCTTGAGGTGAACTGTGTCCCTCGATCCGACACAATCTTCTTTGGCACTCCATGGTAACACACGATCCTTGACATGTACAACTCTGCCAATTTGGATCCGCTGTAGCTTTCTTTCACGGGGATGAAATGTGCTACCTTGATTAGCCTATCAATGATGACCCATATTGAATCATATCCTGATTGGGTCCTAGGAAATCCCACAATGAAATCCATGCTGATTTCTTCCCATTTCCATTCAGGCACTTTGAGTGGTTGCAATAATCCTGCGGGTCGTTGATGTTCTGCTTTCACCAACTGACATGTGTCACATAGGGCAACATGTTCCGCGACATCTCGCTTCATGCCATACCACCAATACCTGCTCTTGAGGTCCTGGTACATTTTCGTACTCCCAGGATGAATGGAATAGTCAGAATCATGAGCCTCCTTCAAAATCAAGTCACGGATCTCATTTACTTCAGGCACACAGATTCTTTTCCCGTGCCACACCGTTCCTTGTTCATCCTCTCTAAAACCAGGAGCTTTATTTTCCTTGATAAGTTGTCTGATCTCTTGTATCTTCTCATCATTCTTTTGACCCTCACGTATGTCTCGCTCTAGTGTGGAGTCCACTTCCATGGCAATGGCTTCACCACTATTTACTAGACATAGATTGAGCCTTATAACCTCGTCCTCCAATTCTGCAGGCATGTCCTTCAAGCTCAACTTATTGACCTGCACTTTCCGACTTAAAGCATCGGCCACGACGTTTGCTTTCCTAGAATGATAGTTGATGCCCACATCAAAGTCATTGATTAGCTCTAGCCATCTCCTTTGTCTGAGGTTGAGGTCTGGCTGTGTGAAAATGTACTTCAAACTCTTATGATCCGTATATATCTCTGTCCTCTTCCCCATCAAATAGTGCCACCAAATTTTCAACGCGTGTACCACTGCGGCTAGTTCTAGGTCATGTGTAGGATAGTTCTTCTCGTGCTTCCGAAGCTGTCGGGATGCATATGCCACGACACGCCCTTCTTGCATGAGAACACATCCCAACCCGTTTCCAGAGGCATCGCAGTACACCGTAAAGTTCTTCTGCATGTCTGGCATAACGAGCACTGGGGCTGTTGTCAATCTCTTATTTAGCTCCTGAAAACTCGTCTCGCACTGTGGCGTCCAGGTGAATGTGATTCCCTTCTCCAACAGTTTGGTGAGAGGTCTCGAGATCTTGGAGAATCCTTCAATAAACTGTCGATAGTATCCAGCCAATCCCAAAAAGCTTCGAACTTCCCCAACATTTTCAGGGGTTTTCCACTTCCGTATATCCTCGATTTTGGTGGGATCTACGGTGATTCCTTCCTCCGAGATTATATGTCCTAAGAAGGGAACTCTCTTCAGCCAAAACTCACACTTGCTCAATTTGGCATATAGTTGGTGTTCTCTTAGCCTTTGCAACACCAACCTTAGATGTTTCTCATGTTCTTCTTCATCTTTGGAGAAGACGAGAATGTCATCTATGAAAACCACCACAAATTTGTCCAGATATTCCATGAATACCTTGTTCATGAGGTACATGAAGTATGCCGGGGCATTAGTTAGCCCGAAAGGCATGACGGTGTATTCATACAGTCCGTACCGAGATACGAAAGCTGTCTTGGGAATATCAGATTGCCTTATCTTGAGTTGGTGGTATCCCGACCTGAGATCAATTTTCGAGAACACACAAGCTCCCCTCAACTAATCAAGCAAGACTTCAATGCGGGGTAATGGGTACTTGTTCTTGATGGTTACCCCATTCAAGGCACGGTAATCCACGCATAACCTTTAGGTTCCGTCCTTCTTGGGCACAAATATCACCGGAGCTCCCCATGGTGAGGAACTAGGACGAATATACCCCTTCTCCGTCAATTCTCTCAAATGATCCTTGAGTTCTTCTAGCTGCTTGGAGTCCATCCGATAAGGTCTCTTGTATATCGGGTCTGTCCCAGGCACTAGCTCAATTGCGAATTCCACTTCACGATCGAGAGGCATACCTGGCAACTCCTCCAGAAATACATCTGGATATTCCCTGATGGTTCTGATTTCCTCAACTTTCACCTCAACTTGATTTAATTTAATGTCCCTCCTAGGCTCGTGTATTGTTATGAACTTTACTCTTGTGCCACTAGGGTGAGTTAGTTCCACCGTTCTGGTCGAACAATGGATGATTCCTTTATGTTTGGTCAACCAATCCATACCCAAAATAATATCTATCCCTTGTGAATCTATCACTATGAGGTTAGCAGTAAATACCACCCCATTAATGTCTAGGTTCACTTTGGGACACATTTGTCTTATCCTTATTTCTCCCCCGGGAGAGTTTACAGCTATCATATGGTTCATTTGTGTTGTTGCTAGGTCATGCTTCTTAACAAACCCTTGAGCAATGAACGAGTGGGTAGCACCAGAATCAAACAGCAGGGTTGCAAGGTGAAAATTGGCAGGAAACTTACCAACTACCACGTCGGGTGCCTCCTGCGCTTCCTCCATAGTGACGTGGTTCACCCGTCCTCGCATCACATTCTGCTGTTGTGGCTGTGCGGGCTTCTTCTTTGGGCATTTATGGGCGTAGTGCCCCACTTCACCGCAGCTAAAACATTGCACCCCAACCTTAGGTGCCTGGCCTTTGCTGTCTTGGGGTTGGTTTGGAGGTCCCTGTACTGCTGGTCGAGGTGGATATGCTGGGCGAGGCTGCTGTACAAACTGATGTTGTTGCGGTGCTGGTGCTGCCGGTGGCCTGTAGTTCGGGTTGTACCCTCTTGGTGCTGAGTAGGGTACCGCAGCACGGTTCGTCTTCCCTGCAGGTTGCTGCATCAGACGTGGGCGAGTGTTGCTCCCTGAGGCTTGATGTGACCACCCGGCCTTCCTCTTATTCTCACTTTCCAAGGCATTTAGCTTCCTTTCTACCACAAATGCTCTGTCCACCATCTTTTGGAAGCTTTCATACTCATTGGAGGACATTGCACACTGCATTTCTGCGGTAAGTCCTTCCACGAAACAATCTTGTTTCTGCTCATCAGTCTCTATGCCCCGTGGGGCATAACGGGATAGTTGAGTAAATTTAGTGAGGTATTCCCTCACCGTCATGTTTCCCTGCTGCAGTCCCAAAAACTCCTTCCTCTTGTTTTTGAGTTCACCTCTTGGGATATAATGGTTGCGGAAGCTACGCTTGAACTCTTCCCAAGTGATGTTCTCAGGGTCATGATGGGCGGCCCCGTAGGCGGTCCACCAATCAGCAGCAGGTCCATGCAATTGATGAGAGGCAAACAGCACCCTCTCATACCCTTGGCACTGTATGATCCTCATCTTACTTTCAATGGTCTTCAGCCAATCATCTGCCTCCAGAGGTTCAGCAGCACTTGCAAACTTTGGAGGTTGAGTTCCTAGAAACTCACTCAACCTTGGTTGGCGTGGTGCAGCTTGTGGAGGTGGAACTTGATGCAAGTTGGCCACCACTTGAGTCAAGTTCTGGATGAGCTGATTTTGATTCTCCAGCATTTGGTGTAGGGGATCAACTCCTTCACGGCGACCACCTCGGTCCTGGCCTTCAGAAAGATGAGGGTTGCATGCCTCATCGTTGTTGTTGGCGGGGTTGGCAGCACGTCCTTTTCCTCTTCCGGCCATCTGGCAGAATCAACCAATGTTAATTTGAAAGCATTTAGTATCATCTTACTACTTTCATTTGTTTGTACCTTGAAGTGTTGAGGTTTTGTTATACTTCTCTAAGGGTTCACTTTTCACACAAAAATAAATGCAATATCATTTCATGTGGGTTCACACACCAAAGCAAAGCAATCTAAAGACGAGGCTGTGGACAATTGCTCAGGGCTTCCACAACTCACGTCACACACCAAGCATTAACACACCATTAACTACGTAACGACTCGACTACTCGACATCCTTCTAATTTAAGGGAGAGGCTCTATGCTACTCGTTTTCTTGAGCTGGCTCCTCGGGATCTTCCTCATCATTTCGGCTTCCTTCTGATTCTGCTTTGGGTGGGGAGGCTGCTGGTGGAGAAGTGCGATGACGCCTGATCGCTCGGCGATCCGGGGAGTCAGGAGTCCATGTATCATTCACGGTGACACACAGTTCATTCCCATCCCCTCTTTCTCTCGCCTTTAAGCAGGCTCGCAGCAACGCCTCCGTTTCCTTCTGGGTGTCCCGGACATCCTGAAGCTCTTGTTGACACTCTTGCAGTCGAGTGCTGAGCATAGAAGCATCTTCCAAGCACAAGTCCATGTGCTCATGGGAATTCCCTTGCTGCACCGGCGGGTACTTGTACTCCGTGGTACCACTCTCACGCTGGAGGACATACATGTACTCAGTTTTGTCCAAGTGGTGATGATAGATGTGACTCTGGCAGGTGATGGCCTCCCAGGTGACATCTTTCTCCGCATCGACCTGTGTTGCTCTACAAGCTGGAGAGTGGTGGATCTTAAGTAGCTGATTTTCGTGTATAATCCTCATCTCTGAACTCCATTCTTCCCTCTTCTCACGGATGGTCCTGGTGGAGTTATAGTGGATGATTAGTTTGCCCGTATTGCCGGCGGCTTCGAGCATACGCCGAAGACGGCGCAGTAAGCCTCCTACTGCCAATCCGTAGGAAAGGTACGTCACCGGACGGATCTCCTCTCTCTTGGCAAGGGCAACTACGGGAACTCTCCCTCCTGTGGACTTGCGAGCGGTGCGAATCATGCGAACCATCTAAAACAAAAAGAATTTAAAATTAGGTTAGATAAACTCTCAAACAAAAATCCTATTTTGAATAAAAATTGGGGTAAGATGAAGAAAGTGACTCATTTAAATAACACTTTTAAACACACACCTTGTAAAAATAGTTTTTAAGAAAATAGGGCCCTTAAATACGTCCATTTCTACCTAAGTCCACGTTCCTACGGGCAACCTTGGCTCTGATACCACCTCTGTCACACCCGGTTTTTCCGAAGAACAACCAAGTGAATATCGCATGTATGCCAGGATCATTTTCTCATACATTTGATGACAAATAGTGAGCATCATTTATTACAAGCCAGGTGTCGAATATAAATAAGTCTTACAGAGCAAATGTCTTGATGGACAATAATAAGTTCATCACAAGTAAATAAACTAGCAGCGGAATAATTATTCTCGTAGGCTCCATCACAAGCGTTGCCCGCGGGTCTCCATGAACCTAGAAACCTTCTTCGGGTCCAAAGTCTTGGTCATTATACACCACCTCATTACCTTGACCTGAGCAGCAATATAAACCAACAAAATATGCAAGGTTGAGTACCAATGGTACTCAGCAAGTGTGGGAAAATTATATCATGCATGGCTAGATCAAGGAGAGGTTGAACTCATGGTTATAGCACTACGCACTTAATACCTATCACCTTAGCTTATTAAGCACCTACATTACTACACAAGTGAAATGGTCCCAATCTCCCATCCCATCATCATAATCCAATAACCATAACATCATTTCCAATGTTAAGCTTCCCGCTTAACATCCACAACTTCCAAAACCATCAATCCTCTAATCATGAATAAGTCCAAGCCGCTCTTGACCGTGAGCATGGCTGTCATGACAGTTTTGACTCTGCAGAGTTTGTACCACTGTACCCACATGTAGTGATTTCATCCCCCGTTGCCGGGTGGACTAAAAGAACCTCCATTATGCTAGTGGCTACGAACCACGTTCACACTTCCCAGGTGTGTAGCCAGGAGATCACTACGAAGCCTTTACAAATGGATTCCCGACGAGCGTGGGCTCACTGAGGTTTCACCCCTAACAGCATACAAGAGGCTCCAACCCCGCTGCAGTGGCCCTCTCTTGAGCCTTGCGGTTCATATGGTAGTCCAGCTGACACCTATTCCCCGCACCATCCAACACACCCATACTACGCCGGGGATACACCTAATTAATTGGCCAAGCTGCCCCATCTCAGCATGTGGCTGGCACTGTAAAGCCAGGTTACATGCTCCATGAACCGGTCCTTCGGATCCAGGCAAGTACTAAACACAAACCCGAGTCTCGTGCACCCAGCACACAACCAAAACATCCAACTTGCCTTGATCCCTACCTCTACATAACTCACAATATCTCATTCAAGAGTATGGTAAAATAAACTGATGATCTCATATCCCAAATATCCCATTCTAAGCATGGCTAAGCATATGCATAATAATAAATGACATGATAAAATAAATCCCAACCCAAGCTACAAGGAAACAAGGTAATGCAATTCTAGGGAAACTTCCTAGCATGGGTTTCATATTTAAATTGACAATGCAAATAATTCTAGCTACACATCCTAGCATAGGATCAAAGTGGTCAAGGACACTTGCCTCCTTCCTGCTGCTCTTGGAATGGGTAGTCCTGATCTTGGAAAGGGATAACTTGCTCTTGAGCAGGTTCTACATCATACCATCACACATAGCAAAAGAAAAACAACAATCCATAAGACATAGTTCACACTTCCACACATTCACATGTAACAAAGCCATTCACAACTTATATGTGTTGTGTTTACTCTATGTGTGTTGACCTTTGGCTTACATGCACTTTTAATCATGTGTATATGATTCCTACTTTTGTATTCACATTTATGCTTGCATACTTTATACATGAGTTTCCAATTTAAATAATTTTCCTTATATTCAATTACTACACCTTTTAGCTACCAAGTATGCATGAAAGGTATTTTCCTTCTCCATATGTGTATTCAGAACTTCTACCAACCCTAAACTGAATTCTTTGGATTTTAGAAACTCCATTTATCATTTACTAGTTGCTATATTTTCCGATTTATTTTCCTATGCATAAATGTGTACATTATTATGAAAATAGTAAGACACATCATCTAAACAGAATAGGTTCTGGTCCTAAATAATTTAATAACACATTTTGACCTTTGCCTCTGATGTAAACTATTTCACAATTATTTTCCCTATTTTCTAGAACTATTCTTTACTTAAAAATGTGTCTTTAAATGTGAATAATAAATTAAACAGATTCAATTCAGCCCAAAATATATTTTTATCTCACTCCAAAGTTTCCTAAATACTGAGAAAGTCTTTAATTTAATTTTGACAATATGTTTGTCCCACTTTTTAATTTTTAAACACTAGCCACATATTCAATTTCCTAAATTAAATACTAAACAGGGCTAAAAAGTTAAACTTACCCCACTACAGGGTCTATAATATTATTTTAAGAATTTTCAGGGGTCTAGCTACTCATAACAGAGGTGTTTTTCCTAATTTTTATTAAGCCCAGGGGCTAAAACTGATTTTTAAATGAAGTTACATGATTTTCTGGAGTTCTAGTGGCTAGATCAGAAGTTTCCGGGGCTAGCTCTTATTTCCCGAGAACCCCAGGGAGTAGCACGTAAGATTTGCAGTCTTTATAACGCGGGGCTGACGTGGACCGTCCGATTTTAAACCGACGGCCGAGATTATAACATCGAACCGGTACGCGGGGGTTTAAACCCTACCGTGCGATTTAAAATAAACGGCGCACAAGCGGCCACGTCGCTCTGATCGAGCGCAGGCGGCGCTGCCGGCGGGGCACGGCGGCGGGGAGCGGCGATCTCGCCGGAGACTTTCGGATCTTCGAGAATTCTTCCTAGAACTGTGATCTTATGGTATAGATCGGTAGAGGAGAGGTCGGGGATCTCACCTCGGGGGTTTTCTTGAGCTCGGAGGTCCTGGAAAGTGATCGGCGACGAGGTCCGAGGCGAAACCACGGCGAAGCTCGTCGGCGCTGTGTTTACACCGCAAGTCACCGAGTTTTCTGCACCTGCAAGGTTCCCCGGAGGTGGTGGATTAAGACCAGCGAGTTAGATCAGAATTTCCGAGCTTAGATCGGCCAGAATTCGCCGGAGAAGTCTCGGGTCTCACCGGAGGAAAAATCGGCGATCGCGTGGGAAAAACAGAACGAGGCCGGGGTTTTTATAGACGGGGGAGGGCGGCGGGGTGGTTTAGATCATGTCCGCGTCGCCTACGGACAGAATTCAGCGGGGATACGCCGAAATCCCGATCGGTTTTGATTTGGGCGCGAGGGAGTCCGGCGCTGCCGCGAGGTAGACGAAGATCGGGTGGGTCCCACCTGTCAGCGGAAGGAAGCGGCGCGCGCGGCTGCGGGCTGGCGCGGGCGCTGGCTGGGCCGGCTGGTGGGTTTCGGCCCACTGGCCGGTTTTTTTCTGTTTTCTCTTTCTCTTTTTCTATTTCTTTTCTGATTTGAGTTTAATTTGAATTCCAGTTTGAATTTGAATTTTTGCAAAACATGCAACACGTCCAAAAAATTTTAAATTCCCCTCTTAACATGATTTAGGGCTTTGAATCAAAATTTTGGGGTGTTACAAAGAGCAATAACACGAGTGAGATGATCAAAGCCTATGTGACCAAGTCTACGATGCCAAAAATATAAATCTTTGGAATCATTTGCAACTAGACATCTATGCTTAGAGGAATACATATCAAAATCAGCTTTAAAAACTCTTCCAAACCGAGACATGTTAAAAATAAGCTCACTATTTAAACCTACAACTTTGCAGCAGTTTTTATTGAAAATAATTTCCAGATTTCCATCTAGCAATTGTGAAACAGAAAGCAAGTTATATTTCAATTTTTTGACAAGTACCACATCCTTCAAAATGTAGTGATCATTTATTCTAACGGAACCCTTAGCAATTATAGGAGTTGAAGAATTATCGGCAAAAGTAACATTCTCTACACGTGACACAAAAGAGAGAGAGGAGAACCATTCTTTGTTACCGGTCATGTGACGTGAGCAACCTGAATCCACAATCCAAATGTTCTCCTTCCTCAAGCGTGTAACCTACATAGAAGCACAATACGTCGATGAATCAATATTGGGGTTAGTTAAAAGGCATTTAGAAATCCCGTACTAAGTCACACGATGTCCAGCAGGAATAACACGGGAAAGCTGAGATAAAACAGCAGGTTTATGAGTCAAAGTTTGAGATTTTTTGTTCTTAACTACTGACCTATGAGGTGTTACTTGTGTAGCACGAAAATCAGTAGCTCCGGAGGCAAAAACAGAAGGTCCGGAGGCAAAAACTGAAGCTCCGGAGGAAAAAAAACTGAAGCTCCGGAGGTAAACTTTGAATATTTCTGACTCATAACAGCAGGTTGCATGTTCCTGACATTCGGTTTAGTATGTGCAGCAAATTTTGCATTAGAGTTATAAGATCTAGCTTGCATTCTTTCCTTTTTATGTTGTTTAGATAGTCTATAACAAAAATCTATGACGTGACCATCTCTACCACAATAGGTACAATGAAATTTAACTTTGTGTTCATGTCTAGATGAGCATGCAGTATGCTTATTTGAACCCGAATGTGACAACACTCCTGCAGATTTAAAAACCACTTCTTTTTGTTTAGGAACTGTTTGAATCAAACCACTTCCTAATTATTTTACAATTTTAGGTGGATGTTCCTTAGCATGAGCATGTGAATCAAAACCTAAACCAATTTTATTATTGCAAGACTTGGAAGAATCCACCAGCAAGTTTAGGTTCTTATTTGATAGATCAAGGCAATTTTCACATGAAGTTTTTCCTTTTAATTTGCAAATAGAACAATATTTAACTTCATGAGAACGTAAAGCATTGTTCAATATAGAAATTTCTTTCATAGCATCTTGTAGTTTTTTTATCAAAATCATCGCAAGTAGAAAAATGCAAATCAATTGTAGAACAACAAGCATCTTTCAAGTTTTTTATCATTAAGTGTAGCAAGCTTTTTGTTCTTTTCGATTTCAAGTTCAAGTTTATCAAGTGTGGAGGTGTGTGCACTTCTTAGAGAGGACAATTGTTCATATATTAAATCATATGAGGAACAAGAATCATCACTAGGAATCATGGATTTTAAATGATTAATTTCAGATTCTAGTGAGTCAATTTTAACAGAATTGTCCCTATGATTTTTGTCCTTTTTCTTAACAATAATAGTGGCACGAGAAATAGCATCACACATTTCTTCGCAAGTAGGACATACCTCTTCGTTGTCACTGTTGTGTTCTGCATCCTCCATACTTTATTTTGAATTGCCCGCCATGAAGCACAAGTTTGCCAGATCATCTTCATCTTCATCACTTCCAATGTCTACATCACTCGAGCCAAGTTCTTGAAGTGCGGTGATGAAACTGTTTATCAGTTTGCGTCCTGTAAAACCCTTCTTTTTCTTGTTGGTGTTGCCAAAAGAGGACTTGACTTTATTCTGCTTTTCATCACGGTTAGAAGGACTTGAAAGGGTAGGGCAATCTGTACGAAAGTGTCCTGTCTTACCACATTCAAAGCATAGTTGAGGTTCGGAGCTTCCTCTCCTTCTAGTTCTCACATTTTGTAATGCTTTTGAGAACCTAGTAGAAAGAAGTACTAGCTCCTCCTCTGGAAACTCCTCAATCTGTTCAAGGGTTAGTGAAGACAGCAAAGCAAGTGTATTGCTAGATGATTGGCCAGAGCTAGGCATATCACGTTGTGAGACAAATGCAATAGTCTTATTTGGGTTCTTGCATGATATAATGTCAATTTCATGAGTTTTTAGCTTAGAATAAAGCACATCTAATGTAAGAGTACTCATGACAGTGGATTCACGTATGGATGTTACTTTCATCTCCCAAATTGACATATCTAATGCACTTAGTAATTGCCTAGCATTTTCAGCATCTGAAAAATTAACATTGACGCTACGCAAGTTGCTGACAATTTTATTAAAGCGAGCAAAGAGGTCATCAATGAACTCACTAGGTTGCATCTCGAAGCGCATGTATTCTTTCTTTAACATATCCTATCTTACCTCCTTTATCGTGTTGGATCCTTCGTGGTAGTCACAAAGTGCTCTCCACACATCGTACGCCGATCGGAGGTGTGCAACACGGTCCAAGTCGCTCTGAGTTAGTCCTTGTATGATCAAGTTCCGAGCCTTGTTGTTGTTGTCGACATCTCTCATGTTTTTAGCCATGACTTGATCGTTTGAAGGCACATCATAAGGCTTGTACACCTTTTCCTATATTGCAAAGTCTTGCGCCTGGATGAAAGCTTCCATGCGTGCCTTCGAAACCTGAAAATCAATACCACTAAACACACAAGGTTTGGCGGAGTATTTCACCATGATGATTAGTCAAAACACGTGCAAATCACAAAGATTAGAGCAACCTGGCTCTGATCCCAACTGTAGGATCGAAGTACACGTGAGAAGCTACCAGAGGGGGGTGAATGGTAGATAAAAATTTTTCAGCGGAAGCAACAAAACACCCCTCAGCAGAAAACCGATCTGTTAAAGAAACCATGTGTGCGACTAATCTAAACGTGTTCAACTGTTACAAAACTAGTATAGATTTGTAGATAATCAAGTCACGAAGACGTCACAAAAAGAATCATGAAAATCCATTGAGAGAAGCTCAAGTTACGATCGAATGATCGAACAAAGGTCAATCTGTCCTATGCGAGAAAAACACTTCTGGAATACTGCAAAGAAACTCATGTATATCAGAAACCACAAATTCAACGACCGCGAAATTTTTACATATGATAGATAATCAAGTTGTGAAGACAATACATAAAGAATCACATCAATTGGATCTGTAAAACTTGAGTTATGATAAAACCACCGAAGCAAGGTAGTGCTGAACAGAAACTCGACGAGAAAAACTTGTCTGAAACAAGTCGGATGAGCAAGGAACAAAAGTTCATTTAGAATACGAATTTTATTTATCGAAACACAAGAGGAACAGCCCCAAAGTCGTGTACCCACGAGCCTTGGCCTCCCTTGCTTATATAACCAGCCTTAAGGCCAACCCAATTCAAACTAGGACTCCTACTCCTACTTGGATTCAAACTGTAACTTTCCAATACTGCTCAAGACTCTTCTACACGCAGATAGAAGCAATCTTAAGACTTCCAAACACCTTAGTAATGTCCCAAACATTCCTAAAACAACTCAAATTCGTGACCCACATGAAATCCTATCATAACCAACTCAAAACTTTCCATATTTGAGTCAAACACGACTCAGCCGCAGCCTGAGTCCATAACCTAGTCCGTTGGATCTTTCCGACCAATTCTTTACATCCACATCTCTTCATCACGCCTTGGAACCATGCAGCCACATCCATGCACTCCTTGCACATGTGCAAACATCTTCCAACGACGTCCAAGATACCTTCATATGTGTAAGTGCATCTAGGATATCCCTTGTGGGTTTTGGCTAATTGATGACGAACATATGAGATCCTAATGAAACTATTAAGATGATTGCAGGATAAACAAAGTGAACTGGCTCGGCACACACAAAAAGGTGAAAAAATAGAGTGGTGCCCGAAAAGGAAGACGTTAGTGGAATTTAGAGGAGCAAAGTAGATATAAATGTATAGGTTGTGTGTGAGAGAGACACATCCCAAGAGCTCATGATTTTGCGTAAGGGTAAGGGGTTTAAAAATGAACTAAAATCCACTGAAAACCAGACTAGTCCGTTCATGGACCGGACTAGTCCGTTTAACTTTCTGGAAGACGTAAACATAGTGCACCGGACTAGTCCGCCTTGTGAACCGGACTAGTCCGGTCAGCTCATTGGAATGCAACCGGACAAGTCCGGTTTTGGACCGGACTAGTACGGTCATGTCTGTGTTGTCCTCTTTAGAGGACTGCGGACTAGTCCATCCAAGCGACAGGACTAGTCCGCTGAAGTTTCTGAAACCCCATTTCACATAGCACCGGACAAGTCCGGTTTGTGGACTGGACTAGTCCGGTTAATCCACTGGAGGTAGACCGGACAAGTCCGATCATATACCAGACTAGTCCGGTAGTAGGTTTAACAACGGTAACTTTTTGGGAAAGCCTATAAAAAGAGGTCCTTCGTCTTTTCCCTGAGGGTACACGACACATATTGTCAAAAGCTTGAACCCTAGCGCCGCCACCTGACCTAAGAGCCCAAAAACACATCTCTCCATACATCTAAGGTGCAAAAAGGCCAAGATCAATCAAATACTTGGATTTGGGATTGAGAGATCGTCGTTCTTTCGTTGTGAGTTCTTGGGGCTTGATTTCTCTACACTCATATTCTGCATTATAATATTTTTGAGTGTATTTGATCACCTTCTCACTGTAATTCTTGTGGGAGCCCTCAACGTGTGAGGTTGCCCCACAAACTCGGTGATTACCCGTGATAGTGGAGTCAAGTCGGCCTTTGTGGTGACTTGAAGAGGGAAAGGGTTGGGAACCCGGCTCTTTGTGAGCTTCCTCAACGAGGACGTAGATCTCTTGGTGAGATCGAACCTCGGTAAAAATTCGTGTATTTTGTCTCTCATTTGTTTTACATCTTGACACATTAGATCACTAGTTTGCTAGTCATCGTTTGAGTTCCTTACAAGTTTGCACGTGCATCCATACAATAAATTTAATTTATAAAAACTGTTGTTCTCATTCCGCTGCTATAAGATTAAATTTGTGAGACATACTTAATTAACTCAAATAATTCAGCACACCGGACTAGTCCGCCCACACAACCGGACTAGTCCGGTCAGTCAAGTTTCTCATAACTTTATCAAGTGTGCAGGAATTCTTTAAAGGCCTATTCACCCCCCCCTCTAGGCCACATTCAATTGGTATCAGAGCCAAGTTCTCCATCAACGAGACTCACATCTCGGAGAGATCAATGGCCTCTGAGAAGAACAACGATATCCCGAAGACGAGCAACAACGATGAGGAGCAAGAAGCCAAAGCCTTCGATGTGCTGAAAGAAAGTCCACATGACGATGAAGAAGTGAGGCAGCTAAAAGCACTCCTGAGAAAGAAACTGCTGGCACAAAAAGGAAAAGAGGAAGAAAAGACGATGGGGAGTGGTCATCACGACTACTCCCGGTATCCTTACAACTACAACCGTCTCAATTCAAATAATCATTATCTCTCTATTCCTATGGGAAGGCCCCCACAGTTTGATGGAAGTGACTACACCATGTGGAAGTACAACATGAAAATGCATCTAATATCCTTGAATCCCAGCCTTTGGCATGTTGTCTACACAGGAATAGATATCCCTGACACGGATGAAGAACTCACTCCGGAACAAGAACAAGAGATTCACAGAAATGCACAAGCCGTTGCAGTAATCACATCGTCACTGAGCAGAGAAGAATTCACCAAGATCGATGGACTAGAAAGTGCAAAAGAATTCTGGGATACACTCAAAACTGCTCATGAAGGAAATAGGTCTGTACGTGAAGCCAAAATTGAGATGGTAGAAGGAGAGTTGGGGAGATTTGCTATTGAAGAAGGCGAATCACCTCAAGACATGTACAATCGGATGAAGGCACTCATCAACAAAATCCGTGCCTATGGAAGTAAGGAATGGACTGATCACGAGGTAGTCAAAAGGATGATAAGAGCCTTCATGCCAAGAAACGTCACACTTTGTTCAATGATTAGAGAAAGCCCCGGGTTTCACAAAATGACTCCCGATGAGTTATTGGGAAAGATCATAAATCATGAAATGATGGAGAAAGAGGCTCAATACGTCAAAGACTTAGCCGAGCTCACCTCTTCTAAAAAGAAAGAAGTTGCTCTCAAAGCAACGTGCAGACCCAAACTCAAAGAAACTCGTGAAGACCAAGACGATGGAGATACAAGCGACAAAAGCACCGATCTTGATGACGAAGAAATGGTACTCTTCATCAAAAAGTTCAAATGCATGATGAAGAGAAGACACGGCAACAATTCACATGAAGGCAAAATCAAGGATAAAGGAAAATCCAAGGCTCGACGTACTTGCTACAACTGCGGAGAATATGGTCACATCATGGTGGACTGTACTTATGAAGAAAACAAAAAGAAGAAGGAAACAAGATCTCAAGAAAAGAAAAATTTCAGAAAAAGAAGACAAGCCCATCAAGCTCACATTGGGAAGGAGTGGGACTCAAACGACGAGTCCTCCTCCGATGAAGAAGAAGAGATGGCCACTATCGCAGTCAAGAAACCAACTATGAGAGCCACACTCTTTCCGAACAAGGGAGGACGGGACATGAACAACCACACTTGTCTTATGGCTAAGGAAGGCAAGAAAAAGGTTAGACTTACTCCTCCTATACTAAATTCCTCCATTGATGACTTTGATAGCTCTAGTGATAATGAAGAGTTATTTAGAGGGCTAAGTAAAATTTCTTTAAAGAAAATGGAAATGTTGTCGAACGAAATCTTTGAAAAGGAAGAACTTGTCAACCGACAAGAAGATATGCTCATCCGTGAGAGGAAGAGATATCAAGAAGTTGAAAAGCTTCTTGAGCTTGAAAGAGAGAAGAATGAGTCACTTGAGTTAGAGCTAGCCTTGAGTAAGGAAACCTACTCAAAGTTAGAGGACTCGCACATTGCAATCAAGGAAGAACTTGCTAACTTGTCAAAAGTTAACAAAATCCTTGAGGTGCAAGTTGAGTCGCTCAAACAATGTGACTCCTCTTCCTCCAAGAGCTCTTCCTCCAAAGATATGAGCTCGACAACAATAAGAGCCTGCACTTGCTCTAGTAAGAAGAATGTAATTTCTAATGCTTCAACCTCTCATGACATGCATTCTTCTCAAAACGGCATCTTTGATAAGGAGAAGATCAAATATGCACGAAGTGCATATATGATCACTAGACCTCCCAATGTCAAAGATGGTCTTGGCTTTGACAGGAACAGACACATGTCTACTCCTAATCATGCTAAGAATAGAATCATTTTTGTTAAAGAAAAATCCCATGAATCTGAGCTACAAACACTGTTCCATACATTTGATGCTTCTTATGTTCTCATGAAAAACAAGTATGGAAAAGTCATTGCTAAATATACAGTGCCACGCCACAAGAACTTAAAAACTTGTATGTGGGTGCCCAATACTCTTGTGACTAACCTGAGAGGACCCAAGCAAGCTTGGGTACCTAAAACCCAGAAGTAATTCTATTTTGCAGGCTTACTCCTCCGGTGGATCTAAGTGGGTGCTAGATAGCGGATGCACAAATCATATGACAGGAGAGAGAGGTATGTTTGTGGAATAAGAGTGCAACAAGGATCCAAGTGAAGGTATATACTTTGGAGACAACAGCCAAGGAAAGGTCCTTGGTAGTGGTAACATTGAAATATCCTCTCAACACACCTTATCTAATGTTTTACATGTAGACTCTCTAGATTATAATCTTTTATCAATATCTCAACTATGCGACAAAGGTTACAACTGTTTATTCACTAATGAGGGTGTGACCGTCTTTAGAAGAAGCGATGGCTCGATTGCATTCAAGGGATTGTTGAAGGGAACTTTATCTTGTTGACTTTAACAAAGATAAAGCCGAACTCAACACTTGCTTGGTTGCTAAGACCAACATGGGATGGCTGTGGCATAGACGGCTAGCCCATGTTGGAATGAGTAATCTACAGAAACTTCTAAAAGGTGGTCACATCCGTGGTCTTAAGGATGTGGTTTTTGAAAAAGACAGGCCGTGCAGCGCTTGTCAAGTAGGGAAACAGGTTGGAGCACCACACCCTGCCAAGAATGTGATGACCACCGCTAGACCGTTGGAACTTCTCCACATGGATCTCTTTGGTCCAATTGCGTACATCAGCATCGGCGGTAACAAATACGGTTTAGTAATTGTTGATGATTTTTCAAGATTTACCTGGGTATTTTTCTTGTATGATAAATCAGAAACTCAGGGAATCCTCAAGAAGTTCTTGAAAAGAGCTCAAAATGAATTCTCATCAACCGTAAAAAATATCAGAAGTGACAATGGGACAGAATTCAAGAACACCCAAGTTGAAGAATATCTCAATGAAGAAGGTATAAAGCATGAATTCTCGGCACCCTACTCTCCTCAACAAAACGGGGTGGCTGAAAGGAAGAACAGAACATTGATCGAAATGGCGAGAACAATGTTGGATGAATACAAGACGTCAGACCGATTTTGGGCAGAAGCGGTGAACACCGCTTGTCATGCCACAAATCGGTTGTACCTTCATCGACTACTGAAGAAAACTCCATATGAGCTTCTCACGGGTAAAAAGCCTAACGTTTCCTATTTCAAAGTTTTTGGTTGCAAATGTTTTATTCTGAACAAGAAACCAAGGGCCTCGAAGTTTGCATCGAAGTCCGATGAAGGATTCTTGCTCGGATATGAATCGAACGCCTACGCCTATCGTGTCTTCAACAAGGTGTCCGGCCTTGTTGAAGTAGCGCGTGACGTAGTGTTCGATGAAACTAACGGCTCACAAGTGGAGCAAGTCGATAAGTCTATGCTAGATAAGGAGGAAGCTCCATGTGAAGCGCTGAAGAAAATGGCACTTGGTGATATCCTACCACGAGAGGAGACACAAGATGAATTTCAACAAGGAAGCAATGATCAAGGGGGAGCTCCTACACAAGATCAGGTTGAGGAAGATCAAGAAAATCAAGATGATCATGGAAGCAATGATCTAGGGGGAGACATGACACATGAAGACAATGAAGAACAAGCAACTATACAAATTCCACACCCAAGAGTACATCAGTGTGTGCAAAGGGACCATCCTGTCAACAATATCATTGGAGATATTGCTAAGGGAGTAACTACTAGATCTCAAATTGCAAATTTTTGTGAACACTATTCTTTTGTGTCTTTTCTGGAGCCATACAGGGTAGAAGAAGCCTTAAGGGATCCAGACTGGGTGATTGCGATGCAAGAGGAGCTGAACAACTTCAAAAGAAATGAAGTGTGGGAGCTGGTGGAAAGACCAAGGGTGAACATCGTTGGAACCAAATGGGTCTTTCGGAACAAGCAAGATGAACATGGAGTAGTGACAAGAAATAAAGCGAGGTTGGTGGCCAAAGGTTATTCTCAAGTGGAAGGTTTGGATTTCGATGAAACCTTCGCTCCTGTAGATAGACTTGAGTCCATTCGCATTTTATTGGCATATGCTACTCACCATAATTTTAAGTTGTATCAAATGGACGTCAAGAGTGCCTTTCTCAATGGTCCGATAAAGGAGGAAGTCTATGTGGAGCAGCCACCGGGGTTCGAAGATCAGAAGTATCCCAACCATGTCTATAAACTGCGTAAGGCTCTCTATGGCCTCAAACAGGCTCCTCGAGCCTGGTATGAGTGCCTTAGAGATTTTCTGATTCAAAATGGATTAAAAATTGGTAAAGCTGACTATACACTCTTTACTAAACATTTTGATGATCATTTATTCGTATGTCAAATTTATGTTGATGACATTATCTTTGGATCCACTAACAAGTCCTTCTGTGAAGAATTTAGCAAAATAATGACAGACAGGTTCGAGATGTCAATGATGGGTGAGTTGAAGTTCTTCTTGTGATTTCAAGTGAAGCAACTGAGAGAAGGTACATTTATAAGCCAAACTAAATATACACAAGACATTCTCAAGAAATTCAATATGGACAAAGCCAAGCCCATCAAGACACCCATGGCCATCAACGGACATCTCGACCTCAATGAAGACGGTCCAAATGTGGACCAAAAGGTATATCGGTCCATGATTGGCTCCTTACTATACTTATGTGCATTTAGGCCAGATATTATGCTTAGTGTTTGCATGTGTGCAAGGTTTCAAGCCGCACCTAAAGAGTGTCACTTAATTGCTGTAAAAAGTATCCTAAGGTACCTTGTGCACACACCCAACTTGGGCCTTTGGTATCCCAAAGGATCCAAGTTTAACTTGATAGGGTATTCCGACGCCGACTATGCAGGATGCAAAGTCGATAGAAAGAGCATGTCAGGGACTTGTCAATTTCTTGGTAGGTCCCTAGTTTCTTGGTCATCTTAAAAGCAAAACTCCATTGCTCTTTCCACAGCGGAAGCAGAGTATGTTGCAGCCGGTAGTTGCTGTGCGCAACTGCTTTGGATGCAACAAACTCTTAGGGACTACGGCTACAATCTAAGTCATATCCCGCTTCTATGCGATAATGAAAGTGCTATAAAGATTGCACACAACCCTGTAGAGCACTCAAGAACTAAGGACATAGACATCCGTCATCACTTTCTTAGAGATCATTCATTAAAAGGTGACATTGCTATTTCACATGTTAGGACTGAAAAAGAACTTGCAGATATTTTTACCAAACCATTAGATGAGAAAAGGTTCTGTGAACTAAGAAATGAGCTAAACATTCTTGACTCTCGAAATGTGGCTTGAAACATTGCATACCTGGTTGCAACTTAAATTGTTCCTCCGTATTGTCAAAAATGCTCCTCCTCTCCTTTCTACTCAGAAAACTATTTTTAATGAAGAAATCTTGTGGATTATGACCATTGTTCGATTGCTGATTGCCTACTGGTTGTAATCACCAAGACTACTTGCAAAATTATTGTCCTTGAATCACTATTAATTATCTATATATGTATCAAGTCTGTTGGAAACGGACTATTCCGATTTCCAACCAGACTAGTCCGGACAGACAACAATTAGGTTAACTCAGGGGTACCGGACTAGTCCGCTACCATGACCAGACTAGTCCGGTCAGTCGCATATAGAAGCAGTTGGCCGGACCAAACGCCTCCCTCTCCACTCATAAGCACTTTGTCTCACCCTCTCTCCTAAACCCTAGCTCCCAAAGTGATTTTCGAGTTGAGCCCTCAAACTCGGAGTTTTCTCCGTGAAAAAGCCTCTTCTCGACGAGGGGATCCTACTTTCTGGACTCATCCGGATAGACTCTTGCTCCTTCAACGCGAATCTTCAAATCTTGGTAAATCCCCCCCTAAAACCAAAATCTTAATTTTTCTAGCTCTAGCTAGTTTCCTTTGATTTCAAAAGGATGTACATTGCATAAATAGATGTATTCCTACCACTTTCCTACCCTTGTGTCCTTAGATAGGAGATTTGTTTCAAATGAAACATTCAATTTAGGGTTCTTATGCTAGGCCGGACTAGTCCGGCGCTCAGATGCGGACAAGTCCGGTCCAACCGACTAGTCCGCACTCTGAAACCGGACAAGTTCGGTCTCTGACAGTTGAACCCCTACACTTCCATTTGAAGTCGATAATGCGTCCGTTTGCATCTAATCCTTAAACTCCTTATCAGGCATCATGTCTTCAGGATCAGATGACGGCTCTTTTCACATTGACGAAGAAGTTCAACGTGAAAGAGTGAGGAGAGCTAAGGAGGGAGTGATGAAGAAGAGACATGATGTCAATGCTCACTCTCCACCCTCCGACGACAATCTACCTAAGAAGAGGAAAGTCATTGTCAAAAGGCCTCAAAGGAAAGATGCTGCTGAGGGCTCGTCAGGGCCAAGAAGAGTTCTCAATAAAGGGAAGGGACTTGCTAGTGGCCCCATTGGGCCTCTGAAAATGAAAAATCCCGTTCACCGCAACAGGCAGCCTTCAAGTGAGAATTTCACTAGAAAAGGGAATGAGCTAGCTGATAACTTCAGGAAGATTGAAGTGTATGACCGACCTAAACAATGTTCTGATCCAAGGTTCTAGAGCAACTTCCATGCAGACTACTACGAGCATGTGTACATGAAGATGAAGTACCCTGTAGTAGAGAGTCAATGGCTAAATGTTGAATATCTAAAGTCAAAGAGGTATCCTGCCTTTCGTGAGATGGTGGAAGCGTTAGAGAGGCACAGTCTGACGGACCTGCTATCCTTTGAGTATGACTGGAACAATGAAGTAATTACCCAGTTTTACTCCACTCTCTACATTGCTCGGGATGATGGAGACAGTCTTACTTGGATGACTCATGGTTCAAGATATAGTGTCACGTATGATGAATTTGCTAGGATTCTTCACCTCCAAAACACTTTGGATCATGAACTGGTCATTCATAATCTGAAACCCCTAGAGAAGGAGGAACTTAAATTTCTCTATGACACAAGGATGCCATATGTTCCTCCCACCATCAAATATCTAAAGCCCTTCTTTGTGGTCCTAAATAGAGTCTTGAGAAAGACGATAGCTCCGAAGGATGGAGATGCAGGAACTATACAAGGAACCTTGAGGACTCTCATGAAGGTCATCAGTGGGAGGAGACCATTCAATGTCTTTGAGTATATCTACAACGACATTGTTGAACATCTCAATTACTCCCAATAGGTCCTGTGGATACGCACCGTATATCATGTACATGATTGAGAAAGTGACGGGACTCGAGTTTGTCAAGCGTACGGGGTTGAAGCCGCAAAAACCCACTGAGTACACTCTCCCTCCGGCTCCAACTGCCCCGTCCTCTCCACCAGTGGAGAGGAGATCAAAGCAAGCTCATGATGACACTAGATCTGCAGCTGCTCCTCCTGGTTCTCCACCTGCCCAAGAATCATCTAGCGACATCCTCAAGATGCTCTCCTCCATCTTTGCCTGCTGCCGTAAGATCGAAGACAGACAACGCAAAGAAAAGCTTGCAAGGAAGAAACATCAACAGTACGTCAATGCCAATATCAACTCTATCTGTGCAAAGCTTGAGATTGAGCCCGTTGGATCACCGCCCGCCTCCGAGGACTCAGAGGAAGATCCTGCTCCCGTGGATGCTGAAGATGAAGATCAGACTGAGACTGACGGAGGAGGCAGCGATGAGTGATTCCCCTCAATTTTTCCCTTTTTGGAGCCTTGATGCCAAAGGGGGAGAGATTGAGATGGAAGATTGAGATTAGACTTGGACTATTTCTATCTAGTATTAGTTATTAAGATCTTTTGTGATCAAGGACATGTACCTATTTTTAAAATCTTGTAATGCACTATTTCTTTTCTTATGTGTGATGTACTATGCTCTAATGCCCACTTACATGTTCACTACTGTTTGTCTTTAATTTATCACATTTTGTTTATCACACACCTGTGAGGCACCCCACCATAAAGTATGTGCATATGTGAGAAGCTTTTTCTTGAATTCTTTATTATTCTCATATGTGCACACTTTATGAAAATCAACTTTTTATTCTCAATTGTGATATCTCAAATAGTTGTCATCAATCACCAAAAAGGGGGAGATTGTAAGTGCATCTAGGATATCCCTTGTGGGTTTTGGCTAATTGATGACGAACATATGAGATCCTAATGAAACTATTAAGATGATTGCAGGATAAACAAAGTGAACTGGCTCGGCACACACAAAAAGGTGAAAAATAGAGTGGTGCCCAAAAAGGAAGACATTAGTGGAATTTAGAGGAGCAAAGTAGATATAAATGTATAGGTTGTGTGTGAGAGAGACACATCCCAAGAGCTCATGACTTTGCGTAAGGGTAAGGGGTTTAAAAATCAACTAAAATCCACTGAAAACCGGACTAGTCCGTTCATGGACCGGACTAGTCCGTTTAACTTTCTGGAAGACGCAAACATAGTGCACCGGACTAGTCCGCCTTGTGAACCGGACTAGTCCGGTTAGCTCACTGGAATGCAACCGGACAAGTCCGGTTTTGGATCGGACTAGTCCGGTCATGTCTCTGTTGTCCTCTTTAGAGGACTGCGGACTAGTCCATCCAAGCGACAGGACTAGTCCGCTGAAGTTTCTGAAACCCCATTTCACATAGCACCGGACAAGTTCGGTTTGTGGACCGGACTAGTCTGGTTAACCCACTGGAGGTAGACCGGACAAGTCCGATCATATACCGGACTAGTCCGGTAGTAGGTTTAACAACGGTAACTTTTTGGGAAAGCCTATAAAAAGAGGTCCTTCGTCTTTTCCCTGAGGGTACACGACACATATTGTCAAAAGCTTGAACCCTAGCGCCGCCACCTGACCCAAGAGCCCAAAAACACATCTCTCCATACATCTAAGGTGCAAAAAGGCCAAGATCAATCAAATACTTGGATTTGGGATTGAGAGATTGTCGTTCTTTCGTTGTGAGCTCTTGGGGTTTGATTTCTCTACACTCATATTCTGCATTGTAATCTTTTTTAGTGTATTTGATCACCTTCTCACTGTAATTCTTGTGAGAGCCCTCAACGTGTGAGGTTGCCCCACAAACTCGGTGATTACCCGTGATAGTGGAGTCAAGTCGGCCTTTGTGGTGACTTGAAGGGGGAAAGGGTTGGGAACCCGGCTCTGTGTGAGCTTCCTCAACGAGGACGTAGATCTCTTGGTGAGATCGAACCTCGGTAAAAATTCGTGTCTTTTGTCTCTCATTTATTTTACATCTTGACAAATTAGATCACTAGTTTGCTAGTCATCGTTTGAGTTCCTTACAAGTTTGCACGTGCATCCATACAATAAATTTAATTTATAAAAACTGTTGTTCTCATTCCGCTGCTATAAGATTAAATTTGTGAGACACACTTAATTAACTCAAATACTTCAGCACACCGGACTAGTCCGCCCATACAACCGGACTAGTCCGGTCAGTCAAGTTTCTGATAACTTTATTAAGTGTGCAGGAATTCTTTAAAGGCCTATTCACCCCCCTCTAGGCCACATTCAATATGCATTGTTCTTGATTCAAACATACTGCACAACCTCTCGATCAACTCAACCACAATTCCTCCCGAACTTAGTTGTTGAACCTCATCTTCTCCCTAACACTAGTTCATTGGATCCCGTCACCAGCCATGTCTTGAACTCAAGCAACACCTGCACATGAATAAACAACCAATACTTCCGAGCACAAGTCCTCGACTTGACTCTCCTTAGTTCCGAAACTACAACATCTTACGTGAGCACCTGACATAAGCATGTTGTAAACCATAGTAAAATGATATCAGCCATAACCACCAAAACACACCAAAAACTTACTAAAATAATACTAAGCAAACTTTCCATAAGAGTAAAGCAAGTTCGAAACATTGCAAGTTAAAAGCAGAACCATTGCAATCAAGCTCCGAACCTTACCAAAGCTAACTGGACCTTGAACCGAAGCTTACCAAAGCTAGTCGGACCTAGCGCCGGAGCTTACTAAAGCTTAGCTGGACCTAGCACGGAACTTACCAAACCTAGTCGGACCTAGCACCGGAGCTAGCAAAAACAAGTCGGACCTAGCCAAAATAAGTCAGACCTAGAAAAGCAAGTCGGACCTTACGTCGGACCTATCGTGGGACCTTGCAGGAGCTCGGACCTAGAGTCGGACCTTGTTAAAAAGGTGTTTTGGTAGTATTCAAAACTTTTATCATCAAAGCCAATGTATTCAGCACACATAGGTCTTACATGGATCACTTTTACCAGGGGCTGAATCGCTCCTGAAGGACAAGCTGGCGATGTTCAATCGCGGCAGCCTCAATGATATTATTGATGCTGCGATTGTTCAAGAGAACTCCGACAAGGAGTTAGCGGCGGCAGAGAAGAAGCGAAGCGCGCCGCAGAGCAGCGGAGAGGGAGGTGGTCCTTCTCAGAAATACCGGATGGTGTATCGCTCACCATCAGGTCAACGCTGGCAGCCACCACAGCGGCCGATTGAATTCCGTAGTCAGCCATATTCTCCACCAGCGTTCCGGCCGGCATTACCAGCACCACCTCCGCAGCAACAACAGCAGCAGCGGTCGATGCCTCATGCGTTTGCACCTCAGCAGCGCATGTCGGGCTTTCGTCCCCCAAGCACGGGCAAGTCAACCACATGCTTCAAATGCAGTCGCCCAGGGAACTTCGCGAACAACTGTAACACCCCAAAACCTGTTAAGAGGGGAATTTAAAAATTTTTGGACGTACTGCATGTGGTGCAGAAATTCGAATTCAAATTGGAATTCAAATTCAACTCAAAACAGAAAAGAAAACGAAAAAGAAAAAAAAACAAAACCCCCGGCCAGTGGGCTGAAACCTACCAGCCGGCCCACCGGCCCCCACGCCAGCCCGCAGCCACGCGCTCCCCTCTCTCTCTCACTGACACGCGGGACCCGCGTGTCATCCCTCACCTCCCGCTCGCGCCAACTAACCAGACTCCTCCGCGCGCGGCCGATCGCAACTAACCCGGAAAACCGCACTTTCCCAGCCAAATTCTGGTCCCGGATGACTCCAACTCGATCACAACCGACACGCCGCCCTCCCCCGTCTATAGAAACGCCGGCATCGTCCCGTTTTCCCCAACCGATCGGCTGTTTTTCCTCCCGGTGAGAACCGAATCTCCGATCACCGTTTTCTCTCAATCCCTGCTCGGATTTTCCAATCTAACGCGCCGATCGTGTTCCACCGCCACCGGGGAATCACGCAGGTGCAGAAAACTCGGTGGTTTGCGCTTTAGGCACAGCTCCGACGAGCACCGCAGCGGTTCCACCTCGGACCTCGACGCCAACCGTCTTCCAGGACCCCTGAGCTCAAGGAAAACCCCGAGGTGAGATCCCTGACCTCCCCTCTACCGATCTATGCCATAAGATCCCAGTTTTAGGAGGTATAGACGAAGATCCGAAGTTCTCCGGCGAGATCGCCGCCTTCCGCTGCCGCGCGCCACTGGGCAGCGCCGCCCGCGCACGGTCAGAGCGACGTGGCCGCTTATACGCCGTCTATTTTAAATCGCACGGTAGAATTAAAACCCGCGCGTACCGGTTCGGCGATCTAATCTGAGCCGTCTGTTTTAAATCGGGCGGTCCACAGCAGCCCCGCATTATAAAGGCCGGGATTCTTACGCGCTACCCCCTGGGGATCTCGGAAAACATGAGCTAGCCCCTGAAACTTCTGATCTAGCCCCTGGAACTTCAGAAATTCATTTAAAAATCAGTTTTAGCCACTGGACTTAATAAAAATTAGGAAAACCCCTCTGTTATGTGTAGCTAGACACCTGGAAATTTATGAAATAATATAATAGACCCTGTAGTGGGGTGAGTTTACCTTTTTAACCCTATATGATATTAAATTTAGGAATTTGAATATGTGATTAGGATTTAAAATTTAAAAGGTGAGACAAACACATTGTAAATTCAAATTTAAACTCTCCTAGCACATGGAAAACTTTAGAATGAGTTAAAAGTAGATTTTAAGCTGAAAAGAATCTGTTTAATTGATTGTTCACATTTATTAGTTATAGGGACACAATTTTAGGTTAGGAAATAATTCTGAAAATTAGTAAAATAAATTTAAATTAGTTCACATCAGAGGAGAAGTTCCAAAATATATTATTTAATATTTTAGATCAGAACCTATTCTGTTTAGATGATATGTCCTGCTATTTAATATTAAAACTCACTTTTAGGCATAGAAAATAAATCTGGAAAATATAGGAAAATAGGTATGCATAACTAGAAAATGATAAATGAAGTCTCCAAATCCAAAGACTTCAGTTTAGGATTTGGTAGAAGATCTGAAAACCCATTTGGAGTAGGAAATTACATTCCATGCAAACTTGGTAGCTAAAGAGTGTATTAAAGAATTTGTTTAAATTGGAAATTCATATATAGTGTGCAAACAGAAATCTGAATACAAAAGTTAGAAGTAATATACATATGTTTAAAAGTGCATGTAGGCCAAAAATCAACACATCTAGGATAACCACAACGCTTAGTAATGTGAATGACTTTCATAGGTATGTATGTGTGGTTTGTATGAAGTGAAAGTGTGAACTATGTCTTATGGATTGTTGTTTTCTTTTGCTATGTGTGTTGGCATGAATAGAACCTGCCCCAGAGCAAGTTCTTCCCTTCCAAGACCAAGACTTTCCATTCCCAGAGCAGTAGAAAGAAGGCAAGTGTCCTTGACCACTTTGATCCTATACTAGGATGTGTAGCTAGAATTATTTGCATTGTCAATTGAAATATGAAACCCATGCTAGTAAGTTTCCCTAGAATTGCATTACCCTGTTTCCTTGTAGCTTGGGTTGGGATTTATTTTATCATTCATATTACTTATGCTTAGCCATGCTTAGAATGTGATAAGTGGGATATGATATCATCAACTTGATTACCTTACTCTTGCATGAGACATTATAAGTTATGTAGAGGTAGGGATCAAGGCAAGTTGGATGATTTGGTTGGTGCTGGGTGCACGAGACTCGGGTTTGTGTTTAGTACTTGCCTGGATCCTAAGGACCGGTTCATTGAGCATGTAACCTGGCTTTACCGTGCCAACCACATGCTGAGATGGGGCAGCTTGGCCAATTAATTAGGTGTATCCCCTGCGTAGTATGGGTGTGTTGGATGGTGCGGGGAATAGGTGTCAGCTGCACTACCATATGAACCGCAAGGCTCAAGAGGGGGCCACTGCTGCGAGGTTGGAGCCTCTTGTAAGCTGTTAGGGGTGAAACCTCAGTGGGCCCACGCTCATCGGGAATCCCTTTGTAAAGGCTTCGTAGTGATCTCCTGGCTACACACCTGGGAAGTGTGAATGTGGTTCGTGGCCACTGGCATAGTGGAGGTTCTTTTAGTCCACCCGGCAACGGGGGATAAAATCACTACATGTGGGTACAGTGGTGCAAACTCTGCAGAGTCAAAACTGTCATGACAGCCGTGCTCACGGTCAAGAGTGGCTTGGACTTATTCATTATTAGAGGATGATGACCTCGGAAGTTGTGGATGTTAAGCGGGGAGCTTAACATTGGAAATGAAGTTATGGATTATTTGATTATGATGATGGGATGGGAGATTGGGACCACTTCACCTGTGTAGTAATGTAGGTGCTTAATAAGCTAAGGTGGTAGGCAATAATTGCGTAGTGCTTTAACCATGAGTTCAACCACTCCTTGCTCTAGCCATGCATGACATAACTATCCCACACTTGCTGAGTACCAATGGTACTCAACCTTGCATATTTGTTGGTTTAAAATTGCTGCTTAGGTCAAGGGGATGATGTGGTGTTTAATGATCAAGACTTCGGACCCGAAGAAGGTTTCTAGGTTCATGGAGTCCACCGGGCAACGCCTGTGACGGAGCCCACGAGAATAATATTCCGCTGCAATTTTATTTACATGTTATGAACTTATTATCGTCCATCGAGACATGTGCCTGGAGGATGCTGCTATGCTCAGCACTCGACTGCAGGAGTGTCAGCAGGAGATTCAGGATTTTCGTGACACCCTGAAGGAGACCACGACGTTGCTTCGAGACAGCTTCAGGGCGAGAGAAAGAGGAGATGGGAATGAACTGTGTGTCACCGTGAATGACACATGGACTCCTGACTCCCCAGATCGCCGGGCGATCAGGCGTCGTCGCACTTCTCCACCAGCAGCCTCCCCACCCAAAGCTGAGTCAGAAGGCAGACACAATAATGAGGAAGATCCCGAGGAGCCGACTTAGTGATACGAGTCATGTAGAGTCCTTCCCCATAGTTCAGCAGGTTATCGAGTAGGCGAGTCAATACCTTAGTTAATGGTGTGTTAATGTGTGGTGTCTGACGTGAGTTGTGGAAGCCATGAGCAATTGTCCACAACCTCGTCTTCTGGTTGCCTTGCTTTGATGTGTGAACCCCTATGAAATTAATAGTGCATTTATTTTTGCATGAGACATAAACCCTCAGAAAAAAATATAAATACAACAAGGCCTCAACATTACAAAGTGTAAACAAGTAAAATTGGTAAGATAATACGCAATGCTTTAAATTGACATTTGGTTGATCATGATAGATGGCCGGAAGAGGAAAGGGTCATGGTGCCAACCCCGCCAACAATAACGATGAGGCCGGCAACCCTCATCTTTCTGGAGGCCAAGACAGGGGTGGTCGCGTGAAGGAGTTGATCCCATCCACCAAATGCTTGAGAATCAAAATCAGCTCATCCAAAACCTGACTCAAGTGGTGGCCAACTTGCACCAAGCTCCACATCCACAAGCTGCACCACGCCAACCAAGGTAGAGTGAGTTTCTAGGAACTCAACCTCCAAAGTTTGCAAGTGCTGCTGAACCTCTGGAGGCAGATGATTGGCTAAAGACCATTGTGAGCAAGATGAGGATTATACAATGCCAAGGGTATGAGAGGGTGCTGTTTGCCTCTCACCAATTGCATGGACCTGCTGCTGATCGGTGGACCGTCTACGTGGCCGCCCATCATGACCCTGAGAACATCACTTGGGAAGAGTTCAAGCGTAGCTTCCGCAACTATTACATACCAAGGGGTGAACTAAAAAACAAGAGGAAGGAGTTCTTGGGATTGCAGCAAGGAAACATGACTGTGAGGGAATATCTCACTAAATTCACTCAACTATCCCGTTATGCCCCATGGGACATAGAGACTGATGAGCAGAAACAGGATTGCTTCGTGGAAGGACTCACAGCAGAAATGCAGTGTGCAATGTCCTCCAACGAGTATGAAAGCTTCCAAAAGATGGTGGACAGAGCATTTCTTGTAGATAGGAAGCTGAAGGCCTTGGAAAATGAAAACAAGAGGAAGGCCGGATGGTCACACCCAGCCTCGGGTAGCAACACCCGTCCACGTCTGATGCAGCAACACGCAGGGCAGACGAGCCGTGCTGCGGTACCCTACTCAGCACCGAGAGGGTACAACCCGAACTTCAGGCCTCCGGCAGCACCAGCACCACCACAACGTCATTTTGTACAGAAGCCTCGCCCTACATATCAACCTCGACCAGCAGTACAAGGACCCCCAAACCAACCCCAAGACAACAAAGGCCAGGCACCTATGATTGGGGTGCAATGCTTTAACTATGGTGAAGTGGGGCACTACGCCCATAAGTGCCCAAAGAAGAAGCCCGTGCAGCCGCAACAGCAGAATGTGATGCGAGGACGGGTGAACCACGTGACCATGGAGGAGGCGCAAGAGGCACCCGACGTGGTAGTTGGTAAGTTTCCTGCCAATTTACACATTGCAACCCTGTTGTTCGATTCTAGTGCTACCCACTCGTTCATTGCCCAAAGGTTTGTTAAGAAGCATGATCTAGCAACAACACAAATGAACCATATGCTAGCAGTAAATTCTCTAGGTGGAGAAATAAGGACGAGACGAGTGTGTCCCAAGGTGAATCTAGACATTAATGGGATAGTATTTACTGCCAACCTCATAGTGATAGATTCACAAGGGATAGATATTATTTTGGGTATGGATTGGTTGACCAAACATAAGGGAGTCATCCATTGTTCGACCAGAACGGTGGAACTAACTCACCCTAGTGGCACAAGAGTAAAGTTCATAACAATACAAGAGCCTAGGAGGGACATTAAATTAAATCAAGTTGAGGTGAAAGTGGAGGAGATCATGATCATCAGGGAATATCCAGATGTTTTTCCAGAGGAGTTGCCAGGTATGCCTCCTGATCGCGAAGTGGAATTGACAATTGAGCTAGTGCCTGGAACAGCTCTGATATACAAGAGACCTTATCGGATGGACTCCAAGCAGCTGGGAGAACTCAAGGATCATTTGAGAGAATTGACGTAGAAGGGGTATATTCGTCCTAGTTCCTCACCATGGGGAGCTCCAGTGATATTTGTGTCCAAGAAGGACGGAACCCAAAGGTTATGCGTGGACTACCGTGCGTTGAATGAGGTAACCATCAAGAACAAGTACCCATTACCCCGCATTGAAGACTTGTTCGATCAGTTGAGGGGAGCTTGTGTGTTCTCGAAAATTGATCTTAGGTCAGGATATCACCAACTTAAGATACGGCAAACTGATATTCCCAAGACAGCCTTCGTATCTCGGTACGGACTGTATGAATACACCGTCATGCCTTTCGGGCTAACTAATGCCGCGGCATACTTCATGTACCTCATGAATAAGGTATTCATGGAATATCTGGATAAATTTGTGGTGGTTTTCATAGATGACATTCTCGTCTTCTCCAAAGATGGAGAGGAACATGAGAAACATCTAAGGTTGGTGTTGCAGAAGCTGAGAGAACACCAACTATATGCCAAGTTGAGCAAGTGTGAGTTTTGGCTGAAGAGAGTTCCCTTCTTAGGACATATCATCCCGGAGGGAGGAATCTCCGTAGATCCCGCCAAGATCGAGGATGTACAGAAGTGGAAGACCCCTGAGAATGTCGGGGAAGTTCGAAGCTTCTTAGGATTGGCTGGGTATTATCGACGGTTTATTGAGGGATTCTCCAAGATCTCGAGACCCCTCACAAAACTGTTGGAGAAAGGAATCACATTCACATGGACGCCGCAGTGCGAGACGAGTTTTCAAGAGCTAAAGAAAAGATTGACAACAGCCCCAGTGCTAGTTATGCTAGATATGCAGAAGAACTTTTCGGTGTAATGCGATTCCTCTGGAAACGGGTTGGGATGTGTTCTCATGCAAGAGGGGCATGTCGTGGCTTATGCGTCCCGGCAGCTCCGGAAACACGAGAAGAACTATCCTACACATGACCTAGAACTAGCCGCAGTGGTACACGCGTTGAAGATTTGGCGGCACTACTTGATGGGGAAGAGGATAGAGATATATACGGATCATAAGAGCTTAAAGTACATTTTCACACAGTCAGATCTCAACCTCAGACAAAGAAGATGGTTAGAGCTAATCAACGACTTTGATGTGGGAATCAACTATCATCTTGGGAAAGCGAATGTCGTGGCGGATGCTCTAAGACGGAAGGTGCAGGTCAATAGGTTGAGCTTGAAAGACATGCCTACGGAATTGAAGGACGATGTTATAAGACTCAATCTATGCCTGGTGAATAGTGGTGAAGCCATCGCCATGGAAGTGGACTCAACACTAGAGCAAGACATACGCGATGGTCAAAAGAATAACGAGAAGATACAAGAAATCAGACAAGTCATCAAGGAAAATAAAGCCCCTGGTTTCAGAGAGGATGAACAAGGTCCGGTGTGGCACGGGAAAAGAATCTGTGTGCCTGAAGTAAAGGAGATCCGTGAATTGATTTTGAGGAGGCTCACGATTCCGACTATTCCATTCATCCTGGGAGTACAAAGATGTACCAGGACCACAAGAGTAGGTATTGGTGGTATGGCATGAAGCGAGATGTCGCGGAACATGTTGCCCTATGTGACACATGTCAGTTGGTGAAAGCGGAACATCAACGACCCGCGGGATTCTTGCAACCACTCAAGGTACCTGAATGGAAATGGAAAGAAATCGGTATGGATTTCATAGTGGGATTGCCTAGGACCCAATCAGGATATGATTCGATATGGGTCATCATTGACAGGCTAACCAAGGTAGCTCATTTCATCCCTGTGAAAGAAAGCTACAGCTTATCCAAATTGGCGGAGTTATACATGTCAAGGATCGTGTGTTACCATGGAGTTCCAAAGAAGATAGTGTCGGATCGAGGGACACAGTTCACCTCAAGGTTCTGGCAGAAGTTGCATGAAACCATGGGAACTCATCTGAATTTTAGTTCTGCCTATCATCCCCAAACTGACGGGCAGACGGAAAGAACCAATCAGATCCTTGAGGATATGCTGAGAGCGTGTGCACTAAAAAACAATCGGAGTTGGGATAGGAACTTACCATATGCGGAGTTCTCCTTTAACAACAGCTATCAGGCTAGTATGAAGATGTCACCATTTGACGCGTTGTATGGGAGGAAGTGCAGAACTCCAATATTTTGGAACCAAACGGGGGAAAGTAAAGTGTTTGGGCCCAAGGTATTACAAGAGGCCGAGGCGAAAGTGAGGGAAATCCGCAACAACTTGAGGATAGCACAAACACGACAAAAGAGCTATGCCGATGTACGGAGAAGAGAGCTCGTTTTCAACGTGGGGGACTATGTCTATCTCAAGGTATCCCCTATCCGAGGACTTCGTCGGTTCAAGGTGAAAGGGAAGTTATCACCTCGATATATCGGACCCTTTCAAGTTCTGGAGAGGAAAGGCGAAGTGGCATATCAACTGGAACTACCGGCTCGCCTATCGGATGTGCATGACGTATTCCACGTGTCACAGCTCAAGAAATGTTTGAGGACGCCTGAAGGGATGTTACCCATGAATGAGGTTGACGTAGCCGAGGATCTGTCTTATGCCGAGCAACCGGTTAAGGTTTTGGAGACAATGGAACGCCTCACAAGAAATAAAAGAATCCGGATGTGCAAGGTGAAGTGGAAGCATCACTCAGAAGAGGAAGCCACATGGGAGCGAGAAGACGAGCTTAAGGCACAATTTCCGGAATTGTTTTCCTAGGACCACCAATCTCGAGGACGGGATTTCTTTTTAGGGGGGGTAGAGCTGTAACACCCCAAAATCCTGTTAAGAGGGGAATTTAAAATTTTTTGGACGTATTGCATGTGGTGCAGAAATTCAAATTTAAGTTGGAATTCAAATTCAAATTCAAACCAGAAAAGAAATGGAAAAAGAAAAAGAAAAACAGAAAACCCGGCCAGTGGGCCGAAACCCACCAGCCGGCCCACCTCGCCCCCGCGCCAGCCCGCAGCCACGCGCCCCATTCTCTTCTCACTGACGTGTGGGGCCCGCCATCTTCTTCCTCCTCGCGCGCGCGCTCGGCCGACCGGGACTCCTCTCTTCACCCGAATCGAAACCACCACGGATACCCGCGTATCCCAGCCGAATTTTGGTTCTGGACGACTCAAACTCGATCACAACCGAACGCCGCCCATCCCCGGCTATATAATGTAACACCCCAAAATTTTGATTTAAAACCCTAAATCATGTTAAGAGGGGAATTTAAAAATTTTTGGACGTGTTGCATGTTTTGCAAAAATACAAATTCAAACTGGAATTCAAATTAAACTCAAATCAGAAAAGAAATAGAAAAAGAAAAAGAGAAAACAGAAAAAACAGGCCAGTGGGCCGCAACCCACCAGCCGGTCCACCCTGCCACGCGCCAGCCCGCAGCCGCGCGGCCGCGTTCTCTCTCTCAGACAGGTGGGACCCACCTGTCATCCCTAACCCCTGATCGTCCGAAACTCGGACTGTTCACCCGCGCGCGCGATCGCAACCGACAGGATTTCCGGCCGAATTCTGGTTCCGGAGGACTCCCACTCGATCTAAACAAACCCGCCACCCTCCCCCGTCTATAAAAACCCCGGCCTCGTTCTGTTTTTCCCCCATGATCGCCGATTTTTACTCCGGTGAGAACCGAGACCTCTCCGGCGAATTCTGGCCGATTTAAGCTCGGAAATTCCGATCTAACTCGCTGGTCTTGATCCACCGCCTCCGGGGAACCTTGCAGGTGCAGAAAACTCGGTGATTTGCGGTGTAAACGCAGCGCCGACGAGCTTCGCCGTGGTTTTGTCTCGGACCTCGTCGCCGATCACCTTCCAGGACCTCCGAGCTCAAGAAAACCCCCGAGGTGAGATCCCCGACCTCCCCTCTACCGATCTATGCCATAAAATCACAGTTCTAGGAATAATTCCCAAAGATCTGAAAGTTTCCGGCGAGATCGCCGCTTCCCGCCGCCGTGCGCCGCCGGCAGCGCCGCCCGCGCTCGATCAGAGCGACGTGGCCGCTTGTGCGCCGTTTATTTTAAATCGCACGGTTGGGTTTAAACCCCCGCGTACCGGTTCGATGTTATAATCTCGGCCGTCGGTTTAAAATCGGACGGTCCACGTCAGCCCCACGTTATAAAGACTGGAATTCTTACGTGTTACCCCCTGGGGTTCTCGGGAAATAAGAGCTAGCCCCGGAAACTTCTGATCTAGCCCCTGGAACTTCAGAAAATCATGTAAATTCATTTAAAAATCAGTTTTAGCCCCTGGACTTAATGAAAATTAGGAAAAACACCTCTGATAAGTATAGCTAGACCCCTGGAAATTCTGAAAATAATATTATAGACCCGGTAATGGGGTGAGTTTACCTTTTTAGCCCTGTTTAGTATTTAATTTAGGAAATTGAATATGTTGCTAGTGTTTAAAAATTAAAAGGTGGGACAAACATATTGTCAAAATTTAATTAAAGACTTTGTCAGTATTTAGGAAACTTTGGAGTGAGATAAAAACATATTTTGGGCTGAATTGAATCTGTCTAATTTATTATTCACATTTAGGGACACATTTTTAAGTAATGAATAGTTTTAGAAAATAGGGAAAATAATTGTGAAATAGTTTACATCAGAGGCAAAGGTCAAAATATGTTATTAAATTATTTAGGACCAGAACCTATTCTGTTTAGATGATGTGTATTACTAATTTCATAATAAAGAACACATTTATGTATAGGAAAATAAATCTGAAAATATAGCAACTAGTAAATGATAAATGGAGTTTCTAAAATCCAAAGAATTCAGTTTAAGGTTGGTAGAAATTCTAAAGGCACATATGGAGAAGAAAAATACTTTTCATACATACTTGGTAGTGAAAAGGTGTAGTAGTTGAATATAAGGAATTTATTTAAATTGGAAACTCATATATAAATAGTAGGTAAGTATAAATGGGAACACAAAAGTAGGAATCATATACACATGATTAAAAGTGCATGCAAGCCACACCTCAACACACATAAAGTAACCACAAGACATATAATGGTGAAGGACTTTCATAAATGTGAATGTGTGGTTTGTATGAAGTGGAAGTGTGAACTATGTCTTATAGATTGTTGTTTTTCTTTTGCTATGTGTGATGGTATGATGTAGAACCTGCTCAAGAGCAAGTTATTCCTTTCCAAGACCAGGACTACCAATTTCAAGAGCAGCAAGAAGGAGGCAAGTGTCCTTGACCACTTTGATCCTATGCTAGCATGTGTAGCTAGAATTATTGGCATTGTCAATTGAAATATGAAACCCATACTAGGAAGTTTCCCTAGAATTGCATTACCTTGTTTCCTTGTAGCTTGGGTTGGGATTTATTTTATCATGTCATTTATTATTATGCATATGCTTAGCCATGCTTAGAATGGGATATTTGGGATATGAGATGATCAGTTTATTTTACCATACTCTTGAATGAGATATTGTGAGTTATGTAGAGGTAGGGATCAAGGCAAGTTGGATGTTTTGGTTGTGTGCTGGGCGCACGAGACTCGGGTTTGTGTTTAGTACTTGCCTGGATCCTAAGGACCGGTTCATGGAGCATGTAACCTGGCTTTACAGTGCCAACCACATGCTGAGATGGGGCAGCTTGGCCAATTAATTAGGTGTATCCCCGGTGTAGTATGGGTGTGTTGGATGGTGCGGGGAGTTGGTGTCAGCTGGACTACCATATGAACCGCAAGGCTCAAGAGGGGGCCACTGCAGCGGGGTTGGAGCCTCTTGTATGCTGTTAGGGGTGAAATCTCAGTGGGCCCACGCTCGTCGGGAATCCCTTTGTAAAGGCTTCGTAGTGATCTCCTGGCTACACACCTGGGAAGTGTGAATGTGGTTCGTGGCCACTGGCATAATGGAGGTTCTTTTAGTCCACTCGGCAACGGGGAATGAAATCACTACATGTGGGTACAGTGGTACAAACTCTGCAGAGTCAAAACTGTCATGACAGCCGTGCTCACGGTCAAGAGCGGCTTGGACTTATTCATGATTAGAGGATTGATGGTTTTGGAAGTTGTGATGTTAAGCGGAGAGCTTAGCATTGGAAATGAAGTTATGGTTATTTGATTATGATGATGGGATGGAGATTGGGACCATTTCACCTATGTAGTAATGTAGGTGCTTAATAAGCTAAGGTGATAGGTATTAAGTGCGTAGTGCTATAACCACGAGTTCAACCTCTCCTTGATCTAGCCATGCATGATATAATTTTCCCACACTTGCTGAGTACCATTGGTACTCAACCTTGCATATTTGTTGGTTTATATTGCTGCTCAGGTCAAGATAATGAGGTGGTGTATAATGCCCAAGACTTTGGACCCGAAGAATGTTTCTAGGTTCATGGAGACCCCGGGCAACGCCTGCAATGGAGCCCACAAGAATAATACTCCGCTGCTAGTTTATTTATTTGTGATGAACTATTTATCGTCCATCGAGACATATGCTTTGTAAGACTTTTTTATATTCGACACCTGGCTTGTAATAAATGATGCTTCACTATTTGTCATCACATGTATGAGAAAATGATCCTGGCATACATGTGATCTTCACTCGGTTGTTCTTCGGAGAAACCGGGTGTGACAGAAGTGGTATCAGAGCCAAGGTTGCCCATAGGAACGTGGACCTAGGTAGAAATGGACGTATTTAAGGGCCCTATTTTCTTAAAAACTATTTTACAAAGGTGTGGATTGAAAAGTGTTATTCAAATGAGTCACTTTCTTCATCTTACCCCAATTTTCATTCAAAATAGGATTTTTGTTTAAGAGTTTATCTAATCTAATTTTAAATTCTTTTTGTTTTAGATGGTTCGCATGATTCGCACCGCTCGCAAGTCCACAGGAGGGAGAGTTCCCATAGTTGCCCTTGCCGAGAGAGAGGAGAGCCGTCCGGTGACGTGCCTTTCCTACGGATTGGCAGTAGGAGGCTTATTGCGTCGTCTTCGGCGTATGCTCGAAGCCGCCGGCAATACGGGCAAGCTAATCATCCACTATAACTCCACCAGGACCATCTGTGAGAAGAGGGAAGAATGGAGTTCAGAGATGAGGATAATACACGAAAATCAGCTGCATAAGATTCACCACTTTCCAGCTTGTAGAGCGACACAGGTCGATGCGGAGAAAGATGTCACCTGGGAGGCCATCACATGCCAGAGTCACATCTATCGTCACCACTTGGACAAAACTGAGTACATGTATGTCCTCCAGCGTGAGAGTGGTACCACGGAGTACAAGTACCCGCCGGTGCAGCAAGGGACTTCTCATGAGCACATGGACTTGTGCTTGGAAGAAGCTTCTATGCTCAGCAGTCGACTGCAGGAGTGTCAACAAGAGCTTCAAGATGTCCGGGACACCCTGAAGGAAACGGAGGCGTTGCTACAAGCCTGTTTGAGGGCGAGAGAAAGAGGAGATGGGAATGAACTGTGTGTCACCGTGAATGATACATGGACTCCTGACTCCCCAGATTGTCGAGCGATCAGTCGTCGTCGCACTTCTCCACCAGCAGCCTCCCCACCCAAAGCAGAGTCAGAAAGCAGCCGAAATGATGAGGAAGATCCCGAGGAGCCAGCTCAAGAAAACGAGTAGCGTAGAGCCTTTCCCTTAAATTAGAAGGATGTCGAGTAGTCGAGTCGTTACGTAGTTAATGGTGTGTTAATGCTTGGTGTGTGACGTGAGTTGTGGAAGCCATGAGCAATTGTCCACAGCCTCGTCTTTAGATTGTTTTGCTTTGGTGTGTGAACCCACATGAAATAATATTGCATTTATTTTTGTGTGAGAAATAAACCCTCAGAAAAGTATAACAAAGCCTCAACACTTCAAAGTACAAACAAATGAAAGTAGTAAGATGATACTAAATGCTTTCAAATTAACATTGGTTGATTCTGCCAGATGGCCGGAAGAGGAAAAGGACGTGCTACCAACCCCGCCAACAACAACGATGAAGCAGGCAACCCTCATCTTTCTGGAGGCCAGGACCGGGGTGGTCCCCGTGAAGGAGTTGATCCCCTCCACCAAATGCTGGAGAATCAAAATCAGCTCATCCAGAACTTGACTCAAGTGGTGGCCAACTTGCATCAAGTTCCACCTCCACAAGCTGCACCACGCCAACCAAGGTTGAGTGAGTTTCTAGGAACTCAACCTCCAAAGTTTGCAAGTGCTGCTGAACCTCTGGAGGCAGATGATTGGCTGAAGACCATTGAAAGTAAGATGAGGATCATACAATGCCAAGGGTATGAGAGGGTGCTGTTTGCCTCTCATCAATTGCATGGACCTGCTGCTGATTGGTGGACCGCCTACGTGGCTGCCCATCATTACCCTGAGAACATCACTTGGGAAGAGTTCAAGCGTAGCTTCCGCAACCATTACATCCCAAGAGGTGAACTCAAAAACAAGAGGAAGGAGTTTTTGGGACTGCAGCAGGGGAACATGACGGTGAGGGAATACCTCACTAAATTTACTCAACTATCCCGTTATGCCCCACGGGACATAGAGACTGATGAGCAGAAACAAGATTGTTTCGTGGAAGGACTTACCGCAGAGATGCAGTGTGCAATGTCCTCAAATGAGTATGAAAGCTTCCAAAAGATGGTGGACAGAGCATTTGTGGTAGAAAAGAAGCTAAAGGCCTTGGAAAATGAGAATAAGAGGAAGGCCAGGTGGTCACATCAAGCCTCAGGGAGCAACACCCGCCCACGTCTGATGCAGCAACCTACAGGGCAGACGAACCGTGCTGCGGTACCCTACTCAGCACCAAGAGGGTAAAACCCGAACTACAGGCCTCCTGCAGCACCAACACAGCCACAACGTCAGTTTGTACAGCAGCCTCGCCCCGCATATCCACCTCGACCAGCAGTACAAGGACCCCCAAACCAATCCCAAGACAACAAAGGCCAGGCACCTAAGGTTGGGGTGCAATGTTTTAGCTGTGGTGAAGTGGGGCACTACGCCCATAAGTGCCCAAAGAGGAAGCCCGCGCAGCCACAACAGCAGAATGTGATGCGAGGACGGGTGAACCACGTCACTATGGAGGAAGCGCAAGAGGCACCCGACCTGGTAGTTGGTAAGTTTCCTGCCAATTTACACCTTGCAACCCTGCTGTTTGATTCTGGTGCTACCCACTCGTTTATTGCTCAAGGGTTTGTTAAGAAGCATGACCTAGCAACAACACAAATGAACCATATGCTAGCCGTAAACTCTCCGGGTGGAGAAATAAGGACAAGACAAGTGTGTACCAAAGTGAACCTAGACATTCATGGGGTGGTATTTACTGCTAACCTCATAGTGATCGATTCACAAGGGATAGATATTATTTTGGGTATGGATTGGTTGACCAAAGATAAGGGAATCATTCATTGTTCGACCAGAACGGTGGAACTAACTTACCCTAGTGGCACAAGAGTAAGGTTCATAACAATACACGAGCCTAGGAGGGACATTAAATTAAATCAAGTTGAGGTGAAAGTTGAGGAAATCAGGACCATCGGGGAATATCCAGATGTATTTCCGGAGGAGTTGCCCGGTATGCCTCCCGATCGTGAAGTGGAATTCGCAATTGAGCTAGTGCCTGGAACAGCCCCGATATACAAGAGACCTTATCGGATGGACTCCAAGCAGCTAGAAGAACTCAAGGGTCATTTGAGAGAATTGACGGAGAAGGGGTATATTCGTCCTAGTTCCTCACCATGGGGAGCTCCGGTGATATTTGTGCCCAAGAAGGACGGAACCCAAAGGTTATGCGTGGATTACCGTGCCTTGAATGAGGTAACCAGCAAGAACAAGTACCCATTACCCCGCATTGAAGACTTGTTTGATCAGTTGAGGGGAGCTTGTGTGTTCTCGAAAATTGATCACAGGTCGGGATACCACCAACTCAAGATAAGGCAATCTGATATTCCCAAGACAGCTTTCGTATCTCGGTACGGACTGTATGAATACAGCGTCATGCCTTTCGGGCTAACTAATGCCCCGGCATACTTCATGTACCTCATGAACAAGGTATTCATGGAATATCTGGACAAATTTGTGGTGGTTTTCATAGATGACATTCTCGTCTTCTCCAAAGATGAAGAAGAACATGAGAAACATCTAAGGTTGGTGTTGCAGAGGCTAAGAGAACACCAACTATATGCCAAATTGAGCAAGTGTGAGTTTTGGCTGAAGAGAGTTCCCTTCATAGGACATATAATCTCGGAGGGAGGAATCTCCGTAGATCCCGCCAAAATTGAGGATATACAGAAGTGGAAGACCCCTGAAAATGTCGGGGAAGTTCGAAGCTTCTTGGGATTGGCTGGATACTATCGACGGTTTATTGAAGGATTCTCCAAGATCTCGAGACCTCTCACCAAACTGTTGGAGAAGGGAATCACATTCACCTAGACGCCACAGTGCGAGACGAGTTTTCAGGAGCTAAAGAAGAGACTGACAACAGCCCCAGTGCTCGTTATGCCAGATATGCAGAAGAACTTTACGGTGTACTGCGATGCCTCTGGAAACGGGTTGGGACGTGTTCTCATGCAAGAAGGGCATGTCGTGGCATATGCATCCCGATAGCTTCGGAAGCACGAGAAGAACTATCCTACACATGACCTAGAACTAGCCACAGTGGTACACGCGTTGAAAATTTGGCGGCACTATTTGATGGGGAAGAGGACCCAGATATATACGGATCATAAGAGTTTGAAGTACATATTCACACAGCCAGATCTCAACCTCAGACAAAGGAGATGGTTAGAGCTAATCAATGACTTTGATGTGGGCATCAACTATCATCCTGGGAAAGCAAACGTCGTGGCCGATGCTTTGAGTCAGAAAGTGCAGGTCAATAAGTTGAGCTTGAAGGACATGCCTGTAGAATTGAAGGACGAGGTTATAAGGCTCAATCTATGTCTAGTAAATAGTGGTGAAGCCATCGCCATGGAAGTGGACTCCACACTAGAGCGAGACATACGCGAGGGTCAAAAGAATGACGAGAAGATACAAGAGATCAGACAACTCATCAAGGAAAATAAATCCCCTGGTTTCAGAGAGGATGAACAAGGTACGGTGTGGCACGGGAAAAGGATCTGTGTGCCTGAAGTAAAGGAGATCCGTGAATTGATTTTGAAGGAGGCTCACGATTCCGAATATTCCATTCATCCTGGGAGTACGAAGATGTACCAGGACCTCAAGGGCAGGTATTGGTGGTATGGCATGAAGCGAGATGTCGCGGAGTATGTAGCCCTATGTGACACATGTCAGTTAGTGAAAGCAGAACATCAACGACCCGCGGGATTATTGCAACCACTCAAAGTGCCTGAATGGAAATGGGAAGAAATTAGCATGGATTTCATCGTGGGATTGCCTAGGACCCAATCAGGATACGATTCGATATGGGTCATCATTGATAGGCTCACCAAGGTAGCTCACTTCATCCCCGTGAAGGAAAGCTACAGCGGATCCAAATTGGCAGAATTGTACATGTCAAGGATCGTGTGTTACCATGGAGTGCCAAAGAAGATTGTGTCGGATCGAGGGACACAGTTCACCTCAAGGTTCTGGCAGAAGTTGCACGAAACCATGGGAACCCATCTGAACTTTAGTTCTTCCTATCATCCCCAAACCGACGGTCAGACGGAAAGAACCAATCAGATCCTTGAAGATATGCTAAGGGCATGTGCACTCAAAAACAATAGGAGTTGGGACAAGAACCTACCGTATGCGGAGTTTTCTTATAACAACAGCTATCAAGCTAGTATGAAGATGTCACCATTTGAATCTTTGTACGGGAGGAAGTGCAGAACTCCCCTATTTTGGAATCAAACGGGGGAAAGTAATGTGTTTGGTCCAGAAGTACTACAAGAAGCCGAGGCAAAGGTAAGGGAAATTCGCAACAATTTGAGGATAGCACAGACACGCCAAAAGAGTTATGCTGATGTACGAAGAAGAGAGCTCGTTTTCAACGTGGGAGACTATGTTTATCTCAAGGTGTCCCCTATCCGAGGACTTCGTCGGTTCAAGGTGAAAGGGAAGTTGTCACCTCGATACATCGGACCCTTTCAAGTTCTGGAAAGGAAAGGCGAAGTGGCGTATCAACTAGAGTTACCGGCTCGTCTATCGGATGTGCACGATGTATTCCATGTGTCACAACTCAATAAATGCCTGAGAACGCCTGAAGAGGTGTTACCCATGAATGAAGTGAACGTAGCTGAGGATTTGTCTTATGCCGAGCAACCATACAAGATTTTGGAGACAATGGAACGCCTCACCAGAAATAAAAGAATCCGGATGTGCAAGGTGAAGTGGAAGCATCACTCAGAAGAGGAAGCCACCTGGGAGCGGGAAGATGAGCTCAAGGCACAATTTCCGGAATTGTTTTCTTAGAACCACCAATCTCGAGGACGAGATTTCTTTTAAGGGGGGTAGAGCTGTAACACCCCAAAATTTTGATTTAAAACCCTAAATCATGTTAAGAGGGGAATTTAAAATTTTTTGGACGTGTTGCATGTTTTGCAAAAATTCAAATTCAAACTGGAATTCAAATTAAACTCAAATCAGAAAAGAAATAGAAAAAGAAAAAGAAAAAACAGAAAAAACAGGCCAGTGGGCCGCAACCCACCAGCCGGCCCACCCTGCCACGCGCCAGCCAGCAGCCGCGCGGCCGCGCTCTCTCTCTCAGACAGGTGGGACCCACCTGTCATCCCTAACCACCGATCGTCCGAAACTCGGACTATCCACCCGCGCGCGCGATCGCAACCGACCGGATTTCCGGCCGTATTCTGGTTTCGGAGGACTCCCACTCGATCTAAACAAACCCGCCGCCCTTCCCCGTCTATAAAAACCCCGGCCTCGTTCTTTTTTTCCCCCACGATCGCCGATTTTTACTCCGGTGAGAACCGAGACCTCTTCGGCGAATTCTGGCCGATTTAAGCTCGGAAATTCCGATCTAACTCGCTGGTCTTGATCCACCGCCTCCGGGGAACCTTGCAGGTGCAGAAAACTCGGTGATTTGCGGTGTAAACGCAGCGCCGACGAGCTTCTCCGTGGTTTTGCCTCGGACCTCGTCGCCGATCACCTTCCAGGACCTCCGAGCTCAAGAAAACCCCCGAGGTGAGATCCCCGACCTCCCCTCTACCGATCTATGCCATAAAATCACAGTTATAGGAAGAATTCCCGAAGATCCGAAAGTTTCCGGCGAGATCGCTGCTTCCCGCCGCCGTGGGCCGCCGGCAGCGCCGCCCGCGCTCGATCAGAGCGACGTGGCCGCTTGTGCGCCGTTTATTTTAAATCGCACGGTAGGGTTTAAACCCCCGCGTACCGGTTCGATGTTATAATCTCGGCCGTTGGTTTAAAATCGGACGGTCCACGTCAGCCCCGCGTTATAAAGACTGGAATTCTTACGTGCTACCCCCTGGGGTTCTCAGGAAATAAGAGCTAGCCCCAGATACTTCTGATCTAGCCCCTGGAACTTCAGAAAATCATGTAAATTCATTTAAAAATCAGTTTTAGCCCCTGGACTTAATGAAAATTAGGAAAAACACCTCTGATAAGTATAGCTAGACCCCTGGAAACTCTGAAATAATATTATAGACCCGGTAATGGGGTGAGTTTACCTTTTTAGCCCTGTTTAATATTTAATTTAGGAAATTGAATATGTTGCTAGTGTTTAAAAATTAAAAGGTGGGACAAACATATTGTCAAATTTTAATTAAATACTTTCTCAGTATTTAGGAAACTTTGGAGTGAGATAACAACATATTTTGGGCTGAATTGAATCTGTCTAATTTATTATTCACATTTAGGGACACATTTTTAAGTAATGAATAGTTTTAGAAAATAGGGAAAATAATTGTGAAATAGTTTACATCAGAGGCAAAGGTCAAAATATGTTATTAAATTATTTAGGACCAGAACCTATTCTGTTTAGATGATGTGTATTACTAATTTCATAATAAAGAACACATTTATGTATAGGAAAATAAATCTGAAAATATAGCAACTAGTAAATGATAAATGGAGTTTCTAAAATCCAAAGAATTCAGTTTAAGGTTATTAGAAATTCTAAAGGCACATATGGAGAAGAAAAATACTTTTCATACATACTTGGTAGTGAAAAGGTGTAGTAGTTGAATATAAGGAATTTATTTAAATTGTAAACTCATATATAAATAGTAGGTAAGTATAAATGGGAACACAAAAGTAGGAATCATATACACATGATTAAAAGTGCATGCAAGCCACAACTCAACACACATAAAGTAACCACAACACATATAATGGTGAAGGACTTTCATAAATGTGAATGTGTGATTTGTTTGAAGTGGAAGTGTGAACTATGCCTTATAGATTGTTGTTTTTCTTTTGCTATGTGTGATGGTATGATGTAGAACCTGCTCAAGAGCAAGTTATTCCTTTCCAAGACCAGGACTACCCATTTCAAGAGCAGCAAGAAGGAGGCAAGTGTCCTTGACCACTTTGATCCTATGCTAGCATGTGTAGCTAGAATTATTTGCATTGTCAATTGAAATATGAAACCCATACTAGGAAGTTTCCCTAGAATTGCATTACCTTGTTTCCTTGTAGCTTGGGTTGGGATTTATTTTATCATGTCATTTATTATTATGCATAAGCTTAGCCATGCTTAGAATGGGATCATTGGGATATGAGATCATCAGTTTATTTACCATACTCTTGAATGAGATGTTATGAGTTATTTAAAGGTAGGGATCAAGGCAAGTTGGATGATTTGGTTGGTGCTGGGTGCACGAGACTCGGGTTTGTGTTTAGTACTTGCCTGGATCCTAAGGAGCGGTTCATGGAGCATGTAACCTGGCTTTACCGTGCCAACCACATGCTGGGATGGGGCAGCTTGGCCAATTAATTAGGTGTATCCCCGGCGTAGTATGGGTGTGTTGGATGGTGCGGGGAGTGGGTGTCAGCTGGACTACCATATGAACCGCAAGGCTCAAGAGGGGGCCACTGCAGCGGGGTTGGAGCCTCTTGTATGCTGTTAGGGGTGAAACCTCAGTGGGCCCACGCTCGTCGGGAATCCCTTTGTAATGGCTTCGTAGTGATCTCCTGGCTACACACCTGGGAAGTGTGAATGTGGTTCGTAGCCACTGGCATAATGGAGGTTCTTTTAGTCCACCCATCGACGGGGGATGAAATCACTACATGTGGGTATAGTGGTGCAAACTCTGCAGAGTCAAAACTGTCATGACAGTCGTGCTCACGTCAAGAGTGGCTTGGACTTATTCATGATTAGAGGATGATGACCTTGGGGGTTGTGGATGTTAAGCGGGGAGCTTAACATTGGAAATGATGTTATGGTTAATTGATTATGATGATGGGATGGGAGATTGGGACCATTTCACCTGTGTAGTAATGTAGGTGCTTAATAAGCTAAGGTGATAGGTGTTAATTGCGTAGTGCTTCAACCATGAGTTCAACCTCTCCTTGTGTTCTAGCCATGCATGACATAACTTTCCCACACTTGCTGAGTACCATCGGTACTCAACCTTGCATATTTGTTGGTTTATATTGCTGCTCAGGTCAAGAGAATGACGTGGTGTTTAATGATCAAGACTTTGGACCCGAAGAAGGTTTCTAGGTTCATGGAGTCCCCCGGGCAATGCCTGTGACCGAGCCCACGAGAATAATATTCTGCTGCTATTTTATTTACTTGTTATGAACTTATTATCGAGACATATGCTATGAAAGACTGAATTATATTCGACACCTGGCTTGTAATAAATGATGCTTCACTATTTGTCATCACATGTATGAGAAAATGATCCTGGCATACATGTGATATTCACTCGGTTGTTCTTTGGAGAAACCGGGTGTGACATGTATCAAGAACTCAGAAACAAGTTTTGGTGCACACGGATGAAGCAGGAGATCCCGAAGTACATGTCCGAGTGTGATACATGCTGAAGGGTGAAGGCAGACCATATGAGAAAACCGGGACTGTTACAACCACTGGGTGTTCCTGCCAGGAAGTTGGAGGATGTGAGCATGGACTTCATCATCGGTTTACCCACTATGTTTCAGGAACATGATTCCATGTGGGTGATCGTCGACCGGCTCACCAAAGTTGCTCATTTCCTCCCGGTCAACACCAACTACAACGCCAAGAAGTATGCTGAATTATACATCTCACGGATCTTGTGCTTATACGGCGTACCCCGTACCATTATTTCGGATCGGGGCACTTTATTTGTTCTCATTTTTGGGTTCAGTTGCATGCTTATTTGGGGACGAAGCTGATCTGTAGTTCAGCGTACCACCCGCAGACGGATGGGCAAACCGAGCGGGTAAATCAGATTTTAGAGCATATGCTACGAGCTTGCGCTATCAACCACGGTAAGAATTGGGATGATCACTTACCGTTAGCCGAGTTCTCGTACAACAATGGGTACCAATCCAGCATCAAGATGGTGCCCTATGAGGCGCTATATGGGAGGAAATGCCGCACACCGCTGAATTGGTGTGAGTCTGGCAAAAGGGTCACCTTCGGGATTGATCTTGTCAATAATGCGGAAGAAAAGGTTCGGCTGATTCAGCCGAACATAAAAGCCGCCCAATCCCAACAAAAACAGTATGCAGACTGGAGAAGACGCCCGTTATAATTCGAAGTCAGGGATCACGTGTATCTACGTGTGTCTCCAATGAAGGGCGTGAACAGATTCAGGGTGAGAGGAAAGTTGGCACTCCGATTCATCGGTCCATTCCAGATTGTGGAAAGATGTGGATCAGTTGCACCGGCTGGAATTACCAGCGACACTCTCCGGTGTGCACGACATCTTTCACATTTCTCAGCTGAGGAAGTGTCTTAAGCTATCAACTACCGTTCTGCTGGGGGATATTGAATAACTGAAACCGGATCTCACTTAACGGGAGGAACCGGTTCAGATAATTGATGAAAAGGCCTGAACCACATGCAACCGTATGTTGTGATTCTACAAAGTTCTATGGAGTGATAAATCCGTAGATGAAGCGACATGGGAGAGCGGAGGCTTTCTTCGCGCTAACTTCCCCGACTTTTTAACGTCGCACATACGGTAATTTTTCTACCATCATTTCTCTCCTTTTCACCTTATAATCTCGGGATGAGATTGTTTTAAGGGGGAGGAATGTAAGGGCCTAAGTTTTTGCACACACTCAAAGTGTTCATCACACCACACATACCACATTTGAGGAAAGATAATGAACACATTTAAGAGGAAGTAAACACCATCAACGTGGTCATTAGATGATAAACTCACAAAATGCAAAAGTGGCATTTCCCACATGCATCATATAGGGGCTGAGCATATGAAAAACTCCTACACTTTGCTAGGAATGCTCATGCCAAATTTCACCCAAATCCAAAACCATTTGAGGTATTTTTGGGTATAATTAGAAAGAGGATAGTTCGAACTTGAATTCAAATTCAAACTCCTTCCACCCCATGAATTCAAAAGTGGGATTCATATTCACACTCAGCACATTTTTGTGAGCTCACACACCAATTTTCACTCCATTTGGAGTTGATTTTGACATGACCTAATTTGGTGAAATTCAAACCAAATTTGAATTTCAGTTAGCCTTTGCTGCAAATTTTATCAAATCAAATCACACTTTGAATTATTCAAAATCAATTGGCCGTTTTGAAGTTTGATCAACTGACAAGGGATATTAGGGTCCCTACTGTTAAGAGAAGTGGGAAAATTGAATTTTAGAGGTTAAAAGGGGGCAGTGGGACCCAATTGCAGTGACACAACCGAGAGGCAACGAGTTTCAACCGACGCTCTGTTTCTTCGGGCCGCAGCTACGGACACCACGGCGGGAGCGAGCGTGCCACCAGCTGCTTCCGTTTTCCATGTGCTGGCACGCTCGCCCGGCCAATCTTCACGCCCGGGCGCCACAGTCTGAATTCTCCACCGTCTCCTTATCGCTCACGTTGCTCGGTTGCCGGGTGCCACGAAAACACACCCGAACACCGCCACCCTCCATTTCCGATCGCGCATGCTAGCCAAGCCTCTGTTGCTCGAGCTGTCCACACGAAAAAGCTTCGCCCACACGTGCTCTACCGTGCTATCACCACCCCTCCGACGTTCTTAGCTCATGTTGCTCGCAAAGAAACGATCGTTGCCGATCACCGAAGAGAAACCGATGGAAGTCGTTTCGGTCCACCGTGGACAGCGAGCTATGAGCCTCTTCGCCGCCACTTCTCTACACGAAAGAGGTGCGCTTGCATGTCCTGATAATGTAGCCGGTGGCCGTTTTTTGTTTGCTAGCACCGGTAGCATGAATTTTACCATTTACAAAACATAGTTCACCCGGGGAAGGCTCGGTCTCAACAAAAATTCGGGTTAACCTATTAACCAAAGACCAAACAAGCTTTCCAGCACCTTCCTCACGTCCTAGTGGTCATCCTCAAAGAAGAATCAATGGAAACCGTGGAGGATAGTCTATGTTAGAGCTGTTTTTGTCACCACCGGCAAAAATCACCTTGTCTCACCGTCGAGGATGTAGTTGCCGATGTTTTCAGCCCCAAAGCATCTTCATTTCATGTTCTACACACACCACTGATGCTATAGGGCTAAAGAACCAAAGCTTTAGTGGGGAAATGAGGGTTTCCGATGTCGCCAGAACCCTAACCTCCGCTGCCACCATCGTGCACCCCTTTCCGGCGATCTTCGGCCGCCGGCGACCCTACCAATGAGCTCAGCGGCTCTGAAAATGGGGGGGGGGGGGGCAGCGAGTAGGTGGTCGGGAGGTGGCCGGAAAACTGATTCCAGCGGCCCTCGACGGAGGGCACCGCCGGGGGACTCTGTTGGCGTGAGGTTGAAGAAGCTCTGTGTCATGGGGTCCACCAGCAGGGATTTAAAACATTTCCCGAATTTCAGTTTCTAGTTCAAACTTCAAACCCATATAACATTGGCTAGGAAGCTCCAAAATCGAGTGAACCAAAATCAGTCTTCATGCTGGACCTGTACAAGTTCGTCATGGTCTTCATCAACGATATCTTGGTATATTCTAAGTTGGAGGAAGAACACGCCGAACATCTGCATATTGTGCTCCAACGCCTACGGGATCACAAACTATATGCAAAATTCAGCAAGTGCGAGTTTTGGATCAACCAAGTGCCATTTCTTGGGCACATTATTTCTGCGGAGGGCATCGCAGTTGATCCGAGCAAGATCGTCCAAGTGCTGAATTGGAGTTCACCAAAGTCAGTCAACGAAGTCCGTAGTTTTCCTGTTTTAGCGGGGTACTACCGGAGATTCATTGAGAATTTCTCCAAGGTCTCTAAACCGATGACGGAACTTCTGAAGAAAGGCAACAAATATGTGTGCAATGAAGCATGTGAGGAGGCGTTCAAAGCATTGGTAAAGCACCTCACGACAGCCCCTATGTTGGCGCAGCCCGACACGACTAAAGATTTTGATGTGTATTGCGATGCATCCGGCATCGGTCTTGGCTGCGTGCTCATGCAAGAAGGGCGAGTGGTCGCATATGGATCCAGGCAGCTTCGGAATCATGAGCAGAATTATCCGACACATGATCTCGAGTTAGCTGCTGTGGTTCTTGCTCTAAAGATGTGGAGGCACTATTTGCTTGGAAACATAGTTCACCTCTATACTGACCAGAAGAGTTTAAAGTACATCTTCACACAAAAGGAATTAAATACGAGGTAGCGAAGATGGTTAGAGTTAATCAAGGATTATGAACTGGAGATTCATTACCATCCTGGAAAAGTGAATGTGGTTGCCGACGCCCTTAGTCGGAAACCACATGTTCATAACCTGACCATGGCTGCAATGGATGAAGAAGAACCGAGCCTGCGCTTGGTTCCCTACGGGTCATTGTTTAACCTTGCCCTCATTCCTACAATTCGTGATGAAATTGTAGAGGTTCAAAAGAAAGATAAGGGAATGGCCCATATCCGGAAGAGAATAAACAAAGGAGAGGTAAAGTGCTTCCGGAAAGATGAGAATGGTACACTATGGTTCAAAAACCGTATAATCGTACCGCGGGACATGAAGCTTCGTAAGAAGATATTAGACGAAGCTCATTTATCAAAATTTTCCATTCATACGGGCAGCAACAAGATGTACCAGGACTTGAAATCTAAGTTCTGGTGGACGCGGATGAAAAGAGAAATTGCAAAGTACGTATCCGGGTGTGATACGTGTCGGCGGGTTAAAGCCGACAATATGAGGAAAGCCGGACCACTTCAACCGCTGAAGGTTCCAGCACGGAACTGGGAAGACATAAATATGGACTTCATCGTCGGTTTACCTATGACCAGCAACTAGCATGATTCTATTTGGGTAATCATCGATCGTTTGACCAAGACAGCTCATTTTATTCCCGTCCATGCTAAATATGTGGCAAAGAAGTATGCGGAGCTGTTAATCTCAAGAATCGTGTTTTACACGGGGTTCCCCGCACCATCGTTTCTGATCCAGGTGCGTTATTCATATCCAGATTTTGGGAGCAACTGCATGCTTCCTTTGGAACCAAACTAATTCGGAGTTCAGCGTATTATTCGCAAACTGATGGTCAAACAGAGAGGGTAAATCAGATTCTGGAGGATATGCTACGGGCATGTGTCATCAATCATGGGATGAATTGGGATGACCATCTACCGTTAGCAGAATTCTCATATAACAACGGTTATCAATCCAGCATCCAGATGGCCCCGTATGAAGCTCCTTATGGCCGGAAGTGCCGCACACCACTGAATTGGTGTGAGTCCGGCGAAAGGGTAGTCTACGGGATTGATCTTGTGAATGAAGTCAAGGAACGAGTGCGAGTGATTCAAGCCAACTTAAAGGCTGCTCAATCTCGGCAGAAGAGCTATGCAGACAAAAACATCGACCTCTCCACTTCGACATCGGGGACCATGTGTATGTTCTTGTCTCTCCGATGAAAGGGGTTCATCGTTTTGGAGTGAAGGGAAAACTAGCTCCACGATTCATCGGACTGTTTGCTGGCACTGAAAAATGCGGACCCGTGGCCTATCGTCTAGAGCTACCGACGTCACTTTCAGGTATTCACAATGTTTTCCACGTCTTGCAACTGCAGAAATGTCTTAAGTACCCAACCACAGTTCATATGGAGAACATTGAGGATCTTCAACCGGATCTCACTTATTTTGAGTACCCGATACAGATTATCGATGAGAAGACACGCGCCGCAAGAAATCAGATATTGCAATTTTACAAAGTCTTGTGGAGCAACCACACCGCTTTTGAAGCCACGTGGGAAAGCAAGAATTTTCTTCGTTTAAATTTTCCAGACTTGTTTGTACCATATGTCCAGTAGTTTGTCTTCCTTCCTCTTTCTTTTTATAATCTCGGGGCGAGATTCTTTTAAGGGGGGAGGAATGTAACAGCCCTAACTTTTGAAAAGTTTTATTTTACATTGTGAAACAAAGTGAGGCAAAGAAAGACTATATTTGTGTCACATGAAATGATGAACACACAAATGGACATGTGAGGGAGTTAAAAAAAATTTCTAGCCCATGCTCAACACATGTTAATCTAGGGGAAAGAATTTCACTCCCAAAACTCTAACTCATGTGCACCTTCTCTATGAGAAGAGTGGAGGAACTTTAAACAAAAAAAATTCTGAACCTTTTAAAAGGATTCATATTCAGATAGCCAAATACATGCAAATGAATTCACCAATGCAATTTCCAGGTATTAAGGAGCTTCTGGTCAAAATTGAATAATTGTGGAGATCATTTGCTATTTATTCCGAGGACTAAATGCGGACACGTTCAAATTCAAACTTGAATTTGAATTTTGAACGAAACAAACTCAATTTCAAAATCTGATTTCAGATTTGAGTTCCTCATAAATATTTTGACCTATCCTACAAGTTTGGTTAAATTTGGAGCTCGTTTGCTATTTTAACCGGAACCGGAGGATAAGAGGGGGGACATGGGGCCCACATGTCAGTAGACTACAAATTGAAGGTTTCTCTGTTTTCACTCGGGCAGCACTCGCGTGACACCTCCTGCTCACCGGCGCCCACCACCTTCCCACTACGCCAGCTCCTGCTCGCTAGATGAGGATGCCGAGTGAAGCACTCTCGTGCTGCCCACGTTAAGTACCTCCCACAGCTCACAGTCCTCTGCCTCGCACAGCCAAAACACCTCACGTGGGCCGACCCTATGTTCTTCAGCGCCCGAGCACTACGCTCGTCTTTGTGGCTGACGGTCTACACGAAAAAGGAGTGCCCTCAGGTGTGCAAACCGACGGTGCAAACCTCTTCTCTTTTCGTGCATTGCCGAGGATGAATTTTGCCGTTTATTGTTTCGGTATACCTAGGACCAAGCCTCGCCAATCTTCAAAATTCGATGTAATCAGTCCACCATCATGTGTGCTGAGCTACAAACATGATCTAGACACACCCATGCTCCAATAGGTTCAAAAACCATAAAAAATCATCAAGAATTATCGCTGTTCTTTGAGAAATTCAAGCCGCCGCCGGTTTTGGCCCTAGGCCGCTGATGAACTCTTGTTTGCAGCCATTTTTGAGATTATTTGAGCGCATGACGAGGCTTAGGGTTCCACCACGGTGCGGTAGGAAGAAAAAAGAAGTTGTTTGAGCCATTTTTGTGAGAGCTAGAGGTCGCCGGAGTCATGGCCGCCGCTGCTGCCGTGGGGGTCGCCATTCCAGTCACCACCAGCCAGATTTGACCCCACCATGAGGTTTCCCATCCCTCAAAACCCCCAGGCGGCCAGTAGGTGGCTGAGAGACGGCCGGGAAGGGCCTCCCAGCGACCCTCGCTGGAGGGAGCCGCCACTGACCCTGTCTGGCGCGAGGTGGAAGATGAGTCTATCACGTGGGACCCACTGGCCAGTGTTTAAACATATCCAGATTTTATCCAATTCAGTTCAAACTTTGGAGAGGCATAACTTTGTATAGGAATGTACAGACTATCCAGGGGTACAGCCCAATATTTATGAAAATCCCTGGATTTAGCTCATTAATTCATTTAAAAAACCTTGTAGTAATTTTTACAGGAGTTCTGGTTATTGGAAAATTCCCAAATTTGGACAAGACATTCTTCCAAAAATCATTGAACTCCAGTAAAAATTTCAGAGGCATTGGACTTCATTTGCTTGGCCAAATGTTGATTCAATCTTGTATGTCTCTGAAAATTAGGAAAAATAACAGAAAGATTTTCAGCTTTTAGCTCCAACTTCTAAATTCCATATCGCTGTGTAGGAAGCTCCAAAAATTATGAAACCAATTCCTATGGACTCATAAGACTATAAAGTTTCTGAAAAACCACATTTAGAGCATGTTAAGACCCTAGAATTGCTATAGGAATTTAGAGAAGCCAAATAGCTAAGGAAATTCCCTAGGCCACATCTTACATCAACTTTGTCTGAAATTTTGCAAGCCATACCACTGTATGATCTATGGACCACTGTAATAATTTCAGAGCAAGTTGAGATAATCTTCTCTGGTTTTCTGCTGGTTCTTTCCACTACCTTTCTTATGTCCATTATAAATAGCTCTTTGCATTTTCTCCAACAAACATCCACTGCCCACCTAAAGATATCCTCTGTTTTTCTCCATAACAGAGCTCTGCACTCACTTAAAAGTTGGTCTAGACCCTGATTAAGACCTACAATGCTTTTGTTTTATAATGTATTTACTTGCAACATAAACTGTGCATATTCATGTTGGTAGGAAATACGACGAAGGAGTTCGACGAAGAACTCAATTCGGAGCAGCAAGTTGAACCTTTACTCGTCGCAAAGCTACTGACTTTAAGTTCGAAATAAACCTGCAGCAACATAAGGCAAGCTCCGGTTTGCATTTAACAGCTTTTAGTTATATTTTACTTTGTATCACTTTTATTGGTCTACTATGTAATGTGCATTAGGTCAAGTAGATTGGTACTCCAAATGTATGACCCACAAACCCTTGGAGTTAATGGGTAGAACAGGTTACCTTCGTGTAGTTTCTGCAAGGCTTAAGTTGTATAGGATCCGGTACAAGTCGGGTAGTTGGAAGCTACTCGCGAGTTTAGGATGTTGGTTCAGCGGGATATGATTCTAGAGAATGAAAGTTTTGGAAAAGAAAATGAGTCCAAGCAGAGAGTAGGAGCAGCAGGACGTTGGGCCTGTGTGGCTGTACCTCTGTTTGTATCGGTTAAGGACTGATGTGTATGCCGCCCTGCTGAGCAAGTTTGAACAGTACTGGATGCATACTGGAATTATGAGGTCCAGGAAACCGATGTAACTCGGGTACTCTCGTGTCGAAACTTATACGGCTGTCCTTTGGGGGTTGATGTCAGAGGTGTAAACCCAGTAGGGGAGCAACTTCGACGTGTTCAGGGTAGTGACCCTTCTGATGGGTCGGCGGAAATGGTTCGACATTGGAGTGACGGGTGAAAGGTTGCTGCATACAACGTAAGAAAGAGCTCTTGTGTGAGTCTTTCGAGGTGGGTGTATGTGTCTTGTATTCCGGGTGTATCCTGATTCGAATCACCGTCCCTTGCGGTTATATGAGTACCGCTTGTTCACTGCATTGTGACGTAGTAATAACCTCCCGATGAAGTGAGATGAATCATTGATGATGTGAAGTTCTTAAATTCATTGTATTGCCAACCATCTATGCTATAGTTGTAGAGCTCATTGAGTTTAAATTCCACTTTGGGCATCACCACATTGGAGGAAAGCGTTTATTGTTTGATTGTGGACTTCCGATGTGAAGGTTGATTAAGGCATAATAATCTGCTGCTATTAAACTGAAAGTAAGGATTAACATGTAGGCGTGTCGTTATTGCATCATACTTTTCCTATGTTAGTAATCCCTGCATGTAGAATTCCAAGTTTAGGAGTGTCGGTTAAGTCTTGCTGAGCCATCGTGCTCACGGTTGCATTATTAGTGTTTTGCAGGTTATAAAATTTGCTATGAAGATGGTTGTTCGGTGAGCCATCAGAGACTCACCGGAAACCCTGCCGCTGCACTCATCTTTTTGGAAGCTAGTAAGAAGCATCCGCGGGCTGGACGTCTTCTCTTTTGCATAGTTAGGACCGGGAGTAAGTGTGTATGTATATTCTGCTGCATGTATCCTCGTGGTACATTATTTTATAAATGACACTATCTTGAGAAATAAAAGGCTTTGTACTTTATGGTTCTTTTCGTGTATGCTGTTCAGTGCCGCATCGCACGGCACCACCCAATGTGTATCCTGGAGTGTGGATCCCGGAAGTGATTCCCCACAAGGAACAGGGTTACGATTGTTGTTGTTGGCCTGCAGCTGACCCAACGTTTGTATCATCATTTGCATGAGATGGTTCTGCATAGCCATCAACCATTCAAGGTTGCTTGCATCAGCTCCGGGGTTAACATTGCCATCCTCTTGTGATTCATTGTTGCCACGAGCATTCCTCCTTTGATGGTTGGGGTTTTCCCTTACCATCTCTGTGAGAGAGAGTAGAGTAGGAAATAGAAATTTAGATTGATCCCCCAACTATATGCATCAAGGTGTATGAACTAAGTATCTTCTTTTATTAATTTCAGCCTATATGATGATGTGAACACGTGCCGAAGCATCTCACATCTCTCCACTATGTGTGGATGTGGACATTTGCTGAAGCATCCCACAACTCACATCAGCACAAAAACCAAGCAATCATCACAAAAATTTCAGCACACCACTCTTATTCAAGCTACTACGATCTAAACGTTCCTATTACAGCTTATTCAATGGGAAATCTAAACTTAATCTTGAGAACCGGTGCTGTTTTTGCTGTGTGACAGGGGTGGTCCATACATGGGTGCATTCCATGGTGAGTCGGCAGTCCATGTAGGGATAGATGATGCTGGTGCTCCATTTGCTCCTGCGTCGGCACGAGTCTCCTGTTGTTTCTCCAGCAAATACAGCTTCTTGCGGAGGTAACGGATCTCTCCTTGTGCGCTTGCATATCGGTTTCCTAACTCCACGAGCAACCTCTGAGACTTGTCAGCATATTGTGGGTTGGAAAAAGCTCCTACATTGGGTCCAATGATCTCCCTTGTACCACTCTTCCAATACGGATGCAGCTCAAAAGGTGTGTCCTCAAGCTGCTCACGGAAGGCGTAGCACAGTACGGTGAGTGCATCCCATGCAGCATCATCTATAGCTTCTGCCCTTGTAGCTCTCCATGTGGGTGCGAAGTGCCGAGTGACAACCCTACCATTAGATAGGATGGTTACTTCAGCCTTCCACTCTTCATGTCTGAGACGAGGGACTTTCTTTAGAAGATATTCCGTGTATAAGCTGCAGCAATCCAGAAATTCTTTAGCTCATTGGATATGTGTCCTCCTTCCATTCCATCGGACCGGAATTCTTGAACTGAATGGATGGCCTGTTCATCACCTTCATTCTCGGCCTCAGCAAGGGGTGGCTCCTCTTCGGATTCATCTCCTGCCGACATAGCTTCATGAGGCTCCACGGGGTGTAAGCCCGCGTGAAATTCCTCCTGAGGTGCGTACCAATGCCGTTCTTGTGGATCATCCTCCATATCATCTTCGAATGGTTCCACCTCTTCCGGATGTTCTTCCTCATGTAGAGAGCTATTGACTTCCTCTTCATCATGGGGTTCGTTCTTCACCTCCTCCCAATATGGTCCATCGGACACCTCAATGGGGTTAAGTGCACTCCCACGTGGTGGTGAACGAGTCCTTATGCGTGCTGTGCTCCTGATCACCGGATCTATAAATAGGACATGAAAATCTTAAAAGAAGAAGAAAATACTCCAAAACTTCAGAAGCTACGAAGCAAGAAAGCAAAAGTGTTCCTGTCCAATAGAAGAGAAAAGAGGTGCTGAAAATAGCACTTTGCGGTGGCTGAATTGACAAGTAAAGTGCAGCAGCAAGCAATTTTCGAAAATAATAGTTTAGAGGGGTGTTCCTATGTGTTTTACAGTGTCCATTCAACCTAGGCTTGCATCCTATGGTTAACGTGGCTCTGATACCAATTTGTGACACCCGGTTCTGAAAATTAAACCAAGTGAATGCATATGTGTGCCCAGGATGTTCATCACACATACACATGTATTCCACAAACTGAATTCAGAATATAACCACGTACAAATAATGTTTAAGTACTTTATTACATTGACTCATTGTCTCACAAATGAATATCTAACTTATTTAGCAGCGGAAGACTCTAAACGACAGCGGAAAGTGACTAAAACAGCAGGCTCCAACTTCAACTCCACAGGCATGTTGACGGTAGTGCGCACGCCTAGTACTCCACATGGTCCTCGAAGTACTCTTCTCCTGTAGCTAATGTATATGTGGTAATGCAAGGGTGAGTACATGTCGTACTCAGCAAGTGCGGGAAAAGTATGACATGTAGCTTACAACAAGGTAGGCAATAAAAAGGCTCATTGCAGCAAGCAAATTTTATTTCATAAACATGGTAAAAGCAGCAACTTTTTATAGGTGAGTTAAAATCCCATCATAACTAAGTTAAATCATCAACATTCCTTCATCTTATTTCACCATATATCAAGTCTCAACCAGCCAATAATCTTTCTCAAATTCATCTCATATTCATAATGATTCATAACCATCTCTTTTTCCCATAACCGAGACCAAACTCATTGTTATGACTCAAAATAGCCCCAAAACCAATCCCAATGACAATACCCAAATATCCATCCCATGTTTTGCCTCTAATCATGGAAGTTAGCCAGGTGCTTGTGACCGGAAGCACGGCTATCATGATAGTTTTACACTCTGCAGAGGTGGCACCACTTTACCCACAAGTTCGTGATTTCGTCACCCGTCGGCGACTAGAAAGAACCTCCATTATACCAGTACACAACCATCTGTGTATGGCCAAGAGACCATAAAATAGCCTTTACAAAGGGGCTACTAGGATTAAGGACCCACTGAGGTTTCACCGGCACGCTCGAATCTCCATTCTCCCACCCATAGGCCCCATCTTGTGACATGCAGTTCTTAGGGAAGTCCCTCTTGACTTCATTCCCCGCGCCATCCAATGGTCCTTAACAAGCTAGCAACACATCTATTTAGTCAGCTAACCCGCACCCATATTTGGCCTTGTGGTGGCACTGTTTTCCTGGCACGTGCTCGCATGAACCAGTCCTTAGATCTACGGCAAGTAAACCCCCATCTAATTCATCAATATCCACAAAACAATCTTGCCTATGTCTCTCTGATTCCATGCTCATCAACATCATGAAGTTCTCATCATCATTATTCATATGAGTGCAGTAGCTAACCATGTTTTAATTTAGCTTCCTGTATCCCGTAAATTAAGTGAAACCAAAATGAAAAACAACCATACCCGACTCATTAACTTTCCCGGCGACAAGGATGGTTAAAAAAACTAGTAAACTCCTATAAAAGGGTGTCCCATAAAGTTGAGTCAAGCATACGAGTTTTCACAAGCAAAAGAGTTTCAAAACATGGGATCAATATGGTCAAGGAGCACTTGTGTTGCTCCCGTGGTTCGTGTTGCTCAAGCGTCTCAAAATATTGGTGCTGTAGTTCCTCCTAGACGGCCTCTTAAGCTTGTCCTTCTACTCACGACCATGCACATACAAAATTTACAGCAATCAGTCATCATGCACAAACTTTACTCAAGATGCAATGGGTAGATGAATGCAAATCCTATAGTGCAGTTTTATAGAACCAGTTTGTATGTGTTCTTGCATGTTTTAATCAGCTTTCATGGGATTTTATGATGAACAAGGGTGTAGGGATCAAGTGTGGACGTGGTGATGATCTTGACTCAAGGTCTAGATCAATTCCACCATAAAAAATCGATCAAAACACGATCTGGCCACACGAAAAGTTTCTGCTTGAAGGGGACGAAGAAAAAGGATGCGTAGAAACGGCGGTGACGTCGTAAGATGGGTAATGATGACCTACCTCACTTCCTCCTTGTGGCAGGGCCTTTCTCCTAGCAACAACAGCAGCGGGAATTTTTTCTATGGAAAATTATGGTAGGGAAGATCGTCGGGCTTCTCCTCCGGCGACGGTGAGGCATGACGGGGCTCGTCGGTGGGTATTGACGGCAGGGCTCGACGACGTGGTCGACCGAGGGGCTCGACGGCGGGGCTCGACGACGGGGCTCGACGGCAGGGCTCACCGGCGGCGTTCACCGGCGACCAAACTCTGGCAGGGGGGGGCGGCCAGCTCGGCGAGTTGGGGGGGGGGGGGGGACAGGGCCAACTCAGCGACTTTGGGGGGCGTGGGGCTGTGGCCAAGGGGGGGGGGGGGGCTGGGTGTTGTATTTATAAGGGGGGGGGGGGGAAGAAGAGTCCTAGTCCAATTGGAACTCAACCAAAGAGTCCTAGTTCAATTGGGACTCAACTAAAGAGTCCTAGGGGTTCCCCCCCCCTCTCGGGCTGTGGCTACATTGGGGAAAAATTCCCCCCAAATGTGGGGGAAATTCATTTTTGGGGAATTGGGGAATTTGGGAAATTTGGTAATGCCTCATTTCAGCTATCTTATTGACACGACCCCACGGTCTTGTCGAGCCAGGATCACGCTGAGGGGTACTGCGTTGCACAGCACCGAATAACCCACATCAAAGGTACAAAGCGGAAGCAAAAAATTTATTACATAAAGTGGTTTATGAACATTTGTACATCAAAATAAGTGCAGTCTACACTCACGGGCGTAGACTACGCATCAAGTGCATGTTCAGCCCTTGAACGTGTCCTTGCTAGCACACACGCACACTAACTCTGCGGCGTGCACGGCTCCCACTCGACGGGGTTCCCCTCTTGGGGTTCCGTCTCCTCTTCGGGAGCCCCTTCCTCATAGAACCCTGCAAAATCTCCAAACACAAGCAGTGAGCACGAAGGCTCAGCAAGACTGACCCGTCTCTCCTAAACATGGAACCTCTACATGTGGGATTGATAGGTTACATGAGGTAAAATCATTTGCATGGACTCGTCTATTTAGTGGAACCTTACTTTCAGGTTTTTGCAGCAGGTTATGGAGAACCTTACGCTAAGGCACATGAGAGAGCCGCAATCAAAAAAGAAACGCATTTCTCTCATGTACTTTGCCCAAAGTTGAAAGGAACTTTAGTTAGCTCTAAACTACAACAAACCATTAACAAGCAAAGTCCATCTTTCAATTAGCAACATTTTAACATGTAGCTAGCCTGTTCTTTCTACGTCACGGTACAGTGAACAAGTGGTACTCACTGACCGAGAGGGACGGCGATTATAATCGATTTACACCTGCAGGGTTACCCGAACAACCCGTCACGTACACCCGTACTCGATGTTGCCTACAACAACCATCACGGACGCCGTACGCAACTACCTTTCACCCGTTAGCCAAATGTTGAACCGGTCCAATCGTCCCGAGAAAGAGGTCTCTGCAGGCGCATCTCAGTGCCGCCAGCCGATTGACACCTCGAGCTCTCAACCTACCCTCTGAACGACCAGCTATGCTTCAACACCCAGCTACCCGAGTTACATCGGTTTCCCGGTTCCCATATAGCCGGTAGGTCTTCGGTACTGTTCTAGCTTGTTCAACAGGCCCGCACACGGCTCGGTCCTCAGTCGACACAAGCGGAGCTATAGCACACAGGCCCCAAAGTCCTGCTGCCCTTACTCTCCGCTTGGTCTCATTTTCTTGCCATGTGTTTCATGTGCTATCTCTACCCGAGTCGAGTGCCTCTAGCCTATGCTCGCGAGTAGTTCCAACTACTCGGCTTGTACCGAATCCTACACTATCTTAGCATTGCAGTAGCTAATGGGGTTTGCAATCTTAGTCCCAACCCATGGTTTTCTTGGCTATGCAATTGGGTTTCCAAACAAGACTATGATGCAAGGAATCATAATACTCAAGTAAGTGCTCAAAATAATAAACATTTATAAAATGGTTAATGCAAACCGGAGCTTGCCTTGCTGCTCTTGGTCGTAGGCTAGCTGCTCCTCCGGAGTCGCGAAGTCTAGGACTTCGGGTTTCTCCTCGACCTTAGCGACTACATGATATACAAGTACATATGTATTAATTTAAATGCATTTAATTGAATATAAACTTGTGAAGTCTATAACTCTTACTAGATAAACCCAATGACTGTGAAACTTTTACTGTGGCTTGGTTACAACCTAAACACAGACTTGGTCAAGTTTTAGTGGCAGCAAAGCTCATTTGAGCCCTCCACAATTAATTATGTACTTGACCTTAATTGAAGGCTTGTATGGTGTTCTAAGGATTTTCATGAAACAAACTATGACTTTCTGAAAACTAGATTTTCGAAGGGTTCTAATGGAGTTGGTCTCACTTAATTTGAAGGTTCCTAGCTAAAGATATGAGCTACACAATTTCAGAGAAAATTCTGAAAATGTTTCTGAACATTTTTCTATTTTCTCTGGAACAGTTTCACTGATCACACCATTAGGTGGATCAAATGAGATCAAATGGATCTGAAATCTTTATGGTAGTTCAGGGGTATTTTGGTGAACATCCCAGCAAAATTTCAGAATTTTCCTCCAAAGGATTCTCCAGTTAAAATTCCAAAAAGTTTCAAATTTGAGGAATTAATTATGGAGAAATAAGGATTTTCATGAAGTGAAACTTGATTTGCTGGAAAGTTCTCAGAGAGCTGAATCCAACAAAATTTGCTTCACTCGATTTTGAGCTTTCTAGCCAAAATTATGAGGATTTGAAGTTTGAAGGAAATCTGAAAATTAGGGGAAAAGTTTAAACTCGCGGGTGGGCCCCGGGGACACGCGTCGCACACCGAGGCGACGGCACACCGTGGTCTGCGGGGTTCCTGCGTGCCAGCACAACGGATCCCAGCCACACCCGATCCCGATTTAAATTTTTAAGCCGCTGACGCGTGGGCCAGCCGGCTTCGTCTTCCTCCCGATGCGGCCTCGCGCCCGCGCCGCCTCCCCTCGCCGGAGCAGACACGGAGCTCGCCGGCTTGCCGCTGCCGGCCATCACATGGTCTGAAACTCGCCGCCAGGGGGTTGTCGACGTCGAGGAGCACGTCTGTGGGGTCAGTTCGAGCTGGCGGTGACCGGAAATAGCCCGGCGACGTGTGGCGGCCTCGGTTGAGGTTCGGCGCCGTCGGCCGTGGGTTCTAACCCGCCAAAGCCTCGAACGATCGGTTCTACAGCATCAGTATACCTCTAGGAAGCTCGAAAAGGTGTCAAACAGGTTCAAAGATGGCGGCAAGTCGGTCGGCACAGTGTGACCGAGCGTGCCCGCCATGAGCGCCTTTGATCGAGCTCAAAATTCGTCACTCCTAGTCGGTTTCATACCACGGATGCAGAAAGGAAATTGATCGCCGGCTAGTCCAGCGCCTATGTGTAAGATTTGATAACTAAATAAGGATCATAGCGCGAGAATTCGAAGAATCCGTACCGGAAGCTCGGTTTTAGGTCGCCCGAGCAAAAGCTGGGAATTCGCTGTGGATTGTTCACGGTTTGCTTCCAAACTTGGAGGAGAGCAACACGGTTGTTGCACGCTCGTGCTGGACCGTGAAAGCTCCTGTGGAATGCTGTCCACGAGCACCTGACCTTCGGCTGAGGTTAGGTCGCCGCTGTGGTGATCTTTCTCGGGCAAGGGAGGTCGGAGCTCCGGGTTTTTGTCGTTGGGGAGGTGGAGTGCGATCTCAGGGTGCTGTCTAGCAGCTCAGGGACGGAAAGGGGCGATTGTTTGCTGGGTTTTCCGATCGACCGAGAGCTCGGGGAGCAGAATGCCGCTGCTCGGTGTCGCCCGCGAGGATAAGAAGGCAGCCGGTCTCCGCTCGGGCTGAGGCGGTAAAGGTCGCGTGGGAGCGCGAGCAGGCCGCCCTGGGATGCCACCGCGCGAAGGGGGAAGCAGCTGGTGGCGCCGATTGACTCTCGGCGGCACAGCCGGCAGCTGCTCGGTGGATTTTCCCACCGAGGCTGTGACTCTGGGTGCAAGTCTCCCCCCCTATCTCTATGACATGTGGGTCCCACACTCAAGTTTAACCTCTGAAATTAACTCCTCATCACTGTTGTAAACAGTAAGCCCCAAAATACCCATGGTGATTCAAATTATTCACCCATGAGCCATTTGAAATTATTAGAATTCAAATTGGGTTTGGTTTGAATGAATTTCAGCAAATGTTCATTTTGAAATTCAAATAAAGTTTGAATTTGCCCCACTTAGCTCATGTCAAGATCAACTCCAATTGAAGTGAAAATTGGTGTGTGAGCTCACAAAAATGTGCTGAATAAGAATATGCCTCCCACTTTTGAATTCATGGGATAAAAACAGTTTGAATTTGCATTTGAGTTCAAACTGCCCTCTTTCTAGCTATACCCAAAATGACCTCAAAAGGGTTTTTAATTTGGGTGAAACTTGGCATGGACATCCCTAGCAATGTGTAGGAGTTTTTATATGCCCAGCCCCTCTATATCACATGTGGGCAATACCACTTTTGCAATATGTGAGTTTGTTCTATAATGAGCATGTTGATGGTGGTTACTTGCTCTTCAATTGTGTTCATCAACTTGCTTCAAAGGAGGTGTGTGGTGTGGTGTTGAACACCTTACACATGTGTCAAAAACTGAGGCCCTTACACTTATTTCCATTTCGCTCCATTTCTATGTCCCTTTTTCCATTTCTATATTCCCCTCTCCATTTCTATGTCCCTTTCTCCATTTCTATATTTCCTTCTCCATTTCTATGGTTCTTTCTCCATTTCTATGGTTTTTTCTCTATTTCTATGGTTTTTTCTCCATTTCTATGGTTTTTTCTCTATTTCTAGGGATCTTTTTCCATTTCTACTTCTTTTCAAATGCTTCTCTACATGAAAAATATATGCAATGCATGGTAATGAATTTGAGTGTGTTACAGCAACGCAGCAACCCTCAGCATGATCTGTGCTCGTCGACGCTGTGAGGTCCTCTCAATTTTCTTGCCATCTGATTCATTGTCTATCATTCTAACCGAGTAGTGTTCCTCTAGCCTATTCTTGCGAGTAGTTCCAACTACTCGACTTGTAGCGAATTCTATACCATTTTAGCATTGCAGTGGCTACTCGAGGTTTGAATCCTAAGCCCAAAACACCTGGTTCTCTTGGCTATGCATTTGGGTTCCCAATCAAAACTCTAATGCACATTTGTAGGGAAGGCATAAAGTAAGTGATATAAACATAAGACTTTATCAAAGGGTTAATGCAAACTGGAGCTTTCCTTGCTGCTGGTCATCGATTAAGTGTTCTTCCGGAGTAATAGAGTCCAGAACCTCTGGGCCTTCCTTTATTTTAGCGACTAAACGAAATAAACATACAATGCGTGTCAAATTTAAATGCATTTGAATTGAATTGAGATGGTGAAGACTATAAGTATATCTAGACAGTCCTTTTGACCCTAAAATTTTTACCGTGATTCAGTGACAACCTAAACAGAGACTTGGCCAATTTTCTTTTGAAGCAAAGCTCATTTGAGCGCTGCACGAATAAAGGTGTATTTGACCATAATTAGAGCTCTTATGGTTTTCTAGGGATTTTCATGGAACAAGCCATGCCCATTTGGAAACATGATTTTCAGTGGGTTCTAATGAAATTGGTTTCATCTAATTTGGAGAATCCTAGCAAAAGATATTAGCTAAACAAGTTCAGGAAAATTCTGAAAAATGTTTCTGGACAATTTTCTTTTTCTCTGGACCAGTTTCCTTGATAACACCATTAGGTGGTAAAATAGCTCGGATTGATCTGAAATTTTTATGGTGACTCAGGGATACTACAAGGAACATCCTGGCAAAATTTTATAATTTTCCATCAAAGGAATCTCCAGTTAAAATTCCCCACATTTTTAATTTGGAAGAATTAATTCTTGAGAAATAAAGGGTTTCATGGAATGAAACTTGTTTTGCTGGAAAGTACGCAGAGAGCTGAATCCAACAAAACTTGGTTCACTTGGTTTGGACATTCCAAGCAATTTCCGTTTAAAGATCGAACTGCAAACTGAAATTTGTGGAAATTTAAAACACTGCACGTGGGTCCCATGCACAGTGCCTTCCCCTTCCTTGCCAACCGAACCGAGCGGCGGCACCCTCCGGCGAGGTCCAACGGACTAGCCTTCCCGGCTACCTCCCGGGCTAATTCTCGCCGCCCCCCCCTTATTTGGCCAGCTGAACCCATCAAAAGGATCGCTGGCCGCCGGTGATGGCCGGAAGTAGGCACGCGGCAGAGACAGCGGAACCTAGGGTTCCGGCGAGCTCAGAACACTTCAATTCTTCGCTAAACCATCGTTTCTTTGGCCCTAGAGCATCAGTGGATTGTGAGGAGACTAGAAATGTGACAGGGCCCCACGGCCTCGTCGAGCCAGGATCACGATGAGGGGTGCTGCATTGCACAGCACCGGATAATGCACATCAAAGATACAAAGCAGAAGCAAAGTTTTTATTACATAAACCAGTTTCTGAACAATTTTTACAACTAAATAAGTTCAGTCTACACTCACGGGCGTCGACTAAGCATCGAGTTCATGTTCAGCCCATGAACGTGTCCCCGCGAGCACATACACACACTAACACGGCGGCATGCACGACTCCCACAAGACGGGGTTTCCCTCTTGGGGTTTCGTCTCCTCCTCGGGAGTCCCTTCCTCATAAACCCCTTCAAAATCTTCAAACACGAGCAGTGAACACGATGGCTCAGCATGTCTGACCCTCTCTCCAATACATGAAACTTCTACATGAGGGTTTCAGGGTACATGAGGTAAATAAGTTGCAAAGGACTCGCCTAATTATTTGAACCTTACTTTCAAGTTTTAGCAGCAGTTGTGGAGAACCTCACGCTAAGGCACATGAGAGATCTGCAATCAAACAAGAAACACATTTCTCTCATGCACTTTGCCCAAGGTCAAAAATAACTTTAATTAGCTCTAAACTATAGCACTTCATTAACAAGCAAAGTCCATTCTTCATATCAGCAAACTTTTAACATGTATCTAGCCTGTTCTTTCTACGTCATGGTACGGTGAACAAGTACTCACTGACCGCGAGGGACGGCGATTATAATCGATTTACACCTGCAGGGTTACCCGAATAACCCGTCATGTACGCCCGTGCTCGATGTTGCCTACAGCAACCATCATGGACGTCGTACGCAACCACCTTTCACCCATCAGCCAAATATTGAACCGGTCCTATCGTCCCGAGCAATAGGTCTCTGCGCGCGCATCTGCAGTGCCGCTAGCCGATTGTCACACTGCTGCAGCCCTGCTCGGTGAGAAGGAAAAAAATAGACTTTGCTCTGAACTTCAACTGCAAGTTTTTGGCTGCCTCTATGACATGTGGGTCCCACCATCCCCCTTATCCCCTCTCATTTTTCTCACAAATATCTCCACACTTTGGCAAATGCTGGAAATCAGTGAGAATTCAAACCTGTAATGTGTTTGGATAATTTGGACAAGTTTCATCCAAATTCAAATGTATATTTGAGTTCCTTGCAAATTTAAGTCCATTTCGAAAATGGATAGCAAATATCTCCAAGAATTCATGAGACTTTGCCTACCCCCTAATGTGGACCTAAGGAATTTAAATATGAAATCTGATCTTTGATTTGGCTGCTGCAAATGATATTTTCAACACAACAGTTTGAAAATCATTGTGTCACTCCCATTTGAATTTTTGAGTTGAACAAGTTGTTCCAAAATCTGACTTTAGCTTTCTCACATATATGGGAACTTCCCACCTTGGTTTTTGATCCCTCTTGGGTTCCAAGTATTCAAATAATTATTTGAGCTTGTGTGAAGAAAGCTCTCATGTGTTTTATCACATGTGGAAAAAGTTTTAACAAGTCCCATTTTTCATACATATGAAACCATCTTTGTACAAGCAAGAGTTTCTTTGTATTCATATTTTAGGACCTTTACAAAATTCTCCCACGACAACACATGAAACAACGAGCGGTTTGGACTAGCATGACAAGCACCATAGGGTGGTGGTTTCATGTGTTGATCGTCGGGCACGATGAGCCTTGTGTCACCCGGACGCCGGTGAGCAGGGAGAGTCGAGTTCGGAGCAAGTTTGCTTCGGTTGTGGGGAGAAGATGAGCCGCGTGAGGGAAGAAACGAGGCACGGCGGGGCTACACGTGTTATCCCTTCAGTCACCGATTTTTCCCCCAGAGCAGGAGGTGGCCTGGTGCTGAGGCGGTAGGGCGCCGGCGTCGGGAGCTGGCGCGCTGTTGCCCGAGCGCAGCTGAGTACACTTCAGTTGAAAGTCTACTGACCAGTGGGTCCCCCTCCCCTCTAATCCTCTCCTCTTTTCATCAATTCTTGTTTTCATTGAAAAGATCTCAGCTACTAACAATTGAATGAGAGACTTAGGCTCAAAGTTATGGTTTCAATTTGATTTTCTCACTTCGAAATTGGTTTGGTTAAATCTTCCGCACATTTGAATTTGAAATTCAAATTCAGTTTTGAATTAATGCAAATTTAGCTCCCGACAAGATGAACTCCAATGGGGATGAAAATTGGGGGGCTAACTCAGAAAATTGTGCTGAGTTTGAATATGGAGTCAACTTTTGAATTCAAGTGCTGAAAACTAGTTGAAATTTGAAATTGCATTCAAATAGCACTTTTTACAAATGTCTCCAAAAAAGCCTCAAAAAGGCTTGGATTTGCATGAAACTTGGCCTGAGACTTCCCAAGAATATTTAAGGCTAGGGGTGAGCTCAACCTCTCATGTTTATGTGTATGACTCCTACTTTTTGAAGTTATGGCTTTTCCTCTGATCACCCTCTTGATTGTGTTCACTTGCTCTTCACAAATGTTCATGAACTAACCACTAAGTTAGCTGTGGTGTCGTGAGGATGATGAACCTTTTAGCATGTGACTTGTTGGGCTTTTACATGCCAACTTTCCTCTGACCCCAAATCTATTCACGCCCTTCATCGGAGACACACGTAGATACATGTGATTCCCGACCTCGAATTGTAGAGGGCGTCTTCTGTGGTCCGCATATTGCTTTTGTCGGGATTGGGCGGCTTTCAAATTGGCTTGAATAAGTCAAACTTTCTCTGCCGCATTGTTGACCAGATCAATCCCGAAGGTGACCCGCTCGCTTGAATCACACCAATTCAGCAGTGTGGGGCATTTTCTTCCGTATAGCACCTCATAAGGTGCCATATTGATGCTGGCCTGGTACCCATTATTGTACGATAACTCGGCTAACGGTAAGTGATCATCCCAATTCTTACCGTGGTTGATAGCACAAGCTCGTAACATGTCCTCCAGGAATTGATTTACCCGCTCGGTTTTCCCATCCGTCTGCGGGTGGTACGCTGAACTACGGATCAGCTTCGTACCCAATGCAGCATGTAACTGCTCAAAAAAACGAGACACAAATAAAGTGCCCTGATCCGAGATAATTGTGCGGGGGTACGCCATATAAGCAAAGAATCCGTGAGATGTACAGTTCAGCATACGTCTTGGCGTTGTAGATGGTATTGACCTGGATAAAATAGGCAACCTTCGTGAGCCAGTCGACGATCACCCATACTGAATCATGTTTATGAAATGTAGTGGGTAAACCGACAATGAAATCCATGCTCACATCCTCCTACTTGAATGCCTAGCGGTTGCAACAGTCCCGGTTTCTCCATGTGGTAAGCCTTCACCCTTCGGCATGTATCGCATTCAGACACGTATTTAGCAATCTCCCGCTTCATCCGTGTCCACCAAAATTTTCCCCTGAGTCCATGATACATCTTGTTGCTGCCGGTGAATAGAAAACTTTGACAAGTGAGCCTCGTCAAAAATTTTCTTCTTCAAGTCCGGGTTATGGGATACGGCTATCCTGTTTTTGAAACACAGGACAACGTCTTCGTCCTTACCAAAACATTTTAACTCCCCACTGTCTACCTGTCTTTGCAAATGCAACATACCCTTGTCATGTTTCTAGGCTGTCACTATCTCTTCACGGATAGTGGGGATAAGAGCTAGGTTGTAGAGAGCTCCATGGGGAACCACATACAAGGGTGGTTCACTCTCTTCAACTGGGGTAATGGTCAGATTATGTACGTGTGACTTGCGACTCAGCGCATCCGCCACCACGTTTGCCTTTCCGGGGTGATAATGGATTTCTATTTTATAATCTTTTATCAGCTCTAACCATCTTTGCTGCCTCATGTTTAAATCCTTCCAGGTGAATATGTACTTGAGGCTCTTGTGGTCGGTATATAAATGTACGAGGTTACCGAGTAGGTAGTGCCTCCACATCTTGAGAGCTAGTACCACGAAAGCGAGTTCTAAGTCATGAGTTGGATAGTTTTTCTCATGATTCCGTAGCTACCGTCATCCATACACAACCACTCTCCGGTCTTGCATCAGCACACATCCGAGCCCAATGCCGGATGCATCATAGTACACATCGAACGGTTTTGTTGTGTCTAGCTGCGGCAAAACCAGTGCTGATGTTAGGTGCTTCACTAAAGCCTTGAATGCTGCTTCACATGCTGGACTCCAAAACCTATTTGGTAGCCTTCTTCAGCAACTCAGTCATAGGCTTGGGAATCTTCCAGAAGTTCGGAATGAACTTCCAATAATATCCCGCGAGTCCAAGGAAACTTCGTACCTCATGGACAGACCTCGTGGACTTCCAATTCAGCACTTGTGTAATCTTGCTTGGGACTACAGCGATGCCCTCGGCTGATCTTGGAGAAGATCTTTGCTTCAACCAACTGATCAAACAACATGTCGATCCATGGCAATGGGTACTTGTTCTTGATTGTCAGAGTGTTTAGTGGACGATAGTCCACACAAAGCCACAACGTTTCATCTTTCTTCTTCACAAAAAGTGCCGAACAGCCCCTTCACTAATAAACCCCTTTTCCAGCAGGTCTGTCAACTGTGTTTTCAATTCTGCCAAATCCTTTGGTGCCATCTTGTACGGACTTCTGGAAATTGGCATAGTTCCCGGTGCAAGCTCAATCTTGAACTCCACCTCCCGGTTGGGCGCCATACCCGGTAAATCAACTGGGAACACGTCGGGGAACTCACGGACTACTGGAATATCCTCCAATCTGATAGTGGTGGATTGGTATATGTCTGGAAGTTTTATTTTCTGGACTGTCCAGAAATAATGAATGAGACTCGTGCATTTCTGGGTGCAAATGCACGACTCGTAGGACGGTGTCTAAAACAGCGCAGTGGCGGGTTAACCACAACATCCCTAAGATAGCATCGACCTTTTGTCCATCGAAAGATATGAGAGACGTAGGTATACTCTACACCCGATGGCAAGCCCTGCGTATGTCCTCCTAGGCTATTTCCAGAAGAACACACTATCATGTTACCGACCACACGATGGGGTTTCCGCCTTCTTGCTTAATGCACGCCAGGGACCAGCGTTTCATATGAACTCAGGAACATGAAGAGTTCAAGAGTTTCATATTGACGTCTCGCACAAAGCTGTGAGACCTATACCCTGAACCACTTTCCTCGTCAGGGGAGCTAACCGAAATTGATCCGCTTTCGGTGGCGTCCCTTACATCTTACCTGGTCGTAGGCACGTCGTTACAAAATCAAAATTCAGAATTATAACAAGTAGGTTCGTCATGCCACATTAAGTAACTATACTAATATAGTCCTTATTTGGGCATACTAGCAATTCCTCACCGTAATCCAAAGTTTTCCCCGTAATACTTCCCTTATTTAGTGTGCTATCCCCTAAGCAGCTCTGATACCAGCCTAAGATGGACCGAAATCAGTACATTCCAGAATCACAGAGGGTGGTGCCGCACGATGCGACACCCGACAGCACACACGATAAGGAAACATAGTATTACATTGAAACATACTGAATTTGTGCAAAAGTAGTACAAACCTTCAGTTTACATCTAATTATGTAGGCTCCTGCAGAGGAAAGTATTTGTACAACTCATGCCCACACCTAACTAGCAAAATTTGGTTGTCCGGCCCTACGGACAACACACACTAGCTGCACTCAGCATCACCGCAGCGTGTACGGCTCCCACACAGCCGTAGTCCCTGACAGGGTGTAGCCCTCGCCGGTGGACTGGTATTCCGAGTCCGTGGGGTACTCCTAACCTGCAAACACTCATAGCAGCAACTGTGAGCACGATGGCTCAACAAGTCTTAACCGACTCTCCTACACATGAAACTCTACATGCAAGTCATACTTGATTATAGGATGAAAGTTTGCAGCAAAAGGACACGCCTAAAAGTTCATCCTTAATTCATCTTTTAGCCACAAGTTAACGGTTCGGCAATATTTGGTGCACACTAGGAATACAATTTATACATATAAGCATTATTGAATCACAACATTCCATAATTTAACCTACATCACGACTCAGTGACCAAGTGGTACTCATTACCGCGAGGGATGGTGAATCGACTCAATATACACCTGCAGGGATACCTGAATAGCACGTCAAGTACGCCCATCCTTGGAGCTGCAACGGCACACTCAACCGATGTCGTACGTGACAACCTTTCACCCAACAGCCCAAACGTCGAATCGGTCACACTATAACGAGCAGGAGGTTACCTACACGGAGCATCTCCCTATGCTCGTTAGCGGATTTCCACCTTGCTGCCCTCAACCTACACCTATAAATCGGTGTGCTATGCCTCAATGTCCGGAGGTTTAGATTACAATTTATCCGATATGCCTTTGGTACATTCAAACTTGATCAGCGTTGGCCGCAAACGGATCTGTCCTCAATCGACACGGACAGGGCTACGCACACAAGACTTCCTCTTGCTGCGTCCTAGCCCCTTTGTAGTCTCGTTTTTCTTGCTAATGTTATCTCACATCTTGAACCAATCCCGTGTGTAACGAACCCTATACTCACGAGTAGATTCCAACTACTCGACTTGTACTGAAGTCTATAAAATTAAGCAAAGCATGATCTACTTGAGGACTTAGACACTACCATCACTCCGTTTGGAATAATCTGGTTATGCATGTGGAGTGTCAATCATTCTACACCTAATGCACATACATATTTCAAGCTAAGTGAGTATATAGCAAAACTTTATAAAACTTGTTAAATGAAAACCGGGGCTTGTCTTGTTGCTGCTGGTCAGGGGTTAGTGTCTCCTCCAGACGTATGAAGTCCAAAATCTCTGGGGTCTCCTCGCGTTCAGCGAGTACACGTAATCAATTCAACGATATGTCAATTTAAATGCAAATGTGTTAAATTTAGCATATAAAGACTATAAATCTAGCTAGACATCCCATATGGCACTGAAATTTTTACTGTGGCTTGGTAAGAACCTAACCAGAGACTTTACCAACTTTCATTTGAATCAAAGCTCATTTGAGCTCTGCACAAATAAAAGTCTAAATGGTCATTACTAGAGCTTATAAGGATTTCCAGGGATTTTCAAGGATCAAACCATTAATTTCTGGAAACTAGAGTTTGAGATGGTTCTAATGGAGTTGGTTTCGTGTAATTTGAATAATCCTAGAAGAAGTTATGCCCTAATCAAGATTGGAGAAAATTCGGAAAATGTTTCTGTACATTTTTCTATTTTCTCGGGGCAGTTCACTTTATCACACCATTAGGGGGACTAAATGTACTTGGATGGATCTGAAATTTTTTATGTGACTCAAGGATTTTCAAATGAACCTCCTGGCCAAATTTCAGAATTTTCCATAAAGGAAATCTCCAGATAAAATTCCCAACAGTTTAAATTTAGGGAATTAATTCTGGAAATATTTAAGTTTCATGAATTGAAACTTGTTTTGCTGTAAAGTACTCGGAGAGCTGAATCCAACAAAATTCGGTTTACTCAATTTGGACCATCCTAGCAAAAGTTATCGACATTTGAAGTTTGAACTGAAATCTGAAAATCTTGAAAATGTTTAGAACTCTGACCGCAGGCCCCACCACGTGGCTGCTTCTTCTTCCTCGCGCCAGAGAGTTCGGCGGTGGCGCACTCTGGCAAGGATCACCGGAAGTGACTTCCCGGCCCCCCAGGGCTGAAAATGGCCGCCTAGCCCTATCCCGCGACGTTGAACTCGCCTCGGGGGTCGGAGCTCGGCGGCGGTGACAAGAAACGTCCTTGCGACGGCAACCGCGGCGGCTAGGGTTCGGGCGACGGGGTTCTCACGATATGAGGCACAAGAAGGGTCGTGTTTTGCTCATGGAACACCAGTGGATCACGAGGAACATGAAATGAGCATCCTCGGAAGCTAAAAACACTTAATCCACTCTCGACGGTGACCCGAGACATTTGGCACCGGGGGCTATGAAAATGGCTAGAACTTGGTCATTTCTTAATGGTTATACTCGATTCTTCTTTGAGGAGGGACGCTAGGATATGTAGAAGCTACTTGCAAGCTAGCCTGATCATTGGTTAAACGTGTAAATCAAATTTTCGGTTTCAGCAGAGCTCGGTACGTTGCACTAGGGTTCGGATGTTTCTAAAATTCATGCTATACGGTGGATCGTTTGCCAAACGGCTTGCAGCTACACTATCTAGGGCTAACGACGCACCTTTCTTGTGCAGTAATTGAAGGAGAGAGTGTAAAAGTCCCAAAAACGTGAATGCAAAGAAACGGATGTTTGAGCATCATTGTGTTTCGGGTTCATAAAAATTGGGACTTGTTTAAAATTTTCCACATGTGATGACACACAAGAGTGCCCCACCACTCTACCCTAGGAGCAATTGAGTGTTGGGAAATAAAGTTAATTTCAAGCCCATGTGTAAGCTCTCATGTGCAAGGGGGAATGAAATTCAGAGTTTGAACTCAAATTGTTCAACTGAAACTTCAGATTTAGGACAATAGATAGGAATGCAAAAGGTGGTGCTCAAAACCTCATTTGCAGCAGCCAAACCAGAAATCAAGTTTCATATTTAAATTCCTTGGGTCCAAAATGGCGGGGAGGCAAAGTATCATAAAGTTTGGAGATTGTTTTGCTACCCATTTCTCAAATGGACTTTAAATGGTGTAGGAACTCAACTACAAATTCAAATGGGGATGAAACTTGCTCTGGTATCCAAATTGAGTTCAGATTGTAGCCCCCACAACTGAATTCGGTAATTTTCCAACTTGGAGAAAATTTGAGGGGATAAGGGGTACAATGGGGCCCACAGGTCATAGAGCCAACTAGACTTGCCCCTAAGTCTCCATTCCTTGTTTTCCACGGAAGGAATTAAGTCGGTGCTCGGACACCGAGTCAACCAGCGTGCACCACCAAGGGAAGTGTCACCGCCACTTCTCGAGCGAACCCCGGCTTGTTTTCCTTGCCCTTATCGGCTCACGCCGGGAGCTCGTCATCTCACAAACCGCCTCACCTAACCGCTTGTTCATTATCACGTGTCCCTCGATGAAACCTCGTCCACACGCGAGGCCAACTTTACTAAGTGATTCGGACCACCTGCCAAATTTGGGAAGGATTTGGAAGCAACCAAGAGGGATAAGAAGCGAGGTCTAAAGGTGGAACCCACATGTTATTGGAAGGGAGGCTTGCAACTGAAGTAAGTGAGCTGTTGTTTCTCTATTTTCACCGAAGCAACCGACGTAGCTCTGTTCAGACGCAAGGTCGGATCAAGCAGTCGCAGGGCGCCACCGAGACTCGATGCAGCGGCCACCGCCCTGTTTTCTCCTCACGCTGGCGACCAGCTCCACTGTTTCCTTCACGCTCGGCGCAATCCACTCGATCACAGCTGAGCCAACCGTGTGCTGTTTCTCCTCGCCCGTAACACGCTCGAAGTAGCTGGAGCTCATCCGAGTGCCACCTCCTCTCGCAACTTCATCGCGCTGGAGACCTGCTGGCGCCCTTATCAGCATGCGAGGTGATCTTTTCAGGCACCAACCGTACCAAGACACTGGCCTCCTCGCACAAGAGCGGAACAGAGCCGCTCACAGCCGCTCTGTCGGTAGATCGTTGGGAGGCAACCAAAACCATGCCACAGAGCTCCCCAAGCTGCAAAACGGCACAGAGGGGTCTGCTTCTCCCTCCTCAGTACTAGACCGGGGGATTTCTGGTTGACTCGACCAAGAACGGCGTGTGCGAGCAGTGACCCAAAAGCTGACCACAAATGGACTCACGTGGACAGCGCAAGCAAGGGGCTTTCACGGCCGAGCTAGGACACCCGGAGGAGCGTTGGAGCTCCCTGCTACTCCTCGCCTAACCTCAACTCAATCCATGATCTCCAGAGCGAGAATTTGGCGATTTACTCTCGGCACGTGCAAAACGACCCAGGGTGAGAATTCTTATAAATATGATCGTAATTCTTGTTTTTAGACCACCAAATCATGCACACGTGCACTAGACTGGCTATCGGTCAAGTTCCCTTCAAAACCCTAGCTATAAATCGACCGTGAGTGAGCTATTGCATGTTTTCCCGAGCGTGGACGTCGCAACACCATTCGGGCGCACGGTGAAAGCAGGGTAGCTGCCATTTCTGGGCTTATTTGCATCCTTGCCGAGTATCCCTAGCATCCAAGGATGCTGTAGAGCCAATCCCCCGAGAGTGTGGCAGGCTAGGACCACCGGGCGACGGCACCGAGCTTCACCGAATGCCGCCGCACGTCACCGGCACGTTTCCGGTTGTCTAGCGCCCACGCCAACCCCGCCAACTTACTCCCCGACCCTGACAACCCCCGGGCGGCGAGTCTCCAGCCGGGAGATGGCCGGAAACGCCGGTCCGGTGAGCTCCGGCGGAGGTCCAGCGACGGGGCAGCACGGGAGCGGGAAATGACCCAAGGAAGAAGATGACCTGGGCGGGTCCCACGTGTCAACGACCTAAAGTTTAAAAAACTGATCAGCTGTGGCTCTGTGATCCAGTGTGGCTGCGCGCCAGAAGGGTGTGGCCCGGTGTGGCTGGAATTTCATTGGCTGAGAATTAAAACATGGGCCCAAGTTCATTTTCAATAGCAAAACAAATCTAGTTTTAGCTCCAACTTAAGAAATTCATAACTTTGTGTAGGAAACTCCAAACTGGGTGATTCAAATTGGGATGGATGCATTTTGCAATGATATAGCCAAATATGAACCCAAATTTGTATGAAAGTCAATATTGAATTCCGAAAAATTCTTTGAATAATTTCCTAAAAGAATTATTGAGGGAGTTTGGTTTATCCAAAAATCCTCAATTTGCCAGAATATTTTTTAGGATAATATTGAACTTTCAGCAAAGTTTCAGCTCAATTGAAGTTGATTTGGGCAGGAATTTCCAGAGTACAATCTGCTGTGCTCAAAATTGTCCAGAAACTTTGACACGACCCCACGGTCTTGTCGAGCCAGGATCACGCTGAGGGGTGCTGCATTGTACAGCACCAAATAACACACATCAAAGGTACAAAGCGGAAGCAAAATTTTATTACATAAACGGGTTTATGAACATTTTTACAACAAAATATGTTCAGTCTACACTCACGGGCGTAGACTACGCATCAAGTTCACGTTCAGCCCGTGAACGTGTCCTTGCTAGCACACACGCACACTAACACAGCGGCGTGCACGACTCCCACTCGACGGGGTTCCCCTCCTGGGGTTTCGTCTCCTCCTCGGGAGCCCTTCCACATAGAACCCTGCAAAAGTTTCAAACACAAGCAGTGAGCACGAAGGCTCAGCAAGACTGACCCGTCTCTCCTAAACATGAAACATCTACATGAGGGGTGATAAGTACATGAGGTAAAACAAGTTGCAAAGGACTCGCCTAACTATTGGAACCTTACTTTCAAGTTTTAGCAGCAGGTTGTGGAGAACCTTACGCTAAGGTACATGAGAGAGCCGCAATCAAACAAGAAACACATTTCTCTCATGTACTTTGCCCAAAGTTGAAAAGAACTTTAGTTAGCTCTAGACTACAGCAAATCATTAACAATCAAAGTCCATCTTTCAATCAGCAACATTTTAACGTATAACTAGCCTATTCTTTCTACGTCACAGTACAGTGAACAAGTGGTACTCACTGACCGCGAGGGACGGCGATTATAATCGATTTACACCTGCAGGGTTACCCGAATAACCCGTCACGTACGCCCATACTCGATGTTGCCTACAGCAACCATCACGGACGCCGTACGCAACCACCTTTCACCCGTCAGCCAAATATTGAACCGGTACCATCGTCCCGAGCAAGAGGTCTCTGCACGCGCATCTCAGTTCCGCCAGCCGATTTACACCTCAAGCTCTCAACCTACCATCTGAACTACGGGCAATGCCTCAATACCGAGCTACCCGAGTTACATCAGTTTCCCGGTTCCCATATAGCCGGTAGGTCTTCGGTACAGTGCAACAGGCCCGCACACGGCTCGGTCCTCAATCGACACAAGCGGAGCTATAGCACACAGGCCCCCAAAGTCCTGCTGCCCTTACTCTCTGCTTGGACTCATTTTTGTTGCCATGTGTATCATGTGCTATCTCTACCCGAGTCGAGTGCCTCTAGCCTATGCTCGCGAGTAGTTCCAACTACTCGACTTGTACCGAATCCTACACTATCTTAGCATTGCATTAGCTAAACGGGGTTTTCAATCCTAATCCCAACCCATGTTTTTCTTGGCTATGCAATTGGGTTTTCAAACAAGACTCCAATGCAAGGAAATAATGATACTCAAGTAAGTGCTCAAAACAATAAAAATTGGTAAAAAAGGTTAATGCAAACCGGAGCTTGCTTTGCTGCTCTTGGTCGTAGGCTAGCTGCTCTTCCGGAGTAACGAAGTCTAGGACTTCGGGTTCCTTCTCGACCTTAGCGACTACATGAGATACAAGTATATGTGTTAATTTAAATGCATTTGATCTGAATTAAACTTGTGAACCTTATAAGTCTCACTAGACAGACCCACGGACCCTGAGTTTTTTACTGTGGCTTGGTTACAACCTAAACAGAGACTTGGTCAAGTTTTAGTTGCAGCAAAGCTCATTTGAGCCCTCCATAATTAATTATGTACTTGACCTTAATTGGAGGCTTTAGGGTGTTCTAGATATTTTCATGGAGCAAGCCATGAATTTATGAAAACGAGACTTTCAGAGGGTTCTAATGGAGTTGGTCTCACTTAATTTCAAGGTTCCTAGCTAAAGATATGAGCTAAACAATTTCAGAGATTCTGAAAATGTTTCTGGACATTTTCTATTTTCTCTGGAACAGTTTCATTAATCACACCATTATATGGATCAAATGATCTCAAATGGATCTGAAATTTTTATGGTAGTTCAGGGATATTTTGGTGACCATCCCAGAAAAAATTCAGAATTTCCCTCCAAAGGATTCTCCAGTTAAAATTCCAAATAGTCTAAACTTTGAAGAATTAATTCTGGAGAAATAAGGATTTTCATGAAGTGAAACTTGATTTGCTAGAAACTACTCAGAGAGCTGAATCCAACAAAATTTGGTTCACTCGATTTGAAGTTTCCTAGCCCAAGTTATGAGGATTTGAAGTTTGAATGAAATATGAAAATCGGGAAAAGTTTAAATCTGCTGGTGGGTCCACGGGGACACGTGTTGGGCACTGGAGCGACGGCACACCGGGGTCTACGGAGTTTTTGCGCGCCAGCACACCGGATCCGAGCCGCAGACTGATCCTGATTTAAAATCCGAGCCACTGACACGTGGGCCACCCGGCTTCGTCTTCCTCCCGACGCTCCCTCGCGCCCGCGCCGCCTCCCTTTGCCGGAGCAGTACCGCAGCTCGCCGGATTGCCGCTGCCGGCCACCGCATGGTCTGAAACTCGCCGCCAGGGGTTTATCGACATCGATGAACACGTCCGTGGGGTCAGTTCGAGCTGGCGCTGACCGGAAATAACCCGGCGACGTGCGACGGCCTCGGTTGAGGTCCGGCACCGTCGGCCGTGGGTTTTAACCCGCCAAGACCTCGAACAACCAGCTCTACAGTGTCAGTACACCTCTAGGAAGCTCCACAAGGCCTCAAAGGTGTTCAAACATGGTGGCAAGTTGGTCGGCACCGTGTGACCGATCGTGCCCGCCATGAACGCCCTTGATCGAGCTCAAAATCCGTCACTCCTAGCCAGTTTCATACCACAGATGCTAAAAGGAAAATGATCGCCGGCTAGTCCAGCGCCTATGTGCAAGATTTGATAACTTAAGAAGGATACGAGAGCGCAAATTTCAATAAACCGTAACGGAAGCTCGGTTTGAGGCCGCCGGAGCAAAATCTGGAAATTCGTGGCGGATGCTTCGCGGTTTGCTTCAAGAATTGGAGGAGAGCAACACGGTGGCCGCGTGCTCCCGTTGCCGCTCTTGCTGGCCCGTGAAAGACCCTGTGGAACGCTGTCCACTAGCGCCCGACCTTCGGCTGAGGTTAGGTCGCCGCTGTGGCGATCGTTCTCGGGCAAGGGTGGCCGAAGCTCGGGGTTTTTGGCGTCAGGGAAGTGGAGGTTGACCTCAGGGTGCTGCCTAGCCGCTCGGGGGAGGAGAGGGCGCGATGTTTTCGCGGTTTCCCGATCGAACAGAGGCGGAAGGCAGAGGAGCTCGGTGTTTGCCGGGGAGAAGAAAGTGAGCGATGATCGCTTCGGTGGAGCGCGTGGAGCGCCTTAAGAAGACCCCGGAACCGACCCTGGGCTCGCGCGTGGAGGCGGGAAGCAGCTGGTGGTGCCGGCTCCCCTCGGTGGCGCACGAGCTGCCCTCGGTGGCATTGAACAGACAGAGGGAAAGTCCACTGCTTCAGTTGCAAGTTTCCAGCAGCCCCTCTATGACAGGTGGGTCCTATCCCCATTTTAACCTCTGAGATTAACTCCCTATCACTGTTGTAAACAGTAAGCCCTAAAATGCCTGTGGTGATTTGAATTATTCACCCCTGAGCCATTTGAATTGGTTAAAAGATGAATGGTAAGGAAAATACATACAAAATTATATTTTGTAAAAGCCCAAGAAATGGACTTGCAAAAGTGTTCATTTCATCACACCACCCCACCACAGTTCATTTTGTGGATAGCTCTTGAACTTTTGAGAGGAGCAAGTAAACACCATCAAGAGGGTGATTAGAGGGGAAAGCCATAATTTCAAAACAATAGGAGTCATACACATAAACATGATAGGTTGAGCTCACCCCTAGACCTTAAATATTCTTTGGAAGGCTCAGGCCAAGTTTCATGCAAATCCCAGACTTTTTGAGGAATTTTTACAGACATTCTTAAAATGGGCCAATTTGAATGCAAATTCAAATTGAAGCCACTTTCATCACTTGAATTCAAAATTTGACTTCAGATTCAAACTCAGCACATTTTTCTGAGTTAGTCCACCAATCTCCATCCTCATTGGAGTTCATCTTGTCAGGAGCTAAATTTGCATTATTTCAAACTGAATTTGAATTTCAAATTCAAATGGGCAGCAAATTTAGTCAAACTAATCTCAAATTGAGGAAATCAAATTCAAACCATGACTTGGTGTCTATGTCTCTCATTCAATTGTGAGTAGCTGAGATCTTTTCAGTGAAAATAAAATTGAAAAACAGAAACCGTGTTAGAGGGGAGAGGGACCCACTGATCAGTGACTGGACTCAGAGTGAAACAGACTCAAACCAGGCGACGTAGCGCGGGCGACCGACGCCGGCTCGCAGAGGGCGCCAGCTCGCTCGGGACTTCCACCTCACCGTGAAAAAATTTTGCTCAAAGACCAGCACACCGAGCTGCTCCACCCTTCTTTCTGTTCCCTAGTGAAAACGAGCACGTTCCGAGCTAGTTTCCAGTTTCCTCGCAAGAACTCGTCGCCGCTTCCTCTGATCACCGGTGACCGGCCGATCCTGGCTGTTTTACACACCATCAACAGAGAAGAAAATGTGCGCTTACTTGTGCTGAAGCTGTAGGAGGAAACCATGCTCCATGTCATGCGGTGTAGAGCAAGAATTTCTAGTTTTCTTCCTCGGAGCGTGTTAGGGTTAGAGTCCGGTCGACGGTGAAATTCGTTGCACAGAGGCAACCGCCGGTTAACCTACAGGTCACCCATTCTCTAGAACACATAGCGCACCTCCTCGATCAAGTAGCAACCAGTGCCATGCACTAGGACCCTTGTTCTGCCAGAATTTCGGCCCGGCGGCTGAAAACAGGGCACCTCGTCGGTGAGGTCTTAGTTGTGGCTGTTTTCACGGGGATCAGTGCTCATATCCATGATCAGCAAGTCTCAGCGGAGCTCTTTGAGCAAACTGCGTCGAAAAAGGTGTAGAGAACACCGAGTTCGACGTCACCGATGAGCTTCCACCTGCTGTCACCGTCGCGAGCACTGTTCCAGCCATCGCCGAGCTCCGTTGAGTGCACCAACGTGTTCCTCAGGCGGAAATGTGTACAGGCGGCGACTTTTGTGGCGGACCGGAATCCGCTCATCCAGGATCGCAGAGGGTGGTGCCGCGCGATGCGACACCCGACAGCACACGTCATAAGAACGCAATATATTACATGGGAAAAACAGCTGAAACTGTACAAACAGGTACAAACTTCAGTTACAACTATTGTTCTATTACACAGCGGAAGACTACACTATACAACTCGCGCCCGCCTATTTAGCAAAAGTCGGTTGCCCAGCCCTAGGGCAACCCACACTAGCTGCACGTCTCAGCTCAGCGCGGCGTGTACGGCTCCCACTCAGCCGTGGTCCCCGACGGAGGGTAACCCTCGCCGGTGGACTCGTACTCCGAGTCCGTGGGTGGCTCCTCACCTGAAAAACACTTAAGCAGCAACCGTGAGCACAAAGGCTCAGCAAGGCTTAACCGACTCACCTAAGCATGAAACTCTACATGAGGTGTACAATGGACATAGGATAGTAACATTTCAGCAAAACGACACGCCTACAAGTTCATCCTTAGTTCATCTTTTAGCAACAAGTTAACAGTTCATGAAATCTGAAATTTAGTAAGCAGTATTTGGTGGCACACATGTAGCAATACAATTATATCAACCAGCATCATTGAATCAACATATTTCATCCATTAGTCTACATTACGACACAGTGAACAAGCGGTACTCGTCACCGCGAGGGACGGCGAATCGACTCGATATACACCTGCAGGGAAAACCCAAAGAGCACGTCACGTACGCCCACCCGTGGAGCTGCACAGCACGCTCACTCGATGTCGTACGGGACAACCTTTCACCCAACAGCCCAAACGTCGAACCGGTCGCACCGAAACGAGCAGGAGCTTCCCCACACGGAGCATCTCTCTATGCCCGTTGGCAGATTTCCACCTTGCTGCCCTCAACCTACACCTATAAATCGGTGTGCTATGCCTCGACGCCCGGAGGTTTAGGCTACATCAGTTTATCGGGGCCCATATATCCGATATGCCTTCGGTACGTTCAATACTTGTTCAGCAGGGCCGCACACGGATCGGTCCTCAATCGACACGGGCAGGGCTGCGCACACAAGACTCTCTCTTGCTGCGCCCTAGCCCCTGCCTAGTCTCATTTTCATTACTAAGTGATCTCACATCACTCAACCGAACCCGTGTGTCCCAATGCCTATCTCGCGAGTAGATTCCAACTACTCGACTTGTACCGAAGTCCTATGACTCAGTAAGCATAGCCTGTCTACTCGAGGTCCTTAACACTACCCTCACTCTTTTAGGAACCTTTGGTTATGCAAGTGGGGTTTCATTCATCCTATACCTAATGCGCATACATACTTCATATGACACATGTAAACAAAGTAAAACTTTTAAAAAGGGTTAATGCAAACCGGGGCTTGCCTTGTTGCTGCTGGTCAGGAGTTAGTTCTTCGTCCGGAAGGAGGAAGTCCAGCACTTCTGGAGTCTCTTCTTCAACGGCTACACGTTAATGAAATACTACATGTTAATTTAGATGCAAATGTGAGTTTTAGAGTAAGACTTCTACTATTAGTTCTAATAACCAGCCTCTAACACCTGGAACTTTGTTTAAGAATTTAAAGATGAACTGGTGTTGGTGGTTTGGCTTGAACTTAATCACATGGTTAAATGCTAAGTGGTTTTCCCCCTTTTCCATATTAATTCACTTAAGTGGTTAAACAGGACAGGGGTGATCTAGAGCTCCAATGGAGCTGAGAATTTTTGTGTGAATTCCTTGTCACAAGAAAACTCTCTGGACCAAACATTAGCATTTTTCATGGAGTGGTTTGCTCAGAATAATTCTCTTGGCAAATCAGCAAGAAAGAATTTATTCTGAGGTAATACCCCTGTTCATGCTCAACTTAATGATCTACAATTTCAATTATAGCTCATAGAGTTTGCATGAATTTTCCTAGCATTTTTGGAGTCAAGGTTTGCCCAGAATTGAATTTCCAAGTTTTGGAAATTCTCTGAAAATGTTTCTGCATTCAAATGAACACAGCACCTTCCAATTTGAATTGCTCTGACCAAATCGACTCCAAATGGTCTGAAACTTTTACAGGGGTTTACTAATGCCCTAAAGAACATTCTGGCAAAATTTGGGGATTTTTGGATGAACCAAACTCCCTCTAAAATTCTTTTGCTGAAAAGCTTTAAAGAATTTTCCAGAATTAATTAAAGGGTTTCATACAAATTGGATTGTATATCTGGACAGAGCTAGGCAAGATGAATCCAACCCAATTTGAATCACTAAATGTAGAGCTTCCTAGCAAAAGTTATGGGGTTCTAAATTTTACACTAAAACTGGAAATTCCAAAATGTTTAAATCCTGCGGGTGGGACCCACTCCTCGAGCCGGCCCACTCAGAAAGCGGCCACACCGCGGCCCACGGGGTTTTACCCGCGCTTCCGCACCGAATCCCGGCCGCAAACCCGATCCCCGCGCGAGATCAGAGGCTGAACGGTGGACCCGGCCCCCCCTTCGTCTACCTCGCGCTCTCCCGTAGTTCCCGCGGCGGCGCTTCGCCAGAGCGCTCGCCGCCGGGCGTTTCCCCGCCCGACCTTTGACAAAACTTGCCGCCTGTGCCTAACTCGACTCGGAGAACACGCTGGTGCCCTCACCGGAGCTCGGCAATGGCCGGAACTATGCCCGCGACGGCGACAGAGCCTCCCTCTGCTCCGGTGACGTCGTCCGGGCTACTCCGGGCCTTATTTCTCAAGCGGTTTGCTCCTACAGCTCCACCGTGGCATGCTGCGCACGAATATGAGCTCGGTTGGCCATGGAAATAGCCGGAACTGGGACCTCACCGTCGACCTAGGCCCGATATCGACTGTTGCTCGAAAAACTTGGATATCAGCGCAAAGGCTCGATGGTTTTCGATGGTTTTGGATCCTAGGTGGCCGTGGGGGCGTGTAGAACCTATGCTCAGCTAGGCTTACGCTGTGCAGGACCGATCGCTGCGAATTTCAGCATTTCTGCTCACTCGTTTTTGTCGAGCACCGAGGACTAGACGGGGAAATACTCCCCCTACAAAGCATGGAAGAGGGTAGGGTCTTCACCTTGAGCTCGAGCAGTCCCCGGCGCGTGTCTTTGCTGTTGAACTCCGGTCGCGAGGTCGCCTGGATCAACGGCGCGACGAGGAGCCGAGGGGAGCGGCGGTGTCGTTTTTCGTTTCGGGTAGGAACGGGCAAAGCGGAGGAGATGAGGCTGGCTCACGTGGGCTGGGGACTTAAACCGCGTCGGGCACGCGTGCACTCGGTCGTCGAGCAGGAGGTGGCGAGGTGAGGCGGTCGGACGCCGGTGCTGTCCGCAGCTGGCGCGAGGTGTTCGACCGACGTCGGGAGAAAACAGCCACGCTCGGTTTGGGAAACAGTCCTCCCACTGACTTGTGGGCCCCCTCTCCCCCCCCCCCTAATCTCTTTTTCCAAATTCTGCTGCAAATATCTCAGCTACTCTCCATTTAATGAGAGACTTAGCCTCCAAGTATTGGTTTGAATTTGAGTTCTCAAATTCAAACTTTGTTTGGTCAAATTTGCTTCATATTTAAACTGAAATTCAAATTCAGTTTTGAAATCTTGCAAATTTAGCTCTTGACAAGATGAGCTCCAATGGAGATGAAACTTGGTGGGTTTACTCAGAAAAATGTGCTGAGTATAGATATGGAGCTAACTTTTGAATTTGGGTGATGAAAGTTGCTGCAATTTGAATTTACATTCAAATTGGCCTCTTTTTGAAATAACCTAAAAGTGCCTCAAAAATTGTTGAATTTGCATGAGCTTTGGACTGAACCTTCCCAAGACTTTTTAAATCCTAGGGTGAGCTCAACCTCTCATGTTCATGTGCAGAAACCCTACTTTGTGAAAGTGAAGGCTTTCCCTTCTAATCACTCCTTTGATGCAGGTCACTTGCTCTTCACAATATTTCACAATCTACCCACAACAAAACTGTTGTGTTGTGAGGTGCAGAAAAGTTTTTTGCAAGTCCCTTTTCTTGGGCTTTTACATCCCTCCCCCCTTAAAAGAATCTCGTCCCGAGATTATAAAAGAAGAGATAGCGATGTAATAGGGACTTACCCGTGTTGAGAAGCCATGAACTGCGGGTAATTTGAGCGAAGGAACTCCTCGCTCTCCCACGTCGCTTCTTCGGCGGTGTGGTTGCTCCGGAGTATTTTGTAGAACCACAACGTTCTGCTACGCGTGGTCCTGGCTTTCTCATCAAGAATTCCCACCGGATATTCATCATATGTTAAATCCGGTTTCAGCTCGCCGATGTCTTCGGTAGGAACAGCAGTTGTATGCTTCAAGCATTTTCGCAGTTGCGAAACATGGAAAATATCATGGACACCAGCCAGAGATGCCGGTAGCTCCAATCGATACGCTGCTGGTCCACACTTCTCGGTGATAGCGTAGGGTCCAATGAAACGGGGAGCGAGCTTCCCCTTCACACCGAATCGGTGCACGCCCTTCATTGGAGACACGCGGAGGTACACGTGTTCCCCAACGTCAACGTGCAACGGCCTACGCCTCTTATCAGCGTAGCTCTTCTGTCGGGATTTAACGGCCTTCGAATTGGCTTGAATTGTCCGAACGCGCTCCTCGGCGTCGTTCACCACATCAACCCCGAATGTGACACCAGACTCGCACCAATTTAATGGGGTGCGGCATTTACGACCGTAGAGAGCTTCATAGGGTGCCATTTTGATACTCGCCTGATAACCGTTGTTGTACGAGAATTCCGCCAATGGTAGGTGATCATCCCAGTTCCTACCATGGTGGATGGCACATGCTCTCAACATGTCTTCTAGGACTTGATTCACCCTTTCTGTCTGACCATCTGTCTGAGGGTGATAGGCGGAGCTCCTGATCAACTTAGTACCCAATGCAGCGTGTAGCTGCTCCCAAAAGCGAGATACAAATAATGCACCTCGATCTGAGACAATGGTCTTGGGTATCCCGTATAGGCATAGAATCTTCGCTATGTATAGCTCCGCATATTTGCCGGCATTGTAACGTGTATTCACCGGGATGAAGTGAGCCGTCTTGGTTAACCGATCAACGATTACCCATATGGAATCATGCTTGTTGGCTGTTAGGGGTAATCCCACAATGAAATCCATGCTCACATCTTCCCATTTCCATGCCGGGATCTTCAGGGGTTGCAGCAGCCCTGATTTCTTCATATGATCAGCTTTCACTCGTCTACACGTATCGCACTCGGATACGTACTTAGCTACCTCCCGCTTCATCCGTGTCCACCAAAATTTCTTTTTCAAATCTTGGTACATTTTGTTGCTGCCCGGATGAATGGAGTATTTAGACAAGTGAGCTTCATCGAGGATCTTTTTCCTCAACTCCATATCCCGGGGTACGACTATGCGGTCATTGAACCACAGCGTCCCCTCATCATCTTTCCGGAAACATTTAATTTCTCCATTGTCTATCTGTCTCCGGAGATGTGCCATGCCTTTATCCGTTTTCTGAGCTGCAATGATGTCCTCCCTAATAGTAGGGATGAGGGCAAGGTTGTACAGCGATCCATAAGGAACCAAGTATAAACTTGGCTCTTCCTCCTCCACCGGTGTAATGGTGAGGTGATGGACATGTGATTTCCGACTCAGCGCGTCAGCAACCACATTCGCCTTGCCGGGGTGGTAATGGATCTCAATCTCATAATCTTTGATCAGTTCTAACCACCTCCTCTGCCTCATGTTCAGCTCCTTCTGGGTGAAAATGTATTTCAAGCTCTTGTGGTCGGTGTAGAGATGCACCAAGTTCCCCAGGAGATAGTGCCTCCACATTTTCAGCGCCAACACCACGGCAGCAAGTTCAAGATCGTGAGTCGGGTAGTGCTGCTCATGGTTCTGAAGTTGGCGTGAGCCATAAGCGACCACACGTCCTTCCTGCATCAACACGCAGCCGAGCCCAATACCGGACGCGTCACAATACACGTCGAAGGGCTTTGTTGTATCCGGCTGAGCTAATACCGGGGCTGTTGTGAGGTGCTTCACCAGTGTTCGGAATGCTCCTTCACACGCCGTGTTCCAAACATATTTTGTCCCTTTCTTCAGCAGCTCTGTCATCGGCTTAGCGAGCTTGGAGAAGCTTGGAATGAATCTCCGTTAGTATCCCGCTAACCCGAGGAAGCTTCTGACTTCATGAACTGAAGTGGGAGCCTTCCATTTCAACACTTGCTCTATTTTGCTTGGGTCAACCGCGATGCCTTCAGCTGAGATGATATGTCCCAAGAATGGCACTTGGCTGATCCAAAATTCGCATTTGCTGAACTTGGCGTAGAGCTTGTGGTCTCGCAATCGTTGAAGAACGATCCGTAAGTGTTCGGCATGCTCGGCTTCTGTCTTGGAGTAAACCAAGATATCGTCGATGAACACTACCACGAACTTGTCCAGCTCCGGCATGAACACCGAGTTCATGAGATACATGAAATGGGCTGGAGCATTTGTGAGACCAAAAGACATGACGAGATATTCGTATAAGCCGTATCTCGTCGAGAATGCCGTCTTCGGGATATCCTCCGCCCGGATTTTTATCTGGTGATATCCAGAGCGAAGGTCCATCTTTGAGAATACACTTGCCCCCACCAGTTGATCAAACAAGATGTCAATACGGGGCAGTGGGTACTTATTCTTGATGGTGACGGCGTTGAGCGGCCGGTAATCCACACACAGCCTCAGGGTTTCATCCTTCTTCTTTACAAATAGCGCCGAGCATCCCCAAGGCGAGGAACTCGGCCTAATGAAACCCTTGCTCAACAGATCATTGAGCTGTTCTTTCAGTTCCGCCAGCTCATTTGGAGCCATCTTGTATGGTCTCCGTGATATGGGCGTAGTTCCGGGTGCGAGCTCAATCTTGAACTCGACATCCCGCTCAGGTGGCATGCCCGGAAGATCGTCCGGGAACACGTCAGGATACTCCCGGACTACGGGGATGTCTTCTAACTTGAGAACTTCAGCATTATTAATTGCTAAAACTTCCCGGACTGGCGTGTCTAACACCGTGGAATGCGGACGGTGGAATGGAGAATTTAAGTGAACCGTCTGTGTCCGAGTCTCTAGGACAGCGCCATGGTATTGCAGCCATGACATCCCTAAGATTGCATCAATCTTTTGTCCCATAAGGATTATCAAGGTGGTGGGATATAGTTTCCCACCCAAGCACAGAGGTGCCTTTGGAATCATCATATTAGCTGAAATCTTCCCTCCCGGTGAGCAGATCATATAAGTGCAGTCGGTTGGGAAGACTTGCAATTGATGTTTAGCCACATAGGATGCACTTATAAAGCTGTGGGTTGCACCCGAATCAAATAATATGACTATGGCTTGATGGTTGAGAGTAAACGTACCCGCCAGCACGTTGTCTCCCTCTGGGGCGTCCTCATTGTCGAGGTTCCGGACGCCTCCAGTCCGCTGACCAACCTTCTTCACCGGAGGTCGGCCTCGAGCACCGCCTTGGAGCTGGGCTTGCCCGCTGCTCTGCTGCCCCTGGGGACAGTCCTTCGCGAAGTGGCCCGCCTGGCCACACGTGAAGCAGGTGAAACGGGGCTGTCCCCCGCTAATCGGTGGGCGGAAACCCGGGGCGCGTTGTGGCGGTGGAAACGCCCGGGGTACCGTCTGCTGCTGCTGCTGTCTTGGTGGTGGCGTCGGCGGACGGAACGGGGGTGCTTGGAACGAACGTCCCCCGAACTGCTGAGGTCGCGCCGGTGGACGCCACTGCTGCCCGGATGGTGTCCGATACACCATACGGTACTTCTGGGGAGCGCCACTCCCACCGCTGCTAGGTGGAGCGCTACGCTTCCTCTGCTCAGCTGCTAACTCCCGCTGAGCGTCCTCTTGCATGATGGCGGCATTGACTAGGTCGTTGAATGTGCCGCGGTTCCATTGTACGAGGTGGGTCTTCATTTCGGGATGTAACCCCCGATAGAAGTGCTCCCTCTTCTTCTCCTCCGTGGAGATGTAGTCTGACGCATACTGCGCCAGATGGTTGAAGGCACGGGAGTAGTCGTGGGCACTCCTCCCGCCCTGCTTCAGTTCCAAAAATTCTTGGAACTTTCTCTTCATTATTCCGGGAGGGATGTGATAGGCGCGGAACGCCTCCCGGAACTCTTGCCATTCCACGGCATGGCCAGCCGGACGTGAGGCGACATAATTCGCCCACCACGCACCAGCGGCACCGTGGAGCTGCTGTGCTGCGAACAGCGTCTTCTGCCGCTCCGTACACTGGAGCAGCCCGAACTTGGACTCGATAGTCCGCAGCCAGTTGTCCGCCTCCAGTGGTTCTTCAGCTTCGGTAAACACTGGAGGGTGCGTACTCATGAAATCCGAGTACGACACTTCGCGGGGCTCACGAGGCCCTCGCTCTTGACGTCCTCCCGCCTGGGATGTATTCTGCACGATCGTGCGGAGCAGGTCGGTCTGCTCCTCACGACCTCCCACCAATGCCGCTATCACATCCGCTAGAGTAAGCGGAGGCGGCGGTGGTGGCTGCTGCTCCGGGGTGCTGTCGTAGGCCGGTGGCTGGGAGTCATCACCTCCCTGTTGACTAGAGCCACCAACCTCGTGCGTGGTCCTAGTATGAACCATCTGCAACCACACGACATTAAACATCAGTCCCGCAACATTTTGCATGCAGTCTAAATAAAATAGGTGTAAAACATAATGACAATGAAAACATGCGATACATCTCGTAAGTAGATAGTGTAGTAACTTTGCACAAGCTGCACCATTACCAGATCAAACACAAGCTAGTTTAATCCAACTTAATGAACCTCCACTTTGGAAGCTCAACATAACTAGGTTTGGTCACTACGAGACATTACTATCGCGTTGTCATCACGCATACCACCCTTAGGGTACAACACCCTCTCTAATGAGCTCAGCTGTCATTCTTCTGTCAGAATGACCAGTTTCTACCTATTCCAAGTTTTGATCTGGTTCTGTGCATCTTCATGACTCAAGTTGAATATCAAAGTTCAAGTTAACTTCAGTATCTTTCCAACGAGTACTCATTTGCCCCCAGATCAGCTTTGATTAAAAAGTTATGCTAATTCAAAGTTAGCAGAATTTCTGGAAGAATTTTAACAGCACCTCCCTTGGAAGTGACTGTTTTCAACCCTGATTTCCACTAAATTCTGTGCTGAAACTTCAGAAACTTTGAATTGCAAAGATGTCACACATCTTCTACTCTTTCTAAGGATGTATTATATGACAATTTTTTATTTTTCTACTGGGAGTTATATTTGAAAAACAGATCAGTTCAGAGGATGTTTTACTCTGCCCTGGTTCTAGACAGTTTACATTTCTCTGGGCTTTAAGCCATCTTAAGGTGAGTCTTAGCTCTGGCAGTCTACAACAAAATTGTAGAGTACTTCAATACCTTTCCATAGCTATGTAGCACACCTCTCTCGGCTAAAAGACCTGTGAGTTATGCCCTGTTGAGGATCAGCAAACTTGCTGTCCCAAAACCGAGCACTCTGTTTTTCAGTCTTTTTGGAACTACACTCATCACTATCCCATTCTTATACCCAACCAGGGTCCTAACTGTTGAACCTATAGATTTTAATTCTTTGTTATCATTATACTCATGCATATGCCTACAATATCTCGGTACTACGTTCCTCACAAAAGAAAATCCTAACCGGATCATACCGGCATATACGTCTCGAGTGTGGCACTAAACGGTCTCTCGCACACGTTTTCTACACGGATACACACGTGGTTAGTACCTGCAGAAGACCACACAATGATGGTGCACTCAAAGGTTGTTCATTTCAGGCAGTTCCATATTTAAAAGTAAATACAAACGCCCGTATCATTGTCATACGGCCGTCCTTGAGCGAAGTCACGTCTCAAGGCACGTGATCGTGTTTCAGCACCACACGACGGGGAACCCGAGTATGTCATGAACGGGTCGTCACGGTTGGGAATGTTATCAACCCAACAGATACCACCTACTGCCCTGCAGGGCACGCCGATGGCAAGCGCTGCGTATGTCCTCCTGGGCTATTCCCAGACGAACACACTTTCGCGTTACTGACCATGCGATGGGGTCTCCGCTTACTTGCCTAATGCACGCTAGGGATCAGCGTTTCATATGAACTCAGGGACATGAAGAGTCCAAGAGATTCATATTGACATCTCACACCAAGCTGTGAGATCAATCCCTGAACCACGTTCCTCGTCAGGGGGAGCTAACCGAAATTGAACCGCTTTCGGTGGCGTTCCTTACCATACTTACCAGAGTGTAGGTGCGTCGTTACATAATTAAAATTCAGAATTATAACACATAGGTTAGTATTTGCCACTTTAAGTAACTATGCTAATATAGTCCTTACTTGGGCAACTACCGATTCCTCACCGTAACCTATGTTTTCCCATAATGCAGTCCTTAAGTACTGTGCTATCCCCACTGCAGCTCTGATACCAGGCTGTGGCGGACCGGAATCCGCTCATCCAGGATCACAGAGGGTGGTGCCGCGCGATGCGACACCCGACAGCACACGTCATAAGAACGCAATATATTACATGGGAAAAACAGCTGAAACTGTACAAACAGGTACAAACTTCAGTTACAACTATTGTTCTATTACACAGCGGAAGACTACACTATACAACTCACGCCCACCTATTTAGCAAAAGTCGGTTGCCCAGCCCTAGGGCAACCCACACTAGCTGCACGTCTCAGCTCAGCGCGGCGTGTACGGCTCCCACTCAGCCGTGGTCCCCGACGGAGGGTAACCCTCGCCGGTGGACTCGTACTCCGAGTCCGTGGGTGGCTCCTCACCTGAAAAACACTTAAGCAGCAACCGTGAGCACAAAGGCTCAGCAAGGCTTAACCGACTCACCTAAGCATGAAACTCTACATGAGGTGTACAATGGACATAGGATAGTAACATTTCAGCAAAACGACACGCCTACAAGTTCATCCTTAGTTCATCTTTTAGCAACAAGTTAACAGTTCATGAAATCTGAAATTTAGTAAGCAGTATTTGGTGGCACACATGTAGCAATACAATTATATCAATCAGCATAATTGAATCAACATATTTCATCCATTAGTCTACGTTACGACGCAGTGAACAAGCGGTACTCGTCACCGCGAGGGACGGCGAATCGACTCGATATACACCTGCAGGGAAAACCCAAAGAGCACGTCACGTACGCCCACACGTGGAGCTGCACAGCACGCTCACTCGATGTCGTACGGGACAACCTTTCACCCAACAGCCCAAACGTCGAACCGGTCGCACCGAAACGAGCAGGAGGTTCCCCACACGGAGCATCTCTCTATGCCCGTTGGCAGATTTCCACCTTGCTGCCCTCAACCTACACCTATAAATCGGTGTGCTATGCCTCGACGCCCGGAGGTTTAGGCTACATCAGTTTATCGGGGCCCATATATCCGATATGCCTTCGGTACGTTCAATACTTGTTCAGCAGGGCCGCACACGGATCGGTCCTCAATCGACACGGGCAGGGCTGCGCACACAAGACTCTCTCTTGCTGCGCCCTAGCCCCTGCCTAGTCTCATTTTCATTACTAAGTGATCTCACATCACTCAACCGAACCCGTGTGTCCCAATGCCTATCTTGCGAGTAGATTTTAACTACTCGACTTGTACCGAAGTCCTATGACTCAGTAAGCATAGCCTGTCTACTCGAGGTCCTTAACACTACCCTCACTCTTTTAGGAACCTTTGGTTATGCAAGTGGCGTTTCATTCATCCTATACCTAATGCGCATACATACTTCATATGACACATGTAAACAAAGTAAAACTTTTAAAAAGGATTAATGCAAACCGGGGCTTGCCTTGTTGCTGCTGGTCAGGAGTTAGTTCTTCGTCCGGAAGGAGGAAGTCCAGCACTTCTGGAGTCTCTTCTTCAACGGCTACACGTTAATGAAATACTACATGTTAATTTAGATGCAAATGTGAGTTTTAGAGTAAGACTTCTACTATTAGTTCTAATAACCAGCCTCTAACACCTGGAACTTTGTTTAAGAATTTAAAGATGAACTGGTGTTGGTGGTTTGGCTTGAACTTAATCACATGGTTAAATGCTAAGTGGTTTTCCCCCTTTTCCATATTAATTCACTTAAGTGGTTAAACAGGACAGGGGTGATCTAGAGCTCCAATGGAGCTGAGAATTTTTGTGTGAATTCCTTGTCACAAGAAAACTCTCTGGACCAAACATTAGCACTTTTCATGGAGTGGTTTGCTCAGAATAATTCTCTTGGCAAATCAGCAAGGAAGAATTTATTCTGAGGTAATACCCCTGTTCATGCTCAACTTAATGATCTACAATTTCAATTATAGCTCATAGAGTTTGCATGAATGTTCCTAGCATTTTTGGAGTCAAGGTTTGCCCAGAATTGAATTTCCAAGTTTTGGAAATTCTCTGAAAATGTTTCTGCATTCAAATGAACACAGCACCTTCCAATTTGAATTGCTCTGACCAAATCGACTCCAAATGGTCTGAAACTTTTACAGGGGTTTACTAATGCCCTAAAGAACATTCTGGTAAAATTTGGGGATTTTTGGATGAACCAAACTCCCTCTAAAATTCTTTTGGTGAAAAGCTTTAAAGAATTTTCCAGAATTAATTAAAGGGTTTCATACAAATTGGATTGTATATCTGGATAGAGCTAGGCAAGATGAATCCAACCCAATTTGAATCACTAAATTTAGAGCTTCCTAGCAAAAGTTATGGGGTTCTAAAGTTTACACTAAAACTGGAAATTCCAAAATGTTTAAATCCTGCGGGTGGGACCCACTCCTCGAGCCGGCCCACTCAGAAAGCGGCCACACCGCGGCCCACGGGGTTTTACCCGCGCTTCCGCACCGAATCCCGGCCGCAAACCCGATCCCCGCGCGAGATCAGAGGCTGACCGGTGGACCCGGCCCCCCCTTCGTCTACCTCGCGCTCTCCCGTAGTTCCCGCGGCGGCGCTTCGCCGGAGCGCTCGCCGCCGGGCGTTTCCCCGCCCGACCTTTGACAAAACTTGCCGCCTGTGCCTAACTCGACTCGGAGAACACGCTGGTGCCCTCACCGGAGCTCGGCAATGGCCGGAACTATGCCCGCGACGGCGACAGAGCCTCCCTCTGCTCCGGTGACGTCGTCCGGGCTACTCCGGGCCTTATTTCTCAAGCGGTTTGCTCCTACAGCTCCACCGTGGCATGCTGCGCACGAATATGAGCTCGGTTCGCCATGGAAATAGCCGGAACTGGGACCTCACCGTCGACCTAGGCCCGATATCGACTGTTGCTCGAAAAACTTGGATATCAGCGCAAAGGCTCGATGGTTTTCGATGGTTTTGGATCCTAGGTGGCCGTGGGGGCGTGTAGAACCTATGCTCAGCTAGGTTTACGCTGTGCAGGACCGATCGCTGTGAATTTCAGCATTTCTGCTCACTCGTTTTTGTCGAGCACCGAGGACTAGACGGGGAAATACTCCCCCTACAAAGCATGGAAGAGGGTAGGGTCTTCACCTTGAGCTCGAGCAGTCCCCGGCGCGTGTCTTTGCTGTTGAACTCCGGTCGCGAGGTCGCCTGGATCAACGGCGCGACGAGGAGCCGAGGGGAGCGGCGGTGTCGTTTTTCGTTTCGGGTAGGAACGGGCAAAGCGGAGGAGATGAGGCTGGCTCACGTGGGCTGGGGACTTAAACCGCGTCGGGCACGCGTGCGCTCGGTCGTCGAGCAGGAGGTGGCGAGGTGAGGCGGTCGGACGCCGGTGCTGTCCGCAGTTGGCGTGAGGTGTTCGACCGACGTCGGGAGAAAACAGCCACGCTCGGTTTGGGAAACAGTCCTCCAACTGACTTGTGGGCCCCCTCTCCCCCCCCCAATCTCTTTTTCCAAATTCTGCTGCAAATATCTCAGCTACTCTCCATTTAATGAGAGACTTAGCCTCCAAGTATTGGTTTGAATTTGAGTTCTCAAATTCAAACTTTGTTTGGTCAATTTTGCTTCATATTTAAACTGAAATTCAAATTCAGTTTTGAATTCTTGCAAATTTAGCTCTTGACAAGATGAGCTCCAATGGAGATGAAACTTGGTGGGTTTACTCAGAAAAATGTGCTGAGTATAGATATGGAGCTAACTTTTGAATTTGGGTGATGAAAGTTGCTGCAATTTGAATTTACATTCAAATTGGCCTCTTTTTGAAATAACCCAAAAGTGCCTCAAAAATTGTTGAATTTGCATGAGCTTTGGACTGAACCTTCCCAAGACTTTTTAAATCCTAGGGTGAGCTCAACCTCTCATGTTCATGTGCAGAAACCCTACTTTGTGAAAGTGAAGGCTTTCCCTTCTAATCACTCCTTTGATGGAGGTCACTTGCTCTTCACAATATTTCACAATCTACCCACAACAAAACTGTTGTGTTGTGAGGTGCAGAAAAGTTTTTTGCAAGTCCCTTTTCCTGGGCTTTTACAACTTTCGTCGAAGGTCGGGCAGCAGAACGCCCGGCAGCGAGCACTCCGGCGAAGGTGGTGGCGTTGAGCCGCGGGAGCGCGAGGTAGACGAAGCTCCGCGGGCCCCACATGTCGGCCTCTGGTAAAACAGCGCTGGATCGATTGTGGCGCCAGGATTTCATGTTACTACGCGGGAGATTTCACGGACCCCCGTGTGGTTTGTCTGCGGTGCTGACACGTAGCCCGGGGACCCCACCAGCCGGTTTAAACTTTTATTTGAATTTTCAGATTTGGTTCAAACTTCAAATGTATATAACTTATGCTAGGAAGCTCCAAATTCAGCGAACCAAATTTTATTGGATTCCTGTTTTTGATTACTTTCCAGCAAAAGAATTTTCATCTAATGAAACTTATTAGCTTTCCAGAATTATTTCCCTAAAGTTTAAACTGTTGGGAATTTTATCTGGAGAATTACTTTTTGAAAAATTCTGAAATTTGGCTGGGAGGTTCATTGTAAAATCCTTGAGTCACAGGAAAAATGTCAGACCCATACAAGTTTATTTAGTCCCCTTAATGGTGTGATTAAGTGAACTGCCCTGAGAAAATAGAAAAATGTACAGAAACATTTTTCAGATTTTCTCAAATCTTGTTTAGGGTATAACTTCATCTAGAATGGTTCAAATGACATGAAACCAATTCCATTAGAACCATCTCAAACTCTAGTTTCCTGGAAGTAATGGTTGGAGCCATGAAAATCCCTGGAATTCTATAGAGGCCCTACTAATGACCATATAGGCTTTTATTTGTACAGAGCTCACACGAACTTTGTGTCAAATGAAACATGGTCAAGACTCTTGTTAGGACCCTACCAATCCACCATAAAAATTTTAGAGCCAAAGGGGAGGTCTAGCTAGAGTTATGGTCTTTACATATTCAGTTTAAAACATTGCATTTAATTTGACATATAGTATATCGCTTACGTGTAGTCGCTGAAGGCAAAGAAACTACGGAAGTGCTGGACTTTCTTCTTCCGGACGAAGCCATAACCTCTGACAAGCAGCAACAAGGCAAGCCCCGGTTTGTATTAACCAATTTTACAATGTTTTGCTTTATTTATAATTAGTATGTGGTATGTATGTGCATTAGGTGTAGGATGAATGAAACCCAAGTGCATAGCCAGATTATTCCCACAAGAGTGAGGGTAGTGTATAAGTCCTCGAGTAGTATACACTGTGCTTAATGTTCATAGAACTTCGGTACAAGTCGAGTAGTTGGAATCTACTCACGAGTTTAGGAGTCAGGACATACGGGATTGGTTCGAGTGTTGTGAGATCATTTTATTAAGAAAATGAGACTAGGCAGGGGCTAGGTGGCAGCAAGAGGAAGTCTTGTGGATGAAGCTCTGTCTGTGTCGATTGAGGACCGATCCGTGTGCGGCCCCGCTGAGCATGTTTGAATGTACCTCCGCTGAGCTCTGTCTGTGTCGGATATATGGGGTCCGATAAACCGATGTAACCTAAACCTCCGGGCGTCGAGGCATAGCACACCGATTTATAGGTGTAGGTTGAGGGCAGCAAGGTGGAAATCTGCTAACGGGCATAGAGAGATGCTCCGAGTAGGGAACCTCCTGTCCATTTCGGTGCGACCTATTCGATGTTTGGGCTGTTGGGGAAAGGTTGTCCTGTACGACATTAGTGGAGCATGCTGGGCAGCTCCGAGTGTGGGCGTACGTTACGTGCTATTCGGGTATCCCTGCAGGTGTATATCGAGTCGATTCACCGTCCCTCACGGTTATGAGTACCGCTTGTTCACTGTGTGGTGACGTAGGTTAATATATGAAATGGTATGATTCCATATTGCTGATATGATTAAATTGTATTGCTACATGTGTGCCACCAAATATTGCTCACTAAATTTCAGATTTCATGAACTGTTAACTTGTGGCTAAAAGATGAATTAAGGATGAACTTGTAGGCGTGTCGTTTGCTGCAATATGCCCCCACCTATATTTTTATGACTTGCATATAGAGTTTCATGAGTAGGTGAGTCGGTTAAGCCTTGCTGAGCCATCGTGCTCACGGTTGCTGCTATGAGTATTTTTTTCCAGGTGATGACTACCCCACGGACTCGGGTTACGAGTACACCGGCGAGGGCTACCCTCCGTCGGGGACCACAGCTGAGTGGGAGCCGTACACGCCGCGCTGAGCTGAGGAGTGCACCTAGTGTGGGTTGCCCTAGGGCTGGGCATCCGACTTTTGCTAGGTAGATGGGCGTGAGTTGTATAAACTTAGTTTCCGCTGCTGTAATCTAAACACTAGTTCGTAACTGAAGTTTTGTACTACTTTGTACATTTCAGTTGGTTTTCTATGTAATACAATATCGTTCTTATGATATGTGCTGTCGGGTGTCGCATCGTGAGGCACCACCCTCTGCAATCCTGGATGAGCAGATTTTGGTCCGCCGCAGGATGGTATCAGAGCCGCATTGGGGATAGCACACTAATTAAGGACTGTATTGCGGGAAAACTTAGGTTTACGGTGAGGATTCGCTAGTTTGCCCAAGTAAGGACTATATTAGCATAGTTACTTAAAGTGAGAAGACTAACATATGTGTTATAATTCTGAATTTTAATTATGTAACGACACACCTATGCTCAGGTAAGAATGGTAAGGAACGCCACCGAAAGCAGTTCAATTTCAGTTAGCTCCCCTGACGAGGAATGTGGTTCAGGGATATCAGCTTGGTGTGAGACGTCAATATGAAACTCTTGCACTCTTTATGTTCCTGAGTTCATATGAAACGCTGATCCCTAGCGTGCATTAGGCAAGAAAGAGGAGACCCCATCGTGTGGTCAGTAACGCGATAGTGTGTTCGTCTAGAAATAGCCCAGGAGGACATACGCAGCGCTTGCCATCGGCGTGCCCTGCAGGGCAATAGGTGGTATCTGTTGGGGTGATAAAATTCCCAACCGTGATGACCCGTTCGCGCTCTACTCGGGTTCCCCATCGTGTGGTATTAAAACACGATCACAAACCTTGAGAACGTGGCTTAACTCAAGGATGACCGTATGGCAATGATACGGGCGTTTGTATTTACTTTTAAATATGGACCTGCCTGAAATGAAAATAACCCTTGAGTGCACCATTATTGTGTGTTCTTCTGCAGGTACTAACCACGTATGTATCCTGTGTAGTATACATGTAACACCCCAAAACCTGTTAAGAGGGGAATTTAAAAATTTTTGGACGTATTGCATGTGGTGCAGAAATTCAAATTCAAATTGGAATTCAAATTCAAATCAAAACAGAAAAGAAAAGAAAAAGAAAAAGAAAAAAAAACAAAACCCCGGCCAGTGGGCCGAAACACACCAGCCAGCCCACCCGCCCCCGCGCCAGCCCGCAGCCGCGCGCTCCCCTCTCTTTCTCACTGACATGCGGGGTCCACGGTCATCTTCTTCCTCGCGCGATCGCGCCAACCGCCGGGACTCCTCCGCGCGCCGAATCGAAACCACCCCGGAAACCCGCGTTCCCCCAGCCGAATTTCGGTTCTGGACGACTCCAGCTCGATCCCAACCGAACGCCGCACTCCCTCGTCTATATAAGCGCCGGCATCGCCCGTTTTTTTCATCCCGATCGCCTGTTTTTCCTCCCGGTGAGAACCAGAGCTTCTCCGGCCGTTTTCTCTCGATCCTTGCTCGGGTTTTCTGATCTAACGCGCCGATCATGTTCCACCGCCTCCGGGGAATCACGCAAGTGCAGAAAACTCGGTAGATTGCGCTCTAAACACAGCTCCGACGTGCATCGCCGTGATTGCATCTCGGACCTCGTCGCCGACCGCCTTCCAGGGCCTCCGAGCTCAAGAAAAACCCCGAGGTGAGATCCCCGACCTCCCCTCTACCGATCTATGCCATGAAATCCCAGTTTTAGGAGGAATAGGTGAAGATCCGAAGTTTTCCGGCGAGATCGCCGCCTCCCGCTGCCGCGCGCCGCCCGCGCACGGCCAGGGCGACGTGGCCGTTTGTGCGCCGTCTATTTAAAATCGCACAGTAGAATTCAAACCCCCGCGTACCAGTTCGGCGATCTTATCTCAGCCGTCTATTGTAAATTGGACAGTACACATCAGCCCCGCATTATAAAAGGCAGGGATTCTTATGCGCTACCCCCTGGGGATCTCGGAAAATAAGAGCTAGCCCCGGAAACTACTGATCTAGCCCCTGGAACTTCAGAAATTCATGTAAATTCAATTACAAATCAGTTTTAGCCCCTGGACTTAATAAAAATTAGCAAAACCCCTCTGTTTTGCATAATTAGACCCGTGGAAATTTGTAAAATAATAAATTAGACCCTATAGTAGGGTGAACTTACCTTTTTGACCCTATATGGTATTAAGTTTAGAAATTTGAATGTGTGACTAGGATTTAAATTTAAAAGGAAAGACAAACACAAGTGCTAATTCAAGTTTAAACTCTACTAACACTTGGAAAACTTTAGAATGAACTAAAAATAAATTTTAGGCTGAAATGAAGTCTGTTTGGGTGTCGTTCATATTTATTAGTTCTAGGAACACATTTTTAGGTTAATAAATAATTCTGAAAATTGGTAAAATAAATTTAAATTAGTTCACATCAGAGGAGAAGTTCAAAAACATATTATTTAATATATTAGATCAGAACCTATTCTGTTTAGATGTTATGCCCTACTATTTAATATTTAAAACTCACTTTTACGCATAGAAAATAAATCTGGAAAATAAAGGAAAAATAGGTATGCATAATTAGAAAATGATAAATGAAGTCTCGAAATCCAAAGATTTCAGTTTGGGATTTGGTAGAAGTTTTAAAAACCCACTTGGAATAGGAAATTACCTTCCATGCAAACTTGGTAGCTAAGAAGTGTATTAATTAAATATAAAGAATTTGTTCAAATTGGAAATTCATATTATAGTGTGCAAACAGAAATCTGAATACAAAAGTTAGAAATCATATACATATGTTTAAAAGTGCATGTAGGCCAAAAATCAACACATGTAGAGTAACCACAACACTTAGAAATGTGAATGGCTTTCATAGGTATGTATGTGTGGTTTGTATGAAGTGAAAGTGTGAAATATGTCTTATGGATTGTTGTTTTATTTTGCTATGTGTATTGGCATGAGTAGAACCTGCCCTATAGCAAGTTCTCCCATTCCAAGACCAGGACTTTCCATTCCTAGAGCAGCAGGAAGAAGGAAAGTATCCTTCACCACTTTGATCCTATGCTAGGATGTGTAGATAAAATTATTTGCATTGTCAATTGAAATATGAAACCCATGCTAGGAAGTTTCCCTAGAATTGCATTATCTTGTTTCCTTGTAGCTTGGATTGGGATTTGTTTTATTATGTCATTCATTCATATTACTTATGCTTAGCCATGCTTAGAATGGGATAAGTGGGATATGATATCATCAACTTGTTTACCTTACTCTTGCATGAGACATTATGAGTTATGTAGAGGTAGGGATCGAGGCAAGTTGGATGATTTTGTTGGTGCTGGGTGCACGAGACTCGGGTTTGTGTTTAATACTTGCCTGGATCCTAAGGACTGGTTCATGGAGCATGTAACAAGGCTTTACCGTGCCAACCACATGCTGAGATGGGGCAGCTTGGCCAATTAATTAGGTGTATCCCCGGCGTAGTATGGGTGTGTTGGATGATGCGGGGAATAGGTGTCAGCTGGACTACCATATGAACCGCAATGCTCAAGAGGGGGCCACTGCAGCGGGGTTGGAGCCTTATGTATGCTGTTAGGGGTGAAATCTCAGTGGGCCCACGCTCGTCGAGAATCCCTTTGTAAAGGCTTCGTAGTGATCTCCTTGCTACACACCTGGGAAGTGTGAATGTGGTTCGTGGCCACTGGCATAATGGAGGTTCTTTTAGTCCACCCGGCAACGGGGGATGAAATCACTACATGTGGGTACAGTGGTGCAAACTCTGCAGAGTCAAAACTGTCATGACAGCCGTGCTCACGGTCAAGAGCGGCTTGGACTTATTCATGATTAGAGGATGATGACTTTGGAAGTTGTGGATGTTAAGCGGGGAGCTTAACATTTGAAATGATGTTATGGTTATTTGATTATGATGATGGGTTGGGAGATTGGGACCATTTCACCTGTGTAGTAATGTAGGTGCTTAATAAGCTAAGGTGATAGGTATTAATTGCGTAGTGTTTTAACCATGAGTTCAACCTCTCCTTGCTCTAGCCATGCATGACATAACTTTCCCACACTTGCTGAGTACCCACGGTACTCAAACTTGTATATTTGTTGGTTTAAATTGCTGCTCAGGCCAAGGGGACGATGTGGTGTTTAATGATAAAGACTTCGGACCCGAAGAGGGATTCTAGGTTCATGGAGTCCCCCGGGCAACGCCTGTGACGGAGCCCACAAGAATAATATTCCGCTGCTATTTTATTTACATGTTATGAACTTATTATCGTCCATGGAGACGTATGCATTGTAAAGACATATTTATATTTGACACCTGGCTTTTAATAAATGATGCTTCACCATTTGTCATCACATGTATGAGAAAATGATCCTGGCATACATGTGATATTCACTCGGTTGTTCTTCGGAGAAACCGGGTGTGATAGAAGTGGTATCAGAGCCAAGGTTGCCCGTAGGAACGTGGATCTAGGTAGAAATGGACGTAGTTAAGGACCCTATTTTCTTAAAAACTATTTTACAAAGGTGTGGGTTAAAAAGTGTTATTTAATGGGCCACTTTATTCATCTTACCCCAACTTTTATTCAAATTAGGATTTTTCTTTAAAATCTTATCTAACTTAATTTTAAATATTTTATGTTTTAGATGGTTCGCATGATCCGCACCGCCCGCATGTCCACCGGAGGGAGAGTTCCCGTAGTTGCCCTTGCCCTGAGAGAGGAGAACAGTCCGGTGACGTATCTCTCCTACGGATTGGCAGTAGGAGGCTTGTTGCGCCGTCTTCGACGTATGCTCCATGCCGCCGGCAATACGGGCAAGCTAATCATACACTACAGCTCCACCTGGACCATCCGTGAGAAGCAGGAAGAATGGAGTTCAGAAATAAGGATTATCCATGAAAATCAGCTTCTTAAGATCCACCGCTCTCCAGCTTGTTGAGCGACACAGGTCGATGCGGAGAAGGATGTCACCTGGGAGGCCATCACCTGCCAGAGTCACATCTACCGTCGCCACCTGGACAGGACTGAGTACATGTATGTCCTCCAGCGTGAGAGTGGTACAACGGAGTACAAGTACCCGCCAGTGTAGCAGGGGACTTCCCATGAGCACATGGACCTGTGCTTGGAGGATGCTGCTATGCTCAGCACTCGACTGCAGGGGTTCCAGCAGGAGCTTCATGATGTTCGTGACACCCTGAAGGAGACTGAGGCGTTGCTTTGAGCCAGCTTTAGGGCGAGAGAAAGAGGAGATGGGAACGAACTGTGTGTCACCTTGAATGACATATGGACTCCTGACTCCCCAGATCGCCGGGCGAGTAGGCGTCGCCGCACTTCTCCACCAGCAGCCTTCCCACCCAAAGCGGAGTCAGAGAGCAGCCACAATAATGAGGAAGATCCCAAGGAGCCAGCTCAGTGATATGAGTCGTGTAGAGTCCTTTCCCATAGTTCAGCAGGTTATCGAGTAGGAGAGTCAATACCTTAGTTAATGGTGTGTTAATGTTTGGTGTGTGACGTGAGTTGTGGAAGCCATGGGCATTTGTCCACAACCTCGTCTTCAGGTTGTTTTGCTTTGATGTGTGAACCCCTATGAATTAAGAGTGCATTTATTTTCGCGTAAGACGTGAAACCCGTAGAAAATGTTAATATAATAAGACACCATGAATTTTAAGTTTAAACAAGCAAATTGGGAAGTTAACACGTAATGCTTTAAATTGACATTTGGTTGATCATGATAGATGGTCGGAAGAGGAATACCAACCCCGCCAACAACAACGATGAGGCCGGCAACTCATCTTTCTGGAGGACAAGACAGGGGTGGTCGCCATGAAAGAGTTGATCCCATCCACCAAATGCTTGAAAATCAGAATCAGCTCATCTAGAGCCTAACTCAAGTGGTGGCCAACTTGCATCAAGTTCCACCTCCACAAGCTGCACCACACCAACCAAGGTTGAGTGAGTTTCTAGGGACTCAACCTCCAAAGTTTGCAAGTGCTGCTGAACCTCTGGAGGCAGATGATTGGCTAAAGACCATTGAGAGCAAGATGAGGATCATACAATGCCAAGGATATGAGAGGGTGCTGTTTGCCTCTCACCAATTGCATGGACCTGCTGCTGATTGGTGGACCACTTACGTGGCCGCCCATCATGACCCTGAGAACATCACTTGGGAAGAGTTCAAGCGTAGCTTCCGCAACCATTACATACCAAGGGGTGAACTTAAAAACAAGAGAAAGGAGTTCTTGGGGCTGCAGCAAGGAAACATGACGGTGAGGGAATACCTCACTAAATTCACCCAACTATCCCGTTATGCACCACGAGACATAGAGACTGATGAGCAGAAACAGGATTGCTTCGTGGAAGGACTTACAGCAGAAATGCAGTGTGCAATGTCCTCCAACGAGTATGAAAGCTTCCAAAAGATGGTGGACAGAGCATTTGTTGTGGAAAGGAAGCTGAAGGCCTTGGAAAATGAAAACAAGAGGAAGGCGGGATGGTCACACCAAGCCTCGGGTAGCAACACCCGCCAACGTCTGATGCAGCAACCCGCAGGGCAGACGAGCCGTGCTGCGGTACTCTACTCCGTGCCGAGAGGGTACAACCCGAACTTCAGGCCTCCGTCAGCACCAGCACAACCACAACGTCAGTTTGTACAGCAGCCTCGCCCCACATATCAATCTCGACCAGCAGGACAGGGACCACCGAACCAACCCCAAGACAACAAAGGCCAGGCACCTAAAGTTGGGGTGCAATGCTTCAACTGTGGTGAAGTAGGCCACTACGCCCATAAGTGCCCAAAGAAGAAGCCCATGCAGCAACAACAACAGAATGTGATGCGAGGACAGGTGAACCACGTGACCATGGAGGAAGCGCAAGAGGCACCTGACGTGGTAGTTGGTATGTTTCCTGCCAATTTACACATTGCAACCCTGTTGTTCGATTCTGGTGCTACCCACTCGTTCATTGCCCAAGGGTTTGTTAAGAAGCATGATTTAGCAACAACACAAATGAACCATATGCTAGCCGTAAACTCTCCAGGGGGAGAAATAAGGACAAGACAAGTGTGTCCCAAGGTGAATCTAGACATTAATGGGGTAGTATTTACTGCCAACCTCATAGTGATACATTCACAAGGGATAGATATTATTTTGGGCATGGATTGGTTGACCAAACATAAGGAATCATCCATTGTTCGACCAGAATGGTGGAACTAACTCACCCTAGTGGCACAAGAGTAAAGTTCTTAACAATACAAGAGCCTAGGAGGGACATTAAATTAAATCAAGTTGAGATGGAAGTGGAGGATATCAGGATCATCAGGGAATATCCATATGTTTTACCGGAGGAGTTGCCAGGTATGCCCCCTGATCGTGAAGTGGAATTCGCGATTGAGCTAGTTCCTGGAACAACTCCGATATACAAGAGACCTTATCGGATGGACTCAAAACAGCTGGAAGAACTCAAGGAACATTTAAGAGAGTTGACAGAGAAGGGGTACATTTGTCCTAGTTCTCCACCATGGGGAGCTCCAGTGATATTTGTGCCCAAGAAGGACGGGACCCAAAGGCTATGCATGGACTACCATGCGTTGAATGAGGTAACCATCAAGAACAAGTACCCATTACCCTGCATTGAAGACTTGTTTGATCAGTTGAGGGGAGCTTGTGTGTTCTCGAAAATTGATCTCAGGTCGGGATACCACCAACTTAAGATAAGGCAAACTGATATTCCAAAGACAGCTTTCGTATCTCGGTACGGACTGTATGAATACACAGTCATGCCTTTCGGGCTAACTAATGCCCCGGCATACTTCGTGTATCTCATGATCAAGGTATTCATGGAATATCTGGACAAATTTGTGGTCATTATCATAGATGACATTCTCGTCTTCTCCAAAGATGAAAAAGAACACGGGAAACATCTAAGGTTGGTGTTGCAAAAGCTGATAGAACACCAACTATATGCCATGTTGAGCAAGTGTGAGTTTTGGCTAAATAGAGTTCCCTTCTTAGGACATATAATCTCGGAGGGAGGAATCTCCGTGGACCCCGCCAAGATCGAGGATGTGCAGAAGTGGAAGACCCTTGAGAATGTCAGGGAAGTTCGAAGCTTCTTAGGATTGGCTGGGTATTATCCACGGTTTATCGAGGGTTTCTCCAAGATCTCGAGACCCCTCACCAAATTGTTGGAGAAGGGAAACACATTCACATGGATACCGCAGTGCGAGAGGAGTTTTCAGGAACTGAAGAAAATATTGACAACAGCCCTAGTGCTAGTTATGCCAGATATGCAGAAAAACTTTTCGGTGTACTGCGATGCCTCTGGAAACGGGTTGGGATGTGTTCTCATGCAAGAGGGGCATGTCGTGGCTTATGCGTCCCGGCAGCTCCGGAAACACGAGAAGAACTATCCTACACATGACCTAGAGCTAGCTGCAGTGGTACACACATTGAAGATTTGGCGGCACTACTTGATGGGGAAGAGGACAGAGATATATACGGATCATAAGAGCTTAAAGTACATTTTCACACAGCCAGATCTCAACCTCAAACAAAGGAGATGGTTAGAGCTAATCAATGACTTTGATGTGGGCATTAACTATCATCCTCGGAAAGCGAACGTCATGGCAGATGCTTTAAGCCGGAAGGTGCAGGTCAATAGGTTGAGCTTGAAGGACATGCCTGCAGAATTGAAGGAAGATGTTATAAAACTCAATCTATGTCTGGTGAATAGTGGTGAGGCCGTCGCCATGGAAGTGGACTCCACATTAGAGCAAGATATACACAACGGTCAAAAGACTGATGAGAAGATACAAGAAATCAGAGAACTCATCAAGGATAATAAAGCCCCTGGGTTCAGAGAGGATGAACAAGGTACGGTGTGGCACGGGAAAAGAATTTGTGTGCCTGAAGTGAAGGAGATCCGTGAATTGATTCTGAAGGAGGCTCATGATTCCGACTACTCCATTCATCCTGGGAGTACGAAGATGTGTCATGATTTCAAGAGCAGATATTGGTGGTATGGCATGAAGCGAGATGTCCCGGAACATGTTGCCCTATGTGACACATGTCAGTTGGTGAAAGCAGAACATCAACGGCCCGCGGTATTATTGCAACCACTCAAAGTGCCTGAATGGAAATGGGAAGAAATCGGTATTGATTTCATAGTGGGACTACCCAGGACCCAATCAGGGTATGATTCGATATGGGTCATTATCGACAGGCTAACCAAGGTTGCTCATTTCATTCCGTGAAAGAAAGCTACAACGGATCCAAATTGGCAGAATTGTACATGTCAAGGATCGTGTGTTTCCATGGAGTGCCAAAGAAGATAGTGTCAGATCGAGGGACACAGTTCACCTCAAGGTTCTGGCAGAAGTTGCATGAAACCATGGGAACTCATCTGAATTTCAGTTCTGCCTATCATCCCCAAACTGACGGGCAGACGGAAAGAACCAATCAGATCCTTGAGGATATGCTGAGAGCGTGTGTACTCAAAAACAATCGGAGTTGGGATAAGAACTTACCGTATGCGGAGTTCTCCTATAACAACAGCTATCAGGCTAGTATGAAGATGTCACCATTTGAGGCTTTGTATGGGAGGAAGTGCAAAACTCCACTATTTTGGAACCAAACAGGGGAAAGTAAAGTGTTTGGGCCCGAGGTACTACAAGAAGCCGAGGCGAAAGTGAGGGAAATCCGCAACAACTTGAGGATAGCACAAACACGACAAAAGAGCTATGCCGATGTACGGAGAAGAGAGCCATTTTTCAACGTGGGGGACTATGTCTACCTCAAGGTGTCCCCTATCCGAGGACTTCATCGGTTCAAGGTGAAAGGGAAGTTATCACCTCGATACATCAGACCCTTTCAAGTTCTGGATAGGAAAGGCGAAGTGGCATATCAACTAGAACTGCCGGCTCGCCTATCAGATGTGCATGACGTATTCCATGTGTCACAGCTCAAGAAATGTCTGAGGACGCCTGAAGAGATGTTCCCCATGAATGAGGTTGACGTAGCTGAGGATCTGTCTTATGCTGAGCAGCCATTCAAGATTTTGGAGACAATGGAACGCCTCACAAGAAATAAAAGAATTCGGATGTGCAAGGTGCAGTGGAAGCATCACTCGGAAGAGGAAGCCACATGGGAGCGAGAAGACGAGCTTAAGGCACAGTTTTCGGAATTGTTTTCCTATAACCACCAATCTCGAGGACGAGATTTTTTTAGGGGGTAGAGCTGTAAAACCCAAAAACCTGTTAAGAGGGGAATTTAAAAAATTTTGGACGTATTGCATGTGGTGCAGAAATTTAAATTCAAATTGGAATTCAAATTCAAATCAAAACAGAAAAGAAAAAGAAAAAAAACCCCGGCCAGTGGGCCGAAACCCACCAGCCGGCCCACCCGCCCCTGCGCCAGCCCGCAGCCGCGCGCTCCCCTCTCTTTCTCACTGACACGCGGGGCCCGCGGTCATCTTCTTCCTCGCGCGATCGCGCCAACCGCCGAGACTCCTCCGCGTGCCGAATCCAAACCACCCCGGAAACCCGCGTTCCCCCAGCCGAATTTCGGTTCTGGACGACTCCAGCTCGATCCCAACCGAACGCTGCACTCCCTCGTCTATATAAGCGCCGGCATCGCCCGTTTTTTTCATCCTGATCACCTGTTTTTCCTCCCGGTGAGAACAGAGCTTCTCCGGCCGTTTTTTCTCGATCCTTGCTCGGGTTTTCTGATCTAACGCGCCGATCATGTTCCACCGCCTCCGGGGAATCACGCAGGTGCAGAAAACTCGGTAGATTGCGCTCTAAACACAGCTCCGACGTGCATCGCCGCGATTCCATCTCGGACCTCGTCGCCGACCGCCTTCCAGGGCCTCCGAGCTCAAGAAAAACCCCGAGGTGAGATCCCCGACCTCCCCTCTACCGATCTATGCCATGAAATCCCAGTTTTAGGAGGAATAGATGAAGATCCGATGTTTTCCGGCGAGATCGCCGCCTCCCGCCGCCGCGCGCCGCCCGCGCACGGCCAGGGCGACGTGGCCGTTTGTGCGCCGTCTATTTAAAATCGCACGGTAGAATTGAAACCCCCGCGTACCGGTTCGGCGATCTAATCTCAGCCGTCTATTTTAAATCGGACGGTCCACATCAGCCCCGCTTTATAAAGGCCGGGATTCTTACGCGCTACCCCCTGGGGATCTCGGAAAATAAGAGCTAGCCCCGGAAACTTCTGATCTAGCCCCTGGAACTTCAGAAATTCATGTAAATTCAATTAAAAATCAGTTTTAGCCCCTGGACTTAATAAAAATTAGCAAAACCCCTCTGTTATGCATAATTAGACCCCTGGAAATATGTAAAATAATAAATTAGACCCTATAGTAGGGTGAACTTACCTTTTTGACCCTATATGGTATTAAGTTTAGAAATTTGAATGTGTGACTAGGATTTAAATTTAAAAGGAAAGACAAACACATGTGCTAATTCAAGTTTAAACTCTACTAACACTTGGAAAACTTTAGAATGAACTAAAAATAAATTTTAGGATGAAATGAAGTCTGTTTGGGTGTTGTTCATATTTATTAGTTCTAGGAACACATTTTTAGGTTAATAAATAATTTTGAAAATTGGTAAAATAAATTTAAATTAGTTCACATCAGAGGAGAAGTTCAAAAACATATTATTTAATATATTAGATCAGAACCTATTCTGTTTAGATGTTATGCCCTACTATTTAATATTTAAAACTCACTTTTAGGCATAGAAAATAAATATGGAAAATAAAGGAAAAATAGGTATGCATAATTAGAAAATGATAAATGAAGTCTCCAAATCCAAAGATTTCAGTTTGGGATTTGGTAGAAGGTTTAAAAACCCACTTGGAATAGGAAATTACCTTCCATGCAAACTTGGTAGCTAAGAAGTGTACTAATTAAATATAAAGAATTTGCTCAAATTGGAAATTCATATTATAGTGTGCAAACATAAATCTGAATACAAAAGTTAGAAATCATATACATATGTTTAAAAGTACATGTAGGCCAAAAATCAACACATGTAGAGTAACCACAACACATAGAAATGTGAATGACTTTCATAGGTATGTATGTGTGGTTTGTATGAAGTGAAAGTGTGAACTATGTCTTATGGATTGTTGTTTTCTTTTGCTATGTGTATTGGCATGAGTAGAACCTGCCCTAGAGCAAGTTCTCCCATTCCAACACCAGGACTTTCCGTTCCTAGAGCAGCAGGAAGAAGGCAAGTATCCTTGACCACTTTGATCCTATGCTAGGATGTGTAGATAGAATTATTTGCATTGTCAATTGAAATATGAAACCCATGCTAGGAAGTTTCCCTAGAATTGCATTAGCTTGTTTCCTTGTAGCTTGGATTGGGATTTGTTTTATTATGTCATTCATTCATATTACTTATGCTTAGCCATGCTTAGAATGGGATAAGTGGGATATGATATCATCAACTTGTTTACCTTACTCTTGCATGAGACATTATGAGTTATGTAGAGGTAGAGATCGAGGCAAGTTGGATGATTTGGTTGGTGATGGGTGCACGAGACTCAGGTTTGTGTTTAGTACTTGCCTGGATCCTAAGGACCGGTTCATGGAGCATGTAACCTGGCTTTACCGTGCCAACCACATGCTGAGATGGGGCAGCTTGGCCAATTAATTAGGTGTATCCCCGGCGTAGTATGGGTGTGTTGGATGATGCGGGGAATAGGTGTCAGCTGGACTACCATATGAACCGCAATGCTCAAGAGGGGGCCACTGCAGCGGGGTTGGAGCCTTATGTATGCTGTTAGGGGTGAAATCTCAGTGGGCCCACGCTCGTCGAGAATCCCTTTGTAAAGGCTTCGTAGTGATCTCCTTGCTACACACCTGGGAAGTGTGAATGTGGTTCGTGGCCACTGGCATAATGGAGGTTCTTTTAGTCCACCCGGCAACGGGGGATGAAATCACTACATGTGGGTACAGTGGTGCAAACTCTGCAGAGTCAAAACTGTCATGACAGTCGTGCTCACGGTCAAGAGCGGCTTGGACTTATTCATGATTAGAGGATGATGACTTTGGAAGTTGTGGATGTTAAGCGGGGAGCTCAACATTTAAAATGATGTTATGGTTATTTGATTATGATGATGGGTTGGGAGATTGGGACCATTTCACCTGTGTAGTAATGTAGGTGCTTTATAAGATAAGGTGATAGGTATTAATTGCGTAGTGCTTTAACCATGAGTTCAACCTCTCCTTGCTCTAGCCATTCATGACATAACTTTCCCACACTTGCTGAGTACCCACGGTACTCAAACTTGCATATTTGTTGGATTAAATTTCTGCTCAGGTCAAGGGGACGATGTGGTGTTTAATGATCAAGACTTCGGACCCGAAGAGGGATTCTAGGTTCATGGAGTCCCCCGGGCAACGCCTGTGACGGAGCCCACAAGAATAATATTCCGCTGCTATTTTATTTACATGTTATGAACTTATTATCGTCCATCGAGACCTATGCGTTATAAAGACATATTTATATTTGACACCTGGCTTGTAATAAATGATGCTTCACTATCTGTCATCACATGTATGAGAAAATGATCCTGGCATACATGTGATATTCACTCGGTTGTTCTTCGGAGAAACCGGGTGTGACAATACATGTGCGAGAGACCGTTTAGTGCCACAATTGAGATGTATATGCCGGTATAATCCGGTTAGGATTTTCTTTTTGTGATGAACATAGTACCGACATATTATAAGCTTGTGCATGAAATATAATGATAACCAGGAACTAAAATCACCAAGTTTCAACATGTAGGACCTTTGTTGGGTAGAAAAAATCAATAGTTAATCAGTTTAGCTCAAAGGGATTGAAAAACAGAGTGCTCTGTTTTGGCAGCAAGTCTGCTGAACTTTGACAGAGCATAACTCACAGATTATTTAGCCAATGGAGGTGTGGGATATAGTTCTGAAAAGAGGTTTAAGTTCTCTACAACTTTGTTGTAGAATTCCAGAGCTGAATCACACCTTAAACTGGTTGAAATTTCTGATGATTGTAAACTGTCCAGAACCAGGACAGATTCAAAACACTCTCTGAACTGTTCTGTTTTTCAAGCATAACTTTCTGTACAAAAATCTAGAGTTTTCATATGATACATTTTTGGAAAGGGTATCAGATGTTTTACATCTTTGTAATTCAAAGTTTCTGCAATTTCAGCACAGAATTCAGTGGAAGTTAGAGTTGAAAACAGCAACTTCCAAAAGAGGTGCTGTTGAAATTCTTCCAGAAATTCTGTTGATTTGAATTATCATAACATTTTATCCAGAGCTCATCTTATGGCAAATAAATACTCGTTGGAAAGATACTGAAGTTAACTTTAACTTTGGTATTCATATTGAGTCATGAAAATGCCCATCACCAGATCAAAATCAGAAATATGTAGAAACTGGTCGTTCTGGCAGAGGGATGATAGTTGAACTCATTTGATAAGATTGTTGTACCCTAGGGGTTTTAAGTACTTCCATTGGGGTAGAACATACTCATGAGTGGTTATCTTCAACCAGTGAAAGATTGGAGTATATGTCCTGCTCAAGTTTCTTTTGCTAAAGACCATGTTGGTGTCGTATTGAAGATAAAAGGGTAGTATACGTGATGACAAAGCGATATTAACGTCTCATAGTGACCAAACCTAGTTGAGATGAACTTCCAAAGAGGAAGTCCGCCATGTTGTATTTAACTAGCTGGTATTTGGTCTGGTATAGGTGTAGCTTGTGCAAAGTTATTACATTATCTATTAACGAGATGTATCGCATATTTTACTGTCATTATGTTTTACGCCTATTTTATTGGACTGCATGAAGTATGTTGCGGGACTGATGTTTATTGTCGTATGGTTGTATATGGTTCGCACTCGGGCCACACATGCGGTCGGTGGCTCCAGCCAGTAAGGGGTGATGACTCTCAGCCACCTGCCTATGACAGTACCCTGTAGCAACAACCCCCACCGCCGCCCCCGCTTACACTAGCAGATGTGATCGCGGCCCTGGTGGGTAATCGTGAGGAGCAGACCGACCTGCTCCACACGATCGTGCAAAATACGTCCAAGGCGGGGGCGCGTCAAGAGAGCTGGCCTCGTGAACCCCATGTTGTGACGTACTCGTACTTCATCAGTACGCACCCTTCGGTGTTCACTGAAGCAGCAGAACCCGTGGAGGCCGACAATTGGCTGCGGACGATCGAGTCCAAGTTCGGGCTGCTCCAATGCACGGGGCAGCAGAATACTCTGTCCGTGGTGCAGAAGCTTCACGGCGCCGCTGGTGCATGGTGGGCGAATTATGTCGCCTCACTGCCGGCTGGCCATGCCGTGGAGTGGGAAGAATTCCAGGGGGCGTTCCGCGCCTACCATATCCCTCCCAGGATAATGAAGCGGAAGTTCCAAGAGTTCTTGGAGCTGAAGCAGGGCGGGAGGAGTTTCCATGACTACGACCGTGCCTTCAACCATCTGGTTCAATATGCGTCGGATTATGTCTCCACTGGGGAGAAGAAGCGAGAGCATTTCTATCGGGGGTTAAATCCTGAGATGAAGACGCATCTCGTCCGATGCAATCGCGGCACGTTCAACGAACTCGTCAACACCGCGATCATGCAAGAAGACACTCAACGTGAATTAGCGGCTGAGCAGCGAAAGCGCAGCACTCCACCCAGCAGTGGGGGTGGAGCTCCTCAAAAATACCGCATGTTGTATCGGACACCATCCGGTCAGCAGTGGCATCCACCGGCGCGAGGTCAGCAGTTCGGGGGTCGTTCTTTCCATCCACCTCTGTTCCGACCGCCGATGCCACACCACGACCGCAACAACAGCAGCAGCAGAAGATGGTACACCATGCGTTTCCACCGCCACAACGCGCCCCGGGTTTCTGTCAGCCAATCAGCGGAGGACCACCCCGCTACAACTGCTACACGTGTGGCCAGGCGGGCCATTTCTCGAAGGACTGTCCCCAGGGGCAGCAGAGCAGCGGGCAAGCCCAGTATCAGGGCGGTGCTCGAGGCTGATCTCCATAGAAGAAGGTTGATCAGCGAACCGGGGGCGTTCACAATCTCGAAAATGAGGATGCCCCAGAGGGAGAGAATGTGCTGGCGGGTACGTTCACTCTCAACGATCAAGCAATCATCATATTATTTGATTATGGTTCAACCCACAGTTTCATAAGTGCATCCTATGTGGCTAAGCATCAAATGCAAGTCTTCCCAACCGACTGCTCATATATGATCTGCTCACCAGGAGGGAAGATTTCAGAAAATATGATGATCCCAAAAGCACCGCTGTGCTTAGGTGGGAAGATATATCCCACCACCTTGATAATCCATACGAGACAAAAGATTTATGCAATCTTAGGGATGTCATGGTTACGCTACCATGGCGCTGTCCTGGACACCCTGACACGGACGGTTCATTTGAATTCTATATTCCACCATCCGCATTCCATGGTGTTAGACAATCCTGTCCAGGAAGTTTCAGCAACTAATAATACTGAAGCTCTCAAGTTAGGAGACATCCCCGTAGTCCAGGAATACCCCGATGTGTTTCCGGATGATCTTCCGGGCATGCCACCTGAGCGGGATGTGGATTTGAAGATTGAGCTTGCACCCGGGATGACTCCCATCTCACGGAGACCATACAAAATGGCTCCGAACGAGCTGGCTGAATTGAAAGAGCAGCTCAATGATCTGTTAAGGAAAGGTTTCAATAGACCAAGTTCCTCGCCTTGGGGATGCTCGGCGCTGTTTGTAAAGAAGAAGGATGAAACCTTGAGGCTGTTTGTGGATTACCGGCCGCTCAACGCCATCACCATCAAGAACAAATACCCACTGCCCCCCATTGACATCCTGTTTGATCAGCTTGTGGGTTCAAGTGTGTTCTCCAAGATGGACCTTCGCTCCGGTTATCATCAAATAAAAATACGGGCGGAGGATATTTCAAAGACGGCTTTCTCGATGAGATATGGCTTATACGAATATCTCGTCATGTCTTTTGGTATCACCAATGCTCTGGCACATTTCATGTATCTCATGAACTCGGTGTTCATACCGGAGCTGGACATGTTCGTTGTGGTGTTCATTGATGATATCTTGGTTTAATACAAGACAGAAGTAGAGCACGCCGATTTAAAATCCCTAAAAGTGGTAGCAAGAAAAATTCAGGTCATGCACACTTATGAAAAATGAGGGGAATTAAAACTTTGAATTACGGGGTGGTCTCTCATGAACTTTGAATTCTGCCAAGACAATGGGCAATGCCAGCCCAAACAAAGTTCATATTCAGAATTCATGGCGACCCATCCACCGGTCTTCACGGAGGCCGAAGAACCTTTGGAGGCGGACAGCTTTATCCGCACTCTGGAGGCGAAGTTCAGGCTGCTACAATGCACCGAACACCAGAAGGCGCTGTATGCAGCGCAACAGCTTCAAGGAGAAGCCGGTACATGGTGGGCGAACTACACCGCCTCCTTACCGGCTGGCCATGCCGTCACATGGACGGAGTTCCGGGAGGCGTTCCACGCCTATCACATACCTCCCGGTGTGATGGAAATGAAGCTCCAGGAGTTCCTGGTGCTACGACAAGGCGAGAGGAGTGCTCATGAGTACTCCAGGTTATTCAACCAGCTGGCGCAGTATGCACCAGGATTTGTGGGGACGGAAGACAACAAGCGCAACACGTTCTTCCGGGGCCTGAATTCAAAGATGAAGGTCCATCTCGCCCAGAGCAATCGCAGCACATTCAACGATCTAGTTAATGTCGCGATTCTACAAGAAATGCTCAGCGCGAGCGCAGTTCTGACAAGAGGAAACACAGCGCGCTGACGAGCAGCAGTGGTGGGACGCCACAAAAATACCGCGTGGTGTATCGCTCACCATCCTGTGAGAGCTCTGATGCCATGTGAAACGGCTCAGATACCATGCTGAGACGGCCCCACGGGACCTCGTCGGGTGGTGCCGTGTTATGCGGCACCCAACAGCACACGGGTCGATTAACATACATCATATTACATAAATAGTTTGCGGAAGCGTACAAGAATGTTTTACAAATAAGTATATCAGAGTAAACTACAGCGGAAGACTATCACTCTCACGACTCATATCTAAACTAGCAACAAAGAAACGGTCCAGCCCGCGGACGTTTCTTACTAGCAACACGAAGACAATCTGCAGCGGCGAGGATGCTCTTAGAGTAAGCACTCGGAGGTTCCCGAGTCTCATCGGCACCCCTTCTCATAATCAGCGAGTCAATTACCTGCAAAACATCTCGGGTAGCATCCGTGAGCATAACGCTCAGCAAGACTTAACCGTCACCCTAAACATGAAACTCTAAGTGAGGTTATGAACCTAACATAGGATGGCATAAGCATAATTAACTCGCCTAAAAGTGAATCCTTACTTTCAAGTATTAATTGCAGCATTTTAAGTAACCCTGGGCACGCTACATCGGGAGTCCACAATCAAACAAGAAACGTTTTCCCCCGATGTAAATTGCTCATGGCATAAAAGAATCGAGTTTGCACTAGCCTATTCATCGAGATCCAATACAACACTAGTATAATACTTCACATCAATATGATTAGTTCCTTTCTCATGCAAGTTCTTACTACGTCACGACTGTGAGAACAAGTATGCTCGGTCCATTCCGCGAGCGACGGTGATTCGAATCAATAACACCCGGACTACACGACACGTACGCCCGTACTCGACGTTGCCTACAACAACCATCACTGACGTCGTACGTGGCAGCCTTTCCCCCGTTTCACCCCCGCTGAATCGATCAAGTCACCCCGTACAGTAGCTACTCTCATGGTGCACCTTCCGACGTGAGATGTCATGAGAATATTCCCCACATACTGCACACCGGCCGTCCGCCTGAGGCGACCCGAAAAGTCCCAACGACAGCTTCCCGAGGTACATCGGTTTACTGGGTCCCATATAGCCAGCATGAGTCCGGTACACAACTCAAACTTGTTCAACAGGGCCGCATACGGATCGGTCCTTGACCGACACGGACAGGTCTACAGCACCCAGGCCCCTATGTCCTGCTGCTCCTACAACCTTCCGGTCTCAACTTTTAACTTGCTAATTCAATTACGAACCAATCTCGTATGCCCCTGTTGTCCCTAAATCTGCGAGTAGCATCTCACCACTCGACTTCTACCGAACCGTACTTAAGCATGGCAGTTCTACACGGTGAAAGACACCTACCCAATACTCCATGGGTCATTTGGCTATGCAAGAGGAGTATCAAACACTAGACCTAATGCACAGTTCAAATCTTAACCAAAGGTGAATACAAAATAAAAACTTAACAGCTGTTAAATGCAAACCGGAGCTTGCCTGTTTTGCAGGGTAGTCGTATATAAGCAGTTAGTATCCTTGCAGATCCACCCTTGACTCTTCGGAGCTTGATCCACTTCGATGAATCACTCCTTTGAGTCCCCTTCGTTGTGGTTCCTATTGAGATGCATATGCACATATTTTATAGACTGTAATGGAAAGAAGTTATGGAATTAATTTCTTAGGAACAGAGGTAGTGTGGAAAAGCCAAGCATGGCTTGGTTTTCCTCTGTTGTGCAAGGAACAGAATTAAACTAATTTGACCTTAAGGCCCTTAGCTATACACTAACCCTTTTCTCTAATGAACATAATAGATAAGCTGAAAAGATTTGAGTGCAACTGAAGAACAAGAACTCCAATGGCCTCCAAAACTTTTACAGCAGGTTCTATACTACCTAAGGATTTAGCTTGCCAAATTGCAGCTAATGTGGAGTCATATTGTGTCCCCCATAATTCTCACAATATCTCTTATGTATTTTTCCCTTATACATAAGTATGGAGAATAAGGACAGGGAGTTCCAGGACTCATCCTGGGCTGATAATTTACATGTGAGTTCTTGATCACATGAGAGTCATCTGGTCCAAAAATTTAGCCCTTTTTCTTGGGTAGTTCTCCAAGAACAATTCTTTAAGCATTTGTACTCAATAGAATTAATTCTGTAGTAATGTGCATTTTCATGCCCAACTAAGTGAACTACAATTCCAAGTATGTCCCAGAGAGCTTGCCTAAATTTTCCTATGATTTCTTGAGCTATGGATTACTCAGAACAGATTTTTGAAGTGGGAAACATTTTCTGAAAATGTTTCTGGACTCTTTTGAACACAGTAGTTTGCATTTAGCAAATTCCTACACAAATGATCTTAAAATGAGTTGAACATTTGCTAGTAGGTCAATAATATGCTAAAGAATATTCTGGCAAAATTTGGGTATTTTTGGATAACCCAAACTCCCTCAAAAATTCTTTTTCAGAAAAACTTCAAAGAATTTTCCAGAACATAATATTGACTTTCATAGAAATCTGAGTTCATATTTGGATAGAACTCAGAGAGATGAATCCAACCCAATTGGAATCACTCAATTTGGAGTTTTCTACAGGGAGATATGAATTTCCAAAGATTGAGCTAAGTCTGGAATTATTTCCCTACAGCAAATTCCATTGGGCCCGCTTTTTAAACCCCAGCCAATCAGATTGGGGCCACAGCGGTTCACAGGATTGTACCACGTAGCCACAAAAGATCCTAGCCACAACAGATCCTCTTTTTAAACTCTACAGGCGCTGACGGCTGGGACCCACCCGGTCTTCTTCTTCCTCCCGTTGTTTTCCCGCGCCCGCGCTGCCCCTCGCCGGCCCGACGCCGGATCTCACCGGCTCGCCTTCTCCGGCCACCGCCCGAGCTGAGGTTTGCCGCCAGGGCGTTTATGATGTCGAGGAACATATCTGCGGGGTCATCTAGGGTTGCCGGTGACCGGAAACACCCCGGCGACGTGCGGCGGTCCTTGCTGCTTTTCGGCACTGTCGACCAGGGTTCCTAGTCCTCTAACCAAGGGACAAACACGTGCTACAGTATCAGTGGTCGATCGCCAAGCTTGGCATGGCCCTCAAATGGCCCTGGACTGGCCGCAAACCGGACGTCATCGTGCGGCCGACCGGTTCCGCCATGATCACGCTCGGTAGAGCTCAAAATTCGCGGTGCCCAGTTAATGTCATGCCTCGGATGCTAAAGAGGTTATGACCGCCGGCTAGTCCAGCTCCTCCTTGCAAAGTTTGACGAGCTAAGAACGAACAGAAGTGGAGAATTTTGGATTTCCATACCGGATGCTCGGGTTGAAGCCGCCGGAGCAAAACCTCGGAATTTGCCGGCTACGCTCCACGACTTGCTCCAAGTTTTGGGTGAGAGCAATAACACAGCAGAACGCTCCTGTGGCTGTGATTGATTGGGCTTGGAAGCTTCTGTGGAGAGCTGTCCACGTGAAGCCGACCGTCGATTCTTTTGAGGTCGCCGCGGAATGGTTGATTGGGGGCTCGGGAACGCCGGGACTTGGTGGTTTCTGGGTCGGGGGAAGTGAGCAACGGTTGCGCCTCTGTGTTTAGCCCCTCGGAGGCAGTGGGCGCGATGGTCTCCGCTGGTTTCCCGATCGACCGAGAGCGAACGAAGGAAGAACGGCTGTGTGGCGTTCACGCGAGAGGAGGAGAGCAATCGGGTCTTTGCTCAGCCGAGGGCACGATAACGTCGAAGGAAACCGCCTTCGGTGGTCTCGCGTGGGGGGGGGGGGAAGCAGCAGGAGGTGTCGGGTCCAGTTCCCCGGGGGGCGCGGTGGAACTCCTCGGTGGCGCCCGAGCAGAACAGAAGCCAAATTCATTTGCTTCCTGGTTAAGTTTAAGCCTCCAGCTCACTGCCATGTGGGTCCCATCCCACATTCTAACCCCCAAATATTTTCTCAAAGTGATCCTCTTAATTCCCACAATTCTGAGTTTAAAGTGTGGGTTAGAATTTGAATCCTTCCAATTCAGTTTGAATTTGCTTGCCAAATTTGAATTTGGTTGAAGTTTGCAAATTCTCCTCTTTAACTCCTTTTTGAGCCCACCCTACAATTGAAAAGTTGATGATAACCTTTTCCCTAAAAACTCAACTATATGGCTGCATGTTAATTCAATGTTTTTGGGTCACCATATGTGTGAACTTTGAATTTTCAAATCTGAATTTTAAACTCACATGCAAAGAGGTATTTAACTCCTTATTGGTCCAACACTTTTAAGTAAAAAGGTGAACCTCATGTTGGATGTTCATCCATGTATTACCTTGCATGAAGAAAAGTTTTAGCAAGTCCCATTTTTTTCATGTCTTTGCCACACCTATGAACTCAAACTTTAGTTTTTATTCATACACGTTTTTGGGACTTTTACATTCCTTCCCCCTTAAAAGAATCTCGTCCCGAGATTACAAAACAGGAACGAGATGGGAGAGGTAATTACAAACTGTACAAAGCTAAAAATTCCGGATAGTTGGTGCGGAGGTAATCTTCACTTTCCCACGTCGCCTCTTCCGTGGTGTGATTACTCCACAGCACCTTGAAGAAGCTGATTGTCCGGTTCCGGGTTACCCGGGTCTTTTCATCCAAAATCTGAACCGGTCGCTCGGTGTAGGTCAGGTCCGGTTTCAATTCGTCGATGTCCTCAGTGCGAACAGCAGCGGTGAATTTGAGGCACTTCCGCAGCTGTGAAACATGAAATACATCATGAACACCCGCTAGACTTGCCGGTAATTCCAGCCGGTAGGCTACGGGTCCGCACTTCTCCGTGATAGCAAAAGGACCAATAAAACGGGGAGCGAGCTTCCCCTTTACACCGAACCGGTAAATTCCCTTCATCGGGGATACACGAAGATAAACGTGTTCTCCAACGTCAAACTGTAATGGCCTACGCCTCTGATCCGCGTAGCTCTTCTGTCGGGATTGTGCAGCCTTTAAGTTCTCTTGTATCAACCGAACTCGGTCTTCGGCTTCATTGACAAGATCAATCCCAAACAGAACTCTTTCGCCAGACTCACACCAATTCAGTGGTGTGCGACACTTCCGGCCATAGAGAGCTTCATACGGTGCCATTTTAATACTCGCTTGATAACCGTTGTTGTATGAAAACTCCGCCAGCGGTAGGTGATCGTCCCAATTCCTACCGTGGTGGATGGCACACGCTCTCAACATATCCTCAAGTACTTGATTCACCCTCTCAGTTTGTCCATCGGTTTGAGGGTGATATGCGGAGCTCCTAATCAGCTTAGTGCCCAACGAGGCATGCAGCTGCTCCCAAAAACGAGCAACAAACAGCGCACCTCGATCTGAAATGATGGTCTTCGGGACACCATGTGAACATATAATTCTGGAGATGAATAACTCCGCATATTGTCTTGCTCGATAATGAGTGTTCATCGGTATGAAATGAGCTGATTTCGTCAACCGGTCGACAATCACCCATATCGAGTCATGCTTCCTGGATGTGAGCGGTAATCCGACGATGAAGTCCATACTCACATCCTCCCATTTCTACGCCGGAATCTTCAAAGGTTGTAGCGGTCCGGCTTTCCGCATATGATCAGCCTTGACCCGTCTACACGTATCGCATTCGGATACGTATTTAGCAATCTCCCTCTTCATCCTCGTCCACCAAAATTTCTGTTTCAAATCTTGGTACATCTTGTTACATCCGGGATGAATGGAAAACTTTGACAGGTGGGCTTCATCCAAGATCTTCTTCCGGAGTTTCATATTGCGCGGTACCACTATACGGTTGTTAAACCATATTGTACCGTTCTCATCCTTCCGGAAACATTTCACCTCTCCGTTGTCCAGTCTTCTCCGTATGTGAGACATACCTCTGTCTCTTCTTTGAGCCTCAACAATCTCTTCACGGTTTGTTGGAATGAGCGCGAGATTATAAAGCGCGCCATATGGAATAACACGGAGGCTTGGTTCTTCATCTTCCAACTCAGCAACCGCTAAGTTGTGAATGTGGGCTTTCCGACTAAGCGCGTCGGCAACCACGTTGGCTTTTCCCGGGTGATAGTGGATCTCAATTTCATAATCTTTTATGAGCTCCAACCATCTCCGTTGTCTCATATTCAGCTCCTTCTGTGTGAAGATATACTTCAGGCTCTTATGGTCGGTGTAGAGGTGAACAAGATTACCCAGTAGGTAATGCCTCCACATCTTCAATGCCAACACCACTGCAGCAAGCTCAAGATCGTGAGTTGGATAATGCTGCTCGTGGTTTCGCAGTTGATGAGACCCATAGGCGACTACACGCCCTTCTTGCATCAGAACGGAGCCGAGACCGATGCCGGATGCATCGCAGTATACATCAAATGGCTTCGTCGTGTCCGGCTGAGCAAGAACTGGAGCCGTTGTGAGATGTTTCACCAAAGTTTTGAATGCGGCTTCACATGCTGCATTCCACATGTATTTAGTGCCCTTCTTCAGCAGCTCCGTCATTGGTTTAGCAATTTTTGAGAAGCTCGGAATAAACCTCCGATAATACCCTGCTAAACCTAGGAAACATCGGACCTCGTGGACTGACTTGGGAGATTCCCACTTCAGCACTTGTTCAATTTTGCTGGGGTCCACGGCAATGCCCTCTGCTGAAATAATATGGCCAAGGAAAGGCACTTGATCAATCCAAAATTCGCACTTGCTGAACTTGGCATACAATTGGTGCTCCCGTAACCGTTGTAGCACAGTACGCAGATGTTCAGCGTGCTCTTCTTCCGATTTGGAGTAAACCAATATGTCGTCGATGAATACCACGACGAACTTGTCTAACTCCGGCATGAACACAGAATTCATCAAATACATGAAGTGTGCCGGAGCGTTGGTTAATCCAAATGACATGACGAGGTACTCGTAGAGTCCGTACCTCGTCGAGAAAGCTGTCTTCGGTATGTCCTCCGGTCGGATCTTGATTTGATGATAGCCCGACCGAAGATCCATCTTCGAAAATACCTTTGCACCCATAAGTTGATCAAACAGGATGTCGATGCGAGGCAAAGGATACTTGTTCTTGATCGTGACAGCATTGAGAGGACGATAATCAGCACATAGCCGTAGTGTTTCGTCCTTCTTCTTAACAAACAGCGCTGAGCAACCCCAAGGTGAAGAACTTGGTCGTATGAAACCCTTGCTCATGAGTTCATTCAGTTGCTCTTTCAACTCCGCTAGCTCGTTAGGTGCCATCTTGTAAGGCCTTCGTGAAATAGGCGTCGTTCCCGGCGCCAGTTCAATTTTGAACTCGACGTCCCGTTCGGGCGGCATGCCCGGTAAGTCATCGGGAAATACGTCGGGATAATCACGTACCACCGGAATATCTTCAAGCTTCAGCGCTTCCGTGTGGTAGGCCTCTACCATATCTGGATCTTCGCTGTCTAAAAACAGCGTGTGCTGTCCGTGAATCGGCGAGTCGATCTGGACAGTCCGGTTACCAATATTGAGAACGGCACCGTGACGATTTAACCAAGACATCCCCAATATAATGTCTATCTTCTGCCTATCCAACATAATCAGCGATGTTGGGTATATTTTTCCGCCCAAACACAAAGCTGCTCGGGACACAATCTGATTGGCAGAGATATTTCCTCCCGGTGAACGTATGAGAAAACTCGTTGTGGGAGTATTGGTGGATAATTGGTGCTGATCCACGCATGTTTTGCTGATAAAATTGTGGGTTGCACCTGAATCAAAAAGTACCAATACGGGCACGTCCTTGAGAGTAAACATGCCCGCTAACACCGGTGCTCCCTCCGGGACATCCTCAATCGCAAGATGTTGCACACTCCCGGATTGCAATGCTGTTATGTTGACTGGAGCAGGTGGCGGCATACCACCTGAGGATGATGGCTGTCTGGTGTTTACCAACTTCTCCCGACATTCCTGCCTAAAATGCCCAAAACGGTGGCAATAAGAACACGGAGGTTTCCCCGGTTCTTCGTTGACTTGTGGTTGAGAAGTTGAGGCACTTGGCTGCAGCAATGATGCGACAGATGTCATTCGTTGCTGAGGCAAAGGTGTTGCTTCAAGACATGACTCTTGAGCAGGAAATCTGTACGGAGTTGATCTCCCTGGTGCTTGCCATATCTCATCGGATGGTGTGTGATACACCACACGGTATTTACGAGGAACGATTGGTGTGTCTTCTTGCACATCCTCCCGGTCCCTCTTCTCTGCTTGACACTCAAGTGTCGCTTGTTCTTGCAGCAGAGCAGCACTGATCAACTCGGTGTAACTGCCTTGATTGAACAAAGCTAACTTCTCTTTTAGTATGGCACTCAAGCCATAGAAAAATTAGTCACACATTGCAGCTTCGCTCATCGCATAAGCAGGAGCATATTGTGCCAGAAGGTTGAATCTTCGGACATAATCGAGGACACTCATGTCCCCCTGCTTCAAGTTTCTGAATTCTTGCTGTTGGGCCTTGATAAAACCCATAGGAATGTGACGAGCACGGAATGCTTCACGAAATTCCGTCCATTCCACTTGATGGCCTTCCGGAACGGTGGCGAGATACGCAAACCACCAATTTCCGGCGGCTCCATGGAGCTGTTGAGCTGCAAATGATGTCTTCTGATACTCGTCGCACTCAAACACTCCAAACTTCGACTCCATAACTCGAAGCCACTGATCAGCTTCCACTGGTTCATGGGCTTCCGTGAAGATTGGCGGTTGTGTCGCCAAGAAACCCAAGTAGGCGTTCCGAAGTGGAACGTCCTGTTGTGCACGCTGGAGTAAGCCCTGTTGTACCAAGGCTTGGAGTAGTCTTGTGTTCTCTTGACTTGACTCGACCATCTGAGCCATGACATCCGCCCATACCGTTGATGGCGGTGCCCGTGGTGGAGTCGAGTCATCATCTTCTTGACGAGAACTATCAACCCTACTCGGAGAATGAGTACGCACCATACTGCACAAAGATAATTTTTGAGGGGAGTCAAAACATGATCTCAGCAGTATGTGAAAGTATGTAAAACATGAACATGCTAAAACTTTATGAAAGCATAACAAAATTTCATGTTTACACATCTTTCTAAAGCCAACATATCCAGTCCCTCATTCGTTACAAAACAGACCTTTCAGTACTTAACCCAGAATTTGATCCAGTTACTAGCATTTTCATAACTCAAGTTGAATACCAAAGTTAAAGCTAACTTCAGTATATTTTCAACGAGTACTCACATGCCCCTAGATCATTTCTGGAACAAAAGTTAGGATTGTTCAAAGTTGACAGAATTTCTGGCTAAAATTTGCCAGCACCTCCTTTGTATGTGGCTGTTTTCATCACAGTTTTACATACAACTGGGGTACAATTCTGAACAAACTATGAACTACAAAATCGTTGCAAATTTCCTAACCTTTCCAACGGTGTATCATATGACCCTTAGAAAGTTTTCTACAGACTGTGAAGGCTAATTTACAGCAACATCCAGAGAAGTCTGCAGCTGCTCTGTTTTCTGAACAGTTTGCATTCATCTGGACGTTCAATCAAGTTGGTGTCGGATTTGGCTCTGGAGTTCTACAGAAAAGTTGTAGAGCACTTAATAAACTTTCCAGAACCGTATCAAACACCTCCATTGGGTCAAACTAATCAGAGTTACGCTCTGTGAAAGTTCGGCAAAACTTCTGCCAGAACAGAGCACTCTGTTTTTGAGATCAAAAGAAGCCTAGTAATTCTCTTCTTTGAAACTTAGTTCAAATGAAGAGTTCAGTAACTAATATGTGCTTTATCACATCCATTTTTAGTTTGAAAGTTAGTCATGAATGATTTCTTCATAGGTAAGAATACTATCTAGTGTAGTACGGTGACGATGCACCGTAAGACATATGACGGTACTACGTTGCCTCACCAAAGAAAAACCTAACCGGATTACACCGGCATACACGTATCATTAGGTGGCACTAAAACGATCACTCGCAAACGTGTTCTACACGCACTAAGGTTTTCGTGGTTAGTACCTACATAAGCCACACTCAATCATCAGGTCCGGCTGCACACCGAACCCGGTATCCATACAGTTCGTACACCCGGCCGTCATCACTCGCCCAGGTGTTCTCAAGCCAAACACGCCTTGAGCTACGTGTTCACGTTACTGACCACGTGACAGGGTCTCCCAAATTGCGCCACGCACGCCTGGGAAGACGTTGCTCGAATACCCCAAACGACATGAAGAGTCGTAGAGGATACTAAAGCGGGTCGGGTTACCTGCCACCCGTGGGGCTCCACCCTTCATCTTGTGCGCACTGGTGGACAGCGCATACGTGCACCCCCAAGACATAAACCGTCCCGAGATGCATGATTTTCCGACATAACAAATAAGTTAGCTTGCCACCTTCATTATATGCTAATAGTAGTCCTTATGTGGGCCTAGTACCGTTATCTCACCGTATCCTAAGTTTTTGACATAATATGATGCTCAATCCGTGCTCTGTTCCCAACGCGGCTCTGATACCATGTGTGAGAGCTCTGATGCCATGTGAAACGGCTCAGATACCACGCTGAGACGGCCCCACGGGACCTCGTCGGGTGGTGCCGTGTTATGCGGCACCCAACAGCACACGGGTCGATGAACATACATCATATTACATAAATAGTTTGCGGAAGCGTACAAGAATGTTTTACAAATAAGTATATCAGAGTAAACTACAGCGGAAGACTATAACTCTCACGACTCATATCTAAACTAGCAACAAAGAAACGGTCCAGCCCGCGGACGTTTCTTACTAGCAATACGAGGACAATCTGCAGCGGCGAGGATGCTCTTAGAGTAAGCACTCGGAGGTTCCCGAGTCTCATCGGCACCCCTTCTCATAATCAGCGAGTCAATTACCTGCAAAACATCTCGGGTAGCATCCGTGAGCATAACGCTCAGCAAGACTTAACCGTCACCCTAAACATGAAACTCTAAGTGAGGTTATGAACCTAACATAGGATGGCATAAGCATAATTAACTCGCCTAAAAGTGAATCCTTACTTTCAAGTATTAATTGCAGCATTTTAAGTAACCCTGGGCACGCTACATCGGGAGTCCACAATCAAACAAGAAACGTTTTCCCCCGATGTAAATTGCTCATGGCATAAAAGAATCGAGTTTGCACTAGCCTATTCATCGAGATCCAATACAACACTAGTATAATACTTCACATCAATATTATTAGTTCCTTTCTCATGCAAGTTCTTACTACGTCACGACTGTGAGAACAAGTATGCTCGGTCCATTCCGCGAGCGACGGTGATTCGAATCAATAACACCCGGACTACACGACACGTACGCCCGTACTCGACGTTGCCTACAACAACCATCACTGACGTCGTACGTGGCAGCCTTTCCCCCGTTTCACCCCCGCTGAATCGATCAAGTCGCCCCGTACAGTAGCTACTCTCATGGTGCACCTTCCGACGTGAGATGTCATGAGAATATTCCCCACATACTGCACACCGGCCGTCCGCCTGAGGCGACCCGAAAAGTCCCAACGACAGCTTCCCGAGGTACATCGGTTTACTGGGTCCCATATAGCCAGCATGAGTCCGGTACACAACTCAAACTTGTTCAACAGGGCCGCATACGGATCGGTCCTTGACCGACACGGACAGGTCTACAGCACCCAGGCCCCTATGTCCTGCTGCTCCTACAACCTTCCGGTCTCAACTTTTAACTTGCTAATTCAATTACGAACCAATCCTGTATGCCCCTGTTGTCCCTAAATCTGCGAGTAGCATCTCACCACTCGACTTCTACCGAACCGTACTTAAGCTTGGCAGTTCTACACGGTGAAAGACACCTACCCAATACTCCATGGGTCATTTGGCTATGCAAGAGGAGTATCAAACACTAGACCTAATGCACAGTTCAAATCTTAACCAAAGGTGAATACAAAATGAAAACTTAACAGCTGTTAAATGCAAACCGGAGCTTGCCTGTTTTGCAGGGTAGTCGTATATAAGCAGTTAGTATCCTTGCAGATCCACCCTTGACTCTTCGGAGCTTGATCCACTTCGATGAATCACTCCTTTGAGTCCCCTTCGTTGTGGTTCCTATTGAGATGCATATGCACATATTTTATAGACTGTAATGGAAAGAAGTTATGAAATTAATTTCTTAGGAACAGAGGTAGTGTGGAAAAGCCAAGCATGGCTTGGTTTTCCTCTGTTGTGCAAGGAACAGAATTAAACTAATTTGACCTTAAGGCCCTTAGCTGTACACTAACCCTTTTCTCTAATGAACATAATAGATAAGCTGAAAAGATTTGAGTGCAACTGAAGAACAAGAACTCCAATGGCCTCCAAAACTTTTACAGCAGGTTCTATACTACCTAAGGATTTAGCTTACCAAATTGCAGCTAATGTGGAGTCATATTGTGTCCCCCATAATTCTCACAATATCTCTTATGTATTTTTCCCTTATACATAAGTATGGAGAATAAGGACAGGGAGTTCCAGGACTCATCCTGGGCTGATAATTTACATGTGAGTTCTTGATCACATGAGAGTCATCTGGTCCAAAATTTAGCCCTTTTTCTTGGGTAGTTCTCCAAGAACAATTCTTTAAGCATTTGTACTCAATAGAATTAATTCTGTAGTAATGTGCATTTTCATGCCCAACTAAGTGAACTACAATTCCAAGTATGTCCCAGAGAGCTTGCCTAAATTTTCCTATGATTTATGGAGCTATGGATTGCTTAGAACAGATTTTTGAAGTGGGAAACATTTTCTGAAAATGTTTCTGGACTCTTTTGAACACAGTAGTTTGCATTTAGCAAATTCCTACACAAATGATCTTCAAATGAGTTGAAAATTTGCTAGTAGGTCAATAATATGCTAAAGAATATTCTGGCAAAATTTGGGTATTTTTGGATAACCCAAACTCCCTCAAAAATTCTTTTTCAGAAAAATTTCAAAGAATTTTCCAGAACATAATATTGACTTTCATAGAAATCTGAGTTCATATTTGGATAGAACTCAGAGAGATGAATCCAACCCAATTGGAATCACTCAATTTGGAGTTTTCTACAGGGAGATATGAATTTCCAAAGATTGAGCTAAGTCTGGAATTATTTCCCTACAGCAAATTCCATTGGGCCCGCTTTTTAAACCCCAGCCAATCAGATTGGGGCCACAGCGGTTCACAGGATTGTACTGCGTAGCCACAAAAGATCCTAGCCACAACAGATCCTCTTTTTAAACTCTACAGGCGCTGACGGCTGGGACCCACCCGGTCTTCTTCTTCCTCCCGTTGTTTTCCCGCGCCCGCGCTGCCCCTCGCCGGCCCGACGCCGGAGCTCACCGGCTCGCCTTCTCCGGCCACCGCCCGAGCTGAGGTTTCCCGCCAGGGCGTTTATGATGTCGAGGAACATATCTGCGGGGTCATCTAGGGTTGCCGGTGACCGGAAACACCCCGGCGACGTGCGGCGGTCCTTGCTGCCTTTCGGCACCATCGACCAGGGTTCCTAGTCCTCTAACCAAGCGACAAACACGTGCTACAGTATCAGTGGTCGATCGCCAAGCTTGGCATCGCCCTCAAATGGCCCTGGACTGGCCGCAAACCGGACGTCACCGTGCGGCCGACCGGTTCCGCCGTGATCACGCTCGGTAGAGCTCAAAATTCGCGGTGCCCAGTTAATGTCATGCCTCGGATGCTAAAGAGGTTATGACCGCCGGCTAAGAACGAACAGAAGTGGAGAATTTTGTATTTCCATACCGGATGCTCGGGTTGAAGCCGCCGGAGCAAAACCTCGGAATTTGCCGGCTACGCTCCACGACTTGCTCCAAGTTTTGGGTGAGAGCAATAACACAGCAGAACCGTGATTGATTGGGCTTGGAAGCTTCTGTGGAGGATCTGTCCACGTGAAGCCGACCGTCGATTCTTTTGAGGTTGCCGCGGAATGGTTGATTGGGGGCTCGGGAACGCCGGGACTTGGTGGTTTCTGGGTCGGGGGAAGTGAGCAACGGTTGCGCCTCTGTGTTTAGCCCCTCGGAGGCAGTGGGCGCGATGGTCTCCGCTGGTTTCCCGATCGACCGAGAGCGAACGAGGGAAGAACGGCTGTGCGGCGTTCACGCGAGAGGAGGAGAGCAATCGGGTCTTTGCTCAGCCGAGGGCACGATAACGTCGAAGGAAACCGCCTTCGGTGGTCTCGCGTGGGGGGGGGGGGGAAGCAGCAGGAGGTGTCGGGTCCAGTTCCCCGGGGGGCGCGGTGGAACTCCTCGGTGGCGCCCGAGCAGAACAGAAGCCAAATTCATTTGCTTCCTGGTTAAGTTTAAGCCTCCAGCTCACTGCCATGTGGGTCCCATACCACATTCTAACCCCCAAATATTTTCTCAAAGTGATCCTCTTAATTCCCACAATTCTGAGTTTAAAGTGTGGGTTAGAATTTGAATCCTTCCAATTCAGTTTGAATTTGCTTGCCAAATTTGAATTTGGTTGAAGTTTGCAAATTCTCCACTTTAACTCCTTTTTGAGCCCACCCTACAATTGAAAAGTTGGTGATAACCTTTTCCCTAAAAACTCAACTATATGGCTGCATGTTAATTCAAAGTTTTTGGGTCACCATATGTGTGAACTTTGAATTTTCAAATCTGAATTTTAAACTGACATGCAAAGAGGTATTTAACTCCTTATTGGTCCAACACTTTTAAGTAAAAAGGTGAACCTCATGTTGGATGTTCATCCATGTATTACCTTGCATGAAGAAAAGTTTTAGCAAGTCCCATTTTTTTCATGTCTTTGCCACACCTATGAACTCAAACTTTAGTTTTTATTCATACACGTTTTTGGGACTTTTACACATCCGGTCAGAGATGGCAGCCACCAGCGCGACCGCCTCAGTTTCGTGGTCGGCAATATAATGCGCCGGGCTTTCGACCGACGTATCCACCACCACAGCAGCAGCAGCAAAGGATGGTCCCACGTGCGCCGCAGTTTCAGCAGCGTGCACCGGGATTCCGTTCTCAAGTCGGCGGGACCCCGACACCTTACCCTTCTACACGTGTTGCCGTGTCGGGCACATTTCGAGAGACTGCCCCGAGCCGCGACAGGGCAGGGGTGCAGCACTGTATCAGGGTGCTAATCAGCCCTGTAACCAGCCCAAGAAACCAGCACCAAAACCCGGCAACGTCCACCACTTAGCCATCGAAGACGTGCCGGAAGGCGAACCCGTCCTCGCGGGTACGTTCTCTTACCTGATCATCCCGTAGTCATACTTTTCGACTCCGGTGCCACCCATAATTTCATAAGTCAATCTTATCTTATTAAATATCAACTGCCTATCATTCCCACAAATAATTCATACTTGATATGTTCTCCGGGTGGGAAAATAACAGCTGATAGAATGGTCTATAGAGCACCATTACTGTTGGGTGGGAATCTATATCCGACTTCTCTAATCATGTTAGAGAGTCAAAAACTTGATGTCATTTTAGGAATGTCATGGCTACATCGCCATGGTGCTGTTCTTGACATCATTCCACGTGTGGTTCGTCTAAACTCTCCACTCCATGAACCACATGTTCTTATTATTGACCATTCGGTTCAAGAAACCCCAGCCACATATAACACGGAAGCCACGAAACTTGAGGATATTCGTGTGGTCCATGAATACCCATATGTCTTTCCGGATGATCTTCCGGGCATGCCACCCGAAAGAGATGTCGAGTTCAAGATTGAACTCGTACCTGGGACGACACCGATCTCACGGAGACCGTACAAGATGGCTCCGAATGAGTTGGCTGAATTGAAGGAGCAGCTCAATGACTTAATGAAGAAGGGTTTCATTCGACCGAGTTCCTCACCATGGGGATGCTTGGCGTTGTTTGTGAAGAAAAAGGATGAAACCTTGAGGTTGTGTGTGGACTACCGACCTCTCAACGCCGTCACCATCAAGAATAAATATCCACTACCCCGCATCGATATATTATTCGATCAACTTGTGGGTGCAAGTGTGTTTTCAAAGATAGATCTTCGCTCCAGATATCACCAAATCAAGATCCGAGCAGAAGATATTCCCAAGACGGCCTTCTCGACGAGATATGGGTTGTATGAATACCTCGTCATGTCCTTTGGTCTCACCAACGCCCCGGCACACTTCATGTATCTCATGAACTCAGTGTTCATGCCGGAGTTGGACAAGTTTGTGGTAGTGTTCATAGACGACATCTTGGTTTACTCCAAGTCTGAAGAACAACATGCCAAACACTTGCATATCGTACTTCAACGATTAAGAGACCATAAGCTTTATGCCAAGTTCAGCAAGTGCGAGTTTTGGATCAGCCAAGGCCGTTCCTTGGTCACATTATTTCTGCAGAAGGCATTGCAGTTGATCCAAGCAAGATCGAACAAGTGATGAAATGGAAGTCCCCCACATAAGTCCATAAAGTCAGGAGTTTCCTCGGGTTAGCAGGATATTATCGGAGATTCATACCAAATTTCTCCAAGCTTGCTAAGCCGATGACTGAACTGTTGAAGAAGGGGATCAAATATGTTTGGAGCAAAGCTTGTGAAGAAGCTTTCCAAGCATTAGTGAAGCATCTTACAACAGCCACGGTGTTAGCTCAACCGGATACAACCAAGCCCTTCGACGTATATTGTGATGCGTCCGGCATCGGGTTTGGCTGTGTATTGGTGCAAGGAGGAAGAGTGGTTGCCTATGGCTCACGTCAACTTCGTAACCACGAGCAGCACTATCCGACTCATGATCTTGAGCTTGCTGCTGTGGTATTGGCCTTGAAGATGTGGAGGCACTATTTACTCGGGAACTTAGTGCACCTCTACACCGACCACAAAAGTCTGAAATATATATTCACTCAAGAGAAGTTGAATATGCGGCAACGGAGATGGCTAGAACTGATCAAAGACTATGAGATCGAGATTCACTACCATCCCGGAAAGGCAAACGTGGTTGCCGATGCCTTAAGCCGCAAATCCCATGTCAACAATCTGTCCATCACCCCACTTGAAGAGGAGCTGAGTTTGTACTTGGTTCCACATGGGGCACTATATAATCTTGCTCTCGTCCCTACAATAAGAGAGGAGATTATGGAAGCTCAGAAGAAAGACATGGGAATGTCGCACATTCGGAGAAGGATGGAGAATGGCGAAATGAAGTGCTTCCGAAAAGATGAACATGACACTCTATGGTTTAAAGACCGTATAGTGGTACCCCGTGACATGAAGCTTCGGAAGAAAATCTTGGACGAAGCTCATCTGTCCAAGTATTCTATTCATCCGCGCAGCAACAAGATGTACCAGGATCTTAAAACCAGGTTTTGGTGGACACGGATGAAAAGAGAGATCGCAAAATACGTATCCGAATGTGATACGTGTCGGCGTGTGAAGGCCGACCATATGCGTAAAGCCGGATAGCTGCAACCATTGAACATTCCGGCATGGAAGTGGGAGGATATTAGCATGGACATCATAGTCGGGTTACCTCTCACGTCTCACAAGCATGACTCGATTTGGGTGATAGTCGATCGACTAACCATGACGGCTCATTTTATCCCCATACATACAAAGTACGTGGTCAAGCAATATGAGGAGCTGTACATTGCAAGGATCTTGTGTTTGCACGGTGTTCCCAACTCCATCATTTCAGATCACGGTGCGTTGTTCATCTCTTGGTTCTGGGAACAGCTGCACGCGTCATTGGGGACCAAACTGATCCGAAGCTCCGCGTATCACCCGCAGACAGATGGTCAAACTGAACGGTTGAATCAAGTGCTTGAAGACATGCTACGAGCTTGTGCCATCCACCACGGCAAGAATTGGGACGATCATTTGCCGTTGGCAGAGTTTTCTTACAACAATGGCTATCAAGCTAGCATGAAGATGGCGCCGTATGAAGCTCTCTACGGCCGGAAATGTCGCACACCTCTCAACTGGTGCGAGTTCGGCGAGCGAGTTATCTATGGCATTGCACTTGTGAATGAAGCTGAAGAACGAGTGCGAGTAATACATGCCAATCTTAAGGCTGCTCAATCTCGTCAGAAAAGCTATGCGGATAAAAGACGCCGCCCTCTCCACTTCGACATCGGGGACCATGTTTATGTCCGTGTGTCTCCGATGAAGGGAGTTCACCGTTTCGGAGTGAAGGGTAAACTTGCGCCGCGGTTCATTGGTCCATTCGTCATCATTGAAAGATGCGGACCCGTGGCCTATCGCCTGGTGTTACCAGCGTCGCTCGCAGGCATTCACAATGTCTTCCACATCTCTCAGCTTAGGAAATGCCTCAAGCCCTCTGCTGAAATCCGCACTGAAGACATAGAAGTCCTTCAACCGGACCTCACGTACACGGAGTATCAGATCCGGATCATCGATGAAAAGACTGGTGCCACAAGAAACCGGACCTTATGGTTCTACAAGGTCTTGTGGAGTAACCATACCTCTGATGAGGCGACATGCGAAAGCGAGGATTATCTAGGAACGTATTATCCGGACTTGCTATCAGCATATACCCGGTAAAGTTTTCCCCACTTTACTTTTCCTTTGGAATCTCGGGACGAGATTCTTTTTAAGGGGGGAGGAATGTAAAATCCCTAAAAGTGGTAGCAAGAAAAATTCAGCTCATGCACACTTATGAAAAATGAGTGGAATTAAAACTTTGAATTACAATGGTATAAGTCTGTGAGACCTATGTGTGCTGAATACATTGGCAATTAGTATAAAAGTTAGCATTAACATTCAAAGTTTTGAATATTGCCAAAACATTCTTCTGTGGCAAGGTCCGACAAGTTCTTTGTTAGGTCCACCAAGTGTTGGCAAGGTCCGACGCAAGGTCCGGAGAGCTCCTGCAATGTCCGGAGAGCTTCTGTGAGGTCCGGAGCTTGTTTTTAGGGAGCTCCCGTAAAGTTCAACTCGTAGAACTGCAGCGTCTTATTTTGCTTTTAACTCGCAATGTTTCAAACTTGCTTTATGGGAAGGTTTGCTTAGTATTAATTTGCTAAGTTTTTGGTGTGTTTTGGTGGTTATGGCTGTTATCATTTGATATGGTTTGCAACATGCTTATGTGACGTGCTCATGTAAGGTGTTGTGGTTTTCGAACTAACGTGAGTCAAGTCGAGGACTTGTGCTCGGAAGAATTGGTTGTTTATTCATGTGCAGGTGTTGCTTGAGTTCAAGACATGGCTGGTGATGGGATCCTTGGACTAGTCTCAGGGAGGAGATGAGGTTCCAACAACCAAGTTCGGGAGGAGCCGTGGTTGAGTTGATCGGGAGGTCGCGCAGCATGTTTGGATCAAGGGCAGTGCATATGAAGGTTGCGTGTACATCGTTGGAAGGTGTTTGCACGTGTGCAAGGAGTGCATGGACGTGGCAACATTGTTCCAAGGCGTGATGAAGAGAAGTGGACGTAAAGAATTGGTCGGAAAGGTCCAACCGGCTGGATTGCGTACTCAGGCTGAGGCTGAGTCGGATATGGCTCAAATATGGAAGATTTGAGTTGGTTATGATAGGATTTCGTGCTAGGCACGAAGTTGAGTTGTTTTAGGAATGTTTAGGACGTTCCTAAGGTTTTTGGAAGTCTCACGATTGCTTCTATCTGCGAATAGGAGAGTCCTGAGCAATTACGGTAAGTTAGGATACGAGTCCAATTAGGAGTAGGAGTCCTAGATTGGATTGATTAGCCTGAGGGCTGGCTATAAAAGCAAGGGAGGCCAGAGCTCTCGTGGGTAGAGAACTTTGGGCTGTTCCTCTTGTGTTTCTATTGAAAAAAGTTCATAGTTTCGAGGAGCTTTTGTGCCTTGTTCGTCCGACTTGTTTTTCGTCAAGTCTTTCTCGCCGAGTATCTGGACAGACCGATGTTGCTTCGGTGTTTCATTCATAACTCGAGTTTTACAGATCCGATTGACGTGATTCTTTTTGGGTTGTCTTCATAACTCAATTATCTATCATCTATGAAATTTTCACGAGCTTCCGATCTGTAGTTTTTGAGATACACGAATTTCTTTGCAGCGTTGCAGATCTGTTTCATATCGGGTAGAACAGATTGATCTTCGTTTAATGTTTTGATCGTATCTCAAGTTTTACTTCGTGTTTTCAAGTGATTCTTGTTGCATTAGATCCGTGACTTGATTCTCTACCTCTCTACTTGATTTGTCACGGTTGAAAACGTTTGAAAACACATGCACACATGGTTTCTTTAACCGATTGATTTTTTGCTGAGGGGTTTTTGTTGTTTCCGCTGCGAAAAGTTTTAATCTACCATTCCCCCCCTCTGGTAGCTTTTCACGTACTCTTCGATCCTACAATTGGTATCAGAGCCAAGGTGCTCTAATCTTTATGATTTGCACGTGTTTTGACTAACCATCATGGAGAAGTACTCCGCAAAACCTTGTGTGTTCAATGGCATCGATTTTCAGGTTTGGAAGTCGCGGATGGAGGCCTGTATACAGGCGCAAGGCTTCGCCATATGGGAAAAGGTCTACCGGAACTTCGATGTACCACCCAACGATCAAGTTACGGCTGCGAACATGAGAGATGTTGACAACAACAATAAGGCTCGCAACTTGATCATCCAAGGATTGACTCAAAGCGACTTCGACCGTGTTGCACACCTCCGATCTGCATATGATGTTTGGAAAGCTCTTTGTGACTACCATGAAGTATCCAATACGATCAAGGAGGTAAGGCAAGATATGTTCAAGAAAGAATACATGCGTTTTGACATGCAACCCGGTGAGTCAATTGACGACCTTTTTGCTCGCTTTAATAAAATTCTCAGCAACTTGCGTAGTGTCAATGTTAACTTTTCAGATGCTGAAAATGCTAGACAATTGTTAGGAGCATTAGATATGTCAATTTGGGAGATGAAAGTTACATCTATTCGTGAATCTACTGTCATGAGTTCTCTTACTTTAGACGTGCTTTATTCTAAATTGAAAACTCATGAAATTGACATCATCTCACGTAAAAACCCCAACAAGTCTATTGCATTTGTTTCGCAACGTGACATGTCTAGTTCTAGTCAATCATCATCTAGTGGTGCACTCTCTTTGCTGTCCTCTCTAACCCTTGAACAGATTGAAGAGTTTCCAGATGAGGAGCTTGCACTCATCTCTACTCGGTTCTCAAAAGCATTGCAAAATGTGAGAACTAGAAGGAGAGGAAGCTCCGGACCTCAACGATGTTTTGAATGTGGTAAGACAGGACATTTTCGTACGGAGTACCCTAACCTTTCAGGTCTGACTTCACGTGAAGAAAAGCAAACAAGGCCGAAGAAATCGTTTGCAAAGAATAAGAAGAAGAAAGATTTATCAATGCGCAACATAGTGCATAGTATGATCTCTGCACTTCAAGATTTCGGCTCAAGTGATGTGGACACCGGTAGTGATGAAGATGAAGAAGCTATGGCAAATATGTGCTGCATGGCGAGCAAGTCAAGTTCAAGCTCCGAGGAGGCAGAACACAACAGCGATGATGAAGAGGTATGTCCCACTTGCGAAGAAATGTGTGATGCTATTTCTCGTGCCACTGTTATATTAAAGAAAAAGGATAAAAAACTTAGGAACAATGCTGTTAAAATTGAATCACTAGAATCTGAAATTAATCGTTTAAAAACTTTGATTCCTAGTGATGATTCTTGTTCCTCATGTGATTTGATTTATGAATAATTATCCTCTTTAAGAAGTGCACACACATCTACACTTGATAAACTTGAACTTGAAATTGAAAATAACAAAGAGCTTGCTGCACTTAATGATAAAAATTTGAAAGATGTTTGTTGTTCTACAATTGATTTGCATTGTTCTTCATGTGATGATCTGAATAAGAAACTAAATGATGCTATGAATGAGATTTCTATTTTGAACAATGTTTTACGTGTGCATGAAGTTAAATATTGTTCAAATTGCAGACTAAAAGGAAAAACTTCTTGTGAAAACTGCTTTGATCTGTCCAATAAACTTGATGACATGCATAGGACACTAGATCGGTTTTCTAATGCAAATAAGAACCTAAACTTGCTGCTGAATTCTTCCAAGTCTTGTAATGATAAAACTGGTTTAGGTTTTAATTCTCATGCTCATGCTAAGGCACACCCACCTAAAGTTGTAAAGTCATTAGGAAGCGGTTTGATTCAAACAGCTCCTAGACAAAAAGAGGTGATTTTCAAATCTGCAGGAGTACTGTCCCATTCGGGTTCTAATAAATGTGTTGCTTGCTCATCTAGACATGATAATAAGGTTATTTTTCATTGTACCTACTGTTGTAGAGATGGTCATGTCATGGATTTTTGTTATAGACTAGCTAAACACGATAAGAAACAAAGAATACTTGGAGCTTGTAACCTGCTGTAATGAGTCAAAAACTTGCTCCCGGACCTACTGTTTTTTGTGCTACATATAACACATCTTCTAAGTCAGTAGTTGGGAACAAAAATTTTCGATGTTTGGCTCATAAACCTGCTGTACCTTCTCAGCTTTCGCGTGTTATTCCTGCTGGACGTCGTGTGACTCACTACTGGATTCCTAAAAGTCTTTTAACTAACCCCAGTATTGAGTCATCGACGTATTTTGCTGTTGTGTAGGTTTCACGTTTGAGGAAGGAGAACATTTGGATTGTGGATTCAGGTTGCTCACGCCACATGACCGGTAACAAAGAATGGTTCTCCTCTCTCTCTTTTGTGTCACGTGTAGAAAATGTTACTTTCGCCGATAACTCTTCTACTCCCATAATTGCTAAAGGTTCGGTTAGAGTAAACAATCTCTACACTTTGAAAGATGTGGCACTTGTTAAAAATTTGAAATACAACTTGCTTTCGGTTTCACAATTGCTAGATGAAAATCTAGAGGTTAGCTTTGCTAAAAATTGCTGCAAGGTTGTAGATTCAAAAGGTGAGCTTTTGTTTAACATATCTAGGTTTGGAAGAGTTTTTAAAGCTGATTTTGATTTGTCAACTTCTAAGCATCGGTGTCTAGTTGCTAATGATACAAAGGATCTATATTTTTGGCATCGTAGACTTGGTCACATAGGCTTTGATCATCTCACTCGTGTTAGTGCTCTCGATCGCATACGTGGGCTGCCGAAGCTTAAAAAGGACAATGATATTGTGTGCTCTTCTTGTAGACATGCTAAGTTTGTTGCAGGTTCACATGCTCCTCTCACAATGACCATGACAGCTGAACCGGGACAACTTTTACATCTTGACACAGTAGGTCCGGCACGTGTTCAATCCTTCGGAGGTAAATGGTATGTGCTTGTGATTGTTGATGATTATTCCAGATATACTTGGGTTTATTTTATGGCATCTAAGAATGAATCTTTTAGTCATTTTAGAACTTTATTTCTTAAATTATCTATTGATCACCCAGGATCATTAAAAGCAATTAGAAGTGACAACGGAACTGAATTTAAAAACCAATCCTTTGATCACTTTTGTGCTGAAAATGGAATAGATCATCAATACTCTTCACCCTATGTACCACAACAAAATGGTGTCGTAGAAAAAAAGAACAGGACCTTAGTTGAGATGGCTAGGACTATGCTTGATGAATATCAAACTCCTAGGAAATTTTGGGCTGATGCAATTGCAACCGCTTGTTATGTCTCAAATCGTGTTTTCTTGCGTGCTAAGCTTGGAAAAACCCCATATGAGCTCCGGTTTGGACATAGGCCTAGTGTTACACACTTTAGGGTTTTTGGTTGCAAATGCTTTGTTAAGAAACATGGTAATCTTGATAAATTTGAAGCTAGATCTGTTGATGGCATGTTTCTTGGTTATCCATCTCATACTAGAGGCTACCGTGTGCTTTTACTTGACACTAACAAAATTGTGGAGACTTGCGAGGTTTCTTTGGATGAAGCTAGCCCAAGTACTAGCTCCGATATTGCAGGTCCGGATCCATATCCGCAGCGGGAGAGTATTTTTATTGAAGAAGATGAAGAAGTGGTGCTGTTGCCCGAAAACTCGTAAGTAAATAACGATCAAGCTGCTGATTTTGCACCACAACCAGCACCAACAGTCACTACTGCTGGTTCGGACCTTCCTCAATCAACAAGCTCTCCTAATCAAAGGTCCGAACATGAAGAAGAAGGTGCTTGTGAAGTGTCTACTCCCCTCCGAGTACTCAAAAGTCATCCTCCACAACAAATCATTGGAAGCTTGCATGAACGAGTCACTCGGTCCAGGTTTTGCGATCCAAACTCTCATGCTCATTCTGCTTTTGTTGCTTCTTTTGAACCCAAGGATATATCACACGCACTCACTAATGAATCTTGGATTAATGCCATGCAAGAAGAGTTAGAAAATTTTGAAAGAAATAATGTTTGGAAACTTGTACCTCCACCTCAAGGTCACACACTAATTGGAACTAAATGGGTATTTAAAAATAAGCAAAGTGAGGATGGGGTTGTGGTTAGGAATAAAGCTAGGTTGGTTGCTCAAGGTTTCACTCAAATTGAAGGTCTAGATTTTGATGAAACATTTGCTCCTGTTGCTAGATTAGAAGCTATAAGAATTTTATTAGCATTTGCTGCATCTAAAGGTTTCAAGTTATATCAAATGGATGTTAAAAGTGCTTTTCTTAATGGCTACATAGAGGAGGAGGTTTATGTTAAGCAGCCACCGGGTTTTGAAAATCCAAATTTTCCTAATCATGTTCACAAACTGTCCAAAGCCTTGTACGGTCTAAAACAAGCCCCTAGAGCATGGTATGATAGGTTAAAAACATTCTTACTTGAAAAGGGGTTTACCATGGGCAAGGTTGATAAAACTCTTTTTGTACTTAAGCATGGCAATGACTCGTTATTCGTTCAAGTGTATGTGGATGATATTATCTTTGGTTGTGCTTCTCGTGATCTCGTGTCCAAGTTTTCAGCTATGATGAGTTCAGAATTTGAGATGAGTATGATGGGAGAACTCACATACTTTTGGGGGCTGCAAATCAAGCACACAAAAAAAGGAACTTTTGTGCATCAAACTAAGTATACAAAGGACCTCCTTAAGCGCTTCAACATGGACAAATGCAAGCCTCTTCGGGCACCAATAGGAATAGCAACAACACTTGAACTTGACGAAGATGGTGACCCGGTCGATAAAAAAGAATACAGAAGTATGATTGGATCACTTTTGTATCTCACGGCGTCAAGACCGGACATACAATTCAGCGTATGTCTTTGTGCACGTTTTCAAGCTTCTCCACGTGCTTCACATCGCCAAGCCATCAAAAGGATTCTCAGGTACCTACATGGAACTCAAGAATTTGGCATTTTTCTTCCTTCTTCCTCAACCGTTTCTTTGAAAGCTTTTTCGGATGCTGATTTTGGAGGTTGTAGGATTGATAGGAAAAGTAGTTCGGGTGCTTGTCATTTTCTTGGTAATTCACTTGTTGCTTGGTCCTCTAGAAAACAAAGTTCAGTTGCACAATCCACGGCCGAAACTGAATATGTAGCTGCGGCTAGCGCTTGCTCACAAATTCTTTGGATTGTTCAAACACTTAAGGACTATGGGGTTGATTTAGATAGTGTTCCACTGTTTTGTGACAACACTAGTGCAATTTGTATTGCTAAAAACCCCGTGGTGACACTCTAGAACTAAGCACATTGACATTGGGTATCACTTTCTTCGTGACAATGTTGAAAAAGGAAACATTGTGCTTCACCATGTCGATACCGAACAACAATTGGCTGATATTTTTACAAAACCTTTGGATTTCACTTGTTTTTGTTTCATTCGTAGTGAAATAGGGGTTATGCATCCTCATGGCTTAAATTGAGGGGGAGTTTTTGAAACTTTGAAAGTCTATGTGTGAATCTGAAACTAAAATAATATGAGCATAGTATTTCATACATATATGACTTTGTGATTGCTTTTACAGGCTGAAAGTTCTTACTACATTACTCATGTTATACATTTTGTAGTTTTTGCCATGACTAGTAATTGGAATAATTACTTACACTAAATCTGGACATGATCAAACTTTCTTGCTGTTTTGAACTTGTTGCGTGCTCACAAGTGCTTTTAATCATAAAAAATTAATCAAGTGATCAGCTCACATGTTGAGTTTTCAAATAAAAAATTGAGAAAAGATCAAGAGAATATGCATGCATCGCACTTCTTCTTTTAAGATTGCTTATCATTGCACTAAGATATGAACTTGGAAGGAATTGTGTATGACTAAAACCATGTCCTTAAGCTTCTGATCGTCAAATGACATAGGCTTGGCTTGGTTGGTTAGAATAAGGATGATGCGGCATATAATCTCTTGCAAATATCATATGATCAACTTTGTGCCTTAAATGATTATGAATAATAAAAATGCAGCAATAAGTGTCATGTTTTCAGGTTTTGAAATAGTTGAGTAAGGGAGATCATGACTTGCTTAAACTGAAAAATACCTCTCTACTTGATTTGTCACGGTTGAACACGTTTGAAAACACTTGCACACACGGTTTCTTTAAACGATTGATTTTTTGCTGAGGGGTTTTTGTTGTTTCCGCTGCGAAAAGTTTTAGTCTACCATTCACCCCCCCTCAGGTAGCTTTTCACGTGCTCTTCGATCCTACAAAGTCCAAAGTGAGGGTTTAGACTTCCCAAAACTTCCAAACATGGGGATCTAAATGCACAGCTTGGATCTTCATAGTCCAAATATTCACCCTTCCAAATTTCAGCTCATTTGGAGGAGTTTCAATATTTGTTTGGGATTAAAAGGAAAAGCCCTCTAATCTGAATTTCAAATTCAGTTTAAAATTCCAATTCCCTCAATTTGAAAATTGGGTTTCACAAATGTGTTCTCCACCTTTGAATGAGCAGCCATGCCAAAATGGGAAACTTTAGAGCTTGTTTGCTATATTTTTGAGGCAATACAAAGTGGAGAATTCAAACCCCCTTTTAAATTCAAATGATCAAACCCCATTCAAGTTCTACACCAGAATTCAAACCATTTGAATTCAACAAATTCAAACTTAACTTTGGGGTGAAGTAAAGCTTTTAATGTTGAGTTGCTGGAGGGAAAATATCAGAAAAGTTTGACTAAATAAAGGGGGAGGTGGGGCCCAATTGTCAGCCACCTAAAGCAAACAAACCGACTGTTTTTCCCTCTCTCTCTCTGTTCCCGGGCGATCGCGGCGCGACAGCTCCCGGAAAAGCGCTCCACCCGACGTCCTCACCGAGCCACCGAGCTGGTTCTCGCTGGCCGACGTCGGCGCGCACGCGTGGGCGATAAGAGCGGCCGCCCGAGTACCCCAGCTCTACTTCTCCTCCTCCTCAGCTCGGTTGCCGCGGCTGCTTTGTCCACAATGAGCACCACCGATAGCTTTTTCTCCCGATCGACCACCGCCTGCTGAGCTCGGCTGCTCAGGCCATCCATAGCAAAAAGTAGCGCCTGGACGTGCTCTAGCCCTCGCCAAAGCCCCTTCGAGGTTTGCTGGTCCGAACTGCTCAAGAAACGCGTATTGGCGCCAAAGCTTCAAGGTGCCCGGACCTCGCCGTTTCGGCTCACCGTCGACAGCAGCACCCGGCCACCCTCTCCCCCGACTTCCTATACAAGAAAGGTGTGTGGACATGTCCTGGTCGTGTAGCCTCAGGTAGCTAGAACCGGTGTCGAGAATTTCACCATTTCCTCAAACTGTACACCGACGGATAGGGCTCGGTCTAACCGAAAATTCGTGGTGCACGATCCTTTAGACCTCGAGTAAGCTTGCACAGAGCTTCCCTACTTCCCAGCGCCTCTCCTCGACGAAGAACCAAGCAAAAACATCAAGAAACGAGGGAGCCCTAGCTGTTTTCTTAGCCGCGAGTGCAAAAACACCTCGGGTCGCCGGTGAGGTCTCCTCTCTGATGGTTTTCATGGAGAACGGCCTATGGGTCGATGCTGTCCATGTGACACTGGTGCTTTTGGAGCAAACCCTAGCCCGAAAGACCCGCTGTTGAGGGAGAGCGAGGTCGCCGAAGTAAGGTTCGACATGGTCGCCGCTGTAAGCACCTTTCCGGCCATTGTCATCGGCTCCCGACCACACCATCGTGTTCAGCACGGTGTAGAACTCGCAGGCGGCGAGTTTGATGAAGTTTGGACCACGGGAACCCCGTCCTGGTGAGCCTCGCTGGCATGCGCCGCCGTGGGAGGCGCGGGCAGCGCGAGGAAGACGAAGTAGGGCCGGGTCCCACCGGTCAGCCTCTGTATACGCGCGGGGATCGGCCTGTGGTGCCGGATCCGGTACGTCTGCGCGGGTTAACTCTGTAGCCCCCAGTGTTGCCGAAATCTCACTGGTCCGATTTAAAACAGTGGGCCCAGTCCCAATTAGCTGATCTTTGCAAGCCCATAACTTTGTGTAGAAAACTCCAAAAAGAGTGAGACCAATTTTGTTGGAATCCTCATGAGGAGTACTGCACAGAGAAACCAATGTTAGGCTATGAAAATGCCCAGGAATTTCTGTAAAATTGTTTTTACTAAATCCTTTAGGGATTTATTACAGGAGTAATTCTTTATGAAATAGTCCCAAATTTCGGAAGAAAATCCTTTCCATAGTTACTGATCTCCAGTAAAAATTTGGGCTTCATTGGAGTTAATTTGCTAGACGAAACTGCCTTCCCAAGTTCAGCCTTTATTTGGAAATTCAAATTTAAACAGAAACTTTTCAGAACTCCTGTCCAAGTTCAAAAATTCATATATCTCTGATGGTAGCTCCAAAAATGGTGAAACAAATTTTGTTAGAACCATGAAGACTTACCCTAATCAGATCTTCCACTATTATCTATGTCAAAGCTCCTTGAATTGGGCTCAAAATTCAGAGAAGCATTGTACTTGTAGGAATTTTAAAGACTACATGGTGCAATGACATGGCTCCAAATTTGGCTCAAATCATCCTTAGAGAGTCTAGTATCCACTGTAAAAATCCCAAAGCCAATTAAGGATCCTAAATAGCAGTAGCTATGAATAGAAGTTCAATTCTTATAAACCCTTAATACTTACACATATATTTTGCTACATTTCATTTAGTGACTGAAGTTGAGGATACGCCGGAGCCTTTGGACGTCCTCCCACCAGAGGCTGACTTCCCCTTTAACTCGCAACCAGGCAAGCCCCGGTTTGCACTTAAGTACCTTTTATAAAGTTTTTCATTTGTATCACTTATGTCTAGGTTGAAATGTATGCATTAGAGTTAGGGTGATTGAAACCCCAATTACATAGCCTTTTAAATCCTAATAAGGGTTGGGTAGTTTACAAACTCGACGAGTAGAGAATGCCATGCTAATGTTTAGGATCTCGGTAGAAGTCGAGTGGTGGGAAGCTACTCGCGAGATAGTACTTATCACACGGAATGAGATAAGGTAGAAAATGGCTTGAGTTATGAAAATGAGACCCAGCAGGGGGGATAGGATGCAGTGAGCAGAGGTCTCACGTGCTTAGCCCTGTTGGTGTCGGTTGAGGACCGTCCTTGTGCGGCCCTGCTGGACAAGTATCGAACAGTACCGGATGCATACTGGCATATGGGAACCAGGAAACCGATGTAATTGGTTAACCTGGGTGCCAAGGCTTACCCAACCGTAAATAGGAGTGGGTTGAGGGTAGCAAGGTGTAAATCTGCCGGTGGGCAGAGTCACGCTCCATGCGGGGACCTCCTGCCCATTACGGATGGACCGGTTCGGCATTTGCGTTGCCTTTGAAAGGTTGTCGCATACAACAGAGTAGGAAGGGGTGTGGAACCACGCTTCTGAAAGTGGGTGTATGTGACGTGTTATCCGGGTGTGTCTTGATTGCAATCACCGTCCCTTGCGGTTATTTGAGTACCAGCTTGTTCACTACGCCGTGACGTAGTAAGAAGTGAAATAAGCCAACTGAAAATGCTGTATTGATCTATTAATGTCTTGAATACCTTGTATGCTGTAGTTATAGAGCAAATTAAGTTTATATTCCACTTTGGGCATCACCACATCGGAGGAAAGCGTTTCTTGTTTGATTGTGGACTTCCAATGTGAGGGCTGCCTAAGGCACATGAATCTGCTGCTATAAAACTGAAAGTAAGGATCAACTTATAGGCGTGTCTTTATTGCAAAGTCCTTTCCTACCTTACACATCCTTGCACGTAGAGTTCCAAGCGTAGGGTTGACGGTTAAGACTTGCTGAGCCATCGTGCTCACGGTTGCAATATTTTGAGCTGTGTGCAGGTGAGAGTTATGAGGAAGGTTCCGAGGACGAGGCGATGCCCCCGTCGGGGTACACGGCCGAGCTGGAGCCTTGCACGCCGCCGTGATTCTCCGGTTCCTTGCTGCTAGCGTGTAGCGTCCCCGGGCTGGACGGCTGCACTTTTGCATAGCTAGGATGAGAGGCCGTATATGTATATTACTTCCGCTGTATGAATAGGTTTTGTAAAAAGACTTCCGCTGTTTTATATCAAATAAAAGTTTGTATGTTGTTCTTTATTCTTTTCGTGTGTGCAGTTGGGTGCCGCATCGTATGGCACCACCATATGCGATCCTGGAGTGGGTGAACCACGGGGTGGTCCCCACAGACGAACACTTGAGAATCATTCTTCAACGATTGCGGGACCACGAGCTCTATGCCAAGTTCAGCAAATGTGAGTTTTGGATCAGCCAAGTGCCATTTTTGGGACATGTCATCTCAGTGGAAGGCATTGCGGTTGACCCAAGCAAAATTGAGCAAGTGCTGAAATGGAAAGCTCCCACTTCTGTCCATGAAGTCAGAAGCTTCCTCGGTTTAGCAGGATATTACTGGAGATTCATTCCGAGTTTTTCCAAGCTTTCTAAGCCGATGACAGAATTATAGAAGAAGGGTACAAAATATGTTTGGAACGCAGCGTGTGAGGGAGCGTTCCAAGAATTGGTGAAGCATCTCACAACAGCCCCAGTCCTAGCACAAGCGGATATGACCAAGCCCTTCGACGTGTATTGTGATCCGTCCGGTATCGGGCTCGGCTGTGTGTTGATGCAGGAAGGACGTGTGGTCGCATATGGCTCACGCCAACTTCGAAACCATGAGCAGCACTACCCAACTCATGATCTTGAGCTTGCTTCTGTTGTTTTGGCGCTGAAAATATGGAGGCACTATATCCTGGGGAATTTGGTGCACCTCTACACCGACCACAAGAGCTTGAAGTATATCTTCACCGAGAAGGAGCTGAATATGAGGCAAAGGAGGTGGTTAGAACTAATCAAAGATTATGAGATTGAGATTCATTACCACCCCGGCAAGGCGAATGTGGTTGCCGACGCGCTGAGTCAGAATTCACATGTCCATAACCTCACCATTCCACCGGTGGAAGAGGAAGAGCCGAGTTTATACTTGGTTCCTTATGGATCGCTCTACAACCTTTCCCTCATCCCTACCATTAGGGAGGAGATCATTGCAGCTCAAAAATTTGACAAGGGCATGGCACATCTCCTGGAACGGATAGACAGCGGGGATATCAAATGTTTCCTAAAGAATGATGAGGGGACGCTATGGTTCAATGACCGCATAGTCGTACCCCGGAACATGGAGCTGAAAAAGAATATCCTTGATGAAGCCCACTTGTCTAAATTCTCCATTCATCCGGGCAGAAAAAAAATGTACCAAGAATTGAAGAGTAAATTTTGGTGGACACGGATGAAGCGGGAGATCGCCAAATACATATCTGAATGTGATACGTGCAGACGAGTGAAGGCAGATCACTTGAGAAAACCAGGGCTGTTGCAACCCCTGGAAATTCCGGCATGGAAGTGGGAAGATGTGAGCATGTATTTCATCGTGGGATTACCCATGAATTTTAACAAGCATGATTCCATTTGGGTAATCGTTGACCGGTTAACCAAGTCAGCTCACTTCATTCCGGTACATACCAACTACCATGCTAGCAAGTATGCGGAGTTGTACATTACAAGAATCTTGTGCTTGCATGGAGTACCCAAGACCATAGTCTGAGACCGAGGGGCATTATTTGTGTCTCGTTTTTTGGAGCAATTGAATGCTGCATTGGGTACTCAGCTTATTAGAAGCTCCGCCTATCACCCTCAGACAGATGGACAAACTGAGAGGGTGAACCAAGTCTTAGAAGACATGCTGAGAGCGTGTGCCATCCACCACGGTAGAAACTGGGATGACCATCTACAGTTGGTGGAATTCTCGTACAAAAATGGCTATCAAGCGAGTATCAAGATGGCACCATATGAGGCTCTCTACAGTCGCAAATGGCGCACCCCATTGAACTGGTGCGAGTCCGGTGAACGGGTCACATTTGGGGTTGATGTGGTGAATGACGCCGAAGAGCGCGTTAGGATGATTCAAGCCAACTTGAAGGCCGCTCAATCCTGATAGAAAAGCTACGCTGATAAGAGGCGTAGGCCGCTGCACTTTGACATCGGGGAACATGTGTACCTCCGTGTATCTCCGATGAAGGGCGTGCACCGATTCGGCATGAAGGGGAAGCTCGCCCCAAGATTTATTGGACCGTATGCTATCACTGAGAAGTGTGGACCAGTGGCGTATAGACTGGAGCTACCGGCATCTCTCGCTGGTGTTCATGACGTTTTCCATGTTTCACAACTACGAAAATGTCTGAAACATACGGCTGTTGTTCCCACCGAAGACATCGGCGAGCTGCAACCGGATTTGACGTATGCTGAATATCCGGTGGCAATTATTGACGAGAAGGCTCGGACCACACGTAGCCGAATGTTGTGGTTCTACGAGATAATGTGGAGCAACCACACCGCTAAAGAAGAGACGTGGGAGAGCAAGGAATTCCTTCGCTCAAACTACACGGAGTTCATGGTGTCTCATCACGGGTGAGTCCCTGTTACATCGCTGTCTCTTCTTTTGAAATCTCGGGACGAGATTCTTTTAAGGGGTGAGGGATGTAAAATCCCAAGAAATGGACTTGCAAAAGTGTTCATTTCATCACACCACCCCACCACAGTTCATTTGGTGGATAGCTCTTGAACTTTTGAGAAGAGCAAGTAAACACCAACAAGAGGGTGATTAGAGGGGAAAAGCCGTAATTTCAAAACAATAGGAGTCATACACATAAACATGAAAGGTTGAGGTCACCCCTAGACCTTAAATATTCTTGGGAAGGCTCAGGCCATGTTTCATGCAAATCCAAGACTTTTTGAGGCATTTTTGGAGACATTTTGTAACACCCCAAATTTTGATTTAAAACTCTAAACCATGTTCAGAGGGGATTTAAAAATTTTTGGACGTGTTGCATGTTTTGCAAAAATTCAAATTCAAACTGGAATTCAAATTAAACTCAAAACAGAAAAGAAATGGAAAAAGAAAAAGAGAAAACGGGAAAAAACCGGCCAGTGGGCCGAAACCCGCCAGCCGGCCCAGTTTCCCCGCGCCAGCCCGCCCCCGCGCGCGCCGCGCTGTCTCTCACAGACGGGTGGGACCCACCTGTCATCCCTAACCCCGTGACCCCGGACTCTCTCCCGCGCGCGCGATCGCAACCGACCGGATTTCCGCGTCCCGCAGCCGAATTCTGGTCCCAAACAACTCAAACTCGATCGCAACAGACCCACCGCCCTCCCCCGGCTATAAAAACCCTAGCCCCGATCGGTTTTTCCCACGCGATCGCCGATTTTTACTCCGGTGAGCACCGAGACTTCGCCGGTGAATTCTGGCCGATCTAAGCTCGGAAACTCTGATCTAACTTGCTGGTCTTGATCCACCGCCTCCGTGGAGCTTTGCAGGTGCAGAAAACTCGGAGACTTACGGTGTAAATCCAGCGCCGACGAGCTTCGCCGTGGTTTTGTCTCGGACCTCGCCGCCGATCACTTTCCAGGACCCTCGAGCTCGAGAAAACCCCCGAGGTGAGATCCCTGACCTCCCCTCTACCGATCTATGCCATAAGATCACAGTTTTAGGCAGAATTCTCGAGGATCCGAAACTTTCCGGCGAGATCGCCGCTTCCCGCCGCCGTGCGCCGCCGGCAGCGCCGCCCGCACTCGATCGGAGCGACGTGGCCGCTTGTGCGCCATTTATTTTAAATCGCACGGTAGACTTTAAATCCCCGCGTACCGGTTCGATGTTATAATCTCAGCCGTCGGTTTAAGATCGGACGGTCCACGTCAGCCCCGCGTTATAAAGACCGGAATTCTTACGTGCTACCCCCTGGGGTTCTCTGGAATTGAGAGCTAGCCCCGGAAACTTCAGATCTAGCCCCTGGAACTCCAGAAAATCCTGTAAATTCATTTAAAAATCAGTTTTAACCCCTGGACTTAATAGAAATTAGGAAAAACACCTCTGATAATTGTAGCTAGACCCCTGAAAATTATGAAAATAATATTATAGACCCTGTAATGGGGGGAATTCATTATTTTAGCCCTGTTTAGTATTTAATTTGGAAAATTTAATATGTAACTAGTGTTTAAAAATTAAAAAGGGGGACAAACATAATTGTCAAAATTAATTAAAAACTTTCTCAGTACTTAGAAAACTTTGGAGTGAGATAAAAATATATTTTTGGGCTGAAATAAATCTGTTTCATCTATTATTCACATTTATTAGTATAGGGACACATTTTTAAGTAAAGAATAGTTATAGAAAAAAATAGGGGAAATAATTATGAAATAGTCTACATCAGAGGCCAAGGTCAAAATATGTTATTCAATTATTTAGGACCAAAACCTATACTGTTTAGATGATGTGTATTACTAATTTCATAATAAAATACACAATTATGCATAGGAATATAAATCTGAAAATATAGCAACTAGTAAATGATAAATGGAGTTTCTAAAATACAAAGAATTCAGTTTAGGGTTGGTAGAAATTATGAAGGCACATATGGAGAAGAAAAATACTTTTCTTACATACTTGGTAGTAAAAAGGTGTAGTAGTTGAATATAAGAAATTTATTGGAAACCCATATAAATAGTATGTAAGTATAAATGTGGACACAAAAGTAGGAATCATATATACATGGTTAAAAGTGCATGCAAGCCACAACTTAACACACATAAAGTAATCACAACACATATAATGGTAAAGAACTTTGATAAATATGAATGTGTGGTTTGTATGAAGTAGAAGTGTGAACTATGTCTTATGATTGTTGTTTTTCTTTTGCTATGTGTGATGGTATGAAGTAGAACCTGTTCAAGAGCAAGTTAACCCTTTCCAAGATCAGGACTACCCATTTCAAGAGCAGCAAGAAGGAGGCAAGTGTCCTTGACCACTTTGATCCCATGCTAGGATGTGTAGATAGAATTATTTGCATTGTCAAATGAAATAAGAAACCCATGCTAGGAAAGTTTCCCTAGAATTGCATTACCTTGTTTTCCTTGTAGCTTGGGTTGGGATTTATTTTGTCATGTCATTTAATTACATGCATTTTCTTAGCCATGCTTAGAATGGGATATTTGGGAAATGAGATCATCAGTTTATATTACCATACTCTTGAATGAGACATTGTGAGTTATGTAGAGGTAGGGATCAAGGCAAGTTGGATGTTTTGGTTGTGTGCTGGGTGCACGAGACATGGGTTTGTGTTTAGTACTTGCCTGGATCGTAAGGACCGGTTCATGGAGCATGTAACCCGGCTTTACAGTGCCAACCACATGCTGAGATGGGGCAGCTTGGCCAATTAATTAGGTGTATCCCCGGCGTAGTATGGGTGTGTTGGATGGTGCGGGGAGTAGGTGTCAGCTGGACTACCATATGAACCGCAAGGCTCAAGAGGGGGCCACTGCAGCGGGGTTGGAGCCTCTTGTATGCTGTTAGGGGTGAAACCTCAGTGGGCCCACGCTCGTCGGGAATCCCTTTGTAAAGGCTTCGTAGTGATCTCCTGGCCGCACACCTGGGAAGTGTGAATGTGGATCGTAGCCACTGGCATAATGGAGGTTCTTTTAGTCCACCCGGCAACGGGGGATGAAATCACTACAAGTGGGTACAGTGGTACAAACTCTGCAGAGTCAAAACTGTCTTGACAGCCGTGCTCACGGTTAAGAGCGGCCTGGACTTATTCATGATTAGAGGATTGATGGTTTTGGAGGTTAAGCGGGGAGCTTAACATTGGAAATGATGTTATGGTTATTGGATTATGATAATGGGTTGGGAGATTAGGACCATTTCACCTGTGTAGTAATGTAGGTGCTTAATAAGCTAAGGTGATAGGTATTAATTGCGTAGTGCTTTAACCATGAGTTCAACCTCTCCTTGATTCTAGCCATGCATGATATAATTTTCCCACACTTGCTGAGTACCATTGGTACTCAACCTTGCATATTTGTTGGTTTATATTGCTGCTCAGGTCAAGATAATGAGGTGGTGTATAATGACCAAGATTTTGGACCCGAGGAAGGTTTTTAGGTTCATGAAGATCCTCGGGCAACGCCTGTGATGGAGCCCTAAAGAATAATATTCCGCTGCTAGTATATTTACTTGTGATGAAGCATTAGTGTCCATTGAGACATTTGCGATGTAAGACTTATTTATATTCGACACCTGGCTTGTAATAAATGATGCTTCACTATTTGTCATCACATGTATGAGAAAATGATCCTGGCATACACGTGATATTCACTTGGTTGTTCTTCGGAAAAACCGGGTGTGACATAGGTGGTATCAGAGCCAAGGTTGCCCGTAGGAACGTGGACCTAGGTAGAAATAGACGTATTTAAGGGCCCTATTTTCTTAAAAACTATTTTCCAAGGTGTGGGTGGAAAAGTGTTATTAAAGGAGTCATTTTCTTCATCTTACCCCAACTTTCATTCAAAATAGGATTCTTGTTTGAGAATTTATCTAACTTAATTTTTAAATTCTTTTGTTTTAGATGGTTCGCATGATTCGCACCGCTCGTAAGTCCACAGGAGGGAGAGTTCCCGTAGTTGCCCTTGCCGAAAGAGAGGAGAGTCGTCCAGTGACGTACCTTTCCTACGGATTGGCAGTAGGAGACTTGTTGCGCCGTCTTCGACGTATGCTCGAAGCCGCCGGCAATACGGGCAAGCTAATCATCCACTATAACTCCACCAGGACCATCCGTGAGAAGAGGGAAGAATGGAGTTCGGAGATGAGGATTATACACGAGAATCAACTGCTTAAGATTCACCACTCTCCAGCTTGTCGAGCAACCCAAGTTGACGCGGAGAAAGATGTCACCTGGGAGGCCATCACCTGCCAGAGTCACATCTATCGTCGCCACTTGGACAAAACTGAGTACATGTATGTCCTCCAACATGAGAGTGGTACCACGGAGTACAAGTACCCACCGGTGCAGCAAGGGACTTCCCATGAGCACATGGACTTGTGCTTGGAGGATGCTGCTATGCTCAGCACTCGACTGCAGGAGTGTCAACAAGAGCTTCAGGATGTCCGAGACACCCTGAAGGAAACGGAGGCGTTGCTGCGAGCTTGCTTAAAGGCGAGAGAAAGAGGAGATGGGAATGAACTGTGTGTCACCGTGAGTGATACATGGACTCCTGACTCCCCGGATCGCCGAGCGATCAGGCGTCGTCGCACTTCTCCACCAGCAGCCTCCCCACCCAAAGCAGAGTCAGAAGGTAGCCGAAATGAGGAGGAAGATCCCGAGGAGCCAGCTCAAGAGGACGAGTAGTGTAGAGTCTTTCTCCTAGCTAGCAAGAGGTCGAGTAGTCGAGTCGTTACGTAGTTAATGGTGTGATGATGCTTGGTGTGTGACGTGAGTTGTGGAAGCCATGAGCAATTGTCCACAGCCTCGTCTTCAGATTGTTTTGCTTTGGTGTGTGAACCCACAAGAAATAATAGTGCATTTATTTGGTGTGAGATATGAACCCTCGTAAAATTTTAACAAAGCCTCAACATCTCAAAGTACCAACAAATGAAAGTAGTAAGATGATACTAAATGGTATCAAATTAACATTTGTTGATTCCGCCAAATGGCCGGAAGAGGAAAAGGACGTGCTGCCAACCCCGCCAACAACAATGATGAGGCATGCAACCCTCATCTTTCTGGAGGCCAGGACAGGGGTGGTCGCCGTGAAGAAGTTGATCCTCTCCACCAAATGCTGGAGAATCAAAATCAGCTTATCCAGAACTTGACTCAAGTGGTGGCCAACTTGCATCAAGTTCCACCTCCACAAGCTGCACGACGCCAACCAAGGTTGAGTGAGTTTCTAGGAACTCAACCTCCAAAGTTTGCAAGTGCTGCTGAACCTCTGGAGGCAGATGATTGGCTGAAGACCATTGAAAGTAAGATGAGGATAATACAATGCCAAGGGTATGAGAGGGTGCTGTTTGCCTCTCATCAATTGCATGGACCTGCTGCTGATTGGTGGACCGCCTACGTGGCCGCCCATCATGACCCTGAGAACATCACTTGGGAAGAGTTCAAGCGTAGCTTCCGCAACCATTACATCCCAAGAGGTGAACTCAAAAACAAGAGGAAGGAATTTTTGGGACTCCAGCAGGGAAACATGACTGTGAGGGAATACCTCACTAAATTTACTCAGCTATCCCGTTATGCCCCACGAGACATAGAGACTGATGAGCAGAAACAAGATTGTTTCGTGGAAGGACTTACCGCAGAGATGCAGTGTGCAATGTCCTCCAATGAGTATGAAAGCTTTCAAAAGATGGTGGACAGAGCATTTGTGGTGGAAAGGAAGCTAAAGGCCCTGGAAAATGAGAATAAGAGGAAGGCGGGGTGGTCACATCAGGCCTCAGGGAGCAACACCCGCCCACGTATGATGCAGCAATCTACGGGGCAGACAAACCGTGCTGCGGTACCCTATTCAGCACCAAGAGGGTACAACCCAAACTACAGGCCTCCCGCAGCACCAGCACAGCCGCAACGTCAGTTTGTGCAGCAGCCTCGCCCCGCATATCCACCTCGACCAGCAGTGCAAGGACCACCAAACCAACCCCAAGACAACAAGGGCCAGGCATCTAAGATTGGGGTGCAATGTTTCAGCTGTGGTGAAGTGGGGCACTACGCCCATAAATGCCCAAAGAAGAAGCCTGCGCCGCCACAACAGCAGAATGTAGTGAGAGGACGGGTGAACCACGTCACTATGGAGGAAGCACAAGAGGCACCCGACGTGGTAGTTGGTAAGTTTCCTGCCAATTTACACCTTGCAACTCTGCTGTTTGATTCTGGTGCTACCCACACGTTCATTGCTCAAGGGTTTGTTAAGAAGCATGACCTAGCAACCACACAAATGAACCATATGCTAGCCGTAAACTCTCCAGGTGGAGAAATAAGGACAAGACAAGTGTGTCCCAAAGTGAGCCTAGATATTAATGGGGTAGTATTTACTGCTAACCTCATAGTGATAGATTCACAAGGGATAGATATTATTTTGGGTATGGATTGGTTGACCAAACATAAAGGAATCATCCATTGTTCGACCAGAACGGTGGAACTAACTCACCCCAATGGCACAAGAGTAAAGTTCATAACGATACACGAGCCTAGGAGGGACATTAAATTAAATCAAGTGGAGGTGAAAGTTGAGGAAATCAGGACTATCAGGGAATATCCAGATGTTTTTCCGGAGGAATTGCCAGGTATGCCTCCCGACCGTGACGTGGAATTCGCAATTGAGCTAGTACCGGGAACAGCCCCGATATACAAGAGACCTTATCGAATGGACTCCAAGCAGCTAGAAGAGCTCAAGGATCATTTGAGAGAATTGACGGAGAAGGGGTATATTCGCCCTAGTTCCTCACCATGGGGAGCTCCGGTGATATTTGTGCCCAAGAAAGACGGAACCCAAAGGTTATGCGTGGATTACCGTGCCTTGAATGAGGTAACCATCAAAAACAAGTACCCATTACCCCGCATTGAAGACTTGTTTGATCAGTTGAGGGGAGCTTGTGTGTTCTCGAAAATTGATCTCAGGTCGGGGAACCACCAACTCAAGATAAGGCAATCAGATATTCCCAAGACAGCTTTCGTATCTCGGTACGGACTGTATGAATACACTGTCATGCCTTTTGGGCTAACCAATGCCCCGGCATATTTCATGTACCTCATGAACAAGGTATTCATGGAATATCTAGACAAATTTGTGGTGGTTTTCATAGATGGTATTCTCGTCTTCTCCAAAAATGAAGAAGAACATGAGGAACATCTAAGGTTGGTGTTACAGAGGCTGAGAGAACACCAACTATATGCCAAGTTGAGCAAGTGTGAGTTTTGGATGAAGAGAGTTCCCTTTTTAGGATATATAATCTCGGAGGGAGGAATCTCCGTAGATCCCGCCAAAATCGAGGATATCGAGAAGTGGAAAACCCCTGAAAATGTCGGGGAAGTTCGAAGCTTTTTGGGATTGGCTGGATACTATCGACTGTTTATTGAGGGATTCTCCAAGATCTCGAGACCTCTCACCAAACTGTTGGAGAAGGGAATCACATTCACCTGGACGCCACAGTGCGATACGAGCTTTCAGGAGCTAAAGAAGAGGTTGACAACAGCCCCAGTGTTGGTTATGCCAGATATGCAGAAGAATTTCACAGTGTACTGCGATGCCTCTGGAAATGGGTTGGGATGTGTTCTCATGCAAGAAGGACATGTCATGGCATATGCATCCCGGCAGCTTCGGAAGCACGAGAAGAACTATCCTACACATGACCTAGAACTATCTGCAGTGGTACACGCGTTGAAAATTTGGCGGCACTATTTGATGGGGAAGAGGACAGAGATATATACGGATCATAAGAGTTTGAAGTACATATTCACACAGCCAGATCTCAATCTCCGACAAAGGAGATGGTTAGAGCTAATCAATGACTTTGATGTGGGCATCAACTATCATCCTGGGAAAGCAAACGTCGTGGCCGATGCTTTGAGTCGGAAAGTGCAGGTCAATAAGTTGAGTTTGAAGGACATGCCTGCAGAATTGAAGGACGAGGTTATAAGACTCAATCTATGTCTAGTAAATAGTGGTGAAGCCATCGCCATGGAAGTGGACTCCACACTCGAGCAAGACATACGCGAGGGCCAAAAGAATGATGAGAAGATACAAGAGATCAGACAGCTCATTAAGGAAAATAAAGCTCCTGGTTTTAGAGAGGATGAACAGGGAACGGTGTGGCACGGGAAAAGGATCTGTGTGCCAGAAGTAAAAGAGATCCGTGAATTAATTTTGAAGGAGGCTCACGATTCCGACTATTCCATTCATCCTGGGAGTACGAAGATGTACCAGGATCTCAAGAGCAGGTATTGGTGGTATGGCATGAAGCGAGATGTCGCGGAACATGTTGCCCTATGTGACACATGTCAGTTGGTGAAAGCAGAACATCAACGACCCGCGGGATTATTGCAACCACTCAAAGTACCTGAATGGAAGTGGGAATAAATCAGCATGGATTTTGTCGTGGGATTGCCTAGGACCCAATCCGGGTATGATTCAATATGGGTCATTATTGATAGGCTAACCAAGGTAGCTCATTTCATCCCTGTGAAAGAAAGCTACAGCGGATCCAAATTGGCAGAATTGTACATGTCAAGAATTGTATGTTACCATGGAGTGCCAAAGAAGATAGTGTCGGACCGAGGGACACAGTTCACCTCGAGGTTTTGGCAGAAGTTGCATGAAACCATGGGAACCCATCTGAATTTCAGCTCTGCCTATCATCCCCAAACTGACGGGCAGACGGAGAGAACCAATCAGATCCTTGAAGATATGTTAAGGGCATGTGCACTCAAAAACAATAGGAGTTGGGACAAGAACTTACCGTATGCGGAGTTTTCCTATAACAACAGCTATCAAGCTAGTATGAAGATGTCACCATTTGAAGCTTTGTATGGAAGGAAGTGCAGAACTCCTCTATTTTGGAACCAAACAGGAGAAAGTAAAGTGTTTGGTCCAGAAGTGCTACAAGAAGATGAGGCGAAGGTGAGGGAGATTCGCAACAACTTGAGGATAGCACAAACACGCCAGAAGAGTTATGCTGATGTACGAAGAAGAGAGCTCGTTTTCAACGTGGGAGACTATGTTTATCTCAAGGTGTCCCCTATCAGAGGACTTCGTCGGTTCAAGGTGAAAGGGAAGTTGTCACCTCGATACATCGGACCCTTTCAAGTTTTGGAAAGAAAAGGCAAAGTGGCGTACCAACTAGAGTTACCGGTTCATCTATCGGACGTGCACGATGTATTTCATGTGTCACAACTCAAGAAATGTCTGAGGACGCCTGAAGAGGTGTTACCCATGAATGAAGTGGATGTAGCTGAGGATTTGTCTTATGCCGAGCAACCATACAAGATTTTGGAGACAATGGAACGCCTCACCAGAAACAAGAGAATCCGGATGTGCAAGGTGCAGTGGAAGCATCACTCAGAAGAGGAAGCTACCTGGGAACGGGAAGATGAGCTCAAGGCACAATTTCCGGAATTGTTTTCTTAGAAACACCAATCTCGAGGACGAGATTTCTTTTAAGGGGGGTAGAGCTGTAACACCCCAAATTTTGATTTAAAACTCTAAACCATGTCCAGAGGGGAATTTAAAAATTTTTGGACGTGTTGCATGTTTTGCAAAAATTCAAATTCAAACTGGAATTCAAATTAAACTCAAAACAGAAAAGAAATGGAAAAAGAAAAAGAGAAAACGGGAAAAAACCGGCCAGTGGGCCGAAACCCGCCAGCCGGCCCAGTTTCCCCGCGCCAGCCCGCCCCCGCGCGCGCCGCGCTGTCTCTCACAGATGGGTGGGACCCACCTGTCATCCCTAACCCCGCGACCCCGGACTCTCTCCCGCGAGCGCGATCGCAACCGACCGGATTTCCGCGTCCCGCAGCCGAATTCTGGTCCCAAACAACTCAAACTCGATCGCAACAGACCCACCGCCTCCCCCGGCTATAAAAACCCTAGCCCCGATCGGTTTTTCCCACGCGATCGCCGATTTTTACTCCGGTGAGCACCGAGACTTCGCCGGTGAATTCTGGCCGATCTAAGCTCGGAAACTCTGATCTAACTCGCTGGTCTTGATCCACCGCCTCCGGGGAGCTTTGCAGGTGCAGAAAACTCGGAGACTTACGGTGTAAATCCAGCGCCGACGAGCTTCGCCGTGGTTTTGTCTCGGACCTCGCCGCCGATCACTTTCCAGGACCCCCGAGCTCGAGAAAACCCCCGAGGTGAGATCCCTGACCTCCCCTCTACCGATCTATGCCATAAGATCACAGTTTTAGGCAGAATTCTCGAGGATCCGAAACTTTCCGGCGAGATCGCCGCTTCCCGCCACCGTGCGCCGCCGGCAGCGCCGCCCGCACTCGATCGGAGCGACGTGGCCGCTTGTGCGCCATTTATTTTAAATCGCACGGTAGACTTTAAATCCCCGCGTACCGGTTCGATGTTATAATCTCAGCCGTCGGTTTAAAATCGGACGGTCCACGTCAGCCCCGCGTTATAAAGACTGGAATTCTTACGTGCTACCCCCTGGGGTTCTCTGGAATTGAGAGCTAGCCCCGGAAACTTCAGATCTAGCCCCTGGAACTCCAGAAAATCCTGTAAATTCATTTAAAAATCAGTTTTAACCCCTGGACTTAATAGAAATTAGGAAAAACACCTCTGATAATTGTAGCTAGACCCCTGAAAATTATGAAAATAATATTATAGACCCTGTAATGGGGGGAATTCATTATTTTAGCCCTGTTTAGTATTTAATTTGGAAAATTTAATATGTAACTAGTGTTTAAAAATTAAAAAGGGGGACAAAAATAATTGTCAAAATTAATTAAAAACTTTCTCAGTACTTAGAAAACTTTGGAGTGAGATAAAAATATATTTTTGGGCTGAAATAAATCTGTTTCATCTATTATTCACATTTATTAGTATAGGGACACATTTTTAAGTAAAGAATAGTTATAGAAAAAAATAGGGGAAATAATTATGAAATAGTCTACATCAGAGGCCAAGGTCAAAATATGTTATTCAATTATTTAGGACCAAAACCTATACTGTTTAGATGATGTGTATTACTAATTTCATAATAAAATACACAATTATGCATAGGAATATAAATCTGAAAATATAGCAACTAGTAAATGATAAATGGAGTTTCTAAAATACAAAGAATTCAGTTTAGGGTTGGTAGAAATTATGAAGGCACATATGGAGAAGAAAAATACCTTTCTTACATACTTGGTAGTAAAAAGGTGTAGTAGTTGAATATAAGAAATTTATTGGAAACCCATATAAATAGTATGTAAGTATAAATGTGGACACAAAAGTAGGAATCATATATACATGGTTAAAAGTGCATGCAAGCCACAACTTAACACACATAAAGTAATCACAACACATATAATGGTAAAGAACTTTGATAAATATGAATGTGTGGTTTGTATGAAGTAGAAGTGTGAACTATGTCTTATGATTGTTGTTTTTCTTTTGCTATGTGTGATGGTATGAAGTAGAACCTGTTCAAGAGCAAGTTAACCCTTTCCAAGATCAGGACTACCCATTTCAAGAGCAGCAAGAAGGAGGCAAGTGTCCTTGACCACTTTGATCCCATGCTAGGATGTGTAGATAGAATTATTTGCATTGTCAAATGAAATAAGAAACCCATGCTAGGAAAGTTTCCCTAGAATTGCATTACCTTGTTTTCCTTGTAGCTTGGGTTGGGATTTATTTTGTCATGTCATTTAATTACATGCATTTGCTTAGCCATGCTTAGAATGGGATATTTGGGAAATGAGATCATCAGTTTATATTACCATACTCTTGAATGAGACATTGTGAGTTATGTAGAGGTAGGGATCAAGGCAAGTTGGATGTTTTGGTTGTGTGCTGGGTGCACGAGACCTGGGTTTGTGTTTAGTACTTGCCTGGATCGTAAGGACCGGTTCATGGAGCATGTAACCCGGCTTTACAGTGCCAACCACATGCTGAGATGGGGCAGCTTGGCCAATTAATTAGGTGTATCCCCGGCGTAGTATGGGTGTGTTGGATGGTGCGGGTAGTAGGTGTCAGCTGGACTACCATATGAACCGCAAGGCTCAAGAGGGGGCCACTGCAGCGGGGTTGGAGCCTCTTGTATGCTGTTAGGGGTGAAACCTCAGTGGGCCCACGCTCGTCGGGAATCCCTTTGTAAAGGCTTCGTAGTGATCTCCTGGCCGCACACCTGGGAAGTGTGAATGTGGATCGTAGCCACTGGCATAATGGAGGTTCTTTTAGTCCACCCGGCAACGGGGGATGAAATCACTACATGTGGGTACAGTGGTACAAACTCTGCAGAGTCAAAACTGTCTTGACAGCCGTGCTCACGGTTAAGAGCGGCCTGGACTTATTCATGATTAGAGGATTGATGGTTTTGGAGGTTAAGCGGGGAGCTTAACATTGGAAATGATGTTATGGTTATTGGATTATGATAATGGGTTGGGAGATTAGGACCATTTCACCTGTGTAGTAATGTAGGTGCTTAATAAGCTAAGGTGATAGGTATTAATTGCGTAGTGCTTTAACCATGAGTTCAACCTCTCCTTGATTCTAGCCATGCATGATATAATTTTCCCACACTTGCTGAGTACCATTGGTACTCAACCTTGCATATTTGTTGGTTTATATTGCTGCTCAGGTCAAGATAATGAGGTGGTGTATAATGACCAAGATTTTGGACCCGAGGAAGGTTTTTAGGTTCATGAAGACCCCCGGGCAACGCCTGTGATGGAGCCCTAAAGAATAATATTCCGCTGCTAGTATATTTACTTGTGATGAAGCATTAGTGTCCATTGAGACATTTGCGATGTAAGACTTATTTATATTCGACACCTGGCTTGTAATAAATGATGCTTCACTATTTGTCATCACATGTATGAGAAAATGATCCTGGCATACATGTGATATTCACTTGGTTGTTCTTCGGAAAAACCGTGTGTGACACATTTGTAAAAGGGGCCAATTTGAATGCAAATTCAAATTGCAGCCACTTTCATCATTTGAATTCAAAATTTGACTTCAGATTCAAACTCAGCAAATTTTTCTGATTTAGTCCACCAATCTCCATCCTCATTGGAGTTCATCTTGTTGGGAGCTAAATTTGCATTACTTCAAACTGAATTTGAATTTCAAATTCAAATGTGCAGCAAATTTAGTAAAACTAATCTCAAATTGAGTAAATCAAATTCAAACCATGACTTGGTGGCTAAGTCTCTCATTCAATTCTGAGTAGCTGAGATCTTTTCAGTGAAAACAAAATTGGAAAACAGAAAAGGAATTAGAGGGGAGAGGGACCCACTGATCAGTGACTGCACTCAGAGTGTAACCGACTCAAACCAGGCGACATAGCGCGGGCGACCGACACCGGCTCGCAGAGGCTGCCAGCTCACTCGGGACTTCCACCTCACGGTGAAAATTTTTGGCTCAAAGGCCAGCACATCGAGCTGCTCCACCCTTCTTTCTGTTCCCGAGCAAAAACGAGCACGTTCTGAGCTAGTCTCCAGTTTCCACGCAAGAACTCGTCGCCGCTTCCTCTGATCACCAGTGACCGGCCGATCCCGGCTGTTTCACACACCGTCAACAGAGAAGAAAGGGTGCGCTTACTTGTGCTGAAGCAGCAGGAGGAAACCGTGCTCCATTTCATGCAGTGTAGAGCAAGAATTTCTAGTTTTTTTCATCGGAGCGTGTTAGGGTTAGAGTCCGGTCGATGGCGAAATTTGTTGCACAGAGGCAACTGCCGGTTAAGCTACAGCTCACCCACACTCTAGAACACCTAGCACACCTCCTCGATCAAGTAGCAACCAGTTCCATGCACTAGGACCCTAGTTCTGCCAGAATTTCAGCCTGGCGGCTGAAAACAGGGCACCTCGCCGGTGAGGTCTTAGTTGCGGCCGTTTTCACGAGGATCAGTGCTCATATCTGTGATCAGCAAGTCTCAATGGAGCTCTCTGAGCAAACCGCGTCGAAAAAGGTGTAGAGAACATCGAGTTCGATGTCGCCGATGAGCTTCCGGCCGCTGTCACCGCCGTTATCACTGTTCTGGCCATCGCCGAGCTCCGTTGAGTGCACCATCGTGTTCCTCAGGCGGAAATTTAGACGAAGCTCTCCGGCAAAGGTGGCAGCAGTGAGCCGCGGGAGCGCGAGGTAGACGAAGCTCCGTGTGCCCCACGTGTCGGCCTCTGGTAAAACAGCGCTGGATCGATTGTGGCGCCGGGATTTCGTGTGACTACGAGGGAGACTCTGCAGACCCCCCGTGTGGTTTGGCTGTGGTGCTGACACATAGCCCGGGGACCCCACCTGCCGGTTTAAACTTTTATTTGAATTTTTAGATTTGGTTCAAACTTCAAATGCATATAACATCTGCTAGGAAGCTCCAAATTCAGTGAACCAAATTTTGTTGTATTCCTCTTTTTGAGTAATTTCCAGCAAAACAAATTTCAGCTCATGAAACTTATTAGTTTTCCAGAATTAATTCCCTAAAATTTAAACTGTTGGGAATTTTATCTGGAGAATTGCTATATGAAAAATTCTGAAATTTGGCTGGGAGGTTCATTGGAAAATCCTTGAGTCACAGGAAATCAGACCCATCCAAGTTAATTTAGTCCCCTTAATGGTGTTATTAAGTGAATAGCCCTGAGAAAATAGAAATATGTACAGAAACATTTTCCAGATTTTTTCAAATCTTGTTTAGGGCATAACTTCATCTAGAATGCTTCAAATGATATGAAAAAAATTCCATTAGAACCATCTCAAACTCTAGTTTCCCGAAAGTAATGGTTGGAGCCATAAAAATCCCTGGAATTCCTTAGAGGCCCTACTAATGACCAAATAGGCTTTTATTTGTACAGAGCTCATATGAACTTTGTTTCAAATGAAACTTGGTCAAGACTCTGGTTAGGACCCTACCAAGCCACCATAAAAATTTCAGAGCCAGAGGGGAGGGCTAGATAGAGTTATGGTCTTTACATATTCAAATTAAAACATTGCATTTAAATTGACATTTAGTATATTGCTTATGTGTAGTCGCTGAAGGCGAAGAAACTCCGAAAGTGCTGTACTTTCTTCTCCCGGACGAAGCCTTTGCCTCTGAACAGCAGAAATAAGGCGAGCCCCGGTTTGCATTAACCAATTTTACAAAGTTTTGCTTTATTTATAATTAGTATGTGGTATGTATGTGCATTAGGTGTAGGTTCATTGAAACCCAAGTGCATAGCCAGATTATTCCCACAAGAGTGAGGGTAGTGTATAGTCCTCCAGTAATATACGCTGTGCTTAATGTTCATAGAACTTCGGTACAAGTCGAGTAGTTGGAATCTACTCGCGAGTTTAGGAGTCGGGACATACGGGATTGGTTCGAGTGTTGTGAGATCATTTTAGTAAGAACATGAGACTAGGCAGGGGCAGGGCACAGCAAGAGAAGTCTTGTGGGCACAGCTCTGTCCATGTCGATTGAGGACCAATCCGTATGCGGCCCCGCTGAGCAAGTTTGAATGTACCAAAGGCATATCGGATATATTGGGTCCGATAAACCGATGTAACCTAAACATCCGGGCGTCGAGGCATAGCACACCAATTTATAGGTGTAGGTTGAGGGCAGCAAGGTGGAAATCTGCTAACGAGCATATAGACATGCTCCGTGTAGGAACCTCCTCTCCGTTTTGGTGCGACCAGTTCGACGTTTGGGCTGTTGGGTGAAAGGTTGTCCCGTACGACATCAGTGGAGCGTGCTGGGCAGCTCCGAGTGTGGGCGTATGTGAGGTGCTATTCGGGTATCCCTTTAGGTGTATATCGAGTCGATTCACCATCCGTAACGGTTATGAGTACCGCTTGTTCACTGTGTCGTGACGTAGGTTAATATATGAAATGGTATGATTCCATATTACTGATATGATTAAATTGTATTGCTACATGTGTGCCACCAAATATTGCTCACTAAATTTCAGATTTCATGAACTGTTAACTTTTGGCTAAAATATTAATTAAGTATGAACTTGTAGGCGTGTCGTTTGCTGCAATATGCCCCCCTATATTGTTATAACCTGCATATAGAGTTTCATGAGTAGGTAAGTCGGTTAAGCCTTGCTGAGCCATCGTGCTCACGGTTGCTGCTATGAGTGTTTTTTTTTTCAGGTGATGACTACCCCACGGACTCAGGACGAGTCCACCGGCTAGGGATACCATCCGTCAGGGACCACGGCTGAGTGGGAGCCATACATGCCGCGCTGAGATGACGAGTGCAGCTAGTGTGGGTTGCCCTAGGGCTGGGCAACCGACTTTTGCTAGATAGATGGGCCTGAGTTGTATGAACTTAGTTTCCACTGCTGTAATCTAAACACTAGTTTGTAACTGAAGTCTTGTACTACTTTGTACATTTCAGTTGGTTTTCTATGTAATACAATATCGTTCTTATGATGTGTGCTGTCGGGTGTCGCATCGTGCGGCACCACCCTCTGCGATCCTGGATGAGCGGATTTCGGTCCGCCGCATATTTATAGAATATTTATGCTACTGACTCGTTCTTACAGGAAAATTAGCTCGGTGAATGACAGAGCGCCGTTTAGGTGTGGAAAAGAGTTCACACAGAACGTGACCCTTCACAGTCCGACCAGCTGTGCACTCCGGTGGTGACAGCTCGACTGGTGAGTCATCGAACTAACATGTTGCTTTATTTGTAACTAACATTGCTACTGACGTGTGTTTATGTATTGCTTATATTTGTAGGAGAAGTATGGCGAGGAGGCGCTGAAGATTCACGACCAAGATTACGAATGGAAGAACACACCAATCGATGTGAACGCCGTGTATGCGAGCGGTGGCGGTAAAGCCAATGGACGGTGAGAAGCTAGCTATTTTTCTTCTTGTCAATTCAATCTACATTATCTTACTCTTAATATTTTTTGTGGCGGACCGGAATCCGCTCATCCAGGATCGCAAAGGGTGGTTGTAAGGGCCTAAGTTTTTGCACACATTCAAAGTGTTCATCACACCACACACACCTCATTTGAAGAAACTGTGTGAACACATTTGAAGAGCAAGTAAACACCATCAACATGGTCTTTAGAGAATAAACTCACAAAATGCAAAAGTGGCATTTCCCACATGCATCATATAGGGGCTGGGCATATGAAAAACTCCTACACCTTGCTAGGAGTGCTCATGCCAAATTTCACCCAAATCCAAAACCTTTTTGAGGTCTTTTTGGGTATAACTAGAAAGAGGGTAGTTTGAACTCAAATGCAAATTCAAACTACTTCCATCCCATGACTTTAAATGTGGGAGGCACATTGATACTCAGCACATTTTTGTGAGCTCACACACCAATTTTCACTCCATTGTGATTTGATCTTGACATGAGCTAAGTTTAGCAAATTCAAACTCAATTTGAATTTCAAACTGCATATGTGCTGAAAATACATTCAAACACTCCACAATTTGAATTCTTTCCAATTCAAATGGCCAGTTGGTAGATAATTTAAATGACCAAGGGTATTTGGGTCTCTACTGTTTAGAGCAGTGGGGAAAATTCAATTTCAGGGGTTAAAACCGGAGTGGGACCCACATATCAGCCTAACTAGCAAAATCAACCGACTGAAATACAGAGTACTCGGTTCTTGGGTTGCAGCTGAGCGCGCCACCGAGAGGATGACTGGCGCCAGCTCCTGCTGCAGTTCCCCGTGCTGGAGACCAGCTGCCGGGCTTCTTATCCCTCCCCGACGTGCTCCGGTTGCTCACAATCCGAGTCCACAGCGAGATCGCTCTCGCTCACACCGAGCTCCACCGAAAGCAAGCCGCTCTCTCGGTTCCGCTCGTGAGCGGGCCGATGCTCGTGAACAAAACCTTCCCAGTAGCAAAACGCATTGTGAGTTTGTGAGAAACATCCTCGACGTCGTGTTGTCCAGTGATCAGACGCCCTCGAGCTCAGCCAAGCGTTTTCTCGGCGAACTGAGCGTTGCTGTCATTCGGGGCTCTCGCGGACAGGTCGGCACAGCCGTCATCGCATCCATTTCCCTACACAAGAAAGGTGCGGCACTGCATGTAGATTGTGTATCCGAAAGCCGTTTGGCATTTGATCAACCATCAGATGAGAATTTCTAAGTTTACTGAAAGCTAGTCCATATGTGCCGAGCTCACCTCTGTTTGAAATTCGGACTCCACACACTCCTGTTGGTCAAGCCGCTTGGCCAGTAGGTTCTACACATGCTAGCACACACACTCGAGAAAGGAGCAAGGAAAACCGTTGAGGATCGGCCGAGATATGGCCGTTTTGCTTGCCGCCGTTGCAAAGTACCTCGGCTCACCGTCCAGGGTATGGTTGCCGGCTTTTCTAGCTTCCCCAAGGCCCTGTTTCATGTTCCTCGTGCTCCACTGATTCTCTCCGAGAAATTCAAGATCGATTTGGTGCACTGTGGTGCGAAACCGACCTGGCCGAAACCCGAGCGGTTGCTGTCGCCGGTGCGCGCAGGTTTCCGTCCATCGCCGGTGCCCGGCGAGCTCACGGCTGAGTTCAGGAGGTCGGAAAATGGGGAGGTGGTGAGTTTCGGGCCTAGAGGTGGCCAGAAACTCGGTTCCAGCGAATCTTGCCGGAGACCGCCGCCGCCGGGTGTTTGGCGCGAGGAGGAAGACGAAGCACTGTGTGTGGGACCCGAGTTCGACGTCGCCGATGACCTTCCAGCCGCTCTCACCGTTGCGAGCACTGTTCCAGCCATCGCCGAGCTCCGTTGAGTGCACCAATGTGTTCCTCAGGCGGAAATGTGCAAAGGCGGCGAGTTTCGTCGAAGGTCGGGCAGCAGAACGCCCAGTGGCGAGCTCTCCGGCGAAGGTGGTGGCGGTGAGCCGCGGGAGCGCGAGGTAGACGAAGCTCCGCGGGCCCCACATGTCGGCCTCCGGTAAAACAGCGCTGGATCGATTGTGGCGCCTGGATTTCATGTGACTACGCGGGAGATTCTGCAGAACCCCGTGTGGTTTGGCTGCGGTACTGACACGTAGCCCGGGGACCCCACCAGCTGGTTTAAACTTTTATTTGAATTTTCAGATTTGGTTCAAACTTCAAATGCATATAACTTTTGGTAGGAAGCTCCAAATTCAGTAAACCAAATTTTATTGGATTCCTCTTTTTGATTACTTTCCAGCAAAAGAATTTTCAGATATTGAAACTTATTAGTTTTCCAGAATTAATTCCCTAAATTTTAAACTGTTGGGAATTTTATCTGGAGAATTACTTTATGAAAAATTCTGAAATTTGGCTGGGAGGTTTATTGGAAAATCCTTGAGTCACAGGAAAAATTTCAGACCGATCCAAGTTCATTTAGGCCCCTTGATGGTGTGATTACTAGTGAACTGCCCTGAGAAAATAAAAAATGTACAGAAACGTTTTTCAGATTTTCTCAAATCGTGTTTAGGGTATAACTTCATCTAGAATGGTTCAAATGACATGAAACCAATTCCATTAGAACCAACTCAAACTCTAGTTTCCCGAAAGTAATGGTTGGGGCCATGAAAATCTCTGGAATTCCATAGAGGCCCTACTAATGACCAAATAGGCTTTTATTTGTACTAAGCTTACATGAACTTTGTTTCAAATGAAACTTGGTCAAGACTCTTGTTAGGACCCTATCAAGCCACCATAAAAATTTCAGAGCCATAGGGGAGGGCTATCTAGAGTTATGGTCTTTACATATTCAGTTTAAAACACTGCATTTAATTTGACATATAGTATATCGCTTACGTGTAGTCGCTGAAGGCAAAGAAACTCCGGAAGTGCTGGACTTTCTTCTTCCGGACGAAGCCTTAACTTCTGACAAGCAGCAACAAGGCAAGCCCCGGTTTGCATTAACCAGTTTTACAATGTTTTGCTTTATTTATAATTAGTATGTGGTATGTATGTGCATTAGGTCTAGGATGAATGAAACCCAAGTGCATAGCCAGATTATTCCCACAAGAGTGAGAGTAGTGTATAAGTCCTCGAGTAGTATACACTGTGCTTAATGTTCATAGAACTTCGGTACAAGTCGAGTAGTTGGAATCTACTCGCGAGTTTAGGAGTCGGGACATACGGGATTGGTTCGAGTGTTGTGAGATCATTTTATTAAGAAAATGAGACTAGGCAGGGGCTAGGTGGCAGCAAGAGGAAGTCTTGTGGGCGAAGCTCTGTCTGTGTCGATTGAGGACTGATCCGTATGCGGCCCCGCTGAGAAAGTTTGAATGTACCGAAGGCATATCGGATATATGGGGTCTGATAAACCGATGTAACCTAAACCTCTGGGCGTCGTGGCATAGCACACCGATTTATAGGTGTAGGTTGAGGGCAGCAAGGTGGAAATCTGCTAATGAGCATAGAGAGATGCTCCAAGTAGGGAACCTCCTGTCCGTTTCGGTGCTACCTGTTCGACGTTTGGGCTGTTGGGTGAAAGGTTGTCCCGTACGACATTAGTGGAGCGTGCTGAGCAGCTCCGAGTGTGGGCGTACGTGACGTGATATTCGGGTACCCCTGCAGGTGTATATCGAGTCGATTCACCGTCACTCATGGGTATGAGTACCGCTTGTTCACTGTGTTGTGACGTAGGTTAATATATGAAATGGTATGATTCCATATTGCTGATATGATTAAATTGTATTGCTACATGTGTACCACCAAATATTGCTCACTAAATTTCAGATTTCATGAACTGTTAACTTGTGGCTAAAAGATGAATTAAGGATGAACTTGTAGGCATGTCATTTGCTGCAATATGCCCCCCTATATTGTTATGACTTGCATATAGAGTTTCATGAGTAGGTGAGTCGGTTAAGCCTTGCTGAGCCATCGTGATCACTGTTGCTGCTATTAGTGTTTTTTCCAGGTGATGACTACCCCACGGACTCGGGTCATGAGTCCACCGGCGAGGGCTACCCTCCATCGGGGACCACGGCTGAGTGGGAGCCGTACACGCCACGCTGAGCTTAGGAGTGCAGCTAGTGTGGGTTGCCCTAGGGCTGGGCAACCGACTTTTGCCGGGTAGATGGGTGTGAGTTGTATAAACTTAGTTTCCGCTGCTGTAATCTAAACACTAGTTTGTAACTGAAGTTTTGTACTACTTTGTACATTTCAGTTGGTTTTCTATGTAATACAATATTGTTCTTATGATGTGTGCTGTCGGGTGTCGCATCGTGTGGCACCACCCTCTGCGATCCTGGATGAGCGGATTTTGGTCCGCCGCAGGCTGGTATCAGAGCCGCATTGGGGATAGCACACCAATTAAGGACTGTATTACGGGAAAACTTAGGTTTACGGTGAGAATTCGCTAGTTTGCCCAAGTAAGGACTATATTAGCATAGTTACTTAAAGTGAGAAGACTAACATATGTGTTATAATTCTGAATTTTAATTATGTAACGACGCACCTATGCTCAGGTAAGAATGGTAAGGAACGCCACCGAAAGCAGTTCAATTTCAGTTAGCTCCCCTGACGAGGAACGTGGTTCAGGGAAAGGTCTCACACCTTGGTGTGAGACGTCAATATGAAACTCTTTGACTCTTTATGTTCCTGAGTTCATATGAAACGCTGATCCCTAGCATGCATTAGGCAAGAAAGTGGAGACTCCATCGTGTGGTCAGTAACGTGATAGTGTGTTCGTCTAGAAATAGCCCAGGAGGACATACGCAGCGCTTGCCATCGGCGTGTCCTGCAGGGCAATAGGTGGTATCTGTTGGGGTGATAAAATTCCCAACCGTGACGACCCGTTCGCGCTCTACTCTGGTTCCCCGTCGTGTGGTGTTAAAACACGATCACGTACCTTCAGACGTGGCTTAACTCAAGGATGGCTGTATGGCAATGATATGGGCGTTTGTATTTACTTTTAAATATGGACCTTCCTGAAATGAAAATAACCCTTGAGTGCATCATTATTGTGTGTTCTTCTGCAGGTACTAACCACGTATGTATCCCGTGTATTATACGTGTGCGAGAGACCGTTTAGTGCCACAATTGAGATGTATATGCTGGTATAATCCGGTTAGGATTTTCTTTTTGTGATGAACGTAGTACCGACATATCATAAGCCTGTGCATGAAAGATAATGATAACCAGGAACTAAAATCACCAAGTTTCAACATGTAGGACCCTGGTTGGGTAGCAAAATTCAATAGTTAATCAGTTTAGCTCAAAGGGATTGAAAAACAGAGTGCTCTATTTTGGCAGCAAGTCTGCTGAACTTTGACAGAGCATAACTCACAGATTATTTAGCCAATGGAGGTGTGGGATATAGTTCTGAAAATAGGTTTAAGTTCTCTACAACTTTGTTGTAGACTTCCAGAGCTGAATCACACCTTAAACTGGTTGAAATTCCAGATGATTGTAAACTCTCCAGAACCAGGACAGATTCAAAACACTCTCTGGACTGTTCTGTTTTTCAAGCATAACTTTCTGTAGAAAAATCTAAAATTTTCATATGATACATTTTTGGAAAGGATTGAAGATGTGTTACATATTTGTAATTCAAAGTTTCTGCAATTTCAGCACAGAATTTAGTGGAAGTTAGAGTTGAAAACAGCAACTTCCAAAGGAGGTGCTGTTGAAATTCTTCCAGAAATTCTGTTGACTTTGAATTATCATAACTTTTTAACCAGAGCTGATCTGAGGGCAAATAAATACTAGTTGGAAAGATACTGAAGTTTACTTTAACTTAGGTATTCATATTGAGTCATGAAAATGCCCAGCACCAGATCAAAATCTGGAATATGTAGAAACTGGTCGTTCTGGCAGAGGGATGACAGTTGAACTCATTTGATAAGATTGTTGTACCCTAGGGGTTTTAAGTACTTCCATTGGGGTAGAACATACTCATGAGTGGTTATCATTGACTAGTGAAAGATTTGAGTATATGTCCTGCTCAAGTTTCTTTTGTTAAAGACCATGTTGGTGTCGTATTGAAGATAAAAGGGTAGTATACGTGATGACAAAGCGATATTAACGTCTCGTAGTGACCAAACCTAGTTGAGATGAACTTCCAAATAGGAAGTACGCCAAGATAGATTTAACTAGCTGGTATTGTTCTGGTATAGGTGTAGCTTGAGCAAAGTTATTACATTATCTATTAACGAGATGTATTGCATGTTTTACTGTCATTATGTTTTACGCCTATTTTATTGGACTGCATGAAGTATGTTGCGGGACTGATGTTTATTGTCGTATGGTAGTAGATGGTTCGCACTCGGGCCACACATGAGGTCGGTGGCTCTAGCCAGCAGGGGGTGATGACTCGCAGCCACCTGCCTACGACAGTAACCCGCAGCAACAACCCCCACCGCCGCCTCCGCTTACACTAGCGGATGTGATCGCGGCCCTGGTGGTAATCGTGAGGAGCAGACCGACCTGCTTCACACGATCGTGCAAAATACGTCCCAGACGGGGGCGTGTCAAGAGAGGGGGCCTCATGAGCCCCACGTTGTGACGTACTCGGACTTCATGAGTACGCACCCTCCGGTGTTCACTGAAGCAGCAGAACCCCTGGAGGCCGACAATTGGCTGCGGACGATCGAGTCCAAGTTCGGGCTGCTCCAATGCACGGAGCAGCAGAAGACTCTGTATGCGGCGCAGAAGCTTCACGGCGCTGCTGGTACATGGTGGGCGAATTATGTCGCCTCACTGCCGGCTGGCCATGCCGTGGAGTGGGAAGAATTCCAGGGGGCGTTCCGCGCCTACCATATCCCTTCCGGGATAATGAAGCGGAAGATCCATGAGTTCTTGGAGCTGAAGCAGGGCGGAAGAGTGCCCACGACTACGACCGTGCCTTCAACCATTTGGCGCAATATACGTCAGATTATGTCTCCACTGAGGAGAAGAAGCGAGAGCATTTCTATCGGGGGTTAAACCCCGAGATGAAGACGCATCTCGTCCGATGCAATCTCAGCACATTCAACGAACTCGTCAACGCCGCGATCATGCAAGAAGACACTCAGCGTGAATTAGCGGCTGAGCAGCGAAAGTGCAGCACTCCACCCAGCAGTGGGGGTGGAGCTCCTCAAAAATACTGCATGGTGTATCGGACACCATCCGGTCAGCAGTGGCATCCACTGGCGCGAGGTCAGCAGTTCGGGGGTCGTTCTTTCCAACCACCTCGACCGCTGATGCCACCACCACGACCGCAACAACAGCAGCAGCAGAAGATGGTACCCTGGGCGTTTCCACCGCCACAACGCGCCCCGGGTTTCCGTCCGCCAATGAGCGGAGGACTGCCCCGCTACAACTGCTACACGTGTGGCCAGTCGGGCCATTTCTCGAAGGACTGTCCCCAGGGGCAGCAGAGCAGCGGGCAAGCCCAGTATCAGGGCGGTGCTTGAGGCCGACCTCCGGTCAAGAAGGTTGGTCAGCGAACCGGGGGCGTTCACAACCTCGACAATGAGGACACCCCAGAGGGAGAGAATGTGCTGGCGGGTACGTTCACTCTCAACGATCAAGCAATCATCATATTATTTGATTCTGGTGCAACCCACAGTTTCATAAGTGCATCCTATGTGGCTAATCATCAAATGCAAGTCTTCCCAACTGATTGCTCATATATGATCTGCTCACGGGAGGGAAGATTTCAGCAAATATGATGATGCCAAAAGCACCGCTGTGCTTAGGTGGGAAGATATATCCCACCACCATGATAATCCTTACGGGACAAAAGATTTATGCAATCTTAGGGATGTCATGGTTACGCTACCATGGCGCTGTCCTGGACACCCTGACATGGACGGTTCATTTGAATTCTCTATTCCACCGTCCGCATTCCATGGTGTTAGACAATCCTGTCCAGGAAGTTTCAGCAACTAATAATACTGAAGCTCTCAAGTAAGGAGACATCCCCGTAGTCCAGGAATACCCCGATGTGTTTCCGGATGATCTTCCAGGCATGCCACCTGAGCGGGATGTGGAGTTCAAGATTGAGCTTGCACCCGGGACGACTCCCATCTCACGGACACCATACAAAATGGCTCCGAACGAGCTGGCTGAATTGAAAGAGCAACTCAATGATATGTTAAGCAAAGGTTTCGTTAGACAGAGTTCCTCGCCTTGGGGATGCTCAGCGCTGTTCGTAAAGAAGAAGGATGAAACCTTGTGGCTGTGTGTGGATTACCGGCCGCTCAACGCCATCACCATCAAGAACAAATACCCACTGCCCCACATTGACATCCTGTTTGATCAGCTTGTGGGTGCAAGTGTGTTCTCCAAGATGGACCTTCGCTCCGGTTATCATCAAATAAAAATCAGGGCGGAGGATATTCCAAAGACGGCTTTCTCGATGAGATATGGCTTATACGAATATCTCGTCATGTCTTTTGCTCTCACCAATGCTCCGGCACATTTCATGTATCTCATGAACTCAGTGTTCATACCGGAGGTGGACAAGTTCGTTGTGTTGTTCATTGATGATATCTTGGTTTACTCCAAGAAAAAAGCAGAACACGCCGAACACTTGAGAATCATTCTTCAACGATTGTGGGACCACAAGCTCTATGCCAAGTTCAGCAAATGTGAGTTTTGGATCAGCCAAGTGCCATTTTTGGGACATGTCATCTCAGCAGAAGGCATTGCGGTTGACCCAAGCAAAATTGAGCAAGTGATGAAATGGAAAGCTCCCACTTATGTCCATGAAGTCAGAAGCTTCCTCGGTTTAGCAGGATATTACCGGAGATTCATTCCGAGTTTTTCCAAGCTTGTTAAGCCGATGACAGAATTATAGAAGAAGGGAACAAAATATGTTTGGAACACAGCGTGTGAAGAAGCATTCCAAGCATTGGTGAATTATCTCACAACAGCCCCGGTTCTAGCTCAAGCGGATACGACCAAGCCCTTCGACGTGTATTGTGATGCGTCCGGTATCGGGCTCGGCTGCGTGTTGATGCAGGAAGGACGTGTGGTCGCATATGACTCACGCCAACTTCGAAACCATGAGCAGCACTACCCAACTCATGATCTTGAGCTTGCTGCTGTTGTTTTGGCGCTGAAAATATGGAGGCACTATCTCCTGGGGAATTTGGTGCTCCTCTGCACCGACCACAAGAGCTTGAAGTATATCTTCACACAGAAGGAGCTGAATATGAGGCAAAGGAGGTGGTTAGAACTAATCAAAGATTATGAGATTGAGATTCATTACCACCCCGGCAAGGCGAATGTGGTTGCCGACACGCTGAGTCAGAATTCACATGTCCATAACCTCACCATTCCACCGGTGGAAGAGGAAGAGCCGAGTTTATACTTGGTTCCTTATGGATCGCTCTACAACCTTTCCCTCATCCCTACCATTAGGGAGGAGATCATTGCAGCTCAAAAAGTTGACAAGGGCATGGCACATCTCCTGGAACGGATAGACAGCGAGGATATCAAATGTTTCCTGAAGAATGATGAGGGGACGCTATGGTTCAATGACCGCATAGTCGTACCCCGGAACATGGAGCTGAAAAAGAAGATCCTTAATGAAGCCCACTTGTCTAAATTCTCCATTCATTCGGGCAGCAAAAAAATGTACCAAGAATTGAAGAGTAAATTTTGGTGGACACGGATGAAGCGGGAGATCGCCAAATATGTATCTGAATGTGATACATGTAGACGAGTGAAGACAGATCACTTGAGAAAACCAGGGGTGTTGCAACCACTGGAAATTCCAGTATGGAAGTGGGAAGATGTGAGCATGTATTTCATTGTAGGATTACCCATGAATTTTAACAAGCATGATTCCATTTGGGTAATCGTTGACCGGTTAACCAAGTCAGTTCACTTCATTCCGGTGCATACCAACTACCATGCTAGCAAGTATGCGGAGTTGTACATTACAAGAATCTTGTGCTTGCATGGAGTACTCAAGACCATAGTCTCAGACCGAGGGGCATTATTTGTGTCTCGTTTTTCGGAGCAATTGAATGCTGCATTGGGTACTCAGCTGATTAGAAGCTCCGCCTATCACCCTCAGACAGATGGACAAACTGAGAGGGTGAACCAAGTCTTAGAAGACATGCTGAGAACGTGTGTCATCCACCATGGTAGAAACTGGGATGACCATCTACCGTTGGCGGAATTCTCGTACAACAATGGCTATCAAGCGAGTATCAAGGTGGCACCCAATGAGGCTCTCTACGGTCGCAAATGCCGCACCCCATTGAACTGGTGCAAGTCCGGTGAACGGGTCACATTTGGGGTTGATGTGGTGAACAACGCTGAAGAGCGCGTTAGGATGATTCAAGCCAACTTGAAGGCCGCTCAATCCCAGCAGAAAAGCTACGCTGATAAGAGGCATAGGCCGCTGCACTTTGACATGGGGAAACATGTGTACCTCCGTGTATCTCTGATGAAGGGCGTGCACCGATTCGGCATGAAGGGGAAGCTCGCCCCAAGATTTATTGGACCGTATGCTATCACCGAGAAGTGTGGACCAGTGGCGTATAGACAGGAGCTACCGGCATCTCTCTCTGGTGTTCATGACGTTTTCCATGTTTCACAACTACGAAAATGTATGAAACATACGGCTGCTGTTCCCACCGAAGACATCGGTGAGCTGCAACCGGATTTGACGTATGCTGAATATCTTGTGGCAATTATTGACGAGAAGGCTTGGACCACACGTAGCCGAATGTTGTGGTTCTACAAGATAATGTGGAGCAACCACACCGCTAAAGAAGAGACGTGGAAGAGCAAGGAATTCCTTCGCTCAAACTACCCAGAGTTCATGGCGTCTCATCACGGGTGAGTCCCTATTACATCACTCTCTTCTTTTGTAATCTCGGGACGAGATTCTTTTAAGGGGGGAGGGATGTAAAATCCCAAGAAATAGACTTGCAAAAGTGTTCATTTCATCACACCACCCCACCACAGTTCATTTGTTGGATAGCTCTTGAACTTTTGAGAAGAGCAAGTAAACACCAACAAGAGGGTGATTAGAGGGGAAAAGCCGTAATTTCAAAACAATAGGAGTCATATACATAAAAATGAAAGGTTGAGCTCACCTCTAGACCTTAAATATTCTTGGGAAGGCTCAGGCCAAGTTTCATGCAAATCCAAGACTTTTCGAGGCATTTTTGGAGTCATTTGTAAAAGGGGCCAATTTGAATGCAAATTCAAATTGCAGCCACTTTCATCACTTGAATTCAAAATTTGACTTCAGATTAAAACTCAGCACATTTTTCTAAGTTAGTCCACCAATCTCCATCCTCATTGGAGTTCATCTTATTGGGAGCAAAATTTGCATTCTTTCAAACTGAATTTGAATTTCAAATTCAAATATGCAGCAAATTTAGTCAAACTAATCTCGAATTGAGGAAATCAAATTCAAACCATGACTTGGTGGCTAAGTCTCTCATTCAATTGTGAGTAGCTGAGATCTTTTAAGTGAAAACAAAATTGAAAAACAGAAAAGTAATTAGAGGTGAGAGGGACCCACTGATCAGTGACTGCACTCAGAGTTTAACCGACTCAAACCAGGCGACATAGCGCGGGCGACCGACGCCGGCTCACAGAGGCCGCCAGCTCGCTCGGGACTTCCACCTCACAGTGAAAAATTTTGGCTCAAAGGCCAGCACACCGAGCTGCTCCACCCTTCTTTCTGTCCCCGAGCAAAAACGAGCACGTTCCGAGCTAGTCTCCAGTTTCCGCACAAGAACTCATCGCCGCTTCCTCTGATCACCGGTGACCGGCCGATCCCGGCTTTTTTGCACACCATCAACAGAGAAAAAAGGGTGCACTTACTTGTGCTGAAGCTGCAGGAGGAAACCGTGCTCCATTTCATGCGGTGTAGAGCAAGAATTTCTAGTTTTTTTCGTCGGAGCATGTTAGGGTTAGAGTATGGTCGACGGCGAAATTCGTTGCACAGAGGCAACCGCCGGTTAAGCTACAGCTCACCCACGCTCTAGAACACCTAGCACACCTCCTCGATCAAGTAGCCACAAGTTCCATGCACTAGGACCCTAGTTCTGCCAGAATTTCAGCCTGACGGCTGAAAACAGGGCACCTCGCCGGTGAGCTCTTAGTTGCGGCCATTTTCACGAGGATCAGTGCTCATATACGTGATCAGCAAGTCTCAGCGGAGCTCTCCGAGAAAACCGCGTCGAAAAAGGTGTAGAGAACATCGAGTTCGATGTCGCCGATGAGCTTCCGGCCGCTGTCACCGTCACGATCACTGTTCCGGCCATCGCCGAGCTCCGTTTTGTGCACCAGCGCGTTCCTCAGGCGGAAATGTGCACAGGTGGCGAGTTTCATCGATGGTCGGGCAGCAGAACGCCCAGCGGCGAGCTCTCCGGCAAAGGTGGTGGCAGTGAGCCGCGGGAGCGCGAGGTAGACGAAGCTCCGCGTGCCCCACGTGTCGGCCTCTGGTAAAACAGCGCTGGATCGATTGTGGCACGGAATTTCGTGTGACTACGCGGGAGACTCTGCGGACCCCCCGTGTGGTTTGGCTGTGGTGCTGACACATAGCCCGGGGACCCCCACCAGCCGGTTTAAACTTTTATTTGGATTTTCAGTTTGGTTCAAACTTCAAATGCATATAACTTCTGCTAGGAAGCTCCAAATTCAGTGAACCAAATTTTGTTGTATTCCTCTTTTTGAGTAATTTCCAGCAAAAAAAATTTCAGCTCATGATTCTTATTAGTTTTCCAGAATTAATTCCCTAAAATTTAAACTGTTGGGAATTTTATCTGGAGAATTACTTTATGAAAAATTCTGAAATTTGGCTGGGAGGTTCATTGGAAAGTCCTTGAGTCACAGGAAATCATACCCATCCATGTTAATTTAGTCCCCTTAATGGTGTGATTAAGTGAACAGCCCCGAGAAAATAGAAATATGTACAGAAACATTTTCCAGATTTTTTCAAATCTTGTTTAGGGCATAACTTCATCTAGAATGCTTCAAATGACATGAAAACAATTCCATTAGAACCATCTCAAACTCTAGTTTCCCGAAAGTAATGGTTGGAGCCATGAAAATCCCTGGAATTCCTTAGAGGCTCTACTAATGACCAAATAGGCTTTTATATGTACAGAGCTCATATGAACTTTGTTTCAAATGAAACTTGGTCAAGACTCTGGTTAGGACCCTACCAAGCCACTATAAAAATTTCAGAGCCAAAGGGGAGGGTTAGCTAGAGTTATGGTCTTTACATATTCAGTTTAGAACATTGCATTTAAATTGACATTTAGTATATCGCTTACGTGTAGTCGCTGAAGGCGAAGAAACTCTGGAAGTGCTGGACTTTCTTCTTCCGGATGAAGCCTTAACCTCTGAACAGCAGCAACAAGGCAAGCCCCGGTTTGCATTAACCAATTTTACAAAGTTTTGCTTTATTTATAATTAGTATGTGGTATGTATGTGCATTAGGTGTAGGTTGAATGAAACCCAAGTGCATAGCCAGATTATTCCCACAAGAGTGAGGGTATTGTATAAGTCCTCCAGTAGTATACGCTGTGCTTAATGTTCATAGAATTTCGGTACAAGTCGAGTAGTTGGAATCTACTCGCGAGTTTAGGAGTCGGGACATACTGGATTGGTTCAAGTGTTGTGAGATCATTTTAGTAAGAAAATGAGACTAGACAGGGGCTAGGGCACAGCAAGGGAAGTCTTGTGGGCACAGCTCTGTCCGTGTCGATTGAGGACCGATCCGTATGCGGCCCCGCTGAGCAAGTTTGAATGTACCAAAGGCATATCGGATACATTGGGTCCGATAAACCGATGTAACCTAAACATCCGGGCGTCAAGGCATAGCACACCGATTTATAGGTGTAGGTTTAGGGCAGCAAGGTGGAAATCATTTAACGAGCATATAGAGATACTCCGTGTAGGGAACCTCCTCTCCGTTTTGGTGCGACCGGTTCGACGTTTGGGCTGTTGGGTGAAAGGTAGTCCCGTACGACAGCAGTGGAGCGTGCTGGGCAGCTCCGAGTGTGGGCGTAAGTGAGGTGCTATTCTGGTATCGATGCAGGTGTATATCGAGTCAATTCGCCGTCCGTCGCGGTTATGAGTACTGCTTGTTCACTGTGTCGTGACGTAGGTTAATATATGAAATGGTATGATTCCATATTACTGATATGATTAAATTGTATTGCTACTTGTGTGCCACCAAAAATTGCTCACTAAATTTCTGATTTCATGAACTGTTAACTTGTGGCTAAAAGATTAATTAAGAATGAACTTGTAGCCGTGTCATTTGCTGCAATATGTCCCCCTATATTGTTATAACTTGCTCATAGAGTTTCATGAGTAGGTGAGTCGGTTAAGCCTTGCTGAGCTATCGTGCTCACTGTTGCTGCTATGAGTTTTTTTCAGGTGATGACTCCCCCACGGACTCAGGTTACGAGTCCACCGGCAAGGGCTACCATCCGTCAGGGACCACGGCTGAGTGGGAGCCATACACGCCGCACTGAGATGAGGAGTGCAACTAGTGTGGGTTGCCCTAGGGCTGGGCAACCGACTTTTGCTAGATAGATGGGCGTGAGTTGTATGAACTTAGTTTCCGCTGCTGTAATCTAAACACTAGTTTGTAACTGAAGTCTTGAACTACTTTGTACATTTCAGTTGGTTTTCTATGTAATACAATATCGTTCTTATGATGTGTGCTGTCGGGTGTCGCATCGTGCGGCACCACCCTCTGCGATCCTGGATGAGAGGATTTCGGTCCGCCACATATTTATAGTATATTTATGCTACTGACTCGTACTTACAGGAACATTAGCTCGGTGAATGACCGTGCAACGTTTAGGTGTGGAAAAGAGTTCGCACAGAAAAGTGACCCTTCACAGTCTGACCAGCTGTGCACTCCGGTGGTGACAGCTCGACTGGTGAGTCATCGAACTAACATGTTGCTTTATTTGTAACTAACATTGCTACTGACGCGTGTTTATGTATTGCTTATATTTGTAGGAGAAGTATGGGGAGGAGGCGGTGAAGATTCATGACCAAGATTACGAATGGCAGAACACACCAATCGATGTGAACGCCGTGTATGCGAGCGGTGGCGGTAAAGCCAATGGACGGTGAGAAGCTAGCTATTTTTCTTCTTGTCAATTCAATCTACATTATCTTACTCTTAATATTTTTTGTGGTGGACCGGAATCTGCTCATCCAGGATCGCAAAGGGTGGTTGTAAGGGCCTATGTTTCTGCACACATTCAAAGTGTTCATCACACCACACACACCTCATTTGAAGAAACTGTGTGAACACATTTGAAGAGCAAGTAAACACCATGAAAATGGTCATTAGAGAATAAACTCTCAAAATGCAAAAGTGGCATTTCCCACATGCATCATATAGGGGCTGGGCATATGAAAAACTCCTACACCTTGCTAGGAGTGCTCATGCAAAATTTCACCCAAATCCAAAACCTTTTTGAGGTCTTTTTGGTATAACTAGAAAGAGGGTAGTTTGAACTCAAATGCAAATTCAAACTACTTCCATCCCATGACTTCAAATGTGGGAGGCACATTCATACTCAGCACATTTTTTTGAGCTCACACACCAATTTTCACTCCATTTTGATTTGATCTTGACATGAGCTAAGTTTAGCAAATTCAAACTAAATTTGAATTTCAAACTGCATATGTGCTGAAAATACATTTAAACACTCCACAATTTGAATTCTTTCCAATTCAAATGGCCAGTTGGTAGATAATTTAAATGACCAAGGGTATTTGGGTCTCTACTGTTTAGAGCAGTGGGGAAAATTCAATATCAGAGGTTAAAACCGGAGTGGGACCCACATGTCAGCCTAACTAGCAAAATCAACCGACTGAAATACAGAGTACTCGGTTCTTGGGTTGCAGCCGAGCGCGCCACCAAGAGGATGACCGGCGCCAGCTCCTGCTTCAGTTCCCCGCGCTGGAGATCAGCTGCTGGGCTTCTTATCCCTCCCCGACGTGCTCCGGTTGCTCACAACCCGAGTCCACAGCGAGATCACTCTCCCTCACACCGAGCTCCACCGAAAGCAAGCCGCTCTCTCGGTTCCTCTCGTGAGCAGGCCGATCGATCGCGAAGAAAACCTTCCCAGTAGCAAAACGGCATCGTGAGTTTGTGAGCAACATCCTCGACGTCGTGTTGTCCAGTGATCAGGCGCCCTCGAGCTCAGCCAAGCGTTTTCTCGGCGAACTGAGCGTTGCCGCCATTCGGGGCTCTCGCGGACAGCTCGGCACAGCCATCGTCGCATCCATTTCCCTACACAAGGAAGGTGCGTCACTGCATGTAGATGGTGTATCCGAAAGCCGTTTGTCATATGATCAACCATCACATGAGAATTTCTAAGTTTACCGAAAGCTAGTTCATATTGGCCGAGCTCACCTCCGATTGAAATTCGGACTCCAGACACTCTTGTTGGTCAAGCCGCTTGGCCAGTAGGTTCTACACATGCTAGCACACACACTCGAGAAAGAAGCAAGGAAAAACGTTGAGGATCGGCCGAGATATGGCCGTTTTCCTTGCCGCCGTTGCAAAGTACCTCGGCTCACCGTCGAGGGTATGGTTTCTGGCGTTTCTAGCTTCCTCAAGGCCTTGTTTCATGTTCCTCGTGCTCCACTGAGGCTCTCCGAGCAATTCCCGATCGATTTGGTGCACTGTGGTGCGAAACCGACCTCGCTGAAACCCTAGCGGTTGCTGTCGCCGGTGCGCGCAGGTTTCCGGCCATCGCCGGTGCCCGGCGAGCTCACGGCTGAGTTCAGGAGGTCGGAAAATGGGGAGGCGGTAAGTTTCGGGCCGAGAGGTGGCCAGAAACTCGGTTCCGGCGAATCTCGCCGGAGACCGCCGCCGCCGGGTGTTTGGCGCGAGAGGAAGATGAAGCACTGTGTGTGGGACCCGCCGGCAGAAGTTTAAACTTTTATTTGATTTTCAGTTTTAGTTCAACCTTCAAACCCACATAACTTTGGCTAGGAAACTTTAAATCGGGTAAACCAAATTTTGTTGGATTCATCTCTCTGAGTACTTTCCAACAAATCAAGTTTCACTCTATGAAAATCCTTACTTCTCCAGAATTAATTCTTCAAACATTAAACTGTTTAGAATTTTAACTGGAGAACCCTTTGGAGGAAAATTCTGAAATTTTGCTTGGATGTTCACCCAAATATCCCTGAGCTACCATACAAATTTCAGATCCATTTGAGCTCATTTCATCCACCTAATGGTGTGATTAATAAAACTGTTCCTGAGAAAATAGAAAATGTCCAGAAACATTTTCAGAATTTCTCTGAAATGGTTTAGCTCATATCTTTAGCTAGGAACCTTAAATTAAGTGAAACCAATTCCATTAGAACCCACTGAAAATGTAGTATTCAGGAAGTCATGGCTTGCTCCATGAAAATCCCTAGAACACCCTAGGAGCTCCAATTAAGGCCAAGCACATAATTATTTGTGGAGGGCTCAAATGAGCTTTGCTACAAATGAAACTTGGCCAAGTCTCTGTTTAGGTTGTAGTCAAACCACAGTAAAAATTTCAGAGTCATTGGGTCTTTCTAGCAAGACTTATGACTCTCACAAGTTTAATTTCGATACAAATGCATTTAAATTGATACATATTTGTATTTATCATATGTAGTCGCTAAGGATGAGGAGGAACCCGAAGTCTTAGACTTCGTCAATACAGAGGAACAGCTAGCCTATGACCAAGAGCAGCAAGGCAAGCTCCGGTTTGCATTAATCCTTTTAAAAAATTCTTACTGTTTTGAGAACTTACTTTGAGCACCAACTTACTTCTTGCATTAGAGTCCTGTTTGAAACCCAAATGCATAGCCAAGAAAACCCTGGGTTGGGATTAGGTTTGAAAATCTCGTTAGATACTGCAATGCTAAGATAGTGTAGGATTTGGTACAAGTCGAGTAGTTGGAACTATTCGCGAGAATAGGCTAGAGGCACATCGCTCGGATAAAGATAGCAAATGAAACACATTGCAAGAAAAATGAGACTGAGCGGAGAGTAAGGGCAGCAGGACTTTGGGGCCTGGGTGCTATAGCTCCACTTGTGTTGATTGAGGACCGAGCCGTGTGTGGGCCTGTTGAACAAGCTAGAACAGTACCAAAGACCTACCGGCTATATGGGAACCATGAAACCGATGTAACTCGGGTAGCTGGGTATTGAGGCATTGTCTGTCGTTCAGCGGGTAGGTTGAGAGCTTGAGGTGTAAATGGGCTGGCGGCACTGCAGATGCTTGTGCAGAGATCTCTTGCTCGGGACGATAGGAATGGTTCAATATTTGGCTGACGGGTGAAAGGTGGTTGCGTACGACGTCCGTGATGGTTGCTGCAGGAAACATAGAGTACGGGCGTACGTGACGGGTTATTCGGGTAACCCTGCAGGTGTAAATCGATTATAATCACTGTCTCTCACGGTCACTGAGTAGCACTTGTTCACTGTACCGTGACATAGAAAGAACAGGCTAGATACATGTTAAAAGTTTGTTGATTTGAAAGTTATACTTTGCTTGTTAAAGTCTCGTTGTAGTTTAGAACTAATTAAAGTTCTTTTCAACTTTGGGCAAAGTACATGAGAGAAATGCATTTCTTGTTTGATTGCGGCTCTCTCATGTACCTTAGTGTAAGGTTTTTCACCACCTGCTGCTAAAACTTGAAAGTAAGGTTCAAATAATTAGGCGAGTCATTTGCAAATTATTTACCTCATGTACCCTAAATCCTTCATGTAGAAGTTTCATGTATAGGAGAGACGGGTTAGTCTTGCTGGGCCATCGTGCTCACTGCTTTTGTTTGAAGCTTTTGCAGGGGTTTATGAGGGACTCCCGAGGAGGAGACCGAACCCCGAGAGGGAAATCCCGTCGAGTGGGAGTCGTGCACGACGCCGAGTTAGTGTGCACGTGTGCTAGCGGGAACACGTTCATAAGCTGAACGGGAACTCGATGCGTAGTCTACGCCCATGAGTGTAGACTGAACATATTTTATTGTAAAAATGTTCATAAACTCGTTTGTGTAATAAAACTTTGCTTCCGCTTTGTATCTTTGTAATAAAACAGGTGGCAGGTAACCCGACCCGCTTTGATATCCTCTACGACTCTTCATGTCGTTTGGGGTATTCGAGCAACGTCTTTCCCTGGCGTGCGGTGGGCAAAATTTGGAGACCCCATCACGTGGCCCGTAACGTGAACACGTAGCTCAAGGCGTGTTTGGCTTGAGAACATCCGGGCGAGTGATGACGGCTGGGTGTATGAACTGTATGGATACCGGGCTCGATGTGCAGCCGAGTCTGATGATTGTATGAGTTATTTGCAGGTAGTCTAACCACGAAACGGTAGATGTGTAGCATCCGTGTGCGAGAGACGTTTACTGCCACTGAACTAACGAAACCGGCTAAGTCCAGTATAGGTTTTTCTTTGTGAGGAACGTAGTACCGACATGATGTGGTGACGCTTCGACGACACACTCCACTAAATGAACAACTTCATCGTAAAACTTTAAAGTTTTAATCTATAGCACTAAAACTTTGATGTAACCTCTTCCCTTAATAAGGATGTTCAAAGTTAACAAGTTTTCAACTTGTAGGGTACTAAGGACAGAGTCCCCTGTTTTCAGCTGAAATAAGGCTGAAGTAAATCAGAGTTAGAGGTTGAGTTCTTTCAAGGTTGGGGTCATATGATACATTTCTGGAAAGCTTTGGAAGAGGTTTACAACTTTTCTGTTGATGTCCGGAGGTGTTTCATTCCCTAACCAAACGAAAAATGCACTAGAGTTGAAACTGTCCAGAAAACAGGGAGAGCAAAAACTCTCTGTAACTCTCTGTAAATTGAGCATAACTTCCTGCATAAAAATCCAATAATAGAAAATGAGGTAGTTCTGGAAATTTCATGAGATGGGGTACAACTTTGTAACAGAAAGTTTTGTCAAATTTGGTGTAGAGTTTACTGGAATTCTTTGATCAAATTAGTACCTCAAGTAGGGAGGTGCTGTCCAATTTTCTCCAGAAATTCTGTCAACTTTGACATCTCATAACTTTTGAACCAGGACAGATATTAGGCCAAGCAAATAATTTCTGGAAAGCTATTTAAGTTAGCTTTAACTTTGATGTTGAACTCCAGAATTGGTTTTTGCTGTTAGCATGGTCCAAATCAGGTTGAAACGGAAACTGGTCAGGGCTGTCATCTTGGACAGCAGATCAGTAGTCAAATTTGTTTAAGTTTGAACTATGTTTCCAAGTTTTATGAGTTCAATGACATGTTTTATGTTATAACTCAATGGTTTACTGTTCAAATAAATATTTGACATTTCTCAAATATGTTTCTACAGATGACAGCGGATAGACAATTGGAGAATGGGTGGGTGGTGTCCCACTGTTCTCACCGCAGCGGTTATCCGGAAGTGTTGAAGCAAATGCTACAATATTTCGGGTACGTCGAGATGCTGCAGTACCTCGCCAAGGAAGAAGGCAAGGAGGGGAACAAGACGTGGATGATCCATGTCGAAATTTCTGCAGGACCTATGCCATCCGGTTGGGCGCCGTTCACCATCACGGTGAGAGGTAGACAGCCGGGGGAAATGTGGCAAGTGGCAGCCCGCGACACCATGTCGCGTTTCTGCCAACTACACGTGAGAGCTATGGAGGGCACTCCATAAGCGCTCGTTCCGGTGGAGAGATGAGCTAATCATGTGTGGGCGGAAAGGTACATGGAGGCAACAGATCCGGGTTGCCCAAGGTACAACCCCGCGGAGGCTAACATCAGCCTCCAGTTGAGGGCAGGGAAAGCCGTGATGGACAGCCAAGCTGTTCATACAGATTGTCTTGCTACAAAGATCAAGGAGAGCACAAGCCGTGGGGACCATTTCGAGAGTGCTCACAGCGCACTCCGTGATGTTCTCCTTCCGACGATCAAGCAACTGAACGAACAACATAATCAGTTGCATCGTCTGAAGAAGGCGAAGAGGAAAAGCCGTGTTGACATCACGGCTTTGCAACAACAGGTGCAGGACCTGACCCAGCAGAACGAGGTCCTCACTCAAGAGCGGGACAACGCTATTGAGGAGGGGCAAGGCTGGGAAGAGGACTACAACCAGGCCATGGACGAGGTGCACGCGTTGCAGGACCTCGTACCTCCGGTAATGGGCATACCATAGTGGGTGTCGTACCTGTGGTTTTGGGTCTTCCAGAAATGGGAGAGCCTGAACCGGAAGAGAGGTCATGGACCCAGAGCCACCAGCAGAACTAGCGGAGGAGGACAATCCACAGGAGGTCGAGTTCTACTCCGAGTAGTGGGTTACCGTTGCCAAGTAGGGCAGCGAAGGGGGTGTAAGGAAAACTTTTGTAATCGGTGACATGTCGTGTAGACAGTAGTGTATGTATAGGTAGTGATGACATGAGCACGACTTCTCAGAGACCCGAGAGTAATGTATCTTGTATAAAGTTTATGCTATATCAATATATGTGAATGTTGTGCAAATTAGTCATGTGTCACTTCAATACCTACTGTTTCATATGGAATTTTAAGTATGACATGTGCTAATCGCTGCTTTTTTTGAATTTCAGAATGACTCGCACTCGTGCCAACCCAAACGTTGGGGGTTCCAATCGGGGGGGAGAGACCTCCCAACAGCCTACCGAGGATTCCTCGGGACAGCAACAGCAACAACCGCCACCGCCAACGGTTACTTTGGCTGACATCGTGGCAGCGATGGCGGGTTCTCATCGGCACCACACGGAGTTGCTGCAAACCCTCATTGCGAATACGTCTCGACCAGAGAGGTGTCAAGATCGCGAGGAGCGCCAACAAAGCTCCTACTCCAACTTTCTGGCTACTCATCCCCCGGTATTCTCAAGGGCGGATGAACCCATCGATGCAGACAACTGGCTCCACACGATGGAGATGAAGCTCGGGCTGCTCCAAGTGAATGAGCAGCGCAAGACTCAATTCACGGTCCAACAGCTTCAGGGATCCGCGAGTGCTTGGTGGGCGAATTTCTGCGCCTCACAACCCACCGAGCGGGTTATGACCTGGACGGAATTCAGGATGGCCTTCAGGGCCTATCACATACCGCCGGGTATTATGAAGAGGAAGACGCAGGAGTTCTTACGCCTGCAACAAGGAAGCAGGAACGCGCTGGAATACTCCAGGGCGTCGAATGATCTTGTGCTCTATGCTTCGTATCACGCCGATACCGACGAGAAGCGGCGACATCATTTCTACCAGGGGCTTAACCCGCTCCTGAAGGACAAGCTGGCGATGTTCAATCGCGGCAGCCTCAATGATATTATTGATGCTGCGATTGTTCAGGAGGACCCCATCAAGGAGTTAGCGGTGGCGGAGAGGAAGCGAAGCGCGCCGCAAAGCAGTGGAGAAGGAGGTGGTCCTTCTCAAAAGTACCGGATGGTGAATCGCCCACCATCGGGTCCATGCTGGCAGCCACCACAGAGGCCGATGCCAATCCACACTCGGCCATATTCTCCACCAGCATTCTAGCCGGCACTGCCAGCACCACCTCCGCAACAACAACAGCAGCAGCAGGCGATACCGCGTGCGTATGCACCTCAGCAGCGCATGCCGGGCTTTCGTCCTCCAAGCACCGGTCAGGCAGCAGCCACATTCTACATGTGTGGTCGCCCAGGACACTTCACCAACAATTGTCCTTAGAGGCATGGTGGTGGAGTTGCACCACAGTTTCCAGGAAGGAACCAGCCCCGGAACCCCACTAATGCATGGCGGGAAAACAATAGGCCCGGCACTGTCCACCAACTTGCCATAGAGGACGTGCCGGGGGGAGAGCCAATCCTTGCGGGTTTGTTCCAACTCCACCAACATCCCGCCATAGTATTATTTGATTCAGGCGCCACGCATAATTTTATAAGCCAAGCTTTCATTGCTAAATACAGCATGCAAATACCACCTACCGAAATTCCATACTTGATTTGTTCACCGGGTGGGAAAATTTCAGCAAGCATGATGGTTTCTAAAGTACCATTATGCTTAGCGGGTAGAGTGTACCCTACGTCTCTAATAGTTTTAGAGGGACAGAAGGTTGATGTCATCTTAGGGATGTCGTGGTTAACCCGACACGGCGCTGTTTTAGACACCGTCCACCGAGTCGTGCATCTACACCCAGAAATGCACGAGTCACACTCTTTATTTCTGGACAGTCCAGAAATAAAACTTCCAAGTGTATATCAATCCACAACCATCAGATTGGAAGACATTCCAGTAGTCCGTGAGTTCCCTGACGTGTTCTCAGATGATTTACCGGGGATGCCGCCCGACAGAGAGGTGGAGTTCAAGATCAAACTTGCACTGGGAACCATGCCAATATCCCGAAGGTCGTACAAGATGGCGCCCAAGGAATTGGCTGAACTGAAGTTACAGTTAACGGACCTGCTGGAGAAGGGTTTTATTAGGCCAAGCTCCTCGCCATGGGGCTGTTCGGCATTATTCATGAAGAAGAAAGATGAGACGTTGCAGCTTTGTGTGGACTATCGTCCACTAAACACCGTAACCATCAAGAAGAAGTACCCGTTGCCACGTATCGACATGTTGTTTGATCAGTTGGTCGAAGCAAAGATCTTTTCCAAGATGGACTTAAGATCCGGGTACCACCAGATTAAGATACGGGCTGAGGATATTCCGAAGACGGCTTTCTCGATGAGGTACGGGCTTTATGAGTATCTGGTCATGTCCTTCGGCCTCACCAATGCTCCAGCTAATTTCATGTACTTGATGAACTCGGTGTTCATGCCGGAGCTGGACAAGTTTGTCGTGGTCATCATCGATGACATATTGGTATATTCCAAGTCGGAGGAAGAACATAGGAAGCATCTGCGTATAGTCTTGCAACGGCTGCGGGATCACAAGCTATACGTGAAATTCAGCAAGTGCAAATTCTGGATATCGCAAGTGCCTTTTCTCAGGCATGTTATCTCAGCGGAGGGAATCGCTGTAGACCCAAGTAAGATCACACAAGTGCTGAATTGGAAGTCCCCGAGAACTGTTCACAAAGTACGGAGTTTCCTTGGACTTGCGGGATATTATCGGAGGTTCATTCCGAACTTATTGAAGATTGCCAAGCCTATGACAGAGCTGCTGAAGAAGGCTACCAAATATGTTTGGAGTCCAGCATGTGAAGCAGCATTCAAGGCATTAGTGAAGCACTTAACATCAGCACCGGTTTTGGCTTAGCCAGAGACAAAAAACCATTCGATGTGTACTGCATGCATCCGGCATTGGGCTCGGATGTGTGCTGATGCAAGACCGAAAGGTGGTCGCGTATGGATCACGGCAGCTCAGAAACCATGAGCAGAATTATCCAACTCATGACTTGGAGCTCGCTGCCGTGGTGCTCACACTTAAAATGTGGAGGCACTACCTACTCGGTAACCTCGTGCATCTATATTCCGACCACAAAAGCCTCAAGTACATATTCACTCAGAAAGAGCTGAACATGAGGCAGCGAAGATGGTTAGAGTTGATAAACGATTACGAAATAAAGATCCATTATCACCCCAGCAAGGCAAACGTAGTGGCGGATGCGCTGAGTCGCAAGTCACACGTCAACAATCTAACCATCACACCATTGGAAGAGAGCGAGCCACCATTACATGTGATTCCGCATGGAGCTCTCTACAACTAAGCTTTAATCCCCACCATCCGTGAAGAGATAGCGGCAGCTCAGAAACATGACAAAGGCATGTCGCATTTGCGGAGACGTGTAGACAGTGGGGAGCTGAAATGTTTCCAGAAAGACGGAGACAGCATCCTATGGTTCAAGGACCGGATCGTCGTACCCCGTAACCCGGAGTTACGGAAGAAAATCGTTGATGATGCTCACTTGTCAAAGTTTCTATTCACCCCAGCAACAACAAAATGTATCAAGAACTCAGAAGCAAGTTTTGGTAGACACGGATGAAGCGGGAGATCGCAAAGTACGTGTCCGAATGTGATACATGTCGAAGGGTGAAGGCAGACCATATGAGGAAACCGGGACTGCTACAACCACAGGTCGTTCCTGCCTGGAAGTGGGAAGATGTGAGCGTTGACTTCATCGTTGGTTTACCCACCACTTTTCAGAAACATGATTCTGTTTGGGTGATCGTCGACCGGCTCACCAAATTGCCCATTTTATCCCGGTCAACACCAACTACAATGCCAAAAAGTATGCTGAATTGTACATTTCACGGATCCTATGCTTATACGGCGTACCCGCACCATCATATCAGATTGGGGCACTTTATTGTGTCCCGTTTTTGGGAGAAGCTACACGCTGTGTTGGGGACGAAGCTGATCCATAGTTCAGCGTACGACCCGCAGACAGATGGAGAAACCGAGCGGGTAAATCAGATTTTAGAAGATATGCTACGAGCTTGCGCTATCAACCACGGTAAGAATTGGGATGATCACTTACCGTTGGCCGAGTTCTGTACAACAATGGGTACCAAGCCAGCATCAAGATGGCGCCTTACGAAGCGCTATACGAGAGAAAATGCGGCACACCGCTGAATTGGTGTGAGTCGGGCGAAAGGGTTACCTTCGGGATTGTTCTTGTCAACAACAGGGAGGAAAAGGTTCGGATGATTCAAGCAAACCTAAAAGCCGCCCAATCTCGACAAAAACAGTATGCGGACCAGAGAAGACGCCCATTACAGTTCAAAGTCAGGGATCACATATCTAGGTCTGTCCCCAATGAAGGGCGTAAACAGATTCGGGGTGAAAGGAAAGTTGGCACCCCGATTCATCGGTCCATTTCAGATTACAGAAAGATGTGGATCAGTAGCATACCGGCTGAAATTACCAAAAGAACATTCCGGTGTGCACAACGTCTTTCATATTTCCCAGCTGAGAAAGTGTCTTAAGCTATCAACTACCATTCAGCTGGAGGATATAGAAGAACTGAAACCGGATCTCACGTATCGGGAGGAACCGGTTCAAATTATTTATGAAAAGGCCCGAACCACACGCAACCGTACCTTGTGGTTCTACAAAGTTCTATGGAGTAATCACTCCGTAGACGAAGCGACATGGGAGAGCAAAGGTTTTCTTCACGCCGAATACCCCCGACTTTTTCGCGTCGCGTATACGGCAATCTTCCACCGTCCTCTCTCTCATTTTCACCTTATAATCTCGGACGAGATTCTTTTAAGGGGGGAGGAATGTAAGGGCCTAAGTTTTTGCACACATTCAAAGTGTTCATCACACCACACACATCTCATTTGAAGAAACTGTGTGAACACATTTGAAGAGCAAGTAAACACCATCGACATGGTCATTAGAGAAAAAACTCACAAAATGCAAAAGTGGCATTTCCCACATGCATAGGGGCTGGGCATATGAAAAACTCCTACAATTTGCTAGGAGTGCTCATGCCAAATTTTACCGAAACCCAAAACCTTTTTGAGGTATTTTTGGGTATAACTAGAAAGAGGGTAGCTCGAACTCAAATTCAAACCACTTCCATCCCATGACTTCAAAAGTGGGAGCCACATTCATAATCAGCACATTTTTGTGAGCTCAGTCACCAATTTTCACTCCATTTGGAGTTGATCTTGACATGAGATAAGTTTTGCAAATTCAAACTCAATTTGAATTTCAAACTGCATATGTGCTGAAAATACATTCAAACACTCCACAATTTGAATTCTATCCAATTCAAATGGCCAGTTGGTAGATAATTCAAATGACCAAGGGTATTTGGGTCTGTACTGTTTAGAGCAGTGGGGAAAATTCAATTTCAGAGGTTAAAACTGGAGTGGGGCCCACATGTCAGCCTAACTAGCAAAATCAACCGACTGAAATACAGAGTACTCGGTTCTCGGGTTGCAGCCGAGTGCGCCACCAAGAGGCTGACCGGCGCCAGCTCCTGCTGCAGTTCCCCGCGCTGGGGAACAGATGCCCAGCTTCTTGTCCCTCCCCGACGTGCTCCGGTTGCTCACACCCCGAGTCCACAGCGAGATCGCTCTCCCTCACACCAAGCTCCACCGAAAGCAAGCCGCTCTCTCGGTTCCGCTCGTGAGCAGGCCGATCACTCGCGAACAAAACCTCCCCAGTAGAAAAACGGCATCGTGAGTTTGTGAGCAACATCCTCAACGTCGTGTTGTCAAGTGATCAGACGCCCTCGAGCTTAGCCGAGCGTTTTCCCGGTGAACTGAGTGTTGCCGCCCTTCGGGGCTCTCGCGGACAGCTCGGCACAGCCGTCGTTGCGTCCATTTCTCTACACAAGAAAGGTGAGTCACTGCATGTAGATGGTGTAGTCGAAAGCCGTTTGGCATATGATCAACCATTGGATGAGAATTTCTAAGTTTACCGAAGCTAGTTCATATGGGCCGAGCTCACCTCCGATTGAAATTCGGACTCCACACACTATTGTTGGTCAAGCCGGTTGGCCAGTAGGTTCTACACATGCTAGCGCACACGCTCGAGAAAGAAGCAAGGAAAACCGTTGAGGATCGGCCGAGATATGGCCGTTTTCCTCGCCGCCGTTGCAAAGTACCTCAGCTCACCGTCGAGTGTATGGTTGCTGGCATTTCTAGCTTCCCCAAGGCCTTGTTTATGTTCCTCGTGCTCTACTGATTCTCTCCGAGCAATTTCTGATTGATTTGGTGCACTGTGGTGTGAAACTGACCTTGCCAAAACCCTAGCGGCTGCTGTCGCCGGTGCGCGCAGGTTTCCGGCCATCGCCTCGTTAGACCGTCTCTCCTATATGCACGATGGCTCAACAAGACTTGACCGACTCACCTACACATGAAACTCTATATGCAGGTTATAACAAATATAGGATGACATGTTGCAGCAAAACACAAGCCTACACATTCATCCTTAATTCATCTTTTAGCCACAAGTTAACAGTTCATAAAATCCGAAATTTAGTGAGCATTATTTGGTGGCACACATGTAACAATACAAGTTAATCATCATAGCAATAATGAATCATACATTTCATATATTAACCTACGTCATGACTCAGTGACCAAGTGGTACTAGTCACCGTGAGGGATGGCGAATCGACTCGATATATACCAGCAGGGATACCCGAAGAGCACGTCACGTACGCCCACCCGTGGAGCTGCACAGCACGCTCACTCGATGTCGTACGGGACATTCTTTCACCCAACAGCCCAAACGTCGAACCGGTCACACCGAAACAGACAGGAGGTTCCCTACACAGAGCATCTCTCTATGCCCGTTAGCAGATTTCCACCTTGCTTCCCTCAACCTACACCTATAAATCGGTGCGTTATGCCTCGACGCCTGGAGGTTTAGGTTACATCGGTTTACCGGGGCCCATATATCCGATATGCCTTTGGCACGTTCAAACTTGATCAGCGTGAGCCACACACGGATCGGTCCTCAATCGACACGGACAGGGCTGCGCACACAAGACTTCGTCTTGCCGCGCCCTAGCCCCTGCCTAGTCTCATTTTCTTACTAAACTGATCTCACATCACTCGAACCAATCCCGTGTGTCCCAAAGCCTAAACTCGCGAGTAGATTCCAACTACTCGACTTGTACCGAAGTTCTATGAACATTAAGCACAGCGTATACTACTCGAGGACTTATACCCTAACCTCACTCTTGTGGGAATAATCTGGCTATGCGCTTGGGTTTTATCCATCCTACACCTAATGCACATGCGTACCTCATACTAAGTATACATAAAGCAAAACTTTGTAAAATTGGTTAATACAAACCGGGGCTTGCCTTGTTGCTGCTGGTCAGTGGTTAGTGTTTCGTCCGGAAGAAGGAAGTCCAGCACTTCCGGAGTTTCCTCGCCTCCAGCGACTACACGTAAGCAATATACTATATGTCAATTTAAATGCAATGTTTTAAATTGAATATGTAAAGACCATAACTCTAGCTAGCCCTCCCATGTCTCTGAAATTTTTATAGTGGCTTGGTAGGCTCCTAACCAGACTCTTGACCAAGTTTCATTTGAAACAAAGTTCATGTGAGCTCTGTACAAATAAAAGCCTATTTTGTCATTAGTAGGGCCTCTAAGGATTCCCATGGATATTCACGGCTCCAACCATTGCTTTCTGGAAACTAGAGTTTGAGATGGTTCTAATGGAATTGGTTTCATGCCATTTGAAGAATTCTAGAGGAAGTTATGCACTAAAACAAGATTTGAGAAATTCTGAAGAATGTTTCTGTATATTTTTCCATTTTCTCAGGGAAGTTCACTTAATCACACCATTAGGGGGATTAATGAAATTGGATGGATCTGATATTTTTACTGTGACTCAAGGATTTTCAAATGAACATCGTAGCCAAATTCCAGAATTTTTCATACAGTAATTCTCCAGATAAAATTCCCAACAGTTTAAGATTTAGGGTATTAATTCTGGAAAACTATTGAGTTTCATGAGCTGAAATTTATTTTTCTGGACAGTACACAAAAAGTTGAATTCAGCAAAATTCATTTCACTTAATTTGGAGCTTCGTAGCAAAAGTTATAGCTAGTTGAAGTTTCAACCAAATTCTGACATTCAAATAAAAGTTTAAAGCGGCTGGTGGGTCCCAGGGCTACGTGTCAGCTCTGCAGACAAGCCACACAGGGGTCCGCAGAATTTCCCACGTAGTTGCATGAGATCCCGATGCCACAGCCGATCCGGTGCGGTTTTAGCAGAGGCCAACACGTGGGGCCCGTGGAGCTTCGTCTACCTCACGCTCCCGCGGCTCCCCGCCGCCCCCCTCGCCGGAGTACTCGCCGGGAGACTGTTCCTGTGACTGGAACTTGACCAAACTGGCCGCCCCCGCCTGAAATGTCTCGGGGAACCCGTTGCTGACCATGTTGCCGGCCGGTAATCACTGGAATTGGTTGTGCGACAGCGACAGTCCACAGGGCGAGTTCGGCGATGTCGGTATGGCGCTGTCATGTCTCAAAGTCCCCTCTGTTGGCTCCTACAGCACCGCCATGACCTACAGAGCAACGACCCAGCCTCTGATCTTGCTCAAGGTTGCGGCAAACCGGACTTCACCGTGCGACCTAGGTCTAAACCCGATGATGAACGAGAAACCCAAAGAACTCGGTGGTTTCTCATTGAGTTCCCGTGATTTTTGAGCGTATGGATTCGCAGGGACGTTTCTAGCTGTTTGTCAAAGCTGGGGAGCGATTGCTTGACCGGTTAGCCCGAATTTTCAGTTTAAACAAACACGGGCTATATCACATGCTATTGGCAAGAACTGAAATTCTGGTGAGCACACTGTATGGCATGCGACCAGGGTTGCCGGACAGAAAGTGCACTCCTAGACGAACCTTTTGGCGTGCCCAACTAGGCGTAAGACCAAACCTAGCGGCTGGTGCGACAGCCAGTCGTGCGCTGGGGAGGTGGCAGCTCGAGCAGCTCGGTGTCGAGCGCTGCAGAAGCCCGGAGAACAGAGCGCGCGCGGTTTGCTTCACTCAGCGGCTTAACTGACATGTGGGCCCTTTTCTCCCCTCTATTCCTTTCTCCCCCTTCTGCTGCAAATATCTCAACCACTCAAAATTGAATGGTAGACTTTGCCACCAAGGCATGGGATGAAATTTGAATTCCTCAACTGAAATTGGTTTGGCTACATTTGTTGCCCATTTGAATTTGAAATTCAAATTCAGTTTGAATTAATGCAAATTTAGCTCCCGACAAGATGAACTCCAATGGGGATGAAAATTGGTGGACTAACTCAGAAAAATGTGCTGAGTTTTAATATGAAGTCAACTTTTGAATTCAAGTGATGAAAGTGGCTGCAATTTGAATTTGCATTCAAATTGGCCCCTTTTTCAAATGTCCCCAAAAGTGCCTCAAAAAGGCTGGGATTTGCATGAAACTTGGCCTGAGCCTTCCTAAGAATATTTAAGGTCTAGGGGTGAGCTCAACCTCTCATGTTTATGTGTATGGATCCTATTTTTTGAAGTTATGGTCCGAGCCTTCTCATCAATAATTGCCACCGGATATTCCGCATACGTTAAATCCGGTTGCAGCTCGCCAATGTCTTCGGTGGGAACAGCAGCCGTATACTTCAGACATTTTCATAGTTGTGAAACATGGAAAACGTCGTGAACACCAGCGAGAGATGCCGGTAGCTTCGGTCTATACGCCACTGATCCACACTTCTCGGTGATAGCATAGGGTCCAATAGATCTGGGAGCGAGCTTCCCCTTCACGCCGAATCGGTGCACGCCTTTCATCGGAGATACACGGAGGTACACGTGTTCCCCGATGTCGAAGTGTAGCGGTCTACGCCTCTTATCAGCTAACTTTTCTTATGGGATTGAGCAGCCTTCAAGTTGGCTTGAATCATCCGAACGCTCTCTTCGGCGTCGTTCACCACATCAACCCCGAACGTGACCCTTTCACCGGACTCGCACCAGTTCAATGGGGTGCGGCATTTGCGACCGTAGAGAGCCTCATATGGTGCCATCTTGATACTCGCCTGATAGCCATTGTTGTATGAGAATTCCGCCAACGTAGATGATCATCCCAGTTTCTACCGTGGTGGATAGCACACGCTCTCAACATGTCTTCTAATACTTGGTTCACCCTCAAAGTTTGCCCATCTGTTTGAGGGTGATAGGCGGAGCTTCTAATCAGCTTAGTACCCAATGCAGCTTGCAACTGTCCCAAAAACGAGCCACAAATAATGCCCCTCGGTCTGAGACTATGGTCTTGGGTACTCCATGCAAGCATAGAATTCTTGCAATATACAACTCCGCATATCTACTGGCATGGAAATGTGTATGCACGGGAATGAAGTGAGCCGACTTGGTTAACCGGTCAATGATTACCCAAATTGAATAATGCTTGTTGGAAGTAAGGGGTAATCCCACAATGAAATCCATGCTCACATCTTCCCACTTCCATGCTGGAATTTTCAGGGGTTATAGCAGCCCTGATTTTCCCATATGATCCGCTTTCACTCGTCTACACGTATCAAACTCGGATACGTACTTAGCCACTTCCCGCTTCATCCGTGTCCACCAAAATCTCTTTTTCAAATCTTGGTACATTTTGTTGCTGCCCGGATGAATGGAGAATTTAGACAAGTGAGCTTCATCAAGGATCTTTTTCCTCAGCTCCATATTTCGGGGTATGACTCTGCGGTCATTAAACCACAGCGTCCCCTCATCATCTTTCCGGAAACATTTGATTTCCCCGTTATCTATCTATCTCGAGAGATTGTCCATGCCCTTGTCAACTTTCTGAGCTGCAATGATATCTTCCCTAATGGTAGGGATGAGGGCAAGGTTGTAGAGTGACCCATGAGGAACCAAGTATAAACTCCGCTCTTCCTCCTCCACCGGTGTAATGGTGAGGTTATGGCGATTTCCGACTCAGCGTGTCGGCAACCACATTCGCCTTGCTGGGGTGGTAATGAATCTCAATCTCATAATCTTTGATTAGTTCAAACCACCTCCTTTGCCTCATATTCAGCTCCTTCTGGGTGAAGATATACTTCAAGCTCTTGTGGTCGGTGTAGATATGCACCAAATTCCCCAGGAGAGAGTGCCTCCACATTTTCAGCGCCAAAACCACAGCAGCGAGCTCAAGACCATGAGTCGGATAGTGCTGCTCATGGTTTCAAAGTTGGCGTGAGCCATATGCGACCACACGTCCTTCCTGCATCAACACGCAGCCGAGCCTGATACCAGACGCATCACAATACACGTCGAAAGGCTTGATCGTATCCGGTTGAGCTAAGACCGGGGCTGTTGTGAGATGCTTCACCAATGTTTGGAACACTCCTTCACATGCCGCGTTCCAAACATATTTTGTTCCCCTCTTCAATAATTCTGTCATCGGCTTAGCAAGCTTGGAGAAGCTTGGAATGAATCTCCGGTAATATCCTGCTAAACCGAGGAAGCTTCCGACTTCATGAACAGAAGTGGGAGCTTTCCATTTCAGCACTTGTTTAATTTTTCTTGGGTCAACCGCAATGCCTTCCGCTGAGATGATATGTTCCAAAAATGGCACTTGGCTGATCCAAAACTCACATTTGCTGAACTTGGCATGGAGTTTATGGTCCCGCAATCGTTGGAGAACGATTCTCAAGTGTTCGGCGTGTTCTGCTTCTTTCTTGGAGTAAACAAAGATATCATCAATGAACACCACAACGAACTTGTCCAGCTCCGACACAAACACCGAGTTCATGAGATACATGAAATGTGCCGGAGCATTGGTGAGACCAAGATACATGACGAGATATTCGTATAGTCCATATATCGTCGAGAATGCGATCTTCGGGATAACCTCCGCCCGGATTTTTATTTGATGATACCCGGAGAGAAGGTCCATCTTGGAGAACACACTTGCACCCACAAGCTGATCAAACAGGATGTCAATGCGGGGCAGTGGATATTTGTTCTTAATGGTGACGGTGTTGAGCGGCCGATAATCCACACACAGCCTTAAGGTTTCATCCTTCTTCTTGACGAACAGCGTCGAGCATCCCCAAGGCGAGGAACTCGGTCTAATGAAACCTTTGCTCAACAGATCATTGAGCTGTTCTTTCAATTAAGCCAGCTCGCTCGGAGACATTTTATACGGTCTCCGTGAGATAGGAGTAGTCCCGGGTGCAAGCTCAATCTTGAACTCCACATCCCGCTAAGGAGGCATGCCCTGAAGATCATCCGGAAACACGTCGGGGTATTCCCGGACTATGGGGATGTCCTCTAGCTTAGAAGCTTCAGTATTATAGGCGGCTGAAACTTCCCGGACTGGATGGTCTAGTAAGAGGGACTGCGGATGGTGTAGTGGGGGAGTTGAGGTGCACCGTCCATGATAAGGTTTCTAGGACAGCGCCATGGTAACTTAACCATGACATCCCTAAGATTGCATCAATCTTCTGCCCCTCAAGAAAAATCATAGTGGTGGGATATATCTTCCCACCTAAGCACAGTGGTGCTTTCGGAATCATCAAAGTTGCTGAAATCCTTCCTCCCGGTGAGCAGATCATATAAGAGCATTCGGTTGGAAAGGCTTTCAGTTGATGCTTAACCACATATGATGCACTTATGAAGTTGTGGGTTGCACCAGAATCAAATAATGTGATGATTGCTTGATTGTTGAGAGTGAATGTACCCGCCAGCACGTTTTCTCCCTCTGGGGTGTCCTCATTGTCGAGGTTGCGAACGCCCCCAGTTTGCTGACCAACCTTCTTGACCGGAGGTCGGCCTCGAGCACCGCCCTGATACTGGGCTTGCCCACTGCTCTGCTGCCCCTGGGGACAGTCCTTCGAGAAATGGCCCGCCTAGCCACACATAAAGCAAGTGTAGTGAGGCGGTCCTCCGCTGATCGGCATACGGAAACCCGGGGCGTGTTGTGGCGGTGGAAACGCCTGGGGTACCATCTGCTGCTGCTGTTGCGGTCGCGGTGGTGGCATCGGCGGTCGGAACGGGGGTGGCTGGAAAGAACGACCCCCGAACTGCTGAGCTCGTGCCGTTGGATGCCACTGCTGACCGGATGGTGTCCGATACACCATGCGGTATTTTTGAGGAGCTCCACCCCCACTGCTGGGTGGAGTGCTTCGCTTTCGCTGCTCAGCTGCCAATTCACGTTGAGCATCATCTTGCATGATCGCGGCGTTGACGAGTTCGTTGAACGTGCCATGATTGCGCCGGACGAGATGTGTCTTCATCTCGGGGTTTAATCCCCGATAGAAATGCTCTCGCTTCTTCTCCTCAGTGGAGACATAATCCGACGCATATTGCGCCAGATGGTTGAAGGCACGGTTGTAGTCGTGGGCACTCCTCCCTCCCTGCTCAGCTCCAAGAACTCTTGGAACTTCCTCTTCATTATCGTGGGAGGGATATGGTAGGCGCGGAAGGCCTCCCAGAATTCTTCCCACCCCACGGCGTGGCCAGCCGGCAGTGAGGCAACATAGTTCACCCACCATGCACCAGCGGCACCGTGAAGCTGCTGCGCCGCGAAGAGAGTCTTCTGCCGCCCGGTGCATTGGAGCAGCCCGAACTTAGACTCGATCATCTGCAGCCAGTTGTTGGCGTCCAGGGGTTCTGCTGCTTCAGTGAACACCGGATGGTGCGTACTCATGAAGTCTTAGTACGTCACAACGTGGGGGTCACGAGGCTCCCTCTCTTGACACACACCTGCCTATGACGTATTTTGCACAATCGTGCGGAGCAGATCGGTCTGCTCCTCACGATTACCCACCAGGGCCGCGATCACATCCGCTAATGTAAGCGGAGGCGGCGGTGGTGGTTGTTGCTGCGGGGTGCTGTCGTAGGCAGGTGGCTTGGAGTCATCACCCCCCTGCTGGCTAGAGCCACCGACCTCATGCGTAGCCCGAGTGCGAACCATCTGCAACCATACGACAACAAAAATCAGTCCCGCAACATACTTCATGCAGTCCAATAAAATAGGCGTAAAACATAATGACAGTAAAACATACGATACATCTCGTATATAGATAGTGTAATAAGTTTGCACAAGATACACCATTACCAGACCAAATACAAGCTAGTTCAATCCAAATTTGCGGACTTCCTCTTTGGAAGTTCATCTCAACTAGGTTTGGTCACTACGAGATGTTAATACCGCTTTGTCATCACGTATACTACCCTTTTATCTTCAATACGACACAAACATGGTCTCTAGCAAAAGAAACTTGAGTAGAACATATACTCAAATCTTTCACTAGTTGAAGATAACCACTCATGAGTATGTGCTACCCCCTTTGGAGTACTTAAACCCCCTAGGGTACAACAATCTCTCAAAGGAGTTCAACTGTCATCCCTGTGCCAGAATGACCAGTTTCTATATATTCCAGATTTTGGTCTGGTGCTGGGCATTTTCATGACTCAAGCTGAATACCAAAGTTAAATTTAACTTCGGTATATTTCCAATGAGTATTTATCTGCACTCAGATCAGCTCTGATTAAAAAGTTATGATAATTCAAATTCAACAGAATTTCAACAGCACCAAATTTGGAAGTTGCTGGTTTCAACTCTAATTTCCACTTAACTCTGTGATGAAATTGCAGAAACTATGAATTACAAAGATTTAACACATATCCTACCCTTTCCGAAAATGTATCATATGATAATTGTTTGATTTTCCTACAGGAAGTTATGCTTGAAAAACAGAACAGTCCAGAGAGTGTTTTGAATCTGTCCTGGTTCTGGACAGTTTACAATCATCTGGAATTTCAGCCAGTTTAAGGTGTGAATCAGCTCTGGAAGTCTAAAACAAAGTTGTAGAGTACTTAAACACCTTAACATAACTATATCCCACACCCCCATTGGCTAAATAATCTGTGAGTTATGCTCTGTTAAAGTTCAGCAGACTTGCTGCAAAAACAGAGCACTCTGTTTTTCAATCCCTTTGAGCTAAACTGATCAACTATTGAATTTTTCTACCCAACCAGGGTCCTAAATGTTGAAACTTGGTGATTTTAGTTCCTCGTTACCATTATATTTCATGCAAATGCCTATTATATGTCGGTACTACGTTCCTCACAAAAGAAAATTGTGAGACCTATGTGTGCTGAAAACATTGGCTTTGACGATAAAAGTTTTGAATACTACCAAAACACCTTTTTAACAAGTTCTGACTCTAGGTCCGATCTCCTGCAAGGTCCGACGATAGGTCCGACGTAAGGTCCGACTTGCTTTGTCTAGGTCTGCCTTATTTTGGCTAGGTCCGACTTGTTTTCGCTAGCTCCGACTAGCTTTGGTAAGTTCCGTGCTAGGTCCGACTAAGCTTTAGTAAGCTCCGGCGCTTGGTCCGACCAGCTTTGGTAAGCTCCGGTTCAAGGTCCGGTTAGTTTTGGTAAGATTCGGAGCTTGATTGCAATGGTTCTGATTTTAACTTACAATGTTTCGAACTTGCTTTACTCTTATGGAAAGTTTGCTTAGTATTATTTTACTATGTTTTTGGTGTGTTTTAGTGGTTATGGATGATATCATTTTTCTATGGTTTACAACATGCTTATGTGAGGTGCTCACGTAAGATGTTGTAGTTTCGGAACTAACGAGAGTCAAGTCGAGGACTTGTGCTCAGAAGCATTGGTTGTTTATTCATGTGCAGATGTTGCTTGAGTTCAAGACATGGCTGGTGACAGGATCCATTGAACTAGTCTTAGGGAGAAGATGAGGTTCAACAACCAAGTTCGGGAGGAATTGTGGTTGAGTTGATCGAGAGATTGCTCAGCATGTTTGAATCAAGAACAATGCATATGAAGGTATCTTGGATGTCGTTGGAAGGTGTTTGCACGTGTGCAAGGAGTGCATGGACGTGGCTGTATGGTTCCAAGGCGTGATGAAGAGATGTTGACGTAAAGAATTGGTCGGAAAGGTCCAACCGACTATGTTATGGACTCAGGCTGCGGCTGAGTCGTGTTTGACTCAAATATGGAAAGTTTTGAGATGGTTATGATAGGATTTCGTGTGGGTCACGAATTTGAGTTGTTTTAGGAATGTTTGGGATGTTACTAAGTGTAAGGGCCTCAGTTTTAGACACATAGTTGAAGTGTTCAGCACCATACACACACACCTCATTTGAGGAAAGATGATGAACACAAATGAAGAGCAAGTAACCACCATCAACATGCTCATTAGAGAACAAACTCACATATTGAAAAAGTGGTATTTCCGACATGTGATATAGGTGGCCTGGACATATGAAAACTCCTACACATTGCTAAGGATGTCCATGCCAAGTTTCACCCAAACTCAAAACCTTTTTGAGGTCATTTTGGGTATAGTTAGGAAGAGGGCAGTTTGAAACCATATTCAAATTCAAACTGTCTTTATTCCATGAATTTAAAAGTGGGAGGCATATTCTTATTCAGCACATTTTTGTGAGCTCACACACCAATTTTCACTCCATTTGGAGTTGATCTTGACATGAGCTAAGTGGGACAAATTCAAACTTTATTTGAATTCAAAACTGAACTTGTGCTGAAATTCATTCAAACCAAACCCAATTTTGAATTCTAATCAATTCAAATGGCTCATAGGTGAATAATTTGAATCACAAGGGGTATTATGGGGCTCACTGTTCACAACAGTGATTAGGAGTAAATTTCAGAGGTTAAAACCCCGGGTGGGACCCACATGTCATAGAGAGAAGGAGGCAAAACTTGCACACAAAGTCACAGCCTCGGTGGGAAATTCCACCAAGCAGCTGTCGGCTGTGCCACCGAGCAGCCACTGGCGCCAGCAGCTGCTTCCCCTCTACGCGCGCTGGCACCCAGGGTGGCTTGCTCGCGCCCCCACGCGACCGGCACCGCCTCAGCTGAGCAGGAGTCGGCCGGCTTTATCTTCTCGCGGGCAAACCTGAGCGGCGGCATTGTTTCTCGCCGCAGCTCTCTGCTCAGTCGGGAAAACCAGCAAAACAATCTCCTCCTTCGTTCCTAAGCTGCTAGAGAGCAACCTGAGGTCGCACTCCACCTCCCCAACGCCAGAAACCCCGAGTTCCGACCTCCTTTGCCCGAAAACGATCGCCACCGCGGCGACCTAGCCTCAGCCGAGAGTCAGGTGCCCGTGGACAGCGTTCCACAGGCGCTTTCACAGTCCAGCAAGAGAGGCAACAGGAGCGCGCAACCACCGTGCTGCTCTCCTCCAAGTTTGGAAGCAAACCGTGAAGAATCCACAGAGAATTTCCAGTTTTTGCTCCGGTGACCGTAAACCGAGCTTCCGGTACGTATTCTTCAAATTCTCGCTCTATGATCTTTCGGTGGTTATCAAATCTTGCACATATACGCTGGACTAGCCGGCGATCAAGTTCTTTTCTGCGTCCGTGGCGTGAAACTGTCTAGGAGTGATGAATTTCGAGCTCGATCAAGGGCGGTCATGGCGGGCACGATCGGTCACACGGTGCCGACCGACTTGCCGCCATCCCTGAATCCTTTTGACACCTAGTTGAGCTTCCTAGAAGTACACTGATGCTGTAGGACCGTTTGTTCGAGGTGTTGGCGGGTTAGAACCCACGGTCGACGGCGCCGAACCTCAACCGAGGCCGCGGCACGTCGCCGGGCTATTTCCGGTCACCACCAGCCCGACCTGACACCACCGACGTGTTCCTCGACGTCGACAACCCCCTGGCGGCGAGTTTCAGACCATGGGAGGTCCGGCAGCGGCGAGCCGGCGAGCTCCGGGTCTGCTCCGGCGAGGTCGGCGGCGCGGGCGCGAGAGAGCGGCGGGAGGAAGACGAAGCCGGCTGGCCCACGTGTCAGCGGCTGAAGAATTTTAAATCAGGATCGGGTGTGGCCGGGATCGGCTGTGCTGGCGCGCAAATACCCTGTGGGCCTCGGTGTGCCGGACACCTCCGCGCTCAACACGTGTCCCCGCGGGCCCCCGAGAGTTTAAACTTTTTCCCCCGATTTTCAGATTTCTTCCAAACTTCAAATCCTCATAACTTTGGCTAGAAAGCTCCAAATCGAGTGAACCAAATTTTGTTGGATTCAGCCCTCTGAGCACTTTCCAGCAAATCAAGTTTCGCTTCATTAAAATCCTTATTTCTCCAGAATTAGTTCCTCAAAGTTTAAAGTGTTTGGAAATTTAACTTGAGAATCCTTTGGAGGAAACTCCTGAAATTTTGCCGGGATGTTCACCAAAATATCCCTGAACTACCATAAAAATTTCAGACCCATTTGAGCTCATTTGATCCACCTAATGGTGTGATTAGTGCAACTGTTCCAGAGAAAATAGAAAATGTTCAGAAACATTTTCAGAATTTTCTCTGAAATTGTTTAGCTCATATCTTTAGCTAGGAACCTTCAAATTAAGTTAGACCAACTCCATTAGAACCCTATGAAAATCTAGTTTTCAGAAAGTCATAGTTTGTTTCATGAAAATCCTTAGAACACCCTAAAAACCTTCAATTAAGGTCAAGTACATGATTAATTGTGGAGGGCTCAAATGAGCTTTGCTGCAACTAAAACTTGACCAAGTCTCTGTTTAGGTTGTAACCAAGCCACAGTAAAAGTTTCACAGTCATTGGGCTTGTCTAGTAAGAGTTATAGACTTCACAAGTTTAAAAGTTAATACAATTGCATTTAAATTAATACATGTATTGCTTCTATCATAGTCGCTAAGGTCGAGGAGGAACCTGAAGTCCTAGACTTTGTTACTCCGGAGGAACAGCTAGCCTACGACCAAGAGCAGCAAGGCAAGCTCCGGTTTGCATTAACCGTTTTACAAATTTTTATTGTTTTGAGCACTTACTTGATTATTATGATTCTTTGCATTAGAGTCTTGTGTGGAAACCCAATTGCATAGCCAAGAAAACCATGGGTTGGGTTTAGGATTGCAAACCACGTTACCTACTGCAATGCTAAGATAGAGTAGGATTCGGTACAAGCCGAGTAGTTGGAACTACTCGCGAGCATAGGCTAGAGGCACTCGACTCGGGTAGAGATAGCACATGAAACACATGGCAAGAAAATGAGACCAAGCGGAGGGTAAGGGCAGCAGGACTTTGGGGCCTGTGTGCTGTAGCTCCGCTTGTGTCGATTGAGGACCAATCCGTGTGCGGGCCTGTTGAACAAGCTAGAACAGTACCGGTAATCTACCGGCTATATGGGAACCGGGAAACCGATGTAACTCGGGTAGCTGGGTGTTGAGGCATAGCTGGTCGTTCAGAGGGTAGGTTGAGAGCTCGAGGTGTAAATCGGCTGGCGGCACTGAGATGCGCGTGCAGAGACCACTTGCTCGGGACGATTGGACCGGTTCAACATTTGGCTAACAGGTGAAAGGTAGTTGCGTACGGCGTCCGTGATGGTTGTTGTAAGCAACATCGAGTACGGGCGTACGTGACGGGTTGTTCGGGTAACCCTGCAGGTGTAAATCAATTACAATCGCCGTCCCTCACGGTCAGTGAGTACCACTTGTTCACTGTACCGTGACGTAGAAAGAACAGGCTAGTTACATGTTAAAATGTTGCTGATTGAAAGATGGACTCTGATTGCTAATGATTTGCTGTAGTTTAGAGCTAACTAAAGTTCTTTTCAACTTTGGGCAAAGTACCTGAGAGAAATGTGTTTCTTGTTTGATTGCGGCTCTCTCATGTGCCTTAGCGTAAGGTTCTCCACAACCTGCTGCTAAAACTTGCAAGTAAGGTTCTACAAATTAGGCGAGTCCTTGCAAATGATTTTTACCTCATGTAACCCATCACCCCTCATGTAGAAGTTCCATGTTTAGGTGAGACGGGTCAGGATTGCTGAGCCTTCGTGCTCACTGCTTGTGTTTGAAGATTTTGCAGGGTTCTATGAGGAAGGGACTCCCGAAGAGGAGATGGAACCCCAGGAGGGGAACCCCGTCGAGTGGGAGTCGTGCATGCCACAGAGTTAGTGTGCGTGTGTGCTAGCAAGGACACGTTCAAGGGCTGAACGTGGACTTGATGCGTAGTCTACGCCCGTGAGTGTACACTGGAACTATTTTGATGTAAACATGTTCATTAACTTTTTTATGTAATAAAATTTTGCTTCCGCTTTGTACCTTTGACGTGTGTTATCCGGTGCTGTGCAACGCAGCACCCCTCAGCGTGATCCTGGCTCGACAAGACCGTTGGGGTCGTGTCAGCGTGGTATCAGAGCTCGCTTGAGGTTTAACTCACTAAAAAGGTCGTCTTTTTCAAAAAAATCTAGTGAGGAACGAGTTAGTAGCCCGTATAAGGATGTTATTAGTGTATAGCAAGTGGCATACCAACCTATTTGTCTATGTCGGAAAATCGTGCATCTCGGGACGTTTATGTCTTGGGGGGTGCACGTAAGCGCTGTCCACCAGTGCGCACAGGCTGAAGGGTGGAGCCCCACGGGTGGCAGGTAACCCGACCCGCTTTGATATCCTCTACGACTCTTCATGTCGTTTGGGGTATTCGAGCAACGTATGTCCCTGGCGTGCGTGGTGCAATTTGGGAGACCCCGTCACGTGGTCTGAAACGTGAACACGTAACTCAAGGCGTGTTTGGCTTGAGAACATCCGGGCGAGTGATGACGGCCGGGTGTACAAACTGTATGGATTCCGGGCTCAGTGTGCAGCCGAGTCTGACAATTGTTTGAGTTTCTGCAGGTAGTCTGACCACGAAACGGTAGACGTGTATCATCCGTGTGCGAGAGACGTGTAGTGCCACTGAATTAACGAAGCCGGCTAAGTCCGGTATAGGTTTTTCTTTGTCAGGACGTAGTACCGACATGATCTGGTGACGCATCGACGTCACACCCCACTAGATGGACAACTTCATTTAAAACTTGAAGGTTTTGATCCAAAGTATTAAAACTTGATGTAACTCCTTCCCTTGAACAAGATATTCAAAGTTAACAAGTTTTCAACTTATAGGTTGTTAAGGACAGAGCACTCTGTTTTCAGCCGAATCAAGGCTGAAGTTAATCAGAGGTTAGATGTTGAGTTCTTTCGAGGTTGGGGTCATATGATACATTTCTGAAAAGATTTGGAAGAGCTTTACAACTTTTCTGTTGAGGTCCAGAGGTTTTTCATCCCTTAACCAATCGAAAAACGCAGTGGAGTTGAAACTGTCCAGAAAACAGGACAGAGTAAAGACTCTCTGTAAACTCTCTGTAAATTAAGCATAACTTCCTGCTTAAAAATCCAAAAATAGAAAATGAGGTAGTTCTGGAAAGATTATGAGATAGGTTACAACTTTGTAACAGAAAGTTTTATCAGATTAGGAACAGAATTAACTGGTATTCTTGGATCAAATCAGTACCTAAAGCAGGGAGGTGCTGTCCAATTTTCTCCAGAAATTCTGTTAACTTTGGCATCTCATAACTTTTGAACCAGGACCGATCGTAGGCCAAGCAAATACTTTATGGAAATCTATTGAAGTTAGAATTAACTTTGATGTTGAGCTCCAGAATTGGTTTTTGTAACACCCCAAATTTTTAGTCAAGATTCAAATCTTTGGATTTAGAACCATAAAACATGTTCAGAGGGGAATTTAGAAATTTTTGGACGTATTGCATGTTTTGCAAAAATTTAAATTCAAACTGGAATTCAAATTATACTCAAAACAGAAAAGAAATGAAAAAGAAAAAGGAAAACCGGAAAAAAACTGGCCAGTGGGCCGAAACCCCAGCCGGCCCAGCAACCTCCCGCGCAGCCCGCCCCCGCGCGCGCCGCGCTGCCCCTCGCTGACGGGTGGGACCCGCCTGTCATCCCTAACCCCGCGACCCCGGACTCTTCTCCGCGCGCGCGCGATCGCAACCGATCGGGAAACCGCGCTCCGCAGCAGAATTCTGGACCCTGAGGACTCTAACTCGATCACAACAGAACCACCGCCCTCCCCCGGCTATAAAAACAATCGATCCGATCAGTTTTCCTCACGCGATCGCCGATTTTCGCTCCGGTGAGCACCGAGACTTCGCCGGTGAATTCTGGCCGATCTAAGCTCGGAAACTCTGATCTAACTCGTTGGTCTTGATCCACCGCCTCCGGGGAACTTTGCAGGTGCAGAAAACCCGAAGACTTAAGGTGCAAATCCAGCTCCGACGAGCTTCGCCGTGGTTTTGCCTCGGACCTCGCCGCCGAGCACTTTCCAGGACCCCCGAGCTCGAGAAAACCACCGAGGTGAGATCCCTGACCTCCCCTCTACCGATCTAGGCCATAAGATCACAGTTCTAGGCAGAATTCTCGAGGATCCGAAAGTTTCCGGCGAGATCGCCGCTTCCCGCCGCCGTGCGCCGCCGGCAGCGCCGCCCGCGCTCGATCAGAGCGACGTGGCCGCTTGTGCGCCGTTTATTTTAAATCGCACGGTAGACTTTAAAACCCCGCGTACCGGTTCGATGTTATAATCTCAGCCGTCGGTTTAAAATCAGACGGTCCACGTCAGCCCCGTGTTATAAAGACTGGAATTCTTACGTGCTACCCCCTGGGGTTCTCTGGAATTGAGAGCTAGCCCCGGAAACTTCAGATCTAGCCCCTGGAACTCCAGAAAATCATGTAAATTCATTTAAAAATCAGTTTTAGCCCCTGGACTTAATAGAAATTAAGAAAAACACCTCTGAAAAGTGTAGCTAGACCCCTGGAAATTATGAAAATGATATTATAGACCCTGTAATGGGATGAATTCATTATTCTAGCTCTGTTTAGTATTTAATTTAGAAAATTGAATATGTAACTAGTGTTTAAATATTAAAAAGGGGGACAAACATAATTGTCAAACTTATTAAAAACTTTCTCAGTACTTAAAAAACTTTGGAGTGAGATAAAAATATATTTTTGGGCTGAAATAAATCTGTTTCATCTATTATTCACATTTAATAGTGTAGGGACACATTTTTAAGTAAAGAATAGTTAAAGAAAAGTAGGGAAAATAATTATGAAATAGTATACATCAGAAGCCAAGGTCAAAATATGATCTTAAATTATTTAGGACCAGAACCTAATCTGTTTAGGTAGTGTGTATTACTAATTTAATAATAAAATACACAATTATGCATAAGAATATAAATCTGAAAATATAGAAACTAGTAAATGATAAATGGAGTTTCTAAAGTATAAAGAATTCAGTTTAGGGTTGATAGAAATTATGAAGGCACATATGGAGAAGAAAAATACTTTTCATACATACTTGGTAGTTTAATATATAAGGAATTTATTTAAAACTGAAACACACATATATATATGTATATATATATAGTATGTGAGTATAAATATGAACACCAAAGTAGGAATCCTACACATGTAAATGAAAGTGTATGCAAGCCCCAAATCAACACACATAGAGTATCCACAACACATAAAATGGTAAAGAAACTTTCATAAATGTGAATGTGTGGTTTGTATGAAGTGGAAGTGTGAACTATGTCTTATGATTGTTGTTTTTCTTTTGCTATGTGTGATGGTATGAAGTAGAACCTGCTCAAGAGCAAGTTATTCAATTCCAAGACCAAGACTACCCATTTCAAGAGCAGCAAGAAGGAGGCAAGTGTCCTTGACCACTTTGATCCTATGCTAGGATGTGTAGATAGAATTATTTGCATTGTCAAGTTAAATATGAAACCCATGCTAGGAAGTTTCCTAGAATTGCATTACCTTGTTTCCTTGAAGCTTGGGTTGGGATTTATTTTGTCATGTCATTTATTTACATGCATATGCTTAGCCATGCTTAGAATGGGATATTTGGGACATGAGATCATCAGTTTATATTACCATACTCTTGAATGAGACATTGTGAGTTATGTAGAGGTAGGGATCAAGGCAAGTTGGATGTTTTGGTTGTGTGCTGGGTGCACGAGACTTGGGTTTGTGTTTAGTACTTGCCTGGATCCTAAGGACCGGTTCATGGAGCATGTAACCCGGCTTTACAGTGCCAACCACATGCTGAGATGGGGCAGCTTAGCCAATTAATTAGGTGTATCCCCGGCGTAGTATGGGTGTGTTGGATGGTGCGGGGACTTAGGTGTCAGCTGGACTACCATATGAACCGCAAGGCTCAAGAGGGGGCCACTGCAGCGGGGTTGGAGCCTCTTGTATGCTGTTAGGGGTGAAACCTCAGTGGGCCCACGCTCGTCGGGAATCCCTTTGTAAAGGCTTCGTAGTGATCTCTTGGCCACACACCTGGGAAGTGTGAATGTGGTTCGTAGCCACTGGCATAATGGAGGTTCTTTTAGTCCACCCGGCAACGGGGGATGAAATCACTACTTGTGGGTACAGTGGTACAAACTCTGCAGAGTTAAAAACTGTCTTGACAGCCGTGCTCACGGTTAAGAGCGGCCTGGACTTATTCATGATTAGAGAATTGATGGTTTTGGAAGTTAAGCGGGGAGCTTAACATTGGAAATGATGATTATGGTTATTGGTTTATGATGATGGGATGGGAGATTTGAACCATTTCACCTGTGTAGTAATGTAGGTGCTTAATAAGCTAAGGTGATAGGTATTTATTGCGTAGTGCTTTAACCATGAGTTCAACCTCTCCTTGTTCTAGCCATGCATGATATAATTTTCCCACACTTGCTGAGTACCATTGGTACTCAACCTTGCATATTTGTTGGTTTATATTGCTGCTCAGGTCAAGATAATGAGATGGTGTATAATGACCAAGATTTTGGACCCGAGGAAGGTTTCTAGGTTCATGAAGACCCCCGGGCAACACCTGTGATGGAGCCCTAAAGAATAATATTCCGCTGCTAGTTTATTTACTTGTGATGAAGCATTAGTGTTCATTAAGACATTTGTGATGTAAGACTTATTTATAATCGACACCTGGCTTGTAATAAATGATGCTTCACTATTTGTCATCACATGTATGAGAAAATGATCCTGGCATACATGTGATATTCACTTGGTTGTTCTTCGGAAAAACCGGGTGTGACAGTTTTGCCTTTAACATGGCCTAAATCAGGATGAAATGGAAACTGGTCAGGGCTGTCATGGGAACAGCAGATCAGCAGTCAAATTTGTTTAAAATTTGAACTATGTTTCCAAGTTTTATGGGTTCAATGACATGTCTTATGTTATAACTCAGAGATTTACTGTTTAAATAAATATTTGACATTTCTCAAATATATTTTTACAGATGACAGCAGATAAGCAATGGGAGAATGGGTGGGTGGTGTCCCACTGTTCTCACCGCAGCGGCTACCCGGAAGCATTGTGGCAAATGCTCCAATATTTCGGGTACAACCAGAAGCCGCAGTACTTCGCCAAGGAAGAAGGCGAAGAGGGGAACAAGACGTGGACAATCCATGTCGAAGTCCCTGCAGGACCTACGCCACCCGGTTGGGCGCCGTTTACCGTCACGGTGAGAGGTAGACAACCGGAAGGGATGTGGCAAGTGGCAGCCCGTGACACCATGTCACGTTTCTGCCAACTACACGTGCAGGCTATGGAGGGCACTCCATACGCGCTCGTTCGGGTGGAGGGACGGGCTCAGCATGTGTGGGAAGAGAGGTACCTGGAGGCAACAGATCCGGGTTGCCCAAGGTACAACCCCGCGGAGGCAAACCTTAGCCTCCAGATGAAGGCGGGAAACGCTGAGATGGACAGCCAAGCTTTTCATTCGGAGCATCTCGCCACAAAGCTAAAGGAGAGCACAAGCCGTGGAGACCATTTCGAGAGTGCTCACAGCGCACTCCGCAATGTGCTCCTTCCGACGATCAAGCGACTGAATGAACAACATAATCAGTTGCATCGTCTGAAGAAGGCGAAGAGAAAAAGCCGTGTCGACATCGCGGCGTTGCAAGAACTGGTACAGAATCTGACCCAGCAGAACGAGGACCTTACTCAAGAGCGAGACAACGCTATTGAGGAAGGACAAGGATGGGAAGAAGATTATAACCAAGCCATGGACGAGGTGCATGCATTGCAGGACCTCATACCTCCGGTATTGGGCATACCGGTGGTCTTGGGCCCTCCAGCAATGGGAGAACCCGGGATGGGAGAAGAGGTGGTAGATCCAGAGCCACCAGCAGAGGTACCGGAGGAGGACGACCCACAGGAGGTCGAGTTCTACTCCAAGTAGGGGGTTACAGTTGCCATGTAGGGCAGCTAGGGTAGTGTAGCCCAAATTTTGTAATCGGTGACATGTCGTGTAGACAGTAGCGTATGTATAGGTAGTGACGACATGAGCACGACTTCTCGAAGACCCAAGAATAATGTATCTTGTATAAACTTTATGCTTTATCAATATATGTGAATGACGTGCAAATTAATCATGTGTCACTTCAATACCTACTGTTGCATATGCAATTTTAAGTAAGACATGTGCTAATTGCTGCTGTTTTTGAATTTCAGAATGACGCGTACTCGTGCCAACCCGGATGTTGGGGGTACCAGTCAAGGGGGAGAGACCTCCCAACAGCCTCCCGAGGACTCCTCGGGACAACAGCAGCAGCAACAGCAACAGCAAACACCGCCACCGCCACTGCTAACGGTTACATTGGCCGACATCGTCGCGGCAATGGCGGGTTCACATCAGCAGCACACGGAGTTGCTGCAAACGCTTATCGCCAATACTTCTCGCCCAGAGAGACGTCAAGACTGTGAGGAGCGTCAACAGAGCTCCTACTCCGACTTCCTTGCAACTCATCCCCCGGTATTCTCAAGGGCGGATGAACCTCTTGACGCGGACAACTGGCTCCACGCCATAGAGATGAAGTTCGGGCTGCTCCAGATAAGTGAGCAGCGCAAGACTCAGTTCGCGGTCCAGCAGCTCCAAGGATCCGCGAGCGCGTGGTGGGCCAACTTCTGTGCTTCACAGCCCACCGACCGAGTGATGACCTGGATGGAGTTCCGGACGGCCTTCAGGGCCTATCACATACCGCCAGGTTTGATGAAGAGGAAGACGCAAGAGTTCTTACACCTGCAACAAGGGAGCCGGAACGCGCTGGAATACTCCAGAGCGTTCAACGATCTCGCGCTCTACGCGTCGTATCACGCAGATACTGATGAGAAGCGGCGGGACCATTTTTACTAGGGGTTAACCCGCTCCTGAAGGACAAGTTGGCGATGTTCAATCGTGGCAGCCTCAACGACATCATTGATGCTGCGATTGTTCAAGAGGGCTCCGGCAAGGAGTTGGCGGCAGCAGAGCGAAAGCGAAGCGCGCCGCAAAGCAGTGGAGAAGGAGGCGGTCCTTCTCAGAAGTTTCGGATAGTGAATCGCCCACCATCAGGTCCACGCTGGCAGCCACCACAGCGGTCGATGCCGTTCCGCAGTCAGCCATACTCTTCACCGGCATTCAGGCCGGCACTGCGAGTACCACCTCCGCAACAACAGCAGCAGCGGGCGATGCCGCGTGCGTATGCACCTCAGCAACACATGCCGGGCTTTCGTCCCCCGAGCACTACACCAGCAGCGGCCACATGTTACAAGTGTGGTCGTCCAGGACACTTCGCGAGCAGTTGCCTAGAGAGGCAAGGCGGCGGAGTGGCACCGCAGTTTACGGGAAGGAATAAACCTCGGAACCCTTCTAATGCGCGGCGGGCAAACCCTAGGCCCGGCACTGTCCACCAGCTTGCCATAGAGGACGTGCCGGAGGGCGAGCCAATCCTTGCGGGTATGTTCCAACTCCACCAGCCGCCATCCCTGAACCCTTTTGACACCTTGTCGAGCTTCCTAGAAGTACACTGATGCTGTAGGACCATTTGTTCGAGGTGTTGGTGGGTTAGAATCCACGGTCGACGGCGCCGAACCTCAACCGAGGCCGCGACACGTCGCCGGGCTATTTCCGGTCACCCCCAGCCCGACCTGACACCACCGACGTGTTCCTCGACATCGACAACCCCCTGGCGGTGAGTTTCAGACCATGGGAGGTCCGGCAGCGGCGAGCCGGCGAGCTCCGGGTCTGCTCCGGCGAGGTCGGCGGCGCGGGCACGAGAGAGCGGTGGGAGGAAGACGAAGCCGGTTGGCCCACGTGTCAGCGGCTGAAGAATTTTAAATCGGGATCGGGTGTGGCCGGGATCGGCTGTGCTAGCGCGCAAATACCCTGTGGGCCTCGGTGTGCCAGACACCTCCGCGCTCAACACGTGTCCCCGCGGGCCCCCGAGAGTTTAAACTTTTTCCCCCGATTTTCAGATTTCTTCCAAACTTCAAATCCTCATAACTTTGGCTAGAAAGCTTCAAATCGAGTGAACCAAATTTTTTTGGATTCAGCTCTCAGAGCAATTTCCAGCAAATCATGTTTCGCTTCATGAAAATACTTATTTCTCCAGAATTAATTCCTCAAAAATTTAAACTGTTTAGAATTTTAACTGGAGAATCCTTTGGAGGAAAATCCTGAAATTTTGCTGGGATGTTCACCAAAACATACCTGAACTACCATAAAAATTTTAGACCCATTTGAGATCATTTGATCCACCTAATGGTGTGATTAGGGAAACTGTTCCAGAGAAAATAGAAAATGTTCAGAAACATTTTCAGAAATTTCTCTGAAATTGTATAGCTCATATCTTTAGATAGGAACCTTCAAATTAAGTGAGACCAACTCCATTAGAACCCTCTGAAAATCTATTTTTCAGAAAGTCATAGTTTGTTTCATGAAAATCCTTAGAACACCCTTAAAACCTTCAATTAAGGTCAAGTACATGATTAATTGTGGAGGGCTCAAATGAGCTTTGCTGCAACTAAAACTTGACCAAGTCTCTTTTTAGGTTGTAACCAAGCCACAGTAAAAGTTTCACAGTCATTGGGCTTGTCTAGTAAGAGTTATAGACTTCACAAATTTAAAAGTTAATACAACTGCATTTAAATTAATACATGTATTGCTTCTATCATGTAGTCGCTAAGGTCGAGGAGGAACCCGAAGTCCTAGACTTTGTTACTCCGGAGGAACAGCTAGCCAACAACCAAGAGCAGCAAGGCAAGCTCCGGTTTGCATTAACCGTTTTACAAATTTTTATTGTTTTGAGCACTTACTTGATTATTATGATTCTTTGCATTAGAGTCTTGTGTGGAAACCCAATTACATAGCCAAGAAAACCATGGGTTGGGTTTAGGATTGCAAACCCCGTTATCTACTGCAATGCTAAGATAGAGTAGGATTTGGTACAAGTCGAGCAGTTAGAACTACTCGCGAGCATAGGCTAGAGGCACTCGACTCGGCTAGAGATAGCACATGAAACACATGGCAAGAAAATGAGACCAAGCGGAGGGTAAGGGCAGCAGGACTTTGGGGCCTGTGTGCTGTAGCTCCGCTTGTGTCGATTGAGGACGAGCCGTGTGCGGGCCTGTTGAACAAGCTAGAACAGTACCGAAGACCTACCGGCTATATGGGAACCGGGAAACCGATGTAACTCGGGTAGCTGGGTGTTGAGGCATAGCTGGTCGTTAAGAGGGTAGGTTGAGAGCTTGAGGTGTAAATGGGCTGGCGGCACTGAGATGCGCGTGCAGAGACCTCTTGCTCAGGACGATTGGACCGGTTCAATATTTGGCTAACGGGTGAAAGGTAGTTGCATACGGCGTCCGTGATGGTTGTTGTAAGCAACATCGAGTACGGGCGTACGTGACGGGTTGTTTGGGTAACCCTGCATGTGTAAATCGATTATAATCGTCGTCCCTCGCGGTCAGTGAGTACCACTTGTTCACTGTACCGTGACGTGGAAAGAACAGGCAAGTTACATGTTAAAATGTTGCTGATTGAAAGATGGACTCTGATTGCTAATGATTTGCTGTAGTTTAGAGCTAACTAAAGTTCTTTTCAACATTGGGCAAAGTACATGAGAGAAATGTGTTTCTTGTTTGATTGCGGCTCTCTCATGTGCCTTAGCGTAAGGTTCTCCACAACCTGCTGCTAAAACTTGAAAGTAAGGTTCTACTAATTAGGCGAGTCCTTGCAAATGATTTTTACCTCATGTAACCCATCAACCCTCATGTAGAAGTTCCATGTTTAGGTGAGACGGGTCAGACTTGCTGAGCCTTCGTGCTCACTGCTTGTGTTTGAAGCTTTTGCAGGGTTCTATGAGGAAGGGACTCCCGAAGAGGAGACGGAACCCCAGGAGGGGAACCCCGTCGAGTGGGAGTCGTGCACGCCACAGAGTTAGTGTGCGTGTGTGCTAGCAAGGACAAATTCAAGGGCTGAACGTGGACTTGATGTGTAGTATACGCCCGTGAGTGTAGACTGGAACTATTTTGATGTAAACATGTTCATAAACTTGTTTATGTAATAAAATTTCGCTTCCGCTTTGTACCTTTGACGTGTGTTATCCAGTGCTGTGCAACGCAGCACCCCTCAGCGTAATCCTGGCTCGACAAGACCATTGGGGTCGTGTCACTAAGGTGTTTGGAAGTCTTAAGATTCCTTCTATCTGCGTGTAGAAGAGTCTTGAGCAGTATTGGAAAGTTACAGTTCGAATCCAAGTAGGAGTAGGAGTCCTAGTTTGAATTGGGTTGGCCTTAGGGCTGGTTATATAAGCAAGGGAGGCCAAGGCTCGTGTGCGCACGACTTTGGGTCTGTTCCTCTTGTGTTTGGATAAATAAAATTCGTATTCTAAAGGAACTTTTGTGCCTTGTTCGCCCGACTTGTTTCAGACAAGTTTTTCTCGTCGAGTTTCTGTTCAGCACTACCTTGCTTCGGTGGTTTTATCATAACTCGAGTTTTACAGATCCAATTGATGTGATTCTTTTTGGGTTGTCTTCACAACTTGATTATCAATCATATGTGAAAATTTCACGGTCATTGAATTTGTGGTTCCTGATCTACACGAGTTTCTTTTCAGTATTCCAGAACTTTTTTTCTCGCGTAGGACATATTGACCTTTGTTCGATCTTTCGATCGTAACTTGAGTTTCTCTCAACGGATATTCATGATTCTTGTTGTGACGTCTTGGTGACTTGATTCTCTACATCCTATACTAGTTTTGTCACAGTTGAACACGTTTAGATTAGTCGCACACACGGTTTCTTTAACAGATCGGTTTTCTGCTGAGGGGTGTTTTGTTGCTTCCGCTAAAAAGTTTTTTTCTACCATTCACCCCCCCTCTGGTAGCTTTACACGTGTAATTCGATCCTACAATTGGTATCAGAGCCAGGTTGCTCTAACCTTTGTGATTTGCACGTGTTTTGACTAATCATCATGGAGAAATACTCCGCCAAACCTTGTGTGTTTAGTGGTATTGATTTTCAGGTTTGAAAGGCACGCATGGAAGCTTTCATCCAGGCGCAAGGCTTTGCAATATGGGAAAAGGTGTACAAGCCTTATGATGTGCCTTAAAACGATCAAGTCACGGCTACAAACATGAGAGATGTTGACAACAACAACAAGGCTCGGAACTTGATCATACAAGGACTAACTCAGAGCGACTTCGACCGTGTTACACACCTCCGATCGGCGTACGATGTGTGGAGAACACTTTGTGACTACCACGAATGATCCAACACGATCAAGGAGGTAAGACAGGATATGTTCAAGAAAGAATACATGCGCTTTGAGATGCAACCCGGTGAGACCATTGATGACCTCTTTGCTCGCTTTAATAAAATTCTCAACAACTTGCGTAGTGTCAATGTTAATTTTTCAGATGCTGAAAATGCTAGGCAATTACTAAGTGCATTAGACATGTCAATTTTGAGAGATGAAAGTAACATCCATACGTGAATCCACTGTCATGAGTACTCTTACATTAGATGTGCTTTATTCTAAGCTAAAAACTCATGAAATCGACATTATATCACGTAAGAACCCGAATAAGACTATTGCATTTGTCTCACAATGTGATATGCCTAGCTCCGGCCAATCATCTAGCAATACACTTTCTTTGCTGTCTTCACTAACCCTGGAACAGATTGAGGAGTTTCCAGAGGAGGAGCTAGTACTTCTTTCTACTAGGTTCTCAAAAGCATTGCAAAATGTGAGAACTAGGAGAGGAAGCTCCGGACCTCAACGATGCTTTGAATGTGGTAAGAAAGGACACTTTCATACAGATTGCCCTAACCTTTCAGGTCCTTCTAACCGTGATGAAAAGCAGATAAAGTCAAGTCCTCTTTTGGCAACACCAACAAGAAAAAGAAGGGTTTTATAGGACGCAAACTGATAAACAGTTTCATCACTGCACTTCAAGAACTTGGCTCGAGTGATGTAGGTATTGGAAGTGATGAAGATGAAGATGATCTGGTAAACTTGTGCTTCATGGCGGGCAAATCAAAATCAAGTATGGAGAATGCATAACACAACAGTGATGAAGAGGTATGTCCTACTTGCGAAGAAATGTGTGATGCTATTTCTCGTGTCACTATTATTGTTAAGAAAAATGGACAAAAAGCTTAGGGACAATGCTGTTAAAATTGAGTCACTAGAATCTGAAATTAATCGTTTAAAATCCTTGATTCCTAGTGATGATTCTTGTTCCTCATGTAATTTAATATATGAACAATTGTCCTCTCTAAGAAGTGCACACACCTCCACACTTGATAAACTTGAACTTGAAATCGAAAAGAACAAAAAGCTTGCTGCACTTAATGATAAAAACTTGAAAGTTGCTTGTTGTTCTACAATTGATTTACATTGTTCTACTTGCGATGATCTTTATAAGAAACTACAAGATGCTATGAAAGAAATTTCTATATTGAAGAATGTTTACGTTCTCATGAAGTTAAATATTGTTCCAATTGCAAATTAAAAGGAAAAACTTGATGTGAAAATTGTCTTGGTCTATCAAATAAACATGATAACATGCATAGGACATTAGATCGGTTTTGTAATGGGAATAAGAACCTAAACTTGCTGCTGAATTCTTCCAAGTCTTGCAATGATAAAACTGGTTTAGGTTTTGAATCACATGCTCATGCTAAGGAACATCCACCTAAAATTGTAAAATCATTAGGAAGTGGTTTGATTCAAACAGTTCCTAAACAAAAAGAAGTGCTTTTTAAATCTGCCGGAGTGTTGTCATATTCGGGTTCAAATAAGTATATTGCATGCTCATCTAGACATGAACACAAAGTTAAATTTTATTGTACCTATTGTGGTAGAGATGGTCATGTCATAGATTTTTGTTATAGACTAGCTAAACAACATAAAAAGGAAAGAATGCAAGCTAGATCTTATAACTCTCATGCAAAATTTGCTGCACATACTAAACCGAATGTCAGGAACATGCAACCTGCTGTTATGAATCAGAAATATCCAAACTTTACCTCCCGAGATTCAGTTTTTGCATCCGGAGCTTCAGTTTTTGCCTCCGGACCTTGTGTTTTTGCCCCCGGAGCTACTGATTTTCGTGCTAGACAAGTAACACCTCATAGGTCAGTAGTTAAAAACAAAAAATCTCAAACTTTGACTCATAAACCTGCTGTTTTATCTCAGCTTTCGCATGTTATTCCTGCTGGACATCGTGTGACTCAGTACTGATTCCTAAATGCCTTTTTACTAACCCCAGTATTGAGTCATCGACGTATTGTGCTTCTATGTAGATTACACACTTGAGGAAGGAGAACATTTGGATTGTGGATTCAGGTTGCTCATGCCACATGACCGGTAACAAAGAATGGTTCTCCTCTCTCTCTTTTGTGTCACGTGTAGAGAATGTTACTTTTGCCGATAATTCTTCAACTCCTATAATTGCTAAGGGTTCGGTTAGAGTAAATGATCACTACACTTTGAAGGATGTGGCACTTGTAAAAAATTTGAAATACAACTTGCTTTCTGTTTCACAATTGCTAGATGAAAATCTGGAAATTATTTTCAATAAAAACTGCTGCAAAGTTGTAGGTTCAAATAGTGAGCTTATTTTTAACATGTCTCGGTTTGGAAGAGTTTTTAAAGTTGATTTTTATGTCTTCCTCTAAGCATAGATGTCTAGTTACAAATGATCTCAAAGATTTATATTTTTGGCATCGTAGACTTGGTCACGTAGGCTTTGATCATCTCACGCGTGTTAGTGCTCTTGATCGCATACGTGGGCTGCCTAAGCTTAAAGGGGACAAAGAAATTGTGTGCTCTTCTTGTAGTCATGCTAAGATGGTTGCAGGTTCACATGCTCCTCTCACAATGACCATGACAACTGAACCGGGTCAACTTTTACACCTTGACACCGTAGGACCTTCACGTGTTCAATCCTTCGGAGGTAAATGGTATGTTCTTGTGATTGTTGATGACTATTCTAGATACTCTTGGGTTTACTTTATGGCATCTAAGAATGAAGCTTTTAGTCACTTTAGAACATTATTTCTTAGATTATCAATTGATCACCCAGGATCTTTAAGAGCAATTAGAAGTAATAATGGAACCGAAATTAAAAATCAATTGTCTGATCACTTTTGTGCTGAAAATGCAATAGATCATCAATTTTCTTCACCATATGTACCTCAACAAAATGGTGTTGTAGAGAGAAAGAACAGAACCTTAGTTGAGATGGCTAGGACTATGCTTGATGAATATTAAACTCCTAGGAAATTTTGGGCTGATGCAATTGCAACCGATTGTTATGTCTCAAATCGTGTTTTCTTTCGTGCTAAGCTAGGTAAAACACCATATGAGCTCAGGTTTGGACATAGGCATACTGTCACACACTTTAGGGTCTTTGGTTGCAAATGATTTATTAAGAAACATGGTAATCTTGATAAATTTGAAGCTAGATCTGTTGATGGCATGTTTCTTGGTTATCCATCTAATACTAGAGGCTACCGTGTGCTTTTACTTGATACTAACAAAATTGTGGAGACTTGTGAGGTTTCATTTGATGAAGCTAGCCCAGGTACTAGTTCAAATATTGCAGGTACGGATCCATATCCGCAGGGGGAGAGTATTTTCGTTAAAGAAGAGGTAGAAGTGGTGCTGCTGCCCGAAAAATCAGCAGCTACTGACATTGTTCCAGCGTCTGATCTTGATTCACAGCCAGCACCGACGACCACCATTGCTGGTCCAGATCCTCCTCACGTCACACGCTCATCTATTTGTGATGAAAATGAACAAGAAGAAGCTTGTGAAGTGTCCACTCCCCTCCGGATTCTCAAAAGTCATCCTCCACAACAAATTAATGGAAGCTTGCATGAACGAGTTACAATATCCAGGTTTTTCGACCCAAATTCTCATGCTCATTCTGCTTTTGTTGCTTCTTTTGAAACCAAAGATATATCACATGCACTCATTAATGAATCTTGGATTATTGCCATGCAAGAAGAGTTAGAAAATTTTGAAAGAAATAATGTTTGGAAACTTGTACCTTCACCTCAAGGTCAAACTTTAATTGAAACTAAATGGGTGTTTAGAAATAAACAAAGTGAGGATGGGTTGTGGTTAGGAATAAGGCTAGGTTGGTTGCTCAAGGTTTCACACAAGTTGAAGGTCTAGATTTTTATGAAACTTCTGCTCCTGTTGCTAGATTAGAAGCCATAAGAATTTTGTTAGCTTTTGCTTCATCTAAAGGTTTTAAGCTATATCAAATGGATGTTAAAAGTGCTTTTCTTAATGGCTACATAGATGAGGAGGTTTATGTCAAACAACCACCTTGTTTTGAAAATCCAAATTTTCCTAATCATGTTTACAAACTGTCCAAAGCCTTGTACAGTCTCAAACAAGCCCCTAGAGCATGGTATGATAGGTTAAAAACATTCTTACTTGAAAAGGGGTTTACCATGGGCAAGGTTGATAGAACTCTTTTTGTGCTTAAGCATGGCAATGGCTCATTATTCGTTCAAGTGTATGTGGATGATATTATCTTTGGTTTTGCTTCTCATGATCTTGTGTCCAAGTTTTCAGCTATGATGAGTTCAGAATTTGAGATGAGTATGATGGGGGAACTCACGTACTTTTTGAGGCTGCAAATCAAGCAAACCTAGGAGGGTACCTTTGTGCATCAAACAAAGTATACAAAAGATCTAGTAAGGCGCTTCAACATGGACAAAAGCAAGCCTCTTCGGACACCAATGGGAACAGCAACGACACTTGAACTTGATGAAGATTGTGATCCCGTTGATAAAAAAGAATATAGAAGCATGATCAGATCATTTTTGTATCTCACGGCATCAAGACCGGACATACAATTCAGCGTATGTATTTGTGCACGATTTCAAGCCTCCCCACATGCTTCACATCGTCGAGCCATCAAAAGGATTCTCAGGTACTTACATGGAACTCAAGAATTTGGCATTTTTCCTCCTTCTTCCTAAACCGTTACTTTGAAAGTTTTTTCTGATGCTGATTTTGGGGGTTGTAGGATTGATAGGAAAAGTACTTCTGGTGCTTGTCATTTTCTTGGTAATTCACTTGTTGCCTGGTCCTCTAGAAAACAAAGTTCAGTTGAACAATCCACAGCCGAATCATAATATGTATATGCTGCTAGTGCTTGCTCACAAATTCTTTGGATTGTTCAAACACTTAAATACTATGGGGTTGATCTAGATAGTGTTCCACTGTTTTGTGATAACACTAGTGCCATTTGCATTGCTAAAAACCTCGTTCAACATTCGAGAACTAAGCATATTGACATTAGGTATCACTTTCTCCGTGATAATGTCGAAAAAGGGAACATTGTGCTTCACCATGTAGATACCGAACAACAATTGGCTGACAGTTTTACAAAATCTTTGGATTTCACTCGTTTTTGTTACATTCATAGTGAAATAGGGGTTATGCATCCTCAAAGCTTAAATTGAGGGAGAATTTTGAAACTTGGGAAGTCTATGTGTGAATCTGAAATTAAAATAATATGAGCACAGTATTTCATGCATATATGACTTTGTGATTCCTTTTTCATGCTGAAAGTTCTTACTACATTACTCGTGTTATACATTTTGTAGTTTTCACCATGTCTAGTAATTGGAATAATTACTTATACTAAATTTGGTCAAGGTCGAACTTTCTTTCTGTTTTGAACTTGTTGCATGCTCACAAGTGCTTTTAATCATAAAGAATTAATCAAGTAATCAACTCACATGTTGAGTTTTTATATTCAAATAAAAAAATGAGAAAAGATCAAGAGAATATGCATGCATCGCACTTCTTCTTTTGAGATGGCTTATCATTGCACTTAGATATGAACTTGAAAAGAGTTGTGTATGACTAAAACCATGTCCTTAAGCTTCTGACTGTCAAATGACATAGGCTTGGCTTGGTTGGTTAGAATAAGTCTGATGCTGCATATAATCTCTTGCAAATGTCATAAGATCAAAATTTGTGCTTTAAATAAATAAAATGCAGCAACAAGTGTCATGCTTTCAGGTCTTGAAATAGTTTAGTTTGTGAGATCATGACTTGCTTAAATTGAAAATTACACTTGACCTCTAGCATGGCTTACACTACTTTATGTATCTCATTGATGTGATAGTGTAAGTTACTTGATAGTATGATTTGGATGAGCTTTGTGTTATATGTATATGTTATAATGTGCTCATAACAAATTAAAATTTCTCTTTTGTACCTTGCTGAATACATTGTCAAAGGGGGAGAAATTGATCACACATTGCACACATTAACAAGTGTTTTGGTACGATTCTTCTCAGGCGGAGAATTTTTGATATTTTTGTTTTTCTTCTCATTTTATTTCTGATTTACAAAGGGGGAGAAATTGTTTTCAAAACTTTTTATGTGAATAAGCCAATGTTCAGATTTTAAGTGGTGTTGCCAATGCACTCATAAGGGGAGATTGTGAGACCTATGTGTGCTGAATACATTGGCTTTGATGATAAAAGTTTTGAATACTACCAAAACAGCTTTTTAACAAAGTCCAACTCTAGGTCTGAGCTCCTGCAAGGTCCGCCGATAGGTCCGACGTAAGGTCCGACTTGCTTTGTCTAGGTCTGACTTATTTTGGCTAGGTCCGACTTGTTTTTGCTAGCTCCGGTGCTAGGTCCGACTAGCTTTGGTAAGTTCCATGCTAGGTCCGACTAAGCTTTAGTAAGCTCCGGCGCTAGGTCCGACTAGCTTTGGTAAGCTCCGGTTCAAGGTCCGGTTAGCTTTGGTAAGGTTCGGAGCTTGATTGTAATGGTTCTGCTTTTAACTTGCAATGTCTCGAATTTGCTTTACTCTTATGGAAAATTTGCTTAGTATTATTTTACTAAGTTTTTGGTGTGTTTTGGTGGTTATGGCTGATATCATTTTGCTATGGTTTACAACATGCTTATGTGAGGTGCTCACGTAAGATGTTGTAGTTTCGGAACTAACGAGAGTCAAGTCGAGGACTTGTGCTCGGAAGTATTGGTTGTTTATGCATGTGCAGGTGTTGCTTGAGTTCAGGACATGGCTGGTGACGGTATCCATTGAACTAGTCTTAGGGAGAAGATGAGGTTCAACAACCAAGTTCGGGAGAAATTGTGGTTGAGTTGATCGGGAGGTTGTGCAGTATGTTTGAATCAAGAACAATGCATATGAAGTTATCTTGGACGTCGTTGGAAGATGTTTGCACGTGTGCAAGGAGTGCATATACGTGGCTGGATGGTTCCAAGGCGTGATGAAGAGATGTGGACGTAAAGAATTGGTCGGAAAGGTCCAACCGACTAGGTTATGGACTCAGGCTGCGGTTGAATCGTGTTTGACTCAAATATGGAAAGTTTTGAGATGGTTATGATAGGATTTCGTGTGGGTCACGAATTTGAGTTGTTTTAGAAATGTTTGGGACGTTACTAAGGTGTTTGGAAGTCTTAAGATTGCTTCTATCTGCATGTAGAAGAGTCTTGAGCAGTATTGGAAAGTTATATTTTGAATCCAAGTAGGAGTAGGAGTCCTAGTTTGAATTGGGTTGGCCTTAGGGATGGTTATATAAGCAAGGGAGGCCAAGGCTCGTGGGTACACGACTTTGGGTCTGTTCCTCTTGTGATTGGATAAATAAAATTCGTATTCTAAAGGAACTTTTGTGCCTTGTTCGCCCGACTTGTTTCAAACAAGTTTTTCTCGTCGAGTTTCTGTTCAGCACTACCTTGCTTCGGTGGTTTTATGATAACTCGAGTTTTACAGATCCAATTGATGTGATTCTTTTTGGGTTGTCTTCACAACTTGATTATCTATTATCTGTGAAAATTTCACGGTCATTGAATTTGTGGTTTCTGATCCACACGAGTTTCTTTGCAGTATTCCAGAACTGTTTTTCTCGCGTAGGACATATTGACCTTTGTTCGATCTTTCGATCGTAACTTGAGTTTCTCTCAACGGATTTTCATGATTCTTGTTGTGACGTCTTCGTGACTTGACTCTATACAATCTATGCTAGTTTTGTCACTGTTGAACACGTTTAGATTAGTCACACACACGGTTTCTTTAACATATCGGTTTTCTGCTGAGGGGTGTTTTGTTGCTTCCGCTGAAAAGTTTTTATCTACCATTCACCCCCCTCTGGTAGCTTTACACGTGTACTTCGATCCTACAAAAATCCTAACCGGATTATACCGGCATATACGTCTCAATTGTGGCACTAAACGGTCACTCGCACACGTGTACTACACGGTTTACATACGTGGTTAGTACCAGCATAAGAACATCAACTCTTAGGTTTTTTTCATTTCAGGCAGGTCCATATTTGAAAGTAAATACATACGCCCGTATCATTGTCATACAACCGTCCTTGGGTTAAGCCACGTCTCAAGGTACGTGATCGTGTTTTCACACCACAGACAGGGAACCCGAGTAGAGCGCGAACGGGTCGTCACGGTTGGGAATTTTATCAACCCAACAGATACCACCTACTGCCCTGCAGGGCACGCCGATGGCAAGCGCTGTGTATGTCCTCCTAGGCTATTCCCAGGAGAACACACTATCGCGTTACTGACCACACGATGCGGTCTCCACTTTCTTGCCTACTGCATGCTAGGGATCAGCGTTTCATATGAACTCAGGAACATGAAGAGTCCAAGAGTTTCATATTAACGTCTCACACCAAGCTGTGAGACCTATCCCTGAACCACATTCCTCGTTAGGAGAGCTAACTGAAATTGAACCGCTTTTGGTGGCGTTCCTTACCATTTTTACCTGAACGTCGGTGCATCGTTACATAATTAGAATTCAGAATTATAACACATATGTTAGTCATGCCACTTTAAGTAACTATGCTAATATAGTCCTTACTTGGGCATACTAGCGAATCCTCACTGTAATCCTAGGTTTTCACGTAATACATTCCTTAATTAGGGTGCTATCCCCAATGCAGCTCTGATACCAGCCTCTGGCGGGCCTGAATCCGCTCATCCAAGATCGCAGAGGATGGTGCTGCACGATGCGACACTCGAGATAACACATCATAAGAACAACATTGTATTATAGAAAACCAACTGAATATGTACAAGCTAGTACAAGACTTCAGTTACAAACTAAGTATATGGATTACAACAGTGGAAGCTAAGTTTATACAACTAACGCCCATCTATCTTGCAAAAGTTGGTTGCCCAGCCCTATGGCAACCCACACTAGCTACACTCCTCAGCTCAGCGTGGCGGTACGGCTCCCACTCAGCCGTGGTCCCTGACGGAGGGTAGCCCTCGCCGGTGGACTCGTACCCCGAGTCCGTGGGATACTCCTCACCTGAAAAACACTTATAGCAGCAACCATGAGCACGATGGCTCAACAAGACTTAACCGACTCACCTACACATGAAACTCTATATGCAGGTTATAACAAATATAGGATGGCATGTTGCAGCAAAAGACACGCCTACACATTCATCCTTAATTCATATTTTAAACATAAGTTAACAGTTCATGAAATCTGAAATTTAGTGAGCATTATTTCGTGGCACACATGTAACAATACAAGTTAATTGTCACAGCAATAATGAATCATACATTTCATATATTAACCTACACCACGACTCAGTGACCAAGTGGTACTCATCACCGTGAGGGACGGCGAATCGACTCGATATACACCTGCAGGGATACCCGAAGAGCACGTCACGTACGCCCACCCGTGGAGCTGCACAGCACGCTCACTCGATGTCATACGGGACAACCTTTCACCCAACAGCCCAAACGTCGAACCGGTCGCACCGAGACAGGAGGTTCCCTACACGGAGCATCTCTCTATGCCCGTTAGCAGATTTCCACCTTGCTGCCCTCAACCTACACCTATAAATCGGTGTGTTATGCCTCGACGTCCGGAGGTTTAGGTTACATCGGTTTACCGGGGCCCATATATCCGATATGCCTTCGGTACGTTCAAATATGATCAGCGTGGGCCGCACATGGATCGGTCCTCAATCGACACGGACAGGGCTGCGCACACAAGACTTCCTCTTGCAGCGCCCTAGCCCCTGCCTAGTCTCACTTTCTTACTAAAGTGATCTCACATCACTCGAACCAATCCCGTGTGTCCCAAAGCCTAAACTCGTGAGTAGATTACAACTATTCGACTTGTACCGAAGTTCTATGAACATTAAGCACAGCGTATACTACTCGAGGACTTATACCCTACCCTCACTCTTGTGGGAATAATCTGGCTATGCACTTGGGTTTCATCCATCCTACACCTAATGCACATACATACCTCATACTAAGTATATATAAAGCAAAACTTTGTAAAATTGGTTAATGCAAACTGGGGCTTGCCTTGTTGCCACTGGTCAGTGGTTAGTGCTTCATCCGGAAGAAGGAAGTCCAGCACTTCCGGAGTTTCCTCGCCTTCAGCGACTACACGTAAGCAATATACTACATGTCAATTTAAATGCAATGTTTTAAATTGAATATGTAAAGACCATAACTCTAGCTAGGCCTCCCATTTGGCTCTGAAATTTTTATGGTGGCTTGGTAGGGTCCTAACAAGACTCTTGATCAAGTTTCATTTGAAAGAAAGTTCATGTGTGCTCTGTACAAATAAAAGCCTATTTGGTCATTAGTAGGGCCTCTAAGGATTTCCAGGGATTTTCATGGCTCCAACCATTACTTTCTGGAAACTAGAGTTTGAGATGGTTCTAATGGAAGTTATGCCCTAAACAAGATTTGAGAAATACTGAAAAATGTTTCTGTATATTTTTCCATTTTCTCAGGGCAGTTCACTTAATCACACCATTAGGGGTATTAATGAACTTGGATGGATCTGAATTTTGTACTGTGACTCAAGGATTTTCAAATGAACATCCTAACCAAATTTCAGAATTTTTCATACAGTAATTCTCCAGATAAAATTCCCAACATTTTAAGATTTAGGGAATTAATTCTGGAAAACTATTAAGTTTCATGAGCTGAAATTTGTTTTTTCTGGAGAGTACCTAAAAAGATGAATTCAGCAAAATTTGTTTCACTAAATTTGAAGCTTCCTAGCAAAAGTTATAGCTAGTTGAAGTTTGAACCAAATTCTGAAATTCAAATAAAAGTTTCAACCGGCTGGGTCCCAGGGCTACGTGTCAGCTCTGCAGCCAAGCCACGAAGGGGTCCGGAGAATTTCCCACGTAGTCGCATGAGATCCCGATGCCACAACCGATCCGGGGCGGTTTTAGTAGAGGCCGACATGTGGGGCCCGCAGAGCTTCGCCTACCTCACGCTTCCGCGGCTCCCTGCCACCCCCCTCGCCGGGAGACTGTTCCTGTGTCCGGAACTCGATCAAACTGGCCGCCCCCGCCTGAAATTTCTCGGGGAACACGTTGCTGACCTCGTCGCCGGCCAGTGATCACTGGAATTGGTTGTGCAACGGCGACAGTCCACGGGGTGAGTTCGGTGATGTCGGTATGGCGCTGTCATGCCTCAATGTCCCCTCTGTTGGCTCCTGCAGCACCGCAAAGACCTACGGAGCAACGACCCATCTTCTGATCTTACTCAAGGTTGCGGCAAACCGGACTTCACCGTGCGACCTAGGTCTAAACACGACGATGAACGAAAAATCCAAAGAACTCAGTGGTTTCTCACTGGTTTCCCGTGATTCTTGAGCGTATGGATTCGCACGGATGTTTCTAGCTGGTTGTCAAAGCTGGGGAGTGATTGCTTGACCGGTTAGCCTGAATTTTCAGTTTAAATGAACACAGGCTATATCACATGCTATCGGCAAGAACTGAAATTCCGACGAGCACACTCTATGGCATGCGGCCGGGGTTGCCGGACAGGAAGTGCACTCATAGGCGAACCTTTTGGCATGCCCAACTCGGCGTAAGATCAAACCTAGCGACCGGATGATGAGTTTTTGGTGGCGGCGACTTTACACGGCGTTGAAGAGAAACAGGGAGCTCGTGGTCGGTTTACCATGGGTGTGACACCGGGTTGTTTCGTTGACCACGTTGAGGAGGCTTCAGCAAAGCTCTAGGTGAGCTCAGATCAGCGTGCCAACCTCGGACACGTCCGGACGCTGGAGAACCGAAGGTTGTCGAGTGTGCGGCTGTTTTTTTTCATCGAGTGGCGAAGCAACGCACGGGTACGTGGTTTGCAACGTTCGAGGAGCCTTTGTGAGCAATCAACCACGTGGTGCGCCAGCCGGTCATGCGCTGGGGAGGTGGCAGCTCGAGCAGCTCGGTGTCGAGCGCTGCTGAAGCCCGGAGAACAGAGCGCGCGCGGTTCGCTTCACTCAGGGTCTTAACTGACATGTGGGCCCTTTTGTCTCCTCTATTCCTTTCTCCCCCTTCTGTTGCAAATGTCTCTGTAGGATCAAGTCATGAAGACGTCACAACAAGAATCATGAAAATCCGTTGAGAGAAACTCAAGTTACGATCGAAAGATCGAACAAAGGTCAATCTGTCCTACGCGAGAAAAACAGATCTGGAGTACAGCAAAGAAACTCGTGTAGATCAGAAACCACAAATTCAACGACCGTGAAATTTTCACAGATGATAGATAATCATGTTGTAAAGACAACCCAAAAATAATCACATTAATTGGATCTGTAAAACTCGAGTTATGATAAAACCACCGAAGCAAGGTAGTGCTGAACAGAAACTCGACGAGAAAAACTTGTCTGAAACAAGTCGGATGAACAAGGCACAAAAGTTCCTTTAGAATACGAATTTTATTTATCAAAACACAAGAGGAACAGCCCCAAAGTCGTGTACCCACGAGCCTTGGCCTCCCTTGCTTATATAACCAGTCCTAAGGCCAACCCAATTCAAACTAGGACTCCTACTCCTACTTGGATTCAAAATATAACTTTCCAATACTGCTCAAGACTCTTCTACATGCAGATAGAAGCAATCTTAAGACTTCCAAACACCTTAGTAACGTCCCAAACATTTCTAAAACAACTCAAATTCGTGACCCACACGAAATCCTATCATAACCATCTCAAAACTTTCCATATTTGAGTCAAACACGATTCAACCGCAGCCTGAGTCCATAACCTAGTCGGTTGGACCTTTCCGACCAATTCTTTACGTCCACATCTCTTCATCACGCCTTGGAACCATGCAGCCACGTATATGCACTCCTTGCACACGTGCAAACATCTTCCAACGACGTCCAAGATAACTTCATATGCATTGTTCTTGATTCAAACATACTGCGCAACCTCCCGATCAACTCAACCACAATTCCTCCCGAACTTGGTTGTTGAACCTCATCTTCTCCCTAAGACTAGTTCAATGGATACCGTCACCAGCCATGTCCTGAACTCAAGCAACACCTGCACATGCATAAACAACCAATACTTCCGAGCACAAGTCCTCGACTTGACTCTCGTTAGTTCCGAAACTACAACATCTTACGTGAGCACCTCACATAAGCATGTTGTAAACCATAGCAAAATGATATCAGCCATAACCACCAAAACACACCAAAAACTTAGTAAAATAATACTAAGAAAATTTTCCATAAGAGTAAAGCAAATTCGAGACATTGCAAGTTAAAAGCAGAACCATTACAATCAAGCTCCGAACCTTACCAAAGCTAACTGGACCTTGAACCGGAGCTTACCAAAGCTAGTCGGACCTAGCGCCGGAGCTTACTAAAGCTTAGTCGGACCTAGCATGGAACTTACCAAAGCTAGTCGGACCTAGCACCGGAGCTAGCAAAAACAAGTCGGACCTAGCCAAAATAAGTCAGACCTAGACAAAGCAAGTCGGACCTTACGTCGGACCTATCGGCGGACCTTGCAGGAGCTCAGACCTAGAGTTGGACTTTGTTAAAAAGCTGTTTTGGTAGTATTCAAAACTTTTATCATCAAAGCCAATGTATTCAGCACACATAGGTCTCACAATCTCCCCTTATGAATGCATTGGCAACACCACTTAAAATCTGAACATTGGCTTATTCACATAAAAAGTTTTGAAAACAATTTCTCCCCCTTTGTAAATCAGAAATAAAATGAGAAGAAAAACAAAAATATCAAAAATTCTCCCCCTGAGAAGAATCGTACCAAAACACTTGTTAATGTGTGCAATGTGTGATCAATTTCTCCCCCTTTGACAATGTATTCAGCAAGGTACAAAAGAGAAATTTTAATTTGTTATGAGCACATTATAACATATACATATAACACAAAGCTCATCCAAATCATACTATCAAGTAACTTACACTATCACATCAATGAGATACATAAAGTAGTGTAAGCCATGCTAGAGGTCAAGTGTAATTTTCAATTTAAGCAAGTCATGATCTCACAAACTAAACTATTTCAAGACCTGAAAGCATGACACTTGTTGCTGCATTTTATTTATTTAAAGCACAAATTTTGATCTTATGACATTTACAAGAGATTATATGCAGCATCAGACTTATTCTAACCAACCAAGCCAAGCCTATGTCATTTGACAGTCAGAAGCTTAAGGACATGGTTTTAGTCATACACAACTCTTTTCAAGTTCATATCTAAGTGCAATGATAAGCCATCTCATAAGAAGAAGTGCGATGCATGCATATTCTCTTGATCTTTTCTCATTTTCTTATTTGAATATAAAAACTCAACATGTGAGTTGATTACTTGATTAATTCTTTATGATTAAAAGCACTTGTGAGCATGCAACAAGTTCAAAACAGCAAGAAAGTTCGACCTTGACCAAATTTAGTATAAGTAATTATTCCAATTACTAGACATGGTGAAAACTACAAAATGTATAACACGAGTAATGTAGTAAGAACTTTCAGCATGAAAAAGGAATCGCAAAGTCATATATGCATGAAATACTGTGCTCATATTATTTTAATTTCAGATTCACACATAGACTTCCCAAGTTTCAAAATTCTCCCTCAATTTAAGCTATGAGGATGCATAACCCCTATTTCACTATGAATGTAACAAAAACGAGTGAAATCCAAAGATTTTGTAAAACTGTCAGCCAATTGTTGTTCGGTATCTACATGGTGAAGCACAATGTTCCCTTTTTCGACATTATCACGGAGAAAGTGATACCTAATGTCAATATGCTTAGTTCTCGAATGTTGAACGAGGTTTTTAGCAATGCAAATGGCACTAGTGTTATCACAAAACAGTGGAACACTATCTAGATTAACCCCATAGTATTTAAGTGTTTGAACAATCCAAAGAATTTGTGAGCAAGCACTAGCAGCAGATACATATTATGATTCGGCTGTGGATTGTTCAACTGAACTTTGTTTTCTAGAGGACCAGGCAACAAGTGAATTACCAAGAAAATGACAAGCACCAGAAGTACTTTTCCTATCAATCCTACAACCCCCAAAATCAGCATCAGAAAAAACTTTCAAAGTAACGGTTTAGGAAGAAGGAGGAAAAATGCCAAATTCTTGAGTTCCATGTAAGTACCTGCGAATCCTTTTGATGGCTCGACGATGTGAAGCATGTGGGGAGGCTTGAAATCGTGCACAAATACATACGCTGAATTGTATGTCCGGTCTTGATGCCGTGAGATACAAAAATGATCTGATCATGCTTCTATATTCTTTTTTATCAACGGGATCACAATCTTCATCAAGTTCAAGTGTCGTTGCTGTTCCCATTGGTGTCCGAAGAGGCTTGCTTTTGTCCATGTTGAAGCGCCTTAGGAGATCTTTTGTATACTTTGTTTGATGCACAAAGGTACCCTCCTTGGTTTGCTTGATTTGCAGTCCCAAAAAGTACGTGAGTTCTCCCATCATACTCATCTCAAATTTTGAACTCATCATAGCTGAAAACTTGGACACAAGATCATGAGTAGCACAACCAAAGATAATATCATCCACATACACTTGAATGAACAATGAGTCATTGCCATGCTTAAGCACAAAAAGAGTTTTATCAACCTTGCCCATGTTAAACCCCTTTTCAAGTAAGAATGTTTTTAACCTATCATACCATGCTCTAGGGGTTTGTTTGAGGCCGTACAAGGCTTTGGATAGTTTGTAAACATGATTAGGAAATTTTGGATTTTCAAAACCAGGTGGTTGTTTGACATAAACCTCCTCATCTATATAGCCATTAAGAAAAGCACTTCTAACATCCATTTGATATAGCTTAAAACCTTTAGATGCAGCAAAAGCTAACAAAATTCTTATCGATTTTAATCTAGCAACAGGAGCAAAAGTTTCATCAAAATCTAGACCTTCAACTTGTGTGAAACCTTGAGCAACCAACCTAGCCTTATTCCTAACCACAACCCCATCCTCACTTTGTTCATTTTTAAACACCCATTTAGTTCCAATTAAAGTGTGACCTTGAGGTGGAGGTACAAGTTTCCAAACATTATTTCTTTCAAAATTTTCTAACTCTTCTTGCATGGCAATAATCCAAGATTCATTAGTGAGTGCGTGTGATACATCTTTGGGTTCAAAAGAAGCAACAAAAGAAGAATGAGCATGAGAATTAGGGTCGAAAAACCTGGATCTTGTAACTCGTTCATGCAAGCTTCCAATAATTTGTTGTGGAGGATGACTTTTGAGAATCCGGAGGGGAGTGGACACTTCACAAGCTTCTTCTTCTTCATGTTCATCACAAATAGATGAGGTTGTGACGTGAGGAAGATCTGGACCAGCAATGGTGGTCGTCGGTGCTGGCTGTGAATCAAGATCAGGAGCTGGAACAATGTCATTAGCTGCTGAATTTTCGGGCAGCAGCACCACTTCTTCCTCTTCTTCAATGAAAATACTCTCCCCCTGCGGATATGGATCTGGACCTGCAATATTTGAACTAGTACCTGGGCTAGCTTCATCAAAATAAACCTCACACGTCTCCACAATTTTGTTAGTATCAAGTAAAAGCACACGGTAGCCTCTAGTATGAGATGGATAACCAAGAAACATGCCATCAACAGATCTAGCTTCAAATTTATCAAGATTACCATGTTTCTTAACAAAGCATTTGCAACCAAAGACCCTAAAGTGTGTGACACTAGGCCTATGTCCAAACCTGAGCTCATATGGTGTTTTACCTAGCTTAGCACGAAAGGAAACACGATTTGAGACATAACAAGCGGTTGCAATTGCATCAGCCAAAAATTTCCTAGGAGTTTGATATTCATCAAGCATAGTCCTAGACATCTCAACTAAGCTTCTGTTCTTTCTCTCTACAACACCATTTTGTTGAGATACATATGGTGAAGAAAATTGATGATCTATTGCATTTTCAGCACAAAAGTGATCAGACGATTGATTTTTAAATTCAGTTCCATTATCACATATAATTGCTCTTAAAGATCCTGGGTGATCAATTGATAATCTAAGAAATAAAGTTCTAAAGTGACTGAAAGCTTCATTCTTAGATGCCATAAAGTAAACCCAAGAGTATCTAGAATAGTCATCAACAATCACAAGAACATACCATTTACCTCCGAAGGATTGAACACGTGAAGGTCCTACGGTGTCAAGGTGTAAAAGTTGACCCGGTTCAGTTGTCATGGTCATTGTGAGAGGAGCATGTGAACCTGCAACCATCTTAGCATGTCTACAAGAAGAGCACATAATTTCTTTGTCCCCTTTAAGCTTAGGCAGCCCACGTATGCGATCAAGAGCACTAACACGTGTGAGATGATCAAAGCCTACGTGACCAAGTCTACGATGCCAAAAATATAAATCTTTGGAATCATTTGCAACTAGACATCTATGCTTAGAGGAAGACATATCAAAATCAGCTTTAAAAACTCTTCCAAACCGAGACATGTTAAAAATAAGCTCACTATTTGAACCTACAACTTTGCAGCAGTTTTTATTGAAAATAATTTCCAGATTTTCATCTAGCAATTGTGAAACAGAAAGCAAGTTGTATTTCAAATTTTTGACACGTGCCACATCCTTCAAAGTGTAGTGATCATTTACTCTAACCGAACCCTTAGCAATTTTAGGAGTTGAAGAATTATCGGCAAAAGTAATATTCTCTACAGGTGACACAAAAGAGAGAGAGGAGAACCATTCTTCGTTTCCGGTCATGTGGCGTGAGCAACCTGAATCCACAATCCAAATGTTCTCCTTCCTCAAGCGTGTAACCTACATAGAAGCACAATATGTCGATGACTCAATACTGTGGTTAGTTAAAAGGCATTTAGGAATCCAGTACTGAGTCACACGATGTCCATCAGGAATAACATGCGAAAGCTGAGATAAATCAGAAGGTTTATGAGTCAAAGTTTGAGACTTTTTGTTCTTAACTACTGACCTATGAGGTGTTACTTGTGTAGCACGAAAATCAGTGGCTCCGGAGGCAAAAACAGAAGGTCCGGAGACAAAACTGAAGCTCCAGAGGTAAACTTTGAATATTTCTGACTCATAACAGCAGGTTGCATGTTCCTGACATTCGGTTTTGTATGTTCAGCAAATTTTGCATGAGAGTTATAAGATCTAGCTTGCATTCTTTCCTTGTTATGTTGTTTAGCTAGTCTATAACAAAAATCTATGACATGACCATCTCTACCACAATAGGTACAATGAAATTTAACTTTGTGTTCATGTCTAGATGAGGATGCAGTATGCTTATTTGAACCCGAATGTGACAACACTCCTGCAGATTTAAAAACCACTTCTTTTTGTTTAGGAACTGTTTGAATCAAATCACTTCCTAATGATTTTACAATTTTAGGTGGATGTTCCTTAGCATGAGAATGTGAATCAAAACCTAAACAAGTTTTATCATTGCAAGACTTGGAAGAATTCAGCAGCATGTTTAGTTTCTTATTCCCATTACAAAACCGATCTAATGTCCTATGCATGTTATGAAGTTTATTTGATAGATCAAGGCAATTTTCACATGAAGTTTTTCCTTTTATTTTGCAATTGGAACAATATTTAACTTCATGAGAACGTAAAGCATTGCTCAATATAGAAATTTCTTTCATAGCATCTTGTAGTTTCTTATCAAGATCATCGCAAGTAGAACAATGCAAATTAATTATAGAACAACAAGCATCATTCAAGTTTTTATCATTAAGTGCAGCAAGCTTTTTGTTCTTTTTTATTTCAAGTTCAAGTTTATCAAGTGTGGAGGTGTGTGCACTTCTTAGACAGGATAATTGTTCATATATTAAATCACATGAGGAACAAGAATCATCACTAGGAATCAAGGATTTTAAATGATTAATTTCAGATTCTAGTGACTAAATTTTAATAGCATTGTCCCTAAGCTTTTTGTCCTTTTTCTTAACAATAATAGTGGCACGAGAAATAACATCACACATTTCTTCGCAAGTAGGACATACCTCTTCGTTGTCACTTTTGTGTTCTGCATCCTCCATACTTGATTTTGATTTGCCCGCCATGAAGCACAAGTTTGCCAGATCATCTTCATCTTCAACCCTTCCAATGTCTACATCACTCGAGCCAAGTTCTTGAAGTGCGGTGATGAAACTGTTTATCAGTTTGCGTCCTGTAAAACCCTTCTTTTTCTTGTTGGTGTTGCCAAAAGAGGACTTGACTTTATTCTGCTTTTCATCACGGTTAGAAGGACCCGAAAGGTTAGGGCAATCTGTACGAAAGTGTCCTGTCTTACCACATTCAAAGCATCGTTGAGGTCCGGAGCTTCCTCTCCTTCTAATTCCCACATTTTGCAATGCTTTTGAGAACCTAGTAGAAAGAAGTACTAGCTCCTCCTCTGGAAACTCCTCAATCTGTTCCAGGGTTAGTGAATACAGCAAAGCAAGTGTACTGCTAGATGATTGGCCGGAGCTAGGCATATCACGTTGAGAGATAAATGCAATAGTCTTATTTGGGTTCTTGCGTGATATAATGTCAATTTCATGAGTTTTTAGCTTAGAATAAAGCACATCTAATGTAAGGGTACTAATGACAGTGGATTCACGTATGGATGTTACTTTCATCTCCTGAATTGACATGTCTAATGCACTTAGTAATTGCCTAGCATTTTCAGCATCTGAAAAATTAACATTGACGCTACGCAAGTTGCTGAGAATTTTATTAAAGCGAGCAAAGAGATCATCGATGGAGTCACTGGGTTGCATCTCAAAGCGCATGTATTCTTTTTTGAACATGTCCTGTCTTACCTCCTTGATCGTGTTGGATCCTTCATGCTAGTCACAAAGTGCTCTCCACACATCGTACGCCGATCGGAGGTGTGCAACACGGTCGAAGTCGCTCCGAGTTAGTCCTTGTATGATCAAGTTCCGAGCCTTGTTGTTGTTGTCGATATCTCTCATGTTTTTAGCCGTGACTTGATCGTTTGAAGGCACATCGTTAGGCTTCTACACCTTTTCCCATAATGCAAAGCCTTGCGCCTGGATGAAAGCTTCCATGCGTGCCTTCCAAACCTGAAAATCAATACCACTTAACACATAAGGTTTGGCGGAGTATTTCTCCATGATGATTAGTCAAAACACGTGCAAATCACAAGATTAGAGCAACCTGGTTCTGATACCAATTGTAGGATGGAAGTACACGTTTAAAGCTACCAGAGGGGGTGAATGGTAGATAAAAACTTTTCAGCGGAAGCAACAAAACACCCCTCAGCAGTAAACCGATCTGTTAAAGAAACTGTGTGTGCGACTAATCTAAACTGTTCAACTGTAAAAAAACTAGTATAGATTGTATATAATCAAGTCACGAATACGTCACAACAACAATCATGAAAATCCGTTGAGAGAAACTCAAGTTACGATCGAAAGATCGAACAAAGGTCAATCTGTCCTACGCGAGAAAAATAGTTCTGGAATACTGCAAAGAAACTCGTGTAGATAAGAAACCACAAATTCAATGACTGTGACATTTTCACAGATGATATATAATCAAGTTTTGAAGACAACCCAAAAATAATCACATCAATTGGATTGGTAAAACTCGAGTTATGATAAAACCAACGAAGCAAGGTAGTGCTGAACAGAAACTCGACGAGAAAAACTTGTCTGAAACAAGTCGGACGAACAAGGCACAAAAGTTCCTTTAGAATACGAATTTTATTTATCAAAACACAAGAGGAACAGCCCCAAATTCGTGTACCCACGAGCCTTGGCCTCCCATGCTTATATAACCAGCCCTAAGGCCAACCCAATTCAAACTAGGACTCCTACTCCTACTTGGATTCAAACTGTAAGTTTCCAATACTGCTCAAGACTCTTCTACACGCAGATAGAAGCAATCTTAAGACTTCCAAACACCTTAGTAACGTCCCAAACATTCCTAAAACAACTAAAATTCGTGACCCACACGAAATCCTATCATAACCAACTCAAAACTTTCCATATTAGAGTCAAACACGACTCAGCCGCAGCCTGAGTCCATAACCTAGTCGGTTGGACCTTTCCGACCAATTCTTTATGTCCACATCTCTTCATCACGCCTTGGAACCATGCAGCCATGTCCATGCACTCCTTGCACACGTGCAAACATCTTCCAACGACGTCCAAGATACCTTCATATGCATTGTTCTTGATTCAAACATACTGCGCAACCTCCCGATCAACTCAACCACAATTCCTCCTGAACTTGGTTGTTGAACCTCATCTTCTCCCTAAGACTAGTTCAATGGATCCCTGTCACAACCCTGATGCCACGCTGTGAGGGACAGGACCTCGTTGGGTGGTGCCGTGTTATGCGGCACCCAACAGCACACGGGTCGATGAACACACATCATATTACATAAATAGTTTAGCGGAAGCGGACAAGAATGTTTTACAAATACTTGTATCAGAGTAAGCTACAGCGGAAGACTATCACTCTCCTGATTTATTTTACTAGCAACAAAGAAACAGTCCAGCCCGCGGACTGTCTCTTACTAGCAACACGAAGACAATCTGCAGCGGCGAGGATGCTCTTTGAGTAAGCACTCGGAGGTTCCTGTAACACCCCAAAATCCTGTTAAGAGGGGAATTTAAAAATTTTTGGACGTGTTGCATGTTTTGCAACAATTTAAATTCAAACTGGAATTGAATTTAAACTCAAAACAGAAAAGAAATAGAAAAAGGAAAACAGAAAAAAAAACGGCCAGTGGGCTGAAACCCACCAGCCGGCCCACTCTGCTCCGCGCCAGCCCGCAGCCGCGCGCGTCCCCTTCCTCCCACTGACAGGCGGGGCCCACCAGCCTTTCTTCTTCCTCGCGCCCGCGCCGCGATCGGCCGGACTCTCTCACCCGAATCAAAATCGATCGGGAATTCTCGCGTATCCCAGCCGATTTCCGGACCCCGAAGAATCCAGCTCGATCTAAACCAACCCGCCGCCCTCCCCCCTCTATAAAAACCCCGCCCTTGTCCCGTTTTTCCCACGCGATCCGCCGATTTTACTCCGGTGAGAACCCGAGCCCCTCCGGTGAATTCTACCCGATCTACGATCGGGAATTCCGATCTAACTCGCTGATCTTGATCCACCGCCTCCGGAGAACCTCGCAGGTGCAGAAAACTCGGTGGTTTGCGGCTCAAACACAGCGCCGACGAGCCTCGCCATGAATTCACCTCGGACCTCGTCGCCGATCGCTTTCCAGGACCTCCGAGCTCAAGAAAACCCCCGAGGTGAGATTCCCGACCTCCCCTCCACCGATCTATGCCATAAAATCACAGTTCTAAGAAAAATTCTCGAAGATCCGAAAATCTCCGGCGAGATCGCCGCTTCCCGCCGCCGTGCGCCGCCGGGCAGCGCCTCCCACGCTCGATCAGAGCGACGTGGCCGCTTGTGCGCCGTTTAATTTAAATCGCACGGTAGAGTTTAAGTCCCCGCGTACCGGTTCGATGTTATAATCTCAGCCGTCTGTTTTAAATCGGACGGTCCATGTCAGCCTCGCGTTATAAAGACTGAAAATCTTACTTGCTACCCCCTGGGGTTCTCGAGAAATAAGAGCTAGCCCCGGAAACTTCTGATCTAGCCTCTGGAACTTCAGAAAATCTTGTAAATTCATTTAAAAATCAGTTTTAGCCCCTGGACTTAATAAAAATTAGGAAAAAATCCTCTGTTATGTGTAGCTAGACCCCTGAAAATTGTTAACATAATATTATAGACCCTGTAGTGGGGTGAGTTTACCTTTTTAACCCTGTTTGATATTAAATTTAGGAAATGGAATATGTGGATAGTATTTAAAATTTAAAAAGTGGGACAAACATATTGTAAAATTTAAATTAAAAACTTTCTCAGTACTTAGAAAACTTTGGAGTGAGATAAAAAAATTTTGGCTGAAATGAATCTGTTTAATTTATTATTCACATTTATTAGTTATAGGGACACATTTTTAAGTGAAGAATAGTTCTGAAAATTAGGAAAATAAATGTAAAATAGTTTACATCAGAGGAAAATGTCAAAAATAGGTTATTAAATATTTTAGATCAGAACCTATTCTGTTTAGATGATGTGTCTTGTTATTTTCATAATAAAGTTCACATTTAGGCACAGGAAATAAATCTAAAAATATAGCAACTAGTAAATGATAAATGGAGTTTCTAAAATCCAAAGAATTCGGTTTAGGGTTGGTAGAAATTCTGAAGACACATATGGAGAAGGAAAATACCTTTCATGCATACTTGGTAGCTAAAAGGTGTAGTAATTGAATATAAGGAATTTATTTAAATTGGAAACTCATATATAAAGTATGGAAGCATAAATGTGAATACAAAATTAGGAATCATATACACATGATTAAAAGTGTATGTAAGCCAAAGGTCAACACACATAGAGTAAACAAAACACATAGAAGTTGTGAATGGCTTTGTTACATGTGAATGTGTGGTTTGTATGAAGTGGAAGTGTGAACTAAGTCTTATGGATTGTTGTTTTTCTTTTGCTATGTGTGATGGTATGATGTAGAACCTTCTCAAGAGCAAGTTATTCCTTTCCAAGATCAGGACTACCCATTTCAAGAGCAGCAGGAAGGAGGCAAGAGTCCTTGACCACTTTGATCCTATACTAGGATGTGTAGCTAGAATTATTTGCATTGTCAATTCAAAATATGAAACCCATGCTAGGATGTTTCCCTAGAATTGCATTACCTTATTTCCTTGTAGCTCGGGTTGGGATTCATCTTATCATGTCATTTATTATTATGCATATGCTTAGCCATGCTTAGAATGGGATATTCTGGATATGAGATCATCAGTTTATTTTACCCTACTCTTGAGTGATATATTGTGAGTTATGTAGAGGTAGGGATCAAGGCAAGTTGGATGTTTTGGTTGTGTGCTGGGTGCACGAGACTCGGGTTTGTGTTTAGTACTTGCCTGGATCCTAAGGACCGGTTCATGGAGCATGTAACATGGCTTTACCGTGCCAACCACATGCTGAGATAGGGCAGCTTGGCCAATTAATTAGGTGTGTCCCCGGCGTAGTATCGGTGTGTTGGATGGTGCGGCGAATAGGTGTCAGCTGTACTACCATATGAACCGCAAGGCTCAAGAGGGGGGCACTGCAGCGGGGTTGGAGCCTCTTGTATGCTGTTAGGGGTGAAACCTCAGTGGGCCCACGCTCGTCGGGAATCCCTTTGTAAAGGCTTCGTAGTGATCTCCTGTCTACACACCTGGGAAGTGTGAATGTGGTTCATAGCCACTGGCATAATGGAGGTTCTTTTAGTCCACACGGCAACGGGGGATGAAATCACTACATGTGGGTACAGTGGTACAAACTCTGCAGAGTCAAAACTGTCATGACAGCCGTGCTCACGGTCAAGAGCGGCATGGACTTATTCATGATTAGAGGATTTATGGTTTTGCAAGTTGTGGATGTTAAGCGGGGAGCTTAACATTGGAAATGATGTTATGGTTATTTGATTATGATGATGGGATGGGATATTGGGACCATTTCACCTGTGTAGTAATGTAGGTGCTTAATAAGCTAAGGTGATAGGTATTAATTGCGTAGTGCTTTAACCATGAGTTCAACCTTCCCTCTTTCTAGCCGTGCATGACATAACTTTCCCACACTTGCTAAGTACCATCGGTACTCAACCTTGCATATTTTGTTGGTTTATATTGCTGCTCAGGTCAAGATAATGAGGTGGTGTATAATGACCAAGACTTTGGACCCGAAGAAGGTTTCTAGGTTCATGGAGACCCCCGGGCAACGCCTGTGAAGGAGCCCTCGAGAATAATATTCCGCTGCTAGTTTATTTATTTGCGATAAACTTATTATTGTCCATCGAGACATTTGCTATGTAAGACTTGTTTATATTCGACACCTGGCTTGTAATAAATGATGCTTCACTATTTGTCATCACATGTATGAGAAAATGATCCTGGCATACATGTGATATTCACTTGGTTGTTCTTCGGAAAAACCGGGTGTGACAGAAGTGGTATCAGAGCCAAGGTTGCCCGTAGGAACGTGGACCTATGTAGAAATGGACATATGTAAGGGCCCTATTTTCTTAAAAACTACTTTTACAAGGTGTGTGTTGAAAAGTGTTATTTAATGAGTCACTTTCTTCATCTTACCCCAATTTTCATTTAAAATAGGATTTTTGTTTAAAAAGTTTATCTAACCTAAGTTTAAATGCTTTTTGTTTTAGATGGTTCGCGTGATTCGCACCGCTCGCAAGTCCACAGGAGGGAGACTTCCCGTAGTTGCCCTTACCGAAAGAGAGGAGAGCCCTCCGGTGACGTACCTTTCCTATGGATTGGCTGTAGGAGCCTTGTTGCGCCGTCTTCGACGTATGCTCGAAGCCGCCGGCAATACGGGCAAGCTAATCATCCACTATAACTCCACCAGGACCATCCGTGAGAAGAGGGAAGAATGGAGTTCAGAGATGAGGATTATACACGAAAATCTCCTGCTTAAGATCGACCGCTCTCCAGCTTGTAGAGCGACACAGGTCGATGCGGAGACGGATGTCACCTGGGAGGCCATCACCTGCCAGAGTCACATCTATCGTCGACACCTGGACAGGACTGAGTACATGTATGTCCTCCAGCGCGAGAGTGGTACGTCGGAGTATAAGTACCCGCCAGTGCAGCAAGGGACTTCCCATGAGCACATGGATTTGTGCTTAGAGGATGCTGCCATGCTTAGCACTCGATTGCAGGAGTGTCAGCAGGAGCTTCAGGATGTTCGTGACACCCTGAAGGAAACCGAGGCGTTGCTTCGAGCCTGCTTAAGGGCGAGAGAAAGAGGAGATGGGAATGAACTGTGTGTCACCGTGAATGATACATGGACTCCTGACTCCCCAGATCGCCGAGCGATCAGGCGTCGTCGCACTTCTCCACCAGCAGCCTCCCCACCCAAAGCAGAGTCAGAAGGCAGCCGAAATGATGAGGAAGATCCCGAGGAGCCAGCTCAAGAAAACGAGTAGCGTAGAGCCTTCCCCTTAAATTAGAAGGATGTCGAGTAGTTGAGTCGTTATGTTAGTTAATGGTGTGTTAATGCTTGGTGTGTGACGTGAGTTGTGGAAGCCATGAGCAATTGTCCACAGCCTCGTCTTTAGATTGTCTTGCTTTGGTGTGTGAACCCACATGAAATAATATTGCATTTATTTTTGTGAGAGATATGAAACACTAGAAAAGTATAACGAAGCTTCAACACTTCAAAGTACAAACAAGTGAAAGTAGTAAGATAATACGTAATACTTTAAATTAACCTTGGATGATCATGCCAGATGGCCGGAAGAGGAAAAGGACGTGCTGCCAACCCCGCCAACAACAACGATGAGGCCTCCAACCCTCACCTTTCTGGAGGCCAGGACAGGGGTGGTCGCCGTGAAGGAGTTGATCCTCTCCACCAAATGCTGGAGAATCAAAATCAGCTCATCCAGAACTTGACTCAAGTGGTGGCCAACTTGCATCAAGTTCCACCCCCACAAGCTGCACCACGCCAACCAAGGTTGAGTGAGTTTCTAGGAACTCAACCTCCAAAGTTTGCAAGTGCTGCTGAACCTCTGGAGGCAGATGATTGGCTTAAGACCATTGAAAGCAAGATGAGGATCATTTGAAAGAATTGACGGAGAAGGGGTATATTCGCCCTAGTTCCTCACCATGGGGAGCTCCGGTGATATTTGTGCCCAAGAAGGACGGAACCCAAAGGTTATGCGTGGATTACCGTGCCTTGAATGAGGTAACCATCAAGAACATGTACCCATTACCCCGCATTGAAGACTTGTTTGATCAGTTGAGGGGAGCTTGTGTGTTCTCAAAAATTGATCTCAGGTCGGGATACCACCAACTCAAGATAAGGCAATCTGATATTCCCAAGACAGCTTTCGTATCTCGGTACGGACTGTATGAATACACTGTCATGCCCTTCGGGCTAACTAATGCCCCGGCGTACTTCATGTATCTCATGAACAAGGTATTCATGGAATATCTGGACAAATTTGTGGTGGTTTTCATAGATGACATTCTCGTCTTCTCCAAAGATGAAGAAGAACATGAGAAACATCTAAGGTTGGTGTTGCAAATGTTGAGAGAACACCAACTATATGTCAAGTTGAGCAAGTGTGAGTTTTGGCTGAAGAGAGTTCCCTTCTTAGGACAAATAATCTCGGAGGGAGGAATCTCCGTGGATCCTGCCAAAATCGAGGATATACAGAAGTGGAAGACACCTGAAAATGTCGGGGAAGTTCGAAGCTTCTTGGGATTGGCTGGATACTATCGACGGTTTATTGAGGGATTCTCTAAAATCTCGAGACCCCTCACCAAACTGTTGGAGAAGGGAATCACATTCACCTGGACGCCGCAGTGCGAGACGAGTTTTCAGGAGTTAAAGAAAAGATTGACGACAGCCCTAGTGCTAGTTATGCCAGACATGCAGAAGAACTTTACGGTGTACTGCGATGCCTCTGGAAACGGGTTGGGATGTGTTCTCATGCAAGAAGGGCATGTCGTGGCTTATGCATCCCGGCAGCTCCGGAAGCATGAGAAAAATATCCTACACATGACCTAGAACTAGCCGCAGTGGTACACGCGTTGAAAATTTGGCGGCACTACTTGATGGGGAAGAGGACAGAGATATATACGGATCATAAGAGTTTGAAGTACATATTCACACAGCCAGACCTCAACCTCAGACAAAGGAGATGGTTAGAGCTAATCAATGACTTTGATGTGGGCATCAACTATCATCCTGGGAAAGCAAACGTCGTGGCCGATGCTTTAAGTCGGAAAGTGCAGGTCAATAAGTTGAGCTTGAAGGACATGCCTACAGAATTGAAGGACGAGGTTATGAGGCTCAATCTATGCCTGGTAAATAGTGGTGAAGCCATCGCCATGGAAGTGGACTCCACACTCGAGCGAGACATCCGCAAGGGTCAAAAGAAAGACGAGAAGATACAAGAGATCAGACAACTCATCAAGGAAAATAAAGCTCCTGGTTTTAGAGAGGATGAACAAGGAACGGTGTGGCACAGGAAAAGAATCTGTGTACCAGAAGTAAAGGAGATCCGTGAATTGATTTTGAAGGAGGCTCATGATTCTGACTATTCCATTCATCCTGGGAGTACGAAGATGTACCAGGACCTCAAGAGCAGGTATTGGTGGTATGGCATGAAGCGAGATGTCGCGGAACATGTTGCCCTATGTGACACATGTCAGTTGGTGAAAGCAGAACATCAACGACCCGCGGGATTATTGCAACCACTCAAAGTGCCTGAATGGAAATGGGAAGAAATCGGTATGGATTTCATAGTGGGATTGCCTAGGACCCAATCAGGATATGATTCAATATGGGTCATCATTGACAGGCTAACCAAGGTAGCTCATTTCATCCCCGTGAAAGAAAGCTACAGCGGATCCAAATTGGCAGAGTTGTACATGTCAAGGATCGTGTGTTACCATGGAGTGCCAAAGAAGATTATGTCGGATCGAGGGACACAGTTCACCTCAAGGTTCTGGCAGAAGTTGCACGAAACCATGGGAACCCATCTGAACATTAGGTCTGCCTATCATCCCCAAACTGATGGGCAGACGGAAAGAACCAATCAGATTCTTGAAGATATGCTGAGGGCATGTGCACTAAAAAACAATCGGAGTTGGGATAAGAACTTACCATATGCGGAGTTTTCCTATAACAACAGCTATCAAGCTAGTATGAAGATGTCACCGTTTGAAGCTTTGTATGGTAGGAATTGCAGAACTCCCCTATTTTCGAACCAAACGGGGGAAAAGCAAAGTGTTTGGTCCAGAAGTACTACAAGAAGCCGAGGCGAAGGTGAGGGAAATTCGCAACAATTTGAGGATAGCACAGACACGCCAAAAGAGCTATGCCGGTGTACGAAGAAGAGAGCTCGTTTTCAACGTAGGAGACTATGTCTATCTCAAGGTGTCCCCTATCAGAGGACTTCGTCAGTTCAAGGTGAAAGGGAAGTTATCACCTCGATACATCGGACCCTTTCAAGTTCTGGAGAGGAAAGGCGAAGTGGCGTATCAACAGGAATTACCGGCTCGCCTATCAGATGTGCACGATGTATTCCATGTGTCACAACTCAAGAAATGCCTGAGGACGCCTGAAGAGGTGTTACCCATGAATGAAGTGGACGTAGCTGAGGATTTGTCTTATGCCGAGCAACCATACAAGATTTTGGAGACAATGGAACGCCTCACCAGAAATAAAATAATCCGGATGTGCAAGGTGCAATGGAAGCGTCACTCAGAAGAGGAAGCCACCTGGGAACGGGAAGATGAGCTCAAGGCACAATTTCCGGAATTGTTTTCTTAGAACCACCAATCTCGAGGACGAGATTTCTTTTAAGGGGGGTAGAGCTGTAACACCCCAAAATCCTGTTAAGAGGGGAATTTAAAATTTATTGGACGTGTTGCATGTTTTGCAACAATTTAAATTCAAACTGGAATTCAATTTAAACTCAAAACAGAAAAGAAATAGAAAAAGAAAAAGGAAAACAGAAAAAAACCGGCCAGTGGGCCGAAACCCACCAGCCGGCCCACCCTGCTCCGCGCCAGCCCGCAGCCGCACGCGCCCCCTTCCTCCCACTGACAGGCGGGGCCCGCAAGCCTTTCTTCTTCCTCGCGCCCGCGTCGCGATCGGCCGGACTCTCTCACCCGAATCAAAACCAATCGGGAATTCTCACGTATCCCAGCCGATTTCCGGACCCCAAAGAATCCAGCTCGATCTAAAACAACCCGCCGCCCTCCCCCGTCTATAAAAACCCCGGTCTTGTCCCGTTTTTCCCACGCGATCCGCCGATTTTACTCCGGTGAGAACCCGAGCCCCTCCGGTGAATTCTACCCGATCTACGCTCGGGAATTCCGATCTAACTCGCTGGTCTTGATCCACCGCCTCCGGGGAACTCGCAGGTGCAAAAAACTCGGTGGTTTGCGGCTCAAACACCGCGCCGACGAGCCTCGCCATGAATTCACCTCGGACCTCGTCGCCGATCGCTTTCCAGGACCTCCGAGCTCAAGAAAACCCCCGAGGCGAGATCCCCGACCTCCCCTCCACCGATCTATGCCATAAAATCACAGTTCTAGGAAAAATTCTCGAAGATCCAAAAATCTCCAGCGAGATCGCCGCTTCCCGCCGCCGTGCGCCGCCGGGCAGCGCCGCCCGCGCTCGATAAGAGCGACGTGGCCGCTTGTGCGCCGTTTATTTTAAATCGCACGGTAGAGTTTAAATCCCCGCGTACCGGTTTGATGTTATAATCTCAGCCGTCTGTTTTAAATCGGACGGTCCACGTCAGCCTCACGTTATAAAGACTAGAAATCTTACGTGCTACCCCCTGGGGTTCTCGGGAAATAAGAGCTAGCCCCGGAAACTTCTGATCTAGCCCCTGGAACTTCAGAAAATCTTGTAAATTCATTTAAAAATCAGTTTTAGCCCCTGGACTTAATAAAAATTAGGAAAAACTCCTCTGTTATGTGTAGCTAGACCCCTGAAAATTGTTAAAATAATATTATAGACCCTGTAGTGGGGTGAGTTTACCTTTTTAACCCTGTTTGATATTAAATTTAGGAAATGGAATATGTGGATAGTATTAAATATTTAAAAAGTGGGACAAACATATTGTCAAATTTAAATTAAAAACTTTCTCAGTACTTAGAAAACTTTGGAGTGAGATAAAAAAAGATTTTTGGCTGAAATGAATCTGTTTAATTTATTATTCACATTTATTAGTTATAGGGACACATTTTAAGTGAAGAATAGTTCTGAAAATAAGGAAAATAAATGTAAAATAGTTTACATCAGAGGAAAAGGTCAAAAATAGGTTATTAAATATTTTAGATCAGAACCTATTCTGTTTAGATGATGTGTCTTGTTATTTTCATAATAAAGTTCACATTTAGGCATAGGAAATAAATCTGAAAATATAGCAACTAGTAAATGATAAATGGAGTTTCTAAAATCCAAAGAATTCGGTTTAGGGTTGGTAGAAATTCTGAAGACACATATGGAGAAGGAAAATACATTTCATGCATACTTGGTAGCTAAAAGGTGTAGTAATTGAATATAAGGAATTTATTTAAATTGGAAACTCATATATAAAGTATGCAAGCATAAATGTGAATACAAAAGTAGGAATCATATACACATGATTAAAAGTGCATGTAAGCTAAAGGTCCACACATATAGAGTAAACACAACACATAGAAGTTGTGAATGGCTTTGTTACATGTGAATGTGTGGTTTGTATGAAGTGGAAGTGTGAACTATGTCTTATGGATTGTTGTTTTTCTTTTGCTATGTGTGATGGTATGATGTAGAACCTGCTCAAGAGCAAGTTATTCCTTTCCAAGATCAGGACTACCCATTTCAAGAGCAGCAGGAAGGAGGCAAGTGTCCTTGACCACTTTGATCCTATACTAGGATGTGTAGCTAGAATTATTTGCATTGTCAATTGAAAATATGAAACCCATGCTAGGATGTTTCCCTACAATTGCATTACCTTATTTCCTTGTAGCTTGGGTTGGGATTCATCTTATCATGTCATTTATTATTATGCATATGCTTAGCCATGCTTAGAATGGGATATTTGGGATATGAGATCATCAGTTTATTTTACCCTACTCTTGAATGAGATATTGTGAGTTATGTAGAGGTAGGGATCAAGGCAAGTTGGATGTTTTGGTTGTGTGCTGGGTGCACGAGACTCGGGTTTGTGTTTAGTACTTGCCTGGATCCTAAGGACCGGTTCATGGAGCATGTAACCTGGCTTTACCGTGCCAACCACATGCTGAGATGGGGCAGCTTGGCCAATTAATTAGGTGTATCCCCGTCGTAGTATGGTTGTGTTGGATGGTGCAGGGAATAGGTGTCAGCTGGACTACCATATGAACCGCAAGGCTCAAGAGGGGGCCACTGCAACGGGGTTGGAGCCTCTTGTATGCTGTTAGGGGTGAAACCTCAGTGGGCCCACGCTCGTCGGGAATGTCTTTGTAATGGCTTCGTAGTGATCTCCTGGCTACACACCTGGGAAGTGTGAATGTGGTTCGCAGCCACTGGCATAATGGAGGTTCTTTTAGTCCACCTGGCAACGGGGGATGAAATCACTACATGTGGGTACAGTGGTACAAACTCTGCAGAGTCAAAACTGTCATGACAACCGTGCTCACGGTCAAGAGCGGTTTGGACTTATTCATGATTAGAGGATTTATGGTTTTGGAAGTTGTGGATGTTAAGCGTGGAGCTTAACATTGGAAATGATGTTATGGTTATTTGATTATGATGATGGGATGGGATATTGGGACCATTTCACCTGTGTAGTAATGTAGGTGCTTAATAAGCTAAGGTAATAGGTATTAATTGCGTAGTGCTTTAACCATGAGTTCAACCTTCCCTTGTTCTAGCCGCGCATGACATAACTTTCCCACACTTGCTGAGTACCATCGGTACTCAACCTTGCATATTTTGTTGGTTTATATTGTTGCTCAGGTCAAAATAATGAGGTGGTGTATAATGACCAATACTTTGGACCCGAAGAAGGTTTCTAGGTTCATGGAGACCCCCGGGCAACGCCTGTGAAGGAGCCCTCGAGAATAATATTCCGCTGCTAGTTTATTTATTTGTGATAAATTTATTATTGTCCATCGAGACATTTGCTATGTAAGACTTGTTTATATTCGACACCTGGCCTGTAATAAATGATGCTTCACTATTTGTCATCACATGTATGAGAAAATGATCCTGGCATAAATGTGATATTCACATGGTTGTTCTTCGGAAAAACTGGGTGTGACAGTTCCCGAGTCTCATCGGCACCCCTTCTCATAAGCATGAAGTCATTTGCCTGCAAAACAACTCGGATAGCTTCCGTGAGCATAACGCTCAGCAAGACTTAACCGTCACCCTAAACATGAAACTCTATGTGAGGTTATGAACCTAAAATAGGATGGCAGAAGCATAATTAAACTCGCCTAAAAGTGAATCCTTACTTTCAAGTATTAATGGCAGTATTTTAAGTAACCTTGGGCATGCCAGATCGGGAGTCCACAATCAAACAAGAAACGTTCCCCCGATGTAATTTCCTCATGGCATAAAAGAATCGAGTTTGCTCTAGCCTATTCATCAAGATCCAATACAAAGGTACGATAATACTTCATATCAAAATGATTAGTTCCTTTCTCATACAAGTTCTTACTACGTCACAACTGTGAGAACAAGTATGCTCGGTTCATTCCGCGAGCGACGGTGATTCGAATCAATAACACCCAGACTACACGACATGTACGCCCGTACACGACATTGCCTACAACAACAATCACTGACGTCGTACGTGGGAGCCTTTCCCCCGTTTCACCCCCGCTGAATCGATCAAGTCGCCCCGTACAGTAGCTACTCTCATGGTGCACCTACCGACATGAGATACTGCACACAACATGAGATCTCCACATACTGCACACCGGCCGTCCGCCTGAGGCGACCCGAAAAGTCCCAACGACAGTTTCCCGAGGTACATCAGTTTACTGGGTCCCATATAGCCAGCATGAGTCCGGTACACAACTCAAACTTGTTCAACAGGGCCGCATACGGATCGGTCCTTGACCGACACGGACAGGTCTACAGCACCCAGGCCCCTATGTCCTGCTGCCCCTACAACCTTCCGGTCTCAACTTTAACTTGCTACATCATTTATGAACCAATCCCGTATGCCCCTGTTGTTCCTGAAACTGCGAGTAGCATCTCACCACTCGACTTCTACCGAACCGTACATAAGCATGGCAGTTCTACACGGTGAACGACACCTACCCAATACTCCATGGGTCATTTGGTTATGCAGGAGGAGTATCAAACACTAGACCTAATGCACAGTTCAAATCTTAACCGAAAGTGAATACAAAATAAAAACTTAACAGCTGTTAAATGCAAACCGGAGCTTGCCTGTTTTGCAGGGTAGTCGTATATAAGCAGTTAGTATCCTTGCAGATCCACCCTTGACTCTTCGGAGCTTGATCCACTTCGATGAATCACTCCTTTGAGTCCCCTTCGTTGTGGTTCCTATTGAGATGCATATGCACATATTTTATAGACTGTAATGGAAAGAAGTTATGGAATTAATTTCTTAGGAACAGAGGTAGTGTGGAAAAGCCAAGCATACTGCACACCGGCCCTCCGCCTGAGGCGACCCGAAAAGTCCCAACGACAGCTTCCCGAGGTACATCGGTTTACTGGGTCCCATATAGCCAGCATGAGTCTGGTACACAACTCAAACTTGTTCAACAGGGCCTCATATGGGTCGGTCCTTGACCGACACGGACAGGTCTACAGCACCCAGGCTCCTATGTCCTGCTGCCCCTACAACCTTCCGGTCTCAACTTTAACTTGCTACGTCATTTATGAACCAATCCCGTATGCCCCTGTTGTTCCTGAAACTGCGAGTAGCATCTCACCACTCGACTTCTACCGAACCGTACTTAAGCATGGCAGTTCTACACGGTGAAGGACACCTACCCAATACTGCATGGGTCATTTGGTTATGCAGGAGGAGTATCAAACACTAGACCTAATGCACAGTTCAAATCTTAACCGAAAGTGAATACAAAATAAAAACTTAACAGCTGTTAAATGCAAACCGGAGCTTGCCTGTTTTGCAGGGTAGTCGTATATAATCAGTTAGTGTCCTTGCAGATCCACCCTTGACTCTCCGTAGCTTGATCCACTTCGATGAATCACTCCTTTGAGTCCCTTTCGTTGTGGTTCCTATTGAAATGCATATGCACATGTTTTATAGAATGTAATAATGGAAAGAAGTTATAGAATTAATCTCTTAGGAACAGAGGTTGTGTGGAAAAGCCAAGCATGGCTTGGGTTGCCTCTGTTGTGCAAATAACAGAAATAAACTAATTTGTCCTAAAGGTTTTAGCTATACACTAATCATGTTCCCTAATGAACATAATAGATAAGCTGAAAAAATTTGAGTGCAACTGAAGAACAAGAGCTCCAATGGCCTCAAAACTTTTACATCAGCTTCTGTACTACCTAAGGATTTAGCTTGCCAAATTGCAGCTAATGTGGAGTCATATTGTGTCCTCCCTAATTCTCACAATATCTCTTATGTCTTCCCACATATACACAAGTATGGAGAATAAGAACAGGGAGCTCAAGGACTCATCTTGGGCTGATAAATTACATATAAGTTCTTGATCACATGAGAGTAACCTGGTCCAAAATTCAGCCCTTTTACTTGAGTAGTTCTCCCAGAACAATTCTTTATGCATTTGTACTCAAAGAATTAATTCTGTAGTAATGTGCATTTTCATGCCCAATTAAGTGAACTACAATTCCAAGTATGTCTCAGAGAGCTTGCCTAAATCTTCCTATGATTTTTGGAGCTATGGATTGCTTAGAACAGATTTTAGAAGTGGTAAACATTTTCTGAAAATGTTTCTGGACTCTTTTGAACACTGTAGTTTGCATTTAGCAAATTCCTACTCAAATGATCTTCAAATGAGATGAAAATTTGCTAGTAGGTCAATACTATGCTAAAGAATATTCTGGCAAAATTTGGGGATTTTTAGATAACCCAAACTCCCTCAATATTTGTTTATCAGAAAAACTTCCAAGAATTTTCCAGAATATAATATTAGCTTTCATACAAATCTGAGTTCATATTTTGATAGAACTCAGAGTGATGAATCCAACCCAAGTGGAATCACTCAAATTGGAGGTTTCTATCAGGAGTTATGAATTTCCAAAGATTGAGCCAACTCTGGAATTGTTTTCCTACAGAAAATCCGGCTGGACCCACTGTTTTGAATCCCAGCCAATAGAATCGAAGACACACCGGGCCACAGCATCTCAGCACGCCAACACATGGGATACCGGCCACACCCGATCCTGGGTTTAAATTTTCTGCTGCTGACAGACGGGGCCCACGGCTTTCTTCTACCTCCTGCCGCCCCTTCGCGCGCCCGCCGCCCAGCTCGCCGGCTTGCCATTTCCGGCCACCGCCTGAGCTAAAACTCGCCGCCAGGGGGTTATTAACGTCAAGGAAAATGATGGTGGGGCGTTCTAGGGATGCCAGCGACCGGAAGATAGCTCGCGACGTGTGGCGGCCTCGGTTGCCCTTCGGCGCTGTCGGCCGTAGGTTCTAGCCCGCCAAACACTCAACCAGTGAGCTCTACAGCATCAGTGGATGCAAGGCTCGGCATGGCCCCTAAATGGCTCTGGAACCGTCGCAAGCCGGTCGTCACCGTGCGGCCGATTGGGTCCGCCGCGATCATGCTCGGTAGAGCTCAAAATTCGTGGTTCCCAGTTAGTTTCATGCCACGGATGCTAAAGAGGATATGACCGCCGGCTAGTCCAGCTTCTACGTGCAAAGTTTGACGACCTAGGGAGGATTAGAGAGCGGGAATTTGCTGAATCATACTGGAAGCTCAGAATGAGGTTGCCGGAGCAAAACCTCAAAATTCGCTGTCGATGGCTCGCGGCACGGCCTGAGCATGGGCTGAGAGCAGCACCGCACCCGTGCGCGTCCGTAGCTGTGATCGCTCGGCCATGAAACCCCCTGTGGAGGGCTGTCGACGAGCGTCCGATCACCTTCTTGAACTCGGTCGCCGCGGCGGCGGTTGTTCTCGGGCAACGGAGGTCGCAGCTCGCTTGCCTTCAGGTCAGGGGGGTGGAGGCCGAGCTCGCGGCAATGTTTAGCAGCTCAGGGGAGGAAAGGACGTGATGATTCCTTCGGTTTCCCGATCGACCGAGGGCGGAGGGGGAGAACAGCTGCTGTTCGTGCGCTCGCGAGGAGGAGGAGAAGATAGATGGCCCTTGCTTCGTCCAGGGGGGGGGTGATCAGGCCGCAAAACCGCCTAGGGGCGCCGTGTGTGGGGAAAGGAAGCAGCTGGTGGCGCTGCGGAGCTTCGCAGTGGCTCCACGGTGGGAGCTGCTCGTGGCCCACGTGCTGTTCGACGAATTTCCCCACTGGGGCTGAGACTTAGTGTGCAAGGCACCTCCTTTAGCTCCATGACATGTGGGTCTACCTCCCAAATATCTGTTCAAGTTGATCTCTTTAATTCCCAGAATTCTAAATTTAAAAATGGTGGGCTGGAATTCGAATTCTTCAATTTCAGTTTGAATTTGTTTGCCAAACTTGAATTTGGTTGAAGTTTGCAAATTCTTCTCTTTAACTCCTTTTTGAGCCCACCCTACAAATGAAAAGTTTGTAAGCAAACTTTTCCCTATAATTCTAACTATAGGGCTGCATGTTTATTCAAAGTTTTTGGTCACTGCATGTGTGAACTTTGAATTTCAAATCTGATTTCGAAACTTACATGCAAAGAGGTAATTAATCTCCTTATTGGTTCAACACTTTTAAATAAAAAGGTGAACCTCATGTTGGATGTTCGTCCATGTATTACCTTGCATGAAGAAAGTTTTAGCAAGTCCCATTTTTCATGTCTTTGCCACACATATGAACTCAAACCTTGGTTTTTATTCATACACATTTTTGGGACTTTTACATTTTCCCCCCTTAAATGAATCTCGTCCCGAGATTACAAAAGAGGAACGAGACGGGAGAGGTAATTACAAACTGTACAACGCTAAAAATTCCGGATAGTTGGTGCGGACATAATCTTCACTTTCCCACGTCGCCTCTTCCGCGGTGTGATTACTCCACAGCACCTTGTAAAATTTGATCGTCCGGTCCCGGGTTACCCGGGTCTTTTCATCCAAAATCTGAACCGGTCGCTCGGTGTAGGTCAGGTCCGGTTTCAATTCGTCGATGTCCTCAGTGCGAACAGCAGCCGTGAATTTGAGACACTTCCACAGCTTTGATACATGAAATACATCATGAACACCCGCTAGACTTGCCGGTAACTCTAACCGGTAGGCTACGGGTGAGCACTTCTCCGTGATAGCAAAAGGACCAATAAAACGGGGAGCGAGTTTCCCCTTTACACCGAACCGGGGAATTCTCTTCATCGGAGATACACGAAGATACACGTGCTCTCTGACGTCAAAACATAATGGCCTACGCCTTTGATCAGCGTAGCTCTTCTGTCGGGATTGTGCAGCCTTCAAGTTCTCTTGTATCAACCGAACTAGGTCTTCGGCTTCGTTCACAAGATCAATCCCAAACAGAACTCTTTCGCCGGACTCACACCAATTCAGCGGTGTGCGACACTTCCGGCCGTAGAGAGCTTCATACGGTGCCATTTTAATACTCGCTTGATAAACGTTATTGTATGAAAACTCCGCCAGCGGTAGGTGATCATCCTAATTCCTGCCGTGGTGGATGGCACACGCTCTTAACATATCCTCAAGCACTTGATTCACCCTCTCAGTTTGTCCATCGGTTTGAGGGTGATATGCAGAGCTCCTAATCAGCTTGGTGCCCAACGAGGCGTGCAGCTGCTCCCAAAACCGAGCAACAAACAGTGAACCTCGATCTGAAATGATGGTCTTCGGGACACCATGTGAGCAAATAATTCTGGAGATGAATATCTCAGCATATTGCCTTGCTCGATAATGAGTGTTCACCGGTATGAAATGAGCCGACTTCGTCAACCGGTCGACGATCACCCATATCGAGTCATGCTTCCTGGATGTGAGCGGTAATCCGATGATGAAGTCCATACTCACATCCTCCCATTCCCATGCCGGTATCTTCAAAGGTTGTAGCGGTCCGGCTTTCCACATATGATCAGCCTTGACCCGTCTACACGTATCACACTCGGATACGTATTTAGCAATCTCCCTCTTCATCCTCGTTCACCAAATTTTCTGTTTCAAATCTTGGTACATCTTGTTACTTCCGGGATGAATGGAAAACTTAGACAGGTGGGCTTCATCCAAGATCTTCTTCCGGAGTTTCATATTGCGCGGTACCACTATACGGTCATTGAACCATATTGTACCGTTCTCATCCTTCCGGAAACATTTCACCTCTCCGTTGTCTAGTCTTCTCCGTATGTGAGACATACCCCTGTCTCTTCTTTGAGCCCCAAAAATCTCTTCACGGATTGTTGGAATGAGCGCGAGATTATAAAGCGCGCCATACGGAATGACACGGAGACTTGGTTCTTCATCTTCCAACTCAGCAATCGCTAAGTTGTGAATGTGGGCTTTCCGACTAAGCGCGTCGGCAACCACGTTTGCTTTTCCCGGATGATAGTGGATCTCAATTTCATAATCTTTTATGAGCTCCAACCATCTCCGTTGTCTCATATTTAGCTCCTTCTGCGTGAAGATATACTTCAAGCTTTTATGGTCGGTGTAGAGGTGAACAAGATTACCAAGTAGGTAATGCCTCCAAATCTTTAACGCCAACACCACAGCAGCAAGCTCAAGATCATGAGTTGGATAATGCTGCTCGTGGTTTCATAGTTGACGATACCCATAGGCGACTACACGCCCTTCTTGCATCAGAACACAGCCGAGACCGATGCCGGATGCATCACAGTATACATCAACTGGCTTCGTCGTGTCCGGCTGAGCAAGAACTGGAGCTGTTGTGAGATGTTTCACCAAAGTTTTGAATGCGGCTTCACATGCTGCATTCCACATGTATTTAGTGCCCTTCTTTAGCAGCTCCGTCATTGGTTTAGCAATTTTTGAGAACCTCGGAATGAACCTCCGATAATACCCCGCTAAACCTAGGAAACTTCGGACCTCGTGGACAGACTTGGGAGATTCCCACTTCAGCACTTGTTCAATCTTGCTGGGGTCCACGGCAATACCTTCTGCTGAAATAATATGGCCTAGGAAAGGCACTTGATCAATCCAAAATTCGCACTTGCTGAACTTGGCATATAACTTGTGCTCCCTCAACCGTTGTAGCACAATACACAGATGTTCAGCGTGCTCTTCTTCCGATTTGGAGTAAACCAATATGTCGTCGATGAATACCACGACGAACTTGTCTAACTCCGGCATGAATACAGAATTCATCAAGTACATAAAGTGTGCCGGAGCGTTGGTTAGCCCAAATGACATGACAAGGTACTCATAGAGTCCGTATCTCGTCGAGAAAGCTATCTTCAGTATGTCCTCCGGTCGGATCTTGATTTAATGGTACCCCGACCGAAGATCCATCTTCGAAAATACCTTTGCACCCACAAGTTGATCGAACTGGATGTTGATGCGGGGCAAAGGATACTTGTTCTTTATTGTGACAGCATTGAGAGGACGGTAATCAACACATAGCCGTAGTGTTTCGCCCTTCTTCTTAACGAACAGCGCTGAGAAACCCCAAGGTGAAGAACTTGGTCGTATGAAACCCTTGCTCATAAGTTCATTCAGTTGCTCTTTCAACTCCGCTAGCTCGTTAGGTGCCATCTTGTAAGGCCTTCGTGAGATAGGCATCATTCCCGGCGCCAGTTCAATCTTAAACTCGACGTCCCATTCGGGTGGCATACCCGGTAAATCATCGGGAAATACGTCGGGATAATCAGGTACCACCGGAATGTCTTCAAGCTTAAGTGCTTCCGTGTGGTAGGCCTCTACCATATCTGAATCTTCGCTGTCTAAAAACAGCGTGTGCTGTCCGTGAATCGGTGAGTCAATCTGGACAGTCCGGTTACCAATATTGAGAACGGCACCGTGATGATTTAACCAAGACATCCCCAATATAATGTCTATCTTCTGCCTATCCAACATAATCAGCGATGTCGGGTATATTTTTCCTCCCAAACACAAAGCTGCTCGGGACACAATCTGATTGGCAGAGATATTTCCTCCCGGTGATCGTATGAGAAAACTCGTTGTGGGAGTATTGGTGGATAATTGGTGCTGATCCACGCATGATTTGCTGACAACATTGTGGGTTGCACCGGAATCAAAAAGTACCAGCACAGGCACGATTTTGAGAGTAAACAAGCCTGCTAACACCGGTGCTCCCTCCGGGACATCCTCAATAGCAAGATGTTGCACACTCCCGGATTGCAAGGCTGTTATGTTGACTTGAGCAGGTGGCGGCATACCACCTGACAAATGATGGCTGTCTGGTGTTCAACAACTTCTCCCGGCATTCTTGCCTAAAATGGCCAGAACGGTGGCAATAAGAACATGGGGGTTTCCCTAGTTCTTCGTTGACTTGTGGTTGACAAGTTGATGTACTTGGCTGCAGCAATGATGCAACAGGTGTCATTCGTTGCTGCGGCAATGGTGTTGCTTCAAGACAAGACTCTTGAGCAGGAAATCTGTATGGAGTTGATCTTACCGGTGCTTGCCATATCTCATCGGATGGTGTGTGATACACCACAGGGTATTTACAAGGAACGACTGGTGTGTCTCCTTGCACATCCTCCCGGTCCCTCTTCTCTGCTTGACACTCAAGTGTCGCTTGTTCTTGCAGCAGAGCAGCACTGATCAACTCGGTGTAACTGCCTTGATTGAACAAAGCTAACTTCTCTTTTAGTATGACACTCAAGCCATAGAAAAAGTAGTCACACATTGCAGCTTCGCTCGTCGCATAAGCAGGAGCATATTGTGCCAAAAGGTTGAACCGTCTGACATAATCGAGGACACTCATGTGCCCCTGCTTCAAGTTTCTGAATTCTTGCTGTTGGGCCTTCATAAAACCCATAGGAATGTGACGAGCCTCAAATGCTTCACGAAATTCCGTCCATTCCACTTGATGGCCTTCCGGAACGGTGGCGAGATAAGCAAACCACCAATTTCCGGCGGCTCCATGGAGCTGTTGAGCTGCAAATAATGTCTTCTGATATTCATCACACTCAAACACTCCAAACTTGGACTCCATAACCCGAAGCCACTGATCAGCTTCCACGGGTTCGTTGGCTTCCGTGAAAATTGGCGGTTGTGTCGCCAAGAAGTCCAAATAGGCGTTCCGAGGTGGAATGTCCTGTTGTGCACGCTGGAGTAAGCCCTGTTGTACCAAGGCTTGGAGTAGTCTTGTGTTCTCTTGACTTGACTCGACCATCTGAGCCATGACATCCTCCCATACTGTTGACGGCGGTGCCCGGGGTGGAGTCGAGTCATCACCGTCTCGGCGAGAACCTTCAGCCCTACTCGGAGAATGAGTACGCACCATACTGCAACATAATCATTTTTGAAGGGAGTCAAAACTTGATCTCAGCAGTACGTGAAAGTATGTAAAACATCAACATGCTAAAACTTTATGAAAGCATAACAAAATTTCATGTTTACACATCTGTCTAAAGCCAACATATTCAGTCCCTCATTCTGTACAGAACAGACCTTTCTGTACTTAACCCAGAATTTGATCCAGTTACTAGCATTTTCGTAACTCAAGTTGAATACTAAAGTTAAAGTTAACTTCAGTATCTTTTCATCTAGTACTCATATGCCCCTAGATCATTTCTGGAACAAAAGTTAGGATTGTTCAAAGCTGCCAGAATTTCTGGATAAATTTTGCCAGCACCTCCTTTGTATGTGGCTGTTTTCATCACAGTTTTACATACAAATGGGGTAAAATTTTGAACCAACTATGAACTACAAAATCGTTGCAAATTTCCTAACCTTTACAACGGTGTATCATATGACCCCTAGAAATTTTTGTACAGACTGTGACGGCTAATTTACAGCAACATCCAGAGAAGTTTGCACCTGCTCTGTTTTCTGAACAGTTTGCATTCATCTGGACATTCAACCAAGTTGGTGTCGGATTTGGCTCTGGAGTTCTACAGAAACGTTGTAGAGCACTTAATAACCTTTCCATAACTGTATCAAACACCTCCATTGGGTCAAGCTAATCAGAGTTACGCTCTGTTAAAGCCCAGAAAAATTTCTGTCTGCACAGAGCACTCTATCTTTGAGATCAAAAGAAGCCTAACAAGTCTCTTCTTTGAAACTTAGTTCAAAGGAAGAGTCCAGTAACTAAATGTGCTTTATCACATACATTTTTATTTTGGAAGTTAGTCATGAATGATTTCTTCATAGGTAAGAATACTATCCAGTGTAGTACGGTGACGATGCACCGTAAGACATATGACGGTACTACGTTGCCTCACCAAAGAAAAACCTAACCGGATTACACCGGCATATACGTATCCTTAGGTGGCACTAAAACAGTCACTTGCAAACATGTTTTACACGCACTAAGGTTTTCGTGGTTAGTACCTACATAAGCCACACTCAATCATCAGGTTCGGCTGCACACCGAACCCGGTATCCATAACAGTTTGTACACCCGGCCGTCATCACTCGCCCAGGTGTTCTCAAGCCAAACACGCCTTGAGCTACGTGTTCACGTTACTGATCACGTGACGTGGTCTCCCAAATTGTACCACGCACGCCTGGGACAGACGCTACTCGAATACCCCAAACGACATGAAGAGTCGTAGAGGATACTAAAGCGAGTCGGGTTACCTGCCACCCGTGGGGCTCCACCCTTCAGCTTGTGCGCACTGGTGGACAGCGCATACGTGCACCCCCCAAGACATAGACGTCCCGAGATGCACGGTTTTCCGACATAACAAATAGGTTAGCTTGCCAGCTTCATAATATGCTAATAGTAGTCCTTATGTGGGCCTAGTACCGTTATCTCACCGTATCCTAAGTTTTTGACATAATATGATGCTCAATCCGTGCTCTGTTCCCAACGCAGCTCTGATACCAGCTGTCACAGCCCTGATGCCACGCTGTGAGGGACAGGACCTCGTTGGGTGTTGTCGTGTTATGCGGCACCCAACAGCACACGGGTCGATGAACACACATCATATTACATAAATAGTTTAGCGGAAGCGGACAAGAATGTTTTACAAATACTTGTATTAGAGTAAGCTACAGCGGAAGACTATCACTCTCACGATTTATTTTACTAGCAACAAAGAAACAGTCCAGCCCGCGGACTGTCTCTTACTAGCAACACGAAGACAATCTGCAGCGGCGAGGATGCTCTTTGAGTAAGCACTCGGAGGTTCCCGAGTCTCATCGGAACCCCTTCGCATAAGCATGAAGTCATTTGTCTGCAAAACAACTCGGATAGCATCCGTGAGCATAACACTCAGCAAGACTTAACCGTCACCCTAAACATGAAACTCTATGTGAGGTTATGAACCTAAAATAGGATGGCAGAAGCATAATTAAACTCACCTAAAATTGAATCCTTACTTTCAAGTATTAATGGCAGTATTTTAAGTAACCTTGGGCACGCCACATCGGGAGTCCACAATCAAACAAGAAACGCTTTCCCCCGATGTAATTTGCTCATGGCATAAAAGAATCGAGTTTGCTCTAGCCTATTCATCAAGATCCAATACAAAGGTAGGATAATACTTCACATCAAAATGATTAGTTCCTTTCTCATGCAAGTTCTTACTACGTCACGACTGTGAGAACAAGTATGCTCGGTCCATTCCGCGAGTGACGGTGATTCGAATCAATAACACCCGGACTACACGACATGTACGCCCGTACTCGACGTTGCCTACAACAATCATCACTGACGTCGTACGTGGCAGCCTTTCCCCCATTTCACCCCCGCTGAATCGATCAAGTCACCCCGTACAGTAGCTACTCTCATGGTGCACCTACCGACATGAGATGTCATGAGAATATTCCCCACATACTGCACACCGGCCCTCCGCCTGAGGCGACCCGAAAAGTCCCAACGACAGCTTCCCGAGGTACATCGGTTTACTGGGTCCCATATAGCCAGCATGAGTCTGGTACACAACTCAAACTTGTTCAACAGGGCCTCATATGGGTCGGTCCTTGACCGACACGGACAGGTCTACAGCACCCAAGCTCCTATGTCCTGCTGCCCCTACAACCTTCCGGTCTCAACTTTAACTTGCTACGTCATTTATGAACCAATCCCGTATGCCCCTGTTGTTCCTGAAACTGCGAGTAGCATCTCACCACTCGACTTCTACCGAACCGTACTTAAGCATGGCAGTTCTACACGGTGAAGGACACCTACCCAATACTGCATGGGTCATTTGGTTATGCAGGAGGAGTATCAAACACTAGACCTAATGCACAGTTCAAATCTTAACCGAAAGTGAATACAAAATAAAAACTTAACAGCTGTTAAATGCAAACCGGAGCTTGCCTGTTTTGCAGGGTAGTCGTATATAATCAGTTAGTGTCCTTGCAGATCCACCCTTGACTCTCCGTAGCTTGATCCACTTCGATGAATCACTCATTTGAGTCCCTTTCGTTGTGGTTCCTATTGAAATGCATATGCACATGTTTTATAGAATGTAATAATGGAAAGAAGTTATAGAATTAATCTCTTAGGAACAGAGGTTGTGTGGAAAAGCCAAGCATGGCTTGGGTTGCCTCTGTTGTGCAAAGAACAGAAATAAACTAATTTGTCCTAAAGGTTTTAGCTATACACTAATCATGTTCCCTAATGAACATCATAGATAAGCTGAAAAGATTTGAGTGCAACTGAAGAACAAGAGCTCCAATGGCCTCAAAACTTTTACAGCAGGTTCTGTACTACCTAAGGATTTAGCTTGCCAAATTGCAGCTAATGTGGAGTCATACTGTGTCCTCCCTAATTCTCACAATATCTCTTATGTATTCCCACATATACACAAGTATGGAGAATAAGAACAGGGAGGTCAAGGACTCATCATGGGCTGATAATTTACATATAAGTTCTTGATCACATGAGAGTATCCTGGTCCAAAATTCAGCCCTTTTACTTGAGTAGTTCTCCCAGAACAATTCTTTAAGCATTTGTACTCAAAGAATTAATTCTGTAGTAATGTGCATTTTCATGCCCAATTAAGTGAACTACAATTCCAAGTATGTCTCAGAGAGCTTGCCTAAATTTTCCTATGATTTTTGGAGCTATGGATTGCTCAGAACAGATTTTAGAAGTTGGAAACATTGTCTGAAAATGTTTCTGGACTCTTTTGAACACAGTAGTTTGCATTTAGCAAATTCCTACTCAAATGATCTTCACATGAGCTGAAAATTTGCTAGTAGGTCAATACTATGCTAAAGAATATTCTGGCAAAATTTGGGGATTTTTGGATAACCCAAACTCCCTCAATAATTCTTTTTCAGAAAATATTCCAAGAATTTTCCAGAATATAATATTAGCTTTCATACAAAACTGAGTTCATATTTGGATAGAACTCAGAGAGATGAATCCAACCCAAGTGGAATCACTCAAATTGGAGGCTTCTATCAGGAGCTATGAATTTCCAAAGATTGAGCCAACTCTGGAATTGTTTTCCTACAGAAAATCGGGCTGGACCCACTGTTTTGAATCCCAGCCAATAGAATTGGAGCCACACCGGGCCACAGCATCTCAGCGCGCCAACATATGGGATCCCGGCCACACCCCATCCTGGGTTTAAATTTTCTGCTGCTGACAGACGGGGCCCCCGGCTTTCTTCTACCTCCCGCCGCCCTTTCGCGCGCCCGCCGCCCAGCTCGCCGGACCGACGTCGGAGCTCGCCGGCTTGCCGTTTCCGGCCACCGCCTGAGCTAAAATTCGCTGCCAGGGGGTTATTGACGTCAAGGAACACGATGGTGGGGCGTTCTAGGGCTGCCGGCGATTGGAAGATAGCTCGCGACGTGTGGCGGCCTCGGTTGCCCTTCGGCGCTGTCGGCCGTAGGTTCTAGCCCGCCAAACACTCGACCAGTGAGCTCTACAGCATCAGTGGATGATCGCAAGGCTCGGCATGTCCCCTAAATGGCTCTGGAACCGCCGCAAGCCGGTCTTCACTGTGCGGCCGATTGGGTCCGCCGTGATCACGCTCGGTAGAGCTCAAAATTCGTGGTTCCGAGTTATTTTGATGCCACGGATGCTAAAGAGGATATGACCGCCGGCTAGTCCAGCTTCTACGTGCAAAGTTTGACGACCTAGGGAGGATTAGAGAGCAGGAATTTGCTGAATCCATACCGGAAGCTCGGAATGAGGTCACCGGAGCAAAACCTTGAAATTCGCCGTCGACGGCTCGCGGCACGGCCTGAGCTTGGGTTGAGAGCAGCAACGCACCCGTGCGCGTCCGTAGCTGTGATCGCTCGGCTGTGAAACCCCCTGTGGAGGGCTGTCCACGAGCGCCCGATCACCTTCTTGAACTCGGTCGCCGCGGCGGCGGTTGTTCTCGGGCAACGGAGGTCACAGCTCGCTTGCCTTCAGGTCAGGGAGGTGGAGGCCGAGATCGCGGCGATGTTTAGCAGCTCAGGGGAGGAAAGGACGCGATGATTCCTTCGGTTTCCCGATCGACCGAGAGGGCGGAGGGGGAGAACGGCTGCTGTTCGTGCGCTCGCGAGGAGGAGAAGATAGATGGCCCTTGCTTCGTCCATGGGGGGTGATCAGGCCGCAGAACCACATCGGGGCGCCGTGCGTGGGGAAAGGAAGCATCTGGTGGCGCTGCCGAGCCTCCCAGTGGCTCCCCGGTGGGAGCTGCTCGTGGCCCACGTGCTGTTCGACGAATTTCCCCACTGGGGCTGAGACTTAGTGTGCAAGGCACCTCCTTTAGCTCCATGACATGTGGGTCCCACTCCACATGTACCTCCCAAATATCTGTTCAAGCTGATCTCTTTAATTCCCAGAATTCTAAATTTAAAAAAGGTGGGCTGGAATTCGAATTCTTCAATTTCAGTTTGAATTTGTTTGCCAAAATTGAATTTGGTTGAAGTTTGCAAATTCTTCTCTTTAACTCCTTTTTGAGCCCACCCTACAAATGAAAAGTTTGTGAGCAAACTTTTCCCTATAATTCCAACTATAGGGCTGCATGTTTATTCAAAGTTTTTGGTCACTACATGTGTGAACTTTGAATTTCAAATCTAATTTTTAAACTTACATGCAAAGAGGTAATTAATCTCCTTATTGGTTCAACACTTTTAAATAAAAAGGTGAACCTCATGTTGGATGTTCATCCATGTCTTACCTTGCATGAAGAAAGTTTTAGCAAGTCCCATTTTTCATGTCTTTGCCACACATATGAACTCAAACCTTGGTTTTTATTCATACACATTTTTGGGACTTTTACAATCCCGTTACCAGCCATGTCTTGAACTCAAGCAACACCTGCACATGAATAAACAACCAATACTTCCGAGCACAAGTCCTCGACTTGACTCTCGTTAGTTCTGAAACTACAAAATCTTACGTGAGCACCTCACATAAGCATGTTGTAAACCATAGCGAAATGATATCAGCCATAACCACCAAAACACACAAAAAACTTAGTAAAATAATACTAAGCAAACTTTCCATAAGAGTAAAGCAAGTTTGAAACATTGCAAGTTAAAAGCAGAACCATTGCAATCAAGCTCCGAACCTTACCAAAGCTAACCGGACCTTGAACCGGAGCTTACCAGAGCTAGTCGGACCTACCGCCGGAGCTTACTAAAGCTTAGTCGGACCAAGCACGGAACTTACCAATACTAGTCGGACCTAGCACCGGAGCTAGCAAAAACAAGTCGGACCTAGCCAAAATAAGTCAGATCTAGACAAAGCAAGTCGGACCTTACGTCGGACCTATCGTCGAACCTTGCAGGAGCTCGGACCTAGAGTCGGACCTTGTTAAAAAGGTGTTTTGGTAGTATTCAAAACTTTTATCGTCAAAGCCAATGTATTCAGCACACATAGGTCTCACAATCTCAACAACTCAAAATTGAATGGTAGACTTTGCCACCAAGGCATGGGATGAAATTTGAATTCTTCAACTGAAATTGGTTTGGCTACATTTGTTGCCCATTTGAATTTGAAATTCAAATTCAGTTTGAATTAATGCAAATTTAGCTCCCGACGAGATGAACTCCAATGGGGATGAAAATTGGTGGACTAACTCAGAAAAATGTTCTGAGTTTGAATATGAAGTCAACTTTTGAATCGAAATGATGAAAGTGGCTGCAATTTGAATTTGCGTTCAAATTGGCCCCTTTTCAAATGTCTCCAAAAGTGCTTCAAAAAGGTTGGGATTTGCATGAAACTTGGCCTGAGCCTTCCCAAGAATATTTAAGGTCTAGGGGTGAGCTCAACATCTCATGTTTATGTGTATGGCTCCTATTTTTTGAAGTTATGGCTTTCCCCTCTAATCACCCTCTTGATGGTGTTTACTTGCTCTTCTCAAATGTTCAAGAGCTATCCACCAAATGAACTGTGGTGGGGTGATGTGATGAAATGAACACTTTTGCATGTCCATTTCTTGGGCTTTTACATCTTTTATAGTTTTGCAATTTTTGATTGGGTGGTTGACTCGATGGAGGCAAGGACTTCGAGGGAATTCTCACAATCTACGTCTATCGGACTCAGCCAGTGGATGTCGCATAGGGAGCTGGAGCTTCAACAAAGTGTCCAGGATGAGCTACGCCTGACGCAGGAGAATCTTCAGGAGCAAGCAGCATTATTGAAGGCCACTCAAGACTATCAAGCCACCTACAACAAACAGATACAAGCGGCGATACAGGTAATATATTAAAATATAAAGCAATTATATCATTTCATTACTATTCATGTGCTAATGCTTTTCTATCACTGGCCTTAGCACAACAGCACGGACAGCAGATTGCCATTCCCACATGGCCGCCGCCGATGTCGTAGCCACAGGTGCTTTCTTCTGCGACACAGATAAGCACCATTTCTTCAAAATATCATAAATTAGATTACTATAGCAAACTAGGATAAAATTAATCAAACATAGCAAAACTTAGCCATAATTGCCCAAACATAGCCAAATTTTGCCATAATTGCTTAAACAAAGCCATAATTGCTCAAACATAGTAAAATCTAGACATAATTGCTTAAACATAGCCAAACTTAGCTATAATTGCTCAAACATAGCCAAACCTAGTCAAACTTATTGATAATTGCTCAAACATAGCCAAACTTAGCTATAACTTCTCAAACATAGCCAAACCTAGTCAAACTTAGCGATAACTGCTCAAACATAGTCATAATTGCTCTTACATTTTACAGGGATCAGCGACGGAGGCTCAGACTCCATCGCCTGTGCTATAGAGACCTGGAGCACGACTCGAGGACGACATTCCGGGCTTCGGAGGTAGCGGACATGGGAGTCTCTAGCGTTGTGTCTTGTATTTCATATTATTGTATTATAAACTATTTGTGATGTTATATGTTTATTTTTGTATCTGCCTTTGAGCAGGCCATCGTGCTAACTTAGTATTTTTCTATTTTTTAAAATTACATTACTTATTATTTATGACGGCCTGGAGGTGACCGTCATAAATAAGTCTGTGTTATTTACGACGGTCAGCTCTAGGCTGTCGTAAATAAGCCTGTGTTATTTACGACGGCCTGTTCCTGGCCGTCGTAAATAAGCTTCTAGAGGGTGTCAGCTTGCACCCTCTCAGTAAGTTACGACGGTCCTATCATGACAAAAGAAAAGAAAAAAAGACTAAAATTCTGACACATGAATTGCTACTTTCCATGCGGTCCAATCATGAGCTAAGTCTCTAAATACATTCCAATCTCTCAAATCTCATTTTACTGCCTCCTCCCAGGTCAACCGTGGTCGTCCTCTACCCCTCCTAATATTTTCTCTACCTCTTAAATCCCACTGCTAACCGGTGCTTCTGTAGGTCTCCACTAGATATGTCCAAACCACCTTAGTCGATGTTGGACTAACTTCTCTTCAATCGGCGCCACCCCTACCCTATCAGGAATCGCCTCATTCCTTATTCGAACTCTTCTCATGTGCCCGCACATCCACGGGACACTCATTTGTTGGACATATTGCCATTTAGTTGGCCAACATTTCTCCCCATATTGCATCGCGGGTCTGATCACCGTCCTATAGAACATCCCTTTTAGCTTTTTTGGGACCTTCCTATCACATAGGATTCCAGAGGCTTGTCGCCATTTTATCCACCGTACCTTGATCCTGTGGCAAACATCCTCATCAATATCGCCATTTCTTTGTAACATTGATCCTAAGTATCGGAAAGAGTCCCTTCTAGGTACTATTTGTCCTTGTAGACTAAAATTTCCCTCTTCACTATCAACACCACTAAATTCACACCTCATATACTCGGTCTTGGTCCTACTAAGTGTAAACCCCTTGGACTCTAAGGTTTGTCTCCATAACTCTAATTTCTTATCAACACTATCCCTAGTTTCATCTACCAGCACTACATCATCGGCAAAGAGCAGGCACCAAGGGGTATCCCCTTGTATATCCTTTGACACCTCCTCCATCGCCAAGGAAAAGATGTACGATCTCAAAGCTGATCCTTTATGTAGTCCTACCGCGATAGGAAATGCATCAGTCTCACTATCACTTACGCGCACACTTGTCCTAACATTATTGTACATATCCTTGATAAGGGTAATGTAATTTGTTGGCACTTTATGTTTCTCTAGTGCCCACCACATGACTGACCTTGGTATCTTGTCGTACGCCTTCTCCAAGACAATGAAAATCATATGTAGGTCCTTCTTCTGCTCCCTATATCTCTCCATAAGCTGACGAAGCAAAAAAATGCATCCGTAGTAGATCTCACAGGCATAAAACCAAACTGGTTTTTAGTGACATTGGTCACTTTTCTCAGGCGGTGTTCAATCACTCTCTCCCAAAGCTTCATAGTATGCCTCCTTTCATCCTTTTTAAGGCCTCCTTTCATCCTTTTTAAGACCTCCTTAACCTCAAACTATTGTATCGTCCGCACGAACTACCTGTTGGAGTCATCAAAGGAGTCATCCAACTCAACCATAGTGCTCCCATTCTCATCATTGAATATCCTATTAAAATAATCCTGCCATCTACTCTTAATCTCTTCATCCTTCACTAGAATGCGGTCAGTCTTATCTTTGATGCATTTAACTTGATTGAAATCTCTCATCTTTCTCTCGCGAATTTTAGCTATCTTGTATGTGTCCTTTTCACCTTTTTTGTCTCTAGTCTCTCATATAACTCATCATAGGCTTGTCCTCTTGCTTTACTCACAGCTCGCCTTGAATTTTTCTTGGCCTCTTTGTACTTAAGCAGGTTGTCTGCGCTTCTATCATGATGCCAACTCTTGTAACACTCCTTCTTCTCCTTAATGGCCTTTTGGACATCCTCATACCACCACCAAGTGTCTTTATCTATAAGTTTCTTTCCTTCTGTCACATCAAACACCTCACTAGCTACCTTCCTAATGAAAGTTGCCATCTTCACCCATGTACTATCTGCATCTCCATTTTCTTCCTAGGGTCATTCTGTGATCACACTATTTTTAAAGGATTCTTGTGATTCTCCTTTCAACTTACACCATTTTGTTCTTGTGATTTTGACACCTTTGCCCCGCAAAGAACATGTATGAAAGCGAAAGTCAACTACCACAAGCTTATGTTGTATCACAACACACTCCCCGGGGATCACCTTACAATCTAGACACTCCCGTCTATCCCTTCTCCTAGTGAGGACAAAGTCAATCTGGCTAGAGTGTTGGGCACTACTAAAGGTCACTAGGTGAGATTGCCTCCTCCTAAAGAGGGTTTTAGCTACCAACAGATCGTAGGATACGGCAAGTCTAGGATGTCCTTACGCTCTTCATTTCTATCACCGCATCCAAAGCCTCCATATACTCCTTTGAATCCTACGTTAGTTGTACCCACATGACCATTGAGATCTCCTATTATGAGAAGTTTCTCGGTTATCAGTACACTACTAACCATATCCTCCAAGCAGTCATGTTGGGCCCAACTTGTGGGGTATAAGCACTAATGAAGTTCAAGACAATGTCCCCAGTTACTATCTTGATTAAGACAAACATCCACTACTCCATCCTTAATACTCTTATCTATTAGAACACCTACGCCATTCATAGTTCCAGCCGATCTAGAATACCAAAGCTTGAAACCGATATTATCGACTTCTCTCGCCTTTTCACCGCCCATCTCGTCTCTTGTACACAAAAGATATTTACTCGTCTCCTAATGGTAACATCTACTAACTCACGTATCTGCCCCATCAAGGATCTAACATTCCAACTACCCACCCGAAATCTATGTTCCTCGGCTAGCTTCCTTAGGCTTTGCACCCGTCAAGTAAGATGCAAAGACCCTTGCTCACTTATCACTACATCCGGCCGATGATGTAGCGCACCACTAAGGTGGTGGCGATCCGGCCCTTCCCCATTTAACACCATTTCTGGGTTCCAATATGGCGTGCCACTAAGGCAGTGGCGACCTGGCCATTGCCCACTTAACACCATACCCGGGTTCCGAAATGGCGCGTCGTTAATAGGGATACGCCCCAACAAATTTCTATTGGGTTTCATTTTCATGAGAATGGCTAATTGTAGTTGTTGGCTCCACTATAGGAAAATCAACATTTTACGACGGCTGAATTAATTTACGTGGGTCAGCCGTCGTAAATTAACGTACTTACGACGGCACGTGGTAGCCGTCGTAAGTTTACTAACTACGACGGTCGCTGGCTCTCGGCCGTCGTAAATAAAAGTACCAATGGAATTTAAGTACCATTTACGACAGCTGAAACCTAAACCATCGTAAGTAAAGAAGCCATCGTAATTAAAGAACATAACCCTACATCTCAAGGGCCGCGCGCGCGGCCCACTCACGCGCGTGACCCGTCGACTGCCGCCGCACCGCTCCACCTCGCCCTCGCCGAGCCGTGCCGCCTCCGCCGCAACGCCCCGCCCTGCCGCCGCACACCACCGTCCCGCGCCCCGCCCCACCGTGCACCGCCGTCCCACGCCCCGCCCCGCCGCAGTGCGTCCGCCCTGCCGTAGCAGCCGCCGTCCTGCCCAAGCCCCGCCCGGCCGCCCAGCCGCCACCGCTCGCAGCGCCCTGCCCGGAGCCCCGCCCTGCCGCGCCGCCCGACCCCGCCCCAAGCCCCGCCCTGCCGCGCCCGGCCCCTGCTCGTGCCGCCCGGAGCCCCTGCTCGCCGCGCCACCTGGCCCCTGCTCGCCACGCTCCAAGCTCCTGCTCGCCGTGCCGCCCGGCCCCTGCTCGCCGTGCCGCCTCCCGACGCCGTGGGCGCCGTGACCCGACACCGTGGGCGCCGCCTTCTGACGCTGTCGCCGCGCCGCCTCCCCGAGGCCGTCGCCGAGCCAAGGTCTGCCTCCAACGTCCACGTGTTAAATTGATGTTCCTCCTGTTAAATTGATTGTTATGTTCATGACATGCATGTGTATTGTTGAATTAGGTGGTAAATAGTTTTTTTACGTGTGTATATGTGTATGTGGAGAAAGAGACAGAGAGAAAGAATCATTAGTTAAATTAGCTAGTAATTAGTTGTTTTCTTGTTGAATTATGGTAGGTTTCCCTTTGTTGAGTAATTAGTTGTTTTATTGCTGATTAGTTGTTAATTTATTTGTTGATTATTTGTTGAATGGTTGGTTATTTGATTAATAGAATAATTAGTTGATTACATGTTTAATTTGATCTTAGTTGATTAATTGTTTAATTAGTATTGTAATTGATAATTGTTTAATTAATACTTTGATTGATTGCGTGATTAGTTACTATATGTAAATAAATGGGTTTCGGCCCGGTCCGGCCTGACATGACCCATTTAGGGTCTGTCACGGCCCATTTAGTTGTAATATATTAGTCGAGAGAGGCACGGAGGACGGCAAGCTCCCGCGCATGGACGGCGGGCCCCGACGGGGCGGTTTCATCTTTGACCCACTTAGGACGGGGCATAACGTACGACGGCTAACCCTAAAGCCGTCGTAAGATAATGGCAGGCCCCAGCGGGGCATAACTTAGGATGGCTGACCCACTCCTTGTCTCTCTCTCGTTCTTTCCTTCTCCCTCGTTCTTTCCTCTCTCTCTTTTAAATGACTAAAAAATGAAAGATTGACGTAAACCTATACAACATGCGTCACCCGTTTCAAACCGGCCCGTCTCACATGTGTTACGCATGTGAGGCGTGTAGGTTCGGAATTGTCCCTTTTTGGACAGCCTGGGAGTGATCGAGGGGGCGTGGCTTGTGATGTTACGCGGGTTTAGATCTCGACGAGATTTTGACGGCATAACCCTGTCATTCTCTGCTGCACCATTTTTGGGCGTGCAGTGGAGAACAACGGAGTTATGCTGCCAAAATTCCGTTCGGATCCAGACCACGCGTCTCGTCATGAGCACGCTCCGCTCGGTCACTCTTGGGTGGGTTTAGGACCTATCCTTTCCAATATATGTAGGGGCGTGAAATAAATAAATTATAAATTAACTATAATTTCCTTGACATTAAACTGCAGATTCAAACATGGGTGAGGACCGTAGTTGGATGTATACCGGTTGGAAGAACAGTTCTGGTGGTCACTCGGATGAGTGGTTCGCCAAGACAGATGCTTTTGTAGATCGAGCTTTTTCATTGTCAATGATCGATAAGGTGCGGTGCGCATGTACGAAATGTCAGAATACCAAGTTTTTGGACAAAATGACGGTCTCGATACACATATATCAAAACGGTTACATGCCACATTATGAGGTGTGGACCTTCCACGGTGAGACAACTTCTGAAACTGTACAAGAAGTGGAAGAGGAAAATGATGATAACATGGGGGTTGATAGGATGGATGAGATGCTTGAAGCTATACAACCAGAGTTTACGGAGGATCCTCCTACAATAGAGGTTGAAGCGTTCTTCAAGCTTCTCAAAGCTTCAGAAGAGCCGCTGCATGAACACACTGAAGTGACCCTCCTAACTTTCATGACTAGAATTATGGCAATTAAGTCTAAGTACTTCTTTTCAAATAACTGCTACAACGACCTCATCAAATTGATCAACGACATACTTCCACAGCCTCATAAAGTACCTAAAAATATGTATCAGGCGAAGAAATAGCTTTCCAGTCTTGGTATGAAATATGAGAAGATTGATGTGTGTCCATATAATTGCATGCTTTTCTGAAAAGAGCATGCAAAAGAGAAGAAATGCTTAAAATGTGGTGGATCAAGGTTTGTCGAAGTTGTTAATAACGATGATGATAATGTGATGACAGAAGTCGCACGTAAGCAACTTCGTTACTTACCCGTGACACCTCGGTTGAAGCGGTTGTTTCTATCAAAAAGAACGGCCAGACACATGAGATGGCACAAGGAAGGTGTACGTGAGAACAATGCAGTCATGATACACCCGGCCAACGGTGAGGCATGGAAGACGCTTGACCGGTTTGATACAGACTTCAGTCGTGATGCGAGAAATGTTCGCATCGGGTTGGCGACAGATGGATTCTCTCTGTTCAGTACAAACGCCACACCATACTCCTGGTTGCCCGTCTTTATCATTCCGTACAACATACCACCAGCTCTTTGCATGATGTACGAGTTCATGTTCCTTAACCTCATTAGACCTGGGTCGGATCATCCTGGGCCACGTCTCAACGTGATGTTGAAACCGCTGATTGAAGAATTGAAAATGTTATCGACAGGAGTCGAAGCGTACGACTGTTACAAAAAGCAGAAATTCAACCTTCGAGGTGCTTATTTGTGGTCCGTCCATGATTTCCCGGCATACAGTATGTTTTCTAGGTGGAGCACTCACGGTCGTTTGACGTGCCCAATATGTGCTTCTGATACAGACTGTTTTCGACTTACTCATGGAGGAAAGATATGCTACTTTGATTGTCACAGACGTTGGCTGCCTCCGAATCACATGTTTAGGTAACAGAGGAATGTCTTTAAAAAAGACACAGTTGTCACTAAAGGACCACCGAAACGTCTAAACGGATCTGAAATATCTGATATGCTGGACAAACTGGTGCCAGATACAGGACGTACTGAATATTTTATCGGTTACGGAGAGGATCATAATTGGACTCATATATGTGGACTATGGGAGCTACCATATGTGAAGTCGTTGATACTAATGTATAACGTTGATGTAATGCATCAAGAGCGTAATATGGCCGAATGTATTATAAGCACATGCATGGACATGACGGGCAAAACGAAAGACAATATAAAGGCTCGAAAGGACCTGGCAGAGCTTTGTAACCGTCCAACTCTTGAGCTCTCTGAAAGTGATGCTAAACCACGTGCTTCTTTCTGTCTTCGACCTAAAGAAAAGAAAGAAGTACTCAAATGGTCGAAAATTTTGAAATTCCCAGATGGTTACGCAGCTAGTCTAAAACGAGCTGTGAATATCAAAACCGGAAAGCTGAAAGGGTTGAAGAGTCATGATTATCACATAATTATGGAAAGACTTCTACCTGTTATGTTTCGGGGCTATTTTGATGATGCGGTGTGGAAGGTGCTAGCCGAGCTTAGTCACTTCTATAGACAGCCGTCTCTCGCAGAGGGACATGGAGTTCCGTGCCATGCAGGAGAGGTTGACGCGGACCCAGGAGGAGCTCGACAGGACGAGGGCCATCTAGGAGTACCAAGCTAACTACATGGCCCAGATGCAGGCAGCGATGGAGGTAAGTAATTTCAATTACTGTAGTTTACTTTCATAACATTTCAGTAATACATATGTTCTAATATTTTCCAATTATAGGCCTTAGCTCAACAGAACGGCCAACAAATCGTGATTCCTGCGTGGCAGCCGCCACAGGTGACCCCGTCACAGGAGCCCGCAGCACAGGTGCCTCCGGTACAGGTAATAAACTCTTTAATGTTGTATTTTCATCTAACATAAGGAGAGAGGGAGATGTAGAGTGGTACAGAAGGGAGAGAGGGAGTGCGAGAGAGAGAGAGAGAGAGTGAGAGTGAGATGGAGAGATGAAGTGTTGCAATAGAGGGAGAGAGAGAGAGTGCGAGAGAGGGTGTGAGTGAGACTGACATAAAGAGGGGATGAATAGTACAGAGATAGAGGAACAGAGTGAGAGAGATGATGAAAAGTATAGAGAGAGGAAGAGAGTGAGAAAAAATAGAAAGACATTGATATCTGAATCCAAACCGTCGTAACTACTCATGTGTTTTGTAGGGTTCGGCGACAGAGGCCTCTACTCCATCGCCACAGCTACCGGTTCCATGAGAGACGCGTGGAGATGATTTCTTTGGCTCCGGAGGTAGTCGAGGGGGTAGTATGTAGCCCGTTTGTCGTTTCTGTTGTGTGTGATGCATATGAACTGTTGTATGAACTGTTTTATGACTGTTTACTCTGTTTTGTAACTGTTTGTTCTGTGTGCTGGCAATTGAGCCAGGTTAGTGAGTTTCTGTTTTTTTAAAAAAATTACAAACATAACTTACGACGGCTACTGCCCAGAAGCCGTCGTAAGTTATCTTCTGCTACTTACGACGGTCAGTAAAACCGTCATAAGTTAGCCTCTGTTACTTACGACGGTCACCAGAACCGTCGTAAGTAACGTGCCTTGGGCCACCACGTGGCATGGGCCGTTACTTACGACGGATGCGCGATGCCGTCGTAAGTTACTTTATTTACGATGGTAGCCGTCGTAAGTTAGCTTATTAATGACATAATAATTACATCGGCTTTATACAGTCGTAAGTAATAAAATACCGTCGTAAGTAGCTAACTTACGACGGTTTATGACTTAATTACGACGGCCTTAGCCGTCATAAGTCTGTCATATCCCTGTAGTGCTCGCCAAGCCTATCACAACCCCACCTCCTTTACCCGGTTTTGGGACCAGCTATGTCGTTACATCATAGGTGGAGTTAAGTGGATTTTCGACTCAGGGGCTACAAATCATATGACCAGTGTTCGTGGTGCATTCTCGGAGTTAAACACACATGTGCATGGGACGGTCCGTTTCAGGGATGGTTCCGTGACTGGGATCGAGGGACGAGGAACTGTCATGTTCAAGCTCAAGAATGGTGGGCATCAGGCACTCAAAGGTGTATACTTCATACCTCGTCTCACAGCAAATATTATTAGTCTTGGGCAGATTAATCAAAGATGGATATAAGATTCAGATGCAAAGTGGTTGGATGAAGATTTGGGACCCTCATGGTATTCTGTTGGCTAAGGTAGAGCGTGGTGCTGATTGGCTCCATCAACTTTCTGTGGAAATTGTTATATAGACCTGCATGGCAGCACGAGGAAACAGCATGCCTTGGCGCTGGCATGCCAGGTTTGGACATTTGAATTTCAAGACATTGCATAAACTAGCACAAGAATATATGGTACATGGACTCCCTCGTATTGATTCAGTTGATCAAGTGTGTGACAGTTGCATGGCAGGCAAGCAACGCCGGGTTCCATTTCCGGGGGAGTCAAGTTTTCGTGCAAAACGAAAGCTTGAGCTAGTTCATGGTGATCTATGCTTTCCTGTCACTCCGGCTACACCAAGTGGCAACAGGTTCTTCTTTCTTCTTGTTGATGACTTAAGTCAATACATGTGGCTGTTGTTATTAGAATCAAAGGATCTGGCAGCAAGTGCGTTCAAAAGGTTTCAAGCATGTGCTGAAAGTGAGGCCAGGGAGAAGCTTGGAACACTTCGCACCGATCGTGGTGGGGAGTTCACGGCGCGTGCGTTCATGGAGTATTGTGCTGAAGGAGTGATGTGTCATCTCACCGCCCCATACACTCCACAGCAGAATGGGGTGGTAGAAAGATGTAATCAAACGGTTATGGGAATGGCTAGAAGCGTGTTAAAAGCCATGTACATGCCAGGATGGTTATGGGGGGAGGCTGTTTCTACGGCTATGTTTGTGTTAAATCGATCTGAAACTCAAAGCAATGAAGGGAAGACTCCATATGAAGTTTGATATGGCTCAAAACCAGCTGTTCATTTCCTTCGAACTTTTGGTTGTGTTGCTCATGTTAAGCAGGGATCAAAGCGGCTAGCAAAGCTAGAAGATAGAAGTACATCCATGGTCTTCGTGGGCTATTAACCAGGGAGCAAAGCTTGGAGATTCTATAATCCTGCTACGCAGCGTGTCACTGTGTCACATGATGCGGTGTTTGAAGAAGATCGTTCCTGGGAGTGGGGAAATGAGGTGCCCGGTGAAGACAGTGACGATATGTTACGTGTGGAATACATCACATTCGGAAGTTCAAGAGATCCTGCGATGCCATCTGATGCATCATTTTCTGGTGCTTCACCAAGTTTTGACACGTCAACACAAGATATCAGTGGTATTCCCAGAACAACTCCAACTTCAGTTATGGGAGGCATCACTCAAACGTCAACACCTGATCAAATTCAACTAGATGAAGATCATGACGATGCTCAACTTCGACTTCATCAATTAAGTGACATATTCCGGGATGACATGCAACAACAAGTCGAGGAATGTGATGTTGTTGCTAAGCTGATGCTAGGCATCAATGAGGAGCCAGCTACCATGGAGGAAGCTAAGTGGGCGTGGCGAGTTTCCATGCTAGAAGAAATGGTGTCGATTGAAGAAAACAAGACGTGGTCACTTGTAGCACTTCCTGACGGACACCGTGCCATCGAATTGAAGTGGGTGTTCAAACTCAAATGAGATTAACATGGTAATGTTGTCAAGCACAAAGCGCGACTCATGGCAAAAGGTTTTGTCCAAAGGAAAGGTATTGACTTTGAAGAGGTTTTTGCACCGGTGGCTAAGATGGAATCTGTGTGTGTTGTCTCGAGAGTGGAGGCACACCATGGATGGCCCGTGCATCATATGGATGTCAAATCTGCATTTCTGAACGGTGATCTTGTTGAAGAAATTTATGTTAAGCAGCCACCTGGCTTCACTACTGATGAGTGCGAAGGTATGGTGCTGAAGCTACACAAAGCTCTCTACGGACTTCGACAAGCTCCCCGAGCGTGGAACACAAAACTTGATATCAGCCTCACTAAGATGGGTTTTGTCAAGTGCAAATCCACGCATGGATATTATACAAAGTTTGGCAAAGGCTCAAGACTCATTGTAGGTGTCTATGTGGATGATCTGTTGATCACAGGGTCGATTGAAGATTTGCAGCATTTCATGTCAGAGATGAAGAGTATATTTAAGATGAGTGACTTGGGTGTTTTGTCTTACTATATTGGCATTGAGGTTAAACAAGGGTCTCATGGGATTGAACTGCGTCAAAGCACCTATGCAGTAAAGTTGCTTGAAAGAGCAGGTATGGAAAATTGCAATGTGTGTGCAACCCCAATGGAGACTAGGTTGAAGCTTTCAAAGAAGAGTACTTCAATGACAGTGGATGCTACTCAATTCGGAGTCTAATTGGAAGTTTCAGGTATTTATTACATACTAGACCAGACCTTTCATTTAGTGTTGGATATCTCAGTCGGTTTATGGAGGAACCGAAGGCGGATCATCTGGCCGGACTAAAGCATTTTCTTCGATATGTTGCTGTCACCACTGAGTATGGTTTGATCTATAACCTAGGTGTTTGTGAGATGAATCTGGTAGGATACAGTGACAGTGACATGGTTGGGGATGTTGATGATCGGAAGAGCACGACCGGTGTTCTGTTTTTCCTTGGAGAGAATCCTATTACTTGTTTATCTCAAAAGCAAAGAGTGGTGGCACAATCTACGTGTGAAGCCGAGTATATTGCTTGTGCAGCTACATCATGTCAAGCTATTTGTCTCAGGAGGTTGCTGGAAAAATTGAGTGGTCACAAGGTGAAGGCTCCGGTGATCAATGTTGACAATCAGTCAGCAATCGCTTTGGCAAATAATCCAGTTATGCATGACCAAAGCAAACATATTGATGTGAAGTTCCATTTCATTCGAGAATGTTTGGAACGAGAAGACATCGATCTTGATTATACCAAGACACAAGATCAACAAGCTGATGTGTTCACAAAACCGCTGGGAAGAGAGCGTTTCGAGCAGCTGAGGAAGAAGATCGGGGTACACAAGACCAAGAATTAGAAGTAGGGGGAGATTGTGAGTTTTACTTCTATGTTCTTTGTGTTTTTAATGCAAATAAAATGCGTGGGAGCCAGGGATCTGTCCTGAGCCAGTCACAATGTACTGGGTCATACGTGCATGCAGTGCATGCAGCGCATGCACCAGTGGGCGCCCGGATTGCTGGCGTCATGAGGAGACGTGCAAGGTGAACGCACGACCCGATCACAGCAGGAGTGCGGGTGTGCAGGCCGATGAGGCTGTTACTTCCTTCTGATCTTTATAACAAACGAGCTGGAGTGCCGGGTGGTTAAGGTGGCTCCAAAATTCTTGCGCGTTCCTGGTCACCGAGTGAAAAACCACGATGAGTTGTTCAGGTGTTCATACCTTGATCTCGTGCGAGAGTGAGGGAGAGAGGATCTGTCTTCCCAAAAGCTACTTCACGCGCAGCAGCGGTGATTGTTGTTGGAGATCGCCGGATCGTTGCCGAGATCGAACTCGTCGGAATTGATCGTGGAATCAAAGGAGAACAAAGGCCACACTTGTGCTGCTCAACACGCGCAACTTTTTAGTTGCATTGCATGCTTTGAGCCACGCCCAGAATGTGGCTGTTACTCATGGAATGAAAGACACGCTAGGTGTTAGACTACGTCGCACGAGCTCAACTGATGTGCACAGCTCGGAACGTGCCATGCACACTTGCTAAAACTGAGGAATGACTCAAACTGTAATAAAAGAACATTTTGTGCAGGAGTACAATCAACATCCCCCCCTAATCCTGCACATGTTCAGTCGTCGTCCCACACCAATCTTGATGCAGAGTTCCTGGAACCGAACGGGCCAAAGATCCTTGGTCAGAACGTCCGCCAGTTGCTCTTGAGTGCAGATTTACACTAGATTGATCCTTCCTTCATCAATGCAGTCTCGAATGAAGTGGTAGTGCACATCGATATGTTTGCTTCAATCATGGAAGACCGGATTCTTGCTCAGTGCAATCGCAGGCTGGCTGTCAACCTTGAGCTCCGACGCCTCAGCTGGTGCTCTGACCATTTCTGACAAGAGACGCGCCAGCCATATACCTTGACATGTTGCCGTAGACACCGCAATATATTCTGCCTCACAAGATGAAAGTGCAAAAACTCTCTGTTTAGATAATTGCCATGAGATTGGATTACCTCCCAAGAAGTAGATAGTACCGCTTGTGCTCTTCCGAGATTCGACGTCACCGGCCATGTCGACATCACTATAGCCAACAAGTCTTGGAGGCTCTGTGTCATGCCTGGTGTAGTGCAGTCCATGCTTCCGCGTTCCAGCGACGTACCGAAGCACTCACTTGGGTGCAGTGAGATAATCTTCTCGTGGTTCCTCCATGAACCGACTGAGATATCCGACGCCGAAGGCAAGATCAGGCCTTGTGTGAAGTAGATAACGTAGTACCCCAATGACACTTCTGTGCTCCGATGCATTCACCTTCTCCTCGGTGCTGGACTTGCTCAGCTTGAGCCTACTTTCCATGGAAGATAGACTTGGGTTGCACGTCCCCAGTCCATTCCGGTCTAGAAGTTTCCCAGCATAAGCAGATTGACAGATGAAAATGCCATCGGGTTTTTGGTTTACCTCAATTCCGAGATAGTATGAGAGAAGGCCAAGATCACTCATTTGGAACTTGCTTTATATCTCCAGCTTGAAGGCTTTGATGTCGTTCGCACTTGTGCCGCTGATGATCAAATCATCCATGTAGACACCTATGATCAGGCGCCCACTTCCTTTATTCCGAGTATACACACCATGCTCGGAGTTGCTTCTCCGGAAGCCAAGCGAAGTAAGCGTGACATCTAGCTTTGTGTTCCAGGCTCGGGGAGCTTGTCGCAATCCGTACGAAGCCTTGCAAAGATGAAACACCTTGTGCTAATCGCCGGGAATGACAAAACCAGGAGGTTGCTTGACATAGACCTCCTCCTTGAGCTCACCGTTAAGGAACACACTCTTTACGTTTATGTGATGGACTTTCCACCGTTCGTGTGCTGCCAATGCCAGCATCATGCGCACCGACTCCAGGCGTGTCACCGGTGCGAAACAAGACGTCATCCGGGGCAGGCCGGAATGACGTGTGTGCCTACTGTGGGAAGAAAGTCCATTGGGCCAGAGAATTCCACAAGAAGAAGCGGGATGAAGAGGCCAACATGGCTCAAGTTGAGGAGGAAGAACAAGGTCTACTCCTTGCCCACGACGTTGACCTTGAGATGTCGTCAACAACCGATCTGTCTGCAACATCTCCTAAAGACCCTTCGCGCCAATTCCTGGAGATCGAGGAGCAGCATCTTCATGCTGACTTGGGGTCGAGGGAGGAATAAGATCGTGGTCGATGGGTCCTCGAGACTGGCACAACAAACCATATGATGGGGTCTAAGGAACTCTTTGCCGAGCTTGACACTCACATTGCCGGCTCCGTCAAATTCGGTGATGGATCAGTCACCCGGATCGAGGGGCGTGGGTCCATCAACCTCAACTGCAAGAATGCTGAGCAATGTACGCTGACTGGGGTGTACTACAACCCGAGTCTTAAGGCTAGCATCATAAGCATTGGCCATCTCGACGAAGGTGGGTGCAGTGTGAATATCAGTCGTGGTATTATGCGTATATTCAACCAAGATCAATGCCTCCTCGCCAAGACACAACGCTCTCCATCAAGGCTCTACAACCTAGAGCTGAACGGGGGTCACCCGCTGTGCCTGGCGGCCAGAAGCTCTAAGGTGGCCTGGCAGTGGAACACGCGAGACAGCCATCTGAACTTCGCATCACTACGGAAGCTGGCGAACAATCAAATGGTGCGTGGGCTACCGCCACTTGACCAGGAGAATCAAGTATGTGAAGGCTGTCTCATCGGCAGGCAGCGATGGAACCCGTGCCCGACTCAGGCCTGGCGACGAGAAGAACACGTCCTCGACCTTCTGCATGGTGATCTCTGTGGTCCCATCACGGCGGCAACTCCCAGTGGTAAAAAGTACTTCCTATTGCTTTGTTGATGATATGAGTCGGTTTATGTGGGTTCGCCTTCTCTCAGGCAAGGATCAAGCGCCAGATGAAATCAAGAATTTTCATGCTGCCGTTGAGGTGGAGACCAGCAGGAAGTTGAAGGTCTTCCAAACCGACCGTGGGGGGGGGAGTTTACCTCCGTGGAGTTTGGCCGGTACTGTGCCAAACGGGGCGTCGAGCGGCATCTGATCGCCCCCTGTTCTCCGCTGAAGAATGGGGTGGTTGAACAGCGCAATAAGAGTGTAGTCGCCATGGCACGCTGCATGCTGAAAGCCAAAGCTTTGCCCGGGCATTTCTGGGGCGAGGCTGTATCAACAGCGGTCTGCATTCTCAACAGAGCTTCGATGCGTGCACTCGATGGCAAGACACCCTATGAAGCCTGGCACGGCCAGACACCAGCAGTGCACTCTTTCCGGACGTTTGGCTGTGTTGCCCATGTCAAGAGCTCGCGGCTGAACCTCAGGAAGCTGGAAGATCACAGCGTCAAGACTATCTTCGTCGGCTACGAAAGCGGCTCCAAGCCATACCGCTGCTTCGACCCCATGTGTGAACGCATCATCATCTCGCGCGACGTCGTCTTTGTTGAGGCGGCTCAATGGAGCTGGGAAGGAGAAGCTGATAGTTCGGTAAGAAAAGACGAACCTTTCATCATCGAGTATACCACCGAGGTCACCACCGAACATGCAGCTGCACCAGCCTCCATGTTGCAGTCTCCTACACCACCTGTGACCCCGCCCCTGGAACCAGCAAACGGCGGGAATGCCGAGTTCGTTTCACCGCCGCATTAACTCGACAATGAGGACCTCGACGTGGACCACGACGGAGACGTGCCTCTTCGCTTTAGGGCAGTGGATGCCCTCTTCAGTGAAGCGCTCTCGCCCACGTTTGGACGTGGGGTACATGATCACGAGCTTAACTTCACCACTGCAGAAGAACCAACTTTGTTCGACGAGGCAGAAAATGAGAAGTCGTGGCGTGAAGCAATGCTCAAATAAATGCAGGCAATTGAGGGCAACAATACCTGGGAATTGACTACTCCCCCAGCTGGTCACCGTGCGATTGGCCTCAAGTGGGTATACAAGGTGAAAAGAAACGAGTTCGGCGACATCGTGCGACACAAGGCCCGACTCGTGGCGAAGGGCTACGTCCAACGCATCGATGTAGATCTCTACGAGGTTTTCGCACCGGTGGCACACCTGGAGTCGGTGCGCATGATGCTGGCATTGGCAGCACACGAACGGTGGGAAGTCCATCACGTGGACATAAAGAGTGCATTCCTCAATGGTGAGATCAAGGAGGAGGTCTACGTCAAGCAACCTGCTGGTTTGTACGAATTGCGAAAAGCTCCCCGAGCCAGGAACGCAAAGCTAGATGTCACGCTGACTTCGCTTGGCTTCCAGAGAAGCAACTCCGAGCATGGTGTGTATACTCCGAACAAAGGAAGTGGGCGCCTGATCATAGGTGTATACATGGATGATTTGATCATCACCGGCACAAGTGTCAACGACATCAAAGCCTTCAAGCTGGAGATGCAAATCAAGTTCCGAATGAGTGATCTTGGCATTCTCTCATACTATCTCGGAATTGAGGTAGACCAAAAACCCGATGGCATTTTCATCTGTCCATCTGCTTATGCTGGGAAACTCCTAGACCAGTGCAGACTGGGGACGTGCAACCCAAGTCTATCTGCCATGTAAAGCAGGCTCAAGCGGAGCAATTCCAGCACCGAGAAAAAGGTTAATGCATCGGAGTACAGAAGTGTCATTGGGGTACCGCATTATCTACTCCACACAAGGCCTGATCTTTCCTTTGCCATCGGGTATCTCAGTCGGTTCATGGAGGAACCACGAGAAGATCATCTCACTGCAGCCAAGCGAGTGCTTCGGTACGTTGCTGGAACGCGGAAGCATGGACTGCACTACACCAGGCATGACACAGAGCCTCCAAAACTCATTGGCTATAGTGTTGATGACATGGCTGGTGACGTCGACTCTCGCAAGAGCACGAGAGGTGCTACCTACTTCTTGGGAGGTAATCCAATCTCATGGCAATCGTCTAAACAGAGAGTTGTTGCACTTTCATGTTGCGAAGCAGAATAGATTGCAGCGGCTACGGCAACGTGTCAAGGTATATGGCTGGCGCGTCTGTTGTCAGACAAGGTCGGAGCACCAGCTGAGGCGCCGGAGCTCAAGGTAGACAGCAGCATGCGATTGCACTGACCAAGAATCTGGTCTTCCATGATCTAAGCAAACATATCGATGTGCGCTACCACTTCATTCGAGACTGCATTGACAAAAGAAGGATCAAGCTAGTGTACATCTCCACTCAAGAGCAACTGGCAGACGTTCTGACCAAGGCTCTTCGGCGCGTTCGGTTCCAGGAACTCTGCATCAAGATTGTATTGGTGACAACGACTGAACATGTGCAGAATTCTGGGGGGGGGGGGGAGAAAATGTCGATTGTACTCCTGCACACGATGTTCTTTTGTTACCGTTTGAGTCGTTCCTCAGTTTTAGCAAGTGTGCATGGCACGTTCTGAGCTGTGCGCGTCAGTTGAGCCCGTGCGACGTAGTCTAACGCTGAGCGCGCATCAAGATTGGCTTGGTGACGACGACTGAACGTTTGCAGGATTAGGGGCGGAGAGAAAATGTTGATTGTACTCCTGCACATGATGTTCTTTTGTTACCGTTTGAGTCGTTCCTCAGTTTAAGCAAGTGTGCATGGCCTCAGTTGAGCTCGTGCGACGTAGTCTAACGCCGAGCGCGTCTTTCGTCCCATGAGAAACGGCCATGTTATGGGCGTGGCTCTCCTTTTATGAAGCATGCAATGAAACTAAAAATATGCGTGTGTTGAGCAGCACAAGTGTGGCGTTCGTTCTCCTGTGATTCCACGATCAATTCTGACGAGTTCGATCTCGGCAACGATCCGGCGGTCTCCAACATTGTGGCATTGGCGGTTCGGGGATGATGAGGTGGTCGACAATGTCAAGGCTCGCTTTATGAAGCTACAACGCGGTCAACCGCGATGTGAGCTCGTCCATCTTTGGCTCGCGTGCATGGAGAGGACAGCGGCTGTGGCTCGTGGGTTGAGGACAACTACGATGGCTCGTGGGCCGGGATAAAGAGTTCAGCGGGCTCTAGAGGCTGCGCGAAAGAGCCGTCAAACTAGGCCGCACGAAGGAAAGAGCTGCTGCTGAGCTCGACGGTGCACTTGTTGGGGTGCCATATGGACGGTGACAACGGCTCCAAGATCCAAGCGACAAACATTGAGTGATTTATTAGGGGATAGCTGGTCATTTGGCTTGTTGCTTGTTTTCTGTAACAACCCAAAAATTTCATCACATGAAATAAAACCCTCTTCTCTCCCTTTCCCTCACTACCAGGTGGGACCCATGTGTCATTTGCTTCTTCTTCCTCAAGCAATGCCACTTCCTCCTCTCCTCTCTCTCTATTATCACATGTGCACAAAATACTCCGGTCATGTGCCAAATCTTGCGCCCCTTCTGAAACCTACATGCCCACAACCGCCGCCGCTTCCCCCTCTATAAAACCAACCCAGTGCTGGCGGTTTTCCCCACAAAAACCGCGATCATTTCTCTCCCGGTAAGAAGAACCGCCCCACCCTCAATTCTTCAAAAACACACGCCGATCTTTCTTCTAACCCTCCTATAACATCGCAAGGCCATATGGAGGAGATCCTGACGAAATTCTCCAAAGAACTGTGCTTGGGGAGCGTTTCCGATGAACTTTGCCGGAGTCCGCCGCTGTTCGCCATTGTTGACGCCTTTCCAGCCACTTCGGGTCCAAAGGATCGCTCTAGGTGAGTTCCCCACAGCCTCCTCTTCCATTTGAAGCAAGAAAATCGAGAAATGGCGATGGGTGTGAGGAAATCGGGTTTCTCCGGCGACCGCCGCCGCTCGCCGGCGAACGCGCTGCCGCGCGTGGGGAAGAATAGGAATTGGGGCGACGTGGCTCAATCTGGGACATTCATTTTGCGCGAACGGCTAGGATTAGAACCCACATACCAGTTCGGTTATTTTAAATCCGGGCCGTTGATCTCGGATCTGACGGCCCAAATTTAAACAGACCGTAACTGTTGGAAACTTTAGAGATAACCCCCTGTACTTTTCAAAGGAATTGATATAGGTCCTGGATTTTGTGGAAAAGCCCTCATACTTTACAGAAAATAGGAAATAAACATTTCTTTAGTATAAAAATCCCCTGTAAACTTTGTAAACTAGGAGAACAGTTTTGAAAATTTATTCTGTACCCTGGAAAATTGTAGAAATCACATTTTAGCCCAGAATAGTTTATAACTATTTAATTCTGTAACTAACCAAATTCGAGTAAATAAATTCTAGAAAACTATAAAAATGCATGAAAATATTCTGTTTTCACACTTTAAAACATATATATGTTCTGAAATTAAAAATAATTATTTCCATAGGCTCAAAATATATTCTAGGTGATAAATTAATACTAAAATTCAAATAAAAACCATATATACTTCAGAAAAAATTGTAGAAATTCATTAACATGCATAGATAAATTCTGAAAATGAAATAAAAGCAATATACACCCTAGAAATAGTTATAGTAATATTTTAAAAATAATTTTTAGGTCTGAATTGATTACAAAATTAGTATATATGCATATATACACTTCAAAAATTATTAAAAACACTAGAAAATGAAAAAAATGAATGTTTTACCATAACTAAAATAAAGTAAAAGATATATATGTCAAGTTGATAATTATTTTCACTCCAAAACACATATAGAATAATATGTAACAAACATGTAGATGGAGAAACTAAATAGAAATAAATGACATATACATATAATTAATTATATATATGATTGAAATGCGTTGTAAGGTTTCTTATTACATGTCTTGCATCTTTTTGTGTGCATATATATGGGTAGAACCGTCACAAGAGCTACTTCTTAATCTTCAAGAGCAAGATTTCAAAGTAAACGAGCAGCAATTCAAAGGCAAGTGTTCCTTGACCACTTTGCTCCTATTCTAGGATGATTAGTTAGAATGATTACACGTTGTCTTTAATATGAAACCCAGTTTAGAATGTTTCACTAGTTTTATTCCTTATCATTCCTTGCAAAACCATGGAGGGATTTAGTTACGATTTGTTGGTTGTCATTTTATGTGCATAGCCATGCATAGAACTTAGAGAATGAATGAAACATAGATATTGCTAGTCTTGTGGAATATATGAAAGACACAAGAGTGTGTCATAGTGATAGGAATCTAGACAGGCTGGTTGTTTTGGATGGTGCTTCGTGCACAAGATTCGGGATAGTTTTAGTGCCTGTCTTAGATTCTAAGGACCGGTTCATGAAACAGTTAACCCAACTTTACAGTACCACCACAAGACTGAGATGGGGCAGCTTGGCCAATTAATTAGGAGTTTGCCGGTATAGTATGAGTATTTGGATGGTGTGGGGAATGGGAGTCCATTTTTGACTATCCTGGGAACTGCAAGGCTCAAGAGGGGGCTTCTGCAGGGGAGGGTTTACTTCTAGGAACTACAACTGTGAAACCTCAGTGGGCTTGTACTTGTCGGTACAATCTTTGTAAAGGCCATGTAGTGATCTCCTGATTGCACACCAAAGGAATTGTGTAATGTGGCTTGCAACCATGGATATCAGGGAGGTTCATAGTCCACCTGGCAATAGGGGATGAAATCACTACTTGTGGGTAAAGTGGTACAATCTCTGCAGAGAATTAAACTGTCATGACAATCATGCTCACGGTCAAGAGCGGCTTCGACTTGTCCATGATTACGGAAACATGGATATGGATTGAAAAAAGGTTGTTGGGTGGTGTAACCTGACCTTAATGACTTAATTATGATGATGGTGGGATTTATGACTTAGTATTAGAGATTGCTAATTAAAGCTAAGGTCTAGGATTAATACATAGTGCTTAACCATGTTGGCCTTTCCTTGCTAATTAGCCTTCATAACATTCTTTCCTACACATGCTGAGTACCTTTGGGTACACAAACTTGCTTTTGTTGGATATCATATGTTGCTCAGGTGTAAATGAAGATATAGACTTCGATGAGGAAGACTTTAACCCCGAGGAGCTTCTCTAGGCTGGTGAAATCCCCGGGCAACGCCTGTGGAATAGAGAACGCTTTATTAGGCTTCAACTGTTGTATAATTAGTGTGATAGTACTTTTATTATTCTATCATGACTTATTTTGTAATATAATGTTATACGTTGAACTTGGCTTGTAATATAATGATATTTCACTCTTGTCGACACATGTATGAGTCAACTGATCCTGGCATACATGTGAGAATACGCTCGAGTGTTCCTTATGGAAAACCGGGTGTGACAAAGTGGTATTAGAGCCAAGGTTGCCCATAGGACGTAAGCCTAGTTAGAAATGGGCCGAATAAGTCTTAGTATTTTAGTAAAAACTATTTTACGAAAGACTTTGGTAGAAAAGGGATTATCTAGATTATATATATATATTCTCTAACCTCATCTACACTCAAAAGTATATTATATTATTTATTCTTCTAAATCATTTGAAATTTTTTATGAAACGGATGGCATGTAAGCGACTCACAACCCGTAAGTTCGCTGGAGGACGGGTTCCTCGACACCAGCTCACTGCACACACTCTTGAGTATGTGGATAAACCTGCCACATACCAAACTCATTGGGAGTCCACATAAGACATGGTGGAGCGTCTTAGACACCTTCTTCGCTGTGCTGGGTACACCGGCAAGTTAGTGGTGTACTACGACACTACCCGAGTTTCTCGCGCAGAACGCGAGGAATGGAAGTCGGAGGCGAGGATCTACCATGAGAAAAAGCTGCTCAAGATCCACAACTCACCAGCATGGAGATCCACCATGGCAGAAGCTGTGAAAGATGCTACTTGGGAGGCGATCACATGCCAGAGCTACATCAACCGTGGACGTCTTGAGGGGGCTCCGTACATGTACACCCCACGACGACAAAGTGGAAGTGCAGAATTCAGCTATGAACCAATCAGAGAGGGTTGTAACATTGTACATATGGATGTGAGCCTCGAAGAAGGAGTTAGCCTCAGTACCAGGCTACAAAACCGTCAGCAGGAACTTCAGGATGTACGTGATCTCCTGAAGAAGACGGAGGCTATAATGCATGGATTGATGAGGATGAGAGATGGAGAAGTAAGTGATCTCTATGTTTCAGATGGAGATACTTGGACTCCTGACTCTCCAGACCGTAGGGAAGCCAAACACCCTCGTGCCTCACCACCACCTGAGCCTACCGGAGCTGAGTCAGAGGCTAGTTCTCCTAATGGTGATGAGGAGGATCCTTAGGAAAATGCACAAGTCCCAAGGGATGATTAGGATATGTGTCCTTAATTATGTAATAACTCGTGTAGTACGTATTAATATGGTTATGTATAACTTAGTGTGTGATTGTTGCTTAGATTTTTTTATTATGTTTGATAATGTAATGTGTTGCTTAGTGTGTAATGTGAGTTGTGAAAGCCATAGGCTTATGTTCACAACCTCGTTGGTGTATGTACGTAACTATTAATGAATATAAATGCTATGTTTGCTTCAAACATGATTGTCAAATAAATTAAATAAAGCTTTTATAACTTTTGAGTGGAACTAATAAGGATATATGCACAATAAGATGCAAGTAGGAGAGTATATATAAATATAAGTTGAAGCTAAACATAGTTTTTCACAATAGATGGCAGGTAGAAGAAGACGCAATGAAGGAAACAACAACAATAATGCTTCAAGGTTTCCTCTACCTGAATGGCAGCCAAGAGTTGCACGCAGAGTAGATGGAGAAGTGATGCAACAAATGATGAACATCCGGAATCAACTTATTCAGAACTTGACACAAGTGGTGGCCAACCTGCAACAATCCCCACCACCGATTCAAAACGCACCACGTCAACCAAGGTTAAGTGAATTTCTCAGTACTCAACCACCAAGGTTTGACAGTGCAATAGAACCTTTAGAAGTTGATGATTCGCTCAAGAACATAGAGAACAAGTTGTAGATCATACAGTGTCAAGGGCATGAGAGGGTACTCTTTGCCTCTCATAAATTATATGGATCTGCAGCAGACTGGTGGACTGCATACAAAGAAGCTCATGAAGATCCAGAAAGTATTTCATGGAATGTGTTCAAATTGGACTTCTGCAATCACTACGTACCAGCGAATGAAATAAAGAAAAAGTGGAAGGAATTTCTTGGATTGAAGCAAGGAAGCATGTTTGTGCGAGAATATCTTACCAAGTTCACACAGTTATCTCGCTATGCACTAGGCGACATTGATACAGATGAAAAGAAGCAAGACTGCTTCATTGAAGTCTTGAACTGAGAAATATAGTATGTCATGTCTTCGAGTGACTATGAGAGTTATCAGAAGCTCATCAACAAGGCTTTCATAGTTGAAAGAAAGAGGCAAAAGTTAGTTGAAGACCGTAAGAGGAAGATGACTTGGCAAGGACAATCTTCTGGCAGCAGCAGTCGGCTTCGTTTCTTATAAACGCCAGCTGGAGCAATGAAACGGCCAATGGTTCCTAATCAGATGCAAAGGAACTACAACCCTGCTGCAAGAAACACCACTTTTCAGCCCCAGCAACAGCGTCAACAAGTACAACAACAATGTCCTGCCTTTCAACCTTGTCCTGCAGGATCAAGTCTTCCAAATGCACCACAAAACAATAAAGCACTAGTAGCCAAGGTGATGTGTACAGGGGTCCCGATCTTCTGAAAGGTTCTGATAACTCTCGATTTGGTGGAGACTTGACACAAATCGATCCGACTTCCGAACAACACGTTTTGAACACTGCAATCGCAGCACCAAGTCTACTCAGGTTATCAACCGATATTGCACGATTGACCTCGCCAAGAAGGCTAATCCTTGCCTACGAATCGAACACAAGAAAGAACAATAAAGAATGCAACCAAATTGCTGAAAGATATGAAGCACTTAAGTTGGGGTCTCACAAACCGATGAACGGCGAAACTGTTCTTGACAGAATAATCTAAGCAAAACCCAGCTGTTTGTGACGGCGGCTAGGGGGTATAAAGGAGGTGGAGGATGACTAGGGGGGTGCTGGGGTCGTGACCTAACCCTAAGACACGTACATAATGGACTTGGAGTCGATACAAGGCCGAATGGCCCAACTAGGTGATGCAACACCCGGACAGACTCTAAACTTTATATTGTTTCCAAGTTTCCCGTCGACTCTGAGGGTATTTTGATGTGGGGCCAGTTCCATTGGAAATTTTATCCTCTCAGCTTTCTGTGCATATGTAGAATGTCAAAAACAGAGTCTGTATGCCTCCTGTGCATCCATTTTAAGGTAGACTGCTCCTGGGCCCGAGTTGGACTCAAGTTTGAGTTGGGCTCGGTCTCTAACTTCTTGTTGGCGTATTTTCTGGTCCTCCACGCCTCCAAACCCCTCTCCATGTATCTCCATGTCCTCTCCATGGCTCCTAATCATAATTAATCCATTAGGTAGCAACATACTCTCAAAATTCACATATAAAGAATTGTTCAGGAACGAGCTCACCTCTAAATTCAATTGTCGTGCTCGAGCTCTAGTAATTGGACCTTGCATGTCTACCATGTGAGTGTTGTGTATATCTGCAGGAGTGATGTCCACATCATCATCCTCCTCTTGCATTGGAGTCGTACTCGACTCAAGCTCATCTTCTTCTCCAAAATATGGCCTCAAATCTGAAATGTTAAAGGTGGGACTAACCCAAAACTCGGGAGGCAACTCAAGTTTATATGCATTATCATTAATCTTCTCAAGTATTTTAAAAATACCATCAGCTCTAGGCATCAATTTAGACTTTCTCAGTTCTGGAAATCTATCCTTTCTCAAGTGTAACCAAACTAAATCACCCGGTTCAAGTCTAACTTCCTACCTACCTTTACTACCAGCAATTCTATATTTTTCATTCATCTTTTCAATATTGTGTTTAGTGGTCTCATGAATTTTCAAAATAAAATCAGCACGTTCCTTTGCATCATTATGAGTTCTCTCACTAGTAGGTAATGGCAAGATATCAATAGGAGCACGAGGATTGAATCCATACACTACCCGAAAAGGACTTACCTTGGTGGTAGAATGTGTTGCCCGATTATATGCAAACTCCACATGTGGCAAACATTCTTCGCACATCTTTAAATTTTTCTTCAAAACAGCTCTCAACATGGTGCCCAAAGTGCGGTTCACTACTTCTGTTTGCCCATCAGTTTGTGGGTGACATGTTGTAGAGAACAACAGTTTTGTACCCAACTCGTTCCATAGGGTGCGCCAAAAGTGACTCAAAAATTTAGCATCATGATCTGAAACAATAGGAGAAGGCATACCATGCAAGCGAACAATCTCTTTGAAAAAAAAGGTCGGCAATATGTACAGCATCATCACTTTTCTGACACGGTATAAAATGTGCCATATTAGAAAAACGATCCACCACAACGAAAATGTTGTCCCTCCCCCTCTTAGTCCTAGGCAATCCCAAAACAAAGTCCATAGAGATATCCGCCCAAGGAATGGAAGGAGTGGGAAGAGGCATTTATAAACCATGTGGATTCAAACGGGACTTAGCTTTCTGACATGTGGTGCAGCGAGCCACAAACCGCTCTACATCTCTCCTCATCTTTGGCAAAAAGAAATGTGTGGCCAGAACATCCTCCGTCTTCTTTGCGGCAAAATGGCCCATCAAACCTCCACCATGTGCGTCCTATAGTAACAAAAGACAAATGGAACCAACTGGAATGCATAAGCGGTTAGCTCTAAACAAGAATCCATCATCCAGTACAAATTTATTCCAGGTATGACCTTTTCTACAATGCAGCAACACATCTTTAAAATCAGCATCAAGAGCATATTGTTCTTTAATTGATTCAAGTCCAAAAATTTGACAATCAAGTTGGGACAGCATAATATATCGTCTAGACAATGCATCAGCGATCAAATTATCCTTCATTTTCTTATGTTTAATGACATAAGGAAAAGACTCAATAAATTCAATCCATTTTGCATGTCTACGATTCAGATTATTTTGAGAACGAATATGCTTTAGCGATTCATGATAAGAATGAATAACAAATTCTTTAGGCCATATACAATGACGCCATGTCTCTAAGCATCGTACGAGAGCATAAAATTCTTTATCATATGTGGAGTAATTCAGGACAGGACCATTAAGTTTTTCACTAAAGTATGAAACCGGTTTACCACCTTGCAGTAAGATACCACCAATGCCAACTCCACTAGCATCACATTCAAGTTCAAAGGTCTTATTAAAATCAGGAAGTTGCAGCAATGGTGCATGTGTAAGCTTGTCCTTCAAGGTGTCAAAGGAATCCTCTTGTGCTTTCCCCCAATGGAACACCACACCTTTCTTAGTCCACTCATGCAATGGGGCAGCAATAGTGCTAAAATCCTTGACGAAATGTCGGTAGAAACCTGCAAGACCAAGAAAACTCCTTACCCGTGTGATGGCTTGAGGTATTTGCCAGCTCTTGATCGCTTGAATTTTCATCTCATCCACCTCAATTCCCTGTGGAGTCACAACATAGCAAAGAAAGGAAACTCGATTCGTACAAAAGATGCACTTCTCAAGGTTACCAAATAAATGTGCATCTCTCAAAGCATTAAAAACAGCACGTAAATGATCCATATGTTCATCCAATGACTTGCTATAAATCAAGATATCATCAAAGTAAACCACTACAAATTTTCCAGTAAAAGCTCTCAAAACCTCATTCATCAAATGCATGAATGTACTTGGTGCACTAGTTAAACCAAAAGGCATTACTAACCACTCATACTACCCAAGTTTGGTTTTGAAAGCTGTTTTCCATTCATCTCCCAATTTCATTCTTATTTGGTGGTAACCACTAAGCAAGTCAATCTTAGTGAAAATTATAGAACCACACAACTCATCAATCATGTCGTCTAGCCTAGGAATAGGATGACGATACCTTATAGTAATATTGTTAATGACTCTACAATCAACACACATACGCCAAGTACCATCTTTCTTAGGAACCAAAAGTATAGGAACAGCACAAGGACTAAGGCTTTCATGTACATACCCACAGTCCAAAAGGTCTTGGACTTGGCGCTGAATTTTCTTAGTCTCCTCGGGGTTGGTCCTATATGCAGCACGGTTTGGGAAAATTGCACCTAGAATCAAATCAATTTGACGTTCAATCCCTCTCAAAGGTGGAAGTCCCGGGGGTATCTCAGCTGGAAAAATATCCTCATACTCTTGTAACAAGTTAGTAACTGCTGGAGGCAAAGACCTAGCAATATCATCAATGGAGAACAAAACTTTTTTGCACACAAATGCACAGCAAATATTATGATCAGAAATTTCAGCAAAGTCTGATTTTGTAGCAAGCATTACACAACCCTTCAATTTAATTCCCTCAGTCTTAGAACTAGGTGTAGATCTCTCATTATTTGGTGGTAACACAGAATTAATGACTTGTTGATTTTTTGATTTAGAACTACTAGAAATTCCAGCTCTCTCCCTATCAGCTTGTACAATTTCAGCAGGAGTCAAAGGTATCAAAGTAATTTTCTTTCCTTTATGCATAAAAGTATATTTATTACTTTTACCATGGTGCAAAGCATCCTTATCATGTTCCCAAGGTCGACCCAATAAAAGTGAACACACTTGCATGGGTACCGCATCACAATCAACGGAATCAACATATGTACCAATGGAAAACGGAATTCTGCAAGTTTGTGTTACCTTAGCTCTTCCAGAATCATTCAACCATTGAATATAGTACGGATGTGGAGGTGGTCGTGTATTCAAGCTAAGCTTCTTGACCAATTCAGAACTCATCAAGTTGTTGCAGCTTCATCCATCAATGATGACACGTGCTCGCCGGTTCTTGATGACAAAGAAAATCTGAAACAAATTATGGCGTTGTAATCTATCAAGTTGTTGTATCTGTGTGTTCAGCACCCGCTGCACAATGATGTTCATGTAGGCTTATGTGTCTTCACCCCCAAAAACATGTCCCTCATCATTGTCCGTGGCAGCTTCATCATCATTGTTGTCTTCGACATCAGAGGTGTTGATGTATTCTCCCTCTTCTGTAGCCACGTATGCCCGCTGATTAGGACAATCTTTTTGCACATGACCAAGACCATGGCAGCGGTGGCACTGAATGCCGGAAGTGCGTCCTGTTGAAGCAACGGATGAAGCACTTTTGACGGGTACCTGCATGGAATTTTTACCCGAATCCGCAGGTCGTGCAGGTGGTGGTTTCGGTGCTGCTGAAACGTTGTTGCTGCCAGAAGGAAGCTTGGCTGCTGATTTTGGTGAAAGGGCATCAAAACGGAATGACATGGACGCCCCCGAAGATGTTGTTATGCGTGGAGTGTAGGAGGCACCACTGCTGCTCTTGTTCTTTTGTTGACGACCCTGTAACTCCTTTTCTGCAAGCATAGCAAGCTGGAACAACTGGTTGATAGTATTAAATTCCTTATAATCAACAATATTCTGTATCTCACGTCTCAACCCCCCATAGAAACGACAAATTTTATCTTCCGTGTCCTCTACTACCCCACATCGTATCATACCCTTTTGAAGCTCCGCATAATAATCTTGGACAGAATTATTTCCCTGCTCTAAGCGCTGCAATTTCTTTTGTAAATCACGTTGGTAGGATGGAGGAACAAAACGATTACGCATAGCTTCTTTTAAACGTTCCCATGTATCAGGTTGTAAGCGTGTGGTACCTAGTTCATTCCACCATATTATAGCAAAATCCTTAAACTCACTAGTGGCTTGTCGAACTCTATGTTGTTCAGGAACAAGGTGGGAATTAAATTTCTGCTCAACCGTCATTTCTCAATCAAGATTTGCCTCAGCATCATAAGCACCAGAAAATGAAGGTATGGAAAATTTAACTTTAGCAAAAGGGTCATCAAGAGGGCGGTTATTGTTACCACGCATTTTGTTTCCTACCATACCATGAGTGTTTTGACGAAGGCGTTGACGTAGATGTACATTCTGCGCAGCACGTGTATCCACCTCTCCATTGACATCACACAACACGTCTTCTTCTTCTTCTTCAAAGTTGTTGTGGTGGGTAGCATCATGGCTGAATGGTAGGTGGGTATCCATATCATAGCGAGCTTAAGCGTTTGTCCAACCTCTCAAGGGTGTGGGGTATTCTCTGTTCAGCAAGATAATCTTTTACCCCTTGTGTGATTGCTTCCTTGACAGACTTCATCATTTGTTCTATGTAACCCTTCATCTCACTTTTCAAAACACACTCCGTAGGATCAACATGATCTGACATTGTTAGCAAGAATAATATGGAAAACAACAAGATTATCCCTATTAACTACTACGCGATGATGGTGGAACTCACAAAACAATGGGTCGAGTCTTACCAAGCTCGTACAAGTTTCTTACCACAACAAGGCAAAGGATACCTGGACGACGTGATTCAGCGATTGCATGGATCAAAAACTTGTGCTGTTCGAAAGGATGAATGTGGAGTTTGAATGGCCAAATATATGTGAGTAGCACACAATTCAATAACAGATAGTAATACTGAATAGATGTCCAAACACTCGTCCTAGTTGCTGGCCTACTCATGTCTTATCCCGAATGTTATGAACAAGACAACAAGAAGTATGAATGATAAGGAAAATAATTGAACAGGAACAATTGCACCACAAGGCAAAATAACACACCCAATTTTTGATATTTGTGCTCCTCTTCACAAATTTTCTTTTCTATATTTTTTCTTTGATTTTTTATATCTGCCGTGAAATTAGGAGCACTAATATACACGTCGCACAAATTTTCAGCTCACTTGAAAAAAGAAAATGTGGACAACATAAATTCAATATGTTTCTTTATGATTATTGTTGAGCCTTTAGATGCCAAATAATCAATCTTCCTAAGTGAATCTGGGCAGTGTAATTTAACCCAATGCCAAGGTTATGGCTGTTTTAAGACAGCACCACAAGATTATGTTTTTGGTGAAGATGAATTGGAAACGGTGGTGAGAAAAAAATTGGATATGATGGTGACAACGTGTGGGATGGTGTGCGTATATCAAGGAGGATAAACTCACGTAATATGTGATTAAAACTGAAGAACAAGGATAACCCTAGCACAATGAATAGTTATGGTGATCGATTTGATAACGATTGTGGCAGCTAGGGTTTCGATGGAATGCAGCGGATGGAATAACAAAGTAGGAATAAAACACGATTAAACCAGCAACAAAACACAAACTAGGACACAAATTCAACACTACGGACTCCAAAACAGAATTGTGCAAAAGGCTAAACCTGGTCTGGGATGGGGAAACCTATGACTATTTTTTTTTTGCTTTTTCGTGGACGATAGGACGAGATCAAGATAAACAAAACTAGGGGAAGGCGAACCTGACGGTGCACCTAAAGCTCTGATTACCAGTTGATGTGTACAGGGGTCCCGATTTTCCGAAATGTTCTGATAACTCTCGATTTCGTGGAGACTTGACACAAATCGATCCGGCTTCCGAACAACACGTTCTGAATCTTGCAATCGCAGCACCACGTCTCCTCAGGTTATCAACCTATATTGTGCGGTTGACCTCGCCAAGAAGGCTAATCCTTGCCTGCAAATCGAAGAACACAAGCAAGAACAAGAAAGAATGCAACCAAATTGCTGAAAGATATGAAGCACACAAGTTGGGGTCTCACAAACCGATGTACGGCGAAACTGTTCTTGACAGAATAATCTAAGCAAAACCCAGCTGTTTGTGACGGTGTCTAGGGGGTATAAAGGAGGTGGAGGACGACCAGGGGGTGCTGGGGTCGTGACCTAACCCTAAGACACGTACATAATGGACTTGGACTCGATACAGGGCCCAATGGCCCAACTAGGTGATGCAACACCCTGACAGACTCTAAACTTTATATTGTTTCTAAATTTCCTGTCGACTCTGAGGGAATTTTGACGTGGGGCCAGTTCCATTGGAAATTTTATCCTCTCAGCTTTCCGTGCATATGTAGAACGTCAAAAACAGAGTCAGTATGCCTCCTGTGCATCCATTTTAAGGTGGACTGCTCCTGGGCCCGAGTTGGACTCAAGTTTGAGTTGGGCTCGGTCTCTAACTTCTTGTTGGCGTATTTTATGGTCCTCCACGCCTCCAAACCCCTCTCCATGTATCTCCATGTCCTCTCCATGGTTCCTAATCATAATTAATCTATTAGGTAGCAACATACTCTCAAAATTCACATATAAAGAATTGTTCAGAAACGAGCTCACCTCTAAATTCAATTGTCGTGCTCGAGCTCTAGTAATTGGACCTTGCATGTCTACCATGTGAGTGTTGTGTATATCTGCAGGAGTGGTGTCCACATCACAAGGTCACTGGGCAATGCTACAATTGTGGAGAACCTGGGCATTACGCTAACAGATGCCCAAGTAAGAAGCCACCTCAACAGCAGAATACTGTACGTGGCAAGGTGAATCATATGACCATGGAAGAAGCACAAGATGCACCAGATGTGGTCATTGGTATGTTTTCCGCAAATACTCACCCTGCTACTATTCTGTTTGATTTTGTGTAACTCACTCATTCATAGCCAAAGAATTCATAACAAGACACAAACTACCAACTACATCTATGGTCGAGTGCTAGTAGTAAATTCACCTAGAGGAGAATTGAAGATAAAACAAGTATGTACTAAGGTGAACCTAGGAGTGAATGGAGTAGAATTCCTTGCAAATCTCATTGTGATAGAATCACAAGGAATAGATATTATCTTCGGAATGGATTGGTTGACAAAGCATAAGGGAGTTATACATTATTCAACGAGAACTGTGGAGTTAACTCATACGGATAGAACAACGATTGAGTTTACATCCATTCAAGTACCATCAGGGAATGTTGAACTCAACGAGACAGAGGTAGCCATTAAAGACATAAAGATTGTCAATGAATTTCCATATGTATTTCCCGAATATCTACCAGGTATGCCACCGGATCGAGAAGTAGAATTCATTATTGAATTAGTACCTGGTATTGCTCCAATATATAAAAGACCATATAGACTGGATACCCAGCAGTTAGCGGAACTCAAGGATCGTATCCAAGAGTTATCGGAGAAAGGGTATATTCGTCCTAGTTCCTCACCATGGGGAGCTCCGATCATATTTGTACCGAAGAAGGATGGAACTAAGAGGTTATGGTAGATTATCGTGCACTTAATGATGTGACAATTAAGAACAACTATCCTTTACCCCGTATTGAGGACTTATTTGACCAATTCAAAGATTCATGTGTCTTCTCCAAGACTAATCTCCATTCAGGATATCATCAACTAAGGATAATAGAGTCGGACATGCCAAAAACGGCATTTGTCTCTAGGTATGGACTGTATGAATATACAGTTATGCCTTTCGGATTAACAAATTCTCTAGCATATTTCATGCATCTTATGAATAAGGTATTCATGAAATATTTGGACAAATTTGTGGTAGTGTTCATTGATGATATACTAATATTCTCAAAGAATGAGGAGGAGCATGAAAAACACTTAAGGATAGTGTTACAAAAGCTAAGAGAAAATCAACTTTATGCCAAATTAAGTAAATGTGAATTTTGGCTTAAGAAAGTTGCTTTTCTGGGACATTATATCTGAAGGAGGAATATCTGTGGACCCAGAGAAGCTAGCTAGTGTTCAAAAATGGAAGACACCAGAGAATGTCGGAGAAATATGAAGTTTCTTAAGATTGGCTGGTTATTACCTAAGATTCATTGAAGGATTTTCAAAGATTGCAAAATAACTCACAAAAATGTTAGAGAAAGGAGCTGCTTTCCTATGGACTCCTGAATGTGAGACAAGCTTTCAAGAGTTAAAGAAGAACTTAACCACAACCCCGGTCTTGGTTATGACAGATATGGAAAAACCATTTTTTGTTTATTGTGATGCTTCAGGACAAGGATTGGGATGTGTTATTATGCAAGAAGGACATGTTATTGCCTATGCTTCCAGACAACTTCGGAAGCATGAGAAGAACTATCCTACCCATGATTTAGAATTTGCAGCAGTTGTACATGCATTGAAGCTATGGAGACATTATTTAATGGGTAAGAGAATCGAGATTTATACAGACCATAAGAGTTTGAAGTATATCTTCACTCAACCAGATCTTAACCTCCGACAACGAAGATGGTTGGAGTTCATCAACGATTTTGAAGTGGGAATCAACTATCACCCTGGAAAAGCTAATGTAGTTGCAGATGTTTTAAGCAGGAAGACGCATGCTAACATGTTGACAATGAGAGATCTACAACCTCAACTTTGTGAAGAGTTTGCAAAATTAAATTTAAGTCTTGTGAATCATACGGAGCCATAGCAATGGAAGTTGATTCTACTTTGGAACAAGATATTTGAAATGGCTAAAAGAATGATGAAAAGATACAAGAAATCAAGAAATTAATCAAAGAAAACAAAGCTCCAGGATTTAGAGAAGATGAGCAAGGTATCGTGTGGCATGGTAAAAGAATATGTGTACCAGATATCAAGGAGATAAGAAAGTTAATTTTAAAAGAGGCTTATGATTCTGATTATTCTATCCATCCTAGAAGTACAAAAATGTATCATGATCTTAAGACTAGGTATTGGTGGTACGGGATGAAAAGAGATGTTGCAGGGCATTGGCATTGTGCGACACATGTCAGCTATTCAAGGCAGAACATCAAAGGCCTGCGGGATTATTACAACCATTAAAAATACCTGAATGGAAGTGGGAAGAAATTAGAATGGACTTCATAGTAGGTTTGCCCAGGACAAAAATAGGGTATGAGTCAATATGAGTGATAGTGTATAGATTGACCAAAGTTGCCCATTTCATACCTGTGAAAGAAAACTATAATGGATCAAAGTTAGCAGAGCTATACATGTCCAGAATTGTGTGTTTACATGGTGTGCCTAAAAAGATAGTGTCGGATAGAGGTACACATTTTACATCAAGATTCTGACAGAAATTACATGAGTATATGGGAACTCGATTGAATTTTAGTTCCACATATCATCCACAAACTGATGGGGAGACCGAAAGAATTAACCAAATTCTTGAAGATATGCTTAGATGTTGTGCACTTAAGAATAGTTGGAGCTGGGATAAGAATTTGCCAAATGAGGAATTTTCCTACAATAATAGTTACCAGGCAAGTATGAAAATGTCTCCATTTGAGGCATTATATTTAAGAAAATGCAGAACTCCACTATTTTGGGATCAAATAGGTGAGAATAAAGTGTTTGGGCCGGAGGTATTAAGAGATGTAGAAAATAAAGTAAAAGAAATCCACAATAATTTAAAGATAGCTCAAACAAGACAAAAGAGTTATGCAGACACAAGACGAAGAGAACTATTTTTTGAAGTGGGAGATTATGTGTATCTCAAGGTGTCACTCATGCGAGGACTTCGAAGATTTAAAGTAAGAGGAAAGTTAGCACCTCGGTATATCAAACCCTTCAAGATACTGGAACACAAAGGAGAGGTAGCATATTAGTTGGAATTACCTTCTCGATTATCGGATGTACATGATGTGTTCCATGTATCACATATTAAGAAGTGTTTAAGAACTCCAGAGGAGCAACTGCCAATGGAAGAATTTGATGTACAATAAGATCTTTCATATACCAAGTACCCAGTAAAAACTCTTGACACGATGGAAAATATTACAAGAAACAAAAGAATTCGTATGTGCAAAGTTCAATGGAAACATCATACGGAGGCAGAAGCTACATGGGAAAGAGATGACGAGCTTAAATCACAATTTCCTAATCTATTTCCTTTGTGAATCCAAATCTTGAGGACGATATTTCTTTTAAGGGGGTAGAATTATAACAACCCAAAAATTTCATCACATGAAATAAAACCCTCTTCTCTCCCTTTCCCTCACTACCAAGCGGGACCCAAGTGTCATTTGCTTCTTCTTCCTCAAGCAACTGCCATTCCCTCCTCTCCTCTCTCTCTCTATTATCACATGTGCACAAAATACTCCGGCTATGTGCCAAACCTTGCGCCCCTTCTCAAACCGACGTGCAGACAACCGCCGCCGCTTCCCCCTGTATAAAACCAACGCAGTGTCGGCCATTTTCCCCACATAAATTGCGCTCATTTCTCTATCGGTAAGAAGAACCGCCCCGCCCTCAATTCTTCGAAAACACACGCCGATCTTCGGTTCTAACCCTCCCTACAACATCCAACGCCATAAGGAGGAGATGTCGATGAAATTCTCTGAAGAACTGTGCTTGGGGAGCGTTTTTGATGAAGTTCGTCGGAGTCCGCCGCTGTACACCATCACCGATGCCTTTCCGGCCACTTCGGGTTCAAAGGATCACTCTAGGTGAGTTCCCCACAACCTCCTCTTCCATTTGAAGCAAGAAAATCGAGAAATGGCGATGGGTGTGAGGAAATCGGGTTTCTCTGGCGACTGCTGCCGCTCGCCGGTGAGCGCGCTGCCGCGCATTGGGAAGAAAAGGAATTGGGGGGACGTGGCTCAATCTGGGACATCCATTTTGCGCGAACGGCTAGGATTAGAACCCACGTACCGGTTCGGTTATTTTAAATCCGGGCTGTTGATCTCGGATCCGACGGCCCAAATTTAAATAGGTTATAACCGTTGGAAACTTTAGCGATAACCCCCTATAGTTTTCAAAGGAAATGATATAGGTCTTGGATTTTGTGGAAAAACCCTCATACTTTACAGAAAATAGGAAATAAATATTTCTTTAGTATAAAAATCCCTGTAAACTTTGTAAATTAGGAAAATAGTTTTGAAAATTTATTCTGAACCCTGGAAAAATTGTAGAAATCACATTTTAGCCCAGAATAGTTTATAACTTTATTTTTAATTCTGTAATTAACCAAATTAGAGTAAACTAGAAAATTGTAAAAATGCATGAAAATATTTTTTCACACTTCAAAACATATATATGTTCTGAAATTAAAAAGAATTTTTCCCATAGGCTGAAAATATATTCTAGGTGATAAATTAATACTAAATTCAAATAAAAACCATATATACTTCTGAAAAATCATAGAAATTCATTAACATGCATAGATAACTTCTGAAAATGAAATAAAAGCAATATACACCATGGAAATAGTTATAGTAATATTTTAAAAATAATTTTTAGGTCTGAATTGATTATAAATTAGTATATATGCATATATATGCTTCAAAAAATTTTAAAAATCACTACAAAATTACAAAATGAATGTTTTACCATAACTAAAATAAATTGAAAGATATATATGTCAAGTTGATAATTATTTTCACTCCAAAAAACATATGGAATAATATGTAACCACATGTAGATGCAGAAACTAAATAGAAATAAATGACATATACATATAATTAATTATATATGTAACTGAAATGTGTTGTAAGGTTTCTTATTGCATGTCTTGCATTGTTTTGTGTGCATATACATGGGTAGAACCGTCACAACAGCTACTTCTTAATCTTCAAGAGCAAGATTTGGAAGTAAACGAGCAGCAATTCAAAGGCAAGTGTTCCTTGACCACTTTGCTCCTATTCTAGGATGATTAGTTAGAATGATTGCATGTTGTATTTAATATGAAACCCAGTTTAGAATGTTTCACTAGTTTTATTCCTTATCATTCCATGCAAAACCATGGAGGGATTTAGTTAGGATTTGTTGGTTGTCATTTTATGTGCATAGCCATGCTTAGAACTTAGAGAATGAATGAAACATAGATGTTGCTAGTCTTTTGGATTATATGAAAGCCACAAGAGTGTGTCATAGTGATAGGAATCTAGACAGGCTGGTTTTTTTGGATGGTGCTTCATGCACGAGACTCGGGATAGTGGTAGTGCATGTCTTAGATTCTAAGGACCGGTTCATGGAACAGTTAACCCGGCTTTACAGTACCACCACAAGACTGAGATGGGGCAGCTTGGACAATTAATTAGGAGTTTGCCGGTATAGTATGAGTATTTGGATGGTGCGGGGAATGGGAGTCCGTTTTTTACTACCCTGGGAATTGCAATGCTCAAGAGGGAGCTTTTGCATGGGAGGGTTTACTCCTAGGAACTGCTGCAGTGAAACCTCAGTGGGCTTGTACTTGCCGGTAGACCCTTTGTAAAGGCTATGTAGTGATCTCCTGATCGCACACCAAAGGAAGTGTGTAATGTGCCTTGCAACCACGGATATCAGGGAGTTTCTTAGTCCACCTGGCAACAGGGGATGAAATCACTACTTGTGGGTAAAGTGGTAGAATCTCTGTAGAGAACCAAACTGTCATGACAGCCGTGCTCACGGTCAAGAGCGGCTTGGACTTGTCCATGATTAGAGAAACATGGATATGGATTGAAAAAAGGTTGTTGGGTGGTGTAATGAAGCGTCCCGACCCATAAGATCGGAACTAAACATGTAATATTATGCCAGAAACAGAGTTCGGTACATAATATTACAACACAAGTGGAACCACAACCATACAGAGCTTTATTACAATGGCATACACTTTAGTACAACAATAATAAGGACTAACATAAGGATGATTAACGACATAAAAACATGGACGACTAGCTCCTCCTCGTACATGGTTCCACGGTAACACCTTGGGTGTGGATGCGACCCTACTCAAAGTCCTCTGGGTCGAAGTCAGGATCCTCTGAAGATATCAACAACGGTTGAGTACAAAAGTACTCAGCAAGCTCCACCTCGCCCTTCGGGAGGGGAATGAAACAAACATAGATGCAATGCACAACAATAAGAGTGATGCAACCTAATGCAACTAAATGCAACCAAATAACCCATCCAGAGACATTCCTCACCTTATTCTCACAACAGGTGGCTTCCTAGTTGTTAGGACCACACCATAACCTGTCCTATACCGAGGACACGGCCGTCCGAACGGGTTCTACACTCTGCAGAGGTTGTACGCTTTACCCACACGCACGGACCATCCACGACAGCCCGTCATAACCGACACCCAGTCGAAACATCACCCAAACCAGTCGTCCCCAACCCAGTGTCATGACTCATCTCAATATCATCTCAATTTTCATAAATGCATCTCTCTCTCTCTCTCTCCACCGTGGACGACTGTCGGGCTAGCCACCGGGGTTAGGCTAAGCCCCGCCCATACAGGGTCATGTGGTCGTACTGAAGAAAGTTAGGTGAGATGTCAAAACAACTCGGTCCTTAAGGCTCACCAGGGCAGCCTCCATATTCAAACCACGAGCCTATCATCTTGATAGTACTCACTGTAAGTCTACCACCACGGTAGCGCTTACACCAACACTAACCCTTCTGCCCTGGTCTCAACTCATGCTCTCCCCAACCATGCAACATAAACAAGACAACATCATCATGCATAATCTCATCCTATCAATATGCTGCAAAAAGAGAAACTAGTATGTTTACCCTCTATCACTCGAATAACTCATGCTCAACAATGCAAATGCCTAATCTACTGGCCACAATGGATAAACCTCACATAGGAGCAATATGATCAAAAAGGGGGTGATGGAACTTGCCTTCGCTACCGTCTGCAGCGTCGTGCTCTTGGTCACTTGGCTCCCCTGGGTTCTCTTCCGGCACTTGTTCTACACCGCGCACAAGCAAACATACAAACAAAGCAAACATACATCATTCAGACTTTCTTACACTAACTATATTATGATATTAGATGATTTTTATAAGAAGAATCGGATTAAGTGATCCTTTTGTGTGTGGGTGAGATCTGCTCTAAGGCCAATCAAGGGGTTGCTTAAGGTTGGGCTCAAATCAGCAAGAGTAAACGGGGAAGGATGGCCAGAGAGTAAGAAATCGAACGCCGAGGCTATGAATCACTCGATTAAGCTGCCGATTTTGGGTAGGAAGTAGAGCAACTTCATGGAAGGGCAGCCATGCCACGGGGTGGTCGCGGCCAAACCCGAGGAGAGGGGGAAGGGGGGGATGACTCGGGGAAGAGAGTGGAGGTTGGGGTGCTCACCTTGGCCGTGGCTTGGCGGGGCTCGACGGGGAGGGTTCCTCGTCGGAGATCGATGTTGGAGGGGGGGGGAGAGGAGACGCGAGCGCCGGTGCTCAATGGGGCGGGGGAGAAAGTGAGCCCCTGAGCCCCTTTTATAGATGAAGGGGGAATGGATAGGGATGGAGGGAGGAGAGGTAGGTGAGGTGTAATTAATGCATGTTCCGGGGGCTTCTCGTGGAGTGGATAAGGATGGGGGGAGATATGTATATGAGGGGTGGTTTCGGGAGCTTCTCGTGGAGTGGATAAGGATGGGGGAGATATATATGAGGGGTGCTGCCGGAAGCTTCTTGTGGAGTGGATAAGGATGGGGGGGAGATATGTATATGAGGGGTGGTTCCGGGAGCTTCTCGTGGAGTGGATAAGGATGGGGGGAGATATATATGAGGGGTGGTTCCGGAAGCTTCTCGTGGAGTGGATAAGGATGGGGGGAGATATGTATATGAGGGGTGGTTCCGGGAGCTTCTCGTGGAGTGGATAAGGATGGGGGAGATATATATGAGGGGTGGTTCCGGAAGCTTCTCGTGGAGTGGATAAGAATAGGGGAGGAAGGGATGGGTGATGTGTGGTTATAGAAGCTTCTCGTAGAATGGATGAGGATGAGGGAGGAAGAGGAAAATAGTTTGCCTTTAGGCAAAAGTAGGGGGGTGGCTGCACCAGTTTCGATGAAAGACATATCTGAGATCGGCCAGTAATGTGCGTAATTTGTCTGGTGATTAATTCTATAATTCTGATTTATTAGCTTTACGAAAAATGGGGCGTTACAGACCTACCCCACTTAGGATGAATCTCGTCCTCGAGATTCGAGTGGTCTGCAAAGAGATGGGGGAACTCTGTCCGCAATGCATCTTCTCTTTCCCAAGTAGCTTCGGCCTCCGAGTGTCTGCTCCACTGGACCCGACAAAGTGTGACGGTGTTTCTCCGTGTCCTTCGGGTGACTGTTTCCAAGATCTTTACTGGCACCTCCTGGTAGCGCAGATCATCTTGCAGGTCTAGAGTTTCTTGTGCCACCTGTTCCTCGGGAACCCGTAGGCATTTTCTTAGCTGTGACACGTGGAAGACGTTGTGCACGCCTGACATTTCTTCGGGTAGCTGAATCTCATACGCTACTGATCCTACCCTTTTTAGGACTGAGAAAAGGCCAATGTACCGTGGTGCCAACTTTCCACGTACTTGGAATCTGCGCGTGCCACGGATAGGAGATACTTTAAGGTACACATGATCTCCAGCTTGGAAACTGAGTTCACGCCTCCTCTTGTCTGCGTAGCTTTTCTGACGTGATTGGGCGGCCTTGAGATTTGCTCGAATCTCCGCTACCTTGTCCTCTGCTGCCAAGATGAAGTCTGGTTGCTCCACAATGCGGTCCCCAACTTCTGACCACATGAGTGGGGTTCGACACTTCCTTCCATAGAGGGCTTCATACGGTGACATCTTGATGCTGGCCTGATAACTGTTGTTGTATGAGAACTCGGCATACGGTAAACTGTCTTCCCAATCCTTGCCGTAGGTTAGAACAGCGGCTCTCAACATGCTTCCAAGATTTGGTTGATCCTCTCTGTCTGACCATCTGTTTGAGGGTGATATGCTGAACTAAAGTCTAACTTGGTACCAAGCGCCTTTTGAAGACTCCTCCAAAACCTTGACGTAAACTGCGTACCTCGATCTGAGACTATCCTCGAGGGTACTCCATGTAGTTTCACAATACGGTCTATGTACAACATGGCCAGCTTACTCCCATTGTAGGTAGTGCGCACAGGAATAAAGTGTGCAACTCTAGTCAGACGGTCGACCACTACCCATACGGAGTCATTACCATTCTTGGTCCTTGGTAGGCCAGTGATGAAATCCATTCCTACCTCATCCCATTTCCAAACGGGAATCGGTAAGGGCTGTAATAGGCCACTCGGCTTTTGATGCTCAGCTTTGACCCTTCGACACACATCACAATAAGCCACGAATTTGGCTATGTCACCCTTCATGCCAACCCACCAATATTTTTGCTTAATATCCACATACATCTTTGTGGCTCCAGGGTGGATGGAGTAGGCAGAGTTATGAGCTTCATCCATGATCGTATTCCGATAGTGACCTTGTGAAGGCACACACAGCCGTTTCTTGAACCACAATATTCCATCTCTATCAACTCTAAAGTCTGGTGCCTTGCCTTCACCGGTTTGTTCCTTGATCTTCATTAACTTTTCATCTTCCTGCTGAGCCTTCTTAATCTGGTCATCCAGCATAGGGTGAACACTAAGGTTGTAGTTGTAGGAGTGAGGTACAATACTTAGGTTCAATTTCAGCATCTCCTCGCACAGTTGTGGTACTTGAGTCACCAAGTGATGACAGTATGCTTTCCTGCTAAGAGCGTCTGCCACAACATTTGCTTTACCCGGGTGGTAGTGGATCTCCACATCATAATCCTTAATTAGTTCCAACCATCTTCGTTGTCTTAGGTTCAGATCAGGCTGGGTAAAGATATACTTGAGGCTCTTGAGATGTGTGTATATTTCACACTTGTTACCGATCAGATAGTGTCTCCAAATCTTAAGAGCATGCACTACCACAGCCAATTCCAAGTCATGGGTTGGGTAGTTCTGCTCGTGCGGCCTTAACTGACGGGAGGCATAGGATACCACTCGTCCTTCTTGCATTAGCACACATCCTATGCCGTGTCTAGAAGCATCACAATAAATAACAAAGTTCTTGTGAATATCCGGTAAGACTAAGACTGGGGCCGTGGTTAGTCTTCCCTTCAACTCACGAAAGCTTCGCTCACATGCTTCAGTCCACACAAACTTCTTATCCTTCTTTAGTAGTTCCGTCATTGGTCGGGCTAGCTTGGAAAATCCTTCGATGAACCTCTGATAATAACCAGCCATACCTAGAAAACTACGAATCTCCGAGACCGAAGTTGGTTGCTTCCAAGATGATACGGCTTTGACCTTCTCTGGATCAACTGCAACCCCCTCGGCTGTTAGCACATGCCCAAGGAAACTAACTTTCTGTAACCAAAACTCACATTTGCTGAACTTGGCATAAAGTTGATGGCTCCTGAGCCGGTCCAAAACAACACGCAGATGTTGCGCGTGCTCTGCTTCACTTCGGGAATAGACTAGAATGTCGTCGATGAAGACAACAACAAACTTGTCCAACTCTTGCATGAACACCCGGTTCATTAGGTTCATGAAGTAGGCAGGGGCATTGGTTAATCCAAAAGACATCACTGTGAACTCGAACTGACCGTAGCGAGTCACAAATGCCGTCTTAGGTATATCTTCGGGCTTAATCCTCACTTGATGATACCCAGACCTCAGGTCAATCTTTGAGAAAAACTTGGCCCCCTTTAGCTGGTCGAATAGATCATCTATCCGGGGTAGAGGGTATATATTCTTGATGGTCACCGCATTAAGAGCTCGGTAATCTACACAGAGTCTCTTACTTCCATCCTTTTTCTCTACGAAGAGGACTGGTGCGCCCCATGGTGATGCACTAGGCCTTATGTACCCTTTCTCTTGCAACTCATCTAACTGTTTCTTTAACTCGGCTAGTTCTGGCGCTGCCATTCTATAAGGCCTCTTGGCTATTGGGGCCGTTCCGGGAACTAGATCAATGGAGAACTCCACTTCTCTTTCTGGCGGCATGCCTGGCAACTCCTCAGGGAACACATCAACATACTCTTTAATCACTGGCACTTCCTGAGGTGTTTCCGCCTTCAAGTGATTTACTACTGGCTCAGACAGGCTGGAGTTGACATGACATGTGACAGTCTTCCCTTCATGGTTTGTCACTGTCACAGTCCTCTGTGCACAAGCTATACTCCCATTGCACTTGGCTAACCAATCCATACCGAGGATCACATCTATCCCATGGGAGTCAAGCACTACTAGATTAACCAAGAACTCTACCCCACTTAAGTTTAAAGGGATGTTGTTAACTCCTAGGTGGCAAGGTATATAACCTCCCGGTGATCGAGTCATTAAGGGCCTCTTAAGGGCTACCGTAGATATATCATGTGTCTCTACGAAGTGTGATGATATAAAAGAATGCGATGCGCCAGAATCAAATAGTACTGAAGCCAAAACTGACTGAACCAAGAACTCACCAAGTAGAACTCCTGGTGCTGCATCTGCCTCTTCGGCGTAGACGTGGTTTACTGTGGCCTTTCCAAAGGAGTGTTGAGTCCTTGACGGTGCTCCGCGGTTGCCTCCAGCTGGTTGCCTTGGTCCGTTAACTGAGTTGGAGACGACTGATGGTGCTGGCTTAACCTTGTAAGGGCAGTTAACGGCGATATGCCCAGGCTCACGGCAGCTGAAACAGATCCTCTGGCCAACAGTTTGATTGACCCCAGACTGCTGAGAATGGAATGAGCCATGTGATTTAGCAGGCTGTACCGGTTGCTTGAAAGTGGTGGTTGGTGCTTTATAGGATACACCACTATGAGCCATCTGCCAAGAGTAAATAGGTTGTTGGGTCTTCTGCACAAAGTAGGTTGGTTGTTGAGTCCTCTGTAGTGAATAGACAGGTTGATTAGTCCTCTGAAGTTTCACCTGCTGGAACCCCTTCTTGTCCTCGAATTTTCTTTTCTTCTCCCGTAGCTCATCCTCTATGTTCTTTTCTGTAGTGATGGCCTTGTTAACCAGGGTACTGAAATCTGGATAAACACATGCTTCAAGAAATTTCCTGATTTCAGTGTTTAACCCACGCAAAAAGGCTTCTTGCTTCTTCTCTTCTGTATCCACAGCGTGGGGGTCATAGCGGGATAACCCGGTAAACTTGTGTAGATACTCCGTCACAGTTAGTCCCTTCTGCTTAAGGTTCATAAACTCTTCCCTCTTTAGCTTCATAATGCTACTTGGGATGTGTTGCTCTCTAAACAACTTCACAAACTCGTCCCATATCATGGTCCTAGCATGTGGATGCATCTCTCTGTAGCTGTGCCACCAGGCTAAGGCAGATCCCCTCAGTTGTTGGACTGCAAGCAGAACCTTATCCTGCTCGTTTGCATGCACAACCTCGAGTTTCATCTCAATCTCTCTTAGCCAGTCATCTGCCTCAATGGGGTCCTCAGATCCAGAAAACTTGGGCGGGTTCATCCTGTTGAAGTCTGCGATCTGGTGATTGTTTTGCGGCACGGGCTGATGGTTGTTGAGACCATCGTTGTTCCGGGCAGCCAGGGTGTTCGTCAGTAGCTCTAGGAGTCGATTCTGGCGGTCCAGAATGGCAGTCAGATCGTAGTTAGGTGCTTGGGGATGTGGCCGGACAGGTGCACTCTCCGCTGTCTCATGCTCGTGAGGTGCAGGCGGAATCTCTCGTAGTCCTTGGTCCGCCTCGTGTCCATTAGTGACTCGGCTCAAGCGGCGAGGCATCTGTGACAAGGCAATCGATGGGTTTAGATTTTCTACCTATTATTATTACTATGGTGCATCATAATTAGTTAGGCTTACCGTCTTTTATCATTGTTATTATTATTTTTTTTCCTATATTTTTTTTTCTATTTTACTATGTGTATCTAATCACATATATATAGTTTTATACCACACAATTCACACAAACATCAAACATTGCAAGCAACACACCAAGCATTCATTCATTCATTCGGGCAAGCGGGTACAAGATACATAGCGCATGTCGTCGCTGGGTCTATTCCCTTAAGGGTCAGCCGGGACCTCTGCCTGGCTACTGGGTCCTACATCCTGATCTTCAGGGTCTTCGTTGGTCCCGCGAGGTGAGGTCGTAGGAGTAGGTGGAACAGGCTCACAAATCCTCCTTCCGGGGTTGGATAGGTGATACACTGGGGTTCCTTCTAGGACAAGTGGCTCCATCGTTGCACCAGCTTGACGGTCCTTCCGCTTGGCCCGGTCTACAAGGTAGACACCCCTAAGCAGCTGGCTGTGACGGTCGGCCTGCTCCCTAAGGTTCTCCTCGGCCAAGGCGACTCGACTTTCGGCGCTGGCAACCCGGGCTTCAGCCTGCGCTAGTGCTAGCTTAGCCTTTCGCCAGTGGGTCTCCAATGTCTCAGCACGCTGGACGAGGGTCTTCACGCGCTGGTTCAGCTGGTCGCACAAGTCGTCCAGGCTCAATAAATAACCGGACATGGCGACAATGGTGGGGTCGTCTTCGGTCGACCCGAGGCCTTCCAAGTTGCGAATCCTCGCCATCCATGCGGGACGACTACGGTCCAGTGGTGGGAAGTACTTCATGGGTGTGGAACCCAAATGCCAGTCAAACATGTGGCAGAGGTACTTCAAAGCTTTGCGGGCCACCAATTGGCACGTATCTTTCATGCGGCATCCAGTGGCGGAGACATTCCATGGCTTCATGTCCAGAAACCTCTCACTGGCGCCGATGTGCACAGTGACCTCGCAGCTTTCGGTGCCATGCTCCACGAACTCATGACCCACGTACTCCGGACGGTCTGGAATACCTAGTCGTGCCGTGGCGGCATAGAGCACCTTGGGGAAGCCGTCTTCGTTGATGCAGAAGGTGGTGATACGGTCGTCCGCCATCTGGCTTAGAACAGGGCACAAGGATTAGATGAGAGCAAAACCTATCACCAAGGCTCTACGGTCCAGGTTTCCTACCGGCCAACTATTCTACGGTCTCCTATGGTCACCTAAGTACTAGGGTACGCATCCTACAGCCAAGTATGGCTCTGATACCACTTGAAGCGTCCCGACCCATAAGATCGGAACTAAACATGTAATATTATGCCAGAAACAGAGTTCGGTACATAATATTACAACACAAGTGGAACCACAACCATACAGAGCTTTATTACAATGGCATACACTTTAGTACAACAATAATAAGGACTAACATAAGGATGATTAACGACATAAAAACATGGACGACTAGCTCCTCCTCGTACATGGTTCCACGGTAACACCTTGGGTGTGGATGCGACCCTACTCAAAGTCCTCTGGGTCGAAGTCAGGATCCTCTGAAGATATCAACAACGGTTGAGTACAAAAGTACTCAGCAAGCTCCACCTCGCCCTTCGGGAGGGGAATGAAACAAACATAGATGCAATGCACAACAATAAGAGTGATGCAACCTAATGCAACTAAATGCAACCAAATAACCCATCCAGAGACATTCCTCACCTTATTCTCACAACAGGTGGCTTCCTAGTTGTTAGGACCACACCATAACCTGTCCTATACCGAGGACACGGCCGTCCGAACGGGTTCTACACTCTGCAGAGGTTGTACGCTTTACCCACACGCACGGACCATCCACGACAGCCCGTCATAACCGACACCCAGTCGAAACATCACCCAAACCAGTCGTCCCCAACCCAGTGTCATGACTCATCTCAATATCATCTCAATTTTCATAAATGCATCTCTCTCTCTCTCTCTCCACCGTGGACGACTGTCGGGCTAGCCACCGGGGTTAGGCTAAGCCCCGCCCATACAGGGTCATGTGGTCGTACTGAAGAAAGTTAGGTGAGATGTCAAAACAACTCGGTCCTTAAGGCTCACCAGGGCAGCCTCCATATTCAAACCACGAGCCTATCATCTTGATAGTACTCACTGTAAGTCTACCACCACGGTAGCGCTTACACCAACACTAACCCTTCTGCCCTGGTCTCAACTCATGCTCTCCCCAACCATGCAACATAAACAAGACAACATCATCATGCATAATCTCATCCTATCAATATGCTGCAAAAAGAGAAACTAGTATGTTTACCCTCTATCACTCGAATAACTCATGCTCAACAATGCAAATGCCTAATCTACTGGCCACAATGGATAAACCTCACATAGGAGCAATATGATCAAAAAGGGGGTGATGGAACTTGCCTTCGCTACCGTCTGCAGCGTCGTGCTCTTGGTCACTTGGCTCCCCTGGGTTCTCTTCCGGCACTGGTTCTACACCGCGCACAAGCAAACATACAAACAAAGCAAACATACATCATTCAGACTTTCTTACACTAACTATATTATGATATTAGATGATTTTTATAAGAAGAATCGGATTAAGTGATCCTTTTGTGTGTGGGTGAGATCTGCTCTAAGGCCAATCAAGGGGTTGCTTAAGGTTGGGCTCAAATCAGCAAGAGTAAACGGGGAAGGATGGCCAGAGAGTAAGAAATCGAACGCCGAGGCTATGAATCACTCGATTAAGCTGCCGATTTTGGGTAGGAAGTAGAGCAACTTCATGGAAGGGCAGCCATGCCACGGGGTGGTCGCGGCCAAACCCGAGGAGAGGGGGAAGGGGGGGATGACTCGGGGAAGAGAGTGGAGGTTGGGGTGCTCACCTTGGCCGTGGCTTGGCGGGGCTCGACGGGGAGGGTTCCTCGTCGGAGATCGATGTTGGAGGGGGGGGGGAGAGGAGACGCGAGCGCCGGTGCTCAATGGGGCGGGGGAGAAAGTGAGCCCCCGAGCCCCTTTTATAGATGAAGGGGGAATGGATAGGGATGGAGGGAGGAGAGGTAGGTGAGGTGTAATTAATGCATGTTCCGGGGGCTTCTCGTGGAGTGGATAAGGATGGGGGGAGATATGTATATGAGGGGTGGTTTCGGGAGCTTCTCGTGGAGTGGATAAGGATGGGGGAGATATATATGAGGGGTGCTGCCGGAAGCTTCTTGTGGAGTGGATAAGGATGGGGGGGAGATATGTATATGAGGGGTGGTTCCGGGAGCTTCTCATGGAGTGGATAAGGATGGGAGGAGATATATATGAGGGGTAGTTCCGGAAGCTTCTCGTGGAGTGGATAAGGATGGGGGGAGATATGTATATGAGGGGTGGTTCCGGGAGCTTCTCGTGGAGTGGATAAGGATGGGGGAGATATATATGAGGGGTGGATCCGGAAGCTTCTCGTGGAGTGGATAAGAATAGGGGAGGAAGAGATGGGTGATGTGTGATTATAGAAGCTTCTCGTAGAATGGATGAGGATGAGGGAGGAAGAGGAAAAGAGTTTGCCTTTAGGCAAAAGTAGGGGGGTGGCTGCACCAGTTTCGATGAAAGACATATCTGAGATCGGCCAATAATGTGCGTAATTTGTCTAGTGATTAATTCTATAATTCTGATTTATTAGCTTTACGAAAAATGGGGCGTTACATGTAACCAGACCTTAATGACTTAATTATGATGATGGTGTGATTTATGACTTAGTATTAGAGATTGCGAAATAAAGCTAAGGTCTAGGATTAACACATAGTGCTTAACCATGTTGGCCTTTCCTTGCTAATTAGCCTTCATAACATTCTTTCCTACACATGTTGAGTACCTTTGGATACTCAAACTTACTTTTGTTGGATATCATATGATGCTCAGGTGTAAATGAAGATATAGACTTTGATAAGGAAGACTTTAATCCCGAGGAGCTTCTCTAGGCTGGTGAAACCCCCGGGCAACGCCTGTGGAATAGAGAACACTTTATTAGAATTCCATTGTTGTATAATTGGTGTGATAGTACTTTTATTATTCTATTATGACTTATGTTGTAATATTATGTTATACGTTGAACTTAGCTTGTAATATAATGATATTTTACTCTTGTCAGCACATGTATGAGTCAACTGATCCTGCCATACATGTGAGAATACGCTCTGGTGTTCCTTATGGAAAACCGGGTGTGACATTTTTGCATCGGGATTGCATCGAGGGAGTAGTTCGCATGTGCCGGCTTTTATACAATGCTTGGGATGTACTTTTGGTATAATTTCTTCTTTGTATTTTGACATGTTATGATGTTTGGCCATGTTACCTATAATATTCGACACCACCTTCTTTGTGTTTTTTATGAAATCATTGCCCATAGTTATATTTCAAAAATAAAATACTTAATATAACAAAAACAATCATTTATACAGTCCCATCATAATCAGTACATCTTCAAACGCTATAGAAATAGTATCCGTACCGGTTGTTAAGACTTGTAGAACCGTAGCGCAAAATAGTTATAAGTATCGACTCTCAACTGTAACCAATACTGATTCCTCCATTGTTTTCTTAATCGGAGTTCTGGGTTCGAACGAAGGATACTAGTTATCTATACCTGTACCGGTTATGAACCACGGTACATATGTGTCTGTAATAGTAAAAGTGACAGCAAACTCTAGTCGCACCAGTACCATATTGTTGGAGTCTGTACTGCTTCCTTTTTTAAGGCACCATTCTACTCCCTTGCATCATTTATAGGAGCACCTCCCTCTCTCTCCGCCTGAGCAAGCCATCAGTTCTGAATGATAAGTGAACTATAGCAAATTGTCAGTTCTGTTGTTGTTTCATGCTTTACAATTTCATTCTATTTCTGTATTTGTACGACAAACATTGGTTGTTGCTTGCAGTTCTTGACTGGTTTGGTTTTCGTATCAGTTTCAGTTTCTGCCTTCTTGGTTGATTCAAACAAGGTGTCTGACAAACAGAAATGGTTGCACTAGAGAAGGAATGGCACACACCCTTTACTAAAAAGTGAAGCCTTCTAGTACCCAGCAAGGCACTAGTGTTCTAAAAGGTTGGATACGTAAGCTTGCTTCAATAGATTGTGTCGGTTTTAGTATTCTTTCTGAAATGTTTGTGAGGATATTCTATTTTTGTTAAATGACAGTGATTTTGATGAAAAAGATACTAACGCTACGCCGTAAAAAGAAAGAAAGGGCAGCCCGGTGCATGTAGCTCCCGCTTGCGCAGGGTCCGGGGAAGGGTCCGACCCATTTTCTTCGAATAAAGCCGATATTCAACCTAAGTTGCTAATTTTTTATCCCCTTTTTACTCTTGTTTATATGGTTCTATCTTGATCGTTTTTGAATGTTTGAGCAATTTTTCCTGTTTACTTGCATTTCTTCCAGCAATGTAGAAGCTCAAGCCCTCATCTGAAAAGCGCAGCCAAGAAGGAAAAATAGCACAAGAGTAGCCACAAAACTTCTTGGAGTAGGATGGAAATACCTAAAATTTGCTTATGTTTCTTTGTTTTTCCCTTTTGCACTCAACTTAAAATTATTCCTTGTTGTACTCTTCGTTTTCGGTTTTAGAAACATATACCCTAAATTATTTTAAATATCAAGATCAAATTTATGTTTTTTGTTCTAACATAATTCTCACATGTATATTTTGCAACTATAGATGCACCAAATGACCAGCAAGGTTGTGCGCGGTGGACTAGAGAAAGCATTGGGGTCTGCTCCTACTCCTCAATATGCACTCGAGGTTTTCAAGAAGAACATGAAAGGTGCATTCTATATTTGTAAGTTAAGACAAGGAAGACACTGATTAGAACTAAAGAAAAGAAGCTACTAGAATGAAATACATGCAATTTTTGAGAAGGTGATCACTTTCCTTGAAAATTTTGTATCTTTTATGTCCTGAGCCAACATGGTACTAGTGAGATACTTATATTGCGACCAGTCTATGTATTTATTAGGAATGTTTTGTGTAAGGATGCAATTCATATCTAATTCTGTTGAGTAGGAATTTTAGAGATTTTTTTACATAAAATTTTTAATAATCGATTATCAGGACTGGTTTATAACCAGGACCGATTCTGATAATCGATTATTAGTACCGGTTTATAACTTAAACCAGTTATGATAACTTTTATCTGTATTGATTTCAGTACTTGGTAATGTTAGACCTTATTATTAGCACTGAGGTTTTAGTATACCGGTTATAAATCGGTACATATGATTGTTTGTATTGTAATGACAAGTGAAAGAGAACAATTTTTCGCTTCCCTCAGCTCCCGACACCTTAGACATCAATAGTTGTAGAAAATATTTGGTAAACACCAATAGATATTTCTAGGTCACGACGATGATGCACATATGTATTGCTAATTTAAGGCTCATAAACTACCGTTAAAAAGTAAGTCTGCACGACGCCACTAACATTATAAAAAACTAGACACAAGGACGACTCTTCCTGCAAGCTAGCATGTTTGTTTATACTATGTATAAGCGTTTAGTTTCAGTCACTGTATTTACCTACTTTCCATGTACGATAACGCACACCGATCTTGCTTAGTTTCTAAGGTATCAACGGAAAAAAAATGTCGAATGTGCACACAAAAATACCTCATTTAAGAAAATATAAATAGTTCAACTTATTGAAGTATATATACTAAAATATAAGTTATTTGTCCAGCTCTACTCATTAGCTTAAGATTTCGAGGGCAATCAGTCGGCACATAACAGCTTAAAATGGTACTAGAGGCAGAGATAATTAGAATCTTCGCGGATGCAATTATGAAATAAATAAATAAAATTACAGCCGAGTCTTATTCTATGTTTATTGTCTAAAAGAGCTTGCACGTCAGGGGACTATTAAAGTATATTAAAATATAAGTAATTGTTTGTCTTTTCTTATAAGCTTAAACTTTAAATGTCAACTGGTTGCTGCACAGTAGCTTAACATAACTGAGAATAGAAGAATCACCTATAGTTTACAGAACCTATTGCAACTTACAAACACCTTGTCCAAGGATGTTTGTTTTTCTAAAAAACAACCCAAAATGCGTGATACAGTCTTTGAAGGCTTAAAAGTGGATTCTTAGAACCGTAATCTTGATCTGACTAACTTTTCTATGTAATTAGGCAGTGCTGTTTCGTTAATAGCAATATTAGATTTATTTGGTAGGTAGTAGTAAGCAGACTATATAATACAATCATAAGCATTACACAGCAAGTAGCTGCCAAACAGGGTCCATGCTGGAATCCTCAATGTCATCCGATACATGGAATGTTCGACCTGGCACACGCATTATCTCACATGATGACAAGAGAGCAAAAGCTTCATATCATGCAAAATCGATGTCGATGCTACAGTCAACTATAAATTTTATGTCATCCCAATGGAGTCTTCAATATGAATCCAATCTGAAAGTGACAGTTAGGACGCCACCTTTGATGGGTCAGCATATGGTGTATGTTGGTGATATGCCCAAGAGGCAATCATAACAATTCGTGTTAAGGCCTGTTGGTATTTGATCCATAAGCAATTAGGGTACTAATGGCACTGCGAACTCAAAGCCTATTAGTACGCCTATAAATACGAGGTGTAGGATTAGGGGGTGATCTCTTCACCACGTGACAGCCCTAGCCGCCATCCCTCGCAGGCATCACGTTGAGACTCTTGCCGCGAGCGCGGTGCTAGCACACCGGAGCATGGCGTACCTCCTGCTATGTGTGGACTCCGTGGAGGCGCTACTGCTACTGATGCGCTGATCGGCGACGACGAACGTGATCATGTACCTGCTGCCGTGACATGGACGAGGAAGAGACATACGTGAACGTCTACTTCTCCTACACCAACGCGCATCTACATTCCGCTGCGCTGTGCGTCTCGTGGTAACCGTCTATGACCTCTGTACTCGCATGTTTCCTGGGTGACGCGATAGAATTGCTAGAGTAGCGTATCGCCGATTTCCCAACAGCGGCATCAGAGCCGACTTGCGTAGTTTTTGGTCTGGATCTTGTTAGTAGATGCGATCTACTGCAGACATGTTCATACAATGAATTTTTATTGCATGGTTTTTGGGGTTTGGAATTGGTTAGAGTAGATTACGATCGTATATGACTAAAGGGTCAGTTTCTTCTCTTTCTATGTTGTGTGCGCAACCTGTCCCTACCGTCTGGAGTCACCATTGGTACTAATCGCATACATAGCTAACAGATTGAGCCAACAAACCACGGTCATGAGTCGCGATCTTCTCATTAATAACTAGTCATATTGAAAATTGAGGCACACTAAATGGCTCAGATTCCAGGTTATTTGATCAATCCGATGAGATTTTCATAGTTATTTCATAGATGCGATCTATGTAATTCTGTTTGGTGTCAGATATAGCTATTACATAATATCGTTTCGCGCTAGAAACCGTTCTATGCTTAACTCGTTTTTGCAGCGAATGATGTGAATGTTATGGCCTTATTGTGATGTGATAATCTGTGTGTAATATTCATGCAACCTACGTGTTACAAATTTAACACAACCGGATTGAGGTGTCATATAATTGTATAACAACCTGCATGTCGACCTGTGATGCTTGATCTCTCATGTAATTTATTTGGTAGCTATTAGTTATATTAGCTTCTTTTATATTCATGGAGATGTCTTCAAGCATGGTGGAGATGGTTATCACCACAATAAGGGAGGCATGACAGCTTAGATCATGATGGAACTATGGTGATGGAGACCACTATGATTCTAAAGGCCATACTATTCACAGTGTGATATGATCATATGCCTGTGATATTTATTTATTACTATTCTTTTCATGATTTTCATATGGTGGATGTTTTGTCATGATAGAATAGCTTCCCCAGCAAAAATTGAGTATTTGACGCCATTTACCAATAGCTGCACCTATGTTATTTTGATCGTTGTGTGGTAGGTTTGCCAAAGCAAAATACCATCATCTGTCATAATGCATATGGTGAATGTTAGACATTCACATGCATAGTGTTGGTTTACTCAACACAGCTCTCAAAACGGTTTTCAGCTTTATGGCATAGAGTTTGCAGACGGGGCATTGGATGTCAACTAACAAACAAGAGTCATATAGAGATATGACTAAAAATTGTCGTTTACTTATGTCGCTAATTTTCTAGTAGTGAAGCCAAAGCTCACTAGAAATTAGTGAATATGGATGTTGGACCACTATATGTTGTTAGAGGGAGGACGATACTCATATAGTGATGGTGCCTTTTATTAAACTGTTAATAGAAGATTGATACATAACATAGTGCCAAAACCTTGCGTATTTATTTTCTATTGTACATCATGTCTGCTAGTAACAATTCCGGTTTCAATTTGCGATATGTGCTTGAAAAGGAAAAGCTCAATGGAGCTAACTTTATCGATTGGTACCACAACCTGAGAACTGTCCTTAGGCAAGAGAAAACCGAGTACGTTCTTCTGCAACCATACCCCGATGACCTCCCAGGTGATGCAACTGCTGCAGCACGTAGAGCTTATCAGAAGCACTGTAATGATGTGCTTAACGTAAGCTGCCTCATGATCGCCACTATGTCCCCTGATCTACAGAAACAGTATGAGCATACAGATGCTTATTCTATGATCGAGTGACTGCATGGAATATTTGAGAACCAAGCTAGGGTTGAGTGATACAACATCTCAAAGTCTTTGTTCTCATGCAAGCTGGCAGAGGGTAGCCCGGTCAGCCCTCATGTAATCAAAATGATTGGTCACATTGAGACCGTCGAAGTGTTCTCTACGACATTTTCCCCGGTCTGCTCGGAAGCAGCCTGCGGAGGTTCTTTTTTTGATGGGGCTAGTGGATCTCGAAGGTACGGGCACAATGGCGAGATGGACATGAGGATTTACGTGGTTCGGGCCGCCGGAGCGTAAAACCCTACGTCCACGGGAGTGCTTGATGTATTGCTTGCTCGCGTGTGAGAATGACTTTCTGGGTTGCGAACCCTCTGCCCGGAGGCTGCCCTGATCCTTTTATAGCTTCAAGGCAGGGGTAGTTACAAGGTGGTCCGGGGCCAGATAGGTGGCCCCACGGCTATCTGCATCTTATACATAAACTATAGCCATTTACGGCTATAAGCGTGTCTCTGTCGGTGGAGTTACGGTGTGTCGCCTGTCCAGCCAGGCGCCTCTGTCTAGGTAGAAGGTGATGATGAAGTATCTGTCTTGTCGTTTCGCCTCTTTCTCTGCAGAGCAGCTCAGTGCCGTTGGGAGGCACTGTCGCGCCATCACGCCTCGCCGCCCTGTCTTTCACCGTAATGGCGAACAGATAGAAGACAGAGGCGTGCGTCGTGCGCCATGCTTCTGGGGAAGGCGCGAGCCTTCAATGCTCGTCCTGGCAGCACTCCTTCCTCTTTACTCCTTGGCAATCTGCCCATTGCTCGTCGGTGTGACGTTCGGGTGGATGGCCTCCGAGACACGCGTCTCCACCGGAGCCGTCTTGTGGAGTAGTGGGCGGTCCGGAGTTGTTTGGCACGTGGCAGCACCAGAGACCTCCCATGCTGGAGGTCGGATCCGCAGCTGCAGGACACATGGCACATTAGGAGCCTTCCCCAGGGGGAAGGTACACCCGGAGTCGCTGCCCACGTGGCAGCACCAGAGGCGTCGAACCTTCGAGAGTCTCGTCTCAAGAGCGCTAGCGACTTGAGGCGCGTGAGGCGCTTGGTCGGCTGGCAGGCGCCTCAGTATGATAGGAGGGTTCGCTGCGGATCCCTCCCACTTGTAGACCTCGAGCCCAGCGAGATCGTTGTCTTCGTCGGGAACATTTTGGTGGGGCTCGCCTTCCCTGCTTCTCCCTTCTTTCTGACTCTGCTTTAGTTGTACGGGCTCCAGCTTCAGCACTTGAAGCCAAACTCCCTCGTGCTTGTATCGATTTCCTCCATCTTTCCGAGATGTTCGTCGGGGTGCGGCCATCGGTGCGCCTGTTCCGGGCGTTCTTCGTCCTCCGGTCATCAGGGAGGAGCTCGAGCTTCCTAGGTGCCTACTACTTGCAACACCGCACCAGGCCCGTGACAACGTACATCTCTCTCTTCTCTTCTAGCAAGTGGGAGCACTGGAGGGAAGACTGGATCATCGTGAAGACCGACGTCTACGATCGGCTGGATCTGCCGACTTCTCCTCCTTCGACCACACGGAGCGACTGGGAGGAGGCACCGCACCTTGAGAGCATCTATTCCCCGGTGCTGGCGAGGATTAAATTCCTGGCAGATCAGGGCCTGTCCTCGCTGATGGTCTTGGCCGACTTCCTAGGTCGACGCATCGCTCCCCTCGAGAGCCGTTGTCGCGCAGCCTGAATGTACGCCGGCGACAATGACGGAGCGTTGTCCCGGGACCAACCTGAAGACGGAGCTCCTGGACGTCTTGTTGGGGATAATATGTGCCGATGTTGGGGCTGGCCCAATCTCCGACGACCTCATTGTCCCTCCGGTGTCGTGTCTGCCCATCTTCATGAACCAGGGGCTGAGATTGCAGCTCCTAAGGGCGATGTCAATGCTGGACGACATCGACGTCGCTCCCTGGCAGGTCGTTGATGCTTCCCATGGGATATCGATCCCCGGGGTGACTGAAGCGAGTGAAGGAAGTGCCGCCTCCTTTGCTGCTCCAAATATTGCCATGCCAGATTCCGTTGCTCCGACTTCCTCTACCCCAACCTTGGACAAAGGAAAGGGGAAGGCGCCAGTGGCCCCCAAGCCTAGTTCTCCTGGGATGAAGCGGAGGCTGACTCATACGGACGGGAGCTTTGTCTCCGCTCCTGGCCTTGTGATGCCTACGACGGTTCCAAGCGCGCCCGAGGTTGTACTTGGGGTGTGTCCGGGAGCGCCGCGGCCGGTCCCGCATCCACGCCCACAAGACGTACTTCTGCAACTCCAGTACCTCTTCCGCCGGCGAAGAGGCCGGTTGCAGCCGGAGGTTCCGGTGGCTCTGGGGGCCCGAGCAAGCATCTCCGGGCCGCTTCATGCGACTTCGCCGGCCCTAGGTAAGTAATCTGACACAGTACTTTACTGCTTTTCCTATTTTTCTTCGTTTCGAGGTCATCTATTGACCTCTGTCCTCTGCGTAGGGCTCCATCCGCAGAGGCTCCTGGCGGTGCTCCGGTGCCTGTGATGCCCAGCGGTCCGCCGGAAGCTTCCGGGATTGCTCCAAGGCAGGGTGCGGACCCTCCCGTGCAAACGACGTCCACGCCTTCTACCTCTTCTGCGGATGTCCCCACGCGGCCCCTAGCACAGGGGACTCCAGCCAAGACCTTCCGTCAGCCAAGGCTCCGGAGCCTGATTCTGAGATGACCGTAGCTGGTGAGGCTCCACCAGTTCACGGCGTCGAGCCCGCTCCCGCTGCTGACGAAGGTGCGCCAGATGCCGCAGCTCCCACTCCGGAGGGTAGCATTCCCCATACAGGAGCTCACTTGCCCTCTTCCGAGGGACAAGCCGAAGCTTCCCTGGGGCCCTGCGTTCCCGTGCCTGCTCCGGTGGACGATGGCCAGGAAGCCCCAGCACGCATCGAGTGGGTTCCTTTGTCTGAGGCCGTGGCGTTGGCTCGTGCAAGTCTTCGTCGGGTTCTGCTGTTGCTGGACCAGGAGAAAGGAGCCATCCAGGAGGAGGAGGAGCGCCTGACTGGCTGGGAAAGGCTGCTCAAGCTCCGGACCCGGGAGACACAAAGGAGGTTGGAGGCGAAGGAGGCTCATCTGCGAGAGGAGCAAGAACTGACCAACCGGCAGCGGGACTTGGTGGATCGGCTGGACGAGCAGTCCAAGAAGTTCTGGGCAGAAGCCCAGGAGGCCCACCAGACAGCCAACAGTCACCTCGCCTCCATGGAGGAGCTGCGGCTAGTGCTTACTCGTCGTGAGCGCAAGCTGGTGGTGAGGGAGGAGGAGGCTTTGTCGGGATTGCAGCGGGACCAGGCCGAGCTGAAGTCTCGGTCCGACGACTTGGACCACAAGCAGGCCTCTCTGATCAAGGAGCGGGAGAGATAGGCGAAGGAGTGCCAGGACCTTCGGGCTTCAGAGTCCAACGTCTCGCTCCGTGAGAAGAAACTGCAGCACTGGCCCCACAGCTTGATGCTCGGGCGGCGGTGTTGGCCGCCAAGGAGAGAAGACTCTCTGAGCACGATGCAGCAGCCCTGGCAGCAGCTTGGCGCAAACTTCAGGAGCTCCGGGCCTCACGCACGGCAGAGGTCCAGCAAGTCTGGGACTTCTTGGGCTGTGTTAAGTCAGCTTTGTTACCCTTAGGCTTCAGCCTGGTGCGCGTCGGCGAGCCTTCGCAGGAGATGAGCCAAGTGCTCCCTGCGCTCGACTCTGCAGGCTCAAAGATGTCAGGGTTGGAAGACGTTGTCGTCGACCTACGGGAGACGGACGGAAAAGCCCTGGCTAAGGAGGTGGAGACACTTGTGTTGACCCGCTTCCGGAGCTGGGACCCCAGTGTCTCCCTGGAGCCAGACATCCAAGGCCCCATCGCTACGAGGGAGGTGGCATCCTGGTCTGCTGTCGAGCACCTAGGAGCTCTTGTCACTGGGCGGTTTAGGCATAACACGGGCGAGTCCTAGACGGGCCCCGGTTCTTGTATCTTTTCCTTTATCTTTTGCATTTTGTCTTGTATCCCTGTGATGAATGAAAGACATTTTACCGGCCTTTCATCTTGCTTGGCTTGACCAGTTGTGATGGCCCCCTGGCAGGTGTGCCCAAGTAATTGGGGACACCTGCCAAAAAGGTACAAGACATCAGCTTTGGACCCCTCGGGAGACTCCGGCCTCGGGGGTCCGTGGGTGGCCCCCTCGGAAGGCTGAGGTTTTAGCTTCACGGATCATAGTCCTGTTAAGGGCGACAGGGCAGGGCATTTGCGGTCAGGGCACAGGGAAAGCTACGCAGGCTCCGGAAGGGGGGGAGGGGGACGTCATATTGGCACCACCGGACCTAACCAGGAAGGTAACCAAGGGGGTCCGGAGACAATTACAGGTGCTTCTGACGTTTCCTCCTCGTCGCACAACTTTGGCCAAGGGCAAGGTAGAGAAATACAAATATGTACAAGTTGAGATTTGTGGAAAAAATACACACGAGCTCGAAAGGGAAGCTACCGTTCCCTTTTCAGTAGCGGTACATAGGAGGAGTCAGGCTGTACCGTTCCCTCCCCATAGTTGTGCTATCGGGGCACCCTCCTAGTCTCTGTCACCATTTTACAGGGAGAAACGCCTTACCCTAAGCTACGGGTAAAACTTGCGGAGGTGCTCAATGTTCCAAGGATTTGGAATTGGGTTGCCATCCTCCGTTGCCAGGCAGACGCATCCAAGTCGGCATACTTGCATTACCCATAAGGGTCCTTCCCAATGGGGGGAGAGCTTGTTAGACCCCTCCCGGGTAAGTATTCGTCGGAGCACGAGGTTACCGACCTGCAGCTCGCTGCTCCTCACGGACAGCAGGTGGTGTCGTTGGAGCGCCTGGCGGTATCACGCGTTCTGGATTGCAGCCTGCCATCTGTGATCATCCACGAGCTCGAGATCTTCACGCTGCGCCTGGTCCTGCATGGCTTCGTTGTATGTCTTGACACGAGGGGAGCCCAAGGTGACCTCCGGAGGGAGAACGGCCTCAGCTCCGTAGACCAGGAAGAAGGGAGTCTCCCCTGTGGCTTATCTGAGTGATGTACGGCTAGCCTATAGTGCGCACGGAAGCTCCTCAATCCAGTTGACGCCATTCTTTTCTAGTTCAGCGTAGGTACGTGTCATGATGCCCCTGAGTATCTCAGCATTGGCTCTCTCGACCTGGCCGTTGCTCTCTGCATGGGCAACGGACTCATAACAGAACTGGATACCAAGGTCTTCACAATATCCTTGAAATACTGCACTGGTGAACTGGGCCCGTTGTTTGTAGTGATCCTGTTTGGGACCCCAAAGCTGCAGATTATTGTCTTGATAAATTTTACTGTGGATTGCTTGTTGATGGTGACTACAGGGGCTGCTTCCGGCCACTTGGTGAATTTGTCTACGGCGACGTAGAGGTACCTGTACCCTCCGACGGCTCTGGGGAATGGTCCCAGGATATCCAGCCTGCATACTGCAAATGGCCATGAGGGCGGGATCATTTGCAGCGTCTGCGCTGGTGTGTGGATCTTCTTAGCACATAACTAACACGCCTTGCATCTCTTGACCAGCTCGACGGCATCCAGGAGAGCTGTCGGCTAGTAGAAGCCATGCCGAAAGGCTTTACCGACCAGCGTGCGGGACAAAGCGTGGTTGCCGCGCTCGCCACCATGGATCTTTGCGAGTAGCTCGCAGCTCTCCTCCTGGGTTATGCACCACAATAGAACGTTGTTGGCATCGCACCGGTAGAGAAACCCATCCACTAGTGTGTATCTTTTAGCCATACGAACGATCCGTTCAGCGGATACATGTTCATCAGGAAGGATATTTTCTTTCAAATAGGTCTAGATCTCCATGATCTATGCATCGGGTCCTGCTTGAGTATTTGGATTTTGGGCGCCGGGTTGCACGGAGTCCCTAGTGACGCATACGATCCTTGGCGGGCGCCATGGTTACAGGGCCGCCAGGACTGCTAGCTTCGAGGTGCTGGACTCGCCCCCTTCGCCTTGTTCGGCAAGCCAGGCTGTTGGACGCCGTAGCTTCCTTTCAAATACGCCTTCGAGGACTGTGGCCCATGTAGAGACTTACATGGAAAGGTCATCTACTACCGCGTTGTTAGCGTGGGGGATATGGCACAACTCAAAGGCATGGAACTCCTTCTCCATCTTCTTCATATGGATAAGGTAGGTAGCTAGTTGAGGGTCATTACAGGAGCACTCACGTCTGACTTGTTTAATGATAAGCTGAAAGTCTCCTTTGACTAGCATCTGCCACACGCCCAGAGACAGGGCGGTACTCATCCCAAATATGAGGGATTCATATTCTGCCATGTTGTTTGTAGCCTTGAAGTATAGGTGCATCATGTGTTTGAACTTCTCCCCCACTGGTGAGATGAGCAGGACCCCCGCTCCTGCTCCCTGCTTTCGCGAGGAACCGTCAAAGTAGAATGTCCAGTACCGGAGGCCTAGGCTCTAGGTCACCGTCGTCTTGACCCCCTAGACCGCATGGAGGCAGGGTCCATCTCGCCACAAAATCTGCCAGCGCCTGGCTCTTAACGTTGTGGCATGGTAAGAAGTCGAGGTCAAACTCCGCCAGCTCAGCCGCCCACTTTGCTATGTTCCCCGTTGTGTTGGGGCTGTGGAGTACTGCCTTCAGCGGATAGGTCGTTACTACCGACACCTCATGAGCTTGGAAGTAGTGGCAGAGCTTCCTTGACACTATTAACACTGCGTAGAGCAACTTATGGACCTCTGAATACCGTGTATTGGCGTCGTGGAGGACCTCACTGATGTAGTAGACCGGTCGCTGGGTGGTCCGGACCCTCCCAGGGGTGTCCAAAATAGTTTTCTCCATTGGCAAGAGGTCTACAACTTCTTGCTCAGGGTGTCCGGCCCCCGGGAGCATCCTGGTCAGGGTTACGTCAGGCTCCCCTGCTGGTTCCAGGTTCTGAGGTTTGTGACTAGCCGTAGGCTCTTTGCTTGGTGCTTGGGGTTGCTCAGGTTCTGGCCATTCAGGGACCAGGACCATGCTGACAACTTCTTTGCGGAAGTATAGAGCAGCAGATGCTCACCCGGCTCTGGGACGAACATGATTGGTAGCGAGGTGCGGTACTGCTTTAGCTCTAGGAACGCCTTGTTAGCCTCTTCGGTCTAGAAAAAAGGTCCGGACTTTTGCAGAAGCTTAAAGAATGGGAGGGAACGCTGTGCTAGTAGGGAGATGAAACGACTGAGTGCGACCAGGCACCCGGTGAGCTTCTGGATGTCCTTGACTCGGGTGGGGGTCACATCATCTATATAGCCTTGATCTTGTCGGGGTTAGCTTCGATTCCTCGGTACAAGACCAGGCATCCGAGGAGCTTCCCGGCAGGAACTCCGAATACGCACTTATCCGGGTTTAATTTCATCCAAGTAGCGCGTAACTTAACGAAGACTAAGGCTAAGTTGTCCAACAGAGATGTATGCGACTTGACCTTCACTATGATGTCATCAACGTATACCTCCACTAGTTCCTTTTTCAGATCCCTGAATGTCTTATGCATGGCACGCACAAAGGTAGGTAGGGCATTTTTAAGGCCGTATGGCATAGAGACATAACAATAAAGGCCGTCTACTGTTATGAAGACAGTGTGCTCTTTATCTTCCTTAGACACAGGTATTTGATGAAAACCGGAATAAGCATCCAAGAAGCACAGCAGATCACATCCAGAAGTAGAATCTACAATTTGATCTATTTGTGGGAGGGGAAAAGGGTCTTTAGGACATGCTTGTTTAGACTGGTGTAGTCGATGCACATCCATAGCTTCCCGCCAGCCTTGGGTACCACAACGGGGTTGGCCAACCATCTCGGGTGGTGGACTTCTCGGATGAAGCCGACGTCGAGCAGCTCCTTGATATCTTCACGATTGAAGTTCTGCCGCTCGATGGACATCTTCTGAGGCTTCTACATCACCGGTTTAGCATCGGGGTGGATCTTCAGATGGTGCTCGATCACCTCCCTGGGGATCCCAGGCATTTGCGATGGTTGCCAAGAAAACACATTGACATTATCCTAGAGGAAGGTGATGAGCGTGAGTTTTTATTTGTTACCCAGGTTTCCCGCAATGCAGGTAGTCTGGGAAGCGCTCTCGCCTATCTAGATACACCTGACCGGGATCTCCTCCGCACCTAAGGGCTGTATGCGGAGCGCGGAGGATGAGCCACGCTGTCGTGTGCTGAGCGGCTCCTTGCTTGTCCCAACACCCCCAGGGGCTTCCTCCTTTGAAGCAGCCATGGCTTGGAGCTTCTCCAGCGCTGTAACTCCGACGGTCCAATCTGCTCGAACTCTGAGGACACCACTCGGGGCCGGCATCTTCAGCGCCAGGTAGCCATAATGGGCTACGGCCATGAACTGGTACAATGCTGGCCTACCGAGGATGGCTTTGAAGGGGAGGTTGACCTCCGCCACGTCGAAGACAACGCTCTTGGTGCGGTAGTTCTCTGGCGTCCTGAATGTTACTGGGGGTGATGCTCCCACGTGGGAGGATGGACCCCGGGCCTACCCTAGAGAATGGGCACGACGGGGCCAGATTTCCCATGGGGATTTGCAGCTTCTGGAAGGCTGCAAGGCTGACGAGGTTGAGGCCCGCTCCTCCGTCAACCAGCACGTGGTAGAGCTTCACGTTAGCTATGGTCGGGGAGACGATGAGCGGTAGCTGCCCGGCCCCCACCATGCTCTTTGGGCAGTCGGAGGTGGTGAAGCTAATGACCGTCTCCATCCACTTACAGTAGGTAGCCGGCTTGGGGACAGGCGATACTGCCATGATCTCTCGCCGGAGGGTCTTGACGTCTCATCGGGACGGGATGTCCCACGACCCCCCATACATCACATGGAGCTTCTTTCGATGCTCATACGGGGTGTGGCCAGGACCGGAGTCTTTTCCCTGGTCATTGACTACCTTCGATGCTAGCTGGGAGTCTTGGTACTCCGTCTCCTGACCATTGCTGACCTCTGGGTCAGCTCTTTGCTTGCCCTCTCTCTGGCGAAAGGGTGCGCCATCTTGGCGCCCCTGTTGAAGTTCTCCGAAGTTCCTCGCTAGCTTCTGTATCTCTCAGCACTCCCCAACAATGTGCCATTTGGAGTCGTGCACCAGAAAATGTCAGTCGCTTCCGTCGCTGTCAAGCTGCTGCTGCGAGCATTTGGCGGTTCGCGGCCCCTGGCCCCCCGCTGCTGCTAATGAGTTGAGCGCGGTGACGACCAGGTGGTCGACGTCATTGCGCCACTGCTCAGCAGCGAATGGGGAAGCTCCCGCGTGCGGGGGGTTTTGGAGGAGTGTGCGGGCTGCTAGCAGTATACTCTCCTGGCCGGCCTCGGCCGGTGCCCGCGACACCGTCGCAACCCAAGGCTGCCAGGAGTGAACTAGCGCTGTCGCCGCTGGGACTGGCGTCGGCCCAGACTATCTCGCTACGGGACCAGAGGGCATTTCTTGTTCTCTCCGCCTCTGGCAGCGTGAGGGGCAGGTAGGCCCTCCGTCAGATTGGATGTTCGCCATTGTGGGCTTCAAGAACGGCTTCGAGAACCAAAAGCCCCCCTACCTGGCACGCCAAATGTCGAAGTGTTCTCTACGACACATCCCCCGGTCTGCTCAGAAGCAGCTCGCAGAGGTTCTTTTTTCGCTGGGTCTAGTGCTTGATGTATTGCTTGCTCGCGTGTGAGAATGACATGTCTGAATTGCGAACCCTCTGCCCGGAGGCTACCCCGGTCCTTTTATAGCTTCGAGGCCAGGGCAGTTACAAGGTGGCCTGGGGCACGACAGGTGGCCCTGTGGCTATCTGCATCCTATACAGATACTGTAGGCATTTACAGCTATATGCATTGTCGTTGTCGGTGGAGTTACGGTGTGCCGTCTGTCCCACCTGACGCCTCTCTACGGGTTGCAGGTGATTATGAAGTATCCGTCTTGTCACCGCGTCCTCTTGCTCTGTAGGGCGGCTCAGATCCGTTAGGAGGCGCTGTCGCGCCATCATGCCTCGCCGCCCTGTCTTTCACCGTAATGGCGAACAGACAGAGGACAGAGGCATGCGTCGTGTGCCATGCTTCTGGGGGAAGGCGCGAGCCTTCAATGCTCAGCGTGGCAGCGCTCCTTCCTATTTACTCCTTGGCCATCTGCCCATTGATCATCGGAGTGGCGTTCGGGTGGATGGCTCCTGAGACACGCGTCTCCAACGGAGCCGTCTTGTGGAGTAGTGGGCGGTCCGGAGTTGTTGAGCACGTGGCAGCACCGGAGCCCTCCATGCTATATGTAAAAGTCCCAAAAGTGTGTATGAATAAAAACCAAAGTTTGAGTTCATATGTGTGGCAAAGACATGAAAAATAGGGCTTGCTAAAACTTTTCTTCATGCAAAGTAATACATGGATGAGCATCCAAAATGAGGTTCACATCTTTATTTGAAAGGGTTGAACCACTAAGGTGTTAAATACCTCTTTGCATGCAAGTTTAAAAATCAGATTTGAAATTCAATGTTCATACATGTGGTGGCCAAAAACTTTGAATAAACATGCAGCCATATAGTTGGAATTATAGGGAAAAGTTTGATCACAAGCTTTTCATTTGTAGGGTGGGCTCAAAAAGGAGTAAAGAGAAGAATTTGCAAACTTCAACCAAATTCAAATTTGGCAAGCAAATTCAAACTGAATTGGAAGGATTCAAATTCTAACCCACCTTTTAAAACTCAGAATTATGGGAATTGAGAGGATCAGCTTGAGAAGATATTTGGGAGGAAAATGTGGAGTGGGACCCACATGTCATAGGGCTAAAGTGTGCCTTACACACTAAGCCTCAGCCTCGGTGGGCGATTTCCCCGAACAGCTCACGGGAGCCACCGAGCAGCTTGCCGGCGCCACCTCCTGCTGCCTTCCTCCCCGCGCTGGCGCCCCGGGGACGATCCTGATCGCTCCATCAACATGATCACGTTCCCTCAGACCAAACAATGGCGTATTTGCTTTCCTCTCTCGCGAGAACGCCGCACAGCCGCTTCCCTCACGTCCGCTCTCGGTCGACTGGGGAAACGAAGAAACACCGTGCTTTTCCCTCCCCTGAGCTGCTAAACATTGCCGCGAGCTCGGCCTCCACCTCCCTGACCCGCAAACAAGTGAGCTTCGGCCACCCGATCCCGAGAACAGCCGTCATAGAGGCGAACTAACGTCGGACGCCGATCAGGCGCACGTGGGCAGCTCACCACAGCGGTCTTCACGGCCAAACAAGGGAGGCAACGGGAGCGCACAGCCACCGCGCTGCTCTCACCCAAAGCTCAGGCCATGCCATATGCTATTGATGGCGAATTTCAAAGTTTTGCTCCGGCGGCCTCATCCCAAGCTTCCGGTACGGTTCCTTCGAATTCTTGCTCTCGGATCCTCCTTAAGTCATCAAATTTGGCACATAGACGCTGGATTAGCCGACGGTCATTTCTTATTTAGTATCCAGCGCATGAAAACGCCTCAGAGCGATGGAATTCGAGCTCTACGGAGGGTGTTCATGGCGGACCCATTCGGTCGACCGATGACAACCCACTTGCGGCCGTTTCCAAGCGAGTTTGAGACCCTGTCGATCTTCCTAGAGCTGCGCTGGTGCTGTAGAGCTCGTCGGCACAGGTTTTGGCAAGCTGGAATCCTCGGCAGACGCTGCCAAACCTCCACGGTAGCCATCGCACGTCGCCGAGCTGATTCCGGCCACCGGCAGCCCAAACAGAACCCACCTTGTGTTCCTCGGTGCCCTAAATCCCCGGGCGGCGAGTTCTAGTTCAGATGGTGGCCGGAACGGCCGGCCGGCGAGCACCGACGTGCTCCAGCGAGGGGGAAGCGCGACCGTGGGAGGGGAGCCGAAGGAAGAAGACAACGGGTGGTCCCCATCTGTTAGCAGCAGAAAATTTAAACCATGGTCACACTACAGGAAAACGACCTATTTTTGTGTGCCAGAAAACCACGGCAATACATGTAAAGCTCACGACAATATTTATTTTCGTGGGATTTTTTATTATTTTCGTGTGTCTCTGGCTCACGAAATTAAAGTGTCAAAAATAAACTTTTTTTCGTGGGCCAGGTTTGGCCCACGAAAATAAATTTAATTTCGTGGGCTTTGCGAGGCTCACGACAATAATATTTTCGTGGGTCTAGAAAGGACCACGAAAACAATATTTTCATGGGCCTAGGCGGGCCCATGAAAATAATATTTTCATGGGCCTGGCTGGGCCCACGAAAATAATATTTTCATGGGCCTAGTTGAGCCCACGAAAATTTTATTTTTATGGGCCTGGTTGGGCCCACGAAATTAATTTGGTTATATTTTCGTGGGCCTGTATTGGCCCACAAAAATAATTTGGCCATATTGTCACGGGCTCTTTTGAGTCCCACGAAAATAATGTGTCCATATTGCCTAAACCATCCATTTATCGACACATTTCATACATTTGACAATCATATATAGACATATTTTAATAAAGAAAACATTCATCACATATGTCATATAGAAAACATTTAACACACATTTAATATAAAAATATCAAACATCACAATTGTTACAAACGCTTTATTACAATCGTTTGGTACATTCATTTTTCACCATCAATACACATTAAAAACAAAGTAAATTGATCGCCCGTCAACCTATCACCTTCAGCAACATGTGAAAATATAAGATATTAGATAATAATGCTATCCCATTTACTCTCACAGAATAGTAATCACTTAGGCAAGATGTTTATCTCATTCAAAAAACTAACCTAGTTGCTACCGCCAGGAGCAAAGTATTGATCGATAGAGTTGTCTTCTCCGCAATGTTCCACTGGAGACGGAGTTTGCAAATTTCTAACTGGCATTGACGATGATCCCTTAAAATTAAAAATGAGACATGTTACAATATTACTACCATTTTATAATAAAAAGAGAATCTAACGAGTATATATACCTGTGTTCCTATGGTAAAAGGGGGTGTAGACATCGGTTGCGAAGGATACGCCGGAAACTGTGGAGGCGGCGGCAACGGTGGCATGGCGATAGGCAATCCAAGTTGAGAAAAATATCCCTAAATTGTTTTAAACTGTTTAGCACATCCTCTTTATATTGAATATATAAATACTTCAACTCTTAATAACGTACCTGCATCTGTTGTTGCCATGTTGCAAGACTTGAGAAGTATTCATTTTGAGATTTTATAAACTCTTCTTGTTGTCGCATGCGTTCCTCCACTATTCTTAACCTAGAGTCATTTTCTGAACGCAATCGCTGTGTAGAACTCTGTCCACTCTGTAATGACCGTGACTCCGAGAGAACCACATCAGACTTCATAATACCATTGAACATCGAATACCTACAATCATAATTATAAAATTCACAATTGAAAACCAATTTATGTATGAGAATAAAAAATAAGAGATGTACAAGTCACCTCCCGTGACGCTTTCCTCCACTGGATTGGTACAAAGCAACGACATCGACATCTTGCTTTCTCCAATCATAGTAATCTCCGTGACGTCGCACCACCTCTTTAGCATATTTCTCCTGCGGGAAAAAATAATTGTAAACCAACTACATTACAATTATTTTATCGAATCATTAGCATAAGTAATATGACGCACCATGTTTTGAGTGGCTGTCAGAGTGCAAAGTTGATTTTCATCGGTGCCTCTATGCCCTTTTATATAAGTATCAATGAAAGATGGCTCCTCGCCATTTTCTGCAGCCTACACAGACATATTAAAAACCATGAATGTTTTAAAGCATATAACCTATCAACAAAATGTAAATATACTAAACTCACCATTCGTTTTGAAAGACGAATATGACCATCTCCACCGTAACGGTGAAGAACTTGACCACCGGCTTCACGGTCCGTTCTTTTTGAGATAGGTCTATCTTTATACTCCTTGGATGCCCAATAAGAACAGAAAGCATAATAAGCGTCAGAACACTTAACCATCCAAGGAATCATTACCTGGTGGTATTGATCCTCTTCTAGGTAAATTTTTGAAGCTCCTAGACGCTTGTTCATCATTTGTCCAAGCTTCTTCTTGTAATACATGCACACAGTTGTGATTCGTGCATTAGACATCATGTCATTTACCACTTTGTGTGCTGCTTTATGAAATATTTTATGTGTTTGTGACTCGAGGGCAGCGTCATGATCATCGGGCAAGCGATATCGTTCCTTTAAGTACAATATTTAATGTATTAGAAAAATATTATCGAGTAAACATATGAATTATTAGAAAATCATACCCAAAAGTCGTGCCAGACGGCTCCTGCCACATTTTCATGCACGGGATGTGGAGCAATCTTGTAGTGCTCCCAATTTGTTGCAGGTTTTTCTTCGCCTTTGATAATAACAAGATCAGGATAATGGTGACGACAAATGGCACCCAACACCGCATTAGGCTGCCTACGGTGTCGTTTGCCATCCCAATCCAAGTCATCCCATTGCCTGCAAGTCATGTTAACAAAATATTATATTTGTCAAATAATTCATATCACTAATTATTACTAAATAATATATTACTAACCAGTCGCCAATGTGAGTGATCCTTATTCTCTGTTGTTGAGGTACAGCCAGCGGGACAGAGTTTGTAGACCGATATTTAAAAGATGGTGCCAAATCTCCCATATCTCTATCATCCTCCTCGTCATCCCCCTCATCATCATTCTCAACTTCGTCATGAATATAGTCTCTTACTGATGTTTGTTATTCTTCCGGTGCAGAAACATCTTCCCCTACATTTTCTTGACTTTCCACGTGACCATCCGGATCCTGAATATCCTGTTGCACCTGTCGTTAGAGAAATTAAGTTTCACATATTAAAATTAGATTAATACAATAGAAATAGAGAGACACAAACCTGTTCATTAGTTTCTTCCATACATATTCTAAATGCTTCTCGTCTGCTATTATTTGAGGTACTACCCTGAAAAAGAGAGTCCTGGCTACGAGAAGAGGTTACGGACCGGCCCCAAGACTTGCTTGAGGAGCCAAAAAGCCTCTTAGCGATACTCTTCACACTACGCGACATCGTGTTGAATAGAAAAATTGGTAAGAAAAAATACAACAAACATAAAGTAACAAAAGCAATAATAACTGTAGCATAAAAAATATTACAGGATTGAAATTCATCATGATCCGAAGATTCTTCGATAGCGTTTTGCCGACCAACTTTCTTCTTCTGTCGAACCTTTACTTTTTTAGTTCCTGGTCGCTTTCTTTTAGCCATTAGAACCTCCGCCGCTTCATTGTCTTCAACATCTCCTACTAATGTATCGAGTCCTATACCATCATCGATGTTAAAAGATAGTGGGACATCATCTTCTTGATACACTTCATCCTGTTCATCTCGGTAACCAGCGTCACTTGGGGCATATTAACGTTCTCGTGGATTAACTTTATAAACGACCCACCAAGCATTTAACTTTGGACAAGGATACGGTAGATAGTAAACCAACTCAACTTGATGAGCAAGAACGTAATTATCACATCCACGAAGTCTTTCTTCATGTTTCACCTCGACTATACCAAATTCATCTTGTCGTGTTTCTCTGTTATTATCAAACCATTCACAGTGGAAGAAAGTAACTCTAAGATCTTTAGAACCGCCAAATTTGAACTCCACAATGTTTTGAATTATCCCATAGTAGTTCATTTCTTGTCCCTCTGCATCACATGCTCTAGTCACAACCCCACTATTTGTCGTGGCCGCAAGAGGGTGTTTTGCTTCAAATTTGGCTGAACGAAACCGGAACCCATTTACGTCGTAACGACCGAAACTCTTTGCTGTTATTGTACCTTGAGAAAGTTGTCGTAGGTCCTCATGAACGTTTGCATCGACCATGCACTTGAAATTTAACAAAATATTAGTTGCATTAATCATATTAACCTAGGAAAAGTACAAGTAACATATAAGAAGAGATTGTTACATGCTTGCGAAACCAATTGACGAAGTTAGGCCCTCCATGAAGACCATCACATCGCATTTTATCTAATTGTTTGTTTGTTGGTTGACGCGTGGACTTCCAATATTGTTTGTCAGACTTGCTGTATAAAGAAAAGTATGCCTACATTAGAATATCACCTACTAGAGTTTGAGGTCTGTAGTCTTGCTATACTTGAAAAAAACTTACACAAAATATTGATCCATATCTTCAATATTTGCGTACATGTATAACATACATGAATTTCATTCTTCTTCTGAAACCACATGCCTACTGCTGCCACCAACTGTTTTTCCCTTCCATCCAAAAATATTTAGATTACTGGAAGGAGTTTCTTCATCTATGTTGTACCGCATTGTGGGAACCTACACATTGTGTTCGTCTGAAAAAAAGGTACTTGAGAAGTATGCTACCTCTTTTAGAGCAAATGCTTCTGCAATACAGCCTTCTACTCTTGCTTTATTCAAAACCATTGCTCTATGTTTTTTTAGTGTCCTTTCAATGTGGTACATCCATCGATATTGCACGGGCCCACAAAGTTTAGCTTCATACGGCAAATGTACAAGTAGATGTTGCATTACATTCATAAATCCTGGCGGGAATATCTTCTCCATTTTGCATATGAGTGCAGGTATTTCTTTTTCCAATTTCACCATCATTTCAACTTTAATTTCCTTCGCACATAATTGTCTATAAAAAGTTAAGTTCTACAAGTACTCTCCACACATCCTGATGCACATATCCACAAAACATTACAGGAAGAAGTCTTTCCGTTATTATATGATAATCATGGCTTTTAAGATTATTTAATACCCAATTTTCAAGATTTATTGTGCGTCTCAACCCAACACAATAACCGTCTGGAAACTTCAGTTGTTGCAACCAGTTCAACACCTCTCTCTTTTCTTTAACTTTAAGGCAAAATGGAGCACGTGGCATTTTTTGCTTACCACTACCATCTTGACTGATTTCTAAGTTTGGACGATTATAGATTTCCGCTAAATCTTTTCGAGCCTTCAAATTATCTTTTGTCTTTTTCAAATGAAAACATGTGCTGATGATGCTTTCGGCTACATTTCGTTCCTGATGCATGACATCGATGTTGTGCAGAAGTTGAGGGGGCCCTACCTCCATCACGGGGCCGTGCCGCCTCGCCCGGGAATCGCATTGGGTGGTGCCGTGTTATGCGGCACCCAACAGCACACAAATAAGGAACCATATATTACATAAATCAAAGCGGAAGCTTACAACTGTTCTTTGTAAATACTTTACATAAAATAGCTACAGCAGAAGTCTATAACCAGATCACGTTGAATATCTAAGAAGCACTCGAGAAGAGGTCCAGCCTGCGGATTCCTCTCGCTAGCAACACGAAGACATGGCAGCGGCTAGGTTCTCCAAGTGTGACATGACTCGGAAGTTTCCGAGTCTCACCGGACAACCCTCTTTATAGCTTCGATGCTTACCTGCAAAACCACTTATATAGCAAGAGTGAGCACAAAGGCTCAGCAAAACTTAACCGTCTCTCCTAAATCATGCAACTCTACATGAGGGTAACTTAAGACCTGATCATGTAATTTGCGAAAAGACTCGCCGACGAGTTCATCCTTAACTTTCAGATTTTAGCCATAATAGTGGTGACCTTGCGCCCAGCAACATTGGAACTCCACAATCAAACAAGAAACGCTTCATTCCAATGTTATTTGTCCCAAGGTGGAAAAATAACTTTAGTTGGCTCTATTTCTACTTCAAACATGGTTTTCATGCAACTTAACATAATCATAACAGCAATTATACTTTTTGCAAACTGTTTCCACACAAGTTGATTACTATGTCACAACATGGGAGCAAGCGGTACTCAATAACCGCGAGGGACGGTGATTCAAATCAAACACTACCCGGATAACTCGACACATACGCCCGCCTCTGAAGACCCAACTCTGGCGTCCTTCATTACGTCGTATGTGGCAACCTTTCTCAGGACACTAAACTGTAGAACCGGTCGCGCCGTCTCGGGCTCATAGGTCTAACGAGACGATGTGGTATGCCTCTACAATCCAGTGAACCTGGTACATCAGTTTCCTGGTTCCCATATATCAGTAAGCATCTGGTACACAACTCAATACTTGCTCCTGAACGCGGCACACGCATCGGTCCTTAACCGACACTGGCAGAGCTACTCGACCAAGACCTTGTCTTGTCGCTGCCTAATCCCTCTGCCCGGTCTCATCTTTAAAAATGTAAACTTTAGTTTGCTTCCTTTCCCAACCATACTTATGACATTCTGAACTATAGCTCGCGAGTAGATTCCAACTACTCGTCTTCTACAGGATGTCCTAGCCTATTTAGCACGGCCTTATTCTACAACGATGAAACCATTCTACCCTTGATCCCAGGGTTCTTTTTGGTCACGCAAGTGGAGTATAAAACATCCTTGACCTAATGCACATACAAACTTTGACCCATAGTAGTGAACAAAGTAAAAACTTTAGAAAACAACTTAAATGCAAACCGGGGCTTGCCTTTGTTTCGCAGGTGACTTAAGTCAGATAAGATGAAGTTAGTTGCTGATGATGACTTGAAGCTTAATCCTTGCCTTCTTGCTCCTTGATCAAATCTTCACTTATCCACGTTTAATCACTACACGTTATGAGTATGCATACATGTTTAATTATAAAACTTTTGCTAACAAGTGTTAAAGACAAGTTTAAAACTGGAACTCTGTTTAAGAATTTAAAATGACACTGGGGTGGTGGTTTGGGTGTGTGTTTAAGAACTATCATCAAGTGATCAGTGGGGTTTCATCACTTGGGTGGAGATCAACTAATAGTTGAACAAAACACTAATGATCCAGTGCTCCAATGGAGCTGGAAATTTTCTTGGGGGTTCCTTGTCACAAAAAGTCTCCTGGACCAAAATTCAGAACATTTCACTAAGTGGATCACCCAGAACAATTCCCTAAGCATTTAGGCAAAGAGGAATTAATTCTGAATAAATTTGCACTTTCATGGAAATTCAAGTGAACTACAATTCGAGTATGCCTAAATTTTCCTAGGATTTTTGGAACTAAGGAATGGCTAGAACTGAATTTCCAAGTTTTAGAAATTCTCTGAAAATGTTTCTGTATTCATTTGAATACAGAAACTTGAAATCCGAATTACCCTAACTAAAGCAACTCCAAATGAGCTGAAACTTTTACAGGAGTCTCCTAATATCCTAAAGAATACTGTGGCCAAATTTGGGGATTTTTGGATGAACCAAACTCATAAAATTCTTTAGCTGAAACGCTTTAAATACATTTCCAGAATTTTCCATTGGTTTTCATGAAAATTGGGTGGCATATTTGGATAGAGTTTTACCTCCTGAATCCAACCCAACTTGAATTACCAAATTTGGAGCCTCCTAGCAAAAGTTATGAGGTTCTAAAGTTTGAACTAAATCTGGAATTCAAATTAAATCGGGGAAATGTTTAAACTCTTACAGTGGCCCCATCCCCACGTGTCAGCTGCTGAATTCAAGCCACACGGGGCCACAGACCCGTCCCCGCGTTGTCACAGACCGATCCGAGGCAACAGAAAATCCCACTCCCTCGCAACAGAGACTGACGCATGGGCCAGCCCCCGTCTTCGTCTTCCTCCAGCTCCCGCGCGACCCCGCCGCCGGGCTCGCCGGAGACCTCGCTGGGAAGGGGTTCCGGTCCTCGGAACTTGTTGATTTTCGCCGCCACTGCATGTTTTCGTGCGAGGAACACGTTGCCGGCCTTACCTCCGATCGAAGGTGGCCGGAAACCTAAGTGCAACGGCGACAGCGGCTTCGGCAACTTCGGCGACGTTGCTAGGGCGCTGTACTGCCACAACCTTGCTCCGGTTAGCTCCTACAGCATCGCCACGACCTAGGGAGCAACGTTCCGGGTTCTGATCTCGCGAGAAACCTCGGTAACTAGGAGCTCACCGTGCGACCTAGGTGGATTTCGGTAAAACTCGAAAAACCCAAAGAACCGAAGGTTTCCTCGACGGTTCTCTCTAGTTCTTGATCCCACGTGCCCGCACGGGTGTCTACAGCTGAGTTTCTAAGCCTGGTGATGAGTGGTGCACCATGTTGCCCGAATTTCCCGGTTTTCTGCATGCGGTTCATATTGCACGTCCACGGGAAAAACCAAATTCCGGCAAGCACGGCCGGTGACAAGGTACCAGCGCGTCTGTGGAGCAAGAAGGGTTACAGGCGCACCATTTTTGCTTTTGCAGCACGACGGATGGTGCTCTGTGGTGGCCGGGCGACTTTGATCTTGTCGTGGCGGCTTCCTTCGGTGCTGTGGAAGAGAACCGAGCTCGACGCTGCGTTCCCGTGGGAGAAACGTTGGTCTCTGGTGCTGAACTCCTCGAGGGAGACCCGGCGACACCATGGGGAAGCTTAGATCGGCATGGGAGCTACAGAGGCAGCCGGTCGCCGTTGCTCTGATGGGCGCGGTAGCGGCGGGAGGGGCTGTACACATGGGAGCGACCATTTTAGTGGGAAAACGCGATCAGTTCTCCTACGTGCGGCAGCCGTCCGTGGGTAATATCGGGGCTGAGGCGGTTCCCTTGTGGAGACAGCCGGGAAGCCACGGGCGCGCATGCTGTCGCCGTGGTGCTGCTGCTGTCGCGCGCTCCGCAGAGGAGAAACGAAGACCGGGCTCCCTCTCACAGACAGCTGGGCCCCAGTGACAGGCAGAGAGACTTAAGGAGCAAGTTTATTTGACTCAATGGCAAGTGGGTCCACCCTTCCTCCTCCTAAAAAATCTTCCAAAATTTGGCACAAAGCAAATTTAACTTCTGAAGAGCTCAGATTCAAATGTTGTTTGGAATTTTGACCTGTGTCCTTCAGTTCAAATTTAAATTCGAATTTGAAGGAAAATCCTAAGCCCCTTTGATACTCATATCAAAGCTCCTCCAAATTTTCTCAAAATTTGTCTCCCTCACAATTTGTACCTGAGGAATTCAAATATGCCATCTGATCCTTAAGTTGTCCATTGCAAATACAAATTTTCACACAACAGTTTGAATTTCCTTTTTGAAAAGGGCCTTCTTTGCCTTGAAGTAACCCATTTAATTCAAACTGAAATTTAACTCCTCTTTGGTGATGACCCATCTGAATTTGGGTGAAACACTTTGGTTTGCCCCTAGCCCATGCTTGATCAACCTTGGTCCCAACCTGAACCTCACCAGTTCAGTTTTGACCATGCCCCTCAAATTTGAATTTGAAGGTGATCTCAAACAATGCTTTGAACAAATGGTATATGAGCTCAAACACTCTCCAATTTTGGAACTTAAGCTCTTTAATACCTGAGGACTGCAATGGTCATCTCATATATATGCTTTTGGACCATCTGACCATGAATGCTTTGCAAGGGTTCAAAAATGGGGTTTAAACTTCCCTCCCCTCTACTCATAGGGAATGTACATATGAGTTAGATTTTTGGGAGTGAAATCCTTTCCCGGGTTAACATGTGTTCAACAGGAGTTAAAGAAGATTTCTGCTCTTCCCACATGTCCATGTTTAAGTTTATCATTCTATGTGACATAACTCAAATCATTCCCTTGTCCTAACATGTTTGAATTCATCATGAACTCAACATGATCATAGTCCATTCCCTTTTGGCTCACCCTCAAATCAGAAAGTTGCCACCACATTCTCCTCAATTCAAATGTATGAGGCTCCATGTGTATACAAAAGCTTGGCAGTAATTTGAGCTGAGCCTTTGAGACTAAAGACCTTACTGTTGTTCTTTCTCATGTACATGCATGATTAAACATGAGTTTAACTCCACCCTGGTCCACACATTCAAAGGCATGCTTGAACCCATGTGGTTGCACCTCATGTACACCATTCTATGTAAGAATGTTTTTGTAAGTCCCATTTTTCATGAATTAGAAACACAATGATGTTCAATCATCCGTTTCTTTGCATTCACGTTTTTGGGACTTTTACAGAAGTAACAATGACTTAGCATAAGGAAGATCCCATAAGCCGCATATATGAGTCCAGTTGTGCTCCTGACCAAAACCAACAAACCCATCATCTGTAGGGACAAGTTTATTGAGCCATTCAACAATCTCACCACTAGACAATCGTTTCGGTGGACCCATTGTTACAATAGTATTTTTCCGAAATGTATTGGCTTGCCTGCTAAATGGGTGATTTGCTGGAAGAAAACGTCGGTGGCAATCAAAAAAACACACTTTACCCCCATGAGTAAGTCTAAAGCAATCAGAATCTGAACCACAGACTGGACAAGAGTTTACCGTGTGTGCTCCATCCTGAAAAAACACCATATGCAGGAAAATCATGAACCGACCACAAGTATGCAGCTCGTAAGTTGAAGTTCTGTTTTTTTATAGGTATCATATGCTTCTACTCCGGTCCATAATTCTTTTAATTTCTCGATCAACAGTTGAAGAAACACCCCTAAACGTTTTCCTGGATGCTTACGACCGGGAATTATAAGAGACAAGAATATGTAATCATATTTCATACACATAGCAGGTGGAAGGTTGTATGGAATAGCAAACACTGGCCAGCATGAGTATGAGGCTGCAGAAGTGTTGAACGGTGTGAAACCATCGGTAGCCAAATCAATACGAACATTTATATGATCTTTTGTAAAATCTGCATCAAAAGAGTCCAGTGCCTTCCAAGCCTGAGCATCAGATGGTTGTGTCATTACTCCCTCTGTTTCACGCAAACCATCCTTATGCCACCGCATGTGTTTAGCAGTTGATTTAGATAGAAACAACCGTTTCAGCCTAGGTGCAAGAGGCATGTAACGAAGTTGTTTCGCTGCCACTTTTGTCTGTACTAATTCACCGTCCTCATTTGTGATCTCAATGTATCGTGATTTTTTACAAACTGAGCAATGTGTCGCATTTGCATTCTCCTTCCTAAAAAGCATACAATTGTTACCACAACAATCAATCTTTTCATATTTCAAACCAAGCCCTGCCATTGGACTGGTACATGTCTCTTGGCAACTTATGATTTGTCGGAAGAATGTCCGATATCAAGTCGCTTAGATCATCATAGCACCTGTTTGACAAATTATACTTTGATTTTATAGACATGAGCCGAGTCACGGTCGCAGGTACAGACACTTTAGTGTGCTCATGCAACTTTTCATGCGATGTTGAGAGAATTCTATAAAACTCTTCAACTTCGGGTCCAAGAATTTCCACAGATTCATCAGCACCACATTCACGATCTAGTGCTTCGACCATGTCACCTATTTTATCCTTGGTTTCATCTTCCCTCACATCAACAACAGCATTGCTATGGTACAACTCACCGTGCTCATACCATGTTTCATAACCTGGCAAAAAACCAAATCTACAAAGGTCTCATTCCATCTCCAACTTTTCCTTGCATAAACAGTTACGACACATGTTGCACGGACATTTCACAAAACGGTTGGTCGATAATGAGAAAGCACGACTGATAAAAGCCTTAGTATTAATGGCCCATTCATTAGAAGGCGCAACATTCTTCCGCCAACCCTCATACATCCATCCTCTATGATTACTAATGGTCTATATAATAAAATGCAAGAACAAAGATCTAAGATATAGAAATGATAATACCATATCAAAAGGTTAAATAAGTTTATGGGAACTAGGTTGTAATGAAACAAAACTTGTTACCTGCAATGTTCTAAGGCGGCAAGGCGACAATTGATGTACTTTCCTTTCACTGCGTACAATTCTGAAAAATAGACAAAACTTATTAATATACTTAATAATCAGAAAGAGAGTTTTGATATAGTATTATTCCACATCAGATAGATGTTTACAAAAGAAGCATATATATAGATGTGTAGCATATATATAGATGTGTGCTTTACCTTCAAGTTAGACCTTCACGTTTTCATCTTCTTATCGTGACCAATTTAGCTATTATTTTGTAACTCATATAAAAAACAGAATACACACTTTATTTTTTATTAGCACCGGGAAAATAGTATGATGACATAAATTAAGTACTTTATTCTTACAAATAACAACCACAGGCTGTACATGTAGTTCTATCAACTATATACGCCTATACATCACTAGCAGCTATACATGTTGTTTTCTATATCAATGTATATAATGGCAAGTAATCTGGGCTACAAATAATCATTCAAATGCTATAACTACTGTGTAATCACATACGCTCTCTTTCGAGACCCTTTGCTCAATGAATTCATATGTGACAAAATTCCACATCAAGTCTAAGCAACGGCTCAATATCCACTTTTGCTGTCACAAATTCTCACAAAATCCCACATGAGTTCATCACTACTGACCTAGACGGCTTTGGAGGTGGCTCGGGCGGCGTCCGGAGTGAGAGGCCGGAGATTGGCAGCGTCCGGCACCGACAGCATGCGTGGCGGCCGGGGGCAGCCCGGAGAAGATGAACTTCGATGGCGGGAGGAGCTGGACCGGCGGCTCCGGGAGGGGCGGGCGCTGGGAGGGGGGCGCCGGTGCGTCGGGATACCTACACTGTATCGTTGATATGGTATCTCATCGGTCACAACTAAACATTGTAAAGAAACAATGTTGTAAAAAACTGTAATCGTTCTAAACATTGCATATATACTTGAGTTATAACCGACACTGCATCGTTCTAAAAAACAATGTTGTAAAGAAACAAGTATGGTAGCTTATGGGTCACAACTAAACATTACATCGTTGATATGTCTAAATACAGTTACCTTTGCCGTGGCGCATGGGGTGACAGCGAAGACGGTCCACCGCAATGTGGCCGGTGCTGAGCAGGCAGTCGTGGGGCGAGGACCGGGCTGAGCAGGGGGTCGGGGCGAGGACCGGCGACCCGACGGGCAACCGAGCAGGCGCGCGGCCGGGCAGGAGCGAGCCGGAATTGACTCGGGCGCCGCAGAGAGGTCCGAGGAGCGTCGAGGGCGGCGATGCTGGCCCAAGGACGGGCGGCCGGGGCTAGCGACGAGACTGTGGCGCGGCACCTGCTACCAGCGACGCTGGCCCAAGCACAGGCGGCCGGGGCTGGTTGCGGCGTGGTCCTGCTGCCGGTGACACTGGCCCAATCACAGGTGGCCGGGGCTGGTTGCGGCGCGGTCCTGCTGCCGGCAACGCTGGCCCATGGACTGGCGGCCGGGGCTGGTTGCGGCGTCGTCGGTGAGGCGCGGCGCAGCAAGGCAATTTTCTGTCGACGGCCGGAAGCGAGGAGCAACTGAGATCGAGCCAATGTTTGGGTAGATATCGGAAATATTTTCGTGAGCCAGGAGAACGACCCACGACAATATATGTAATTTCGTGAGCTTCATGCGGTACCCACGACAATAAGACTACTTTTGTGGGCTAACCGAGTGGCCGACGACAATATATTACCATAATTTCGTGAGCCCGACACATGGCACACAAAATTATCTCCTTGATCCCCACGCCTCGTGAAACCCTAATTCAATTTCGTGGGCCGTGCCGAAAACCCACGAAGATACGCCTATATTTCGTGAGCTGCACAAAAACCCACGAAAACGGATCTTTAACCGATGCGCCACACTGACACGGTGGCTTATTTTCGTGGGCCTGCACAGAAACCCACGGACATTTACATTAAAGTCGTGACCCTCCCTGAAACCAACGAACACAGCCTCGATTTCGTGCGAAACATCTCTAAAATTTCGTGAGCTTAAGTGCGTGCCGACGAAGATATTAATTATTTTTGTGAGCCAACTTTTCGGCCGACGAAAACAAATTTATTTTCGTGAGCACACGTGCTGGCCGACGGAAACAACAAATATTTTCGTGGGCTACGTATTAGCTCACGAAAATAAATTTATTTTCGTTGGGGCCGACGAAAATATTTCTGACCCACGAAATTATATCGTTTTCTTGTAGTGTCAGTTGTGGCTGGGATCCAGTGTGTTGGCGCACTGGGAGACTGTGGCCCCGGTATGGCCCAATCCTGATAGGCTGGGATTTAAAACAGTGGGTCCAGCCGAATTTTCAGTAGGAAAACAATTCCAGAGTTGGCTCAAACTTTGGAAAATCATAGCTCCCTGTAGAAAACTCCAAAATGAGTGATTCCAATTGGGTTGGATTCATCTCTCCGAGTTCTATCCAAATTTGAACTCATATTTGTACGAAAGTCAATATTATATTCTGGAGAATTCTTTGAACATTTTCCAAAAGAGAATTATTGAGGGAGTTTGGTTTATCCAAAAATCCCCAATTTGTTCCAGAATATTCTTTAGCAGATTTTTGACCTTCTAGCAAAATTTCAGCTCATTTAAAGATCATTTGAGTAGGAATTTGCCAAAAACAAACTGCTGTGTTCATAAGAGTCCAGAAACATTTTCAGAAAATATTTCTCACTTCAAAAATCTATTCTGGGAAATCCCTAGCTCCACAAATCATAGGAAAATTAAGGCAAGCTCTATGAGACATACTTGAAATTGTAGTTCACTTAATTGGGCATGAAAATGCACATTTCTCCAGAATTAATTCTTTTGAGTAGAATTGCTTAAAGAGTTGTTCTGGGAGAAATACTCGAGTAAAAGGGCTGAATTTTGGACCAGATTACTCTCATGTGACCAATAACTCACATGTAAATTATCAGCTCAAGTTGAGCCCTAGAACTTCCTGTTCTTATTCTCCATACTTATGTATAGGTGGAAATACATGAGAGACCTTGTGAGAATTAGAGGACGCAATTTATCTCCACCTTAGCTGCAATTTGGCAAGCTAAATCCTTAGGTAGTATAGAACCGGCTGTAAAGGATTTGAGGCCATTGGAGTTCCTATTCTTCAGTGCACTCAAATCATTTCAGTTTATCTATTAGGTTCATTAGGGAAAATGGTTAGTGTATAGCTAAGGCCTTAAGGTCAATTTAGTTTAAGTCTGTTCTTTGCACAACAGAGGCAAACCAAGCCATTCTTGGCTTTTCCACACAACCTCTGTTCCTAAGAACTTCATTCTATAACTTATTTCCATTACATTCTATAAAACATGTGCATATGCATTTCAATAGGAACCACAACGAAGGGGATTCAAAGGAGTGATTCATTGAAGTGGATCAAGCTCCGGAGAGTCAAGGGTGGATCAACAAGGACACTAACCGATTATATACGACTACCCTGCAGAACAGGCAAGCTCCGGTTTGCATTTAACAGCTTAAAATTTTTATTTTGTATTCACCTTTGGTTAAGATTTGAACTGTGCATTAGGTCTAGTGTTTGATACCCCTCTTGCATAGCAAATGACCCATGGAGTATTGGGTAGGTGTCTTACACCGTGTAGAACTGCCATGCCTAAGTAAGGTTCGGTAGAAGTCGAGCGGTGAGATGCTACTCGCAGGTTCAGGAACAACAGGGGCATACGGGATTGGTTCATAAATGAATTGACAATTAAAGTTGAGACCGGAAGGTTGTAGTGGCAGCAGGACATAGGGGCCTGGGTGCTATAGACCTGTCCGTGTCGGCCAAGGACCGATCCGTATGCGGCCCTGTTGAACAAGTTTGAGTTGTCTACGGGACTCATGCTGGCTATATGGGACCAAGTAAATCGATGTACCTCGGGAAGCTGTCGTTGGGACTTTTCGGGTCGCCTCAGGCGGACGGCCGGTGTGAAGTATGTGGGGAACATTCTCATGACATCTCACGTCGGCAGGTGCACCATGAGAGTGGCTACTGTACGGGGCAACTTGATCGATTTAACGGGGGTGAAACGGGAGAAAGGCTGCTGCATACGACGTCAGTGATGGTTGCTATAGGCAACACCGAGTACGGGCATACGTGTCGTGCAGTCCGGGTGTTATTGACTTGAATCACCGTCTCTCGCGGAATGGACCGAGCATACTTGTTCTCACAGTCGTGACGTAGTAAGAACTTGCATGAGAAAGGAACTAATCACATTGGTTTGAAGTTTCATACTAGCTTTGTATTGGATCTTGATGAATAGGCTAGTGCAAATTCGATTCTTTTATGCCATGAGCAATTTACAACGGGGGAAAGCGTTTCTTGTTTAATTGTGGACTCCCGATGTGGCGTGCCCAGGGTTACTTAAAATGCTGCAATTAATACCTGAAAGTAAGGATTCACTTTTAAGCGAGTTTAATTATGCTTATGCCATCCTATTTTAGGTTCATAACCTCACATAGAGTTTCATGTTCAGGGTGACGGTTAAGTGTTGCTGAGCGTTATGCTCACAGATGCTATCCGAGTTGTTTTGCAGGTATTTGACTTCATGCTTAAAAGAAGGATGCTGATGAGACTCGGGAACCTCCGAGCGTTTACTCAAAGCGCATCCTCGCCGCTGCAGATTGTTCTTCGTGTTTCTAGTAAGAGATAGTCCGCGGGCTGGACTGTTTCTTTGTTGCCAATTTAGAGATGAGTCGTGAGAGTTAAAGTCTTCTGCTGTAGCTTACTCTGATATAACTATTTGTAAAACATTCTTGTACGCTTCCGCAAACTATTTATGTAATATGATGTGTTTTCATCGACCCGTGTGCTGTTGGGTGCCGCATATCACGGCACCACCCAACGAGGTCCTGTGTCCCTCACAGCGTGGTATCAGGACCGTGACAGCTTGTATCAGAGCTCCAACAGCTGGTATCAGGGCTGCGTTGGGATTAGCACAGGGGTTGAGCATCATATTAAGCTAAAAACTTAGGATACGGTGAGATACTGGTACTAGGCCCACATAAGGATAGTATTCGCATATGATGAAGGTGGCAAGCTAACCTATTTGTTATGTCGGAAAACCGTGCATCTTGGGACGTTTATGTCTTGGGGGGTGCACGTATGCGCTGTCCACCAGTGGGCACAAGCTGAAGGGTGGAGCCTCACGGGTGGCAGGTAACCCGACACGCTTTAGTATCCTCTACGACTCTTCATGTTGTTTGGGGTATTCGAGCAACGTCTGTCCCTGGCGCGTGTGGTGCAATTTGGGAGACCCCGTCACATGGTCAGTAACGTGAACACGTAGCTCAAGGCATGTTTGGCTTGAGAACACCTGGGCGAGTGATGACGGCCAGGTGTACGAACTGTATGGATACCAGGTTCAGTGTGCAGCCGGGCCTGATGATTGAGTGTGGCTTATGTAGGTGCTAACCACGAAAACCTTAGTGCGTGTAGAACACGTTTGTGACTGAACATTTTAGTGCCACCTAAGGATACGTATATTCTGGTGTAATCCGGTTAGGTTTTTCTTTGGTGAGGCAACGTAGTACCGTCATATGTCTTACGGTGCATCGTCACCGTACTACACTTAATAGTATTCTTTCCTATGAAGAAATCATTCATGACTAAATTTCAAACTAAAAATAGATGTTGGAAAGCACATACTAGTTACTGAACTCTTCATTTGGCCTAAGTTTCAAAGAAGAGAATTCATAGGCTTCTTTTGATCCGAAAACAGAGTGCTCTGTTCTGGCAGAAATTTTTGCTGGATTTTGACAGAGCATAACTCTGTGTATATTGACCCAATGAAGGTGTATGATACAGTTATGGCAAGGTTTTTCAGTGCTCTATAACATTTCTGAAGACCTCCAGAGCAAAATCAGAAGCCAACTTGGTTGAATGTCCAGATGAATGCAAACTGTTCAGAAAACAGAGCAGCTGCAAACTTCTCTGGATGTTTCTGTAAATTATCCGTCACAGTCTGTAGAAAAATTTTTAAGGGCCATATGATACACCGTTGGAAAGTTTATGAAACTTGCAACGATTTTGTAGTTCATAGTTTGTTCAGAATTGTAATCCATTTGTATGTAAAACTGTGATGAACACAGCCACATACAAAGGAGGTGCTGGCAAATTTTATCCAGAAATTCTGTCAACTTTGAACAATCATAACTTTTGTTCCAGAAATGATCTAGGGGCATATGAGTACTCGTTGAAAAGATACTAAAGTTAAATTTAAATTTGGTATTCAACTTGAGTTATGAAAATGCTAGTAACTGGATCAAATTCTGGGTTAAGTACAGAAGGGTCTGTTCTGGACAGAATGAGGGACTGAATATTTTGGCTTTAGAAAGATGTGTACACATGAAATTTTGTTATGCTTTCATAAAGTTTTAGCATGTTCATGTTTTACATACTTTCACATACTGCTGAGATCAAGTTTTGACTCCCCTCGAAATTATGCTTTTGCAGTATGGTGCGTAGTCATTCTCCGAGTCAGGCTGAAGGTTCTCGCCGAGACAATAATGACTCGACTCTACCACGGGCACAGCCATCAACGGTATGGGCGGATATCATGGCTCAGATGGTCGAGTCAAGTCAAGAGAACACGAGACTACTCCAAGTCTTGGTACAACAGGGCTTACTCCAACATGCACAACAGGACATTCCACCTCGGAACGCCTATTTGGACTTCTTGGCGACACAACCGCCGATTTTCACGGAAGCCAACGAACCAGTGGAAGCTGATCAGTGGCTTCGAGTTATGGCGTCCAAGTTTGGAGTGTTTGAGTGTGATGAGTATCAGAAGACCTTATTTGCAGCTCAACAGCTCCATGGAGCCGCTGGTAATTGGTGGTTTGCTTATCTCGCCACTGTTCTGGAAGGCCATCGAGTGGAATGGACGGAATTTCGTGAAGCATTCCGTGCTCATCACATTCCTATGGGTTTTATCAAGGCCCAGCAGCAAGCATTTAGGAACTTGAGGCAGGGGGACATGAGTGTCCTCGAGTATGTCAAAAGGTTCAACCTTTTGGCACAATATGCTCCTGCTTATGCAACGAGTGAAGCTGCAAGGTGTGACTACTTCTTCTATGGCCAGAGTGCCATATTAAAAGATAAGTTGGCTTTGTTCAATCAAGGCAGTTACACCGAGTTGATCAGTGCTGCTCTGCTGCAAGAACAAGCGACACTTGGGTGTCTAGCAGAGAAGAGGGACCGGGATGATGTGCAAGAAGACACACCAGTTGTTCCTCGTAAGTATCGTGTGGTGTATCACACACCATCCTATGAAATATGGCAAGCACCAGTTAGATCAACTCCGTACAGATTTCCTGCTCAAGAATCTTGTCTTGAAGCAACACCATTGCCGCAGCAGCGAATGACACTTGTTGCATCATTGCTGCCACCAAGTACATCAACTTCTCAACCACAAGTTAACGAAGAACCGGGGAAACCTCCGTGTTCTTATTGCCACCGTTTTGGGCATTTTAGGCAGGAATGCCGGGAGAAGTTGGTAAACACCAGACAGCCATCATCATCAGGTGGTATGCCGCTACCTGCTCAAGTCAACATAACAGCATTGCAATCCGGGAGAGTGCAACATCTTGCTATTGAGGATGTCCCGGAGGGAGCACCGGTGTTAGCGGGCATGTTTACTCTCAAGGACGTGCCCGTGCTTGTACTTTTTGATTCCGGTGCAACCCACAATTTTATCAATAAAACATGCATGGATCAGCACCAATTATCCACCAATACTCCGACAACGAGTTTCCTTATACGTTCACCGGGAGGAAATATCTCTGCCAATCAGATTGTGTCCCGAGCAGCTTTGTGTTTGGGCGGAAAAATATACCCAACATCGCTGATTATGTTGGTTAGGCAGAAGATAGACATAATATTGGGGATGTCTTGGTTAAATCGTCACGGTGCCATTCTCAATATCGGTAACCGGAGTGTCCAGATTGACTCGCTGATTGACAGATAGCACACGCTGTTTTTAGACAGAGAAGATCCAGATATGGTAGAGACTTACCACACGGAAGCGTTTAAACTTGAAGATATTCCGGTGGTACGTGATTATCCCGATGTATTTCCCGATGACTTACCGGGCATGCCGCCCGAACGGGACGTCAAGTTCAAGATTGAACTGGCGCCGGAAACCACTCCTATCTCAAGAAGGCCTTACCAGATGGCACCTAACGAGCTAGCGGAGTTGAAAGAGCAACTGAATGAACTCATGAGCAAGGGTTTCATACGGCCAAGTTCTTCACCTTGGGGTTGCTCAGCACTGTTCGTTAAGAAGAAGGACGAAACACTACGGCTATGTGTTGATAACCGTCCTCTAAATGCAGTCACGATCAAGAACAAGTATCCTTTACCCCGCATAGACATCCTGTTCAATCAACTTGTGGGTGTAAAGGTATTTTCGAAGATGGATCTTTGGTTGGGATATCATCAAATCAAGATCCGACCGGAGGACATACCGAAGACAGCTTTCTCGACGAGATACGGACTCTATGAGTACCTCGTCATGTCATTTGGATTAACCAACGCTCTGGCACACTTCATGTACTTGATGAATTCTGTATTCATGCCGGAGTTAGACAAGTTCGTGGTGGTATTCATCGACGACATGTTTGTTTACTCCAAATCTGAAGAAGAGCAGGCTGAACATCTGCGCATCGTGCTACAACAGTTGCGAGAGCACCAATATATGCCAAGTTCAGCAAGTGCGAGTTCTGGATTGATCAAGTGCCTTTCCTAGGCCATATCATTTCAGCAGAAGGTATTGCCGTGGACCCCAGCAAAATTGAACAAGTGCTGAAATGGGAATCTCCCAAGTCAGTCCACGAGGTCCAAAGTTTCCTAGGTTTAGCGGGATATTATTGGAGGTTCATTCCGAGCTTCTCAAAAATTGCTAAACCAATGACGGAGCTGCTGAAGAAGGGCACTAAATACATGTGGAATGCAGCATGTGAAGCCGCATTCAAAACTTTGGTGAAACATCTCACAACAGCTCCAGTTCTTGCTCAGCCAGACACGACGAAGCCATTTGATGTATACTGTGATGCATCCGGCATCGGTCTCGGCTGTGTTCTTATGCAAGAAGGGCGTGTAGTCGCCTATGGGTCTTGTCAACTTCGAAACCACGAGCAGCATTATCCAACTCACGATCTCGAACTTGCTGCTGTGGTGTTGGCGTTAAAAATGTGGAGGCATTATCTGCTTCGTAACTTGTTCACCTCTACACCGACCATAAAAGCTTGAAATATATCTTCACGCAGAAGGAGCTGAACATGAGACAATGGAGATGGTTGGAGCTCATAAAAGATTATGAAATTGAGATCCACTATCATCCAGGAAAAGCAAATGTGGTTGCCGACGCGCTTAGTCGGAGAGCCCACGTTTACAACTTGGCGACTGCTGAGTTGGTTGATGAAGAACCAAGTCTCCGTGTCATTCCGTATGGCGCGCTTTATAATCTCGCGCTCAATCCAACGATCCGTGAAGAGATTGTTGAGGCTCGAAGAAGAGACAAAGGTATGTCTCACATACGTAGAAGACTAGACAACGGAGAAGTGAAATGTTTCCGGAAGGATGAGAATGGTACAATATGGTTCAATGACCGTATAGTGGTACCGCGCAATATGAAACTCCGGAAGAAGATCTTGGATGAAGCCCACCTGTCGAAGTTTTCCATTCATCCCCGAAGTAACAAGATGTACCAAGAGTTGAAACACAAATTTTGGTGGACAAGGATGAAGAGGGAAATCGCTAAATACGTATCCAAATGTGATACGTGTAGACGGGTCAAGGCTGATCATATGCGGAAAGCCGGACCACTACAACCTCCTAAGATACCAGCATGGAAATGGGAGGATGTGAGTATGGATTTCATCGTCGGATTACCACTCACATCCCGGAAGCATGAGTCGATATGGGTGATCGTTGACCGGTTGACGAAGTTGGCTCATTTCATACCGGTGACACTCGTTATCGAGCAAGGCAATATGCGGAGCTATACATCTCCAAAATTATATGTTCACATGGTGTTCCGGAGACCATCATTTCAGATCGAGGTGCTTTGTTTGTTGCTCGTTTTTGGGAGTAGCTGCACGCCTCGTTGGGCACCAAACTGATTAGGAGCTCCGCATATCACCCTCAAACCGATGGACAAACCGAGAGGGTGAACCAAGTGCTGGAAGATATGTTGAGGGCGTGTGCCATCCACCACGGTAAGAATTGGGATGATCACTTACCGTTGGCGGAGTTTTCATACAACAACGGGTATCAAGCGAGTATTCAAATGACACCGTATGAAGCTCTATACGGCCGGAAGTGTCGCACACCACTGAATTGGTGCGAGTCCGGCGAAAGAGTCCTGTTTGGGATTGATCTTGTCAACGAAGCCGAAGACCGAGTTCGGTTGATACAAGAGAACTTAAAGGCTGCACAATCCCGACAGAAGAGCTACGCTGATCAAAGGCGTAGGCCTTTTCATTTTGACGTCGGAGAGCACGTGTATCTCCGATGAAGGGAATTCACCGGTTTGGTGTAAAGGGGAAACTCGCTCCCCATTTTATTGGTCCTTTTGCTATCACGGAGAAGTGCGGACCCGTAGATTACCGTCTGGAACTACCGACAAGTATAGTGGGTGTTCATGATGTATTTCATGTGTCACAGCTGCGGAAGTGCCTCAAATTCACCGCTGCTGTTCGCATCGAGGAAATCGACGAATTGAAACCGGGCCTGACATACACCGAGCGACCGGTTCAGATTTTGGATGAAAAGACCCGGGTAACCTGGAACCGGACGATCAGATTTTTCAAGGTGCTGTGGAGTAATCACACCGTGGAAGAGGGCGACGTGAGAAAGTGAAGATTACCTCCGCACCAACTACCCGGAACTTTTAGCTTTGTACAGTTTGTAATTACCTCACCCGTCTCGTTCTTCTTTTGTAATCTCGGGACCAGATTCTTTTAAGGGGGAGGAATGTAAAGTCCCAAAAGTGTGTATGAATAAAAACCAAAGTTTGAGTTCATATGTGTGGCAAAGACATGAAAAATGGGGCTTGCTAAAACTTTTCTTCATGCAAAGTAATACATGGATGAGCATCCAAAATGAGGTTCACATCTTTATTTGAAAGGGTTGAACCACTAAGGTGTTAAATACCTCTTTGCATGCAAGTTTAAAAATCAGATTTGAAATTCAAAGTTCATACATGTGGTGGCCAAAAACTTTGAATAAACATGCAGCCATATAGTTGGAATTATAGGGAAAAGTTTGATTACAAACTTTTCATTTGTAGGGTGGGCTCAAAAAGGAGTAAAGAGAAGAATTTGCAAACTTCAACCAAATTCAAATTTGGCAAGCAAATTCAAACTGAATTGGAAGGATTCAAATTCTAACCCACCTTTTAAAACTCAGAATTATGGGAATTGAGAGGATCAGCTTGAGAAGATATTTGGGAGGAAAATGTGGAGTGGGACCCACATGTCATAGGGCTAAAGTGTGCCTTACACACTAAGTCTCAGCCTCGGTGGTCGATTTCCCCGAACAGCTCACGGGAGCCACCGAGCAGCTTGCAGGCGCCACCTCCCGCTGCCTGCCTCCCCACGCTGGCGCCCCGGGGACGGTCCTGACCGCTCCTTCAACGTGATCACGTTCCCTCAGACCAAACAAAGGCGTATTTGATTTCCTCTCTCGCGAGAACGCCGCACAGCCGCTTCCCTCACGTCCGCTCTCGGTCGTCCGGGGAAACAAAGAAACACCGCGCTTTTCCCTCCCCTGAGCTGCTAAACATTGCCGCAAGCTCGGCCTCCACCTCCCTGACCCGCAAGCAAGCGAGCTTCGGCCACCCGAGCCCGAGAACAGCCGTCACAGAGGCGACCTAACATCGGACGCCGATCAGGCGCACGTGGGCAGCTCGCCACAACGGTCTTCACGGCCAAGCAAGGGCGGCAACGGGAGTGCACGGCTACCGCGCTGCTCTCACCCAAAGCTCAGGCCATGCCGTAAGCTATTGACGGCGAATTTCGAAGTTTTGCTCTGGCGGCCTCATCCCGAGCTTCCGGTACGGTTCCTTCAAATTCTTGCTCTCGGATCCTCCTTAAGTCATCAAATTTTGCACATAGACGCTGGATTAGCCGGCGGTCATTTCTTCTTTAGTATCCAGCGCATGAAAACGCCTCAGAGCGACGGAATTCGAGCTCTACAGAGGGTGTTCATGGCAGACCCATTCGGTCGCCCGATGACAACCCACTTGCGGCCGTTTCCAAACGAGTTTGAGACCCTGTCGATCTTCCTAGAGCTCTGATGGTGCTGTAGAGCTCGTCGGCACAGGTTTTGGCATGCTGGAAACATCGGCAGACGCTGCCGAACCTCAACGGTAGCCGCCGCACGTCGCCGAGCTGATTCCGGCCACCGGCAGCCCAAACAGAACCCACCATCGTGTTCCTCGGTGCCCTAAACCCCCGGGCGGCGAGTTCTAGTTCGGATGGTGGCCGGGAACGGCCGGTCGGCGAGCACCGACGTGCTTCGGCGAGGGGGAAGCACGGGCGCGGGAGGGGAGCCGAAGGAAGAAGACAACGGGTGGGCCCCGTCTGTCAGCAGCAGAAAATTTAAACCATGATCAGTTGTGGCTGGGATCCAGTGTGTTGGCGCGCTGGGAAGCTGTGGCCCCGGTGTGCCCCAATCCGGATTGGCTGGGATTTAAAACAGTAGGTCCAGCAGAATTTTCAGTAGGAAAACAATTCCAGAATTTGCTCAAACTTTGGAAAATCATAGCTCCCTGTAGAAAACTCCAAAATGAGTGATTCCAATTAGGTTGGATTCATCTCTCCGAGTTCTATCCAAATATGAACTCAGATTTGTATGAAAGTCAATATTATATTCTGGAGAATTCTTTGAAGTTTTTCTGAAAAAGAATTATTGAGGGAGTTTGGTTTATCCAAAAATCCCCAATTTGTGCCAGAATATTCTTTAACATATTTTTGACCTTCTAGCAAAATTGCAAGTCATTTGAAGATCATTTGAGTAGGAATTTGCCAAAAACAAACTGCTGTGTTCATAAGAGTCCAGAAACATTTTCAGAAAATGTTTCTCACTTCAAAAATCTATTCTGGGAAATCTATAGCTCCACAAATCATAGGAAAATTTAGGCAATCTCTCTGAGACATACTTGAAATTGTAGTTCACTTAATTGGGCATGAAAATGCACATTTCTCCAGAATTAATTCTTTTGATTAGAATTGCTTAAAGAATTGTTCTGGGAGAACTACTCAAGTAAAAGGGCTGAATTTTGGACCAGGTTACTTTCATGTGACCAAGAACTCACATGTAAATTATCAGCTCAATTTGAGCCCTAGAACTTCCTGTTCTTATTCTCCATACTTATGTATAGGTGGAAATACATGAGAGACCTTGTGAGAATTATAGAGGACACAATTTATCTCCACCTTAGCTACAATTTGGCAAGCTAAATCCTTAGGTAGTATAGAAACTGCTGTAAAGGTTTTGAGGCCATTGGAGTTCTTGTTCTTCAGTGGTACTCAAATCTTTTCAGCTTATCTATTAGGTTCATTAGGGAAAATTGTTAGTGTATAGCTAAGGCCTTAAGGTCAATTTAGTTTAAGTCTGTTCTTTGCACAACAGAGGCAAACCAAGCCATTCTTGGCTTTTACACACAACCTCTGTTCCTAAGAACTTCGTTCTATAACTTCTTTCCATTACATTCTATAAAACATGTGCATATGCATTTCAATAGGAACCACAACGAAGGGGATTCAAAGGAGTGATTAATTGAAGTGGATCAAGCTCCGGAGAGTCAAGGGTGGATCAACAAGGACACTAACTAATTATATACGACTATCCTGCAGAACAGGCAAGCTCCGGTTTGCATTTAACAGCTTAAAGTTTTTATTTTGTATTCACTATTGGTTAAGATTTGAACTGTGCATTAGGTCTACTGTTTGATACCCCTCTTGCATAGCCAAATGACCCATGGAGTATATGGTAGGTGTCTTACACCGTGTAGAACTGTCATGCCTAAGTAAGGTTTGGTAGAAGTCGATTGGTGAGATGCTACTCGCAGGTTCAGGAACAACAGGGGCATACGGGATTGTTTCATAAATGAATTGGCAAGTTAAAGTTGAGACCGGAAGGTTGTAGGGGCAGCAGGACATAGGGGCCTGGGTGCTATAGACATGTCCGTGTCAGTCAAGGACAGATCCGTATGCGACCCTGTTGAACAAGTTTGAGTTGTGTACCGGACTCATGCTGGCTATATGGGACCCAGTAAACCGATGTACCTCGGGAAGCTGTCGTTTGGACTTTTCGGGTCGCCTCAGTCGGACGGCCGGTGTGCAGTATGTGGGGAACATTCTCATGACATCTCACGTCGGCTGGTGCACCATGAGAGTGGTTACTGTACGGGGCGACTTGATTGATTCAACGGGGGTGAAACGGGAGAAAGGCTGCCGCGTACAACGTCAGTGATGGTTGCTGTAGGCAACATCGAGTACGGGCGTACGTGTCGTGTAGTCCGGGTGTTATTGATTCGAATCACCGTCGCTCGCGGAATGGACCGAGCATACTTGTTCTCATAGTCGTGACGTAGTAAGAACTTGCATGAGAAAGGAACTAATCACATTGGTTTGAAGTTTCATACTAGCTTTGTATTGGATCTTGATGAATAGGCTAGTGCAAATTCGATTCTTTTATGCCATGAGTAATTTACATCGGGGGAAAGCGTTTCTTGTTTGATTGTGGACTCCCGATGTGGCGTGCCCAGGGTTACTTAAAATGCTGTAATTAATACCTGAGAGTAAGGATTCACTTTTAGGCGAGTTTAATTATGCTTATGCCATCCTATTTTAGGTTCATAACCTCACATAGAGTTTCATGTTTAGGGTGACAGTTAAGTCTTGCTGAGCGTTATGCTCACGGATGCTATCCGAGTTGTTTTGTAGGTATTTGACTTCATGCTTAAAAGAAGGGATGCCGATGATACTCGGGAACCTCCGAGCGTTTACTCAAAGCGCATCCTCGCCACTGCAGATTGTTCTTCGTGTTGCTAGTAAGAGACAGTCCGTGGGCTGGACTGTTTCTTTGTTGCCAAGTTAGAGATGAGTCGTGAGAGTTAAAGTCTTCCGTTGTAGCTTACTCTGATATAACTATTTGTAAAACATTCTTGTACGGTTCTGCAAACTATTTATGTAATATGATGTGTTTTCATCGACCCGTGTGCTGTTGGGTGCCACATATCACGGCACCACCCAACGAGGTCCTGTGTCCCTCACAGCGTGGTATCAGTGCTGTGACAGCTGGTATCAGAGCTCCGACACTAGAGGTCGGATCTGGAGCTGCAGGAAACGTGGCACATCCGGAGCCTTCCCCAGGGGGAAGGTACACCCTGAGTCGCTGCCCATGTGGCAGCACTGGAGGCGTCCGTGCTGGAGGTCGGATCCAGGGTGCAGGACGCAAGGCACCTCCAGAGCCCTCCTTGGTAGAAGATGGGGCCTGGCACCACTGGACACGTAACAGCTCCCGAGCCATCCCTGGCCGGTCTTCAGGCTCAGGGCCTCAAGACACGCAGCAATCTCGGGACAGCTTACGGTTCCCGGAGCGCATGTCTTATGCTAGGGCCCGCCTAAGCCGGGATGGTGGGGCCCTACTGCTTTTTATGCACTACGCGGGGGTACCCGGTTCACAGGGTACCGACAGAGACTTTAGGAAAACTTGGTTCTGAACTCAAGGATGATCTGGCTATTGACGTTGTCCTCCAGTCGCTCCCACCGAGCTATGAGCCATTTATATTGAATTTTCAAATGAATGGCATGGAAAAAACATTGGCTAAATTGCATGGGATGCTTAAAACAGCCGGAGAAAGCATTAAGAAAAATGCCACTCATGTGATGATGTTTCAAAAGGAGAACAAAAAGAGGAAGTGTGTGATGCATCCTAAAGGCAAAGGCAAGGGAAAGGTTCCTGATGAGCCCTCAAGCTCAAAGTCTAAGCCAAAGGGCAAATCTGTCCCTTCTCCTGATGATGAATGCTTTCACTGTCATGCTAAGGGGCGTTGGTCTAAGAACTGCAAGAAGTACTTGCAGGATCTGAAGAATAAGAAGGGAAGTAAACTTCTGATTCAGGTATAAATGTTATAGAAATTAATATTTTATTATCTTCTAGTGAATCATGGGTATTTGATACCGGATCGATGTTTCACACTTGCAAATCGTTGTTGGGTCTAAGTGAGACTAGAAGATTTGCAAAAGGCTAGTTGGGTGTTCGTGTTGGCAATGGAGCAAAGGTATCGCATTGCCGAAGTATTGACATTGTGTTCCTCTGCAATGTAAACACTTGAAAAATATCTTACTTCATTAAGAGGAAATGCTTTGGCGATACACACTTCTACCCTTGCGTTGTCACAAACCATTGGTTTCAGATATCTTAGCGCTCCTTCAATACGATACATCCACCTATATTGCACAGGACCACCCACTTTAGCTTCATATGGAAGATGAATAAGGAGATGTTGCATTGGATTGAAGAAGCCTGGAGGAAAAAAATTCATCATACATAATAATACTGGTATTCCTTCTGCAACTTACTCATCATCTCTATCGTGATTTCTTTAGCACAGAGCTGTCTATAGAAGTGGCTAAGCTCGGCTAGCACCTTCCACATTGCATCATCAAAATAGCCCCGAAACATAACAGGTAGAAGTATTTCCATGATTATGTGATAATCATTACTCTTCAACCAAGTGAGTTTCCCCGTTTTCACATTCACAGCTCATTTCAGACTAGCTGCGTAACCATCTAGGAATTTCATACTTTTCAACCATTCGAGGACTTCTTTCTTTTCTTTGAAGACAGAAGGAAGCACGTGGTTTACCACGACGTTCAGAGAACTCAAGAGTTGGACGGTTACAAAGCTCAGCCTGATCCTTTCGAGCCTTTACATTGTCTTCGGTTTGCCCGTCATGTTCATGCATGTGCTTATGATACATTCCTCCATGTTACGCTCTTGATGCATGACATCAATGTTGTGCATTAGTATTAACGACTTCACATATGGTAGCTCCCATAGTCCACATATATGAGTCCAATTGTGATCATCTCAGAAACCGAGAAAATATCCAAGACGATCTTTATCTGGCAATAGTTTATCCAACATATCAGATATTTCTGACCCGTTAAGACGTTTCAGGGTCCTTTAGTGACAACGGTGTCCTTTCTGAATACATTCTACTGTTGCCTAAACATGTGATTCGAAGGAAGACAACATCTATGACAATCGAAGTAACATATCTTTCCTCCATGAGTAAGTCGAAAACAATCAGTGTCAGAAGCACATATGGGACAAGTCAAATGACCGTGAGTTCTCCATTCAAAAAACATGCCATACGCCGGAAAATCATGGACGGACCACAAATAAGCAGCTCGAAGGTTCAATCGCTGCTTCTTGTAATTGTCATATGCTTCGACTCATGTCCACAACATTTTTAATTCTTTGATCAACAGTTTCAACATCACATTGAGACGTGACCCAGGATGATCCGGCCCAGGTAAAATGAGGGTAAGGAATATGAACTCATACTTCATACATAGGGTTGGTGGTACATTGTACGGAATGACAAAGACAGGCCAACAGGAGTATGGTGAAGCATTTGTACTGAACGGCGAGAATCCATCTGTCGCCAACCCAATCCAAACATATCTCGCATCACGACCGAAATCTGGATCAAACTGGTCCAGCGCCTTCCATGACTCACAGTCGGACTGGTGCGTTGACACGACCCCATCGGCCTTGTCGAGCCAGGATCACGCTAAGGGGTACTGCGTTGCACAGCACCGGATAACGCACATCAAAGATACAAAGCGGAAGCAAAGTTTTATTACATAAACCAGTTTATGAACATTTTTACAACAAAATAGTTCAGTCTACACTCGCGGGCGTAGACTATACATCGAGTTCACGTTCAGCCCATGAACGTGTCCTCGCTAGCACGCACACGCACTAACATGGTGGCGTGCACAACACCCACTCGACGGGGTTTCCCTCTTGGGGTTCTGTCTCCTTCTCGGGAGTCCCTTCCTCATAGACCCCTGCAAAAGATTCAAACACAAGCAGTGAGCACGATGGCTCAGCAAGACTGACCCGTCTCTCCTATACATGAAACTTCTACATGGATGGTTTTAGGGTACATGAGGTAAAATAAGTTGCAAAGGACTCGCCTAATTATTTGAACCTTATTTTCAAGTTTTAGCAGCAGGTTGTGGAGAACCTTACGCTAAGGCACATGAGAGAGCCACAATCAAACAAGAAACACATTTCTCTCATGTACTTTGCCCAAAGTTGAAAAGAACTTTAATTAGCTCTAAGCTACAACAAGACATTAACAAGCAAAGTATAACTTTCAAATCAACAAACTTTTAACATGTATCTAGCCTGTTCTTTCTACGTCACGGTACAGTGAACAAGTCGTACTCACTGACCGTGAGGGACGGCGATTATAATCGATTTACACCTGCAGGGTTACTCAAATAATCCGTCACGTACGCCCGTACTCGATGTTGCCTACAGCAACCATCAAGGACGTCGTACGTAACCACCTTTCACCCATCAGCCAAATGTTGAACCGGTCCAATCATCCTGAGCATGAGGTCTCTGCGTGCGCATCCACAGGGCCACCAGCCGATTTACACCTAGAGCTCTCAACGTACCCTCTGAACGACCAGCTATGCCTCAACACCCAGCTACCCGAGTTACATCGGTTTCCCGGTTCCCATATAGCCGGTAGGTCTTCGGTACTGTTCTAGCTTGTTCAACAGGCTCGCACACGGCTCGGTCCACAATAGACACAGGCGGAGCTATAGCACCCAGGCCCCAAAGTCCTGCTGCCCTTACTCTCCGCTCGGTCTCATTTTTCTTGCCATGTGTTTCATTTGCTATCTTTACCCGAGTCGAGTGCCTCTAGCCTATCCTCGCGAGTAGTTCCAACTACTTGACTTGTACCGAATCTTACTCTATCTTAGCATTGCAGTAGCTAAACGGGGTTTTCAATCCTAATCCCAACCCATGGTTTTCTTGGCTATGCAATTGGGTTTCAAACAAGACTCTCATGCCAGAAATAAGTGGTGGTCAAAGTAAGTTCTTCAAAACAATAAAAATTTATAAAAAGGGTTAATACAAACCAGAGCTTGCCTTGCTGCTCTTGGTGGTAGGCTAGCTGCTCAAGTCTAAGACTTCGGGTTCCTCCTCAACCTTAGCGACTACATGAGATAACATGTATATGTATCAATTTAAATGCATTTGAATTGAATTTAAACTTGTGAAGACTATAAGTCTTATTAGACAGACCAAATGACTCTGAAATTTTTACTGTGGTTTGGTTAAAACCTAAACAGAGACTTGGACAAGTTTCCTTTGCAGCAAAGCTCACTCCACAAATAATTATATACTTGACCTTAATTGGAGCTCTTAGGGTTTTCTAGGGATTTTCATGGAGCAAGCCATGACTTTTTGAAAACTAGATTTTTATAGGGTTCTAATGGATTTGGTTTCACTTAATTTGAAGGTTCCTAGCTAAAGATAAGAGCTAAACAATTTCAGAGAAATTCTGAAAATGTTTCTGTACATTTTACATTTTCTCTGGAACAGTTTTATTAATCACACCATTAGGTGGATCAAATGAGCTCAAATTGATCTGAAATTTCTATGGTAGTTCAGGGATACTTTGGTGGACATCCCAGAACAATTTCTGAATTTTCCTCCAAAGGGTTCTCCAGTTAAAATTCTAACCAATTTGAAATTTGAAGAATTAATTCTGGATAACTAAGGATTTTCATGAAGTGAAACTTTATTTGCTAGAAAGTACTAAGAGAGCTTAATCCAGCAAAATTTTATTCACTCGATTTGGAGTTTCCTAGTCAAAGTTATGTGGGTTTGAAGTTTGAACTAAATCTGAAAATCGGGAAAAAGTTTAAACTGCTGCGCGTGGGACCGGGGCAACGTGTCAACTTCTCAGCGGTCGACACACGGGGCTACGGAGTCCTTCGCGCGCAGCCGCACCCGATACGGTGTCACAGCAGATCCTGGGGTTTAAAATATCGGCCGCTGACAAGTGGGACCGGGGGCTTCGTCTACCTCCGGCCTCCCGCGCTCGGCCGCCGCGACCCCTCGCCGGAGAGCTCGCCGGTGGCCTCTGTCGTTCGCCAAACTCAATGATCTTGGCCACCTCTGCCTAAATCCATCCGGGGAACATGATGCTGGGCTCAGCTCATCATGAAAATCACCGAGACACAGCCGGCAACGAGCGGTGGCTTTGGAAGAACTTCGGCCGTGTCGGCCGGCCTTCCTAGCACTCCAAACGATCGAGCAAAGGGACGGAGAGCATCAGTGGTCCCTAGGGAAGCTCGGCATGGGCTCGAAGCAGCTCGGGAGAGGTCCTAAGTAGGCTCTCACCGTGCGCCCGATGCTTCCCGCATAAGCTGCCGTTGGCAAGCTCGGAAATACGCCATGTACAGGGGTTCTCATGCTAGGTATTGTGAAGCTAACTTGTGCGCCACTAAGTCTAGATCATGTAGGAACAGTTTGAGGATATCTAAACAACTATGGAGTGAGAATTTGGTGGATCCGCACCCAAAGGTCAGTCTCGCCGAATGAAAGCGGAAACTGAAAATCGTCGCCGGTGATCAAACACTCGGGCTGTGGTTCAGGGGTGAGCAGCACCAGCCCCTAACGCGTCCAAGGACGCCTTAGCTGGGGCGTGACATGCTCCTGTTTGGGCTGTCCACGGGAGCCCGAGGTGCGGCGAACTTAGGTCACCGAACAGAACCTCCGGTAGGGGCGAGATCAACTGAGCTCAGCTGATTCCCTACGGCGGGGAAGAAGAAGGAGATCCTCTCGTACTGTTTTGCAGCTTGGAGGGAGTGGAGCAGCTGTGATCACTGTTTTTCGATCAGTTCCGAGCGAGCGGCAGCGAGGGTGGCGTTTCTTGCGCGAGGGAGTAATGAAGTGATCGGTTCTGCCTCCGATCAGGTCGTCTGCAGAGATAAGAAGGCAGCGAGGCGGTTCAGCGGCAAGCAGCTGCTGTCCCGATCGATCTTTCGCAGTGGCGGCTGCTGGATCACGCGCAAGTAACTGAGCTCGGGCTTCAGTCGGTTGAATTTGCTGCTGAGGCTGACATGTGGGTCCCACCCGAGGTTTAACCTCTGGAATTAAAGTTTTCCCACTGCTCTAAACAGTAGAGACCCAAATACCCTCTCCTTTTTGAATTATCAACCAGAAGCCCATTTGAAGTTGATAGAATTCAAATTGTGAAGTGTTTGAATAAATTTCAGCACATGTGCAGTTAAAATTCAAATAAAGTTTGAATTTGCTAAACTTAGCTCATGTCAAGATCAACTCCAAATGGAGTGAAAATTGGTGTGTGGGCTCACAAAAATGTGCTGAGTAAGAATGTGCCACCCACTTTGAATTCATGGGATGGAAATAGTTTGAATTTGAATTTGAGTTCAAACCACCCTCTTTCTAGCTATACCCAAAAGGGCTTCAAAAAGGTCTTGAATTTGAGTAAAATTTGGCATGGACATATCTAGCAAGGTGTAGGACTTTTTCATATGTCTAGCTCCTATATGATGCATGTGGGAAATCCCACTTTTGCATTTTGTCAGTTTATTCTCTAATGATCATGTTGATGGTGTTTACTTGCTCTTCAAATATGTTCATCAATTTACTTCAAATGAAGTGTGTGTGGTGATGAACACTTTGAATATGTGCCCAAAAACTTAGGCCCTTACATGCGTCATGTCTTCTTTGTTCTGACATACACCTTCTTTGTGCTATCTCATGTGTCTGGAAGTTTTTTTTGAAAGAAACAAACGCTTCAACCGAGGTGTCACGGCAACTTATGTGCGACTTCTGTCATCACATTTTCACCATCTTCATTAACGACTTTGACATACCTCGATTCACCACATTTTAAACATTTTTTCTCTTTGGCATGTTCTTTACAGAAAAGCATGCAGTTGTTATGACACACATCAATCTTCTCATATTTTATACCGCGACCCGAAAGCAATTTCTTCGCTTGGAAGGATATCGCTGATCAATTTTATGAGGTCGTTGTAACAGTTATTAAAAAGAAGTACTTAGAATTAATTGCCATAAGTCTAGTCATGAAAGTAAGGAGGGTCACTTCCGTGTGTTCATGCAGGTGCTGTTTTGAAGCTTTGAGAAGCTCGAAGAACGCTTCTACCTCCGTTGTAGGTGGATCCTTCGTAAGGTCTGGTTGTATAGCTTATAGCATCTCATCCATCCTATCTCCTCCGTGTTATCATCATTGTCCTTTTTCACTTCTTGTACAACTTTAGAAGATATCGCGCTGTGAAATGTCCATACCTCATAGCATGACGTGTAATTGTTTTGACACAAATGTATCGAAAGTTCCACTTTGTCCAAAAACTTGGTATTCTGACATTCAGTACATGGGCACACACCTTATCGATATTTGATAATGAATGCTCGATCTACAAAAGCATCTGTCTTGGCGAACCACTCATCTGAGTGACCACCAGATCTGCTCTTCCAACCAGTATACATCCAACTACGGTCTTCACCCATGTTTTACTCTGCAGTATAAAGCCAGAGAAATTACGTTCGCTTTACATCTAGTGGAAGGGATAGGTCCTAAACCCACCGAAGAGTGACCGAGAGGAGCGTGCTTATGACGAAACACGGGGTCCGGATCTGGACGAAATTTTAGCATCATAACCCCACTGTTCTCCAACTGCACGTCCGATAATGGTGCAACGAAGAACATTAGGGTTAAGCCGTCGAAATCTCGTCCGAATTTAGACCCCGCGTCTCGTCATAAGCACACCACCTCAGTCACTCCCAGGCTGTCCAAAATGGGACAATTCCAAACCTACATGCCTCAAATGCGTAACGCATGTGAGACGGGTCGGTCCGAAATGGGTGACGCATATTGCATAGATTACATTAATCTTACATTTTGGAGTGATTTACAAGAGAGAGGTAAGAACGAGGAACACGAGGAAAGAACAGAGAGAGACAGGGATGTGGGCCAGCCGTCCTAAGTTATGCTCCATCAGGTCACGCCAGTGATGACGTACAAGCTATGGTTCGCGGCTATGGGCTTCTGGATCAAAACCGCAAAGAAAATAGTTCCACACGCTTCTCGATGGTGCTCTACTTTTTCTAAGTGCGGCAATGGGGAAAATTGACTTTTAGACGGCCCATATGTCGAGCCAAAAATGGGTTGTGCTGGGTTGAGCCGCCCCGAAGCCTATTTACTTACATATCAATATTATACACTGAAGCAATCAAATTAAACTCAAATTTCTAACAATTTTCAACAAAATAATAAAACAAAACAAATATAAATGCACTAAATAATAAACAAAGAAAATTTACACCTAAATATTCAAATAAGAAAACTAATTATAGAACTAAATAATATAGTTAACAAATTAAATAACTAAACAATCTCAATATTAATCAAGTAACCAAATTATAAAATAAATATTTAACTTAATAATCAACTAAACCGAAATAAAGTAACCTAATTAAGTAACAAATTAACTCATTAACTAAACTAATTAATAAAGTAAATCAATTAATTAATAAATGAACTAAATAAATAATTTATACAATTAATAAAACTTACCTCGAATTGGCGGCGAAGCGGGACGGGCTCGGGGCCGAGCAGCGGCGGCGAAAAGAGGCGACGCGCGCGAGCTCGGGCTGCGGCTGGCGCGAGGTCGGTCGGGCTCGGGCGTCAGTGGCCGGGCCGGACGGCGCCAGGGCTCAGGCGGCGCGGGGGCTGGACGGCGCGGCGGGGCTGGGCGGTGGTGGGGCTCGGGCATGGCGGCTGGGCGGCGGCGGCTCGGGTGGAATAGCCCGAGCTCTGGGCCGGGGCGGTGGATATAAAACATAATTACGACGGCTTAATAACTTACGACGGCCTAACTGTCGAGTTATCGTAAGTTAGGTCTTAATTACGACGGGTCATCTACTTACGATGGCTTAGAGTTTTGACCGTCGTAAGTTATTTGTAATTTACGATGGGCTGCTAACTTACGATGGCCATTGGGTCTATGGCCGTCGGCGACCAGTGCCGTTGTAAACCGTCGTAAGTAATACGGCTATCATAAGATTACGTGTTTTCTATAGTGTTAGATTCTTTTTTCCTGCATTGAGGAACTATTTCTCTCGAAACCGAGCTGTAAGTATGCGAAAGAGAGTCACATGCCCAACACAAATCAGCAGCAGTCCAAGTTATATGTGTTTCTAAATCGTGGCCCACCCCCTCACTTCCTAACTGCTAGTTATAAGAGAACAGTCCAGAGACCACTAACAAAGCCATTAGCTTAGCTGGCTAGGATGTATTTCAGACACGATCTTCTGAATGCGTACACATGCAAAGAACAAGTTGTAGCTTTGCAGACTATGGCGCTTCTTATTTTCCATCTAGCGCGCATTCAACTTTAATGATCTCTGATTTGCAGCTCTATGTTATACCTTTAATTTTTATATTGTTCATGTAATGCAACGACATTGGCGACACATGAGCAATCACGTAATCATCTAGTTGGCAAAACCACAAACAATTTCAGGGGGCTATTTGCACGCTCAAGTAGCTTGAGTACAAAACCAAACAAAAAAACCACAGTTTTTCTATAAATGTAGAGATTTTTTTAGATAAATGCAGAGCTAATGTAGCTATTGATTAATATATACAGTTTCTTTAACATGTAACCTGTATGCTACCTCTGGTTTTTTTAATATATGACGTTAGGCTGAGTTCATTTTGAAGTAAAACAGTTGTCCTTTGTCAATTTAAAAAGGCTCTAGTTGAGAAAGATAAGGATGAAACTATTCGTCCTTTGTAATCAAGAATCCTTGTAGCTTTAAGGCAATTATTTGAGCACAAACTATCAACTCTCTAGGGCCATGATGGACTGTTAGCTACGTGTACTCAGTTGCTATTAGACAAAATTATCATTTGTTAAGTCCAGCCTTGGATTATATGGGAGATTCATGTGGCTAGCTAGCTACCATATAATTTAACTATATGATTAACGCTTTTATGTCCAAAAAGGTACTCCTCCGGTCTCAAATTGTTACTACTAGAACAAAATTTTTAGTTCACTTTAAACTAGAATTATTGTCTTAATGATAATATTTTAATAACAGAGGAAGTAATTGTTTTACTGGTTCCTGCATGAATTAGTATATTAGCATATATACTGTATATATATTTACAACATGGATGTGGTACAACCATTAGCAAACTTTTCGTCGTATTATCCACAAGAAAATGGACTTGCAAAAGTGAGAGTCAGGATAGTGCCAAACGACAATGTCACAGGACATCCTGTTTGTAGTCACGTCACAGCTACGCACACCAAGTCATGTGATTTGAATTGGATCACTCCTTTTTTGTTTTTGCAAGAACCAAATAGACCATTCATGCGCGTATAAACTTGCTTGTATGTGTACAGTGAGGCTGAGATTTTTAATGAAGCTACGGTTGGAAGTATTGAATATTAAATCATCTAAAGGTGCCTGATTGGAATTGCGACCGGCTTATATATCTCTTAGTTTGTCTAATACTATGGAATGATAGAGTAGGTGGAACGCATCTTCCATGTTCTCCTCACTGTTCAAAACATAGTTACCAATAAATAACGAGTCATCATTTAACCCCAGGTAGCTTGGTAAAGGCTTCTAGTTCACGAGCTAGCTGTCAGAACAAACAGTGACGATGGAGACAAAGCATAGCGCCACTCATTTGTAGTTGTACTTCTCGGCTCGGCTGTTAGATTGGCAAAACCAGTGCTCCCGCCTTCTTATACTACAGGAAAAATTACTGGATGTGTTCAAGGCTTCCGTCAATCCGCCATGATCGCAAAGCTGGAGAGGATCGGTAAATTTTGATACCTCGTTGTCTCTCGCGTCCGTTCTCAAGTTATTCCCACGTACGGGTGATCGATCTTGGTGACGACGGCCTCTACGGTCCTCTTTGATTCTCTTTATCATAAATTACTGTAGGCTCTTTGCCCCTCCAATTTCTTCAGAAAGAAAGCTCTGTCCGGTGGCTGTTCTTGTACCAGGTGGATCGGAACATCCGTAGGGACGTTGGGCTCGTTGGCAAAGACACATCTTCTCATGGAGATTGCCACAACAGGAGGCCTCATAAACCATGCTAGCTCCTTCTGGCTTCTGCTAGCAGCCTCTCCTCCACGAGCTCCCCTTCACTAACCATGGCCTTGCCACCAACAATGACGTTGTTGAGCTCGTCACGCTATTGTACACTCTCTAAATATAAAAATGAACTTATACTATGGATTGGAGTAAGGAAAACTCACTAGCAGCGTATTGGATCAACCGCACCATCATTCCATGGGTTTGTTCACTGATAACTGGCCATCGAGAGCCACGGGATAGACCCTGCGATTCTAAGTCTGTGACTGTGCATGAATAGACGCTGGCGGGGTGTAGCCGCGTCAATTTCGACACATTGCAGGATAGTGCTACACAGTTCACCAGATAACACGCACAAAAAGGGAACATATGATGATGTGTTACAACAACCAAAGATAATATAGACAACACTTATAATGGATCGTTTATTAAATTGTTTCTCAATATATAACTCTATATTAATCAATTATTGTATGTATGTGGCACATAGTACTGTTAACTTGATGTCTGCTGCAAATTGTTGTAAGTTGTACTAGCAATCATATCGTGTATTCCCATTTACTCTCGACCATAACCTAATTTTTCTTATATAATATCTTGTAGACCGCGTATTTATTACCATTGTAGATGCCTAAAACGGCTTGTGAATATTTGTTGATCCATGTGGGAACATGGTAACTAAATGACGTCAACAAATTGAAGTATAGTACATTGCGACAGTCCCAATTATTAGATACCAAGCGGGCTGCTAGATAAACATGTACGTGTATATATGTGTTGCAGTAGCTATTTTGCTCATTTATGTGTTCCTAAAAGATCATTTTAATTCACATCATGTGTCTTTTGTTAGTGACACAAAATTTGTTGAAGCAAAACTAAAAATCCTTCTAAATCCAAAAAATAAAAGAGAAATTGATGAGCAGTAGGCATAAAACCGACGATGAGAACATGATCAAATGCAATACTAAGGAAGATCTTGAGGGAATCGATACAACAACAACAACTAAGCCTTTATCCCAATCATGTTGGGGTCAGCTAGATATGAAACCCAATAATTTTTTTATATATTTTTCAAATGAAGTAAAAGAGAGGAAGAGATATAATAGTAACAAGAAAAAAAGAAAAAGAAAAGAAAAAAGACTAAGATTCTGGCACATGAATTGCTACTTTCTATGCAGTTCTATCATGAGCTAAGTCTCTAGATACATTCCAATCTTTCAAATCTTGTTTTACCGCCTCCTCCAAGGTCAACCTTGGTCGTTCTCTACCCCTCCTAATATTTCCTCTACCTCTAAAAATCCCAATGTTAACCGGTGCTTGTAGAGGTCTCCGCTAGATATGTCCAAACAACCTTAGTCGATGTTGGACTAACTTCTCATCATTCAGTGCCACCATACCCTATCACAAATCGTCTCATTCCTTATTCGGTCTCTTCTTGTGTGCCCGCACATCCACCGCAGCATGTGCATCTCTGCGACACTCATTTGTTGGACATGTTGCCGTTTAGTTGGCCAATATTTCGCCCCATATAGCATCTTGGGTCTCATCACCATCCTATTGAACTTCCCTTTTAACTTTTGTGGTACCTTCCTATCACAAAGGATTCCAGAGGCTTGTCGCCATTTCATCCACCAGACCTTGATCCTGTGGCAAACATCCTCGTCAGTATCGCCATTGCTATGTAACATTGATCCTAAGTATCGAAAAGAGTCCCTTCTAGGTACTATTTGTCCTTATAGACTAACATTTCCCTCATTACGACCAACACCAGTAAAGTCACACCTCATATAGTTCGTCTTGGTCCTACTAAGTCTAAATCCCTTGGACTCTAATGTTTATCTCCATAACTCTAATTTCTTATCAACACCATCCCTAGTTTCATCTACCAGCACAACATCATCGGCAAAGAGCATGCACCAAGAGATACCCCCTTATATATCCTTCGAGACCTCATCCATCACTAAGGAAAAGATTTATGGACCCAAAGTTGATCCTTGATGTAGTTCTACCATGATAGGAAATGCATCGGTCTCACTATCACTTACGCGCACACTTGTCTTGTACATATCCTTGATAAGGGTAATGTACTTTGTTGGCACTTTATGTTTCTCTAGTGCCCACCACATGACCGACCTTGCTATCTTGTAGTACGCCTTCTCCAAGTCAACGAACACCATATGTCGGTCCTTCATCTGCTTCCTATATCTCTCTATAAGCTGACGAAGCAAGAAAATCGCCTCCATAGTATATTTCCCATGCATAAAACCAAACTGCTTTTTTAGTGACATTGGTCACTTTTCTTAGGCGGTGTTCAATCACTCTCTCCCGAAGCTTTATAGTGACTCATAAGCTTAATCTCTCGATAATTAGTACGAATATGAATATCTCCTTTATTCTCGAAGATAGATACTAATATACTTTTCGTCCATTCTTCACGCATCTTGTTTGACTGAAAAATGTGGTTGAATAGCTCTATGAGCCATACTATTGTCAGTCCCCAAGGCATCTCCACACCTCAATAGGGACATCATCAGGGCCGAGGGCCTTTCCTCCTTTCATCCTTTTTAAGGCCTCCTTAGTCCCATTCTCTTGTATCCTCTGCATGAACCGCCTGTTGGAGTCATCAAAGGAGTCATCCAACTCGACCATAATGCTCCAATTCCCATCGTTGAAGCCCATTAAAGTAATCTCGCCATCTATTTTTAATCACTTCATCCTTCACTAGAATGCGATCTGTCTCATCTTTGATGCATTTAACTTGATTGAAATTCCTCATCTTTCTCTCGCGAATTTTTGCTATCTTGTATATGTCATTTTCGCCTTCTTTTATCTCTAGTCTCTCATATAACTCATCATAAGCCTGTCCTCTTGCTTTACTCATAGCCAGATTTGCATTTTTCTTGTCCTCTTTGTACTTCAGGATGTTGCTTGCGCTTCTATAATGATGCCTACTCTTGTAACACTCCTTCTTCTTCTTGATAGTCTTTTGTACATCCTCATTCCACCACAAAGTGTCTTCATCTATAAGCTTCTTTCCTTATATTACACCAAACACCTCACCAGCTACCTTCTATTGCAAGTTGCTATCTTCGCCCACATACTATCTGCATCTCCATTCTCTGCCCAGGGTCCTTCTGTGATCACCCTGTTTTCAAAGGACTCTTGTGATTCTCCTTTCAACTTCCACCACATTGTTCTTGTGATTTTGACACCTTTGTCCTGCGATGAACATGTGTGGAAGCGAAATGTCAACTACCACATTCTTATGTTGTGTCACAACACACTGCCCGGGGATCACCTTACAATCTAGACACTCCCGTCTATCTCTTCTCCTAATAAGAGCAAAGTCAATTTGGTTAGAGTGTTGGGCACTACTAAAGATCACTTGGTGAGATTGTCTCTTTGTAAAGAGGGTGTTAGCTGCCAACTGATCATAGGCTACGACAAAGTCTAGAATGTCCTTACCTTTTGATTTCCATCGCCGCATCCAAAGCCTTCATGTAGTCCCTCAAATCCTACGTTAGTTCCACCTACATGACCATTGAGATCTCCTCCTATGAGGAGTTTCTTGGTTATCAGTACACTACTAAACATATCCTCCATGTCCCCCCAAAATTGCCTCTTAGCATCATGTTGAGCCCAACTTGTGGGACATAGGCACTAATTGCATTCAGGACAATGTCCCCAATAACTATCTTGTCTAAGATGATCCTATCCCCTCGTCTTCGAACATCTACTACTCGATCCTTAAGACTCTTATCTATTAGAACACTATCACACCCGGTTTTTCCGAAGATCAACTATGTGATTCTCACATGTATGCCAGGATCATTTTTTCACACATGTGGCGACAAATAGTGAGACATCATTAAAAAATTACAAGCCAGGTGTTCCAGTACATAAAAGTATTACATAAAATCTCAAAGGACTATAAAGTGTTCATAACATCACAACTAACAAAGTAGCTGAAATAAGATCTTATGGGCTCCGTCACAGGTGTTGCCCGGGGGACTCCATGAACCTAGAACCCTTCTTTATTAGGACCAAAGTCTTTATTATTGTACTCCACTTCATTTCCTTGGCCTGAGCAGCATGTAAAACAAACGAAAAGCAAGCTTGAGTACCATTGGTACTCAGCAAGTGTGGGAATGTAATGTTATGCAGGCTAGAACAAGGAAAGGCCAAAAGCATGGTTAATGCACTACGCAATTAAATCCTATCACCTTAGCTTATTAAGCACCTATATTACTACAAGAGTGAGGTAATCCCAATCCCAAAGTATCTTCATCAACGTTAAGCTCCCCGCTTAACATATCCAACCTCTCTCTTCATCATCTTCTAATCATGAATAAGTCCAAGCCTCTATTGACCATGAGCATGACTGTATAGACAGTTTTGACTCTACAGAGTTTGCATTAGTTTAACCACATGTAGTGATTTCATCCCCCATTGCCCGGTGGACAAAGAACCTTCATTATGCCTGTGGCCACGGACCACGTTCACACTTTCTAGGTGTGTAGCCAGGAGATCACTACGAGGCCTTTATAAAGGGATTCCCGACGAGTACGAGCCCACTGAGATTTCACCCCTAACAGAATCCAGGAGGCTCCAACACCCGCTACAGTGGCCCCCTCTTGATCCTTGCGGTTCCTATGGTAGTACAGCTGACACCTATTCCCCGGACCATCCAAAACCCACACTACGTCGGAAATATACCTAATTAATTGGCTAAGCTGCCCCATCTCTGCATGTGGTTGCACGGTAAAGCCAGGTTAAATGCTCCATGAACCTGTCCTTAGAATCAAGGCAAGCGCTAAACACAAACCCGAGTCTCGTGCGCGCAGCACCAACCAAAGCATCCAGCTTGCCTAGATTCCTATTTGTACCATGATTCATCACATATCATTAACAATAAATAATCAAGGTTTCCAATTCATATCCCATCCCAATTCTAAGCATGGCTAAGCATAGATGAATAACAATAATAACATACTAAATAGCTCCCAACCAAGGCTACAAGGAATTATGATAATGAAAATCTAGGGCAACTTCCTAACATGGGTTTCATAATTCATATGACAATGCAATTAATTCTAACTACAGATGCTAGCTTGGGTGCAAAGTGGTCAAGGACACTTGGCTTCTTCCTGCTGCTCCGGGAATGGAAAGTCTTGATCTTGGAAATTGAGAACTGGCTCAGGGGCTGGTTCTACTCATGGCAACATACACATAGCAAAAGAAAACAACACTCCGTAAGCAATCATCCACATAAACAAGTCAAACATACATACAACATTGTCTCACATTATTATTTTAGCCTAAAATTACCAAGGTCCACATATTATTTTCATCTTGAGTGTCTCATGGTGAAGTTCTCAATTTTAACTTCATGTGATGTTCCTACCAAAATTTGGGGTGTATGTGTGCATATATGTTACATTTAAGCCTTGCTTTTAGCCAAATTTGACACTAAATGTGTTGCATTTATTCATACAAATACTTTTTGAACATATGTAAGGCTTCCAACTTTGAAATTCAGATTTTAGTTACACACATAAACTGAATTATTACTCTAAATGAATTTCTATAACAAAAATTTCCTATTCCAAGTTCTATAGGAAAATTCCCTAAAGTATTTATCATTTTTAAATACATTTCAAAATTGTTTTATGCCAAAAATGAATTTTCCGCAATATACACAACTAAATTGCATTTTCAGATTTTATTTTCCACCTAGATCCAAATTTCAAACTGTTCTACCAGTTTTCAAGGTGCTAGGAAATTTTAAAATGCATTTGCATAAGTGTTTGCACTCCCATTTGAATTTAAATCATATTCAAATGTTTAAATTCCTAAATTATCTATTCTGCAGGGTCCAAAATTGTGTTTTTCACAAGTTCAGGGGTTTAAACAAATAATACAGAAGGTATTTTCCTAATTTATGAGGAATCCAGGGGCTAAATGAGCTTTTTACATGTGTTTGCATAGTTTTCAGGAAGTCCAGTGGCTAGATCGGAAAATCCCGGGGCTAGCTTCTCTTTTCCCGAAACTCTAGGGGGTAACCCACAAGTTACCTGAAGTTATAATGCGGGATCAACGTGGTCCGTTGGATTTTAAACGTGCGGCCCAGATTAGATCCGCGAAGGGGTACACTCTGTTTTAATTTTAGCCGCACGATTTGAAATAGACGACCAACAGAGGGCAACGTCGCCCCGCCGCGACGCGGGCAGCGTGACCCCGCTACGCAAGGCGGCGTCCGGCGTCCAGTGTTGGCGATCTCGCCGGAGTTCTGTTAAAACTCATCTAACTGCCCTAGATCTCGAACTTCTTTGCATAATTCGGTAGAGGAGCGATTGGGGGTCTCACCAGTGAGGGATTTTTGGGCCTGAAGAGAGCGGAAGTTGGTCAGCGGCAAGGTTTCGCGGGTGCGAGGATCGGTTACCGTCGCGGAGGCATTCGGGTCCGAGATCCTTCAAGTTCTTGGTGCGTAGAGCTTCCCTGCGACCGGTGGATGGTGTACTGAGGGTCAAAACCAATTCAAACAGAAAAATTTGGAGCTTTCACCAGCAGATGGCGGCGGTCACTCACCGGCGCGCATCGGAATGGGTCTTTCCGCCGTGATCTCGTTATGAGCTGGGTGCCAACGCGCTGCTTGGGTTTCAGCGGAGGAGAGAGACCTGTTAGCCCGACAGAAATGCCACTAGGTGCGGCAAATTTCGATGGCGGCGGCGTTGCTCACCTTCGGGGCGTGGTTGCAAGCGAGGAGGAATCCGAGAGGGGTGCGTGTTTTTAAAGCCAGAGGAGAAGAGATCGGAGGAAGGTTGTGATCGTGCGGAACGGCTCGCGAGGACATCGAACATGTGGGACGTAGGCATGGAATTCGGGTGGAGAAGTGTGGCGATCGGGCGTGGGAAAAGGGCGGGCGGTGGTTGGAGGAAGAAGATTCTGTCAAGTGTCGCCGGCCGGACAGTGGAAGGAGAGGGGAAGGGAGCACGGGCCAGCTAGGATGGCTGCTGGGCCGCGCGTTAGATTCAGGCCAAACGTGCTATTCATTTCTTTTTCCCTTTTTCTTTTCTTTTTCTCCACTTCCAATTTGAATTCAACTTTGAACTTTTAAATTTTCACCCATGCATCACATCCAAAATTCCTCATTTGAATTTTTGAAACTTTTGGGTGTTACAAACACCTAGCCTATCCAAAATACCAAAGCTCGAACCGGTATTCTTGACTTCTCTCGCCTTTCGACATGCCCATCTAGTCTCTTGTACACAAAGGATATTTATTCGTCTCCTAGTGTCAACATCTGATAACTCACGTATCCTACATTCCAACTACCCACCTGAAATCCATGTTACTCACATAGCTTCCTTGCGCTTTGCACTCATCGAGTAAGATGCAAAGACTATTGCTCACTTATCACTACATCCGTGTGATGATGTGGCGCGCCACTAAGGTGGTGACGATCCGACCCTTGCCCATTTAACACCATATCTCGGTTCCGATATGGCACGCCACTAAGGCGGTGGTGACCCGCCCTTGCCCACTTAACACCATACCTAGGTTCTGATATGGCGTGTCGCTAAGAGGGTTACGCCCCAACGAATTTCTGTTGGGTTTCATTTCCATGAGAGCGGCTAAGTGTAGTTCTTGGCTCGCCAAGCCTATCATAACCCCTCCTCATTTAACCGGATTCGGGACCGGCTATGTCATTACAACATAGGCGGAGTTATCGTGAGGGATTCGATATTTAGACTAATTTTGATCGCGCGTGTGTGTGTATTTGTATCTAGATAAGTACATGTATATGAATCTATGCATGATAAGCTACATAATATCTGATATGTGAACAACAATAAGTATTATTATTAAATACCAAAATATACGGATTGGGCAGGTTCTGCTATATTTTTTCAATAAGTAAAAGTGGTAGTGGCCATGTGTTCGCAGGAGTAACTAAGAAAATATGTTGCGAAAAATAGATGAATAGTCACTTGCAAAGCTGCTTGCCGTCGTGTACAATTATTGGTATCTATATATTGCTTATGGTACTAGCAGTGTCTTAGTTGATACATGATTTTAGTGAAAGTGTATTGTTTGTTTATATATAAATATAAGAGAGGGTTATAGCTACTAAGATGCAATCAAGAATATCAGTAGCGAACAATATTTCAAATGTAACAACCAAGTATTTGGTGACGACTAAAGTCCATCTTCTTTGTACTGCTTATTAGCACATTGAAATGAGCCATGCATTGGTTTTAGAAAGAAATTAACCATGACTGTCATCACGTACAATGGACTGGGTTTTGCTGTAAGGATCACTATCACAATCTAGTTAGCCAGGCTATAAAAAAAAACTCTATCTCAAAACACTGCACAATAAGGTTAACCTTGTAGCAAGTTTCACTAGCAAGCAAACAATGATGTCCGATCTGAGATCCGAATATGATGCCATTTTCTGTTGGTCTATATAGAGTCACACTTCCTGCACAGCCTGATGAAAACGATGGGGCCCTCCATGGCAAATACATTGGTTGGAGGGACTAGTAGCTCATACAATAGACAAAGTCCAGTCAGAGGGCGTTGCATCCACAAAAACAAGCAAAGCAAGCAACCTCCTAATTCCCCTTGCAACTTATTCCCTTTTGCCTCTTCTTTTAGCTCCGTTACTCTTTTCTTTGTTCTTCTCGTATTTAGATGACTCAGTTCTCTACATAGATCTTTCTCTGTTCAACTTACGAGCAAAGTTTACAAAGAGTTTGGAGTTGAGATTTATATCATCTGATGGATCCAACAAGGTACTGGATGCTGACAAGAAGAAAGTTGGGTGAGCAAAAGGCGCCTCTTTTTGCAACCCCCAACCTCGTCGTCGGCAGCAGTGGTAGCAGCTCAGCTTCTTACTATGAGTCGTGGGAGGAGCGTGCTTTCGCAGAAGACTCAGCGGGGCATCTCGGAGGATGCATCTGGCCACCAAGGTCTTACTCTTGCAGCTTCTGCGGCCGGGAATTCCGATCGGCCCAGGCACTCGGTGGGCACATGAACGTGCACAGGAGGGACAGGGCGAAGCTCAAGCTCGCAGGGGTAGCTGATGATGGGGGAAGCGATAATCAGATCGTGTCACCCCGTCAAAACTACATGATCCATCCATGTCCTCCTCAAGTTGCATCCCTGCAGCATGCCAACGTTGCAAACCCTACTGCTGCGAGCGCTGACACTAACAACCCTGATCCTTTGTGCAGTGTTCTTGTTCACCTTCCTAGATCTTTGGCTCAGGCTTCAACTGCAAGAAACGCCTGGTGCAATCAACCACTTACCACGTTGCCAGCATGGATTGATAGTGGTAAGAAAGTTGTATTTCGAGACGCTGCTCAATCAGCCCTAAATCATCCAAGACCCGAAGCAAGGGTGTGTTCTAACCAGGAACTGCAAAATGGAAGTGGTGATTATAAGCTGAGTATTCTTGGTTGCAAGACAAGAAGGGGTCCACGGGGAGGGAGCGATGATGAAGACAGTGTTCATGTAGGCTGCAAGAGAAGAAGAGTTGATCTGGAGACTTCCTTAGTTCTATGCTCTTTGTCTCGGAATCGTCAACAAGATGGAGAAGATAATGGTGAGGGCAGGCCTAATGATCCTAAGGTACTTAAACTTTGTTCTGGCTTCCCAGTTGAAGAACTAGACCTTGAGCTTAGGCTTGGAGAAGCCCCAAAATTGAAGTAGAGATTATTTTTTTTTCTTCCATATATCTGAATATCAATGCAAATGTTATGTATTTATTCATAAACATGTCACTTCAATCAATGAAATCTTTTTTATGTTTGATATAATTATTGCGTTCACACATTTTTTCATATATGCTTTCTTTTGTTTTTTGAATTACTTTTTGCATTGTGTTCACAAAATTGATTCTTCGATTAGGATAACAGCTCGAATGGTGTGTCTATCACTGTAATGTAAACTGGAGATCAAGACATCGATCGCATTGCCATATACGTACTCTTTTGTATCGTTCAAAATATTTTATACTCCCGTCATCAATATGAATTGTACATATCATTAGCAATCAAAGTATCTTGCAATGCGCTTCCAATCATGATCTAAATGCTTATTGGTTCAGTTTCAGTTTCTATCGTTTTGCTTTGTGTTTTAGAGAGTATAGTTGACCATAAAGAAGTGGCTTATTTCATGACAGATTTATCAATGATTATAGAGGAAATATCTTTGATTTGCACAGATTTTTTACGGTCCCAGATGTGGAAACATTATGTGTTCTGGAGTTCGTACCAGTTTTACTGATGGGATTAATTAATCTAAGGACTACTAAAATTTTGCTAAATTTCTACTACAACTGGTTTTATACCAATATCTATCTCCCTGTAAGAGGCTTACTGCCATTTATTGGTGCTGCAAACATGAGTAATTGTACTTCTGACCTTATCTTAGGTCCAATATTATGTTGTAACCTGCAAGCAGAAAAGTGTGCAAGCAGGTTACTCCTTTATGCTTATCCTACTGAATCGGTTATTTAACCACACGTGCATATGGTTGTTTCATGAGCCCTCGGCAGTGTTTGTGTGTCTGGTGTGAGAGTAAAAGCCCTTCATGGTGATCAGCTCTTGATGTATGAGAGAGAAGTAACTTGGACTACAACGTACAGACACATACTGACTCGAGTGCATGGGAAGTGGGGAGGAAGATGTCATCTATCCCTGGCTCCCAGCTAACTAAATAAGCCCTTACTGACATATTCCATTAGTGGAACAGAAATTTAAACCACGCACATGCATGTGGTGACAGAACACCCTCTCTAGGATATCTTATCTCTGATGCCTGGAGCAGTATATGGATTCCATTCTCCACAGGACATATTCCCTCTTCTCCTTTCTTCATGCAACTCTTTGTTTCCTTCCCAATTTCTTTCTAGATAAAAAACATATATACCATAAAGACATTCTTGGAGACTATTCTGTCCTAAGCTGTGATATAAAAATTTCTTACAGCTTATTGCGCTAGCTTTGTTCCCTTCCCTGCACTGGGTTGAATAGCCTTAATTTCTCCCAAGCACGAGAATGCATATTTTTCTCTGGCCTGCAGAGCATATTTAGCAACATGACAGAGTGCATATCCAGGAAGGCGCAGTGCACCATGTAATGAGCTCCGCACGGAGGTGATATCACACTCTGCTTGTTTAAAGTAGATGGAAACTGCGACACTCAAATTGACATTTATGAACCCTTGTGTGCAAGCTTTCTCCTGGAGGCAGTGCAGAGTGATACATGGCGTCATAGAAGCTTTCTACTGCAGTGCAAGAAGTGGCCAGCTCATAGCCTCATACATACTTTGAAAGAACACTACTGCACCCTATTACCGGCTGCCGGCCGGCACCTATGTTTATATGTATCCCTGGAAATTGGAAAGCAGCAAATAATAGGATATATATAGGTTCCTACAGAATCTGAAAGCTTGTAAGCAGCGGCAGATGCAAGTGTTATCGAGATGCACTAAACTGTGTTTGTCTTCCTCGTGAGCTTATTTTGCTCTCCAGGACAAGCCCGAGCATGATCTGTAAGTGTACTGAAGGCTGTCCGTCAGTGCTGGAGCTATAGGTTGCTTGGTTGTTGAGTAGTCATGCAGATATATAATGTATGCATGTGCACATGGTTAGAGGAATGTCATCTTTGGTTGCATGATGCGTTGTGTGATCAACAGTTATATATATTCAAGGAGCTGTATATGTTGAAAATTAAGGAGATCACTGGTTAACTAGCACTCTAGGACAATTCTATACAGCCAGCACTATATATAGTACTTGGGATGTGTTTAATAATCCAGTGGGAGAGAATATGGAATCAAATTCACTCACTGCCAAGGGTGTATTTAATCCGATCCATTGTACTGAACAAGTACATGCTATTGTTGAGCAAGACAAATGTACCTTCGGAATTGGCACTAGCATTAGAGAAGAGGTTTTCGTTTTATACTATGGACAATAAAAAATAGATTTTAATGCTACGAAATACCAAACTAAATGTATGCATTACAGAAATCATTTCATTTATATTTAATGGAGAGAAGAGATAATATAATAAGAAATGTTAATTCATTTTAATATTATTTTTCTACATCAAGCTTCATTTTAGTTGATAGCAAATCGTAATGCTCATCTTCTATATTTTTATACGAAGTTTCTGTTAGAAAACAAGGCAATTTACTGATTAAATCAGAAAAATAACACATAATAAAAATAGTAATCAACACAAGCAACAACTTGAATGATAATAACACACACAAAACTACATTCATATCATGATAACAGATTGGAACACGAACATTCTGCTCATACCGATCTATAGTCAGACGAATCGATGTTGATGTTGATTTAGTGTTAATGAAGACCTGTCTGTAACATCCCAAAAATATGTAAACTTAAATTTCAAAGCAAATGGACGTGATGCATGTGAAGAAAATTTCAAAATCCGAACAGAATTCAAATTTGAAAAACAGAAAAGAAAAAGGAAAGAAAAAGGAAAAACGGGTCACTGGGCCGAAACCCATCCAACCAGCCCAACCAGCCCGCACCCTTTCCTTTCTCCTCCTGTCACTGCCGCGCAGGCCCCGCCTGTCAGCGTTTTCTTCTCCAACCGCCACCCGCTCTTCTCTCCCGTGCCTGGGCTCCGCAGCCGACTTCAGATTCGCCGCCCATGTCGTGCACGATCGCAACAATCTCCACCCCGAGCCGATCCATGCGCCGCAACTCCCCTACTCCTCTGCCCCAATAAACATTTCCGCAAACTCACCATCATTCACCCCGGATTTCCGAGTCTTCCGCCGGTGAGTGCCATCGCCCAATTTCCAAAATTTGCCATGGTGGTCTCTGTTCCTGTAGGATCTAACCGTCTCCTCGCCTCACAGGAGCTTCCCCGACCTCTCGGAGCTGACGTTGCGAAGAACCTTCGCCGGAAACACCCCTTCTGTCGTTCGCTGGTAAGAGCTAGCTACCAACCGCCGTCAAACTCTGAGGAAACTTGAATTTTGGCGCTGACTGACCCTCGGTGCTCCATCTACGGACCACAGCGAAGCTCTGCGACCGAAAAGACTTGAAGAAAGCCGGACCCGAACGCCTCCCGATGCCGTTCACCGACGACCGCCGCGCAGCACCGTCACCGACTGTCTTCCGGGCCCTTCGGATCCATCAAAACACCCTAGGTGAGCTCTCCTATCCCCCCTCCATCGATTCATGTGAAGAAACCCGAGCTCCGGGGCAGGTAGGCACGTTTTCGCAAAAACCCGGTGAGGTTGCCGGCGAGAACCGCCGAGCGCCGCCGCGCGCGCTGCCTGGCTCGGCCGGAATGACGTGGCCGCTTGAGCTCCCTCCATTTTAAATCATACGGATGAAAATAGATCGCCCCATACCCCTTCGCGGATCTAATCCTAGCCGCACTTTTAAATCCGACGGCCCACGTTTAAAGCGCCGATTCCCACCGGGAATTAAGCGCGCTACCCTCTGGGGTTCTCAGAAAGAGCGCGCTAGCCTAAGAATTTTTCGATCTAGCCCCTGGACTTCCTGAAAACTATGCAAACACGTGTAGAAAGCTGATCTAGCCCCTGAATAATTAGAAAATTAGGAAAAACTTTCTGTTTTACATGTTTAGACGCCTGGACTTTAGAAAAATAATATTTTAGGTCCTGCAGTGGTGTGTATTGGCAATTCAAACCCTGTAGAACATCTGATTTAGGAAACTAATCATTTGAATATGATTTGAATTCAAATAGGGATACAAACACATGTGCAAGTTGCAGTTTGAACATTCCTAGCAATTTTAAAATATTTAGAATAATCTGAGAACTGGTTTTAAGTTGCAAATGAAATCTGAAAATGCCATTTAGTTTCTGTTATTGCTAAAAATTCATTCTTAGGCATAAAACAATTCTGAAATAAATGTAAAAATGAATATAAAATGATCTAAACATTTAGGAAGTCTCTAAATATTCTGTTTCTCTATTGTTGAGCAATATATATTCTGTCTATGTATTTATTTTGCTGTTTTAAAGCTGAAATTAACTTTTAGGAATAAGAATAAATATGAAAATATGATAAAAATATGTGTACACTTAAGAAATGTCATATAAATATTATTGAACCTAAAGTTTCAATTTGAAAGTTGATTAGGAGATCTGAAAATCCTGTTTTGGGGTGGAATGTACATTTTTATGCAAAGGTTGTAACTAATAAAGTGAAGCAATGTGTATGTATGTATGACTTGCATGAGTGTATGTGTGGATTTATGGAATGTTGTTTTCTTTTGCTATGTGTATTTTGGCATGAGTAGAACCAGCCCCAGAGCCGGTTCTCACCTTCCAAGACCAAGACTTTCCATTCCAGGAGCAGCAGGAAGAAGGCAAGTGTCCTTGACCACTTTGATCCTATACTAGGATGTGTAGTTAGAATTATTTGCATTGTCAATTGAAATAATGGTACCCATGCTAGGAAGTTTCCCTAGAATTTCATTATCTTGTCTCCTTGTAGCCTTGGGTTGGGAGTTATTTTATTATGTTCATATATTTATGCTACTCATGCTTAGCCATGCTTGGAATGGGACAAATGAGATATGAGGTCATCACCCTGGTTATTTTACCCTCGAGTGGATTATTAATGAATTATGTAGAGGTAGAGATCTAGGAAAGTTGAATGATTTGGTTGGTGCTGCGTGCACGAGACTTGTGTTTGTGCTTAGTGCTTGCCTGGATCCTAAGGACCGGTTCATGGAGCATGTAACCTAGCTTTACCGTGCCAACCACATGCTGAGATGGGGCAGCTTGGCCAATTAATTAGGTGCATTTCTGACGTAGTATGGGTGCTTGGATGGTGCGGGGAATAGGTGTCAGCTGGACTACCATATGAACCGCAAGGCTCAAGAGGGGGGCCACTGCAGCAGGGGTTGGAGCCTCCTGGATGTTGTTAGGGGTGAAACCTCAGTGGGCCCACACTCGTCGGGAACCCCTTTGTAAAGGCCTCGTAGTGATATACTGGCTACACACCTCGGAGGTGTGGACGTGGTTCACGGCTACAGGCATAATGGAGGTTTCTAGTCCACTCGGCAACGGGGGACGAAATCACTACATGTGGGTAGTGGTGCAAACTCTGCAGAGTCAAAACTGTCATGACAGCCGTGCTCATGGTCAAGAGCGGCTTGGACTTATTCATGATTAGAGGATGATGAATTGGGAAGTTGAAGATGTTAAGCAGAGAGCTTAACAATGGAAATGAAGTTATGGTTACTTGATATTGATGATGGATTAGGGGATTGGGTCCATTTCACTTATGTAGTAATGTAGGTACTTAATAAGCTAAGGTGATAGGTATTAATTGCGTAGTGCTTTAACCATGAGTTCAACCTTTCCTTGTTCTACCCATGCATAACATAACTTTCCCACACTTGCTGAGTACCAACTGTACTCAAGCTTGCTTTCTGTTGGTTTAAAATTGCTGCTCAGGCCAAGGGAATGAAGTGGTGTACAACAACCAAGACTTTGGACGCAAAGAAGGATTCTAGGTTCACGGAGTCCCCCGGGCAACGTCTGTGATGGAGCCCACAAGACTTTACTTCCCCTGTTTGTTTATTTACATGTCGTGCACATATTAATCGTCCAGGGAGACGTATGTAAGACTTATTTGTATTTGAACATCTGGATCGTAAATTAATGATGCTTCACTATTTGTCATCACATGTATGAGAAAATGATCCTGGCATACATGTGGGAGTCACTCGGTTGTTCTGCAGGAAAACCGGGTGTCACAGAAGTGGTTTCAGAGCCAGGTTGCCCGTAGGAACGTGGACCTAGGTAGAAATGGACGTATTTAAGGACCTTATGTTCTTAAAAACTATTTGACAAAAGGTGGGGGCAAAAGTGTTAATTAGTGTTGTTCCTTTCTTTTATTTGTTCATCTTGCCTCAACTTTTATTCAAAATACAACATTTATTTGATTATTGTCTAACTTGATTTTAAATGTTTTACATTTCAGATGGTTCGCATGGTCCGCACCGCTCGCAAGTCCACTGGAGGGAGAGTTCCCATAGCTGCACTTGCCTTGAGGGAGGAGAACCGCCCGGTGACGTACCACTCCTACGGGTTGGTAGTGGGAGGCTTGTTGCGCCGTCTTCGGCATATGCTTCACACCGCCGGCAATGTTGGCAAGCTAATCATACACTACAGCTCCACCGAGACCATCCGTGAAAAGCGTGAAGAATGGAGCTCAGAGATGAGGATCATTCACGACAACAAGTTGCTCAAGATCCACCGCTCTCCAGCTTGTCGGGCGACGCGGACCGATGCTGAGAAGGATGTCACCTGGGAGGCCATCACTTATCACAGTCACATCAACCGTGGCCACTTGGACAGGACTGAGTACATGTATGTCCTCCAGCACGAGAGTGGCACCGCGGAGTACAAGTACCCGCCGGTGCAGCAGGGGACTTCTCATGATCACATGGACATGTGCTTCGAGGATGCAGCTATGCTCAGCACTAGACTGCAAGAGTGCCAGCAGGAGCTTCAGGATGTCTATGACACTCTGAAGGAGACTGAGGCGATGCTTCACACCATCTTGAGGGCGAGAGAGAGAGGAGATAGGAACGAACTGTGTGTCACATAGAATGACACATGGACTCCTGACTCCCCAGACCGCCGGGCAAACAAGCGTCACCGCACTTCTCCACCAGTAGCTTCCCCACCTAGAGCAGAGTCAGAGGGCAGCCGCAATGATGATGAAGACCCCGACGAGCCAGCTCAGTGATACGAGTCATTTGGAGTCATTTCACTTATTTCAGCATGTTATCGAGTAGTCGAGTCAAGAACCTATCTATTTGCTTATTAATGTTTAGTGTGTGAGGTGAGTTGTGGGAGCCATGGGCACTTGTCCACAACCTCGTCTTTATGTTTGCATTTGCTTTTGTGTGAAACCTTACGAATCAATAGTTGCATTTGTTTTAGTATGAGACATGGTGCTTAAAAATTTATGCGGGATTTTCTGAAATTGTTTAAATTTTAATGTCCCAAAAGTTTAAGTTCATGCAAGCGACGTGGGAATTAATGCGTTGACATTTGGTTAATCATAATAGATGGCCGGAAGAGGAAGAGGTCGTGGTGCCAATCCCAACAACAACAACAACAACAACGACAACGACAACAATGAGGCTGCAAATCCTCTCCTTTGTGGCAGACAGGAATCCGCACATCCAGGATCGCAGAGGGTGGTGCCGCACGATGCGACACTCGACAGCACACATCATAAGGATACATTGTATTACATAGAAAACAAATTGAAATGTACAAAGTAGTACACTACTCAGTGACAAACTAGTGTTTATATTACACAGCGGAATTTAAATTTGTACAACTCACGCCCGTCTATCTAGCAAAAGTCGGTTGCCCAGCCGTAGGGCAACCCACACTAGCTGCACTCCTCAGCTTGGCGCGGCGTGTACGGCTCCCACTCAGCCGTGGTCCCCGACGGAGGGTAACCTTCGCCGGTGGACTCGTAACCCAAGTCCGTGGGATGCTCCTCACCTGAAAAACACTTAAGTAGCAACCATGAGCACGATGGCTCAACAAGACTTAACCGACTCGCCTAGGCATGAAACTCTACATGTAGTGTACAATGAACATGGGACGGTAGAATTGCAGCAAACGGACACGCCTACAAGTTCATCCTTAGTTCATCTTTTAGCCATAAGTTAACAGTTCATAAATCTTAAATTTAGTAAGCAATATTTGGTGGCACACATGTAGCAATACAATTATACACATCAGCAGCATTGCATCATCACATTCCATAATTTATCTACGTTACGACACAGTGAACAAGCAGTACTCGTCACCGCGAGGGACGGCGAATCGACTCGATATACACCTGCAGGGATACCCGAAGAGCACGTCACATACGCGCACCCATGGAGCTGCACAGCACGCTCACTCGACGTCATACGGGACAACCTTTCACCCAACAGCCCAAACGTCGAACCGGTCGCACCGAAACAGAGAGGAGGTTCCCTACCCGGAGCATCTCTCTATACCCGTTAGCAGATTTCCACCTTGTTGCCCTCAACCTACACCTATAAATCGGTGTGCTATGCCTCAACGCCCGGAGGTTTAGGTTACATCGGTTTACCAGGGCCCGTATATCCGATATGACTTCGGTACGTTCAATACTTGTTCAGCAGGGCGCACACAAACCTGGTCCTCAATCGACACGGACAGGGCTGCACACACAAGACTTCCTCTTGCTGTGCCCTAGCCCCTGCCTAGTCTCATTTTCATTTCTAAAGTGATCTCACATCACTCGAACCAATCCCGTGTGTCCCAAGCCTAACTCGCGAGTAGATTCCAACTACTCGACTTGTACCGAAGTTCTATGAATCATTAAGCATGGCCTGTCTACTCGAGGACTTAGACACTACCCTCACTCTTATAGGGACATCTGGTGATGCATTTGGGGTTCCATCCGTCCTACACCTAATGCACATATGTATACCTCATACTACGTATGTAAATAAAGTAAAACATGTAAAATGGGTCAATGCAAACCGGGGCTTGTCTTGTTTCTGCTGGTCAGGGGTTAGGGCTTCGTCCGGAAGAAGGAAGTCGAGCACTTCCGGAGTTTCCTCGCCTTCAGCGACTACACGTAAACGATATACTATATGCAATGTTTGAACTTGAATATGTAAACACCATAATGCTACCTAGCCCTCCCCTTTGGCTCTGAATTTTTTATGGTGGCTTGGTAGAGTCCTAATCAGAGTATTGACCAAGTTTCATTTGCAACAAAGTTCATTTGAGCTTTGTACAATTAAACCCTATTTGGACAATATTAGAGCTTCTAAGAAATTCCAGGGACTTTCATGGCTCCAACCATTACTTTCTGGAAACTAGAATTTGAGATGGTTCTAATGGAATTGGTTTCATGTCATTTGAAGAATTCTAGAGGAAGTTATGCCCTAAACAAGATTTGAGAAAATCTGAAAAATGTTTCTGTACATTTTTCTATTTTCTCAGGGCAGTTCAACTAATCACACCATTTGGGGAACTAAATTAACTTGGATGGGTCTTAAAATTTTACTGTGACTCAAGGATTTTCCAATGAACCTCCCCGCCAAATTTCAGAATTTTTCATAGAGTAATTCTCCAGATAAAATTCCTAACAGTTTAAATTTTAGGGAATTAATTCTGGAATACTATTGAGTTTCATGAGCTGAAATTTGTGTTGCTGGAAAGTACTCAAAATGCTGGGTTCAGCAATATTTGGTTCACTGAGTTTGGAGCTTACTAGCAAAAGCTCTATGCATTTGAAGTTTGAACCAAATCTGAAAATTAAAATAAAATTTAAACCGACTGGTGGGGTCCCCGGGCTACGTGTCAGCACCACAGCTAACCCACACGGGGTTCCGTAGAGTCTCCTGCGCAGTTGCATGGAATCCTAGTGCCACAGCAGATCTGGCGCTGTTTAACCTGAGGCTGACACGTGGGACCCGTGGGGCTTCGTCTACCTCACGCTCCCACGGTTCCCCGCCGCCCCGTTCGCCGGAGAGCTCACCGCCGGGCGTTCTGCTGCTCGACCTTCGACGAAACTCACCACCTGTGCATACTTTGGCTTGGGGAACACGGTGGTGCCCTCCCCGGAGCTCGCGACGGCCGGAATAGTGCTTGCCACGGTGACAGCGGCCGGAAGCTCATCGGCGACGTCGAACTCGGTGTCCTCTGCACCTTTTTCGACATGGTTTGCTCAGAGAGCTCCGCTAAGACTTGCTGATCATAGATACAAGCACTGATCCTCGTGAAAATGGCCACAACTATGATCTCACCATCGACCTAGGGCTAAAACGACGAATGCTCGAAAAACTTGAATAGCGGCGGCAAGACTCGATGGTTTTCGATGGTCTTTGATCCTAGGTGGCCGAGGGGACGTGTAGAACATGTGCTTAGCCGGGTTTACGTGGTGGAGGACCGACCACAACGAATTTCAGATTCTTTGCTAGCTCGGTTCATTGAACACCGAGGACTAAACGTGGAAATACTCTCCCTACAGAGCATGATAGAGGGTAGGGTCTTCACTGTGAGTTCGAGCAGCCTCCGGCGCGTCTCTTTGCTGTTGATCTTCGGTCATGAGAACGCCTGGATCAGCGGCTCACCGAGGACCCGAGGAGAGCGGCCGGCGAAGTGTTTCGTTTCGGCTGTGTGCGCGCAGAGCGAAGAGGATGATGCCGGATTCACGTGGGCTGGCGTTTTTAACCGCGTGTTGCACCCGGCGCCCTCGGTCACCAAGCAAGAGGTGGCAGAGGCGAGGCGGTCAGGCGCCGACGTCGGCAGCAGCTGGCGTGCGCTCTTGGCCGAGGGAGAAAAATCAACTGAGGATGCTTCTGTGTTAAGGCTGCTGACAAGTGGGACCTCCCCTCTAATTCTTTTTCAAATTTTTCATTTCTGTTTGCACTGAAAATATCCCAGCTACTCACAATTGAATGTGAGACTTAAGCACCAAGTCACAGTTTGAATTTGGTTTCCTAAGTTTAAAATTGGTTTGGCTAAATTTGCTTCACATTTGAACTGAAATTCAAATTCAGTTTTTGAATAAATGCAAATTTAGCTCCCGACAAGATGAAGTCCAATGGGGATGAAAATTGGTGGTCTAACTCAGAAAAATGTGCTGAGTTTGAATATGAAGTCAACTTTTGAATTGAAGTGATGAAAGTTGCTGCAATTTGAATTTGCATTCAAACTGGCCCCTTTTTGTATTGTCTCCAAAAGTGCCTCAAAAAGTGTTGGATTTGCATGAAATTCGGCCTGAGCCTTCCTAATAATATATAAGGTCTAGGGGTGAGCTCAACCTTTCATGTTCGTGTAGCAATCCTACTTTTTGGAAGTTAGGGCTTTCCCCTCTAAGCACCCTTTTGATGGTGGTTACTTGCTCTTCACAAGTGTTCACAAGATATCCACAAGATGAGCTCTGGTGTTGTGGTGTGATGAACAAATTTTTGCAAGTCACTTTCTTGGGCTTTTACATCCCTCCCACCTTAAAAGAATCTCATCCCGAGATTATAAAAGAAGAGGCAGCGATGTACTAAAAACTCACCCGTGCTGGAACGTCATGAACTCCGGGTAGTTTGAGCGAATGAATTCCTCGCTCTCCCACATCGCTGCTTCGGCGGTGTGGTTGCTCCAGAGTATATTGTACAACCACAACGTTCGGCTACGTGTGGTCCGAGCCTTCTCATCAATAATGGCCATCGGATATTCATCATACGTCAAATTCGGTTGCAGCTCGCCGATATCTTCTGTGGAAACAGCAGCCGTATGCTTCAGACATTTTCGCAGTTGTGAAACATGGAAACCGTCATGAACACCGGCAAGAGATGCCGGTAGCTCCAGTCTATAAGCCACTGGTCCACACTTCTCGGTGATAGCATAGGGTCCAATGAATCAGGGAGCGAGTTTCCCCTTCACGCCGAACCGGTGCACGCCTTTCATCGGAGATACACGTGTTCCCCGACGTCAAAGTGCAACGGCCTATGCCTCTTATCAGTGTAGCTTTTCTGCCGGGATTGAGCGTCCTTCAAGTTGGCTTGAATCATCCGAACGCGCTCTTCGGCGTCGTTCACCACATCAACCCCGAATGTGACCCTTTCACCGGACTCACACCAGTTCAATAGGGTGCGGCATTTACGACGGTAGAGAGCTTCATATGGTGCCATCTTGATACTCGCCTGATAGCCGTTATTGTACGAGAATTCTGCCAACGGTAGGTGATCATCCCAGTTCTTACCGTGGTGGATGGCAAACGCCCTCAACATATCCTCTAGTACTTGGTTCACCCTCTCCGTTTGCCCATCTGTCTGAGGGTGATAGGCGGAGCTCCTAATCAGCTTAGTACCCAATGCAGTGTGCAACTGCTCCCAAAAACGAGACACGAATAACACACCTCGATCTGAGACTATGGTCTTGGGTACCCCATATAAGCATAGGATTTTCGCTATGTACAGCTAGGCATATTTGCCGGCTTTCTAACGTGTATGCACAGGGATGAAGTGAGCTGTCTTGGTTAACCGGTCAACGATTACCCAAATGGAATCATGCTTGTTGGAAGTCAGGGGTAATCTCACAATGAAATCCATGCTCACATCTTCCCATTTCCACTCCGGGATTTTCAGGGGTTGCAGCAACCCTGATTTCCTCATATGATCAGCTTTCACTCGTCTACACATATCGCACTCGGTAACGTACTTAGCCACTTCCTGCTTCGTCCGTGTCCACCAAAATTTCTTCTTCAAATCTTGGTACATTTTGTTGTTGCCCGGATGAATGGAGTATTTAGACAAGTGAGCTTTATCAAGAATCTTCTTTCTCAGCTCTATATTCTATGGTACGACTATGCGGTCATTAAACCACAGCGTCCCCTCATCATCCTTCCGGACTTATTTGATTTCCCGTTGTCTATCCGTCTCCGGAGATGTGCCATACCCTTATCAACCTTCTGAGCTGCAATGATGTCCTCCCTAATTGTAGGGATGAGGGCAAGATTGTAGAGCGATCCATAAGGAACCACGTATAAACTCGGTTCTTCCTCCTCCACCGGTGTAATGCTGAGGTTATGGACATGTGATTTCTGACTCAGCGCGTCGGCAACCACATTCGCCTTGCCATGGTGGTAATGAATCTCAATCTCATAATCTTTGATTAGTTCTAACCACCTCCTTTGCCTCATATTCAGCTCCTTCTGGGTGAAAATATACTTCAGGCTCTTGTGGTCGGTGTAGAGATGCACCAAATTCCCCAGGAGATAGTGCCTCCACATCTTCAACGCCAGTACCACAGCAGCAAGCCCAAGATCATGAGTTGGGTAGTGCTGCTCATGTTTTTGAAGTTGGTGTGAGCCATATGCGACCACACGTCCTTCCTGCATCAACACGCAGCCGAGCTCAACACCAGACGCATCACAATACACGTCGAAGGGCTTGGTTGTATCCGGTTGAGCCAAGACCGGGGCTGTTGTGAGATGCTTCACTAATGCTTGGAACGCTTCTTCACACGCCGTGTTCCAAACATATTTTGTTCCCTTCTTCAGCAATTCTGTCATCGGCTTAGCAAGCTTGGAGAAGCTTGGAATGAATCTCCGATAGTATCCCGCTAAACCGAGGAAGCTTCTGACTTCATGGACTGAAGTGGGAGCTTTCCATTTCAGCACTTGCTCGATTTTGCTTGGGTTAACCGCAATGCCTTCGGCTGAGATGATATGTCCCAGAAATGGCACTTGGCTGATCAAAAATTCACATTTGCTGAACTTGGCGTAGAGCTTGTGGTCTCGCAGTCGTTGAAGAACGATCCCCAAAAGTTCGGCATGTTCTGCTTCTGTCTTGGAGCAAACCAAGATATCATCAATGAACACCACCACGAACTTGTCCAGCTCCGACATGAACACCGAGTTAATGAGATACATGAAATGTGCTGGAGCATTAGTGAGACCAAAAGACTTGACGAGATACTCATATAAGCCATATATTGTCGAAAAGGCCATCTTCGGGATATCCTCCGCTCGGATTTTTATTTGATGATACCCGGAGCGAAGGTCCATCTTTGAGAACACACTTGCACCCACAAGCTAATCAAACAAGATGTCAATACGGGGCAGTGGGTATTTGTTCTTGATGGTGACGGCGTTGAGCGGTCGGTAGTCCACACACAGCCTCAAGGTTTCATCCTTCTTCTTTACGAACAGTGCTGAGCATCCCCAAGCCGAGGAACTCGGCCTAATGAAACCTTTTCTCAATAGATCATTGAGCTGTTCTTTTATTTCAGCCAGCTCGTTTGGAGCCATTTTGTATGGTCTCCGTGATATTGGCGTAGTCCCGGTTGCAAGCTCAATCTTGAACTCGACATCCCGCTCAGGTGGCATGCCTGGAAGATCATCCGGAAACACATCGGGGTACTCTTGGACTACGGGGATGTCCTCTAACTTGAGAGCTTCAGCATTATTAATTTCTGAAACTTCCCGGGCTGGATTGTCTAGCACCATGGAATGCGGACGGTGGAATGGAGAATTCCAATGAACCGTCCGTGTCCGAGTGTCCAGGACAGCGCCATGGTAGTGTAACCATGACATCCCTAACATTGCATCAATATTTTGCCCTGTAAGGATTATCAAGGTGGTGGGATATAGCTTCCCACCTAAGCACAGAGGTGCTTTTGGAATCATCATATTTGCTGAAATCTTCCCTCCCGGTGAGCAGATCATATATGTGCAGTCGGTTGGGAAGACTTGCATTTGATGCTTAGCCACATAGGATGCACTTATAAAACTGTGGGTTGCACCAGAATAAAATAAAATGATGATTGCTTGGTCGTTGAGAGTGAACGTACCTGCCAGCACGTTGTTTCCCTCTGGGGCGTCCTCATTGTCGAGGTTGCGAACGCCCCCAGTCCGTTGACCAACCTTCTTGACCGGAGGTCGGCCTCGAGCACTGCGCTGGAACTGGGCTTGCCCGCTGCCCTGCTGCCCCTGGGGACAGTCCTTCGAGAAATGGCCCGCCTGGCCACACGTAAAGCATGTGTAGCGAGGCGGTCCTCCGTTGATCGGCGGACGGAAACCCGGGGCGCGTTCTGGCAGTGGAAATGCCCGGGGTGTCGTCTGCTGCTGCTGTTGCGGTCGCCGTGGCGGCATCGGCGGTCGGAATGGGGGTGGCTGAAATGAACGACCCCCGAAATACTGAGGCCGCGCCGGTGGATGCCACTGCTGACTGGATGGTGTCCGATACACCATACGGTATTTCTGGGGAGCTCCACCCCCACTGCTGGATGGAGTGCTGCGCTTCCGCTGCTCTGCCGCCAATTCCCGCTGAGCGTATTCTTGCAGGATCGCGGCATTAACGAGATCGTTGAAGGTGTCACGATTGAATTGGACGATATGCGTCTTCATCTCGGGGTGTAACCCCCTGATAGAAGTGCTCCCGTTTCTTCTCCTCGGTGGAGACATAATCCGACGCATATTGCGCCAGATGGTTGAAGGCACGGGAGTAGTCATGGGCACTCCTCCCGCCCTGCTTCAGCTCCAAGAACTCTTGGAAGTTCTGCTTCATTATTCCGGGAGGGATATGGTAGGCGTGGAACGCCTCCCAGAATTCTTCCCACTCCACGGCATAGCCAGCCGGACATAATTCGACATGGAAGTGGAATCCACCTTGGAGCAAGACATATGCAACGGCCAAAAGGATGACGAGAAAATACAAGGAATCAGAAGACTCATCAAAGAGAATAAAGGTCCTGGGTTTAGGGAGGACGAACAAGGTACGGTGTGGCATGGGAAAAGAATATGTGTGTCAGAGGTAAAGGAGATCCGTGAACTAATTCTAGGAGAGGCTCATGATTCCGACTATTCCATTCATCCTGGGAGTACGAAGATGTATCATGACCTCAAAAGAAGATACTGGTGGTATGGCATGAAACGATATGTCGCGGAACATGTCGCCCTATGTGACACAAGTCAGCTAGTAAAAGCAGAACATCAACAACCCGGCGGATTGTTGGAACCACTCAAAGTACTCTAATGGAAATGGGAAGAGATAGGCATAGACTTCATAGTGGGACTGCCTAGGACCCAATCGGGATATGATTCGATATGGGTCATAATCGATAGGCAGACTAAGGTAGCTCACTTCATCCCTGTGAAAGAAAGCTACAGCGGATCCAAATTGTCGGAACTGTACATGTCAAGAATTGTGTGTTTTCATGTGGTGCCGAAGAAGATAGTGTCAGATCGAGGGACACAGTTCACCTCAAGGTTCTGGCAGAAGTTACATGAAACCATGGGGACTCATTTGAATTTTAGTTCTGCGTACCATCCACAGACTGACGGGCAGACCGAAAGGACCAATCAAATCCTTGAGGATATGTTGAGAGCTTTTACACTCAAGAACAATAGGAGTTGGGACAAGAACTTACCATATGCTGAGTTCTCCTATAACAACAGCTACCAGGCTAGTATGAAGATGTCACCCTTTGAGGCACTGTATGGGAGGAAGTGCAGAACTCTATTGTTTTGGAATCAAACTGGGAAAGCAAAGTATTTGGGCCAGAGGTGCTACAAGAAGCCGAGGAGAAAGTGAGGGAAATACGCAACAACATGAAAATAGCTTAGACCCGACAAAAGAGCTATGCTGATATACGAAGAAGGGAGCTCACTTTCAATATAGGGGACTACGTCTATCTCAAGGTGTCTCCTATCAGAGGGCTTCATCGGTTCAAAGTGAAAGGGAAGCTATCACCTCGGTATATTGGACCTTTCCAGATTCTGGAGAGGAAAGGCAAAGTGACATATCAGCTAGAACTACCGGCTCGCCTATCAGATGTGCACGATGTATTCCATGTGTCACAACTCAAAAAATGCTTAAGAACACCTGAAGAAAGGTTACCCATGAATGAGGTAGACGTCCGAGAAGACCTTTCATATGCCGAATAACCAGTCAAGATTCTATAGACGATGGAACGCATCACAAGAAACAAAAGAATCTGGATGTGCAAAGTGTAGTGGAAACATCACTTAGAAGAAGAGGCCACATGGGAGAGAGAAGACGAGCTCAAGGCGTAGTTTCCGGGTCTGTTTCCCTAGAGTTGCCAATCTCGAGGACGAGATTTCTTTTAAGGGGGGTAGAGTTGTAACATCCCAAAAATATGTAAACTTAAATTTCAAAGCAAATGGACGTGATGCATGTGAAGAAAATTTCAAAATTCGAACAGAATTCAAATTTGAAACAAAAACAGAAAAGAAAAAGGAATGAAAAAGGAAAAACTGGTCACTAGGCCGAAACCCATCCAACCATCCCGCACCCTTTCCTTTCTCCTCCTCTCACTGCCGCGTGGGCCCCGCCTGTCAGCGTTTTCTTTTCCAACCGCCACCCGCTCTTCTCTCCCGCGCCCAGGCCTCGCAGCCGACTTCAGATTCGCCGCCCACGTTCCGCACGATCGCAACAATCTCCACCCCGAGCCATTCCATGCGCCGCAACTCCCCTACTCTTCTGCACCTATAAACATTTCCGCAAACCCACCATCATTCACCCCAGATTTCTGAGTCTTCCGCCGGTGACTGCAGTCGCCCAATTTCCAAAATTTGCCACGGTCATCGCGGTTCCTCTAGGATCTAACCGTCTCCTCGCCTCACAGGAGCTTCCCCGACCTCTCGGAGCCAACGTTGTGAAGAACCTTCGCAAAAAACACCCCTTCCATCGTTCGCCGGTAAGAGCTAGCCACCAACCACCGTTAAACTCCGAGGAAACTTGAATTTTGGTGCTGACAGACCCTCGGTGCTGCATCTACGGACCACAGTGAAGCTCTACGACCGAAAAGACTTGAAGAAAGCCGGACCCGAACGCCTCCCGACGCCGTTCACTGACGACCGCCGCGCAGCACCGTCGCCGACTGTCTTCCGGGCCCTTCGGATCCATCAAAACACCCTAGGTGAGCTCGCCTATCCCCCCTCCATCGACTCACGCGAAGAAACCCGAGCTCCACGGTAGGTAGGCAAATTTTCAGAAAAACCCGATGAGGTTGCCGGCGAGAACAGCCGAGCGCCGCCGCGCGCGCCGCCTGGCTCGGCCGGAATGACGTGGCCGTTTGAGCTCCCTCCATTTTAAATCATACGGATGAAAATAGATCGCCCCATACCCCTTCATGGATATAATCCTAGCCACACGTTTTAAATCCGACGGCCCACGTTTAAAGCGCTGATTCCCGCCGGGAATTAAGAGCGCTACCCACTGGGGTTCTCAGAAAGAGCGCGCTAGCCCCGGGATTTTTTGATCTAGCCCCTAGACTTCCTGAAAACTATGCAAACATGTGTAGAAAGCCGATCTAGCCCCTGAATAATTAGAAAATTAGGAAAAACTTTCTGTTTTACATGTTTAGACCCCTGGACTTTAGAAAAATAATATTTTAGGTCCTGCAGTGGTGTGTATTGGCAATTCAAACCCTGTAGAACATCTGATTTAGGAAATTAATCATTTGAATATGATTTGAATTCAAATAGGGATTCAAACACATGTGCAAGTTACAGTTTAAACTTTCCTAGCAATTTGAAAATATTTAGAATAATCTGAGAACTGGTTTTAAGTTGCAAAAGAAATCTGAAAATGCCAGTCAGTTTCTGTTATTGCTAAAAATTCATTCTTAGGCATAAAACAATTCTGAAATATAAAGTGAATCTAAAATGATCTAAACATTTAGGAAGTCTCCAAATATTCTGTTTCGGTATTGTTGAGCAATATATATTCTGTCTATGTATTTATTTTGCTGTTTTAAAGCTGAAATTAACTTTTAGACATAAGAATAAATATGAAAATATGATAAAAATATGTATACACTTAAGAAATGTCATAGACGGATTATTGAACCTAAAGTTTCAATTTCAAAGTTGATTAGGAGATCTGAAAATCCTGTTTAGGGGTGGAACGTACATTTTTATGCAAAGGTTGTAACTAATAAAGTGAAGCAATGTGTATGTAAGTATGACTTGCATGAGTGTATGTGTGAATGATTTCTTATGGAATGTTGTTTTCTTTTGCTATGTGTATGTTGGCATGAGTAGAACCAGCCCCAGAGCCGGTTCTCACCTTCCAAGACCAAGACTTTCCATTCCCGGAGCAGCAGGAAGAAGGCAAGTGTCCTTGACCACTTTGATCCTATACTAGGATGTGTAGTTAGAATTATTTGCATTGTCAATTGAAATAATGGTACCCATGCTAGCTAGTTTCCCTAGATTTTCATTATCTTGTCTCCTTGTAGCCTTGTGTTGGGAGTTATTTTATTATGTTCATATATTTATACTACTCATGCTTAGCCATGCTTAGAATGGAATAAATGAGATATGAGGTCATCACCCTGGTTATTTTACCCTTGAGTGGATTATTAATGAATTATGTAGAGGTAGGGATCTAGGCAAGTGGAATGATTTGGTTGGTGCTGCGTGCACGAGACTTGGGTTTGTGCTTAGTGCTTGCCTGGATCCTAAGGACCGGTTCATGGAGCACATAACCTAGCTTTACCGTGCCAACCACATGCTGAGATGGGCCAGCTTGGCCAATTAATTAGGTGCATTTCTGACGTAGTATTGGTGTTTGGATGGTGCGGGGAATAGGTGTCAGCTGGACTACCATATGAACCGCAAGGCTCAAGAGGGGGTCACTGCAGTGGAGGTTGGAGCCTCTTGAATGCTGTTAGGGGTGAATCCTCAGTGGGCCTACACTCGTCGGGAATCCCTTTGTAAAGGCCTCGTAGTGATCTCCTGGCTACACACCTCGGAAGTGTGGATGTGGTTCGCGTCCATAGGCATAATGGAGGTTTCTAGTCCACCCGGCAACGAGGGACGAAATCACTACATGTGGGTACAGTGGTGCAAACTCTGCATAGTCAAAACTATCATGACAGTCGTGCTCACAGTCAAGAGCGGCTAGGATTTATTCATGATTAGAGGATGATGAATTGGGAAGTTGAAGATGTTAAGCAGGGAGCTTAACAATGGAAATGAAGTTACGGTTACTTGATATTAATGATGGGTTAGGGTATTGGGACCATTTCACTTATGTAGTAATGTAGTTACTTAATAAGCTAAGGTGATAGGGATTAATTGCGTAGTGCTTTAACCATGAGTTCAACCTTTCCTTGTTCTAGCCATGCATAACATAAGTTTCCCACACTTGCTGAGTACCAACGGTACTCAAGCTTGCTTTCTGTTGGTTTTAAATTTCTGCTCAGGCCAAGGGAATGAAGTGGTGTACAACAACCAAGAGTTTGGACCCGAAGAAGGATTCTAGAATCACGGAGTCCCCCGGGCAACGCCTGTGATGGAGCCCACAAGACTTTACTTCCGCTGTTTGTTTATTTACATGTCGTGAACATATTAATCGTCCAGGGAGACGTTATGTAAGACTTATTTGTATTCGAACATCTGGGTTGTAATATAATGATGCTTCACTATTTTTCGGCACATGTATGAGAAAATGATCCTGGCATACATGTGGGAGTCACTCGGTTGTTCTGCGGGAAAACTGGGTGTGACACTGTCACAGAAAACAGGCTGAGGATGGCAGTAGGCAACACTGCCCAATTTGGACAATAGACGACCCATGATGAAAAACGCGAGCAGATGTGCAGAATGCTTCCTAAAAATTTTATTCACCCTCTCTGAACGCAAGATCACAAGGGTGAGCGGTTCGGGACACCTCTCGCAAACGCCAATGCACGTTGGCTCTCATGATGGAGTCGACTATGATGGCGACGCAAGGTACAAGAGAGGAAAAACTAATCTCATGACATCTATTCAGATTTGTGCGCACGCCTATTATTTATGGAACCTTTTGGACAGTCCTAATTGGTTACAATTTCCCATGATTCAGTTGCGATTTGAACTGACTCGACTGTTCTTGACGTATCCATCTCCAACTAAATTTTCAGAACTCTATCAAAGACCTGATTTAGAGACCTTCTAGTCGCTAGAGGCCCGACCAGGATACTTGTCTGCTAGGTCTCTGGAGACCCAACCTAGGAACCTGCTCCAGATACCTGCAGCTATGTATACGGAGACCTGAAGAGGAAAAAAACAAAAGTTGGACTCAGCTCGATGCTTGAATTCATGAAACGCGCGCATGCTCGTGTGCAAGCCATGGTGTGTCGTGGCGAGCGATAAGGAAGAGCGTGCATGTACGACTCCTCTTCTCGCTCACTTAGGGTGTTGTAGAAAAGCATCCCTTATAAACAAGTCGTCCTCCACTTCCACTCTCCATGTGATACTAAACATTTAGCACTATTTCTGCAATACATGGGCTTTGAGATTTATCAGGAATTTAAGCTTGGCTTTGCACAACACGTGTTTAATTCCAACAATCCCCCACCAGATCTCAAATGCACTAAGAAAAATGCCTTTCTTGCTACTTGTTTGATATACTAGTGTTTTAGAAGAGAATGTTAAGTTAAACTTATACCTAGATCTTTAAGCTACATCTATTCACAACTTGAACATTGGATTACGCCTTGAATTGCAAGTTTTGTGCAAACCATGTTCACTTAAGGGCCATAACAAGTAATTTACTACCAGTAGTCTACCTCACGGATGGAGCATTGGTGTCATACTCTATAGGATCGAAGCATAGGGTATGAGCTATCAGAGGGGGTCATTACATGAAACATGAACAATTACGGCGTCCTAAACCATCATAATTAAGCCACTAACCATCATAATTAACTTATATTTGATAGTTGTTCCTTATTTGCGATGACACCCGACCGTCACAAGTGATTGGTCGTAAATAACATTATTTATAACGGTCGTTGTCGTAAATATGTTATTTAGCACGGCCCAACCCAGCGTCTTAACTTATGGAGAGGCTGGCGCCCTTTGCAAGCTTACGACGACCAGGAATAGGTCGTCGTAAATAACAGGCTTCTTTAAGACGACCTGGATACGGTGAGCTCTAGGCCATCGTAAATAACACAGGCTTATTTACGACGACAAGCTCCAGGCCGTCGTAAATAAGGGATTTAATGTTAAAAAAGAAAAATGCTAACCTGGCACGATGGCCAGCTCACAGGCAGATACAAAAACATGTATATCAAAATATAGACAGTTCACAATACACTAATATCAAATACAACACACGACACTAGACACTCCCATGTCCGCTACCTCTAGAGCCCGAATGTCATCTTCACGTCATGCTCCAGGTCCCGGTAGCTGCGGTGATGGAGTCTGTTCCTCCACGGCCGATCCCTATGACGTAAAACTGTAGTTAGAACAATTATGACTAAGTTTGGCTATATTTGAGCAATTATGGCTAATTTTGGCTAAGATTTGCTATGTTCGAGTAATTATGTCTAAGTTTGGCTATGTCTAAGAAATATGACTATGCTTGGCTATATTTGGCTATGCTTGTCGATTGTTGTCTAAGTGTCCAATTTTTCTTATGAAATGCACTGTCCAAAAAACAAGAATGTTAGCATTGAGGTATAGAATAGAATGCTACGTAGCATAGACGTATAACAAATACTTGAAATATTTGTCCATCCCATATATATTAGCATATATGTACAACAAAACAACCTTCTTTTCTTCCACCGTACAATTGTATCTTGTGCTAGTTGGGGTGCCCCTCGTCACAAAAATGGATAGGTGACTACAAGGAGAATCTTCATCCACATTGTACCACATCGTAGAAGTATTGACATTGTTTTCCTCTGTAAAGTAAACACTTGAAAAGTATCCTACCTCCTTAAAAGTAAATGCTTCAGCAATGCACTGTTCAACTCTAGCCCTATTGCCAACCATTGGTTTATGATATCTTAGAGCTCTTTCAATATGATACATCCACCTATATTGCACAGGGCCGCCCACTTTAGCTTCATATGGCAGATGGATAAGGAGATGTTGCATTAGATTGAAAAAACCCTAGAGGAAATAACTTTTTCATCTTAAATAAAAGAACTAGTATCTCCTTCTCCAACTTCTCCATCATGTCTATCGTGATTTCTTTAGCACAGAGGTGCCTATAAAAATAGCTAAGCTCAGCTAACACTTTCCAAACTGCATCATCAAGGTAGCCTCGAAACATAACGGGCAGGAGTCTTTCCATGATTATGTGATAATCATGACTCTTTAACATTAACGACTCATCTAAAACTAGCAGCATAGCCATCGGGGAATTCAATCCTTTCAACCAATTCAGAACTTCTTTCTTCTGTTTAGGTTTAAGACAGAACCATGACTTACCATCACTTTCAGAGAGCCTAAGCGTTGGACGATTACAAAACTCTGCCAAATCCTTTCGAGCCTTTATAATGTCTTTTGTTTTGACAGGCATATCCATGCACGTGCTTATGATGCATTCACCTATTTTACGCTCCTGGCATGAAATCAATATTGTGCATTAAAATTAATGACTTGACGTACAATAGGTCCCATAGTCCACATCTATGAATCCAATTGTGTACCTCTCCGTAACCTATACAAAATCCCGGACGGTCTTTATCTACCACAAGTTTCTCCAACGTATCAGCAATTTCGGACCCACTTAAACGCTTCGGCGGTCTTTTCGTGTGACACCCGGTTCCGGAAATTGAACCAAGTGAATGCATATGTGTGCCCAATATGTTCATCACACATACACAGCTTTATCACAAACTGAATTCAGAATATAACCACGTACTAGGATGACTCGACGGTCTCAACTAGCCTGGATCACGCTGAGGGGTGCTGCGTTGCACACACGTAAAAGGTACAAAGCGGAAGCAAAGTTTTATGACATTAAACTGTTTTTGAGCATGTTTACAACAAAAATACGTCAAATCTACAATCACGAGCATAGACTAAGCAAAAGACTTCACATTCAGCCCGTGAACATATTCCCACTAGCACACTAACACGGCGGCGTGCACGGCTCCCACTCGACGGTGTTGCCCTTTTGCGGGTCTGTCTCCTCCTCGGGAGCCTCCTCCTCATAGCACCCTGCAAACCCTTCAAACACAAGCAGTGAGCATGATGGCTCAGCAAGACTGACCCATCTTACCTACACATGAGACTCTACATGCTGGGTTGCAGTGTAAATGGGAATGTAAGTTGCAAAGGACACGCCTAATTAGTGGAACCTTAATTTCAAGTTTTTAACACAAGTGGTGGAGAACCTCGTGCTAAGGAACATAAGAGAGCCTCAATCAAACCAGAAACACATTTCTCTCATGTGCTTTGGCCAAAGTTGAAAATAACTTTAATTAGCTCTAAATTACCACAAATCATTAACAACCAAAGTACAGCCTTCAATCAGCAATGTTTTAACATGGAACTAGCCTGTTCTTTCTACATCACGGTACAGCGAACAAGTGATACTCACTGACCACGAGGGACGGCGATTATAATCGATTTACACCAACAGGGTTACCCGAATAACTCGTCATGTACACTCATACTCAATGTTGCCTACAGCAACCATCACGGACGTTGTACGCAACCACCTTTCATCCGTCAGCCAAATGTTGAACCAGTCCTATCGTCCCGAGCAAGAGGTATCTCAACCTACCCTCGACGACAAGCTATGACTCAACAGATCGCTACCCGGATTACATCGGTTTCCCGGTTCCCATATATCCGATAGGTCTTCGGTACTATTCTAGCTTGTTCAACAGGCCCGCACAAGGCTCGGTCCTCAATCGACACAAGCGGAGCTATGGAACCTAGGCCCCAACGTCCTGCTGCCCTTACTCTCCGCTTGGTCTCATTTTTCTTGTCATGTGTTCCATTTGCTATCTCTAACTGAGTGGTGTGCCTCTAGCCTATTCTCGTGAGCAGTTCCAACTACTCGACTTGTACCAAATCCTACACTAGTTTAGCATTGCAGTGACTACTCGAGGTTTAAAAACCTAAGCCCAAAATCCTGGTTCTCTAGGCTATGCAATTAGGTTTTCAAACAAGACTCTTATACACAATTAAAGTGGATACTCAATGTAAGTTCTCAAAACAATAAAGTTTGGAAAATGGCTAATGCAAACCGAAGCTTGCCTTGCTGCTGGTCCTAAGCTAGCTGTTCCTCTGAAGTTATGAAGTCTAAAACTTCTAGCTCCTCTTAAACCTTAGCGACTACATGAGACAAACATATGTATATGTCAATTTAAATGCATATGAGTTTGGAGTTAATATTGTTAATACTATAAGTACAGCTAGACAGGACCAATGACTCTGAAATATTTACTGTGGTTTGGATACAACCTAAAGAGAAACTTGGCCAAATTTCATTTGAAGCACAGCTCATTTGTGCCCTGCACAAATAAATGTGTATTTGGCCTCCATTAGAGCTCTTAGGGTGTTCTGTGGATTTTCATGGAACAAGCCATGACTTTCTGGAAACTAGATTTTCGGAGAGTTCTAATGGAATTGGTTTCACTTGATTTGAAGTTTCCTAGCAAAAGATATGATCTAAACAAGTTCAGAGAAATTCTGAAAAATGTTTCTGGACATTTTTCATTTTCTTTGGAACAGTTTCATTAATCACAAAAGTAGGTGGATTTAATTAGCTCGGATGGATCTGAAATTTTAGACGTAGCTCAGGGATATTACAAAGAACGTCCTGGCCAAAATTCAGAATTTGTCAATAAAGGGTTCTCCAGTTAAAATTCTAAACAGTTTAAATTTTGAAGAATTAATTCTGGAGAAATAAAGGTTTTCATGAAGTGCAACTTGTTCTGCTGGAAAGTACTCAGAGAGCTGAATCTAACAAAATTTGTTTCACTCGATTTGGAGTTTCCTAGCTAAAGTTATGTGGATTTGAAGTTTGAACTAGAATCTGAAAATTGGGAAAACTTTAAATCCCTGCTCGTGGGTCCGGGGCTATATGTCGGCTCCTCAGCGGCTGCCACACGGGGCCACTGAATCTTACTCACGCAGCCACAGATGATCCGGAGCCGCAACCGATCCCTGATTTAAATCCCTACTCGCTAACGCGTGGGCCCAGGGGGTCGTCCTCAACCTTCCGCCCCCCGTGCGCGCCCGCGCTCGAGTTTGCCGGAGCAAGCCCGAAACCGATATCCCGGCCATCTCCCAAGCCCTGGCTGGCCGCTAAGGCCTAACCCGACACGCTGAACTCTCTGGTGACGTTTCCCCGAGCCGGCAAGGTCTCCATCCTAGTCCGCGACGGTGCAACGACTCGACTTCACTTCGGCAGCATTATCCGCCACCTCTAGCCCGTCACCCACAGAGTTCTTGAGCTCTACAGCACCGGTGTGACGTGTAGATGATCGACATAAGCTCAAGCTAGCTCAGGAGAGGCTATAAGTAAGCTCGCACTGTGCGCCCGATGGCTCCCGCCATTGGCGCCGGTAGCAAAACTCGAAATAGGCTGTCTACAGGGGTTTCTATGCTAGGGATGCGAAGGAAAGTTGTTCACTACGGAGTCTAGCTCGTTTGTGTGCAGTTTGAGGATCTCTAAGCTATTATGGGGTGAGAATTTGGAACATCCGTACCCAAAGGTTGATTTACACCGAGTGGAAGGAAAATCCGAAATTCGTCGCCGGAGATCAACCACTCGGGCTATGGTTTGGAGGTCAGCAACACGAAGTCCTAATGCCTTAGCTTGGACGTGACACGTTCCCGTTAGGGCAATCCACGAGAGCCCGAGGTGCGGAAGAACATTAGGTCACCGGAAAAGCTTGCGGTATCGGTCGAGGAAAGCCAAACTAGACTGGTTCTTGTGACGGGGAGGTAGAAGGAGGAGCTAGGTTACCGTTTTGCAGCTCAGGAACTCCTTGTACACACGGTGGCGCGGTTCCTGGCTGAATTGCGACAGCAGCGGTGTTCTCGGTTCTGTGTTTGTGCGATAGCGAGGAGCAACGAGTGAAACTGTCTTTGGCCAGCTCGATTGCGAGGGTAAGAAGGTTGTGCGGCGTCTGAACATGAGCGCACACCGAGCATGAGCTGGCAGCAGCGTTTGGCTTGGTGGAGATCACAGCTCCGTCCCGAGAACCCGAGGAACCGAGTCCTCAGTTGGTTTGCTCGAGTGTGAGACTGACAGTGGGTCCTACCATTTCCTCAGGCGCCATCTTGATGCTGGTTTGGTACCCATTATTGTACAGGAACTCGGCTAACTGTAAGTGATCCTCCCAATTCTTACCGTGGTTGATAGCACAAGCTTGTAACATGTCTTCTAAAATCTGATTTACCCGCTTGGTTTGCCCATCCATTTGCGGGTGGTACGCTGAACTACAGATCAGCTTCGTCACCAAAGCAGCATGTAACTGCTCCAAAAAATGAGACACAAATAAAGTGCCCCGATCCGAGATGATAGTGTGGGGTACGCCGTACAAGCACAGGATCTGTGAGATGTACAATTCAGCATACTTCTTGGTGTTGTAGTTGGTATTGACCGGGATAAAATGGACAACTTTGGTGAGCTGGTCGACGATCACCCACACTGAATTATGTTTCTGAAATGTGGTGGGTAAACCGATGATGAAGTCCATTCTCACATCCTCCCACTTCCATGTAGGAATGCCAAGCGGTTGTAATAGTGCCGGTTTCCTCATATGGTCAGCTTTCACCCTTCAGCATGTATAACACTCGGACACATACTTTGCGATCTCCCACTTCATCCGTGTCCACCAAAATTTGCTTCTGAGTTCTTGATACATCTTGTTGCTGCCAGGGTGAATAGAAAACTTCGACAAGTGAGCCTCATCAAAGATTTTCTTCCGCAACTTCGGGTTACGGGGTACGACGATCCTGTCCTTGAACCATAGGATGCCGTCTCCGTCCTTGCGGACACACTGCTACTCCCCACTGTCTACACGCCTCTGTAAATGCGACATGCCCGTGTCATGTTTCTGAGCTGCCGTTATCTCTTCACGAATGGTGGGGATAAGAGCTAAGTTGTAGAGAGATCCATGTGGAATCACATGTAATGGTGGCTCGCTCTCTTCCAACGGAGTGATGGTCAGATTATGAACGTGTGACTTGAGACTCAGCGCATCCGCCACCACGTTTGCTTTGCTGGGATGATAATGGATCTCTACTTCGTAATCCTTTATCAACTCCAACCATCTTCGCTGCCTCATGTTCAGCTTCTTCTGAGTGAATATGTACTTGAGGCTCTTGTGGTCGGTATATAAATGTACGAGGTTACCGAGTAGGTAGTGCCTCCACATTTTGAGTGCGAGTACCACGGCAACGAGCTCTAAGTCAAGAGTTGGATAATTTTGCTCATGGTTCCTGAGCTGCCGTGATCCATATGCGACCACCCTTTGGTCTTGCATCAGCACACATCCGAGCCCAATGCCAGATGCATTGCATTACACATCGAATGATTTTGTTGTGTCTGTCTGCGCCAAAACCGTGCTGATGTTAGGTGCTTCACTAATGCCTTGAATGCTGCTTCACATGCTGGACTCCAAACATATTTTATAGGCTTCTTCAGCAGCTCTGTCATAGGCTTGGCAACCTTCATGAAGTTCAGAATGAACCTCCGATAATATCCCGCGAGTCCGAGGAAACTCCGTATCTCGTGGACAGACCTCGGGGACTTCGAATTCAGCACTTGTGTGATCTTACTCGGGTCTACAGCGATGCCCTCCGCTGAGATAATATGCCCGAGAAAAGGCATTTCGCGTATACCTTGTGGTCTCGCAGCCTTTGCAAGACTATACGCAGATGCTTCGCGTGTTCTTCCTCCGACTTGGAATATACCAATATGTCATCGATGAAGACCACGACAAACTTGTCCAGCGCCGGCATGAATACCGAGTTCATAAAGTACATGAAATGACCTGGAGCATTGGTGAGGCCGAAAGACATGACCAGGTACTCATAAAGCCCGTACCTCGTCGAGAAATCCGTCTTTGGAGTGTACTCCGCCCGTATCTTAATCTGATGGTACCTGGATCTTAAGTCCATTTAAGAAAAGATCTTTGCTCCGACCAACTGATCAAACAACATATCGATCCATGGCAACGGGTACTTATTCTTGATAGTCATGGCGTTTAGGGAATGATAGTCCACGCAAAGCCGCAATGTCTCATCTTTCTTCTTCACAAATAATGCCGAACAGCCCCATGGTGAGGAGCTCAGCCTAATAAAACCCTTTTCCAGCAGGTCTGTCAACTGAGTTTTCAATTCCGCCAACTCTTTTGGTGCAATCTTGTACGACCTTCGAGATATTGGCATAGTTCGCAGTGCAAGCTCAATCTTTACACATATGGTAGCACATGAGAGATTTCTATAAAACCAACTTAGGGTTACTTGCATGTTTGGACCCTCGGTGGATTAATACCATAGAGTTGGAGTACTCAAGTGCATTGGGAGGGTTTAAAAATAAGAATTTAAACTAAATGTTCAGCTCAAATTTCAAATGAGGGGAGGACACAATGGTAATTCAAACTGTTGTGTTAAAACTCTTGTTTGCAGCAGCTAACACAAGAATCAAATTGCATATTTGGATTCCTTAGGTCCAAATTAGTGGGTGGGCAAAGTGTCATTAATTTTTGAAAAGGTTTGCTACCCATTTTTCCAAAAAGGATTTAAATGTGCAAAGAATTCAAATATACATTTGAATTTGGATGGATTTTGTCCAACTATCCAAATGCAGCTCAGGTTTTAAACTCCCAATATTTGAATTGGTCACTTGCAAAGTTTTGGAGATTTTTGAGGGATAAGGAGGGACTGCCTGTGGGTCCCACATGTCATAGGGCTCAGAAGACTTGCCCCTTAAGTTTTTCCCATCTGTCTCTCACTCAACCGAGGGATTTTCCCGAGCAGCACCAGCTGCTTCGCGCCACCTCCAGGGAGCCACCTCCTGCTCCTCTCTCTCACGCTGGCAACTGGGCAGCAGCTCACCCATCTCCTCAACGTGATCCACTCCCCACACAGCTGAGCCAAACGCTTTTGCTTCCTCCTCACGAACAGCACCCGCACAGCGATCTGTTCTCTCATCGGCGCCGCTCCTCAAACTTTCCACCGCACACCGGCGGTCGCTCAGCCTTTGCTCGGGCGACCAATACAAAAAGTGAGCGCCTACATGTGTATGAGTTGTTCCCCTGCTCAGCGCCGGTGGTCGTGGTGTCTGTTGGCCATAAATTGAAGATCAACGAGGGGTACCGAGGTGCAAACAGCGGAACCGCAACCGGCTCACCGTGGGTAGCACGCCACGACCGCTTTCACCATTCCTCCTCTACACAAAAAAGGTGTGCAGTGCTCCCTAGATCGTGCAGCTGCAAGCCGTATAGCGATTGATCAACCGGGTGAGGAGAATTTCCATATTTTCCGAAACATAGTGTATTCGGGGAGCGCTCGGTCTACCCCGAAATTCGGATTTCATGGTCCACCCCAGCTCGGGCGAGCTTGCACACAGCTTCTACACTTCCCAGCGGCCCTCCTCAACCAAGGATCGAGCTAAATGATCCAGAAATGACCGTGTTCTTGTTGTTTTTCGGGCCGCCATGGAAAAACCTCTCGGGTCACCGTGGAGCTCGATGTTGCCGGCCTTTTCATGAGGTTTGGCGGCCAGTTTCGACACCCTCTAGCTCCCACGGTGCTTTCCGATCATTCCCCGACCGTTTTGATGCGGTGTAGCATATTTCCGACCATGCTGGAACCCTAACGGCTGCTGCCACCGTCGGGCGCCCTGTTCCGGCGATCTACGGCCGCCAGCGACACCATAGATGGGAAGGTGGCGAGTTTGAGGTCGGGGGATGGCCGGGAAGGCTGTTCCGGCGACGCTCGCCGGAGGGCGCCACCGTGGTCGCTGTTTGGCGCGAGGAAGAAGAAGATCTGCTGGGTGGGACCCACTGGCAGGCGTTTAAACATTTTTGGATTTCCATTTTTCAGTTCAACATTTGAAGAGCCGCAACTTGGTGTAGGAATGTCCAAAAATTGTGAAACAAATTTTGTTGGATTCCACTAATAGAGTACTATCCAAATATACAACCCAATTGGTATGAAACCCGTTATTTAATTCTGGAAATTTCTTTAAACCTTTTCAGCAAAAGAGTTTTAGAGGAAGTTTGGTTCATCTAAAAATCCTCTAATTTTGCCAAAATATTCTTTAGAATGTTAGCGAACTCCTGTAAACGTTTCAGCTCATTTGGAGTTGATTTGATTAGGGGAATTCAGATTTGAAGTTGCTGTGTTCAAATGAGTACAGAAACAATTTCAGAAAATTTCCAAAACTTGGAAATTCAGTTCTAGGAAATCCTTAGCTCCAAAAATCCTAGGAAAATTCATGCATACTCCCTGAGCTATGTTTGAAAATGTAGTTCACTTGAATTTTCATGAAAGTGCAAGGTTATTCAGAATTAATTTCCTTTGTCATAAATGCCTAAGGAATTGTTCTGAGTGATCTATTCATTGAAAAATTCCAAATATTGGTCCAGATGACTTTCTTGTGACAGGGAACTCACAAGAAAATTTCCAGCTCCATTGGAGCCCTGGATCAGTCATGTTATGTTCAACTTCATTAGGTGATCACCACCCATGTGATGAACCCCACTTATCACTTGATCCTAATACTTTAACCCAAACCCAAACTACTAGCACCAGTGTTATTTTAAATTCTTAAACAGAGTTCCAGTTTTAAACTTGTCTTTAGCACTTGTTAGCAAAACTTTTACAATCAAACATATATGCATATTCATTTCGTGTAGTATCTACGTGGAGAATTTGAAGTCATCGGAGTGTAGATCAAGGAAGGAGGAAAACAATTAATCAAGCCATGTGGTCTTCACTAACTGAATTTCATATATATATATATATATATATATATATGTATATATGTATATATATATATGTATATATATATATGTATATATATATACATATATATAAGTCCCCTGCAAAACAAAGGCAAGCCCCGGTTTGCATCAAAACTTACAAGTTTTTATTTATATTCACTTCATATGTCTAGCATTTTGTTTATTGTATTAGTCTAGGTGGGATGACACTCCAAATGGATGACCCAGAAAATCCTGGAGTATAATGTAGAGTAGGTTAACACTTGATTATAACTGCTGATCTCAAGTTAATAAAAGTGGATTAAAAGAGGCATAACTCGAGTGTGCAGTTTCCTACTCGTGAACCGGGATTAAGGGGGATCAATCGGAAGAGTCGGGAATTGATCCTCATAGTTGGGAATGGAGACCAGGCAGTGGATGGAAGGATCAAGGACGTGGTCCTGTGAACCTAGTCTATGTCTGAGTCGATTAAGCCCCATTCTCGTGTGCGGCCCGTTGGACAAGTTTGAGTTGTGTGCCAGATGCATACTGGCTATATGGGACCAAGGAAACTGATGTAACATGTTAACCTGGGTGTCGAGGCATACCTAACCGTCTGATGCCGATGCTGAAAGGATAGAGAAGTTGGCTCTACGAGGGTTTGCCGTAGAGAGACTTAATTCCAGTCGGTGGGACCGGTTCGACATTTGGGTGTCGTGTGAAAAGTTGCCATGTACGACGTCAGTGATGGTTGTTGTGTGCAACATCGAGTACGGGCGTACGTGTCATGTCAGCCGGGTGTTTTTGATTGCAATCACCGTCGCTCGCGGAATGGACCGAGCATACTTGTTCTCTGCGTCGTGACGTAGTAATAAACTGGGAAAATTTAATAATGCTTCGTGAGTAATCATCATAATGGAGATGAGGAATGATCAACACTTTCACTAAATTTATATTCCCACCTTGGGCTAGTAGTGTCGAGGCAAAGTGTTTCTTGTTTGAATTTGGAGTCTCGACGTTGATGGCGCAAGGTCTGTATGAGTCTAGGGTAGCTCACTAAAGTTATTTTCACCTCGGACAAGTGACATCAAGATGAAGCGTTTCTTGTTTGATTGTGGAGTCTCGATGTAAATTGCGCGAGGGTTATAAAAGTGGCTCAAAACTTGATGTAAGGACCTTACTTTAGCTCAAGAGCATTTTTTGTGCAAACTGCTATATTCAGCCCTCTATTTTCAGCATGTCGAGTTTCATGATTAGGGTGATGGTTAAGTCTTGCTGAGCTTCGTGCTCACGGATACTGCATAAGTTGTTTTGCAGGTAATAACTGTACGCTGATATGTACGGGTGTCCGATGAGACTCGGAGCTCTCCTAGTGGTGAACTCATGGCATCCCCTGCCGCTGCTATTGTGATAGTGTTGCTAGCGAGAAGGGTCCGCGGGCTGGACACCTTCTCTGTTGCTTAGCATAGGTATGAGACGTGAGTTGTAATAGTCTTCCGCTGTAGAATATTTTGAGAAGTATTTGTAAAATTTACACTTTGTAAGCTTCCGCTTGATTTATGTAATATGATGCTTTATTATGTGTGCTGTTGGGTGCCGCATTGCATGGCACCACCCAATGCGCCCACCTTGGGCTAGTAGCGTCGAGGCAAAACGTTTCTTGTTTGATTGTGGAGTCTCGACGTTGATGGCGCATGGTCTGTATGAGTCTAGGGTAGCTCACTAAAGTTATTTTCACCTCGGGCAAGTGACATCGAGATGAAGCGTTTCTTGTTTTATTGTAGAGTCTCGATGTAAATTGCGCGAGGGTTATAAAAGTGGCTCAAAACTTGAAGTAATGACCTTCTTTTAGCTCAAGAGCATCTTTTGTGCAAACTGCTATATTCAGCCCTCTATTTTCAGCATGTAGAGTTTCATGACTAGGGTGACGGTTAAGTCTTGCTGAGCTTCGTGCTCACGGATACTGCATAAGTTGTTTTGCAGGTAATAACTTTACGCTGATATGTACAGGTGTCTGATGAGACTCGGAGCTCTCCGAGTGGTGAACTCATGGCAATCCCTGCCGCTGCTATTGTGATAGTGTTGCTAGCGAGAAGGGTCCGCGGGCTGGACACCTTCTCTGTTGCTTAGCATAAGTATGAGACATGAGTTGTAATAGTCTTCCGCTGTAGAATATTTTGAGAAGTATTTGTAAAATTTACACTTTGTAAGCTTCCGCTTGATTTATGTAATATGATGCCTTATTATGTGTGCTGTTGGGTGCCGCATCGGACGCCACCACCAAATGCGCCCACCTTGGGCTAGTAGCGTCGAGGCAAAGCGTTTCTTGTTTGATGGTGGAGTCTCGACGTTGATGGCGCAAGGTCTGTATGAGTCTAGGGTAGCTCACTAAGGTTATTTTCACCTCGGGCAGGTGACATCGAGATGAAGCGTTTCTTGTTTGATTGTAGAGCCTCGACGTAAATTGCACGAGGGCTATAAAAGTGGCTCAAAACTTGACGTAAGGACCTTCTTTTAGCTCAAGAGCATCTTTTGTGCAAACTTCTATATTCAGCCCTGTCACACCCAGTTTCTCCAAAGAGCAACCGAGGGAATATCACATGTATGCCAGGATCATTTTCTAATACATGTGACGACAAATAGTGAAGCATCATTATATTACAAGCCAAGTATTCGAATATAAATAAGTCTTACATAGCATAACGTCTCGATGGACGATAATATGTTCATAACATGTAAATAAAACAGCAGCGGAACATAAATCTTGTGAGATCCGTCATAGGCGTTGCCCGGGAGACTACATGAACCTAGAATCCTTCTTCGGGTCCGAAGTCTTGGTCATTGAACACCACGTCATCCACTTCACCTGAGCAGCAATTTAAACCAACAGAAAAGCAAGCTTGAGTACCGTTGGTACTCAGCAAGTGTGGGAAAGTTATGTCATGCATGGCTATAGCAAGGAGAGGTTGAACTCATGGTTAAAGCACTACACAATTATTACCTATCACCTAAGCTTATAAAGCACCTACATTACTACACAGGTGAAATGGTCCCAATCCCTCAACCCATCATCAATATCTATTAACCATGATCTCATCTCCAATGTTAAGCTTCCCGCTTAACATCCTCACTTCCCAATTCATCAACCTCTAATCATGAATAAGTCCAAGACCCTCTTGACCGTGAGCACGGCTGTCATGACAGTTTTGACTCTACAGAGGTTGCACCACTGTACCCACATGTAGTGATTTCATCCCCCGTTGCCGGGTGGACTAAAAGAACCTCCATTATGCCAGTGGCCGCGAACCACGTTCACACTTCTGAGGTGTGTAGCCAGGAGATCACTACGTGGCCTTTACAAAGGGATTCCCGACGAATGTGGGCCCACTGAGGTTTCACCTCTAACAGCATACAAGAGGCTCCAACCTTGCTGCAGTGGCCCCCTCTTGAGCCTTACGGTTCATATGGTAGTCCAGCTGACACCTATTCCCCGCACCATCCAAACACCCATACTACGCCGGAGATACACCTAATTAATTGGCCAAGCTGCCCCATCTCAGCATGTGGTTGGCACGGTAAAGCCTGGTTACATGCTCCATGAACCGGTCCTTAGGATCCAGGCAAGCACTAAACACAAACCCGAGTCTCGTGCACACAGCACCAACCAAATCATCCAACTTGCGTCGATCCCTACCTCTATATAATTCATAATATCTCATTCAAGAGTAAGGTAAACAAGTTGATGATCTCATATCCCCCTTATCCCATTCTAAGCATGGCTAAGCATAAGTAATATGAATGAATGACTTAATAAAATAAATCCGAACCCAGGCTACAAGGAAGTAAGATAATGAAAATCTAGGGAAACTTCCTAACTTGGGTACCATATTCCAAATTGACAATGCAATTAATTAAATTCTAACTACACATCCTAGTATAGGATCAAAGTGGTCAAGGACACTTGCCTTCTTCCTGCTGCTCTGGGAATGGAAAGTCTTGATCTTGAAAGGTGAGAACCTGCTCTGGGGCTGGTTCTACTCATGCCAATACACACATAGCAAAAGAAAACAACATTCCATAAGCCATAGTCCACACTTCCACTCATGCAAACCACACATACATACATATGAAAGTCATTCACATTTTTAAGTGTTGTGGTTACCCTAGATGTGTTGATTTTAGGCCTACATGCACTTTTAAACATATATATTATTTCTAACTTTTGTATTCAGATTTCTAAGTGCACACTATATATGAATTTCCAATTTGAACAAATTCTCTATATTTAATTAATACACTTCTTAGCCACAAAATTTGCATGAAAGATAATTTACTACTCAAATAGGTTTTCAGATCTTCTACAAAATCTTAATTTGATGTTTTTTGGATTTAGAGACCTCATTTAACATTTTCTAATTATGCATACCTATTTTCCTATATTTTCAGATTTATTTTCTATGCCTAAAAGTGAACTTTAATATTAAAATAGGAAGACATATCACCTAAACAGAATATGTTCTTATCTAAAATGTTCAATAAAATATCTTTGAACTTCCTCTATGATGGGAATCAAATTAAATTCATTTTACCCATTTTCAGAATTATTTTCTCTCCTAAAAATGAATTTCCAGCAATAATAAAAATAAACAGCACTTAGTCAGATTTCATTTCAGCCTAAAATCAGTTCTCAACTCATTCTAAATGTTTTCCAAGTGCTAGGAAAATTTACATTTGTATTTGCACATGTGTCTACATCACCATTTGAATTTAAATTCTACTCATATGTTCAAATTTCTGAATTTAATATCCTATAGGGTCTGAAGGGCAAATCCACCCTACTGCAGGGTTTAATTTACCATGTCCTAAATTTCCAGGGGCTAAAACTGATGTTTAAACGGGTTTGCATAAATTCCCGAGGGTCCAAGGGCTAGATCAGAAGTTTTCTGGGGCTAGATCCGTTTTCCTCAGAACCCCAGGGGGTAGCGCGTAAGTTTCCTGGGGTTCAATTTGTGGGGCCGATGTGGGCCGTTGGATTTAAAAAGGACGGCTGAGATTATAACGCGAAGCGGTACGGGTTAGATCTATTCGGGACCGCACGATTTAAAATAGACGGGCCTCAGGGGGCCACGTTGCCCTGGCCGGAGCCAGCCTGCGCGTGCGGCGGCGCGCGGCGGCGGGGCGGTGATCTCGCTGGCGCAGCTTCGGTTCCTTGCCGCTATACGCTAAAACCTGCGGTTTTTCACACAGATCGATTGCGGAGGGGTAGAGGAAGCTCACCTAGGGGTTTCTCGGGCTTGGGGAGGTCGGAGCTGCTCTTCGGTACTCGTCGAAACCGGTGCTAGGGTGCAAGACTCGTCGCTTCCTTCACCTGCAGGGCTCCCCGGCGGGGGTGGAACACGACCAGCCCGTTAGATCAGAGAAACCGGACGAGAATCGAAAGAAAACAGCCGTGGATGCCTCGGTTCTCACCGGAGAGAAAGATGGAGCGGGTAAGGGGAAACCGGCGAGTTTTCTTGCGTTTAAATGCACAAGGAGCGGCGGCGGGGGTCAGTTTAGATGTGCAGCAGCGTCTTTCCGAAGATCGGGCATGGAAATCGGTTGGAGCAGCGGCGATCGGTGCGGGAAGATCGGAGCAATTGGGGGCGCGCGGGGGAGGGGGGGGAAGAAGATCACATGCGGGCCCCGCACGTCAGAGAGAGAGGGGGGAACAGCCGTGGGCTGTTGGGCCGGCTGAGGTGGGTTTTGGCCCACTGGCTGTTTTTCTTTTTCTTTTTCCTTTTTCTTTTCTGTTTTGATTCAAATTTAAATTCCAGTTTGAATTTGAATTGTTTCACCACATGCATTACGTCCAAAAATTTTAAATTCCCCTCTTTAACAGGTTTTGGGGTGTTACAACTCTACCCCCCTTAAAAGAAATCTTGTCCTCGAGATTGGTGACTCTAGGAAAACAAATCCGGAAACTGTGCTTTGAGCTCGTCTTCTCGCTCCCATGTGGCTTCTGCTTCCGAGTGATGCTTCCACTGCACTTTGCACATTCGGATTCTTTTATTTCTTGTGAGGCGTTCCATTGTCTCCAAAATCTTGACCGGTTGCTCGGCATAAGAAAGATCCTCTCGTACGTCCACCTCATTCATGGGTAACATCTCTTCGGGTGTTCTTAAACATTTCTTGAGTTGTGACACATGGAATACATTGTGCACATCTAATAGGCGAGCCGGTAGTTCTAGTTGATAGGCCACTTTGCCTTTCCTCTCCAGAATCTGGAAGGGTCCGATGTATCGAGGAGATAGATTCCCTTTCACCTTGAACCGACGAAGCCCTTGGATAGGGGACACCTTGAGATAAAACATAGTCTCCCACATTGAAAACGAGCTCTCTTCTCCGTACATCGGCATAGCTCTTTTGTCGGGTCTGGGCTATCCTCAAGTTGTTGCGGATTTCCCTCACTTTCGGCTCGACTTCTTGTAGTACCTCGGGCCCAAACAATTTACTTTCCCCTGTTTGGTTCCAAAATAGTGGAGTTCTGCACTTCCTCCCATACAACGCCTCAAATGGTGACATCTTCATACTGGCCTGATAACTGTTGTTGTAGGAGAACTCCGCATACGGTAAGTTCTTATCCCAACTCCTATTGTTCTTGAGTGCACAAGCTTTCAACATATCCTCAAGGATCTGATTGGTTCTTTCCATCTGCCCGTCAGTCTGGGGGTGATAGGCAGAACTAAAATTCAGATGAGTTCCCATGGTCTCATGTAACTTCTGCCAGAACCTTGAGGTAAACTGTGTTCCTCGATCTGACACTATCTTCTTTGGCACTCCATGAAAACACACGATTCTTGACATGTACAATTCTGCCAATTTGGATCCGCTGTAGCTTTCTTTCACGGGGATGAAATGAGCTACCTTAGTCAGCCTGTCGATTATGACCCATATCGAATCATATCCCGATTGGGTCCTAGGCAGTCCCACTATGAAGTCCATACCTATTTCTTCCTATTTCCATTCAGGCACTTTGAGTGGTTGCAACAGTTCTGCGGGTCTTTGATGTTCTGCTTTTACTAGCTGACATGTGTCACATAGGGCGACATATTCCATGACATCTCGCTTCATGCCATACCACCAATATCTGCTCTTGAGGTCATGATACATCTTCGTACTCCCGGGATGAATGGAATAGTCGGAATCATGAGCCTCCTTCAAAATCAGTTCACGGATCTCCTTCACCTCAGGCACACAGATTCTTTTCCCATGCCACACCGTACCTTATTCATCCTCTCTGAACCAAGGAGCTTTATTCTCTTTGATGAGTTCTCTGATTTCTTGTATCTTCTCATCATTCTTCTGACCGTTGCGTATGTCTTGCTCCAATGTGGAGTCCACCTCCATGGCAATGGCCTCCCCACTATTCACCAGGCATAGATTGAGTTTTGCGATCTCTTCCTTCAACTCCGTAGGCATGTCATTTAAGCTCAACATGTTGACGTGCACCTTCCGGCTTAAAGCATCTGCCACGACATTCGCTTTCCCAGGATGATAGTTGATGCCCACATCAAAGTCGTTGATTATCTCTAACCATCTCATTTGTCTGAGGTTGAGATCTGGCTGGGGTGAAAAATGTAATTTAAGCTCTTATGATCTGTATATATCTCTGTCCTCTTTCCCATCAAGTAATGCCGCCAAATCTTCAATGTGTGGACCACTTAGGCTAGTTCTAGGTCATGCTAGGGTAGTTCTTCTCTTGTTTTTGGAGCTGCCGGGACGCATAGGCAACGACATGCCCCTCTTGCATGAGAACACATCCCAACCCATGTCCAGATGCATCGCAGTACACCGAAAAGTTCTTCTGCATATCTGGTATAACTAGCACTAGGGCTGTTGTCAATCTTTTCTTCAGCTCTTGGAAACTCGTCTCACACTCCGGTGTCCAGGTGAATGTGATTCCCTTCTCAAACAATTTGGTGAGGGGTCTCGAGATCTTGGAGAAACCCTCAATGAACCGTCGATAATACCCAACCAATCCTAAGAAGCTTCGAATTTCCCCGACATTTTCAGGGGTCTTCCACTTATGCACATCCTCCATCTTGGCGGGATCTACGGAGATTACTCCATCCGAGATTATATGTCCTAAAAAGGGAACTCTCTTCAGCCAAAACTCACACTTGCTCAACTTGGCATATAGTTGGTGTTACTCTCAACTTTTGCAACACCAATCTTAAATGTCCCTCATGTTCTTCTTCATCTTTGGAGAAGAAAAGAATGTCATCAATGAAAACCACCACAAATTTGTCCAGATATTCCATGAATACCTTGTTCAAGAGATACATGAAATACGCCGGGGCATTAGTTAGCCCGAACGGCATGACACTGTATTCATACAGCCCGTACCGAGATACGAAAGCTGTCTTTGGAATGTCAGTTTGCCTTATCTTCAGTTGGTGGTATCCCGACCTAAGATCAATTTTTGAGAATACACAAGCTCCTCTCAACTGATCAAATAAGTCTCCAATACGGGGTAATGGGTACTTGTTCTTGATGGTTACTTCATTCAACGCACGGTAGTCTACGCATAACCTTTGGGTTTCGACCTTCTTGGGCCCAAATATCACTGGAGCTCCCCATGGTGAGGAACTAGGACGGATATACCCCTTCTCTGTCAATTCTCTTATATGTTCCTTGAGCTCTTCCAGCTGTTTGGAGTCCATCCGATAAGGCCTCTTGTATATTGGGGCTGTTCCATGTACTAGTTCAATCACGAATTCCACTTCGCGATCGGGAGGCATACCTGGCAACTCCTCCAGAAAAACGTCTGGATATTCCCTGATAATCCTTATCTGTTCCACTTCCACCTCAACTTGATTGAGTTTAATGTCCCTCCTAGGTTCTTGCACGGCTATGAACTTCACTTTTGTGCCGCTAGTGTGAGTTAGTTCCACCGTTCTTGTCGAACAATGAATGATACCTTTATGTTTAGTCAACCAATCCATACCCAAAATAATATCTATCCCTTGTGAGTCTATCACTATGAGGTTTGCAGTAAATACTACCCCATTAATGTCTAGATTCACCTTGGGACACACTTGTCTTGTCCTTATTTCTCCCCCTAGAGAGTTCACTGCTAACATATGATTCATTTGTGTTGTTGCTAGATCATGCTTCTTAACAAACCCTTGAGCAATGAACGAGTGGGTAGCACCAGAATCGAACAATAGGGTTGCAATGTGTAAATTTGCACGAAACTTACCAATTACCATGTCAGGTGCCTCTTGCGCTTCCTCCATGGTCACGTGGTTCACCCGTCCTCGCATTACATTCTGCTGCTGTGGCTGGATTGGTTTCTTCTTTGGGCACTTATGAGCGTAGTGCCCCACTTCACCACAATTGAAGCATTGCACCCCAATTTTAGGTGCCTGGCCTTTGTTATCTTGGGGTTGGTTCTGTGGCCCTTGTCCTGCTGGTCGAGGTTGATGAGTGGGGCGTGGCTGCTGCATAATCTGACGCTGCGTCTGTACGGGTGCTGATGGAGGCCTGAAGTTCGGGTTGTACCCTATCGGTGTCGGGTAGGGTACCACAGCACGGCCCGTCTGCCCTGCAGGTTGCTGCATCAGACGTGGACGTGTGTTGCTGCTTGATGCTTGGTGTGACCATCCCATCTTCCTCTTGTTTTCATTCTCCAAGACCTTCAGCTTCCTCTCCACGACAAATGCTCTGTCTACCATCTTTTGAAAACTTTCATATTCGTTGGAGGACATTGCACATTGCATTTTCCATGGTAAGTCCTTCCACAAAACAATCCTTTTTCTGCTCATCAGTTTCGATGTCCCGTGGTGCATAACGGGATAGTTGGGTAAACTTGGTGAGGTATTCCCTCACAGTCATGTTGCCTTGCTGCAGTCCCAAGAACTCCTTTCTCTTGTTCTTGAGTTCATCCCTTGGTATGTAGTGGTTGCGGAAACTGCGCTTGAACTCTTTCCAAGTGATGTTCTCAGGGTCGTGATGGGCTGCCACGTAAGCGGTCCACCAATCAGCAGCAGGTCCATGAAATTGTTGAGAGGCAAACAGCACCCTCTCGTACCCTTGGCATTGTATGATCCTCATCTTACTCTCAATGGTCTTTAGCCAATCATCTGCCTCCAGAGGTTCAGCAGCACTTGCAAACTTTGGGGGTTGAGTTCCCAGAAACTCACTCAACCTTGGTTGTCGTGGTGCAGCTTGTGGGGGTGGAGCTTGGTGTAAGTTGGCCACCACTTGAGTTAAACTCTGGATGAGCTGATTCTGATTTTCGATCATTTGGTAGATAGGATCAGCTCCTTCGCGGCGATCACCCCTGTCTTGCCCTCAAGCTGGCACGAAGCAACGCCTCAGTCTCCTTCAGGGTGTCACGAACATCCTGAAGCTCCTGCTGGCACTCCTGCAGTCGAGAGCTAAGCATAGCTGCATCCTCCAGGCACAGGTCCATGTGCTAATTTGAAGTCCCCTGCTGCACTGGCGGGTATTTATACTCCGCGGTGCCACTCTCACGCTGGAGGACATTACTCAGTCCTGTCCAGGTGGCGACGGTTTATGTAACTCTGGTAGGTTATGGCCTCCTAGGTGACATCCTTCTCAGCATCGGCCTAAGTCGCACGACAAACTGGAGAGCGGTGGATCTTGAGCAGCTGGTTTTCATGGATAATCCTCATCTCTGAGCTCCATTCTTCACGCTTCTCACGGATGGTCCTGGTGGAGCTGTAGTTTATGATCAGCTTGCCAACATTGCCGGCAGCGTGGAGCATACGCCGAAGACGGCGCAACAAGCCTCCTACTGCCAACCCGTAGGAGTGGTACGTCACCGGGCGCTTCTCCTCTCTCAAGGCAAGGGCAGCTACAGGAACTCTCCCTCCGGTGGACTTGCGGGCGGTGTGAACCATGCGAACCATCTAAAACATAAAGCATTTAAAATCAAGTTAGATAATAATTAAATAAAGATTGTATTTTGAATAAAAGTCGGGGCAAGATGAACAAATAAAGTGACCCCATTAAATAACACTTCCAACCCACACCTTTTGTAAAATAGTTTTTAAGAAAATAGGGTCCTTAAATACGTCCATTTCTACCTAGGTCCACGTTCCTACGGGCAACCTTGGCTCTGATACCACTTCTGTCACACCTAGTTTCTCCAAAGTGCAACCGAGGGAATATCACATCTATGCCAGGATCATTTTCTCATACATGTGACGATAAATAGTGAAGTGTCATTATATTACAAGCCAAGTATTCGAATATAAATAAGTTTTACATAGCATAACGTCTCGATGGACGATAATATGTTCATAACATGTAAATAAAACAGCAACGGAATATAAATCTTGTGAGCTCCGTCACAGGCGTTGCCCGGGGGACTCCGTGAACCTAGAATCCTTCTTCGGGTCCGATGTCTTGGTCATTGAACACCACGTCATCCCCTTGACCTGAGCAGCAATTTAAACCAACAGAAAAGCAAGCTTGAGTACCGTTGGTACTCAGCAAGTGTGGGAAAGTTATGTCATGCATGGCTATAGCAAGGAGAGGTTGAACTCATGCTTAAAGCACTACACAATTATTACCTATCACCTTAGCTTATTAAGCACCTACATTACTACACAGGTGAAATGGTCCCAATCACTCAACCCATCATCAATATTAATTAACCATAATCTCATCTCCAATGTTAAGCTTCCCGCTTAACATCCTCACTTCCCAATTCATCAACCTCTAATCATGAATAAGTCCAAGCCGCTCTTGACCGTGAGCACGGCTGTCATGACAGTTTTGACTCTGCAGAGTTTGCACCACTGTACCCACATGTAGTGATTTCACCCCCCGTTGCCGGGTGGACTAAAAGAACCTCCATTATGCCAGTGGCTGCGAACCACGTTCACACTTCCGAGGTGTGTAGCCAGGAGATCACTACGAGGCCTTTACAAAGGGATTCCCGACGAGCATGGGCCCACTGAGGTTCACCCCTAACAGCATACAAGAGGCTCCAACTCCGCTGCAGTGGCCCCCTCTTGAGCCTTGTGGTTCATATGGCAGTCCAGCTGACACCTATTCAACGCACCATCCAAACACCCATACTACGCCGGAGATACACCTAATTAATTGGCCAAGCTGCCCCATGTCAGCATGTGATTGGCACGGTAAAGCCAGGTTACATGCTCCATGAACCGGTCCTTAGGATCCAGGCAAGCACTAAACACAAAACCGAGTCTCGTGCACACAACACCAACCAAATCATCCAACATGCCTCGATCCCTACCTCTACATAATTCATAATATCTCATTCAAGAGTAAGGTAAACAAGTTGATGATCTCATATCCCACTTATCCCATTCTAAGCATTGCTAAGCATAAGTAATATGAATGAATGACTTAATAAAATAAATCCCAACCCAGGCTACAAGGAAGTAAGATAATGAAAATCTAGGGAAACTTCCTAGCTTGGGTACAATATTCCAAATTGACAATGCAATTAATTAAATTCTAACTACACATCCTAGTATAGGATCAAAGTGGTCAAGGACACTTGCCTTCTTCCTGCTGCTCTGGGAATGGAAAGTCTTGATCTTGAATGGTGAGAACCTGCTCTGGGACTGGTTCTACTCATGACAATACACACATAGCAAAAGAAAACAACATTCCATAAGCCATAGTCCACACTTCCACTCATGCAAACCACACATACATACGTATGAAAGTCATTCACATTTTTAAGTGTTGTGGTTGCCCTAGATGTGTTGATTTCAGGCCTACATGCACTTTTAAACCTATATATTATTTCTAAATTTTGTATTCAGATTTCTAAGTGCACACTATACATGAATTTCCAATTTGAACAAATTCTCTAAATTTAATTAATACACTTCTTAGCCACAAAATTTGCATGAAAGATAATTTACTACTCCAAATAGGTTTTCAGATCTTCTACAAAATCTTAGTTTGAAGTTTTTTGGATTTGGAGACCTCATTTAACATTATCTAATTATGCATACCTATTTTCCTATATTTTCAGATTTATTTTCTATGCCTAAAAGTGAACTTTAATATTAAAATAGGAAGACATATCACCTAAACAGAATATGTTCTTATCTAAAATGTTCAATAAGATATCTTTGAACTTCCTCTCTGATGGGGATCAAATTAAATTCATTTTACCTATTTTCAGAATTATTTTCTAGCCTAAAAATGAATTTCCAGCAATAATAAAAGTAAACAGCACTTAGTCAGATTTCATTTCAGCCTAAAATCAGTTCTCAACTCATTCTAAATGTTTTCCAAGTGCTAGGAAAATTTACATCTGTATTTGCACATGTGTCTACATCACCATTTGAATTTAAATTCTACTCATATGTTCAAATTTCTGAATTTAATAACCTATAGGGTCTGAAGGGCAAATCCACCCTACTGCAGGGTTTAATTTACCATTTCCTACATTTCCAGGCACCTAATTACACAAAACAGAGAGGTTTTCCTAATATTTATTAAGTCCAGCGGCTAAAACTGATGTTTAAACGGGTTTGCATAAATTCCCGAGGGTCCAGGGGCTAGATCAGAAATTTTCCGGGGCTAGATCCATTTTCCTCATAACCCCAGGGGGTAGCGCGTAAGTTTCCTGGGGTTTAATATGTGGGGCTGATGTGGACCGTTGGATTTAAAACGGATGGCTGAGATTATAATGCGAAGCGGTACGGGTCAGATCTATTCGGGACCGCACGATTTAAAATAGACGGGCCTTAGGGGGCCATGTCGCCCTGGCCGGAGCCAGCCCGCGCGTGCGGCTGCGCGCGGCAGCGGGGCGGTGATCTCGCCGGCGCAGCTTCGGTTCCTTGCCGCTACACACTAAAACTTGCGGTTTTTCACACGTATCGACTGCGGACGGGTAGGGGAAGCTCAACTAGGGGTTTCTCGGGCTTGGGGAGGTCGGAATTCGGCTCTGCGACGACGGTGGTCGGAGCTGCTCTTCGGTGCTAATCGAAACCAGTGCTAGGGCGCAAGACTCGTCGCTTCATTCACCTGCAGGGCTCCCCGGCGGTGGCGGAACACGACCAGCCCGTTAGATCAGAGAAACCGGACGAGAATCGAAAGAAAACAGCCGAGGATGCCTCGGTTCTCACTGGAGAGAGAGATGGAGCGGGTAAGGGGAAACCGGCGAGTTTTCTTGCGTTTAAATGCACAGGGAGAGGCGGCGGGGGTCGGTTTAGATGTGCAGCAGCGCCTTGCCGAAGATTGGGCGTAGAAAATGGTTGGAGCAGCGGCGATCGGCGTGGGAAGATTGGGGCAGTTGGGGGCGCACGGGGGAGGGGGGGAGAAGATGACACGAGGGCCCCGCACGTCATAGAGAGAGGGGGGGGGGGACAGCCACGGGCTGTTGGGCCGGCTGAGGTGGGTTTCGGCCCACTGGCCGTTTTTCTTTTTCTTTTTCCTTTTTATTTTCTGTTTTGATTCAAATTTAAATTCCAGTTTGATTTTGAATTGTTTCACCACATGTATTACGTCCAAAAATTTTAAATTCCCCTCTTTAACAGGTTTTGTGGTGTTACAAGCCCTCTATTTTCAGCATGTAGAGTTTCATGACTAGGGTGACGGTTAAGTCTTGCTAAGCTTCGTGCTCACGGATACTGTATAAGTTGTTTTGCAGGTAATAACTGTACGCTGATATGTACAGGTGTCCGATGAGACTCGGAGCTCTCCGAGTGGTGAACTCATGGCAACCTCTGCCGCTGCTATTGTGATAGTGTTGCTAGCGAAAAGGGTCCGTGGGATGGACACCTTCTCTGTTGCTTAGCATAAGTATGAGACGTGAGTTGTAATATTATTCCTCTGTAGAATATTTTGAGAAGTATTTGTAAAATTTACACTTTGTAAGATTCCGCTTGATTTATGTAATATAATGCTTTATTATGTGTGCTGTTGGGTCCCGCATCGCACGGCACCACCTAATGTGAATCCTGGGCGAGCGGCACGGCCCCGTGATTGGGATCGGGCCCTCACAGCGTGGTATCAGAGCCGCATTGGTAATAGCACACGGAATAAGGATCGTATTACGACAAAAAAACTTAGGGTACGGTGAGAAAACGGTATTAGGCCCACATAAGGACTATAGTAGTATAGTTACTTAAGTGGCGTGACTAACATACTTGTTATAATTCTGAACATTGATTATGTAACGACGCACCTACGTCAGGTAAGAATGGTATGGAATGCCACCGAAAGTGGTTCAATTTCGGTTAGCTCCCCTGACGAGGAAAGTGGATCAGGGATAGGTCTCACAGCTTGGTGTGAGACGTTAATATGAAACTCTTGGACTCTTCATGTTCCTGAGTTCATATGAAATGCTGATCCCTAGCGTGCATTAGGCAAGTAAGTGGAGATCCCATCGTGTGGTCAGTAATGCGATAGTGTGTTCTTCTGGAAATAGCCTAGGAGGACATACGCAGCGCTTGCCATCGGCGTGCCCTACAGGGCAGTAGGTGGTATCCGTTGGGTTGATAACATTCCCAACCGTGACCGCCCGTTCATGATATACTCGGGTTCCCCGTTGTGTGGTGTAAAAACACGACCATGTACCTTGACGTGGCTTGACTCATGGACGGCCGTATGGCAATGATACAGGCGTTTGTATTTACTTTCAAATATGGAACTGTCTGAAATGAAACAACCTTTGAGTGCACCACTATTGAGTGTTCTTTTGCAGGTACCATTCACGTACGTATTTCGTGCAGTACACGTGTGCGAGTGACCATCTTAGTGCCACAATTGAGACGTATATACTGGTACAAGCCGGTTTAGGATTTTCTTTGGTGAGGCTACGTAGTACCAACATGCTTCTTACGGTGCATCGACACCGTACTACACTAATAATCCTCTTCCCTATGAAGAAATGATTCATGAGCTAAATTTCAACTAAAAAGGGAAGTTTGAAACAAATATTAGTTACTGTACTCTTATTTTGAGCTAAGATTCAAATGAGAGTATAACTAGGCGTCAAAGTTTTCAAAAACAGAGTGCTTTGTTTCAGGCAGGAATTCCTGATGGACTTTAACAGAGCATAACTCTGAGTCATTTTAACCAATTAAGGTGTATGATACAGTTCTGGAAAATTTTCAAGTGCTCTACAACTTTCTTGTAGACCTCCAAAGCAAGATCACACGTTAAGTTGGCGAAAAGTCCAGTTGAAGGCAAACTGTTCAGAACCAGGACAGCAGCAAAACCTCTCTTGACGTTTCAGTTTTTATGCCATAACATGTTGTAGAAAAATCCCTAAGGAGCCTATGATACACCTTTGGAAAGGTTATGAGATAAGAAACATTGTTGTAGTTCCAAGTTTGTTCAGATTCATATTGTATCTGCGTATACAACTGTGATAAGTCAGCCACCTACAAAGGAGATGCTGGCAAATTTTATCTAGAAATTCTGTCAACTTTGAGCAATCATAACTGTTGATCCAGAAGTGATATGGAGGCATTTGAATACTCGTTGGAAATATATTGAAGTTAACTTTAACTTTGATATTCAACTTGAGTTATGGAAGTGCTTTTAACTGGATCAAAATCTTGTTTGTTTGAGGACCGATCAATCTGCTTTTAAATCCTTGCTGTTAGTACATCAGTTTGCGCTTAAATAATTTTGCTTACATGTTAAGATTTCATTATCAGTGTTGCACTACTTTGTTTATGGAATAAATCAGGTGATAGTGTTGAACTGATAATGAACTCGTGCAATTGCAGAATGGTGCGAACTCGTTCCATGGGTGAGGTGGGTGGTTCCAGTGGTGGTGGTGATTATAACTCTCCACAGAGGGAGCAGCGAGCTCCACAACTGCAACCGCCACAGGAACCTTCACCTACGGTCACAATGGCTGACATTCTGGCTGCCATGACGGGTGCAAGCGATGAGCGAACTGACTTTCTCCGCACCCTGGTGATGAATACATCCCGTCAAGGGGGATGTCAAGATGAATACTTGCGCCAACCTCAAATGAATTCCTATGTTGAGTTCTTGGCAACTCAACCACCGGTTTTCATTGAAGCTGAGGATCCTCTGGTGGCGGATAGCTGGATCCGTACCATTGAGTCTAAGTTCGGGTTGCTCCAATGCACCGAACATCAGAAGGTTTTATATGCGGCACAACAACTTCACGGGTTTGCCAGTGCCTGGTGGGCAAATCAACTCGCCTCCCTACCAGCTGGACATGATTTTACATGGACAGAATTCTGGAAGGCATTTCTTGCATATCAGGTTCCTTCCGGAATAATTCAGCAGAAACTCGAGGAGTTTCTGGTCTTAAAACAAGGAGGGAGGGATGCATACGAGCATTCGCGAGTGTTCAACAAGCTGGCACAGTATGCGCCTCAACATGTGAACACTGAGGCACAAAATTGTGAATGGTTCTTCCACAGCCTCAATCCCAAGTTAAAGAAAAGACTCGTTTTAGCTGATCGAAAGAACTTTAACGAATTGATGAGTGCTGCCATCATGGTTGAAGATGCTCAGCGGGAAGTTCAGGCTGAGAAAAGAAAGATCCATATACCACCGGAGAGTAGCAGTAGTGCTCCTCATAAATACAGGGTGGTAGACAGTACCTTGAACTGTCAGCTGATGCAGCCGGCTCGACGACTCCAGCAATATTCAGGTCGTTCGTCCCAATACTCTGAATTCGGACAGCTGCAACAACGGTATATGCAGCCACGTTATTCTGTTCCTCAAGTGTTCTTGTCGCAGAAGAATACAACCAGTGTCCATACTCAGAGCAACCAGGAACCGTCTGAGGAACCGTGCTTCACGTGCGAGTACTTGAGTCACATCAGCAGGAAGTGTCCAGAAAGGATACGCCACAGAGAAACTACACCGGAGCAGGGTATAAATAAACACGGTGCTCAGCTTCAAGGAAAAGCCCCAAAATCCGGGTGCATTTACCATACAGCACTAGAGAATGTGCCGGATGGGGCACCTGTGCTAGCGGGAATATTCACCATCAATGGACTGCCCGTGTTAATTTTATTTGACTCTGGAGCTACACAACAATTTTATCAGCAGGTTATTTGTGTGCAAAGCTGAGCTCTCCACCACTACACCAAAAGATCACTATCTTATCCGCTCACCCGGTGGAAACATAGCTGCTAACGAAGTGGTGATCAAAGCACCCTTGTGCTTAGGTGGAAAATTATACCCTACAACCCTCATTGTATTAGAGGGGCAAAAGATCGATGTGATCTTAGGAATGGCGTGGATGAACTACCACGGGGCTGTTCTTGACATCGGTCCACGGATTGTTAGTTTGGACTCTCCGATCTACGTTCTCCAAACACTCATACTTGAAGCCGTGGATTCTAAAAATCTAGTGGTGTACCACAGTGTGACCATGAAACTGAAGGATATTCCGGTAGTCCGTGAGTACCCAGATGTGTTTCCTGACGATCTTCCAGGGATGCCGCCTGAAAGGGACGTGGTATTCAAGATCGAGTTAGCACCGGGAACCACACCGATATCTCGGAGACTGTACAAAATGTCTCCGAAGGAATTAGCTGAACTGAAAGAACAGCTAAAGGACTTAATGGATAAAGGGTTCATCCGACCTAGCTCATCGCCATGGGGCTGTTCAGCCCTCTTTGTGAAGAAAAAGGATGAGTAACTTCGGTTATGTGTGGATTATCGGCCGCTGAATGTAGTGACGATCAAAAATAAATATCCACTACCGCGGATTGATATATTATTTGATCAGTTGGTGGGTGCCAAGGTATTCTCCAAGATGGACTTACAGTCCGGTTATCATCAGATAAAAATCAGAGCAGAGGATATACCGAAGACGGCTTTCTCGACTAGATACGGGCTCTATGAGTATCTAGTCATGTCTTTCGGGCTAACAAATGCACCCGCACACTTCATGTATCTCATGAATTCTGTATTCATGCCTGAGTTGGATCAATTCGTCATGGTTTTCATCGATGACATTCTCGTATACTCCAAATCGGAGGAGGAGCACACCAAACATCTCCATATTGTGCTCCAACGCTTACGGGAACATAAGCTGTATGCCAAATTCAGCAAGTGTGAATTTTGGATCAGCAAGGTACCATTCTTAGGAAACATTATGTCAGCGGAGGGTGTGGCCGTAGATCCAACTAAAATTGACGAAGTCTTGAAGTGGGAGTCTCCTCTGTTCATCAAATCCGCAGTTTTCTGGGGCTGGCGGGTTACTATCGGAGATTTATTCCCAGCTTCTCGAAGGTGGCTAAACCAATGACAGAACTATTGAAGAAGAGCAGCAAGTATGTATGGACGGAAGCCTGTGAAGAGGCATTTCAAACTTTGAAGAAACATCTCACAACGGCACCGGTTTTAGCCCAACCAGACACAACTAAGCCATTTGATGTTTATTGTGATGCATCAGGCATTGGACTTGGCTGCGTCTTAATGCAAGATAGAAGCGTGATCGCGTATGGGTCTCGTCAACTCCGCAACACCGAGCAGCACTACCCTACTCATGATCTAGAACTCGCTGCGTTGGTGCTTGCATTGAAGATGTGGAGGCACTACTTACATGGAAATTTAGTTCACCTCTACACCGACCATAAGAGCCTCAAATATATATTCACTCAGAAGGATATTAATATGAGGCAGTGGAGATGGCTGGAATTAATCAAAGACTATGAGCTCGAGATCCATTACCATCCGGGCAAAGCTAACGTGGTGGCTGATGCACTCAGTCACAAGTCCCACGTGAATAACTTCTCGGTTGTTCCAGATGAGGATGAAGAACCAAGCTTGCGGGTGATTCCGTATGGGGCGTTGTATAATCTTGCTTTTCTGCCTACCATTAGAGAATAGATTGTACAAGCCCAGAAGAGAGGTAAAGGAATGAAGAAAATCCGGGCAAGAATCAATGAGGACAAAATGAAATGTTTCCGGAAAGATGATCAAGGTGTGTTATGGTTTAACAACCGTATCGTGGTACCCCGGAACCTGAAGCTAAGAAAGAAGATCTTGGATGAAGCTCATATGTCCATGTACTCGATACATCCAGGGAGCAATAAGATGTATCAAGACCTTAAGACAATATTTTGGTGGACTAGGATGAAGCGAGAAATTGCCAAGTATGTATCCGAGTGTGATACATGTCGGCGAGCAAAAGCTGATCATATTAAGAAAGCGGGAATGCTACAACCATTAAGCATTCCGGCATGGAAGTGGGAGGACATCAGCATGGACTTTATTGTCGGACTGCCTCTCACATTCAGAAAGCATGACTCCATTTGAGTGATTGTTGATCGCTTAACAAAATCAGCCCACTTCACCTCAGTGAGGACGAGATTTTCAACTAAGCAATATGCAGATTTGTATCTCTCAAGAATTGTGTGCTTACACGGAGTCCCAAAAACCATCATATCTGACCGAGGTTCAATATTTGTTGCTCATTTCTAGGAGCAACTACATGAATCTCTGGGAACAAGGTTAATCAGAAGCTCGGCATACCATCCTCAGACCGATGGTCAAACGGAGAGGGTGAATCAAATTTTAGAAGATATGCTGAGAGCACTATATGGCAGGAAGTGCCGCACACCACTCAATTGGTGTGAATCCGGCGAGAGAGTGATTTTCGGCATTGATCTTCTAAAAGATGCCGAAGAGCGAGTCCAGCTTATTCAAGCAAACCTCAAAGCCGCTCAATCTCTCTAGAAGAGTTATGCGGACCAGCAACGCCGACCCTTGTATTTTGAAGTCAGAGATCACGTCTATCTCCGAGTATCCCCGATGAAGGAAATTCATCGATTCGGGGTCAAGGGAAAGCTAGCTCCTCGCTTTGTGGGTCCGTTCATTATTACAGAACGGTGTGGACCGGTAGCCTACCGCCTAAAGCTGCCACCATCTTTATCGGGCGTCCACAACATCTTCCATATCCTACACTTGAGAAAGTGTTTGAAGAAGCCGACAGAGATTCTTTCGGGAGACATGGAGATATTACAACCGGATCTTACCTACACCGAGCAGCCTGATCACTCAAAATCGGACTTTGAAATTTTACAAAGTCCTATGGAGTAATCATACGCCAGAAGAAGCGACTTGAGAGAGTGAAGATTACATCCACAAGAACTATCCGGAACTTTTGTCGTAGATTTTGTAATTACCTTCCGCCTCATCTTTCTTTTGCAATCTCGGGACGAGATTCCCTTTTAAGGGGGGGAGGAATGTAAAAGTCCCAAAAGTATGAATACAAAGAAACATGAGTTTCCACAAATGTTGGTGTCATGTGTATGAAAAGGGGCCTAGTTTCAACTTTTTACACATATGATAACACATGAGAGATTTTTCTAAAACCAACTTAGGGTTACTTGCATGTTTGGACCCTCGGTGGATTAAGACCACAGAGTTGGAGTACTCAAGTGCAATGGAAGGGTTTAAAAATCAGAATTTAAACTAAATGTTCAGCTCAAATTTCGAATGAGGGGAGGACACAATGGTAATTCAAACTGTTGTGTTCAAACTCTTGTTTGCAGCAGCTAACACAAGAATCAAATTGCATATTTAGAATCCTTAGGTCCAAATTAGTGGGTGGGCAAAGTGTCATTAATTTTTGAAAAGGTTTGCTACCCATTTTTCCAAAAAGGATTTAAATGTGCAAAGAATTCAAATATACATTTGAATTTGGATGGATTTTGTCCAACTATCCAAATGCAGCTCAGGTTTTAAACTCCCAACATTTGAATTGGTCACTTGCCAAGTTTTGGAGATCTTTTGAGGGATGAGGAGGGACTGCCTGTGGGGCCCACATGTCAAAGGGCTAAGAAGACTTGCCCCTTAAGTTTTTCCCCTCTGTCTCTCACTCAACCGAGGGATTTTCCCGAGCTGCACCAGCTGCTTCGCGCCACCTCCCGGGAGCCACCTCCTGCTCCTATCTCTCACGCTGGCAACTGGGCAGCAGCTCACCCATCTCCTCAACGTGATCCACTCCCCACACAGCTGAGCCAAACGCTTTTGCTTCCTCCTCACGAACAGCACCCGCACAGCACTCTGTTCTCTCATCGGCGCCGCTCCTCAAACTTTCCACCGCACACCGGTGGTCGCTCAGCCTTTGCTTGGGCCACCAATACAAAAAGTGAGTGCCTACATGTGTATGAGTTGTTCCCCTGCTCAGCGCCAGTGCTCAGGGTGTATGTTGCCCATAAATTGAAGATCAACGAGGGGTACCGAGGTGCAAACGGAGGAACCACAACCGGCTCACCGTGGGCAGCACGCCACGGCCGCTTTCACCGTTCCTCCTCTACACGAAAAAGGTGCGCCGTGCTCCCTAGATCATGCAGCTGCAAGCCGTATAGCAATTGATCAACTGGGTGAGGAGAATTTCCAGATTTTCTGAAACATAGTGTATTCGGGTAGCGCTCGGTCTACCCCGAAATTCGGATTTCACGGTCCACCCCAGCTCGGGCGAGCCTGCACACAGCTTCTACACTTCCCAGCGGCCCTCCTTGACCAAGGATTGAGCTAAATGATCCAGAAATGACCGTGTTCTTGTTGTTTTTCGGGCCGCCATGGAAAAACCTCTCGGGTCACCGTGTAGCTCGATGTTGCCGGCCTTCTCACGAGGTTTGGCGGCCAGTTTCGACACCCTCTAGCTCCCACGTTGCTCTCCGATCATTTCCCGACCGTTTTGATGCGGTGTAGCATATTTCTGACCATGCCGGAACCGTAACGGCCGCTGCCACCGTCGGGCGCCCTGTTCCGGCGATCTACGGCCGCCGGCGACACCATAGATGCGTTCAGCGCCACAAATTAAGGGCAGGCGGCGAGTTTGAGGTCGGGGGATGGCCGGGAAGGCTGTTCCAGCGACGCTTGCCAGAGGGCGCCGCCGCGGTCGCTGTTTGGCGCGAGGAAAGAAGATCTGCCGGGTGGGACCCACTGGCAGGCGTTTAAACATTTTTGGATTTCCAGTTTTCAGTTCAACCTTTGAAGAGAAGCAACTTGGTGTAGGAATGTCCGAAAATTGTGAAACAAATTTTGTTGGATTCCTCTAATAGAGTACTATCCAAATATACAACCCAATTGTTATGAAACCCGTTATTTAATTCTGGAAAATTCTTTAAACCTTTTCAGCAAAAGAATTTTAGAGGAAGTTTGGTTTATCCAAAAATCGTCCAATTTTGCCAGAATATTCTTTAGGATGTTAGCGAACTCCTGTAGAAGTTTCAGCTCATTTGGAGTTGATTTGATTAGGGGAATTCAGATTTGAAATTGCTGTGTTCAAATGAGTACAGAAACAATTTCAGAAAATTTCCAAAATTTGGAAATTCAGTTCTAGGAAATCCTTAGCTCCAAAAATCCTAGGACAATTCATGCATACTCCCTGAGCTATGTTTGAAAGTGTAGTTCACTTGAATTTGCATGAAAGTGCAAGGTTATTCAGAATTAATTTCCTTTGTCATAAATGCCTAAGGAATTGTTCTGAGTGATCTATTCATTGAAAAATTCCAAATATTGGTCCAGATGACTTTCTTGTGACAGGGAACTCACAAGAAAATTTCCAGCTCCATTGGAGCCCTGGATAAGTCATGTTCTGTTCAACTTCATTAGGTGATCACCACCCAAGTGATGAACCCCACTTATCACTTGATCCTAATACTTTAACCCAAACCCAAACCACTAGCACCAGTGTTATTTTGAATTCTTAAACAGGGTTCCAGTTTTAAACTTATCTTTAGCACTTGTTAACAAAACTTTTGCAATCAAACATATATGCATATTCATTTCGTGTAGTATCTACGTGTAGAATTTGAAGTCATCGGAGTGTAGATCAAGGAAGGAGGAAAACAATTAATCAAGCCAAGTGGTCAACTTACAAGTTTTTATTTGTATTCACTTTATATGTCTAGCATTTTGTTTATTGTATTAAGTCTAGGTGGGATGACACTCCAAATGCTGATCTCAAGTTAACAAAAGTGGATTAAAAGAGGCATAACTCGAGTGGGCAGTTTCCTACTCATGAACCGGGATTAAGGGGGATCAATCGGAAGAGTCAGGAATTGATCCTCATAGTTGGGAATGGAGACCGGGCAGTGGATGGAAGGATCAAGGAAGTGGTCCTGTGAATCTAGTCTATGTCTGAGTCGATTAAGGCCCGTTCTTGTGTGCGGCCCGTTGGACAAGTTTGAGTTGTGTACCAGATGCATACTGTCTATATGGGACCCAGGAAACCGATGTAACATGTTAACCCGGGTGTCGAGGCATACCTCACCGTCTTATGCCGATACTAAAAGGATAGAGAAGTCGGCTCTACGAGGGTTTGCCATAGAGAGACTTAATCCCAGTCGGTGGGACTGGTTCGACATTTGGGTGTCGTGTGAAAGGTTGCCACGCACGACGTCAGTGATGGTTGCTGTGTGCAACGTCGAGTACGGGCGTACGTGTCATGTCAGCCGGGTGTTTTGATTGCAATCACTGTCACTCGTGGAATGGACCCAGCATACTTGTTCTCTACGTCGTGACATAGTAATAAACTGGGAAAGTTAATAATGCTTCGTGAGTAATCCTCATAATGGAGATGAGGAATGATCAACACTTTCACTAAATTTATTTTCCCACCTTGGGCTAGTAGCGTCGAGGCAAAGCGTTTCTTGTTTGATTGTGGAGTATCGACGTTGATGGCGCAAGGTCTGTATGAGTCTAGGGTAGCTCACTAAAGTTATTTTCACCTCGGGCAAGTGACATCGAGATGAAGCGTTTCTTTTTTGATTGTAGAGTCTGGATGTAATTTGCACGAGGGTTATAAAAGTGGCTCAAAACTTGAAGTAAGGACCTTCTTTTAGCTCAAGAGCATCTTTTGTGCAAACTGCTACATTCAGCCCTCTATTTTCAGCATGTAGAGTTTCATGACTAGGGTGACGGTTAAGTCTTGCTGAGCTTCGTTCTCACGGATACTGCATAAGTTGTTTTGCAGGTAATAACTGTATGCTGATATGTACGGGTGTCCGATGAGACTCGGAGCTCTCCGAGTGGTGAACTCATGGCAACCCCTGCCGCTGCTATTGTGATAGTGTTGCTAGCGAGAAGGGTCCGCGGGCTGGACACCTTCTCTGTTGCTTAGCATAAGTATGAGACGTGAGTTGTAATAGTCTTCCGCTGTAGAATATTTTGAGAAGTATTTGTAAAATTTACACTTTGTAAGCTTCCACTTGATTTATGTAATATGATGCTTTATTATGTGTGCTGTTTGGTGCCGCATCGCACGGCACCACGCAATGCGATTCCCGGGCGAGCGCATAGAAGTTTGCCCACCAAGCGCTTGCGGACCCTGAAGCTGCTGGGCCGCGAACTGAGTCTTTCGCTGCTCACTAACTTGGAGCAGCCCGAACTTCATCTCCATTGTGCGGAGCCAGATGTCCGCATCGAGGGGTTCATCTGCCCTTGAGAATACCGGGGATGAGTAGCCAGAAAGTCTAAGTAGGAGCTTTGTTGACGCTCCTCTTGGTCTTGACGCCTTTCAGGTTGAAACGTATTTGGAATTAGCGTTTGCAGCAGTTCGGTATGCTGCTGGTGCGATCCTGCCATGGTCGGAACAATATCAACCAACGTGACCGTTGGTGGTGGTGGTAGCGATTGTTGCTGCTGCTGCTGTTGCTTTCCAGAGGAAGCCTCGGGAGGCTGTTGGGAGGCCTCTCCCCCCTGACTTGACCCACCAACCTCGGTGTTTGCACGTGTACGAGTCATTCTGAAATTCAAAACAGCAATGATCAGCACATGTCATTCTTAAAATTCCATAGAAACAGTAGATATTGTAGTGACACACGAATAAACTTACACAACATTCACATATATTGATAAAGCATAAACTTTATACAAGATACATTATTCTCGGATCCCCAAGAAGTCGTGCTCATGTCGTCACTACTTATACACAATCTACTTTCTACACGACATGTCACCTGTTACAAAAGTTTATATACACCACCCTCGCTGCCCTACATGGCAACGGTAAACTAACTACTCGGGGTAGAATTCGACCTCCTGTAGGTCGTCCTCCTCCACAAGTCTGCTGGTGGCTCCGGGTCCATGACCTCCTCTTCCGGTTCAGGTTCCACATCGCTGGGATACCCAAAACCTGGTACTGCACCTACCATCGGTAGGCCCACTACCGGAGGCACGAGGTCTTGCAATGCATGCACCTCGTCCATGGCCTGATTGTAGTCTTCTTCCCAGCCCTTCCCCCCCTCAATAGAGTCATCACGCTCTTGAGTAAGGACCTCCTTCTGCTGGGTCAAGGCCTGTACTTGCTGCTGCAAAGTCGTGACGTCGACACAGCTTTTTCTTCTTTGCCTTCTTCAGACGACGCAACTGATTGTGTTGCTCATTCAGTCGCTTTATCGTCGGAAGGAGCACATTACGGAGTGCGCTGGGAGCACTCTCGAAATGGTCTCGGCGTGTGGTGCTCTCCTTGAGCACCACGGCAAATCGAGCGGTATGGACAGTTTGGCTGTCCATCATTGTCTTTCCTGCCATCAACTGGAGGTTGAGGTTTGCCTCCGCGAGGTTGTACCTTGGACAACTCGGATTTGTTGCCTCAAAGTACCTCTCCCTCCACACGTGATTAGCTCGCCCCTCCACCGGGAAAAGCGCGTATAGAGTGCCCTCCATAGCTCTCACGTGTAGTTGGCAGAAACGCGACATGGTGTTGCGGGCTGCCACCTGCCACATCTCCTCCGGTTGTCTACCTCTCATCGTGACGGTGAACGGTGCCCAACCCGGTGGCATAGGGCCTGCTGGAACTTCGACATGGACGTTCCATGTCTTATTCCCCTCCTCGCCTTCTTCCTTGGTGAGGTAACGCGGCATCTCCACATACCTGAAGTACTGAAGCATTAGCTTCAACAGTTTCGGATAACCGCTGCCTTGAGAACAGGGGGATACCACCCACCCGTTCTCCAGTTGTTTATCCTCTGCCATCTGGCGAATCATATTTGAAAAAGGGAAAATATTTATTTCAAAAGTAAATCATTGAGTTATAACATAAAGCATGTCCTTGAACTCATAAAACTTGGAAACACAGTTCAAACTTAGAACAAATTTTTATTGCTGGTTTGCTGCCCAAACTGACAGCCCTTACCAGTTTCCTTTTCAGACTGATTTAGACCATGCTAAATGCAAAACCAGTTCTGGAGCTCAACATAAAAGTTAAAGTTAACTTCAATATATTTTCAGAAAGTATTTGTTTGCCCCCAGATCTTCTCTGTTTCAAAAGTTATGAGATGTCAAAGTCGACAGAATTCCTGGAGAAAATTGAACAGCTCCTCCCTGCTTGAGGTACTGATTTGATCCAAGAATTCCTATTAATTCTACATCGAATTTGACAAAACTTTCTGTTACAAAGTTGTAACTTAACTCATGCAATTTTCAGAACTACCTCAGTTTCTATGTTCGGATTTTTATGTAGGAAGTTATGCTCATTTTACAGAGAGTTACAGAGAGTATTTGCTCTGGCCTTTTTTCTGGACAGTTTCAACTCTACTGCATTTTTCGACTAGTTAAGGGATGAAACACCTCTGGAAAACAATAGAAAAGCTGTAAAGATCTTCCAAAGCATTTTAGAAATGTATCATATGACCCAAACTCGAAAGAACACGACCTCTAACCTCTGTGTAACTTCAGCATTATTTCAGATAAAAACAGGGGACTTTATCCTTAGTATCCTATAAGTTGAAAACTTGTTACTTTGATCCTCCTGATTTAGGAAAGAAGTTACATCAAAGTTTTAGTGCTCTGGATCAAAACCTTAAAGTTTTACAATGATGTTGATCATTTAGTGGGGTGTGACGTCGAAGTGTCACCCAGTTCATGCCGGTACTACGTTCCTCACAAAGAAAAACTATACCAGACTTAGCCGGCTTTGTTAATTCAGTGCTACTCATCTACCGATCCGTGGTTAGACTACCTGAAAATAAGCTACACAATCACCAGTCTAGGCTGCACACCGAACCCGGTCCCAATAAAGTTCATACAACCGTTCGTCATTACTCGCACGGTTGTTCTCAAGTCAATCACGCCTTGAGCTACGTGTTCATGTTACTAACCACGTGACGGGGTCTCCCATACTTACCCATAGCACGCCAGGGAAGGGTGTTGCTTGAATACCCCAAACGACATGAAGAGTCGTAGAGGATACTAAAGCTGGTCAGGTTACCTGCCACCCGTGAGGCTCCACCCTTTAGCTTGTGCGCACTGGTGGACAGCGCTTACATGCACCCCCAAGACATATGACGTCCTGAGATGCATGATTTTCTGACATAAGCAATTAGGTTAGACTTGCCACTTGCTATACACTAATAACATCCTTATATGGGCTACTAAATCGTTAGTCACCGAGTTTTTGAAAAGGTGACGTTTTAAGTGTGCTAAACCTCAAGCGACCTCTGATACCACGCTGCGAGGACCTGACGGTCTCGACTAGCCCGGATCACGCTGAGGGGTGCTGCGTTGCACAGCACCGGATAACACACGTAAAAGGTACAAAGCGGAAGCAAAGTTTTATTACAATAAACTGTCTTGAACATGAAAATATGTCAAGTCTACACTCACGAGCGTAGACTAAGCAAAAGAGTTCATGTTCAGCCCGTGAACGTGTTCCCACTAGCACACACGCACACTAACACGGCGGCGTGCATGGCTCCCACTCAACGGTGTTGCCCTCTTGGGGGTCTGTCTCCTCCTTTGGAGCCTCCTCCTCATAGCACCCTGCAAATGCTTCAAACACAAGCAGTGAGCACGATGGCTCAGCAAGTCTGACCGGTCTTACCGACACATGAGACTCTACATGCTGGGTTTGTAGTGTAAATGGGAATGTAAGTTACAAAGGACACACCTAATTAGTGGAACCTTACTTTCAAGTTTTTAGTACAAGTGATGGAGAACCTCGTGCTAAGGAACATATGAGAGCCGCAATCAAACAAGAAACACATTTCTCTCATGTGCTTTGCCCAAGGTTGAAAAGAACTTAAATTAGCTCTAAATTACCACAAATCATTAGCAACCAAAGTACAGCCTTCAATCAACAATGTTTTAACAAGGAACTAGCCTGTTCTTTCTACGTCAGGGTACATTGAAGAAGCGGTACTCACTGACCGTGAGGGACGGTGATTATAATCGATTTACACCTGCAGGGTTACCCGAATAACCCGTCATGTTCACCCGTAATCGATGTTGCCTACAGCAACCATCACGGACGTCGTACGCAACCACCTTTCATCCACAGCCAAATGTTGAACCGGTCCTATCATCCCGAGCAAGAGGTCTCTGCGCACGCATCTGCAGTGCCGCTAGAGGATTTACACCTCATGCTCTCAACCTACCCTCTGGACGACAAGCTATGACTCAACAGATCGCTACCCGGATTACATCGGTTTCCCGGTTCCCATATATCCGGTAAGTCTTCGGTACTGTTCTAGCTTGTTCGACAGGCTCGCACACGGCTCGGTCCTCAATCGACACAAGCGGAGCTATGGCACCGTGGCCCCAACATCCTTCTGCCCTTACTCTCCGTTCGGTCTCATTTTTCTTGCCATGTGTTCCATTTGCTATCGCTAACCGAGTGGTGTGCCTCTAGCCCGTTCTCGCAAGCAGTTCCAACTACTCGACTTGTACCGAATCCTTTACTAGCTTAGCATTGCAGTGACTACTCAAGGATTAAAATCCTAAACCCAAAACCGTGGTTCTCTTGGCTATGCAATAGGGTTTTCAAGCAGACTCTTATGCACAATTAAAGTGGATACTCAATGTAAGTTCTCAAAACAATAAAGTTTGCAAAACAGTAATGCAAACCGGAGCTTGCCTTGCTTCTGGTCGTAAGTTAGCTGTTCCTCCGGAGTTATGAAGTCTAAAACTTCTGGCTCCTCTTCAACCTTAGCGACTATATGAGACAAACATATGTATATGTCAATTTAAATGCATATGAGTTTGGATTTAATATTGTTAACACTATAAGTACAGATATACAGGCCCAATGACTCTGAAATTTTTACTGTGGTTTGGATACAACATAAACAGAGACTCTTCCAAATTTCATTTGAATCACAGCTCATTTGAGCCCTGCACAAATAAATGTGTATTTGAACTCCATTAGAGCTCTTAAGGTGTTCTATGGATTTTCATGGAGCAATCCATGACTTTCTGGAAACTAGATTTTCAGAGATTTCTAATGGAGTTGGTTTCACATAATTTGAAGATTCCTAGCAAAAGATATGAGCTAAACAAGTTCAGAGAAATTCTGACAAATGTTTCTGGGCATTTTTCATTTTTTTGAATCAGTTTTATTAATCACACCATTAGGTTCATTAAATTAGCTTGGATTGATCTGAAATTTGTATGGTAGCTCAGGGGTATTACAAAGAACATCAAGGCCAAAATTTCAGAATTGTTCACTAAAGAGTTATCCAGCTAAAATTCTAAACAGTTTAAACTTTAATTAATTAATTCTGGAGAAATAAAGGTTTTCATGAAGTGAAACTTGTTTTTCTGGAAATTATGCAGAGTTCTGAATCCAACAAATTTTGTTTCACTTGATTTGGAGTTTCCTATTCCAATGTTATGTGGGTTTAAAGTTTAAACTAGAATCTAAAAATCGGGAAAAGTTTAAATCCCTGCTCATGGGTCCGGGGCTACGTGTCGGCTCCTCAGTGGCTGTCACACGTGGCCACTGAGTATTACGCACGCAGCCACAGATGATCCGGAGCCACAACCGATCCCTGATTTAAATCCCTACTCGCTGACGCGTGGGGCCGGGGGTTGTCTTCAACCTTCCGTCTTCCCGCGCGCGCCTGAGCTCGCCGGAGCTTACCGGAAACCGATATCCCGGCCATCTCCCGAGCCCTGGCTAGCCACTAAGGACTAACCTGACACGCTGAACTCTCTGGTGACGTTTCCCCGAGTCGGCAAGGTCTCCATCCTAGTCCACGACGGTGCAATGACTCGTCTTCACATCGGCAGCGTCGTCCGCCACCTCTAGCCCATCACCCACTGAGTTCTCGAGCTCTACAGAACCGGTGTGACGTGTAGATGCTCGACATAAGCTCAAACTAGCTTGGAAAAGGCTCTATGTGAGCTCGCACCGTGCGCCCGACGGCTCCCGCCATTGGCGCCGGTAGCAAAACTCGAAATAGTCTGTCTACCGTGGTTTCCATGCTAGGGTTGCGAAGGAAAGTTGTTCATTACGGAGTCTAGCTCGTTTGTGTGCAGTTTGAGGATCTCTAAACTATTATGGGGTGAGAATTTGGAACAACCGTACCCAAAGGTCGGTTTACACTGAGTGGAAGGAAAATCTGAAATTCATCGCCGGTGATCAACCACTCATGCTACAGTTTGGAGGTGAGAAACACGAAGTCCTAAGGCATCTCGGGATGCCTTAGTTTGGGCGTGAAACGTTCCCGTTAGGTATGTCCATGAGAGCCCGAGGTGAGGAAGAACTTTAGGTCACCGCAAAAGCTTGTGGTATCGGTCGAGGAAAGCCGAACTCGGATGGTTCTTGTGATGAGGAGGTAGAAGGAGGAGCTAGGTTACCGTTTTGCAGCTCAGGAACACCTTGCACACACGGTGGCGCGGTTCCCGGTCAAGTGCGACGGCGGCGGTGTTCTCAGCTCTGTGTTCATGCGATAGTGAGGAGCAACGAGTGAAACTGTTTTTGGCCGGCTCGATTGCGAGGATAAGAAGGATGGGCGGTGTCTGAGCATGAGCGCACGCCGATCAGGAGCTGGCAGCGGCGTTTGGCTCAGTGGCGATCTCAGCGCCGGCCCGAGAACCCAAGGAACCGAGTCCTCAGTCGGTTTGCTCGGGTGTGAGACTGACAGTGGGTCGTAACCCTTTCCAATTTGATCAAACCACAAAATGGCCAGTTGAGTTTGAATAATTCAAAGTGTGATTTGATGTGATCAAATTTTCAGCTAAGGTTAACTGAAATTCAAATTTGATTTGAATTTAGCTAAAATAGATCATGTCAAGATCAACTCCAAATGGAGTGAAAATTGGTGTGTAAGCTCACAAAAATGTTCTGAGTGTGAATATGAATCCCACTTCTGAATTCATGGGGTGAAAGGAGTTTGAATTTAAATTTAAGTTCAAACTAACTTTTCTAATTATTCTCAAAAATATCTCAAAAGGTTTTGGATTTGGGTGAAACCTGGCATGAGCATTCGTAACCAAGTTTATGAGTTAAACATGTGCTAAGCCCCTATATGATGCATGTGGGAAATACCACTTTTGCATTTTGTGAGTTTATCATCTAATGACTTTCTTGATGGTGTTTACTTGCTCTTCAATGGCGTTCATAAGATCTTCTCAAATGAGGTGAGTGTGGTGTGATGAACACTTTTAGTATATGCAAAACTAGGGCCCTTACACGTATGAATAGTGTATAAGTACTTTATAACATTGACTCAATTTCTCACTCATGAATATCTTACTTATTCTTGCAGTGGAAGACTCTAAACAACAGCAGAAATAACTAAAGACAGCAGGCTCCAACTTCAACTCCACAGGCATGTTGACGGTAGTGCGCAGCCCTAGTACTCCACCTGTTCCTCGAAGTACTCTTCTCCTGTAGCTAATGTATATGTGGGAATGCAAGGGTGAGTACATGTCGTACTCAGCAAGTCCGGGAAAAGTATGACATGTAGCTTACAACAAGGTAGGGAATAAAGAGGTTCATTGCAGCAAGCAAATTTTATTTCACAAACATGGTAAAAACAGCAACTATCTCTAGGTGAGTTAAATCCCAACATAACCAAGTAATTCATCAACATTCTTTCATCATAAATCACCATTTATCAAGCCTCAACCAGCCAATACTCTTTCTCAAGTTCATCTCATACTCATTAATATTTATAACAATCTCATTTTCATAGAACCGAAACCAAATTCATTGTCAAGACCCAAAACAGTCCCAAAACCGATCCCGATGACCATACCCGAATAGCCATCCCATGTTTTGCCTCTAATCATGAAAGTTAGCCAGGTACTTTTAACCGGAAGCACGGCTATCATGATAGTTTTACACTCTGCAGAGGTGGCACCACTTTACCCACAAGTTTGTGATTTAATCACCCATCAGCGACTAGAAATAACCTCCATTCTGCCACTACACAACCATTGGTGAATGGCCAAGAGATTACAAAATAGCCTTTACAAAAAGGCTACTAGAATGTAAGGACCCACTGAGATTTTGTTGGCAGGCTCGAATCTCCATTCTCCCACCCACGGGCCCCCTCTTGTGCCAAGCAGATCCCAGGGAAGTCCTCCTCGACTCCCATTCCCCACGCCATCCAATGGTCCATAATAAGCTAACAACATACCTAATTAGTCAGCTAACACGCACCCATATTTGGCCTTATGGTGGCACTGTTTTCCTGGCATGTGCTCACATGAACCGGTCCTTAGATCTATGGAAGCAAACCACCATCTCATTCAGTGACATCCATGAACCAAGCTCTCCTAAATCTCCCCGATTCCATGCTTATTAACATCATCAAGTTCTCATCATCTTTAATCTCATGAGTGCAGTAGCTAAACAAATTTTATTTCAGCTTCCCGTATCCCGTAAGTGGAGCGAAGCAAAAAGGAAAATGACCATACCCAACTCATCAACTCTCCCGGTGACAATGATGGCTAACAAAACTAGTAAACTCCGATAAAAGGGTGTCCCATCAAGTATACACAAGCATACAACTTTTCGCAAGCAAAACAGTTTCAAAAACATGGGATCAATATGGTCAAGGGGCACTTGCCTTGCTCCTGCTGTTCGTGTTGCTCAAGAGTCTCGAATTCTTGGTGTTGTAGTTCCTTGTAGACAGCCTCTTGAGCGTGGCCTTCTACTCACGACCATGCACATACAAAATTTACAGCAATCAATTATCATGCACAAACTTTACTCAAGATGCAATGAGGTGGATGAATGCAATTCCTATGGTGCAGTTTATACAAATCAGTTTGCACGTGTTCTTGCAAGTTTTTGTAGTCTTCCATGGGGTTTTATGACGAACAAGGTGACTGGTATCATGTGTGGACGTGGTTATGATCTTGACACAATTTGTAGATCAATTCCACCGTCAAAACTTGACCAAAACATGGTCTGTCCACACGCTGAAATTTCTGCTCGCAGGGGATGGGGAAAACGGGTGCGTAGAAACAGCAACGACGTGGTAAGAGGGGTAATGAAAACCTACCTCACTTCTTTCTCCTCTATTCCTTGCCGCCGGGCCTTCTCCTTGCAATGGCAGCAGCTGGAGATTTTCTTGGAGAATTGTGCAGCTGCGGCTAGAGCAGAACGTTGGGGGCTTCTTCTCCGGCGACGGCGAGGTGTGGCGGAGCCTCGACGGCGGCCAAACTCCAGCAAGGGGCAGCGACCTGAGCTTGGCAGCAGGGGAGGGCGGCGGCCAGAGGTTTTTGGGGCTGGGATGGAAGCTAAGGGGGTTTTATTTATAAGAGGGGGAAATAGCTAGGGAGTCTAGGATTTTAGCAACTCAATTATCCAAGGGCTGAGATTTAATTTTAAAAGAGGTCGGAGCTAGGGGATGTGATTTTGTTATTTATTTTTCACCAATGGCTGAGATTATTTGGGAAAATAAAATCTCACAAAAAAACAAAAGGGGGCAGCTAGGGTTTCCCCCCTTATGGGCTGTGGCCAAGAGGGAGGGGGCCCACTAGGGTTCCCCCCACCTAAGCGGTGTGGCCAAATTGGGGGAAAATTCCCTAGGGCAATTTTGGGGAAAATTAGGAAAACTAGAGAAATTAGGGAAGAGGGGAATTTAGCGGAAATTTAGGGAATTTTCGGGGCGGCCAGGTTTGGCTATTTTATTTATTTTTTCTTTTCTTTTCTATTTATTTTCATTATTCTATATTTTTATTTCCTTTTATTATTTTATTTTCTTCTATATTCCTCTCTTTATTTTCTTCTTCATTTTAAATGCTTCTCTACATGAAAAATGTATGCAATACATGGTAGTAAAATTGAGGTTGTTACAAACCTACCCCCTTAAAATGAATTTCGCCCTCGAGATTTGATGGAGTGGAGAAAAGATGAGGGAATTCCGTCTTGAGGTCTTCCTCACGCTCCCATGTAGCTTTGGCTTCCGTGTGATGGCTCCATTGTACCTTGCACCAATCAATTACTTTGTTCCTCACGGCCGTTTCTTTTACGTCCAAGATTTTGATGGCTTGTTCCGCGTAGGTTAGATCCTCCTGATGTTCTAGCTCATCCATTGGTACTTGTTCTTCCGGTAATCTTAGGCACTTCTTGATCTGGGATACGTGAAATACGTCGTGCACGTCGGGGAGGTACGTTGGAAGCTATAGTTGATAAGCTACCTCTCCTTGCTTGCCCAAAATCTTGAATGCCCCAATGTAGCGAGGTGCTAGCTTGCCTTTGACGTTAAACCGTTGTTGCCTCGGATAGGTGACACCTTAAGATACATGAAGTCTCCAACTTCGAAGTTCAAACTCCTCCTATTGTCCACATAGCCTTTTTGTCATGACTGAGCGGCCTTCAAGTTTCCACGTATTACTTGGACCTTCTCCTCGGCGTCCTGCAGCACTTCGGGTCCAAACACTTGGATTTCTCCAGTCTCATTCCAGCACAGGGGTGTTCTACACTGTCTACCATAAAATGCTTCAAAAGGTGACATCTTCAAGCTGGCTTGGTAACTGTTGTTGTATTCAGCATAAGGCAAGGTCTTGTCCCAACTACGCCCATGTTTCAAGGCGCAAGCTCTCAACATATCTTCCAAAATCTGATTTGTCCTCTCAGTTTGCCCATCAGTTTGTAGGTGATATGCGGAGATGAAATTCAACCGTTTACCCATAGCTTCATGCAGCTTTCTCCAGAATATAGAGGTAAATTGAGAACCTCGATCTGAAACTATCCTCTTCGGAACTCCATAACGACACACAATTTTCTCCACATACAGCTCGGCTAGTTGTGCGACGGTGTACTTGGTCCTAACAGGAATAAAGTGGGCTGATTTCGTCAATCGGTCCATGATAACCCAAATGGAGTCGTAGTCGGACTTAGTACGTGGCAATCCGACTATGAAATCCATACTGATTTCTTCCCACTTCTGTTCGGATACTTTCAATGGCTGCAATAATCTAGTGGGTCTTTGATGTTCGGCCTTCACCCGTTGGCACTTGTCGCATAAGGAACTATGTTCAGCGATATCCCTTTTCATGTGATCCCACCAATAGCAAGTTTTCAGATCCTTGTACATTTTTGTAGAACCGGGGTGTATGGAATAAAGTGAGTCATGGGCCTCCTTTAGTATCCTGTCATGGATGTGCTTCACATTAGGCACACAAATCCTTTTACCTAACCAAAGCGTGCCATTCTTGTCTTCTTTGAAAACTTCTCTATCTCTTGTCGCATTCTTTCCTTGATTTCATTTGTTTCCTCATCCGTTGCATGGCCATATCGTATCTCTTGTTCCAGCGTTGAGTTCAGTTCTACCACCTCCATCTCGTTCAAGAACCTGAGATGTAACCGTTCGAACTCCTTACGCAGCTTGGGTGGCGCTCACGAACCATGAGTTGGTGACAAGCTCCCTTTCGGCTCAATGCATCAGCTACTGCATTGTCCTTTCCGGGGTGATAGTTGATTTCAACATCATAATCCTTAATGAGTTCTAACCATCGACATTACCTCAAATTCAGATCTGTTTGCATGAATATATACTTGAGGCTTTTGTGATCCGTGTAGATCTTGCACTGGTGACCGAAGATATAGTGCTTCCAAATCTTCAAGGCATGTACCACGGCTGCAAGTTCCAGGTCATGTGTAGGGTAGTTCAGCTCATGTTTCTTTAGTTGCCTCGATGTATAGGCTACTACTTGTCCTCCTTGCATATGCACACATCCAAGCCCTTGTCTTGATGCGTCACAACATATATCAGAACTCTTGCTCACATCCAGCAATACCAAAACCAGCACTGTTGTTAATCTCTTCTTTAGCTCCTCAAAGCTGTCTTGACACGCTTGTGTCCACTTAAATGATTCCCCTTTCATCAGCAATTCAGTCATAGGCTTCACTATCTTGGAGAAATCCTTGATGAATCGGCGGTAGTATCCAGCCATCCAAAGGAAACTCCAAATATTCGTCACATTCTGCAGTTGGTTCCACTTCAAAACATCCCTCACTTTTCCGGGATCAACTGATACTCCTCCCTCGGAGATAATGTGGCCTAAAAACTTTATCTCCCTTAGCCAAAACTGACACTTGCTAAACTTAGCGTACAATTGATGCTCTCGCAGCTTCTGCAATGTCAATCTCAAGTGTTCATCATGTTCTTCCTTGCTTTTTGAATACACCATGATTTCACGGATGAAAACCATGGCAAACTTGTCCAAGTATTCCATGACGACCTTATTCATGAAGTACATAAAGTATGCGGGCGCATTTGTCAACCCGAATGACATCACAGTATATTCGTACGAACCATACCGTGTTCAAAATGCAGTCTTGGGTATGTCGTAGGGCTTAATCTTTAGCTTGAAGTATCCCCTCCAAGATCAATCTTAGAGAAAATCCGGGCGCCTTTCATTTGATCGAATAGGTCCTCTATGCGGGGCAGTGGGTATTTATTCTTGATCATCACTTCGTTGAGAGACCTATAGTGGACACACATCCTTTGGGTTCCATCTTTCTTGTCTACGAAGAGCATGGGGTCTCCCCACGGTGACGAGCTTGGGCGTGTAAAACCCTTATCTAGCTGCTCCAGAATTTGCTTCTTGAGCTCCACTAATTCACTAGCAGGCATCCTATATGACCTCTTGGCTATAGGTGCAGTTTCAGGTACTAAATCAATGGCAAGTTCAATATCCCGGTCAGGTGGCATACCTGGAAGTTCTTCCGGGAACAAATCTGAATACTCCCGGACCACCGGAATGCTTTCCAATGTCACTTCTTCGCTGTGATTCAGCACTGCCTTCTTGGTTGCAGGTTGGGCTGCCTCAAACTCACTACGAGTACCGTGCTCACTTGTCAACTGCACGATCCTCTGAGCGCATTGAATTACTCCGTTGTGCTTGCTTAACGAGTCCATTCCAAGTATTATGTCAATCCCTTGGGAATCCAAGACGATAAGGTTGGCAAGAAAGTTTACCCTCTTTATTTTAAGGCTTACTTTCGGAATATAATGCATAACTGAAAGAAGTGATTTCCAACTATATGCATCAAGGTGCATGAACTAAGCAACTTCTTTTATTAATTTCAGCCTATATGAGGATGTGAACAAGTGCCGAAGCATCCCACATCTCTCTACTATGTGTGGATGTGGACATTCGCCGAAGCGTCCCACAACTTACACCCAAACATGCAAACATAAGCAATCATCACAAAAAATCAGCACACCACTCTTATTCAAGCTACTGCGGTCTAAGCGTTCTTATTACAACTTTATTCAATGGGGAACCTAAACTTAATCGTGAGAACAGGTGCTGTTCTCGCCGTGTGGTGGTGGTGGTCCATACATGGGCGCACACCATGGTGAGTCGGCAGTCCATGTAGGAGTAGATGACGCTGGTGCTCCATTTGTTCCCGCTTTGACATGGGTCTCCTCCTGTTTTTCCAGAAAGTACAGCTTCTTGTGGAGGTAGTGGATCTCTTCTTGTGCGCTTGCATAGCGGTTTCCCAACTCCATGAGCAACCTCTGAGACTTGTCATCAGCTTGTGGGATGGAAAGAGCTCCACCATGGGGTCCAATGATCTCCCTCATATCACTCTTCGATACGGGTTTAGCATATAGGTAGTGTTCTCAAGCTGCCCACGGAAAGCGTAGCACAGTCCGGTGAGTGCATCCCATGCAGCTTCATCAATAGCTTGTGCCCTTGTAGCTCTCCATGTTGGTGTGAAGTGCCATGTGACAACCCTACCGTTAGATAGGATGGTTAGTTCAGCCTTCCACTCTTCATGTCCGAGACAAGGGACTTTCTTGAGGAGATACTCCAGGTATAAGCTGCAGCAATGCAGGAACTCTCTAAGCTCCTTGGATATGTGTACTCCTTCCATCCCGTCACCGGAATTCTTGAACTGAACGGTTGGCCCGTTCATCACCTTCATTCTTGACCTCAGAAGGGGGTGGCTCCTCTTCGGATTTATCTTCTTCCGACATAGCTTCATGAGGCTCCGCTGGGTGTAAGCCCGACATAGCTATGTAGCAACAAAACAGAAAGTGTGGCTGTCCAAAAGAAAAGAGGGGCTGCAAAAAGCACTTTGCGGTGGCTGAATTGACAAATAAAGTGCAGAAGCAAGCAATTTTCAAAAATAACAGTTTAGAGAGGTGTTCCTATGTGTTTTAGAGTGTCCATGCTACCTAGGCTTGTGTCCTATGGTCAAGGTGGCTCTGGTACCAATTTATCACACCCGGTTCCAGAAATTGAACTAAGTGAATGCATATGTGTGCCCAGGATGTTCATCACACATACACAGCTTTATCACAAACTGAATTTAGAACATAACCACGTACGAATATTGCTTAAGTACTTTATTACATTGACTCATTGTCTCACTCATTTATATCTAACTTATTCTTGCAGCGGAAGACTCTAAATGACAGCAGAAATAACAAAAGACAGCAGGCTCCAACTTCAACTCCACAGGCATGTTGACGGTAGTGCACACGCCTAGTACTCCACCTGTTCCTCGAAGTACTCTTCTCTTGTAGCTGATGTATATGTGGGAATGCAAGGGTGAGTACATGTCGTACTCAGCATGTACAGGAAAAGTATGACATGTAGCTTACAACAAGGTAGGGAATAAAGAGGTTCATTGCAGCAAGCAAATTTTCTTTCACAAACATGGTAAAAACAACAACTATATCTAGATGAGTTAAATCCCAACATAACCAAGTAATTCATCAACACTCTTTCAACATAATTCACCATTTATAAAGCCTCAACCAGACAATATTCTTTCTCAAGTTCATATCATACTCATTAATATTCATAACCATCTCATTTTCATAGAAACGAAACCAAATTCATTGTCATGACCCAAAGCAGTCCCAAAACAAATCCCAATGACCATACCCGAATAACCATCCCATGTTTTGCCTCTAATCATTAAAGTTGGCCAGGTGCTTGTAACCGGAAGCACGGCTATCATGATAGTTTTACACTCTTTAGAGGTGGCACCACTTTACCCACAAGTTTGTAATTTCGTCACCCGTCGGCGACTAGAAGGAACCTCCATTCTGCCACTACACAACCATCGGTGTATGGCCAAGAGATCACAAAATAGACTTTACAAGAGTGCTACTAGAATGTAAGCACCTACCGAGGATTCGCTGCAGGCTCGAATCTCCATTCTCCCACCCACGGGCCCCCTCTTGTGCCATGCAGCTCCCAGGGTAGTCCTCCTCGACTCTCATTCCCCATGGCATCCAATGGTCCATAACAATCTAGCAACACACCTAATTAGTCAGCAAAGCCGCACCCATATTTGGCCTTGTGGTGGCACTATTTTCCTGGCATGTGCTCGCATTAACCGGTCCTTGGATCTACGGCAAGCAAACCACCATCTCATTCAGCGACATCCATGAACCAAGCTCGCCTAGATCTCCCTGATTCCATGCTTATTAACATCATCAAGTTCTCATCATCTTTAATCTCCTGAGTGCAGTAGCTATACAAGTTTTATTTCAGCTTCCCGTATCATGTAAGTGGAGCGAAGCAAAAAGGGAAACGACCATACCCGACTCATCAAATTTCCCGGTGACAAGGATGGCTAACAAAAATAGTAAACTCCTATAAAAGGGTGTCCCATCAAGTTGACACAAGCATACAAGTTTTCGCAAGCAACACAGTTTCGAAAACATGGGATCAATATGGTCAAGGGGCACTTGCCTTGCTCCGAGGTTCGTGTTGCTCAAGCGTCTCGAATTCTAGGTGCTGTAGTTCCTCATAGACGGCCTCTTGAGCGTGTCCTTCTACTCATGAACACACACATACAAAATTTACAGCAATCAATTATCATGCACAAACTTTACTCAAGATGCAATGAGGTGGATGAATGCAATTCCTATGGTGCAGTTTATAAAAATCAGTTTGCACGTGTTCTTGCAAGTTTTTGTAGGCTTCCATGTGGTTTTATGATGAACAAGGCGTCTGGGATCAACTGTGGATGTGGTTATGATCTTGAAAAAATTTGTAGATCAATTCCACCATCAAAACATGACCAAAACATAGTCTGTCCACCCGCATAAATTTCTGCTCGCAGGGTATGGGGAAACGAAAACCTACCTCACTTCTTCCTCCTTTCTTCCTTGCAGAAGGGCCTTTTCCTTGCAATGCAGCAGCTGGAGATTTTCTTGGAGAATTATGCAGCTGCGGCTAGGGCAGAACGTTAGGGGCTTCTTCTCTGGCGACGGCGACACGTGGCGGAGCTTCGACGGAGGCCAAACTCCAGCATGGGGCGGCGACCTGAGCTTAGCAGCAGGGGAGGGTGGCGGCCAGGGGTTTTTGGGGATGGGTTGGCGGCTAAGGGGGGATTTATTTATAAAAGGGGAAAATAGCTAGGGAGGCTAGGATTTTAGCAACTCAATTATCCAAGGGCTGAGATTTAATTTTGAAAGAGGTGGGAGCTAGGGGCTGTGATTTTATTTTTTATTTTCCACCAATGCCTGAGATTATTTGGGAAAATAAAAGCCCACAAAAAAAACAAAAGGGGGCATCTAGGGTTTCCCCCCTTATGGGCTGCGGCCAAGGGAGAGGGAGCCCACTAGGGTTTGCCGCCCCCCCTATGTGGTGCGGCCAAATTGAGGGGAACCCCCCGCCCCCTAATGTGGGGGAAAATTACATAGGGGAATTTTGGGGAATTTGGGGAAAATCAGGAAAATTAGGGAAATTAGGGAAGAGGAGAATTTCGGGGAAATTTGGGGAATTTTAAGGAAAAATTTGGGGGTGGCCAGGTTTGGCTATTTTATTTATCTATTTTTTTCTTTTTCTTTTCTTTCTTTATTTTTTCTATTTATTTTCATTATTTTGTTTTCTATTTCCTTTTATTATTTTATTTGCTTCTGTATTTATCTCTTTATTTTCTTCTTCATTTTAAATGCTTCTCTACATGAAAAATGTATGCAATGCATGGTAGTAAAATTGACGGTGTTACACTTCGTCACAATTGTGTTCTTTTTGAAAGCATTCTTCTCGTGCCTAAATACGTGATTCTGGGGCAACCAACGTATATGACGATCAAAGTAGCAGATCTTGCCACCATGAGTAAGACAAAAACAATCCGCGTTTGAAGCACAAATCAGACATGTGAAACGTCCTGGACGCTCTAGCCAGCAAACATACCATAAGCCAGGAAATCATGGACAAACCACAAGTACGCAACTCGAAGGTTCAATTTCTGCTTTTCGTAACAGTCGTATGCTTCGACTCTTGTCCACAACCATTTTAAATCTTCTATTAGGGGTTGCAACATTACGTTCAGGCGTGGACCAGGATGATCCGTGTGAGGGCCACCGTGCCCGTGACGGGGTCAAGCCTCTCGCCGGGAATCGCACTGGGTGGTGCTGTGCTATGTGGCACCCAACAGAATGCAAGAAAAGCCGGTAAAACATATGACACCCTTTTATTACTCAAGATAAGATCTTTTACAACATAATGTACACACGCAGCAGAATTTAAAAGCTGGACATCTACTAACTCTCGACCCTAACTACGCCAAACAGAAGTCGTTCAGCCCGTGAACGCTTCCTACTAGCTTCACCAAAGTAAGGCAGCGACTAGGTTTCTAGTGAGTTAAACGACCCGTGAGGTTAATCGTCTCACCGAACAACCCTCTTCATAGCAGGCATCTTGCTACGTGCAAAAATAACTCAGAAGCAACCGTGAGCACCAAGGCTCAGCATGTATTAACCGTCAATCCTAAACATGAAACTCTACATGCAGGTGTAGTAAGACAGTATGAACATGATTTTTTTGCAAAAAATGAAGCTTGACTAAACTTGATCCTTATATTCAGATTCTTATAGCTTTCATTTTAGTGGTCCTCACGCCTCACAATACCGGAAGTCCACAATCTGACAAGAAAGCTTATCCCGATGTTGCTAGACTAAGGTGGAAATGAACTTTAGTTGGCACTATATCTAATTCAGTCAAGGTTCCAATACAATGATTAATCCATGAACAACAAGTTAAGAGGCTTAGTTTCTGTTCTTACTACGTCACGGCGCAGTGGGCAAGTATGCTCAATCCTCTTCCACGAGTGATGGTGATTCAAATCAATAACAACCCGGAATACATGAAACATACACCCGCCTCGAAAGACTCTCACAAGAGCTCTTTATTACGTTGTATGCAGCAACCTTTCACATGACACCCTGACATAGAAAAATGTTTCGCGCCGAGCAGGATGTTCCTCTACGCGGACACGTCGAAGTTGCCCGCTAAAGGATTTACACCTCCCACCTTATCAATGCCATTCCCTCACGAAGGATGAGTTTCTATATCACAGTCCATCGAGTTACATCAGTTTCATGGGTCCCATACCATACTATATATCCGGTACAGCTCAATCTTGTCTAGCAGGGCCTCATACGCGCGGTGCTTAACCGATACTGATGGGGCTAAACCCAACATCCACATTTGCATTACCATCCCGGCCCAGGCCTAATGTGGTCTCAATCATTGTCACACCCATCGCAGGTCATGACAACCTTGATAGCTCCGTCCTACAGGAACTCCCTATCGCCATCTCATTTTTCATGAGGGTGCTCTTATGATCAAGCTCTCGCGAGTAAACTCCATTGCTCGACCTTTCTCGCGAGTAGCTTTTCACTACTCGACTTCTACCGAGCTATCTGCAACATTAGCCTAGCATCTACGACGAGGCAAAGCCTACAGTAAACCTTATACTCAGGGATATAATAGCCATGGAAGTGGATTTCACTCATCCTAGACATAATGCACAATATCAAGTCTAATAAACATGAGGTGAAGTAAAGCAAAATTTAAAACGGTAATTATATATGCAAACCGAGGCTTGCCTTGCTCAATGGTTTTGTTAGAATCTAGGAGTTAGTATTCCTCTGGAGAATCCGCCAAACTCGTCACGAGATGGAGATCCTCACTGCGGAGTTGAGTCCTCATCGAACGTTGACGTCACGTGAGCTATTAAAATGATTATGCACATGTTTTCAAAAGCAATTTAGAAAATGATTCAAAGCTGTTGTACAAGTTAACACACACATAAGAGGGACAAACAACAGCAAGGTTTCTGTTGTTGGATCTAAACCTTAGAGAAGAAAATGCTAAGTGAAATGGAGGTACTATTAATCACCATGTGATTAAGTCCAATATATGAACACTTAAATCTAAAAGATTGTAGCTCAAGTTCCACAGGTCCAATGAAGCTGAAAATTTAACCAAACCTTCTATGGAATGTATTTAGCAGTGTGCAAAAATTGAGCTCATGAAATGGCTCAAGGTGATCACAATACTTCTTTACGTGATTTTCATTAATCAGCCTACACCCCTAGATATTAAGCTTTCCTATGCTGCAAAGTAGACTTTTTGTGAAGTATAAAATGTCCTGAGTCCATAGGAAGTGGTTTTATGTTTTTTGGAGTTTCCTACATGTATATATGAATTTTACGAGTTTAGGTAAAAGTCTGAAAATGGCTCTGTTCATTTTTCCTATTTTTCAGAGACATAAAGGATTGACACATCATTTGACCAAGCAAATGTGGTCTAGTGCCACTGAAATTTGTACTGGAGTTCAATTATATTTAGAAGGATCTCCTGCCCAAAATTGGGAATTTTTCAAATAACAGAACTCCATAAATAAATCCTACAATATTCTCCTTATATGAATTGATGAGCCAAATCCAGGAATTTTCATAAACATTGGGCTGCACCCGTGGATAGTACTCTCTGGGAGGAATCTAACAAAATTTATGTGTCAATTTTTTGACACTTGTACACAAAGTTGTGGCTAATTAAAGTTTGATATGAAATAGGAAAATCCTGGAAATGTTTAAACACCTGCCGTGGTCCCATGCTCCAGACCTTCTTCCACCTTGCGCCAACAGAGTCACCGGCGGCAGCGCCCTCCGGCGAGGGTCGCCGGTAGGGCCTTTCTGTCCACCTCCTGACTCCATAGTCGCCGCCTCCCCCCCCCCCCCATTTTCTGACACGCTGAGCTCGTTTGTAACGTCGCCGGCGGCCGAAACTCACCAGAAAACCTTGCGCACAGGAAACAGCGGAAGTTAGGGTTCTAGTGAGCCTGTTCTCACTCTACACCACATAAAAGCGGTCGGGGATTGCTCGGTGAGCACCGTGGCAGCTCAAGGATGCTGAAATTGGACTCCACACACCATGAAAAGGCCGGCAACCGAGGGCTCCACGGTGACTCGAGGCACTTTTGTATTGGCGGCTAAGAAAACGTCTAGAACTTCCTCATTTCTTGATGTTTTTGCTCGGTTCTTTGTAGAGGAGGGGCACTGGGAGGTGTAGAAACTACGTGCAAGCTTACTTGAGCTTGTGTGGATCGTGCAACTCGAATTTGAGTTTAAACCAAGAGTTAATAGAATGAACTAGGGTTCATTTTTTGTGGAAATTCTCCCTCGAGGATGGATCATTTGCTGAACAGATTTCGACTACACGATCTATGGATGGTAGCGCACCTTTCTTGTTCAGCAAGCTGGAGGAGAGGGTGGCCGTGGCACTCTGTCCACGGTGACCCGAAGTGGCGTCCGCCAGTTTCTCCCCGATCCTCGGCAGCGACCGTCGAATTGTGATCAACCAAAGCGACGAAACTTCGGAGTAGCGATGGGATTAGCTACAGCACGTGTTGGAGCTCACTTTTGCTGTGTATCACTCGAGCAAAGGAGGAGCAGCACAAGTGTGCGATCGAGCAAAACAGAGGTGGCACCGGCGGCTAGCTTTCACGCGTGGGAGCAGATCAGCGGCCGAGTGAGCGAGAGCGAAGATAACTCGTGTTGTGCTCGTGCGTGGATGGTGGGCATCGAGTCGACCGTCGGTCTAGCAGGAGCTGGCGCAGAGAGCTCGTCGGGAATGGGTTTTTCCGGGAGCTGTCGTGCGCTGAAGAACTGAGCAAGTCGGTATGTCATTGTGTGTGTATGACATGTGGGCCACAGCACCCCAAATATCTCCCCCCCTCTGTGCTTTAATATTCCTGCACCACCTTTGTCCAAATTCCACAAAAATTTGATGGTAGACTAAAAAATGTAAGGGATTTGAATCTGAAATCATAATTCAAAATTGAGCACGTTTGGTTCAGAATTCAAATTCAAATTTGAATTTGAAGGTGCTCTCAACTATTGCTTCGAATAAATGGTAGATGAGCCCCAAACTTATCCAAATTTGGATTGTGAGCTCATTGATACATGGGGAATTCATTGGTGAATTCATTTGGATGCATTTATAAAATCTGGATATGAATCCTTTTAAAAGAATTCAAATGGTGTTTAAATTCCCTCCACTCTACTCATAGAGGATGTGCACATGAGTTAGATTTTTGGGAGTGAAATTCTTTCCCCTAGGTTAACATGTGTTTAGTATGAGCTAAAGAAAATTTTGAACTCCCTCACATGTCCATTTTTGTGTTCATCATTTCATGTGACACAACTCAAGCTTCCCTTTGTCTTAACATTGTTTCACAGTGAGAAATAAAACTTTACAAAAGTTAGGGCTGTTACATTCCTCCCCCCTTAAAAGAATCTTGTCCCGAGATTATAAAAAGAAAGAAAAAGGGAGAATAACTACTGGACATATGGTACAAACAAGTTTGGAAAATTTAAACAGAGAAAATCCTCACCTTCCCACGTGGATTCATCAGCGGTGTGGTTACTCCACAAGACTTTGTAAAATCGCAATGTTCGATTCTTGTGGCGCGAGTCTTCTCATTGACTAAAAATAAGTGAGATCCTGTTGAAGATCCTCAATATTCTCCATATGAACTGCAGTTGGGTACTTAAGACATTTCCGCAGCTGAGAGACGTGGAAAACATTATGAATACCCGAAAGTGACGTCGGTAGCTCCAGACGATAGGCCACGGGTCCGCATATTTCAGTGACAGCAAACAACCTGATGAATCGCGGAGCTAGTTTTCCCTTCACTCCAAAACGATGAAACCCTTTCATCGGAGGGACACGAAGATACACATGGTCCCCACTGTCGAAGTGGAGAGGTTGACGTCGTTTGTCTGCATAGCTCTTCTGCCGAGATTGAGCAGCCTTTAAATTGGCTTGAATCACTCGCACTCGTTCCTCGGCTTCATTCACAAGATCAGTCCCGTAGACCACTCTCTCGCCAGACTCACACCAATTCAGTTGTGTGCGGCACTTCCGGCCATAAAGAGCTTCATACGGGGCCATCTTGATGTTGGATTGATAACCGTTATTATATGAGAAATCTGCTAACGGTAGATGGTCATCCAAATTCTTCCCATGATTGATGACACATGAGCCTAGCATATCCTTTAGAATCGATTTACTCTTTCAGTTTGACCATCAGTTTGTGGATGATACGCTGAACTCTGAATTAGCTTGGTTCCCAGTGAAGCATGTAGTTTCTCTCAAAATCTGGATACGAATAAGGCACCTCGATCAGAGACGATGGTGCGGGGAACCCCGCGTAAACACACGACTCTTGAGATGAACAGCTCCGCATATTTCTTTGCCACATATTTAGTATGAACTGGAATAAAATGAGCTGTATTGGTCAAACGATCGACGATTACCCAAATAGAATCATGCTTGTTGCTGATCATGGGTAAACCAACGATGAAGTCCATACTTATGTATTCCCACTTACATGCTGGAACCTTCAGCGGTTGAAGTGGTCCGGCTTTCCTCATATGGTCGGCTTTAACCCGTCGACACATATCACATTCAGATACGTATTTCGCAATCTCTCTTTTCATCCGTGTCCACCGGAACTTAGATTTCAAGTTCTGGTACATCTTATTGCTTCTCGGATGAATGGAGTACTTGGATAAATAAGCTTCATCCAATATCTTCCTCCGTAATTTCATATTCCGGGGTACCACTATGCGGTTGTTAAACCATAGAGTACCCTCTTCATTCTTGCGGAACATCTTCAACTCACCGCTGTCCACTCTTCTATGGATGTGAGACATACCCCTATCTCTCTTTTGAGCATCTACAATCTCATCTCGGATTGTAGGAATGAGAGCGAGATTGAACAGTGATCCGTAGGGAACTAAGCACATGCTTGGTTCTCCTTCTTCATGTGCAGCCATGGCTAAATGGTGAATGTGGATTTTCCAACTAAGTGCGTTGACAACAACATTCACCCTGCCCAGATGGTAATGAATTTCAAGTTAATAATCCTTGATCAATTCGAGCCATCTTCGCTGCCTTATATTCAGTTCTTTCTGTGTGAAGATGTAGTTCATGCTTTTGTTGTCAGTGTAGAGATGTACTAGATTGCCTAGTAAATAATGTCTCCACATTTTCAATGCAAGGACCACTGCAGCTAGTTCAAGGTCATGCGTCGGGTAATTCTGCTCATGACCCCTAAGTTGTCGGAATCCATACGCGACCACACGTCCTTCTTGCATCAACACACAACCAAGACCGATGCCGGATGCATCACAATAAACATCAAAAGGCTTCGTGGTGTCCGGCTCGGCCAAAACTGGAGCTGTAGTGAGATGCTTCGCTAACGTTTGAAAAGCTTGTTCACATGAATTGCTCCAATCATACTTGGTGATTTTCTTCAACAGCTCCATCATAGGTTTAGCGACTTTGGAGAAGTTTAGAATGAATCTCCGGTAATAACCCGCTGAACCTAGAAAACTCCTCACTTCATGAACAGATGTTGGAGATTTCCAATTCAGCACTTGCTCAATTTTACTTGGGTGCACAGCGATGCCTTCCGCTGAAATAATATGCCCAAGAAACGTACTTTGCTGATCCAAAACTCACATTTACTGAACTTTGCATATAGCTTGTGATCTCTCAACCGTTGGAGTACAATGCGCAAATGTTCAGCGTGTTCTTCTTCTGACATTGAATAGACCAAAATGTCGTCGATGAACAACATGATGAACTTGTCTAACTCCGGCATGAAAAAAGAGTTCATGACATACATAAAGTGAGCCGGAGAATTGGTCAACCCAAAGGACATGACAAGATATTTATAAAGACCATATCTTGTCGAGAACGCTGTCTTAGGTACATCTTCTGCCCGGATTTTTATCTGGTGATACCCGGAATAAAGATCCATCTTGGAAAATACCTTAGCACTCACTAGTTGATCAAACAAAATATCAATGTGTGGTAGTGGATACTTATTCTTGATAGTTACAGCATTCAATGGACGATAATCTACGCATAGTCTCAAAGTCTCGTCCTTCTTCTTCACGAAGAGTTTGGAACAGCCCCAAGGTGATGAACTTGGGCGTATAAAACCTTTGTCCATGAGGTCATTTGGCTGCTCCTTCAATTCTGCTAGCTCCTTTTGCCATTTTATATGGTCGCTGAGAAATAGGTGTTGTTCCCGGTGCTAGTTCAATCTTGAACTCTACATCACGTTCAGGCGGCATGCCCGGTAAATCATCGGGAAAGACATCTGGATATTCACATACCACTAGAATATCCTCAGGTTTAGGAGCTTCAATCTGATGCACTGCTGCAACTCGTTGTGATGGATCCAAAAGATTCAATGTGTTGCAACCGTGTATTGGGGAATTCAGTTGGACAGTCCGAGAGCTGATGTTAAAAATAGCATCATAATGTGTCAACCATGACATCCCCAAGATCATATCAATCCTTTGGCCTTTGAATATGATAAGGCTCGCAGGATAGATGTTTCCACCCAAACACAAAGGTGCCCGAGAGACCATTTCATCAGTTGATATCTTGCCTCCAGGTGAGCTGATATGAAACGGATGTTTGACTGTACTAAATGGAAGATTATTCCTCAGCACATAGTCTCTGCTAATAAAATTTTGGGTGGCTCCGGAATCAAACAACACGAAAGTGTGATGTTCATGTAAGGTGAACATTCCCGCTAAAACTGATTCGCCTTTTGCAATGTCCTCAAAAGCAGTATAGTCAACCCTGCCAGCTTTCGAAAGATTCTTCTTTGAAGGTTCATGGTGCTGATATCTGAGCATTGTAGAGACGACACATGGGTGTGGCTCTGCTCAGCTCCACGATGATCTCGTGCTACAGAAATCCTCAGCTCTCTACTAACACGAGGTGGAGATGATACGTTCCTAGCTGGTTGTGGTAGGGTTGCACGAATAATTTCTGATCGCTGCTGTTGAGGTGGAGGCTCATAAGTGATTAACCCCAGCCGTGGTTCTGAGAGTTGCACCAGAGGCTGAATTTCTTGCCTGACTGGTGAGTAATAGCGCACTCGATAGTTCGGACGAACTTCGCTATCACTGTCCGGCAGCATACTTCTTTTCAGCTCCGCTTGGCAACGGAGATACATGTCTTCTTTAATAATAGCGGCATTTATCAACTCATTGTAAATACTGTTATTGAACAAGGTCACTTGTTCCTTGAGTTTGAAATCCAAACCTCAGAAGAAATACTCACACTTCAACGCTTCCGAGTCTACCATGTTAGTGCGTATTGCATCAGCTCTTCAAACTCCTTGAAGTACTCATACACACTCCTTTCTCCTTGCTTTAGCTCCAGAAAGTCCTGATACTTTGTTTGAAGAATTCCTGAACAAATGTGACGTGCCCGGAAAACATCCCGGAATTCATCCCACGTCACACAATGACCTTCAGGGAGAGTAGCGACGTACTCAGCCCACCAAGCTCCAGCGGCTCCGTGGAGTTGTTGAGCGGCAAATAGAGTCTTTTGGTAATCATCGCACTCGAGCATATCAAACTTGGCTTCAATACATTGGAGCCAATGAGCCAACTCCAAAGGTTCTTTCGCTTCCAAGAAAACCGGTGGTTGTCTTGCTAGAAAATCCAGATATGTGCGTGGCGGGGGACTATGCTGTAAGGTCTCCTATCGTATGCTTTGATGCACCAACAAATCGAGAGACTCAGCCATCTTTCCTAAGATTTCCGCCAATCCAGTGGATGATGTTGGCACTTCTTGTCGTGGCGACTTACTCCCACCGTGACTCGACTCACCAACCTCACTCCTGGAATAAGTGTGATCCATATTGCATGAGTGAGCAATTTACGGTTAAAATTCAAAGTTTAAACTCAACTTGAATTCAAAAACATTAACCGTAAAAGCATCACATAGATATTGCAGCACTACACAATCTAACCAGGGTTTCGACAATTCTGAAATCTATCAAACGTGAGCAATTTTGTCCAAACCCTTAACTCAAACAGTAGGAAGAACTGAAAAATAACTCGCGAACCTGTTATGGAAATTAGAGAAGTCTAAAACATCCCTGTACACAACAAGTCCCAAGTTAAATGGCACTAAGCAATTTTCTGTTCATAATGACCAATTGGTCTTAATCCCAGAATTTAAATATGAAAATGGCAATTTCATATCTCATGTTGAATATAAAAGTTATAGTTAACTTCAATATCTTTCTAACGAGTATTTATTTGCCTTCATATCAGTTTTGGGTCAAAAGTTGGGATATTTCAAAGTTCACAGAAATCTGAAACAATTTTGACAGCACCTCCTTTGGAAGTAGGTGTTTTGTCCGCAAGATTTCATACTATAAGAATCCAAATTTGGAGAAACTTTGAACTAAAAAGTCATAGCACATATCCTAGACTTTCCAACTGTGTATTAAAGGAACCTTAGAAATTTTTGTACACGAAGTTATGGTCGAAATACAGAAATTTCCAGAGAGCATTTTGTGTCTGCCCTGTTTTTGGACAGTTCACACTCATCTGAGAATTTCATCCATTTGGAATGTGATTCTGATCTGGAGTTCTACAGAAAAGTTATAGAAGACTTCAAAACTTTTCCAGAAATGTATCACATACCTCCATTGGTTCAACCACTCAAAAGTTCTGCCCTGTTCAATTTCAGCAAAAATTCTGCCAAAAACAGGGGAGGTTATGCCCAAGTCTTTGTGAATAAATCTATATTCCCAATTGACTCTTAGTTCAATATAGCAGTTCATTAACCCTTAATGGAATCCTAGACCCCTAATTTACTATTTTTGTTGCAAACCTCCTTTTTCATGCAGTTCAAAACATATCACGGTACTACGTGTGCTCACCAAATTAAAATCCTAACCGGCTTTACACCGGCAGATATGTCTCAAGTGGTGGCACTAACACGATCACTCACAAACATTTTCTACACGGCATGTTCTAACGTGGTTAGGGTACCTGCTTAAAAGCACGCAATAGTGATGCACACAAGGAGTTTATCATTTCAGGCAGGTCCTTATCATAGTAAAAACATACGCCCCGTATCATTGCCATACGGGCCGTCCTTGAGTCAAGCCACGTCTCAAGGTACATGATCGGGTTATTCACCACCCGAAGGGGGGTCCACACCTTTGCAATAAAGCACACCGGTGGAACAACACTTTCGTATGCTTCATAGGACATGGAGAGTCCTAGATAACAAACTTTGTGTCACAAACCACACGATGGGGTCTCCTCCTCTTGCCCCTGGGTTTGCGCACTGGAGGCTAGTGCATTTCATATGTCTCTAAGACATGAAAAGTCTTAGAAAACATATTCACTTCCCATCCATTGCTAAACGGGACATCCCACACTACTTTCCTCGTATGGGGGAGCTAACCAAAATTGATCCGCTTTCGGTGGTGTTCCTTACCATTCTTACCTCCACGTAGGTGCGTCGTTACGGAATTAAAATACTGAAGAATAACACAAGTCAGCTTTCCACCTTAAATAACTATGCTATTAATAGTCCTTATGTGGGCATACTATACGTTCCTCACTCGTACACTTCTAAGTTTTCGAAAATATGCTCTTTTCCATGCGTGCTATTCCAAATGCAGCTGTGATATCACGCTGTGAGGGCCGCCCCGCCCGCGACGGGGTCGTGCCTCTCGCCCGGGAATCGCACTAGGTGGTGCCGTGCGATGTGGCACCCAACAGCATGCACGAAAATACAGTAGAACATATGACACCCTTCTATTACTCAAGATAAGATCTTTTACAACATAATGTACACACACAGGAGAATTTAAAAGCTGGACATCTACTCACTCTCGACCCTAACTACGCCGAAGAGAAGTCGTTCATCCCGTGAACGCTTCCTACTAGCTTCACCGATGTAAGGCAGCGGCTAGGTTTCCGGTGAGTTAAATGACCCGTGAGGTTCGTCGACTCACCAAACAACCCTCTTCATAGCAGGCATCTTGCTACCTGCAAAAACAACTCAGAAGCAACCGTGAGCACTAAGGCTCAGCAAGTCTGAACCGTCAATCCTAAACATGTAACTCTACATCACTACAGGAATCCCGGCGATTTGCGATGGCCGGTACTATCGCAAATAAGTGTAAAACCGTCGCAAATAATAAAATTACGACGGCTTTACTTATTTGCGACGGTTTCCGTCTATCCCTTGTTTTTCGTCAAAAAAAATTTTATTTGCGACGGCTTAGACCCGCCATCACAAACAAGGGCCCGGCCCAGCTGATGTGCCCGACTCGACAATTTGTGACAGCCAGCCGTGGCCGTCGAAAATTACGTAGGTTAATTTGTGACAGGCTGGACACTTATTTGCGATGGTACTGTATAAAAAGCCATCGCAAATAAGGTTTTTTATTTTTTAAAAAAAACTGAACATTCTGCCCGGCTCGATGGCCAGAAACACAATAGACATAACAGCAGACAAATAAGGAATAGAAAAATACAACATCCTCGCCGCGCCATCGATCACAACACAAAAGTCTCACATCTGATGACAAGAATACAAAAATAAGGAAGAGGCTCTCCGCTAGTGTCCACTTCCTCCAGAGCCGCTAACATCCTCGCCGCGCGTCAGTCCAGGCGCCGGTATAGACGGCGATGGAGTTTGAGCCTCCGTCGCCGATCCCTGCAACACATAGAAGTTGTTGGACATATTAATTTGTTTAGAACTTTGTTTTTTACTATAATTGATTAGACAAGCTATAATTGATCATATTAAACTTAGTTGATTAACTGAACACCCGGAGAAACGTGCACCGGCGGCGGTAGCTCCAGTTCCGGCGGTGGAATCGGCGGTGGCAGTGGAGGAAGCTGGAGGTGCAACTCCCGGACATCGCAGCCTTGAAAGAAACTCTGTGGTTGCAAAAGATGCAGGTTATTACATATTATTAAGAATGCGCTAAATTTAAATTACTTTAGCTTACCGTCATCGCGTGTCGCTGCATCTCCATCGTCTGTCACATCTGCTCCATGCAGGCTCGCTGGTAGGAGATGGTGGCCTCCATCGCCGCCCTCTGCGCTGCCATCACCGCCCTCTGCGCCTCCAGGTCCGACTGAAGCTGCTCGCGACTCTCCTAGACCTGACAGGCGAGAGTCTTCGCCTGCGAGACACGGCGACTTGGGCCCACCAACGAAGACTGTGTGGAGCTGCCTCTCGCAGGTCTCGCCGCCCTCGAGTCGACAACTCCGTCAAATATGGCGAGCCTATAAAAACAGAATCAGTAATATAGAATTGAAATATCTTTAATATTTTGAATTGAAAACGATAAAATCACTTATGAACTCACCTTCCGTGAGCTTTTCCACCTTCGGTTGCATACTTGGCTTGAGGATCGATTGGTTCATGTTCCCAACCGAAATCTGCGCTGTGTATCCTCCTAGCCTCCTCCCCGTACCTAGCCTGAAAAACAAGAAAACCGTGTAAGTTCATCAATCCATATAGTTATATTTACTATGAATGATTTCTATACTTACCAACCGCTCGACTGCGGCCTGACTGCACCCCTGGGGCTGAGAATGGTCCCTGTGACCTCTCTTCCAGATCACAGCAGGAGTCGGCGGCACCCCCGTCTCGCGCTCCTGTCAATACGTGTTAGTACGAACAATATATTATGAATACATAAACATAAGTTAGATACACTTACCATGCGTTTAGCTAAACGCAAGTGGTTATCTTGACCGTGTTTGTGCTTCCCCTCGACCCCTCTACACCCTCGAGCCCTCTGGGACTTAGCCTTGAACTCATCGCTAGCCCAGTACCGACAAAGGGCCCGGTATGCATCGGACCGAACCTGCAACCAGCTCACGTGGCCCTGCACATAGTTGTAGGTCATTAAAAATATCATTGATGTTTTTGCTCCATGCTCAGAAAAAATATTTACTACACCCCACATACATGCGCGTACTCCTTCTCCGTCAGGTGCCTCTCGCTCTCCTACCGGAAGTGTAGCACGTGGTGCTGGTTTGCCTTCAAGTGCTCATTGATAACTTGAATACGAGCGTTCGACAAAGCTTGCCAAAGCGCCTTTGCAGCGTTCACGTGAAACACTTTCCTCGCATCCTCCAACATGCGAGGGTCGTCCGGGTCCTCTAAAATATACCTTTCCTGTGATAAATATTGAAAGAGATGTACATTAAAAGAGTTTCAAAGTTAAAACTTAGAAACTTTATTTAACATAGTTACCATAAAATCAGCCCATACGGCCTCCTGAACGTTGCCGTGCTCCTGGTCATGGGCGCGTGCGTAATCCTCTCAGAAAGTAGCAGGCACCCCGTCAAGGACCCTGGGATAGTGCAAACGCACTAAGGACCTGGGGACACCGTTCACCGGTCTGTGGTGTCTCTCACCTGTGAAAGATGTGTCGTACCAAGCGCTGCAAGACATTTATCAATTCATTACCTAAGTAACAAAAAGAAACCAGAATTTAACACTACGATTTTATTACCTGTCTCTGACCGGACGAATCACGATCCTCTGTGTAGGGACCGTAGGAGGACTGACAAAGTGAGTCCTCCTCGTCCTCCGCGTCTGCTTGGGCACCAAGTTTGGTGACCCAGAAGGCTCAGGAACAGAAGCCTGAGGATCATATATCTCTGGAACAGAAGGCTCCTCAGACAAGGGCTGGCTGGTCGAGGGCTGGCTCACCGAAGGGTAGCCAAGCTCAACTGGCGCCGTAGCCACTGAGTCAGTCGGTGAGGACTACAACATTCAAATGATTCATAAGTAAGTTTAATTGGAAATTGAATGTGAAGAATTCATCAAAGAATACTGAAATTTACCTGTGTGGACTTTTGTTACGAAGCCCTAGAGCTGCTCCCAACGTACGCCAGCAGCTGAGAGCGTCTGCTCCCGGTCGACGAGGCACCAGCGAAAGCGTCCTCAGGTCTAGAGGGGAAGAACCCCCTCGTCGCCTCCATCTTCTTACTCTTCTTTGACGCCATCCTGTTTTAATAGATAATCAGTGTCCTACTCCTTAAACATCTAAAAGATATACATAATTCATGTTACTAACTAAAAGAAAATGTTACTTGTAATCACTTTCAAAATTCATCAACATCATTATCATGTGCCCTACTCCTTAAACCAGCCAACGATCTTCCATCATGACCTGTTTTAATTTTTGTTTTCGAATATCATCTATCTGTACATCTTCAACATCTCCTACTAATTGATCGAGTCCTTCCCTAGGCTCAACGATAAAAGTGTCTGGCAACTCTTCTTCTTGGTACACTTCTTCAACATCTTCACTATCATGGTAACCATCATCCCCAGGAGTATATAACCGCTCACGAGGATTCACCTTATATACCAACCACCAAGCACTGAGCTTTGTGCATGGATAAGGTAGATAATACACTTGCTCCACTTGGTGTGCAAGAACAAAAGTATCGTAACCTCGTAGTCGGTCCTTATGTTTGACTTCCACCATTCCAAATTGGTTTTCTCGAGTTCCATGAGTGCTATCAAACCAGTCACAGTCAAAGAAGACAACTCGAAGTGTCTTATTTCCGGTAAAAGTAAATTCAAGGATTTTGTTAATGATCCTATAATAATTGGTTACATTGCCTTGACTGTCAATTGCTCTCATCACAACACCGGAATTTGATGTTGCCACAAGAGGACGAAGAGCTTCAAAATGAGTTGTACGGAATCGAAAACCATTTACGTCATATCGACCATAGCTTCGAACATTCACCAATCCATATGATAGCTGCCACAAATCTTTATGGATATTGTGAGTGCGGCGCTGTCAAACATGATCGTAAGTTAAAATAATAATTTCTTTATTAATAGTAACTTATAATATATAGAAGACGAGACAGTATTACATAATCTCGAAACCAGGATAGGAAGCCCGACCTTCCATTTATTCCTTCTTGTCACATTCCTTCAACTTGTTTGGCCGTAGGTTGATGCCTATGTGGCCAACATTGTCTGTGGAACTCGCTGAACGTGAGAAAACAGTTTTTAGAATACAAGTGTAGCAAAATATGTCGATTAGCATAAATGTAGGAGAAACACTTACTCGAAGTATTCCTGCATGCCTTCTATATTTGCGTACATGTAAAGTAAAGCAGCACTCCTGTCACGTTCGGGTAGAACGTAGGTCATGTAGCTACCAACGGTAGTGCCTCTCGTTTGAAGAATGGAGGGGTCACTTAAAGGGGGGGCTTCATCCACATTGTACCGCATAGCCGAAATATTGGCATTGTGTTCATCTGCAAAGTAGACACTTGAAAAGTATCCTACTTCCTTAAGAGCGTATGCTTCAGCGATACACCCTTCCACCCTTGCCCTGTTGCCAACCATTGATTTCAGATATCGTAACGCTCTTTCAATGTGATACATCCACCTATATTGCACAGGACCGCCAACTTTAGTTTCGAATGAAAGATGGATAATTAGATGTTGCATTGGATTGAAGAAATCCGGTGGAAATTTTTTTCCATTTTACATAAAAGTACGGGTATCTCCTTCTCTAACTTATCCATCACCCCTGTCTTGATTTCTTTAGCACAAAGCTGTCTATAGAAATAGCTGAGCTCGTCTAAAACCTTCCACACTGCATCATCTAGATAGCCACGAAACATAACAGGTAAGAGTCTTTCCATGATAATATGATAATCATGACTCTTTAACCCAGTGAGGTTTCCTATGTTCACATTTACGGCTCGTTTCAGGCTAGCTGCGTAACCATCTGGGAATTTCAAAGTTTTCAACCATTTCATGACTTCTTTCTTTTCTTTAGATTCAAGACAGAAAGAAGCATGTGGCTTGCCACCAATTTTAGATATTTCAAGAGTTGGACGGTGACAAATGTCTGCAAAATCTAGTCTAGCTTTTATATTGTCTTTTATTTTGCCAGACATATCCATGCATGTGCTTATGATACTTTCACTCATGTTACGCTCCTGATGCATCACATTAGTGTTGTGTATTAGAATCAACTACTTCACATACGGTAGCTCCCAAAGTCCACATATGTGAGTCCAATTGTGTTCCACGCCATAACTTACGAAATATCCAGGACGACCTTCATCTGGCACAAGTTTGTCCAACATATCAGAAATTTCTGACCCGTGGAGACATTTCGGTGGTCCTTTCGTTACAACGGTGTTCTTTCTAAAGACATGCCTCTGTTGCCTAAATATGTGATTCGAAGGCAACCAACGTCTGTGACAATCGAAGTAAGATATCTTGCCTCCATGAGTTAGTCGAAAGCAATCCGTGTCCGAAGCACATATCAGACACGTCAAACAACCGTGAGTGCTCCATCCAGAAAACATGTCGTATGCTGGCAAATCATTGCCGCACCACAAATAAGCAGCTCGAAGGTTGAATTTCTGCTTCTTGTAACTGTGTACGCTTCGACTCCTGTCCACAACTCTTTCAATTCTTCGATCAGCGGTTTCAACATCACGTTGAGACGTGACACGGAATGATCAGGTCCAGGTACAATGAGGCTGAGGAACATGAACTCGTTCTTCATACACAAAGCCGGTGGAAGGTTGTAGGAGATGACAAAGACGGGCCAACAGGAGTATAGCGTGGCATTTGTACTGAATGGTGAGAATCTGTCTGTCGCTAACCCAATGCGAACATTTCTCGCATCACGAGAAAATTCTGGATTGAAATGGTCTAGCGCCTTCCATGCATCACCATCGGACGGATGCGTCAAGAATTCTTTGTTATCACATTTACCTTCTTTGTGTCATCTCATGTGTCTAGCAGTTCTTTTCGAAAGAAACAACCGCTTCAACCGAGGTGTCACAGGTAAGTAACGAAACTGCTTATGTGCGACATCTGTCATCACATTATCGCCATCGTCATTAACAACTTCGACATACCTCAGTTTACCACATTTCAAGCACATGTTCTCGTTGGCGTGCTCTTTCTAGAATAGCATGCAGTTGTCTAGGCACACATCGATTTTCTCATAATTCATACCAAGACCAGATATCCGGATCTTCGACTGATACATATCTTTAGGCGTTTGTGAGGTTTTGGAAGGATATCGCATGTCATTTTCATGATATCATTGTAGCAGTTCATAGAAAAAAATACATAGACTTAATTGTCATAAATCTGGTCAAAAAAGCAAGGACGGTCACATCCGTGTGTTCATGCAACGGCTGTTGTGATTTCTTGAGCTCCTCAAAGAAATCGTCTGCCTCCTTGTTAATAGGATCCTCCACTTCCAGAGCTTCTAGCATCTCATCCATCCTATCAACCCCGTTATATCATCATCCTCATCCACTTCTACTATGTCTCGAGGTTTAGTCTCACCGTGGAAGGTCCACACCTCATAACTTGGCGTGAAACCATTTCGATATAAGTGAAAAGATAGTTCCGATCTGCTCAAAAACTTGGTGTTCCGGCATTTCGTAGATGGGCACCGCACCTTATCATCAGTTGACAATGAGAATGCTCAATCCAAGAATTTATCTAACTTGATGTACCACTCATTTGAGTGACCACCAGTTCTGCTCTTCCAGCCAGTATACATCCAACTGCGGTCTTCACCCATGTTTGACTCTGCAGTTTAAAGCCGAAGAAATTATCGTTAATATATGCAGGATTTATCCTGCTTCTGACGAGACACAATACCTAAAGCCCAACAAAATTTTGGCAGCATAACCTCGCTTGTTTTACACTGCACCCCGCAAAAATGGTGCAGTTCTTCAAGCTTTGGGGTCAACTTTCCAACAACAAGGGAGGAGGCGAGGAAATAACAAAAGAGGAGGAATGAATGGGAGAAACGCACCCGTCAGTGCCCGCCATCCACGCGCAGTAGCTTGTTGTAAACAATGACATATTGGGGACGAACGACGGTTATCGTCGCCAATTATGGCTTGGAAACTTTATTTCCGACGGTTACCGCTCAGGGGGCCGCCGCCGTGTAGTCGTGAGCGGCCTCGGGGTGTGTGAGTTGGGGCCCGGTATATTCCGTTTGGGGTTGGCCGTCGCAATTTATTTTACTTGCGACGGCTTTTCTTTGGCCGTCACAATTTATTTTACTTGCGACGGGAGGCGGGCGCGGCGAGGCGGAGCGGTGGGAGGCAGGAGGCGGGAGGCAGGGCGCGGTGGCGGGAGGCAGGGGCGGCGGGGCACGGCGGCAGGAGGCAGGAGGCGGGGGCGGCGGGAGGCTGGAGGCGAGAGGCGGGAGGCGCGTGTGGCGGGAGGCGCGCGCGGCGGAAGGCAGCGCGGTGGTGGTGGGAGGCGGGCGCGGTGGCGACGGGAGGTGGGCGCGGCGGGGCGCAGCGGCGGGAGGCGGGGCGTGGTGGCGGGAGGGGTGGCGGGTAAGCCATCCCTCCTTAATTTATTCGTGGCAGTCGCCCTTCGCAAATAATCCTAGCCGTCGCAAATCATCGCGTTTCCTATAGTGTTGGGCCGGGCCCTAAATGTATCGTGTCGAGCCGGACCCTAAATAGCTTGTGCCAGGCTGGGCCGGCCCGACTATTTATATAATAATTTAGAACTTCATCAATTAAAGTAATATTTAAGCAATTACGCTACTAATCAAATAATTAATATATAAAACTACAAATTAAACAAGAAATCAACTAATTAAACAATTTGAACAACTAGTTATTCCATTGCTGAAACTAATTTAACAACTATTTAAATTGATTTAAACTATAAACTATAAACTAACTACAAAATAAATTTGATGCCAAATTAATTACAAATTACTCTAAAACAATATTCAATTAACTCTACTGTAACTAAATCTAACTAACAACAAGAAAAAATTTAAAAAAATGCATGAACATAGGTTACCGAGAGGCGCCGGGCGCCGGAGGCGGGAGACCGGGGCGGTCGGGCGCGGGAGCCGGGAGTCAGGGGGCGGCCGGGCGCCGGAGCAGGGAGGCAGGGCGCGGCCGGAGGCTGCAGGAGGCAGCATGCACGACGGGCGGCGAGAGCCGGGCAGCGGCGCGCTGGGCGGTGGACGCGGGCGGGCGGGCGCTGGACGGCGGCCGGTGCGCGGCGGCCGCGGCGGCGGCGGCAGGTGGCCGAGCGTGGGCGGATGGGCGCGGGGCGGCGGCCGGCGGCCGGTGCACGGGCGGACGGGCATGGAGCGGCGGCCGGCGGACGAGCGGCGGCGGCTGGTGGCCGAGTGGAGGCGGCGGGCGGTGGACGAGTGGCGGCGGACGGGCGCGACGGACGGACGCAGGGTGGCGGCAGTTGTGTGAACCGGGAGATGCCCGGTCGACTATATCAGGGTCATTTGCGACGGCTTACTTAATTGCGACGGCATTTCCTTTGGCCGTCGCAAACAAGCTTTTAATTGCGACGGTTGCTTAATTTACGACGGCCACAGGTCTGGCCGTCGCAAATTAATGCTATTTGTGACGGCTACAGTCGCAGCCGTCGCAAATAGGACGCAATTTGCGACGGCTCCCGTATTTGCGATGGCCTAGGGTTAGCTGTCGCAATTTAATTTATTTGCGACGGTGTCCCGTCGCAAATAACTCTAGCCGTCGCAAATGATCGGGTTTCCTATAGTGCATGCAGGGGTAGTAAGAAAATAGGAACATGAATTTTTGCAAAAATGAAGCTTGACTAAACTTGATCCTTATATTCAGATTCTTATAGCCTTCATTTTCGTGGTCCTCACGCCTCACAACACCGGAAGTTCACAATCAAACAAGAAACGTTTATCCCGATGTTGCTAGCTTAAGGTGGAAATGAACTTTAGTTGGCACCATATCTAATCAGTCAAGGTTGCAATACAATGATTAATCCATGAACAATAAGTTAAGAGACTTAGATCCTGTTCCTACAACAAATTAATCCTCTTCCGTGAGCGACGGTGATTCGAATCAATAACAACCCGGAATACACGACACATATACCCGCCTCGAAAGACTCTCACAAGAGATCTTTCTTACATTGTATGCAGCAACCTTTCACATGACACCCGACATAGAAAAACGTTTTGCACCGAGCAGGATGGTCCTCTATGCGGACACGTTGAAGTTGCCCGCCAAAGGATTTACACCTCCCGCCTTCTCAACGCCATTTCCACGCGAAGGATGAGTTTCTATACCACGGTCCATCGAGTTACATCGGTTTCATGGGTCCCATACCCCACTATATATCCGGTACAGCTCAATCTTGTCCAGCAGGGCCGCATACGCGCGGTCCTTAACTAATACGGGCAGGGCTAAGCCCAACCTCCACATTTTCTTTACCATCGCTGCCCAGGCCCAGTGTGGTATCAAGCATTGTCACACCCATCGCAGGTCGAGACAACCTTGAGCACTCCATCCTACAGGAACTCCCCGTCCCCATCTCATTTTTCATGAGGGTGCTCTTATCATCAACCTCTCGCGAGTAAATTCCATTACTCGACCTTTCTCGCGAGTATCTTTTTACTACTCGACTTCTACCAAGCTAGCTACAACATTAGCCTAGCATCTACAACGAGGCAAAGCCTACACTAAACCTTCTACTCAGGGATATAATAGCCACGCAAGTGGGTTTCACTCATCCTAGACATAATGCACAATATCAAGTCTAATAAGCATGAGGTGAAGTAAAGCAAAATTTAAAACTGTAATTATATATGCAAACCGCGGCTTGCCTTGCTCAACGGTTTTGTTAGAAACTAGGAGTTAGTCCTCCTCCATAGAATCCACCAAACTCATCACGAGATAGAGATCCTCGCTGTGGAGTTGAGTCCTCGTCGAACATCGACGTCACGTGAACTATTAAGATGATTATGCACATGTATTGAAAAGCAATTTTGAAAAGGATTCAAAGCTGTTGTACAAGTTAACTCACACATGAGAGGGATAAACAACAGCAAGGTTTCTGTTGTTGGATCTAAACCTTAGAGAAGAAAATGCTAAGTGAAATGGAGGTACTATTAATCACCATGTGATTAAGTCCAACATATGAACACTTAAACCTAAAAGATTGTAGCTCAAGTTCTAGAGGTCTAATGAAGATGAAAGTTTAACCACGACTTCTATGGAAGGTATTTAGGCAGTGTGCAAAAATTGAGCTCATGAACTGGCTCAAGGTAATCACAATAATTCCTTATGTGATTTTATCTAATCTGCCTTTACCCCCTAGATATTAAGCTTTCCGATGTTGCAAAGTAGACTTTTTGTGAAGTACAAAATGTCCTGAGTCCATAGGAAGTGGTTTTACCTTTTTTGGAGTTTCCTACATGTATATATGAATTTTACGAGTTTGGGTAAAAGTCTGAAAATGGCTCTGTTCATTTTTCCTATTTTTCAGAGACATAAAGGATTGACACATCATTTGACCAAGTAAATGAGTTCCAGTGCCACTAAAATTTGTACTGGAGTTCAAGTATATTTAGAATGATCTCCTGCCCAAAATTGGTAATTTTCCAAATAACAGAACTCCTTAAATGAATCCTGTAAGATTTTCCTTATATGAATTAATGAGCCAAATACAGGGATTTTCATAAACATTGGGCTATACCCCTAAATAGTACTCTCTTAGGGGAATCCAAAAAAATGTATTTGACAATTTTTGGACACTACTACATAAAGTTGTGGTTATTTAAAGTTTGAACTGAAATAGGGAAATCCTGGAAATGTTTAAACACCTGTCCGTGGGTCCCATGCTCCAGACCTTCTTCCACCTCACGCCAACAGAGCCACCGGCGGCGGCGCCCTCCGGCGAGGGTCACCAGAAGGGCCTTCCTGGCCATCTCCCGACTCCATAGTCGCCGCCCCCCCATTGTCCGACCCACGGAGCTCGTCGGTAAGGTCGCCGGCGGCCGAAACTCACCGGAAAACCTTGCGCACCGGCAACAGCGGAAGTTAGGCTTCCGGCGAGCCTGTTCTCACTCTACACCGCATAAAAGCGGTCGGGGATTACTCGGTGAGCACCGTGGCAGCTTGACGATGCTGAAATTGGACTGTACACACCGTGAAATGGCCGGCAACCGAGGGCTCCACGGTGACCCGAGGCACTTCTGCACCGGCGGCTAAGACAACATCTAGAACATCCTCATTTCTTGATTTTTTTTGCTCGGTTCTTCATCGAGGAGGGGCGCTAGGAGGTGTAGAAACTACGTGCAAGGTTACTTGAGCTTTGGTGGATCGTGCAACTCGAATTTGAGTTTAAACCGATACTTAAGAGAATGAACTAGGCTTCGGTTTTCGTGGAAATTGTCCCTAGAGGATGGATCATTTGATCAACGGCTTTTGGCTACATGATCTATGGAGGGTAGCACACCTTTCTTGTTGAACAAGTTAGAGGAGAGGATTGCCATGGCGCTATGTCCAGGTGACCCGAAGTGGCATCCGACGGTTTCCCCCCGATCCTCGGCGGCGACCGTCAAATTGTGATCAACCGAAGCAACGAAATTTTGGAGTAGCAACGGGACTAGCTACAGCACGTGTTGGCACTCACTTTTGCTGTGTATCACTCTAGCAAAGGAGGAGCAGCGCTGGAGTGCGATCGAGCAAAACAGAGGCGGCACCGGCGGCTCGCTTTCGCGCGTGGGAGCAGAACAGCGGCCGAGTGAGCGAGACAGAAGCAAACTGGTGTTGTGCTCATGCGTGGAGGGTGGGCACCGAGTCGACCGTCGAACTAGCAGGAGCTGGCGCTGAGAGCCCGTTGGGAACAGGTTTTGCCGTGAGCTCTCGTGGGCCACAGCAACACAAATATCTCCCCCCCCCTCTGTGCTTTAATATTCCCGCACCGCCTTTGTCCGAATTCCACCAAAATTGGATAGTAGACCAAACAAAATGTAAGGAATTTGAATCTGAAATCATATTTCGAAATTGAGCATGTTTGGTTCAGAATTCAATTTTGAATTTGAATGTGCTCTCAACTATTGCTTCGAATAAATAGTAGATAAGCCCCAAACTTATCCAAATTTGGATTGTTAGCTCATTGATACATGGGGAATGCATCGGTGAATTCATTTGGATGCATTTATAAAATCTGGATATGAATCCTTTTAAAATAATTCAAAGGTGTTTAAATTCCCTCAAATCTACTCATAGAGGATGTGCGCATGAGTTAGATTTTTGGGAGTGAAATTCTTTCCCCTAGGTTAACTTGTGTTTAGTATGAGCTAATTTTTGTTAACTCCCTCATATGTCCATTTTTGTGTTTATCATTTCATGTGACACAACTGAACCTTTCCTTTGCCTTAACTTTATTTCACAATGTGAAATAAAATTTTACAAAAGTTAGGGCTGTTACAATCCTGCCCATGTAGAATGAGACAAAGGAACGTGAACTCATATTTCATACAAGAGCAGGCGGTAGGTTGTACAAAATAGATAAAAAGGGCCAAAATGATTAAGGTGTGGCAATTGTACTGAAAGGTGAGAAGCCATCTATCGATAACACGATGCAAACATTTCTGGCATCGAAGCTGTCCAGCGCCTTCCATGCATCACCATCGGACGGGTGCACCATTACTCGATTGTTGTCACGCACACCTTCTTCGTGCCACCTCATGTGTCTGGCAGTTCTTTTAGAGAGGATTAATCATTCCATCCGAGGTGTGACGGGAAGTGGTGATGTTGCTTATGTGCGGCTTGTATCATCACCTTGTCACTGTCATCGTTAACAACTTCGACAAACCTCGATTTACCAAACTTTAAGCACTTGTTCCCTTTGCCCTGCTATTTCCATAAAAGCATGCAGTTGTCTGGGCACACATCAATCTTCTCATATTTCGTATCGAGACCAGAAAGCATTTCTTTTGACTGGTACATGTCTTTAGGCCCTTTATGAGGCTTTGGAAGAATATCGCTGATCAATTAGACAAGATCGTTGTAGAAACTATTTGAGAAAAAAATACTTAGGCTTAATTGCCATAAGTCATGTCATAAAAGAAATGAGTGTTACTTTTGTGTGCTCATGTAGCGGCTCTTCTGAGGATCTAAGAAGATTGAAGAATGCTTCAACCTCCGGTGTAGAAGAGTCTTCATTAAAGTCTGGTTGTATAGATTCAACCATCTCGTCCATCCTATCAACACCCATGCTATAAACATCCTCATCCTCTTCTTCTATAGGTTTAGGCTCCGATTCACCGTGAAAGACCCACACCTCATAATGTGGCACGAAACCGTATCGGCACAAGTCTAGTGAAAGCGTTATCTTGTCCAAACACCTCATATTCTGTCATCTGCTACAAGTACACCACACCTTATTTATCTTGGCTAACAAAAAAGCGCGGTCCAAAAAAGCCGTAGTCTTGGTCATCCACTCATTTGAGTGAGTTCCATTCTTTTTCCAACCAGTATACATCCAAATATGGTCTTCAGCCATATTTGAGCCTACAAACTGATGTGGACATCTCTCCTACGGATATACACAACACTCCCATGGTAGACATGCAAGGTCCAACTACTAGAGCTCGAGCACAACAATTGAATTTAGAGGTGAGCTCATTCCAAAACAATTCTTTATACGTGAATTTTGAGAGTATGGTGCTAACTAATGGATTAATTATGATTAGGAACCATGGAGAAGACATGGAGATAGATGGAGAGGGGTTTGGAGGCATGGAGTATCAGAAAACACGCCAACAAGATGCTAGAGACCAAGCCCAACTTAAACTCGAGTCCAACTCGGGGCCCAGAAGCAGTCCACCTTAAAATGGATAACCAGGAGGCATACGGACTCTATTTTTGACGTTATACATATGCACGGAAAGCTGAGAAGATAAAATTTCCAATGGTTTTGGCCCCACGTCAAAATTCTTTGGAGTCGAAGGAAATTTTTGAAACAATATCAAGTTTAGAGTCTGTCAAGGTGTTGGATCACCCACTTGGCGAATTGGGCCTTGTATGGAGTCCAAGTCCATTAAGTACGTGTTTTAGGGTTAGGTCACGACCCCAGCACCCCTGGTCGTCCTCCACCTCCTTTATACCACCTAGCCACCATCACAAACTGTGGATTTTGCTTAGATTACTCTGTCAAGAACAGTTTCGCCGTTCATCGGTTTGTGAGACCCCAACTTTGAGTGCTTCATATCCTTCAGCAATTTGGTTGCGTTCTTTCTTGTTCTTGCTTGTGTTCTTCGATTCCCAGGCAAGTATTAGCCTTCTTGGCAAGGTCAACCATGAAATATCGGTTGATAACCTGAGGAGACGTGGTGCTGCCATTGCAGGGTTCAGAACGTGTTGTTCGGAAGCCGGATCGATTTGTGTCAAGTCTCCACCAAATCAAGAGTTATCAGAACCTTTCCAAAGATTGGGACCCTTGTACACATCGCAAACCAAATGCAGTAACGTCAGATATCACGCGTCTACATCTTTATTAGGAAGGATGTGTCCTAAACCCACCCAAGAGTGACCGACACAGCTTGCTTACAACGAGACACGGGGTCCGGATCTTGATGAAATTTCAGCAGCATAACCCCGCAGTTCTGCAACTGCACGCCAAAATGGTGCGGCAGAGAACATAGGATTATACAACAAAAATTTCATTAGGATCCGGACCTCTCACGTCTCGCCATAAGCAAACTCTCTCTGTCACTCCGAGTCTGTCCAAAAAAGGGACAATTTCAAACCTATACGTGTCACATGCGTAGCGCGAGTGACACATATCAATTCAAAATGGGTGACACATAGTTTACCATCGTAAAAAAACATATTTACGATTGTGTAACGCCCCATTTTTCGTAAAGCTAATAAATTAGGGTTATCGAATTAACCGCCAGACAAATTACGCACACTAATGGCCGATTTCAGATATGTCTTTCATCGAAACTGGTGCAGCCACCACCCTACTTTTGCCTAAAGGCAAACTCCTTTCCTCTTCCTCCCCCATCCTCATCCATTCTACGAGAAGATTCTAGAACCACACATCACCCACCTCTTCCTCCTTTATCCTTATCCATTCCACGAGAAGCTTCCGGAATCACCCCCCCACGTACCCCTTCCTCCTCCATCCTTATCCATTTCACGAGAAGCTTCCAGTATCACCCTCCACATACCCATTCCTCTTTCATCCTTATCCATTCCACGAGAAGCTTCCGGAACCATCCCTCACATATCTCTCCCCCCTATCCTTATCCACTGCACGAGAAGCTTCTGGAACCACCCCTCACACATATCTCCCCCCCTCCCCCGTCCTTATTGGCCTTAGAGCAGATCTCACCCACACACAAAAAGATCACTTAATCCGATTCTTCTTATAAAAATAATCCAATATCATAATATAGTTAGTGCAAGCAAGTCTGAATGATGTATATTTGCTTTGTTTGTATGTTTGCTTGTGCGCGATGTAGAACCAGTGCCGGAAGAGAACCCAGGGGAGCCAAGTGACCAAGAGCACGACGCTGCAGACGGTAGCGAAGGCAAGTTCCATCACCCCCTTTTTGATCATATTGCTCCTATGTGAGGTTCATCCATTCTGGCCAGTAGATTAGGCATTGCATTATTGAGCATGAGTTATTCGAGTGATAGAGTGTAAACATGCTAGTTTCTCTTTTTGTAGCATATTGATATGATGAGATTATGCATGATGATGTTGCCCTGTTTTTGCTTGCGCGGTTGGGGAGAGCATGAGTTGAGACCGGGGCAGAAGGGTTAGTGTTAGTGTAAGCGCTATCGTGGTGGTAGACTTACAATGAGTACTATCAAGATGATAGGCTCGTGGTTTGAGTATGGAGGTTGCCCTGGTGAGCCTTAAGGACCGAGTTGTTTTGACATCTCACCTAACTTTCTTCAGTACGACCACATGACCCTGTATGGGCGGGGCTTAGCCTAACCCCGGTGGCTCGCCTGACAGTCGTCCACGTTGGAGAGAGAGAGAGATGCATTTATGAAAATTGAGATGATATTGAGATAAGTCATGACACTAGATTGGCGATGACTGGTCTGGGTGATGTTTCGACTGGGTGTCGGTTATGACGGGCTGTCTTTGATGGTCCGCGCGTGTGGGTACAACGTACAACCTATACAGAGTGTAGAACCCCTTCGGACGGCCGTGTCCTCAGTATAGGACAGGTTATGGTGTGGTCCTAACAACTAGGAAGCCACCTGTTGTGAGAATGAGGTGAGGAATGTCTCTGGATGGGTTATTTGGTTGCATTTAGTTGCATTAGATTACATCACTCTTATTGTTGTGCATTGCATCTATGTTTGTTTCATTCCCCTCCCGTAGGGCGATGTGGAGCTTGCTGAGTACTTTTGTACTGAACCGTTGTTGATATCTTCAGAGGATCCTGACTTCAACCCGGAGGACTTCGAGTAGGGTCGCATCCACACCCAAGGTGTTACTGTGGAACCATGTACGAGGAGGAGCTAGTTATCCATGTTTTTATGTCGTTATTCATTCTTATGTTAGTCCTTATTATTGTTGTACTAAAGTGTATGCCGTTGTAATAAAGCTCTGTATGGTTGTGGTTCCGCTTGTGTTGTAATATTATGTACCAAACTCTGTTTCTAGCATAATATTACATGTTTAGTTCCGATCTTATGGGCTGGGACGCTTCAAGTGGTATCAGAACCATACTTGGCTGTAGGATGCGTACCCTAGTACTTAGGTGACCATAGGAGACCGTAAAATGGTTGGCCTGTAGGAAACCTGGACCATAGAACCTTGGTGATAGGTTTTGCTCTCATCTAATCCTTGTGCCCTGTTCTAAGCCTGATGGCGGACGACCGTATCACCACCTTCTGCATCAACGAAGATGGCTTCCCCAAGGTGCTATATGCCGCCACGACACGACTCGGTATTCCAGACCGTCCGGAGTACGTGGGTCATGAGTTCGTGGAGCATGGCACCAAAAGCTGTGAGGTCACTGTGCACATCGGCGCCAGTGAGAGGTTCCTGGACATGAAGCCATGGAATGTCTTCGCCACTGGATGCCGCATGAAAGATACATGCCAATTGGTGGCCCGCAAAGCTCTGAAGTACCTCTGCCACATGTTTGACTGGCATTTGGGTTCCACACCCATGAAGTACTTCCCACCACTGGACCGTAGTCGTCCCGCATGGATGGCGAGGATTCGCAACTAGGAAGGCCTCGGGTCGACCGAAGACGACCCCACCATTGTCGCCATGTCCGGTTATTTATTGAGCCTGCACGACTTGTGCGACCAGCTGAACCAGCGCGTGAAGACCCTCGTCCAGCGTGCTGAGACATTGGAGACCCGCTGGCAAAAGGCTAAGTTAGCACTAGCGCCGGCTGAAGCCCAGGTGGCCAGTGCCGAAAGTCAAGTCGCCTAGGCCGAGGAGAACCTTAGGGAGCAGGCCGACCGTTACAGCCAGCTGCTTAGGGGTGTCTACCTTGTAGACCGGGCCAAGCGTAAGGACCGTCAAGCTGGTGCAACGACGGAGCCACTTATCCTAGAAGGAACCCCAGTGTATCACCTATCCAACCCCCGAAGCAGCATTTGTGAGCCTGTGCCACCTACCCCTCCGACCTCACCTCGCAGGACCAACGAAGACTCTGAAGATCAGGATGTAGGACCCAGTAGCCAGGCAGAGGTCCTAGCTGACCCTTAAGGGAATAGACCCAGCGACGACATGCGCTATGTATCTTGTACCCGCTTGCCCGAATGAATGAATGGATGCTTGGTGTGTTGCTTGCAATGTTTGATGTTTGTGTAAATTGTGTGGTATAAAACTATATATATGTGTTTAGATACACATAGTAAAACAGAAAAAAAAATATAGTAAAATAATAATAACAATAATAAAAGACGGTAAGCACAACTAATTATGATGCACCATAGTAATAATAATAGGAAGAAAATCTAAACCCATCGATTGCCTTGTCACAGATGCCTCGCCGCTCGAGCCAGTCACTAATGGACACGAGGCGGACCAAGGACTACGAGAGATTCCGCCTGCACCTCACGAGCATGAGACAGCGGAGAGTGCACCTGTCCGGCCACATCCCCAAGCACCTAACTATGACCTGACCACCATTCTGGACCGCCAGACTCGACTCCTCGAGCTACTGACGAACACCCTTGCTGCCCGGAATAACGATGGTCTCAACAACTATCAGCCCGCGCTGCAAAACAATCACCAGATCGCAGACTTCAACAGGATGAATCCGCCAAAGTTTTCTGGATCTGAGGACCATATAGGCAGATGACTGGCTAAGAGAGATTGAGATGAAACTCGAGGTTGTGCATGCAAACGAGCAGGATAAGGTTCTGCTTGCAGTCCAACAACTGAGGGGATCTGCCTTAGCCTGGTGGCACAGCTACAGAGAGATGCATCCACATGCCAGGACCATGATATGGGATGAGTTTGTGAAGTTGTTCAGAGAGCAACATGTAAAAGTCCCAAAACTTGTAAATAGAAAACTTGAGCTATGAATAAAGTTGAGTTTATATGCAAGAAATGGGACTTACAAAAACTTTTGTGTTACTCATGAAAGTGTTGGCATGTGCAATAAAACTCTAAATTCAGTTTGAACTAAGAGGGTCACTTCCAAAAAGAGGAGGGCCATCTCCAAAAAGGAAAATGCAAACTGATGTTTGAGAAGCTGTAATTGCAATAGCCAACTCAAAGATCAAAGGATATATTTCAGTTTCTCAGGTCCAAATTATGAGGGAGCCAAGTTTAGAGCAAATTTGGGGGTGCTTTGATATGAATATCAAAGGAACTTGTGAATTCCATCCAAATTTGAATTTAAATTTGAAACTGTGGCACAAATTGTCTAATGGCAAATTGGCTTTTGAATTTGGACCCCTCACAGCTGAATTTGCAAGGTGTCAAAAGTTGGAGATCTTTTGGTGCTGAGGGGGGGGGCTGTGGGCCCCAGATGTCATTGAGAGGAGGGATCAAAACTTACTGCCTAAGTCTTGCTCTCGGGTAACGCACGAGCGCGATCACCGCGGGGGTGCCACCGAGGCTAACCCGAAGCCACCGCCTCACCCGCCCTCGTGCGCTGGCGACCAACTTACCGCCTCCCTCCCTACCTCGGCGTGATCTTTTTCCTCTGAACCGAGCCAACGGTGTTTCTCTTCTCCTCCTCGTGCCCGATAAACCCAGAGCTCACCGCCGCTTCGGGTCTGACCGGAGGTGCATGCAAAACCAGCACGCAGCACTGTCTGAGCCGCAAAAAGGCAAGGCCTGATCGTCCTCCACTCCCTCAGCGCAAGAGCAGTCCGGTTCCGGCCTCCCTTCCCTAGCAAAGCTCGTTTCCGCGGTAACCGAACTGCACAGCAGCTCGTCGCTCCCGTGGACAGTGGAGTCTAGTGCCATTCACGGCCAAGCAAGGACGTCCCCGGACGCGCCAGCGAGTCCTGCTGCTTCCACCCAAACCACAAGGCAAGCCGTGAACCACCGAGCGAGAATTCGGAAAAACTTCGCCGGCGGCCACCGGGCGACGTTCTGGTACGAATTCTCTAAATTCTCACTCCCTTCTCGTCTTTAGGTCAATAAACTGTGCTCAAAGGACCTAGACTCGAGGACGACCCGATCCCCTCCCCAATCATGGCTTGAAACGCCATATTAGCAGATCATTTTGAAGTTTCCGAGCGGCGATCATGGCGGGGACCCTCGGGCGCACGGTGAATCCCCACTTGCCGCCGTTTCCGAGCCACGTTGATGCCATGCCGAGCTAGCCCACCCTCTGCTGGTACTTTTAGGCGGTTCAGTTGAGCTGTTAGCGGGCTACAGGGGTCGGGCGATGGTGCCGATCATCACCGAAGGCCGCGGCTCGTCGCCGGCCTACTTCCGGCCACCGGCAGCCCGAGCCAACCCCGTATACGTGTTTCCCGACCCTGAAAACCCCCGGGCGGCGAGTAGCAGGCCGTGGGATGGCCGGAAAGTCAAGTCCGGCGAGGTCAGCACTGCGCCTGCGAGGGGGGTGGACCGCGCGCGAAAAACGGGGGCGGGAGGAAGAAGAAGCTGCTGGCCCCACTGGTCAGTGGCTGTGGCGGTCGACTGGGATTTGCTGCGGCCACCTGATCTGCTGCGGCTACAGACTGGGCATCTGTGGTCCGTGGTGCGGCTACAGCGAGGGACTGACACATGTGGCGGTCAGAGTTTAAACTGTTTCCAATTCAGTTTGAATTACAAATTCAGCTCAAACTTTGGAATTGCCTAACTTTTGCTAGGGAGCTCCAAAATTAGTGATTCAAATTGGGTTGGATTCAGGGTGAAAAACTCTATCCAAATATGCAACCCAATTTGCATGAAAACCAATAGAAAATTCTGGAGAATTCTTTAAATCTTTTCAGCAAAAGAATTTTAGAGGGAGTTTGGTTCATCCAAAATTCCCCAAATTTTGCGAGGATATTCTTTAGGATATTAGGAGACACCTGTAAAAGTTTCAGATCATTTGGGGTTGATTTAATGAGGGTAATTCTAATTTCAAGTTTCTGTATTCAAATGAATACAGAAACATTTTCAGAGAATTTCCAAAACTTGGAAATTCAGTTCTAGGCATTCCTTAGCTCCAAAAATCCTAGGAAAATTCAGACATACTCCCTGAGCTATGTATCAAATTATGGTTCACTTGGATTTGCATGAAAGTGCAAGTTTAATCAGAATTAATTCCTTTATGCCTAAATTCTTAGGGAATTGTTCTGGGTGACCTATTCAATGAAACATTCTGAATTTGGTCCAGAGGACTTTCTTGTGACAAGGAACTCACAAGAAAGTTTCCAGCTCCATTGGAGTCCTGGATCATTATGTCCTGTTCAACCTTATTAGTTGATCCCCACCCAAGTGATGAAACCCTACTCATCACTTGATGATAGTGCTTAAACACAAACCCAAACCACTAGCACCAGTTTCGTTTTAAATTCTGAAACAAAGTTCCAGTTTCAAACTTGTCTTTAGCACTTGTTAGCAAAAGGATTTATAATTAAACATGTATGCATATTCATAACGTGTAGTGGTTAAACGTGGATGAGTGAAGATTTGATCAAGGAGCAAGACGGCAGGGATTAAGCTTGAAGTCATCATCAGCAACTAACTTCATCTTATCTGACTTTAGAAACCTGCAAAACCAAGGCAAGCCCCAGTTTGCACTTAAGTTGTTTTCTAAAGATTTTACTTTGTTCATTACTATTGGTTAAGGTTTGTATGTGCATTAGGTCAAGGATGTGTGATACTCCACTTGCATAACCAAACATGAACCCTGAGGTCGAGGATGTGTCATCGCTGTAGAATAAGGCCGTGCTAAATAGGCTAGGACAGCCGGTAGAAGACGAGTAGTTGGAATCTACTCGCGAGCTTTGTCCCAGGACCACATAAGTGGGGTTGGAAAGGGGAGCAAACTAAAGTTTATGTTTCTAAAGATGAGACCGGGCAGAGGGGTTAGACAGTGACAAAATGAGGTCTTTGTCGAGTAGCTCTGGCCGTGTCGGTCAAGGACCGAAGCGTATGCGGCCCTGGGAGCAAGTATTGATTTGTGTACCGGATGCTTACTGATATATGGGAACCAGGAAACCGATGTACCAGGTTCACAGGATTGTAGAGGCATACCACATCGTCTCGTTAGACCTATGAGCCCGAGACGGCGCGACCGGTTCTACAGTTTAGTGTCCTGAGAAAGGTTGCCACATACGACGTAATGAAGGACGCCAGAGTTGGGTCTTCAGAGGCGGGCGTATGTGTCGAGTTATCCGGGTAGTGTTTGATTCGAATCACCGTCCCTCGCGGTTATGAGTACCGCTTGCTCACTGCGCTGTGACGTAGTAATCAAGTTATGTGGGAATAGTTTGCAAAAGTTTTAAATGCTGTTATGCTAATTATAAATTGCATGAAAACCATGGTTGAAGTAGAGATAGAGCAAACTAAAGTTATTTTTCACCTTGGGACAAGTAACTTTGGAATGAAGCGTTTCTTGTTTGATTGTGGAGTTTCAATGTTGCTGGGCGCAAGGTCACTACTATTATGGCTAAAATCTGAAAGTTAAGGATGAACTCGTAGGCGAGTCTTTTCGCAAATGTCAGTCTTAAGTCTTAGGTTACTTTCATGTAGAGTTTCATGTCTTAGGAGAGACGGTTAAGTCTTGCTGAGCCTTTGTGCTCACTCTTGCTATATAAGTGGTTTTGCAGGTAAACATCAACGCTATAAAGAAGGTTCTCCGGTGAGACTCGGGAATTTCCGAGTCATGTCACACTTGGAGAACCTAGCCGCTGCCATGTCTTCGTGTTGCTAGCGAGAGGAGTCCGCGGGCTGGATCTCTCTCTCGAGTGCTTCTTAGATATTCATCGTGAGCTGTTTATAGACTTCCGCTGTAGTTATTTTGTGTAAATTATTTGCAAAGAATAATTGTAAGCTTCCGCTTTTGATTTATGTAATACTGTGTTCCTTATATGTGTGCTGTTGGGTGCCGCACAACACGGCACCACCCAATGCGTTTCCTCGGGCGAGGCGGCACGGCCCTGTGATCGGGGTCGGGCCCCCTCAGCGTGGTATCAGAGCTGCATTGGTAATGGCGCACGGAATAAGGAGCGTATTACGATAAAAACTTAGGATACGGTGAGGAAACAATATTAGGCCCACATAAGGACTATAGTAGTATAGTAACTTAAAGTGGCAAGACTAACATATGTGTTTTAATTCTGAATTTTCATTAGATAATGACGCACCTACGTTCTGGTAAGCATGGTAAGGAACGCCACCGAAAGCGGTTCAATTTCGGTTAGCTCCCCTGATGAGGAAAGTGGTTCAGGGTTAGATGTCACAGCTTTGGTGTGAGATGTTAATATGAAACTCTTGGACTCTTCATGTTCCTGAGTTCATATGAAACGCTGATCCCTAGCTTGCATTAGGCAAGTAAGTGGAGACCCCATCATGTGGTCAGTAACGCGATAGTGTGTACGTCTGGAAGTAGCCCAGGGGGACATACGCAGCGCTTGCCATCGGCGTGCCCTGCAGGGCAGTAGGTGGTATCCGTTGGGTTGATAACATTCCCAACATTGACGACCCGTTCATGATATACTCGGGTTCCCCATCGTGTGGTGTTGAAACACGATCACGTGCCTTGAGACGTGGCTTAACTCAAGGACGGCCGTATGGCAATGATACGGGCGTTTGTATTTACTTTCAGATATGGAACTGCCTGAAATGAAACAAACCTTTGCGTGCACCACTATTGAGTGTTCTTCTGCAGGTACTAACCACATACTTATCCCGTGTAGTACACGTGTGCGAGAGACCGTCTTAGTGCCACTGATAAAACGGATATGCCGGTATAATCCGGTTTAGGATTTTCTTTTGGTGAGGCAACGTAGTAACGACATGTTCTTACGGTGCATCGACACCGTACTACACATAATAACCTCGTCCCTATTAAGAAATGATTCATGAACTAACTTTCAACTAAAAATTTAAGTTTGAAACAAGTATTAGCTACTGAACTCTTATTTTGAGCTAAGATTCAAATGTGAGTATAACTAGGTGTCAAAGTTTTCAAAAAACAGAGTGCTCTGTTTCTGGCAGGAATTCTTGCTGGACTTTAACGGAGCATAACTCTGAGTAGCTTTAACCAATTAAGGTGTATGATACAGTTCTGGAAATATTTTCAAGTGCTCTACAATTTCTTTGTAGACCTCCAGAGCAAAATCACAATTCAAGTTGGTGAAAAGTCCAGTTGAAGGCAAACTGTTCAAAACCAGGACATTAGCAATAACCTCTCTGGACCTTTCTGTTTTTAAGCCATAACTTCCTGTAGAAAAATCCTTAAGGAGCACATAAGTACTTGTTGGAAAGATACTGAAGTTTACTAAAACTTTGGTATTGAACTCAAGTCAAGAATCTGTAGATAACTTGAGTAAAATTTGGAGTTTGTGAGAGCTGGTCAGGGTAGTCCCGCTGATTAGCTTAGCGTACATAAGATTTGTTTAAACATGAATGTGGTTATGCTTTCATAAAGTTCATGACATGTTCATGTTTTACTTATCTTTACTTACTACTGAGATAGAATTTTGATTGACTCAAAATTTTGTTTCGTGCAGTATGGTACGTACACATTCTCAAATGGAGCATGGAGGTTCAAGTCAAGGTGGGAATGATTCGATTTCATCACAAGAGCCATCGCCAACCAGATTGGCTGAAATTATGGCGAAGACGAATGAAACTCTCCAAACTCTATTTCAGCAAGGCATAGATCGAGAAGCTCAACGTCACATGCCAACCCAGAGCACGTATCTGGATTTCTTGGCGACACAACCGCCGGTATTCTCCGAGGCGGCTGACCATTGTGAAGCAAATCACTGGTTACGTGTCCTTGAGTCCAAGTTTGGGTTGATCCAATGTGATGAATTCTTGAAGACTCTATATGCCGCTCAGCAGCTTCACGGCTTTGCTGGAGCATGGTGGGCAGAGTACCTTGCTTTCCAACCAGCAGGGCATCGTGTCACATGGACGGAATTCCAAGCTGCATTCCGTGCTCGTTTCATCCCTGCCGGCATAATGCAGACAAGTCATGATGAGTTCTGGAGTCTGAAGCAAGGGGACAGGAGTTTTATTGAGTATGTGAAGGAATTCAATCGATTAGCTCAATATGTCCCTGACTATGTGAAGTCACCAGCCATGAAGGGTTATCATTTTTATCGAGGGCTGACGGCTAGGCTGCGATGTGAATTGGCTCAAGTTAGCCAAGAGAATTTTGATGAGTTTTGAGCTGTGCTATCGCTCAAGAATATTATTCCAACCTCTACCTCAAAGAAAAGAGGGAGAGGGACTCATCACAGGATGAAGACAATCGTATACCCCAGAAGTATCGGTTGTTAATCCGTTCACCTTCCGGTAGAGAGATTCCACAAGAGGTGCAATCATTCTAGGAGTGTGACGACTCTTCTACTCCACAGAGGTCATATTCACCTCCACCGCAGCAGCAAAATATTTCTTATGCACCTCAGTATCAACAAGGTGCATCAGAATATTATTTCCCTCAAGAGGTAGAAGATGTACAAGGCGATTTCTCAGCTGAGCCAAGTGCTGTCCCACTTCAGCTTGACAATGATCTTAAGGAAAAATGAAGCAACTGAACCGAGCAGCAACAATGTGTCTGCGGGTCCAGTTCCACAGAGCGATCTTGGGAAGCAATGAAAAGTTATGTCCAAAGTGGGGACAGTTAATTATGTGTCAGTCGATGATCTGCCAAAGGGAGGACCTGTTCTTGCTGGCAGGTTCACCTTAAATGACAAGCTGGTTGTCATTTTATTCGACTCTGGTGCGACACATAACTTCATTAGCAGGGCGACGGTGATCCGGGATCAGATATCCACCACCATCACCAAAGGTTCATACCTTATTCATTCGCCAGGTGGAGACATATCCACTAATGAAGTCACCTCTCGAGCACCACTTTGTTTGGGTGGAAAAATTTATCCTACCACCCTCATCATTCTCGAAGACCAGGGAATCAATGCCATATTGGGAATATCATGGTTGACCTTCCATAAGGATGTTCTGGACATCGAGAACAGGAGTGTTCACTTGAACTCTCCACTTCACGGACGTCAAACATTGTACCTCGGCGAAGCGGTTTCTAAAGACCCGGAAGTATGTAATGCCGAGGCGTGCAAGTTAGAAGACATTCCGGTAGTCTGTGAATATCCGGACGTGTTTCCCGAAGATCTTCCAGGCCTACCACCTGAGCGCGAGGTGGAGTTCAAAATAGAGTTGATACCGGGAACCACACCGATCTCTCGGAGACCATACAAAATGGCTCCGAATGAATTAGCCGAGCTGAAGGAGCAACTCAAAGATCTGATGGACAAGGGGTTTATTCGTCCAAGTTCATCACCATGGGGTTGCTCAGCCTTATTTGTGAAGAAGAAGGATGAGACGCTGAGGCTATGCATCGATTATCGTCCTTTAAATGCTGTGACCATCAAGAACAAATATCCACTACCAAGAATTGATATTCTGTTCGATCAACTAGTGGGTGCTAAAGTCTTCTCCAAGATGGACTTAAGGTCGGGATATCATCAAATCAAGATTCGAGCGGAAGATGTCCCGAAAACAGCATTCTCGACAAGATATGGGCTCCATGAATATCTTGTCATGTCAATTGGGTTGACCAATGCTCCGGCTCACTTTATGTATCTTATGAACTCGGTGTTCATGCCGGAGCTGGATCAGTTCGTCGTGGTATTCATCGAAGGCATCTTGGTCTATTACAAATCTGAAGAGGAACACGCTAAACATTTGCATATTGTGCTTCAACGCTTGAGAGATCACAAGCTCTATGCAAAGTTTAGTAAATGTGAATTCTGGATCAACCAAGTGCCGTTTCTTGGACATATTATTTCAGCGGAAGGCATTGCTGTTGATCCAAGCAAGATTGATCAAGTGCTGAAATGGAAGTCTCCAACATCAGTCCATGAAGTTCGTAGCTTCTTGGGTTTGGCCGGATATTACCGGAGGTTCATCCCGAGCTTTTCAAAAATCTCCAAACCTATGACAGAGCTACTTAAGAAGGGCATCAATGATTGGAGCAAGCCATGTGAGGAAGCTTTTCAAGCGTTGGTGAAACACCTCACAACAGCCCCGGTTCTAGCTCAACCGGATACAACTAAGCCTTTTGATGTTTATTGTGATGCATCCGGCGTCGGGCTTGGTTGTGTACTCATGCAAGGAAGACGCGTGGTCGCATATGGGTCACGGCAATTACGGAATCATGAACAACATTATACAACTCATGATCTCGAGCTTGCTGCCGTGGTACTAGCTTTGAAGATGTGGAGACATTACCTATTGGGAAATCTGGTTCATCTCTACACCGACCACAAAAGTTTGAAGTACATATTCACTCAAAAGGAGTTGAATATGCGGCAACGGCGATGGTTGGAGCTGATCAAGGACTATGAGATTGAAATTCATTATCATCCGGGCAAGGCAAATGTGGTTGCCGATGCACTCAGCCGGAAGTCTCATATTCATAACCTAACCATCACGCCAATAGAAGAGGAAGAACCAAGTCTTTACTTGGTTCCATTTGGAGCTCTGCATAACCTAGCCCTCATACCCACAATAAAAGAGGAGGTTATGGCAGCTCAAAAGAAATACAAGGGCATGGCTCATATCAGAAGGAGATTGAAGAACGGGGAAATGAAATGTTTCCGGTTAGATGATGAAGACACTCTATGGTTCAAGGACCGGATAGTCGTACCCCGTGATATGAGGCTGCGGAAGGAAATTTTGGATGAGGCTCACTTATCCAAATTTTCTATTCATCCGGGCAGCAACAAGATGTACCAAGAATTGAGGACTAAATTCTGGTGGACCCGGATGAAGAGAGAGGTTGCTAAATACGTATCAGAATGTGATACATGTCGGCGAGTTAAAGCCGACCACATGAAGAAAGCGGGAACCTTACAACCGTTAAGCGTTCCGGCATGGAAGTGGGAGGATATTAGTATGGACTTCATTGTTGGATTACCTCTCACGGCTAATAAGCATGATTCGATTTGGGTAATCGTGGATCGGTTAACCAAATCAGCATGCTTCATTCCGGTGCGTACCAAATACAGTGCCAAGAAGTATGCGGAGTTGTACATAGCACGAATCTTTTGCTTGTATGGAGTTCCCCGTACCATTGTCTCCGACAGAGGATCGTTGTTCATGTCCCGCTTCTGGGAACAACTACATACATCCTTGGGAACTAAATTGATTCGAAGCTCCGCGTATCACCCTCAAACCGATGGGCAAACTGAGAGGGTGAATCAAATACATGAAGATATGCTGAGAGCATGTGCCATTCATCACGGTAAGAGCTGGGATGATCACTTACCGTTGGCGGAGTTCTCATATAATAACGGGTATCAATCAAGTATAAAAATGGCGCCTTATGAAGCTCTCTATGGCCGGAAGTGCCGCACACCCTTGAACTGGTGTGAATCTGGCGAGAGAGTGATTTATAGGATTGATCTCGTAAATGAAGCGGAAGAGCGGTAAGGCTTATTCAAGCAAATCTGAAAGCCGCTCAGTCCAGACAAAAGAGCTATGCAGATAGGAGACGTCGTCCTCTGAATATCCATGTTGGGGACCACGTATACCTCCGCGTATCTCTGATGAAGGGCATTCACCGATTTGGAGTGAAAGGAAAATTAGCTCCACGTTTTATCGGTCCCTTCATTGTCATTGAAAGGTGTGGACCCGTGACATACCGTTTGGAGCTGCCGGCAACCGTAGCCGGAGTTCATAACGTCTTCCACATATCTCAGTTGCGGAAGTGTTTAAAAGCTCCAACGGAGGTTCTCACGGGAGACATAGCAGATTTGAAGCCGGACCTCACTTATGTTGAGCGACCAACCCGGATAATTGATGAAAAGACTCGCGAAACCAGAAATCGGACGCTGCGATTTTTCAAGGCGCTATGGGAAAATCACACGTCCGACGAAGCTACATGGGAAAGCGAGGAGTATTTGCAACGCAATCATCCGGAGTTGCTAGAGGCTTATATGTAGTAGTTGTCCTCTCCACCTCGTCCTTAATCATGAATCTCTAGACGAGATTCTTTTTAAGGGGGGAGGAATGTAAAAGTCCCAAAACGTGTAAATAGAAAAACATGAGCTATTAATAAAGTTGAGTTTATATGCAAGAAATGGGACTTACAAAAACTTTTGTGTTACTCATGAAAGTGTTGGCATGTGGAATAAAACTCTAAATTCAGTTTGAACTAAGAGGGTCACTTCCAAAAAGAGGAGGGCCATCTCCAAAAAGGAAAATGCAAACTGATATTTGAGAAGCTGTAATTGAAATAGCCAACTCAAAGATCAAAGGATATATTTGAGTTTCTCAGGTCCAAATTATGAGGGAGCCAAGTTTTGAGCAAATTTGGGGGTGCTTTGATATAAATATCAAAGGAACTTGTGAATTCCATCCAAATTTGAATTTAAATTTGAAACTGTGGCACAAATTGTCAAATGGAAAATTGGCTTTTGAATTTGGACCCCTCACAGATGAATTTACAAGGTGTCAAAAGTTGGAGATCTTTTGGTGCTGAGGGGGGGCTGTGGGCCCTAGATGTCATTGAGAGGAGAGATCAAAACATACTGCCTAAGTCTTGCTCTCGGGTAACGCACGAGCGTGATTACCGCGCGGGCGCCACCGAGGCTAACCGAAGCCACCGCCTCACCCGCCCTTGCGCGCTGGCGACCAGCTTACCGCCTCCCTCCCTACCTCAGCATGATCTTTTTCCTCTGAACCGAGCCAACGGTGTTTCTCTTCTCCTCCTCGTGCCTGATAAACCCAGAGCTCGCCGCCGCTTCGGGTCTGACCGGAGGTGCATGCAGAACCAGCGCGCAGCACTGTCTGAGCCGCAAAACGGCAAGGCCTGATCGTCCTCCACTCCCTCAGCGCAAGAGCAGTCCGGTTCCGGCCTCCCTTCCCTAGCAAAGCTCGTTTCCGCGGCAACCGAACTGCACAGCAGCTCGTCGCTCCCGTGGACAGCGGAGTCTAGTGCCTTTCACGGCCAAGCAAGGACGTCCCCGGACGCGCCAGCGAGCCCTGCTGCTTCCACCCAAACCACAAGGCAAGCTGTGAATCACCGAGCGAGAATTCAGAAAAACTTCGCCGGCGGCCACCGGGCGACGTTCTGGTACGAATTCTCCAAATTTTCACTCCCTTCTCGTCTTTAGGTCACTAAACTGTGCTCAAAGGACCTAGACTCGAGGACGACCCGATACCCTCCCCAATCATGGCTTGAAACCCCATATTAGCAGATCATTTTGAAGTTTCCGAGCGGCGATCATGGCGGGGACCCTCGGGCACACGGTGAACCCCCACTTGCCACCGTTTCCGAGCCACGTTGATGCCATGCCGAGCTAGCCCACCCTCTGCTGGTACTTTTAGGCGGTTCAGTTGAGCTGTTAGCGGGCTACAGGGGTCGGGCGACGGTGCCGATCATCACCGAAGGCCGCGGCTCGTCGCCGGCCTACTTCCGGCCACCGGCAGCCCGAGCCAACCCCATAGACGCGTTTCCCAACCCTGAAAACCCCCGGGCAGCGAGTAGCAGGCCGTGGGATGGCCGGAAAGTCAAGACCGGCGAGGTCAGCACCGCGCCGGCGAGGGGGGTGGAGCGCGCGGGAAAAAGGGGGGCGGGAGGAAGAAGAAGCTGCTGGCCCCACTGGTCAGTGGCCGTGGCGGTCGACTGGGATTTGCTGCGGCCACCCGATCTGCTGCGGCTACAGACTGGGCAGCTGTGGTCCATGGTGCGGCTACAGCGAGGGACTGACACGTGTGCCGGTCAGAGTTTAAACTGTTTCCAATTCAGTTTGAATTACAAATTCAGCTCAAACTTTGGAATTGCCTAACTTTTGCTAGGGAGCTCCAAAATTAGTGATTCAAATTGGGTTGCATTCAGGGTGAAAAACTCTATCCAAATATGCAACCCAATTTGCATGAAAACCAATAGAAAATTCTGGAGAATTATTTAAAGCTTTTCAGCAAAAGAATTTTAGAGGGAGTTTGGTTCATCCAAAATTCCCCAAATTTTGCCAGGATATTCTTTAGGATATTAGGAGACACCTTTAAAAGTTTTAGATCATTTGGGGTTGATTTAATTAGGGTAATTCTGATTTCAAGTTTCTATATTCAAATGAATACAGAAATATTTTCAGAGAATTTCCAAAACTTGGAAATTCAGTTCTAGGCATTCCTTAGCTCCAAAAATCCTAGGAAAATTCAGACATACTTTCTGAGCTATGTATGAAATTATGGTTCACTTGGATTTGCATGAAAGTGCAAGTTTAATCAGAATTAATTCCTTTATGCCTAAATTCTTAGGGAATTGTTCTGGTGACCTATTCAATGAAACATTCTGAATTTTGGTCCAGAGGACTTTCTTGTGACAAGGAACTCACAAGAAAATTTCCAGCTCCATTGGAGTCCTGGATCATTATGTCCTGTTCAACCTTATTAGTTGATCCCCACACAAGTGATGAAACCCCACTCATCACTTGATGATAGTGCTTAAACACAAACCCAAACCACTAGCACCAGTTTCATTTTAAATTCTTAAACAAAGTTCCAGTTCCAAACTTGTCTTTAGCACTTGTTAGCAAAAGGATTTATAATTAAACATGTATGCATATTCATAACGTGTAGTGGTTAAACATGGATGAGTGAAGATTTGATCAAGGAGCAAGACGGCAGGGATTAAGCTTCAAGTCATCATCAGCAACTAACTTCATCTTATCTGACTTTAGTCACCTGCAAAACCAAGGCAAGCCCCGGTTTGCACTTAAGTTGTTTTCTAAAGATTTTACTTTGTTCACTACTATTGGTCAAGGTTTGTATGTGCATTAGGTCAAGGATGTGTGATACTCCACTTGCATAACCAAACATGAACCCTGAGGTCGAGGGTAGAATTGTGTCATCGCTGTAGAATAAGGCCGTGCTAAATAGGCCAGGACAGCCGGTAGAAGACGAGTAGTTGGAATCTACTAGCGAGCTTTGTTCCAGGACCACATAATTGGGGTTGGAAAGGGGAGCAAACTAAAGTTTATGTTTCTAAAGATGAGACCGGGCAGAGGGGTTAGACCGCAACAAAACGAGGTCTTGGTCGAGTAGCTCTGCCCGTGTCGGTCAAGGACCGAAGCGTATGCGGCCCTGGGAGCAAGTATTGAGTTGTGTACCGGATGCTTACTGATATATGGGAACCAAGAAACCGATGTACCAGGTTCACTGGATTGTAGAGGCATACCACATCGTCTCGTTAGACCTATGAGCCCGTGACGGCGCGACCGGTTCTACAGTTTAGTTTCCTGAGAAAGGTTGCCACATACGACGTAATGAAGGACACCAGAGTTGGGTCTTCAGAGGCGGGCGTATGTGTCGAGTTATCCGGGTAGTGTTTGATTCGAATCACCGTCCCTCGCGGTTATGAGTACCGCTTGCTCACTGCGCTGTGATGTAGTAATCAAGTTGTGTGGGAATAGTTTGCAAAAGTTTTAAATGCTGTTATGCTAATTATAAATTGCATGAAAACTATGGTTGAAGTAGAGATAGAGCAAACTAAAGTTATTTTTCACCTTGGGACAAGTAACATTGGAATGAAGCGTTTCTTGTTTGATTGTGGAGTTCCAATGTTGCTGGGCGCAAGGTCACTACTATTATGACTAAAATCTGAAAGTTAATGATGAATTCGTAGGCGAGTCTTTTCGCAAATGTCAGGCTTAAGTCTTAGGTTACTTTCATGTAGAGTTTCATGTCTTAGGAGAGACGGTTAAGTCTTGTTGAGCCTTTGTGCTCACTCTTGCTATATAAGTGGTTTGCAGGTAAACATCAACGCTATAAAGAAGGTTGTCCGGTGAGAATCAGGAACTTCCGAGTCATGTCACACTTGGAGAACCTAGCCGCTGCCATGTCTTCGTGTTGCTAGCGAGAGGAGTCCGCGGGCTGGATCTCTCTCTCGAGTGCTTCTTAGATATTCATCGTGAGCTGTTTATAGATTTCCGCTGTAGTTATTTTGTGTATATTATTTACAAAGAATAATTGTAAGCTTCTGCTTTTGATTTATGTAATACTGTGTTCCTTATATGTGTGCTGTTGGGTGCCGCACAACACGGCACCACCCAATGCGATTCCTCGGGCGAGGCGGTACGGCCCTGTGATCGGGGTCGGGCCCCCTCACAACACATCCTAAGTAGCATTATGAAGCTAAAGAGGGAAGAGTTTATGAACCTTAAACAGAAGGGTTTAACTGTGACGGAGTATCTACACAAGTTTACCGGGTTATCCCGCTATGACCCCCACGCTGTGGATACAGAAGAGAAGAAGCAAGAAGCCTTTTTGCGTGGGTTAAACACTGAAATCAGGAAATTTTTTGAAGCATCTGTTTATCCATATTTCAGTACCCTGGTTAACGAGGCCATCACTACAGAAAAGAACATAGAGGATGAGCTACGGGAGAAGAAAAGAAAATTCGAGGACAAGAAGGGGTTCCAGCAGGTGAAACTTCAGAGGACTAATCAACCTGTCTATTCATTACATAGGACCCAACAACCAACCTACTTTGTGCAGAAGACCCAACAACCTATTTACTCTGGGCAGATGGCTCATAGTGGTGTATCCTATAAAGCACCAACCACCACTTTCAAGCAACCGGTACAGCCTGCTAAATCACATGGCTCATTCCATCCTCAGCAGTCTGGGGTCAATCAAACTGTTGGCCAGAGGATATGTTTCAGCTGTCGTGAGCCTGGGCATATCGCCGTTAACTGCCCTTACAAGGTTAAGCCAGCACCATCAGTCGTCTCCAACTTAGTTAACGGACCAAGGCAACCAGCTGGAGGCAGCCGTGGAGCACCGTCAAGGACTCAACACTCCTTTGGAAAGGCCACAGTAGACCACGTCTACGCCGAAGAGGCAGATGCAGCACCAGGAGTTCTACTTGGTGAGTTCTTGGTTCATTCAGTTTTGGCTTCAGTACTATTTGATTCTGGTGCATCACATTCTTTTATATCATCACACTTTGTAGAGACACATGATATATTTATGGTAGCCCTTAAGAGGCCCTTAATGACTCGATCACCAGGAGGTTATATACCTTGCCACCTAGGAGTTAACAACATCCCTTCGAACCTAAGTGGGGTAGAGTTCTTGGTTAATCTAGTAGTGCATGAGTCCCATGGGATAGATGTGATCCTCGGTATGGATTGGTTAGCCAAGTGCAATGGGAGTATAGCTTGTGCACAGAGGACTGTGACAGTGACAAACCATGAAGGGAAGACTGTCACATGTCATGTCAACTCCGGCCTGTCTGAGCCAGTAGTAAGTCACTTGATGGCGGAAACACCTCAGGAAGTACCAGTGATTAAAGAGTATGTTTATGTGTTCCCTGAGGAGTTGCGAGGCATGCCGCCAGAAAGAGAAGTGGAGTTCTCCATTGATCTAGTTCCCAGAACTGCCCCAATAGCCAAGAGACCTTATAGAATGGCGGCGCCAGAACTAGCCGAGTTAAAGAAAAAGTTAGATGAGTTGCAAGAGAAAGGGTACATAAGGCCAAGTGCATCACCATGGGGCGCACCCGTCCTATTTGTAGAGAAAAAGGATGGAAGCAAGAGACTCTGTGTAGATTACCGAGCTCTTAACGCGGTGACCATTAAGAACAAATACCCTCTGCCCCGGATAGATGATCTATTCGACCAGCTAAAGGGGGCCAAGTTTTTTCTCAATGATTGACTTGAGGTCTGGGTATCATCAAGTGAGGATTAAGCCCGAAGATATACCTAAGACGGCATTTGTGACTCGCTATGGTCAGTTCAAGTTCACAGTGATGTCTTTTGGATTGACCAATGCCCCTGCCTACTTTATGAACCTAATGAACCGGGTGTTCATGCAAGAGTTGGACAAGTTTGTCGTTGTCTTCATCGACGACATTCTAGTCTATTCACAAAGTGAAGCAGAGCACGTGCAACATCTGCGTGTCATTTTGGACCGGCTCAGGAGCCATCAACTTTATGCAATGTTTAGCAAATGTGAGTTTTGGTTACAGAAAGTTAGTTTCCTTGGGCATGTGCTAACAGCCGAGGGAGTTGCAGTTGATCCAGAGAAGGTCAAAGCCGTATCATCTTGGAAGCAACCAACTTGGGTCTCGGAGATTCGTAGTTTTTTGGGTATGGCTGGTTATTATCTGTCACACCCGACTTATCCGAAGAACAACCGAGTGAATATCACATGTATGCCAGGATCATTTTCTCATACATGTGACGACAAATAGTGAAGCATCATCATATTACAAGCCAGGTGTCGAATATAAATAAGTCATACATAGCATACGTCTCGATGGACGATAATAAGTTCATGACATGTAAATAAAGCAGCAGCGGAATATAAATCTTGTGGGCTCCATCACAGGCGTTGCCCGGGGGACTCCGCGAACCTAGAATCCTTTCTCGGGACCAAAGTCTTGGTCATTAAACACCACATCATTCTCTTGACCTGAGCAGCAATATAAACCAACAGAAAAGCAAGTTTGAGTACCGTAGGTACTCAGCAAGTGTGGGAAAGTTATGTCATGCATGGCTAGAGCAAGGAGAGGTTGAACTCATGGTTATATCACTACGTAATAATTACCTATCACCTTAGCTTATTAAGCACCTACATTACTACAGAGGTGAAATGGTCCCAATCCCTCAACCCATCATCAATATCAAGTAAACATAATCTCATCTCCAATGTTAAACTTCCCGCTTAACACCACAACTTCCCAATCCATCATCCTCTAATCATGAATAAGTCCAAGCCGCTCTTGACCGTGAGCACGGCTGTCATGACAATTTTGACTCTGCAGAGTTTGCACCACTGTACCCACATGTAGTGATATCATCCCCCGTTGTCGGGTGGACTAAAATAACCTCCATTATGCCAGTGGCCGCGAACAAAATTCACACTTCCCAGGCGTGGGCCCACTGAGGTTTCACCCCTAACAGCATACAAGAGGCTCCAACCCCGCTGCAGTGGCCCCCTCTTGAGCCTTGCGGTTCATATGGTAGTCCAGCTGACACCTATTCCTGGAACCATCCAACACACCCATACTACGCCGGGGATACACCTAATTAATTGGCCAAGCTGCCCCATCTCAGCATGTGGTTGGCACGGTAAAGCCACGTTACATGCTCCATGAACCGGTCCTTAGGATCCAGGCAAGTACTAAACACAAACCCGAGTCTCGTGCACCCAGCACCAACCAAATCATCCAACTTGCCTCGATCCCTACCCCTACATAACTCATAATATCTCATTCAAGAGTAAGTTAAATAAATTGATGATCTCATATCCCAATTATCCCATTCTAAGCATGGCTAAGCATAAGCATATAAATAAATGACATGATAAAATAGATCCCAACCCAAGCTACAAGGAAACAAGGTAATGCAATTCTAGGGAAACTTCCTAGCATGGGTTTCATATTTCAATTGACAATGCAAATAATTCTATCTACACATCCTATTATAGGATCAAAGTGGTCAAGGACACTTGCCTTCTTCCTGCTGCTCTGGGAATGGAAAGTATTGGTCTTGGAAGAGGAGAACTTGCTCTGGGGCAGGTTCTACTCATGCCAATACACATAGCAAAAGAAAATAACAATCCATAAGACATCGTTCACACTTTCACTTCATGCAAACCACACATACATACCTATGAAAGTAATTCATATTTCTAAGTGTTGTGGTTATTCTTCATGTGTTGATTTTTGGCCTACATTCACTTTTAAACATATGTATATGATTTCTAACTTTTGTATTCAGATTTCTGTTTGCACACTATATATGAATTTCCAGGTTGAACAAATTCTTTATATTTTATTAATACACTTGTTAGCCACAAAGTTTGCATGAAAGGCAATTCCCTACTCCAAATAGGTTTTCAGATCTTCTACAAAATCCTAAATTGAAGCTTTTGGATTTGGAGAACTCATTTACCCTTTTCTAATTATGCATACTTATTTTCCTATATTTTCAGATTTATTTTCTATGCATAAAAGTGAACTTTATTATGGAAATAGTAAGACACATCATCTAAACAGAATAGGTTCTGATCTAAAATGTTCAATAATATATTTTTTGAACTTCCTCTCTGATGTGGAACAAATTAAATTTATTTTACTAGTTTTTACAATTATTTCCTACCCTAAAATGTGTCTCTAGAGAAAATAAAAATGAGCAGCACTTAGGCAGATTCCATTTCAGCCTAAAATCTATTTTAACTCATTCTAAAGTTTTCCAAGTGCTAGGAGAGTTTAAATTTGAACTTGCACATGTGTTTGCCTTACCTTTTAAATTTAAATCCTAGTCACGTGTTCAAATTTCTGAATTTAATATCATATAGGGTCAAAAAGGTAAATCCACCCTACTGCAGCGTATGATTTACTATTTCATAAATTTCCAGGGGTCTAACTACACATAACAGAGGGGTTTTCCTAATTTTTATTAAGTCCAGGGGCTAAAACTGATTTTTAAATGAATTTACACGAATTTCTGAAGTTGCGGGGGCTAGATCAGAAGTTTCCGGGCTAGCTCGTGTTTTCCGAGATCCCCAGGGGGTAGCACGTAAGAATCCCGGCCTTTATAACGCGGGGCTGACGTGGACCGTCCCATTTAAAACAGACGGCTCAGATTAGATCGCCGAACCGGTACGCGTGGGTTTTATTTCTACCGTGCGATTTAAAATAGACGGCCCTCAAGGGGCCACGTCACCCTGGCCGTGTGCGGGCGGCGCTTCCCGGCGGCGCGCGGCGGCGGGAGGCGGCGATCTCGCCGGAGATCTTCGGGTTTTCGTCTATACTTCCTAAAACTTGGTTTTCTTGGCATAGAACGGTAGAGGGGAGGTCGGGGATCTCACCTCGGGTTTTTTCTTGACCTCGGTGGCCCTGGAAGGTGGTCGGCGGCGAGGTCCGAGATGAAAACGCGGCGGTGCTCGCCGGAGCTGCGTCTAGAGTGCAAAACACCGGGTTTTCTTCACCTGCGTGACTCCCGGAGGCGGTGGAACATGATCAGCGCGTTAGATCAGAAAATCTGAGCAAGGATCGAAAGAAAACGGTGATCGAAGTTTCGGTTCGCACAGGAGAGAAATGTGGAGCTGCGCTGGGGAACTCGGTGAGTTTCTTTGCATAAATTTCACGAGGAGAGGCGGCGGAGGATTGGTTTGGATAAATAGCAGCGTCCGGGGCCGAAGATCGGGCTGGGGGCGCGGGTTTCCGGAGGTGGTTTTGATTCGGGTGCGAGAGAGCCGGGGTCGGTTGGGCGCGCGGGAGGTGAGGGATGACACGTGGGCCCCGCGTGTCAGTGAGAGGAAGAGAGGGGGCGCGCGGGTTCTTGGGCTGGCGCGGGGGATTGGGGCGGCTGGCGGGTTTCGGCCCACTGGCCGGTTGGGGTTTTCTTTTTCCTTTTCTTTTTCTGTTTTGATTTGAATTTGAATTCCAGTTTGAATTTGAATTTCGGCACCACATGCAATACGTCCAAAAATTTTAAATTCCCCTCTTTAGCAGGTTTTGGGGTGTTACAGCTCACCCCTTAAAAGAAATCTCGTCCTCGAGATTGGTGATTCTAGGAAAACAATTCCGGAAACTGTGCCTTAAGCTCGTCTTCTCGCTCCCATGTGGCTTCCTCTTCCGAGTGATAGTTCCACTGCACTTGCACATCCGGATTCTTTTATTTCTTGTGAGGCGTTCCATTGTCTCCAAAACCTTGACCGGTTGCTCGGCATAAGATAGATCCTCTCCTGCGTCAACCTCATTCATGGGTAACATCTCTTCAGGCATCCTCAAACATTTCTTGAGCTGTGACACATGGAATACATCGTGCACATCCAATAGGCGAGCCGGTAGTTCGAGTTGATATGCCACTTCGCCTTTCCTCTCCAGAATCTGAAAGGGTCCGATGTATCGAGGCGATAACTTCCCTTTCACCTTGAACCGACGAAGTCCTCGGATAGGGGACACCTTGAGATAAATATACTCCCCCACGTTGAAAACGAGCTCTCTTCTCTGTACATCGGCATAGCTCTTTTGTCGTGTCTGTGCTATCCTCAAGTTGTTGCGGATTTCCCTCACTTTTGCCTCGGCTTCTTGTAGTACCTCGGGCCCAAACACTTTACTTTCCCCTGTTTGGTTCCAAAATAGTGGAGTTCTGCACTTCCTCCCATACAAAGCCTCAAATGGTGACATCTTCATAATAACCTGATAGCTGTTGTTATAGGAGAACTCCGCATACGGTAAGTTCTTATCCCAACTCCTATTGTTCTTGAGCGCACACGCTCTCAGCATATCCTCAAGGATCTGATTGGTTCTTTCCGTCTGCCCGTCAGTCTGGGGGTGATAGGCATAACTAAAATTTAGATGAGTTCCCAAGGTTTCATGTAACTTCTGCCAGAACCTGGAGGTGAACTTTGTCCCTCGGTCCGACACTATCTTCCTTGGCACTCCATGGAAACACACGATCCTTGACATGTACAATTCCGCCAATTTGGATCCGTTGTAGTTTTCTTTCACGGGGATGAAATGAGCTACCTTGGTTAGTCTGTCGGCGATGACTCATATCAAATCATATCCTGATTGGGTCCTGGGTAGTCCCACTATGAAATCCATATTGATTTCTTCCCATTTCCATTCAGGCACTTTTAGTGGTTGCAATAATACCGTGGGTCGTTGATGTTCTGCTTTCACCAACTGACATGTGTCACATAGGGCAACATGTTCCGCGACATCTGACCTTAATGCCATACAACCAATACCTGCTCTTGAGGTCATGATACATCTTCGTACTCCTAGGATGAATGAAATAGTCAGAATCATGAGCTTCCTTCAAAATCAATTCACGGATCTCCTTCACCACAGTCACACAGATTCTTTTCCTGTGCCACACCGTAACATGTTCATCCTCTCTGAACCCGGGGGCTTTATTATCCTTGATGAGTTCTCTGATTTCTTGTATATTCTCATCATTCTTCTGACCATTACGTATGTCTTGCTCTAATGTGGAGTCCACTTCCATGGCGATGGCCTCACCACTATTCACCAGACATAGATTGAGTTTTACAACCTCTTCCTTCAATTTTGTAGGCATGTCCTTTAAGCTCAACCTATTGACCTACACCTTCCGACTTAAAGCATCTGCTACTACGTTTGCCTTCCCAGGATGATAGTTGATGCCCACATCAAAGTCGTTGATTAGCTCTAACCATCTCCTTTGTCTGAGGTTGAGATCTGGCTGTGTGAAAATATACTTTAAGCTCTTATGATCCGTATATATCTCTGTCCTCTTCCCCATCAAGTAATGCCGCCAAATCTTCAACGCGTGTACCACTACGGCTAGCTCTAGGTCATGTGTAGGATAGTTCTTCTCGTGTTTCCGGAGCTGCCGGGACGCATAAGCCACAACATGCCCCTCTTGCATGAGAACACATCCAACCTATTTCCAGAGGCATCGCAGTACACCGAAAAGTTCTTCTGCATATCTGGCATAACTAGCACTGGGGCTGTTGTCAATCTTTTCTTCAGTTCTTGAAAACTCGTCTCGCACCGCGGTGTCTATGTGAATGTGATTCCCTTCTCTAACAATTTGGTGAGGGGTCTCGAAATCTTGGAGAAACCCTCGATAAACCGTTGATAATACCCAGCCAATCCTAAGAAGCTTCGAACTTCCCCGACATTTTCAGGGGTCTTCCACTTCTGCACATCGTCGATCTTGGCGGGATCTACAGAGATTCCTCCCTCCGAGATTATATGTCCTAAGAAGGGAACTCTCTTCAGCCAAAACTCACACTTGCTCAACTTGGCATATAGTTGGTGTTCTCTTAGCTTTTGCATCACCAACCTTAAATGTCCCTCATGTTCTTCTTCATCTTTGGAGAAGACGAGAATGTCATCAATGAAAACCACCACAAATTTGTCCAGAAATTCCATGAATACCTTGTTCATGAGATACATGAAGTATGCCGGGGCATTAGTTAGCCCGAAAGGCATGACGGTGTATTCATACAGCCCGTACCGAGATACGAAAGTTGTCTTTGGAATGTCGGTTTGCCTTATCTTATGTTGGTGGTGTCCCGACCTGAGATCAATTTTCAAGAACACACAAGCTCCCCTCAACTGATCAAATAGGTCTTCAATGCGGGGTAATGGGTACTTGTTCTTGATGGTTACTTCATTCAACGCACGGTAGTCTACGCATAACCTTTGGGTCTCGTCCTTCTTGGGCACAAATATCACTGGAGCTCCCCATGGTGAGGAACTAGGACGGATGTACCCCTTCTCTGTCAATTCTCTTAAATGTTCCTTGAGTTCTTTCAGCTGTTTGGAGTCCATCTGATAAGGCCTCTTGTATATTGGAGCTGTTCCACGCACTAGCTCAATCGCGAATTCCACTTCATGATCGGGAGGCATACCTGGCAACTCCTCCGGAAAAACGTCTGGATATTCCCTGATAATCCTGATCTCTTCCACTTCCACCTCAACTTGATTGAGTTTAAGGTCCCTCCTAGGGTATTGTACAGTTATGAACTTCACTCTTGTGCCACTAGGGTGAGTTAGTTCCACCGTTCTTGTCGAACAATGGATGATTCCCTTATGTTTGGTCAACCAATCCATTCCCAAAATAATATCTATCCCTTGTGAGTCTATCACTATGAGGTTTGCAGTAAATACTACCCCATTAATGTCTAGATTCACCTTGGCACACACTTGTCTTGTCCTTATTTCTCCCCCTGGAGAGTTTACTGCTAGCATATGGTTCATTTGTGTTGTTGCTAGATCATGCTTCTTAACAAACCCTTGAGCAATGAACGAGTGGGTAGCACCAGAATCGAACAACAGGGTTGCAATGTGTAAATTGGCAGGAAACTTACCAATTACCACGTCAGGTGCCTCTTGCGCTTCCTCCATGGTCACATGGTTCACCCGTCCTCGCATCACATTCTGCTGTTGTGGCTGCGTGGGCTTCTTCTTTGGGCACTTATGGGCGTAGTGCCCCACTTCACCACAGTTGAAGCATTGTACCCCAACTTTAGGTGCCTGGCCTTTGTTGTCTTGGGGTTGGCTCGGTGGTCCTTTTCCTGCTGGTCGAGGTTGATATGTGGGGTGAGGCTGCTGTACAAATTGACGCTGAGGCTGTGCTGGTGCTGACGGAGGCCTGAAATTCGGGTTGTACCCTCTGGGTGCTGAGTAGAGTACCACAGCACGACTCGTCTGCCCTGCGGGTTGCTGCATCAGACGTGGGCGTGTGTTGCTACCTGAGGCTTGGTGTGACCATCCCGCCTTCCTCTTGTTTTCATTTTCCAAGGCCTTCAGCTTCCTCTCCACGACAAATGCTCTGTCTACCATCTTTTGGAAGCTTTCATACTCGTTGGAGGACTTTGCACACTGCATTTCCATAGTAAGTCCTTCCACAAAACAGTCCTGTTTCTGCTCATCAGTTTCGATGTCCCCTGGTGCATAACGGAATAGTTGGCTGAATTTAGTGAGGTATTCCCTCACAGTCATGTTTCCTTGCTGCAGTCCCAAGAACTCCTTTCTCTTGTTTTTGAGTTCACCCCATGGTATGTAATGGTTGCGGAAACTGCGCTTGAACTCTTCCCAAGTGATGTTCTCGGGGTCATGATGGGCTGCCACGTAAGCGGTCCACCAATCAGCAGCAAGTCCATGCAATTGGTGAGAGGCAAACAGCACCCTCTGATACCCTTGGCATTGTATGATCCTCATCTTGCTCTCAATGGTCTTTAGCCAGTCATCTGCCTCCAGAGGTTCAGCAGCACTTGCAAACTTTGGAGGTTGAGTCCCCAGAAACTCAGTCAACCGTGGTTGGTGTGGTACAGCTTGTGGAGGTAGAGCTTGGTGCAAGTTGGCCACCACTTGAGTTAGACTCTGGATGAGCTAATTCTGATTTTCAAGCATCTGGTGGATAGGATCAGCTCCTTCACGGCGACCACCCCTGTCTTGTCCCCCAGAAAGATGAGGGTTGTCGGCCTCATCGTTGTTGTTGGTGGGGTTGGGCACCACGACCCTTTCCTCTTCCAGCCATCTATCATGATCAACCAAATGTTAACTTAAAGCATTACGTATTAACTTCCCAAATTGCTTGTTTAAACTTAAACTTTTGAGGCCTTAATATATTAAACATTTGCTGAGAGTTTCACGTAGATTTTTTGGAGTCACATCTCACGGGAAAATAAATGCACTCTTAATTCATAGGGGTTCACACATCAAAGCAAAGCAATCTAAAGACGAGGTTGTGGACAAATGCCCATGGCTTCCACAACTCACGTCACACACCAAACATTAACACACAAATAACTAAGGTATTGACTCGACTACTCGATAACCTGCTGAACTAAAGGAAAGGACTCTACACGACTTGTATCACTGAGCTGGCCCCTTGGGGTCTTCCTCATTATTGCGGCTGCCCTCTGATTCCGCTTTGGGTGGGGAAGCTGCTGGTAGAGAAGTGCGGCGACGCCTGCTCGCCCGGCGGTCTGGGGAGTCAGGAGTCCATGTGTCATTCACGGTGACACACAGGTCATTCCCATCTCCTCTTTCTCTCGCCCTCAAGCTGGCTCGAAGCAACGCCACAGTCTCTTTTAGGGTGTCACAAACATTCTGAAGCTCCTGCTGACACTCCTGCAGTCGAGTGTTGAGCATAGCAGCATCCTCCAAGCACAGGTCCATGTGCTCATGGGAAGTCCCCTGCTGCATTGGCAGGTACTTGTACTCCGTGGTGCCACTCTCACGCTGGAGGACATACATGTACTCAGTCCTGTGCAGGTGGCGACGGTTGATGTAACTCTGGCAGGTGATGGCCTCCCAGGTGACATCCTTCTCAGCATCGACCTGTGTCGCCCGACAAGCTAGAGAGCGGTGGATTTTGAGCAGCTGATTTTCATGGATAATCCTTATTTCTGAACTCCATTCTTCCCGCTTCTCACGGATGGTCCGGGTGGAGCTGTAGTGTATGATTAGCTTGCCCGTATTGCCGGCGGCGTGGAGCATACGCCGAAGACGGCGCAACAGACCTCCTACTGCCAATCCATAGGAGTGGTATGTCACCGGACGGTTCTCCTCCCTCAAGGCAAGGGCAACTACCGGAACTCTCCCTTCGGTGGACTTGCGGGCGGTGCGGATCATGCAAACCATCTAAAACATAAAGCATTTAAAATTAAGTTAGATAATATTTAAATAAAAATCGTATTTTGAATAAAAGTTGGGGCAAGGTGAATAAAGTGACCCCATTAAATAACACTTTTCAACCCACATTTTGTAAAATAGTTTTTAAGAAAATAGGGTCCTTAAATACGTCCATTTCTGCCTAGCTCCACGTTCCTACGGGCAACCATGGCTCTGATACCACTTCTGTCACACCCGATTTATCCGAAGAACAACCGAGTGAATATCACATGTGTGCCAGGATCATTTTCTCATACATGTGACGACAAATAATGAAGCATCATCATATTACAAGCCAGGTGTCGAATATAAATAAGTCTTACATAGCATACGTCTCGATGGACAATAATAAGTTCATGACATGTAAATAAAACAGCAGCGGAATATAAATCTTGTGGGTTCCGTCACAGGCGTTGCCCGGGGGACTCTGTGAACCTAGAATCCTTCCTCGGGACCAAAGTCTTGGTCATTAAACACCACATCATTCTCTTGACCTGAGCAGCAATATAAACCAACAGAAAAGTTTGAGTACCGTAGGTACTCAGCAAATGTGGGAAAGTTATGTCATGCATGGCTAGAGCAAGGAGAGGTTGAACTCATGGTTATAGCACTACGCAATAATTACCTATCACCTTAGATTATTAAGCACCTACATTACTACACAGGTGAAATGGTCCCAATCCCTCAACCATCATAAATATCAAGTAAACATAATCTCATCTCCAATGTTAAGCTTCCTGCTTAACATCCACAACTTCCCAATCCATCATCCTCTAATCATGAATAAGTCCAAGCCGCTCTTGACCGTGAGCACGGCTGTCATGACAGTTTTGACTCTGCAGAGTTTGCACCACTGTACCCACATGTAGTGATTTCATCCCCCGTTGCCGGGTGGACTAAAAGAACCTCCATTATGCCAGTGGCCGCGAACAACATTCACACTTCCCAGGTGTGTAGCCAGGAGATCACTACGAGGCCTTTACAAAGGGATTTCCGATGAGCGTGGGCCCACTGAGGTTTCACCCCTAACAGCATACAAGAGGCTCCAACCCCGCTGCAGTGGCCCCCTCTTGAGCCTTGTGGTTCATATAGTAGTCCAGTTGACACCTATTTCCGCACCATCCAACACACCCATACTACGCCGGAGATACACCTAATTAATTGGCCATGCTGCCCCATCTCAGCATGTGGTTGGCACGGTAAAGCTAGGTTACATGCTCCATGAACCGGTCCTTAGGATCCAGGCAAGTACTAAACACAAACCCAAGTCTCGTGCACCCAGCACCAACCAAATCATCCAACTTGCCTCGATCCCTACCTCTACATAACTCATAATATATCATTCAAGAGTAAGGTAAATAAATTGATGATCTCATATCCCAATTATCCCATTCTAAGCATGGCTAAGCATAAGCATATAAATAAATGACATGATAAAATAGATCCCAACCCAAGCTACAAGGAAACAAGGTAATGCAATTCTAGGGAAACTTCCTAGCATGGGTTTCATATTTCAATTGACAATGCAAATAATTCTATCTACACATCCTATTATAGGATCAAAGTGGTCAAGGACACTTGCCTTCTTCCTACTGCTCTGGGAATGGAAAGTCTTGGTCTTGGAAGGGGAGAACTTGCTCTGGGGCAGGTTCTACTCATGCCAATACACATAGCAAAAGAAAACAACAATCCATAAGACATCGTTCAAACTTTCACTTCATGCAAACCACAAATACATACCTATGAAAGTCATTCATATTTCTAAGTGTTGTTGTTATTCTTCATGTGTTTATTTTTGGCCTACATTCACTTTTAAACATATGTATATGATTTCTAACTTTTGTATTCAGATTTCTGTTTGCACACTATATATGAATTTCCAATTTGAACAAATTCTTTATATTTGATTAATACACTTCTTAGCCACAAAGTTTGCATTAAAGGCAATTCCCTACTCCAAATAGGTTTTCAGATCTTCTACAAAATCCTAAATTGGAGCTTTTGGATTTGGAGAACTCATTTACCCTTTTCTAATTATGCATACTTATTTTCCTATATTTTCAGATTTATTTGCTATGCCTAAAAGTGAACTTTATGATGGAAATAGTAAGACACATCATCTAAACAGAATAGGTTCTGATCTAAAATGTTCAATAATATATTGTTTGAACTTCCTCTCTGATGTGGAACAAATTAAAATTATTTTACTAGTTTTTAGAATTATTTACTAGCCTAAAATGTGTCTCTAGAAAAAATAAAAATGAGCAACACTTAGGCAGATTCCATTTCAGCCTAAAATCTATTTTTAACTCATTCTAAAGTTTTCCAAGTGCTAGGAGAGTTTAAATTTGAACTTGCACATGTGTTTGCCTTACCTTTTAAATTTAAATCCTAGTCACATGTTCAAATTTCTGAATTTAATATCATATAGGGTCAAAAAGGTAAATCCACCCTACTGCAGGGTCTAATTTACTATTTCTTAAATTTCCAGGGGTCTAACTACACATAACAGAGGGGTTTTCTAATTTTTATTAAGTCCAGGGGCTAAAACTGATTTTAAAATGAATTTAGACGAATTTCTAAAGTTCCAGGGGCTAGATCAGAAGTTTCCGAGGCTAGCTCGTGTTTTTCGAGATTCCTGGGGGGTAGCGCGTAAGAATCCCGACCTTTGTAACGCGGGGCTGACGTGGACCGTCCCATTTAAAACAGACGGCTCAGATTAGATCGCCGAACCGGTGCGCATGGGTTTAATTTCTACCGTGCGTTTTAAAATAGACGGCCCTCAAGGGGCCACTTCGCCATGGCCGTGTGCGGGCGGCGCTGCCCGGCGGCTCGCGGCGGTGGGAGGCGGCGATCTCGCCGGAGATCTTCAGGTTTTCGTCTATACTTCCTAAAACATGGATTTCTTGGCATAGAACGGTAGAGGGGAGGTCGGGGATCTCACCTCGGGGTTTTTCTTGAGCTCGGAGGCCCTGGAAGGTGGTCGGCGGCGAAGTCCGAGATGAAAACGCGGCGGTGCTCGCCGGAGCTGCGTCAAGAGTGCAAAACACCAGGTTTTCTTCACCTGCGTGACCCCCCGGAGGCGGTGGAACATGATCAGCACGTTAGATCAGAAAATCCGAGCAAGGATCGAAAGAAAACGGTGATCGAAGCTTCGGTTCTCACCGGAGAGAAAAGTGGAGCTGCGCTGGGGAATTCGGTGAGTTTCTTTGCGTGAATTTCACGAGGAGAGGCGGCGGAGGATTGGTTTGGATAAATAGCAGCGTCCGGGGCCGAAGATCGTGCTGGGGGCGCGGGGGTTTGGATTCAGGTGCGAGAGAGCCGGGGTCGGTTGGGCACGCGGGAGGTGAGGGATGACACGCGGGCCCCCCGTGTCAATGAGAGGAAGAGAGGGGGCGCGCGGGTTCTTGGGCTGGCGCGGGGGATTGGGCTGGCTGGCGGCTTTCGGCCCACTGGCCGGTTGGGGTTTTTCTTTTTCTTTTTCTTTTTCCTTTTCTTTTTCTGTTTTGATTTCAATTTGAATTTCGGCACCACATGCAATACGTCCAAAAATTTTAAATTCCCCTCTTTAGCTGGTTTTGGGGTGTTACATTATCGGAGGTTCATCGAAGGATTTTCTAAGCTAGCCCGACCAATGACGGAACTACTAAAGAAGGATAAGAAGTTTGTGTGGACTGAAGCATGTGAGCGGAGTTTTCGTGAGTTGAAGAGAAGACTAACCACGGCCCCAGTCTTAGTCTTACTGGATATTCACAAGAACTTTGTTATTTATTGTGATGCTTCTAGACACGGCCTAGCATGTGTGCTAATGCAAGAAGGACGAGTGGTGTCCTATGCCTCTCGTCAGTTAAGGCCGCACGAGCAGAACTACCCAACCCATGACTTGGAATTGGCTGCGGTAGTGCATGCTCTTAAGATTTGGAGACACTATCTGATCGATAACAAGTGTGAAATCTACACAGATCACAAGAGCCTCAAGTATATCTTTACCCAGCCTGATCTGAACCTAAGACAACGAAGATGGTTGGAACTAATTAAGGGTTATGATGTGGAGATCCACTACCACCCGGGTAAAGCAAATGTTGTGGCAGACGCTCTCAGCAGGAAAGCATATTGTCATCACTTGGTGACTCAAGTACCACAACTGTGCGAAGAGATGATGAAGTTGAACCTAAGTATTGTACCTCACTCCTACAACTACAACCTTAGTGTTCACCCTGTCCTGGATGACTAGATTAAGAAGGCTCAATAGGAGGATGAAAAGTTAATGAAGATCAAGGAACAAACCGGTGAAGGCAAGGCACTAGACTTTAGAGTTGATAGAGATGGAATATTGTGGTTCAAGAAACGGTTGTGTGTGCCTTCACAAGGTCACTATCGGAATACGATCATGGATGAAGCTCATAACTCTGCCTACTCTATCCACCCTGGAGCCACAAAGATGTACGTGGATATTAAGAAAAAATATTGGTGGGTTGGAATGAAGGGTGATATATCCAAATTCATGGCTTATCGTGATGTGTGTAGAAGGGTCAAAGCTGAGCATCAAAAGTCGAGTGGCCTATTACAGCCCTTACCGATTCCTGTTTGGAAATGGGATGAGGTAGGAATAGATTTCATCACTGGCCTACCAAGGACCAAGAATGGTAATGACTCCGTGTGGGTAGTGGTCGACCGTCTGACTAAAGTTGCACACTTTATTCCTGTGCGCACTACCTACAATGGGAGTAAGCTGGCCAAGTTGTACATAGACCGTATTGTGAAATTACATGGAGTACCCTCAAGGATAGTCTCAGATCGAGGTACTCAGTTTACGTCAAGGTTTTGGAGGAGTGTTCAAAAGGCACTTGGTACCAAGTTAGACTTTAGTTCAGCATATCACCCTCAGACGGATGGTCAGACAGAGAGGATCAACCAAATCTTGGAAGACATGTTGAGGGCCGCTGTTCTCACCTACGGCAAGGATTCGGAAGACAGTTTACCGTATGCCGAGTTCTCATACAACAACAGTTATCAGGCCAGCATCGTGATGTCACCGTATGAAGCCCTATATGGAAGGAAGTGTCGAACCCCGCTCATGTGGTCAGAAGTTGGGGACCGTACTGTGGAGCAACCAGACTTCATCTTGGCAGCAGAGGACAAGGTAGCGGAGATTCGAGCGAATCTCAAGGCCGCCCAATCACGTCAGAAAAGCTACGCAGACAAGAGGAGGTGTGAACTAAGTTTCCAAGCTGGAGATCGTGTGTACCTTAAAGTATCTCCTATCCGTGGCACGCGCAGATTCCAAGTACGTGGAAAGTTGGCACCATGGTACATTGGCCCTTTCTCAGTCCTAAAAAGGGTAGGATCAGTAGCGTATGAGATTCAGCTACCCGAAGAAATGTCAGGCGTGCACAACATCTTCCACGTGTCACAGCTAAGAAAATGCCTACGGGTTCCCGAGGAACAGGTGGCACAAGAAACCCTAGACCTGCAAGATGATCTGCGCTACTAGGAGGTGCCAGTGAAGATCATGGAAACAGTCACCCGAAGGACACGGAGAAACACCATCACACCTTGTCGGGTCCAGTGGAGAAGACACTCGGAGGCCGAAGCTACTTGGGAAAGAGAAGATGCATTGTGGATAGAGTTCCCCCATCTCTTTGCAGACCACTCGAATCTCGAGGACGAGATTCATCCTAAGTGGGGTAGGTCTGTAACGCCCCATTTTTTGTAAAGCTAATAAATCAGGGTTATAGAATTAACCGCCAGACAAATTACGCACACTACTGGCCGATTTCAGATATGCCTTTCATCGAAACTGGAGCAGCCACCCCCTACTTTTGCCTAAAGGCAAACTCTTTTCCTCTTCCTCTCCCATCCTCATCCATTCTACGAGAAGCTTCTAGAACCACACATCACCCACCTCTTCCTCCTTTATCCTTATCCATTCCACGAGAAGCTTCCGGAATCACCGCCCCCCCCCACATACCCCTTCCTCCTCCATCCTTATCCATTTCATTAGAAGCTTCCAGTATCACCCTCCACATACCCATTCCCCTTTCATCCTTATCCATTCCACGAGAAGCTTCCGGAACCACCCCTGACATATCTCTCCCCCTATCCTTATCCACTGCACGAGAAGCTTCTGGAACCACCCCTCACATATATTTCCCCCCATCCTTATCCACTCCATGAGAAGCTTCCGGAACCACCCCTCACATATATCTCCCCCCATCCTTATCCACTCTACGAGAAGCTCCTAGAACATGCATTAATTACACCACCTATCTCTCCTCCCTCCATCCCTATCCCTTTCCCCTTCATCTATAAAAGAGGCTCGGGGGCTCACTTTCTCCCCCGCCCCATTGAGCACTGGCGCTCGCGTCTCCTCCCCGCCCGTTCAACATCGACCTCCGACGAGGAACCCTCCCTGCCGAGCCCCGCCAAGCAACGGCCAAGGTAAGCACCCCAACCTCCACTCTCCTCCCCGAGTCATCCCCCCTTCCCCCTCTCCTCGGGTTTGGCCGCGACCACCCCGTGGCATGGCCGCCCTTCCATGAAGTTGCTCTACTTCCTACCCGAAATCGGCAGCTTAATCGAGTGATTCATAGCCTCGGCGTTCGATTTCTTACTATCTGGCCATCCTCCCCCGTTTACTCTCGCTGATTTGTGCCCAACCCTAATCAACCCCTTGATTGGCCTTAGAGCAGATCTCACCCACACACAAAAAGATCACTTAATCCGATTCTTCTTATAAAAATCATCCAATATCATAACATAGTTAGTGCAAGCAAGTCTGACTGATGTATATTTGCTTTGTTTGTATGTTTGCTTGTGCGTGGTGTAGAATCAGTGCCGGAAGAGAACCCAGGGAAGCCAAGTGACCAAGAGCACGACGCTGCAGACGGTAGTGAAGGCAAGTTCCATCACCCCCTTTTTGATCATATTGCTCCTATGTGAGGTTCATCCATTGTGGCCAGTAGATTAGGAATTGCATTGTTGAGCATGAGTTATTCGAGTGATAGAGTGTAAACATGCTAGTTTCTCTTTTTGCAGCATATTGATATGATGAGATTATGCATGATGATGTTGCCCTGTTTTTGCTTGCGCGGTTGGGGAGAGCATGAGTTGAGACCGGGGCAGAAGGGTTACTGTTAGTGTAAGCACTACCGTGGTGGTAGACTTATAGTGAGTACTATCAAGATGATAGGCTCGTGGTTTGAGTATGGAGGCTGCCCTGGTGAGCCTTAAGGACCGAGTTTTTTTGACATCTCACCTAACTTTCTTCAGTATGACCACATGACCCTGTATGGGCGGGGCTTAGCCTTACCCCGGTGGCTAGCCCGACAATCGTCCACGGTGGAGAGAGAGAGAGATGCATTTATGAAAATTGAGAAGATATTGAGATAAGTCATGACACTAGGTTGGGGACGACTGGTCTGGGTGATGTTTCGACTGGGTGTCAGTTATGACGGGCTGTCTTTGATGGTCCGTGCGTGTGGGTACAGCCTACAACCTCTGCAGAGTGTAGAACCCGTTCGGACGGCCGTGTCCTCGGTATAGGACAGGTTATGGTGTGGTCCTAACAACTAGGAAGCCACCTGTTGTGAGAATGAGGTGAGGAATGTCTCTGGATGGGTTATTTGGTTGCATTTAGTTGCATTAGGTTGCATCACTCTTATTGTTGTGCATTGCATCTATGTTTGTTTCATTCCCCTCCCGTAGGGCGAGGTGGAGCTTGCTGAGTACTTTTGTACTCAACCGTTGTTGATATCTTCAGAGGATCCTGACTTCAACCCGGAGCACTTCGAGTAGGGTCGCATCCACACCCAAGGTGTTACCGTGAACCATGTATGAGTAGGAGCTAGTTGTCCATGTTTTTATGTCATTAATCATCCTTATGTTAGTCCTTATTATTGTTGTACTAAAGTGTATGCCGTTGTAATAAAGCTCTGTATGGTTGTGGTTCCACTTGTGTTCTAATATTATGTACCGAACTCTGTTTCTAGCATAATATTACATGTTTAGTTCCGATCTTATGGGTCGGGACGCTTCAGATGGTTTTCATGTGTTCCAATGAGAGAAAGAGGAAAGAAATAGAGAAAGAGAGGGAAAGGTTTGGAGATAGCCGTGAGACAGGGGGATGGGGTGAGAGGGCGACTAAGCTCATCAAACCATTTTCACGGCTCGATCGCACGTTTCGTGTTCTATATCACGCTTGTCCTACCGTGGTTTATTCGATCAGTACTACTAAGATGAAGAGTTGTCGGGAGTGTCGATGTTCACTACAAGAAACAGGGCCACTTACGATGGTCGAACCGTCGTAATGAAGCCATAAGCCATCGTAAACTATTTAATTACGATGGTAATTCCTAAAAAACTAATCAAACAAATACCTTAATTAAGTAACTAAATAAAAAGTAATTACACGAATATATAACAATATACAGAAGTAAAGCATAAACAATGTACATAAACAAATATTAAAATAATTAACTTAAATCAATAACTAATTAAAGAAATAATTACACAAATATAATAAATAATTAACAATGTACAAAAGTAAAGGATAAACAACGTGCTTAAGCAATTAATCAACCAATTAACTAAATTAAATAACTAAAATAGAACTAATTATAAAATTCAACCAAATAATTGACAATTAAACTAATTATCTACTAAAAACATACAGATTGATTAATTATTTATAATTTTATGTAATATAACTAACAACTAAATATAAAGATAAAAAAATTTACTTGTTTCGATCCGGTGACGGCGGCAACGTCGGAGGCGGCGGCGGTCTGCGGGAAGCCGGGGACAGGGACCAGGATCGAGGGCGGCGAGGCCGGCGCCGGCAGGGCTCGGAAGGCGGCGGGCGGAGACCTCTGAGGCCGCGGGCGCCGAGATTCTGGGCGGCGGCGGGGGCGGCGCGGCTAGGGTCGGTGGCGGGGGGCGACGACGGTTGGGGCGGCAGGGGCCAATGGTGGAGGGCAGGGGAAGTGGTGGGTGGTGACTCGGGCTCGCTCGGGGTCGGCGCGGCCCGCGCCGACACCAGGCTCGCGGGTATAACGCCCGCACCAACCCAGGCTCACGGGTATACACTCCTTATTTACAACGACCAAGTCCTGGTAGTTACGACGACCTGGTCAGGACGTCGTAAACAAGCATTTATTTACAGCGGTCGGTTCTAGCCATCATAAATAACAGTATTTATGATGGCTAAACCTAAAACCATCATAAATAACCTTGACCGTCATAAATGGCCGAGTTTTTTGTAGTGGGTGACATCCGGTTTTTGTATCAAAGCAGGAATAGCGTATGTGTGCCTAGGATATTGTTCCACACATGCTTTTGTGACATCATAAGTGACAAAACATATTACAACCATATCACATATAATAATTACCTTTATTAAAATAGCTCATAATGAGTCTTTATTACAATAGCAGCGGAAATTTAAACTAGCGTCGGCAGCTTCAATCCACGGGCAATCGAAGGTGAGGAATGCATGCCTAGTACTTCACGTAGTCTTCTCCAGGATTCTCCCAAGTTTCTTCTTTAGCTGAGTTGCGAGTGGGAATAGCAAGTGTGAGTACTTGTCGTATTCAACAAGTGTGGGAAATTATGACATTTCGCCAAGTATAAGGAAGACATAAATGGTTTACTGCACAAAAACTTAATTTAGTTCAAAAGTTATAAATGCCACCTATAGTTACTACGAGAGGTCAATACATATATAATCCATCAACATTAATGTAAAACTCGTAAATTCCAACGTATACATAATTAATCATTGTCCATAACCATTATTCATCCAAAATCAATCTTATTCATTTTCCATCATTCCCATGAATATAAGTGACCAAATTAATGACAAAATTCCACCATAACCAATATCAAGTTCAAAACTAATAACGTGAGGGTCCAGGTTGCTCGTGACTGTGAGCACGGCTACCAGGACAATTTCAACACTCCGCAGAGGTCGTACCAGTTTAACCACAAGTTTGTGATTTTGTCACCGATCGGTGACTAAGAAAACCTCTATTTCGCCAAAACACACTACCTTAGGTGTGTGGCCTAGAGATAAAGAAATAGCCTTTACAAAGTGACTACCGACATGTATGGACCCACTAAGTTTTCACCGGAGGGTGAAAGCTCCATCTTGAGTACCATCCAACCCAAGGGCCCCCTCTTGTGTTGTTCAGATCCAAGGGCAGCCTTCCTTGACTCCCATTCCCCGCTCCTCCAACTAGTCCACAGAATTCCAGCAGGGCACCTAATTATTCACCTAGGTCTTACTCATATTGGCCTTTGTGGTGGCACTGTTACTACTAGGTGGTGGCTCCACAAACCGGTCCTTAGATCTAAAGCAAGCCTACCGCCAAAGAATCCATCCACATATGACAAAACCCACTTGCTTAGATCCCTAAGTTCCATGTTGTTAAAAAGGTTTCATCATTACTTCAAGTAGTTAAGTTCATTAATCAAGTTAATTAACTCCCCATAATTTCCCAACTAAGCATGCTAAGCGAAAAATATCAAACCAACTCTTCATCAAATTCTAAGCAACAAGGAATGGAAATTCAATACCAGTAAACCCTATCAATAGGTTTTTCCCCCACAAAATTGACTCTAGCATGAAAATCTCACAAATAAAATGATTTTTTCAAAAAACGGGATCAATATGTTCAAGAACACCTGTCTTCTTGCTGTGTAGTGCTTTGCTCAAGTGCCTCAAAGTCCTGCTGCTGGAAGTTCTCATACGAAGGCTCTTGAGAGTACTCGTCTACTTGCAACCACACATACACAAGCAACATGCACAATAAATACATTGAAATAATACGATTCAATTTGCCATGACATGCAAGCATGCAAATACCTAACAATTGTGATTTTTCGGTTTAATACGTGTTTAGTAAGGCTCATATTAAACTTTAGGTGTTTAGTAATTAATTTATAAAGTTTCATAATAAATTATGCGGGATTTAGGATTTATTACAATTAATTTGGGCTTAAAATAATTTATCTAGATTACAATCAGTGCTAAACTTGTAAATAATAATTTTCCAGAATTTATTCTGATTTATTAGGATTTTTCTACAATTAATTTACTATTTATTATGCTATTTATGTATTTTTCCTAATTATTATGGGCTGAAAATAACTATTACGGATTAATACGGATTCAAAAATAATTTAATTATCCAGGGGATAGCTAATAAATTTTGGAAATTGTAGTGCTGAAATATTAATTTGCAGCTTAAAATAATATTAAATAGAGAAAAATAATTTACTAATTGTTCCGGGGCTATTCTGTAGTCTATTGAAAATCTGTACTATTTTATAATTTTCATGATGTTTGTAGGCCTATCTGCAAAAATGCAGGGCTAAAGAGTAATTAAATAAACTTCTAGGGGCTTTGGTGTATATTTTTGGGCTAATGTAACACCCCAAAATCTGTTAAGAGGGGAATTTAAAAATTTTTGGACGTGTTGCATGTGGTGCATAAATTCAAATTCAAATTGGAATTCAAATTTAAATCAAACCAGAAAAGAAAAGGAAAAAGAAAAAGAAAAACCCCCCGGCCAGTGGGCCGAAACCCACCGGCTGGCCCAACATTTCCCGAGCCAGCCCACAGCCGCGCGCTCCTCTCTCCCAGTCACTGACACGCGGGACCTGCGTGTCATCCCCCACTTCTCGCTCGCACCAACCGCCGGGACTCCTCCGCGCGCCTGAATCCAAACCACCCCGGAAACCCGAGTCCCCCAGCCGAAATTCTGGTCCCCGGACGACTCCAGCTCGATCCCAACAGACCGCCGCCCTCCCTCATCTATATAAACGCCGACACCGCCCGTTTTTTTCATCCCAATCGACTGTTTTGCCTCCCGGTGAGAACCAGAGCTTCTCCAGCCGTTTTCTCTCGATCCCTTCTCAGATTTTCCGAAGTAACGCGCCAATCGTGTTCCACCGCCTTCGGGGAATCACGCAGGTGCAGAAAATTCGGTGGTTTGCGCTCTAGGCACAGCTCCGACGAGCACCGCAGTGGTTCCACCTCGGACCTCGTCGTCGACCGTCTTCCAGGACCTCCGAGCTCAATAAAAACTCCGAGGTGAGATCCCCGACCTCCCCTCTACCGATCTATGCCATTAAATCCCAATTTTAGGAGGTATAGACGAAGATCCGAAGTTCTCCGGCGAGATCGCCGCCTCCCGCCGCCGCGCGCCGCCGGGCAACGCGGGCTGGCTCCGGCCAGGGCGACGTGGGCGCTTGTGCGCCGTCTATTTTAAATCCCACGGGAGAATTAAAACCCGTGCGTACCGGTTCGGCGATCTAATCTGAGCCGTCTGTTTTAAATCGGACGGTCCACATCAGCCCCGCGTTATAAAGGCCGGGATTCTTACGCGCTACCCCTTGGGGATCTCGGAAAACACGAGCTAGCCCGAGAAACTTCTGATCTAGCCCCTAGAACTTCAGAATTTCATGTAAATTCATTTAAAAATCAGTTTTAGCCCCTGGACTTAATAAAATTAGGAAAATCTCTCTGTTATGTGTAGCTAGACCCCTGGAAATTTATGAAATAATAAATTAGACCCTGTAGTAGGGTGGATTTACCTTTTTAATCCTATATGATATTAAATTCAGAAAAATTTAATATGTGATTAGGATTTAAATTTAAAAAGGTGAGGCAAACACATTGTAAATTGAAATTTAAACTCTCCTAGCACTTGGAAAACTTTAGAATGAATTAAAAGTAGATTTTAAGCTGAAATGAATCTGTCTAATTGATTATTCACATTTATTAGTTATAGGGACACATTTTTAGGTTAGAAAATAATTCTGAAAATTGGTAAAATAAATTTAAATTAGTTCACATCAGAGGAGAAGTTAAAAAATATATTATTTAATATTTTAAATCAGAACCTATTCTGTTTAGATGAGGTGTCATACTATTTTCATAATAAAGTTCACATTTAGGCATAGAAAATAAATCTGAAAATATAAGAAAATAGGTATGCATAATTAGGAAATGATAAATGAAGTTTCCAAATCCAAAGATTCCAGTTTAGAATTTGGTAGAAGATCTGAAAACCCATTTGGAGTAGGAAAATACCTTCCATGCAAACTTGGTAGTTAAGAAGTGTATTAATTAAATATAAAGAATTTATTAAAATTGAGAATTCATATATAGTGTGCAAACAGAAATCTGGAATACAAAAGTTAGAAATCATATACATATGTTTAAAAGTGCATGAAGGCTAAAAATCAACACAACTAGAGTAAACACAACACTTAGAAATGTGAATGACTATCATATGTATGTATGTGTGGAGTGAAAGTGTGAACTATGTCTTATGGATTGTTGTTTTCTTTTGCTATGTGTGTTGGCATGAGTAGAACCTGCCCCAGAGCAAGTTCATCCCTTCCAAGACCAGGACTTTCCATTCCCAGAGCAGCAGGAAGAAGGCAAGTGTCTTTGACCACTTTGATCCTATACTAGGATGTGTAGATAGAATTATTTGCATTGTCAATTAAAATATAAAACCCATGCTAGGAAGTTTCCCTAGAATTGCATTACCTTGTTTCCTTGTAGCTTGGGTTGGGATTTATTTTATCATGTCATTTATTTATATGCTTATGCTTAGCCATGCTTAGAATGGGATAATTGGGATATGAGATCATCAGTTTATTTACCTTACTCTTGAATGAGATATTATGAGTTATGTAGAGGTAGGGATCGAGGCAAGTTGGATGATTTGGTTGGTGCTGGGTGCACGAGACTCGGGTTTGTGTTTAGTACTTGCCTGGATCCTAAGGACCGGTTCATGGAGCATGTAACCTGGCTTTACCGTGCCAACCACATGCTGAGATGGGGCAGCTTGGCCAATTAATTAGGTGTATCCCCAGCGTAGTATGGGTGTGTTGGATGGTGTGGGGGAGTAGGTATCAGCTGGACTACCATATGAACCGCAAGGATCAAGAGGGGGCCACTGCAGCGGGGTTGGAGCCTCTTTTATGTTGTTAGGGGTGAAACCTCAGTGGGCCCACGCTCGTCGGGAATCCCTTTGTAAAGGCTTCGTAGTGATCTCCTGGCTACACACCTGGGAAGTGTGAATGTGGTTCATGGCCACTGGCATAATGGAGGTTCTTTTAGTCCACCCGGCAACGGCGGATGAAATCACTACATGTGGGTACAGTGGTACAAACTCTGCAGAGTCAAAACTGTCATGACAGCCGTGCTCACGGTCAAGAGCGGCTTGGACTTATTCATGATTAGAGGATGATGACTTTGGAAGTTGTGGATGTTAAGCAGGGAGCTTAACATTGGAAATGATGTTATGGTTATTTGATTATGATGATGGGATGGGAGATAGGGACCATTTCACCAGTGTAGTAATGTAGGTGCTTAATAAGCTAAGGTGGTAGGTAATAATTGCGTAGTGCTTTAACCATGAGTTCAACCTCTCCTTGCTCTAGCCATGCATAACATAACTTTCCCACACTTGTTGAGTACCCACAGTACTCAAACTTGCATATTTGTTGGTTTAAATTGCTACTCAGGTCAAGTGGATGATGTGGTGTTTAATGATCAAGACTTCGGACCCGAAGAAGGATTCTAGGTTCATGGAGTCCCCCGGGCAACGCCTGTGACGTAGCCCACAAGAATAATATTCCGCTGCTAGTTTATTTACATGTTATGAACTTATTATCGTCCATCGAGATGTATGCTTTGTAAGACATATTTATATTCGACACCTGGCTTGGAATAAATGATGATTCACTATTTGTCATCACATGTATGAGAAAATGATCCTGGCATACATGTGATATTCACTCGGTTGTTCTTCGGAGAAACCGGGTGTGACAGCTAATTATCAATTTTCATATTGATTTCTTGTGTTGATGTAAAATTTAGGATAAATAATAATATATTCAAACCCTAGCGGCTATTCTGCAAGAATTTGGGGTTAAATCTAAAATTTCTAGCAAGTTCGGGGACTAATTTGCATGTCTAGATTTTCTTTTACTTTATGATTTTATTTTACTACTGAAAAATCCATGGAAAAGGCTCATGGTCCCGTGGAACAAGGGGGATGGGCCAGTCCACAGTCCATGGTGGACCGGGCGCGTACCCCTTCGGAGGATTATGATCTAGGCCATTTGGATTTAATCCAACGGTCCTAGATCAGCCCGGCCGGGTGCCCGGTGCCTGTGGCGCCATGGCTGGAGGTTGCTGGCATTGAGCCATTTTCGAAATCCGGCCACCATTGCCACCGTGTTTGGTGAGTAGTTGTGGCCCGATATTCCGATAGGTAATCGATAAGTCGATTGATGGAGATCTTGACGTTGATGATCCGAGGCACTTGAACAGCTCGAATAGCCCCTGCAATCACTACACCACTGTTCCGTTGTTTATCAACCGTGCTTCACACGCTTGACCTCACAAAGAAAGCTAATCCCTGCAAGTGCAATTGAGAACACGAGCAAGAACAAAGAAGAAGCAATCTGAACTGCTAAGTTGGGGTCTCACAAACTGATGAAATGTGAAATTGTGTATAACACATTAATCTAAGCAAAACTCAATTGTTTGTGTACGCTACTATGGAGTATAAATAGGTGAGAAGACGTCTATAGGGTGTTGTGGTTGTGAACTAACCCTAATACACGAAAATAATGGACTGGTACTTGATACAAGACCCAATGGCCCAAAACAGCGGCGCAGCACCGTGACAGATTCTGAACTTGATTTTGTTTCAGTGCTTCCTGTCGAATCCTGACGCATTGTAACATGGGACCAGAGGCATTGGAAAGTTTATCCTCTCCTCTTTTCGTGCCTATGTAGAACATCCAAAATGGAGTCCGTATGCGTCCTGGACGTTCGTATTAGTGCGAAGTACTCTTCGGCCCTGAGTTGTTCTCAATTTTGCATTTTGCTCGACCTCTATCTTCTCTGGACGTATTCTCTGGTCCTCCACGCACCTAAATCTTCATCCAAGTACACCTTGAACTTCTCTATGGATCCTAATCATAATTAAGTCATTAGGTAGCAATCTATTCTCAAAACATATAAAAACGAGCTCACCTCTAAATTCAATTGTTGTGTGTGAACTCTAATGATTACATCTTGTATGTTTAATAGAGTGTTGTGTGTATATATAGGAGTGATGTCCTCATCATCCTCCCCATCTTGAATTGGAGTCGTTCTCGACTCAAAATCATCTTCTCTCGTGTGTGGGTCCAAATCTTCAATGCCATCAAATCCTCTTGTGTGCATAAAAGGAGGAGGCCAGGGTGGTGGATGACATAGTGCACCATCTTGATGTTCTCCATCAAATGAGCGTGCATGTTCAGTTGAGCCAGGATCCCAAACAAATAGACACCATGCCATGTTTGTATGTGCAATGATGATGTACTTGATCTCATCATTCTCCCCTTCTTGATGACAAGCCGTCCTCGGCTTGCTCGTATGTACAGTAAAGAGGCTTTCTTTGGAGATAGAATGAGCGCCGTCCATATCGCACAACCGCAGTGAACAATACTCCTCTTTTATATGTTGTCCCTGCAGCAAGAAAAAAAGGACTAGAAAATCTTTACAAGGCATTATTAGCATTAGTGCATTCATTTACTTTACCATGTTGTTACAGCACAAAAGGATCTTTCTCATTTGAACATATGTAAACTTTATGCACCATAAACACAGCACTATGTTGATAGTTGCATATAGCATGAAAACTATTTCTTGTCAACAAAGGTATTTTAGTTTTTAAAAATATTCTTCTCTCTAGAGTATGCAGATCACAAAGAGCATCAAATTCAACATAACTAAAAGTATTCAGAGAAGACAATAATTTCATCTCATCAATTTCACAAGTAATGGGAATCAAATGTTAAATTTCAGCACAAGTGGGTGATAAAATTTGAAGTTCATTCACTTGTTTTCGCGTAGGGATAATAGAATTATCAGCACACAACTCTTTCTTAGCGCAAGGATCAGTAGGAAAAGAAACATGTGACAATGGTGTATCAATAAAAGATTCCATTAGTTGCTTCTCGACAATAGCATGATTGGTGGAAAAATTCAGATTCAAAGACTTCTCACCCTCAACAAGTGTATTGTGATATTTGTTACCTTTATTCTCATTTTCAGCAGTAATTTGAGGTGCATCATGAATTGCAAGATCTGAACTTTCACAAGAGTCGTTGAACACCTCATTCTCTTTTGTATTTTCTACATTTATTTGTTCATTTCCTGCAAAAGGGTATGGCATAGGAGGAGGTACAACAAGAAAATTCTTCTCAAAAGTTCATGTCTTTCATCTTTGCAGTTAGATACATTAGCAAAAGTTTTTCGCATAAGAATTTTCATAGCAGTCCATGTTTGAGGTCTTTCTAAATCATTTAAGTTCTTCTACCATGTTAATGCAAAATCAATCAATGAACTAGAAACATTCCTTGCTTTCTTCTTTAACACATACGACATTGTCTAAAATTTTTATCAATCTCTATTTCCCAAACAATATATTCATCATAACTAGAACCATCATAAGAAGGAAGAGATGAAAATATATAATTACTTCTTACGAAAGGAGTTGTGGAGGTGGTCTTGATATCAATATGAAGCCTCAGTTGATGTGTGATCCAAATTTGTCAATGTGACCATTGTTGATGTTTTATTCTTAGTGATCACTTCCATCATCGTCTTTATCATGTCAATCATCTAAACAATTAAAGCATGATTCTTGCTTATATGTGAAATCGTTAGTAGCAAACAGAAGGCAAAGTGGAAGTAGAATCACACACTCTCAAGCGTCTTACCACGCTCTTACAAGTGCTCTTACCAACACTACATGTGACAAATAGTGGCCGGTTTGAAGAATCAATCGAGCATGGATGATTGCAAAGGTGTACGAATTCATCTCAAGAGAAAAGTGTAGCTTGGAAGGCACTTTATATTGTAGCAAGGATTTAGCAAAAATGAAATAAAATAATAAAGTTAAGTAAGTGTCCAAAGTACTTGTCAAAGTTGGTGGTCTAAATGTTTTAGTAGCAGTTCAAGCTAGCCAGACATGTAACAAATCCAGATGACACCAAGGATGCAAGCACTTCAGTCTTTTTTTGTGTTTTTCTCCTTTTTTTCTTGTGCGGCTTTTGTATTTTGTTATGCACTTGCCTTTTCCTTTTGTCTTCCCTTTTCTGAATGTGCTGCAAAGTAAGAACATAATTTAAACCAATCAGAGATATCTCGTTGGTCTGTGACAGATTTTCTGCTCAATCTTCCAAGAACAATTAGGCACCCTTAGAGGCCCCAAATCCAAAAACTTACAACATAAAGATTATAGATCTATCTCTCCTATTTTATTGAAGTATATAAAAGACCTATTTTCGATCAGAACAATAGGATATATTGCCCCCTAAATATAGACTGTTCAAAAATTCTAGGTCAAGGACAAATTCAGATCTAACGCAATTTTGACCATAATAACTGTATTTCCTGGAAAACTAAGAATACAAAAGTAGTAGATAACTTCTCAAGCTTTCCCGAAAGTACAAGAACACCAATATACAAGTTTGTATGAGCGAGATATGATAGAAATACTGAACTGTACAGAGATAAATCTAATCTAGATGTGATGATGTGATACAAAAGAATGAATCAACATAATGCAAAACTCAAACTAAAACCAAAAACACTTTCTAAACCAGAAATATGACTCAACCACGGACACAAACTCAACAAAACCAATCTGAAAAACAAAGTTACAAAGGCTCAATGGTGGTTTGGACAATGTGATGAACAGATCAACTAAACTACAAGTTTTTTTGTGCCCTTTTTTGTAGACTCTAGGTATGAAAACAAAACTAATCTATTGGAAAGATGAAATTACCTAACAAGCAACCTGGAAGCTGATACCAATTGATGAGCAGTTGTGGACCGATCTTCCAATAGGTAATGGATAAGTTGATTGATGGAGATCTCAAAGTTGATGGTCCGAGGCACTCAAGCAGCTCGAATAGCCCCTGCAATCACTACACTACTGCAACATTGGTTATCAATCATGCTCCACATGCTTGAACTCACCAAAGGCTAATACCTGCAAGTGCAACCGAGAACACGAGCAAGAACGAAGAAGAAGCAATCTGAATTTCTAAGTTAGGGTCTCAGAAACCGATGAACGGCGAAACTGAGTATAATAGATTAATCTAAGCAAAACCCTGTTGTTTGTGGTGGCTACTATGGAGTATAAATAAACGGGAGGACGCCTATAGGGCGTTGTGGTCATGACCTAATCCTAAGACATGAAAATAATGGACCTGTACTTGATACAAGGCCCAATTACCCAATACAGCGACGCAGCACCCTGACAGATTCTGAACTTGATTTTGTTTTGACGATCCCGTCCACTCCCAACGAATTTTGACATGGGACCAGCGGCAATGGAAAGTCTATCCTCTCATCTTTCTGTGCATATGTAGAATGTCAAAAATGGAGTCCGTATGCATCCTAAACTTTCATTTTAGTTTGAAGTACTCTAGGCTCCGAGTTGGACTCGATTTTTAGTTGGGCTCGGCCTCTATCTTCTTTGGACGTATTGTCTGGTCCTCCACGCACCTAAGCCTTCATCCAAGTACTCCTTGAACCTATTTATGGATCCTAATAACAATTAAGTCATTAGGTAGCAATCTATTCTCAAAACATATAATGGAACATATAAAAACGAGCTCACCTCTTAATTCAATTGCTGTGTGTCAACTCAAATGGTTGCACCTTGTATGTTCAATAAAGTGTTGTGTGTATCTATAGGAGTGATGTCCTCATCAGCGACCTAGCGCAAAACGTAGGACAGGGAACGGGGAACCTCACCAGAGTGGTCCCACGCGTGGAGGAGGACGGAGAACGGCAGGCAATTTTCAGGAAGACGGCTCGGGCTCCAGTTGCGGCGGCACTAGATTTTAGAGGACGGCGGTGCTCCGGGCCGAAAAAAAAGGATGAGGAGGGCAGCTACTTATAGGGGCGCGCCCACTAGAGTCCTGAGCATGCACACCGAGGTCATTCCAAATTTGTTCAGATTTGGTCCGACGATGTCGGTGGCGGCTAGGGTTCGCGCAGGTTTGAGCGCGGGTCAGGCGTGGCGCCGGTGGGCTGCAGGGGAGTTGAGCCACTGGGAGAAAAAGAAAGGGGCGGCCCGGGAAGGAAAAGGGAAGCAGGCCGGGCTGGGGAGGAAAGAGAGGGAGGCTGGGGCGAGGATAAATAGAGAGTCCCATGCGGCCAAATTTGTTTTCGTTTTCTTCTTTTGCTTTTCTGTTTCCTCTTCTTTATTATTTCAATTATTTTCTAATTACATTTAGTCTATGATTTGGGATAAAAATAATTTATCCCTCTTAATACTTATATATGTGCATATATACTATGTATGTGCGTATATATGGGCATATGCATGTTAATGTATGCTAAAATGCAAGATTTAAATTTCTATTTTGTACAAATTAGAAAATGAGGGTGTTAAGGGGGGAGCAGGGGTGAATGATAGTTGATACAAAACTTTCAGTGGAAGACTGAACCAAAAACTGGTACCACGTGTGTGCGAGTAGGTTCTATAAAAGAAAACATGATAAAAAATCTAGAAATAATAGAGAAACGAGTTAGAAAGCTAACGTAACGATAATCACATCAGTAGGTTCAGTAAAACTAAAGTCATGATAAAAACGTCACTGAAGGTCGGTCTAATCTACTACCCTAGCAAAGAACCAATTTGATAAGTTGCAAAACTCTTGCTTGGCATGAGATACATGACTCTAATGACCGTGAAATCCTAACACGTGATAAGAAATTGAGTTGTCAATCTAACACAAAATGAATCATGTCGATTGAACATGTAGGACAAAACTTATGGATAAAAGAGTGAAGCAACATCAATCTGAGCGAAACCAACATGCAAAGAAATAAGACCGATGATCACAATGTAAAAACTTGGTACAAACAACAATGTTTAATTTTAAACGCACGAAAGTCAACTGTAAGGATGCCTCCTATGTGTTGGGTGTTGAATTTGGTAACATGTTTTGCAGGTGGAAGTGCCAGAAAGACATGGTGCCGAAGGCAGTTTATCATACAGAAGCAAGGTACAAGCGTGCGAGTTGTAAGTGGGGTGTGGATGGAGGATTATCTTATGGCGACAAGATACAAGTCACAAGCTACAAACGGGAGGTGGGCCGAGGAGATATTTGGTCAAGTTCGAGCTGAACCTATTATTGAGTGACTCGTGCCTGTACGAGATAACTTGTTAGATAAGGTTAGGTGGTGTATACGTGATGAACTCGTGTTTCGTTTTGATAGTCATCGTGTTTAACTAGGACTCTTTAGCTATATATAGGGCAGCCTGTTGCCGAGAGAAGAGGGACAACATTCATTCAATCAATCGTATTCCTTTTATTTCTTTAATTATTTTTTACCATTGGTGCTTCGCAGAGTAAAGCACTTGTGTTCTCCACGAAAACGAGAGACTTCTTCGTTCATCAACGAAATGCTAGATCAACACCGAGTTGCATCTAAGTTTTGGTGGACCCCAGAGAGCAACAGCAACACTATGTAGTCAAGTCCTTCTTGTTTATATGCACAACTGTAATACCCTCAAATTCATTTTGTGAGACCTATGTGTGCTGAATACATTGGCTTTGACGATAAAAGTTTTGAATACTACCAAAACACCTTTTTAACAAGGTCTGACTCTAGGTCCGAGCTCCTGCAAGGTCCGACGATAGGTCCGACTTGTTTTGGGTATCTCCGGCAAGGTCCGACGTAAGGTCCGACTTGCTTTGTCTAGGTCTGACTTATTTTGGTTAGGTCCGACTTGTTTTTGCTAGCTTCGGTGCTAGATCCGATTAGCTTTTGTAAGTTCCGTGTTAGGTCCGACTAAGCTTTAGTATGCTCCGGCGCTGGGTCCGACTAGCTTTGGTAAGCTCTGGTTCAAGGTCCGGTTAGCTTTGGTAAGGTTCGAAGCTTGATTGCAATGGTTCTGCTTTTAACTTGCAATGTTTCGAACTTGCTTTACTCTTATGGAAAGTTTGTTTAGTATTATTTTACTAAGTTTTTGGTGTGTTTTGGTGGTTATGGCTTATATCATTTTGCTATGGTTTACAACATGCTTATGTGAGGTGCTCACGTAAGATGTTGTAGTTTCGGAACTAACGAGAGTCAAGTCGAGGACTTGTGCTCGGAAGTATTGGACGTTTATTCATGTGCAGGTGTTGCTTGAGTTCAAGACATGGCTGGTGACGGGATCCATTGAACTAGTCTTAGGGAGAAGATGAGGTTCAACAACCAAGTTCGGGAGGAATTATGGTTGAGTTGATTGGGAGGTCGTGCAGCATGTTTGGATCAAGAACAATGCATATGAAGGTATCTTGGACGTTGTCGGAAGGTGTTTGCACGTGTGCAGGGAGTGCATGGACGTGGCAACATGGTTCCAAGGCGTGGTGAAGAGATATGGAAGTGGAGATATGGTTGAAAAGGTTCAACCGGCTGGATTTTGAGCTCAGGCTGCGGCTGAGGCGGTTATGGTTTGTTTATGGAAAGTTTCGAGTTGGTTATAACAGGATTTCATGTTAGGCATGAAGTAGAGTTGTTTTAGGAATGTTTGGGACGTTCCTAAGGTGTTTAGAAGTCTTAAGATTGCTTCTATCTGCATATAGAAGAGTCTTGAGCAGTATTGGAAAGTTACAGTTTGAATCCAAGTAGGAGTAGGAGTCCTAGTTTGAATTGGATTGGCCATAGAGCTGGTTATATAAGCAAGGGAGGCCAAGGCTCGTGTATAGAACGACTTTGTGGCTGTTTCTCTTGTGTCTTGATAAATAAAATTCGTATTCTAAAGGAACTTTTGTGCCTTGTTCGTCCGACTTGTTTCAGACAAGTTTTTCTCGTCGAATTTCTGTTCAGCACTACCTTGCTTCGGTGGTTTTATCATAACTCGAGTTTTACAGATCCAACAGATGTGATTCTTTTTGGTTTGTCTTAACAACTTTATTATCTATCATCTATGAAAATTTCACGGTCATTGAAATTGTGGTTTCAGATCTACACGAGTTGCTTTGCAGTATTCCAGAACTGTTTTTCTCGCGTTGGACAGATTGACCTTTGTTCGATCTTTCGATCGTAACTTGAGTTTCTCTCAACAGATTTTCATGATTCCTGTTGTGACGTCTTCGTGACTTGATTCTCTACAATCAATACTAGTTTTGTCACAGTTGAACACGTTTAGATTAGTCGCACACACGGTTTATTTAACAGATCGGTTTTCTGCTGAGGGATGTTTTGTTGCTTCCGCTGAAAAGTTTTTATCTACCATTCACCCCCTCTGGTAGCTTTACACGTGTACTTCGATCCTACAATTGGTATCAGAGCCAGGATGCTCTAATCTTTGTGATTTGCATGTGTTTTGACTAATCATCATGGAGAAATACTCCGCCAAACCTTGTGTGTTTAGTGGTATTCATTTTACGGTTTGGAAGGCACGCATGGAAACTTTCATCCAGGCGCAAGGCTTTGCAATATGGGAAAAGGTGTACAAGCCTTACGATGTGCCTTCAAACGATCAAGTCACGGCTACAAACATGAGAGATGTCGACAACAACAACAAGGCTCGGAACATGATCATACAAGGACTAACTCAGAGCGACTTCGACCGTGTTGCACACCTCCGATCGGCGTACGATGTGTTGAGAGCACTTTGTGACTACCACAAAGGATCCAACACGATAAAGGAGGTAAGACAGGATATGTTCAAGAAAGAATACATGCTCTTTGAGATGCAACCCGGTGAGTCCATTGATGACCTCTTTGCTCGCTTCAATAAAATTCTCAGCAACTTGCGTAGCGTCAATGTTAATTTTTCAGATGCTGAAAATGATAGGCAATTACTAAGTGCATTAGACTTGTCAATTTGGGATATGAAAGTAACATCCATACGTGAATCCACTGTAATGAGTACTCTTACATTAGATGTGCTTTATTCTAAGCTAAAAACTCATGAAATTGACATTATATCACGCAAGAACCCAAATAAGACTATTGCATTTGTCTCACAATGTGATATGCCTAGCTCCGGCCAATCATCTAGCAATACACTTGCTTTGCTTTCTTCACTAACCCTGGAACAGATTGAGGAGTTTCCAGAGGAGGAGCTAGTACTTCTTTCTACTAGGTGCTCAAAAGCATTGCAAAATGTGAGAACTAGAAGGAGAGGAAGATCCGGACCTCAACGATGCTTTGAATGTGGTAAGATAGGACACTTTCGTACAGATTGCCCTAACCTTTCAGGTCCTTCTAACCATGATGAAAAGCAGAATAAAGTCAAGTCCTCTTTTGGCAACACCAACAAGATAAAGAAGGGTTTTACAGGACACAAACTGATAAACAGTTTCATCACCGCACTTCAAGAACTTGGCTCAAGTGATGTAGACATTGGAAGTGATGAAGATGAAGATGATCAGGCAAACTTGTGTTCATGGCGGGCAAATCAAAATCAAGTATGGAGGATGCAGAACACAACAGTGACAACGAAGAGGTATGTCCTACTTGCGAAGAAATGTGTGATGCTATTTCTCGTGCCACTATTATTGTTAAGAAAAAGGACAAAAACTTAGGGACAATGTTGTTAAAATTGAGTCACTAGAATCTGAAATTAATCGTTTAAAATCCTTGATTCCTAGTGATGATTCTTGTTCCTCATGTGATTTAATATATGAACAATTGTCCTCTCTAAGAAGTGCACACACCTCCACACTTGATAAACTTGAACTTGAAATCGAAAAGAACAAAAAGCTTGCTGCACTCAATGATAAAAACTTGAAAGATGCTTGTTGTTCTACAATTGATTTGCATTGTTCTACTTGCGATGATCTTGATAAGAAACTACAAGATGCTATGAAAGAAATTTCTATATTGAACAATGCTTTACGTTCTCATGAAGTTAAATATTGTTCCAATTGCAAATTAAAAGGAAAAACTTCATGTGAAAATTGCCTTGATCTATCAAATAAACTTGATAACATGCATAGGACATTAGATCGGTTTTGTAATGGGAATAAGAACCTAAACTTGCTGCTGAATTCTTCCAAGTCTTGCAATGATAAAACTGGTTTAGGTTTTGATTCACATGCTCATGCTAAGGAACATCCACCTAAAATTGTAAAATCATTAGGAAGTGGTTTGATTCAAACAGTTCCTAAACAAAAAGAAGTGGTTTTTAAATCTGCAGGAGTGTTGTCACATTCGGGTTCAAATAAGTATACTGCATGCTCATCTAGACATGAACACAAAGTTAAATTTCATTGTACCTATTGTGGTAGAGATGGTCATGTCATAATTTTTGTTATAGACTAGCTAAACAACTTAAAAAGGAAAGAATGCAAGCTAGATCTTATAACTCTCATGCAAAATTTGCTGCACATACTAAACCGAATGTCAGGAACATGCAACCTGCTGTTATGAGTCTGAAATATTCAAAGTTTACCTCCGGAGCTTCAGTTTTTGCCTCCGGAGCTACTGATTTTCGTGCTACACAAGTAACACCTCATAGGTCAGTAGTTAAGAACAAAAAATCTCAAACTTTGACTCATAAACCTGCTGTTTTATCTCAGCTTTCGCATGTTATTCCTGCTGGACATCGTGTGACTCAGTACTGGATTCCTAAATGCCTTTGAACTAACCCCAGTATTGAGTCATCGACGTATTGTGCTTCTTTGTAGGTTACACGCTTGAGGAAGGATAACATTTGGATTGTGGATTCAGGTTGCTCACGCCACATGACCGGTAACAAAGAATGGTTCTCCTCTCTCTCTTTCGTGTCATGTGTAGAGAATGTTACTTTTTCCGATAATTCTTCAACTCCTATAATTGCTAAGGGTTCGGTTAGAGTAAATGATCACTACACTTTGAAGGATGTGGCACTTGTCAAAAATTTGAAATACAACTTGCTTTCTGTTTCACAATTGCTAGATGAAAATCTGAAAATTATTTTCAATAAAACTGCTGCAAAGTTGTAGGTTCAAATAGTGAGCTTATTTTTAACATGTCTCGGTTTGGAAGAGTTTTTTAAGCTGATTTTGATATGTCTTCCTCTAAGCATAGATGTCTAGTTGCAAATGATTCCAAAGATTTATATTTTTGGCATCGTAGACTTGGTCACGTAGGCTTTGATCATCTCACGTGTGTTAGTGCTCTTAATCGCATATGTGGGCTTCCTATGCTTAAATGGGACAAAGAAATTGTGTGCTCTTCTTGTAGACATGCTAACATGGTTGCAGGTTCACATGCTCCTCTCACAATGACCATGACAACTGAACCGGGTCAACTTTTACACCTTGACACCGTAGGACCTTCACGTGTTCAATCCTTCGGAGGTAAATGGTATGTTCTTGTGATTGTTGTTGACTATTCTAGATACTCTTGGGTTTACTTTATGGCATCCAAGAATGAAGCTTTTAGTCACTTTAGAACTTTATTTCTTAGATTATCAATTGATCACCCAGGATCTTTAAGAGCAATTAGAAATGATAATGGAACAGAATTTAAAAATCAATCGTTTGATCACTTTTGTGCTGAAAATGCAATAGATCATCAATTTTCTTCACTATATGTACCTCAACAAAACGGTGTTGTAGAGAGAAAGAACAGAATCTTAGTTGAGATGGCTAGGACTATGCTTGATGAATATCAAACTCCTAGTAAATTTTGGGCTGATGCAATTGCAACCGCTTGTTATGTCTCAAATCGTGTTTTCTTGCGTGCTAAGCTAGGTAAAACACCATATGAGCTCAGGTTTGGACATAGGCCTAGTGTCATACACTTTAGGGTCTTTGGTTGCAAATGCTTTGTTAAGAAACATGGTAATCTTGATAAATTTGAAGCTAGATCTGTTGATGGTATGTTTCTTGGTTTATCCATCTCATACGAGAGGCTACCGTGTGCTTTTACTTGATACTAACAAAATTGTGGAGACTTGTAAGGTTTCTTTTGATGAAGCTAGCCCAGTTACTAGTTCAAATATTGCAGGTCCGGATCCATATCCGCAGGGGGAGAGTATTTTCGTTGAAGAAGAGGAAGAAGTGGTGCTGCTGCCCGAAAATTCAGCAGCTAATGACATTGTTCCAGCTCCTGATCTTGATTCACAGCCAGCACCGACGACCACCATTGCTGGTCCAGATCCTCCTCATGTCACAAGCTCATCTATTTGTGATGAACATGAAGAAGAAGAAGCTCGTGAAGTGTCCACTCCCCTCCGAATTCTCAAAAGTCATCCTCCACAACAAATTATTGGAAACTTGCATGAACGAGTTACAAGATCCAGGTTTTTCGACCCCAATCATGCTCATTCTGCTTTTGTTGCTTCTTTCGAACCCAAAGATATATCACACGCACTCACTAATGAATTTTGGATTATTGCCATGCAAGAAGAGTTAGAAAATTTTGAAAGAAATAATGTTTAGAAACTTGTACCTCCATCTCAAGGTCACACTTTAATTGGAACTAAATTGGTGTTTAAAAATAAACAAAGTGAGGATGGGGTTGTGGTTAGGAATAAGTCTAGGTTGGTTGCTCAAGGTTTCACACAAGGTGAAGGTCTAGATTTTGATGAAACTTTTGCTCCTGTTGCTAGATTAGAAGCCATAAGAATTTTGTTATCTTTTGTTGCATCTAAAGGTTTTAAGCTATATCAAATGGATGTTAAAAGTGCTTTTCTTAATGGCTACATAGATGAGGAGTTTTATGTCAAACAACCACCTGGTTTTGAAAATCCAAATTCTTCTAATCATGTTTACAAACTGTCCAAAGCCTTGTACGGTCTCAAACAAGCCCCTAGAGCATGGTATGATAGGTTAAAAACATTCTTACTTGAAAAGGGGTTTACCATGGGCAAGGTTGATAAAACTTTTTTGTGCTTAAGCATGGCAATGACTCATTATTCGATCAAGTGTATGTGGATGATATTATCTTTGGTTGTGCTTCTCATGATCTTGTGTCCAAGTTTTCAGCTATGATGAGTTCAGAATGTTGGATGAGTATGATGGGAGAACTCACGTACTTTTTGGGGCTGCAAATCAAGCAAACCAAGGAGGGTACTTTTGTGCATCAAACAAAGTGTACAAAAGATCTCCTAAGGCGCTTCAACATGGACAAAAGCAAGCCTCTTCGGACACCAATGGGAACAGCAACAACGCTTGAACTTGATGAAGATTGTGATCCTGTCGATCAAAAAGAATATAGAACCATGATCGGATCACTTTTGTATCTCACGGCATCAAGACCGGACATACAATTCAGCGTATGTCTTTGTGCACGGTTTCAAGCCTCCCCACGTGCTTCACATCGTCAAGCCGTCAAAAGGATTCTCAGGTACTTACATGGAACTCAAGAATTTGGCATTTTTCTTCCTTCTTCCTCAACCGTTACTTTGAAAGCTTTTTCCGATGCTGATTTTGGGGGTTGTAGGATTGATAGGAAAAGTACTTCTAGTGCTTGACATTTTCTTGGTAATTCACTTGTTGCCTGGTCCTCTAGAAAACAAAGTTCAGTTGCACAATCCACAGCCGAATCTGAATATGTAGCTGCTGCTAGTGTTTGCTCACAAATTCTTTGGATTGTTCAAACACTTAAGGACTATGAGGTTGATCTAGATAGTGTTCCACTGTTTTGTGATAACACTAGTGCCATTTGCATTGCTAAAAACTCCGTGCAACATTCAAGAACTAAAAACATTGACATTAGGTATCACTTTCTCCATGATAATGTCGAAAAAGGGAACATCGTGCTTCACCATGTAGATACCGAACAACAATTGGCTGACATTTTTACAAAACCTTTGGATTTCACTCGTTTTTGTTACATTCGTAGTGAAATAGAGGTTATGCATCCTCATGGCCTAAATTGAGGGAGAATTTTGAAACTTGGGAAGTCTATGTGTGAATCTGAAATTAAAATAATATGAGCATAGTATTTCATGCATATATGACTTTATGATCCTTTTTCATGCTGAAAGTTCTTACTACATTACTCGTGTTATACATTTTGTAGTTTTTACCATGTCTAGTAATTGGAATAATTACTTACACTAAATCTGGTCATGGTTGATCTTTCTTGCTGTTTTGAACTTGTTGCATGCTCACAAGTGCTTTTAATCATAAAGAATTAATCAAGTAATCAACTCACATGTCGAGTTTTTATGTTCAAATAAAAAAATGAGAAAAGATCAATAGAATATGCATGCATCACACTTCTTCTTTTGAGATGGCTTATCATTGCACTTAGATATGAACTTGAAAGAAGTTGTGTATGACTAAAACCATGTCCTTAAGCTTCTGACTGTCAAATGACATAGGCTTGGCTTGGTTGGTTAGAATAAGGCTGATGCTGCATATAATCTCTTGCAAATGTCATAAGATCAAAATTTGTGTTTTAAATGATAAATAAAATGCAGCAACAAGTGTCATGTTTGCAGGTCTTGAAATAGTAAAGTTTGTGAGATCATGACTTCCTTAAATTGAAAATTACACTTGATCTCTAGCATGGCTTACACTACTTTATGTATCTCATTGATGTGATAGTGTAAGTTACTTGATAGTATGATTTGGATGAGCTTTGTTTTATATGTATATGTTATAATGTGCTCATAACAAATTAAAATTTCTCTTTTGTACCTTGCTGAATACATTGTCAAAGGTGGAGAAATTTATCACACATTGCACACATTCAGAAGTGTTTTGGCACGATTCTTCTCAGGGGGGGGGGAATTTTTGGTATTTTTGTTTTTCTTCTCATTTTATTTCTGATTTACAAAAGGGGGAGAAATTGTTTTCAAAACTTTTCATGTGAATAAGCTAATGTTCGGATTTTAAGTGGTGTTGCCAATGCATTCATGAAGGGGGAGATTGTGAGACCTATGTGTTCTGAATACATTGGCTTTGATGATAAAAGTTTTGAATACTACCAAAACACCTTTTTAAAAGGTCCGACTCTAGGTCCGAGCTCCTGCAAGGTCCGACGATAGGTCCAACTTGTTTTGGGTAGCTCCGGCAAGGTCCGACGTAAGGTCCGACTTGCTTTGTCTAGGTCTGACTTATTTTGCCTAGGTCCGACTTGTTTTTGCTAGCTCCGGTGCTAGGTCCGACTAGCTTTGGTAAGTTCCATGCTAGGTCCGACTAAGCTTTAGTAAGCTCCGACGCTCGGTCCGACTAGTTTTGGTAAGCTCCGGTTCAAGTTCCGGTTAGCTTTGGTAAGGTTCGGAGCTTGATTGCGATGGTTCTGCTTTTAACTTGCAATGTTTCGAACTTGCTTTACACTTATGGAAAGTTTGCTTAGTATTATTTTACTAAGTTTTTTTGTGTTTTGGTGGTTATGGCTGATATCATTTTGCTATGGTTTACAACATGCTTATGTGAGGTGCTCACGTAAGATGTTGTAGTTTCAGAACTAACGAGAGTCAAGTCGAGGACTTGTGCTCAGAAGTATTGGTTGTTTATTCATGTGCTGGTGTTGCTTGAGTTCAAGACATGGCTGGTGACAGGATCCATTGAACTAGTCTTAGGGAGAAGATGAGGTTCAACCACCATGTTCGGGAGGAATTGTGGTTGAGTTGATCGGGAGGTCGCGCAGCATGTTTGGATCAAGAACAATGCATATGAAGGTATCTTGGACGTTGTCGGAAGGTGTTTGCACGTGTGCAGGGAGTGCATGGACGTGGCAACACGGTTCCAAGGCATGGTGAAGAGATATGGAAGTGGATATATGGTTGAAAAGGTTCAACCGGCTGGATTTTGCGCTCAGGCTGCGGCTGAGACGGTTATGGTTTGTTTATGGAAAGTTTCGAGTTGGTTATAACAGGATTTCGTGTTAGGCATGAAGTAGAGTTGTTTTAGGAATGTTTGGGACGTTCCTAAGGTGTTTGGAAGTCTTAAGATTGCTTCTATCTGCGTATAGAAGAGTCTTGAGCAGTATTGGAAAGTTACAGTTTGAATCCAAGTAGGAGTAGGAGTCCTAGTTTGAATTGGATTGGCCATAGAGCTGGTTATTTAAGCAAGGTAGGCCAAGGCTCGTGTAGAGCACGACTTTGGGTCTGTTCCTCTTGTGTTTTGATAAATAAAATTCGTATTCTAAAGGAACTTTTGTGCCTTGTTCGTCCGACTTGTTTCAGACAAGTTTTTCTCGTCGAGTTTCTGTTCAGCACTACCTTGCTTCGGTGGTTTTATCATGACTCGAGTTTTACAGATCCAATTGATGTGATTATTTTTGGGTTGTCTTCACAACTTGATTATCTATCATCTGTGAAAATTTCACGGTCATTGAATTTGTGGTTTCTGATCTACACGAGTTTCTTTGCAGTATTCCAGAACTGTTTTTCTCGCGTAGGACAGATTGACCTTTGTTCGATCTTTTGATTGTAACTTGAGGTCCGGCACCGCTGGACACGTGGCGCCCTCGGAGCTCACCCCTGCAGAGGGAGTGAGGTCCAGCACCGCTAGACACGTGGCACCCTCGGAGCTCACCCCTGCGGAGGGGGTGAGGTCCGGCACCGCTGGACACGTGGCGCCCTCGGAGCTCACCCCTGCAGAGTTAGTGAGGTCCGGTACCGCTGGACACGTGGCGCCTTCGGAGCTCGCCTCTGAGGAGAAGGGAGGCCCGGCCCCGCTGGACACATGGCGCCTTCGGAGCTCACCCCTGAGGAGAAGGGAAGCCCAGCCCCACTGAACATGTGGCGCCTTCGGAGCTCGCCTCTGAGGAGAAGGGAGGCCCAGCCCCGCTGGACACGTGGAGCCTTCAGAGCTCACCCCTGCGGAGGAGGCGAGGTTCTCAGGCGGTTTGTCTCCTGTGCGCGGGGGTACCCGGTACTGAGGGTACCGACACAATTTCCCCATACTTTCCCCAAATTTGGGGAATTTCCCCCACATTGCTGCCTCACCAAATCAATTGGGGAAAAGTTTGTTAGGATTTTGCTCCAACTAGAGTAGGATTCTCCCCCTTTCTCCCCTTATAAATAGAACCCAAACCCCCCCCCCCTTGGCCGCAACCCCTTTCCCTTTTTCCCCCTCCCAAGTCGGCGACTTGGAGGCCCTAGCCCCCAACTCGCCGAGTTGGACCCCTTCCCCGTTGCCAGAATTTGACCGCCGTCGAGCCCCGTCAAGCCCCGCCGTCGCCGGAAAAGAGTCGACGATCTGTCCTGCCCTAATCTTCCATAGAAAATTTCCCCGCTGCTGCCAATGCTAGGAGGAAGGCCCTGCCACCAAAGGGAAGTTAGGTAGGTCTTCGTTACCCATCTTATGACGTCGTCGCTGTTTCTACACATCTGTTTTCTTCGCTCCCTTCGAACAGAAACTTTTTCGTGTGGACAAATCACGTTTTGATCGGTTTTTGACGGTGGAATTGATCTAGATCTTGAGTCAAGATGATCACCACGTCCACATTTGATCCCTAAACCCTTGTTCATCATGAAAACCCCATGAAAGCCCATTAAAACAAGCAAGAACAAGTACAAACTGGTTTAATTAAACAGCACCATAGGATTTGCATTCATCTACCCCATTGCATCTTGAGTAAAGTTTGTGCCTGATGTTTGATTGCTGTAAATTTTGTATGAGTGTGGTCGTGAGTAGAAGGACAGCCTCAAGAAGCCATCTACGAAGAACTACGGCACCAAGACATCGAGACGCTTGAGCAACAAGAGCCACAGGAGCAAGGCAAGTGCCTCTTGACCATATTGATCCCATGTTTTGAAACTTTTTTGTTTGCAAAAACGTGTTGCTTGAGTCAACTTGATGGGACACCCTTTTATAGGAGTTTACTAGTTTTGTTAACCATCCTTGTCACCGAGAAAGTTGATAAGTCGGGTATGGTCGTTTTCCCTTTTTGTTTCGCTTAATCTACGGGATACGGGAAGCTGAATTAAAACATGGTTAGCTACTGCACTCATATGAATAATGATAATGAGAACTTGATGATGTTAATGAGCATGGAATCGGGGGAGATCTAGGCAAGCTTGGGTTGTGGATGTTGCTGAATGAGATGGTGGTTTACTTGCCGTAGATCTAAGGACCGGTTCATGCCAACACATGCTAGGAAAACAGTGCCACCACAAGGCCAAATATGGGTGCGGCTTAGCTGACTAATTAGGTGTGTTGCTAGCTTGTTATGGACCGTTTATGGCGCAGGGAACGGGAGTCGAGAGGGACTACCCTTGGAACTGCATGGCACAAGAGGGGGCCCGTGGGTGGAAGAATGGTGATTCGAGCCTATCGGTGAAACCTCAGTGAGTCCATACATCTAGTAGCCCCTTTGTAAAGGCTATTTTGTGATCTCTTGGCCATACACCGACGGTTGTGTACTAGTATAATGGAGGTTCTGCAGTCACCGATGGGTGACAAAATCACGAACTTGTGGGTAAAGTGGTGCCACCTCTGTAGAGTGTAAAACTATCATGATAGCCGTGCTTCCGGTCACAAGCACCTGTCCAACTCACGTGATTAGAGGGAAAACTTGGGATGGTTAGTCGGTATGGTTATGGTATGGTCAATGGGATTGGTTTTGGAACTGTTTGAGTCATGACAATGAGTTTGGTTTTGGTTACATGAACATGAGATGGTTATGAATATTATGAGCATGAGATGAAGTTGAGAAAGATTAATGGCTGCTTGAGACATGATAAGTGGTGGATTATGATGAAGGAATGTTGCTGTTATAACATGGTTATGATGGGATTAAACTCACTTAAAAATAGTTGCTGTTTTTATCATGTTTGTGAAATAAAATTTGCTTGCTGCAATGAGCCTTTTTATTGCCTACCTTGTTGTAAGCTACATGTCATACTTTTCCCGCACTTGCTGAGTACGACATGTACTCACCCTTGCATTATCACATAAACATCAGAAACAGGAGAAGAGTACTTCGAGGATCATGTGGAGTACTAGGCGTGCGAACTACCGTCAACATGCCTGTGGAGTTGAAGATGGAGCCTGCTGCTATTTAGTCATTTTCCGCTGTCGTTTAGAGTCTTCCGCTGCTAAATAAGTTAGATATTCATGAATGAGACATTGAGTCAATGTAATAAAGTACTTAAACACTATTTATTTATGGTTATATTCGGAATTCATTTGTGGAATACATGTATATGTGTGATGAACATCCTGGGCACACATATGCATTAACTTGGTTCTGTTTTCGGAACCGGGTGTCACAACAACTTAAGCCAATCATTATCAACTAGACACGTCCTCATCGTACTTTGACTCTATCTATTGGCACACAGGCTAGAAACCTTACCTTTCAAAACTCTTTGGACACAACCACAAGTTATGGATATAAAAAACTCAAAACCCGAGCCTAACTTGGACTCTCGAGTTTGAACTTGCAAACAACTCGGAATTAGCAGTTTTTGGACAAAACATCATCAATTTCTACTAAAACTCATGTTCAAATCGATCAATTCAGACACCAACTCAGACTCAATCTAGAACCTACCTAAAATCAATTTTTTCATGTACGAGCATGTTGGAATCACAGCACAAACTTATGCCAACCTCCACACGTTCAAACACCTTAACCATGCTTTGGAACAATGTTTCAATGTCATGCACTCCTCGCACACGTGCACACACCTTCCAAACGTTCAACATTCATTTGTTATTGTTCCATCATGTCCAAATACTGTCACAACCTCATGCCATCTCTGCACTTGTGCCATGACTTCCACACACATTTGCAACACCATTTAACATGTCTCAAGCACCTTCATATACATCGTTCTTGATCCAAACATGCTCTGTGACCCTTCTAATCGCCTCAGTCACAATTCCTTCTGAATTTGATTGTTGAACCTCAACTTCTCACTAAGTTTAGTACAAGCATCACTAGCACCAATCCTGTCTTGACATCAAGAAACGCCCACACATGAAAACCAATTCTTTGCGATTACTTGATTCCCGTTAGTCCAAACCACAACACAGTGATGACAAGCCCAAAGAAACACGTTGCTCACATTCAAACCACAAAACCACCATGACACATCAAAACTCAGTTCATAAGCACCAAGCATACTCCTTACACATTAAATACTATATTAACATGTCCCATGCCACATCACATGTCAAGCATCACCGGAATGATCAAAACATTACATGAAACTTTCACTTAAACAACACATAGTTATTGTATTCAGCACAACTATATCTCATAATCTCCCCATTGATGAATGCATTGACAACACCACCAAGAATCAAATATTGCCTCATGCACATTTCATGAAAAGTTTTGACAAAAAGAAAATTTTCTCCCCTTTATGAAGAAACTCTCCCATTTAACAAGTTCTCCCCATAAGCATGTTACCCCCTTTTGGGTACAACGTGTAAACCACTTAGTGAGTTGTAAAACAAATTCCGTTATAAGCAAGTATTAATCCAATTATACTCTCCATGTAGTATTAAATATTTAAATATGTCCAAGTGTGTGAGCTGCGACACTCCTCCCGTCCTGCTACGGAAGCAGCCCGCGAGGTTCTTTGATCGGAGGGGGCTTGGCACCCTACGCGACCGTGCTCGAGGGAGCAGATGAACTCCGAGCGTTACGTGGTTCGGGGCGCCGGACAGTAATACCCTACGTCCACAGGAGTGCTTGTTGTATTGCTTGCTTGTGTGTGCTTGTGAGGGTGCCTATGCGGAATTTTGGAACCAACCCCTTGTCGGGTGGTCACCCCTGTCCTTTATAGGCCAAGGCCAGGGTGGTTACAATGTGTCTTGGGGCCCGACAGGTGGCCCCAAAGCTATCTGAACCCTATACGTGATCTAGGGCTTCGTCCTCTGAGTAGAGTAGTCAGCAGGGGAGTTAAATCCATCCGCTTGGCGCGCTTAGTGCCCCTGTCTGTGTGTCAGGTGATGATGAAGACGCCATCTTGTCGCCGTGTTTCCTCGCCCTGCTTGGGCGGCTTCGGGCCGTTGGGCGGCACTGTACCGCTGTCACGCCATGCCATCCTGTCTTGTCACCATAATGGCATACGGGCAGAGGACAGAGGCGTGTGTAGTGCGCCGTGCTTCTTGAGAAGGCGCGGTCCTTGAACGCGAAGCCTGACAACACACTTCCTCCTTGACTTCGTCGACCAACGGCCCACGACGAATCGTGGGGCACGTGGCGGCTTTGGAGCTCTTATCGACGGGTTTGGAGCTAGGGGACACGCGGCAGCTCCGGACCTCACCTTGCTGGGGAGGTACGAGTCGGAGCCTAGGGCACGTGTTAGCTCCAGAGCCGTCCTTAGAAGGGAGGTAGCTCTGAGCCAAGAGACACGTGGCGGCTCCGGACCTCACCTCAGCGAGGACGCTCGGACAGAAGCCCAGGGCATGTGTCAGCTCTGGAGCCTTCCTCAGCATGGAGGTGGCTCTGAGCCAAAGAGACACGTGACAGCTCTGGACCTCACCTCAGCAGGGAGGCTCGGACCGGAGCCCAAGGCACGTGTCAGCTCTAGAGCCGTCCTCAGCACGGAGGTGGCTCTGAGCCGGGAGACACGTGGCAGCTCTTGATCTCACCTCAGCGGGGAGGCTTGGACCAGAGCCCGCGGCACGTGCCTGCTCCGGAGACGTCCTCGGCAGGGAGATGGCTCTGAGCCGGGAGACACGTGGCAGCTCCGGATCTCAGCTCAGCGGGGACGCTTGGACCGGAGCCCAGTGCGCGTGCTTACTCCGAAGCCGTCCTCAGCAGGGAGGTGGCTCTGAGCCAAGATACACGTGGCAGCTCCGGATCTCACCTCAGCAAGGAGGCTCGAACCGGAGCCTAGGGCACGTGTCAGCTCCGGAGCCTTCCTCAGCAAGGAGGTGGCTCTGAGCCAAGAGACACGTGGCAGTCCAGGACCTCACCTAAATTGGGAGGCTCGGACTGGAGCCTAGGGCACGTGTCATCTCCGAAGCCGTCCTGAGCAGGGAGGTGGCTCTGAGCTGGGAGACACGTGGCAACTTTGTACCTCACCTCAACGGGGAGGCTCGGACCGGAGACCAGGTGGCGTGTTGGCTCTAGTACTCAAGCGCATGTGGCACCCCAGGGCTGACTTCAGGGCCAAGGGCACGTGGCTATGCCAGGGCCCGCCCCAGCAAGGAGATGGGGCCCAGGCTGTATTTTACCCTCTACGCGGGGGTACCAGGTGCGCATGGTACCGACAATGGCCCTTGGACCCATCACAGGGGGGGCAGCAAGCCCTTAGGTGGGGCCTCCATCTCTCCCATGTGGTGGTTTTGAACCTGCACTTTGGAAGCCAAAGTGGTGGCTAGATTTCCGTGTAGTGGATAAGCAGTTGTACCTGGGAGACGAAAAGTCTGAACGTCCTTGGCGTAGTGGACGTACTCGCCAGTCGAAGCGGCATCACGTCGTCAGCATAGTGAACACCTGTTTGCTCCTGACTGGTGGGTCGTGGCTACATGCTCGAGGGGTTGCCCCGGGGTATTTACTGCGGCAGCCCTTGGGTCGACCGATGCAGTTCCACCGTGCTGCTTTTTCGGGAACCGCTGGACGCTACCGAGAAATTACGCGTCTGGCCCCTAGTGTTTGACGGGTGGACCTGAGCACTACCCCTCGTTGTGGAAGGCAGGTAGCCCGCGGCGTGGTACGGTGGAAACCCAAACATCGCGTCTGTTGCCCTGCCAGAGGTTGTGTACATATAAAGGGAATCCTTCCGGAGAAGGACGGTTCCCTTCCGTCTTTTGCAATCTTCGTCTTCCTCCTGCACGCTCGAAGCCTCCACTCCCCAGCGCTCGCAACCTTTCCTCGCCACCATGTCTTCCGGCCTCCGTTCGTCCAAGCTTAGCAGCTATGGCAACATCGCTATTTTGAGGCGCCTGCTCGGCTGGCAGTCAGCCACGTATAATAGAAAGATCCGCCGCGGGAGGGTCACGCTGACCGACATGTGACCTGGCAAGGTGGTTCTCTTCACCTCGTACGTGTTGTCTGGGTTCGCACTCCCGACGTCGTCTTTCCTCCTCACCCTGCTGCAGGTGTATGGGCTCCAGTTTCAGCACCTTACGCCGCACGCCCTTGCACTAGTGGCCGTCTTCGTCCACTTCTGCGAGATGTCCTTGTAAGTGCGGCCTTCGGTGGGTCTCTTGAGGGTGTTCTTCTCCTTGAGGGCCTCGGGAAGAGGCACAAGCCAGCTGGGGGCTTACTGCTTCCAGCACCGAGAAGTGGGAGCACTGGAGGGAGGACTGGTTGATTGCCCAGAGTGACATCCACGACCGCCTGGAGCTGCCGGGTGGCCCGCCGATGGCCGAGGTGGCCGTTGGGGATGAGATCCCCGACCTGCAGGACGCCTACACACCGGTGCTGGAGAGGATCAGGTACTTGGTGGAGGAAGGCCTGACCTCACTGATGGCTCTGGCTGACTTCCTGTCCTGCCGGATCTCCCCTCTCCAGCAGCACGCCCGAGCTGCTTGGTAGTGCACCAGGGAGGGCAACATGACCTGGTTGGCACGCGGAGCAGGGTTGTCGCCGGATCGGGAGATGCTGGAGACGATGCTGCAGAAGCTCTCCTGTGACCCGATCACCGATGACTCCATCACCCCGCCGGCGAGCTTCCAGCCCGTCTACCTCAACCCGCAGGCACGGTCGAGCTGCTGAGAGAACTGCCGACGCTGGACGACATCGATGTCACAGTGCGGAAGATCGGTGATCCCTCGCGGGGCATCAAGATCCCCGGAGCAGACGGTACCGGTGGTAAGGCAGGGCCTGCTCCGAACTCGCTCCCAAATAGAGGGAAGGAGTCGGCAGGGAGACCTGCGCCTGCGGCGCGAACTCGTTCGCCACCCAACTATGCCCCGGAGCCAAGCAGGGTGTCGAAGAGGAAGCTGGTCCATCCTGACGGAAGCTTCGTCTCTGGCCACCAGGCTGGGGGTTCCAAAGCTTCCTGTGGTCCCGCACCAGGCTCGGCGATTGGCGCCGGGGGCAGCCCTGGAGCTGCAGCTTCCGGAGATGTCCCGGCGGCCAAAGGAAGGGCATCTGGCACTGCTGGAGCTTCAAAGCGGGCCCCTGACGCACCTACAATGCAGAAGAAGTATTCAGGAGCGTCCCCGGCCCGGAAGCCGTCGTTGGGGAAGACTCCTGAGGCGATGTCGGAAGTGTCTCAGCTGTCGAGGGCATCCCCAGCTTAGGGCGCATCTTTGGCGTCGAGGTCCTCGGCAGGAAGGCTCCTGCTGCGCCGTCTTCGGCGATGAAGACCCTAGGTTCCGCTGGCTCCGAAGCCAGCAGAGGCGACCTCAACGCCGGCGGAGGCGAGTGGCTCGAGCCCTCCGCGTAAGAAGCTCTACACAGAGTGGAACTTCCAGGCCTCCAGGTACGGCTCAACCTCATGGGGCTGTGTACTGAGCCGCTGGATGGCGTAGTTGATGCTTGGTGCTTCTTTTTGTGGGCTCCTCAGTAGAGCTCGTCTACTCCTCCACAGCAGCAGTCCGGGAGCTGGAGCTCCTTCTCCGCCAAAGCTCCTAAACCGGCGGCAGTGCCTGAGCCTGCGCCTGGGGTGGCTCCGGTTGTCGGCACTCGGGACCCCGATGCCAGCCAGCCGGTGGGCGCAGATGTCACTCGGAGGGGCACGATTGCTGATGAATGAGCTGTTAGCCCTCCTCCCCCTACACAGGTTGCCATGGCAGCCGGCCCTCCGTAAGATGCAGAGCTGGAGGGCGTTGAGGCAATCCCTCGCCTGGCGATGCCGAGGGCTGTTCCGATGCGCAAGGCCATGAGAGATGTCCGTTCTAGCCTAGACCAGATGCAGAATGTGCTCGAGCTGGAGTAGGCCGAGCTGAGGTCTGAGTGGGAGCGCCTCCGAGACTGGGACAACCTGCTGAAGGCACGGGTCCAATCCGCCATGTTGAAGGCTCGGGCTCGGGAGGAGCAGCTCAAAGATCAGGAGGAGGTGCTGTAGGAGAAAGAGGCCGTCGTCGCCAGCCTCCACAAGAATGCGGCAAACATCCTGACTGAGGCCCAAGACATACATGCCTCCGCCGATGCGCGCCACACAATCTTGACGGACCTCAAGAAGACACTCCTTCGTCGGGAAAAGGAGGCGGAGGCGAGGGAGAGGCAGCTCTCCAACCGTCTAGCTGCCCATGAGGAGGAGCAGGGGCCCCTGAAGGAGCGACTTCAGGGCATCCACGACAGATAGCACGCCGCTGCGTCTAGGAAGTCTGACCTGGACGAGCGGGCCATGTGGCTGGCCACCAGGGAGCAGGCCCTGGTTGCTCTGGAGCAGGGGCTAGCCACCCGGGAACAGGAGTTGGCGAGGAGGAGTTCGGCGGGGGAGCCGGCTTCTTCCACCATGGTGGCCGAAGACCTCCTGGCTTCTCGTGCTATTGAGGCAAAGAAGGTATGGGACTTCCTCAAGCAGAGGTGGCTCTGGAACCCTTCGGCTTTGGCCCCTTGCGCCCTGGAGGGCAGGTCCAGGAGGTGAGCCAGGTCCTCCCTACCCTGGACTCAGTCAGGGAGAAGCTCCTGGCACTGGAGAATGTCGTGGGGGAGCATCTGGACACTGAAGGCCAAGCTCTGGCCCAGATGGTGGCAGGGCATGTGCTCACATGCCTTTGGAGCTGCGACCCAGCATCTCCCTGGAACCTGTGGTACAGGGACACTGCACAGAGTTGTCGGGGGTGGCAAAGGCCTCCGTGGAGGAGGTTGCCTGACTCGTAGCTGCTAGGTTCCCGCTATTCCGGAGCTCTTGTGTTGTCTTGAGTTGTTGATGTAGACTTCGGACCCTTGGAAGCGCAAAGATCCGAAACGACTTAGCCAATGTGGGTAGCTCTTTGCCAATGTCCTGAGCTTGTTCCTCCAGGTCCTTAGCAGCGTAAGGACCCAGGGCACTCTGGAAGTGTGGCTACCACTCCTTCCGAGTCCCTGGCAACGCAGGGACCCGAGGCAAGTTTGGCCCTTGTCTTCAGCTTGTCGTAGCTAGCGGTTCAAGTCTTCTGCTCGCTGCTGCAATGGTCCGACATCATGCCCGCCTGGTTCACCGTGATGGCCCTCTGGTAGGTGTGGCACTTGTGTTGGGGTGAACCTACCACTGGATGAGGTAGGACGTCAGCATCGGGCTCCTAGGAGCTCCAAGACACCAAGGACCTGTGCTGACCTGCAGACATGATAGAAAGAGGGAGTAGTTGTGCTCTCTTGTCACTCTTCCTTGTTTAGTAGTTTTACTGTGGCTTACAGTCCTCAGTTGAGCTACGGGGCTTGGGTAATTCGATGTGGGTCGTCCCGGATATGGTTAAAGCCTTGCTCAGGGGTCTGAGCCGTCCGGTTCCCCGGTACCGAGCTGTAGCGCTGGAGAGGTCGGGTGTGCACGCTATGGGTACAGAACTAGGCATAGCAGGCTACACCCCTGGACCTCCTGCTGGCGTAAGCCTTTTAAGGGAGGGCCATTCGGTGCCATAAGGCCCCTAGGCAATGAGACAACCAAAGGTCCCTAAGTTATGGTTAAAACCTTGCTAAGGGTTTGAGCCGTCCGACTCCCCGGTACTGAGCTGTAGCGTTAGAGAGGCAGGGTGTGCACACTAGGGGTACGAAACCAAGCATAGGAGGCTACACACCCTAGACCTCCCGTGGCTTAAGCCTTTCGGGGGTGGGATCATTTGGCGCCATAGGGCCCCCGAGCAATTAGACAACCACAGGACCCCTGTTACACCATAGGTACCTAAAACAGAGCCCGCCTCCAGAAAGATAGCATAGACCTTGCTACGGTTGAACACAAGAAAAAGTGACTGGCTACACGGCCGGAGCGGTATGTAAAGAAAGCACGAAAAGAGTGGGGCAATGTCTAGGGTCCGGTTACTTTTCTTGTCCATAGTCGTGTTCTTTCTGGCCCCCAAGTACTCAGTTGTAGCGCAGGGGAGGCAATGCGGCAGGCTTAGGATGCGGAACAAGGCTAAGAAGGTTGCGCGTCTTGGACCTCCCGTGGGCGTTAACCTTTCAGAAAGGAGATCTTCCAGTACCACGGGACCTAGGAAAAGTATGTAGGACAGGCCCCAGACATGCCATTTACAGTTGATATGCATGAGTAAGAAAAAACTGTAAAGAAGGTACGCAGGGTAGGATAGATTTTTCTTATTTCTAGCTTCCTTCAGGTGATAGGAGTAAACAGTCCGTGCAAGAAGGCAGCGACCCACCCCGGATGACAAGAGTAGCAGGACCCCTCCGGAGCTTAGCTGTTCTAAGCATTGTTCCAAGACACTATGGCACCTTTACAAAGAAAGAGAAAAAGAAAAAATACCCTACCACTGCGATAAGGATAGAACTTACAGTGGTGTTCTATGTTTTGTGGATTGCGTAGAGGTACCCATCCTCCGTGGCTAGGTGGTCACACTTTGGGCGGCATACTTGTGCTGCTCGGAAGGGACCCTTCCAGCTTGGGGAGGGTTTGTCACTCATTCTCAAGAAAGTGTTAGCCGAGGCACTAGGAAGCCCTACCTTGGGCTGTCTACTCTGCGTGTACCGTTGCTGATATCGCCCGAGGACATAGCGGTGTAGCACATTTTGAGCAGCCTCTAGCCACGTTGACTCATTGACAAGGTTGATGTCTTCACGCAGAAGCTGGTCTTGCATGGCTTCGTCGTATGTCTAGATATGGGATGAGCCCTTGGTGTGTTCCGGGGGGAGGGCGGCCTCAACCCCCTACACCAGTGTAAGAGGATGTTTCCCTTCTCGCACAATGGCGGGGGGGGGGGGGGGACGTCTGGTTAGACGTGGAGCATCATGCGTCACTCGCTGTTGGCGCTAGAGTTGGAGTAGGAGTGGCCGTAGACTGCTTTCAACCCCTGCTCGCCGTCTTGATACTTCATCTCTTGCTCGGTGTTGGCCTCAGGTCTAGCCTTTTGTTTGCCATCACGCTGGTGGGAGGGTGCACCGTCTTGGCGTGGCCGCTCCTGTTGCAGCTCACGGAAGCGCTCCACAAGCTTCTTGATCTCGCGGCAGTCGCTAGGGCCGTGGCGGCTAGAGTTTTTCACTGGGCAGCACTGGCCGTCGTCGATGGAAGCCGATGGTCGTGGGTGCTTGTCAGTGCGTGGGGCTCGGCCACAACCGGCCGCTGCTAGGGCCGCATTGGGTGCCCTGGCCAGAGGCTTGTTCCTGCCCCCGGCCTTGTTTTTCTTGCTGCTGCACGAAGCAGCAACCTCTCTGACACTTCCTGTCATGGAGACAGGTTGTGAGTGCCAGTCTCGGCCTTCCGCGGCCCTGGCACATTTGCCGGCCAGGCTGAACAGCTCGGAGATGTCTTGCACATCGTGCATGGCTAACTTCTCGAGCATCTTCTTGTCACGGACGCCTTTCCGGAAGGTGACAACGACGGAGGCGTTGGAGATGCGAGGGACGGTGTTCTTGACCTGGGGGAACTGCTGGATGAAGGACCGCAGCGACTCCCCATCACACTGACGCACGGTGTGGAGGTCTAGCTCGGTGCCGGGGCGCATGTAGGAACTCCCGAAGTTGGCTGTGAATCTCCATCACAACTCTTCCCAGGATGTGATGGAGCCTGGGGGAAGGTTCATGAGCCATGACCGGGCTGTGCCAGGTAGGGTGACGGGGAAGTAGTTGGCCATGACGGCCTCATCCCCTCCTGCAGCTAGGATGGAGGTGGAGTAGATCTGAAGGAACTCAGCGGGGTTGACTGTCCCATTGTATTTTTCTGGCAAGTGCTGGAATTAGGTGACCATACCACCATACGAAGGTGCGGGGCGAGCGCCATGCAGCCCCCTACTGCCCCCGTAGAGGCAGGTGTAGGCGGAGCTCGACCTGCTAGTACAGCGCTCGGAGAGCGGTACTCTCCTTTGAGGTTGCGACGCCTCTCTCAGCGCCGTTCGGTGGTGGTGCGACCATCTTCGCTTGCAAGGCGACGGTTCAGCTCAACCCTGAGGGCAGCTGTGGCCATCACGCATGCGGCCGCCATCCCACAGGCCACCATCGGTGTACGAGACTGGGCCAGCGAGGACTCAGATTGCTGTCTCATGTAGGCAGGAGAGTTCATGGCAGCAGCGATGAGATGGTCGACATCCTGTCGCCACTTCTCTGCCGCATCGAGGATGGCGCCCTCACCCGGAGTGTTGTGGAGTAGAGCGCGTGTTGTGGCCAGCACGCTCTCCAGGCTCGGTCGTGGTAGTGATGTTGCCACCTCTAGAGTAGAGGGCTGCAGAGAGGAAGCGGCAGCTGGTGGTGTGATCGCCAATGGCACACCAACCGCACGGTCACCGGCCCGTCCCAACCTGGGCGCCACGGGCACCACAGGGACACCGGCGATCTGGTCGCCGGTTCGGCCGGATTTGGGCGCTGTGAGCGCCTCTGGTACTCTGGTCGTCTGATCGCTGGCCTGGCCAGACCTGCCCGCTCTGGAGTGGGAGGTAGCCTCGTCATCTCCCGCTTGGAGATGACGGCGAGTTGGACGAGAAGGCTCACGATGCGAGGTGATGTTCACCATGGTCCTGTGGAGAGCACGGAAAACATCCTTACTGGAGCGTGAAATGTCGGAGTCTGTGAGCTGTGACACTGCTCCCGGCCTGCTACAGAAGCAGCCCGCGAGGTTCTTTAATTGGAGGGGGCTTGGCACCCTACGCGACCATGCTCGAGGGAGCGTATGAACACCGAGATTTACGTGATTCGGGCTGCTTCAGCTTAATACCCTATGTCCACGGGAGTTCATGTTGTGTTGCTTGCTTGCGTGTGCTTGTGATGGTGCCTACGCGGAATTTTGGAACCAACCCCTTGTTGGGTGGTCAATCCGGTCTTTTTGTAGTCCAAGGACGGGGTGGTTACAATGTGGCTTGGGGCTCGACAGGTGGCCCCGAAGCTATGTGAATCCTATACATGATATAGGGCTTCGTCCTCTGAGTAGAGTAGTCGGCGAGGGAGTTAAGTCCCTCCGCCTGGCGCGTTAAGCGCCCCTATCCGTGTGTCAGGTGATGATGAAGATGTCGTCATGTTGCCGCGTCTCCTCGCCCTTCTTGGCTGGCTTCGTGCCGTTGGGTGGCACTGTACCATTGTCACGCCTCGCCGTCCTGTGTTGTCACCGTAATGGGGAACATGCAGAGGACGGAGGCGTGTGTAGTGCACCATGCTTCTGGGGAAGGTGCGAGCCTTGAATGCAAAGCCTGACATCGCACTTCCTCCTTGACTTCGTCGGCCGAAGGCCCACGACAGATCGTGGGGCACGTGGCGGCTTCAGAGCTCTTATCGACGGGTTTGGAGCTAGGGGACACGTGGCAGCTCCGGACCTCACCTAGGCGGGGAGTTACGTGTCGGAGCCCGGGGCACGTGTCAGCTACGGAGCCATCCTCAGCAGGGAGGTGGCTCTGAGCCAAGAGACACGTGGTAGCTCCGGACCTCACCTCAGCGGGGAGGCTCGAAACCGGAGCCCAGGGCACGTGTCAGCTCCGGAGCCTTCCTCAGCAGGGAGGTGGCTCTGAGCCAAGAGACACGTGGCAGCTCCGGACCTCACGTCAGCGGGGAGGCTTGGAAGGAAGTCCAAGGCACGTGTCAGCTCTAGAGCCGTCCTCAGCATGAAGGTGGCTCTGAGCCGGGAGACACGTGGCAGCTCCGGATCTCACCTCCGCGGGGAGGCTCAGACTGGAGCAAAGGGCACGTTCCTGCTCCAGAGCCGTCCTCAGCAGGGAGGTGGCTCTGAGCCGGGAGACACATGGCAGCTCTGGATCTCACCTCAGCGGGCAGGCTCGGACCGGAGCCCACGGCACGTGCCTGCTCTGGAGCCATCCTCAGCAGGGAGGTGGCTCTGAGCCAAAAGACACGTGGCAGCTCCGGACCTTACCTCAGCAGGAAGGCTTGGACCAGAGCCAAGGGCACGTGTCAGCTCCGGAGCCTTTCTCAGCAAGAAGATAGTTCTGAGGCAAGATACATGTGGCAGCTCCGATCTCACCTCAGCGGGGAGGCTCCGACCGGAGCCCAGGGCACGTGTCAGGTCCGGAGCCGTCCTCAACAGGGAGGTGGCTCTGAGCCGGGAGACACGTGGTAGCTCCGGACCTCATCTCAGCGGGGAGGCTCGGACCGGAGCCTAGAGCGCGTGTCGGCTCTGGTACTCAAGCGCACGTGGCAGCCCGAGGACTAACCTCAAGGCCAAGGGCACGTGGCTATGCCAGGGTCCGCCCCAGTAGGGAGACTGAGCACAGACTGTATTTTACCCTCTACGCGGGTGTACCCGGTCTGCAGGGTACCATCAAAATACATGTGCAAGATTTGTTAGGAATTTAAGTTGGTTTTTGCCCCCACATGAGCTGAAATTCCAACAATGGCATAGGAAAACAAAGGATATAAAATCTAATAGAACATTGCTTTCTCAACATATTGATTGGAGGCGCGTTTGTTCGTATCAAGTTTTCTAACAAATAAACTGGACAAACCAGACGCATAGAGAATGCAGGTCCCATTTCATTCAAATGATTAAGCGGGTTTGTAAAGTTGGCATCTACTACATAAGAAGGACAATGCACAGGTTTTGTCATTCATCTCTTGACGCCTCATGTGAGACAAGCTGATCGAATTAATTAAAATGGGCAACAATGTTATTCCTCATCAATGGAAAGCTACCGGGCTCTACTCTGCGAGCCTCCGCCTATACATACTAACATTTCGCCGCCATCTGGCAAGTACAAGATACAAATTGCAATATCTCATTCTCATTCACAGCAGCCACGAACAGGGTTGAGAAAAATTAATCAATTCGCCATGAAGAAGAAATCGGGTACCTCTAACTACTTCTGCATTGCTCCCATCTTTAACTCATGCGTCCCCTCCGGTAAGCAGGATCCGTCAAGGGACACCGGCAAGAACCGCCTGAGCTTCTGTTTTCCAGAAAGCCTCGCCGCTGGCAAGGATCGGCAGCAGCAGCCGGAGGAGCAGAACTCCGACAGCATCATCGACCCAGCTGCCTCGGTCATTACCAGGAAGGACGGCCGGCACTGCACCGTAATCGTGGGAACTATCTTCGGCCGCCGCACCGGCCGCGTTACCTTCTGCGTGCAGCGCGACGCCGCCGTGCCGCCTCCGTTCCTCTTCGAACTCTCCGTCCCGATGCAGTCCCTGGCAGCTGAGCTGGACTCCGGCCTCCTACGCATCGCGCTCGAGTGCCACCGCCCCAGCGGCAAAACCCACGACGACGGCAGCAGCGGCAACGTTAACGCTGACGCTGGTACGGGTGGCAGTTCGAGCCGGACCTTGTGGAAGGCGTCCTGCAACGGGCGCGACGTGGGGTTCGCCATGCGGCGGCAGCCGACGGACTGGGATCGGCTCGTGCTGGAGAGCATGCAGACAATGACGACTGGAGTTGGTGTGCTCCCACCCGCGGTGGTGCAGGAGGGAGACCAGCATAGCGGCGGCGGCGGAGAGGTGCTGTACATGCGGGCCACGTACGAGAGGATCGTAGGTTCCAGGGACGCCGTGTCGTATCACCTCATCAGTCCCAGTACGGCCGGCGGCAGCCCGCCGCAAGAGCTCAGCGTTTTCTTGGTGCGAACAAGGGGTGATTGAGATCAATGAGCTACTTGTTAAGATTTATTGTGTCACCATGTCAACGAGCTAATTGTTAAGATGTACTGTGTCACCATGTATATAGAAAGATGTTTGTGCCAGTAAAATTGAAACGAAGTTATACCGAAAGGAGGTTGTTGAGTTCAATTAGATATAACAGACCTTCCTGGTAAATAAGTGCCGATTGGTAATTGGTTGTTTATTATAGTGGGCATCACTCCTTTACTTCCTGTTGTTTGTCCTAACAAAATGACACATAATTTTGGTCTGCAAAATGTCGGCCATTGTTTTGTAGTTATTGAACTTTTTTTCTTCCTAATAATATAGAATCGGCAGAACTAATGCCATCCATTAAAAAAAATCAGTCCAAGATGGTTCGATCTTGGATCCCTGAAGGAATACTGGAGGACCTAATTAAAACCAGACCCCATAAATGCATCTTTGTAGAGAACAGAAAATATTTCCCGCCTCTACAAGTTCTCACGCAAAGCCATTTATTACACAGCATTAACTGCCAAAATAAGATTTAGATTACATGGACAAAATAAATTATGAACGATAAAGTCTATTATTAATTTTTCATTCATAGCAAGGAGCTCCAAGGCTATAATCTCTAAAGATAAGATCACCGACTGGATAGTCTCCTTTGTCTCCTCGTGCAGCAGTAGAGTCTAGAGCCACAACCAATACAGTCCCCTGAAATTCTCTACAAAAGATATATATCTGATGTTATAAAAAATCAAATGGTTTTGACCTCCCAAAATTGCCTGATAATGGCCAACCTCCTACAAGTGTAACTTTATTCTCTTATAAATTGTTTTTTGAGGGCCAATTTCCCAATATATGGGAAAGTAGCCTAGGAGAGGGTAATGCAGTTGCTATATGGACAATCCTCTAAATAGTTTTAGCACGATGACAATAAAAAGGTGATTAAATGTTTCATTGCAATTGCTGAAACAATACTTTTACTGCTCTTTCGGTTATGTTTTTTCTATGTCTGTCCTTTGCAAGACTTATCCCCATTGAAGATACCAAGATAATATCTTAGTTTTCAAAGGAATCTTTAATTTTCAATTTATTTTATGAGAAAGGGATATCATCATTCATCATGTGAAGGTACATCGATTGGACTATATATTAATTGCCCATTCTAACACAATCTACGTTATTTATTTTAGGTTTTCAAGCATGGATTTGACCATCAAATTTGGTACTTAAAGAACCATCAAAATCTTTTTTATAGAGACACTCTTACACTCTAGTTTAATTACACTTAGGCCTATATATTTCCATAAAAATCCTATATTATTTATAAAAATTAAATAATTGACCTACACTACACGAAACATAGCAATTAACGAGAGTGAAAAACCATCGTAAATAAGCACATTACCCTCGTAAATAAGCTATTTGCGACGGTGTTTACTTATTTACAAGGGTTTTTAGCCGGTGGCGGCAGGGGGCGGCCGGGGGCGGCACGGGGTGGCCGGTGGCGGCCGGGAGCGGCCGGGGCCGGCCCGGAGCGGCCGGCGGCGGGCGGGGGCGGCCGGCGGCGCGGTGTCGGGGAGCGGCGGCGCGGCTTCGGGGGCGGAGGCGGCGGTCGGCGGCCGCGCGGTGTCGGGGTCGGAGTCTAACCGTCGTAAATAAGTAGATTATTTACGTCGGTAGGTTATACCGTCGTAAATAATGGCCTTATTAACGACGATGTCTTTTCACCGTCGTTAATATACTTATTAACGATGGCACCGTCGTAAATAATTACCCCCTCGTTAATTTACTAGTTTCCTGTAGTGCTAGCAACTTTTTGAAAAATAAAAATAAGGCCTTATGTTTTCTAGAATTTATAGTTCAGTCCTGAATTTTTATAATTTAGTTCTTCGACTTTTCTAAAATTATAAAAGGCCCCTCACACCCATTGATTTACATATTGACCCCAAAAAACTTAATAATTATATTTTGACTCCTATAATATCCTATAAGAATTTTTATAAGTTTATTGTATACAACTTTAGCACCGATTTTATACAATATAATATCCATGACTTATAAATAACTATATGAAAGCCCAAATTCTTCTTTTTACATATAAAGCCTCTATAATTAAGTTCTAGCAACATGTGATTAGTTGTTAATAAGATATAACTATTTGTGAACTCAATGAAATACAAATAACATTTATTTATAATCATATAATTACAGAACAGTAGCATGTCATATTGATTAGTATCTACTGGAAATCCTTTATTGTGTACGCTTTTTCGTGCATGTGCTTGATTGCGATTAGAAAAGTATATTCAAGAGTCTACGCTCGTGGATCTTCAGTAGCAAGACTTCAAAGAGTTTGAGCGGCTGCCCTCAAAGTAGAAGGTAAGTTTTCTTGACCATTTTGATCGTATTATCTGAATGTTTTATTTGCAAACATGTATACTTGTACAAAACTTGATGAGAAACCTATTGTTAGGATTTACTAGTATTGTTTATCACTCCTTGTCACTCTGGACTAGTTGAGGAGATGATTAGGATGTTTTTCTGTTTGACTTGGTATTCTTAGTTGGGAAATCTATTATTAATTAATCCTCCTGAATGAACTCATTTTTAGCAACATCGAACTTAGGGAACTAAGCATTCTGGTTTTTTTGAATAACGTAAGGATATGGTATGGTGAAATACTTGCTTTATATCAATGGACAAGTTTATAGGTAAGGCTTAGCAGATTAAATAGGTGCACTACAAGAATTGTATGGACCAGTTAGAGAAGCAAACAATGGGAGTTGGAGGGACTGTGCTGAGATCTAAACAGCACAAGAGGAGGCCCTTTGGTTTGACAAGTACTTAAAAAAGTTGTCCCCATTGTTGGTGAACAGATCAAAGGAGTCACCTGTTTCGTGGTAAATGTCGGCATTAGTCACCAAAACTTAGATGAATATAAGGTTCCTAAGGCAGGAACGTTGTAAGTCTCACTTACGTGAGACAACCAGATGCTTTACTCGTCAAAGCAACAACGATTACAAGCTAAGTCTAAGAACTACAAAAACATGTAAAAATGAAAGTAGTTGATCAAATTTTTGTTTTGTTTCTCGGCAGAATACGGCCCTTATGTAGACTCAGTATAAACTTGACGACTCTATCAAGCTAACACTCTATCTTATCTCTAAATTCAAACTAAGACTCTATTTTATCTCTAAGGCATGTATGACATCATGTAGACTATATCTAACACTTTGACACGACGAAAACACATGTCTTCACACAGTTTGAATCCACTTGAGAGCCTCCAAGTCTTGCTCCGGCCTTGATTGCTCGTGTCTTGGATTTTCTGCCTCTCGGCCATAATGAGAACTTGTTGTTCCTGAGCTTGATTCTTCCTTGTGAAGCACACGACCACTTTTTATTCCCAACACCCATCAAGTTAAAACATAGTGGATATGTACATGCTTTCAGTTCCTTTATAAAGGCTATATCATGATCCCCTGGCCGTACACCAAAGGTAGTGGATATGTTCATGAGAATAATAGAGGCTTTTGGTCTCTAATAAGGGATGAAGTCACAAAATTATGGGTAACATGGTGCAACCTCTACATGGTGTATAACTATATTGACAATCGTGCTTATAGTTAGGAGCGGCTTGAACCCATCCATGATTAGTGGTTTGGTATTGGTTATTATTAGGATTGGTCATTGGTTGGTTATGGCAATGGATGGTCAGGGTTTGGTGATGATGATTATGGTTGAATATCGATGGTTGGATGATGATTATAGTGTGGTTTGATATTGATGATGGATATGGTTGACTATCATGGCATTGGTGTGAGATGGATATAGGTTGAATATGTCATAGTTGATCTTACTTAGGATGCATCTAAAGCTTGCAAAATAAAACTTGATATGTGTAATAAAACTTCTTGCCATCCTTGTTTTTGGGCCATATGTTACATTTTCCCACACTTGATATCCCTCACTCACTGGTTAGTACAACAAAAACATGGAAATATCCCGGTGAAGATGAAATAGAGTACTAGGCATACATTACCCTAGTAGACTGACTGTGGATTTGGAGACAACTATGCTCGATCTATTATGATGCAACAATAATAAAGTTTTCATATATACTTTAAAACTATTGAAGCATTGTAACAAAAGTACTTTATTTGATTCATGATATGTATATATTTGGGTTTACTATTTATCATGTTATTTATGTGTAACATAATCCTAGGCACACATACGATACACGCGATTTGTTACGTAAACTGAGCATGACAGTTTTTATGCTTCCACTCCTGATTAAAAGAGCAAAGGCTGATGGTCGAATTAGGGATGTTGTCGTGGATGTTTCACACAATAGAATTTATAGACATGACCATGGGCAATGTAACGGGTATCTGGACAAAGGCTATTCCAGCAGTAACAAAGAGAAGTCACTACATGAAACTGTACTATTTTCGTGAGCCAGATGTATTTTCATCGGCACTCACAAAAATAAAAATAGTTTCGTGAGCCTACATGTAGCTCACAAAAATAAAAGATATTGTTGTGGGCCAGAATCAAAGCTCACCAAAATAAAATCTATTTTCGTTGGCGGCAGACAATACTCACGGAATTAAAGGTATTTTTGTGGGCTGTGGATGTAGCTCACAAAAATAAAGAGCTATTTTCATGGGCCACTGACAAGACACATGAAATTACATTTAATTTTGTGGGTTTCAATGTCGGCTCACGAAATTAGACTTATTTTTGTGGGTCTCAGTGATGAGGTAGTACCATACCCCCGCTCGGTTGAATTCTTCTCAATATGAGGATTACATTGGTGTATGAGGAGATCTAATGGTGGATGAACTTGTAAGGGCCTCAGTTTTTGACACATATTTGAAGTGTTCATCACCATACACACATACCTCATTTGAGGAAAGTTGATGAACACAAATGAAGAGCAAGTAACCACCATCAACATGCTCAATAGAGAACAAACTCACATATTGCAAAAGTGGCATTTTCCACATGTGATATAGATGGGCTGGGCATATGAAAACTCCTACACATTGCTAGGGATGTCCATGCCAAGTTTCACCCAAATTCAAAACCTTTTTGAGGTCATTTTGGGTATAGCTAGAAGGAGGGCAGTTTGAAAGCATATTCAAATTCAAACTGTTTTTATCCCATGAATTCAAAAATGGGAGGCATATTCTTGTTCAGCACGTTTTTATGAGCTCACCCACCAATTTTCACTTCATTTGGAGTTGATCTTGACATGAGCTAAGTGGGGCAAATTCAAACTTTATTTGAATTTCAAACTGAACATGTGCTGAAATTCATTCAATCCAAACCCAATTTGAATTCTAACCAATTCAAATGGCCCATGGGTGAATAATTTGAATCACCATGGGTATTTTGGGGCTCACTGTTTACAACAGTGATTAGGAGTAAATTTCAGAGGTTTAAATTGGAAGTGAGACCCACATGTCAGCCACTACTCCAAATCAAACCGACTGAAAACCCAGCTCGGGTTGTTGCGCCGGACTGAGCAGCCGCCACGGCGAAGAGGCGACCGGGACACCACCTGCTTGCCGCCCCGACGTGCTGAACCGCCTCACAGCCCCCTTATCTACGCCGTCGTCCTGATCGGAGTGATCACCGCACACTCTGCTGCTTCCTCGCATCAGAAACGTGCCATCGCTGCTGATCACTCGGAGCTGATCAGGGAAGCTTGATCACCGCCTCTCCGTCCCCTCCAGAGCCACGGCAAGGTACTAGAAACCTTCCTCCGTCTTCCCCGCTGCTAGAATTCAGTTGAAACCGGTCGATCTCGGCTATACCGAGAGTTCAATCCGGTGACCTAACGCCGCTGCACTTCGGGCTCCCGTTGACAGCCCAACCGGGACGTTGTCACGCCCGAGCCAAGGCACCCTTGGACGCGCTGGTGACCGGTGCTACTCACCCCCGAGCCACAGCCTGAGTGTTTGCTCACCGGCGGTGAATTTCCAGTTTTCCCCTTTCTGTGTGCAGAACGACCTTCGGGTGCAGTTCCGTTGAGTTCGTACTCTAGAAAGGATTAGAGGGCCTCAATCCGCTCTCACACAAACTAGACTCGGTAACGCAAGTTGCCTTCACAACCTTTGGCCGGAGGACCTCTGTACCCGGCGTAATTCGAAGTTTACCGACGGCGGAACAAACGGGAGGCATCGAGCGCACGGTGAGGACCTACTTCGGGCCTCCCCCGAGCTGCCTCGCGCTCGTGTCGACCTTCCCTGAGGTCCACTGATGCTTCCCGACCGGTTGCTCGAGTAGTTGAGGTGCTAGGGAAGTCAGCAGACATGGCCGAAGCCTTTTGGAGGCGGCGGCTCGTCGCCGACCATGCACCAGCCATTGTCATGACGAGCTGACCCCAGAATCCTGTTCTCCGAGTAAAAGTAGGCAGGGGCGGCCAAGATCGTGAAGTTTGAAGCTCCACAGAAGCTGCCGGCGAGGTCCCTCGGCGGTAGAGCGCGGGCGGCGGGAGGTTGACGAAGGGGGTGGACCCCAGCTGTCAGCGGGAGATTTTTAAATCAGGATTGGGCTGCGGCCGGGATCGGGTATGCTGGCGCGCAAAAACCTTTTGGGCAACCGTGTGCTGTCGCCTCGGCGCTCAACACGTGTCCCTGCGGGCCCCGGCAGATTTAAACTTTTTCCCCGATTTTCAGATTTCATTCAAACTTCAAATCCTTATAACTTTGGCTAGAAAACTCCAAATCGAGTGAACCAAATTTTGTTTGATTCAGCTCTCTGAGCACTTTCCATCAAACCAAGTTTCACTTCATGAAAATCCTTATTTGTCCAGAATTGATTCCTCAAAATTTAAACTGTTTGGAATTTTATCTGGAGAATCCTTTAGAGGAAAATTCTGAAATTTTGCTAGGATGTTCACCAAAATATCTTTGAACTACCATTAAAATTTCAGATCCATTTGAGCTCATTTGATCCACCTAATGGTGTGATTAGTGAAACTGTTCCAGAGAAAATAGAAAATGTTCAGAAACATTTTCAGAATTTCCTTTGAAACGGTTTAGTTCATATCTTTAGCTAGGAACCTTCAAATTATGTGAGACCAACTCCATTAGAACCCTCTGAAAATCTAGTTTTCAGAAAGTCATAGTTTGTTTCATGAAAATCCTTAGAACGCCCTAAAAGCCTTCAATTAAGGTCAAGTACATAATTAATTGTGGAGGGCTCAAATGAGCTTTGCTGCAACTAAAACTTGACCAAGTCTCTGTTTAGGTTGTAGCCAAGCCACAGTAAAAGTTTCACAGTCATAGAGTCTGTTTAGTGGGACTTATAAGCTTCACAAGTTCAAACTTAATACAAATGCATTTAAATTGATACATGTACTTCTTCTATCATGTAGTCGCTAAGGTCGAGGAGAAACCCGAAGTCCTAGACTTCGTTACTCCGGAGGAACAGCTAGCCTACGACCAAGAGCAGCAAGGCAAGCTCTGGTTTGCATTAACCGTTTTACAAATTTTTATTGTTTTGAGCACTTCCTTGAGTATTATGATTCCTTGCATTAGAGTCTTGTTTGGAAACCCTATTGCATAGCCAAGAAAACAATGGGTTGGGTTTAGGACTGCAAACCCCGTTAGCTAATGCAATGCTAAGATAGTGTAGGATTCGGTACAAGTCGAGTAGTTGGAACTACTCGCGAGCATAGGCTAGAGGCACTCGACTCGGGTAGATATAGCACATGATACACATGGCAAGAAAAATGAGACCGAGCGGGGAGTAAGGGCAGCAAGACTTTGGGGCCTGTGTGCTATAGCTCCGCTTTTGTCGATTGAGGACCGAGCTGTGTGCAGGCCTGCTGAACAAGCTAGAACAGTACCGAAGACCTACCGGCTATATGGGAACCGGGAAACCGATGTAACTCGGGTAGCTGGGTGTTGAGGCATTGCCCGTCGTTCAGAGGGTAGGTTGAGAGCTCGAGGTGTAAATCGGCTGGCAGCACTGAGATGCGCGTGCAGAGACCTCTTGCTCGGGACGATGGGACCGGTTCAATATTTGGCTGACGGGTGAAAGGTGGTTGCGTACGGCGTCCGTGATGGTTGTTGTAGGCAACATCGAGTACGGGCGTACGTGACGGGTTATTCGGGTAATCCTGCAGGTGTAAATCGATTATAATCACCGTCCCTCGCGGTCAGTGAGTACCCCTTGTTCACTGTACCGTGACGTAGAAAGAACAGGCTAGTTACATGTTTAAAATGTTGCTGACTGAAAGATGGACTTGATTGCTAATGATTTGCTGTAGTCTAGATCTAACTAAAGTTCTTTTCAATTTTGGGCAAAGTACATGAGAGAAATGCGTTTCTTGTTTGATTGCGGCTCTCTCATGTGCCTTAGCGTAAGGTTCTCCACAACCTGCTGCTAAAACTTGAAAATAAGGTTCTACTAATTAGGCGAGTCCTTGCAAATGATTTTTACCTCATGTAACCTATCAACCCTCATGTAGAAGTTCCATGTTTAGGTGAGACGGGTCAGACTTGTTGAGCCTTTATGCTCACTGCTTGTGTTTGAAGCTTTTGCAGGGTTCTATGATGAAGGGGCTCCCGAAGAGGAGACGGAACCCCAGGAGGGGAACCCCGTCGAGTGGGAGCCGTGCACGCCGCAGAGTTAGTTTGTGTGTGTGCTAGCAAGGACATGTTCAAGGGCTGAACGTGAACTTGATGCGTAGTCTACGCCCGTGAGTGTAGACTGGACATATTTTGCTGTAAACATGTTCATAAACTACTTTATGTAATAGAAAATTTGCTTCCGCTTTGTACCTTTGATGTGTGTTATCCGGTGCTGTGCAACGCAGTACCCCTCAGCGTGATCCTGGCTCGACAAGACCGTGGGGTCGTGTCAGCGCTGGTATCAGAGCTCGCTTATGGTTTAACACACTACAAAGGTCTTCTTTTTCAAAAATCCAGTGAGGAACGAGTTAGTAGCCCGTAAAAGGATGTTATTAGCATATAGAAAGTGGCATACTAACCTATCTGTCTATGTCGGAAAATCGTGCATCTCGGGACGTTTATGTCTTGGGGGGTGCACGTAAGCGCTGTCCACCAGTGCGCACAAGCTAAAGGGTGGAGCCCCACGGGTGGCAGGTAACCCGACCCGCTTTGATATCCTATACGACTCTTCATGTCGTTTAGGGTATTCGAGCAACGTCTGTCCCTGGCGTGCATGGTGCAATTTGGGAGACCCCGTCACGTGGTCTGAAACGTGAACACGTAACTCAATGCGTGTTTAGCTTGAGAACATCCGGGCGAGTGATGACGGCCGGGTGTACGAACTGTATGGATACCGGGCTCGGTGTGCAGCCGAGTCTGATGATTGCTTGAGTTATCTGCAGGTAGTCTAACCACGAAACGGTAGACGTGTAGCATCCGTGTGCGAGAGACGCTTAGTGCCACTGAATTAACGAAGCCGGCTAAGTCCAGTATAGGTTTTTCTTTGTGAGGACGTAGTACCGACATAATCTGGTGACGCATCGACGTCACACCCCATTAAATTAACAACTTCATTTAAAACTTGGAGGTTTTGATCCAAAGTAGTAAAACTTGATGTAACTCCTTCCCTTAAAAAGGATATTCAAAGTTAACAAGTTTTCAACTTATAGGTTGATAAGGAGAGAGCACTCTGTTTCAGCTGAATCAAGGCTGAAGTTAATCAGAGATTAGAGGTTGAATTCTTTCGAGGTTGGGGTCATATGATACATTTCTGGAAAGCTTTCGAAGATATTTACAACTTTTCTGTTGAGGTCCATAGGTGTTTCATCCCTTAACCAATCGAAAAATGCAGTAGAGTTGAAACTGTCCAGAAAACAGGACAGAGCAAAGACTCTCTGTAAACTCTCTGTAAATTGAGTATAACTTCCTGCATAAAAATCCAAAAATAGAAAATGAGGTAGTTCTGGAAAGCTTATGAGATGGGTTACAACTTTATAACCGAAAGTTTTGTCAGATTAGGAACAGAATTAACTGGAATTCTTGGATCAAATCAGTACCTAAAGCAGGGAGGTGCTGTCCAATTGTCTCCAGAAATTCTGTTAATTTTGACCTCTCATAACTCTTGAACCAGGACAGATCTTAGGCCAAGAAAATACTTTCTGGAAAGCTATTGAAGTTAGCTTAAACTTTGATGTTGAGCTCCAGAACTAGTTTTGCCATTAGCAAGGCCTAAATCAAGTTGAGATGGAAACTGATCAGGGATGTCGTGTTGAACAACAGATCAGCAGTCAAATTTGCTTAAAATTTGAACTATGTTTCCAAGTTTTATGGGTTCAATGACATGTCTTATGTTATAACTCAATGGTTTACTGTTTAAATAAATATTTGACTTTTCTCAAATATATTTTTACAGATGACAGCAGATAAGCAATTGGAGAACGGGTGGGTGGTGTCCCACTGTTCTCACCGCAGCGGCTATCCGGAGGCATTGAGGCAGATGCTTCAATATTTCGGATACAACCAGATGCCACAGTACTTCACCAAGGAAGAAGGCGAAGAGGGGAACAAGATGTGGACAATCCATGTCGAAGTCCCTGCAGGACCTACGCCACCCGGTTGGGTGCCGTTCACCGTCACGGTGAGAGGTAGAAAGCTGGAAGGGATGTGGCAAGTGGCAGCCCGTGACACCATGTCACGTTTCTGCCAACTACACGTGCAGGCTATGGAGGGCACTCCATACGCACTCGTTCCGGTGGAGGGACGGGCTCAGCATGTGTGGGAAGAGAGGTCCCTGGAGGCAACGGACCCGAGTTGCCCAAGGTACAACCCCGCGGAGGCAAATCTCAGCCTCCAGATGAGGGCGGGAAATGCCGTGATGGACAGCCAAGCTGTTCATACGGAGATCTCGCCACAAAGCTCAAAGAGAGCATGTTCCGTGGAGACCATTTTGAGAGTGCTCACAGCGCACTCCGCAATGTGCTCCTTCCGACGATCAAGCGACTGAATGAACAGCACAATCAGTTACATTGTCTGAAGAAGACAAAGAAGAAGAGCCGTGTGGACATCTCGGCGTTACAGGAACTGGTACAGAATCTGACCAGCAGAACGAGGACCTTGCTCAAGAGCGAGACGACACTATTGAGGAAGGCCAAGGCTGGGAAGAGGACTACAACCAGGCTATGGACGAGATGCATGCTTTGCAGGACCTTGTACCTCTGATAGTGGGCATACCGGTGGTCTTGGGTCTTCCAGCAATGGGAGAATCCGGGATGGGAGAAGAGGTGGTAGATCCAGAGCCACCAGCAGAGGTACCGGAGGAGGACGACCCACAGGAGGTCGAGTTCTACTCCGAGTAGGGGGTTACAGTTGCCATGTAGGGCAGCTAGGGTAGTGTAGCCCCAAATTTTGTAATCGGTGACATGTCGTGTAGACAGTAGAGTATGTATAGGTAGTGACGACATGAGCACGACTTCTAGGAGACCCGGGAATGATGTATCTTGTATAAAGTTTATGCTTTATCAATATATGTGAATGTTGTGCAAATTATTCATGTGTCACTTCAATACCTACTGTTGCATATGGAAATTTTTAAGTAAGACATGTGCTAATTGCTGCTGTTTGGAATTTCAGAATGACGCGTACTCGTGCCAACCCTGATGTTGGGGGTACTAGCCAAGGGGGAGAGACCTCCCAACAGCCTCCCGAGGACTCCTCGGGACAACAGCAGCAGCAACAGCAACAGCAAACACCGCCACCGCCACTGCCAACGGTTACATTGGCCGACATCATCGCGGCAATGGCGGGATCACATCAGAAGCACACGGAGTTGCTGCAAACTCTAATTGCGAATACGTCTCGCCCAGAGATACGTCAAGACCGTGAGGAGCGTCAACAGAGCTCCTATTCCGACTTCCTGGGGACTCATCCCCCAGTATTCTCAAGGGCGGATGAACCACTTGACGCGGACAACTGGCTCCGTGCCATAGAGATGAAGTTCGTGCTGCTCCAGATAAGTGAGCAGCGCAAGACTCAGTTCGCGGTCCAGCAGCTCCAAGGATCCGCGAGCGCGTGGTGGGCCAACTTCTGTGCTTCACAGCCCACCGATCGAGTGATGACCTGGACGGAGTTCCGGAAGGCCTTCAGGGCCTATCATATACCGCCAGGACTAATGAAGAGGAAGACGCAGGAGTTCTTACACCTGCAACAAGGGAGCCGGAACGCGCTGGAATACTCCAGGGCGTTCAACGATTTCGCGCTTTACGCGTCATATCATGCAGATACTGACGAGAAGCGGCAGGACCACTTTTACCAGGGGCTTAACCCGCTCCTGAAGGACAAGTTGGCGATGTTCAATCGCGGCAGCCTCAACGACATCATTGATGCTGCGATTGTTCAGGAGGACTCCGGCAAGGAGTTAGCGGTGGTGGAGAGAAAGCGAAGCGCGCCGCAGAGCAGCGGAGAAGGAGGCGGTCCTTCTCAGAAGTTTCGGATAGTGAATCGCCCACCATCAGGTCCACGCTGGCAGCCACCACAGCGGTCGATGCCGTTCCGCAGTCGACCGTACTCTTCACCGGCATTCAGGCCGGCACTGCCAGTACCACCTCCACAACAACAACAGCAGCAGCGGGTGATGCCGCGTGCATATGCACCTCAGCAGTGCATGCCGGGCTTTCGTCCCCCGAGCACTACACCAGCAGCGGCCACATGTTACAAGTGTGGTCGTCCAGGACACTTCGCGAGCAGTTGCCTGGCTAGGCAAGGCGGCGGAGTGGCACCGCAGTTTCCGGGGAGGAATCAACCCCGGAACCCTACTAATGCGCGGCGGGCAAACCCTAGGCCCGGCACCGTCCACCAGCTTGCCATAGATGACGTGCCGGAGGGCGAGCCAATCCTTGCGGGTATGTTCCAACTCCACCAGCATCCCGCTATAGTACTGTTTGATTCAGGCGCCACACATACTTTTATTAGCCAAGCTTTCATTGCTAAACACAGCTTGCCAATACTACCCACCGATAGTCCATATTTAATTTGTTCACCGGGTGGGAAGATTTCAGCAAGCGTAATGGTTTCCAAAGCACCATTATGCTTAGCGGGTAGAGTGTACCCCACGTCTCTCATTATCTTAGAGGGACAGAAGGTCGATGTCATCCTAGGGATGTCGTGGTTAACCCACTACGGCACTGTTTTAGACACCGTCCTTCGAGTCGTGCACTTAAACTCAGAAGTGCACGGGTCTCACTCATTATTTCTGGACAGTCCAGAAATAAAAATTCCAAGTGTCTATCAAGCCACAACCATCAGATTGGAAGATATCCCAGTGGTCCGGGAGTTCCCTGACGTATTCCCGGATGATTTGCCGGGGATGCCACCCGATAGAGAGGTCGAGTTCATGATTGAACTTGCACCGGGAACCATGCCAATATCCCGAAGGCCGTACAAGATGGCGCCCAAGGAGTTGGCTGAACTGAAGACTCAGCTCACGGACCTTCTGGAGAAGGGTTTTATTAGGCCGAGCTCCTCACCATGGGGTTGTTCGGCATTATTTGTCAAGAAGAAGGATGAGACGTTGTGGCTTTGCGTGGACTATCATCCATTAAATGCCGTAACCATCAAGAACAAGTACCCGTTGCCGCGGATCGACATGTTGTTTGATCAGTTGGTCGAAGCAAAGATCTTTTTCAAAATGGACTTAAGATCCGGGTACCATCAGATTAAGATAAGGGCTGAGGACATTCCGAAGACGGCTTTCTCAACGAGGTACGGACTCTATGAGTACCTGGTCATGTCCTTCGGCCTCACCAATGCTCCAGCTCACTTCATGTACTTGATGAACTCGGTATTCATGCCGGAGCTGGACAGGTTTGTCGTGGTCTTCATCGACGACATCCTGGTATATTCCAAGTCAGAGGAAGATCACAAGAAACATCTTCTTATAGTCTTGCAACGGCTGCGGGACCACAAGTTATACGCGAAATTCAGCAAATGCGAGTTTTGGATATCGCAAGTGCCTTTTCTCGGGCATATCATCTCAGCGGAGGGTATCGCTGTGGACCCGAGCAAGATCACTCAAGTGCTGAATTGGAAATCGCCGAGAACTGTTCACGAGGTACGGAGTTTCCTCGGACTCGCGGGATATTATCGGAGGTTCATTCTGAACTTCTCGAAAATTGCCAAGCCTATGACAGAGCTACTGAAGAAGGCTACCAAATATGTTTGGAGTCCAGCATGTGGAGCAGCATTCAAGGCTTTAGTCAAGCACCTGACATCAGCACCGGTTTTGGCGCAGCCAGACACAACAAAACCGTTCGATGTGTACTGCGATGCATCTGGCATTGGGCTCGGATGTGTGCTGATGCAAGACCGAAGGGTGGTCTTGTATGGATGACGGCAGCTTAGAAACCATGAGCAGAATTATCCAACTCACAATTTGGAGCTCGCTGCCGTGGTACTTGCACTGAAGATGTGGAGGCACTACCTACTCGGTAACCTCGTACATCTATATACCGACCACAAAAGCCTCAAGTACATATTCACTCAGAAGGAGCTGAACATGAGGCAACAAAGATGGTTAGAATTGATAAAGGATTACAAAATAGAGATCCATTATCATCCGGGAAAGGCAAACATAGTGGCAGATGTGCTGAGCCGCAAGTCACACGTCAACAATCTGACCATCACACCGTTGGAAGAGAGCGAACCACCACTACATGTGATTCCACACGGAGCTCTCTACAACCTAGCTTTGATCCCCACCATCCGTGAAGAGATAGCGGCAGCCCAGAAGAATGACAAGGGCATGTCACATTTACGGAGACGTGTAGACAGTGGGGAGCTGAAATGTTTCCGGAAGGACGGAGACGGCATCCTATGGTTCAAGGACCGGATCATCATACCCCGTAACCCGGAATTACGGAAGAAATTTTTTGATGAGGCTCACTTATCAAAATTTTCTATTCACCCCGGCAGCAACAAGATGTATCAAGAACTCAGGAGCAAGTTTTGGTGGACACGGATGAAGCGTGAGATTGCAAAATACGTGTCCGAGTGTGATACATGTCGAAGGGTGAAGCAGACCATATGCGGAAACCGGGACTGCTGCAACCACTGGGCATTCCTGCCTGGAAATGGGAGGATGTGAGCATGGACTTCATCGTCGGTTTACCCACCACTTTGCAGAAACATGATTCTGTATGGGTGATCATCGATCGGCTCACCAAAGTTGCCCATTTCATCCCGGTCAACACCAACTACAGTGCCAAGAAGTACGCTGAACTGTACATCTCACGGATCCTATGCTTGTACGGCGTACCCCGTACCATCATATCGGACCAGGGCACTTTATTTGTGTCCTGTTTTTGGGAGCAGATGCACGCTGCCTTGGGGACGAAACTGATCCGTAGTTCAGCATACCACCCGCAGACAGATGGGCAGACGGAGCGGGTAAATCAGTTCCTAGAAGGCATGCTACGAGCTTGCGCTATCAACCACGGCAAGAATTGGGATGATCACTTGCCGTTAGCCGAGTTCTCATACAATAATGGGTACCAAGCCAGTATCAAGATGGCACCTTACGAGGCGCTATACGGTAGGAAGTGCCGCACACCACTGAACTGGTGTGAGTCTGGCAAAAGGGTCACCTTCGGGATTGACCTCGTCAACAACGCGGAAGAAAAGGTTCGACTGATTCAGGCGAACCTAAAAGCCGCTCAATCCCGTCAGATACAGTATGCGGACAGGAGAAGGCGCCCATTACAATTCGAAGTTGGAGATCACGTATATCTACGGGTATCTCCAATGAAGGGCGTAAACAGATTTGGGGTGAGAGGAAAGTTGGCACCCCGATTCATCGGTCCATTCCAGATTACCGAAAGATGTGGATCAGTAGCATACCGGCTGAAATTACCAGAAGCACTTTCCGGTGTGCACGACGTCTTTCACATTGCCCAGCTGAGGAAGTGTCTCAAGCTATTAACTACCGTTCAGCTGGAAGGTATTGAAGAACTGCAACCGGATCTCACCTATCGGGAGGAACCGGTGCAGATTATTGATGAAAAGGCCCGAACCACACGCAACCGTACATTGTGGTTCTACAAGGTTCTATGGAGTAACCACTCCATGGACGAAGCGACATGGGAGAGCGAAGGATTTCTTCGCGCTAACTACCCCGACTTTTTCACGTCGCATATCCGGTAATTTTCCACCGTCCTCTCTCTCATTTTCACCTTATAATCTCGGGATGAGATTCTTTTAAGGGGGTAGGAATGTAAGGGCCTCAGTTTTTGACACATAATTGAAGTGTTCATCACCACACCACACACCTCATTTGAGGAAAGATGATGAACACAAATGAAGAGCAAGTAACCACAATCAACATGCTCATTAGAGAACAAACTCACACATTGCATAAGTGGTATTTTCCACATGTGATATAGGTGGGCTGGACATATGAAAACTCCTACACATTTCTAAGAATGTCCATGCCAAGTTTCACCCAAATTCAAAACCTTTTTGAGGTCATTTTGGGTATAGCTAGAAAGAGGGCAGTTTGAAACCATATTCAAATTCAAACTGTTTTTATCCCATGAATTTAAAAGTGGGAGGCATATTCTTACTCAGCACATTTTTGTGAGCTCACACACCAATTTTCACTCCATTTGGAGTTGATCTTGACATGAGCTAAGTGGGGCAAATTCAAACTTTATTTGAATTCAAAACTGAACTTGTGCTGAAATTCATTCAAACCAAACCCAATTTGAATTCTACTCAATTTAAATGGCTCATGCGTGAATAATTTGAATCACCATGGGTATTTTGAGGCTCAATGTTTACAACAGTGATTAGGAGTGAATTTCAGAGGTTAAAATCCCGGGTGGGACCCACATGTCAGCCACTGAAGCAAAAGAAACCGACTGAGAGCTCGGCTCGGGTAACCGCGCGCGCTGCAGCTGCCGCCACGGTGAAGAAACGGCGAAGCTACCAGCTGCTTGCCAATCTTAGCCGCGGAACCGACTCCCTGGGTCTTTATCTACCCTCCCGAGCGGTCACCGGCGCCTTCCACCGCTGCCTCTTCGCACTTCCACTCAAAACGCCGAAACACCTCACCGCCCGAGTGAACCTTCGGTTCCTCATCGCCCAGCCAATCCAGTGACCCCCTGGCGATCTGAGACCAGCACCGGGTGCGCCAAGCCATCTTCAACGCACTCGCATCGGTTCCAGACCCTGCACGGTCTTCCCCGAGCTCCACCGCGGCGATCTTATCTCTGCCGGTTCAGCTCGAGCCGCCGCTGCGGGAACCATCCTTCCGGCCACCACAGCCCACCGTTCACGGAGCTGTAAACAGCAAAGAGGTTCGCCTTCAACCCCTCTTTCTTTTCCGTAAGCTCCGGCGGCGTGACAAGCGTTGCTCAAGCCGGAATTTCATGTTTTCGCGACGGTGTGCAAAAGCGAGGTTTGCACCGATCCGAGAAATTCGTAAGCCACATGCATCATTCGTCCTCTCATGGAGAGGATCACTTCTAGTAGCCCGTGCGGGTCCATAGGAGCAGGAACCACGAAGAACCGTGGAGAGAAACCGCTGTTCTTCGAGTTTTAGTAGAAATCCCGATTTCCGGCCTAGGTCGCACGGTGACAGCCCAATACAGCTCTTCCCGAGCTCCGTGGAGCTCACGTCGACCTTTCCTATGGTCTACTGATGCTCGACGACCCTTAGCTCGATCGGGTTAGGTGCTAGGGAGGACGGGCAACACGGCCAAAGTTCTCCCGAGTCTGCGGCTCGTCGCCGACCATGTGGCGGCCATTTTCATGGCGAGCTGGCCCGAGAATCCTGTTCCCCGAGAGAAAATAGGCGGAGGCGGCCAAAATCGTGAAGTTTGGAGCTTTACAGAAGCCGGCGGCAAGCTCTCCGGTGAGGTTCCTCAGCGGCAGAACGCGGGCGTCGGGAGGTTGACGAAGGGGTGGACCCCAGCTGCCAGCGGGAGATATTTTAAATCGGGATCGGGCTGCCGCCGGAATCTGCTGTGCTGGCGCGCAAATACCCTGTGAGCCCCGGTGTTCCGGACACCTCCGAGCTCGACACGTGTCCCCGCGGCCCCCGCGAGTTTAAACTTTTCCCCCGATTTTCAGAATTCTTCCAAACTTCAAATCCTCATAACTTTGGCTAGAAAGCTCCAAATTGAGTGAACCAAATTTTGTTGGATTCAGCTCTCTGAGCACTTTCTAGCAAATCAAGTTTCACTTCATGAAAACCCTTATTTCTCCAGAATTAATTGCTCAAAGTTTAAATTATTTGGAATTTTACCTGGAGAATGCTTTGGAGAAAAATCCTGACATTTTGCTGGGATGTTCACCAAAATATCCCTGAACTACCATAAAAATTTCAGATCCAATTGAGCTCATTTGATCCACCTAATGGTGTGATTAGTGAAACTGTTCCAGAGAAAATAGAAAATGTCCAGAAACATTTTCAGAATTTTCTCTGAAATTGTTAAGCTCATATCTTTAGCTAGGAACCTTCGAATTAAGTGAGACCAACTCCATTAGAATCTTCTGAAAATCTAGTTTTCAGAAAGTTATAGTTTGTTTCATGAAAATCCTTAGAACACCCTAAAAGCCTTCAATTAAGGTCAAGTACATGATTAATTGTGGAGGGCTCAAATGAGCTTGACTGCAACTAAAACTTGACCAAGTCTCTGTTTAGGTTGTAACCAAGCCACAGTAAAAGTTTCAGTCATTGGGCTTGTCTAGTAAGAGTTATAGACTTCACAAGATTAAAAGTAAATACAACTGCATTTAAATTAATACATGTATTGCTTCTATCATGTAGTCGCTAAGGTCGAGGAGGAACCCGAAGTCCTAGACTTCGTTACTCCGGAGGAACAGCTAACCTACGACCAAGAGCAGCAAGGCAAGCTCCGGTTTGCATTAACCTTTTTACAAGTTTTTATTGTTTTGAGCACATACTTGATTACTTTATTCCTTGCATTAGAGTCTTGTTTGGAAACCCAACTGCATAGCCAAGAAAACCATGGGTTGGGATTAGGATGGCAAACCCCGTTAGCTACTTCAATGCTAGGATTGAGTAGGATTCGGTACAAGTCGAATAGTTGGAACTACTCGCGAGCATAGGCTATAGGCACTCGACTCGGGTAGTGATAGCACATGAAATACATGGCAAGAAAATGAGACCAAGCGAAGGGTAAGGGCAGCAGGACTTTGGGGCCTGTGTGCTATAGCTCCGCTTGTGTCGATTGAGGACCGAGCCGTGTGCGGGCCTGTTGAACAAGCTAGAACTGTACCGAAGACCTACCGGCTATATGGGAACCGGGAAACTGATGTAACTCGGGTAGCTGGGTATTGAGGCATTGCCCGTCGTTCAGAGGGTAGGTTGAGAGCACGAGGTGTAAATTGGCTGGCGGCACGGAGATGCGCGTGAAGAGACCTCTTGCTCGGGACAATGGGACCGGTTCAATATTTGGCTGACGGGCGAAAGGTAGTTGCGTACGGCGTCCATGATGGTTGTTGTAGGCAACATCCAGTACGGGCGTAAGTGACGGGTTGTTCGGGTAACCCTGCAGGTGTAAATAGATTAAAATCGCCGTCCCTCGCGGTCAGTGAGTACCACTTGTTCACTGTACCGTGACGTAGAAAGAACAGGCTAGTTACATGTTAAAATGTTGCTGATTGAAAGATGGACTTGATTGCTAATGAATTTCTGTAGTTTAGAGCTAACTAAAGTTCTTTTTCACTTTGGGCAAAGTACATGAGAGAAATGTGTTTCTTGTTTGATTGCGGCTCTCTCATGTGCCTTAGCGTAAGGTTCTCCACCACCTGCTGCTAAAACTTGAAAGTAAGGTTCTACTAATTAGGCGAGTCCTTGCAAATGATTTTTACCTCATGTAACCCATTACCCCTCATGTAGAAGTTCCATGTTTAGGTGAGACGGGTCAGACTTGCTGAGCCTTCGTGCTCACTGCTTGTGTTTGAAGCTTTTGCAGGGTTCTATGAGGAAGGGACTCCCGAAGAGGAGACGGAACCCCAGGAGGGGAACCCCGTCGAGTGGGAGTCGTGCACGCCGCAGAGTTAGTGTGCGTGTGTGCTAGCAAGGACACGTTCAAAGGGCTGAACGTGGACTTGGTGCGTAGTCTACGCCCGTGAGTGTAGACTGGAACTATTTTGATGTAAACATGTTTATAAACTTGTTTATGTAATAAAATTTCGCTTCCACTTTGTACCTTTGACGTGTGTTATCCGGTGCTGTGCAATGCAGCACCCCTCAGCGTGATCCTGGCTCGACAAGACCCGTGGGGTCGTGTCAAATTCCAGAAGTATGTAAACTGTCCCGAACCACGACAGATTTAAACTACTGTCTGGACTGTTCTGTTTTTCAAGCATAACTTCCTGTGGGAAAAATTTGAAATTATCATATGATACATCTTTGGAAAGGGTAGGAGATGTGTTACATCTTTGTAATTCAAAGTTTCTGTAATTTCAGCACGGAATTCAGTGGAAATTACAATTGAAAACAGCAACTTCCAAAGGAGGGGCTGTTAAAATTCTTCCAGAAATTCTGCTGACTTTGAATTACCATAATTTTAAAACAGAGCTGATCTGAGGGCAAATAAGTACTCGTTGGAAAGATACTGAAGTTAACTTTAACTTTGGTATTCAGCTTAAGTCATGAATATGCCAGAACCATGTCAAAATCTGGAATATGTAACAACTGTTCATTCGGGCAGAGCGATGACAGTTTAACTCATTTGAGAGATTGTTGTACCCAAGGGGGCTTGAGTGCTTCCAATGGGGTAGAACATACTCAGGAGTAGTTATATTCAACTAGTGAAAGGTTTGAGTATATATCTTGCTCAAGTTTCTTTTGCTAGAGACCATGTTTGTGTCGTATTGAAGATAAATGGGTAGTATACGTGATGACAAGGCGATTTTTAACGTCTCGTCATGACCAAACCTAGTTGTGATGAACTTCCAAAGAGGAAGTCCGTCAAGTTGGATTTAACTAGATTGTATTTGGTCTGGTAATGGTGTAGCTTGTGCAAAGTTATTACATTATCTACATACGAGATGTATCGAATATTTTACTGTCATTATGTTTTACGCCTATTTTATTGGACTGCATGAAGTATGTTGCGGGACTGATGTTTATTGTCGTATGGTTGCAGATGGTTCGCACTCGGACCACGCATGAGATTAGGGGCTCTAGCCAGCAGGGGGGTGATGACTCCAAGCCACCTGCCTACGACAGCACCCCGCAGCAACAACCACCACCGCCGCCTCTGCTTACGCTAGCGGATGTGATCGCGGCACTGGTGGGTGGTCGTGAGGAGCAGACCGACCTGCTCCGCACGATAATGCAGAATACGTCCCAGGCAGTGGGGCGTCAAGAGAGGGGGCCTTGTGAGCCCCGTGATGTGACGTACTCGGACTTCATGAGTACACACCCTCCGTTATTCACTGACGCAGCAGAACCCCTGGAGGCCGACAACTGGCTGCGGACAATTGAGTCCAAGTTCGGGCTGCTCCAATGTACGGAGCGGCAGAAACTCTGTTCGTGGCGCAGCAGCTTCACGGTGCCGCTGGTGTGTGGTGGGCGAGTTATGTCGCCTCACGTCCGGCTGGCCATGCCATGGAGCGGGAAGAATTCCGGGAGGCGTTCCACGCCTACCATATCCCTCCCGGGATAATGAAGCGGAAGTTCCAAGAGTTCTTGGAGCTGAAGCAGGGCGGGAGGAGTGCCCACGACTATTCCCGTGCCTTCAACCGTCTGGCGAAATTTGCGTCGGATTACGTCTCCACCGAGGAGAAGAAGCGGGAGCACTTCTATCGGGGGTTACACCCCGAGATGAAGACGCATCTCGTCCAATGCAATCGCGGCACCTTCAACGATCTTGTTAATGCTGCGATCATGCAAGAAGACGCTCAGAGGGAGTTGGCGGCTGAGCAGCAGAAACGCAGCACTCCACCCAGCAGTGGGGGTGGAGCTCCACAGAAATACCGCATGGTATATCGAACACCATCCGGTCAGCAGTGGCATCCACCGGCGCGACCACAGCAGTTCGGGGGTCGTTCATTTCAGCCACCCCCGTTCTGACCGCCGATGCCACCACCGCGACCGCAACAGCAGCAGCAGACGGTACCCCGGGCGTTTCCACCGCCACAACGCGCCCCAGGTTTCCGTCCGCCAGCGAAGGACCGCCTCGCTACACATGCTTTACGTGTGGCCAGGCGGGCTATTTCTCAAAGGACTGTCCCCAGGGGCAGCAGAGCAGCGGGCAAGCCCAGATCCAGGGCGGTGCTCGAGGCCCACCTCCGGTCAAGAAGGTTGGTCAGCGAACTGGGGTCATTCGCAACCTCGACAATGAGGACGCCCAGAGGGAGACAACGTGCTGGTGGGATATCGAGTTCAAGATTGAGATTGCGCCCGGGACTACTCCTATCTCACGGAGACCATACAAAATGGCTCCGAACGAGCTGGCTGAATTGAAAGAACAGCTCAATGATCTGTTGAGCAAAGGTTTCATTAGGCCGAGTTCCTCGCCTTGGGGATGCTCAGCGCTGTTCGTAAAGAAGAAGGATGAAACCTTGAGGCTGTGTGTGGACTACCGGCCGCTCAACACCGTCACCATTAAGAACAAATACCCACTACCCCGCATTGACATCCTGTTTGATCAGCTTGTGGGTGCAAGTGATTTCTCCAAAATGGACCTTTGCTCTGGATATCATCAAATAAAAATCTGGGCAGAGGATATCCCGAAGACGGCCTTCTCGACGAGATATGGCTTATATGAGTATCTCGTCATGTCTTTTGGTCTCACGAATGCTCTGGCACATTTCATGTATCTCATGAACTCGGTGTTCATGCCGGAGCTGGATAAGTTCGTTGTGGTGTTCATTGATGATATCTTGGTTTATTCCAAGACAGAAGCAGAACATGCCGAACACTTGAGGATCGTTCTTCAATGACTGTGGGATCATAAGCTATATGCCAAGTTCAGAAAATGCGAGTTTTGGATCAGCCAAGTGCCATTTTTGGGAATATCATCTCAGCGGAAGGCATTGCAGTTGACCCAGGTAAAATTGAACAAGTGCTGAAATGGAAAGCCCCTAATTCTGTTCATGAAGTCAGAAGCTTCCTCGGCCTAGCGGGATATTATCGGAGATTCATTCCAAGTTTCTCCAAGCTGGCTAAGCCGATGACAGAATCATTGAAGAAGGAAACAAAGTATGTTTGGAACTCAGCATGTGAAGGAGCGTTCCAAGCATTAGTGAAGCATCTCACAACAGCCCCGGTCCTAGCTCAACCAGATACAACTAAGCCCTTCGACGTGTATTGTGATGCGTCCGGCATCGGGCTCGGCTGCGTGTTTATGCAAGAAGGACGTGTGGTCGCATATGGCTCATGCCAACATCGAAACCATGAGCAGCACTATCCGACTCATGATCTTGAGCTTGCTGCTGTGGTTTTGGCGTTGAAGATGTGGAGGCACTATCTCCTGGGGAACTTGGTGCATCTCTACACCGACCACAAGAGCCTGAAGTATATTTTCACCCAGAAGGAGCTGAATATGAGGCAAAGGAGGTGGTTAGAGCTAATCAAAGACTATGAAATTGAGATTCATTACCACCCCGGCAAGGCAAATGTGGTTGCCGACGCGCTGAGTCTGAAATCACATGTCCATAACCTCACCATAGCACCGGTGGAGGAGGAAGAGCCGAGTTTATACTTGGTTCCTTATGGATCGCTCTACAACCTTGCCCTCATCCCTACCATTAGGGAGGAGATCATTGCAGCTCAGAAGATTGACAAGGGCATGGCACATCTCTGGAGACGGATAGACAACGGGGAAATCAAATGTTTCCGGAAGGATGATGAGGGGACGCTGTGGTTCAATGACCGCATAGTCGTACCACGGAATATGGAGCTAAGGAAGAAGATTCTTGATGAAGCTCACTTGTATAAATACTCCATTCATCTGGGCAGCAACAAAATGTACCAAGATTTGAAAAAGAAATTTTGGTAGACACGGATGAAGCGGGAAGTGGCTAAATATGTATCCAAGTGTGATACGTGTAGACGAGTGAAAGCTGATCATATGAGAAAATCAGGGCTGTTAAAGCCTCTGAAAATTCCAGCATGGAAATGGGAAGATGTGAGCATGGATTTCATTGTGGGATTACCCCTGACTTCCAACAAACATGATTCAATTTAGGTGATCGTTGAATGGTTAACCATGTCGGCTCACTTCATTCCCGTGCATACACATTTCCATGCCAACAGATATGCGGAGTTGTATATTGCAAGAATCCTATGCTTGCATGGAGTACCCAAGACCATAGTATCAGACCGAGGGGCACTATTTGTATCTCGTTTCTGGGAGCAGTTGCACGCTGCTTTGGGTACTAAGCTGATGAGAAGCTCCGCCTATCACCCTCAGGCATATGGTCAAACAGAGAGGGTGAACCAAGTACTAGAAGACATGTTGAGAGCGTGTACCATCCACCATGGCAGAAACTGGGACGATCATCTACCATTGGCGGAATTCTCGTACAACAATGGCTATCAAGCGAGTATCAAGATGGCACCCTATGAAGCTCTCTACGGTCGTAAATGCCGCACCCCATTAAACTGGTGCAAGTCCGGTGAAAGGGTCACATTCTGGGTTGATGTGGTGAACGATGCCGAAGAGCGCGTTCAAATGATTCAAGCCAACTTGAAGGCTTCTCAATCCCGATAGAAAAGCTATGCTGATAAGAGACGTAGGCCGCTGCACTTTGACGTCGGGGAACACGTGTACCTCCGTGTATCTCCGATGAAATGCGTGCACCGGTTCGGCGTGAAGGGGAAACTCGCTCCCCGTTTCATTGAACCTTATGCCATCACCAAGAAGTGTGGACCAGTGGCGTATAGACTGGAACTACTGACATATCTTGCTGGGGTTCACGACGTTTTCCATGTTTCACAACTGCGAAAATGTCTGAAGTATACAGCTGATGTTCCCACCGAAGACATCGGCGAGCTGAAACTGGATTTGACATATGATGAATATCCGGTGGCAATTCATGATGAGAAGGCCCGGACCACACGTAGCCGAACGTTGTGTTTCTACAAGATACTCTGGAGCAACTATACCACCGAAGAAGCGACGTGGGAGAGCGAGGAATTTCTTTGCTCAAACTACCCGGAGTTCATGGCGTCTCATCACGGGTGAGTTCTTGTTACATCGTTGTCTCTTCCTTTATAATCTTGGGATGAGATTCTTTTAAGGGGGGGGGATGTAAAAGCCCAAGAAAGTGAAGGGCAAAGAAATGTTCATTACCTCACAACACCACAGCTCTTGTGATGGATATCTATGAAAACTTGTGAAGAGCAAGTAAACACCATCAAAAGGGTGATTAGAGGGGAAAGCCCTAACTTCCAAAAAGTAGGATTTCTACACATAAGAATGAAAGGTTTAGCTCAACCCTAGACCTTATATGTTCTTGGGAAGGCTCAGGCCAAATTTCATGCAAATCCAATACTTATAGAGATACTTTTGGAGGCATTTGCAAAAGGGGCCAATTTGAATGCAAATTCAAATTGCAGCCACTTTCATCACTTGAATTCAAAAGTTGACTTCATATTCAAACTCATCACATTTTTCTGAGTTAGTCCACCAATTTTCATCCCCATTGGAATTCATCTTGTCGGGAGCTAAATTTGCAATAATTCAAAACTGAATTTGAATTTCAGTTCAAATGGGCAGCAAATTTAGCCAAACCAATTTCAAATTGGGGAAATCAAATTCAAACAATGACTTGGAGGTTAAGTCTCTCATTCAATTGTGAGAAGCTGGGATCTTTTTGGTGAAAACAGAAATGAAAAATTGGAAAAGAAATTAGAGGGGGAAGGGCCCACAAGTCAGTGGCTATGCTCAGAGGGAAACCAACTCGGTGGTCGTCGGTCAGCCGCCGGGGCTGTTGCCGCCTCACGGCCTCGCCAGCGAGCATCTGGATCAGCTCGTGCCCCCCTCCCGATCACCACGTACACGGCACAAACAGATTTCGCAGACTCCCTCGCCTGTGCCGCTCTGCTCAGCTCCCGCACGCGCGAAAAACCGGCAGCGGCGACCGCACCTTCGAACCTCGCCGTGCACCGGTGCCGATCATCGATTGCCCGTGGTCCCTGCAGCAAAAAGAAGCGCCAAGGTGTGCTCTAGCTGTTCCCCGTGCTGCACCAGCGAGCTGCACTCGGTTGTGCGTGGTGTAAGCCGTCGAAGTCGAGAAACCGGAAGGAACCGGCGGAGCTGTGCTTTCGCTCACCGTCGACTGCCCCATCCAGCCATCTTCGCCGACCGCGTACTACACAAGAAAGGTGCATGGAGATCCCTAGATGGTGTAGCCGCAAACCATTCGGCAAATAATCCATCGGGTAGCAAGAATTTTAGAAAGTTCTGAACCCTAGTGCAACTGACCGAGTTCGGCAAAAACCGAAAATTCGGCTTACACGCTGAATCAATGGTCAAGCTAGCTTGCAAGTAGCTTCTACACATCCTAGCGTCCCTCCTCGAGGAAGAACTGAGCACAACCGTCCAGAAATGGCCGAGTTGTAGCAGTTTCCATAGCCGCCGGTGCAAACACGGCTCGGGTCGTCATCGAGAGTGGGTTTGCAGGCATTTTTAGCATCCGAGGCTGCTCACGTTGGGTTCCTCGTGACCCACTGGTGCTCCCCAAGCAAACCGTGACTCTTTCATGCCTCAGAGAGTGAGAACGACCTTGCCGGAGCCCTAACCTCCGCGGTTGATGTCGCACGGCCGTTTCTGGTCACCGCCGGCGAGCTCGGACCCTCGAGGCAAGTTCCACGTGGCGAGATAGGGCTAGGCGGCCAGTTCTAGCGCTGGGAGCAGTCGGAAAGTCAGTTCCGGCGAACCTCGCCGGAGTACAACGCCGCCGAACTCGCGGGCGGGCGCGAGGAGGAAGAAGGCGGGTGGTGGGGCCCACCCGCGGAGTTTAAACATTTCTGGGATTTTCCAGTTTTAGTTCAAACTTCAATTGCATATAACTTCTGCTAGGAAGCTCCAAATTGAGTGAACCAAATTTTTCTGAACTCAGCTTTTTTAGTACTTTCCAGCAACAAGTTTCAGCTCATGAAACTTAATAATTTTCCAGAATTAATTCCCTAAAAATTAAACTGTTAGGAATTTTATCTGAAGAATTACTTTATGAAAAATTATGAAATTTGGATGGGAGGTTCATTGGAAAATCCTTGAGTCACAGTAAAATTTTCTGACCCATCCAAGTTTATTTAGTTCCCCTAATGTTGTGATTAATTGAACTGCCCAGAGAAAATAGAAAAATGTACAGGAACATTTTCAGATTTTCTAAAATCTTGTTTAGAGCATAACTTCATATAGAATTCTTTAAATGACATGAAACCAATTCCATTAGAACCATCTCAAATTCTACTTTCCAGTAAGTAATGGTTGAAGCCATGAAAATCCCTGGAATTCCTTAGAGGCTCTAATATTGACCAAATAGGCTTTTAATTGTACAAAGCTCAAATGAAATTTGTTTCAAATGAAACTTGGTCAAGACTATGTTTAGGACCCTAACACGCCACAATAAAAATTTCAGAACCAAAGGGGTGGGCTAGCTAGGGTATAGTAATTACTTATTCAGTTCTACACATTGCATTTGAATTGACATATAGTGTATCATTGACGTGTAGTCGCTGAAGGCGAGGAAACTCCAGAAGTGCTCGACTTCCTTCTTCCGGACGAAGTACTAACCCCTGACCAGCAGCAACAAGGTAAGACCCGGTTTGCATTAACCCATTTTATAAAGTTTTGCTTTGTTTACATACTTAGTGTGAGGTATATTTATGTGCATTAGGTGTAGGATGGATGAGACCCCAAATGCATAACCAGATTTTCTTATAAGAGCTAGGGTAGTGTCTAAGACCTCGAGTAGACATGCTATGCTTAATGATTCCTAGAACTTCGGTACAAGTCGAGTAGTTGGAATCTACTCGTGGGTCTAGGCTTGGGACACACGGGATTGGTTCAAGTGATGTGATATCACTGTAGTAATGAAAATGAGACTAGGCAGGGGCTAGGGCGCAGCAAGAGGAAGTCTTGTGTGCACGTCCCTGTCCGTGTCGATTGAGGACCGATCCGTGTGTGGCCCACGCTGATCAAGTTTGAACGTACCGAAGGCATATCGGTTATATGGGCCCTGGTAAACCGATGTAACCTAAACCTCCGGGCGTCGAGGCATAGCACACCGATTTATAGGTGTAGGTTGAGGGCAGCAAGGTGGAAATCTGCTAACGGGCATAGAGAGATGCTCCGTGTAGGGAACCTCCTGTCCATTTCGGTGCGACCGGTTTGACGTTTGGGCTGTTGGGTGAAAGGTTGTCCTGTACGACATCGAGTGAGCGTGCTGTGCAGCTCCACGGGTGGGCGTACGTGACGTGCTCTTCGGGTATCCCTGCAGGTGTATATCGAGTCAATTCGCCATCCCTCGCGGTGAAGAGTACCACTTTGTCAAAGAGTCGTGACGTAGGCTAATATATGAAATGTGATGATTCAATATTGCTGTTATGATATAATTGTATTGCTGCATGTGTGCCACCAAATATTGCTCACTAAATATCATATTCATGAACTGTTAACTTGTGGCTAAAAGATGAAGTAAGGATGAACTTGTAAGCGTGTCCATTTGCTAAAAGTTACCATCCCATGTTTGTGTAAACTGCATGTAGAGTTTCATGCATAGGAGAGTCGGTTAAGTCTTGTTGAGCCATCGTGCTCACGGTTGCTTCTATAAGTGTTTTTAAGGTGAGGAGCATCCCAAGGACTCAGGATACGAGTCCACCGGCGAGGGTTACCCTCCTTCGGGGACCACAGCTGAGTGGGAGCCGTACACGCCACGCTGAGCTGAGGAGTTGTAACACACCAAAATCCTGTTAAGACCCAAAATCCTGTTAAGAGGGGAATTTAAAAATTTTTGGACGTGTTGCATGTTTTGCAACAATTTAAATTCAAACTGGCATTCAATTTAAACTCAAAACAGAAAAGAAATAGAAAAAGAAAAAGGAAAACAGAAAAAAAACCGGCCAGTGGGCCGAAACCCACCAGCCGGCCCACCCAAACCCCGCGCCAGCCTGCAGCCGCGCGCGCCCCCTTCCTCCCACTGACAGGCGGGGCCCGCCAGCCTTCTTCTTCCTCGCGCCCGCGCCGTGATCGGCCGGGACTCTCTCACCCGAATCAAAACCGATCGGGAATTCTCGCGTATCCCAGCCGATTTCCAGACCGCGAAGACTCCAGCTCGATCTAAACCAACCCGCCGCCCTCCCCCGTCTATAAAAACCCCGGCCTCGTTCTGTTTTTCCCACGCGATCTGCCGTTTTTACTCCGGTGAGAACCCGAGCCCCTCCGGCGAATTCTGGCCGATCAACGCTCGGAAATTCCGATCTAACTCGCTGGTCTTGATCCACCGCCTCCGGGGAACCTTGCAGGTGCAGAAAACTCGGTGACTTGCGGTTCAAACACAGCGCCGATGAGCTCGCCGTTAATTCATCTCGGACCTCGTCGCCGACCGCCTTCCAGGACCTCCGAGCTCAAGAAAACCCCCGAGGTGAGATCCCCGACCTCCCCTCCACCGATCTATGCCATAAAATCACAGTTCTAGGAAGAATTCTCGTAGATCCAAAAATCTCCGGCGAGATCGCCGCTTCCCGCCGCCGTGCGCCGCCGGGCAGCGCCGCCCGCGCTCGGTTCGCGCGATGTGGCCGCTTGTGCGCCGTCTATTTTAAATCGCACGGTAGACTTTAAATCCCCGCGTACCGGTTCGGCGTTATAATCTCAGCCGTCTGTTTTAAATCGGACGGTCCACGTCAGCCCCACGTTATAAAGACTGGAAATCATACGTGCTACCCCCTGGGGTTCTCGGGAAATAAGAGCTAGCCCCGGAAACTTCTGATCTAGCCCCTGGAACTCCAGAAAATCATGTAAATTCATTTAAAAATCAGTTTTAGCCCCTGGACTTAATAAAAATCAGGAAAACCCCCTCTGTTATGTGTAGCTAGACCCCTGAAAATTCTTAAAATAATATTATAGACCCTGTAGTGGGGTGAGTTTACCTTTTTAACCCTGTTTGATATTTAATTTAGGAAATTGAATATGTGGCTAGTATTTAAAATGTAAAAAGTGGGAAAAACATATTGTCAAAATTAAATTAAAAACTTTCTCAGTACTTAGAAAACTTTGGAGTGAGATAAAAATAGATTTTGGGCTGAAATGAATCTGTTTAATTTATTATTCACATTTATTAGTTATAGGGACACATTTTTAAGTAAAGAATAGTTCTGAAAATAGGGAAAATAAATGTAAAATAGTTTACATCAGAGGAAAAGGTCAAAAATATATTAGTAAATATTTTAGATCAGAACCTATTCTGTTTAGATGATGTGTCTTGTTATAAAGTTCACATTTAGGCATAGGAAATAAATCTGAAAATATAGCAACTAGTAAATGATAAATGAAGTTTCTAGAATCCAAAGAATTCAGTTTAGGGTTGGTAGAAATTCTGAAGACCCATATGGAGTAGGAAAATACCTTTCATGCATACTTGGTAGCTAAAAGGTGTAGTAATTGAATATAAGGAATTTGTTTAAATTGGAAACTCATATATAAAGTATGCAAGCATAAATGTGAAAACAAAAGTAGGAATCATATACACATGATTAAAAGTACATGTAAGCCAAAGGTCAACACACATAGAGTAAACACAACACATAGAAGTTGTGAATGGCTTTGTTACATATGAATGTGTGGTTTGTATGAAGTGGAAGTGTGAACAATGTCTTATGGATTGTTGTTTTTCTTTTGCTATATGTGATGGTATGATGTAGAACCTACTCAAGAGCAAGTTATTCCTTTCCAAGATCAGGACTACCCATTTCAAGAGCAGCAGAAAGGAGGCAAGTGTCCTTGACCACTTTGATCCTATACTAGGATGTGTAGATAGAAATATTTGCATTGTCAATTGAAAATATGAAACCCATGCTAGGATGTTTCCCTAGAATTGCATTACCTTGTTTCCTTGTAGCTTGGGTTGGGATTAATTTTATCATGTCATTTATTATTATGCATATGCTTAGCCATGCTTAGAATGGAATATTTGGGATATGAGATCATCAGTTTATTTTACCATACTCCTGAATGAGATTTTGTGAGTTATGTAGAGGTAGGGATCAAGGCAAGTTGGATGTTTTGGTTGTGTGCTGGGTGCACGAGACTCGGGTTTGTGTTTAGTACTTGCCTGGATCCTAAGGACCGGTTCATGCAGCATGTAACCTGGCTTTACCGTGCCAACCACATGCTGAGATGGGGCAGCTTGGCCAATTAATTAGGTGTATCCCCGGCGTAGTATGGGTGTGTTGGATGGTGCGGGGAGTAGGTGTCAGCTGGACTACCATATGAACCGCAAGGCTCAAGAGGGGGCCACTGCAGCGGGGTTGGAGCCTCTTGTATGCTGTTAGGTGTGAAACCTCAGTGGGCCCACGCTCGTCGGGAATCCCTTTGTAAAGGCTTCGTAGTGATCTCCTGGCTACACACCTGGGAAGTGTGAATGTGGTTCGTAGCCACTGGCATAATGGAGGTTCTTTTAGTCCACCCGGCAACGGGGGTTGAAATCACTACATGTGGGTACAGTGGTACAAACTCTGCAGAGTCAAAACTGTCATGACAGCCGTGCTCACGGTCAAGAGCGGCTTGGACTTATTCATGATTAGAGAATGATGATCTTGGAAGTTGTGGGTGTTAAGCGGGGAGCTTAACATTGGAAATGAAGTTCTGGTTATTTGATTATGATGATGGGATGGGAAATTGGGACCATTTCACCTGTGTAGTAATGTAGGTGCTTAATAAGCTAAGGTGATAGGTATTAATTGCGTAGTGCTTTAACCCTGAGTTCAATCTCTCCTTGCTTTAGCCATGCATGACATAACTTTCCCACACTTGCTGAGTACCAATGGTACTCAAACTTGCATATTTGTTGGTTTATATTGCTGCTCAGGTCAAGAGAATGATGTGGTGTATAATGACCAAGACTTTGGACCCGAAGAAGGTTTCTAGGTTCATGGAGACCCCCGAGCAATGCCTGTGATGGAGCCCTCAAGAATAATATTCCGCTGCTAGTTTATTTACTTGTGATGAACTTATTATTGTCCATCGAGACATTTGCTATGTAAGACTTATTTATATTCGACACCTGGCTTGTAATAAATGATGCTTCACTATTTGTCATCACATGTATGAGAAAATGATCCTGGCATACATGTGATATTCACTTGGTTGTTCTTCGGAAAAACCGGGTGTGACAGAAGTGGTATCAGAGCCAAGGATGCCCGTAGGAACGTGGACCTAGGTAGAAATGGACGTACTTAAGGGCCCTATTTTCTTAAAAACTATTTTACAAGGTGTGGGTTGAAAAGTGTTATTTGAGGAGTCACTTTCTTCATCTTACCCCAATTTTCATTCAAAATGGGATTTTTGTTTAAAAAGTTTATCTAACCTAAGTTTAAATGCTTTTTGTTTTAGATGGTTCGCATGATTCGCACCGCTCGCAAGTCCACTGGAGGGAGAGTTCCCGTAGTTGCCCTTGCCGAAAGAGAGGAGAGCCGTCCTGTGACGTACCTTTCCTACGGATTGGCAGTAGGAGGCTTGTTGCGCCGTCTTCGACGTATGCTCGAAGCCGCCGGCAATACGGGCAAGCTAATCATCCACTATAACTCCACCAGGACCATCCGTGAGAAGAGGGAAAAATGGAGTTCAGAGATGAGGATTATACACAAAAATCAGCTGCTTAAGATCCACCGCTCTCCAGCCTATAGAGTGACACAGGTCGATGCGGAGAAGGATGCCACTTGGGAGGCCATCACCTGCCAGAGTCACATCTATCGTCGACACCTGGACAGGACTGAGTACATGTATGTCCTCCAGTGTGAGAGTGGTACAACGGAGTACATAGTACCCGCCAGTGCAGCAAGGGACTTCCCATGAGAAAATGGACTTGTGCTTGGAGGATGCTGCTATGCTCAGCACTCGACTGCAGGAGTGTCAGCAGGAGCTTCAGGATGTTCGTGACACCCTGAAGGAAACAGAGGCATTGCTTCGAGCCTGCTTGAGGGCGAGAGAAAGAGGAGATGGGAATGAACTGTGTGTCACCGTGAATGATACATGGACTCCTGACTCCCCAGATCACCGAGCGATCAGGCATCGTCGCACTTCTCCACCAGCAGCCTCCCCACCCAAAGCAGAGTCAGAAGGCAGCCGAAATGATGAGGAAGATCCCGAGGAGCCATCTCAAGAAAACGAGTAGCGTAGAGCCTTTCCCTTAAATTAGAAGGATGTCGAGTAGTCGAGTCGTTACGTTAGTTAATGGTGTGTTAATGCTTGGTGTGTGACGTGAGTTGTGGAAGCCATGAGCAATTGTCCACAGCCTCGTCTTCAGATTGTTTTGCTTTGGTGTGTGAACCCTCAGAAAAGTATAACAAAGCCTCAACACTTCAACGTACAAACAAGTGAAAGTAGTAAGATGATACTAAATGCTTTCAAATTAACAATGGTTGATTCTGCCAGATGGCCGGAAGAGGAAAAGGACGTGCTGCCAACCCCACCAACAACAACGATGAGGGATGCAACCCTCATCTTTCTAAAGGCCAGGACCGGGGTGGTCGCCGTGAAGGAGTTGATCCCCTCCACCAAATGCTGGAGAATCAAAATCAGCTCATCCAGAACATGACTCAAGTGGTGGCCAACTTGCATCAAGTTCCACCTCCACAAGCTGCACCACGGCAACCAAGGTTGAGTGAGTTTCTAGGAACTCAACCTCCAAAGTTTGCAAGTGTTGCTGAACCTCTGGAGGCAGATGATTGGCTAAAGACCATTGAAAGCAAGATGAGGATCATACAGTGCCAAGGGTATGAGAGGGTGCTGTTTGCCTCTCATCAATTGCATGGACCTGCTGCTGATTGGTGGACCGCCTACGTGGCCGCCCATCATGACCCTGAGAACATCACTTGGGAAGAGTTCAAGCGTACCTTCCGCAACCATTACATCCCAAGAGGTGAACTCAAAAACAAGAGGAAGGAGTTCTTGGGACTGCAGCAGGGAAACATGACGGTGAGGGAATACCTCACTAAATTTACTCAACTATCCCGTTATGCCCCACGGGACATAGAGACTGATGAGCAGAAACAAGATTGTTTCGTGGAGGGACTTACCTCAAAAATACAGTGTGCAATGTCCTCAAATTAGTATGGAAGCTTCCAAAAGATGGTGGACAGAGCGTTTGTGGTAGAAAGGAAGCTAAAGGCCTTGGAAAATGAGAATAAGAGGAAGGCCGGGTGGTCACATCAAGCCTCAGGGAGCAACACCCGCCCACGTCTGATGCCGCAACCTGCAGGGCAGACGAACCGTGCTGCGGTACCCTACTCAGCACCAAGAGGGTACAACCCGAACTACAGGCCTCCGGCAGCACCAGCACAGCCGCAACGTCAGTTTGTACAGCAGCCTCGCCCCGCATATCCACATCGACCAGCAGTGCAAAGACCTCCAAACCAACCCAAGACAATAAAGACCAAGCACCTAAGGTGGGGGTGCAATGTTTTAATTGTGGTGAAGTGGGGCACTATGCCCATAAGTGCCCAAAGAAGAAGCCCGCGCAGCCACAACAGCAGAATGCAATGAGAGGACTGGTGAACCACATCACTATGGAGGAAGCGCAAGAGGCACCCGACGTGGTAGTTGGTAAGTTTCCTGCCAATTTACACCTTGCAACCCTGCTGTTTGATTCTAGTGCTACCCACTCGTTCATTGCTCAAGGGTTTGTTAAGAAGCATGACCTAGCAACCACACAAATGAACCATATGCTAGCCGTAAACTCTCCAGGTGGAGAAATAAGGACAAGACAAGTGTGTCCCAAAGTGAACCTAGACATTAATGGGGTGGTATTTACTGCTAACCTCATAGTGATAGATTCACAAGGGATAGATATTATCTTGGGTATGGATTGGTTGACAAAACATAAAGGAATCATCCATTGTTCGACCAGAACGGTAGAACTAACTCACCCTAGTGGCACAAGAGTAAAGTTCATAACAATACACGAGCCTAGGAGGGACATTAAATTAAATCAAGTTGAGGTGAAAGTTGAGGAAATCAGGACCATCAGGGAATATCCAGATGTTTTTCCGGAGGAGTTGCCAGGTATGCCTCCCGATCGTGAAGTGGAATTTGCAATTGAGTTAGTGCCTGGAACATCCCCGATATACAAGAGACCTTATCGGATGGACTCCAAGCAGCTAGAAGAACTCAAGGATCATTTGATAGAATTGACGGAGAAGGGGTATATTCGCCCTAGTTCCTCACCATGGGGAGCTCCGATGATATTTGTGCCCAAGAAGGACGGAACCCAAAGGTTATGCGTGGATTACCGTGCCTTGAATGAGGTAACCATCAAGAACAAGTACCCATTACCCCGCATTGAAGACTTGTTTGATCAGTTGAGGGGAGCTTGTGTGTTCTCGAAAATTGATCTCAGGTCGGGATACCACCAACTCAAGATAAGGCAATCTGATATTCCCAAGACAGCTTTCGTATCTCGGTACGGACTGTATGAATACACTGTCATGCCTTTCGGGCTAACTAATGCCCCGGCATACTTCATGTATTTCATGAACAAGGTATTCATGGAATATCTGGACAAATTTGTGGTGGTTTTCATAGATGACATTCTCGTCTTCTCCAAAGATGAAGAAGAACATGAGAAACATCTAAGGTTGGTGTTGCAGAGGCTGAGAGAACACCAATTATATGCCAAGTTGAGCAAGTGTGAGTTTTGGCTGAAGAGAGTTCCCTTCTTAGGACATATAATCTCGGAGGGAGAAATCTCCGTGGATCCTGCCAAAATCGAGGATATACAGAAGTGGAATACCCCTGACAATGTCGGGGATGTTCGAAGGTTCTTGGGATTGGCTGGATACTATCGACGGTTTATTGAGGGATTCTCTAAGATCTCGAGACCCCTCACCAAACTGTTGGAGAAGGGAATCACATTCACATGGACGCCACAGTGCGAGACGAGTTTTCAAGAGCTAAAGAAAAGATTGACCGCAGCCCCAGTGTTGGTTATGCCAGATATGCAGAAGAATTTCACAGTGTACTGCGATGCCTCTGGAAACGGGTTGGGATGTGTTCTCATGCAAGAAGGGCATGTCATGGCTTATGCATCCCGGCAGCTCCGGAAGCATGAGAAGAACTATCCTACACATGACTTAGAACTAGCCGCAGTGGTACACGAGTTGAAAATTTGGCGACACTATCTAATGGGGAAGAGGACAGAGATATATACAGATCATAAGAGTTTGAAGTACATTTTCACACAGCCAGATCTCAACCTCAGACAAAGGAGATGGTTAGAGCTAATCAATGACTTTGATGTGGGCATCAACTATCATCCTAGGAAAGCAAACGTCGTGGCCGATGCTTTGAGTCGGAAAGTGCAGGTCAATAAGTTGAGCTTGAAGGACATGCCTGCAGAATTGAAGGACGAGGTTATAAGGCTCAATCTATGCTTGGTAAATAGTGGTGAAGCCATCGCCATGGAAGTGGACTCCACACTCGAGCGAGACATCCGCGAGGGTCAAAAGAATGACGACAAGATACATGAGATCAGACAACTCATCAAAGAAAATAAAGCTCCTGGTTTTATAGAGGATGAACAAGGAACGGTGTGGCACGGGAAAAGAATCTGTGTGCCAGAAGTAAAGGAGATCCATGAATTGATTTTGAAGGAGGCTCATGATTCTGACTATTCCATTCATTTTGGGAGTACGAAGATGTACCAGGACCTCAAGAGCAGGTATTGGTGGTATGGCATGAAGCGAGATGTCGCGGAACATGTTGCCCTATGTGACACATGTCAGTTGGTGAAAGCAGAACATCAGCGACCCGCGGGATTATTGCAACCACTCAAAGTGCCTGAATGGAAATGGGAAGAAATCGGTATGGATTTCATAGTGGGATTGCCTAGGACCCAATCAGGATATGATTCAATATGGGTCATCATCGACAGGCTAACCAAGGTAGCTCAGTTCATCCCTGTGAAGGAAAGCTACAGTGGATCCAAATTGGCGGAGTTGTACATGTCAAGGATCGTGTGTTACCATGGAGTGCCAAAGAAGATTGTGTCGGATCGAGGGACACAGTTCACCTCAAGGTTCTGGCAGAAGTTGCATGAAACCATGGGAACCCATCTGAATTTCAGCTCTGCCTATCATCCCCAAACTGACGGGCAGACGGAAAGGACCAATCAGATTCTCGAGGATATGCTGAGAGCGTGTGCACTCAAAAACAATCGGAGTTGGGATAAGAACTTACCGTATGCGGAGTTTTCCTATAACAACAGCTATCAGGCTAGTATGAAGATGTCACCGTTTGAAGCTTTGTACGGGAGGAAGTGCAGAACTCCCCTATTTTGGAACCAAACAGGGGAAAGTAAAGTGTTTGGTCCAGAAGTACTACAAGAAGCCGAGGCGAAGGTGAAGGAAATTCGCAGCAATTTGAGGATAGCACAGACACGCCAAAAGAGCTATGCCGATGTACGAAGAAGAGAGCTCGTTTTCAACGTGGGAGACTATGTCTATCTCAAGGTGTTCCCTATCCAAGGACTTCGTCGATTCAAGGTGAGAGGGAAGTTGTCACCTCGATACATCGGACCTTTTCAAGTGCTGGAGAGGAAAGGCGAAGTGGCGTATCAACTAGAATCACCGGCTCGCCTATCGGATGTGCACGATGTATTCCATGTGTCACAGCTCAAGAAATGTCTAAGGACACCTTAAGAGATGCTACCCATGAATGAGGTTGAAGTAGCTGAGGATCTGTCTTATGCCGAGCAGCCATCCAAGATTTTGGAGACAATGGAACGCCTCACCAGAAATAAAAGAATCCGGATGTGCAAGGTGCAATGAAAGCATCACTCAGAAGAAGAAGCCACCTGGGAACGGGAAGATGAACTCAAGGCACAATTTCCGGAATTGTTTTCTTAGAACCACTAATCTCGAGGACGAGATTTCTTTTAAGGGGGGTAGAGCTGTAACACCCAAAAATCCTGTTAAGAGGGGAATTTAAAATTTTTTGGACGTGTTGCATGTTTTGCAACAATTTAAATTCAAACTGGAATTCAATTTAAACTCAAAACAGAAAAGAAATAGAAAAAGAAAAAGGAAAACAGAAAAAAAACCGGCCAGTGGGCCGAAACCCACCAGCCGGCCCACCCAAACCCCGCGCCAGCCCGCAGCCGCGCGTGCCCCCTTCCTCCCACTGACAGGAAGGGCCCGCCAGCCTTCTTCTTCCTCGCGCCCGCGCCGCGATCGGCCAGGACTCTCTCACCCGAATCAAAACCGAGCGGGAATTCTCGCGTATCCCAGCCGATTTCTGGACCCCGAAGACTCCAGCTCGATCTAAACCAACCCGCCGCCCTCCCCCGTCTATAAAAACCCCGGCCTCGTTCTGTTTTTCCCACGTGATCCGCCGTTTTTACTCCGGTGAGAACCCGAGCCCCTCCGGCGAATTCTGGCCGATCTACGCTCGGAAATTCCGATCTAACTCGCTGGTCTTGATCCACCGCCTCCGGGAAACATTGCAGGTGCAGAAAACTCGGTGACTTGCGGTTCAAACACAGCGCCGACGAGCCTCGCCGTGAATTCATCTCGGACCTCGTCGCCGACCGCCTTCCAGGACCTCCGAGCTCAAGAAAATCCCCGAGGTGAGATCCCCGACCTCCCCTCCACTGATCTATGCCACAAAATCACAGTTCTAGGAAGAATTCTCGAAGATCCGAAAATCTCCGGCGAGATCGCCGCTTCCCGCCGCCGTGTGCCGCCGGGCAGTGCCGCCAGCGCTCGGTAGAGCGACGTGGCCGCTTGTGCGCCGTCTATTTTAAATCGCACGGTAGACTTTAAATCCCCTCGTACCGGTTCGGCGTTATAATCTCAGCCGTCTGTTTTAAATCGGACGGTCCACGTCAGCCCCGCATTATAAAGACTGGAAATCTTACGTGCTACCCCCTGGGGTTCTCGGGAAATAAGAGCTAGCCCCGGAAACTTCTGATCTAGCCCCTGGAACTCCAGAAAATCATGTAAATTCATTTAAAAATCAGTTTTAGCCCCTGGACTCAATAAAAATCAGGAAAAACCCCTCTGTTATGTGTAGCTAGACCCCTGAAAATTCTTAAAATAATATTATAGACCCTGTAGTAGGGTGAGTTTACCTTTTTAACCCTGTTTGATATTTAATTTAGGAAATTGAATATGTGGCTAGTATTTAAAATTTAAAAAATGGGAAAAACATATTGTAAAAATTAAATTAAAAACTTTCTCAGTACTTAGAAAACTTTGGAGTGAGATAAAAATAGATTTTGGGCTGAAATGAATCTTTTTAATTTATTATTCACATTTATTAGTTATAGGGACACATTTTTAAGTAAAGAATAGTTCTGAAAATAGGGAAAATAAATGTAAAATAGTTTACATCAGAGGAAAATGTCAAAAATATATTAGTAAATATTTTAGATCAGAACCTATTCTGTTTAGATGATGTGTCTTGTTATAAAGTTCACATTTAGGCATAGGAAATAAATCTGAAAATATAGCAACTAGTAAATGATAAATGATGTTTCTAAAATCCAAAGAATTCAGTTTAGGGTTGGTAGAAATTCTGAAGACCCATATGGAGTAGGAAAATACCTTTCATGCATACTTGGTAGCTAAAAGGTGTAGTAATTGAATATAAAGAATTTGTTTAAATTGGAAACTCATATATAAAATATGCAAGCATAAATGTGAAAACAAAAGTAGGAATCATATACACATGATTAAAAGTACATGTAATCAAAAGGTCAACACACATAGAGTAAACACAACACATAGAAGTTGTGAATGGCTTTGTTACATATGAATGTGTGGTTTGTATGAAGTGGAAGTGTGAACAATGTCTTATGGATTGTTGTTTTTCTTTTGCTATATGTGATGGTATGATGTAGAACCTGCTCAAGAGCAAGTTATTCCTTTCCAAGATCAGGACTACCCATTTCAAGAGCAGCAGGAAGGAGGCAAGTGTCCTTGACCACTTTGATCCTATACTAGGATGTGTAGATAGAAATATTTGCATTGTCAATTGAAAATATGAAACCCATGCTAGGATGTTTCCCTAGAATTGCATTACCTTGTTTCCTTGTAGCTTGGGTTGGGATTCATTTTATCATGTCATTTATTATTATGCATATGCTTAGCCATGCTTAGAATGGAATATTTGGGATATGAGATCATCAGTTTATTTTACCATACTCCTGAATGAGATATTGTGAGTTATGTAGAGGTAGGGATCAAGGCAAGTTGGATGTTTTGGTTGTGTGCTGGGTGCACGAGACTCAGGTTTGTGTTTAGTACTTGCCTGGATCCTAAGGACCGGTTCATGGAGCATGTAACCTGGCTTTACCGTGCCAACCACATGCTGAGATGGGGCATCTTGGCCAATTAATTAGGTGTATCCCCGGCGTAATATGGGTGTGTTGGATGGTGCGGGGAGTAGGTGTCAGCTGGACTACCATATGACCCGCAAGGCTCAAGAGGGGGCCACTGCCGCGAGGTTGGAGCCTCTTGTATGCTGTTAGGGGTGAAACCTCGGTGGGCCCATGCTCGTCGGGAATCCCTTTGTAAAGGCTTCATAGTGATCTCCTGGCTACACACTTGGGAAGTGTGAATGTGGTTCGTAGCCACTGGCATAATGGAGGTTCTTTTAGTCCACCCGGCAACGGGGGATGAAATCACTACATGTGGTCACAGTGATACAAACTCTGCAGAGTCAAAACTGTCATGACAGCCGTGCTCACGGTCAAGAGCGGCTTGGACTTATTCATGATTAGAGAATGATGACCTTGGAAGTTGTGGGTGTTAAGCGGGGAGCTTACCGTTGGAAATGAAGTTATGGTTATTCGATTATGATGATGGGATGGGAAATTGGGACCATTTCACCTGTGTAGTAATGTAGGTGCTTAATAAGCTAAGGTGATAGGTATTAATTGCGTAGTGCTTTAACCGTGAGTTCAATCTCTCCTTGCTTTAGCCATGCATGATATAACTTTCCCACACTTGCTGAGTACCAATGGTACTCAAACTTGCATATTTGTTGGTTTATATTGCTTCTCAGGTCAAGAGAATGATGTGGTGTATAATGACCAAGACTTTGGACCCGAAGAAGGTTTCTAGGTTCATGGAGACCCCCGGGCAACGCCTGTGACGGAGCCCTCAAGAATAATATTCCGCTGCTAGTTTATTTACTTGTGATGAACTTATTATTGTCTATCGAGACATTTGCTATGTAAGACTTAGTTATATTTGACACCTGGCTTGTAATAAATGATGCTTCACTATTTGTCATCACATGTATGAGAAAATGATCCTGGCATACATGTGATATTCACTTGGTTGTTCTTCGGAAAAACCGGGTGTGACAGGAGTGCAGCTAGTGTGGGTTGCCCTAGGGCTGGGCAACCGACTTTTGCTAGATAGACGGCGTGAGTTGTACAAATTTAGTTTCCGCTGTGTAATATAAACACTAGTTTGTAACTAGAGTATTGTACGAATTTGTACATTTCAGTTTGTTTTCTATGTAATACAATGTGTCCTTATGATGTGTGCTGTCAGGTGTCGCATCATGCGGCACCACCCTCTGTGATCCTGGATGAGCGGATTTCGGTCCGCCACAGCACGCTCACTCGATGTCGTATGGAACAACCTTTCACCAAACAGACCAAACGTCAAACCGGTCGCACCCAAATGGACAGGAGGTTCCCTACATGGAGCATCTCTCTATGCCCATTAGCGGATTTCCACCTTGCTTCCCTCAATCTACACCTATAAATCGGTGCGTTATGCCTCGACGCCGGAGGTATAGGTTATATCAGTTTATCGGACCCCATATATCCGATATGCCTTCGGTACATTCAAACTTGATCAGCGTGGGCCGCTCACGGATCGATTCTCAATCGACATGGACAGGGCTACGCACACAAGACTTCCTCTTGCTGTGTCCTAGCCCCTGCCTAGTCTCATTTTGTTCTTACTAAAGTTATCTAACATCTTGAACAAATCCCGTGTGTACCAAACCCTATACTCGTGAGTAGATTGCAACTACTGAACTTGTACCAAAGTCTATAAATATTAAGCAAAACATTATCTACTTCGAGGACATAGATACTTCCCTCGCTCTCTTTGTAATACTCTGGTTTTGTATTTGGGGTTTCAATCATCCTATACCTAATGCACATACATATTTCTAATTAAGGGGATACAAAGCAAAACATCATAAAACTCGTTAAATGCAAACCGGGGCTTTCCTTGTTGCCGATGGACAGGTATTATTGTCTCCTCCGGAAGTATGAAGTCCAAAACCTCCGGGGTCTCCTCGCTTTTAGCGACTATACGTAATTAATTCAATCAATATGTAAAATTTAAATGCAAAATTGTTGAATTTAATATGTAAAGACTGTAACTCTAGCTAGACATTCCCTTTGGCTCTGAAATATTTACTGTGTCTTGGTAAGAACCTAATTAGAGACTTGACCAAATTTCATTTGAAACAAAGCTCATTTGAGCTCTGCACAAAAAAAGTCTAAATGGTCATTACTAGAGCTTCTTTGGATTTCCAGGGATTTTCATGGATCAAACCATTACTTTTTGGAAACTAGAGTTTGAGACGGTTCTAATGGAGCTGTTTTCATGTATTTTGAAGAATCCTAGAGAAAGTTATGCTCTAATCAAGATTTGAGAAAATTCTGAAAAATGTTCTGTATATTTTTCTATTTTCTCAGGGCAGTTCAATTAACCACACCATTTGGGGGAATAATTGAACTTTTGTTGATCTGAAACTTTTCCTGTGACTCAAGGATTTTCAAATGAACATCCTAGCCAAATTTCAGGATTTTTCGTAAAGGAATTCTCCAGATAAAATTCCTCATGTTTAAATTTTAGGGAATTAATCTGGAACAATAAAAAGTTTCATGAACTGAAACTTGTTTTGCTGCATAGTACTCGAAGAGCTGAATTTAACAAAATTTGGTTCACTAATTTTGGGTACTTCTACATAAAGTTATGGCCTTCCAAAGTTTGAGGAAATTCTGGAAAATCAAATCTAAATTCAAAAGGTTTAAACTAGGCTGGTGGGCCCCAGGGCTACGTGTCAGCCCGACACCGAAGCGACATGTGGATCCGCTTAATTTCCCCCATAGCCACATGAAATCTCGTCGCCACAGCGGATCCCGGGCCCGGTTTTCTCTCACTGCCACACAGGGCCCGCACCCTTTCTTCTACCTCGCTCCACCCTCGACAACCGCGGTGGTGCCTCGTCGGAGCGCTCACCGCCGGTCGTTCTACTGCATGATCTTTGACGAAACTCGCCACCTCTGCCCAACTTCCCTCAAGGAACATGTTGGTGCACTCACCGGAGCTTGGCGATGGCCGGAACAGTGCTCGCAACGGTGACAGCGGCCGGGAGCTCATCGGCGGGGTCACACTTGGTGTACTCTACACCTTTTTTGACGCAGTTTCTTAACAGATCTCTGCTGAGACTGGCTGATCACGAATATGAGCACTGATCCTCGTGAAAACGGCCGCAACTAGGACCTCACCGGGGACGTGCCCTGTTTTGGACTGCCGGCTCGAAAATCTCGCGGAACAAGGGTCCTAGTGCATGGAACTGGTTGCTACTTGCTCGAGGAGGTGCGCTAGGTGTTCTAGATTATGTCTAATGTGCAGCTCGAGCGGGGGTTGCCTCTCTGCAACGAATTTCTCCGTCGACCGAATTCTAACCCTAACACACTCCGAGGAAAGAAACTAAAAATTATCGCTCTACACCACATGAAATGGATCAAGGCTTTCTCTTACAGCTTCAGCACAAGCAAGCGCACCTTTTATTCTCTTGTGGTGGTGCGTGAAACAGCCGGGATCAGCCGGTCGCCGGTGATCAGAGAGCAGCAGGAAGAGACTTGCGAGCGGGAGCAACGCATGGCGCGGTGTGAGCTGGTTTCACTCGGGGACGAAGAGAACGGGCTGAGTAGATTATGTGCTGGATTTTGAGCCTAGGTTTTCACCGTGAGGTGGAGCTAACCGAGCGCGCTGGTGGCCTCTTCGATCGGTCGTCGGTCGCCCGCGAGTTGCTCTCGGTTTGAGTCGGTTCTGTGAGCTGGAGTCTCAGCCATGTGGGTCCCCCTCCCTTCTACTTCTTTTCTTTTGTTTATGCTGCAAAGATCTCAGCTACTCACCATTTAATTGTAGACTTCACTCCAAAGTCATGAGTGGAATTTGATTTCCTCAAACTGAAGTTAGTTTGGCTAAATTTGATTCACATTTGAACTTGAATAGTAAATTCAGTTTTGAATTAATGCAAATTTAGCCCCGACAAGATGAACTCCAATGAGGATGAAAATTGGTGGAGTAACTCAGAAAAATGTGCTGAGTACGAATATGAAGTCAACTTTTGAATCCAAGTGATGAAAGTGGACGAAATTCGAATTTGCATTCAATTTAGCCCTTGGTTCAATTGTATAAAAAAGTGTCCCAAAAATGTTTGAATTTGGATGAAACTTGGCATGAGCACTCCTAAGAATATTTAGGGCCTAATGGTGAGCTCAGCCTCTCATGTTTATATGGGTGAGTGTAAAAGTCCCAAAAATGTGAATGCAAAGAAACGGGTGATTGAACGTCATCATGTTTCTGGTTCATGAGAAATGGGACTTACAAAAACTTTCTTACATGGGATGGTATACATGAGGTGCAACCACATGGGTTCAAGCATGCCTTTGAAGGTGTTGGACCAAGGTGGAGCTAAACTCATGTTAATCATACATGTACATGAGAAAGAACAAAAATAAGGTCTTTAGTCTCAAATGCTCACCTCAAAGTGCTGCCAAATTTTTGAACACACATGGAACCTCACACAGTTGAAGGTGAGGAGAATGTGGTGGCAACTTTCTGTTTTGAGGGTGAGCTAAGTAGGGATGGATTATGATCATGTTGAGTTCATGCTGAATTCAAACATCTTAAGGCAAGGGAATGACTTGAGTTATGTCACATAAAATGATAAACTCAAACATGGACATGTGGGAAGAGCTAAAATCTTCTTTAACTCCTGTTGAACACATGTTAACCCGGGAAAGGATTTCACTCCCAAAAATCTAGCTCATATGCACATTCTCCATGAGTAGAGGGGAGGGAAGTTTAAACCCCATTTTTTGAACCCTTGCAAAGTATTCATGTGCAGATGGTCCAAAAGCATATATGTGAGATGACCATTGCAGTCCTCAGGTATTAAAGAGCTTAAATTCCAAAATTAGAGGGATTTTACCCTCATATACCATCTGTTCAAAGCATTGTTTGAGATCACCTTCAAATTCAAATTTGAGGGGCATGGTCAAACTGAACTGGTGAAGTTCAGCTTGGGACCAAGATTGATCAAACATGGGCTAGGAGCAAACCAAGGTGTTTCACCCAAATTCAGATGGGTCATCACCAAAGAGGACTTAAATTTCAGTTTGAATTAAATGGTTTACTTCAAGGCAAATAACGACCTTTCCAAAAAGGAAATACAAACTGTTGTATGAAAAATTTGTATTTGCAACGGCCAACTCAAGGATCAGAGGGCATATTTGAATTCTTCAGGTCCAAATTACGAGGTAGACAAATTCTCATAATTTTTTGAAGATGTTTGCTATCCATTTTCCAAATGGATTTAAATTTGCAATGAATTCAAATATACATTTGAATTTAGAGGAAACTTGTTCAAAAGTCCACAAACATTTCAGATTTTAATTCTCACCATTTGATTTCCAGCAATTGCCAAAGTGTGGAGATATTTGTGAGAAAAATTGGAAAGGGATAAGGGGGAAGATGGGGCCCATTTGTTATAAGCACCAATATCTAAATTGGGTCGGTTCCTTTCTACTCCACGCGAAGTAACCGCCACCGAGACAGAACTCGGCCCTTTTTCTCACCGCGCGACACCAGGGCAGGCCGGAGCCACCTCCTCTTCGCGACCTTTGCGCTGGCGAGCTATCTCCCTCCTTGCTTATTCCCTCAGCCGACGTTTCTGTGCCACAACTCCGAGAGAACTCTCGGTTTGCCTCTTCTCTCACGCGCGGGAACGGAACCACCGCCGCCATTTCCGATTGGTGGGCAGCCGGTTCTAGCAAGCGCGAACAGATGCTGGAGAGTTGCAAAATGGCACCAGGGCCTCGCCCTCTCCCTCCTCGACGCGCCCTTGATCGGCGTTTAGCTTCTGTACCGATAAATCCAGGCTTCCGTGGTGGCCGGCTGAAAACCGAAGGAGAGGCCTCACGTGGACAGCACTGCAGAGGGACTTTCATGCTTGAGCAAGGGCACCCTCGGATACGCTAGGACCTCTGGTGCTCACCTCCGAAGCTCAGGCCACGACATGATCTACCGAGCGTGAATTTGAAGAAAGTTCCCCGGCGGGCACGAACTGACCTCCCGGCTTGGTAACTTCAAATTCACCCGCTACCCTGATTCTTAGCTCGTCAATTCTTGCACACAGGACCGCCGCTAGTCGGCGATCATTAGCCCTTCACAGCCCTAGCTGGAAAAACGCACGTAGAATGCACAAATTCTAGATTTTCCGAGCTCCACCGTGAAAGAAGTCTCGGGTGCACGGCGCCGGTCCCGAGCGGTCTTTAAGTCATGTCGAGCTCCCTCATGGTTCACTGGTGCTGTAGCGCCATTTTACCGGGTTTTGGCGGGCTAGGTTAGCTGGCCGACGCCACCGGAGGTGAGCCGAGCCGCTGTGCCGTCGCAACGAAGGCTGGGGACCTTGCTGGCTCAGGAAAGCTACACCAGGTTGGTAAGCACGTGGAGTTAGGCCCTGGCGGCGAGCAGGGGCTCGGGCAGAGGTCGGGAGAGCTGTTCCTGGCGAGCTCCGGTGATCTGGCAGCGCGCGCGTGCGAGGGGCGTCGGGAGGTTGAAGAAGGGCACCGGGTCCCAGCAGTCAGTGAGAGAAAAGACTTAAAACCCGATCTTCTGTGGCTATTTGATCTGGTGTGACTGCACGGCTGGGACTGTGTAGCCCGTGTGGTTTTGTCTCAGAGGGTCACACGTGGCCTGGGCCCAGCAACAGGCATTTGAACTTTTCTCTGTTTTCAGAGTTCAGTTGAAAGTTTAAATAGCCACAACCTTGCGTAGGAATGTCCAAAAATTGTCAAATAAATTTTGTTGGATTCCTCTCAAAGAGTACTATCCAGAGCTACAGCCCAATAATTATGAAAACCCCTGGTTTTGGCTCATTAATTCATAGAAGGAAGATCTTGTGGGAATTTTTCCAGGAGTTCTATGTATTGGAAAATCCCCAAATTTGGGCAGGAGATTCATCCAAAAATACTTGAACTCCAGTAAATTTTCAGAAACATTGGATCTCATTTGCTTGGCCAAATGTGGTGTTAATTTCTTATGTCTCTGGAAATTGGAAAATAGAACAGAATTCAGATTCAGATTTCCCCCAAACTTTAGAACCTCATAACTTTTGCTAGGAAGCTCCAAATTTAGTGATTCAAATTGGATTGGATTCAGAACTAAAAACTCTATCCAAATATGCAACCCAATGTGTATGAAAACCAATAGAAAATTCTGGAGAATTCCTTAAATCTTTTCAGCAAAAGCATTTTAGAGAGCGTTTGGTTCATCTAAAATTCCCCAAATTTTGCCAGAATATTCTTTAGGATGTTAGGGAACTCCTGTAAAATTTTCAGCTCATTTGGAGTTGATTTATTAGGGGAAATTCTGGTTTCAAGTTTCTGTATTCAAATGAGTACAGAAACATTTTCAGAGAATTTCCAAAACATGGAAATTCAGTTCTGGGCATTCCTTAGCTCCAAAAATCTTAGAAAAATTCGTGCATGCTCCCTAAGCTATGTATGAAATTGTAGTTCACTTGGATTTGCATGAACGTGCAAATTTATTCAAAATTTAATTCCTTTTTGCTTAGATGCTTAAGGAATTATTCTGGGTGATCTACTTAGTGAAATATTCTAAATTGTGGTCCAGAGGACTTTCCTGTGACAAGGAACTCACAATAAAATTTCCAGCTTCATTGGAGCCCTGGATCAGTAGTGTTCTGTTCAACCAATTAGGTGATCACCACCCAAGTGATGAACCTCACTTCTCACTTGAGGATAGTGCTTAAACACACACCCAAACCACCAGCCCCAGTGTCATTTTAAATTCTTGAACAGAGTTTCAGTTTTAAACTTGGCTTTAGCATTTGTTAGCAAAAGGTTTTACAATTAAACATGTATGCATGTTCATAATGTGTAGTGTTTAAACGTGGAAGAGTGGAGGAAAGGTGAAGCTTGAATCAAGGAGCAAGAAGGCCAGTGTTTAATATTCAAGTCATCATCAGCAACTAACTTCATTTTATATGACTTTAGTCACCTGCAAAACCAAGGCAAGCCCCGGTTTGCATTTAACCTATTTTATAAAGTTTTTCATTTGTTCACTACTATGGGTCAAAGTTTGTATGTGCATTAGGTCAAGGATGTTTTATACTCCACTTGCATAGCCAAACATGAACCCTGAGGTCAAGGGTAGCATTGTGTCATCGCTGTAGATTAAGGCCATGCTAAATAGACTAGGGCATCCGGTAGACGACGAGTAGTTGGAATCTATTCGCGAGCTATAGTTTAGAATATCATAAGTGTGGTTGGGAAAGGAAGCAAACTAATGTTTACATTTCTAAAGATGAGACCGGGCAGAGGGGTTAGGCAGCGACAAGACGAGGTCTTGGTCGAGTAGCTCTACCTGTGTCGGTTAAGGACCGATGCGTGTGCCGCGTCCACGAGCAAGTATTGAGTTGTGTACCGGATGTTTACTGATATATGGGAACCAGGAAACCGATGTACCAGGTTCACTGGGTTGTAGAGGCATACCACATCCTCTCGTTAGACCTATGAGCCCGAGACGGTGCGACCGGTTCTACAGTCTAGTGTCCTGAGAAAGGTTGCCACATACGACGTAATGAAGGACGCCAGAGTTGGGTCTTCAGAGGCGGGCGTATGTGTCGAGTTATCCGGGTAGTGTTTGATTTGAATCACCGTCCCTCGCGGTTATTGAGTACCGCTTGCTCCCATGTTGTGACGTAGTAATCAACTTGTGTGGAAACAGTTTGCAAAAAGTATAATTGCTGCTATGATTATGTTAAGTTGCATGAAAACCATGTTTGAAGTAGAAATAGAGCAAACTAAAGTTATTTTCCACCTTGGGACAAGTAACATTGGAATGAAGCATTTCTTGTCTGATTGTGGAGTTCCAATGTTGCTGGGCGCAAGGTCACTACTATTATGGCTAAAAACTTGAAAGTTAAGGATAAACTCGTAGGCGAGTCTTTTCGCAAATGACAGGATTAAGTCTTAGGTTACTTTCATTTAGAGTTTCATGTCTTAGGAGAGACGGTGAAGTCTTGTTGAGCCTTTATGCTCACTCTTGCTATATAAGTGGTTTTGCAGGTAAACCTCGACGATATAAAGAAGGTTACCCATCACACTTGGAGAACCTAGCCGCCATGTCTTCGTGTTGCTAGCGAGAGGAGTCCGTGGGCTGGACCTCTTCTCGAGTGCTTCTTAGATATTCAACGTGAGCTGGTTATAGACTTCCGCTGTAGCTAGTTTATGTAAAGTATTTACAAAGAACAGTTGTAAACTTCCACTTTGATTTATGTAATACATTGTTCCTTATATGTGTGCTGTTGGGTGCCGCATAACACGGCACCACCCAATGCGATTCCCGGGCAAGGCGCCCCGTCCCCGTGATCGTGATCGGGGCGGCAGGGTCCCGTCAGCGCTTGTGTGATATCCTGACTCCCGGCTTAATAGGATTGATAGAGTACTCATACCACCAAGGTATACCTTCTTTTTCGGAAGCCCACCTGCAAAGAACTTCGGGGTTAAGCGTGCTTGGCCCGGCGGAATTTGGGGATGGGTGACCGACCGGGAAGTTCTCCCGGCTGCGCACGAGTGAGGACAAAGTGCGCAGAAAAGACGAGTGATGGTATGTGGGGACAGTCTATGATCCAAGAGTGCTGTTACAAATGGTATCAGAGCCGACCCTCGCAGTTTCACGGGTGCGTACGAGTCAGTGACAAGGATACGGTAGCGTATAGGTCAGGGACGCAAGTACATAGGCATGACGCGTGGGTACTCTGTGTGGGACACAGTATGGTACGTATGCTGCTAACAGGACGTACGGTATGCGTATGCCAGTACTGAACATACGGACATGGCTAAGAGGGTACGTTCCTGTCTTGGTGTTGACCGACGAGGACGTCGGTCATCTAAGGGGTGGATTGTGTGATATCCTGACTCCTGGCTTAATAGGATTGATAGAGTACTCATACCACCAAGGTATAACTTCTTTTCCGGAAGCCCACCTACAAAGAACTTCGGGGTTAAGCGTGCTTGGCCCGGCGGAATTTGGGGATGGGTGACCGACCGGGAAGTTTTCCCGGGTGCGCACGAGTGAGGATAAAGTGCGCAGAAAAGACGAGTGGTGGTATGTGGGGCCAGTCTATGATCCTAGAGAGCTGTTACAATGAGATCCTATTTTTTTTGGATTTGTGAGTTCTTCCTCTAATCCACCCCTTGATGGTGTTTACTTGCTCTTTACAATCGTTCATGAGACTTCCACAAAATTGTAAAATCCCAAGAATGGACTTGCAAAAGTGTTCATTTCATCACCTCACAACACCACAACTCATTTGGTGGACAGCTCATGATCACTTGTGAAGAGCAAGTAAACACCATCAAGAGGGTGATTAGAGGGGAAAGCCCTAACTTCAAAAAGTAGGAGTCATACACATAAACCTGAAAGGTTGAGCTCACCCCTAGACCTTAAATAGTTTTGGGAAGGCTCAGGCCAAATTTCATGCAAATCCAAGCCTTTTTGAGGCAATTTTTAGAAACATTTGAAAAAGGGGGCCAATTTGAATGCAACTTCAAATTGCAGCCACTTTCATCACTTGAATTCAAAAGTTGACTTCATATTCAAACTCAGCACATTTTTCTGAGTTAGTCCACCAATTTTCATCCTCATTGGAGTTCATCTTGTCGGGACCTAAATTTGCATTAATTAAAACTGAATTTGAATTTCAAATTTAAATGGCAGCAAATTTAGCCAAACCAATTTCAAATTGAGGAAATCAAAATTCAAACCCTAACTTGGTGGCTAAGTCTCTTATTCAATTGTGAGTAACTGAGGACTTTTCATTAAAAACAGAAATGGAAAACAAAACAAAAAAGAAATTAGAGGGCAGGGACCCACTGGTCAGAGACTGAAAAAAGAAGAGAACCGCCTCTGCTGCCTTAGGTCGGCTGCCGGGAACGCTGCCGCCTCACCCCCTCGCGACCATGCACTCGCCAGCGCTGCTAAGGATCAGCTCATGCTCATTTCCAGCTCCCACGTACGCTGCACAGGCGGACTTTGCTTCCTTCATCAGCTAGCGCTGCTGCATCCGATCCCTCGTGCGAAGAAACCATCGCCGGCCGACCCCCTCTGCTCCCCGGCGTCCGAGAGCTAGAAGCCTTTTCATGCCCGATGAGCTAAATGAAAAAGGTCCGCTCCAAGGTGCTTAACACGCTCTTGCCAACCGCTCCTCCTCTCATGCTTCGCCGGGGGTAAAACCGGTTATCCATTCAGTGTTCAAAGAACTGAGTACTTCAAAACTCTGAAACTCGTAATGGTTAGTCCACCACAGAGGATTCTGAGCTACACATACATTCTGCACCTGTCCACGGCCACCTAGGATCAAAAACCAGCGAAAACCATAGACTAGGGTTGCTGTTCTTCAAAATTTTCCAATCACCGCCGTTTTAGCACTAGGTCGACGGTGAAGTCCTAGTTGCGGCCGTTTTCACGAGGATCAGTGCTCATATCCGTGATCAGCAAGTCTCAGCGGAGCTCCCCGAGCAAACCGCGTCGAAAAAGGTGTAGAGAACACCGAGTTCGACGTTGCCGATGAGCTCCCGGCCGCTGTCACCAACGCAAGCACTGTTCCGGCCATCGCCGAGCTCCGGTGAGTGCACCAACGTGTTCCTCAGGCGGAAACATGCACAGGCGGCGAGTTTCATGGAAGGTCGGGCAGCAGAACGCCCGGCGGTGAGCTCTCCGGCGAGGGTGGCGGCAGTGAGCCGCGGGAGCGCGAGGTAGACGAAGCTCCACGGGCCCCACGTGTCGGCCTCTGTGAAAACAGCGCTGGATCTATTGTGGCACCGGGATTTTGTGTGACTACGCGGGAGACTCTGTGGAGCCCCGTGTGGTTTGGCTGTTGTCGGTACCCTCAATACCGGGTACCCCCGCGCACAGGACAAAGCCGCCTAAGGACCTCACCTCCTCCGTAGGGGCGAGCTCCGAAGGCGCCACGTGTCCAGTAGGGCCGGAGCTCCCCCTCTCCATAGAGGAGTGCTCCTGGCCTGCCACGTGGCCTGAAGGCCGGACCTCGACCCCTGTGCAGGAGCGAGCTCCGAAGGCGCCACGCGTCCAGTAGGGCTAGAGCTCCTCTCTCCTCAGAGGATAGCTTCGGGCCTGCCACGTGGCCCAGAAGGCCGGACCTCGCCCCCTCCGCAGTGGCGAGCTCCGATGGCGCTACGTGTCCGGCAGGGCCGGGGCTCCCCTCTCCTTAGAGGATAGCTCCGGGCCTGCCACGTGGCCCAGAAGGCTGGACCTCGCCCCCTCCGCAGGTGCGAGCTCCGAAGGTGCCACGTGTCCAGCAGGGCCGGAGCTCCCCTCTCCTCAGAGGATAGCTCCAGGCCTGCCATGTGTCCACGCGCAGTGCTGCCCACCCGACGCGGTAGGCAGCGCGGAGGCGCGGCGCACGCCTGTGAGGAGGCACTGTGACCCATCACAGTCAAGACAGGCGCACAGTGTCAGAAGCTGTAGACCAATAACTACGGTGACAAGACAACTCCTGCCACCCCTGCCATCATCAACCACTACGCCTAGCCTGCGGCATGGGCAGGGCGGCAGGATGACGACCTCGAAGCAATTGCCAGAGGACTGCACGGCAATACTCAGTAGACGGCAGGAAAAAACCCCGGGTCCACCTGTCGGGCCTTGGGCCCACCTTGTAAGCCTTGGACTATAAAAGGCTCGGGTAGGCAACGTTACAAGGGGTTCGGCATTTTTGCTCAACTCCCTCTAGGTCCTGGGGTTCGGCAGTTCGCCACCCATCCTCATACTCAAGGAAATAAGTGCTCCAAGCACTCCCTTGGACGTAAGGTTTTACGCTCCGGCCGCCGGAACAACGTAAAAATCCCTGTGCCAATCATCTCCTTCCTTCGTCCAACACGCGAGACCCTCCGAGAGGACTAGCCCCTCCGAAAAAGAACCTCCGCGGGCTGCCCCGAGCAGGCCCGGGGGAAGTGTCGACCATAGACGCTTCGACATTTGGCGCACCAGGAAGGGGGCTTTTCCCTCTCGCGACGGGTCTGCGTCAGCGAAGATGTCCAAGAATCCTTCAATGGTTGGCTCTTCGCACCGTCGTTCCCGGCGAACGACGACCTCAAGATCTGCTGCGGCGCAGAGTGCCACTCAAGCAAGTGCACTAGCCGAAGCAGAAGCGCTCCTGGACAATCCTCCTGCTGAAGACGCTCCCCAGGGGGCCGGCCAGCAGTGGATCCGCAACGTCAACTACCTCGTCGCTGCTGCTGTCAACCCTCCGCTGCGGCGGGGACGACAACCCTGCTCAACCAGGTGTCTCGCTGTCACGCACATCAATGGTTGACAGGCAGACGGCAGACTCTAGTTCTACCAGGCTCTCAACGGAAGACCTGAGGATAGAGCTGGAGCGACGTCACTTGGGAGAAGACACTCGCGTAACAATCGAGCGACAAAGGCATCACATACAAGAGACCGGCTACAGCATGTCGACCGCTTCAACTCAGCCTGGGCCACATATGTTCGCCATGCGACCTCTGCCCCAGGCGTACGCCGTGCAGCACATGCAGCAACCATATGTCCTGCAGTCGGCGCCCCCGGTATATGGTCCACCAATGCCCATGCCAGGGTACACCGTGCCAGCAGCCGTCCAAGGGTTTGTGGCACCAGGATCTGCAGCAGCAGGGACGGGGTGTGCGTGCCTGGCGCCACACCTCCGCTTCGCATTGTGGCCACGCATGTTCCGGCCACACCTGCCAGAGAAATACGACGGAAGCATCAACCCGGCGGAGTTCCTGCAGGTCTACTCTACTGCCATCCTCACAGCAGGAGGGGATGAGACAATCATGGCCAACTACTTCCCCGTCGCCTTGACCGGCCCATCGCGATCATGGTTCATGAACCTGCCCCAGGGCTCCATAACCTCCTAGGGGGAGCTATGCAGACAGTTCACGGCGAACTTCAGCAGCTCCTACATGCATCTCGGCACGGAGCTGGACCTCCATGCTGTGCGTCAACAACCGGGGGAATCACTGTGCTCACTCACCCAGCGATTCTCCCAAGTAAGGAACACCATCCCCCACACCCCGAATCCATCAGTTGTTGTTGCATTCTGACAGGTTGTGAGGGACAAGAAGATGCTCGAGAAGTTGGCCACCACGGAGGTAAAAGACGGCTCGGAGCTCTTCAGCCTGGCGGACAAGTGCGCCAGAACCGCAGAAGGCCGTAGCTGGCACTCACGGCCAGCCTCCGAAGCAGGAGGACAGCTCGAAGATGGTGGAGTTCAAGCTGAACTTCCAACCACGTCAAGCAGTCAAGAGCCAAGCACCGACTGACCTTGAGGTCGGGTGGACGCCACCACCAAGCATCCCAGGGGGCCCTGAAGGTGGAGAACCGGAGCCCCGAGCACCGGCCTTCACCGAGCCTCACTGGACGTTCTACTCCGACGGCGTGCTGCTCCTCATGCCAACGGGGGAGTGGTTTGGGTACCTTGGACCTGTTCCATGTACCGCGCGCCGATGACACCGTCACCAACAACCTGACAACGAAGGTCTCAACCGGAGCCCCGGAGCCCGAAGGAGCCTTCGAAGGGACGTTGCCGTGACTCACAGCCCGGCCTGCCGAACCGGGCGAAGGGGGCAAGACCAGCACCTCGATGCTGGCGGTCCCGGTGGCCCTGCAGCCATGGTGCCCCGGCAAGAATCGTATGCGCCTTGGGGACTCCGTGCTACCCAGCGCCCAAGATCTAGAAGCTCAAGTAGCCCCAATGCATGGACCACGGAGGTCCGGGACTTCTTGAAAGACAACATCCTTCCTGATGAACGTGCATCCGCTGAATGGATTGTGCGGATGGCTAAGTGCTACGCGCTGGTATCTTTACTGGTGTGGCACCATGACATCCTATTGCGGTGCATAACCCAGGAGGAAGGCTGCGACCTGCTCGCAGCAATCCAAGGAGGCAAGTGTTGGGAACGCTCATCGCCGCGCACGCTGGTCGGTTAAGCCTTCCGGCATGGCTTCTACTGGCCGAGAGCCACCTTGATGCCGTCAAGCTGGTTAGGAGATGCAAGGCATGCCAGATCCATGTCGAGCAGACCCACACAACCGGTGCAGACGCTGCAGATGATCCCACCCTCGAGGCCGTTCGCGGCACGGAGGTTGGACGTGCTAGAGCTCCCCTCTCCTCAGGGGCGAGCCCAGGAGCTATCGGGGGATACCGGCTCCTCTACGTCAGTGGCCAGCCGGACATCCCTGAGCCGGGTCGCGGTAACTACCCTTCCTCATGGTATGCGGGGGCTGAAGCCATGCTTCCCCCCGAGATCGCCATGGGGGACCCCCCATGTCCGAGCGTATGACGAATCCGCGCAAGACCCGCTCCTGCGTGAGGACATCTACCTTGTCGACAAGGCAAGATGGCAACCAACGCTCCGAAGCGCATGGCACCGGCAGGAGCTCCGGCGCTACCACCGGGGGTACGTGCATGGGAGCTCAAGGCAGGCGCTCCGGCGCCACCTTTGTAGTGTATGCCCATCGTACACTCACCCTCTCTCCTTTCCCACTCTCATGCTTAGTCGACATTTGCCATCCCGCCGAAGGCGGTTGTGCTTGAGGTACCTGCGAGAGGTCCGGGGGCCTCTCGGACCTCCCCCAGTTAGGGTACTGTGACGCAAGTTGGTCTCCTCCAGGAAAAGACCTACACCAGAGTGGGAGGTCCAGGAGCCTTGCTTTGTCCGGTGTTGCACCCAAAGCATGCGCACTCTGCCTCCTAGTGCTACGGTCTGAGTACTAGGGGCCGGACGGTTACACCCTGACCTAGGCGGGAGCCGAACCTCCGGAACCAAAGGCCCCATATACCGGCCCAGGACTGTAAGCCAAATTAGACTATGAGACTAGGAAGGGAGGACCTCTGAGCAGTGTCGGACTTCACCCCCTCCGCAGGGGTGAACTCTAAAGCCGGACCTCACCCCCTCCGCAGGGGTGAGCTCCGAAGATGCCACATGTCCAGTAAGGCCGGGGCTCCCATCTCCACAGAGGATAGCCCCGGGCCTGACACGTGGCCGGCAGTACTAGACTTCACCCCCTCCAAAGGGGTGAACTCTGAAGTCGGACCTCACCCCCTCCGCAGGGGTGAGCTCCGAAGGCGCCACGTGTCCAACAGGGCCGGCCTCCCCTCTCCTCAGAAGCAAGGCACGGGCCTGACACATGGCCGGTGATGCCGGACCTCCGCCCCCACAGCAGGGCCGAGCTCCGATGCCAGCCCTCGCCCCCTCCTCAGAGGCGAGCCCTGATGCCAGACCTCACGACCTCCGCTGGCCTGAGCTCTGATGCCTTACTAACCTCACGCCCTCCGCTGGCTGAGCTCCGATGACCACCGGACCTCACACCCTCCGCTGGCCTGAGCTCTGATGACTGCCGGACCTCACGCCCTCCGCTGTCCTGAGCTCCGATACCTTCCGGACCTCACGCCCTCCGCTGACCTGAGCTCCGATGACTGCCGGACCTCCACCCCCATAGAAGGGCCGAGCTCCGATGCCAGCCTCTCCTCAGAGGCGAGCCCTAATGCCGGACCCAACGCCTTCCACTGGCCTGAGCTCCGATGACCGCTGGACCTCACGCCCTCCACTGGCCTGAGCTCCGATGACTGCTGGACCTCCGCCCCCACAGCAGGGCCGAGCTCCGATGCCAGCCCTCGCCGTCTCCTCAGAGGCGAGCCCTGATGCCGGACCTCACGCCCTCCGCTCGCCTGAGCTCCGGTGACCGCCGGACCTCACGCCCTCCGCTGGCATGAGCTCCGATGACCGCCGGACCTCACGCCCTCCGCTGGCCTGAGCTCCGATGACTACCGGACCTCACGCCCTCCGCTGGCCTGAGCTCCGATGACTGCCGGACCTCCGCCCCCACAGCAGGGCCGAACTCCGATGCCAACCCTCGCCCTCTCCTCAGAGGCGAGCTCTGATGCTGGACTTCACCCCCTCCGCAGGGCAGAGCTCCGAAGAGGGAAAGACCCTACGAACACAAGGAATACTGAAGACAAGGAAGTGCGTGGGGTAGACAAGGGGAAGGCCCCACACCAGGATCGTCACCTCCCCATAGGTGGGCCCGGGGGCCACTGTCGGTACCCTCAATACCGGGTACCCCGCGCACAGGACAAAGCTGCCTAAGGACCTCGCCCCCTCCGCAGGGGCAAGCTCCGAAGGCGCCATGTGTCCAGTAGGGCCGGAGCTCCCCCTCTCCACAGAGGAGAGCTCCGGGCCTGCCACGTGGCCTGAAGGTCGGACCTCGCCCCCTCCGCTGGGACGAGCTCCGAAGGCGCCATGTGTCCAGTAGGGCCGGAGCTCCCCTCTCTTCAGAGGATAGCTCAGGGCCTGCCACGTAGCCCAGAAGGCCGGACCTCGCCCCCTCCGCAGGGGCAAGCTCCGAAGGTGCCACGTGTCCTGCAGGGTCGGGGCTCCCCTCTCCTCAGAGGATAGCTCCGGGCCTGCCACATGGCCCAGAAGGCCGGACCTCGCCGCCTCCGCAGGGGCAAGCTCCGAAGGTGCCACATGTCCAACAGGGTCGGAGCACCCCTCTCCTCAGATGATAGCTCCGGGCCTGCCACGTGGCCATGCGCATTGCTGCCTGCCCGGCGCGGTAGGCAGCAGGAGTAAAGGCACGCCTTGCCTTTACTGTACAAGACATTCAAGACCCACACCTTCCCAAGACGTAGAGGCACGGCGCACGCCTGTCAAAAGGCACTATGACCCATCACAGTCAAGATAGGCGCACAGTGTCAGAAGTTGTAGACCAATAACTACGGTGACAAGACAACTCCTGCCGCCCCTGCCATCGTCAACCACTACGCCTAGCCTGCGGCATGGGCATGGTGGCAGGACGACGACCTCAAAGCCATTGCCAGAAAACTGCACGGCAAGACTCGGTAGATGGCAGGAAACCACCCCGGGGCCACCTGTCGGGCCACGGGCCCACCTTGTAAGCCGCCCGAGCCTTGGACTATAAAAGGCTCCGGTAGGCAATGTTACAAGGGGTTCGGCATTTTTGCTCAACTCCCTCTAGGTCCTGGGGCTCGGCAGTTCACCACCCATCACCATACTCAAGGAAACAAGTGCTCCAAGCACACCCGTGGATGTAGGGTTTTACGCTCCAGCGGCGCGAACCACGTAAAAATCCTTGTGCCAATCGTCTCCCTCCTTCGTCCAACACGCGAGACCCTCCGAGAGAACTAGCCCCTCTGAAAAAGAATCTCCGCGGGCTGCCCCGAGCAGGCCTGGGGGAAGTGTCGACCGCAGACGCTTCGGCAGCTGTGGTGCTGACACGTAGCCCTGGGACCCCACCAGCCGGTTTAAACTTTTATTTGAATTTCAGAATTTGGTTCAAACTTCAACTAGCTATAACTTCTGCTAGGAAGCTCCAAATTTAGTAAACTAAATTTTTCTGAATTCATCTTTTTTGCGTACTTTCCACCAAAACAAATTTCAGCTCATAAAACTAATTTGTTTTCCTGAATTAATTCCCTAAAATTTAAAATGTTGGGAATTTTATCTGGAGAATTTCTTTGTCAGATATTCTGAAACTTGGCTGGCATGTTCATTTGAAAATCAGTGAGTCACAGTAAAAATTTCAGACCCATCCAAGTTAATTTAATCCCCCCTTTGGTGTGATTAAGTGAACTGCCCTGAGAAAATAGAAAAATGTACAAAAACATTTTTCAGATTTTCTCAAATCTTGTTTAGGGCATAAATTCATCTAGAATGCTTCAAATGACATGAACCCAATTCCATTAGAACCATCTTAAATTCTAGTTTCCATAACGTAATGGTTAGAGCCATGAAAATCACTGGAAATCCTTAGAGACTCTAATAATGACCATATAGGTTTTTATTTGTACAGGGCTCAAATGAACTTTGTTTCAAATGAAACTTGGTCAATGTGGCGGACCGGAGTCCGCTCATCCAGGATCATAGAGGGTGGTGCCGCGCGATGCGACACCTGATAGCACACATCATAAGGACACATTATATTACATAGGAAACCAAACTGAAACTGTACAAACTGGTACAATACTCAGATACAAATTATTGTCTTTATTACACAGTGGAAGTTTCTTTTTTATACAACTCACGCCCGCCTATCTAGCAAAAGTCGGTTGCCCAGCCATAGGGCAACCCACACTAGCTGCACTCCTCAGCTCAGCACGGCGTGTATGGCTCCCACTCAGCCGTGGTCCCCGACGGAGGGTAACCCTCGCTGGTGGACTCGTAACCCGAGTCCGTGGATAACTCCTCACCTGAAAAACACTTAAGCAGCAACCAAGAGCACGATGGCTCAACAAGACTTAACCGACTCACCTAGGCATGAAACTCTACATGTGGGGTACAATGAACATGGGATGGTACATTTCAGCAAACGGACGCGCCTATAGTTTGTCCTTAGTTCATCTTTTAGCCACAAGTTAGCAGTTTATGAATCTGAAATTTAGTAAGAAATATTTGGTGGCACACATGTAACAATACAATTATATCATACAGCAGAATTGAATCATAAAATTCCATAAATTATCTACGTTATGACACAGTGAACAAGCGGTACTCGTCACCGCGAGGGACGGCGAATCGACTTGATATACACCTGCAGGGAAACCCAAAGAACACGTCACGTACGCCCACCCGTGGAGCTGCACAGCATGCTCACTCGATGTCGTACGGGACAACCTTTCACCCAACAGCCCAAACGTCGAACCGGTCGCACCGAAACGAGCAGGCGGTTCCCTACACGGAGCATTTCTCTTTGCCCGTTAGCCGATTTCCACCTTGCTGCCCTCAACCTACACCTATAAATCGGTGTGCTATGCCTCGACGTCCGGAGGTTTAGGTTACTTCGGTTTATCGGGGCCCATATATCCGATATGCCTTCGGTACTTTCAATACTTGTTCAGCAGGGCCGCACACGGATCGGTCCTCAATCAACACGGACAGGGCTGCACACACAAGATTTCCTCTTGCTGTGCCCTAGCCCCTGCCTAGTCTCATTTTCATTACTAAAGTGATCTCACATCACTCGAACCAAACCCGTGTGTCCCAAACCAAACTCGCGAGTAGATTCCAACTACTCGACTTGTACCGAAGTCCTATAAATTATTAAGCATAGCCCGTATACTCGAGGCCTCAGACACTACCCTCACTCTTATAGGCATGTTATGGTTATGCAAGTGGGGTTCCATCCATGCTACACCTAATGCACATTCATACTTCACTCTAGACATGTAAACAAAGCAAAACTTTATAAAAATGTTAATGCAAACCGGGGCTTGCCTTGTTGCTTCTGGTCAGGGGTTAGGTCTTCATCCCGAAGGAGGAAGTCAAGTACTTACGGAGTGTCCTCGCCTTCGGCGACTACACGTTAATGAGATACTACGTGTCAATTCAAATGCAATGTGTAAACTTGAATAAGTATTTACTAATAACTTTAGCTATCACTACCCTTTGGTTCTGAAACTTTTATGGTGGCTTGGTAGGGTCCTAACCAGAGTCTTCACCAAGTTTCATTTGAAACTAAGTTCGTTTGAGCTTTGTACAAATAAAAGCCTATTTGGTCAATAATTGAGCCTCTAAGTAATTCCAGGGGTTTTCATGGCTCCAACCATTACTTTCTGGAAACTAGAATTTAAGACGGTTCTAATGGAATTTGTTTCATGTCATTTGAGGAATTTTAGAGGAAGTTTTGCCCTAAACAAGATTTGAGAAAATCTGAAAAATGTTTCTGTTCATTTTTGTATTTTCTCAGGGCAGTTCACTTAATCACCCCATTAGGGGGACTAAGTTAACTTGGATGAGTCTGAAAATTTCACTGTGACTCAAGGATTTCCAATGAATCTCTCAGCCAATTTTCAGAATTTTTCATAAAGTAATTCTCCAGATAACATTCATAACAGTTTGAAATTTAGGGATTTAGTTCTGGAAAACTATTAAGTTTCATGAGCTGAAATTGGTATTTCTGGAAAGTACTCAGAATCCTGAGTTCAGCAAAATTTGGTTCACTGAATTTGGAGTTTCCTAGCAAAATTTCTATGCATTTGAAATTTGAACTAAATCTGGAAATCCAAAAAACAGGGGAAAAGTTTAAATTCTGACCGTGGGCCCATCGCACACGTGTCAGCTGCTGGAACTGAGCCACACGGGGCCGCAGAACTCTTCCAGTGCAGCCACACTGGATCCCAGGGCCGCAGTCGATCAGTAATTTAACTTTTCCGCCACTGACATGCAGGACCCGCCCGACCTTCTTCCTCCTCGGGCTGTTTTCTTTCCCGCGCCGCCCCCTCACCGGAGTCTCGTCTGAGCTCGCCGGAGTCGGCTTCCCGGCGGTTTCCCGGCTCAGTACTTGCCGCCTGGGGGTTTCCAGCTACGAGCAATCCACTGGTGCGGTGCTCTCGGGCTGCCGGTGACCGGAAATCGGTCGGCGACGTGCGCACCCCTCGGTGAAGGGTTGGCGCCGTGGCCCGAGCACCCTAACCCACCACAGGTTCGGGGAACTTGCTCTAAAGCATCAGTGGAGGTTAGGCTAGCTCGGCAAGGCCTCAATATTGCTCGAAAATGGCGGCAAGTGGGGGTTCACCGTGTGCCCGAGTGTCCCCGCCATGGCCGCCGATGAAAGAACTCGAAATTAGCTTCCACTCCGCACTTCTAAGCAAGGGTTGCGAAGGAAAAAGGTTCCCTATCCTCTCTAGCTCCTGTGTGCGCAAAATGAGCAGCTCTAACCGAAAATTACGTATCAATTTCAAAAAATATTACCCGCGGTTAGGTTTTCCGGCTGAAAGAAGAACTCGAAATTCTCGAGCTACGGTGCACGGATTGCTCTGAAATTTGGAGAGGAGCAGCGCAGAGCATTGGCGCGCCTTGGGGTGCACTCATTGGGTCGTGACACTGCCCGGTGTAAGCTGCCCACGGGAGCCCGACGTCGGTTTTCACCGTTCGCACCTCGGCTTCGGCACTGGTTCTTCAAATACGGCCAACAGCAGTCCTGAACGTCGGAGCTGAGCTGAGGGATCTCTTGCACACACGCTGGCGCTCCCTTTTCGTGTTGCTAGCTCGAGCAGTCGGGGAGCGACGTGGCTCATGATCGGGATGAACCGACGCGGCGCCGGCGGCTCGTTTTTCTCGGGAGGGCAGAACAGGGCTTGGTGGGGCGGTTTGTGACCGACAGAGCGCTGCATAGGGGAGATACGGGCGCGGTGAGACGGCGAGCTGGTCTCCAGCGCGAGATGAAAAACAGGAGGTGGCCTCCCCATGCGGTCTCGGTGTCGGCCTGCCGTCAGTTGCTTCGAGCTCGGTCTGAACAGAAGAACTGGTTTGCTTCAGTGGTAAGTCTCCTCCCACTGACATGTGGGCCCCACCGTTCCTCTTCCCAAATTTCTCCAAATTTTTGGCACATGCAAAGTTCACTCATATGGAGCTCAAATTCAAAATCCATTTGGCAATTTGACAAGTTTTGCCTCAGTTTCAAATTTGAATTCAAATTTAGATGAAATTTACAAGTCCCATTGATATACATATCAAAGCACCTCCAAATTTCCTCAAAATTTGCTTCCCTCATATTTTGGACCTGATGAATTCAACTATGCCCTCTGATCATTGAGTTGGCCATTGCACTTATAAATTTTTAAACAACAGTTTGAATTTCCCCTTTTTGGAAATGCCCTTCTTCTTTTTGAAGTGACCCTTTTTGTTCAAACTGAATTTAAAGTCTTATTGCTCATGCCAACACATACCTGAGTAAACAAAAGTTTTTTGCAAGTACCATTTCTTGGGCTTTTACATCCCTCCCCCCTTAAAAGAATCTCGTCCCGAGATTATAAAAGAAGAGATAGCGATGTAATAGGGACTCACCTGTGTTGAGACGCCATGAACTCCGGGTAATTGGAGCGAAGAAATTCCTCGCTCTCCCACGTCGTTTCTCTGGCGGTATGGTTGCTCCAGAGTATTTTGTAGAACCACAACGTTCGGCTACGTGTGATCCGGGCTTTCTCATCAAGAATTGCCACCGGATATTCATCATACGTCAAATCCGGTTGCAATTTGCCGATGTCTTCGGTACGAACAGCGGCTGTATGCTTCAGACATTTTCGCAGTTGCGAAACATGGAAAACATAATGAACACCAGCAAGAGCTGCCGGTAGCTTCAGTCTATACGCTGCTGGTCCGCACTTCTCTGTGATGGCATAGGGTCCAATGGAATGGGGAGTGAGCTTCCCCTTGGCGCCGAACCGGTGCACGCCCTTCATCGGAGACACACGGAGGTACACGTGTTCCCCGACGTCAAAGCGCAGCGGTCTACGCCTCTTATCAGCGTAGCTTTTCTGCCGGGATTGAGCGGCCTTCAAAAATTGGCTTGAATCGTCCAAACGCACTCTTCGGCGTCGTTCACCACATCAACCCCGAATGTGACCCTTTCACCAGACTCGCACCAGTTTAATGGGGTGCGGCACTTGCGACCATAAAGATCTTCGTAGGGTGCCTTCTTGATACTCGCCTGATAGCCGTTATTGTATGAGAATTCCGCCAACGGTAGGTGATCATCCCAGTTCGTACCATGGTGGATGGCACATGCTCTCAACATGTCTTCTAGTACTTGATTCACCCTCTCTGTTTGGCCATCTGTCTGAGGGTGATAGGCGGAGCTCCTGATTAGATTAGTACCCAATGCAGCGTGTAGCTGCTCCCAAAAGCGAGATACAAATAATGCACCTCGATCCGAGACGATGGTCTTGGGTACCCCATATAAGCATAGAATCTTTGCTATGTACAGCTCCGCATATTTACCGGCATTGTAACGTGTATGCACCGGGATGAAGTGAGCCGTCTTGGTTAACCGATCAACGATTACCCAAATGGAATTATGCTTGTTGGAAGTCAAGGGTAATCCCACAATGAAATCCATGCTCACATCTTCCCATTTCCATGCCGGGATTTTCAGGGGTTGTAGCAGCCCTGATTTCTTCATATGATCAGCTTTCACTGGTCTACACGTATCACACTCGGATACGTACTTCGCCACTTCCCGCTTCATCCGTGTCCACCAAAATTTCTTTTTCAAATCCTGGTACATTTTGTTGCTGCCCGGATGAATGGAGTATTTAGACAAGTGAGCTTCATCAAGGATCTTCTTCCTCAGTTCCATATCCCGGGGTACTACTATGCGGTCATTGAACCATTGCGTCCCCTCATCATCTTTCCGGAAACACTTGATCTCCCTATTGTCTATCTGTCTCAGGAGATGTTCCATGCCCTTATCGATATTCTGAGTTGCAATGATGTCCTCCCTAATAGTAGGGATGAGGGCAAGGTTGTAAAGCGATCCATAAGGAACCAAGTATAAACTCGGCTCTTCCTCCTCCACCGGTGTAATGGTGAGGTTATGGACATGTGATTTCTGACTCAGCGCGTCGGCAACAACATTCGCCTTGCCGGGGTGGTAGTGAATCTCAATCTCATAGTCTTTGATTAGTTCTAACCACCTCCTTTGCCTCATGTTCAGCTCCTTCTGGGTGAAGATGTACTTCAAGCTCTTGTGGTCGGTGTAGAGATGCACCAAATTCCCCAGGAGATAGTGCCTCCATGTTTTCAACGCCAAAACCACAGCAGCAAGCTCAAGATCATGAGTCGGATAGTGCTGCTCATGGTTCCGAAGTTGGCGTGAGCCATATGTGACCACACGTCCTTCCTGCATCAACAAACAGCCGAGCCCAATACAGGACGCGTCACAATACACGTCAAAGGGCTTGGTTGTATCCGGTTGAGCTAAGACCGGGGCTGTGGTGAGATGCTTCACTAATGCTTGGAACGCTCCTTCACACGCCGTGTTCCAGACATACTTCGTTCCCTTCTTCAGCAAATTCTGTCATTGGCTTAGCGAGCTTGGAGAAGCTTGGAATGAATCTACGATAGTATCCCGCTAACCCGAGGAAGCTTCTGACTTCATGGACTGAAGTGGGAGCTTTCCATTTCAGCACTTGCTCTATTTTGCTTGGGTCAACCGCAATGCCTTCCGCGGAAATGATATGTCACAAGAATGGCACTTGGCTGATCCAAAACTCGCATTTGGTGAACTTGGCGTAGAGCTTGTGGTCTCGCAATCGTTGAAGAACGATCCTCAAGTGTTCGGCGTGTTCTGCTTCTGTCTTGGAATAAACCAAGATATCATCAATGAACACCACCACGAACTTGTCCAGCTCCGGCATGAACACCGAGTTCATGAGATACATAAAATGTGCTGGAGCATTTGTGAGACCAAAAGACATGACGAGATATTCGTATAAGCCATATCTCGTCGAGAATGCCGTCTTCGGAATGTCCTCCGCCCGGATCTTTATCTGATGATATCCAGAGCGAAGGTCCATCTTGGAGAACACACTTGCACCCACAAGTTGATCAAACAATATGTCGATGCGGGGCAGTGGGTACTTATTCTTGATGGTGACGGCGTTGAGCGTCCGGTAGTCCACACACAGCCTCAAGGTTTCATCCTTCTTCTTTACAAACAGCGTGGAGCATCCCCAAGGCGAGGAACTCGGCCAAATGAAACCCTTGCTCAACAGGTCATTGAGCTGTTCTTTCAGTTCAACCAGCTCATTTGGAGCCATTTTGTATGGTCTCCGTGATATGGGCGTAGTCCCGGGTGCAAGTTCAATCTTGAACTCGACATCCCGCTCAGGTGGCATGCCCGGAAGATCATCTGGGAACACGTCGGGGTACTCCCGGACTACGGGGATGTCCTCTAACTTGAGTGCTTCAGTATTATGGATTTCTGAAACCTCCCGGACTGGAGTGTCTAACAACATGGAATGCGGATGGTGGAATGGAGAATTTAAATGAACCGTCCGTGTCCGAGTATTCGGGACAGGGCCATGGTAGTTTAGCCATGACATCCCTAAGATTGCATCAATCTTTTGCCCCATAAGGATTATCAAGGTGGTGGGATATAGCTTCCCACCTAAGCACAGAGGTGCTTTTGGAATCATCATATTTGCTGAAATCTTCCCTCCCGGTGAGCAGATCATATATGTGCAGTCGGTTGGGAAGACTTGCATTTGATGCTTAGCCACATAGGATGCACTTATAAAACTGTGGGTTGCACCAGAATCGAACAATATGATGATGGCTTGATTGTTGAGAGTGAACGTACCCTCTAGCACGTTGTCTCCCTCCGCGGCGTCCTCATTGTCGAGGTTGCGAACGCCCCCAGTCCGCTGACCAACCTTCTTGACCGGAGGTCGCCCTCGATCACCGCCCTGGAACTGGGCTTGCCCGCTGCCGCTGGGGACAGTCCTTCACGAAATGGCCCGCCTGGCCACACGTGAAGCAAGTGAAGCGGGGCGGTCCTCCGCTGATCGGCGGACGGAAAACCGGGGCGCGTTGTGGCGGTGGGAACACCCGGGGTGTCGTCTGCTGCTGCTGCTGCTGTCTCAGTGGTGGCATCGGTGGTCGTAACGGAGGTGACTGGAAAGAACGTCCCCCGAACCGCTGAGGTCGCGCCGGTGGATGCCACTGCTGTCCGGATGGTGTCCCATACACCATGCGGTACTTCTGGGGAGCACCACCCCCACTGCTGGGTGGAGTGCTGTGCTTCCGCTGCTCAGCTGCCAACTCCCACTGAGCGTCCTCTTGCATAATCGGGGCATTGACGAGGTCGTTGATGGTGCCGCAATTCCACTGAACGAGATGTGTCTTCATCTCGGCGTGTAACCCCCGATAGAAGTGCTCCCGCTTCTTCTCCTCGGTGGAGATGTTGTCTGACGCATATTGCGCCAGATGGTTGAAGGCATGGGAGTAGTCATGGGCACTCCTCCCGCTCTGCTTCAGTTACAAAAATTCTTGGAACTTCCTCTTCATTATCCGGGGAGGGATATGATAGGCGCGGAACGCCTCCCGGAATTCTTCCCACTCCACGGCATGGCCAGCGAGACGTGAGGCGACATAGTTCGCCCACCACGCACCAGCGGCACCATGAAGCTTCTGCGCCGCGAACAGAGTCTTTTGCCACTCTGTGCATTGGAGCAGCCCGAACTTGGACTCTATTGTCCGCAGCCAGTTGTCGGCCTCCAGTGGTTCTTCTGCTTCAGTGAACACTGGAGGGTGCGTACTCATGAAGTCCGAGTACGTCACCTCACAGGGCTCACGAGGCCCCCTCTCTTGACGCCCCCCCCCCCCCCCCCCCCGCCTGGGACGTATTCTGCACGATCGTGCGGAGCAGGTTGGTCTTCTCCTCACGACCCCCCACCAGTGCTGCTATCACATCCGCCAGAGTAACCGGAGGCGGCGGTGTCCGTTGCTGCTGCGGGGTGCTGTCGTAGGCAGGTGGCTGGGAGTCATCGCCTCCCTGCTGGCTAGAGCCACCAACCTCGTGTGTGGTCCTAGTGCAAACCATCTGCAACCATATGACAATAACCATCAGTCCCGCAACATAATTCATGCAGTGAAATGAAATAGGCGTAAAAACATAATGACCATAAATTCATGCGATACATCTCGTATACAGATAATGTAATAACTTTGCACAAGCTACACCATTACCAGACCAAATACAAGCTAGTTTACAACCAAATTGACGGACTTCCTCTTTGGAAGTTCATCACAACTAGGTTTGGTCATTACGAGACATTACTATCGCTTTGTTATCACGTAAACCACCCTTTTATCTTGAATACGACACAAACATGGTCTCTAGTAAAAGAAACTTGAGTGAGACCGATACTCAAATCTTTCACTAGTTGAAGATAACCTCACATGAGTATGTTCTACCCTATTGGAAGTACTTAAACCCCCTTAGGGTACAACAATCTCTCTAATGAGTTCAACTGTCATCCCTCTATCAAAATGACCAGTTTCTACACATTCCAGATTTTGACCTGGTTCTGGGAATTTTCATGACTCATGTTGACTACCAAAGTTAAAGATAACTTCAGTATCTTTCCAACGAGTATTTATTTGCCCCCAGATCAGCTGTGGTTTAAAAGTTGTGGTAATTCAAAGTCAACAGAATTTCTGGAAGAATTTCAACAGCACCTCCCATGGAATTTGCTGTTTTCAACTTTGGTTTCCACGGAATTACATGCTGCAAATACAGACACTTTGAATTACAAAGATGTAACACATCTCCTACCCTTTCTAAAGATGTATTATATTACAATTTTTGATTTTTCTATAGGGAGTTATGCTTGAAAAACAGAACAATCCAGAGAGTGTTTAACTCTGTCCTGGTTCTGGACAGTTTACATTCCTCTGGAATTTAGGCCATCTTAAGATGTGTTTCAGCTCTGGAAGTATACAACAACGTTGTAGAGTACTTAACTACCTTTCCATTCCTCCATTGGCTAAATAATTTATGAGTTATGCCCTGTCAAAGTTCAGCAAACTTGCTGCCCAAAAAAGAGCACCCTGTTTTTCAATCTTTTAGAACTACACTGATCAATTATCAAATTTTTCTACCCCACCAGGGTCCTAAATGTTGAAACTTAGTGATTTTAGTTCCTTGTTATTATTACCTTTCATGCACATGCCTATGATATGTCGGTACTACTTTCCTCACAAAAGAAAATCCTAACCGGATTATACCGGCATATAGGTCTCAAGTGTGGCACTAAACGGTCTCTCGCACACGTTTACTACACGGATACATACGTGGTTAATATCTGCAGAATACCACACAATAATGATGCACTCAATGGTTGCTTCCATTTCAGGAAAGACCATATTTAAAAGTAAATACAAACGCCCGTATCATTGTCATACGGCCGTCCCTGAGTTAAGTCACGTCTCAAGGTACGTGATCGTGTTTCAACACCACACGACGGGGAACCCGAGTATGTCATGAAAGGGTCGTCACAGTTGGGAATGTTATCAACCCAACAAATACCACCTACTGCCCTGCAGGGCACGCCGATGGCAAGCGTTGTGTATGTCCTCCTGGGCTATTTCCAGACGAACACACTCTCGCGTTACTGGCCACGCGATGGGGTCTCCACTTACTTGCCTAATGCACGCTAGGGATCAGCGTTTCATATGAGCTCAGGAATATGAAGAGTTCAAGAGTTTCATATTGACGTCTCATACCAAGCTGTGAGACCAATCCCTGAACTACGTTCCTCGTCAGGGGAGCTAACCGAAATTGAACCGCTTTCGGTGGCGTTCCTTACCATTCTTACCAGAGCGTAGGTGCCTCGTTACATAATTAAAATTCAGAATTATAACACATGGGTTAGTCTTGCCACTTTAAGTAACTATGCTAATATAGTCCTTACTTGGGCAAACTACCGGATCCTCACTGTAAACCTAAGTTTTCCCGTAATACAGTCCTTAAGTACTGTGCTATCCCCAATGCAGCTCTGATACCAGGCTGTGGTGGACCGGAATCCGCTCATCCAGTATCGCAGAGGCTGGTACCGCGCGATGCGACACCCGACAGCACACGTCATAAGGACACATTATATTACATAGGAAACCAAACTGAAACTGTACAAACTGGTACAATACTCAGTTACAAACTATTGTCTTTATTACACAGCGGAAGTTTCTTTTTTATACAACTCACGCCCGTCTATCTAGCAAAAGTCGGTTTCCCAGCCCTAGGGCAACCCACACTAGCTGCACTCGTCAGCTCAGCGCGGCGTGTACGGCTCTCACTCAGCCGTGGTCCCCGACAGAAGGTAACCCTCGCCGGTTGACTCGTAACCCGAGTCCGTGGGTGGCTCCTCACCTGAAAAACACTTAAGCAGCAACCATTAGCACGATGGCTCAACAAGACTTAACCGACTCACCTAGGCATGAAACTCTACATGTGGAGTACAATGAACATGGGATGGTACATTTCAGCAAACGGACGCACCTATAGTTTGTCCTTAGTTCATCTTTTAGCCAGAAGTTAGAAGTTTATGAATCTGAAATTTAGTAAGCAATATTTGGTGGCACACATGTAACAATACAATTATATCATACAGCAGAATTGATTCATAACATTCCATAAATTAACTGCGTTACGATGCAGTGAACAAGCGGTACTCGTCACCGCGATGTAAAGGTCCCAAAAATGTGAATACAAAGAAACATGAGTTTTCACAAATGTTGGAGTCATGTGTATGAAAAAGTGGATTAGTGAAACTTTTTTCCCACATATGATGACATAGGTGAGATTCTTCTAAACAAACTTAGGGTTACTGCATGGAGGGATCTCATGTGGAATAAAACCACAGAAATGAAGAGCTCAAGTGCAATGGAAGGGTTTAAAAATCAGAGATGAACTAAAGGTAAATTCAAACATCAAGTGAGGGAAGGACACAATGAGAATTTCAAAACTGTTGTGCCCAAACTCTTGTTTGCAGCAGCTAACACAAGAATCAAATTGCATATTTGGATTCCTTAGGTCCAAATTAGTGGGGAGGCAAAGTTTCATTAATTTTTGAAAAGGTTTGCTACCCATTTTTCCAAATGGAGTCAAATGTGCAAAGAATTCAAATAAACATTTGAATTTGCATTGAATTTGTCCAAACTATTCAAATGAGCTCAGTTTCCAACTTTCAGACCATTGGGTTGGATAATTGTCAAATTATGGAGATCTTTTTGCAGGGAAATTGAGTGGGGCCCACCTGTCATGGGGAGGAATAGACTTAACACTTAAGTTTTCTCTTTGTTCCTCACCCCACCGAGGTGTAACCCCGGGGCGACACCGAGCGGCCGCCCCCTTCGCCCAAGGCTCCACCTCCTGCTCTTCGCCCGGGCCGCTGGCAGCACGGGAGTCGGCGGCGCCCCTCCACGTGATTCTTCCTGCGTAGACAAGGTGACCACGGGTGTTCCTCCTCCTCACACGCGCGTTCTCCCGAAAACAAAACCGAGCTCGCCGCTCCTCTGGGAAGCCATCGGGAGCCGGCTAAACCGCGCCACAACGCCTCCCCGAGCTGCACAACGACGCTGTGCCATCGTTCCGCACCTTCTGAGCGTGAGAGCTAGCCATCCGTGGTGGTTTTCGAGCATTAAACGCCTCAACCACGGCGAACCAGAGCCAGCCGACGATCGGGCGCACGCGGGCAGATTTCCACAAGGGTTGTCACGTCCGAGCAAGCCCGGCCACGGGAGCGCGCCATCGTGCTGCTGCTCTCCTCCAAAGCCTGGAGCAAACCGGGGAGGATCGGCGGCCAATTTGGAGATTTTGTCCCGGTGACCTCCAACAGAGCATCCGGTAATCGCCGCCAAAATTCTCGCTCTCCAATCCTCTGTAGCTTGTCAAATCTTGCACACAGGTCGGCCACTAGCCGGCGATCAGTAGTCCTTCACAACCCTAGTTGGAAAGACGCACGTAGACCGCATGAATTCCAGAATTTCCGACCTCAAACGCGGAGGAGGTTTCGGGTGCACGGTGAGAAACCATTAGCCGCCGGTCCCGAGCAGTTTTGAGGCTAGGTCGAGCATCCCCATAGTCCACTAGTGCTGTAGCGCCAGTCCACCGAGGTCTGGGCAGGCTAGGATGACCGGGCGACGTTGCCGAATTGGTCCAGAGCCGCCGCACCGTGGCCAGCTAGGTTAGAGCCATCGCCGGCCGGGGAAGAGGGTTCCATCGTGTTCAGCACGTGAAATAAGGCCCTAGCGGCGAGGGAGGGCTCGGGGGATGGCCGGGAGGCCGGAATCCGTCGAACTCCGTCGAGCCCGGTGGCGCGCGGGTGCGGGGGCCGGAGGTAGAAGACGACCCGGCGGGTCCCGCCTGTCAGCGACGGTTTTTCAAATTTCTGATCGGCTGTGGCGCGGGGATCTGGTGTGGCCGCGCGGGAAATACCCAGTAGCCCTGTGTGGCTTGCCTCGGAGAATGACACCTGTCCCCTGGACCAACAGCCAGTATTTGAACATTTTGGGGAATTTCAGTTTTCAGTTCAAACTTTGAATAGCTACAACTTTGGGTAGGAGAATTCCAAAAATTTTGAAACAAAATTTGTTGGATTCCCCTGATAGAGTACTATCCAAATATGAAACCCAATTTGTATGAAACCATTTATTTAATTCTGTAAAATTCTTTAAAACTTTTTAGCAAAATAATTTTAGAGGGAGTTTGGTTAATCCAAAAATCCTCAAAATTTTCCAGAATTTTCTTTATGGTATAAGTGAACCCCTGTAAAAGTTTCAGCTCAATTGGAGTTGATTTGATCATGGAAAGTTAGATTTGAAGATGCTGTGTTCAATTGAATACAGAAACATTTTCAGAGAATTTTCAAAACTTGGAAATTCAGTTCTGGGCAGATCTTAGCTCCAAAAATGCTAGGAAAATTCATGCAAACTCTATGAGCTATAATTGAAATTGTAGTTCACTAATTTTTGCATGAACATGGGTGTGATCTCAGAATTAATTCTTCTTGCTTAATTGCTTAGAAAATTATTCCGAACAAACCACTCAATGAAAAGTGCTAATTTTTGGTCCAGAGGACTTTCTTGTGACAAGGAACTCACATGAAAATTCTCAGCTCTATTGGAGCTCTGGATCACCCCTGTTCTATTTAACCACTTAAGGTGATCAATATAGAAGAGGGGAGAAACCACTTAGCACTTAATCATGTGCTTAGATCCGAACCCAAACCACTAGCACCAGTGTCATTTTAAATTCTTAAACAGAGTTCCAGTTTTTGTAAACTTGTTATTAGAACTTGTAGCAAAATCTTTACAAATAAACATATGTGCATATTCATTACGTGTAGCATCTACGTGAAGGACTTGAAGTCATCGGAGTGGAGATCAAGGAAGGAGGACAGCACTTGATCAAGCCAAGTGATCTTCACTAACTGAATATTCATATATATATATATATATATATATATATATATATATATATATGTCCCCTGCAAAACAAAGGCAAGCCCCAGTTTGCATCAAATTTACAAGTTTTTATTTGTGTTCACTTCATACGTCTAGCATTTTATTTATTGCATTACGTCTAGATGGTATGAAACTCCAAATGCATGACCCAGAAAACCCTGGAGTTTAATGTAGGATATGTTATCAATTAATTATAACTGCTGATCTCAACAAAAGTGGATTAAAAGAAGCAAACCTCGAGTGGGCAGATTCCTACTCGTGAACAGGGATTTAGGGGGATCAATCGGAAGAGTTGGGAATTGATCCTCATAGTTGGGAATGGAGACCGGGCAGTGGATGGAAGGTCAAGGACGTGGTCCTGTGAGCCTAGTCTATGTCTGAGTCGATTAAGGCCCGTTCTCGTGTGCGGCCCGTTGGACAAGTTTGAGTTGTGTACCGGATACATACTGGCTATATGGGACCCAGGAAACCGATGTAACATGTTAACCTGGGTGTCGAGGCATACCTCACCGTCTGATGCCGATGCTGAAAGGATAGAGAAGTCTGCTCTACGAGGGTTTGCCGTAGAGAGATTTAATCCCAGTCGGTGGGACCGGTTCGACATTTGGGTGTCGTGTGAAAGGTGGCCACGTACAACGTCAGTGACGGTTGCTGTGTGCAACGTTGAGTACGGGCGTACGTGTCGTGTCAGCCGGGTGTTTTTGATTGCAATCACCGTCGCTCGCGGTAGTGAGCATACTTGTTCTCTGCGTCGTGACGTAGTAATAAACTGGGAATGTTAATAATGCTTCGTGAGTAATCCTCATAATGGAGATGAGGAATGATAAACACTTTCACTAAATTTATTTTCCACCTTGGGCTAGTAGCGTCGAGGCAAAGCGTTTCTTGTTTGATTGTGGAGTCTCGACGTTGATGGCGCAAGGTCTGTATGAGTCTAGGGTAGCTCACTAAAGTTACTTTCACCTCGGGCAAGTGACATCGAGATGAAGCGTTTCTTGTTTGATTGTGGAGTCTCGATGTAAGTTGCGCGAGGTCTATAAAAATTGATTAAAACTTGAAGTAAGGACTCTCCTTTAGCTCAAGTTCATCGTTTGTGCAAACTGCTATAATTAGCCCTCTATTTTCATCATGTAGAGTTTCATGACTAGGGTGACGGGTCAGTCTTGCTGAGCTTCGTGCTCACAGATACTGCATAAGTTGTTTTGCAGGTAATCACTGTATGCTGAGATGTACGGGTACCTGATGAGACTCGGAGCTCTCCGAGTGATGAACTCAGGATAACCCCTGCCGCTGCTATTATGACAGTGTTGCTAGAGAGAAGGGTCCGCGGGCTGGACACCTTCTCTGTTGCTTAGCATAGGTATGAGACTTGAGTTGTAATAGTCTTCCGCTGTAGTTTATTTTGAGAAGTATTTGTAAAACCAACACTTTGTAAGCTTCCGCTTGTTTTATGTAATATGATGTTTTATTATTTGTGCTGTTGGGTGCCGCATAGCACGGCACCACCCAATGCGATTCCCGGGCGAGGTGTCCCATCCCCGTGAGTGATCGGGACGGCGGGGTCCCTCACAGCGTGGTATCAGAGCCGCATTGGTAATAGCACACGGAATAAGGATCGTATTACGATAAAAACTTAGGATACGGTGAGGAAACGGTATTAGGCCCACATAAGGACTATAGTAGTATAGTTATTTAATGTGGCAGCGCTAACATACTTGGTATAATTCTGAAATTTTTATTACGTAACGACGCACCTACGCTCAGGTAAACATGGTAAAGAACGCCACAGAAAGCGGTTCAATTTTGGTTAGCTCCCCTGACGAGGAAAGTAGTTTAGGGATAGGTCTCACAGCTTGGTGTGAGACGTCAATACGAAACTCTTGGACTCTTCATGTTCCTGAGTTCATATGAAACGCTGATCCCTAGCGTGCATTAGGCAAGTAAGTGGAGACCCCATCGCATGTTCAGTAACGCGAGAGTGTGTTCGTCTGGAAATAGCCCAGGAGGACATACGCAGCGCTTGCCATCGGCGTGCCCTGCAGGGCAGTAGGTGGTATCCGTTGGGTTGATAACATTCCCAACCGTGACGACCCATTCATGACATACTCGGGTTCCCCGTCGTGTGGTGTTGAAACATGATCATGTACCTTGAGACGTGACGTAACTCAAGGATGGCCGTATGACAATGATACGGGCGTTTGTATTTACTTTCAATTATAGAACTGCCTGAAATGAGAAAAACTTTGACTGCACCACTATTGAGTGATCTTCTGCAGGTACTAACTACGTACGTATCCCGTGTAGTACACGTGTGCGAGAGACCGTCTTAGTGCCACTGATCATACATATATGCCGGTATAAGCCGGTTTAGGATTTTCTTTTGGTGAGGAACGCAGTACCGACATGCTTCTTACGGTGCATCGACACCGTACTACACTTAATAACTCCTTCCCTATGAAGAAATGAGTCATGAGCTAACTTTCAACTAAAAATGGACGTTTGAAACAAATATTAGTTACTGAACTCTTATTTTGAACTAAGATTCAAATGAGAGAGTGTCTAGGTTTTAAAGATTTTAAAAACAGAGTGCTCTGTTTCTGGCAGAAATTTTTGCTGGACTTTAACAGGGCATAAATCTGAGTAGCTTTAACCAATTAAGTTGTATGATACAGTTCTGGAAGGCTTTTCAAGTGCTCTACAACCCTCTTGTAGACCTCCAGAGCAAAATCATAAGTTAAGTTGGTGAAAAGTCCAGTTGAAGGCAAACTATTCAGAATCAGGACAGTAGCAAAACCTCTCTGGACCTTTCTGTTTTTAAGCCATAACTTCCTGTAGAAAAATTCCTAGGGAGCTTGTGATACACCGTTGGAAAGGTTATGAGATATGAAACATTGTTGTAGTTCCAAGGTTGTTCAGATTCTTGTGTATTTTCATATACAACAGTGATAAAGTCAGCCACATACAAAGGAGATGCGGGCAAATTTTATCCAGAAAGTCTGTCAACTCTGCAAACTCATAACTTTTGATCCAAAAGTGATATGGAGGAATTTGGATACTCGTTGGAAAGATATTAAAGTTAACTTTAACTTTGATATGCAACTTGAGTTACGAAAGTGCTTTTAACTAGATCAAAATCTGATCTGTTTGAGGACCAATCAGTCGGCTTGTAAATCCTTGCTGTTAGATACATCAGTTTGCGATTAAATCATTTTGCTTATATGTTAAGATTTCATTATCAGTGTTGCACTACTTTGTTCATGGAATAAATCAAGTGATAGTGTTGAGCTGATAATGAACTCTTGCAATTGCAGAATGGTGAGAACTCGTTCCATGAGTGAGGTGGGTGGTTCCAGTGGTGGTCGTGGTGATAACTCTCCACCCCGGGAGCAGCGAGCTCCGCAACCGCAGCCGCCACCAGGACCTTCACCCACGGTCACAATGGCGGACATTCTGGCTGCCATGACGGGTGCAAACGATGAGCAAACCGACTTGCTCCGCACCCTGCTAATGAATACATCCTGTCAAGGGGGATGTCAAGACGAAGACTTGCGCCAACCTCAACTGAATTCCTATGTTGAGTTCTTGGTAACTCAACCACCGGTTTTCATTGAAGCTGAGAATCCTCTGGTGGCGGATAGCTGGATCCGTACCATTGAGTCTAAGTTCGGGTTGCTTCAATGCACCGAACAGCAGAAGGTTTTATACGCAGCGCAACAACTTCACGGTTCCGCCAGTGCATGGTGGGCAAATCAACTCACCTCCTTACCAGCTGGACATGACTGTACATGGGCAGAACTCCGGGAGGCATTTCTTGCGTATCATGTTCCGTCCGGAATAATTCAGTGGAAACTCGAGGAGTTTTCTGGCCTTAAAACAAGGAGGGAGGGGTGCATACGAGCATTCGCGAGTGTTCAACAAGCTGGCATAGTATGCGCCTCAACATGTGAACACCAAAGCACAAAAGTGTGAATGGTTCTTCCGCAGCCTCAATCCCAAGCTAAAAGAGAGACTCGTTTTAGCTGATCGAAAGAACATCAACGAATTGATGAGTGCTGCCATCATGGTTGAAGATGCTCAGCGGGAAGTTCAGGCTGAGAAAAGAAAGAACCATATACCACCGGAGGGTAGCAGTAGTGCTCCTCAGAAATACCGGGTGGTAGACAGTACCTTGAACTGTCAGCTGATGCAGCCGGCTCGACGACTGCAGCAATATTCCGGTCGTTCGTCCCAATACTCTGAATTCGGACAGCTGCAACAATGGTATAGGCAGCCACGTTATTCTGCTCCTCAAGTGTTCTTGCCGCAGCAGAATACCCCTAATGTCCATGCACAGAGCAACCAGGAACCGGCTGAGAAACCGTGCTTCACGTGAGGTTATTTGGGTCACATCAGCAGGAAGTGTCCAGAAAGGATACGCCACAAAGAAACTACACCAAAGCAGGGTATAAATCAACCCCGTGCTCAGCTTCAGGGAACGGCACCAAAATCCGGGTGCATTTATCATACAGCTCTAGAGGATGTGCCAGATGGGGCACCTGTGCTAGCGGGAATGTTCACCCTCAATGGACCGCCCGTATTAATTCTGTTTGACTCTGGAGCTACACACAATTTCATCAGCAGGTTGTTTGTGTGCAAAGCTGAGCTCTCCACATCTACACCGAAGGATCACTATCTTATCCGCTCACCGGGCGGAAATATAGCTGCTACTGAAGTAGTGATCAAAGGACCCTTGTGCTTAGGTGGAAACTTATACCCCACCACCCTCATTGTGTTAGAGGGGCAGAAGAACGACGTGATTCTAGGAATGGCGTGGATGAACTACCATGGGGCTGTTCTTGATATTGGTCCACGGATTGTTAGTTTGGACTCTCCGATCTACGGTCTCCAAAAGCTCATACTTGAAGCCGTGGATTCTAAAAATCCAGTGGTGTACCACAGTGTGACCACGAAACTGGAGGATATTCCAGTGGTCCGTCAGTATCCAGATGTGTTTCCCGACGATCTTCCAGGGATGCCGCCTGAGAGGGATGTGGTATTCAAGATCGAGTTATCACCGGGAACCACACCAATATCTCGGAGGGCCGAACAAAATGTCTCCGAAGGAATTAGCTGAACTGAAAGAACAGCTAAAGGACTTAATGGACAAATGGTTCATCCGACCAAACTCATCGCCATGGGGCTGTTCAGCCCTCTTTGTGAAGAAAAAGGATGAGTCACTTCGATTATGTGTGGATTATCGGCCGCTGAATGCAGTGACGATCAAAAATAAATAACTGTTGCCGCGGATCGATATATTATTTGATCAGTTAGTGGGTGCCAAGGTATTCTCCAAGATGGACTTACGGTCTGGTTATCATTAGATAAAGATCAGAGCGGAGGATATACCGAAGACGGCCTTCTCGACTAGATACGGGCTCTATGAGTATCTAGTCATGTCCTTTGGGCTAACAAATGCACCCGCACACTTCATGTATCTCATGAATTCTGTATTCATGCCAGAGTTGGATCAGTTCGTTGTGGTTTTCATCGACGACATTCTCGTATACTCCAAATCAGAGGAGGAGCACACCAAACATCTCCATATTGTACTCCAACGCCTACAAGAACACAAGCTGTATGCCAAATTCAGCAAGTGTGAATTTTGTATCAGCAAAGTACAATTCTTAGGCCACATTATTTCAGCAGAGGGTGTGACCGTGGATCCAACTAAAATTGAGCAAGTCTTGAAGTGGGAGTCTCCAACATCGGTTCATCAAATCCGCAGTTTTCTAGGACTAGCGGGTTATTACCGGAGGTTTATTCCCAGCTTCTCGAAGGTGGCTAAACCGATGACAGAGTTGCTGAAGAAGGGCAGCAAGTATGTGTGGACAGAGGCCTGCGAAGAGGCATTTCAAACTTTGAAGAAACATCTCACAACGGCACCGGTGTTAGCCCAACCGGATACAACAAAGCCATTTGATGTTTATTGTGATGCCTCCGGCATTGGACTTGGCTGCGTCTTAATGCAAGATAAGCGCGTGATCGCTTATGGGTCTCGTCAACTCCGCAATCACGAGCAGCACTACCCCACTCATGACCTAGAACTTGTTGCGGTGGTGCTGGCATTGAAGATGTGGAGGCACTACTTACTCGGGAATTTAGTGCACCTCTACACCGACCATAAGAGCCTCAAATACATATTCACTCAGAAGGATATCAATATGAGGCAGCGGAGATGGTTGGAATTAATCAAAAATTATGAGCTCGAGATCCATTACCATCCGGGCAAAGCTAACGTGGTTGCTGATGCACTCAGTTGTAAATCCCACGTGAATAACTTGTCAGTTGTTCCGGATGAGGATGAAGAACCAAGCTTGCGGGTGATTCCGTATGGAGCGTTGTATAATCTTGCTCTGGTGCCTACCATTAGAGAAGAGATTTTACAAGCCCAGAAGGGGGATAAAGGAATGCGGAAAATCCGGGCAAGAATCAATGAGGATAAAATGAAATGTTTCCGGGAAGATGAACAAGGTGTGTTATGGTTTAACGACCGTATCATGGTACCCCGGAACCTGAAGCTAAGGAAGAAAATCCTCGATGAAGCTCATATGTCCAAGTACTCGATACATCCAGGGAGCAATAAGATGTATCAAGATCTGAAAACAAAATTTTGGTGGACTCGGATGAAGCGAGAAATTGCCAAATATGTATCCGAGTGTGATACATGTCGGCGAGTCAAAGCTGATCACATCAAGAAAGCAGGAATGCTACAACCATTATGTATTCCGGCTTGGAAGTGGGAGGACATCAGCATGGACTTTATTGTTGGACTACCTCTCACATCCAGAAAGCATGACTCCATTTGGGTGATTGTTGATCGCTTAACAAAATCAGCCCGCTTCATCCCAGTGAGTACAAGATTTTCAACTAAGCAATATGCAGAGTTGTATCTTTCAAGGATTGTATGCTTACGTAGAGTCACCAAGACCATCATATCGGACCGAGGTTCAATATTTGTTGCTCGTTTCTGGGAGCAACTACATGAATCTCTGGGAACAAAATTAATCAGAAGCTCAGCATACCACCCCCATACGGACGGTCAAACGGAGAGGGTGAACCAGATTTTAGAAGATATGCTGAGGGCATGTGCCATAGATCATGGAAAGAACTGGGATAACCATTTGCCATTAGCACAGTTCTCTTACAACAATGGTTACCAATCCAGTATTAAAATGGCACCATACGAAGCACTTTATGGCAGGAAGTGCTGCACACCACTCAATTGGTGTGAATCGGGCGAGAGGGTGATTTTCAGCATTGATCTTTTAAAAGATGCCGAAGAGCGGGTCCAGCTGATTCAAGAGAACCTCAGGGCCGCTCAATCTCGCCAGAAGAGCTATGCGGACCAGCGACGCCGACCCTTGTGTTTTGAAGTCGGAGATCACGTCTATCTCCGAGTATCCCCGATGAAGGGAATTCATTGATTCGGGGTCAAGGGAAAGCTAGCTCCTCACTTTGTGGGTCCGTTCCTTATTACAGAACGGTGTGGGCCGGTAGCCTACCATTTGGAGCTGCCGCCATCCTTATCGGACGTCCACGACATCTTCCATGTCTCACACTTGAGAAAGTGTTTGAAGAAGCCGACGGACATCCTTTCGGAAGACATGGAAATATTGCAACCGGACCTCACCTACACCGAGAAGCCCATCAAGATTATCGACGAAAGGAGCCGGATCACTCAAAATCGGGCTTTGAAACTTTACAAAGTCCTGTGGAGTAATCACACGCCGGAAGAAGCGACTTTGGAGAGTGAAGATTACATCCACAAGAACTATCCGGAACTTTTGTCGTAATTATTGTAATTACCTTCCGCCTCATCTTTCTTTTGTAATCTCGGGACGAGATTCTTTTAAGGGGGGAGGATTGTAAAGGTCCCAAAAATGTGAATACAAAGAAACATGAGTTGGCACAAATGTTGGAGTCATGTGTATGAAAAAGGGGATTAGTGAAACTTTTTTTCCCACATATGATGACATAGGGGAGATTCTTCTAAACAAACTTAGCGTTACTGCATGGAGGGACCTCATGTGGATTAAAACCACAGAAATGAAGAGATCAAGTGCAATGGAAGGGTTTAAAAATCAGAGATGAACTAAAGGTAAATTCAAACTTCAAGTGAGGGAAGGACACAATGAGAATTTCAAAACTGTTGTGCCCAAACTCTTGTTTGCAGCAGCTAACACAAGAATCAAATTGCATATTTGGGTTCCTTAGGTCCAAATTAGTGGGGAGGCAAAGTTTCATTAATTTTTGAAAAGGTTTGCTACCCATTTTTCCAAATGGAGTCAAATGTGCAAAGAATTCAAATAAACATTTGAATTTGCATGGAATTTGTCCAAACTATTCAAATGAGCTCAGTTTTCAACTTTCAAAACATTGGGTTGGATAATTGTCAAATTATGGAGATCTTTTTGCATGGAAATTGAGTGGGACCCACCTGTCATGGGGAGGAATAGACTTAACACTTAAGTTTTCTCTCTGTTCCTCACCCCACCGAGGTGTAACCCCGGGGTGACACCGAGCGGCCGCCCCCTTCGCCCAAGGCTCCACCTCCTGCTCTTCGCCTGGGCCGCTGGCAGCACGGGAGTCGGCGGCGCCCCTCCATGTGATTCTTCCCGCGTAGACAAGGTGAACACGGGTGTTCCTCCTCCTCACACGCGCGTTCTCCCGAAAACAAAACCGAGCTCGCCGCTCCTCTGGGAAGCCATCGGGAGCCGGCTAAAAAGCGCCACAGCGCCTCCCCGAGCAGCACAACGACGCTGTGCCATCGTTCCACACCTTCTGAGCGCGAGAGCTAGCCATCCATGGTGGGTTTCGAGCGTTAAACGCCTCAACCGCGGTGAACCACAGCCAGCCGACGATCTGGCGCACGCGGGAAGCTTTCCACAAGGGTTGTCACGTCCGAGCAAGCCCGGCCACGGGAGCGCGCCATCGTGCTGTTGCTCTCCTCCAAAGCCTGGAGCAAACCGGGGCGGATCGGCGGCCAATTTGGAGATTTTGTCCCGGCGACCTCCAACAGAGCATCCGGTAATCGCCGCCAAAATTCTCGCTCTCCAATCCTCTGTAGCTTGTCAAATCTTGCAAACAGGTCGGCCACTAGCCGGCGATCAGTAGTCCTTCACAACCCTAGTTGGAAAGACGCACGTAGACCGCATGAATTCCAGAATTTCCGACCTCAAACGCGGAGGAGGTTTCGGGTGCACGGTGAGACACCATTAGCCGCCGGTCCCAAGCAGTTTTGAGGCTAGGTCGAGCATCCCCATAGTCCACTGGTGCTGTAGCACCGTTCCACCGAGGTCTGGGCAGGCTAGGATGACCGGGCGACGTTGCCGAATTGGTCCAGAGCCGCCGCGCCGTGGCCAGCTAGGTTAGAGCCATCGCCGGCCGGGGAAGAGGGTTCCATCGTGTTCAGCACGTGAAATAAGGCCCTAGCGGCGAGGGAGGGCTCGGGGGATGGCCGGGAGGCCGGAATCCGTCGAACTCCGTCGAGCCCGGTGGCCCGCGGGCGCGGGGGCCGGAGGTAGAAGACGACCCGGTGGGTCCCGCCTGTGAGCGATGATTTTTCAAATTTCTGATCTGCTGTGGCGCGGGGATCTGGTGTGGCCACGCGGGAAATACCCAGTAGCCCCATGTGGCTTGCCTCGGCGAATGACACCTGTCCCCTGGACCCACAGCCAGTATTTGAACATTTTGGGGAATTTCAGTTTTCAGTTCAAAATTTGAATAGCTACAACATTGGGTAGGAGAATCCAAAAATTGTGAAACAAATTTTGTTGGATTCCCCAGATAGAGTACTATCCAAATATGAAACCCAATTTGTATGAAACCCTTTATTTAATTCTGTAAAATTCTTTAAACTTTTTAGCAAAAGAATTTTAGAGGGAGTTTGGTTAATCCAAAAATCGTCAAATTTTGCCAGAGTTGTCTTTAGGGTATTAGTGAACACCTGTAAAAGTTTCAGCTTAATTGGAGTTGATTTGATCAGGGAAATTTAGATTTGAAGATGCTGTGTTCAATTGAATACAGAAACATTTTCAGAGAGTTTCCAAAACTTGGAAATTAAGTTCTGGGCAGATCTTAGCTCCAAAAATGCTAGGAAAATTCATGCAAACTCTATGAGCTATAATTGAAATTGTAGTTCACTAATTTTTACATGAACATGGGTGTGATCTCAGAATTAATTCTTCTTGCTTAATTGCTTAGAAAATTATTCTGAACAAACCACTCAATGAAAAGTGCTAATTTTTGGTCCAGAGGACTTTCTTGTGACAAGGAACTCACATGAAAATTCTCAGCTCTATTGGAGCTCTGGATCACCCCTGTTCTGTTTAATCACTTAAGGTGATCAATATAGAAGAGGGGAGAAACCACTTAGCACTTAATCATGTGCTTAGATCCAAACTCAAACCACTAGCACCAGTGTCATTTTAAATTCTTAAACAGAGTTCCAGTTTTTTGTAAACTTGTTATTAGAACTTGTAGCAAAATCTTTACAAATAAACATATGTGCATATTCATTACGTGTAGCATCTACGTGAAGGACTTGAAGTCATCGGAGTGGAGATCAAGGAAGGAGGACAGCACTTGATCAAGCCAAGTGATCTTCACTAACTGAATCTTCATATATATATATATATATATATATATATATATATATATATATATATATATATATATATATATATATATATATATATATATATATATATATATATATATATATATAAGTCCCCTGCAAAACAAAGGCAAGCCCCGGTTTGCATCAAATTTACAAGTTTTTATTTGTATTCACTTCATACGTCTAGCATTTTATTTATTGCATTACGTCTAGATGGTATTAAACTCCAAATGCATGACCCAGAAAACCCTGGAGTTTAATGTAGGATATGTTATCAATTAATTATAACTGCTGATCTCAACAAAAGTGGATTAAAAGAAGCAAATCTCGAGTGGGCAGATTCCTACTCGTGAACAGGGATTTAGGGGGATCAATAGGAAGAGTTGGAAATTGATCCTCATAGTTGGGAATGGAGACTGGGCAGTGGATGGAAGGTCAAGGTCGTGGTCCTGTGAGCCTAGTCTATGTCTGAGTCGATTAAGGCCCGTTCTCGTGTGCGGCCCGTTGGGCAAGTTACAAATACTTCTCAAAATAAACTACAGCGGAAGACTATTACAACTCACGTCTCATACCTATGCTAAGCAACAGAGAAGGTGTCCAGCCCGCAGACCCTTCTCTCTAGCAACACTGTCATAATAGCAGCGGCAGGGGTTATCCTGAGTTCATCACTCGGAGAGCTCCGAGTCTCATCAGGTACCTGTACATCTCAGCGTACAGTGATTACCTGCAAAACAACTTATGCAGTATCTGTGAGCACGAAGCTCAGCAAGACTGACCCGTCACCCTAGTCATGAAACTCTACATGATAAAAATAGAGGGCTAATTATAGCAGTTTGCACAAACGATAAACTTGAGCTAAAGGAGAGTCCTTACTTCAAGTTTTAATCAATTTTTATAGACCTCGCGCAACTTACATCGAGACTCCACAATCAAACAAGAAATGCTTCATCTCGATGTCACTTGCCCGAGGTGAAAGTATGATGTTTTATTATGTGTGCTGTTGGGTGCCGCATCGCACGGCACCACCCAATGCGATTCCCGGGTGAGGTGTCCCATCCCCGTGAGTGATCGGGACGGCGGGATCCCTCACACGCGAGGGATGGCGAATCGACTCGATATACACCTGCAGGGAAACCCAAAGAGCACGTCATGTACGCCCACCCATGGATCTGCACAGCACGCTCACTCGATGTCGTACGGGACAACCTTTCACCCAACAGCCCAAACGTCGAACCGGTCGCACCGAAACGAGCAGGAGGTTCCCTACACGCAGCCTCTCTCTATGCCCGTTAGCCGATTTCCACCTTGCTGCCCTAAACCTACACCTATAAATCGGTGTGCTATGCCTCGACGTCCGGAGGTTTAGGTTACATCGGTTTATCGGGGTCCATATATCCGATATGCCTTCGGTACATTCAATACTTGTTCAGCAGGGCCGCACACGGATCGGTCCTCAATAGACACGGACAGGGCTGCGCACGCAAGATTTCCTCTTGCTGCGCCCTAGCCCCTTCCTAGTCTCATTTTCATTACTAAAGTGATCTCACATCACTCGAAGCAAGCCCGTGTGTCCCAAACCTAAACTCGCGAGTAGATTCCAACTACTCGACTTGTACCGAAGTCCTATAAATTATTAAGTATAGCCCGTCTACTCGAGGCTTTAGACACTACCCTCACTCTTATAGGCAAGTTCTGGTTATGCAAGTGGGGTTCCCTAAATGCTACACCTAATGCACATTCATACTTTACCCTAGATATGTAAACAAAACAAAACTTTATAAAAAGGTTAATGCAAACCGGGGCTTGCCTTGTTGCTGCTGGTCAGGGGTTAGGTCTTCGTCCGGAAGGAGGAAGTCAAGTACTTCCGGAGTCTCCTCGCCTTCGGCGACTACACGTTAATGAGATACTACATGTCAATTCAAATGCAATGTGTAAACTTGAACAAGTATTTACTAATATCTTTAGCTAACACTCCCCTTTGGTTCTGAAACTTTTATGGTGGCTTGGTAGGGTCCTAACCAGAGTCTTCACCAAGTTTCATTTGAAAAAAAGTTCATTTGAGCTTTGTACAAATAAAAGCCTATTTGGTCAATAATTGAGCCTCTATGTAATTCCAGGGGTTTTCATGGCTCCAACCATTACTTTCTGGAAACTAGAATTTAAGATGGTTCTAATGGAATTAGTTTCATGTCATTAGAGGAATTTTAGAGGAAGTTATACCCAAAACAAGATTCGAGAAAATCTGAAAAATGTTTCTGTTCATTTTTCTATTTTCTCAGGGCAGTTCACTTAATCACCCCATTAGGGGGACTAAATGAACTTGGATTAATCTCGTCTGAGCTTGCCGGAGTCGGCTTCCTGGCCGTTTCCTGGCTCGGTACATGCCGCCTGGGGGTTTCCAGCTACGAGCAATCCACTGGTGCGGTGCTCTCGGGCTGCCGGCGACCTGAAATCGGTCGGCGACGTGCGCACCCCTCAGTGAAGCGTCGGCGCCGTGGCCCGAGCACCCTAACCCGCCACAGGTTCGGGGAACTTGCTCTAAAGCATCAGTGGAGGTTAGGCTAGCTCGGCAAGGCCTCAATATTGCTCGAAAACGGCAGCAAGTGGGGGTTCACCGTGTGCCCGAGTGTCCCCGCCGTGGCCGCCGATGAAAGAACTCGAAATTAGCTACCACTCCTCACTTCTAAGCTAGGATTGCGAAGGAAAAAGGTTCCCTATCCTCTCTAGCTCCTGTGTGCGCAAAATGAGCAGCTCTAACCGACAATTACGTATCAATTTCAAAAATTCTTACCCGCGGTTAGGTTTTTCCCGCCGAAAGGAGAACTCGAAATTCTCGAGCAACGGTGCACGGATTGCTCTGAAATTTGGGGAGGAGCAGCGCAGAGCGTTGGCGCACCTTGGGGTGCACTCGTTGGGTCGTGACACTGCCCGGTGTGAGCTGCCCATGAGAGCCCGACGTTGGTTTTCACCGTTCGCACCTCTGCTTCGGCGCTGATTCTTCAAAAACGGCCAACAGCAGTCCTGAACGTCAGAGCTGAGCTGAGGGAACTCTTGCACACACGCTGGCGCTCCCTTTTCGTGTTGCTAGCTTGAGCAGTCGGGGAGCGACGCGGCTCATGATCGGGACGAACCGACGCGGCGCCGGCGGCTCGTTTTTCTCGGGAGGGCAGAACAGGGCTTGGTGGGGCGGTTTGTGACCGACAGAGCGCTGCGTAGGGGAGATACAGGCGCGGTGAGACGTCGAGCTGGTCTCCAGCGCGAGATGAAAAACAGGAGGTGGCCTCCCCGTGCGGTCTCGGTGTCGGCCTGCCGTCAGTTGCTTTGAGCTCGGTCTGAACAGAAGAACTGGTTTGCTTCAGTGGTAAGTCTCCTCCCACTGACATGTGGGCCCCACCGTTCCTCTTCCCAAATATCTCCAAATTTTTTGCACATGCGAAGTTCACTCATATGGAGCTCAAATTCAAAAGCCATTTTGCAATTTGACAAGTTTTGCCTCAGTTTCAAATTTGAATTCAAATTTAGACGAAATTTACAAGTCCCTTTGATATACATCTCAAAGCACCTCCAAATTTCCTCAAAATTTGCTTTCCTCATAATTTGGACCTGATGAATTCAACTATGCCCTCTGATATTTTATTTGGCCATTGCACTTATAAATTTTTAAACAACAGTTTGAATTTCCCCTTTTTGGAAGTGCCCTTCTTCTTTTTGAAGTGACCCTTTTTGTTCAAACTGAATTTAAAGTCTTATTGCTCATGCAAACACTTACATGAGTAAACAAAAGTTTTTTTGCAAGTCCCATTTCTTGGGCTTTTACAGTCAAGACTCTGGTTAGGACCCTACCAAGCCACCATAAAAGTGTCAGAGCCAAAGGAGAGGGCTAGATAGACTTATGGTCTTTACATATTCAATTTAACACATTGCATTCAAATTGACATATAGTATATTGCTTACGTATAGTCGCTGAAGGCGAGAAAACTCTGGAAGTGCTAGATTTTCTTCTTCCGGATGAAGCCCTAACACCTGACCAGAAGCAACAAGGCATGCCCCGGTTTGCATTAACAAATTTTACAAAGTTTATCTTTATGTATACTTAGTATGTGGTATGTATGTTCATTAAGTGTAGGATGGACGAAACCCAAATGCATAGCCAGATTATTTCCACAAGAGTGAGGGTAGCGTTTAAGTCCTCGAGTAGTATATGCTGTGCTTAATGTTCATAGAACTTCGGTACAAGTCGAGTAGTTGGAATCTACTCGAGTGTATAGGAGTCGGGACATACGGGATTGGTTCGAGTGATGTGAGATCACTTTAGAAAGAAAATGAGACTAGGAAGAGGCTAGGGTGCAGCAATAGGAAGTCTTGTGGGTGCAGCCCTATCCGTGTCGATTGAGGACCGATCCGTGTGTGGCCCTGCTGAACAAGTATTTAACATACCAAAGGCATATCGGATATATGGGCCCCAATAAACCGATGTAATCTAAACCTCCGGGCGTCGAGGCATAGCACACCGATTTATAGGTGTAGGTTGAGGGCAGCAAGGTGAAAATCTGCTAATGGGCATAGAGAGATGCTCAGTGTAGGGAACCTCCTGTCCGTTTCGGTGCGACCGGTTCGATGTTTGGGCTGTTGGGTGAAAGGTTGTCCCGTACGACATCAGTGGAGCGTTCTGTGTGCAGCTCCGAGTATGGGCGTACATGATGTGCTCTTCGGGTATCCCTGCAGGTGTATATCGAGTTGATTCACCATCCCTCGCGGTGACGAGTACCTCTTGTTCATTGCGTCGTGACATAGATAAATTATGGATGTTATGATTCAATTCTGCTGATATGCATAATTGTATTGCTACATGTGTGCCACCAAATTTTGCTTACTAAATTTCAGATTCATGAACTGTTAACTTGTGGCTAAAAGATGAAATAAGGATGAACTTATAGGCATGTTCGTTTGCTAAAAATTATCATCTCATGTCCGCTGTGAACTGCATGTAGAAGTTCATGCATAGGTGAGTCGGTTAAGTCTTGTTGAGCCATCGTGCTCACTGTTGTTGCTATAAGTGTTTTTCAGGTGAGGAGTATCCCACGGACTCGGGTTATGTAAAAGCCCAAGAAAAGAGACTTGTAAAAACTTTTCATCACCTCACAACACCACACTTTTGTTGTGGATATCTTGTGTAAAATGGTGAAGAGAAAGTAACCTCCATCAAAGGAGTAATTAGAGGGGAAAGTCTACACTTTCACAAAGTAGGATTTCTACACATGAACATGAGAGGTTGAGCTCACCCCTAGAACTTAAAAAGTCTTGGGAAGGTTCAGTCCATGTTTCATGGAAATCCAACACTTTTTGAGGCACTTTTGGAGGTATTTGAAAAAGAGGCCAATTTGAATGTAAATTCAAATTGCAGCAACTTTCATCACTCAAATTCAAAAGTTAGCTTCATATTCAAACTCAGCACATTTTTCTGAGCTAGCCCACCAAATTTCATACCCATTGGAGTTCATCTTGTCGGGAGCTAAATTTGCAATAATTCCAAACTGAATTTGAATTTCAGTTTAAACATAAAGCAAATTTAGTCAAACAAAGTTTGAATTTGAGAACTCGAATTCAAACCAAGACTTGGGGGCTAAGTCTCTCATTCAATGTTTAGTTGCTGGGATATTTACAAAAGAAATGGAGAAGAGAGGATTAGGGGGAAGGTTGGGCCCACAGGTCAGTGGGAGGACTGTTCTCCAACCGAGAGCTGCCTGTTTCTCCCCGACGCCGGTCGAACACATTACGCCAGCTCCTGCTCCCGCACCCGAGAGGAAGGGACACCGCACGATCCAGCGCGCCGTTGAAGACCGACTGCAGCGGTGGTAACACGCGCAGCCACGTGATGATCGTCACTGCTCCCGTTGCCTCGCGCTGAACCAACCCGACTGCCGCCGATCGACTTCCATTGAGAATTCGGCCGAGCTCTTGTGTGCAGCACCCCTCCTAGCCAAAAACCACACCAGCTACTCATCCTCTACTTCCTCCGGCCGAAGACAGTCGAGTTTAGCTGCCCAAAACCAAGCCCGGAGACTCTTGGCGGTGACCGAGAAGAACAGCCAACACCCGCTCACCGTGGGCAGCTTGGACCAGAGGCTTTACCGGCCGAGCTAGGCCACTCGGAGACACGCCGGATAGTCACACTGCTACTGGCCAAGCCACAGCCCCAACGGTGGACCATCGAGTGTCAATTCGACGTTTTTCTCCAGGTGCATACACTCGGACCTCCAGGTGAGAATCTGTCAAATTCGTCCGTAATCTTCGTTCTTAGGCCACCAGACCGTGCACACGCGAACTAGGTTGGCTAACGGTCGATTTCCCTTCACAACCCTAGTTAGAAAACTTACGCCGTGTGGGGTATTTTATGTTGTTCCGAGCTCAACCGTGCGGTATGAAGTGGGTGCACGGAGAGAACCACCTTTGAGGTGTCGCCATGAGCAGGGGAGTGCTTTCCGTGCCTCCCTAGCACTCACTGGTGCTCTAGAATGGATGGGCTGAGTCGTTGGCAGGCTAGAACCACCGGGCGACGATGCCGATCATCCCCCGAGGCCGCCGCACGCTGCCGGCACAGTTCCGATCCTCTAGCGCCTGAACCGAGCCCACAAACATGTTTCCCGACCCCATAAACCCCCAGGCGGTGAGCCTCCGGCCGGGAGACGGCCGGAGACACTCAGCCGGCGAGGCGCCGCCTCGGTCCGGCGAGGTCAGCGCGCGCGCGGGAAGGAGGGCTCGGAGGAAGAAGAAGGGTGGGGCGGGCCCACCATTCAGTGAGGGAGAGTTTAAAACCGGATCGAATATGGCCCAGGATTCCATGTGGCTGTGCGCAGGGTAACCCTGTGGCCCGTGTGTTCTCGGTTCTCACTGGCTGGGATTTAAAGAGTGGGCCCAGGTTCTTTTCCAATAGCAAAACAATTCTAGTTTCGGCCCAATGTTTAGAAATTCATAACTTTTGCTAGGAAGCTCCAAATTTAGTGATTCTAATTGGGTTGGATTCAGCTTACATAGCTCTATCCAAATATGCAACCCAATTTGTATGAAACTCATTAATTAATTCTGGAAAATTCTTTAATGCTTTTCATCAAAAGAATTTTAGAGGGCGTTTGGTTCATCCAAAATATCCCAAATTTTGCCAGAATGTTGTTTAGGATGTTAGTGAATCCTTGTAAAAGTTTCATACAATTTGGAGTTGATTTGATCAGAGCAATTCAAATTTGAAAGTGCTGTGTTCATTTGAATACAGAAACATTTCCAGAGAAATTCCAAAATTTGGAAATTCAGTTCTGGGCAAATCTTAGCTCCAAAAATGCTAGGAAAATTCATGCAAACTCTATGATCTGTAATTGAAATTGTAGTTCACTAAGTTGGGCATGAACGGGGGTGTTACCTCAGAATTAATTCTTCTCTGCTTATTTGCTAAAATAATTATTCTGAACAAACCACTCAATGAAAAGTGTTAAATTTTGATCCAGAGAGTTGTCTTGTGACAAGGAACTCACACTAAAATTATGAGCTCCATTGGATCTCTGTATAACCCCTGTCCTGTTTTTCACTTGAGGGGTTAATATGGGAGAGGGGGGAAAACCACTTAGCACTTAATCATGTGCTTAGATCCAGACCCAACCCACTAGCCCCAGTTTCCTTTTAAATTCTTAAACAGGGTTCCAGTTGTTAGAAACTTGTTATTAGAACTTGTAACAAAAGCATTACAATAAACTCATGTACATATTCATTAACATGTAGTATTTCATTAACGTTTAGTCGCTGAAGGCGAGGAAACTCCGGAGGTAATCGACTTCCTGCTTCCAGAAGAAGAACTCACCCCTGACAAGCAGCAACAAGGCAAGCCCCGGTTTGCATTAACTCTTTTATCAAGTTTTGCTTTGTTCACATAATTAGGGTGATGTATGAATGTGCATTAGGTGTAGGATGAATGGAACCCCACTTGCATGACCAGAAAATCTCCATACAAAAAATTTCAAATGATACCTCCTTAGAAAGAGTAGAAGATGTGTGACATCTTTACAATTCAAAGTTTCTGAAATTTCAGCACAGATTTCAGTGGAAACTCGAATTGAAAACAGCAACTTCCAAGGGAGGTGCTGTTAGAATTCTTCCAGAAATTCTGTTGATTTTAATTACCATAACTTTTTAACCAAAGCTGATCTGAGGGCAAATGAATACTCGTTGGAAAGATACTGAAGTTAACTTTAACTTTGGTATTTGGCTGGAGTCATGAAAATGCCTAGAACCGGATCAAAATCTTGGATATGTAGAAACTGGTCATCCTGACAGAGGCATGACAATTGCACTCATGGGGGAGATTGTTGTACCCTAGAGGTGGTTTCAGTACTTCCAATGGGTAGAACATACTCATGAGAGGTTATCTTCAACTAGTGAAAGATTTGAGTGTAGGTCTCACTCAAGTTTCTTTTACTAGAGGCCATGTTTGTGTCGTATTGAAGATAAAAGGTTGGCTTACATGATGACAAAGCGATAGTAATATCTCGTAGTGACCAAACCTAGTTGTGCTGAGCTTCCAGAGAGGAGGTTCATCAAGTTGGATTAAACTAGCTTGTATTTGGTCTTGTAATGGTGTAGCTTGTGCAAAGTTATTACATTATCTACATACGAGATGTATCGCATGATTTATTGTCATTATGTTTTTACGCCTATTTTTATTGGACTGCATACATTATGTTGCGGGACTGATGTTTATTGTCGTATGGTTGCAGATGGTTCGTACTAGGACCACGCATGAGGTTGGTGGCTCTAGCCAACAGGGAGGTGAGGACTCCCAGCTACCGGCCTACGACAGCACCCCGCAGCAGCAGCCACCACCGCCGCCTCCGCTTACCCTAGCGGATGTGATAGCGGCACTGGTGGGGGGTCGTGAGGAGCAGACCGACCTGCTCCGCACGATCGTGCAGAATAAGTCCCAGGCGGGGGGACGTCAAGACAGTGGGCCTCGTGAGCCCCGTGAGGTGTCGTACTCGGATTTCATGAGTACGCACCCTCCAGTGTTCACCGAAGCTGAGGAACCACTGGAGGCGGACAACTTGCTGCGGACCATCGAGTCCAAGTTCGGGCTGCTTCAATGTATGGAGCGGCAGAAGACCCTGTTCGCAGCGCAGCAATTTCACGGTGCCGCTGGTGCGTGGTGGGCGAATTATGTCGCCTCACGTCCGGCTGGCCATGCCGTGGAGTGGGAAGATTTCCGGGAGGCGTTCCGCGCCTATCACATTCCTCCCGGAATAATGAAGAGGAAGTTCTAAGAATTCTTGGAGCTGAAGCAGGGCGGGAGGAGTGCCCATGACTACTCCCGTGCCTTCAACCATCTGGCGCAATACACGTCAGACTATATCTCCACTGAGGAGAAGAAGCGGGAACACTTCTATCGGGGGTTACACCCCGAGATGAAGACACACCTCGTTCAGTGGAATCGCGGCACCTTCATTGACCTAGTCAATGCCACGATCATGCAAGAGGATGCTCAGCGGGAGTTGGCAGCTGAGCAGCGGAAGTGCAGCGCTCCACCCAGCGGTGGGAGTGGCGCTCCCATAGAAGTACCGCATGGTGTATCGGACACCATCCGGGCAGCAGTGGCATCCACCGACGCGACCTCAACGGTTCGGGGAACATCCTTTTCAGTCACCTCCGTTCCGTCCGCTGATGCCACCATCAAGACAGCAGCAGCAGCAGACGGCACCCCGGGCGTTTCCACCGCCACAACGCGCCCCGGGTTTCCGTCCACCGATCAGCGGGGGACCGCCCCGTTTCACCTGCTTCACGTGTGGCCAGGCGGGACACTTCGCGAAGGACTGTCCCCAGGGGCAGCAGAGCAGTGGGCAAGCCCAGTTCCAGGGCGGTGCTCGAGGTTGACCTCCGGTGAAGAAGGCTGGTCAGTGGACTGGGGGCGTCCGCAACCTCGACAATGAGGGTGCCCCAGAGGGAGACAACGTGCTGGCGGGTACGTTTACTCTCAACAATCAAGCCATCATCATACTTTTAGATTCTGGTGCAACCCACAACTTCACAAGTGCATCATATGTGGTTAAGCATCAGCTGGAAGCCTTTCCAACTGAGTGTTCTTATATGATCTGCTGACCGGGAGGAAAGATTTCAGCAACGATGATGGTTCCGAAAGCACCACTGTGCTTAGGTGGCGAGATATATCCCACTACTATGATTATCCTTGAGGGGCAGAAGATTGATGCAATCTTGGGATTGTCATGGCTAAGTTACCATGGCGCTGTCCTGGAAACCCTATCATGGACGATTCACCTCAACTCCCCATTACACCGTCCGCAGTCCCTCTTATTAGATAATCCAGTCCGGGAAGTTTCAGTGATCAACCATACTGAAGCTTTCAAGTTAGAGGACATCCCCATAGTCCGGGAGTACCCTGACGTGTTTCCGGACGATCTTCTGGGCATGCCACCGGAGCGGGATGTTGAGTTCAAGATTGAGCTGGCACCCGGGACTACACCCATATCACGGAGATCATACAAGATGGCTCCGAACGAGCTGGCTGAATTAAAAGAACAGCTCAATGATCTGTTGAGCAAGGGTTTCATTAGGCCGAGTTCCTCGCCTTGGGGATGCTCGGTGCTGTTTGTTAAGAAGAAGGATGAAACCCTGAGGCTGTGTGTGGATTACCGGCCGCTCAACGCCGTCACCATCAAGAATAAGTATCCACTGCCCCGCATTGACATTTTGTTTGATCAACTTGTTGGTGCAAGTGTATTCTCCAAGATGGACCTTCGCTCTGGATATCATCAGATAAAGATCCGGGCGGAGGATATCCCGAAGACGGCCTTCTTGACGAGATATGGATTATATGAGTATCTCGTCATGTCCTTTGGTCTCACAAATGCTCAAGCCCATTTCATGTATCTCATGAACTCGGTGTTCATGCCGGAGCTGGACAAGTTCGTGGTAGTGTTCATCGATGATATCTTGGTTTACTCCAAAACAGAAGCCGAACATGCCGAACACTTGCGGATCGTTCTTCAACGATTGCAAGACCACAAGCTCTACGCCAAGTTCAGCAAATGCGAGTTTTGGATCAGCCAAGTGCCATTCTTGGGACATATCATCTCAGCAGAAGGCATTGCGGTTGACCCAAGCAAGATAGAGCAAGTGCTGAAATGGAAAGCTCCCACTTCAGTTCATGACGTCAGAACCTTCCTCGGGTTAGTGGGATACTATCGGAGATTCATTCCAAGCTTCTCCAAGCTCGCTAAGCCGATGACAGAATTGCTGAAGAAAGGGACAAAATATATTTGGAACACGGCGTGTGAAGGAGCATTCCAAGCATTGGTGAAGCATCTCACCACAGCCCCGGTCTTAGCTCAGCCGGATACAACAAAGCCCTTCGACGTGTATTGCAACGCGTCCGGTATTGGGCTTGGCTGCGTGTTGATGCAGAAAGGACGTGTGGTCGCCTATGGCTCACGCAAACTTCGGAACCATGAGCAGCATTATCCCACTCATGATCTTGAGCTTGCTGCCGTGGTGTTGGCGCTAAAAATGTGGAGGCACTATCTCCTGGGGAATCTGGTGCATCTCTACAACGACCACAAGAGCTTGAAGTACATCTTCACCCAGAAGGAGCCGAATATGAGGCAAAGGAGTTGGTTAGAATTAATAAAGGACTATGAGATTGAGATCCATTACCACCCCGGCAAGGCAAATGTGGTTGCCGACGCGTTGAGTCGGAAGTCACATGTTCATAACCTCACCATTACCGCGGTGGAGGAGGAAGAGCCGAGTTTATACTTGGTTCCTTATGGATCGCTATACAACCTTGCCCTCATCCCTACCATTAGGGCGGACATAATTGCAGCTCAGAAGATTGATAAGGGTATGGCACATCTCCGTACACGGATAGACAACTGGTAGATCAAATGTTTCCGGAAGGATGATGAGGGGACGCTATGGTTTAATGACCGTATAGTCGTACCCCGGGATATGGAGTTGAGGAAAAAGATCCTCAATGAAGCCCACTTGTCTAAATACTCCATTCATCCGGGCAGCAACAAAATATACCAATATTTGAAAAAAAATTGGTGGACACGGATGAAACGGGAGGTAGCGAAGTACGTATCCGAATGTGATACGTGCAGACGAGTGAAAGCGGATCATATGAGGAAATCAGGGCTGTTACAACCCCTGAAAATTCCAGCATGGAAATGGGAGGACGTGAGCATGGATTTTATTGTGGGATTACCCTTAACATCCAACAAACATGATTCCATTTGGGTGATCGTTGACCGACTGACCAAGTCAGCTCACTTCATCCCCGTACATACACATTTCCATGCCAACAGATATGCGGAGTTATATATTGCCAGGATTCTATGCCTGCATGGTGTACCCAAGACCATAGTCTCAGACCGAGGTGCATTGTTTGTGTCTCGCTTTTGGGAGAAGTTGCATGCTGCTTTAGGTACTAGACTGATTAGAAGGTCCGCCTACCACCCTCAGACAGATGGCCAAACAGAGAGGGTGAATCAGGTTCTGGAGGACATGTTGAGAGCATGTGCTATCCACCATGGTAGGAACTGGGATGATCACCTACCATTGGCGGAATTCTCGTACAACAACGGCTATCAGGCGAGTATCAAGATGGCACCCTACGAAGCTCTCTACGGTCGCAAATGCCGCACCCCATTAAATTGGTGCGAGTCCGGTGAAAGGGTCACATTCGGGGTTGATGTGGTGAACGGCGCCGAAGAGCGAGTTCGTGCGATTCAAGCTAACTTGAAGGCCGCTCAATCCTGGCAGAAGAGCTACGCTGATAAGAGGCCTAGACCGTTGCACTTTGACGTTGGTGAACACGTGTACCTCCGCGTGTCTCCGATGAAGGGCGTGCACCGGTTCGGTGTCAAGGGGAAGCTCGCTCCCCGTTTCATTGGGCCCTATGCTATCACCGAGAAGTGCGGACCAGCGGCGTATCGATTGGAGCTACCGGCATCCCTTGCTGGTGTCCATGATGTTTTCCATGTTTCGCAACTGCGAAAATGTTTAAAGCATACAGCTGCTGTTCCTATTGAAGACATCGTCGATCTGAAACCGGATTTAACTTATGATGAATATCCGGTGGCAATTATTGATGAGAAAGCCCAAACAACGCGTAGCCGAACGTTGTGGTTCTACAAAATACTCTGGAGCAACCACACCGCTGAAGAAGCGACGTGGGAGAGCGAGGAATTCCTTCGCTCAAATTACCCAGAGTTCACGGCGTCTCAACACGGGTAAGTCCCTGCTACATCGCTATCTTTCTTTGTATAATATCCGGACGAGATTCTTTTAAGGAGGGAGGGATGTAAAAGCCCAAGAAAAGAGACTTGTAAAAACTTTTCACCACCTCACAACACCACACTTTTGTTGTGGATATCTTGTGAAAAATGGTGAAGAGCAAGTAACCTCCATCAAAAGAGTAATTAGAGGGGAAAGTCTACACTTTCATAAAGTAGGATTTCTACACATGAACATGAGAGGTTGAGCTCACCACTAGAACTTAAAAAGTCTTGGGAAGGTTCAGTCCAAGTTTCAGGGAAATCCAACACTTTTTGAGGCACTTTTGGAGGTATTTGAAAAAGAGGCCAATTTGAATGTAAATTCAAATTGCAGCAACTTTCATCACTCAAATTCAAAAGTTAGCTTCATATTCAAACTCAGAACATTTTTCTGAGCTAGCTCACCAAATTTCATCCCCATTGGAGTTCATCTTGTCAGGAGCTAAATTTGCAATAATTCCAAACTGAATTTGAATTTCATTTTAAATAAAGCAAGTTTAATCAAACAAAGTTTGAATTTGAGAACTCAAATTCAAACCAAGACTTGGGGGCTAAGTCTCTCATTCAATGTTTAGTTGCTGGGATATTTACAAAAGAAATGGAGAAGAGAGGATTAGGAGGAAGGTTGGACCCACAGGTCAGTGGGAGGACTGTTCTCCAACCGAGAGCTGCCTGTTTCTCCCCGACGCTGGTCGAACACATCACGCCAGCTCCTGCTCCCGTGCCCGAGAGGAAGGGACACCGCACGAGCCAGCGTGCCATGGAAGACCGACTGCAGCGGTGGTAACACGCGCAGCCACGTGAAGATCGTCACTGCTCCCGTTGCCTCGCGCTGAACCGACCCGACTGCCGCCGACCGACTTCCATTGAGAATTCGGCTGAGCTCTCGCGTGCAGCACCCCTCCAAGCCAAAAACCACACCAGCTGCCCAAAACCTAGCCCGGAGACTCTTGGCGGTGACTGAGAAGAACAGCCGACACCGGCTCACCGTGGGCAGCTCGGACCAGAGGCTTTCCCGGCCGAGCTTGGCCACTCGGAGACACGCCGGATAGTCATGCTTCTACTGGCCAAGCCACAGCCCCAACGGTGGACCATCGAGTGTCAATTCGACGTTTTTCTCCAGGCGCATACACTCGGACCTCCAGGTGAGAATCTGTCAAATTCGTCCGTAATCTTCGTTCTTAGGCCACCAGACCGTGCACACGCGAACTAGGTTGGCTAACGGTCGATTTCCCTTCACAACCCTAGTTAGAAAACTGACGCGGTGTGGGGTATTTTATGTTGTTCCGAGCTCAACCATGCGGTTTGAAGTGGGCGCACGGTGAGAACCCCCTTTTTGGTGTGGCCGTGAGCAGGGGAGTGCTTGCCGTGCCTCCCTAGCACCCACTGGTGCTCTAGAACGGATGGGCTGAGTCGTTGGCAGGATAGGACCACCGGGTGACAATGCCGATCATCCCCCAAGGCCGCCGCACGCTGCCGGCACAGTTCCGATCCTCTAGCGCCTGAACCGAGCCCACAAACATGTTTCCCGACCCCATAAACCCCCAGGCGGCGAGCCTCCAGTCCTTAAAACCGGATCGAATATGGCCCAGGATTCGGTGTTGCTGTGCGCAGGGTAACCCTGTGGCCCGTGTGTTCTCGGTTCTCACTGGCTGGGATTTAAAGAGTGGGCCCAGGTTCTTTTCCAATAGCAAAACAATTCTAGTTTTGGCCCAATGTTTAGAAATTCATAACATTTGCTAGGAAGCTCCAAATTTAGTGATTCAAATTGGGTTGGATTCAGCTTGCATAGCTCTATCCAAATATGCTACCCAATTTGTATGAAACCCATTAATTAATTCTGGAAAATTCTTTAAACTTTTCAGCAAAAGAATTTTAGAGGGAGTTTGGTTCATCCAAAAATCCCCAAATTTTGCCAGAATGTTCTTTAGGATGTTAGTGAATCCCTGTAAAAGTTTCATACAATTTGGAGGTGATTTGATCAGAGCAATTCAAATTTGAAAGTGATGTGTTCATTTGAATACAGAAACATTTCCAGAGAAATTCCAAAACTTGGAAATTCAGTTCTGGGCAAATCTTAGCTCCAAAAATGCTAGGGAAATTCATGCAAACTCTATGAGCTATAATTGAAATTGTAGTTCACTAAGTTGGGCATGAACATGGGTGTTACCTCAGAATTAATTCTTCTCTGGTATTTGCTAAAAGAATTATTCTGAACAAACCACTCAATGAAAAGTGCTAAATTGTGATCCAGAGAGTTGCCTTGCGACAAGGAACTCACACAAAAATTCTCAGCTCCATTGGAGCTCTGGATCACCCCCGTCCTGTTTAATCACTTGAGGGGTTAATATGGGAGAGGGGGGAAAACAACTTAGCACTTAATCATGTGCTTAGATCCAGACCCAACCCACTAGCCCCAGTTTCCTTTTAAATTCTTAAACAGGGTTCCAGTTGTTAAAAACTTGATATTAGAACTTGTAACAAAAGCATTACAATAAACTCATGTACATATTCATTAACATGTAGTATTTAATTAACGTGTAATCGCTGGAGGCGAGGAAGCTCCGGAGGTTCTCGACTTCCTGCTTCCAGAAGAAGAACTCACCCCCTGACCAGCAGCAACAAGGCAAGCCCCGGTTTGCATTAACTCTTTTATCAAGTTTTGCTTTGTTCACATAATTAGGGTGATGTATGAATGTGCATTAGGTGTAGGATGAATGGAACCCTACTTGCATGACCAGAAAATCTCCATAAGAGTGAGGGTAGTGTCTAAGACCTCAAATAGACAGGCTATGCTTAAAGATTCATAGGACTTCGGTACAAGTCGAGTAGTTGGAATCTACTCGCGAGATAGGCTTGGGAGACACGGGTTCGGTTGAGTGATGTGAGATCACTTTAGTAATGAAAATGAGACTAGGCAGGGGCTAGGGTGCAACAAGAGGAAGTCTTGTGTGCGCGGTCCTGTCCGTGTTGATTGAGGACCGATCCGTGTGCAGCCCATGCTGATCAAGTTTGAACGTACAGAAGGCATATCGAATATATGGGCCCTGATAAACCGATGTAGCCTAAACCTCCGGGCGTCGAGGCATAACGCTCCAATTTATAGGTGTAGGCTGAGGGCAGCAAGGTGGAAATCCGCCAACGGGCATAGAGAGATGCTCCGTGTGGGGAACCTCCTGCTCGTTTCGGTGTGACCGGTTCGACGTTTGGGCTGTTGGGTGAAAGGTTGTCCCGTACGACATCGAGTGAGCGTGCTGTGCAGCTCAACGGCTGGGCGTACGTGACGTGCTCTTTGGGTTTCCCTGCAGGTGTATATCGAGTCCATTCGCCGTCCCTCGCGGTGAAGAGTACCACTTGGTCACTGAGTCGTGACGTAGAATAATGGATGAAATATGTTGATTCAATATTGCTGATATGATATAATATTGTATTGCTACGTGTTTGCCACCAAATATTGCTTACTAAATTTCAGCTTCCTGAACTGTTAACTTGTTGCTAAAAGCTGAACTAAGGATGAACTTGTAGGCGTGTCCATTTGTTGCAATATTACTATCCTATGTCATTGTACACCTCATGTAGAGTTTCATGTTTAGGTGAGTCGGTTAAGCCTTGCTGAGCCTTCGTGCTCACGGTTGCTGCTTAAGTGTTTTTCAGGTAAGGAGCCACCCACGGACTCGGAGTACGAGTCCACCGGCGAGGGTTAACCTCCGTCGGGAAACACTGCTGAGTGGGAGCCGTACACGCCACGCTGAGCTGAGGAGTGCAGCCAGTGTTGGTTGCCCTAGGGCTGGGCAACCGACTTTTGCTAGATAGGCGGGCGTGAGTTGTACAGAGTAGACATCCGCTGTGTAAAATAAATACTAGTTTGTAACTGAAGTTGTACCTTTTTGTACAGTTCAGTTTGTTTTGCCCATGTAATATATTGTGTCCTTATGACGTGTGCTGTCGGGTGTCGCATCTTGCGGCACCACCCTCTGCGATCCTGGATGAGCGGATCCCGGTACGCAACAGGTTACGAGTCCACCGGTGAGGGATACCCTCCGTCGGACCACGGTTGAGTGGGAGCCATACACGCCGCGCTGAGCTGAGGAGTGGAGCTAGTGTGGTTTGCCCATAGGACTGGGCAACCGACTTTTGCTAGATAGATGGGGTGAGTTGTATAAACATAGCTTCCGCTGTTGTAATCCAAATACTTAGTTTGTAACTGAAGTCTTGTACTAGTTTGTACATATTCAGTTGGTTTTCTATGATACAAGTTCTTATGATGTTTGCTGTCGGGTGTCGTATCGTGCGGCACCACCTTCTGCGATCCTGGATGAGCGGATTCCGGTCCGCCACAGGCTGGTATTAGAGCCGCATTCGGGATAGCATAGTAATTAAGGACTGTATTACGGGAAAACTTAGGTCTACGGTGAGGATTCACTAGCATGCCCAAGTAAGGACAATATTAGCATGATTAATTAAAGTTTCAATACTAACATATGTGTTATAATTCTAAATTTTTTATTATGTAACGACGCAGCTACGCTCAGGTAAAAATGGTAAGGAACGCCACCAAAAGCGGTTCAATTTCGGTTAGCTCCCTTGACGAGGAATGTGGTTCAGGGACAGGTCTCACAGCATGGTGTGAGACGTTAATATGAAACTCTTAGACTCATCATGTTCCTGAGTTCATATGAAACGCTGATCCCTAGCGTGCATTAGGCAAGCAAGTGGAGACCCCATCATGTGGTCAGTAACGCGATAGTGTGTTCGTCTGGAAATAGCCCAGGAGGACATACGCAACGCTTGCCATCAGTGTGCCCTGTAGGGCAGTAGGTGGTATCCATTTGGGTGATAAAATTCCCAACCGTGACGACCCGTTCCGCTCTGCTCGGGTTCCCCGTCGTGTGGTGTGAAAACACGATCACGTACCTTGAGACGTGGCTTAACTCAAGGACGGCCGTATGGCAATGATATGGGCGTATGTATTTACTTTGAAATATGGACCTGCCTGAAATGAAAATAACCCTTGAGTGCATCATTATTATGTGTTCTTCTGTAGGTACAAACCACATATGTAAACCATGTAGTACACGTGTGTGAGAGACCGTTTAGTGCCACAATTGGACGTATATGCCGGTATAATCCGTTAGCATTTTCTTTTTGCGAGGAACGTAGTACCGTCATATAATAGGCATTTGCATGAAATATAATGGTAACAAGGAACTAAAATAACCAAGTTTCAATATGTAGGACCCTGGTTGGGTATAAAAGTTCACTAGTTGATCAGATTAGTTCACAGGGATTGAAAAACAGAGTGCTCTGTTTTGGGTAGCAAGTCTGCTGAAATTTAACAGAGCATAACTCACAGATTATTTAGCCAATGGAGGTGTGGTATATAGTTCTAGAAATAGATTTAAGTTCTCTACAACTTTGTTGTAGACTTCCAGAGCTGAATCACACCTTAAACTTGCTGAAAATCCGGATGATTGTAAACTGTCCAGAACGAGGACAGATTCAAAACACTCTCTGGACTGTGCTTTTTTTCAAGCATAACTTACTGTAGAAAACTCTGAAATTATCATATGATACATATTTGGAAAGGGTAGGAGATGTGTTACATCTTTGTAATTCAGAGTTTCTGCAATTGCAGCACGGAATTCAGTGGAAATTAGAGTTGAAAACAGCAACTTCCAATGGAGGTGCTGTTGAAATTCATACAGAAATTCTGTTGACTTTGAATTATCATAACTTTTAACCAGAGCTTATATGAGGGCAAATAAATACTCGTTGGAAAGATACTGAAGTTAACTTTAACATTGGTATTCAGCTTGAGTCATGAAAATGCCCAACACCAGATCAAAATCTGGAATATGTAGAAACTGGTCATTCTGGCAGAGGGATGACAGTTGAACTCATTTGAGAGATTGTTGTACCCTAGGGGGTTTAAGTACTTCCAATAGGGTAGAACATACTCATGAGTGGTTATCTTCAACTAGTGAAAGATTTGAGTATATGTCCTACTCAAGTTTTTTTTGCTAGAGACCATGGTTGTGTCATATTGAAGATAAAAGGGTTGTATACGTGATGACAAAGCGATATTAACATCTCGTAGTGACCAAACCTAGTTGAGTGAACTTCCAAAGAGGAAGTCCGTCAATTTGGATTGAACTAGCTTGTATTTGTTCTGGTAATGGTGTAGCTTGTGCAAAGTTAATACGTTGTCTATATACGAGATGTATCGTATGTTTTACTGTCATTATATTTTATGCCTATTTTATTGGACTGCACGAAGTATGTTACGGGACAGATTTTTATTATCGTATGGTTGCAGATGGTTCGCACACGGGCCACGCATGAGGTCGGTGGCTCTAGCCAGCAGGGGGGTGATGACTCCCAGCCACCTGCCTACGACAGCACCCCGCAGCAACAACCGCCACCGCCGCCTCCGCTTACACTAGCGGATGTGATCGCAGCCCTGGTTGGTAATCATGAGGAGCAGACCGATCTGCTTCGCACAATCATGCAAAATACGTCCCAGGTGGGGAGGCGTCAAGAGAGGGTGCCTCGTGAGCCCCACATTGTGACGTACTCGGACTTCATGAGTACGCACCCTCCGGTGTTCACTGAAGCAGCAGAACCCCAGGAGGCCGACAACTGGCTGCAGACAATCGAGTCTAAGTTCGGGCTGCTCCAATGCACGGAGCGGCAGAAGACACTCTTCGTGGCGCAGCAGCTTCACGGTGCTTCTGGTGCGCGGTGAGCGAACTATGTCGCCTTACTGCCGGCTGGCCACGCCGTGGAGTGGGAAGAATTCCGGGAGGCGTTCCGCGCCTACCATATCCCTCCCTGGATAATGAAGCAGAAGTTTCAAGAGTTCTTGGAGCTGAAGGAGGGCGGGAGGAGTGCCCATGACTACTCCCGTGCGTTCAACCATCTGGGGTAGTATGCGTCAGATTATGTCAAAACTGAGGAGAAGAAGTGAGAGCACTTATGACACGACCCCAATGGTCCTGTCGAGCCAGGATCACGCTGAGGGGTGCTGCGTTGCACAGCACCGTATAACACACGTCAAAGGTGCAAAGCGGAAGCGGAAGTTTTATTACATAAACAGGTTTATGAACATGTTTACATCAAAATAAGTTCAGTCTACACTCACGGGCGTAGACTAAGCATCAAGTGCACGTTCAGCCCTCGAAAGTGTCCTTGCTAGCACACACGCACACTAACTCTGCGGCTGGCACGACTCCCACTCGACGGGGTTCCCCTCCTGGGGTTCCGTCTCCTCTTCGGGAGTCCCTTCCTCATAGAACCCTGCAAAAGCTTCAAACACAAGAAGTGAGCACGAAGGCTCAGCAAGTCTGACCCGTCTCACCTAAACATGGAACTTCTACATGAGGATAATGGGTTACATGAGGTAAAAATCATTTGCAAGGACTCGCCTAATTAGTAGAACCTTACTTTCAAGTTTTAGCAGCAGGTTGTGGAGAACCTTACGCTAAGGCACATGAGAGAGCCGCAATCAAACAAGAAACGCATTTCTCTCATGTACTTTGCCCAATGTTGAAAAGAACTTTAGTTAGCTCTAAGCTACAGCATATCATTAACAATCAATGTCCAGCTTTCAATCAGCAACATTTTAATATGTGACTAGCCTGTTCTTTCTACGTCACAGTACAGTGAACAAGTGGTACTCACTGACCGCGAGGGACGGCGATTATAATCGATTTACACCTGCAGGGTTACCCGAACAACCCGTCACGTACGCCCGTACTCGATGTTGCCTCCAACAACCATCACGGACGCCGTACGCGACTACCTTTCACCCGTTAGCCAAATATTGAACCGGTCCCATTGTCCCGAGCAAGAGGTCTCTGCACGCGCATCTCCGTGCCGCCAGCCGATTTACACCTCGAGCTCTCAACCTACCCTCTGAACGACGGGCAATGCCTCAATACCCAGCTACCCGCGTTACATCAGTTTCCCGTTTCCCATATAGCCGGTAGGTCTTCGGTACTGTTCTAGCTTGTTCAACAGGCCCGCACACGGCTCGGTCCTCAATCGACACAAGCGGAGCTACAGCACACAGGCCCCAAAGTCCTGCTGCCCGTACTCTCCGCTCGGTCTCATTTTCTTGCCATGTGTATCATGTGCTATCTCTACCCGAGCAATGTGCCTCTAGCCTATTCTCGCGAGTAGTTCCAACTACTCGACTTGTACCGAATCCTACTCTATCCTAGCAATGCAGTGGCTAACGAGGTTTGCAATCCTAAACCCAACCCGTGGTTTTCTTGGCTATGCAGTTGGATTTCCAAACAAGACTCTAATGCACAGAATAAAGGAAACAGGTATGTGCTCCAAACAATAAAAATTTGTAAAAAGGTTAATGTAAACCGTAGCTTGCCTTGCTGCTCTTGGTCGTAGGCTAGCTGTTCCTCCGGAGTAACGAAGTCTAGGACTTCGGGTTCCTCCTCGACCTTAGCGACTACATGATAGAAACAATACATGTATTAATTTAATGCATTTGTATTAAGTTTGAAGTTGTGAAGTCTATAACCTTTGCTAGATAGACCTAATGACTGTGAAACTTTTACTGTGGCTTGGTTACAACCTAAACAAAGACTTGGTCAAGTTTTAGTTGCAGCAAAGCTCATTTGAGCCCTCCACAAATAATTATGTCCTTGACCTTAATTGGAACTCTTAGGGTGTTCTAGGAATTTTCATGAGACAAACTATGACTTTCTGAAAACTAGATTTTCAGAGGGTTCTAATGGAGTTGGTCTCAATTAATTTGGAAGTCTCTAACTAAAGATATGAGCTAAACAATTTCAGAGAAAATTCTGAAAATGTTTCTGAACATTTTCTATTTTCTCTGGAACAGTTTTGCTAATCACACCATTAGGTGGACTGAATGAGCTCAAATGGATCTGAAATTTTTATGGTAGTTCAAGGATATTTTGGTGAACATCTCAGCAAAATTTCAGGATTTTCCTCCAAAGGATTCTCCAGTTAAAATTCCTAACAGTTTAAATTTTAAGGAATTAATCCTGGAGAATTAAGGAATTTCATGAAGTGAAACTTGATTTTCTGGAAAGTACTCAGAGAGCTGAATCCAGCAAAATTTGGTTCACTCAATTTGGAGCTTTCTAGCCAAAGTTATAAGGATTTGAAGTTTGAAGGAAATCTGAAAATCGGGGAAAAGTTTAAACTCGCGCGTGGGCCCAGGGGACACGCGTCGCACGCCTAGGCGATGGCACACCGCGGCCCACAAGGATTTTGCGCGCCAGCACACCCGATCCCGGCCGCAGCCGGATCCCGATTCAAAATATCGGCCGCTGACAGCTGGGGTCCACCCCCTTCTTCAACCTCGCGACACCCGCGCTCCGCCGCCGAGGGACCTCGCCGGAGAGCTCGCCGCCGGCTGTTGTACAGCTCCAAACTTCTTGATTCTGTCCTCCCCTGCCTACTTTTACTTGGGGAACAGGATCCGAGGGTCAGCTGCTCATGACAACGGCCGGAGCATGGTCGGCGACGAGCCGCCATATCGGAATGACTTCGGCCATGTCGGCTGACTCCCCTGGTACCTCAGCTACATGGGAAATCGGTCGGGGAGCATCAGTGGACCTTAGAGAAGGTCGACATGAGCTCGAGGCAGCTAGGGGAAGGCCCGAAATAGGTCCTCACCGTGCGCCCGATACCCCCCGTTCGTTCCGCCATTAGTAGACCTTAAATTACGCCGGGCACAGAGGTTCTCCGGCCCAGAGTTGTGAAGGCAACTTGTGCGTTACCGTGTCTAGCTCGTGTGGGAGTGGCCTGGGGCCCTCTAATCCTTTCTAGAGCACGAATTAAACAGAATCGTACCCGAAGGTCGTTCTGCACACAGAAAGGGGAAAAGTGGAAATTCGCCGCCGGTGAGCAACCACTCGAGCTGTGGCTCGGGGATGAGCAGCACCGGTCACCCGCGCGTCCAAGGGTGCCTTGGCCCGGGCGTGACAACGCCCAGGTTGGGCTGTCCACGAGAGCCCGAGGTGCGGCGGTTCCAAGTTCCGAGTTTGATCTTTCGGCACAGCCGATATCAATCGGTTTCAACCGAATTCTAGCAATGGGGAGGATGGAGGAAGGTCTCTAGTACCTTGCTGGGACTCTGGAGTGGAAGGAGGGAGCTGCGATCGGCGTCCTCCCATCAAGTCCGGACTGCGGAAACTTTCGGCCAGTGCTGGGTTCTTGCGGGAAAACACGTCGGTACCTCGGCCGAGGAGGGGGGCAGGCGCCTTAAGAAGGCTCTGCACCGCCTCATGCCCGCGCGTGATTAAGCAGCTGGTGGCGCGGTGGCTGGCCTCGGTGGCGATCACCGCTGCGGCTCGGCGACCCGAGTGAAAAGTCTCAGTCGGTTTGTGTTGAAGTAGAGGCTGACATGGGGGTCCCACCCTTCCTTTTAACCTCTGAAATTTACTTCTAATCACTGTTGTAAACAGTGAACTCCATACTACCCTTGGCAATTCAAATTATTCCCCCATGAGCCATTTGAATTGATCAAAGTTCAAATGAGGTTTGGTTTGAATGAATTTCAGCACAAGTTCAGTTTGAAATTCAAATAAAGTTTGAATTTCTCCCCTTAGCTCATGTCAAGATCAACTCCAAATGGAGTGAAAATTGGTGTGTGAGCTCACAAAAATGTGCTGAGTAAGAATATGCCTTCCCCTTTCAAATTCATGGTATAAAAACAGTTTGGATTTGAATATGTTTTCAAACTGCCCCCTTCCTATCTATACCCAAGATGACCTCAAAAAGGTTTTGAATTTGGGTGAAACTTGGCATGGACATCCTTAGCAAAGTGTAGGAGTTTTTCCTATGTCCAGCCCATCTATATCACATGTGGGAAATACCACTTTTGCAATGTGTAAGTTTGTTCCCTAATGAGCATGTTGATAATTGTTACTTGCTCTTCATTTGTGATCATCATTCTTCCTCAAATGAGGTGTGTGGTGTGGGGATGAACACTACAAATGGGTGTCAAAAACTGAGGCCCTTACATTCCTCCCCCCTTAAAAGAATCTCGTCCCGAGATTATAAGGTGAAAATGAGAGAGAGGACGGTGGAAAATTACCAGATATGCGACGTGAGAAAGTCGGGGTAGTTAGTGCGAAGGAATTCTTCGCTCTCCAATGTCGCTTCGTCCATGGAGTGATTACTCCACAGAACCTTGTAGAACCACAACGTACGGTTGCGTGTGGTTCGGGCCTGCTCATCAATAATCTGCACCGGTTCCTCCCGATAGGTGAGATCCGGTTGCAGTTCTTCAATGTCTTCCAGCTGAATGGTAGTTGATAGCTTGAGACACTTCCTCAGCTGGGAAATGTGAAAGACGTCGTGCACACCGGAAAGTGCTTCTGGTAATCTCAGCCGGTATGCTACCGATCCACATCTTTCGGTAATCTGGAATGGACCGATGAATCGGGGTGCCAACTTTCCTCTCACCCCAAATCTGTTTACGCCCTTCATTGGAGACACTCGTAGGTATACGTGATCTCCAACTTCGAATTGTAATGGGCTCCTTCTCCGGTCCGCATACTGTTTCTGTCGGGATTGAGCGGCTCTTAGGTTCGCTTGAATCAGTCGAACTTTTTCTTCCGCGTCGTTGACAAGGTCAATCCCGAAGGTAACCCTCTCGCCAGACTCACACCAGTTCAGCGGTGTGCGGCATTTCCTGCTGTATAGCGCCTCGTAGGGCGCCATCTTGGTGCTGGCTTGGTACCCGTTGTTGTACGAGAACTCGGCTAACGGCAAGTGCTCATCCCAATTCTTGCCGTGGTCGATAGCGCAAGCTCGTAGCATGTCTTCTAGGATTTGATTCACCTGCTCAGTTTGCCCATCCGTCTGCGGGTGGTAGGCTGAACTACGGATCAGCTTCGTCCCCAAGGCAGCGTGTAGCTGCTCCCAAAAACGGGACACAAATAAAGTGCCCCGGTCCGATATGATGGTACGGGGTACGCCGTATAAGCATAGGATCCGTGAGATGTACAGTTCAGCGTACTTCTTGGCGTTGTAGTTGGTGTTGACCGGGATGAAATGGGCAACTTTGGTGAGCCGATCGACGATCACCCACACAGAATCATGTTTCTGTAAGGTGGTGGGTAAACCCACGACGAAATCCATGCTCACGTCCTCCCATTTCCAGGCAGGAATGCCTAGTGGTTGCAGCAGTCCCGGTTTCCACATATGGTCTGCCTTCACCCTTCGACATGTATCACACTCGGACACGTATTTGGCAGTCTCTCGCTTCATCCGTGTCCACCAAAACCTTCTTCTGAGTTCTTGATACATTTTGTTGCTGCCGGGGTGAATAGAAAACTTTGATAAGTGAGCCTCATCAAAGATTTTCTTCCGTAACTCCGGGTTTCGGGGTACGACGATCCGGTTCTTGAACCATAGGACGCCGTCTCCGTCCTTCCGGAAACATTTCAACTCCCCACTGTCTACACGTCTCTACAAATGTGACATGCCCTTGTCATTCTTCTGGGCTGCCGCTATCTCTTCACGGATGGTGGGGATCAAAGCTAGGTTGTAGAGAGCTCCGTGTGGAATCACATGTAGTGGTCGTTCGCTCTCTTCCAACGGTGTGATGGTCAGATTATTGACGTGTGACTTGCGGCTCAGCGCATCTGCCACAACGTTTGCCTTGCCCGGATGATAATGGATCTCTATCTCATAATCCTTTATCAGTTCTAACCATCTTCGTTGCCTCATGTTCAGCTCCTTCTGAGTGAATATGTACTTGAGGCTTTTGTGGTCGGTATATAAATGTACGAGGTTACCGAGTAGGTAGTGCCTCCACACCTTCAGTGCAAGTACCACAGCAGCGAGCTCCAAGTCGTGAGTTGGATAATTTTGCTCATGATTCCTAAGCTGCCGTGATCCATACGCGACCACTCTTCGGTCTTGCATCAGCACACATCCGAGCCCAATGCCGGATGCATCGCAGTACACATCGAACGGTTTTGTTGTGTCTGGCTGCGCCAAAACCGGTGCTGATGTCAGGTGCTTGACTAAAGCCTTGAATGCTGCTTCACATGCTGGACTCCAAACATATTTGGTAGCTTTCTTCAGCAGCTCTGTCATTGGCTTGGCAATCTTCGAGAAGTTCGGAATGAACCTCCGATAATATCCCGCGAGTCCGAGGAAACTCCGTACCTCATGAACAGTTCTTGGGGATTTCCAATTCAGCACTTGCGTGATCTTGCTTGGGTCCACAGCGATACCTTCCGCTGAGATGATATGCCCGAGGAAAGGCACTTGCGATATCCAAAACTCGCATTTGCTGAACTTTGCGTATAACTTGTGATCCCGCAGCCGTTGCAAGACTATACGCAGATGTTTCTTGTGATCTTCCTCCGACTTGGAGTATACTAGGATGTCGTCGATGAAGACCACCACAAACTTGTCCAGCTCCGGCATGAACACCGAGTTCATTAAGTACATGAAGTGAGCTGGAGCATTGGTGAGGCCGAAGGACATGACCAGGTACTCATAAAGTCCATACCTTGTCGAGAAAGCTGTCTTTGGAATGTCCTCCACCCTTATCTTAATCTGATGGTACCCGGATCTTAAATCCATCTTGGAAAAGATCTTTGCTTCGACCAACTGATCAAACAACATGTCGATCCGTGGCAACGGGTACTTGTTCTTGATGGTTACGGCATTTAATGGACGGTAGTCCACGCAAAGCCGCAACGTTTCATCCTTCTTTTTGACAAATAATGCCGAACAGCCCCATGGCGAGGAGCTCGGCCTAATAAAACCCTTCTCCAGAAGGTCCGTGAGCTGAGTCTTCAGTTCAGACAACTCCTTGGGCGCCATCTTGTACGGCCTTCGGGATATTGGCATGGTTCCCGGTGCAAGTTCAATCTTGAACTCCACCTCTCTATCGGGTGGCATCCCCGGCAAATCGTCCGGGAATACATCCGGGAACTCTCGGACCACTGGAATGTCTTCCAATCTGATGGTTGTGGCTTGATAGACACTTGGGAGTTTTATTTCTGGACTGTCCAGAAATAATGAGTGAGAACCGTGCACCTCTGAGTTTAAGTGCACGACTCGAAGGACGGTGTCTAAAACAGCGCCGTGGTGGGTTAACCACGACATCCCTAGGATGACATCGACCTTCTGCCCCTCTAAGATAATGAGAGACGTGGGGTACACTCTACCCGCTAAGCATAATGGTGCTTTGGAGACCATTACGCTTGCTGAAATCTTCCCACCCGGTGAACAAATTAAATATGGACTATCGGTGGGTAGTATTGGCAAGCTGTGTTTAGCAATAAAAGCTTGGCTAATAAAATTATGCGTGGCGCCTGAATCAAATAGTACTATAGCGGGATGCTGGTGGAGTTGGAACATACCCGCAAGGATTGGCTCGCCCTCCGGCACGTCCTCAATGGCAAGCTGGTGGACAGTACCGGGCCTAGGGTTTGCCCGCCGCGCATTAGTAGGGTTCCGGGGTTGATTCCTCCCTGGAAACTGTGGTGCCACTCCGCCGCCTTGCCTCTCCGGGCAACTGCTCGCGAAGTGTCCTGGACGACCACACTTGTAACATGTGGCCGCTGCTGGTGGAGTACTCGGGGGACGAAAGCCCGGCATGCGTTGCGGCGGTGCAAACGCACGCGGCATCGCCCGCTGCTGCTGTTGTTGTTGCGGTGGTGCTGGCAGTGCCGGCCGGAATGCTGGTGAAGAGTACGGCCGACCGCGGAACGGCATCGACCGCTGTGGTGGTTGCCAGCGTGGGCCTGATGGTGGGCGATTCACCATCCGAAACTTCTGAGAAGGACCACCTCCTTCTCCGCTGCTCTGCGGCGCGCTTCGCTTTCGCTCTGCCGCCGCCAACTCCTTGCCGGAGTCCTCCTGAACAATTGCAGCATCAATTATGTCGTTGAGGCTGCCGCGATTGAACATCGCCAGCTTGTCCTTCAGGAGCGGGTTAAGCCCCTGGTAAAAGTGGTCCCGCCGCTTCTCGTCCGTATCTGCGTGATACGACGCGTAGAGCGCGAGATCGTTGAACGCCCTGGAATATTCCAGCGCGTTTCGGCTCCCTTGTTGCAGGTGTAGGAACTCCTGCGTCTTCCTCTTCATCAGACCTGGCGGTATATGATAGGCCCTGAAGGCCGTCCGGAACTCCGCCCAGGTCATCACTCGGTCGGTGGGTTGTGAAGCACAAAAGTTGGCCCACCACGCGCTCGCGGATCCTTGGAGCTGCTGGACCGCGAACTGAGTCTTGCGCTGCTCGCTAATTTGGAGCAGCCCGAACTTCATTTCTATGGCGTGGAGCCAGTTGTCCGCGTCAAGTGGTTCATCCGCCCTTGAGAATACAGGGGGATGAGTCGCCAGGAAGTCGGAGTAGGAGCTCTGTTGGCGCTCCTCATGATCTTGACGTCTCTCTGGGCGAGACGTATTCGCAATTAACGTTTGCAGCAGCTCTGTGTGCTGCTGATGTGAACCCGCCATTGCCGCGACAATGTCGGCCAATGTAACCGTCGGCAGTGTCGGTGGCGGTGTTTGCTGTTGCTGTTGCTGCTGCTGTCCCGAGGAGTCCTCGGGAGGCGGTTGGGAGGTCTCTCCCCCTTGGCTAGTACCTCCAACATCAGGGTTGGCATGAGTACGCGTCATTCTGAAATTCACCACAGCAGCAATTAGCACATGTCTTACTCAAAATTCCATAAACAGCAGTAGGTATTGAAGCGACGCATGATTAACTTGCACAACGTTCACATATATTGATAAAGCATAAACTTTATACAAGATACATCATTCTCGGATCTCCGAGAAGTCGTGCTCATGTCGTCATTACCTATACATACGCTACTGTCTACACGACATGTCACCGATTACAAAAGATGGGTTACGCTACCCTAGCTGCCCTACTTGGCAACCGTAACCCCCTACTCGGAGTAGAACTCGACCTCCTGTGGGTCGTCCTCCTCCGGTACCTCTTCTGGTGGCTCGGGGTCTACCACCTCTTCTCCCATTCCGGGCTCTCCCATGGCTGGAAGACCCAAGACTACCGGTACGCCCAATACCGGGGGCACGAAGTCCTGCAATGCATGCACCTCGTCCATAGCCTGGTTGTAGTCCTCTTCCCAGCCTTGTCCTTCCTCAATAGCGTCATCCCGTTCTTGAGCAAGGTCCTCATTCTGCTGGGTTAGGGTCTGCACCAGCTCTTGCAACGCCGCGATGTCAACACGGCCCTTCTTCTTTGCCTTCTTCAGACGACGCAACTGATTGTGTTGTTCATTCAGTCGCTTGATCGTCGGAAGGAGCACATTGCGGAGTGCACTGTGAGCACTCTCAAAATGATCTCCACGGCTTGTGCTCTCCTTGAACTTGGTGGCGAGATGCTCCGTATGAACAGCTTGGCTGTTCATCACAGTGTTCCCCGCCCTCATTTGGAGACTGAGATTTGCCTCCGCGGGGTTGTACCTTGGGCAACTCGGGTCTGTTGCCTCCAGGTACCTCTCTTCCCACACATGCTGAGCTCGTCCCTCCACCGGAACGAGTGCGTATGGTGTGCCCTCCATAGCCTGCACGTGTAGTTGGCAGAAACGTGACATAGTGTCACGGGCTGCCACTTGCCACATCCCTTCCGGTTGTCTTCCCCTCACCGTGACGGTGAATGGCACCCAACCGGGTGGCGTAGGCCCTGCAGGAACCTCGACATGGATCGTCCACGTCTTGTCCCCCCCTTTGCCTTCTTCCTTGGCGAAGTATTGCGGCATCTGGTTGTACCCGAAATATTGGAGCATTTGCCACAATGCTTCCGGGTAGCCGCTACGGTCAGAGCAGTGGGAAACTACCCACCCGTTCTCCAACCGTTTATCTGCTGCCATCTGTAAAATATATTTGAGAAATGTCAAATATTTATTTAAACAGTAAACCATTGAGTTATAACACAAGATATGTCATTGAACCCATAACACTTGGAAACATAGTTCAAATTTTTAAACAAATTTGACTGCTGATCTGCTGTTACCATGACAGCCCTGACCAGTTTCCATATCAATCTGATTTAGGCCAGGTTAAAAGCAAAACCAGTCCTGGAGCTCAACATCAAAGTTAAAGTTAACTTCAATAGCTTTCCAGAAAGTATTTGGTTGGCCTAATATCTGTCCTGGTTCAAAAGTTATGAGATGTCAAAGTTAACAGAATTTCTGGAAACATTTGGACAGCACCTCCCTGCCTTAGGTACTGATTTGATCCAAGAATCCCAGTTAATTCTGTTCCTAATCTGACAAAACTTTCTGTTACAAAGTTGTAACCCATCTCATAAGATTTCCAGAACTACCTCATTTCCTATTTTTGGATTTTTAAGCAGGAAGTTATGCTTAATTTACAGAGAGTTTACAGAGAGTCTTTGCTCTGTCCTGTTTTCTGGACAGTTTCAACTCTACTGCATTTTTCGAGTGGTTAAGGGATGAAACACCTCTGGAACTCAACAGAAAAGTTGTAAAGCTCCTCCAAAGCTTTCCAGAAATGTATCATACGACCCCAACCTCGAAAGAACTCAACCTCTAACCTCTGATTAACTCCAGCCTTGATTTAGCTGAAAACAGAGTGCTCTGTCCTTAACATCCTATAAGTTGAAAACTTGTTAGCTTTGAATATCCTGTTCAAGGGAAGGAGTTACATCAAGTTTTACTACTTTGGATCAAAACCTTCAAGTTTTTAACTGAAGTTGTTCATTTAGTTGGGTGTGACGTCGATGCGTCACCAGCTTATGTCGGTACTACGTCCTCACAAAGGAAAAACCTATACCGGACTTAGCCGGCTTCGTTAGTTCAGTGGCACTACTCGTCACTCGCACACGGATGCTACACGTCTAACGTTTCGTGGTAAGGCTACCTGCAGAAATTCAACCAATCATCAGACTCGGCTGCACACCGAGCCCGGAATCTATACAGTTGGTACACCCGGCCGTCATCACTCGCCCGGATGTTCTCAAGCCAAACACGCCTTGAGTTACGTGTTCACGTTTCAGACCACGTGACGGGGTCTCCCATGTTGCACCACGCACGCCAGGGACAGACGTTGATCGAATACCCCAAACGACATGAAGAGTCGTAGAGGATACTAAAGCGGGTCGGGTTACCTGCCACCCGTGGGGCTCCACCCTTCAGCTTGTGCGCACTGGTGGACAGCGCTTACGTGCACCCCCCAAGACATGAACGTCCCGAGATGCATGATTTTCCGACATAACAAATAGGTTAATAAGCCACTTTCTATATACTAATAACATCCTTATACGGGCTACTAACTCGTTCCTCACTGGATTTTTGAAAAATAAGACCTTTGTACTGTGTTAAACCTCAAGCGAGCTCTGATACCACGCTGACACGACCCCAATGGTCCTGTCGAGCCAGGATCACGCTGAGGGGTGCTGCGTTGCACAGCACCGTATAACACACGTCAAAGGTGCAAAGCGGAAGCGGAAGTTTTATTACATAAACAGGTTTATGAACATGTTTACATCAAAATAAGTTCAGTCTACACTCACGGGCGTAGACTAAGCATCAAGTGCACGTTCAGCCCTCGAACGTGTCCTTGCTAGCACACACGCACACTAACTCTGCGGCGTGCATGACTCCCACTCGACGGGGTTCCCCTCCTGGGGTTCCGTCTCCTCTTCGGGAGTCCCTTCCTCATAGAACCCTACAAAAGCTTCAAACACAAGCAGTGAGCACGAAGGCTCAGCAAGTCTGACCCGTCTCACCTAAACATGGAACTTCTACATGAGGATAATGGGTTACATGAGGTAAAAATCATTTGCAAGGACTCGCCTAATTAGTAGAACCTTACTTTCAAGTTTTAGCAGCAGGTTGTGGAGAACCTTACGCTAAGGCACATGAGAGAGCCGCAATCAAACAAGAAACGCATTTCTCTCATGTACTTTGCCCAAAGTTGAAAAGAACTTTAGTTAGCTCTAAGCTACAGCATATCATTAACAATCAATGTACAGCTTTCAATCAGCAACATTTAATATGTGACTAGCCTGTTCTTTCTACGTCACGCTACAGTGAACAAGTGGTACTCACTGACCGCGAGGGACGGCGATTATAATCGATTTACACCTGCAGGGTTACCCGAACAACCCGTCACGTACGCCCGTACTCGATGTTGGCTCCAACAACCATCACGGACGCCGTACGCGACTACCTTTCACCCGTTAGCCAAATATTGAACCGGTCCCATCGTCCCGAGCAAGAGGTCTCTGCACGCGCATCTCCGTGCCGCCAGCCGATTTACACCTCGAGCTCTCAACCTACCCTCTGAACGACGGGCAATGCCTCAATACCCATCTACCCGCGTTACATCAGTTTCCCGGTTCCCATATAGCCGCTCGGTCTCATTTTCTTGCCATGTGTATCATGTGCTATCTCTACCCGAGCAATGTGCCTCTAGCCTATTCTCGCGAGTAGTTCCAACTACTCAACTTGTACCGAATCCTACTCTATCCTAGCAATGCAGTGGCTAACGAGGTTTGCAATCCTAAACCCAACCCGTGGTTTTCTTGGCTATGCAGTTGGATTTCCAAACAAGACTCTAATGCACAGAATAAAGGAAACAGGTATGTGCTCCAAACAATAAAAATTTGTAAAAAGGTTAATGTAAACCGGAGCTTGCCTTGCTGCTCTTGGTCATAGGCTAGCTGTTCCTCCGGAGTAACGAAGTCTAGGACTTCGGGTTCCTCCTCGACCTTAGCGACTACATGATAGAAACAATACATGTATTAATTTAATGCATTTGTATTAAGTTTGAAGTTGTGAAGTCTATAACCTTTGCTAGATAGACCTAATGACTGTGAAACTTTTACTGTGGCTTGGTTACAACCTAAACAAAGACTTGGTCAAGTTTTAGTTGCAGCAAAGCTCATTTGAGCCCTCCACAAATAATTATGTCCTTGACCTTAATTGGAACTCTTAGGGTGTTCTAGGAATTTTCATGAGACAAACTATGACTTTCTGAAAACTAGATTTTCAGAGGTTTCTAATGGAGTTGGTCTCACTTAATTTGGAAGTCTCTAACTAAAGATATGAGCTAAACAATTTCAGAGAAAATTCTGAAAATGTTTCTGAACATTTTCTATTTTCTCTGGAACAGTTTTGCTAATCACACCATTAGGTGGACTGAATGAGCTCAAATGGATCTGAAACTTTTATGGTAGTTCAAGGATATTTTGGTGAACATCTCAGCAAAATTTCAGGATTTTCCTCCAAAGGATTCTCCATTTAAAATTCCTAACAGTTTAAACTTTGAGGAATTAATCCTGGAGAATTAAGGAATTTCATGAAGTGAAACTTGATTTTCTGGAAAGTACTCAGAGAGCTGAATCCAGCAAAATTTGGTTCACTCAATTTGGAGCTTTCTAGCCAAAGTTATAAGGATTTGAAGTTTGAAGGAAATCTGAAAATCGGGGAAAAGTTTAAACTCGCGCGTGGGCCCAGGGGACACGAGTCGCACGCCTAGGCGATGGCACACCGCGGCCCACAAGGATTTTGCGCGCCAGCACACCCGACCCCGGCCGCAGCCGGATCCCGATTCAAAATATCGGCCGCTGACAGCTGGGGTCCACCCCCTTCTTCAACCTCGCGACACCCGCGCTCCGCCGCCGAGGGACCTCGCCGGAGAGCTCGCCGCCGGCTGTTGTACAGCTCCAAACTTCTTGATTCTGGCCGCCCCTGCCTACTTTTACTTGGGGAACAGGATCCGAGGGTCAGCTGCTCATGACAATGGCCGGAGCATGGTCGGCGACGAGCCGCCATATCGGAATGACTTCGGCCATGTCGGCTGACTCCCCTGGTACCTCAGCTACTTGGGAAATCGGTCGGGGAGCATCAGTGGACCTTAGAGAAGGTCGACATGAGCTCGAGGCAGCTCGGGGAAGGCCTGAAATAGGTCCTCACCGTGCGCCCGATACCCCCCGTTCGTTCCGCCATTAGTAGACCTTAAATTACGCCGGGCACAGAGGTTCTCCGGCCCAGAGTTGTGAAGGCAACTTGTGCGTTACCGTGTCTAGCTCGTGTGGGAGTGGCCTGGGGCCTCTAATCCTTTCTAGAGCACGAATTAAACAGAATCGTACCCGAAGGTCGTTCTGCACACAGAAAGGGGAAAAGTGGAAATTCGCCGCCGTTGAGCAACCACTCGAGCTGTGGCTCGGGGATGAGCAGCACCGGTCACCCGCGCGTCCAAGGGTGCCTTGGCCCGGGCGTGACAACGCCCAGGTTGGGCTGTCCACGAGAGCCCGAGGTGTGGCGGTTCCAAGTTCCGAGTTTGATCTTTCGGCACAGCCGATATCAATCGGTTTCAACCGAATTCTAGCAATGGGGAGGATGGAGGAAGGTCTCTAGTACCTTGCTGGGACTCTGGAGTGGAAGGAGGGAGCTGCGATCGGCGTCCTCCGATCAAGTCCGAACTGCGGAAACTTTCGGCCAGTGCTGGGTTCTTGCGGGAAAACACGTCGGTACCTCGGCCGAGGAGGGGGGCAGGCGCCTTAAGAAGGCTCTGCACCGGCTCATGCCCGCGCGTGGGTAAGCAGCTGGTGGCGCGGTGGCTGGCCTCGGTGGCGATCACCGCTGCGGCTCGGCGACCCGAGTGAAAAGTCTCAGTCGGTTTGTGTTGAAGTAGAGGCTGACATGGGGGTCCCACCCTTCCTTTTAACCTCTGAAATTTACTTCTAATCACTGTTGTAAACAGTGAACCCCATACTACCCTTGGCAATTCAAATTATTCCCCCACGAGCCATTTGAATTGATCAAAGTTCAAATGAGGTTTGGTTTGAATGAATTTCAGCACAAGTTCAGTTTGAAATTCAAATAAAGTTTGAATTTCTCCCCTTAGCTCATGTCAAGATCAACTCCAAATGGAGTGAAAATTGGTGTGTGAGCTCACAAAAATGTGCTGAGTAAGAATATGCCTTCCCCTTTCAAATTCATGGTATAAAAACAGTTTGGATTTGAATATGTTTTCAAACTGCCCCCTTCCTATCTATACCCAAGATGACCTCAAAAAGGTTTTGAATTTGGGTGAAACTTGGCATGGACATCCTTAGCAAAGTGTAGGAGTTTTTCCTATGTCCCGCCCATATATATCACATGTGGGAAATACCACTTTTGCAATGTGTAAGTTTGTTCCCTAATGAGCATGTTGATAATTGTTACTTGCTCTACATTTGTGTTCATCATTCTTCCTCAAATGAGGTGTGTGGTGTGGGGATGAACACTACAAATGGGTGTCAAAAACTGAGGCCCTTACAACTTATATCGGGGATTAAATCCTGAGATGAAGACACATCTCGTCCAACGCAATTGCGGCACGTTCAACGATCTCGTCAACGCCGCGATCATGCAAGAAGATGCTCAGCGTGAATTGGCGGCTGAGCAGCAAAAGCGCAGCACTCCACCCAGCAATGGGGGTGGAGCTCCCCAAAAATACCGCCTGGTATATCGGCCACCATCCGGTCTGCAGTGGCATCCACTGGCGCGACCTCAGCAGTTCGGGGGTCGTTCTTTCCAGCCACCTCCGTTCCGACCGCTGATGCCACCACCGCGACTGCAACAGCAGCAGCAGATGGTACCCCGGGCATTTCCACCGCCACAACGCCCCCAGGGTTTCCGGCCGCCGATCAGCAAAGGACCACCTTGCTACAACTGCTACACGTGTGGCCAGGCTGGCCATTTCTTGAAGGACTGTCCCCAGGGGCAGCAGAGCAGCGGGCAAGCCCAGTATCAGGTCGGTGCTCGAGGCCGACCTCCGGTCAAGAAGGTTGGTCAGCGAACTAGGGGCGTTTGCAACCTCGACAATGAAGACACCCTGGAGGGAGAAAACGTGCTGGTGGGTACGTTCACTCTCAACGACCAAGCAATCATCATTTTATTCAATTCGGGTACAACCCACAGTTTCATAAGTGCATCCTATGTGGCTAAGCATCAAATGCAAGTCTTCCCAACCGACTGCTCATATATGATCTGCTCACCGGGAGGGAAGATTTCAGCAAATATGATGATTCCAAAAGCACCTCTGTGCTTAGGTGGGAAGATATATCCCACTGAATGTGGCCTAGAGGGGGGTGAATAGGCCTTTAAAAGATTCCTGCACACTTAATAGGATTATCAGAAACTTGATTGACCGGACTAGTCCGGTTGTGTGGGCGGACTAGTCCGGTGTGCTGAATTGTGTAGATTGTATAAGTGTTGTGCAGAAGAATTAACTTGCTTAGCAGCGGAAATAAGAACAACAATTATTCTATTTTGATTTTACAATGTGAGGTGTGATTATGCCCTGAATGAGACTTAGCAACACAAATTATGAAGTTTAGCAACTAGATGTTATAATTAACAAAAACAAGGAGGCATGCGAGACACAAATTTCACCGAGGTTCGATCTCACCAAGAGATCTACATCCTCGTTGAGGAGGCTCACACAGAGCCGGGTCTCTAACCCTTTCCCTCTTCAAGTCACCACACAAGGCCGACTTGACTCCACTAGCACGGGTAATCACCGAGTTTGTGGGGCAACCTCGCACGTTGAGGGCTCCCACAAGAATTACAATGAGAAAGCGATCAAATACACTCAAAAATATTACAATGCAGAATATGAGTCCAGAGAGATCAAACCCCAAGAGCTCACAACGAAAGAACGACGATCTCCCAATCCCAAATCCAAGTGTTTGATTGATCTTCACCTTTTTTTACCTTAGATGTGTGGGGAGATGTGTTTTGGAGCTCCTGGGACAGGTGGCGGCGCTAGGGTTCTTGTTTCAAGCAGTATGAGTCGTGTGTCTGCTACGGGAGGCCGTGGATCACCCATTTATATAGTTTATAAAAAGTTATCGTTGTAAAACCTAATACCGGACTAGTCCGGTATATGATCGGACTTGTCCGGTCTACTTCCAGTGGGTTAACCGGACTAGTCCGGTCCAAAAACGGACTTGTCCGGTGCTATGTGAAGTGGAGTTCCAGAAAGTTTAGCGGACTAGTCCTGTCGCATGGATGGACTAGTCCGCAGTCCTCTAAAGAAGACAACAGAAACATGAGCGGACTAGTCCGGTCCAAAACCGGACTTGTCCTGTTGCCTTCCAGTAAGCTGACCGGACTAGTCCGATCCATGGACGGACTAGTCCGGTGTTCAGTGGATTTTAGTTGATTATTAGCCCTTACCCTTACGCAAAGTCATGAGCTCTTGGGATGTGTCTCTCACACACAACCTATACATTTATATCTACTTTGCTCTTCTAAATTCCACTAAACTCTTCCTTTTTGGGCACCACCCTATTTTTCACCTTTTTGTGTGTGCCGAGCCAGTTCACTTTGTTTATCCTGCAATCATCTTAATAATTTCATTAGGATATCATATGTTCGTCATCAATTAGCCATAACCCACAAGGGATATCCTAGATGCACTTACAATCTCCCCCTTTTTGGTGATTGATGACAACTATTTGAGATATCACAATTGAGAATAAAAAGTTGATTTTCATAAGGTGTGCACATATGAGAATAATAAAGAATTCACAAAAAACTTCTCACATATGCACACACCTTATGGTGGGGTGCCTCATAGGTGTGTGATAAACAAAATGTGGTAAATTAAAGACAAACAGTAGTGAACATATAAGTAGGCATTAGAGCATAGTACATTACACATAAGAAAAGAAATAGTACAATACAAGATTTTAAAATAGGTACATGTCCTTGATCACAAAAGATCTTAATAACTAATACTAGATAGAAATAGTCCAAATCTAATCTCAATCTTCCCTAATCTTAATCTCTCCCCCTTTGGCATCAAGGCACCAAAAAGGGAAAAATTGAGGGGAATCACTCATTGCTGCCTCCTCCGTCAGTCTCAGTCTGATCTTCATCTTCAGCATCCACGGGAGCAGGATCTTCCTCTGAGTCCTCGGAGGCGGGCGGTGATCCAACGGGCTCAATCTCAAGCTTTGCACAGATAGACTTGATATTGGCATTGACGTACTGTTGATGTTTCTTCCTTGCAAGCTTTTCTTTGCGCTGCCTGTCTTCGATCTTACGGCAGCAGGCAAAGATGGAGGAGAGCATCTTGAGGATGCCGCTGGATGATTCTTGGGCAGGTGGAGATCCAGGAGGAGCAGCTGCAGATCTAGTGTCATCATGAGCTTGCTTTGATCTCCTCTCCACTGGTGGAGAGGACGGGACAGTTGGAGCCGGAGGGAGAGTGTACTCGGTTGGTTTTTGCGGCTTCTACCCTGTATGGTTGACATCCTTGACAAACTCGAGTCCCGTCACTTTCTCAATCATGTACATGATATACGGTGTGTATCAACAGGACCTATTGGGGGTAATTGAGATGTTCACAATGTCGTTGTAGATATACTCAAAGACATTGAATGGTCTCCTCCCACTAATGACCTTCATGAGAGTCCTCAAGGTCCCTTGTATAGTTCCTGCATCTCCATCCTTCGGAGCTATAGTCTTTCTCAAGACTCTATTTAGGACCACAAAGAAGGGCTTTAGATATTTGATGGTGGGAGGAACATATGGCATCCTTGTGTCATAGAGAAATTCAAGTTCCTCCTTCTCCAGGGGTTTCAGATTATGAATGACCAGTTCATGATCCAAAGTGTGTTGGAGGTGAAGAATCCTAGCAAATTCATCATACGTGACACTATACCTTGAACCATGAGTCATCCAAGTAAGACTGTCTAAATCATCCCGAGCAAAGTAGAGAGTGGAGTAAAACTGGGTAATTACTTCATTGTTCCAGTCATACTCAAAGGATAGCAGGTCCGTCAGACTGTGCCTCTCTAACGCCTCCACCATCTCAAAGGCAGGATACCTCCTCGACTTCAGATATTCAACATTTAGCCATTGACTCTCTACTACAGTGTTCTTCATCTTCATGTACACATGCCCGTAGTAGTCTGCATGGAAGTTGCTCCAAAACCTTGGATCAGAGCATTGCTTAGGTCGGACATACACTTGAATCTTCCTGAAATTATCAGCTAGCTCACTCCCTTTTCAAGTGAAATTCTCACTTGAAGGCTGCCTGTTGCGGTGAATAGGGTTTTTCATCTTCAAGGGCCCAAGGGGACCACTAGCAAGTCCCTTCCCTTTATTGAGAATTCTTTTTGGCCCTGACGAGCCCTCAGCAGCATCTTTCCTTAGAGGCCTTTTGCCAATGACTTTCCTCTTCTTAGGTAGATTGTCGTCGGAGGGTGGAGAGTGGACATTGACATCATGTCTCTTCTTCATAACTCTCTCCTTGGTCCTCCTCACTTTCTCGCGTTGAACGTCTTCATCAATATGAAAGGAGCTGTCATCTGAGCCTGAAGACATGATGCCTAATAAGAAGTTGAAGGATTAGATGCAAATGGACTCATTATCGACTTCAAATGGGAACGTAGGGGTTCAACTTTCAAAGACCGGACTTGTCCGGTTTCAGAGTGCGGACTTGTCCGCCTCTATGCGCCGGACTAGTCCGGCCTGGCATAAGAACCCTAATGTTTCATTTGAATCAAATCTCCTATCTAAGGGCACAAGGGTAGGAACATGGTAGGAATACATCTATTGAGGCAATGTACATCCTTTTGAAATCAAAGAAAACTAGCTAGAACTAGAAAAGTTGAGATTTTGGTTTAAAGGGGGAAATTTACCAGGATTTGAAGATTCGCGTCGAAGAAGTGGAAATTAGTCCGGATGAATCCGGAGGAGGGAGACCACTCGTCAAGGGGAGTCTTTTTCGTGGAGAAAACCTCGATTTTGAGGGTTCAACCCGAAAATCACATTGGGGGCTAGGGTTTTGAAGAGGAGAGGGAGAGCAAGTCTAATGAGGGGTGAGGGAGAGGTCTGGGCCGGCCAAGTGCTTCTATATGCGACTCACCGGACTAGTCCGGTCATGGTAGCGGACTAGTCCGGTACCCCTGAATTAACCAAACTGTGGTCTGTCCGGACTAGTCCGGTTGACAACCGGACAAGTCCGGTTCCAGCAGACTTGATGCAGATAATAGAGTTTAGAGGTGATCCAAGGAAACTAATTTTGCAAATAGTCTTGGTGATTACGACCAGTAGGCAATCAACAATCAAACAATGGTAATAATCCTCAAGATTTCTTCATAAAAATAGTTTTCTGAGTAGAAAAAGAGAGGAGGAGCATTTTTAACGATACAGGGGAACATTTTGAGTTGCAACCAGGTATGCAATGTTTCAAGCCACATTTCGAGAGTCAAGAATGTTCAGCTCATTTCTTAGTTCACAAAACCTTTTCTCATCTAATGGTTTGGTAAAAATATCCACAAGTTGTTTTTTAGTCCTAACATGTGAAATAGAAATGTCACCTTTTAATGAGTGATCTCTAAGAAAGTGATGACGGATGTCTATGTGCTTAGTTGTTGAGTGCTCTACAGGGTTGTGTGCAATTTTTATAGCACTTTCATTATCGCATAGAAGCGGGATATGACTTAGATTGTAGCCGTAGTCCCTAAGAGTCCGTCGCATCCAAAGTAGTTGCGCACAACAACTACCGGCTGCAACATACTCCGCTTCCGCTGTGGAAAGAGCAATGGAGTTCTGCTTTTTAGATGACCAAGAAACTAGGGACCTACCAAGAAATTGACAAGTCCCTGACGTGCTCTTTCTATCGACTTTGCATCCTGCATAGTCGGCGTCGGAATACCCTATCAGGTTAAACTTGGATCCTTTGGGATACCAAAGTCCCAAGTTGGGTGTGTGCACAAGGTACCTTAGGATTCTTTTCACAGCAATTAAGTGACACTCTTTAGGTGCGGCTTGAAACCTTGCACACATGCAAACACTAAGCATAATATCTGGCCTAGATGCACATAAATACAGTAAGGAGCCAATCATGGACCGATATACCTTTTGGTCCACATTTGGACTGTCTTCATTGAGGTCGAGATGTCCGTTGATGGCCATGGGTGTCTTGATGGGCTTGGCTTTGTCCATATTGAATTTCTTGAGAATGTCTTGTGTATATTTAGTTTGGCTTATAAATGTACCTTCTCTCAGTTGCTTCACTTGAAATCCCAAGAAGAACTTCAATTTACCCATCATTGACATCTCGAACCTGTCTGTCATTATTTTGCTAAATTCTTCACAGAAGGACTTGTTAGTGGATCGAAAGATAATGTCATCAACATAAATTTGACATACGAATAAATGATCATCAAAATGTTTAGTAAAGAGTGTATAGTCAGCTTTACCAATTTTGAATCCATTTTGAGTCAGAAAATCTCTAAGGCACTCATACCAGGCTCGAGGAGCCTGTTTGAGGCCATAGAGAGCCTTACGCAGTTTATAGACATGGTTGGGATACTCCTGATCATCAAACCCCGGTGGCTGCTCCACATAGACTTCCTCCTTTATAGGACCATTGAGGAAGGCACTCTTGACGTCCATTTGATACAACTTAAAATTATGGTGAGTAGCATATGCCAATAAAATGCGAATGGACTCAAGTCTAGCTACAGGAGCGAAAGTTTCATCGAAGTCCAAACATTCCACCTGAGAATAACCTTTGGCCACCAACCTCGCTTTATTTCTTGTCACTACTCCATGTTCATCTTGCTTGCTCCGAAAGACCCATTTGGTTCCAACGATGTTCGCCCTTGGTCTTTCCACCAGCTCCCACACTTCATTTCTTTTGAAGTTGTTCAGCTCCTCTTGCATCGCAATCACCCAGTCTGGATCACTTAAGGCTTCTTCTACCCTGTATGGCTCTAGAAAAGACACAAAAGAATAGTGTTAACAAAAATTTGCAATTTGAGATCTAGTAGTTACTCCCTTAGCAATATCTCCAATGATATTGTTGACAGGATGGTCCCTTTGCACACACTGATGTACTCTTGGGTGTGGAATTTGTATAGTTGCTTGTTCTTCATTGTCTTCATGTGTCATGTCTCCCCCTAGATCATTGCTTCCATGATCATCTTGATTTTCTTGATCTTCCTCAACCTGATCTTGTGTAGGAGCTCCCCCTTGATCATTGCTTCCTTGTTGAAATTCATCTTGTGTCTCCTCTCGTGGTAGGATATCACCAAGTGCCATTTTCTTCAGCGTTTCACATGGAGCTTCCTCCTTATCTAGCATATACTTATCAACTTGCTCCACTTGTGAGCCGTTAGTTTCGTCGAACACTACGTCACGCGCTACTTCAACAAGGCCGGACACCTTGTTGAAGACACGATAGGCGTAGGCATTCGATTCATATCCGAGCAAGAATCCTTCATCGGACTTTGAAGCAAACTTCGAGGCTCTTGGTTTCTTGCTCAGAATAAAACATTTGCAACCAAAAACTTTGAAATAGGAAACATTAGGCTTTTTACCCGTGAGAAGCTCATATGGAGTTTTCTTCAGTAGTCGATGAAGGTACAACCGATTTGTGGCACGACAAGCGGTGTTCACCGCTTCTGCCCAAAATTGGTCTGACGTCTTGTATTCATCCAACATTGTTCTCGCCATTTCAATCAATGTTCTGTTCTTCCTTTCGGCCACCCCGTTCTGTTGAGGAGAGTAGGGTGCCGAGAATTCATGCTTTATACCTTCTTCATTGAGATATTCTTCAACTTGGGTGTTCTTGAATTCTGTCCCATTGTCACTTCTGATATTCTTTACGGTTGATGAGAATTCATTTTGAGCTCTTTTCAAGAACTTCTTGAGGATTCCCTGAGTTTCTGATTTATCATACAAGAAAAATACCCAGGTAAATCTTGAAAAATCATCAACAATTACTAAACCGTATTTGTTACCGCCGATGCTGATGTACGCAATTGGACCAAAGAGATCCATGTGGAGAAGTTCCAGCGGTCTAGCGGTGGTCATCACATTCTTGGCGGGGTGTGGTGCTCCACCCTGTTTTCCTGCTTGACAAGCGCTGCACGGCCTGTCTTTTTCAAAAACCACATCCTTAAGACCACGGATGTGACCACCTTTTAGAAGTTTCTGCAAATTTCTCATTCCAACATGGGCTAGCCGTCTATGCCACAACCATCCCATGTTGGTCTTAGCAACCAAGCAAGTGTTGAGTTCGGCTTTATCTTTGTTGAAGTCAACAAGATAAAGCTTTCCCTTCAACAATCCCTTGAATGCAATCGAGCCATCGCTTCTTCTAAAGACGGTCACACCCTCATTAGTGAATAAACAGTTGTAACCTTTGTCGCATAGTTGAGATATTGATAAAAGATTATAATCTAGAGAGTCTACATGTAAAACATTAGATAAGGTGTGTTGAGAGGATATTTCAATGTTACCACCACCAAGGACCTTTCCTTGGCTGTTGTCTCCAAAGTATATACCTTCACTTGGATCCTTGTTGCACTCGTATTCCACAAACGTACCTCTCTCTCCGGTCATATGATTTGTGCATCCGCTATCTAGCACCCACTTAGATCCACCGGAGGAGTAAGCCTGCAAAATAGAATTATTTCTGGGTTTTAGTTATCCAAGCTTGCTTGGGTCCTCTCAGGTTAGTCACAAGAGTCTTGGGCACCCATACACAAGTTTTTAAGTTCTTGTGGCGTGGCCCTGTATATTTAGCAATGACTTTTCCATACTTGTTTTTCATGAGAACATAAGAAGCATCAAATGTATGGAACAGTGTTTGTAGCTCAGATTCATGGGATTTTTCTTTAACAAAAATGATTCTATTCTTAGCATGATTAGGAGTAGACATGTGTTTATTCCTGTCAAAGCCAAGACCATCTTTGGCATTGGGAGGTCTAGTGATCATATATGCACTTCGTGCATATTTGATCTTCTCCTTATCAAAGATGCCGTTTTTAGAAGAATGCATGTCATGAGAGGTTGAAGCATTAGAAATAACATTCTCCTTACTAGAGCAAGTGCAGGTTCTTATTGTTGTCGAGCTCATATCTTTGGAAGAAGAGCTCTTGGAGGAAGAGGGGTCACTTTGTTTGAGCGACTCAACTTGCACCTCAAGGATTTTGTTAACTTTTGACAAGTTAGCAAGTTCTTCCTTGATTGCAATGTGTGAGTCCTCTAACTTTGAGTAAGTTTCCTTACTCAAGGCTAGCTCTAACTCAAGTGACTCATTCTTCTCTCTTTCAAGCTCAAGAAGCTTTTCAACTTCTTTATATCTCTTCCTCTCACGGATGAGCATATCTTCTTGTCGGTTGACAAGTTCTTCCTTTTCAAAGATTTCGTTCGACAACATTTCCATTTTCTTTAAAGCAATTTTACTTAGCCCTCTAAATAATTCCTCATTATCACTAGAGCTATCAAAGTCATCAATGGAGGAATTTAGTATAGGAGGAGTAAGTCTAACCTTTTTCTTGCCTTCCTTAGCCATAAGACAAGTGTGGTTGTTCATGTCCCATCCTCCCGTGTTCGGAAAGAGTGTGGCTCTCATAGTTGGTTTCTTGACTGCGATAGTGGCCATCTCTTCTTCTTCGTCGGAGGAGGAGTCGTCGTTTGAGTCCCACTCCTTCCCAATGTGAGCTTGATGGGCTTGTCTTCTTTTTCTGAAAATTTTCTTTTCTTGAGGTCTTGTTTCCTTCTTCTTTTTGTTTTCTTCATAAGTACAGTCCACCATGAAGTGACCATACTCTCCGCAGTTGTAGCAAGTACGTCGAGCCTTGGATTTTCCTTTATCCTTGCTTTTGCCTTCATGTGAATTGTTGCCGTGTCTTCTCTTCATCATGCGTTTGAACTTTTTGATGAAGAGTACCATTTCTTCGTCATCAAGATCGGTGCTTTCGTCGCTTGTATCTCCATCGTCTTGGTCTTCACGAGTTTCTTTAAGTTTGGGTCTGCACGTTGCTTTGAGAGCAACTTCTTTCTTTTTAGAAGAGGTGAGCTCGGCTAAGTCTTTGACGTATTAAGCCTCTTTCTCCATCATTTCATGATTTATGATCTTTCCCAATAACTCATCGGGAGTCATTTTGTGAAACCCGGGACTTTCACTAATCATTGAGCAAAGTGTGACGTTTCTTGGCATGAAGGCTCTTATCATCCTTTTGACCACCTCGTGATCAGTCCATTTCTTACTTCCATAGGCACGGATTTTGTTGATGAGTGCCTTCATCCGATTGTACATGTCTTGAGGTGATTCACCTTCTTCAATAGCAAATCTCCCCAACTCTCCTTCTAGCATCTCAATTTTGGCTTCACGTACAGACCTATTTCCTTCATGAGCAGTTTTGAGTGTATCCCAGATTTCTTTTGCACTTTCTAGTCCATCGATCTTGGTGAATTTTTCTCTGCTCAGTGACGATGTGATTACTGCAACGGGTTGTGCATTTCTGTGAATCTCTTGTTCTTGTTCCAGAGTGAGTTCTTCATCCGTGTCTGGGATATCTATTCCTGTGCAGACAATATGCCAAAGGCTGGGATTCAAGGATATTAGATGCATTTTCATGTTGTACTTCCACATGGTGTAGTCACTTCCGTCAAACTGCGGGGGCCTTCCCATAGGAATAGAGAGATAATGATTATTTGAATTGAGACGGTTGTAGTTGTAAGGATACTGAGAGTAGTCGTGATGACCACTCCCCATCGTCTGTTCTTCCTATATTCCCTTTTGTGCCATTAACTTCTTTCTCAATAATGTCTTAAACTGTCTCACTTCATCATCATCATGTGGACTTTCTTTCAGCACATCGAAGGCTTTGGCTTCTTGCTCCTCATCGTTGTTGTTCGTCTTCGGGATATCATTGTTCTTCTCAGAGGCCATTGATCTCTCCGAGATGTGAGTCTCGTTGGTGGAGAACTTGGCTCTGATACCAATTGAATGTGGCCTAGAGGGGGGTGAATAGGCCTTTAAAAGATTCCTGTACACTTAATAGGATTATCAGAAACTTGATTGACCGGACTAGTCCAGTTGTGTGGGCGGACTAGTCCGGTGTGCTGAATTGTGTAGATTGTATAAGTGTTGTGCAGAAGAATTAACTTGTTTAGCAGCGGAAATAAGAACAACAATTATTCTATTTTGATTTTACAATGTGAGGTGTGATTATGCCCGTGAATGAGACTTAGCAACTCAAATTATGAAGTTTAGCAACTAGATGCTATAATTAACAAAAACATGGAGGCATGCGAGACACAAATTTCACCGAGGTTCGATCTCACCAAGAGATCTACATCCTCATTGAGGAGGCTCACACAGAGCCGGGTCTCTAACCCTTTCCCTCTTCAAGTCACCACACAAGGCCGACTTGACTACACTAGCACGGGTAATCACCGAGTTTGTGGGGCAACCTCACACGTTGAGGGCTCCCACAAGAATTACAATGAGAAAGCGATCAAATACACTCAAAAAGATTACAATGCAGAATATGAGTGTAGAGAGATCAAACCCCAAGAGCTCACAACGAAAGAACGACGATCTCCCAATCCCAAATCCAAGTGTTTGATTGATCTTCACCTTTTTTTTTACCTTAGATGTGTGGGGAGATGTGTTTTGGAGCTCTTGGGACAGGTGGCGGCGCTAGGGTTCTTGTTTCAAGCAGTATGAGTCGTGTGTCTGCTACGGGAGGCCGTGGATCACCCATTTATATAGTTTTTAAAAAGTTATCGTTGTAAAACCTAATACAGGACTAGTCTGGTATATGATCGGACTTGTCCGGTCTACTTCCAGTGGGTTAACCGGACTAGTCCGGTCCAAAAATGGACTTGTCCGGTGCTATGTGAAGTGGAGTTCCAGAAAGTTTAGCGGACTAGTCCTGTCGCATGGATGGACTAGTCCGCAGTCCTCAAAAGAAGACAACAGAAACATGAGCGGACTAGTCCGGTCCAAAACCGGACTTGTCCGGTTGCCTTCCAGTAAGCTGACCGGACTAGTCCGATCCATGGACGGACTAGTTCGGTGTTCATTGGATTTTAGTTGATTATTAGCCCTTACCCTTACGCAAAGTCATGAGCTCTTGGGATGTGTCTCTCACACACAACCTATACATTTATATCTACTTTGCTCTTCTAAATTCCACTAAAGTCTTCCTTTTCGGGCACCACCCTATTTTTCACCTTTTTGTGTGTGCCGAGCCAGTTCACTTTGTTTATCCTGCAATCATCTTAATAGTTTCATTAGGATCTCATATGTTCGCCATCAATTAGCCAAAACCCACAAGGGATATCCTAGATGCACTTACACCCACCACCTTGATAATCCTTATGGGACAGAAGATTGATGCAATCTTAGGGATGTCATGGTTACGCCACCGTGGCGCTATCCTGGACACTCTGTCATGGACGGTCCATTTGAATTCTCCATTCCAGCGGTGGCATTCAATGCTATTAGACAACCCTGTCCCAGAAGTTTCAGCAACTTATAATATTGAAGCTCTCAAGTTAGAGGACATCCCCATAGTCCGGGAGTACCCCGACGTGTTTCCGGATGATCTTCCGGGCATGCCACCTGAGTGGGATGTCGAGTTCAAGATTGAGCTTGCTCCCGGGATGACTCCCATCTCACGGGACCATACAAAATGGCTCCGAACGAGCTGGCTGAATTGAAAGAACAGCTCAATGATCTGTTGAGCAAAGGTTTTATTAGACCCAGTTCCTCGTCTTGGGGATACTCGGCGCTGTTCGTAAATAAGAAGGATGAAACCTTGAGGCTGGGTGTGGATTACCGGCCGCTCAACACCGTCACCATCAAGAACAAATACCCACTGCCCTGCATTGGCATACTGTTTGATCATCTTGTGGGTGCAAGTGTGTTCTCCAAGATGCACATTCGCTCCAGGTATCATCAAATAAAAATCCGGGCAGAGGATATCCCGAAGACGGCATTGTCGATGAGATACGGATTATACGAATATCTCATCATGTATTCTGGTCTCAATAATTCTCCAGCGCATTTCATGTACCTCATGAACTCGGTGTTCATGCCGGAGCTGGACAAGTTCGTTGTGGTGTTCATTGATGATATCTTGGTTTGCTCCAAGACAGAAGCAGAACACGCCGAACACTTAAGAATCGTTCTTCAACGATTGAGGGACCATAAGCTCTATGCCAAGTTCAGCAAATGTGAGTTTTGGATCAGCCAATATAAAAGTCCCCAAACATGTACATGAATAAAAATAAGGTTTGAGTTCATATATGTGGCAAAGACATGAAAAATGGGACTTGCTAAAACTTTCCTTCATGCAAAGTAATACATGGATGATTGTCCAAAATGAGGTTCACATCTTTATTTGAAAGTGTTGAACCAATAAGGATTTAAATACCTCTTTGCATGCAAGTTTAAAAATCAGATTTGAAATTCCAAGTTCACACAAATGGGGCCCAAAAACTTTGAACAAACATGCAGCCATATTGTTGGGAAGTATGGAAAAAAGAGTTGGGTTATAAACTTGTCATTACGGTGGGCTCGAAAAGGAGTTAAAGAGAAGCATTTGCAAATTCCAACCAAATTCAAATTTGTCATGCAAATTCAAACTGAATCTGGAGAATTCAAATTCTAGCTCACCTTTCCAACTCAGAATTGTGGAATTGGGAGGATTAACTTAAGGAGATATTTTGGGAGGAAAAATGAGGTATAGGGCCCACATGTCACTGGGACTAAGGAACTAGACTTGCAGATGAAGCAAACAAATGACTCTGTCTCTGTTTTACTCGAACCAACCGAGAGCTGCCCGGGCACCACCGAGGAAGCCACCGCGCCACCACCTGCTCGTTGCCCCAACACGCTGGAGACCGAATGAGTGCCCCCCTCATGCCTCAGCGTGATCACGTCCCCTCAGCCGAGCGAAGACTCAGTTGCTTTCTTCTCCTCGTGAGCGAACACCGAGCGGAGCTCTCTCCCATGCGCTGCTCGACCTGATCAGGAAAACGGCAAAACATTGCGACCCTCTCCTCCCAGAGTTGCTAAACCACACCCTGAGCTCAATACACACCTCCCCGACCCGGAAACAAGCAAGTTCCGGCCTCCTTTGCCCTACCACAGCTCACTCCGCGGCGACCTAGCTTCAGCCGACGGTCGGGCGCTTGTAGACAGCCCTCCACATGGGGTTTCACGGTCGGGTGATCAAGGCCACGGGAGCGCGCTATGTTGGTGCTCCTCTCAACCAAATCTCAAGCCACGCCGTGCAGCATCAACGAACAATTTGAAGATTTTTTCCCGGCAGCCTCACAGCGAACGTCCGGTACGATTTCTGCAAATTCCCCATCTCCAATCCTTCTTAGGTTATCAAACTTGGCACATAGGTGCTGGACTAGCTGGCGATCAGAATCCTTTTAGCATCCGTTGCATGAAACCGGTTAGGAGCATTGATCAAGGGCATTCATGGAGGACAAAATCGGTCACACGGTGCCGACCAACTTGTAGCCATTTTTGAACACCTTTGAGGCCTTGTCGAGCTTCCTAGAGGTGTACTGGTGCTGTAGAGCTATTTGGTCAAGGTTTTGGCGGGTTAGAACCCACGGCCAACAGCGCCGAACCTCAACCGAGGCCGCCGCACATCGCCGGGGTATTTCCAGTCACTGGCAGCTCGAACTGGTACTCCCAACGTGTTCCTCAATGGCACAAACGCCCTGCCGGCGAGTTTTGGCTCGAGAGGTGGTCGGCAGCGGCGATCCGGCGAGCTACAGCTCACTCCGGCGAGGTGGCGGCGGCGCGCGCGCGAGGGACCGGTGGGAGGTTGAAGAAGAGGCCGGGCCCAGCTGTCAGCGGTAGAAAAATTTAAATTCTCGATCGGCTGTTGCCGGGATATGGTGTGCTGGCGCGCAGAGAACTCTGTGAACCCGCTGTGGCTGCGATTCTACTGGCTGAGGTTTAAACACGTGGGCCCAGCTGATTTTCAGTAAGAAAACAATTCCAGTGGTTGCTCAAACTTTGGAAAATCATAGCTCTCTGTAGAAACCTCCAAATTGAGCGATTCCAGTTGGGTTCGATTCATCTTTCAGAATTCTATCCAGATATGAACTCAGATTTGTATAAAAGTCAATATTATATTATGGAAAATTCTATGAAGATTTTCTGAAAAAAAATTATTGAGGGAGTTTGGGTTATCCAAAAATCCTAAAATTTTGCCAGAATATTCTTTAGCGTACTATTGACCTTATAGCAAATTTTCAGATCATTGGAAGCTTATTTGAGTAGGAATTTGCTAAATACAAACTACTTTGTTCATAAGAGTCCAGAAACATTTTCAGAAAATGTTTCCCACTTCTAAAATCTATTCTGGGCAATCCATAGCTCCAAAAATCATAGGAAAATTTAGGCAAGCTCTCTGAGACATACTTGAAATTGTAATGCACTAAATTGGGCATGAAAATGACATTACTTCAGAATTAATTCTTTTGAGTAGAAATTCTTAAAGAATTGTTCTGGAAGAACTACTCAAGTAAAAGGGCTGAAATCTGGACCATATTACTTTCATGTGACCAAGAACTCACATGTAAATTATCAGCTCAAGTTGAGCCCTTGAACTCCCTGTTCTTATTCTCCATACTTAGGTATAGGTGGAAATACATGAGAGACATTGTGAGAATTATAGGGAACACAATTTAACTCCACATTAGCTGCAATTTGGCAAGTTAAATCTCTAGGTACTGTAGAACCTGCTGTAAAAAGTTTTGAGGCCATTGGAGTTCTTGTTCTTCAGTTGCTTTCAATTCTTTTCAGCTCATCTATTATGTTCATTAGGGGAAAGTAGTTAGTGTATAGCCAAGACATTAAGATCAAGTAGATCAATTCTGTTTCTTTGCACAACAGAGGCAAACCAAGCCATTATTGGCTTTTCCACACAACCTCTGTTCCTAAGAACTTAACATCTTTCCATTACATTCTATAAAACATATGCATTTGCATTTTAATAGGAACCACAACGAAGGGGATTCAAAGGAGCGATTCATTGAAGTGGATCAAGCTCCGGAGAATCAAGGGTTGATCAGCAAAGATACTAACTGCTTATATACGACTACCCTGCAAAACAGGCAAGCTCCGGTTTGCATTTAACAGCTGTTAAGTTTTTATTCTGTATTCACTTTCGGGTAAGATATGAATTGTGCATTAGGTCTAGCGTTTGAAACTCCTCTTGCATAACCAAATGACCCATGGAGTATTGGGTAGGTGTCTTTCACAATGTAAACTGCCATGCTTAAGAAAGGTTCGGTAGAAGTCGAGCGGTGAGATTCTAGTCACACGTTCAGGAACAACAGGGGCATACGGGATTGGTTCAAAAATGAATTAGCAAGTTAAAGTTGAGACCGGAAGGTTGTAGGGGCAGCAGGACATAGGGGCCTGGGTTCTGTAGACCTGTCCATGTCGGTCAAGGACCGATCCGTATGCCGCCCTGTCGAACAAGTTTGAGTTGTGTACCGGACTCATGCTGGTATTGTGGGACCCAGTAGACCGATGTACCTCGGGAAGCTGTTGTTGGCTCTTTTCGGGTCGCCTCAGGCGGACGGCCGGTGTGCAGTATGTGGGGAACATTCTCATGACATCTCATGTCGGCAGGTGCACCATGAGAGTGGCTACTGTATGGGGCGACTTGATCGATTCAACGGGGGTGAAACGGGAGAAAGGCTGCCGCATATGACGTCAGTGATGGTTGCTGTAGGAAACGTCGAGTATGGGCGTATGTGTCGTGTAGTCCGGGTGTTATTGATTCGAATCACCGTCTCTCGCAGAATGAACCGAACATACTTTTTCTCACAGTCGTGACGTAGTAAGAATTTGCATGAGAAATGAACTAATCACATTGGTTGAAGTTATACTACCCTTGTATGGTATCTTTGATGCTTAGCTAGTGCCAACTCGATTCTTTATGCCGTGGGCAAATTACATCGGGGGAAAGCATTTCTTGTTTGATTGTTGACTCCCGATGTGGCGTGCCAAAGGTTACTTAAAATTTCTGCTAATAATACATGAAAGTAAGGATTCACTTTTTGGCGAGTTTATTATGCATTATGCTATCCTACTTTAGGTTCATAACCTCACATAGAGTTTCATGTTTAGGGTGACGGTTAAGTCTTACTGAGCGTTATGCTCACGGATGCTATCCGAGTTGTTTTGCAGGTATTTGACTTCATGCTTATGAGAAGGGATGTCGATGAGACTCGGGAACCCCTGAGTGCTTACTCAAAGAGCATCCTCGCTGCTGCAGATTGTTCTTCGTGTTGCTAGTAAGAAACGTCCGCGGGCTGGACTGTTTCTTTGTTGCTAGTTTAGAAAGGAGTCGTGAGAGTTATAGTCTTCCGCTGTAGCTTATTTTGATATAAGTACTTGTAAAACATTTTTGTACGCTTCCGCAAACGATTTATGTAATGTGATGTGTTTCTTCGACCGTGTGCTGTTGGGTGCCGCATATCACGGTACCACCCGATGAGGTCCTGTCCCTCACAGCATGGTATCAGAGCTGTGACAGCCAAGTGCCATTTTTGGGACATATCATCTCAGCGGAAGGCATTGCGGTTGACCCAAGCAAAATTGAGCAAGTGCTGAAATGGAAAGCCCCTACTTCTGTCCATGAAGTCAGAAGCTTCCTCGGTTTAGCAGGATATTACCGGAGATTCAGTCCAAGCTTCTTCAAGCTTGCTAAGCCGATGACAGAGTTACTGAAAAAGGGAACAAAGTATGTTTGGAACTCAGCAAGTGAAGGAGCATTCCAAGCATTGGTGAAGCATCTCACAACAGCTCCGGTCTTAGCTCAACCGTATACGACCAAGTCCTTCAACGTATATTGTGATGCGTCCGGTATCAGGTTTGTCTGTGTGTTGATGCAAGAGGGACTTGTGGTCGCATATGGCTCAAGCCAACTTCGAAACCATAAGCAGCACTATGCAACTCATGATCTTAAGCTCGCTGCTGTGGATTTGGCGCTGAAAATGTGGAGGCACTATCTCCTGGGGAATTTGGTGCATCTCTAGACCGACCACAAGAGCTTGAAGTATATCATCATCCAAAAGGAGCTGAATATGAGGCAAAGGAGGTGGTTAGAACTAATCAAAGATTATGAGATTGAGATTCATTACCACCTTGGCAAGGTGAATGTGGTTGCCGACGCGCTGAGTCGGAAATCACATGTCCATAACCTCACCATTACACCGGTGGAGGAGGAAGAGCCGAGTTTATACTTCGTTCCTTATGGGTCACTCTACAACCTTGCTCTCATCCCTACCATTAGGGAGGATATCATGGCAGCTCAAAAAGTTAACAAGGGCATGGCACATCTCCGGAGACGGGTAGACAATGGGGAAATCAAATGTTTTCGGAAAGATGATGAGGGGACGCTGTGGTTCAATGACCGCATAGTCGTACCCCCGGAATATGGAGCTGAGGAAGAAGATCCTTGATGAAGCTCACATGTCTATCCATTCATACGGGCAGCAACAAAATGTACCAAGATTTGAAAAGGAGATTTTGGTGGACACGGATGAAGCCGGAAGTGGCAAAATACGTATCCGAGTGTGATACATGTAGACGAGTGAAAGCGGATCACATGAGGAAATCAGGGCTGTTGCAACCCCTGAAAATCTTGGCATGGAAGTGGGAAGATGTGAGCATGGATTTCATTGTGGGATTACCCCTGACTTCCAACAAGAATGATTCCATTTGAGTAATCGTTGACCGATTAACCAAGTCAGCTCACTTCATTCCCGTGCATACATGTTACAATGCCAGCAAATATGCAGAGTTGTACATTGCAAGGATTCTATGCTTACATGGGGTACCCAAGACCATAGTCTCAGATCAAGGTGCACTATTTGTATCTCGTTTCTGGGAGCAGTTGCACGCTGCATTGGGTACTAAGCTGATTAGTAGCTCTGCCTATCACCCTCAGACAGATTGGCAAACTGAGAGGGTGAACCAAGTACTAGAAGACATGTTGAGAGCGTGTGCCAACCACCACGGTAGAAACTGGGATGATCATCTACCATTGGCGGAATTCTCGTACAACAATGACTATCAAGCGAGTATCAAGATGGCACCATATGAGGCTCTCTACAGTCGCAAATGCCGCACCCCATTGAACTGGTGTGAGTCCTGTGAAAGGGTCACGTTCGGGGTTGATATGGTGAACGACGCCAAGAAGCACATTCCAATAATTCAAGCCAACTTGCAGGACACCCAATCCTGACAGAAAAGTTACGCTGATGAGAGGCGTAGGCCATTACACTTTGATGTCGGGAGCACGTGTATCTCCGTGTATCTCCGATGAAAGGCGTGCACCGATTCGGTGTGAAGGGGAAGCTCACCCCAAGATTTATTGGACCCTATGCTATCACCGAGAAGTGTGGACCAGTGGCGTATAGACTGGAGCTACCGGCATCTCTCGCTGGTGTTCACGACGTTTTCCATGTTTCACAACTACAAAAATGTCTGAAGTATACGGCTGCTGTTCTCACCGAAGACATTGGCGAGCTGCAACCGGATTTGATGTATGCTGAATATACGGTGGCAATTATTGATGAGAAGGCCCGTACCACACGTAGCCGAACGCTGTGGTTCTACAAGATACTGTGGAGCAACCACACCGCTGAAGAAGCGACGTGGGAGAGCGAGGAATTCCTTTGCTCAAACTACCCGGATTTCATGATGCCTCATCACGGGTGAGTTCCTATTACATCGCTATCTCCTCATTTATAATCTCGGGACAAGATTCTTTTAAGGGGGGAGGGATGTAAAAGCCCAAGAATGGACTTGCAAAAGTGTTCATTTCATCACCTCACAACGCCACAGCTCATTTGTTGGATAGCTCATGAACACTTGTGAAGAGCAAGTAAACACCATCAAGAGGGTGGTTAGAGGGGAAAGCCCTAACTTCAAAAAGTAGGAGTCATACACATAATATGAAAGGTTGAGCTCACCCCTAGACCTTAAATAGTCTTGGGAAGGATCAGGCCAAATTTCAAGAAAATCCAAGCCTTTTTGAGGCAATTTTTGGAAACATTTGAAAAAGGGGCCAATTTGAATGCAAATTCAAATTACAGCCACTTTCATCACTTGAATTCAAAAGTTTACTTCATATTCAAACTCAGCACATTTTTCTGAGTTACTCCACCAATTTTCATCCTCATTGGAGTTCATTTTGTCGGGAGCTAAATTTGCATTAATTCAAACTGAATTTGAATTTCAAATTCAAATGGGCAGCAAATTTAGCCAAACCGATTTCAAATTGAAGAAATCAAAATTCAAACCCTGACTTGGTATCTAAGTCTCTCATTAAACTGTGAGTAGCTTATATCTTTTCAGTGAAAACAGAAATGAAAAACAAAAAAAGGAATTAGAGGGGAGGGACCCACTGGTCAGAGACTGAAGAAGAAGTGAACCGCCTCTGCTGCCTTCAGTCGGCTGCCGGAAACGCTGCCGCCTCACCCCCTCGCGACCATGCGCGCGCCAGCGCTGCTAAGGATCAGCTCGCGCTCATTTCCAGCTCCCACGTATGCTGCACAGGCGGACTTTGCTTCCTTCATCAGCTATAGCTGCTGCATCCGCTCCCGCGCGCGAAGAAACCATCGCCGGTCGACCCCATCTGCTCCCTGGCTTCCGACAGCTAGAAGCCTTTTCGTGCCCGACGAGCTACACGAAAAAGGTCCGCTCCAAGGTGCTTAACACGCTCGTGCCAACCGCTCCTCCTCTCATGCCTCGCCGGGCTAGAATTCGTCCAGTTATCCATTCGGTGTTCAAAGAACTGAGTAGTTCAAAACTCCAAAATTCGTAATGGTTAGTCCACCACAGAGGATTCTGAGTTACACATACGTTCTGCACCTGTCCATGGCCACCTAGGATAAAAAACCGGCGAAAACCATAGACTAGGGTTGCCGTTCTTTGAAATTTTCCGATCACCGCCGTTTTAGCCATAGGTCGACGGTGAGGTCCTAGTTGCGTCCGTTTCCACAACGATCAGTGCTCATATCCATGATCAGCAAGTCTCAGCGGAGCTCCCCGAGCAAACCGTGTCGAAAAAGGTGTAGAGAACACCGAGTTCGACGTCGCCGATGAGCTCCCGGCCGCTGTCACAGTCGTAAGCACTGTTCCGGCCATCACCGAGCTCCAGTGAGTGCACCAACGTGTTCCTCAGGTGGAAACGTGCACAGACGGCGAGGTTCGTCGAAGGTCGGGCAGCAGAACGCCCGGTGGCGAGCTCTCCGGCAAAGGTGGTGGCGGTGAGCCGCAGGAGCACGAGGTAGACGAAGCTCCGCAGGCCCCACATGTCGGCCTCTGTTAAAACAGCGCTGGATCTATTGTGGCACCAGGATTTTGTGTGACTACGCGGGAGACTCTCCGGACCCCCGTGTGGTTTTGCTATGGTGCTGACACGTAGCACTGGGACCCCACCAGCCGGTATAAACTTTTATTTGAATTTCAGAATTTGGTTCAAACTTCAACTAGCTATAACTTTTGCTAGGAAGCTCCAAATTTAGTGAACTAAATTTTGCTGAATTCAGATTTTTGCGTACTTTCCACCAAAATAAATTTCAGCTCATGAAACTCTTTAGTTTTCCAGAATTAATTCCCTAAATTTTAAACTGTTGGGAATTTTATGTGGAGAATTTCTTTGTGAAAAATTGTGACATTTGGCTGGATATTCATTTGAAAACCCTTGAGTCACAGTAAAAACTTCAGATCCATCCAAGTTCATTTAGTCCCCCTTTTGTGTGATTAATTGAACTACCCTGAGAAAATAGAAAAATGTACAGAAACATTTTTCAGATTTTCTCAAATCTTCTTTAGAGCATAGCATCATCTAGAATGCTTCAAATGACATGAACCTAATTCCATTAGAACCATATCAAATTCTAGTTTCCATAAAGTAACGGTTAGAGCCATGAAAATCCCTGGAAATCCTTAGAGACTACAATAATGACCATATAGGTTTTTATTTGTACAGGGCTCAAATGAACTTTGTTTGAAATGAAACTTGGTCAAGACTCTGGTTAGGACCATACCAAGCCACCATAAAAGTGTCAGAGCCAAAGCGGAGGGCTAGATAGAGTTATGGTCTTTACATATTCAATTTAACACATTGCATTTAAATTGACATATAGTATATTGCTTACGTATAGTCGCTGAAGGCGAGGAAACTCTGGAAGTGCTGGATTTTCTTCTTCCAGACGAAGCCCTAACATCTGACCAGCAGCAACAAGGCAAGCCCCGGTTTGCATTAAATATTTTTACAAAGTTTTGCTTTATGTATGCTTAGTATGTGGTATGTATGTGCATTAGGTGTAGGATGGATGAAACCCAAATGCATAGCCAGATTATTTCCACAAGAGTGAGGATAGCTTTTAAGTCCTCGAGTAGTATACGATGTGCTTAATGTTCATAGAACTTTGGTACCAGTCGAGTAGTTGGAATCTACTCGCGAGTATAGGAGTCTGGACACACGGGACTGGTTCGAGTGATGTGAGATCACTTTAGAAAGGAAATGAGACTAGGCAGGGGCTAGGGCGCAGCAAGAGGAAGTCTTGTGGGTGCAGCCCTGTCCGTGTCGATTGAGGACCGATCCGTGTGCGGCCCTGCTGAACAAGTATGAACGTACCGAAGGCATATCGGAGATATAGGCCCCCACAAACTGATGTAACCTAAACCTCTGGGCATCGAGGCATAGCACACCAATATATAGGTGTAGGTTGAGGGATGCAAGGTGGAAATCTGCTAACGAGCATAGAGAGATGCTCCATGTAGGGAACCTCCTGTTCATTTTGGTGCGACCGGTTTGACGTTTGGGCTGTTGGGTGAAAGGTTGTCCCGTACGACATCAGTGGAGCTTGCTGTGTACAGCTCCGAGTATGGGCGTACGTGACGTGCTCTTCAGGTATCCCTGCAGGTGTATATTGAGTCAATTCACCGTCCCTCGCGGTGACGAGTACCGCTTGTTCACTGCGTCGTGACGTAGATAAATTATGGAATGTTATGATTTAATTCTGCTGATATGCATAATTGTATTGCTACATGTGTGCCACCAAATATTGCTTACTAAATTTCAGATTCATGAACTGTTAACTTGTGACTAAAAGATGAAATAAGGATGAACTTATAGGAATGTCCGTTTGCTGCAAATTATCATCCCATGTTCGTTATGAACTGCATGTATAGTTTCATGCATAGGTGAGTCGGTTAAGTCTTGTTGAGTCATCGTGCTCACTGTTGCTGCTATAAGTGTTTTTCAGGTGAGGAGTATCCCACGGACTCGGGTTACGAGTCCACCAGCGAGGGCTACCCTACGTCAGGGACCACGGTTGAGTGGGAGCCGTACACGCCGTGCTGAGCTGATGAGTGCAGGTAGTGTGGATTGACCATAGGGCTGGGCAACCGACTTTTGCTAGATAGATGGGGGTGAGTTGTATAAACATAGCTTCCGCTGTTGTAATCCAAATACTTAGTTTGTAACTGAAGTCTTGTACTAGTTTGTACATATTCAGTTGGTTTTCTATAATACAATGTCGTTCTTATGATGTGTGCTGTCGGCTGTCGCATCGTGCGGCACCACCCTCTGTGATCCTGGATGAGCGGATTCCGGTCCACCGCAAAAATGAGCTGTGGCGTGGTAATTTGATGAACACTCTAGCAAGTAAATTCTTGGGGTTTTACATCCCTCCCTCCTTAAAAGAATCTTGTCCGGAGATTATAAACGAAGAGACAAAGATGTACAAGGAATTAGCCATGATGAGACGCCATGAAATACGGGTAGTTTGAGCGAAGGAAATCTTCACTCTCCCACGTCGCATCCTCAGCTGTGTGGTTGCTCCACAATATCTTGTAGAACCACAGCGTTCAGTTACGCATGGCCTGAGCCTTCTCATCAATAATCTCCACCGGATATTCAGCGTAGGTAAAATCCGGTTGCAACTCGCCAATGTCTTCGGTGGGTACAGCAGCCGTAGACTTCAGACATTTCCGGAGTTGTGAAACATGGAAAACGTCGTTAACACCAGCAAGAGATGCCAGTAGTTCCAGTCGATACGCGACAGGTCCGCACTTATCGATGATGCCATAGGGTCTAATAAATCGGGGAGTGAGTTCCCCTTCACGCCGAATCGGTGCACGCCTTTCATTGGAGATACTGTAAGGACCTAAGTTTTTGGCACATACTCAAGGTGCTCATCACACCACACACACAATTCATTTGAAGAAAGTTGATGAACACATTTGAAGAGCAAGTAACCACCATCAACATGATCATTAGAGAAAAACTCACACAATGCAAAAGTGGCATTTCCCACATGCATCATCTAGGGGCTGGACATATGAAAAACTCCTACACCTTGCTAGGAATGTCCATGCCAAGTTTCACCCAAATTCAAAACCTTTTTGAAGTCCTTTTGGGTATAGCTAGAAAGAGGGTGGTTTGAACTCAAATTCAAATTCAAACTGTTTTCATCCCATGAATTCAAAAGTGGGGGCATATTCTTACTCAGCACATTTTTGTGAGCTCACACACCAATTTTCACTCCATTTGGAGTTGATCTTGACATGATCTAAGTCTAGCAAATTCAAACATTATTTGAATTTCAAACTGCACATGTGCTGAAATTTAGTCAAACACAAACCCAATTTGAATTCTTACCAATTCAAATGGCTTAGGGGTAGATAATTCAAACCACCATGGGTATAAGGGGGATTACTGTTTTCAACAGTGAGAGGGAGTTAATTTCAGGGGTTAAAAAGAAAGTGGGACCCACATGTCAGCCACTGAAGAAGTTCAACTCACTGAACCTTCAGCGCTGGGGTCCCCGAGCTGCCTCCAAAGGCGCCACCGAGGGGAGGCCGCCGTGGCACCAGCTGCTTGCCGCTCTCGGCCGCTGAACCGCCTCTTGGGGCCTTTATCTACGCGTCCGAGTGGTTGCCCGTGCTTCTCACCGCTGTCCCATCACATTCCCACACAGAAAACCGAAAGCTCTCGCCGCTCGGTTGAACCCTCTGTCCCTCGTCGCCCGGCCAACCCTGAGGCTTCCACGGTGATCTGAGACCAGCACCAGGTGCGTCAAGGCATCCTTGACGCCCTCGTGCTGGTTCCAGGCCCGGAGAAGTCCTCCACGAGCTCCACAGCGACGATCTTTCCTTTGCCGGTTAAGCTCGAGCTGCCATCACGGGAACGATCCGTCCGGCCACCACAGCCTGCCGTTCACCGAGCCGTGAACAGCAAAAAGGTTCGCCTTCAGTCCCTCTTTCATTAACACAAGCTCCAGCGGCATGACATAGACTGCTCACGTCGGAATTTCATGATTTTGCGACGGTGTGCAAAAGGGGAGCCCGAACCGATCTGCAATATTCGTAGTCCACACCGAACCACTCATCCTCTCGTGGAGGGGATCACTTCTAGGTGCCCATACCAGCCCATAGGAGCAGGAACAACGAAGAACCGTTGAGGGAAACCGCTGTTCTTCGAGTTTTAGAAGAATTTCCGATTTCCGGCCTAGGTCGCACGGTGACAGCCCAACACAGCCCTTTCCGAGCTCCGTAGAGCTCATGTCGACCTTTCCTAGGGCCCACTGGTGCTCGACGACCTTTTGTTCGATCGGTTGAGGTGTTAGGAAGACCGGCCGACACGGCCGTAGTTCTTCCGAAGCTACCGCTCGTCACCGACCATGTGCTGGCCATTTTCATGACAAGCTGAGCCAAGAATCATGTGTCCCCGAGTGGATTTAGGAAGGGGCGGCCAGAATCATGAAGTTTGGAGCACCATAGAGGCCGCCGGCGAGGTGTCGCGGCGGCAGAGCGTGGGAGGCGAGAGGAAGACGAAGGGGGTGGGTCCCGGCTGTCAGCGGTAGATATTTTAAAACCAGGATTCGCTGTGGCACGGATCGGGTGCGGCTGCACGCGAAAGAATCTGTAGCCGCGTGTGTCGTCTGATGAGGAGCCGACACGTAGCCCCGGGTCCCACGCACAGTGATTTGAACTTTTCCTGATTTTCAGATTTCATTCAAACTTCAAATCCTCATAACTTTGGCTAGGAAACTCCATATCGAGTGAACCAAAATTTTTTGGATTCAGCTCTTTGAGTACTTTCCAGAGAATAAAGTCTCACTATATGAAAACCCCTATTTCTCCAGAATTAATTCTTCAAAGTTCAAACTTGTTAGAATTTTAACTGGAGAACCCTTTGGAGGAAAATTCTGAAATTTTGCTGGGAGGTTCAACAAAATATCACTGAGCTACTATAAAAATTTTCATATTCATTTGAGCTCATTTGATCCACCTAATGATGTGATTAATAAAACTGTTCCAGAGAAAATGGAAAATGTTCAGAAACATTTTCATAATTTCTCTGAAATTGTTTAGCTCATATCTCTAGCTAGGAACCTTCAAATTAATTAAGACCAACTCCATTAGAACCCTCTGAAAATCTAGTTTTCAGAAAGTCATAGCTTGCTCCATGAAAATCCCTAGAACACCATAAGAGCTCCATCTAAGGTCAAGTACATAATTATTTGTGGAGAGCTCAAATGAGCTTTGCTGCAACTAAAACTTGGCCAAGTCTCTGTCTAGGTTGTAACCAAACCAAAGTAAAAATTTCAGAGTCATTGGGTCTGTCTAGTAAGACTTATAAACGTCACAAGTTTAAAGTCAATTCAAATGCATTTAAATTAATACATGTACTTGTTATCTCATGTAGTCGCTAAGGTCGAGGAGGAACCCGAAGTCTCAGACTTTGTTACTACGGAAGAGCAGCTAGCCTACGACCAAGAGCAGCAAGGCAAGCTACGGTTTGCATTAACCTTTTACAAATTTTTATTGTTTTGAGAACTCACTTTGAGTACCATTACTTCTTGCATTAGAGTCTTGTTTGAAAATCCAAATGCATAGCCAAGAAAACCATGGGTTGGGATTAGGATTGAAAATCCCGTCAGCTACTGCAATGCTAAGATAGTGTAGGATTCGGTACAAGTAGAGTAGTTGGAACTACTCGCGAGGATAGGCTAGAGGCACTCGACTCGGGTAGAGATAGCATATGATACACATGGCAAGAAAAATGAGACCGAGCGGAGAGTAAGGGCAGCAGGACTTTGAGACCTGTGTGCTATAGCCCCGCTTGTATCGATTGAGAACCGAGCCATGTGCGGGCCTGTTGAACAAGCTAGAACAGTACCGAAGACCTACCGGCTATATGGGAACTGGGAATCGATGTAACTCGGGTAGCTGGGTATTGAGGCATTGCCTGTCGTTCAGAGAGTAGGTTGAGAGCTCGAGGTGTAAATCGGCTGACGGCACTGAGATGCGCGTGCAGAGACCTCTTGCTCGGGACGGTAGGACCGGTTTGATACTTGGCTGACGGGTGAAAGGTGGTTGCGTACGACGTCTGTGATGGTTTCTGTAAGCAACATCGAGTACGGGCGTACGTGACGGGTTATTCGGGTAACCCTGCAGGTGTAAATCGACTATAATCGCCGTCCATCGTGTTCAGTGAGTACCACTTGTTCACTGTACCATGACGTAGAAAGAACAGGCTAGTTACATGTTAAAATGTTGCTGATTGAAAGATGGACTTTGATTTTTAATGATTTGCTTTAGTTTAGAGCTAATTAAAGTTCCTTTCAACTTTGGGCAAAGTACATGAGAGAAATGCGTTTCTTGTTTGATTGCGACTCTCTCATGTGCCTTAGCGTAAGGTTCTCCACAACCTGCTGCTAAAACTTGAAAGTAAGGTTCTACTAAGTAGGCGAGTCCTTTGCAACTCACTTTACCTCATGTGCCTATCACCCCTCATGTAGAAGTTTCATGTTTAGGAGAGATGGGTCAGTCTTGCTGAGCCTTCATGCTCACTGCTTGTGTTTGAAGCTTTTGCAGGGTTCTATGAGGAAGGGACTCCCGAGGAGGAGACGGAACCCCAGGAGGGGAACCCCGTTGAGTGGGAGTCGTGCACGCCGCCATGTTACTGTGCGTGCGTGCTAGTAAGGACACGTTCACGGGCTGAACGTGAACTTAATGCGTAGTCTACGCCCATGATTGTAGACTGAACATATTTTGTTGTAAAAATGTTCATAAACCTGTTTATGTAATAAAACCTTTCTTCCGATTTGTACCTTTGATGTGTGTTATTCGGTGCTGTGCAACGCAGCACCCCTCAGCGTGGTCCTGGCTCGACAAGGCCGTGGGGTCGTGTCAGATACGCGGAGGTATACATGTTCCCCGACGTCCGCGTGCAGCGGCCTACGCCTCTTATCAGCGTAACTCTCCTGTCGGGATTGGGCGGCCTTCAAGTTCGCTTGAATTACCCGAACTCGCTCTTCGGCGTCGTTAACCAAATCAATCCCGAATGTGACCCTTTAACCGGACTCGCACCAGTTCAATGGGGTGTGCCACTTGCGACCGTAGAGAGCCTCATATGGTGCCATCTTGATACTCGCTTGATAACCGTTGTTATATGAGAATTCCGCCAATGGAAGATGATCATCCCAATTTCTACCATTGTGGATGGCACACGCTCTCAGCATGTCTTCTAACTCTTGATTCACCCTGTCAGTTTGCCCATCTGTTTGAGGGTGATAGGCGGAGCTTCTAATCAGTTTGGTACCCAATGCAGCGTCCAACTGCTCCCAGAAACGAGCCACGAACAATGAGCCTCGATCCGAGATTATGGTCTTGGGTACTCCGTGCAAGCATAAGATTCTTGTAATGTACAAGTCCACATACCTGCTAGCATGGAAATGTGTATGCATGGGAATAAAGTGAGCTGACTTGGTTAACCGATCAACGGTTACCCAAATGGAATCATGCTTGTTAAAAGTCATGGGTAATCCCACAATGAAATCCATGCTCACATCTTCCCATTTCCATGCTGGAATTTTCAGGGGATGCAACAGCCGTGATATCCTCATATGATCCGCTTTCACTCGTCTACACGTATCACACTCGGATACGTATTTAGCCACTTCCCGCCAAAATTTCTTTTTCAAATCTTGGTACATTTTGTTGCTGCCCGGATGAATGGACTATTTAGACAAGTGAGCTTCATCAAGAATCTTCTTTCTCAGCTCCATATTCCGGGGTACGACTATGCGGTCATTGAACCCTAGTGTCCCCTCATCATTTTTCCGGAAACATTTGATTTCCCCATTGTCTATCCGTCTCCGGAGATGTGCCATGCCCTTGTCAACTTTTTGAGCTGCAATAATATCCTCCCTAATGGTAGGGATAAGAGCAAGGCTGTAGAGTGACCAATAAGGAACCAAGTATAAACTTGGCTCTTCCTCCTCCACCGGTGTAATGGTGAGGTTATGGATATGTGACTTCTGACTCAGCGCTTCGGCAACCACATTCGCCTTGCCGGGGTGGTAATGAACCTCAATCTCATAATATTTGATTAGTTATAACCACCTCCTTTGTCTCATATTCAGCTCCTTCTAGGTGAAGATATACTTCAAGCTCTTGTGGTCGGTGTAGAGATGCACCAAATTCCCCATGAGATGGTGCCTCCACATTTTGAACGCCAAAACCACAGCAGCGAGCTCAAGATCATGAGTCGGATAGTGATGCTCGTGGTTTCGAAGTTGGCGTGAGCCATACGCGACCACACGTCCTTCCTGCATCAACACGCAGCCGAGCCTGATGCCAGACGCATCACAATACACGTCGAAGGGCTTGGTCGTATCCGGTTGTGCTAAGACCGGGTCTGTCCTGAGATGCTTCACCAATGCTTGGAACGCTCCTTCACATGCTGCATTCCAAACATATTTTGTTCCTATCTTCAATAACTCTGTCATCGGCTTAGCAAGCTTGGAGAAACTTGGAATGAACCTCCGGTAATATCCTGCCAAACTGAGGAAGTTTCTGACTTCATGGACAGAAGTGGGGGCTTTCCATTTCAGCACTTGTTCAATTTTGCCTGGATCCACCGCAATGCCTTCCGCTGAGATGATATGTCCCAAAAACGGCACTTGGCTGATCCAGAACTCACATTTGCTGAACATGACATATAACTTATGGTCCCGCAATCATTAAAAAATGATTCTTAAGTGTTCGGCGTGTTCTGCCTCTGTCTTGGAGTAAACCAAGATATCATCAATGAACATCGCAATGAACTTGTCCAGCTCCGACATGAAGACCGAGTTCATGAGATACATGAAATGTGCCGGGGCATTGGTGAGACGAAAAGACATGATGAGATATTCGTATAAGCCATATCTCGTCGAGAAGGCCGTCTTCGGGATATCCTCCACCCGGATTTTTATTTGATGATACCCGGAGCGAAGGTCCATCTTGGAGAACACACTTGCACCCACAAGATGATGAAACATGATGTCAATACGGGGCAGTTGGTATTTGTTCTTGATGGTGACGGCATTGAGCGGCCGGTAATCCACACACAGCCTCAAGTTTTCATCCTTCTTCTTGACGAACAGCGCCGAGCATCCCCAGGGTGAGGAACTCAGTCTAATGAAACCTTTGCTCAACAGATCATTGACCTGCTCTTTCAATTCAGCCTGCTCGTTCAGAGCCATTTTGTATGGTCTCCGTGAGATGGGAGTCATCCGGAAACACATCGGAGTACTCAACATCCCGTTCAGGTGGCATCCACGGAAGGTCATCCGGAAATACATCAGGGTACTGCCGGACTACAGGGATGTCCTCTAGATTGAGAGCTTCAGTGTTATGAGTTGCTGAAACTTCCAGGACTGGATTGTCTTGTATGAGGGACTGCGGACGGTGTAGTGGGGAGTTGAGGTGAACCGTCCGTGATAAGGTTTCTAGGACAGCGCCATGGTAACTTAGCCATGACATTCCTAATATTGCATCAATTTTTTGCCCCTCAAGAATAATCATAGTGGTGGGATATATCTTCTTACCTAAGCACAGTGCTGCTTTCGGAATCATCATAGTTGCTGAAATCTTTCCTCCCGGTGAGCAGAATATAAGAGCACTCGGTCAGAAAGGCTTCCAGTTGATGCTTAACCACATATGATGCACTTATGAAGTTGTGGGTTGCACCAGAATCAAATAATATGATGATTGCTTGATCGTTGAGAGTGAATGTACCCGCCAGCATGTTTTCTCCCTCTGGGGCGTCCTCATTGTCGAGGTTGCGAATGCCCCCAGTTCTCTGAGCAACCTTCTTGATCGGAGGTCGGCCTCGAGCACCGCCCTGGAACTGGGCTTGCCCGCTGCTCTGCTGCCCCTGGGGACAGTCCTTCGACAAATGGCCTGCCTGGCCACACGTAAAGCAAGTGTAGCGAGGCGATCCTCCGCTGATCGGTGGACGGAAACCCGGGGCGCGTTGTGGCGGTGGAAACGTCCGGGGTACCATCTGCTGCTGCTGTTGCGGTCGCGGTGGTGGCATCGGCGGTCGGAACGGGGGTGGCTGAAAAGAATGACCCCCGAACTGCTGAGGTCGCGCCGGTGGATGCCACTGCTGACCGGATTCCGATACACCATGCTGTATTTCTGGGGAGCTCCACGCCCACTGCTGGGGGGGAGTGCTGCGCTTCCGCTGCTCAGCTGTCAACTCCCGCTGAGCATCTTATGGCATGATTGCGACATTGACTAGATCATTGAACATGCCGTGATCGCATTGGACGAGATGTGTCTTCATCTCGGGATGTAATCCCCGATAGAAGTGCCCTCGCTTCTTCTACTCGTTGGAGACATAATCCGACGCATATTGCGCCAGATGGTTGAATGCACGGGAGTAGTCGTGGGCACTCCTCCTGCCCTGCTTCAGCTCCAAGAACTCTTGGAACTTCCTCTTCAATATCCCGGGAGGGATATGGTAGGCGCGGAACGCCTCCTGGAATTCTTCCCACTCCACGGCGTGGCCAGCCGGCAGTGAGGCGACATAGTTCTCCCACCACGCATCAGCGGCACCGTGAAGCTGCTGTGCCGCGAACAGAGTCTTCTGACGCTCCGTACATTGGAGCAGCCCGAACTTGGACTCAATTGTCCCCAGCCAGTTGTCGGCCTCCAGGGGTTCTGCTGCTTCAGTGAACACCGGAGGGTGCGTACTTATGAAGTCCGAGTACGTCACAAAATGGGGCTCATTAGGCCCCCTCTCTTGACGCCCCCCCCCCCCCCCCCCGCCTGGGACGTATTATGCACAATCGTGCGGAGCAGGTCGGTCTGCTCCTCACGATTACCCACCAGGGCCGCGATCACATCCGCTAGTGTAAGCGGAGGCAGCAGTGGTGGCTGTTGCTGCGGGGTGCTGCCGTAGGCAGGTGGCTGGGAGTCATCACCCCCCTGCTGGCTAGAGCCACCGATCTCATGCATGGTCCGAGTGCGAACCATCTGCAACCATACGACAATAAACATCAGTCCCGCAACATACTTCATCCAGTCCAATAAAATAAACGTAAAACATAATGACAGTAAAAACATGCGATACATCTCGTATACAGATAATGTAATCACTTTGCACAAGCTACACCATTACCAGACCAAATACAAGCTAGTTAAATCCAAATTGACGGACTTCCTCTTTGGAAGTTCATCTCAACTAGGTTTGGTCACTACGAGACGTTAATATCGCTTTGTCATCACGTATACTACCCTTTTATCTTCAATACGACACAAACATGGTCTCTAGCAAAAGAAACTTGAGCAGGACATATACTCAAATCTTCCACTAGTCGAAGATAACCACTCGTGAGTATGTTCTACCCCAATGGAAGTACTTAAACCCCCTAGGGTACAACAATCTGTCAAATGAGTTCAACTGTCATCACTCTGCCAGAATGACCAGTTTCTACATATTCCAGATTTTTATCTGGTGCTGGGCATTTTCATGACTCAAGCTGAATACTAAAGTTAAAGTTAACTTCAGTATCTTTCCAACAAGTATTTATTTTCTCTCAGATCAGCTCTGGTGAAAAAGTTATGATAATTCAACGTCAACAGAATTTCTGGAATAATTTCAACAGCATCTCCTTTGGAAGTTGCTGTTTTCAACTCTAATTTCCACTGAATTCCTTGCTGCAATTGCAGAAACTTTGAATTACAAAGATGTAACAAATCTCCTACCCTATTCAAAAATGTATTATATGATAATTTTAGATTTTTATACTGGAAGTTATGCTTGAAAAACAGAACAGTCCAGAGAGTGTTTTGCATCGGTCCTGTTTCTGGACAGTTTACAATCATATGGAATTTCAGCCGTTTTAAAGTATGATTCAGCTCTGGAAGTCTAAAACAAAGTTGTATAGTACTTAAACACCTATCCAGAACTATATCCCACACCCCCAGTGGCCAAATAACCTGTGAGTTATGCTCTGTCAAAGTTCAGAAGACTTGCTGCTAAAACAGAGCACTATGTTTTCCATTCCTTTGAGCTAAAATGATCAACTATTGAATTTTTCTATCCAACCAGGGTTATAAAGATTGAAACTTGGTGATTTTAGTTCCTGGTTATCATTATCTTTCATGCACATGCCTATTATATGTCTGTACTACGTTCCTCACAAAAAGAAAATCCTAACCGGGTTATACCGGCATATACATCTCAATTGTGGCGCTAAACGGTCTCTCGCACATGTATACTACACGGGATACATACATGGTTAGTACCTGCAGAAGAACACACTATAATGATGGACTCAAGGGTTATTTTCATTTCAGGCAGGTCCATATTTGAAAGTAAATACAAACGCCCGTATCATTGCCATACGGCCATCCTTGAGTTAAGCCACGTCTCAACGTACGTGATCGTGTTTTAACACCACACGACGGGGAACCCGAGTAGAGCGCGAACGGGTCGTGGGGAATTTTATCAACCCAACAGATACCACATACTGCACTGCAGGGCACGCCGATGGCAAGCGCTGCGTATGTCCTCCTGGGCTATTTCCAGACGAACACACTATCGAGTTACTGAAGACACGATGGGGTCTCCACTTGCTAGCCTAATGCATGCTAGGGATCAGCATTTCATATGACCTCAGGAACATTAAGAGTCCAAGAGTTTCATATTGACGTCTCACACCAAGCTGTGAGACCTATCCCTGAACCACATTCCTCATCAGGGGAGCTAACTGAAATTGAACCACTCTCGGTTGCGTTTCTTACCAATCTTACCTGAACGTAGGTGCGTCTTTACATAATAAAAAATTCAGAATTATAACGCATATGTTAGTCTTGCCACTTTAAGTAACCATGCTAATATAGTTCTTACCGTAAACCTATGTTTTCTCGTAATACAGCTCTGAATTAGCGTGCTATCCCCAATTTGGCTCTGATACCAGCCTGTGGCAGACCGGGATCCGCTCATCCAGGATCGCAGAGGGTGGTGACGCACGATCCGACATCCGACAGCACACATCATAAGAACGATATTGTATTACATAGAAAACCAACTGAAATGTACAAAGTAGTACCAGAATTCAGTTACAAACTAGTGTTTAGATTACAACAGCGGAAACTAAGTTTATACAACTCACACCATCTACCTAGCAAAAGTCGGTTGCCCAGCCCTATGGGCAACGCACACTAGCTGCACATCTCAGCTCAGCGCGGCGTGTACGGCTCCCACTCAGCCGTGGTCCCCGATGGAGGGTAGCCCTCGCCGGTGGACTCGTACCCCGAGTCCGTGGGATACTCCTCACCTGAAAAACACTTATAACAGCAACCGTGAGCACGATGGCTCAGCAAGACTTAACCGACTCACCTAGGCATGGAACTCTACATGTAGCGTACAATGAACATGGGATGGTAAATTGCAGCAAACGGACACGACTACAAGTTCATCTTTATTTCATCTTTTAGCCACAAGTTAACAGTTCATGAATTTGAAATTTAGTAAGCAATAATTGTTGGCACACATGTAGCAATACAATTTAATCATATCAGCAATATTGAATCATACCATTTCATATATTAACCTACGTCACGACTCAGTGACCAAGTGGTACTCATCACCGCGATGGACGGCGAATCGACTCGATATACACCTGCAGGGATACCCGAAAGCACGTCACGTACGCCCACCCGTGGAGCTGCACAGCATGCTCACTCGATGTCGTACGGGACAACCTTTCACCCAACAGCCCAAACATCGAACTGGTCGCACCGAAACGGACAGGAGGTTCCCTACACGGAGCATCTCTCTATGCCCGTTAGCAGATTTCCACCTTGTTGCCCTCAACCTACACCTATAAATCAGTGTGTTATGCCTCGACGACCGGAGGTTTAGGTTACATCGGTTTACCGGGGCCCATATATCCGATATGCCTTCGGTACATTCAAACTTGATCAGCGTGGGCCGCACACGGATCGGTCCTCAATCGACATGGACAGGGCTGCACCCACAAGACTTCATCTTGCTGCGCCCTAGCCCCTGCCTAGTCTCATTTTCTTACTAAAGTGATCTCACATCACTCGAACCAATCCCGTGTGTCCCAAAGCCTAAACTCGCGAGTAGATTCCAACTACCGGACTTGTACCGAAGTTCAATGAATCATTAAGCATAGCCTGTCTACTCGAGGACTTAGACACTACCCTCACTCTTGTAGGAAAAATCTGGTTATGCACTTGGGTTTCATCCATCCTACACCTAATGCACATCCATACCACATACTACGTATACATAAAGCAAAACTTTGTAAAATTGGTTAATGTAAACTGGTGCTTGCCTTGTTGCTGCTGGTCAGTGGTTAGGGCTTCGTCCGGAAGAAGAAAGTCGAGTACTTCCTGAGTTTCTTCGCCTTCAGCGACTACACGTCAACGATATACTATACGTCAATTTAAATGCAACATTTGAAAATTTAACATGTAAAGACCATAACTCTATCTAGACCCCCTTTGGCTCTGACACTTTTGTGCTAGCTTGGTAGGTTCCTAACAAGAGTTTTGACCAAGTTTCATTTGAAACAAAGTTCATTTGAGCTTTGTACAAATTAAAACCTATTTGGTCATTAGTAGAGCCTCTAAGGAATTCCATGGGTTTTCATGGCTCCAACCATTACTTTCTGGAAACTAGAATTTGAAATGATTCCAATGGAATTGGTTTCATGTCCTTTGAAGAATTCTAGATGAAGTTATGCCCTAAACAAGATTTGAGAAAATCTAAAAAATGATTCTGTACATTTTTCTATTTTCTCAGGGCAGTTCAATTAATCACACCATTAGGGGGACTAAATGAACTTGGATGGGTCTGAAAATTTCACTGTGGATCAAAGATTTTCTGATGAACCTCCAAGCCAAATTTCAGAATTTTTCATAAAGTAATTCTCCAGATAAAATTCCCACCAGTTTAAAATTTAGGGATTTAATTCTGGAAAACCATTAAGTTTCATGAGCTGAAATTTGTGTTGCTGGAAAGTATTTAAAAAGATGAATTCAGAAAAATTTATTTCACTAAATTTGGAGCTTCCTAGCAAAAGTTATATGCATTTGAAGTTTGAACTAAAATGGAAATTCCCAAAAATGTTTAAACTCTGCGGGCGGGCCCCACTCTTTGAACCGGCTTACTGAGATCGCTGCCACACCTCAGCCCACGGGGTTTTACCCACGCTGCTGCACCAGATCCTGGCTGCAAAATGGATCCCTGCTGTAAACAGGGACTGACCGGTGGACCTGCCCCCCCCCCCCCCCTCGTCTACCTCGCGACACCCCGTGACTCCCGCGGCGGTGCTTCACCGGAGAACTCGCCGCCGGCCATTTCACTGCACGACCTTCGATGGATTTCGCCACCTGTGCCCAACTTTGCTCGGGGAACATGTTGGTGCACTCACCGAAGCTCAGCGATGGCCGGAACCATGCTTGCGACAATGACAGCGGCAATCCCCACTCCGGTGATGTCGCCCGAGCTACTCAGGACCTTATTTTTGTAACAGTTTTCTCCTACAGCTTCGCTTTGGCATGACGAGCATGAAAATGAACTCGGTTTGCCATGGAAACTGCCGGATCTAGGACTTCACCGTCGACCTAGGGCTAAAACGGTGGAAGCTCAAAATACTCGAATAGCAGCGCCAAAACTCGATGGTTTATGATGGTCTTTGATACTAGGTGGCCGTGGGGACTTGTAGAACATGTGGTTAGCTTGGTTTACGCGGTGGTGGACCGCTCACCACGAATTTTGGATTCTTGGCTAGCTCGGTTCTTTGAACACCGAGGACTAAACGTAGAAATTCTCTCCCAACGGAGCACGAAAAGAGGCAAGGTTTTCACCGTGAGTTCGAGTAGCCTCCGGCGCGTCTATTTGCTTTTGATTGTCGGTCACGAGAGCGCCTGGATCAGTGGTGTGATGGACCGGGATCCGCCCATCCAGGATCGCAGAGGGTGGTGCCGCACCATGCGACACCCGACAGCACACATCATAAGGACACAATGTATTACATGGGAAAACAAACTGAAACTGTACAAACAAGTACAACCTTCAGTTACAAACTATTGTCTTTATTACACAGCAGAAGTTCTTTTATACAACTCACGCCCGCCTATCTAGCAAAAGTCGGTTGCCCAGCCCTAGGGCAAACCACACTAGCTGCACGTCTCAACTCAGCGCGGCGTGTACGGCTCCCACTCAGCCGTTGTCCCCGACGAAGGGTAACCCTCGCCGGTGGACTCGTAACCCGAGTCCGTGGGTGGATCCTCACCTGAAAAACACTTAAGCAGCAACCGTGAGCACGAGGGCTCAACAAGACTTAACCGACTCACCTAGGCATGAAACTCTACATGAGGGGTACAATGAACATAGGATAATAAGATTGCAGCAATTGGACACGCCTACAAGTTCATCCTTAGTTCATCTTTTAGCCACAAGTTAACAGTTCAGGAATCTGAAATTTAGTAAGCAATTGTTGGTGGCACACATGTAGCAATACAATTATATCATGACAGCAATATTGAAGCATAACATTTCATACATTAACTACGTTATGACGCAGTGAACAAGCGGTACTCGTCACCGTGAGGGACAGCGAATTGACTCAATGTACACCTGCAGGGATACCCAAAGAGCATGTCACGTACGCCCACCCGTGGAGCTGCACAGCACGCTCACTCGATGTCGTACGGGACAACCTTTCACCCAACAGCCCAAACGTCGAACCGGTCGCTCCGAAACGAGCAGGAGGTTCCCCACACGGAGCATCTCTCTATGCCCGTTGGCAGATTTCCACCTTCCTGCCCTCAGCCTACACCTATAAATCGGTGTGTTATGCCTCGACGCTTCGAGGTTTAGGCTACATCGGTTTATCGGGGCCCATATATCCGATATGCCTTTGGAACGTTCAATACTTGTTCAGCAGGGCCGCACACGGATCGGTCCTCAATCGACACAGACAGGGCTGCGCACACAAGACTTCCTCTTGCTGCACCTAACCCCTGCCTAGTCTCATTTTCATTACTAAAGTGATCTCACATCATTCGAACCAAACCCGTGTGTCCCAAGCCTAACTCGCGAGTAGATTCCAACCACTCGACTTGTACCGAAGTCCTATGAATCTTTAAGCATAGCCTGTCTACTAGAGGTCTTAGACACTACCATCACTCTTATGGAAAAAAATTCTGGTCATGCAAGTGGGGTGCAAATCATCCTACACCTAATGCACATTCATACATCACCCTCGACATGTGAACAAAGCAAAACTTGATAAAATAAGTTAATGCAAACCGGGGCTTGCCTCGTTGCTGCTGGTCAGGGGTTAAGTTGTAACACCCCAAAATTTTGATTCAAAACCCTAAATCATGTTAAGAGGGGGATTTAAAAATTTTTGGACGTGTTGCATGTTTTGCAAAAATTCAAATTCAAACTGGAATTCAAATTAAACTCAAATCAGAAAAGAAATAGAAAAAGAAAAAGGAAAACAGAAAAAACCGGCCAGTGGGCCGAAACCCACCAGCCGGCCCACCCTGCCCCGCGCCAGCCCGCAGCCGCGCGCCCGCGCTCTCTCTCTCAGACAGGTGGGACCCACCTGTCATCCCTAACCCCCGATCGTCCGAAACTCGGACTGTTCACCCGCGCGCGCGCGATCGCAACCGACCGGATTTCCGGCCGAATTCTGGTTCTGGAGGACTCCCACTCGATCTAAACAAACCCGCCGCCCTCTCCCGTCTATAAAAACCCCGGCCTCGTTCTGTTTTTCCCACGCGATCGCCGATTTTTCCTCCGGTGAGACCCGAGACTTCTCTGGCGAATTCTGGCCGATCTAAGCTCGGAAATTCTGATCTAACTCGCTGGTCTTGATCCACCGCCTCCGGGGAACCTTGCAGGTGCAGAAAACTCGGTGACTTGCGGTGTAAACACAGCGCCGACGAGCTTCGCCGTGGTTTCGCCTTGGACCTCGTCGCCGATCACTTTCCAGGACCTCCGAGCTCAAGGAAACCCCCGCGGTGAGATCCCCGACCTCTCCTCTACCGATCTATGCCATAAAATCACAGTTCTAGGGAGAATTCTCGAAGATCCGAAAGTCTTCGGCGAGATCGCCGCTTCCCGCCGCCGCCACGCCGCCGGCAGCGCCGCCCGCGCTCGATCAGAGCGACGTGGCCGCTTGTGCGCCGTTTATTTTAAATCGCACGGTAGGGTTTAAATCCCCGCGTACCGATTCGATGTTATAATCTCGGCCCTCGGTTTAAAATCGGACGGTCCACGTCAGCCCCGCGTTATAAAGACTGGAAATCTTACGTGCTACCCCCTGGGGTTCTCGGGAAATAAGAGCTAGCCCCGGAAACTTCTGATCTAGCCCCTGGAACTCCAGAAAATCATGTAAATTCATTTAAAAATCAGTTTTAGCCCCTGGACTTAATAAAAATTAGGAAAAACACCTCTGATAAGTGTAGCTAGATCCCTGGAAATTCTGAAAATAATATTATAGACCCTGTAACGGGTGAGTTTACCTTTTTAGCCCTGTTTAGTATTTAATTTAGGAAATTGAATATGTGGCTAGTGTTTAAAAATTCAAAAGTGGGACAAACATATTGTCATAATTAAATCAAAAACTTTCTCAGTATTTAGAAAACTTTGGAGTGAGATAAAAACATATTTTGGGCTGAATTGAATCTGTTTAATTTATTATTCACATTTAGGGACACAATTTTAAGTAATGAATAGTTTTAGAAAATAGGGAAAATAATTGTAAAATAGTTTACATCAGAGGAAAAGGTCAAAAATATGTTAGTAAATATTTTAGATCAGAACCTATTCTGTTTAAATGAGGTATCTTGTTATTTTCATAATAAAGTTCACATTTAGGCATAGGAAATAAATCTGAAAATATAGCAACTAGTAAATGATAAATGGAGTTCTAAAATCTAAAGGATTCAGTTTAGGGTTGGTAGAAATTATGAAGACACATATGGAGAAGGAAAATACCTTTCATGCATACTTCGTAGTTAAAAGGTGTAGTAATTGAATATAAGGAATTTATTTAAATTGGAAACTCATATATATAGTATGCAAGCATAAAAGTGAATACAAAAGTAGGAATCATATACATATGATTAAAAGTGTATGCAAGACACAAATCAACACACATAGAGTAACCACAACACATATAATGGTGAATGACTTTCATAAATGTGAATGTGTGGTTTGTATGAAGTGGAAGTGTGAACTATGACTTATGGATTGTTGTTTTTCTTTTGCTATGTGTGATGGTATGATGTAGAACCTGCTCAAGAGCAAGTTATTCCTTTCCAAGAACAGGACTACCCATTTCAAGAGCAGCAAGAAGGAGGCAAGTGTCCTTGACCACTTTGATCCTATGCTAGCATGTGTACCTAGAATTATTTGCATTGTCAATTGAAATATGAAACCCATACTAGGAAGTTTCCCTAGAATTGCATTACCTTGTTTCCTTGTAGCTTGGGTTGGGATTTATTTTATCATGTCATTTATTATTATGCATATGCTTAGCCATGCTTAGAATGGGATATTTGGGATATCAGATCATCAGTTTATTTTACCATACTCTTGAATGAGATATTGTGAGTTATGTAGAGGTAGGGATCAAGGCAAGTTGGATGTTTTGGTTGTGTGCTGGGTGCACGAGACTCGGGTTTGTGTTTAGTACTTGCCTGGATCCTAAGGACCGGTTCATGGAGCATGTAACCTGGCTTTACAGTGCCAACCACATGATGAGATGGGGCAGCTTGGCCAATTAATTAGGTGTATCCCCGGCGTAGTATGGGTGTGTTGGATGGTGCGGGGAGTTGGTGTCAGCTGGACTACCATATGAACCGCAAGGCTCAAGAGGGGGCCACTGCAGCGGGGTTGGAGCCTCTTGTATGCTGTTAGGGGTGAAACCTTAGTGGGCCCACGCTCGTCGGGAATCCCTTTGTAAAGGCTTCATAGTGATCTCCTGGCTACACACCTGGGAAGTGTGAATGTGGTTCGTGGCCACTGGCATAATGGAGGTTCTTTTAGTCCACCCGGCAACGGGGGATGAAATCACTACATGTGGGTACAGTGGTACAAACTCTGCAGAGTCAAAACTGTCATGACAGCCGTGCTCACGGTCAAGAGCGGCTTGGACTTATTCATGATTAGAGGATTGATGGTTTTGGAAGTTGTGGATGTTAAGCGGGGAGCTTAACATTAGAAATGATGTTATGGTTATTGGATTTTGATGATGGGATGAGAGATTGGGACCATTTCACCTGTGTAGTAATGTAGGTGCTTAATAAGCTAAGGTGATAGGTATTAATTGCGTAGTGCTTTAACCATGAGATCAACCTCTCCTTGTTCTAGCCATGCATGATATAATTTTCCCACACTTCCTGAGTACCATTGGTACTCAACCTTGCATATTTTGTTGGTTTATATTGCTGCTCAGGTCAAGATAATGAGGTGGTGTATAATGACCAAGACTTTGGACCCGAAGAAGGTTTCTAGGTTCATGGAGACCCCCGGGCAACGCCTATGATGGAGCCCTCAAGAATAATATTCCGCTGCTAGTTTATTTACTTGTGATGAACTTATTATTGTCCTTCGAGACATTTGCGATGTAAGACTTATTTATATTCGACACCTGGCTTGTAATAAATGATGCTTCACTATTTGTCATCACATGTATGAGAAAATGATCCTGGCATACATGTGATATTCACTTGGTTGTTCTTCGGAAAAACCGGGTGTGACAGAAGTGGTATCAGAGCCAAGGTTGCCCGTAGGAACGTGGACCTAGGTAGAAATGGACGTATTTAAGGGCCCTATTTTCTTAAAAACTATTTTACAAAGGTGTGGATTGAAAAGTGTTATTTAAATGAGTCACTTTCTTCATCTTACCCCAATTTTCATTCAAAATAGGATTTTTGTTTAAGAGTTTATCTAATCTAATTTTAAATTCTTTTTGTTTTAGATGGTTCGCATGATTCGCACCGCTCGCAAGTCCACAGGAGGGAGAGTTCCCGTAGTTGCCCTTGCCGAGAGAGAGGAGAGCCGTCCGGTGACGTACCTTTCCTACGGATTGGCAGTAGGAGGCTTATTGCGTCGTCTTCGGCGTATGCTCGAAGCCGCCGGCAATACGGGCAAGCTAATCATCCACTATAACTCCACCAGGACCATCCGTGAGAAGAGGGAAGAATGGAGTTCAGAGATGAGGATAATACACGAAAATCAGCTGCTTAAGATTCACCACTCTCCAGCTTGTAGAGCGACACAGGTCGATGCGGAGAAAGATGTCACCTGGGAGGCCATCACCTGCCAGAGTCACATCTTTCGTTGCCACTTGGACAAAACTGAGTACATGTATGTCCTCCAGCGTGAGAGTGGTACCACGGAGTACAAGTACCCGCCGGTGCAGCAAGGGACTTCTCATGAGCACATGGACTTGTGCTTGGAAGGTGCTTCTATGCTCAGCACTCGACTGCAGGAGTCTCAACAAGAGCTTCAGGATGTCCGAGACACCCTGAAGGAAACGGAGGCGTTGCTGCAATCCTGATTGAGGGCGAGAGAAAGAGGAGATGGGAATGAACTGTGTGTCACCGCGAATGATACATGGACTCCTGACTCCCCAGATCGCCGAGCGATCAGGCGTCGTCGCACTTCTCTACCAGCAGCCTCCCCACCCAAAGCAGAGTCAGAAGGAAGCCGAAATGATGAGGAAGATCCCGAGGAGCCAGCTCAAGAAAACGAGTAGTGTAGAGTCCCTCCCTTAGTCAGCAAGACGTCGAATATGCGAGTCGTTAAGTTAAGTTAATGGTGTGATAATGCTTGGTGTGTGACGTGAGCTGTGGAAGCCATGAGCAATTATCCGCAGCCTCGTCTTTAGATTGTTTTGTTTTGGTGTGTGAACCCACATGAAATAATATTGCATTTATTTTTGTGTGAAAAGTGAACCCTTAGAAAAGAATAACAAAGCCTCAACACTTCAAAGTACAAACAAATGAAAGTAGTAAGATGATACTAAATGCTTTCAAATTAACATTGGTTGATTCTGCCAGATGGCCGGAAGAGGAAAAGGACGTGCTACCAACCCCGCCAACAACAACGATGTGGCATGCAACCCTCATCTTTCTGGAGGCCAGGACCGGGGTGGTCGCCGTGAAGGAGTTGATCCCCTCCACCAAATGCTGGAGAATCAAAATCAGCTCATCCAGAACTTGACTCAAGTGGTGGCCAACTTGCATCAAGTTCCACCTCCACAAGCTGCACCACGCCAACCAAGGTTGAGTGAGTTTCTAGGAACTCGACCTCCAAAGTTTGCAAGTGTTGCTGAACCTCTGGAGGCAGATGATTGGCTGAAGACCATTGAAAGTAAGATGAGGATCATCCAGTGCCAAGGGTATGAGAGGGTGCTGTTTGCCTCTCATCAATTGCATGGACCTGCTGCTGATTGGTGGACCGCCTACGTGGCCGCCCATCATGACCCTGAGAACATCACTTGGGAAGAGTTCAAGCGTAGCTTCCGCAACCATTAAATCCCAAGAGGTGAACTCAAAAACAAGAGGAAGGAGTTTTTGGGACTGCAGCAGGGAAACATGACGGGAGGGAATACCTCACTAAATTTACTCAACTATCCCGTTATGCCCCACGGGACATAGAGACTGATGAGCAGAAACAAGATTGTTTCGTGGAAGGACTTACCGCAGAAATGCAGTGTGCCATGTCCTCAAATGAGTATGAGAGCTTCCAAAAGATGGTGGACAGAGCGTTTGTGGTAGAAAGGAAGCTAAAGGCCTTGGAAAATGAGAATAAGAGGAAGGTCGGGTGGTCACATCAAGCCTCAGGGAGCAACACCCGCCCACGTCTGATGCAGCAACCTGCCGGGTAAACGAACCGTGCTGCGGTACCCTACTCAGCACCAAGGGGGTACAACCCAAACTACAGGCCTCCGGCAGCACCAGCACAGCCACAACGTCAGTTTGTGCAGCAGCCTCGCCCCGCATATCCACCTCGACCAGCAGTGCAAGGACCCCCAAACCAACCCCAAGACAACAAAGGCCAGGCACCTAAGGTTGGGGTGCAATGTTTTAATTGTGGTGAAGTGGGGCACTACGCCCATAAGTGCCCAAAGAAGAAGCCCGCACAGCCACAACAGCAGAATGTGATGCGAGGACGGGTGAACCACGTCACTATGGAGGAAGCGCAGGAGGCACCCGACGTGGTAGTTGGTAAGTTTCCTGCCAATTTACACCTTGCAACCCTGCTGTTTGATTCTGGTGCTACCCACTCGTTCATTGCTCAAGGGTTTGTTAAGAAGCATGACCTAGCAACAACACAAATGAACCATATGCTAGCCGTAAACTCTCTGGGTGGAGAAATAAGGACAAGACAAGTGTGTCCCAAAGTGAACCTAGACATTAATGGGGTGGTATTTACTGCTAACCTCATAGTGATAGATTCACAAGGGATAGATATTATTTTGGGTATGGATTGGTTGACCAAACATAAGGGAATCATTCATTGTTCGACCAGAACGGTGGAACTAACTCACCCTAGTGGCACAAGAGTAAAGTTCATAACAATACACGAGCCTAGGAGGGACATTAAATTAAATCAAGTTGAGGTGAAAGTTGAGGAAATCAAGACCATCAGGGAATATCCAGATGTATTTCCGGAGGAGTTGCCCGGTATGCCTCCCGATCGTGAAGTGGAATTCGCAATTGAGCTAGTGCCTGGAACAGCCTCGATATACAAGAGACCTTATCGGATGGACTCGAAGCAGCTAGAAGAACTCAAGGATCATTTGAGAGAATTGACGGAGAAGGGGTATATTCGTCCTAGTTCCTCACCATGGGGAGCTCCGGTGATATTTGTGCCCAAGAAGGACGGAACCCAAAGGTTATGCGTGGATTACCGTGCCTTGAATGAGGTAACCATCAAAAACAAGTACCCATTACCCCGCATTAAAGACTTGTTTGATCAGTTGAGGGGAGCTTGTGTGTTCTCGAAAATTGATCTCAGGTCGGGATACCACCAACTCAAGATAAGGCAATCTGATATTCCCAAGACAGCTTTGGTATCTCGGTACGGACTGTATGAATACACCGTCATGCCTTTCGGGCTAACTAATGCCCCGGCATACTTCATGTATCTCATGAACAAGGTATTCATGGAATATCTGGACAAATTTGTGGTGGTTTTCATAGATGACATTCTCATCTTCTCCAAAGATGAAGAAGAACATGAGAAACATCTAAGGTTGGTGTTGCAGAGGCTAAGAGAACACCAACTATATGCCAAATTGAGCAAGTGTGAGTTTTGGCTGAAGAGAGTTCCCTTCTTAGGACATATAATCTTGGAGGGAGGAATCTCCATAGATCCCGCCAAAATCGAGGATATACAGAAGTGTAAGACCACTGAAAATGTCGGGGAAGTTCGAAGCTTTTTGGGATTGGCTGGATACTATCGACGGTTTATTGAAGGATTCTCCAAGATCTCGAGACCTCTCACCAAACTGTAGGAGAAGGGAATCACATTCACCTGGACGCCACAGTGCGAGACGAGTTTTCAGGAGCTAAAGAAGAGATTGACAACAGCCCCAGTGCTCGTTATGCCAGATATGCAGAAGAACTTTACGGTGTACTGCGATGCCTCTGGAAACGGGTTGGGATGTGTTCTCATGCAAGAAGGGCATGTCGTGGCATATGCATCCCGACAGCTTCGGAAGCACGAGAAGAACTATCCTACACATGACCTAGAACTAGCCGCAGTGGTACACGCGTTGAAAATTTGGCGGCACTATTTGATGGGGAAGAGGACCGAGATATATACGGATCATAAGAGTTTGAAGTACATTTTCACACAGCCAGACCTCAACCTCAAACAAAGGAGATGGTTAGAGCTAATCAATGACTTTGATGTAGGCATCAACTATCATCCTTGGAAAGCAAACGTCGTGGCCGATGCTCTAAGTCGGAAAGTGCAGGTCAATAAGTTGAGCTTGAAGGACATGCCTGCAGAATTGAAGGACGAGGTTATAAGGCTCAATCTATGCCTTGTGAATAGTGGTGAAGCCATCGCCGTGGAAGTGGACTCCACACTAGAGCGAGACATACGCGAGGGTCAAAAGAATGACGAGAAGATACAAGAGATCAGACAACTCATCAAGGAAAATAAAGCCCCTGGTTTCAAAGAGGATGAACAAGGTACGGTGTGGCACGGGAAAAGGATCTGTGTGCCTGAAGTAAAGGAGATCCGTGAATTGATTTTGAAGGAGGCTCACGATTCCGAATATTCCATTCATCCTGGGAGTACGAAGATGTACCAGGACCTCAAGGGCAGGTATTGGTGGTATGGCATGAAGCGAGATGTCGCGGAGCATGTTGCCCTATGTGACACATGTCAGTTGGTGAAAGCAGAACATCAACGACCCGCGGGACTATTGCAACCACTCAAAGTGCCTGAATGGAAATGGGAAGAAATCAGCATGGATTTCATCGTGGGATTGCCTAGGACCCAATCAGGATATGATTCGATATGGGTCATCATTGACAGGCTAACCAAGGTAGCTCATTTCATCCCCGTGAAAGAAAGCTACAGCGGATCCAAATTGGTAGAGTTGTACATGTCAAGGATAGTGTGTTACCATGGAGTGCCAAAGAAGATTGTGTCGGATCGAGGGACACAGTTCACCTCCAGATTCTGGCAGAAGTTGCACGAAACCATGGGGACCCATCTGAACTTTAGTTCTGCCTATCATCCCCAAACTGACGGTCAGACGGAAAGAACCAATCAGATCCTTGAAGATATGCTAAGGGCATGTGCACTCAAAAACAATAGGAGTTGGGACAAGAACTTACCGTATGCGGAGTTTTCCTATAACAACAGCTATCAAGCTAGTATGAAGATGTCACCATTTGAAGCCTTGTACGGGAGAAAGTGCTCATGCTTCACCAATGCTTGGAACGCTCCTTCACACGCCGTGTTCCAAACATATTTCGTCCCTTTCTTCAGCAATGCTGTCATCGGCTTAGCGAGCTTGGAGAAGCTTGGAATGAATCTCCGATAGTATCCCGCTAACCCGAGGAAGCTTCTGACCTCATGAACTGAAGTGGGAGCTTTCCATTTCAGCACTTGCTCTATTTTGCTTGGGTCAACCGCAATGCCTTCCGCGGAGATGATATGTCCCAAGAATGGCACCTGGCTGATCCAAAACTTGCATTTTCTGAACTTGGCGTAGAGCTTGTGGTCTCGCAATCGTTGAAGAACGATTCTCAAGTGTTCGGCATGTTCGGCTTCTATCTTGGAGTAAACCAAGATATCATCGATGAACACTACCACGAACTTGTCCAGCTCCGGCATGAACACCGAGTTCATGAGATACATGAAATGGGATGGAGCGTTTGTGAGACCGAAAGACATGACGAGATATTCATATAATCCATATATCATTGAGAAGGCCGTCTTCGGGATATCCTCCGCCCGGATCTTGATCTGATGATATCCAGAGTGAAGGTCCATCTTGGAGAACACACTTGCACCCACAAGTTGATCAAACAATATGTCGATGCGGGGCAGTGGGTACTTATTCTTGATGGTGACGGCGTTGAGCGGCCGGTAGTCCACACACAGCCTCAAGGTTTCATCCTTCTTTTTTACGAACAGCGCCGAGCATCCCGAAGACGAGGAACTCAGCCTAATGAAACCTTTGCTCAACAGATCGTTGAGCTGTTCTTTCAGTTCAGCCAGCTCATTCGGAGCCATTTTATAGGGTCTCCGTGATATGGGCGTAGTCCCGGGTGCAAGCTCAATCTTGAACTCGACATCCCGTTCAGGTGGCATGCCCGGAAGATCATCCGGGAACACGTCGGGGTACTCCCGGACTACGGGGATGTACTCTAACTTGAGAGCTTCAGTATTGTTGATCACTGAAACCTCTCGGACTGGATTATCTAATAAGAGAGACTGCGGACGGTGTAATGGGGAGTTGAGGTGAACCTTCCGTGATAGGTTTTCCAGGACAGCGCCATGGTAGCTTAGCCATGACATTCCCAAGATTGCATCAATCTTCTGCCCCAAAAGGATAATCATAGTGGTGGGATATATCATCCCACCTAAGCACAGTGGTGCTTTTGGAACAATCATAGTTGCTGAAATCTTTCCTCCCGGTGAGCGGATCATATAAGAACACTCAGTTGGAAAGGCTTCCAGCTGATGCTTAACCACATATGATGCACTTATGAAGTTGTGGGTTGCACCAGAATCAAAAAGTATGATGATGGCTTGATTGTTGAGAGTGAACGTACCCGCCAGCACGTTGTCTCCCTCCGGGGCGTCCTCATTGTCGAGGTGGCGAACGCCCCCAGTCCGCTGACCAACCTTCTTGACCGGAGGTCGGCCTCGAGCACCGCCCTGGAACTGGGCTTGCCCGCTGCTCTGCTGCCCCTGGGTACAGTCCTTCGCGAAGTGGCCCGCCTGGCCACACGTGAAGCAAGTGAAACGGGGCGGTCCCCCGCTGATCGGTGGACGGAAACCCGGGGCGCGTTGTGGCGGCGGAAACACCCGGGGTGCCGTCTGCTGCTGCTGCTGCTGCTGTCTCGGTGGTGGCATCGGCGGTCAGAACGGAGGTGACTAAAAGGATCGTCCCCTGAACCGTTGAGGTCGCGCCTGTGGGTGCCACTGCTGCCCGGATGGTGTCCGATACACCATGCGGTACTTCTGGGGAGCGCCACTCCCACCGCTGGGTGGAGCGCTGCGCTTCCTCTGCTCAGCTGCCAACTCCCGCTGAGCGTCCTCTTGCATAATCGCGGCATTGACTAAGTCGTTGAAGGTGCCGCGATTCCACTGAACGAGATGTGTCTTCATCTCGGTGTGTAACCCTCGATAGAAATGTTCCTGTAAGGGCCTCAGTTTTTGACACATGTTCGAAGTGTCATCAACACACACACATCTCATTTGAAGCAAATTGATAAACACATTTGAAGAGCAAGTAACCACCATCAACATGCTCATTAGAGAACAAACTCACATATTGCAAAAGTGGTATTTCCCACATGTGATATAGAGGGGCTGGGCATATGAAAACTCCTACACATTGCTAGGGATGTCCATGCCAAGTTTCACCCAAATTCAAAACCCCTTTGAGGTCATTTTGGGTATACCTAGAAAGAGGGCAGTTTGAACTCAAATACAATTCAAACTGTTTTATCCCATAAATTCAAAAGTGGGAGGCATATTCTTACTCAGCACATTTTTGTGAGCTCACACACCAATTTTCACTCCATTTGGAGTTGATCTTGACATGAGCTAAGTGGGGCAAATTCAAACTTTATTTGAATTTCAAACTGCACATGTGCTGAAATTCATTCAAACCAAACCCAATCTGAATTCTAATCAATTCAAATGGCTCATGGGTGAATAATTTGAATCACCATGGGCATTTTGGGGCTCACTGTTTACAACAGTGATTAGGAGTGAATTTCAGAGGTTAAAAACAAAAATGGGACCCACATGTCAGCCACAGGGAGGATTCAACCGACTGAGACTTTTTCCCCTCGGGTCACCGAGCTGCAGCTGCGATCGCCACCGTGGGAGGCCGCCACGCCAGCAGCTGCTTGGCCACGCGCGGGTACGAGGCGGTTCAGAGCCTTCTTAAGGCGTTCTTCCCCCTCCTCGGCCGAAGCTATTGCCATTTCTTTCCCCGCAAGAACACAACGCCGGAAAACTCCTTCCGCCGCTCAGAACCGATCGGTGAGCTCCGATCACAGCCTCCCCGTCCCCTCCAGAACTACGGCAAGGTACTAAGAACCCTCCTCCTTCCCCGTTGCTAAAACTCAGCTGAAACCGATTGATCTTGGCTATACCGAAAGTTCAATTCGGTAACCTAAAACCGCCGCACCTCAGGCTCCCGTGGACAGCCCAATCAGGGAGTTGTCACGCCCGAGCCAAGGCACCCTTGGACGCGCTGGTGACCGGTGCTGCTCACCCCCGAGCCACAGCCCGAGTGCATGCTCACCGGCGGCGAATTTCCAGTTTTCCCCTTTCTGGGTGCAGAATGACCTTCGGGTGCGGTTCTGTCAAATTCTTACTCTAGGAAGGATTAGAGGGCCTCAATCCGCTCTCACATACACTAGTCACGGTAACGCACAAGTTGCCTTCACAACCTTTGGCCGGAGAACCGCTGTACCCGGCGTATTTCAATGTTTACCGACGGCGGAGCAAGCGGGAGGCATCAGGCGCACGGTGAGGACCTACTTTGGGCTTCCCCTGAGCTGCTTGAAGCTCATGTCGACCTTCCCTGAGGTCCACGGATGCTCCCTGACCGGTTGCTCAAGTAGTTGAGGTGCTTGGGGAGTCGGCCGACACGGCCGAAGTCTTTCCGAAGCCGCCGCTCGTCGCCGACCATGTGCCGGCCGTTGTCATGACGAGCTGAGCCCAGAATCGTGTTCCCCGAGTGAAAATAGGCAGAGGCGGCCAAAATCGTGAAGTTTGGAGCTTTACAGAAGCTGCCGGCGAGCTCTCCGGCGAGGTACCCCGGCGGCAGAGCACAGGTGGCGAGAGGTAGACGAAGGGGGTGGGTCCCAGCTGTCAGCGGCAGATATTTTAAATCGGGATCGGGCTGCGGCCAGGATCTGGTGTGCTGGCGCGCAAAAACCCTGTGGGCCTCAGTGTGCTGTCGGCTCCGCGCCTAACACGTGTCCCCGCGGGCCCCGGTAGATTTAAACTTTTCCCCCGATTTTCAGATTTCCTTCAAACTTCAAATCTTCATAACTTTGGCTAGAAAGCTCAAAATCGAGTGAACTAAATTTTGTTGGATTCAGCTCTATGAGCACTTTCCAGCAAGTCAAGTTTCGCTTCATGAAAATCCTTATTTCTCTAGAATTAATTCCTCAAATTTTAAACTGTTTGGAATTTTAACTGGGGAATCCTTTGGAGGAAAATTCTGAAATTTGGCTGGGTTGTTCACCAAAATATTCCTTAACTACCATAAAAATTTCAGATCCATTTGAGCTCATTTGGTCCACCTAATGGTGTGATTAGTGAAACTGTTCCAGAGAAAATAGAAAAAATGTTCAGAAACATTTTCAGAATTTTCTCTGAAATTGTTTAGCTCATATCTTTAGCTAGGAACCTTCAAATTAAGTGAGACCAACTCCATTAGAACCCTCTAAAAATCTAGTTTCCAGAAAGTCATAGTTTGTTTCATGAAAATCCTTAGAACACTCTAAAAGCCTTCAATTAAGGTCAAGTACATAATTAATTGTGGAGGGCTCAAATGAGCTTTGCTGTAACTAAAACTTGACCAAGTTTTTGTTTAGGTTGTGACCAAGCCACAGTAAAAGTTTCACAGGCATTGATTTAAGGGCCTCAGTTTTTGACACCTATTTGAAGTGTTCATCACCACACCACACACCTCATTTGAAGTAAGTTGATGAACACAAATGAAGAGCAAGTAACCACCATCAACATGCTCATTAGAGAACAAACTCACATATTGCAAAAGTGGTATTTCCCACATGTGATATAGAAGGGCTGGGCATATGAAAACTCCTACACATTGCTAAGGATGTCCATGCCAAGTTTCACCCAAATTCAAAACCTTTTTGAGGTCATTGTGGGTGTAATTAGAAAGAGGGCAGTTTGATACCATATTCAAATTCAAACTATTTCTATCCCATGAATTCAAAAGTGGGAGACATATTCTTATCCAGCACATTTTTGTGAGCTCACCCGCCAATTTTCACTTCATTTGGAGTTGATCTTGACATGAGCTAAGTGTGGCAAATTCAAACATTATTTGAATTTCAAACTGCACATGTGCTGAAATTCATTCAAACCAAACCCAATTTGAATTCTAATCAATTCAAATGGCTAATGGGTGAATAATTTGAATCACTAGGGGTATTATGGGGCTCACTGTTTACAACAGTGATTCGGAGTAAATTTCAGAGGTTAAAACCCCGGGTGGGACCCACATGTCCTAGAGAGAAGGAGGAAAAACTTGCACACAAAGTCACAGCCTCGGTGGGAAATTCCAACGAGCAGCTGTCGGCTGTGCACCCGAGCAGCCACCGGCGCCACCAGCTGCTTCCCCTCTACGTGCGCTGGCGCCCAGGGCGGCTTACTCGTGCCTCCACACGACCGGCACCGCCTCAGCCCGAGCAGGAGTCGGCTGGCTTTATCTTCTCGCGTGTGAACCCGAGCAGCGGCAGTTCTTCTCCCCGCAGCTCACTGCTCTATCGGGAAAACCAGCAAACGATCTCCTCCTTCGTTCCTGAGCTGCTAGACAACAACCTGAGATCGCCCTCTACCTCCCCAACGCCAGAAACCCCGAGCTCCGACCTCCTTTTCCCGGAAACGATCGCCACCGCGGCGACTTAGCCTCAGCCGAGAGTCAGGCGCCCGTGGACAGCATTCCACATGCGTTTTCACGGTCCAGCAAGAGAGGCAACAGGAGCGCGTGACCACCGTGCTGCTCTCCTCCATGTTTGGAATCAAACTGTGAAGAATCCACGGCGAATTCTCAGTTTTTGCTCCGGCAACCTTAAACTGAGCTTCCGATACGGATCCTTCAAATTTTCACTCTAAGATCCTTCTCTGGCTATCAAATATTGCACATAGACGCTGGACTAGCCGACGATCAAGTTCCTTTCTGCATCCGTGGCGTGAAACTGTCAAGAAGTGACGAATTCCAAGCTCGATCAAGAGTGATCATGGCGGGCACGATCGGTCACACGGTGCCGACTGACTTGCCGCCATCTTTGAACCCTTTTAACACCTTGTCGAGCTTCCTAGAGGTACACTGGTGCTGTAGGACCGTTTGTTCGAAGTGTTGGCGGGTTAGAACCCACGGTCGACGGCGCCGAACCTCAACCGAGGCCGCGGCACGTCACCGGACTATTTCCGGTCACCGCCAGCCCGAACTGACACCACCGACGTGTTCCTCGACGTCGACAACCCCCTTGCAGCGAGTTTCAGACCATGGGAGGGCCGGCAGCGGCGAGCCGGCGAGCTCCGGGTCTGCTCCGGCGAGGGCGACGGCGCGGGCGTGAGAGAGCGTCGGGAGGAAGATGAAGCCGGCTGACCCACGCGTCAGCGGCTGAAAAATTTAAATCGGGATTGGGTGTGGCCGGGATCGGCTGTGCTGGCGCGCAGGAACCCCGCAGACCACGGTGTGCCGTCGCCTCGGCGTGCGACGCGTGTCCCCGGGGCCCACCCGCGAGTTTAAACTTTTCCCCCGATTTTCAGATTTCCTTCCAACTTCAAATCCTCATAACTTTAGCTAGAAAGCTCCAAATTGAGTGAACCATATTTTGTTGGATTCAGCTCTCTGGGCACTTTCCAGCAAATCAAGTTTTACTTCATGAAAATCCTTAATTCTCCAGAATTAATTCCTCAAATTTTAAACTGATTGGAATTTTAACTGGAGAATCCTTTGGAGGATAATTCTGAAATTTTACTTGGATGTTCACCAAAATATGCCTGAACTACCATAAAAATTTCAGATCCATTTGAGCTCATTTGATCCACCTAATGGTGTGATTAGTGAAACTGTTCCAGAGAAAATATAAAATGTTCAGAAACATTTTCATAATTGTCTCTGAAATGGTTTAGCTCATATCTATAGCTAGGAACCTTCAAATTAAGTAAGACCAACTCCATTAGAACCCTCTGAAATTCTAGTTCTCAGAAAGTCATAGTGTGTTTCATGAAAGTCCATAGAACACCCTAAGAGTTCCAATTAAAATCAAGGACATAATTAATTGTGGAGGGCTCCAATGAGCTTTGCTGCAACTAAAACTTGACCAAGTCTCTGTTTAGGTTGTAACCAAGCCAAAGAAAAAGTTTCATAGTCATTGTATCTGTCTAGTGGGACTTATAAGCTTCACAAGTTCAAACTTAATACAAATGCATTTAAATTGTTACATGTACTTCTTCTATCATGTAGTCGCTAAGGTCGAGGAGGAACCCGAAGTCGTAGACTTCGTTACTCTGGAGGAACAGCTAGCCTATGACCAAGAGCAGCAAGGCAAGCTCTGGTTTGCATTAACTTTTACAAAGTTTTATTGTTTTGAGCACATACTTGAATACCTTATTTCTTGCATTAGTCTTGTTTGGAAACCCAACTGCATAGCCAAGAAAACCATGAGTTGGGTTTAGGATTGCAACCCCCGTTAGCTACTGCAATGCTAAGAGAGTGTAGGATTCGGTACAAGTCGAGTAGTTGGAACTACTCGCGAGCATAGGCTAGAGGCACTCGACTCGGATAGAGATAGCACATGATACACATGGCAAGAAAGATGAGACCGAGCGGAGAGTAAGGGCAGCAGGACTTTGGGGCCTGTGTGCTGTAGCTCCGCTTGAGTCGATTGAGAACCGAGCCGTGTGCGGGACTGTTGAACTAGCTAGAACAGTACCGAAGACCTACCGGATATATGGGAACCGGGAAACCGATGTAACTCGGGTAGCTGGGTATTGAGGCATTGCCCGTTGTTCAGAGGGTAGGTTGAGAGCTTCAGGTGTAAATCGGCTGGCGGCACGGAGATGCGCGTGCAGAGACCTCTTTCTCGGGACGATGGGACCGGTTCAATATTTGGCTGACGGGCGAAAGGTGGTTGCGTACGGCGTCCGTGATGGTTGTTGTAGGCAACATCGAGTACGGGCGTACGTGAGGGGTTATTCCGGTAACCCTGCAGGTGTAAATCGAATATAATCGCCGTCCCTCGCGGTCAGTGAGTACCACTTGTTCACTGTACCATGACATAGAAAGAACAGGCTAGGTACATGTTAGAATGTTGCTGATTGAAAGACGGACTTGATTGTTAATGAGATGCTGTAGTTTAGAGATAATTAAAGTTCCTTTCAACTTTGGACAAAGTATATGAGAGAAATGCGTTTCTTGTTTGATTGCGTCTCTCTCATGTGCCTTAGCGTAAGGTTCTCCACAACCTGCTGCTAAAACTTAAAAGTAAGGTTCTAATAATTAGGAGAGTCCATGCAAATGATTTTTACCTCATGTAACCCATCACTCCTCATGTAGAAGTTCCATGTTTAGGTGAGACGGGTTAGACTTGCTGAGCCTTCGTGCTCACTGCTTGTGTTTGAAGCTTTTGCAGGGTTCTATGAGGAAGGGACTCCCGAAGAGGAGACGGAACTCCAGGAGGGGAACCCCGTCGAGTGGGAGTCGTGCACGCCGCAGAGTTAGTGTGTGTGTGTGCTAGCAAGGACACGTTCAAGGGCTGAACGTGAACTTGATGAGTAGTCTATGCCCGTGAGTGTAGACTGGACATATTTTGCTGTAAACATGTTCATAAACTTGTTTATGTAATAAAAGTTCGCTTCCGCTTTGTACCTTTGATGTGTGTTATCCGGTGCTGTGCAACGCATCACCCCTCAGCGTGATCCTGGCTCGACAAGACCGTGGGGTCGTGTCAGCGCTGGTATCAGAGCTTGCTTGAGGTTTAACGCACTAAAAAGGTCATCCTTTTCAAAAATCCAGTGAGGAACGAGTTAGTAGCCCGTATAAGGATGTTATTAGTGTATAGAAAGTGGCATACTAACCTATTTGTCTATGTCAGAAAATCGTGCATCTCGGGACGTGTATGTCTTGGGGGGTGCACGTAAGCGCTGTCCACCAGTGCGCATAAGCTGAAGGGTGGAGCCCCACGGCTGGCAGGTAACCCGACTCGCTTTGATATCCTCTACGACTCTTCTTGTCGTTTGGGGTATTCGAGCAACGTCTGTCCCTGGCGTGCGTGGTGCAACTTGGGAGACCCCGTCACGTGGTCTGAAACGTGAACACGTAACTCAAGGGGTGTTTGGCTTGAGAACATCCGGGCGAGTGACGACGGCCGGGTGTACGAACTGTATGGATACCGGGCTCGGTGTGCAGCCGAGTCTGACGATTGCTTGAGTTATCTGCAGGTAGTCTAACCACGAAACGGTATACGTGTAGCATCTGTGTGCGAGAGATGCTTAGTGCCATTGAATTAACGAAGCCGGCTAAGTCCGGTATAGGTTTTTCTTTGTGAGGACGTAGTACCGACATAATCTGGTGACGCATCGACGTCACACCCCATTAAATGAACAACTTCATTTAAAACTTGGAGGTTTTGATCCAAAGTAGTAAAACTTGATGTAACTTCTTCCCTTGAACAGGATATTCAAAGTAAACAAGTTTTCAACTTATAGGTTGTTAAGGACAGAGCACTCTGTTTCAGCTGAATCAAGGCTGAAGTTAATCAGAGATTAGAGGTTGAGTTCCTTCGAGGTTGGGGTCATATGATACATTTCTGTAAAGCCTTGGAAGAGCTTTACAACTTTTCTGTTGAGGTCCAGAGGTGTTTCATCCCTTAACCAATCGAAAAATGCAGTAGAGTTGAAACTGTCCAGAAAACAGGACAGAGCAAAGACTCTCTGTAAACTCTCTGTAAATTGAGTATAACTTCCTGCATAAAAATCCAAAAATAGAAAATGAGGTAGTTATGGAAAGCTTATGAGATGGGTTACAACTTTGTAACAGAAAGTTTTGTCAGATTAGGAACAGAATTAACTGGAATTCTTGGATCAAATCAGTACCTAAAGCAGGGAGGTGCTGTCCAATTGTCTCCAGAAATTCTGTTAACTTTGACCTCTCATAACTCTTGAACCAGGACAGATCTTAGGCCAAGCAAATACTTTCTGGAAAGCTATTGAATTTAGCTTAAACTTTGATGTTGAGCTACAGAACTAGTTTTGCTTTTAGCAAGGCCTAAATCAGGTTGAGATGGAAACTGATCAGGGCTGTCGTGTTGAACAGCAGATCAGCAGTCAAATTTGCTTAAAATTTGAACTATGTTTCCAAGTTTTATGGGTTCAATGACATGTCTTATGTTATAACTCAATGGTTTACTGTTTAAATAAATATTTGACTTTTCTCAAATATATTTTTACAGATGACAGCAGATAAGCAATTGGAGAACGGGTGGGTGGTGTCCCACTGTTCTCACCGCAGCGGCTATCCGGAGGCATTGAGGCAGATGCTTCAATATTTCGGATATAACCAGATGCCGCAATACTTCACCAAGGAAGAAGGCGAAGAGGGGAACAAGACATGGACAATCCATGTCGATGTCCCCGCTGGACCTACGCCACCCGGTTGGGTGCCGTTCACCGACACGGTGAGAGGTAGACAACCCGAGGGAATGTGGCAAGTGGCAGCCCGTGACACCATGTCACGTTTCTGCCAACTACACGTGCAGGCTATGGAGGGCACTCCATACGCGCTCGTTCCGGTGGAGGGACGGGCTCAGCATGTGTGGGAAGAGAGGTACCTGGAGGCAACGGACCCGAGTTGCCCAAGATACAAGCCCGCGGAGGCGAACCTTAGCCTCCAGATGAGGGTGGGAAACGCCGTGATGAACAGCCAAGCTGTTCATGCGGAGCATCTTGCCACAAAGCTCAAGGAGAGCACGAGCCGTGGAGACCATTTCGAGAGTGCTCACAGGGCACTCCGCAATGTGCTCCTTCCGACGATCAAGCGACTGAATGAACAGCACAATCAGTTGCATCGTCTGAAGAAGGCAAAGAAGAAGAGCCGTGTCGACATCGTGGCGTTGCAAGAACTGGTACAGAATCTGACCCAGCAGAACGAGGAACTTACTCAAGAGCGGGACGACGCTATTGAGGAAGGCCAAGGCTGGGAAGAGGACTACAACCAGGCTATGGATGAGGTGCATGCTTTGCAGGACCTCGTGCCTCCGGTATTGGGCATACCGGTAGTCTTGGGCCTTCCAGCAATGGGAGAACCCGAGATGGGCGAAGAGGTGGTAGATCCAGAGCCACCAGCAGAAGTACCAGAGGAGGATGACCCACAGGAGGTCGAGTTCTACTGCGAGTAGGGGGTTACAGTTGCCAAGTAGGGCAGCTAGAGTAATGTAACCCAACTTTTGTAATCGGTGACATGTCGTGTAGGCAGTAGCGTATGTATAGGTAGTGACGACATGAGCACGACTTCTCGGAGAACCGAGAACAATGTATCTTGTATAAAGTTTATGCTTTATCAATATATGTGAATGTTGTGCAAATCATTCATGTGTCACTTCAATACCTACTGTTGCATATGGAATTTTAAGTATGACATGTGCTAATCGTTGCTGTTTTGAATTTCAGAATGACGCATACTCGCGCCAACCTGGATGTTGCGGGTACTAGTCAAGGGGGAGAGACCTCCCAACCGCCTCCCGAGGACTCCTCGGGACCGCAGCAGCAACAGCAACAACAGCAACAGAAAACACCGCCACTGCCAACTGTTACATTGGCCGACATCGTCGCGGAAATGGCGGGTTCACATCAGCAGCACATGGAGTTGCTGCAAACTCTTATTGCCAATACGTCTCACCCAGAGAGACGTCAAGACCGTGAGGAGCGACAACAGAGCTCCTACTCCGACTTCCTGGCAACTCATCCCCCTGTATTCCCAAGGGCGGATGAACCTCTTGACGCGGACAACTGGCTCCGCGCAATAGAGATGAAGTTCGGGCTGCTCCAGATAAGCGAGCAGCGCAAGACTCAGTTCGCGGTCCAGCAGCTCCAAGGATCCGTGAGCGCATGGTGGGCCAACTTCTGTGCTTCACAGCCCACCGACCGAGTAATGACCTGGACGGAGTTCTGGACGGCCTTCAGGGCCTATCACATACCGCCAGGCTTGATGAAGAGGAAGACGCAGGAGTTCCTGCACCTACAGTAAGGGAGCCGGAACGCGCTGGAATACTCCAGGGCGTTCAACGATCTCGCGCTCTACGCGTCGTATCACGCAGATACCGACGAAGAGCGGCGGGACCACTTTTACCAGGGGCTTAACCCGCTCCTGAAGGACAAATTGGTGATGTTCAATCGCGGCAGCCTCAACGACATCATTGATGCTGCGATTGTTCAAGAGGACTCAGGCAAGGAGTTGGCGCGGCGGAGAGAAAGCGAAGCGCGCCACAAAGCAGCGGAGAAGGAGGCGGTCCTTCTCAGAAGTTTCGGATGGTGAATCGCCCACCATCAGGTCCACGCTGGCAGCCACCCCAGAGTTCGATGCCGTTCCGCAGTCGACCGTACTCTTCACCGGCATTCAGGCCGGCACTGCCAGTACCACCACCGCAACAAAAACAGCAGCAGCGGACGATGCCGCGTGCGTATGCACCTCAGCAACGCATGTCGGGCTTTCATCCCCCGAGCACTACACCAGCAGCGGCCACATGTTACAAGTGTGGTCGTCCAGGACACTTCGCGAGCAGTTGCCCGGAGAGGCAAGGCGGCGGAGTTGCACCACCGTTTCCGGAGGAGGAATCAACCCGGGAACCCTACTAATGTGCGGCGGGCAAACCCTAGGCCCGGCACCGTCCACCAACATGCCATAGAGGATGTGCCGGAGGGTGAGCGAATCCTCGCGGGTATGTTCCAACTCCACCAGCATCCCGCCATAGTATTGTTTGATTCAGGCGCCACGCATAAATTTACTAGCCAAGCTTTCATTGCTAAACACAGCTTGCAAATACTACCCACCGATAGTACATATTTAATTTGTTCACCGGGTGGGAAGATTTCAGCAAGCATAATGGTTTCCAAAGCACCATTATGCTTAGCAGGTAGAGTCTACCCTACGTCTCTCATAATCTTAGAGGGACAAAAGGTCGATGTCATCCTAGGGATGTCGTGGTTAACCCGCCATAGCGCTGTTTTAGACACCGTCCTTCGAGTCGTGCACTTAAACTCAGAAGTGCACGGGTCTCACTCTTTATTTCTGGACAGTCCAGAAAAAAAACTTCCAAGTGTCTATCAGTCCACAACTATCAGCTTGGAAGATATTCCAGTGGTCCGAGAGTTCCCTGACATGTTCCCGGATGATTTACCGGAGATGCCGCCCGATAGAGAGGTGGAGTTCAGGATTGAACTTGCACCGGGAACCATGCCAATATCCCGAAGGCCGTACAAGATGGCGCCCAAGGAGTTGGCTGAATTGAAGACTCAGCTCACGGACCTGCTGGAGAAGGGTTTTATTAGACCGAGCTCCTTGCCATGGGGCTGTTCGGCATTATTTGTAAAGAAGAAAGATGAGACGTTGCGGCTTTGCGTGGACTATCGTCCATTAAATGCTGTAACCATCAAGAACAAGTACCCGTTGCCACGGATCGACATGTTGTTTGATCAGTTGGTCGAAGAAAAGGTCTTTTCCAAGATGGACTTAAGATCCGGGTACCATCAGATTAAGATAAGGGCGGAGGACATTCCAAAGACAGCTTTCTCGACGAGGTACGGACTTTATGAGTACCTGGTCATGTCCTTCGGCCTCACCAATGCTCCAGCTCACTTCATGTACTTAATGAACTCGGTATTCATGCCGGAGCTGGACAAGTTTGTCGTGGTCTTCATCGACGACATCCTGGTATATTCCAAGTCAGAGGAAGATCACAAGAAACATCTGCGTATAGTCTTGCAACGGCTGCGGGATCACAAGTTATACGCAAAATTCAGCAAATGCGAGTTTCGGATATCGCAAGTGCCTTTTCTCGGGCATATCATCTCAGCGGAGGGTATCGCTGTAGACCCGAGCAAGATCACTCAAGTGCTGAATTGGAAATCCCCGAGAACTGTTCATGAGGTACGGAGTTTCCTCGGACTCGTGGGATATTATCGGAGGTTCATTCCGAACTTCTCGAAGATTGCCAAGCCTATGACAGAGCTGCTGAAGAAGGCTACCAAATATGTTTGGAGTCTAGCGTGTGAAGCAGCGTTCAAGGCTTTAGTCAAGCACCTAACATCAGCACCGGTTTTGGTGCAACTAGACACAACAAAACCGTTCGAGGTGTACTACGATGCATCCGGCATTGGGCTCGGATGTGTGCTGATGCAAGACCGAAGGGTGGTCGCGTATGGGTCACGGCAGCTTAGAAACCATGAGCAGAATTATCCAACCCACGATTTGGAGCTCGCTGCCGTGGTACTTGCACTGAAAATGTGGAGGCACTACCTACTCGGTAATCTCGTACATTTATATACCGACCACAAAAGCCTCAAGTACATATTCACTCAGAAGGAGCTGAACATGAGGCAACGAAGATGGTTAGAACTGATAAAGGATTACGAAATAGAGATCCGTTATCATCTGGGCAAGGCAAACGTAGTGGCAGATGCGCTGAGCCGCAAGTCAAACGTCAACAATCTGACCATCACACAGATGGAAGAGAGCGAACCACCACTGCATGTGATTCCACATGCAACTCTCTACAACTTAGCTTTGATCCCCACCATCCGTGAAGAGATAGCGGCAGCTCAGAAACATGACAAGGGCATGTTGCATTTGCAGAGACGTGTAGACAGTGGGGAGTTGAAATGTTTCCGGAAGGACGGAGACGGCGTCCTATGGTTCAAGGACCGGATCGTTGTACCCCGTAACCCGGAATTACGGAAGAAAATCTTTGATGAGGCTCACTTGTCAAAGTTTTCTATTCACCCCGGCAGCAACAAAATGTATCAAGAACTCAGAAGCAAGTTTTGGTGGACACGGATGAAGCGGGAGACTGCAAAATACGTGTCCGAGTGTGATACATGTCGAAGGGTGAAGGCAGACCATATGCGGAAACCGGGACTGCTGCAACCACTGGGCATTCCTGCCTGGAAGTGGGAGGACGTGAGCATGGACTTCGTCATCGGTTTACCCACCACTCTTCAAAAGCATGATTCTGTGTGGGTGATCGTCGATCGGCTCACCAAAGTTGCCCATTTCATCCCGGTCAACACAAACTACAACGCCAAGAAGTACGCTGAACTGTACATCTCACGGATCCTATGCTTGTACAGCGTACCCCGTACCATCATATCGGATCGGGGCACTTTATTTGTGTCCCGTTTTTGGGAGCAGCTGCATGCTGCATTAGGGACGAAGCTGATCCGTAGTTCAGCATACCACCCGCAGACGGATGGGCAAACTGAGCGGGTAAACCAGATCCTAGAAGACATGCTACGAGCTTGCGCTATCAACCACGGCAAGAATTGGGATGATCACTTGCCGTTAGCCGAGTTCTCGTACAACAATGGGTACCAAGCCAGCATCAAGATGGCACCTTACGAAGCGCTATACGGGAGAAAATGTCACACACCATTGAACGGGTGTGAGTCTGGCGAAAGGGTTACCTTCGGGATTGACCTTGTCAACAATGCGGAAGAGAAGGTTCGACTGATTCAAGCGAACCTAAAAGCCGCCCAATCCCGTCAGAAACAGTATGCGGACCCGAGAAGACGCCCATTACAATTCGAAGAGGGAGATCACGTATATCTACGTGTGTCTCCAATGAAGGGCGTAAACAGATTTGGGGTGAGAGGAAAGTTGGCACCCCGATTCATCGGTCCATTCCAGATTACCGAAAGATGTGGATTAGTGGCATACCGGCTGAAATTACCAGATGCACTTTCCGGTGTGCACGATGTCTTTCATATTTCCCAGCTGAGGAAGTGTCTCAAACTATCAACTACCAATCAGCTGGAAGACATTGAAGAACTGCAACCGGATCTCACCTATCGAGAGGAACCGGTGCAGATTATTGATGAAAAGGCCCGAACCACACGCCACCGTACGTTGTGGTTCTACAAGGTTCTATGGAGTAATCATTCCATGGATGAAGCGACATAGGAGAGCGAAGAATTTCTTCGCGCCAACTACCCCAACTTTTTCACGTCGCATATCCGGTAATTTTCCACTGTCCTCTCTCTCATTTTCACCTTATAATCTCGGGACAGGATTCTTTTGGGGGGGGGGGGGAATGTAAGGGCCTCAGTTTTTGACACCTATTTGAAGTGTTCATCACCACACCACACACCTCATTTGAAGTAAGTTGATGAACACAAATGAAGAGCAAGTAACCGCCATCAACATGCTCATTAGAGAACAAACTCACATATTGCAAAAGTGGTAATTCCCACATGTAATATAGAAGGGCTGGGCATTTGAAAACTCCTACACATTGCTAAGGATGTCCATGCCAAGTTTCACCCAAATTCAAAACCTTTTTGAGGTCATTGTGGGTGTAATTAGAAAGAGGGCAGTTTGATACCATTTTCAAATTCAAACTGTTTCTATCCCATGAATTCAAAAGTGGGAGACATATTCTTATCCAGCACATTTTTGTGAGCTCACCCACCAATTTTCACTTCATTTGGAGTTGATCTTGACATGAGCTAAGTGGGGCAAATTCAAACTTTATTTGAATTTCAAACTGCACACGTGCTGAAATTCTTTCAAACCAAACCCAATTTGAATTCTAATCAATTCAAATGGCTCATGGGTGAATAATTTGAATCACCAGGGGTATTATGGGGCTCACTGTTTACAACAGTGATTAGGAGTAAATTTCAGAGGTTAAAACCCCGGGTGGGACCCACATGTCATAGAGAGAAGGAGGAAAAACTTGCACACAAAGTCACAGCCTCGGTGTGAAATTCCACCGAGCAGCTGTCGGTTGTGCCACCGAGCAGCCACCGGCGCCACCAGCTGCTTCCCCTCTACGCGCGCTGGCGCCCAGGGCAGCTTACTCGCGCCTCCACGCGACCGGCACCGCCTCAGCCCGAGCAGGAGTTGGCTAGCTTTATCTTCTCGCGTGTGAACCCAACAGCGGCAGTTCTTCTCCCCGCAGCTCACTGCTCGATCGGGAAAACCAGCAAACGATCTCCTCCTTCGTTACTGAGCTGCTAGACAGCAACCTGAGATCTCCCTCTACCTCCCCAATGCCAGGAACCCCGAGCTCCGACCTCCTTTGCCCGAAAACGATCGCCACCGCGGCGACTTAGCCTCAGCCGAGAGTCAGGCGCCCATGGACAGCGTTCCACACGTGTTTTCACGGTCCAGCAAGAGAGGCAACAGGAGCGCATGACCACCGTGCTGCTCTCCTCCAAGTATGGAAGCAAACCGTGAAGAATCCACGGCGAATTCTCAGTTTTTGCTCCGGCGACCTTAAACTGAGCTTCCGGTACGGATCCTTCAAATTCTCGCTCTAAGATCCTTCTCTAGCTATCAAATCATGCACATAGACGCTGGACTAGCCAGCGATCAAGTTCCTTTCTGCATCCGTGGCGTGAAACTGTCTAGAAGTGATGAATTCCGAGCTCGATCAAGAGTGGTCATGGCGGGCACGATCGGTCACACGGTGCCGACCGACTTGCCGCCATCTTTGAACCCTTTTAACACCTTGTCGAGCTTCCTAGAGGTACACTGATGCTGTAGGACCGTTTGTTCGAGGTGTTGGCGGGTTAGAACCCACGGTCGACGGCGCCGAACCTCAACCGAGGCCGCGGCACGTCGCCGGGCTATTTCCGGTCACCACCAGCCCGAACTGACACCACCGACGTGTTCCTCAACGTCGACAACCCCCTGGCGGCGAGTTTCAGACAATGGGAGGGCCGGCAGCGGCGAGCCAGCGAGCTCCGGGTCTGCTCCGGCGAGGGCGACGGCGCGGGCGCGAGAGAACGTCGGGAGGAAGACGAAGCTGGCTGGCCCACGCGTCAGCGGCTGAAAAATTTAAATCGGGATCGAGTGTGGCCGGGATCAGCTGTGCTGGCGTGCAGGAACCCCACAGACCACGGTGTGCCGTCGCCTCGACGTGCGACGCGTGTCCCCGGGGCCCACCCGCGAGTTTAAACTTTTCCCCCGATTTTCAGATTTCCTTCCAACTTCAAATCCTCATAACTTTAGCTAGAAAGCTCCAAATCGAGTGAACCAAATTTTGTTGGATTCAGCTATCTGAGCACTTTCCAGCAAATCAAGTTTCACTTCATGAAAATCCTTAATTCTCCAGAATTAATTCCTCAAATTTTAAACTGTTTGGAATTTTAACTGGAGAATCCTTTGAAGGAAAATTCTGAAATTTTGCTGGCATGTTCACCAAAATATCCCTGAACTACCATAAAAATTTCAGATCCATTTGAGCTCATTTGATCCATCTAATGTTGTGATTAGTGAAACTGTTCCAGAGAAAATAGAAAATGTTCAGAAACATTTTCAGAATTGTCTGTGAAATGGTTTAGCTCATATCTTTAGCTAGGAACCATCAAATTAAGTAAGACCAACTCCATTAGAACCCTTTGAAATTCTAGTTTTCAGAAAGTCATAGTGTGTTTCATGAAAGTCCCTAGAACACCCTAAGAGTTCCAATTAAGGTCAAAGACATAATTAATTGTGGAGGGCTCCAATGAGCTTTGCTGCAACTAAAACTTGACCAAGTCTCTGTTTAGGTTGTAAACAAGCCACAGAAAAAGTTTCATAGTCATTGAGTCTGTCTAGTTGGACTTATAAGCTTCACAAGTTCAAACTTAATAAAAATGCATTTAAATTGATACATGTACTTCTTCTATCATGTAGTCGCTAAGGTCGAGGAGGAACCCGAAGTCCTAGACTTCGTTACTCCGGAGGAACAGCTTACCTACGACCAAGAGCAGCAAGGCAAGCTCAGGTTTGCATTAACTTTTACAAAGTTTTATTGTTTTGAGCACATACTTGAATACCTTATTTCTTGCATTAGACTTGTTTGGAAACCCAACTGCATAGCCAAGAAAACCATGGGTTGGATTTAGGATAGCAACCCCCGTTAGCTACTGCAATGCTAAGAGAGTGTAGGATTCGGTACAAGTCGAGTAGTTGGAACTACACGCGAGCATATGCAAGAGGCACTCGACTCGGATAAAGATAGCACATGATACACATGGCAAGAAAGATGAGACCGAGCGGAGAGTAAGGGCAGCAGGACTTTGGGGCCTGTGTGCTGTAGCTCCGCTTTAGTCGATTGAGTACCGAGCTGTGTGCGGGCCTGTTGAACAAGCTAGAACAGTACCAAAGACCTACTGGATATATGGGAACCGGGAAACCGAGGTAACTCGGGTAGCTGGGTATTGAGGCATTGCCCGTCGTTCAGAGGGTAGGTTGAGAGCTTGAGGTGTAAATCGGCTGGTGGCATGGAGATGCGCGTGCAGAGACCTCTTGCTCGGGACGATGGGACCGGTTCAATATTTGGCTGATGGGCGAAAGGTGGTTGCGTACGGCATCCGTGATGGTTGTTGTAGGCAACATCGAGTACGGGCGTACGTGACGGGTTATTCGGGTAACCCTGCAGGTGTAAATCAATTATAATCGCCGTCCCTCACGGTCAGTGAGTACCACTTGTTCACTGTACCGTGACGTAGAAAGAACAGGCTAGGTACATGTTAAAATGTTTCTGATTGAAAGCGGACTTGATTGTTAATGAGATGCTGTAGTTTAGAGCTAATTAAAGTTCCTTTCAGCTTTGGGCAAAGTACATGAGAGAAATGCGTTTCTTGTTTGATTGCAGCTCTCGCATGTGCCTTAGCGTAATGTTGTCCACAACCTGCTGCTAAAACTTGAAAGTAAGGTTCTACTAATTAGGCGAGTCCTTGCAAATGATTTTTACCTCATGTAACCCATCACCCCTCATGTAGAAGTTCCATGTTTAGGTGAGACGGGTTAGACTTGCTGAGCCTTCGTGCTCACTGCTTGTGTTTGAAGCTTTTGCAGGGTTCTATGAGGAAGGGACTCCCGAAGAGGAGACGGAACTCCAGGAGGGGAACCCCGTCGAGTGGGAGTCGTGCACGCCGCAGAGTTAGTGTGTGTGTGTGTGCTACCAAGGACACGTTCAAGGGCTGAACGTGAACTTGATGCGTAGTCTACGCCCGTGAGTGTAGACTGGACATATTTTGCTCTAAACATGTTCATAAACTCGTTTATGTAATAAAATTTCGCTTCCGCTTTGTACCTTTGATGTGTGTTATACGGTGCTGTGCAACGCAGCACCCCTCAGCGTGATCCTGGCTCAACATGACCATGGGGTCATGTCATTGAGTCTGTCTAGTAAGAGTTATAGATTTCACAAGTTTAGATTCAATCAAATGCATTTAAATTAATACGTATACTTGTATATCATGTAGTCGCTAAGATCGAGGAGGAACCCGAAGTCCTAGACTTCGTTACTCCGGAGGAACAGCTAGCCTACGATCAAGAGCAGCAAGGCAATCTCCGGTTTGCATTAACCTTTTACAAATTTTTATTGTTTTGAGCACTTACTTGAGTATCGTTATTACTTGCATTAGAGTCTTGTTTGGAAACCCACTTGCATATCCAAGAAAACCATGGGTTGGGTTTAGGATTGCAAAACCCCGTTAGCTAATGCAAAGCTAAGTTAGGGTAGGGTTTGGTACAAGTCGAGTAGTTGGAACTACTCGCGAGAATAGGCTAGAGGCACTCGACTCGTGTAGAGATAGCACATGATACACATGGCAAGAAAGATGAGGCCGAGCGGAGAGTAATGGCAGCAGAACATTGGGGCCTGTGTGCTATAGCTCCGCTTGTGTCTGTGGCGGACCGGAATCCGCTCATCCAGGATCGCAGAGGGTGGTGCCGCGCGATGCGACACCCGACAGCACACGTCATAAGAACACATTATATTACATGGGAAAACAAACTGAATGTACAAAGTAGTACACTTCTCAGTTAAAAACTAGGGTCTTTATTACACAGCGGAAGTTTCTTTTGTACAACTCACGCCCGCCTATCTAGCAAAAGTCGGTTGCCCAGCCCTAGGGCAACCCACACTAGCTGCACGTCTCCGCTCAGCGCGGCGTGTACGGCTCCCACTCAGCCGTGGTCCCCGACGGAGGGTAACCCTCGCCGGTGGACTCGTACTCCGAGTCCGTGGGTGGCTCCTCACCTGAAAAACACTCAAGCAGCAACCATGAGCACGATGGCTCAACAAGGCTTAACCGTCTCTCCTAAGCATGGAACTCTACATGAGGGGTACAATCACCTAGGATAGCAATGTTGTAGCAAATGGACACGCCTACAAGTTCATCCTTAGTTCATCTTTTAGCAACCAGTTAACAGTTCATGAAGCTGAAATTTAGTGAGCAATATTTGGTGGCACACATGTAGCAATACAGTTATATCATAACAGCAATATGGAATCATATCATTTCATTCATTAGTCTACGTTACGACGCAGTGAACAAGCGGTACTCGTCACCGCGAGGGATGGCGAATCGACTCGATATACACCTGCAGGGAAACCCAAAGAGCACGTCACGTACGCCCACCCGTGGAGCTGCACAGCACGCTCACTCGATGTCGTACGGGACAACCTTTCACCCAACAGCCCAAACGTCGAACCGGTCGCACCGAAACGAGCAGGAGGTTCCCCACATGGAGCATCTCTCTATGCCCGTTGGCAGATTTCCACCTTGCTGCCCTCAGCCTACACCTATAAATCGGTGCGTTATGCCTCGACGCCCGGAGGTTTAGACTACATCGGTTTATCAGGGCCCATATATCCAATATGCCTTCGGTACGTTCAATACTTGTTCAGCAGGGCCACACACGGATCGGTACTCAATTGACACGGGCAAGGCTGCGCACACAAGACTCACTCTTTCTGCGCCCTAGCCCCTGCCTAGTCTCATTTTCATTACTAAAGTGATCTCACGACACTCAACCGAACCCGTGTGTCCCAAGCCTATCTCGCGAGTAGATTCCAACTACTCGACCTGTACCGAAGTCCTATGACTCATTAAGCATAGCCTGTCTACTCGAGGTCTTAGACACTACCCTCACTCTTTTAGGAACCTTTGGTTATGCAAGTGGGGTTCCATTCATCCTATACCTAATGCACATACATACTTCATATGACTCATGTAAACAAAAGAAAACTTATAAAAGGGTTAATGCAAACCGGGACTTGCCTTGTTGCTGCTGGTCAGTAGTTAGTTCTTCGTCCGGAAGAAGGAAATCCAGCACTTCCAGGTTCTCTTCTTCAATGGCTACACGTTGAATACAATACTACATGTAATTTAAATGCAATGTGTGAACTTAAATACATAATTGCTAATAACTCTAGCTAGCCCTCCCCTTTGGTTCTGAAATTTTTTTATGGTGGATTGGTAGGGTCCTAACCAGAGTTGTGACCAAGTTTTATTTGAAACAAAGTTCAATTGAACCTTGTACAAATAAAAGCCTCTTTGGTCAATAATTGAGCCTCTAAGTAATTCCAGGGTTTTTCATGGCTCCCACCATTACTTTCTGGAAACTAGAATTTAGGATGGTCCTAATGGAGTTGGTTTCATGTCATTTGAAGAATTCTACAGAAAGTTTTGTCCTAATTAAGATTGGAGAAAATCTGAAAAATGTTTCTGTACATTTTTCTATTTTCTCTGGGCAGTTCCTTTAATCACCCAATTAGGGTAAATAAATGAACTTGGATGAGTCTGAAAATTTTACTGGGATTCAGGGATTTTCCAATAAACCTTTCAGCCAAATTTCAGATTTTTTCATAAAGTAGTTCTCCAGACAAAATTTCCAACATTTTAAAATTTAGGGATTTAATTTTGGAAAACTATTCACTTTCATGAGCTGAATTTGGTATTGCTGGAAAGTGATCAGAGAGCTGAATCCAACAAATTTTGGTTCACCCGATTTGGAGCTTTCTAGCCAAAGTTATGAGGATTTGAAGTTTGGAAGAATTCTGAAAATCGGGGGAAAAGTTTAAACTCTCGGGGCCCGCGGGGACACGTGTCGAGCGCGGAGGTGTCCGGCACACCGGGGATACCACACGTGTCGAGCGCGGAGGTGTCCGGCACACCGGAGCTCACAGGGTATTTGCACACCAGACGTGTCGAGCTCGAAATTCGTCACTCCTAGACAGTTTCGCGCTACGGATGCAGAAAAGAACTTGATCGCCGGCTAGTACAGCGTCTATGTGCAAGATTTGATGACCTCCGAAAGATCATAGAGCGAGAATTTAAAGAAACCGTACCGGAACTTGTTTTACGGTCGCCGGAGCAAAAACTGGAAATCCTCTGCGGATTCTTCACGGTTGGCTTCCAAACATGGAGGAGAGCAGCACGGTGGTCGCGCGCTCCTGTTGCCTCTCTCGCTGGACCGTGAAAACGCCTGTGGAACGCTGCCCACGGGCGCCTGACTCTCGGCTGAGGCTAGGTCGCCGCGGTGGCGATCGTCTTTGGGCAAAAGAGGTCGGAGCTCGAGGTTTCTGGCGTTGGAGAGGTGGAGTGCGAGCTCAGGTGGCTGTCTAGCAGCTCAGGGACGAAGGAGGAGATGGTTTTGCTGGTTTTCCCGATTGAGCAGAGAGCTGTGGCGAGAAACAATGCCGCTGCTTGGGTTTGCCCGCGAGAAGATAAAGCCGGCCGACTCCTGCCCGGCTGAGGCGGTGCCAGTCGCGTGGGGGCGCGAGCCAGCCGCCCTGGGCGCCAGCGCGCGGAGAGGGAAGCAGCTGGTGGCGCCGGTAGCTGCTCGGTGGCACAGCGGACAGCTGCTCGGTGGAATTTCCCACCGAGACTCTGACTTTGGGTGCAAGTTTCTCCTTCTCCCCTCTATGACATGTGGGTCCCACCCGGGGTTTTAACCTCTGAAATTTACTCCTAATCACTGTTGTAAACAGTGAGCCCCATAATACCCCTGGTGATTCAAATTATTCACCCCTGAGCCATTTGAATTGAATAGAATTCAAATTGGGTTCGGTTTGAGTGAATTTCAGCACAAGTTTAGTTTTGAATTCAAATAAAGTTTGAATTCGTCCCACTTAGTTCATGTCAAGATCAACTCCAAATGGAGTGAAAATTGGTGTGTGAGCTCACAAAAATGTGCTGAATAAGAATATGCCTCCCATTTTTAAATTCATGGGATAAAAACAGTTTGAATTTGAATGTGGTTTCAAACTGTACTCTTTCTATCTATACCCAAAATGACCTCAAAAAGGTTTGAATTTGGGTGAAACTTAGCATGGACATCCTTAGCAATGTGTAGGAGTTTTCATAAGTCCAGTCCACCTATATCACATGTGGGAAATACCACTTTTGCAATATGTGAGTTTGTTCTCTAATGAGCATGTTGATGGTGGTTACATGCTCTTCATTTGTGTTCATCATCTTTCCTCAAATGAGGTGTGTGTGGTGTGGTGATGAACACTTCAAATGTGTGCCCAAAACTGAGGCCCTTACATTCCTCCCCCCTTAAAAGAATCTCGTCCCGAGATTACAAAACAAGAGATAGCGATGTAGTAGGGACTTACCCGTGTTGAGAAGCCATGAACTCTGGGTAATTTGAGCGAAGGAATTCCTCGCTCTCCCACGTCGCTTCTTCCACGGTGTGGTTACTCCAGAGGATCTTGTAGAACCACAACGTTTTGCTACACGTGGTTCGGGCTTTCTCATCAAGAATTTCCACGGATACTCATCATATGTTAAATCCGGTTTCAGCTTGCTGATGTCTTCGGTAGGAACAGCAGCTGTATGCTTCAAACATTTTTCGCAGTTGCGAAACATGGAAAACATCATGGACACCAGCCAGGGATGCCGGTAGCTCCAATCTATACGCTGCTGGTCCATACTTCTCGGTGATAGCGTAGGGTCCAATAAAACGGGGAGCGAGCTTCCCCTTCACACCGAACCGGTGCACGCCCTTCATCGGAGACACGCGGAGGTACACGTGTTTCCCAACGTTAAAATGCAACGGTCTACGCCTTTTATCAGCGTAGCTCTTCTGTCGGGATTGAGCGGCCTTCAAATTGGCTTGAATTGTCCGAACGCGCTCTTCGGCATCGCTCACCACATCAACCCCGATTGTGACCCTTTCACCGGACTCGCACAAATTTAATGGGGTGCGGCATTTACGATCGTAGAGAGCTTCGTAAGGTGCTATTTTGATACTCGCCTGATAGCCGTTGTTGTACGAGAATTCCGCCAATGGTAGGTAATCATCCCAGTTCCTACCATGGTGGATGGCACAGGCTCTCAACATGTCTTCCAGAACCTGATTCACCCTCTCTGTTTGGCCATCTGTCTGAGGGTGATAGGCGGAGCTCCTGATCAACTTAGTACCCAATGCAGCGTGTAGCTGCTCCCAAAAACGAGATACAAATAATGCACCTCGATCTGAGACGATGGTCTTGGGTACACCGTATAGGCATAGAATCTTCGCTATGTATAGCTCCGCATATTTGCCGGCACTGTAACGTGTATTCACTGGAATGAAGTGAGCCGTCTTGGTTAACCGATCAACGATTACCCATATGGAATCATGCTTGTTGGATGTTAGGGGTAACCCCACAATGAAGTCCATGCTCACATCTTCCCATTTCCATGCCGGGATTTTCAGGGGTTGCAGCAGCCCTGATTTCTTCATGTGATCAGCTTTCACTCGTCGGCACATATCGCACTCGGATACGTACTTAGCTACCTCCCGCTTCATCCGTGTCCACCAAAATTTCTCTTTCAAATCTTGGTACATTTTTTTGCTGCCCGGATGAATGGAGTACTTGGACAAGTGAGCTTCATCGAGGATTTTCTTCCTCAGTTCCATGTCCCGGGGTACGACTATGCGGTCGTTGAACCATAGCGTCCCCTCATCATCCTTCCGGAAACATTTAATCTCTCCATTGTCTGTCCGTCTCCGGAGATGTGCCATGTCTTTATCAGTCTTCTGAGCTGCAATGATGTCCTCCCTAATAGTAGGGATGAGGGCAAGGTTGTACAGCGATCCATACGGAACCAAGTATAAACTTGGCTCTTCCTCCTCCACCGGTGTAATGGTGAGGTGATGGACATGTGATTTCCGACTCAGCGCGTCGGCAACCACATTCGCCTTGCCGGGGTGGTAGTGGATCTCAATTTCATAGTCTTTGATTAATTCTAGCCACCTCCGTTGCCTCATGTTCAGCTTCTTCTGGGTGAAAATGTATTTTAAACTCTTGTGGTCAGTGTAGAGAAGCACCAGATTCCCCAGGAGATAGTGCCTCCACATTTTCAGTGCCAAAACCACTGCAGCAAGCTCAAGATCATGAGTGGGATAATGCTGCTCATGGTTCCGAAGTTGGCGTGAGCCATATGCGACCACACGTCCTTCCTGCATAAACACGCAGCCTAGCCCGATACCCGACGCGTCACAATACACGTCGAAGGGCTTTGTTGTATCCGGCTGAGCTAATACCGGGGCTGTGGTGAGATGCTTCACCAATGCTTGGAACGCTCCTTCACACGCCGTGTTCCAAATATACTTCGTCTCTTTCTACAGCAATTCTGTCATCGGTTTAGCGAGGTTGGAGAAGCTTGGAATTAATCTCCTATAGTATCCCGCTAACCCGAGGAAGCTTCTGACTTCATGAACTGAAGTGGGAGCTTTCCATTTCAGCACTTGCTCTATTTTGCTTGGGTCAATTGCAATGCCTTCAGCTGAGATGATATGTCCCAAGAATGGCATTTGGCTGATCCAAAACTCGCATTTACTGAACTTGGCGTAGAGCTTGTGGTCTCGCAATCGTTGAAGAACGATCCGCAAGTGTTCGGCATGTTCGGCTTCTGTCTTGGAGTAAACCAAGATATCGTCGATGAACACTACCACGAACTTGTGCAGCTCCGGCATGAACACCGAGTTCATGAGATACATGAAATGGGCTGGAGCATTTGTGAGACCAAAGGACATGACGAGATATTCATATAGTCCATATCTCGTCGAGAAGGCCGTCTTCGGGATATCCTCCGCGCGGGTCTTGATCTGGTGATATCCAGAGCGAAGGTCCATCTTTGACAACACACTTGCACCCACAAGTTGATCAAACAATATGTCAATGCGGGGCAGTGGGTACTTATTCTTGATGGTGACGGCGTTGAGCGGCCGGTAGTCCACACACAGCCTCAAGGTTTCATGTTTCTTCTTCACGAACAGCGCCGAGCATCCCCAAGGCGAGGAACTCGGCCTAATGAAACCCTTGCTCAACATATCATTGAGCTGTTCTTTTAGTTCCGCCAGCTCATTTGGAGCCATCTTATATGGTCTCCGTGATATGGGCGTAGTCCCGGGTGCGAGCTCGATCTTGAACTCGACATCCCGCTCAGGTGGCATGCCCGGTAGATCATCCGGGAACACGTCGGGATACTCCCGGACTACGGGGATGTCCTCTAACTTGAGAGCTTCAGTATTATTGATTTCTTAAACCTCCCGGACTGGATTATCTAATAGGAGGGACTGCGGACAGTGTAATGGGGAGTTGAGGTGAACCCTCCGTGATAGTGTTTCTAGGACAGCGCCATGGTAGCTTAGCCATGACATTCCCAAGATTGCATCAATCTTCTGCCCCCCTAGGATAATCATAGTGGTGGGATATATCTTCCCACCTAAGCATAGTGGTGCTTTTGGAACCATCATCGTTGCTGAAATCTTTCCTCCCGGTGAGCAGATCATATACGAACACTCGGTTGGAAAGGCTTCCAGCTGATGCTTAACCACGTATGATGCACTTATAAAGTTGTGGGTTGCACCAGAATCAAAAAGTATGACGATGGCTTGATGGTTGAGAGTAAACGTACCCGCCAGCACGCTGTCTCCCTCTGGGGCGTCCTCATTGTCGAGGTTGCGGACACCCCCAGTCCGCTGACCAACCTTCTTCACCGGAAGTCGGCCTCGAGCTCCGCCCTGGAACTGGGCTTGCCCGCTGCTCTGCTGCCCCTGGGGACAGTCCTTCGCGAAATGGCCCGCCTGGCCACATGTGAAGCAGGAGAAACGGGGCGGTCCCCCGATGATCGGTGGACGGAATCCCGGGGCGCGTTGTGGCGGTAGAAACGCCCGGGGTACTATCTGCTGCTGCTGCTGCTGCTGTCTTGGTGGTGGCATCGGCGGATGGAACGAGGGTGACTGGAACGGACGTCCCCCGAACCGTTGAGGTCTCGCCGGTGGATGCCACTGCTGCCCGGATGGTGTCCGATACACCATACAGTACTTCTGAGTCGCGCCCCCACCGCTGCTAGGTGGAGCGCTGCGCTTCCTCTGCTCAGCTGCCAACTCCCGCTGAGCGTCCTCTTGCATGATCGTGGCATTAACTAGGTCGTTGAATGTGCCGCGATTCCACTGAACGAGGTGCGTCTTCACTTCGGGGTGTAACCCCCGATAGAAATGCTCCCTCTTCTTCTCCTTCGTGGAGATATATTCTGACGTGTATTGCGCCAGATTGTTGAAGGCACGGGAGTAGTCATGGGCACTCCTCCCTCCGTGCTTCAGCTCCAATAATTCTTGGAACTTCCTCTTCATGATTCCGAGAGGAATGTGATAGGCGCGGAACGCCTCCCGGAACTCTTGCCATTTCACGGCATGGCCAGCCAGACGTGAGGCGACATAATTCGCCCACCATGCACCAGCGGCACCGTGGAGTTGCTGCGCTGCGAACAGAGTCTTCTGCCGCTCCGTACATTGGAGCAGCCCAAACTTGGACTCGATGGTCCGCAGCCAGTTGTCATCCTCCAGTGGTTCTTCAGCTTCGGTGAACACTGGACGGTGCGTACTCATGAAATCCGAGTACGACACTTCGCGGGGCTCACGAGGCCCTCGCTCTTGACGTCCCCCCGCCTGGGACGTATTCTGCACGGTCGTGCGGAGCAGGTCGGTCTGCTCCTCACGTCCTCCCACCAGTGCCGCTATCACATCCGCTAGAGTAAGCGGAGGCGGCGGTGGTGGCTGCTGCTGCGGGGTGCTGTCGTAGGCCGGTGGCTGGGAGTCATCACCTCCCTGTTGGGTAGAGCCACCAACCTCGTGCGTGGTCCTAGTACGAACCATCTGCAACCACACGACAATAATCATCAGCCCCGCAACATTTTGCATGCAGTCTCATAAAACTAGGCATAAAAATATAATGACAATAAAACATGCGATACATCTCGTAAGTAGATAATGTAATAACTTTGCACAAGCTACACCATTACCAGACCAAACACAAGCTAGTTTAAACCAACATGATGAACCTCCTCTTTGGAAGCTCACCGTAACTAGGTTTGATCACTACGAGATATTACTATCGCTTTGTCATCACGTATACCACCCTTAGGGTACCACACCCTCTCCAATGAGTTCAACTGTCATTCTTCTGTCAGAATGACCAGTTGCTACCTACTCCAAGTTTTGAGCTGGTTCTGGGCATTTTCATAACTCAAGCTGAATACCAAAGTTAAAGTTAACTTCAGTATCTTTCCAAAAGAGTATTCATTTGCTCCCAGATCAGCTTTGGTTAAAAAGTTATGCCAATTCAAAGTCAGCCGAATTTCTGGAAGAATTTTAACAGCACCTCCCTTGGAAGTTTGCTGTTTTTAATTCGAGTTTCCACTGAACTCTGTGCTGAAACTTCAGAAACTTTGAATTGCAAAGATGTCACACATCTTCGCCCCTTTCTAAGGATGTATTATATGACAATTTTAGATTTTTCAACTGGGAGTTATGTTTGAAAAACAGAACAATTCAGAGAATGTTTTACTTTGTCCTGGTTCTGGACAGTTTACATTCCTCTGGGATTTCGGCCATCTTAGGTGTGTTTCAGCTCTGGAAGTCTACAACAAAATTGTAGGGTACTCAGATACCTTTCCAGAACTATATAACACACCTCCCTGGGCTAAGAGACCTGTGAGTTATGCCCTGTTGAAGATCAGCAACTTGCTGCCCAAAACGGAGCACTCTGTTTTTCAGTCTTTTGGAACTACACTCATCCCTTTTCACTTTGTCTACCCAACCAGGGTCCTAATTGTTGAACCTAATGATTTCATTTCCTTTTTTATAATTATTTTCATGCATATGCCTACAATATCTCGGTACTACGTTCCTCACAAAAGAAAATCTTAACCGGACTATACCGGCATATACGTCTCAAGGGTGGCACTAAACGGTCTCTCGCACACGTTTTCTACACGGATACATAGGTGGTTAGTACCTGCAGAAGACCACACAATAATGATGCACTCAAAGGTTTTGTTTCCATTTCAGGCAGTACTATCTTTGAAAGTAAATACAAACACCCGTATCATTTCCATACGGCCGTCCTTGAGCTAAGTCACGTCTCAAGGCACGTGATCGTGTTTCAACACCACACGACGGGGAACCCAAGTAAGTCATGAACGGGTCGTCACGGTTGGGAATGTCATCAACCCAACAGATACCACCTACTGCCCTGCAGGGCACGCCGATGGCACGCGCTGCATATGTCCTTCTGGGCTATTTCCAGACGAACACACTCTCGCGTTACTGACCACGCGATGGGGTCTCCACTTACTTGCCTAATGCACGCTAGGGATCAGTGTTTCATATGAACTCAGGGACATGAAGAGTCCAAGAGTTTCATATTGACATCTCACACCAAGCTGTGAGATCAATCCCTGAACCACGTTCCTCGTTAGGGGGAGCTAACCGAAATTGAACCGCTTTCGGTGGCGTTCCTTACCAAACTTACCAGAGCGTAGGTGCGTCGTTACAATAATTGAAATTCAGAATTATAACACATAGGTTAGTTTTTGCCACTTTAAGTAACTAGACTAATATAGTCCTTACTTGGGCAACTACCGAATCCTCACCGTATACCTAAGTTTTCCCGTAATACAGTCCTTAAGTACTGTGCTATCCCCAATGCAGCTCTGATACCAGGCTGTGGCGGACCGGAATCCGCTCATCCAGGATCGCAGAGGGTGGTGCCGCACGATGCGACACCCGACAGCACACGTCATAAGAACACATTATATTACATGGGAAAACAAACTGAATGTACAAAGTAGTACACTTCTCAGTTACAAACTAGGGTCTTTATTACACAGCGGAAGTTTCTTTTGTACAACTCACGCCCGCCTATCTAGCAAAAGTCGGTTGCCCAGCCCTAGGGCAACCCACACGAGCTGCACCTCTCAGCTCAGCGCGGCGTGTACGGCTCCCACTCAGCCGTCGTCCCCGACAGAGGGTAACCCTCGCCGGTGGACTCGTACTCCGAGTCCGTGGGTGGCTCCTCACCTGAAAAACACTCAAGCAGCAACCGTGAGCACGATGGCTCAACAAGGCTTAACCGTCTCTCCTAAGCATGGAACTCTACATGAGGGGTACAATGACCTAGGATAGCAATGTTGTAGCAAATGGACACGCCTACAAGTTCATCCTTAGTTCATCTTTTAGCAACCAGTTAACAGTTCATGAAGCTGAAATTTAGTGAGCAACATTTGGTGGCACACATGTAGCAATACAGTTATATCATAACAGCAATATGGAATCATATCATTTCATTCATTAGTCTATGTTACGACGCAGTGAACAAGCGGTACTCGTCACCGTGAGGGACGGCGAATCGACTCGATATACACCCTGCAGGGAAACCCAAAGAGCACGTCACGTACGCCCCACCCGTGGAGCTGCACAGCACGCTCACTCGATGTCGTACGGGACAACCTTTCACCCAACAGCCCAAACATCGAACCGGTCGCACCGAAACGAGCAGGAGGTTCCACACACAGAGCATCTCTCTATGCCCGTTGGCAGATTTCCACCTTGCTGCCCTCAGCCTACACCAATAAATCGGTGCATTATGCCTCGACGCCCGGAGGTTTAGGCTACATCGGTTTATCGGGGCCCATATATCCGATATGCCTTCGGTACGTTCAATACTTGTTCAGCAGGGCCGCACACGGATCGGTCCTCAATTGACACGGGCAAGGCTGCGCACACAAGACTCAGTCTTGCTGCGCCCTAGCCCCTGCCTAGTCTCATTTTCATTACTAAAGTGATCTCACGACACTCAACCTAACCCGTGTGTCCCAAGCCTATCTCGCGAGTAGATTCCAACTACTCGACTTGTACCGAAGTCCTATGACTCATTAAGCGTAGCCTGTCTACTCGAGGTCTTAGACACTACCCTCACTCTTTTAGGAACCTTTGGTTATGCAAGTGGGGTTCCATTCATCCTATACCTAATGCACATACATACTTCATATGACGCATGTAAACAAAAGAAAACTTATAAAAGGGTTAATGCAAACCGGGGCTTGCCTTTTTGCTGCTGGTCAGTAGTTAGTTCTTCGTCCGGAAGAAGGAAATCCAGCACTTCCGGGGTCTCTTCTTCAATGGCTACACGTTGAATACAATACTACATGTAAATTTAAATGCAATGTGTGAACTTAAATACATAATTGCTAATAACTCTAGCTAGCCCTCCCCTTTGGTTCTGAAATTTTTTTATGGTGGATTGGTAGGGTCCTAACCAGAGTTGTGACCAAGTTTTATTTGAAACAAAGTTCAATTGAACCTTGTACAAATAAAAGCCTCTTTGGTCAATAATTGAGCCTCTAAGTAATTCCAGGGTTTTTCATGGCTCCCACCATTACTTTCTGGAAAGTAGAATTTAGGATAGTCCTAATGGAGTTGGTTTCATGTCATTTGAAGAATTCTACAGAAAGTTTTGTCCTAATTAAGATTGGAGAAAATCTGAAAAATGTTTCTGTACATTTTTCTATTTTCTCTGGGCAGTTCCCTTAATCACCCAATTAGGGTAACTAAATGAACTTGGATGAGTCTGAAAATTTTACTGGGATTCAGGGATTTTCCAACAAACCTTTCAGCCAAATTTCAGAATTTTTCATAAAGTAGTTCTCCAGATAAAATTTCCAAAAGTTTAAATTTTAGGGATTTAATTTTGGAAAACTATTCACTTTCATGAGTTGAATTTGGTATTGCTGGAAAGTGCTCAGAGAGCTGAATCCAACAAAATTTGGTTCACCCGATTTGGAGCTTTCTAGCCAAAGTTATGAGGATTTGAAGTTTGGAAGAATTCTGAAAATCGGGGGAAAAGTTTAAACTCTCGGGGCCCGCGGGGACACGTGTCGAGCGCGGAGGTGTCCGGCACACCGGGGATACCACACGTGTCGAGCGCGGAGGTGTCCGGCACACCGGAGCTCACAGGGTATTTGCACGCCAGCACAGCCGATCCCTGGCCACACCCGATACCGATTTAAATTCTTCAGCCGCTGACACGTGGGCCAGCCGGCTTCGTCTTCCTCCCGCCGTTCTCTCGCGCCCGCGCCGCCAACCTCGCCGGAGCAGACTCGGGGCTTGCCGGCTCGCCGCTGCCGGACCTCCCATGGTCAGAAACTCGCCGCAAGGGGGTTGTCGACGTCGAGGAACACGTCGGGGGTGACAGGTCGGGCTGGGGGTGACCGGAAATAGCTCGGCGACGTGCCGCGGCCTCGGTTGAGGTTCGACACCGTCGACCGTGGTTTCTAAACCGGCCAACACCTCGAACAAACGGCCCTACAGCATCAGTGTACCTCTAGGAAGCTCGACAATGTGTCAAAAGGGTTCAGGGATGGCGGCAAGTCGGTCGGCACCGTGTGATTGATCGTGCCCGCCATGACCGCCCTCGATCGAGCTCGAAATTCGTCACTCCTGGACAGTTTCGCGCTACGGATGCAGAAAAGAACTTGATCGCCGGCTAGTCCAGCGTCTATGTGCAAGATTTGATGACCTCCGAAAGATCATAGAGCGAGAATTTAAAGAAATCGTACCGGAAGCTCGGTTTACGGTCGCCGGAGCAAAAACTGGAAATCCTCTGCGGATTCTTCACGGTTGGCTTCCAAACTTGGAGGAGAGCAGCACAGTGGTCGCGCGCTCCTGTTGCCTCTCTCGCTGGACCGTGAAAACGCCTGTGGAACGCTGCCCACGGGCGCCTGACTCTCGGCTGAGGCTAGGTCGCCGCGGTGGCGATCGTCTTTGGGCAAAGGAGGTCGGAGCTCGAGGTTTCTGGCATTGGAGAGGTGGAGTGCGAGCTCAGGTGGCTGTCTAGCAGCTCAGGGACGAAGGAGGAGATGGTTTTGCTGGTTTTCCCGATTGAGCAGAGAGCTGTGGTGAGAAACAATGCCGCTGCTCGGGTTTGCCCGCGAGAAGATAAAGCCGGCCGACTCCTGCCCGGCTGAGGCGGTGCCGGTCGCGTGGGGGCGCGAGCCAGCCGCCCTGGGCGCCAGTGCGCTAAGAGGGAAGCAGCTGGTGGCGCCGGTAGCTGCTCGGTGGCACAGCCGACAGCTGCTCGGTGGAATTTCGCACCGAGACTCTGACTTTGGGTGCAAGTTTCTCCTTCTCCCCTCTATGACATGTGGGTCCCACCTGGGGTTTTAACCTCTGAAATTTACTCCTAATCACTGTTGTAAACAGTGAGCCCCATAATACCCCTGGTGATTCAAATTATTCACCCCTGAGCCATTTGAATTGAATAGAATTCAAATTGGGTTCGGTTTGAGTGAATTTCAGCACAAGTTTAGTTTTGAATTCAAATAAAGTTTGAATTCGTCCCACTTAGCTCATGTCAAGATCAACTCCAAATGGAGTGCAAATTGGTGTGTGAGCTCACAAAAATGTGCTGAATAAGAATATGCCTCCCATTTTTTAATTCAAGGGATAAAAACAGTTTGAATTTGAATGTGGTTTGAAACTGTACTCTTTCTATCTATACCCAAAATGACCTCAAAAAGGTTTGAATTTGGGTGAAACTTGGCATGGACATCCTTAGCAATGTGTAAGAGTTTTCATAAGTCCAGCCCACCTATATCACATGTGGGAAATACCACTTTTGCAATATGTGAATTTGTTCTCTAATGAGCATGTTGATGGTGGTTACATGCTCTTCATTTGTGTTCATCATCTTTCCTCAAATGAGGTGTGTGTGGTGTGGTGATGAACACTTCAAATGTGTGCCCAAAACTGAGGCCCTTACATTCCTCCCCCCTTAAAAGAATCTCGTCCCGAGATTACAAAAGAAGATATAGCGATGTAGTAGGGACTTACCCGTGTTGAGAAGCCATGAACTCCGGGTAATTTGAGCGAAGGAATTCCTTGCTCTCCCACGTCGCTTCTTCCATGGTGTGGTTACTCCAGAGGATCTTGTAGAACCACAACGTTCTGCTACGCGAGGTTCGGGCTTTCTCATCAAGAATTTCCACCGGATACTCGTCATATGTTAAATCCGGTTTCAGCTTGCTGATGTCTTCGGTAGGAACAGCAGCTGTATGCTTCAAACATTTTTGCCGTTGCGAAACATGAAAAACGTCATGGACACCAGCCAGGGATGCCGGTAGCTCCAATCTATACGCAGCTGGTCCATACTTCTCGGTGATAGCGTAGGGTCCAATAAAACGGGGAGCGAGCTTCCCCTTCACACCGAACCGGTGCACGCCCTTCATCGGAGACACGCGGAGGTACACGTGTTTCCCAACGTTAAAATGCAACGGTCTACGCCTTTTATCAGCATAGCTTTTCTGTCGGGATTGAGCGGCCTTCAAATTGGCTTGAATTGTCCGAATGCGCTCTTCGGCGTCGTTCACCACATCAACCCCGATTGTGACCCTTTCACCGGACTCGCACCAATTTAATGGGGTGCGGCATTTACGACCGTAGAGAGCTTCGTAAGGTGCCATTTTGATACTCGCCTGATAGCCGTTGTTGTACGAGAATTCCGCCAATGGTAGGTGATCATCCCAGTTCCTACCATGGTGGATGGCACAGGCTCTCAACATGTCTTCCAGAACCTGATTCACCCTCTCTGTTTGGCCATCTGTCTGAGGGTGATAGGCGGAGCTCCTGATCAACTTAGTACCCAATGCAGCGTGTAGCTGCTCCCAAAAACGAGATACAAATAATGCACCTCGATCTGAGACGATGGTCTTGGGTACACCGTATAGGCATAGAATCTTCGCTATGTATAGCTCCGCATATTTGCCGGCATTGTAACGTGTGTTCACCGGAATGAAGTGAGCCGTCTTGGTTAACCGATCAACGATTACCCATATGGAATCATGCTTGTTGGATGTTAGGGGTAACCCCACAATGAAGTCCATGCTCACATCTTCCCATTTCCATGCCGGGATTTTCAGGGGTTGCACCAGCCCTGATTTCTTCATGTGATCAGCTTTCACTTGTCGGCACATATCGCACTCGGATACGTACTTAGCTACCTCCCGCTTCATCCATGTCCACCAAAATTTCTCTTTCAAATCTTGGTACATTTTGTTGCTGCCCGGATGAATGGAGTACTTGGACAAGTGAGCTTCATCGAGGATTTTCTTCCTCAGTTCCATGTCCCGGGGTACGACTATGCGGTCGTTGAACCATAGCGTCCACTCATCATCCTTCCGGAAACATTTAATCTCTCTATTGTCTGTACGTCTCCGGAGATGTGCCATGCCTTTATCAGTCTTCTGAGCTGCAATGATGTCCTCCCTAATAGTAGGGATGAGGGCAAGGTTGTACAGTGATCCATACGGAACCAAGTACAAACTTGGCTCTTCCTCCTCCACCGGTGTAATGGTGAGGTGATGGACATGTGATTTCCGACTTAGCGTGTCGGCAACCACATTCGCCTTGCCGGGGTGGTAGTGGATCTCAATTTCATAGTCTTTGATTAATTCTAGCCACCTCCATTGCCTCATGTTCAGCTCCTTCTGGGTGAAAATGTATTTTAAGCTCTTGTGGTCAGTGTAGAGATGCACCAGATTCCCCAGGAGATAGTACTTCCACATTTTCAGCTCCAAAACCACTGCAGCAAGCTCAAGATCATGAGTGGGATAATGCTGCTCATGGTTCCGAAGTTGGCGTGAGCCATATGCGACCACACGTCCTTCCTGCATCAACACGCAGCCTAGCCCGATACCAGACGCGTCACAATACACGTCGAAGGGCTTTGTTGTATCCGGCTGAGCTAATACCGGGGATGTGGTGAGATGCTTCACCAATGCTTGGAACGCTCCTTCACACGCCGTGTTCCAAACATACTTCGTCCCTTTCTTCAGCAATTCTGTCATCGGTTTAGTGAGCTTGGAGAAGCTTGGAATGAATCTCCTATAGTATCCCGCTAACCCGGGGAAGCTTCTGACTTCATGAACTGAAGTGGGAGCTTTCCATTTCAGCACTTGCTCTATTTTGCTTGGGTCAACTGCAATGCCTTCAGCTGAGATGATATGTCCCAAGAATAGCACTTGGCTGATCCAAAACTCACATTTACTGGACTTGGCGTAGAGCTTGTGGTCTCGCAATCGTTGAAGAATGATCCGCAAGTGTTCGGCATTTCGGCTTCTGTCTTGGAGTAAACCAAGATATCGTCGATGAACACTACCACGAACTTGTCCAGCTCCGGCTTGAACACCGAGTTCATGAGATACATGAAATGGGCTGGAGCATTTGTGAGACCAAAGGACATGACGAGATATTCATATAGTCCATATCTCGTCGAGAAGGCCGTCTTCGGGATATCCTCCGCCCGGATCTTGATCTGGTGATATCCAGAGCGAAGGTCCATCATTGAGAACACACTTGCACCCACAAGTTGATCAAACAATATGTCGATGCGGGGCAGTGGGTACTTATTCTTGATGGTGACGGCGTTGAGCAGCCGGTAGTCCACACACAGCCTCAAGGTTTCATCTTTCTTCTTCACGAACAGCGCCGAGCATCCCCAAGGCGAGGAAATCGGCCTAATGAAACCCTTGCTCAACAGATCATTGAGCTGTTCTTTCAGTTCCGCCAGCTCATTTGGAGCCATCTTATATGGTCTCCGTGATATGGGCGTAGTCCCGGGTGCGAGCTCGATCTTGAACTCGACATCCCGCTCAGGTGGCATGCCCGGTAGATCATCCGGGAACACGTCGGGATACTCCCGGACTACGGGGATGTCCTCTAACTTGAGAGCTTCAGTATTATTGATTTCTGAAACCTCCTGGACTGGATTATCTAATAGGAGGGACTGCGTACGGTGTAATGGGGAGTTGAGGTGAACCCTCCGTGATAGTGTTTCCAGGACAGCGCCATGGTAGCTTAGCCATGACATTCCCAAGATTGCATCAATCTTCTGCCCCCCTAGGATAATCATATTGGTGGGATATATCTTCCCACCTAAGCACAGTGGTGCTTTTGGAACCATCATCGTTGCTGAAATCTTTCCTCCCGGTGAGCAGATCATATACGAACACTCGGTTGGAAAGGCTTCCAGCTGATTCTTAACCACGTACGATGCACTTATAAAGTTGTGGGTTGCACCAGAATCAAAAAGTATGACGATGGCTTGATGGTTGAGAGTAAACGTACCCGCCAGCACGTTGTCTCCCTCTAGGGCGTCCTCATTGTCGAGGTTGCGGACACCCCCAGTCCTCTGACCAACCTTCTTCACCGGAGGTCAGCCTCGAGCTCCGCCCTGGAACTGGGCTTGCCCGCCGCTCTGCTGCCTCTGGGGACAGTCCTTCACGAAATGGGCCGCCTGGCCACACGTGAAGCAGGAGAAACGGGACGGTCCCCCGCTGATCGGTGGACGGAATCCCGGGGCGCGTTGTGGCGGTGGAAACGCCTGGGGTACCGTCTGCTGCTGCTGCTGTCTTGGTGGTGGCATCGGCGGACGGAACGAGGGTAACTGGAACGGACGTCCCCCGAACCGTTGAGGTCTCGCCGGTGGATGCCACTGCTGCCCGGATGGTGTCCGATACACCATACGGTACTTCTGAGGCGCGCCCCGACCGCTGCTAGGTGGAGCGCTGCGCTTCCTCTGCTCAGCTGCCAACTCCCGCTGAGCGTCCTCTTGCATGATCGCGGCATTGACTAGGTCGTTGAAAGTGCCGCGATTCCACTGAACGAGGTGCGTCTTCATTTCGGGGTGTAACCCCCGATAGAAATGATCCCTCTTCTTCTCCTCCGTGGAGATATAGTCTGACGCGTATTGCGCCAGATGGTTGAAGGCACGGGAGTAGTCATGGGCACTCCTCCCGCCGTGCTTCAGCTCCAAGAATTCTTGGAACTTCTTCTTCATGATTCCGGGAGGAATGTGATAGGCGCGGAACGCCTCCCGGAACTCTTGCCATTCCACGGCATGGCCAGCCGGACGTGAGGCGACATAATTCGCCCACTACGCACCAGCGGCACCGTGGAGTTGCTGCACTGCAAACAGAGTCTTCTGCCGCTCCATACATTGGAGCAGCCCAAACTTGGACTCGATGGTCCGCAGCCAGTTGTCAGCCTCCAGTGGTTCTTCAGCTTCGGTGAACACTGGAGGGTGCGTACTCATAAAATCCGAGTACGACACTTCGCGGGGCTCACGAGGCCCTCGCTCTTGACGTCCCCCCGCCTGGGACGTATTCTGCACGATCGTGCGGAGCAGGTCGGTCTGCTCCTCACGACCTCCCACCAGTGCCGCTATCACATCCGCTAGAGTAAGCGGAGGCAGCGGTGGTGGCTGCTGCTGCGGGGTGCTGTCGTAGGCCGGTGGCTGGGAGTCATCACCTCCCTGTTGGCTAGAGCCACCAACCTCGTGCGTGGTCCTAGTACGAACCATCTGCAACCACACGACAATAATCATCAGCCCCGCAACATTTTGCATGCAGTCCCATAAAACTAGGCATAAAAACATAATGACATTAAAACATGCGATACATCTCGTAAGTAGATAATGTAATAACTTTGCACAAGCTACACCATTACCAGACCAAACACAAGCTAGTTTATACCAACTTGATGAACCTCCTCTTTGGAAGCTCACCATAACTAGGTTTGATCACAACGAGATATTACTATCGCTTTGTCATCACGTATACCACCCTTAGGGTACCACACCCTCTCCAATGAGTTCAACTGTCATTCTTCTGTCAGAATGACCAGTTGCTACCTATTCCAAGTTTTGACCTGGTTCTGGGCATTTTCATAACTCAAGCTGAATACCAAAGTTAAAGTTAACTTCAGTATCTTTCCAACGAGTATTCATTTGCTCCCAGATCAGCTTTGGTTAAAAAGTTATGCCAATTCAAAGTCAGCAGAATTTATGGAAGAATTTTAACAGCGCCTCCCTTGGAAGTTTGCTGTTTTTAATTCGAGTTTCCACTGATCTCTGTGCTGAAACTTCAGAAACATTGAATTGCAAAGATGTCACACATCTTCTCTCCTTTCTAAAGATGTATTATATGACAATTTTAGATTTTTCAACTGGGAGTTATGTTTGAAAAACAGAACAATTCAAAGAATGTTTTACTTTGTCCTGGTTCTGGACAGTTTACATTCCTCTGGGATTTCAGCCATCTTAAATTGTGTTTCAGCTTTGGAAGTCTACAACAAAATTGTAGGGTACTCAGATACCTTTCCAGAACTATATAACACACCTCCCTGGGCTAAAACACCTGTGAGTTATGCCCTGTTGAAGATAAGCAACTTGCTGCCCAAAACAGAGCACTCTGTATTTCAGTCTTTTGGAACTACACTCATCCCTTTTCACTTTGTCTACCCAACCAAGGTCCTAATTGTTGAACCTAATGATTTCATTTCCTTTTTTTATAATTATTTTCATGCATATGCCTACAATATCTCGGTACTACGTTCCTCACAAAAGAAAATCCTAACCGGACTATACCGGCATATACGTCTCAAGGGTGGCACTAAACGGTCTCTCGCACACGTTTTCTACACGGATACATAGGTGGTTAGTACCTGCAGAAGACCACACAATAATGATGCACTCAAAGGTTTTGTTTCCATTTCAGGCAGTACTATCTTTGAAAGTAAATACAAACGCCCGTTTCATTTCCATACGGCCGTCCTTGAGCTAAGTCACGTCTCAAGGCACGTGATCGTATTTCAACACCACACGACGGGGAACCCGAGTATGTCATGAAAGGGTCGTCACGGTTGGGAATGTCATCAACCCAACAGATACCACCTACTGCCCTGCAGGGCACGCCGATGGCAAGCGCTGCGTATGTCCTTCTGGGCTATTTCCATACGAACACACTCTCGCGTTACTGACCACGCGATGGGGTCTCCACTTACTTGCCTAATGCACGCTAGGGATCAGCGTTTCATATGAACTCAGGGACATGAAGAGTCCAAGAGTTACATATTGACATCTCACACCAAGCTGTGAGATCAATCCCTGAACCACGTTCCTCGTCAGGAGGAGCTAACCGAAATTGAACCGCTTTCGGTGGCGTTCCTTACCAAACTTAACAGAGCATAGGTGCGTCGTTACAATAATTGAAATTCAGAATTATAACACATAGGTTAGTTTTTGCCACTTTAAGTAACTAGACTAATATAGTCCTTACATGGGCAACTACCGAATCCTCACCGTATACCTAAGTTTTCCCGTAATACAGTCCTTAAGTACTGTGCTATCCCCAATGCAGCTCTGATACCAGGCTGTGGCGGACCGGAATCCGCTCATCCAGGATCGCAGAGGGTGGTGCCGCACGATGCGACACCCGACAGCACACGTCATAAGAACACATTATATTACATGGGAAAACAAACTGAATGTACAAAGTAGTACACTTCTCAGTTACAAACTAGGGTCTTTATTACACAGCGGAAGTTTCTTTTGTACAACTCACGCCCGCCTATCTAGCAAAAGTCGGTTGCCCAGCCCTAGGGCAACCCACACTAGCTGCACGTCTCCGCTCAGCGCGGCGTGTACGGCTCCCACTCAGCCGTGGTCCCCGACGGAGGGTAACCCTCGCCGGGGGACTCGTACTCCGAGTCCGTGGGTGGCTCCTCACCTGAAAAACACTCAAGCAGCAACCGTGAGCACGATGGCTCAACAAGGCTTAACCGTCTCTCCTAAGCATGGAACTCTACATGAGGGGTACAATGACCTAGGATAGCAATGTTGTAGCAAATGGACACGCCTACAAGTTCATCCTTAGTTCATCTTTTAGCAACCAGTTAACAGTTCATGAAGCTGAAATTTAGTGAGCAATATTTGGTGGCACACATGTAGCAATACAGTTATATCATAACAGCAATATGGAATCATATCATTTCATTCATTAGTCTACGTTATGACGCAGTGAACAAGCGGTACTCGTCACCGCGAGGGATGGCGAATCGACTCGATATACACCTGCAGGGAAACCCAAAGAGCACGTCACGTACGCCCACCCGTGGAGCTGCACAGCACGCTCACTCGATGTCGTACGGGACAACCTTTCACCCAACAGCCCAAACGTCGAACCGGTCGCACCGAAACGAGCAGGAGGTTCCCCACACGGAGCATCTCTCTATGCCCGTTGGCAGATTTCCACCTTGCTGCCCTCAGCCTACACCTATAATTCGATGCGTTATGCCTCGACGCCCGGAGGTTTAGGCTACATCGGTTTATCGGGGCCCATATATCCGATATGCCTTCGGTACGTTCAATACTTGTTCAGCAGGGCCACACACGGATCGGTCCTCAATCGACACGGGCAAGGCTGCGCACACAAGACTCACTCTTGCTGCACCCTAGCCCCTGCCTAGTCTCATTTTCATTACTAAAGTGATATCACGACACTCAACCGAACCCGTGTGTCCCAAGCCTATCTCGCGAGTAGATTCCAACTACTCGACTTGTACCGGAGTCCTATGAGTCATTAAGCATAGCCTGTCTACTCGAGGTCTTAGACACTACCCTCACTCTTTTAGGAACCTTTGGTTATGCAAGTGGGGTTCCATTCATCCTACACCTAATGCACATACATACTTCATATGACTCATGTAAACAAAAGAAAACTTATAAAAGGGTTAATGCAAACCGGGGCTTGCCTTGTTGCTGCTGGTCAGTAGTTAGTTCTTTGTCCGGAAGAAGGAAATCCAGCACTTCCGGGGTCTCTTCTTCAATGGCTACACGTTGAATACAATACTACATGTAAATTTAAATGCAATGTGTGAACTTAAATACATAATTGCTAATAACTCTAGCTAGCCCTCCCCTTTGGTTCTGAAATTTTTTTATGGTGGATTGGTAGGGTCCTAACCAGAGTTGTGACCAAGTTTTATTTGAAACAAAGTTCAAACCTTGTACAAATAAAAGCCTCTTTGGTCAATAATTGAGCCTCTAAGTAATTCCAGGGTTTTTCATGGCTCCCACCATTACTTTCTAGAAACTAGAATTTAGGATGGTCCTAATGGAGTTGTTTTCATGTCTTGAAGAATTCTACAGAAAGTTATGTCTTAATTAAGATTGGAGAAAATCTGAAAAATGTTTCTGTACATTTTTCTATTTTCTCTGGGCAGTTCCCTTAATCACCCAATTAGGGTAACTAAATAAACTTGGATGAGTCTGAAAATTTTACTGGGATTTAGGGATTTTCCAATGAACGTTTCAGCCAAATTTCAGAATTTCTCATAAAGTAGTTCTCCAGATAAAATTCCCAACAGTTTAAATTTTAGGTATTTAATTCTGGAAAACTATTCACTTTCATGAGCTGAATTTGGTATTGCTGGAAAGTGCTCAGAGAGCTGAATCCAACAAAATTTGGTTCACCCAATTTGGAGCTTTCTAGCCAAAGTTATGAGGATTTGAAGTTTGGAAGAATTCTGAAAATCGGGGGAAAAGTTTAAACTCTCGGGGCCCGCGGGGACACGTGTCAAGCGCGGAGGTGTCCGGCGCACCGGGGATACCACACGTGTCGAGAGCGGAGGTGTCCGGCACACCGGAGCTCACAGGGTATTTGCGCGCCAGCACAGCCGATCCCTGGCCACACCCGATCCCGATTTAAATTCTTTAGCCGCTGACACGTGGGCCAGCCGGCTTCGTCTTCCTCCCGCCGTTCTCTCGCGCCCGCGCCACCGACCTCGCCGGAGCAGACTCGGGGCTCGCCGGCTTGCCGCTGACGGACCTCCCATGGTCTGAAGCTCGCCGCCAGGGGGTTGTCGACGTCGAGGAACACGTCGGGGGTGACAGGTCGGGCTGGGGGTGACCGGAAATAGCTCGGCGACGTGCCGCGGCCTCGGTTGAGGTTAGACACCGTCGACCGTGGTTTCTAAACCCGCCAACACCTCGAACAAACGGCCCTACAGCATCAGTGTACCTCTAGGAAGCTCGACGAGGTGTCAAAAGGGTTCAGGGATGTCGGCAAGTCGGTCGGCACCGTGTGATTGATCGTGCCCGCCATGACCGCCCTCGATCGAGCTCGAAATTCGTCACTCCTAGACAGTTTCGCGCTATGGATGCAGAAAAGAACTTGATCGCCGGCTAGTCCAGCGTCTATGTGCATGATTTGATGACCTCCGAAAGATCATAGAGCGAGAATTTAAAGAAACCGTACCAGAAGCTCGGTTTACGGTCGCCGGAGCAAAAACTGGAAATCCTCTGCGGATTCTTCACGGTTGGCTTCCAAACTTGGAGGAGAGCAGCGCGGTGGTTGCGCGCTCCTGTTGCCTCTCTCGCTGGACCGTGAAAACGCCAGTTGAATGCTGCCCACGGGCGCCTGACTCTCGGCTGAGGCTAGGTCGCCGCGGTGGCGATCGTCTTTGGGCAAAGGAGGTCGGAGCTCGAGGTTTCTGGCGTTGGAGAGGTGGAGTGCGAGCTCAGGTGGCTGTCTAGCAGCTCAGGGACGAAGAAGGAGATGGTTTTGCTGGTTTTCCCGATTGAGCAGAGAGCTGTGGCGAGAAACAATGCCGCTGCTCGGGTTTGCCCGCGAGAAGATAAAGCCGGCCGACTCCTGCCCCACTGAGGCGGTGCCGGTCGCGTGGGGGCGCGAGCCAGCCACCCTGGGCACCCGCGCGGAGAGGGAAGCAGCTGGTGGCGCCGGTAGCTGCTCGGTGGCACAGCCGACAGCTGCTCGGTGGAATTTCCCACCGAGACTCTGACTTTGGGTGCAAGTTTCTCCTTCTCCCCTCTATGACATGTGGGTCCCACCCGGGGTTTTAACCTCTGAAATTTACTCCTAATCACTGTTGTAAACAGTGAGCCCCATAATACCCCTGGTGATTCAAATTATTCACCCCTGAGCCATTTGAATTGAATAGAATTCAAATTGGGTTCGGTTTGAGTGAATTTCAGCACAATTTTAGTTTTAAATTCAAATAAAGTTTGAATTCGTCCCACTTAGCTCATGTCAAGATCAACTCCAAATGGAGTGAAAATTGGTGCGTGAGCTCACAAAAATTTGCTAAAAAAAAATATGCCTCCCATTTTTAAATTCATGGTATAAAAACAGTTTGAATTTGAATGTGGTTTCAAACTGTACTCTTTCTATCTATACCCAAAATGACCTCAAAAAGGTTTGAATTTGGGTGAAACTTTGCATGGACATCCTTAGCAATGTGTACGAGTTTTCATAAGTCCAGCCCACCTATATCACATGTGGGAAATACCACTTTTGCAATATGTGAGTTTGTTCTCTAATGAGCATGTTGATGGTGGTTACATGCTCTTCATTTGTGTTCATCATCTTTCCTCAAATAAGGTGTGTGTGGTGTGGTGATGAACACTTCAAATGTGTGCCAAAAACTGAGGCCCTTACAGTATCGATTGAGGACCGAGCCGTCTGCGGGCCTGTTGAACAAGCTAGAATAGTACCGAAGACCTACCGGCTATATGGGAACCGGGAAACCGATGTAACTCGGGTAGCTGGGTATTGAGGCATTGCCCGTCGTTCAGAGGGTAGGTTGAGAGCTCGAGGTGTAAATTAGCTAGCAGCACTGAGATGCGCGTGCAGAGACCTCTTGCTCGGGACGATGGGACCGGTTCATTATTTGGCTGACGGGCGAAAGGTAGTTGCATACGGCGTCAGTGATAGTTGTTGTAGGCAACATCGAGTACGGGCGTACGTGACGGGTTGTTCGGGTAACCCTGCAGGTGTAAATCGATTATAATCGCCGTCCCTCGCGGTCAGTGAGTACCACTTGTTCACTGTACCATGACGTAGAAAGAACAGGCTAGTTACATGTTAAAATGTTGCTGATTGAAAGATGGACTTGATTGTTAATGATGTGCTGTAGTTTAGAGCTAATTAAAGTTCCTTTCAACTTTGGGCAAAGTACATGAGAGAAATGCGTTTCTTGTTTGATTGCGGCTCTCTCATTTGCCTTAGCGTAAGGGTCTCCACAATCTGCTGCTAAAACTTGAAAGTAAGGTTTTACTAATTAGGCGAGTCCTTGCAAATGATTTCCCCTCATGTAACCTATCAATCCCTCATGTAGAAGTTCCATGTTTAGGAGAGACGGGTCAGTCTTGCTGAGCCTTTGTGCTCACTGCTTGTGTTTGAAGCTTTTGCAGGGTTCTATGAGGAAGGGGCTCCCGAAGAGGAGACGGAACCCCAGAAGGGGAACCCCGTCGAGTGGGAGCCGTGCACGCAGCAGAGTTAGTGTGCGTGTGTGCTAGCAAGGACATGTTCAAGGGCTGAACGTGCACTTGATGCGTAGTCTGCGCCCGTGAGTGTAGACTGGACTTATTTTGATGTACAAATGTTCATAAACCACTTTATGTAATATAAACTTTGCTTCCGCTTTGTACCTTTAATGTGCGTTATCCAGTGCTGTGCGACGCAGCACCGCTCAGCGTGATCCTGGCTCGACAAGACCGTGGGGTCATGTCAGCGTTAAGGCGAAGAGGGGAACAAAGAGTAGACGATCCATGTCGAGGTCCCCGCAGGACCTATGCCACCCGGTTGACCGTCACGGTGAGAGGTAGACAACCGGAAGGGATGTGGCAAGTGGCAGCCCGTGACACCATGTCACGTTTCTGCCAACTACACATGCAGGCTATGGAGGGCACTGCATACGCGCTCGTTCCAGTGGAGGGACGGGCTCATCATGTGTGGGAAGAGAGGTACCTGGAGGCAACGGACCCGAGTTGCCCAAGGTACAACCCCGCGGAGGCAAATCTCAGCCTCCATATGAGGGCGGGAAACGCCGTGATGGACAGCCAAGCTCAAGGAGAGCACGAGCCGTGGAGACCATTTCGAGAGTGCTCACAGCGCACTCCGCAATGTGCTCCTTCCGACGATCAAGCGACTGAATGAACAGCATAACCAGATGCATCGTCTGAAGAAGGCGAAGAAGAAAAGCCGTGTCGACATAGCGGCGTTGCAAGAGCTGGTGCAGACCCTAACCCAGCAGAATGAGGACCTTGCTCAAGAGCGGGACGGCGCTATTGAGGAAGGGCAAGGCTGCGAAGAAGACTAAAACCAATCCATGGACGAGGTGCATGCATTGCAGGACCTCGTACCTCCGGTATTAGGCATACCAGTGGTCTTGGGCTTTCCAGGAAAGGGAGAACCCGATATGGGAAAAGAGGTGGTAGATCCAGAGCCACCAGCAGAGGTACCGGAGGAGGACGACCTGCAGGAGGTCGAGTTCTACTCCGAGTAGGGGGTTACAGTTGCCAAGTAGGGCAGCTAGGGTAGTGTAACCCAACTTTTGTAATCGGTGACATGCCGTGTAGGCAGTAGCGTATGTATAGGTAGTGACGACATGAGCACGACTTCTCGGAGATCCGAGAATAATGTATCTTGTATAAAGTTTATGCTGTATCAATATATGTGAATGTTGTGCAAATTATTCACGTGTCACTTCAATACCTACTGTTGCTTATGGAATTTTAAGTAAGACATGTGCTAATCGCTGCTGTTTTGAATTTCAGAATGACGCATACTCGTGCCAACCCGGATGTTGGGGGTACTAGCCAAGGGGGAGAGACCTCCCAACAGCCTCCCGAGGACTCCTCGGGACAGCAGCAGCAACAGCAGCAACAGCAAACATCACCACCGCCACTGCCAACGGTTACATTGGCCGACATCGTCGCGGCAATGGCGGGTTCACATCAGCAGCACACGGAGTTGCTGCAGACTCTCGTCGCTAATACATCTCGCCCAGAGAGACGTCAAGACCGTGAGGAGCGTCAACAGAGCTCCTACTCAGACTTCCTAGCGACTCATCCCCCGGTATTCTCAACGGCGGATGAACCTCTTGATGCGGACAACTGGCTCCGCGCGATAGAGATGAAGTTCGGGCTGCTCCAAATAAGTGAGCAGTGCAAGACTCAGTTCGCGGCCAGCATGTCCAAGAATCCGCGAGCGCGTGGTGGGCAAACTTCTGTGCTTCACAGCCCACTGATCGAGTTATGACCTGGACGGAGTTTCGGACGGCCTTCAGGGCCTATCACATACCGCCAGGTTTGATGAAGAGGAAGACGCAGGAGTTTCTACACCTGCAGCAAGGGAGCCGAAACGTGCTGGAATACTCCAGGGCGTTCAACGATCTCGCGCTCTACGCGTCGTATCACACAGATACGGACGAGAAGTGGCGGGACCACTTTTACCAGGGGCTTAACCCACTCCTGAAGGACAAATTGGCGATGTTCAATCACGGCAGCCTCAACGACATCATTGATGCTGCGATTGTTCAGGAGGACTCCGGCAAGGAGTTGGCGGCGGCGGAGAGAAAGCGAAGCGCGCCGCAAAGTAGCGTAGAAGGAGGCGGTCCTTCTCAGAAGTTTCGGATGGTGAATCGCCCACCATCAGGTCCACGCTGGCAGCCACCACATAGGTCGATGCCGTTCCGCAGTCGGCTGTACTCTTCACCGGCATTCAGGCCGGCACTGCCAGTACCACCTCCGCAACAACAACAGCAGCAGCGGACAATGCCGCGTGCGTATGCACCTCAGCAACGCATGCCGGGCTTTCGTCCCCCAAGCACTACACCAGCAGCGGCCACATGTTACAAGTGTGGTCGTCCAGGACACTTCGCGAGCAGTTGCCCGGAGAGGCAAGGCGGCGGAGTTGCACCACAGTTTCCGGGGAGGAATCAACCCCATGACACAACCCCACGGTCTTGTCGAGCCAGGATCACGCTGAGGGGTGCTGCGTTGCACAGCACCAGATAACACACGTCAAAGGTACAAAGCGGAAGCGAAATTTTATTACATAACAAGTTATGAACATGTTTACATCAAAATAGTTCAGTCTACACTCACGGGTGTAGACTAAGCATCAAGTGCACGTTCGGCCCTTGAACGTGTCCTTGCTAACACACACGCACACTAACTCTGCGGCGTGCACGACTCCCACTCGACGGGGTTCCCGTCCTGGGGTTCCGTCTCCTCTTCAGGAGTCCCTTCCTCATAGAACCTTGCAAAAGCTTCAAACACAAGCAGTGAGCATGAAGGCTCAGCAAGTCTGACCCGTCTCACCTAAACATGGAACTTCTACATGAGGCAAAAATCATTTGCAAAGGACGCGCCTAATTAGTGGAATCTTACTTTCAAGTTTTAGCAGCAGGTGGTGGAGAACCTTACGTTAATGCACATGAGAGAGCCGCAGTCATACAAGAAACGCATTTCTCTCATGTACTTTGCCTAAAGTTTGAAAAGAAGTTTAGTTAGCTCTAAGCTACAGCATATCTTTAACAATAAATGTCCATCATTCAATCAGCAAAATTTTAACATGTGAAAAGCCTGTTCTTTCTACGTCATGGTACAGTGAACAAGTGGTACTCACTGACCGCGAGGGACGGCGATTATAATCGATTTACACCTGCAGGGTTACCCGAACAACCTGTCACGTATGCCCGTACTCGATGTTGCCTACAACAACCATCACGGACGTCGTATGCGACTATCTTTTACCCGTTAGCCAAATGTTGAACCGGTCCAATCGTCCCGAGCAAGAGGTCTCTGCACGCGCATCTCAGTGCCGCCAGCCGATTTACACCTCGAGCTCTCAACCTACCCTCTGAACGACCAGCTATGCCTCAACACCCAGCTACCCGAGTTACATCAGTTTCCCAGTTCCCATATAGCCGGTAGGTCTTCGGTACTGTTCTAGCTTGTTCAACAGGCCCGCACACGGCTCGGTCCTCAATCGACACAAGCGGAGCTACAGCACACAGGCCCCAAAGTCCTGTTGCCCTTACCCTCCGCTTGGTCTCATTTTCTTGCCATGTGTTTCATGTGCTATCACTACCCGAGTCGAGTGCCTCTAGCCTATGCTCGCGAGTAGTTCCAACTACTCAACTTGTACCGAATCCTACACTAACTAAGCATTGCAGTAGCTAACGGGGTTTGCAATCCTAAACCCATCCCATGGTTTTCTTGGCTATGCAATTGAGTTTCCAAACAAGACTCTAATGCAAGTATTCATGGTACTCAAGTAAATGCTCACAACAATAAAAATTTATAAAAAGGGTAATGCAAACCGGAGCTTTCCTTGCTGCTCTTGATCGTAGGCTAGCTGTTCCTCCGGAGTAACGAAGTCTAGGACTTCGGGTTCCTCCTCGACCTTAGCGACTACATGATAAGAGAGGTACATGTATTAATTTGAATGCATTTGTATTATGTTTGAACTTGTGAAGCTTATAAGTCCCACTAGACAGACTCAATGACTTTGAAACTTTTACTGTGGCTTGGTTACAACCTAAACAGAGACTTGGTCAAGTTTTAGTTGCAGCAAATCCCATTTGAGCCCTCCACAATTAATTATGTCCTTGACCTTAATTGGAACTCTTAGGGTGCTCTAAGGATTTTCATGAAACAAACTATGACTTTCTGAAAACTAGATTTTCAGAGGGTAATGTAGTTGGTCTCACTTAATCTGAAGGTTCCTAGCTAAAGATATTAGCTAAACAATTTCAGAGAAAATTCTGAAAATGTTTCTGAATATTTTCTATTTTCTTTGGAACAGTTCCACTAATCACACCATTAGGTGGACCAAATGAGCTCAAATGGATCTGAAATTTTTATGGTAGTTCAGGGATATTGTGGTGAACATCCCAGCAAAATTTCAGGATTTTCCTCCAAAGGATTCTCCAGTTAAAATTCCAAACAGTTTAAACTTTGAGGAATTAATTCTGGAAAAATAAGGAATTTCATGAAGTGAAACTTGATTTGCTGGAAAGTACTCAGAGAGCTGAATCCAGCAAAATTTGGTTCACTCGATTTGGAGCTTTCTAGTCAAAGTTATGAGGATTTGAAGTTTGAAGGAAATCTGAAAATCGGGGGAAAAGTTTAAACTTGCGGGTGGGCCCCGGGGACACGCGTCGCACGCCGAGGCGACCGCACACTGCGGCCCACAGGGTCTTTGCGCGCCAGCACACCCGATCCCGGCCGCAGCCCGATCCCGATTCAAAATATCGGCCGCTGACAGCTGGGGTCCACCCCTTTCTTCAACCTCGCGACGCCCGCGCTCCACCGCCGAGGGACCTCGCCGGGGAGCTCGCCACCGGCTTCTGTACAGCTCCAAACTTCACGATTTTGGCCGCCCCTGCCTACTTTCACTCGGGGAACAGGATTCTGGGGTCGGCTACTCATGGCAATGGCCGGTGCATGCTCGGCGACGAGCCGCCACCTCGGAATGACTTCGGCCATGTTGGCTGACTTCCCTAGCACCTCAACTACTCGAGGAACCGGTCGGGAAGCATCAGTGGACCTCAGGGAAGGTCGACATGAGCTTGAGGCAGCTCGGGGAAGGCCCGAAGTAGGTCCTTACCGTGCGCCCGATGCCTCCCTTTTGTTCCGTCGTTGGTAAACCTCGAATTACGCCGGGTACAGAGGTTCTCCGGCCAAGGGTTGTGAAGGCAACTTGTGCGTTACCATGTCTAGTTTGTGAGAGAACGGATTGCGGCCTTCTAATCCTTTCTAGAACACGAGTTCGATGGAATCGCACCCGAAGGTTGTTCTGCACACAGAAAGGGGAAAACTGGAAATTCACCGTCGGTGGGAAATCACTCGGGCTGTGCATCGGGGGTGAGCAGCACTGGTCACCAGCGCGTCCAAGGGTGCCTTGGCTCGGGCGTGACAACGCCCTGGTTGGGCTGTCCACGGGAGCCCGAGGTGCGGCGGTTCTGAGTCACCGAATTGATCTTTCGGCATAACCGATTTCAATCGGTCTCAACTGAATTCTAGCAGCGGGGAAGACGGAGGAAGGTCTCTAGTACCTTGCCGTGGCTCTGGAGGGGACGGAGAGGCGGTGATCAAGCTTCTCTGATCAGCTCCGAGTGATCGGCAGCGATGGCGTGGTTCTGATGCGAGGAGGCAGCAGAGTGGGCGGTGATCGCTCCGATCAGGGCGGTGGCGTAGATAAGGGGGCTGTGAGGCGGTTCAGCACGTCGGGGCGGCAAGCAGGTGGTGTCCCGGTCACCTCTTCGCCGTGGCGGCTGCTTAGTCCGGCGCAAGAACCCGAGCTGGGTTTTCAGTCGGTTTTTGTTGAAGTGGTGGCTGACATGTGGGTCCCACTTCCAATTTTAACCAATGAAATTTACTCCTAATCACTGTTGTAAACACTGAGCCCCATAATACCCCAGGTAATTCAAATTATCCACCCATGAGCCATTTGAATTGATAAAAGTTCAAATTGGGTTTGGTTTGAATGAATTTCAGCACAAGTTCAGTTTTGAAATTCAAATAAAGTTTGAATTTCCCCCACTTAGCTCATGTCAAGATCAACTCCAAATGGAGTGAAAATTGGTGTGTGAGCTCACAAAAATGTGCTGAATAAGAATATGCCTCCCACTTTTGAATTCATGGGATAAAAACAGTTTGAATTTGAATATGGTTTCAAACTGCCCTCTTCCTAGCTATACCCAAAATGACCTCAAAAAGGTTTTGAATTTGGGTGAAACTTGGCATGGACATCCTTAGCAATGTGTAGGAGTTTTCATATGTCCAGCCCACCTATATCACATGTGGGAAATATCACTTTTGCAATATGTGAGTTTGTTCTCTAATGAGCATGTTGATGGTGGTTACTTGCTCTTCATTTGTGTTCATCAACTTTCCTCAAATGAGGTGTGTGGTGTGATGATGAACACTTCAAATATGTGTCATAAACTGAGGACCTTACATTCCTCCCCCCTTAAAAGAATCTCGGCCCGAGATTATAAGGTGAAAATGAGAGAGAGAACGGTGGAAAATTACCGGATATGCGACGTGAAAAAGACGGGGTAGTTAGCATGAAGAAATTCTTTGCTCTCCCATGTCGCTTCGTCCACGGAGTGATTACTCCATAGAACCTTGTAAAACCGCAACGTGTGGTTGCGTGTGGTTCGGGCCTTTTCATCAATAATCTGCACCGGTTCCTCCCGATAGGTGAGATCCGGTTGCAGTTCTTCAATATCTTCCAGCTGGACGGTAGTTGATAGCTTGAGACACTTCCTCAGCTGGGAAATGTGAAAGACGTCGTGCACACCAGAAAGTCCTTCTGGTAATTTCAGCCGGTATGCCACTGATCCACATCTTTCGGTAATCTGGAATGGACCGATGAATCGGGGTGCCAACTTTCCTGTCACCCCAAATCTGTTTATGCCCTTCATTGGAGACACGCGTAGATATACGTGATCTCCAACTTCGAATCGTAATGGGCGCCTTCTCCGGTCCGCATACTGTTTCTGACAGGATTGAGCGGCTTTTAGGTTCGCTTGAATCAGTTGAACCTTTTCTTCCGCGTTGTTGACGAAGTCAATCCCGAAGGTAACCCTTTCGCCAGATTCACACCAATTCAGTGGTGTGCGGCATTTCCGCCCGTATAGCGCCTCGTAGGGTGCCATCTTGATGCTGGCTTGGTACCCATTATTGTACGAGAACTCGGCTAACGGCAAGTGATCATCCCAATTCTTGCCGTGGTTGATAGCACAAGCTCGTAGCATGTCTTCTAAGATTTGATTTACCCGCTCCGTTTGCAATTCAGTCTGCGAGTGGTATGCTGAACTACGGATCAGTTTCGTCCCCAAGGCAGCGTGCAGCTGCTCCCAAAAACGGGACACAAATAAAGTGTCCTGATCCGATATGATAGTACGGGGTACGTAGTACAAGTATAGGATCCGTGAGATGTACAGTTCAGCGTACTTCTTGTCCTTGTAGTTGGTGTTGACTGGGATGAAATGGGCAACTTTGGTGAGCCAATCGACAATCACCCACACAGAATCATGTTTCTGCAAGGTGGTGGGTAAACCGACGACGAAGTCCATGCTCACATCCTCCCACTTCCAGGCAGGAATGCCAAGTGGTTGCAGCAGTCCCGGTTTCCACATGTGGTCTGCCTTCACCCTTCGACTTGTATCACACTCGGACACGTATTTTGCAGTCTCTCACTTCATCCGTGTCCACCAAAACTTGCTTCTGAGTTCTTGATACATCTTGTTGCTGCCGGGGTGAATAGAAAACTTTGACAAGTGAGCCTCATCAAAGATTTCCTTCCGTAATTCTGGGTTACGGGGTACGACGATCCGGTCCATCAACCATAGGACGCCGTCTCCGTCCTTCCGGAAACATTTCAGCTCCCCACTGTCTACACGTCTCCGCAAATGTGACATGCCCTTGTCATTCTTCTGGGCTGCCGCTATCTCTTCACGGATGGTGGGGATCAAAGCTAGGTTGTAGAGAGCTCCATGTGGAATCACATGTAGTGGTGGTTCGCTCTCTTCCAATGGTGTGATGGTCAGATTATTGACGTGTGACTTGCGGCTCAGTGCATCTGCCACTATGTTTTCCTTGCGCGGATGATAATGGATCTCTATTTTGTAATCCTTTATCAGTTCTAACCATCTTCGTTGCCTCATGTTCAGATCTTTCTGAGTGAATATGTACTTGAGGCTTTTGTGGTCGGTATATAAATGTACGAGGTTACCGAGTAGGTAGTGCCTCCACATTTTGAGTGCGAGTACCACGGCAGCGAGCTCCAAATCGTGAGTTGGATAATTCTGCTCATGGTTTCTAAGCTGCCGTGATCCATACGCGACCACTCTTCGGTCTTGCATCAGCACATATCCGAGCCCAATGCCAGATGCATCGCAGTACACATCGAACGGTTTTGTTGTGTCTGGCTGCGCCAAAACCGCTGCTGATGTCAGGTGCTTGACTAAAGCCTTGAATGCTGCTTCACACGCTGGACTCCAAACATATTTGGTAGCCTTCTTCAGCAGCTCTGTCATTGGCTTGGCAATCTTCGAGAAGTTCGGAATGAACCTCCGATAATATCCCGCGAGCCCACGGAAACTCCGTACCTCGTGAACAGTTCTCGGGGATTTCCAATTCAGCACTTGAGTGATCTTACTCGGGTCTACAGCAATACCCTCCGCTGATATGATATGCCCGAGAAAAGGCACTTGCGATATCCAGAATTCGCATTTGCTGAATTTCGCGTATAGCTTGTGATCCCGCAGCCGTTGCAAGACTATACGCAGATGCTTCTTGTGATCTTCTTCCGACTTGGAATTTACCAGGAAGTCGTCGATGAAGACCACGACAAACTTGTCCAGCTCCGGCATGAATACCGAGTTCATCAAGTACATGAAGTGACCTGGAGCATTGGTGAGGCCGAAGGACATGACCAGGTACTCATAGAGTCCGTACCTCGTCGAGAAAGCCGTGTTTGGAATGTCCTCAGCCCTTATCTTAATCTGATGGTACCCGGATCTTAAGTCCATTTTGGAAAAGATCTTTGCTTCGACCAACTGATCAAACAACATGTCGATCCGTGGCAACAGGTACTTGTTCTTGATGGTTACGGCATTTAATGGACGATAGTCCACGCAAAGCCGCAACGTCTCATCCTTCTTCTTGACAAATAATGCCGAACAGCCCCATGGCGAGGAGCTCGGCCTAATAAAACCCTTCTACAGAAGGTCCGTGAACTGAGTCTTCAGTTCAGCCAACTCCTTAGGTGCCATCTTGTACGGCCTTCGGGATATTGGCATGGTTCCCGGTGCAAGTTCAATCTTGAACTCCACCTCTCTATCAGGCGGCATTCCCGGCAAATCGTCCGGGAATACATCAGGGAACTCTCGGACCACTGGAATATCTTCCAATCTGATGGTTGTGGCTTGATAGACACTTGGAAGTTTTATTTCTGGACTGTCGAGAAATAAGGAGTGAGACTCGTGCACTTCTGAGTTCAAGTGCACAACTCGGAGGACGGTGTCTAAAACAGCGCCGTGGCGGGTTAACCACGATATCCCTTAGATGACATCGACCTTTTGTCCCTCTAAGATTATGAGGGACGTAGGGAAAACTCTACCCTCTAAGCACAATGGTGCTTTTGGGACCATCATGCTTGCTGAAATTTTCCTACCCGGTGAACAAATCACATAAGGACTATCGGTGGGTAGTATTTGCAAGCTATACTTATCAATGAAAGCTTGGCTAATGAAGCTATGCGTGGCGCCTGAATAAAATAGTACTATAGCGGGATGCTGGTGGAGTTGGAACATACCGACAAGGATTGGCTCGCCCTCCGGCACGTCCTCAATGGCAAGCTGGTGGACAGTGCCAGGCCTAGGGTTTGCCCGCCGCGCATTAGTAGGGTTCCGGGGTTGATTCCTCCCCGGAAACTGTGGTGCCACTCCGCCGCCTTGCCTCTCCGGTCAACTGCTCGCGAAGTGTCCTGGACGACCACACTTGTAACATGTGGCCGCTGCCTGTGTAGTACTCGGGGGACGAAAGCCTGGCATGCGTTGCTGAGGTGCATATGCACGCGGCATCGCCCGCTGCTGTTGTTGTTGTTGTTGCGGTGGTGGTACTGGCAGTGCCGGCCTGAATGCCGGTGAAGAGTACGGCCGACTGCGGAACGGCATCGACCGCTGTGGTGGCTGCCAGCGTGGACCTGATGGTGGGCGATTCACCATCCGAAACTTCTGAGAAGGACCACTTCCTTCTCTGCTGCTTTGCGGCGCGCTTCGCTTTCGCTCCGCCGCCGCTAACTCCTTGCCGGAGTCCTCCTGAACAATCGCAGCATCAATGATGTCGTTGAGGCTGCCGCGATTGAACATCGCCAACTTGTCCTTCAGGAGCGGGTTAAGCCCCTGGTAAAAATGGTCCCGCCGCTTCTCGTCGGTATCGGCATGATACGGCGCATAAAGCGCGAGATTATTGAACACCCTGGAATATTCCAGCGCTTCCGGCTCCCTTGCTGCAGGTGCAGGAACTTCTGCGTCTTCCTCTTCATGAGACCTGGCGGTATGTGATAGGCCCTGAAGGCCGTCCGGAACTCCGTCCAGGTCATCACTCGGTCGGTGGGCTGTATAGCACAGAAGTTGGCCCACCACGCGCTCGCGGATCCTTGGAGCTGCTGGACCGTGAACTGAGTCTTGCGCTGCTCACTTATCTGGAGCAGCCCGAACTTCATCTCTATTGCGCGGAGCCAGTTGTCCGTGTCAAGAGGTTCATCCGCCCTTGAGAATACTGGGGGATGAGTCGCCAGGAAGTCGGAGTAGGAGCTCTGTTGACGCTCCTCACGGTCTTGACGTCTCTCTGGGCGAGACGTATTGGCAATAAGCGTTTGCAGCAACTCTGTGTGCTGCTGGTGTGAACCCGCCATTGCCGCGACGATGTCGGCCAATGTAACTGTCAGTAGTGGCGGTGGCGGTGTTTGTTGTTGCTGTTGCTGCTGTTGCTGTTGTCCCGAGGAGTCCTCGGGAGGCTGTTGGGAGGTCTCTCCCCCTTGGCTAGTACCCCCAACATCAGGGTTGGCACGAGTACACGTCATTCTGAAATTCAAAACAGCAGCGATTTGCACATGTCTTGCTTAAAATTCCATATGTAACAGTAGGTATTGAAGTGACACGTGAATAATTTGCACAGCATTCACATATATTGATAAAGCATAAACTTTATACAAGATGCATTATTCTCGGGTCTCCGAGAAGTCGTGCTCATGTCGTCACTACCTATACATACGCTACTGTCTACATGACATGTCACCGATTACAAAAGTTGGGTTACGCTACCCTAGCTGCCCTACTTGGCAACTGTAACCCCCTACTCGGAGTAAAACTCGACCTCCTGCGGGTCGTCCTCCTCCGGTACCTCTGCTGGTGGCTCTGGATCTACCACCTCTTCTCCCATCCCGGGTTCTCCCATTGCTGGAAGACCCAAGACCACCGGTATGCTGAATACCGGGGGTACGAGGTCCTGCAAAGCATGCACCTCGTCCATAGCCTGGTGGTAGTCCTCTTCCCAGCCTTTCCCTTCCTCAATAGCGTCGTCCCGCTCTTGAGAAAGGTCCTCGTTATGCTGGGTCAGATTCTGTACCAGTTCTTGCAACGCCGCGATGCCGACATGGCTTTTCCTCTTCGCCTTCTTCAGACGATGCAACTGATTATGTTGTTCATTCAGTCGCTTGATCGTCGGAAGGAGCACATTGCGGAGTGCGCTGTGAGCACTCTCAAAATGGTCTCCACGGATCGTGCTCTACTTGAGCTTTTTAGCGAGATGCTCCGTATGAACAGCTTGGCTGTCTATCACGGCGTTTCCCGCCCTCATCTGGAGGCTAAGATTTGCCTCCGCGGGGTTGTACCTTGGGCAACTCGGGTCCGTTGCCTCCAGGTACCTCTCTTCCCACACATGTTGAGCCCGTCCCTTCACCGGAACGAGCGCGTATGGAGTGCCCTCCATAGCCTGCACGTGTAGTTGGCAGAAACGTGACATAGTGTCACGGGCTGCCACTTGCCACATCCCTTCCGGTTGTCTTCCTCTCACCGTGACAGTGAACGGCACCCAACCGGGTGGCGTAGGTCCTGAAGGGACCTCGACATGGATCGTCCACGTCATGTTCCCCTCTTCGCCTTCTTCCTTGGCGAAGTACTGCGGCATCTGGTTGTACCCGAAATATTGGAGCATTTGCCACAATGCTTCCGGGTAGCCGCTACGGTGAGAACAGTGGGAAACCACCCACCCGTTCTCCAACTGGTTGTCTGCTGTCATCTATAAAAATATATTTGAGAAATGTCAAATTATTTATTTAAACAGTAAACCCTTGAGTTATAACATAAGACATGTCATTGAACCCATAAAACTTGGAAACATAGTTCAAATTTTTACACAAATTTTACTGCTGATCTGCTGTTCCCATGACAGCCCTGACCAGTTTCCATTTCAACCTGATTTAGGCCATGTTGAATGCAAAACCAATTCTGTAGCTCAACATCAAAGTTAAATCTAACTTCAATAGCTTTCCCGAAAGTATTTGCTTGGTCTAAGATCTATCCTGGTTCAAAAGTTATGAGATGCCAAATTTAACAGAATTTCTGGAGAAATCTGGACAGCACCTCCCTGCTATAGGTACTGATTTGATACAAGAATTCCAGTTAGTTCTGTTCCTAATCTGACAAAACTTTTTGTTACAAAGTTGTAACCATCTCATAAACTTTCCAGAACTACCTCATTTTCTATTTTTGGATTTTTATGCAGGAATTTATACTTAATTTACAGAGAGTTTACAGAGAGTGTTGGCTCTGCCCTGTTTTTTGGACAGTTTCAACTCTACTGCATTTTTCGATTGATTAAGGGATGAAACACCTATGGAGATCAACAGAAAAGTTGTAAAGCTCTTCCAAAGCTTTCCAGAAATGTATCATATGACCCCAACCACGAAAGAACTCAACCTCTAACCTCTGATTAACTTCAGCCTTGATTCAGCTGAAAACAGAGTGTTCTGTCCTTAACAACCTATAAGTTGAAAACTTGTTAACTTTGAATATCTGGTTCAAGGGAAGGAGTTACATCAAGTTTTACTACTTTGGATCAAAACTTTCAAGTTTTTACAATGAAGTTGTTCATTTAGTTGGGGTGTGACGTCGATGCGTCACCAGATTATCTCGGTACTATGTCCTCACAAAGAAAAACCTATACCGGACTTAGCCGGCTTTGTTATTTCAGTGGCACTAAACGTCACTTGCACACGGATGCTACACATCTACCGTTTCGTGGTCAGGTTACCTACAGAAACTCAAGCAATCGTCAGACTCGGCTGCACACCGAGCCCGGAATCCATACAGTTCGTACACCCGGCCGTCATCACTCGCCCGGATGTTCCCAAGCCAAACTTGCCTTGAGTTACGTGTTCACGTTTCAGACCACGTGACGGGGTCTCCCAAGTTGCACCATGCACGCTAGGGACAAACGTTGCTCGAATACCCCAAACGACATGAAGAGTCATAGAGGATATCAAAGCGGGTCGGGTTACCTGCCACCCGTGGGGCTCCACCCTTCAGCTTGTGCGCACTGGTGGACAGCGCTTACGTGTACCCCCCAAGACATAAACGTCCCGAGATACACGATTTTCTGACATAAACAAATAGGTTAATATGTCACTTTCTATATGCTAATAACATCCTTATATGGGCTACTAACTCGTTCCTCACTGGATTTTTGAAAAAGGTGACCTTGGTAGTGCGTTAAACCTCAAGCGAGCTCTGATACCATGCTGACACGACCCCACGGTCTTGTCGAGCCAGGATCACGCTGAGGGGTGCTGCGTTGCACAGCACCAGATAACACACGTCAAAGGTACAAAGCAGAAGCGAAATTTTATTACATAACAAGTTATGAACATGTTTACATCAAAATAGTTCAGTCTACACTCACGGGCGTAGACTAAGCATCAAGTGCACGTTCGGCCCTTAAACGTGTCCTTGCTAGCACACACGCACACTAACTCTGCAGCGTGCACGACTCCCACTCGACGGGGTTCCCTTCCTGGGGTTCCGTCTCCTCTTCGGGAGTCCCTTCCTCATAGAACCCTGCAAAAGCTTCAAACACAAGCAGTGAGCACGAAGGCTCAGCAAGTCTGACCCGTCTCACCTAAACATGGAACTTCTACATGAGGGGTGATAGGTACATGAGCAAAAAATCATTTGCAAAGGACTCGCCTAATTAGTGGAACCTTACTTTCAAGTTTACCAGCAGGTGGTGGAGAACCTTACGCTAAGGCACATGAGAGAGCCGCAATCAAACAAGAAACGCATTTCTCTCATGTACTTTGCCTAAAGTTTGAAAAGAACTTTAGTTAGCTCTAAGCTACAGCATATCTTTAACAATCAATGTCCATAATTCAATCAGCAACATTTTAACATGTGACTAGCCTGTTCTTTCTACGTCACGGTACAGTGAACAAGTGGTACTCACTGACCGTGAGGGACGGCGATTATAATCGATTTACACCTGCAGGGTTACCTGAACAACCTGTCACGTACGCCCGTACTCGATGTTGCCTACAACAACCATCACGGACGTCGTACGCGACTACCTTTCACCCGTTAGCCAAATGTTGAACCGGTCCAATCGTCCCGAGCAAGAGGTGTCTGCACGCGCATCTCAGTGCCGCTAGCTGATTTACACCTCGAGCTCTCAACCTACCCTCTGAACGACCAGCTATGCCTCAACACCCAGCTACCCGATTTACATCAGTTTCCCGGTTCCCATATAGCCGGTAGGTCTTCGGTACTGTTCTAGCTTGTTCAACAGGCCCGCGCACGGCTCGGTCCTCAATCGACACAAGCGGAACTACAGCAAACAGGCCCCAAAGTCCTGTTGCCCTTGCCCTCCGCTTGGTCTCATTTTCTTGCCATGTGTTTCATGTGCTATCACTACCCGAGTCGAGTGCCTCTAGCCTATGCTCGCGAGTAGTTCCAACTACTCGACCTGTACCGAATCCTACACTAACTTAGCATTGCAGTAGCTAACGGGGTTTGCAATCCTAAACCCATCCCATGGTTTTCTTGGCTATGCAATTGAGTTTCCAAACAAGACCCTAATGCAAGTATTCATGGTACTCAAGTAAATGCTCACAACAATAAAAATTTGTAAAAAGGTTAATGCAAACCGGAGCTTGCCTTGCTGCTCTTGGTCGTAGGCTAGCTGTTCCTCCGGAGTAACGAAGTCTAGGACTTCGGGTTCCTCCTCGACCTTAGCGACTACATGATAAGAGAGGTACATGTATTAATTTGAATGCATTTGTATTATGTTTGAACTTGTGAAGCTTATAAGTCCCACTAGACAGACTCAATGACTGTGAAACTTTTACTGTGGCTTGGTTACTACCTAAACAGAGACTTGGTCAAGTTTTAGTTGCAGCAAAGCTCATTTGAGCCCTCCACAATTAATTATGTCCTTGACCTTAATTGGAACTCTTAGGGTGCTCTAAGGATTTTCATGAAACAAACTATGACTTTCTGAAAACTAGATTTTCAGAGGGTTCTAATGTAGTTGGTCTCACTTAATTTGAAGTTTCCTAGCTAAAGATATGAGCTAAACAATTTCAGAGAAAATTCTGAAAATGTTTCTGAAAATTTTCTATTTTCTTTGGAACAGTTCCACTAATCACAACATTAGGTGGATCATATGAGCTCAAATGGATCAGAAATTTTTATGGTAGTTCAGGGATATTTTGGTGAACATCCCAGTAAAATTTCAGGATTTTCCTCCAATGGATTCTCCAGTTAAAATTCCAAACATTTTACAATTTGAGGAATTAATTCTGGAAAAATAAGGAATTTCATGAAGTGAAACTTAATTTGCTGGAAAGTACTCAGAGAGCTGAATCCAGCAAAATTTGGTTCACTCGATTTGGAGCTTTCTAGCCAAAGTTATGAGGATTTGAAGTTTGAAGGAAATCTGAAAATCGGGGGAAAAGTTTAAACTTGCGGGTGGGCCCCGGGGACACGCGTCGCACGCCGAGGCGACCGCACACTGCGGCCCACAGGGTCTTTGCGCGCCAGCACACCCGATCCCGGCCGCAGCCCGATCCTGATTCAAAATATCGGCCGCTGACAGCTGGGGTCCACCCCCTTCTTCAACCTTGCGACGCCCGCGCTCCACCGCCGAGGGACCTCGCCGGAGAGCTCGCCGCCGGCTTCTGTACAGCTCCAAACTTCATGATTTTGGCTGCCCCTGCCTACTCTGACTCGAGGAACAGGATTCTGGGGTCAGCTACTCATGGCAATGGCCGGTGCATGGTCGGCGACGAGCCGCCACCTCGGAATGACTTCGGCCATGTCGGCTGACTTCCCTAGCACCTCAACTACTCGAGGAACCGGTCGGGAAGCATCAGTGGACATCAGGGAAGGTTGACATGAGCTTGAGGCAGCTCGGGGAAGGCCCGAAGTAGGTCCTCACTGTGCGCCCGATGCCTCCATTTTGTTCTGCCGTTGGTAAACCTCGAATTACGCCGGGTACAGAGGTTCTCCGGCCAAGGGTTGTGAAGGCAACTTGTGCGTTACCGTGTCTAGTTTGTGTGAGAGCGGATTTCGGCCTTCTAATCCTTTCTAGAGCATGAATTCGACGGAACCGCACCCAAAGGTCGTTGTGCACACAGAAAGGGGAAAACTGGAAATTCGCCGCCGGTGGGCAATCACTCGGGCTGTGGCTCGGGGGTCAGCAGCACCGGTCACCAGCGCGTCCAAGGGTGCCTTGGCTCGGGCGTGACAACGCCCTGGTTGGGCTGTCCATGGGAGCCCGAGGTGCGGCGGTTCTGAGTCACCGAATTGATCTTTCGGCATAACTGATTTCAATCGGTCTCAACTGAATTCTAGCAGCGGGGAAGACGGAGGAAGGTCTCTAGTACCTTGCCGTGGCTCTGGAGGGGACGGAGAGGCGGTGATCAAGCTTCTCTGATCAGCTCCGAGTGATCGGCAGCGATGGCGCGGTTCTGATGCGAGGAGGCAGCAGAGTGGGCGGTGATCGCTCCGATCAGGGCGGTGGCGTAGATAAGGGGACTGTGAGGCGGTTCAGCACATCGGGGCGGCAAGCAGGTGGTGTCCCGGTCACCTCTTCGCCGTGGCGGCTGCTCAGTCCGGCGCAAGAACCTGAGCTGGGTTTTCAGTCGGTTTGAGTTGAAGTGGTGGCTGACATGTGGGTCCCACTTCCAATTTTAACCTCTGAAATTTACTCCTAATCACTGTTGTAGACAGTGAGCCCCATAATACCCCTGGTAATTCAAATTATTAACCCATGAGCCATTTGAATTGATCAAAGTTCAAATTGGGTTTGGTTTGAATGAATTTCAGCACAAGTTTAGTTTTGAAATTCAAATAAAGTTTGAATTTCCCCCACTTAGCTCATGTCAATATCAACTCCAAATGGAGTGAAAATTGGTGTGTGAGCTCACAAAAATGTTCTGAATAAGAATATGCCTCCCGCTTTTGAATTCATGGGATAAAAACAGTTTGAATTTGAATATGGTTTCAAACTGCCCTCTTCCTAGCTATACCCAAAATGACCTCAAAAAGGTTTTGAATTTGGGTGAAACTTGGCATGGACATCCTTAGCAATGTGTAGGAGTTTTCATATGTCCAGCCCACCTATATCACATGTGCGAAATACTACTTTTGCAATATGTGAGTTTGTTCTCTAATGAGCATGTTGATAGTGATTACTTGCTCTTCATTTGTGTTCATCAACTTTCCTCAAATGAGGCGTGTGGTGTGGTGATGAACACTTCAAATATGTGTCAAAAACTGAGGCCCTTACACCCCGGAACCCTACTAATGCGCGGCGGGCAAACCCTAGGCCCCGCACCATCCACCAGCTTGCCATAGAGGACGTGCCGGAGGGCGAGTCAATCCTTGCGGGTATGTTCCAACTCCACCAGCATCCCGCCATAGTATTGTTTGATTTAGCGGCCACGCATAATTTTATTAGCCAAGCTTTCATTTCTAAACACAGCTTGCAAATACTACCCACCGATAGTCCATATTTAATTTGTTCACCGGGTGGGAGGATTTCAGCAAGCGTAATGGTTTCCAAAGCACCATTATGCTTAGCGGGTAGAGTCTACCCTACGTCTATCATAATCTTAGAGGGACAAAAGGTCGATGTCATCCTGGGGATGTCGTGGTTAACCCGCCACGGCGCTGTTTTAGACACCGTCCTTCGAGTCGTGCACTTAAACTAAGAAGTGCACGGGTCTCACTCCTTATTTATGGACAGTCCAGAAATAAAACTTCCAAGTGTCTATCAAGCCACAACCATCAGATTGGAAGATATTCCAGTTGTCCGAGAGTTCCCTGACGTGTTCCCGGATGATTTACCAGGGATGCCGCCCGATAGAGAGGTGGAGTTCAAGATTGAACTTGCACCGGGAACCATGCCAATATCCCGAAGGCCGATGGCGCCCAAGGAGTTGGCTGAACTGAAGACTCAGCTCACGGACCTTCTGGAGAAGGGTTTTATTAGGCTGAGCTCCTCGCCATGGGGCTGTTCGGCATTATTTGTGAAGAAGAAGGATGAGACGTTACGGCTTTACGTGGACTATCGTCCATTAAATGCCGTAACCATCAAGAACAAGTACCCGTTGCCACGGATCGACATGTTGTTTGATCAGTTGGTCGAAGCAAAGATCTTTTCCAAGATGGACTTAAGATCCGGGTACCATCAGATTAAGATAAGGGCTGAGGACATTCCAAAGACGGCTTTCTCAACAAGGTACGGACTTTATGAGTACCTGGTCATGTCCTTCGGCCTCACCAATGCTCCAGCTCACTTCATGTACTTGATGAACTCGGTATTCATGCCGGAGATGGAAAAGTTTGTCGTGGTCTTCATCGACGACATACTGGTATATTCCAAGTCAGTGGAAGATCACAAGAAACATCTGTGTATAGTCTTGCAACGGCTGCGGGATCACAAGCTACACGCGAAATTCAGCAAGTGTGAATTCTGGATATCGCAAGTGCCTTTCTCGGGCATATCATCTCAGCGGAGGTTATCGCTGTAGACCCGAGCAGGATCATTCAAGTGCTGAATTGGAAATCCCCGAGTACTGTTCACGAGGTACGGAGTTTCCTCGACTCGCGGGATATTATCGGAGGTTCATTCCGAACTTCTCGAAGATTGCCAAGCCTATGACGGAGCTGCTGAAGAAGGCTACCAAATATGTTTGGAGTCCAGCATGTGAAGCAGCATTCAAGGCTTTAGCCAAGCACCTGACATCAGCACCGGTTTTGGCGCAGCCAGACACAACAAAACCGTTCGATGTGTACTGCGATGCATCCGGCATTGGGCTCGGATGTGTGCTGATGCAAGACCTAAGAGTGGTCGCGTATGGATCACGGCAGCTTAGAAACCATGAGCAGAATTATCCAACCCACGACTTGGAGCTCGCTGCCGTGGTACTTGCACTCAAGATGTGGAGGCACTACCTACTCGGTAACCTCGTACATCTATATACCGACCACAAGAGCCTCAAGTACATATTCACTCAGAAGGAGCTGAACATGAGGCAGCGAAGATGGTTAGAACTGATAAAGGATTATGAAATAGAGATCCATTATCATCCGGGCAAGGCAAACATACTGGCAGATGCGCTGAGCCACAAGTCACACGTCAACAATCTGACCATCACACCGTTGGAAGAGAGCGAACCACCACTACATGTGATTCCACATGGAGCTCTCTACAACCTAGCTTTGATCCCCACCATCCGTGAAGAGATAGCGGCAGCTCAGAAACATGACGAGGGCATGTCGCATTTGTGGAGACGTGTAGACAGTGGGGAGTTGAAATGTTTCCAGAAGGACGGAGATGGCATCCTATGGTTCAAGGACCGGATCGTCGTACCCCGTAACCCGGAATTACGGAGAAAATCTTTGATGAGTCTCACTTGTCAAAGTTTTCTATTCACCCCGGCAGCAACAAAATGTATCAAGAACTCAGAAGCAAGTTTTGGTGGACACGGATGAAGCGGGAGATCGCAAAGTACGTGTCCGAGTGTGATACATGTCGAAGGGTGATGGCAGATCATATGCGGAAACCGGGACTGCTACAACCACTGGGCGTTTCTGCCTGGAAGTGGGAGGACGTGAGCATGGACTTCATCGTCGGTTTACCCACCACCTTACAGAAACATGATTCTGTGTGGGTGACTGTCGATCTGCTCACCAAAGTTGCCCATTTCATCCCGGCCAACACCAACTACAACGCCAAGAAGTACGCTGAACTGTACATCTCACGGATCCTATGCTTGTACGGCGTACCCCGTACCATCATATCGGATCGGGGCACTTTATTTGTGTCCCGTTTTTGGGAGCAACTACACGCTGCCTTGGGACGAAGCTGGTCCGTAGTTCAGCGTACCACCCGCAGACGGATGGGCAAACCGAGCGGGTAAATTAGATCTTAGAGGACATGATACGAGCTTGCGCTATCAACCACGGCATGAGTTGGGATGGTCACTTGATGTTAGCCAAGTTCCCGTACAACAATGGGTACCAAGCCAGCATAAAGATGGCGCCTTACGAGGCGCTATATGGAAGAAAATACCGCACACCATTGAACTGGTGTGAGTCTGGCGAAAGGGTTACCTTCGGGATTGACCTTGTCAACAATGCGGAAGAGAAGGTTCGACTGATTCAAGCGAACCTAAAAGCCGCCCAATCCCGTCAGAAACTGTATGCGGACCGGAGAAGACGCCCATTACAATTCGAATTCGCGGATCACGTATATCTACGTGTATCTCCAATGAAGGGCGTAAACAGGTTTGGGGTGAGAGGAAAGTTGGCACCCCGATTCATCGGTCCATTTCAGATTACCGAAAGATATGGATGGGTAGCATACCGGTTGAAATTACCAGAAGCACTTTCCGGTGTGCACGACGTATTTCACATTTCCCAGCTGAGGAAGTGTCTCAAGCTATCTACTACCGTTCAGCTGGAGGACATTGAAGCACTGCAACCGGATCTCACCTATCGGGAGGAACCAGTTCAGATTATTGATGAGAAGGCCCGAACCACACGCAACCGTACGTTGTGGTTCTACAAAGTTCTATGGAGTAATCACTCCGTGGATGAAGCGACACGGGAGAGCGAAGGATTTCTTCGTGCTAACTACCCCGACTTTTTCACGTCGCATATCCGGTAATTTTCCACCGTCCTCTCTCTAATTTTCACCTTATAATCTCGGGACGAGATTCTTTTAAGGGGGGAGGAATGTAATGGCCTCAGTTTTTGACACATGTTTGAAGTTTCATCACCACACACACACCTCATTTGAAGCAAGTTGATAAACACATTTGAAGAGGAAGTAACCACCATCAACATGCTCATTAGAGAGCAAACTCACATATTGCAAAATTGGTATTTCCCACATGTGATATAGAGGGGCTGGGCATATGAAAACTCCTACAGATTGCTAGGGATGTCCATGCCAAGTTTCAACCAAATTCAAAACCCTTTTGAGGTCATTTTGGGTATAGCTAGAAACAGGGCAGTTTGAACTCAAATACAAATTCAAACTGTTTTATCCCATAAATTCAAAAGTGGGAGGCATATTCTTACTCAGCACATTTTTGTGAGCTCACACACCAATTTTCACTCCATTTGGAGTTGATCTTGACATGAGCTAAGTGGGGCAAATTCAAACTTTATTTGAATTTCAAACTGCACATGTGCTGAAATTCATTCAAACCAAACCCAATTTGAATTCTAATCAATTCAAATGGCTCATGGGTGAATAATTTGAATCACCATGGGCATTTTGGAGCTCACTGTTTACAACAGTGATTAGGAGTGAATTTCAGAGGTTAAAAACAAAAATGGGACCCACATGTCAGCCACAGGGAGGATTCAACCGACTGAGACTTTTTCCACTCGGGTCGCCGAGCTGCAGCTGCAATCGCCACCGGGGGAGGCCACCACGCCAGCAGCTGCTTGTCCATGCGCGGGCACGAGGCGGTTCAGAGCCTTCTTAAGGCGTTCTTCCCCCTTCTCGGCCGAAGCTATCGCCATTTCTTTCCCCCGCAAGAACACAGCGCCGGAAAACTCCTTCCTTCGCTCAGAACCGATCGGAGAGCTCTGATCACAGCCTCCCCGTCTCCTCCAGAGCTACGGCAAGGTACTAAGAACCCTCCTCCTTCTTCCCCATTGCTAAAACTCAGCTGAAACCGATTGACCTCGGCTATACCGAAAGTTCAATTGGGTGACCTAAAACCGCCGCACCTCGGGCTCCCGTGGACAGCCCAACCGGGGAGTTGTCACACCCGAGCCAAGGCACCCTTGGACGCGCTGGTGACCGGTGCTGCTCACCCCCGAGCCACAGCCCGAGTACTTGCTCACCGGCGGCGAATTTCCAGTTTTCCCCTTTCTGGGTGCAGAACGACCTTCGGGTGCGGTTCTGTCAAATCCTTACTCTAGGAAGGATTAGAGGTCCTCAATCCGCTCTCACATACACTAGACACGGTAACGCACAAGTTTCTTTCACAACCTTTGGCCGGAGAACTGCTGTACCCGGCGTATTTCGAAGTTTACCGACGGCGGAGCAAGCGGGAGGCATCGGGCGCACGGTGAGGACCTACTTTGGGCTCCCCCCGAGCTGCTTCAAGTTCATGTCGACCTTCCCTGAGGTCCACTGACGCTCCCCAACCGGTTGCTCGAGTAGTTGAGGTGCTAGGGAAGTCAGCCGACACGGCCGAAGTCTTACCGAAGCCGCCGCTCGTCGCCGACCATGTGCTGGCCGTTGTCATGACAAGCTGAGCCCAGAATCCTGTTCCCCGAGTGAAAATAGGCAGAGGCGGCCAAAATCGTGGAGTTTGGAGCTTTACAGAAGCTGCCCGCGAGCTCTCCGGTGAGGTACCCCTGAACCATGTTCCTCGTCAGGGGAGCTAACCGAAATTGAACCGCTTTCGGTCGCGTTCCTTACCATTCTTACCAGAGCGTAGGTGCATCGTTACATAATTAAAATTCATAATTATAACACATAGGTTAGTCTTTGCCACTTTAAGTAACTATCCTAATATAGTCCTTACTTGGGCAACTACCGCATCCTCACCGTAAACCTAAATTTTCCCGTAATACAGTCCTTAAGTACTGTGCTATCCCCAATGCAGCTCTGATACCAGGCTGTGGCGGACCGGGATCCGCTCATCCAGGATCGCAGAGGGTGGTGCCGCACGATGCGACACCCGACAGCACACGTCATAAGGACACAATATATTACACGGGAAAACAAACTGAAACTGTACAAACAAGTACAACCTTCAGTTACAAACTATTGTCTTCATTACACAGCAGAAGTTCTTTTATACAACTCACGCCCGCCTATCTAGCAAAAGTCGGTTGCGCAGCCCTAGGGCAACCCACACTAGCTGCACGTCTCAACTCAGCGCGGCGTGTACGGCTCCCACTCAGCCGTAGTCCCCGACGGAGGGTAACCCTCGCCGGTGGACTCGTAACCCGAGTCCGTGGGTGGCTCCTCACCTGAAAAACACTTAAGCAGCAACTCGTGCTCAACAAGACTTAACTGACTCACCTAGGCATGAAACTCTACATGAGGGGTACAATGAACATAGGATAATAAGATTGCAGCAATTGGACACGCCTAGAAGTTCATCCTTAGTTCATCTTTTAGCCACAAGTTAACAGTTCAGGAATCTGAAATTTAGTAAGCAATAGTTGGTGGCACACATGTAGCAATACAATTATATCATGACAGCAATATTGAAGCATAACATTTCATACATTAACTACGTTACGACGCAGTGAACAAGCGGTACTCATCACCGTGAGGGACGGCGAATCGACTCGATGACACCAGCAGGGATATCCAAAGAGAACGTCAAGTACGCCCACCCGTGGAGCTCCACAGCACGCTCACTTGATGTCATATGGGACAACCTTTCACCCAAAAGCCCAAACGTCGAACCGGTCGCACCGAAACGAGCAGGAGTTTCCCCACACGGAGCATCTCTCTATGACCGTTGGCAGATTTCCACCTTGCTGCCCTCAGCCTACACCCATAAATCGGTGCGTTATGCCTCGACGCTCGGAGGTTTAGTCTACATCGGTTTATCGGGGCCCATTTATCCGATATGCCTTCGGTACGTTCAATACTTGTTCAGCAGGGCCACACACGGATCGGTCCTCAATCGACACGGATAGGGCTGCGCACACAAGACTTCCTCTTGCTGCGCCCTAACCCCTGCCTAGTCTCATTTTCATTACTAAAGTGATCTCACATCACTCGAACCAAACCCGTGTGTCCCAAGCCTAACTCGCGAGTAGATTCCAACTACTCGACTTGTACCGAAGTCCTATGAATCTTTAAGCATAGCCTGTCTACTCAAGGTCTTATATACTACCCTCACTCTTATGGAAAAAAATTCTGGTCATGCAAGTGGGGTGCCAATCATCCTACACCTAATGCGCATTCATACATCACCCTCGACATGTGAACAAAGCAAAACTTGATAAAATAAGTTAATGCAAACCGGGGCTTGCCTTGTTGCTGCTGGTCAGGGGTTAAGTCTTCGTCCGGAAGAAGGAAATCGAGCACTTCCGGAGTCTCCTCGCCTTCAGCGACTACACGTTAATGAAATACTACATGTCAATTTAAATGCAATGTGTAAACTTGAATACATAATTACTAATAACTCTAGCTATCCCTCCCCTTTGGTTCTGAAATTTTTATGGTGGTTTGATAGGGTCATAACCAGAGTCTTGACAAAGTTTTATTTGAACCAAAGTTCATTTGAACCTTGTACAAATAAAAGCTTATTTGGTCATTATTTGAGCCTCTAAGTAATTCCAGGGATTTTCATGGCTCTACCCATTACTTTCTGGAAACTAGAGTTTAAGGTGGTTCTAATGGAATTTGTTTCATGTCATTTGAAGCATTCTACTGAAATTTACGCCCTAATTAAGATTTGAGAAAATCTGAAAAATGTTTCTGTACATTTTTCTATTTTCTCAGAGCAGTTCACTTAATCACCCAATTAGGGGGACTAAATGAACTTGGATGCTTCTGAAAATTTTACTGTGACTCAAGGATTTTCCAATGACCCTCTCAGACAAATTTCAGCATTTTTCATAAAGTAATTCTCCAGATAAAATTCCCAACAGTTTAGATTTAGGGAATTAATTCTGGAAAACTATTAGGTTTCATGGGATGAAATTGGTACTGCTTGAAAGTACTCAGAATCCTGAGTTCAGCAAAATTTGTTTCACTTAATTTGGAGCTTCCTATACCCAGTTATGAATTTCTAAAGTTTGAGTTGAAACTGGAATTGTTTTGCTATTGGAAAAGAACCTGGGCCCACGCTTTAAATCCCAGCCAGTGAAAACCGAGAACACACGGGCCACAGGGTTACCTCGCGTGCCGCCACACGGGATCCTGGGCTATATTCGATCCGGTTTTAAAGTCCCCCCTCACTGACCGGTGGGTCTGCCCCACCCTTCTTCTTCGTCCGAGCCCTCTTTCCCGCATGCGCGCTGACCTCGCCGGACCGAGGCGGCGCCTCGCCGGCTGAGTGTTTCCGGCCGTCTCCCGGGCGGAGGCTCGCTTCCTGGGGGTTTATGGGGCCGGAAAACTTGGTTGTGGGCTCAGTTCGGGTGCTAGGGGACCGAAACTGTGCCGGTGGCGTGCGGCGGTCTCGGGGGATGTTCGGCATCGTTGCTCGGTGGTTCTAGCCTGCCAATGACCCAGCCCATCCGTTCTAGAGCACCAGTGGGTGCTAGGGAGGCACGGAAAGTACTCCCCTGCTCATGGCAACACCTCAAAAGGGGTTCTCACCGTGCGCCCGCTCCATGCCGCACGGTTGAGCTTGGAACAACATAAAATACCCCACACCGCGTCCGTTTCCTAACTAGGGTTGTGAAGGGAAATCGACCTCTAGCCAATCTAGTTCACGTGTGCATGGTCTGGTGGCCTAAGAACGAAGATTACGGACGAATTTGACAGATTCTCACCTGGAGGTCCAAGTGTATGTGCTTGGAGAAAAACGTCGAATTGACACTCGATGGTCCCCCGTTGGGGCTGTGACTTGGCCAGTAGCAGCGTGATTATCTGGCGCGTCTCAGAGTGGCCTCGCTCGGCCGCGGGAGCCTTTGGTTCAGGCTGCCCACGGTGAGCCGGTGTCGGCCGTTTTCCTCAGTTACCGCCGATAGTTGCCGAACTAGGTTTCGGTGGTGAAAACTCGACTGTCCTCGGGCTGAGAAGGTAGAGGACGAGTAGATGGTGTGGCTTTTGGCTAGGAGAGGCATTGCTCGCGGCGGTTTGCTGGATTTTGATCGAGTGCAAGCGGCGGCGTGTACTCGGTCGTTTATCGGGCAATAGGATACGGCGCCTCGGTTCGGTGGTGTTGGTGCGTGGTGATCGGGCGGAAGCAGCTGGCCAGCGTGAGTGAGGAAGCAGGAGGTGGCTGCGTAGGCTCACACAGGGGCGTCCGGAGGATCGTCTCGGTGGCACGCCGGGAGCGTTTGCTTCGGTGAGAAGCCGAGCCTGTTCGGCTGGAAACAATTCCCCCACTGAGCTGTGGGTCCCTCTCCCCTCTAATCCCCTTTCCAATTCTTTTCATTTCTGTTGGCACTCAATTATCCCCAGCTACTCACAATTTAAGGTGAGACTTAGCCCCCAAGTTCTTGTTTGAATTTGAGTTATCCCATTTGAATTTTTTTTGTTTGGCTAAATTTTCTTCATGTTTGAACTGAATTTCAAATTCAGTTTTGAATTCTTGCAAATTTAGATCTTGACAAAATGAACTCCAATGCGGATGAAAATTGGTGGGCTTACTCAGAAAAATGTGCTGAGTTTGAATATGAAGCTAACTTTTGAATTTGAGTGATGAAAGTTGCTGCAATTTGAATTTACATTCAAATTGGCCTCTTTATCAAATACCTCCAAAAGTGCCTCAAAAAGTGTTGGATTTACATGAAACTTTGCCTGAACCTTCCCAAGACTTTTTATGTTCAAGGGGTGAGCTCAACCTCTCATGTTCATGTGGCTTTCCCCCTCTAATCACTCTTTTGATGGAGGTTACTTGCTCTTGACAATTTTTCAAAAGCTATCCACAACACAAACTGTGGTGTTGTGTGGTGATGAAAAGTTTTTGCAAGTCCCTTTTCTTGCGCTTTTACATGTGGCGCACCGAGGACCCGAGAGAGCGGCCGAAGAGTTGATGTTTTTGGTCGAGAGACAAAACAGCGTACGGGGTTCGGGGCTGCAGCGCTGGGTTTGCCTTCGTGAGCAAGCAAACGGCTGCGTGGCGTGCCAGCCTGTCGTGAGCTGAAGCGGTGGCACCCGAGCAGCTCGGTGGCGTCGTCTGGTGAGGAGACTCGGGAGAAACAACACCGAGAGCTGGGTATATGGTGGTTCCCTCTATTGCTCGGGCTGACTGGTGAGCCCCTTCTACCCCTTCTCTCAATTTCCTTTGTTGCTGCAAATATCCTATCTACTCCCTCTTAAATGGTTAGATTAGCCAACAATTCAGAGAGTAAATTTGAATTCACCAAAATGAAATTGGTTTGGCTCAATGTGCTTCACATTTGAATTTGAAATTCACAATCAGTTTTGAATTAATGCAAATTTAGCTCTCGACAAGATGAAGTCCAATGGGGATGAAAATTGGTGGACTAACTCAGAAAAATCTGCTGAGTTTGAATATGAAGTCAACTTTTGAATTCAAGTGAAGAAAGTGGCTGCAATTTGAATTTGCGTTCAAATTGGTCCCTTTTTGAAATGTCTCCAAAAGTGCCTCAAAAAGTATTGTATTTGCATGAAATTTAGCCTGAGCCTTTCCAGTACTATTTAATGTCTAGGGGTGAGCTCCACCTTTCAAGTTTATGCGTAGGAATCCTACTTTTTTAAGTTAGGGTTTCCCCTCTAATCACCATTTTGATGGTGTTTACTTGCTCTTCACAAGTGTTCATGAGATATCCACAACGTGAGCTGTGGTGTTGTGAGGTGATGAACATTTTTTTTGCAAGTCACTTTCTTGGGCTTTTAAAGTTGTTTGGTGAGACTCGGAGACTTCCGAGTCATGTAACACATGGAGAACCCAGCCGCTACAATATCTTCATTTTGCTAGCGAGAGGAGTCCGCGGGCCGGACCTCTTATCGAGTGCTCATTAGTTATTCGATGTGAATTGATTATAGTCTTTTGCTGTAGCTATTTGATGTAAATTATTTACAAAGAACATCTGTAAGCTTAAGCTTTTGATTTATGTAATACATGTTTCTATAAATGTGTTCTGTTGGGTACCGCATAACTCGGCACCACCCAATGCAATTCCCGGGCGAGTGGCACAACCCCGTGACGGGTGTCGGGTCCTCTCAGCATGGTATCAGAGCCACATTGTTAATAGCGCACAGAATAAGGATCGTATTACGACAAAAACTTAGGATACGGTGAGGAAACGGTATTAGGCCCACATAAGGACTACTATATTAGCCTAATATCAAGGTGGCAACCTAACTGTAACATCCAAAAGTTTCAAAAACTCAAAAGAGAAATTTTGGACGTGAAGCATGGGCGAAAATTCAAAAGTTTGAATTGGAATTCAAAATTTAAGAAGGGAAACATAAAAGAAAATAAAATGAAAAGGAAAAACGAGCTACTGGGCCGAAACCGACCCGAGTGGCCCAACCAGCTGCGCCCTTTCTCTCCTCTCCTCCCATCACTGCCGCGTGGGCCCTGGCTGTCAGTTCCTTCTCCCACAACCGCCGGCATTATCCCGCGTCGGGCACCGTGCGCCCCACTTCCGGATTCCTCGCGCACGTCCTACCCCTGAACCCTCACGCCGTCCCGAACAATCGCAACTGACCCCCGCACCCCCGGCCACAATAAAAACAGAAGTCCCCGCCGCCCTCCCCTCGCTCGAGCAGTTTTTCTCTCGGTGAGTACCACCGCCGCGAGTTTGGAATTCCAATCGAGCGTCGCCGTTTCCCTCTGTCTAACCGATTTCGTTGCCTTGCAGCACCGTGCATAAGCCATAGAAGCCAACCAGGGGAGAAACGCCGCTGGAAACAACCATCCCGAAGCTCGCCGGTAAGAAGCCACCGCTGCTCGCAGGTAAAACCTTCAAATTATTCGGTTCGATCCACCCTAATTGTCGGTACGCCATCTCTGGACCACAAGAAACCGTCACAACCCGAAAGCTTGAAGGAATCACCGTCCCAACTGCCACTCGGACGAGCACAGCAAGTCGGCACCGCCACCGCCTGTCCTCGTCGCTACTGGGTTCCGAGTCGCTCAGGTCCAAGAAATTACCCTAGGTGAGCTCCCCTACCTCCTCTCTGCCGAATTTTGCTGAGAAATCCGAGTCTTAGCGTGTGTAGGCGAAGATCTGAGACCTCACCGGCAAGATCATCGCCTCCGCCACCGGGCGCCGCCGTGCGCTGTGCTTTTCCTGGCCGGAGCGATGTTGTGCAATGTGGCGCGTCCATTTTAAATCGCACGGCAGAAATTAAAAGGGCGCGTACCCCTTCTGCGATTTAATTTGGGCCCTCTGTCTTAATTCTGATGGCCCACGTTTTAATCGCTGATTCCCACCAGGAATTTAGCGCGCTACCCCCTGGGGCTTTCGGAAAACACGAGCTAACCCCTGAAATTTTGGTTCTACCGCCTGGACTTTCTGGAAAATATGCAAACACGTTTAAAATGCTGTTTTAGCCCCTGGACTTAATATAAGTTAGGGAACCCTTTCTGTATTTGAGGTTTAGGCCCCTGAGTTTTATAGAAAATAAAATCCCTGTAGTACATTTAAATTAGGTGTTTAGACATTTGAATAGGATTTAAATTCATTATAAGTGCAAATAATTAGGCAAACTCATAGTGAGTTGATCTAGTACTTTGAAAACAATTAAGGTAATCTGAAAACTGGTTTTAGGTGGTAAGTCAATTCTGAAAATGCCAAATAAGTTTCTGTTGGTTGCTAAAAATCTATTTTAGGAATAGAAATAAATCTTAAAGTATGGAAAAATGTGTATGCACACTTAGGAAATGTGATATAAGGTTCTTGAACCTAAAGGTCCAATTTGAATGTGGGTAGGAAGTCTAAAATTCTGTTTAGGGTTAGAATATACTCTTGTATGCAAATTTTGTAACTAAAAAGTGTAGTATATAATATAGAAATATGTTTAAAATTTACAATTCAGTTTATGGGTGCATTCAAAATCTGTATTTCAATGTTGGGAGTTGTATATATATGTTTAAATAGTGTAAGCATACATAAACAACTCATATAATTTGAAAATTTGATAAAAGCAAAGATCACATGTAATATATATATGCACACATACACACAAAATTTTTGCTAGGACGATACAGGAAACTAAAAAGAAAAAGTTAAACATGAGACACCAAAAAAATGAACATATATAAGTGGACTTTGGTAAATATAGGCCAAAACAATAATGTGAAACAATATTGTATGTATGTTTGACTTGTGTATATGGATGATTGCTTATGGAGTGTTGTTTTTCTTTTGCTATGTGTATGTTGGCGTGAGTAGAACCAGCCCTAGAGCCGGTTCTTAGTTTCCAAGATCAAGACTTTCCATTCCCAGAGCAGCAGGAAGAAGGCAAGTGTCCTTGACCACTTTGCACCTAAGCTAGGATGTGTAGCTAGAACTATTTGCATTGTCAGTTGAACAATGAAACCTATGCTAGGAAGTTTCCCTAGATTTTCATTATCTTGTTTCCGTGTAGCCTAGATTGGGAGTTCTTTATTATGTTATTTATTTATACTACTCATGCTTAGCCATGCTTAGAATGGGATAAATGGGATATGAGATCATCACCTTGGTTATTTACCCTTGAATGGAATACTATGAATTATGGTAGAGATAGAAATCTTGGCAAGCTTGATGCTTTGGTTGGTGCTGCGTGCACGAGACTCGGGTTTGTGTTTAGTGCTTGCCTTGGTTCTAAAGACCGGTTCATGGAGCATGTAACCTGGCTTTACTGTGCAACCACATGCTAAGATGGGGCAGCTTGGCCAGTTAATTAGGTGTATTTCTTCATTCACTCCTGACTTGACACAAGTATCAAACCGGGTAGGCATCGATTGATGAATAGAGATTATCTAAAAAAATTAGGAGCGAAGCCGCTTCTAAATAAAGAGCTAGAAAAAACTTCTTCCGCTGGAACATGATCGCAAGAAGAAGCGTTCCCATGGTTTGATCCTTCCCAGTAAAATGCGGCGATATTGACAAGGGATGGTATACGGGAGATAGTTTTGGCTACTTACAATGGTGTAGTGAATATCTTTAGGTAAGGAACTACACATAGGACATTCTTATGTTTTATTTCAGAATGGGAGTCTTTATTTGTTTGTTATGTAGGATATCAGGATATATGGTGGTGGACAAGCTAGAGGTACCTCGTAGGAAAGTACGTAAAAATTGGTATGTCGGGCTAAATGCAGATCCTGTTGACCGCTCCCATCCAGATGTTCATGACAGTTCGATTGCGAAAGAAGCTGCTTCTAAGGAATCTCACCCACAGGACGAATCGGTTGTCAAAGAATCTTCTAAGGAACACCTGTGACTAGCGACTCTACACTCACAAGGGAGAACAAAGATCAATGTTCATATTAGAAAAATGATAGTTCTAGCTTAGTTGCCAAAGGAACTTCGAATGTGGTCTTTATGTTCCGTTTGTAGGAAAGTGCTATTGTATTAAGAAATAACTGTGTGCCGTCCTCCTCATTATAGTCCTCCTAGAATCCAAAGAATTTCGTCAGAATACATCCTGTCTTTTCACCTTTGTAGTCCAATGCATAGTTCCCTGCGGATTTGACCCTACCTACACCCGGAGCCGATCCCCTAGCGGTCCTGCCACCACGCCGCAGAACAGGAGCTCATGTGGAACCTTGGATTTCAGGTGTAACAGCGGTGGAAGGTATAAAAATATTACAGCCGCATGACATAGGGGCCTACGCTAAGGTCGGCCAAAAAATGTGGCGACGGAAGGGATTACGGACCGGGCTTTCGAGTAACGGGATTTGAGACCTGAAGTCAGATATTGCACTAGAAATGGAATAGTGGAGGAAGAGGTGACTGCTATGTTGGCAGTAGTAGTGCATGCTGGAAAGCTAGTCAAGGGAGCTTTGATTGGTTGGGTCAACTATCCAGAAACAATATCATCAATAGAGATAAATTGACCTGGAATTCAATAAAGCATGAGTTCGGAGTTCCTAAGTTCGTAGAACCTAGTGGAATGAATCAAGCGAGAGTACCTAGACCTGTTGATCAACTAGAGCTAGTATTTCAAAAAAAATCATATAGAAAGTAAAGTGAAGTTCAGTTCCATGTCGGTATCTTCGTCGGTATCTTCCAGAATTAAAGAAAGTAGGACTATCTCCAGATAAAGTTGTTACAGCTTCTGCTGGTCCTTTGTAAAGCCCCTTCATTTTTTCATGAAGGATTTCTAAGATTTTAGCCCAATATACTTCTGTACTGACCCCTCTAGAGCCCCCGGTTGTTTTGGCGCGCCAACGTAGTGTGGGTGTTTGGATGGTGCGGGGAATAGGTGTCAGCTGGACTACCACAAGAACTGCAAGGCTCAAGAGGGGGCCACTGCATCGGGGGTTGGAGCCTCCTGGATGCTGTTAGGGGTGAAACCTCAGTGGGCTCATACTCGTCGGGAATCCCTTTGTAAAGGCCTCGTAGTGATCTCCTAGCCACACACCTGGGAAGTGTGAAATTGTCACACCCGGTTTCTCCGAAGAACAACCGAGTGAATATCACATGTATGCCAGGATCATTTTCTCATACATGTGATGACAAATAGTGAAGCATCATTATATTACAAGCCAGGTGTTCGAATATAAATAAGTCTTACATAGCATATGTCTCGATGGATGATAATAAGTTCATAATATGTAAATAAAAACAGCAGCGGAATATAAATCTTGTTGGCTCCATCACAGGCGTTGCCCGGGGGACTCCGTGAACCTAGAATCCTTCTTCGGGACCAAAGTCTTGGTCATTGAACAACACATCATCCCCTTGACCTGAGCAGCAATATAAACCAACAGAAAAGCAAGTTTGAGTACCGTGGGTACTCAGCAAGTGTGGGAAAGTTATGTCATGCATGGCTAGAGCAAGGAGAGGTTGACTCCTGGTTAAAGCACTACGCAATTAATACCTATCACCTTAGCTTATTAAGCACCTACATTACTACACAGGTGAAATGGTCCCAATCTCCCAACCCATCATCAAAATCAAGTAACCATAACATCATTTCCAATGTTAAGCTCCCCGCTTAACATCCTCAACTTCCAAATTCATCATCCTATAATCATGAATAAGTCCAAGCCGCTCTTGACCATGAGCATGGCTGTCACAACAGTTTTGACTCTGCAGAGTTTGCACCACTGTACCCACATGTAGTGATTTCATCCCCCGTTGCCAGGTGGACTAAAAGAACCTCCATTATGCCAGTGGTCGCGAACCACATTCACACTTCCCAGGTGTGTAGCCAGGAGATCACTACATGGACTTTACAAAGGGATTCCCGACGAGCGTGGGCCCACTGAGGTTTCACCCCTAACAGCATACAAGAGGCTCCAACCCCGCTGCAGTGGCCCCCTCTTGAGCCTTGCGGTTCATATGGTAGTCCAGCTGACACCTATTCCCCGCACCATCCAAAACACCCATACTACGCTGGGGATACACCTAATTAATTGGCCAAGCTGCCCCATCTCAGCATGTGGTTGGCACGGTAAAGCCAGGTTACATGCTCCATGAACCGATCCTTAGCATCCAGGCAAGTACTAAACATAAACCCGAGTCTCGTGCACCCAGCACCAACCAAATCATCCAACTTGCCTCGATCCCTACCTCTACATAACTCATAATGTCTCATTCAAGAGTAAGGTTTAAGTTGATGATCTCATATCCCACTTATCCTATTCTAAGCATGGCTAAGCATAAGTAATATGAATGAATGACATAGTAAAATAAATCCTAACCCAAGCTACAAGGAAACAAGATAATGCAATTCTAGGGAAACTTCCTAGCATGGGTATCATATTCCAAATTGACCATGCAAATTAATTCTAACTACACATCCTAGTATAGGATCAAAGTGGTCAAGGACACTTGCCTTCTTCCTGCTGCTCTGGGAATGGAAAGTCTTGGTCTTCGAAGGGGAGAACATGCTCTGGGGCAGGTTCTACTCATGCCAACACACATAGCAAAAGAAAACAACAATCCATAAGTCATAGTTCACACTTTCACTCATGCAAACCACACATACATACATATTAAAGTCATTCACATTTCTAAGTGTTGTGGTTACCCTAGATGTGTTGATTTTTGGCCTACATGCACTTTTAAACATATATATTATTTCTAACTTTGTATTCAGATTTCTATTTGCACACTATATATGAATTTCCAATTTGAACAAATTCTTTATATTTAATTAATACACTTCTTAGCCATAAAGTTTGTTTGAAAGGTAATTCCCTACTCCAAATAGGTTTTCAGATCTTCTAAAAAATCCTAAATTGAACTTTTTGGGTTGGGAGACCTCATTTATCATTTTTTAATTATGCATACCTATTTTCCTATATTTTCAGATTTATTTTCTATGCCTAAAAGTGAACTTTACTATTAAAATAGTTAGACATATCACTTAAACAGAATAGGTTCTGATCTAAAATGTTCAATAAAATATTTTTGAACTTCCTCTCTGATGTGAAACAATTTAAATTTATTTTACTAGTTTTTAGAATTATTTCCTAGCCTAAAATGTGTCTCTAGAGATAATAAAAATGAGCAACACTTAGGCAGATTTCATTTCAGCCTAAAATCTATTTTTAACTCATTCTAAAGTTTTCCAAGTGCTAGGAGAGTTTAAATTTATATTTGCACATGTGTTTGCCTCACCATTTAAATTTAAATCTTAGTCACATGTTTAAATTTCTAAATTTAATATCCTATAGGGTCTAAAAGGCAAATCCACCCTACTGCAGGGTTCAATTTACTATTTCCTAAATTTTCAGGGGCCTAATTACACATAACAGAGGGGTTTTCCTAATTTTTATTAAGTCCAGAGGCTAAAACTGAGTTTTAAATGAATTTACATAAATTTCTGAAGGTCCAGGGGCTAGATCAGAAGTTTCCGGGGCTAGCTCGTGTTTTCCGAGATCCCCAGGGGGTAGCGCGTAAGAATCCTGGCCTTTATAATGCGGGGCTGACGTGGGCCGTTGGATTTAAAACGGACGGCTCAGATTAGACGGCCATCAAGGGGCCACGTCGCCCTGGCCGGAGACAGCCCGCACGCGCGGCGGCGGGGGGCGGCGATCTCGCCGGCGCAGCCTCGGTTTTTGCCGCTACACGCTAGAACTCGCATCTTTTTGCACGGATCGGCCGCGGAGGGTTAGGGGATGCTCACCTAGGGGTTTTCCTGCACTCGGAGACCCTGGAAGCCGGTCGGCGGCGAGCTTCAACGGCGATGGTCTTCGGTGCACGTCGAAGTGGCAGTTGGGGCGCAAGACACGATGTTTCCTTCACCTGTAGGGCTCCCCGGCGGCGGTGGAACGTGATCAGCACGTTTGATCAGGAAATTTGAGCGAGGATCGAAGGAAATCGGCGGTAGAAGCTTCGGTTCTCACCGGAGAGAAAAATGGCCGATCGGGGAGGAAAAAAAGGGGCGGATTTCGGCGTTTAAATGGACTAGGGAGGGCGGCGGTCTGTTGAGATCACACTGGGGCATCCGGGACCGAAAATCGGGGCTGGGAGCGTGGGTTCCGGGGGTCGGTTTTGATCGGGCGCGAGAGAGAGAGACCGGGGTCGGTTGGGGCGCGCGGGGGAAGAAGATGACGGCAGGCCCCGCACGTCAGAGAGAGGGAGAGAGGGGGGCGCGGGTTGGGCTGGCTGGTGTGGGGTCTTGGGCCGGCTGGCGGTTTTCGGCCCACTGGCCGGTTTCGGTTTTCTTTTACTTTTTCTTTTTCCTTTTTTTTCTGGTTTGATTCAAATCTAAATTCCAGTTATTGAATTTCTGCACCACATGCAATACGTCCAAAAATTTTTAAATTCCCCTCTTTAGCAGGTTTTGGGGTGTTACAGAAATGTGGCTGGCTACCACAGGCAAAATGGAGGTTCTTAGTCCACCTGGCAACGGGGGATGAAATCACTACCAGATGACTTTCTTGTGACAAAGAACTCACATTAAAATTTTTAGCTCTATTGGATGTAAGGGCCTAAGTTTTTGCACACATCCAAAGTGTTCATCACACCACACACACCTCATTTGAAAAAACTTTATGAATACATTTGACGAGCAAGTAAACACCATCAACATGGTCATTAGAGAATAAACTCACAAAATGCAAAAGTGGCATTTCCCACATGCATCATATAGGGGCTGGGCATATGAAAAACTCCTACACCTTGCTAAGAATGCCCATGCCAAATTTCACACAAATCCAAAACATTTTTGAGGTTTTTTTGGGTATAACTAGAAAGAGGGTAGTTTGAACTCAAATTCAAATTCAAACTACTTTTATCCCATGACTTCAAAAATGGGAGGCATATTTATACTCAGCACATTTTGGGAGCTCACACACCAATTTTCAATTCATTTGGAGTTGATCTTGATATGAGCTAAGTTTAGCAAATTTAAACTCAATTTGAATTTCAAACTGCATATGTGCTGAAAATACATTCAAATACTCCACGATTTGAATTCTATCCAATTCAAATGGACAGTTGGTAGATAATTCAAATGACCAAGGGTATTAGTGAGATTACTGTTTGTAGCAGTGGGAGGAAGTTAATTTCAGAGGTTAAAAAGGGGGTGGGACCCACATGTCAGCCTCACTAGCAAAATCAACCGACTGAGAGACAGAACACTCGGTTCTCGGGATGCAGCCGAGCGCGCCACTGAGAGGCTGACCGGCACAAGCTCCTGCTGCGTTTCCCCGCGCTGGAGACTAGCTGCCCGGCCTCTTAACTCTCCCCGACGTTCGCCGTTTGCTCATCACCCGAGTCCACAGCGAGATCGCTTTCCCTCCCACCGAGCTCCACTGAAAGCAAGCCGCTCTGTCGGTTCCGCTTGTGAGCAGGTCAATCGCTCGCAAACAAAACATTCCCAGTAAAAAATGGCATTGTGAGTTTTTGAGCAACCTCCTTGACGTCGGGTTGTCCAGTGATCAGAAGCCCTCGAGCTAACAGAGCGTTTTCCCGGCGAACTGCGCGTTACCGCCATTCGGGGCTCTCGCGGACAGCTCGGTACAGCTGTTGTCGCACCCACTTCTCTACACAAGAAAGGTGCGTCACTACGTGTAGAAGGTGTGGCCGAAAGCCGTTTGGCATATGATCAACAATCGGTTGAGAATTTCCAAATTTACCGAAAGATAGTTCATATGAGCCGAGCCAACCTTCGATGGAAATTCGGACGACACACACTCTTGTTAGTCAAGCCGGTTGGCCAGTAGGTTCGACACTGGCTAGAACTCACGCTCGAGGAAGAAGCAAAGAAAACCATTGAGGATCGTCCATGATATAGACGTTTTCCTCGCCGCCGTTGCAGAGTTCCTCCGCTCACCGTCGAGGGTATGGTTGCCGGCGTTTCCAGCTTCCACAAGGCCTTGTTTCATGTTCCCCGTGCCCCACTGATGCTCTCCGAGCAATTTTCGATCGATTTGGTGCACAGTGGTGTGAGACCGACCTCGCCGAAACCCTAGCGGGTGCTGTCGCCGGTGCACGCAGGTTTCTGCCCACCGCCGGTAGCCGGCGGGCTCACGACTGAGTTTAGGAGGTCGGAAAATGGGGAGGCGGTGAGTTTCGGGGCAAGAGGTGGCCGGAAACTTGGTTCCGGCGAATCTCGCCGGAGACCGCCGCCGCCGGGTATTTGGCGCGAGGAGGAAGACGAAGCACTGTGTGTGGGACCCGCCGGCAGAAGTTTAAACTTTTCTTTGATTTTAAGTTTTAGTTCAAACTTCAAACCCACATAACTTTGTCTAGGAAACTCCAAATCGAGTGAACCAAATTTTGTTGCGTTCAGCTATCTGATTACTTTCAAAAAACTCAAGTTTCACTTCATGAAAATCCTTATTTCTCCATAATTAATTCTTCAAAATTTAAAATGTTTAGAATTTTAACTAGAGAACCCTTTGGAGGAGAATTCTGAAATTTGGCTAGGATGTTCACCAAAATATACCTGATCTTGCATAAAAATTTCAGATCCATTTGAACTCATTTGATCCACCTAATGCTGTGATTAATAAAACTGTTCCAGACAAAATAGAAAATGTCCAGAAACATTTTCAGAATTTCTCTGAAATTATTTAGCTCATATATTTAGCTAGAAACCGTCGAACTAAGTGAGACCAACTCTATTAGAACCCTCTAAAAATCTAGTCTTCAGAAAATCATGGCTTGCTCCATGAAAATCCCTAGAACACCCTAGGAGCTCCAATTAAGGCCAAGCACATAATTATTTGTGGGGGGCTCAAATGAGCTTTGCTGCAAATGAAACTTGGCCAAGTCTCGATTTAGGTTGTATCCAAATCACAGTAAAAATTTCAAAGTCATTGGGTCTGTCTATTGAGACTTATAACCCTCACAAGTTTAACTTCAATACAAATGCATTTAAATTGACACATATTTGTATTATTCATATGTAGTCGCTAAGGTTGAGGAGGAACCCGAAGTCCTAGACTTCATCACTCTGAAGGAACAGCTAGCCTAAGACCAAGAGCAGCAAGGCAAGCTCCAGTTTGCATTAACCCTTTTTACAATTTTTTACTGTTTTGAGAACTTTGAGCACCCACTTAATTCTTGCATTAGAGTCTTGTTTGAAACCCAAATGCATAGCCAAGAAAACCCTGGGTTGGGATTAGGTTTGAAAACCTCGTTAGATACTGCAATGCTAAGATAGTGTAGGATTCATTACAAATCAAGTAGTAGGAACTACTCACGAGAATAGGCTAGAGGCACATTGCTCGGGTAAAGATAGCAAATGAAACACATGGCAAGAAAAATGAGACAGAGTGGAGAGTAAGGGCAGCAGGACTTTGGGGCCTGGGTGCCACAGCTCCGCTTGTGTCGATTGCGGACCGAGCCGTGTGCGGGCCTGTTGAACAAGCTAGAACAGTACCGAAGACCTACCGGCTATATGGGGATCGGGAAACCGATGTAACTCGGGTAGCTGGGTATTGAGGCATTGCCTGTTGTTCAGAGGGTAGGTTGAGAGCTTGAGGTGTAAATCGGCTGACGGCACTGCGGATGCGCGCGCAGAGACCTCTTGCTCAGGACGATAGGACCGGTTCAATATTTGGCCGACGGGTAAAAGGTGGTTGCATACAACGTCCGTGATGATTTCTGTAGGTAACATCGAGTGCGGGCGTACGTGACGGGTTATTCAGGTAACCCTGCAGGTATAAATCGATTATAATCGTCATCCCTCGCGGTCAGTGAGTACCACTTGTTCACTGTACCGTAACATAGAAAGAACAGGCTAGATACATGTTAAAAAGTTTGCTGATTTGGAAGTCATACTCTGCTTGTTAATGTCTTGTCGTAGTTTAGAGCTAATTAAAGTTCTTTTCAACTTTGGGCAAAGTACATGAGAGAAATGCGTTTCTTGTTTGATTGTGGCTCTCTCATGTGCCTTAGCGTAAGGTTTTCCACAACCTGATGCTAAAACTTGAAAGTAAGGTTCAAATAATTAGGCGAGTCCTTTGCAAATTATTTACCTCATGTACCCTAAACCCTTCATGTAGATGTTTCATGTATAGGAGAGACGGGTCAGTCTTGCTGAGCCTTCGTGCTCACTGCATGTGCTTGAAGCTTTTGCAGGAGTTTATGAGGAAGGGACTTCCGAGGAGGAGACGGTACACCAAGAGGGAAATCCCGTCGAATGGCAGTCGTGCACGCCGCCGAGTTAGTGTGCGTGTATGCTAGCGGGGACACGTTCACGGGCTAAACGTGAACTCGATGCGCAGTCTACACCCGTGAGTGTAGAAGGAATATATTTTGTTGTACAAATGTTAATACACCTGTTTATGTAACAAAACTTTGCGTCCGCTTTGTATCTTTGATGTGTGTTATCTGGTGCTGTGCAATGCAGCACCCCTCAGCATGATCCTGGCTCGACGAGGCCGTGGGGCCGCGTCGCTGGAGCTCTGGATCACCACTGTTCTGTTTAACCTCTTTAGGTGATCAAAACACAAGTGGGGAAAACACTTAGCACTTGATCATGTTGATTAACTCTAGGATCTAAGTACACATGTAAAGCGACCAGAGGGGGTGAATGGTATATAAAAACTTTTCAGCGGAAGCAACAAAACATCCCTCAGCAGAAAACTGATCTGTTAAAGAAACCATGTGTGCGACTAATCTAAACGTGTTCAACTGTGACAAAACTAGTATAGATTGTATAGAATAAAGTCACGAAGACGTCACAACAAGAATCATGAAAATCCGTTGAGAGAAACTCAAGTTACGATCGAAAGATCAAACAAAGGTCAATCTGTCCTACGTGAGAAAAACAGTTCTAGAATACTGCAAAGAAACTGGTGTAGATAAGAAACCACAAATTCAATGACCGTGAAATTTTCACAGATGATATATAATCAAGTTGTGAAGACAAACCAAAAAGAATCACATCAATTGAAATCTGTAAACCTCGAGTTATGATAAACCACCGAAGCAAGGTAGTGTTGAACAGAAACTCGACGAGAAAAACTAGTCTGAAACAAGTCGGACGAACAAGGTGTGATGGCTCTCTAGGATCATAGACTAGCCCCACACACCACCACTCGTCTTTTCTGCGTACTTTGTCCTCACTCGTGCGCACTCGGGAAGACTTCCCGGTCGGTCACCCATCCCCAAATTCCTCCGGGCCAAGCACGCTTAACCCCGGAGTCCTTTGCAGGTGGGCTTCCGGAAAAGAAGGTATACCTTGGTGGTATGGGTACTCTATCAATCCTATTAAGCCGGGAGTCAGGATATCACACAATCCACCCCCCTTAGAAGACCGACGTCCTCGTAGGTCGACACCAAGACAGGAACGTCCCCTCTTAGCCACGTCCGTACGTTCAGTACTGGCATACGCATACCGTACGTCCGGTTAGCAGCATACGTACCATACCGTGTCCCACACCGAGGACTCACGCGTCATGCATACGTACCCACGTCCGTGACCCGTACGGTACCGTATCCTTCTCACTGACCCGTACGCACCCGTGAAACTGTGAGGGTCGGCTCTGATACCATTTGTGATGGCTCCCTAGGATCATAGACTAGCCCCACACACCACCACTCGTCTTTTCTGCGCACTTTGTCCTCACTCGTGCGCACCCGGGAAGACTTCCCGGTCGGTCACCCATCCCCAAATTCCTCGGGGCCAAGCACGCTTAACCTCGGAGTCCTTTGTAGGTGGGCTTCCGGAAAAAAGGTATACCGTGGTGGTATGAGTACTCTATCAATACTATTAAGCCGGGAGTCACGATATCACACAATCTTCTCGCTAGCAACACTATCACAATAGCAGCGGCAAGGGTTGCCATGAGTTCACCACTCGGAGAGCTCCGAGTCTCATCGGACACCCGTACATATCAGCGTACAGTTATTACCTGCAAAACAACTTATGCAGTATCTGTGAGCACGAAGCTCAACAAGACTGAACCGTCACCCTAGTCATGAAACTCTACATGATGAAAATAGAGGGCTAATTATAGAAGTTTGCACAAACGATGAACTTTAGCTAAAGGAGAGTCCTTACTTCAAGTTTTAAGAAACTTTTATAGCCCTCGCGCAACTTACATTGAGACTCCACAATCAAATAAGAAACGCTTCATCTCGATGTCACTTGCCCGAGGTGAGAGTAACTTTAGTGAGCTATCCTAGACTCGTACTGACCTTGCGCCATCAATGTCGAGACTCCACAATCAAACAAGAAACGCTTTGCCTCGACGCTACTAGCCTAAGGTGGAAATTAAATTTAGTGAAGTGTTGATCGTTCCTCATCTCCATTATGAGGATTACCCACGAAGCATATTAAGTGTTTCCCGGTTTATTACTACGTCACGACTCAGTGTACAAGTATGCTCACTACCGCGAGTGACGGTGATTGCAATCAAAAACACCCGGCTGACACGACACGTACGCCCGTACTCGATGTTGCACACAGCAACCGTCACTGACGTCGTACGTGGCAACCTTTCACACGACACCCAAGTGTCGAACCGGTCCCACTAACTGGGATTAAGTCTCTCTACGGCAAACCCTCGTAGAGCCGACTTCTCTATCCTTTCAGCATCGGCATCAGAGGTGAGGTATGCCTCGACACCCAGGTTAACATGTTACATCGGTTTCCTGGGTCCTATATTGCCAGTATGCATCCGGTACACATCTCAAATTTGTCTCACAGGGCCGCACACGAGAACGGGCCTTAATCGACTAAGACATAGACTAGGTTCACAGGACCACGTCCTTGACCCTTCCATCCGCTGCCCGGTCTCCATTCCCAATTATGAGGTTCAATTCCCAACTCTTCCGATTGATCCCCCTTAACCCCGTTTCACGAGTAGGAATCTGCCCACTCGAGTTATGCTCTTTTAATCCACTTTTGTTGAGATCAGCAGTTATAATTAATTGATAACATATCCTACATTAAACTACAGGATTTTCTGGGTCATGCATTTGGAGTTTCATACCATCTAGACGTAATGAAATAAATAAAATGCTAGACGTATGAAGTGAATACAAATAAAAACTTGTAAATTTGATGCAAACCGGGGCTTGCCTTTGTTTTGCAGGTGACTTATATATGTTAGTGAAGACCACTTGACTTGAGCTCTTGCCTCCCTCCTTTGATCTCTACTCCAATGACTTCAAGTCCTTCACGAAGATGCTACACGTAATGAATATGCACAAATATTTATTTGTAAAGATTTTGCTACAAGTTCTAATGACAAGTTTACAAAAAACTGGAACCCTGTTTAAGAATTTAAAATGACACTGGTGCTAGTGGTTTGGGTTTGGATCTAAACACATGATTAAGTGCTAAGTGGTTTTCCCCCTCTTCTATATTGATCACCTTAAGTGGTTAAATAGAACAGGGGTAATCCAAAGCTCCAATGGATCTGAGAATTTTTTTGTGAGTTCCTTGTCACAAGAAAGTCCTCTGGACCAAAAATTATCACTTTTCATTGAGTGGTTTGTTCAGAATAATTTTCTAAGCAATAAAGCAAGGAAGAATTAATTATGATATCACACCCATGTTCATGCCAAACTTAGTGATCTACAATTTCAATTATTGTTCATATAGCTTTCAGGAATTTTCCTAGCATTTTTGGAGCTAATATTTACCCAGAACTGATTTTTCCAAGTCTTGGAAAATTCTATGAAAAAGGTTTCTGCATTCAATTGAACACAGCAGCTTCAAAGCTGAATTGCTCTGATCAAATAAACTCCAATTGATCTGAAATTTTTACAGGTGTTCACTAATACCCTAAAGAATATTCTGGCAAAAGTTTAGGATTTTTGGATTAACCAAACTCCCTCTAAAATTATTTTTCTAAAAAGATTAAAGAATTTTCCAGAATTAAATAAAGGGTTTCATACAAATTGGATTCCATAATTGGATAGTACTCTATCAGAGGAATCCAACAAAATTTGTTTCACAATTTTTGGATTCTCCTACACAAAGTTGTAGCTATTTAACCTTTGAACCGAAATCTGAAATTCCGAAAATGTTCAAATGCTGATTGTGGGTCCAGGGGACAGGTGTCACTCGCCGGGGCAAGCCACACGGGACTACTGGGTATTTCCCGCGCAGCCACACTAGATCCCAGCGCCGCAGCCGATCCGAAATTTGATTCCCTGTCGCTGACACGTGGGACCCACTGGGTCATCTTCCACCTCCGGCCACCCGCGCCCGCGCGCTGCCGGGCTCGCCGGAACTGAGCCGAACCTTGTCGTCCGGCCAGCTCCCGAGTCTTCCCTCGCCGTTAGGGCCTAAACTCAGGTGCTGAACACGATGGAACCCTCTCCCCTGGCCCGCGGTGGCTCTAACCTAGCCGGCCATGGTGCGGCGGCTCTGTATAAGTTCGGCAATGTCGCCCGGCCAATCTAGCCCGCCAAGACATCGGTGGAATGGCGCTACAGCACCAGTGGACCAAGGGGATGCTCAACCTAGCCTCAAAACTGCTCGGGACTGGCAGCTAATGGTGTCTCACCGTGCACCCGAGACATCCTCCGCGTTTGAGCTCGGAACTTCTGGGAATTATGCGGTCTACGTGCGTTTTTCCAACTAGGGTTGTGAAGGGCTACTGATCACCGACTAGTGGTGGTCCTGTGTGCAAGGTTTCACGACCTAAGAACGAGAAAAAAGATCGAATTTGTTATTACCGTACCAGAAGGTCGGATGGTGCCCGCCGGTGAACTTTTCTCAAATTCGAGCCCGGTAGATCATCTCATGGCTTGAGCTTCGGGGACGAGCATCAGGGGGTCCTAGCGCATCCGAGAGTGCTCTAGCTCGGGCCTGAGAAGCTTTCGGTAGGGCTGTCCACGTGAGACCACTTCGGTTTCCCGCTGGTGAGCCTCGGTGCTCGGCAGAATTCGTTAAATTGTGAGCAAACGACGCGACTACACCGCGGAGTAGCGAGGTGGGTAGCTAGCGCACGCGTTGGCGCTCACTTTTGCTGTGGATCACTCGTGCAGTGGAGGGGCGACGCCGGTTTGCAACAGGCAGAACGGGAAGCGGCACCGGCAGATTTCTGTTGTGCGCGCGAGAGTGGGAACAGAGGACGACGCGCGAGCTGCGGTGATAAGGAGGGGAGAAACCAGCTCGCCAGTGCAGAGGTCGCGAGGGAGAGGTGGTGTCGGCTTGCCCCTGTGTCGCACGGTGAGAAAACCCGAGGCTGTCTCGGTGGCGCGGTGACTTCGCGGGGAGGAGAAAAACAGCGACCGTGCACTGCCTGAACTGAAGATCTTTTGCACACTCACTTCCCCAATGACATGTGGGCCCCACTAGTCAGTACCACTTCTCCTCAAAAGATCTCCAAAGTTTGACAATTATCCAACCCAAATATTTGAAAGTTGGAAACTGAGCTCATTTCGAATAGTTTGGACAAATTCCATCCAAATTCAAATGTTTATTTGAATTCTTTGCACATTTAACCCCATTTGGAAAAATGGGTAGCAAACCTTTTCAAAAATTAGTGAGACTTTGCTTACCCACTAATTTGGGCCTAAGGAATCTAAATATGCAACTGGATTCTTGTGTTAGTTGCTGTAAACCAGAGTTTGAACCCAACAGTTTTGAATTCCCATTGTGTCCTCCCTCATTTGAAGTTTGAGTTTAACCTTTAGTTCACACTCTTATTTTTAAACCCTCCCATTGCACTTGAGTTCTTCACTTCTGTGGTTTTAATCCACATGAGGTCCATCCATGCAGTAACCCTAAGTTTGTTCAGAAGAATCTCACCTATGATATCATATGTGGAAAAAGTTTCAACTAAGCCTCTTTTTCATACACATGACTCCAACATTTGTGCAAATTCATGTTTCTTTGTATTCACATTTTTGGGACCTTTACAATCCGTCCCCCATAAAAGAATCTTGTCCCGAGATTACAAAAGAAAGATGAGGCGGAAGGAAATTACAACATTTACGACAAAAGCTCCGGATAGTTCTTGTGGATGTAATCTTCACTCTCCCAAGTCGCTTCTTCCGGTGTGTGATTACTCCATAGGACTTTGTAAAATTTCAATGTCCGATTTCGAGTGATCTGGCTCTTCTCGTCGATAATCTTGATGGGCTTCTCGGCGTAGGTGAGATCCGGTTTCAATATCTCCATGCCTTCCGAAAGGATGTCCGTCGACCTCTTCAAACAGTTTCTCAAGTGTGAGACATGGAAGATGTCGTGGATGCCCGATAAGGATGGCGGCAGCTCCAAATGGTAGGCCACTGGTCCTCACCGTTCTGTAATAAGGAACGGACCCACAAAGCGAGGCGCCAGCTTTCCCTTGACCCCGAATTGATGAATTCCCTTCATCAGGTATACTCGGAGATAGACGTGATCTCCGACTTCAAAACACAAGGGTTGGCGTCGCTGGTCCGCATAGCTCTTCTGGCGAGATTGAGCGGCCCTGAGGTTTTCTTGAATCAGCTGGACCCGCTCTTCGGCATCTTTTATAAGATCAATGCCGAAAATCACCCTCTCGCCGGACACACACCAATTGAGTTGTGTGCGGCACTTCCTGCCATAAAGTGCTTCGTATGGTGTCATTTTAATACTGGATTGGTAACCATTGTTGCAGGAGAACTCTGCTAATGGCAAATGGTTATCCCAGTTCTTTCCATGATCTATGGCACATGCCCTCAGCATATCTTCTAAAATTTGATTCACCCTCCCTGTTTGACCGTCGGTCTGAGGATGGTATGCTGAGCTTCTAATTAACTTTGTTCCCAGAGATTCATGTAGTTGCTCCCAGAAACGAGCAACAAATATTGAACCTCGATCTGATATGATGGTTTTGGGGACTCCATGTAAGCATACAATTCTGGAGAGATATAACTCTGCATACTGCTTAGTCTGGAATCCCGTATTCACTGGGATAAAGTGGGCTGATTTGGTTAAGCGATCAACAATCAACCAAATGGAGTCATACTTTCTAGACGTGAGAGGCAGTCCGACAATAAAGTCCATGCTGATGTCCTCCCACTTCCATGCCGGAACGCTTAATGGTTGCAGCGTTCCCGCTTTCTTTATATGGTCAGCCTTGACTCGCCGACAAGTATCACATTCAGATACATATTTGGCAATTTCTCGCTTCATCCGAGTCCACCAAAATTTTGTTTTAAGATCTTGATACATCTTATTGCTTCCGGGATGTATCGAGTACTTGGACATATGAGGTTCGTCAAAGATCTTCTTCCTTAGCTTCAGGTTCCGGGGTACCACGATACGGTCGTTAAACCACAACACGCCTTGATCATCTTCTCGGAAACATTTCATTTTATCCTCTTCAATCCTTGCTCGTATATTCCACATCCCTCTATCTCTCTTCTAGGCTTGTACAATCTCTTCTCTAATGGTAGGCACAAGAGCAAGATTACACAATGCCCCATACGGAATCACCTGCAAGCTTGGTTCTTCTTCCTCACCCAGGACAACTGACAAGTTATTCACGTGGGACTTATGACTGAGTGCGTCAGCTACCACGTTAGCCTTGCCCGGATGGTAATGGATCTCGAGCTCGTAATCTTTAATTAATTCCAACCATCTCCGCTGCCTCATATTGATATCCTTCTGGGTGAATATATATTTGAGGCTCTTATGGTCGGTATAGAGGTGCACTAAATTCCCGAGTAAGTAGTGCCTCCACATCTTCAATGCAAGCACCACCGCAGCGAGTTCTAGATCATGAGTGGGGTAGTGCTGCTCGTGGTTGTGAAGTTGACGAGACCCATACGCGATCACGCGCCTATCTTGCATTAAGACGCAGCCAAGTCCATTGCCTGAGGCATCACAATAAACATCAAATGGCTTTGTTGTATCCGGTTGGGCTAACACCGGTGCCGTTGTGAGATGTTTCTTTAAGGTTTGAAATGCCTCTTCACAGGCCACTGTCCACACATACTTGCTGCTCTTCTTCAGCAACTCTGTCATTGGTTTAGCCACCTTTGAGAAGCTGGGAATAAATCTCCGATAGTAACCCGCTAGCCCCAGAAAACTGCGGATTTGATGAACAGATGTTGGAGACTCCCACTTCAAGACTTGATCAATTTTAGTTGGATCCACGGCCACACCCTCCACTGAAATAATGTGGCCTAAGAAAGGTACCTTGCTGATCCAAAATTCACACTTGCTGAATTTGGCATACAGCTTATGCTCCTGTAACCGTTGGAGCACGGTATGGAGATGTTTGGTGTGCTCCTCCTCCGATTTGGATTATATGAGAATGTCGTCGATGAAAACCACGACGAACTGATCCAACTCTGGCATGAATACAGAATTCATGAGATACATGAAGTGTGCGGGTGCATTTGTTAGCCCGAAAGACATGACTAGATACTCATAGAGCCCGTACCTAGTTGAGAAGGCCGTTTTCGGTATATCCTCCGCTCTGATTTTTATCTGATGATGTAGGATCGAAGAGCACGTGAAAAGCTACCAGAGGGGGTGAATGGAAGATTAAAACTTTTCGCAGCGGAAACAACAAAAACCCCTCAGCAAAAAATCAATCGGTTAAAAAAACCGTGTGTGCAAGTGTTTTCAAACGTGTTCAACCGTGACAAATCAAGTAGAGAGGTATAAAATCAAGTCACGGATCTACTGCAACAAGAATCACTTGAAAACACGAAGTAAAACTTGAGATACGATCAAAACATTAAACGAAGATCAATCTGTTCTACCCGGTATAAAACAGATCTGCAACGCTGCAAAGAAACTCATGTATCTCAAAAACTACCGATCCGAAGCTCGTGAAAATTTCATACATGATAGATAATTGAGTTGTGAAGACAACCCAAAAAGAATCACGTCAATCGGATCAGTAAAACTCGAGTTATGAACGAAACACCGAAGCAACGTCGGTCTGTCCAGAAACTCAGCGAGAAAGACTTGACGAAAAACAAGTCGGACGAACAAGGCACAAAAGCTCCTCGAAACTATGAACTTTATTAAATAGAAACACAAGAGGAACAGCCCAAAGTTCTCTACCCACGAGAGCTCTGGCCTCCCTTGCTTTTATAGTCAGCCCTCAGGCTAAACAATCCAATCTAGGACTCCTACTCCTAATTGGACTCGTATCCTAACTTACCATAACTGCTCAGGACTCTCCTATTCGCAGATAGAAGCAATCGTGAGACTTCCAAACACCTTAGGAACGTTCTAAACATTTCTAAAACAACTCAACTTCGTGCCTAGCACGAAATCCTATCATAACCAACTCAAATCTTCTATATTTGAGCCATATCCGACTCAGCCTCAGCCTGAGTACGCAATCCATAAAATAAACCCAAGAATATCTGGAATAATCATCAACAATCACAAGCACATACCATTTACCTCCGAAGGATTGAACACGTGCCGGACCTACTGTGTCAAGATGTAAAAGTTGTCCTGGTTCAGCTGTCATGGTCATTGTGAGAGGAGCATGTGAACCTGCAACAAACTTAGCATGTCTACAAGAAGAGCACACAATATCATTGTCCTTTTTAAGCTTCGGCAGCCCACGAATGCGACCGAGAGCACTAACACGAGTGAGATGATCAAAGCCTATGTGACCAAGTCTACGATGCCAAAAATATAGATCCTTTGTATCATTAGCAACTAGACACCGATGCTTAGAAGTTGACAAATCAAAATCAGCTTTAAAAACTCTTCCAAACCTAGACATGTTAAACAAAAGCTCACCTTTTGAATCTACAACCTTGCAGCAATTTTTAGCAAAGCTAACCTCTAGATTTTCATCTAGCAATTGTGAAACTGAAAGAAAGTTGTATTTCAAATTTTTAACAAGTGCCACATCTTTCAAAGTGTAGAGATTGTTTACTCTAACCGAACCTTTAGCAATTATGGGAGTAGAAGAGTTATCGGCGAAAGTAACATTTTCTACATGTGACACAAAAGAGAGAGAGGAGAACCATTCTTTGTTACGGTCATGTGGCGTGAGCAACCTGAATCCACAATCCAAATGTTCTCCTTCCTCAAACGTGAAACCTACACAGCAGCACAATACGTCGATGACTCAATACTGGGGTTAGTTAAAAGACTTTTAGGAATCCAGTACTGAGTCACACGACGTCCAGCAGAAATAACACGCGAAAGCTGAGAAGGTACAGCAGGTTTATGAGCCAAACATCGAAAATTTTTGTTCCCAACTACTGACTTAGAAGATGTGTTATATGTAGCACAAAAAACAGTAGGTCCGGGAGCAAGTTTTTGACTCATTACAGCAGGTTGCAAGCTCCGAACATTCGGTCTAGCAGATTTTGATTGGTTGTTATGTGATCTAGCAAGTATTCTTTGTTTCTTATCGTGTTTAGCTAGTCTATAACAAAAATCCATGACATGACCATCTCTACCACAGTAGGTACAATAAAAAATAACCTTATTATCATGTCTAGATGAGCAAGCAACACGTTTATTCGAACCCGAATGGGACAGTACTCCTGCAGATTTGAAAATCACCTCTTTTTGTCTAGGAGCTGTTTGAATCAAACCTCTTCCTAATGACTTTACAACTTTAGGTGGGTGTGCCTTAGCATGAGCATGAGAATTAAAACCTAAACCAGTTTTATCATTACAAGACTTGGAAGAATTCAGCAGCAAGTTTAGGTTCTTATTTGCATTAGAAAACCAATCTAGTGTCCTATGCATGTCATCAAGTTTATTGGACAGATCAAAGCAGTTTTCACATGAAGTTTTTCCTTTTAGTTTGCAATTTGAACAATATTTAACTTCATGCACACGTAAAGCATTGTTCAAAATAGAAATCTCATTCATAGCATCATTTAGTTTCTTATTCAGATCCTCACATGAAGAACAATGCAAATCAATTGTAGAACAACAAGCATCTTTCAAATTTTTATCATTAAGTGCAGCAAGCTCTTTGTTCTTTTCAATTTCAAGTTCAAGTTTATCAAGTGTAGATGCGTGTGCACTTCTTAAAGAGGATAATCGTTCATAAATCAAATTACATGAGGAACAAGAATCATCACTAGGAATCAAAGTTTTTAAACGATTAATTTCAGATTCTAGTGATTCAATTTTAACAGCATTGTTCCTAAGTTTTTTATCCTTTTCCTTTAATATAACAGTGGCACGAGAAATAGCATCACACATTTCTTCGCAAGTGGGACATACCTCTTCATCGTCGCTGTTGTGTTCTGCCTCCTCGGAGCTTGAACTTGACTTGCTCGCCATGCAGCACATATTTGCCATAGCTTCTTCATCTTCATCACTACCGGTGTCCACATCACTTGAGCCGAAATGTTGAAGTGCAGAGATCATACTATGCACTATGTTGCGCATTGATAAATCTTTCTTCTTCTTATTCTTTGCAAATGATTTCTTCGGCCTTGTTTGCTTTTCTTCACGTGAAGTCGGACCTGAAAGGTTAGGGCACTCCATACGAAAATGTCCTGTCTTACCACATTCAAAACATCGTTGAGGTCCGGAGCTTCCTCTCCTTCTAGTTCTCACATTTTGCAATGCTTTTGAGAACCGAGTAGAGATGAGTGCAAGCTCCTCCTCTGGAAACTCTTCAATCTGTTCAAGGGTTAGACAGGACAGCAAAGAGAGTGCACCACTAGATGATGATTGACTAGAACTAGACATGTCACGTTGCAAAACAAATGCAATAGACTTGTTGGGGTTTTTACGTGAGATGATGTCAATTTCATGAGTTTTCAATTTAGAATAAAGCACGTCTAAAGTAAGAGAACTCATGACAGTAGATTCACGAATAGATGTAACTTTCATCTCCCAAATTGACATATCTAATGCTCCTAACAATTGTCTAGCATTTTCAGCATCTGAAAAGTTAACATTGACACTACGCAAGTTGCTGAGAATTTTATTAAAGCGAGCAAAAAGGTCGCCAATTGACTCACCGGGTTGCATCTCAAAACACATGTATTCTTTCTTGAACATATCTTGCCTTACCTCCTTGATCGTATTGGATCCTTCATGGTAGTCATAAAGAGCTTTCCAAACATCATATGCAGATCGGAGGTGTGCAACACGGTCGAAGTCGCTTTGAGTCAATCCTTGGATGATCAAGTTGCGAGCCTTGTTGTTGTTGTCAACATCTCTCATGTTCGCAGCCGTAACTTGATCGTTGGGTGGTACATCGAAGTTCCGGTAGACCTTTTCCCATATGGCGAAGCCTTGCGCCTGTATGTAGGCCTCCATCCGCGCCTTCCAAACCTGAAAATCGATGCCATTGAACACACAAGGTTTTGCGGAGTACTTCTCCATGATGGTTAGTCAAAACACGTGCAAATCACAAAGATTAGACCACCTAGGCTCTGATACCAATTGTAGGATCGAAGAGCACGTGAAAAGCTACCAGAGGGGGGGTGAATGGTAGATTAAAACTTTTCCCAGCGGAAACAACAAAAATCCATCAGCAAAAAATCAATCGGTTAAAAAACCATGTGTGCTAGTGTTTTCAAACGTGTTCAACCGTGAAAAATCAAGTATAGAGGTAGAGAATCAAGTCACGGATCTAATGCAACAAGAATCACTTGAAAACACGAAGTAAAACTTGAGATACGATCAAAACATTAAACGAAGATCAATCTGTTCTACCTGATATAAAACAGATCTGCAACGCTGCAAAGAAACTCGTGTATCTCAAAAACTACAGATCTGAAGCTCGTGAAAATTTCACAGATGATATATAATTGAGTTGTGAAGACAACCCAAAAAGAATCACGTCAATCGGATCTGTAAAACTCGAGTTATGGACGAAACACCGAAGCAACGTCGGTCTGTCCAGAAACTCGGCGAGAAAGACTTTACGAAAAACAAGTCGGACGGACAAGGCACAAAAGCTCCTTGAAACTATAAACTTTATTCAATAGAAACACAAGAGGAACAGACCAAAGTTCTCTACCCACGAGAGCTCTGACCTCCCTTGCTTTTATAGTCAGCCCCCGGGCTAAACAATCCAATCTAGGACTCCTACTCCTAATTGGACTCGTATCCTAACTTACCATAACTGCTCAGGACTCTCCTATTCGCAGATAGAAGCAATCGTGAGACTTCCAAACACCTTAGTAACATCCTAATCATTCCTAAAACAACTCATCTTCGTGCCTAGCACGAAATCCTATCATAACCAACTCAAATCTTCTATATTTGAGCCATATCCGACTCAGCCTCAGCCTGAGTACGCAATCCAGCCGGTTGGACCTTTCCGACCAATTCTTTACGTCCACTTCTCTTCATCACGCCTTGGAACAATGTTGCCACGTCCATGCACTCCTTGCACACGTGAAAACACCTTCCAACGACGTACACGCAACCTTCATATGCACTGCTCTTGATCCAAACATGCTGCGCGACCTCCCGATGAACTCAATCACAGCTCCTCCCGAACTTGGTTGTTGGAACCTCATCTCCTCCATGAGACTAGTCCAACGATCCCGTCACCAGCCATGTCTTGAACTCAAGCAACGCCTGCACATGAATAAACAACCAATTCTTCCGAGCACAAGTCCTCGACTTGACTCACATTAGTTCGAAAACCACAACACCTTACATGAGCACGTCACATAAGCATGTTGCAAACCATATCAAATGATAACAGCCATAACCACCAAAACACACCAAAAACTTAGCAAATTAATACTAAGCAAACCTTCCCATAAAGCAAGTTTGAAACATTGTGAGTTAAAAGCAAAAACCAGACGCTGCAGTTCTACGAGTTGAACTTCACGGGAGCTCCCTAAAAACAAGCTCCGGACCTCACAGAAGCTCTCCGGACCATGCAGGAGCTCTCCGGACCTTTCGTCGGACCTTGCCAACACTTGGCGGACCTAACAAAGAACTTGTTGGACCTTGCCACAGAAGAATGTTTTGGCAATATTCAAAACTTTGAATGTTAATGCGAACTTTTATCCTAATTGCCAATGTATTCAGCACACATAGGTCTCACAGATGATAGCCGGACCATAAGTCCATCTTGCAGAATACCTTGGCACCCACCAACAGATCAAATAATATATCGATCCGCGGCAGTGGATATTTATTTTTGATAGTCACTGCATTCAGCGGCCGATAATCCACACATAACCGAAGTGACTCATCCTTTTTCTTCACAAAGAGGGCTGAACAGCCCCATGGCGATGAGCTTGGTCGGATGAACCCTTTGTCCAATAAGTCCTTTAGCTGTTCTTTCAGTTCAGCTAATTCCTTCAGAGACATTTTATACGGCCTCCGAGATATTGGTGTGGTTCCCGGTGCTAACTCAATCTTGAATACCACATCCCTCTCAGGCGGCATCCCTGGAAGATCGTCGAGAAACACATCTGGGTACCCACGGACCACTGGAATATCCTCCAGTTTCGTGGTCACACTGTGGTACACCACTGGATTTTTAGAATCCACGGCTTCAAGTATGAGCGTTTGGAGACCGTAGATCGGAGAGTCCAAACTAACAATCCGTGGACCGATGTCAAGAACAGCCCCGTGGTAGTTCATCCACGCCATTCCTAGAATCACGTCGATCTTCTGCCCCTCTAATACAATGAGGGTTGTGGGTTATAAGTTCCCACCTAAGCACAAGGGTGGTTTGATCACTACTTCATTAGCAGCTATATTTCCACCCGTTGAGCGAATAAGGTAGTGATCCTTCGGTGTAGAGGTGGAGAGCTCAGCTTTGCACACAAACAACCTGCTGATGAAATTGTGTGTAGCTCCAGAGTCAAATAATATTAACATGGGCAGTCCATTGAGGGTGAACATTCCGGCTAGCACAGGTGCCCCATCTGGCACATCCTCTAGAGCTGTATGATAAATGCACCCGGATTTTGGTGCTGTTCCTTGAAGCTGAGCACGGGGTTGATTTATACCCTGCTTCGGTGTAGTTTCTCTGTGGTGTATCCTTTCTGGACACTTCCTGCTGATGTGACTCAAATAACCGCACGTGAAGCACGGTTTCTCAGCCGGTTCAAGGTTGCTCGGAGTACGGACACTAGTTGTATTCTGCTGCGGCAAGAACACTTGAGGAACAGAATAACGTGGCTGCATATACCGTTGTTGCAGCTGTCCGACTTCAGAGTATTGAGCTGAACGACCCGAATGTTGCTGGAGTCGTCGAGCCGGCTGCATCAGCTGACAGTTCAAGGTACTGTCTACCACCCTGTATTTCTGTGGAGCACTACTGCTGCTCTCCGGTGGTACATGGTTCTTTCTTTTCTCAGCCTGAACTTCCCGCTGAGCATCTTCAACCATGATGGCAGCACTCATCAATTCGTTGAAGTTCTTTCGATCAGCTAAAACGAGTCTCTCCTTTAGATTGGGATTGAGGCTGCGGAAAAACCACTCGCACTTTTGTGCTTCGGTGTTCACATGTTGAGGAGCATACTGTGCCAGCTTGTTGAACACTCGCGAATGCTCGTATGCACCCCTCCCTCCTTGTTTTAAGGCCAGAAACTCCTTGAGTTTCCACTGAATTATTCCGGATGGAACATGATATGCGAGAAATGCCTTCCGGAATTCTGCCCCTGTACAGTCATTTCCAGCTGGTAAGGAGGCGAGTTGATTTGCCCACCATGCACTGGCGGACCCGTGAAGTTGTTGTGCCGCGTATAAAACCTTCTGCTGTTCGGTGCATTGGAGCAAGACGAACTTAGACTCAATGGTACAGATCCAGCTATCCGCCACCAGAGGATCCTCAGCTTCAATGAAAACTGGTGGTTGAGTTGCAAAGAACTCAACATAGGAATTCAGTTGAGGTTGGCGCAAGTCTTCGTCTTGACATCCCCCTTGACGGGATGTATTCATCACCAGGGTGCAGAGCAAGTCGGTTCGCTCATCGCTTGCACCCGTCATGGCAGCCAGAATGTCCACCATTGTGACCGTGGGTGAAGGTCCTGGTGGCGGCTGCGGTTACGGAGCTCGCTGCTCCCGCTGTGGAGAGTTATCACCACCACCACCGGAACCACCCACCTCACTCATGGTTTGCACCATTCTGCAATTGCAAGAGTTCATTATCAGCTCAACACTATTTCTTGATTTATTCCATAAACAAAGTAGTTCAACACTGATAATAAAATCTTAACATGTAAGCAAAATGATTTAAGCGCAAACTGATGTAGCTAACAGCAAGGATTTAAAAGCAGATTGACCGGTCCTTAAACAAACCCGATTTTTGATTCAGTTAAAAGCACTTTCATAACTCAAGTTGAATATCAAATTTAAAGTTAACTTCAATATCTTTACAAGAAGTATCCAAATGCCTCCATATCACTTCTGGATCAAAAGTTATGATTTCGCAAAGTTGACAGACTTTCTGGATAAAATTTGCCAGCATCTCCTTTGTATGTGGCTGACTTTATCACAGTTGTATATGAAATACAATAAGAATCTGAGCAAACATCGAACTACAACAATGTTGCATATCTCATAACCTTACCAACGGTGTATCACAGGCTCCTTAGGGATTTTTCTACAGGAAGTTATGGCTTAACAACAGAAAGGTCCAGAGAGGTTTTTTTTCTGCTGTCCTGGTTCTGAACAGTTTGCCTTCATCTGGACTTTTCACCAACTTATCTTGTGATTTTGCTCTGGAGGTCTATAAGAAAGTTGTAGAGCACTTGAAAATCTTTCCAGAACTGTATCATACACCTTAATTGGATCAAGATACTCAGAGTTATGCTCTGTAAAAGTCCAGCACGAATTCCTGCCAGGAACAGAGACTCTGTTTTTGAAACCTTTGATACCTAGACGTTCTCTTATTTGAATCTTAGTTCAAAATAAGAGTTCAGTAACTAATATTTGTTTCAAACTTCCATTTTTAGTTGAAAGTTAGCTCATGAATCGATTCATCATAGGGAAGAGGTTATTAAGTTTATTACGGCGTCAATGCACCGTAAGAAACATGTCGGTACTACGTTGCCTCTCCAAATGAAAATCCTAAACCGGATTATACAGGCATATCCATATTATCAGTGGCACTAAACGGTCTCTCGCACAGGTGTACTACACGGGATACGTACGTGGTTAGTACCTGCAGAAGACACTCAATAGTGGTTCACTCAAAGGTTGTTTCATTTCAGGCAGTTCTCTAGTTGAAAGTAAATACAAATGCCCGTATCATTGCCATACGGCCGTCCTTGAGTTAAGTCACGTCCCAAGGTACGTGATCGTGTTTCAACACCACACGACTGGGAACCCGAGTATATCATGAACGGGTCGTCACGGTTGGAAATGTTATCAACCCAACAGATACCACCTACTGCCCTGCAGGGCATGCCGATGGCAAGCGCTGCGTATGTCCTCCTGGCCTATTTCCAGACGAACACACTCTCGCGTTACTGACCATGCGATGGGGTCTCCACTTACTTGCCTAATGCACGCTAGGGATCAGCGTTTCATATGAACTCAGGAACATGAAGAGTTCAAGGGTTTCATATTAACATCTGACACCATGCTGTGAGATCTAGCCCTGAACCACTTTCCTCGTCAGGGGGCTAACCGAAATTGAACCGCTTTCGGTGGCGTTCCTTACCATGCTTACCTGAGCGTAGGTGCGTCGTTACGTAATCAAAATTTCAGAATTATAACAAGTATGTTAGTACTGCAACCTTAAGTAACTATACTACTATAGTCCTTATATGGGCCTAATACCGTTTCCTCACCGAATCCTAAGTTTTTGTCGTATTACGATCCTTATATGTGACACCCTCATCTCGGGTGTCAGCATATATTCATGTTTTGTGAAGAGGAAAAACATTTTTAGAAAAGAGGGAACAGAAACAAGTATCAAAAGGATAGCCAGTAAAGCTCTCTGAAAGTGCCGAAAGCAACTTCCACGGCCAGCAGACCACGTGGCGCGTTCGGAGCTCATCCCCGAAGAGATTGGAGAGGTCCGACGCTAAACTGGCTACGTGGCAGGCTCGGGGGGCACCTCCGCAATTGGAAAGAGGTCCGACCCTGTGGGACACGTGCTTCCGCGGAGCTAGCCTCTGCGGAAGAAGCAAAGGCATTTTTCAGAGGGCACGTGTCATCCTCGGAGCTAGTCGTCGCGGAATTTAGGGGACCAGTCGCACGGAATATGTGTTAATCTCGGAACCCATCTCCGAGAAGTCCAGATCTATTGAATACGTGTCGCCACCGGAGCTTATCTCCGGAGGTCCGTCGCTGCTGGACACGTGTCGACCTCGGGGCATGTCCCTGAGGGAAAAAAAGGCGGAAAGACCGGCACCCACACGTGGCGTGCACGGAGCTCGTCTCCGAAGAAGAAGGAGGTCTCGATCGATTGACACGCGGCACAACCGGAGCTCGTCTCTGCGGACGAGGAGATACCAGGCCCGGAGGACACGTGGAGCTTCCGGAGCTCATCATCACGAAGGTAACGAATTCTGGAGCGGTTTTTACGCGTAAAGATACCGGTACGCAACAGAAACCGATCTAAATTCCACGATGTTACCAAAGATAAGACGATAGGATCCAACAAAGATCTGAATAAGAATCTTATTTGGGATCCAATCAAATTAGGACTCTTCTCTTCCCGATTATAAATAGAACCCGAAACCTCTGGCCGAAATCACAAACTTCTCTTTCAACTCCTGAGCCGACGACTTAGAGCCCTAGCCCTAACTCGCCGAGCAAAATGTCGCCGAGGCACAACAAGGGAGATCATCGGAGAAGAACCGAGCGGTCTGAGGAGGACCCCGAAGACAAGAAGAACGTGAGGTAGGACATCAATACCACCTTACGACATCATGTTGTTCATCTCTTTGCGTCTGTTCTTCGATTCCTTTCGAACAGAAGCCTTTTCGTGGGCAGAACACTCGATGATCAGTTTGATCTAAAGACAAGATCATCGCCACGATCATCTTTAATTTGAACACCTCTGACCATGCAAGAACACCAGATCAATCTAATAGAACTAATCATAGGATAGCATGCATGAGCATCATCGCATCTAGTTTAGGGTTTGTGCATGATATTGATTGCTGTGAATTTTGTATACACGTGAATCCTTCATAGCAGAACAAGCTCAGGGAGCTGTCTACGACGGGCTGCAGCAACAAGGTTTTGAGAATCAAGAACAACCGGAACCGCAAGAACAAGGCAAGTGCTCCTTGACCATGTTGATCCTATGTTTTGGGTAAAACTATTTTGTTTTGCGAAAAGGTGTGTGTGCTGAGTCAAGCATGATGGGAAAACCCTTTTTATAGGAGTTTACTAGTTTTGATTAAACCATCCTTGTCGCCTGGGAAGTTTATGAGTCGGGTATGGTTTTTGCTTTATGCTTCGCTGAGTCTATGGGATTGGGAAGCGAGATACATAGCTAACTGCACTCGTATTGATAAAAAGAAACTGATGTTAATAATGAACATGGATCGGGGAGGGGGAGATCTAGGCAAGCCTGGGTTAGTGAATGAGGTAGCATGAGATGGTGGTTTTGCTTGTCGTAGATCTAAAGACCGGTTCATGCATGCACATGCCAGGATAACAGTGCCACCACAAGGCCAAGTATGGGTGCGGCTTAGCTGAGTAATTAAGTAAGTTGCTAGAGTGTTATGGACTGTGGAAGGCGCGGGGAATGGGAGTCGAGAGAGGACTGCCCTGGGAACTGCATGGCACAAGAGGGGACCCGTGGGTGGGAGAATTGGAGATTCTAGCCTGCCGGTGAAACCTTAGTGAGTCCATACATCTAGTAACCCCTTTGTAAAGGCTATTTTGTGATCTCTTGACTATACACCGACGGTTGTGTACTGGTATAATGGAGGTTCTGCAGTCGCCGACGGGTGACGAAATCACAAACTTGTGGGTAAAGAGGTGCAAACTCTGCAGAGTCTAAAACTATCATGATAGCCGAGCTTACGGTCACGAGCACCTGGCTAAACTGCCATGATTAGATGGGATGGTTACTGGAATGGTTATTGGGAAGGTTCTTGGTTATGGTTTTTGGTTATGGTTTGGTTTGGAATTGTTAAGTCTGGATGATGAAAGGGTTGCATGACTGGTGGGTCATGATATGAGATTGGTCTCGGTGCGAGACAAGGTTGTTTCATGAGGTGAGATGGTAGCGAATATGAGGAGGTATTCGTGAGTATGGGTAAAGGATTGGTTAATGTTTGGATGGAACACGAGAAGTGATGGAGGTATGTTGGTAATTTCATACATGCTGGGACTACATTCATCTAAAGTTAAGTTGCTGTTTTATCACGGTTTTATAAATCTGCTTTTCTGCAAATAAGCCTTTTATACCTACCTTGTTTATGAGCTGCATGTCATGTGTTATTTCCTCACTTGCTGAGTACATCATTGTACTCAAACTTTCATTATTATTTCTTCATCAACAGCAAGAGAAGACTACTATGAAGACCGAGTAGAGCATTATGGCGTGTGATCTATTCTCAACCTTGCCTGTGGAGGGAGTAGAGATGGAGCCATTTCTGCTTAGTTTTGCTTCCGCATTAGTTTTTGGCTTCCGCATTTAAATAAAGATTTCCGCTGCATAGAAATAAAGACTTCCGCTGTGAGCATGAGTCCAAGACTTATGAGGTGCTGTAATAAACTCTGTTATTCGTGGTAATATATAATCTGAATTCAGTTTGTGGAACGAATGTGTATGTGTGATGAACATCCTGGGCACACATATGCATTAGTTCTCGCTTCCGTGGTTTTCACAGAATTGAGGGCGTCACAGATTGATATCAGAGCCACGGGTTGACAGTAGGTTACACGCCTAAGATAGAAGCCTTAGATTGATATTAGAGCCACGGGTGGACAGCAAGTTACACCCCTGAATAGAAGTCATAGGTAGCTAAGCCACACTGACCAAGGGAAGCATCCTAGGGTGAATAACTTAGATTGGCCTTGAAACCACCTTGACATAGGAAACCATCCTTGAATAGGAGTTGAGTGGGCCCTTGTGATGATTATTTGTGAATATGTGCTTAGTGTGAGTGGTGGGACGTCTCAAAAACGTTGTCCATATCCACACATAAGAAGAAGGAGATGTGAGATGTTTCGGCACTTGCTCACATCCTCATAAGGGCTAATATATATAGCCCAACTCACCTTGATGCATATAGTTGAAAGGACCTACCTAACCTTCTAACCTTCTATTCTATTTCGTTCCCCCTCACAAATGGTGAGAGGAAACGCCAGCCGAAGGAACGTCCAGGAAGATGACCACGAGGAAGTTCCTGCTAACCCCGGAGCTGGCGAAAACAACCTAGAAAGGTTGATGGCCATGCAAAACCAGCTTATGCAAACCATGATCCAAACTTTGGGTCAGTGGCAGGCCAACCAACACCCCGTTCCGGCACCACTGCCACCACCACCACCGGCTCATAACAGGCTGGGAGAGTTCATGAGGACTCGACCACCCACCTTTGCTCAAGCAAGCGATCCAATGGAGGCCGATGATTGGTTGAAATCCATGGAGAAGAAGCTTGCCATTGTTCAGTGCAACGACCGAGAGAAGGTTCTCTTTGCATCGCACCAACTGATGGGAGCAGCTGCTGACTGGTGGGATGCCTTGAGCAACGCCCATGCCAACCCGGAGACAATCACTTGGACTGAGTTCAAGGAAAGTTTCCGCTCCCACTACATCCCTGTTGGCGTAATGATGATCAAGAGGCAGGAGTTTGAAGGTCTCCGCCAAGGGCAGAAAAGTGTGAACGAGTATCTCAACAAGTTCATACAACTGTCCGGGTATGCCCCCGAAGATGTCAACTCAGATCAGAGGAAGCAGTACCTGTTCATGAGAGGGTTGAACAATGAGATCCAAGTTCAGCTCCTCAACAATGACTACGTAAGCTTCTAGAAGCTGGTTGATAAGGCTATTTTGGTGGAAAACAAGATCCGAGAGATCGAGCGCGAGTGCAAAAGGAAGATCCCATACCAGCCCCAAGGGAGCAACGTACGACCTAGATACATGCCCCCTGCACCGCAGTATGGACCAACCACTCCTACATACCGCCCTGGTCAGCCACCACAGCAACGGTTTGTTGCACTGGCACCTCGAGTGCCGATGCCTCCTGCGCCCCGGCCTAACAATGGCGCTCCTGTTCAAAACCCCCGCCCTAACGTACCTGCTGCTGTATTCAACAGGGCATGCTTTGCATGCGGGGAAGTAGGCCACTTCGCTAACCAGTGTCCGAAGCGAGGCCCTGGACAGCGAGGTAACGTGCCCAAGCAGAACCATCGACCAAACGGAAGGGACAACCAAGGGAATCGTGGACCACAGAACTATGCTCGTGGCCACGTTAACCATGTCACTGCTGAGGAAGCACAACAGGCTGAGGACGTCGCAATTGGTATGTTCCTTGCCAACTCCAACCCAGCCACCATTTTATTTGATTCCGGAGCATCGCATTCCTTCATATCATCCAAATATGTTGCCAAACATCATCTACCCGTATCCCACCTAGAATGTGCTATGTTAGTTAATTCTCCCGGAGGAGAAATGAGGACTAGTATAGTATGTCCTAAGATAAGCCTTAAAATAAGGGGGGTAGACTTCCTTGCCAACCTTATTGTCTTGGACTCCCACGGAATTGACATCATACTCGGAATGGACTGGTTAAGCATGCACAATGGAGTAATCCAATGCGCTGAGAGAAGCGTGCAGTTGACAAACGAACACGGTATCCGTGTCGAGTTTGAGTCAGCCCAGCAAGCGACCGAACGGACGGATCTGAACCATGTTGAAGGAGTAGCATTGGACAACATTCCAGTGGTTCAGGAATTTTCTGATGTGTTCCCGAAAGAACTTCCAGGTATGCCACCTGACCGGGACATTGAGTTTGCCATAGATTTGGTACCTGGAACTGCACCCATAGCTAAGAGACCATATAGGATGCCCGTCAACGAGTTAGTTGAACTAAAGAAGCAAATTCAAGAACAGTTGGAGAAGGGTTTTATCCGTCCAAGTTCGTCACCATGGGGAGCCCCGGTGCTTTTCGTGGACAAGAAGGACGGAACCCAAAGAATGTGCGTGGACTACAGGTCTCTCAACGAGCTAACAATCAAGAATAAATACCCTCTGCCCCGTATAGAGGACCTGTTCGATCAAATGAAAGGAGCCCAAGTGTTCTCCAAGATTGATCTTCGGTCGGGATATTTCCAGCTGAAGATTAAGCCCTCCGATATACCTAAGACAGCCTTTTGGACGCGGTATGGTTCATATGAATATACCGTTATGTCTTTTGGATTGACGAATGCACCCGCATACTTCATGTACCTTATGAATAAGGTTTTCATGGAGTACTTGGACAAGTTCGTCGTGGTTTTCATCGACGAGATTATGGTGTATTCAAAAAGTGAGGAGGAGCATGAAGAACATCTGAGATTGACCTTGCAGAAGTTGCGAGAGCATCAGTTGTATGCCAAGCTCAACAAATGTCAATTTTGGCTAAAAGAAATATCCTTCCTAGGCCACATCATCTCCATGGAAGGGGTATCGGTTGATCCTGGAAAGGTGAGAGATGTTCTGAAGTGGGACCAACCGAAGAGCGTGAGGGATATTCGGAGTTTCCTTGGGATGGCAGGATACTATCGGCGCTTCATTAAAGACTTCTCTAAAATAGCAAAACCTATGACCGAGTTGCTAATGAAGGGAAAAGTCTTTCAATGGACACAAGCCTGCCAAGAAAGTTTTGAGGAACTCAAGGAAAGGCTAACCACAGCACCAGTTCTGGTATTGCCAGACGTAAGCAAGAGCTTTGACATATATTGTGACGCATCCAGACAAGGGCTCGGGTGTGTACTCATGCAGGAAGGACAAGTGGTAGCCTATGCCTCACGACAATTAAAGAAGCATGAGCTTAACTATCCTACTCATGATTTAGAGTTAGCAGCAGTGGTGCATGCATTGAAGATTTGGAGACACTATATCCTTGGTCATCGATGTGAGATCTATACAGATCATAAAAGCCTCAAGTACATATTTACATAAATGGACTTAAATTTGAGGCACGTCGATGGTTAGAACTTATAAAGGATTATGATGTGGGAATCAACTACCACCCTGGGAAGGCCAATGTGGTCGCTGACGCATTGAGCAGAAAGGGAGCATGCCACCAACTCACGGTTCGGGAGCTACCACCCGAACTACGTAAGGAGTTCGAACGGTTACACCTCGGATTCTTTAATAGCATGGAAATGATGGAGATCCACTCCTCATTGGAGCAAGAAATAAGAAAGGGACAAGCAACGGACGAGGGGATCAAGGAAATCAAGGAAAGAATCCGACAAGGGATAGAGAAGGATTTCAAAGAGGATGAAAAGGATTTGTGTGCCAAACCTAAGACACCTTCGCGACATGATATTGAAGGAGGCACATGATTCACCCTATTCCATACATCCAGGGAGCACCAAAATGTACAAGGACTTGAGAAATTGCTATTGGTGGGATGGTATGAAGAGGGATATAGCCGAACACGTTGCCCTATGCGACACATGCCAACGGGTAAAAGCCGAACATCAAAAACCCGCTGGGTTGTTGCAACCTTTAAAAATACCTGAATGGAAATGGGAGGACATCAGTATGGACTTTATTGTCGGATTGCCAAGAACTCAGTCAGGATACGACTCCATCTGGGTCATTGTGGACCGGTTGACGAAAACCGCCCATTTTCTTCCGGTAAAGGCCAGTTACAACGTTACACAGTTGGCCGAGTTGTACATGGAGCAGATCGTGTGCCGTCATGGAGTTCCGAAGAGGATAGTCTCAGATCGAGGTTCTCAGTTTACCTCTAGATTCTGGAAGAAGCTGCAGAAAGCCATGGGTACACGACTGGTTTTAGCTCTGCCTACCACCCACAAACAGATGGACAAACCGAAAGGACGAACCAAATTTTGGAAGACATGTTGAGAGCTTGCGCCTTGAAACGTGGGCGTAGATGGGATAGGAGTTTACCGTATGCCGAGTTCTCCTATAACAACAGCTATCAAGCTAGCTTGAAGATGTCGCCTTTCGAAGCCTTATATGGTAGACGGTGTAGAACGCCACTGTTCTGGAACGAGACTGGAGAGAACCAGGTGTTTGGACCCGAAGTACTACAAGAGGCTGAAAAGCAAGTCCAAACGATACGGGAGAACTTAAAGGCTGCTCAGTCACGACAGAAAGGCTATGCGGACAATAGGCGTAGGAAGTTGACCTTTGAAGTTGGAGACTTCGTATACCTTAAGGTATCGCCTATCCGAGGCCAATGACGTTTTAACGTCAAAGGCAAACTAGCGCCTCGCTACATCGGACCATTTAAGATTTTGGATAAGCGAGGAGAAGTAGCCTATCAACTAGAGCTCCCAAACCACCTCTCCGACGTACATGACGTGTTTCATGTATCGCAGCTCAAGAAGTGCTTGAGAATACCAGAGGAACCAGTGTCAATGGGAGAACTTAAACATCAAGAGGACCTGACTTACGCAGAACACCCTATCCGAATCTTGGACGTAAAGGAAAGGGTCACCCAAAACAAGGTGATTCGATGGTGCAAAGTACAATGGAGCCATCACACTGAAGCTGAAGCCACATGGGAGCGTGAAGAGGATATTAAGTCTGAATTCCCCTATCTATTTTCTACTAATGAATCTCGAGAGCGAGATTCAATTTAAGGGGGGTAGATTTGTGACACCCTCATCTCGGGTGTCAGCATATATTCATGTTTTGTGAAGAGGAAAAACATTTTTAGAAAAGAGGGAACAGAAACAAGTATCAAAAGGATAGCCAGTAAAGCTCTCTGAGAGCGCCGAAAGCAACTTCCACGGCCAGCAGACCACGTGGCGGTTCGGAGCTCATCCCCAAAGAGATTGGAGAGGTCCGACGCTAAACTGGCTACGTGGCAGGCTCGGGGGTCACCTCCGCAATTGGAAAGAGGTCCGACCCTGTGGGACACGTGCTGCCGCGGAGCTAGCCTCTGCGGAAGAAGCAAAGGCATTTTTCAGAGGGCACGTGTCATCCTCGGAGCTAGTCGTCGTGGAATTTAGGGGACCAGTCGCACGGAATATGTGTTAATCTCGGAACCCATCTTACGAATATGTGTTAATGTGGAATTTAGGGGACCAGTCGAGCGGTCTGAGGAGGACCCCGAAGACAAGAAGAACGTGAGGTAGGACTTCAATACCACCTTACGACATCATGTTGTTCATCTCTTTGCGTCTGTTCTTCGATTCCTTTCAAACAGAAGCCTTTTCGTGGGCAGAACACTCGATGATCAGTTTGATCTAAAGACAAGATCATCGCCACGATCATCTTTAATCTGAACACCTCTGACCATGCAAGAACACCAGATCAATCTAATAGAACTAATCATAGGATAGCATGCATGAGCATCATCGCATCTAGTTTAGGGTTTGTGCATGATATTGATTGCTGTGAATTTTGTATACACGTGAATCCTACATAGCAGAACAAGCTCAGGGAGCTGTCTACGACGGGCTGCAGCAACAAGGTTTTGAGAATCAAGAACAACCGGAACCGCAAGAACAAGGCAAGTGCTCCTTGACCATGTTGATCCTATGTTTTGGGTAAAACTATTTTGTTTTGCGAAAAGGTGTGTGTGCTGAGTCAAGCATGATGGGAAAACCCTTTTTATAGGAGTTTACTAGTTTTGATTAAACCATCCTTGTCGCCTGGGAAGTTTATGAGTCGGGTATGGTTTTTGCTTTATGCTTCGCTGAGTCTATGGGATTGGGAAGCGAGATACATAGCTAACTGCACTCGTATTGATAAAAAGAAACTGATGTTAATAATGAACATGGATCGGGGAGGGGGAGATCTAGGCAAGCCTGGGTTTGTGAATGAGGTAGCATCAGATGGTGGTTTTGCTTGTCGTAGATCTAAGGACCGGTTCATGCATGCACATGCCAGGATAACAGTGCCACCACAAGGCCAAGTATGGGTGCGGCTTAGCTGAGTAATTAGGTAAGTTGCTAGAGTGTTATGGACTGTGGAAGGCGCGGGGAATGAGAGTCGAGAGAGGACTGCCCTGGGAACTGCATGGCTCAAGAGGGGACCCGTGGGTGGGAGAATTGGAGATTCTAGCCTGCCGGTGAAACCTTAGTGAGTCCATACATCTAGTAACCCCTTTGTAAAGGCTATTTTGTGATCTCTTGACTATACACCGACGGTTGTGTACTGGTATAATGGAGGTTCTGCAGTCGCCGACGGGTGACGAAATCACAAACTTGTGGGTAAAGAGGTGCAAACTCTGCAGAGTCTAAAACTATCATGATATCCGAGCTTATGGTCACGAGCACCTGGCTAAACTGCCATGATTAGATGGGATGGTTACTGGAATGGTTATTGGGAAGGTTCTTGGTTATGGTTTTTGGTTATGGTTTGGTTTGGAATTGTTAAGTCTGGATGATGAAAGGGTTGCATGACTGGTGGGTCATGATATGAGATTGGTCTCGGTGCGAGACAAGGTTGTTTCATGAGGTGAGATGGTAGCGAATACGAGGAGGTATTCGTGAGTATGGGTAAAGGATTGGTTAATGTTTGGATGGAACACGAGAAGTGATGGAGGTATGTTGGTAATTTCATACATGCTGGGACTACATTCATCTAAAGTTAAGTTGCTGTTTTATCACGGTTTTATAAATCTGCTTTTCTGCAAATAAGCCTTTTATACCTACCTTGTTTATGAGCTGCATGTCATGTGTTATTTCCGCACTTGCTGAGTACATCATTGTACTCAAACTTGCATTATTATTTCTTCATCAACAGCAAGAGAAGACTACTATGAAGACCGAGTAGAGCATTATGGCGTGTGATCTGTTCTCAACCTTGCCTGTGGAGGGAGTAGAGATGGAGCCATTTCTGCTTAGTTTTGCTTCCGCATTAGTTTTTGGCTTCCACATTTAAATAAAGATTTCCGCTGCGTAGAAATAAAGACTTCCGCTGTGAGCATGAGTCCAAGACTCATGAGGTGCTGTAATAAACTCTGTTATTCGTGGTAATATATAATCTGAATTCAGTTTGTGGAATGAATGTGTATGTGTGATGAACATCCTGGGCACACATATGCATTAGTTCTCGGTTCCGTGGTTTTCCACAGAATTGAGGGTGTCACATTATACCATGTGCTATTACCAATGCGGCTCTGATACCACGCTGTGAGGGCCCATTCCCGATTACGGGGACGGGCACCTCGCCCGGGAATCGCATTGGGTGGTGCCGTGCGATGCGGCACCCAACAGCACACATAATAAAGCATCATATTACATAAATCAAGCGGAAGCTTACAAAGTGTAAATTTTACAAATACTTCTCAAAATATTCTACAGCGGAAGACTATTACAACTCACGTCTCATACCTATGCTAAGCAACAGAGAAGGTGTCCAGCCCGCGGACCCTTCTCGCTAGCAACACTATCACAATAGCAGCGGCAAGGGTTGCCATGAGTTCACCACTAGGAGAGCTCTGAGTCTCATCAGACACCCGTACATATCAGCGTACAGTTATTACCTACAAAACAACTTATGCAGTATCTATGAGCACGAAGCTCAGCAAGACTGAACCGTCACCTTAGTCATGAAACTCTACATGATGAAAATAGAGGGCTAATTATAGAAGTTTGCACAAACGATGAACTTGAGCTAAAGGAGAGTCCTTACTTCAAGTTTTAAGAAACTTTTATAGCCCTCGCGCAACTTACATCGAGACTCCACAATCAAATAAGAAACGCTTCATCTCGATGTCACTTGCCTGAGGTGAAAGTAACTTTACTGAGCTATCCTAGTCTCGTACTGACCTTGCGCCATCAACATCGAGACTCCACAATCAAACAAGAAACGCTTTGCCTCGACGCTACTAGCCCAAGGTGGAAATTAAATTTAGTGAAGTGTTGATCGTTCCTCATCTCCATTATGAGGATTACCCACGAAGCATATTAAGTGTTTCCCGGTTTATTGCTACGTCACGACTCAGTGTACAAGTATGCTCACTACCGCGAGCGACGGTGATTGCAATCAAAAACACCCAGCTGACAAAACACGTACACCCGTACTCGATGTTGCACACAGCAACCGTCACTGACGTCGTACGTGGCAACCTTTCACACGACACCCAAGTGTCGAACCGGTCCCACCGACTGGGATTAAATCTCTCTACGGCAAACCCTCGTAGAGTCGACTTCTCTATCCTTTTAGCATCGGCATCAGACGGTGAGGTATGCCTCGATACCCGGGTTAACATGTTACATCGGTTTCCTGGGTCCCATATTACCAGTATGCATCCGGTACACATCTCAAACTTGTCTCATAGGGCCGCACACGAGAACGGGCCTTAATCGACTAAGACATAGACTAGGTTCACAGGACCACGTCCTTGACCCTTCCATACGCTGCCCGGTCTCCATTCCCAATTATGAGGTTCAATTCCCAACTCTTCCGATTGATCCCCCTTAACCCCGTTTCACGAGTAGGAATCTGCTCACTCGAGTTATGCCTCTTTTAATCCACTTTTGTTGAGATCAGCAGTTATAATTAATTGATAACATATCCTACATTAAACTCCAGGGTTTTCTGGGTCATGCATTTGGAGTTTCATACCATCTAGACGTAATGAAATAAATAAAATGCTAGACGTATGAAGTGAATACAAATAAAAATTTGTAAATTTGATGCAAACCGGGGCTTCCCTTTGTTTTGCAGGTGACTTATATATATATGCAGTTAGTGAAGATCACTTGACTTGAGCTCTTGCCTCCCTCCTTTGATCTCTACTCCAATGACTTCAAGTCCTTCACGTAGATGCTACACGTAATGAATATGCACATATATTTATTTGTAAAGATTTTGCTACAATTTCTAATGACAAGTTTACAAAAAACTGGAACCTTGTTTAAGAATTTAAAATGGCACTGGTGCTAGTGGTTTGGGTTTGGATCTAAACACATGATTAAGTGCTAAGTGGTTTCCCCCCTCTTCTATATTGATCACCTTAAGTGGTTAAATAGAACAGGGGTGATTCAAAGCTCCAATGGATCTGAGAATTTTTATGTGAGTTCCTTGTCACAGGAAAGTCCTCTGGACCAAAAATTATCACTTTTCATTTAGTGGTTTGTTCAGAACAATTTTCTAAGCAATAAAGCAAGGAAGAATTAATTCTGAGATCACACCAATGTTCATGCCAAACTTAGTGAACTACAATTTCAATTATAGTTCATATAGATTGAAGGAATTTTCCTAGCATTTTTGGAGCTGATATTTGCCCGGAACTGATTTTTCCAAGTCTTGGAAAATTCTCTGAAAAAGGTTTCTGCATTCAATTGAACACAGCAGCTTCAAAGCTGAATTGCTCTGATCAAATCAACTCCAATTGATCTGAAATTTTTACAGGGGTTCAATAATACCATAACGAATATTCTGGCAAAAGTTTAGGATTTTTGGATTAACCAAACTCCCTCTAAAATTCTTTTTCTGAAAAGCTTTAATCAGATTTCAAGAATTAAATAAAGGGTTTCATACAAATTGGGTTCCATAATTGGATAGTATTCTATCAGAGGAATCCAACAAAATTTGTTTCACAATTTTTGGATTCTCCTACACAAAGTTGTAGCTATTTAACCTTTGAACCGAAATCTGAAATTCCCAAAATGTTCAAATTCTGATTGTGGGTCCAGGGGACAGGTGTCACTCACCGGGGCAAGCCACACGGGGCTACTGGGTATTTCTCACGCAGCCACACTAGATCCCAGCGCCACAGCCAATCCGAAATTTGATTCCCTGTCGCTGACATGTGGGACCCGCCGGGTCGTCTTCCACCTCAGGCCACCCGCGCCCGCGCGCCGCCGGGCTCGCCGGAACTGAGCCGAACCTTGTCGTCCGGCCAGCTCCCAAGTCTTCCCTCGCCGCTAGGGCCTAAACTCAGGTGCTGAACACGATGGAACCCTCTCCCCTGGCTGGCGGTGGCTCTAACCTAGCTGGCCACGATGCGGCGGCTCTATATAAGTTCGGCAACGTCGCCCGGCCAATCTAGCCCGCCAAGATATCAGTGGAATGGCGCTGCAGCACCAGTGGACCATGGGGATGCTCGACCTAGCCTCAAAACTGCTCGGGACCGGCGGCTAATGGTGTCTCACCGTGCACCCTAGACCTCCTCCGCGTTTGAGCTCGGAACTTCTGGGAATTATGCGGTCTACGTGCGTTTTTCCAATTAGGGTTGTGAAGGTCTACTGATCGCCTACTAGTGGCGGTCCTGTGTGCAAGGTTTCACGACCTAAGAACGAGAAAGAAGATCGCATTTGTTATTACCATACAGGAAGGTCGGATGGTGCCCGCCGGCGAACTTTTCTCAAATTCGAGCCCGGTAGATCATCTCATTGCTTGAGCTTCGGGGACGAGCATTAGGGAGTCCTAGCGCATCCGAGGGTGCTCTAGCTCGGGCCTGAGAAGCTTTCGGTAGGGCTGTCCACGTGAGACCACTTCGGTTTCCCGCTGGTGAGCCTCGGTGCTCGGCGGAATTTGTCAAATTGTGATCAAACGACGCGACAACACCGCGGAGTAGCAAGGTGGGTAGCTAGCACACGTGTTGGCACTCACTTTTGCCGTGGATCACTCGCGCAGTGGAGGGGCAACGCCGGTTTGCAACAGGCAGAACGGGAAGCGGCACCGGCAGGTTTCTGTTGTGCGCGCGAGAGTGGGAACAGAGGACGACGTGCGAGCTGCGGTGATAAGGAGGGGAGAAACCAGCTCGCCAGCGCAGAGGTCGCGAGGGAGAGGTGGCGTCGGCTTGCCCCTGTGTCGCACGGTGAGAAAACCCGAGGCTGTCTCGGTGGCGGGGTGACTTCGCGGGGAGGAGAAAAACAGCGACCGTGCACTGCCTGAACTGAAGATCTTTTGCACACTCACTTCCCCAATGACATGTGGGCCCCACTAGTGTCACACCCGGTTTCTCCGAAGAACAACCGAGTGAATATCACATGTATGCCAGGATCATTTTCTCACACATGTGATGACAAATAGTGAAGCATCATTTATTACAAGCCAGGTGTCGAATATAAATAAGTCTTATATAGCATATATCTCGATGGACGATAATAAGTTCATAAGAAGTAAATAAAAGAGCAGCGGAATATTATTCTTGTGGGCTCCGTCACAGGCATTGCCCAGGGGACTCCATGAACCTAGAATCCTTCTTCGGGTCCGAAGTCTTGGTCATTGAACACCACATCATCCCCTTGACCTGAGCAGCAATTTAAACCAACAAATATACAAGGTTTAGTACCGTTGGTACTCAGCAAGTGTGGCAAAGTTATGTCATGCATGGCTAGAGCAAGGAGAGGTTGAACTCATGGTTTAAGCACTACGCAATTAATACCTATCACCTTATCTTATTAAGCACCTACAGTACTACACAGGTGAAATGGTCCCAATCCCTCAACCCATCATCAATATCAAGTAAACATAGCCTCATCCAATATGTTAAGCTTCCCGCTTAACATCCTCAACATCCCAATTCATCATCCTCTAATCATGAATAAGTCCAAGCCGCTCTTGACCGTGAGCACGGCTGTCATGACAGTTTTTACTCTGCAGAGTTTGCACCACTGTACCCACATGTAGTGATTTCATCCCCCGTTGCCGGGTGGACTAAAAGAACCTCCATTGTGCCAGTGGCTACGAACCACATTCACACTTCCCAGGTGTGTAGCCAGGAGATCACTACGAAGTCTTTACAAAGGGATTCCCAAAGAGCATGGGCCCACTGAGGTTTCACCCCTAACAGCATACAAGAGGCTCCAACCCCGCTGCAGTGGCCCCCTCTTGAGCCTTGCGGTTCATATGGTAGTCCAGCTGACACCTATTTCACGCACCATCCAACACACCCATACTACGCCGGGGATACACCTAATTAATTGGCCAAGCTGCCCCATCTCAGCATGTGGTTGGCACGGTAAAGCCAGATTACATGCTCCATGAACCGGTCCTTAGGATCCAGGCAAGTACTAAACACAAACCCGAGTCTCGTGCACCCAGCACCAACCAAATCATCCAACTTGCCTTGATCCCTACCTCTACATAACTCATAACATCTCATTCAAGAGTAAAGTAAATAAATTGATGATCTCATATCCCAATTATCCCATTCTAAGCATGGCTAAGCATATGCATAATAATAAATGACAGGATAAAATAAAGCCCAACCCAAGCTACAAGGAAACAAGGTAATGCAATTCTAGGGAAACTTCCTAGCATGGGTTTTATATTTCAATTGACAATGCAATTAATTCTATCTACACATCCTAGTATAGGATCAAAGTGGTCAAGGACACTTGCCTTCTTCCTGCTGCTCTGGGAATGGAAAGTCTTGGTCTTGGAAGGGAAGAACTTGCTCTGGGGCAGGTTCTACTCATGCCAATACACATAGCAAAAGAAAACAACAATACATAAGACAGAGTTCACACTTTCACTTCATACAACCCACACATACATATCTATGAAAGTCATTCACATTTACTAAGTGTTGTGGTTATTCTAGATGTGTTGATTTTTGGCATACATGCACTTTTAAACATATGTATATTATTTCTAACTTTTGTATTCAGATTCTGTTTGCACACTATATATGAATTTCCAATTTAAACAAATTCTTTAATACACTCTTTAGCTACCAAGTTTACATGGAAGGTAATTTCCTACTCCAAATGGGTTTTTAAACCTTCTACCAAATCCCAAACTGAAGTGTTTGGATTTGGAGACTTCATTTATCATTTTCTAATTATGCATACCTATTTTTCCTTTATTTTCCAGATTTATTTTCTATGCCTAAAAGTGAGTGTTAAATATTAAATAGTAGGGCATAACATCTAAACAGAATAGGTTCTGATCTAATATATTAAATAATATGTTTTTGAACTTCTCCTCTGATGTGAACTAATTTAAATTTATTTTACCCATTTTCAGAATTATTTATTAACCTAAAAATGTGTTCCAAAAACTAATAAATATGAAGACACCCAAACAGATTTCATTTCGGCCAAAAATTTATTTTTAGTTCATTCTAAAATTTTCCAAGTGTTAGTAGAGTTTAAACTTGAATTAGCACATGTGTTTGTCTTTCGTTTTAAATTTAAATCCTAGTCACACATTCAAATTTCTAAACTTAATACCATATAGGGTCAAAAAGGTAAGTTCACCCTACTACAGGGTCTAGTTTATTATTTCATAAATTTCCAGGGGTCTAACAACACATAACAGAGGGGTTTTCCTAATTATTATTAAGTCCAGGGGCTAAAACTGATTTTCTGAAGTTCCATGGGCTAGATCAGAAGTTTCCGGGGCTAGCTCATGTTTTCCGAGATCCCCAGTGGGTAGCGCGTAAGAATCCTGGCCTTTATAACACGGGGCTGATGTGGACCGTCCAATTTAAAACAGACGGCTCATATTAGATCGCCGAACCGGTACGCGCGGTTTTTATTTCTACCGTGCGATTTAAAATAGACGGCGCACAAGCGGCCACGTCGCCCTGACCGTGCCCGGGCGGCGCTGCCCGGCGGCGCGCGGCGGCGGAAGGCGGCGATCTCGCCGGAAAACTTCGGATCTTCGTCTATACTTCCTAAAACTGGGATTTCATGGCATAAATCGGTATAGGGGAGGTCGGGGATCTCACCTCGGGGTTTTTCTTGAGCTCGGAGGTCCTAGAAGGCGGTCGGCGTCGAGGTCCGAGGTGGAACCGCTGCGGTGCTCGTCGGAGCTGCGCCTAGAGCGCAAACCACCGAGTTTTCTGCACCTGCGTGATTCCCCGGAGGCGGTGGAACACGATCGGCGCGTTAGATTGGAAAATCCGAGCAGAGATCGAGAGAAATCGGTGATCGGAGCTTCGGTTCTCACCGGGAGGAAAAACAGCTGATCGGGTGGGGAAAACGTGGCGATGCCGGTGTTTATATAGACGGGGGAGGGTGGCGTGTCGGTTGTGATCAAGTTTGAGTCGTCCGGGACCAGAATTCCGCTAGGGTCGCGGGTTTCCGGGGGTAGTTTTAATTCGGGAGAGAGAGGAGTCCCGGGATCGGCCGAGCGCGCGCGCGAGGAGGAAGACGACGGTGGGCCCCGCGTGTCAGTGAGAGGGAAAAGGGGCATGCGGCTGCGGGCTGGCACAGGGGTATGGTGGGCCGGCTGGTGGGTTTCGGCCCACTGGCTGGGGTTTTTTTTTTCTTTTTCTTTTCTGTTTTGAGTTGAATTTGAATTCCAATTTGAATTTGAATTTCTGCACCACATGCAATACGTCCAAAAATTTTTAAATTCCCCTCTTAACAGGTTTTGGGGTGTTACAGCTCTACCCCCTTAAAAGAAATCTCGTCCTCGAGATTGGTGGTTCTTGGAAAACAATTCCTGAAACTGTGCCTTAAGCTCGTCTTCTCGCTCCCATGTGGCTTCCTCTTCCGAGTGATGCTTCCACTGCACCTTGCACATCCGAATTCTTTAATTTCTTGTGAGCTGTTCCATTGTCTCCAAAATCTTGAATGGTTGCTCGGCATAAGACAGATCCTCATCTACGTCAATCTCATTCATGGGTAACATCTCTTTGGGCGTCCTCAGACATTTCTTGAGTTGTGACACATGGAATATATCATGCACATCTGATAGGCGAGCCGGCAGTTCTAGTTGATATACCACTTCGCCTTTCCTTTCCAGAACTTGAAAGGGTCCGACGTATCGAGGTGATAACTTCCCTTTCACCTTGAACCGGCGAAGTCCTCTGATAGGGGAAACCTTGAGGTAGACATAGTCCCCCACGTTGAAAACGAGCTCTCTTCTCCGTACATCGGCATAGCTCTTTTGTCGGGTCTGTGCTATCCTCAGGTTGTTGCGGATTTCCCTCACTTTCGCCTCGGCTTCTTGTAGTACTTCGGGCCCAAACACTTTACTTTCCCCGGTTTGGTTCCAAAATAGTGGAGTTCTGCACTTCCTCCCATACAAAGCCTCAAATGGTGACATCTTCATACTAGTCTGATAACTGTTGTTATAGGAGAACTCCGCATATGGTATGTTCTTATCCCAACTCCTATTGTTCTTGAGCGCACACACTCTCAGCATATCTTCAAGGATCTGATTGGTTCTTTCCGTCTGTCCGTCAGTCTGGGGATGATAGGTAGAACTAAAATTCAGATGAGTTCCCATGGTTTCATGCAACTTCTGCCAGAACCTTGAGGTGAACTGTGTCCCTCGATCTGACACTATCTTCTTTGGCACTCCATGGAAACACACGATCCTTGACATGTATAATTCTGCCAATTTGGATCCACTGTAGCTTTCTTTTACGGGAATGAAATGAGCTACCTTGGTTAGCCTGTCGATGATGACCCATATCGAATCATATCCTGACTGGGTCCTGGGTAGTCCCACTATGAAATCCATACCAATTTCTTCCCATTTCCATTCAGGCACTTTGAGTGGTTGCAATAATCCCGTGGGTCGTTGATGTTCTGCTTTCACCAACTGACATGTGCCACATAGGGCAACATGTTCCTCGACATCTCGCTTCATGCCATACCACCAATACCTGCTCTTGAGGTCCTGGTACATCTTCATACTCCCAGGATGAATGGAATAGTCGGAGTCATGAGCCTCCTTCAAAATCAATTCACGGATCTCCTTCACTTCAGGCACACAGATTCTTTTTCCGTGCCACACCGTACCTTGTTCATCCTCTCTGAAACCAGGGGCTTTATTTTCCTTGATGAGTCCTCTAATCTCTTGTATCTTCTCGTCATTCTTCTGACCATTTCGGATGTCCTTCTCTAATGTGGAGTCCACTTCCATGGCAATGGCCTCACCACTATTCACCAGACATAGATTGAGTTTTATAACCTCTTCCTTCAATTCTGTAGGCATGTCCTTCAAGCTCAACCTTTTGACCTGCACTTTCCGGCTTAGAGCATCCGCCACGACGTTCGCTTTCCCAGGATGATAGTTGATGCCCACATCAAAGTCGTTGATTAGCTCTAACCATCTCCTTTGTCTGAGTTTGAGATCTGGCTGTGTGAAAATGTACTTTAGGCTCTTATGATCCGTATATATCTCTGTCCTCTTCCCCATCAAGTAGTGCCGCCAAATCTTCAACGAGTGTACCTCTGCGGCTAGTTCTAGGTCATGTGTAGGATAGTTCTTCTCGTGTTTCTGGAGCTGCCGGGACGCATAAGCCACGAGGTGCCCCTCTTGCAAGGGAACACATCCCAACCCGTTTCCAGAGGCATCGCAGTACACCGAAAAGTTCTTCTGCATATCTGGCATAACTAGCACTGGGGCTGTTGTCAATCTTTTCTTTAGCTCTTGAAAACTCGTCTAGCACTGCGGCGTCCATGTGAATGTGACTCCTTTCTCCAACAGTTTGGTGAGGGGTCTCGAGATCTTGGAGAAACCCTCAATAAACCGTCGATAATACCCAGCCAATCCTAAGAAGCTTCGAACTTCCCCGACATTCTCAGGGGTCTTCCACTTCTGTACATCCTCGATCTTGGCGGGATCTACGGAGATTCCTCCCTCCAAGATTATATGTCCTAAGAAGGGAACTCTTTACAGCCAAGACTAACACTTGCTCAACTTGGCATATAGTTGGTGTTCTCTCAGCTTCTGCAACACCAACCTTAGATGTTTATCATGTTCTTCTTCATCTTTGGAGAAGACGAGAATGTCATCAATGAAAACCACCACAAATTTGTCCAGATATTCCATGAATACCTTGTTCATGAGATACATGAAGTATGCCGGGGCATTAGTTAGCCCGAAAGGCATGACGGTGTATTCATACAGTCCGTACCGAGATACGAAAGTTGTCTTTGGAATATCAGTTTGCCTTATCTTAAGTTGGTGGTATCCCAACCTGAGATCAATTTTTGAGAACACACAAGCTCCCCTCAACTGATCAAACAAGTCTTCAATGCGGGGTAATGGGTACTTTTTCTTGATGGTTACTTCAGTCAAGGCACGGTAGTCTATGCATAACCTTTGGGTTCCGTCCTTCTTGGGCACAAATATCACTGGAGCTCCCCATGGTGAGGAACTAGGATGAATGTACCCCTTCCCTGTCAATTCTCTTAAATGATCCTTGAGTTCTCCCAACTGCTTGGAGTCCATCCGATAAGGTCTCTTGTATATCGGAGTTGTTCCAGGCACTAGCTCAATCGCGAATTCCACTTCACGATCGGGAGGCATACCTGGCAACTCCTCCGGAAAAACGTCTGGATATTGCCTGATAATCCTGATCTCCTCCGCTTTCACCTCAACTTGATTTAATTTAATGTCCCTCCTAGGCTCTTGTATTGTTATGAACTTTACTCTTGTGCCACTAGGGTGAGTTAGTTCCACCGTTCTGGTCGAACAATGGATGATTCCCTTATGTTTGGTCAACCAATCCATGTTCAAAATAATATCTATCCCTTGTGAATCTATCACTATGAGGTTGGCAGTAAATACTACCCCATTAATGTCTAGATTCACCTTGGGACACACTTGTCTTGTCCTTATTTCTCCTCGTGGAGAGTTTACTGCTAGCATATGGTTCATTTGTGTTGTTGCTAGATCATGCTTCTTAACAAACCCTTGGGCAATGAACGAGTGGGTAGCACCAGAATCGAACAACAGTGTTGCAATGTGTTAATTGGCAGGAAACTTACCAACTACCACGTCAGGTGCCTCTTGTGCTTCCTCCATGGTCACGTGGTTCACCCGTCCTCGCATCACGTTCTGCTGTTGTCGCGGCATGGGCTTCTTCTTTGGGCACTTATGGGCGTAGTGCCCCACTTCACCACAGTTGAAGCATTGCACCCCAACCTTAGGTGCCTGACCTTTGTTGTCTTGGGGTTGGTTCTGTGGTCCTTGCACTGCTGGTCGAGGTTGATATGTGGGACGAGTCTGCTGTACAAACTGACGCTGCGGCTGTGCCGGTGCTGATGGAGGCCTGAAATTTGGGTTGCACCCTCTGGGTGCTGAGTAGGGACCAAAGCACGGCTCGTCTGCCCTGCAGTGGGTTGCATCAGTCGTGGGCGTGTGTTGCTACCCGAGGCTTGGTGTGACCATCCTGCCTTCCTCTTATTTTCATTTTCCAAGGCCTTCAGCTCCCTCTCCACAACAAATGCTCTGTCCACCATCTTTTGGAAGCTTTCATACTCATTGGAGGAAATTGCACACTGCATTTCCGCTGTAAGTCCTTCCACAAAGCAGTCCTGTTTCTGCTCATCAGTCTCGATGTCCCGTGGTGCGTAACGGGATAGTTGGGTGAATTTAGTGAGGTATTCCCTCACAGTCATGTTTCCTTGCTGCAGCCCCAAGAACTCCTTTCTCTTGTTTTTGAGTTCACCCCTTGGTATGTAATGGTTGCGGAAACTACGCTTGAACTCTTCCCAAGTGATGTTCTCAGGGTCATGATGGGCTGCTACGTAAGCGGTCCACCAATCAGCAGCAGGTCCATGCAATTGGTGAGAGGCGAACAGCACCCTCTCATATCCTTGGCATTGTATGATCCTCATCTTGCTCTCAATGGTCTTTAGCCAATCATCTGCCTCCAGAGGTTCAGCAGCACTTGCAAACTTTGGAGGTTGAGTCCCTAGAAACTCACTCAACCTTTGTTGGCGTGGTGCAGCTTGTGGAGGTGGAGTTTGGTGCAAGTTGGCCACCACTTGAGTCAGGCTCTGGATGAGCTGATTCTGATTTTCAAGCATTTGGTGGATGGGATCAACTCCTTCATGGCGACCACCCCTGTCTTGTCCTCCAGAAAGATGAGGGTTGCCGGCCTCATCGTTGTTGTTGGCGGGGTTGGCACAACAACCCTTTCCTCTTCCGGTCATCTATCATGATCAACCAGATGTTAATTTAAAGCATTACGCATTAACTTCCCAATTTGCTTGTTTAAACTTAAACTTTTGAGGCCTAATTATATTTTCATTTTATGAGGGTTTCATGTCTCACGCAAAAATAAATGCACTCTTAATTCATAGGGGTTCACACATCAAAGCAAAACAAGCTGAAGACGAGGTTGTGGATAAATGCCCATGGCTTCCACAACTCACGTCACACACCAAACATTAACACACCATTAACAAAGGTATTGACTCGACTACTCGATAACCTGCTGAACTACGGGAAAGGACTCTACATGACTCGTATCACTGAGCTGACTCCTCGGGATCTTCCTCATTATTGCGGCTGCCCTGTGACTCCGCTTTGGGTGGGGAGGCTGCTGGTGGAGAATTGCGGCGACGCCTACTCGCCCGGTGATCTAGGGAGTCAGGAGTCCATGTGTCATTCACGGTGACACTCAGTTCATTCCCATCTCCTCTTTCTCTCGCCCTCAAGCTGGCTCGAAGCAACGCCTCAGTCTCCTTCAGGGTGTCACGTACATCCTGAAGCTCCTGCTGGCACTCCTGCAGTCGAGTGCTGAGCATAGCAGCATCCTCAAAGAACAGGTCCATGTCCTCATAGGAAGCCCCCTGCTGCACTGGCGGGTACTTGTACTCCGTTGTACCACTCTCACGCTGGAGGACATACATGTACTCAGTCCTGTCCAGGTGGCGACGGTAGATGTGACTCTGGCAGGTGATAGCCTCCCAGGTGTAACACCCCAAAATCCTGTTAAGAGGGGAATTTAAAAATTTTTGGACGTATTGCATGTGTTGCAAAAATTTAAATTCAAACTGGAATTCAAATTAAACTCGAAACAGAAATGAAAAAGAAAAAGTAAAAAATAAACCTTCCCGGCCAGTGGGCCGAAACCCACCAGCCGGCCCACCCAACCCCCGCGCCAGCCCGCAGCCACGCGCCCGCGCCCCCTCTCGCAGACAGGCGGGACCCACCTGTCATCCCCGAGCTCCCGCTCGTCCGAACCCGGGACTGTTTCCCCGCGCGCGCGCGATCTTAACCGACCGGATTTCCGCCCGAATTCTGGTTCCGGGGGACTCCAACTCGATCTAAACTAACACGCCACCCTCCCCCCGTGTATAAAAACTCCGGCATTGTCCCGTTTTTCCCCACGATCCGCCATTTTTTTCTCCGGTGAGAACCCGAGCTTCTCCGGCAAATTCTGCTCGATCTTTGCTCGGGAATTCTGATCTAACTCGCTGGTCTTGATCCACCGCCTCCGGGGAACCTCGCAGGTGCAGAAAACTCTGTGGTTTGCGGTTCAAACACAGCGCCGACGAGCCTCGCCGTGAATTCACCTCGGACCACGTCAGCGATCGCTTTCCAGGACCTCCGAGCTCAAGAAAACCCCCGAGGTGAGATCCCCGACGTCCCCTCTACCGATCTATGCCATAAAATCACAGTTTTAGGGAGAATTGACGAAGATCCTAAACTCTCCGGTGAGATCGCCGCCTCCAGCCGCCGTGCGCCGCCGGGCAGCGCCGCCCGCGCTCCACCAGAGTGACGTGGCCGCTTGTGGGCCGTCTATTTTAAATCGCACGGTAGAATTTAAATCCCCGTGAAAGCTACAGCGGATCCAAATTGGTAGAATTGTACATGTCAAGGATCGTGTGTTACCATGGAGTGCCGAAGAAGATAGTGTCGGATCGAGGGACACAGTTCACCTCAAGGTTCTGGCAGAAGTTGCAAGAAACCATGGGAACCCACCTGAATTTTAGCTCTGCCTATCATCCCCAAACTGACGGGCAGACGGAAAGAACCAATCAGATTCTTGAAGATATGCTGAGGGCATGTGCACTCAAAAACAACCGGAGTTGGGACAAGAACTTACCATATGCGGAGTTCTTCTATAACAACAGCTATCAAGCTAGTATGAAGATGTCACCTTTCGAAGCTTTGTATGGGAGGAAGTGCAGAACTCCCCTATTTTGGAACTAAATAGGGGAAAGTAAAGTGTTTGGTCCCGAAGTACTACAAGAAGCCGACGCGAAAGTTAGGGAAATTCGCAACAACTTGAGGATAGCACAGACACGGCAAAAGAGCTATGCCGATGTACGGAGAAGAGAGCTCGTTTTCAACGTGGGAGACTATGTCTATCTCAAGGTGTCCCCTATCCGAGGACTTCGTCGGTTCAAGGTGAAAGGGAAGTTGTCACCTCGATACATCGGACCCGTTCAAGTTCAGGAGAGGAAAGGTGAAGTGGCGTATCAACTAGAATTACCGGCTCGCCTGTTGGATGTGCATGATGTATTCCATGTGTCACAGCTCAAGAAATGTCTGAGAACGTCTGAAGAGGTGTTACCCATGAATGAGGTTGACGTAGCTGAGGATTTGTCTTATGCCGAGCAACCCTCCAAGATTTTGGAAACAATGGAACGCCTCACAAGAAATAAAAGAATCTGGATGTGCAAGGTGCAGTGGAAGCATCACTCGGAAGAGGAAGCCACCTGGGAGCGAGAAGATGAGCCTAAGGCACAATTTCTGGAATTGTTTTCTTAGAACCCCAATCTCGAGGACGAGATTTATTTTAAGGTGGGTAGAGCTGTAACACCCCAAAATCCTGTTAAGAGGGGAATTTAAAAATTTTTGGACGTATTGCATGTGTTGCAAAATTTAAATTCAAACTGGAATTCAAATTAAACTCAAAACAGAAATGAAAAAGAAAAAGAAAAAGAAAAAAATAAACCTTCCCGGCCAGTGGGCCCAAACCCACGAGCTGGCCCACCCAAGCCCCGCGCCAGCCCACAGCCGCGCGCCCGCGCCCCCTCTCGCAGACAGGCGGGACCCACCTGTCATCCCCGAGCTCCCGCTTATCCGAACCCGGGACTGTTTCCCCGCGCGCGCGCGATCTTAACCGACCGGATTTCTGCCCGAATTCTGGTTCCAGGGGACTCCATCTAGATCTAAACTAACACGCCGCCCTCCCCCCGTCTAACAAAACCCCGGCATTGTCCCGTTTTTTCCCACGATCTGCCGTTTTTCTCTCCGGTGAGAACCCGAGCTTCTCCGGCGAATTCTGCTCGATCTTCGCTCGGGAATTCTGATCTAACTCGCTGGTTTTGATCCACCGCCTCCGGGGAACCTCGCGGGTGCAGAAAACTCGGTGGTTTGCGGTTCAAACACAGCGCCGACGAGTCTCGCCGTGAATTCACCTCGGACCTCGTCGCCGATCGCTTTGCAGGACCTCCGAGCTCAAGAAAACCCCCGAGGTGAGATCCCCGACCTCCCCTCTACCGATCTATGCCATAAAATCACAGTTTTAGGGAGAATTGACGAAGATCCGAAACTCTCCGGCGAGATCGCCGCCTCCCACCGCCGTACGCCGCCGGGCAGCGCCGCCCGCGCTCGATCAGAGCGACGTGGCCGCTTGTGCGCCGTCTATTTTAAATCGCACGGTAGAATTTAAATCCCCGCGTACCGGTTCGACGTTATAATCTCAGCCGTCTGTTTTAAATCGGATGGTCCACGTCAGCCCCGCGTTATAAAGGCCGGGATTCTTACGTGCTACCCCCTGGGGTTCTCGGAAAATAAGAGCTAGCCCCAGAAACTTCTGATCTAGCCCCTGGAACATCAGAAATTCATGTAAATTCAATTAAAAATCAGTTTTTGCCCCTGGACTTAATAAAAATTAGCAAAATCCCTCTGTTATGTGTAGTTAGACCCCTGGAAATTCCTAAAATAATATAATAGACCATGTAGTGGGGTGAATTTACCCTTTTAACCCTATGTGATATTAAATTTAGGAATTTGACTGTCTGTTTAGTATTTAAAATTTAAAAGATGGGACAAACACATTGCAAATTCAAATTAAAAACTTTCCTAGTACTTGGAAAACTTTGGAGTGAGATAAAAATAGATTTTTGGCTGAAATGAATCTGTTTAATTGATTATTCACATTTATTAGTTATAGGGACATATTTTAAAGTAGAGAATAATTCTGAAAATTAGTAAAATAAATGTAAAATAGTTCACATCAGAGGAGAAGTTCAAAAATATATTATTATATATTTTAGACTCAAAACCTATTCTGTTTAGATGAGGTGTCTTACTATTTTTATAATAAAGTTCACATAGGAAATAAATCTGAAAATATAGCAAACTAGGTATGAATAACTAGAAAATGATAAATGAAGTTTCCAAAATCCAAAGAATTCAGTTTAGGGTTGGTAGAAGGTCTGAAGACACATATGGAGTAGGAAAATACCTTTCATGCATACTTGGTAGCTAAAAGGTGTAGTAATTGAATATAAGGAATTTATTTAAATTGGAAACTCATATATAGTATGCAAACATAAATGTGAATACAAAAGTAGAAATCATATACACATGTTTAAAAGTGCATGTAAGCCAAAAATCAACACACATAGAGTAACCACAACACATAGAATTGTGAATGGCTTTCATAAATGTGAATGTGTGTTTTGTATGAAGTGGAAGTGTGAACTATGTCTTATGACTTGTTGTTTTCTTTTGCTATGTGTGATGGTATGAGTAGAACCTGCTCCAGAGCAAGATCTTCCTTTCCAAGATCAGGACTACCCATTCCAAGAGCAGCAGGAAGGAGGCAAGTGTCCTTGACCACTTTGTTCCTATACTAGGATGTGTAGATAGAATTATTTGCATTGTCAGTTGAAATATGAAACCCATGCTACGAAGTTTCCCTATAATTGCATTACCTTGTTTTCCTTGTAGCTTGGGATGGGATTTTATTCTATTTTGTCATTCATTCATATTACTTATGCTTAGCCATGCTTAGAATGGGATAAGTGGGATATGATATCATCAACTTGGTTACTTTACTCTTGAATGAGATATTGTGAGTTATGTAGAGGTAGGGATCAAGGCAAGTTGGATGTTTTGGTTGGTGCTGGGTGCACGAGACTCGGATTTGTGTTTCGTACTTACCTGGATCCTAAGGACCGGTTCATGGAGCATGTAACCTGGCTTTACCGTGCCAACCACATGCTGAGATGGGGCAGCTTGGCCAATTAATTAGGTGTATCCCCGGCGTAGTATGGGTGTGTTGGATGGTGCGGGGAATAGGTGTCAGCTGGACTACCATATGAACCGCAAGGCTCAAGAGGGGGCCACTGCAGCGGGGTTGGAGCCTCTTGTATGCTGTTAGGGGTGAAACCTCAGTGGGCCCACGCTCGTCGGGAATCCTTTTGTAAAGGCTTCGTAGTGATCTCCTGGCTACACACCTGGGAAGTGTGAATGTGGTTCGTAGCCACTGGCATAATGGAGGTTCTTTTAGTTCACCCAGCAACGGGGGATGAAATCACTACATGTGGGTACAGTGGTGCAAACTCTGCAGAGTCAAAACTGTCATGACAACCGTGCTCACGGTCAAGAGCGGCATGGACTTATTCATGATTAGAGGATGATGGCTTTGGAAGTTGTGGATGTTAAGCGGGGAGCTTAACATTGAAAATGATGTTATGGTTATTTGATTTTGATGGTGGGATGGGAGATTGGGACCATTTCACCTGTGTAGTAATGTAGGTGCTTAATAAGCTAAGGTGATAGGTATTAATCGCATAGTGCTTTAACCATGAGTTCAACCTCCCCTTGTTCTAGCCATGCATGACATAACTTTCCCACACTTGTTGAGTACCATCGATACTCAACCTTGCCTATTTGTTGGTTTATAGTGCTGCTCAGGTCAAGATAATGAAGTGGTGCTTAATGATCAAGACTTTGGGCCTGAAGAAGGTTTCTAGGTTCATGAAGTCCCCCGGGCAACGCCTGTGATGGAGCCCACAAGAATAATTATTCCGCTGCTATTTTATTTACTTGTTATGAACTTATTATCGTCCATTGAGACATATTCTATGTAAGACTTATTTATATTCGACACCTGGCTTGTAATAAATGATGCTTCACTATTTGTCATCACATGTATGAGAAAATGATCCTGGCATACATGTGATATTCACTCGGTTGTTCTTCGGAGAAACCGGGTGTGACAGAAGTGGTATCAGAGCCAAGGTTGCCCGTAGGAACGTGGACCTAGGTAGAAATGGACGTATTTAAGGGCCCTATTTTCTTAAAAATTATTTTAAAAGGTGTGTGTTGAAAAGTGTTATTTAATGGAGTCACTTTCTTCATCTTACCCCAACTTTCATTCAAAACAGAATTTTTGTTTAAAAGTTTATCTAACCTAAGTTTAAATGCTTTCTGTTTTAGATGGTTCGCAGGATTCGCACCGCTCGCAAGTCCACAGGAGGGAGAGTTCCCGTAGTTGCCCTTGCCCAAAGAGAGGAGAGCCGTCCGGTGACGTACCTTTCCTACGGATTGGCAGTAGGAGGCTTGTTGCGCCGTCTTCGACGTATGCTCCAAGCCGCCGGCAATACGGGCAAGCTAATCATACACTATAGCTCCACCAGGACGATCCGTGAAAAGAGGGAAGAATGGAGTTCAGAAATGAGGATTATCCATGAAAATCAGCTGTTTAAGATTCACCGCTCTCCAGCTTGTCGAGCGACACAGGTCGATGCGGAGAAGGATGTCACCTGGGAGGCCATCACCTGCCAGAGTCACATCTATCGTCGACACCTGGACAGAACTGAGTACATGTATGTCCTCCAGCACGAGAGTGGTACAACGGAGTATAAGTACCCGCCAGTGCAGCAAGGGACTTCCCATGAGCACATGGACTTGTGCTTGGAGGATGCTGCTATGCTCAACACTCGACTGCAGGAGTGTCAGAAGGAGCTTCAGGATGTTCGGGACACCCTGAAGGAAACCGAGGCGTTGCTTCGAGCCTGCTTGAGGGCGAGAGAAAGAGGAGATGGGAATGAACTGTGTGTCACTGTGAATGATACATGGACTCCTGACTCCCCAGATCGCCGGGCGATCAGGCGTCGGCGCACTTCTCCACCAGCAGCCTCCCCACCCAAAGCAAAGTCAGAAGGCAGCCGCAATAATGGGAAGATCCCGAGGAGCCAACTCAGGGATACGAGTAGTGTAGAGTCTTTCCCTTAGTTAGCAAGATGTGAAATAGTCGAGTCGTTACCTTAGTTAATGGTGTGTTAATGCTTGGTGTGTGACGTGAGTTGTTGAAGCCATGAGCAATTGTCCACAGCCTCGTCTTCAGATAGTTTTGCGTTGGTGTGTGAACCCACATGAAATAATAGTGCATTTATTTTTGTGTGAGACATGAACCCTCAGAAAGTATAACAAAGCCTCAATACTTCAAAGTAAAAACAAGTGAAAGTAGTAAGATAATACGTAATGCTTTAAATTAACATTTGGTTGATCATGCTAGATGGCCGGAATAGGAAAAGGGTCGTGCTGCCAACCCCGCCAACAACAACGATGAGGCCTGCAACCCTCATCTTTCTGGGAGCCAAGACAGGGGTGGACGCCGTGAGGTAGTTGATCCCATCCACCAAATGCTTGAAAATCAAAATCAGCTCATCCAGAACCTGACTCAAGTGGTGGCCAACTTGCATCAAGTTCCACCTCCACAAGTTGCACCACGCCAACCAAGGTTGAGTGAGTTTCTAGGAACTCAACCTCCGAAGTTTGCAAGTGCTGCTGAACCTCTGGAGCCAGATGACTGGCTAAAGACCATTGAGAGCAAGATGAGGATCATACAGTGCCAAGGGTTTGAGAGGGTGCTGTTTGCCTCTCATCAATTGCATGGACCTGCTGCTGATTGGTGCACCACCTACGTGGCCGCCCATCATGACCCTGAGAACATCACTTGGGAAGAGTTCAAGCGTAGCTTCCGCAACCATTACATACCTAGGGGTGAACTCGAAAACAAGAGGAAGGAGTTATGGGGTTGCAGCAAGGAAACATGATTGTGAGGGAATACCTCACTAAATTTACTCAACTCTCCCGTTATGCCCCACGGGACAGAGACTGATGAACAGAAACAGGATTGTTTCGTGGAAGGACTTACCACAGAAATGCAGTGTGCAATGTCCTCCAACGAGTATGAAAGCTTCCAAAAGATGGTGGACAGAGCATTTGTGGTAGAAAGGAAGCTGAAGGTCTTGGAAAATGAAAACAAGAGGAAGGCCGGGTGGTCACACCAAGCCTCAGGGAGCAACACCCGCCCACGTCTGATGCAGCAACCCGCAGGGCAGACGAACCGTGCTGCGATACCCTACTCAGCACCAAGAGGGTACAACCCGAACTACAGGCCTCCGGCAGCACCAATACAGCCACAACGTCAGTTCGTACAGCAGCCTCGCCCTACATATCAACCTCGACCAGTGTAACACCCCAAATTTTTAGTCAAGATTCAAATCTTTGGATTTAGAACCATAAAACATGTTCAGAGGGGAATTTAGAAATTTTTGGACGTATTGCATGTTTTGCAAAAATTCAAATTCAAATTGGAATTCAAATTATACTCAAAACAGAAAAGAAATGAAAAAGAAAAAGGAAAACCGGAAAAAAACTGGCCAGTGGGCCGAAACCCCAGCCGGCCCAGCAACCTCCCGCGCAGCCCGCCCCCGCGCGCGCCGCGCTGCCCCTCGCTGACGGGTGGGACCCGCCTGTCATCCCTAACCCCGCGACCCCGGACTCTTCTCCGCGCGCGCGCGATCGCAACCGATCGGGAAACCGCGCTCCGCAGCAGAATTCTGGACCCTGAGGACTCTAACTCGATCACAACAGAACCACCGCCCTCCCCCGGCTATAAAAACAATCGATCCGATCAGTTTTCCTCACGCGATCGCCGATTTTCGCTCCGGTGAGCACCGAGACTTCGCCGGTGAATTCTGGCCGATCTAAGCTCGGAAACTCTGATCTAACTCGTTGGTCTTGATCCACCGCCTCCGGGGAACTTTGCAGGTGCAGAAAACCCGAAGACTTACGGTGCAAATCCAGCTCCGACGAGCTTCGCCGTGGTTTTGCCTCGGACCTCGCCGCCGAGCACTTTCCAGGACCCCCGAGCTCGAGAAAACCCCCGAGGTGAGATCCCTGACCTCCCCTCTACCGATCTAGGCCATAAGATCACAGTTCTAGGCAGAATTCTCGAGGATCCGAAAGTTTCCGGCGAGATCGCCGCTTCCCGCCGCCGTGCGCCGCCGGCAGCGCCGCCCGCGCTCGATCAGAGCGACGTGGCCGCTTGTGCGCCGTTTATTTTAAATCGCACGGTAGACTTTAAAACCCCGCGTACCGGTTCGATGTTATAATCTCAGCCGTCGGTTTAAAATCAGACGGTCCACGTCAGCCCCGCGTTATAAAGACTGGAATTCTTACGTGCTACCCCCTGGGGTTCTCTGGAATTGAGAGCTAGCCCCGGAAACTTCAGATCTAGCCCCTGGAACTCCAGAAAATCATGTAAATTCATTTAAAAATCAGTTTTAGCCCCTGGACTTAATAGAAATTAAGAAAAACACCTCTGAAAAGTGTAGCTAGACCCCTGGAAATTATGAAAATGATATTATAGACCCTGTAATGGGATGAATTCATTATTCTAGCTCTGTTTAGTATTTAATTTAGAAAATTGAATATGTAACTAGTGTTTAAATATTAAAAAGGGGGACAAACATAATTGTCAAACTTATTAAAAACTTTCTCAGTACTTAAAAAACTTTGGAGTGAGATAAAAATATATTTTTGGGCTGAAATAAATCTGTTTCATCTATTATTCACATTTAATAGTGTAGGGACACATTTTTAAGTAAAGAATAGTTAAAGAAAAGTAGGGAAAATAATTATGAAATAGTATACATCAGAAGCCAAGGTCAAAATATGATCTTAAATTATTTAGGACCAGAACCTAATCTGTTTAGGTAGTGTGTATTACTAATTTAATAATAAAATACACAATTATGCATAAGAATATAAATCTGAAAATATAGAAACTAGTAAATGATAAATGGAGTTTCTAAAGTATAAAGAATTCAGTTTAGGGTTGATAGAAATTATGAAGGCACATATGGAGAAGAAAAATACTTTTCATACATACTTGGTAGTTTAATATATAAGGAATTTATTTAAAACTGAAACACACATATATATATGTATATATATATATATAGTATGTGAGTATAAATATGAACACCAAAGTAGGAATCCTACACATGTAAATGAAAGTGTATGCAAGCCCCAAATCAACACACATAGAGTATCCACAACACATAAAATGGTAAAGAAACTTTCATAAATGTGAATGTGTGGTTTGTATGAAGTGGAAGTGTGAACTATGTCTTATGATTGTTGTTTTTCTTTTGCTATGTGTGATGGTATGAAGTAGAACCTGCTCAAGAGCAAGTTATTCAATTCCAAGACCAAGACTACCCATTTCAAGAGCAGCAAGAAGGAGGCAAGTGTCCTTGACCACTTTGATCCTATGCTAGGATGTGTAGATAGAATTATTTGCATTGTCAAGTTAAATATGAAACCCATGCTAGGAAGTTTCCTAGAATTGCATTACCTTGTTTCCTTGAAGCTTGGGTTGGGATTTATATTGTCATGTCATTTATACACATGCATATGCTTAGCCATGCTTAGAATGGGATATTTGGGACATGAGATCATCAGTTTATATTACCATACTCTTGAATGAGACATTGTGAGTTATGTAGAGGTAGGGATCAAGGCAAGTTGGATGTTTTGGTTGTGTGCTGGGTGCACGAGACTTGGGTTTGTGTTTAGTACTTGCCTGGATCCTAAGGACCGGTTCATGGAGCATGTAACCCGGCTTTACAGTGCCAACCACATGCTGAGATGGGGCAGCTTAGCCAATTAATTAGGTGTATCCCCGGCGTAGTATGGGTGTGTTGGATGGTGCGGGGACTTAGGTGTCAGCTGGACTACCATATGAACCGCAAGGCTCAAGAGGGGGCCACTGCAGCGGGGTTGGAGCCTCTTGTATGCTGTTAGGGGTGAAACCTCAGTGGGCCCACGCTCGTCGGGAATCCCTTTGTAAAGGCTTCGTAGTGATCTCTTGGCCACACACCTGGGAAGTGTGAATGTGGTTCGTAGCCACTGGCATAATGGAGGTTCTTTTAGTCCACCCGGCAACGGGGGATGAAATCACTACTTGTGGGTACAGTGGTACAAACTCTGCAGAGTTAAAAACTGTCTTGACAGCCGTGCTCACGGTTAAGAGCGGCCTGGACTTATTCATGATTAGAGGATTGATGGTTGTGAATGTTAAGCGGGGAGCTTAACATTGGAAATGATGTTATGGTTATTGGATTATGATGATGGGATGGGAGATTGGAACCATTTCACCTGTGTAGTAATGTAGGTGCTTAATAAGCTAAGGTGATAGGTATTAATTGCGTAGTGCTTTAACCATGAGTTCAACCTCTCCTTGATCTAGCCATGCATGATATAATTTTTCCCACACTTGCTGAGTACCATTGGTACTCAACCTTGCATATTTGTTGGTTTATATTGCTGCTCAGGTCAAGATAATGAGATGGTGTATAATGACCAAGATTTTGGACCCGAGGAAGGTTTCTAGGTTCATGAAGACCCCCGGGCAACACCTGTGATGGAGCCCTAAAGAATAATATTCCGCTGCTAGTTTATTTACTTGTGATGAAGCATTAGTGTTCATTAAGACATTTGTGATGTAAGACTTATTTATAATCGACACCTGGCTTGTAATAAATGATGCTTCACTATTTGTCATCACATGTATGAGAAAATGATCCTGGCATACATGTGATATTCACTTGGTTGTTCTTCGGAAAAACCGGGTGTGACAGAGGTGGTATCAGAGCCAAGGTTGCCCGTAGGAACGTGGACCTAGGTAGAAATGGACGTATTTAAGGGCCCTATTTTCTTAAAAACTATTTTCCAAGGTGTGGGTGAAAAAGTGTTATTAAAAGGGTCATTTTCTTCATCTTACCCCAACTTTCATTCAAAATAGGATTTTTGTTTGAGATTTTATCTAACCTAATTTTAAATTCTTCTGTTTTAGATGGTTCGCATGATTCGCACCGCTCGTAAGTCCACGGGAGGGAGAGTTCCCGTAGTTGCCCTTGCTGAAAGAGAGGAGAGTCGTCCAGTGACGTACCTTTCCTACGGATTGGCAGTAGGAGATTTGTTGCGCCGTCTTCGACGTATGCTCGAAGCCGCCGGCAATACGGGCAAGCTCATCATCCACTATAACTCCACCAGGACCATCCGTGAGAAGAGGGAAGAATGGAGTTCGGAGATGAGGATTATACACGAGAATCAGCTGCTTAAGATCCACCACTCTCCAGCTTGTCGAGCAACACAAGTTGACGCGGAGAGAGATGTCACCTGGGAGGCCATCACCTGCCAGAGTCACATCTATCGTCGCCACTTGGACAAAACTGAGTACATGTATGTCCTCCAACGTGAGAGTGGTACCACGGAGTACAAGTACCCACCGGTGCAGCAAGGGACTTCCCATGAGCACATGGACTTATGCTTGGGAGATGCTGCTATGCTCAGCACTCGACTGCAGGAGTGTCAACAAGAGCTTCAGGATGTCCGAGATACTCTGAAGGAGACGGAGGCATTGCTGCGAGCGTGCTTAAAAGCGAGAGAAAGAGGAGATGGGAATAAACTGTGTGTCACCGTAAGTGATCCATGGACCCCTGACTCCCCGGATCGCCGAGCGATCAGGCGTCGTCGCACTTCTCCACCAGCAGCCTCCCCACCCAAAGCAGAGTCAGAAGGTAGCCGAAATGAGGAGGAAGATCCCGAGGAGCCAGCTCAAGAGGATGAGTAGTGTAGAGTCTTTCCCCTAGCTAGCAAGAGGTCGAGTAGCCGAGTCGTTACGAATTTAATGGTGTGATAATGCTTGGTGTGTGACGTGAGTTGTGGAAGCCATGAGCAAGTGTCCACAGCCTCGTCTTCAGATTGTTTTGCTTTGGTGTGAACCCACAGGAAATAATAGTGCATTTATTGGGTGTGAGATATAAAACCCTCGTAAGATTTTAACAAAACTTCAACACTTCAAAGTACAAACAAGTGAAAGTAGTAAGATGATACCAAATGCTTTCAAATTAACATTTGTGATTCTGCCAGATGGCCGGAAGAGGAAGAGGACGTGCTGCCAACCCCGCCAACAACAATGATGAGGCATGCAACTCTCATCTTTCTGGAGGCCAGAACCGGGGTGGTCGCCGTGAAGAAGTTGATCCTCTCCACCAAATGCTGGAGAATCAAAATCAGCTCATCCAGAACTTGACTCAAGTAGTGGCCAACTTGCATCAAGTTCCACCTCCACAAGCTGCACCACGCCAACCAAGGTTGAGTGAGTTTCTAGGAACTCAACCTCCAAAGTTTGCAAGTGCTGCTGAACCTCTGGAGGCAGATGATTGGCTGAAGACCATTGAAAGTAAGATGAGAATCATACAATGCCAAGGGTATGAGAGGGTGCTGTTTGCCTCTCATCAATTGCAGGGACCTGCTGCTGATTGGTGGACCGCCTACGTGGCCGCCCATCATGACCCTGAGAGCATCACTTGGGAAGAGTTCAAGCGTAGCTTCCGCAACCATTACATCCCAAGAGGTGAACTCAAAAACAAGAGGAAAGAGTTTTTGGGACTGCAGCAGGGAAACATGACGGTGAGGGAATACCTCACTAAATTCACTCAACTATCCCGTTATGCTCCACGAGACATAGAGACAGATGAGCAGAAACAATATTGTTTCGTGGAAGGACTTACCGCAGAGATGCAGTGCGCAATGTCCTCCAATGAGTATGAAAGCTTTCAGAAGATGGTGGACAGAGCATTTGTGGTGGAAAGGAAGCTGAAGGCCCTGGAAAATGAGAATAAGAGGAAGGCTGGGTGGTCACATCAAGCCTCAGGGAGCAACACCCGCCCACGTATGATGCAGCAACCTACGGGGCAGACAAGCCGTGCTGCGGTACCCTATTCAGCACCAAGAGGGTACAACCCAAACTACAGGCCTCCCGCAGCACCAGCACAGCCGCAACGTCAGTTTGTACAACAGCCTCGCCCCGCATATCCACCTCGACCAGCAGTGCAAGGACCCCCAAACCAACCCCAAGACAACAAGGGCCAAGCATCTAAGATTGGGGTGCAATGTTTCAGCTGTGGTGAAGTGGGGCACTACGCCCATAAGTGTCCAAAGAAGAAGCCCACGCAACCACAGCAGCAGAACGTAATGAGAGGACGGGTGAACCACGTCACTATGGAGGAAGCACAAGAGGCACCCGACGTGGTAGTTGGTAAGTTTCCTGCCAATTTACACCTTGCAACTCTGCTGTTTGATTCTGGTGCTACCCATTCGTTCATTGCTCAAGGGTTTGTTAAGAAGCATGACCTAGCAACCACACAAATGAACCATATGCTAGCGGTAAATTCTCCAGGTGGAGAAATAAGGACAAGACAAGTGTGTCCCAAAGTGAACCTAGACATTAATGGGGTAGTATTTACCGCTAACCTCATAGTGATCGATTCACAAGGGATAGATATTATTTTGGGTATGGATTGGTTGACCAAACATAATGGAATCATCCATTGTTCGACCAGAACGGTGGAACTAACTCACCCTAGTGGCACAAGAGTAAAGTTCATAACGATACACGAGCCTAGGAGGGACATTAAATTAAATCAAGTGGAGGTGAAAGTTGAGGAAATCCGGACTATCAGGGAATATCCAGATGTTTTTCCGGAGGAGTTGCCAGGAATGCCTCCCGACCGTGACGTGGAATTCGCAATCGAGCTAGTACCGGGAACAGCCCCGATATACAAGAGACCTTATCGAATGGACTCCAAGCAGCTAGAAGAGCTCAAGGATCATTTGAGAGAATTGACGGAAAAGGGGTATGTTCGCCCTAGTTCCTCACCATGGGGAGCTCCGGTAATATTTGTGCCTAAGAAAGATGGAACTCAAAGGTTATGCGTGGATTACCGTGCCTTGAATGAGGTGACCATCAAGAACAAGTATCCATTACCCCGCATTGAAGACTTGTTTGATCAGTTGAGGGGAGCTTGCGTGTTCTCGAAAATTGATCTCAGGTCGGGATACCACCAACTCAAGATAAGGCAATCTGATATTCCCAAGACAGCTTTCGTATCTCGGTACGGACTGTATGAATACACTGTCATGCCTTTCGGGCTAACCAATGCCCCGGCATATTTCATGTACCTCATGAACAAGGTATTCATGGAATATCTGGACAAATTTGTGGTGGTTTTCATAGATGATATTCTCGTCTTCTCCAAAGATGAAGAAGAACATGAGAAACATCTAAGGTTGGTGTTACAGAGGCTGAGAGAACACCAACTATATGCCAAGTTGAGCAAGTGTGAGTTTTGGCTAAAGAGAGTTCCCTTTTTGGGACATATAATCTCGGAGGGAGGAATCTCCGTAGATCCCACCAAAATCGAAGATATCCAGAAATGGAAAACCCCTGAAAATGTCGGGGAAGTTCGAAGCTTTTTGGGATTGGCTGGATACTATCGACGGTTTATTGAGGGATTCTCCAAGATCTCGAGACCTCTCACCAAACTGTTGGAAAAGGGAATCACATTCACTTGGACGCCACAGTGCGATACGAGCTTTCAGGAGCTAAAGAAGAGATTGACAACAGCCCCCGTGTTGGTTATGCCAGATATGCAGAAGAATTTCACGGTGTACTGCGATGCCTCTGGAAACGGGTTGGGATGTGTTCTCATGCAAGAGGGACATGTCGTGGCATATGCATCCCGGCAGCTTCGGAAGCACGAGAAGAACTATCCTACACATGACTTAGAGCTAGCTGCAGTGGTACACGCGTTGAAAATTTGGAGGCACTATTTGATGGGGAAGAGGACAGAGATATATACGGGTCATAAGAGTTTGAAGTACATATTCACACAGCCAGATCTCAACCTTAGACAAAGGAGATGGTTAGAGCTAATCAATGACTTTGATGTAGGCATCAACTATCATCCCGGGAAAGCAAACGTCGTGGCCGATGCCTTGAGTCGGAAAGCGCAGGTCAATAAGTTGAGCTTGAAGGATATGCCTGCAGAATTGAAGGACGAGGTTATAAGGCTCAATCTATGTCTAGTAAATAGTGGTGAAGCCATCGCCATGGAAGTGGACTCCACTCTTTAGCGAGACATACGCGAGGGACAAAAGAATGATGAGAAGATACAAGAGATCAGACAGCTCATCAAGGAAAATAAAGCTCCTGGTTTTAGAGAGGATGAACAAGGGACGGTGTGGCACGGGAAAAGGATCTGTGTGCCAGAAGTAAAGGAGATTCGTAAATTAATTTTGGAGGAGGCTCACGATTCCGACTATTCCATTCATCCTGGGAGTACGAAGATGTACCAGGATCTCAAGAGCAGGTATTGGTGGTATGGCATGAAGCGAGATGTCGCGGAACATGTTGCCCTATGTGACACATGTCAGTTGGTGAAAGCAGAACATCAACGACCCGCGGGATTATTGCAACCACTCAAAGTACCTGAATGGAAGTGGGAAGAAATCAGCATGGATTTTGTCGTGGGATTGCCTAGGACCCAATCCGGGCATGATTCAATATGGGTCATTATTGATAGGCTAACCAAGGTAGCTCATTTCATCCCTGTGAAAGAAAGCTACAGCGGATCCAAATTGGCAGAATTGTACATGTCAAGGATTGTGTGTTACCATGGAGTGCCAAAGAAGATAGTGTCGGACCGAGGGACACAGTTCACCTCGAGGTTTTGGCAGAAGTTGCATGAAACCATGGGAACCCATCTGAATTTCAGCTCTGCCTATCATCCCCAAACTGACGGGCAGACGGAGAGAACCAATCAGATCCTTGAAGATATGTTAAGGGCATGTGCACTCAAAAACAATAGGAGTTGGGACAAGAACTTACCGTATGCGGAGTTTTCCTATAACAACAGTTATCAAGCTAGTATGAAGATGTCACCGTTTGAAGCTTTGTATGGAAGGAAATGCAGAACTCCCCTATTTTGGAACCAAACAGGAGAAAGTAAGGTGTTTGGTCCCGAAGTGCTACAAGAAGCCGAAGCAAAGGTGAGGGAGATTCGCAACAACTTGAGGATAGCACAGACACGCCAGAAGAGTTATGCTGATGTACGAAGAAGAGAGCTCGTTTTCAACGTGGGAGACTATGTTTATCTCAAGGTGTCCCCTATCAGAGGACTTCGTCGGTTCAAAGTAAAAGGGAAGTTGTCACCTCGATACATCGGACCCTTTCAAGTTTTGGAAAGAAAAGGCGAAGTGGCGTACCAACTAGAGTTGCCGGTTCATCTGTCGGACGTGCACGATGTGTTCCATGTGTCGCAACTCAAGAAATGTCTGAGGACGCCTGAGGAGGTGTTACCCATGAACGAAGTGGATGTAGCTGAGGATTTGTCTTATGCCGAGCAACCATACAAGATTTTGGAGACAATGGAACGCCTCACCAGAAATAAGAGAATCAGGATGTGCAAGGTGCAGTGGAAGCATCACTCAGAAGAGGAAGCCACCTGGGAACGGGAAGATGAGCTTAAGGCACAATTTCCGGAATTATTTTCTTAGAAACACCAATCTTGAGGACGAGATTTCTTTTAAGGGGGGTAGAGCTGTAACACCCCAAATTTTTAGTCAAGATTCAAATCTTTGGATTTAGAACCATAAAACATGTTCAGAGGGGAATTTAGAAATTTTTGGACGTATTGCATGTTTTGCAAAAATTCAAATTCAAACTGGAATTCAAATTATACTCAAAACAGAAAAGAAATGAAAAAGAAAAAGGAAAACCGGAAAAAAACTGGCCAGTGGGCCGAAACCCCAGCCGGCCCAGCAACCTCCCGCGCAGCCCGCCCCCGCGCGCGCCGCGCTGCCCCTCGCTGACGGGTGGGACCCGCCTGTCATCCCTAACCCCGCGACCCCGGACTCTTCTCCGCGCGCGCGCGATCGCAACCGATCGGGAAACCGCGCTCCGCAGCAGAATTCTGGACCCTGAGGACTCTAACTCGATCACAACAGAACCACCGCCCTCCCCCGGCTATAAAAACAATCGATCCGATCAGTTTTCCTCACGCGATCGCCGATTTTCGCTCCGGTGAGCACCGAGACTTCGCCGGTGAATTCTGGCCGATCTAAGCTCGGAAACTCTGATCTAACTCGTTGGTCTTGATCCACCGCCTCCGGGGAACTTTGCAGGTGCAGAAAACCCGAAGACTTACGGTGCAAATCCAGCTCCGACGAGCTTCGCCGTGGTTTTGCCTCGGACCTCGCCGCCGAGCACTTTCCAGGACCCCCGAGCTCGAGAAAACCCCCGAGGTGAGATCCCTGACCTCCCCTCTACCGATCTAGGCCATAAGATCACAGTTCTAGGCAGAATTCTCGAGGATCCGAAAGTTTCCGGCGAGATCGCCGCTTCCCGCCGCCGTGCGCCGCCGGCAGCGCCGCCCGCGCTCGATCAGAGCGACGTGGCCGCTTGTGCGCCGTTTATTTTAAATCGCACGGTAGACTTTAAAACCCCGCGTACCGGTTCGATGTTATAATCTCAGCCGTCGGTTTAAAATCAGACGGTCCACGTCAGCCCCGCGTTATAAAGACTGGAATTCTTACGTGCTACCCCCTGGGGTTCTCTGGAATTGAGAGCTAGCCCCGGAAACTTCAGATCTAGCCCCTGGAACTCCAGAAAATCATGTAAATTCATTTAAAAATCAGTTTTAGCCCCTGGACTTAATAGAAATTAAGAAAAACACCTCTGAAAAGTGTAGCTAGACCCCTGGAAATTATGAAAATGATATTATAGACCCTGTAATGGGATGAATTCATTATTCTAGCTCTGTTTAGTATTTAATTTAGAAAATTGAATATGTAACTAGTGTTTAAATATTAAAAAGGGGGACAAACATAATTGTCAAACTTATTAAAAACTTTCTCAGTACTTAAAAAACTTTGGAGTGAGATAAAAATATATTTTTGGGCTGAAATAAATCTGTTTCATCTATTATTCACATTTAATAGTGTAGGGACACATTTTTAAGTAAAGAATAGTTAAAGAAAAGTAGGGAAAATAATTATGAAATAGTATACATCAGAAGCCAAGGTCAAAATATGATCTTAAATTATTTAGGACCAGAACCTAATCTGTTTAGGTAGTGTGTATTACTAATTTAATAATAAAATACACAATTATGCATAAGAATATAAATCTGAAAATATAGAAACTAGTAAATGATAAATGGAGTTTCTAAAGTATAAAGAATTCAGTTTAGGGTTGATAGAAATTATGAAGGCACATATGGAGAAGAAAAATACTTTTCATACATACTTGGTAGTTTAATATATAAGGAATTTATTTAAAACTGAAACACACATATATATATGTATATATATATATATAGTATGTGAGTATAAATATGAACACCAAAGTAGGAATCCTACACATGTAAATGAAAGTGTATGCAAGCCCCAAATCAACACACATAGAGTATCCACAACACATAAAATGGTAAAGAAACTTTCATAAATGTGAATGTGTGGTTTGTATGAAGTGGAAGTGTGAACTATGTCTTATGATTGTTGTTTTTCTTTTGCTATGTGTGATGGTATGAAGTAGAACCTGCTCAAGAGCAAGTTATTCAATTCCAAGACCAAGACTACCCATTTCAAGAGCAGCAAGAAGGAGGCAAGTGTCCTTGACCACTTTGATCCTATGCTAGGATGTGTAGATAGAATTATTTGCATTGTCAAGTTAAATATGAAACCCATGCTAGGAAGTTTCCTAGAATTGCATTACCTTGTTTCCTTGAAGCTTGGGTTGGGATTTATATTGTCATGTCATTTATACACATGCATATGCTTAGCCATGCTTAGAATGGGATATTTGGGACATGAGATCATCAGTTTATATTACCATACTCTTGAATGAGACATTGTGAGTTATGTAGAGGTAGGGATCAAGGCAAGTTGGATGTTTTGGTTGTGTGCTGGGTGCACGAGACTTGGGTTTGTGTTTAGTACTTGCCTGGATCCTAAGGACCGGTTCATGGAGCATGTAACCCGGCTTTACAGTGCCAACCACATGCTGAGATGGGGCAGCTTAGCCAATTAACTAGGTGTATCCCCGGCGTAGTATGGGTGTGTTGGATGGTGCGGGGACTTAGGTGTCAGCTGGACTACCATATGAACCGCAAGGCTCAAGAGGGGGCCACTGCAGCGGGGTTGGAGCCTCTTGTATGCTGTTAGGGGTGAAACCTCAGTGGGCCCACGCTCGTCGGGAATCCCTTTGTAAAGGCTTCGTAGTGATCTCTTGGCCACACACCTGGGAAGTGTGAATGTGGTTCGTAGCCACTGGCATAATGGAGGTTCTTTTAGTCCACCCGGCAACGGGGGATGAAATCACTACTTGTGGGTACAGTGGTACAAACTCAGCAGAGTTAAAAACTGTCTTGACAGCCGTGCTCACGGTTAAGAGCGGCCTGGACTTATTCATGATTAGAGGATTGATGGTTGTGAATGTTAAGCGGGGAGCTTAACATTGGAAATGATGTTATGGTTATTGGATTATGATGATGGGATGGGAGATTGGAACCATTTCACCTGTGTAGTAATGTAGGTGCTTAATAAGCTAAGGTGATAGGTATTAATTGCGTAGTGCTTTAACCATGAGTTCAACCTCTCCTTGATCTAGCCATGCATGATATAATTTTTCCCACACTTGCTGAGTACCATTGGTACTCAACCTTGCATATTTGTTGGTTTATATTGCTGCTCAGGTCAAGATAATGAGATGGTGTATAATGACCAAGATTTTGGACCCGAGGAAGGTTTCTAGGTTCATGAAGACCCCCGGGCAACACCTGTGATGGAGCCCTAAAGAATAATATTCCGCTGCTAGTTTATTTACTTGTGATGAAGCATTAGTGTTCATTAAGACATTTGTGATGTAAGACTTATTTATAATCGACACCTGGCTTGTAATAAATGATGCTTCACTATTTGTCATCACATGTATGAGAAAATGATCCTGGCATACATGTGATATTCACTTGGTTGTTCTTCGGAAAAACCGGGTGTGACAACCAGCCGTACAAGGACCCCCAAACCAACCCCAAGACAACAAAGACCAGGCACCTAAGGTTGGGGTGCAATGTTTCAACTGTGGTGAAGTGGGGCACTACGCCCATAAGTGCCCAAAGAAGAAGCCCACGCAGCCACAACAGCAGAATGTAATGAGAGGACGGGTGAACCACGTCACCATGGAGGAAGCGCAAGAGGCACCTGACGTGGTAGTTGGTAAGTTTCCTGCCAATTTACACATTGCAACCCTGTTGTTTGATTCTGGTGCTACCCACTCGTTCATTGCCCAAGGGTTTGTTAAGAAGCATGACCTAGCAACAACACAAATGAACTATATGCTAGCAGTAAACTCTCTAGGTTGAGAAATACGGACAAGACAAGTGTGTCCCAAAGTGAACCTAGACATTAATGGGGTAGTATTTATTGCTAACCTCATAGTGATAGATTCACAAGGGATAGATATTATCTTGGGTATGGATTGGTTGACCAAACATAAAGGAATCATCCATTGTTCGACCAGAACAGTGGAACTAACTCACCCTAGTGGCACAAGAGTAAAGTTTATAACAATACAAGAGCCTAGGAGGGACATTAAATTAAATCAAGTTGAGGTGAAAGTGGAGGAGATCAGGATCATCAGGGAATATCTAGATGTTTTTCCGGAGGAGTTGCCAGGAATGCCTCCTGATCGTGAAGTGGAATTCACAATTGAGCTAGTGCCTGGAACAGCCCCGATATACAAGAGACCTTATCGGATGGACTCCAAGCAGCTGGGAGAACTCAAGGATCATTTGAGAGAATTGACAGAGAAGGGGTATATTCGTCCTAGTTCCTCACCTTGGTGAGCTCTAGTGATATTTGTGCCCAAGAAGGACGGAACCCAAAGGTTATGCGTCGACTACCGTGCCTTGAATGAGGTAACCATCAAGAACAAGTACCCATTACCCTGCATTGAAGACTTGTTTGATCAGTTGAGGGGAGCTTGTGTGTTCTCGAAAATTGATCTCAGGTCGGGATACCACCAACTTAAGATAAGGCAAGCCGATATTCCCAAGACAGCTTTCGTATCTCGGTACGGATTGTATGAATACACCGTCATGCCTTTCGGGCTAACGAATGCCCCGGCATACTTCAAGTATCTCATGAACAAGGTATTCATGGAATATCTGTACAAATTTGTGGTGGTTTTCATAGATAACATTCTCGTTTTCTCCAAGGATGAAGAGGAACATGAGAAACATCTAAGGTTGGTGTTGCAGAAGCTGAGAGAACACCAACTATATGCCAAGTTGAGCAAGTGTGAGTTTTGGCTGAAGAGAGTTCCCTTCTTAGGACATATCATCTCAGAGGGAGGAAACTCCGTGGATCCCGCCAAAATCGAGGATATACAGAAGTGGAAGACCCCTGAAAATGTCGGGGAAGTTCGAAGCTTCTTAGGATTGGCAGGATACTATCGACGGTTTATTGAGGGATTCTCTAAGATCTCGAGACCCCTCACCAAACTGTTGGAGAAGGGAATCACATTCACATGGACGCCGCAGTGCGAGACGAGTTTTCAGGAGTTAAAGAAAAGATTGACAACAGCCCCAGTGCTAGTTATGCCAGATATGCAGAAGAACTTTACGGTGTACTGCGATGCCTCTGGAAACGGGTTAGGATGTGTTCTCATGAAAGAAGGGCACGTCGTGGCTTATGCATCCCGGCAGCTCCGGAAGCACGAGAAGAACTATCCTACACATGACCTAGAGCTAGCCGCAGTGGTACACGCGTTGAAAATTTGGCGGCACTACTTGATGGGGAAGAGGACAGAGATATATACGGACCATAAGAGTTTAAAGTACATTTTCACACAGCCAGATCTCAACCTCAGACAAAGGAGATGGTTAGAGCTAATCAATGACTTTGATGTGGGCATCAACTATCATCCTGGGAAAGCAAACGTCATGGCAGATGCTTTAAGTCGGAAAGTGCAGGTCAATAAGTTGAGCTTGAAGGACATGCCTGCAGAATTGAAGGACGAGGTTATAAGGCTCAATCTATGCCTTGTGAATAGTGGTGAAGCCATCGCCATGGAAGTGGACTCCACACTAGAGCGAGAAATACGCGAGGGTCAAAAGGATGACGAGAAGATACAAGAAATCAGGCAATTCATCAAGGAAAATAAAGCCCCTAGTTTCAGAGAGGATGAACAAGGAACGGTGTGACACGGGAAAAGAATCTATGTGCCAGAAGTAAAGAAGATCCGCGAATTGATTTTGAAGGAGGCTCACGATTCTGACTATTCCATTCATCCTGGGAGTACGAAGATGTACCAGGACCTCAAGAGCAGGTATTGGTGGTATGGCATGAAGCGAGATGTCGCGGAACATGTTGCCCTATGTGACACATGCCAGTTGGTGAAAGCAGAACATCAACGACCCGCGGGATTATTGCAACCACTCAAAGTGCCTGAATGGAAATGGGAAGAAATCGGTATGGATTTCATAGTGGGATTGCCTAGGACCCAATCAGGGTATGATTCAATATGGGTCATCATCGACAGGCTAACCAAGGTAGCTCATTTCATCCCCGTGAAAGAAAGCTACAGCGGATCCAAATTGGTAGAATTGTACATGTCAAGGATCGTGTGTTACCATGGAGTGCCGAAGAAGATAGTGTCGGATCGAGGGACACAGTTCACCTCAAGGTTCTGGCAGAAGTTGCATGAAACCATGGGAACCCACCTGAATTTTAGCTCTGCCTATCATCCCCAAACTGACGGGCAGACGGAAAGAACCAATCAGATACTTGAAGATATGCTGAGGGCATGTGCACTCAAAAACAACCGGAGTTGGGACAAGAACTTACCATATGCGGAGTTCTTCTATAACAACAGCTATCAAGCTAGTATGAAGATGTCACCTTTCGAAGCTTTGTATGGGAGGAAGTGCAGAACTCCCCTATTTTGGAACTAAACAGGGGAAAGTAAAGTGTTTGGTCCCGAAGTACTACAAGAAGCCGAGGCGAAAGTTAGGGAAATTCGCAACAACTTGAGGATAGCACAGACACGGCAAAAGAGCTATGCCGATGTACGGAGAAGAGAGCTCGTTTTCAACGTGGGAGACTATGTCTATCTCAAGGTGTCCCCTATCCGAGGACTTCGTCGGTTCAAGGTGAAAGGGAAGTTGTCACCTCGATACATCGGACCCGTTCAAGTTCAGGAGAGGAAAGGCGAAGTGGCGTATCAACTAGAATTACCGGCTCGCCTGTTGGATGTGCACGATGTATTCCATGTGTCACAGCTCAAGAAATGTCTGAGAACGCCTGAAGAGGTGTTACCCATGAATGAGGTTGACGTAGCTGAGGATTTGTCTTATGCCGAGCAACCCTCCAAGATTTTGGAAACAATGGAACGCCTCACAAGAAATAAAAGAATCTGGATGTGCAAGGTGCAGTGGAAGCATCACTCGGAAGAGGAAGCCACCTGGGAGCGAGAAGATGAGCCTAAGGCACAATTTCTGGAATTGTTTTCTTAGAACCCCAATCTCGAGGACGAGATTTATTTTAAGGTGGGTAGAGCTGTAACACCCCAAAATCCTGTTAAGAGGGGAATTTAAAAATTTTTGGACGTATTGCATGTGTTGCAAAATTTAAATTCAAACTGGAATTCAAATTAAACTCAAAACAGAAATGAAAAAGAAAAAGAAAAAGAAAAAAATAAACCTTCCCGGCCAGTGGGCCCAAACCCACGAGCCGGCCCACACAAGCCCCGCGCCAGCCCACAGCCGCGCGCCCGCGCCCCCTCTCGCAGACAGGCGGGACCCACCTGTCATCCCCGAGCTCCCGCTTATCCGAACCCGGGACTGTTTCCCCGCGCGCGCGCGATCTTAACCGACCGGATTTCTGCCCGAATTCTGGTTCCAGGGGACTCCAACTAGATCTAAACTAACACGCCGCCCTCCCCCCGTCTAACAAAACCCCGGCATTGTCCTGTTTTTTCCCACGATCTGCCGTTTTTCTCTCCGGTGAGAACCCGAGCTTCTCCGGCGAATTCTGCTCGATCTTCGCTCGGGAATTCTAATCTAACTCGCTGGTTTTGATCCACCGCCTCCGGGGAACCTCGCGGGTGCAGAAAACTCGGTGGTTTGCGGTTCAAACACAGCGCCGACGAGCCTCGCCGTGAATTCACCTCGGACCTCGTCGCCGATCGCTTTGCAGGACCTCCGAGCTCAAGAAAACCCCCGAGGTGAGATCCCCGACCTCCCCTCTACCGATCTATGCCATAAAATCACAGTTTTAGGGAGAATTGACGAAGATCCGAAACTCTCCGGCGAGATCGCCGCCTCCCACCGCCGTACGCCGCCGGGCAGCACCGCCCACGCTCGATCAGAGCGACGTGGCCGCTTGTGCGCCGTCTATTTTAAATCGCACGGTAGAATTCAAATCCCCGCGTACCGGTTCGACGTTATAATCTCAGCCGTCTGTTTTAAATCGGATGGTCCACGTCAGCCCCGCGTTATAAAGGCCGGGATTCTTACGTGCTACCCCCTGGGGTTCTCGGAAAATAAGAGCTAGCCCCAGAAACTTCTGATCTAGCCCCTGGAACATCAGAAATTCATGTAAATTCAATTAAAAATCAGTTTTTGCCCCTGGACTTAATAAAAATTAGCAAAATCCCTCTGTTATGTGTAGTTAGACCCCTGGAAATTCCTAAAATAATATAATAGACCATGTAGTGGGGTGAATTTACCCTTTTAACCCTATGTGATATTAAATTTAGGAATTTGACTGTGTGTTTAGTATTTAAAATTTAAAAGATGGGACAAACACATTGCAAATTCAAATTAAAAACTTTCCTAGTACTTGGAAAACTTTGGAGTGAGATAAAAATAGATTTTTGGCTGAAATGAATCTGTTTAATTGATTATTCACATTTATTAGTTATAGGGACATATTTTAAAGTAGAGAATAATTCTGAAAATTAGTAAAATAAATGTAAAATAGTTCACATCAGAGGAGAAGTTCAAAAATATATTATTATATATTTTAGACCCAAAACCTATTCTGTTTAGATGAGGTGTCTTACTATTTTTATAATAAAGTTCACATTTAGGCATAGGAAATAAATCTGAAAATATAGCAAACTAGGTATGAATAACTAGAAAATGATAAATGAAGTTTCCAAAATCCAAAGAATTCAGTTTAGGGTTGGTAGAAGGTCTGAAGACAGATATGGAGTAGGAAAATACCTTTCATGCATACTTGGTAGCTAAAAGGTGTAGTAATTGAATATAAGGAATTTATTTAAATTGGAAACTCATATATAGTATGCAAACATAAATGTGAATACAAAAGTAGAAATCATATGCACATGTTTAATAGTGCATGTAAGCCAAAAATCAACACACATAGAGTAACCACAACACATAGAATTGTGAATAGCTTTCATAAATGTGAATGTGTGGTTTGTATGAAGTGGAAGTGTGAACTATGTCTTATGACTTGTTGTTTTCTTTTGCTATGTGTGATGGTATGAGTAGAACCTGCTCCAGAGCAAGTTCTTCCTTTCCAGGTTCAGGACTACCCATTCCAAGAGCAGCAGGAAGGAGGCAAGTGTCCTTGACCACTTTGTTCCTATACTAGGATGTGTAGATAGAATTATTTGCATTGTCAATTGAAATATGAAATCCATGCTAGGAAGTTTCCCTAGAATTGCATTACCTTGTTTTCCTTGTAGCTTGGGATGGGATTTTGTTCTATTTTGTCATTCATTCATATTACTTACGCTTAGCTATGCTTAGAATGGGATAAGTGGGATATGATATCATCAACTTGGTTACTTTACTCTTGAATGAGATATTGTGAGTTATGTAGAGGTAGGGATAAAGGCAAGTTGGATGTTTTGGTTGGTGCTGGGTGCACGAGACTCGGGTTTGTGTTTCGTACTTGCTTGGATCCTAAGGACCGGTTCATGGAGCATGTAACCTGGCTTTACCGTGCCAACCTCATGCTGAGATGGTCAGGTTGGACAATTAATTAGGTGTATCCCCGGCGTAGTATAGGTGTGTTGGATGGTGCGGGGAATAGGTGTCAGCTGGACTACCATATGAACCGCAAGGCCCAAGAGGGGGCCACTGCAGCGGGGTTGGAGCCTCTTGTATGCTGTTAGGGGTGAAACCTCAGTGGGACCACGCTCGTCGGGAATCTCTTTGTAAAGGCTTCATAGTGATCTCCTGGCTACACACCTGGGAAGTGTGAATGTGGTTCGTAGCCACTGGCATAATGGAGGTTCTTTTAATCCACCCGGCAACGGGGGATGAAATCACTACATGTGGGTACAGTGGTGCAAACTCTGCAGAGTCAAAACTGTCATGACAGCCGTGCTCACGGTCAAGAGCGGCTTGGACTTATTCATGATTAGAGGATGATGTCTTTGGAAGTTGTGGATGTTAAGCGGGGAGATTAACATTGAAAATGATGTTATGGTTATTTGATTTTGATGATGGGATGGGAGATTGGGACCATTTCACCTGTGTAGTAATGTAGGTGCTTAATAAGCTAAGGTGATAGGTATTAATTGCATAGTGCTTTAACCATGAGTTCAACCTCCCCTTGTTCTAGCCATGCATGACATAACTTTCCCACACTTGTTGAGTACCATCGGTACTCAATCTTGCCTATTTGTTGGTCTATATTGCTGCTCAGGTCAAGATAATGAAGTGGTGTTTAATGATCAAGACTTTGGGCCCGAAGAAGGTTTCTAGGTTCATGAAGTCCCCCGGGCAACGCCTGTGACGGAGCCCACAAGAATAATTATTCCGCTGCTATTTTATTTACTTGTTATGAACTTATTATCGTCCATCGAGACATATGCTATGTAAGACTTATTTATATTCGACACCTGGCTTGTAATAAATGATGCTTCACTATTTGTCATCACATGTATGAGAAAATGATCCTGGCATACATGTGATATTCACTCGGTTGTTCTTCGGAGAAACCGGGTGTGACACCAGGTGACATCCTTCTCCGCATTGACCTGTGTTGCTCGACAAGCTGGAGAGCGGTGGATCTTGAGCAGCTGATTTTCATGGACAATGCTCATTTCTGAACTCCATTCTTCCCGCTTCTCACGGATGGTTTGGGTGGAGCTGTAGTGTATGATTAGCTTGCCCGTATTGCCGGCGGCTTGGAGCATACGTCGAAGACGGCGCAACAAGCCTCCTACTGCCAATCCGTAGGAGAGATACGTCACCGGACGGTTCTCCTCTCTCAGGGCAAGGGCAACTACGGGAACTCTACCTCCGTTGGACTTGCGAGCGGTGCGGATCATGCGAACCATCTAAAACATAAAGCATTTAAAATTAAGTTACATAAGATTTTAAACAAAAATCATATTTTGAATAAAAGTTGGGATAAGATGAATAAAGTGGCCCATTAAATAACATTTTCCAACCCACACATTTGTAAAATAGTTTTTAAGAAAATAGGGTCCTTAAATACGTCCATTTCTACCTAGGTCCACGTTCCTACGGGCAACCTTGGCTCTGATACCACTTCTGTCAGACCCGGATTCTCCGAAGAACAACCGAGTGAATATCACATGTATGCCAGGATCATTTTCTCACATATGTGATGACAAATAGTGAAGCATCTTTTATTACAAGCCAGGTGTCGAATATGAATAAGTATTACATAGCATATGTCTCGATGGACGATAATAAGTTCATAACAAGTAAATAAAAGAGCAGCGGAATATTATTCTTGTGGGCTCTGTCACAGGCGTTGCCCGGGGGACTCCATGAACCTAGAATCCTTCTTCGGGTCCAAAGTCTTGGTCATTGAACACCACATCGTCCCCTTGACCTGAGCAGCAATTTAAACCAACAAATATGCAAGGTTGAGTCCGTGGGTACTCAGCAAGTGTGGGAAAGTTATGTCATGCATGGCTAGAGCAAGGAGAGGTTGAACTCATGGTTTAAGCACTACGCAATTAATACCTATCACCTTAGCTTATTAAGCACCTACAATACTACACAGGTGAAATGGTCCCAATCCCTCAACCCATCATCAATATCAAGTAAACATAGTCTCATCCAATATGTTAAGCTTCCCGCTTAACATCCTCAACATCCCAATTCATCATCCTCTAATCATGAATAAGTCCAAACCGCTCTTGACCGTGAGCACGGCTGTCATGACAGTTTTGACTCTGCAAAGTTTGCACCACTGTACCCACATGTAGTGATTTCATCCCCGTTGTCGGGTGGACTAAACGAACCTCTATTTTGCCAGTGGCTACGAACCACATCCACAATTCCCAGGTGTGTAGCTAGGAGATCACTACGAAGCCTTTACAAAGCGATTCCCGACGAGCGTGGGCCCACCCTGAGGTTTCACCCCTAACAGCATACAAGAGGCTCCAACCCCGCTGCAGTGGCCCCCTCTTGAGCCTTGCGGTTCATATGGTAGTCCAGCTGACACCTATTCCCCGCACCATCCAACACACCCATACTACGCCGGGGATACACCTAATTAATTGGCCAAGCTGCCCCATCTCAGCATGTGGTTGGCACGGTAAAGCCAGGTTACATGCTCCATGAACCGGTCCTTAGAATCCAGGCAAGTACTAAACACAAACCCGAGTCTCGTGCACCCAGCACCAACCAAATCATCCAACTTGCCTTGATCCCTACTTCTACATAACTCATAACATCTCATTCAAGAGTAAAGTAAATAAATTGATGATCTCATATCCCAATTATCCCATTCTAAGCATGGCTAAGCATATGCATAATAATAAATGACATGATAAAATAAAGCCCAACCCAAGCTACAAGGAAACAAGGTAATGCAATTCTAGCGAAACTTCCTAGCATGGGTTTCATATTTCAATTGACAATGCAATTAATTCTATCTACACATCCTAGTATAGGATCAAAGTGGTCAAGGACACTTGCCTTCTTCCTGCTGCTCTGGGAATGGAAAGTCTTGGTCTTGGAAGGGAAGAACTTGCTCTGGGGCAGGTTCTACTCATGCCAATACACATAGCAAAAGAAAACAACAATACAAAAGACATAGTTCACACTTTCACTTCATACAACCCACACATACATACCTATGAAAGTCATTCACATTTACTAAGTGTTGTGGTTATTCTAGATGTGTTGATTTTTGGCCTACATGCACTTTTAAACATATGTATATTATTTCTAACTTTTGTATTCAGATTTCTGTTTGCACACTATATATGAATTTCCAATTTAAACAAATTCTTTCATACACTCTTTAGCTACCAAGTTTACATGGAAGGTAATTTCCTACTCCAAATGGGTTTTAAAACCTTCTACCAAATCCCAAACTGAAGTCTTTGGATTTGGAGACTTCATTTATCATTTTCTAATTATGCATACCTATTTTTCCTTTATTTTCCAGATTTATTTTCTATGCCTAAAAGTGAGTGTTAAATATTAAATAGTAGGGCATAACATCTAAACAGAATAGGTTCTGATCTAATATATTAAATAATATGTTTTTGAACTTCTCCTCGGATGTGAACTAATTTAAATTTATTTTACCCATTTTCAGAATTATTTATTAAACTAAAAATGTGTTCCTAGAACTAATAAATATGAACACACCCAAACAGATTTCATTTCAGCCAAAAATTTATTTTTAGTTCATTCTAAAGTTTTCCAAGTGTTAGTAGAGTTTAAACATGATTTAGCACATGTGTTTGTCTTTCCTTTTAAATTTAAATCCTAGTCACACATTCAAATTTCTAAACTTAATACCATATAGGGTCAAAAAGTTAAGTTCACCCTACTACAGGGTCTAATTTATTATTTCATAAATTTCCAGGGGTCTAACTACACATAACAGAGGGGTTTTCCTAATTTTTATTAAGTCCAGGGGCTAAAACTGATTTTTAAATGAATTTACACGAATTTCTGAAGTTCCAGGGGCTAGATCAGAAGTTTCCGGGGCTAGCTCGTGTTTTCCGAGATCCCCAGGGGGTAGCGCGTAAGAATCCCGGCCTTTATAACGCGGGGCTGATGTGGACCGTCCGATTTAAAACAGACGGCTCAGATTAGATCGCCGAACCGGTATGCGCGGTTTTTAATTCTACCGTGCGATTTAAAATAGACGGCGCACAAGCGGCCACCTCACCCTGACCGTGCGCGGGCGGTGCTGCCCGGCTGCGCGCGGCGGCGATCTCGCGGAAAACTTCGGATCTTCGTCTACACTTCCTAAAACTGGTATTTCATGGCATAAATCGGTAGAGGGGAGGTCGGGGATCTCACCTCGGGGTTTTTCTTGAGCTCGGAGGTCCTGGAAGGCGGTCGGCGTCGAGGTCCGAGGTGGAACCGCTGCGGTGCTCGTCGGAGCTGTGCCTAGAGCGCAAACCACCGAGTTTTCTGCACCTGCATGATTTTCCGGAGGCGGTGGAACACGATCGGCGCGTTAGATCGGAAAATCCGAGCAGAGATCGAGAGAAATCGGTGATCGGAGCTTCGGTTCTCACCGGGAGGAAAAACAGCTGATCGGGTGGGGAAAACGGGGCGATGCCGGTGTGTATATACACATGGGAGGGCGGCGTGTCGGTTGTGATCGAGTTTGAGTCGTCCGGGACCAGAATTCGGCTGGGGTCGCGGGTTTCCGGGGGTAGTTTTGATTCGGGAGAGAGAGGAGTCCCGGGATCGGCCGAGCGCGCGCGAGGAGGAAGACGACGGCGGGCCCCGCGTGTCAGTGAGAGGGAAAAGGGGTGCGCGGCTGCGGGCTGGCGCGGGGTATGGTGGGCCGGCTGGTGGGTTTTGGCCCACTGGCCGGGGGTTTTGTTTTTTGTTTTTCTTTTGCTTTTTTTTTCTGTTTGTAGTTGAATTTGAATTCCAATTTGAATTTGAATTTCTGCACCACATGCAATACGTCCAAAATTTTTTTAATTCCCCTCTTAACAGGTTTTGGGGTGTTACAACTAGTCAGTACCACTTCTCCTCAAAAGATCTCCAAAGTTTGACAATTATCCTACCCAAATATTTGAAAGTTGGAAACTGAGCTCATTTGGAATAGTTTGGACAAATTCCATCCAAATTCAAATGTTTATTTGAATTCTTTGCACATTTAACCCCATTTGGAAAAATGGGTAGAAAACCTTTTCAAAAATTAGTGAGACTTTGCTTACCCACTAATTTGGGCCTGAGGAATCTAAATATGCAACTGGATTCTTGTGTTAATTGCTGCAAACCAGAGTTTGAACCCAACAGTTTTGATTTCCCATTGTGTCCTCCCTCATTTGAAGTTTGAGTTTAACCTTTATTTCACACTCTTATTTTTAAACCCTCCCATTGCACTTGAGTTCTTCACTTCTGTGGTTTTAATCCACATGAGGTCCATCCATGCAGTAACCCTAAGTTTGTTTAGAAGAATCTCACCTATGATATCATATGTGGAAAAAGTTTCAACTAAGCCCCTTTTTCATACACATGACTCCAACATTTGTGCCAACTCATGTTTCTTTGTATTCACATTTTTGGGACCTTTACAATCCTCCCCCTTAAAAGAATCTCGTCCCGAGATTACAAAAGAAAGATGAGACGGAAGGAAATTACAACATTTACGACAAAAGCTCCGGATAGTTCTTGTGGATGTAATCTTCACTCTCCCAAGTCGCTTCTTCCGGTGTGTGATTACTCCACAGGACTTTGTAAAATTTCAAAGTCCGATTTCGAGTGATCCGGCTCTTCTCGTCGATAATCTTGATGGGCTTCTCGGCGTAGGTGAGATCCGGTTGCAATATCTCCATGCCTTCCGAAAGGATGTCCGTCGACCTCTTCAAACACTTTCTCAAGTGTGAGACATGGAAGATGTCGTGGATGCCCGATAAGGATGGTGGCAGCTCCAAACGGTAGGCCACTGGTCCACACCATTCTGTAATAAGGAACGGACCCACAAAGCGAGGCGCTAGCTTTCCCTTGATCCCGAATCGATGAATTCCCTTCATCGGGGATACTCGGAGATAGACGTGATCTCCGACTTCAAACACAAGGGTCGGCGCCGCTGGTCCGCATAGCTCTTCTGGCGAGATTGAGCGGCCCTGAGGTTTTCTTGAATCAGCTGGACGCGCTCTTCGGCATCTTTTACAAAATCAATATCGAAAATCACCCTCTCGCCGGACTCACACCAATTGAGTGGTGTGCGGCACTTCCTGCCATAAAGTGCTTCGTATGGTGCCATTTTAATACTGGATTGGTAACCATTGTTGTAGGAGAACTCTGCTAATGGCAAATGGTTATCCCAGTTCTTTCCATGATCTATGGCACATGCCCTCAGCATATCTTCTAAATTTTGATTCACCCTCTCTGTTTGACCGTCGGTCTGAGGATGGTATGCTGAGCTTCTGATTAACTTTGTTCCCACTAATTTGGGCCTAAGGAATCTAAATATGCAACTGGATTCTTGTGTTAGTTGCTGCAAACTAGAGTTTGAACCCAACAGTTTTGAATTCCCATTGTGTCCTCCCTCATTTGAAGTTTGAGTTTAACCTTTAGTTCACACTCTTATTTTTAAACCCTCCCATTGCACTTGAGTTCTTCACTTCTGTGGTTTTAATCCACATGAGGTCCATCCATGCAGTAACCCTAAGTTTGTTTAGAAGAATCTCACCTATGATATCATATGTGAAAAAAGTTTCAACTAAGCCCCTTTTTCATACACATGACTCCAACATTTGTGCAAACTCATGTTTCTTTGTATTCACATTTTGGGACCTTTACACAAGGCACAAAAGTTCCTTTAGAATACGAATTTTATTTATCAAAACACAAGAGGAACAGCCCCAAAGTCGTGCACCACGAGCTCTGGCCTCCCTTGCTTATATAACCAGCCCTAAGGCCAACTCAACTCCAACTAGGACTCCTACTCCTACTTGGATTCAAACTGTAACTTTCCAATACTGCTTAGGACTCTTCTATACGAAGATAGAAGCAATCTTAAGACTTCCAAACACCTTAGGAACGTATCCCACATTCCTAAAATAACTCAAATTCGTGACCCACACGAAATCCTATCATAACCAACTCAAAACTTTCCATATTTGAGTGAAACACGACTCAGCCGCAGTCTGAGTCCATAACCTAGTCGGTTAGACCTTTCCGACCAATTCTTTACGTCCCCATCTCTTCATCACGCCTTGAACCATGCAGCCACGTCCATGCACTTCTTGCACACGTGCAAACATCTTCCAACGACGTCCAAGATACCTTCATATGCATTATTCTTGATTCAAACATACTGCGCAACCTAACTCAATCACAATTACTCCCAAACTTGGTTGTTGAACCTCATCTTCTCCCTAAGACTAGTTCAATGGATCCCGTCACCAGCAATGTCTTGAACTCAAGATACACCTGCACATGAATAAACAACCAATACTTCCGAGCACAAGTCCTCGACTTGACTCTCGTTAGTTCCGAAACTACAACATCTTACGTGAGCGCCTCACATAAGCATGTTGTAAACCATAGAAAAATGATATCAGCCATAACCACCAAAACACACCAAAAACTTAGTAAAATAATACTAAGCAAACTTTCCATAAGAGTAAAGCAAGTTCAAAACATTGCAAGTTAAAAGCAGAACCATTGCAATCAAGCTCCGAACCTTACCGAAGCTAACCGGACCTTGAACCGGAGCTTACCAAATCTAGTTGGACCTAGCGCCGGAGCTTACTAAAGCTTAGTCGGACCTAGCATGGAACTTACCAAAGCTAGTCGGACCTAGCACTGGAGCTAGCAAAAACAAGTCGGACCTAGCCAAAATAAGTCAGACCTAGACAAAGCAAGTCGGACCTTACGTCGGACCTTGCCGAAGCTACCCAAAACAAGTCGGACCTTTTATCAGATCTTGCAGGAGCTCGGACCTAGAGTCGGACCTTGTTAAAAAGGTGTTTTGGTAGTATTCAAAACTTTTATCGTCAAAGCCAATATATTCAGTACACATAGGTCTCACAATCTCCCCCTTGATGAATGCATTGGCAACACCACTTAAAATCCGAACATTGGCTTATTCACATGAAAAGTTTTGAAAACAATTTCTCCCCTTTTGTAAATAAAAAAAATAGAAGAAAAACAAAAATACCAAAAATTCTCCCCCTGAGAAGAATCGTGCCAAAACACTTGTGAATGTGTGCAATGTGTGATCAATTTCTCCCCCTTTGACAATGTATTCAGCAAGGTACAAAATAGAAATTTTAATTTGTTATGAGCACATTATAACATATACATATAAAACAAAGCTCATCCAAATCATACTATCAAGTAACTTACACTAACACATCAATGAGATACATAAAGTAGTGTAAGCCATGCTAGAGATCAAGTGTTATCACAAAATAGTGGAACACTATCTAGATCAACCCCATAGTCCTTAGGTGTTTGAACAATCCAAAGAATTTGTGAGCAAGCACTAGCAGCAGCTACATATTCAGATTCAGCTGTGGATTGTGCAACTGAACTTTGTTTTTTAGAGGACCAGGCAACAAGTGAATTACCAAGAAAATGACAAGCACCAGAAGTACTTTTCCTATCAATCCTACAACCCCCAAAATCAGCATCGGAAAAAGCTTTCAAAGTAATGGTTGAGGAAGAAGGAAGAAAAATGCCAAATTCTTGAGTTCCATGTAAGTACCTGAGAATCATTTTGACAGCTTGACAATGTGAAGCACGTGGGGAGGCTTGAAACCGTGCACAAAGACATACGCTGAATTGTATGTCCGGTCTTGATGCCGTGAGATACAAAAGTGACCTGATCATGCTTCTATATTCTTTTTGATCAACGGGATCACAATCTTCATCAAGTTCAAGTGTTGTTGCTGTTCCCATTGGTGTACGAAGAGGGTTGCTTTTGTCCATGTTGAAGCGCCTTAGGAGATCTTTTGTATACTTTGTTTGATGCACAAAGGTACCCTCCTTGGTTTGCTTGATTTGCAGCCCAAAAAAGTACGCGAGTTCTCCCATCATACTCATCTCAAATTCTGAACTCATCATAGCTGAAAACTTGGACACAAGATCATGAGAAGCACAACCAAAGATAATATCATCCACATACACTTGAACGAATAATGAGTCATTGCCATGCTTAAGCACAAAAAGAGTTTTATCAACCTTGCCCATGGTAAACCCCTTTTCAAATAAGAATGTTTTTAACCTATCGTACCATGCTCTAAAGGCTTGTTTGAGACCGTACAAGGCTTTGGACAGTTTGTAAACATGATTAGGAAAATTTGGATTTTCAAAACCAGGTGGTTGTTTGACATAAACCTCCTCATCTATGTGGCCATTAAGAAAAGCACTTTTAACATCCATTTGATATAGCTTAAAACCTTTAGATGCAGCAAAAGCTAACAAAATTCTTATGGCTTCTAATCTAGCAACAGGAGCAAAAGTTTCATCAAAATCTAGACCTTCAACTTGTCTGAAACCTTGAGCAACCAACCTAGCCTTATTCCTAACCACAACCCCATCCTCACTTTGTTTATTTTTAAACACCCATTTAGTTCCAATTAAAGTGTGTCCTTGAGGTGGAGGTACAAGTTTCCAAACATTATTTCTTTCAAAATTTTCTAACTCTTCTTGCATGGCAATAATCCAAGATTCATTAGTGAGAGCGTGTGATATATCTTTGGGTTCAAAAGAAGTAACAAAAGCAGAATGAGCATGAGAATTGGGGTAAAAAAAACTGGATCTTGTAACTCGTTCATGCAAGCTTCCGATAATTTGTTGCGGAGGATGACTTTTGAGAATCCGGAGGGGAGTGGACATTCACAAGCTTCTACTTCTTCATGTTCATCACAAATAGATGAGCTTGTGACATGAGGAGGATCTGGACAAGCAATGGTGGTCGTCGGTGCTGGTCGTGAATCAAGATCAGGAGCTGGAACAATGTCATTAGCTGCTGAATTTTCGGGCAGCAGCACCACTTCTTCCTCTTCTTCAATGAAAATACTCTCCCCCTGCGGATATGGATCCGGACCTGCAATATTTGAACTAGTACCTGGGCCAGCTTCATCAAAAGAAACCTCACAAGTCTCCACAATTTTGTTAGTATCAAGTAAAAGCACACGTTAGCCTCTAGTATGAGATGGATAACCAAGAAACATCCCATCAACTGATCTAGCTTCAAATTTATCAAGATTACCATGTTTCTTAACAAAGCATTTGCAACCAAAGACCCTAAAGTGTGTGACACTAGGCCTATGTCCAAACCTGAGCTCATATGGTGTTTTACCTAGCTCAGCACGCAAGAAAACACGATTTGAGACATAACAAGCGGTTGCAATTGCATCAGCCCAAAATTTCCTAGGAGTTTGATATTCCTCAAGCATAGTCCTAGCCATCTCCACTAAGGTTCTGTTCTTTCTCTCTACAGCACCATTTTGTTGAGGTACATATGGTGAAGAAAATTGATGATGTATTGCATTTTTAGCACAAAAGTGATCAAACGATTGATTTTTAAATTCGGTTCCATTATCACTTCTAATTGCTCTTAAAGATCCTTGGTGATTAATTTATAATCTAAGAAATAAAGTTCTAAGTGACTAAAAGCTTCATTATTAGATGCCATAAAGTAAACCCAAGAGTATCTAGAATAGTCATCAACAATCACAAGAACATAGCATTTACCTCCAAAGGATTGAACACGTGAAGGTCCTACGGTGTCAAGGTTTAAAAGTTGACCCGGTTCAGTTGTCATGGTCATTGTGAGAGGAGCATGTGAACCTGCAACCATCTTAGCATGTCTACAAGAAGAGCACACATTTTCTTTGTCCTCTTTAAGCTTAGGTAGCCCACATATGCAATCAAGAGCACTAACACGCGTTAGATGATCAAAGCCTACGTGACCAAGTCTACGATGCCAAAAATATAAATCTTTGGAATCATTTGCAACTAGACATCTATGCTTAGAGGAAGACATATTAAAATCAGCTTTAAAAACTCTTCCAAACCGAGACATGTTAAAAATAAGCTCACTATTTGAACCTACAACTTTGCAGCAGTTTTTATTGAAAATAATTTCTAGATTTTCATCTAGCAATTGTGAAACAAAAAGCAAGTTGTATTTCAAATTTTTGACAAGTGCCACATCCTTCATAGTGTAGTGATCATTTACTCTAACTGAACCCTTAGCAATTATAGGAGTTGAAGAATTATCGGCAAAAGTAACATTCTCTACAGGTGACACGAAAGAAAGAGAGGAGAACATTCTTTTTACCGGTCATGTGGCGTGAGCAACCTGAATCCACAATCCATATGTTCTCGTTCCTCAAGCGTGTAACCTACATAAAAGCACAATACATCGATGACTCAATACTGGGGTTAGTTAAAAGGCATTTAGGAATCCAGTACTGAGTCACACGATGTCCAGCAGGAATAACATGCGAAAGCTGAGATAAAACAGCAGGTTTATGAGTCAAAGTTTGAGATTTTTTGTTCTTAACTACTGACCTATGAGGTGTTACTTGTGTAGCACAAAAATCAGTTGCTCCGGAGGCAAAAACAGAAGGTCCGGAGGCAAAAACTGAAGCTCCAGAGGCAAAAACAGAAGCTCCGGAGGGAAACTTTGAATATTTCTGACTCATAACAGCAGGTTGCATGTTCCTGACATTCGGTTTAGTATGTGCAGCAAATTTTGCATGAGAGTTATAAGATCTAGCTTGCATTCTTTCCTTTTTATGTTGTTTAGCTAGTCTATAACAAAAATCTATGACATGACCATCTCTACTACAATAGGTACAATGAAATTTAACTTTGTGTTCATGTCTAGATGAGCATGCAGTATGCTTATTTGAACCCGAATGTGACAACACATGCAGATTTAAAAACCACTTATTTTTGGTTAGGAACTGTTTCAATCAAACCACTTCCTAATGATTTTACAATTTTAGGTGGATGTTCCTTAGCATGAGCATGTGAATCAAAACCTAAACCAGTTTTATCATTGCAAGACTTGGAAGAATTCACCAGCAAGTTTAGGTTCTTATTCCAATTACAAAACCGATCTAATGTCCTATGCATGTTATAAAGTTTATTTGATAGATCAAGGCAATTTTCACATGAAGTTTTTCCTTTTAATTTGCAATTGGAACAATTTAACTTCATGAGAACGTAAAGCAATGTTCAATATAGAAATTTCTTTCATAGCATCTTGTAGTTTCTTATCAAGATCATCGCAAGTAGAACAATGCAAATCAATTGTAGAACAACAAGCACCTTTCAAGTTTTTATCATTAAGTGCAGCAAGCTTTTTGTTCTTTTCGATTTCAAGTTCAAGTTTATCAAGTGTGGAGGCGTGTCCACTTATTAGAGAGAACAATTGTTCATATATTAAATCACATGAGGAACAAGAATCATCACTAGGAATCAAGGATTTTAAACGATTAATTTCAGATTCTAGTGACTTAATTTTAACAGCATTGTCACTAAGCTTTTTGTCCTTTTTCTTAACAATAATAGTGGCACGAGAAATAGCATCACACATTTCTTCGCAAGTAGGACATACCTCTTCGTTGTCACTGTTGTGTTCTGCATCCTCCATACTTGATTTTGATTTGCCCGCCATGAAGCAAAAGTTTGCCAGATCATCTTCATCTTCATCACTTCCAATGTCTACATCACTCGAGCCAAGTTCTTGAAGTGCGGTGATGAAACTGTTTATCAGTTTGCGTCCTGTAAAACCCTTCTTTTTCTTCTTGGTGTTGCCAAAAGAGGACTTGACTTTATTATGCTTTTCATCACGGTTAGAAGGACCTGAAAGGTTAGGGCAATCTGTACGAAAGTATCCTGTCTTACCACATTCAAAGCATCGTTGAGGTCCGGAGCTTCCTCTCCTTCTAGTTCTCACATTTTGCAATGCTTTTGAGAACCTAGTAGAAAGAAGTACTAGCTCCTCCTCTGGAAACTCCTCGATCTGTTCCAGGGTTAGTGAAGACAGCAAAGCAAGTGTATTGCTAGATGATTGGCCGGAGCTAGGCATATCACGTTGTGAGACAAATGCAATAGTCTTATTTGGGTTCTTACGTGATATAATGTCAACTCATGAGTTTTTAGCTTAGAATAAAGCACATCTAATGTAAGAGTACTCATGACAGTGGATTCACGTATGAATGTTACTTTCATCTCCCAAATTGACATGTCTAATGCACTTTGTAATTGCCTAGCATTTTCAGCATCTGAAAAATTAACATTGACGCTATGCAAGTTGCTGAGAATTTTATTAAAGCGAGCAAAGAGGTCATCAATTGACTCACCGGGTTCCATCTCAAACCGCATGTACTCTTTCTTGAACATATCCTGTCTCACCTCCTTGTTCGTGTTGGATCCTTCATGGTAGTCAAAAAGTGCTCTCCACACATCGTACGCCGATCGGAGGTGTGCAACACGGTCGAAGTCGCTGTGAGTTAGTCCTTGTATGATCAAGTTCCGAGCCTTGTTGTTGTTGTTGTCGACATCTCTCATGTTTGTAGCCATGACTTGATCGTTTGAAGGCACATCGTAAGGCTTGTACACCTTTTCCCATATTGCAAAGCCTTGCGCCTGGATGAAAGCTTTCATGCATGCCTTACCAAACCTGAAAATCAATACCACTAAACACACAAGGTTTGGCAGAGTATTTCTCCATGATGATTAGTCAAAACTCATGCAAATCACAAAGATTAGAGCAACCTGGCTCTGATACCAATTGTAGGATCGAAGTACACGTGTAAAGCTACCAGAGGGGGGTGAATGGTAGATAAAAACTTTTCAGCGGAAGCAACAAAACACCCCTCAGCAGAAAATCGACCTGTTAAAGAAACCGTGTGTGCGACTAATCAAAACGTGTTCAACTGTGACAAAACTAGTATAGATTGTAGAGAATCAAGTCACAAAGACGTCACAACAAGAATCATGAAAATCCGTTGAGAGAAACTCAAGTTACAATCGAAAGATCGAACAAAGGTCAATTTGTCCTACGCGAGAAAAACAGTTCTGGAATACTGCAAAGAAACTCGTGTAGATCAGAAACCACAAATTCAATGTCCGCTGTAAAACTCGAGTTATGATAAAACCACCGAAGCAAGGTAGTGCTGAACATAAACTCGACGAGAAAAACTTGTCTGAAACAAGTCGGACGAACAAGGCACAAAAGTTCCTTTAGAATATGAATTTTATTTATCAAAACACAAGAGGAACAGCCCCAAAGTCGTGCACCACAAGCTCTGGCCTCCCTTTGTTATATAACCAGCCCGAAGGCCAACTCAACTCAAACTAGGACTCCTACTCCTACTTGGATTCAAACTATAACTTTCCAATACTGCTTAGGACTCTTCTATACGCAGATAGAAGCAATCTTAAGACTTCCAAACACCTTAGGAACGTATCCCACATTCCTAAAATAACTCAAATTCGTGACCAACACGAAATCCTATCATAACCAACTCAAAACTTTCCATATTTGAGTCAAACACGACTCAGCCGCAGCCTGAGTCCATAACCTAGTAGGTTGGACCTTTCCAACCAATTCTTTACGTCCACATCTCTTCATCACGCCTTGGAACCGTGCAGCCACGTCCATGCACTCCTTGCACACGTGCAAACATCTTCCAATGACGTCCAAGATACCTTCATATGCATTGTTCTTGATTCAAACATACTGCGCAACCTCCCGATCAACTCAACAACAATTCCTCCCGAACATGGTTGTTGAACCTCATCTTCTCTCTAAGACTAGTTCAATGGATCCCGTCACCAGCCATGTCTTGAACTAAAGCAACACCTGCACATGAATAAACAACCAATACTTCCGAGCACAAGTCTTCGACTTGACTCTCGTTAGTTCCAAAACTACAACATCTTACGTGAGCACCTCACATAAGCATGTTGTAAACCATAGCAAAATGATATCAGCCATAACCACCAAAACACACCAAAAACTTAGTAAACTAATACTAAGCAAACTTTCCATAAGAGTAAAGCAAGTTCGAAACATTGCAAGTTAAAAGCAGAACCATTGCAATCAAGCTCCGAACCTTACCAAAGCTAACTGGACCTTGAACCAGAGCATACCAAAGCTAGTTGGACCCAGCATCGGAGCTTACTAAAGCTTAGTCAGACCTAGCACGAAACTTACCAAAGCTAGTCGGACCTAGCACCGGAGCTAGCAAAAACAAGTTGGACCTAGCCAAAATAAGTCAGACCAATACATAGCAAGTCAGACCTTACGTCGGACCTTGCCGGAGCTACCCAAAACAAGTCAGACCTATCGTCGGACCTTGCAGGAGCTCGGACCTAGAGTCGGACCTTGTTAAAAAGGTGTTTTGGTAGTATTCAAAACTTTTATCTTCAAAGCCAATGTATTCAGCACACATAGGTCTCACATTAACCCAAACCCAAACCTTAGCATCAGTGTCATTTGAATTTCTTAAACAGAGTTCCAGCACTACAGGATTCCCATCAGCATACGACGGCTAAAACCGTCGTATATAAAGCAGAAGCCGTCGTATATAAACTATATACGACGGCAGTTGTTTATATATGACGGTTTGTGGCCGTCGTATATATTTTGTCGTATATATAGTTATATACGATGGCACCGTTGTATATAACAGTATATATACGATAGCCACTTATATACAACGGCCCGTTTCGTATACTTGGCCCTGTGGGCCGGGGCCTTTATATACGACGGCTGGGTCCAGGCTGTCGTATATAAGCTCTTATATACGACAGCGCATCGGCCCTGGCTGTCGTATATAAAAGCTTATATACAACAGCCGCTGGGCCCTGGCTGTTGTATATAAGAGCTTATATACGACAGCCTGGCCCAGCCGTCGTATATAATTTAGGCTTATTTACGACGGCCCTTTATAGCGACTGTTGTATATAAACTATACAGGCCGTCGTATATAAGGTTTCCATTTTCTTAAAAAAACAGAAAATGGTTTAACACCCCAAAATCTGCTAAAGAGGGGAATTTAAAATTTTTTGGACATATTGCATGTGGTGCAAAAATTCAAATTCAAATTCAAATCAAAACAGAAAAGAAAAGGAAAAAGAGAAAAACCCCACCGGCCAGTGGGCCGAAACCCACCAGCCAGCCCACTATTCCCCCGCGCCAGCACACAACCGCGCGCCCTCTCTTCCTCTCACTGACACGCGGGGCCCGCGTGTCATCTCCTACCTCCCGCTCGCGGCAACTGACCGGATCCCACCCCCCCCCCCCCCCCCCCGCGCCCAATCGCAACCAACCCCGGAAACTGCGTCCCCATCCCAACTCCCGGTCCCGGACGACTCCAATTCGATCCCAACAGACCGCCGCCCCCCTAGCCTATATAAACATCGACATCGCCCTGTTTTCCCCCACGATCGGCTATTTTTCCTCCCGGTGAGAACCGAAGCTTCTCACGCCGTTTTCCTTTGATCCTAGCTCGGATTTCCTGATCTAACGCGCTGATCATGTTCCACCGCCTCCGGGGAATCACGCAGGTGAAGAAAACCCGGTGTTTTGCACCCTAGACGCAGCTCCGGCGAGCACCGCCGCTATTTCATCTCGGACCTCGCCGCCGACCACCTTCCAGGGCCTCCGAGCTCAAGAAAAACCCCGAGGTGAGAGCCCCGACCTCCCCTCTACCGTTCTATGCCATGAAATCCAAGTTTTAAGAAGTATAGACGAAAGCCCGAAGATCTCCGGCGAGATCGCCGCCCCCCGCCGCCACGCGCGGCCGGGCAGCGCGGGCTGGCTCCGGCTAGGGCGACGTGGCCCCTTGAGGGCCGTCTATTTTAAATCGCACGGTAGAATCAAAACCCACGCGTACCGGTTCGGCGATCTAATCTGAGCTGTCTGTTTTAAATCGGACGGTCCATGTTAGCCCCGCGTTATAAAGGCCAGGATTCTTACGCGCTACCCCTTGGGGATTTTGGAAAACACGAGCTAGCCCCAGAAACTTCTGATCTAGCCCCTGGAACTTCAGAAATTCGTGTAAATTCATTTAAAACTCAGTTTTAGCCCCTGGACTTAATAAAAATTAGCAAAACCCCTCTGTTATGTGTAGTTAGACCCCTGGAAATTTATGAAATAATAAATTAGACCCTGCAGTAGTGTGGATTTACCTTTTTGACCTTATATGATATTAAATTCAGAAATTTGAATTTGTGACTAGGATTTAAATTTAAAAGGTAAGGCAAACACATGTACAAATTCAAATTTAAAACTCTCCTAGCACTTGGAAAACTTTAGAATGAGTTAAAAATAGATTTTTGGTTGAAATGAATCTGTCTAATTGTTGTTCCTATTTATTAGTTCTAGAAACACATTTTTAGGCTAGGAAATAATTCTGAAAACTGATAAAATAAATTTAAGTTAGCTCACATCAGAGGAGAAGTTCAAAAATATATTATTTAATATTTTAAATCAGAACCTATTCTGTTTAGATGATATGTCCTACTATTTAATACTAAAACTCACTTTTAGGCATAGAAGATAAATCTTAAAAATAGAGGAAAATAGGTATGCATAATTAAAAAATGATAAATGAAGTCTCCAAATCCAAAAACTTCAGTTTAAGATTTGGTAGAAGATCTGAAAACCTATTTGGAGTAGGAAAATACCTTTTATACGAACTTTGTGGCTAAGAAGTGTAATAATTAAATATAAATAATTTGCTCAAATTGGAACCTCATATATAGTGTGCAAATAGAAATCTGAACATAGAAGTTAGAAATAATATACATATGTTTAAAGGTGAATGTAGGCCAAAAATCAACACATGTAGAGTAACCACAACACTTAGAAATGTGAATGACTTTCATAGGTATGTATGTGTGGTTTGTATGAACTGAAAGTGTGAACTATGTCTTATGGATTGTTGTTTTCTTTTGCTATGTGTATTGGCATGAATAGAGCCTGCCCCAGAGCAAGTTCTCTCCTTCCAAGATCAAGACTTTCCATTCCCAGAGCAGCAGGAAGAAGGCAAGTGTCCTTGACCACTTTGATCCTATACTAGGATGTGTAGATAGAATTATTTGCATTGTCAACTGAAATATGAAACCCATGCTAGGAAGTTTCCCTAGAATTGCATTGCCTTGTTTCCTTGTAACTTGGGTTGGGATTTATCATGTCATTTATTTATATGCTTATGCTTAGCCATGCTTAGAATGGGATAAGTGGGATATGAGATCATTAATTTATTTACCTTACTCTTGAATGAGATATTATGAGTTATGTAGAGGTAGGGATCGAGGCAAGTTGGATGATTTGGTTGGTGCTAGGTGCACGAGACTCGGGTTTGTGTTTAGTACTTGCCTGGATCCTAAGGACCGGTTCATGGAGCATGTAACCTGGCTTTACCATGCCAAGCACATGCTGAGATGGGGCAGCTTGGCCAATTAATTAGGTGTATCCCCGACGTATTATGGGTGTGTTGGATGGTGCGGGGAGTAGGTGTCAGCTGGACTACCATATGAACCGCAAGGCTCAAGAGGGGGCCACTACAGCGGGGTTGGAGCCTCTTGTATGCTGTTAGGGGTAAAACCTCAGTGGGCCCACGCTCGTCGGGAATCCCTTTGTAAAGGCTTCGTAGTGATCTCCTGGCTACACACCTGGGAAATGTGAATGTGGTTCGTGGCCACTGGCATAATGGAAGTTCTTTTAGTCCACCCGGCAACGGGGGATGAAATCACTACATGTGGGTATAGTGGTGCAAACTCTGCAGAGTCAAAACTATCATGACAGCCGTGCTCACGGTCAAGAGCGGCTTGGACTTATTCATGATTAGAGGATGATAAATTGGTAAGTTGTGGATGTTAAGCGGGAAGCTTAACATTAGAGATGAGACTATGTTTACTTGATAATGATGATGGGTGGAGGGATTGGGAACCATTTCACCTGTATAGTAATGTAGGTGCTTAATAAGCTAAGGTGATAGGTATTAATTGCGTAGTGCTTTAACCATGAGTTCAACCTCTCCTTGTTCTGGCCATGCATGACATAACTTTCCCACACTTGCTGAGTACCAACGGTACTCAAACTTGCATATTTGTTGGTTTAAATTACTGCTCAGGTCAAGGGGATGATGTGGTGTTCAATGACCAAGACTTCGAGTCCGAAGAAGGATTCTAGGTTCATGGAGTCCCCCGGGCAACGCCTGTGACGGAGCCCACAAGAATAATATTCCGCTGCTATTTTATTTACATGTTATGAACTTATTATCGTCCATCGAGACGTATGCGTTGTAAGACATATTTATATTCGACACCTGGCTTGTAATAAATGATGCTTCACTATTTGTCATCACATGTATGAGAAAATGATCCTGACATACATGTGATATTCACTCGGTTGTTCTTCGGAGAAACCAGGTGTGACAAATGGCTAACCTAGCTCGATGGCCAGCTACACATCCAAATCAATAGACAACAACAAAACAGTTTGATATATAATTCACAACAAAGTGCAATAGTACACATCAACAATCATGAAGTCTGACATCCACACAATCAAAAACAAAATCACAAATCTATTGATTACTAGCCCCTACACTACCTCCGGGAGCGAAGCAGTCATCCTGCCGCGGCGAACCTGGCGCCCTTAGCTGTGGCGATGGAGTCTGAGCCTCCGTCCCTGATCCCTGCGAAACACAGTGACATATGTACAAGTTTAAAATTCTTTTTCTAGGTTCATTTGGATTCTTAGCGGTTGGGGCTTCCACTTTAATGGGTTGCCCGTAGGAATGTGGACCTAGGTAGAAATGGACGTATTTAAGGACCCTATTTTCTTAAAAACTATTATACAAAGGTGTGGGTTGAAAAGTGTTATTTAATGGGTCACTTTATTCACCTTGCCCCAACTCTATTCAAAACATGATTTTTTTTAAATCTTATCTAACTTAATTTCAAATGCTTTATGTTTTAGATGGATCGCATGATCTGCACCGCCCGCAAGTCCACCGGAGGGAGAGTTCCTGTAGTTGCCCTTGCCCTAAGAGAGGAGAATCGTCTGGTGACGTACCACTCCTACGGATTGGCAGTAGGAGGCTTGTTGCGCCATCTTCGGCATATGCTCCAAGCTGCCGGCAATACGGGCAAGCTAACCATACACTACAGCTCCACCCGGACCATCCGTGAGAAGCGGGAAGAATGGAGTTCAGAAATGAGGATTATCCATGAAAGTCAGCTGCTCAAGATCCACCGCTCTCCAGCTTGTCGAGCGACACAGGTCGATGCCGAGAAGGATGTCACCTGGGAGGTCATCACCTGCCAGAGTTACATCTACCGTCGCCACCTGGACAGGACTGAGTACATGTATGTCCTCCAGCGTGAGAGTGGTACAGCGGAGTACCAGTACCCGCCAGTGCAGCAGGGGACTTCCCATGAGCACATGGACCTGTGCTTGGAGGATATTGCTATGCTCAGCACTCGACTGCAGGAGTGTCAGCAGGAGCTTCAGGATGGTTGTGACACCCTGAAGGAGACCGAGGCATTGCTTCACGCCACCTTGAGGGCGAGAGAAAGAGGAGATGGGAATAAACTGTGTGTCACCGTGAATGACACATGGACTCCTGACTCCCCAGACCGCCGGGTGAGCAGGCGTCGCCGCACTTCTCCACCAGCAGCTTCCCCACCCAAAGCGGAGTCAGAGGGCAGCCGCAATAATGAGGAAGATCCCGAGGAGCCAGCTCAGTGATACGAGTCGTGTAGTGTCCTTTCCCTTTGTTCAGCAGGTTATCGAGTAGTCGAGTCGATACCTTAGTTAATGGTGTGGTAATGTTTGGTGTGGGACGTGAGTTGTGGAAGCCATGGGCATTTGTCCGCAACCTCGTCTTTAGGCTGTTTTGCTTTGATGTGTGAACCCCTATGAATTAAGAGTGCATTTATATTCGCGTGAGACGTGAAACCCTCATAAAATGTTAATATAATAAGACCTCATGAGTTTAAGTTCAAACAAGCAAATTGGGAATTTAATACGAAATGCTTTAAATTAACATTTGGTTGATCATGATAGATGGCCGGAAGAGGAAAGGGTCATGGTGCCAATCCCGCCAACAACAACGATGAGGCCGGCAACCCTCATCTTTCTAGGGGACAAGACAGGGGTGGTCGACGTGAAGGAGTTGATCCCGTCCACCAAATGCTTGAAAATCAGAATCAGATCATCCAGAGCCTAACTCAAGTGGTGGCCAACTTGCACCAATTTCCACCTCCACAAGCTGCACCACGCCAACCAAGGTTGAGTGAGTTTCTAGGGACTAAACCTCCAAAGTTTGCATGTGCTGCTGAACCTCTGGAGGCAGATGATTGGCTAAAGACCATTGAGAGCAAGATGAGGATCATACAATGCCAAGGGTATGAGAGGGTGCTGTTTGCCTCTCACCAATTGCATGGACCTGCTGCTGATTGGTGGACCGCTTACATGGCCGCCCATCATGACCCTGAGAACATCACTTGGGAAGAGTTCTAGCGTAGTTTCCACAACCATTACATTCCAAGGGGTGAACTCAAAAACAAGAGGAAGTAGTTCTTGGGGATGCAGCAAGGAAACATGACTGTGAGGGAATACCTCACTAAATTCACCCAACTATCCCGTTATGCACCACGGGACATCGAGACTGATGAGCAGAAACAGGACTGCTTTGTGGAAGGACTTACAGCGGAAATGCAGTGTGCAATGTCCTCCAACGAGTATGAAAGCTTCCAAAAGATGGTGGACAGAGCATTTGTTGTGGAGAGGAAGCTGAAGGCCTTGGGAAATGAAAACAAGAGGAAGGCGGGATGGTCACACCAAGCCTCTGGTAGCAACACACGCCCATGACTAATGCAACCACCCGCAGGGCAGACGAGCCGTGCTGTGGTACCCTACTAAGCACCTAGAGGGTACAACCCAAATTTCAGGTCTCCATCAGCACTGGCACAGCCGCAGCGTCAGTTTGTACAGCAGCCTCGTCCCACATATCAACCTCGACCAGCAGTGCAAGGACCACAGAACCAACCCCAAGACAACAAAGGCCAGGCACCTAAGGTTGGGGTGCAATGCTTCAACTGTGGTGAAGTGAGGCACTACGCCCATAAGTGCCCAAAGAAGAAGCCCATGCCGCCACCACAGCAGAATGTGATGCGAGGACGGGTGAACCACGTGACCATGGAGGAAGCGCAAGAGGCACCTGACGTGGTAATCGGTAAGTTTCCTGCCAATTTACACATTGCAACCCTGTTGTTTGATTCTGGTGCTACCCACTCGTTCATTGCCCAAGGGTTTGTTAAGAAGCAAGATCTAGCAACAACACAAGTGAACCATATGCTAGCAGTAAACTCTCCAAGGGGAGAAATAAAGACAAGACAAGTGTGTCCCAAGGTGAATCTAGACATTAATTGGGCGGTATTTACTGCAAACCTTATAGTGATAGATTCACAAGGGATAGATATTATTTTGGGTATGGATTTGTTGACCAAACATAAAGGAATCATCCATTGTTCGACAAGAACGGTGGAACTAACTCACCCTAGTGGCACCAGAGTAAAGTTCATAACCTTACAAGAGCCTAGGAGGGACATTAAAATCAATCAAGTTGAGGTGGAAGTGAAGAAGATCAGGATCATCAGGGAATACCCAGATGTTTTTCCGGAGGAGTTGCCAGGTATGCCCCCCGATCGTGAAGTGGAATTTGCGATTGAGCTAGTGCCTGGAAGAGCTCCGATATACAAGAGGCCCTATCGGATGGACTCCAAACAGCTGGAAGAACTCAAGGAACATTTAAGAGAATTGACAGAGAAGGGGTACATTCGTCCTAGTTCCTCACCTTGGGGAGCTCCAGTGATATTTGTGCCCAAGAAGGACGGAACCCAAAGGTTGTGCGTAGACTACCGTGCGTTGAATGAGGTAACCATCAAGAAAAAGTACCCATTACCCCTCATTGAAGACTTGTTTGATCAGTTGAGGGGAGCTTGTGTGTTCTCGAAAATTGATCTCAGGTCAGGATACCACCAACTTAAGATAAGGCAAACAGATATTCCAACGACAACTTTCGTATCTCGGTACGGACTGTATGAATACACCGTCATGCCTTTCGGGCTAACTAATGCCCCGTCATACTTCATGTATCTCATGAACAAGGTGTTCATGGAATATCTGGACAAATTTGTGGTGGTTTTCATTGATGACATTCTCGTCTTCTCCAAAGATGAAGAAGAACATGAGGAACATCTAAGGTTGGTGTTGCAAAAGCTGAGAGAACACCAACTATATGCTAAGTTGAGCAAGTGTGAGTTTTGGCTGAAGAGAGTTCCCTTCTTAGGACATATAATCTCGGAGGGAGGAATCTCCGTAGATCCCGCCAAGATCGAGGATGTACAGAAGTGGAAGACCCCTAGAATGTCGGGGAAGTTCGAAGCTTCTTAGGGTTGGCTGGGTATTATCGACGGTTTATCGAGGGTTTCTCCAAGATTTTGAGACCCCTCACCAAATTGTTGGAGAAGGGAATCACATTCACATGGACACCGCAGTGCGAGACGAGTTTTCAGGAACTGAAGAAAAGATTGACAACAACCCCAGTGCTAGTTATGCCAGATATGTAGAAGAACTTTTCGGTGTACTGCGATGCCTCTGGAAACGGGTTGGGATGTGTTCTCATGCAAGAGGGGCATGTCGTAGCTTATGCGTCCCTACAGCTCCGGAAACACGAGAAGAATATCCTACGCATGACCTAGAACTAGCCGCAGTGGTGCACGCGTTGAAGAATTGGCGGCACTACTTGATGGGGAAGAGGACAGAGATATATACGGATCCTAAGAGCTTAAAGTATATTTACACACAGCCAGATCTCAACCTCAGACAAAGGAGATGGTTAGAGCTAATCCACGACTTTGATGTGGGCATCAACTATCATCCTGGGAAAGCGAACTTCGTGGCAGATGCTTTAAGCCGGAAGGTGCAGGTCAATAGGTTGAGCTTGAAGGAAATGCCTACAGAATTGAAGGAAGAGGTTATAAAACTCAATCTATGTCTGGTGAATAGTGGGGAAGCCATCGCCATGGAAGTGGACTCCATATTAGAGCAAGATATACGCAACGGTCAAAAGACTGATGGGAAGATACAAGAAATCAGAGAACTCATCAAGGATAATAAAGCCCCTGGTTTGAGAGAGGATGAACAAGGTACGGTGTGGCACGGGAAAAGAATCTGTGTGCCTGAAGTGAAGGAGATCGTGAATTGATTTTGAAGGAAGCTCGTGATTCCGACTATTCCATTCATTCTGGGAGTACGAAGATGTATCATGACCTCAAGAGCAGATATTGGTGGTATGGCATGAAGCGAGATGTCGCGGAACATGTTTCCCTATGTGACACATGTCAGTTGGTGAAAGCAGAACATCAACGACCTGCGGGATTATTGCAACCACTCAAAGTGCCTGAATGGAAGTGGGAGAAATAGGTATGGATTTCATAGTGGGAGTACCTAGGACCCAATCAGGATATGATTATATATGGGTCATCATCGACAGGCTAACCAAGGTAGCTCATTTCATTCCCGTGAAAGAAAGCTACAGCGGATCCAAATTGGCAGAATTGTACATGTCAAGGATCGTGTGTTACCATGGAGTGCCAAAGAAGATAGTATCAGATCGAGGATCACAGTTCACCTCAAGGTTCTGGCAGAAGTTACATGAAACCATGGGAACTCATCTGAATTTTAGTTCTGCCTATCATCCCCAGACTGACGGACAGACGGAAAGAACCAATCAGATCCTTGAGGATATGCTGAGAGCGTGTGCGCTCAAGAACTATAGGAGTTGGGATAAGAACTTACCGTATGCGGAGTTCTCCTATAACAACAGCTATCGGGCTAGTATGAAGATGTCACCATTTGAGGCTTTGTATGGTTGGAAGTGCAGAACTCCACTATTTTGGAACCAAATAGGGGAAAGTAAAGTGTTTGGGCCCGAGGTACTACAAGATGCCGAGGCGAAAGTGAGGGAAATCCACAACAACTTGAGGATAGCACAGACCCAACAAAAGAGCTATGCCGATGTACGGAGAAGAGAGCTCGTTTTCAACGTGGGGGACTATGTTTACCTCAAGGTGTCCCCTATCCGAGGACCTCGTCGGTTCAAGGTGAAAGGGAAGTTATCACCTCGATACATCGGACCCTTTCATATTTTGGAGAGGAAAGGCGAAGTGGCATATCAACTCGAACTACCGGCTCGCCTATCGGATGTGCACGACGTATTCCATGTGTCACAGCTCAAGAAATGTCTGAGGACGCCTGAAGAGATGTTACCCATGAATGAGGTTGACGTAGGAGAGGATCTGTCTTATGCCGAGCAATCGGTCAAGGTTTTGGAGACAATGGAACGCCTAACAAGAAATAAAAGAATCCGGATGTGCAAGGTGCAGTGGAAGCATCACTCGGAAGAGGAAGCCACATGGGAGCGAGAAGACGAGCTTAAGGCACAGTTTCCGGAATTGTTTTCCTAGAACCACCAATCTCGAGGATGAGATTTCTTTTAAGGGCGGTAGAGCTGTAACACCCCAAAATCTGCTAAAGAGGGGAATTTAAAATAATTTCGACGTATTGCATGTGGTGCAAAAATTCAAATTCAAATTGGAATTCAAATTCAAATCAAAACAGAAAAGAAAAGGAAAAAAGAAAAAAAAAAGAGAAAAACCCCACCGGCCAGTGGGCTGAAACCCACAAGCCGACCCACTATTCCCCCGCGCCAGCCCACAACCACGGGCCCTCTCTTCCTCTCACTGACACGCGGGGTCCGCGTGTCATCTCCTACCTCCCGCTCGCGCCAACCGACCGGATTTCTGACCCCCCCCCCCCCCGCGCCCGATCGCAACCAACTCCAGAAACCGCCTCCCCATCCCGACTCCAGGTCCCGGACGACTCCAATCCGATCCCAACAGACCGCCGCCCCCCTAGCCTATATAAACGTCGACGTCGCCCTGTTTTCCCTGACGATCAGCTCTTTTTGCTCCCGGTGAGAACCGAAGCTTCTCCCGCAATTTTCCTTCGATCATAGCTCGGATTTCCTGATCTAACGTGCTGATCATGTTCCACCGCCTCCGGGGAGTCACGCAGGTGAAGAAAACCCGGTGTTTTGCACCCTAGACGCAGCTCCGGCGAGCACCGCCGCTATTTCATCTCGGACCTCGCCGCCGACCACCTTCCAGGGCCTTCGAGCTCAAGAAAAACCCCGAGGTGAGATCCCCGACCTCCCCTCTACCGTTCTATGCCATGAAATCCAAGTTTTAGGAAGTTTAGATGAAAACCCGAAGATCTCCGGCAAGATCGCCGCCCCCCGCCGCCGCGCGCCGCCGGGCAGCGCGGGCAGGCTCCGGCCAGGGCGATGTGGCCCCTTGAGGGCCGTCTATTTTAAATCGCATGGTAGAATCAAGACCCGCGCGTACCGGTTCGGCGATCTAATCTGAGCCGTCTGTTTTAAATCGGACGGTCCATGTTAGCCCCGCGTTATAAAGGCCGGAATTCTTACGCGCTACCCCCTGGGGATTTTGGAAAACACGAGCTAGCCCCGGAAACTTCTGATCTAGCCCCTAGAACTTCAGATTTTCGTTTAAATTCATTTAAAAATCAGTTTTAGCCCCTGGACTTAATAAAAATTAGCAAAACCCCTCTGTTATGTGTAGTTAGACCCCTGGAAATTTATGAAATAATAAATTAGACCATGCAGTAGTGTGGATTTACGTTTTTGACCTTATATGATATTAAATTCATAAATTTGAATATGTGACTAGGATTTAAATTTAAAAGGTAAGGCAAACACATGTACAAATTCAAATTTAAAACTCTCCTAGCACTTGGAAAACTTTAGAATGAGTTAAAAATAGATTTTTGGTTGAAATGAATCTGTCTAATTGTTGTTCATATTTATTAGTTCTAGAAACACATTTTTAGGCTAGGAAATAATTCTGAAAACTGATAAAATAAATTTATATTAGCTCACATCATAGGAAAAGTTCAAAAATATATTATTTAATATTTTAGATCAGAACCTATTCTGTTTAGATGATATGTCCTACTATTTAATATTAAAACTCACTTTTAGGCATAGAAGATAAATCTGAAAAATATAGGAAAATAGGTACGCATAATTAGAAAATGATAAATGAAGTCTCCAAATCCAAAAACTTCAGTTTAGGATTTGGTAGAAGATCTGAAAACCTATTTGGAGTAGGAAAATACCTTTTATACAAACTTTGTGGCTAAGAAGTGTAATAATTAAATATAAAGAATTTGTTCAAATTGGAACTTCATATATAGTGTGCAAATAGAAATCAAAACATAGAAGTTAGAAATAATATACATTTGTTTAAAGGTGAATGTAGGCCAAAAATCAACACATGTAGAGTAACCACAACACTTAGAAATGTGAATGACTTTCATAGGTATGCATGTGTGGTTTGTATGAAGTGATAGTGTGAACTATGTCTTATGGATTGTTGTTTTATTTTGCTATGTGTATTGCCATGAATAGAACCTGCCCCAGAGCAAGTTCTCCCCTTCCAAGATCAAGACTTTCCATTCCCAGAGCAGCAGGAAGAAGGCAAGTGTCCTTGACCACTTTGATCCTATACTAGGATGTGTAGATAGAATTATTTGCATTGTCAACTGAAATATGAAACCCATGCTAGGAAGTTTCCCTAGAATTGCATTGCCTTATTTCCTTGTAACTTGGGTTGGGATTTATCATGTCATTAATTTATATGCTTATGCTTAGCAATGCTTAGAATGGGATAAGTGGGATATGAGATCATCAATTTATTTACCTTACTCTTGAATGAGATATTATGAGTTATGTAGAGGTAGGGATCGAGGCAAGTTGGATGATTTGGTTGGTGCTGTGTAACACCCCAAAATTTTGATTCAAAACCCTAAATCATGTTAAGAGGGGAATTTAAATTTTTTTGGACTGTTGCATGTTTTGCAAAAATTCAAATTCAAACTGGAATTCAAATTAAACTCAAATCAGGAAAGAAATAGAAAAAGAAAAAGAGAAAACAGAAAAAAACCGGCCAGTGGGCCGAAACCCACCAGCCGGCCCACCCAGCCCCCGCGCCAGCCCGCAGCCGCGCGCGCTGCTTCCTCACACTGACAGGCGGGGCCCACCCGATCGTCGTCTACCTTGCGACAGCGCCGGACTCCCTCGCACCCGAATCAAAACCGATCGGGATTTCGGCGTATCCCCGCTGAATTCTGTTCGTAGGCGATGCAGACATGATCTAAACCACCCCGCCGCCCTCCCCCGTCTATAAAAACCCCGGCCTCGTTCTGTTTTTCCCCCGCAATCGCCGATTTTTACTCCGGTGAGAACCGAGACTTCTCTGGCAAATTTTGGCCGATCTAAGCTCGGAAATTCCGATCTAACTCGCTGGTCTTGATCCACCTCCTCCGGGGAACCTTGCAGGTGCAGAAAACTCGGTGACTTGCGGTGTAAACACAGTGCCGACGAGCTTCGCCGTGGTTTCGCCTCGGACCTCGTCGCCGATCACTTTCCAGGACCTCCGAGCTCAAGAAAACCCCCGAGGTGAGATCCCCGACCTCCCCTCTACCGATCTATGCCATAAAATCACAGTTCTAGGAAGAATTCCCGAAGATCCGGAAGTTTCCGGCGAGATCGCCGCTTCCCGCCGCCGTGCGCCGCCGGCAGCGCCGCCCGCGCTCGATCAGAGCGACGTGGCCGCTTGTGCGCCGTTTATTTTAAATCGCACGGTAGGGTTTAAACCCCCGCGTACTGGTTCGATGTTATAATCTCGGCCGTCGGTTTAAAATCAGACGGTCCACGTCAGCCCCGCGTTATAAAGACTGGAAATCTTACGTGCTACCCCTTGGGGTTCTCGGGAAATAAGAGCTAGCCCCGGAAACTTCTGATCTAGCCCCTGGAACTCCAGAAAATCATGTAAATTCATTTAAAAATCAGTTTTAGCCCCTGGACTTAATAAAAATTAGGAAAAACACCTCTGATAAGTGTAGCTAGACCCCTAGAAATTCTGAAAATAATATTATAGACCCTGTAGTGGGGTAAGTTTAACTTTTTAGCCCTGTTTAGTATTTAAATTAGGAAATTGAATATGTGGCTAGTGTTTAAAAATTAAAAAGTGGGACAAACATATTGTCATAATTAAATTAAAAACTTTCTCAGTATTTAGAAAACTTTGGAGTGAGATAAAAACATATGTTGGACTGAATTGAATCTGTTTAATTTATTATTCACATTTAGGGACACATTTTTAAGTAATGAATAGTTTTAGAAAATAGGGAAAATAATTGTGAAATAGTTTATATCTGAGGCAAAGGTCAAGATATGTTATTAAATTATTTAGGACCAGAACCTATTCTGTTTAGATGATGTGTATTACTATTTTCATAATAAAGTACACATTTATGCATAGGAAAAATAAATCTGAAAATATAGCAACTAGTAAATGATAAATGGAGTTTCTAAAATCTAAAGAATTCAGTTTAGGGTTGGTAGAAATTCTGAAGGAACATAGGGAGAAGAAAAATACCTTTCATACATATTTGGTAGTAAAAAGGTGAAGTAGTCGAATCTAAGGAATTTATTTAAATTGAAAACTCACATATATATAGTAGGTAAGTATAAATGTGAACACAAAAGTAGGAATCATATACACATGATTAAAAGTGCATGCAAGCCACAAATCAACAAACATAGAGTAACCACAACACATATAATGGTGAATTACTTTCATGAATGTGAATGTGTGGTTTGTATGAAGTGGAAGTGTGAACTATGTCTTATGGATTGTTGTTTTTCTTTTGCTATGTGTGATGGTATGATGTAGAACCTGCTCAAGAGCAAGTTATTCCTTTCCAAGATCAGGACTACCCATTTCAAGAGCAGCAGGAAGGAGGCAAGTGTCCTTGACCACTTTGATCCTATGCTAGGATGTGTAGCTAGAATTATTTGCATTGTCAATTTAAATATGAAACCCATGATAGGAAGTTTCCCTAGAATTGCATTACCTTGTTTCCTTGTAGCTTGGGTTGGGATTTATTTTTATCATGTCATTTATTATTGTGCATATGCTTAGCCATGCTCAGAATGGGATATTTGAGATATGAGATCATCAGTTTATTTTACCATACTCTTGAATGAGATATTGTGAGTTATGTAGAGGTAGGGATCAAGGCAAGTTGGATGTTTTGGTTGTGTGCTGGGTGCACGAGACTCGGGTTTGCGTTTAGTACTTGCCTGGATCCTAAGGACCGGTTCATGGAGCATGTAACCTGGCTTTACAGTGCCAACCACATGCTGAGATGGGGCAGCTTGGCCAATTAATTAGGTGTATACCCATCGTAGTATGGGTGTGTTGGATGGTGCGGGGAGTAGGTGTCAGCTGGACTACCATATGAACCGCAAGGCTCAAGAGGGGGCCACTGCAGCGGGGTTGGAGCCTCTTGTATGCTGTTAGGGGTGAAACCTCAGTGGGCCCATGCTCGTCGGGAATCCCTTTGTAAAGGCTTCGTAGTCATCTCCTGGCTACACACCTGGGAAGTGTGAATGTGGTTCGTGGCCAATGGCATAATGGAGGTTCTTTTAGTCCACCCGGCAACAGGGGATGAAATCACTACATGTGGGTACAGTGGTACAAACTCTGCAGAGTCAAAACTGTCATGACAGCCGTGCTCACGGTCAAGAGCGGCTTGGACTTATTCATGATTAGAGGATTGATGGTTTTGGAAGTTGTGGATGTTAAGCGGGGAGCTTAACATTGGAAATGATGTTATGGTTATTGGATTATGATGGGATGGGAGATTGGGACCATATCACTTGTAGTAATGTAGGTGCTTAATAAGCTAAGGTGATAGGTATTAAGTGCGTAGTGCTTTAACCATGAGTTCAACCTCTCCTTGATCTAGCCATGCATGATATAATTTTCCCACACTTGCTGAGTACCATTGGTACTCAACCTTGCATATTTGTTGGTTTATATTGCTGCTCAGGTAAAGATAATGAGGTGGTGTATAATGACTAAGACTTTGGACCCGAAGAAGGTTTCTAGGTTCATGGAGACCCCGGGCAACGCCTGCAATGGAGCCCACAAGAATAATATTCCGCTGCTAGTTTATTTATTTGTGATGAACTATTTATCGTCCATCGAGACATATGCTTTGTAAGACTTATTTATATTCAACACCTGGCTTGTAATAAATGATGCTTCACTATTTGTCATCACATGTATGAGAAAATGATCCTGGCATACATATGATCTTCACTCGGTTGTTCTTCGGAGAAACCGGGTGTGACAGAAGTGGTATCAGAGCCAAGGTTGCCCGTTGGAATGTGGACCTAGGTAGAAATGGACGTATTTAAGCGCCCTATTTTCTTAAAAACTATTTTACAAAGGTGTGGATTGAAAAGTGTTATTTTAATGAGTCACCTTCCTCATCTTACCCCAATTTTCATTCAAAATAGGATTTTTGTTTGAGAGTTTATCTAACCTAATTTTAAATTCTTTTTGTTTTAGATGGTTCGCATGATTCGCACCGCTCCCAAGTCCACAGGAGGGAGAGTTCCCGTAGTTGCCCTTGCCGAGAGGGAGGAGAGCCGTCCTGTGACGTACCTTTCCTACGGATTGGCAGTAGGAGGCTTATTGCGCCGTCTTCGGCGTATGCTCGAAGCCGCCGGCAATACAGGCAAGCTAATCATCCACTAAAACTCCACCAGGACCATCCGTGAGAAGAGGGAAGAATGGAGTTCAGAGATGAGGATAATACACGAAAATCAGCTGCTTAAGATTCACCACTCTCCAGCTTGTAGAGCAACACAGGTCGATGCGGAAAAAGATGTCACCTGGGAGGCCATCACCTGCCAGAGTCACATCTATCGTCGCCACTTGGACAAAACTGAGTACATGTATGTCCTCCAGCGAGAGAGTGGTACCACGGAATACAAGTACCCGCCGGTGCAGCAGGGGACTTCTCATGAGCACATGGACTTGTGCTTGGAGGATGCTGCTATGCTCAGCACTCGACTGCAGGAGTGTCAACAAGAGCTTCAGGATGTCCGGGACACCTTGAAGGAAACGGAGGCGTTGCTGTGAGCCTGTTTGAGGGCGATTGAAAGAGGAGATGGGAATGAACTGTGTGTCACCGTGAATGATACATGGACTCCTGACTTCCCAGATCACCGAGCGATCAGGCGTCGTCGCACTTCTCCACCAGCAGCCTCCCCATCGAAAGCAGAGTCAGAAGGCAGCCAAAATGATGAGGAAGATCCCGAGGAGCCAGCTCAAGAAAACGAGTAGCGTAGAGCCTTTCCCTTAAATTAGAAGGATGTCGAATAGGCAAGTCGTTAAGTTAAGTTAATGGTGTGATAATGCTTGGTGTGTGACGTGAGTTGTGGAAGCCATGAGCAATTGTCCACGGCCTCGTCTTTAGATTGTTTTGTTTTGCTGTGTGAACCCACATGAAATAATATTGCATTTATTTTTGTGTGAAAAGTGAACCCTTAGAGAAGAATAACAAAGCCTCAACACTTCAAAGTACAAACAAATGAAAGTAGTAAGATGATACTAAATGCTTTCAAATTAACATTGGTTGATTCTGCCAGATGGCCGGAAGAGGAAAAGGATGTGCTGCCAACCCCGCCAACAACAACGATGAGGCCTGCAACCCTCATCTTTCTGGAAGTCAAGACAGGGATGGTCGCCGTGAGGGAGTTGATCCCATCCACCAAATGCTGGAGAATCAAAATCAGCTCATCCAGAACTTGACTCAAGTGGTGGCCAACTTGCATCAAGTCCCACCTCCACAAGCTGCACCACGCCAACCAAGGCTGAGTGAGTTTCTAGGAACTCAACCTCCAAAGTTTGCAAGTGCTGCTGAACCTCTGGAGGCAGATGATTGGATGAAGACCATTGAAAGTAAGATGAGGATCATACAATGCCAAGGGTATGAGAGGGTGCTGTTTGCCTCTCATCAATTGCATGGACCTGCTGCTGATTGGTGGACCGCCTACGTGGCCGCTCATCATGACCCTGAGAACATCACTTGGGAAGAGTTCAAGCGTAGCTTCCGCAACCATTACATCCCAAGAGGTGAACTCAAAAACAAGAGGAAGGAGTTTTTGGGACTGCAGCAGGGAAACATGACGGTGAGGGCATACCTCACTAAATCTACTCAACTATCCCGTTATGCCCCACGGGACATAGAGACTGATGAGCAGAAACAAGATTGTTTCGTGGAAGGACTTACCGCAGAAATGCAGTGTGCAATGTCCTCAAATGAGTATGAAAGCTTCCAAAAGATGGTGGACAGAGCGTTTGTGGTAGAAAGGAAGCTAAAGGCCTTGGAAAATGAGAATAAGAGGAAGGCCGGGTGGTCACATCAAGCCTCAGGGAGCAACACCCGCCCACGTCTGATGCAGCAACCTGCCGGACAAACGAACCGTGCTGCGGTACCCTACTCAGCACCAAGGGGGTACAACCCAAACTACAGGCCTCTGGCAGCACCAGCACAGCCACAACGTCAGTTTGTACAGCAGCCTCGCCCCGCATATCCACCTCGACCAGCAGTGCAAGGACCCCCGAACCAACCCCAAGACAACAAAGGCCAGGCACCTAAGGCTGGGGTGCAATGTTTTAGCTGTGGTGAAGTGGGGCACTACGCCCATAAGTGCCCAAAGAAGAAGCCTGCGCAGCCACAACAGCAGAATGTAATGAGAGGACGGGTGAACCATGTCACTATGGAGGAAGCACAAGAGGCACCCGACGTGGTGGTTGGTAAGTTTCCTGCCAATTTACACCTTGCAACCCTGCTGTTTGATTCTGGTGCTACCCACTCGTTCATTGCTCAAGGGTTTGTTAAGAAGCATGACCTAGCAACCACACAAATGAACCATATGCTAGCTGTAAACTCTCCAGGTGGAGAAATAAGGACAAGACAAGTGTGTCCCAAAGTGAACCTAGACATTAATGGGGTAGTATTTACTGCTAACCTCATAGTGATAGATTCACAGGGAATAGATATTATTTTGGTTGTGGATTGGTTGACCAAACATAAAGGAATCATCCATTGTTCGACCAGAACGGTGGAACTAACTCGCCCTAGTGGCACAAGAGTAAAGTTCATAACAATACACGAGCCTAGGAGGGACATTAAATTAAATCAAGTTGAGGTGAAAGTTGAGGAAATCAGGACCATCAGGGAATATCCAGATGTTTTTCCGGAAGAGTTGCCAGGTATGCCTCCTGATCGTGAAGTGGAATTTGCAATTGAGCTAGTGCCTGGAACAGCCCCAATATACAAGAGACCTTATCGGATGGACTCCAAGCAGCTGGAAGAACTCAAGGATCATTTGAGAGAATTGTCGGAGAAGGGGTATATTCGTCCTAGTTCCTCACCATGGGGAGCTCCGGTGATATTTGTGCCCAAGAAGGACGGAACCCAAAGGTTATGCGTGGATTACCGTGCTTTGAATGAGGTAACCATCAAGAACAAGTACCCATTACCCCGCATTGAAGACTTGTTTGATCAGTTGAGGGGAGCTTGTGTGTTCTCGAAAATTGATCTCAGGTCGGGATACCACCAACTCAAGATAAGGCAATCTGATATTCCCAAGACAGCTTTCGTATCTCGGTACGGGCTGTATGAATACACCGTCATGCCTTTCGGGCTAACTAATGCCCCGGCATACTTCATGTACCTCATGAACAAGGTATTCATGGAATATCTGGACAAATTTGTGGTGGTTTTCATAGATGACATTCTCGTCTTCTCCAAAGATGAAGAAGAACATGAGAAACATATAAGGTTGGTATTACAGAGGCTAAGAGAACACAAACTATATGCCAAGTTGAGCAAGTGTGAGTTTTGGCTGAAGAGAGTTCCCTTCTTAGGACATATAATCTCGGAGGGAGGAATCTCCGTGGATCCTGCCAAAATCGAGGATATACAGCCTTATATGTTGGAGAATGGAAGTTCGAAGCTTTTTGGGATTGGCTGGATACTATCGACGGTTTATTGAGGGATTCTCCAAGATATCGAGACCTCTCACCAAACTGTTGGAGAAGGGAATCACATTCACCTGGACGCCATAGTGCGAGACGAGTTTTCGGGAGTTAAAGGAAAGATTGACAACAGCCCCAGAGCTAGTTATGCCAGATATGCAAAAGAACTTTACGGTGTACTGCGATGCCTCTGGAAACGGGTTGGGATGTGTTCTCATGCAGGAAGGGCATGTCGTGGCTTATGCATCCTGTCAGCTTCGGAAGCATGAGAAGAACTATCCTACACATGACCTAGAACTAGTCGCAGTGGTACACGCGTTGAAAATTTGGCGGCACTATTTGATGGGGAAGAGGACCGATATATATACGGATCATAAGAGTTTGAAGTACATATTCACACAGCCAGACCTCAACCTCAGACAAAGGAGATGGTTAGAGCTAATCAATGACTTTGATGTGGGCATCAACTATCATCCTGGGAAAGCAAACGTCGTGGCCGATGCTTTAAGTCGGAGAGTGCAGGTCAATAGGTTGAGCTTGAAGGACATGCCGGCAGAATTGAAGGATGAGGTTATAAGGCTCAATCTATGCCTTGTGAATAGTGGTGAAGCCATCGCCATGGAAGTGGACTCCACACTAGAGCAAGACATACGCAATGATCAAAAGAACGACGAAAAGATACAAGAAATCAGGCAACTCATCAAGGAAAATAAAGCTCCTGGTTTCAGAGAGGATGAACAAGGTACGGTGTGGCACGGAAAGAGAATCTGCGTGCCTGAAGTAAAGGAGATCCTTGAATTGATTTTGAAGGAGGCTCACGATTCCGACTATTCCATTCATCCTAGGAGTACGAAGATGTACCAGGACCTCAAGAGCAGGTATTGGTGGTATGGCATGAAGCGTGATGTCGCGGAACATGTTGCCCTGTGTGACACATGTCAGTTGGTGAAAGCAGAACATCAACGACCCGCGGGATTATTGCAACCACTCAAAGTGCCTGAATGGAAATGGGAAGAAATCAGCATGGATTTCATCGTGGGATTGCCTAGGACCCAATCAACATACGATTCGATATGGGTCATCATTGATAGGCTAACCAAGGTAGCTCACTTCATCCCCGTGAAGGAAAGCTACAGCGGATCCAAATTGGCAGAATTGTACATGTCAAGGATCGTGTGTTACCATGGAGTGCCAAAGAAGATTGTGTCGGATCGAGGGACACAGTTCACCTCAAGGTTATGGCAGAAGTTGCACGAAACCATGGGAACCCATCTGAACTTTAGTTCTGCCTATCATCCCCAAACTGACGGGCAGACGGAAAGAACCAATCAGATCCTTGAAGATATGCTAAGGGCAGGTGCACTCAAAAACAATAGGAGCTGGGACAAGAACTTACCGTATGCAGAGTTTTCCTATAACAACAGCTATCAAGTTAGTATGAAGATGTCACCGTTTGAAGCTTTGTATGGGAGGAAGTGCAGAACTCACCTATTTTGGAACCAAACAGGAGAAAGTAAAGTGTTTGGTCCAGAAGTGTTACAAGAAGCCGAGGCGAAGGTGAGGGAAATTCGCAACAACTTGAGGATAGCACAGACACGCCAAAAGAGCTATGCCGATGTACGAAGAAGAGAGCTCGTTTTCAACGTAGGAGACTATGTCTATCTAAAGGTGTCCCCTATCAGAGGACTTCGTCGGTTCAAGGTGAAAGGGAAGTTGTCACCTCGATACATCGGACCCTTTCAAGTTTTGGAAAGGAAAGGCGAAGTGGCGTATCAACTAGAGTTACCGGCTCATCTATCGGATGTGCACGATGTATTCCATGTGTCACAACTCAAGAAATGCCTGAGAACGCCTGAAGAGGTGTTACCCATGAATGAAGTGGATGTAGCTGAGGATTTGTCTTATGCCGAGCAACCATACAAGATTTTGGAGACAATGGAACGCCTCACCAGAAATAAAAGAATCCGGATGTGCAAGGTGCAGTGGAAGCATCACTCAGAAGAGGAACCCACCTGGGAGCGGGAAGATGAGCTCAAGGCACAATTTCCGGAATTGTTTTCTCAGAAACACCAATCTCGAGGACGAGATTTCTTTTAAGGGGGGTAGAGCTGTAACACCCCAAAATTTTGATTCAAAATCCTAAATCATGTTAAGAGGGGAATTTGAAAATTTTTGGACGTGTTGCATGTTTTGCAAAAATTCAAATTCAAACTGGAATTCAAATTAAACTCAAATCAGAAAAGAAATAGAAAAAGAAAAAGAGAAAACAGAAAAAAACCGGCCAGTGGGCCGAAACCCACCAGCCGGCCCACCCAGCCCCCGCGCCAGCCCGCAGCCGCGCGCGCTGCTTCCTCACACTGACAGGCGGGGCCCACCCGATCGTCGTCTACCTCACGACAGCGCCAGACTCCCTCGGACCCGAATCAAAACCGATCGGGATTTCGGCGTATCCCCGCTGAATTCTGTTTGTAGGCGACGCGGACATGTCTAAACCACCCCGCCGCCCTCCCTCGTCTATAAAAACCCCGGCCTCGTTCTGTTTTTCCCCCGCAATCGCCGATTTTTACTCCGGTGAGAACCGAGACTTCTCCGGCGAATTCTGGCCGATCTAAGCTCGGAAATTCCGATCTAACTCGCTGGTCTTGATCCACCGCCTCCGGGGAACCTTGCAGGTGCAGAAACCTTGGTGACTTGCGGTGTAAATACAGCGCCGACGAGCTTCGCCGTGGTTTCGCCTCGGACCTCGTCGCCGATCACTTTCCAGGACCTCCGAGCTCAAGAAAACCCCCGAGGTGAGATCCCCGACCTCCCCTCTACCGATCTATGCCATAAAATCACAGTTCTAGGAAGAATTCCCGAAGATCCGGAAGTTTCCGGCGAGATCGCCGCTTCCCGCCGCCGTGCGCCGCCGGCAGCGCCGCCCGCGCTCGATCAGAGCGACGTGGCCGCTTGTGCGCCGTTTATTTTAAATCGCACGGTAGGGTTTAAACCCCCGCGTACCGGTTCGATGTTATAATCTCGGCCGTCGGTTTAAAATCGGACGGTCCACGTCAGCCCCGCGTTATAAAGACTGGAAATCTTACGTGCTACCCCTTGGGGTTCTCGGGAAATAAGAGCTAGCCCCGGAAACTTCTGATCTAGCCCCTGGAACTCCAGAAAATCATGTAAATTCATTTAAAAATCAGTTTTAGCTCCTGGACTGAATAAAAATTAGGAAAAACACCTCTGATAAGTGTAGCTAGACCCCTAGAAATTCTGAAAATAATATTATAGACCCTGTAGTGGGGTAAGTTTAACTTTTTAGCCCTGTTTAGTATTTAAATTAGGAAATTGAATATGTGGCTAGTGTTTAAAAATTAAAAAGTGGAACAAACATATTTTCATAATTAAATTAAAAACTTTCTCAGTATTTAGAAAACTTTGGAGTGAGATAGAAACATATGTTGGACTGAATTGAATCTGTTTAATTTATTATTCATATTTAGGGACACATTTTTAAGTAATGAATAGTTTTAGAAAATAGGGAAAATAATTGTGAAATAGTTTATATCTGAGGCAAGGGTCAAGATATGTTATTAAATTATTTAGAACCAGAACCTATTCTGTTTAGATGATGTGTATTACTATTTTCATAATAAAGTACACATTTATGCATAGGAAAAATAAATCTGAAAATATAGCAACTAGTAAATGATAAATGGAGTTTCTAAAATCTAAAGAATTCAGTTTAGGGTTGGTAGAAATTCTGAAGGAACATAGGGAGAAGAAAAATACCTTTCATAAATATTTGGTAGTAAAAAGGTGTAGTAGTTTAATCTAAGGAATTTATTTAAATTGGAAACTCACATATATATAGTAGGTAAGTATAAATGTGAACACAAAAGTAGGAATCATATACACATGATTAAAAGTGCATGCAAGCCACAAATCAACACACATAGAGTAACCACAACACATATAATGGTGAATTACTTTCATGAATGTGAATGTGTGGTTTGTATGAAGTGGAAGTGTGAACTATGTCTTATGGATTGTTGTTTTTCTTTTGCTATGTGTGATGGTATGATGTAGAACCTGCTCAAGAGCAAGTTATTCCTTTCCAAGATCAGGAATACCCATTTCAAGAGCAGCAGGAAGGAGGCAAGTGTCCTTGACCACTTTGATCCTATGCTAGGATGTGTAGCTAGAATTATTTGCATTGTCAATTTAAATATGAAACCCATGATAGGAAGTTTCCCTAGAATTGCATTACCTTGTTTCCTTGTAGCTTGGGTTGGGATTTATTTTATCATGTCATTTATTATTGTGCATATGCTTAGCCATGCTTAGAATGGGATATTTGAGATATGAGATCATCAGTTTATTTTACCATACTCTTGAATGAGATATTGTGAGTTATGTAGAGGTAGGGATCAAGGCAAGTTGGATGTTTTGGTTGTGTGCTGGGTGCACGAGACTCGGGTTTGTGTTTAGTACTTGCCTGGATCCTAAGGACCGGTTCATGGAGCATGTAACCTGGCTTTACAGTGCCAACCACATGCTGAGATGGGGCAGCTTGGCCAATTAATTAGGTGTATACCCGGCGTAGTATGGGTGTGTTGGATGGTGCGGGGAGTAGGTGTCAGCTGGACTACCATATGAACCGCAAGGCTCAAGAGGGGGCCACTACAGTGGGGTTGAAGCCTCTTGTATGCTGTTAGGGGTGAAACCTCATTGGGCCCACGCTCGTCGAGAATCCCTTTGTAAAGGCTTCGTAGTGATCTCCTGGCTACACACCTGGGAAGTGTGAATGTGGTTCGTGGCCACTGGCATAATGGAGGTTCTTTTAGTCCACCCGGCAACAGGGGATGAAATCACTACATGTGGGTACAGTGGTACAAACTCTGCAGAGTCAAAACTGTCATGACAGCTGTGCTCACGGTCAAGAGCGGCTTGGACTTATTCATGATTAGAGGATTGATGGTTTTGGAAGTTGTGGATGTTAAGCGGGGAGCTTAACATTGGAAATGATGTTATGGTTATTGGATTATGATGGGATGGGAGATTGGGACCATATCACTTGTAGTAATGTAGGTGCTTAATAAGCTAAGGTGATAGGTATTAAGTGCGTAGTGCTTTAACCATGAGTTCAACCTCTCCTTGATCTAGCCATGCATGATATAATTTTCCCACACTTGCTGAGTACCATTGGTACTCAACCTTGCATATTTGTTGGTTTATATTGCTACTCAGGTCAAGATAATGAGGTGGTGTATAATGACCAAGACTTTGGACCCGAAGAAGGTTTCTAGGTTCATGGAGACCCCGGGCAACGCCTGCAATGGAGCCCACAAGAATAATATTCCGCTGCTAGTTTATTTATTTGTGATGAACTATTTATCGTCCATCGAGACATATGCTTTCTAAGACTTATTTATATTCGACACATGGGTTGTAATAAATGATGCTTCACTATTTGTCATCACATGTATGAGAAAATGATCCTGGCATACATGTGATCTTCACTCGGTTGTTCTTCGGAGAAACCGGGTGTCACAGAAGTGGTATCAGAGCCAAGGTTGCCCGTAGGAATGTGGACCTAGGTAGAAATGGACGTATTTAAGCGCCCTATTTTCTTAGAAACTATTTTACAAAGGTGTGGATTGAAAAGTGTTATTTTAATGAGTCACCTTCCTCATCTTACCCCAATTTTCATTCAAAATAGGATTTTTGTTTGAGAGTTTATCTAACCTAATTTTAAATTCTTTTTGTTTTAGATGGTTCGCATGATTCGCACCGCTCGCAAGTCCACAGGAGGGAGAGTTCCCGTAGTTGCCCTTGCCGAGAGGGAGGAGAGTCGTCCGGTGACGTACCTTTTCTACGGATTGGCAGTAGGAGGCTTATTGCGCCGTCTTCGGAGTATGCTCGAAGCCGCCGGCAATACGGTCCGACGTATTATGGGTGTGTTGGATGGTGCGGGGAGTAGGTGTCAGATGGACTACCATATGAACCGCAAGGCTCAAGAGGGGGCCACTGCAGCGGGGTTGGAGTCTCTTGTATGCTGTTAGGGGTGAAACCTCAGTGGGCCCATGCTCGTCGGGAATCCCTTTGTAAAGGCTTCGTAGTGATCTCCTAGCTACACACCTTGGAAGTGTGAATGTGGTTCGTGGCCACTGGCATAATGGAGGTTCTTTTAGTCCACCCGGCAACGAGGGATGAAATCACTACATGTGGATACAGTGGTGCAAACTCTGCAGAGTCAAAACTGTCATGACAGCCGTGCTCAAGGTCAAGAGCGGCTTGGACTTATTCATGATTAGAGGATGATGAATTGGGAAGTTGTGGATGTTAAGCGGGAAGCTTAACATTGGTGATGAGACTATGTTTACTTGATAATGATGATGGGTGGAGGGATTGGGAACCATTTCACCTGTGTACTAATGTAGGTGCTTAATAAGCTAAGGTGATAGGTATTAATTGCGTAGTGCTTTAACCATGAGTTCAACTTATCCTTGTTCTGGCCATGCATGACATAACTTTCCCACACTTGCTGAGTACCAACGGTACTCAAACTTGCATATTTGTTGGTTTAAATTACTGCTCAGGTCAAGGGGATGATGTGGTGTTCAATGACCAAGACTTCGGACCCGAAGAAGGAATCTAGGTTCATGGAGTCCCCCGGGCAACGCCTGTGACGGAGCCCACAAGAATAATATTCCGCTGCTATTTTATTTACATGTTATGAACTTATTATCGTCCATCGAGACGTATGCGTTGTAAGACATATTTATATTCGACACCTGGCTTGTAATAAATGATGCTTCACTATTTGTCATCACATGTATGAGAAAATGATCCTGACATATATGTGATATTCACTCGGTTGTTCTTCGGAGAAACCGGGTGTGACAAATGGCTAACCTAGCTCGATGGCCAGCTACACATCAAAATCAATAGACAACAACAAAACAGTTTGATATATAAATTCACAACAAAGTGCAATAGTACACATCAACAATCATGAAGTCTGACATCCACACAATCAAAAACAAAATCACAAATCTATTGATTACTAGCCCCTCCACTACCTCCGGGAGCGAAGCAGTCATCCTGCCGCCGCGAACCTGGCGCCCTTAGCTGTGGCGATGGAGTCTGAGCCTCCGTCCCTGATCCCTGTGAAACACAGTGACATATGTACAAGTTTAAAATTTTTTTCTAGGTTCATTTGGATTCTTAGCGGTTGGGGCTTCCACTTAATGTAACTTTCTTTTTATACCCGTACTCCAGGAAACTGCTCCTGTGGTGGCGACGGCTCCAGCACGAACGGAGATGGCTGCCACAACGGTATCTGAATTTGCTGCCCTTGCTGTCGAGCTAGCGCCTGTCATTTCAAACATTACAATTTACAAAACCAATTGAAATGTAATGTAATTAAAGTATAATTGTATGTTTCTTACTTCCATTGCCACTTGCATCTGTGTCATATAGGACGCATGGTACGCCATGGCAGCCCTGTTGTTCTCTCGCTCTCTCGCCATGGCCTCCTCCTGCCAAGCCAAGCTCTCCCGAAGCGCCATGACATCGAGATCTCTCTCAATGACACGGCGGCTGGAGGAGCCTGCGCCAGCACCCGAAGACTGCGATGAGCTGCCTCTCGCAGGTCGTGCCTCCCAAGAGTTGACGACTCCAGAGAATATGGCAAGCCTAAAAAAACGAATCAATTCAATGTAAAATTAAATAATCTTGAATTGAAAACAATGAAAGTAAATGAATTCACATTCCGTGTGCTTTTCCACCTCCGCTTGCATACGCGGCTTGAGGGTCGATGTTCGGGGAGTTTTCCCAATTGAACCCTTCGCCGTGTATCCTCACAGCCTCTTGCCCATACCTAGTTTGAAAAACAATGAAATTGTGTAAGTTCAACAACATATATAGTGTCAAATAATTTCAGAGGTCATGAAACTTACCAGGCGCTCCGCTGCGTACTGACTACACTGCTCCGGCTGAGAAGGGTCAGCGTGACCTCTCCTATAGACCGCAGTAGCACTCGGTCGCACGCCGGTCTCCTTTTCCCGTGGCCGTGAACATATGTTAGTACGAACAATACTACATTATGAATATAATAAAAACTACCAAGAAACATACCATCCGTTTAGCCATTTGCACAAAACCTTGGACGCCCATACCGTGCTTCCCTGAGCTCCCTCTGGCATCTTGAGCCTTCTTGGACTTAGCGATGAACTCATCGCTAGCCCCATACCTGCAAAGGGCTCGGTAATCTTCAGTTCGTCCCTGTAACCAAGGGACACTAACCTGCACACATGCGTAGTTCATTAGATGTTACTTAGCAAAATTAATGTGAACAATTTAAAGATTACGCAACTTACCTCTGCGTATTGCTCCTCCGTCAAGCACGTGTCGGAGGCGTCTCTGAACGACCCAACCTCGTGGTCGTGGAGCTTTAAGTAGTCGTTAACTACTTGACTCCGAGCGTTCAAAAGCATTTGCATAACAAGCTTCCGAGCGTTCACTTCGAACACGGAGCGGGCGTGATCCATCTGCTCAGCCGGGTCCTCAAGGCGGTACCTGAGCTGTAGGAAGCCAACACAGTTCGACATATACGCACATTAATATTTGAAGGAACATAAAGAATTGAAACTTCAAATATTTATGAAAGTTACTTACCCAAAAATCCACCCACACGACTCCCTGTAGGTTGTCGTTCTCCGGGTGAGGAATGCGCGCGTAGTCGTCCCACGACGTAGCTGCACGTCCATCGATCGCACCGGGGTAGTGCAGACGCGCTAAGTTCCCGATGCAACCGTTCACCGTCCTATGGTGTTTCTGCCCGTCATATGAGAGGTCCTCCCAAGAACTAAAAAGGCGTTTGTTAAGTCATTAAGTAAGATCATAGTCTTTGAGAACAAATAGAAATGAATACTTTATTAATGTGTTACCTGTCTCTAACCGGACGAATAATTACCGGCTCTCTAGGAATAGGTGGAGGACCAACAAAGTTACTCCTCCTCGTACGTCTCCTCCGCTGCGGCACCACGTCTGGTGACCCAGAAGGCTGGTCACCGGACGTGTCCTCGGGCTTGGTGCCCTAGAGCTCGCTGGGCAGACTACCCTGGGGGTAGCTGCCAGAGGGCTGGCTACCAGAGGGCTCGCTCCCCAAGGGCACACTGCGCTGCGTACCCGTCTCCTGAGGTGCCGCTCTGGCCTCGGACTCATAGTCTGAATCAGACTACAATGGTAAAGTAAGTAAGTGAAATTGAAAAAGTGATTTTAATAATTTTGTGCATTGTAGAAAAATTTATCTCTGTACGCTGCAAACTGACAACCCTGTCCCGCAACTCTGGACACACACTTAACAGCTGAGTGCGTCTACTCCCGCTGTAAGTGGAACCGTAGAAGTAGTCGTCTCTCTCCTGCGAGGGGAGGAAACCCCTCACACTCGGCGTCTTCTTCCCCTTCGAACCCTTTGAACTCTTGCTTGACAACATCCTAATCAGTTTAAAAAACATTACTCATAATCAGTTTCAAAAGTAATGTAAGCGATAATTAATGTCACTTTCATTTAAAAGAACATTATTCGTAATCAGTTTCAAAATTCATCAACATCATGATCATCAACATCACGATCATCAACATCGCGATCTGTCATCTTGAGCTGTTTACGTTTCCGCTTTCGCATTGTAGCTGTCTCTACATCTGTAACGTCTCCTACTAAGTTATCGAGTCCTGCACCAGGCTCGACGATAAAAGAGTCTGGCAACTCTTCGTCTTGGTAAACTTCTTCAGTGTCTCCACTATCAAGATAACCATCATCTCCAGGAGTATACAAGCGCTCACGAGGATTCACTTTATATACCACCCACCAAGTGCTAAGCTTCTTACATGCATAAGGTAGATAATACACTTGTTCCACTTGATGTGCAAGAACGTATGTATCTAAACCTCGTAAGCGTTCGTTGTGATTCAATTCCACCATGCCAAATTGATTTTCTCGAGTTCCATGATTGTTATCAAACAAATCACAATCAAAGAACACAACTAAAAGTTCTTTATTGCCAGCGAAAGTAAATTCCAGAATTTTGTTAATGATTCAATAGTAATTGGTTTCTTTACCTTGTGAGTTGATTATAGTCTTCTGCTGTAGCTATTTGATGTAAATTATTTACAAAGAACATTTGTAAGCTTCCTCTTTTGATTTATGTAATACATGTTTCCTTAAATGTCTGCTGTTGGGTGCTGCATAACACGGCACCACCCAATGCGATTCCCGGGCGAGCGGCACGGCCCCGTGAACGGGTGTCGGGCCCTCTCAATTCTGTTCTGGAAGTCTACAACAAAGTCGTAGAGCACTTCAACCCCCTTCTAGAACTATAGCCCACACCTCCATTGGCTATGTAACCTGTTAGTTAGGCTCTGTTAAAGTTCAGCAAACTTGCTGCCCAAAACAGAGCACTCTGATTTTCGAGTCCTTTGAACTAAACTAATCAAATTTTGAGTTATTCTTCAAAACCAGTGTCCTAAAGATTAAAACTTAGTTATCTTAGTTCTTTTTTCAACTTGTTTTTAATGCAATCATGATTAGTACATGTCGACACTACGTTCCTCACAAAATGGAAGATCCTTACCGGATTATACCGGAATATACGTCTCAGCTGTGGCAGTAAAAACGGTCGCTCACAAACGTGTCTACACGGGATACGTACATGGTTAGCACCTGCATAAGAACACTCAATAATGATGCACTCAAAGGTTGTTGTCATTACAGGAAGGTCCATATTTGAAAGTAAATACATATGCCCGTATCATTACCATACGGCCGTCCTTGAGTAAAGCCATGTCTCAAGGTACATGGTCGCGTTTTCACACCACACGACGGGGAACCGGAGTAGAGCGTGATCGGGTCGTCACGGTTGAGAATTTTATTAACCCAACGGATACCACCAACTGCCCTGCAGGGCACACCGATGGCAAGCGCCGCTTATGTCCTCCTAGGCTATTTCTAAAAGAACACACTATCGCATTACCGACCACATGATGGGGTTTCCACTTTCTTGCCTAATGCACGCCAGGGACCAGCGTTTCATATAAACTCAGGAACATAAAGAGTTCAAGAGTTTCATATTGACGTCTCACAACAAGCTGTGAGACCTATACCCTGAACCACTTTCCTCGTTAGGGGAGCTAACTGAAATTGAACCGCTTTCCGTGGCATTCCTTACCATTCTTACCTGAGTGTAGGTGCGTCGTTACATAATCAAAATTCGGAATTATAACAAGTATGTTAGTCATGCAACTTTAAGTAACTAAACTAACATAGTCCTTATTTGGGCATACTAGCGATTCCTCACCGTAATCCTAAATTTTCCCGTAATACTGTCCTTATTTAGCGTGCTATCCCCTAAGCCGCTCTGATACCAGCCTGTGACGGACCGAAATCCGTACATTCCAGGATCACAGCGGGTGGTGCCGCACGATGCGACACCCAACAGCACACATGATAAGAAAACATAGTATTACATTAAACATATTGAATTTGTACAAAAAGTAGTACAATCTTTAGTTCCAACTCCTCTACATAGTCTACTACAGCGGAAGGTTTTCATACAACTCACGCCAACACCTAACTAGCAAAAGTTGGTTGCCCAGCCCTACGGACAATCGACACTAGCTCCACTCAACCACAACGCGCCGTGTACGGCTCCCACTCAGCCGTAGTTCCCGATGGAGGGTAGCCCTCGCCGGTGGACTCGTACTCTAACACCGTGGGGTACTCCTCACCTGCAAACACTTATAGCAGCAACCGTGAGCATGATGGCTCAGTAAGTCTTAACCGACTCTCCTACACATGAAACTCTACATGCAGGTCATACTAGAATATAGGATGATAATTTGCAGCAAACGGACACGCCTACCAGTTCATCCTTAATTCATCTTTTAGCCACAAGTTAAGGGTTCACAAATCTGAAATTTAGTGAGCAATATTTTGTGGCACACATGTAACAAAACAAGTTAATCATATCAGCAATATTGAGTCGTAACATTCCATATGTTAACCTATGTCACAACTCAGTGACTAAGTGGTACTCATTACCGTGAGGGATGGCGAATCGACTCGATATACACCTGCAGGGATACCCGAATAGCGCGTTACATACGTCCATCCGGGGAGCTGCACAGCACACTCACTCGATAACGTACGGAACAACCTTTCACCAAACAACCCAAACATCGAACCGGTCGCACCCAAAGGGACAGGAGGTTCCCTAATGGAGCATCTCTCTATGCCCGTTAGCAGATTTCCACCTTGCTGCCCTCAACCTAAACCTATAAATCGGTGTATTATGCCTCGATGCCCGGAGGTATAGGTTACATCAGTTTATCGGACCCCATATATCCGATATGCCTTCGGTACTTTGAACTTGATCAATGTGGGACGCACACGGATTGGTCCTCAATTGACACAGACAGGGCTACGCACACAAGATTTCCTCTTGCTAGGTCCTAGCCCCTGCCTAGTCTCGTTTTGTTCCTACTAAAGTCGTCTCACATCTCAAACCAATCCCGTGTGTACCAAACCCTATACTCGCGAGTAGATTCCAACCACTCTACTTGTACCGAAGTCTATAAACATTAAGCAAAGCATTATCTACTTCGAGGACATAGACACGACCCTCACTCTCTTTGCAATACTCTGGTTATGCATTTGGAATTTCAATCATCCTATACCTAATGCACATACCTACTTCAAATAAAGGCGATACAAAGCAAAACTTCATAAAACTCGTTAAATGCAAACCGAGGCTTGCCTTGTTGCTGCTGGTCAAGGGTTGGTGTCTCCTCCGGAGGTATGAAGTCCAAAACCTCTGGGATCTCCTAGCGTTCAGTGACTATACGTAATCAATTCAATCAATATGTCAAATTTAAGTGCAAAAGTGTTGAATTTAATATGTAAAGACTATAACTCTAGATAGACATTCCCTTTGGCTCTGAAATTTTTACTGTGGCTTTGTAAGAACCTAATTAGAGACTTGACCAAATTTCATTTGAAACAAATCTCATTTGAGCTCTGCTCAAATAAAATTATAAGTGGTCATTACTAGAGCTTCTATGGATTTCCAGGGATTTTAATGGATCAAAATTACTTTCTGGAAACTAGAGTTTGAGATGGTTCTAATTTTGTTTGTTTCTTGTAATTTGAAGAATCCTAGATAATGTTATGCCCTAATCAATATTTGAGAAAATTATAAAAAATGTTTCTGTACATTTTTCTATTTTCTCAGGGCAGTTCACTTAATCACACCATTTGGGCCACTAAATAAACTTGGATTGATCTGAAACATTTCCTGTGACTCAAAGATTTTCAAATGAACATCCTAGCTAAATTTCAGAATTTTTCATAACGGAATCCTCAAGATAAAATTCCTCACAGTTTAAATTTTAGGGAGTTAATTCTGGAACAATAATAAGTTTCATGAAATGAAACTTGTTTTGCTGGACAGTACTCGAAGAGCTGAATCCAATATAATTTGGTTCACTAATTTTCGGTACTTATACATGAAGTTATGGCCTTCCAAAGTTTGGAGAAATTCTGGTAAATCAAATCTAAATTCAGAAGGTTTAAACTGGGCTGGTTGGCCCCAGGGCTACGTGTCAGCCCGACACCGAAGCCACACGTGGGTCCGGTTAATTTCCCCCGTAGCCGCACAAAATCCCGGTGCCACAGCGGATCCTGGGCATGGTTTCCTCTCACTGCCATGTGGGGCCTGCACCCTTTCTTCTACCTCGCGCCACCCGCGACAACCACGGCGGTGCCTTACCGGAGCACTTGCCGCCGGTCGTTCTACTATACGACCTTCGACGAAACTCGCCGCCTGTGCCCAAGTTCACTCAAAGAACACGTTGGTGCACTCACCGGAGCTCGGCGATGGCCGGAACAGTACTCGTGACGGTGACAGCGGCCGGGAGCTCATCGGCGACGTCAAACTCAGTGTACTCTACACCTTTTTCGACACAGTTTTTTCGGAGAGCTCCGCTGAGACTGGCTGATCATGAATATGAGCACTGATCCTCGTGAAAACGGCCACAACTAGGACCTCACCGGCGAGGTGCCCTGTTTTCAGCCACCGGCACGAAAATCTCGTGGAACTAGGGTCCTAGTGCAAGGAACTTGTTGTTACTTGCTCGAGGAGGTGCGCTAGATGTTCTAGATCATGTCTAGTGTGCAGCTTGAGCGGCGGTTGCCTCTGTGCAATGAATTTTGCCGTCGACCGAATTCTAACCCTAACACACTCCAAGGAAAGAAACTAAAAATTCTCGCTCTACACCGCATGAAATGGAGCACGGCTTTCTCCTACAGCTTCAGCACAAGCAAGCTCACCTTTTCTTCTCTGGTGGCGGTGCGTGAAACAGCCGGGATCAGCCGGTCACCGGTGATCAGAGAGCGGCGGGAAGAGACTTGCGAGCGAGAGCAACGCACGGCGCGGTGTGAGCTGGTTTCACTCGGGGACGAAGAGAACGGGCTGAGCAGCTTATATGCTGGACTTTGTGCCGAGGTTTTCATCGTGAGTTGAAGCTAGCCAAGCTTGCTGGCGGCCTCTGCGATCGGTTGTCGGTCGCCCGTGAGTTGCTCTCGGTTTGAGTCGGTTCTGTGAGCAGGAGTCTCTGCCATGTGGGTCCTCCTCCCTTCTACTTATTTTTCTTTTGTTTATGCTGTAAAGATCTCAGTTACTCACCATTTAATTGTAGACTTCACTTCCAAGTCATGAGTGGAATTTGATTTCCTCAAATTGAAGTTAATTTGGCTAAATTTGATTCACATTTGAACTTGAATTTCAAATTCAGTTTTGAATTAATGCAAATTAAGCTCCCGACAAGATGAACTCCAGTGAGGATGAAAATTGATGGAGTAACTCCAAAAAATGTGCTGAGTTTGAATATGAAGTCAACTTTTGAATCCAAGTGATGAAAGTGTCTGAAATTCAAATTTGCATTCAGTTTTTCCCTTGGTACAATTGTATACGAAAGTTCCTCAAAGTGGGTTCAATTTGCATGAAACTTGGCATGAGGACTCCTAAGAATATTTAGGCCCTAATGGTGAGCTCAGCCTCTCATGTTTATACGGGTGAGATCCTATTTTTTTGGACTGGTGAGTTCTTCCTCTAATTCACCCCTTGATGGTGTTTACATGCTCTTCGCATTTGTTCTTGAGACTTCCACAAAATGAGCTGTGGTGTGGTGATGTGATGAACACTCTAGCAAGTAAATTCTTGGGCTTTTACAGTGACCTCCTGATCAACTCAACCACAATTCTTCCCGAACTTGGTTGTTGAACCTCATCTCCTCCCTAAGACTAGTTCAATGGATCATCGTCACCAGCCATGTCTTGACCTCAAGCAACATCTGGACATGAATAAGCAAGCAAATCTTCAGAGCACAAGTCCTCGAATTGACTCACATTAGTCCGAAAACCACAACACCTTATGTGAGCACCTTACATAAGCATGTTGCAAACATAGCAAGATAATATCCACCATAATCAGCCAAAACGTATCAAAAACTTAGTAAATGAATACTAAGCAAACTTCCCATAAGCCAAAAAGAAAGTTTGAAACATTTCAAGTTAAAAACATAACAGCCGCACAATTTTTTCAGCACGTAGAAAGTTCGGACAATCCAAAACAGCCACTATGCATATTACACAAAGAAAAGTTCGGACAGTCCAAAACTGAAAACACGTGCAGCTCATGTGTGCAACAAGTTCGGACATTCCAAAACGAGTTCCTAGAAGTTCGGACAATCCGATGTGAGCTCCTCAGATATATTCAAACCTTTGCATGTAAACACTCACTTTTAACATAATTTTCAATATATTCAGCACATAGGTCTCACAAACTTAAAGCTATTGTTATGTATTTTCGAGCAAATTTTCAGAACTGAAAATAAACTTCAACAAATTGAAAAATTCTGGTATGGTGTTCCAAAAGGATTCATGGAACAATACATCTAAACTTCGGATGCAATACTGGTGAATTCCCATTCAGATATTTGGAAATAATAATGCATCACGGAAAGCTCTAAAATGTAGAATGGAGGGTAATAGAAGACAGGTTTGAGAAAAAAATTACTTGCTAGAAAGCAAAACAGCTTTTTTTTAGAGGAAGGTTGGTCGTCCTAAACTCACGACTCAACACTCTACCTATTTTTATGAAATCCTTCTTCGATATTCTGAAGATGTCATCAACAAACAGGATTATTGTAGATCTAGGTTCTATTGGCAAGGGAATAAAGGTAATAAAATAATCAACTTGCCAAATAGGATATTCTCTGCCATTAAAATGATCAGAGGGTCTAGAAATTAAAATGAGAACTTGAGATAAAAAATAAATGCTTATTAAGCAAATGGATTATTAAACCATTTAACAAATATAAATAAATATCTAAGCTCCAAAACCCTCTCCCAATTAAATTGAGACTAAAAGAATCATTCTCACTTTTGGAAATTATTTTTAAAGATTAAGGATCAGCACTACAGGAAATGCAACATTTATCACGGCTAAACTAATTTACGATGGCCTTATGAACAGCCGTCATAAACAACGTTAATTACGATGGCCAAATTTGGCCATCGTAAATAAACACTAACATACGACGGCCTGGTGACGGCCGTCGTAAGTTAGTCTCTATTTACGACGGCCAACCCTAAGGCTGTCGTATTTAATATGCCCATTGTAAATACAATATTATTTACGACGGCCCAGTCCCTGGCCGTCGTAAATAACGGGTTTATACCTGCCCAGGGCAGGGTTGGCGCGGGCATTCACCGCCGAACCCGACACAACGCCGCACCAGCCGCTGCCCGCGCGCCACCAGTCCTCCCCCGTTGCCGCCGCCTGCGCGCAGCCTCCCCGCTTGCCCGCCGCCCGCGCCCCGGTCGGCCTCCCCCCACACCCCTGCACTGCCGCCTCCCACTCGCAGCCACCGGGAGCCGCCTCTTAGGCTCCACCGCCGGCCGCACGCCACCCCGGGCACCGCCTCTCGGCCTCCCCCGCACCGGCGCCAACCAGCCTCCCCCGCCCGGCGCCGCCCCGGCCTCCCTCGGCCTGCGCCGAGTCACCCCGACGTGCCTCTGGCCCCCCGCGCCACCACCGCCGCTCGACTCCGAGCTCGCCCCGCCCTTTGTGCCACTTCGAGGTAAGTACGTGTAATCTAATTTTTACTTAATTTAGTTACTTAATTATAGTTTAGGTTAAAATTAACTTAGTTTAGTATTTATTTAGTTTATTATTAAGTTAGTTTATTATGTATTTAGTTAGTTTAATATCTAATTTAGTTGAATAACCTTGGTGATTGTTTATTTGTTTAATTAGTTAGTTGTATGGTTAATTTGTTAGTTTAATTACTTAGCTCATTAGTTAGTTTAGTTATTTGATTATTTAGTTGTAAATTGTCTTTTTTATTATTTAGTGTGTTCATTTATTAATTATTTGTTTAATTTTATTATTTAGTTGAAAATTATTATAAAATTGAGTGTAATTATTTGGTTCATGATGGTTAATTAGCTATATACACCGTTATGAGAGCACGTATAATATGGTATTTAGAACGGTAGTAGGACAATAATTAGAACGGTCGTCAAAATACACGGTGAAAGGTATGATTGGGAAAACGTGCCAATCCACCCTTAAGCCGTGTATGCAAGCGGCGGCAGGAAGTTCCATGGCCGGTGAGTTGGTTTCTTTCATTTATGTTTTCACTCTTCCTTCTTTTACTTATTATTTTTATTTGTTTTTTAGGTTTGTCATTTCCGATGGAGTTGTCGACTCAAGGTCGGCGCGACCTGCGAGAGGCACTTCATCGACGCACGCACATGTGCCTCCGGTACAGATAATAAACTCTTTAATATTATATTATTCATTTAACATAGGGAGAGAGCAAGATATATAGAGAGAGAGTGGTACAGAAGGGAGAGAGAGGGAGTGCGAGAGAGGGTGAGACTGAGATGGAGAGACGGAGTGTTACAATAGAGGGAGAGAGAGAGTATGCGAGAGAGAGCGTAAGAGTGAGAGTGACAGAAAAAAGGGGATGGATGGTATAGAGATAGAGGAACAGAGTGAGAGAGAGGATGAACAGTAGAGAGAAACGAAGAGAGTGAGAAAAAAGAGAAAGACATGGATATCTGAATCCAAAATATGTCTATCTACTCATGTGCTTTGCAGGGTTCGGCTACGGAGGCTTCGACTCTATCGCCACAGCTACCGGTTCCATGAGGGACGCACGGAGACTGTTTCTTCGGCTCCGGAGGTAGTCGAGGGGATAGTGTAGCCCTTTTGTGTTTTGTGTTGTGTTTGATGCGTATGCCTCTGTTTAAGACTGTTTACTACTGCTATGAGTATATATTGTCTCTATTGTCTGTTCTGTGAGCTGGCCATCGAGCTAGGTTGGTCAGTTTTTGTTTTTTTTAAGAAAAAAATACAAACATAACTTGTGACGGCCACTGCCCAGAAGCCGTCGTAAGTTACCCTCTGCTACTTATGACGGTCACCAGAACCTTCATAAATTAGCCTCAGTTAGTCACGACGGCACTGAGCAAGCCGTCATAAGTAAAGTGGCTTGGGCCACAACGTGGCCTGGGCTGTTACTTACGACGGATGCGCGACGATGTCGTAAGTTAGCTTATTTACGACAAAATAATTATCTCGGCTCGTCACCGTCATAAGTAATGAAATACCATCGTAAGTTAGCTACTTATGACAGTTTATGACTTAATTACAACGGCTCCGGCCGTCGTAAGTCAGTCGTATCACTGTAGTGCAGGTGCTTCATTATGGGTCCAACATAATAGATTAATCGCAAACAACGTTATGGGAGGACACATGACTATCAGATTTATAATATTGCTTACTACCAAAATGCTACAGTTGAAATTTAATGAGGACATCACAAGTGAACATTTCTTTTCATAGAGCCATGGTAGATGATAATATCACCTAATGGCATGATCTAGTAGCATTATTTACAGAAAGGGATGATACAAGTTGCAATATGAGTAGATGGACATGAAATCATATTCCATACAGATGCATATATGGATGGTGCAGGGTAAATTCCTTTTAAAATTAATTTACTGACAGACCAGTTCTTTAGATCTGAACACAATGTTACTGGAAGTATTATAGCATGATATATCTAGCAAGTAGTGCACAACAATTTTTATAATCAACATGGTGCTGTACTGTGAAAAAGCATGGCGTAATCTTCTGAACATCTCTAACAAAAACTCAGTTGTGAAGGCATACCTTAAGCTCTGAGTTGGGGTTTGCCACATGCTGCTCCTCCACCACTACAACAACAAGCTTCATCTCATGCGGCTCTAAACGTATTATCACACGCGGTTTTCAAAATCGCCTGGAAGGAAGAGCCTGTTATAACCAGCAATTTTCAAAGGCGGAAACTTAAACCACCTGTGAAAAAAGATATCACATGCAGTCTTAACCTTCATGAATCTACCTGTGAAGACTCTTTATCATCGGCGGTTTGTAACATAAGAGTGTGACACCCGGTTCCGAAAACAGAACCAAGTTAATGTATATGTGTGCCCAGGATGTTCATCACACATACACATATAATCCACAAATTGAATTCAGAATATAACCACGAATAAATAGTGTTTAGGTACTTTATTACATCGACTCATTGTCTCACTCATGAATCTCTAACTTATTCTTGCAGCGCAAGTCTCTAAACGACTGCCGAAATAACTAAATATCTGTAGGCTCCAACTTCAACTCCACAGACATGTTGACGGTAGTTCGCACGCCTAGTACCCCACATGATCCTCGAAGTACTCTTCTCCTGTTGCTGATATTTATGTGATAATACAAGGGTGAGTCATGTCGTACTCAGCAAGCGCGGGAAAAGTATGGCATGTAGCTTATAACAAGGTATGGAAACAGGAAGGCTCATTGCAGCAAGCTAATTTTATTTCACAAACATGATAAAAACAGCAACAATTTCTAGGTGAGTTAAAGCCCAATATATCCATGTAAATCAGCAACATTCTCTCATCATAATTCACCATTTATCATGCTTCAACTGACCATTAATCTTTCTCAATTCATCTCCTGCTCATAACTATTCATATCCATCTCATATGCATGTAACCAAAAACAAAACTCATTGTCATGACTTAAAACAGTCCAAAACCAATCCCAATGACCATGCCATAACCATACCGAATAACCATCCCAAGTTTTCCCTCTAATCATGTGAGTTGGGCAGGTGCTTATGACCGTAATCATGGCTATAATGATAGTTTTACACTCTGCAGAGGTGGCACCACTTTACCCACAAGTTTGTGATTTCGTCACCCGTCGGTGACTGCAGAACCTCCATTATACCAGTACACAACCGTCGGTGTATTGCCAAGAGATCACAAAATAGCCTTTTCAAAGGGGCTACTAGATGTATGGACTCACTGAGGTTTCAGCGGCAGGCTTGAATCACCATTCTCCCACCCACGGGCCCCCTCTTTTGCCATGCAGTTCCCACGGCAGTCCTTCCTCGACTCCAATTCCCCGCGCCATCCACGGTCCATAACAAGCTAGCAACACACCTAATTAGTCAGCTAAGCCTCACCCATATTTGGCCTTGTGGTGGCACTGTTTTCCTGGCATGTACTGGCATGAACCGGTCCTTAGATCTACGGCAAGTACCACCATCTCATTCAGAAACATCCGCGAACCAAGCTTGCCTAGATCTCCCCTGATTCCATGCTCATTATCATCATCAAGTTCTCATTATCATTATTCATATGATTGCAGTAGCTAACCATGTTTTAATTCAGCTTCCTGTATCCCGTAGATTAAGCGAAGCAAAAAGGAAAAACAACCATACCCGACTCATCAACTTTCCTGGCGACAAGGATGGTTAACAAAACTAGTAAACTCCTATAGAAGGGTGTCCCATCAAGTTGACTCAAGCGGACATGTTTTCACAAACAAAACAGTTTCAAAACATGGGATCAATATGGTCAAGGGGCACTTGCCTTGCTCCCGTGGCTCTTGTTGCTCAAGCGTCTCGAAGTCGTGGTGTTGTAGTTCTTCGTAGATGGCTTCCTGATCTCGTCCTTCTACATCACGACCACACACATACAAAATTTATAGCAATCAAACATCATGCACAAACTTTACTCAATATGCAATGGTGTAGACGAATGCAAATCCTAAAGTGCTGTTTTATCAGACCAGTTTGTACATGTTCTTGCATGTTTTAATAGGCTTTCATGGGGTTTTATGATGAACAAGGGTGTAGGGATCAAATGTGGACGTGGTGATGATCTTGACTCAAGATCTAGATCAATTCCACTATCAAAGACCGATCAAAATATGATCTGTTCACACATAAAAGTTTCTGTTCAAAGGGAGCGAAGAAAACGGATGCGTAGAAACAGCGAAAACGTCGTAAGATGGGTAACGAAGACCTACCTCACTTCCTTTTGGCGGCAGGGCCTTCCTCCTAGTGATGGCAGCAGCGGGAAGTTTTTCTATGGATGATTAGGGCAGGACAGATCGTCGGTTCTTTTTCCGGCGACGGCGAGGCGTGACGGAGCTCGTCGGCGGGCTCACCGGCGACTGAACTCCGGCAAAGGGGAGGGGATCTAACTCGGCTATTTGGGGGCTAGGGCCTCCAAGTGGCCAACATGGGAGGGGGAAAAGGGAAAGGGGTTGCGGCCAAGGGGGGTGGTTTGGGTTCTATTTATAAGGGGAAAAAGAGGAGTCCTACTCAAATTGGAGCTCAAATAAGAGTCCAAGTAAACTTTGGATCTCAACAAACTTATCTTTTCAGTTAGGTGCGGCAGCCTTGGGGATTTTATCCCCCCAAATGTGGGGAAATTTTGGGGTAAATTGTGTCAGTACCCTCAGTACCAGGTGTCCCCGTGCACAGGAGAAAAACACGCCTAAGGGCCTCACCCCCTCCGCAGGGGCGAGCTCCGAGGGCGCCACGTGTCCAGCGGGGCCGGGCCTCCCCTCTTCTCAGAGGCGAACTCTGAGGGTGCCATGTGTCCAGCAGGTCCAGGCCTCCCTTCTCTTCAGAGGCGAGCTTCGAGGGTGCCACGTGTCCAGTGGGGCCGGGCCTCCCTTCTCCTCAGAACCGAGCTTCGAGGGTGCCACGTGTCCAGCGGGGCCGGGCCTCCCTTGTCGTCACAGGCGAGCTCCGAGGGCACCACGTGTCCAGTGGGGCCGGGCCTCCCTTCTCCTCAGAGGTGAGCTCCGAGGGCGCCATGTGTCTAGCGGGGCCGGGCCTCACTTCTTCTCAGAGGCGAGCTCCGAGGGGGCCACGTGTCCAGCACGGCCGGACCTTACCGCTTCCGCAGGGGTGATCTCCGAAGGCGCCACGTGTCCAGCGGCTGGACCTCACCCCTTCCTCAAGGGTGAGCTCTGAAGGCGCCATGTGTCCAGCGGCCGGACTCACCCCTTCCGCAGGGGTGAGCTCCGAAGGCGCCACGTGTCCAGCGGTCGGATCTCACCCCTTCCGCAGGGGTGAGCTCCGAAAGCGCCACGTGTCCAGCGGCCGGACCTCACCCCTTCCGTAGGGGTGAGCTCGACAGCGCACTTCGACAAATTGGAATTGGCTCATTTCAGCTATCTTTTTCCCACCATCATTTTCGATTATGTGGAGGCCCGGCCCGGGAATCGCAGTGGGTGGTGCCGTGCGATGCGGCACCCAACAGCATGCACGAAAAAATGATAAGAACATAAGGGAACCATTTTTTTACTCAACATAAGATCTTTTACACCATAAGTACACGCGCAGCGGAAATTAAAACTAGCTGGACAAACTACTCACTCTCGACCCTAACTACGCCGAAGAGAAGTTGTTCAGCCCGTGAACGCTTCCTACTAGCTTCACCAAAGAAAGGCAGCGGCTAGGTTTCCGATGAGTTGAACAAACCGTGAGGTTCGTCGTCTCACCAACAACCCTCTTCATAGCAGGAATCCTGCTACCTGCAAAACAACTCAGAAGCAACCGTGAGCACTAAGGCTCAACAAGACTTACCCGTCACTCCTAAACATGCAACTCTACATGCAGGGGTAGTAAAAGAGTGGACATAGGAATTTGCAAAATGCATCTTGACTAAACTTGATCCTTATATTCAGATTCTTATAGCCTTCATTTTAGTGGTCCTCACACCTCACAACATCGGAAGTCCACAATCAAACAAGAAACGCTTATCCCGATGTTGCTAGCCTAAGGTGGAAATGAAATTTAGTTGGCTCTATAACTACTTCAGTCAAGGTTCCAATACAGTGATTAATCCACAAACTGCAAGTTAAGAGACTTAGTTTCTCTTCTTACTAAGTCACGGTGCAGTGGGCAAGTATGCTCAATCCTTTTCCGCGAGCGACGGTGATTTGAATCAATAACAACCCGGAATACACGACACATACACCCGCCTCAAAAGACTCTCTCAAGAGCTCTTTCTTACGTTGTATGCAGCAACCTTTCACACGACACCCCGACATAGAAAAACGCTTCGCGCCGAGCAGGATGGTCCTCTACGCGGACACGTCGAAGTTGCCCGCTAGAGGATTTACACCTCCCGCCTTCTCAACGCCATTCCCACGCGAAGGATGAGTTTCTATATCACGGTCCATCGAGTTACATCGGTTTCATGGGTCCCATACCCCACTATATATCCGGTACAGCTCAATCTTGTCCAGCAGGGCCGCATACATACGGTCCTTAACCGACACGGACGGGGCTACAACCAACCTCCACATTTGCCTTACCATCCCGGTCCAGGCCAAATGTGGTCTCAAGCATTGTCACACCCATCGCAGGTCGAGACCAACCATGAGCGCTCCATCCTACAGGAACATCCCCGTCCTCATCTCATATTCATGAGGGTGCTCTTATCATTTATCTCTCGCGAGTTACTCCATTACTCGAACTTTCTCGCGAGTAGCTTTTTACTACTCGACTTCTACCGAGCTAGCTACAACATTAGCCTGGCATCTACAACGAGGCAAAGCCTACACTAAACCTTCTAATGAGGGATGTAATAGGCATGCAAGTGGGTTTCAATCATCCTAGACATAATGCACTCAAGTCTACTAAACATGATGTGAAGTAAAGTAAAATTTAAAACGGTAACGATATGCAAACCGGGGCTTGCCTTGCTCAACGGTTTTGTTAGAAGCTAGGAGTTAGTCTTCCTCCGGAGAATCCGCCAAGCTCGTCACGAGATGGAGATCCTCGCTGCGGAGTTGAGTCCTCGTCGAACGTTGACGTCACGCGAGCTATTAAGATGATTTATGCACATGTATTCAAAAGCAATTTAGAAAATGATTCAAAACTGTTGTTGTACAAGTTAACTCACGCATAAGAGAGATAAACAACAGCAAGGTTTCTGTTGTTGGATCTACAACCTTAGAGATGATGAAAGCTAGGGTGAAAAGAGATACTAATAATCACCATGTGATTAAGTCCATTATATGAACACTTAAACCTAAAAGATGGTAGCTCAAGTTCCAGAGGTCCAATGAAGCTGAGAATTTAACCACAGCCTCTATGGAAGATATTTAGGCAGTGTGCAAAGATTGAGCTCATGAAATGGCTCAAGGTGATCACAATAATTCCTTATGTGATTTTCACTAATCTGCCTTTACCCCCTAGATATTAAGCATTCCTATGCTGCAAAGTAGACTTTTTGTGAATTACAAAATGTCCTGAGTCCATAGGAATTGGTTTTACCATTTTTGGAGTTTCCTACATGGAGATATGGATTTTTCAAAGAATGGGGAAAAGCTGAAATTGTCTCTGTTCATTTTCCTATTTTTCAGAGACATAAGGAATGAACACATCATTTGACCAAGCAAATGAGGTCCAATGCCTCTGAAATTTTTACTGGAGTTCAAGGAATTTTGGAAGAATGTCCTGTCCAAATTTGGGAATTTTCCAATAAACAGAACGCCTGTAAAAATTCATACAATGTTTTATTTAAATGAATTAATGAGCCAAATCCAGGGATTTTCATACACATTGGTCTGCACCCCTGGATAGTACTCTTTGAGAGGAATCCATCAAAATTTGTTTCACAATTTTTGGACACTCCTACACAAAGATATGGCCCTCCAAAGTTTGAACTAGAGTGGGAAAATCTGGAAAATGTTTAAATGCTGACAGTGGGCCCCACCTGTCATCCCTAACCTCCAGACTCGCGCCCAACAGGGCAGTGGCGGCCCACTCCGGCGAGGTCGCCGGAAAACAAGTTCCCAGCCGCCTCCAGACCCCCTGCTCGCCGCCCCCCCATATTTCCCCACGCTGAACACGTTGGTGAGGTCGCCGGCGGCTGAAACTCGCCGGAAAACAGGGCACACCGGTCACAGCAAACCCTAGAGCTCCGGCGAGGTCTTGCACGGTGAATTCTCCACCAAATGGTTGGTTCTTGAGCTCTACAGCACCAGGGGATCATGTAGAAGACCGGCATGAGGTCTAAACCAGCTGGAGATGGCTCTAAACCTATCGGCACTGTGCACCCGATAGGGTCCAGCGGCATACCCTCTAAAAGAGCTCGGACTGCTCACCCTACACTCAATTTCTTGGTCTAAAATCGATGGAGGAGGTTTGCTAGTCAGTTAAAAACCTGTGTGTGAAGTTTGAGACCCAAAAAACCCGAATTGAGGACGAATTTTACAATTCCTTACCTCAAGGTCCGTTTCTGCCGCCCGGGAGAAAAACTTGAAATTCTCCCTCTGTGATCATTGGCTGGGGCTGAGCTTTGGAGGTGAGAAACTATACTTGATGGTGCACAGATGGGGTGTCTTGCTTGGGCGTGATCCCATCTGGTTTGGGCTGTCCACGGCGTCCAGTTTCGGTTCTCCGACATGCAACCCGGGAGCAGCAGAAACTTTTCTGTTTCTAGGCGCCGGTGAGCTCGGGACGGCGGAGGGAAGTTGACAGCCGGCTAGAGCACTCAAGGGTGAACCTTTTTGCTGTTGGAAGCTCGAGCAAATGGAGCTGGGTTCAGTTGCTGGCGATCAGAGAACAGAGGGGAGCTGCTGTTCTTCTTCTCGGGAGCAAACACACGGGAGCAGATAGGCTCGAGCTGGGAGAGGCAAAAGAGGGTTGTGACACTTGCTGTGGTGATCAGGACGAGCAAAAATCAACCCAGCAGGAGGTGGCGTGGGAGGTGTCCAGCACCGAGCTGTTGCGTTGCTGGAGTCGATTGAATTTCTGGTGAGACTGACCGGTGGGGTCCACAGCCACAATTCTCCCTCTTTCCCCCATTTCGATTTAAAATGGCAAATGAGCTCCAAATTTGTTCAAACTTGGAGGATAGGTCAAAAGAATTATGAGGAACTCAAATCTGAAATCATATTTTGAAATTGAATTTGTTTGGTTCAAATTTTAAATTTAAGTTTGAATTTGAAGTGCCCTCATTTAATCCTCGGAATAAATAGTATATGAAACCTAAAATTCTCCAAATTTGAAACTTAGGCTCTTGAATACATGATAAATGCATCTATGCTCTCACATATGTGCCTTTGTACAATCTGAATAGGAATCCTTTCAAAAGAATTCAAATTGCATTTAAATTTCCTTCACTCTACTCATAGAGAAGGTGCACATGAGTTAGAGTTTTTGGAAGTCTAATTCTTTCTCCTAGGTTAACATGTGTTGAGCATGTGCTAGAGAAAATTTTTAACTCCCTCACATGTCCATATGTGTGTTCATCATTTCATGTGACACAATTATATTCTTTTATCGCCTTAACTTTGTTTCATGAGCTGACATCAACCTTTACAAAAGTTAGGGCTGTTACATTCCTCCCCCCTTAAAAGAATCTCGTCCCGAGATTACAAAAAGAAAGAAGAAGGGAGAATGACTACTGGACATATGGTACAAAACAAGTCAGGAAAATTTAAACGGAGAAAATCCTCGCTTTCCCATGTGGCTTCATCAGCTGTGTGGTTGCTCCACAAGACTTTGTAAAATCGCATTGTCCGATTTCTTGTGGTGCGAGTATTCTCGTCAATAATCTGTATCGGATACTCAGAATAAGTGAGATCCGGTTGAAGATCCTCAATGTTCTCCATATGAACTGCGGTTGGGTACTTAAGACATTTCCACAGCTGAGAGACGTGGAAAACATTGTGAATACCCGAAAGTAACGCCGGTAGCTCCAGACGATAGGCCACGGGTCCGCATATCTCAGTGACAGCAAACGGCCCGATGAATCGCGGAGCAAGCTTTCCCTTCACTCCAAAACGATGAACTCCTTTCACCGGAGAGACACGAAGATAAACGTGGTCCCCGATGTCAAAGTGAAGAGGTCGACGTCTTTTGTCTGCGTAACTCTTCTGCCAAGATTGAGCAGCCTTTAAATTGGCTTGGATCACTCGCACTCGTTCCTCGGCTTCATTCACAAGATCAATCCCGTAGACCACTCTCTCGCCGGACTCACACCAATTCAGGGGTGTGCGGCACTTCCGGCCGTAAAGAGCTTCATACGGGGCCATTTTGATGCTGGATTGATAACCGTTATTATATGAGAATTCTGCTAACGGTAGATGGTCATCCCAATTCTTCCCATGATTGATGACACATGCCCGTAGCATATCCTCCAGAATCTGATTTACTCTCTCTGTTTGACCATCAGTTTGCGGATGATACACTAAACTCCTGATTAACTTGGTTCCCAAGGAAGCATGCAGTTGCTCCCAAAATATGGATACGAACAACGCACCTCGATCAGACACGATGGTGCGGGGAACCCCGTGTAAACACACGATTCTTGAGATGAACAGCTCCGCATACTTCTTTGCCACATATTTCGTATGGACTGGAATAAAATGTGCTGTCTTGGTCAAACGATCGACGATTACCCAAATAGAATCATGCTTGTTGCTGGTCATGGGTAAACCGATGATGAAGTCCATACTAATGTCTTCCCACTTCCATGCTGGAACCTCCAGCGGTTGAAGTGGTCCGGCTTTCCTCATATGGTCGGCTTTAACCCGCCGACACGTATCACACTCGGATACGTACTTCGCAATCTCTCTTTTCATCCGTGTCCACCAGAACTTAGATTTTAAGTCCTGATACATCTTGTTGCTTCCTGGATGAATGGAGTACTTGGATAAATGCGCTTCATCCAATATCTTCCTCCGCAATTTCATGTTCCAGGGTACAACTATACGGTTGTTAAACCAAAGAGTACCATCTTCATCCTTGCGGAACATCTTCAATTCACTGCTGTCCACTCTCCTCCGGATATGAGACATACCCCTGTCTCTCTTCTGAGCCTCTACAATCTCATCTCGGATTGTAGGAATAAGAGCGAGGTTGAACAGCGATCCGTAGGGAACTAAGCGCAGGCTTGGTTCTCCTTCTTCATGTGCAGCCATGGCTAAATGGTGAACGTGGGCTTTCCCACTAAGTGCGTCGGCAACCACATTCGCTTTGCCCAGATGGTAATGAATTTCAAGTTCATAGTCCTTGATCAATTCGAGCCATCTTCGCTGCCTCATATTCAGTTCCTTCTGTGTGAAGATGTACTTCAAGCTTTTGTGGTCAGTGTAGAGATGTACTAGATTGCCTAGTAGATAATGTCTCCACATTTTCAATGCTAAGACCACTGCAGCTAGTTCAAGGTCGTGCGTCGGGTAATTCTGCTCATGACCCCTGAGTTGTCGGGATCCATACGCGACCACACGTCCTTCTTGCATCAACACACAACCCAAACCGATGCCGGATGCATCACAATAAACATCAAACGGCTTCGTAGTGTCCGGCTGGGCCAAAACTGGAGCTGTAGAGAGATACTTCACTAAAGTTTGAAAAGCTTGTTTGCATGAATTGCTCCAATCATACTTGGTGCTTTTCTTCAACAGCTCCGTCATAGGTTTAGCGACTTTGGAGAAGTTTGGAATGAATCTACGGTAATAACCCGCTAAACCAAGGAAACTCCTCACTTCATGAACAGATGTTGGAGATTTCCAATTCAGCACTTGCTCGATTTTACTTGGGTCCACAGCGATGCCTTCCGCTGAAATAATATGCCCAAGAAACGGCACTTTGCTGATCCAAAACTCACATTTACTGAACTTTGCATATAGCTTGTGATCCCTCAAGCGTTGGAGTACAATACGCAAATGTTCAGCGTGTTCTTCATCTGACTTTGAATAGACCAAGATGTCGTCGATGAAAACCACCACGAACTTATCTAACTCCGGCATGAACACAGAGTTCATGAGATACATAAAGTGAGCCGGAGCATTGGTCAACCCAAAGGACATGACAAGATATTCATAAAGACCATATCTTGTCGAGAACGCCGTCTTAGGTACGTCTTCTGCCCGGATTTTTATCTGGTGATACCCGGACCGAAGATCCATCTTGGAGAATACCTTAGCACCCACTAGTTGATCAAACAAAATATCGATGCGCGGTAGTGGATACTTATTTTTGATAGTGACAGCATTCAGTGGACGATAATCTACACATAGTCTCAAAGTTTCGTCCTTCTTCTTCGCGAAGAGTGCGGAACAGCCCCAAGGTGATGAACTTGGGCGTATAAAACCTTTGTCCATGAGGTCATTAAGCTGCTCCTTCAATTCTGCTAGCTCCTTCGGTGCCATTTGTATGGTCGCCGAGAAATAGGTGTTGTTTCCGGTGCTAGTTCGATCTTGAACTCTACATCACGTTCGGGCGGCATGCCCGACAAGTCTTCGGGAAACACATCTGGATATTCACATACCACTGGAATATCCTCAAGCTTAGGAGCTTCAATCTGATGCACTGCTGCAACACATTGTGATGGATTCACAAGATACAATATGTTGCAACCATGTATTGGGGAATTTAGTTGGACAGTCCGCGAGCTGATGTCAAAGATAGCTCCATAATGTGTCAACCATGACATACCCAAGATAATATCAATCCTTTGGCCTTTGAGTATGATAAGGCTCGCAGGATAGATATTTCCACCCAAACATAACGGTGCCCGAGAGACCATCTCATCTGTTGATATCTTGCCTCCGGGTGAGCTGATATGAAATGGATGCTTAACTGTGCTAAATGGAAGATTATTCTTCAGCACATAGTCTCTGCTAATAAAATTGTGGGTGGCCCCGGAATCAAATAACACAAAAATGGGCTGTTCATGAAAAAGTGAACATGCCCGCCAAAACTGGTTCGCCTTTAGCAATATCCTCAATAGCAGTGTAATTGACCCTGCCAGCTTTTGAACGATTCTTCTGTGAAGGTTCACGGTGCTGATCTGAGCATTGCTGAGACAACACACGAGTGTGACTCTGCTCAGCACCACAACGGTTTCGTGTTGTAGAAATCCTCAGCTCTCTACTAACACGAGGTGGAGATAATTCGTGCGTAGCTGGTTGCGGTAGGGTTGCACGAATAATTTCTGTCCGCTGTTGTTGAGGTGGAGGCTCATATGTGATCAACTCCAGCCGTGGTTGTGAGAGTTGCAACACTGGCTGAATTTGTTGCCTAACTGGCGAGTAATATGGCACTCGATAGTTCGGACGAACCTCGATATCGCTGTCTGGCGGTATACTTCTTTTCAGCTCCGTTTCACAACGAAGATGCATGTCTTCCTTAATGATAGCGGCATTTACCAACTCATTGTAAATACCGTTATTGAACAAGGTCACTTGTTCCTTAAGTTCGACATTCAAACCTCAGAAGAAATACTTGCACTTCAACGCTTCCGAGTCAACCATATGAGTTGCGTATTGCATCAAGTCTTCAAACTCTTTGAAGTACTCGTACGCACTCCTTTCGCCTTGCTTTAACTCCAGAAAGTCTTGATACTTTGTTTGTAGAATTCCCGAACAAATGTGACGTGACCGGAAAACATCCCGGAATTCATCCCACGTCACGCGATGACCTTCAGGAAGAGTAGCGATGTACTCCGCCCACCAAGCTCCAGCAGCTCCGTGGAGTTGTTGAGCGGCAAATAGAGTCTTCTGATATTCATCGCACTCAAGCGTATCGAACTTAGCTTCAATACATTGGAGCCAATGAGCCGACTCCAACGGTTCTTTCGCTTCCGAGAAAACCGGTGGTTGTCTTGCTAGAAAATCCAGATAAGTGCTTGGCGGAGGATTTTGCTTTAGTGTCTCCTGTCGTATGCTTTGTCGCACCAACAGTTCCAGAGACTCAGCCATCTTTGCCAAGATTTCTGCCAATCCGGTTGATGATGTTGGCACTTCTTGCCGTGGCGAATTACTTTCGCCGTGACTCGACTCACCAACCTCACTCCTGGAATGAGCATGATCCATGCTGAAAGAGTGAGCAATTTACGGTTAAAATTCAAAGTTTAAACTCAACTTGAATTGAAAACATAACCGTAAAAGCATCACATCAATATTGCAGCATTACACAAGCTAACTAGGGTTCGACAATACTGAAACTATCAAATGTGAGCAAGTTTGTCCAAACCCTTAATTCCAACAGTAGGACAAACTGAAAAATAACTCAAGAATATGTTATGGAGCTTAGAGAAGTGTAAAACATCCCTGTCCACAACAAGTCCCAAGCTAAATGGCAATAAGCACTACTCTATTCAGAATGACCAATTGGTCTTAACCCCAGAATTTGAATATGAAAATGGCAATTTCATGTCTCAAGTTGAATATTAAAGTTATAGTTAACTTCAATATATTTCCAACGAGTATTCATTTGCCTTCATATAAGTTCTGGATCAAAAGTTGTGATATTTCAATGTCGACAGAAATCTGGAACAATTTTAACAGCACCTCCTTTGAATATGGCTGTTTTGTCCGCAAGATTTCATTCCTTTAAACTCCAAATCTGGAGAAACATTGAAGTACAAAGTCATAGAATATATCACAAGATTTCCAACGGTGGATTACTTGACCTTTAGAAATTTTTTTTTCAGAAAGTTATGGTCGAAATACAGAAATTTCCAGAGAGCAATTTGTGACTGCCCTGTTTTTGGGCAGTTCACACTCCTCTGAGAATTTCATCCATTTGGAGGGTGATTCTGTCCTGGAGTTCTACTGAAGAGTTGTAGACGACTTCAATAGCTTTCCAGAAATGTATCACTCACCTCCATTGGTTCAACCAATCAAATGTTATGTCCTGTTCAATATCAGCAAATTTCTGCCGAAAACAGGGGAGGTTTCTCCTAAGTTTTGTGAATAATTCTATACTCCCAATTGACTCTTAGTTCAATATAGGAGTTCGTTAACCCCTAATAGAATCCTAGACTCCAAATTTACTCTTTTTTTTCAAACCTTCTTTTCATGCTGTTCAAAACATGCCACGGTACTACGTTTCCTCACCAAATTAAAATCCTAACCGGCTTTATACCGGCATATACGATTCAAATGGTGGCACTAAAACGATCACTCACAAACGTTGTCTACACGACATGTACTAACGTGGTTAAGGTACCTGCATAAAACCACTCAATAATGATGCACACATTGGTTTATCATTTCAGGCAGGTCCATATCATAGTAAAAACATATGCCCGTATCATTGCCATACGGGCCGTCCTTGAGTCAAGCCACGTCTCAAGGTACATGATCGGGTTATTCACCACCCGGCGGGGGCTCCACACCTTTGCAATAAAGCACACCGGTGGAACAGCGTTTTCGTAAGCCTCATAGGACATGAAGAGTCCTAGAGAACATACTTCGTGTTACAAACCACATGATGGGGTCTCCTCCTCTTGCCCCTGGGTTTGCGCACTGGAGGCTAGTGCCATTCATATGTCTCTAAGACATGAAGAGTCTTAGAAAACATATTCACTTCCCGTCCATTGCTGAACGGGACATCCCACACTACTTTTCTCGTATGGGTGAGCTAACCGAAATTGATCCGCTTTCGGTGGCGTTCCTTACCATTCTTACCTCCACGTAGGTGCGTCGTTACTGAATGGAAATACTGAAGAGTAACACACTGTTAGCTTGCCACCTTAAGTAACTATGCTAATAATACTCCTTATGTGGGCATACTATACGTTCCTCACTCGTATACTCCTAAGTTTTCAAAAATAGACCCTTTTCATGCGTGCTATTCCCAATGCGGCTCTGATACCACGTTTGTGGAGGCCCGGCCCGGGAATCGCAGTGGGTGGTGCCGTGCGATGCGGCACCCAACAGCATGCACGAAAAGACGATAAGAACATAACGGAACCATTTTTTTTACTCAACATAAGATCTTTTACAACATAAGTACACGCGCAGCGGAAATTAAAACTAGCTGGACAAACTACTCACTCTCGACCCTAACTACGCTGAAGAGAAGTCGTTCAGCCCGTGAACGCTTCCTACTAGCTTCACCAAAGAAAGGCAGCGGCTAGGTTTCCGATGAGTTGAACAAACCGTGAGGTTCGTCGTCTCACCAACAACCCTCTTCATAGCAGGCATCCTGCTACCTGCAAAACAACTCAGAAGCAACCGTGAGCACTAAGGCTCAACAAGACTTACCCGTCACTCCTAAACATTCAACTCTACATGCAGGGGTAGTAAAAGAGTAGGCATAGGAATTTGCAAAATGCATCTTGACTAAACTTGATCCTTATATTCAGATTCTTATAGCCTTCATTTTAGTGGTCCTCACGCCTCACAACATCGGAAGTCCACAATCAAACAAGAAACGCTTATCCCGATGTTGCTAGCCTAAGGTGGAAATGAAATTTAGTTGGCTCTATAACTACTTCAGTCAAGGTTCCAATACAGTGATTAATCCACAAACAGCAAGTTAATAGACTTAGTTTCTCTTCTTACTAAGTCACAGCGCAGTGGGCAAGTATGCTCAATTCTTTTCCGCGAGCGACGGTGATTCGAATCAATAACATCCCGGAATACACGACACATACACCCGCCTCAAAAGACTCTCTCAAGAGCTCTTTCTTACGTTGTATGCAGCAACCTTTCACACGACACCCCGACATAGAAAAACGCTTCGCGCCGAGCAGGATGGTCCTCTACGCGGACACGTCGAAGTTGCCCGCTAGAGGATTTACACCTCCCGCCTTCTCAACGCCGTTCCCACGCGAAGGATGACTTTCTATATCACGGTCCATCGAGTTACATCGGTTTCATGGGTCCCATACCCCACTATATATCCGGTACAGCTCAATCTTGTCCAGCAGGGCCGCATACATACGGTCCTTAACCGACACGGACGGGGCTACAACCAACCTCCACATTTGCCTTACCATCCCGGTCCAGGCCAAATGTGGTCTCAAGCATTGTCACACCCATCGTAGGTCGAGACCAACCTTGAGCGCTCCATCCTACAGGAACATCCCCGTCCCCATCTCATATTCATGAGGGTGCTCTTATCATTTATCTCTCGCGAGTTACTCCATTACTCGAACTTTCTCGCGAGTAGCTTTTTACTACTCGACTTCTACCGAGCTAGCTACAACATTAGCCTAGCATCTACAACGAGGCAAAGCCTACACTAAACCTTCTAATGAGGGATGTAATAGGCATGCAAGTGGGTTTCAATCATCCTAGACATAATGCACTCAAGTCTACTAAACATGATGTGAAGTAAAGTAAAATTTAAAACGGTAACGATATGCAAACCGGGGCTTGCCTTGCTCAACGGTTTTGTTAGAAGCTAGGAGTTAGTCTTCCTCCGGAGAATCCGCCAAGCTCGTTACGAGATGGCGATCCTCGCTGCGGAGTTGAGTCCTCGTCGAACGTTGACGTCACGCGAGCTATTAAGATGATTTATGCACATGTATTCAAAAGCAATTTAGAAAATGATTCAAAACTGTTGTTGTACAAGTTAACTCACGCATAAGAGAGATAAACAACAGCAAGGTTTCTGTTGTTGGATCTACAACCTTAGAGATGATGAAAGCTAGGGTGAAAAGAGATACTAATAATCACCATGTGATTAAGTCCATTATATGAACACTTAAACCTAAAAGATGGTAGCTCAAGTTCCAGAGGTCCAATGAAGCTGAGAATTTAACCACAGCCTCTATGGAAGATATTTAGGCAGTGTGCAAAGATTGAGCTCATGAAATGGCTCAAGGTGATCACAATAATTCCTTATGTGATTTTCACTAATATGCCTTTACCCCCTAGATATTAAGCATTCCTATGCTGCAAAGTAAACTTTTTGTGAAGTACAAAATGTCCTGAGTCCATAGGAATTGGTTTTACCATTTTTGGAGTTTCCTACATGGAGATATGGATTTTTCAAAGAATGGGGAAAAGCTGAAATTGTCTCTGTTCATTTTCCTATTTTTCAGAGACATAAGGAATGAACACATCATTTGACCAAGCAAATGAGGTCCAATGCCTCTGAAATTTTTACTGGAGTTCAAGGAATTTTGGAAGAATGTCCTGTCCAAATTTGGGAATTTTCCAATAAACAGAACGCCTGTAAACATTCATACAATGTTTTACTTAAATGAATTAATGAGCCAAATCCAGGGATTTTCATACATATTGGTCTGCGCCCCTGGATAGCACTTTTTGAGAGGAATCCAACAAAATATGTTTCACAATTTTTGGACACTCCTACACAAAGTTATGACCCTCCAAAGTTTGAACTAGAGTGGGAAAATCTGGAAAATGTTTAAATGCTGACAGTGGGCCCCACCTGTCATCCCTAACCTCCAGACTCGCGCCCAACAGGGCAGTGGCGGCCCACTCCGGCGAGGTCGCTGGAAAACAAGTTCCCAGCCGCCTCCAGGCCCCCTGCTGGCCGCCCCCCCATATTTCCCCACGCTGAACACGTTGGTGAGGTCGCCGGCGGCTGAAACTCGCCGGAAAACAGGGACACCGGTCACAGCAAACCCTAGAGCTCCGGCGAGGTCTTGCACGGTGAATTCTCCACCAAATGGTCGGTTCTTAAGCTCTACAGAACCAGGGGATCATGTAGAAGACCGGCATGAGGTCTAAACCAGCTGGAGATGGCTCTAAACCTATCGGCACCGTGCACCCGATAGGGTCCAGCGGCATACCCTCTAAAAGAGCTCGGACTGCTCACCCTACACTCAATTTCTTGGTCTAAAATCGATGGAGGAGTTGTGCTCGGCAGTTAACAACCTGTGTGTGAAGTTTGAGACCCAACAAACCCGAATTGAGGACGAATTTTACAATTCCTTACCTCAAGGTCCGTTTCTGCCGCCCGGGAGAAAAACTTGAAATTCTCCCTCTGTAATCAATGGCTGGGGCTGAGCTTTGGAGGTGAGAAACTATACTTGATGGTGCACAGATGGGGTGGCTTGCTTGGGCGTGATCCCTTCTGGTTTGGCCTGTCCACGGCGTCCAGTTTCGGTTCTCCGACGTGCAACCCGGGAGCAGCAGAAACTTTTCTGTTTCTAGGCGCCGGTGAGCTCGGGACGGCGGAGGGAAGTTGACAGCCGGCTAGAGCACTCAAGGGTGAACCTTTTTGCTGTTGGAAGCTCGAGCAAATGGAGCTGGGTTCAGTTGCTGGCGATCAGAGAACAGAGGGGAGCTGCTGTTCTTCTTCTCGGGGGCAAACACACGGAAGCAGATGGGCTCGAGCTGGGAGAGGCAAAAGAGGGTTGTGGCACTTGCTGTGGTGATCAGGACGAGCAAAAATCAACCCAGCAGGAGGTGGCGTGGGAGGTGTCCAGCACCGAGCTGCTGCGTTGCTGGAGTCGATTGAATTTCTGGTGAGACTGACCGGTGGGGTCCACAACCACAATTCTCCCTCTTTCCCCCATTTCGATTTAAAATAGGAAATGAGCTCCAAATTTGTTCAAACTTGGAGGATAGGTCAAAAGAATTATGAGGAACTCAAATCTGAAATCAGATTTTGAAATTGAATTTGTTTGGTTCAAATTTTAAATTTAAGTTTGAATTTGAACGTGCCCTCATTTAATCCTCGGAATAAATAGTATATGAAACCTAAAATTCTCCAAATTTGAAACTTAGGCTCTTGAATACATGAGAAATGCATCTATGCTCTCACATATGGGCCTTTGTACAATCTGAATAGGAATCCTTTCAAAAGAATTCAAATTGCATTTAAATTTCCTTCACTCTACTCATAGAGAAGGTGCACATGAGTTAGAGTTTTTGGAAGTCTAATTCTTTCTCCTAGGTTAACATGTGTTGAGCATGTGCTAGAGAAAATTTTTAACTCCCTCACATGTCCATATGTGTGTTCATCATTTCATGTGACACAATTATATTCTTTTATCGCCTTAACTTTGTTTCATGAGCTGACATCAACCTTTACAAAAGTTAGGGCTGTTACAGATTCTTTCTCCATTTATACGGTTCTTTTCTCCATTTCTACTTCTTTTATAATGTTTCTCTATATGAAAAATGTAAGCAATGTATGGAAATGAATTTGACGGTGTTACAAACCTACCCCCCCTTAAACTGAATCTTGCCCTCGAGATTCGATAGAGTAGAGAATAGATAAGTGAATTCTGCCTAGAGGTCTTCCTCACGCTCCCATGTAGATTCGGCTTCCGTGTGATGGCTCCACTGTACCTTGCACCAACGGATCACTTTGTTCCCCGTGACCCTTTCCTTCACGTCTAAAATTTGGATGGGGTGCTCCACATAAGTCAGATCCTCTTGAAGCTCGAGCTCATCCATCGGTACTTGTTCTTCCGGTACTCCTAAGAACTTCTTGAGTTGCGATACGTGAAACACGTCGTGTACGTCAGAGAGGTGCGTTGGCAGCTCTAGTTGATAGTGTGAGACCTATGTGTGCTGAATACATTGGCAATTAGGATAAAAGTTAGCATTAACATTCAAAGTTTTGAATATTGCCAAAACATTCTTCTGTGGCAAGGTCCGACAAGTTCTTTGTTAGGTCCGCCAAGTGTTGGCAAGGTCCGACGCAAGGTCCGGAGAGCTCCTGCAAGGTCCGGAGAGCTTCTGTGAGGTCCGGAGCTCGTTTTTAGGGAGCTCCCGTGAAGTTCAACTCGTAGAACTGCAGCGTCTTGTTTTTGCTTTTAACTCGCAATGTTTCAAACTTGCTTTATGGGAAGGTTTGCTTAGTATTAATTTGCTAAGTTTTTGGTGTGTTTTGGTGGTTATGGCTGTTATCATTTGATATGGTTTGCAACATGCTTATGTGACGTGCTCATGTAAGGTGTTGTGGTTTTCGAACTAACGTGAGTCAAGTCGAGGACTTGTGCTCGGAAGAATTGGTTGTTTATTCATGTGCAGGTGTTGCTTGAGTTCAAGACATGGCTGGTGACGGGATCCTTGGACTAGTCTCAGGGAGGAGATGAGGTTCCAACAACCAAGTTCGGGAGGAGCTGTGGTTGAGTTGATCGGGAGGTCGCGCAGCATGTTTGGATCAAGGGCAGTGCATATGAAGGTTGCGTGTACGTCGTTGGAAGGTGTTTGCACGTGTGCAAGGAGTGCATGGACGTGGCAACATTGTTCCAAGGCGTGATGAAGAGAAGTGGTCATAAAGAATTGGTCAGAAAGGTCCAACCGGCTGGATTGCGTACTCAGGCTGAGGCTGAGTCGGATACGGCTCAAATATGGAAGATTTGAGTTGGTTATGATAGTATTTCATGCTAGGCACGAAGTTGAGTTGTTTTAGGAATGTTTAGGACGTTCCTGAGGTGTTTGGAAGTCTCACGATTGCTTCTATCTGCGAATAGGAGAGTACTGAGCAGTTATGGTAAGTTAGGATACGAGTCCAATTAGGAGTAGGAGTCCTAGATTGGATTGTTTAGCCTGAGGGCTGGCTATAAAAGCAAGGGAGGCCAGAGCTCTCGTGGGTAGAGAACTTTGGGCTGTTCCTCTTGTGTTTCTATTGAATAAAGTTCATAGTTTCGAGGAGCTTTTGTGCCTTGTTCGTCCGACTTGTTTTTCGTCAAGTCATTCTCGCCGAGTTTCTGGACAGACCGACGTTGCTTCGGTGTTTCGTTCATAACTCGAGTTTTACAGATCCAATTGACGTGATTCTTTTTGGGTTGTCTTCACAACTCAATTATCTATCATCTGTGAAATTTTCACGAGCTTAGGATCTGTAGTTTTTGAGATACACGAGTTTCTTTGCAGCGTTGCAGATCTGTTTTATATCGGGTAGAACAGATTGATCTTTATTTAATATTTTGATCGTATCTCAAGTTTTACTTCGTGTTTTCAAGTGATTCTTGTTGCATTAGATCCGTGACTTGATTCTCTACCTCTCTACTTGATTTGTCACGGTTGAACACGTTTCAAAACACTTGCACACATGGTTTCTTTAACCGATTGAATTTTTGCTGAGGGGTTTTTGTTGTTTCCGCTGCGAAAAGTTTTAATCTACCATTCACCCCCCTGTGGTAGCTTTTCACGTGCTCTAATCTTTGTGATTTGCACGTGTTTTGACTAACCATCATGGAGAAGTCCTCCGCAAAACCTTGTGTGTTCAATGGCATCGATTTTCAGGTTTAGAAGGCGCGGATGGAGGCCTACATACAGGCGCAAGGCTTCGCCATATTGGAAAAGGTCTACCGGAACTTCGATGTACCACCCAACGATCAAGTTACGGCTGCAAACATGAGAGATGTTGACAACAACAACAAGGCTCGCGACTTGATCATCCAAGGATTGACTCAAAGCGACTTCGACCGTGTTGCACACCTCCGATCTGCATATGATGTTTGGAAAGCTCTTGGTGACTACCATGAAGGATCCAATACGATCAAGGAGGTAAGGCAAGATATGTTCAAGAAAGAATACATGAGTTTTGAGATGCAACCCGGTGAGTCAATTGATGACCTTTTTGCTCGCTTTAATAAAATTCTCAGCAACTTGCGTAGTGTCAATGTTAGCTTTTCAGATGCTGAAAATGCTAGACAATTGTTAGGAGCATTAGATATGTCAATTTGGGAGATGAAAGTTACATCTATTCGTGAATCTACTGTCATGAGTTCTCTTACTTTAGACGTGCTTTATTCTAAAATGAAAACTCATGAAATTGACATCATCTCACGTAAAAACCCCAACAAGTCTATTGCATTTGTTTCGCAACGTAACATGTCTAGTTCTAGTCAATCATCATCTAGTGGTGCACTCTTTTTGCTGTCCTCTCTAACCCTTGAACAGATTGAAGAGTTTCCAGAGGAGGAGCTTGCACTCATCTCTACTTGGTTCTCAAAAGCATTGCAAAATGTGAGAACTAGAAGGAGAGAAAGCTCCGGACCTCAACGATGTTTTGAATGTGGTAAGACAGGACATTTTCGTACGGAGTGCCCTAACCTTTCAGGTCCGACTTCACGTGAAGAAAAGCAAACAAGGCCGAAGAAATCGTTTGCAAAGAATAAGACGAAGAAAGATTTATCAATGCGCAACATAGTGCATAGTATGATCTCTGCACTTCAAGATTTTGGCTCAAGTGATGTAGACACCGGTAGTGATGAAGATGAAGAAGCTATGGCAAATATGTGCTGCATGGCAAGCAAGTCAAGTTCAAGCTCCGAGGAGGCAGAACACAACAGCGACGATGAAGAGGTATGTCCCACTTGCGAAGAAATGTGTGATGCTATTTCTCGTGCCACTTTTATATTAAAGAAAAAGGATAAAAAACTTAGGAACAATGCTGTTAAAATTGAATCACTAGAATCTGAAATTAATCGTTTAAAAACTTTGATTCCTAGTGATGATTCTTGTTCCTCGTGTGATTTGATTTATGAACAATTATCCTCTTTAAGAAGTGCACACGCATCTACACTTGATAAACTTGAACTTGAAATTGAAAAGAACAAAGAGCTTGCTGCACTTAATGATAAAATTTGAAAGATGCTTGTTGTTCTACAATTGATTTGCATTGTTCTTCATGTGATGATCTGAATAAGAAACTAAATGATGCTATGAATGAGATTTCTATTTTGAACAATGCTTTACGTGTGCATGAAGTTAAATATTGTTCAAATTGCAAACTAAAAGGAAAAACTTCATGTGAAAACTGCTTTGATCTGTCCAATAAACTTGATGACATGCATAGGACACAAGATCGGTTTTCTAATGCAAATAAGAACCTAAACTTGCTGCTGAATTCTTCCAAGTCTTGTAATGATAAAACTGGTTTAGGTTTTAATTCTCATGCTCATGCTAAGGGACACCCACCTAAAGTTGTAAAGTCATTAGGAAGCGGTTTGATTCAAACAGCTCCTAGACAAAAAGAGGTAATTTTCAAATCTGCAGGAGTACTGTCCCATTCGGGTTCTAATAAACGTGTTGCTTGCTCATCTAGACATGATAATAAGGTTATTTTTCATTGTACCTACTGTGGTAGAGATGGTCATGTCATGGATTTTTGTTATAGACTAGCTAAACACGATAAGAAACAAAGAATACTTGCTAGATCACATAACAACCAAGCAAAATCTGCTAGACCGAATGTTCGAAGCTTGCAACCTGCTGTAATGAGTCAAAAACTTGCTCCCGGACCTACTGTTTTTTGTGCTACGTATAACACATCTTCTAAGTCAGTAGTTGGGAACAAAAATTTTCGATGTTTGGCTCATAAACCTGCTGTACCTTCTCAGCTTTCGCGTGTTATTCCTGCTGGACGTCGTGTGACTCAGTACGGGATTCCTAAAAGTCTTTTAACTAACCCCAGTATTGAGTCATCGATGTATTGTGCTGCTGTGTAGGTTTCACGTTTGAGGAAGGAGAACATTTGGATTGTGGATTCAGATTGCTCACGCCACATGACCGGTAACAAAGAATGGTTCTCCTCTCTCTCTCTTTTGTGTCACGTGTAGAAAATGTTACTTTCGTCGATAACTCTTCTACTCCCATAATTGCTAAAGGTTCGGTTAGAGTAAACAATCTCTACACTTTGAAAGATTTGGCACTTGTTAAAAATTTGAAATACAGCTTGCTTTCGGTTTCACAATTGCTAGATGAAAATCTAGAGGTTAGCTTTGCTAAAAATTGCTGCAAGTTTGTAGATTCAAAAGGTGAGCTTTTGTTTAACATGTCTAGGTTTGGTAGAGTTTTTAAAGCTGATTTTAATTTGTCAACTTCTAAGCATCGGTGTCTAGTTGCTAATGATACAAAGGATCTATATTTTTGGCATCGTAGACTTGGTCACATAGGCTTTGATCATCTCACTCGTGTTAGTGCTCTCGATCGCATACGCGGGCTGCCGAAGCTTAAAAAGGACAATGATATTGTGTGCTCTTCTTGTAGACATGCTAAGTTTGTTGCAGGTTCACATGCTCCTCTCACAATGACCATGACAGCTGAACCAGGACAACTTTTACATCTTGACACAGTAGGTCCGGCACGTGTTCAATCCTTCGGAGGTAAATGGTATGTGCTTGTGATTGTTAATGATTATTCCAGATATTTTTGGGTTTATTTTATGGCATCTAAGAATGAAGCTTTTAGTCATTTTAGAACTTTATTTCTTATATAATCTATTGATCACCCAGGATCATTAAAAGCAATTAGAAGTTATAACGGAACTGAATTTAAAAACCAATCCTTTGATCACTTTTGTGCTGAAAATGGAATAGATCATCAATACTCTTCACCCTATGTACCACAACAAAATGGTGTCGTAGAAAGAAAGAACAGGACATTAGTTGAGATGGCTAGGACTATGCTTGATGAATATCAAACTCCTAGGAAATTTTGGGCTGATGCAATTGCAACCGCTTGTTATGTCTCAAATCGTGTTTTCTTGCGTGCTAAGCTTGGAAAAACCCCATATGAGCTCCGGTTTGGACATAGGCCTAGTGTTACACACTTTAGGGTTTTTGGTTGCAAATGCTTTGTTAAGAAACATGGTAATCTTGATAAATTTGAAGCTAGATCTGTTGATGGCATGTTTCTTGGTTATCCATCTCATACTAGAGGCTACCGTGTGCTTTTACTTGACACTAACAAAATTGTGGAGAATTGCGAGGTTTCTTTTGATGAAGCTAGCCCAAGGACTAGCTCCGATATTGCAGGTCCGGATCCATATCCGCAGGGGGAGAGTATTTTTATTGAAGAAGATGAAGAAGTGGTGCTGCTGCCCGAAAACTCGGAAGTAAATAACGATCAAGCTGCTGATTTTGCACCACAACCAGCACCAACAGTCACTACTGCAGGTTCGGACCTTCCTCAATCAACAAGCTCTCCTAATCAATGGTCGGAACATGAAGAAGAAGATGCTTGTGAAGTGTCTACTCCCCTCCGAGTACTCAAAAGTCATCCTCCACAACAAATCATTGGAAGCTTGCATGAACGAGTCACTCAGTCCAGGTTTTGCGATCCAAACTCTTATGCTCATTCTGCTTTTGTTTCTTCTTTTGAACCCAAGCATATATCACACTCACTCACTAATGAATCTTGGATTAATGCCATGCAAGAAGAGTTAGAAAATTTTGAAAGAAATAATGTTTGGAAACTTGTACCTCCACCTCAAGGTCACACATTAATTGGAACTAGATGGGTATTTAAAAATAAGCAAAGTGAGGATGGGGTTGTGGTTAGGAATAAAGCTAGGTTGGTTGCTCAAGGTTTCACTCAAATTGAAGGTCTAGATTTTGATTTAACATTTGCTCTTGTTGCTAGATTAGAAGCTATAAGAATTTTATTAGCATTTGCTGCATCTAAAGGTTTCAAGTTATATCAAATGGATGTTAAAAGTGCTTTTCTTAATGGCTACATAGAGGAGGAGGTTTATGTTAAGCAGCCACCGGGTTTTGAAAATCCAAATTTTCCTAATCATGTTTACAAACTGTCCAAAGCCTTGTACGGTCTAAAACAAGCCCCTAGAGCATGGTATGATAGGTTAAAAACATTCTTACTTGAAAAGGGGTTTACCATTGGCAAGGTTGATAAAACTCTTTTTGTACTTAAGCATGGCAATGACTCATTATTCGTTCAAGTGTATGTGGATGATATTATCTTTGGTTGTGCTTCTCATGATCTCGTGTCCAAGTTTTCAGCTATGATGAGTTCAGAATTTGAGATGAGTATGATGGGAGAACTCACATACTTTTTGGGGCTGCAAATCAAGCAAACAAAAGAAGGAACTTTTGTGCATCAAACTAAGTATACAAAGGACCTTCTTAAGCGCTTCAACATGGACAAATGCAAGCCTCTTCGGACACCAATGGGAACAGCAACAACACTTGAACTTGACGAAGATGGTGACCCGGTCGATAAAAAAGAATACAGAAGTATGATTGGATCACTTTTGTATCTCACGGCGTCAAGACCGGACATACAATTCAGCGTATGTCTTTGTGCACGTTTTCAAGCTTCTCCTCGTGCTTCACATCGCCAAGCCATCAAAAGGATTCTCAGGTACCTACATGGAACTAAAGAATTTGACATTTTTCTTCCTTCTTCCTCAACCGTTTCTTTGAAAGCTTTTTCGGATGCTGATTTTGGGAGTTGTAGGATTGATAGGAAAAGTACTTCGGGTGCTTGTCATTTTCTTGGTAATTCACTTGTTGCTTGGTCCTCTAGAAAACAAAGTTCAGTTGCACAATCCACGGCCGAATCTGAATATGTAGCTGCGGCTAGCGCTTGCGCACAAATTCTTTGGATTGTTCAAACACCTAAGGACTATGGGGTTGATTTAGATAGTGTTCCACTGTTTTGTGATAACACTAGTGCAATTTGTATTGATAAAAACCCCGTGAAACACTCTAGAACTAAGCACATTGACATTAGGTATCACTTTCTTCGTGATAATGTTGAAAAAGAAAACATTGTGCTTCACCATGTCGATACCGAACAACAATTGGCTGATATTTTTACAAAACCTTTCGATTTCACTCGTTTTTGTTTCATTCGTAGTGAAATAGGGGTTATGCATCCTCATGGCTTAAATTGAGGGGGAGTTTTTGAAACTTTGAAAGTCTATGTGTGAATCTGAAACTAAAACAATATGAGCATAGTATTTAATACATATATGACTTTGTGATTCCTTTTACAGGCTGAAAGTTCTTACTACATTACTCATGTTATACATTTTGTAGTTTTTGCCATGACTAGTAATTGGAATAATTACTTACACTAAATCTGGTCATGATCGAACTTTCTTGCTGTTTTGAACTTGTTGCGTGCTCACAAGTGCTTTTAATCATAAAAATTTTTATCAAGTGATCAGCTCACATGTTGAGTTTTCAAATAAAAAATTGAGAAAAGATCAAGAGAATATGCATGCATCACACTTCTTCTTTTGAGATTGCTTATCATTGCACTAAGATATGAACTTGGAAGGAATTGTGTATGACTAAAACCATGTCCTTAAGCTTCTGATTGTCAAATGACATAGGCTTGGCTTGGTTGGTTAGAATAAGGCTGATGTGGCATATAATCTCTTGCAAATATCATATGATCAACTTTGTGCCTTAAATGATTATGAATAATAAAAATGTAGCAACAAGTGTCATGTTTTCAGGTTTTGAAATAGTTGAGTAAGGGAGATCATGACTTGCTTAAACTGAAAAATACATTTGATCTCTAGCATGGCTTACACTACTTTATGTATCTCATTGATGTGATAGTGTAAGTAACCTGATAGCATGACTTGGATGAGCTTTTTTTTTGTATGTATATGTTATAATATGCTCATAACATTTAAAAATTTCTCTTTTGAACCTTGCTGAATACATTGTCAAAGGGGGAGAAATATGTATAACGATAGATTTTTTTTACACTTTGCATATGTTATACACTTTCTTCCTTCTCTGATTTTAAAAAATGGGGAGAAATTAATAAAGAGGGAGAAATGAGTTTTCAAAGCTTTTCAAAACTTTTCATAAGCCAATGTTCGGATTTTAATTGGTTTTGCCAATGCATTCATCAAGGGGGAGATTGTGAGACCTATGTGTGCTGAATACATTGGCAATTAGGATAAAAGTTGGCATTAACATTCAAAGTTTTGAATATTGCCAAAACATTTTTCTGTGGCAAGGTCCGACAAGTTCTTTGTTAGGTTCGCCAAGTGTTGGCAAGGTCCGACGCAAGGTCCGGAGAGCTCCTGCAAGGTCCGGAGAGCTTCTGTGAGGTCCGGAGCTTGTTTTTAGGGAGCTCCCATGAAGTTCAACTTGTAGAACTGCAGCGTCTTATTTTTGCTTTTAACTCGCAATGTTTCAAACTTGCTTTATGGGAAGGTTTGCTTAGTATTAATTTGCTAAGTTTTTGGTGTGTTTTGGTGGTTATGGCTGTTATCATTTGATATGGTTTGCAACATGCTTATGTGACGTGCTCATGTAAGGTGTTGTGGTTTTCGAACTAACGTGAGTCAAGTCGAGGACTTGTGCTTGGAAGAATTAGTTGTTTATTCATGTGCAGGTGTTGCTTGAGTTCAAGACATGGCTGGTGACGGGATCCTTGGACTAGTCTCAGGGAGGAGATGAGGTTCCAACAACCAAGTTCGGAGGAGCTGTGGTTGAGTTGATCGGGAGGTCGCGCAGCATGTTTGGATCAAGGGCAGTGCATATGAAGGTTGCGTGTACGTCGTTGGAAGGTGTTTGCACGTGTGCAAGGAGTGCATGGACGTGGCAACATTGTTCCAAGGCGTGATGAAGAGAAGTGGACGTAAAGAATTGGTCGGAAAGGTCCAACAGGCTGGATTGCGTACTCAGGCTGAGGCTGAGTCGGATATGGCTCAAATATGGAAGATTTGAGTTTGTTATGATAGGATTTCGTGCTAGGCACGAAGTTGAGTTGTTTTAGGAATGTTTAGGACGTTCCTAAGGTGTTTGGAAGTCACACGATTGCTTCTATCTGCGAATAGGAGAGTACTGAGCAGTTATGGTAAGTAAGGATACGAGTCCAATTAGGAGTAGGAGTCCTAGATTGGATTGTTTAGCCTGAGGGCTGGCTATAAAAGCAAGGGAGGTCGGAGCTCTCGTGGGTAGAGAACTTTGGGCTGTTCCTCTTGTGTTTCTATTGAATAAAGTTCATAGTTTCGAGGAGATTTTGTGGCTTGTTCGTCCGACTTGTTTTTCGTCAAGTCTTTCTCGCCGAGTTTCTGGACAGACCGACGTTGCTTCGGTGTTTCGTTCATAACTCGAGTTTTACAGATCCGATTGACGTGATTCTTTTTTGGTTGTCTTCACAACTTAATTATCTATCATCTGTGAAATTGTCACGAGCTTCGGATCTTTAGTTTTTGAGATACACGAGTTTCTTTGCAGCATTGCAGATCTGTTTCATATCAGGTAGAACAGATTGATCTTCGTTTAATGTTTTGATCGTATTTCAAGTCTTACTTCATGTTTTCAAGTGATTCTTTTTGCATTTAGATCCGTGACTTGATTCTCTACCTCTGTACTTGATTTGTCACAGTTGAACACGTTTGAAAACACTTGCACACACGGTTTCATTAACCGACTGAATTTTTGCTGAGGGGTTTTTGTTGTTTCCGCTGCGAAAAGTTTTAATCTACCATTCACCCCCCTCTGGTAGCTTTTCACGTGCTCTTCGATCCTACAGATAGGCTACTTCTCCTCGCTTGCCCAAAATCTTAAATGGCCCGATGTAGCGAGGTGCTAATTTTCCCTTGACGTTGAACCGTCGTTGGCCTCGGATAGGCGATACCTTAAGGTACACGAAGTCTCCTACTTCGAAGGTCAATCTTCTTCGCCTTTCGCATAACCTTTTTGTCGTGACTGAGCAGCCTTCAAATTTTCTCGTATTGTTTGGACTTGCTTTTTGGCTTCTTGCAGCACTTCGGGTCCAAACACTTGGCTCTCTCCAGTCTCATTCCAGAACAGCGGCGTTCTACACCATCTACCATACAATGCTTCGAAAGGTGACATCTTCAAGCTGGCCTGATAGCTGTTGTTGTATGAGAATTCAGAATACGGCAAGCTCCTATCCCAACTGCGCCCATGTTTCAAGGCGCAAGCTCTCAACATGTCTTCCAAAATTTGATTTTGATTTGTCCTCTCAGTTTGCCCGTCAGTTTGCGGGTGATAATCGGAGCTGAAATTTAGCTGTGTACCCATGGCTTCATGCAGCTTCTTCCAGAACCTAGAGGTAAATTGAGAACCCCGATCTGAAACTATCCTCTTCGGAACTCCATGCCGACACACAATTTGCTCCATATACATATGTGGTTCTAACAGGAAGGAAATGGGCTGTTTTCGTCAATCGGTCCACAATAACCCAAATGGAGTCGTAACCCGACCGAGTATGTGGCAATCCGACAATGAAATCAATTCTGATGTCTCTCACTTCCACTCGGGTACTTTCAATGGCTGCAACAGTCCAGCGGGTCTTTGATGTTCGGCCTTCACCCGTTGGCACGGGTCGCATAAGGCAACATATTCAGCTATGTCCCTTTTCATACCATCCCACCAATAGCATATTTTCTGGTCCTTGTACATCTTTGTACAGCCGGGATGTATGGATTAAGGTGAGTCATGTGCCTCCTTTAATATCGTGTCGCGGATGTGCTTCACGTTAGGCACACAAATTCTTTTCCCTAACCAAAGCGTGCCCTTCTCGTCTTCCTTGAAATCCTTTTCTATGCCTTGTCGGATTCTTTCCTTGATTTCCTCATCCGTTGCTTGGCCATCTCGTATCTCTTGTTCCAGCGAAGAGTTGAGTTCTATCAATTTCATCTCGTTCGAACTCCTTGTGCAGCTCGGGCGGTAGCCCCAGAACCGCGAGTTGGTGACATGCTCCCTTTCGTATCAACGCATCAGCTACTACATTGGCCTTTCCGGGCTGATAATTGATTCCAACATCATAATCATTGATGAGTTCCAACCATCGACGTTGCCTCAAATTCAGATCCATTTGCGTAAATATATACTTGAGGCTTTTGTGATCCGTATATATCTCACATCGGTGGCCAAGGATATAATGCCTCCAAATCTTCAAGGCATGTACCACGGCTGCAAGTTCCAAGTCATGTGTGGGGTAATTCAGCTCGTGTTTCTTTAGTTGTCTCGATGCATAGGCTACCACTTGTCCTTCTTGCATGAGCACGCATTCAAGCCCTTGTCTTGATGCGTCACAATATATATTGAAACTCTTGCTCACATCCGGCAATACCAAAACCGGCGCTGTGGTTAGTCTTTTCTTGAGCTCCTCAAAGCTTTCTTGGCACACTGGTGTCCACTGAAATGCTTTTCCCTTCATTAGCAATTCAGTCATAGGCTTCGCTATTTTGGAGAAATCCTTGATGAACCGTCAGTAGTATCCAGCCATCCCAAGGAAACTCCGAATATCTCTCACATTCTGCGTTTGGTTCCACTTCAGAACATCTCCCACTTTTCCAGGATCAACCGATACTCCTCTCTCGGAGATGATGTGGCCTAGGAACGATATCTCCTTTTAGCCAAAATTGACACTTGCTGAACCTGGCATACAATTGATGCTCTCGCAGTTTTCGCAATGTCAATCTCAAATGTTCTTCATGTTCTTCCTTGCTTTTTGAATACACCATGATATCGTCAATGAAAACCACGACGAACTTGTCCAAGTACTCCATGAAGACCTTATTCATGAGGTACATACAGTATGCGGGTGCATTCGTTAACCCAAAAGACATAACGGTATATTCATACGAACCATACCATGTTTGAAATGCAGTCTTGGGTATGTCGGAGGGCTTAATCTTCAGCTGGAAGTATCCCGACCGAAGATCAATCTTGAAGAAAATTCGGGCAGCTTTCATTTAGTCGAACAGGTCCTCTATATGGTGCAGCGGGTATTTATTCTTGATCGTCACCTCATTGAGAGACCTATAATCCACACACATCCTTTAGGTCCCATCCTTCTTGTCTACGAAGAGCACGGAGGCTCCCCACGGTGATAAGCTTGGGCGTATAAAACCCTTTTCTAGCTGCTCCTGAATTTGCTTCTTAAGTTCCACGAGTTCATTAGTGGGCATCCTATATGGACTTTTCGCTATAGGTGCAGTTCCAGGTACTAAATCAATGGCAAATTCAATGTCCCGGTCAGGTGGCATACCAGTAAGTTGTTCCGGGAACACATCTGAAAATTCTTGAACCACCGGAATGCTTTCCAATGTTGCTTCTTCGACGTGGTTCAACGCTGCCTTCTCGGTTGCCAGTTGGGCTGACTCGAACTCAATACGAGTACCGTGCTCATTTGTCAACTGTACGCTCCTCTCAGCACATTGGATTACTCCGTTGTGCTTGCTTAACCAATCCATTCCAAGTATTATATCAATCCCTTAGGAATCAAAGACAATAAGGTTGGCAAGAAAGTCTACCCCCCTATTTTTAAGGTTTACTTTCGGGCATACTATATTAGTCCTCATCTCTCCACCGGGAGAATTAACCAACATAGTGTGTTTCATGTGTGATATGGGCAGATTATACTTAGCAACATACTTGAATGATATGAATGAATGCGATGCTCCGGAATCAAATAAATCAGTGGCTGGGTTGGAGTTGGCACGGAACATACCAATCACGACGTCCTCAGCTTGTTGCGCTTCCTCAGCGGAGACATGATTCACGTTGCCACGAGTGTAGTTCTGCCGCCCACGGTTACCTTGCGTAGCTCCTCCACTCGGCCGTGGGTTCTGTTTTGATGCGTTGGTCGGCCGTCCAAGGCCTTTCTTTGGGCATTGACTTGCAAAGTGTCCCGCCCCTCCGCATGAAAAGCATGCTTTGTTTCCCAAAACAGCAGGAACGTTGGGGTGAGGCTGGTTTTGAGCATAGGCGCCCATGTTGGGACGGGACGCAGGAGGAAAAGGCATACGAGGTGCTTGCATAACAGGACGTTCCTGCGGTGGTTTATTAGGGCGAGGTGGGTTTGCAGGGCAGAAAGTAGAAGCGGACGAGCCATACTGTGGTGCAGCTGGTGGCATGAAACGGGGACGTACATTGCTCCCTTGTGGCTGGTATGGCATCTTCCTCTTGCCCTCTTGCTCGATCTCATGGATCTTGCTCTCAACCAATATAGCTTTGTCAACGAGCTTATGAAAGTTTGCATAATCATTTGTGAGACCTATGTGTGCTGAATACATTGGATTTGATGATAAAAGTTTTGAATACTACCAAAACACCTTTTTAACAAGGTCCTACTCTAGGTCCGAGCTCCTGCAAGGTCCAACGATAGGTCCGACTTGTTTTGGGTAGCTCCGGCAAGGCCCGACGTAAGGTCCGACTTGCTTTGTGTAGGCCTGACTTATTTTGGCTAGGTCCGACTTGTTTTTGCTAGCTCCGGTGCTAGGTCCGACTAGCTTTGGTAAGTTCCGTGCTAGGTCTGACTAAGCTTTAGTAAGCTCCGGCGCTGGGTCCGACTAGCTTTGGTAAGCTTCGGTTCAAGGTCCGGTTAGCTTTGGTAAGGCTCGGAGCATGATTGTAATGGTTCTACTTTTAACTTGCAATGTTTCGATCTTGCTTTACTCTTATGGAAAGTTTGCTTAGTATTATTTTACTAAGTTTTTGGTGTGTTTTTGTGGTTATGGCTGATATCATTTTGCTATGGTTTACAACATGCTTATGTGAGGTGCTCACGTAAGATGTTGTAGTTTCGGAACTAACGAGAGTCAAGTCGAGGACTTGTGCTTGGATGTATTGGTTGTTTATTCATGTGCAGGTGTTGCTTGATTTCAAGACATGGCTGGTGACGGGATCCATTGAACTAGTCTTAGGGAGAAGGTGAGGTTCAACAACCAAGTTCGGGAGGAATTGTGGTTGAGTTGATCGGGAGGTTGCGCAGTATGTTTGAATCAAGAACAATGCATATGAAGGTATCTTGGACGTCGTTGGAAGATGTTTGCACGTGTGCAAGGAGTGCATGGACGTGGCTGCATGGTTCCAAGGCGTGATGAAGAGATGTGGACGTAAAGAATTGGTCGGAAAGGTCCAACCGACTAGGTTATGGGCTCAGGCTATGGCTGAGTCGTGTTTGATTCAAATATGGAAAGTTTTGAGTTGGTTATGATAGTATTTCATGTAGGTCACGAATTTGAGTTATTTTAGAAATGTGGGATATGTTCCTAAGGTGTTTGGAAGTCTTAAGATTGATTCTATCTGCTTATAGAAGAGTCCTAAGCAGTATTGGAAAGTTACAGTTTGAATCCAAGTAGGAGTAGGGGTGCTAGTTTGAGTTGAGTTGGCCTTCGGGCTGGTTATATAAGCAAGGGAGGCCAGAGCTCGTGGTGCACCACTTTGGGGCTGCTCCTCTTGTGTTTTGATAAATAAAATTCGTATTCTAAAGGAACTTTTGTGCCTTGTTTGTCCGACTTGTTTCAGACAAGTTTTTCTCGTCGAGTTTCTGTTCAGCACTACCTTGCTTCGGTGGTTTTATCATAACTCGAGTTTACAGATCCAATTGATGTGATTCTTTTTCGGGTTGTCTTCACAACTTGATTATCTATCATCTGTGAAAAATTCACGGTCATTGAATTTGTGGTTTCTGATCTACACGAGTTTCTTTGCAGTATTCCAGAACTGTTTTTCTCGCGTAGGACATATTGACCTTTCTTCGATCTTTTGATCGTAACTTGAGTTTCTCTCAACGGATTTTCATGATTCTTGTTGTGACGTCTTCGTGACTTGATTCTCTATAATCTATACTAGTTTTTTCACAGTTGAACACGTTTAGATTAGTCGCACACACGGTTTCTTTAACAGATTGGTTTTCTGATGAGGGGTGTTTTGTTGCTTCCGCTGAAAAGTTTTTATCTATCATTCACCCCCCTCTGGTAGCTTTACACGTGTACTTCGATCCTACAATTGGTATCAGTGACAGGTTGCTTTAATCTTTGTGATTTGCATGTGTTTTGACTAATCATCATGGAGAAATACTCCTCCAAACCTTGTGTGTTTAGTGGTATTGATTTTCAGGTTTGGAAGGCACGCATGGAAGCTTTCATCCTGGCGCAAGGCTTTGCAATATGGGAAAAGGTGTACAAGCCTTACGATGTGCCTTCAAACAATCAAGTGACGGCTACAAACATGAGAGATTTCGACAACAACAACAAGTCTCAGAACTTGATCATACAAGGACTAACTCAGAGCGACTTCGACCGTGTTGCACACCTCCGATCGGCGTATGATGTGTGAAGACCACTTTGTGACTACCACAAAGGATCCAACACGATCAAGGAGGTAAGACTGGATATGTTCAAGAAAGAATACATGCGCTTTCGGATGCAACCCGGTGAGTCCATTGATGACCTCTTTGCTCGCTTTAATAAAATTCTCAGCAACTTGCGTAGCGTCAATGATAATTTTTCAGAAGCTGAAAATGCTAGGCAATTACTAAGTGCATTAGACATGTCAATTTGGGAGATGAAAGTAACATCCATACGTGAATCCACTGTCATGAGTACTCTTACATTAGATGTGCTTTATTCTAAGCTAAATACTCATGAAATTGACATTATATCACGTAAGAACCCAAATAAGACTATTGCATTTGTCTCACAACGTGATATGCCTAGCTCCGGCCAATCATCTAGCAATACACTTGCTTTGCTGTCTTCACTAACCCTGGAACAGATTGAGGAGTTTCCAGAGGAGGAGCTAGTACTTCTTTCTACTAGGTTCTCAAAAGCATTGCAAAATGTGAGAACTAGAAGGAGAGGAAGCTACAGACCTCAACGATGCTTTGAATGTGGTAAGACGGTACACTTTTGTACAGATTGCCCTAACCTTTCAGGTCCTTCTAACCGTGATGAAAAGCAGAATAAAGTCAAGTCCTCTTTTGGCAACACCAACAAGAAAAAGAAGGGTTTTACAGGACGCAAACTGATAAACAGTTTCATCACCGCACTTCAAGAACTTGACTCGAGTGATGTAGACATTGGAAGTGATGAAGATGAAGATGATCTGGCAAACTTGTGCTTCATGGTGGGCAAATCAAAATCAAGTATGGAGGATGCAGAACACAACAGTGACAACGAAGAGGTATGTCCTACTTGTGAAGAAATGTGTGATGCTATTTCTCGTGCCACTATTATTGTTAAGAAAAAGGACAAAAAGCTTAGGGACAATGCTGTTAAAATTGAGTCACTAGAATCTGAAAGTAATCGTTTAAAATCCTTGATTCCTAGTGATGATTCTTGTTCCTCATATGATTTAATATATGAACAATTGTCCTCTCTAAGAACTGCACACACCTCCACACTTGATAAACTTGAACTTGAAATCGAAAAGAACAAAAAGCTTGCTGCACTTAATGATAAAAACTTGAAAGATGCTTGTTGTTCTACAATTGATTTGCATTGTTCTACTTGCGATGATCTTGATAAGAAACTACAAGATGCTATGAAAGAAATTTCTATATTGAACAATGCTTTACGTTCTCATGAAGTTAAATATTGTTCCAATTGAAAATTAAAAGGAAAAACTTCATGTGAAAATTGCCTTGATCTATCAAATAAGCTTGATAACATGCATAGTACATTAGATCGGTTTTGTAATGGGGATAAGAACCTAAACTTGCTGCTGAATTATTCCAAGTCTTGCAATTATAAAACTGGTTTAGGTTTTTATTCACATGCTCATGCTAAGGAACATCCACCTAAAATTGTAAAATCATTAGGAAGTGGTTTGATTCAAACAGTTCCTAAACAAAAAGAAGTGGTTTTTAAATCTGCAGGAATGTTGTCACATTCGGGTTCAAATAAGCATACTGCATGCTCATCTAGACATGAACATAAAGTTAAATTTCATTGTACCTATTGTGGTAGAGATGGTCATGTCATAGATTTTTGTTATAGACTAGCTAAACAAAATAAAAAGGAAAGAATGCAAGCTAGATCTTATAACTTTCATGCAAAATTTGCTGCACATACTAAACCGAATGTCAGGAACATGCAACTTGCTGTTATGAATCAGAATTATTCAAAGTTTACCTCCGGAGCTTCAGTTTTTGCCTCCGGAGCTTCAGTTTTTGCCTCCGGACCTTCTGTTTTGGCCTACGGAGCTACTGATTTTCGTGCTACACAAGTAACACCTCATAGGTCAGTAGTTAAGAATAAAAAATCTCAAACTTTGACTCATAAACCTGCTGTTTTATCTCAGCTTTCGCATGTTATTCCTGCTGGACATCGTGTGACTCAGTACTGGATTCCTAAATGCCTTTTAACTAACCCCAGTATTGAGTCATCGATGTATTGTGCTTCTATGTAGGTTACACGCTTGAGGAACGAGAACATTTGGATTGTAGATTCAGGTTGCTCACGCCACATGACCGGTAACAAAGAATGGTTCTCCCCTCTCTCTCTTTTGTGTCACTTGTAGAGAATGTTACTTTTGCTGATAATTCTTCAACTCCTATAATTGCTAAGGGTTCGGTTAGAGTAAATGATCACTACACTTTGAAGGATGTGCCACTTGTCAAAAATTTGAAATACAACTTGCTTTCTGTTTCACAATTGCTAGATGAAAATCTGGAAATTATTTTCAATAAAAACTGCTGCAAAGTTGTAGGTTCAAATAGTGAGCTTATTTTTAACATGTCTCGGTTTGAAAGAGTTTTTAAAGCTGATTTTGATATGTCTTCCGCTAAGCATAAATGTCTAGTTGCAAATGATTCCAAAGATTTATATTGTTGGCATCATAGACATGGTCACGTAGGCTTTGATCATCTCACGCGTGTTAGTGCTCTTGATCGCATACATGGGCTGCCTAAGCTTAAAGGGGACAAAGAAATTGTGTGCTCTTCTTGTAGACATGCTAAGATGGTTGCAGGTTCACATGCTCCTCTCACAATGACCATGACAACTGAACCGGGTCAACTTTTACACCTCGAAACCGTAGGACCTTCACGTGTCCAATCCTTCGGAGGTAAATGGTATGTTCTTGTGATTGTTGATGACTATTCTAGATACTCTTGGGTTTACTTTATGGCATCTAAGAATGAAGCTTTTAGTCACTTTAGAACTTTATTTCTTAGATTATCAATTGATCACCCAGGATCTTTAAGTGCAATTAGAAGTGATAATGGAACTGAATTTAAAAATCAATCGTTTGATCACTTTTGTGCTGAAAATGCAATAGATCATCAATTTTCTGCACCATATGTAACTCAACAAAACGGTGTTGTAGAGAGAAAGAACAGAACCTTAGTTGAGATGGCTAGGACTATGCTTGATGAATATCAAACTCCTAGTAAATTTTGGGCTGATGCAATTGCAACCGCTTGTTATGTCTGAAATCGTGTTTTCTTGCGTGCTAAGCTAGGTAAAACACCATATGAGCTCAGGTTTGGACATAGGACTAGTGTCACACACTTTGGGTCTTCGGTTGCAAATGCTTTGTTAGGAAACATGGTAATCTTCGGTAAGTTGGGTGCTAGGGCCTCCAAGTCGCCGACATGGGAGGGGGAAAAAGGGAAAGGGGATGTGGCCAAGGAGGGGTTTTGGGTTCTATTTGTAAGGGAAAAAAGAGGAGTCCTACTCAAATTGGATCTCAAATAAGAGTCCAACTCAACTTTGGATCTCAACGAACTTATCTTTTCAGTTAGGGATTTTATCCCCCCAAATGTGGGGAAAATTTGGGGGAAATTGTGTTGGTACCCTCAGTACCGGGTACCCCCGCGCACGGGAGAAAAACCTGCCTAAGGGCCTCGCCCCATCTGCAGGGGCGAGCTTCGAGGGCACCACATGTCCAGTGGGGCCGTGCCTCCCCTCTCCTCAGAGGTCAGCTCCGAGGGCGCCACATGTCCAGCGGGGCCGGGATTCCCTTCTCTTCAGAGGCGAGCTGCGAGGGCACCACGTATCCAGCGGGGCCGGGCCTCCCTTCTCCTCACAGGCGAGCTCCGAGGGCGCCATGTGTCCAGTGGGGCCGGGTCTCCCTTCTACTCAGAGGCGAGCTCCAAGGGCGCCACGTGTCCAGAGAGGTCGGGCCTCACTTCTCCTCAGAGGCGAGCTCCGGGGGCACCACGTGTCCAGCGGGGCCGGGCCTCACCCCTTCCGCAGGGGTGAGCTCCGAAGGCGCCAAGTGTCCAGCGGCCGGACCTCACCCCCTTCCGCAGGGGTGAGCTCCGAAGGCGCCACGTGTCCAGCGGCCTGACCTCACCCTGACACGACCCCACGGTCTTGTCGAGCCAGGATCACGCTGAGGGGTGCTGCGTTGCACAGCACCGAATAACACACATCAATGGTACAAAGCGGAAGCAAAGTTTTATTACATAAAGAGGTTTATGAACATTTTTACAACAAAATAGTCCAGACACACTTGCTGGCGTAGACTAAGCATTGAGTTCATGTTCAGCCCGTGAACGTGTCCCCTCTAGCACACACACAAACTAACACGGCGGTGTGCACGACTCCCACTCGACGAGGTTCCTCTCCTGGGGTTCTGTCTCCTCCTCGGGAGTCCCTTCCTCATAGAATCCTGCAAAAGCTTCAAACACAAGCAGTGAGCATGAAGGCTCAGCAAGAGTGATCCGTCTCTCCTAAATATGGAACTTCTACATGAGGGTGTCAGGTTACACGAGGTAAAAATCATTTGCAAGGACTCGCCTAATTAGTTTAACCTTACTTTCAAGTTTTAGCAGCAGGTTGTGGAGAACCTTACGCTAAGGCACATGAGAGAGCCGCAATCAAACAAGAAACGCGCTTCTCTCTTGTACTTTGCCCAAAGTTTGAAAAGAACTTTACTTAGCTCTAGACTACAGCCAATCATTAACAATCAAAGTTCATCTTGCAATCAGCAACATTTTAACATGTATCTAGCCTTTTCTTTCTATGTCATGGTACAGTGAACAAGTGGTACTCACTGACCGCGAGGGACGGCGATTATAATCGATTTACACCTGCAGGGTTACCCAAATAACCTGTCAGGTACGCCCGTACTCGATGTTGCCTACAGCAACTATCACGGACGCCGTACGCAACCACCTTTCACCCGTTAGCCAAATGTTGAACCGGTCCAATCATCCTGAGCAAGAGGTCTCTGCACGCGCATCTCAGTGCTGCCAGCCGATATACACCTCGATCTCTCAACCTACCCTCTGAACGACCAGCTATGCCTCAACACCCAGCTACCCGAGTTACATCGGTTTCCCGGTTCCCATATAGCCGGTAGGTCTTCGGTACTGTTCTAGCTTCTTCAACAGGCCCGCACACGGTTCGGTCCTCAATCGACACAAGCGGAGCTATAGCACCCAAGCCCCAAAGTCCGGATGCCCTTACTCTCTGCTCGGTCTCATTTTCTTGCCATGTGTTTCATGTGCTATCTCTACCCGAGCGATGTTCCTCTAGCCTATTCTCGTGAGTAGTTCCAACTACTCGACTTGTACCGAATCCTACACTATCTTAGCATTGCAGTAGCTAACAGGGTTTTCAATCCTAATCCCAACCCATGGCTTTCTTGGCTATGCAATTGGGTTTTCAATCAAGACTCTAGTGCAAGAAATCAGTGATGCTCAAATAAAGTGCTCAAAACAATAAAAATTTGTAAAGAGGATAATGCAAACCGGAGCATGCCTTGACGCTCTTGGTCGTAGGCTAGCTGCTCTTCCGGAGTAACGAAGTCTAGGACCTCGGGTTCCTCCTCGACCTTAGTGACTACATGGGGTAACAAGTACATGTATTAATTAAAATACATTTGAATTGAATTTTAAACTTGTGAAGGCTATAAGTACCACTAGACAGACTCAATGACTCTGAAATTTTTACTGTGGTTTGATACAACCTAAACAGAGATTTGGCCAAGTTTTAGTTGCAGCAAAGCTCATTTGAGCCCTCCACAAATAATTATGTACTTGACCTTAATTGGAGACTTTAGGGTGTTCTAGGGATTTCCATGGAGCAAGCCAAGCCTTTCTGAGAACTAGATTTTCAGAGGGTTCTAATGGAGTTGGTCTCACTTAATTTGAAGGCTCCTAGCTAAAGATATGAGCTAAACAATTTCAGAGAAAATTCTGAAAATGTTTCTGAACATTTTATATTTTCTCTGGAACAGTTTTATTAATCACACCATTAGGTGTATCAAATGAGATCAAATGGATCTGAAATTTTTATGGTAGTTCGGGGATATTTTGGTAAACATTCCAGCAAAATTTCAGAAGTTTCCTCCAAGGGATTCTCCAGTTTAAATTCCAAACAGTTTAAACTTTGAGGAATTAATTCTGGAGAAATAAGGATTTTCATGAAGTGAAACTTGATTTTCTGGAATGTACTCAGAGAGCTGAATCCAACAAAATTCTGTTCAATTTGATTTGGATATTCCTAGCCAAAGTTAGGAGGATTTGAAGTTTGAATGAATTCTGAAAATCGGGGAAAAGTTCAAATCTGCCGGTGGGTCCACGGGGACACGTGTTGGGCGCTGGGGCGACGGCACACCGGGGTCCTCGGAGTTTTTGCGTGCCAGCACACCGGATCCGAGCCGCAGACTGATCCCGATTTAAAATTCGAGCCGCTGATAGCCGGGGTCCACCCTCTTCGTCTACCTCCCGACTCCCGCGCTCTGCCGCCGCGATATCTCGCCGGAGAGCTCGCCGGCAGCCTCTGTGGTGCTCCAAACTTCATGATTCTGGCCGCCCCTGCCTAAGTCCACTCGGGGAACACGGTTCTGGGCTCAGTTCGTCATGACAACGGCTGGCACATGGTCGGCGACGAGCGGCGGCTTCGGAAGGACTTCGGCCGTGTCAGCCGACCTCCCTAGCACCTCACTCGATCGAGCGAACGGTCGGGGAGCATCAGTGGACCTTAGGGAAGGTCTACATGAGCTCCAAGCAGCTCAGGAGATTTCTGAAGTACTCTCTCACAGTGCGCCCGATGCTTCCCGCATGCTTCGCTGTCGGCAGACTTCGAAAAACGCCGGGTACAGGGGTTCTCAGGCCAAAGGTTGTGAAGGCAACTTGTGCGCTACCAGGTCTAGTCTGTGTAGGGGCGGATTGAGACTCTCTAACCCTTCCTAGAGTGTGAATTTGACAGAACCAAACCCGAAGGTCGGTCTGTAGCGAGAAAGGGGAAAACTGGAAATTCACCGCCGGTGATGAAGCACTCGGGCTGTGGTTCGGGGGTGAGCAGCACCGATCGCCAACGCGTCCAGGGATGCCTTAGCTCGAGCGTGGCAACCTCCCGATTGGGCTGTCCACGGGAGCCCGAAGTGAGGCAGCTTTAGGTTTCTGAATGGAACTCTCGGTATAGCCGAGATCAACCGGTTTCAGCCGATTTTTAGCAACTGGGAAGAAGAAGGACGGTTCCTAATACCTTGTCGTAGCTCTGGAGGAATCGGGGAGGCTGTGATCATGGCTCTCCGATCGGTCCCGAGTGGCGGAGAGAAGAATCCGGTTCTGTGTGCTTGCGAGGGGAAAATTGCGAGGGGGTTTCGGCCGAGGAGTGGGGCGCCTTAAGAAGGGCTCCACACCGACTTGGGCCAGCGCGTGGCCAAGCAGCTGCTGGCACGACGGCCTCCCTCGTTGGCGATCGCAGCTGAAGCCCGAAGACCCGAGTGAGGGAGTTTCAGTCGGTTGATTCACTTCAGGGGCTGACATGTGGGTCCCACTTTCATTTTTAACCCCTGAACTTAACTCCATATTACTGTTGTAAACAGTAATCCCCACAATGCCCATGGTGATTTGAATTATTCACCCCTGAGCCATTTGAATTGGTTAGAATTCAAATTGGGTTTGGTTTGACTAAATTTCAGCACATGTTCAGTTTGAAATTCAAATAAAGTTTGAATTTGCTACACTTAGCTCATGTGAAGATCAACTCCAAATGAGTGAAAATTGGTGTGTTAGCTCACAAAAATGTGCTGAGTATGAATATGTTTCCCATTTTTGAACTCATGGGACAAAAACAGTTTGAATTTGAATTTGAGTTCAAACTACCCTCTTTCTAGCTACACCCAAAAGTACCTCAAAAAGGTTTTGAATTTGGGTGAAACTTGGCATGGACATCCCTAGCATCTCTAGGAGTTTTCATTTGCCCAGCCCCTAGATGATGCATGTGGGAAATACCACTTTTGCATGTTGTGAGTTTATTCTCTAATGAGCATGTTGATAATGGTTACTTGCTCTTCAAATATGTTCATCAACTTTCTTCAAATGAGGTGTGTTGTGTGGTGATGAACACTTTAAACATGTGTCAAAAACTGAGGCCATTACATTCCTCCCCCCCTTAAAAGAATCTCGTCCCGAGATTATACGATGAGAATGAGAGAGAGGACAGTGGAAAAATTACCGGATACGCGACGTGAAAAAGTTGGGGTAGTTAGCGCGAAGAAATCCTTTGCTCTCCCATGTCGCTTCGTCCACAGAGTGATTACTCCATAGAACTTTGTAGAACCACAACGTACAGTTGCATGTGGTTCGGGCCTTCTCATCAATAACCTGAACCGGTTCCTCCCGATAGGTGAGATCCGGTTTCAGTTCTTCTATGTCCTCCAGCTGAATGCTAGTTGATAGCTTAAGACACTTCCTCAGCTAGGAAATATGAAAGACGTTGTGCACACCGGAGAGTGCTTCTGGTAATTTCAGCCGGTATGCTACTGATCCACATCTTTCGGTAATCTGGAATGGACCGATGAATCGGGGTGTCAACTTTCCTCTCACCCCAAATCTGTTTACGCCCTTCATTGGAGACACACGTAGGTATACATGATCCCTGACTTCGAACTGCAATGGGCGTCTTCTCCGGTCCGCATACTGTTTCTGCCGGGATTGGGCGGCCTTTAGGTTCGCTTGAATCAGTCGAACCTTTTCCTCTGCGTTATTGACAAGGTCAATCCCGAAGGTGACCCTTTTGCCAGACTCACACCAATTCAATGGTGTGCGGCATTTTCTCCCGTATAGCGCCTCGTAGGGCGCCATCTTGATGCTGGCTTGGTACCCATTGTTGTACGAGAACTCGGCTAGCGGCAAGTGATCATAATTCTTGCCGTGGTTGATAGCGCAAGCTCGTAGCATGTCCTCTAGAATCTGATTTACCCGCTCGGTTTGCCCGTCCGTCTGCGGGTGGTATGCTGAACTACGGATCAGCTTCGTCCCTAATGCAGCGTGTAGCTGCTCCCAAAAACGGGACACAAATAAAGTGCCCCAATCCGATATGATGGTATGAGGTATGCCATACAAGCATAGGATCCGTGAGATGTACAGTTCAGCGTACTTCTTGGCGTTGTAGTTGTTGTTGACCGGGATGAAATGGGCAACTTTGGTGAGCCGGTCGACGATCACCCACACAGAATCATGTTTCTGAAAAGTGTTGGGTAGACCTACGATGAAATCCATGCTCACATCCTCCCACTTCCAGGCAGGAACGCCCAGTGGTTGTAGCAGTCCCGGTTTCTGCATACGATCTGCCTTCACCCTCTGACATGTATCACACTCGAACACGTACTTCGCGATCTCCCGCTTCATCCATGTCCACCAAAATTTTCTTCGGAGTTCTTGATACATTTTGTTGCTGCCGGGATGAATAGAAAACTTTGATAAATGAGCCTCATCAATGATTTTCTTCCGTAACTCCGGATTACGGGGTATGACAATCCGGTCCTTGAACCATAGGACGCCGTCTCTGTCTTTCCGGAAACATTTCAGCTCCCACTGTCTACACGTCTCCGCAAATGCGACATGCCCTTGTCATGTTTCTGAGCTACCGCTATATCTTCACGGATGGTGGGGATCAAAGCTAGGTTGTAGAGAGCTCCATGTGGAATTACATGCAGTGGTGGTTCGCTCTCTTCCAACGGTGTGAAGGTCAGATTGTTGACGTGTGACTTGCGACTCAGCGCATCTGCCACTACGTTTGCCTTGCCGGGGTGATAATGGATCTCTATTTTGTAATCCTTTATCAACTCTAACCATCTTCGCTGCCTCATGTTCAGCTCCTTCTGAGTGAATATGTACTTGAGGCTCTTGTGGTCGGTATATAAATGTACGAGGTTACCGAGTAGGTAGTGCCTCCACATTTTTAGTGCAAGTACCACGGCAGCGAGCTCCAAGTCGTGAGTTGGATAATTCTGCTCATGGTTTCCGATCTGCTGTGACCCATACGCGACCACCCTTCGGTCTTGCATCAGCACACATGCGAGCCCAATGCCGGATGCATCGCAGTACACATCGAACGGTTTTGTTGTGCCTGGCTGCGCCAAAACCGGTGCTGATGTCAGGTGCTTCACTAATGCCTTGAACGCTGCTTCACATGCTGGACTCCAAACATATTTGGTAGCCTTCTTTAGCAGCTCCGTCATAGGCTTGGCAATCTTCGAGAAGTTTGGGATGAACCTCCGATAATATCCCGCGAGTCCGAGGAAACTCCGTACCTCGTGAACAGTTCTCGGGGACTTCGAATTCAGCACTTGGGTGATCTTACTCGGGTTTACAGCGATACCCTCCGCTGAGATGATATGCCCGAGAAAAGGCACTTGCGATATCCAGAATTCGCATTTGCTGAATTTCGCGTATAGTTTGTGATCCCGCAGTCGTTGCAAGACTATACGCAGATGCTTCTCGTGATCTTCCTCTGACTTGGAATATACCAGTATGTCGTCGATGAAGACCACGACAAACTTGTCCAGCTCTGGCATGAATACCGAGTTCATCAAATACATGAAGTGCGCTGGAGCATTGGTGAGGCCGAAGGACATGACCAGGTACTCATAAAGCCCGTACCTTGTCGAGAAAGCCGTCTTTGAAATATCCTCGGCCCATATCTTAATCTGATGGTACCCGGATCTTAAGTCCATCTTGGAGAAGATCTTTGCTTCGACCAACTGATCGAACAACATGCCAATCCGTGGTAACGGGTACTTATTCTTGATGGTTACGGCGTTTAGTGGATGATAGTCCACACAAAGCCGCAATGTTTTATCCTTCTTCTTCACAAATAATGCCGAACAGCCCCATGGCGAGGAGCTCGGCCTAATAAAACCCTTTTCCAGCAGGTCCGTTAGCTGGGTCTTCAATTCAGCCAACTCCTTGGGCACCATCTTGTACGGCCTTCGGGATATTGGCATGGTTCCCGGTGCAAGTTCAATCTTGAACTCCACCTCTCTATCAGGCGGCATCCCCGGTAAATCCTCCGGGAACACGTCAAGGAACTCTCGGACCACTGGAATATCTTCCAATCTGATGGTTGTGGATTGATAGACACTTGGAAGTTTTATTTCTGGACTGTCCAGAAATAAGGAATGAGATTCGTGCACTTCTGAGTTCAAGTGCACAATTCGGAGGACGGTGTCTAAAACAGCGCCGTGGCGGGTTAACCACGACATCCCTAAGATGACATCGACCTTTTGTCCCTCTAAATTTATGAGAGAAGTAGGGTATACTCTACCCTCTAAGCACAATGGCGCTTTTGGGACCATCATGCTTGCTGAAATTTTCCCACCCGGTGAACAGATCACATAAGGACTATCGGTGGGTAGTATTTGCAAGCTATATCTATCAATGAAAGCTTGGCTAATGAAGCTATGCGTGGCGCCTGAATCAAACAATACTATGGCGGGATGCTGGTGGAGTTGGAACATACCCGCAAGGATTGGCTCACCCTCCGGCACGTCCTCTATGGCAAGTTGGTGGACAGTGCCGGGCCTCAGGTTTGCCTGCTGCGCATTAGTAGGGTTCCGGGGCTTATTCCTGCCCGGAAGTTGCGGTGCAACTCCGCCGCCTTGTTTCTCTGGACAACTGCTGGCGAAGTGTCCTGGGCGACCACATTTGTAGCATGTGACCGCTGCTTGTCCGGTGCTTGAGGGATGAAAGCCCGGCATGTGCTGTTGAGGTGCATACGCATGCGGCATCGCCCGCTGCGGCTGTTGTTGTTGCGGAGGTGGTGCTGGCAGTGTCGGCCTGAACGCCAGTGAAAAATAGGGCCGACTGCGGAATGGCATCAACCTCTGTGGTGGCTGCCAGCGTGACCCTGATGGTGGGCGATTCACCATCCAAAATTTCTGAGAAGGACCGCCTCCTTCTCTGCTGTTTTGCGGCGCGCTTCGCTTTCTTTCCGCCGCCGCTAACTCCTTTCCGGAGTCCTCCTGAACAATCGCAGCATCAATTATGTCGTTGAGGCTGCCGCGATTGAACATCGCCAACTTGTCTTTCAGGAGCGGGTTAAGGCCCTGGTAGAAGTTGTCCCGCCGCTTCTCGTAGGTATCAGCGTGATATGACACGTAGAGCGCGAGATCGTTGAACGCCCTGGAGTATTCCAGCGCGTTCCTGCTCCCTTGCTGCAGGTGTAGAAACTCTTGCGTCTTCCTCTTCATGAGACCCGGTGGTATGTGATAGGCCCGGAAGGCCGTCCGGAACTCCGCCCAGTTCATAACTCGGTCGGTGGGCTGTGAAGCACAGTAGTTTGCCCACCACGCGCTCGCGGATCCCTGGAGCTGCTGGACCGCGAACTGAGTCTTGCGCTGCTCACTTATTTGGAGCAGCCAGAACTTCATCTCTATCTTGCGGAGCCAGTTGTCCGCATCGAGGGGTTCATCCGCCCTTGAGAATACCGGGGGATGAGTTGCTAGGAAGTCGGAGTAGGAGCTCTGTTGGTGCTCCTCACGATCTTGACGCCTCTCTGGTCGAGACGTATTGGCAATCAGAGTTTGCAGCAACTCCGTGTGCTGCTGATGAGAACCCGCCATTGCCGCAACGATGTCAGCCAATGTAACCGTTGGAGGTGGCGGTGTTTGCTGTTGCTGTCCCGAGGAGTCCTCGGGAGGCTGTTGGGAGGTTTCTCCCCCTTGACTAGAACCCCCAACGTCCGGGTTGGCACGAGTACGAGTCATTCCGAAATTCAAAACAGCAGCGATCAGCACATGTCATACTTAAAAATTCCATATAAAACAGTAGGTATTGAAGTGACGCATGAATAATTTGCACAACATTCACATATATTGATAAAGCATAAACTTTATACAAGATACATTATTCTCCCATTGCCGGAAGACCGAAGACCACCGGTATGCCCAATACCGGAGGTACGAGATCCTGCAATGCGTGGACCTCGTCCATGGCCTGGTTGTAGTCTTCTTCCCAGCCTTGCCCCTCCTCCATAGCGTCGTCTCACTCTTGAGTAAGGTCCTCGTTCTGCTGGGTTAGTGTCTGCACCAGTTCTTGCAACGCCGCGATGTCGACACGGCTCTTCTTCTTCGCCTTCTTCAGACGATGCAACTGATTATGTTGTGCGTTCAGTCGCTTGATCATCGGAAGGAGCACATTGCGGATTGCGCTTTGAGCACTCTCGAAATGATCTCCATGGCTTGTGCTCTCCTGGAGCTTTGCAGCGAGATGCTCCGTATGAACAGCTTGGCTGTCCATCACGGCCTTTCCCGCCCTCATCTGGAGGCTGAGGTTCACCTCCACGGGGTTGTACCTTGGGCACCCCGGATCGGTTGCCTCCCGGTACCTCCCTTCCCACACATGATTCGCCCGTCCCTCCACCGGAACGAACGCGTATGGAGTGCCCTCCATCGCTCTCACGTGTAGCTGGCAGAAACGTGACAAGGTGTCACGGGCTGCCACTTGCCACATACCCTCGGGTTGTCTACCTCTCACCGTGACGGTGAACGGCGCCCACCCGGGTGGCGCAGGTCCTGCAGGAACCTCGACATGGATTGTCCACGTCTTGTTCCCCTCCTCGCCTTCTTCCTTGGCGAAGTACTGCGCCATCTGGTTGTACCCGAAATATTGAAGCATCTGCCTCAATGCTTCCGGATAGCCGCTGTGGTGAGAATAGTGAGATTTCACCCACCCGTTCTCGAACTGTTTATCCACTGTCATCTGTAAAAATATATTTGAGAAATGTCAAATATTTATTTTAATAGTAAACTATTGAGTTATAACACAAAACATGTCATTGAACCCATAAAACTTGGAAACATAGTTCAAATTTAAACAAATTTGACTGCTGATCTGCTGTCCAACATGACAGCCCTGACCAGTTTCCATTTCAACCTTATTTAGGCCATGCTAAAAGCAAAACCAACTCTGGAGCTCAACATAAAAGTTAAAGCTAACTTCAATATATTTCCAGAAAGTATTTGCTTGGCCTAAGATCTGTCCTGGTTTAAAAGTTATGAGATGCCAAAGTTAAGAGAATTTCTGGAGAAAATTGGACAGCACCTCCCTGCTTTAGGTACTGCTTTGATCCTAGAGTTCCTGTTAATTCTGCTCCCAATCTGACAAAACATTATGTTACAAAGTTGTAACACATATCATAAGATTTCCAGAACTACCTCATTTTGTATTTTTAGATTTTTATGCAGGAAGTTATGCTCAAATTACAGAGAGTTTACAGAGAGTGTTTGCTCTGCCCTGTTTTCTGGACAGTTTCAACTCTACTGCATTTTTCGATTGGTTAAGGGGTGAAACACCTCTGGAAATAATAGAAAAGTTGTAAAGCTCTTCCAAAGATTTCCAGAAATGTATCATATGACCCCAACCTCGAAACAACTCAACCTCTAACCTCTGATTAACTTCAGCCTTAATTCAGCTGAAAACAGGGGACTCTGTCCTTAGCAGCCTATAAGTTGAAAACTTGTTAACTTTGAATATCTTGATTAAGGGAAGGAATTACATCAAGTTTTAATACTCTGGATTAAAACTTTCAAATTTTACAATGAAGTTGTTCATTTAGTGGAGTGTGACGTTGATGCGTCACCAGAGCATGTCGGTACTACGTCCTCACAAAGAAAAACCTATACCGGACTTAGCCGGCTTCGTTAGTTCAGTGGCACTAAACGTCTCTCGCACACGAATACTACACGTCTACCATTTTGTGGTTAGACTACTTGCAGATAATTCACACAATCGTCAGACTCGGCTGCACACCGAGCCCGGTATCCATACAGTTCGCACACCCGGCCATCATCACTCGCCCGGATGTTCTCAAGCCAAACACGCCTTGAGCTACGTGTTCACGTTACTGACCACGTGACGGGGTCTCCCAAATTGCACCACGCACGCCAGGGACATACGTTGCTCGAATACCCCAAACGACATGAAGAGTCATAGAGGACATTAAAGCGGGTCGGGTCACCTACCACCCGTGGGGCTCCACCCTTCAGCTTGTGCGCACTGGTGGACAGCACTTACGTACACCCCCCAAGACATCAAGCGTCCCGAGATGCACGATTTTCAGACATAATAAAATAGGTTAGTATGCCACTTTCTATACACTAATAACATCCTTATATGGGCTACTAACTGGTTCCTCACTCGATTTTTGAAAAAGATAACCTTTGTAGTGCGTTAAACCTCAAGCGAGCTCTGATACAAACGCTGACACGAACCCACGGTCTTGTCGAGACAGGATCACGCTGAGGGGTGCTGCGTTGCACATCACCGAATAACACACATCAAAGGTACTAAGCGGAAGCAAAGTTTTATTACATAAATAGGTTTATGAACATTTTTACAACAAAATAGTCCAGACCACACTCGCGGGCGTAGACTAAGCATTGAGTTCACGTTAAGCTCGTGAACGTGTCCCCTCTAGCATGCACACACACTAACAAGGCGGCGTGCACGACTCCCACTCGACGGGGTTCCCCTCCTAGGGTTCCGTCTCCTCCTCGGGAGTCCCTTCCTTATAGAACCCTGCAAAAGCTTCAAACACAAGCAGTGAGCATGAAGGCTCAGCAAGACTGACCCGTCTCTCCTAACCATGGAAATTCTACATGAGGGGTGTTAGGTTACATGAGGTAAAAAACATTTGCAAGGACTCGCCTAATTAGTGGAACCTTACTTTCAAGTTTTAGCAGCAGGTTGTGGAGAACCTTACGCTAAGGCACATGACAGAGCCGCAATCAAACAAGAAAAACATTTCTCTCATGTACTTTTCCCAAAGTTTGAAAAGAACTTTAGTTAGCTCTATACTACAGCCAATCATTAACAATCAAAGTTCATCTTTCAATCAGCAACATTTTAACATGTATCTAGCCTGTTCTTTCTACGTCATGGTACAGTGAACAAGTGGTACTCACTGACTGCGAGGGACGGCGATTATAATCGATTTACACCTGCAAGGTTACCCGAATAACCCGTCACGTACGCCCGTACTCGATGTTGCCTACAGCAACTATCACGGACGCCGTACGCAACCACCTTTCACCCGTTAGCCAAATGTTGAACCGGTCCAATCGTCCCGAGCAAAATGTCTCTGCACGCGCATCTCAGTGCCACCAGCCAATTTACACCTCGAGCTCTCAACCTACCCTCTGAACGACCAGCTATGCCTCAACACCCAGCTACCCGAGTTACATCGGTTTCCTGGTTCCCATATAGCCGGTAGGTCTTCGGTACAGTTCTAGCTTGTTCAACAGGCCCGCACACGGCTCGGTCCTCAATTGACACAAGCGGAGCTATAGCACCCAGGCCCCAAAGTCCTGCTGCCCTTACTCTCCGCTCGGTCTCATTTTCTTGCCATGTGTTTCATGTGCTATCTCTACCTGAGCGATGTGCCTATAGTCTATTCTCGCGAGTAGTTCCAACTACTCGACTTGTACAGAATCCTACACTATCTTAGCATTGCAGTAGCTAACGGGGTTTTCAATCCTAATCCCAACCCATGGATTTCTTGGCTATGCAATTGGGTTTTCAATCAACAGTCTAGTGCAAGAAATCAGTGATGCTCAAAGAAAGTGCTTAAAACAATAAAAATTTGTAAAGAGGTTAATGCAAACCGGAGCTTGCCTTGCTGCTCTTGGTCGTAGGCTAGCTGCTCTTCTGGAGTAATGAAGTCTAGGACCTCGGGTTCCTCCTCGACCTTAGCGACTACATGGGGTAACAAGTACATGTATTAATTTAAATACATTTGAATTGAATTTTAAACTTGTGAAGGCTATAAGTCCCACTAGACAGACTCAATGACTCTGAAATTTTTACTGTGGTTTGGATACAACCTAAACACAGATTTGGCCAAGGTTTAGTTGCAGCAAAGCTCATTTGAGCCCTCCCCAAATAATTATGTACTTGACCTTAATTGGAGCCTTTAGGGTGTTCTAGGGATTTTCATGGAGCAAGCCATGCCTTTCTAAAAAACTAGATTTTCAGAGGTTTCTAATGGAGTTGGTCTCACTTAATTTGAAGGCTCCTAGCTAAATATATTAGCTAAACAATTTCAGAGAAAATTCTGAAAATGTTCCTGAACATTTTCTATTTTCTCTGGAACAGTTTTATTAATCACACCATTAGGTGGATCAAATAAGCTCAAATGGATCTGAAATTTTTATGGTAGTTCATATATATTTTGGTGAACATCCCTTCAAAATTTCAGAATTTTCCTCCAAAGTATTCTCTAGTTAAAATTCGAAAAAGTATAAATTTTGAGAAATTAATTCTGGAGAAATAATGATTTTCATGAAGTGAAACTTGATTTGCTGGAAAATACTCAGAGAGCTGAATCCAACAAAATTTGGTTCACTTGATTTGGATGTTCCTAGCCAAAGTTAGGAGGATTTGAAGTTTGAATGAATTCTGAAAATCGGGGAAAAGTTCAAATCTGCCGGTGGGTCCACGGGGACACGTGTTGGGCGCTGGGGCGACGGCACACTGGGGTCCTCAGAGTTTTTGCGTGCCAGCACACCGGATACGATCTGCAGACTGATCCCGATTTAAAATCCGAGCCGCTGACAGCCGGGGTCCACCCTCTTCGTCGACCTCCCGACTCCCGCGCTCTGCCGCCACGATATCTCGCCGGCGGCCTCTGTGGTGCTCCAAACTTCATGATTCTGGCCGCCGCTGCCTAATTACACTTGGGGAACATGGTTCTGGGCTCAGTTTGTCATGACAACAGCCGGCACATGGTCGGAGACGAGCGGCAGCTTCGGAAGGACTTCGGCCGTGTCGGCCGACCTCCCTAGCACCTCACTCGATCGAGCGAACGGTCGGGGAGCATCAGTGGACCTTAGGGAAGATTGACATGAGCTCAAAGCAGCTCGGGAGATGTCTGAAGTAGTCTCTCACCGTGCGCCCAATCCTTCCCGCATGCTCCGCTGTCGGCAGACATCGAAATACGCCGGGTACAGGGGTTCTCAGGCCAAAGGTTGTGAAGGCAACCTGTGCGCTACCAGGTCTAGTCTGTGTAGGGGCAGATTGAGACTCTCTAACCCTTCCTATAGTGTGAATTTGACAGAACCGAACCCGAAGGTCGGTCTGTAGCAAGAAAGGGGAAAACTGGAAATTCACCGCCGGTGATGAAGCACTCGGGCTGTGGTTCGGGGGTGAGCAGCACCGATCTCCGACGCGTCCAGGGACGCCTTAGCTCGAGCGTGACAACCTCCCGATTGGGCTGTCCACGGGAGCCCGAAGTGCGGCAGCTTTAGGTTTCTGAATGGAACTCTCGGTATAGCCGAGATCAACCGGTTTCAGCTGATTTTTAGCAACTGGGAAGAAGAAGGACGGTTCCTAATACCTTGTCGTAGCTCTGGAGGAATCGGGGAGGCTGTGATCGTGGCTCTCCGATCGGTCCCGAGTGGCTGAGAGAAGAATCCGGTTCTGTGTGCTTGCGAGGGGAAAATTGCGAGGGGGCTTTGGCCGAGGAGTGGGGCGCCTTAAGAAGGGCTCCACACCGACTTGTGCCCGCGCGTGGCCAAGCAGCTGCTGGCACGACGGCCTCCCTCGGTGGCGATCGCAGCTGAAGCCCGAAGACCCGAGTGAGAGAGTTTCAGTCGGTTGATTCACTTCAGTTGCTGACATGTGGGTCCCACTTTCATTTTTAACCCCTGAACTTAACTCCATATTACTGTTACAAACAGTAATCCCCACAATGCCCATGGTGATTTGAATTATTCACCCCTGAGCCATTTGAATTGGCTAGAATTCAAATTGGGTTTGGTTTGACTAAATTTCAGCACATGTTCAGTTTGAAATTCAAATAAAGTTTGAATTTGCTACACTTAGCTCATGTAAAGATCAACTCCAAATGGAGTGAAAATTGTTGTGTGAGCTCACAAAAATGTGCTGAGTATGAATATGTTTCCCACTTTTGAATTCATGGGATAAAAACAGTTTGAATTTGAATTTGAGTTCAAACTACCCTCTTTCTAGCTACACCCAAAAGTACCTCAAAAAGATTTTGAATTTGGGTGAAACTTGGCATGGACATCCCTAGCAAGCTGTAGGAGTTTTCATATGCCCAGCCCCTAGATGATGCATGTGGGAAATACCACTTTTGCATGTTGTTAGTTTATTCTCTAATGAGCATGTTGATAATGGTTACTTGCTCTTCAAATATTTTTATCAACTTTCTTCAAATGAGGTGTGTCGTGTGGTGATGAACACTTTAAACATGTGTCAAAAACTGAGGCCTTTACACACCCCTTCCGCAGGGGTGAGATCCGAAGGCACCACGTGTCCAGCGGCCGGACCTCACGCACCCCTTCCGCAGGGGTGAGCTCCGAAGGCGCCACGTGTCCAGCGGCCGGACCTCACCCCTTCCGCAGGGGTGAGCTCTGAAGGCGCCACGTGTCTAGCGGCCGGACCTCACCCCTTCCGCAGGGGTGAGCTCGACAGCGCACTTCGACAAATTGGAATTGGCTCATTTCAGCTTTATTTTTCCCATTCCCCATCATTTTTGTGATTCTTTCTCCATTTATACGGATCTTTTCTCCATTTCTACTTCTTTTATAATGTTTCTCTATATGAAAAATGTATGCAATGTATGGAAATGAATTTGAGGGTGTTACAAAGAGTTTCTGCCTGTGATAACTCCATTATCGCAGGCGGTTCTATACCTACGACAAGCCACCTGTGAAGAATGATTATCACAGGCGGTTTGTAATGTTAAGAGTATCCGCCTGTGATAACTCAATTTTTGCAGGCAGTTCTTTACCTATGACTGTCCGCCTGTGAAGAATGTTTATCGGTAGTATCCGCTTGTGAAGAATCTTTATCACAGACGGTTTGTAACGAAAAGAGTATCCTCCTGTGATAACTCCATTATCGGAGGCGTTTCTTTACCTACGATTGTCCACCTGTGAAGAATGTTTATCACAGACGGTTGTAATGTAAAGAGTATCCACCTGTGATAACTCCATTATTGCAAACGGTTCTTTACCTACGATTGCCCACCTGTGAAGAATCTTTATACAGGCGGTTAGTTACCTACGATAAGCTGTAAAAGTCCTAAAAATGTATATGAATAAACCAAAGTTTGAATTCTAGGGGTTGAAAATTTAAAAAAATGGGACTTGCTAAAATTTTTCTTCACGCAAAGTTGTATGTGGATGTTCATTAAAAAGAGGTTCACATGTTCAATTGAATGTGTTGAACCAATATGTACTTAAACACTCATTTGCGTGAAAGTTAAAAATCAGCTTTTTAATTTCAAAGTTCACCGCATGTTGTGGCCAAACTTTTTAATACACATGCAGCCCTATAGTTTTGACTTTGAGGAAATTCATGGGGGCAAACTTGTGAATTTAGGGTACAAACCGACATTCCGGTACTAAACTCCAAAATTCTCACTCGTTAATCCTTCTTAGATCGTCAAATCTTGCACGTAGCGGCTGGACTAGCCGGCGAGCATCTTCTCTTTAGCAACCATAGCGTGAAACCGACTCGGAGCGACGTATGTTGATAATTTCCGAGCGCCAGGCATTTTCAAGCGCCGGTTCTTTGTTGCCGAGCTAACCTATCACCCACTGGTGCTGATGAGCAAGTTGCTCGATTGTTTGGCGGGCTAGAGGAGTCGGCCGACGGCGCCGAAGTCATACCGTAGCCGCAGCTCGTGGTGTTCCAACCCTTGGCAGCCCGAGCAGACCGCACCATCGTGTTCCCCGGTCTCCCAAATCCCCTACCGGCGAGCCTCAGACCAGGCGGCGGCCGGAAACACCGGGCCGGCTAGCTCCGGGTGCGGGCCGGCGAGCTGGCGGCGCGCGCGAGAGGGAGGTGGGAGGTAGCAGAAGGAGGGCCAGGCCCAGTGTCAGCGACTGAATAATTTAAAAAGAGGATCTGTTGTAGCTCGGATCCATTGTGAAGGCGTGCTGAAACCGTGTGGCCATGTGTGTCCTCGAATCTCAGTGGCCGAGGATTTAAAACGTGGGCCCAAGTGATTTCCAATAGCAAAACATATTCAGATTTTGCCACAACTTTGGAAAATCGTATCTTTGTGTAGAAACCTCCAAATTGAGTGATTCAAATTGGGTTGGATTCATTTTGCAAAGATCTGTCCAAATAAGAACCCCATTGTATGAAAGTTAACATTAAATTATGGAAAATTCCTTGAAGTTTTCCTAAAAAAGAATTATTGAGGGAGTTCGGTTCATCCAAAAATTCTCAAATTTGGCCAGAATATTCTTTCGGATATTATTGTCCTCCTAGCATATTTTCAGCTCATATGAAGAAGATTTCAGTGGGAATTTGTTAAATACAAACTGCTGTGTTCATAGTGGTCCAGAAACATTTTCAGAAAAGGTGTCTAACTTGTAAAATCCATTCTAGGAAATTCATAGCTCCAAAAATCATTAGAAACTTTAGGCATGCTCTACAAGTTATACTTGAAATTGTAGTTCAATGGATTGGGCATGGAAATGCACATTACTCAAGAACCAATTCTTTTGATTAGAAATGCTTAAGGAATTGTTCTGGAGGGACTACTCAAGTAAAAGTTCTGAATTTTGTACCAAATTACTTTCATATGACTAGGAACTCACATGCAAATTATCAGCTCAAGTTGAGCCTTAGAACTCCCTGTTCTTGTTCTCCATGCTTGTGTATGTGGGAAAATACCTAAGAGTATTGTAGGAATTTTGGAGAACACAATATCTTTCCACATTAGCTGCAATTTGGCAAGCTAAATACGTTGTTAGTATAGAACATTCTGTAAAATTTTTGAAGCCATTGGATTTCTTGATCTTCAGTGTCATACAAATCTTTTCAGCTCATCTTATATATTTATTAGGAAACTTAGTTATTGTATAACTAGACCCCTAGGACAGATTTAGTTTAATTCATGTTGCTTTGCACACAGAGGCAACAAAAGCCATTCTTGGCATTTCCACAGAGCATCTGTTCTTAAGAAATCAAGTCTTTACCTCTTTGAATTGCATTGTAAAACATGTGCATATACATGTCAATAGGGTTCACAACGAAAGGCATTCTAAGCAGCAATTCATTGAAGTTGGATCAGACTCCGGAGGATCAAGGAAGAAGGATCACTAACTGCTTATATATACTACTATCCTGCAAAACAGGCAAGCTCCGGTTTGCATTTAACAGCTTTAAGTTTTTACTTTGTATTCATTATTTCGGTTAGGATATGAACTGTGCATTAGGTCTAGTTGCTTTTCATCGTGTAGAATTGCCATGCTTATGTAAGGTTCGGTAGAAGTCGAGTGGTGATATGCTACTCACATGATCAGGAGAAACAGGGGCATACGGTATTGGTTCATAAAATTGTTAGCAAGTGAAAGAGACCGGCAGGTTGTAGGGGCAGCAGGACATAGGGGGCTGGGTGCATTACACCTGTCCGTGTCGGTCAAGGACCGGTCCATATGCGGCCCTGTTGAGCAATGATGAATACATCACAACAGTGGATACTCACATTGATATACAAGGACCAATCACAAGAGCACGAGCACGGTTACTAAATCAGCAGGTGAACTCGTTCCTAACTTCCTACCCATATGAGTTTGAGAATGGATTGCTATTCAATGATTTAATTGTTATTAGGAACCATGGACATGATCAACAAGTAAATGAAGGAGGATTCGGGGATGTGGAGAACCAGACAGGACGTCCATAAGTTGATGGAAACAGTCGCCAACTCGGACTCAAGTTTAACTCGGAGTCGAGGAGCAGTCCATCTTAAAATGGACGCCCAGGATGCATATGGACTCTGTTTTCGATGTTCTACATATGCATGGAAAGATGAGAAAATAAACGTTCCAATCGTTCTGGTCGCACATTAAAATTTGCCAGGAGTCATCGGGAATTGTCGAGACAAGTCGAATTCAGAGTTCTGTACGGTTCTGCACCACCGTATTGGGCTTTTGGGCCTTGTATCCCGTATGAGTCCATTAGGGACGCGTCTAAGGGTCTTATGGACGAACCTAGCCTTTAAATACTGTAGCCACTGGCCATATTCGTTGGGTTTTTCTTAGATTAAACACTTTCGCCGTTCTACGGTTTGTGAGACCCCAATTTCACAATTTCAAATGCATCTTCATCGTTCTTGCTTGTGTTCTCGGTTGCACCTGCAGGGATAGCCTTGTTGGCGAGGTCAAGCGTGTGAAGCACGGTTGATAACTGATGGAGCAGGGGTGTAGTGATTGCAGGGGTATTTGGGACTGCTCGAGTGCCTCGGATCATCAACGTCAAGATATCCACTTCAATCGACCTACCTTTCTGAAGATCGGGCCTAAACTTCTCATCAAGCAAGTTTGAGTTGTGTACTGGACTCATGCTGGCTATATTGGACCCAGTAAACCGATGTACCTCAGGAAGCTTGCGTTGAGCCTTTTCTGGTCGCGTCAGGCGAGAGGGCCGGTGTGCAGTATGTGGGTAACACTCTCATGACATCTCATGTCTGTAGGTGCACCATGAGGGTGACTACTGTACGCGGCGATTGGATCGATTCAACGTGGGTGAAACTGAAAGTGCATCTAGGCACCCCTTGTGGGTTTTGGTTGATTTATGACAAACAAATGAGACCCTAACAAAATTTTTGAGAATGAGCGCAGGTTCTCAAATAAATTAAGAAGAAACGAGCAAAAAGAAAGGAGAAGGAGGATCCAAAGTGATAAGAGCTCAATAACAGGAAAGAATAGATCACTTAGTATAGAGTGTGTTGGAGAAACACACCCCAAGAGCTCAAGAGAAAGAAATCAAACTTACTGCACAATTTCAACACGGCCGGTCTAGTCCGATATCAGCTGGACTAGTCCGATTTTCTTTCTGACCAGAAAACGAACTAGTCTGATATCATCCGGACAAGTCCGGTTTTGTCTCTGGACAGAAAACGGACTAGTACGCAATATCACGGACTAGTCCGATATCTCACGACACTTAGGGTTTTCTAAACACCGCACACCGGACTAGTCCGGAGTCAACCAAGGACTAGTCCGGAGATCGCAAACCCTAACGTACCCTTTGGAAACCCAACTATATAAAAGGGTGTACGGCCATACCAACACAACTTTCGACTCCCCTGCGCCGTCACACCTCCCAAGAGCCCAAAATTCACCTCTCTCCATACATTCTAACCCAAGAAGGATCAATTCTTGTTGATTGGCAATTGATCAAAGGAGAGACTAGTTCTACACCATCTTGAGCTCTTGGGTTTGATCTCTCACACACTTTTCATTGTTAATTGTTCATCTGTTGAGTGTGTTGAGTCGTGTTCATTCATTCGTTATAATTATTGGGGAGCCCTCAACTTGTGAGAAAGCCTCTTGAACAATTCTATTGCCCCTTGTGATTAGTGGAAGAGAATCGGCCTTTGTGGCGATTCGACGAGGGTAGGGTTGGAGAAGACCCGATCCTTAGTGGACTCCTCAACGGGGCCGTAGATTGCCTTCATGGAATCGAACCTCGGGGTAAACACTTGTCTCCTACTCTTGTTTATTAATTGTTCATCATTTTAGAGTGTTTAATCAATCTTTTGAAACTCACATTCAAACGTTAAAATCAAGATGATTCCTGTCATTCATTGTATTATTTTTACAGTGCATCTAAGTTATCGTTCAATTTCTGCTGCATAAAGTATTAGAAGTGAACATTGATCAATCTTGATCTCCCTGGTCCACGTATACCGGACTTGTCCGCCCAGTACTGGACTAGTCTGATTTTTCTCTGTTTAGAAAACCGGCCAGTCCACACTCTACCGGACTAGTCTGATTTCCCTGTATTTGATAGACTACTAAGTGTTTCCGGTTTCAACAAAGCATCGAAAAGCCTATTCACCCCCCCTCTAGGCTACATTCAATTGGTATCAGAGACAAACTCTTCAAAAGAGACTCATCGCTCAAAGAGACGATATGGGCGTCAAGGATGTACACAAGAAGATTGACGGCGAAAAGAGTAACGATTAAAGGACTCAAAAGCTAAAGAAGCTACTCGACGCCATTCAAGATAGTGAGGACGATGATGAGGAGGTGCTCCAACTCAAGGCCCTTCTATGGAAGAAAGCAATCTCTCCAAAAGGGAAGAAGAACACAGATGATGAAAAGAAGAAGAAAGGGGGTAGTCACACAGACTACTCCCGATATCCTTTTGATTATGACCGTTTGGATTCTCACAATAATCATTACTTATCAATTCCCCTAGGGAAAGCACCTTACTTTGATGGAAATGACTATTCAATGTGGAGACAAAATATGAAAATGCATCTCATATCTCTTAATCCGAGTTTGTGGCATATAGTGTGTAAGGGGATAGATATCCCGGATGATGATGAAGAGCTGACCCCAAACCAAGAACAAGCCATTCATCGAAATGCTCAAGCTGCCGCTATGATCACGTCATCACTAAGCCGAGACAAGTTCACTAAGGTGGATGGGCTCGAAATTGCCAAGGAGATATGGGACATACTACAAACTCCACATGAAGGTGATCGTCACGTACGCGAAGCCAAGATAGAAATGATTGAAGGTGAATTAGGAAGATTCGCGATACAAGAAGATGAATCACGACAAGATATGTACAATCGACTGAAGAATCTTATCAACAAAGTCCGAGCCTATGGCAGCAAGAAGTGGAATGATCATGAGGTTGTGAAGATGATTCTCAGAGTATTCATGCCTCGGAATGTAACTCTTTGCTCAATGATCAGAGAAAGCCCCGGGTATCGAAAAATGACCCCAGACGAACTTCTTGGCAAGATCATCAACTTTGAGATGATGGAGAAGCAAGCCAAGCATGTTAAGGAAATTGCCGATCTCACCTCGGCAAAGAAGAAAGGAGTCGCCTTGAAGTCAATATGTAAACCCGTATCAAAGGAAGCTCGAGAAGCTTATGGAGAAGACGACAACGACTATGAAAGCAGTGATATCGATGAAGAAGACATGATCTTGTTCATGAAGAAGTTCAAGAAAATGATGAGAAGAAGAAAGGGTAACAGCTCAAATGAAGGAAGACAAAGGGACAAACAAAGACCCAAGATGAGACGGGTGTGCTATAACTGCGGAGGATATGATCACTTCATAGTAGATTGTCCACATGATGAAAATAAGAAGAAGACAAAGGATAACAAGTCTCAACCAAAGAAAATATTCAATAAGAAGAAGCAATATGGCCAAGCGCATCTAGGGAAGGAGTGGGACTCCAATGATGAATCTTCATCCGAAGAAGAAGAAGAGATGGGCACCATAGCCATAAAGAAGACTACAAAGAGATCCACTCTCTTCCCAACCATGGGCACATGGAAGGACACCCACAACACCTGTCTAATGGCAAAGGAAGGTAAACGAATGGTACCGACTAAATCTTCCTTCTCGCATTCTTTTACTAGTGATAGTGATAACTCTAGTGAGGATGATAGCAGTGATGAAGATGAATATATCTTTAGGGGTTTAGAGAAAAAGACAGCTGCTAAAATGAAATTTCTACTTGATAAGCTTGTTGATATGGAGAAGCTAGTCAATCGTCAAGAAGATATGATTATCTCCCAAAAGGAGGAATATCTTGAGATTAAAAAGCTTCTTTGTAGGATCGAAGAGCACGTGAAAAGCTACCAGAGGGGGGTGAATGGTAGATTAAAACTTTTCGCAGCGGAAACAACAAAAACCCCTCAGCAAAAATCAATCGGTTAAAGAAACCGTGTGTGCAAGTGTTTTCAAACGTGTTCAACCGTGACAAATCAAGTAGAGAGGTAGAGAATCAAGTCTCGGATCTAATGCAACAAGAATCACTTGAAAACACGAAGTAAAACTTGAGATACGATCAAAACATTAAACAAAGATCAATCTGTTCTACCCGATATAAAACAGATCTGCAATGCTGCAAAGAAACTCGTGTATCTAAAAAACTACAGATCTGAAGCTCGTGAAACTTTCACAGATGATAGATAATTGAGTTGTGAAGATAACCCAAAAAGAATCACGTCAATCGGATCTGTAAAACTCGAGTTATGAACGAAACACCGAAATAACGTCGGTCTGTCCAGAAACTCGGCGAGAAAGACTTGACGAAAAATAAGTCGGACGAACAAGGCACAAAAGCTCCTCGAAACTATGAACTTTATTCAATAGAAACACAAGAGGAACAGCCCAAAGTTTTCTACGCACGAGATCTCTGGCCTCCTTTGCTTTTATAGCCAGCCCTCAGGCTAAACAATCCAATCTAGGACTCCTACTCCTAATTGGACTCGTATCCTAACTTACCATAACTGCTCAGGACTCTCCTATTCGCAGATAGAAGCAATCGTGAGACTTCCAAACACCTTAGGAACGTCCTAAACATTCCTAAAACAACTCAACTTCGTGCCAAGCATGAAATCCTATCATAACCAACTCAAATCTTCCATATTTGAGCCATATCCGACTCAGCCTCAGCATGAGTACGCAATCCAGCCGGTTGGACCTTTCCGACCAATTCTTTACATCCACTTATCTTCATAACGCCTTGGAACAATGTTGCCACATCCATGCACTCCTTGTACACGTGCAAACACCTTTAAACGATGTACACGCAACCTTCATATGCACTGCCCTTGATCCAAACATGCTGCGCGACCTCCCGATCAACTCAACCACAGCTCCTCCCGAACTTGGTTGTTGGAACCTCATCTCCTCCCTGAGACTAGTCCAAGGATCCCGTCACCATCCATGTATTGAACTCAAGCAACACCTGCACATGAATAAACAACCAATTCTTCCGAGCACAAGTCCTCGACTTGACTCACGTTAGTTCGAAAACCACAACACCTTACATGAGCACGTCACATAAGCATGTTGCAAACCATATCAAATGATAACAGCCATAACCACCAAAACACACCAAAAACTTAGCAAATTAATACTAAGCAAACCTTCCCATAAAGCAAGTTTGAAACATTGCGAGTTAAAAGCAAAAACAAGACGCTGCAGTCTACGAGTGGAACTTCACGGGAGCTCCCTAAAAACAAGCTCCGGACCTCACAGAAGCTCTCCGGACCTTGCATCGGACCTTGCCAACACTTGGCTGACCTAACAAAGAACTTGTTGGACCTTGCCACAGAAGAATGTTTTGGCAATATTCAAAACTTTGATTGTTAATGCTAACTATTATCCTAATTGCCAATGTATTCAGCACACATAGGTCTCACATTCTTGAATTTGAAAAGGAACAAAATAAATCACTAGAGCTTGAATTAGCTTCAAGCTAGGAAGCTTGCTTGAAGTTAAAAGACTCAAACACCACTATCAAGGATGAACTTGCTATTTTAACCAAAGTTAACAAGATCCTTGAGGGACAAGTTGAGTCACTCAAGCAAAGTGGTTCTTCATCAACGTCTAGCTCACATTCTCAACACACAAAGTCTGAAACTAGCATTACTTGTACTTGTGCCAAAAATGATAATAACATGAAGAAAAAAGCCAAACTTTACAAAGGACAAGCAATCTTCTAAAAGTGGCATATTTGACAAGGAGAAGATCAAGTATGCACGCAGTGCATACTCGGTTACAAGACCTCCTAATATCAAATATGGCATTGGATATTCTAATGGTGAAAAGCACAATGCTAGAAACCACAAGAATAACAAGGGTTGCATTGCCTTTGTCAAGGGAAACTCTTCTCAAACTACAAAGCTTAGTAATGTTGATAAATTTAACAATGTGAACACATATGAACAACAACTTCTATTTAGAACCTTTGATGCTTCATATGTACTTATGAAAAGTAATCTTGGAAGAGTTTATGCTAAATATGTTGGGCCATGCCATGGGAATACCAAGTCTCATGTGTTGGTGCCCAAATCACATGTGACTAACCTCAAAGGACCCAAGCAAGCTTGGGTACCTAAGACCAAGGCATAATTTATTTTTTGTAGACTTATTCATCCGGCGGAGCAAAATGGGTGCTAGATAGTGGATGCACCAATCACATGACCGGAGAAAGAAGAATATTCATTGAATATGAAGAAAATGAAAATCCAAGCGAAGGCATTTACTTTGGTGATAATAGTCAAGGAAAAGTGCTTGGTACCGGTAAAATTGCAATTTCATACTCTCTCTCATGTTTTACATGTTGACTACCTGGATTATAATCTGTTGTCCATATCTCAATTATGCGACAAGGGTAATAATTGCTTATTCACTAATGAGGGTGTGACTGTCTTTAGAAGGAGTGATAACTCAATTGCATTCAAGGGTGTGTTGAATGGAAGACTTTATCTAGTTGACTTCAACAAAGATAAAGCTGAACTTGACAAATGCTTGATTGCAAAGACCAACATGGGTTGGCTGTGGCATAGACGGCTAGCACATGTTGGTATGAGGAATCTTCAAAAACTCCTCAAAGGCGATCACATCCGAGGTTTAAAGGATGTTGTTTTTGAGAAAGAGAGGCCGTGTAGAACATGTCAAGCAGGAAAACAAGTAGGAGCACCCCATCCCGCGAAGAATGTCATGACTACAACACGACCACTTGAGCTCCTTCACATGGATCTATTTGGTCCAATTGCCTACATAAGCATTGGCGGTAATAAATACGATCTAATCATTGTTGATGATTTTTCACGCTTCATGTGGGTTTTCTTTTTGCATGATAAGACAGAAACTCAATGAAATCTCAAGAAGTTCATCAAGCGTGCCCAAAATGAATTCTCATTGAAGATCAAGAACATACGAAGTGGCAATGGAACAGAATTCAAGAACACCCAAGTTGAGGAGTATCTAGACGAAGAAGGGATAAAGCATGAATTTTCAGCACCATACACTCCTCAACAAAACGGAGTAGCCGAAAGGAAGAACAGAACTCTCATTGAGATGTCGAGGACAATGCTCGATGAATACAAGACTTTGGACAGGTTTTGGGCTGAAGTGGTTAACACTACTTGTCATGCCATAAACCGACTATATCTTCATCGGCTGCTTCAGAAAACCTCTTATGAACTACTCACGGGTAACAAACCAAATACTTCATACTTTCGAGTCTTTGGATCAAAATGCTATATTTTAAATAAGAAGCCAAGGGCCTTGAAGTTTGCTTCGAAGTCCGATGAAGGTTTCTTACTTGGCTATGATTCGAACTCCTACGCTTATCGTGTATTCAATAAAACCTTCGGACTTGTTGAAGTAGCACGTGTCATAGTGTTCGATGAAACTAACAGCTCTCAAGAAGAGCAAGTTGATCAGTGTGTGCTAGATCAAGAAGAAGCTCCATGTCAAGCATTGAGAAGAATGGCTTTGGCGATGTTCGACCACAAGTGCCACCTTCAAATGCGAATGAATAAAATGAACCACAGATAGAGGAAAATGATCAAGGAGGAGCTTCCATACAAGATCAACCTCAAGAAAATCAAGAAGGCCAAAACATCAATGAGGGCAACTATCAAGGGGGAGAAGAAGATGATAATGAAGATTCAAGACCACAAGTGCCACATGCAAGAGTGCACCAAAGCATCTAAAGAGATCACCCCGTTGACAACATAATCGGTGACATCCGAAAGGGAGTAGTAACTCGATCTCGTATAGCTGATTTTGGTGAACACTATTCCTTTGTATCTTCTTTGGAACCATACAGGGTCGAGGATGCATTAAAAGATCTGGACTGGGTGATGGCGATGCAATAAGAACTGAACAATTTCAAAAGGAACGAAGTGTGGGAGCTTGTTGAGAGACCAAATCCAATGTCGTCGGCACTAAATGGGTCTTTCGAAACAAGCAAGACGAACATGGAGTAGTAACAAGGAACAAGGCACGACTTGTGGCAAAGGGGTACTCACAAGTCGAAGGTTTGGATTTTGATGAGACTTTTGCTCCCGTATCTAGGCTTGAGTCGATTCGTATATTACTTGCATATGCTACTCACCATGATTTCATGCTTTATCAAATGGACGTGAAAAGCGCCTTTCTCAACGGACCGATCAAGGAGGAGGTGTACGTCGAGCAACCACCCGGTTTTGAAGATCAAGAGCACCCCGACTACGTGTTCAAACTGCGTAAGGCTCTCTATGGCCTCAAACAAGCTCCTAGAGCTTGGTATGAGTGCCTTAGAGATTTTTTAATTGAAAATGACTTCAAGATCAGAAAAGCTGATTACACCTTGTTCACTAAACACTTTGATGATGACCTCTTCATTTGCCAAAGCTATGTTAACGATATAATATTTGGTTCAACTAACAAATCCTTTTGTCAAGAATTTAGCAAGATTATGACAGATAGATTTGAGATGTCCATGATGGGAGAGTTGAGGTACTTCTTGGGATTCCAAGTGAAGCAACAAAAGGATGGGACGTTCATAAGGCAAACAAAGTACACTCAAGACATTCTCAGGAAGTTTGGAATGGACAAAACAAAGCCCATAAAGACTCCCATGGTACAAATGGACACTTGGACCTAAATAAAGACGGACCTAATGTGGATCAAAATGTATATCGTTCCATGATTGGCTCCCTACTCTATCTATGTGCATCTAGTCCTGATATAATGTTGAGTGTATGTCTATGTGCAAGGTTTCATGCCAATCCTAAGTAGTGTCATTTGACAGCCGTTAAAAGGATCTTGAGATATTTAGTTCATACACCCAACCTAGGCCTTTGGTATCCCAAAGGTTCAAAATTCAATCTCATTGGATGCTCCGATGCAGATTATGCCGGATGTAAGGTAGATAGAGAAAGTACTTCTGGTACTTACCAATTCCTAGGTAGATCCCTAGTTTCTTGGTCCTCCAAGAAACAAAATTCAATTGCTCTATCCACAGCCGAAGCGGAGTATGTTGCAGCCGAGAATTATTGTGCACAACTCCTTTGGATGCGACAAACTCTAAGTGATTACGGTTACAATATGAGTCGTATTCCACTCCTTCGTGACAATGAGAGTGCTATCGAAATTGCCCATAACCCTGTTGAGCACTCTAGAACGAAACATATATATATCCGACATCATTTCTTGAGAGATCACTCAATGAAATGAGACATAGCCATTTCCCATGTCAACACTGAAAAACAACTAGCCGATATCTTTACCAAGCCACTTGATGAAAAACGCTTTTGTGAGCTCCGAAATGAACTAAATATCCTTGATGCTCGAAACGTGGCTTGAAAACTTGCATATCTGTATGCCATCCTCAAAATCATGTTAATGATATTGAGAAATCATATCTCTCTATTTTCCTCTTAAAAACTATGTTAATTATTTGATCTTGATGAATTATGGTCATAGATTGATTGTTGTATGTTCACTGATCATATTCATCAAGAATACCTATGTGCCTTTGTACCTTATTTCCCAATAGAAACCCTTGAATACATATATATATACATATATATATATATATATATATATATTATTTTTTACACCTCTGTACAAGGGACCACGGACTAGTCCGTGGTAACCCCGGACTAGTCCGCACTTAGTCCGTTAGTCCGAACTAGTCCGGACAACCACAAACTAGTCTGATTTTCTCTCTGGACAGAAAACGGACTAGTCCGATATTTTGACTCCATAACCCTAAGGACGGCTGATACCTAATTTTCTTCATCCTTATAACTCTCCCAACTCTCTCTCTCCTCACTCAAGAGCTTCCAAGGTAAATTTGCAAGTTCTCCACCAAAACCTCTCAAATTTCCACGGAAATCGTTCTCCACCGCGAAGGGATCAAAGACCCCGGACTAGTCCAGATCAAAAACTTCCTCAACACCTCAAATTGAAGGATTTGGTAAACTTCTCTCCAAACTCTAGAACCTTTGATTTTCCTTGTTTTTGCTCAAATAGCTTAGCTCCTCTAGTCAATGCATGCTTCATTGATGTATTACATGTACCCTAGATCACATTTGCAATGAATAATCTCAAATTTCAACAAATTAGGGCTTGAGCAGCCACATAACGGACTAGTCTGTTATGTGGGCGGACAAGTCCGGTACTCCGTACTAGTCCGACCCTGAACACCGGACTAGTCCGGTATGCCCTAATTCAGAGATCTTGTTAGGGAATCCTAGCTTATGTCAACTCAATGCAATCTTTTGTCATTCTTGTTTATTCATACCCACTTTATCTTCCTTGTCAGAAAACATGTCGGGATCAAATGAAAGTCTCTCGGACTTTGATGCAGAAATAGATCAAGATGTCATATCTCACCATCCGGAGTCTCGCTCAAAAAGGAGACAAGATCATGCTGACGAGCCCTCGCTCACCCCACCTAGAGTTCGCCGAAAGGTCACAATCAAGAGACCAGCTTCAAGAGCAAATGTGGCTGGTTCTAGCTCGGCGGCTCAATGCCAAGTCAAGGGCAAAGGAAAGGGGCTTGCTTCCGGCACGATTGGTCCCCTGAAGATGACAGCTCCAAGGCAGGGAAACAGAGATCCATCGGAGCAGAAATTCAATGGCAAAGGGAGCGAAGTGGCATGGAACCTGAGGAATGTTGATGCATACAGCTCCGGCAAAAAGGCAGCCGACAAGAGATTTTGGAGTAACATTGACTCGGAATACTACAGTTCAGTGTACCTCCAAATGAAGACTCCAGTGGTCCGAAGTCAATGGATAGACTAGACGTACTTTGAAAGGAAAAGTTGTGAAGCTTTTGAGGAGGTCATAGAGGCTGCAGAGAGACATGGACTCAAGGACCTGCTCGCCTTCAGGTACAACTGGAATGATGAGATCATCGCCCAGTTTTACTGGACCTGCCACTTTTCTCATGATGGAGAGGACAGAGTGACTTGGATGACACATGGATCCAAGTACACAATCTCCTACACTGAATTTGCCAGACTGCTGCATCTTGAGGACACCAATGATGATGAGATTGTGATTCACAATCTGGGAGTGGTGGAGAAGGACAAGATTTAGTTCCTCTATGATACTCGACTTCCTTTCAACCCTCCCTCAACCAGGAACATGAAGCATTTCTTCATTGTTCTCAACAGAGTGCTCCGGAAGACAATCGCTCCAAAGGATGGAGATGCCGGGAGCGTCCAAGGTTATCTGAGAACCTTGATGAAAGTGATCAGCAGGAGGAGAAGATTTAATATCTTCGACTATATTTGGAATGACATGGTGAACATATCCTGCACACCAAACCATTCCTGTGGCCATGCTCCTTTCTTAGTGTTCATGATTGAGAAAGTCACGGGAATTGAGTTTGTGAAGGATGTAGAGCAAACTGCTCTAAGGCCTTAGAAGCCTCCTCAGGCCTCCCTCCCAGCTGCCCCCTCACCTGGATCACCTGAAGAACATCCATAGAGAGCGCATGAAGAGGCAAGGCCTACATCCAAGACTAGGGCCTCTCCACAGAAGGGTTCCTCCAGTGGGATCATGAAGTTTTTGGCTGCTATCATCAGTTCTTGCCGCAAAACTGAAGTGAATCTACATAAGATGAACAAGGCAAGAAAAGCAGAGATGAGATACATGAAGGCAAATGTCAAAGAAATATGCCAAAAACTAGAGATTGAGCCCATTGGATCCCCGATTATCTCAGAGGACTCTGCATCTGAGTTTAAAGAGCTTCCTCCTCTCTCTCCTTCAGAGCGTGCCTACTATGGCACGACGAGTGGTGCCTCTCCTCCTCTTCCTCAGGCTGATGACGAAGATAAAGTGTCACACCCGGTTTTTCCGAAGAACAACCAAGTGAATATCACATGTATGCCAGGATCATTTTCTCATACATGTGATGACAAATAGTGAGGCATCATTTATTACAAGCCAGGTGTCGAATATAAATAAGTCTTACATAGCCAATGTCTCGATGGACAATAATAAGTTCATCACAAGTAAATAAACTAGCAGCGGAATATTATTCTTGTGGGCTCCATTACAGGCGTTGCCCGGGGGACTCCATGAACCTAGAAACCTTCTTCGGGTCCAAAGTCTTGATCATTATACACCACCTCATTATCTTGACCTGAGCAGCAATATAAACCAACAAATATGCAAGGTTGAGTACCGATGGTACTCAGCAAGTGTGGGAAAGTTATGTCATGCATGGCTAGAACAAGGAGAGGTTGAACTCATGGTTAAAGCACTACGCAATCAATACCTATCACCTTATCTTATTACGCACCTACATTACTACAAAGGTGAAATGGTCCCAAACTCCCCTCCCATCATCATAATCAAATAACCATAACATCATTTCCAATGTTAAGCTCCCCGCTTAACATCCTCAACTTCCAAAGCCATCATTCTCTAATCAGGAATAAGTCCAAGCCGCTCTTAACCGTGAGCACGGCTGTCATGACAGTTTTGACTCTGCAGAGTTTGCACCACTGTACCCACATGTAGTGATTTCATCCCCCGTTGCCGGGTGGACTAAAAGAACCTCCATTATGCCAGTGGCTACGAACCATATTCACACTTCCCAGATGTGTAGCCAGGAGATCACTACGAAGCCTTTACAAAGGGATTCCCGACGAGCGTGGGCCCACTGAGGTTTCACCCATAACAGCATACAAGAGGCTCCAACCCCGCTGCAGTGGCCCCCTCTTGAGCCTTGCGGTTCATATGGTAGTCCAGCTGAAAGCATCTAGGCCCCCATGAGATATGGTTTCGGTGATTAATGACAACTGTTCGTAATTACTAATGAGTTTGTGGATGCAAGGTTTCACGTACATCACATCAAACATTAAATGAACTATCTATTCACACCATCTACTGCTCATTGGATACAAATGGAGACCCCTCAACGATCCATTCTAAGGGGTTATTCGATACTCATGAAAACTAAATGAAGAAATCATACAACGACTCTACTTTATCAAAATTGGCAACACAAGGAGCTCACACTTCATCGTAATATCATTTCAAACAAGTGTCAAAGAGGTCACTCAAGAAGATTCTAAAAGACCAACTCAAAACAACTCGAAGCAAACAAGTTGCATTCACCGGATCGTCCGATGTCCTGCAAAATGACTACATCGGTCGAATTTGAGTTGGCAGAAGAAGAAGACCTCAGAGCCCAGTACACACCGGATCATCCGATGTGAAGGAAGTGGCACATCGGTTGATTTCAACAGAAGGATAATTTATGAGTAATTCTGAAGATCAACTCACCGGATCATCCGATGATAAAGTAAGTGAACATCGGTCAATTTCAACCGAAACATTATTTCTGAACCAATTCTAAAGATCAACTCACCGGATCATCCGATGATGAGTTAAAGTAACATCGGTCGATTAAAAGATCCAACGGTTATATCCAACGGTCACATCTGACACATGACATCAGCTAATTTGGAATTCGACCGATGATCATATAAAGGGGTGCATCGGAGGATCCGATGTTAACTGACAAAAGTCTGCCCACTTTTCCAACGGCTATCTCGTGTGGGATGGCTATAAATACCCCTCCAACCGGCCATTTCGACAAGTCTTGATCATCAGAGCCTCTCTACACATTCTCAAGCATTCAAGACCAAGAGCTACCACTTCCACACTTCAAAACCTCTTGTACTCCAATTATAGGTTATGTCTAGCTAGAGAGAAGCTTGTGTGCGTCCATTCTTAGTGATTGGAATCTCTAGGCTAGTGAGAGAGAGTGTCTTGGTGACTTCTCTCACCTTGTAAACGTTGGAGGAAGAAGAGATCACCCCGGAGCTTACCAAGGCGTTTGTGGAAGCCCGGAGGATCACCATTGTACAAGGCTTGAGCTCCACCTTGCCGGAGAAGGCGAACGGAGGAAGATAGTGGATTCCCTTGTCTTGGTGACTTGGGAGTGGCCATACCCTTTGGTGGGTGCCACAACGTGGACGTAGGTAGATTTTTGTGATCTTACCGAACCACGGGAAAAATCGCCGTGTCTCCGAGTCTCCGCGGGAGTTTGCACTTCTCTCCTCACCCCTTTACTATTACGCATCTACTATGCCGCACTTAACACTCTTGCTTGCGTAGTTAGTTCGCATAGGGAATTGGGCCTCTACCATTAAGTTTTAAATTGCTCTAAAATTTGAAAAAGCCCAATTCACCCCCCCTCTTGGGCGTTTCGATCCTTACAATTGGTATCAGAGCAAGGTTGCTCATTGGATCATTCTAGCTTCACCGCTAGAGAGCGAAAATGGCCAAGAATGGGGGTTCGGTTCCTACCTTCGAGGGCAAGAATTTTGCTTATTGGAAAGCACGCATGCGCGCTTACCTTGAGGCAATTGCTCCCGAAGTGTGGGAAGCGACCCATGCGGGGTTTGGAAATCTTGACTATGTTGGTGACCAACTGAAATGGGATGCTAAGGCTAGAAATGCCATATATGAATGCATCAGTCAAGATGTCTTTGCTAGGATTGCTAGTAAAGAAAAAGCGTGTGAAATTTGGGCATGTCTAATTGAAATACATGAGGGCTCATCTCGGGTTAAAGAACTCAAATATCACATGCTTAAATTAAAATATGATGAATTTAAGATGTTTCCTCATGAGAACGTTAACCAAATGTTTTCTCGTTTAAATGTGCTCATTGAGGAAATTAACGCACTTGACATTGCTTCTCTTGGCAAGGGACTCATCAATCGCAAGATCCTCATGCTTCTACCCAAGCCCAAGTACAACATTATCAATTCAATGCTCCAAAAGGAGTCACTAGACAACATGGAAGTTTCGGAACTCATTGGAGAAATCCATGCGCATGAGATGAGCGTACTTGGAATGATGGAGGAGTCATCATCAAAAACCATTGCTCTCAAGGCTTCAACCAAGAAGACAACTTCCAAGAAGAAGAAAGTGGTTGAGCCTAGCTCAAGTGAAGAAGAGCAAGAAACAAGCGAAGATGATGATGATGAACTTGCTTTGATGATGAGGAAATTCTCACGCCTCAACTCCAAGATTGCAAAGAAGGGATACTCTTTTGATCCTAAAAAGAAAGCTTTCTTGCCAAGAAAAGATGAAAACAAGATGTGCTACAATTGTGGTGATCTAGGCCACATATCATATGATTGTCCTAGACCGGACAAAAGGAAGGAAAATGGGAAGCATTACAAGCTAGAAGAAAGTGATGATGAAGAGGAGGTTAAGCCCAAGCGTTCTTTTGGAAAGAAGAAATTTGACAAAGGCAAGAAAACCAAGCTCTTTCCAAAGAAGAGAAGAGGGCCTCAAAAGGTCTTCATGTGTGAAGCCAATGAGTGGATCACGGATGAAGAGTCAAGCGACGAAGATAGTGGAGATGAAGAAAACTTGGCGGGCCTCGCCGTCGTCAACAAGGATGACTCACCTCTTCGTCCACCTCCCATGTGCCTAATGGCGAAAGGTAACTCAAAGGTATGTGAAGATTCTAGCGATGATGATGATGAGCTTTCACCCGATGAATTAGCATCTATGATTAATGAATATCATGCCATTATAAAAAGGGAAAAGGCTAAGGTTAAGGCTCTTGAGCTAGCTCGAGCTAAGCTTGAAAGTGCCAACCTCGATTTGCATGATAAGTATGTAACCATACTTAAAGAGCATGACACGCTCAAATCAAATGTTAAGCAAATCGAGGAGGAGAATGCTCAAATCAAGCTTAAGTATCATGAGCTTGACTTAGCTAACTTAGCACTCTTGGCAAAGCACAATGAGTTGGTTCAAGAACATGAAGTGCTTAACCTTGCTTATGAAGCGATCGAACTTAAAGTGAAAAACACAAAGAAAGAAACCCTTGATGGCAAAATATCACCTAATTCACATGCCACTAATATTTTGGATGAGTCTTTGCCTTTGAAAGCAAGCCCTAGGGAGAAGGAGCTAATGGACGAAATTGAAAGTCTTCGCACTAGTGTGGCAAGACTTTCTAAGGGGGAAGACAAGCACATGGAAATCCTCTACCAACAAGCTAAAGGCTTCCACAAGAGGGGACTTGGATCCTTCCCGGTGCCCAACAAAGGAAAGGTGCCCTCACCGGAGCTTAGGACAAGCTTCATCAAGGAAGTTGGTTCCTATTGCCAACATTGTGAGGTCACCGGACATCACACGAGGGAGTGTCCTCTTCCCAACCGTCCTTCTCCCAAATTGCCTCCCAACTATAAATCTACGTTCAATGATTATCACTATCTATTGAACAAAGTAGGTGGAAAAGTGAAGGCAAGGTTTATCGGCAAAGACATCAAGGGCATGAAGGGGAAGCTCCCCAAGCAACTTTGGGTTCCAAAAACACTTGTATCACACATACAAGGACCTAAGTTGGCTTGGGTTCCTAAACTCAAAAACTAACTTCATGTGTGTAGGTGAACTACAAAGCCGGAGGAAAGCATTGGGTACTCGATAGTCGGTGCACTCAACATATGACCGGTAACGATGGTATGTTCACCTCCATGGAAAACCCCAGCAATCATGAACAAGTCACCTTTGGTGATAACTCAAAGGGGAAGGTGATTGGTTTGGGTAAAATTGCTATTTCTCACGATTTGTCTATCTCTAATGTGCTTTACGTTAAGTCTCTTAGTTTTAATTTACTTTCTATTGCACAATTATGTGATCTTGGACTAACATGCACATTTGACAAGAATGGTGTTGTGGTGACTAGTGATTCAAGCAAAGAACTAATATTCAAAGGGTTTCGGCATGGACATCTCTACTTGGTGGACTTCTCCAACAAGGATGCTAGCTTGACCACTTGTCTTTTCACCAAGACAAGTTTGGGATGGCTATGGCATCGGCGCATTGCTCACATTGGGATGAGAAAGCTCAAGAAGTCATTCAAGCTTGGGATGGTAACCGGCGTGAAGGATGCCACATTCGAAAAGAACAAGCTTTGTAGCGCATGTCAAGCCGGGAAGCAAGTTGCCTCACACCATCCGATGAAGACAATGGTGTCAACCTCCAAGCCACTTGAACTACTTCACATGGACCTCTTCGGACCGTCCACATACCAAAGCCTTGGCGGTAACCTTTATTGTCTTGTCATTGTTGATGACTACTCTCGGTATGCTTGGACACTGTTTCTAGGTGACAAGGGTGAAACTCCGGAAATCTTCAAGACCTTCGCTAAACGAGCGCAAAGGGAATTTCAACTTCCTATCATCAAGGTCCGGAGTGACAACGGCACCGAGTTCAAGAACTACAACATTGGGGAGTGGTGTGATCGTGAAGGCGTGAAGCACGAGTTTTCGGCCACATACACCCCTCAACAAAATGGTGTCGTTGAAAGGAAGAACAAGACACTCATCACCCTTGCAAGAGCAATGCTTGATGACTATGGCACGTCGGAAAAGTTTTGGGCCGAAGCAATCAACACGGCGTGCCATGCCGCAAATAGGGTCTACCTTCATCGACTACTTCAAAAGACCCCATATGAGCTCCTCATCGGGAGAAAGCCCAACATCTCCTACTTTCTAGTCTTCGGGTGCAAGTGCTACATCTACCGCAAGAAAAGGCTCGGTAAGTTTGAAAGAAGGTGTGATGTTGGCATCTTTCTAGGTTATGCGTCAAACTCAAAAGCATATCGAGTATTCAACCAAACCTCCGGGTTAGTTGAAGAAAGTTGTGATGTTGAGTTTGATGAGACTAATGGCTCCCAAGAGGAGAGTTTTGGTCATGATGATATAGATGATGAGCCTCTACGAGAAGCTATGAAGAACATGACCATAGGAGACATCAAGCCCGAAGTTGGGGAGAGCCATGATCAAGGGGGAGCCTCAAGTTCCAACATCAACACCTCCATGGCGCCTCAAATTGATGAAGAAGAAGAGAAAAATGATCCATTGCCAATGCAAGATTCACATGCCACACAACACCAAGAAGAAGAAGAAGTCCAAGGTCAAGTCCAACCACAAGACGAGCAAGATGCCTCACCACCACCAAGTGCCTCACAACCTCTTATGAGGCATGGGCGCATCTCCAAGGCACATCCGATGGATCAAATCATCGGAAGTCCGTCACGGGGAGTAAGTACTCGTTCTCGCCATGTTGCTTCATTTTGTGAGCACTACTCTTTTGTTTCGTGTGTAGAACCCACAAATATTGAGGAAGCACTCCAAGATCCCAATTGGGTGATGGCTATGCAAGAAGAACTCAACAACTTCACCCGAAATGAAGTTTGGGTATTGGAGGAGCGACCCAAGAACAAGAACGTCATCGGAACAAAGTGGGTGTACCGCAACAAGCAAGACGAGAATGGCGTGGTGGTCCGCAACAAGGCAAGGCTTGTGGCCAAGGGTTTTTCACAAGTAGAAGGACTAGATTTTGGAGAGACCTTTGCCCCGGTCGCACGGTTAGAAGCTATTCGCATACTCCTTGCTTTTGCTTCACATCACAATATTATGCTTTATCAAATGGATGTGAAAAGTGCCTTCCTCAATGGTTATATTAACGAGCTTGTTTTCGTTGAGCAACCTCCCGGGTTTGAAGATCCGAGGAATCCTAACCATGTGTATAGGTTACACAAGGCGCTCTACGGGCTCAAGCAAGCACCTAGGGCATGGTATGAACGCCTAAGGGATTTCCTAGTCATGCAAGGTTTCAAGATCGGGAGGGTGGACACCACACTTTTCACCAAGGACATCAACGGGGATTTATTTCTTTGTCAAATTTACGTTGATGACATTATTTTTGGCTCAACTAACAAATCTCTTAGCCTTGAGTTTGGCACCATGATGTCTAGGGAGTTCGAGATGTCAATGATTGGAGAACTCAATTTCTTCCTAGGATTTCAAATCAAGCAACTTCAAGAGGGGACTTTCATCTACCAAGAAAAGTACACCAAAGACCTCTTGAAGAAGTTTGAAATGGGAGATTGCAGCTCAAGAAGTACTCCAATGGCAACAAATTGTCATCTCGACGCGGACATGGACGATAAACCTATTGATCAATCTCATTACCGTTCCATGATTGGATCATTATTATATCTTACCGCATCTAGGCCCGATATCATGTTTAGTGTGTGCTTGTGTGCTCGCTTTCAAGCGGCACCTAAAGAATCGCATCGTAAGGCGGTCTTTAGGATACTTAGGTATCTCAAGCATACCCCAAGTGTAGGTTTGTGGTACCCCAAGAACGCTAGTTTTTATCTCTTGGGTTACTCGGATTCGGACTTTGCCGGATGCCGTGTGGATCGCAAGAGTACCTCCGGTGGGTGCCACTTACTTGGGCGTTCTCTAGTATCTTGGTCGAGCAAAAAGCAAAACTCCGTGGCTTTGTCCACCGCGGAGGCAGAATATATAGCGGCCGGTGCATGTTGTGCCCAAATTCTATATATGAAGCAAACCCTTTTGGACTTTGGGATTAAGTTTTATTGCGTGCCTCTCCTTTGTGACAATGAAAGTGCGGTTAAGATAGCTAGAAACCCCGTTCAACACTCCCGCACTAAGCACATTGATATTCGCCATCACTTCTTGCGGGACCATGAGGCTAAAGGAGACATCTCCTTGCAAGGTGTTAGGTCCGAAGAACAATTGGCGGATATCTTCACTAAACCACTTGATGAGAAAACTTTTTCTAGACTTAGAAGTGAATTGAATGTGCTAGATGCATCTAACGTCATGTAAGTTGCCATGTTCATGTAAGGTTGCATATAAAATAGGTCTTGTCTAACTCCCAAAGGATAGGGGCAAGCTAGAAATAGCTTTTCCTGACGAAGCCTTTGGCAGGTTTAAACTTGGCAAGATAGATTTACATTACGCCTTGCATGATTCCTGCCATATAGACTTGCACTCATTCAATATCTTGCATCATTTTGGTTGGCATTGCATACGGTAGATTGTCACAAAGGGGAACCCACATCATGAGAAGGAGACCTGTTCAAAATGCAATATCTCAACTCATATAATGTGGATAGAGCAAAATTCTAAAGGTACATGCTTTAAGGAGATAGAAGTTTTCTATACTCTAGCTCACAAAGCATGGGCCTTACATTTTCATGGTTTCACTCCTAACCTTGTGTGTTCTCTTTGCTTAAGGGCTTAGCCAATATGTGGCACTATATTTAAAGCCTTATATTAGAGGTTAGGAGTTGCCCAAAAAGTCCGAGGACCCATCCTTATCTTTGTGTGTTTAAGTCCAAGGACACATATGGGCAGTCTTAGGTTTTCTGTAGTCATCGGATTATCCGATGCCAGGGCCAGCAGATCATCAGATCAATTGGTGCTTCAGTTCAAGTCAGATGTCACAAATCAACCGATGAGTTCATTTCAGAAGACATCGAGCATCCGGTGTTCAGTTTTCCTGGTGCCCTGTAGAAATCGACCGATGACCGCCACCTCAACGTCGGTCCATCCGGTGTTCCAAGAGAGTTTTTGGATCAACTCTCTGTTGAACTCGACCGATGCATCCTCCGATGATCATCGGTCCATCCGGTGTGTTATGCGCGGCTAGGGTTTGCCCGAACAGTTTAAAAAGGGGAGGTCGGCCGCCGCCCGTTTTCTTTCTTTCCCCGACCTCCGCCGCCCGACGCCCTCGCCACCGTCCTCACGCCCCCCAGCCGCCGCCGCCGCCTCCAGGCGCCGCCGCCATCTCCAGGCGCCGCCGCCGCCGTCACCGCCCCTCGGCCGCCGCCTCCCGAGCGCAGCCGCCGCCGCCCTTCGGTCGCCGCCTCCTCCCAAGGACCGCCGCCGCCACCTTTCGGCCGCCTAGGCGCCGCTCGTGCCCGCGCCTCTCCCACGCGCGCCGCCGTTGTTCCACCGCACCGCCGCGCCTCCCTCGCCGTCTCCCCTCCACCACTCGCCGCCGGCTCGCATCACTCTCTTCGCTAAGATGGGTCGTGATCGCAAAGGAAAGGGCAAGGCTATTGAGGAGCCCGCCGCGAAGAAGCGCAAGATGTCCAAGGACGCGCGTCGTGCGGAGTTGGCCGCTCGCGCCGCCGAGGAACGTGAGCGCGGCCATCGCGGTTCCTTACGGATCCGCGAGTCCCGGCAGAGGCAGGAGCAGCCTCCGATCCAGCCGGTGCCTCCCGAGGGCTCCGACGAGGAGGAGACCGAAGTGCCGCCTCTCATCCGCCGGCGCACCCCGAGGACTCGGGGAGGTGGACAGACTCCTACGGCGAGTCGGCGCCCCTCTGCGGCTGACCGCGCCGAGGACAGAGAGGCCGAAAGGGCCATCCACCTGATGGACACTGCAGTCCGAGTTGCCGAAGAGGTCAGACTCACTGACTACAGGAAGATGAAGGCAAGGCAACTAAAGAAGCTCAGATGGTCAGCATTGATTGAGGAGTGGTTTCCACGGCCCAGGGACGCTCGAGTGGACTCCCGCTTCTGGACCCTAACACAGGCGTCCTTGTACGAGACTTACAGGCGTCGGGGTCACAAGCTATTCCAGCATAACAGCATTGACTGGGATCAGCTTGCAGTGGCAGCAGGACACGGGATCAGGCCCCTTTTTGAGAGATACAGAGGACTGGCGGACTTGCTCTCACACCCGAGGAGTGCTTACGTCGAGGAGTGGGTTAGGGTGTTCTACGCGACACTCTACGTCTCTGAGGGTCGTCGCTCGATTCACTTCATGTTCATGGGGCGAATCCACGACGTATCTCGAGACCTGATGGGCAGACTGCTTGGTGTGGAGCTCTCCACTACGTGCCTGCACCAGATAGTCTACGGAGATGCAGACCCGCCGAGGAGGCCACTGACTGGAGGAGTGGCACCGCCCTTCGAGGAGATCAGAGGTCTGTTCACACAGCCGTTCACACCTGACCAGCCGAGGGTGCCAGCGCTTCTCACCCCAGCAGCCCGGACAGTTCACCACGTCCTCAGGCGTACCCTGCTACCGAGGTCCGGCTACTTGGAGGGATTCACGAGCCTTCAGCAGACCATCCTGTTCTATGTGATGAACGGGATAGAGTTCGACATAGTAGACATTCTGATCTGCGAGATGGAGGACGTGATCAGCGATGGAGTTGGGATGCTACGACAGCTGGTCTTCGGTCACTGGATCTGTCACCTTCTTCACCAGCTGGTTCCAGAGGACACTCCAGGAGTCTCTCAGCTGACGGAGATGCACGTGACCCGGTTCAGCCACTACCGAGTCCCCACTCCGGGAGACCGCCGCCTTGGCCGTCCCGTCGAGCGTGAGGTTCGAGCCAGACTGTCCGAGGAGGACTGGGCAGAGCTGACTCAGGAGGACGCAGAGCTGGCACAGGCAGAGGCTCAGGGAGGAGACCTACAGCACGTATGGTCGGATAGCGACACTAGTGACAGTGTCGAGGAGTACTTCCCTCCTGCTCCTCCCTCACCGAGGCAGCACGACGCAGAGGCAGGAGGCTCAGCTGCTCCGCCACCTACACCTCCTCCAGTGTCAGAGGCTCAGGTGACCCAGCCGTCAGAGCTCACCACCTTACTTCAGCGGATGGCTCAGCAGCAGGAGCTGCAAGCAGCTCGACAGGAGCAGCTTCAGAGGCAGCAGCAGGAGATGCAGCTGGAGATCGCCCGTCAGAGGCGAGAGGACACCGACAGGTTCACCAACCTTGTCGATCAGATGACGCGACGCACTCTGGACCAGCAGCAGCAGACTCAGCAGATGCTGTTGGGCATCCTGGGGTTGGTCACCAACCTCTACCAGCAGACTGGAGTGGCTCTTCCACCTCAGCACTTGGGACTCAGTCAGGCTCCAGCTGCACCCCCACTGGCACCAGCTCCAGTACTGCCACCGACGTCGCTCCAGTCCTCACCTCTTCCGGCAGTACCTCCACCGGCGCCAGCAGTCTCAGCGGATCCCCCAGCAGCTCCAGCTCCAGCTCCAGCTCCCGCTCCAGCTCCAGCACCAGCGACCTCCACCTCCAGCAGCTCCGGCGACAGCACCGTCGACGCCGACCGCTTCACCATCGCCAGGAGCGCGCCTGAGTCGTAGTCACTCGACTTTCCTTTTTGGTGCCTTGATGCCAAAGGGGGAGAAGAGTTAGAGTCAGGGGGAGGTTAGAGGGGAGGTTAGCTTAGTTCTAGGGGGAGTACTTGGTTCTAGGGGGAGTGTCTATCCCTTTTTGCTACTTTATTGGAGATTATTATTATTTGCTATTATTGTACTCCGGGTACTACTCTGTGCTCTTACGCTTTATTAATTATTATTTGAGCCTTCGAGTCACTTGTGCTGCAATTTGTACTTGTTATGTTTCCTTTTTGAGCATTGCGTTTTAATTTCATACTCTACTCGTTGTGTTGTCATCAATCACCAAAAAGGGGGAGATTGAAAGCATCTAGGCCCCCATGAGATATGGTTTCGGTGATTAATGACAACTGTTCGTAATTACTAATGAGTTTGTGGATGCAAGGTTTCACGTACATCACATCAAACATTAAATGAACTATCTATTCACACCATCTACTGCTCATTGGATACAAATGGAGACCCCTCAACGATCCATTCTAAGGGGTTATTCGATACTCATGAAAACTAAATGAAGAAATCATACAACGACTCTACTTTATCAAAATTGGCAACACAAGGAGCTCACACTTCATCGTAATATCATTTCAAACAAGTGTCAAAGAGGTCACTCAAGAAGATTCTAAAAGACCAACTCAAAACAACTCGAAGCAAACAAGTTGCATTCACCGGATCGTCCGATGTCCTGCAAAATGACTACATCGGTCGAATTTGAGTTGGCAGAAGAAGAAGACCTCAGAGCCCAGTACACACCGGATCATCCGATGTGAAGGAAGTGGCACATCGGTTGATTTCAACAGAAGGATAATTTATGAGTAATTCTGAAGATCAACTCACCGGATCATCCGATGATAAAGTAAGTGAACATCGGTCAATTTCAACCAAAACATTATTTCTGAACCAATTCTAAAGATCAACTCACCGGATCATCCGATGATGAGTTAAAGTAACATCGGTCGATTAAAAGATCCAACGGTTATATCCAACGGTCACATCTGACACATGACATCAGCTAATTTGGAATTCGACCGATGATCATATAAAGGGGTGCATCGGAGGATCCGATGTTAACTGACAAAGGTCTGCCCACTTTTCCAACGGCTATCTCGTGTGGGCTGGCTATAAATACCCCTCCAACCGGCCATTTCGACAAGTCTTGATCATCAGAGCCTCTCTACACATTCTCAAGCATTCAAGACCAAGAGCTACCACTTCCACACTTCAAAACCTCTTGTACTCCAATTATAGGTTATGTCTAGCTAGAGAGAAGCTTGTGTGCGTCCATTCTTGGTGATTGGAATCTCTAGGCTAGTGAGAGAGAGTGTCTTGGTGACTTCTCTCACCTTGTAAACGTTGGAGGAAGAAGAGATCGCCCCGGAGCTTACCAAGGTGTTTGTGGAAGCCCGGAGGATCACCATTGTACAAGGCTTGAGCTCCACCTTGCCGGAGAAGGCGAACGGAGGAAGATAGTGGATTCCCTTGTCTTGGTGACTTGGGAGTGGCCATACCCTTTGGTGGGTGCCACAACGTGGACGTAGGTAGATTTTTGTGATCTTACCGAACCACGGGAAAAATCGCCGTGTCTCCGAGTCTCCGCGGGAGTTTGCACTTCTCTCCTCACCCCTTTACTATTACGCATCTACTATGCCGCACTTAACACTCTTGCTTGCGTAGTTAGTTCGCATAGGGAATTGGGCCTCTACCATTAAGTTTTAAATTGCTCTAAAATTTGAAAAAGCCCAATTCACCCCCCCTCTTGGGCGTTTCGATCCTTACACCAGCTGACACCTATTCCCCGCACCATCCAACACACCCATACTACGCCAGGATACACCTAATTAATTGGCCAAGCTGCCCCATCTCAGCATGTGGTTGGCACGGTAAAGCCAGGTTACATGCTCCATGAACCGGTCCTTAGGATCCAGGCAAGTACTAAACACAAACCCGAGTCTCGTGCACCCAGCACCAACCAAAACATCCAACTTGCATTGATCCCTACCTCTACATAACTCACAATATCTCATTCAAGAGTATGGTAAAATAAACTGATGATCTCATATCCCAAATATCCCATCCTAAGCATGGCTAAGCATAAGCATGTAAATAAATGACATGATAAAATAAATCCCAACCCAAGCTACAAGGAAACAAGATAATGCAATTCTAGGGAAACTTCCTAGCATGGGTTTCATATTTCACTTGACAATGCAAATAATTCTATCTACACATCCTAGCATAGGATCAAAGTGGTCAAGGACACTTGCCTCCTTCCTGCTGCTCTTGGAATGGGTAGTCCTGATCTTTGAAAGGAAAAACATGCTCTGGAGCAGGTTCTACTCATACCATCACACATAGCAAAAGAAAACAACAAGTCATAAGACATAGTTCACACTTCCACTTCACACAAAACACACATTCACATTTATGAAATCCATTCACAATCCTATGTGTTGTGGTTACTCTATGTGTGTTGATTTTGGCTTACATGCACTTTTAAACATGTACATATGATTTATACTTTTGTATTCATATTCATGTTGCCATACCATATCTGAATTTCTAATTTAAATAAATCCCTTATATTTAATTGATACACATTTTTGCCACCAAGTATGCATAAAAGGTGTTTTCCTACTTCATATGTGTCTTCAAACCTTCTACCAACCCTAAACTGAATTCTTTGGATTTTGGAAACTTCATTTATCATTTTCTAGATATTTATACCTAGTTTGATATATTTTCAGATTTAATTCCTGTGCCTAAATGTGCACTTTATTATGAAAATAGTAAGACACCTCATCTAAACAGAATAGGTTTTGGCTCTAAAATATTAAATAATATATTTTTGAACTTCTCTTCTGATGTAAACTATTTTACATTTATTTTACAAATTTTCAGAATTATTCTATACTTAAAATGTGTCCCTATTACTAATAAATGTGAATAATCAATTAGACAGATTCATTTCAGCTAAAAATCTATTTGTAACTCACTCCAAAGATTTCAAGTGCTAGGAGAGTTTAAATTTGAATTTACAATGTGTTTGTCCCATCTTTTAAATTTTAAATACTAATCACATATTCAAATTCCTAAATTTAATATCATATACGGTTAAAAGGTAAACTCACCCCACAACAGGGTCCATAATATTATTTTAAGAATTTTCAGGGGTCTAGCTACACATAACAGAGGGGTTTTTCCTAATTTTTATTAATTCCAGGGGTCAAAACTGATTTTTAAATGAATTTACATGATTTTCTGAACTTCCAGGGGCTAGATCAGAAGTTTCCGGGGCTAGCTCTTATTTTCCGAGAACCCCAGGGGGTAGCGTGTAAGAATCCCGGCCTTTATAACGCGGGGCTGACGTGGACCGTCCGATTTAAAACAGACGGCTGAGATTATAACATCGAACCGGTACGCGGGGATTTAAAATCTACCGTGCGATGTAAAATAGACGGCACACAAGCGGCCACGTCGCTCTGATCGAGCGCGGGCGGCGCTGCCCGGCGGCGGGAGGCGGCGATCTCGCCGGAGAGTTTTGAATCTTCGTAAATTCTTCCTAGAACTGTGATTTTATGGCATAGATCGGTAGAGGGGAGGTCGGGGATCTCACCTCGGGGGTTTTCTTGAGCTCGGAGGTCCTGGAAAGCGAACGACGACGAGGTCCGAGGTGAATTCACGGCGAGGCTCGTCGGCGCTGTGTTTGAACCGCAAACCATCGAGTTTTCTGCACCTGCAAGGTTCCCTGGAGGCGGTGGATCAAGACCAGCGAGTTAGATCAGAATTCCCGAGCGTAGATCGAGCAGAATTCGCCGGAGAAGCTCGGGTTCTCACCGGAGAGAAAAACGGCGGATCGTGGGGAAAAACGGGACGATGTCGGGGTTTTTATAGACGGGGGAGGGCGGCGGGTTGGTTTAGATCGAGCTGGAGTCTTCTGGGACCGGAAGTCGGCTGGGAACGCGCGGTTTTCTGGTCGGTTGCGATCACGCGCGCGCGGGGGAAACAGTGCCGGGTTCGGACGAGCGGGGGTTAAGGATGACAGGTGGGTCCTGCCTGTCTGCGAGAGGGGGCGTGGGCGCGCGGCTGTGGGCTGGCGCGGGGGTTGGGTGGGCCGGCTGTTGGGTTTCGGCCCACTGGCCGGGAAGGTTTATTTTTTTCTTTTTCTTTTTCTTTTTCATTTCTGTTTTGAGTTTAATTTGAACTCCAGTTTGAATTTGAATTTTTGCAACACATGCAACACGTCCAAAAAATTTTAAATTCCCCTCTTGACAGGATTTTGGGGTGTTACATGAAGAAAGGACGGACAGCGAGGAGTGAGCCGGCCACGACAAGTAGATCCGTTCTCTCTTTCTTTTTGGTGTCTTGATGCCAAAGGGGGAGAGATTGAGGGGGAGTCATAGGTCGTAGGTCTTTCTTCATTTTGTATCTTAGCTTAAGAGATGAGCTTGTGTAAGACTGTTATGCTATTGTAAGACTTATGCTATTATGCCATCTTTATGCTTTCATGATGTGAAATGATGACTATGTTATGCTTTTTATGAATGATGTATGCTATAACTCTTGATGATTATGCTCATAATGATATTTACATCAAAATTACTATGTTATGCTTTTGATGAATGATGTATGTTATAACTCTTGATGATTATGCTCATAATGATATTTACATCAAAATTACTACTCACGCATGTAGTTTTGCAACCCAACATAAAGAGTGCACATATGTCTCATGTCTTCATTGCATATTTTGTTCAAAACTCATATGTGCACACTTTATAAAAATCTGAATTCTTATTGTCATATTTGTGAGATCTCAATTGGTTGTCATCAATCACCATACAGGAGGAGATTGAAAGTGCATCTAGGCGCCCCTTGTGGGTTTTGGTTGATTATGACAAAAAAATGAGACCCTAACAAAATTGTTGAGAATGAGTGCAGGTTCTCAAAGAAATTAAAAAGAAAAGAGCAAAAGGAAAGGAGAAGGAGGATCCAAAGTGATAAGAGCTCAAGAACTGAAAAGAATAGATCACTTAGTATATAGTGTGTTGGAGAAACACACCCCAAGAGCTCAAGAGAAAGAAATCAAACTTACTGCACAATTTCAACACGGCCGGACTAGTCTGATATCAGCCGGACTAGTCCGATTTTCTTTCTGACCAGAAAATGTACTAGTCCGATATCATTCGGACAAGTCCGATTTTGTCTCTGGACAGAAAATGGACTAGTCCGCAATATCACGGAGTAGTCCGATATCTCACGACACTTAGGGTTTTCTTAACACCGCACAACGGACTAGTCCGGAGTCAATCACGTACTAGTCCGGACATCGCAAACCCTAACGTACCCTTTGGAAACCCAACTATAAAAAGTGGTGTATGGCCATACCAACACAACTTTCGACTCCCCTGCGCCGTCATACCTCCCAAGAGCCCAAAAATCACCTCTCTCTCCATACATTCTAACCCAAGAAGGATCAATTCTTGTGGATTGGCAATTGATCAAAAGAGAGACTAATTCTACACCATCTTGAGCTCTTGGGTTTGATCTCTACTTTTCATTGTTAATTGTTCATCTGTTGTGTGTTGAGTCATGTTCATTCATTCTTGTAATTCTTGGGGAGCCCTCAACTTGTTAGAAGGCCCCTTGAACAATTCAATTGCCGCTTGTGATTAGTGAAGAGAATCGGCCTTTGTGGCGATTCGACGAGGGTAGGGTTGGAGAAGACCCAGTCCTTAGTGGACTCCTCAACGGGGACGAAGATTGACTTCGTGGAATCAAACCTCGGGATAAACACTTGTCTCCTACTCTTGTTTATTAATTGTTCATCATTTTAGAGTGTTTAATCAATCCTTTGAAACTCACGTTCAAACATGAAAATCAAGTTGATTCCTGTCATTCATTGTATTATTGTTACAATACATCTAAGTTATCGTTCAATTTCCGCTGCATAAAGTATTAGAAGTGAACATTGATCAATCTTGATCTCCCTGGTCCACGTATACCGGACTAGTCCGCCCAGTACCGGACTAGTCCGATTTTTCTCTGTTTAGAAAACGGACTAGTCCGCGCTCTGCCGTACTAGTCCGATTTCCCTGTATTTGATAGACTAATAAGTGTTTCAGGTTTCAACAAAGCATCGAAAATCCTATTCACCCCCCCTCTAGGCTACATTCAGAAACGGGGGAAAGGCTGATACATACGACGTCAATGATGGTTGCTGTAGGCAACGTCGAGTACGGGCATACGTTTCATGTAGTCCGGGTGTTATTGATTTGAATCAGCGTCGCTCGCGGAAGAGGATTGAGCATACTTGTTCTCACAGTCGTGACGTAGTAAGAATTTGCAATTGAGATATGAACAAATCATTGTGGTTTGAAGTTCATACTAGTTTGTGATCTTATCTTTTATGAATAGCCTAGTGCATACTCGATTCATTTCCACCGTGAGCAAATTACATCGGGGGAAAGCGTTTCTTGCTTGATTGTGGACTCCCGATGTGGCGTGCCCAAGGTTACTTGTGAATTACTGCAAATAATACCTTAAAGTAAGGATTCACTTTTAGGCGAGTTCATTATGCATTATGCTATCCCACTTTATGTTTATACCCTCATGTAGAGTTTCATGGCTAGGTTTGACGGTTAAGTCTTGCTGAGCATTATGTTCACGGATGCTATCCTTGTTGTTTTGCATATATTGACTTTATGCTTATGAGAATGGTTGCCGATGAGATTCAGAAACCCCCGAGCGGTTACTCATGAGCATCCTCGCCACTGCAGTTTGTTCTTCATGTTGCTAGTAAGAAACGTCCACGGGCTGGACAATTTCTTTGATGCTAAGATAGAGATGAGTTATGAGAGTTATAGTCTTCCGCTATAGTTTATTTGAGATAAATATTTGTAAAGTACTCTTTGTACATCTCTGCAAATGGTTTATGTAATATGATGTTTCCTTGACCGGTGTGTTGTTGGGTGCCGCATCGTACGACACCACCCAATGCGGTCTCCGGGCCCCAGCATAAGCCGTCTGTGAAATTATATTATCACAGACGGTTTGTTAGGTACTACATGTTGTTATTTCTAATTTCCAGGTCAATTTCATATGCACATTCAGACACAGTAGACACAATATATTCTGACAAGCATCATCGCCACAATATAACCAAAAACTCATCTATACATATATGTAGCCACAATACATCTCAATTCATAGTTTACAAGTTTTTCACTAAAAACCAATAAATTGACAGTCAGTATACCGGCAAAGTTCTGGCACATCAGCTATTACACCTGCGTCATCGAAGAACAGCCCTTTTCGTTGGAAAATTTCGTGACGCATGAAGTGACTCAGTTCACTCGCAATCTTCTCGGCTCCTCCACCAGGCATATCTCTAGAAATCAGCCATTCTTCGTCCAAATTCCTTGTGTGCTGCAATGAAACACATAACAAGGTTTAGAATGTGTTGGTGACCACGATAACATAATAGTATTAAAATACACTAGTTACAATGAAAATGAAACTCAAAAGTAAGGAAAATACAATATTGACATTAAGGATAACTTACATCCTCACGATTCACTATATATTCGCAGGCGGTCCGAAGATGTTCGCATACATAATACCCGCATAAGACGCTCTCAGAAGGCTGCTCGGGGCAAGGATAATATGTTAATATGCAAGGCATCCTTATTTGCAGGTCTCTGACCGCCAAGTTTTCTCGCGTAAAACTTCCAAGCGCTGTCGTACAAGGAATGTCATATAAGAGTTTCCAACCTATATATATGCATGTATATTAAAAGTATCGAATAACCAAACCTTCTCAAAATGTCAAGGAAATAATTATATGTATCTTGTGAGTAATAGGCTGAGTCCAAGACCGTTGCCAAACCCTGCATTATCTTGATGGAGATCATTATGTAGTGTTTACTACACACGTACAAACACACGTGTTAAGTTAAAAATTAGTAATAATTGCTATTTTCATGTCATGTGTCAAACTTACTCGAAGTGGTACAGAGCCTTTACGAGGTCCTTGCCATCTCTGACAAAGTTAAACATGGTATGTCCTACGTAGGCTGCAACCTTTGTCATTTTATCCCTCTTTTGTCTTGCGATTGATTTTTCAAATTGGTTTTTGTCCTGCGAGCGTACTGTTTAGAGTCCGTTGCACCTGAAAGATGAAATTCAACTTTGCAATTACTGTAGGGTCAAGGATACCTGTCTTGGAGTTCAGCTTTTCATTATCCATGTATTGGATCCTATTGAATAAGTATGAAATTGTTATAATCTCATGACATGTGTATGTGTGTTGTAAGAAAAGCAAATACAAAATATTGGAGGCACTTACAAGCACTAGACGAGTAGCAGGTTGATTTCGAGCATGCCTCGATAGAAAAGGCTCCACAGATCTTCAAAGAGAAGGGCTTGATCACCTTCTCCAACACTCCATAATGCTTCTTTTGGCACACGAAATGTGACGTAACAAATGTCATATTTTTTGCTGGCAGTGATGTACCACTCGTGCATTCTTCTGAGCGAGAAAGGTTGTTTGCTAAGATGTGCCGATGTCATGAACTGCTTCCCATTCTCACATTCAGGAGGAACGTCCTGAATCATGTATACTGGAACTCTTGTTTAACTAAAGCCGTCTCCCGAGTATATTTTACACTGTCTTCTTCCCACTCCTCAATATTTTCTAATGCTAGCCATGTGAAGCACGAGGTGTATTAGATTTTGTAATATTTTTCTTCATTTTTTCCAAATGTTCTGACACTTCTTTAAAAGGTTCCTTATTTTTGTATGAGCTAACTTTCATAGGTACTGACCGAGGAGTAGTCGTCGGAAGTTGGACATTGGCCTGTTGTGGAACCTGTTGTTTAACTAATTGCTCTTTACTACCAGCAGGTTGCTCTTGTACTGCGTCAAACTATTGTTCAACTGGTTTCTCTTGGTTATCTTTACTAGCAAGGTTTCTATCATCCTTGGTGGGGCATAGTGGGAGTAGATCTTCTTGGACTTTCGGCGAAGAAGTCGGGGCTGCAGTCTTTCGAGATGCGACGGGGCTAGACCTCGGCTCATCGTCCAACAACATGATATCGCGTCGGCGCCAAAGGGTTAACTGGTTGATGGCCTGCCCCAGAGTCGTGATCCCCTCACGTGTGATGTGGTTTATTTCATAATCTGCATAATCATTTTCAATGATCTAAAGAACTTGCACCACGGCATAATACAACAGATGTGGATTGCCATTGAAGACAAGGTTCGGCTTTGCCATAGCAGTGGCAACCTGTTCTGTTTTGTTACCTGCCCTGCTGATAAAGACAAGAAGATGACAAGATGTGTCCTTAACAATATCATTGACAGGGAACTTATGGGTCGACCCTGAGCCTGGCACAAAACCTACGCTTCTAGGGTAGGAAGTTGGACATATCAAATGCTCTATTGCCACGGGAACCATTGCTCTATTCTTTGGCGTTAGTTGTACCAATTTTATGTCACACCCGGTTTTTCCGAAGAACAACCAAGTGAATATCACATGTATGTCAGGATCATTTTCTCATACATGTGACGACAAATAGTGAAGCATCATTTATTACAAGCCAGGTGTCGAATATAAATAAGTCTTACATCGCAAATGTCTCAATGGACACTAATGATTCATCACAAGTAAATAAACTAGCAGCGGAATATCATTCTTTAGGGCTCCATCACAGGCGTTGCCCGGGGGTCTTCATGAACCTAAAAACCTTGCTCGGGTCCAAAATCTTGGTCATTATACACCACCTCATTATCTTGACCTGAGCAACAATATAAACCAACAAATATGCAAGGTTGAGTACCAATGATACTCAGCAAGTGTGGGAAAATTATATCATGCATGGCTAGAACAAGGAGAGGTTGAACTCGTGGTTAAAGCACTACGCAAATAATACCTATCACCTTAGCTTATTAAGCACCTACATTACTACACAGGTGAAATGGTCCTAATCTCCCAACCCATTATCATAATCCAATAACCATAACATCATTTCCAATGTTAAGCTCCCCGCTTAACCTCCAAAACCATCAATCCTCTAATCATGAATAAGTCCAGGCCGCTCTTAACCGTGAGCACGGCTGTCAAGACAGTTTTGACTCTGCAGAGTTTGTACCACTGTACCCACAAGTAGTGATTTCATCCCCCGTTGCCGGGTGGACTAAAAGAACCTCCATTATGCCAGTGGCTACGATCCACATTCACACTTCCCAGGTGTGCGGCCAGGAGATCACTACGAAGCCTTTACAAAGGGATTCCCAACGAGCGTGGGCCCACTGAGGTTTCACCCCTAACAGCATACAAGAGGCTCCAACCCCGCTGCAGTGGCCCCCTCTTGAGCCTTGCGGTTCATATGGTAGTCCAGCTGACACCTACTCCCCGCACCATCCAACACACCCATACTACGCCGGGGATACACCTAATTAATTGGCCAAGCTGCCCCATCTCAGCATGTGGTTGGCACTGTAAAGCCGGGTTACATGCTCCATGAACCGGTCCTTAGGATCCAAGCAAGTACTAAACACAAACCCAAGTCTCGTGCACCCAGCACATAACCAAAACATCCAACTTGCCTTGATCCCTACCTCTACATAACTCACAATGTCTCATTCAAGAGTATGGTAATATAAACTGATGATCTTATTTCCCAAATATCCCATTCTAAGCATGGCTAAGCAAATGCATGTAATTAAATGACATGACAAAATAAATCCCAACCCAAGCTACAAGGAAAACAAGGTAATGCAATTCTAGGGAAACTTTCCTAGCATGGGTTTCTTATTTCATTTGACAATGCAAATAATTCTATCTACACATCCTAGCATGGGATCAAAGTGGTCAAGGACACTTGCCTCCTTCTTGCTGCTCTTGAAATGGGTAGTCCTGATCTTGGAAAGGGTTAACTTGCTCTTGAACAGGTTCTACTTCATACCATCACACATAGCAAAAGAAAAACAACAATCATAAGACATAGTTCACACTTCTACTTCATACAAACCACACATTCATATTTATGAAATTCATTCACCATTATATGTGTTGTGGTTACTTTATGTGTGTTGAGTTGTGGCTTGCATGCACTTTTAACCATGTGTATATGATTCCTACTTTTGTGTCCACCTTTATACTTACATACTATTTATATGGGTTTCCAATAAATTTCTTATATTCAACTACTTCACCTTTTTACTACCAAGAATAAAGTATTATTCTTCCCCTTATGTGCCTTCATAATTTCTACAACCCTAAACTGAATTCTTTGTATTTTAGAAACTCCATTTATCATTTACTAGTTGCTATATTTTCAGATTTATATTCCTATGCATAATTGTGTATTTTATTATGAAATTAGTAATACACATCATCTAAACAGTATAGGTTTTGGTCCTAAATAATTGAATAACATATTTTGACCTTGGCCTCTGATGTAAACTATTTCATAATTATTTTCCCTATTTTTTCTATAGCTATTCTTTACTTAAAAATGTGTCCCTATACTAAATAATGTGATTAATAAATGAAACAGATTCATTTCAGCCCAAAATATATTTTTATCTCACTCCAAAGTTTTCTAAGTACTGAGAAAGTTTTTAATTAATTTTGACAATTATGTTTGTCCCACTTTTTAATTTTTAAACACTAGTTACATATTCAATTTTCTAAATTAATTACTAAACAGGGTTAAAATAATGAACTCACCTCATTACAGGGTCTATAATATTATTTTCATAATTTCCAGGGGTCTAGCTACACTTATCAGAGGTGTTTTTCCTAATTTCTATTAAGTCCAGGGGCTAAAACTGATTTTTAAATGAATTTACATGATTTTCTGGAGTTCCAGGGGCTAGATCTGAAGTTTCCGGGCTAGCTCTCAATTCCAGAGAACCCCAGGGGGTAGCACGTAAGAATTCCAGTCTTTATAACGCGGGGCTGACGTGGACCGTCCGATTTTAAACCGACGGCTGAGATTATAACATCGAACCGGTACGTGAGGATTTAAAGTCTACCGTGCGATTTAAAATAAACGGCGCACAAGCGGCCACGTCGCTCCGATCGAGTGCGGGCGGCGCTGCCGGCGGCGCACGGCGGCGGGAAGCGGCGATCTCGCCGGAAAGTTTCGGATCCTCGAGAATTCTGCCTAAAACTGTGATCTTATGGCATAGATCGGTAGAGGGGAGGTCAGGGGTCTCACCTCGGGGGTTTTCTCGAGCTAGGGGGTCCTGGAAAGTGATCGGCGGCGAGGTCCGAGACAAAACCACGGCGAAGCTCGTCGGCGCTGGATTTACACCGTAAGTCTCCGAGTTTTCTGCACCTGCAAAGCTCCCCTGAGGCGGTGGATCAAGACCAGCAAGTTAGATCAGAGTTTCCGAGCTTAGATCGGCCAGAATTCACCGGCGAAGTCTCGGTGCTCACCGGAGTAAAAATCGGCGATCGCGTGGGAAAAACCGATCGGGGCTGGGGTTTTTATAGCCGGGGGAGGGCGGTGGGTCTGTTGCGATCGAGTTTGAGTTGTTTGGGACCAGAATTCGGCTGCGGGACGAGGAAATCCGGTCGGTTGCGATCGCGCGCGCGGGAGAGAGTCCGGGGTCGCGGGGTTAGGGATGACAGGTGGGTCCCACCCGTCTGTGAGAGACAGCGCGGCGCGCGCGGGGGCGGGCTGGCGCGGGGAAACTGGGCCGGCTGGCGGGTTTCGGCCCACTGGCCGGTTTTTTCCCGTTTTCTCTTTTTCTTTTTCCATTTCTTTTCTGTTTTGAGTTTAATTTGAATTCCAGTTTGAATTTGAATTTTTGCAAAACATGCAATACGTCCAAAAATTTTTAAATTCCCCTCTGAACATGGTTTAGAGTTTTAAATCAAAATTTGGGGTGTTACAGCTCTACCCCCCTTAAAAGAAATCTCGTCCTCGAGATTGGTGTTTCTAAGAAAACAATTCCGGAAATTGTGCCTTGAGCTCATCTTCCCATTCCCAGGTAGCTTCCTCTTCTGAGTGATGCTTCCACTGCACCTTGCACATCCGGATTCTCTTGTTTCTGGTGAGGCGTTCCATTGTCTACAAAATCTTGTATGGTTGCTCGGCATAAGACAAATCCTCAGCTACATCCACTTCATTCATGGGTAACACCTCTTCAGGCGTCCTCAGACATTTCTTGAGTTGTGACACATGAAATACATCGTGCACGTCCGATAGATGAACCGGTAACTCTAGTTGGTACGCCACTTCGCCTTTTCTTTCCAAAACTTGAAAGGGTCCGATGTATCGAGGTGACAACTTCCCTTTCACCTTGAACTGACGAAGTCCTCTGATAGGGGACACCTTGAGATAAACATAGTCTCCCACGTTGAAAACGAGCTCTCTTCTTCGTACATCAGCATAACTCTTCTGGCGTGTTTGTGCTATCCTCAAGTTGTTGCGAATCTCCCTCACCTTCGCCTCGGCTTCTTGTAGCACTTCTGGACCAAACACTTTACTTTCTCCTGTTTGGTTCCAAAATAGAGGAGTTCTGCACTTCCTTCCATACAAAGCTTCAAATGGTGACATCTTCATACTAGCTTGATAGCTGTTGTTATAGGAAAACTCCGCATACGGTAAGTTCTTGTCCCAACTCCTATTGTTTTTGAGTGCACATGCCCTTAACATATCTTCAAGGATCTGATTGGTTCTCTCCGTCTGCCCGTCAGTTTGGGGATGATAGGCAGAGCTGAAATTCAGATGGGTTCCCATGGTTTCATGCAACTTCTGCCAAAACCTCGAGGTGAACTGTGTCCCTCGGTCCGACACTATCTTCTTTGGCACTCCATGGTAACATACAATCCTTGACATGTACAATTCTGCCAATTTGGATCCGCTGTAGCTTTCTTTCACAGGGATGAAATGAGCTACCTTGGTTAGCCTATCAATAATGACCCATATTGAATCATACCCGGATTGGGTCCTAGGCAATCCCACGACAAAATCCATGCTGATTTCTTCCCACTTCCATTCAGGTACTTTGAGTGGTTGCAATAATCCCGCGGGTCGTTGATGTTCTGCTTTCACCAACTGACATGTGTCACATGGGGCAACATGTTCCGCGACATCTCGCTTCATGCAATACCACCAATACCTGCTCTTGAGATCCTGGTACATCTTCGTACTCCCAGGATGAATGGAATAGTCGGAATCGTGAGCCTCCTTCAAAATTAATTCACGGATCTCTTTTACTTCTGGCACACAGATCCTTTTCCCGTGCCACACCGTTCCCTGTTCATCCTCTCTAAAACCAGGAGCTTTATTTTCCTTAATGAGCTGTCTGATCTCTTGTATCTTCTCATCATTCTTTTGGCCCTCGCGTATGTCTTGCTCGAGTGTGGAGTCCACTTCCATGGCGATGGCTTCACCACTATTTACTAGACATAGATTGAGTCTTATAACCTCGTCCTTCAATTCTGCAGGCATGTCCTTCAAACTCAACTTATTGACCTGCACTTTCCGACTCAAAGCATCGGCCACGACGTTTGCTTTCCCAGGATGATAGTTGATGCCCACATCAAAGTCATTGATTAGCTCTAACCATCTCCTTTGTCGGAGATTGAGATCTGGCTGTGTGAATATGTACTTCAAACTCTTATGATCCGTATATATCTCTGTCCTCTTCCCCATCAAATAGTGCCGCCAAATTTTCAATGCGTGTACCACTGCAGCTAGTTCTAGGTCATGTGTAGGATAGTTCTTCTCGTGCTTCCGAAGCTGCCGGGATGCATATGCCACGACATGTCCTTCTTGCATGAGAACACATCCCAACCCATTTCCAGAGGCATCGCAGTACACTGTGAAATTCTTCTGCATATCTGGCATAACCAACACTGGGGCTGTTGTCAATCTCTTCTTTAGCTCCTGAAAGCTCGTATCGCACTGTGGCGTCCAGGTGAATGTGATTCCCTTCTCCACAGTTTGGTGAGAGGTCTCGAGATCTTGGAGAATCCCTCAATAAACCGTCGATAGTATCCAGCCAATCCCAAAAAGCTTCGAACTTCCCCGACATTTTCAGGGGTTTTCCACTTCTGGATATCCTCGATTTTGGCGGGATCTACGGAGATTCCTCCCTCCGAGATTATATGTCCTAAAAAGGGAACACTCTTCAGCCAAAACTCACACTTGCTCGACTTGGCATATAGTTGGTGTTCTCTCAGCCTCTGTAACACCAACCTTAGATGTTCCTCATGTTCTCCTTCATTTTTGGAGAAGACGAGAATATCATCTATGAAAACCACCACAAATTTGTCCAGATATTCCATGAATACCTTGTTCATGAGGTACATGAAATATGCCGGGGCATTGGTTAGCCCAAAAGGCATGACAGTGTATTCATACAGTCCGTACCGAGATACGAAAGCTGTCTTGGGAATATCTGATTGCCTTATCTTGAGTTGGTGGTACCCCGACCTGAGATCAATTTTCGAGAACACACAAGCTCCCCTCAACTGATCAAACAAGTCTTCAATGCGGGGTAATGGGTACTTGTTTTTTATGGTTACCTCATTCAAGGCACGGTAATCCATGCATAACCTTTGGGTTCCGTCTTTCTTGGGCACAAATATCACCGGAGCTCCCCATGGTGAGGAACTAGGGCGAATATACCCCTTCTCCGTCAATTCTCTCAAATGATCCTTGAGCTCTTCTAGCTGCTTGGAGTCCATTCGATAAGGTCTCTTGTATATCGGGGCTGTTCCCTGTACTAGCTCAATTTCGAATTCCACGTCACGGTCGGGAGGCATACCTGGAAATTCCTCCGGAAAAACATCTGGATATTCCCTGATAGTCCTGATTTCCTCAACTTTCACCTCCACTTGATTTAATTTAATGTCCCTCCTAGGCTCGTGTATCGTTATGAACTTTACTCTTGTGCCATTGGGGTGAGTTAGTTCCACCGTTCTGGTCGAACAATGGATGATTCCTTTATGTTTGGTCAACCAATCCATACCCAAAATAATATCTATCCCTTGTGAATCTATCACTATGAGGTTAGCAGTAAATACTACCCCATTAATGTCTAGGCTCACTTTGGGACACACTTGTCTTGTCCTTATTTCTCCACCTGGAGAGTTTACGGCTAGTATATGGTTCATTTGTGTGGTTGCTAGGTCATGCTTCTTAACAAACCCTTGAGCAATGAACGAGTGGGTAGCACCAGAATCAAACAGCAGAGTTGCAAGGTGTAAATTGGCAGGAAACTTACCAACTACCACGTCGGGTGCCTCTTGTGCTTCCTCCATAGTGACGTGGTTCACCCGTCCTCTCACTACATTCTGCTGTTGTGGCGGCGCAGGCTTCTTCTTTGGGCATTTATGGGCGTAGTGCCCCACTTCACCACAGCTGAAACATTGCACCCCAATCTTAGATGCTGGGCCCTTGTTGTCTTGGGTTGGTTTGGGGGTCCTTGCACTGCTGGTCGAGGTGGATATGCGGGGCGAGGCTGCTGCACAAACTGACGTGGCGGCTGTGCTGGTGCCGCGGGTGGCCTGTAGTTTGGGTTATACCCTCTTGGTGCTGAATAGGGTACCGCAGCACGGTTTGTCTGCCCCGTAGGTTGCTGCATCATACGTGGGCGGGTGTTGCTCCCTGAGGCCTGATGTGACCACCCCGCCTTCCTCTTATTCTCATTTTCCAGGGCCTTTAGCTTCCTTTCCACCACAAATGCTCTGTCCACCATCTTTTGAAAGCTTTCATACTCATTGGAGGACATTGCACACTGCATCTCTGCGGTAAGTCCTTCCACGAAACAATCTTGTTTCTGCTCATCAGTCTCTATGTCTCGTGGAGCATAACGGGATAGTTGAGTAAATTTAGTGAGGTATTCCCTCACCGTCATGTTTCCCTGCTGCAGTCCCAAAAACTCCTTCATCTTGTTTTTGAGTTCACCTCTTGGGATGTAGTGGTTGCGGAAGCTACGCTTGAACTCGTCCCAAGTGATGTTCTCAGGGTCATGATGGGCGGCCACGTAGGCGGTCCACCAATCAGCAGCAGGTCCATGCAATTGATGAGAGGCAAACAGCACCCTCTCATACCCTTGGCATTGTATTATCCTCATCTTACTTTCAATGGTCTTCAGCCAATCATCTGCCTCCAGAGGTTCAGCAGCACTTGCAAACTTTGGAGGTTGAGTTCCTAGAAACTCACTCAACCTTGGTTGGCGTGGTGCATCTTGTGGAGGTGGAACTTGATGCAAGTTGGCCACCACTTGAGTCAAGTTCTGGATAAGCTGATTTTGATTCTCCAGCATTTGGTGGAGAGGATCAACTTCTTCACGGCGACCACCCCTGTCCTGGCCTCCAGAAAGATGGGGGTTGCATGCCTCATCATTGTTGTTGGCGGGGTTGGCAGCACGTCCTTTTCCTCTTCCGGCCATCTGGCAGAATCAACAAATGTTAATTTGATATCATTTAATATCATCTTACTACTTTCCTTTGTTGGTGCTTTGAGGTGTTGAGGCTTTGTTAAAATTTTACGAGGGTTTATATCTCACACCAAATAAATGCACTATTATTTCCTATGGGTTCACACACCAAAGCAAAACAATCTGAAGACGAGGCTGTGGACAATTGCTCATGGCCTCCACAACTCACGTCACACACCAAGCATCATCACACCATTAACTACGTAACGACTCGACTACTCGACCTTTTGCTAGCTAGGGGAAAGACTCTACACTACTCGTCCTCTTGAGCTGGCTCCTCGGGATCTTCCTCCTCATTTCGGCTACCTTCTGACTCTGCTTTGGGTGGGGAGGCTGCTGGTGGAGAAGTGCGATGACGCCTGATCGCTCGGCGATCCGGGGAGTCAGGAGTCCATGTATCACTCACGGTGACACACAGTTCATTCCCATCTCCTCTTTCTCTCGCCTTTAAGCAAGCTCGCAGCAACGCCTCCGTTTCCTTCAGGGTGTCTCGGACATCCTGAAGCTCTTGTTGACACTCCTGCAGTCGAGTGCTGAGCATAGCAGCATCCTCCAAGCACAAGTCCATGTGCTCATGGGAAGTCCCTTGCTGCACCGGTGGGTACTTGTACTCCGTGGTACCACTCTCACGTTGGAGGACATACATGTACTCAGTTTTGTCCAAGTGGCGACGATAGATGTGACTCTGGCAGGTGATGGCCTCCCAGGTGACATCTTTCTCCGCGTCAACTTGTGTTGCTCGACAAGCTGGAGAGTGGTGAATCTTAAACAGTTGATTCTCGTGTATAATCCTCATCTCCGAACTCCATTCTTCCCTCTTCTCACGGATGGTCCTGGTGGAGTTATAGTGGATGATTAGCTTGCCCGTATTGCCGGCGGCTTCGAGCATACGTCGAAGACGGCGCAACAAATCTCCTACTGCCAATCCATAGGAAAGGTACGTCACTGGACGACTCTCCTCTCTTTCGGCAAGGGCAACTACGGGAACTCTCCCTCCTGTGGACTTACGAGCGGTGCGAATCATGCGAACCATCTAAAACAAAAGAATTTAAAATTAGGTTAGATAAATTCTCAAACAAAAATCCTATTTTGAATGAAAGTTGGGGTAAGATGAAGAAAATGACTCCTTTAATAACACTTTTCCACCCACACCTTGGAAAATAGTTTTTAAGAAAATAGGGCCCTTAAATACGTCCATTTCTACCTAGGTCCACGTTCCTACGTGCAACCTTGGCTCTGATACCACCTCTGTCACACCCGGTTTTTCCGAAGAACAACCAAGTGAATATCACATGTATGCCAGGATCATTTTCTCATACATGTGATGACAAATAGTGAAGCATCATTTATTACAAGCCAGGTGTCGAATATAAATAAGTCTTACATCGCAAATGTCTCAATGGACACTAATGCTTCATCACAAGTAAATAAACTAGCAGCGGAATATCATTCTTTAGGGCTCCATCACAGGCGTTGCCCGGGGGTCTTCATGAACCTAAAAACCTTCCTCGGGTCCAAAATCTTGGTCATTATACACCACCTCATTATCTTGACCTGAGCAACAATATAAACCAACAAATATGCAAGGTTGAGTACCAATGGTACTCAGCAAGTGTGGGAAAATTATATCATGCATGGCTAGAACAAGGAGAGGTTGAACTCGTGGTTAAAGCACTACGCAAATAATACCTATCACCTTAGCTTATTAAGCACCTACATTACTACACAGGTGAAATGGTCCTAATCTCCCAACCCATTATCATAATCCAATAACCATAACATCATTTCCAATGTTAAGCTCCCCGCTTAACCTCCAAAACCATCAATCCTCTAATCATGAATAAGTCCAGGCCGCTCTTAACCGTGAGCACGGATGTCAAGACAGTTTTGACTCTGCAGAGTTTGTACCACTGTACCCACAAGTAGTGATTTCATCCCCCGTTGCCGGGTGGACTAAAAGAACCTCCATTATGCCAGTGGCTACGATCCACATTCACACTTCCCAGGTGTGCGGCCAGGAGATCACTACGAAGCCTTTACAAAGGGATTCCCGACGAGCGTGGGCCCACTGAGGTTTCACCCCTAACAGCATACAAGAGGCTCCAACCCCGCTGCAGTGGCCCCCTCTTGAGCCTTGCGGTTCATATGGTAGTCCAGCTGACACCTACTCCCCGCACCATCCAACACACCCATACTACGCCGGGGATACACCTAATTAATTGGCCAAGCTGCCCCATCTCAGCATGTGGTTGGCACTGTAAAGCCGGGTTACATGCTCCATTAACCGGTCCTTAGGATCCAAGCAAGTACTAAACACAAACCCAAGTCTCGTGCACCCAGCACACAACCAAAACATCCAACTTGCCTTGATCCCTACCTCTACATAACTCACAATGTCTCATTCAAGAGTATGGTAATATAAACTGATGATCTCATTTCCCAAATATCCCATTCTAAGCATGGCTAAGCAAATGCATGTAATTAAATGACATGACAAAATAAATCCCAACCCAAGCTACAAGGAAAACAAGGTAATGCAATTCTAGGGAAACTTTCCTAGCATGGGTTTCTTATTTCATTTGACAATGCAAATAATTCTATCTACACATCCTAGCATGGGATCAAAGTGGTCAAGGACACTTGCCTCCTTCTTGCTGCTCTTGAAATGGGTAGTCCTGATCTTGGAAAGGGTTAACTTGCTCTTGAACAGGTTCTACTTCATACCATCACACATAGCAAAAGAAAAACAACAATCATAAGACATAGTTCACACTTCTACTTCATACAAACCACACATTCATATTTATGAAATTCATTCACCATTATATGTGTTGTGGTTACTTTATGTGTGTTGAGCTGTGGCTTGCATGCACTTTTAACCATGTGTATATGATTCCTACTTTTGTGTCCACCTTTATACTTACATACTATTTATATGGGTTTCCAATAAATTTCTTATATTCAACTACTTCACCTTTTTACTACCAAGAATAAAGTATTATTCTTCCCCTTATGTGCCTTCATAATTTCTACCAACCCTAAACTGAATTCTTTGTATTTCAGAAACTCCATTTATCATTTACTAGTTGCTATATTTTCAGATTTATATTCCTATGCATAATTGTGTATTTTATTATGAAATTAGTAATACACATCATCTAAACAGTATAGGTTTTGGTCCTAAATAATTGAATAACATATTTTGACCTTGGCCTCTGATGTAAACTATTTCATAATTATTTTCCCTATTTTTCTATAGCTATTCTTTACTTAAAAATGTGTCCCTATACTAAATAATGTGATTAATAAATGAAACAGATTCATTTCAGCCCAAAATATATTTTTATCTCACTCCAAAGTTTTCTAAGTACTGAGAAAGTTTTTAATTAATTTTGACAATTATGTTTGTCCCACTTTTTAATTTTTAAACACTAATTACATATTCAATTTTCTAAATTAATTACTAAACAGGGTTAAAATAATGAACTCACCTCATTACAGGGTCTATAATATTATTTTCATAATTTCCAGTGGTCTAGCTACACTTATCAGAGGTGTTTTTCCTAATTTCTATTAAGTCCAGGGGCTAAAACTGATTTTTAAATGAATTTACATGATTTTCTGGAGTTCCAGGGGCTAGATCTGAAGTTTCCGGGGCTAGCTCTCAATTCCAGAGAACTCTAGGGGGTAGCACGTAAGAATTCCAGTCTTTATAACATGGGGCTGACGTGGACCGTCCGATTTTAAACCGACGGCTGAGATTATAACATCGAACCGGTACGTGAGGATTTAAAGTCTACCGTGCGATTTAAAATAAACAGCGCACAAGCGGCCACGTCGCTCCGATCGAGTGCGGGCGGCGCTGCTGGCGGCGCACGGCGGCGGGAAGCGGCGATCTCGCCGGAAAGTTTCGGATCCTCGAGAATTCTGCCTAAAACTGTGATCTTATGGCATAGATCGGTAGAGGGGAGGTCAGGGATCTCACCTCGGGGGTTTTCTAGAGCTCGGGGGTCCTGGAAAGTGATCGGCGGCGAGGTCCGAGACAAAACCACGGCGAAGCTCGTCGGCGCTGGATTTACACCGTAAGTCTCTGAGTTTTCTGCACCTGCAAAGCTCCCCGGAGGCGGTGGATCAAGACCAGCGAGTTAGATCAGAGTTTCCGAGCTTAGATCGGCCAGAATTCACCGGCGAAGTCTCGGTGCTCACCGGAGTAAAAATCGGCGATCGCGTGGGAAAAACCGATCGGGGCTGGGGTTTTATAGCCGGGGGAGGGCGGTGGGTCTGTTGCGATCGAGTTTGAGTTGTTTGGGACCAGAATTCGGCTGCGGGACACGGAAATCCGGTCGGTTGCGATCGCGCGCGCGGGAGAGAGTCCGGGGTCGCGGGGTTAGGGATGACAGGTGGGTCCCACCCGTCTGTGAGAGACAGCGCGGCGCGCGCGGGGGCGGGCTGGCGCGGGGAAACTGGGCTGGCTGGCGGGTTTCGGCCCACTGGCCGGTTTTTTCCTGTTTTCTCTTTTTCTTTTTCCATTTCTTTTCTGTTTTGAGTTTAATTTGAATTCCAGTTTGAATTTGAATTTTTGCAAAACATGCAACACGTCCAAAAATTTTTAAATTCCCCTCTGAACATGGTTTAGAGTTTTAAATCAAAATTTGGGGTGTTACATTTTATAAGTTCATCTGTTCTTTCTTTTTATAGATGCCTTGACGTTTCGATTAATCATATCTTCAATTGTCTTCTTGAACTTGTCACTTCTTCTATATATCTCTTTATCGTTCACGAAACCATCTCTCCAAGACATCTGAGAAGAGATTGCTCGAACCCGTCCACCAAGTTCAGGGTTACCTAGGATAGAGGTAAGGTTGTCATTCTCCCTCTTCGGCTTGAAGAGACCCTTCTGTTGCTCTTCAGTTACTTCTTTCATTTTTTGCTCTACTTGGTTCCCAGAGTCAGGCTTTTCAAGTTTGCCCTTGTTGGTCAAACCTGACCGAGCTAAGACCCACCACTTAGTTCTCTCATCGCAGGCTTGTAGCGGGTCAGGATTGCCCTTACTGACAATTTCCTCTAATATTTTATTCCATTTCTTAACTTTGGGGGCATATCCGGAAGACCCCAAGCGATGATGTTATTTGTTCTTTTCGGCAAGATCTGACCTAGATTCACTTAGGGCTTTAGCCTTAGGAGTGGTCTATTGAGGAACAAATTCTTGCCACTAATCTTGTGTGATTTTTCCCATCTTCTTCAGGCCAGGGACCTTATTGTCCTTAACATAAGCATTTATTTCACTCTTCTAGCAACGAAACTTCTTGCCGCAAGAGACCAATGTTGCTTTCTATATAGCTTCTTCCGTGACCTTTGGGAACTTGGATTTTTTCTTTAACTTCTCCCACAACTCATTCTTGTCCGCCTCAGTGAATTTTCTCCAATTCTTGGTTGTGATCGCCACAAGCTCTCTAACAAGACAACCGCATGCATTCCGGTACTTTGTAACTGAATCCAGTGGTTCTTGGAGAAGCCCACCTGCACCGACACTTGTTATATATATTATGTGGTTCAATGAACCCTTATTGGGACCTCGTTGCCCTCGTTTTCACTTGACTGAATTTGAGGATTCAACCATTGGAGAATCTTCTGCGGTTTTAGGAGACGAAGTCACCTCGTCGTTGTCTTGCCAATTAAGCTAGGTAGAAAAGAATTATAAGGCTTCATATACTTGACAACTAACATTAACTTAAACTGCTGGAGTTAAGATTTGTGATCCATACCTCGTCGGCATGATCATATTCCAGGTCGATATCCTCTGAAGTCTTTTTAATTTTTATATTTTGAAAAGAATCGATTGGACTGTGATACGAGCCTGAACTGCTGGAGTCAATAAACTTAACAACGTCGGCTTCATTGTTACTACCAACACCAGTCTTCTTAGGGCTTTCCATGTTACAACTTGAAAACCAATAGAAGGGGTTTCTTGTTATAGTACTCAGTGAGTACAAAGACATCCTAATATGTAATATCACATCCTATTATATAAAATAGGGTGAACATGGTGGATTTACAAAGACAACATGTATCCTTGTTATAGTACTCAGTGATTACAAAGACAACATGGACTACCTGTTAGCAAAACAAGATTATCTCCTTTAACATAACTATTCTAAACAACTAATTGGTGTAGGTATGAACACACACAGCAAATGTAGAAGAAATAATTGAGCTAAATTTGCTTTGCTTTCTGATGTAAACAAATAATTTGCTCTCTAAACAATTTGCTCTCTGATCTACCTTCAAACAAAATCTAAACAATTAATGTAAGCAATTGTCAAGGTCTCTTAACAAGTAATCTAAACAATCTAAAAGGGGGGCTCGGCGCAGTGGGAGAGTGTCGGAGGTGGGGGACGGTGGGGAGGGGGCAGCACATGGTAGGGGTAGATGCCGATAAGGGGGAGGCGGCGCGGAGAGGATTAAGGCACTGGGGTGCAGCAGCGATGGTGCCAGAGGGGGATAGAAAAGGGAGGAGGGAGGCGTCAGCGAGGGCGAGGACAAGACTCGGCTGGCGGCGAGGGCGAGGAGAGAGGCGGCATGGGGAGGGGGGAGGGAAGGAGCCGACGCGGGGGACAGAGAAGGGAGGAGGGAGAGAAGGGAGGAAAGAGGCGGACGTACATAGATGGCAACGGCGACGGCAACGAAGCTCGGCAGCAAGGACAGCGAGGACGGCAAGGATGAAGCTCGGTGGCGAGGACGAAGCTCAGCGGCGAGGGTTTTGGAAGCGAGGGTTTTGGAGCCAAAGGAAAATTTTGGCAGCCTGACGGCGTCTAAATGAAATCTCCAGGGTTGGGTTTTATCTAGGAGACCGAGTGGCCTTATATAGCCGCAGATTTTCACAGGCGACTCTTTGTTAAACACAGTCTGTGAAGATGTATTAGTGCAGGCGGTTTGTAAATTGTAATTTAGAACCGCCTGAGCAGCCTAATGTAGGCGCGATTTCACAGTCGGTTCTTAGTTAAACACCACCTATGAAAAATATTTAAATTATGTTATTTCTTGGCGGCCTTATATAGGCGCAGATTTAACATGCGCCTCTTATTTAAACACCGCCTGTGAAAAATGTTTAAATTATGTCCTTTCTAGTATATTTGTCTGTTGCCACTTCGCGCGCAGAGATAATAAATGTGCATCGTTGCCACAATGAACATATAGAACCGCAATCAAATTGCAATCTAGAGAAGAACATTAACATTTCTTATTTTATACACATTGCGTGCCGTCTAAACTATACATTTCAGACTTGTATTCCTATGAAGCTCCCATCAATCGATCTAAACTGTACCGTCGAGCTTGGTCCCAAACACGTCTCTTATATTCCTCCAGATCCTAAGAATAACATTGATATTCTGTAAAATTGACAAATGTCGAATGAGGAATGATATATAACCTAGGTTGCCCACTAACACAAAGTTGCTAACCTTGACAAATAGATTATAGCAATCGGTTTCAACATCGGAACTTCAAGTAGTAACATTCTGACATTAATACTAGGAAACACCCCTACGAAATATCAATTTAAGCAACATAAGAAACCACTTCAAATAAGTTCGGCAACAATTACTAATTACTTCGGCAAACTAAGTCTATCTTACAATCTCTTGATCAAGAACCCCAAGGCAGAGAAATCCTGAGCGATGGACATTTGGGTGGAAGAATTCAGGTGGATAGGCGCATCTCGGAGGTACCAAGGGATAGTAGTCTGAGAAGGAGATTGTCAGTGGGTAGTAACTACCTTCCCAGTCAATCTACAAAGGAAATTCATTAATAAGGGGACGATGGTTATACTAGATTGTTGTTATTTTTCATGACTTACCCCTTCTTTACCGGGGACGATGCACTGCCACTTCATTAAGTCTCTTGACTCAGACTTCGCAGAGAAATCCTACATAAAGAAATTGGACAATAAGTGACGCAAATGGCGAGCCATGAAATTGAAAATACCAAAAACAAACAAGAAGGAAAAGCAAAACTACAGAGCGACCGGTGTGCCATATGTACATACATGGGGGTGGTTCTTGCGCCACACCAAGCGCTCCTCCTTGAGTCGGCCACACGGCAAGTCGTAACAAAGTTCCCGGACATGAACGATGATGACGATGTAGAATAGGAGGGAGTAGTGACGGCGACGACGACAACGGCGATGGTGAACAGTGAATGGAAGGCGACAGTCGCATTGGAGTTGGTCGATCGCTAAAGGGTTTGAACAGAGAGCGGCTAGAGATGGACGGAAGGGAAACGCGAGGCCCCAAGAGGAGGAGGTGTGGAGAACTTAATTGCTGTCGGTGGTGAAGAGACGGGCGAGATAAAAGTGTGTCTTCCATTGTTGACAAAGCGAGACAAGCGGCCCGATGAGGAAGAGCTGTGGAAAACATAGTTTTGGCGGGTACGGTGGTGCAGAGAAGTGCGACTGGCATGCGAGACCCTCCTCCCTCCTCGAAGATGAACTAAACACCGCCTGCGAAGATGTATTATCACAAGCGGTTTTTAATATAGTACCGGCTGTGAAAAAAGTGAGAGCGGATGGAGTTGGACGGAAGGAAACACGTGCCCAGAGGAGTAGGAGGTGTGGAGAAATTAGTTGCGGCCGGTGGTGAAGATACGGGCGAGATAAAAGTGTGTCTTCCATTGTTGACACCGGGAGACGAGCGGCCATGTAAGTGCATGTGATGCCCTCGTTTCTGTAGAACACAGAACCGAGAACTGATGCATATGTGTGCCCAGGATGTTCATCACACATACACATATCATGCACAAACTGAATTCAGAATATATATTACCATGAATAACAGGGTTTATTACAATATGAGTCTTGGACTCATTCTAGCAGCGGAAGTCTTATCTTAGCAGCGGAAGTCTTAATCTAGCAGCGAAAGTCTAAGTCTAGCAGCGGAAGTCTTTATTCTAGCAGCGGAAGCAATCTAAGCAGCAGCAGCGGCTCCATCTCTACTCCATCCCCATAGGCAAGGTTGAGGACAGATTCACACGCCTAATGCTCCATGGGGTCTTCATAGTACTCCTCTCCTATTGCTGATGATGAAGTAATAATGCAAGTTTGAGTACAATGATGTACTCAGCAAGTGCGGGAAAATATGATATGTAGCTTATAGCAAGGAAGCTAATAAAAAAGGCTCATTGCAGAATGCAAAGTTTATTTCTCAAAACACGATAAAAACAGCAACTCAGCTTTAAGTGAATGTAATCCCAACATTAACATACCTTCATTATGATTCATCCCTTTTCATGTCTCAACCAGACATCAACTTTGCTCATGAATACCTTCTCGTATTCACTACAATCTCATGAATACCATCTCGTATTCACTACCATTCATCTCATAATTAATTTCGTCTCATCTCGAGACCCAAATCTCGTTGCCATGACTCAACAGTCATGCAACCAATCTCATTACCTGGACTCAATAGTCCTGAAAAACAAAACCAAAGACCAAACCATAACCAAAACCATCCCAAAATTCATACCAACTAATCATGGACGTTGGCCAGGTGCTCGTGACCGTAAGCTCAGCTACCATGATAGTTTTAAGAGTCTACAGAGTTTGTACCACTTTACCCACAAGTTTTTGATTTCGTCACCGGTTGGCGACTGCAGAACCTCCATTATACCAGTACACAACCATCGGTGTATGGCCAAGAGATCACAAAATAGCCTTTACAAAGGGGTTACTAGATGTATGGACTCACTAAGGTTTCACCGGCGGGCTAGAATCTCCAATTCTCCCACCTACTACCCCCCTCTTGTGCCATGGAGTTCCCAGGGCAGTCCTCACTCGACTCCCATTCCCCATGCCTTCCACGGTCCATAACAATCTATCAACTTACCTAATTACTCAGCTAAGCCGCACCCATACTTGGCCTTGTGGTGGCACTGTTATCCTGGCATGCATATGCTCGCATGAACCGGTCCTTAGATCTACGGCAAGTAACAACCATCTCATGCTACCTCATTCACAAACCCAGACTTGCCTAGATCTCCCTCCAATTCACGTTCATTAACAACATCCATTTCTCATTATTCATACGAGTGCAGTTAGCTAGACACATCTATCTCGCTTCCCATAATCCCATGGACTCAGCGAAGCAAAAAAGTAAAAACCATACCCGACTCATAAACTTCCCTAGCGACAAGGGTGGTTTAACAAAAACTACTAAACTCCTATAAAACGGTTTCCCATCAATTTGAATCAGCACACACACCTTTTTGCAAACAAAACAGTTTTCCAAAATATGGGAACAATATGGTCAAGGAGCACTTGCCTTGTTCTTGCGGTTCCTATTGCTCTTGGATCTCGAAACCTTATTGTTTTAGCTCGTTGTAGACAGCTCCCTGAGCTTGTCCTTCTATACGCGATCACGCACATACAAGATTCATAGCAATCAATAATCATGCACAAACTCTACTTTAAGATGCAACGATGCATATGCATGTTATTCCTATGATGCAGTTTAGTTGTACGTGTTTTTGCGTGGCTTGCATGGGGTTTACGATGAACATAGGTGCAAAGATCAATTGTGGACGTGGCGATGATGTTGACTTTAGATCAAACCGATCAACACGTGATCTGTCCACGAAAAAGCTTCTGTTCGAAAGGGATCGAAGAACAGATGCAAAGAAAACGCGATGATGTCGTAAGGTGGTATTGGAGACCTACCTTACCTCCTTCGAGCTTTTCCTCAGGTCGTCGGCTCTCCTCCGGCGATGGCAATCGTCTCTGGGCTCGTCGCCGATCTCTCTAGTGGTTGTACTCCGGCGAAGGGGTTTACTCGGTGAGCTGGGGGCTAGGGCTCTAAGTTGTCGGCTCAGGAGGTGGAAAAGAAGTTCGTGATTGCGGCCAAAGGTTTTCGGTTCTATTTATAATCGGGAAGAGAAGAGTCCTCCTCTGATCATAATTCGAATAAGAGTCCTACTCAAATTGTTTTTGGATCTTAACAACTTATCTTCAATTAATTTGGTGTGGTAGCAACGTGGAATTCGTGTTGGTTTCCTCAGTACCGAGGGTTCCCACGCGTACAGAAGAAAAACCGCTTCAGAATCGCGTCCTTCTGCAGGGATAAGCTCCGGAGGCCCACGTGTCCAGCAGAGGCCTGGGCTTCCCTTTTCCGCAGACGCGAGCTCTAGTTGTGCTGCGTGTCAGGCGGGCGAGACCTCCCTCTTACTCAGAGGTGAGCTCCGCGTGTGCCACGTGTCCTTGCGGGCGGGACCTCCTCTCTTTCTAGAGACAAGCTCTGCGTATGCCACGTGTCAGTTCCGGATCCCCCCCAATCTTCGGAGGTAACTCTGAATGTGCCACGTGTCGGTGCCGGACCTCCCCTCTCTTCGGAGGTGGGCTCTGATATTGCCACGTGTCCTAACAGCGCCAAACTTCCTTTCTCCTCAGAGACGAGCTCCGAGGTTGACACGTGTCCAACGGTGATGGACCTCCCGGAGATGAGCTCCAGAGGTGACACATGTCCGATAGTGTCGGACCTCCCAGAGGTGACATGTGTCCGATAGTGTCGGACCTCCCGGAGACGAGCTCCGTAGGTGACACGTGTCCAGTAGGACCGGACCTCTCGGAGGTGAGCTCCGAGAGCGACACGTGTCTGGCGGGGCCAGACCTCTCGGAGGTGAGCTCCGAGAGTGACATGTGTCCCGCGCGGCTGGTCCTCTCTCTTCCGCGGTGACTAGCTCCGATGAAGACACGTGTCCTGCGGGTCTGGCATTGCTCCTTCTGCAGAGGCTAGCTCCTAAGGCAACACGTTTCTCACGGGGTCGGACCTCGCCCTTTTTCACAGAGACGAGCCCCGAGCCTGCCACGTAGCCAGTTTGACGGCGGACTTCTCCCCCTCTGCAGGGATGAGCTCCGGACGCGCCACATGGCCAGCGGCCGCGGAAATTTTCTACAGCGCTCCTCGGCGAACAGGAATCGGCTCTTTTTGGCTATTTTTTAATATTTTCTGTCTCTACTTATTTTAAATGTTTTTTCTACATAAATATGAATTCATGCAGAAATAAAAAATGAGGGTGTCACAAATCTACCCCCCTTAAATTGAATCTCGCCCTCAAGATTCGTTAGTGGAGAATAGATGAGTGAATTCTACCTTGATGTCTTCTTCACGCTCCCATGTAGCTTCAGCATCGGTGTGATGGCTCCATTATGCCTTGCACCAACAGATCACTTTGTTCCTCGTGACCCTTTCCTTTATGTCCAAAATTCGGACAGGGTGCTCTGCATAAGTCAGATCCTCTTGAAGTTCAAGCTCATCCATTGGTACTTGCTCTTCCGGCACTCTCAAGCACTTCTTGAGCTGGGATACATGAAACACGTCATGTACGTCGGAGAGGTGTGTTGGGAGCTCTAGTTGATAGGCTACTTCTCCTCGCTTGTCCATAATTTTAAATAGTCCGATGTAGCGAGGTGCTAGCTTGCCTTTGACGATGAAACGTCGTTGGCCTCGGATAGGCGATACCTTAAGGTATATGAAGTCTCCTACTTCGAAAGTCAACTTTATTCGCCTATTGTCCGCATAGCCCTTTTTGGCGTGACTGAGCAGCCTTCAAGTTCTCCCGTATTGGACTTGCTTCTCAGCCTCTTGTAGCACTTAGGGTCCAAACACTTGATTCTCTCCGGTCTCGTTCCAGAACAGCGGCGTTCTACACCGTCTACCGTACAATGCTTTGAAAGGCGACATCTTCAAGCTAGCTTGATAGCTATAGTTATAGGAGAATTCGGCATATGGAAAACTCCTATCCCAACTACGCCCATGTTTCAAGGCGCAAGCTCTCAACATGTGCTCCGAAATTTGGTTTGTCCTTTCGGTTTGTCCATCAGTCTGCGGGTGGTAAGCGGAGCTAAAATCTAGTCGTGTACCCATAGCTTTATGCAGCTTCCTCTAGAACCTAGAGGTAAACTGAGAACCCTGATCTGAGACTATCCTCTTTGGGACTCCATGGCGGCACACAATTTTCTCCATGTACAGCTCGGCTAGTTGTGCAACGTTGTACTTGATCTTTATGGGAAGAAAATGGGCGGTTTCCTTCAATCGGTCCATGATAACCCAGATTGAGTCGTAACCCGACTGCGTACGTGGCAATCTGACGATGAAATCCATACTGATATCTTCCCACTTACACTCGGGTACCTTCAAGGGTTGCAACAGTCCAGCGGGTCTTTGATGTTCGGCCTTCACCCATTGGCATGTGTCGCATAGGGCGACATACTTGGCTATGTCCCTCTTCATACCATCCCACCAATAACAAGTCTTCAGGTCCTTGTACATCTTGGTACTTCCGGGATGTATGGAATAAAGTGAGTCATGTGCCTCCTTTAATATCGTGTCGCGGATGTGCTTCACGTTAGGCACACAAATCCTTTTTCCTAGCCAAAGCGTACCCTTCTCATCTTCCTTGAAGTCATTTTCTATTCCTTGTTGGATCCTTTCCTTGATCTCCTTGATCTCCTCATCCGTATCATGGCCGCCTCTTATCTCTTGTTCCAACAAAGAGTGGAGTTCCATCACTTCCATCTCGTTCAAGAAACCGAGATGTAACCGTTCAAACTCCTTTCGTAGCTCGGGTGGTAGCTCCCGAACCGTAACTTGGTGACATGCTCCCTTCCGGCTCAATGCATCAGCTACTACATTGGCCTTTCCGGGGTGATAGTTGATTCCAACATCATAATCCTTGATGAGTTCCAACCATCGACGTTGCCTCAAATTTAGATCCGTTTGTGTGAATATATACTTGAGGATTTTATGATCCGTATAGATCTCACATCGATGACCAAGGATATAATGTCTCCAAATCTGTAATGCATGCACCACGGCTCCGAGTTCCAAGTCATGTGTGGTATAATTCAGCTCGTATTTCTGGAGTTGTCTTAACGCATAGGCTACCACTTGTCCTTCTTGCATGAGCACACATCCAAGCACTTGTCTGGATGCGTCACAATATATGTCAAAGCTCTAGCTTACGTCCGGCAATACAAAAACAGGTGCTGTGGTTAGCCTTTTCTTGAGCTCCTCAAAGCTTTCTTGGCATGCTGGTGTCCATTGGAAGGCTTTTCCCTTTGTTAGCAACTCCATCATAGGCTTTGCTATCTTAGAGAAGTCCTTCATGAACCGGCGGTAGTATCCAGCCATCCCAAGAAAACTCCAAATACCCCAAACATTTTGCGGTTGGTTCCACTTCAGAACATCTCCCACTTTTCCGGATCAACCGATACTCCTTCCTCAGAGATAATGTGGCCTAAGAACGATATTTCCTGTAACCAAAATTGACATTTGCTAAGATTGGCATATAATTGATTCTCCCGCAGATTTTGCAATGTCAATCTCAAATGTTCTTCATGCTCCTCCTCGCTTTTCAAATACACCATGATGTCGTAAATGAAAACCGACGAACTTCTCCAAGTACTCCATGAAGACCTTGTTCATGAGGTACATGAAGTATGCAGGTGCATTCGTTAACCCAAAGTACATAACGGTATATTCATACGAACCATACCGTGTCCGAAAGGCAGTCTTGGCTATGTCGGAGGGCTTAATCTTCAGATGGAAGTATCCTGACCGAAGATCAATCTTGGAGAAGACTCGGGATCCCTTCATCTGGTCGAACAGGTCCTCTATACGGGGCATAGGGTACTTGTTCTTGATCGTCGCCTCATTGAGAGACCTATAGTCCACGCACATCCTTTGGGTTCCATCCTTATTGTCTACGAAGAGCACGGGGGCTCCCCATGGTGATGAGCTTGGGCGTATAAATCCCTTCTCTAACTGCTCCTAGATTTGCTTCTTCAGTTCCACTAGCTCGTCTACGGGCATCCTATAGGGTCTCTTTGCCATAGGTGCGGTTCCGGGTACTAGGTCAATGGAAAACTCGATGTCCCGGTCAGGTAGCATACCGGGAAGTTCTTCCGGGAACACGTCCGAAAATTCTTGAACCACCGGAATGCTGTCCAGGGTTGCTTCTTCGACGTGGTTCAACGTTGCCTTCTCGGTTGCCAGTTGGGCTGACTCAAACTCGATACGGGTACCGTGCTCGTTTGTCAACTGCACGCTCCTCTCAGCACATTGGATTACTCCGTTGTGCTTACTTAACCAACCCATGCCGAGTATTATGTCAAGCCCTTGGGAATCCAAGACAATGAGGTCGGCAAGGAAGTCTACCCACCTTATTTTAAGGTTTACTTTCGGACATACTATATTTGTCCTCATCTCCCCACTGGGAGAATTAACCAACATAGTATATTTCAAGTGTGATATGGGTAGATTATACTTGGCAACATACTTGGATGATATGAAGGAATGCGATGCTCCGGAATCAAATAGAATGGTGGCTGGGTTGGAGTTGGCAAGGAACATACCAATCACGACATCCTCAGCCTGTTGCGCTTCCTCAGCAGAGACATGGTTTACGTTGCCGCGAGCGTAGTTCTGCTGTCCACGGTTCCCTTGATTGGCTCCTCCGTTCGGCCGTGGGTTCTGGTTGGGCACGTTGCCTTGCTGTCCAGGACCTCTCCTCGGGCACTGGCTCGCGAAGTGTCCTGTTTCTCCGCATGCAAAGCATGCCTTGTTGCCCACGACATCAGGTACGTTGGGGCGGGGGTTTTGGACAGGGTTGCCCACATTGGGTCGGGGCGCAGGAGGTAAAGGCACACGGGGTGCTTGTGCAACGGTTCGTTGCTGTGGTGGCTGATTAGGGCGGTATGCAGGAGCGGTCGGTCCATACTGTGGTGCAGCTGGGGGCATGTACCGAGGGCGTACGTTGCTCCCTTGTGGCTGGTATGGCATCTTCCTTTTGCCCTCTTGTCCAATCTCTCGGATCTTCCTTTTAACCACTATGGCTTTGTCAACTAGCTTCTGGAAGTTAGCATAGTCATTGTTGAGGAGCTGAACCTGGATCTCATTGTTCAACCCTCTCATGATAGGTACTGCTTCGTTTGGTCCCAGTTGACATCTTCGGGGGCATACCTTGAAAGCTGCGTGAACTTGTTGAGGTACTCGTTCACGCTTTCCTTGCCCTGGCGGAGGCCTTCAAACTCCTGTTGTTTAAGCATCATGACAACAGCAGGGATGTAGTGAGAGCGGAAACTCTCATTGAACTCGGTCAAAGTGATAGTCTCTGGGTAGTCATGAGCGTTGCAAAGGGCATCCCACCAGTCAGCGGCTGCTCCCATGAGTTGGTGCGACGCGAAGAGAACCTTCTCTCGGTCATTGCACTGAACTATGGCAAGCTTCTTCCCCATGGATTTCAACCAATCATCTACCTCCATGGGATCATTAGCTTGTAAGAAAGTAGGTGGTCGAGTCCTCATGAACTCTCCTAGTCTGTTGTGAGCCGTTGGTGGTGGCAGTGGTGGCGGTGGTGCCGGAACGGGGTTGTTGTTGTTGGCCTGCAGCTGACCCAAAGTTTGGATCATGGTTTGCATAAGCTGATTCTGCATGGCCATCAACCATTCCAAGTTTTTTTTCACCAGCTCCGGGGTTAACAGGAACTTCATCGTGGCCATCCTCTTGGTTGCCACGGATGTTCCTTCCCTGGCGGCCGGCGTTTCCTCTCACCATCTATGAGAGGGAATGGAATAGAATAGAGGTTAGAAGTTTAGATAGATCCCCTTATCTATATGCATCAAGGTGGATGGTCTATATATATTAGCCCATATGAGGATGTGAACAAGTGCCGAGGCATCTCACACCTCTTTCTACTTATGTGTGGATATGGACAACGCTTGAGACGTCCCACAACTCACACTAAGCACACAAGCATAAACAATCATCACAAAAGTTTCACACAACTCCTATTCAAGGCTTATTCAATGGGGGTCCTATGGGGTTTTCGGGTGATATCAATCTGTGACTTCACCCTATGTCAAGGTGGTTTGGGGTGGTACCAATCTATGATCCAACTATGGCCTCTCCTAGGCTTGCATCCCATGGTCAGCGTGGCTTCTAATACCAATCTGTTACTAGGGTGCGTCCTACAGTCAACGGGTTCAGCTACCAATCTGTGATCATTCTAGGTTTGTGACCTACAGTCAACCGTGGTAGCTTGGTACCAATCTGTTGATTGTACCAATCTGTGAATAGGCATGGTGTAAGGGCCTCAGTTTTTGACACACATTTGCAGTGTTCATCACCACACCACACACCTCATTTGAGGAAGAATGATGAACACAAATGAAGAGCAAGTAACAATTATCAACATGCTCATTAGAGAACAAACTTACACATTGCAAAAGTGGTATTTCCCACATGTGATATAGATGGGCTGGACATATGAAAACTCCTACACTTTACTAAGGATGTCCATGCCAAGTTTCACCCAAATTCAAAACCTTTTTGAGGTCAGTTTGGGTATAGTTAGGAAGAGGGAAGTTTGAAACCTTATTCAAATTCAAACTGTTTTTATCCCATGAATTTAAAAGTGGAAGGCATATTCTTACTCAGCACATTTTTGTGAGCTCACACACCAATTTTCACTCCATTTGGAGTTGATCTTGACATGAGCTAAGTGGGAGAAATTCAAACTTTATTTGAATTTCAAACTGAACTTGTGCTGAAATCCATTCAAACCAAACCCCATTTGAACTTTGATCAATTCAAATGGCTCATGGGTGAATAATTTGAATTGCCAAGGGTAGTATGGGGTTCACTGTTTACAACAGTGATTAGGAGTAAATTTCAGAGGTTAAAACTGGAGGTGGGACCCACATGTCAGCCACTGCTCAGATCAAACCGACTGAGACTTTTTCACTCGGGTCGCCAAGCCGCAGCGGTGATCGCCACCGAGGGCAGCCGCCGCGCCAGCAGCTGCTTGCCCACGCGCGGACGCAAGGCGGTGCAGAGCCTTCTTAAGGCGCCTGCCCCCTCCTCGGCCGAGGCACCACCGTTCTTCCCCGCAAGAACTCAGCGCCGGCCGAAAACTTCCACAGCTCGGACTTGATCGGAGAACGCCGATCGCAGCTCCCTCCTTCCACTCCAGAGCCCTAGCAAGGTACTAGAGACCTTCCTGCGTCCTCCCCGTTGCTAGAATTCGGTTGAAACCGATTGATATCGGCTGTGCCGAAAGATCAAACTCGGAACTTGGAACCGCCGCACCTCGGGCTCTCGTGGACAGCCCAACTAGGGCGTTGTCACGCCCGAGCCAAGGCACCCTTGGACGCGCAGGTGACCGGTGCTGCTCATCCCTGAGCCACAGCTCGAGTGGTTGCTCACCGGCGGTGAATTTCCACTTTTCCCCTTTCTGTGTGCAGAACGACCTTCGGGTACGATTCTGTTTAATTCGTGCTCTAGAAAGGATTAGAGGGCCTCAGGCCGCTCTCACATGAGCTAGACACGGTAACGCACAAGTTGCCTTCACAACTCTGGGCCGGAGAACCTCTGTGCCCGGCGTAATTTAAGGTCTACTAATGGCGGAACGAACTGGCGGCATCAGGCGCATGGTGAGGACCTATTTCGGGCCTTCCCCGAGCTGCCTCGAGCTTATGTGGACCTTCTCTAAGGTCCACTGATGCTCCCCGACCGGTTTCCCAAGTAGCTGAGGTGCTAGGGTAGTCAGCCGACATGGCCGAAGTCGTTCTGAGGTGGCGGCTCGTCGCCGACCATGCTCCGGCCGTTGTCATGAGCAGCTGACCCTCGGATCCTGTTCCCCGAGTAAAAGTAGGCAGGGGTGGCCAGAATTGAGAAGTTTGGAGCTGTACAGCAGCCGGCGGCAAGCTCTCCGGCGAGATCCCTCGGCGGCGGGGCGCGGGTGTCGCGAGGTTGAAGAAGGGGGTGGACCCCAGCTGTCAGCGGGAGATATTTTGAATCGGGATCCGGCTGCGGCCGGGATAGGGTGTGCTGGCACGCAAAATCCTTGTGGGCCGCGATGTGCCATCGCCTAGGCGTGCGACGCGTGTCCCCTGGGCCCACGCGCGAGTTTAAACTTTTCCCCAATTTTCAGATTTCCTTCAAACTTCAAATCCTCATAACTTTGGCTAGAAAGCTCCAAATTGAGTGAACCAAATTTTGCTGGATTCAGCTCTCTGAGTACTTTCCAGAAAATCAAGTTTCACTTCATGAAAACCCTTAATTTTCCAGAATTAATTCCTCAAAATTTAAACTGTTAGGACTTTTAACTGGAGAATCCTGTGAAGGAAAATCCTGAAATTTTGCTGGGATGTTCACCAAAATATCCCTGAACTACCATAAAAATTTCAGATCCATTTGAGCTCATCTGATCCATCTAATGGTGTGATTAGTGAAACTGTTCCAGATAAAATAGAAAATGTTCAGAAACATTTTCAGAATTTCCTCTGAAATTGTTTAGCTCATATCTTTAGTTAGGGACTTCCAAATTAAGTGAGAACAAATCCATTAGAACCCTCTGAAAATCTAGTTTTCAGAAAGTCATAGTTTGTTTCATGAAAATTCCTAGAACACCCTAAGACTTCCAATTAAGGTCAAGGACATAATTAATTGTGGAGGGCTCAAATGAGCTTTGCTGCAACTAAAGCTTGACCAAGTCTCTGTTTAGGTCGTAACCAAGCCATAGTAAAAGTTTCACAGTCATTAGGTCTGTCTAGCAAGGGTTATAGACTTCACAACTTCAAAGTTAATACAAATGCATTTAAATTGATACATATGTTTCTTATATCATGTAGTCGCTAAGGTCGAGGAGGAACCCGAAGTCCTAGACTTTGTTACTCCGGAGGAACAGCTAGCCTACGACCAAGAGCAGCAAGGCAAGCTCCGGTTTGCATTAACCTTTTTACAAATTTTTATTGTTTTGAGCATATACTTGTTTCCTTTATTCTGTGCATTAGAGTCTTGTTTGGAAGCCCCACTGCATAGCCAAGAGAACCATGGGTTGGGTTTAGGATTGCAAACCCCGTTAGCTACTGCATTGCTAGGATAGAGTAGGATTCGGTACAAGTCGAGTAGTTGGAACTACTCGCGAGAATAGGCTAGAGGCACATTGCTCGGGTAGAGATAGCACATGATACACATGGCAAGAAAATGAGACCGAGCGGAGAGTAAGGGCAGCAGGACTTTGGGGCCTGTGTGCTGTAGCTCCGCTTGTGTCGATTGAGGACCGAGCCGTGTACGGGCCTGTTGAACAAGCTAGAACAGTACCAAAGACCTACCGGCTATATGGGAACCGGGAAACTGATGTAACTCGGGTAGCTGGGTATTGAGGCATTGCCCGTTGTTCAGAGGGTAGGTTGAGAGCTCGAGGTGTAAATCAGCTGGTGGCACAGAGATGCGCGTGCAGGGACCTCTTGATCGGGACGATGGGACCGGTTCAATATTTGGCTGACGAGTGAAAGGTAGTTGCGTACGGCGTCCGTGATGGTTGTTGTAGGCAACATCGAGTACGGGCGTACGTGACTGGTTGTTCGGGTAACCCTGCAGGTGTAAATCGATTATAATCGCCGTCCCTCGCGGTCAGTGAGTACCACTTGTTCACTGTACTGTGACGTAGAAAGAACAGGCTAGACACATGTTAAAATGCTGCTGATTGAAAGATGGACATTGATTGTTAATGATATGCTGTAGTCTAGAGCTAACTAAAGTTCTTTTCAACTTTGGGCAAAGTACATGAGAGAAATGCGTTTCTTGTTTGATTGCGGCTCTCTCATGTGCCTTAGCGTAAGGTTCTCCACAACCTGCTGCTAAAACTTGAAAGTAAAGTTCTACTAATTAGGCGAGTCCTTGCAAATGATTTTTACCTCATGTAACCCATCACCCTCATGTAGAAGTTCCATGTTTAGGTGAGATGGGTCAGACTTGCTGAGCCTTCGTGCTCACTGCTTGTGTTTGAAGCTTTTGCAGGGTTCTATGAGGAAGGGACTCCCGAAGAGGAGATGGAACCCCAGGAGGGGAACCCCGTCGAGTGGGAGTCGTGCACGCCACAGAGTTAGTGTGCGTGTGTGTGCTAGCAAGGACACGTTCGAGGGCTGAACTTGACTTGATGCGTAGTCTACGCCCGCGAGTGTGGACTAAACGTATTTTGATGTAAACATGTTCATAAAACTGTTTATGTAATAAACTTCCGCTTCCGCTTTGTACCTTTGATGTGTGTTATACGGTTCTGTGCAACGCAGCACCCCTCAGCGTGATCCTGGCTCGACAGGACCAAATGGGGTCGTGTCAGTGTGGTATCAGAGCTCGCTTGAGGTTTAACACAGTACAAAGGTCTTCTTTTCCAAAAATCCAGTGAGGAACGAGTTAGTAGCCCGTATAAGGATGTTATTAGTATATAGAAAGTGGCTTATTAACCTATTTGTTATGTCGGAAAATCGTGCATCTCGGGACATTCATGCCTTGGGGGTGCACGTAAGCGCTGTCCACCAGTGCGCACAAGCTGAAGGGTGGAGCCCGATGGCTGGCAGGTAACCCGACCCGCTTTAGTATCCTCTACGACTCTTCATGTCGTTTGGGGTATTCGAGCAACGTCTGTCCCTGGCGTGCGTGGTGCAACATGGGAGACCCCGTCACGTGGTCTGAGACGTGAACACGTAACTCAAGGCGTGTTTGGCTTGAGAACATCCGGGCGAGTGATGACGGCCGGGTGTACGAACTATATGGATTCCGTGCTCGGTGTGCAGCCGAGTCTGACTATTGATTGAGTTTCTGCAGGTAGCCTGACAACGAAACGGTAGACGTGTAGCATCCGTGTGCGAGTGATGAGTAGTGCCACTGAACTAACGAAGCCGGCTAAGCCCGGTATAGGTTTTTCCTTTGTGAGGACGTAGTACCGACATAATCTGGTGACGCATCGACGTCACACCCAACTAAATGAACAACTTCATTAAAAAACTTGAAGGTTTTGATCCAAAGTAGTAAAACTTGATGTAACTCCTTCACTTGAACAGGATATTCAAAGTTAACAAGTTTTCAACTTATAGGATGTTAAGGACAGAGCACTCTGTTTTCAGCTGAATCAAGGCTGAAGTTAATCAGAGGTTAGAGGTTGAGTTCTTTCGAGGTTGGGGTCGTATGATACATTTCTGGAAAGCGTTGGAAGAGCTTTACAACTATTCTGTTGAGGTCCAGAGGTGTTTCATCCCTTAACCACTCGAAAAATGCAGTAGAGTTGAAACTGTCCAGAAAACAGGACAGAGCAACGACTCTCTGTAAACTCTCTGTAAATTAAGCATAACTTCCTGCTTAAAAATCCAAAAATAGGAAATGAGGTACTTCTGGAAAGCTTATGAGATGGGTTACGACTTTGTAACAGAAAGTTTTGTCAGATTGGGAACAGAATTAACTGGGATTCTTTGATCAATTCAGTACCTAAAGCAGGGAGGTGCTGTCCAATTGATTCCAGAAATTCTGTTAACTTTGACATCTCATAACTTTTGAACTAGGACAGATCTTAGGCCAACCAAATACTTTCTGGAAAGCTATTGAAGTTAACTTTAATTTTGATGTTGAGCTCCAGAATTGGTTTTGCCTTTAACATGGCCTAAATCAGGTTGATATGGAAACTGGTCAGGGCTGTCATGGGAACAGCAGATCAGCAGTCAAATTTGTTTAAAATTTGAACTATGTTTCCAAGTTTTATGGGTTCAATGACATGTTTTATGTTATAACTCAGGGGTTTACTGTTTAAATAAATATTTGACAATTCTCAAATATATTTTTACAGATGGTAGCAGATAAACAGTTGGAGAACGGGTGGGTGGCTTCCCACTGTTCTGACCGTAGCGGCTACCCGGAAGCATTGTGGCAAATGCTCCAATATTTCGGGTACAACCAGATGCCACAATACTTCGCCAAGGAAGAAGGCGAAGAGGGGAACAAGACGTGAACGATCCATGTCGAGGTTCCTGCAGGACCTACGCCACCCGGTTGGGTGCCATTCACCGTCACTGTGAGAGGAAGACAACCGGAAGGGATGTGGCAAGTGGCAGCCCGTGACACTATGTCACGTTTCTGCCAACTACACATGCAGGCTATGGAGGGCACTCCATACACACTCGTTCCGGTGGAGGGACGAGCTCAGCATGTGTGGGAAGAGAGGTACCTGGAGGCAACAGACCCAAGTTGCCCAAGGTACAACCCCGCGGAGGCAAATCTCAGCCTCCAAATGAGGGCGGGAAACGCTGTGATGGACAGCCAAGCTGTTCATATGGAGCATCTCGCCACCAAGCTCAAGGAGAGCACAAGCCATGGAGATCATTTTGACAGTGCTCACAGCGCACTCCGCAATGTGCTCCTTCCGACGATCAAGCGACTGAATGAACAACACAATCAGTTGCGTCGTCTGAAGAAGGCAAAGAAGAAGAGCCGTGTTGACATCGCGGCGTTGCAAGAGCTGGTGCAGACCCTAACCCAGCAGAATGAGGACCTTGCTCAAGAGCGGGACGACACTATTGAGGAAGGACAAGGCTGGGAAGAGGACTACAACCAAGCTATGGACGAGGTGCATGCTTTGCAGGACCTCGTGCCCCCGGTGTTAGGCGTACCGGTAGTCTTGGGTCTTCCAGCCATGGGAGAACCCGGAATGGGAGAAGAGGTGGTAGACCCCGAGCCACCAGCAGAGGTACCGGAGGAGGACGACCCACAGGAGGTCGAGTTCTACTCCGAGTAGGGGGTTACGGTTGCCAAGTAGGGCAGCTAGGGTAGCGTAACCCAACTTTTGTAATCGGTGACATGTCGTGTAGACAGTAGCGTATGTATAGGTAGTGACGACATGAGCACGACTTCTCGGAGATCCGAGAATAATGTATCTTGTATAAAATTTATGCTTTATCAATATATGTGAACCTTGTGCAAATTAATCATGTGTCACTTCAATACCTACTGTTGCTTGTGGAATTTTAAGACATGTGCTAATCGCTGCTGTTTTGAATTTCAGAATGACGCGTACTCGTGCCAACCCTGACGTTGGGGGTACCAGTCAAGGGGGAGAGACCTCCCAACCACCTCCGGAGGACTCCTCGGGACAACAACAGCAACAGCAAACACCGCCACCGCCACTGCCGACGGTTACATTGGCCGACATTGTCGCGGCAATGGCGGCCTTGCATCAGCAGCACACAGAGCTGCTGCAAACTTTAATTGTGAATACGTCTCGCCCAGAGAGACGTCAGGATCGTGAGGAGCGCCAACAGAGCTCCTACTCCGACTTCCTGGCAACTCATCCCCCGGTATTCTCAAGGGCCGATGAACCACTTGACGCGGACAACTGGCTCCACGCCATAGAAATGAGGTTCGGGCTGCTCCAGATCAACGAGCAGCGCAATACTCAGTTCGCGGTCCAGCAGCTCCAACGATCCACGAGCGCGTGGTGGGCCAACTTCTGTGCTTCACAGCCCACCGACCGAGTGATGACCTGGGCGGAGTTCGGGACGGCCTTCAGGGCCTATCATATACCGCCAGGTCTGATGAAGAGGAAGACGCAGGAGTTCCTACACCTGCAACAAGGGAGCCAGAACGCGCTGGAATACTCCAGAGCGTTCAACGATCTCGCGCTCTATGCGTCGTATCACGCGGATACAGACGAGAAGCGGCGAGACCATTTTTACCAGGGGCTTAACCCGCTCCTGAAGGACAAGTTGGCGATGTTCAATCGCGGCAGCCTCAACGACATCATTGATGCTGCGATTGTTCAGGAGGACTCCGGCAAGGAGTTGGCGGCGGCAGAGCGAAAGCGAAGCGCGCCACAGAGCAGCGGAGAAGGAGGCGGTCCTTCTCAGAAGTTTCGGATGGTGAATCGCCCACCATCAGGTCCACGCTGGCAGCCACCACAGCGGTCGATGCCGTTCCGCAGTCGGCCGTACTCTTCACCGGCATTCCGGCCGGCACTGCCAGTACCACCGCAACAACAACAACACCAGCGGGCGATGCCGCGTGCGTTTGCACCTCAGCAACGCATGCCGGACTTTCGTCCACCGAGTACTCCACCAGCAGCGGCCACATGTTACAAGTGTGGTCGTCCAGGACACTTCGCGAGCAGTTGCCCGGAGAGGCAAGGCGGCGGAGTGGCACCACAGTTTCCGGGGAGGAATCAACCCCGGAACCCTACAAATGCGCGGCGGGCAAACCCTAGGCCCGGCACTGTCCACCAGCTTGCCATTGAGGACGTGCCGGAGGGCGAGCCAATCCTTGCGGGTATGTTCCAACTCCACCAGCATCCCGCTATAGTACTATTTGATTCAGGCGCCACGCATAATTTTATTAGCCAAGCTTTCATTGCTAAACACAGTTTGCCAATACTACCCACCGATAGTCCTTATGTGATCTGTTCACCGGGTGGGAAGATTTCAGCAAGCGTAATGGTCTCCAAAGCACCCTTATGCTTAGCGGGTAGAGTGTACCCCACGTCTCTCATTATCTTAGAGGGACAAAAGGTCGATGTCATCCTAGGGATGTCGTGGTTAACCTGCCACGGCGCTGTTTTAGACACCGTCCTTCAAGTCGTGCACTTAAACTCAGAAGTGCACGGTTCTCACTCATTATTTCTGGACAGTCCAGAAATAAAACTTCCAAGTGTCTATCAAGCCACAACCATCAGATTGGAAGACATTCCAGTGGTCCGAGAGTTCCCTGATGTATTCCCGGACGATTTGCCGGGGATGCCACCCGATAGAGAGGTAGAGTTCAAAATTGAACTTGCACCGGGGACCATGCCAATATCCCGAAGGCCGTACAAGATGGCGCCCAAGGAGTTGGCTGAACTGAAGACTCAGCTCACGGACCTTCTGGAGAAGGGTTTTATTAGGCCGAGCTCCTCCCCATGGGGCTGTTCGGCATTATTTGTCAAGAAGAAGGATGAGACGTTGCGGCTTTGCGTGGACTACCGTCCATTAAATGCCGTAACCATCAAGAACAAGTACCCGTTGCCACGGATCGACATGTTGTTTGATCAGTTGGTCGAAGCAAAGATCTTTTCCAAGATGGATTTAAGATCCGGGTACCATCAGATTAAGATAAGGGATGAGGACATTCCGAAGACGGCTTTCTCGACGAGGTACGGACTTTATGAGTACCTGGTCATGTCCTTCGGCCTCACCAATGCTCCAGCTCACTTCATGTACTTAATGAACTCTGTATTCATGCCGGAGCTGGATAAGTTTGTCGTGGTCTTCATCGACGACATCCTAGTATATTCCAAGTCGTAGGAAGATCACAAGAAACATCTGCGTATAGTCTTGCAACGGCTGCAGGATCACAAGTTATACGCAAAATTCAGCAAATGCGAGTTTTGGATATCGCAAGTGCCTTTCCTCGGGCATATCATCTCAGCGGAAGGTATCGCTGTGGACCCGAGCAAGATCACTCAAGTGCTGAATTGGAAATCCCCGTGAACTGTTCACGAGGTACGGAGTTTCCTCGGACTCGCAGGATATTATCGGAGGTTCATCCCGAACTTCTCGAAGATTGCCAAGCCAATGACAGAGCTGCTGAAGAAGGCTACCAAATATGTTTGGAGTCCAACATGTGAAGCAGCATTCAAGACTTTAGTCAAGCACCTGACATCAGCACCGGTTTTGGCGCAGCCAGACACAACAAAACCGTTCGATGTGTACTGTGATGCATCCGGCATTGGGCTCGGGTGTGTGCTGATGCAAGACCGAAGAGTGGTCGCGTATGGATCACGGCAGCTTAGAAACCATGAGCAAAATTATCCAACTCACGACTTGGAGCTCGCTGCCGTGGTACTTGCACTGAAGATGTGGAGGCACTACCTACTCGGTAACCTCGTACATTTATATACTGACCACAAAAGCCTCAAGTACATATTCACTCAGAAGGAGCTGAACATGAGGCAACAAAGATGGTTAGAACTGATAAAGGATTACGAAATAGAGATCCATTATCATCCAGGCAAAGCAAACGTAGTGGCAGAGGCGCTCAGCCGCAAGTCACACGTCAATAATCTGACCATCACACCGTTGGAAGAGAGCGAACCACCACTCCATGTGATTCCACACGGAGCTCTCTACAACCTAGCTTTGATCCCCACCATCCGTGAAGAGATAGCGGCAGCCCAGAAGAATGACAAGGGCATGTCACATTTGCGGAGACGTGTAGGCAGTGGGGAGTTGAAATGTTTCCGGAAGGACGGAGACGGCGTTCTGTGGTTCAAGGACCGGATCGTCCTACCCCGTAAACCGGAATTACAGAAGAAAATCTTTGATGAGGCTCACTTATCAAAGTTTTCTATTCACCCCGGCAGCAACAAAATGTATCAAGAACTCAGAAGAAAGTTTTGGTGGACACGGATGAAGTGCGAGGTTGCAAAATACGTGTCCGAGTGTGATACATGTCGAAGGGTGAAGGCAGATCATATGCGGAAACCGGGACTGCTGCAACCACTGGGCATTCCTGCCTGGAAGTGGGAGGACGTGAGCATGGATTTCGTCGTCGGTTTACCCACCACCTTACAGAAACATGATTCGGTGTGGGTGATCGTCGATCGGCTCACCAAAGTTGCCCATTTCATCCCGGTCAACACCAACTACAACGCCAAGAAGTACGCTGAACTGTACATCTCACGGATCCTATGCTTATACGGTGTACCCCGTACTATCATTTCGGATCGGGGCACTTTATTTGTGTCCCGTTTTTGGGAGCAGCTGCACGCTGCCTTGGGGACGAAGCTGATCCGTAGTTTAGCCTACCACCCGCAGACGGATGGACAAACCGAGCGGGTAAATCAGATTCTAGAAGACATGCTACGAGCTTGCGCTATCAACCACGGAAAGAATTGGGATGATCACTTGCCGTTAGCTGAATTCTCGTACAACAATGGGTACCAAACCAGCATCAAGATGGCGCCCTACGAGGCGCTATATGGGAGAAAATGCCGCACACCATTGAACTGGTGTGAGTCTGGCGAAAGGGTTACCTTCGGGATTGACCTTATCAACAACGCGGAAGAAAAGGTTCGACTAATTCAAGCGAACCTAAAAGCCGCTCAATCCCGTCAGAAACAGTATGCGGACCGGAGAAGGCGCGCATTACAATTCGAAGTTGGGGATCACGTATATCTACGGGTGTCTCCAATGAAGGGCGTAAACAGATTTGGGGTGAGGGGAAAGTTAGCACCCCGCTTCATCGGTCCATTCCAGATTACCAAAAGATGTGGATCGGTGGCATACCGGCTGAAATTACCAGAAGCACTTTCCGGTGTGCACGACGTCTTCCACATTTCCCAGCTGAGGAAGTGTCTCAAGCTATCAACTACCATTCAGCTGGAAGACATTGAAGAACTGCAACCGGATCTCACCTATCGGGAGGAACCGGTGCAGATTATTGATGAAAAGGCCCGAACCACACGCAACCGTACGTTGTGGTTCTACAAGGTTCTATGAAATAATCACTCCATGGACGAAGCGACATGGGAGAGCGAAGAATTCCTTCGCACTAACTACCCCGACTTTTTCACGTCGCATATCCGGTAATTTTCCACCGTCCTCTCTCTCATTTTCACCTTATAATCTCAGGACGAGATTCTCTTAAGGGGGGAGGAATGTAAGGGCCTCAGTTTTTGACACACATTTGCAGTGTTCATCACCACACCACACACCTCATTTGAGGAAGAATGATGAACACAAATGAAGAGCAAGTAACAATTATCAACATGCTCATTAGAGAACAAACTTACACATTGCAAAAGTGGTATTTCCCACATGTGATATAGATGGGCTGGACATATGAAAACTCCTACACTTTACTAAGGATGTAATGCCAAGTTTCACCCAAATTCAAAACCTTTTTGAGGTCAGTTTGGGTATAGTTAGGAAGAGGGCAGTTTGAAACCTTATTCAAATTGAAACTGTTTTTATCCCATGAATTTAAAAGTGGAAGGCATATTCTTACTCAGCACATTTTTGTGAGCTCACACACCAATTTTCACTCCATTTGGAGTTGATCTTGACATGAGCTAAGTTGGAGAAATTCAAACTTTATTTGAATTTCAAACTGAACTTGTGCTGAAATCCATTCAAACCAAACCCTATTTGAACTTTGATCAATTCAAATGGCTCATGGGTGAATAATTTGAATTGCCAAGGGTAGTATGGGGTTCACTGTTTACAACAGTGATTAGGAGTAAATTTCAGAGGTTAAAACTGGAGGTGGGACCCACATGTCAGCCACTGCTCAGATCAAACCGACTGAGACTTTTTCACTCGGGTCGCCGAGCCGCAGCGGTGATCGCCACCGAGGGCAGCCGCCGCGCCAGCAGCTGCTTGCCCACGCGCGGACGCAATGCGGTGCAGAGCCTTCTTAAGGCGCCTGCCCCCTCCTCGGCCGAGGCACCACCGTTCTTCCCCGCAAGAACTCAGCGCCGGCTGAAAACTTCCGCAGCTCGGACTTGATCGGAGAACACCGATCGCAGCTCCCTCCTTCCACTCCAGAGCCCCAGCAAGGTACTAGAGACCTTCCTCCGTCCTCCCCGCTGCTAGAATTCGGTTGAAACCGATTGATATCGGCTGTGCCGAAAGATCAAACTCGGAACTTGAAACCGCCGCACCTCGGGCTCTCGTGGACAGCCCAACCAGGGCGTTGTCACGCCCGAGCCAAGGCACCCTTGGACGCGCAGGTGACCGGTGCTGCTCATCCCCGAGCCACAGCTCGAGTGGTTGCTCACCGGCGGCGAATTTCCACTTTTCCCCTTTCTGTGTGCAGAACGACCTTCGGGTACGATTCTGTTTAATTCGTGCTCTAGAAAGGATTAGAGGGCCTCAGGCCGCTCTCACACGATCTAGACACGGTAACGCACAAGTTGCCTTCACAACTCTGGGCCGGAGAACCTCTGTGCCCGGCGTAATTTGAGGTCTACTAATGGCGGAACGAACGGGCGGCATCGGGCGCACGGTGAGGACCTATTTCGGGCCTTCCCCGAGCTGCCTCGAGCTCATGTCGACCTTCTCTAAGGTCCACTGATGCTCCCCGACCGGTCTCCCAAGTAGCTGAGGTGCTAGGGTAGTCAGCCGACATGGCCGAAGTCGTTCTGAGGTGGCGGCTCGTCGCCGACCATGCTCCGGCCGTTGTCATGAGCAGCTGACCCTCGGATCCTGTTCCCCGAGTAAAAGTAGGCAGGGGCGGCCAGAATCGAGAAGTTTGGAGCTGTACAGCAGCCGGCGGCGAGCTCTCCGGCGAGATCCCTCGGCGGCGGGGCGCGGGTGTCGCGAGGTTGAAGAAGGGGGTGGACCCCAGCTGTCAGCGGGAGATATTTTGAATCGGGATCCGGCTGCGGCCGGGATCGGGTGTGCTGGCGCGCAAAATCCTTGTGGGCCGCGATGTGCCATCGCCTAGGCGTGCGACGCGTGTCCCCTGGGCCCACGCGCGAGTTTAATCTTTTCCCCGATTTTCAGATTTCCTTCAAACTTCAAATCCTCATAACTTTGGCTAGAAAAATCCAAATTGAGTGAACCAAATTTTGCTAGATTCAGCTCTCTGAGTACGTTCCAGAAAATCAAGTTTCACTTCATGAAAACCCTTAATTTTCCAGAATTAATTCCTCAAAATTTAAACTGTTAGGAATTTTAACTGGAGAATCCTGTGGAGGAAAATCCTGAAATTTTGCTGGGACGTTCACCAAAATATCCCTGAACTACCATAAAAATTTCAGATCCATTTGAGCTCATCTGATCCACCTAATGGTGTGATTAGTGAAACTGTTCCAGAGAAAATAGAAAATGTTCAGAAACATTTTCAGAATTTCCTCTGAAGTTGTTTAGCTCATATCTTTAGTTAGGGACTTCCAAATTAAGTGAGACCAAATCCATTAGAACCCTCTGAAAATCTAGTTTTCATAAAGTCATAGTTTGTTTCATGAAAATTCCTAGAACACTCTAAGAGTTCCAATTAAGGTCAAGGACATAATTAATTGTGGAGGGCTCAAATGAGCTTTGCTGCAACTAAAGCTTGACCAAGTCTCTGTTTTGGTCGTAACCAAGCCATAGTAAAAGTTTCACAGTCATTAGGTCTGTCTAGCAAGGGTTATAGACTTCACAACTTCAAAGTTAATACCAATGCATTTAAATTGATACATTTGTTTCTTATATCATTTAGTCGCTAAGGTCGAGGAGGAACCCGAAGTCCTAGACTTCGTTACTCCGGAGGAACAGCTAGCCTACGACCATGAGCAGCAAGGCAAGCTCCGGTTTGCATTAACCTTTTTACAAATTTTTATTGTTTTGAGCACATACTTGTTTCCTTTATTCTGTGCATTAGAGTCTTGTTTGGAAGCCCCACTGCATAGCCAAGAGAACCATGGGTTGGGTTTAGGATTGCAAACCCCGTTAGCTACTGCATTGCTAGGATAGAGTAGGATTCGGTACAAGTCGAGTAGTTGGAACTACTCGCGAGAATAGGCTAGAGGCACATTGCTCGGGTAGAGATAGCACATGATACACATGGCAAGAAAATGAGACCGAGCGGAGAGTAAGGGCAGCAGGACTTTGGGGCCTGTGTGCTGTAGCTCCGCTTGTGTCGATTGAGGACCGAGCCGTGTGCGGGCCTGTTGAACAAGCTAGAACAGTACCGAAGACCTACCGGCTATATGGGAACCAGGAAACTGATGTAACTCGGGTAGCTGGGTATTGAGGCATTGCCCGTCGTTCAGAGGGTAGGTTGAGAGCTCGAGGTGTAAATCGGCTGGCGGCACAGAGATGCGCGTGCAGGGACCTCTTGCTCGGGACGATGGGACCGGTTCAATATTTGGCTGACGAGTGAAAGGTAGTTGCGTACGGCGTCCGTGATGGTTGTTGTAGGCAACATCGAGTACGGGCGTACGTGACGGGTTGTTCGGGTAACCCTGCAGGTGTAAATCGATTATAATCGCCGTCCCTCGCGGTCAGTGAGTACCACTTGTTCACTGTACCGTGACGTAGAAAGAACAGGCTAGACACATGTTAAAATGCTGCTGATTGAAAGATGGACATTGATTGTTAATGATATGCTGTAGTCTAGAGCTAACTAAAGTTCTTTTCAACTTTGGGCAAAGTACATGAGAGAAATGCGTTTCTTGTTTGATTGCGGCTCCCTCATGTGGCTTAGCATAAGGTTCTCCACAACCTGCTGCTAAAACTTGAAAGTAAAGTTCTACTAATTAGGCGAGTCCTTGCAAATGATTTTTACCTCATGTAACCCATCACCCTCATGTAGAAGTTCCATGTTTAGGTGAGACGGGTCAGACTTGCTGAGCCTTCGTGCTCACTGCTTGTGTTTGAAGCTTTTGCAGGGTTCTATGAGGAAGGGACTCCCGAAGAGGAGACGGAACCCCAGGAGGGGAACCCCGTCGAGTGGGAGTCGTGCACGCCGCAGAGTTAGTGTGCGTGTGTGTGCTAGCAAGGACACGTTCGAGGGCTGAACGTGACTTGATGCGTAGTCTACGCACGCGAGTGTGGACTAAACGTATTTTGATGTAAACATGTTCATAAAACTGTTTATGTAATAAAGTTCCGCTTCCGCTTTGTACCTTTGACGTGTGTTATACGGTGCTGTGCAACGCAGCACCCCTCAGCGTGATCCTGGCTCGACAGGACCAAATGGGGTCGTGTCACATGGCAGCTCTAATATCAATCTGTGACCTATCTAGGTGTGTGATCTACGATCAACCCATGACAGGTTGATGCCAATCTGTGTTTTTTATCTAGGCGTGTAATTTACTGTCAACCCATGGCTCTGATACCAATCTGTGACCCTCATTTCTGTAGAACACAGAACCGAGAACTGATGTGTATGTGTGCCCAGGATGTTCATCACACATACACATATCATCCACAAACTGAATTCCGAATATATATTACCATGAATAACAGGGTTTATTACAATATGAGTCTTGGACTCATTCTAGCAGCGGAAGTCTTATCTTAGCAGCGGAAGTCTTAATCTAGCAGCGGAAGTCTAAGTCTAGCAGCAGAAGCTTTATTCTAGCAGTGGAAGCAATCTAAGCAGCAGCAGCGGCTCCATCTCTACTCCATCCCCACAGGCAAGGTTGAGAACAGATTTACACGCCTAATGCTCCACGGGGTCTTTAAAGTACTCCTCTCCTATTGCTGATGATGAAGTAGTAATGCAAGTTTGAGTACAATGATGTACTCAGCAAGTGCGGGAAAATATGATATGTAGCTTATAGCAAGGAAGGTAATAAAAAGGCTCATTGCAGAAAGCAAAGTTTATTTCTCAAAACACGATAAAAACAGCAACTCAGCTTTAAGTGAATGTAATCCCAACATTAACATACCTTCATTATAATTCATCCCTTTTCATGTCTCAACCAGACATCAACTTTGCTCACGAATACCTTCTCGTATTCACTACCATCTCATATTCACTACCATTAATCTCATAATCAATTCCGTCTCATCCCGAGACCCAAATCTCATTGCCATGACTCAACAGTCATGCAACCAATCTCATTACTTAGACTCAACAGTCCCGAAAACCAAAACCAAAGACCAAACCATAACCAAAACCATCCCAAAAACCATACCAACTAATCATGGAAGTTGGCCAGGTGCTCGTGACCGTAAGCTTGTCTATCATGATAGTTTTAAGACTCTGCAGAGTTTGTACCACTTCACCCACAAGTTTGTGATTTCGTCACCTGTTGGCGACTGTAGAACCTCCATCATACCAGTACACAACCGTCGGTGTATGGCCAACAGATCACAAAATAGCCTTTACAAAGGGGTTACTAGATGTATGGACTCACTAAGGTTTCACCGGTAGGCTAGAATCTCCAATTCTCCCACCCACGGGCCCCCTCTTGTGCCATGCAGTTCCCAGGGCAGTCCTCACTCGACTCCCATTCCCCGCGCCTTCCACGGTCCATAACAATCTAGCAACTTACCTAATTACTCAGCTAAGCCACACCCATACTTGGCCTTGTGGTGGCACTGTTATCCTGGCATGTGCTCGCATGAACCAGTCCTTAGTTCTACGGCAAGTAATCACCATCTCATGCTATCTCATTCACAAACACAAGCTTTCCTAGATCTCCCTCCGATTCACGTTCATTAATAATATCCATTTCTCATTATTCATACGAGTGCAGTTAGCTAGACACATCTATCTCGCTTCCCATAATCCCATGGACTCAGCGAAGCCAAAAAGTAAAAACCATACCCGACTCATAAACTTCCCTGACAACAAAGGTGGTTTAACCAAAACATGTAAACTCCTATAAAAGGGTTTCCCATCAATTTGACTCAGCACACACACCTTTTTGCAAACCAAAATAGTTTTCCAAAATATGGGATCAATATGGTCAAGGAGCACTTGCCTTGTTCTTGCGGTTCCTGTTGCTCTTGGATCTCGAAACCTTATTGTTGCAGCTCGTCGTAGACAGCTCCCTGAGCTTGTACTTCTATACGCGATAACGCACATACAAGATTCATAGCAATCAATTATCATGCACAAACTCTACTTTAATATGCAACGATGCATATGCATGTTAATCCTATGATGCAGTTTAGTTGTACGTGTTTTTGCATGGCTTGCATGTGTTTTACGATGAACATAGGTGTAAAGATCAATTGTGGACGTGGTGATGATCTTGACTTTAGATCAAACCGGTCACCACGTGATCTGTCCATGAAAAAGCTTATGTTCGAAAGGGATCGAAGAACAGATGCAAATAAAATGCGATGATGTCGTAAGGTGGTATTGGAGACCTACCTTACTTCCTTCGGGCTTTTACACAGGTCGTCGGCTCTCCTCCGGCGATGGCAATCGTCTCTGGGCTCGTCGGCGATCTCTCTGGTGGTTGTACTCCGGCGAAGGGGTTTACTCGGCGAGCTGGGGGCTAGGGCTCTAAGTTGTCGGCTCAGGAGGTGGAAAAGAAGTTTGTGGTTGCGGCCAAAGGTTTTTGGTTCTATTTATAATCGGGAAGAGAAGAGTCCTCCTCCGATCGGAATTCGAATAAGAGTCCTACTCAAATTGTTTCTGGATCTTAATAACTTATCGTCAATCGATTTGGTGCGGTAGTAACGTGGAATTCGTGTTGGTTTCCTCAGTACCGGGGGTTACCACGCGTACAGAAGAAAAACCGCTTCAGAATCGCGTCCTTCTTCAGGGATAAGCTTCGGAGGCTCCACGTGTCCAGCAGAGGCCTGGGCTTCCCTTTTCCGCAGAGGCGAGCTCTAGTTGTGCCGCGTGTCAGGCGTGCGAGACCTCCCTCTTACTTAGAGGTGAGCTCCGCGTGCGCCACGTGTCCTGGCGGGTGGGTCCTCCTCTCTTTCAACAGACGAGCTCCGTGTACGCCACGTGTTAGTTCGGGACCTCCCCCTCTCTTTGGAGGTAACTCCAAATGTGCCATGTGTCAGTGTCGGAGCTCCCCTCTCTTTGGAGGTGGGCTCCGATATTGCCACGTGTCCTAACAGCGCCAGACATCCTTTCTCCTCAGAGACGAGCTCCGAGGTTGACACGTGTCCGATAGTGTCGGACCTCCCGGAGACGAGCTCCATAGGTGACACGTGTCCAGTAGGACCGGACCTCTCGGAGGTGAGCTCTGAGAGCGACACGTGTCTGGCGGCGCCGACCTCTCGGAGGTGAGCTCCGAGAGCGACATGTGTCCCGCGTGGCTGGTCCTCTCTCTTCGGCGGTGACTAGCTCCGATGATGACACGTGTCCTGCGGGACTGGCCTTGCTCCTTCTGCAGAGGCTAGCTCCTGGGGCAACACATGTCTTACGGGATCAGACCTCGCCCTTTTTCATAGAGACGAGCCCCGAGCCTGCCACGTAGAGCGGACCTCTCCCCCTCTTCAAGGACGAGCTCCGGACGCGCCACGTGGCCAGCGGCCGCGAAAATTTTCTACAACGCTCCTCGGTGAACTGGAATCGGCTCTTTTTGGCTATCTTTTTAATATTTTCTCTGTTTCTACTTATTTTAAATGTTTTTTCTACATAAAATATGAATTCATGTAGAAATCAAAAATGAGGGTGTCACAGTGCCTCTAGGTATCCCCGTGGGTTTTGGATGATTGATGACGACAAATAAGAGACTAATGAGCTGAGATGATCATAAGCACAAGATATTTCGAAGGCGGACACCTAAACTCTCAAAAAGGAAAAGGATGAAGAATGGCATTGAAGACTCGAAGAGTAAAAATTAGGGTTTCATTTGATTCTTTAGTAGGGTAGCCGTGTAAAAGTGAGAGTGTGTGTGTCAAGTGCATTGAGATCATAGAAGATAGGTCAAAGCGTAAGAAGTGTCGAATCCTTAGTGGAGAGTGCCAGTGAGGTAAACTCGGGTAGGCGGACTTGTCCGGGTAAGAGGCCAGACTAGTCCGGAAGTTCTACGGCTTAGTCCGTTTTGAGGCGGACTAAGAGTTCCTGACTAAGTTCGGACTTGTCCATTTTGGGACGGACTAGTCCGTTTCTCTCTTGGTGAGAGTGTTTTGGGACTAAGTCCCGGTAGACCGGACTTGTCCGCCTCAGATGCCGGCCTAGTCCGGGCTAGCCAGACTTGTACGTTTTCACACGAACCAAGAGTTCCTATGTGAGTTCGGGCTAGTACCTTCTGAGGCGGACTAGTCCCTATGGTTGTGAGATGAGAGCTCCCACGGCTAAGTCATGGTGGACCGAACTTGTCCGCCTCAGTGGCTGGACTAGTCCGGGTCCTCCACACTTGTCCGTTCTCACCTGGACAAAGAGTACCTGTGTGAGTTCGGGCTAGTCCGTTCTGAGGCGGACTAGTCCTTATGGTTGTGAGATGAGAGATCCCACGGCTAAGTCCTGGTGGACCGGACTTGTCTGCCTTAATGGACGGACATGTCCGGGTTCAGCAGACCTGTCCGTTCTCACCCGGACAAATAGTTCATGTGTGAGATCGAACTAGTCTGTTTTGTGGCGGACTAGTCCGGCATTTTGTTGGTGGCAACGGTTGGCTGTCAGGACTTCTATAAAAGGAGATGCCCCGACTTCATTTAGAAACCCGTGGAACCCTAGTGCTGCCACAGCTATCCTAGAGCCTCTCCAAGCCTTCTCCATTGCCTACTCACCCTCTTGAATCAATTATTGAGTGGATTTCACTTTTTGACGAGAGAAGGAAGAACTTCGTGTTTAGGCTCTTGGATTGATCTCGTGCGCTTGGTGTGAGTCTTTGTGACATGTGGCTTGTGAGATCCATAAAGTTTTGTGGAAGTGATCAAGTGGTAGCCTCAGATTGTGATCAGCCCCAAAACCATGTAAGTTCACCCTTGAGATAGTGAAGAACCGAGTTGGCCTTAGTGGCAACTTTGTGAGGAAAGGGTTGTTAAACCCGGTCCTTTGTGGACTCCTCAACGGGGACGTTGATTCCTGAGTGGAATCAAACCTCGGGCAAAAATCCTTGTGTCACTTTGGCATTTACACTTCATTGATCATTAGAATTGCTTAGGGTTAGTTTTGATCATTCCGCTATTATAGTATTCATTGATACAATCTTGAGATCCACTTTTATATCCTGTCAAATTTGTCATATTAAATTGCTAGATAGTTTATCTGCACTTTATTGAACTAAAATTTGAAGAAGAACCCATAGAAATGAAGTTTAGGCTCTCCCAGCAGTCTGATCGGACTAGTCCGCCACTGAGCAAGACTAGTCCGGCCTTTTAAGGCTTTTTCAGTAGGCTGACTGGACCAGTCCACCCCTGAGCCAGACTAGTCCGGCCCCTGTGTTTCTAATCTCGTTTAATTAAGTCATTTTATGTATTTTAGCCTATTTACCCCCTAGGCAATTTCAATTGGTATCAGAGCAAGTCTCTCCATCAAGAGTCTAACCACTCGGAGAGAATTTGGTTGGAGTGGAGGGACACGGGATGTAACCGACGTCACAACAACCCACATGACAAGAAGAAGAACACGGATGTGCTGCAAGACCATTCAAGTGACGATGAAGAAGTTCGCCAGCTCAAGGCACGACTTCGCGAGAAGCTAGGTCACTCAAGTAAAGAGGAGAAGAAGAAGACGAAGGATCAAGGAAGCAGTGGTCAACTGGACTACTCCCAATATCCTTTCAACTATGAGCAACTAACTTCTAACAACCATTACTTGTCTATTCCTCTTGGCAAACCTCCTCAATTCGATGGAAAGATTACTCTATGTGGAAGCATAATATGAAGATACATCTAATCTCCTTAAACCCTAGCTTGTGGAAAATTGTTCTAACAGGTGCCCATCTTCCAAGGAATGAAGAAGACGTTACACTGAAGCAAGCCATCCTACTTCATCGCAATGCTCAAGCAGTTGGGGTCATCACCTCATCCTTGACTCGAGAAGAGTTCAACCGAGTCGATGGATTGGAGGTGGCCAAAGACATATGGGAGACACTCAAGATGGCGCATGAAGGCAACCGAGTCATTAGGGAGGCCAAGATCGAGATGATCGAAGGAGAGCTTGGGAGGTTCACTATCATAGATGGTGAGTCCCCTCAAGAAATGTACAACCATCTCAAGGTTCTCGTCAACAATATCCGATCTTATGGATGTACCCGGTGGACGGATCATGAGGTGGTGAAGAGGATGCTTCGGGCATTCATGCATCGAAACATTGCTCTTTGCTTCTTGATCCGTGAGAGCCCGAGATATGGTCAAATGACCCTGGAGGAAGTGCTTGGAAGAATCATTAACAATGAGATCATGGAGAAGGAAGCCATGTTCTACAACGACCTCCAAAGGCTCGCCTCCTCCAAGAAGAAAGATGTTGCTTTCAAAGCAACATCCTCATCACAAGACTTCGAAGCAAGTGATGATGAGAGTCTCGACACCAATGAAGAAGAGGCGCTTTTCCTCAACAAATTCAAGAGGATGATGAGAAGGAGGAAGGGGAGCAACCACTATGAGAACAAGAACAAGGAAAGGTCCAAGCCCAAGACGAAAAGAGCATGCTACAACTTTGGTGAATATGGACACTTCATTGTGAATTGTCCATATGAAGAAAGTAAGAAGAAGAGAGATGGCAAGTCCCAAGAGAAGACATTCTTCAAGAAGAAGAAACCATCAGGACATGCTCACCTTGGGAAGGAATGGGACTCAAACGAAGACTCATCCTCCGAGGATTAAGAGAAATTGGCAACACATGCCATTGGAAGGAGTAAGCTCTTCCCAAACCTTGAAGACTTCAAGTCTACATGTCTCATGGCAATGGAGGGAAGAAGAAAGGTTAAATCTAAACCATCCTCCTCTACTTCTTCACTTGATATCTTTGATTGTAGTAGTGAAAACGAATCCATGCTCAAGAATCTAAGTATGAGCACCTTGAAAAAGATGAGTTTGTTACCGGAAGAAATCTTTGAGAAGGAGGAACTCATCTACCGTCAAGAAGACATGCTCATCCTTGAAAAGGAGATATGTCATGAGGTTGAAGAGCTCCTTGAGGTTGAAAGGGAAAGAAGCAAGGCACTTGAGCGTGAACTCGCTTTGAGCAAGGAAACTTGCTCAAATCTTGAGGACACAACTATGGTGCTCAAGGATGAAATCGTTGACTTGACAGAAGTTAACAAGATCCTTAAAACACAAGTTGAGTCTCTCAAGATTAATGCACCTTATTCCTCTATGATTCTACCCTCCTCAAAGAAATCTTCTGAAGCAACTCAAACTTGCAAGTGCTCAAACTTAATCCTAAAACTTAAGGATGAACTCAAGTTGGCACAAAACAAGCAATCACCGAAAGGTGGGATCTTTGACAAGGAAAAATTAGCATATGCACAAAGTGCATATACCAATGTAAGACATCCACATGTTAAAGATGGTCTTGGCTATTCTCAGAAGTGGAAGCAACATGCTAAAACTCCCATGAATGGGAAAGACTTGATTGTTTTTTGTCAAGGAGGGTTCATCCAACAAAGAAAGTGGAAAGAACATTGCAAACTCATCTAACATGACTAAAAATGGACCTCATCCCTTGTTACATGATTTTGATGTTTCATATGTTTTATTGAGGAACAAATTTGGAAAGACTTATGCTAGGTATGTTGGGCCACTCTGTAAGAGTCCAAAACCTTGCGTGTGGGTGCCCAAGTGCCTCTTGACTAACATGAAAGGACCCAACTCCGTTTGGGTACCTAAAGGTAAGGTATAACTCTATTTTGTAGGCGTACTCCTCCGGTGGATCCAAATGGGTGCTCGACAGTGGATGCACAAACCATATGACCGGAGAGAGAAGGATTTTTGTGGAGTACGAGGAAAATGAAGATCCAGTTGAAGGAATATACTTTGGGGACAATAGCCAAGGGAAAATCCTTGGCACCGGTAAAATTGCTATTTCTCCCTATCATACTCTTTCCAATGTTTTGCACGTTGACTCTCTTGGTTATAACCTTCTATCCATATCCCAATTATGTGGTAAAGGTTATACCTGTATTTTCAATAACGAGGGTGTGACTGTCTTAGGAAGAAGCAATAACTCAATCGCCTTTAAGGGCGTGCTCAAGGGAAAGAATTACCTTGTGGATTTCACCACGGATAAAGCTCAACTTGACACGTGCTTAATGGCGAAGACCAACATGGGATGGCTATGGCATAGACGGCTATCCTTCGTTGGGATGAGAAATTTGCAAAAACTTCTTAAGGGAGAACACATACTAGGTTTGAAAAATATTGTTTTTGATAAGGACAGGCCATGTAGTGCTTGTCAAGCCAGAAAGCAAGTTGGAGCTCAACATCCATCCAAAAATGTCATGACGACCACAAGACCTTTTGTACTACTTCACATGGACCTTTTCGGTCCAATCACCTACATAAGCATCGGTGGTAACAAATATGGTCTTGTAGTTGTAGATGATTATTCTAGCTTCACTTGGGTGTTCTTTTTGCATGACAAAGGCAAAACTCAAGGTGTGCTCAAGACATTTTTGGAAAGTGCTCAAAATGAGTTCTCCTTAAGAATCAAGAACATAAGGAGTGATAATGGCACCGAGTTCAAAAACAATCAAGTGGAAGAATACTTGGATGAAGAAGGCATCACACATGAGTTTTCAGCCCCCTACTCCCCTCAACAAAACTGGGTGGCTGAAAGGAAGAATAGAACTCTTATTGAGATGGCAAGAACCATGCTTGATGAGTACAAGACGTCGGACCGGTTTTGGGCGGAAGCAGTTAACACCGCTTGCCATGCCATAAACCGGTTGTACCTTCATCGACTTTTGAAGAAGACGTTTTACAAACTTCTAACCGGTAACAAACCCAACATCTCTTATTTTCGTGTCTTTGGGAGCATGTGTTATATTCTCAACTAGAAGCCTAGGACTTCGAAGTTTGCTTCAAAGTCCGATGAAGGTTTCTTGCTTGGCTATGACTCAAACACCTACGCCTATCGTGTTTTCAACAAATCTTCCGAAATTGTTGAAATATCGAGAGACGTAGTGTTTGATGAGACTAATGGCTCCCAAGTGGAGCAAGTTGATCAAAGTGTGCTAGATAGAGAAGAGGCTCCACAAGAAGCGCTTAAAAGGATGGCACTTGGAGACATTTTCCCTCAAGAACATCCTCAAGACTCAAATGACCATCAAACAAACGAAGATACGTCTCCTTCCCACAGTCAAGCTCAAGATGAGCAAGGACAACCTCAAAAAGATCAAAATGATCAAAGTCAAGAAGGAGGATTAAGGGGGAGACGAATAAAAGAACGACGATGTAGATGAAGATCAAAGAGTCCAACCACCTCATCCAAGAGTGCACCAAAGTGTTCAACGGGATCATCCCGTCGACAACATACTAGGAGACATCTCCAAAGGGGTAACCACTCGTTCTCGGATGGCTAACTTTTGTGAACATTACTATTTTGTGTAAAATCCCCAAGAAGTGGTAGCAAGAAAATTCAGCTCATGTACACCTAGGGAAAATGAGGGGAATTAAAACTTTCAATATTAACGGTGTGAGTTCAATGTGGTGATTCAAATTTCCCAAAACTCCCAAACATGGAGATCTAAATTAATAACTTGGGTCTTCATATTTCAAATATTCAACCTTCCAAATTTCAGCTCATTTGGAGGAGTTTTAATATTTGTTTGGGATTAAAAGAGGAAGCCCTCTAATATGAATTTGAATTTCAGTTTCCAATTCCAATTTCCTCAATTTGCAAATTTGGTTCCATAAATGTGATCTCCATATTTGAATTAGCAGCCATGCCAAAAATTAGAAACTTTGGAGTTGGTTTGCTATGTTTTTGGAACAATACAAAATGGAGAATTCAAATTCCATTTCAAATTCAAATGACCAAACACAATTCAAACTTCACACCAGAATTCAAACTATTTGAATTCAGCAAATTTAAACCATGACTTGGTGTGAAAGTATATCCTTAAATGTTGAGTAGCTGGGGGAGAAATATCAGTGGAAATTGGATAAAAATTTGAGGTTGTGGGACCCAATTGTCAGCCACACAGAGGGGTTAACCGACCTGTTTTTCACCTCGGTTGATCACAGCACGCCAGCGCTCAGCTGAAATCCACACCGAAGCTCCACCGAGCTTGTTCTCGCTGCCCCGGACGTCGGCGCACGCGTGGGTGATCAGAGCAGCCACCCGAGTTCCCCAGCCTACTTTTCTTCTCCCCCTCAGCTCGTGTTCCGCCTCGGCTGTTCCTTCACACCGAAAACCGCTGTCGTTTCCTCCTGATCACACCACAGCCTCCGAGCTCGGTTGCTCGAGCTCCCAACAGAGAAGAGCTGCGCCCACCAGTGCTCTAGCCAGCCAGCATTTCTCCTCCCCTGTTCCGAGCTTGTTTGCACCGGAAAACGGCAAAGTTGCGTCGGTTCTCGGGTGAACAATGAAAAACCGAGAGAGGTCACAGTGGACAGCTCACACCAAGCAAGATCACGCCAAAGAAAGCAAGCCCCTCGGTTCATCCTCAACCCTAGCTGCTCAAGCCCAAAACTCAGCCCTAACCATCGATCATAGAAGGAGAATTTCGAGTCCCCCCCCCGGGCAGCGCAACTCGACCCCGAGGTAAAGGGTTGCTAAATTCAGCTTCAATTCGTGTTGTGAGTAGCTCAAATCTTGCACAAAGGTTCTACACTAGCTAGCGCCCTTCCTCCCTCAATTCTAGGTTGGGAAACTCGGTATAGAGCGAGGATTTCACGTTCTTATCACGGGGACATCTTTGGACCATTTCGGGCGCACGGTGCCGATCAGTTTGGAGGGCTCTCCCGCGGTTTTGGCTGTCGTGCCTAGCTTCTACACCTCCCACTTGTGCTCTAGGGACCAAGAACGCATCGTTTGGTGGAGGATACACCATGCACGACCTCGCCGGAGCTCGAGTTTTCACTGTTGCCGGTGCGCAGTGATTTCCGGGGAGATCTGGCCGCCGGCGACCCCACTAGGGTGTTCAGCGTGCCGGAAAATAGGGGGGCGGCCAGTTTGGGCCCGGGAGACAGCTGAGAAGGCCTTTCCCGCCATCCTCGCCGGAGCAACGCCGTGGGTTCCTCTGTTTGGCGCGAGGTAGAAGAGGGAGCTGATGGGTCCACAGCCAGGATTTAAACATTTCCAGATTTTCCTAATTCAGTTCAAACTTTGGAGACCCATAACTTTGTGCAGAAAATTCAAAAAAGGATGAAACCAAATTTGTTGGAATCCTCATGAGGAGTACTTCACAGAGGAACAAATTGCTTGTATGAAAATTCCCAGGAATTTCTGTAGAATTGTTTTTAGTAAATGCTTTAGAGATTTATTCCAGGAGCAATTATTTATGAAACATTCCCAAATTTGGGCAGCAAATCCTTCTCATAGTAACTGATCTCCAGTAAAAATTTTAGCTTCATTGGACTTCATTTTCTAGGCTAAATTGCCTTCCAAAATTCAGCCTTTATTTCAAAATTCAAATTTAAACAGAAACTTTTCTGAACTCCTGTCCAACTTAAAAAATTCATATCTCTCTGTTGGTAGCTCAAAAAATGGTGAAACAAATTATGTTAGAACCATGAAGACTTATCCTAATCAGATCTTCCACTGTTAGCTATGTCAAAGCTCCTGATTTGGGCTCAAAATTCAGATAAACCTTTTGCTTGTGGGAATTTTGTAGACCACAAGGTGCAATGAAACTTCTCTAAATTTTACTCAGATCATCCTTAGAGAGTCTAGTATCCACTGTATAAATTCCAAAGCCAATTAAGGAACATAAACAGCAGTAGATATGAATAGAAGTTCAATTCTTATAAGTCCTTAATACTTGTACATATATTTTGCTACATTTCATTTAGTGACCGAAGTTGAGGACGCACCGGAACTCTTGGACGTCCTCCCACCAGAAGTTTACTTCCCATTTACCTCGCAACCAGGCAAGCCCCGGTTTGCATTTAAGTACTTTTGCAAATTCATTATTTGTATCACTTATGTCTAGGGTGAAATCTTGCATTAGAGTTAGGGTGATTGAAACCCCACTTGCATAACCTTTTAAATCCTATTTAAGGTTGGGTAGTTTACAGACTCGACGAGTAGAGAATGCTGTGCTAATATGCTTAGGATCTCGGTAGAAGTCGAGTAATTGGAATCTACTCGCGAGGTAAGGTTTTATCACACGGTTTGGTCAGAGTAGAAAATGGCTTAAGAGTGGTGAAAATGAGACCCAGCAGGGGAGGTAGGAAGCAGTGAGCGGAGGTCTCACGTGCGTAGCCCTGTTGGTGTCGATTGAGGACCGAGTCGTGTGCGGGCCTGCTGAACAAGTATCGAACAGTACCGGATGGCATACTGACATAAGCAGGAAACCAATATAATTGGTTAACCTGGGTGCCAAGGCTTACCCAACCATAAAAAGGAGTGGGTTGAGGGTAGCAAGGTGTAAATCTGCCGGTGGGCACAGTCACGATCCATGCGGGGACCTCCTGCCCGTTACGGATGGACCAGTTCGGCAATTGGGTTGCCTTTGAATGGTTGTTGCATACAACAGAGTAGGAAGGGGTGTGGAATCACGCTCCTGAAAGTGGTGTATGCAACGTGTTGTCCGGGTGTCTCCTGATTGCAATCACCGTCCCTCGCGGTTATTTGACTACCGGTTGTTCACTGTTCTATGACGTAGTAAGAAGAAGAGCAATAAGCCAGATGAATAATAATATGCTGTGTTAAATTATTAATGTTTTGGAAACCATGTTTGCTGTAGATGTAGAGCTAATTAAGTTTATCTTCCACTTTGGGCATCACCACATCGGAGGAAAGTGTTTCTTGTTTGATTGTGGACTTCCGATGTAAGGGCTGCCTAAAGCTCACTAAACTGTTGCTATAAAAGTGAAATTAAGGATCAACATGTAGGTGTGTCGTTATTGCAAAGTCCGTGTCCTATGTTATACCTCCTGGCATGTAGAGTTCCATGACTAGGGTGTCAGTTAAATCTTGCTGAGCCATCATGCTCACGGTTGCAATATTTGAGCTGTATGCAGGTGAGAGCTATGAGGAGGGGTCCGAGGAAGAGGTGATGCCCCCGTCGGGGTACACGGCCGAGCTGGAGCCCTGCACGCCGCCGTGATCTCTGGTTACTTGCTGCTAGTGTGTAGCATCCCCGGGCTGGACGGCTGCACTTTTGCATAGTTAGGATGAGAGGCCATCTATGTACAATACTTCTGCTGTTAATTAAGCTTTTGTAAAAAGACTTCCGCTGTTTTATATCAAATAAAAGTGTATATGTTGTTCTTTAATCTTTTCGTGTGTGCTGTTGGGTGCCGCATCGCACGGCACAACCCTCTGCGATCCTGGAGTGGGTGAACCATGGGGTGGTCCCCATAGATGTGGTATCAGAGCCGCATTGGGAATAGCACGCTCGAAAAGAGCCTATTTTGGAAACTTAGAAGTAGTCGAGTGAGGATTAGTCATTAAGCCCACATAAGGTCTATGATAGTAGTAGATATGATGGTGGAAAAGTTAACTTATGTGTTATACATTCTGTAACGACGGTCTGATGTCAGGTAAGAGGTAAGGTACGCCACCGCAGGCGGATAAATTGCGGTAACTCGCCATACGAGTAATAGTATGGAAGGATATACCATGGCTTGTCACGGTAGTTAATATGAGTCTCTGAACCTCTCCATGGTTCTGAGAGCATATGAAAACGCTAATCTCCAGCACGCTTTAGGCAGAAGTGAAAATACCCCATCGCGTGGTAAGCAACACGATAGTATGCAACTCTTGAACATTCAATGTTCAAAGGGCCATACGCAAGCGCTCTCCATCAGCGTGCCTCAACGGTCATGAGGCAGTAGGTGGTATCCGTTGGGTTGATAAAATTCCTAACTGTGACGACCCGTTCGTGCTCTACTCGGGTTCCCCGTCGTGTGGTGTGAAAACACGACCATGTACCTTGAGATGTGGCTTGACTCAAGGACGATCCGTATGGCAATGATACGGACCGTATGTTTTTATTACGATATGGAACTGCATGAAATGTCAAAAACCTTTGTGTGCACCATTATTGTGTGTTCTTCTGCAGGTACATTAACCACGTTAGTGCATGACGTTTAGCAACTGTTTGTGAGTGACGTTCTTAGTTCCACCATTTGACACGTATATGCTGGAATACCGGCTTAGGATTTTTCTTGGATGAGGAAACGTAGTACCGAGACTGCATAAAAGGATATTTTTCAAATAAAAGAGTTAAAATGAGGTTTAAGACTCCATTTAGGGGTTAGTAAACTCCTATATTGAACTGAGAGTCAATTGGGAGTGTAGATTCATTTCTAAAGACTTAGGAACAACCTCCCCTGTTTTCGGTAGAAACTTTTCTGAAATTAAACAGGGCATAACATAGGATTGGTTGAACCAATGGAAGTGTGGGATACCATTCTGGAAAGGTTTTGAAGTCCTCTACAACTTTTATGTAGAACTCCAGAACAAAATCTCCGTCCAAATGGATGAGAATTTCAGATGAGTAGGCACTGTCCAGAAACAGGGCAGACCAAAATGCTCTCAGGAATTTTGTGTATTTCGACCACAACTTTCTGTAGAAAAATTTCTAAGAGTCAAGTAAGACATCGTTGGAAAGTATAGGACATGTGCTACAACTTTGTTGTTCAGTGTTTTCCAAAATTAAGGACAGAATAGGATGGTATTTTGTGAACCAAACAGCCACATGCAAAGGAGGTGCTGTCAAAATTCATGAGAAAATTCTGTCAACTTGCAGAGATCATAACTCACAATCTAAGGAGGCTATGGAGGCAAATAAATATAATCTGGATTATTTTGAGAGTATACTACGATTTTGTTGTTGAACTCTAGTCCACATTTTGCCTCCAAGGTGGCCAAAACAGTTAAATTCTTCCGACTGGTCTGCTGGACCAGAAACTGGACAGAACACCATGTTGAAGTTTTTCAACCAAAACAATTAGTATCACCTTTCGATATCCAGCGGCTTTTGTAAAACAGCGAGTTGGAGTCGAAAAGTTGACGCATTAACAATATCATTTCGAGCGAGGACATGTTAGGGTCCAGTACAATAACAAGAATTTACGCAGGCTAACACACTTAACATCCCGTGGCGACCCATGATGGTCGAAATGAACTTTAACCCATAAAGTTCAATACTTTGGAACTCGATCGTGTGACCTGGTCCAGAGATGTATATGTTGTATAAAGTTTATACTTTATCCATACGTGTGATTGTTATGCATATTATTTATTCCATTCTCGCACTACTATTGTATAAACTGGATGCAATAAACCAACATGTGCTGATCGTCTGAATGGTATGAATGCAGAATGGTGCGTACACGGTCCACGCAAGAGGACGGAGGTCCGAGTCAGGTTCGTGGTGATGAGTCTCCACCTCCGGAGCAAACCACGGCGCAGCAACAACCGCCTCCTTCACTGCCAGAACTTCCAAGAAATCTTGCGGAGGTTCTCGCCGCAGTGCTCGGCTCGCGCGACGAGCAAACCGAGTTGCTGCGGATGCTAGTTCAGCAGAATGCGTCCCGTTCGGGAGGACACCAAGACAATGGGCAACGCCAGCCCCAACAAAGTTCATATTCAGACTTCCTGGCGACTCATCCACCGGTCTTTATGGAGGCCGAAGAGCCGTTGGAGGCGGACAGCTTCATCCGCACTCTTGAATCAAAGTTCGGTTTACTTCAGTGCACCGAACACCAAAAGGCGCTGTATGGAGCGCAAAATCTTAAAGGGGAAGCCGGCACATGGTGGGAAAACTACATCGCCTCATTACCAGCAGGCCATGCTGTCACATGGACGGAGTTCCGGGAGGCGTTTCGCGCCTATCACATACCTCCCGGAGTTATGGAATGGAAGCTCTAGGAATTCCTGGCGCTGAAACAAGGCGAGAGGAGTGCTCATGAGTAATCCAGGTCATTCAACCGGCTGGCGCAGTATGCGCCAGGATTTGTGAGAACAGAAGAAGACAAGCACAATGCATTCTTCCGGGGCCTGAATTCTAAGATGAAGGTCCATCTCGCCCAAAGCAATCGCGGCACATTCAACGACCTAGTTAATGCCGCGATTCTACAAGAAAATGCTCAGCGCGAGTGCGGTTCTGATAATAGGAAACGCAGCGCGCGGACGAGCAGCAGTGGTGGGACGCCACAAAAATACCGCGTGGTGTATCGCTCACCATACGGTCAGAGATGGCAGCCACCGGCGCGACCGCCTCAGTTTCGCAGTCGGCAATACAATGTGTCGGGCTTCCGACCGATGTATCCACCACAGCAACAGCAGCAGCAAAGGATGGTCCCGCGTGCGCCTCAGTTTGAACCGCGTGCACCGGGATTCCGTCCTCAAGTCAGCGGGACCCCGACACCTTACACGTGCTTCACGTGTAGCTGTGTCGGGCATATTTCGAGGGACTGCCCCGAGCCGCGACAGGGCAGGGGTGCGGCACCGTATCAGGGTGCTAATCAGCCCCGTAATCAGCCCAAGAAACCGGCACCAAAACGCGGCAACGTCCACCACTTAGCCATCGAAGACGTGCCGGATGGCGAACCCGTCCTCGTGGGTATGTTTTCTTACTTATATCATCCCGTAGTCATACTTTTTGACTCCGGTGCCACCCGTAATTTCATAAGTCAGTCTTATGTTATTAAATATCAATTGCCTATCATTGCCACAAATAGTTCATACTTGATATGCTCTCCGGGTGGGAAAATAACAGCTGATAGGATGGTCTATAGAGCACCATTACAATTGGGTGGGAATCTATATCCGACTTCTTTAATCATGTTAGAGAGTCAGAAACTTGATGTCATTTTAGGAATGTCATGGCTACATCGCCATGGTGCTGTTCTTGACATCATTCCACGTGTGATTCGTTTAAACTCTCTACTTCATGAACCACATGTTCTTATTCTTGACCGTTCGGTTTAAGAAACTCCAGCCACATATAACACGGAAGCCACAAAACTTGAGGATATTCATGTGGTCTGTAAATACTCGGATGTCTTTCCGAATGATCTTCTGGGCATGCCAACCGAAAGAGATGTCGAGTTCAAGATTGAACTTGTACCTGGGACGACGCCGATATCGCGGAGACCATACAAGATGGCTCCGAATGAGCTAGCTGAATTAAAAGAGCAGCTGTGACGCCCTCAATTCTGTGGAAAACCACGGAACCGAGAACTGATGCGTATGTGTGCCCAGGATGTTCATCACACATACATATATCATCCACAAACTGAATTTCAGAATATATATTACTAAGAATGAACAGGATTTATTACAATGTCTCATGAGTCTTGGACTCATGTTAACAGCGGAAGTCTTATCTAACAGCGGAAGTCCTATTTCTATGCAGCGGAAGTATTCTAACTAGTGCGGTAGCAATCCAAGCAGCAGCAGTGGCTCCATCTCTACTCCATCCCCACAGGCAAGGTTGAAGACAGATCACATGCCTAACGCTCCACTTGGTATTCATAGTATTCTTCTCATGTTCCTGATGATGAAGTAATAATACAAGTTTAAGTACAATGATGTACTCAGCAAGTGCGGGAAAATATGATATGTAGCTCACAGCAAGGAAGATAATAAAAGTCTCATTGCAGAAAGCAAAGTTATTTCTCAAAACCACGATAAAACAGTAACTTAGCTTTAAGTGAATGTAATCCCAACATGTATTAAAATACCAACATACCTCCATTGTGTTTCATCACTTTCCATGTCTCAACCGGACATTAATCTTTTTCAACTTTGCTCATGAATACCTCCTCGTATTCGCTACCATCTCACGAATACCATCTCGTATTCGCTACCAGTTCATCTCATAAACAATTCCGTCTCACACCGAGACCCATCTCGTTGCCATGACTCAACAGTCATGCAACCAAATCTTATCACCTGGACTCATCAGACCCAAAAACCAAAACCCTAACCAAACCATAACGAAAACCATAACAAAACAATAACCAAAACCATAACCAAAACCATCCCAACTAATCATGTGGGTTGTCCAGGCGCTCGTGACCGTAAGCTCGGCTATCATGATAGTTTTAAGACTCTGCAGAGTTTGTACCACTTTACCTACAAGCTTGTGATTTCGTCACCCATCGGCGACTGCAGAACCTCCATTATACCAGTACACAACCGTCGGTGTATGGTCAAGGGATCACAAAATAGCCTTTACAAAGGGGTTACTAGATGTATGAACTCACTAAGGTTTCACCGGCAGGCTAGAATCTCCAATTCTCCCAACCACGGGCCCCCTCTTGTGCCATGCAGTTCCCAAGGCAGTCCTCACTCGACTCCCATTCCCCGCTCCTTCCACGGTCCATAACAATCTACCAACTTACCTAATTACTCAGCTAAGCCGCACCCATACTTGGCCTTGTGGTGGCACTGTTATCCTGGCATGGCTCCCATGAACCGGTCCTTAGATCTACGGCAAGTAAAACCACCATCTCATTCTACCTCATTCACAAACCCATGCTTGCCTAGATCTCCCTCCAATCGATCCATGTTCATTAACAACATCAGTTTCTCATTATTCTTACGAGTGCAGTTAGCTAGACACATCTATGTTGCTTCCCGAAATCCCGTGGACTCAGCGAAGCAAAAAGTAAAAACCATACCCGACTCATAAAATTCCCTGGCGACAAGGGTCGTTTAACCAAAACTAATAAACTCCTATAAAAGGGTTTCCCATCAATTTGACTCAACACACACACCTTTTCACAAACAAAACAGTTTTCCGAAATATGGGATCAATATGGTCAAGGGGCACTTGCCTTGTTCTTGCGGTTCCGGTTACTCTTGGATCTCCAACCTTATTGTTGCAGCTCGCCGTAGACAGCTCCCTGAGCTTGTCCTTCTATACACGATCACGCACATACAAGATTCATAGCAATCAATACCTTGCACAAACTCTAATCAAGATGTGATGATGCATATGCATGCTAATTCCTATGATGCAAATTTTTATTAGATCGGTTGTACGTGTCCTTGTATTTTTGCATGGGTTTTACGATGAATAGAGTTGTAGAGATCAATTGTGGACGTGGCGATGATCTTGACTTAGATCAAACCGATAAACAAGTGATTTGTCCACGAAAAAGCTTCTGTTCAAAAGGAGTCGAAGAACAGATGCAAAGAAAAAGCGATGATGTCGTAAGGTGGTATTGGAGACCTACCTTACGTTCTTCTTGGTCTCGGGTTCCTTCTCCTAGCAAGATAGATCGTCGGGGCTCCTCCGGTGATGGCAATCATCTCTGGCTCGTCGGCGATCTCTCTGGTGGTCAAGTTCTGGCGAAAGGGTTTGCTCGGCGAGCTGGGGCTATGGCTCTAAGTTGTCGGCTTAGGAGGTGAAAAAGAAGTTCGTGGTTGTGGCCAAAGGTTTTCGATTCTATTTATAACCGGGAAGAGAAGAGTTCTAATCTGATTGGACTTTGAATAATAGTTTCATTCAAACTGTTTTTAGATCTTAACAACTTATCCTAGATTTATTTGGTGTATTAACATTGTGGAAATCGTGTTGGTTTCCTCCGTACCAGGGATTCCCACGGGTACAGATGAAAAACCGCTTCAGAATCGCGTAACCCTCGCGACAGTGAGCTCCGTAAGCTCCACGTGTCCTGTGGGAACCTGGGCTCCCTTTTCCGTAGAGACCAGCTCCGGTTGTGCCACATGTCAGGCGGACGAGACCTCCCTCTCCTTCAGAGGTGAGCTCCGCGTGCGCCACACGTCCTGGCGGGCGGAACCTCCCTTTTCAACAGAGGCGAGCTCCGCGTGCTCCCCCTTTCTTCGGAGGTGGCTCCGAGTGTGCCATGTGTAAATTCCGAACCTCTCCTTTCTTCAGAGGTGGCTCCGGATGTGCCATGTGTCAATTTCGGACCTTCCCTTTCTTCGGAGGTGGCTCCGGATGTGACTCGTGTCCAATAGGACCGGACCTCTCGGAGGCGTGCTCCGAGAGCGACACGTGTCTAGCGGGGCCGGAGCTCTCAGAGATGAGCTCCGAGAGCGACACGTGTCCCGCGCGGCTGGTCCTCTATTTTCCGCGGTGACTAGCTCCGCAGCCGACATGTGCCCTGCGGGACTGGCCTCGCTCCTCCACAGAGGCTAGCTCTGGGGGCAGCACGTGTCCCACGGGGTCGGACCTCTCCCCCTTTTGCGGGGATGAGCCCCGAGCCTGCCATGTAGCCAGTTTAACGACGGACCCCTCCCCATTTGCGGAGATGAGCTCCGAACACGCCACGTGGCCAGCGAGCCGCGGGAGTTGTCTTCGGCGCTCTCTGTACACTGGAATTTGCTCCTTTTGGCTAACTTTTTGATTCTTTATCGGTTTTAACTTATTTTAAAAGTGTATTTCTACATGAAACATGAATACATGCAGAACCCGAAAATGAGGGTGTCACAGCAGCTCAATGATTTAATGAAGAAGGGTTTCATTCAACCGAGTTCCTGGCCATGGGGATGCTCGGCGCTGTTTATGAAGAAAAGGGATGAAACCTTGAGATTGTGTGTGGACTACCGACCTTTCAATGCCATCACCATCAAGAATAAATATCCACTGCCCCGCATCGATATATTATTCGATCAACTTGTGGGTGCGAGCGTATTTTCAAAGATGGATCTTCGCTCTGGATATTACCAAATCAAGATCCGAGCGGATGATATTCCGAAGAAGGCCTTCTCGACGAGATATGGGTTGTATGAATACCTCGTCATGTTCTTTGGTCTCACCAACGCCCTGGCACACTTCATGTATCTCATGAACTCAGTGTTCATGCCGGAGTTGGACAAGTTCATGGTGGTTTTCATAGATGACATCTTGGTTTACTCCAAGTCTGAAGAAGAACACGCCGAACCCATGCATATCGTGCTTCAACAATTGCGAGACCATAAGCTTTATGCCAAGTTCAGCAAGTGCAAATTTTGGATCAGCCACGTGCAATTTCTTGGTCATATTATTTCTGCAGAAGGCATTGCAGTTGATCCAAGCAAAATCGAACAAGTGCTGAAATGGAAATCCCCCACATCAGTCCACAAAGTCAGGAGTTTCCTCGGGTTAGCAAGATATTATCAGAGATTCATACCGAACTTCTCCAAGCTTGCTAAGCCGATGACTGAACTGTTGAAGAAGGGGATCAAATATGTTTGGAGCTCAGCTTGTGAAGAAGCTTTCCAAGCATTAGTGAAGCATCTTACAACAGCCTCAGTGTTAGCTCAACCGGATACAACCAAGCCCTTCGACGTATATTGTGATGTGTCCGGCATCGGGCTTTGCTGTGTATTGATGCAAGGAGGAAGAGTGGTCGCATATGGCTCACGTCAACTCCGTGACCATGAGCAGCACTATCCGACTCATGATCTTGAGCTCGCTGCTGTGGTGTTGGCCTTGAAAATGTGGAGGCACTATTTGCTTGGGAACTTAGTGCACCTCTACACCGACCACAAAAGTCTGAAATATATATTCACTCAAAATGAGTTGAATATGCGGCAACGGAGATGGCTAGAACTGATCAAATACTATGAGATCGAGATTCACTATCATCCCGGTAAGGAAAACGTGGTTGCCGATGCCTTAAGCCGCAAATCTCATGTCAACAACCTGTCCATCACCTCATTTGAAGAGGAGGAGTCGAGTCTGTACTTGGTTCCACATGGGGCATTATATAATCTTGCTCTCGTCCCTACCATACGAGAGGAGATTATGGAAGCTCAAAAGAAAGACATGGGAATGTCGCACATTCGGAGAAGAATGCAGAAGGACGAAATGAAATGCTTCCAAAGAGATGATAACGATACTCTATGGTTTAAAGACAGTATAGTGATACCCCGTGAAATGAAGCTTTGGAAGAAAATCTTGGACGAAGCGCATTTGTCCAAGTACTCTATTCATCCGGGCAGCAACAAGACGTACCAAGATCTGAAAACCAGGTTTTGGTGGACACGAATGAAAAGAGAAATCGCAAAGTACGTATCTGAATGTGATATGTCTCCGTGAGGCAAAGCCGACCATATGCGTAAAGTGTGAAATCCCAAAACTCTAGCAAGTGGAGCTACAAGTCATACCGAGAAAATGAGAGGGAATTTAAACTTTTGAATTTAAAGGTGTGAGCTCCAAGTCTAAACTTGAACTTGCGAAAATTCCTGAACACGGAGGTCTAAAGCTATCATTTGGTTCTCCACACATCCAATAATAGCCCGGCAAATTTTTAGAGCATTTGAAAAGGATTTCCTATTTGTTGGAATTTAAACGGGAGAAAATTCGAATTTGAATTTAAATCTCAGTTTCAAATTCTGACTTCACCGAAATTTAAAGTTGAGTGCACCGTTGTGTTGCTCACATTTCTTTTGGCCTACCCTCGAAGTTCGATCAAATTCGGAGCTCGTTTGCTATTTTAAACGAAATTGGGGGATAAGGGGGAGAATTGTGGGTGGGTGGAGCCCACTGGACACAGACTCAATGGAGTGTCTCACGCGGTGCTCTGTTTCTCCTCACCGAGAGCCGACACGTCCTGCTCGCCGGTGCCCACCGCCTTGCCAGCTCCTGCTCTGTGGATGAGGATGCCGAGTGAAGCCACCCCGTGCCTCTGCTGTGAACCGTTCCTCTCCCTCCACAGCCCTTGCACAGACCGAAGAAAGTTCACCTCAGCCGACCTTCTCTGTTCTCCAGCAACCGAGCTCCACGAGCCTCTTCGTGGCTGACGGTCCACACGAAAAAGGAGCGCCCTCAGATGTGCAAACCGACGGTGCAAACCTCTCCTCCTCTCATGCATCACAGCGGATGAATTTTGCAATTCTTTGCTTTGGTATGCATAGAGCCGGGCCCCACCAATCTTCAAAATTCGTCGTAATCACTCAACCAAAGCTTGTGCCGAGCTGGAAACATGTTCTAGACTTTCCTACGCTCCTATAGGATCAAAAACCATCGAAAATCATCAAGAATTGGTGCTGTTCTTCGAGAATTTCGGGCCGGCACCGATATCGCCTGTCACACCCGGTTTCTCTGAAGAACAACCGAGTGAATATCACATGTATGCCAGGTTAATTTTCTCATACATGTGATGAAAAATAGTGAAGCATCATCATTTTACAAGCCAGGTGTTCGAATATAAATAAGTCTTACTAGCATACGTCTCGATGGACGATAATAAGTTCATAATATGTAAATAAAACAGCAGTGGAATATAAATCTTGTGGGTTCCGTCACAGACGTTGCCCCGGGGGACTCCGTGAACCTAGAATCCTTCCTCAGGACCAAAGTCTTGGTCATTAAACACCACATCATTCTCTTGAACTGAGCAGCAATATAAACCAACAGAAAAGCAAGTTTGAGTACCGTGGGTACTCAGCAAGTGTGGGAAAGTTATGTCATGCATGGCTAGAGCAAGGAGAGGTTGACTCATGGTTAAAGCACTACGCAATTAATACCTATCACCTTAGCTTATTAAGCACCTACATTACTACACAGGTGAAATGGTCCCAATCCCTCAACCCATCATCAATATCAAGTAAACATAATCTCATCTCCAATGTTAAGCTTCCCGCTTAACACCCACAACTTCCCAATTCATCATCCTCTAATCATGAATAAGTCCATGCCGCTCTTGACCGTGAGCACGGCTGTCATGACAGTTTTGACTCTGCAGAGTTTGCACCACTGTACCCACATGTAGTGATTTCATCCCCCGATGCCGGGTGGACTAAAAGAACCTCCATTATGCCAGTGGCCGCGAACCACATTCACACTTCCCAGGTGTGTAGCCAGGAGATCACTACGAGGCCTTTACAAAGGGATTCCTGACGAGCGTGGGCCCACTGAGGTTTCACCCCTAACAGCATACAAGAGGCTCCAACCCCGCTGCAGTGGCCCCCTCTTGAGCCTTGCGGTTCATATGGTAGTCCAGCTGACACCTATTCCCCGCACCATCCAACACACCCATACTACGCCGGGGATACACCTAATTAACTGGCCAAGCTGCCCCATCTCAGCATGTGGTTGGCACGGTAAAGCCAGGTTACATGCTATATGAACCGGTCCTTAGGATCCAGGCAAGTACTAAACACAAACCCGAGTCTCGTGCACCCAGCACCAACCAAATCATGCAACTTGCCTCGATCCCTACCTCTACATAACTCATAATATCTCATTCAAGAGTAAGGTAAATAAATTGATGATCTCATATCCCAATTATCCCATTCTAAGCATGGCTAAGCATAAGCATATAAATAAATGACATGATAAAATAGATCCCAACCCAAGCTACAAGGAAACAAGGTAATGCAATTCTAGGGAAAGTTCCTAGCATGGGTTTCATATTTCAATTGACAATGCAAATAATTCTATCTACACATCCTATTATACGATCAAAGTGGTCAAGGACACTTGCCTTCTTCCTGCTGCTCTTGGAATGGAAAGTCTTGGTCTTGGAAGGGGAGAACTTGCTCTAGGGCAGGTTCTACTCATGCCAATACACATAGCAAAAGAAAACAACAATCCATAAGACATTGTTCACACTTTCACTTCATGCAAACCACACATACATACATATGAAAATCATTCATATTTCTAAGTGTTGTGGTTATTCTTCATGTGTTGATTTTTGGCCTACATTCACTTTTAAACATATGTATATGATTTCTAACTTTTGTATTCAGATTTCTGTTTGCACACTATATATGAATTTCCAATTTGAACAAATTCTTTATATTTTATTAATACACTTCTTAGCCAAAAAGTTTGCATGAAAGGTAATTCCCTACTCCAAATAGGTTTTCAGATCTTCTACAAAATCCTAAATTGAAGCTTTTGGATTTGGAGAACTCATTTACCCTTTTCTAATTATGCATACTTATTTTCCTTTATTTTCAGATTTATTTTCTATGCCTAAAAGTGAACTTTATTATGGAAATAGTAAGACACATCATCTAAACAGAATAGGTTCCGATCTAAAATGTTCAATAATATATTTTTTGAACTTCCTCTCTAATGTGGAACAAATTAAATTTATTTACTACTTTTTAGAATTATTTCCTAGCCTAAAATGTGTCTCTAGAGAAAATAAAAATGAGCAACACTTAGGCAGATTCCATTTTAGCCTAAAATCTATTTTTAACTCATTCTAAAGTTTTCCAAGTGCTAGGAGAGTTTAAATTTGAACTTGCACATGTGTTTGCCTTACCTTTTAAATTTAAATCCTAGTCACATATTCAAATTTCTGAATTTAATATCATATAGGGTCAAAAAGGTAAATCCACTCTACTGCAGGGTCTGATTTACTATTTTCTAAATTTCCAGGGGTCTAACTACACATAACAGAGGGGGTTTTCCTAATTTTTATTATGTCTAGGGGCTAAAACTGATTTTTAAATGAATTTACACGAATTTCTGAAGGTCCAGGGGCTAGATCAGAAGTTTCTGGGGCTAGCTCATGTTTTCCGAGATCCCCAGGGGGTAGCGCGTAAGAATCCCGGCCTTTAAAACGAGGGGCTGACGTGGACCGTCCGATTTAAAACAGACGGCTCAGATTAGATCGCCGAACCTGTACGCGTGGGTTTTATTTCGACCGTGCGATTTAAAATAGACGGCCCTCAAGGGGCCACGTCGCCCTGGCCATGTGCGGGCGGCGCTGCCCGGCGGCGCGCGGCGGCGGGAGGCGGCGATCTCGTCGGAGATCTTCGGGTTTTCGTCTATACTTCCTAAAACTTGGATTTCTTGGCATAGAACGGTAGAGGGGAGGTCGGGGACCTCACCTCGGGGTTTTTCTTGAGCTCGGAGGCCCTGGAAGGTGATCGGCGGTGAGGTCCGAGATGAAAACGCGACGGTGCTCGCCGGAGCTGCGTCTAGAGTGCAAAACACCGGGTTTTCTTCACCTGCGTGACTACCCGGAGGCGGTGGAACATGATCAGCGCGTTAGATCAGAAAATCCAAGCAAGGATCGAAAGAAAACGGTGATCGAAGCTTCGGTTCTCACCGGAGAGAAAAGTGGAGATGCGCTGGGGAATTCGGCGAGTTTCTTTGCGTGAATTTTACGAGGAGAGGCGGCGGAGGATTGGTTTGGATAAATAGCAGCGTCCGGGGCCGAAGATCGGGCTGGGGGCGCGGGTTTCCGGAGGTGGTTTGGATTCGGGTGCGAGAGAGCCGCGGTCGGTTGGGCGCGCGGCCCCGCGTGTCAGTGAGAGGAAGAGAGGGGGCGCGCGGGTTCTTGGGCTGGCACGGGGGATTGGGCCGGCTGGCGGGTTTCGGCCCACTGGCCGGTTGGGGTTTTCTTTTTCTTTTTCTTTTTTCCTTTTCTTTTTCAGTTTTGATTTGAATTTGAATTCCAGTTTGAATTTGTATTTCGGCACCACATGCAATATGTCCAAAAATTTTAAATTCCCTTCTTTAGCAGGTTTTGGGGTGTTACAGCTCTACCATCCTTAAAAGAAATCTCGTCCTCGAGATTGGTGGTTCTAGGAAAACAATTTCGGAAACTGTGCCCTAAGCTCGTCTTCTCGCTCCCATGTGGCTTCCGCTTCCGAGTGATGCTTCCACTGCACCTTACACATCCTGATTCTTTTATTTCTTGTGAGGCGTTCCATTGTCTCCAAAACCTTGACCGGTCGCTCGGCATAAGATAGAACCTCTCGTACATCAACCTCATTCATGGGCAACATCTCTTCAGGCGTCCTTGGACATTTCTTGAGCTGAGACACATGGAATACATCGTGCACATCCGATAGGCGAGCCGGTAGTTCTAGTTCATATGCCACTTCGCCTTTCCTTTCCAGAATCTGAAAGGGTCCGATGTATCGAGGTGATAACTTCCCTTTCACCTTGAACCGATGAAGTCCTCGGATAGGGGACACCTTGAGATAGACATAGTCCCCCACATTGAAAACGAGCTCTCTTCTCCGTACATCGGCATAGCTCTTTTGTCGGGTCTGTGCTATCCTCAAGTTGTTGCGGATTTCCCTCACTTTTGCCTCGGCTTCTTGTAGTACTTCGTGCCCAAACACTTTACTTTCCCTTGTTTGGTTCCAAAATAGTGGAGTTCTGCACTTCCTCCCATACAAAGCCTCAAATGGTGACATCTTCATACTAGCCTGATAGCTGTTGTTATAGGAGAACTCCGTGTGGCGGACCGGAATCCGCTCATCCAGGATCGCAGAGGGTGGTGCCGCGCGATGCGACACCCGACAGCACACGTCATAAGAACACATGATATTACATGGGAAAAACAAGCTGAATGTACAAAGTAGTACACTTCTCAGTTACAAACTAGGGTCTTTATTACACAGCGGGAGTTTCTTTTGTACAACTCACTCCCGCCTATCTAGCAAAAGTCGGTTGCCCAGCCCTAGGGCAACCCACACTAGCGGCACGTCTCAGCTCAGCGCGGCGTGCATGGCTCCCACTCAGCCGGGGTCCCTGACGGAGGGTAACCCTCACCGGTGGACTCGTACTCCGAGTCCGTGGGTGGCTCCTCACCAGAAAAACACTTAAGCAGCAACCGTGAGCACGAAGGCTCAGCAAGGCTTAACCGACTCACCTAAGCATGAAACTCTACATGAGATGTACCATGACATAGGATAGCAATGTTGCAGCAAATGGAAACGCCTACAAGTTCATCCTTAGTTCATCTTTTAGCAACAAGTTAACGGTTCATGAAGCTGAAATTTAGTGAACAATATTTGGTGGCACACATGTAGCAATACAGTTATGTCATAACAGCAATATTGAATCATAACATTCCATTGATTAAGCTACGTTACGATGCAGTGAACAAGCGGTACTCGTCACCGCGAGGGACGGCGAATCGACTCGATATACACCTGCAGGGAAACCCAAAAAGCACGTCACGTACGCCCACCCGTGGAGCTGCACAGCACGCTCACTCGATGTCGTACGGGACAACCTTTCACCCAACAGCCCAAACGCCGAACCGGTCACACCGAAACGAGCAGGAGGTTCCCCACATGGAGCATCTCTCTATGCCCGTTGGCAGATTTCCACCTTGCTGCTCTCAACCTACATCTATAAATCGGTGTGCTATGCCTCGACGCCCGGAGGTTTAGGCTACATCGGTTTATCGGGGCCCATATATCCGATATGCCTTCGGTACATTCAATACTTGTTCAGCAGGGCTGCACACGGATCGGTCCTCAATCGACACGGGCAGGGCTGCGCACACAAGACTCACTCTTGCTGCGCCCTAGCCCCTGCCTAGTCTCATTTTTATTACTAAAGTGATCTCACATCACTCAACCGAACCCGTGTGTCCCAATGCCTATCTCGCGAGTAGATTCCATCTACTCGACTTGTACCGAAGTCCTATGAATCATTAAGCGTAGCCTGTCTACTCGAGGTCCATGACACTACCCTCACTCTTTTAGGAACCTTTGGTTATGCAAGTGGGGTTTCATTCATCCTATACCTAATGCACATACATACTTCATATGACACATGTAAACAAATTAAGACTTATAAAAAGGTTAATGCAAACCGGGGCTTGCCTTGTTGCTGCTGGTCAGTAGTTAGTTCTTCGTCCGGGAGAAGGAAGTCCGCCACTTCCGGAGTCTCTTCTTCAGTGACTACACGTTTATGAAATACTACATGTCAATTTAAATGCAATGTGTGAACTTGAATACATAATTGCTAATAACTATAGCTAGCCCTTCCCTTTGGTTCTGAAATTTGTATTGTGGCTTGGTAGGGTCCTAACCAGAGTCTTGACCAAGTTTTATTTGAAACAAAGTTCATTTGAACCTTGAACAAATAAAAGCCCATTTGGTCAATATTTGAGCCTCTGAATAATTCCAGGGGTTTTCATGGTTCCAACAATTACTTTCTGGAAACTAGACTTTAAGATGGTTCTAATGGAGTTGGTTTCATGTCATTTGAAGAATTCTACAGAAAGTTATGCCCAAATTAAGATTTGAGAAAATCTGAAAAATGTTTCAGTACATTTTTCTATTTTCTCAGGGCAGTTCTCTTAATCACCCGATTAGGGTAACTAAATTAACTTTGATGAGTCTGAAAATTTTACTGGTGTTCAGGGATTTTCCAATGAACCTCTCAGCCAAATTTCAAAATTTTTCATAAAGTAGTTCTCCAGATAAAATTCCCAACAGTTTAAATTTTTGGGATTTAATTCTGGAAAACTATTCACTTTCATGAGCTGAATTTGGTATTGCTGGAAAGTGTTCAGAGAGCTGAATCCAACAAAATTTGGTTCACCCGATTTGGAGCTCTCTAGCCAAAGTTATGAGGATTTGAAGTTTGGAAGAATTCTGAAAATCGGGGGAAAAGTTTAAACTCTCGGGGCCCGCGGGGACACGGTCGAGCGCGGAGGTGTCCGGCTCACCGGGGATACCACACGTGTCGAGCGCGGAGGTGTCCGGCACACCAGGGATACCATACGTGTCGAGCGCGGAGGTGTCCGGCACACCGGGGCTCACAGGGTATTTGCGCGCCAGCACAGCCGATCCCCGGCCACACCCGATCCAGATTTAAATTCTTCAGCCGCTGACACGTGGGCCAGCCGGCTTCGTCTTCCTCCCGCCGTTCTCTCGTGCCCACACCGCTGACCTCACCGGAGCAGACTCGGGGCTCGCCGGCGTGCCGCTGCCGGACCTCCCATGGTCTGAAACTCGCCGCCAGGGGTTTGTCGACGTCGAGGAACACGTCGGTGGTGACAGGTCGGTCTGGGGGTGACCGGAAGTAGCTCGGCGACGTGCCGCAGCCTCGGTTGAGGTTCGACACCGTCGACCGTGGTTTCTAAACCCGCGAACACCTCGAACAAACGGCCCTACAGCATCAGTGTACCTCTAGGAAGCTCGACAAGGTGTCAAAAGGGTTCAGGGATGGCGGCAAGTCGGTCGGCACCGTGTGACCAATCGTGCCCACCATGACCGCCCTCGATCGAGCTCGAAATTCGTCACTCCTAGACAGTTTCACGCTACGGATGCAGAAAAGAACTTGATCGCCGGCTAGTCCAGCGTCTATGTGCAAGATTTGATGACCTCCGAAAGACCATAGAGCGAGAATTTAAAGAAACCGTACCGGAACCTCGGTTTACGGTCGCCGGAGCAAAAACTGGAAATTCTCTACGGATTCTTCACGGTTGGCTTCCAAACATAGAGGAGAGCAGCACGGTGGTCGCGCGCTCCTGTTGCCTCTCTCGCTGGACCATGAAAACGCCTATGGAACGCAGCCCACGGGCGCCTGACTCTCGGCTGAGGCTAGGTCGCCGCGGTCGCGATCGTCTTTGGGCAAAGGAGGTCGGAGCTCGAGGTTTCTGGCGTTGGAGAGGTGGAGTGCGAGCTCAGGTGGCTGTCTAGCAGCTCAGGGACGAAGGAGGAGATGGTTTTGCTGGTTTTCCCGATTGAGCAGAGAGCTGCGGCGAGAAACAATGCCGCTGCTCGGGTTTGCCCGCGAGAAGATAAAGCCGGCCGACTCCTGCTCGGCTGAGGCGGTGCCGGTCACGTGGGGGCGCGAGCCAGCCGCCCTGGGCGCCAGCGCGCGGAGAGGGAAGCAGCTGGTGGTGCCGGTACCTGCTCGGTGGCACAGCCGACAGCTGCTCGGTGGAATTTCCCACCGAGACTCTGACTTTGGGTGCAAGTTTCTCCTTCTCCCCTCTATGACATGTGGGTCCCACCCGGGGTTTTAACCTCTGGAATTTACTCCTAATCACTGTTGTAAACAGTGAGCCCCATAATACCCCTGGTGATTCAAATTATTCACCCCTGAGCCATTTGAATTGAATAGAATTCAAATTGGGTTCGGCTTGGGTGAATTTCAGCACAAGTTTAGTTTTTGAATTCAAATAAAGTTTGAATTCGTCCCACTTAGCTCATGTCAAGATCAACTCCAAATGGAGTGAAAATTGGTGTGTGAGATCACAAAAATGTGCTGAATAAGAATATGAAGCTAACTTTTGAATTTGGGTGATGAAAGTTGCTGCAATTTGAATTTGCATTCAAATTGGCCTCTTTCTCAAATAACCCCAAAAGTGCCTCAAAAAGTGTTGGATTTCTATGAAACTTGGACTGAACCTTCCCAAGACTTTTTATGTTCTAGGGGTGAGCTCAACCTCTCATGTTCCTATGTCCAAACCCCACTTTGCGAAAAGGAAGACTTTCCCCTATAATCACTCTTTTGATGAAGGTTACTTGCTCTTCACAATATTTCCTAAGATATCCCCAATGAAAACTGGGGTTTTGTGAGATGAAGAAAAGTTTTTGCAAGTCCCTTTTCTTGGGCTTTTACATCCCTCCCCCTTAAAAGAATCTCGTCCTGAGATTACAAAAGAAGAGATAGCGATGTAGTAGGGACTTACCCGTGTTGAGAAGCTATGAACTCCGGGTAATTTGAGTGAAGGAACTCCTCGCTCTCCCACGTCGCTTCCTCAGCAGTGTGGTTACTCCAGAGGATCTTGTAGAACCACAATGTTCTGCTACGCGTGGTTCGGGCTTTCTCATCAAGAATTTCCACCGGATACTCATCATATGTTAAATCCGGTTTCAACTCACCAATGTCTTTGATAGGAACAGCAGCTGTATGCTTCAAACATTTTCGCAGTTGCGAAACATGGAAGATATCGTGGACACCAGCAAGGGATGCCGGTAGCTCCAATCGATACGCTGCTGGTCCACACTTCTCGGTGATAGCATAGGGTCCAATGAAACGGGGAGCGAGCTTCCCCTTCACACCGAACCGGTGCACGCCCTTCATTGGAGACACGCGGAGGTACACGTGTTCCCCAACGTCAAAGTGCAACGGTCTATGGCTCTTATCAGCGTAGCTCTTCTTTCGGGATTGAGCGGCCTTCAAATTGGCTTGAATTGTCCGAACGCGCTCTTCGGCGTCGTTCACCACATCAACCCCAAATGTGACCCTTTCACCGGACTCGCACCAATTTAATGGGGTGCGGCATTTACAACCGTAGAGAGCTTCGTAAGGTGCCATTTTGATACTCGCCTGATAGCCGTTGTTGTACGAGAATTCCGCCAATGGTAGGTGATCATCCCAGTTCCTACCATGGTGGATGGCACATGCTCTCAACATGTCTTCCAGGACTTGATTCACCCTCTCTGTCTGGCCATCTGTCTGAGGGTGATAGGCGGAGCTCTTGATCAACTTAGTACCCAATGCAGCGTGTAGCTGCTCCCAAAAGCGAGATACAAATAATGCACCTCGATCTGAGACAATGGTCCTGGGTACCCCGTATAGGCATAGAATCTTCGCTATGTATAGCTCCGCATATTTGCCGGCATTGTAACGTGTATTCACCGGAATGAAGTGAGTCGTCTTGGTTAACCGATCAACGATTACCCATATGGAATCATGCTTGTTGGCTGTTAGGGGTAATCCCACAATGAAATCCATGCTCACATCTTCCCATTTCCATGTCGGGATCTTCAGGGGTTGTAGCAGCCCTGATTTCTTCATGTGATCAGCCTTCACTCGTCGGCACGTATCACACTCGGATACGTACTTAGCTACCTCCCGCTTCATCCGTGTCCACCAAAACTTCTTTTTCAAATCTTGGTACATTTTGTTGCTGTCCGGATGAATGGAGTATTTGACAAGTGAGCTTCATCGAGGATCTCCTTTCTCAACTCCATATCCCGGGGTACGACTATGCAGTCATTGAACCACAGCGTCCCCTCATCATCCTTCCGGAAACATTTGATTTCCCCGTTGTCTATCCGTCTCCGGAGATGTGCCATGCCTTTATCATCCTTCTGAGCTGCAATGATGTCCTCCCTAATAGTAGGGATGAGGGCAAGGTTGTACAGCGATCCATAAGGAACCAAGTATAAACTTGGCTCTTCCTCCTCCACCGGTGAAATGGTGAGGTGATGGACATGTGATTTCCGACTCAGCGCGTTGGCAACCACATTCGCCTTGCCGGGGTGGTAGTGAATCTCAATCTCATAGTCCTTGATTAATTCTAACCACCTCCGTTGCCTCATGTTCAGCTCCTTCTGGGTGAAAATGTATTTCAAGCTCTTGTGGTCGGTGTAGAGATGCACCAAGTTCCCCAGGAGATAGTGCCTCCACATTTTTAGCGCCAACACCTCGGCAGCAAGCTCAAGGTCATGAGTAGGGTAATGCTGCTCATGGTTCCGAAGTTGGCGTGATCCATAAGCGACCACACGTCCTTCCTGCATCAACACGCAGCCAAGCCCAATACCGGACGCGTCACAATACACGTCGAAGGGCTTTGTTGTATCCGGCTGAGCTAACACCGGGGCTGTTGTGAGATGCTTCACCAATGTTTGGAATGATCCTTCACACGCCGTGTTCCAAACATATTTCGTCCCTTTCTTCAGTAATTCTGTCATCGGCTTAGCGAGCTTGGCGAAACTTGGAATGAATCTCCGATAGTATCCCGCTAACCCGAGGAAGCTTCTGACTTCATGGACTGAAGTGGGAGCTTTCCATTTCAGCACTCGCTCTATCTTGCTTGGGTCAACTGCAATGCCTTCCGCTGAGATGATATGTCCCAAGAATGGCACTTGGCTGATCCAAAACTCGCATTTGCTGAACTTGGCGTAAAGCTTATGGTCTCGCAATCGTTGAAGAACGATCCACAATTGTTCTGCATGTTCGGCCTCTGTCTTTGAGTAAACCAAGATATCGTCGATGAACACTACCACGAACTTGTCCAGCTCCGGCATGAACACCGAGTTCATCAGATACATGAAATGGGCTGGAGCATTTGTGAGACCAAAGGACATGACGAGATATTCATATAAGCCGTATCTCGTCGAGAACGCCATTTTCGTGATATCCTCTGCCCGGATCTTTATCTGGTGATATCCAGAGCGAAGGTCCATCTTTGAGAACACACTTGCACCCACAAGTTGATCAAACAATATGTCGATGCGGGGCAGTGGTTACTTATTCTTGATGGTGACGGCGTTGAGCGGCCGGTAATCTACACACAGCCTCAGGGTTTCATCTTTCTTTTTCACGAACAGCGCCGAGCATCCCAAAGGCGAGGAACTCAGCCTAATGAAACCCTTGCTCAACAGATCATTGAGCTGTTCTTTCAGTTCAGCCAGCTCATTTGGAGCCATCTTGTATGGTCTCCGTGATATGGGCGTAGTCCCGGGTGCGAGCTCGATCTTGAACTCGACATCCCGCTCAGGTGGCATGCCCGGAAGATCATCCGGGAACACGTCGGGGTACTCCCGGACTACGGGGATGTCTTCTAATTTGAGAGCTTCAGCGTTCTTAATTGCTAAAACTTCCCGGACTGGCGTGTCTAACACCATGGAATGCGGACGGTGGAATGGAGAATTTAAGTGAACCGTCCGTGTTCGAGTCTCTAGGACAGCGCCATGGTATTGTAGCCATGACATCCCTAAGATTGCATCAATCTTTTGTTCCATAAGGATTATCAAGGTGGTGGGATATAGTTTCCCACCTAAGCACAGAGGTGCCTTTGTAATCATCATATTAGCTGAAATCTTCCCTCCCGGTGAGCAAATCATATAAGTGCAGTCGGTTGGGAAGACTTGCATTTGATGCTTAGCCACATAGGATGCACTTATAAAGCTGTGGGTTGCACCAGAATCAAACAATATGACGATGGCTTGATTGTTGAGAGTAAACGTACCCGCCGGCACGTTGTCTCCCTCTGGGGCGCCCTCATTGCCGAGGTTGCGGACGCCTCCAGTCCGCTGACCAACCTTCTTCATCGGAGGTCGGCCTCGAGCACCGCCATGAAACTGGGCTTGCCCGCTGCTCTGCTGCCCCTGGCGATAGTCCTTCGCGAAGTGGCCCGCCTGGCCACACGTGAAGCAGGTGAAATGGGGCGGTCCCCCGCTGATCGGTGGACGGAATCCCGGGGCGCGTTGTGGCGGTGGAAACGCCCGGGGTACCGTCTGCTGCTGCTGTTGCTGTTGCTGTCTTGGTGGCGGCATCGGCGGACGGAACGGAGGTGCCTGAAAGGGACGTCCCCCGAACTGCTGAGGTCGCGCCGGTGGACGCCACTGTTGCCCGGATGGTGTCCAATACACCATACGGTACTTCTGAGGCGCGCCACCACCGCTGCTAGGTGGAGCGCTGCGCTTCCTCTGCTCAGCTGCCAACTCCCGCTGAGCGTCCTCTTGCATGATCGCGGCATTGACTAAGTCGTTGAATGTGCCGCGATTCCACTCAACGAGGTGCGTCTTCATTTCGGGGTGTAACCCCGATAGAAATGCTCCCTCTTCTTCTCCTCCGTGGAGATATAGTCTGACGCATATTGCGCCAGATGGTTGAAGGCACGGGAGTAGTCGTGGGCACTCCTCCCGCCCTGCTTCAGCTCCAAGAATTCTTGGAACGTCCTCTTCATTATTCTGGGAGGGATGTGGTAGGCGCGGAACGCCTCCCGGAACTCTTGCCATTCCACGGCATGGCCAGCCGGACGTGAGGCGACATAGTTCCCCACCACGCACCAGCGGCACCGTGGAGCTGCTGTGCTGCGAACAGGGTCTTCTGTCGCTCCGTACACTGGAGCAGCCCAAACTTGGACTCGATAGTCCGCAGCCAGTTGTCCGCCTCCAGTGGTTCTTCGGTTTCGGTGAACACTGGAGGGTGCGTACTCATGAAATCCGAGTACGACACTTCACGGGGCTCACGAGGCCCTCGCTCTTGACGTCCCCCCGCCTGGGACGTATTCTGCATGATCGTGCGGAGCAGGTCGGTCTGCTCCTCACGACCTCCCACCAGTGCCGCTATCACATCCGCTAGAGTAAGCGGAGGCGGCGGTGGTGGCTGCTGCTGCGGGGTGCTGTCGTAGGCCGGTGGCTGGGAGTCATCACCTCCCTGTTGGCTAGAGCCACCAACCTCGTGCGTGGTCCTAGTGCGAACCATCTGCAACCATACGACAGTAAGCATCAGTCCCACAACATTTGCATGCAGTCCTATAACAATAGGCGTAAAACCATAATTACAATAAAACATGCGATACATCTCGGAAGTGGATAATGTAATAACTTTGCACAAGCTACACCATTACCAGACCAAACACAAGCTAGTTTAATCCAACTTGATGAACCTCCTCTTTGGAAGCTCACCATAACTAGATTTGGTCACTATGAGACATTACTATCGCGTTGTCATCACGTATACCACCCTTAGGGTACAACACCCTCTCCAATGAGTTCAACTGTCACTCCTCTGTCAGAATGACCAGTTGCTACCTATTCCAAGTTTTGATCTGGTTCTGGGCATTTTCATGACTCAAGCTGAACACCAAAGTTAAAGTTAACTTCAGTATTTTTCTAAAGAGTACTCATTTGCCTCCAGATCAGCTTTGGTTAAAAAGTGATGCCAATTCAAAGTCAGCAGAATTTCTGGAAGAATTTTAACAGCACCTCCCTTGGAAGTTGCTGTTTTCAATTCGAGTTTCCACTGAACTCTGTGATGAAACTTCAGAAACTTTGAATTGCAAAGATGTCACACATCTTCTCCCCTTTCTAAGGATGTATCATATGAAAATTTTTAAATTTTCTACTGGGATTTATGTTTGGAAAACAGAACAGTCCAGAGAATGTTTTACTCTGTCCTGGTTCTGGACAGTTTACATTCCTCTGGGATTTAAGCCATCTTAAGGTGAGTTTCAGCTCTGGAAGTCTACAACAAAGTTGTAGAGTACTTAAGTACCTTTCCAGAACTATATAGAACACCTCTCTGGGCTAAAAGACCGGTGAGTTATGCCCTGTTGAAGATCAGCAAACGTGCTGCCCAAAACAGAGCACTCTGTTTTTCAGTCTTTTTGGAACTACACTCATCACTATCCCATTCTTATACCCAACCAGGGTCTTAATTGTTGAACCTAATGATTTTAATTCCTTGTTATCATTATTTTCATGCATATGCCTACAATATCTCGGTACTACGTTCCTCACCAAAGAAAATCCTTGTAAAAGCCCAAGAAAAGGGACTTGTAAAAAACTTTTCTTCATCTCACAACACCACAATTTTCATTGTGGACACCTTAGGAAATGTTGTGAAAAGCATGTAACCTCCATCAAAAGAGTGATTAGAGGGGAGAGTCTTCACTTTCACAAAGTAGGGTTTATACACATATGATCACACAATGAGGAATTCAAAACTGTTGTGTCCAAACTATTGTTTGCAGCAGCTAACACAAGGATCAAGTGGCATATTTGGATTCCTTAGGTCCAAATTAGTGGGGAGGCAAAGTTTCATTAATTTTTGAAAAGTCTTGCAGCCCATTTTTCCAAAGGAAGTCAAATGTGCAAAGAATTCAAATGAATATTTGAATTTGCATGGAATTTGTCCAAACTTGTCAAATGAGCTCAGTTTCCAATTTTCAAACAATTGGGTTGGATAATTGTCAAACTTTGGAGATATTTTGAGGAAAAGAGGTACTGAGTTGTGGGGCCCACATGTCATAGGAATGAGTATACTTAATACTTAAGTTTGTCTCTGGTCTTCACTCCACCGAGGTGTAACCCCGGGGCGACACCGAGCGGCCGCCCCCGTCGACCGAGGCTCCACCTCCTGCTCCCATTTCGCGCTGGCCTGCTCCTTACCCCGGAAACCGGCTGCAGCACGTTGCCATCTTCGCTTTGATCGCGCGCTAGCTGTTCTTCCCACGCGCAAACAGCAATCGGCGCTCACCGCCGCACTCCTTTCTCCCCGATCGCCGGCCTCAACCAAACCTCGGTTGTGCGCACCGGCAGTACAGAAAAGCAGCGCCTGTGCCTGCTCTACCACACCAGCCCAGCAACCCCAAAGGCCCTAGCCTGTGACGCGCACAATTCGGCAAACGGCACCGAGAAAACAGAGCTGTCCGGCGGAGGACCGGAGCTGGTCTCACGTGGACAGACCAACCCAGAGCTTCTCAGGCCCGAGCTAGAGCACCCTCGGATGCGCTGGGAGCCCCTGATGCTCGTCCCCGAGGCTCAAGCCATGAGATGATCTACCAGGCTCGAATTTGGGAAAAGATCGCCGTCGGGCACCATCCGACCTTCTGATACGGTAATACCAAATTCGATCGTCCCTCTCGTTCTTAGGCCGTGAAACCTTGCACACAGGACCGCCACTAACCGGCGATCAGTAGTCCTTCACAACCATAGTTGGAAATATGCACGTAGACCGCATGAAATCCAGAATTTCCGACCTCAAACGCGGAGGAGGTTTCGGGTGCACGGTGAGACACCATTAGCCGCCGGTCCCGAGCAGTTTTGAGGCTAGGTCGAGCATCCCTTTGGTCCACTGGTGCTGTAGCGCCGTTCCACCGAGGTCTGGGCAGGCTAGGGTGACCGGGCGACGTTGCCGAACCGGTCCAGAGCCGCCGCACCGTGGCCAGCTAGGTTAGAGCCATCGCCGACCGGGGAAGAGTGTTCCATCGTGTTCAGCACGGGAAATTAGGCCCTATCAGCGAGGGAGAGCTCAGGGGATGGCCGGGAGGCCGGAATCCGTCGAACTCCGGCGAGCCCGGCGGCGCGCAGGCGCGGGTGGCCGGAGGTAGAAGACGACCCGGTGGGTCCCGCCCGTCAGCGACGGTTTTTCAAATATTTGATCAGCTGTGGCGCAGGGATCTGGTGTGGAGGCGCGGGAAATAACCTGTAGCCTCGTGTGGCTTGCCCCGACGCGTGACACCTGTCCCCGGACCCACAGCCAGTATTTGAACATTTTGGGGAATTTCAGTTTTTAGTTCAAACTTTGAATAGCTACAACTTTGGGTAGGAGAATCCAAAAATTGTGAAACAAATTTCGTTGGATTCCTCTGATAGAGTACTATCCAAATGTAGAACCCAATTTGTATGAAACCCTTTAATTAATTCTGGAAAATTCTTTAAAGCTTTTCAGCAAAAGAATTTTAGAGGGAGTTTGGTTCATCCAAAAATCCCCAAATTTTGCCAGAATGTTCTTTAGGGCATTAGTAAACCCCTGTAAAAGTTTCAGACCATTTGGAGTCGATTTGGTCAGAGCAATTCAAATTGGAAGGTGCTGTGTTCATTTGAATGCAGAAACATTTTCAGAGAATTTCCAAAACTTGGAAATTCAATTCTGGGCAAACCTTGACTCCACAAATGCTAGGAAAATTCATAAAAACTCTATGAGCTATAATTGAAATTGTAGATCATCAAGTTGAGCATGAACAGGGGTATTACCTCAGAATAAATTCTTCCTTGCTGATTTGCCAAGAGAATTATTCTGAGCAAACCACTCCATGAAAAGTGCTAATGTTTGGTCCAGAGAGTTTTCTTGTGACAAGGAATTCACACAAAAATTCTCAGCTCCATTGGAGCTCTAGATCAGCCCTGTCCTGTTTAACCACTTAAGGGATTAATGTGGAAAAGGAGGGAAAACCACTTAGCATTTAACCATGTGATTAAGTTCAAGCCAAACCACCAACACCAGTTCATCTTTAAATTCTTAAACAAAGTTCCAGGTGTTAGAGGCTGGTTATTAGAACTAATAGTAGAAGTCTTACTCTAAAACTCACATTTCCATCTAAATTAACATGTAGTATTTCATTAACGTGTAGCCGTTGAAGAAGAGACTCCGGAAGTGCTGGACTTCCTCCTTCCGGACGAAGAACTAACTCCTGACCAGCAGCAACAAGGCAAGCCCCGGTTTGCATTAACTTTTTTTTAAAAATGCTTTACTTTGTTTACATGTGTCATATGAAGTATGTATGTGCATTAGGTATAGGATGAATGAAACCCCACTTGCATAACCAAAGGTTCCTAAAAGAGTGAGGGTAGTGTTAAGGACCTCGAGTAGACAGGCTATGCTTAATGAGTCATAGGACTTCGGTACAAGTCGAGTAGTTGGAATCTACTCGCGAGATAGGTATTGGGACACACGGGTTCGGTTGAGTGATGTGAGATCACATAGTAATGAAAATGAGACTAGGCAGGGGCTAGGGCGCAGCAAGAGAGAGTCTTGTGTGCGCAGCCCTGCCCGTGTCGATTGAGGACCGATCCGTGTGCGGCCCTGCTGAACAAGTATTGAACGTACCGAAGTCATATCGGATATATGGGCCCCGATAAACTGATGTAGCCTAAACCTCCGGGCGTCGAGGCATAGCACACCGATTTATAGGTGTAGGTTGAGGGCAGCAAGGTGGAAATCTGCCAACGGGCATAGAGAGATGCTCCGTGTGGGGAACCTCCTGCTCGTTTTGGTGCGACCTGTTCGACGTTTGGGCTGTTGGGTGAAAGGTTGTCCCGTACGACATCGAGTGAGTGTGCTGTGCAGCTCCACGGGTGGGCGTACTTGACGTGCTCTTTGGGTTTTCCCTGCAGGTGTATATCGAGTCGATTCGCCGTCCCTCGCGGTGACGAGTACTGCTTGTTCACTGCGTCGTAACGTAGACTAATGGATGAGATATGTTGATTCAATGATGCTGATTGACATAATTGTATTGCGACATGTGTGCCACCAAATACTGCTTACTAAATTTCTGATTTCATGAACTGTTAACTTGTTGCTAAAAGATGAATTAAGGATGAACTTGTAGGCGTGTCGTTTTGCTGAAATGCTACTAACCTATGTCTTGGTATACCTCATGTAGAGTTTCATGCTTAGGTGAGTCGGTTAAGCCTTGCTGAGCCTTCGTGCTCACGGTTGCTGCTTAAGTGTTTTTCAGGTGAGGAGCCACCCACGGACTCGGAGTACGAGTCCACTGGTGAGGGTTACCCTCCGTCGGGGACCACGGCTGAGTGGGAGCCGTACACGCCGTGCTGAGCTGAGACGTGCAGCTAGTGTGGGTTGCCCTAGGGCTGGGCAACCGACTTTTGCTAAATAGGCGGGCGTGAGTTGTATAGTGTAGTCTTCCGCTGTGTAATAGAACAATAGTTGTAACTGAAGTTTGTACCTGTTTGTACAGTTTCAGCTGTTTTTCCCATGTAATATATTGCGTTCTTATGACGTGTGCTGTCGGGTGTCGCATCGCGCGGCACCACCCTCTGCGATCCTGGATGAGCGGATTCCAGTCCGCCACAGCCTTGGTATCAGAGCTGCAGTGGGGATAGCACAGTACTTAAGGACTGCATTATGGGAAAAACTTAGGTATACGGTGAGGAATCGGTAGTTGCCCAAGTAAGGACTATATTAGCATAGTTACTTAAAGTGGCAAAGACTAACTTATGTGTTATAATTCTGAATTTCAATTATGTAACGACGCACCTACGCTCTGGTAAGTATGGAAAGGAACGCCACCGAAAGCGGTTCAATTTCGGTTAGCTCTCGCTGACGAGGAACGTGGTTCAGGGATTGATCTCACAGCTTGGTGTGAGATGTCAATATGAACCTCTTGGACTCTTCATGTCCCTGAGTTCATATGAAACGCTGATCCCTAGCGTGCATTAGGAAAGTAAGTGGAGACCCCATCGCGTGGTCAGTAACGCGAGAGTGTGTTCGTCTGGAAATAGCCCAGGAGGACATACGCAGCGCTTGCCATCGGCGTGCCCTGCAGGGCAGTAGGTGGTATCTGTTGGGTTGATAACATTCCCAACCGTGACGACCCGTTCATGACATACTCGGGTTCCCCGTCGTGTGGTGTTGAAACACGATCACGTGCCTTGAGACGTGACTTAGCTCAAGGACGGCCGTATGACAATGATACGGGCGTTTGTATTTACTTTTAGATATGGAACTGCCTGAAATGAACAAACTTTGAGTGCACCATCATTGTGTGGTCTTCTGCAGGTACTAACCACGTATGTATCCGTGTAGAAAACGTGTGCGAGAGACCGTTTAGTGCCACACTCGAGACGTATATGCCGGTATGATCCGGTTAGGATTTTCTTTTGTGAGGAACGTAGTACCGAGATATTGTAGGCATATGCATGAGTATAATGATAACAAAGAATTAAAATCTATAGGTTCAACAGTTAGGACCCTGGTTGGGTATAAGAATGGGATAGTGATGAGTGTAGTTCCAAAAAGACTAAAAAACAGAGTGCTCTGTTTTGGGCAGCATGTTTGCTGATCTTCAACAGGGCATAACTCACAGGTCTTTTAGCCCAGGGAGGTGCTGTTAAAATCCTTCCAGAAATTCTGCTAACTTTGAATTAACATAACTTTTTAATCAAAGCTGATCTGGGGGCAAATGAGTACTCATTGGAAAGATACTGAAGTTAACTTGAACTTTGGTATTCAACTTGAGTCATGAAGATGCCCAGAACCAGATCAAAACTTGGAATAGGTAGCAACTGGTCATTCTGACAGAAGAATGACAGTTGAACTCATTGAAAAGGGTGTTGTACCCTAAGGGTGTTATACGTGATGGCAACGCAAGAATAATGTCTCGTAGCGACCAAACCTAGTTATGTTGAGCTTCCAAAGAGGGGGTTCATCAAGTTGGATTAAACTAACTTGTGTTTGGTCTGGTAATGGTGTAGCTTGTGCAAAGTTATTACATTATCTACTTACGAGATATTTCGCACGTTTGGTTGTCATAATGTTTTTACGCCCAGTTCTATTGGACTGCATGCAAAATGTTGCGGGACTGATGTTTAATGTCGTATGGTTGCACATGGTTCGTACTAGGACCACGCACGAGGTTGGTGGCTCTAGCCAAGGTGGAGGCGATGACTCCCAGCCACCGGCCTACGACAGCACCCCGCAGCAGCAGCCACCACCGCCGCCTCCGCTTACTCTAGCGGATGTGATAGCGGCATTGGTGGGAGGTCGTGAGGAGCAGACCGACCTGCTCCGCACGATCGTGCAGAATACGTCCCAGGCGGGAGGACGTCAAGAGCGAGGGCCTCGTGAGCCCCGCGAAGTGTCGTACTCGGATTTCATGAGTACGCACCCTCCAGTGTTTACCGAAGCTGAAGAACCACTGGAGGCGGACAACTGGCTGCGGACTATTGAGTCCAAGTTCGGGCTGCTCCAGTGTACGGAGCGGCAGAAGACGCTGTTCGCAGCACAGCAGCTCCACGGTGCCGCTGGTGCGTGGTGGGCGAATTATGTCGCCTCACGTCCGGCTGGCCATGCCGTGGAATGGCAAGAGTTCCGGGAGGCGTTCCGCGCCTATCACATCCCTCCCGGAATAATGAAGAGAAAGTTCCAAGAATTTTTGGAACTGAAGCAGGGCGGGAGGAGTGCCCACGACTACTCCCGTGCCTTCAACCATCTGGCGCAGTATGCGTCAGACTACATCTCCACGGAGGAGAGGAAGAGGGAGCACTTCTATCGGGGGTTGCACCCCGAAATGAAGACCCACCTCGTACAATGGAACCGCGGCACATTCAACGACCTAGTCAATGCCGCCATCATGCAAGAGGACGCTCAGCGGGAGTTAGCAGCTGAGCAGAGGAAGCGCAGCGCTCCACCTAGCAGCGGTGGGAGTGGCGCTCCCCAGAAATACCGTATGGTGTATCGGACACCATCCGGGCAGCAGTGGCGTCCACCGGCGCGACCTCAGCAGTTCGGGGGACGTTCGTTCCAAGCACCCCCGTTCCGTCCGCCGACGCCACCACCAAGACAGCAGCAGCAGCAGACGGTACCCCGGGCATTTCCACCGCCACAACGCGCCCCGGGTTTCCGCCCACCGATTAGCGGGGGACCGCCCCGTTTCACCTGCTTCACGTGTGGCCAGGCGGGCCACTTTGCGAAGGACTGTCCCCAGGGGCAGCAGAGCAGCGGGCAAGCCCAGTTCCAGGGCGGTGCTCGAGGCCGACCTCCGGTGAAGAAGGTTGGTCAGCGGACTGGAGGCGTCCGCAACCTCGACAATGAGGACGCCCCAGAGGGAGACAACGTGCTGGCGGGTACGTTTACTCTCAACTATCAAGACATCGTCATATTATTTGATTCTGGTGCAACCCACAGCTTTATAAGTGCATCCTATGTGGCTAAACATCAATTGCAAGTCTTCCCAACCGACTGCACTTATATGATATGCTCACCGGGAGGGAAGATTTCAGCTAATATGATGATTCCAAAGGCACCTCTGTGCTTAGGCGGGAAGCTATATCCCACCACCTTGATAATCCTTATCGGACAAAAGATTGATGCAATCTTAGGGATGTCATGGCTGCAATACCATGGCGCTGTCCTAGAGACTCGGACACGGACGGTTCACTTAAATTCTCCATTTCACCGTCCGCATTCCATGGTGTTAGACACACCAGTCCGGGAAGTTTTAGCAATTAATAATGCTGAAGTTCTCAAGTTAGAAGACATCCCCGTAGTCCGGGAGTATCCTGACGTGTTCCCGGACGATCTTCCGGGCATGCCACCTGAGCGGGATGTCGAGTTCAAGATTGAGCTCGCACCCGGGACTACGCCCATATCACGGAGACCATACAAGATGGCTCCAAATGAGCTGGCGGAACTGAAAGAACAGCTCAATGATCTGTTGAGCAAGGGTTTCATTAGGCCGAGTTCCTCGCCTTGGGGATGCTCGGTGCTATTCGTGAAGAAAAAGGATGAGACCCTGAGGCTGTGTGTGGATTACCGGCCGCTCAACACCGTCACCATCAAGAATAAGTACCCACTGCCCCGTATTGACATCTTGTTTGATCAACTGGTGGGGGCAAGTGCATTCTCAAAGATGGACCTTCGCTCTGGATATCACCAGATCAAGATCCGGGCGGAGGATATCCTGAAGACGGCGTTCTCGACGAGATACGGCTTATACGAATATCTCGTCATGTCCTTTGGTCTCACAAATGCTCCAGCCCATTTCATGTATCTCATGAACTCGGTGTTCATGCCGGAGCTGGACAAGTTTGTGGTAGTGTTCATCGACGACATCTTGGTTTACTCCAAGACCGAAGCTGAACATGCCGAACACTTGCGGATCGTTCTTCAACGATTGCGAGACCACAAACTCTATGCCAAGTTCAGCAAATGCGAATTTTGGATCAGCCAAGTGCCGTTCTTGGGACATATCATCTCAGCTGAAGGCATCGCGGTTGACCCAAGCAAAATAGAGCAAGTGTTGAAATGGAAAGCTCCCACTTCAGTCCATGAAGTCAGAAGCTTCCTCGGGTTAGAGGGGTACTATCGGAGATTCATTCCAAGTTTCTCCAAGCTCGCTAAGCCGATGACAGAGTTGCTGAAGAAAGGGACAAAATATGTTTGGAACACGGCGTGTGAAGGAGCGTTCCGAACACTGGTGAAGCGTCTCACAACAGCCCCGGTATTAGCTCAGCCGGATACAACAAAGCCCTTGGACGTGTATTGTGACGCGTCCGGTATTGGGCTCGGCTGCGTGTTGATGCAGGAAGGACGTGTGGTCGCTTATGGCTCACGCCAACTTCGGAACCATGAGCAGCACTACCCGACTCACGATCTTGAACTTGCTGCCGTGGTGTTGGCGCTGAAAATGTGGAGGCACTATCTCCTGGGGAACTTGGTGCATCTCTACACCGACCACAAGAGCTTGAAATACATTTTCACCCAGAAGGAGCTGAACATGAGGTAGAGGAGGTGGTTAGAACTGATCAAAGATTATGAAATTGAGATCCATTACCACCCCGGCAAGGCGAATGTGGTTGCCGACGCGCTGAGTCGGAAATCACATGTCCATCACCTCACCATTACACCGGTGGAGGAGGAAGAGCCAAGTTTATACTTGGTTCCTTATGGATCGCTGTACAACCTTGCCCTCATCCCTACTATTAGGGAGGACATCATTGCAGCTCAGAAAACGGATAAAGGCATAGCACATCTCCGGAGACGGAAAGACAATGGAGAAATTAAATGTTTCCGGAAGGATGATGAGGGGACGCTGTGGTTCAATGACCGCATAGTCGTACCCCGAGATATGGAGTTGAGGAAAAAGATCCTCGATGAAGCTCACTTGTCCAAATACTCCATTCATCCGGGCAGCAACAAAATGTACCAAGATTTGAAAAAGAAATTTTGGTGGACACGGATGAAGCGGGAGGTAGCTAAGTACGTATCCGAGTGTGATACGTGTAGATGAGTGAAAGCTGATCACATGAAGAAATCAGGGCTGTTGCAACCCCTGAAGATCCCGGCATGGAAATGGGAAGATGTGAGCATGGATTTCATTGTGGGATTACGCCTAACAGCCAACAAGCATGATTCCATATGGGTAATCGTTGATCGGTTAACCAAGACGGCTCACTTCATTCCGGTGAATACACGTTACAATGCCGGCAAATATGCGGAGCTATACATAGCAAAGATTCTATGCCTATACGGGATACCCAAGACCATTGTCTCAGATCGAGGTGCATTATTTGTATCTCGCTTTTGGGAGCAGCTACACGCTGCATTGGGTACTAAGTTGATCAGGAGCTCCGCCTATCACCCTCAGACAGATGGTCAGACAGAAAGGGTGAATCAAGTCCTGGAAGACATGTTGAGAGCATGTGCCATCCACCATGGTAGGAACTGGGATGATCACCTACCATTGGCGGAATTCTCGTACAACAACGGTTATCAGGCGAGTATCAAAATGGCACCCTATGAAGCTCTCTACAGTCATAAATGCCGCACCCCATTAAATTGGTGCGAGTCCGGTGAAAGGGTCACATTCGGGGTTGATGTGGTGAACGACGCCGAGGAGCGCGTTCGGACAATTCAAGCCAATTTGAAGGCCGCTCAATCCCGACAGAAGAGCTACGCTGATAAGAGGCGTAGGCCGTTGCACTTTGACGTTGGGGAACACGTGTACCTCCGCGTATCTCCAATGAAGGGCGTGCACCGATTCGGTGTGAAGGGGAAGCTCGCTCCCCGTTTCATTGGACCATACGCTATCACCGAGAAGTGTGGACCAGCAGCGTATCGATTGGAGCTACCGGCATCTCTGGCTGGTGTCCATGATATTTTCCATGTTTCGCAACTGCGAAAATGCTTGAAGCATACAACTGCTGTTCCTACCGAAGACATCGGCGAGCTGAAGCCGGATTTAACATATGATGAATATCCGGTGGGAATTCTTGATGAGAAAGCCAGGACCACGCGTAGCAGAACGTTGTGGTTCTACAAAATACTCTGGAGTAACCACACCGCCGAGGAAGCGACGTGGGAGAGCGAGGAGTTCCTTCGCTCAAATTACCCAGAGTTCTTGGCTTCTCAACACGGGTAAGTCCCTATTACATCGCTATCTCTTCTTTTATAATCTCGGGACGAGATTCTTTTAAGGGGGGAGGGATGTAAAAGCCCAAGAAAAGGGACTTGTAAAAAACTTTTCTTCATCTCACAACACCACAATTTTCATTGTGGACACCTTAGGAAATGTTGTGAAAAGCATGTAACCTCCATCAAAAGAGTGATTAGAGGGGAGAGTCTTCACTTTCACAAAGTAGGGTTTATACACATATGATCACACAATGAGGAATTCAAAACTGTTGTGTCCAAACTATTGTTTGCAGCAGCTAACACAAGGATCAAGTGGCATATTTGGATTCCTTAGGTCCAAATTAGTGGGGAGGCAAAGTTTCATTAATTTTTGAAAAGTCTTGCTGCCCATTTTTCCAAAGGAAGTCAAATGTGCAAAGAATTCAAATGAATATTTGAATTTGCATGGAATTTGTCCAAACTTGTCAAATGAGCTCAGTTTCCAATTTTCAAACAATTGGGTTGGATAATTGTCAAACTTTGGAGATATTTTGAGGAAAAGAGGTACTGAGTTGTGGGGCCCACATGTCATAGGAATGAGTATACTTAACACTTAAGTTTCTCTCTGGTCTTCACTCCACCGAGGTGTAACCCCGGGGCGACACCGAGCGGCCGCCCCCGTCGACCGAGGCAACACCTCCTGCTCCCATTTCGCGCTGGCCTGCTCCTTACCCCGGAAACCGGCTGCAGCACGTTGCCATCTTCGCTTTGATCGCGCGCTAGCTGTTCTTCCCACGCACAAACAGCAATCGGCGCTCACCGCCGCACTCCTTTCTCCCCGATCGCCGGCCTCAACCAAACCTCGGTTGTGCGCACCGGCAGTACAGAAAAGCAGCGCCTGTGCCTGCTCTACCACACCAGCCCCGCAACCCCAAAGGCCCTAGCCTGTGACGCGCACAATTCGGCAAACGGCACCGAGAAAACAGAGCTGTCCGGCGGAGGACCGGAGCTGGTCTCACGTGGACAGACCCACCCAGAGCTTCTCAGGCCCGAGCTAGAGCACCCTCGGATGCGCTGGGAGCCCCTGATGCTCGTCCCCGAGGCTCAAGCCATGAGATGATCTACCAGGCTCGAATTTTGGAAAAGATCGCCGTCGGGCACCATCCGACCTTCTGATACGGTAATACCAAATTCGATCGCCCCTCTCGTTCTTAGGCCGTGAAACCTTGCACACAGGACCGCCACTAACCGGCGATCAGTAGTCCTTCACAACCCTAGTTGGAAATATGCACGTAGACCGCATGAAATCCAGAATTTCCGACCTCAAACGCGGAGGAGGTTTCGGGTGCACGGTGAGACACCATTAGCCGCCGGTCCCGAGCAGTTTTGAGGCTAGGTCGAGCATCCCTTTGGTCCACTGGTGCTGTAGCGCCGTTCCACCGAGGTCTGGGCAGGCTAGGGTGACCGGGCGACGTTGCCGAACCGGTCCAGAGCCGCCGCACCGTGGCCAGCTAGGTTAGAGCCATCGCCGACCGGGGAAGAGTGTTCCATCGTGTTCAGCACGGGAAATTAGGCCCTAGCGGCGAGGGAGAGCTCGGGGGATGGCCGGGAGGCCGGAATCCGTCGAACTCCGGCGAGCCCGGCGGCGCGCAGGCGCGGGTGGCCGGAGGTAGAAGACGACCCGGTGGGTCCCGCCCGTCAGCGACGGTTTTTCAAATATTTGATCAGCTGTGGCGCAGGGATCTGGTGTGGAGGCACGGGAAATAACCTGTAGCCTCGTGTGGCTTGCCCCGACGCGTGACACCTGTCCCCGGACCCACAGCCAGTATTTGAACATTTTGGGGAATTTCAGTTTTTAGTTCAAACTTTGAATAGCTACAACTTTGGGTAGGAGAATCCAAAAATTGTGAAACAAATTTCGTTGGATTCCTCTGATAGAGTACTATCCAAATGTAGAACCCAATTTGTATGAAACCCTTTAATTAATTCTGGAAAATTCTTTAAAGCTTTTCAGCAAAAGAATTTTAGAGGGAGTTTGGTTCATCCAAAAATCCCCAAATTTTGCCAGAATGTTCTTTAGGGCATTAGTAAACCCCTGTAAAAGTTTCAGACCATTTGGAGTCGATTTGGTCAGAGCAATTCAAATTGGAAGGTGCTGTGTTCATTTGAATGCAGAAACATTTTCAGAGAATTTCCAAAACTTGGAAATTCAATTCTGGGCAAACCTTGACTCCAAAAATGCTAGGAAAATTCATACAAACTCTATGAGCTATAATTGAAATTGTAGATCATCAAGTTGAGCATGAACAGGGGTATTACCTCAGAATAAATTCTTCCTTGCTGATTTGCCAAGAGAATTATTCTGAGCAAACCACTCCATGAAAAGTGCTAATGTTTGGTCCAGAGAGTTTTCTTGTGACAAGGAATTCACACAAAAATTCTCAGCTCCATTGGAGCTCTAGATCACCCCTGTCCTGTTTAACCACTTAAGGGATTAATGTGGAAAAGGAGGGAAAACCACTTAGCATTTAACCATGTGATTAAGTTCAAGCCAAACTACCAACACCAGTTCATCTTTAAATTCTTAAACAAAGTTCCAGGTGTTAGTGGCTGGTTATTAGAACTAATAGTAGAAGTCTTACTCTAAAACTCACATTTGCATCTAAATTAACATGTAGTATTTCATTAACGTGTAGCCGTTGAAGAAGAGACTCCGGAAGTGCTGGACTTCCTCCTTCCGGACGAAGAACTAACTCCTGACCAGCAGCAACAAGGCAAGCCCCGGTTTGCAGTAACTTTTTTTTAAAAAAGATTTACTTTGTTTACATGTGTCATATGAAGTATGTATGTGCATTAGGTATAGGATGAATGAAACCCCACTTGCATAACCAAAGGTTCCTAAAAGAGTGAGGGTAGTGTTAAGGACCTCGAGTAGACAGGCTATGCTTAATGAGTCATAGGACTTCGGTAAAAGTCGAGTAGTTGGAATCTACTCGCGAGATAGGCATTGGGACACACGGGTTCGGTTGAGTGATGTGAGATCACTTAGTAATGAAAATGAGACTAGGCAGGGGCTAGGGCGCAGCAAGAGAGAGTCTTGTGTGCGCAGCCCTGCCCGTGTCGATTGAGGACCGATCCGTGTGCGGCCCTGCTGAACAAGTATTGAACGTACCGAAGGCATATCGGATATATGGGCCCCGATAAACTGATGTAGCCTAAACCTCCGAGCGTCGAGGCATAGCACACCGATTTATAGGTGTAGGTTGAGGGCAGCAAGGTGGAAATCTGCCAACGGGCATAGAGAGATGCTCTGTGTGGGGAACCTCCTGCTCGTTTTGGTGCGACCGGTTCGACGTTTGGGCTGTTGGGTGAAAGGTTGTCCCGTACGACATCGAGTGAGCGTGCTGTGCAGCTCCACGGGTGGGCGTACGTGACGTGCTCTTTGGGTTTTCCCTGCAGGTGTATATCGAGTCGATTCGCCGTCCCTCGCGGTGACGAGTACTGCTTGTTCACTGCGTCGTAACGTAGACTAATGGATGAGATATGTTGATTCAATGATGCTGATTGACATAATTGTATTGCGACATGTGTGCCACCAAATACTGCTTACTAAATTTCTCATTTCATGAACTGTTAACTTGTTGCTAAAAGATGAATTAAGGATGAACTTGTAGGCGTGTCGTTTTGCTGAAATGCTACTAACCTATGTCTTGGTATACCTCATGTAGAGTTTCATGCTTAGGTGAGTCGGTTAAGCCTTGCTGAGCCTTCGTGCTCACGGTTGCTGCTTAAGTGTTTTTCAGGTGAGGAGCCACCCACGGACTCGGAGTACGAGTCCACCGGCGAGGGTTACCCTCCGTCGGGGACCACGGCTGAGTGGGAGCCGTACACGCCGCGCTGAGCTGAGACGTGCAGCTAGTGTGGGTTGCTCTAGGGCTGGGCAACCAACTTTTGCTAAATAGGCGGGCGTGAGTTGTATAGTGTAGTCTTCCGCTGTGTAATAGAACAATAGTTGTAACTGAAGTTTGTACCTGTTTGTACAGTTTCAGCTGTTTTTCCCATGTAATATATTGCGTTCTTATGACGTGTGCTGTCGGGTGTTGCATCGCGCGGCACCACCCTCTGCGATCCTGGATGAGCGGATTCCGGTCCGCCACAATCCTAACCGGATCATACCGGCATATACGTCTCAAGTGTGGCACTAAACGGTCTCTCGCACACGTTTTCTACACGGATGCATACGTGGTTAGTACCTGCAGAAGACCACACAATGATGGTGCACTCAAAGGTTGTTCAATTCAGGCAGTTCCATATTTAAAAGTAAATACAAACGCCCGTATCATTTCCATACGGCCGTCCTTGAGTTAGGTCACGTCTCAAGGTACGTGATCGTGTTTCAACACCACATGACGGGGAACCCGAGTAGGTCATGAACGGCTCGTCACGGTTGGGAATGTTATCAACCCAACAGATACCACCTACTTCCCTGCAGGGCACGCCGATGGCAAGCGCTGCGTATGTCCTCCTGGGCTATTTCCAGACGAACACACTCTCGCGTTACTGACCACGCGATGGGGTCTCCACTTACTTGCCTAATGCACGCTAGGGATCAGCGTTTCATATGAACTTAGGAACTTAAAGAGTTCAAGAGTTTCATATTGACGTATCACACCAAGCTGTGAGACCTATCCCTGAACCACGTTCCTCGTCAGGGAGAGCTAACCGAAATTGAACCGCTTTCGGTGGCGTTCCTTACCAAACTTACCAGAGCGTAGGTGCGTCGTTACAATAATTGAAATTCAGAATTATAATACATAAGTTAGTCTTTGCCACTTTAAGTAACTATGCTATTATAGTCCTTACTTGGGCAACTACCGAATCCTCACCGTAATCCTTAAGTTTTTTTTCCCATAATGCAGTCCTTAAGTACTGTGCTATCCCCACTGCAGCTCTGATACCAGGCTGTGGTGGACCGGAATCCGCTCATCCAGGATCGCAGAGGGTGGTGCCGGGCGAAGCGACACCCGACAGCACACGTCATAAGAACACATGATATTACATGGGAAAAACAAGCTGAATGTACAAAGTAGTACACTTCTCAGTTACAAACAGGGTCTTTATTACACAGTGGGAGTTTCTTTTGTACAACTCACGCCCGCCTATCTAGCAAAAGTCGGTTGCCCAGCTCTAGGGCAACCCACACTAGCGGCACGTCTCAGCTCAGCGCGGCGTGTACGGCTCCCACTCAGCCGTGGTCCCCGACGGAGGGTAACCCTCGCCGGTGGACTCGTACTCTGAGTCCGTGGGTGGCTCCTCACCTGAAAAACACTTAAGCAGCAACCGTGAGCACGAAGGCTCAGCAAGGCTTAACCGACTCACCTAAGCATGAAACTCTACATGAGGTGTACCATGACATAGGATAGCAATGTTGCAGCAAATGGACACGCCTACAAGTTCATCCTTAGTTCATCTTTTAGCAACAAGTTAACGGTTCATGAAGCTGAAATTTAGTGAACAATATTTGGTGACACACATGTAGCAATACAGTTATATCATAACAGCAATATTGAATCATAACATTCCATTCATTAAGCTACGTTATGATGCAGTGAACAAGCGGTACTCGTCACCGCGAGGGACGGTGAATCGACTCGATATACACCTGCAGGGAAACCCAAAGAGCACGTCACGTATGCCCACCCGTGGAGCTGCACAGCACGCTCACTCGATGTCGTACGGGACAACCTTTCACCCAACAGCCCAAACGCCGAACCGGTCGCACCGAAACGAGCAGGAGGTTCCCCACACGGAGCATCTCTCTATGCCCGTTGGCAGATTTCCACCTTGCTGCTCTCAACCTACACCTATAAATCGGTGTGCTATGCCTCGACGCCCGGAGGTTTAGGCTACATCGGTTTATCGGGGCCCATATATCCGATATGCCTTCGGTACGTTCAATACTTGTTCAGCAGGGCCGCACACGGATCGGTCCTCAATCGACACGGGCAGGGCTGCGCACACAACACTCACTCTTGCTGCGCCCTAGCTCCTCCCTAGTCTCATTTTTATTACTAAAGTGATCTCACATCACTCAACCGAACCCGTGTGTCCCAATGTCTATCTCGCGAGTAGATTCCATCTACTCGACTTGTACCGAAGTCCTATGAATCATTAAGCGTAGACTGTCTACTCGAGGTCCTTGACACTACCCTCACTCTTTTAGGAACCTTTGGTTATGCAAGTGGGGTTTCATTCATCCTATACCTAATGCACATACATACTTCATATGACACATGTAAACAAAGTAAGACTTATAAAAAGGTTAATGCAAACCGGGGCTTGCCTTGTTGCTGCTGGTCAGTAGTTAGTTCTTCGTCCGGAAGAAGGAAGTCCAGCACTTCCGGAGTCTCTTCTTCAGTGACTACACGTTTATGAAATACTACATGTTAATTTAAATGTAATGTGTGAACTTGAATACATAATTGCTAATAACTCTAGCTATCCCTTCCCTTTGGTTCTGAAATTTTTATTGTGGCTTGGTAGGGTCCTAACCAGAGTCTTAACCAAGTTTTATTTGAAACAAAGTTCATTTGAACCTTGTACAAATAAAAGCCCATTTGGTCAATATTTGAGCCTCTGAATAATTCCAGGGGTTTTCATGGTTCCAACAATTACTTTCTGGAAACTAGACTTTAAGATGGTTCTAATGGAGTTGGTTTCATGTCATTTGAAGAATTCTACAGAAAGTTATGCTCAAATTAAGATTTGAGAAAATCTGAAAAATGTTTCTGTACATTTTTCTATTTTCTCAGGGCAGTTCTCTTAATCACCCGATTAGGGTAACTAAATGAACTTGGATGAGTCTGAAAATTTTACTGGTGTTCAGGGATTTTCCAATGAACCTCTCAGCCGAATTTCAAAATTTTTCATAAAGTAGTTCTCCAGATAAAATTCCCAACAGTTTAAACTTTAGGGATTTAATTCTGGAAAACTATTCACTTTCATGAGCTGAATTTGGTATTGCTGGAAATTGCTCAGAGAGCTGAATCCAACAAAATTTGGTTCACCCGATTTGGAGCTCTCTAGCCAAAGTTATGAGGATTTGAAGTTTGGAAGAATTCTGAAAATCGGGGGAAAAGTTTAAACTCTCGGGGCCCGCGGGGACACGTGTCGAGCGCGGAGGTGTCCGGCACACCGGGGATACCACACGTGTCGAGCGCGGAGGTGTCCGACACACCGGGGATACCACACGTGTCGAGCGCGGAGGTGTCCGGCACACCTGGGCTCACAGGGTATTTGCGAGCCAGCACAGCCGATCCCCGGCCACACCCGATCCCGATTTAAATTCTTCAGCCGCTGACACGTGGGCCAGCCGGCTTCACCTTCCTCCCGCCGTTCTCTCGTGCCCGCGCCGCCGACCTCGCCGGAGCAGACTCGGGGCTCGCCGGCACGCCGCTGCCGGACCTCCCATGGTCTGAAACTCACCGCCAGGGGGTTGTCGACGTCGAGGAACACGTCGGTGGTGACAGGTCGGTCTGGGGGTGACCAGAAGTAGCTCGGCGACGTGCCGCAGCCTCGGTTGAGGTTCGACACCGTCGACCGTGGTTTCTAAACCCGCCAACACCTCGAACAAATGGCCCTACAGCATCAGTGTACCTCTAGGAAGCTCGAAAAGGTATCAAAAGGGTTCAGGGATGGCGGCAAGTCGGTCGGCACCGTGTGACCGATCGTGCCCACCATGACCGCCCTCGATCGAGCTCGAAATTCATCACTCCTAGACAGTTTCACGCTACGGATGCAGAAAAGAACTTGATCGCCAGCTAGTCCAGCATCTATCTGCAAGATTTGATGACCTCCGAAAGACCATAGAGCGAGAATTTAAAGAAACCGTACCGGAAGCTCGGTTTACGGTCGCCGGAGCAAAAACTGGAAATTCTCTACGGATTCTTCACGGTTGGCTTCCAAACTTAGAGGAGAGCAGCACGGTGGTCGCGCGCTCCTGTTGCCTCTCTCGCTGGACCGTGAAAACGCCTATGGAACGCAGCCCACGGGCGCCTGACTCTCGGCTGAGGCTAGGTCGCCGCGGTGGCGATCGTCTTTGGGCAAAGGAGGTCGGAGCTCGAGGTTTCTGGCGTTGGAGAGGTGGAGTGCGAGCTCAGGTGGCTGTCTAGCAGCTCAGGGACGAAGGAGGAGATGGTTTTGCTGGTTTTCCAGATTGATCAAAGAGCTGTGGCGAGAAACAATGCCGCTGCTCGGGTTTGCCCGCGAGAAGATAAAGCCGGCCGACTCCTGCTCGGCTGAGGCGGTGCCGGTCGCGTGGGGGCGCGAGCCAGCCGCCCTGGGCGCCAGCGCGCGGAGAGGGAAGCAGCTGGTGGCGCCGGTAGCTGCTCGGTGGCACAGCCGACAGCTGCTCGGTGGAATTTCCCACCGAGACTCTGACTTTGGGTGCAAGTTTCTCCTTCTCCCCTCTATGACATGTGGGTCCCACCCGGGGTTTTAACCTCTGGAATTTGCTCCTAATCACTGTTGTAAACAGTGAGCCTCATAATACCCCTGGTGATTCAAATTATTCACCCCTGAGCCATTTGAATTGAATAGAATTCAAATTGGGTTCGGCTTGGGTGAATTTCAGCACAAGTTTAGTTTTTGAATTCAAATAAAGTTTGAATTCGTCCCACTTATCTCATGTCAAGATCAACTCCAAATGGAGTGAAAATTGGTGTGTGAGCTCACAAAAATATGCTGAATAAGAATATGAAGCTAACTTTTGAATTTGGGTGATGAAAGTTGCTGCAATTTGAATTTGCATTCAAATTGGCCTCTTTCTCAAATAATCCAAAAAGTGCCTCAAAAAGTGTTGGATTTCTATGAAACTTGGACTGAACCTTCCCAAGACTTTTTAAGTTCTAGGGGTGAGCTCAACCTCTCATGTTCCTATGTCCAAATCCCACTTTGTGAAAAGGAAGACTTTCCCCTATAATCACTCTTTGGATGAAGGTTACTTGCTCTTCACAATATTTCCTAAGATATCTCCAACGAAAACTGGGGTGTTGTGAGGTGAAGAAAAGTTTTTGCAAGTCCCTTTTCTTGGGCTTTTACACTCTGCATATGGTAAGTTCTTATCCCAACTCCTATTGTTCTTGAGTGCACACGCTCTCAGCATATCCTCAAGGATCTGATTGGTTCTTTCCGTCTGCCTGTCAGTCTTTTGGTGATAGGCAGAACTAAAATTTAGATGAGTTCCCATGGTTTCATATAACTTCTGCCAGAACCTTGAGGTGAACTGCGTCCCTCGATCTGACACTATCTTCTTTGGCACTCCTTGAAAACATACGATTCTTGACATGTACAATTCCTCCAATTTGGATCCGCTGTAGCTTTCTTTCACGGGGATGAAATGAGCTACCTTGGTTAGTCTGTCGACGATGACCCATATCGAATCATATCCCGATTGGGTCCTAGGTAGTCCCAATATGAAGTCCATACCTATTTCTTCCCATTTCCATTCAGGCACTTTGAGTGATTGCAATAGTCCCGCGGGTCGTTGATGTTCTGCTTTCACCAACTGACATGTGTCACATAGTGCAACATGTTCCGCGACATCTCGCTTCATGCCATACCACCAATATCTGCTATTGTGGTCATGATACATCTTTGTACTTCCAGGATGAATGGAATAGTCGGAATCATGAGCCTCCTTCAAAATCAATTCACTGATTTCCTTCACCTCAGGCACACAGATTCTTTTCCCCGTGCCACACCATACCTTGTTCATCCTCTCTGAACCCAGGGGCTTTATTATCCTTGATGAGTTCTCTGATTTCTTGTATCTTCTCATCATTCTTCTGACCATTGCGTATGTCTTGCTCTAATGTTGAGTCCACTTCCATGGCGATGGCCTCACCACTATTCACCAGACATAGATTGAGTTTTAGAACCTCTTCCTTCAATTCTTGTAGGCATGTCCTTTAAGCTCAACCTATTGACCTGCACCTTCCGGCTTAAAGCATCTGCTACGACGTTCGCTTTCCCAGGATGATAGTTGATGCCCACATCAATGTCGTTGATTAGCTCTAACCATCTCCTTTGTCTGAGGTTGAGATCTGGCTGTGTGAAAATATACTTTAAGCTCTTATGATCCGTATATATCTGTGTCCTCTTCCCCATCAAGTAATGCCGCCAAATCTTCAACGCGTGCACCACTGCGGCTAGCTCTAGGTCATGCGCAGGATAGTTCTTCTCGTGTTTCCGGAGCTGCCGAGACGCATAAGCCACGACATGCCCCTCTTGCATGAGAACACATCCCAACCCGTTTCCAGAGGCATCGCAGTACACCGAAATGCTCTTCTGCATATCTGGCATAACTAGCACTAGGGCTGTTGTCAATCTTTTCTTCAGTTCTTGAAAACTCGTCTCGCACTGCGGTGTCCATGTGAATGTGATTCCCTTCTCTAACAATTTGGTGAGGGGTCTCGAAATCTTGGAGAAACCCTCGATAAACCGTCGATAATACCCAGCCAATCCTAAGAAGCTTCGAACTTCCCCGACATTTTCAGGGGTCTTCCACTTCTGCACATCCTCGATCTTGGCGGGATCTACGGAGATTCCTCCCTCCGAGATTATATGTCCTAAGAAGGGAACTCTCTTCAGCCAAAACTCACACTTGCTCAACTTGGCATATAGTTGGTGTTCTCTCAGCTTTTGCAACACCAACCTTAAATGTCCCTCATGTTCTTCTTCATCTTTGTAGAAGACGAGAATGTCATCAATGAAAACCACCACAAATTTGTCCAGATATTCCATGAATACCTTGTTCATGAGATACATGAAGTATGCCGGGGCATTAGTTAGCCCGAAAGGCATGACGGTGTATTCATACAGCCCGTACCGAGATATGAAAGCTGTCTTTGGAATGTCGGTTTGCCTTATCTTAAGTTGGTGGTATCACGACCTGAGATCAACTTTTGAGGACACACAAGCTCCCCTCAATTGATCAAATAAGTCTTCAATGCGGGGTAATGGGTACTTGTTCTTGATGGTTACTTCATTCAACGCACGGTAGTCTACGCATAACCTTTGGGTCCCGTCCTTCTTGGGCACAAATATCACTGGAGGTCCCCATGGTGAGGAACTAGGACGGATGTAACCCTTCTCTGTCAATTCTCTTAAATGTTCCTTGAGTTCTTCCAGCTGTTTGGAGTCCATCCGATAAGGCCTCTTTTATATTGGAGCTGTTCCAAGCACTAGCTCAATCGTGAATTCCACTTCACGATCGGGAGGCATACCTGGCAAGACCTCCTGAAAAACGTCTGGATATTCCCTGATAATCCTGATCTCTTCCACTTCCACCTCAACTTGATTGAGTTTAAGGTCCCTCCTAGGGTTTTGTACAGTTATGAACTTCACTCTTGTGCCACTAGGGTGACTTAGTTCCACCATTCTTGTCGAACAATGGATGATTCCCTTATATTTGGTCAACCAATCCATTCCCAAAATAATATCTATCCCTTGTGAGTCTATCACTATGAGGTTTGCAGTAAATACTACCCCATTAATGTCTAGATTCACCTTGGAACACACTTGTCTTGTCCTTATTTCTCCCCTGGAGAGTTTACTGCTAGCATATGGTTCATTTGTGTTGTTGCTAGATCATGCTTCTTAACAAACCCTTGAGCAATGAACGAGTGGGTAGCACCAGACTCGAACAACAGGGTTGCAATGTGTAAATTGGCAGGAAACTTACCAATTACCACGTCAGGTGCCTCTTGCGCTTCCTCCATGGTCACGTCGTTCACCCGTCCTCGCATCACATTATGCTGTTGTGGCTGCATGGGCTTCTTCTTTGGGCACTTATGGGCGTAGTGCCCCACTTCACCACAGTTGAAGCATTGTACCCCAACTTTAGGTGCATGGCCTTTGTTGTCTTGGGGTTGGCTCGGTGGTCCTTGTCCTGCTGGTCGAGGTTGATATGTGGGGCGAGACTGCTGTACAAACTGACGCTGCGGCTGTGCTGGTGCTGACGGAGGCCTGAAATTCGGGTTGTACCCTCTGGGTGCTGAGTAGGGTACCACAGCACGGCTCGTCTGCCCTGCGGGTTGCTGCATCAGACGTGGGCGTGTGTTGCTACCTGAGGCTTGGTGTGACCATCCCGCCTTCCTCTTGTTTTCATTTTCCAAGGTCTTCAGCTTCCTCTCCAGGACAAATGCTCTGTCTACCATCTTTTGGAAGCTTTCATACTCGTTGGAGGACATTGCACACTGCATTTCCATAGTAAGTCCTTCCGCAAAACAGTCCTGTTTCTGCTCATCAGTTTCGATGTCCCGTGGTGCATAACGGGATAGTTGGGTGAATTTAGTGAGGTATTCCCTCACAGTCATGTTTCCTTGCTGCAGTCCCAAGAACTCCTTTCTCTTGTTTTTGAGTTCACCCCTTGGTATGTAATGGTTGCGGAAACTGCGGTTGAACTCTTCCCAAGTGATGTTCTCGGGGTCATGATGGGCTGCCACGTAAGCGGTCCACCAATAAGCAACAGGTCCATGCAATTGGTGAGAGGCAAAGAGCACCCTCTCATACCCTTGGCATTGTATGATCCTCATCTTGTTCTCAATGGTCTTTAGCCAGTCATCTGCCTCCACAGGTTCAGCAGCACTTGCAAACTTTGGAGGTTGAGTCCCCAGAAACTCACTCAACCTTGGTTGGCGTGGTGCAGCTTGTGGGGGTGGAGCTTGGTGCAAGTTGGCCACCACTTGAGTTAGACTCTGGGTGAGCTGATTCTGAATTTCAAGCATCTGGTGGATAGGATCAGCTCCTTCACGGCGACCACCCCTGTCTTTTCCACCAGAAAGATGAGGGTTGCCGGCCTCATCATTGTTGTTGGTGGGGTTGGCACCACGACCCTTTCCTCTTCCAGCCATCTATCATGATCAACCAAATGTTAACTTAAAGCATTACGTATTAACTTCCCAAATTGCTTGTTTAAACTTAAACTTTTGAGGCCTTAATATATTAATCATTTGCTGAGGGTTTCACGTAGATTTTTGGGAGTCACGTCTCACGCGAAAATAAATGCACTCTTAATTCATAGGGGTTCACACATCAAAGCAAAGCAACCTAAATACGAGGTTGTGGACAAATGCCTATGGCTTCCACAACTCACGTCACACACCAAACAATAACACACAAATAACTAAGGTATTGACTCGACTACTCGATAACCTGCTGAACTAAGGGAAAGGACTCTACACGACTCGTATCACTGAGCTGGCTCCTCGGGGTATTCCTCATTATTGCGGCTGCCCTCTGATTCCGCTTTGGGTGGGGAAGCTGCTGGTGGAGAAGTGTGGCGATGCCTGCTCGTCCGGCGGTCTGGGGAGTCAGGAGTCCATGTGTCATTCACGGTGACACACAGTTCATTCCCATCTCCTCTTTCTCTCGCCCTCAAGCTGGCTCGAGGCAACGCCTCAGTCTCCTTCAGGGTGTTATGAACATCCTGAAGCTCCTGCTGACACTCCTGCAGTCGAGTGCTGAGCATAGCAGCATCCTCCAAGCACAGGTCCATGTGCTCATGGGTAGTCCCCTGCTGCACTGGCGGGTACTTGTACTCCGAGGTGCCACTCTCACGATGGAGGACATACGTGTACTCAGTCCTGTCCAGGTGGCAACGGTTGATGTAACTCTGGCAGGTGATGGCATCCCAGGTGACATCCTTTTCAGCATCGACCTGTGTCGCCTGACAAGCTGGAGAGCGGTGGATCTTGAGCAGCTCATTTTCTTGGATAATCCTCATTTCTGAACTCCATTCTTCCCGCTTCTCACAGATGGTCCGGGTGGAGCTGTAGTGTATGATTAGCTTGCCCGTATTGCCAGCGGCGTGGAGCATACGCCGAAGACGGCGCAACAAGCCTCCTACTGCCAATCCGTAGGAGTGGTACGTCACCGGACGGTTCTCCTCTCTCAAGGATAGGGCAACTAATGGAACTCTCCCTTCGGTGGACTTGCGGGCGGTTTGGATCATTTGAACCATCTAAAACATAAAGCATTTAAAATTAAGTTAGATAATATTTAAATAAAAATCGTATTTTGAGTAAAAGTTGGGGCAAGGTGAACAAAGTGACCCCATTAAATAACACTTTTCAACCCACACCTTTATAAAATAGATATTAAGAAAATAGGGTCCTTAAATACGTCTATTTCTACCTAGGTCCACGTTCCTACGGGCAACCTTGGCTCTGATACCACTTCTGTCACACCCGGTTTCTCCGAAGAACAACCGAGTGAATATCACATGTATGCCAGGATCATTTTCTAATACATGTGATGACAAATAGTGAAGCATCATAATTTTACAAGCCAGGTGTTTGAATATAAATAAGTATTACATAGCATACGTCACGATGGACGATAATAAGTTCATAATATGTAAATAAAACAGCAGCGGAATATAAATCTTGTGGGTTCCGTCACAGGCGTTGCCCGGGGGACTCCGTGAACCTAGAATCCTTCCTCGGGACCAAAGTCTTGGTCATTAAACACCACATCATTCTCTTGACCTGAGCAGCAATATAATCCAACAGAAAAGCATGTTTGAGTACCGTGGGTACTCAGCAAGTGTGGGAAAGTTATGTCATGCATGGCTAGAGCAAGGAGAGGTTGACTCATGGTTAAAACACTACGCAATTAATACCTAACACCTTAGCTTATTAAGCACCTACATTACTACATAGGTGAAATGGTCCCAATCCGTCAACCCATCATCAATATCAAGTAAACATAATCTCATATACAATGTTAAGCTTCCCGCTTAACACCCACAACTTCCCAATTCATCATCCTCTAATCATGAATAAGTCCAAGCCGCTCTTGACCGTGAGCACGGCTGTCATGACAGTTTTGACTCTGCAAAGTTTGCACCACTGTACCCACATGTAGTGATTTCATCCCCCGTTGCCGGGTGGACTAAAAGAACCACCATTATGCCAGTGACCGCAAACCACATTCACACTTCCCAGGTGTGTAGCCAGGAGATCACTACGAGGCCTTTACAAAGGGATTCCTGACGAGCGTGGGCCCACTGAGGTTTCACCCCTAACGGCATACAAGAGGCTCCAACCCCGCTGCAGTGGCCCCCTCTTGAGCCTTGCAGTTCATATGGTAGTGCAGCTGACACCTATTCCCCGCACCATCCAACACACCCATACTACGCCGGGGATACACCTAATTAACTGGCCAAGCTGCCCCATCTCAGCATGTGGTTGGCACGGTAAAGCCAGGTTACATGCTCCATGAACCGGTCCTTAGGATCCAGGCAAGTACTAAAAACAAACCCGAGTCTCGTGCACCCAGCACCAACCAAATCATGCAACTTGCCTCGATCCCTACCTCTACATAACTCATAATATCTTATTCAAGAGTAAGGTAAATAAATTGATGATCTCATATCCCAATTATCCCATTCTAAGCATGGCTAAGCATAAGCATATAAATAAATGACATGATAAAATAGATCCCAACCCAAGCTACAAGGAAACAAGGTAATGTAATTCTAGGGAAACTTCCTAGCATGTGTTTCATATTTCAATTGACAATGCAAATAATTCTATCTACACATCCTATTATAGGATCAAAGTGGTCAAGGAACTTGCCTTCTTCCCGCTGCTCTTGGAATGGAAAGTCTTTGTCTTGGAAGGGGAGAACTTGCTCTGGGGCAGGTTCTACTCATGCCAATACACATAGCAAAAGAAAACAACAATCCATTAGACATCGTTCACACTTTCACTTCACGCAAACCACAAATACATACCTATGAAAGTTATTCATATTTCTAAGTGTTGTGGTTATTCTTCATGTGTTGATTTTTGGCCTACATTCACTTTTAAACATATGTATATGATTTCTAACTTTTGTATTTAGATTTCTGTTTGCACACTATATATGAATTTCCAATTTGAACAAATTCTTTATATTTGATTAATACACTTCTTAGCCACAAAGTTTGCATGAAAGGCAATTCCCTACTCCAAATAGGTTTTCAGATCTTCTACAAAATCCTAAATTGAAGCTTTTGGATTTGGAGAACTCATTTACCCTTTTCTAATTATGCATACTTATTTTCCTATATTTTCAGATTTATTTTCTATGCCTAAAAGTGAAATTTATTATGGAAATAGTAAGACACATCATCTAAACAGAATAGGTTCTGATATAAAATGTTCAATAATATATTTTTTGAACTTCCTCTCTGATGTGGAACAAATTAAATTTATTTTACTAGTTTTTAGAATTTTCCTACCTAAAATGTGTCTCTAGAAAAAATAAAAATGAGCAACACATAGGCAGATTCCATTTCACCCTTATTTTTAACTCATTCTAAAGTTTTCCAAGTGCTAGGAGAGTTTAAATTTGAACTTGCACATGTGTTCCTTACCTTTTAAATTTAAATCCTCGTCACATATTCAAATTTCTGAATTTAATATCATATAGGGTCAAAACGGTAAATCCACTCTTCTTCAGGGTCTGATTTACTATTTTCTAAATTTCTAGGGGTCTAACTACACATAACGGAGGGGGTTTTTCTAATTTTTATTAAGTCTAGGGGCTAAAACTGATTTTTAAATGAATTTACACGAATTTCTGAAGGTCCAGGGGCTAGATCCGAAGTTTCCGGGGCTAGCTCGTGTTTTCCGAGATCCCCAGAGGGTAGCGCGTAAGAATCCCGGCCTTTATAACATGTCCAAAAATTTTAAATTCCCCCCTTTAGCAGGTTTTGGGGTGTTACATCGCCCTAGGTCGCCGATGAGTCCCTATTTGCAGCTATTCTTGGGCCGATTTGAGCTTATGACGGTGATAAGGGATCCCCCACGGTACTATAGAGCCCAAGAACCGACCATTTGGCGGAGAAATCACCGTGTACGACCTCGCCGGAGCCCTAGGGTTTGCTGTTGCCGGTGTGCCCCATTTTTCGCCGAGTTTCAGCCGCCGGCGACCTCACCAACGTGTTCAGCGTGGGGGAAAATGGGGGGGGCGGCCAGCAGGGGGTCCGGAGGTGGCTGGGAAGTTCCTTTCCGGTGACCTCGCCGGAGGGAGCCGCCACTGCTCTGTTTGGCGCGAGGCTGGAGGTTAGGGATGACGAGTGGGACCCACTGTCGGCATTTAAACATTTTCCAGATTTTCCCATTTCATTTCAAACTTTGGAGAGCCATAACTTTGTGTAGGTGTGTCCAAAAATTGTGAACCAAATTTTGTTTGATTCCTCTCAAAGAGTACTATCAAGAAGTGCAGCCCAATATTTATGACAATTCATGGATTTGGCTCATTAATTCATTTAATTAAAATCGTGTAGGAATTTTTGCAGGAGTTCTGTTTATTGGAAAATTCTCAAATTTGGGCAGGACGCTCTTCCAAAAATCATTGAACTACAGTAAAATTTTCAGAGGCATTGGACTTCATTTGCTTGGCCAAATGTTGATTCAATATTGTATGTCTCTGAAAATTAGGAAAAATAGCAGAAAGGTTTTCAGCTTTTAGCTCCCACTTCTAAAATCCATATCTCTGTGTAGGAAGCTCCAAAAATGGTGAAACCTTTGCATTTTCTTCAACAAACATCCACTGCCCACCTAAATTTATCCTCTGTTTTTGTCCATAACAGAGCTCTTCACTCACTTTAGAGTTGGTCTAAACCATTCTTAGTTCCTAAAACACATTTGTTTTATAATTCAGTTACTCGTATTAAAACTGTGCATATTCATATCGGTAGGAAACACGACAAAGGAGTTCGACGAGGAACTCAACTCGGAGAAACAAGTTGAAGCCTTACTTGTCGCAAAGCTACTGACTTAAAAGTAGAAATAAACCTGCAGCAACATAAGGCAAGCCCCGATTTGCATTTAACAACTTTTTAGTTATATTTTGCTTTGTATCACTTTTATGGGTCTAGTATGTATTGTGCATTAGGTCAAGGTGATTGATACTCCAAATGCATGACCCAGAAACCCTTGGGGTTAAAGGGTAGAATAGGTTACCTTCGTGTAGCTTCGGCTAGGCTTAAGTTGTATAGGATCCGGTACAAGTCGGGTAGTTGGAAGCTACTCGCGAGTTTAGGATGTTGGTTCAGCGGGGTTTGATTCTAGAGAATGAAAAGTCTGGAAAGGAAAATGAGACCGAACAGAGAGTAGGAGCAGCAGGTGTTGGTCCTGTGTGTCTATAGCTCTGTTTGTGTCGGTTAAGGACCGATGCGTATGCCTCCCTGCTGAGCAAGATTGAACAGTACCGGATGCATATCAGATATATGGGACCCGATAAACCGATGTAACTCGGGTACTCTCGTGTCGAAACTTATACGGCCGTCTTTTCGGGGTTGGTGTCAGAGGTGTAAACCCGCTAGCGGAGCAACTTCGACGTGTTCCGTGTAGTGGCCCTTCTGATGGGTCGGCGGAACTGGTTCGGCATTGGAGTGACGGGTGAAAGGTTGCTGCATACAATGTAAGAAAGAGCTCGCGTGAGTCTTTCGAGGCGGGTGTATGTGTCGTGTATTCCGGGTGTGTCCTGATTGCAATCACCGTCCCTCGCGGTTATACGAGTACCACTTGTTCACTGAGTTGTGACGTAGTAATAAATTCCAGATAAAGTGTGATGGATCATTGCTGATGTGAAGTTCTTAAATTCATTGTATTGCCAACCATGTATGTTGTAGTTGTAGAGCTCACTAAGTTTATTTTCCTCTTTTGGCATCACCACATCAGAGGAAAGCGTTTCTTGTTTGATTGTGGACTTCCGATGTGAGGGCTGCCTAAGGCATAATAATCTGCTGCTATTAAACTGAAAGTAAGGATTAACGTGTAGGTGTGTCGTTATTGCATCATACTTTTCCTAAGTTAGTAATCCCTGCATTTAGAGTTCCATGTTTAGGAGTGTCGGTAAAGTCTTGCTGAGCCATCGTGCTCACGCTTGGATTATTAGTGTTTTGCAGGTTATAAAATTTGCTACGAAGATGGTCGTTCGGTGAGCCATCAGAGACTCACCGGAAACCCTGCCGCTGCACTCATCTTTGTGGAAGCTAGTAAGAAACGTCCGCGGGCTGGATGTCTTCTCTTTTGCATAGTTAGGACCGAGAGTAAGTGTGTATGTATATTCCGCTGCGTGTTCCTTCGTGGCACATTATTTTGTAAATGACACTATCTTGAGAAATAAAAGACTTTGTACTTTATGGTTCTTTTCGTGTATGCTGTTGGGTGCCGCATCGCACGGCACCACCCAATGTGTATCCTGGAGTGTGGATCCCGGAAGGGGTTCCCCACAGGCGCGGTATCAGAGCTGCATTGGAAATAGCACGCATGAAAATAGCTTATTTTTGAAAACTTCGAAGTGTAGGAGTGAGGAACGTGTAATATGCCCACATAAGGACTATTGTTAGCATAGTTACTTAAGGTGGCAAGCTAACAGTGTGTTACATTCAGTATTTCAATTCTGTAACGACGCACCTACATCAGGTAAGAGGTAAGGTATGCCACCGCAGGCGGATCAATTGTGGTAACTCGCCATACGAGTAATAGTATGGAATGGTATACCGTGGCTTGGCACGGTAGTTAATATGAGTCTCTGAACCTCTCTATGGTTCTGAGAGCATAAAAAAACGCTGATCTCCAGCGTGCTTTAGGCAAAAGTGAGAATACCCCATCGTATAGTAAGCAACTCTTGAACGTTCAATGTTCAAAGGGCCATACGCAGCGCTCGCCATCGGCGTGCCTCAACGGTCATGAGGCAGTAGGTGGTATCCGTTGGGTTGATAACATTCCCAACCATGACGACCTGTTGGCGCTCTACTCGGGTTCCCCGTCGTGTGGTGTGAAAACGCAACCATGTACCTTGAGACATGGCTTGACTCAAGGACGGCCCGTATGGCAATGATAGGGGGCGTATGTTTTTACTATGATATGGACCTGCCTGAAATGGAAAAACCTTTGTGTGCATCACTATTGATTTTTTTGCAGGTACCTTAACCACGTTAGAACATTGCGTTTAGAAAACGTTTGTGAGTGATCGTTTTAGTGCCACCACTTGAGACGTATATGCCGGTATAACACCGGTTAGGATTTTGACTTGGTGAGGAAACGTAGTACGTGAAATGTTCTTAACTGCATGAAAAAGAAAGTTTTCAAAGAAAAGAGTAATTTTGGAGTCTAGGATTCCATTAGGGGTTAATGAACTCCTATATTGAACTAAGAGTCAATTGGGAGTATAGTTTCCATTTCAAACCATTAGAAACAACCTCCCCTGTTTTCAGCAGAATTTTTGCTGAAATTGAACAGGGCATAACTTTTGATTGGTTGAACTAATGGAGGTGAAGGATACATTTGTGGAAAGATTCTCAAGTCTTCTACAACTGTTCTATAGAACTCCAGAACAGAATCTCCCTCCAAATGGATGAAAATCTCAGATGAGTGTTAACTGTCCAAAACAGGGTAGACCAAAAACGCTCTCTGGAATTTTCTGTATTTCGACCATAACTTACTTGTAGAAAAATTTGCAAGGGTCATGTAAGACATCAATGGAAAGTTTTTGATATTTTCTACGACTTTGTAGTTCAAAGTTTCTCCAGATTTGGGGTAGGAAATCTTGCGGACAAAACAGACACATTCAGAGGAGGTGCTGTCAAAATTGTTCCAGATTTCTGTCAACTTTGAAATATCATAACTTCTGATCCAGAACAGATATGAAGTCAAATAAATACTCGTTGGAAAGATATTGAAGTTACATATAACTTTGATATTCAACTTGAGACATGAAACTGCCATTTTCATAATCACATTCTGGGATTAAGGTCCAAGGGTCATACTGAACAGAGCATTGCTCATTGCCCATGTAATTTAGGACATGTTGTGGACATGAAGGTTTTATACTTCTCTAAGTTCCATGACATATTCATTAGTTATCTTTCATCATTCCTTGTTGTTGAATTAAGAGTTTGACAAACTTCAACAATCATTGATTATATTTCGGAATTGTCAAAAACCTTGTTTCCTTCACGTATGCTGCACTGTTGATGTGATATTTTTGCGGTTAATAATTTTGAGTTCAAGTGGAGTACATCTTGGATATTAACCGTAAATTGCTCACTCTTGCAGTATGGATCATACTCATTCCGGGTATGAGGTTGGTGGTTCCAGTCTGGATGGAAATGATTTGTCGCAGCGACGATCACCGCCATCATCAACCGGACTGGCGGAGGTGTTGGGAAAAATTGCTGAGTCTCTTGAGATGTTAGTGCAGCAGGGTATCCAACAGGAGACCTCCCAGCAAAACCCCACACTGAATACGTATCTGGATTGTCTAGCAAGACAACCACCGGTATTCTCTGAAGCTAAAGAAGCCTTGGAGGCAGATCATTGGCTCTGGGTGATTGAATCTTAATTGGGAATGCTCCAATGTGATGAATATGAAAAGGCTTTATTTGCCACTCAGCAACTTCATGGATCCGCTGAGGCTTGGTGGTCTGAATATCTTGCTAAGATCGCTGAAGGCCATCGTGTGACGTGGACGGAGTTTCATGAGGCTTTCCGTGCACGCCATATTTGTGAGGGCATTGTCAAAACCAGAATTGAAGAGTTCTATGAACTCAAACAAGAAGGCATGAGTGTCATGAAGTACTTTACGGAATTTAACCGTTTAGTACAATATGCATCCTCTTATGTGCATAACGAGACGATGAAGTGTCATTACTTCTTCTGAGGCCTCGATGTGAAGCTTCGGACAAAAGTGGCACAATGCAATAAAGGGAATTATAGCGAGTTAGTCAGTGCCGCTATGATTCAAGAAATAGCTGAACTCAAGCATAAGGAAAGTAAGAGGAAGAGAAAATTATCACTGGCAAGTATGGGTGATTATCAGCAAGAACAACCGGTGCTATATTGCTTACCATCTGGGGTGGAAATTCAGTCCTTTGACGGACCACCTCAGATCCAATACTGTCCATATTCACCCATGGAGGTTCAGCCACTGCTGCAACAGCAGAAAATGAGTATTTGTGCACCCTCACCTCAGCAAAGTGTACAAGAATATCAACCACTTCCATATGGTGAAGATCCTAAGCTCGCATCGGATAACACTTGTAGCGATGTAGAGTATATTCCTCAGGAGGGTCAAGTGACCAAGCAGAGCAGCAGTCATATGTCATCTCAAGCTGCAAAGAAATTCCATGGTCAATCAAGGAGAACAGCACTGAAAGTGGGAAATATAAACTATATGGCAGTTGAAGACGTTCCCGTAGGAGAACCCGTGTTTACGGGCATGTTCAGCCTACGTGATCAGCCCACGTTCGTTTTGTTCGACTCGGGTTCTACACATGATTTTATCAGCAAATATTATGTGGTTAAGCACCAAGTACCATCAACCACCTTGGCCGCATCTTATCAGATTAATTCACCAGGAGGTAGTAGGACAGCGGGCAGAATTATTGCTCGAGCGCCTATATGTTTGGATCGGCGGATATATCCTACTACTCTTATCATCCTGGAAAGCTTGCGGATTGACATAATCTTGGGAATGGCTTGGTTGACACATCACCAAGCTATCTTTGACATTAGTTCGCGAACGGTGCAGCTGAATTCAAAGAAGCATGGGCAACACACGTTCATTCTGAGAAATGTTGCACCGGAAGTCACTGCTGTCCACACCGTTGAAGCTAAGAAACTGGAGGACATTCCAGTGGTCCGGGAATATCCGGATGTGTTTCCCGATGATCTACCGGGCATGCCGCCCGAACGTGAAGTGGAGTTCAAAATTGAACTAGCACCGGGAACCACACCCATCTCTCGGAGGCCGTATAAAATGGCACCGAAGGAACTAGCGGAGCTGAAGGAGCAGCTGAATGATTTGTTAAGCAAAGGCTTCATTCGACCCAGTTCATCACCATGGGGATGCTCCACGCTGTTCGTCAATAAAAAGGACAAGACTCTGAGGTTATGTGTGGACTATCGTCCACTCAGTGCCGTAACTATCAAGAAGAAGTATCCACTACCACGTATTGATATGCTTTTCGATCAATTAGTGGGTGCTAAGGTTTTCTCGAAGATGGATCTTCGGTCCGTATATCACCACATAAAAATCCGGGCGGAAGACATACCCAAGACGGCATTCTCGACGAGATACGGGTTATATGAGTATCTCGTCATGTCATTCGGGCTCACTAATGCTCCGGCCCATTTTATGTACTTGATGAATTCAGTCTTCATGCCGGAGCTGGACAAGTTCGTCATGGTCTTCATCGATGATATCTTGGTATATTCTGAGTCGGAGGAGGAACACACCGAACATCTGCATATTGTGCTCCAACGCCTACGGGATCACAAACTATATGCATAATTCAGCAAGTGCGAGTTATAGATCAACCAAGTGCCATTTCTTGGGAACATTATTTCTGCGGAGGGCATCGCAGTTGATCCGAGCAAGATTGTCCAAGTGCTGAATTGGAGTTCACCAAAGTCAGTCCACGAAGTCCGTAGCTTTCTCGGTTTAGCGGGTTACTACCGGAGATTCATTCCGAATTTCTCCAAGGTCTCTCAACTGATGACGGAACTTCTAAAGAAAGGCAACAAATATATGTGGAGTGAAGCATGTGAGGAGGCCTTCAAAGCATTGGTAAAGCACCTAACAACAGCCCCCGTGTTGGCGCAGCCCGATACAACTAAGGCTTTTGATGTTTATTGCGATGCATCCGGCATCGGCCTTGGCTGCGTGCTTATGCAAGAAGGGTGAGTGGTCGCATATGGATCACGGCAGCTTCGGAATCATGAGCAGAATTATCCGACACATGATCTGGAGCTAGCTGCTGTGGTTCTTGCTCTAAAAATTTGGAGGCACTACTTGGAAACTTAGTCCACCTCTACACCAACCACAAGAGTTTAAAGTACATCTTCACACAAAAGGAGCTAAATATGAGGAAGCGAAGATGGTTAGAGTTAATCAAGGATTATGAACTGGAGATTCATTACCATCCTGGAGAAGCGAATGTGGTTGCCGACGCACTTAGCCGGAAAGCACATGTGCAAAATCTAACCATGGCTGCAATGGAGGAAGAAGAACCGAGCCTGCGCTTGGTTCCCTATGGGTCATTGTTTAACCTTGCCCTCATTCCTACAATTCGTGATGAAATTGTAGAGGCTCAAAAGAAAGATAAGGGCATGGCCCATATCTGGAAGAGAATAGACAAAGGAGAAGCTAAGTGCTTTCAGAAATATGAGAATGGTACACTATGGTTCAAAAACCGTATAGTCGTACCCCGTGACATGAAGCTTCGTAAGAAGATATTAGACAAAGCTCATTTATAAAAATTTTCCATTCATCCGGGCAGCAACAAGATGTACCAAGATTTGAGAAACAAGTTTTGGTGGACACGGATGAAGCGGGAAATAGCTAAATCGTATCTGAATGCGATACGTGTCGAAGGGTGAAAGCAGATCACATGAAGAAACCTGGTTTGCTGCAGTCCCTTCATATTCCGGCATGGAAGTGGGAAGATGTGAGTATGGATTTTATTGTCGGGTTACAACTCACATCTCGGAAGCATGATTCAGTTTGGATAATCATGGACTGATTAACCAAGTCAGCACACTTCATACCGGTGAATGTGGGATTCAACGCCAAGAAATATGCGGAGTTATACATTGAACGGATATTATGCCAGCATGGAGTTCCAAGAACAATAGTTTCAGATCGTGGTGCACTGTTCGTTTCTCGTTTCTGGGAACAGCTGCACGCATCTTTGGGAACTCAATTGCTTAGAAAAGCTCCGCATATCACCCTCAAACTGATGGACAAACCAAGAGGATGAATCAAGTCTTGGAAGATATGTTGAGAGCGTGTGCTATTCACCACGGTAAGAATTGGGATGCTTATCTACCGTTGGTGGAATTCTCGTACAACAAACAGCTATCAAACGAGTATCAAGATGGCACCGTATGAGGCTCTCTACGGCAGGAGATGTCGCACACCGCTGAATTCGTGCGAATCCGGTGAAAGAGTGACATTCGGGATTGACCTTGTCAATGCCACCGAAGAACGAGTTCGGGTCATACAAGCAAATTTAAAGGCTGCTCAATCTCGACAGAAAAGTTATGCAGACCAGCGACGTCGACTGCTGAACTTTGACGTCGGAGAGTATGTATATCTCCGCGTATCTCCAATGAAGGGAGTTCACCGATTCGGTGTAAAAGGGAAGTTCGCTCCCCGGTTTATTGGCCCGTTTGCTATCACGGAGAAATGTGGACCCGTAGCTTACCGGCTTGAGCTAGCGACAATCTCGCTGGGGTGCATGATATATTTCACGTCTCTCAGCTTCGAAAATATCTCAAGAATACCACTGCTGTCCGCAATGAAGATCTTGAGACATTGCAGCCGAATCTCTCCTATACCGGGCATCCAATCCGGATTATCGATGAAAAGTCTTGGTCGACAAGGAATCGGACGCTCCAATTTAATAAGGTATTATGGAGAAATCATACCGAGGAGGAAGCAACATGGGAGAGTGAAGAATACCTCCGTTCAACCTATCTGGACTTGCTGTCCGCCTATATCGCGGTAATTCCTTCTCTACCGCTTCGTCTCTTCTTTATGAATCTCGGGACGAGATTTTTTTTAAGGGGGGAGGGATGTGAAATCTCAAAACTCAAGCAAGTGGATCTACAAGTCACACCGAGAAAACGAGAGGGAATTTAAACTTTTGAATTAAACGGTGTGAGCTCCAAGTCTAAACTTGAACTTGCAAAAATTCCCGAACACGGAGATCTAAAGCTATCATTTGGTTCTCCACACATCAAATAGTATCCCGGCAAATTTTCAGAGCATTTGAAAAGGATTTCCTATTTGTTCGAATTTAAACGGGAGAAAATTCGAATTTGAATTTAAATCTCAGTTTCAAATTCTGACTTCACCAAAATTTAAAGTTGAGTGCACCGTTGAGTGCTCGTTTGCTATTTTAAACGAAATTGGGGGATAAGGGGGAGAATTGTGGGTGGGTGGAGCCCACTGGACAGAGACTCAATGGAGTGTCTCACGCGGTGCTCTGTTTCTCCTAACCGAGAGCCGACACGTCCTGCTCGCCGGCGCCCAGCACCTTGCCAGCTCCTGCTCTGTGGATGAGTATGCCGCGTGAAGCCACCCCGTGCCTCTGCCGTGAACCGTTCCTCTCCCTCTCCCTCCACATCCCTTGCACAGACCGAAGAAAGTTCACCTCAGCCCACCTTCTCTGTTCTCCAGCAACCTAGCTCCACGAGCCTCTTCATGGCTGACAGTCCACACGAAAAAGGAGCGCCCTCAGGTGTGCAAACCGACAGTGCAAACCTCTCCACCTCTCATGCATCACAGTCGATGAATTTCGTAATTCTTTGCTTCGGTATGCATACAACCGAGCCCCACCAATCCTCAAAATTCGTCGTAATCACTCCACCAAAGCTTGTGCCGAGCTGGAAACATGTTCTAGACTTTCCTACGCTCCTCTAGGATCAAAAACCATCGAAAATCATCAAGAATTGGTGCTGTTCTTCGAGAATTTCGGGCCGGCACCGATTTTGCCCTAGGTCGCCAATGAGTCCCTATTTGCAGCCATTCTTGGGTCGATTTGAGCTCATGACGGTGATAAGGTATCCCCCATGGTGCAATAGAGCCCAAGAACCGACCATTTGGCGGATAAATCACCATGCACGACCTCGCCGGAGCCCTAGGGTTTGCTGTTGCCGGTGCGCCCCATTTTCCGGCGAGTTTCAGCCGCGGCGACCTCACCTACGTGTTCAGCGTGGGGGAAAATGGGGCGGCGGCCAGCAGGGGGTGCGGAGGTGGCCGGGAAGTGCCTTTCTGGTGACCTCGCCGGAGGGAGCCGCCACTGCTCTGTTTGGCGCGAGGCTGGAGGTTAGGGATGACGAGTGGGAACCACTATCGGCATTTAAACATTTTCCAGATTTTCCCCTTTTCAGTTCAAACTTTGGAGAGCCATAACTTTGTGTAGGATTATCCACAAATTGTGAACCAAATTTTATTGGATTCCTCTAAAAGAGTACTATCCAGAGGTTCAGCCCAATATTTATGAAAATTCCTGGATTTGGCTCATTAATTCATTTAAGGAAAATTTTATAGGAATTTTTACAGTTCTGTTTATTGGAAAATTCCCAAATTTTGGAAGGACACTCTTCCAAAAATCATTGAACTCCAGTAAAATTTTCAGAGGCATTGGACTTCATTTGCTTGGCCAAATGTTGATTCAATCTTGTATGTCTCTGAAAATTAGGAAAAGTAGCAGAAAGGTTTTCAGCTTTTAGCTCCAACTTCTAAAATCCATATCTCTGTGTAGGAAACTCGAAAAATGGTGAAACCAATTCCTATGGACTCATGAGACTCTAAAGTTTCTGAAAAACCAAATTTGGAGCATGAAAGACACTATAATTGCCATAGGAATCCAGAGAAGCCAAATTATAAGAAAATTCCCTAGGCCACATCTTCCATCAACTTTGTCTGAAATTTTGCAAGCCATACCTCTGTATGATCTATGGTCCACTGTATAAATATCAGAGCAAATTGAGATCATCTTCTCCAGTTTTCTGTTGGTTACTTCTACTACCTTTCTTATGTCCATTATAAATAGATCTTTGCATTTTCTTCAACAAACATCCACTGCCCACCTAAAGATATCCTCTGTTTTTGTCCATAACAGAGCTCTTCACTCACTTTAGAGTTGGTCTAAACCATTCTTAGTTCCTAAAACACATTTGTTTTATAATTCAGTTACTCGTATTAAAACTGTGCATATTCATATCGGTAGGAAACACGACGAAGGAGTTCGACGAGGAACTCAACTCGGAGCAACAAGTTGAAGCCTTACTCATCGCAAAGCTACTGACTTAAAAGTAGAAATAAACCTGCAGCAACATAAGGCAAGCCCCGGTTTGCATTTAACATTTTTTTAGTTATATTTTGCTTTGTATCACTTTTAAGGGTCTAGTATGTATTGTGCATTAGGTTAAGGTGATTGATACTCCAAATGCATGACCCACAAACCCTTGGAGTTAAAGGGTAGAATAGGTTACATTCGTGTAGCTTCGGCTAGGCTTAAGTTGTATAGGATCCGGTACAAGTCGGGTAGTTGCAAGCTACTTGCGAGTTTAGGATGTTGGTTCAGCTGGGTTTGATTCTAGAGAATGAAAGTTCTGGAATGGAAAATGAGACCGAGCAGAGAGTAGGAGCAGCAGGACGTTGGGCCTGTGTGGCTATAGCTCTGTTTGTGTCGGTTAAGGACCGATGTGTATGCCACCCTGCTGAGCAAGTTTGAACAGTACCGGATGCATATCGGATATATGGGACCCGATAAACCGATGTAACTCGGGTACTCTCGTGCCGAAACTTATACGGCCGTCCTTTGGGGGTTGGTTTCAGAGGTGTAAACCCGCTAGTGGCGCAACTTCGACGTGTTCCGTGTAGTGGCCCTTCTGATGGGTCAGCGGAACTGGTTCGGCATTGGAGTGACGGGTGAAAGGTTGCTGCATACAATGTAAGAAAGAGCTCGCGTGAGTCTTTCGAGGCGGGTGTATGTGTCGTGTATTCCGGGTGTGTCCTGATTGCAATTACCGTCCCTCGCGGTTATGTGAGTACCACTTGTTCACTAAGTTGTGACGTAGTAATAAATTCCAGATAAAGTGTGATGGATCATTGCTGATGTGAAGTTCTTAAATTCATTGTATTGCCAACCATGTATGTTGTAGTTGTAGAGCTCGCTAAGTTTATTTTCCTCTTTGGGCATCACCACATCGGAGGAAAGCGTTTCTTGTTTGATTGTGTACTTCCGATGTGAGGGCTGCCTAAGGCATAATAATCTGCTGCTATTAAACTGAAAGTAAGGATTAACGTGTAGGCGTGTCGTTATTGCATCATACTTTTCCTATGTTAGTAATCCCTGCATGTAGAGTTCCATGTTTAGGAGTGTTGGTTATGTCTTGCTGAGCCATCGTGCTCACGGTTGCATTATTAGTATTTTGCAGGTTATAAAATTTGCTATGAAGATGGTTGTTCGGTGAGCCATCAGAGACTCACCGGAAATCCTGCCGCTGCACTCATCTTTGTGGAAGCTAGTACGAAGCGTCCGCGGGCTGGACGTCTTCTCTTTTGCATAGTTAGGACCGAGAGTAAGTGTGTATGTATATTCCGCTGCGTGTACCTTCGTGGCACATTATTTTGTAAATGACACTATCTTGAGAAATAAAAGACTTTGTACTTTATGGTTCTTTTCGTGTATGCTGTTGGGTGCCGCATCGCACGGCACCACCCAATGTGTATCCTGGAGTGTGGATCTCGGAAGGGGTTCCCCACATAAAGACGGACAGCTGCAGCCACTGAACATTCCGGCGTGGAAATGGGAGGACATCAGCATGGACTTCATAGTCGGGTTACCTCTCACCTCCCACAATCATGATTTGATTTGGGTGATAGTCGATCGACTAACCAAGTCGGCACATTTTATTCCCGTACATATGGGCTACGTGGCCAAGAAATATGTGGAGCTTTATATTGCAAGAATCTTGGGCTTGCACGGTGTTCCCCACTCCATTATTTCAGATCACGGTGCGCTGTTCGTCGCTCGGTTTTGGGAACAGATGCACGCGTTATTGGGGACCAAACTGATACGAAGCTCCGCGTATCACCCGCAGACGGATGGTCAAACTGAACGGGTGAACCAAGTGCTGGAAGACATGCTACGCGCTTTGCCATCCACCACGGCAAAAATTGGGACGATCATTTGTCGTTGGCAGAGTTTTCTTACAACAATGGGTATCAAGCTAGCATCAAGATGGCGCCGTATGAAGCTCTCTACGGCCGGAAAGGCTGCACACCCCTTAACTGGTGCGAGTCCGGCGAGAGAGTTATCTACGGCATTGAACTTGTGAATGAGGCTGAAGAACGAGTACGAGTAATACAAGCCAACTTCAAGGCTGCTCAATCTCGTCAGAAAAGCTATGCGGATAAAAGACGCTGCCCTCTCCACTTCGACATCGGGGACCATGTTTATGTCCGTGTATCTCCGATGAAGGGAGTCCATCGTTTCGGAGTGAAGGGTAAACTTGCGCCGCGGTTCATTGGTCCCTTCGCTTTCATAGAAAGATGCGGACCCACGGCCTATCGCCTGGATTTACCGGCGTCGCTCGCAGGAATTCACGATGTCTTCCACATCTCTCAGCTGAGGAAGTGCCTCAAACCCTCCACTGAAATCCGCACTGAAGACATAGAAGTTCTTCAACCGGACCTCACGTGCACGGAGTATCCAATCCGGATTATCGATGAAAAGACTCGCGCCACAAGAAACCAGACCTTATGGTTCTTCAAGGTCTTGTGGAGCAACCATACCGCTGATGAGGCGACATGGGAAAGCGAGGAATATCTACGAACCAATTATCCGGACTTGCTATCATCATATACCCGGTAAAGGTTCCCCACTTTGAATTTCTTTTGGAATCTCAGGACAAGATTCTTTCTAAGGGGGGAGGGATGTAAAATCCCCAAAAAGTGGTAGCAAGAAAATTCAGCTCATGTACACCTAGGAAAAATGAGGACAATTAAAACTTTGAATATTAACGGTGTGAGTTCAAGTACACCGAGCTGGTTCTCGCTGCCCCCGACGTCGGCGCGCGCGTGGGCGATCAGCTCGTGTTGCGCCTCGGCTCGAGTGCCCCAGCCCTACTTCTCTTCTCCCCCTCAGCTCGTGTTGCGCCTCGGCTGTTCCTTCGCACTGAACACCGCCGCCGTTTCCTCCCGATCACACCACAGCCTCCGAGCTCGGTTGCTCGAGCTCCCAACAGCGAAGAGCTGCGCCCACCAGTGCTCTAGCCAGCCAGCCTTTCTGCTCCCCTTTTCCGAGCTTGTTTGCACCGGAAAACCGCAAAGTTGCCACGGTTCTCGGGTGAACACTGAAAAACTGAGAGAGGTCACCGTGGACAGCTCACACCGAGCAAGATCATGCCAATGCAAGCCAGCCCCTCGGTGCATCCTCGACCCTAGCTGCTCAAGCCCAAAACTCAGCCCTCACCGTTGATCACGGAAGGAGAATTTCGAGTTTCCCCCCACCCCCCCCCCCCCGGGCAGCACAACTCGACCCCGAGGTAAAGAGTTGCTAAATTCAGTTTCAATTCGTGTTGTGAGTAGCTCAAATCTTGTACAAATTTCTAGACTAGCTAGCACCCTTCCTCCCTCGATTCTAGGTCGGGAAACTCGGTATAGAGCGAGGATTTCACATTCTTGTCGCGGGGACATCTTCGGACTGTTTCGGGCGCACGGTGCCGATCGGTTTGGAGGGCTCTCCGACGGTTTTGGCTGTCGTGCCTAGCTTCTACACCTCCCACTGGTGCTCTAGGGCCCAAGAACCCATCGTTTGGTGGAGGATTCACCATGCATGACCTCGCCGGAGCTTGAGTTTTCACTGTTGCCGGTGCGCGGTGGTTTCTGGGGAGATCTGGCCGCCGGCGACCCCACTAGGGTGTTCAGCGTGCCGGAAAATAGGGGGGCGCTCAGTTTGGGTCCGGGAGACGGCTGGGAAGGCCTTTCCCGCCACCCTCGCTAGAGCAACGCCACGGGTTCCTCTGTTTGGTGCGAGGTAGAAGAGGGAACTGATGGGTGGGGCCCACAGCCAGGATTTAAACATTTCCAGATTTTCCTAATTCAGTTCTAACTTTGGAGACCCATAACTTTGTGTAGAAAACTCCAAAAAGGGTGAAACCAATTTTGTTGGAACCCTCATGAGGAGTACTTCACAGAGGAACAAATTGCTTGCTATGAAAATTCCCAAGAATTTCTGTAGAATTGTTTTTAGTAAATCCTTTAGAGATTTATTCCAGGAGCAATTCTTTATGAAACACCCCCAAATTTGGGCAGCAAATCCTTCTCATAGTAACTGATCTCCAGTAAAAATTGCGCTTCATTGGAGTTCATTTTCTAGGCTAAATTGCCTTCCAAAAGTTCAGCCTTTATTTGAAAATTCAAATTTGAACAGAAACTTTTCAGAACTCATGTCCAACTTCAAAATTTCATATCTCTCTGTTGGTAGCTCCAAAAATTGTGAAACAAATTTTGTTAGAACCATGGGGACTTACCCTAATCAGATCTTCCACTGTTAGCTATTTCAAAGCTCCTGATTTGGGCTCAAAATTCAGAGAAACCTTGTGCTTGTGGGAATTTTGTAGACCACAAGGTGCAATGAAACTTCCCCAAATTTTACTCAGATCATCCTTAGAGAGTCTAGTATCCACTGTAAAAATTCCAAAGCTAATTAAGGAACATAAACAGCAGTAGATGTGAATAGAAGTTCAATTCTTATAAGTCCTTAATACTTATACATATATTTTGCTACATTTCATTTAGTGACAGAAGTTGAGGACGCACCGGAGCCCTTGGACGTCCTCCCACCAGAAGTTGACTTCACATTTAACTCCCAACTAGGCAAGCCCCGGTTTGCATTTAAGTACTTTTGCAAATTCTTTATTTGTATCATTTATGTCTAGGGTGAATGCTTGCATTAGAGTTAGGGTGATTGAAACCCCACTTGCATAACCTTTTAAATCCTATGGAGGGTTCGGTAGTTTACAAACTCAACGAGTAGAGAATGCCGTGCTAATATGCTTAGGATCTCGGTAGAAGTCGAGTAGTTGGAATCTACTCGTGAGGTAACATTTTATCACACGGTTTGGTCAGAGTAGAAATTGGCTTAACAGTGGTGAAAATGAGACCCAGCTGGGGGGATAGGAAGCAGTGAGCGGAGGTCTCATGTGCGTAGCCCTGTTGGTGTCGATTGAGGACCGAGTCGTGTGCGGGCCTGCTAAACAAGTATCGAACAGTACCGGATGGCATACTGACATAAGCAGGAAACCGATGTAATTAGTTAACATGGGTGCCAGGACTTACCCAACAGTAAATAGGAGTGGGTTGAGGGTAGCAAGGTGTAAATCTGCCGGTGGGCACAGTCACGCTCCACGCGGGGACCTCCTGCCCGTTACGGATGGACCGGTTAGGCAATTGGGTTGCCTTTGAAAGGTTGTTGCATACAACAGAGTAGGAAGGGGTGTGGAATCACGCTTCTGAAAGTGGGTGTATGCAATGTGTTGTTCGGGTGTCTCCTGATTGCAATCACCGACCCTCGCGGTTATTTGAGTACCGCTTGTTCACTGTTCTGTGACGTAGTAAGAATAAGAGCAATAAGCCAGATGAATGATAATATGCTGTGTTAAATTATTAATGTTTTGGAAACCATGTTTTCTGTAGATGTAGAGCTAATTAAGTTTATATTCCACTTTGGGCATCACCACATCGAAGGAAAATGTTTCTTGTTTGATTGTGGACATCTGATGTGAGGGCTGCCTAAAGCTCATTAAACTGTTGCTATAAAACTAAAATTAAGGATCAACATGTAGGCGTGTCTTTATTGCAAAGTCCTTGTCCTATGTTATACCTCCTGGCATGTAGAGTTCCATGACTAGGGTGTCGGTTAAGTCTTGCTGAGCCATCGTGCTCACGGTTGCAATATTTGAGCTGTATGTAGGTGAGAGCTATGAAGAGGGGTCCGAGGACGAGGCGATGCCCTTGTCGGGGTACATGGCCGAGCTCGAGCCCTGCACGCCGCCGTGATCTCCGGTTACTTGCTGCTAGTGTGTAGCGTCCCAGGGCTGGACGGCTGCACTTTTGCATAGTTAGGGAGAGGCCATCTATGTATAATACTTCCGCTGTTAATTAAGCTTTTGTAAAAAGACTTCCACTGCTTTATATCAAATAAAAGTCTGTATGTTGTTCTTAATCTTTTCATGTGTGCTGTTGGGTGCCGCATCGCACGACACCACCCTTTGTGATCCTAGAGTGGGTGAACCATGGGGTGGTCCCCACATTTTGTTTCCTCTTTGGAGCCTCGCAAGGTAGAAGAAGTACTTCAAGATCCGGATTGGGTGGTGGCCATGCAAGAGGAACTCAACAATTTTGAAAGAAATCAAGTATGGGAACTCGTGAAGCGACCCAATGCAAATGTTGTGGGAACCAAGTGGGTATTCCGCAACAAGCAAGACGAGTATGGGATTGTAACAAGAAACAAGGCAAGACTTGTTGCAAAGGGATATGCACAAGTAGAAGGTTTGGATTACGATGACACTTTTGCCCCCGTAGCTAGGCTTCAATCAATTCGTATCTTGCTTGCTTTTGCTACTCACCATGATTTCAAGCTATACCAAATGGATGTGAAAAGCGCTTTCCTCAACGGTCCAATCAAGGAGGAAGTGTACGTGGAGCAACCACCCGGATTTGAGGACGATAAGTATCCTAACCATGTCTTTAAACTTCGAAAAGCCCTCTATGTCCTCAAACAAGCTCCCAGAGTTTGGTAGGAATATCTTAGAGACTTTCTTATTAAAAATGGTTTTAGGATAGGAAAGGCCGACTATACACTCTTCACTAAGCATTTTAACTATGATTTATTTGTGTGCCAAATATATGTCGATGACATTATATTCGGTTCTACTAACAAAGCTTTTTGTGATGAGTTTTCAAAGATAATGACCGAAAGGTTTGAGATGTCAATGATGGGGGAATTAAAGTTCTTCCTAGGATTTCAAGTCAAATAACTCAAGGAAGGGACGTTCATAAGTCAAACCAAGTATATTCAAGACATGCTCAAGAGGTTCGACATGGACAAAGCCAAACCCATCAAGACTCCAATGGGAACCAACGGACATCTTTACCTTAATGAAGATGGTCCAAGTGTGGACCAAAAGATATTTCGTTCCGTGATAGGTTCTTTGCTTTACCTTTGTGCATCTAGGCCCGACATAATGCTTAGTGTGTGTATGTGTGCACGGTTCCAAGCAGCTCCTAAGGAGTGTCACTTGACAGACATTAGGCGAATTCTTAGATATTTGGTTCACACTCCTAACCTAGGACTTTGGTATCCCATGGGATCCAAGTTCAATCTCATCGGCTACTCCGATGCCGATTATGCCGGTTGTAAGGTAGATAGGAAGAGCACGTCCGGGACTTGTCAATTCCTTGGTAGGTCCTTGGTTTCGTGGTCTTCAAAGAAACAAAACTCCATTGCCTTATCCACAGCCGAAGCGGAGTACGTCGCAGCCGGGAGTTGTTGTGCACAACTCCCGTGGATGCGACAAACTTGTCACACCTGGTTTTTCCGAAGAACAACCAAGTGAATATCACATGTATGCCAGGATCATTTTCTCATACATGTGATGACAAATAGTGAAGCATCATTTATTAAAGCCAGGTGTCGAATATAAATAAGTCTTACATCGCAAATGTCTCAATGGACACTAATGCTTCATCACAAGTAAATAAACTAGCAGCGGAATATTATTCTTTAGGGCTCCATCACAGGCGTTGCCCGGGGGTCTTCATGAACCTAAAAACCTTCCTCGGGTCCAAAATCTTGGTCATTATACACCACCTCATTATCTTGACCTGAGCAGCAATATAAACCAACAAATATGCAAGGTTGAGTACCAATGGTACTCAGCAAGTGTGGGAAAATTATATCATGCATGGCTAGAATCAAGGAGAGGTTGAACTCATGGTTAAAGCACTACGCAATTAATACCTATCACCTTAGCTTATTAAGCACCTACATTACTACACAGGTGAAATGGTCCTAATCTCCCAACCCATTATCATAATACAATAACCATAACATCATTTCCAACGTTAAGCTCCCCGCTTAACCTCCAAAACCATCAATCCTCTAATCATGAATAAGTCCAGGCCGCTCTTAACCATGAGCACGGCTGTCAAGACAGTTTTGACTCTGCAGAGTTTGTACCACTGTACCCACATGTAGTGATTTCATCCCCCATTGCCGGGTGGACTAAAAGAACCTCCATTATGCCAGTGGCTACGATTCACATTCACACTTCCCAGGTGTGCGGCCAGGAGATCACTACGAAGCCTTTACAAAGGGATTCCCGACGAGCGTGGGCCCACTGAGGTTTCACCCCTAACAGCATACAAGAGGCTCCAACCCCGCTGCAGTGGCCCCCTCTTGAGCCTTGCGGTTCATATGGTAGTCCAGCTGACACCTACTCCCCGCACCATCCAACACACCCATACTACGCCGGGGATACACCTAATTAATTGGCCAAGCTGCCCCATCTCAGCATGTGGTTGGCACTGTAAAGCCGGGTTACATGCTCCATGAACCGGTCCTTAGGATCCAGGCAAGTACTAAACACAAACCCAAGTCTCGTGCACCCAGCACACAACCAAAACATCTAACTTGCCTTGATCCCTACCTCTACATAACTCACATTAGCTCATTCAAGAGCATGGTAAAATAAACTGATGATCTCATATCCCAAATATCCCATTCTAAGCATGGCTAAGCATATGCATGGAAATAAATGACATGGTAAAATAAATCCCAACCCAAGCTACAAGGAAACAAGGTAATGCAATTCTAGGGAAACTTTCCTAGCATGGGTTTCATATTTCATTTGACAATGCAAATAATTCTATCTACACATCCTAGCATAGGATCAAAGTGGTCAAGGACACTTGCCTCCTTCTTGCTGCTCTTGAAATGGGTAGTCCTGATCTTGGAAAGGGTTAACTTGCTCTTGAACAGGTTCTACTTCATACCATTACACATAGCAAAAGAAAAACAACAATCATAAGACATAGTTCACACTTCTACTTCATACAAACCACACATTCATATTTATCAAAGTTCTTTACCATTATATGTGTTGTGATTACTTTATTTGTGTTAAGTTGTGGCTTGCATGCACTTTTAACCATGTATATATGATTCCTACTTTTGTGTCCACATTTATACTTACATACTATTTATATGGGTTTCCAATAAATTTCTTATATTCAACTACTACACCTTTTTACTACCAAGTATGTAAGAAAAGTATTTTTCTTCTCCATATGTGCCTTCATAATTTCTACCAACCCTAAACTGAATTCTTTGTATTTTAGAAACTCCATTTATCATTTACTAGTTGCTATATTTCCAGATTTAAATTCCTATGCATAATTGTGTATTTTATTATGAAATTAGTAATACACATCATCTAAACAGTATAGGTTTTGGTCCTAAATAATTGAATAACATATTTTGACCTTGGCCTCTGATGTAGACTATTTCATAATTATTTCCCCTATTTTTTTCTATAACTATTCTTTACTTAAAAATGTGTCCCTATACTAATAAATGTGAATAATAGATGAAACAGATTTATTTCAGCCCAAAAATATATTTTTATCTCACTCCAAAGTTTTCTAAGTACTGAGAAAGTTTTTAATTAATTTTGACAATTATGTTTGTCCCCCTTTTTAATTTTTAAACACTAGTTACATATTAAATTTTCCAAATTAAATACTAAACAGGGCTAAAATAATGAATTCACCCCATTACAGGGTCTATAATATTATTTTCATAATTTTCAGGGGTCTAGCTACACTTATCAGAGGTGTTTTTCCTAATTTCTATTAAGTCCAGGGGTTAAAACTGATTTTTAAATGAATTTACAGGATTTTCTGGAGTTCCAGGGGCTAGATCTGAAGTTTCCGGGGCTAGCTCTCAATTCCAGAGAACCCCAGGGGGTAGCACGTAAGAATTCCAGTCTTTATAACGCGGGGCTGACGTGGACCGTCCGATTTTAAACCGACGGCTGAGATTATAACATCGAACCGGTACGCGGGGATTTAAAGTCTACCGTGCGATTTAAAATAAACGGCGCACAAGCGGCCACGTTGCTCTGATCGAGCGCGGGCGGCGCACGGTGGCGGGAAGCGGCGATCTCGCCGGAAAGTTTCGGATCCGCGAGAATTCTGCCTAGAACTGTGATCTTATGGCATAGATCGGTAGAGGGGAGGTCAGGGATCTCACCTCGGGGGTTTTCTCGAGCTCGGGGGTCCTGGAAAGTGATCGGCGGCGAGGTCCGAGGCAAAACCACGGCGAAGCTCGTCGGCGCTGTGTTTACACCGTAATTCTCCGAGTTTTCTGCACCTGCAAAGTTCCCTGGAGGCGGTGGATCAAGACCAGCGAGTTTAGATCGGCCAGAATTCACCGGCGAAGTCTCGGTGCTCACCGGAGTGAAAATCGGCGATCGCGTGAGAAAAACCGATCGGGGCTGGGGTTTTTATAGCCGGGGGAGGGCGGTGGGTCTGTTGCGATCGAGTTTGAGTTGTTTGGGACCAGAATTCGGCTGCGGGACGCGGAAATCCGGTCGGTTGCGATCGCGCGCGCGGGAGAGAGTCCGGGGTCGCGGGGTTAGGGATGACAGGTGGGTCCCACCTGTCTGTGAGAGACAGCGCGGCGTGCGCGGGGGCGGGCTGGCGCGGGGAAACTGGGCCGGCTGGCGGGTTTCGGCCCACTGGCCGGTTTTTTTCCCGTTTCTCTTTTTCTTTTTCCATTTCTTTTCTGTTTTGAGTATAATTTGAATTCCAGTTTGAATTTGAATTTTTGCAAAACATGCAACACGTCCAAAAATTTTTAAATTCCCCTCTGAACATGGTTTAGAGTTTTGAATCAAAATTTGGGGTGTTACAGCTCTACCCCCCTTAAAAGAAATCTCGTCCTCGAGATTGGTGTTTCTAAGAAAACAATTCCGGAAATTGTGCCTTGAGCTCATCTTCCCGTTCCCAGGTGGCTTCCTCTTCTGAGTGATGCTTCCACTGCACCTTGCACATCCTGATTTTCTTATTTCTGGTGAGGCGTTCCATCGTCTCCAAAATCTTGTATGGTTGCTCGGCATAAGACAAATCTTCAGCTACATCCACTTCATTCATGGGTAACACCTCTTCAGGCGTTCTCAGACATTTCTTGAGTTGTGACACATGAAATACATCGTGCACCTCCGATAGATGAACCGGTAACTCTAGTTGGTACGCCACTTCGCCTTTCCTTTCCAAAACCTGAAAGGGTCCGATGTATCGAGGTGACAACTTCCCTTTCACCTTGAACCGACGAAGTCCTCTGATAGGGGACACCTTGAGATAAACATAGTCTCCCACGTTGAAAACGAGTTCTCTTCTTCGTACATCAGCATAACTCTTCTGGCGTGTTTGTGCTATCCTCAAGTTGTTGCGAATCTCCCTTACCTTCGCTTCGGCTTCTTGTAGCACTTCTGGACCAAACACTTTACTTTCTCCTGTTTGGTTCCAGAATAGAGGAGTTCTGCACTTCCTTCCATACAAAGCTTCAAACGGTGACATTTTCATACTAGCTTGATAGCTGTTGTTATAGGAAAACTTCGCATACGGTAAGTTCTTGTCCCAACTCCTATTGTTTTTGAGTGCACATGCCCTTAACATATCTTCAAGGATCTGATTGGTTCTCTCCGTCTGCCCGTCAGTTTGGGGATGATAGGCAGAACTAAAGTTCAGATGGGTTCCCATGGTTTCATGCAACTTCTGCCAAAACCTCGAGGTGAACTGTGTCCCTCGGTCCGACACTATCTTCTTTGGCACTCCATGGTAACACACAATCCTTGACATGTACAATTCTGCCAATTTGGATCCGCTGTAGCTTTCTTTCACAGGAATGAAATGAGCTACCTTGGTTAGCCTATCAATAATGACCCATATTGAATCATACCCGGATTGGGTCCTAGGCAATCCCACGACAAAATCCATGCTGATTTCTTGCCATTTCCATTCAGGCACTTTGAGTGGTTGCAATAATCCCGCGGGTCGTTGATGTTCAGCTTTCACCAACTGACATGTGTCACATAGGGCAACATGTTCCGCGACATCTCGCTTCATGCCATACCACCAATACCTGCCTTTGAGGTCCTGGTACATCTTCGTACTCCCAGGATGAATGGAATAGTCAGAATCGTGAGCCTCCTTTAAAATCAATTCACGGATCTCCTTTACTTCTGGCACACATATCCTTTTCCCGTGCCACACCGTTCCCTGTTCATCCTCTCTAAAACCAGGAGCTTTATTTTCCTTGATGACCTGTCTGATCTCTTGTATCTTCTCATCATTCGTTTGGCCCTCGCGTATGTCTTGCTCGAGTGTGGAGTCCACTTCCATGGCGATGGCTTCACCACTATTTACTAGACATAGATTGAGTCTTATAACCTCGTCCTTCAATTCTGCAGGCATGTTCTTCAAGCTCAACTTATTGACCTGCACTTTCCGACTCAAAGCATCGGCCACGACGTTTGCTTTCCCGGGATGATAGTTGATGCCCACATCAAAGTCATTGATTAGCTCTAACCATCTCCTTTGTCGGAGGTTGAGATCTGGTTGTGTGAATATGTACTTCAAACTCTTATGATCCGTATATATCTCTGTCCTCTTCCCCATCAAATAGTGCCGCCAAATTTTCAACGCGTGTACCACTGCAGCTAGTTCTAGGTCATGTGTAGGATAGTTCTTCTCGTGCTTCCGAAGCTGCCGGGATGCATATGCCACGACATGTCCTTCTTGCATGAGAACACATCCCAACCCATTTCCAGAGGCATCGCAGTACACTGCGAAATTCTTCTGCATATCTGGCATAACCAACACTGGGGCTGTTGTCAATCTCTTCTTTAGCTCCTGAAAGCTCGTATCGCACTGTGGCGTCCAGGTGAATGTGATTCCCTTTTCCAACAGTTTGGTGAGAGGTCTCGAGATCTTGGAGAATCCCTCAATAAACCGTCGATAGTATCCAGCCAATCCCAAAAAGCTTCGAACTTCCCCGACATTTTCAGGGGTTTTCCACTTCTGGATATCTTCGATTTTGGCGGGATCTACGGAGATTCCTCCCTCCGAGATTATATGTCCTAAAAAGGGAACTCTCTTCAGCCAAAACTCGCACTTGCTCAACTTGGCATATAGTTGGTGTTCTCTCAGCCTCTGTAACACCAACCTTAGATGTTTCTCATGTTCCTCTTCATCTTTGGAGAAGACGAGAATATCATCTATGAAAACCACCACAAATTTGTCCAAATATTCCATGAATACCTTGTTCATGAGGTACATGAAATATGCCGGGGCATTGGTTAGCCCAAAAGGCATGACAGTGTATTCATACAGTCCGTACCGAGATACGAAAGCTGTCTTGGGAATATCTGGTTGCCTTATCTTGAGTTGGTGGTATCCTGACCTGAGATCAATTTTCGAGAACACACAAGCTCCCCTCAACTGATCAAACAAGTCTTCAATGCGGGGTAATGGGTACTTGTTTTTGATGGTTACCTCATTCAAGGCACGGTAATCCACGCATAACCTTTGGGTTCCGTCTTTCTTGGGCACAAATATCACCGGAGCTCCCCATGGTGAGGAACTAGGGCGAATATACCCCTTCTCCGTCAATTCTCTCAAATGATCCTTGAGCTCTTCTAGCTGCTTGGAGTCCATTCAATAAGGTCTCTTGTATATCGGGGCTGTTCCCGGTACTAGCTCAATTGCGAATTCCACGTCACGGTCGGGAGGCATACCTGGCAATTCCTCCGGAAAAACATCTGGATATTCCCTGATAGTCCTGATTTCCTCAACTTTCACCTCCACTTGATTTAATTTAATGTCCCTCCTAGGCTCGTGTATCGTTATGAACTTTACTCTTGTGCCATTGGGGTGAGTTAGTTCCACCGTTCTGGTCGAACAATGGATGATTCCTTTATGTTTGGTCAACCAATCCGTACCCAAAATAATATCTATCCCTTTTGAATTTATCACTATGAGGTTAGCAGTAAATACTACCCCATTAATGTCTAGGCTCACTTTGGGACACACTTGTCTTGTCCTTATTTCTCCACCTGGAGAGTTTACGGCTAGCATATTGTTCATTTGTGTGGTTGCTAGGTCATGCTTCTTAACAAACCCTTGAGCAATGGACGAGTGGGTAGCACCAGAATCAAACAGCAGAGTTGCAAGGTGTAAATTGGCAGGAAACTTACCAACTACCACGTCGGGTGCCTCTTGTGCTTCCTCCATAGTGACGTGGTTCACCCGTCCTCTCACTACATTCTGCTGTTGTGGCGGCGCAGGCTTCTTCTTTGGGCATTTATGGGCGTAGTGCCCCACTTCACCACAGCTGAAACATTGCACCCCAATCTTAGATGCCTGGCCCTTGTTGTCTTGGGGTTGGTTTGGGGGTCCTTGCACTGCTGGTCGAGGTGGATATGCGGGGCGAGGCTGCTGCACAAACTGACGTTGCGGCTGTGCTGGTGCTGCGGGAGGCCTGTAGTTTGGGTTGTACCCTCTAGGTGCTGAATAGGGTACCGCAGCACGGTTTGTCTGCCCCGTAGGTTGCTGCATCATACGTGGGCGGGTGTTGCTCCCTGAGGCCTGATGTGAACACCCCGCCTTCCTCTTATTCTCATTTTCCAGGGCCTTTAGCTTCCTTTCCACCACAAATGCTCTGTCCACCATCTTTTGAAAGCTTTCATACTCATTGGAGGACATTGCACACTGCATCTCTGCGGTAAGTCCTTCCACGAAACAATCTTGTTTCTGCTCATCAGTCTCTATGTCTCGTGGGGCATAACGGGATAGCTGAGTAAATTTAGTGAGGTATTCCCTCACAGTCATGTTTCCCTGCTGGAGTCCCAAAAATTTCTTCCTCTTGTTTTTGAGTTCACCTCTTGGGATGTAATGGTTGCGGAAGCTACGCTTGAACTCTTCCCAAGTGATGTTCTCAGGGTCATGATGGGCGGCCACGTAGGCGGTCCACCAATCAGCAGCAGGTCCATGCAATTGATGAGAGGCAAACAGCACCCTCTCATACCCTTGGCATTGTATTATCCTCATCTTACTTTCAATGGTCTTCAGCCAATCATCTGCCTCCAGAGGTTCAGCAGCACTTGCAAACTTTGGAGGTTGAGTTCCTAGAAACTCACTCAACCTTGGTTGGCGTGGTGCAGCTTGTGGAGGTGGAACTTGATGCAAGTTGGCCACCACTTGAGTCAAGTTCTGGATAAGCTGATTTTGATTCTCCAGCATTTGGTGGAGAGGATCAACTTCTTCACGGCGACCACCCCTGTCCTGGCCTCCAGAAAGATGAGGGTTGCATGCCTCATCATTGTTGTTGGCGGGGTTGGCAGCACGTCCTTTTCCTCTTCCGGCCATCTGGCAGAATCAACAAATGTTAATTTGATACCATTTAGTATCATCTTACTACTTTCATTTGTTGGTACTTTGAGATGTTGAGGCTTTGTTAAAATTTTACGAGGGTTCATATCTCACACCAAATAAATGCACTATTATTTCCTGTGGGTTCACACACCAAAGCAAAACAATCTGAAGACGAGGCTGTGGACAATTGCTCATGGCTTCCACAACTCACGTCACACACCAATCATCATCACACCATTAACTACGTAACGACTCGACTACTCGACCTCTTGCTAGCTAGGAGAAAGACTCTACACTACTCGTCCTCTTGAGCTGGCTCCTCGGGATCTTCCTCCTCATTTCGGCTACCTTCTGACTCTGCTTTGGGTGGGGAGGCTGCTGGTGGAGAAGTGCGACGACGCCTGATCGCTCGGCGATCCGGGGAGTCAGGAGTCCATGTATCACTCACGGTGACACACAGTTCATTCCCATCTCCTCTTTCTCTCGCCTTTAAGCAAGCTCGCAGCAACGCCTCCGTTTCCTTCAGGGTGTCTCGGACATCCTGAAGCTCTTGTTGACACTCCTGCAGTCGAGTGCTGAGCATAGCAGCATCCTCCAAGCACAAGTCCATGTGCTCATGGGAAGTCCCTTGCTGCACCGGTGGGTACTTGTACTCCGTGGTACCACTCTCACGTTGGAGGACATACATGTACTCAGTTTTGTCCAAGTGGCGACGATAGATGTCACTCTGGCAGGTGATGGCCTCCCAGGTGACATCTTTCTCCGCGTCAACTTGGGTTGCTCGACAAGCTGGAGAGTGGTGAATCTTAAGCAGTTGATTCTCGTGTATAATCCTCATCTCCGAACTCCATTCTTCCCTCTTCTCACGGATGGTCCTGGTGGAGTTATAGTGGATGATTAGCTTGCCCGTATTGCCGGCGGCTTCGAGCATACGTCGAAGACGGCGCAACAAGTCTCCTACTGCCAATCCGTAGGAAAGGTACGTCACTGGACGATTCTCCTCTCTTTCGGCAAGGGCAACTACGGTAACTCTCCCTCCTGTGGACTTACGAGCGGTGCAAATCATGCGAACCATCTAAAACAAAAGAATTTAAAAATTAAGTTAGATAAATTCTCAAACAAGAATCCTATTTTGAATGAAAGTTGGGGTAAGATGAAGAAAATGACTCCTTTAATAACACTTTTCCACCCACACCTTGGAAAATAGTTTTTAAGAAAATAGGGCCCTTAAATACGTCCATTTCTACCTAGGTCCACGTTCCTACGGGCAACCTTGGCTCTGATACCACCTCTGTCACACCCGGTTTTTCTGAAGAACAACCAAGTGAATATCACATGTATGCCAGGATCATTTTCTCATACATGTGATGACAAATAGTGAAGCATCTTTTATTACAAGCCAGGTGTCGAATATAAATAAGTCTTACATCGCAAATGTCTCAATGGACACTAATGCTTCATCACAAGTAAATAAACTAGCAGCGGAATATTATTCTTTAGGGCTCCATCACAGGCGTTGCCCGGGGGTCTTCATGAACCTAAAAACCTTCCTCGGGTCCAAAATCTTGGTCATTATACACCACCTCATTATCTTGACCTGAGCAGCAATATAAACCAACAAATATGCAAGGTTGAGTACCAATGATACTCAGCAAGTGTGGGAAAATTATATCATGCATGGCTAGAATCAAGGAGAGGTTGAACTCATGGTTAAAGCACTACGCAATTAATACCTATCACCTTAGCTTATTAAGCACCTACATTACTACACAGGTGAAATGGTCCTAATCTCCCAACCCATTATCATAATCCAATAACCATAACATCATTTCCAATGTTAAGCTCCCCGCTTAACCTCCAAAACCATCAACCCTCTAATCATGAATAAGTCCAGGCCGCTCTTAACCGTGAGCACGGCTGTCAAGACAGTTTTGACTCTGCAGAGTTTGTACCACTGTACCCACATGTAGTGATTTCATCCCCCGTTGCCGGGTGGACTAAAAGAACCTCCATTATGCCAGTGGCTACGATCCACATTCACACTTCCCAGGTGTGCGGCCAGGAGATCACTACGAAGCCTTTACAAAGGGATTCCCGACGAGCGTGGGCCCACTGAGGTTTCACCCCTAACAGCATACAAGAGGCTCCAACCCCGCTGCAGTGGCCCCCTCTTGAGCCTTGCGGTTCATATGGTAGTCCAGCTGACACCTACTCCCCGCACCATCCAACACACCCATACTACGCCGGGGATACACCTAATTAATTGGCCAAGCTGCCCCATCTCAGCATGTGGTTGGCACTGTAAAGCCGGGTTACATGCTCCATGAACCGGTCCTTAGGATCCAGGCAAGTACTAAACACAAACCCAAGTCTCGTGCACCCAGCACACAACCAAAACATCCAACTTGCCTTGATCCCTACCTCTACATAACTCACATTAGCTCATTCAAGAGCATGGTAAAATAAACTGATGATCTCATATCCCAAATATCCCATTCTAAGCATGGCTAAGCATATGCATGGAAATAAATGACATGGTAAAATAAATCCCAACCCAAGCTACAAGGAAACAAGGTAATGCAATTCTAGGGAAACTTTCCTAGCATGGGTTTCATATTTCATTTGACAATGCAAATAATTCTATCTACACATCCTAGCATAGGATCAAAGTGGTCAAGGACACTTGCCTCCTTCTTGCTGCTCTTGAAATGGGTAGTCCTGATCTTGGAAAGGGTTAACTTGCTCTTGAACAGGTTCTACTTCATACCATCACACATAGCAAAAGAAAAACAACAATCATAAGACATAGTTCACACTTCTACTTCATACAAACCACACATTCATATTTATCAAAGTTCTTTACCATTATATGTGTTGTGATTACTTTATGTGTGTTAAGTTGTGGCTTGCATGCACTTTTAACCATGTATATATGATTCCTACTTTTGTGTCCACATTTATACTTACATACTATTTATATGGGTTTCCAATAAATTTCTTATATTCAACTACTACACCTTTTTACTACCAAGTATGTAAGAAAAGTATTTTTCTTCTCCATATGTGCCTTCATAATTTCTACCAACCCTAAACTGAATTCTTTGCATTTTAGAAACTCCATTTATCATTTACTAGTTGCTATATTTTCAGATTTATATTCCTATGCATAATTGTGTATTTTATTATGAAATTAGTAATACACATCATCTAAATAGTATAGGTTTTGGTCCTAAATAATTGAATAACATATTTTGACCTTGGCCTCTGATGTAGACTATTTCATAATTATTTCCCCTATTTTTTTCTATAACTATTCTTTACTTAAAAATGTGTCCCTATACTAATAAATGTGAATAATAGATGAAACAGATTTATTTCAGCCCAAAAATATATTTTTATCTCACTCCAAAGTTTTCTAAGTACTGAGAAAGTTTTTAATTAATTTTGACAATTATGTTTGTCCCCCTTTTTAATTTTTAAACACTAGTTACATATTAAATTTTCAAATTAAATACTAAACAGGGCTAAAATAATGAATTCACCCCATTACAGGGTCTATAATATTATTTTCATAATTTTCAGGGGTCTAGCTACACTTATCAGAGGTGTTTTTCCTAATTTCTATTAAGTCCAGGGGTTAAAACTGATTTTTAAATGAATTTACAGGATTTTCTGGAGTTCCAGGGGCTAGATCTGAAGTTTCCGGGGCTAGCTCTCAATTCCAGAGAACCCCAGGGGGTAGCACGTAAGAATTCCAGTCTTTATAACGCGGGGCTGACGTGGACCGTCCGATTTTAAACCGACGGCTGAGATTATAACATCGAACCGGTACGCGGGGATTTAAAGTCTACCGTGCGATTTAAAATAAACGGCGCACAAGCGGCCACGTCGCTCTGATCGAGCGCGGGCGGCGCTGCCGGCGGCGCACGGTGGCGGGAAGCGGCGATCTCGCCGGAAAGTTTCGGATCCGCGAGAATTCTGCCTAGAACTGTGATCTTATGGCATAGATCGGTAGAGGGGAGGTCAGGGATCTCACCTCGGGGGTTTTCTCGAGCTCGGGGGTCCTGGGAAGTGATCGGCGGCGAGGTCCGAGGCAAAACCACGGCGAAGCTCGTCGGCGCTGTGTTTACACCGTAATTCTCCGAGTTTTCTGCACCTGCAAAGTTCCCCGGAGGCGGTGGATCAAGACCAGCGAGTTAGATCAGAGTTTCCGAGCTTAGATCGGCCAGAATTCACCGGCGAAGTCTCGGTGCTCACCGGAGTGAAAATCGGCGATCGCGTGAGAAAAACCGATCGGGGCTGGGGTTTTTATAGCCGGGGGAGGGCGGTGGGTCTGTTGCGATCGAGTTTGAGTTGTTTGGGACCAGAATTCGGCTGCGGTACGCGGAAATCCGGTCGGTTGCGATCGCGCGCGTGGGAGAGAGTCCGGGGTCGCGGGGTTAGGGATGACAGGTGGGTCCCACCTGTCTGTGAGAGACAGCGCGACGCGCGCGGGGGCGGGCTGGCGCGGGGAAACTGGGCCGGCTGGCGGGTTTCGGCCCACTGGCCGGTTTTTTTCCCGTTTCTCTTTTTCTTTTTCCATTTCTTTTCTGTTTTGAGTATAATTTGAATTCCAGTTTGAATTTGAATTTTTGCAAAACATGCAACACGTCCAAAAATTTTTAAATTCCCCTCTGAACATGGTTTAGAGTTTTGAATCAAAATTTGGGGTGTTACAAAACTCTTAGGGACTATGGTTACACTTTGAGCTATATTCCACTCATATGTGACAATAAGAGTGCCATTAAGATTGCTCACAATCACGTGGAGCATTCTAGAACCAAACGCATTGATATCCGTCACCATTTCCTGCGAGATCACTCTATCAAGGGAGATATCATTATCTCTCATGTTAGGAGTGAGAAGAAATTGGTGGACATCTTCACCAAACCCCTTGATGAGAAAAGCTTTTGTGACCTAAGGAGTGAACTAAATATCCTAGATTCTCGAAACGTCACTTGAGTCGTGCACATCTGTTTGTTGCTTGTTTACAAACTTCAAAAAATCGCATGCTTTCAAAATACTACCCTAATCTCTCTTACTCTATGAAACTATGTTCAAAAGGATTCTTTGTCATATATGGTTATTGTTTGTTTGATGTATGCTTACTGTCCATGTTTGCCAAATATATTTGCAAAAACTTGTCCAAAAAGGATCATATTCTTGAGCTAAAATTCAAATTATATGAATTTCAGCATATAGCCAGACTAGTCCGCCCATGGGCCGGACAAGTCCAGGCTGTCAAGGTAGCGGACAAGTCCAAATCGGACTAGTCCGTCTGGGAGGCCGGACAAGTCCGGCACCAGAGAAGTCCGGCTCTGGTCCACCGACCGGACTTGTCCGGGCACCAGGCCGGACTAGTCCGACCCCTGGGGACTTAACCTCCCAAGGGCGGCCATACCCCTCTCTCTCTTCACACTCTCAACTCTCAAATCTCTCTCAAGCGGGAAACATCCCTCATTGGCGATTTTCACTTTTCTCCACCAAAAATCTCATCCAATCCACGGATTGGAGCCCTAAGGAGTGCGGAAATCCTTCCCCATGCTTCGTTGCTCAAGTTTCGCCTCCGATTTCATCACATTTTAAGATCTCAAGAGGTATTCTTGACCTAACCAAAAATCTTTCCTTTTCTTCATTCTTAGGTCTTTTGCTAGAAACCTCTTCACAAATGTTGTTCCTAGTGTCAATGCGATCGTAGCCTAGGAGTACTGTGACCTGATTCAAAGTTTTTGTGAAAAATTGTTAGAGTTAGGGTTCTTCCTATGCAACCCGGACTAGTCCAGTTTCTGGCCGGACTAGTCCAGTCCCTTAACGGACAAGTCTGGTTTACACAGGACAAACTCCAACTTTAGCCATTTTTAGTGAATTCTTTCGCAATATTACAGTTTCTTGACCTCTTATCTCTTGTTTCTCAGGCAATATGTCAGACTCTGACCAAAGTTCTCCTCTTCCAAGTCCCACTGCCGAGGAGGCTCGATAATCCCTTCATCGGCGCATTGCCGAAGAGAGGGCGGCAAAGGAGGCCCAAGCGGCTAAGGAAGCCGCCAGTCGAGAGGCAAGAACAAAGAAGAGACATGATCTCGACGAGGAGGCACAGATTGCCCAAGCTGTTGAAGAATCCTTGGCGGATCAAAGGAAGAAGAAACGGGCCGAACGTGAAGCCCATAGCTCCCAGGATGCTAGTGCCGTAGAGCCCAAGAGGAAGAGGTTGGTCACTTTGGGAGAGAAAGAGCGGGAAAAGGAGAAGGAATCTGAGGGTAGGGTTCTTCGTGACTCGAATAAAGGCAAGGCTCCACTTGCTGAGGAGCCCAAGAACAAAAAGGCAACTCCCAAGGCACCGACAAAGAGGGTAGGAGGGATAGTAATCCAGGAGAAAGGGCAACTGAAGCCCATCGGCCCCCTGAAGATGGCTGCCCCTGCTAGAGATCCAAACCATCAGCCCAACAATCCGGCATATGTGTTCAAAGGAAAGGGGGCTGAGAAGGCGAGAAGGCTGAGAATGGATAAAGTCTATGACTATGAGAAGCACACAGCCGACCCTAGGTTTTGGTGTGACTTCCATTGCGACTACTACCGCCTAGTGTACCTAAAAATGAAGACTCCAGTCGCTCAAGCTCAATGGGTAGATTGGGACTACATGGCCAAAAGGAAACACAAAGCATTTGATGCCGTGATTGAAGCCGCATAGCGCCATGGAATCAAGAAAATTATGAGCTTCAAGTATGACTGGAACATCGAGGTGATTGTGCAGTTTTACACCACTGTGTACTTCTCCACCTACGGTAACCGGAAAATCACCTGGATGACACATGGAGAGCAATACTCAGTCATATATGAGAGGTTTGCTCAGATACTTGTCCTTGAGGAGCACCTGGACCATGAGATTATCATTTCCAACCCCAAGGCAGTCGACAGGGATCAGCTTGACTACATGTATCCAAGTCATATTCCCTATGAGGATGGGCTTGCTAGAAACGTCAAGCCATTCTATTAGCATCCTCAACCAGATCTTGAGGAGAACTATTGCCCCTAAGGATGGAGATGCAGGGTGATTTAAGGAAACTTAAGGCATCTTCTCCTGTTGATATCTGGTGAAAACAAGTTCAACCCTGTTAAGCACATCTATGATGACATCTTCAACATCCCACACACTCCCAACCGCTCATGTGGGTATGCACTATATATCATGTGCTTAATTGAGAAGGTGTCGGGGATTGTCTTTGTCAAGTATGTCACTCATCGACCTCTCCGTCCTAAGCTACCCTCTATTGTGCTAGAACCCTCCAGAAGGAAGAATGCTCAACCTCCTTCTAGCTCAGCGGCCCCTCCTAGCTCACTGGCTCCCTCATCACCTCCTCCTCCGCAGTCAATGAGCGGATTCTTCAAGTGCTTCAACGCACTCTTCGCCTCTTGTCGGTGTGTGGAGGTCTGGACTTGATGATGCATGGAGAGGCGTCAGGAGAAGTATCTCAAGGCTGTGTGTTACAAGCTTGAGGTACCCATGTCACCTCCCGAGGAGAGTGATGTGGAGCTCACTCCATATCCAGAGTTCACCGCTGATGAGCTCGCCCAGTTCAGGGAAGATGGAAGCTCTTCAAAGGCCGTGTCTCCATCCACCACCGTCAGCGATGAGGAAGATGATACGGAGGCCACGGAGAGCGATGAAGGTGGCAATGAAGAAGAAGACGATGAAGATGACGAGTAGACTTAGGCGTATCTTCTTTCTTTTCCTTTTTGGTGCCTTGATGCCAAAGGGGGAGAGATGGAAGAGGATGTCTCTTTTATCATCTTCTAGTTTTGTAATAGATCCTTGGACATGACTATCTATGTTTTATGCATGGTGTCTCTCTTATGTAAGACTATGTGTGGATCTTATGCTTATATTTGATCTTATGGCTTATATTTGATCATTGTTGCCCTTTGCTATGTTTTATTGTCTTATCACATTTTTGAGCACAACACGTAGGCACCCCACCATAACATGTGAATGTATGTCAACTCCTGTCTTTTACTCTTGCATACATCCAGGGGAGTTTTGCTTACATACACTTGTTATGAAAATCAAATTTTTACCTCTTATGTTGAAGCTTAATGTGTTGTCATCAATCACCAAAAAGGGGGAGATTGTAAGTGCATCTAGGTATCCCCGTGGGTTTTGGATGATTGATGATGACAATTAAGAGACTAATGAGCTGAGATGATCATAAGAACAGGATATTTCCAAGGTGGACACCTAAACTCTCAAAAAGAAAAAGGATGAAGAACTGCCTCGAAGACTCGAAGAGTAGAAATTAGGGTTTCATTTGAGTCTTTAGTAGGCTAGCCGTGTAAGAGTGAGAGTGTGTGTGTCAAGTGCATTGAGATCATAGAAGAGATCTCAAAACGTTAGAAGTGTTGAATCCTTAGTTGAGAGTTCTAGTGAGGTAAACTCGAGTAGGCCAGACTTGTCCAGGCAAGAGGTCGTACTAGTCCGGAAGTCCTACGGCTTAGTCTATTTTGGGGCGAACTAAGAGCTCCTGACTGAGTTCAGACTTGTCCCTTTTGGGACGGACTAGTCCGTTTCTCTCTTGGTGAAAGTGTTTTGGGACTAAGTCCTGGTAGACCGGACTTGTCTGCCTCAGTGGCCGGTCTAGTCCGGGCTAGCTAGACTTGTCCGTTTTCACACGGACCAAGAGTTTCTGTGTGAGTTCGGGCTAGCCCGTTCTGAGGCGGACTAGTTCGTATGTTTGTGATATGAGAGCTCCCACGGCTAAGTCATGGTGGACCGGACTTGTCCGCCTTAGTGATCGGACCAGTCCGGGTCCTCCAGACTTGTCCATTCTCATCAGGACAAAGGGTCCCTGTGTGAGTTCGGGCTAGTCTGTTCTGAGGAGGACTAGTCTGTATGGTTGTGAGATGAGAGCTCCCGCGGTTAAGTCTTGGTGGACCGGACTTGTCCGCCTTAGTGGTCGGACTAGTCTGGGTTTAGCAGACTTGTCCGTTCTCACCCGGACAAATAGTTCCTGTGTGAGATCAGACTAGTCTGTTTTGTGGCGGACTAGTCCGGACTTTAGTTGGTGGCAATGCTTGGCTGTTGGGACTTCTATAAAAGGATATGCCCTGACTTCATTAGAAACCCCTAGAACCCTAGCGCTGTCACAACCATCCTAGAGCCTCTCCAAGCCTTCCCATTGCCTACTCACCCTCTTGAATCAATTCTTGAGTGGATTTGGGTGTGTGAGGAGAGGAGAAGGAAGAACTTCGCGTTTAGGCTCTTGGATTGATCTCGTGCACTTCGTGTGAGTCTTTGTGACCTGTGGCTTGTGAGATCCGTGAAGTTTTGTGGAAGTGATCAAGTGGGAGCCTCATATTGTGAGCAGCCCCAAAACCTTGTAAGTTCACTCTTGAGATAGTGAAGAACCGAGTTGGCCTTAGTGGAGACTTGGTGAGGAAAGGGTTGTTAAACCCGTTCCTTTGTGGACTCCTCAATGGGGACGTAGATTCCTTAGTGGAATCGAACCTCGGGCAAAAATCCTTGTGTCACTTTGGCATTTACACTTTATTAATCATTAGAATTGCTTAGGGTTAGTTTCGATCATTCCGCTATTATAGTACTCATTGTTACAATCTCTAGATCCACTTTTATATCCTGTCAAATTTGTCATATTAAATTGCTAGATAGTTTATATGCACTTTATTGAACTAAAATCTGAAGAAAACCCATAAAAATCAAGTTTAGGCTTTCCCAGCAGTCTGATCGGACTAGTCCGCCCCTGAGCCAGACTAGTCCGGTACCTGTGTTTCTAATCTCGTCTAATTAAGTCATTTCAGGTATTTTAGCCTATTCACCCCCCTCTAGGCACTTTCAAGACAGAGGAGGAAGAGCTGTAGAGAACTCAATTTCCTCCATCCTCGAAGGTGAATTAAACACCACCTGCGAAGATGTATTATCGCAGGCGGTTTTTAATATAGAACCGCCTATGAAAAGTTTACTAAATTTACTATGTTTAGGATTAATGAGAACGGTAATACGGGACAAACCCAGGGTAACATCTGGTTACAAGAGTAACAGGGAACAAACACACGGTAACATCATGACCAGAGTAACACGGGACACATCAAGGATAACATACATACACGTGTTTTTACTTTTTCTTTAATCTTGGATAGAGCATACCAATAAATATACCAGCAAAAAAAACAACATGGAAATGTTGTATCAGAATCATAGTTAAATAAGAGGAAAACAAAGTAGGATTACCATGGGCACATCCGTCCGAGAAAGTATTTTAGAAGATGCTATTAATGGTACTGCACAAACATCCAGTCCACATATATACGTTGTCCACAAAAATTGAAGAATACAACTTCGAGTTCAGAACAGAATAACTAATATGAAAGCACGTCGAGGAGTTATCACATCCAGCCATGGTTCCTCGCCATTCGACGGTGCCAGGCTCTTCTTCTTATCACTATGTCTTTTGGAATTGGAGAGCCCAACTTCCACAACATGACGTTGGATGGAGTTGATGTCTTCCCATTTCCATTTGTGCTTCAAGTTGGTTCAGACTGGGCATATCAGGTAGCCGCTGGGGTGCTCGATGACGCGTAGATTATCACCGCCTTGGACTAGCAATTTGTAGCCATGATACCTGTCATCATCGGAGTCCGTGCTGATGTACCCTGGCAAAGGGCACTGCTCCTGGATTGGAGATGGCGAGGAAGCCTGATGGGAGAGCAGCAGCGTGCATATATCGTAAGAGGTAAACGCATTGATGCAGGCATACTCCACCTGCTGTGGCGATAGGATCACCTTATCCCACTTATCACACTTTATATCCTTCGCCTTGTCAATGTGCACATTCATCACCTAGAGCTCCAGGGTCTTGAGCGACGCTGACAAGAGTTGCGACCGGTGCAGCACCTTCACGGCGAGGTCCCGGAGCTCAACCACATTTGCTACTCAAAGCCGTAGTCCTCGTGCAGCCGCTTTATGTCGCTACTGATACTGATGCCAGAAAATCTGTTGTGCGGAGAGGTGAAGAAGTTTTTCATGGCACTCTCGGGGACATAGTCTGCGTGAATGATCTGGAAGACAAGGCAGTGTGACACGACCCCACGGTCTTGTCAAGACAGGATCACGCTGAGGGGTGCTGCGTTGCACAACACCGGATAACACACATCAATGGTACAAAGCGGAAGTAAAGTTTATTACATAACGGGTTTATGAACATTTTACAACAAAGTATGTTCAGTCTACACTCAAGGGGGTAGACTACGCATCAAGTTCACGTTCAGCCCGTGAACGTGTCCTTGCTAGCACACACGCACACTAACACGGCGGCGTGCACGAGTCCCACTCGACGAGGTTCCCCTCCGGGGGTTCTGTCTCCTCCTCGGGAGTCCCTTCCTCATAGAACCCTTCAAAAGCTTCAAACATAAGGAGTGAGCACGAAGGCTCAGCAAGACTGACCCGTCTCTCCTAAACATGAAACTTCTACATGAGGGGTCATAGGTACATGAGGTAAAACAAGTTGCAAATGACTCGCCTAATTAGTGGAACCTTACTTTCAAGTTTTAGAAGCAGGTTGTGGAGAACCTTACGCTAAGGCACATGAGAGAGCCGCAATCAAACAAGAAACGCATTTCTCTCATGTACTTTGCCTAAAGTTGAAAGGAACTCTAATTAGCTCTAAACTATAGCAAGTCATTAACAATCAGGTCCATCTTTCAATCAGCAACATTTTAACATGTATCTAGCCTGTTCTTTCTACGTCACAGTACAGTGAACAAGTGGTACTCACTGACCGCGAGGGACGGTGATTATAATCGATTTACACCTGCCGGGTTACCCAAATAACCCGTCACGTACGCACGTACTCGATGTTGCCTACAGCAACCATCACGGACGCCGTACGCAACCACCTTTCACCCATCAGCCAAATATTGAACCGGTCCCATCGTCCCGAGCAAAAGGTCTCTGCACGCGCATCTCAGTGCCGCCAGCCGATTTACACCTCAAGCTCTCAACCTACCCTCTGAACGACGGGCAATGCCTCAATACCCAGCTACCCGAGTTACATCGGTTTCCTGGTTCCCATATAGCCGGTAGGTCTTCGGTACTGTTCTAGCTTGTTCAACAGGCCCGCACATGGCTCGGTCCTCAATCGACACAAGCGGAGCTATAGCATCCAGGCCCCAAAGTCCTGTTGCCCTTACTCTCCGCTCGGTCTCATTTTTCTTGCCATGTGTTTCATTTGTTATCTCTACCCGAGTCGAGTGCCTCTAGCCTATGCTCGCGAGTAGTTCCAACTACTCGACTTGTACCGAATCCTACTCGATCTTAGCATTGCAGTGGCTAACGAGGTTTTGAATCCTAATCCCAACCCATGGTTTTCTTGGCTATGCATTTGGGTTTCAAACAAAACTCTAATGCAAGAAGTAATGGTACTCCAAGTAAGTGCTCAAAACAGTAAAAATTTGAAAAAGGGTTAATGCAAACTGCAGCTTGCCTTGCTGCTCTTGGTCGTAGGCTAGCTGCTCTTCCGGAGTATCGAAGTCTAGGACTTCGGGTTCCTCCTCAACCTTAGCGACTACATGAGATAACAAGTATATGTATTAATTTAAAGGCATTTGAATTGAATTTACACTTGTGAAGTTTATAAGTCTTACTAGACAGACCTAATAACTCTGAAATTTTTACTGTGGCTTGGTTACAACCTAAACAGAGACTTGGCCAAGTTTTAGTTGCAGCAAAGCTCATTTGAGCTCTCCACAATTAATTATGTACTTGACCTTAGTTGGAGCTCTTATGGTGTTCTAGGGATTTTCATGGAGCAAGCCATGCCTTTCTGAAAACTAGATTTTCAGAGGGTTCTAATGGAGTTGGGCTCACTTAATTGAAGGTTCCTAGCTAAAGATATGAGCTAAACAATTTCAGAGAAATTCTGAAAATGTTTCTGAACATTTTCTATTTTCTCTGGAACAGTTTTATTAATCACACCATTAGGTGGATCAAATGAGCTCAAATGGATCTGAAATTGTTATGGTAGTTCAGGGATATTTTGGTGAACATTCCAGCAAAATTTCAGAATATTCCCCCAAAGGTTCTCCAGTTGAAATTCTAAACAGTTTAAATTTGGAGAATTAATTCTGGAGAAATAGGGATATTCATGAAGTGAAACTTGATTTGCTGGAAAGTACTCAGAGAGCTGAATCCAAAAAATTTTGGTTCACTCGATTTGGAGTTTCCTAGCCAAAGTTATAAGGGTTTGAAGTTTGAATGAAATCTGAAAACCGGGAAAAGTTTAAATCTGCTGGTGGGTCCACGGGGACACGTGTTGGGCACTGGAGCGACGGCACACCGGTGTCTATGGAGTTTTTGCGCGCCAGCACACCGGATCCGAGCCGCAGAACGATCCTGATTTAAATCTGAGCCGCTGACACGTGGTGAGAGGGACTGGTCCCGATCACGGGGTCGTGCCGCCTCGCCCGAGGATCGCATTGGGTGGTGCCGTGTTATGCGGCACCGGACAGCACACATATAAGGAACCCTGTATTACATAAATCAAAAGTGGAAGCGTACAATTGTTCTTTGTAAATAATTTACATAAAATAGCTACAGCGGAAGTCTATAAACAGCTCACGACGACTCTCTAAGAAGCACTCGAGAAGAGGTCCAGCCCGCGGACTCCTCTCGCTAGCAACACGAAGACATGGCAGCGGCTAGGTTCTCCAAGTGTGACATGACTCGGAAGTTCCCGAGTCTCACCGGACAACCTTCTTTATAGGGTTGGAGTTTTACCTGCAAAACCACTTATATAGCAAGAGTGAGCACAAAGGCTCAGCAAGACTTAACCGTCTCTCCTAAGACATGAAACTCTATATGAAAGTAACCTAAGACTTAAGCCTGTCATTTGTGAAAAGATCCGCCTACGAGTTCATACTTAAATTTCAGATTTTAGCCATAACAGTAGTGACCTTGTGCCCAGCAACATTGGAACTCCACAGTCAAACAACAAACGCTTCATTCCAATGTTACTTGTCCCAAGGTGGAAAAATAACTTTAGTTTGCTCTATTTCTACTTCAAACATGGTTTTCATGCAACTTAACATAACCATAACAGAAATTATATTTTTTGCAAACTGTTTCCACACAAGTTGATTACTACGTCACAACATGGGAGCAAGCTGTACTCAATAACCGCGAGGGACGGTGATTCGAATCAAACACTACCCGGATAACTTGACACATACGCCCGCCTCTGAAGACCCAACTCTGGCATCCTTCATTACGTCGTATGTGGCAACCTTTCTCAGGACACTAAACTATAGAACCGGTCGCGCCGTCTCGGGCTCATAGGTCTAACGAGACGATGTGGCATGCCTCTACAATCCAGTGAACCTGGTACATCGGTTTCCTGGTTCCCATATATCAGTAAGCATCCGGTACACAACTCAATACTTGTTCCTGGACGCGGCACACGCATCGGTCCTTAACCGACACAGGCAGAGCTACTCGACCAAGACCTCGTCTTGTCGCTGCCTAACCCCTCTGCCCGGTCTCATCTTTAGAAATGTAAACTTTAGTTTGCTTCCTTCCCCAACCACACTTATGAAATTCTGAACTATAGCTCGCGAGTAGATTCCAACTACTCGTCTTCTACCGGATGCCCTAGTCTATTTAGCATGGCCTTATTCTACAACGATGACACAATTCTACCCTCGACCTCAGGGTTCATTTTTGGTTATGCAAGTGGGGTATAAAACATCCTTGACCTAATGCACATACAAACTGAGACACATAGTAGTGAACAAAGTAAAAACTTTAGAAAATAACTTAAATGCAAACCGGGGCTTGCCTTGGTTTTGCAGGTGACCAAAGTCAGGTAAAATGAAGTTAGTTGCTGATGATGACTGGAATCTTAATCACTGGCCTTCCTGCTCCTTGATCCAAGCTTCACCTTTCCTCCACTCTTCCACGTTTAAGCACTACACGTTATGAACATGCATATATATTTAATTGTAAAACATTTGCTAACAAGTGCTAAGGACAAGTTCAAAACTGGAACTCTGTTTAAGAATTTAAAATGACAGTGGGGGTAGTGGTTTGGGTGTGTGTCTAAGCACTATCAACAAGTGGGAAGTGAGGTTCATCACTTGGGTGGTGATCACCTAATTGGTTGAACAGAACACTACTGATCCAGGGCTCCAATGGAGCTGGAAATTTTCTTGTGGGTTCCTTGTCACAAGAAAGTCCTCTGGACCGAAATTCAGAATATTTCACTAAGTGGATCACCCAGAACAATTCCCTAAGCATTTAGGCAAAGAGGAATTAATTCTGAATAAATTTGCACTTTCATGCAAACTAAAGTGAACTACAATTCCGTACATAGCTAAGAGAGTATGCCTGAATTTTCCTAGGATTTTTGGAGCTATGGAATGGCCAGAACTGAATTTCTAAGTTTTGGAAATTTCCCGAAAATGTTTCTGTATTCATTTGAATACAGAAATTTGAAATTAGAATTACCCTAACTAATTCAACTCCAAATGAGCTGAAACTTTTACAGGAGTCTCCAAATACCCTAAAGAATATCCTGGCCATATTTGGGAATTTTTGGATGAACCAAACTCCCTCTAAAATTCTTTTTCTGAAAAGATTTAAAGAATTCTCCAGAATTTTCTATTGATTTTAATATAATTTGGGTGGCATATCTGGATAGAGTTTTTCATCATGAATCCAACCCAATTTGAACCACTAATTTTGGAGCTTCCTAGCAAAATTTATGTAGTTCTAAAGTTTGAACTAAAGCTGGAATTCAAATTAAATCGGGGAAATGTTTAAACTCTGACAGTGGCCCCATCCCCACGTGTCAGCTGCTGAATTCCGGCCACACGGGGCCACAGACCCGTCCCATCATTGTCACAGACCGATCCGAGGCCACAGAAAATCCCACTCCCTCGCAACAGAGACTGACGCGTGGGCCAGCCCCCGTCTTCGTCTTCCTCCGGCTCCCGCGCGACCCCGCCGCCGGGCTCGCCGAAGACCTCGCCGGGAAGGGGTTCCTGACACGACCCCTTTGGGTCCTGTCGAGCCAGGATCACGCTGAGGGGTGCTGCGTTGCACAGCACCGCATAACACACGTCAAAGGTACAAAGCGGAAGCGGAAGCTTTATTACATAAACAAGTTTATCAACATGTTTACATCAAAATAAGTTTAGTCCACACTCGCGGGCGTAGACTAAGCATCAAGTGCACGTTCAGCCCTCGAACGTGTCCTTGCTAGCACACACGCACACTAACTCTGCGGCGTGCACGACTCCCACTCGACGGGGTTCCCCTCCTGGGGTTCCGTCTCCTCTTCGGGAGTCCCTTCCTCATAGAACCCTGCAAAAGCTTCAAACACAAGCAGTGAGCACGAAGGCTCAGCAAGTCTGACCCGTCTCACCTAAACATGAAACTTCTACATGAGGGTGATGGGTTGCATGAGGTAAAAATCATTTGCAAGGACTCGCCTAATTAGTAGAACCTTACTTTCAAGTTTTAGCAGCAGGTTGTGGAGAACTTTACGCTAAGGCACATGAGAGAGCCGCAATCAAACAAGAAACGCATTTCTCTCATGTACTTTGCCCAAAGTTGAAAAGAACTTTAGTTAGCACTAAGCTACAACATATCATTAACAATCAATATCCAACTTTCAATCAGCAACATTTTAACATGTAACTAGCCTGTTCTTTCTACGTCACGGTACAGTGAACAAGTGGTACTCACTGACCGCGAGGGACGGCGATTATAATCGATTTACACCTGCAGGGTTACCCGAACAACCCGTCACGTACGCCCGTACTCGATGTTGCCTACAACAACCATCACGGACGCCGTACGCGACTACCTTTCACCCGTTAGCCAAATATTGAACCGGTCCCATCGTCCCGAGCAAGAGGTCCCTGCACGCGCATCTCTGTGCCGCCAGCTGATTTACACCTCGAGCTCTCAACCTACCCTCTGAACGACGGGCAATGCCTCAACACCCAGCTACCCGAGTTACATCAGTTTCCCGGTTCCCATATAGCCGGTAGGTCTTCGGTACTGTTCTAGCTTGTTCAACAGGCCCGCACACGGCTCGGTCCTCAATCGACACAAGCGGAGCTACAGCACACAGGCCCCAAAGTCCTGCTGCCCTTACTCTCCGCTCGGTCTCATTTTCTTGCCATGTGTTTCATGTGCTATCTCTACCCGAGCAATGTGCCTCTAGCCTATTCTCGCGAGTAGTTCCAACTACTCGACTTGTACCGAATCCTACTCTATCCTAGCAATGCAGTGGCTAACGGGGTTTGCAATCCTAAACCCCAACCCATGGTTTTCTTGGCTATGCAGTGGGGTTTCCAAACAAGACTCTGATGCACAACATAAAGAAAACAAGTATGTGCTCAAAACAATAAAAATTTATAAAATGGTTAATGCAAACCGGGGCTTGCCTTGCTGCTCTTGGTCGTAGGCTAGCTGTTCCTCCGGAGTAACGAAGTCTAGGACTTCGGGTTCCTCCTCGACCTTAGCGACTACATGATAAGAACAATGTATGTATTAATTAAATGCTTTTGTATTAACTTTGAAGTTGTGAAGTCTATAACCTTTACTAGATAGACCTAATGACTGTGAAACTTTTACTGTGGCTTGGTTACAACCTAAACAGAGACTTGGTCAAGTTTTAGTTGCAGCAAAGCTCATTTGAGCCCTCCACAAATAATTATGTCCTTGACCTTAATTAAAGGCTTTTAGGGTGTTCTAGGTATTTTCATGAAACAAACTATGACTTTCTGAAAACTAGATTTTCAGAGGGTTCTAATGGAATTGGTCTCACTTAATTTGGAAGTCTCTAACTAAAGATATGAGCTAAACAATTTCAGAGAAAATTCTGAAAATGTTTCTGAACATTTTCTATTTTCTCTGGAACAGTTTTACTAATCACACCATTAGGTGGACTAAATGAGCTCAAATGGATCTGAAATTTTTATGGTAGTTCAAGGATATTTTGGTGAACATCTCAGCAAAATTTCAGGATTTTCCTCCAAATGATTCTCCAGTTAAAATTCCTAACAGTTTAAACTTTAAGGAATTAATTCTGGAGAATTAAGGAATTTCATGAAGTGACACTTGATTTTCTGGAAAGTACTCAAAGAGCTGAATCCAGCAAAATTTGGTTCACTCAATTTGGAGCTTTCTAGCCAAAGTTATAAGGATTTGAAGTTTGAAGGAAATCTGAAAATCGGGGAAAAGTTTAAACTCGCGCGTGGGCCCGGGGGACACGCGTCGCACGCCGAAGCGACAGCACACCGCGGCCCACAAGGCTTTTGCGCGCCAGCACACCCGATCCCGGCCGCAGCCGGATCCCGATTCAAAATATCGGCCGCTGACAGCTGGGGTCCACCCCCTTCTTCAACCTCGCGACACCCGCGCTCCGCCGCCGAGGGACCTCGCCGGAGAGCTCGCCGCCGGCTGCTGTACAGCTTCAAACTTCTTGATTCTGGCCGCCCCTGCCTACTTTTACTTGGGGAACATGATCCGAGGGTCAGCTGCTCATGACAACGGCCGGAGCATGGTCGGCGACGAGCCGCCATATCGGAACGACTTCGGCCATGTCGGCTGATGCTCCTAGTGCCTCAGCTACTTGGGAAACCGGTCGGGGAGCATCAGTGGACCTCAGAGAAGGTCGACATGAACTCGGGGCAGCTCGGGGAAGGCCCGAAATAGGTCCTCACCGTGCGCCCGATACCCCCCGTGCGTTCCGCCATTAGTAGACCTTGAATTACGCCGGGCACAGAAGTTCTCCGGCCCAGAGTTGTGAAGGCAACTTGTGCGTCACCGTGTCTAGTTCGTGTGGGAGTGGCCTGAGGCCCTCTAATCCTTTCTAGAGCACGAATTAAACAGAATCGTACCCGAGGGTCGTTCTGCACACAGAAAGGGGAAAAGTGGAAATTCGCCGCCGGTGAGCAACCACTCGAGCTGTGGCTCGGGGGTGAGCAGCATCGGTCACTTGCGCGTCCAAGGGTGCCTTGGCTCGGGCGTGACAACGCCCAGGTTGGGCTGTCCACGAGAGCCCGAGGTGCGGCGGTTTCCAGTTCCGAGTTTGATCTTTCGGCACAGCCGATATCACTCGGTTTCAATCGATTTCTATCAATGGGAAGGATGGAGGATGGTTGCTAGTACCTTGCTGGGATCTTGGAATGGAAAGAGGGAGCTGCGATCGGCTTGATCAAGCAGGAACTCGAGCGGCGGCGATGGCAGTGGGAAAAGCAGTCGCGCACGTTGGTAGCTCGGGGAAATGGTGACTGAGGCACGCCGGGGAGGGAATAAATAGCTCGGCCGGCTGGCCTCCGGCTTGGGGCACGCAGCAGGAGCTGGCGCCGGCCGGCCCCTTCGGTGGCGCGCGCGCACAGCTGCCGGGAACCGACTGAACTGTGGTTCAGTCGGTTTGCTTTGAGGCAGAGGCTGACATGTGGGTCCCACTTCTCTTTTAACCTCTGAAATTTATTCCTAACAGCTGTGGTAAACAGTGAACCCTATTCTACCCTTGGCAATTCAAATTATTCACCCAAGAGCCATTTGAATTGATCAAAGTTCAAATGAGGTTTGGTTTGAATGAATTTCAGCACAAGTGCAGTTTGAAATTCAAATAAAGTTTGAATTTCTCCCCCTTAGCTCATGTCAAGATCAACTCCAAATGGAGTGAAAATTGGTGTGTGAGCTCACAAAAATGTGCTGAGCAAGAATATGCCTTCCACTTTTAAATTCAGTGGGTGAAAACAGTTTGAATTTGAATATGTTTTCAAACTGCCCCTTTCCTATCTACACCCAAGATGACCTCAAAAATGATTTGAATTTGGGTGAAACTTGGCATGGACATCCTTGGCAAAGTGTAGGAGTTTTCATATGTCCAGCCCATCTATATCACATGTGGGAAGTACCACTTTTGCAATGTGTGAGTTTGTTCCCTAATGAGCATGTTGATAATTGTTACTTGCTCTTTATTTGTGTTCATCATTTTTCCTCAAATGAGGTGTGTGGTGTGGGGATGAACACTGCAAATGGGTGTCAAAAACTGAGGCCCTTACATTCCTCCCCCCTTAAAAGAATCTCGTCCCGAGATTATAAGGTGAAAATGAGAGAGAGGACGGTGGAAAAATTACCGGATATGCGACGTGAGAAAGTCGGGGTAGTTAGTGCGAAGGAATTCTTCGCTCTCCCATGTCGCTTCATCCATGGAGTGGTTACTCCACAGAACCTTGTAGAACCACAACGTACGGTTGCGTGTGGTTCGGGCCTTTTCATCAATAATCTGCACCGGTTCCTCCCGATAGGTGAGATCCGGTTGCAGTTCTTCAATGTCTTCCAGCTGAACGGTAGTTGATAGCTTGAGACACTTCCTCAGCTGGGAAATGTGAAAGACGTCGTGCACACCGGAAAGTGCTTCTGGTAATCTTAGCCGGTATGCCACCGATCCACATCTTTCGGTAATCTGGAATGGACCGATGAATCGGGGTGCTAACTTTCCTCTCACCCCAAATCTGTTTACGCCCTTCATTGGAGACACTCGTAGATATACGTGGTCTCCAGCTTCGAATTGTAACGGACGCCTTCTCCGGTCCGCATACTGTTTCTGTCGGGATTGAGCGGCTTTTAGGTTCGCTTGAATTAATCGAACCTTTTCTTCCGCGTTGTTGACAAGATCAATCCCGAAGGTAACCCTCTCACCAGACTCACACCAATTCAATGGTGTGCGGCATTTTCTCCCGTATAGCGCCTCGTAGGGCGCCATCTTGATGCTGGCTTGGTACCCATTGTTGTACGAGAACTCGGCTAACGGCAAGTGATCATCCCAGTTCTTGCCGTGGTCGATAGCGCAAGCTCGTAGCATGTCTTCTAAGATTTGATTTACCCGCTCCGTTTGCCCATCCGTCTGCGGGTGGTAGGCTGAACTACGGATCAGCTTCGTCCCCAGGGCAGCGTGGAGCTGCTCCCAAAAACGGGACACAAATAAAGTGCCCCGGTCCGATACGATAGTACGGGGTACGCCGTATAAGCATAGGATCCGTGAGATGTACAGTTCAGCGTACTTCTTGGCGTTGTAGTTGGTGTTGACCGGGATGAAATGGGCAACTTTGGTGAGCCGATCGACGATCACCCACACAGAATCATGTTTCTGTAAGGTGGTGGGTAAACCGACGACGAAATCCATGCTCACGTCCTCCCACTTCCAGGCAGGAATGCCCAGTGGTTGCAGCAGTCCCGGTTTCCGCATGTGGTCTGCCTTCACCCGTCGACATGTATCACACTCGGACACGTATTTTGCCGTCTCTCGCTTCATCCGTGTCCACCAAAACTTGCTTCTGAGTTCTTGATACATCTTGTTGCTGCCGGGGTGAATAGAAAACTTTGATAAGTGAGCTTCATCAAAGATTCTCTTCCTTAACTCCGGGTTTCGGGGTACGACGATCCGGTCCTTGAACCATAAGACGCCGTCTCCGTCCTTCCGGAAACATTTCAACTCCCCACTGTCTACACGTCTCCGCAAAGGTGATATGCCCTTGTCATTCTTCTGGGCTGCCGCTATCTCTTCACGGATGGTGGGGATCAAAGCTAGGTTGTAGAGAGCTCCATGTGGAATCACATGTAGTGGTGGTTCGCTCTCTTCCAACGGTGTGATGGTCAGATTATTGACGTGTGACTTGCGGCTTAGCGCGTCTGCCACAACGTTTGCCTTGCCCGGATGATAATGGATCTCTATCTCGTAATCCTTTATCAGTTCTAACCATCTTCGTTGCCTCATGTTCAGCTCCTTCTGAGTGAATATGTACTTGAGGCTTTTGTGGTCGGTATATAAATGTACGAGGTTACCGAGTAGGTAGTGCCTCCACATTTTCAGTGCAAGTACCACGGCAGCGAGCTCCAAGTCGTGAGTTGGATAATTTTGCTCATGATTCCTAAGCTGCCGTGACCCATACGCGACCACCCTTCGGTCTTGCATCAACACACATCCGAGCCCAATGCCGGATGCATCGCAGTACACATCGAACGGTTTTGTTGTGTCTGGCTGCGCCAAAACCGGTGCTGATGTCAGGTGCTTGACTAAAGCCTTGAATGCTGCTTCACATGCTGGACTCCAAACATATTTGGTAGCCTTCTTCAGCAGCTCTGTCATTGGCTTGGCAATCTTCGAGAAGTTCGGAATGAACCTCCGATAATATCCCGCGAGTCCGAGGAAACTCCGTACCTCATGAACAGTTCTCGGGGATTTCCAATTCAGCACTTGCGTGATTTTGCTCGGGTCCACAGCGATACCCTCCGCTGAGATGATATGCCCGAGGAAAGGCACTTGCGATATCCAAAACTCGCATTTGCTGAACTTTGCGTATAACTTGTGATCCCGCAGCCGTTGCAAGACTATACGCAGATGTTTCTTGTGATCTTCCTCCGACTTGGAATATACCAGGATGTCGTCGATGAAGACCACGACAAACTTGTCCAGCTCCGGCATGAACACCGAGTTCATTAAGTACATGAAGTGAGCTGGAGCATTGGTGAGGCCAAAGGACATGACCAGGTACTCATAAAGTCCGTACCTTGTCGAAAAAGCTGTCTTTGGAATGTCCTCAGCCCTGATCTTAATCTGATGGTACCCGGATCTTAAATCCATCTTGGAAAAGACCTTTGCTTCGACCAACTGATCAAACAACATGTCGATCCGTGGCAACGGGTACTTGTTCTTGATGGTTACGGCATTTAATGGACGGTAGTCCACGCAAAGCCGCAAAGTTTCATCCTTCTTTTTGACAAATAATGCCGAACAGCCCCATGGCGAGGAGCTCGGCCTAATAAAACCCTTCTCCAGAAGGTCCGTGAGCTGAGTCTTCAGTTCAGCCAACTCCTTGGGCGCCATCTTGTACGGCCTTCGGGATATTGGCATGGTTCCCGGTGCAAGTTCAATCTTGAACTCCACCTCTCTATCGGGTGGCATCCCCGGCAAATCATCCGGGAATACATCAGGGAATTCTCGGACCACTGGAATGTCTTCCAATCTGATGGTTGTGGCTTGATAGACACTTGGAAGTTTTATTTCTGGACTGTCCAGAAATAATGAGTGAGAACCGTGCACTCCTGAGTTTAAGTGCACGACTCGGAGGACGGTGTCTAAAACAGCGCCGTGGCGGTTTAACCACGACATCCCTAGGATGACATCGACCTTCTGTCCCTCTAAGATAATGAGAGACGTGGGGTACACTCTACCCGCTAAGCATAATGGTGCTCTGGAGACCATTACGCTTGCTGAAATCTTCCCACCCGGTGAACAAATTAAATATGGACTATCGGTGGGTAGTATTGGCAAGCTGTGTTTAGCAATGAAAGCTTGGCTAATAAAATTATGCGTGGCGCCTGAATCAAATAGTACTATAGCGGGATGCTGGTGGAGTTGGAACATACCCGCAAGGATTGGCTCGCCCTCCGGCACGTCCTCAATGGCAAGCTGGTGGACAGTACCGGGCCTAGGGTTTGCCCGCCGCGCATTAGTAGGGTTCCGGGGTTGATTCCTCCCCGGAAACTGTGGTACCACTCCGCCGCCTTGCCTCTCCGGGCAACTGCTCGCGAAGTGTCCTGGACGACCACACTTGTAACATGTGGCCGCTGCTGGTGGAGTACTTGGTGGACGAAAGCCCGGCATGCGTTGCGGAGGTGCAAACGCACGCGGCATCGCCCGCTGCTGCTGTTGTTGTTGCGGTGGTGCTGGCAGTGCCGGCCGGAATGCCGGTGAAGAATACGGCCGACCGCGGAACGGCATCGACCGCTGTGGTGGCTGCCAGCGCGGACCTGATGGTGGGCGATTCACCATCCGAAACTTCTGAGAAGGACCGCCTCCTTCTCCGCTGCTCTGCGGCGCGCTTCGCTTTCGCTCTGCCGCCGCCAACTCCTTGCCGGAGTCTTCCTGAACAATCGCAGCATCAATTATGTCGTTGAGGCTGCCGCGATTGAACATCGCCAGCTTGTCCTTCAGGAGCGGGTTAAGCCCCTGGTAAAAGTGGTCCCGCCGCTTCTCGTCCGTATCTGCGTGATACGACGCGTAGAGTGCGAGATCGTTGAACGCTCTGGAGTACTCCAGCGCGTTCCGGCTCCCTTGTTGCAGGTGTAGGAATTCCTGCGTCTTCCTCTTCATCAAACCGGGCGGTATATGATAGGCCCGGAAGGCCGTCCGGAACTCCGCCCAGGTCATCACTCGGTCGGTGGGTTGTGAAGCACAAAAGTTGGCCCACCACGCGCTCGCGGATCCTTGGAGCTGCTGGACCGCGAACTGAGTCTTGCGCTGCTCGCTGATTTGGAGCAGCCCGAACTTCATCTCTATGGCGCGGAGCCAGTTGTCCGCGTCAAGTGGTTCATCCGCCCTTGAGAATACAGGGGGATGAGTCGCCAGGAAGTCAGAGTAGGAGCTCTGTTGGCGCTCCTCACGATCTTGACGTCTCTCTGGGCGAGACGTATTCGCAATTAACGTTTGCAGCAGCTCTGTATGCTGCTGATGTGAACCCGCCATTGCCGCGACAATGTCGGCCAATGTAACCGTTGGCAGTGGCGGTGGCGGTGTTTGCTGTTGCTGTTGCTGCTGCTGTCCCGAGGAGTCCTCGGGAGGTGGTTGGGAGGTCTCTCCCCCTTGGCTAGTACCTCCAACATCGGGGTTGGCACGAGTACGCGTCATTCTGAAATTCAACACAGCAGCAATTAGCACACGTCTTACTCAAAATTCCATAAACAGGAGTAAGTATTGAAGCGACGCATGATTAACTTGCACAACATTCACATATATTGATAAAGCATAAACTTTATACAAGATACATTATTCTCGGACCTCCGAGAAGTCGTGCTCATGCCGTCACTACCTATACATACGCTACTGTCTACACGACATGTCACCGATTACAAAAGTTGGGTTACGCTACCCTAGCTGCCCTACTTGGCAACCGTAACCCCCTACTCGGAGTAGAACTCGACCTCCTGTGGGTCGTCCTCCTCCGGTACCTCTGCTGGTGGCTCGGGGTCTACCACCTCTTCTCCCATTCCAGGTTCTCCCATGGCTGGAAGACCCAAGACTACCGGTACGCCCAATACCGGGGGCACGAGGTCCTGCAATGCATGCACCTCGTCCATAGCCTGGTTGTAGTCCTCTTCCCAGCCTTGTCCTTCCTCGATGGCGTCGTCCCGCTCTTGAGCAAGGTCCTCGTTCTGCTGGGTTAGGGTCTGCACCAGCTCTTGCAACGCCGCGATGTCAACACGGCCCTTCTTCTTTACCTTCTTCAGACGACGCAACTGATTGTGTTGTTCATTCAGTCGCTTGATCGTCGGAAGGAGCACATTGCGGAGTGCACTGTGAGCACTCTCAAAATGATCTCCACGGCTTGTGCTCTCCTTGAGCTTGGTGGCGAGATGCTCCGTATGAACAGCTTGGCTGTCCATCACAGCGTTTCCCGCCCTCATTTGGAGGCTGAGATTTGCCTCCGCGGGGTTGTACCTTGGGCAACTCGGGTTTGTTGCCTCTAGGTACCTCTCTTCCCACACATGCTGAGCTCGTCCCTCCACCGGAACGAGTGCGTATGGAGTTCCCTCCATAGCCTGTACGTGTAGTTGGCAGAAACGGGACATAGTGTCACGGGCTGCCACTTGCCACATCCCTTCCGGTTGTCTTCCTCTCACCGTGACGGTGAATGGCACCCAACCGGGTGGCGTAGGCCCTGCAGGAACCTCGACATGGATCGTCCACATCTTGTTCCCCTCTTCGCCTTCTTCCTTGGCGAAGTATTGCGGCATCTGGTTGTACCCGAAATATTGGAGCATTAGCCACAATGCTCCCGGGTAGCCGCTACGGTCAGAGCAGTGGGAAACTACCCACCCGTTCTCCAACCGTTTATCTGCTGCCATCTGTAAAAATATATTTGAGAAATGTCAAATATTTATTTAAACAGTAGACCATTGAGTTATAACATAAGATATGTCATTGAACCCTTAACACTTGGAAACATAGTTCAAATTTTTAAACAAATTTGACTGCTGATCTGCTGTTCCCATGACAGCCCTGACCAGTTTCCATATTAATCTGATTTAGGCCAGGTTAAAAGCAAAACCAGTCCTGGAGCTCAACATCAAAGTTAAAGTTAACTTCAATAGCTTTCCAGAAAGTATTTGGTTGGCCTAAGATCTGCTCTGGTTCAACAGTTATGAGATGTCAAAGTTAACAGAATTTCTGGAAACAATTGGACAGCACCTCCCTGCCTTAGGTACTGATTTGATCCAAGAATCCCAGTTAATTCTGTTCCTAATCTGACAAAACTTTCTGTTACAAAGTTGTAACCCATCTCATAAGCTTCCCAGAACCACCTCATTTTCTATTTTTGGATTTTTATGCAGGAAGTTATGCTTAATTTACAGAGAGTCTACAGAGAGTCTTTGCTCCGTCCTGTTTTCTGGACAGTTTCAACTCTACTGCATTTATCGAGTGGTTAAGGGACGAAACACCTCTGGAACTCAACAGAAAAGTTGTAAAGCTCCTCCAACGCTTTCCAGAGATGTATCATACGACATCAACCTCGAAAGAACTCAACCTCTAACCTCTGATTAACTTCAGCCTTAATTTAGCTGGAAACAGAGTGCTCTGTCCTTAACATCCTATAAGTTGAAAGCTTGTTAACTTTGAATATCCTGTTCAAGGGAAGGAGTTACATCAAGTTTTACTACTTTGGATCAAAACCATCAAATTTTAAATGAAGTTGTTCATTTTGTTGGGTGTGACGTCGAGGCGTCACCAGATTATGTCGGTACTACGTCCTCACAAAGGAAAAACCTATACCGGACTTAGCCGGCGTCGTTACTTCAGTGGCACTACTCGTCACTCGCACACGGATACTACACGTCTACCGTTTCGTGGTAAGGCTACCTGCAGAAATTCAACCAATCATCAGACTCGGCTGCACACCGAGCCCGGAATCCATACAGTTTGTACACCCGGCCGTCATCACTCGCCCGGATGTTCTCAAGCCAAACACGCCTTGAGTTACGTGTTCACGTTTCAGACCACGTGACGGGGTCTCCCATGTTGCACCACGCACGCCAGGGACAGACGTTGCTCGAATACCCCAAACGACATGAAGAGTCGTAGAGGATATCAAAGCGGGTCGGGTTACCTGCCACCCGTGGGGCTCCACCCTTCAGCTTGTGCGCACTGGTGGACAGCGCTTACGTGCACCCCCCAAGACATGAACGTCCCGAGATGCACGATTTTCCGACATAACAAATAGGTTACTAAGCCACTTTCTATATACTAATAACATCCTTATACGGGCTACTAACTCGTTCCTCACTGGATTTTTGAAAAAGAAGACCTTTGTACTGTGTTAAACCTCAAGCGAGCTCTGATACCACGCTGACACGACCCCTTTGGGTCCTGTCGAGCCAGGATCACGCTGAGGGGTGCTGCGTTGCACAGCACCGCATAACACACGTCAAAGGTACAAAGCGGAAGCGGAAGCTTTATTACATAAACAAGTTTATCAACATGTTTACATCAAAATAAGTTTAGTCCACACTCGCGGGCGTAGACTAAGCATCAAGTGCACGTTCAGCCCTCGAACGTGTCCTTGCTAGCACACACGCACACTAACTCTGCGGCGTGCACGACTCCCACTCGACGGGGTTCCCCTCCTGGGGTTCCGTCTCCTCTTCGGGAGTCCCTTCCTCATAGAACCCTGCAAAAGCTTCAAACACAAGCAGTGAGCACGAAGGCTCAGCAAGTCTGACCCGTCTCACCTAAACATGAAACTTCTACATGAGGGTGATGGGTTGCATGAGGTAAAAATCATTTGCAAGGACTCGCCTAATTAGTAGAACCTTACTTTCAAGTTTTAGCAGCAGGTTGTGGAGAACTTTACGCTAAGGCACATGAGAGAGCCGCAATCAAACAAGAAACGCATTTCTCTCATGTACTTTGCCCAAAGTTGAAAAGAACTTTAGTTAGCACTAAGCTACAACATATCATTAACAATCAATATCCAACTTTCAATCAGCAACATTTTAACATGTAACTAGCCTGTTCTTTCTACGTCACGGTACAGTGAACAAGTGGTACTCACTGACCGCGAGGGACGGCGATTATAATCGATTTACACCTGCAGGGTTACCCGAACAACCCGTCACGTACGCCCGTACTCGATGTTGCCTACAACAACCATCACGGACGCCGTACGCGACTACCTTTCACCCGTTAGCCAAATATTGAACCGGTCCCATCGTCCCGAGCAAGAGGTCCCTGCACGCGCATCTCTGTGCCGCCAGCTGATTTACACCTCGAGCTCTCAACCTACCCTCTGAACGACGGGCAATGCCTCAACACCCAGCTACCCGAGTTACATCAGTTTCCCGGTTCCCATATAGCCGGTAGGTCTTCGGTACTGTTCTAGCTTGTTCAACAGGCCCGCACACGGCTCGGTCCTCAATCGACACAAGCGGAGCTACAGCACACAGGCCCCAAAGTCCTGCTGCCCTTACTCTCCGCTCGGTCTCATTTTCTTGCCATGTGTTTCATGTGCTATCTCTACCCGAGCAATGTGCCTCTAGCCTATTCTCGCGAGTAGTTCCAACTACTCGACTTGTACCGAATCCTACTCTATCCTAGCAATGCAGTGGCTAACGGGGTTTGCAATCCTAAACCCCAACCCATGGTTTTCTTGGCTATGCAGTGGGGTTTCCAAACAAGACTCTGATGCACAACATAAAGAAAACAAGTATGTGCTCAAAACAATAAAAATTTATAAAATGGTTAATGCAAACCGGGGCTTGCCTTGCTGCTCTTGGTCGTAGGCTAGCTGTTCCTCCGGAGTAACGAAGTCTAGGACTTCGGGTTCCTCCTCGACCTTAGCGACTACATGATAAGAACAATGTATGTATTAATTAAATGCTTTTGTATTAACTTTGAAGTTGTGAAGTCTATAACCTTTACTAGATAGACCTAATGACTGTGAAACTTTTACTGTGGCTTGGTTACAACCTAAACAGAGACTTGGTCAAGTTTTAGTTGCAGCAAAGCTCATTTGAGCCCTCCACAAATAATTATGTCCTTGACCTTAATTAAAGGCTTTTAGGGTGTTCTAGGTATTTTCATGAAACAAACTATGACTTTCTGAAAACTAGATTTTCAGAGGGTTCTAATGGAATTGGTCTCACTTAATTTGGAAGTCTCTAACTAAAGATATGAGCTAAACAATTTCAGAGAAAATTCTGAAAATGTTTCTGAACATTTTCTATTTTCTCTGGAACAGTTTTACTAATCACACCATTAGGTGGACTAAATGAGCTCAAATGGATCTGAAATTTTTATGGTAGTTCAAGGATATTTTGGTGAACATCTCAGCAAAATTTCAGGATTTTCCTCCAAATGATTCTCCAGTTAAAATTCCTAACAGTTTAAACTTTAAGGAATTAATTCTGGAGAATTAAGGAATTTCATGAAGTGACACTTGATTTTCTGGAAAGTACTCAAAGAGCTGAATCCAGCAAAATTTGGTTCACTCAATTTGGAGCTTTCTAGCCAAAGTTATAAGGATTTGAAGTTTGAAGGAAATCTGAAAATCGGGGAAAAGTTTAAACTCGCGCGTGGGCCCGGGGGACACGCGTCGCACGCCGAAGCGACAGCACACCGCGGCCCACAAGGCTTTTGCGCGCCAGCACACCCGATCCCGGCCGCAGCCGGATCCCGATTCAAAATATCGGCCGCTGACAGCTGGGGTCCACCCCCTTCTTCAACCTCGCGACACCCGCGCTCCGCCGCCGAGGGACCTCGCCGGAGAGCTCGCCGCCGGCTGCTGTACAGCTTCAAACTTCTTGATTCTGGCCGCCCCTGCCTACTTTTACTTGGGGAACATGATCCGAGGGTCAGCTGCTCATGACAACGGCCGGAGCATGGTCGGCGACGAGCCGCCATATCGGAACGACTTCGGCCATGTCGGCTGATGCTCCTAGTGCCTCAGCTACTTGGGAAACCGGTCGGGGAGCATCAGTGGACCTCAGAGAAGGTCGACATGAACTCGGGGCAGCTCGGGGAAGGCCCGAAATAGGTCCTCACCGTGCGCCCGATACCCCCCGTGCGTTCCGCCATTAGTAGACCTTGAATTACGCCGGGCACAGAAGTTCTCCGGCCCAGAGTTGTGAAGGCAACTTGTGCGTCACCGTGTCTAGTTCGTGTGGGAGTGGCCTGAGGCCCTCTAATCCTTTCTAGAGCACGAATTAAACAGAATCGTACCCGAGGGTCGTTCTGCACACAGAAAGGGGAAAAGTGGAAATTCGCCGCCGGTGAGCAACCACTCGAGCTGTGGCTCGGGGGTGAGCAGCATCGGTCACTTGCGCGTCCAAGGGTGCCTTGGCTCGGGCGTGACAACGCCCAGGTTGGGCTGTCCACGAGAGCCCGAGGTGCGGCGGTTTCCAGTTCCGAGTTTGATCTTTCGGCACAGCCGATATCACTCGGTTTCAATCGATTTCTATCAATGGGAAGGATGGAGGATGGTTGCTAGTACCTTGCTGGGATCTTGGAATGGAAAGAGGGAGCTGCGATCGGCTTGATCAAGCAGGAACTCGAGCGGCGGCGATGGCAGTGGGAAAAGCAGTCGCGCACGTCGGTAGCTCGGGGAAATGGTGACTGAGGCACGCCGGGGAGGGAATAAATAGCTCGGCCGGCTGGCCTCCGGCTTGGGGCACGCAGCAGGAGCTGGCGCCGGCCGGCCCCTTCGGTGGCGCGCGCGCACAGCTGCCGGGAACCGACTGAACTGTGGTTCAGTCGGTTTGCTTTGAGGCAGAGGCTGACATGTGGGTCCCACTTCTCTTTTAACCTCTGAAATTTATTCCTAACAGCTGTGGTAAACAGTGAACCCTATTCTACCCTTGGCAATTCAAATTATTCACCCAAGAGCCATTTGAATTGATCAAAGTTCAAATGAGGTTTGGTTTGAATGAATTTCAGCACAAGTGCAGTTTGAAATTCAAATAAAGTTTGAATTTCTCCCCCTTAGCTCATGTCAAGATCAACTCCAAATGGAGTGAAAATTGGTGTGTGAGCTCACAAAAATGTGCTGAGCAAGAATATGCCTTCCACTTTTAAATTCAGTGGGTGAAAACAGTTTGAATTTGAATATGTTTTCAAACTGCCCCTTTCCTATCTACACCCAAGATGACCTCAAAAATGTTTTGAATTTGGGTGAAACTTGGCATGGACATCCTTGGCAAAGTGTAGGAGTTTTCATATGTCCAGCCCATCTATATCACATGTGGGAAGTACCACTTTTGCAATGTGTGAGTTTGTTCCCTAATGAGCATGTTGATAATTGTTACTTGCTCTTTATTTGTGTTCATCATTTTTCCTCAAATGAGGTGTGTGGTGTGGGGATGAACACTGCAAATGGGTGTCAAAAACTGAGGCCCTTACAGTTCCGGTCCTCGGAACTCGTTGATTTTCGCCGCCACTGCATATTTTTGCGCGAGGAACACGTTGCCGGTCATACCTCCGATCGAAGATGGCCGGAACCCCAGGTGCGACGGTGACAGTGGCTTCGGCAACTTCGGCGACGTTGCTAGGGCGCTGTACTGCCACAACCTTGCTCCGGTTAGCTCCTACAGCATCGCCACGACCTAGGGAGCAACGTTCCGGGTTCTGATATCCTGAGAAACCTTGGTAACTAGGAGCTCACCTTGCGACCTAGGTGGATTTCAGTGAAAACTCAAAAAACCCGAAGAACCGAAGGTTTCCTCGACGGTTCTCTCTAGTTCTTGATCCCACGTGCCCGCACGGGTGTCTACAGCTGAGTTTCTAAGCCTGGTGATGAGTGGTGCACCGTGTTGCCCGAATTTCCCGGTATTCTACATGCGGTTCATATTGCACGTCCACGGGAAAAACCAAATCCCGGCGAGCACGGCCGGTGACAAGCTACCAGCGCGTCTGTGGAGCAAGAAGGGTTACAGGCGCACCTTTCTTTGCTTTTGCAGCACGAGGGGAGGTGCTCTGTGGTGGCCGGGTGACGTTATCTTGTCGTGGCGGCTTCCTTCGGTGCTGTGGAGGAGAACCGAGCTCGACGCTGCTTTCCCGTGGGAGAAACGTCTGTCTCTGTTGCTGAACACCTCAAGGGAGACCCGGCGACACTGTGGGGAAGCTTAGATCGGCGTGGGAGCTACTGAGGCGGCCGGTCGCCGTTGCTCTGATGGGCGCGGTAGCGGCGGGAGGGCTGTACACACGGGAGCAGCCACCGGAGTGGGAAAACGCAATCAGTTCTCCTACGTGCGGCAGCCGTCCGTGGGTAATATCGGGGCTGAGGCGGTTCCCTCGTGGAGACAGCCGGGAAGCCACGGGCACGCGTGCTGTCGCCGTGGTGCTGCTGCTATCGCGCGCTCAGCAGAGGAGAAACGAAGACCGGGCTCCCTCTCACAGACAGCTGGGCCCCAGTGACAGGCAGAGAGACTTAAGGAGCAAGTTTATTTGACTCAATGGCAAGTGGGTCCACCCTTGCTCCTCCTAAATGATCTTCCAAAATTTGGCACAAAGCAAATTTAACTTCTGAAGAGCTCAGATTGAAAAGTTGTTTGGAATTTTGACCTGTGTCCTTCAGTTCAAATTTAAATTCAAGTTTGAAGGAAATTCCTAAGCCCCATTGATACTCATATCAAAGCTCCTCCAAATTTTCTCAAAATTTGTCTCCCTCATAATTCGGACCTGAGGAATTCAAATATGCCATCTGGTCCTTAAGTTGGCCATTGCAAATACAAATTTTCAAACAACAGTTTGAATTTCCTTTTTGAAAAGGGCCTTCTTTGCCTTGAAGTAACCCATTTAATTCAAACTGAAATTTAAGTCCTCTTTGGTGATGACCCATCTGAATTTGGGTGAAACACTTTGGTTTGCTCCTAGCCCATGCTTGATCAACCTTGGTCCCAACCTGAACCTCACCAGTTCAGTTTTGACCATGCCCTTCAAATTTGAATTTGAAGGTGATCTCAAACAATGCTTTGAACAAATGGTATATGAGCTCAAACACTCTCCAATTTTGGAACTTAAGCTCTTTAATACCTGAGGACTGCAATGGTCATCTCATATATATGCTTTTGGACCATCAGACCATGAATGCTTTGCAAAGGTTCAAAAGTGAGGTTTAAACTTCCCTCATAGGGAATGTACATATGAGTTAGATTTTTGGGAGTGAAATCCTTTCCCGGGTTAACTTGTGTTCAACAGGAGTTAAAGAAGATTTTTGCTCTTCCCACATGTCCATGTTTGAGTTTATCATTTTATGTGACATAACTCAAATCATTCCCTTGTCCTAACATGTTTGAATTCAGCATGAACTCAACATGATCATAGTCCATTCCCTTTTGGCTCACCCTCAAATCAGAAAGTTGCCACCACATTCTCCTCAATTGAAATGTATGAGGCTCCATGTGTATACAAAAGCTTGGCAGTAATTTGAGCTGAGCCTTTGAGACTAAAGACCTTATTTTTGTTCTTTCTCATGTTCATGTAAGCTTACACATGAGTTTAACTCCACCTTCGTCCAACACTTTCAAAGGCATGCTTGAACCCATGTGGTTGCACCTCATGTGTACCATCCCATGTAAGAAAGTTTTTTGTAAGTCCTATTTTTCATGAACAGAAACAAAATGACGTTCAATCATCCATTCCTTTGCATTCAGGTTTTTGGGACTTTTACACGTGGACCACCGGCTTCGTCTACCTCTCGACGCCCGCGTTCGGCCGCCACGACACCTTGCTGGAGGGCTCGCCGGCAGCCTCTGTGGTGCTCCAAACTTCATGATTCTGGCCGCCCCGGACTAAGTCCACTCGGGGAACATGATTCCGCGCTCAGGTCGTCATGAAAACGGCCGGCACATGGTCGGCGACGAGCGACAGCTCCGGAATGACTTCAGCCGTGTCGGCCGACCTCCCTAGCACCCCAACTGACCGAGTAAACGTCCGGAAAGCATCAGTGGTCCCTCAGGAACCTCGGCATGGGCTCAAAGCCGCTCGGGGGAGGTCCTAAGTAGGCTCCCACCATGCGCCCGATGCTTCCTGCAGGATCCGCCATCGGCAAGCTGTGAAATACGTCGGGTACAGGGGTCCTCAGGCTAAGGGTTGTGAAGGCAACTTGTGCCTACCAAGTCTAGTCTGTGTAGAAATGGATTGAGACCCACTAACCTTTCCTAGAGCGTGAATTTGACAGACCCGCACCCGAAGGTCGGTCTGTACCGAGAAAGGGGAAAACTAGAAATTCACCGCTGGCGATCAAGCCCTCGGGCTGTGGCTCGGGGGTGAGCAGCACCAGTCACCAACGCGTCCAGGGACGCCTTAGCTCAGGCGTGACAACCTCCCGGTTGGGCTGTCCACGTGAGCCCGAAGTGCGGCGGCTTTAGGTCTCTGAATGGAAGCAGAGATCAACCGGTTTTTGCCGATTTCTAGCGACGGGGAAGAAGAAGGAAGGTCGCTAGTACCTCGTCGTAGCTCAGGAGGTAGTGGAGAAGCGGTGATCATGCTTCCCTGATCAGCTCCGAGCGATCGGCAGCGATGGGGTGTTTCTGGTGCTAGGAGGCAGCAAAGTGCGCGGTGCTCTCTTCGATCAGGGCGGCTGCGGAGATAAGAGGACCGCGAGGCTGTTCAGCAGGTCGGGGCAGCAAGCAGGCGCTGTCCTGATCGACTTCTCGCCGTGGCGGCCGCTGCAGCTCGCGCAAGTAACCGAGCTGAGTTTTCAGTCGGTTGTTTTTGCTTCAGTGGCTGACATGTGGGTCCCACTGCCCTTTTAACCCCTGAACTTAACTCCATTTCACTGTTTTAAACAGTAAGCCTTAAAATGCCCATGGTGATTTGAATTATTCACCCCTGAGCCATTTGAATTGATTAGAATTCAATCTGAGTTTGGTTTGACAAAATTTCAGCACATGTTCAGTTTGAAATTGAAATAAAGTTTGAATTTTCTACACTTAGCTCATGTCAATATCAACTCCAAATGGAGTGAAAATTGGTGTGTGAGCTCACAAAAATGTGCTGAAAAAAATATGCCTCCCACTTTTGAATTCATGGGATAGAAACAGTTTGAATTTGAATTTGAGTTCAAACCACCCTCTTTCTAGCTATACCCAAAAGGACCTCAAAAAGGTTTTAAATTTGGGTGAAACTTGGCACGGACATTCCTAGCAAGGTGTAGGGGTTTTCCAAATGTCCAGCCCCTATATGATGTATGTGGGAAATACCACTTTTGCATTTTGTGAGTTTGTTCTCTAATGATCATGTTGATAATGGTTACTTGCTCTTCAAATGTGTTCATCAACTTTCTTCAAACGAGGTGTGTGTGTGTGGTGACGAACACTTTGAATGTGTCAAAAACTGAGGCCTTTACATTCCTCCCCCCTTAAAAGAATCTTGTCCCAAGATTATAAGGTGAAATATGAGAGGGAGAACGGTGGAAAAATTACTGTATATGCGACGTGAAAAAGTCGGGGTAGTTAGCGCAAAGAAATCATTCGCTCTCCCATGTCGCTTCATCCATGGAGTGATTACTCCACAGAACTTTGTAGAACCACAACGTACGGTTGCGTGTGGTTCGGGCCTTTTCATCTACAATCTGAACCGGTTCCTCTCGATACGTGAGATCCGGTTTCAGTTCTTCAATGTCCTCCAGCTGAACGGTAGTAGATAGCTCGAGACACTTCCTCCGCTGGGAAATGTGAAAGACGTCGTGCACACCGGAAAGTGCTTTTGGTAATTTCAATCAGTATGCTACTGATCCACATCTTTCGGTAATCTGAAATGGACCAATGAATCGGGGTGCCAACTTTCCTCTCACCCTGAATCTGTTCACGCCCTTCATTGAAGACACACGCAGGTATACGTGATCCCCGACTTCAAACTGTAATGGGTGTCTTCTCCGGTCCGCATACTGTTTCTGTCGGGATTGGGTGGTTTTTAGGTTCGCTTGAATCAGCCGAACCTTCTCCTCCGCGTTGTTGACAAGATCAATCCTGAAGGTAACCCTTTCGCCAGACTCACACCAATTTAGTGGTGTGCGGCATTTCCTCCCGTATAGCGCCTCATATGGTGCCATCTTGATGCTGGCTTGGTACCCATTGTTGTACGAGAACTGGGCTAACGGCAAGTGATCATCCCAATTCTTGCCGTGGTTGATAGCGCAAGCTCGTAGCATATCTTCTAGAATATGATTTACCCCCTCGGTTTGCCCATCCGTCTGCGGGTGGTATGCTGAACTACGGATCAGCTTCGTCCCCAATGCAGCGTGTAGCTGCTCTAAAAAAGGGACACAAATAAAGTGCCCCGATCCGATATGATGATGGGGTACGCCGTATAAGTATAGGATCCGTGAGATGTACAGTTCAGCGTACTTCTTGGCGTTGTTGTTGGTGTTGACCGAGATGAAATGGGCAACTTTGGTGAGTCGGTCGATGATTACCCACACAGAATCATGTTTCTGAAAAGTGGTAGGTAAACTGACGATGAAGTCCATGCTCCGATCTTCCCACTTCCAGGCAGGAACGCCCAGTGGTTGTAGCAGTCCCGGTTTCCGCATATCATCTGCCTTCACCCTTTGACATGTATCACACTAGGACACGTACTTGGCGATCTCCCGCTTCATCCGTGTCCAAAAAACTTGCTTCTGAGTTCTTGATACATTTTGTTGCTGCCGAGATGAATAGAAAATTTTGATAAGTGAGCCTTATAAAAAATTTTCTTCCGTAACTCCGGGCTACGGGGTACGATGATCTGGTCTTTGAACCATAGGACGCTGTCTCCATCCTTCCGGAAACATTTCAGCTCCCCACTGTCTACACGTCTCCGCAAATGCGACATGCTCTTGTCATGTTTCTGAGCTGCCGCTATCTCTTCACGGATGGTGGGGATCAAAGCTAGGTTGTAGAGAGCTCCGTATGGAATCACATGCAGTGGTGGTTCGCTCTCTTTCAACGGTGTGATGGTCAGATTGTTGACGTGTGACTTGCGGCTCAGCGCATCCGCCACTACGTTTGCCTTGCCGGGGTGCTAATGGATCTCTATTTGGTAATCCTTTATCAACTCTAACCATCTTCGCTGCCTCATGTTCAGCTCCTTCTGAGTGAATATGTACTTGAGGCTCTTGTGGTCGGTATATAAATGTACGAGGTTACCGAGTAGGTAGTGCCTCCACATTTTTAGTGCAAGTACCACGGCAGCGAGCTCCAAGTCGTGAGTTGGATAATTCTGCTCATGGTTTCTAAGCTGCCGTGACCCATACACGACCACTCTTCGGTCTTGCATCATCACACATCCGAGCCCAATGCCAGATGCATCGCAGTACACATCGAACGGTTTTGTTGTGTCTGGCTGCGCCAAAACCACTGCTGATGTCAGGTGCTTCACTAATGTCTTGAACGCTGCTTCACATGCTGGACTCCAAACATATTTGGTAGCCTTCTTTAGAAGCTCCGTCATAGGCTTGGCAATCTTTGAGAAGTTCAGGATGAACCTCCGATAATATCCTGCGAGTCCGAGGAAACTCCGTACCTCATGAACAGTTCTCGGGGACTTCCAATTCAGCAATTGTGTGATCTTGCTCGGGTCTACAGCTATACCCTCCGCTGAGATGATATGCCCCAGAAAAGTCACTTGCGATATCCAGAATTCGCATTTGCTGAATTTCACGTATAGCTTGTGATCCCGCAGCCGTTGCAAGATTATACGCAGATGCTTCTTGTGATCTTACTCCGACTTGGAATATACCAATATGTCGTCGATGAAGACCACGACAAACTTGTCCAGCTCTGGCATGAATACCGAGTTCATCAAATACATGAAATGAGCTGGAGCATTGGTGAGGCCGAAGGACATGACCAGGTACTCATAAAGCCCGTACCTCGTCGAGAAAGCCGTCTTCGGAATATCCTAAGCCCGTATCTTAATCTGATGGTACCCAGATCTTAAGACCATCTTGGAAAAGATCTTTGCTTCGACCAACTGATCAAACAACATGTCGATCCGTGGCAACGGGTACTTGTTCTTGATGGTTACGGCATTTAATGGACGGCCATCTTGTACGGCCTCCGGGATATTGGCGTGGTTCCCGGTGCAAGTTCAATCTTGAACTCCACCTCTCTATTGGGCGGCATCCCTGGTAAATCATCCGGGAACACGTCACGGAACTCTCGGACCACTGGAATATCTTCCAATCTGATAGCTGTGGATTGATAGACACTTGGAAGTTTTATTTCTGGACTGTCCAGAAATAAATAGTGAGATCCGTGCACTTCTGAGTTCAAGTGCACGATTCGAAGGACGGTGTCTGAAACAGCGCCGTGGTGGGTTAACCACGACATCCCTAAGATGACATCGACCTTTTGCCCCTCTAAAATTATGAGAGACGTAGGGTACACTCTACCCGCTAAGCATAACAGTGCTTTGGAAACCATTGCGCTTGCTGAAATCTTCCCACCCGGTGAACAAATCAAATATGGAATATCGGTGGGTAGTATTTGCAAGCTGTGTTTAGCAATGAAAGCTTGGCTAACAAAATTGTGCGTGGAGCCTGAATCAAACAATACTATGGCGGGATGCTGGTGGAGTTGGAACATACCCGCAAGGATTGCTCACCCTCCGGCACGTCCTCTATGGCAAGCTGGTGGACGGTGCCGGGCCTCGGGTTTGCCCGCTGCTCATTAGTAGGGTTCTGGGGCTGATTCCTTCCGGAAGTTGTGGTGCAACTCCGCCACCTTGCCTCTCAGGACAACTGCTGGCGAAGTGTCCTGGACGAACACATTTGTAGCATGTGGCCGCTGCTTGACCTGTGCCTGGGGGACGAAAGCCCGGCATGAGCTGCTGAGGTGCATACGCACGTGGCATCGCCCGCTGCTGCTGTTGTTGTTGCGGAGATAGTACTGGCAGTGCCGGCCTGAATACCGGTGAAAAATATGGCCGAATGCAGAACGGCATCGACCTCTGTGGTGGCTGCCAGCGTGGACCCGATGGTGGGCGATTCACCATCCGAAATTTCTGAGAAGGACCGCCTCCTTCTCCGCTGCTTTGCGGCGCGCTTCACTTTATCTCCACCGCCGCTAACTCCTTGCCGGAGTCCACCTGAACAATCGCAGCATGAATTATGTCGTTGAGGCTGCCGCGATTGAACATCGCCAACTTGTCTTTCAGGAGCGGGTTAAGCCCCTGGTAGAAGTGGTCCCGCCGCTTCTCGTCAGTATCAGCGTGATACGGCGCATAGAGCACGAGATCGTTTAACGCCCTAGAGTATTCCAGCGCGTTCCGGCTCCCTTGCTGCAGGTGTAGGAACTCATGCGTCTTCCTCTTCATATGACCCGGTGGTATATGATAGACCCTGAAGGCCGTCCGAAACTCCGCCCAGGTCATAACTCGGTCGCTGGGCTGTGAAGCACAGAAGTTTGCCCACCACGCGCTCGCGGATCCCTGGAGCTGTTAGACCGCGAACTGAGTCTTGCGCTGCTCACTCACTTGGAGCATCCCGAACTTCATCTCCATCGTGCGGAGCCAGTTGTCCGCATTGATGTGTTCATCCACCCTTGAGAATACCGGGGGATGGGTTGCTAGAAAGTCGGAGTATGAGCTCTGTTGGCGCTCCTCACAATCTTGACGCCTCTCTGTTCGAGATATATTGGCAATGAGGATCTGCAGCAACTCCATATGCTGCTGATGAGAGCCCGCCATTGCTGCTACAATATCTGCCAAAGTAACCGTTGGCGGTGGCGGTTGTTGCTGTGGTTGCTGCTGCTGTCCCGAGGAATCCTCGGGAGGCTGTTGGGAGGTTTCTCCCCCTTGACTAGAACCCCCAACGTCCGGGTTGGCACGAGTACGAGTCATTCTGAAATTCAAAACAGCAGCGATCAGCACATGTCATACTTCAAATTCCATATGAAACAGTAGGTATTGAAGCGACACATGAATAATTTGTACAACATTCACATATATTGATAAAGTATGAACTTTATACAAGATACATTATTCTCGGTCTCCGAGAAGCCGTGCTCATGTTGTCACTGCCTATACATATGCTACTGCCTAAACGACATGTCACCGGTTACAAAAGCTTGGGTTACACTATCCTGGTTGCCCTACTTGGCAACGGTAACCCCCTACTCGGAGTAGAACTTGACCTCTTGTGGGTCGTCCTCCTCCGGTACCTCTGCTGGTGGCTCCAGATCTACAACCTCCTCTCCCATCTCAGGTTCTCCCATTGCCGGAAGACCCAACACCACTGGTATGCCCAATACCGGAGGTACGAGGTCCTGCAACGCGTGAACCTCGTCCATGGCCTGGTTGTAGTCTTCTTCCCAGCCTTGCCCTTCCTCAATGGCGTCATCCCGCTCTTGAGTAAGGACCTCATTCTGCTGGGTCAGAGCCTGCACCTGTTCTTGCAGCGCCGCGATATCAACACGGCTTTTCTTTTTCGCCTTCTTCAGACGATGCAACTGATTATACTGTTCGTTCAGTCGCTTGATCGTCGGAAGGAGCACATTGCGGAGTGCTCTCTGAGCACTCTTGAAATGGTACCCACGGCTTGTGCTCTCCTTGAGCTTTGCGGCGAGATGCTCCGTATGAACAGCTTGGCTGTCCATCACGGCCTTTCCCGCCCTCATCTAGAGGCTGAGGTTCGCCTCCGCGGGGTTGTACCTTGGGCAACCCGGATCGGCTGCCTCTCTGTACCTCCCTTCCCACACATGATGAGCCCGTCCCTCCATCGGAACGAGTGCAAATGGAGTGCCCTCCATAGCTCTCACGTGTAGCTGGAAGAAACGCGACATAGTGTCATGGGCTGCCACTTGCCACATTCCCTCCGGTTGTCTACCTCTCACCGTGACGGTGAACGGCGCCCAACCGGGTGGAGTAGGCCCTGCAGGAACCTCGACATGGATTGTCCACGTCTTTTTCCCCTCCTCGCCTTCTTCCTTGGCGAAGTACTGCGGCATCTGGTTGTACCTGAAATATTGAAGCATCTGCCTCAATGCTTCTGGATAGCCGCTGTGGTGAGAACAGTGAGATTCCACCCACCCGTTCTCAAACTGTTTATCCGCTGTCATCTGTAAAAACATATTTGAGGAATGTCAAATATTTATTTGAACAGTAAACGATTGATTTATAACATAAAACATGTCATTGAACCCATAAAACTTGGAAACATAGTTCAAATTTAAACAAATTTGACTGCTGATCTGCTGTCCAACATGACAGCCCTGACCAGTTTCCATTTCAACCTGATTTAGGCCATGCTAAAAGCAAAACCAATTCTTGAGCTCAACATCAAAGTTAAAGCTAACTTCAATCGATTTTCATAAAGTATTTTCTTGTCCTAAGATCTGTCCTGATTCCAAAAGTTATGAGATGTCAAAGACAACAGAATTTCTGGAGAAAATTGGACAGCACCTCCCTGCTTTAGGTACTGATTTGATCCAAGAATTCCAGTTAATTCTGCTCCCAATCTGACAAAACTTTCTGTTACAAAGTTGTAACTCATCTCATGAACTTTTCAGAACTACCTCACTTTCTATTTTTGGATTTTTATGCAGGAAGTTATGCCTAATTTACAGAGAGTCACAGAGAGTTTTTGTTCTGCGCTGTTTTCTGAACAGTTTCAACTCTACTGCATTTTTTGATGGGTTAAGGGGTGAAAGACCTCTGGACTTCAACATAAAAGTTGTAAAGCTCTTCCAAAGATTTCCAGAAATGTATCATATGACCCCAACCTCGAAAGAACTCAACCTCTAACCTCTGATTAACTTCAACCTTCTATCAGCTGAAAACAGGGGACTCTGTCCTTAGTATCCTATAAGTTGAAAACTTGTTTACTTTGAATATCCTGATTAGGGGAAAGAGTTACATCAAGTTTTAGTGCTCTGGATCAAAACTTTCAAGTTTTTCAATGAAGTTGTCCATTTAATGGGGTGTGATGTCGATGCGTCACCAGATCATGTGGGTACTACGTCCTCACAAAGAAAAACCTATACCTGACTTAGCCGGCTTCGTTAGTTCAGTGGCACTAAACGTCTCTCGCACACGGATACTACACGTCTACCGTTTCGTGGTTAGACTACCTGCAGATAATTCACACAATCGTCAGACTCGGCTGCACACCGAGCCCGGTATCCATACAGTTCGTACACCCGGCCGTCATCACTCGCCCGGATGTTCTCAAGCCAAACACGCCTTGATCTACGTGTTCATGTTACTGACCACGTGACGGGGTCTCCCAAATTGCACCACGCACGCCCGGGACAGACGTTGCTCGAATAACCAAAATGACATGAAGAGTCGTAGAGGATATTAAAGCGGGTCGGGTTACCTGCCACCCGTGGGGCTCCACCCTTCAGCTTGTGCGCACTGGTGGACAGCACTTACGTGCACCCCCCAAGACATAAAGCGTCCCGAGATGCACGATTTTCCGAAATAAGAAAATAGGTTATTATGCCACTTTCTATACACTATGAACATCCTTATATGGGCTACTAACTCGTTCCTCACTGGATTTTTGAAAAAGATGACCTTTGTAGTGTGTTAAACCTCAAGCGAGCTCTAATACCAACGCTGACACGACCCCACGGTCTTGTCGAGCCAGGATCACGCTGAGGGGTGCTGCGTTGCACAGCACCGGATAACACACATCAAAGGTACAAAGCGGAAGCAAAGTTTATTACATAACGGGTTTATGAACATTTTACAACAAAGTATGTTCAGTCTACACTCACGGGCGTAGACTACGCATCAAGTTCATGTTCAGCCCGTGAACGTGTCCTTGCTAGCACACACACACACTGACACGGCGGCGTGCACGACTCCCACTCGACGGAGTTCCCCTCCAGGGGTTCTGTCTCCTCCTCGGGAGTCCCTTCCAAATAGAACCCTGCAAAAGCTTCAAACACAAGCAGTGAGCATGAAGGCTCAGCAAGACTGACCCGTCTCTCCTAAACATGAAACTTCTACATGAGGGGTGATAGGTACATGAGGTAAAACAAGTTGCAAAGGACTCGCCTAATTAGTGGAACCTTGGTTTCATGTTTTAGCAGCAGGTTGTGGAGAACCTAACGTTAAGGCACATGAGAGAGCCGCAATCAAAAAAGAAACGCATTTCTCTCATGTACTTTGCCTAAAGTTGAAAGGAAGTTTAATTAGCTCTAAACTATAGCAAGTCATTAACAATCAGGTCCATCTTTCAATCAGCAACATTTTAACATGTATCTAGCCTGTTCTTTCTATGTCATGGTACAGTGAACAAGTGGTACTCACTGACCATGAGGGACGGCGATTATAATCGATTTACACCTGCCGGGTTACCCGAATAACCCGTCACGTACGCCCGTACTCGATGTTGCCTACAGCAACCATCACGGACGCCGTACGCAACCACCTTTCACCCGTCAGCCAAATATTAAACCGGTCCCATCGTCCCGAGCAAGAGGTCTCTGCACGCACATCTCAGTGCCGCCAGCCGATTTACACCTCAAGCTCTCAACCTACCCTCTGAACGACGGGCAATGCCTCAATACCCAGCTACCCGAGTTACATCGGTTTCCCGGTTCCCATATAGCCGGTAGGTCTTCGGTACTGTTCTAGCTTGTTCAACAGTCACACACACGGCTCGGTCCTCAATCGACACAAGCAGAGCTATAGCATCCAGGCCCCAAAGTCCTGTTGCCCTTACTCTCCGCTCGGTCTCATTTTTTTTTGCCATGTGCTTCATTTGCTATCTCTACCCGAGTCGAGTGCCTCTAGCCTATGCTCGCGAGTAGTTCCAACTACTCGACTTGTACCAAATCCTACTTGATCTTAGCATTGCAGTGGCTAACGAGGTTTTCAATCCTAATCCCATCCCATGGTTTTCTTGGCTATGCATTTGGGTTTCAAACAAAACTCTAATACAAGAAGTAATGGTACTCCAAGTAAGTTCTCAAAACAGTAAAAATTTGAAAAAGGTTTAATGCAAACCGGAGCTTGCCTTGTTGCTCTTGGTCATAGGCTATCTGCTCTTCCGGAGTAACGAAGTCTATGACTTCGGGTTCCTCCTCAACCTTAGCGACTACATGAGATCACAAGTACATGTATTAATTTAAATGCATTTGAATTGAATTTACACTTGTGAAGTTTATAAGTCTTACTAGACAGACCCAATAACTCTGAAATTTTTACTGTGGCTTGGTTACAACCTAAAAAGAGACTTGGCCAAGTTGTAGTTGCAGCAAAGCTCATTTGAGCTCTCCACAATTAATTATGTACTTGACCTTAGTTGGAGCTTCTATGGTGTTCTAGGGATTTTCATAGAGCAAGCCATGCCTTTCTGAAAACTAGATTTTCAGAGTGTTCTAGTGGAGTTGGGCTCACTTAATTTGAAGGTTCCTAGCTAATGATATGAGCTAAACAATTTCAGAGAAATTCTGAAAATGTTTCTGAACATTTTCTATTTTCTCTGGAACAGTTTTATTAATCACACCATTAGGTGGATCAAATGAGCTCAAATGGATCTGAAATTTTTGTAGTAGTTCAGGGATATTTTGGTGAACATTCCAGCAAAATTTCAGAATTTTCCTCCAAAGGGTTCTCCAGTTAAAATTCTAAACAGTTTAAATTTGGAGAATTAATTCTGGAGAAATAGGGATTTTCATGAAGTGAAACTTTATTTGCTGGAAAGTACTCAGAGAGCTGAATCCAACAAATTTTGGTTCACTCGATTTGGAGTTTCCTAGCCAAAGTTATAAGGGTTTGAAGTGTGAGTGAAATCTGAAAATCGGGAAAAGTTTAAATCTGCTGGTGGGTCCACGGGGACACGTGTTGGGCACTGTAGCGACGGCACACCGGGGTCTACGGAGTTTTTGCGCGCCAGCACACCGGATCCGAGCCACAGACCGATCCCGATTTAAATATGAGCCGCTGACACGTGGGCCACCCGGCTTCGTCTACCTCTCGACGCCCGCGTTCGGCCACCACGACACCTCGCCGGAGGGCTCGCCGGCAGCCTCTGTGGTGCTCCAAACTTCATGATTCTGGCCGCCCTTGACTAAGTCCACCCGAGGAACATGATTCCGGGCTCAGGTCTTCATGAAAACGGCCGGCACATGGTCGGCGACGAGCGACAGCTCCGGAATGACTTCGGCCGTGTCGGCCGACCTCCCTAGCACCCCAACTGACCAAGTAAACGTCCAGAAAGAATCAGTGGTCCCTCAGGAACCTCGGCATGGGCTCGAAGCCGCTTAGGGGAGGTCCTAAGTGGGCTCCCACCGTGCGCCCGATGCTTCCCGCAGGATCCGTCGTCGGCAAGCTTCGAAATACGCCAGGTACAGGGGTTCTCAGGCTAAGGGTTGTGATAGCAACTTGTGCGCTACCAAGTCTAATCTGTGTAGGAACGGATTGAGACCCTCTAACCTTTCCTAGAGCGTGAATTTGACAGATCCTCACCCGAAGGTCGGTCTGTACCGAGAAAGGGGAAAACTGGAAATTCACCGCCGGCGATCAAGCCCTTGGGCTGTGGCTCGGGTGTGAGCAGCACCGGTCACCAACGCGTCCAGGGACGCCTTAGCTCGGGCATGACAACCTCCCGGTTGGGCTGTCCACAGGAGCCCGAAGTGCGGCGGCTTTAGGTCTCGGAATGGAAGCTGAGATCAACCAGTTTTTGCCGATTTCTAGCGACGGGGAAGAAGAAGGAAGGTTCCTAGTACCTCGTCGTAGCTCTGGAGGGAGTGGAGAGGCGGTGATCACGCTTTCCTGATCAGCTCCGAGCGATCGGCAGCGATGGGGTGTTTCTGGTGCGAGAAGGCAGCAAAGTGCTGTAAAAGTCCCAAAAATGTGTATGAATAAGAACTATGGTTTGAGTTCATATGGGTGGCAAGGACAGGAAAAATGGGACTTGCAAAAAAAATTTTCTTCATGCAAGGTAAAACATGGATGAATATCCAACATGAGGTTCACCTTTTTATTGAAAAGTGTTGGACCAATAAGGAGTTAAATACCTCCTTGCATGTAAGTTTAAAAATCAGATTTTAAATTCAAAGTTCACACATGTAGGGACCAAAAACTTTGAATAAACATGCAGCCCTATAGTTGGGATTATAAGGAAAAGTTTGTTCACAAACTTTTCATTTATAGGGTGGGCTCAAAAAGGAGTTAAAGAGGAGAATTTCAAACTTCAACCAAATTCAAATTTGGCAAGCAAAAATTCAAACTGAATTGGGAGGATTCAAATTCTAACCCCCATTTTAAAACTCAGAATTGTGGGAATCATGAGGATCAGCTTGAGAAGATATTTGGGGAGGAACTGTGGAGTGGGACCCACATGTCATAGAGCTAAAAGAGGAGCCTTGCACCTTAAGTCTCAGCCCCAGTGGGGAAAATCGTCGAGCAGCACGTGGGCCAAGAGCTGCTCCCACCGTGGAGCCACGGGGGCGCTCGGCAGCGCCACCAGCTGCTGCATTTCCCCACACACGGCGCCCAGAGGCGGTTCTGCGACCTGATAAACCCCCCCTGGACGAAGCAAAGGCCGTCCCTTCTTCTCTCCTCGCGAGCGCACGGCCAGCGACCGTCTTCCCCGCCGCCTCTCGGTCCGATCGGAAGAACGGCGAAACCACCACGCTCTTTCCTCCCCTGACCTGCTAAACAGCACCGCGAGCTCGGCCTCCACCTCCCTGACCCGCAAGCCAGCGAGCTGCGGCCTCCAGTACCCGAGGACAACCGCCGCCGCGGCGACCTAAGCCGAGGGAGTGATCGGGCGCTCGTGGACAGCCCTCCACAACGGGTTTCACGGCCGAGCGATCACACCTACGGACGCGCACGGGTGCGGTGCTGCTCTCAGCCCAAGCTCAGGCCATACCGTGAAGCATCGCCGGCGAATTTCGAAGTTTTGCTCCGGCGACCCCATTCCGAGCTTCCGGTATGACTCTTTCAAATTCTTGCCCTCTGATCCTCCTTAAGTAATCAAATTTGGCACATGGACGCTGGATTAGACGGCGGTCATTTCTCCTTTAGGATCCAGCGCATGAAAACACCTCAGCACGACGGAATTCGAGCTCGACTAGAGGTGTTCATGGCGGACCCATTCGGTCGCACGGCGACAACCTATTTACCGCCGCTCCCGAGCCATTTTGAGGTCGTGCCGATCTTCCTAGAGTTGCGCTGGTGCTGTAGGGCGCGTCGGCGCAGGTTTTGGCTGGCCGGAAACCCTAGGCGACGCTGCCGAACTACCACAGAGGCAGTCACACGTCGCCGGCCATGTTCCGGTCGTCGACAACCCTAGCCAACCCCACCGCCGTGTTCCTCGGGGTCACAAACTCCCTGGCGGCGAGTTTCAGCTCAGGCGGTGGCCGGAAACGGCGTGCCGGCGAGCTCCGGCGTCGGGCCGGCGAGGGACAGCGCGGGCGCGGGGAAGAAGCGGGAGGTAGAAGACGAAGCGTGGGCCCCGTCTGTCAGCAGCTCAAATTTTAAACCCGGGATCGGGTGTGGCCGGGATCCCGTGTGTTGGCGCGCAGAGACGCTGTGGCCCGGTGTGGCTTCGTTTCTATTGGCTGGAATTCAAAACTGTGGGTCCAGCCGAATTTGCTGTAGGGAAATAATTCCAGACTTAGCTCAATCTTGGGAAATTCATATCTCCCTGTAGAAAACTAAAATTTGAGTGATTCCAATTGGGTTGGATTCATCTCTCTGAGTTCTAACCAAATATGAACCCAGATTTCTATGAGAGTTAATATTATATTCTGGAAAATTCTTTGAAGGTTTTCAGAAAAAGAATTATTGAGGGAGTTTGGGTTACCCAAAAATACCCAAATTTTGCCAGAATATTCTTTAGCATATTTTTGACCTTATAGCAAATTTTCAGCTCATTTGAAGATCATGTGAGTAGGAATTTGCTAAAAACAATCTGCTGTGTTCATAAGAGTCCAGAAACATTTTCAGAAAATGTTTCCCACTTCCAAAAATCTGTTCTGAGCAATCCATAGCTCCAAAAATCATAGGAAAATTTAGACAAGATCTCTGGGACATACTTGGAATTGTAGTTCACTTAGTTGGGCATGAAAATGCACATTACTACAGAATTAATTCTATTGAGTACAAATGCTTAAAGAATTGTTCTGGGAGAACTACCCAAGTAAAAGGGCTGAATTTTGGACCAGATGAATCTCATGTGATCAAGAACTCACATGTAAATTATCAGCCCAAGATGAGTGCTGGAACTCCCTGTCCTTATTCTCCATACTTATGTATAAGGGAAAAATACATAAGAGATATTGTGAGAATTATGGAGGACACAATATGACTCCACATTAGCTGCAATTTGGCAAGCTAAATCCTTAGGTAGTATAGAACCTGCTGTAAAAGTTTTGAGTCCATTGGAGTTCTTGTTCTTCAGTTGCACTCAAATCTTTTCAGCTTATCTATTATGTTCATTAGAGAAAAGGGTTAGTGTATAGCTAAGGGCCTTAAGGTCAAATCAGTTTAATTCTGTTCTTTGCACAACAGAGGCAAACCAAGCCATGCTTGGCTTTTCCACACAACCTCTGTTCTTAAGAAAGTAATTCTATAACTTCTTTCCATTACATTCCATGAAACATATGCATATGCATTTCAATAGGAACCACAACGAAGGGGACTCAAAGGAGTGATTCATCAAAGTGGATCAAGCTCCGGAGAGTCAAGGGTGGATCTGCAAGGATACTAACTGCTCATATACGACTGCCCTGCAAAACAGGCAAGCTCCGGTTTGCATTTAACAGCTGTTAAGTTTTTGTTTTGTATTCACTTTCGGTCAAGGTATGAACTGTGCATTAGGTCTAGTGATTGATACTCCTCTTGCATAACCAAATGACCCATTGAGTATTGGGTAGGTGTCTTTCACCGCGTAGAACTGCCATGCTTAAGTACGGTTCGGTAGAAGTTGAGTGGTGAGATGCTACTCGCAGATTTAGGAACAACAGGGGCATACAGGATTGGTTCGTAATTGAATTAGCAAGTTAAAGTTGAGACCGGAAGGTTGTAGGAGCAGCAGGACATAGGGGCCTGGGTGCTGTAGACCTGTCCGTGTCGGTCAAGGACCGATCCGTATGCGGCCCTGTTGAACAAGTTTGAGTTGTGTACCGGACTCATGCTGGCTATATGGGACCCAGTAAACCGATGTACCTCGGGAAGCTGTCGTTGGGACTTTTCGGGTCGCCTCAGGCGGACGGCCGGTGTGCAGTATGTGGGGAATATTCTCATGACATCTCACGTCGGAAGGTGCACCATGAGGGTAGCTACTGTACGGGGCGACTTGATCGATTCAGCGGGGGTGAAACGGGGGAAAGGCTGCCACGTACAACGTCAGTGATGGTTGTTGTAGGCAACGTCGAGTACGGGCGTACGTGTCGTGTAGTCCGGGTGTTATTGATTCGAATCACCGTCGCTCGCGGAATGGACCGAGCATACTTGTTCTCACAGTCGTGACGTAGTAAGAACTTGCATGACAAAGGAACTAATCATATTGATGTGAAGTATTATACTAGTGTTGTATTGGATCTCGATGAATAGGCTAGTGCAAACTCGATTCTTTTATGCCATGAGCAATTCACATCGGGGGAAAACGTTTCTTGTTTGATTGTGGACTCCCGATGTAGCGTGCCCAGGGTTACTTAAAATGTTGCAATTAATACTTGAAAGTAAGTATTCACTTTTAGGCGAGTTAATTATGCTTATGCCATCCTATGTTAGGTTCATAACCTCACTTAGAGTTTCATGTTTAGGGTGACGGTTAAGTCTTGCTGAGCGTTATGCTCACGGATGCTATCCGAGTTGTTTTGCAGGTAATTGACTCGCTGATTATGAGAAGGGGTGCCGATGAGACTCGGGAACCTCCGAGTGCTTACTCTAAGAGCATCCTCGCCGCTGCAGATTGTCTTTGTGTTGCTAGTAAGAAACGTCCGCGGGCTGGACCGTTTCTTTGTTGCTAGTTTAGATATGAGTCGTGAGAGTGATAGTCTTCCGCTGTAGTTTACTCTGATATACTTATTTGTAAAACATTCTTGTACGCTTCCGCAAACTATTTATGTAATATGATGTATGTTCATCGACCCGTGTGCCGTTGGGTGCCGCATAACACGGCACCACCCGATGAGGTCCCGTGGGGCCGTCTCAGCGTGGTATCTGAGCCGTTTCACATGGCATCAGAGCCTCTCACACGTGGTATCAGAGCTGCATTGGGAGCATAGCACGGATTGAGCATCATATTATGTCAAAAACTTAGGATACGGTGAGATAACGGTACTAGGCCCACATAAGGACTACTATTATTAGCATATAATGAAGGTGGCAAGCTAACTTATTTGTTATGTCGGACAAATCGTGCATCTCGGGACGGTTTATGTCTTGGGGGGTGCACGTATGCGCTGTCCACCAGTGCGCACAAGCTGAAGGGTGGAGCCTCACGGGTGGCAGGTAACCCGACCCGCTTTCGTATCCTCTACGACTTTTCATGTCGTTTGGGGTATTCGAGCAACGTCTTCCCAGGCGTGTGTGGTGCAATTTGGGAGACCCCGTCACGTGGTCAGTAACGTGAACATGTAGCTCAAGGCGTGTTTGGCTTGAGAACACCTGGGCGAGTGATGACGGCCGGGTGTACAAACTGTTATGGATACCGGGTTCGGTGTGCAGCCGAACCTGATGATTAAGTGTGTTTTATGTAGGTACTAACCACGAAAAACCTTAGTGCGTGTAGAACCCGTTTGCGAGTGACCGTTTTAGTGCCACCTAATGATACGTGTATGCCGGTGTAATCCGGTTAGGTTTTTCTTTGGTGAGGCAACGTAGTACCGTCATATGTCTTACGGTGCATCGTCACCGTACTACACTGGATAGTATTCTTACCTATGAAGAAATCATTCATGACTAACTTTCAAACTAAAAATGGATGTGATAAAGCACATATTAGTTACTGAACTCTTCATTTGAACTAAGTTTCAAAGAAGAGAATTACTAGGTTTCTTTTGATCTCAAAAACAGAGTGCTCTGTTCTGGCGGAAGTTTTGCCGAACTTTCACAGAGCGTAACTCTGATTAGTTTGACCCAATGGAGGTGTTTGATACGGTTCTGGAAAGTTTATTAAGTGCTCTACAACTTTTCTGTAGAACTCCAGAGCCAAATCCGACACAACTTGATTGAACGTCCAGATGAATGCAAACTGTTCAGAAAACAGAGCAGCTGCAGACTTCTCTGGATGTTGCTGTAAATTAGCCGTCACAGTCTGTAGAAAAATTTCTAAGGGTCATATGATACACCGTTGGAAAGTTTAGGAAATTTGCAACGATTTTGTAGTTCATTGTTTGTTCAGAATTGTACCCCAGTTGTATGTAAAACTGTGATGAAAACAGCCACATACAAAGGAGGTGCTGGCAAATTTTAGCCAGAAATTCTGTCAACTTTGAACAATCCTAACTTTTGTTCCAGAAATGATCTAGGGGCATGTGAGTACTCGTTGAAAATATACTGAAGTTAACTTTAACTTTGGTATTCAACTTGAGTTATGAAAATGCTAGTAACTGGATCAAATTCTGGGTTAAGTACTGAAAGGTCTGTTTTGTACCGAATGAGGGACTGGATATGTTGGCTTTAGGAAGATGTGTAAACATGAAATTTTGTTATGCTGTCATAAAGTTTTAGCATGTTCATGTTTTACATACTTTCACATACTGCTGAGATCATGTTTTGACTTCCCTCAAAAATTATCTTTGTGCAGTATGGTGCGTACTCATTCTCCGAGTAGGGTTGATAGTTCTCGTCAAGAAGATGATGACTCGACTCCACCACGGGCACCACCATCAACGGTATGGGCGGATATCATGGCTCAGATGGTCGAGTCAAGTCAAGAGAACACAAGACTACTCCAAGCCTTGGTACAACAGGGCTTACTCCAGCGTGCACAACAGGACGTTCCACCTCGAAACGCCTACTTGGATTTCTTGGCGACACAACCGCCAATTTTCACGGAGGCCAATGAACCAGTGGAAGCTGATCAGTGGCTTCGAGTTATGGAGTCCAAGTTTGGAGTGTTTGAGTGCGACGAGTATCAGAAGACATCATTTGCAGCTCAACAGCTCCATGGAGCCGCCGGAAATTGGTGGTTTGCGTATCTCGCCACCGTTCCGGAAGGCCATCAAGTGGAATGGACGGAGTTTCGTGAAGCATTCCGGGCTCGTCACATTCCTATGGGTTTTATCAAGGCCCAGCAGCAGGAATTCAGAAACTTGAAGCAGGGGGACATAAGTGTCCTCGATTATGTCAGACGATTCAATCTTCTAGCACAATACGCTCCTGCTTATGCGACGAGCGAAGCTGCAATGTGTGACTACTTTTTCTATGGCTTGAGTGCCATACTAAAAGAGAAGTTAGCTTTGTTCAATCAAGGCAGTTACACCGAGTTGATCAGTGCTGCTCTGCTGCAAGAACAAGCGACACTTGAGTGTCAAGCAGAGAAGAGGGACCGGGAGGATGTGCAAGAAGACACACCAATCGTTCCTCGTAAATACCGTGTGGTGTATCACACACCATCCGAGGAGATATGGCAAGCACCAGGGATATCAACTCCGTACAGATTTCCTGCTCAAGAATCTTATCTTGAAGCAGCGCCATTTCCGCAGCAACGAATGATACCTGTTGCATTATTGCTGCAGCCAAGTGCCTCAACTTCTCAACCACAAGTCAACGAAGAACCGGGGAAACCTCCGTGTTCTTATTGCCACCGTTTTGGGCATTTTAGGCAGGAATGCCGGGAGAAGTTGGTAAACACCAGACAGCCATCATCATCAGGTGGTATGCCGCCACCTGCTCCAGTCAACATAACAGCATTGCAATCCGGGAGTGTGCAACATCTTGCGATTGAGGATGTCCCGGAGGGAGCACCGGTGTTAGCGGGCATGTTTACTCTCAAGGACGTGCCCGTATTGGTACTTTTTGATTCAGGTGCAACCCACAATTTTATCAGCAAAACATGCGTGGATCAGCACCAATTATCCACCAATACTCCCACAACGAGTTTTCTCATACGTTCACCGGGAGGAAATATCTCTGCCAATCAGATTGTGTCCCGAGCAGCTTTGTGTTTGGGCGAAAAAATATACCCAACATCACTGATTATGTTGGATAGGCAGAAGATAGACATTATATTGGGGATGTCTTGGTTAAATCGTCACGGTGCCGTTCTCAATATCGGTAACCGGACTGTCCAGATTGACTCGCTGATTCACGGACAGCACACGCTGTTTTTAGACAGCGAAGATCCAGATATGGTAGAGGCCTACCACACGGAAGCGCTGAAGCTTGAAGATATTCCGGTGGTACGTGATTATCCCGACGTATTTCCCGATGACTTACCGGGCATGCCGCCCGAACGGGACGTCGAGTTCAAAATTAAACTGGCGCCGGGAACGACGCCTATTTCACGAAGGCCTTACAAGATGGCACCTAACGAGCTAGCGGAGTTGAAAGAGCAACTGAATGAACTCATGAGCAAGGGTTTCATACGACCAAGTTCTTCACCTTGGGGTTGCTCAGCGCTGTTCGTTAAGAAGAAGGACGAAACACTACGGCTATGTGTTGATTATCGTCCTCTCAATGCTGTCACGATCAAGAACAAGTATCCTTTGCCTCGCATCGACATCCTGTTTGATCAACTTGTGGGTGCAAAGGTATTTTCGAAGATGGATCTTCGGTCGGGCTATCATCAAATCAAGATCCGACCGGAGGACATACCGAAGACAGCTTTCTCGACGAGATACGGACTCTATGAGTACCTCGTCATGTCATTTGGATTAACCAACGCTCCGGCACACTTCATGTACTTGATGAATTCTGTGTTCATTCTGGAGTTAGACAAGTTCGTCGTGGTATTCATCGACGACATATTGGTTTACTCCAAATCTGAAGAAGAGCATGCTGAACATCTGCGCATTGTGCTACAACGGTTGCGGGAGCACCAGTTATATGCCAAGTTCAGCAAGTGCGAGTTCTGGATCGATCAAGTGCCTTTCCTAGGCCATATTATTTCAGCAGAAGGTATCGCCGTGGACCCCAGCAAGATTGAACAAGTGCCGAAGTGGGAATCTCCCAAATCGGTCCACGAGGTCCGAAGTTTCTTAGGTTTAGCGGGGTATTATCGGAGGTTTATTCCGAGCTTCTCAAAGATTGCTAAACCAATGACGGAGCTGCTGAAGAAGGGCACTAAATACATGTGGAATGCAGCATGTGAAGCCGCATTCAAAACTTTGGTGAAACATCTCACAACGGCTCGAGTTCTTGCTCAGCCGGACACGACGAAGCCATTCGATGTATACTGTGATGCATCCGGCATCGGTCTCGGCTGCGTTCTGATGCAAGAAGGGCGTGTAGTCGCCTATGGGTCTCGTCAACTGCGAAACCACGAGCAGCATTATCCAACTCACGATCTTGAGCTTGCTGCTGTGGTGTTGGCGTTAAAGATGTGGAGGCATTATCTACTGGGTAATCTTGTTCACCTCTACACCGACCATAAGAGCCTGAAGTATATCTTCACGCAGAAGGAGCTGAATATGAGACAACGGAGATGGTTGGAGCTCATAAAAGATTATGAAATAGAGATCCACTATCACCCGGGAAAAGCCAACGTGGTTGCCGACGCGCTTAGTCGGAAAGCCCACGTTCACAACTTAGCGGTTGCTGAGTTGGAAGAGGAAGAACCCAGCCTCCGTGTCGTTCCGTATGGCGCGCTTTATAATCTCGCGCTCATTCCAACGATCCGTGAAGAGATTGTTGAGGCTCAAAGAAGGGACAGAGGTATGTCCCACATACGGAGAAGACTAGACAACGGAGAGGTGAAATGTTTCCGGAAGGATGAGAACGGTACAATATGGTTTAACAACCGTATAGTGGTACCGCGCAATATGAAACTCCGGAAGAAGATCTTGGATGAAGCCCACCTGTCAAAGTTTTCCATTCATCCCGGAAGTAACAAGATGTACCAAGATTTGAAACAGAAATTTTGGTGGACGAGGATGAAGAGGGAGGTTGCTAAATACGTATCCGAATGCGATACGTGTAGACGGGTCAAGGCTGATCATATGCGGAAAGCCGGACCGCTACAACCTTTGAAGATTCCGGCATGGAAATGGGAGGATGTGAGTATGGACTTCATCGTCGGATTACCGCTCACATCCAGGAAGCATGACTCGATATGGGTGGTTGTCGACCGGTTGACAAAGTCGGCTCATTTCATACCGGTGAACACTCATTATCGAGCAAGGCAATATGCGGAGTTATTCATCTCCAGAATTATTTGCTCACATGGTGTCCCAAAGACCATCGTTTCAGATCGAGGTGCGTTGTTCGTTGCTCGGTTTTGGGAGCAGCTGCATGCCTCGTTGGGCACTAAGCTGATTAGGAGCTCCGCATATCACCCTCAAACCGATGGACAAACTGAGAGGGTGAATCAAGTACTTGAGGATATGTTGAGAGCGTGTGCCATCCACCACGGTAGGAATTGGGACGATCACCTACCGCTGGCGGAGTTTTCATACAACAACGGTTATCAAGCGAGTATTAAAATGGCACCGTATGAAGCTCTCTATGGCCGGAAGTGTCGCACACCACTGAATTGGTGTGAGTTCGGCGAAAGAGTTCTGTTTGGGATTGATCTTGTCAACGAAGCCGAAGACCGAGTTCGGTTGATACAAGAGAACTTAAAGGCTGCACAATCCCGACAGAAGAGCTACGCGGATCAGAGGCGTAGGCCATTACATTTTGACGTTGGAGAACACGTTTATCTTCGTGTATCCCCGATGAAGGGAATTCACCGGTTCGGTGTAAAGGGGAAGCTCGCTCCCCGTTTTATTGGTCCTTTTGCTATCACGGAGAAGTGCGGACCCGTAGCCTACCGGCTGGAGTTACCAGCAAGTCTAGCGGGTATTCATGATGTATTTCATGTATCACAGCTGCGGAAGTGCCTCAAATTCACCGCTGCTGTTCGCACTGAGGACATCGACGAATTGAAACCGGACCTGACCTACACCGGGCGACCGGTCCAGATTTTGGATGAAAAGACCCGGGTAACCCGGAACCGGACGATCAAATTTTTCAAGGTGCTGTGGAGTAACCACACCGCGGAAGAGGCGACGTGGGAAAGTGAAGATTTTCTCCGCACCAACTACCCGGAATTTTTATCTTTGTACAGTTTGTAATTACCTCTCCCGTCTCGTTCCTGTTTTGTAATCTCGGGACGAGATTCTTTTAAGGGGGGAGGAATGTAAAAGTCCCAAAAATGTGTATGAATAAGAACTATGGTTTGAGTTCATATGGGTTGCAAGGACAGGAAAAATGGGACTTGCAAAAAAAATTTTCTTCATGCAAGGTAAAACATGGATGAATATCCAACATGAGGTTCACCTTTTTATTGAAAAGTGTTGGACCAATAAGGAGTTAAATACCTCCTTGCATGTAAGTTTAAAAATCAGATTTTAAATTCAAAGTTCACACATGTAGGGACCAAAAACTTTGAATAAACATGCAGCCCTATAGTTGGGATTATAAGGAAAAGTTTGTTCACAAACTTTTCATTTATAGGGTGGGCTCAAAAAGGAGTTAAAGAGGAGAATTTGCAAACTTCAACCAAATTCAAATTTGGCAAGCAAAAATTCAAACTGAATTGGGAGGATTCAAATTCTAACCCCCATTTTAAAACTCAGAATTGTGGGAATCATGAGGATCAGCTTGAGAAGATATTTGGGGAGGAACTGTGGAGTGGGACCCACATGTCATAGAGCTAAAAGAGGAGCCTTGCACCTTAAGTCTCAGCCCCAGTGGGGAAAATCGTAGAGCAGCACGTGGGCCAAGAGCTGCTCCCACCGTGGAGCCACGGGGGCGCTCGGCAGCGCCACCAGCTGCTGCATTTCCCCACACACGGCGCCCTGAGGCGGTTCTGCGACCTGATAAACCCCCCCTGGACGAAGCAAAGGCCGTCCCTTCTTCTCTCCTCGCGAGCGCACGGCCAGCGACCGTCTTCCCCGCCGCCTCTCGGTCCGATCGGAAGAACGGCGAAACCACCACGCTCTTTCCTCCCCTGACCTGCTAAACAGCACCGCGAGCTCGGCCTCCACCTCCCTGACCCGCAAGCCAGCGAGCTGCGGCCTCCAGTACCCGAGGACAACCGCCGCCGCGGCGACCTAAGCCGAGGGAGTGATCGGGCGCTCGTGGACAGCCCTCCACAACGGGTTTCACGGCCGAGCGATCACACCTACGGACGCGCACGGGTGCGGTGCTGCTCTCAGCCCAAGCTCAGGCCATACCGTGAAGCATCGCCGGCGAATTTCGAAGTTTTGCTCCGGCGACCCCATTCCGAGCTTCCTGTATGACTCTTTCAAATTCTTGCCCTCTGATCCTCCTTAAGTAATCAAATTTGGCACATGGACGCTGGATTAGACGGCGGTCATTTCTCCTTTAGGATCCAGCGCATGAAAACACCTCAGCACGACGGAATTCGAGCTCGACTAGAGGTGTTCATGGCGGACCCATTCGGTCGCACGGCGACAACCTATTTACCGCCGCTCCCGAGCCATTTTGAGGTCGTGCCGATCTTCCTAGAGCTGCGCTGGTGCTGTAGGGCGCGTCGGCGCAGGTTTTGGCTGGCCGGAAACCCTAGGCGACGCTGCCGAACTACCACAGAGGCAGTCACACGTCGCCGGCCATGTTCCGGTCGTCGACAACCCTAGCCAACCCCACCGCCGTGTTCCTCGGGGTCACAAACTCCCTGGCGGCGAGTTTCAGCTCAGGCGGTGGCCGGAAACGGCGAGCCGGCGAGCTCCGGCGTCGGGCCGGCGAGGGACAGCGCGGGCGCGGGGAAGAAGCGGGAGGTAGAAGACGAAGCGTGGGCCCCGTCTGTCAGCAGCTCAAATTTTAAACCCAGGATCGGGTGTGGCCGGGATCCCGTGTGTTGGCGCGCAGAGACGCTGTGGCCCGGTGTGGCTTCGTTTCTATTGGCTGGAATTCAAAACTGTGGGTCCAGCCGAATTTGCTGTAGGGAAATAATTCCAGACTTAGCTCAATCTTGGGAAATTCATATCTCCCTGTAGAAAACTCCAATTTGAGTGATTCCAATTGGGTTGGATTCATCTCTCTGAGTTCTAACCAAATATGAACCCAGATTTCTATGAGAGTTAATATTATATTCTGGAAAATTCTTTGAAGGTTTTCTGAAAAAGAATTATTGAGGGAGTTTGGGTTACCCAAAAATACCCAAATTTTGCCAGAATATTCTTTAGCATATTTTTGACCTTATAGCAAATTTTCAGCTCATTTGAAGATCATGTGAGTAGGAATTTGCTAAAAACAATGTCCTGTGTTCATAAGAGTCCAGAAACATTTTCAGAAAATGTTTCCCACTTCCAAAAATCTGTTCTGAGCAATCCATAGCTCCAAAAATCATAGGAAAATTTAGACAAGATCTCTGGGACATACTTGGAATTGTAGTTCACTTAGTTGGGCATGAAAATGCACATTACTACAGAATTAATTCTATTGAGTACAAATGCTTAAAGAATTGTTCTGGGAGAACTACCCAAGTAAAAGGGCTGAATTTTGGACCAGATGAATCTCATGTGATCAAGAACTCACATGTAAATTATCAGCCCAAGATGAGTCCTGGAACTCCCTGTCCTTATTCTCCATACTTATGTATAAGGGAAAAATACATAAGAGATATTGTGAGAATTATGGAGGACACAATATGACTCCACATTAGCTGCAATTTGGCAAGCTAAATCCTTAGGTAGTATAGAACCTGCTGTAAAAGTTTTGAGTCCATTGGAGTTCTTGTTCTTCAGTTGCACTCAAATCTTTTCAGCTTATCTATTATGTTCATTAGAGAAAAGGGTTAGTGTATAGCTAAGGGCCTTAAGGTCAAATCAGTTTAATTCTGTTCTTTGCACAACAGAGGCAAACCAAGCCATGCTTGGCTTTTCCACACAACCTCTGTTCTTAAGAAAGTAATTCTATAACTTCTTTCCATTACATTCCATGAAACATATCCATATGCATTTCAATAGGAACCACAACGAAGGGGACTCAAAGGAGTGATTCATCAAAGTGGATCAAGCTCCGGAGAGTCAAGGGTGGATCTGCAAGGATACTAACTGCTCATATACGACTGCCCTGCAAAACAGGCAAGCTCCGGTTTGCATTTAACAGCTGTTAAGTTTTTGTTTTGTATTCACTTTCGGTCAAGGTATGAACTGTGCATTAGGTCTAGTGATTGATACTCCTCTTGCATAACCAAATGACCCATTGAGTATTGGGTAGGTGTCTTTCACCGCGTAGAACTGCCATGCTTAAGTACGGTTCGGTAGAAGTCGAGTGGTGAGATGCTACTCGCAGATTTAGGAACAACAGGGGCATACAGGATTGGTTCGTAATTGAATTAGCAAGTTAAAGTTGAGACCGGAAGGTTGTAGGAGCAGCAGGACATAGGGGCCTGGGTGCTGTAGACCTGTCCGTGTCGGTCAAGGACCGATCCGTATGCGGCCCTGTTGAACAAGTTTGAGTTGTGTACCGGACTCATGCTGGCTATATGGGACCCAGTAAACCGATGTACCTCGGGAAGCTGTCGTTGGGACTTTTCGGGTCGCCTCAGGCGGACGGCCGGTGTGCAGTATGTGGGGAATATTCTCATGACATCTCACGTCGGAAGGTGCACCATGAGGGTAGCTACTGTACGGGGCGACTTGATCGATTCAGCGGGGGTGAAACGGGGGAAAGGCTGCCACGTACGACGTCAGTGATGGTTGTTGTAGGCAACGTCGAGTACGGGCGTACGTGTCGTGTAGTCCGGGTGTTATTGATTCGAATCACCGTCGCTCGCGGAATGGACCGAGCATACTTGTTCTCACAGTCGTGACGTAGTAAGAACTTGCATGAGAAAGGAACTAATCATATTGATGTGAAGTATTATACTAGTGTTGTATTGGATCTCGATGAATAGGCTAGTGCAAACTCGATTCTTTTATGCCATGAGCAATTCACATCGGGGGAAAACGTTTCTTGTTTGATTGTGGACTCCCGATGTAGCGTGCCCAGGGTTACTTAAAATGCTGCAATTAATACTTGAAAGTAAGGATTCACTTTTAGGCGAGTTAATTATGCTTATGCCATCCTATGTTAGGTTCATAACCTCACTTAGAGTTTCATGTTTAGGGTGACGGTTAAGTCTTGCTGAGCGTTATGCTCACGGATGCTATCCGAGTTGTTTTGCAGGTAATTGACTCGCTGATTATGAGAAGGGGTGCCGATGAGACTCGGGAACCTCCGAGTGCTTACTCTAAGAGCATCCTCGCCGCTGCAGATTGTCTTTGTGTTGCTAGTAAGAAACGTCCGCGGGCTGGACCGTTTCTTTGTTGCTAGTTTAGATATGAGTCGTGAGAGTGATAGTCTTCCGCTGTAGTTTACTCTGATATACTTATTTGTAAAACATTCTTGTACGCTTCCGCAAACTATTTATGTAATATGATGTATGTTCATCGACCCGTGTGCTGTTGGGTGCCGCATAACACGGCACCACCCGACGAGGTCCCGTGGGGCCGTCTCAGCGTGGTATCTGAGCCGTTTCACATGGCATCAGAGCCTCTCACAAGTGCGTGGTGCTCTCTTCGATCAGGGCGGCTGCGGAGATAAGAGGACCGCGAGGCGGTTCAGCAGGTCGGGGCAGCAAGCAGGTGCTGTCCCGATCGACTTCTCGCCGTGGCGGCCGCTGCAGCAAGCGCAAGTAACCTAGCTGAGTTTTCAGTCGGTTGTTTTTGCTTCAGTGGCTGACATGTGGGTCCCACTGCCCTTTTAACCCCTGAACTTAACTCCATTTCACTGTTGTAAACAGTAAGCCCTAAAATGCTCATGGTGATTTGAATTATTCACCCCTGAGCCATTTGAATTGATTAGAATTCAATCTGAGTTTGGTTTGACAAAATTTCAGCACATGTTCAGTTTGAAATTCAAATAAAGTTTGAATTTGCTACACTTAGCTCATGCCAATATCAACTCCAAATGGAGTGAAAATTGGTGTGTGAGCTCACAAAAATGTGTTGAGTAAAAATATGCCTCCCACTTTTGAATTCATGGGATAGAAACAGTTTGAATTTGAATTTGAGTTCAAACCACCCTCTTTCTAGCTATACCCAAAAGGACCTCAAAAAGGTTTTAAATTTGGGTGAAACTTGGCATGGACATTCCTAGCAAGGTGTAGGAGTTTTCCAAATGTCCAGCCCCTATATGATGTATGTGGGAAATACCACTGTTGCATTTTGTGAGTTTGTTCTCTAATGATCATGTTGATAATGGTTACTTGCTCTTCAAATGTGTTCATCAACTTTCTTCAAATGAGGTGTGTGTGTGGTGATGAACACTTTGAATGTGTCAAAAACTGAGTCCTTTACACAGTGCCAGCCCACGCAGAGCTGCAGGATAGTCGTCTTGTACGGCTGGCGCCCGTCTGGGTTCTTGACATTGTACCACTCTGTATCCAGGCCGACAATGAGGGCCCCGGATTGTTCCCGCGAACCTACAAAAGGAAGTGCTCGACATCGGCGCTAGAGGACGTGACGGTGGTCTCGATCACAGTGCCGTTCAACATGATCTTGGTGGTTGCCGGCGGGCCACCAGAAGGTTGCCGCTTGGCTCCAGCGCTTGGCTCCGGGAGCGCCAGTGATGGTTGCTTGCATTTTCCGCCTTGATGATCACCAGCGGGGAGGCGAGACGAGGATCCTGCAGACGCGGTGGTTGTGAAGAGCGAGGAAGATGGAAGGGCGCTGCGAGGAAGATGTGGATGGTCGCTGTGAGGAAGATGAGGAAGTGCGCGGCAACTGCTTATTATAAAGGCATTTCAGATTCTAGCAGTTGCAGCACCATCAACGAGGTACCATAACTGAATGATGGATAATTTGAATTTTGACATGTTGGATTTCTTTAAAAAAATTAACAAAATTCATACATGTATAAATAAGACAATATGTTCATACAAACCAACTTTCAGTGGAAGATCCATTTTTTAGGAGATATGACAATCTGAATAATATGTGCACATAAATTAATGTTACATTTACCAAAACATAACAATGTTACCTATATAAGTTTTAAACTTTTTGTTCCATCTTGTATATATTATTTTTTGAAGAATATAGAAAAAAGGATCATCGAGTTTGGACTTAATTTGCAGAATCTATACATGTTTGAGTATTTACATTGGAATCTAGATAAAAAATAAAGCAAAGGAAGAAGAAACTGAAGAGCAGACCTATGAAGAGACAATTATCGCAAACGGTTTCTAATATATAACCGCCTGTGAAAAAAGTTTACTAAGTTTAGGATTAATTAATATTATTGATCAAAATAAGTGGGCTTGTAAAAGCATAAATTCCAAGTTCTTGTAATATCATTTAGTATTACAGGTGCCCATTAAATTTCACTTAGAAAAACCTTTGAAATTGATCAGAACATGAAAAAATAGCATAATTGTCATTTTTGTATCTTGCATAGTACATTGATTTTGTGAGTGCATTTTTCTATGGGACTTTTTAGTCATCAAACCAACCTCTATCAATTTTTTCAGATTTTAAAAAAATGTTTGAATCAATGTGTGTTCAAAATTTGAAGAATGCCTCATATGTATATGAGCATTTCATTACAAGGAGGGATAATTTGAATTTTGACATGTTGGATTGCTTTAAAAAATTAAAAAAATTCAAACATTAATAAATAAAGACAATATGTTCATACAAACCAACTTTCAGTTGAAGATCCATTTTTATAGTAGATATGAAAATCTGAATAATATGTGCATATAAATTAATGTTGCATTTATCAAAACATAAGAATGTTACCTATATAAGTTTTAAACTTTTTGTTCCATCCGGTATATATTATTTTTTAAGAATATAGCAAAAAAGATCATCGAGTTTCGACTTTTGCAGAATCTATACATGTTTGAGTATTTACATTGGAATCTAGATAAAAATAAAGCAAAGGAAGAAGAAACTGAAGAGCGGACCTATTAAGAGGCAATTATCGCAGGCGGTTTTTATTATATAACCGTCTGTGAAAAAAAGTTTACTAATCTAGGATTAATTGATATTCTTGATCAAAATAAGGGGGCTTGTAAAAGCTCGAATTCCAAATTCTTATAATAATTTAGTATTACAGGTGCCCATTAAATTTCACTTGGAAGAACCTTTAAAATTGGTCAGAACATGAAAAATAAATATATAGCATATTTCTCATTTTCGTATCTTGCATAATACATTGATTTTGTCAGTGCATTTTTCTATGGGACTTTTTAGTCATCATACCAACCTCTATGAATTTTTCAGATTTTTACAAAATTGTTTGAATCAATGTGTGTTCAAAATTTGAAGAATGCCTCATATGTATATGAGCATTTCATTGGAATGAGGGATAATTTGAATTTTGACATGTTGGATTGCTTTAAAAAAATTTAAAAAATTCATACATGTATATATAAGATAATATGTTCATACAAACAAACTCTCAGTGGAAGATCCATTTTTCAAGGAGATATGACAATCTGAATAATATGTGCATATAAATTAATGCTATATTTACTAAAACATAACTATGCTACCTATATAAGTTTTAAACTTTCTGTTCCATCTGGTATATTAATTTTCGAAGAATATAGAAAAAGAATCATTGAGTTTGGACTTAATTTGCAGAATCTATACATGTTTGAGTATTTACATTGGAATATAAATAAAAAATGAAGCAAAGGAAGAAGAAACCGAAGAGCAAACCTATGGAGAGGAAATTATCGCTGGCGGTTTTTAATGGACCACCTTAAAAACCTGCCTGTGATAATGGACGACTAAATAAAGCACCGCTCGTACACTGCAAAAACCTAACTCGGGAGATTTCACATCGACGCGGTCAGGCTGCCAAAAAAAATACCTTTTCCCCACACCAACATCCTCTCCCTCGCAGCGGAGCCCACTTCGCCGTCCTCACCCTCGCCTCCATGCGCGCGCACGTCGTCGTCCTGGCCTCCAAGTGCCATCACTTTACGCTAGCTTTATGAACCTTGTGTGAAACTTTCAGCCTTCAGTTGCATTCTAAAAATGATTACTATCATATTTTTATTTTTACAGTTTGAGATCGAAGATGGACCGCCGAGCATGGATGTACAACATGTCAAGACCTGATCCTATGTATATTCAAAATGTTGCAAACTTTATTGAAGCGTCCAAGACACATGCGAAGATGCAAAAGATCGATGATATATTATGTCCATGTATCGACTGTGAAAATAAGATTGCTCGGATAGATACTATAGTAATCAAATTACATTTGGTGAATGGGGTTTCAATGAAAACTACAAAATATGGACAGAGCATGGTGAGTTAGATACACATGAGGTGGATAAAGATGATGAGAGAGGTTCTGACGACTATAATGCTCATATCGATTATGGTAGTTACAATCAGAATGATGATGGTGATGGAGATGTTGTGTCACATCGACCACATCTATTGATTTCTACGGGAGCAAGTAAAGGTTTAAGTAAAATGGAGACATTGCAGAATGCGGCGATGGAGCTCTTATATGATGAATCAAAGGATTGTGATAAAGAGTTTACTACATTGTGTGCAGTCCTAGATATACTAAAGTTGAAAGCCACACACGGATGGTCCAATTGTAGTTTCTCTGATCTTTTGAATCTTTTGGCAGAAATTCTTCCAAATCCCAATAAACTGCCCAGAAGCACTTATAAAACGAAGAAACTTCTTTGCTCGATGTCACTAGGTGTGAAAAAATACACACGTGTGTGAACCATTGTATTATGTGTCGCAAAGAGCATGAGCTCATAACTAGATGCCGTATCTGCGGTGTCAGGAGATACAAGAAGGACTACAATCACCATTATATTACCAACATGAATAAGACACTGAAGAGTAAGAAGAATATTATTGGCCTTGAAGGTGACGATGACGATACTTCTGACAATGCAGGCGAGAAGAATAAGAGAAGAATTCCTGCCTTGGTGATGTGGTACCTTTCAGTAATTGATCGCTTGAAGCCTTTTTTCTCAAACCCTAGGGAGGCTAAACTTATGCATTGGCATTCTGAGCAGCGCAAGAAGAATGAAAAATATATTCGATAGCCTGGTGATGCAACCCAGTGGAAAATTTTTGATATTCAGTATCCATAGTTTGCAAAGGAAATAAGAAATGTAAGGTTTGCCTTGGGTACAGACAGAATAAATCCATTTGGTGAAAAAAGGAGCATACACATCACATGGCCCATGGTATTAACGATATACAACCTACCCATATGGTTGTGTAAGAAAAGGAAATATATTTTGTTATATATTCTTATACAAGGTCCAAAACAACCCGGCATTGAAATTGATGTCTTCTTGAAACCTCTAATAGAATATATGGCGAAACTATGGAATGAAGAGGTACGTACATAAGATGAGTACAAGCAGGCGTATTTCACGCTAAGAGCAATGATATTCGTTACCGTGCATGATTATCCTGGACTGTTTACATTATCGGGATAAATGAAATGGAAGAAAGGTTGTGTAAGGTGTGTGGATGGAACTGGATTTTTGTACCTCACTTCATCCTGAAGGGACGGTGTACATGAGACACCTGCGGTTCTTGACAGATACACACAATTACAGGAAGATGAAACAACAATTTGATGACACAATCAATAAAGATACTGCACCAAAACCTTACAGTGGAAAACTCGTGTTTGAAATGGTCAAGAACATTCAGGTTGCTTTCGGTAAGGGCATAAAATGTAAAGGAACAAAGAGAAAGAAAACTACAGCTTTGGTTGATACAACTGACACGGCTTTCAATAAACAATTGATTTTTTTCAAGTATCTTACGTACTGGAAGAACATGGAAATTCACCATAGTATTGATTTGATGCACGTTACAAAGAATGTATTTGACAACATCATTGAAACCTTGCTGGACATGCCGACGAAAACAAAGGACGGAATAAAATCACGTACAGACATAGTAAATCTTTATATGAGACTAGAGCTTCACCCGGTAGAAAAGGCCAATGGGAAACATTACCTTCCCCCAGCCAGCTACAACTTGACACTACAGGAGAAAAAGGCAACTTATGGATGCTTGCGTGGGATCATAGTGCCCACGAGTTTCTCATCCAATATCTGCAAACTAGTTTCGATGAAAGATTTTTCATTACTCGGCTATAATTCTCACGACTCTCACATGATGATGACAGTGTTCCTTGCCATTGCAATAAGGGTCATCAAACCTGAGCATGTAAAAGTTTTCATCACACGTTTGTGTTACTTCTTCAATGAAGTATCACAAAAGGTGATAGCGCGGGAAGACTTAGACTATTTTAAAACGTACATCGTCGAGACTATGTGCAAGCTTGAGATGTATTTCCCACCATCCTTTTAAGATATGCAAGTACACCTAATCATACATCTTATTGATCAGATAAAAGCATTGGAGCCACTATATTTACATCATATGTTTCCGTTCGAGAGATATTTAGGAGTATTAAAGGATTACGTGAGGAACCGTGCTCACCTAGAGGGTTCAATTATGGAAGGATACACTACTGAAGAAGTGATTGAGGGTTGCGCTGATTACATGAAAGATGGAAAGCCGATAGGTGTGCCTATACCAGTACATGAGGGTAGACAAGGTGGGAGAGGAAAAGTGGGTAAGAAAACTATTATTGTTCAGCATCACAAATTAGTACACTGTGCACATTTTGTGTCGGTGCCCGAGGACGGCATTGGGTGCTGCCGTGCGATGCGGCACCCAACAGCACACGGGTCAAGGACAAACATCATATTACATAAATCATTTGCGGAAGCATACAAAGAGTACTTTACAAATACTTTACCTCAACTACTACTACAGCGGAATACTACAACTCTCACGACACATTTCTAGTTTAGCATGAAAGAAACAGTCCATCCCTCGGACGTTTCTTACTAGTAACACGAATACAAACCGCAGCGGCGAGGATGCTCATGAGTAACCACTTGGAGGTCTCCTTGTCTCATCGGCAACCATTCTCATAAGCATAAAGTCAATACCTATAAAACAACTAGGATATCATCCGTGAGCATAAAGCTAAGCAAGACTTAACCGTCAAACCTAGCCATGAAACTCTACATGAGGGTATAAACATAAAGTGGGACAGCATAATGCATATTGAACTCGCCTAAAAGTAAATCCTTGCTTTCAGGTATTATTTGCAGCAAATTAAAAGTAACCTTGGGCACCTCACATCGGGAGTCCACAATGAAACAAGAAATGCTTTCCCCTGATGCAAATTGCTCACGGTGTAAATGAATCGAGTTTGCTCTAACTATTCATAAAAGATAACAGCACACAGCTAGTATAAACTTCAATCCAAAATGATTAGTTCCTTTCTCATGCAAGTTCTTACTACATCACGACTGTGAGAACAAGTATGCTCAATCCTCTTCAGCGAGCGATGGTGATTCAAATCAATAACACCCGGACTACGCGACACGTACGTCCGTACTCGACATTGCCTACAGAAACCATCACTGACGTTGTACGAGGCAGCCTTTCCCCCGTTTCACCCAAGTTGAATCGATCCAATCACCCCGTACAGTAGCCACCATTATGGTGCACCTACCGACATGAGATGTCATGAGAGTGTTATCCACATACTGCACACCGGCCTTCTCGCCTGAGTTAACCGGAAAAGGCTCAACGCAAGCTTCCCAAGGTACATCGGTTTACTGGGTCCCATATACCCAGCATGAGTCTGGTACACAAACCAAACTTGCTCAATAGGACCACATACGGATTGGTCCTTGACCGACATGAACAGGTCTAACACACCCAGGCCCCTATGTCCTGCTGCTCCTACAACCTGCCGGTCTCAACTTCAACTTGCTAATAATTTTCGGAACCAATCCCGTATGCCCCTGTTTTTCCTGATCATGCGAGTAGCATCTCACCACTCGACTTCTACTGAACCTTACTTAAGAATGGCAGTTCTACACGATGAAAAGACCTCTACCCAATACTCTTTATTTGGTCATGCAAGAGGAGTATCAAATCATTTAGACCTAATGCACAGTTCATATCCTAACCAACAAGCGAATACAAAGTAAAAACTTAAAAGCTGTTAGATGCAAACCGGAGCTTACCTGTTTTGCAGGGATGTACTATATATAAGTAATTAGTGTTGATGTTCCTTGCTGATCACTTCCTTGATTCTCCAGAGTTTGAATTTACAAAGGCTCCTATTAAATTCCTTTTTAGCCCACCCTAAAAATGAAAAGTTTGCCACCCTGAATTTCCTCAAATTCCAAAGTATAGGGATGCATAAGTATTCAAAAGTTTGGCCACAATTCGCGGTGGACTTTGACTTTGAAAAGCTGATTTTTAGCTTTCATGCAAATGAGTGTTTAAGTACACATTGGTTCAACACATTCAAATGAACATGTGAGCCTCTTTTAGGATGAACATCCATGAACAACTTTGCATGTAGAAAAGTTTTAGCAAGTCCCATATTTCATGAATTTGCAAGACAGACTTTCAAGCCTTCGTTTATTTCATATACAATTTTGGGACTTTACATTCCCCCCCCCCCCCCTTAAAAGAATCTCATCCCCAGATTACAAAAGAAGAACGAGATGGGAGAGGTAATTACAAATTGGATAATTGGTGCGGAGGTAATCTTCACTTTCCCACGTCGCCTCTTCTGCGGTATGATTACTCCACAACATCTTGTAAAATTTTATCGTCCGGTTCCGGGTTATCCGGGTCTTTTCATCCATAATCTGAACCGGTCGCTCAGTTTAGGTAAGGTCCGGTTTCAATTCGTCGATCACTTCGGTGCTGACAGCAGCGGTGAATTTGGGGCATTTCCGCAGCTGTGACACATGAAACACGTCATAAACTCCCGCAAGACTTGCCGGTAGTTCCAGCCGATAGGCTACAGGTCCGCTCTTCTCCGTGATAGCAAATGGACCTATAAAGCGGGGAGCGAGTTTCCCCTTTACGCCGAACCGGTGAATTCCCTTCACTGGAGATACACGAAGATAAACGTGCTCTCCGACGTCAAAATGCAACGGCCTACGCCTTTGATCAGCGTAGATCTTCTGTTGGGATTGTGCAGCATTCAAATTCTCTTGTATGAACCGAACTCAGTCTTCGGCTTCGTTGACAAGATCAATCCCGACCAGTACTCTTTCGCCGGACTCACACGGATTCAATGGTGTGCGACACTTCCGGCCATAGAGAGCCTCGTATGGTGCCATTTTTATACTCGCTTGATACCCGTTGTTATATGAAAACACCGCCAACGGTAAGTGATCAGCTCAATTCTTACCGTGGTGTATGGCACACGCTCTCAACATATCTTCCAGCACTTGGTTCACCCTCTCCGTCTGCCCTAAGGTTTTAGGGTGATATGCGGAGCTTCTAATCAGCTTGGTGCCCAACGAGGCGTGCAGCTGCTCCCAAAAACGAGCAACAACAACGCACCTCGATCTGAAATGATAGTCTTCGGAACACCATGTAAGCATTAATTCTTGAGATATATAACTCCACATATTTCTTGACTTGATAATGAATGTTCACCGGTATGAAAGGAGCTGATTTCGTCAACCGGTCGACGTCACCCAAATCAAGTCATGCTTCCGGGATGTGAGCGGTAATCCGACGATAAAGTCCATACTTACATCCTCCCATTTCCATGCCAGTATCTTCAGTGGTTGTAGCGGTCTGGCTTTCCGCATATGATCAGCCTTGACCCATCTACACGTATCACATTCGGATACGTACTTGGCGATTTCCCGCTTCATTCACGTCCACCAAAATTTCTGTTTCAAATCTTGGTACATCTTATTGCTCTGGGATGAATGGAAAACTTCGACAGCTGGGTTTCATCCAAATTCTTCTTCCAAAGTTTCATGTTACGCGGTACCACTATACGGTCGTAAAACCATAGCGTACCATTCTCACCCTTCCAGAAACATTTCACCTCTCCGTTGTCTATTCTTCTCCGTATGTGAGACATACCCCTGTCTCTTCTTTGAGCCTCAACAATCTCTTTGCAGATCGTTGGGATGAGAGCAATATTATGAAGTGCTCCATACGGAATGACACGGAGACTCGGTTCTTCCTCTTCCAACTCAGCAATCGCCAAGTTGTGAACGTGGGTTTTCCGACTAAGTGCGTCTGCAACCACGTTCGCTTTTCCTGGATGGTAGTGGATCTCGATTTTATAATCTCTTATGAGCTCCAACCATCTCCGTTGTCTCATATTCAGCTCCTTTTGCGTGAAGATATACTTCAAGCTTTTATGATCGGTGTAGAGGTGGACAAGATCGCCAAGCAAATAATGCCTCCACATTTTTAACGCCAACACCACAGCAGCAAGCTCGAGATCGTGAATTGGATAATGCTGCTCATGGTTTCGCAGTTGACGAGACCCATACGCGACTACACGCCCTTCTTGCATAAGAACACAGCCGAGACTGATGCCGGATGCATCACAATAGACATCAAATGGCTTCGTCGTGTCCGGCTGAGCAAGAACTAGAGCTGTTGTGAGATGTTTTACCAGAATCTTTAATGCGGATTCACATGCTGCATTCCACATGTATTTAGTGCCCTTCTTCAGCAGCTCTGTAATCGGTTTAGCAATTTTTGAGAAGCTCGGAATGAACCTCCGATAATACCCCACTAAACCTAGGAAACTTTGGACCTCGTGGATTGAATTTGGGGATTTCCACTTCAGCAATTGTTCAATTTTGCTAGGGTCCATGGCAATACCCTCTGCTGAAATAATATGGCCTAGAAAAGGCACTTGATCAATCCAGAACTCGCACTTGCTGAACTTGGCGTATAATTTGTGCTCCCTCAACCGTTGTAGCACGATACGTAAATGTTCAGCGTGCTCTTCTTCGGATTTGGAGTAAACAAAAATGTCATCGGTGAATACCACGACGAAATTGTTTAACTCCGGCATGAACACCGAATTCATCAAATACATGAAGTGTGCCGGAGCGTTGGTTAACCCAAATGACATGACGAGATACTCATAGAGTCCATATCTCATCGAGAAAGCTGTCTTCGATATGTCCTCTGTCGGATCTTGATTTCATGATATCCCGACCGCAGATCCATCTTTGAAAATACCTTTGCACCCACTAGTTGGTCGAACAAAATGTCGATGCGGGGCAAAGGATACTTGTTCTTTGTAGTGACAGCATTTAGAGAATGACCGTCAACACATAACCTTAGTGTTTCGTCCTTCTTATTAACGAACAGCGCAGAGCAACCCCAAGGTGAAGAACTTGGTCTTATGACACCCTTGCTCATGATCTCAGTCAGCTGCTCCTTCAACTCCGGCTAGTTTGTTAGGTGTCATCTTGTAAGGCCTTCGTGATAGGTGTTGTTCCCGGCGCCAGTTCAAACTTGAACTTGACGTCCCGTTCGGGCGGCATGCCCAGTAAATCCTCGGAAAACACATCGGAGTAATCATGTACCACTGGAATATCTTCAAGTTTTATCACTTCCATGTGGTAGGCTTCTGCCATTTCTTGATCTTCGCTGTCTAAAAACAGCGTGTGATGACCGTGAATCGGCGAGTCAATCTGAACAGTCCGGTTACCGATATCGAGAAAGGCAATGTGATGGTTTAACCAAGACATCCCCTATATTACATCTATCTTCTGCCCATTCCAACATAATCAGCGATGTCGGGTATAATTTTCTTCCCAAACATAAAGCTGCTCGGGACACAATCTGATTAGCAGAGATATTTCCTCCCTGTGAACGTATAAGATAACTTGTCGAGGGAGTATTGGTGGATAGTTGGTGCTGATCCACGCTTGATTTGGTGGTAAAATTGTGGGTAGCACCGTGTAGGATCGAAGTACACGTGTAAAGCTACCAGATGGCGGGAGAATGGTAGATAAAAACTTTTCAGCGGAAGCAATAAAACACCCTTCAGCAGAAAACCGATCTGTGAAAGAAACCGTGTGTGCAACTAATCTAAACGTGTTCAACTGTGACAAAACCAGTATATATTGTAGAGAATCAAGTCACGATGACTTCACAACAAGAATCATGAAAAATCCGTTCAGAGAAACTCAAGTTACGATCGAAAGATCGAACAAAGGTCAATCTGTCCTACGCGAGAAAAACAGTTCCGGAATACTGCAAAGAAACTCGTGTAGATCAGAAACCACAAATTTAATGACCGTGAAATTTTCACAGATGATAGATAATCAAGTTTTGATGACAACCCAAAAAGAATCACATCAATTGGATCGGTAAAACTCGAGTTATGATAATCCACCGAAGCAAGGTAGTGCTAAACAGAAACTCCACGAGAAAAACTTGTCTGAAACAAGTCGGACGAACAAGGCACAAAAGTTCCTTCAGAATACGAATTTTATTTATCAAAACACAAGAGGAACAGCCCCAAAGTCGTGCACCACGAGCTCTGGCCTCCCTTGCTTATATAACCAGCTCTATGGCCAATCCAATTCAAACTAGGACTCCTACTCCTACTTGGATTCAAACTGTAACTTTCCAATACTGCTCAAGACTCTTCTATACGAAGATAGAAGCAATATTAAGACTTCCAAACACTTTGGGAACGTCCCAAACATTGCTAAAACAACTCAAATTCGTGACCCACACGAAATCCTATCATAACCAACTCCAAACTTTCCATATTTGAGTCAAACACGACTCAGCCGCAGCCTGAGTCCATAACCGTGTCGGTTGGACCTTTCCGACCAATTCTTTACGTCCACATCTCTTCATCACGCCTTGGAACCATGCATCCACATCCATGCACTCCTTGCACACGTGCAAACATCTTCCAACGACGTCCAATATACCTTCATATGCATTGTTCTTGATTCAAACATACTGCGCAACCTCCCGATCAACTCAACCACAATTCCTCCCGAACTTGGTTGTTGAACCTCATCTTCTCCCTAAGACTAGTTCAATGGATCCCGTCACCAGCCATGTATTGAACTCAAGCAAGACCTGCACATGAATAAACAACCAATACTTCCGAGCACAAGTCCTCAACTTGACTCTCGTTAGTTCCGAAACTACAACATCTTACGTGAGCACCTCACATAAGCACGTTGTAAACCATAGCAAAATGATATCAGCCATAACCACCAAAACACACCAAAAACTTAGTAAAATAATACTAATCAAACTTTCCATAAGAGTAAAGCAAGTTCGAAACATTGCAAGTTAAAAGCGGAACCATTGCAATCAGGCTCCGAACCTTACCAAAGCTAACCGGACCTTGAACCGGAGCTTACCAAAGCTAGTCGGACCTAGCGCCGGAGCTTACTAAAGCTTAGTCGGACCTAGCACGGAACTTATCAAAACTAGTCGGACCTAGCACCGGAGCTAGCAAAAACAAGTCGGACCTAGCCAAAATAAGTCAGACCAAGACAAAGCAAGTCGGACCTTACGTCGGACCTTGCCGGAGCTACCCAAAACAAGTCGGACCTATCGTCGGACCTTGCAGGAGCTTGGACCTCGAGTCGGACCTTGTTAAAAAGGTGTTTTGGTAGTATTCAAAACTTTTATCGTCAATGCCAATGTATTCAGCACACATAGGTCTAACAATCTCCCCCTAGATGAATGCATTGACAACACCACATAAAATCCAAACATTGGCTTATTCACATGAAAAGTTTTGAAAACAATTTCCGCCCCTTTGTAAATCAGAAATTAAATGAGAAGAAAAACAAAAATACCAAAAGTTCTCCCCCTAAGAAGAATCGTGCCAAAACACTTGTGAATGTGTGCAATGTGTGATCAATTTCTCCCCATTTGACAATGTATTCAGCAAGGTACAAAAGAGAAATTTTAATTTGTTATGAGCACATTATAACATATACATATAAAACAAAGCTCATCCAAATCATACTATCAAGTAACTTACACTATCACATCAATGAGATACATAAAGTAGTGTAAGCCATCCTAGAGATCAAGTGTAATTTTCAATTTAAGCAAGTCATGATCTCACAAACTTAACTATTTCAAGACCTGAAAGCATAACACTTGTTGCTGCATTTTATTTATCATTTAAAGCACAAATTTTGATCTTATGACATTTGCAAGAGATTATATGCAGCATCAGCCTTATTCTAACCAACCAAGCCAAGCCTATGTCATTTGACAGTCAGAAGCTTAAGGACATGGTTTTAGTCATACACAACTCCTTTCAAGTTCATATCTAAGTGCAATGATAAGCCATCTCAAAAGAAGAAGTGCGATGCATGCATATTCTCTTGATCTTTTCTCATTTTTTTATTTGAACATAAAAACTCAACATGTGAGTTGATTACTTGATTAATTCTTTATGATTAAAAGCACTTGTGAGCATGCAACAAGTTCAAAACAGCAAGAAAGTTCTACCATGACCAGATTTAGTGTAAGTAATTATTCCAATTACTAGACATGGTAAAAAGTACAAAATGTATAACACAAGTAATGTAGTAAGAACTTTCAGCATAAAAAAGGGATCACAAATTCATATATGCATGAAATACTATGCTCATATTATTTTAATTTCAGATTCACACATAGACTTCCCAAGTTTCAAAATTCTCCCTCAATTTAAGCCATGAGGATGCATAACCCCTATTTCACGATGAATGTAACAAAAACGAGTGAAATCCAAAGGTTTTGTAAAAATGTCAGCCAATTGTTGTTCGGTATCTACATGGTGAAGCACAGTGTTCCCTTTTTTGACATTATCACGGAGAATGTGATACCTAATGTAAATGTGTGTAGTTCTCGAATGTTGCACGGGGTTTTTAGCAATGCAAATTGCACTAGTGTTATCACAAAACAGTGGAACACTATCTAGATCAACCCCATAGTTCTTAAGTGTTTGAATATTCCAAAGAATTTGTGAGAAAGCACTAGCAGCAGCTACATATTCAGATTCGGTTGTCGATTGTGCAACTGAACTTTGTTTTCTAGAGGACCAGGCAACAAGTGAATTACCAAGAAAATGACTGTGAGACCTATGTGTGCTAAATACATTGGCTTTGACGATAAAAGTTTTGAATACTACCAAAACACCTTTTTAACAAGGTCCGACTCTAGGTCCGAGCTCCTGCAAGGTCCGACGATAGGTCCGACTTGTTTTGGGTAGCTCCGGCAAGGTCCGATGTAAGGTCCGACTTGCTTTGTCTAGGTCTGACTTATTTTGGCTAGGTCTGACTTGTTTTTGCTAGCTCCGGTGCTAGATCCGACTAGCTTTGGTAAGTTCCATGCTAGGTTCGACTAAGCTTTAGTAAGCTCCGGCGCTCGGTCCGACTAGCTTTGGTAAGCTCCGGTTCAGTGTCCGGTTAGCTTTGGTAAGGTTCGGAGCTTGATTGCAATGGTTCTGCTTTTAACTTGCAATGTTTCGAACTTGCTTTACTATTATGAAAAGTTTGCTTAGTATTATTTTACTAAGTTTTTGGTGTGTTTTTGTGGTTATGGCTGATATCATTTTGCTATGGTTTACAACATGCTTATGTGAGGTGCTCACGTAAAATGTTGTAGTTTCGGAACTAACGAGAGTCAAGTCGAGGACTTGTGCTCGGAAGTATTGGTTGTTTATTCATGTGCAGGTGTTGCTTGAGTTCAAGACATGGCTGGTGACGGGATCCATTGAACTAGTCTTAGGGAGAAGATGAGGTTCAACAGCCAAGTTCGGGGGAATTGTGGTTGAGTTGATCGGGAGGTTGTGCAGTATGTTTGAATCAAGAACAATGCATATGAAGGTATCTTGGACGTCGTTGGAAGATGTTTGCACGTGTGAGTGCATGGACGTGGCTGCATGGTTCCAAGGCGTGATGAAGAGATGTGGACGTAAAGAATTGGTCGGTAAGGTTCAATCGACTAGGTTATGGACTCAGGCTGCGGCTGAGTCGTGTTTGACTCAAAAATGGAAAGTTTTGAGTTGGTTACGATAGGATTTCGTGTGGGTCACGAATTTGAGTTGTTTTAGTAATGTGGGATACGTTCCTAAGGTCTATGGAAGTCTTAAGATTGCTTCTATCTGTGAATAGAAGAGTCTTGAGCAGTTTTATAAGTTAGAGTTTGAATCCAAGTAGGAGTAGGAGTCCCAGTTTGAATTGGGGTTGCCTTAGGGCTGGTTATATAAGCAAGGGAGGCCAGAGCTCGTGGTGCACGACTTTGGGGCTGTTCCTCTTGTGTTTTGATAAATAAAATTCGTATTCTAAAGGAACTTTTGTGCCTTGTTCGTCCGACTTTTTTCAGACAAGTTTTTCTCGTCGAGTTTCTGTTCAGCACTAGCTTGCTTCGGTGGTTTTATCATAACTCGAGTTTTACATATCAAATTGATGTGATTCTTTTTGGGTTATCTTCACAACTTGACTATCTATCATCTTTGAAATTTTTACGGTCATTGAATTTGTGGTTTCTGATCTACACGAGTTTCTTTGCAGGATTCCGGAACTGTTTTTCTCGCGTAGGCCAGATTGACCTTTGTTCGATATTTCGATCGTAACTTGAGTTTCTCTCAACGGATTTTCATGATTCTTGTTGTGACGTCTTCGTGACTTGATTCTCTACAATCTATACTAGTTTTGTCACAGTTGAACACGTTTAGATTAGTCACACACATGGTTTCTTTAACAGATCGGTTTTCTTCTGAGGGGTGTTTTGTTGCTTCCGCTGAAAAGTTTTTATCTACCATTCACCCTCCCTCTGGTAGCTTTACACATGTACTTAGATCCTGCAATGAAAAGCACCAGAAGTAATTTTCCAATTAATCCTACAACCCCCAAAATCAGCATCGGAAAAATCTTTCAAAGTAACGGTTGAGGAAGAAGGAAGAAAAATGCAAAGTTCTTGAGTTCCATGTAAGTACCTGAGAATCTTGACGGCTTGACGATGTGAAGCACATGGGGAGGCTTGAAACCGTGCACAAAGACATTCGCTGAATTGTATGTCCGGTCTTGATGCCGTGAGATACAAAAGTGATCCGATCATGCTTCTATACTCTTTTTGATCAACGGAATCACAATCTTCATCAAGTTCAAGTGTTGTTGCTGTTCCCATTGGTGTCCGAAGAGGCTTGCTTTTGTCCATGTTGAAGCGCCTTAGGAGATCTTTTGTATACTTTGTTTCATGCACAAAGGTACCCTCCTTGGTTTGCTTGTTTGCAGCCCCAAAAAGTCTGTGAGTTCTCCCATCATACTCATTTCAAATTCTGAACTCATCATAGCTGAAAACTTGGACACAAGATCATGAGAAGCACAACCAAAGATAATATCATCCACATACACTTGAACGAATAATGAGTCATTGTCATGCTTAATCATAAAAAGAGTTTTATCAACCTTGCCCATGGTAAACCCCTTTTCAAGTAAGAATGTTTTTAACCTATCATACCATGCTCTAGGGGCTTGTTTGAGACCGTACAAGACTTTGGACAGTTTGTAAACATGATTAGGAAAATTTGGATTTTCAAAACCAGGTGGTTGTTTGAAATAAACCTCCTCATCTATGTAGCCATTAAGAAAAACACTTTTAACATCCATTTGATATAGCTTAAAACCTTTAGATGCAGCAAAAGCTAACAAAATTCTTATGGCTACTAATCTAGCAACAGGAGCAAAAGTTTCATCAAAATCTAGACCTTCAACTTGTGTGAAACCTTGAGCAACCAACCTAGCCTTATTCCTAACGACAACCCCATCCTCACTTTGTTTATTTTTAAACACCCATTTAGTTCCAATTAAAGTGTGACCTTGAGGTGGAGGTACAAGTTTCCAAACATTATTTCTTTCAAAATTTTCTAACTCTTCTTGCATGGCAATAATCCAAGATTCATTAGTGAGTGCGTGTGATATATCTTTGGGTTCAAAAGAAGCAAAAAAAGCAGAATGAGCATGAGAATTGGGGTCGAAAAACATGGATCTTGTAACTCGTTCATGCAAGCTTCCAATAATTTGTTGTGGAGGATGACTTTTGAGAATCAGGAGGGGAGTGGACACTTCACAAGCTTCTTCTTCTTCATGTTCATCACAAATAGATGAGCTTGTGACGTGAGGAGGATCTGGACCAGCAATGGTGGTCGTCGGGGCTGGCTGTGAATCAAGATCAGGAGCTGGAACAATGTCATTAGCTGCTGAATTTTTGGGCAGCAGCACCACTTCTTCCTCTTCTTCAATGAAAATACTCTCCCCCTGCGAATATGGATCCGGACCTGCAATATTTGAACTAGTACCTAGGCTAGCTTCATAAAAAGAAACCTCACAAGTCTCCACGATTTTGTTAGTATCAAGTAAAAGCACACGATAGACTCTAGTATGAGATGGATAACCAAGAAACATGCCATCAACAGATCTAGCTTCAAATTTATCAAGATTACCATGTTTCTTAACAAAGCATTTGCAACCAAATACCCTAAAGTGTGTGACACTAGGCCTATGTCCAAACCTGAGCTCATATGGTGTTTTACCTAGCTTAGCACACAAGAAAACACGATTTGAGACACAACAAGCGGTTGCAATTGCATCAGCCCAAAATTTCTTAGGAGTTTTATATTCATCAAGCATAGCCCTAGCCATCTCAACTAAGGTTCTGTTCTTTCTCTCTACAACACCGTTTTTTTGAGGTACATATAGTGAGGAAAAATGATGATCTATTGCATTTTCAGCACAAAAGTGATCAAACGATTGATTTTTAAATGCGGTTCCATTATCACTTCTAATTGCTCTTAAAGATCCTGGGTGATCAATTGATAATCTAAGAAATAAAGTTCTAAAGTGACTAAAAGATTCATTCTTAGATGCCATAAAGTAAACCCAAGAGTATCTAGAATAGTCATCAACAATCACAAGAACATACCATTTACCTCCGAAGGATTGAACACGTGAAGGTCCTACAGTGTCAAGGTGTAAAAGTTGACCCGGTTCAGTTGTCATGGTCATTTTGAGAAGAGCATGTGAACCTGCAACCATCTTAGCATGTCTACAATATAAGCACACAATTTCTTTGTCCCCTTTAAGCTTAGGCAGCCCACGTATGCGATCAAGAGCACTAACACGCGTGAGATGATCAAAGCCTACGTGACCAAGTCTACGATGCCAAAAATATAAATCTTTGGAATCATTTGCAACTAGACATCAATGCTTAGAGATAGACATATCAAAATCAGCTTTAAAAACTCTTCCAAACCGAGACATGTTAAAGATAAGTCACTATTTGAACATACAACTTTGCAGCAGTTTTTATTGAAAATAATTTCCAGATTTTCATTTAGCAATTGTGAAACAGAAAGCAAGTTGTATTTCAAATTTTTGACAAGTGCCACATCCTTCAAAGCGTAGTGATCATTTACTCTAACCGAACCCTTAGCAATTATAGGAGTTGAAGAATTATCGGCAAAAGTAACATTCTCTACACGTGACACAAAAGAGAGAGAGGAGAACCATTCTTTGTTACCGGTCATGTGGCTTGAGCAACCTGAATCCACAATCCAAATGTTCTCCTTCCTCAAGCGTGTAACCTACATAGAAGCACAATACGTTGATGACTCAATACTGGGGTTAGTTAAAAGGCATTTAGGAATCCAGTACTGAGTCACACGACGTCCAGCAGGAATAACATGCGAAAGCTGAGATAAAACAGCAGGTTTATGAGTCAAAGTTTGAGATTTTTTGTTCTTAACTAGTGACCTATGAGGTGTTACTTGTGAAGCACGAAAATCAGTAGCTCCGGAGGCAAAAACTAAAGCTCCGGAGGCAAAAAACTGAAGCTCCGGAGGTAAACTTTGGATATTTCTGATTCATAACAGCAGGTTGCATGTTCCTGACATTCGGTTTAGTATGTGCAGCAAATTTTGCATGAGAGTTATAAGATCTAGCTTGCATTCTTTCCTTTTTATGTTGTTTAGCTAGTCTATAACAAAAATCTATGACATGACCATCTCTACCACAATAGGTACAATGAAATTTAACTTTGTGTTCATGTCTAGATGAGCATGCAGTATGCTTATTTGAACCCGAATGTGACAACACTCCTGCAGATTTAAAAACCACTTCTTTTTGTTTAGGAACTGTTTGAATCAAACCACTTCCTAATGATTTTACAATTTTAGGTGGATGTTCCTTACCATGAGCATGTGAATCAAAACCTAAACCAGTTTTATTATTGCAAGACTTGAAAGAATTCAGCAGCAAGTTTAGATTCTTATTCCCATTACAAAACCGATCTAATGTCCTATGCATGTTATCAAGTTTATTTGATAGATAAAGGCAATTTTCACATGAAGTTTTTCCTTTTAGTTTGCAATTGGAACAATATTTAACTTCATGAGAACGTAAAGCATTGTTCAATATAGAAATTTCTTTCATAGCATCTTGTAGTTTCTTATCAAGATCATCGCAAGTAGAACAATACAAATCAATTGTTGAACAACAAGCATCTTTCAAGTTTTTTATCATTAAGTGCAGCAAACTTTTTGTTCTTTTTGATTTCAAGTTCAAGTTTATCAAGTGTGGAGGTGTGTGCACTTCTTAGAGAGGACAATTGTTCATATAATAAATCACATGAGGAACAAGAATCCTCACTAGGAATCAAGGATTTTAAACGATTAATGTTAGATTCTAGTGACTCAATTTTAACAGCATTTTCCCTAAGCTTTTTGTCCTTTTTCTTAACAATAATAGTGGCACGAGAAATAGCATCACACATTTCTTCGCAAGTAGGACATACCTCTTCGTTGTCACTGTTGTGTTCTGCATTCTCCATACTTGATTTTGATTTGCCCGCCATGAAGCACAAGTTTGCCAAATCATCTTCATCATCATCACTTCCAATGTCTACATCACTCGAGCAAAGTTCTTGAATTGCGGTGATGAAACTGTCTATCAGTTTGCGTCCTATAAAACCCTTTTTTTCTGGTTGGTGTTGCCAAAAGAGGACTTGACTTTATTCTGCTCTTCATCACAGTTAGAAGGACCTGAAAGGTTAGGGCAATCTGTACGAAAGTGTCCTGTCTTACCACATTCAAAGTATCGTTGAGGTCCGGAGCTTCCTCTCCTTCTAGTTCTCACATTTAGCAATGCTTTTGAGAACCTAGTAGAAAGAAGTATTAGCTCCTCCTCTGGAAACTCCTCAATCTGTTCCAGGGTTAGTGAAGACAGCAAAGCAAGTGTATTGCTAGATGATTGGCCGGAGCTAGGCATATCACGTTGTGAGACAAATGCAATAGTCTTATTTGGGTTCTTACGTGATATAATGTCAATTTCATGAGTTTTTATCTTAGAATAAAGCACTTCTAATGTAAGAGTACTCATGACAGTGGATTCACGTATGGATTTACTTTTATCTCCCAAATTGACATGTCTAATGCACTTAGTAATTGCCTAGCATTTTCAGCATCTGAAAAATTAACGTTGACGCTACGCAAGTTGCTGAGAATTTTATTAAAGCGAGCAAAGAGGTCATCAATGGACTCACCGGGTTGCATCTCAAAGCGCATGTATTCTTTCTTGAACATATCCTGTCTTACCTCCTTGTTCGTGTTGGATCCTTCGTGGTAGTCACAAAGTGCTCTCCACACATCGTACGCCGATCAGAGGTGTGCAACACGGTCGAAGTCGCTCTGAGTTAGTCCTTGTATGATCAAGTTCCGAGCCTTGTTGTTGTTGTCGACATCTCTCATGTTTGTAGCCGTGACTTGATCGTTTGAAGGCAAATCATAAGGCTTGTACACCTTTTCCCATATTGCAAAGCCTTGCGCCTGGATGAAAGCTTCCATGTGTGCCTTCCAAACCTGAAAATCAATACCACTAAACACACAAGGTTTGGCGGAGTATTTCTCCATGATGACTAGTAAAAACATGTGCAAATCACAAATATTAGAGCAACCTGGCTTTGATACCAATTGTAGGATCTAAGTACACGTGTAAAGCTACCAGAGGGGGGTGAATGGTAGATAAAAACTTTTCAACGGAAGCAACAAAACACCCCTCAGAAGAAAACCGATCTGTTAAAGAAACCGTGTGTGCGACTAATCTAAACGTGTTCAACTGTGACAAAACTAGTATAGATTGTATAGAATCAAGTCACAAATACGTCACAACAAGAATCCTGAAAATCCGTTGAGAGAATCACAAGTTACGATCGAAAGATCGAACAAAGGTCAATCTGTCAAACGCGAGAAAAACAGTTCTGGAATACTGCAAAGAAACTCGTGTAGATCAGAAACCACCAATTCAATGACCGTGAAATTTTAACATATGATAGATAAACAAGTTGTGAAGACAACCCAAAAAGAATCACATCAATTGGATCTGTAAAACTTGAGTTTTGATAAAACCACCGAAGCAAGGTAGTGCTGAACAGAAACTCGACGAGATAAACTTGACTGAAACAAGTCGGACAAACAAGGCACAAAAGTTCCTTTAGATTACAAATTTTATTTATCAAAACGCAAGAGGAACAGCCCCAAAGTCGTGCACCACGAGCTCTGGCGTTCCTTGCTTATATAACCAGCTCTATGGCCAATCCAATTCAAACTAGGACTCCTACTTCTACTTGGATTCAAACTGTAACTTTCCAATACTGCTCAAGACTCTTCTATACGCAGATAGAGGCAATCTTAAGACATCCAAACACCTTAGGAACGTCCCAAACATTCCTAAAACAACTCAAATTCGTGACCCACACGAAATCCTATAATAACCAACTCAAAACTTTCCATATTTGAGTCAAACACGACTCAGCCGCAGCCTGAGTCCATAACCTAGTCGGTTGGACCTTTCCGACGAATTCTTTACGTCCACATCTCTTCATCACACCTTGGAACCATGCAGCCACGTCCATGTACTCCTTGCACACGTGCAAACATCTTCCATCGACGTCCAATATACCTTCATATGCATTGTTCTTGATTCAAACATACTGCGCAACCTCCCAATCAACTCAACCACAATTCCTCCCGAACATGGTTGTTGAACCTCATCTTCTCCCTAAGACTAGTTCAATGGATCCCGTCACCAGCCATGTCTTGAACTCAAGCAACACCTGCACATGAATAAACAACCAATATTTCGGAGCAGAAGTCCTCGACTTGACTCTCGTTAGTTCCAAAACTACAACATCTTACGTGAGCACCTCACATAAGCATGTTGTAAACCATAGCAAAATGATATCAGCCATAACCACCAAAACACACCAAAAACTTAGTAAAATAATACTAAGCAAACTTTGCATAAGAGTAAATCAAGTTCGAAACATTGCAAGTTAAAAGCAAAACCATTGCAATCAAGCTCCGAACCATACCAAAGCTAATCGAACCTTGAACCGGAGCTTACCAAAGCATGTCGGACCCAGCGCCGGAGCTTACTAAAGCTTAGTCGGACCTAGCATGGAACTTACCAAAGCTAGTTGGACCTAGCACTGAAGCTAGCAAAAACAAGTCGGGCCTAGCCAAAATAAGTCAGACCTAGACAAAGCAAGTCAGACCTTACGTCGGACCTTGCCGGAGCTACCCAAAACAAGTCGGACCTATCGTCGGACCTTGCAGGAGCTCGGACCTAGAGTCGGACCTTGTTAAAAAGGTGTTTTGGTAGTATTCAAAACTTTAATCGTCAAAGCCAATGTATTCAGCACACATAGGTCTCACACACCGGAATCAAAAAATATAACCATGGGTACGTCTTTAAGAGTGAACATGCCCGCTAACACCGGTGCTCCCTCCGGGACATCCTCAATAGAAAGATGTTGCACACTCCCGGATTACAATGATGATATATTTACTTGAGCTTGTGACGGCATACCACCTGATGATGATGGTTGTCTGCCGTTTAACAACTTCTCCCGGCTTTCTTGCATAAAATGCCCAAGACGGTGGCAATAAGAACAAGGATATTTCCCTGGTTCTTCGCTGACTTGCGGGTGAGAAGTTGATGTACTTGGCTGCAGCAATGAGGCACCAGAATTCATCCGTTGCTGCCGCTGAGATGGTGCTTCAAGACTTGATTCTTGATCAGGAAATCTGTACTGTTGAGCTTACTGGTGGTCGCCATATTTCATCGGACGATGTGCGATACACCAAACGGTATTTATGAGGAACAATGGGTGTGTCTTCTTGCACATCCCCCCGGTCCCTCTTCTGTGGGGAACCCCTTCCTGGATTTGTAAAATCCCAAGAAAGGGACTTGCAAAAATTGTTCATCACCTCACAACACCACACCTCTTGTGGTGGATATGTCATGAACACTTGTGAAGAGCATGTAACCACCATCAAAAAGGGGATTAGAGGGGAAAGCCCTAACATCCAAAAAGTGGGATTCCTACACATGAACATGAAAGGTTGAGCTCACCCCTAGACCTTATATATTCTTGGGAAGGCTCAGGCCAAAGTTCATGCAAATCCAACACCTTTTGAGGCAGTTTCGGAGACAATTAAAAAAAGGGCCAATTTGAATGCAAATTCAAATTGCAGCAACTTTAATCACTTGAATTCCAAAGTTGATTTCATATTAAAACTCAGCATATTTTCCTGAGTTATCCCACCAATTTTCATCCTCATTGGACTTTATTTTGTCTGGAGCTAAATTTGCATTAATTCAAAACTGAATTTGAATTTCAGGTCAAATATGCAACATATTTAGCCAAATCAATTCCAAATTGAGGAAACCAAATTCAAACTGTGAATTGGTGCTTAAGTCTCTCATTCAATGGAGAGTAGCTGGGATATTTACAGAAGAATTGGGAAAAAGGATTAGGGGGGAGATGGGCCCACTGGTCAGTGACCGTGCTGAGAGGGAAACCCACTCGGTGGTCGTCGGTCAGCCGCCTGGGCTGTTGCCGCCTCCTGGCCTCGCTAGCGCGCGGCTGGATTAGCTCGTGCCCCCCTATCGATCACCATGTACACAGCACGAACCGATTTCGCTGCCTCCCTCGTCTGCGCCGCTCTACTCAGCTCCCGCGCGCGCGAAAAACCGGCAGCGGCGACCGTGCCTTCGAGCCTCGGCGCGCACCGGGGCCGATCATCAATCACTTGCGGTCCCTGCAGCAAAAAGAAGCGCCAAGGAGTGCTCTAGCTGTTCCCCGTGCTGCACCAGCATGTTGCACTCGGGTTCGTGGGTTAAGCCATCGAAGTCCAGAAACCGGAAGGAACCGGCGGAGCTGTGGTTCGGCTCACCGTCGACAGCCCAATCCGGCCATGCTTGCCGACCGCGTGCTACACAAGAAAGGTGCATGGGGATCCCTAGATGGTGTAGCCACAAACCATTCGGCATATAATCCTTCGGGTAGCAAGAATTTTAGAAAGTCCCAAACCCTAGTGCAACTGATCGAGCTCGGCTAAAACCAAAAATTCGGCTTAAACGCTGAATCAATGGTTAAGCTAGCTTGCGAGTAGCTCCTACACCTCCTAGTGTCCGTCCTCGAGGAAGAAGAAAGCACAACAGTCCAGAAATGGCCGAGTTATAGCAGTTTCCCTAGCCGCCGGTGCAAACACGGCTCGGGTCGCCGTCGAGAGTGGGTTTGCAGGCATTTTTAGCTTCCGAGGCTGCTCACGTCAGGTTCCTCTTGAACCACTGGTGCTCCCCAAGCAAACCGTGACTCTTTTCATGCCTCAGAGAGCGAGAACAACCTCGCCGGAGCCCTAACCTCCGCGGTGGACGTCACACGGCCGTTTCCGGTCAGCGCCGGCGAGCTCTGACCCCCGAGGCAAGTTCACGTGGCGGGATAGGGCTAGGCGACCAGTTCTAGCGCTGGGGGCAGTCAGGAAGTCAGTTCCGGCGATCCTCCCCGGAGTGCCCCACCGCCGAACTCGCGGACGCGCATGAGGAGGAAGAAGGCGGGTGGTGGGGCCCACCCGCAGAGTTTAAACATTTCTGGGATTTTCCAGTTTTACTTCAAAATTCATTTGCATATAACTTCTGCTAGGAAGCTCCAAATTCAGTGAACCAAATTTTGCTAAACTCATATTTTTTAATACTTTCCAGCAACACAAATTTCAGCTCATGAAACTTTATAGTTTTCCATAATTAATTCCCTAAATTGTAAACTGTTAGGAATTTTATCTGGAGAATTACTTTATGAAAAAATTTGAAATTTGGCTAGGAGGTTCATTGGAAAATCCTAGAGTCACAGTAAAATTTTCAGACCCATCCATGGTTATTTAGTACCCCTAATGGTGTGATTAAGTGAACTGCCCTGAGAAAATAGAAAATGTACAGAAACATTTTTTCAGATTTTCTCAAATCTTGTTTAGGGCATAACTCCCTCTAGAATTCTGCAAATGACATGAAACCAATTCCATTCAAATCATCTCAAATTCTAGTTTCCAGAAAGTAAGGGTTGGAGCCATGAAAACCCCTGGAATCCCTTAGAGGCTCCAATATTGACCAAATAGGCTTTTATTTTGTACAAAGCTCCAATGAACTTTGTTTCAAATGAAACTTGGTCAAGACTCTGGTTTGGACCCTACCAAGCCACCATAAAAATTTCAGAACCAAAAGGGGAGGGCTAGCTAGAGTACAGTAATTACTTATTCAATTCTAAACATTGCATTTGAATTGACATATAGTATCTCGTTGACGTGTAGTCGCTGAAGGCGAGGAAACTCCGGAAGTGCTCGACTTCCTTCTTCCGGACGAAGCCCTAACCACGGACCAGCAGCAACAAGGCAAGCCCCGGTTTGCATTAAACCATTTTACAAAGCTTTGCTTTATGAATACTTAGTATGAAGTATGGGTGTGCATTAGGTGTATGATGGACGGAACCCCACTTGCATAACCAGAATTTTCCTACAAGAGTGAGGGTAGTGTCTAAGACCTCGGATAGACAGGCTATGCTTAATGATTCATATAACTTCGGTACAAGTCGAGTAGTTGGAATATACTCGCGAGTTAGGCTTGGGACACACGGGATTGGTTCGAGTGAGGTGAGATCACTTTAGAAATGAAAATGAGACTAGGCAGGGGCTAGGGCGCAGAGAGAGGAAGTCTTGTGTGTGCAGCCCTATACGTGTCGATTGAGGACCGATCCGTGTGCGGCCCTGCTGAACAAGTATTAAACGTACCGAAGGCATATCGGATATATGAGCTAACGGACATAGAGAGATGCTCCGTGTAGGGAACCTCCTGCTTGTTTCGGTGCGACCGGTTCGACGTTTGGGCTGTTGGGTGAAAGGTTGTCCCGTACGACACGGGGTGAGCGTGCTGTGTGCAGCTCGGCGTGTGGGCGTACGTGACGTGCTATTCCGGTATCCCTGCAGGTGTATATCCAGTCGATTCACCGTCCCTCGCGGTGATGAGTACCGCTTGTTCACTGCTTCGTAACGTAGATAAACTATGGAATGTCATGATTCCATTCTGCTGATATGTATAATTGTATTGCTACATGTGTTCTACCAAATATTGCTCACTGAATTTCCTATTCATCAACTGTTAACTTGTGGCTAAAAGATGAAATAAGGATGAACTTGTAGGCGTGTCCATTTGCTGCTACTTACCACCCCATGTCCGTTGTACACTACATGTAGAGTTTCATGCCTAGGTGAGTCGGTTAAGTCTTGTTGACCCATCATGCTCACGGTTGCTGCTATAAGTGTTTTTCAGGTGAGGAGCATCCCACGGACTCGTGTTACGAGTCCACCGCCGACGGCTACCCTCCGTCGGGGACCACGGCTGAGTGGGAGCCGTACACGCCGCGCTGAGCTGAGGAGTGCAGCTAGTGTGGGTTGCCCTAGGGCGGGGCAACCAACTTTTGCTATATAGACGGGCGTGAGTTGTACAAATTTAGTTTCCGGTGTGTAACATAAACACTAGTTTGTAACTGGAGTATTGTACGACTTTGTACATTTCAGTTGGTTTTCTATGTAATACAATGTGTCCTTATGATGTGTGCTGTCGGGTGTCGTATGGTGCGGCATCACCCTCTGTGATCCTGGATGAGCGGATTTCGGGTCCGCCACAGGCTGGTATCAGAGCCGCATTGGGGATAGCACATTAATTAAGGGCTGTATTACGAGAAAACTTAGGTTTACGGTGAGGATTCGCTAGTTTGCCCAAGTAAGGACTATATTAGCATAGTTACTTAAAGTGGCAAGAGTAACATATGTTTTATAATTCTGAATTTTAATTATGTAACGACGCACCTACGCTCAGGTAAAAATGGTAAGGAACGCCACCACAAGCGGTTCAATTTCGGTTAGCTTCCCTGACGAGGAACGTGGTTCAGGGATAGGTCTCACAGCTTGGTGTGAGACGTCAATATGAAGCTCTTGGACTCTTCATGTTCCTGAGTTCATATGAAACGCTGATCCCTAGCATGAATTAAGCAAGTAAGTGGAGACCCCATCGTGTGGTCAGTAACTTGATAGTGTGTTAGTCTGGAAATAGCCCAGGAGGACATACGCAGCGCTTGCCATCGGCGTGCCCTGCAGGGAAGTAGGTGGTATCTGTTGGGGTGATAAAATTCCCAACCGTGATGACCCGTTCGCGCTCTACTCGGGTTTCCCGTCGTGTGGTGTTAAAACACGATCACGTACCTTGAGACGTGGCTTAACTCAAGGACGGCCGTATGGCAATGATACGGGCATTTATATTTACTTTCAAATATGGACCTGCCTGAAGTGAACATAACCTTTGAGTGCATCATTATTGGGTGTTCTTCTGCAGGTACTAACCACGTATGTATCCCGTGTAGTAAACGTGTGCGGGAGACCGTTTAGTGCCCAATTGAGACGTATATGCCGGTATAATCCGGTTAGGATTTTCTTTTTGTGAGGAACGTAGTACCGACATAACATAGGCATGTGCAAGAAAGATAATGATAACCAAGAACTAAAATAATCAAAGTTTTAAGATTTAGGAACCTGGTTGGGTATAAAAGTTCAATAGTTAATCAGTTTAGTTTAGCGGGATTGAAAAACAGAGTTCTCTGTTTTGGGCAGCAAGTTGGCTGAACGTTGACAGAGCATAACTCACAGATTATTTAGCCAATGGAGGTGTAGGATATAGTTCTGGAAAGGTATTTAAGTACTCTACAGCTTTGTTGTATACCCCCAGAGCTGAATCACACCTTAAGATGGCTTAAATTCCAGAGGAAAGTGAATTGTGCAGAACCAGGACAGAGTCAAAAACACCCTCTGGACTGTTCTTTTTTTCAAGCATAACTTACAGTAGAAAAAAAGAATAAAAAATTATCATATGATACATCTCTGGAAAGGGTAAGAGATGTGTTACATCTTTGTAATTCAAAGTTTCTGCAACTGCCGCAAGGAATTAAGCTGAAATTAGAGTTGAAAACAGCAACTTCCAAAGGAGGTGCTGTTGAAATTCTTCCAGAAATTCTGTTCACATTGATTTACCATAACTTTTTAACCAGAGCTGATCTTAGGGAAAACATATAATTGTTGGAAAGATACTGAAGTTAACTTTAACTTTGGTGTTCAGCTTGATTCATGAAAATGCCAAGCACCAGATCAAAATCTGGAATATGTAGAAACTGGTCATTCTGGCAGAGGGATGACAGTTGAACTCATTTGAGAGATTGTTGTACCTTAGGGGGTTTAAGTACTTCCAATGGGCTAGAACATATTCATAAGTGGTTATCTTCAACTAGTGAAAGATTTGAGTATATGTCTTGCTCAAGTTTCTTTTTCTAGAGACCATGTTTGTGTCGTACTGAAGATAAAAGGGTAGTATACGTAATGACAAAGCGATGTAACGTCTCGTAGTGACCAAATCTAGTTGTTATGAACTTCCAAAGAGGAAGTCCATTAAGTTGTATTTAACTAGCTTGTAATTGGTCTGGTAATGGTGTAGCTTGTGCAAAGTTATCACATTATCTGTATACGAGATATATCGCATGTTTTACTGTCATTATGTGTTATGCCTATTGGACTGCATGAAGTATGTTGTGGGACTTATGTTTATTGTCGTATGGTTGCAGATGGTTCGCACCGGAACCATGCATGAAATTGGTGGCTCTAGCCAGCAGGGGGGTGATGACTCCCAGCCGCCTGCCTACGATAGCAACCCACAGCAACAACCACCACCGCCGCCTCCGCTTACGCTAGCGGATGTGATTGCGGCACTGGTGGGTGGTCGTAAGGAGCAGACCGACCTGCTCCACACGATCGTGCAGAATACGTCCCAGGCGGGGGGGGGGGCGTCAAGAGAGGGGGCCTCATGAGCCCCATATTGTGACGTACTCGGATGTCATGAGTTCGCACCCTCCGGTGTTCACAAAAGCAGCAGAACCACTGGAGGCCGACAACTGGCTGCGGGCAATTGAGTCCAAGTTCGGGCTGCTCCAATGTACGGAGCGGCAAAAGACTCTGTTCGCGGCGCAGCAGCTTCACGGTGCCTCTGGTGCATGGTGGGCGAATTATGTTGCCTCACGTCCGGCTGGCCATGCCGTGGAGTGGGAAGAATTCCGGGAGGCGTTCCGCGCCTACGATATCCCGCCTGGGATAATGAAGAGGAAGTTCCAAGAGTTCTTGGAGCTGAAGCAGGGCGGGAGGAGTGCCCATGACTACTCCCGTGCCTTCAACCATCTGGCGCAGTATGCGTCGGATTATGTCTCCACCGAGGAGAAGAAGCGGGAGCACTTCTATCGGGGGTTACACCCCAAGATGAAGATGCATCTCATCCAATGTAATCGTGGCACCTTCAACGACCTCGTTAATGCCGCGATCATGCAAGAAGACGCTCAGCGAGAATTGGCGGCTGAGCAGAGAAAGCGCAGCACTCCACCCAGCAGTGGGAGTGGAGCTCCCCAGAAGTACCGCATGGTGTATCGGACACCATCCGGACAGCAGTGGCATCCACCGGCGCGACCTCAGCAGTTCGGGGGTCGTTCTTTCCAGTCACCCCTGTTCAGACCACCGATGCTACCACCGCGACCGCAACAGCAGCAGCAGATGGTACCCCGGGCGTTTCCACTGCCACAACGCGCCCCGGGTTTCCGTCCGCCAATCAGCGGAGGACCGCCTCGCTACACTTGCTTTACGTGTGGCCAGGAGGGCCATTTCTCGAAGGACTGTCCCCAGGGGCAGCAGAGCAGCGGGCAAGCCCAGTCCCAGGGTGATGCTCGAGGCCAACCTCCGGTCAAGAAGGTTGGTCAGCGGACTAGGGGCGTTCGCAACCTCGACAATGAGGACGCCACAGAGGGAGACAACGTGCTGGCGGGTACGTTCACTCTCAACAATCAAGCAATCATCATATTATTTGATTCGGGTGCAACCCACAGTTTCTTAAGTGCATCCTATGTGACTAAGCATCAAATGCAAGTCTTCCCCACCGACTGCTCCTATATGATCTGCTCACCGGGAGGGAAGATTTCAGCAAATATGATGGTTCCAAAAGCACCTCTGTGCTAAGGCGGGAAGATATATCCCACCACCTTGATAATTCTCACGGGACTAAAGATTGATGCAATCTTAGGGATGTCATGGTTACGCTACCATGGTGCTGTCCTGGACACTCGGACACGGACGGTTCAACTGAATTATCTATTCCACCGTCCGCATTCCATGGTGTTAGACAATCCAGTCCGGGAAGTTTCAGCAATTAATAATGCTGAAGCTCTCAAATTAGAGGACATCCCCGTAGTCCGGGAATACCCCGATGTGTTTCCAGATGATCTTCCGTGTATGCCACTAGAGCGGGACGTCGAGTTCAAGATTGAGCTCGCACCCAGGACTACTCCTATCTCACGGAGACCATACAAAATGGCTCCGAACGAGCTGGCTGAATTGAAAGAACAGCTCAATGATCTGTTGAGCAAAGGTTTCATTAGGCCGAGTTCCTCGTCTTGGGGATGCTCGGCGCTGTTCGTAAAGAAGAAGGATGAAACCTTGAGGCTGTGTGTGGATTAACGTCCGCTCAACGCCGTCACCATCAAGAACAAATACCCACTGCCCCACAGTGACATCCTGTTTGATCAGCTTGTGGGTGCAAGTGTGTTCTCCAAGATGGACCTTCGCTCTGGGTATCATCAAATAGAAATCCGGGCGGAGGATATCCCGAAGACAGCCTTGTCAATGAGATACGTCTTATATGAATATCTCGTCATGTCTTTTGGTCTCACTAATGCTCCAGCATATTTCATGTATCTCATGAACTCGGTGTTCATGCCGGAGCTGGACAAGTTCGTTGTGGTGTTCATTGATGATATCTTGGTTTACTCCAAGACAGAAGCAGGACACGCCGAACACTTGAGGATCGTTCTTCAACGATTGCGAGACCACAAGCTCTACGCCAAATTCAGCACATGTGAGTTTTGGATCAGCCAGGTGCCATTTTGGGGATATATCATCTCAGCGGAAGGCATTGCGGTTGACCCAAGAAAAATTGAGCAAGTGCTGAAATAGAAAGCCCCTACTTCTGTCCATGAAGTCAGAAGCTTCCTCGGCTTAGCGGGATATTAGCGGAGATTCATTCCAAGTTTTTCAAAGCTTGCTAAACCGATGACAGGATTATTGAAGAAGGGAACAAAATATGTTTGGAACACGGCTTGTGAAGGAGCGTTCCAAGCATTAGTGAAGCATCTCACAACAGCCCCGGTCTTAGCTCAACCGGATACAACTAAGCCCTTCGACGTGTATTGTGATGCGTCCGGCATCGGGCCCGGCTGCGTGTTGATGCAGAAGGACGTGTGGTCGCATATGGCTCACGCCAACTTCGGAACCATGAGCCGCACTATCCGACTCGTGATATTTAGCTTGCTGCTGTGGTTTTGGCGCTGAAAATGTGGAGGCACTATCTCCTGGGAAATTTGGTGCATCTCTACACCGACCACAAGAGCTTGAAGTACATCTTCACCCAGAAGGAGCTGAATATGAGGCAAAGAAGGTGGTTAGAACTAATAAAAGATTACGAGATTGAGATTCATTAGAACCCCGGCAAGGCGAATTGTCACACCCGGTTTCTCCGAAGAACAACCGAGTGAATATCACATGTATGTCAGGATCATTTTCTCATACATGTGATGACAAATAGTGAAGCATCATTTATTACAAGCCAGGGGTCGAATATAAATAAGTCTTACATAGCATACGTCTCGATGGATGATAATAAGTGTAACACCCCAAATTTTGATTCAAAACCCTAAACCATGTTCAGAGGGGAATTTAAAAATTTTTGGACGTGTTGCATGTTTTGCAAAAATTCAAATTCAAACTGGAATTCAAATTATACTCAAAACAGAAAAGAAATGGAAAAAGAAAAAGAAAAACGGGAAAAAAACCGGCCAGTGGGCCGAAACCCGCCAGCCGGCCCAGCTTCCCCGCGCCAGCCCGCCCCCGCGCGCGCCGCGCTGCCTCTCACCGACGGGTGGGACCCGCCTGTCATCCCTAACCCCGCGACCCCGGACTTTTCCCCCGAGCGCGCGCGATCTTAACTGATCGGAAAATCCGTTCTGCCGCCCGAATTCTGATCCCAGAGGACTCCAACTCGATCACAACAGACCCACCGCCCTCCCCCGGCTATAAAAACCCCCGATCCGATCAGTTTTTCCCACGCGATCGCCGATTTTTACTCCGGTGAGCACCGAGACTTCGCCGGTGAATTCTGGCCGATCTAAACTCGGAAATTCTGATCTAACTCGCTGGTCTTGATCCACCGCCTCCGGGGAGCTTTGCAGGTGCAGAAAACTCGGAGACTTACGGTGTAAACACAGCGCCGACGAGCTTCGCCGTGGTTTTGCCTCGGACCTCGCCGCCGATCACTTTCCAGGACCCCCGAGCTCGAGAAAACCCCGAGGTGAGATCCCTGACCTCCCCTCTACCGATCTAGGCCATAAGATCACAGTTTTAGACAGAATTCTCGAGGATCCAAAACTTTCCGGCGAGATCGCCGCTTCCCGCCGCCGTGCGCCGCCGGCAGCGCCGCCCACGCTCGATCGGAGCAACGTGGCCGCTTGTGCGCCGTTTATTTTAAATCGCACGGTAGACTTTAAAACCCCGCGTACCGGTTCGATGTTATAATCTCAGCCGTCGGTTTAAAATCGGACGGTCCACGTCAGCCCCACATTATAAAGACTGGAATTCTTACGTGCTACCCCCTGGGGTTCTCTGGAATTGAGAGCTAGCCCCGGAAACTTCAGATCTAGCCCCTGGAACTCCAGAAAATCATGTAAATTCATTTAAAAATCAGTTTTAGCCCCTGGACTTAATAGAAATTAGGAAAAACACCTCTGATAAGTGTAGTTAGACCCCTGGAAATTATGAAAATAATATTATAGACCCTGTAATGGGGTGAATTCATTATTTTAGCCCTGTTTAGTATGTAATTTAGGAAATTGAATATGTAACTAGTGTTTAAAAATTAAAAAGGAGGACAAACATAGTTGTCAAAATTAATTAAAAACTTTCTCAGTACTTAGAAAACTTTGGAGTGAGATAAAAATATATTTTTGGGCTGAAATAAATCTGTTTCATCTATTATTCACATTTATTAGTATAGGGACACATTTTTAAGTAAAGAATAGTTATAGAAAAATAGGGAAAATAATTATGAAAGGGTCTACATCAGAAGCCAAGGTCAAAATATGATTTTAAATTATTTAGGACCAGAACCTATTCTGTTTAAATGATGTGTATTACTAATTTAATAATAAAATACACAATTATGCATAGGAATATAAATCTGAAAATATAGCAACTAGTAAATGATAAATGGAGTTTCTAAAATCCAAAGAGTTCAGTTTAGGGTTGATAGAAGTTGTAAAGGCACATATGGAGAAGAAAAATACTTTCCATACATACTTGGTAGTTTAATGTAAGGAATTTATTTAAAACTGAAACACAACACATATAATGGTGAATGAATTTCATAAATATGAATGTGTGGTTTGTATGAAGTAGAGGTGTGAACTATGTCTTATGGATTGTTGTTTTTCTTTTGCTATGTGTGATGGTATGAAGTAGAACCTGTTCAAGAACAAGTTATTCATTTCCAAGATCAGGACTACCCATTTCAAGAGCAGCAAGAAGGAGGCAAGTGTCCTTGACCACTTTGATCCTATGCTAGGATGTGTAGATAGAATTATTTGCATTGTCAAATGAAAGATGAAACCCATGCTAGGAAAGTTTCCCTAGAATTGCATTACCTTGTTTCCTTGTAGCTTGGGTTGGGATTTATTTTGTCATGTCATTTATTTACATGCATATGCTTAGCCATGCTTAGAATGGGATATTTGGGACATGAAATCATCATTTTATATTACCATACTCTTGAATGAGATATTGTGAGTTATGTAGAGGTAGGGATCAAGGCAAGTTGGATGTTTTGGTTGTGTGCTGGGTGCACGAGACTTGGGTTTGTGTTTAGTACTTGCCTGGATCCTAATGACCGGTTCATGGAGCATGTAACCCGGCTTTACACTGCCAACCACATGCTGAGATGGGGTAGCTTGGCCAATTAATTAGGTGTATCCCCGGCGTAGTATGGGTGTGTTGGATGGTGCAGGGAGTAGGTGTCAGCTGGACTACCATATGAACCGCAAGGCTCAAGAGGGGGCCACTGCAGCGGGGTTGGAGCCTCTTGTATGCTGTTAGGGGTGAAACCTCAGTGGGCCCACGCTCGTCGGGAATCCCTTTGTAAAGGCTTCGTAGTGATCTCCTGGCTGCACACCTGGGAAGTGTGAATGTGGATCGTAGCCACTGGCATAATGGAGGTTCTTTTAGTCCACCCGGCAACGGGGGATGAAATCACTACTTGTGGGTACAGTGGTACAAACTCTGCAGAGTCAAAACTGTCTTGACAGCCGTGCTCACGGTCAAGAGCGGCCTGGACTTATTCATGATTAGAGGATTGATGGTTTTGGAAGTTAAGCGGGGAGCTTAACATTGGAAATTATGATTATGGTTATTGGATTACGATGATGGGATGGGAGATTGGAACCATTTCACCTGTGTAGTAATGTAGGTGCTTAATAAGCTAAGGTGATAGGTATTAATTGCGTAGTGCTTTAACCATGAGTTCAACCTCTCCTTGTTCTAGCCATGCATGATATAATTTTCCCACACTTGCTGAGTACCATTGGTACTCAACCTTGCATATTTGTTGGTTTATATTGCTACTCAGGTCAAGATAATGAGGTGGTGTATAATGACCAAGATTTTGGACCCGAGGAAGGATTTTAGGTTCATGAAGACCCCCAGGCAACGCCTGTGATGGAGCCCTAAAGAATAATATTCCGCTGCTAGTTTATTTACTTGTGATGAAGCATTAGTGTCCATTGAGACATTTGCGATGTAAGACTTATTTATATTCGACACCTGGCTTGTAATAAATAATGCTTCACTATTTGTCATCACATGTATGAGAAAATGATCCTGGCATACATGTGGTATTCACTTGGTTGTTCCTTCGGAAAAACCGGGTGTGACAGAGGTGGTATCAGAGCCAAGGTTGCCCGTAGGAACGTGGACCTAGGTAGAAATGGTCGTATTTAAGGGCCCTATTTTCTTAAAAACTATTTTCCAAGGTGTGGGTGGAAAAGTGTTATTAAAGGAGTCATTTTCTTCATCTTACCCCAATTTTCATTCAAAATGGGATTTTTGTTTAAAAAGTTTATCTAACCTAATTTTTAAATTCTTTTTGTTTTAGATGGTTCGCATGATTCGCACTGCTCGCAAGTCCACCGGAGGGAGAGTTCCCGTAGTTGCCCTTGCCGAAAGAGAGGAGAGTCGTCCAGTGACGTACCTTTCCTACGGATTGGCAGTAGGAGACTTGTTGCGCCGTCTTCGACGTATGCTCGAAGCCGCAGGCAATACGGGCAAGCTAATCATCCACTATAACTCCACCAGGATCATCCGTGAGAAGAGGGAAGAATGGAGTTCGGAGATGAGGATTATACACGAGAATCAGCTGCTTAAGATTCACCACTCTCCAGCTTGTCGAGCAACACAAGTTGACGCGGAGAGAGATGTCACCTGGGAGGCCATCACCTGCCAGAGTCACATCTATCGTCGACACTTGGACAAAACTGAGTACATGTATGTCCTCCAACGTGAGAGTGGTACCACGAAATACAAGTACCCACCGGTGCAGCAAGGGACTTCCCATGAGCACATGGACTTGTGCTTGGAGGATGCTGCTATGCTCAGCACTCGACTGCAGGAGTGTCAACAAGAGCTTCAGGATGTCCGAGACACCCTGAAGGAAACGGAGGCGTTGCTGCGAGCTTGCTTAAAGGCGAGAGAAAGAGGAGATGGGAATGAACTGTGTGTCACCGTGAGTGATCCATGGACTCCTGACTCCCGGATCGCCGAGCGATCAGGCGTCGTCGCACTTCTCCACCAGCAGCCTCTCCACCCAAAGCAGAGTCAGAAGGTAGCCGAAATGAGGAGGAAGATCCCGAGGAGCCAGCTCAAGAGGACGAGTAGTGTAGAGTCTTTCCCCTAGCTAGTAAGAGGTCGAGTAGTCGAGTCATTACGTAGTTAATGGTGTGATAATGCTTGGTGTGTAACGTGAGTTGTGGAAGCCATGAGCAATTGTCCACAGCCTCGTCTTCAGATTGTTTTGCTTTGGTGTGTGAACCCACAGGAAATAATAGTACATTTATTTGGTGTGAGACATAAACCCTCGTAAAATTTTAACAAAGCCTCAACACCTCAAAGTACCAACAAATGAAAGTAGTAAGATGATACTAAATGGTATCAAATTAACATTTGTTGATTCTGCCAGATGGCCGGAAGAGGAAAAGGACGTGCTGCCAACCCCGCCAACAACAATGATGAGGCATGCAACCCTCATCTTTTTGGAGGCCAGGACAGGGGTGGTCGCCATGAAGAAGTTGATCCTCTCCACCAAATGCTGGAGAATCAAAACCAGCTCATCCAGAACTTGACTCAAGTGGTGGCCAACTTGCATCAAGTTCCACCTCCACAAGCGGCACCACGCCAACCAAGGTTGAGTGAGTTTCTAGGAACTCAACCTCCAAAGTTTGCAAGTGCTGCTGAACCTCTGGAGGCAGATGATTGGCTGAAGACTATTGAAAGCAAGATGAGGATCATACAATGCCAAGGGTATGAGAGGGTGCTGTTTGCCTCTCATCAATTGCAGGGACCTGCTGCTGATTGGTGGACCGCCTACGTGGCCGCCCATCATGACCCTGAGAACATCACTTGGGAAGAGTTCAAGCTAGCTTCCGCAACCACTATATCCCAAGAGGTGAGCTCAAAAACAAGAGGAAAGAGTTTTTGGGACTGCAGCAGGGAAACATGACGGTGAGGGAATACCTAACTAAATTTACTCAACTATCCCGTTATGCTCCACGAGACATAGAGACCGATGAGCAGAAACAAGATTGTTTTGTTGAAGGACTTACCGCAGAGATGCAGTGTGCAATGTCCTCCAATGAGTATGAAAGCTTTCAAAAGATGGTGGACAAAGCATTTGTGGTGGAAAGGAAGCTAAAGGCCTTGGAAAATGAGAATAAGAGGAAGGCGGGGTGGTCACATCAGGCCTCAGGGAGCAACACCCGCCCACGTATGATGCAGCAACCTACGGGGCAGACGAGCCGTGCTGCGGTACCCTATTCAGCACCAAGAGGGTACAACCCAAACTACAGGCCTCCTGCGGCACCAGCACAGCCGCCACGTCAGTTTGTGCAGCAGCCTCGCCCCGCATATCCACCTCGACCAGCAGTGCAAGGACCCCCGAACCAACCCCAAGACAACAAAGGCCAAGCACCTAAGATTGGGGTGCAATGTTTCAGCTGTGGTGAAGTGGGGCACTACGCCCATAAATGCCCAAAGAAGAAGCCTGCGCCGCCACAACAGCAGAATGTAGTGAGAGGACGGGTGAACCACGTCACTATGGAGGAAGCACAAGAGGCACCCGACGTGGTAGTTGGTAAGTTTCCTGCCAATTTACACCTTGCAACTCTGCTGTTTGATTCTGGTGCTACCCATTCCTTCATTGCTCAAGGGTTTGTTAAGAAGCATGACCTAGCAACCACACAAATGAACCATATGCTAGCCGTAAACTCTCCAGGTGGAGAAATAAGGACAAGACAAGTGTGTCCCAAAGTGAGCCTAGACATTAATGGGGTAGTATTTACGGCTAACCTCATAGTGATAGATTCACAAGGGATAGATATTATTTTGGGTATGGATTGGTTGACCAAACATAAAGGAATCATCCATTGTTCGACCAGAACGGTGGAACTAACTCACCCCAGTGGCACCAGAGTAAAGTTCATAACAATACACGAGCCTAGGAGGGACATTAAATTAAATCAAGTGGAGGTGAAAGTTGAGGAAATCAGGACTATCAGGGAATATCCAGATGTTTTTCCGGAGGAGTTGCCAGGTATGCCTCCCGACCGTGACGTGGAATTCGCAATTGAGCTAGTACCGGGAACAGCCCCGATATACAAGAGACCTTATCGAATGGACTCCAAGCAGCTAGAAGAGCTCAAGGATCATTTGAGAGAATTGACGGAGAAGGGGTATATTCGCCCTAGTTCCTCACCATGGGGAGCTCCGGTGATATTTGTGCCCAAGAAAGACGGAACCCAAAGGTTACGCGTGGATTACCGTGCCTTGAATGAGGTAACCATCAAGAACAAGTACCCATTACCCCGCATTGAAGACTTGTTTGATCAGTTGAGGGGAGCTTGTGTGTTCTCGAAAATTGATCTCAGGTCGGGATACCACCAACTCAAGATAAGGCAATCTGATATTCCCAAGACAGCTTTCGTATCTCGGTACGGACTGTACGAATACACTGTCATGCCTTTCGGGCTAACCAATACCCCGGCATATTTCATGTACCTCATGAACAAGGTATTCATGGAATATCTGGACAAATTTGTGGTGGTTTTCATAGATGATATTCTCGTCTTCTCCAAAGATGAAGAAGAACATGAGAAACATCTAAGGTTGGTGTTACAGAGGCTGAGAGAACACCAACTATATGCCAAGTTGAGCAAGTGTGAGTTTTGGCTGTAGAGAGTTCCCTTTTTAGGACATATAATCTCGGAGGGAGGAATCTCCGTAGATCCCGCCAAAATTAAAGATATCCAGAAGTGGAAAACCCCTGAAAATGTCGGGGAAGTTCGAAGCTTTTTGGGATTGGCTGGATACTATCGACGGTTTATTGAGGGATTCTCCAAGATCTCGAGACCTCTCACTAAACTGTTGGAGAAGGGAATCACATTCACCTGGACGCCACAGTGCGAGACGAGCTTTCAAGAGCTAAAGAAGGGACTGACAACAGCCCTAGTGTTGGTTATGCCAGATATGCAGAAGAATTTCACAGTGTACTGCGATGCCTCTGGAAATGGGTTGGGATGTGTTCTCATGCAAGAAGGACATGTCGTGGCTTATGCATCCCGGCAGCTTCGGAAGCATGAGAAGAACTATCCTACACATGACCTAGAACTAGCCGCAGTGGTACACGCGTTGAAAATTTGGCGGCACTATTTGATGGGGAAGAGGACAGAGATATATACGGATCATAAGAGTTTGAAGTACATATTCACACAGCCAGATCTCAACCTCAGACAAAGGAGATGGTTAGAGCTAATCAATGACTTTGATGTGGGCATCAACTATCATCCCGGGAAAGCAAACGTCGTGGCCGATGCGTTGAGTCGGAAAGTGCAGGTCAATAAGTTGAGCTTAAAGGACATGCCTGTAGAATTGAAGGACGAGGTTATAAGGCTCAATCTATGTCTAGTAAATAGTGGTGAAGCCATCGCCATGGAAGTGGACTCCACACTCGAGCGAGACATATGAGATGGCCAAAAGAATGATGAGAAGATACAAGAGATCAGACAACTCATCAAGGAAAATAAAGCTCCTGGTTTTAGAGAGGATGAACAAGGAACGGTGTGGCACGGGAAAAGGATCTGTGTGCCAGAAGTAAAGGAGATCCGTGAATTAATTTTGAAGGAGGCTCACGATTCCGACTATTCCATTCATCCTGGGAGTACGAAGATGTACCAGGACCTCAAGAGCAGGTATTGGTGGTATGGCATGAAGCGAGATGTCGCGGAACATGTTGCCCTATGTGACACATGTCAGTTGGTGAAAGCAGAACATCAACGACCCGCGGGATTGCTGCAACCACTCAAAGTACCTGAATGGAAGTGGGAAGAAATCAGCATGGATTTTGTCGTGGGATTGCCTAGGACCCAATCCGGGTATGATTCAATATGGGTCATTATTGATCGGCTAACCAAGGTAGCTCATTTCATTCCTATGAAAGAAAGCTACAGCGGATCCAAATTGGCAGAATTGTACATGTCAAGGATTGTATGTTACCATGGAGTGCCAAAGAAGATAGTGTCGGACCGAGGGACACAGTTCACCTCGAGGTTTTGGCAAAAGTTGCATGAAACCATGGGAACCCATCTGAATTTCAGCTCTGCCTATCATCCCCAAACTGACGGGCAGACGGAGAGAACCAATCAGATCCTTGAAGATATGTTAAGGGCATGTGCACTCAAAAACAATAGGAGTTGGGACAAGAACTTACCGTATGCGGAGTTTTCCTATAACAACAGCTATCAAGCTAGTATGAAAATGTCACCGTTTGAAGCTTTGTATGGAAGGAAGTGCAGAACTCCCCTATTTTGGAACCAAACAGGAGAAAGTAAAGTGTTTGGTCCATAAGTGCTACAAGAAGCCGAGGCAAAGGTGAGTGAGATTCGCAACAATTTGAGGATAGCACAAACACGACAAAAGAGCTATGCCGATGTACGAAGAAGAGAGCTCGTTTTCAACGTGGGAGACTATGTTTATCTCAAGGTGTCCCCTATCAGAGGACTTCGTCGGTTCAAGGTGAAAGGGAAGTTGTCACCTCGATACATCGGACCCTTTCAGGTTTTGGAAAGGAAAGGCGAAGTGGCGTACCAACTAGAGTTACCGGTTCATCTATCAGACGTGCACGATGTATTCCATGTGTCACAACTCAAGAAATGTCTGAGGACGCCTGAGGAGGTGTTACCCATGAATGAAGTGGATGTAGCTGAAGATTTGTCTTATGCCGAGCAACCATACAAGATTTTGGAGACAATGGAACGCCTCACCAGAAATAAAAGAATCCGGATGTGCAAGGTGCAGTGGAAGCATCACTCAGAAGAGGAAGCTACCTGGGAAAGGGAAGATGAGCTCACGGCACAATTTCCGGAATTGTTTTCTTAGAAACACCAATCTCGAGGACGAGATTTCTTTTAAGGGGGGTAGAGCTGTAACACCCCAAATTTTGATTCAAATTTTTGGACGTGTTGCATGTTTTGCAAAAATTCAAATTCAAACTGGAATTCAAATTATACTCAAAACAGAAAAGAAATGGAAAAAGAAAAAGAAAAACGGGAAAAAAACCGGCCAGTGGGCCGAAACCCGCCAGCCGGCCCAGCTTCCCCGCGCCAGCCCGCCCCCTCGCGCGCCGCGCTGCCTCTCACCGACGGGTGGGACCCGCCTGTCATCCCTAACCCCGCGACCCCGGACTTTTCCCCCGAGCGCGCGCGATCTTAACCGATCGGAAAATCCGTTCTACCGCCCGAATTCTCATCCCAGAGGACTCCAACTCGATCACAACAGACCCACTGCCCTCCCCCGGCTATAAAAACCCCCGATCCGATCAGTTTTTCCCACGCGATCGCCGATTTTTACTCCGGTGAGCACCGAGACTTCGCCGGTGAATTCTGTCCGATCTAAGCTCGGAAATTCTGATCTAACTCGCTGGTCTTGATCCACCGCCTCCGGGGAGCTTTGCAGGTGCAGAAAACTCGGAGACTTACGGTGTAAACACAGCGCCGACGAGCTTCGCCGTGGTTTTGCCTCGGACCTCGCCGCCGATCACTTTCCAGGACCCCCGAGCTCGAGAAAACCCCGAGGTGAGATCCCTGACCTCCCCTCTACCGATCTAGGCCATAAGATCACAGTTTTAGACAGAATTCTCGAGGATCCGAAACTTTCCGGTGAGATCGCCGCTTCCCGCCGCCGTGCGCCGCCGGCAGCGCCGCCCACGCTCGATCGGAGCAACGTGGCCGCTTGTGCGCCGTTTATTTTAAATCGCACGGTAGACTTTAAAACCCCGCGTACCGGTTCGATGTTATAATCTCAGCCGTCGGTTTAAAATCGGACGGTCCACGTCAGCCCCGCATTATAAAGACTGGAATTCTTACGTGCTACCCCCTGGGGTTCTCTGGAATTGAGAGCTAGCCCCGGAAACTTCAGATCTAGCCCCTGGAACTCCAGAAAATCATGTAAATTCATTTAAAAATCAGTTTTAGCCCCTGGACTTAATAGAAATTAGGAAAAATACCTCTGATAAGTGTAGTTAGACCCCTGGAAATTATGAAAATAATATTATAGACCCTGTAATGGGGTGAATTCATTATTTTAGCCCTGTTTAGTATGTAATTTAGGAAATTGAATATGTAACTAGTGTTTAAAAATTAAAAAGGAGGACAAACATAGTTGTCAAAATTAATTAAAAACTTTCTCAGTACTTAGAAAACTTTGGAGTGAGATAAAAATATATTTTTGGGCTGAAATAAATCTGTTTCATCTATTATTCACATTTATTAGTATAGGGACACATTTTTAAGTAAAGAATAGTTATAGAAAAATAGGGAAAATAATTATGAAAGGGTCTACATCAGAAGCCAAGGTCAAAATATGATTTTAAATTATTTAGGACCAGAATCTATTCTGTTTAGGTGATGTGTATTACTAATTTAATAATAAAATACACAATTATGCATAGGAATATAAATCTGAAAATATAGCAACTAGTAAATGATAAATGGAGTTTCTAAAATCCAAAGAGTTCAGTTTAGGGTTGATAGAAGTTGTAAAGGCACATATGGAGAAGAAAAATACTTTCCATACATACTTGGTAGTTTAATGTAAGGAATTTATTTAAAACTGAAACACAACACATATAATGGTGAATGAATTTCATAAATATGAATGTGTGGTTTGTATGAAGTAGAGGTGTGAACTATGTCTTATGGATTGTTGTTTTTCTTTTGCTATGTGTGATGGTATAAAGTAGAACCTGTTCAAGAACAAGTTATTCATTTCCAAGATCAGGACTACCCATTTCAAGAGCAGCAAGAAGGAGGCAAGTGTCCTTGACCACTTTGATCCTATGCTAGGATGTGTAGATAGAATTATTTGCATTGTCAAATGAAAGATGAAACCCATGCTAGGAAAGTTTCCCTAGAATTGCATTACCTTGTTTCCTTGTAGCTTGGGTTGGGATTTATTTTGTCATGTCATTTATTTACATGCATATGCTTAGCCATGCTTAGAATGGGATATTTGGGACATGAAATCATCAGTTTATATTACCATACTCTTGAATGAGATATTGTGAGTTATGTAGAGGTAGGGATCAAGGCAAGTTGGATGTTTTGGTTGTGTGCTGGGTGCACGAGACTTGGGTTTGTGTTTAGTACTTGCCTGGATCCTAAGGACCGGTTCATGGAGCATGTAACCCGGCTTTACAGTGCCAACCACATGCTGAGATGGGGCAGCTTGGCCAATTAATTAGGTGTATCCCCGGCGTAGTATGGGTGTGTTGGATGGTGCGGGGAGTAGGTGTCAGCTGGACTACCATATGAACCGCAAGGCTCAAGAGGGGGCCACTGCAGCGGGGTTGGAGCCTCTTGTATGCTGTTAGGGGTGAAACCTCAGTGGGCCCACGCTCGTCGGGAATCCCTTTGTAAAGGCTTCGTAGTGATCTCCTGGCTGCACACCTGGGAAGTGTGAATGTGGATCGTAGCCACTGGCATAATGGAGGTTCTTTTAGTCCACCCGACAACGGGGGATGAAATCACTACTTGTGGGTACAGTGGTACAAACTCTGCAGAGTCAAAACTGTCTTAACAGCCGTTCTCACGGTCAAGAGCGGCCTGGACTTATTCATGATTAGAGGATTGATGGTTTTGGAAGTTAAGCGGGGAGCTTAACATTGGAAATTATGATTATGGTTATTGGATTATGATGATGGGATGGGAGATTGGAACCATTTCACCTGTGTAGTAATGTAGGTGCTTAATAAGCTAAGGTGATAGGTATTAATTGCGTAGTGCTTTAACCATGAGTTCAACCTCTCCTTGTTCTAGCCATGCATGATATAATTTTCCCACACTTGCTGAGTACCATTGGTACTCAACCTTGCATATTTGTTGGTTTATATTGCTACTCAGGTCAAGGGGATGAGGTGGTGTTTAATGACCAAGACTTCGGACCCGAAGAAGGATTTTAGGTTCATGAAGACCCCCGGGCAACGCCTGTGATGGAGCATTGCCCGGGGGACTCCATGAACCTAGAATCCTTCTTCGGGTCCGAAGTCTTGGTCATTAAACACCACCTCATCCCCTTGACCTGAGCAGCAATTTAAACCAACAAATATGCAAGTTTGAGTACCATTGGTACTTAGCAAGTGTGGGAAAGTTATGTCATGCATGACTAAAGCAAGGAGAGGTTGAACTCATGGTTAAAGCACTACGCAATTAATATCTATCACCTTAGCTTATTAAGCACCTACATTACTACACAGGTGAAATGATCCCAATCTCCCAACCCATCATCATAATCAAATAACCATACATCATTTCCAATGTTAAGCTCCCCGCTTAACATCCACAACTTCCAAAGTCCTCATTCCTTTAATCATGAATAAGTCCAAGCCGCTCTTGACCGTGAGAACGGCTGTCATGACAGTTTTGACTCTGCAGAGTTTGCACCACTGTACCCACATGTAGTGATTTCATCCCCCGTTGCCGGGTGGACTAAAAGAACCTCCATTATGCCAGTGGCTACGAACCACATTCACACTTCCCAGGTGTGTAGCCAGGAGATCACTACGAAGCCTTTACAAAGGGATTCCCGACGAGCGTGGGCCCAATGAGGTTTCACCCCTAACAGCATACAAGAGGCTCCAACCCCGCTGCAGTGGCCCCCTCTTGAGCCTTGCGGTTCATATGGTAGTCCAGCTGACACCTATTCCCCGCACCATCCAACACACCCATACTACGCCGGGGATACACCTAATTAATTGGCCAAGCTGCCCTATCTCAGCATGTGGTTGGCACTGTAAAGCCAGGTTACATGCTCCATGAATCGGTCCTTAGGATCCAGGCAAGTACTAAACACAAACCCGAGTCTCGTGCACCCAGCACACAACCAAAACATCCAACTTGCCTTGATTCCTACCTCTACATAACTCACAATATCTCATTCAAGAGTATGGTAAATAAACTGATTATCTCATATCCCAAATATCCCATTCTAAGCATGGCTAAGCATATGCATAATAATAAATGACATGATAAAATAAATCCCAACCCAAACTACAAGGAAACAAGGTGATGCAATTCTAGGGAAACTTCCTATCATGGGTTTCATATTTAAATTGACAATGCAAATAACTCTGGCTACACATCCTAGCATAGGATCAAAGTGGTCAAGGACACTTGCCTCCTTCCTGCTGCTCTTGAAATGGGTAGTCCTGATCTTGGAAAGGAATAACTTGCTCTTGAGCAGGTTCTACATCATACCATCACACATAGCAAAAGAAAAACAACAATCCATAAGACATGGTTCACACTTCCACTTCATACAAACCACACATTCATATTTATGAAAGTCATTCACCATTATGTGTGTTGTGGTTACTCTATGTGTGTTGATTTGTGGCTTGCATGCACTTTTAAACATGTGTATATGATTCCTACTTTTGTGTTCACATTTATACTTACATACTATATATATATGAGTTTCCAATTTAAATAAATTCCTTATATTCAACTACTAAACACAAACCCGAGTCTCGTGCACCCAGCACCAACCAAATCATCCAACTTGCCTCGATCCCTACCTCTACATAACTCATAATATCTCATTCAAGAGTAAGGTAAATAAATTGATGATCTCATATCCCAATTATCCCATTCTAAGCATGGCTAAGCATAAGCATAATGACATGATAAAATAAATCCCAACCCAAGCTACAAGGAAACAAGGTAATGCAATTCTAGGGAAACTTCCTAGCATGGGTTTCATATTTCAATTGACAATGCAAATAATTCTATCTACACATCCTAGTATAGGATCAAAGTGGTCAAGGACACTTGCCTTCTTCCTACTGCTCTGGGAATGGATAGTCCTGATCTTGGAAGGGAAGAACTTGCTCTGGGGCAGGTTCTACTCATGCCAACACATATAGCAAAAGAAAACAACAATCCATAATACATAGTTCACACTTTCGCTCCACACATACATACATATGATAGTCATTCATATTTCTAAGTGTTGTGTTTACTCTAGCTGTGTTGATTTTTAGCCTTCATGCACTTTTAAACATATGTATATGATTTCTAACTTTTGTATTTCAGATTTCTGTTTGCACACTATATATGAATTTTCAATTTGAATAAATTCTTTATATTTGATTAATATACTTCTTAACTACCAAGTTTGCATGGAAGGTATTTTCCTACTCCAAATGGGTTTTCAGATCTTCTACCAAATCCTAAACTGAAATCTTTGGATTTGGAAACTTCATTTATCATTTTCTAGTTATGCATACCTATTTTCCTATATTTTCAGATTTACTTTCTATGCCTAAATGTGAACTTTATTATGAAAATAGTAAAACACATCATCTAAACAGAATAGGTTCTGATCTAAAATATTAAATAATATATTTTTGAACTTCTCCTCTGATGTGAACTAATATAAATTTAATTTACCAATTTTCAGAATTATTTCCTAACCTAAAAATGTGTCCCTATAACTAATAAATGTGAACAATCAATTAGACAGATTCATTTCAGCTTAAAATCTACTTTTAACTCATTCTAAAGTTTTCCAAGTGCTAGGAGAGTTTAAATTTGAATTTACAATGTGTTTGCCTCACCTTTTTAAATTTAAATCCTAATCACATATTCAATTTTCTGAATTTAATATCATATAGGGTCAAAAAGGTAAATCCACCCTACTACAGGGTCTAATCTATTATTTCATAAATGTCCAGGGGTCTAGCTACACATAACAGAGGGGCTTTCCCAATTTTTATTAGGTCCAGGGGCTAAAACTGATTTTTAAATGAATTTACATGAATTTCTGAAGTTCCAGGGGCTAGATCAGAAGTTTCCGGGGCTATCTCGTGTTTTCCGAGATCCCCAGGGGGTAGCGCGTAAGAATCCCGGCCTTTATAAAGCGGGGCTGATGTGGACCGTCCGATTTAAAATAGACGGCTGAGATTAGATCGCCGAACCGGTACGCGCGGGTTTTAATTCTACCGTGCGGTTTAAAATAGACGGCGCACAAGCGGCCACGTCGCCCTGACAGTGCGCGGGCGGCGCTGCCCGGCGGCGCGCGGCGGCGGGAGGCGGCGATCTCGCCGGAAAACTTCGGATCTTCGTCTATACTTCCTAAAACTGGGATTTCATGGCATAGAAAGGTAGAGGGGAGGTCGTGGATCCCGCCTTGGGGTTTTTCTTGAGCTCGGAGGCCCTGGAAGACGGTCGGCGACAATGTCCGAGGTGGAACCGCTGCGGTGCTCGTCGGAGCTGTGCCTATAGCGCAAACCACCGAGTTTTCTGCACCTGCGTGACTCCCCGGAGACGGTGGAACACGATCGGCGCGTTAGATCGGAAAATCCGAGCAGGGATCGAGAGAAAACGGCCGGAGAAGCTCTGGTTCCCACCGGGAGGAAAAACAGCCGATTGGGGGAGAAAAACAGGGCGATGTCGTGTCACACCCGGTTTTTCCGAAGAACAACCAAGTGAATATCACATGTATGCCAGGATCATTTTCTCATACATGTGATGACAAATAGTGAAGCATCATTTATTACAAGCCAGGGGTCGAATATAAATAAGTCTTACATCGCAAATGTCTCGATGGACAATAATAAGTTCATCACAAGTAAATAAACTAGCAGCGGAATAATTATTCTTGAGGGCTCCGTCACAGGCGTTGCCCGGGGGTCTCCATGAACCTAGAAACCTTCTTCGGATCCAAAGTCTTGGTCATTATACACTACCTCATTATCTTGACCTGAGCAGTAATATAAACCAACAAAATATGCAAGGTTGAGTACCAATGGTACTCAGCAAGTGTGGGAAAATTATATCATGCATGGCTAGAACAAGGAGAGGTTGAACTCATGGTTAAAGCACTACGCAATTAATACCTATCACCTTAGCTTATTAAGCACCTACATTACTACACAGGTGAAATGGTCCCAATCTCCCAACCCATCATCATAACTAATAACCATAACATCATTTCCAATGTTAAGCTCCCCGCTTAACATCCACAACCTCCAAAACCATCAATCCTCTAATCATGAATAAGTCCAAGCCGCTCTTGACCGTGAGCACGGCTGTCATGACAGTTTTTACTCTGCAGAGTTTCTACCACTGTACCCACATGTAGTGATTTCATCCCCCGTTGCCGGGTGGACTAAAAGAACCTCCATTATGCCAGTGGCTACGATCCACATTCACACTTCCCAGGTGTGTAGCTAGGAGATCACTACGAAGCCTTTACAAAGGGATTCCCGACGAGCGTGGGCCCACTGAGGTTTCACCCCTAACAGCATACAAGAGGCTCCAACCCCGCTGCAGTGGCCCCCTCTTGAGCCTTGAGGTTCATATGGTAGTCCAGCTGACACCTAATCCCCGCACCATCCAACACACCCATACTACGCCGGGATTACACCTAATTAATTGCCCAAGCTGCCCCATCTCAGCATGTGGTTGGCACTGTAAAGCCAGGTTACATGCTCCATGAACCGGTACTTAGGATCCAGGCAAGTACTAAACACAAACCCGAGTCTCGTGCACCCAGCACACAACCAAAACATCCAACTTGCCTTGATCCCTACCTCTACATAACTCACAATATCTCATCCAAGAGTATGGTAAAATAAACTGATGATCTCATATCCCAAATATCCCATTCTAAACATGGCTAAGCATATGCATAATAATAAATGACATGATAAAATAAATCCCGACCCAAGCTACAAGGAAACAAGGTGATGCAATTCTAGGGAAACTTCCTATCATGGGTTTCATATTTAAATTGACAATGCAAATAACTCTAGCTACACATCCTAGCATAGGATCAAAGTGGTCAAGGACACTTGCCTCCTTCCTGCTGCTCTTGAAATGGGTAGTCCTGACCTTGGAAAGGAATAACTTGCTCTTGAGCAGGTTCTACATCATACCATCACACATAGCAAAAGAAAAACAACAATCCATAAGACATGGTTCACACTTCCACTTTATACAAACCACACATTCATATTTATGAAAGTCATTCACCATTATGTGTGTTGTGGTTACTCTATGTGTGTTGATTTGTGGCTTGCATGCACTTTTAAACATGTGTATATGATTCCTACTTTTGTGTTCACATTTATACTTACATACTATATATATATATATATATGAGTTTCCAATTTAAATAAATTCTTTACATTCAACTACTACACCTTTTTACTACCAAATAAGCATGAAAGGTATTTTCCTTCTCCATATGTGTCTTCATAATTTCTACCAACCCTAAACTGAACTCTTTGGATTTTAGAAACTCCATTTATCATTTACTAGTTGCTATATTTTCAGATTTATTTTCCTATGCATAATTGTGTACTTTATTATGAAATTAGTAATACACATCATCTAAACAGAATAAGTTCTGGTCCTAAATAATTTAATAACACATTTTGACCTTTGCCTCTGATGTAAACTATTTCACAATTATTTTCCCTATTTTCTAAAACTATTCTTTACTTAAAAATGTGTCCCTAAATGTGAATAATAAATGTCAATTCTGCCCAAAATATGTTTTCATCTTACTCCAAAGTTTTCTAAATACTGAGAAAGTTTTTAATTTAATTATGAAAATATGTTTGTCCCACATTTTAATTTTTAAACACTAGCCACATATTCAATTTCCTAATTTAAATACTAAACAGGGCTAAAAAGGCAAACTTACCCCACTACAGGGTCTATAATATTATTTTCAGAATTTCTAGGGATCTAGCTACACTTATCAGAGGTGTTTTTCCTAATTTTTATTAAGTCCAGGGGCTAAAACTGATTTTTAAATGAATTTACATGATTTTCTGGAGTTCCAGGGGCTAGATCAGAAGTTTCTGGGGCTAGCTCTTATTTCCCGAGAACCCCAGGGGGTAGCACGTAAGATTTCCAGTCTTTATAACGCGGGGCTGACGTGGACCGTCCGATTTTAAACCGACGGCTGAGATTATAACGCCGAACCGGTACGCGGGGGTTTAAACCCTACCGTGCGATTTAAAATAAATGGCGCACAAGCGGCCACGTCGCTCTGATCGAGCGCGGGTGGCGCTGCCGGCGGCGCACGGCGGCGGGAAGCGGCGATCTCGCCGGAGACTTTCGGATCTTCGAGAATTCTTCCTAGAACTGTGATTTTATGGCATAGATCGGTAGAGGGGAGGTCGGGGATCTCACCTCGGGGGTTTTCTTGAGCTCGGAGGTCCTGGAAAGTGATCGGCGACGAGGTCCGAGGCGAAACCACGGCAAAGCTCGTCGGCGCTGTGTTTACACCGCAAGTCACCGAGTTTTCTGCACCTGCAAGGTTCCACGGAGGCGGTGGATCAAGACCAACGAGTTAGATCGGAATTTCCGAGCTTAGATCGGCCAGAATTCGCCGGAGAAGTCTCGGTTCTCACCGGAGTAAAAATCAGCGATTGCGGGGGAAAAACAGAACGAGGCCGGGGTTTTTATAGACGGGGGAGGGCGGCGGGGTGGTTTAGATCATGTCCGCGTCGCCTACGAACAGAATTCAGTGGGGATACGCCGAAATCCCGATCGGTTTTGATTCGAGTGCGAGGGAGTCCGGCGCTGTCGCAAGGTAGACGAAGATCGGGTGGGTCCCGCCTGTAAGTGTGAGGAAGCAGCGCGCGCGGCTGCGGGCTGGCGCGGGCGCTGGCTGGGCCGGCTGGTGGGTTTCGGCCCACTGGCCGGTTTTTTTTTCTGTTTTCTCTTTTTCTTTTTCTATTTCTTTTCTGATTTGAGTTTAATATGAATTCCAGTTTGAATTTGAATTTTTGCAAAACATGCAACACGTCCAAAAATTTTTAAATCCCCCTCTTAACATGATTTAGGGTTTTGAATCAAAATTTTGGGGTGTTACAGCTCTAGCCCCCTTAAAAGAAATCTCGTCCTCGAGATTGGTGGTTCTAAGAAAACAATTCCGGAAATTGTGCCTTGAGCTCATCTTCCCGCTCCCAGGTGGCTTCCTCTTCTGAGTGATGCTTCCACTGCACCTTGCACATCCGGATTCTTTTATTTCTGGTGAGGCGTTCCATTGTCTCCAAAATCTTGTATGGTTGCTCGGCATAAGACAAATCCTCAGCTACATCCACTTCATTCATGGGTAACACCTCTTCAGGCGTCCTCAGGCATTCCTTGAGTTGTGACACATGGAATACATCGTGCACATCCGATAGATGAGCCGGTAACTCTAGTTGATACGCCACTTCGCCTTTCCTTTCCAAAACTTGAAAGGGTCCGATGTATCGAGGTGACAACTTTCCTTTCACCTTTAACCGACGAAGTCCTCGGATAGGGGACACCTTGAGATAAACATAGTCTCCCACGTTGAAAACGAGCTCTCTTCTTCGTACATCAGCATAACTCTTTTGGCATGTCTGTGCTATCCTCAAATTGTTGCGAATTTCCCTTACCTTCGCCTCGGCTTCTTGTAGTACTTCTGGACCAAACACTTTACTTTCCCCCGTTTGATTCCAAAATAGGGGAGTTCTGCACTTCCTCCCGTACAAGGCTTCAAACGGTGACATCTTCATACTAGCTTGATAGCTATTGTTATAGGAAAACTCTGCATACGGTAAGTTCTTGTCCCAACTCCTATTGTTTTTGAGTGCACATGCCATTAGCATATCTTCAAGGATCTGATTGGTTATTTCCGTCTGCCCGTCAGTTTGGGGATGATAGGCAGAACTAAAGTTCAGATGGGTTCCCATGGTTTCGTGCAACTTCTGCCAGAACCTTGAGGTGAACTGTGTCCCTCGATCCGACACAATCTTCTTTGGCACTCCATGGTAACACACGATCCTTGACATGTACAACTCTGCCAATTTGGATCCGCTGTAGCTTTCCTTCATGGGGATGAAATGTGCTACCTTGGTTAGCCTATCAATGATGACCCATATTGAATCTTATCCTGATTGGGTCCTAGGCAATCCCACGATGAAATCCATGCTGATTTCTTCCCATTTCCATTCAGGCACTTTCAGTGGTTGCAACAATCCCGCGGGTCATTGATGTTCTGCTTTCACCAACTGACATGTGTCACATAGGGCAACATGTTCCGTGACATCTCGCTTCATGCCATACCACCAATACCTGCCCTTGAGGTCCTGGTACATCTTCGTACTCCCAGGATGAATGGAATAGTCGGAATCGTGAGCCTCCTTCAAAATCAATTCACGGATCTCCTTTACTTCAGGCACACAGATCCTTTTCCCGTGCCACACCGTACCTTGTTCATCCTCTCTGAAACTTGGAGCTATATTTTCCTTGATGAGTTGCCTGATTTCCTGTATCTTCTCATCATTCTTTTGACCCTCGCGTATGTCTCACTCTAGTGTGGAGTCCACTTCCATGGCGATGGCCTCACCACTATTTACTAGACATAGATTGAGCCTTATAACCTCGTCCTTCAATTCTGCAGGCATTTCCTTCAAGCTCAACTTATTGACCTGCACTTTCTGACTTAAAGCATCGGCCACGACGTTTGCTTTCCCAGGATGATAGTTGATGCCTACATCAAAGTCATTGATTAGCTCTAACCATCTCCTTTGTCTGAGGTTCAGATCTGGCTGTGTGAATATGTACTTCAAACTCTTATGATCTGTATATATCTCGGTCGTCTTCCCCATCAAATAGTGCCGCCAAATTTTCAACGCGTGTACCACTGCGGCTAGTTCTAGGTCATGTGTAGGATAGTTCTTCTCGTGCTTCCGAAGCTGCCGGGATGCATATGCCACGACATGCCCTTCTTGCATGAGAACACATCCCAACCCGTTTCCAGAGGCATCGCAGTACACCGTAAAGCTCTTTTGCATATCTGGCATAACCAGCACTGGGGCTGTTGTCAATCTTTCGTTTAACTCCTGAAAACTCTTCTCGCACTGTGGCGTCCATGTGAATGTGATTCCCTTCTCCAACAGTTTAGTGAGAGGTCTCGAGATCTTGGAGAATCCTTCAATAAACCGTCGATAGTATCCAGCCAATCCCAAGAAGCTTCGAACTTCCCCGACATTTTCAGGGGTCTTCCACTTCTGTATATCTTCGATTTTGGCAGGATCCACGGAGATTCCTCCCTCCGAGATTATATGTCCTAAGAAGGGAACTTTCTTCAGCCAAAACTCACACTTGCTCAACTTGGCATACAGTTGGTGTTCTCTTAGCCTCTGTAATACCAACCTTAGATGTTTCTCATGTTCTTCTTCATCTTTGGAGAAGACGAGAATGTCATCTATGAAAACCACCACAAATTTGTCCAGATATTCCATGAATACCTTGTTCATGAGGTACACGAAGTATGCCGGGGCATTAGTTAGCCCGAAAGGCATGACGGTGTATTCATACAGCCCGTACCGAGATACGAAAGCTGTCTTGGGAATATCAGATTGCCTTATCTTGAGTTGGTGGTATCCCGATCTGAGATCGATTTTCGAGAACACACAAGCTCCCCTCAACTGATCAAACAAGTCTTCAATGCGGGGTAATGGGTACTTGTTTTTGATGGTTACCTCATTCAAGGCACGGTAATCCACGCATAACCTTTGGGTTCCGTCCTTCTTGGGGACAAATATCACCGGAGCTCCGCATGGTGAGGAACTAGGACGAATATACCCCTTTTCCGTCAGTTCTCTCAAATGATCCTTGAGTTCTTCCAGCTGCTTGGAGTCCATCCGATAAGGTCTCTTGTATATCGGGGCTGTTCCAGGCACTAGCTCAATTGCAAATTCCACTTCACGATCGGGAGGCATACCTGGCAATTCTTCCGGAAAAACATCTGGATATTCCCGGATAATCCTGATCTCCTCCACTTTCACCTCAACTTGATATAATTTAATGTCCCTCCTAGGCTCTTGTATTGTTATAAACTTTACTCTTGTGCCGCTAGGGTGAGTTAGTTCCACCGTTCTGGTCGAACAATGGATGATTCCCTTATGTTTTGTCAGCCAATCCATACCCAAGATAATATCTATCCCTTGTGAATCTATCACTATGAGGTTAGCAGTAAATACCACCCCAGTAATGTCTAGATTCACCTTGGGACACACTTGTCTTGTCCTTATTTCTCCACCTGGAGAGTTTACTGCTAGCATATAATTCATTTGTGTTGTTGCTAGATCATGCTTCTTAACAAACCCTTTTGCAATGAACGAGTGGGTAGCACCAGAATCAAACAGCAGGGTTGCAATGTGTAAATTCGCAGGAAACTTACCAACTACCACGTCGGGTGCCTCTTGTGCTTCCTCCATAGTGACGTGGTTCACCCGTCCTCTCATCACATTCTGCTGTTGTGGCTGCGTAGGCTTCTTCTTTGGGCACTTATGGGCATAGTGCCCCACTTCACCACAGCTAAAACATTGCACCCCAACCTTAGGTGCCTGGCCTTTGTTGTCTTGGGGTTGGTTTGGGGGTCCTTGCACTGCTGGTCGAGGTGGATATGCAGGGCGAGGCTGTTGTACAAACTGACGTTGTGGCTGTGCTGGTGCTGCCGGAGGCCTGTAGTTCAGGTTGTACCCTCTTGGTGCTGAGTAGGGTACCGCAGCACGGTTCGTCTGCGCTGCAGGTTGCTGCATCAGACGTGGGCGGGTGTTGCTCCCTGAGGCTTGATGTGACCACCCGGCCTTCCTCTTATTCTCAGTTTCCAAGGCCTTTAGCTTCCTTTCTACCACAAATGCTCTGTCCACCATCTTTTGGAAGCTTTCATACTCATTTGAGGACATTGCACACTGCATCTCTGCAGTAAGTCCTTCCACAAAACAATCTTGTTTCTGCTCATCAGTCTCTATGTCTCGTGGGGCATAAAGGGATAGTTGAGTAAATTTAGTGAGGTATTCCCTCACAGTCATGTTACCTTGCTGCAACCCCAAAAACTCCTTCCTCTTGTTTTTGAGTTCACCTCTTGGGATGTAATGGTTGCGGAAGCTACGCTTGAACTCTTCCCAAGTGATGTTCTCAGGGTCATGATGGGCGGCCACGTAGGCGGTCCACCAATCAGAAGCAGGTCCATGCAATTGATGAGAGGCAAACAGTACCCTCTCATACCCTTGGCACTGGATGATCCTCATCTTGCTTTCAATGGTCTTCAGCCAATCATCTGCCTCCAGAGGTTCAGCAGCACTTGCAAACTTTGGAGGTTGAATTCCTAGAAACTCACTCAATCTTGGTTGGCGTGGTGCAGCTTGTGGAGGTGGAACTTGATGCAAGTTGGCCACCACTTGAGTCAAGTTCTGGATGAGCTGATTTTGATTCTCCAGCATTTGGTGGAGGGGATCAACTCCTTCACGGCGACCACCCCGGTCCTGGCCTCCAGAAATATGAGGGTTGCATGCCTCATCGTTGTTGTTGGCGGGGTTGGCAGCACATCCTTTTCCTCTTCCGGCCATCTGGCAGAATCAACCAATGTTAATTTGAAAGCATGTAGTATCATCTTACTACTTTCATTTGTTTGTACTTTGAAGTGTTGAGGCTTTGTTATACTTTTCTGAGGGTTCATTTCTCACACAAAAATAAATGCAATATTATTTCACGTGGATTCTCACACCAAAGCAAAACAATCTAAAGATGAGGCTGTGGACAATTGCTCATGGCTTCCACAACTCACGTCACACACCAAGCATTAACACACCATTAACTTTAACGTAACGACTCGACTATTTGACATCTTGCTAACTAAGGGAAGATCTCTACACTACTCGTTTTCTTGAGCTGGCTCCTCGGGATCTTCCTCATCATTTCGGCTGCCTTCTGACTCTGCTTTGGGTGGGGAGGCTGCTGGTGGAGAAGTGCGACGACGCCTTATCGCCCGACGATCTGGGGAGTCAGGAGTCCATGTATCATTCGCGGTGACACACAGTTCATTCCCATCTCCTCTTTCTCTCGCCCTCAGGCAGGCTCGCAGCAACGCCTCCGTTTCCTTCAGGGTGTCCCGAACATCCTGAAGCTCTTGCTGACACTCCTGCAGTCGAGTGCTAAGCATAGCAGCATCCTCCAAACACAAGTCCATGTGCTCATGGGAAGTCCCTTGCTGCACTGGCGGGTACTTATACTCCGTTGTACCACTCTCACGCTGGAGGACATACATGTACTCAGTCCTGTCCAGGTGGCGACGATAGATGTGACTCTGGCAGGTGATGGCCTCCCAGGTGACATCCTTCTCCGCATCGACCTGTGTCGCTCGACAAGCTGGAGAGTGGTGGATCTTAAGCAGCTGATTTTCGTGTATAATTCTCATCTCTGAACTCCATTCTTCCCTCTTTTCACGGATGGTCCTGGTGGAGTTATAGTGGATGATTAGCTTGCCCGTATTGCCAGCGGCTTCGAGCATACGTCGAAGACGGCGCAACAAGCCTCCTACTGCCAATCCGTAGGAAAGGTACGTCACTGGACGGCTCTCCTCTCTTTCGGCAAGGGCAACTACGGGAACTCTCCCTCCTGTGGACTTGCGAGCGGTGCGAATCATGTGAACCATCTAAAACCGAAAGCATTTAAACTTAGGTTAGATAAACTTTTAAACAAAAATGCTATTTTGAATGAAAGTTGGGGTAAGATGAAGAAAGTGACTCCATTAAATAACACTTTTCAACACACACCTTGTAAAATAGATTTTAGGAAAATAGGGTCCTTAAATACGTCCAATTCTACCTAGGTCCACGTTCCTACGGGCAACCTTGGCTCTGATACCACTTCTGTCACACCCGGTTTTTCCGAAGAACAACCAAGTGAATATCACATGTATGCCAGGATCATTTTCTCATACATGTGATGACAAATAGTGAAGCATCATTTATTACAAGACAGGGGTTGAATATAAATAAGTCTTACATCGCAAATGTCTCGATGGACAATAATAAGTTCATCACAAGTAAATAAACTAGCAGCGGAATAATTATTCTTGAGGGCTCCGTCACAGGCGTTGCCCGGGGGTCTCCATGAACCTAGAAACCTTCTTCGGGTCCAAAGTCTTGGTCATTATACACCACCTCATTATCTTGACATGAGCAGCAATATAAACCAACAAAATATGCAAGGTTGAGTACCAATGGTACTCAGCATGTGTGGGAAAATTATATCATGCATGGCTAGAACAAGGAGAGGTTGAACTCATGGTTAAAGCACTACACAATTAATACCTATCACCTTAGCTTATTAAGCACCTACATTACTACACAGGTGAAATGGTCCCAATCTCCCAACCCATCATCATAACCAATAACCATAACATCATTTCCAATGTTAAGCTCCCCGCTTAACATCCACAACTTCCAAAACCATCAATCCTCTAATCATGAATAAGTCCAAGCCGCTCTTGACCGTGAGCACGGCTGTCATGACAGTTTTTACTCTGCAGAGTTTGTACCACTGTACCCACATGTAGTGATTTCATCCCCCGTTGCCGGGTGGACTAAAAGAACCTCCATTATGCCAGTGGCTACGATCCACATTCACACTTCCCAGGTGTGTAGCCAGGAGATAACTACGAAGCCTTTACAAATGGATTCCCGACGAGCGTAGGCCCACTGAGGTTTCACCCCTAACAGCATACAAGAGGCTCCAACCCCGCTGCAGTGGCTCCCTCTTGAGCCTTGCGGTTCATATGGTAGTCCAGCTGACACCTACTCCCCGCACCATCCAACAAACCCATACTACGCCGGGGATACACCTAATTAATTGGCCAAGCTGCCCCATCTCAGCATGTGGTTGGCACTGTAAAGCCAGGTTACATGCTCCATGAATCGGTCCTTAGGATCCAGGCAAGTACTAAACACAAACCCGAGTCTCGTGCACCCAGCACACAACCAAAACATCCAACTTGTCTTGATTCCTACCTCTACATAACTCACAATATCTCATTCAAGAGTATGGTAAATAAACTGATTATCTCATATCCCAAATATCCCATTCTAAGCATGGCTAAGCATATGCATAATAAATGACATGATAAAATAAATCCCAACCCAAACTACAAGGAAACAAGGTGATGCAATTCTAGGGAAACTTCCTATCATGGGTTTCATATTTAAATTGACAATGCAAATAACTCTGGCTACACATCCTAGCATAGGATCAAAGTGGTCAAGGACACTTGCCTCCTTCCTGCTGCTCTTGAAATGGGTAGTCCTGATCTTGGAAAGGAATAACTTGCTCTTGAGCAGGTTCTACATCATACCATCACACATAGCAAAAGAAAAACAACAATCCATAAGACATGGTTCACACTTCCACTTCATACAAACCACACATTCATATTTATGAAAGTCATTCACCATTATGTGTGTTGTGGTTACTCTATGTGTGTTGATTTGTGGCTTGCATGCACTTTTAAACATGTGTATATGATTCCTACTTTTGTGTTAACATTTATACTTACATACTATATATATATGAGTTTCCAATTTAAATAAATTCCTTATATTCAACTACTACACCTTTTTACTACCAAATAAGCATGAAAGGTATTTTCCTTCTCCATATGTGTCTTCATAATTTCTACCAACCCTAAACTGAACTCTTTGGATTTTAGAAACTCCATTTATCATTTACTAGTTGCTATATTTTCAGATTTATTTTCCTATGCATAATTGTGTACTTTATTATGAAATTAGTAATACACGTCATCTAAACAGAATAGGTTCTGGTCCTAAATAATTTAATAACACATTTTGATCTTTGCCTCTGATGTAAACTATTTCACAATTATTTTCCCTATTTTCTAAAACTATTCATTACTTAAAAATGTGTCCCTAAATGTGAATAATAAATTAAACAGATTCAATTCAGCCCAAAATATGTTTTTATCTTACTCCAAAGTTTTCTAAATACTGAGAAAGTTTTTAATTTAATTATGACAATATGTTTGTCCCACTTCTTAATTTTTAAACACTAGCCACATATTCAATTTCCTAATTTAAATACTAAACAGGGCTAAAAAGGCAAACTTACCCCACTACAGGGTCTATAATATTATTTTCAGAATTTCTAGGGGTCTAGCTACACTTATCAGAGGTGTTTTTCCTAATTTTTATTAAGTCCAGGGGCTAAAACTGATTTTTAAATGAATTTACATGATTTTCTGGAGTTCCAGGGGCTAGATCAGAAGTTTCCGGGGTTAGCTCTTATTTCCCGAGAACCCCAGGGGGTAGCACGTAAGATTTCCAGTCTTTATAACGCGGGGCTGACGTGGACCGTCCGATTTTAACCGACGGCTGAGATTATAACGCCGAACCGGTACGCGGGGGTTTAAACCCTACTGTGCGATTTAAAATAAACGGCGCACAAGCGGCCACGTCGCTCTGATCGAGCGCGGGTGGCGCTGCCGGCGGCGCACGGCGGCGGGAAGCGGCGATCTCGCCGGAGACTTTCGGATCTTCGAGAATTCTTCCTAGAACTGTGATTTTATGGCATAGATCGGTAGAGGGGAGGTCGGGGATCTCACCTCGGGGGTTTTCTTGAGCTCGGAGGTCCTGGAAAGTGATCGGCGACGAGGTCCGAGGCGAAACCACGGCGAAGCTCATCGGCGCTGTGTTTACACCGCAAGTCACCGAGTTTTCTGCACCTGCAAGGTTCCCCGGAGGCGGTGGATCAAGACCAGCGAGTTAGATCGGAATTTCCGAGCTTAGATCAGCCAGAATTCGCCGGAGAAGTCTCGGTTCTCACCGGAGTAAAAATCGGCGATTGCGGGGGAAAAACAGAACGAGGCCGGGGTTTTTATAGACGGGGGAGGGCGGCGGGGTGGTTTAGATCATGTCCGCGTCGCCTACCAACAGAATTCAGCGGAGATACGCCGAAATCCCGATCGGTTTTGATTCGGGTGTGAGGGAGTCCGGCGCTGTCGCGAGGTAGACGAAGATCGGGTGGGTCCCGCCTGTCAGTGTGAGGAAGCAGCGCGCGCGGCTGCGGGCTGGTGCGGGCGCTGGCTGGGCCGGCTGGTGGGTTTCGGCCCACTGGCCGGTTTTTTTCTGTTTTCTCTTTTTCTTTTTCTATTTCTTTTCTGATTTGAGTTTAATTTGAATTCCAGTTTGAATTTGAATTTTTGCAAAACATGCAACACGTCCAAAAATTTTTAAATCCCCCTCTTAACATGATTTAGGGTTTTGAATCAAAATTTTGGGGTGTTACATGTCGGCATTTTTATAGACGGGGGAGGGCGGCGGTCTGTTGGGATCGTGTTGGAGTCGTCCGGGGCCAGAATTCGGCTGGGGAACGCGGGTTTCCGGGGGTAGTTTGGATTCGGGAGAGAGAGGTGTCCCGGGGTCGGCCGAGCGCGCGCGAGGAAGAAGATGACAGCGGGCCCTGCGTGTCAGTGAGAGGAAACGGGGCGCGCGGCTGTGGGCTGGCGAGGGGGGGGATGGTGGGCCGGCTGGTGGGTTTCGGCCCACTAGCCGGGGGTTTTGTTTTTTTCTTTTTCTTTTTCTTTTCTGTTTTGATTTGGATTTGAATTCCAATTCGAATTTGAATTTCTGCACCACATGCAATACATCCAAAAAATTTTAAGTTCCCCTCTTAACATGTTTTGGGGTGTTACAGCTCTACCCCCCTTAAAAGAAATCTCGTCCTCGAGATTGGTGGTTCTAAGAAAACAATTCCTGAAACTGTGCCTTAAGCTCGTCTTCTCGCTCCCATGTGGCTTCCTCTTCCGAGTGATGCTTCCACTGCACCTTGCACATCCGGATTCTTTTATTTCTTGTGAGGCGTTCCATTGTCTCCAAAATCTTGAATGGTTGCTTGGCATAAGATAGATCCTCGGCTACGTCAACCTCATTCATGGGTCCTCAGACATTTCTTGAGCTGTGACACATGGAATATGTCATGCACATCTGATAGGCGAGCCGGTAGTTCTAGTTGATATGCCACTTCGCCTTTCCTCTCCAGAACTTGAAAGGGTCCGATGTATCGAGGTGATAACTTCCCTTTCACCTTGAACCGACGAAGTCCTCGGATAGGGGACACCTTGAGATAGACATAGTCCCCCACGTTGAAAATAAGCTCTCTTCTCCGTACATCGGCATAACTCTTTTGTCGGGTCTGTGCTATCCTCAAATTGTTGCGGATTTCCCTCACTTTCGCCTCGGCTTCTTGTAGTACCTCGGGTCCAAACACTTTACTTTCCCCGGTTTGGTTCCAAAATAGTGGAGTTCTGCACTATATCCCATACAAATCCTCAAAGGGTGAAATTTTCATACTAGCCTGATAGCTGTTGTTATAGGAGAACTCCGCATACGGTAAATTCTTATCCCAATTCCTATTGTTCTTGAGCGCACACGCTCTCAACATGTCCTCAAGGATCTGATTGGTTCTTTCCGTCTGTCCATCAGTCTGGGGATGATAAGCAGAACTAAAGTTCAGATGAGTTCCCATGGTTTCATGTAACTTCTGCCAGAGCCTTGAGGTGAATTGTGTCCCTCGATCTGACACTATCTTCTTTGGCACTCCATGGAAACACACGATCCTTGACGTGTATAATTCTGCCAATTTGGATCCGCTGTAGCTTTATTTCACGGGGATGAAATGACCTACCTTGGTTAGCCTGTCAATGATGACCCGTATCGAATCATATCCTGATTGGGTCCTGGGTAGTCCCACTATGAAATCCATACCGATTTCTTCCCATTTCCACTCAGGCACTTTGAGTGGTTGCAATAATACCGCGGGTCATTGATGTTCTGCTTTCACCAACTGACATGTGTCACATAGGGCAACATGTTCCGCGATATCTCGCTTCATGCCATACCACCAATACCTGCTCTTGAGGTTATGGTACATCTTCGTACTCCTAGGATGAATGGAATAGTCAGAATCATGAGCCTCCTTCAAAATCAATTCACGGATTTCCTTCACTTCAGGCACACAGATTCTTTTACCGTGCCACACCGTACCTTGTTCATCCTCTCTGAAACTAGGGGATTTATTATCCTTGATGAGTTCTCTGATTTCTTGTATCTTCTCATCAGCCTTTTGACCATCGCGTATGTCTTGCTCTAATGTGGAGTCCACTTCCATGGCGACGGCCTCACCACTATTCACCAGACATAGATTGAGTTTTATAACATCTTCCTTCAATTCTGCAGGCATGTCCTTCAAGCTCAACCTATTGACCTGCACCTTCCGGCATAAAGCATCTGCCACGATGTTCGCTTTCCCAGGATGATAGTTGATGCCCACATCAAAGTCAGTTATCAGCTCTAACCATCTCCTTTGTCTGAGGTTGAGATCTGGCTGTGTGAAAATGTAGTTTAAGCTCTTATGGTCCGTATATATCTCTGTCCTTTTCCCCATCAAGTAATGCCGCCAAATCTTCAACGCGTGTACCACTGCGGCTAGCTCTAGGTCATGCATAGGATAGTTCTTCTCGTGCTTCTGGAGCTTCCGGGATGCATATGCCACGACATGCCCCTCTTGCATGAGAACACATCCCAACCCGTTTCCAGAAGCATCACAGTACACCGAAAAGTTCTTCTGCATATTAGCACTGGGGCTGTTGTCAATCTTTTCTTCAGTTCCTAAAAACTCGTCTCGCACTGCGGTGTCCATGTGAATGTGATTCCCTTCTCCAACAGTTTGGTGAGGGGTCTCGAGATCTTGGAGAAACCCTCGATAAACCGTCTATAGTATCCAGCCAATCCTAAGAAGCTTCGAACTTCCCCGACATTCTCAGGGGTCTTCCACTTTTGTACATCCTCGATCTTGGCGGGATCTACGGAGACTCCTCCCTCCGAGATTATATGTCCTAAGAAGGGAACTCTCCTTAGCCAAAACTCACACTTGCTCAGCTTGGCATATAGTTGGTGTTCTCTCAGCTTTTGCAACACCAACCTTAGATGTTTCTCATGTTCTTCTTCATATTTGGAGAAGACGAGAATGTCATCTATGAAAACCACCACAAATTTGTCCAGATATTCCATGAATACCTTGTTCATGAGATACATGAAGTATGCCGGGGCATTAGTTAGCCCGAAATGCATGACGGTGTATTCATACAGTCCGTACCGAGATACGAAAGCTGTCTTTGGAATATCAGTTTGCCTTATCTTAAGTTGGTGATATCCCGAACTGAGATCAATTTTCGAGAACACACAAGCTCCCCTCAACTGATCAAACAAGTCTTCAATGCGGGGTAATGGGCACTTGTTCTTGATGGTTACCTCATTCAACGCACGGTAGTCCACGCATAGCCTTTGGGCCCCATCCTTCTTGGGCACAAATATCACTGGAGCTCCCCATGGTGAGGAACTAGGACGAATGTACCCCTTTTCTGTCAATTCTCTTAAATGTTCCTTGAATTCTTCCAGCTGTTTGGAGTCCATCCGATATGGTCTCTTGTATATCGGAGCTGTTCCAGGCACTAGCTCAATCGCGAATTCCACTTCACGATCGGGGGGCATACCTGGCAACTCCTCCGGAAAAACATCTGGATATTCCCTGATGATCCTGATCTCCTCCACTTCCACCTCAACTTGATTGAGTTTAATGTCCCTCCTAGGCTCTTGTATAGTTATGAACTTTACTCTTGTGCCACTAGGGTGAGTTAGTTCCACCGTTCTTGTCGAACAATGGATGATTCCTTTATGTTTGGTCAACCGATCCATACCCAAAATAATATATATCCCTTGTGATTCTATCACTATGAGGTTGGCAGTAAATACTACCCCATTAATGTCTAGATTCACCTTGGGACACACTTGTGTTGTCCTTATCTCTCCACCTGGAGAGTTCACTGCTAGCATATGGTTCATTTGTGTGGTCGCTAGATCATTCTTCTTAACAAACCCTTGAGCAATGAACAAGTGGGTAGCACCAGAATCAAACAACAGAGTTGCAATGTGTAAATTGGCAGGAAACATACCAACTACCACGTCGGGTGCCTCTTGAGCCTCCTCCATGGTGACGTGGTTCACCCGTCCTCGCATTACATTCTGCTGTTGCGGCTGCACGGGTTTCTTCTTTGGGCACTTATGGGCGTTGTGCCCCACTTCACCACAGTTAAAGCATTGCACCCCTACCTTAGGTGTCTGGCCTTGGTTGTCTTGGGGTTGGTTTGGGGGTCCTGGTACTGCTGGTCGAGGTTGATATGTGGGCCGTGGCTGCTGCACAAATTGATGTTGTGGCTGTGCTGGTGCTGACGGAGGCCTGAAGTTCGGGTTGTACCCTCTCGGTGCTGAGTAGGGTACCGCAGCACGGCTCGTCTGCCCTGCGGGTTGCTGCACCAGACGTGGGCATATGTTGCTACCCGAGGCTTGGTGTGACCATCCCGCCTTCCTCTTGTTTTCATTTTCCAAGGCCTTCAGCTTCCTTTCCACAACAAATGCTCTGTCCACCGTCTTTTGGAAGCTTTCATACTCGTTGGAGGACATTGCACACTGCATTTCCGCTGTAAGTCCTTCCACAAAGCAGTCCTGTTTCTGCTCATCAGTCACGATGTCAAGTGGTGCATAACGGGATGGTTGGGTGAATTTAGTGAGGTATTCCCTCACAGTCATGTTTCCTTGCTGCAGCCCCAAGAACTCCTTTCTCTTGTTTTTGAGTTCACCCCTTGGTATGTAATGGTTGCGGAAACTACGCTTGAACTCTTCCCAAGTAATGTTCTTAGGGTCATGATGGGCTGCCACGTAAGCGGTCCACCAAACAGCAGCAGGACCATGCAATAGGTGAGAGTCAAACAGCACCCTCTCATACCCTTGGCATTGTATGATCCTCATCTTGCTCTCAATGGTCTTTAGCCAATCATCTGCCTCCAGAGGTTCAGCAGCACTTGCAAACTTTGGAGGTTGAGTCCCTAGAAACTCACTCAACCTTGGTTGGCGTGGTGCAGCTTGTGGAGGTGGAACTTGGTGCAAGTTGGCCACCACTTGAGTTAGGCTCTGGATAAGCTGATTTTGATTTTCAAGCATTTGGTGGATGGGATCAACTCCTTCACAGCGACCACCCCTGTCTTGTCCTCCAGAAAGATGAGGGTTGCCGGCCTCATCGTTGTTGTCGGCAGGGTTGGCACCACGACGCTTTCCTCTTCCGGCCATCTATCATGATCAACCAAATGTTAATTTAAAGAATTTCGTATTAAATTCCCAATTTGCTTGTTTAAACTTAAACTCATGAGGTCTTATTATATTAACATTTTGTGAGGGTTTCACGTCTCACGCAAACATAAATGCACTCTTAATTCATAGGGGTTCACACCTCAAAGCAAAACAGTCTAAAGACGAGGTTGCGGACAAATGCCCATGACTTCCACAACTCACGTCCCACACCAAACATTAACACACCATTAACTAAGATATCAACTCGACTACTCGATAACCTGCTGAACTAAGGGAAAGGACCCTACACGACTCGTATCACTGAGCTGGCTCCTTGGGATCTTCCTCATTATTGCGGCTGCCCTCTGACTCCGCTTTGGGTGGGGAAGCTGCTGGTGGAGAAGTGCGGCGACGCCTGCTCGCCCGGTGATCTGGGGAGTTAGGAGTCCATGTGTCATTCATGGTGACACATAGTTCATTCCCATCTCCTCTTTCTCTCGCCCTCAAGCTGGCTCGAAGCAACGCCTCAGTCTCCTTCAGGGTGTCATGAACATCCTGAAGCTCCTGCTGGCACTCCTGCAGTCGAGCGCTGAGCATAGCCGCATCCTCCAAGCACAGGTCCATGTGCTCATGGGAAGTCCCCTGCTGCACTGGCGGGTACTTGTACTCCGTTGTACCACTCTCATGCTAGAGGACATACATGTACTCAGTCCTGTCCAGGTGGAGACGGTAGATGTGACTCTGGCAGGTGATAGCCTCCTAGGTGACATCCTTCTCCGCATCGACCTGTGTCGCTCGACAAGCTGGAGAGCGGTGGATCTTGAGCAGCTGATTTTCATCGATAATCCTCATTTCTGAACTCCATTCTTCCCGCTTCTCATGGATGGTCCGGGTGGAGCTGTAGTGTATGATTAGCTTGCCCGTATTGCCGGCGGCGTGGAGCATAGGTCGAAGACGGCGCAACAAGCCTCCTACTGCCAATCCGTAGGAGAGGTACGTCACCGGATGGTTCTCCTCTCTCAGGGCAAGGGCAACTACGGGAACTCTCCCTCCGGTGGACTTGCGGGCGGTGTGGATCATGCGAACCATCTAAAACATAAAGCATTTAAAATTAAGTTAGATAAGATTTTAAACAAAAATCCTATTTTGAATAAAAGTTGGGGTAAGATGAATAAAGTGACCCCATTAAATAACACTATTCAATCCACACCTTTGTAAAATGTTTTTAAGAAAATAGGGTCCTTAAATACGTCCATTTCTACCTAGTTCCACGTTCCTACGGGCAACCTTGGCTCTGATACCACTTCTATCACACCCGGTTTCTCCGAAGAACAACCGAGTGAATATCACATGTATGCCAGGATCATTTTCTCATACATGTCATGACAAATAGTGAAGCATCATTTATTACAAGCCAGGTGTCGAATATAAATAAGTCTTACATAGCATACATCTCGATGGATGATAATAACTTCATAATATGTAAATAAAACAGCAGCGGAATAAAAATCTTGTGGGCTCCGTCACAGGCGTTGCCCGGGGGACTCCATGAACCTAGAATCCTTCTTCGGGTCCGAAGTCTTGGTAATTAAACACCACCTCATCCCCTCGACCTGAGCAGCAATTTAAACCAACAAATATGCAAGTTTGAGTACCATTGGTACTCAGCAAGTGTGGGAAAGTTATGTCATGCATGGCTAGAGCAAGGAGAGGTTGAACTCATGGTTAAAGCACTACGCAATTAATATCTATCACCTTAGCTTATTAAGCACCTACATTACTACACAGGTGAAATGATCCCAATCTCCCAACCCATCATCATAATCAAATAACCATACATCATTTCCAATGTTAAGCTCCCCGCTTAACATCCACAACTTCCAAAGTCCTCATTCCTCTAATCATGAATAAGTCCAAGCCACTCTTGACCGTGAGCACGGCTGTCATGACAGTTTTGACTCTGCAGAGTTTGCACCACTGTACCCACATGTAGTGATTTCATCCCCCGTTGCGGGTGGACTAAAAGAACCTCCATTATGCCAGTGGCTACGAACCACATTCACACTTCCCAGGTGTGTAGCCAGGAGATCACTATGAAGCCTTTACAAAGGGATTCCCGACGAGCGTCGGCCCACTGAGGTTTCACACCTAGCAGCATACAAGAGGCTCCAACCCCGCTGCAGTGGCCCCCTCTTGAGCCTTGCGGTTCATATGGTAGTCCAGCTGACACCTATTGCCCGCACCATCCAACACACCCATACTACGCCGGGGATACAACTAATTAATTGGCCAAGCTGCCCCATCTCAGCATGTGGTTGGCACGGTAAAGCCAGGTTACATGCTCCATGAACCGGTCCTTAGGATCCAGGCAAGTACTAAACACAAACCCGAGTCTCGTGCACCCAGCACCAACCAAATCATCCAACTTGCCTCGATCCCTACCTCTACATAACTCATAATATCTCATTCAAGAGTAAGGTAAATAAATTGATGATCTCATATCCCAATTATCCCATTCTAAGCATGGCTAAGCATAAGCATAATGACATGATAAAATAAATCCCAACCCAAGCTATAAGGAAACAAGGTAATGCAATTCTAGGGAAACTTCCTAGCATGGGTTTCATATTTTGATTGACAATGCAAATAATTCTATCTACACATCCTAGTATAGGATCAAAGTGGTCAAGGACACTTGCCTTCTTCCTGCTGCTCTGGGAATGGATAGTCCTGATCTTGGAAGGGAAGAACTTGCTCTGGGGCAGGTTCTACTCATGCCAACACACATAGCAAAAGAAAACAACAATCCATAAGACATAGTTCACACTTTCACTCCACACATACATACATATGATAGTCATTCACATTTCTAAGTGTTTTGTTTACTCTAGCTGTGTTGATTTATAGCCTTCATGCACTTTTAAACATATTTATATGATTTCTAACTTTTGTATTTCGGATTTCTGTTTGCACACTATATATGAATTTTCAATTTGAATAAATTCTTTTTATTTGATTAATATACTTCTTAACTACCAAGTTTGCATGGAAGGTATTTTCCTACTTCAAATGGGTTTTCAGATCTTCTACCAAATCCTAAACTGAAATCTTTGGATTTCGAAACTTCATTTATCATTTTCTAGTTATGCATACCTATTTTCCTATATTTTCAGATTTACTTTCTATGACTAAATGTGAACTTTATTATGAAAATAGTAAGACACATCATCTAAACAGAATAGGTTCTGATCTAAAATATTAAATAATATATTTTTGAACTTCTCCTCTGATGTGAACTAATATAAATTTATTTTACCAATTTTCAGAATTATTTCCTAACCTAAAAATGTGTCCCTATAACTAATAAATGTGAACAATCAATTAGACAGATTCATTTCAGCTTAAAATCTACTTTTAACTCACTCTAAAGTTTTCCGAGTGTAGGAGAGTTTAAATTTGAATTTACAATGTGTTTGCCCCACCTTTTTAAATTTAAATCCTAATCACATATTCAATTTTCTGAATTTAATATCATATAGGGTCAAAAAGGTAAATCCACCCTACTACAGGGTCTATATTTATTATTTCATAAATGTCCAGGGGTCTAGCTACACATAACAGAGGGATTTTCCCAATTTTTATTAAGTCCAGGGACTAAAACTGATTTTTAAATGAATTTACATTAATTTCTGAAGTTCCAGGGGCTAGATCAGAAGTTTCCGGGGCTATCTCGTGTTTTCTGAGATCCCCAGGGTGTAGCGCGTAAGAATCCTGGCCTTTATAATGCGGGCTGATGTGGACCGTCCGATTTAAAATAGACGGCTGAGATTAGATCGCCGAACCGGTACGCGCGGGTTTTAATTCTACCGTGCAATTTAAAATAGACGGCGCACAAGCGGCCACGTCGCCCTGACCGTGCGCGGGCGGCGCTGCCCGGCGGCGCGCGGCGGCGGGAGGCGGCGATCTCGCCGGAAAACTTCGGATCTTCTTCTATACTTCCTAAAACTGGGATTTCATGGCATAGAACGGTAGAGGGGAGGTCGGGGATCTCACCTCGGGGTTTTTCTTGAGCTCGGACCCTGGAAGACGGTCAGCAACGAGGTTTGGGGTGGAACCGCTGCGGTGCTCGTCGGAGCTGTGCCTAGAGCGCAAACCACCGAGTTTTCTGCACCTGCGTGACTCCCCGGAGGCGGTGGAACACGATCGGCGCGTTAGATCGGAAAATCCGAGCAGGGATCGAGAGAAAACGGCCGGAGAAGCTCTGGTTCTCACCGGGAGGAAAAACAGCCGATCGGGGGAGAAAAACAGGGCGATGCCGGCGTTTTATAGACGGGGTAGGGCGGTGGTCTGTTGGGATCGTGTTGTAGTCGTCCGGGACCAGAATTCGGCTGGGGAACGCGGGTTTCCGGGGGTAGTTTGGATTTGGGAGAGAGAGGTGTCCCGGGATCGGCCGAGCGCGCGCGAGGAAGAAGATGACGGCGGGCCCCGTGTGTCAGTGAGAGGAAACGGGGCGCGGCTGTGGGCTGGCGCGGGGGGGCGGGGGGGGATGGTGGGCTGGCTGGTGGGTTTCGGCCCACTGGCCAGGGGTTTTGTTTTTTTCTTTTCTTTTTCTTTTTCTTTTCTGTTTTGATTTGGATTTGAATTCCAATTCGAATTTGAATTTCTGCACCACATGCAATACGTCCAAAAAAATTTAAATTCCCCTCTTAACAGGTTTTGGGGTGTTACACGAATGTGGTTGCCGACGTGCTGAGTCAGAAATCACATGTCCATAACCTCACCGTTACACCGATGGAGGAGGAAGAGCCGAGCTTGTACTTGGTTCCTTATGGATCACTCTACAACCTTGTTCTCATCCCTACTATTAAGGAGGACATCATTGCAGCTCAGAAAGTTGATAAGGGCATGGCACATCTCCGGAGACGGATAGAAAACGGGGAAATCAAATGTTTCTGGAAGGATGATGAGGGGAGGCTGTGGTTCAATGACCGCATAGTAGTACCCCGGGATATGGAGCTGAGGAAGAAGATTCTTGATGAAGCACACTTGTCTAAATACTCCATTCATCCGGGCAGCAACAAAATGACCAAGATTTGAAAAAGAAATTTTGGTGGACACGGATGAAGCGGGAAGTGGCTAAGTACGTATCCAAGTGTGATACGTGTTGACGAGTGAAAGCTGATCATATGAGGAAATCAGGGCTGCTGCAACCACTGAAAATCCCGGCATCGAAATGGGAAGATGTGAGCATGGATTTCATTGTGGGATTACCCTGACTTCCAACAAGCATGATTCCATTTGGGTGATCGTTGACCGATTAACCAAGTCGGCTCACTTCATTCCTGTGCATACACATTACAATGCCGGCAAGTATGCGGAGCTGTACATAGCGATAATTCTATGATTATATGGGGTACCCAAGACCATAGTCTCAGATCGAGGTGCATTATTTGTGTCTCGCTTTTGGGAGCAGTTGCACGCTGCTTTGGTTACTAAGCTGTTTAGAAGCTCCGGATTTAGCGTATGATGAATATCTGGCGGCGATTATTGATGAGAAATTCCGGACCACGCGTTGCCAAACGTTGTGGTTCTACAAAATACTCTGGAGCAACCACACCGCCGAAGAAGCGACGTGGGAGAGCGAGGAATTCCTTTGCTCAAATTACCCGGAGTTCATGGCGTCTCAGCACGAGTGAGTTCCTATTACATCGCTGTCTCTTCTTTTGTAATCTCGGGACGAGATTCTTTTGAGGGGGGAGGGATGTAAAATCCAAAGAAAGGGACTTGCAAAAATTGTTCATCACCTCACAACACCACACCTCTTGTGGTGGATATCTCATGAACACTTGTCAAGAGCAAGTAACCACCATCAAAAAGGGGATTAGAAGGGAAAGCCCTAACTTCCAAAAAGTAGGATTTCTACACATGAACATGAAAGGTTGAGCTCACCCCTAGACCTTATATATTCTTGGGAAGGCTCAGGCCAAAGTTCATGTATATCCAACACCTTTTGAGGCACTTTTGGAGACAATTAAAAAAAGGGGCCAATTTGAATGCAAATTCAAATTGCAGCAACTTTCATCACTTGAATTCAAAAGTTGACTTCATATTCAAACTCAGCATATTTTTCTGAGTTATCCCACCAATTTTCATCCTCATTGGACTTTATTTTGTTGGGAGCTAAATTTGCATTAATTCAAAACTGAATTTGAATTTCAGTTCAAATATGCAACAAATTTAGCCAAATCAATTCCAAATTGAGGAAACCAAATTCAAACTGTGACTTGGTTCTTAAGTATCTCATTCAATGGAGAGTAGCTGGGATATTTATAGAAAAATTGGGAAAAAGGATTAGGGGGAGAGATGGGACCACTGGTCAGTGACCGTGCTCAGAGGGAAACCCACTCGGTGGTCGTCGGTCAGCCGCCGGGGCTGTTGCCGCCTCCCGGCCTCAGCGCGCGCCTGGATTAGCTCATGCCTCCCTACCGATCACCATGTACACAGCACGAACCGATTTCACAGCCTCCCTCGTCTGCGCCTCTCTGCTCAGCTCCCGCGCGCGTGAAAAACCCGCAGCGGTGACCGCGCCTTCGAGCCTCGGCTCGCACCGGTGCCGATCATCGATCACTCACGGTCCCTGCAGAAAAAAGAAGCGCCGATGGGGTTCTCTAGCTGTTCCCCATGCTGCACCAGCAAGTTGCACTCGGGTGTGCGCGGGATAAGCCGTCGAAGTCCAGAAACCGGAAGGAACCGGCGGAGCTGTGGTTCGGCTCACCGTCGACAGCCAAATCCGGCCATCCTTGCCGACCATGTGCTACACAAGAAAGGTGCGTGGGGATCCTTATATGGTGTAGCCGCAAACCATTCGGTAAATAATCCTTCGGGTAGCAAGAATTTTAGAAAGTCTCGAACCCTAGTGCAACTGACCGAGCTCGGCTAAAACCTAAAATTCGGCTTACATGCTGAATCAATGGTCAAGCTAGCTCGCGAGTAGCTCCTACACCTCCTAGCGTCCCTCCTTGAGGAAGAACTAAGCAGAACCGTCCAGAAATGGCCGAGTTATAGCAGTTTCCCTAGCCGCCGGTGCAAACACGGCTCAGGTCGCCGTCGAGAGTGGGTTTGCAGGAATTTTCAGCTTCCGAGGCTGCTCACGTTGGGTTCCTCGTGAACCACTGGTGGTCCATGAGAAAACCGTGACTCTTTTCATGCCTCAGATAGCGAGAACGACCTCGCCGGAGCCCTAACATCCGCGGTGGACGTCGCACGGCCGTTTCCGGTCACCGCCGGCGAGCTCCGACCCCCGAGGCAAGTTCCACGTGGCGGGATAGGGCTAGGCGGCTAGTTCTAGCGCTGGGGGCGGTCGGGAAGTCAGTTCCGGCGAACCTCGCCGGAGTGCACCACCGCCGAACTCGCGGGCGCACGTGAGGAGGAAGAAGGTGGGTGGTGGGGCCCATCCCCAGAGTATAAACATTTCTGGGATTTTCTAGTTTTAGTTCAAAATTAATTTGCATATAACATCTGCTAGGAAGGTCCAAATTCAGTGAACCAAATTTTGCTTAACTCAGATTTTTTAGTACTTTCCAGAAACACAAATTTCAGCTCATGAAACTTAATAGTTTTCCATAATTAATTCCCTAAAGTTTAAACTGTTAAGAATTTTATCTGGAGAATTACTTTATAAAAAATTCTGAAATTTGGCTGGGAGGTTCATTGGAGAATCCTTGAGTCACAGCAAAATGTTTAGACCCATTCAAGTTCATTTAGTCCACTTAATGGTGTGATTAAGTGAACTGCCCTGAGAAAATAGAAAAATGTACAGAAACATTTTTTCAGATTTTCTCAAATCTTATTTAGGGCATAACTCCCGCTAGAATTCTTCAAATGACATGAAACCAATTCCATTCGAATCATCTCAAATTATAGTTTCTGGAAAGTAAGGGGTTGGAGCTGTGGCGGACCGGAATCCGCTCATCCAGGATCGCAGAGGGTGGTGCCGCGCGATGCGACACCCGACAGCACACGTCATAAGAACACAATATATTACATGGGAAAGACAGCTGAAACTGTACAAACAAGTACAAACTTCAGTTACAATTATTGTTCTATTACACAGCGGAAGACTACACTATACAACTCACGCCTGCCTATTTAGCAAAAGTCGGTTGCCCAGCCCTAGGGCAACCCACACTAGCTGCACGCCTCAGCTCAGCGCGGCGTGTACGGCTCCCACTCAGCCGTGGTCCCCGACGGAGGGTAACCCTCGCCGGTGGACTCGTACTCCGAGTCCATGGGTGGCTCCTCACCTGAAAAACACTTATGCAGCAACCGTGAGCACGAAGGCTCAGCAAGACTTAACCGACTCACCTAAGCATGAAACTCTACATGAGGTGTACAATGGACATAGGTTGGTAGCATTTCAGCAAAACGACACGCCTATAAGTTCATCCTTAGTTGATCTTTTAGCAATAAGTTAACTGTTCATGAAATCTGAAATTTAGTAAGCAGTATTTGGTGGCACACATGTAGCAATACAATTATATCAATCAGCATCATTGAATCAACATATTTCATCCATTAGTCTACGTTACGACGCAGTGAACAAGCAGTACTCGTCACCGCGAGGGACGGCGAATCGACTCGGTATACACCTGCAGGGAAAACCCAAAGAGCACGTCACGTACGCCCACCCGTGGAGCTGCACAGCACGCTCACTCGATGTCGTACGGGACAACCTTTCACCCAACAGCCCAAACGTCGAACCGGTCGCACCGAAACGAGCAGGAGGTTCCCCACACGGAGCATCTCTCTATGCCCGTTGGCAGATTTCCACCTTGCTGCCCTCAACCTACACCTATAAATCGGTGTGCTATGCCTCGACGCCCGGAGGTTTAGGCTACATCGGTTTATCGGGGCCCATATATCCGATATGCCTTCGGTACGTTCAATACTTGTTCAGCAGGGCCGCACACGGATCGGTCCTCAATCGACACGGGCAGGGCTGCGCACACAAGACTCTCTCTTGCTGCGCCCTAGCCCCTGCCTAGTCTCATTTTCATTACTAAAGTGATCTCACATCACTCAACCGAACCCGTGTGTCCCAATGCCTATCTCGCGAGTAGATTCCAACTACTCGACTTGTACCGAAGTCCTATGACTCATTAAGCATAGCCTGTCTACTCGAGGTCCTTGACACTACCCTCACTCTTTTAGGAAACTTTGGTTATGCAAGTGGGGTTTCATTCATCCTATACCTAATGCACATACATACTTCATATGACACATGTAAACAAAGTAAAACTCTTGAAAAGGGTTAATGCAAACCGGGGCTTGCCTTGTTGCTGCTGGTCAGGAGTTAGTTCTTCGTCCGGAAGAAGGAAGTCCAGCACTTCCGGAGTCTCTTCTTCAACGGCTACACGTTAATGAAATACTATATGTTAATTTATATGCAAAAGTGAGTTTAGAGTAAGACTTCTACTATTAGTTCTAATAACCAGCCTCTAATACCTGGAACTTTGTTTAAGAATTTAAATATGAACTGGTGTTGGTGGTTTGGCTTGGACTTAGTCACATGGTTAAATGCTAAGTGGTTTTCCCCTTTTCCATTTTAATCCCTTAAGTGGGTAAACAGGACAGGGGTGATCTAGAGCTCCAATAGAGCTGAGAATTTTTGTGTGAGTTCCTTGTCACAAGAAAACTCTCTGGACCAAACATTAGCACTTTTCATGGAGTGGTTTGCCCAGAATAATTCTCTTGGCAAATCAGCAAGGAAAAATTAATTCTGAGGTAATACCCCTGTTCATGCTCAACTTAATGAACTACAATTTCTATTCTAGCTCATAGAGTTTGCATGAATTTTCCTAGCATTTTTGGAGTCAAGGTTTGCCCAGAATTGAATTTCCAAGTTTTGGAAATTCTCTGAAAATGTTTCTGCATTCAAATGAACACAGCACCTTCCAATTTGAATTGCTCTGACCAATTCAACTCCAAATGGTCTGAAACTTTTGCAGGGGTTTACTAATGTCCTAAAGAACATTCTGCCAAAATTTGGGAATTTTTGGATGAACCAAACTCCCTCTAAAATTGTTTTGCTGAAAAGCTTTAAAGAATTTTCCAGAATTAATTAATGGGTTTCATACAAATTGGGTTGTATCTCTGGACAGAGCTAGGCAAGATGAATCCAACCCAATTTGAATCACTAAATTTGGAGCTTCCTAGCAAAAGTTATGGGGTTCTAAAGTTTGCACTAAAACTGGAAATTCCAGAAATGTTTAAATCCTGCGGGTGGGTCCACGTACACGTGTCGACCGCTGGATCCGAGCCACACGGGGCCACAGACTCCTTCCCGCGCGGCCGCACTGGATCCCGGACCACAGAGAATCCCACCCCTTTATTTCCAGCCGCTGACGCGTGGGGCCTACCCCTTCGTCCTCCTCCGGCCACCCGCGCGACCCCGCCGCCAAGCTCGCCGGAGCTCTCGCCGGAGACGGGTTCCGGTCCTCGGAGCTTGCTGAATCTCGCCGCCAGTGCCTATCTCGGCCTGAGGAACACGGTGGTGCCCTCCCCAGAACTTGACAACCACCGGAACAGTGCTCCCAACGGCAACAGCGGCCGGGAGCTCACCGGCGACGTCTAACTCGGCATCCCACGCACCTTTTTCGATGCGGTTTGCTCGGGGAGCTCCGCTGACACCTGCTGGTCACGGACATGGACACCGATCCTCGTGAAAACGGCGGTAACTATGACCTCACCGGCGACCTAGGCCGGATATCGGCTGTGCTTCAGAAAACTTCAAAGAACCGTCAACCTAGCCCACGGTTTTTACTGGTTTTTGATCCTAGGTGGTCGTGGCCGTGTATAGAGCGTGTGCATGACTCGGTTTGCCCAGTGATGAGCTAACCCCCACGAATTTTGGGATTTTGTGGGAGCTCGGTCTCAAGACACCCGAAGCTTTCCCGGCGAAATACTCCCTCGACAGCCCATGAAATGAAGAACGGTAGGGACTAGAAGAGTCAGCACCTTAAGGCGGTCCTTTCTTGTATGGCTCGTCGGGCACGAGCGCGCCTGTGCTGGCCGGACGCCGGCGATCAGAAAGGGCGGCGTTTCTGTGCTCGCGCGGAAACGAGGAAGGAACTCGGTAGGGGGGGGTTCTCGTTTGGAAAGCAGGAGGAAGGCGGCGTGGGCTGTGCGCTGGCCTTTAAGCCGCGGTTTGGCACTGTGAGGTGGCCGATCGCTGCCTCGGTGGCTCGCCGCCGTTCACTGTCTCGCGCGCGAAGTCGGGATCGGCTGCAGCAACCGACTACCCCTCCAGTGTGCCACTGACCTGTGGGCCTCCCCCTTTCTCCTTTTCCCCTAATATTTCTTTTCTGTTTTTGTTAATTATCCCACCAGCTACTCACAATTTAATGTGAGACTTAGCTCCCAAGTCTTTGTTTGAATTTGGATTCTCAAATTCAAACTTTGTTTGGTCAAGTTTGCTTCATATTCAAACTGAAATTCAAATTCAGTTTTGAATTCTAGCAAATTTAACTCTTGACAAGATGAGCTCCAATGGGGCTGGAAATTGGTGGGTTTACTCAGAAAAATGTGCTGAGTGTAGATATGGAGCTAACTTTTGAATTTGGATGATGAAAGTTGCTGCAATTTGAATTTACACTCAAATTGGCCTCTTTTTGAAATAACTCAAAAGTGCCTCAAAAAGTGTTGAATTTGCATGAGCTTTGGACTGAACCTTCCCAAGACTTTTTAAATTCTAGGGGTGAGCTCAACCTCTCATGTTTAAGTGTAGAAACCATACATTGTGAAAGTGAAGGCTTTCCCTTCTAATCACTCCTTTGATAGAGGCCACTTGCTCTTCACAATATGTCACAATCTACACACAACAAAACTGTTGTGTTGTGAGGTGCATAAAAGTTTTTGCAAGTCCCTTTTCTTGGGCTTTTACATCCCTCCCCCCTTAAAAGAATCTCGTCCCGAGATTATAAAAGAAGAGATAGCAATGTAATAGGGACTTACCCGTGTTGAGAAGTCATGAACTCCGGGTAATTTGAGCGAAGGAACTCCTCGCTCTCCCACGTCGCTTCTTCGGCGGTGTGGTTGCTCCAGAGTATTTTGTAGAACCACAACGTTTTGCTGCGTGTGGTTCTGGCTTTCTCATCAAGAATTCCCACCGGATATTCATTATATGTTAGATCCGGCTTCAGCTCGCCGATGTCTTCGGTAGGAACAGCAGTTGTATGCTTCAAGCATTTCCGCAGTTGCGAAACATGGAAAATATCATGGACACTAGTCAGAGATGCCGGTAGCTCCAATCGATACGCTGCTGGTCCACACTTCTCGGTGATAGCGTAGGGTCCAATGAAACGGGGAGCGAGCTTCCCCTTCACACCGAATCGGTGCACGCCCTTCATTGGAGACACGCGGAGGTACACGTGTTCCCCAACGTCAAAGTGCAACGGTCTACGCCTCTTATCAGCGTAGCTCTTTTGTCGGGATTGAGCGGCCTTCAAATTGGCTTGAATTGTCCGAACGCGCTCTTCGGCGTCGTTCACCACATCAACTCCGAATGTGACCCTTTCACCGGACTCGCACCAATTTAATGGGGTGCGGCATTTACGACCGTAGAGAGCTTCATAGGGTGCCATTTTGATACTCGCCTGATAACCGTTGTTGTACGAGAATTCCGCCAATGGTAGGTGATCATCCCAATTCCTACCATGGTGGATGGCACATGCTCTCAACATGTCTTCCAGGACTTGATTCACCCTTTCTGTCTGACCATCGGTCTGAGGGTGATAGGCGGAGCTCCTGATCAACTTAGTACCCAATGCAGCGTGTAGCTGCTCCCAAAAGCGAGATACACATAATGCACCTCGATCTGAGACAATGGTCTGGGGTACCCCGTATAGGCAGAGAATCTTTGCTATGTATAGCTCCGCATATTTGCCGGCATTGTAACGTGTATTCACCGGAATGAAGTGAGCCGTCTTGGTTAACCGATCAACGATTACCCATATGGAATCATGCTTGTTGGCTGTTAGGGGTAATCCCACAATGAAATCCATGCTCACATCTTCCCATTTCCATGCCGGGATCTTCAGGGGTTGCAGCAGCCCTGATTTCTTCATATGGTCAGCTTTCACTCGTCTACACGTATCGCACTCGGATACGTACTTAGCTACCTCCCGCTTCATCCGCGTCCACCAAAATTTCTTTTTCAAATCTTGGTACATTTTGTTGCTGCCCGGATGAATGGAGTATTTAGACAAGTGAGCTTCATCGAGGATCTTTTTCCTCAACTCCATATCCCGGGGTACGACTATGCGGTCATTGAACCACAGCGTCCCCTCCCCATCTTTCCGGAAACATTTAATTTCTCCAATGTCTATCCGTCTCCGGAGATGTGCCATGCCTTTATCCGTTTTCTGAGCTGCAATGATGTCCTCCCTAATAGTAGGGATGAGGGCAAGGTTGTACAGCGATCCATAAGGAACCAAGTATAAACTTGGCTCTTCCTCCTCCACCGGTGTAATGGTGAGGTGATGGACATGCGATTTCCGACTCATCGCGTCGGCAACCACATTCGCCTTGCCGGGGTGGTAATGGATCTCAATCTCATAATCTTTGATCAGTTCTAACCACCTCCTCTGCCTCATGTTCAGCTCCTTCTGGGTGAAAATGTATTTCAAGCTCTTGTGGTCGGTGTAGAGATGCACCAAGTTCCCCAGGAGATAGTGCCTCCACATTTTCAGCGCCAACACCACGGCAGCAAGTTCAAGATCGTGAGTCGGGTAGTGCTGCTCATGGTTCCGAAGTTGGCGTGAGCCATAAGCGACCACGCGTCCTTCCGGCATCAACACGCAGCCGAGTCCAATACCGGACGCGTCACAATACACGTCGAAGGGCTTTGTTGTATCCGGCTGAGCTAATACCGGGGCTGTTGTGAGATGCTTCACCAGTGTTCGGAACGCTCCTTCACACGCCGTGTTCCAAACATATTTTGTCCCTTTCTTCAGCAACTCTGTCATCGGCTTAGCGAGCTTGGAGAAACTTGGAATGAATCTCCGGTAGTATCCCGCTAACCCGAGGAAGCTTCTGACTTCATGAACTGAAGTGGGAGCTTTCCATTTCAACACTTGCTCGATTTTACTTGGGTCAACCGCAATGCCTTCAGCTGAGATGATATGTCCCAAGAATGGCACTTGGCTGATCCAAAATTCGCATTTGCTGAACTTAGCATAGAGTTTGTGGTCTCGCAATCGTTGAAGAACGATCCGCAAGTGTTCGGCATGTTCAGCTTCGGTCTTGGAGTAAACCAAGATGTCGTCGATGAACACTACCACGAACTTGTCCAGCTCCGGCATGAACACCGAGTTCATGAGATACATGAAATGGGCTGGAGCATTTGTGAGACCAAAGGACATGACGAGATATTCGTATAAGCCGTATCTCGTCGAGAACGCCGTCTTCGGGATATCCTCCGCCCGGATCTTGATTTGGTGATATCCAGAGCGAAGGTCCATCTTTGAGAATACACTTGCCCCCACAAGTTGATCAAACAAGATGTCAATACGGGGCAGTGGGTACTTATTCTTGATGGTGACGGCGTTGAGCGGCCGGTAATCCACACACAGCCTCAGGGTCTCATCCTTTTTCTTCACGAATAGCGCCGAGCATCCCCAAGGCGAGGAACTCGGCCTAATGAAACCCTTGCTCAACAGATCATTGAGCTGTTCTTTCAGTTCCGCCAGCTCATTTGGAGCCATCTTGTATGGTCTCCGTGATATGGGCGTAGTCCCGGGTGCAAGTTCAATCTTGAACTCGACATCCCGCTCAGGTGGCATGCCCGGAAGATCATCCGGGAACACATCGGGATACTCCCGGACTACGGGGATGTCTTCTAACTTGAGAACTTCCGCATTATTAATTGCTAAAACTTCCCGGACTGGCGTGTCTAACACCATGGAATGCGGACGGTGAAATGGAGAATTTAAGTGAACCGTCCGTGTCCGAGTCTCTAGGACAGCGCCATGGTATTGCAGCCATGACATCCCTAAGATTGCATCAATCTTTTGTCCCATAAGGATTATCAAGGTGGTGGGATATAGTTTCCCACCTAAGCACAAAGGTGCCTTTGGAATCATCATATTAGCTGAAATCTTCCCTCCCGGTGAGCAGATCATATAAGTGCAGTCGGTTGGGAAGACTTGCAATTGATGTTTAGCCACATAGGATGCACTTATAAAGCTGTGGGTTGCACCCGAATCAAATAATATGACTATGGCTTGATGGTTGAGAGTAAACGTACCCGCCAGCACGTTGTCTCCCTCTGGGGCGTCCTCATTGTCGAGGTTGCGGACGCCTCCAGTCCGCTGACTAACCTTCTTCACCGGAGGTCGGCCTCGAGCACCGCCCTGGAGTTGGGCTTGCCCGCTGCTCTGCTGCCCCTGGGGACAGTCCTTCGCAAAGTGGCCCGCTTGGCCACACGTGAAGCAGGTGAAACGGGGCGGTCCCCCGCTGATCGGTGGACGAAAACCTGGGGCGCGTTGTGGCGGTGGAAACGCCCGGGGTACCGTCTGCTGCTGCTGTTGTCTTGGTGGTGGCATCGGCGGACGGAACGGAGGTGCCTGAAAGGGACGTCCCCCGAACCGTTGCGGTCGCGCCGGTGGTTGCCACTGCTGCCCGGATGGTGTCCGATACACCATACGGTACTTCTGGGGAGCGCCACTCCCACCGCTGCTAGGTGGAGCGCTACGCTTCCTCTGCTCAGCTGCTAACTCCCGCTGAGCGTCCTCTTGCATGATGGCGGCATTGACTAGATCGTTGAATGTGCCGCGGTTCCATTGTACGAGGTGGGTCTTCATTTCGGGATGTAACCCCCGATAGAAGTGCTCCCTCTTCTTCTCCTCCGTGGAGATGTAGTCTGACGCATACTGCGCCAGATGGTTGAAGGCACGGGAGTAGTCGTGGGCACTCCTCCCGCCCTGCTTCAGTTCCAAAAATTCTTGGAACTTTCTCTTCATGATCCCGGGAGGAATGTGATAGGCGCGGAACGCCTCCCGGAACTCTTGCCATTCCACGGCATGGCCAGCCGGACGTGAGGCGACATAATTCGCCCACCACGCACCAGCGGCACCGTGGAGCTGCTGTGCTGCGAACAGCGTCTTCTGCCGCTCCGTACACTGGAGCAGCCCGAACTTGGACTCGATAGTCCGCAGCCAGTTGTCCGCCTCCAGTGGTTCTTCAGCTTCGGTGAACACTGGAGGGTGCGTACTCATGAAATCCGAGTACGACACTTCGCGGGGCTCACGAGGCCCTCGCTCTTGGCGTCCTCCCGCCTGGGACGTATTCTGCACGATCGTGCGGAGCAGGTCGGTCTGCTCCTCACGACCTCCCACCAATGCCGCTATCACATCCGCTAGAGTAAGCGGAGGCGGCGGTGGTGGCTGCTGCTGCGGGGTGCTGTCGTAGGCCGGTGGCTGGGAGTCATCGCCTCCACCTTGGCTAGAGCCACCAACCTCGTGCGTGGTCCTAGTACGAACCATCTGCAACCATACGACATTAAACATCAGTCCCGCAACATTTGGCATGCAGTCCAATAGAACTGGGCGTAAAAACATTATGACAACCAAACGTGCGAAATATCTCGTAAGTAGATAATGTAATAACTTTGCACAAGCTACACCATTACCAGACCAAACACAAGTTAGTTTAATCCAACTTGATGAACCCCCTCTTTGGAAGCTCACCATAACTGGGTTTGGTCTCTACGAGACATTATTATTGCGTTGTCATCACGTATAACACCCTTAGGGTACAACACCCTTTTCGATGAGTTCAACTGTCATTCTTCTGTCAGAATGACCAGTTGCTACCTATTCCAAGTTTTGATCTGGTTCTGTGCATTTTCATGACTCAAGTTGAATATCAAAGTTAAAGTTAACTTTAGTATCTTTCCAACAAGTACTCATTTGCCCCCAGATCAGCTTTGATTAAAATGTTATGCTAATTCAAAGTTAGCAGAATTTCTGGAAGAATTTTAACAGCACCTCCCTTGGAAGTGGTTGTTTCCAATCCTGATATCCACTAAATTCTGTGCTGAAATTTCAGAAACTTTGAATTGCAAAGATGGCAAACATCTTCTACTCTTTCTAAGGATGGATTATATGACAATTTTAGATTTTTCTACTGGGAGTTATATTTGAAAAACAGATCAGTTCAGAGGATGTTTTACTCTGCCCTGATTCTGGACAGTTTACATTCCTCTGGGATTTCAGCCATCTTAAGGCGAGTTTCAGCTCTGGAAGTCTACAACAAAGATGTAGAGTACTTGAATACCTTTCCAGAACTATATAGCACACCTCCCTGGGCTAAAAGACCTGTGAGTTATGCCCTGTTGAAGATCAGCAAACATGCTGCCCAAAACAGAGCACTCTGTTTTTCAGTCTCTTTTGGAACTACACTCATCACCATCCCATTCTTATACCCAACCAGGGTCCTAACTGTTGAACCTATAGATTTTAATTCTTTGTCATCATTATACTCATGCATATGCCTACAATGCCTCGGTACTACGTTCCTTACAAAAGAAAATCCTAACCGGTTCATACCGGTATATACGTCTCAAGTGTGGCACTAAACGGTCTCTCGCACACGTTTTCTACCCGGATACATACGTGGTTAGTACCTGCAGAAAACCACACAATAATGGTGCACTCAATGGTTATTCTTTTCAGGCAGTTCCATATTTGAAAGTAAATACAAACGCCCGTATCATTGTCATACGGCCGTCCTTGAGCTAAGTCACGTCTCAAGGCACGTGATCGTGTTTCAACACCACACGACGGGGAACCCGAGTATGCCATGAACGGGTCGTCACGGTTGGGAATGTTATCAACCCAACAGATACCACCTACTGCCCTGCAGGGCACGCCGATGGCAAGCGCTGCGTATGTCCTCCTGGGCTATTTCCAGACGAACACACTTTCGCGTTACTGACCACGCGATGGGGTCTCCACTTACTTGCCTAATGCACGCTAGGGATCAGCGTTTCATATGAACTCAGGGACATGAAGAGTCCAAAAGATTCATATTGACGTCTCACACCAAGCTATGAGACAAATCCCTGAACCACGTTCCTCGTCAGGGAGAGCTAACCGAAATTGAACCGCTTTCGGTGGCGTTCCTTACCATACTTACCAGAGCGTAGGTGCGTCGTTACATAATTGAAATTCAGAATTATAACACATAAGTTAGTCTTTGCCACTTTAAGTAACTATGCTAATATAGTCCTTACTTGGGCAACTACCGAATCCTCACCGTATACCTAAGTTTTTCCCATAATGCAGTTCTTTAGTACTGTGCTATCCCCACTGCAGCTCTGATACCAGGCTGTGGCGGACCGGAATCCGCTCATCCAGGATCGCAGAGGGTGGTGCCGCGCGATGCGACACCCGACAGCACACGTCATAAGAACACAATATATTACATGGGAAAGACAGCTGAAACTGTACAAACAAGTACAAACTTCAGTTACAATTATTGTTCTATTACACAGCGGAAGACTACACTATACAACTCACACCTGCCTATTTAGCAAAAGTCGGTTGCCCAGCCCTAGGGCAACCCACACTAGCTGCACGCCTCAGCTCAGCGCGGCGTGTACGGCTCCCACTCAGCCGTGGTCCCCGACGGAGGGTAACCCTCGCCGGTGGACTCGTACTCCGAGTCCATGGGTGGCTCCTCACCTGAAAAACACTTATGCAGCAACCGTGAGCACGAAGGCTCAGCAAGACTTAACCGACTCACCTAAGCATGAAACTCTACATGAGGTGTACAATGGACATAGGTTGGTAGCATTTCAGCAAAACGACACGCCTATAAGTTCATCCTTAGTTCATCTTTTAGCAATAAGTTAACTGTTCATGAAATCTGAAATTTAGTAAGCAGTATTTGGTGGCACACATGTAGCAATACAATTATATCAATCAGCATCATTGAATCAACATATTTCATCCATTAGTCTACGTTACGACGCAGTGAACAAGCAGTACTCGTCACCGCGAGGGACGGCGAATCGACTCGGTATACACCTGCAGGGAAAACCCAAAGAGCACGTCACGTACGCCCACCCGTGGAGCTGCACAGCACGCTCACTCGATGTCGTACGGGACAACCTTTCACCCAACAGCCCAAACGTCGAACCGGTCGCACCGAAACGAGCAGGAGGTTCCCCACACGGAGCATCTCTCTATGCCCGTTGGCAGATTTCCACCTTGCTGCCCTCAACCTACACCTATAAATCGGTGTGCTATGCCTCGACGCCCGGAGGTTTAGGCTACATCGGTTTATCGGGGCCCATATATCCGATATGCCTTCGGTACGTTCAATACTTGTTCAGCAGGGCCGCACACGGATCGGTCCTCAATCGACACGGGCAGGGCTGCGCACACAAGACTCTCTCTTGCTGCGCCCTAGCCCCTGCCTAGTCTCATTTTCATTACTAAAGTGATCTCACATCACTCAACCGAACCCGTGTGTCCCAATGCCTATCTCGCGAGTAGATTCCAACTACTCGACTTGTACCGAAGTCCTATGACTCATTAAGCATAGCCTGTCTACTCGAGGTCCTTGACACTACCCTCACTCTTTTAGGAAACTTTGGTTATGCAAGTGGGGTTTCATTCATCCTATACCTAATGCACATACATACTTCATATGACACATGTAAACAAAGTAAAACTCTTGAAAAGGGTTAATGCAAACCGGGGCTTGCCTTGTTGCTGCTGGTCAGGAGTTAGTTCTTCGTCCGGAAGAAGGAAGTCCAGCACTTCCGGAGTCTCTTCTTCAACGGCTACACGTTAATGAAATACTATATGTTAATTTATATGCAAAAGTGAGTTTAGAGTAAGACTTCTACTATTAGTTCTAATAACCAGCCTCTAATACCTGGAACTTTGTTTAAGAATTTAAATATGAACTGGTGTTGGTGGTTTGGCTTGGACTTAGTCACATGGTTAAATGCTAAGTGGTTTTCCCCTTTTCCATTTTAATCCCTTAAGTGGGTAAACAGGACAGGGGTGATCTAGAGCTCCAATAGAGCTGAGAATTTTTGTGTGAGTTCCTTGTCACAAGAAAACTCTCTGGACCAAACATTAGCACTTTTCATGGAGTGGTTTGCCCAGAATAATTCTCTTGGCAAATCAGCAAGGAAAAATTAATTCTGAGGTAATACCCCTGTTCATGCTCAACTTAATGAACTACAATTTCTATTCTAGCTCATAGAGTTTGCATGAATTTTCCTAGCATTTTTGGAGTCAAGGTTTGCCCAGAATTGAATTTCCAAGTTTTGGAAATTCTCTGAAAATGTTTCTGCATTCAAATGAACACAGCACCTTCCAATTTGAATTGCTCTGACCAATTCAACTCCAAATGGTCTGAAACTTTTGCAGGGGTTTACTAATGTCCTAAAGAACATTCTGCCAAAATTTGGGAATTTTTGGATGAACCAAACTCCCTCTAAAATTCTTTTGCTGAAAAGCTTTAAAGAATTTTCCAGAATTAATTAATGGGTTTCATACAAATTGGGTTGTATCTCTGGACAGAGCTAGGCAAGATGAATCCAACCCAATTTGAATCACTAATTTGGAGCTTCCTAGCAAAAGTTATGGGGTTCTAAAGTTTGCACTAAAACTGGAAATTCCAGAAATGTTTAAATCCTGCGGGTGGGTCCACGTACACGTGTCGACCGCTGGATCCGAGCCACACGGGGCCACAGACTCCTTCCCGCGCGGCCGCACTGGATCCCGGACCACAGAGAATCCCACCCCTTTATTTCCAGCCGCTGACGCGTGGGGCCTACCCCTTCGTCCTCCTCCGGCCACCCGCGCGACCCCGCCGCCAAGCTCGCCGGAGCTCTCGCCGGAGACGGGTTCCGGTCCTCGGAGCTTGCTGAATCTCGCCGCCAGTGCCTATCTCGGCCTGAGGAACACGGTGGTGCCCTCCCCAGAACTTGACAACCACCGGAACAGTGCTCCCAACGGCAACAGCGGCCGGGAGCTCACCGGCGACGTCTAACTCGGCATCCCACGCACCTTTTTCGATGCGGTTTGCTCGGGGAGCTCCGCTGACACCTGCTGGTCACGGACATGGACACCGATCCTCGTGAAAACGGCGGTAACTATGACCTCACCGGCGACCTAGGCCGGATATCGGCTGTGCTTCAGAAAACTTCAAAGAACCGTCAACCTAGCCCACGGTTTTTACTGGTTTTTGATCCTAGGTGGTCGTGGCCGTGTATAGAGCGTGTGCATGACTCGGTTTGCCCAGTGATGAGCTAACCCCCACGAATTTTGGGATTTTGTGGGAGCTCGGTCTCAAGACACCCGAAGCTTTCCCGGCGAAATACTCCCTCGACAGCCCATGAAATGAAGAACGGTAGGGACTAGAAGAGTCAGCACCTTAAGGCGGTCCTTTCTTGTATGGCTCGTCGGGCACGAGCGCGCCTGTGCTGGCCGGACGCCGGCGATCAGAAAGGGCGGCGTTTCTGTGCTCGCGCGGAAACGAGGAAGGAACTCGGTAGGGGGGGGTTCTCGTTTGGAAAGCAGGAGGAAGGCGGCGTGGGCTGTGCGCTGGCCTTTAAGCCGCGGTTTGGCACTGTGAGGTGGCCGATCGCTGCCTCGGTGGCTCGCCGCCGTTCACTGTCTCGCGCGCGAAGTCGGGGTCGGCTGCAGCAACCGACTGCCCCTCCAGTGTGCCACTGACCTGTGGGCCTCCCCCTTTCTCCTTTTCCCCTAATATTTCTTTTCTGTTTTTGTTAATTATCCCACCAGCTACTCACAATTTAATGTGAGACTTAGCTCCCAAGTCTTTGTTTGAATTTGGATTCTCAAATTCAAACTTTGTTTGGTCAAGTTTGCTTCATATTCAAACTGAAATTCAAATTCAGTTTTGAATTCTAGCAAATTTAACTCTTGACAAGATGAGCTCCAATGGGGCTGGAAATTGGTGGGTTTACTCAGAAAAATGTGCTGAGTGTAGATATGGAGCTAACTTTTGAATTTGGATGATGAAAGTTGCTGCAATTTGAATTTACACTCAAATTGGCCTCTTTTTGAAATAACTCAAAAGTGCCTCAAAAAGTGTTGAATTTGCATGAGCTTTGGACTGAACCTTCCCAAGACTTTTTAAATTCTAGGGGTGAGCTCAACCTCTCATGTTTAAGTGTAGAAACCATACATTGTGAAAGTGAAGGCTTTCCCTTCTAATCACTCCTTTGATAGAGGCCACTTGCTCTTCACAATATGTCACAATCTACACACAACAAAACTGTTGTGTTGTGAGGTGCATAAAAGTTTTTGCAAGTCCCTTTTCTTGGGCTTTTACAGGAGCCATGAAAACCCCTGGAATCCCTTAGAGGCTACAATATTGACCAAATAGGCTTTTATTTGTACAAAGCTCCAATGAACTTTGTTTCAAATGAAACTTGGTCAACACTCTGGTTAGGACCCTACCAAGCCACCATAAAAATTTCAGAACCAAAAGGGGAGGGCTAGCTAGAGTATAGTAATTACTTATTCAATTATAAACATTGCATTTGAATTGACATAGAGTATCTCGTTGACGTATAGTCGCTGAAGGCGAGGAAACTCCGGAAGTGCTCGACTTCCTTCTTCCAGATGAAGCCCTAACCACTGACCAGCAGCAACAAGGCAAGCCCTGGTTGGCATTAAACCATTTTACAATATTTTGCTTTATGAAAACTTAGTATGAAGTATGGATGTGCATTAGGTGTAGGATTGATGGAACCCCACTTGCATAACCAGAATTTTCATACAAGAGTGAGGGTAGTGTCTAAGACCTCGGATAGACAGGCTATGCTTAATGATTCATAGAACTTCGGTACAAGTCGAGTAGTTGGAATCTACTCGCGAGTTAGGCTTGGGACACACGGGATTGATTTGAGTGAGGTGAGATCACTTTAGAAATGAAAATGAGACTAGTCAGGGGCTAGGGAGCAGCAAAAGGAAGTCTTTTGTGCGCAGCCCTGTCCATGTCGATTGAGGACCGATCCTTGTGCGGCCCTGCTGAACAAGTATTGAACGTACCGAAGGCATATCGGATATATGGGCCCCGATAAACCGATGTAACCTAAACCTCCGGGCTTCGAGGCATAGCACACTGATTTATAGGTGTAGGTTGAGGGCAGCAAGGTGGAAATCTGCTAAAGGGCATAGAGAGATGATCCGTGTAGGGAATCTCCTGCTCATTTCGGTGCGACCGGTTCGACGTTTGGTCTGTTGGGTGAAAGGTTGTCCCGTACGACACGGGGTGAGCGTGTTGTGTGCAGCTCCGCGTGTGGGCATACGTGACGTGCTATTCGGGTATCCCTGCAAGTGTATATCGAGTCAATTCACTGTCCCTCGCGGTGAAGAGTACCGCTTGTTCACTGTGTTGTAACGTAGATAAACTATGGAATGTGATGATTCAATTCTGCTGATATGTATTATTGTATTGCTACATATGTGCCACCAAATATTGCTCTCTAAATTTCCTATTCATGAACTTTTAACTTGTGTCTAAAAGATGAAATAAGGATGAACTTGTAGGCGTGTCCATTTGCTGCTACTTACCACCCCATGTCCGTTGTACACTACATGTAGAGTTTCATGCCTAGGTGAGTCGGTTAAGTCTTGTTGAGCCATCGTGCTGACGGTTGCTGCTACGAGTGTTTTTCAGGTGAGGAGCATCCGACGGACTCGGGTTACGAGTCCACCGGCGAGGGCTACCTTCCGTCGGGGACCACGGCTGAGTGGGAGCCGTACACGCCGCGCTGAGCTGAGGAGTGCAGCTAGTGTAGGTTGCCCTAGGGCTGGGAAACCAACTTTTGCTAGATAGACGGGCGTGAGTTGTACAAATTTAGTTTCCGCTGTGTAACATAAACACTAGTTTGTAACTGGAGTATTGAACGACTTTGTACATTTCAGTTGGTTTTCTATGTAATACAATGTGTCCTTATGATGTGTGCTGTTGGGTGTCGCATCGTGCGGCACCACCCTCGGTGATCCTGGATGAGCGGATTTCAGGTCCGCCACAGGATCCACACTCCATGATACACATTGGGTGGTGCCGTGCGATGCGGCACCCAACAGCATACACGAAAAGAACCATAAAGTACAATGTCTTTTATTTCTCAAGATAGTGTCATTTACAAAATATTGTACCATGAGGGTACACGCTGCGGAATATACATACACACTTACTCTCGGTCCTAACTATGCAAAAGAGAATACGTCCAGCCTGCGAATGCTTCTTACTAGCTTCCACAAAGATGAGTGCAGCGGCAGGGTTTCCAGTGAGTCCCCGATGGCTCACCGAACAACCATCTTCATAGCAAACTTTATAACCTGCAAAACACTAATAATGCAACCACGAGCATGATGGCTCAGCAAGACTTAACCGACACTCCTAAACCATGAAACTCTACATGCAGGGATTAATAACATAGGAAAAGTATGATGCAATCAAGACACACCTACATATCCTTACTTTCAGTTTTATAGCAGATGATTAATATGCCTTAGGCAGCCCTCACATCGGAAGTCCACAATCAAACAAGAATCGCTTTCCTCTGATTTGGTGATGCCCAAAGTGGAAGATAAACTTAGTGAGCTCTACAACTATAGCATACATGGTTTGCAAAACAGTAAGATTAAGAACTTAACGACAGCAATGATTCATCTCACTTCATCTGGAAGTAATTACTACGTCACAACTCAGTGATCAAGTGGTACTCATATAACAGTGAGGGACGGTGAGTCGAATCAGGACACACCCAGAACACACGACACATACACCCGCCTCGAAAGACTAATACACGAGCTCTTTCTTACATTGTATGCAGCAACCTTTCACCCATCACTCCAATGCCGAACCAGTTCTGCCAACCCATCAGAAGGGCCACTACGTGGAACACGTTGAAGTTGCTCCGCTGGCGGGTTTACACCTCTGACACAAACACCCAAAGGATAGTCGTATAAGTTTCGACACGAGAGTACCCGATTTACATCTGTTTCCTGGACCCCATAATTCCAGTATGCATCCGGTACTGTTCAAACTTTCTCAGCAGGGTGGCATACGCATCGGCCCTTAACCGACACAAACAGAGCTACGGAAACACATACCCAACGTCCTACTGCTCCAACTCTCTGCCTGGTCTCATTTTCCATTCCAGTTATTCCATTCTCTAGAATCATACCCCGCTGAACCAACATCCTAAACTCGCAAGTAGCTTCCAACTACCCGACTTGTACCGGATTCTATACAACTTAAGCCTCGCCAAAACTACACGAAGGTAACCTGATCTACCCTTTAACTCCAAGGTTTTGTGGTCATGCATTTGGAGTATCAATCACCTTGACCTAATGCACAATACATACTAGACCCATAAAAGTGATACAAAGTAAAATGTAACTAAAAGCTCTTAAATGCAAACCGGGGCTTGCCTTATGTTGCTGCAGGTTTAGTTCTACTCTATAGACAGTATCTTGGCAATGATTTAGTCTTCAACTTTCTGATACGAGTCAAGTTCCTCGTCGACCTCCTTTGTCGTGTTTCCTACCGACATGAATATGCACAGTTTTATATTGCATGTAAAGACATTATAAAAGAAAAGTGTTTTATGACTTAAGAATGGTGCGACCTAACTAAGAGTCGAGATTTGGGTTTGGCTATTGTGAGGGCCCGGACCAAATCACGGGGCCATGCCGCTCACCCAGGAATCGCATAGGGTGGTGCCGTGCGATGCGGCACCGAACAGCACACATAATTAAGCATCATATTACATAAATCAAGCCAAAGCTTACAAAGTGTAGATTTTACAAATACTTCTCAAAATAATCTACATCGGAAGACTGCTACATTTCACGTCTCATATCTATGCTAAGCAAAAGAGAAGATGTCCAGCCCGCAGACCCTTCTCGCTAGCAACACGGTCACAATAGCAGCGGCGGGTTTGCCATGAGATCACCACTCGGAGAGTTCCGAGTCTCATCGGACAACCGTACTTATCAGCGTAGTGTTATTACTTGCAAAACAACTCATGCAGAATCTGTGAGCATAAAGCTCAGCAAGACTTAACCGTCAACCCTAGTCATGAAACTCTACATGCTGAAAATAGAAGGCTGATTATATAAGTTTGCACAAAGTATGAACTTGAGCTAAAGACGAGTCCTTACTTCATGTTTTAAGCAACTTTTATAGCCTCACACAGTTTACCTCGAGACTCCACAATTAAAAGAGAAATGCTTCATCTCGATGTCACTTGCCCGAGGTGAAAGTAACTTTAGTGAGCTACCCTAGACCCATACAGACCTCACGCCAACAATGTCGAGACTCCACAATCAAACAAGAATCGCCTTGCCTTGACACTACTAGCCCAAGGTGGAAAATAACTTTAGTGAAGGTGTTGGTCATTCCTTATCTCCATTATGAGAATTACACACGAAGCATATTAACTTTTTCCCAGTTTATTACTACGTCACGACGCAGATAACAAGTATGCTCTCTACCGCAAGCGATGGTGATTCGAATGAAAAACACCCGGCTGACATGACACATACGCCCATCCAGGACTGGTGATCAAACAATCCCATCAATGTCATATGTGGCAACCTTTCACACGACACCCAAATGTTGAACCCGTCCCATCGACTTAGATTAAGTCTCACTACGGCAAACCCTCGTTGAGCAGACTTCTCTATCCTTCCAGCATCTGCATAAGACGGTACGGATTGCCTCGACACCCAGGTTAACATGTTACATCGGTTTCCTGGGTCCCATATAGCGAGTATGCATCTGGTACACAACTCAAACTTGTCCCACAAAGCCGCACACGAGAACGGGCCTTAATCGACTCAGACATAGACTAGGTTCACAGGACCACGTCCTTGAGCCTTCCATCCACTGCCCGGTCTCCATTCCCAACTATGAGGATCAATTCCCAACTCTTCCGATTGATCCCCCTTAATCCTGGTTCACGAGTAGGAAACGGCCTACCCGAGTTATGCCTCTTTTAATACACTTTTGTTAACTTGAGATCAGCAGTTATAATCAAGTGATATCCTACTCTACATTAAACTCCAGTGTTTTCTGGTCATGCATGTGGAGTGTCATACAAACCTAGCCATAATATTCTAGACAATATAAAGTGTATACAAATAAAAACTTGTAAATTTTGATGCAAACCGGGGCTTGCCTGTTTTGCAGGGTACTAGTATATAAGAAGTTAGTGATCCTTGCTGATCAACCCTTGATTCTCCGGAGTTTGATCCACTTCAATGAATCGCTCCTTTGACCCCCCTTCGTCGTGAATCCTAATGAAATGTATATGCACAATTTTTATAGAATGCAATAGAAAGAAGTTAAGACTTGATTTCTTAGGAACAGAGGCTGTGTGGAAAAGCCAAGAATGGCTTGGGTTGCCTCTGTTGTGCACAGAATTATGACAGAATTAAATTGATCTTAGTGTTTTAGCTATACACTAACTAACTTTCCCTAATGAACATAAGAGATGAGCTGAAAAGGTTTGCATGCAACTGAAGAACAAGAACTCCAATGGACTCAAAACTTTTACAGCAGGTCCTATACTTCCTAGAGATTTAGCTTGCCAAATTGCAGCTAATGTGGCGTCAAATTGTGTTCTCCATAATTCCCACAATGTCTCTTATGTATTTCCCCATATACATAAGTATGGAGAATAAGAACAGGGAGTTCTAATGCTCAACTTGATCTTATAATTTACATGTGAGTTCCTGGTCACATGAAAGTAATTTGGTCAAAATTGCAGACCTTTTACTTTAGTAGTTCCTCCAGAACAATTCCTTAAGCATTTCTAATCAAAAGAATTAATTATGGGTTAATGTGCATTTTCATGCCCAATTAAGTGAACTAAAATTTCAAGTATGCCTCAGAGAGCTTGCCTAAATTTTCTTATGATTTTTGGAGCCATGAATTACCTAGAATAGAATTTACAAGTGGGCAACAATTTCTGAAAATGTTTCTGGACTCTTATGAACACAGCAGTTTGTATTTAGCAAATTCCTACACTAATGGTCTTAAAATGAGCTTAACATTTGCTAGAAGGTCCACAATATGATAAATAATATTCTGGAAAATTTTTAGGATTTTTGGATGAACCAAACTCCCTCAATAATTCTTTTTCAGAAAACCTTCAAAGAATTCTCCAGAATTTAATATTGACTTTCATACAAATTTGAGTTCATATTTTGATAGATATTTGCAAAAGGAATCGAACCCAATTTGAATCACTCAGTTTGGAGATTCCTACACAAAGATATGATTTTCCAAAGTTGGAACATTCTCTGAAAATATTTTGCTATGGAAAATCAGCTGGGCCAATGTGTTTAAACCTCACCCAATAGAATTGAAACAACACTGGGTTCACAGGGTTCCAATGTGATGGCTATCTAGGATAATAGACTAGCCCCACATACCACCACTCGTCTTTTTTGCGCACTTTGTCCTCAGTCGTGCGCACTCGGGAAGACTTCCCGGTCGATCACCCATCCCCAAATTCCTCCGGGCCAAGCACGCTTAACCCCGGAGTCCATTGCGGGTGGGCTTCCGGAAAAGAAGGTATACCTTGATGGTATGAGTACTCTATCAATCCTATTAAGCCGGGAGTCATGATATCACACAATCCACCCCCCTTAGAAGAATCTAGAAAAAATTGTTTCATAAATTTTGGACATTCCTACTGAGAGTTATGGTCCTTTGAAGTTTGCACTAAATCTGGAAACTGAAGAAATGTTTAAATTCTGGCTGTGGGCCCCACCCGTGGCGCTATCCACTCAGATGACGGCAACACCGAGGGCATAGGGTTATTTCCCGCGCAGCAGCACCCGATCTGGTGCCACAGGTCGATCCCTGTGCGGTACAGAGGCTGACCGGTGGGACCCGGCCCTCCTTAATCTTCCTCGCGCTGCTCGCGCCTCCCGCGGCGGTGCACGCCGGCTAGGCTCGCCGGGACGGGGTTCCCGTGGTTGGAACTTACTTTAACTCGCTGCCTATGAGTGCTACACCGTGCTGAACACGATGGTGGGGATGGAAGTGGATGACAACGGCCGAAACGATGCTCGCACCGGCGACCATGTTGAACCTCACTTCGGCGACCTTGCTCTTACTCGATATTGGGTCTTTTGGGCTAGGGTTTGCTCTAAAAGCACCAGTGTTGCCTGGACAACGTCGACCCATAGTCTGCTCTCCATGAAAACCACCGGAGAGGGGACCTCACCGGCGACCCGAGCCCGTAAAATGACGGCGGTGACAAAAACTCGGTGCCCGGTACCTCTACTTGATCATTTGAGCGGCTAGGACTTCGGAGAGGTGCGCAAGCGTGTGCAGGAGCTACTCTAGGCTCATGTAGCGTGGAGCTACCCAGAGCACAATCAATTTCCCCAAAGGGTCTTCGGGTTTCTAAAGAACCGTCGGCGCCAAACTTCAAATTACTCGGCGATGGAGCTAAGAAGGCAAGAACTTGTTGGAGGGAAGGAAGAAGGGTTCCTAACGCGCCTCAGGAACCTTTTGTTTGATCGGAAGAGGCTGTCAATCCGTCGGGCGATGGTACGGCGAAGAGGTGATCAACACCGGGGGTCCGAAGGAAAATCCAGCTCGCGGGAGCCAACCATCGGTGCTAGCGTCTGCTTAAGGCTTCGGAGAGCAGGAGAGGACACTGGCACAACTTTCCCATGGCTCAGTCACGTGAGAGGCACGCCGAGCTCACCGGGCGTCGATGAGCCGAAAGATTCTTCCGCCGGGGGGGTTTGTTTCCGGGAGCGTTCAAGCAGAGTGCTGAGGAGCTGCGGTGTAACGTGGATAAGGTAAGAGGATGCACTTGGCGGCCGCTTTGATCACCCACGAGCTGACTTCGGGACCAAGCGAGGCAAGCAGCTCGGTGGAGCATCGGGCGGAGGATTCAGCCGGGAGCTGGTGCTCGCGCGTGAACAGCCGATGGAAAACAGGGTCGGTTAACTCTTCTGTGTGGCTGACAAATGGGTCCCACCCCCTCTCATTTTAATTAACTTTTCCACTGATATTTTTACCCCAGCAACTCAGAATTATAGTCTATACTTCCACACCAGGTCATGGTTTAAATTTTCTTAATTTCAAATGATTTGAATTCTGGTGTGGAGTTTGAATTAAGTTTGATGATTTGAATTTGAAATGGAATTTGAATTACTCAATTGCATTGGTCCAAAAACATAGCAAACCAACTTCAAAGTTTCTGATTTTTGGCATGGCTGCTAATTCAGATGTGAAGAACACAGTTGTCGAACCAAATTTGCAAATTAAGGAATTTGGGATTTGAAACTGAAATTTAAATTCAGATTAGAGGGCTTCCTCTTTTAATCCAAAACAAATACTAAAACCCCTCCAAATGAGCTGAAATTTGGAAGGTTAAATATTTGAAATATGAAGATCCAAGTTCTGAATTTAGATTTCCATGTTTGGAAGTTTTGGGAAATTTGAATCCTCATTTTGAACTTACACCGTTATAATTCAAAGTTTTAATTCCCCTCATTTTTCCTAAGTGTACATGAGCTGAATTTTCTTGCTATCACTTTTTGGGGATATTACATCCCTCTCCCTTAAAAAGAATCTTGTCCTGAGATTTCAAAAGAAATGCAAAGTGGGGAAACTTTACCGAGTATATGATGATAGAAAGTCCGGATAATTAGTTTGTAGATATTCCTCGCTTTCCCATGTTGCCTCATCAGCGGTATGGTTACTCCACAAGACCTTGTAGAACCATAAGGTCCGGTTTCTTGTGGCGCGAGTCTTTTCATCGATAATCCGAATCGGATACTCCGTGTATGTGAGGTCCGGTTGAAGAACTTCTATGTCTTCAGTGCGGATTTCAGCGAAGGGTTTGAGGCACTTCCTCAGCTGAGAGATGTGGAACACATTGTGAATTCCTGCGAGCGACGCCGGTAACTCCAGGCGATAGGCCATGGGTCCGCATTTTTCAATGACGGCGAACGGACCAATGAACCCGGGCGCAAGTTTGCCCTTCACTCCGAAACAATGAACTCCCTTCATCGGAGACATACGAACATAAACATGGTCCCCAATGTCAAAGAAGTGAGGATGGCGTCTTTTATCCGCACAGCTCTTCTGACGAGATTGAGCAGCCTTGAGATTGGCTTGTATTACTCGCACTCGTTCTTCAGCTTCATTCACAAGTTCAATGCCGTAGATAACTCGCTCGCCGGACTCGCACCAGTTGAGTGGTGTGCGGCATTTCCGGCCGTAGAGAGCTTCATACGTCGCCATCTTGATGCTAGCTTGATAGCCATTATTGTATGAAAACTCCACCAACGGCAAATAATCATCCAAATTTTTTCCATGGTGGATGGCACAAGCGCGTAGCATGTATTCCAGCACTTGGTTCACCCATTCAGTTTGACCATCCGTCTGCGGGTGATACGCGGAGCTTCGGATCAGTTTAGTCCCCAATTATACGTGCAGCTGTTCCCAAAACCGAGCGACGAACAGCGCACCACGATCTGAAATAATAGAGCGGGGAACACCGTGCAAGCACAAGATCCTTGCAATATACAGCTCCGCATATTGCTTGGCCACGTAACTTGTATGTACGAGAATGAAATGAGCCGACTTGGTTAGTCGATCGACTATCACCCAAATCGAATCATGCTTGTGAGATGTGAGAGGTAACCCGACTATGAAGTCCATGCTGATATCCTCTAACTTCCACGCCGGAATGTTCAATGGTTGCAACTATCCGGCTTTACGCATATGGTCGTCCTTCACACACCGACACGTATCACATTTGGATACATACTTTGCGATTTCTCTTTTCATCCGTGTCCACTAAAACCTGGTTTTCAGATCATGGTACATCTTGTTGCTGCCCGGATGAATAGAATACTTGGACAAATGAGCTTCATCCAAGATTTTCATCTGAAGTTTCATGTCACGGGGTACCACTATACGGTCTTTAAACCATAGAGTACCGTTATCATCCCTTCGAAAGCATTTCATCTCGCCATTCTTCATCCTCCTCCGAATGTGCGAAATTCCCATGTCTTCCTTCTGAGATTCCATAATCTATTCTCGTATGGTAGGGACGAGAGCAAGACTATATAATTCCCCATATGGCACCAAGTATAGACTCGGCTCCTCCTCTTCAAGTGGGGTAATGGATAGATGGTGGACGTGAGATTTGCGGCTTAAGGCATCAGCAACAACATTTGCTTTTCTGGGATGGTAGTGAAACTCGATCTCATAGTATTTGATCAGTTCTAGCCATCTCCGTTGCCGCATATTCAACTCCTTTTGAGTGAATATATACTTCAGACTCTTGTGGTCGGTGTTGAGGTGCACTAAGTTCCCGAGTAAATAGTGCCTCCACATTTTCAATGCCAGCACCATAGCAGCGAGCTCAAGATCATGAGTTGGATAGTGCTGCTCGTGGTTACAAAGTTGACATGAGCCATAGGAGACCACTCTTCCTCCTTGCATCAATACATAGCCGAGCCCGATACCGGACGCATCACAATATACATCGAAGGGCTTGGTTGTATCCGGTTGAGCTAACACCGGGGCTGTTGTAAGATGCCTCACTAATGCTTGGAAAGCTTCATCACAAGCTGAGTTCCAAACATATTTGATCCCCTGCTTCAACAGTTCAGTCATCGTTTTAGCAAGCTTGGAGAAGTTCGGTACGAATCACCGATAATATCCTGCTAACCCGAGGAAACTCCTGACTTCGTGTACTGATGTGGGGGACTTCCATTTCAGCACTTGTTTGATTTTGCTTGGATCAACTGCAATTCCTTCTGCAGAAATAATATGACCCAGAAATGGTACTTGGCTGATCCAAAACTCACACTTGCTGAACTTTGCGTAAAGCTTATGGTCTCGCAATTGTTGAAGTACGATATGCAGGTGTTCGGCGTGCTCTTCTTTAGACTTGGAGCAAACCAAAATGTCATCTATGAACACCACCATGAACTTGGCCAACTCCGGCATGAACACTGAGTTCATGACGTACATGAAATGTGCCGGGGCGTTGGTGAGACCAAAAGACATGACGAGATATTCATACAACCCATATCTCGTCGAGAAGGCCATCTTCGGAATATCCACCACTCGGATCATGATTTGATGATATCCGGACCGAAGATCCATCTTTGAAAATACACTCGCACCCACAAGTTGATCGAATAAGATGGCGATGCGGGGCAGTGGATATTTATTCTTGATGGTGACGGCGTTGAGAGGTCGGTAGTCCACACACAACCTCAAGGTTTCATCCTTTTTCTTCACAAACAGCGCCGAGCATCCCCATGGCGAGGAACTCGGTTGAATGAAACCCTTATTCATTAAATCGCTGAGCTGCCCCTTCAGTTCAGACAGCTCATTCGGAGCCATCTTGTACAGTCTCCGTGATATCGGCGTCGTCCCAGGTACATGTTCAATCTTGAACTCGACATCTCTTTCGGGTGGCATGCCCGGAAGATCATTGGGAAAGACATCCGGGTATTCATGGACCACATGAATATCCTCCAGTTTTATGGCTTCCGTGTTATATGTGGCTGGAGCTTCTTGAACCGAACGGTCAAGAATAAGAACATGTGGTTCGAGAAGTGGGGAGTTTAAAACGAACCACACGTGAAATATGTCCAGAACAGCACCGTGGTGATGCAGCCATGACATTCCTAAAATGCCATCAAGTTTTTGACTCTCTCACATGATTAGAGAAGTCAGGTATAGATTCCCACTGAATTGTAATGGTGCTCTATAGACCATCCTATCAGCTGTTATTTTCCCACCCGTAGAGCATATCAAATATGAACTATTTGTGGGAATGACATAAGACTGACTTATGAAATTGTTATTTAATAACATAAGACTGACTTATGAAATTATGGGTGGCACCGGAGTCAAAAAGTATGACTATGGGATGATCTAAGTAAGAAAATGTACCTGTGAGGACGGGATCGCCTTCCGGCACGTCTTCAATGGCTAAATGGTGGATGTTGCCGGGTATTTGTACTGGTTTCTTGGGCTGGTTGTGGGGCTGATTTGCACCATGATTTGGTGCTGCACCCCTGCCCTGTCGCGGCTTGGGGCAGTCCCTCAAAATATGCCAACCACGGCCACACGTGAAGCATGTGTAAGGTGTCGGGGTCCCTCCAACTTGAGGACGGAATCCCCGTGCACTCGGTTGAAACTGAGGCGCACGCGGGACCATCATTTGCTGCTGCTGTTGTTGTGGTGGATACGACGTGTGGCGGACCGGGATCCACTCATCCAGGATCACAGAGGGTGGTGCCGCACGATGTGACACCCGACACGTCATAAGAACACAATATATTACATGGGAAAATAACTGAACTGTACAAACAGGTACAATACTCAGTTACAAACTATTGTCTTTATTACACAGCGGAAGTCTACTTTTCTACTACTCACGCCCGCCTATCTAGCAAAAGTCGGTTGCCCAGCCCTAGGAAACCCACACTAGCTGCACTCCTCAGCTCAGCGCGGCGTGTACGGATCCCACTCAGCCGTGGTCCCCGACGGAGGGTAACCCTCGCCGGCGGACTCATAACCCGAGTCCGTGGGTGGCTCCTCACCAGAAAAACACTTAAGCAGCAACCGTGAGCATGAGGGCTCAACAAGACTTAACCGACTCACCTAGGCATGAAACTCTACATGAGGGATACAATGAACATAGGAGAGTAACAGTGCATCAATGGACACGCCTACAAGTTTATCCTTAGTTCATCTTTTAGCCACAAGTTACAGTTCGGGAATCTGAAATTTAGTAAGCAATATTTGGTGGCACACATGTAGCAATACAATTATATCATGACAGCAATATTGAAGCATAACATTTCATACACTAACTACGTTACGACGCAGTGAACAAGCGGTACTCGTCACCACGAGGGACGGTGAATTGACTCGATATACACCTGCAGGGAAACCCAAAGAGCACGTCACGTACGCCCACCCGTGGAGCTGCACAGCACGCTCACTCGATGTCGTACGGGACAACCATTCACCCAACAGACCAAACGTTGAACCGGTCGCAGCGAAACGAGCAGGAGATTCCCTACACAGAGCATCTCTCTATGCCCGTTAGCAGATTTCCACCTTGCTGCCCTCAGCCTACACCTATAAATCGGTGCGTTATGCCTCGACGCCCGGAGGTTTAGGCTACATCGGTTTATCGGGGCCCATATATCCGATATGCCTTTGGTACGTTCAATACTTGTTCAGCAGGGCCGCACACGGATCGGTCCTCAATCGACACGGACAGGGCTGCGCACACAAGACTTCTTCTTGCTGCGCCCTAGCCCCTGCCTAGTCACATTTTCATTACTAAAGTGATCTCACATCACTCAAACCAAACCCGTGTGTCCCAAACCTAACTCGCGAGTAGATTCCAACTACTCGACTTGTACCGAAGTCCTATGAATCATTAAGCATAGCTTGTCTACTCGAGGTCTTAGACACTACCCTCACTCTTATGGAAAAATTCTGGTTATGCAAGTGGGGTTCCATTCATCCTATACCTAATGCACCTTCATACTTCATACGAAACATGTTGACAAAGCAAAACTTATGAAAGGGTTAATGCAAACCGGGGCTTGCCTTGTTGCTGCTGGTCAGGGGTTAAGTCTTTGTCCGGAAGAAGGAAGTCCAGCACTTCCGGAGTCTCTTCGCCTTCAGCGACTACACGTTAATGTAATACTACATGTCAATTTAAATGCAATGTGTAAACTTGAATACTTAATTACTAATAACTCTAGCTAGCCCTCCCCTTTGTTTCTGAAATTTTTATGGGAGCTTGATAGGATCCTAAACAGAGTCTTGACCAAGTTTCTTTTGACACAAAATTCATTTGAGCCTTGTACAAATAAAAGCCTATATGGTCATTATTTGAGCCTCTAAGTAATTCCAGGTGTTTTCATGGCTCCCACCATTACTTTCTGGAAACTAGAATTTGAGAGGGTTCTAATGGAATTGGTTTCATGTCATTTGAAGCATTCTACTGAAAGTTATGCCCCAATTAAGATTTGAGAAAATCTGATAATGTTTCTGTACATTTTTCTATTTTCTCAGGGCAGTTCACTTAGTCACCCAATTAGGGGGACTAAATGAACTTGGATGCTTCTGAAAATGTTACTGTGACTCAAGGATTTTCCAATGAACCTCTCAACAAAATTTCAGAATTTTTCATGAAGTAGTTCTCCAGATAAAATTCCTAACAGTTTGAACTTTAGGTATTTAATTCTGGAAAAGTATTAAGTTTCATGAGCTCAAATTTGTATTGCTGGAAAGTACTCAGAATCCTGAGTTCATCAAAATTTGGTTCATCGAATTTGGAGTTTCCTAGTAAAAGTTCTATGCATTTGAAGTTTGAACTAAAACTGGAAATTCCAAAATGTTTAAATCCTGCGGGTGGGTCCATCGCACACGTGTCGACCGCTGGAGCCGAGCCACACGGGGCCACAGACTCCTTCCCGCGCAGCCACACTGGATCCTGGAACACAAAAAATCCCGCACGTTTACCCCAAGCCGCTGACGAGTGGGGCCTCCCCCTTCGTCTTCCTCCAGCCACCGGCGCGACCCCGCCGCCGAGCTCGCCGGAGCTCTAGCCAGGAAGGGGTTCCGGCCCTCGGAACTTTCTGATTTTTGCCGCCACTGCACATTTTTGCGCGAGGAACACGTTGCCGGCCTTACCACGGATCGAGGATGGCTGGAAACCTAGGCGTGATGGCGACAGTAGCTGCAGTAACTTCGGCGGCGTCGCTAGGGCACTCTACTGCCCCATCCTTGCTCCGGTTAGCTCCTACAGCATCGCCACGACCTAGGGAGCAACGTCCAGGACTCTGATCTCGCGAGAAACGTCGGCAACTAGGGGCTCACCGTGCGACCTAGGGCGATTTCGGGGAAAACTGGAAAAACTCAAAGAACCGAGGGTTTCCTCAATGGTTCTCCCTAGTTCTTGATCCCATGTGCCCGCACGGATGTCTACAACTGGGTTTCTAGGTCTGGTGAGGAGTGGTTCGGTGTGTGAGGCAAATTTGCCGATTTACCCGAACCGGGCTATATCGCATGCTCTCGGCAAGAACTGGAATTCTGGCCAGCACACCTCATGGCATGCGGCCGGCGTTGTTGTACTGGGAGCACACTTCCAGGCGAACCTCCTGGCCCGCTCAACTCGACGGGGGATCAAGCCTAGCGGCCGGGCTGAGAGTTTTCGGTCGCGGCGGCTCTACCCGGTGTGGAATGAAAACAAAGAGCTCGGGGGCAGTTTACCGTGGATGGGGCGCCGGGGTATCGTGTCTATCACGTCGAGGACGCCTCGGCGAAGCTCGGGGTGAGCTCGGACTCGCTTGCTAGCTGCTGGGACGGGAGGACGCCGGAGAACCGAAAGCTCGGGTGTGCGCGGCGGTGTTTCTGTGTCGAGGGCCTGGGAGCGGTCAAAGTCGCGACGGGAGTCGGTTCCGGAGGGGAAATATCGCTGGGCGACCGCCTCGTCAACGCACGCTACGGGCTAGTGCTCGGGATGTGGCGTCCGTGGAAACAGCTCGCTGGCGCACGGTGGGAGTTTGCTTCGGCGAGAAACAGATCGCTGTCCGGTGTTCCACCTCCCTCCCACTGACTTGTGGGCCCAACTCTCCCCCTAATCCTCTTTTCCCAATTTCTCCTGTAAATATCCCAGCTACTCTCCATTGAATGGGAGACTTAACCCCCCAAGTCTGGGTTTGAATTTGAGTTCTCCAATTCAAACTTTGTTTGGCTAAATTTGCTTTATGTTTGAACTGAAATTCAAATTCAGTTTTAAATTCTTGCAAATTTAGCTCTTGACAAAATGAACTCCAATGGTGGTGAAAATTGGTGGGCTTACTCAGAAAATTGTGCTGAGTTTGAATATGAAGCTAACTTTTGAATTTGAGTGATGAAAGTTGGTGCAATTTGAACTTACATTCAAATTGGCCTCTTTTTCAAATACCTCCAAAAGTGCCTCAGCAAGTGTTGGATTTCCATGAAACTTGGCCTGAACCTTCCCAAGACTTTTTAAGTTCTAGGGGTGAGCTCAACCTCTCATGTTCATGTGTAGAAATCCCACTTTGTGAAAGTGTAGGCTTTCACCTCTAATCACTCTTTTGATGGAGGTTACTTGCTCTTCACAATTTTTCACAAGCTATCCACAACAAAAACTGTGGTGTTGTGAGGTGATGAAAAGTTTTTGCAAGTCGCTTTTCTTGGGCTTTTACACGACAGTCGGAAGCCTGGCGCATTATATTGCCGACCGTGAAACTGAGGCGGTCGCGCCGGTGGCTTCCATCTCTGACGGGATGGTGAGCGATACACCACTCGGTATTTTTGTGGTGCCCCACCACTTCTGCTGGTCAGCGCGCTGCGTTTCCTCTTATCACAACGTCGCTCGTGCTGAGCATTTTCTTGTAAAATCGCGGCAGTAACTAGGTCGTTGAATGTGCTACGATTGTTTTGGGCAAGATTGTAAAAGCCCCAAAAATTCATATCAATACACCATGGATTGAATTCATATGTGTGACAAAGTCATGAAAAATGGGACTTGCTAAAACTTTTCCACATGTGATAACCCACAAGAGGGATTTCTTCACACAAGTTCAAATGTTTGTTTGAAAACATGGAACCCAAGAGGGGTCTAAAACCAAGATGGGATGTTCCCATATGGGTGAGAAAGCTAAAGTCAGATTTGGAACAAATTCGTTCAACTCAAAATTCAAATGAGAGCAACACTATGAATTTCAAAACCGTTGTGCTAAAAATCTCATTTGCAGCAGCCAAATTAAAAATCAGGTTTCATATTTGAGTTCCTTAGGTCCAATTAGTGGGTATGCAAAGTTTCTTATTTGTTGAAAGGTCTTGCAACTCATTTTTCAAAATGGACTTTAAATAGCAAAGAATTCAAATGCCCAATTGAATTTGGATGAAATTTGCCCAGTTGTCCAAATGCATATCAGATTCGAATTCCCACAATTGAATACCATTAGGTTCAAAATTTGGGAGATATTTTAGGGGATAAGGGGTCTCTGAACAGTGGGTCCCACATGTCATTGAGGGAGCTGAAAATTGCAAAAGATCTTCAGTACAGAACACAGTCTCTGTTTGCCCTCTCTTCAGTGAGTTCCCGAGTCAGACCGAAGGGCAGCTCCGGGCGACACCGAGATTAGCCGGCTCTACCTCCTGCTGAGTTTCATCACGCTGGAGAGCTGCCCATGCATCTTTACCCAACTGCCATGCTCCTTTTCTCCCACGGTACCGAAGACTCAGCGCTGCTCCTTTCCCCTCGCGCAGACAACCGAACAGAGCGCCGCCACTGCCTTCCAATCACTCGGTTACCACCGTAGCCCGTGCACAAGCCCAAGCAGAGCAGCAAAACGGCACCACAGACCCTTCCACGACATCCTCGAGCCATCACCAAGTGAGTACGTGCTCTCTGCACCGAGATACCCTGGTTTCCCCGGCGGCCGCCATAGCACCAATAGAAGGTGCTCTCGTGGGCAGCCCTACAGAGAGGCTGTCACAACCAAGCAAGAGGACTGTTGGACGCGCACGACATCCACGCAGCTCATCTTCGAGGCTTGAGCCAAAAGGTGGATCGTCGGCGACGAATTTTACAAAGTTCTTCCGGCCGGTGTAAACGAACCCGCGGGTAAGAATCAGTCAAATTCTTGAGCTATAATTGTTTATAGCACTGCAATTTGCGCTCACATGACCTAGTCTTGCTTAGCAACAATTCCCCTTTTTTCCTAGCATGAAATCCACGGTGCACTGTGTGACACGACCCCTTTGGGTCCTGTCGAGCCAGGATCACGCTGAGGGGTGCTGCGTTGCACAGCACCGCATAACACACGTCAAAGGTACAAAGCGGAAGCGGAAGCTTTATTACATAAACAAGTTTATCAACATGTTTACATCAAAATAAGTTTAGTCCACACTCGCGGGCGTAGACTAAGCATCAAGTGCACGTTCAGCCCTCGAACGTGTCCTTGCTAGCACACACGCACACTAACTCTGCGGCGTGCACGACTCCCACTCGACGGGGTTCCCCTCCTGGGGTTCCGTCTCCTCTTCGGGAGTCCCTTCCTCATAGAACCCTGCAAAAGCTTCAAACACAAGCAGTGAGCACGAAGGCTCAGCAAGTCTGACCCGTCTCACCTAAACATGAAACTTCTACATGAGGGTGATGGGTTGCATGAGGTAAAAATCATTTGCAAGGACTCGCCTAATTAGTAGAACCTTACTTTCAAGTTTTAGCAGCAGGTTGTGGAGAACTTTACGCTAAGGCACATGAGAGAGCCGCAATCAAACAAGAAACGCATTTCTCTCATGTACTTTGCCCAAAGTTGAAAAGAACTTTAGTTAGCACTAAGCTACAACATATCATTAACAATCAATATCCAACTTTCAATCAGCAACATTTTAACATGTAACTAGCCTGTTCTTTCTACGTCACGGTACAGTGAACAAGTGGTACTCACTGACCGCGAGGGACGGCGATTATAATCGATTTACACCTGCAGGGTTACCCGAACAACCCGTCACGTACGCCCGTACTCGATGTTGCCTACAACAACCATCACGGACGCCGTACGCGACTACCTTTCACCCGTTAGCCAAATATTGAACCGGTCCCATCGTCCCGAGCAAGAGGTCCCTGCACGCGCATCTCTGTGCCGCCAGCTGATTTACACCTCGAGCTCTCAACCTACCCTCTGAACGACGGGCAATGCCTCAACACCCAGCTACCCGAGTTACATCAGTTTCCCGGTTCCCATATAGCCGGTAGGTCTTCGGTACTGTTCTAGCTTGTTCAACAGGCCCGCACACGGCTCGGTCCTCAATCGACACAAGCGGAGCTACAGCACACAGGCCCCAAAGTCCTGCTGCCCTTACTCTCCGCTCGGTCTCATTTTCTTGCCATGTGTTTCATGTGCTATCTCTACCCGAGCAATGTGCCTCTAGCCTATTCTCGCGAGTAGTTCCAACTACTCGACTTGTACCGAATCCTACTCTATCCTAGCAATGCAGTGGCTAACGGGGTTTGCAATCCTAAACCCCAACCCATGGTTTTCTTGGCTATGCAGTGGGGTTTCCAAACAAGACTCTGATGCACAACATAAAGAAAACAAGTATGTGCTCAAAACAATAAAAATTTATAAAATGGTTAATGCAAACCGGGGCTTGCCTTGCTGCTCTTGGTCGTAGGCTAGCTGTTCCTCCGGAGTAACGAAGTCTAGGACTTCGGGTTCCTCCTCGACCTTAGCGACTACATGATAAGAACAATGTATGTATTAATTAAATGCTTTTGTATTAACTTTGAAGTTGTGAAGTCTATAACCTTTACTAGATAGACCTAATGACTGTGAAACTTTTACTGTGGCTTGGTTACAACCTAAACAGAGACTTGGTCAAGTTTTAGTTGCAGCAAAGCTCATTTGAGCCCTCCACAAATAATTATGTCCTTGACCTTAATTAAAGGCTTTTAGGGTGTTCTAGGTATTTTCATGAAACAAACTATGACTTTCTGAAAACTAGATTTTCAGAGGGTTCTAATGGAATTGGTCTCACTTAATTTGGAAGTCTCTAACTAAAGATATGAGCTAAACAATTTCAGAGAAAATTCTGAAAATGTTTCTGAACATTTTCTATTTTCTCTGGAACAGTTTTACTAATCACACCATTAGGTGGACTAAATGAGCTCAAATGGATCTGAAATTTTTATGGTAGTTCAAGGATATTTTGGTGAACATCTCAGCAAAATTTCAGGATTTTCCTCCAAATGATTCTCCAGTTAAAATTCCTAACAGTTTAAACTTTAAGGAATTAATTCTGGAGAATTAAGGAATTTCATGAAGTGACACTTGATTTTCTGGAAAGTACTCAAAGAGCTGAATCCAGCAAAATTTGGTTCACTCAATTTGGAGCTTTCTAGCCAAAGTTATAAGGATTTGAAGTTTGAAGGAAATCTGAAAATCGGGGAAAAGTTTAAACTCGCGCGTGGGCCCGGGGGACACGCGTCGCACGCCGAAGCGACAGCACACCGCGGCCCACAAGGCTTTTGCGCGCCAGCACACCCGATCCCGGCCGCAGCCGGATCCCGATTCAAAATATCGGCCGCTGACAGCTGGGGTCCACCCCCTTCTTCAACCTCGCGACACCCGCGCTCCGCCGCCGAGGGACCTCGCCGGAGAGCTCGCCGCCGGCTGCTGTACAGCTTCAAACTTCTTGATTCTGGCCGCCCCTGCCTACTTTTACTTGGGGAACATGATCCGAGGGTCAGCTGCTCATGACAACGGCCGGAGCATGGTCGGCGACGAGCCGCCATATCGGAACGACTTCGGCCATGTCGGCTGATGCTCCTAGTGCCTCAGCTACTTGGGAAACCGGTCGGGGAGCATCAGTGGACCTCAGAGAAGGTCGACATGAACTCGGGGCAGCTCGGGGAAGGCCCGAAATAGGTCCTCACCGTGCGCCCGATACCCCCCGTGCGTTCCGCCATTAGTAGACCTTGAATTACGCCGGGCACAGAAGTTCTCCGGCCCAGAGTTGTGAAGGCAACTTGTGCGTCACCGTGTCTAGTTCGTGTGGGAGTGGCCTGAGGCCCTCTAATCCTTTCTAGAGCACGAATTAAACAGAATCGTACCCGAGGGTCGTTCTGCACACAGAAAGGGGAAAAGTGGAAATTCGCCGCCGGTGAGCAACCACTCGAGCTGTGGCTCGGGGATGAGCAGCACCGATCACTTGCGCGTCCAAGGGTGCCTTGGCTCGGGCGTGACAACGCCCAGGTTGGGCTGTCCACGAGAGCCCGAGGTGCGGCGGTTTCCAGTTCCGAGTTTGATCTTTCGGCACAGCCGATATCACTCGGTTTCAATCGATTTCTATCAATGGGAAGGATGGAGGATGGTTGCTAGTACCTTGCTGGGATCTTGGAATGGAAAGAGGGAGCTGCGATCGGCTTGATCAAGCAGGAACTCGAGCGGCGGCGATGGCAGTGGGAAAAGCAGTCGCGCACGTCGGTAGCTCGGGGAAATGGTGACTGAGGCACGCCGGGGAGGGAATAAATAGCTCGGCCGGCTGGCCTCCGGCTTGGGGCACGCAGCAGGAGCTGGCGCCGGCCGGCCCCTTCGGTGGCGCGCGCGCACAACAGCCGGGAACCGACTGAACTGTGGTTCAGTCGGTTTGCTTTGAGGCTGAGGCTGACATGTGGGTCCCACTCCTCTTTTAACCTCTGAAATTTATTCCTAACAGCTGTGGTAAACAGTGAACCCTATTCTACCCTTGGCAACTCAAATTATTCACCCAAGAGCCATTTGAATTGATCAAAGTTCAAATGAGGTTTGGTTTGAATGAATTTCAGCACAAGTGCAGTTTGAAATTCAAATAAAGTTTGAATTTCTCCCCCTTAGCTCATGTCAAGATCAACTCCAAATGGAGTGAAAATTGGTGTGTGAGCTCACAAAAATGTGCTGAGCAAGAATATGCCTTCCACTTTTAAATTCAGTGGGTGAAAACAGTTTGAATTTGAATATGTTTTCAAACTGCCCCTTTCCTATCTACACCCAAGATGACCTCAAAAATGTTTTGAATTTGGGTGAAACTTGGCATGGACATCCTTGGCAAAGTGTAGGAGTTTTCATATGTCCAGCCCATCTATATCACATGTGGGAAGTACCACTTTTGCAATGTGTGAGTTTGTTCCCTAATGAGCATGTTGATAATTGTTACTTGCTCTTTATTTGTGTTCATCATTTTTCCTCAAATGAGGTGTGTGGTGTGGGGATGAACACTGCAAATGGGTGTCAAAAACTGAGGCCCTTACATTCCTCCCCCCTTAAAAGAATCTCGTCCCGAGATTATAAGGTGAAAATGAGAGAGAGGACGGTGGAAAAATTACCGGATATGCGACGTGAGAAAGTCGGGGTAGTTAGTGCGAAGGAATTCTTCGCTCTCCCATGTCGCTTCATCCATGGAGTGGTTACTCCACAGAACCTTGTAGAACCACAACGTACGGTTGCGTGTGGTTCGGGCCTTTTCATCAATAATCTGCACCGGTTCCTCCCGATAGGTGAGATCCGGTTGCAGTTCTTCAATGTCTTCCAGCTGAACGGTAGTTGATAGCTTGAGACACTTCCTCAGCTGGGAAATGTGAAAGACGTCGTGCACACCGGAAAGTGCTTCTGGTAATCTTAGCCGGTATGCCACCGATCCACATCTTTCGGTAATCTGGAATGGACCGATGAATCGGGGTGCTAACTTTCCTCTCACCCCAAATCTGTTTACGCCCTTCATTGGAGACACTCGTAGATATACGTGGTCTCCAGCTTCGAATTGTAACGGACGCCTTCTCCGGTCCGCATACTGTTTCTGTCGGGATTGAGCGGCTTTTAGGTTCGCTTGAATTAATCGAACCTTTTCTTCCGCGTTGTTGACAAGATCAATCCCGAAGGTAACCCTCTCACCAGACTCACACCAATTCAATGGTGTGCGGCATTTTCTCCCGTATAGCGCCTCGTAGGGCGCCATCTTGATGCTGGCTTGGTACCCATTGTTGTACGAGAACTCGGCTAACGGCAAGTGATCATCCCAGTTCTTGCCGTGGTCGATAGCGCAAGCTCGTAGCATGTCTTCTAAGATTTGATTTACCCGCTCCGTTTGCCCATCCGTCTGCGGGTGGTAGGCTGAACTACGGATCAGCTTCGTCCCCAAGGCAGCGTGGAGCTGCTCCCAAAAACGGGACACAAATAAAGTGCCCCGGTCCGATACGATAGTACGGGGTACGCCGTATAAGCATAGGATCCGTGAGATGTACAGTTCAGCGTACTTCTTGGCGTTGTAGTTGGTGTTGACCGGGATGAAATGGGCAACTTTGGTGAGCCGATCGACGATCACCCACACAGAATCATGTTTCTGTAAGGTGGTGGGTAAACCGACGACGAAATCCATGCTCACGTCCTCCCACTTCCAGGCAGGAATGCCCAGTGGTTGCAGCAGTCCCGGTTTCCGCATGTGGTCTGCCTTCACCCGTCGACATGTATCACACTCGGACACGTATTTTGCCGTCTCTCGCTTCATCCGTGTCCACCAAAACTTGCTTCTGAGTTCTTGATACATCTTGTTCCTGCCGGGGTGAATAGAAAACTTTGATAAGTGAGCTTCATCAAAGATTCTCTTCCTTAACTCCGGGTTTCGGGGTACGACGATCCGGTCCTTGAACCATAAGACGCCGTCTCCGTCCTTCCGGAAACATTTCAACTCCCCACTGTCTACACGTCTCCGCAAATGTGATATGCCCTTGTCATTCTTCTGGGCTGCCGCTATCTCTTCACGGATGGTGGGGATCAAAGCTAGGTTGTAGAGAGCTCCATGTGGAATCACATGTAGTGGTGGTTCGCTCTCTTCCAACGGTGTGATGGTCAGATTATTGACGTGTGACTTGCGGCTTAGCGCGTCTGCCACAACGTTTGCCTTGCCCGGATGATAATGGATCTCTATCTCGTAATCCTTTATCAGTTCTAACCATCTTCGTTGCCTCATGTTCAGCTCCTTCTGAGTGAATATGTACTTGAGGCTTTTGTGGTCGGTATATAAATGTACGAGGTTACCGAGTAGGTAGTGCCTCCACATTTTCAGTGCAAGTACCACGGCAGCGAGCTCCAAGTCGTGAGTTGGATAATTTTGCTCATGATTCCTAAGCTGCCGTGACCCATACGCGACCACCCTTCGGTCTTGCATCAACACACATCCGAGCCCAATGCCGGATGCATCGCAGTACACATCGAACGGTTTTGTTGTGTCTGGCTGCGCCAAAACCGGTGCTGATGTCAGGTGCTTGACTAAAGCCTTGAATGCTGCTTCACATGCTGGACTCCAAACATATTTGGTAGCCTTCTTCAGCAGCTCTGTCATTGGCTTGGCAATCTTCGAGAAGTTCGGAATGAACCTCCGATAATATCCCGCGAGTCCGAGGAAACTCCGTACCTCATGAACAGTTCTCGGGGATTTCCAATTCAGCACTTGCGTGATTTTGCTCGGGTCCACAGCGATACCCTCCGCTGAGATGATATGCCCGAGGAAAGGCACTTGCGATATCCAAAACTCGCATTTGCTGAACTTTGCGTATAACTTGTGATCCCGCAGCCGTTGCAAGACTATACGCAGATGTTTCTTGTGATCTTCCTCCGACTTGGAATATACCAGGATGTCGTCGATGAAGACCACGACAAACTTGTCCAGCTCCGGCATGAACACCGAGTTCATTAAGTACATGAAGTGAGCTGGAGCATTGGTGAGGCCAAAGGACATGACCAGGTACTCATAAAGTCCGTACCTTGTCGAAAAAGCTGTCTTTGGAATGTCCTCAGCCCTGATCTTAATCTGATGGTACCCGGATCTTAAATCCATCTTGGAAAAGACCTTTGCTTCGACCAACTGATCAAACAACATGTCGATCCGTGGCAACGGGTACTTGTTCTTGATGGTTACGGCATTTAATGGACGGTAGTCCACGCAAAGCCGCAACGTTTCATCCTTCTTTTTGACAAATAATGCCGAACAGCCCCATGGCGAGGAGCTCGGCCTAATAAAACCCTTCTCCAGAAGGTCCGTGAGCTGAGTCTTCAGTTCAGCCAACTCCTTGGGCGCCATCTTGTACGGCCTTCGGGATATTGGCATGGTTCCCGGTGCAAGTTCAATCTTGAACTCCACCTCTCTATCGGGTGGCATCCCCGGCAAATCATCCGGGAATACATCAGGGAATTCTCGGACCACTGGAATGTCTTCCAATCTGATGGTTGTGGCTTGATAGACACTTGGAAGTTTTATTTCTGGACTGTCCAGAAATAATGAGTGAGAACCGTGCACTCCTGAGTTTAAGTGCACGACTCGGAGGACGGTGTCTAAAACAGCGCCGTGGCGGTTTAACCACGACATCCCTAGGATGACATCGACCTTCTGTCCCTCTAAGATAATGAGAGACGTGGGGTACACTCTACCCGCTAAGCATAATGGTGCTCTGGAGACCATTACGCTTGCTGAAATCTTCCCACCCGGTGAACAAATTAAATATGGACTATCGGTGGGTAGTATTGGCAAGCTGTGTTTAGCAATGAAAGCTTGGCTAATAAAATTATGCGTGGCGCCTGAATCAAATAGTACTATAGCGGGATGCTGGTGGAGTTGGAACATACCCGCAAGGATTGGCTCGCCCTCCGGCACGTCCTCAATGGCAAGCTGGTGGACAGTACCGGGCCTAGGGTTTGCCCGCCGCGCATTAGTAGGGTTCCGGGGTTGATTCCTCCCCGGAAACTGTGGTACCACTCCGCCGCCTTGCCTCTCCGGGCAACTGCTCGCGAAGTGTCCTGGACGACCACACTTGTAACATGTGGCCGCTGCTGGTGGAGTACTTGGTGGACGAAAGCCCGGCATGCGTTGCGGAGGTGCAAACGCACGCGGCATCGCCCGCTGCTGCTGTTGTTGTTGCGGTGGTGCTGGCAGTGCCGGCCGGAATGCCGGTGAAGAATACGGCCGACCGCGGAACGGCATCGACCGCTGTGGTGGCTGCCAGCGCGGACCTGATGGTGGGCGATTCACCATCCGAAACTTCTGAGAAGGACCGCCTCCTTCTCCGCTGCTCTGCGGCGCGCTTCGCTTTCGCTCTGCCGCCGCCAACTCCTTGCCGGAGTCTTCCTGAACAATCGCAGCATCAATTATGTCGTTGAGGCTGCCGCGATTGAACATCGCCAGCTTGTCCTTCAGGAGCGGGTTAAGCCCCTGGTAAAAGTGGTCCCGCCGCTTCTCGTCCGTATCTGCGTGATACGACGCGTAGAGTGCGAGATCGTTGAACGCTCTGGAGTACTCCAGCGCGTTCCGGCTCCCTTGTTGCAGGTGTAGGAATTCCTGCGTCTTCCTCTTCATCAAACCGGGCGGTATATGATAGGCCCGGAAGGCCGTCCGGAACTCCGCCCAGGTCATCACTCGGTCGGTGGGTTGTGAAGCACAAAAGTTGGCCCACCACGCGCTCGCGGATCCTTGGAGCTGCTGGACCGCGAACTGAGTCTTGCGCTGCTCGCTGATTTGGAGCAGCCCGAACTTCATCTCTATGGCGCGGAGCCAGTTGTCCGCGTCAAGTGGTTCATCCGCCCTTGAGAATACAGGGGGATGAGTCGCCAGGAAGTCAGAGTAGGAGCTCTGTTGGCGCTCCTCACGATCTTGACGTCTCTCTGGGCGAGACGTATTCGCAATTAACGTTTGCAGCAGCTCTGTATGCTGCTGATGTGAACCCGCCATTGCCGCGACAATGTCGGCCAATGTAACCGTTGGCAGTGGCGGTGGCGGTGTTTGCTGTTGCTGTTGCTGCTGCTGTCCCGAGGAGTCCTCGGGAGGTGGTTGGGAGGTCTCTCCCCCTTGGCTAGTACCTCCAACATCGGGGTTGGCACGAGTACGCGTCATTCTGAAATTCAACACAGCAGCAATTAGCACACGTCTTACTCAAAATTCCATAAACAGGAGTAAGTATTGAAGCGACGCATGATTAACTTGCACAACATTCACATATATTGATAAAGCATAAACTTTATACAAGATACATTATTCTCGGACCTCCGAGAAGTCGTGCTCATGCCGTCACTACCTATACATACGCTACTGTCTACACGACATGTCACCGATTACAAAAGTTGGGTTACGCTACCCTAGCTGCCCTACTTGGCAACCGTAACCCCCTACTCGGAGTAGAACTCGACCTCCTGTGGGTCGTCCTCCTCCGGTACCTCTGCTGGTGGCTCGGGGTCTACCACCTCTTCTCCCATTCCAGGTTCTCCCATGGCTGGAAGACCCAAGACTACCGGTACGCCCAATACCGGGGGCACGAGGTCCTGCAATGCATGCACCTCGTCCATAGCCTGGTTGTAGTCCTCTTCCCAGCCTTGTCCTTCCTCAATAGCGTCGTCCCGCTCTTGAGCAAGGTCCTCATTCTGCTGGGTTAGGGTCTGCACCAGTTCTTGCAACGCCGCAATGTCAACACGGCTCTTCTTCTTTGCCTTCTTCAGACGACGCAACTGATTGTGTTGTTCATTCAGTCGCTTGATCGTCGGAAGGAGCACATTGCGGAGTGCACTGTGAGCACTCTCAAAATGATCTCCACGGCTTGTGCTCTCCTTGAGCTTGGTGGCGAGATGCTCCGTATGAACAGCTTGGCTGTCCATCACAGCGTTTCCCGCCCTCATTTGGAGGCTGAGATTTGCCTCCGCGGGGTTGTACCTTGGGCAACTCGGGTTTGTTGCCTCTAGGTACCTCTCTTCCCACACATGCTGAGCTCGTCCCTCCACCGGAACGAGTGCGTATGGAGTTCCCTCCATAGCCTGTACGTGTAGTTGGCAGAAACGGGACATAGTGTCACGGGCTGCCACTTGCCACATCCCTTCCGGTTGTCTTCCTCTCACCGTGACGGTGAATGGCACCCAACCGGGTGGCGTAGGCCCTGCAGGAACCTCGACATGGATCGTCCACATCTTGTTCCCCTCTTCGCCTTCTTCCTTGGCGAAGTATTGCGGCATCTGGTTGTACCCGAAATATTGGAGCATTAGCCACAATGCTCCCGGGTAGCCGCTACGGTCAGAGCAGTGGGAAACTACCCACCCGTTCTCCAACCGTTTATCTGCTGCCATCTGTAAAAATATATTTGAGAAATGTCAAATATTTATTTAAACAGTAGACCATTGAGTTATAACATAAGATATGTCATTGAACCCTTAACACTTGGAAACATAGTTCAAATTTTTAAACAAATTTGACTGCTGATCTGCTGTTCCCATGACAGCCCTGACCAGTTTCCATATTAATCTGATTTAGGCCAGGTTAAAAGCAAAACCAGTCCTGGAGCTCAACATCAAAGTTAAAGTTAACTTCAATAGCTTTCCAGAAAGTATTTGGTTGGCCTAAGATCTGCTCTGGTTCAACAGTTATGAGATGTCAAAGTTAACAGAATTTCTGGAAACAATTGGACAGCACCTCCCTGCCTTAGGTACTGATTTGATCCAAGAATCCCAGTTAATTCTGTTCCTAATCTGACAAAACTTTCTGTTACAAAGTTGTAACCCATCTCATAAGCTTCCCAGAACCACCTCATTTTCTATTTTTGGATTTTTATGCAGGAAGTTATGCTTAATTTACAGAGAGTCTACAGAGAGTCTTTGCTCCGTCCTGTTTTCTGGACAGTTTCAACTCTACTGCATTTATCGAGTGGTTAAGGGACGAAACACCTCTGGAACTCAACAGAAAAGTTGTAAAGCTCCTCCAACGCTTTCCAGAGATGTATCATACGACATCAACCTCGAAAGAACTCAACCTCTAACCTCTGATTAACTTCAGCCTTAATTTAGCTGGAAACAGAGTGCTCTGTCCTTAACATCCTATAAGTTGAAAGCTTGTTAACTTTGAATATCCTGTTCAAGGGAAGGAGTTACATCAAGTTTTACTACTTTGGATCAAAACCATCAAATTTTAAATGAAGTTGTTCATTTTGTTGGGTGTGACGTCGAGGCGTCACCAGATTATGTCGGTACTACGTCCTCACAAAGGAAAAACCTATACCGGACTTAGCCGGCGTCGTTACTTCAGTGGCACTACTCGTCACTCGCACACGGATACTACACGTCTACCGTTTCGTGGTAAGGCTACCTGCAGAAATTCAACCAATCATCAGACTCGGCTGCACACCGAGCCCGGAATCCATACAGTTTGTACACCCGGCCGTCATCACTCGCCCGGATGTTCTCAAGCCAAACACGCCTTGAGTTACGTGTTCACGTTTCAGACCACGTGACGGGGTCTCCCATGTTGCACCACGCACGCCAGGGACAGACGTTGCTCGAATACCCCAAACGACATGAAGAGTCGTAGAGGATATCAAAGCGGGTCGGGTTACCTGCCACCCGTGGGGCTCCACCCTTCAGCTTGTGCGCACTGGTGGACAGCGCTTACGTGCACCCCCCAAGACATGAACGTCCCGAGATGCACGATTTTCCGACATAACAAATAGGTTACTAAGCCACTTTCTATATACTAATAACATCCTTATACGGGCTACTAACTCGTTCCTCACTGGATTTTTGAAAAAGAAGACCTTTGTACTGTGTTAAACCTCAAGCGAGCTCTGATACCACGCTGACACGACCCCTTTGGGTCCTGTCGAGCCAGGATCACGCTGAGGGGTGCTGCGTTGCACAGCACCGCATAACACACGTCAAAGGTACAAAGCGGAAGCGGAAGCTTTATTACATAAACAAGTTTATCAACATGTTTACATCAAAATAAGTTTAGTCCACACTCGCGGGCGTAGACTAAGCATCAAGTGCACGTTCAGCCCTCGAACGTGTCCTTGCTAGCACACACGCACACTAACTCTGCGGCGTGCACGACTCCCACTCGACGGGGTTCCCCTCCTGGGGTTCCGTCTCCTCTTCGGGAGTCCCTTCCTCATAGAACCCTGCAAAAGCTTCAAACACAAGCAGTGAGCACGAAGGCTCAGCAAGTCTGACCCGTCTCACCTAAACATGAAACTTCTACATGAGGGTGATGGGTTGCATGAGGTAAAAATCATTTGCAAGGACTCGCCTAATTAGTAGAACCTTACTTTCAAGTTTTAGCAGCAGGTTGTGGAGAACTTTACGCTAAGGCACATGAGAGAGCCGCAATCAAACAAGAAACGCATTTCTCTCATGTACTTTGCCCAAAGTTGAAAAGAACTTTAGTTAGCACTAAGCTACAACATATCATTAACAATCAATATCCAACTTTCAATCAGCAACATTTTAACATGTAACTAGCCTGTTCTTTCTACGTCACGGTACAGTGAACAAGTGGTACTCACTGACCGCGAGGGACGGCGATTATAATCGATTTACACCTGCAGGGTTACCCGAACAACCCGTCACGTACGCCCGTACTCGATGTTGCCTACAACAACCATCACGGACGCCGTACGCGACTACCTTTCACCCGTTAGCCAAATATTGAACCGGTCCCATCGTCCCGAGCAAGAGGTCCCTGCACGCGCATCTCTGTGCCGCCAGCTGATTTACACCTCGAGCTCTCAACCTACCCTCTGAACGACGGGCAATGCCTCAACACCCAGCTACCCGAGTTACATCAGTTTCCCGGTTCCCATATAGCCGGTAGGTCTTCGGTACTGTTCTAGCTTGTTCAACAGGCCCGCACACGGCTCGGTCCTCAATCGACACAAGCGGAGCTACAGCACACAGGCCCCAAAGTCCTGCTGCCCTTACTCTCCGCTCGGTCTCATTTTCTTGCCATGTGTTTCATGTGCTATCTCTACCCGAGCAATGTGCCTCTAGCCTATTCTCGCGAGTAGTTCCAACTACTCGACTTGTACCGAATCCTACTCTATCCTAGCAATGCAGTGGCTAACGGGGTTTGCAATCCTAAACCCCAACCCATGGTTTTCTTGGCTATGCAGTGGGGTTTCCAAACAAGACTCTGATGCACAACATAAAGAAAACAAGTATGTGCTCAAAACAATAAAAATTTATAAAATGGTTAATGCAAACCGGGGCTTGCCTTGCTGCTCTTGGTCGTAGGCTAGCTGTTCCTCCGGAGTAACGAAGTCTAGGACTTCGGGTTCCTCCTCGACCTTAGCGACTACATGATAAGAACAATGTATGTATTAATTAAATGCTTTTGTATTAACTTTGAAGTTGTGAAGTCTATAACCTTTACTAGATAGACCTAATGACTGTGAAACTTTTACTGTGGCTTGGTTACAACCTAAACAGAGACTTGGTCAAGTTTTAGTTGCAGCAAAGCTCATTTGAGCCCTCCACAAATAATTATGTCCTTGACCTTAATTAAAGGCTTTTAGGGTGTTCTAGGTATTTTCATGAAACAAACTATGACTTTCTGAAAACTAGATTTTCAGAGGGTTCTAATGGAATTGGTCTCACTTAATTTGGAAGTCTCTAACTAAAGATATGAGCTAAACAATTTCAGAGAAAATTCTGAAAATGTTTCTGAACATTTTCTATTTTCTCTGGAACAGTTTTACTAATCACACCATTAGGTGGACTAAATGAGCTCAAATGGATCTGAAATTTTTATGGTAGTTCAAGGATATTTTGGTGAACATCTCAGCAAAATTTCAGGATTTTCCTCCAAATGATTCTCCAGTTAAAATTCCTAACAGTTTAAACTTTAAGGAATTAATTCTGGAGAATTAAGGAATTTCATGAAGTGACACTTGATTTTCTGGAAAGTACTCAAAGAGCTGAATCCAGCAAAATTTGGTTCACTCAATTTGGAGCTTTCTAGCCAAAGTTATAAGGATTTGAAGTTTGAAGGAAATCTGAAAATCGGGGAAAAGTTTAAACTCGCGCGTGGGCCCGGGGGACACGCGTCGCACGCCGAAGCGACAGCACACCGCGGCCCACAAGGCTTTTGCGCGCCAGCACACCCGATCCCGGCCGCAGCCGGATCCCGATTCAAAATATCGGCCGCTGACAGCTGGGGTCCACCCCCTTCTTCAACCTCGCGACACCCGCGCTCCGCCGCCGAGGGACCTCGCCGGAGAGCTCGCCGCCGGCTGCTGTACAGCTTCAAACTTCTTGATTCTGGCCGCCCCTGCCTACTTTTACTTGGGGAACATGATCCGAGGGTCAGCTGCTCATGACAACGGCCGGAGCATGGTCGGCGACGAGCCGCCATATCGGAACGACTTCGGCCATGTCGGCTGATGCTCCTAGTGCCTCAGCTACTTGGGAAACCGGTCGGGGAGCATCAGTGGACCTCAGAGAAGGTCGACATGAACTCGGGGCAGCTCGGGGAAGGCCCGAAATAGGTCCTCACCGTGCGCCCGATACCCCCCGTGCGTTCCGCCATTAGTAGACCTTGAATTACGCCGGGCACAGAAGTTCTCCGGCCCAGAGTTGTGAAGGCAACTTGTGCGTCACCGTGTCTAGTTCGTGTGGGAGTGGCCTGAGGCCCTCTAATCCTTTCTAGAGCACGAATTAAACAGAATCGTACCCGAGGGTCGTTCTGCACACAGAAAGGGGAAAAGTGGAAATTCGCCGCCGGTGAGCAACCACTCGAGCTGTGGCTCGGGGATGAGCAGCACCGATCACTTGCGCGTCCAAGGGTGCCTTGGCTCGGGCGTGACAACGCCCAGGTTGGGCTGTCCACGAGAGCCCGAGGTGCGGCGGTTTCCAGTTCCGAGTTTGATCTTTCGGCACAGCCGATATCACTCGGTTTCAATCGATTTCTATCAATGGGAAGGATGGAGGATGGTTGCTAGTACCTTGCTGGGATCTTGGAATGGAAAGAGGGAGCTGCGATCGGCTTGATCAAGCAGGAACTCGAGCGGCGGCGATGGCAGTGGGAAAAGCAGTCGCGCACGTCGGTAGCTCGGGGAAATGGTGACTGAGGCACGCCGGGGAGGGAATAAATAGCTCGGCCGGCTGGCCTCCGGCTTGGGGCACGCAGCAGGAGCTGGCGCCGGCCGGCCCCTTCGGTGGCGCGCGCGCACAACAGCCGGGAACCGACTGAACTGTGGTTCAGTCGGTTTGCTTTGAGGCTGAGGCTGACATGTGGGTCCCACTCCTCTTTTAACCTCTGAAATTTATTCCTAACAGCTGTGGTAAACAGTGAACCCTATTCTACCCTTGGCAACTCAAATTATTCACCCAAGAGCCATTTGAATTGATCAAAGTTCAAATGAGGTTTGGTTTGAATGAATTTCAGCACAAGTGCAGTTTGAAATTCAAATAAAGTTTGAATTTCTCCCCCTTAGCTCATGTCAAGATCAACTCCAAATGGAGTGAAAATTGGTGTGTGAGCTCACAAAAATGTGCTGAGCAAGAATATGCCTTCCACTTTTAAATTCAGTGGGTGAAAACAGTTTGAATTTGAATATGTTTTCAAACTGCCCCTTTCCTATCTACACCCAAGATGACCTCAAAAATGTTTTGAATTTGGGTGAAACTTGGCATGGACATCCTTGGCAAAGTGTAGGAGTTTTCATATGTCCAGCCCATCTATATCACATGTGGGAAGTACCACTTTTGCAATGTGTGAGTTTGTTCCCTAATGAGCATGTTGATAATTGTTACTTGCTCTTTATTTGTGTTCATCATTTTTCCTCAAATGAGGTGTGTGGTGTGGGGATGAACACTGCAAATGGGTGTCAAAAACTGAGGCCCTTACACTGTGTATTTCAGAACTTCCTGACGGCGGGTATAGCGAGGAGATGCAGGCGCACGATGAACCCTCATTCAGACCCATTTTCTAGCCGTTTCACTCCTATGTCGACCTTCCCGAGTATCCACCGGTGCTTTAGAGCTTGGAAACCGAAGCTTGGAGGGCTTAGGGCGTTGGGGTAACGCCGCCGAACTCCTTCCGATCCGCCGCACCGTCGGGTGCTAGGTTGGAGGCTCTGCCGGCTTGGGAGGACCGCACCAGCGTGCTCCTCGAGTTGAATTAGGAACTGGCGGCGATTGGCCCCTTGAGAGAATGCCGGGAAGTCGGAAACCGAGGTGCTCCGGTGAGCCCCGGTGGCGCGGGCGCGCGGGGGCGAGAGGTAGAAGAAGGTGAAACCAGACCCGCGTGTCGGTGACGATTGAGAGGGGGGCTGGATCTTCTGTGGCGCCGGATTAATTGTGGCAATGTGGAAAACAGCTCTTTAGCCCCGTGTGGCTTGTTCCAGTGCATGACACGTGTGCTCCCCGGACCCACAGTCAGTTTTAATCTTTTCCACAATTTGTTCAAATCACAGATTTTCCCCCAAACTTTAGAAGAGCATAACTTTTGCTAGGAACCTCCAAATTTAGTAATTCAAATTGGGTTAGATTAAGATTGACAAACTCCATCCAAATATGCAAACCATTTTGTATAAAAGTCTTTATTTAATTCTGGAAAAAATTTTAGAGCATTTCAGAAAAAAGAATTTTAGAGGGAGTTTGGTTTATCCAAAATTCCTCAAATTTTGCCCGCAAATGTTCAGCTCAATTGAAGATCATTTGAGTAGGAATTTGCTAAATATAATCTGCTGTATTCATAAGAGTCCATAAACATTTTCAGAAAATGTTTCCCACTTATAAAATCTATTCTAAGCAATTCATAGCTCCAAAAATCATAGAGAAATCTTGGAATGCTCTCTGAGACATATTTGAAATTGTAGTTCACTTAATTGGGCATGAAAATGACACGACCCCACGGTCTTGTCGAGCCAGGATCACACTGAGGGGTGCTGCGTTGCACAGCACCGAATAACACACATCAAAGGTACAAGGCGGAAGCAAAAATTTTATTACATAAACTGGTTTATGAACATTTTTACATTAAAATATGTCCAGTCTACACTCACGGGCGTAGACTACGCATCAAGTTCACATTCAGACTGTGAACGTGTCCTTGCTAGCACGCACGCACACTAACAAGGCGGCGTGCACGACTCCCACTCGACGGGGTTCCCCTCCTGGGGTTCTGTCTCCTCCTCAGGAGTCCCTTCCTCATAGAACCCTGCAAAAGCTTCAAACACTAGCAGTGAGCATGAAGGCTCAGCAAGACTGACCCGTCTCTCCTAAACATGGAACTTCTACATGAGGGGTGATGGGTACATGAGGTAATACAAGTTGCAAAGGACTCGCCTAATTAGTGGAACCTTACTTTCAAGTTTTAGCAGCCGGTTGTGGAGAACCTTACGCTAAGGCACATGAGAGAGCAAGAGGTCTCTGCACGCGCATCTCAGTGCCGCCATCCAATTTACACCTCGACCTCTCAACCTACCCTCTGAACGACCAGCTATGCCTCAACACCCAGCTACCCGAGTTACATCGGTTTCCCGGTTCCCATATAGCCGGTAGGTCTTTGGTACTGTTCTAGCTTGTTCAACAGGCCCGCACACGGCTCGGTCCTCAATCGACACAAGCGGAGCTACAGCACACAGGCCCCAAAGTCCTGCTGCCCTTACTCACCGCTCGGTCTCATCTTTCTTGCCATGTATATCATATGCTATCTCTACCCGAGTCGAGTGCCTATAGCCTATGCTCGCGAGTAGTTCCAACTACTTGACTTGTACCGAATCCTACCCTAACTTAGCTTTGCAGTAGCTAACAGGGTTTTGCAATCCAAAACCGAACCCATGGTTTTCTTGGCTATGCAATTGGGTTTCCAAACAAGACTCTAATGCAAGGAATAATGGTACTCAAGTAAGTGCTCAAAACAATAAAATCTTGTAAAAAGGTTAATGCAAACCGGAGCTTGCCTTGCTGCTCTTGGTCGGAGGCTAGCTGCTCCTCCGGAGTAATGAAGTCTAGGACTTCGGGTTCCTCCTTGACCTTAATGACTACATGATATAAGAAGTACGTGTATTAATTAAATGCATTTGAATCGAGTTTTAAACTTGTGAACCTTCTAAGTCTCACTAGACAGACCCAAAGACTGTGAAATTTTTACTGTGGCTTGGTTACAACCTAAACAGAGACTTGGTCAAGTTTTAGTTGCAGCAAAGCTCCTTTGAGCCCTCCACAATTAATTATGTCCTTGACCTTAATTGGAACTCTTAGGGTGCTCTAGATGGAACAAGCCATGACGTTCTGAAAACTAGATTTTCAGAGGGTTCTAATGGAGTTTGTCTCACTTAATTTAAAGGTTCCTAACTAAAGATATGAGCTAAACAATTTCAGAGAAAATTCTGAAAATGTTTGTGAATATTTTCTATTTTCTCTGGAACAGTTCCACTAATCACACCATTTGGTGGACCAGAAGATATCAAATGGATCTGAAATTTTTATGGTAGTTCAGGGATATTTTGGTGAACATCCCAGCAATATTTCAGAATTTTCCTCTACAGGATTCTCCAGTTAAAATTCCAAACAGTTTAAATTTTGAGGAATTAATTCTGGAGAATTAAGGATTTTCATGATGTGAAACTTGATTTTCTGGAAAGTACCCAGAGATCTGAATCCAACAAAATTTGGTTCACTCGATTTGGAGCTTCCGAGACAAAGTTATGAGGATTTGAAGTTTGAATGAAATATGAAAATCCGGGAAAAGTTTAAATCTGCTGGTGGGCCACTGGGACACGTGTTGTGTGCTGAGGCGTCGGCACACCGGGGTCTACGGAGTCTTTTGCGTGCCAGCACACTGAATCCGAGCCGCAGCCCGATCCCGATTTAAATTATGAGCTGCTGACAGCCAGGCCCCGCGTCTTCTTCTTCCTCCCGCCTTCTTCCTCGCGCCCGCGCGCTCCCCCTCGCCGGAGCAGACGGCTGCTCGCCGGACCGGCGTTTCCGGCTGCCGCCCAGCTAGAGACTCGCCGCCATAGGGTTTAGGGCATCGAGGAACACGATGGTGGGCTCTGCTTGGGCTGCTGGTGGCCGGAACCAGCTTGGCGATGCGCGGCGGCTACTGCTGTGGTTTGGCGCCGTCGCCCAAGGTCTCTGGCCTGCCAATACTTGAACCGATGGGCTCTACACCACCAGCGCAGCTCTAGGAAGATCGACACAACCCCTGAGTAGCTCGGGAGTGGCCGCAAGTATGGTTTCACCGTGCGACCGAATGGGTCCGCGGCGAACACCCTTAGTAGAGCTTTAATTCCGCCGCTCCGAGGCGTTTTCATGCGATGGATGCTAAAGGATAATTGATCGCCGGCTAATCCAGCATACACATGCAAAGTTTGATGACTTAAGGAGGAGTAGACAAGGAGAATTTTAAGGAACCATACCGGAAGCTCAGGTTGAGGCCGCCGGAGCAAACTCTCAGAATTCGCCGGCGAGAGCTCACGACGTGGCTTGACCTTCAGGTGGAAGCAGCGTGGAGTCCGTGCGCTCCTTTTGCCGCCCTTGATCGGCCGTGGAAGTGGCTGTGGTGCGCTGCCCACGTGAGACCGATCGCCATTCTTGAACTAAGTCACGGCGGTCATCGTTGATCACGGGAACAGAGGCCGAAACTCGATGATCTAGGCGTTGGGAGAGTGGTGCTTGAGCTCAGGGCGTTGCCTAGCAGCTCGGGGGGGGGGGGGGGGGCGAGGGCGCGATTGTTTGCTCTGTTTTCCCGATTGACCGAGAGCTCGGGGGAAAAGAATGGCGCTGCCCGATGTCGCCCGCGATGATAAGAAGGCAACCGGGTCTTCGCTCGGCTGAGGTGGTGAGAGTCGTGTGGGGGCACGAGAAGGCCACCCTGGGCGCCAGCGCGCGAGGCAGGAAGCAGCTGGTGGCGCTGGCTTCTTCTCGGTGGCACACCTGGCAGCTGCTCGGTGGAATTTCCCATCGAAGCTGTGACTTTGTGTGCAAGTCACCCCTCTTAGATCTATGACATGTGGGTCCCACTATCAATTTTAACCCCTGAACATAACTCCAATTCACTGTTGTAAACAGTAGTTCCCACAAAGCCCATGGTGATTTGAATTATCTACCCTTGAGCCATTTGAATTCGTTAGAACTCAAATTGGGTTTGGTTTGAATAAATTTCAGCAAATGTTCAGTTTTGAAATTCAAATAAAGTTTGAATTTTCTCCACTTAGCTCATGTCAAGCTCAACTCCAAATGGAGTGAAAAAATTGGTGTGTGAGCTCCCAAAAATGTGCTGGGTAAGAATATGCCTCCCACTTTTGAATTCATGGGATAAAAACAGTTTGAATTTGAATGTGGTTTCAAACTGCCCTCTTTCTATCTATGCCCAAGATGACCTCAAAAAGGTGTTGAATTTGGGTGAAACTTGGCATGGACATCCCTAGCAAGGTGTAGGAGTTTTCATATGTCCAGCCCCTAGATGATCCATGTGGGAAATACCACTTTTGCATTTTGTGAGTTTATTCTCTAATGAGCATGTTGATAATGGTTGCTTGCTCTTCAAATGTGTTCATCCACTATCTTCAAATGAGGTGTGTGTGTGTGTGGTGATGAACACTTTGAATGTGTCAAAAACTGAGGCCCTTACATTCCTCCCCCCTTAAAAGAATCTCGTTCCGAGATTATAAGGTGAAAATGAGAGAGAGGACGGTGGAAAAATTACCGGATATGCGACTTGAAATAGTCGGGGTAGTTAGCGTGAAGAAACTCTTCGCTCTCCCATGTCGCTTCGTCCACGGAGTGATTACTCCATAGAACTTTGTAGAACCGCAACGTACGGTTGCGTGTGGTTCGGGCCTTCTCGTCAATGATCTGAACCAATTCCTCCCGATAGGTGAGATCCGGTTTCAGTTCCTCTATGTCCTCCAGCTGAATGGTAGTTGATAGCTTTAGACACTTCCTCAGCTGGGAAATATGAAAAATGTCGTGCACACCGGAAAGTGCTTCTGGTAATTTCAGCCGGTATGCTACTGATCCACATCTTTCGGTAATTTGGAATGGACCGATTAATCGAGGTGCCAACTTTCATCTCACCCCAAATCTGTTCACGCCCTTCATTGGAGACACACGCAGGTATACATGATCCCTGACTTCGAACTGTAATGGGCGTCTTCTCTGGTCCGCATACTGTTTCTGTCGGGATTGGGCGGCTTTTAGGTTCGCCTGAATAAGTCAAACCTTTTCTTCTGCGTTGTTGACAAGGTCAATCCCGAAGGTAACCCTTTTGCCAGACTCACACCAATTCAGTGGTATGCGGCATTTCCTCCCGTATAGCGCCTCATAAGGTGCCATCTTGATGCTGTCTGGGTACCCATTGTTGTACGAGAACTCGGCTAACGGCAAGTGATCATCCCAATTCTTGCCATGGGTGATAGCGCAAGCTCGTAGCATGTCTTCTAAGATCTGATTTACCCGCTCGGTTTGACCATCTGTCTGCGGGTGGTAGGCTGATCTACGGATCAGCTTCATCCCCAATGCAGCTTGTAGCTGCTCCCAGAAACGGGACACAAATAAAGTGCCCCGGTCCGATATGATGGTACGGGGTACGCCGTACAAGCATAGGATCCGTGAGATGTACAGTTCAGCGTACTTCTTGGCGTTGTAGTTGGTGTTGACCGGGATGAAATGGGCAACTTTGGTGAGCCGGTCGACGATCACCCACACAGAATCATGCTTCTGAAAAGTGGTGGGTAAACCGACGATGAAGTCCATGCTCACATCTTCCCACTTCCAGGCAGGAACGCCCAGTGGTTGTAGCAGTCCCGGTTTCCGCATATGATCTGCCTTCACCCTTCAACATGTATCACACACGGACACGTACTTTGCGATCTCCCGCTTCATCCGTGTCCACCAAAACTTGCTTCTGAGTTCTTGATACATTTTGTTGCTGCCGGGGTGAATAGAAAATTTTGATAAGTGGGCCTCATCAAAAATTTTCTTCCGTAGCTCCGGGTTACGGGGTACGACGATCCGGTTCTTGAACCATAGGACACCGTCTCCGTCTTTCCGGAAACATTTCAACTCCCCACTATCTACACGTCTCCGCAAATGTGACATGCCCTTGTCATGTTTCTGAGCTGCCGTTATTTCTTCACGGATGGTGGGGATCAAAGCTAGGTTGTAGAGAGCTCTGTGTGGAATCACATGTAGTGGTTGTTCGCTGTCTTCCAATGGTGTGATGGTCAGATTGTTGATGTGTGACTTGCGGCTCAGCGCATCTGCCACTACGTTTGCCTTGCCCGGGTGATAATGGATCTCTATTTCGTAATCCTTTATCAATTCTAACCATCTTCGCTGCCTCATGTTCAGCTCCTTCTGAGTGAATATGTACTTGAGGCTCTTGTGGTCGGTATATAAATGCACGAGGTTACCGAGTAGGTAGTGCCTCCACATTTTCAGTGTAAGTTCCACGGCAGCGAGCTCCAAGTCATGAGTTGGATAATTCTGCTCATGGTTTCTAAGCTGCCGTGACCCATACGCGACCACTCTTCGGTCTTGCATCAGCACACATCCGAGCCCAATGCCGGATGCATCGCAGTACACCTCGAACGGTTTTGTTGTGTCTGGCTGCGCCAAAACAGGTGCTGATGTTAGGCGCTTGACTAAAGCCTTGAATGCTGCTTCACATGCCGGACTCCAAACATATTTGGTAGCCTTCTTCAGCAGCTCCGTCATCGGCTTGGCAATCTTCGAGAAGTTCGGAATGAACCTTTGATAATATCCCGCGAGTCCGAGGAAACTCCATACCTCGTGAACAGTCCTCAGGGATTTCCAATTCAGCACTTGAGTGATCTTACTCGGGTCTACAGCGATACCCTCCGCTGAGATGATATGCCCGAGAAAAGGCACTTGCGATATCCAGAATTCACACTTGCTGAATTTCGCGTATAGCTTGTGATCCCGCAGCCGTTGCAAGACTATACGCAGATGTTTCTTGTGATCTTCCTCCGACTTGGAATATACCAGTATGTCGTCGATGAAGACCACGACAAACTTGTCCATCTCCGGCATGAATACCGAGTTCATCAAATACATGATATGAGCTGGAGCATTGGTGAGGCCAAAGGACATGACCAGGTACTCGTAAAGTCCGTACCTCGTCACGAAAGCCGTCTTCAGAATGTCCTCAGCACGTATTTTTATCTGGTGGTACCCGGATCTTAAATCCATCTTGGAAAAGATCTTTGCTTCGACCAACTGATCAAACAACATGTCGATCCGTGGCAACGGGTACTTGTTCTTGATGGTTACAGCGTTTAGTGGACGATAGTCCACACAACGTCTCATCCTTCTTCTTCACAAATAATGCCGAACAGCCCCATGGCGAGGAGCTCAGCCTAATAAAACCCTTTTCCAGCAGGTCCGTTAGCTGGGTCTTCAATTCAGCCAATTCCTTGGCCGCCATCTTGTACGGCCTCCGCGATATTGGCATGGTTCCTGGTCCAAGTTCAATCTTGAACTCCACCTCTCTATCGGGCGGCATCAACGGTAAATAATCCGGGAACACGTTAGGGAACTCTTGGACCACTGAAATATCTTCCAATCTGATGGTTGTGGATTGATAGACACTTGGAAGTTTTATTTCTGGACTGTCCAAAAATAAGGAATGAGACTCGTGCACTTCTGAGTTCAAGTGCACAACTCGGAGGACGGTGTCTAGAACAGCGCCGTGGCGGGTTAACCACGACATCCCTAAGATGACATCGACTCTTTGTTCCTCTAAAATTATGAGAGACGTAGTGTATACTCTACCCTCTAAGCAAAATGGCGCTTTTGGGACCATCATGCTTGCTGAAATTTTCCCACCCGGTGAACAGATCACATAAGGACTATCGGTGGGTAGAATTTGCAAGCTATATCTATCAATGAAAGCTTGGCTAACGAAGCTATGCGTGGCGCCTGAATCAAACAGTACTATGGCGGGATGCTGGTGGAGTTGGAAAATACCCGCAAGGATTGGCTCACCCTCCGGCACGTCCTCTATGGCAAGTTGGTGGACAGTGCCCGGCCTCGGGTTTGCCCGCTGCGCACTAGTAGGTTCCGGGGCTGATTCCTCCCCGGAAGTTGCGGTGCAACTCCGCCGCCTTGTCTCTCCGGACTACTGCTGGTGAAGTGTCCTGGGCGACCACATTTGTAGCATGTGACCGCTGCATGTCCGGTGCTTGGGGGACGAAAGCCCGGCATGCGCTGCTGAGGTGCATACGCATGCAGCATCGCCCTCTTCTGCTTTTGTTATTGCGAAGGTGGTGCTGGCAGTGCCGGCCTGAATGCTGGTGAAGGATACGGCCGACTGCGGAATGGCATCGGCCTTTGTGGTGGCTGCCAGCATGGACCTGATGGTGGGCGATTCACCATCCGAAACTTCTCAGAAGGACCGCCTCCTTTCCGCTGCTTTGCGGCGCGTTTCGCTTTCTCTCCGCCTTCGCTAACTCCTTGCCGGAGTCCTCCTGGACAATCGCAGCATCAATGATGTCGTTGAGGCTGCCGCGATTGAACATCACCAATTTGTCCTTCAGGAGCGGGTTAAGCCCCTGGTAAAAGTGGTCCCGCCGCTTCTCATCAGTATCGGCGTGATATGACGCATAGAGCGAGAGATCGTTGAACGCCCTGGAGTATTCCAGCGCGTTCCGGCTCCCTTGTTGCAGGTGTAAGAATTCCTGCGTCTTCCTCTTCATCAGACCAGGCGGTATGTGATAGGCCCGGAAGGCCGTCCGGAACTCCGCCCAGGTCATAACTCGGTCGGTGGGCTGTGAAGCACAGAAGTTTGCCCACCACGCGCTCGCGGATCCCTGGAGCTGTTGGACCGCGAACTGAGTCTTGCGCTGCTCACTTAGTTGGAGCAGTCCGAACTTCATCTCTATTGTGCGGAGCCAGTTGTCCGCATCGAGGGGTTCATCCGCCCTTGAGAATACCGGGGGATGTGTCGCTAGGAAGTCGGAGTAGGAGCTCTGTTGACGCTCCTCACGGTCTTGACGTCTCTCTGGGCGAGACGTATTGGCGATCAGAGTTTGCAGAAACTCCGTGTGCTGCTGATGAGAACCTGCCATTGCCGCCACGATGTCGGTCAATGTAACCGTTGGCGGTGGCGTTGTTTTCTGTTGCTGTTGCTGTTGTTGCTGCTGCTGTCCCGAGGAGTCCTCGGGAGGCGGTTGGGAGGCTTCTCCCCCTTGACTAGAACCCCCAATGTCTGGGTTGGCACGAGTACGAGTCATTCTGAAATTCAAACAGCAGCAATCAGTACATGTCATACTTAAAATTCCATATGCAACCATAGGTATTGAAGTGACGCATGAATAATTTGCACAATATTCACATATATTGATAAAGCATAAACTTTATACAAGATACATTATTCTCGGGTCTCCGAGAAGTCGTGCTCATGTCGTCACTACCTATACATAAGCTACTGCCTACACGACATGTCACTGGTACAAAAGTTTGGGTCATACTACTCTGGTTGCCCTACTTGGCAACGGTAACCCCCTACTTGGAGTAGAACTCGACCTCCTGTGGGTCGTCCTCCTCCGGTACCTCTGCTGGTGGCTCTGGATCTACAACCTCTTCTCCCATCTCGGGCTCCCCCATAGCCGGAAGACCCAAGACCACCGGTATGCCCAATACCGGAGGTACGAGGTCCTGCAATGCATGCACCTCGTCCATGGCTTGGTTGTAGTCTTCCTCCCAGCCTTGCCCTTCCTCAATAGCGTTGTCCCGCTCTTGAGTAAGCTCCTCATTCTGCTGGGTTAGAGTCTGCACCAACTATTGTAACGCCACGATGTCGACACGGCTTTTCTTCTTCGCCTTCTTCAGATGATGCAACTGATTATGCTGTTCGTTCAGTCGCTTGATCGTCGGAAGGAGCACATTGCGGAGTGCGCTGTGAGCACTCTCAAAATGGTTTCCACGGCTTGTGCTCTTCTTGAGCCTTGCGGCGAGATGCTCCGTATGAACAGCTTGGCTGTCCATCACGGCGTTTCCCGCCCTCATCTGGAGGCTGAGGTTTGCCTCCGCGGGGTTGTACCTTGGGCAACCCGGGTCTGTTGCCTCCCGGTACCTCCCTTCCCACACATGATGAGCCCGTCCCTCCACCGGAACGAGCGCGTATGGAGTGCCCTCCATCGCTCTCACGTGTAGCTGGCAGAAACGTGACATGGTGTCACTGGCTGCTACTTGCCACATTCCCTCGGGTTGTCTACCTCTCACCGTGACGGTGAACAGCGCCCAACCGGGTGGCGTAGGTCCAGCAGGAACCTCGACATGGATTGTCCACGTCTTATTCCCCTCCTCGCCTTCTTCCGTGGTGAAGTACTGCGGCATATGGTTGTACCCGAAATACTGAAGCATCTGACTCAATGCTTCCGGATAGCCGCCGTGGTGAGAACAGTGAGATTCCACCCACCCGTTCTCGAACTGTTTATCCGCTGTCATCTGTAAAAATATATTTGAGAAATGTCAAATATTTATTTAAACAGTAAACCGTTGAGTTATAACACCAAACATGTCATTGAACTCATAAAACTTGGAAATATAGTTCAAATTTAAACAAATTTGAATATAATTGTTTAGACCACTGCAATTTGTGCTCACATGACCTAGTCTTGCTTAGCAACAATTCCCCTTTTTTCCTAGCATGAAATTCATGGTGCACTGTGTATTTCCGAACTTCCCGACGGCGGGTATAGCGAGGAGATGCGGGCGCACGATGAACCCTCGTTCAGACCCATTTTCTAGCCGTTTCACTCCTATGTCGACCTTCCCGAGTATCCACCGGTGCTTTAGAGCTTGGAAACCGAAGCTGGGAGGGCTTAGGGCGTCGGGGTAACGCCGCCGAACTCCTTCCGAGCCGCCGCACCGTCGGGCGCTAGGTTGGAGGCTCTGCCGGCTCGGGAGGACCGCACCAGAGTGCTCCTCAAGTTGAATTAGGCACTGGCAGCGAGTGGCAGCTTGAGATAATGCCGGGAAGTCGGAAACCGAGGTGCTCCGGTGAGCCCCGGTGGCGCGGGCGCGCGGGGGCGAGAGGTAGAAGAAGGTGAAACCAGGCCCGCATGTCAGTGACGATTGAGAGGGGGCCAGATCTTCTGTGGCGCCGGATTAATTGTGGCAAGCGGGAAACAGCTCTGTAGCCCCGTGTGGCTTGTTCCAGTGCATGACACGTGTGCTCCCCGGACCCACAGTCAGTTTTAATCTTTTCCACGATTTATTCAAATCACAGATTTTCCCCCAAACTTTAGAAGAGCATAACTTTTGCTAGGAACCTTCAAATCTAGTGATTCAAATTGGGTTAGATTAAGATTGACAAACTCCATCCAAATATGCAACCCATTTTGTATAAAAGTCTTTATTTAATTCTGGAAAATTCTTTAGAGCTTTTCAGAAAAAGAATTTTAGAGGGAGTTTGGTTTATCCAAAATTCCTCAAATTTTGCCAGCAAATGTTCAGCTCAATTGAAGATAATTTGAGTAGGAATTTGCTAAATATAATCTGCTGTATTCATAAGAGTCCAGAAACATTTTCAGAAAATGTTTCCCACTTATAAAATATATTTTAAGCAATTCATAGCTCCAAAAATCATAGAAAAATCTAGGAATGCTCTCTGAGTCATATTTGAAATTGTAGTTCACTTAATTGGGCATGAAAATGACACGACCCCACGGTCTTGTCGAGCCAGGATCACGCTGAGGGGTGCTGCGTTGCACAGCACCGAATAACACACATCAAAGGTACAAGGCGGAAGCAAAAATTTTATTACATAAACTGGTTTATGAACATTTTTACATTAAAATATGTCCAGTCTACACTCACGGGCGTAGACTACGCATCAAGTTTACATTCAGACCGTGAACGTGTCCTTGCTAGCACGCACGCACACTAACAAGGCGGCGTGCACGACTCCCACTGGACGGGGTTCCCCTCCTGGGGTTCTGTCTCCTCCTCGGGAGTCCCTTCCTCATAGAACCCTGCAAAAGCTTCAAACACAAGCAGTGAGCACGAAGGCTCAGCAAGAGTGACCCGTCTCTCCTAAACATGGAACTTCTACATGAGGGGTGATGGGTACATGAGGTAAAACAAGTTGCAAAGGACTCGCCTAGTTAGTGGAACCTGACTTTCAAGTTTTAGCAGCCGGTTGTGGAGAACCTTACGCTAAGGCACATAAGAGAGCCGCAATCAAACAAGAAATGCATTTCACTCATCTACTTTGCCCAAAGTTGAATGGAATTTTAGTTAGCTCTAAACTACAGCAAATCATTAACAATCAAGTCCATATTTCAATAAGCAACATTTTAACATGTAACTAGCCTATTCTTTCTACGTCATGATACAGTGAACAAGTGGTACTCACTGAGCGTGAGGGATGGCGATTATAATCGCTTTACACCTGCAGGGTTACCCGAATAACCCATCACGTACGCCCGTACTCGATGTTGCCTACAGCAACCATCACGGACGCCGTACGCAACCACCTTTCACCCATCAGCCAAATGTTGAACCGGTCCAATCGTCCCGAGCAAGAGGTCTCTGCACGCGCATCTCAGTGCCGGCAGCCGATTTACACCTCGAGCTCTCAACCTACCCTCTGAACGACCAGCTATGCCTCAACACCCAGCTACCCGAGTTACGTCGATTTCCCGGTTCCCATATAGCCGGTAGGTCTTCGGTACTGTTCTAGCTTGTTCAACAGGCCCGCACACGGCTCGGTCCTCAATCTACACAAGCGGAGCTACAGCACACAGGCCCCAAAGTCCTGCTGCCCTTACTCTCCGCAACTCATGGTTTTGTTGGCTATGCAATTGGGTTTCCAAACAAGACTCTAATGCAAGGAATAATGGTACTCAAGTAAGTGCTCAAAACAATGAAAACTTGTAAAAAGGTTGATGCAAACCGGAGCTTGCCTTGCTGCTCTTGATCATAGGCTAGCTGCTCCTCCGGAGTAATGAAGTCTAGGACTTTCGGGTTCCTCCTCGACCTTAGCGACTACATGATATAAGAAGTACATGTATTAATTAAATGCATTTGAATTGAGTTTTAAATTGTGAACCTTCTAAGTCTCACTAGACAGACCCAAAGACTGTGAAACTTTTACTGTGGCTTGGTTACAACCTAAACAGAGACTTGGTCAAGTTTTAGTTGCAGCAAAGCTCCTTTGAGCCCTCCACAATTAGTTATGTCCTTGAACTTAATTGGAACTCTTAGGGTGCTTTAGGGATTTTCATGGAACAAGACATGACTTTCTAAAAACTAGATTTTCAGAGGGTTCTAATGGAGTTGGTCTCACTTAATTTGAAGGTTCCTAACTAAAGATATGAGCTAAACAATTTCAGAGAAAATTCTGAAAATGTTTGTGAATATTTTCTATTTTCTCTGGAACAGTTCCACTAATCACACCATTAGGTGGATCAGAAGAGATCAAATGGATCTGAAATTTTTATGGTAGTTCAATGATATTTTTGTGAACATCCCAGCAAAATTTCAGAATTTTTCTCCACAGGATTCTCCAGTTAAAATTCCAAACAGTTTAAAATCTGAGGAATTAATTCTGGAGAATTAAAGATTTTCATGATGTTAAACTTGATTTGCTGGAAAGTACTCAGAGAGCTGAATCCAACAAAATTTGGTTCACTCGATTTGGAGCTTCCTAGCCAATGTTATGAGGATTTGAAGTTTGAATAAAATCTGAAAATCGGGGAAAAGTTTAAATCTGCTGGTGGGCCACGGGGACACGTGTTATGTGCTGAGGCGTCGGCACACCGGGGTCTACGGAGTCTTTTGCGCACCAGCACACTGGATCCGAGCCGCAGCCCGATCCCGATTTAAATTATGAGCCGCTGACAGCCGGGCCCCACGTCTTCTTCTTCCTCCCGCCTTCTTCCTCGCGCCCGCGCACTCCCCCTCGCCGGAGCAGACGGCTGCTCGCCGGACCGGCGTTTCTGCCCGCCGCCCAGCTAGAGACTCGCCGCCAGAGGGTTTAGGGCATTGAGGAACACGATGGTGGGCTCTGCTTGGGCTGCCGGTGGCCGGAACCAGCTTGGCGACGTGCGGCGGCTACTGCTGTGGTTCGGCGCCGTCGCCCGAGGTCTCTGGCCCGCCAATACTTGCACCGATGGGCTCTACACCACCAGTGCAGCTCTAGGAAGATCGGCACAACCCCTGAGTAGCTCGGGAGTGGCCGCAAGTATGGTTTCACCGTGCGACCGAATGGGTCCGCGGCGAACACCCTTAGTAGAGCTTTAATTCCGCCGCTCCGAGGCGTTTTCATGCGATGGATGCTAAAGGATAACTGATCGCCGGCTAATCCAGCATACACGTGCAAAGTTTGATGACTTAAGGAGGAGTAGACAAGGAGAATTTTAAGGAACTGTACCGGAAGCTCGGGTTGAGGCCGCCGGAGCAAACTCTCCGAATTCGCTGGTGAGAGCTCACGACGTGGCTTGAGCTTCAGGTGGAAGCAGCGTGGAGTCCGTGCGCTCCTTTTGCCGCCCTTGCTCGGCCGTGGAAGTGGCTTTGGTGCGCTGCCCACGTGAGACCGATCGCCGTTCTTGAACTAAGTCGCGGCGGTCGTTGTTGATTACGGGAACAGAGGCCGAAATGTAAAAGTCCCAAAAATGTGTATGAATAAAAACCAAGTTTTGAGTTCATATGTGTGGCAAAGACATGAAAAATGGGACTTGCAAAAACTTTTCTTCATGCAAAGTAATACATGGATGACCATCCAAAATGAGGCTCACATTTTTATTTAAAAGTGTTGAACCAATAAGGAGTTAAATACCTCTTTGCATGTAAGTTTAAAAATCTGATTTGAAATTCAAAGTTCACACAGGTGGTGACCAAAAACTTTGAATAAACATGCATCTATATAATTGGAATTATATGGAAAAGTTGGATCACAAACTTTTCATTTATAGGGTGGGCTCAAAAAGGAGTAAAGAGAAGAATTTGCAAACTTCAACCAAATTCAAATTTGGCAAGCAAATTCAAACTGAAAAGAAAGGATTAAAATTCTAACCCACCTTTTAAAACTCAGAATTTTGGGAATTAAGAGGATCAGCTTGAGAAGATATTTGGGAGGAAAATTGTGGCGTGGGACCCACATGTCATTGAGATGAGAGTGGAGACTTGTATATGAAGCAAACTGTGGACTTGGCTCTGTTTTCAGTTTCACCGTAGCTTCACCTGCGTGTGCCACCGAGAGGAACCGTCGCCACCTCTTGCTGCCTGCCCCCATGCGCTGACCCCCCGAGGTGGTGCCCTCGTGCTTCTCCCTGTGCTCACGTCCCCTCAGCCGAGCAAAGCCTCAGTTGTTCTCCTCCCCTCGCGAGTGCACGAGCAGAAGCTGCTTTTCACCTCCACTGCTCGGCCCGGTCGAAGAAACGGCAAAACAACCGTGTCTTCCCTCCCCCGAGCTGCTAGGTAGTGCCCTGAGCTCAAACGCCACTCTCCCGATGCCTAAACCGCCGAGTTTCGGCCTCTGTTCCCGTGATCAACGATGTACGCCGTGACATAGCTCAAAGGCGGCGATCGGTCTCACGTGGGCAGACCACTACGGTGGTTTCCAAGATCGGTCAAGCACGGCCACGGACGAGCGCTGGTTCGGTGCTGCTGTCAGCCAAAGCTCCAGCCGTGCCGTGAAGCATCGACGGCCAATTTGAAGATCTTGACCCGACAGCTTCACAGCGAGCTCCCAGTACAGTTCCTCAAAATTCCTCCTCTCCAATCCTTCTTAGGGTATCAAACTTGGCACAGAGAAGCTGGACTAGCCGGCGATCATTTTCCCTTTTGCATCCAGCGCATGAAAACGCCTCAGACCAACGAATTTCGAGCTCTACTGAGTGTGTTCATGGCGGACCCATTCGGTCGCACGATGACAACACCCTTGCAGCCGTTTCCGAGCAACATTGCGACCATATCGGTTCTTCCTAAGGCCCGCTGGTGCTGCAGAGCTCGTCGGCACAGGTTTTGGCAGGCTGGAGACCTTGGGCGACGCTGCCGAACCTCCACAGTAGCTGCCGCACGTCGCCGGCCATTTTACGGCCGCAGGCAGCCTAAACCGACCCCACAGCCGTGTTCCTCGGTGCCCTAAACCCCCACGCGCCGAGTCCTGGTTCGGACAGTGGCCGGGAACGCCGGTCCGGCGAGTCTCCGGTTGCTCTGGCGAGGGGGAGCGCGCGGGCGCGAAAGGGGAGCCGATGAAAGAAGACGGGTGGGCCCCGTCTGTCAGCAGCAGGAAATTTAAACCTGTGATCAGGTGTGGCCAGGATCCCGTGTACTGGCGCGCAAAAATCAGTGGTCCCGGTGTGGCTTCAATTCTAGTGGCTGGAATTTAAATAAGCGGGCCCAGTGGGATTTTCAGTAGGAAAACAATTCCAGAGTTGGCTCAAACTTTAAAAATTCATAGCTCTTGGTAGAAACCTCCAATTTGAGTGATTCCAATTGGGTTGGATTCATCTTTCAGAGTTCTATCCAAATATGAACCCATATTTGTATGAAAGTTAATATTAAATTCTGGAGAATCCTTTGATGGTTTTCTGAAAAAGAATTATCGAGGGAGTTTGGTTTATCCAAAATTTCCCAAATTTTGCCAGAATATTCTTTTGCATAATGTTGACCTTCTAGAAAAGTTTCAGCTCATTTGAAGATCATTTGAGTAGGAATTTGCCAAAAACAAACTGCTGTGTTCATAAGAGTCCAGAAACATTTTCAGAAAATGTTTCTTACTTCAAAAATCTATTCTGGGAAATACCTGGCTCCAAAAATCATAGGAAAATTTAGCAAAGCTCTCTGAGACATACTTGAATTTGTAGTTCACTTAATTGGGCATGAAAATGCACATCACTCCAGAATTAATTCTTTTGATTAGAATTGCTTAAAGAATTATTCTGGGAGCACTACTCAAGTAAAAGGGCTGAATTTTGGACCAGATTACCTTCATGTGACCAAGAACTCATCTGTAAATTATCAGCTCATGTTGAGCCCTTGAACTTCCTGTTCTTATTCTCCATACTTATGTATATGTGGGAATACATGAAGGCCTTTGTGAGAATTATGGAGAACACAATTTGACCCCACTTTAGCTGCAATTTAGCAAGCTAAATCCTTAGGTAGTATATAACTTGCTGTAAAAGTTTTGAGGCCATTGGAGTTCTTGTTCTTCAGTGGCACAAAAATCTTTTCAGCTTATCTATTATGTTCATTAGGGAGAATGGTTAGTGTATAGCTAAGGCCTTACGGTCAATTTAGTTTATGTCTGTTTCATTGCACAACAGAGGCAAACCAAGCCATTCTTGGCTTTTCCACACAGCCTATGTTCCTAAGAACTTCATTCTATAACTTCTTTCCGTTACCTTCTATAAAACATGTGCATGTGCATTTCAATAGGAACCATGACGAAGGGGATTCAAAGGAGTGATTCATTGAAGTGGATCAAGCTCCGGAGTGTCAAGGGTGGATCAACAAGGACACTAACTGATTATATATGACTACCCTGCAAAACAGTCAAGCTCCGGTTTGCATTTAACAGCTGTTAAGTTTTTCTTTTGTATTCACTTTCGGTTAAGATATGAACTATGCATTAGGTCTAGCGTTTGATACTCCTCTTGCATAGCCAAATGACCCATGGAGTATTGGGTAGGTGTCTTTCACCGTGTAGAACTGCCATGCTTAAGTACGGTTCGGTAGAAGTAGAGTGGCAAGATGCTACTCGCATGTTCAGGAATAACAGGGGCATACGGGATTGGTTCATGAATGAATTAGCAAGTTCAAGTTGAGACCAGAAGGTTGTAGGGGCAGCAGGACATAGGGGCCTGGGTGCTATAGACCTGTCCGTGTCGGTCAAGGACCGATCCGTATGTGGCCCTGTTGAACAAGTTTGAGTTCTGTACCGGACTCATGCTGGCTATATGGGACCCAGTAAACCGATGTACCTCGGGAAGCTGTCGTTGGGACTTTTTAGGTCGCCTCAGGCGGACGGCCGGTGTGCAGTATGTGGGGAACATTCTCGCGACATCTCACGTCGGCAGGTGCACCATGAGAGTGGCTACTGTACGGGGTGACTTGATCGATTCAGTGGGGGTGAAACGGGGGAAAGGTTGCCGCGTACGACATCAGTGATGGTTGCTGTAGGCAACGTCGAGTACGGGCATACGTGTCATGTAGTCCGGGTGTTATTGATTCGAATCACCGTCGCTCGCGGAATGGACCGAGCATACTTGTTCTCACAGTCGCGATGTAGTAAGAACTTGCATGAGAAAAGAACTAATCATATTGGTTGAAATTTATCCTACCTTGCATGAGATCTTGATGAATAGGCTAGTGCAAACTCGATTCTTTTATGCCATGAGCACTTTACATCGGGGGAAAGCGTTTCTTGTTTGATTGTGGACTCCCGATGTGGCGTGCCCAAGGTTACTTAAAAGGCTGCCAATAATACCTGAAAGTAATGATTCACTTTTAGGCGAGTTTAATTATGCTTATTCCATCCTATTTTAGGTTCATAACCTCACATAGAGTTTCATGTTTAGGGTGACGGTTAAGTCTTGCTGAGCGTTATGCTCACGGATGCTATCCGAGTTGTTTTGCAGGTAATTGACTCGATGCTTATGAGAAGGGATGCCGATGAGACTCGGGAACCTCCGAGTGCTTACTCAAAGAGCATCTTCGCCGCTGCAGGTTGTCTTCGTGTTGCTAGTAAGAGACAGTCCGTGGGCTGGACTGTTTCTTTGTTGCTAAGATAGAGATGATTCGTGAGAGAGATAGTCTTCCGCTGTAGCTTACTCTAATATACTTATTTGTAAAACTTTCCTGTATGTTTCCGCAAACTCTTTATGTAATATGATGTGTTTTCATCGACCCGTGTGCTGTTGGGTGCCGCATATCATGGCACCACCCAACGAGGTCCTGTGGTCCCTCACACGAAACTCGGTGGTCTAGGCGTTGGGAGAGTGGTGCTTGAGCTCAGGGCGTTGCCTAGCAGCTCAGGGGGGGGGGGGCAAGGGTTTGATTGTTTGCTCTGTTTTCCCGATCGACCGCGGGGGAAAAGAATGGCGCTGTCCGATGTCACCCGCGAGGATACGATGGCAACCGGGTCTTCGCTCGGCTGAGGCGGTGAGGGTCGTGTGGGGGCACGAGAAGGCCGCCCTGGGCACCAGCGCGCGAGGCAGGAAGTAGCTGGTGGCGCCGGCTTCCTCTCGGTGGCACACCCGGCAGCTGCTCGGTGGAATTTCCCACCGAGGCTGTGACTTTGTGTGCAAGTCACCCCTCTTAGATCTATGACATGTGGGTCCCACTATCAATTTTAAGCCCTGAACTTAACTCCAATTCACTGTTGTAAACAGTAGTTCCCACAAATCCCATGGTGATTTTATTATCTACCCTTGAGCCATTTGAATAGGTTAGAACTCAAATTGGGTTTGGTTTGAATAAATTTCAGCACATGTTCAGTTTTGAAATTCAAATAAAGTTTGAATTTGCTCCACTTAGCTCATGTCAAGCTCAACTTCAAATGGAGTGAAAATTGGTGTGTGAGCTCCCAAAAATGTGCTGAGTAAGAATATGCCTCCCACTTTTGAATTCATGGGATAAAAACAGTTTGAAATTGAATGTGGTTTCAAACTGCCCTCTTTCTAGCTATGCCCAAGATGACCTCAAAAAGGTTTTGAATTTGGGTGAAACTTGGCATGGACATCCCTAGCAAGGTGTAGGAGTTTTCATATGTCCAGCCCCTAGATGATGCATGTGGGAAATACCACTTTTGCATTTTGTGGGTATTCTCTAATGAGCATGTTGATAATGGTTACTTGATCTTCAAATGTGTTCATCCACTATCTTCAAATGAGGTGTCTGTGTGTCGTGATGAACACTTTGAATGTGTCAAAAACTGAGGCCCTTACAGAAAATGCACAGTACTTCAGAATTAATTCTTTTGAGTAGAAGCGCTTAAAGAATTGTTCTGGGAGAACTACTCAAGTAAAAGGTCTGAATTTTTTACCAAGTTACTTTCATGTGACCAGAAACTCACATGTAAATTGTTAGCTCAAGTTGAGCCTTAGATCTCCCTGTTCTTGTTCTCTATGCTTATGAATGTGGGAAAAACACGTAAGAACATTATGGGAATTATGGGGAACACATTTGTACTCCACATTAGCTGCAATTTGGCAAGATAAATCCTTAGGTAGTATAGAACCTGCTGTAAAAGTTTTGAAGCCATTGATGTTCTTGTTCTTCAGTTGTATTCAAATCTTTTCAGCTCATCTTTTATAGTCATTAGGGAAGTCAGTTAGTATATAGCTAAAACACTAGGACCAAGTGAGTCATTCTTGTTTCTGTGAACAACAGAGGTAAACCAAGCCATTCTTGGCTTTTCCACACAACCTCTGTTCCTAAGAAATCATGTCTTAACTTCTTTTCATTGCATTCCATAAAAATTGTGCATATACATCTCATTAGGATATACGACGAAGGGGATTCAAAGGAGTGATTCATTGAACTGGATCAAACTCCGGAGAATCAAGGGTTGATCAGCAAGGATCACTAACTGCTTATATACTACTACCCAGCAAAACAGGCAAGCCCCAGTTTGCATTTAAGTACTTTTGCAAATTATTTATTTGTATCACTTATGTCTAGGGTGAATGCTTGCATTAGAGTTAGGGTGATTGAAACCCCACTTGCGTAACCTTTTAAATCCTATGGAGGGTTGGGTAGTTTACAGACTAGATGAGTAGAGAATGTCGTGCTAATATGCTTAGGATCTCGGTAGAATTCGAGTAGTTGGAATCTACTCGCGAGGTAAGGCTTTATCACACGGTTTGGTCAGAATAGAAAATGGCTTAAGAGTGGAGAAAATGAGACCCAGCAGGGGGGGATAGGAAGCAGTGAGTGGAGGTCTCACGTGTGTAGCCCTGTTGGTGTCGATTTAGGACCGAGTCGTGTGCGGGCCTGCTGAACATGTATCGAACAGTACCGGATGGCATACTGACATAAGCAGGAAACCGATGTAATTGGTTAACCTGGGTGCCAAGGCTTATCCAACCGTAAATAGGAGTTGGTTGAGGGTAGCAAGGTGTAAATCTGCCGGTGGGCACAGTCACGCTCCACGCGGGGACCTCCTGCCCGTTACGGATGGACCGGTTCGGTATTTAGGTTGACTGAAAGGTTGTTTCATACAACAGAGTAGGAAGGGGTGTGGAATCACGCTTCTGAAAGTGGGTGTATGCAACGTGTTGTCTGGGTATCTCCTGATTGTAATCACCATCCCTCGTGGTTATTTGAGTACTGCTTGTTCACGGTTCTGTGACGTAGTAAGAAGAGAAATAAGCCTGATAAATGATAATATGTTGTGATGAATTATTACTACCTGGAAACCATGTCTGCTGTAGATGTAGAGCTAATTAAGTTTATTTTCCACTTTGGGCACCACCACATCAGAGGAAAGCGTTTCTTGTTTGATTGTGGACTTCCAATGTGAGGGCTGCCTAAGACATATGAATCTGTTGCTATAAAACTGAAAGTAAGGATCAACATATAGGCGTGTCTTTGTTGCAAAGTTCTTTCCTATCTTACTCAGCCCTGCATGTAGAGTTCCTTCACTAGGTTGTCGGTTAAGACTTGCTGAGCGTTATGCTCATGGATGCTATCTGAGTTGTTTTGCAGTATTGACTTCATGCTTATGAGAAGGGATGTCGATGAGATTTGGAAACCTCCGAGTGATTACTCAAGAGCACCCTCGCCACTGCGATTCGTCTTTGTGTTGCTAGTAAGGAACGTCCCTGGGCTGGACTGTTTCTTTGTTGCCAAGTTAGAAATGAGTCGTGAGAGTTATAGTCTTCCGCTGTAGCTGATTTTAATATAAGTATTTGTAAAAATACTTTTATACGCTTCTGCAAATGATTTATGTAATGTAATGTGTTTCCTCGACCCGTGTGCTGTTGGGTGCCGCATATCACGGTACCACCCAACGAGATCCTGTCCGGGGCATCGCTCCTCGGCGGTCCCCGTCAGTGTGGTATCAGAGCTGCGTTGGGGATAGCGCACGGATTGAGCATCATATTACGTTAAAACTTAGGATACGGTGAGATAACGGTACTATGCCCACATAAGGTCTATGATAGTAGTAGCTATTATGGTGGAAAAGCTAACATACTTATTATACTTTCTGTAACGATGCTCCGACGTCAGGTAAGAGGTAAGGTACGCTACCGCAGGCGGATCAATTGCGGTAACTCACCATATGAGTAATAGTATGGAAGGATATACCGTGGCTTGGCACGGTAGTGAATATGAGTCTCTGGACCTCTCAATGGTTCTGAGAGCATATGAAAACGCTGATCTCTAGCGTGCTTTAGGCAAAAGTGAGAATACCCCATCGTGTGGTAAGCAACACGATAGTATGCAACTCTTGAACGGTCAATGTTCAAAGGGCCATATGCAGTGCTCGCCATCGGCGTGCCTCAACGGTCATGAGGCAGTAGGTGGTATCTGTTGGGTTGTTAAAATTCCCAACCGTGACGACCTGTTCGCGCTCTACTCGGGTTCCCCATCGTGTGGTGTGAAAACACGACCATGTACCTTGATACGTGGCTTGACTCAAGGACGATCCGTATGGCAATGATACGGACCGTATGTTTTTACTATGATATGGAACTGCCTGAAATGTCAAAACCCTTTGTGTGCACCATTATTGTGTGTCCTTCTGCAGGTACACTAACCACGTTAGTGCATGACGTTTAGCAACCGTTTGTGAGTGACGTTCTTAGTTCCACCATTGATATGTATATGACACCGGCTTAGCATTTTTCTTTGGTGAGGAAACGTAGTACCGTCTATGACTTACGGTGCATCGCCACCATACTACACTTGATAGTCCTCTTTCCTATGAAGAAAACATTCATGACTAACTTTCAAACTAAGAATGGAGGTTGGAAAGCACATCTTAGTTACTGAGCTCTTCATTTGAACTAAGCTTCAATGAAGAGACTTGCTAGGCTTCTTTTGATCTAAAAAACAGAGTGCTCTGTTCTGGCAGAAATTTTTGCTGGACTTTGACAGAGCATAACTCTATGTAGATTGACCCAATGGAGGTGTATGATACAGTTCTGGAAAGGTTTTAAGTGCTCTACAACTTTTATGTAGAACTCCAGAGCAAAATCAGACACCAAATTGGTTGAATGTCCAGTTGAATGCAAACTGTCCAGAAAACAGAACAGCTGCAACCTTCTCTGGATGTTTCTGTAAATTTCCCATAACATTCTGTAGAAAATGTTCTAAGGGTCATATGATACACCTTGGAAAGGTTATGAAATTTGCAAAAACTTTGTAGTTCATGGTTTGTTCATAATTGTACTCCATTTTTATGTACAACTGTGATGAAAACAGCCACATACAGAGGAGATGCTGGCAAATTTTATCCAGAAATTCTGTCAATTTTGAGCAATCATAACTTTTTTTCCAGACATGGTCTAGGGGCATATGAGTACTCATTGAAAATATATTGAAGTTAACTTTAACTTTGGTATTCAACTTGAGTTGTGAAAATGCTGGTAACTGGATCAAAATGTCGGTTATGTACAAGTAGGTTGGTTCTGTACAGAATAGGGGACTGATTATGTTGGCTTTATGAAGATGTGTAAACATGAAATTTTGTTATGCTTTCATAAAGTTTAGCATGTTCATGTTTTACATACTTTCACATACTGCTGAGATCAAGTACCACAACTTGCACCACCGCCACAACAGCAGCAGCAGACGTTGGTTTGTGTTCCATCGCTGCAGCTATATGTACCTAGCTCCCAACCACAGGTTAGTGAGGCACTGAAGAGACATCCGTGCTTCACTTGTTGTCGGATGGGTCATTATACTAGGTATTGTCTGGAGGGAATTCAAGGATGCAAGTAATAATGTATCAATATTCAGACCCGTACCTATATATGTAGAAAAGAGGGCAGACAAGGAGCAACATTCACTACATAGTGATTGTGGATGTTCCGGAAGGAGAAGCCGCGATAGCAGAGATGCTCTCCCTTAATTAGCTACCGGTATTAATTCTCTTCGACACCGGTGCCACACCTAGCTTTATTAGTCAGTCTTTTGTGGCTCAACATCAGCTTCAAACTACTTTTACAAAGAGACAATACCTCATTTCTTCGCCCGGGGCAGCATTACAACAAGTGATGTTATCTTCTGAGCACCTCCTTGTTTGGGGGTTAGACTATCCACGACCCTCATTTTATCGGGGGTCTGAAGATCGACCGTATTTTGGGGATGTCGTGGTTGAATTACCACAATGCGATTCTCAACATCAGTTCTTGAACCGTTAAACTCAATTCCCCTCAGCACGATCTTCATACATTAGTTCTAGGCGCCAGTCGGCAACAGATTGCAATATTGACCCACTCGGAAACTGTTAAGATAGAGGAAATTCCAGTGGTGCATGAATATCAGGATGTGTTTCCCAATTGTTACCGGGCATGCTGCCCGAAAGGGACGTAGAGTTCCAGATGGAACTTGCACTGGAACACCACCGAGTTCACGAAGTCCGTAAAACATGGCACCCAATGAATGAGCAGATTGGAAGACACCGCTGAATTATCTTAGGAGCAAAGGTTTTATACGACGAAGTTCGTCACCTTGGGGTTGTTCAGCATTGTTTGAAAAGAAGAGGAACAAAATACTACGACTTTGTGTGGTGTTCGTCCGCTCAACACTGTAACAACCAGGAATAAATACCCGTTGCCACGGATCAACATTTTGTTTGATCAGTTGGTCGAAACGAAGATCTTGTTCCAAGATTGACTTAAGATCTGGGTACCATCAGATTAAGATAGGGGCTGAGGATATTTCGAAGACAGCTTTTCGACGAGGTACGGGCCTTATAAATACCTTGTCATGTTCCTTAGCCTCCCCAACGCTCAAGCTCAGTTCATGTACTTGATGAACTCGGTATTCATGCCGGAGCTGGACAAGTTTGTCGTGGTCTTCGTCGATGACCTGCTGGTTTATTCCAAGTTGGAGGAAAAACACGAGAAGCATCTGCGTATATTCTTGCAAAGGCTGCAGGATCACAAGCTATACGTGAAATTCAGCAGATGCGAATTCGAGATATCGCAAATACCTTGTCTCGGGCATATTATCTTAGTGAAGGGTATTTCTGTAGATCCGAGCAAGATCGCACAAGTGCTGCATTTTAAGTCCCCGGGGTCTATTCACGAGGTACGGAAATTCCTCGAAGTAGCGGGGCAAAGATGGTTGGATTTGATAAAGGATTATGAAATAGAGATCCATTATCACCTCGGCAAAGTAAACGTGGGGCGGATGCGCTGAATCGCATGTCACACATTCATAATCTGACCATCATAGATTTGGAAGAGAGCGAGCCACCATTACATGTGGTTTCCCCTAGAGCTCTCTATAATTTAGCTTTTATGCCCATCATCCGTGAAGAAAGGGTGGCAGCACAGAAACTTGACAGGGGCATGTCACATTTGCGGAGATGTGTAGACAGTGGGGAACTGAAATGTTTCCGGATGGACGGAGAAGGTGTCCTGTGGTTCAAGAACAGGATAGTCGTACCCCGTAACCCGGAGTTACAGAAGCAAGTGTCGCACACCGATGAATTGGTGTGAGTCCGATGAAAGAGTTCTGTTTGGCGTTGATCTTGTCAACGAAGCCGAAGGTGTCGGTTGATACAAGAAAATTTGAAGGCTGCAAAATCCCGACAGAAGAGCTACGCTGATCAAAGGCATAGGCCATTGAAGTTTGACGTCGGAGAGCACGTTTATCTTCGTGTATCTCCGATGAAGGGGATTCACTGGTTCGATGTAAAGGGGAAATTCACTCCCCGTTTTATAGGTCCTTTTGCTATCACGGAGAAGTGCGGACCTGTAGTCTACCGACTGGAACTACCGGCCAGTCTTACAGCATATTTCATGTGCTGCAGCTGCAGAAGTGCCTCAAATTCACCGCTGCTGTCCGCACCGAAGAAATCAACGAATTGAAACCGGACCTGACCTACAGCGAGCGACCGGTTCAGATTATAGATGAAAAGACCCGGGTAACTCGGAACCGGACGATCAGATTTTACAAGATGTTGTGGAGTAATCATACCGTGGAAGAGGCGACGTGGGAAAGTGATGATTACCTCCGCACCAACTATCCGGAACTTTTAGCTTTGTACAGTTTGTAATTACCTCTCCCGTCTCTTTTTTTTTTGGAATCTCGGGACGAGATTCTTTCAAGTGGGGAGGAATGTAAAAGCCCCAAAAATGCATATGCATACACCATAGTTTGAATTCATATGTGCGACAAAGTCATGAAAAATGGGACTTGCTAAAACTTTTCCACATGTGATAACCCACATGAGGGCTTTCTTTACACAAGTTCAAATGTTTGTTTGAAAACGTGGAACCCAAGAGTGGTCTAAAACCAAGATGGGAAGTTCCCATATGGGTGAGAAAGCTAAAGTCAGATTTGGAACAAATTTGTTCAACTCAAAATTCAAATGAGAGCAACACTATGAATTTCAAAACTGTTGTGCTAAAAATCTCATTAGCAGCAGCCAAATTAAAAATCAGGTTTCATATTTGAGTTCCTTAGGTCCAAATTAGTGGGTATGCAAAGTTTCATGATTTATTGAAAGGTCCTGCAACTCATTTTTCAAAATGGACTTTAAATAGCAAAGAATTCAAATGCCCATTTGAATTTGGATGAAATTTGCCCGATTGTCCAAATGCATAGATTTGAATTCCCACAATTGAATACCATTAGGTTCAAAATTTGGGAGATATTTTAGGAGATAAGGGGGCTCTGAACTGTGGGTCCCACATTTCATTGAGGGAGCTGAAAATTGCAAAAGATCTTCAGTATAGAACACAGTCTCTGTTTGCCCTCTCTTCAGTCGGTTCCTGAGTCAGACCGAAGGGCAGCTCCAGGTGACACCGAGATCAGCCGGCTCCACCTCCAGTCGAGTTTCATCGCGCTGGAGAGCTTCCCAGGCGTCTTTACCCCACTGCCGTGCTCCTTTTCTCCCACGGTACCAAAGACTCAGCGCTGCTCCTTTCCCCTCGCGCAGACAACCGAACAGAGCACTGCCGCTGCCTTCCAATCACTTGGTCACCACCGTAGCCCGTGCACTAGCCCAAGCAGAGCAGCAAAACGGCACCACAGACCCTTCAACGACATCCTCGAGCCATCACCGAGTGAGTATGTGCTCTCTACACCAAGATACCTCGGTTTCCGCAGCGGCCGCCATAGCACCAAGAGAAGGTGCTCTTGTGGGCAGCCCTACAGAGAGGCTGTCATGACCAAGCAAGAGGACTGTTGGATGCGCACGACATCCATGCAGCTCACCTCCGAGGCTTGAGCCAAAAGGTGGATTGTCGGCGACGAATTTTGCAAAGTTCTTCCGGCCGGTGTAAACGAACCCGAGGGTAAGAATCAGTCAAATTCTCGCGCTATAATTGTTTAGAGCACTGCAATTTGCGCTCACATGACCTAGTATTGCTTAGCAACAATTCCCCTTTTTTCCTAGCATGAAATCCATGGTGCACTGTGTATTTCCGATCTTCCCGACAGCGGGTATAGCGGGGAGATGAGGGGGCACGATAAACCCTAGTTCAGACCCATTTTCGATCCGTTTCACACCTATGTCGACCTTCCCAAGTATCCACCGGTGCTGTAGAGCTTGGAAACTGAAGGTTGGAGGGCTTAGGGCGTCGGAGTAACGCCGCCGAACTCCTTCCGAGCCGCCGCACCGTCGGGCGCTAGGTTGGAGGCTCTGCCGGCTCGGGAGGACCGCACCAGCGTGCTCCTCGAGTTGAATTAAGCACTGGCGGCGAGTGGCAGCTCGAGAGAATGCCGGGAAGTCAGAAACCGTGGTGCTCCGGCGAGCCCCGGCGGCGCGGGCGCGTGGGAGCGAGAGGTAGAATAAGGTGAAACCGGGCCCACGTGTCAGTGATGATTGAGAGGGGGGCCGGATCTTCTGTGGCGCCGGATTAATTGTGGCAATGCGGGAAACATCTCTGTAGCCCCGTGTGGCGTGTTCCAGTGCATGACACATGTGCTCCCCGGACCCACAGTCAGTTTTATACTTTTCCACGATTTATTCAAATCCCAGATTTTCCCCAAACTTTAGAAGAGCATAACTTTTGCTAGGAACCTCCAAATTTAGTGATTCAAATTGGGATAGATTCAGATTGACAAACTCCATCCAAATATGCAACCCAATTTATATAAAGTCTATATTTAATTCTGGAAAATTCTTTTGAGCTTTTCAGAAAAAGAATTTTAGAGGGAGTTTGTTTTATCCAAAATTTCTCAAAATTTTGCAGAATATTCTTTAGCATATATTTGACCTTTCAGCAAATTTTCAGCTCAATTTCGGTTCATTTGTGTAGGAATTTGCTAAATACAATCTGCTGTATTCATAAGAGTCCAGAAATATTTTCAGAAAATGTTTTCCACTTATAAAATCTATTATAGGCAATTCATAGCTCGAAAAATCATAAAAACATCTAGGCATGCTCTCTGAGACATATTTGAAATTTTAGTTCACTTAATTGGGCATGAAAATGCACAGTACTTCAGAATTAATTCTTTAGAGTAGAAACGCTTAAAGAATTGTTCTTGGAGAACTACTCAAGTAAAAGGTATGAATTTTGGACCAAATTACTTTCATGTGACCAGGAACTCACATGTAAATTGTCAGCTCAAGTTTAGCCTTAGATCTCCCTGTTCTTGTTCTCCATGCTTGTGTATGTGGGAAAATACGTAAGAGCAATATGGGAATTATGGGGAACACATTTGTACTCCACATTAGCTGCAATTTGACAAGCTAAATCACTAGGTAGTATAGAACCTGCTGTAAAAGTTTTGAAGCCATTTAAGTTCTTGTTCTTCAGTTGCATTCAAATCTTTTCAGCTCATCTTTTATAGTCATTAGGGAAGTTGGTTAGTATATATCTAAAACACTAGGACCAAGTGAGTCATTCTTGTTTCTGTGCACAACAGAGGTAAACCAAGCCATTCTTGGCTTTTCCACACAACCTCTGTTCCTAAGAAATCATGTCTTAACTTCTTTCCATTGCATTCTATAAAAATTGTGCATATACATCTCATTAGGATTCACGACGAAGGGGATTCAAAGGAGCGATTTATTGAAGTGGATCAAACTCCGGAGAATCAAGGGTTGATCAGCAAGGATCACTAACTGATTATATACTACTACCCTGCAAAACAGGCATGCCCTGGTTTGTATTTAAGTACTTTTGCAAATTCTTTATTTGTATCACTTATGTCTAGGGTGAATGCTTGCATTAGAGTTATGGTGATTGAAACCTCACTTGCATAACCTTTTAAATCCTATGAAGGGTTGGGTAGTTTACAGACTCGATGAGTAGAGAATGTCGTGCTAATATGCTTCAGATCTCGGTAGAAGTCGAGTAGTTGAACTCTGCTCGTGAGGTAAGTCTTTATCAAACGGTTTGGTCAGAATAGAAAATGACTTAATAGTCGAGAAAATGAGACCCAGCAGGGGGGATAGGAAGCAGTGAGCGGAGGTCTCACGTGCATAGCCCTGTTGGTGTCGATTGAGGACCGAGTCGTGTGCGGGCCTGCTGAACAAGTATCGAACAGTACCGGATGGCATACTGACATAAGCAAGAAACCGATGTAATTTGTTAACCTGGGTGCCGAGGCTTACCCAACCATAAATAGGAGTGGGTTAAGGTTAGCAAGGTGTAATCTGCTGGTGGGCACAGTCACGCTCCACGCGGGGACCTCCTGCCCGTTACGGATGGACTGGTTCGGTAATTGAGTTGCCTTTGAAAGGTTGTTGCATACAACAGAGTAGGAAGGGGTGTGGAATCACGCTTCTGAAAGTGGATGCATGCAACGTGTTGTCCGAGTGTCTCCTGATTGCAATCACCGTCCCTCGCGGTTATTTGAGTACCGCTTGTTCACTGTTCTGTGACATAGTAATCAGAGAAATAAGCCTGATAAATGATAATATGCTGTGATGAATTATTACTGCCTGGAAACCATGTCTGCTGTAGATGTAGAGATAATTAAGTTTATTTTCCACTTTGGGCACCACCACATCGGAGGAAAGGGTTTCTTGTTTGATTGTGGACTTCCGATGTGAGGGCTTCCTAAGGCATATGAATCTGTTGCTATAAAACTGAAAGTAAGGATCAACTTATAGGCGTGTGTTTGTTGCAAAGTCCTTTCCTATCTTACTCAACCCTGCATGTAGAGTTCCATCACTAGGTTGTCGGTTAAGACTTGCTGAGCGTTATGCTCACGGACGCTATCCGAGTTGGTTTGCAGGATTGACCTCATGCTTATGAGAAGGGATGTTGATGGGACTCAGAAACCTCCGAGTGATTACCCAAGAGCACCCTCGCCGCTGCGGTTTGTCTTCGTGTTGCTAGTAAGGAACGTCCGCGGGCTGGACTGTTTCTTTGTTGCCAAGTTAGAAATGAGTCGTGAGAGTTATAGTATTCCGCTGTAGCTTATTTTAATATAAGTATTTGTAAAAATACTTTTGTATGCTTCCGCAAATGATTTATGTAATGTGATGTGTTTCCTCGACCCTGTGCTGTTGGATGCCGCATATCACGGTACCAACCAACGAGATCCTGTCCGGGGCGTCGCTCATCGGCGGTCCCCGTCAGAGATGGACCATCATTTTGGAATTCAGGCCCCGGAAGAATGCGTTCTGCTTATCTTCCTCTGTTCTCACAAATCCTGGTGCATACTGCGCCATCCGGTTGAATGACCTGGAGTACTCATGAGCACTACTCTCGCCTTGTTTCAGCGCCAGGAACTCCTGGAGCTTCCTCTCCATGACACCGGGAGGTATATGATAGGCGTGGAACGCCTCCCGGAACTCCATCCATGTGACGGCATGACCGGTAAGGAGGCGGTGTAGTTCGCCCACCATGTACCGGCTTCTCCTTGAAGTTGTTGCGCTGCGTACAGCGCCTCTTGTTGTTCGGTGCACTGAAGTAAACCAAACTTTGCTTCAAGAGTGCGGATGAAGCTGTCCGCCTCCAACGGCTCTTCGGCCTCCATAAAGACCGATGGATGGGTCTCCAGGAAATCTGAATATGAACTTTGTTGGGGCTGGCGTTGCCCATTGTCTTGGCGTCCTCCTGGATGGGATGCATTCTGCTCTACCAGCATCCACAGAAACTCGGTTTGCTCGTCGCGCGAGCCGAGCACTGCAGCGAGAACCTCCGCAAGGTTTCTTGGAAGTTCTGGCGGTGGAGGAGGTGGTTGCTGCTGCGACGTGGTTTACTCCGGAGGTGGAGACTCATCACCATGAACCTGACTTGGACCTCCCTCCTCTTGCATTGAACGTGTATGCACCATTCTGTATTCATACCATTCAAACGATCAGCACATGTTGGTTTATTTCATCCAGTCTATACAATAGTAGTGCGAGAATGGAATAAACAATACGCATAACAATCACACATATGGATAAAGTATAAACTTTATACAACAAATACATCTCTGGACTAGGTCACACGATCGAATTCCAAAGTGATGAACTTTGTGGATTAATAGTTCATTTCGACCATCGTGGGTCACCACGGGATGTTAAGTGTGTTAGTCTGCGTAAATCCTCGCTATTGTACTGGACCCTAACATGTCCTCGCTCGAAATGATATTGTTAATGCGTCAAATTTTCGATTCCAACTCGCTGTTTTACAACAGCCGCTGGATATCAAAAGGTGAAACCAATCGTTTTGGTTGAAAAACTTCAACATGGTGTTCACTGTCCAGCTTCTGGTCCAGCTGACCAGTCTGGATAATTCAACTGTTTTGGCCACCTTGAAGGCAAAGTCTGGACTAGAGTCCAACAACAAAGTTGTAGTAGACTCAAAAATAAATCCAGATTATATTTATTTGCCTCTATATCATTCCTAGTTTATGACTTATGATTTCTACAAGTTGACAGAATTTTCTCAGGAATTTTGACAGCATCTGTTTTGCAAGTGGCTGTATTGTTCACAAAATTCCATCATATTCTGCCCTCAATCTACGAAAACACTGAACTACAAAGTTGTAGCATATTTCCTATACTTTCCAACGATATCTTACTTGACCCTTAGAAATTTTTTCTGCAGAAAGCTGTGGTCGAAATACCAAAAATTGTAGAAGACTTCAAAACCTTTCCAGAATGGTATCCCACAACTCCATTGGTTCAACCAATCCTATGTTATGCCCTGTTTAAATTCAGCAAAGTTTCTGCTGAAAACAGGGGAGGTTGTTCCTAAGTCTTTAGAAATGATTCTACACTCCCAATTGACTCTTAGTTCAATATAGGAGTTTACTAACCCCTAAATGGAATCCTAAACCTCATTTTAACTCTTTTATTTAAAAAATACCCTTTTATGCAGTATCGGTACTATGTTTCCTCACCAAAGAAAAATCATAAGCCGGTATTCCTGCATATACGTGTCAAATGGTGGAACTAAAAACGTCACTATAAAAGGTTGCTAAACATCATGCACTAACGTGGTTACTGTACCTGCAGAAGAACACCCAATAATGGTGCACACAAGGGTTTTTGACATTTCAGGCAGTTCCATATCATAATAAAAACATACGGTCCGTATCATTTCCATACGGATCGTCCTTGAGTCAAGCCATGTCTCAAGGTACATGGTCGTGTTTTCACACCACACGACGGGAAACTCGGGTAGAGCGCGAACGGGTTGTCGCGGTTGGGAATTTTATCAAACCAATGGATATCACCTACTGTCTCATGACCGTTGAGGCACGCCGATGGCGAGCGCTGCGTATGGCCCTTTGAACATTGAATGTTCAAGAGTTGCATACTATCGTGTTGCTTACCACACGATAGGGTATTCTCACTTTTGCCTAAAGCACGCTGGAGAAAAACGTTTTCATATGCTCTCAGAACCAAGAAGAGGTTCAGAGGCTCATATTAACTACCGTGTCAAGCCACGGTATACCATTCCATACTATTGCTCGTATGGCGAGCTTACTGCAATTGATCCGCCTGCAGTGACGTACCTTACCTCTTACCTGACGTCGGAGCGTCGTTACAAAATGTATAACAAGTAGGTTAGCTTTTCCACCTTAGTAACTACTACTATAATAGACCTTATGTGGACATAAAGACTAATCATCACTCGACTACTTCTAAGTTTTTAAAATAGGCTCTTTTCGAGCGTGCTATTCCCAATGCGGCTCTGATACCACGTATCTGGGGACCACCCCGTGGTTCACCCACTCCAGGATCACATAGGGTGGTGCCGTGCGATGCGGCACCCAATAGCACACACGTAAAGAATAAGAACAACATACAAACTTTTATTTGATATAAAACAGCGGAAGTCTTTCTACAAAACTTAATAATACAGCAGAAGTAATATACATAACTACTCTCTTAGCCTGACTAAGCAAAAGTGCAGCCATCAAGCCCGGGGACGCTACACATTAGCAACATGTAACCGGAGATCATGGCGGCGTGCAGGGCTCCAGCTCGGCCGTTACCCCGACGGGGGCACCGCCTCGTCCTAGGACCCTTCCTCATAGCTCTCACCTGCACACAGCTCAAATATTGCAACCGTGAGCACGACGGCTCAGCAAGGCTTAACCGACAACCTAGTCATGGAACTCTACATGCAGGGATGTGTAAGATAGGGAAAAGGACTTTGCAACAAAGACACACCTATAAGTTGATCCTTACTTTCAGTTTTATAGCAGCAGATTCATGTGCCTTAGGCAGCCCTCACATCAGAAGTCCGCAATCAAACTAGAAACGCTTTCCTCCGATGTGGTGATGCCCAAAGTGGAAAATAAACTTAATTAGCTCTACATCTACAATAGACATGGTTTCGAAAACATTAATGATTCATCACAGCATATTATCATTCATCTGGCTTATTTCTCTTCTTACTACGTCACAGAACAGTGAACAAGCGGTACTCAAATAACCGCGAGGGACGCTGATTATAATCAGGAGACACCCGGACAACACGTCAAATACACCCACATTCAGAAACGTGATTCCACACCCCTTCCTACTATGTTGTATGCAACAACCTTTTAAACGCAACCCAAATGCCGAACCGGTCCATCCGTAACGGGCAGGAGGTCCCCGCATGGAGTGTGACTGTGCCCACCGGCAGATTTACACCTTGCTACCCTCAACCTACTCCTATTTACGGTTGGGTAAGCCTCGGCACCCAGGTTAACCAATTACATCGGTTTCCTGCTTATGTCAGTATGCCATCCGGTACTGTTTGATACTTGTTCAGCAGGCCCACACACGACTCGGTCCTCAATCGACACCAACAGGGCTACGCACGTGAGACCTCCGCTCACTGCTTCCTATCCCCCCTGCTGGGTCTCATTTTCACCATTCTTAAGCCATTTTCTACTCTGACCAAACCGTGTGATAAAACCTTACCTCGCAAGTAGATTCCAACTACTCGACTTCTACCGAGATCCTAAGCATATTAGCACGGCATTCTCTACTCGACGAGTCTGTAAACTACCCAACCCTCCATAGGATTTAAAAGGTTATGCAAGTGGGGTTTCAATCACCCTAACCCTAATGCAAGCATACACCCTAGACATAAGTGATACAAATAAAGAATTTGCAAAAGTACTTAAATGCAAACAAGGGCTTGCCTGGTTGCGAGTCAAAAGGAAAGTTAGCTTCAGGTGGCAGGACGTCCAACGGCTCCGGCGTATCTTCAACTTCGGTCACTATATGAGATGTAGCAAAATATATGACGTGTTAAAGAATTTTACGAATTAAACTTCTATTCATAGCTACTGCTATTTAGGATCCTTAATTGGCTTTGGGAATTTTCCAGTGGATACTAGGTTCTCTAAGGATGATCTGAGCAAAATTTGGAGAAATGTCATTGCACAATGTGGTCTCCCAAATTCCCACAAGTACAAGGCTTCTCTGAATTTTGAGCCCAAATCGGGAGCTTTGACATAGCTAACAGTGGAAGATCTAATTAGGGTAAGTCTCCATGGTCCTAACATAATTTTTTTCACCATTTTTGGAGCTACCAACAGAGAGATATGAATTTTTGGAAGTTGGACAGGAGTTCTGAAAAGTTTCTGTTTAAATTTTGAATTTCCAAATAAAGGCTGAAATTTACAGATAATTTAGCCTGGCCAATGAACTCCGATGAAGCTCAAACTTTTACTGCAGATGAGTTAAGAACTTGTGTGCGGAGTTTGCAACACATCCAACACGAATTGAGGACGAATTTTGCAATTTGTTACCTCAGGGTCAGTTTGTGCCGCCTGGGAGAAAATCTTGAAATTCTCCCTCTGTGATCAATGGCTAGGGCTGAACTTCGGAGAGGCGTAGCTCCAGTTGTGGGTGCACCTATGAGTAAGCTCGTTGGGTTTGAACGTGCTCGGGTTGAGCTGTCCACGGCGACACAACTCGGTTCTTCACTGTTTACTCGAGAGCTGCAGAACCTTTGCTGTTTTCCGGTGCAAACAAGCTCGGGACAGGGGAGGAAAAAGGCTGGTCGGCTAGAGAACTGGTGGGCGCAGCTTTTTTGTGTGGAGAGCTCGAGCATAAGAAGTTCAGTTGGTGGCTGGCCGTGGGAAGAACAGAGCACAGCGCTGGCGTTGGTTTTCTCGGGAGAGCGCTGCGTGAACGAGCGAGAGGAGAAACAGTTCACGGGGCTGGGAGCTATGTTCTTATCGATCGGACACCGGATCACCCCAAGCAGGAGCTGAATACTCGCTGCAGTCGGTTTGCATTTTGTGAGACTGACCGGTGGGGTCCACAGCCACAATTCTCCCTCCTCTCTGTGCTTTAGGACTCCCACACGGATTTTGTACGAAAATTTCCAAAATTGGAGTGTAGACCAAAAGGAATATGAAAAACAAAATGGTGCTCTCAAATCTAAATTTCGGTGAAGTTGGAATTTGAAACTGAGATTTAAATTCAAATTTGAATTTTCTCCCGTTTAAATTCCAAAAAATAAGAAATCCTTTTCAAATGCTCTGAAAATTTGCCGGGCTATTATTGGATGTGTGGAGAACTAAATAATAGTTTTAGATCTCCGTGTTCAGGAATTTTTGAAGTTGAAGTTTAGACTTGGAGCTCACACCGTTAAACAAAAGTTTAAATTCCCTCTCATTCTCTCTGTGTGACTTGCAGCTCCACTTGCTAGAGTTTTGGGATTTCACATCCCTCCCCCCTTAAAAAGAATCTCGTCCCGAGATTCATAAAGAAGAGATACAGCGGTAGAGGAAGAATTACCATATATGAGCGGACAGCAAGTCCGGGTAGTTTGAACGGAGATATTCTTCACTCTCCCATGTTGCTTCCTCCGCGGTGTGATTGCTTCATAACACCTTATAAAATTGGAGCGTCCGATTCCTTGTCGACCGAGACTTTTCATCAATAATCCAGATTGGATGCTCGGTACAGGAGAGATCCGTTTGCAATGTCTCGAGATCTTCATTGCGGACAGCAGTAGTATTCTTGAGACATTTCCGAAGCTGAGAGATGTGAAATATATCATGCACACCAGCGAGATTTGTCGGTAGCTCAAGCCGGTTGGCTACGGGTCCACATTTCTCCGTGATAGCGAATGGACCGATAAACCGGGGAGCGAGCTTCCCTTTTACACCGAATCGGTGAACTCTCTTAATTGGAGATACGCGGAGATATACATACTCTCTGACGTTGAAGTTCAGCGGTCGATGTCGCTGGTCTGCATAACTCTTCTGTCGATATTGAGCAGCCTTTAAATTTGTTTGTATGACCCGAACTCGTTCTTCGGTGTCATTGACAAGGTCAGTCCCGAATGTCACTCTTTCACCGGATTCGCACCAATTCAGCGGTGTGTGACATCTCCCGCCATAGAGAGCCTCATACGGTGCCATCTTGATACTCGTTTGATAGCTATTGTTGTACGAGAATTCCGCCAATGGTAGATAAGCATCCCAGTTCTTACTGTGGTGGATGGCACACGCTTCAACATATCTTCCAAGACTTGATTCACCCTCTCGGTTTGTCCATTGGTTTGAGGGTGATAAGCGGGGCATCTAAGCAACTTGGTTCCCAAAGATGCGTGCAGCTGTTCCCAGAAACGAGAAAGGAACAGTGCACCACGATCTGAAACTATTGTTCTTGGAACTCCATTCTGGCATAATATCCGTTCAATGTATAATTCCGCATATTTATTGGCGTTGAATCCCACATTCACCGGTATGAAGTGTGCTGGTCACCGATTACCCAAACCGAATCATGCTTCCGAGATGTGAGCGGCAGTCTGACAAAAAAAATCCATACTCACATTTTCCCACTTCCATGCCAGAATATGAAGGGGCTGCAGCAAACCAGGTTTCTTCATGTGATCTGCTTTCACCCTTCGACACGTATTGCACCCGGATACGTATTTAGCTATTTCCCGCTTCATCCGTGTCCACCAAAACTTGTTTCTCAAATCTTGGTACATCTTGTTGCTGCCTGGATGAATGAAAAATTTTGATAGATGAACTTCATCTAATATTTTCTTATGAAGCTTCATGTCCCTCGGTACGACTATACGGTTCTTGAACCATAGCATACCATTCTCATCTTTCCGGAAGCACTTAGCTTCTCCTTTGTCTATTCTCTTCCGGATATGGGCCATGCCCTTATCTTTCATTTGAGCCTCTACAATTCCATCTCGAATTATAGGAATGAGGGCAAGATTAAATAGCGACCCATAAGGAACCAAGCGAAGGCTCGGTTCTTCTTCTTCTTCCATTTCAGCCATGGTTAGGTTATGAATATGTGATTTCCGACTAAGTGCGTTGGCAACCACATTCGCTTTTTCAGGATTGTAGTGTATCTCTATCTCATAATCTTTAATTAACTCTAACCATCTTCACTGCCTCATATTTAATTCCTTTTGTGTGAAGACGTACTTTAAACTCTTGTGGTCGGTGTAGAGGTGGACTAAGTTTCCAAGTAAATAGTGCCTCCACATCTTTAGAGCAAAAACCACAGCAGCTAGCTCGAGATCATGTGTTGGATAATTCTTCTCATGATTCCTAAGCTGCCTGGATCCACACGCCACCACTCGCCCTTCTTGCATAAGCACGCAGCCAAGGCCGATGCCGGATGCATCGCAATAAACATCAAAAGCCTTAGTTGTATCGGGCTGTGCCAACACCAGGGCTGTTGTGAGGTGCTTTACCATTGCTTTGAACGCCTCCTCACATGCTTCACTCCACACATATTTGTTACCTTTCTTTAGAAGTTCTGTCATCGGTTTAGAGACTTTGGAGAAATTCAGAATGAATCTCCGGTAGTAACCCGCTAAACCGAGAAAACTACGGACTTCATGGACTGATTTTGGTGAACTCCAATTCAGCACTTGGATGATCTTGCTCGCATCAACCGCAATGCCCTCCGCAGAAATAATGTGCCCAAGAAATGGCACTTGGTTGGTCCAGAACTCACACTCCTGAATTTTGCTTATAGCTTGTGATCCCGTAGGCATTGGAGCACAATATGTAGATGTTCGGCGTGTTCCTCCTCCGACTTAGAATATACCAAGATATCATCGATGAAGACCACAACGAACTTGTCCAACTCTGGTATGAAGACAGAATTCATCAAGTACATAAAATGAGCCGGAGCATTAGTGAGTCGGAATGACATGATACGATACTCATATAACCCGTATCTTGTCGAGAATGTCGTCTTGGGTATGTCTTCCGCCTAGATTTTTATCTGGTGATATCCGGACCGAAGATCCATCTTCGAGAAAACCTTAGCACCCACTAATTGATTGAAAAGCATATCGATACGCAGTAGTGGATACTTGTTCTTGATCGTTACGGCATTGAGCGGACGATAGTCCACGCATAACCTCAGAGTCTCGTCCTTTTTCTTGACGAACAGCGCGGAGCATCCCCATGGTGATGAACTGGGTCGAATGAAGCCTTTGCTTAACAAATCATTCAGCTGCTCCTTCAGCTACGCGAGTTCCTTTGGTGTCATTTTATACGGCCTCCGAGAGATGGGTGTGGTTCCCGGTGCTAGTTCAATTTTGAACTCCACTTCACAATCGGGCGGCATGCCCGGTAGATCATCGGGAAACATGTATGGATATTCCCGGACCATCGGGAAACATCGGGAAATATGATATGATGCGGCCAAGGTAGTTGATGGTATTTGGTGCTTAACCACATAATCTTTGCTGATAAAATCATGTGTAGCACCCGAGTCGAACAACACAAATATGGGCTGATAACGTAGGCTGAACATACCCGCAAACACGGGTTCTCCTACGGGAACATCTTCAACTTCCATATAGTTTATGTTTCCCACCTTCAGTGCTGTCCTCCTTGGCTGACCATGGAATTTCTTAACAGCTTGCGATGATATGTTACTGCTGCTTGGCTTGGTGACAGGAAACTCCTGAGGAATATGCTCTACATCACTACGGGTACCTACGATGTGAGCTCAGGATCTTCATAATATGGAAGTGGTTGATATTCTTGTGCACCTTGTTGAAGTGGGGGTGCACAAATACTCATTTGCTGCTGTTGCAGCAGTTACTGAACCTCCATGGGTGAATATGGACAGTATTGGATCTGAGGTGGCCCGTCAAAAGACTGAATTTCCACCATGGATGGTAAGCAATATATCACCGGTTGTTCTTGATGATAATCATCCGTACTTGCCAGTGATAATTTTCTTTTCCTCTTACTTTCCTTATGCTCGAGTTCATCTATTTCTTAAATCATAACGGCATTGACTAACTCGCTATAATCCCCTTTATTGCATTGTGCCACTTTTATCCGAAGCTCCACATTGAGGCCTTGAAAGAAGTAATGACACTTCATCGTCTCCGTATGCACATGAGCGGATGCATATTGTACTAAACGGTTGAATTCCGTAAAGTACTCCATAACACTCATGCCTCCTTGCTTGAGTGTATAGAACTCTTCAAATCTGGTTTTGGCGATGCCCTCACAGATATGACGTGCAATGAAAGCATCACGAAACTCCGTCCACGTCACACGATGGCGTTCAGCGATCTTAGCAAGATATTCAGACTACCAAGCCCCAGCGGATCCATGAAGTTGCTGAGTGGCAAATAAAGCCTTCTCATATTCATCACACTGGAGCATTCCCAATTTAGATTCAATAACCCGGAGCCAATGATCTGCTTCCAAGGCTTCTTTAGCTTCAGACAATACCGGTGGTTGTCTTGCTAGAAAATCCAGATACGTATTCAGTGTGGGATTTTTCTGGGAGGTCTCCTGTCGGATGCCTTGCTGCACCAACATCTCAAGAGACTCAGCCATTCTTCCCAACACCTCCGCCAGTCCGGTTGATGATGGCGGTGATCGTCGCTGTGACGAATCATTTCCATCCCGGCTGGAACCACCAACTTAATACCCGGAATGAGTATGATCCATACTGCAAGAGCGAGCAATTTACAGTTAATATCCAAGAGTGTACTCAGCTTTAACTCGAAAGTATTAACCGCAAAAGCATCACATCAACTGTGCAGCATATATGAAGGAAACAAGGTTTTTGACAATTCTGAAATATAAGCAATGATTGTTGAAGTTTGTTAAACTTTTAAACCAACAACAAGCGATGATGAAAGATAACTAATGAATATGTGATGGAACTTAGAGAAGTATAAAAACCTTTATGTCCACAACAAGTCCTAAGTTACATGGGCAATGAGCAATGCTCTGTTCAGTATGACCCTTCGACCTTAATCCTAGAATTTGATTATGGAAAGGGCAGTTTCATGTCTCAAGTTGAATATTAAAGTTTTCTGCAACTTCAATATCTTTCCAACGAGTATTTATTTGCCTTCATATCAATCCTGGATTAAAAGTTATGATATTTCAAAGTAGACAGAAATCTGGATCAATTTTGACAGCACCTCCTTTGGAAGTAGTTGTTTTGTCCGCAATATTTCATGCAATTAAACTCTAATCTGGAGAACCTTTGAACTACAAAGTCATAGCACATATCACAAACTTTCCAAGTGTCTAACATGACTCTTAAAGATTTTTCTGCAAAAGGTTATGGTCAAAATACAGAAAATTCCAGAGAGTACTTTTGGTCTGCCCTGTTTTTGGACAGTTAACACTCATCTGTGATTTTCATCCATTTGGAGGGAGATTCTTGTGGGTACCACCCCGTGGTTCACGCACTCCAGGATCGCATAGGGTGGTGCCGTGCGATGCGGCACCCAACAGCACACACGAAAAGAATTAAGAACAACATACAAACTTTTATTTGATAAAAAACAGCGAAAGTCTTTTACAAAACTTAATTAACAGTGGAAGTATTATACATAGACGGCCTCTCATCCTAACTATGCATAAGTGCAACTGGTATGCTGCTGCTCTCTGCCCCTCACCGATCGGAGGTTGTACGTGTGGAGGATCGGTGGGCACGGGTTGAGAGTTGACCGGCGGCGAGACGCCAGCGATGGCGAGGTGAGAGAACACAGGGGCGGCGGCTAGGGTTTGGAAATTTCTGGCTCCCTGCAGGAAGCCAGAACAATCTGTTTCTGCTTACCCCTTATTCCATTGTCTTTACAATTATATAGCTCTCAAATAATAGGAAATGTCCTGGGCCAAGTTTCTAATAATAGCTCTCAAATAATAGGAAATGTCCTGGGCCCGTTTTGGCCTTCCCTGCATGCGCCTGCTAGGCAGGAGCAGTCCTCCTCTGATATTGAATTCCCGTCATAACATCTCTCCCTGCCTCGACAAACAGCTCGTCCTCGAGCTGTACATCGGGGTAGAGAGTCTTGAAGTCGTCCAGGGGCTCCCAGGTGGCCTCGTCCTCCGAAAGGCCTTGCCACCTGACGAGGATGTGCCACGCGCCGCGACGGAGCTGGGCACGCAGGACCCGTGCAGGGGCTGGCAGCAGTCACCCGTCCTGAACTGGTGGCAGCACGGCCGGCGTTGATGGTGGTGAGCCGGCGTAGTTGTAAGGCTTTAACAGCCCCACATGGAAGACGTCATGCAGTCGCGCGTCCGCGGGAAGTCGGAGACGATAAGCCACCTGCCCGATGCGCTCGACGATCTGGAACGGCCCCGCGTAGCGTGGGCGGAGCTTGCCCTTGGACGGCGAGGCGAGCGCATGGGTGGGGCAGTGGAGAAGTCGGAGCAGCACCCATGCGCCCACGTCGAACTCTACCTCGCGATGGTGCTCATCGTAGTGGCGCTTGGCGTACTGCTGAGCCTGAAGAAGACGCTCGCGAACCTCCTCCAGGAAGGCGTCGCGGTCCCGCAGCATGGTGTCCACCGCCTCGGTCTGGGCCGCCCCGGCATGGTGTGGCAGGAGTGGTGGCGGGGGTCGGCCGTACACAACCTCGAACGGTGACGCTCGGAGTGCCATGTGGTAAGAGGTGTTGTAGCAGTACTCCGTCCAGGGTAGCCAGTCGACCCATGAGCGAGGCCGATCACCTGTCGCACAGCGCAAATACATCGCGATGATCTTGTTGACGACCTCGGACTGGCCGTCCGTCTGGGGGTCAAAGGCCGTACTGAGCCGCTGCTTGACACCTGCACATTTAAAGAGATCGCGCCAAAGATTGCTGGTGAAGACTGGGTCGCGATCGCTGACGATGGAGCTGGGGAAACCGTGTAGGCGCACGATCCCGTCGAAGAAAGCACGAGCGACGGAGGCGGCGGTGTAGGGGTGGCTGAGCGCGATGAAGTGGGCGTACTTTGAGAAGCGGTCCACCACCGTCAGGACCACGGACTTGCCGTGCACCTTCGGCAGCCCCTCGATGAAGTCCATGGAGATATCTGCCCACACCAGCTGGCGGTCGCCGGGGATGCAGAAGCGCCACGACCCATCTGCCTTCTTGACGAGGAGCACGGGTGCCGAGAACGGAGAAGTACTGGGGCGGATGATGCCCTGTTCCAGCATGGCGGCGCACTGCCGCTCGAGCTCGTCCTTCTGCAACTGAGGGTACCGGTACGGTCGCACTGCCACTGGTGCGGTCCCGGGCAGCAGGTGTATGCGGTGGTCGTAGGGGCGGGCTGGTGGAAGTCCGCGTGGTGTGTCGAAGACGGCGTCGTGCTGACACAGGAGCTCGTCCAGCAGCGGGTGGTGCGGGTCCGAAGCTACCGCTACCAGCGACCGCTGCTGGAAGGGCGCGCCCGGGGCGCCCACACACTGCCATGTGACGCGGCGGCCCTCGTGCAGGAAGGATACGGCGAGCCCTTCGAAGTCCCAGGTGATGGGGCCCAGCGTGCCAAGGAAGTCGACGCCGAGGATGAAGTCGAAACAGCCGAGCGCGAGGCCCACACAGGTGATGGAGAAAGGCGCCCTGTGGATGTCGACGGGCACGTGGCGTGCGATACCTTCACACGGCACGCGCTCCCCGTTGGCCACCGTAACGCGAAGCTGGTCGCCCCCCTGAGGAGCGAGACCAAGGCGCCGCATGGCCGTGCCCTGGAGGAAAGTGTGGGTGGAGCCAGTGTCCAGGAGGGCGAGGAGGCACTCGCCCTGGATCGTCACGGGCAGGAGCATAGTGTGGTACGTCCTGATGCCTGCAAGAGCGTGTACAGAAACCACCAGAGCGTGAGCGTGAGCGTCCGCTGCGGCGGCGGTGTCTGCGGGCAAGGCCGTGGCCGCAGCATCGGCGGTCGCCTCCTCATCGGCGTCAAGGAAATCGTCCACCTCCAGAAAGAACAGGCGGGGGCACACGTGCCCACGCACGTATTGCTCGTCACAGTTGTAGCAGAGGCCTTGACGATGGCGTTCCTGCATCTCGGCCGGCGAAAGGCGACGGTACGGCCGCACGGGTGCCGTCGGGGCTGCTGCGCCCGGTGCTGCAGCGCCGGCTACGGGCGGCGCAGGCAGCGCTGGTGCGCCAGTCGGAGCCGCGGTCGCCCCCGGTTGGCGTGGGGGAAGGGCTGGCCGCGGGGGAGGGCGGGCGCCGCGCTGCTGAGGAGGCGCTGCCGCGGCCAGAGCCCGTGTCTCGAAGGCGCGGGCAAGAAACATGGCCGTCTGGAGGTCGGCGGGGGGGGGGGGGGGGGGGGCATCGCGACGTCGACCCGAATGTCTTCCGGAAGGCCACCGACAAAAAGCTCCGCTTTTTGGCCGGTGGAGATGTCTGTGGAATGCGCTAGCACCGTCTGGAAGCGGTCCGCAAACTCCTGGACCGTGGAGTGGAAAGGAAGACGCCCCAACTCGGCTAGCCGCGAGCCGTATATAGGCGGTCCGAAACGAAAGCGGCAAAGCTCCTTGAAGCGCTCCCAGGACGGCATGCCTTCGTCCGATAGGAGGGCGTAGTACCAGGTCTGAGCGGCGCCGATGAGGTGGTAGGAGGCCATCCACGTCCGCTGCTCCACCGGAGTGCGCTGGCCCCAGAAAAATTGTTCACAGTGTGTGAGCCAATTCAGCGGGTCGACCGAGCCGTCGTATGTCGGGAAGTCGATCTTGTAGGTCCGAGGCTGGAAAGGCGCCGCGCCGAACATCGCAGGGGCGGCAGCCGGGGGCGCCCCGCCGATCGCTGGCGCTGCAGCCGGCGCGGACCCGAAGGTGGAGCCGTGGAGGATTGGGTCGTCAACGCCGCCATAGAGCGTTCCCGACGCCGGAACGCCCCCATGGCCGAAGCCCGCTGTGCTGTGAGGGGTCGAATGGACCGACGGGCGCGCCGGCGCGTAGGAGTAGGCTGGCGGCGCGACGTCGGTGAGCCAAGACGTAAGCGGGGACGGCGAGTGGGGGAACTGGATCTCCTGTACGGGGATGAAGGTGCCCGAGGCGGCAGAAGGCAGTTGCTGCTGCGGTTTGGGCGCCGGCGGTAACTGCGGCTGCGGGTGAGACGGTGCCACGCCTGGCTGCGGTCCTAAGAGGAAGGCGTGGACGCTGGTCATCATCCTGCCGAGGTCGAGGACGGCCTTGGTGAGCTGCTCGTTGGACATCACCCCCACGGTGGAGGATGAAGCCCCGGCGGCCAGCGGCCGCGATCCCGCGGCCAGCGATGTAGGAGGGATCGGTGCGGCCGGGATCGGCACGGACCCGTCGGCATCCGGCGGTGACGCGGTGCGGCCGGGATCGGCGGTTGAAGTGGGCAGCGGCAGCGACATCGGATCGGAGGTCCCTGATACCAGGTTGGTATGCTGCTGCTCTCTGCCCCTCACCGATCGGAGGTTGTACGTGTGGAGGATCGGTGGGCACGGGTTGAGAGTTGACCGGCGGCGAGACGCCAGCGATGGCGAGGTGAGAGAACACAGGGGCGGCGGCTAGGGTTTGGAAATTCCTGGCTCCCTGCAGGAAGCCAGAACAATCTGTTTCTGCTTACCCCTTATTCCATTGTCTTTACAATTATATAGCTCTCAAATAATAGGAAATGTCCTGGGCCAAGTTTCTAATAATAGCTCTCAAATAATAGGAAATGTCCTGGGCCCGTTTTGGCCTTCCCTGCATGCGCCTGCTAGGCAGGAGCAGTCCTCCTCTGATATTGAATTCCCGTCATAACAGCAACCGTCCAGCCCGGGGACGCTACACACTAGCAGCAAGTAACCGGAGATCACAGCATCGTGCAGGGCTCCAGCTCGGCTGTGTACCCCGACGGGGGCATCGCCTCATCCTCAGAACCTTCCTCATAACTCTCACCTGCACACAGCTCAAAATATTGCAACCGTGAGCACGATGGCTCAGCAAGGCTTAACCGACAACCCTAGGCATGGAATTCTACATGCAAGGATGTGTAAGATAGGAAAAAGGACATTGCAATAAAGACATGCCTACATGTTGATCCTTACTTTCAGTTTTATAGCAACAGTTTATTAAGCCTTAGGCAGCCCTCACATTGGAGGTCCAAAATCAAACAAGAAAAAACTTTCCTCCGATGTGGAGATGCCTAAAGTGGAATATAAACTTAATTAGCTCTATAACTACAGCATACAAGGTTTCAAGACATTTATAATTCAATGCAGCATATTCAGTTGGCTTATTTCACTTCTTACTACGTCACAGCGCAGTGAACATGTGTGTACTCAAATAACCACGAGGGACGGTGATTGCAATCAGGGCACACCCGGATAACACGTCACATACACCCACTTTGAGAAGCGTGATTCCACACCCCTTCCTACTCTGTTGTATGCAATAACCTTTCAAAGGCAACCCAAATGCCGGACCGGTCCATCCGTAACGGGCAGGAGGTCCCCGCGTGGAGCGTGACTGTGCCCACCGGCAGATTTACACCTTGCTACCCTCAACCCACTCCTATAAAACGGTTGGGTAAGCCTCGGCACCCAAGTTAACCAATTACATTGGTTTCCTGGTTCCCATATGCCAGTATGCATCCGGTACTGTTCGATACTTGTCCAGCAGGGCCGCACACGGCTCCATCCTCAATCAACACCAACAGGGCTAAGCATGTGAGACCTCCGCTCACTGCATCCTATCCCCCCTGCTGGGTCTCAGTTTCACAACTTAAGCCATTATCTACCTCTTCTTATCCCGTGTGATAAATACCTATCTCGCGAGTATATTCCAACCACTCGACTTCTACCGAGATCCTAAGAACATTAGCATGGCATTCTCTACTCGTCGAGTCTGTAAACTACCCAACCCTCCATAGGATTTAAAAGGTTATGCAAGTGAGGTTTCAATCACCCTAAATCCAATGCAAGCATTCACCCTAGACAAAAGTGGTACAAATAAAGAATTTGTAAAAGTATTTAAATGCAAACCGGGGCTTGCCTGGTTGCGAGTTAAATGGGAAGTCAGCTTCTGGCGGGAGGACGTCCAACGGCTCTGGTCTGTCCTCAACGTTGGTCACTAAATGAAATGTAGCAAAATATATGTATAAGTGTTAAGTACTTATAAGAAGTAAACTTCTATTCATAGTTATTGCTATTAAGGATCCTTAATTGGCTTTGGGATTTTTCAAGTGGATACTAGACTCTCTAAGGATGATCAGAGCAAAATTTGGAGAATTTTCATTGCACCTTGTGGTCTCCAAAATTCCCACAAGCACAAGTCTTCTCTGAATTTTAAGCCCAAATCAGGAGCTTTGACATGGTTAACAGTGGAAGATCTGTTCAGGGTAAGTTTCTATGGTTCTAACAAAATTTGTTTACCATTTTTGGAGCTACCAACAGAGAGATATGCATTTTTGAAGTTGGACAGGAGTTCTGAAAAAGTTTCTGTTTAAATTTGAATTTTCAAATAACGGCTTAATTTTGGAAGGCAATTTAGCCTAGCAAATTAACTCCAATGAAGCTCAAATTTTTACTGGAGATCAGTAATTATGAGAAGGATTTGCTTCCCAAATTTGGGAATGTTTCATAAAGAATTGCTCCTGGAATAAATATCTAAAAGATTTAATAAAAACAATTCTACAGAAATTCCTAGGAATTTTAGTAACAAGCAATTTGTTCCTCTGTGAAGTACTCCTTATAAGGATTCCAGCAAAATTGGTTTCACAATTTTTGAAGGTTCCGACACAAAGATATGGCTCTCCAAAGTGTGAACTGAATTAGAAAAATCTGGAAATGCTTAAACCGACAGTGGGCCCCACTTGCCAGTCCTGTATTCTACCTCGCGCCAAAACAGAGGACCCCGCGGCGTTGCTCCGGAGAGGGTGGCGGGAACAGCCTTCCCGGCCGTCTCCCGTCCCCAAACTGGCCGCCCCCCTGTTTTCCGGCACGCTGAACACCCTAGTGGGGTCGCTGGCAGCCAGATCTCCTCAGAAACCACCGCGCACCGGCAACAGTGAGAACTCGAGCTCATGCGAGATTGTGCATGGTGAATCCTCCACCAAATGATGCGTTCTTGGGCCCTAGAGCACCAGTGGAAGGTGTAGAAGCTAGGCTCGATAGCCAAAACCGCTGGAGAGCCCTCCAAACCGATCGGCACCATGCGCCCGAAACGGTCCGAAGATGTCCCCGTGAGAAGAACGTGAAATCCTCGCTCTATACCGAATTTCCCAACCTAGAATCGAGGGAGAAAGGGCGCTAGCTAGTCTAGAACCTGTGTGCAATATTTGAGCTACTCACAACACGAATTGAAGCTGAATTTAGCAACTCTTTACCTTGGGGTCGAGTTGCGCTGCCCGGGGGGGGGGGGGGGGGGAAACTCGAAATTCTCCTTCCGTGATCAACTGTTAGGGCTGAGTTTTGGGCTTGAGCAGCTAGGGTCGAGGATGCACCGAGGGGCTTACTTGCTTTGGCGTGATCTTGATCGCTGTGAGCTGCCCACAGTGACCTCTCTCGGTTTTTCAGTGTTCACCCGAGAACCGCGGCAACTTTGCCGTTTTCCGGTGCAAACAAGCTCAGAACAGGGGAGGAGAAAGGCTGGCTGGATAGAGCACTGGTGGGCACAGCTCTTCTCTGTTGGGAGCTCGAGCAACCGAGCTCGGAGGCTGTGGTGTGATCAGGAGGAAACGGCGGCGGTGTTCGGTGCGAAGAAACAGCCGAGGCGCAACACGAGCTGAGGGGGAGAAGAGAAGTTGGGCTGGGGCACTCTAGCGGCTGTTCTGATTGCCCACGTGCGCGCCGACATCATGGGCAGCAGGAACCAGCTCGGTGGAGCTTCGGGCGTGGGTAGCAGCCGAGCGCTGGCGCGCTGTGATCGACCGAGGTGAAAAACAGGTCGGTTTACTCTTTTGTGTGGCTGACAATTGGGTCCCACCACCTCCAATTTTTATCCAAATTTCCACTGATATTTGTCCCCCTGCTACTCAACATTTAAGGCTATACTTTGCCTCAAAGTTAAGGTTTGAAAAGGTTGAATTCAAATGATTTGAATTCTGGTGTGAAGCTTGAATTTTGTTTGATCATTTGAATTTGAAATAGAATTTGAATTCTCCTTTTTGCCTTGCTCCAAAAACATAGCAAACCAAGTCCAAAGTTTCAGATTTTTGGCATGGCTGCTAATTCAAAGTTGGAGAACACATTTGTGGAACCAAATTTTCAAATTGAGGAATTTGGAATTTGAAACTGAATTTGAAATTCAGATTAGAGGGCTTCTCCTTTTAATCCCAAACAAATACTAAAACCCCTCCAAATAAGCTGAAATTTAGAAGGTTGAATATTTGAAAAATTAAGACCCAAGTTGTGAATTTATATCTCCATGTTTGGAAGTTTTGGGAAGTTTGAATCCTCACTTTGTACTTACACCGTTATAATTCAAAGTTTTAATCCCCTCATTTTTCCTAAGTGTATATGAGCTGAAAATTCTTGCTACCACTTTTTGGGGATTTTACACCACCCCCTTAAAAAGAACCTCGTCCCGAGATTCCAAAAGAAATGCAAAGTGGGGAAACTTTACCGGGTATATGATGATAGCAAGTCCGGATAATTAGTTCGTAGATATTCCTCGCTTTCCCATGTCGCCTCATCAGCGGTATGGTTACTCCACAAGACTTTGTAGAACCATAAGGTCCGGTTTCTTGTGGCTCGAGTCTTTTCATCGATAATCCAGATTGGATACTCCGTGTACGTGAGGTCCGGTTGAAGAACTTCTATGTATTCAGTGCGGATTTCGGCGGAGGGTTTGAGGCAGTTCCTCAGCTGAGAGATGTGGAAGACATTGTGAATTTCTGCGAGCGATGCCGGTAACTCCAAGCGATATGCCACGGGTCCGCACTTTTCAATGACGGCGAACGGACCAATGAATCACGGCGCAAGTTTACCCTTCACTCCAAAACGATGAACTCCCTTCATCGGAGACACACGGAGATAAACATGGTCCCCGATGTCGAAGTGGAGAGGGCGGCGTCTTTTATCCGCATAGCTCTTCTGACGAGATTGAGCAGCCTTGAGATTGGCTTGTATTATTCGCCCTCGTTTTTCAGCCTCATTCACAAGTTCAATGCTGTAGATAACTCGCTCGCCGAACACGCACCAGTTGAGTGGTGTGCGGCATTCCGGCCGTAGAGAGCTTCATACGGTGCCATCTTGATGCTAGCTTGATAGCCATTGTTGTAAGAAAACTCCGCCAACAGCAAATGGTCGTCCCAATTCATGCCGTGGTGGATGGCACAAGCGCGTAGCATGTCTTCAAGCACTTGATTCACCCGTTCAGTTTGACCATCCGTCTGCGGGTGATACGGGGAGCTGCGGATCAGTTTGGTCCCCAATGATGCGTGCAGCTGTTTCCAAAACCGAGCGATGAACAGCGCAACACGATCTGAAATAATGGAGCGGGGGACAACGTGCAAGAACAAGATCCTTGCGATATACAACTCCGCATATTGCTTAGCCACGTACATTGTATGTACGGGGATAAAATGAGCCGACGTGGTTAGTCGATCGACTATTACCTAAATCGAGTCATGTTTGTGAGATGTGAGAGGTATACCAACTATGAAGTCCATGCTGATATCCTCCCACTTCCACGCCGGAATGTTCAATGGTTGCAGCTGTCCGGCTTTACGCATATGGTTGGCTTTCACACGCCGACACGTATCACATTCGGGTACTTTGCGACTTCTCTTTTCATCCGTGTACACCAAAACCTGGTTTTCAGATCCTGGTACATCTTGTTGCTGCCCGGATGAATAGAATACTTGGACAAATGAGCTTCATCCAAGATTTTCTTCCGAAGCTTCATATCACGAGGTACCACTATACGGTCTTTAAACCACAGAGTGTCGTGTTCATCCCTTCGGAAGCATTTCATCTCGCCATTCTCCATCCTTCTCCGAATGTGTGACATTTCCATGTCTTTCTTCTGAGCTTCCATAATGTCCTCTCTTATGGTCGGGACGAGAGCAAGATTATATAACGCCCCATATGGAACCAAGTACAGACTCGGCTCCTCCTCTTCAAGTGGGATGATGGACAGACTGTTGATATGGGATTTGCGGCTTAAGGCATCGGCAACCTTGTTTGCTTTACTGGGATGGTAGTGAATCTCGATCTCATAGTCTTTGATCAGTTCTAGCCATCTCCGTTGCCGCATATTCAACTCCTTTTGAGTGAATATATACTTCAGACTCTTGTGGTCGGTGTAGAGGTGTACTAAATTCCCAAACAAATAATGCCTCCACATTTTCAATGCCAACACCACAGCAGCGAGCTCAAGATCATGAGTCGGATAGTGCTTCCCGTGGTTACGGAGTTGACATGAGCCATAGGAGACCACTCTTCCTCCTTGCATCAATACACAGCCAAGCCCGATACCGAACGCATCACAATATACGTCAAAGAGCTTGGTTGTATCCGGTTGAGCCAACACCGGGGCTGTTGTAAGATGCTTCACTAATGCTTGGAAAGCTTCTTCACAAGGTGAGTTCCAAACATATTTGATCCCCTTCTTCAACAGTTCAGTCATGGACTTAGATAGCTTGGAGAAATTCGGTATGAATCTCCGATAATATCCTGCTAACCCGAGGAAACTTCTGACTTCATGGACTGATGTGGGGGACTTCCATTTCAGCATTGTTCGATTTTGCTTGGATCAACTGCAATGCCTTCTGCAGAAATAATATGACCCAGAAATGGCATTTGGCTGATCCAAACTCGCACTTGCTGAACTTGGCATAAAGCTTATGGTCTCGCAATCGTTGAAGCACGATATGCAAGTGTTTGGTGTGTTCTTCCTCAGACTTGGAGTAAACCAAGATGTCATCTATGAACACCACCACAAACTTGTCCAACTCCGGCATGAAAACCGAGTTGATGAGATACATGAAGTGTGCCGGGGCGTTGGTGAGACCAAAGGACATGACGAGGTATTCATATAACCCATATCTCGTCAAGAAGGCCGTCTCCGGAATATCCTCTGCTTGGATCTTGATTTGATGATATCGGGAGCGAAGATCCATCTTTGAAAATACACTCGCACCCACAAGTTGATCGAACAGAATATCGATGCGGAGCAGTGGATATTTATTCTTGATGGTGACGGCATTGAGAGGTCGGTAGTCCACACACAACCTCAAGGTTTTATCCTTCTTCTTCACAAACAGCGCCGAGCATCCACATGGCGAGGATCTCAGTCGAATGAAACCCTTCTTCATTAAGTCGTTGAGCTGCTCCTTCAGTTCAGCCAGCTCATTTGGAACCATCTTGTACGGTCTCCGTGATATCGGCGTCGTCCCAGGTACAAGTTCAATCTTGAACTCGACATCTCTTTCGGGTGGCATGCCCGGAAGATCATCCCGAAAGACATCTGGGTATTCACGGACCATACGAATATCCTCCAATTTTGTGGCTTCCGTGTTATATGTGGATGGAGCTTCTTGAACCGAACGGTCAAGAATAAGAACATGTGGTTCATGAAGTGGAGAGTTTAAACGAACCACACGTGGAATGATGTCAAGAACAGCACCATGGCGATGTAGCCATGACATTCCTAAAATGACATCAAGTTTTTGACTCTCTAACATAATTAGAGAAGTCTGATATAGATTCCCACCCAATTGTAATGATGCTCTATAGACCATCCTATCAGCTGTTATTTTCCCACCCGGAGAGCATATCAAGTATGAACTATTTGTGGGAATGATAGGCAATTGATATTTAATAACATAACACTGACTTAAGAAACTATGGGTGGCACCGGAGTCAAAAAGTATGACTACGGGATGATCTAGGTAAGAAAACATACCCACGAGGACGGGTTCGCCTTCCGGCACGTCTTCGATGGCTAAGTGGTGGACGTTGCCGGGTTTTGGTGCTGGTTTCTTAGGCTGATTGTGGGGCTGATTGGCACCCTGATACGGTGCTGCACCCCTGCCCTGTCGCGGCTCGGGGCAGTCCCTCGAAATATGCCCGACACGGCCACACATGAAGCACGTGTAAGGTGTCGGGGTCCCGCCGACTTTAGGACGGAATCCCGGTGCACGCTGTTGAAACTGGCGCGCACGCGGGACCATCCTTTGCTGCTGCTGCTGCTGTTGCTGTGGTGGATACATTGGTCGGAAACCTGGCGCATTATTTTGTCAACCGTGGAACTGAGGCGGTCGCACCGGTCGCTGCCATCTCTGACCAGATGGTGAGCGATACACCACGCGGTATTTTTGTGGCATCCCACCACTGCTGCTCGTCAGCACGCTGCGTTTCCTCTGACCAGAACCGCGCTCGTGCTGAGCATTCTCTTGTAAAATCACGGCATTAACGAGGTCATTGAAGGTGCCGCGATTACATTGGGCGAGATGGACCTTCATTTTTGAATTCAGGCCCCGGAAGAACGTGTTGCGCTTGTCGTCTTCCGTTCTTACAAATCCTGCCGCATACTGCACCAGCTGGTTGAATGACCTAGAGTACTCATGAGCACTCCTCTCGCCTTGCTTCAGCGCCAGGAACTTCTGGAGCTTCCTTTCCATAACACTGGGAGGAATGTGATAGGCGCGGAACGCCTCCCGGAACTCCGTCCATGTGATGGCATGGCCAGCCGGTAATGAGGCGATGTAGTTCTCCCACCATGTACAAGGTTATCCTTGAAGCTGTTGCGCTGCGTACAGCGTCTTCTGTTGTTCAGTGCACTGTAGCAGCCCGAACGTCGCCTCCAGAGTGCGGATAAAGCTGTCCGCCTCCAAAGGCTCTTTGGCCTCCGTGAAGACCGGTGGATGGGTCGCCAGGAATTCTGAATAAGAACTTTGTTGGGGCTGGCTTTGCCCATTGTCTGGGCGTCCTCCTGGATGGGACGCATTCTGCTGAACTAGCATCCGCAGCAACTCGGTTTGCTCGTCGCGCGAGCTGAGCACTGCTGCGAGAACCTCCGCAAGATTTCTTGGAAGTTCTGGCGGTGGAGGAGGTTGTTGCTGCTGCGTCGTGGTTTGCTCCGGAGGTGGAGACTCGTCACCACGAACCTGACTCGGACCTCCCTCCTCTTGCGTGGACCGTGTACGCACCATTCTGCATTCATACCATTCAAACGATCAGCACATGTTGGTTTATTTCATCCAGTCTATACAATAGTAGTGCGAGAATGGAATAATTAATGCGCATAATAATCGCACATATGGATAAAGTATAAACTTTATACAACAAATACATCCCTGGACCATGTCACACGATCGAGTTCCAAAATAATGAAATTTATGGATTAAAAGTTCATTTCGACCCTCGTAGGTCGCCACAGGATGTTAAGTGTGTTAACATGCGTAATTCTTTCTATTGTACAGCACCCAAACATGTACTAGCTCGAAGTGATATGTCGAATGCATAAAATTTTCGAATCCAATTCGATGTTTTACAACAGCCGCTGGATATCAAAAGGTGAAACTAAGGGTTTTAATTGAAACACCTGAACATGGTGTTCACTGTCCACTTCTGGTCCAGCAGACCAGTTGGAAGAATATTAACTGTTTTGGCCCCATTCAAGGCAAACTCTGGACTAGAGTTCAAAAACAAAGTTGTAGTAAACTCTCAAAAGAATCCAGATTGTATTTATTTGCCTCCATAGCCTCCCTAGTTTGTGAGTTATGATCTCTACAAGTTGACAGAATTTTCTCAGGAATTTTTACAGCACCTCCTTTTCAAGTTGCTGTTTTGTTCACAAAATTCCATCTATTTCTGTCCTCAATCTAGGAAAACACTGAACTACAAAGTTGTAGCACATTTTGTATACTTTCCAATGATGTCTTGCTTCACCCTTTAAATTTTTTCTACAGAACGTTGTGGTTGAAATTCAGAAAATTCCAGAGAGCATTTTGGTCTGCCCGGTTTCTGGACAGTGCCTACTCATCTGAAATTTGCATCCATTTGGAGGGAGATTTTGTTCTGGAGTTCTACAGAAAGATTGTAGAATACTTCCAAACCATTCCAGAATGGTATACCACACTTCCATTGGTTCAACCAATCCTATGTTATGCCCTGTTTATGTTCATCAAAATTTCTGCCAAAAACAGGGGAGGTTGTTCCTAAGTCTTCAAAATTGATTCTATACTCGCAATTGACTCTTAGTTCAAAATAGGAGTTTACTAACCCCTAAATGGAATCCTAAACCTCATTTTAAATCTTTTATTTTATAATATCATTTTATGCAGTCTCGGTACTACGTTTACTCACCAAAGGAAAATCCTAAACCGGCATTCCGGTATATACGTGTCAAATGGTGGAACTAAGAACGTCACTCACAAGCAGTTTCTAAACGTCATGCACTAACATGGTTAATGTACCTGCAGAAGAACACACAATAATGGTGCACACAAAGGTTTTTGACATTTCAGGCAGTTCCATATCATAGTAAAAAACATACGGTCCGTATCATTGCCATACGGATCGTCCTTGAGTCAAGCCAAATCTCAAGGTACATGGTCGTGTTTTCACACCACACGACGGGGAACCCGAGTAGAGCGCGAATGGGTCATCACGGTTGGAAATTTTATCAACCCAACGGATACCACCTACTGCCTCATGACCGTTGAGGCACGCCGATGGCGAGCGCTGCGTATGGCCCTTTGAACATTGAACGTCCAAGAGTTGCATACTATCGTGTTGCTTATCACACGATGGGGTATTCTCACTTTTGCCTAAAGCACGCTGGAGATCAGCGTTTTCAGATGCTTTCAGAACCACTGATAGGTTCAGAGGCTCATATGAACTACCGTGCCAAGTCACAGTATACCATTCCATACTATTACTCGTATGGTAAGTTACCGCTATTGATCCGCCTGAGGTAGCATACCTTACCTCTTACCTGACATTGGAGCGTCGTTACAGAATGTATAACAAATATGTTAGCTTTTTCCACCATAATATCTACTACTATCGTATACCTTATGTAGGCATAGTGACTAATCCTCACTCGACTACTTTTAAGTTTTCAAAATATGCTCTTTTCGAACGTGCTATTCCCAATGCAGCTCTAATACCATGCCTGTGGGGACCACCCTGTGGTTCACCCACTCTAGGATCGCATAGGGTGGTGCCGTGCGATGCGGCACCCAACAGCACACAAGAAAAGAATTAAGAACAACATACAAACTTTTATTTGATATAAAACAGCAGAAGTCTTTTACAAAACTTAATTAACAGCAGAAGTATTATACATAGACGGCCTCTCATCCTAACTATGCAAAAGTGCAGCCGTCCAGCCCGGGGACGCTACACACTAGCAGCAAGTAACCGGAGATCACAGCGGCGTGCAGGGCTCAAGCTCAGCCGTGTACCCCGACGGGGGCATCACCTCATCCTCGGAACCTTCCTCATAACTCTCACATGTACACAGCTCAAAATATTGCAACCGTAAGCATGATGGCTCAGCAAGGCTTAACCGAAAACCCTAGGAATGGAACTCTACATGCAAGGATGTGTAAGATAGGAAAAGGACTTTGCAATAAAGATACGCCTACATGTTGATCCTTACTTTCAGTTTTATAGCAACAGTTTATTGAGCCATAGTCAGCTCTCACATCGGAGGTCCACAATCAAACAAGAAAAGCTTTCCTCCGATGTGGAGATGACCAAAGTGAAATATAAACTTAATTAGCTCTATAACTACAGCATACAAGGTTTCAAGACATTTATAATTCAATGCAGCATATTCAGTTGGCTTATTTCACTTCTTACTACGTCACAACGCAGTGAACAAGCGGGTACTCAAATAACCGCGAGGAACAGTGATTGCAATCAGGACACACCCGGATAGAACGTCACATACACCCACTTTCAGAAGCGTGATTCCACACCCCTTCCTACTCTGTTGTATGCAACAACCTTTCAAAGGCAACCCAAATGCCGGACCGGTCCATCCGTAACGGGCAGGAGATCCCCGCGGGGAGCATGATTGTGCCCACCGGCAGATTTACACCTTGCTACCCTCAACTCACACCTATAAAACGGTTGGGTAAGCCTTGGCACCCATGTTAACCAATTACATCGGTTTTCTGGTTCCCATATGCCAGTATGCATCCGGTACTGTTCGATACTTGTCCAGCAGGGCCGCACACGGCTCGGTCCTCAATCGACACCAACAGGGCTACGCACGTGAGACCTTCGCTCACTGCATCCTATCCCCCCCCCTGCTGGGTCTCAGTTTCACAACTTAAGCCATTATCTACCTCTTCTCATCCCGTGTGATAAATACCTATCTCGCGAGTAGATTCCAACCACTCGACTTCTACCGAGATCCTAAGAACATTAGCACGGCATTCTCTACTATTCAAGTTTGTAAACTACCCAACCCTCCATAGGATTTAAAAGGTTATGCAAGTGGGGTTTCAATCACCCTAACTCTAATGCAAGCATTCACCCTTGACAAAAGTGGTACAAATAAAGAATTTGCAAAAGTACTTAAATGCAAACCGGGGCTTGCCTGGTTGCGAGTTAAATGGGAAGTCAGCTTCTGGTGGGAGGACTACAACGGCTCCGGTGCGTCCTCAACTTGGGTCACTAAATGAAATGTAGCATAATATATGTATAAGTGTTAAGTACTTATAAGAAGTAAACTTCTATTCATAGCTATTGCTATTAAGGATCCTTAATTGGCTTTGGGATTTTTCCAATGGAAACTAGACTCTCTAAGGATGATCTAGGCAAAATTTGGAGAATTTTCATTGCACCTTGTGGTCTCCAAAATTCCCACAAGCACAAGGCTTCTCTGAATTTTAAGCCCAAATCAGGAGCTTTGACATGGTTAACAGTGGAAGATCTGATTAGGGTAAGTTACCATGGTTCTAACAAAATTTGTTTCACCATTTTTGGAGCTACCAACAGAGAGATGTGAATTTTTGAAGTTGGACAGGAGTTCTGAAAAAGTTTCTGTTTAAATTTGAATTTTTAAATAAAGGCTGAACTTTGGAAGGCAATTTACCTAGCAAATGAACTCCAAAGAATCTCAAATTTTAACTGGAGATCATCTACTATGAGAAGGATTTTCTACCCAAATTTGGGAATGTTTCATAAAGAATTGCTCCTGGAATAAATCTCTAAACGATTTACTACAAACAATTCTACAGAAATTCCTGGGCATTTTCATATCAAGAAATTTGTTCCTCTGTGAATTACTCCTTATGAGGATTCCAGAAAACTTGGTTTCACTTTTGGAGGTTCCTACACAAAGTTATGGGTCTCCAAACTTTGAACTGAATTAGAAAAATTTGGAAATGTTTAAACCGACAGTGGGGCCCACTTGCCAGTCCTGTCTTCTACCTCGCGCCAAAACAGAGGACCCCCCGGCATTGCTCCGGCGAGGGTGGCGGAAACAGCCTTCCCGGCCGTCTTCGGGCCCCAAACTGGCCGCCCCCCTATTTTCCGGCATGCTGAACACTCTAGTGGGGTCGTCGGCGGCCAGATCTCCCCGGAAACCACCGCGCACCGGCAACAGTGAGAACTTGAGCTCCGGCGAGGTCATGCATGGTGAATCCTCCACCAAACGATGGGTTCATGGGCCCTAGAGCACCAGTGGGAGGTGTAGAAGCTAGGCACGACAGCCAAAACCGCCGGAGAGCCCTCCAAACCGATCGGCACCGTGCGCTCGAAACGGTCCGAAGATGTCCCCGTTACAAGAACGTGAAATCCTCGCTCTATACCAAATTTCCCAACCTAGAATCAAGGGAGGAAGGGCGCTAGCTAGTCTAAAACCTGTGTGCAAGATTTGAGCTACTGACAACACGAATTGAAGCTGAACTTAGCAACTCTTTACCTCGGGGTCGAGTTGCTCTGCCCAGGGGGAAAACTCGAAATTCTACTTCTGTGATCAACGGTTAGGGCTGAGTTTTGGGCTTGAGCAGCTAGGGTTGAGGATGCACCTAGGGGCTGGCTTGATTTGGCGTTATCTTGCTTGGTGTGAGCAGCCCACGGTGACCTCTCTCGGTTTTTCAGTGTTCACCCGAGAACTGCGGCAACTTTGCTGTTTTCCACTGCAAACAAGCTCGGAACAGGGGAGGAAAAAGGCTGGATGGATAGAGCACTGGTGGGTGCAGCTCTTCTCTGTTGGGAGCTCGAGCAACAGAGCACGGAGGCTGTGTTGTGATCGGGAGGAAACGGTGGCGGTGTTCGGTGCGAAGAAACAGCCGAGGCGCAACACGAGATGAAGAGGAGAAGAGAAGTAGGGTTGGGGCACTCGGGCGGCTGTTCTGATCGCCCACGCGCCGTCGGGGGCAGCGGGAACCAGCTCGGTGGAGCCTCGGGCGTGGGTAGCAGATGAGCGCGGGCGCGCTGTGATCGACCGAGGTGAAAAACAGGTCGGTTTACTCTTCTGTGTGGCTGACAATTGGGTCCCACCACCTCCAATTTTTATCCAAATTTCCACTGATATTTGTCCCCCAGCTACTCAACATTTAAGGCTATGCTTTGCCTCAAAGTTAAGGTTTGAAAAGGTTGAATTCAAATGGTTTGAATTCTGGTGTGAAGTTTGAATTGTGTTTGATCATTTGAATTTAAAATAGAATTTGAATTCTTCTTTTTTGCCTTTTTCCAAAAACATAGCAAACCAAGTCCGAAGTTTCTGATTTTTGGCATGGCTGCTAATTCAAATGTGGATAACACATTTGTGGAACCAAATTTGCAAATTGAGGAATTTGGAATTAGAAACTGAATTTGAAATTCAGATTAGAGGGCTTCTCCTTTTAAACCGAAACAAATACTAAAACCCCTCCAAATGAGCTGAAATTTGGAAGGTTGAATATTTGAAATATGAAGACCCAAGTTATGAATTTAGATCTTCATGTTTGGAAGTTTTGGGAAGTTTGAATCCTCACTTTGTACTTACACCGTTATAATTCAAAGTTTTAATTCCCCTCATTTTTCCTAAGTGTACATGAGCTGAAAATTCTTGCTACCAGTTTTTGGGGATTTTACAATTCTGTTCTGGAGTTCTACAGAAAATTTGTAGAAGACTTCAAAACCTTTCCAGAATTGTATCCTTCACCTCCATTAGTTCAACCAATCAAAAGTTATGCCCTGTTCAAATTCAGCAAAAATTCTGCCGAAAACAGGGGAGATGGTTTCTAAATATTTGAGATGGAAACTATACTCCCAATTGACTCTTAGTTCAATATAGGAGTTCATTAACCACTAATGGAATCCTAGACTCCAAAATTACTCTTTTGTTTGAAAACCTTTTTTCGTGCAGTTAAGAACATATTATGGTACTGTGTTTCCTCATCAAATCAAAATCCTAACCGACGTTACACCGGCATATACGTCTCAGGGGGTGGCACTAAAATGATCACTCACAAACGTTTTCTAAACGCAATGTTCTATTCGTGGTTAAGGTACCTGCAGAAAAACAATCAATAGTGATGCACACAACGTTTTTACATTTCAGGCAGGTCCATATCATAGTAAAAACATACGCCCCGTATCATTGCCATACGGGCCGTCCTTGAGTCAAGTCACGTCTCAAGGTACATGATCGCGTTTTCTCACCACACGACGGGGAACCCGAGTAGAGCGTGAACAGGTCGTCACGGTTGGGAATGTTATCAACCTAACGGATACCACCTACTGCCCTGCAGGGCACGCCGATGGCAAGCGCTGTGATGTCCTCCTAGGCTATTTCTAGAAGAACACACTATCGTGTTACGGACCACACGATGGGGTTTCCACTTTCTTGCCTAATGCACGCCAGGGACCAGCGTTTCATATGAACTCAGGAACATGAAGAGTTCAAGAGTTTCATATTGACGTCTCACACCAAGCTGTAAGACCTATACCCTGAACCACTTTCCTCGTTAGGGAGAGCTAACCGAAATTGATCCACTTTTGGCAGCGTTCCTTACCATTCTTACCTTCACATAGGTGCGTCGTTACAGAATTGAAATACTGAATGTAACACATTGTTAGCTTGCCACCTTAAGTAACTTTGCTACTAATAGTCCTTATGTGGGCATAATATACGTTCCTCACTTGTATACTTCTAAGTTTTCGAAAATAAGCTCTTTTCATGCGTGTTATTTCCAATGCGGCTCTGATACCACGCCTGTGGGGAACCCCTTCCGGGATCCACACTACAAGATACACATTGGGTGGTGCCGTGTGATGCGGCACCGAACAGCATACACGAAAAAAAACCATAAAGTACAAAGTCTTTTATTTCTCAAGATAATGTCATTTACAAAATATTGTACCACGAGGGTACACGCAGCAGAATATATATACACACTTACTCTCGGTCCTAACTGTGCAAAAGAGAAGACGTCCAGCCTGCGGATGCTTCTTACTAGCTTCAACCAAGCTGAGTGCAGCGGCAGCGTTTTCGGTGAGTCTCTGATGGCTCACCGAACAACCATCTTCATATCAAATTTTATAACCTGCAAAACACTAATAATGCAACCGTGAGCACGATGGCTCAGCAAGGCTTAACCGACACTCCTAAACATGAAACTCTACATGCATGGATTAATAATATAGGAACAATATGTTGCAATAACGACTTGCCTATATGTTGATCCTTACTTTCAGTTTAATAGCAGCAGATTATTGTGCCTTAGGCAGCCCTCACATCGGAAGTCCACAATCAAACAAGAAATGCTTTCCTCCAATGTGGTGATGCCCAAAGTGGAAAATAAACTTAGTGAGCTCTACAACTAAAGCATACATGGTTTGCAATACAATAAACTTAAGAACTTCACAACAGCAATGATTCATCTCACTTTATCTTGAAATAATTACTACGTCACAACTCAGTGAACAAGTGGTACTCATATAACCACGAGGGACGGTTATTCGAATCAGGACACACCCGGAATACGCGGCACATACACCCGCATCGAAAGACACACACTAGAGCTCTTTCTTACGTTGTATGCCGCAACCTTTCACCCGTCACTCCAATGCCGAACCAGTTCTGCCGACCATCAGAAGGGCCACTACACAGAACACGTCGAAGTTGCTCCGCTAGCGGGTTTACACCACTGACACCAACCCCAAAAGGATGGCCGTATTACGACACGAGAGTACCCGAGTTACATCGGTTTCTTAAACACCATAATTCCAGTATGCATCTGGTACTGTTCAAACTTGCTCCGCAGGGCGGCATACGCATCGGTCCTTAAGTGACACAAACAGAGCTTGGGCAACACAGGCCCACTGTCCTGCTGCTCCTACTCTCTGCTCGGTCTCATTTTCTTTTCCAGAACTTCCATTCTCTAAAATCATACCCTGCTGAACCAACATCCTAAACTCACGAGTAGCTTCCAACTACCCGACTTGTACCGGATAGTATACATCTTAAGCCTAGCTGAAACTACACGAAGGTAACCTATTCTACCCTTTAACTCCAAGGGTTTGTGGGTCATGCATTTGGAGTATCAATCACCTTGACCTAATGCACAATACATACTAGACCCATAAAAGTGATACAAAGTAAAATGTAACTAAAAAGCTGTTAAATGCAAACCGGGGCTTGCCTTATGTTGCTGCAGGTTTATTTCTACTTTTAAGTCAGTAGCTTGGCGACGAGTTAAGCCTCACTTGCTGTTCTGATTCGAATGCCTCGTCGAGCTCCTTCGTCGTTTTTCCTACCGATATGAATATGCACAGTTTTAATACGAGTAACTGAATTATAAAACAAGTGTGTTTTAGGAACTAAGTATGGTTTAGACCAACTCTAAAGTGAGTGAAGAGCTCTGTTATGGACAAAAACAGAGAACTTTAGCTGGGCAGTAGATGTTGGTTGGAGTAAAGTTCAAGAAGTGATATATAAGGAACATAAGAAAGATATTGGAAAAACCCAGCAGAAACTGGAGAATATTACCTCAACTTGCTATGAAATTTTTACAGTTGACCATAGATTAGGCAGAGGTATGTCTTGCAAAATTTCAGACAAAGTTGATGGAAGATGTGGCCTAGGGAATTTTCTTACTATTTGGCTTCTCTGAATTCCTATGGCAATTATAGTTGTCTTGTCATGCTCCAAATTTGGTTTTTCAGAAACTTTAGAGTCTAATGAGTCTAAAGGACTTGGTTTCACTATTTTTGGAGCTTCCTACACATAGATATGGATTTTCCAAACTTGGTTAAAAGTCTGAAAATGTCTCTGTTCATTTTCCCATTTTTCAGAGACATAGAGGATTGAAACAATATTTGGCAAATAAAATGGAGTCCAATGCCTCTGAAACTTTTACTGGAGTTCAAGAATTTCTGGGAGAGTGTCCTGCCAAACTTGGGACTTTTCCAATAAACAGAACGCCTGTAGAAATTCCTACAAGACTTACCTTAAATGAATTAATGAGCCAAATCCAGGGATTTTCATAAATATTGGGCTGCACCCTTGAATAGTACTATTTGAGAGAAATCCAACAAAATTTATTTCACAATTTTTGGAGGTTCCTACACAAAGTTATGGGTCTCCAAATTTTCAACCGAATTAGGAAAATCTGGAAAAGTTTAAACACTGCCCGTGGGTTCCACCTGTCCTCCCTCATCTTCAACCTCACGCCAGACAGGGTCAGTGGCGGCTCCCTCCGGCGAGGGTCGCCCGACCGGCCATCCCGGCCACCTGCAGACCCCCTGCTGGCCGCCACCCCCATTTTCCACCACCCTGAACATGTTGGTGAGGTCGCCGGCGGCCGAATCTCCCCGGAAATCATGGCGCACCGGCAACAGCAAGACCTAGTGACACGACCCCACTGGTCCTGTCGAGCCAGGATCACGCTGAGGGGTGCTGCGTTGCACAACACCGTATAACACACGTCAAAGGTACAAAGCGGAAGCGGAAGCTTTATTACATAAACAAGTTTATTAACATGTTTACATCAAAATAAGTTTAGTCCACACTCGCGGGCGTAGACTAAGCATCAAGTGCACGTTCAGCCCTCGAACGTGTCCTTGCTAGCACACTCGCACACTAACTCTGCGGCGTGCACGACTCCCACTCGACGGGGTTCCCCTCCTGGGGTTCCGTCTCCTCTTCGGGAGTCCCTTCCTCATAGAACCCTGCAAAAGCTTCAAACACAAGCAGTGAGCACGAAGGCTCAGCAAGTCTGACCCGTCTCACCTAAACATGAAACTTCTACATGAGGGTGATGGGTTGCATGAGGTAAAAATCATTTGCAAGGACTCGCCTAATTAGTAGAACCTTACTTTCAAGTTTTAGCAGCAGGTTGTGGAGAACTTTACGCTAAGGCACATGAGAGAGCCGCAATCAAACAAGAAACGCATTTCTCTCATGTACTTTGCCCAAAGTTGAAAAGAACTTTAGTTAGCACTAAGCTACAACATATCATTAACAATCAATATCCAACTTTCAATCAGCAACATTTTAACATGTAACTAGCCTGTTCTTTCTACGTCACGGTACAGTGAACAAGTGGTACTCACTGACCGCGAGGGACGGCGATTATAATCGATTTACACCTGCAGGGTTACCCGAACAACCCGTCACGTACGCCCGTACTCGATGTTGCCTACAACAACCATCACGGACGCCGTACGCGACTACCTTTCACCCGTTAGCCAAATATTGAACCGGTCCCATCGTCCCGAGCAAGAGGTCCCTGCACGCGCATCTCTGTGCCGCCAGCTGATTTACACCTCGAGCTCTCAACCTACCCTCTGAACGACGGGCAATGCCTCAATACCCAGCTACCCGAGTTACATCAGTTTCCCGGTTCCCATATAGCCGGTAGGTCTTCGGTACTGTTCTAGCTTGTTCAACAGGCCCGCACACGGCTCGGTCCTCAATCGACACAAGCGGAGCTACAGCACACAGGCCCCAAAGTCCTGCTGCCCTTACTCTCCGCTCGGTCTCATTTTCTTGCCATGTGTATCATGTGCTATCTCTACCCGAGCAATGTGCCTCTAGCCTATTCTCGCGAGTAGTTCCAACTACTCGACTTGTACCGAATCCTACTCTATCCTAGCAATGCAGTGGCTAACGGGGTTTGCAATCCTAAACCCCAACCCATGGTTTTCTTGGCTATGCAGTGGGGTTTCCAAACAAGACTCTGATGCACAACATAAAGAAAACAAGTATGTGCTCAAAACAATAAAAATTTATAAAATGGTTAATGCAAACCGGGGCTTGCCTTGCTGCTCTTGGTCGTAGGCTAGCTGTTCCTCCGGAGTAACGAAGTCTAGGACTTCGGGTTCCTCCTCGACCTTAGCGACTACATGATAAGAACAATGTATGTATTAATTAAATGCTTTTGTATTAACTTTGAAGTTGTGAAGTCTATAACCTTTACTAGATAGACCTAATGACTGTGAAACTTTTACTGTGGCTTGGTTACAACCTAAACAGAGACTTGGTCAAGTTTTAGTTGCAGCAAAGCTCATTTGAGCCCTCCACAAATAATTATGTCCTTGACCTTAATTAAAGGCTTTTAGGGTGTTCTAAGTATTTTCATGAAACAAACTATGACTTTCTGAAAACTAGATTTTCAGAGGGTTCTAATGGAATTGGTCTCACTTAATTTGGAAGTCTCTAACTAAAGATATGAGCTAAACAATTTCAGAGAAAATTCTGAAAATGTTTCTGAACATTTTCTATTTTCTCTGGAACAGTTTTACTAATCACACCATTAGGTGGACTAAATGAGCTCAAATGGATCTGAAATTTTTATGGTAGTTCAAGGATATTTTGGTGAACATCTCAGCAAAATTTCAGGATTTTCCTCCAAATGATTCTCCAGTTAAAATTCCTAACAATTTAAACTTTAAGGAATTAATTCTGGAGAATTAAGGAATTTCATGAAGTGACACTTGATTTTCTGGAAAGTACTCAAAGAGCTGAATCCAGCAAAATTTGGTTCACTCAATTTGGAGCTTTCTAGCCAAAGTTATAAGGATTTGAAGTTTGAAGGAAATCTGAAAATCGGGGAAAAGTTTAAACTCGCGCGTGGGCCCAGGGGACACGCGTCGCACGCCGAAGCGACAGCACACCGCGGCCCACAAGGCTTTTGCGCGCCAGCACACCCGATCCCGGCCGCAGCCGGATCCCGATTCAAAATATCGGCCGCTGACAGCTGGGGTCCACCCCCTTCTTCAACCTCGCGACACCCGCGCTCCGCCGCCGAGGGACCTCGCCGGAGAGCTCGCCGCTGGCTGCTGTACCGCTCCAAACTTCTTGATTCTGGCCGCCCCTGCCTACTTTTACTTGGGGAACATGATCCGAGGGTCAGCTGCTCATGACAACGGCCGGAGCATGGTCGGCGACGAGCCGCCATATCGGAACGACTTCGGCCATGTCGGCTGATGCTCCTAGTGCCTCAGCTACTTGGGAAACCGGTCGGGGAGCATCAGTGGACCTCAGAGAAGGTCGACATGAACTCGGGGCAGCTCGGGGAAGGCCCGAAATAGGTCCTCACCGTGCGCCCGATACCCCCCGTGCGTTCCGCCATTAGTAGACCTTGAATTACGCCGGGCACAGAAGTTCTCCGGCCCAGAGTTGTGAAGGCAACTTGTGCGTCACCGTGTCTAGTTCGTGTGGGAGTGGCCTGAGGCCCTCTAATCCTTTCTAGAGCACGAATTAAACAGAATCGTACCCGAGGGTCGTTCTGCACACAGAAAGGGGAAAAGTGGAAATTCGCCGCCGGTGAGCAACCACTCGAGCTGTGGCTCGGGGGTGAGCAGCACCGATCACTTGCGCGTCCAAGGGTGCCTTGGCTCGGGCGTGACAACGCCCAGGTTGGGCTGTCCACGAGAGCCCGAGGTGCGGCGGTTTCCAGTTCCGAGTTTGATCTTTCGGCACAGCCGATATCACTCGGTTTCAATCGATTTTTATCAATGGGAAGGATGGAGGATGGTTGCTAGTACCTTGCTGGGACCTTGGAATGGAAAGAGGGAGCTGCGATCGGCTTGATCAAGCAGGAACTCGAGCGGCGGCGATGGCAGTGGGAAAAGCAGTCGCGCACGTCGGTAGCTCGGGGAAATGGTGACTGAGGCACGCCGGGGAGGGAATAAATAGCTCGGCCGGCTGGCCTCCGGCTTGGGGCACGCAGCAGGAGCTGGCGCCGGCTGGCCCCTTCGGTGGCGCGCGCGCACAACAGCCGGGAACCGACTGAACTGTGGTTCAGTCGGTTTGCTTTGAGGCTGAGGCTGACATGTGGGTCCCACTCCTCTTTTAACCTCTGAAATTTATTCCTAACAGCTGTGGTAAACAGTGAACCCTATTCTACCCTTGGCAACTCAAATTATTCACCCAAGAGCCATTTGAATTGATCAAAGTTCAAATGAGGTTTGGTTTGAATGAATTTCAGCACAAGTGCAGTTTGAAATTCAAATAAAGTTTGAATTTCTCCCCCTTAGCTCATGTCAAGATCAACTCCAAATGGAGTGAAAATTGGTGTGTGAGCTCACAAAAATGTGCTGAGCAAGAATATGCCTTCCACTTTTAAATTCAGTGGGTGAAAACAGTTTGAATTTGAATATGTTTTCAAACTGCCCCTTTCCTATCTACACCCAAGATGACCTCAAAAATGTTTTGAATTTGGGTGAAACTTGGCATGGACATCCTTAGCAAAGTGTAGGAGTTTTCATATGTCCAGCCCATCTATATCACATGTGGGAAGTACCACTTTTGCAATGTGTGAGTTTGTTCCCTAATGAGCATGTTGATAATTGTTACTTGCTCTTTATTTGTGTTCATCATTTTTCCTCAAATGAGGTGTGTGGTGTGGTGATGAACACTGCAAATGAGTGTCAAAAACTGAGGCCCTTACATTCCTCCCCCCTTAAAAGAATCTCGTCCCGAGATTATAAGGTGAAAATGAGAGAGAGGACGGTGGAAAAATTACCGGATATGCGACGTGAGAAAGTCGGGGTAGTTAGTGCGAAGGAATTCTTCGCTCTCCCATGTCGCTTCATCCATGGAGTGATTACTCCACAGAACCTTGTAGAACCACAACGTACGGTTGCGTGTGGTTCGGGCCTTTTCATCAATAATCTGCACCGGTTCCTCCCGATAGGTGAGATCCGGTTGCAGTTCTTCAATGTCTTCCAGCTGAACGGTAGTTGATAGCTTGAGACACTTCCTCAGCTGGGAAATGTGAAAGACGTCGTGCACACCGGAAAGTGCTTCTGGTAATCTTAGCCGGTATGCCACCGATCCACATCTTTCGGTAATCTGGAATGGACCGATGAATCGGGGTGCTAACTTTCTTCTCACCCCAAATCTGTTTACGCCCTTCATTGGAGACACTCGTAGGTATACGTGATCTCCAACTTCGAATTGTAATGGGCGCCTCCTCCGGTCCGCATACTGTTTCTGTCGGGATTGAGCGGCTTTTAGGTTCGCTTGAATTAATCGAACCTTTTCTTCCGCGTTGTTGACAAGATCAATCCCGAAGGTAACCCTCTCGCCAGATTCACACCAGTTCAGTGGTGTGCGGCATCTCCTGCCGTATAGCGCCTCGTAGGGCGCCATCTTGATGCTGGCTTGGTACCCATTGTTGTACGAGAACTCGGCTAATGGCAAGTGATCATCCCAATTCTTGCCGTGGTCGATAGCGCAAGCTCGTAGCATGTCTTCTAGGATTTGATTTACCCGCTCCGTTTGCCCATCCGTCTGCGGGTGGTAGGCTGAACTACGGATCAGCTTCGTCCCCAAGGCAGCGTGGAGCTGCTCCCAAAAACGGGACACAAATAAAGTGCCCCGGTCCGATACGATAGTACGGGGTACGCCGTATAAGCATAGGATCCGTGAGATGTACAGTTCAGCGTACTTCTTGGCGTTGTAGTTGGTGTTGACCGGGATGAAATGGGCAACTTTGGTGAGCCGATCGACGATCACCCACACAGAATCATGTTTCTGTAAGGTGGTGGGTAAACCGACGACGAAATCCATGCTCACGTCCTCCCACTTCCAGGCAGGAATGCCCAGTGGTTGCAGCAGTCCCGGTTTCCGCATGTGGTCTGCCTTCACCCGTCGACATGTATCACACTCGGACACGTATTTTGCAGTCTCTCGCTTCATCCGTGTCCACCAAAACTTGCTTCTGAGTTCTTGATACATCTTGTTGCTGCCGGGGTGAATAGAAAACTTTGATAAGTGAGCCTCATCAAAGATTTTCTTCCGTAACTCCGGGTTTCGGGGTACGACGATCCGGTCCTTGAACCATAGGACGCCGTCTCCGTCCTTCCGGAAACATTTCAACTCCCCACTGTCTACACGTCTCCGCAAATGTGACATGCCCTTGTCATTCTTCTGGGCTGCCGCTATCTCTTCACGGATGGTGGGGATCAAAGCTAGGTTGTAGAGAGCTCCATGTGGAATCACATGTAGTGGTGGTTCGCTCTCTTCCAACGGTGTGATGGTCAGATTATTGACGTGTGACTTGCGGCTTAGCGCGTCTGCCACAACGTTTGCCTTGCCCGGATGATAATGGATCTCTATCTCGTAATCCTTTATCAGTTCCAACCATCTTCGTTGCCTCATGTTCAGCTCCTTCTGAGTGAAGATGTACTTGAGGCTTTTGTGGTCGGTATATAAATGTACGAGGTTACCGAGTAGGTAGTGCCTCCACATTTTCAGTGCAAGTACCACGGCAGCGAGCTCCAAATCGTGAGTTGGATAATTTTGCTCATGGTTCCTAAGCTGTCGTGATCCATACGCAACCACTCTTCGGTCTTGCATCAGCACACATCCGAGCCCAATGCCGGATGCATCGCAGTACACATCGAACGGTTTTGTTGTGTCTGGCTGCGCCAAAACCGGTGCTGATGTTAGGTGCTTGACTAAAGCCTTGAATGCTGCTTCACATGCTGGACTCCAAACATATTTGGTAGCCTTCTTCAGCAGCTCTGTCATTGGCCTGGCAATCTTCGAGAAGTTCGGAATGAACCTCCGATAATATCCCGCGAGTCCGAGGAAACTCCGTACCTCATGAACAGTTCTCGGGGATTTCCAATTCAGCACTTGCGTGATTTTGCTCGGGTCCACAGCGATACCCTCCGCCGAGATGATATGCCCGAGGAAAGGCACTTGCGATATCCAAAATTCGCATTTGCTGAACTTTGCGTATAACTTGTGATCCCGCAGCCGTTGCAAGACTATACGCAGATGTTTCTTGTGATCTTCCTCCGACTTGGAATATACCAGGATGTCGTCGATGAAGACCACGACAAACTTGTCCAGCTCCGGCATGAACACCGAGTTCATTAAGTACATGAAGTGAGCTGGAGCATTGGTGAGGCCAAAGGACATGACCAGGTACTCATAAAGTCCGTACCTTGTCGAAAAAGCTGTCTTTGGAATGTCCTCAGCCCTGATCTTAATCTGATGGTACCCGGATCTTAAATCCATCTTGGAAAAGACCTTTGCTTCGACCAACTGATCAAACAACATGTCGATCCGTGGCAACGGGTACTTGTTCTTGATGGTTACGGCATTTAATGGACGGTAGTCCACGCAAAGCCGCAACGTTTCATCCTTCTTTTTGACAAATAATGCCGAACAGCCCCATGGCGAGGAGCTCGGCCTAATAAAACCCTTCTCCAGAAGGTCCGTGAGCTGAATCTTCAGTTCCGCCAACTCCTTGGGCGCCATCTTGTACGGCCTTCGGGATATTGGCATGGTTCCCGGTGCAAGTTCAATCTTGAACTCCACCTCTCTATCGGGTGGCATCCCCGGCAAATCATCCGGGAATACATCAGGGAATTCTCGGACCACTGGAATGTCTTCCAATCTGATGGTTGTGGCTTGATAGACACTTGGAAGTTTTATTTCTGGACTGTCCAGAAATAATGAGTGAGAACCGTGCACTTCTGAGTTTAAGTGCACGACTCGAAGGACGGTGTCTAAAACAGCGCCGTGGCGGGTTAACCACGACATCCCTAGGATGACATCGACCTTCTGTCCCTCTAAGATAATGAGAGACGTGGGGTACACTCTACCCGCTAAGCATAATGGTGCTTTGGAGACCATTACGCTTGCTGAAATCTTCCCACCCGGTGAACAAATTAAATATGGACTATCGGTGGGTAGTATTGGCAAGCTGTGTTTAGCAATGAAAGCTTGGCTAATAAAATTATGCGTGGCGCCTGAATCAAATAGTACTATAGCGGGATGCTGGTGGAGTTGGAACATACCCGCAAGGATTGGCTCGCCCTCCGGCACGTCCTCAATGGCAAGCTGGTGGACAGTACCGGGCCTAGGGTTTGCCCGCCGCGCATTAGTAGGGTTCCGGGGTTGATTCCTCCCCGGAAACTGTGGTGCCACTCCGCCGCCTTGCCTCTCCGGGCAACTGCTCGCGAAGTGTCCTGGACGACCACACTTGTAACATGTGGCCGCTGCTGGTGGAGTACTCGGGGGACGAAAGCCCGGCATGCGTTGCGGAGGTGCAAACGCACGCGGCATCGCCCGCTGCTGCTGTTGTTGTTGCGGTGGTGCTGGCAGTGCCGGCCGGAATGCCGGTGAAGAATACGGCCGACCGCGGAACGGCATCGACCGCTGTGGTGGCTGCCAGCGCGGACCTGATGGTGGGCGATTCACCATCCGAAACTTCTGAGAAGGACCGCCTCCTTCTCCGCTGCTCTGTGGCGCGCTTCGCTTTCGCTCTGCCGCCGCCAACTCCTTGCCGGAGTCTTCCTGAACAATCGCAGCATCAATTATGTCGTTGAGGCTGCCGCGATTGAACATCGCCAGCTTGTCCTTCAGGAGCGGGTTAAGCCCCTGGTAAAAGTGGTCCCGCCGCTTCTCGTCCGTATCTGCGTGATACGACGCGTAGAGTGCGAGATCGTTGAACGCTCTGGAGTACTCCAGCGCGTTCCGGCTCCCTTGTTGCAGGTGTAGGAATTCCTGCGTCTTCCTCTTCATCAAACCGGACGGTATATGATAGGCCCGGAAGGCCGTCCGAAACTCCGCCCAGGTCATCACTCGGTCGGTGGGTTGTGAAGCACAAAAGTTGGCCCACCACGCGCTCGCGGATCCTTGGAGCTGCTGGACCGCGAACTGAGTCTTGCGCTGCTCGCTGATTTGGAGCAGCCCGAACTTCATCTCTATGGCGCGGAGCCAGTTGTCCGCGTCAAGTGGTTCATCCGCCCTTGAGAATACAGGGGGATGAGTCGCCAGGAAGTCAGAGTAGGAGCTCTGTTGGCGCTCCTCACGATCTTGACGTCTCTCTGGGCGAGACGTATTCGCAATTAACGTTTGCAGCAGCTCTGTATGCTGCTGATGTGAACCCGCCATTGCCGCGACAATGTCGGCCAATGTAACCGTTGGCAGTGGCGGTGGCGGTGTTTGCTGTTGTTGTTGCTGCTGCTGTCCCGAGGAGTCCTCGGGAGGCGGTTGGGAGGTCTCTCCCCCTTGGCTAGTACCTCCAACATCAGGGTTGGCACGAGTACGCGTCATTCTGAAATTCAACACAGCAGCAATTAGCACATGTCTTACTCAAAATTCCATAAACAGCAGTAAGTATTGAAGCGACGCATGACTAACTTGCACAACATTCACATATATTGATAAAGCATAAACTTTATACAAGATACATTATTCTCGGACCTCCGAGAAGTCGTGCTCATGCCGTCACTACCTATACATACGCTACTGTCTACACGACATGTCACCGATTACAAAAGTTGGGTTACGCTACCCTAGCTGCCCTACTTGGCAACCGTAACCCCCTACTCGGAGTAGAACTCGACCTCCTGTGGGTCGTCCTCCTCCGGTACCTCTGCTGGTGGCTCGGGGTCTACCACCTCTTCTCCCATTCCAGGTTCTCCCATGGCTGGAAGACCCAAGACTACCGGTACGCCCAATACCGGGGGCACGAGGTCCTGCAATGCATGCACCTCGTCCATAGCCTGGTTGTAGTCCTCTTCCCAGCCTTGTCCTTCCTCAATAGCGTCGTCCCGCTCTTGAGCAAGGTCCTCATTCTGCTGGGTTAGGGTCTGCACCAGCTCTTGCAACGCCGCAATGTCAATACGGCTCTTCTTCTTTGCCTTCTTCAGACGACGCAACTGATTGTGTTGTTCATTCAGTCGCTTGATCGTCGGAAGGAGCACATTGCGGAGTGCATTGTGAGCACTCTCAAAATGATCTCCACGGCTTGTGCTCTCCTTGAGCTTGGTGGCGAGATGCTCCGTATGAACAGCTTGGCTGTCCATCACAGCGTTTCCCGCCCTCATTTCGAGGCTGAGATTTGCCTCCGCGGGGTTGTACCTTGGGCAACTCGGGTTTGTTGCCTCTAGGTACCTCTCTTCCCACACATGCTGAGCTCGTCCCTCCACCGGAACGAGTGCGTATGGAGTGCCCTCCATAGCCTGCACGTGTAGTTGGCAGAAGCGTGACATGGTGTCACGGGCTGCCACTTGCCACATCCCTTCCGGTTGTCTTCCTCTCACCGTGACGGTGAATGGCACCCAACCGGGTGGCGTAGGCCCTGCAGGAACCTCGACATGGATCGTCCACGTCTTGTTCCCCTCTTCGCCTTCTTCCTTGGCGAAGTATTGCGGCATCTGGTTGTACCCGAAATATTGGAGCATTAGCCACAATGCTCCCGGGTAGCCGCTACGGTCAGAGCAGTGGGAAACTACCCACCCGTTCTCCAACCGTTTATCTGCTGCCATCTGTAAAAATATATTTGAGAAATGTCAAATATTTATTTAAACAGTAAACCATTGAGTTATAACATAAGATATGTCATTGAACCCTTAACACTTGGAAACATAGTTCAAATTTTTAAACAAATTTGACTGCTGATCTGCTGTTCCCATGACAGCCCTGACCAGTTTCAATATCAATCTGATTTAGGCCAGGTTAAAAGCAAAACCAGTCCTGGAGCTCAACATCAAAGTTAAAGTTAACTTCAATAGCTTTCCAGAAAGTATTTGGTTGGCCTAAGATCTGCTCTGGTTCAAAAGTTATGAGATGTCAAAGTTAACAGAATTTCTGGAAACAATTGGACAGCACCTCCCTGCCTTAGGTACTGATTTGATCCAAGAATTCCAGTTAATTCTGTTCCTAATCTGACAAAACTTTCTGTTACAAAGTTGTAACCCATCTCATAAGCTTCCAAGAACCACCTCATTTTCTATTTTTGGATTTTTATGCAGGAAGTTATGCTTAATTTACAGAGAGTCTACAGAGAGTCTTTGCTCCGTCCTGTTTTCTGGACAGTTTCAACTCTACTGCATTTTTCGAGTGGTTAAGGGATGAAACACCTCTGGAACTCAACAGAAAAGTTGTAAAGCTCCTCCAAAGCTTTCCAGAAATGTATCATACGACCCCAACCTCGAAAGAACTCAACCTCTAACCTCTGATTAACTTCAGCCTTGATTTAGCTGAAAACAGAGTGCTTTGTCCTTAACATCCTATAAGTTGAAAACTTATTAACTTTGAATATCCTGTTCAAGGGAAGGAGTTACATCAAGTTTTACTACTTTGGATCAAAACCTTCAAGTTTTTAAATGAAGTTGTTCATTTAGTTGGGTGTGACGTCGAGGCGTCACCAGATCATGTCGGTACTACGTCCTCACAAAGGAAAAACCTATACCGGATTTAGCCGGCTTCGTTAGTTCAGTGGCACTACTCGTCACTCGCACACGGATGCTACACGTCTACCGTTTCGTGGTAAGGCTACCTGCAGAAACTCAAACAATCATCAGACTCGGCTGCACACCGAGCCCGGAATCCATACAGTTTGTACACCCGGCCGTCATCACTCGCCCGGATGTTCTCAAGCCAAACACGCCTTGAGTTACGTGTTCACGTTTCAGACCACGTGACGGGGTCTCCCATGTTGCACCACGCACGCCAGGGACAGACGTTGCTCGAATACCCCAAACGACATGAAGAGTCGTAGAGGATATCAAAGCGGGTCGGGTTACCTGCCACCCGTGGGGCTCCACCCTTCAGCTTGTGCGCACTGGTGGACAGCGCTTACGTGCACCCCCCAAGACATGAACGTCCCGAGATGCACGATTTTCCGACATAACAAATAGGTTACTAAGCCACTTTCTATATACTAATAACATCCTTATACGGGCTACTAACTCGTTCCTCACTGGATTTTTGAAAAAGAAGACCTTTGTACTGTGTTAAACCTCAAGCGAGCTCTGATACCACGCTGACACGACCCCACTGGTCCTGTCGAGCCAGGATCACGCTGAGGGGTGCTGCGTTGCACAACACCGTATAACACACGTCAAAGGTACAAAGCGGAAGCGGAAGCTTTATTACATAAACAAGTTTATTAACATGTTTACATCAAAATAAGTTTAGTCCACACTCGCGGGCGTAGACTAAGCATCAAGTGCACGTTCAGCCCTCGAACGTGTCCTTGCTAGCACACTCGCACACTAACTCTGCGGCGTGCACGACTCCCACTCGACGGGGTTCCCCTCCTGGGGTTCCGTCTCCTCTTCGGGAGTCCCTTCCTCATAGAACCCTGCAAAAGCTTCAAACACAAGCAGTGAGCACGAAGGCTCAGCAAGTCTGACCCGTCTCACCTAAACATGAAACTTCTACATGAGGGTGATGGGTTGCATGAGGTAAAAATCATTTGCAAGGACTCGCCTAATTAGTAGAACCTTACTTTCAAGTTTTAGCAGCAGGTTGTGGAGAACTTTACGCTAAGGCACATGAGAGAGCCGCAATCAAACAAGAAACGCATTTCTCTCATGTACTTTGCCCAAAGTTGAAAAGAACTTTAGTTAGCACTAAGCTACAACATATCATTAACAATCAATATCCAACTTTCAATCAGCAACATTTTAACATGTAACTAGCCTGTTCTTTCTACGTCACGGTACAGTGAACAAGTGGTACTCACTGACCGCGAGGGACGGCGATTATAATCGATTTACACCTGCAGGGTTACCCGAACAACCCGTCACGTACGCCCGTACTCGATGTTGCCTACAACAACCATCACGGACGCCGTACGCGACTACCTTTCACCCGTTAGCCAAATATTGAACCGGTCCCATCGTCCCGAGCAAGAGGTCCCTGCACGCGCATCTCTGTGCCGCCAGCTGATTTACACCTCGAGCTCTCAACCTACCCTCTGAACGACGGGCAATGCCTCAATACCCAGCTACCCGAGTTACATCAGTTTCCCGGTTCCCATATAGCCGGTAGGTCTTCGGTACTGTTCTAGCTTGTTCAACAGGCCCGCACACGGCTCGGTCCTCAATCGACACAAGCGGAGCTACAGCACACAGGCCCCAAAGTCCTGCTGCCCTTACTCTCCGCTCGGTCTCATTTTCTTGCCATGTGTATCATGTGCTATCTCTACCCGAGCAATGTGCCTCTAGCCTATTCTCGCGAGTAGTTCCAACTACTCGACTTGTACCGAATCCTACTCTATCCTAGCAATGCAGTGGCTAACGGGGTTTGCAATCCTAAACCCCAACCCATGGTTTTCTTGGCTATGCAGTGGGGTTTCCAAACAAGACTCTGATGCACAACATAAAGAAAACAAGTATGTGCTCAAAACAATAAAAATTTATAAAATGGTTAATGCAAACCGGGGCTTGCCTTGCTGCTCTTGGTCGTAGGCTAGCTGTTCCTCCGGAGTAACGAAGTCTAGGACTTCGGGTTCCTCCTCGACCTTAGCGACTACATGATAAGAACAATGTATGTATTAATTAAATGCTTTTGTATTAACTTTGAAGTTGTGAAGTCTATAACCTTTACTAGATAGACCTAATGACTGTGAAACTTTTACTGTGGCTTGGTTACAACCTAAACAGAGACTTGGTCAAGTTTTAGTTGCAGCAAAGCTCATTTGAGCCCTCCACAAATAATTATGTCCTTGACCTTAATTAAAGGCTTTTAGGGTGTTCTAAGTATTTTCATGAAACAAACTATGACTTTCTGAAAACTAGATTTTCAGAGGGTTCTAATGGAATTGGTCTCACTTAATTTGGAAGTCTCTAACTAAAGATATGAGCTAAACAATTTCAGAGAAAATTCTGAAAATGTTTCTGAACATTTTCTATTTTCTCTGGAACAGTTTTACTAATCACACCATTAGGTGGACTAAATGAGCTCAAATGGATCTGAAATTTTTATGGTAGTTCAAGGATATTTTGGTGAACATCTCAGCAAAATTTCAGGATTTTCCTCCAAATGATTCTCCAGTTAAAATTCCTAACAATTTAAACTTTAAGGAATTAATTCTGGAGAATTAAGGAATTTCATGAAGTGACACTTGATTTTCTGGAAAGTACTCAAAGAGCTGAATCCAGCAAAATTTGGTTCACTCAATTTGGAGCTTTCTAGCCAAAGTTATAAGGATTTGAAGTTTGAAGGAAATCTGAAAATCGGGGAAAAGTTTAAACTCGCGCGTGGGCCCAGGGGACACGCGTCGCACGCCGAAGCGACAGCACACCGCGGCCCACAAGGCTTTTGCGCGCCAGCACACCCGATCCCGGCCGCAGCCGGATCCCGATTCAAAATATCGGCCGCTGACAGCTGGGGTCCACCCCCTTCTTCAACCTCGCGACACCCGCGCTCCGCCGCCGAGGGACCTCGCCGGAGAGCTCGCCGCTGGCTGCTGTACCGCTCCAAACTTCTTGATTCTGGCCGCCCCTGCCTACTTTTACTTGGGGAACATGATCCGAGGGTCAGCTGCTCATGACAACGGCCGGAGCATGGTCGGCGACGAGCCGCCATATCGGAACGACTTCGGCCATGTCGGCTGATGCTCCTAGTGCCTCAGCTACTTGGGAAACCGGTCGGGGAGCATCAGTGGACCTCAGAGAAGGTCGACATGAACTCGGGGCAGCTCGGGGAAGGCCCGAAATAGGTCCTCACCGTGCGCCCGATACCCCCCGTGCGTTCCGCCATTAGTAGACCTTGAATTACGCCGGGCACAGAAGTTCTCCGGCCCAGAGTTGTGAAGGCAACTTGTGCGTCACCGTGTCTAGTTCGTGTGGGAGTGGCCTGAGGCCCTCTAATCCTTTCTAGAGCACGAATTAAACAGAATCGTACCCGAGGGTCGTTCTGCACACAGAAAGGGGAAAAGTGGAAATTCGCCGCCGGTGAGCAACCACTCGAGCTGTGGCTCGGGGGTGAGCAGCACCGATCACTTGCGCGTCCAAGGGTGCCTTGGCTCGGGCGTGACAACGCCCAGGTTGGGCTGTCCACGAGAGCCCGAGGTGCGGCGGTTTCCAGTTCCGAGTTTGATCTTTCGGCACAGCCGATATCACTCGGTTTCAATCGATTTTTATCAATGGGAAGGATGGAGGATGGTTGCTAGTACCTTGCTGGGACCTTGGAATGGAAAGAGGGAGCTGCGATCGGCTTGATCAAGCAGGAACTCGAGCGGCGGCGATGGCAGTGGGAAAAGCAGTCGCGCACGTCGGTAGCTCGGGGAAATGGTGACTGAGGCACGCCGGGGAGGGAATAAATAGCTCGGCCGGCTGGCCTCCGGCTTGGGGCACGCAGCAGGAGCTGGCGCCGGCTGGCCCCTTCGGTGGCGCGCGCGCACAACAGCCGGGAACCGACTGAACTGTGGTTCAGTCGGTTTGCTTTGAGGCTGAGGCTGACATGTGGGTCCCACTCCTCTTTTAACCTCTGAAATTTATTCCTAACAGCTGTGGTAAACAGTGAACCCTATTCTACCCTTGGCAACTCAAATTATTCACCCAAGAGCCATTTGAATTGATCAAAGTTCAAATGAGGTTTGGTTTGAATGAATTTCAGCACAAGTGCAGTTTGAAATTCAAATAAAGTTTGAATTTCTCCCCCTTAGCTCATGTCAAGATCAACTCCAAATGGAGTGAAAATTGGTGTGTGAGCTCACAAAAATGTGCTGAGCAAGAATATGCCTTCCACTTTTAAATTCAGTGGGTGAAAACAGTTTGAATTTGAATATGTTTTCAAACTGCCCCTTTCCTATCTACACCCAAGATGACCTCAAAAATGTTTTGAATTTGGGTGAAACTTGGCATGGACATCCTTAGCAAAGTGTAGGAGTTTTCATATGTCCAGCCCATCTATATCACATGTGGGAAGTACCACTTTTGCAATGTGTGAGTTTGTTCCCTAATGAGCATGTTGATAATTGTTACTTGCTCTTTATTTGTGTTCATCATTTTTCCTCAAATGAGGTGTGTGGTGTGGTGATGAACACTGCAAATGAGTGTCAAAAACTGAGGCCCTTACACCTAGGGCTCCGGCGAGGTCGTGCACGGTGAATTCTCCACCAAATGATCGGTTCTTGGGCTCTAAAGCACCAGGGAATCGTGTATAAGGTTGACATAAGGTTTAAAGGAGCCGGGGAGCGCTCCAAACCTATCGGCACCGTGCGCCCGACGTGGTCCAGCGGTATTCCCTCAAAAAGAACTCGGATTTCTTACTCTATACCTAATTTCTCGGCCTAAAATCTATGGAGGAGGTGTGCTAGGAAGTTAAGAACTTGTGTGCGGAGTTTGGAACACATCCAACACGAATTAAGGACGAATTTTACAATTTCTTACCTCGGGGTCAGTTTGTGCCGCCCGGGAGAAAATCTTGGAATTCTCCCTCTCTGATCAATAGCTAGGGCTGAGCTTCGGAGAGGAGTAGCTCCAGTTGTGGGTGCACCTATGAGTAAGCTCGTTTGGGCTTGAACTTGCTCGGATTGAGCTGTCCACGGTGACACAACTCGGTTCTTCACAGTTTACTCGAGAGCTGCAGAACCTTTGCTGTTTTCCGGTGCAAACAAGCTCAGGACAGGGGAGGAAAACGGCTAGCCGGCTAGAGCACTGGTGGGCGCATCTTTTTTGTGTGGAGAGCTCGAGCAAAAGAGGTTCAGTTGGTGGCTGGCCGTAGGAAGAACAGAGCACAGCGCCTGCGTCGGTTTTCTCGGGAGAGCGCTGCGTGAACGAGCGAGAGGAGAAATAGTTCACGGGGCTGGGAGCTACGTGCTTATCGGTCGGCCACTGGATCACCCCGAGCAGGAGGTGGCATCGACCGACGTCGGTGGCTTCGGCTGTCAGGAGGTGGCGCGAGCTGAAGACTCGCTGCAGTCGGTTTGCATTTTGTGAGACTGACCGGTGGGGTCCACAGCCGCAATCCTCCCTCCTTTCTGTGCTTTAGGATTCCCACACGGATTTTGTATGAAAATTTCCAAAATCAGAGTGTAGACCAAAAGGAATATGAAAAACAAAATGATGCACTCAAATTTAAATTCGGTGAAGTTGGAATTTGAAACTGAGGTTTAAATTCAAATTCGAGCTTTCTCCCGTTTAAATTCCAACAAATAAGAAGTCCTTTTCAAATGCTCTGAAAATTTGCCGGGCTATTATTGGATGTGTGGAGAACCAAATGATAGCTTTAGATCTCCGTGTTCGGGAATTTTTGCAAGTTCAAGTTTAGACTTGGAGCTCACACTGTTAAATTCAAAAGTTTAAATTCCCTCTCATTTTCTCGGTGTGTCTTGCAGCTCCACTTGCTAGAGTTTTGGGATTTCACATCCAGCGCGCCAGCACACCGGATCCGGGCCACAACAGATCGAAGATTTAAACTTTACAGCCGCTTTCAGCCAGGGCCCATGCCTCCTTCTTCCTTCTCCGGCTGCTTTCCCGCACCCGCGCGCTCCCCCTCGCCGGAGTAACAGGCTGCTCACCGGACGACCGTCTCCGGCCACCATCCGAGCTGGGCCTCCCCGTTAGGGCATTATGGAGGCCGGGGAACATGACTGTGGAACTTGCCTAGGCTGCTAGTGATCGGAAATACCCCGGCGACGTGCGGCAGCCTTGGTCGGAGTTCGGCGCCGTCAGCCGAGGTTTCCAGCCCGCCAAGAGCTCGACTAAAACGCTCTACAACACCAGTTGTTGATAACCAAGCTCGGCATGGCCTCCAAATGGCTCTGGAACGGCCACAAGTCGGTCGTCACCGTACGCCCGCGGTGTGCCGCCATGAACATGTTCGGTAGAGCTCGGAATAGACCGCTCTGAGTCGGTTTCAAGTCCAAGTTGCTAAAAGAAAAATGATCGCCGGCTAGTTCGGCCTGTGTGTGCAATATTTGACAAGCTATGGAAGATTACAGAGTGAGAATTTTGGCGGCAAGTACCGGACACTCGGTTTGAAGCCGCCGGAGAAAAATCCCGAAACTCGTCATCGATACTTCACGATTTGGCTTGAGCTTCGGGTGAGAGCAGCTCGGTGGCCATGCTCTCCCGTTGCCGCGCTTGCTCGGCCGTGAAAACCCCTGTGGAGGGCTATCCACGTGAAGCTGATGGACGCTCTTCTTTAGGTCGCCGCTGAGACAGCTATTCTCGGGGAACAGAGGCCGAAGCTCAGCAGTTTGGTTGTCGGGGAGGTGTAAACGGAGCTCGTGGTGTTGTCTAGCAGCTCGGGGTGAAGAGGGTGCAAGTGTTTTTCGGCTTTTCGGTTGATCTCTGAGGCACGGCGGTGTGAGGGCTCTGTGGCCGTGTTTCTCGTGAGGAGTAGAAAGCAAAAAGCAAATAGCTCGGTCTGGAGAGGAGGATCACGTCGAGCGCACGAGGGGGGCATTCATTCGGTCTCCAGCATGAGAGAAGAGAGAACAGGAGGTGGCGCCGCTGCCCTCGGTGGCTCACTGTGGAGAAGCTCCTCGTGGGGTTGGAAACAGAGACCAAAACTTAGTGTGTAAGCCACATCTTTTCAGCTCAATGACATGTGGGTACCACCCCACATTTTCATCCCAAAATATCTTCTCATGTTGATCTCTCAAATTCTAAAGTTTTGAAGTTTAAATGTGGGCTAGCATTTGAATTTCCCCAAATTCAGTTTGAACTTGCATAGCAAATTTGAATTTGGTTGAAATCTGAAAATGCTTCTATTTAACTCCTTTTTGAGCCCACCCTCAAATGACAAGTTTGTCATCAAACGTTTTCCACAATTTCCAAACCATATGGCTGCATGAGTATTCAAAGTTTTTTGGCCACCATTTGTTTGAACTTTGAATTTAAAATCTGATTTTTAAACATTCATGCAAAGAGGTATTTAAATCTTTATTAGTTCAACACCTTCAAATAAAAATCTGAGCCTCATTTTGGATGATCATCCATGTATCACTTTGCATGAAGAGAAGTTTTAGCAAGTCCCATTTTTCATGCCTTTGCCACACATATGAATTCAAAACTCGGTTTTATTCATATACATTTTTGGGACTTTTACATTCCTCCCCCCTTAAAAGAATCTCGTCCCGAGATTACAAAAGAAGAACGAGACGGGAGAGGTAATTTACAAACTGTACCAATGATAAAAGTTCCGGATAATTGGTGCGGAGGTAATATTCATTTTCCCACGTCGCCTCTTCCGTGGTATGATTACTTCACAACACCTTGTAAAATATGATCGTCCGGTTCCGTGTTACCCGGGTCTTTACATCCAAAATCTGAACCGGTCGCTCGGTGTAGGTAAGGTCCGCTTTCAACTCGTCGATTTCTTTGGTGTGGACAGCAGCGGTGAATTTCAGGTACTTCCGCAGCTGTGACACATGAAATATATCATTAAGACCCGCAAGGATTGCCGGTAATTACAGCCGGTATGCTACGGGTCCCCACTTCTCGTGATAGCAAAAGGACATATAAAGTGGGGAGCGAGTTTCCCCTTTACACCGAACCGGTGAACTCCCTTCATCGGAGATACATGAAGGTAAACATGCTCTCCGACGTCAAAATGCAATGGCCTACGCCTTTGATCAGCGTAGATCTTCTGTCGGGATTATGCAGCCTTCAAATTTTCTTGTATCAACCGAACCCGGTCTTCGGCTTCGTTGACAAGATCAACCCCAAACAGAACTCTTTCACCGGACTCACACCAATAAAGCGGTGTGCGATATTTTTTTCCGTAACTCCGGGTTACGGGGTACGACTATCCTGTTCTTGAACCACAGGACACCATCTCCGTCCATCCGGAAACATTTCAGTTCCCCACTGTCTATACGTCTCCGCAAATGTGACATACCCTTGTCATATTTCTGAGCTGCCACCCTCTCTTCACGGATGGTGGGGATAAAAGCTAAATTGTAGAGAGCTCTATGGGGAACCACATGTAATGGTGGCTCGCTCTCTTCCAAAGTTGTGATGGTCAGATTATGAATGTGTGACATGCGATTCAGCGCATCCGCCCCACGTTTACTTTGCCGAGGTGATAATGGATCTCTATTTTGTAATCCTTTATCAACTCCAACCATCTTTGCTGCCTCATGTTCAACTCTTTCTGAGTGAATATGTACTCGAGGCTCTTGTGGTCGCCGAGTAGGTAATGCCTCCACATCTTGAGTGTACCACGGCAGCGAGCTCTAAGTCATGAGTTGGAAATTTTTTCTCATGGTTGCCTAGCTGCTGTGATCCTTAGCGACCACCCTTCTGTCTTGCATCAGCACATATCCGAGCCCAAAGCCAGATGCATTGCAGTACACATCGAACGGTTTGGTTGTGTCTGGCTGCGCTAAAACCGGTGTTGATGTTAGGTGCTTCACTAATGCCTTCAACACTGCTTTACATGCTGGACTCCAAAGCTATTTGGTAGCCTTCTTCATCAGCTATGTCATAGGCTTGGCAATCTTCGAGAAGTTTGGAATGAACCTCCGATAACACCCCGCAAGTCCGAGTAATTTCCGTACCTCATGAATCGACCCCGGGGACTTTCAAATGCAGCACTGGTGCGATCTTGCTCGGGTCTGCAGCAATTCCCATCTCTGAGATAATATGCCCGAGACAAAGTACATGTGATATCTAGAATTCACACTTTCTGAATTTCGCGTATAGCTTATGATCCGCAGCCTTTGCAAGACTATACGCAGATGCTTCTCGTGTTCTCCCTCCGACTTGGAATAAACCAGTAGGTCGTCAATGAAGACCATGACAAACATGTCCAGTTCCGGCATGAATACTGAGTTCATCAAGTACATGAACTGAGCTGGAGTGTTGGTGAGGCCAAGGAACATGACAAGGTACTCATAAAATCCGTACCTCGTCAAAAACCTGTCTTCGGAAGAATATCCTCAACCCGTATCTTAATCTGATGGTACCCTGATCTTAAGTCCATCTAGGAAAAGATCTTTGTTTCGACCAACTGATCAAACAAAATGTTGATCCATGGCAACGGGTACTTATTCTTGATTGCACGGTGTTGAACGGACGAACACCACATAAAGTCGTAGTGTTTCGTTCCTCTTCTTTACAAACAATGCTGAACAACCCCAATGTGACAAACTCAGTCGTATAAAACTTTTGCTCCTAAGATTATTCTGCAGTGTCTTCCAATCTGCCCATTCATTGGGTGCCATGTTGTACGGCCTTCGTGAACTCGGTGGTGTTCCCAGCGCAAGTTCCATCTGGAACTGTACGTCCCGTTCGGACAGCATGCCCAGTAAATAATTGGGAAACACATCCTGACATTCATGTACCACCAGAATGTCCTCACTCTTAACATTTTTCCAAGTGGTCAATATTGCAATCTGTTGCCGACTGGCGTCCAGAACTAATGTATGAAGACCGTGCTGAGGAGAGTTGAGTTTAACAGTTCAAGAACTGATGCTGAGAACCGCATTGTGGTAATTCAACCACGGCATCCCCAAAATAATATCGATCTTCAGACCCCGAGAAAAATGAGGGTCGTGGGTTATAGTCTAACCCCCAAATAAAGAGGTGCTCGGAAGACATCATCACTTGTTGTAATGCTGCCCCAGGCGAAGACATGAGGTATTGCCTCTTTGTATAAGTAGTTTGGAGCTGATGTTGAGCCACAAAAAGACTGACTAATAAAGCTAGGTGTGTCATCAGCGTCGAAGAGAATTAATACCGGTACCTAATTAAGAGAGAGCATCTCTGCTATCGCGGCTTCTCCTTCCGAAACATCCACAATCACTATCTAGTGAATGTTGCTCCTTGTCTGCCTTCTTTCCTGCATATATAGGTACGGGTTTGAATATTGAAAACATTATGACCCGCATCCTTGAATTCCCTCCAGACATTACCTAGCATAATGGCCCATCCGACCACAAGTGAAGCACAGATGTCTCTCCGGTGCCTCGCTGACCTGTGGTTGGGAGCTAGGTACATATAGCTGCAGCGATGGAACACAAACCACCGTCTGATACTGCTGTTCTGCAGGTGGTGCAAGTTCTGGTACTTGATCTCAGCAGTATGTGAAAGTATGTAAAACATGAACATGCTAAAACTTTATGAAAGCATAACAAAGTTTCATGTTTACACATCTTCCTAAAGCCAACATAATCAGTACACTATTCTGTACAGAATAGACCTTTCTGTACTTAACCTAGACTTTGATCCGGTTACCTGAATTTTCATAACTCCAGTTGAATTCAAAAGTTAAAGTTAACCTCAGTATCTTTTCAACGAGTCCTCATATGCCCCTAGATCATTTCTGGATCAAAAGTTATGATTGTTCAAAGTTGAAAGAATTTCTGGATAAAATTTGCCAGCATCTCCTTTGTATGTGGCTGTTTTCATCACAGTTGTACATAAAAATGGAGTACAACACTGAACAAACTATGGACTACAAAATCGTTGCAAATTTCATAACCTTTCCATCGGTGTATTATATGACCCTTAGGGATTTTTCTACAGAATGTTATGGCTAATTTACAGAAACATCCAGAGAAGTTTGCAGCTGTTCTGTTTTTCTGGACAGTTTGCATTCATCTGGACATTCAACCAAGTTGGCATTTGATGTTGCTCTGGAGTTCCACACAAAAGTTTTAGATAACTTAAAAACCTTTCCAAACCTATATCATACACCTCTATTGGGTCAAATTACTCAGAGTTATGCTCTATCAAAGTCCAGCAAAAATTTCTGCCAGAACAGAGCACTCTGTTTTTGGATCAAATGAAGCCTAGCAAGTCTCTTATTCGAAGCATATTTCAAATGAAGAGCTCAGTAACTAATATGTGCTTTCAAAAATCCATTTTTAGTTTGAAATTTAGACATGAATGATTTCTTCATAGGAAAGAAAACTATCAAATGTAGTACGGTGGCGATGCACCATAAGACATATGGCGGTACTACGTTGCCTCACAAAAGAAAATACTAACCGGATTACACCGGTATATACATATTCTTAGGTGGCACTAAGAAGGTCACTCACAAATATGTTCTACTCGTACTATGGTTTTCGTGGTTAGTACCTACATAAAACACACTCAATCATCAGGTTCGGCTGCACATCGAACCTGGTCCCAATACAGTTCATACACCCGTCTGTCATCAGTCGCACGGGTGTTCTCAAGTCAAACACGCCTTGAGCTACGTGTTCACGTTACTGACCACATGACAGGGTCTCCCGTACTTGCCCGAAGCACGCAAACGACATGAAGAGTCGTAGAGGATACTAAAGCGAGTGGGGTTACCTGCCACCCGTGGGGCTCCACCCTTCAGCTTGTGCGCACTGGTGGACAGTGCTTACGTGCACCCCTCAAGACATAAAACATCCTGAGATGCACGATTTTCCGACATAGCAAATAGGTTAGGTTGCCACCTTCATAATATGCTAATATAGTAGTCCTTATGTGGGCCTAGTACCGTTATCTCACCGTATCCTACATTTTTAATGTAATATGATGCTCAATCCGTGCGCTATCCCTAACGCAGCTCAGATACCATGCTGTGAGGGCCCGGACCCGATCACGGGGCCGTGCCGCTCGCCCGGGAATCGCATTCGGTGGTGCCGTGCGATGCGGCACCCAACAGCACACATAATAAAGCATCATATTACAGAAATCAAGCGGAAGCTCACAAAGTGTGGATTTTACAAATACTTCACAAGATAATCTACAGCGGAAGACTGCTACAACTCACGTGTCATATCTATGCTAAGCAACAGAGAAGATGTCCAGCCCGCGGACCCTTCTCGCTAGCAACACGATCACAATAGCAGCGGCGGGTTTTCCATGAGATCACCACTCGAAGAGTTCCGAGTCTCATCTGACAACCGTACTTATCAGAGTGTTATTACCTACAAAAAAACTCATGCAGAATCCCTGAGCATAAAGCTCAGCAAGACTTAACCATCAAACCTAGTCATGAAACTCTACATGCGGAAAATAGAAGGCTGATTATAGAAGTTTGCACAAAGTATGAACTTGAGCTAAAGGCGAGTCCTTATTTCAAGTTTAAGCAACTTTTATAGCCCTCACACAATTTACCTCGAGACTCCACAATCAAACAAGCAACGCTTTGCCTCGACGCTACTAGCCCAAGGTGGAAAATAACTTTAGTGAAGGTGTTGATCATTCCTCATCTATGTTATGAGGATTACTCACGAAGCATATTAACTTTTTCCCAGTTTATTACTACGTCATGACGCAGAGAACAAGTATGTTCACTACCGCGAGCGACGGTGATTAGAATAAAAAACAACTGGCTGACATGACACATACGCCCGTCCGAGACCGGTGATCAACCAATCCCATCAACGTCGTATGTGGCAACCTTTCACACGACACCCAAAATGTCAAACCTGTCCCACCGACTAGGATTAAGTCTCACTACGGCAAACCCTCGTAGAGCCGACTTCTCTATCCTTTCAGCATCTGCATAAGACGGTGGGGATTGCCTCGACACCCAGGTTAACATGTTACATCGGTTTCCTGGGTCCGATATACCCAGTATGCATCCGGTACACAACTCAAACTTGTCCCACAGGGCCACACACGGGAATGGGCCTTAATCGACTCAGACAGAGACTAGGTTCACAGGACCACGTCCTTGAGCCTTCCATCCACTGCCCGGTCTCCATTCCCAACTATGAGGATCAATTTCCAACTCTTCCGATTGATCCCCCTTAATCTCGGTTCATGAGTTGGAAATGGCCTACCCGAGTTTTGCCTCTTGTAATCCACTTTTGTTAGCTTAAGATCAGCAGTTATAATGAAGTGATATCCTACTCTACATTAAACTCCAGTGTTTTATGGTCATGCATGTATAGTGTCATACAAACCTAGCCATAATGCAAAACTAATATTCTAGACAATATAAAGTGTATACAAATAAAAACATGTAAATTTTGATGCAAACCGGGGCTTGCCTGTTTTGCAGGGTAGTAGTATATAAGCAGTTAGTGATCCTTGCTGATCAACCCTTGATTCTCAGGAATTTGATCCACTTCAATGAATGGCTCCTTTGAATCCCCTTCGTCGTGAATGCTAATGAAATGTATATGCACAATTTTTATAGAATGCAATGGAAAGAAGTTAAGACTTGATTTCTTAGGAATTGAGGTTGTGTGAAAAATCCAAGAATTGCTTGGGTTGCCTCTGTTGTGCAAAGAATTATGAAAGAACTAAATTGATCTTAGTGTTTTAGCTATACACTAACTTTCCCTAATGAACATAAGAGATGAGCTGAAAAGGCTTGCATGCAACTGAAGAAAAAGAACTCCAATGGCCTCAAAACTTTTACAGCAGGTTCTATACTACCTAGAGATTTATCTTGCCAAATTGCAGCTAATGTGGAGTCAAATTGTGTTCTCCATAATTCCCACAATGTCTCTTGTGTATTTCCCAATATACATAAATATGGAGAATAAGAACAGGGAGTTCTAATGCTCAACTTGAGCTTATAATTTACATGTGAGTTCCTGGTCACATGAAAGTAATTTGGTCCAAATTTTAGACCTTTTACTTGAGTAGTTCCTCCAGAACAATTTGTAAAAGCCCAAGAAAAGGGACTTGCAAAAGCTTTTCATCACTTCACAACACCATAGTTTTTGTTGTGGATATCTTAGGAAATATTGTGAAGAGCAAGTAACCTCCATCAAAAAAAAGAGTGAGTAGAGGGGAAAGCCTTCACTTTCACAAAGTAGGATTTCTACACATGAACATGAGAGGTTGAGCTCACCCCTAGAATGTAAAAAGTCTTGGGAAGGTTCAGTCCAAGTTTCATGTAAATCCAACACTTTTTGAGACACTTTTGGAGGTATTTGAAAAAGAGGCCAATTTGAATGTAAATTCAAATTGCAGCAACTTTCATCACTCAAATTCAAAAGTTAGCTTCATATTCAAACTCAGCACATTTTTCTGAGTAAGCCCACCAATTTTAATTTTCATTGGAGTTCATCTTGTCAAGAGCTAAATTTGCAAGAATTCAAAACTGAATTTGAATTTCAGTTTAAACATGCAGCAAATTTAGCCAAACACAGTTCAAATTTGAGAATTCAAATTCAAACTAAGACATGGTGACTAAGTCTCACATTAAATTGTGAGTAGCTGAGGATATTTTGGCACAAAAGAATTGAGAAAATTTGGAAAAAGAATTGCAGGGGAGGGCCCACCTGTCAGTAGTCTTAGCAGAGAAGTTTACCCCTGATCTTTTCTCCTTCGGCCGAAGCCGCGCGCCAGCACACGGCGACACCGGCGCCGACCGCCTCGGCCAGCCACCTCCTGGTTCCCTTCACTCGCGCTGGCAGCCGGGAAACAGCTCTCCCCCTCCTCTACGTGACCCCCTCCCCACGCAACGAGCCGTACACGTTGCTTCTCTGCAAAACAGCTCCGCCCCGGCTCTGTTTCGCTCACCGGCGCCGCTTCTCCGATTTCCCCTGTACGCCGGCGCCTGCTCGGCCTTGGTCCGAGCCTCCAACACAAAAAAGGAGCACCAGTGCATGCTCTAGCTAACCACCCAGCTACGTAGCAGCGTTAGCGCCTCATTCAGCCACAAGTCGACGATCGCCACTGAGAACCGAGGCCACCCGGCGGAGAATCGAGGTTGCTCCCCGTGGACAGCACGCCACAGCCAGTTTCATCGCCTGGCTTCTACACAAAAAAGGTGTGCCTTAGTCTCCAGATCGTGTAGCTGCAACCCTCATAACCATTGATAGACCGAGCGCGGAGAATTCCTAAGAATCCCGAGAACTAGTGCACCCGGGTAGGGGTCGGTCTAACCCGAAATTCTAGCTGCACCGTCCAACCCAGCTCGGGTGAGCCTGCACGCACCTTCCTCACTCCCTAGCGGCCCTCCTCGACCAAGAATCAAGGGATATGAACCAGAAATGGCCGGATTCTGGTTGTTTTTCGGGCCGCCATAGAATAATAGCTCGGGTCACCGTGGAGCTCTAGGTTGCCGACCTTTTCATGGGGTTTGGCGGCCATTTTCATCACCCTCGAGCTTCCGCGGTGCTCTCCGACCATTTGCCGATTGTTTTGATGCGTTGTAACGCATTCCCGACCACGCCGGAACCCTAACCGCCACTGTCACCATCGGGTGCCCCGTTCCAGTGAGCAACGGCCACCGGCGAACCCCGAGCTGAGTTCAGTGTCATGAGTTAGGGCGGGGTGGCGAGTCTGGGGTAGGGGGATGGCCGGGAAAACGGTTCCGGCGACGCTCGCCAGAGGGCGCCACCGCGGGCCCCAGTTTGGCGCGAGGAAGAGGAAGACCTGCCGGGTGGGACCCACTGGCAGGCATTTGAACAATTTAGAATTTTCAGTGTTCAGTTTAAACTTTGGAAGGCCACAACTTTGGGTAGGTCAGTCCAAAAATTATGAAACAAATTTTGTTGGATTCCTCTAACAGAGTACAATCCAAATATGAAACCCAATTAGTATGAAACCTATTATTTAATTCTGGAAAATTCTTTAAAGCTTCTCATTAAAAGAATTTTAGAGGGAGTTTGGTTCATCCAAAAATCCCCAAATTTTGCCAGAATGTTCTTTAGGATGTTAGTGAACCCCTGTAAAAGTTTCAGGCCATTTAGAGTTGATTTGATCAGAGAAATTCAAATTTGAAGGTGCTGTGTTCATTTGAATACAGAAACATTTTCTGAGAATTTCCAAAACATGGAAATTCAGTTCTGGGCAAATCTTAGCTCCAAAAATGCTAGGAAAATTCTTGCAAAATCTATGAGCTATAATTGAAATTGTACTTCACTAATTTGGGCATGAACATGGGTGTTACCTCAGAATTAATTCTTCTTTGCTTATGTGATAAAAGAATTATTCTGAACAAACCACTCAATGACAAGTGCTAAATTTTGATCCAGAGAGTTGTCTTGTGACAAGGGACTCACAAAAAAATTCTCAGCTCCATTGGAGCTCTATATCACCCCTATCCTGTGGAACCACTTGTGGGATTAATATGGAAGAGGGGGAAGACCACTTAGCACTTAATCATGTGCATAGGTCCAAACCCAAACCCCTAAACCCCAGTTTCATTTTAAATTCTTGAACAGAGTTCCAGATGTTAAAAACATGTTATTAGAACTAATAGCAGAAGCATTACAGTAAACTTATGTGGATATCCATTAACATGTAGTATTTCATTAACGTGTAGTCGCTGAAGGCGAGGAAGCTCCAGAGGTACTCGACTTGCTACTTCCGGAAGAAGAACTAACTCCTGACCAGCAGCAACAAGGCAAGCCCCGGTTTGCATTAACTCTTTTATCAAGTTTTGCTTTGTTCATCTATTTAGGGTGATGTATGAATGTGCATTAGGTGTAGAATGAATGGAACCCCACTTGCATGACCAGAATGTTTCCATAAGAGTGAGGGTAGTGTCTAAGATCTCGAGTAGACAGGCTATGCTTAATAATTCATAGGACTTCGGTACAAGTCGAGTAGTTGGAATCTACTCGCGGGTTAGGGTTGGGACACACAGGTTTGGTTCGAGTGATGTGAGATCACTTTAGTAATAAAAATGAGACTAGGCAGGGGCTAGGGCGCAGCAAGAGGAAGTCTTGTGTGCGCAGCCCTGTCCGTGTCGATTGAGGACCGATCCGTGTGCGGCCCTGCTGAACAAGTATTGAACGTACTGAAGGCATATCGGATATATGGGCCCCGATAAACCGATGTAGCCTAAACCTCCGGGCGTCGAGGCATAGCACACCGATTTATAGGTGTAGGATGAGGGCAGCAAGGTTGAAATCTGCCAACGGGCATACAGAGATGCTCCGTGTGGGGAACCTCCTGCTCGTTTCAGTGCGACCGGTTTGACGTTTGGGCTGTTGGGTGAAAGGTTGTCCCGTACGACGTCGAGTGAGCGTGCTGTGCAGCTCCACGGGTGGGCGTACGTGACGTGCTCTTTGGGTTTCCCCGCAGGTGTATATCGAGTCGATTCGCCGTCCCTCGCGGTGACGAGTACCGCTTGTTCACTGCGTCGTAACATAGATAATTTATGGAATGCTATGATTCAATATTGCTGTTATGATATAATGGTATTGCTACATGTGTGCCACCAAATATTGCTTACTAAATTTCAGCTTCCTAAACTGTTAACTTGTTGCTAAAAGATGAACTTGTAGGCGTGTCCATTTGCTGCAACATTACTGTCCTATGTCATTGTACACCTCATGTAGAGTTTTATGCTTAGGTTAGTCGGTTAAGCCTTGTTGAGCCCTTGTGCTCACGGTTGATGCTTAAGAGTTTTTCAGGTGAGGATCCACCCACGGACTCGGAGTACGAGTCCACCGGCGAGGGTTAACCTCCGTCGGGGACCACGGCTGAGTGGGAGCCGTACACACCGCGCTGAGCTGAGGAGTGCAGCCAGTGTTGGTTGCCCTAGGGCTGGGAAGCCGACTTTTGCTAGATAGGCGGGCGTGAGTTGTGCAGAGTAGACTTCCGCTGTGTAAAATAAATACTAGTTTGTAACTGAAGTTGTACCTTTTTGTACAGTTCAGTTTGTTTTTCACATGTAATATAATATGTCCTTATGACGTGTGCTGTCGGGTGTCGCATCGTGCGGCACCACCCTCTGCGATCCTGGATGGGCGGATTCCGATCCGTCACAGCCTGGTATCAGAGCCGCATTGGGGATAGCACAGTACTTAAGGACTATATTATGGGAAAACTTAGGATTACGGTGAGGATTCGGTAGTTGCCCAAGTAAGGACTATATTAGCATAGTTACTTAAATTGGCAAAGACTAATATATGTGCTATTATTCTGAATTTTAATTATGTAACGACGCACCTACGCTTTGGTAAGAATGGTAAGGAACGCCACCGAAAGCGGTTCAATTTCGGTTAGCTCTCCTGACGAGGAACGTGGTTCAGAGATAGGTCTCACAGCCTGGTGTGAGACGTCAATATGAAACTCTTGGACTCTTCATGTCCCTGAGTTCATGTGAAACGCTGATCCCTAGCGTGCATTAGGAAAGTAAGTGGAGACCCCATCGCGTGGTAAGTAACGCGAAAGTGTGTTTGTCTGGAAATAGCCCAGGAGGACATAGGCAGCGCTTGCCATCGGTGTGCCCTGCCGGACAGTAGGTGGTATCTGTTGGGTTGATAACATTCCCAACTGTGACGATCTGTTCATGACATACTCGGGTTCCCCGTCGTGTGGTGTTGAAACACGATCACGTACCTTGAGACGTGACCTAACTCAAGGACGGCCGTATGGCAATGAGACGGGCGTTTGTATTTACTTTAAAATATGGTACTGCCTGAAATGGAAACAAAACCTTTGAGTGCATCAGTATTGTGTGGTCTTCTGCAGGTACTAACCACGTAGGTATCTGTGTAGAAAACGTGTGCGAGAGACCGTTTAGTGCCACACTTGAGACGTATATGCCAGTATAATCCGGTTAGGATTTTCTTTTGTGAGGAACGTAGTACCGAGATATTGTAGGCATATGCATGAAAAGAATGATAACAAGGAATTATCCCTAGGTTCAACATTTAGGGCCTGGATGGATAGGAAAATTTGAGGGTGATTAGTGTAGTTCTTAAAGACTGAAAAACAGAGTGCTCTGTTTTGGGCAGCAAATTTGCTGAACTTCAACAGAGCACAACTCACAGGTATAGCCCAGGGAGGTGTGGTATATAGTTCTGGAAAGGTATGTTAGTACTCTGCAATTTTGTTGTAGATTTCCAGAGCTGAAACTCACCTTAAAATTGCTTAAATCCAAGAGGAATGTAAACTGTCCAGAACCAGGACAGGGTTAAACACTCTCTGGACTGTTCTGTTTTTCAAACATAACTTCCAGTAGAAAAATATAAATTTTCATATGATACATCCTTAGAAAGGGTAGAAGATGTGTTACATCTTTGCAAGTCAAAGTTTCTGAAATTTCAGCACAGATTTCAGTGAAAACCAGAGTTGAAAACAGCAACTCCCCAAGGGAGGTGCTGTTAAAATTATTCCAGAAATTCTGCTGAATTTGGATTACCATAACTTTTTAACCAGAGCTGATCTGAGGGCAAATAAGTACTCGTTGGAAAGATACTGAAGTTAACTTTAACTTTGGTATTCAACTTGAGTCATGAAGATACCCAGAACCAGATCAAAATCTTGGATATGTAGAAACTTGTTATTCTGACAGAGGAGTGACAGTTGAACTCATTGGAGAGATTGTTGCACCCTAAAGGTGGTTGAGTACTTCCAATGTGGTAGAACATACTCATGAGAGGTTATCTTCAACTAGTGAAAGATTTGAGTATAGGTCTCACTCAAGTTTCTTTTACTAGAGACCATGTTTGTGTCGTACTGAAGATAAAAGTGGGGTATACGTGATGACAACGCGATAGTAACGTCTCGTAGTGACCAAACCTAGTTGTGGTGAGCTTCCAAAGAGGGGGTTCATCAAGTTGGATTAAACTAGCGTGTATTTGGTCTGGTAATGGTGTAGCTTGTGCAAAGTTATTACATTATCTACACACGAGATGTATCGCATGTTTTATTGTCATTATGTTTTTACGCCTATTTTTATTGGGATGCATGCAATATGTTGCGGGACTGATGTTTATTGTCGTATGGTTGCAGATGGTTCGTACTAGGACCACGCACGAGGTTGGTGGATCTAGCCAACAGGGAGGTGATGACTCCCAGCCACCGGCCTACGACAGCACCCCGCAGCACCAGCCACCACCGCCGCCTCCGCTTACTCTAGCGGATGTGATAGCGGCACTGGTGGGAGGTCGTGAGGAGCAGACCGACCTGCTCCGCACGATCGTGCAGAATACGTCCCAGGCGGGGGCAGGGGGCGTCAAGACAGAGGGCCTCGTGAGCCTCGTGAGGTGTCGTACTCGGATTTCATGAGTACACACCCTCCAGTGTTCACAGAAGCTGAAGAACCACTGGAGGCGGACAACTGGCTGCGGACCATCGAGTCCAAGTTCGGGCTACTCCAATGCACGGAGCGGCAAAAAACGTTGTTCGCAGTGCAGCAACTTCACGGTGCCGCTGGTGCGTGGTGGGCGAACTATGTCGCCTCACGTCCGGCTGGCCATGCCGTGGAGTGGGAAGAGTTCCGGGAGGCGTTCCACGCCTATCACATTCCTCCCGGAATAATGAAGAGGAAGTTCCAAGAATTCTTGGAGCTGAAGCAGGGCGGGAGGAGTGCCCATGGCTACTCCCGTGCCTTCAACCATCTGGCGCAATACGCGTCAGACTATATCTCCACTGAGGAAAAGAAGCGGGAACATTTCTATCGGGGGTTACACCCCGAAATGAAGACACACCTCGTTCAGTGGAATCGCGGCACCTTCAATGACCTAGTCAATGCCGCGATCATGCAAGAGGATGCTCAGCGGAAGTTGGCAGCTGAGCAGCGGAAGCGCAGCGCTCCACCCAGCGGTGGGAGTGGCGCTCCCCAGAAGTACCGCATGGTGTATCGGACACCATCCGGGCAGCAGTGGCACCCACCGGCGCGACCTCAACGGTTCGGGGGATGATCTTTTCAGTCACCTCCGTTCCGCCCGCCGATGCCACCACCAAGACAGCAGAAGCAGCAGCAGACGGTACCCCGGGCGTTTCCACCGCCACAGCGCGCCCCGGGTTTCCGTCCACCAATCAGCAGGGGACCGCCCCGTTTCACTTGCTTCACGTGTGGCCAGGCGGGCCACTTCGCGAAGGACTGTCCCCAGGGGCCGCAGAGCAGCGGGCAAGCCCAGTTCCAGGGCGGTGCTCGAGGCCGACCTCCGGTGAAGAAGGTTGGTCAGCGGACTGGGGGCGTCCGCAACCTCGAAAATGAGGACACCCCAGAGGGAGACAACGTGCTGGCGGGTACGTTTACTCTCAACAATCAAGCCATCGTCCTATTGTTTGATTCTGGTGCAACCCACGGCTTTATAAGTGCATCCTATGTGGCTAAGCATCAAATGCAAGTCTTCCCAACCGACTGCACCTATATGATCTGCTCACTGGGAGGGAATATTTCAGCAAATATGATGATCCCAAAGGCACCTCTGTGCTTAGGTGGGAAACTATATCCCACCACCTTGATAATCCTTATGGGGCAAAAGATTGATGCAATATTAGGGATGTCATGGCTAAAATACCATGGCGCTGTCCTAGAGACTCGGACACGGACGGTTCATTTGAACTATCCATTCCACCGTCCGCATTCCATGGTGTTAGACACTCCAGTCCGGGAAGTTGCAGCAATTAATAATGCTGAAGCTCTCAAGTTAGAGGACATCCCCGTAGTCCGGGAGTACCCCGACGTGTTCCCGGATGATCTTCCGGGCATGCCACCTGAGCGGGACGTCGAGTTCAAGATTGAACTTTGACCCGGGACTACGCCCATATCACGGAGGCCATACAAAATGGCTCCTAATGAGCTGGCGGAACTGAAAGAACAGCTCAATGATCTGTTGAGCAAGGGTTTCATTAGGCCGAGTTCCTCACCTTGGGGATGCTCGGCGCTGTTTGTAAAGAAGAAGGATGAAACCTTGAGGCTGTGTGTGGATTACCGGCCGCTCAACGCCGTCACCATCAAGAATAAGTACCAACTGCCCCGCATCGACATATTGTTTGATCAACTTGTGGGTGCCAGTGTGTTCTCAAAGATGGACCTTCGCTCCAGGTATCACCAGATAAAGATCCGGGCGGAGGATATCCCGAAGACGGCTTTCTCGATGAGATACGGCTTATATGAATATCTCATCATGTCCTTTGGTCTCACAAATGCTCCAGCCCATTTCATGTACCTCATGAACTCGGTGTTCATGCCGGAGCTGGACAAGTTCGTGGTAGTGTTTATCGACGACATCTTGGTTTACTCCAAGACAGAAGCCGAAAATGCCGAACACTTGAGAATCATTCTTCAACGATTGCGAGACCACAAGCTCTACGCCAAGTTCAGTAAATGCAAGTTTTGGATCAGCCAAGTGCCATTCTTGGGACATATCATCTCAGCTGAAGGCATTGCGGTTGACCCAAGCAAAATAGAGCAAGTGCTGAAATGGAAAGCTCCCACTTCAGTTAATGAAGTCAGAAGCTTCCTTGGGTTAGCGGGATACTATCGGAGATTTATTCCAAGTTTCTCCAAGCTCGCTAAGCCAATGACGGAATTACTGAAGAAGGGAACAAAATGTGTTTGGAACACGGCGTGTGAAGGAGCGTTCCAAGCATTGGTGAAGCATCTCACCACAGCCTCGGTTTTAGCTCAGCCGGATACAACAAAGCCCTTTGACGTGTATTGTGACGCGTCCGGTATTGGGCTTGGCTGCATGTTGATGCAGGAAGGACGTGTGGTCGCCTATGGCTCACGCCAACTTCGGAACCATGAGCAGCACTATCCGACTCATGATCTTGAGCTTGCTGCAGTGGTGTTGGCGCTGAAAATGTGGAGGCACTATCTCCCAGGGAATCTGGTGCATCTCTACACCGACCACAAGAGCTTGAAATACATCTTCACCCAGAAGGAGCTGAATATGAGACAGAGGAGGTGGTTAGAACTGATCAAAGATTATGAAATTGAGTTTCATTACCACCCCGGCAAGGCAAATGTGGTTGCCGACGCGCTGAGTCGGAAGTCACATGTCCATCACCTCACCATTACACCAGTGGAGGAAGAGCCGAGTTTATACTTGGTTCCGTATGGATCGCTGTACAACCTTGACCTCATCCCTACTATTAGGGAGGACATCATTGCAGTTCAGAAAAGATGATAAAGGCATGGCACATCTCCGGACACGGATAGACAATGGGGAGATCAAATGTTTCCGGAAGGATGATGAGGGGACGCTATGGTTCAATGACCGCATAGTCGTACCCCGTGATATGGAGTTGAGAAAAAAGATCCTCGATGAAGCGCACTTGTCTAAGTACTCCATTCATCCGGGCAGCAACAAAATGTACCAAGATTTGAAAAAGAAATTTTGGTGGACACGGGTGAAGCGGGAGGTAGCTAAGTACGTATCCGAGTAAGATATGTGTAGACGAGTGAAAGCTGATCACATGAAGAAATCAGGGCTGTTGCAACCCCTGAAGATCCCGGCATGGAAATAGGAAGATGTGAGCATGGATTTCATTGTAGGATTGCCCCTAACTGCCAACAAACATGATTCCATTTGGTTAATCGTTGATCGTTTGACCAAAACGGCTCACTTCATTCCGGTGAATACACGTTACAATGCCGGCAAATATGCGGAGCTGTACATAGCGAAGATTCTATGGTTATATGGGGTACCCAAGACCATCGAGGTGCATTATTTGTATCTCGCTTTTGGGAGCAGCTACACGCTGCATTGGGTACCAAGCTGATCAGGAGCTCCGCCTATTACGCTCAGACAGATGGCCAGACAGAGAGGGTGAATCAAGTTCTGGAATACATGTTGAGAGCACGTGCCATCCACAATGGTAGGAACTGGGATGATCACCTACCATTGGCGGAATTCTCGTACAACAACAGCTATCAGGCGAGTATCAAGATGGCACCCTACGAAGCTCTCTACGGTCGTAAATGCTGCACCCCATTAAACTGGTGCGAGTCCGGCGAAAGGGTCACATTCGGGCTTGATGTGGTGAACGACGCCGAAGAGTGCGTTCAGAAGATTCAATCCAACTTGAAGGCCGCTCAATCCCGGCAAAAGAGCTACGCTGATAAGAGGCGTAGACCATTGCACTTTGACGTCGGTGAACACGTATACCTCCGCGTGTCTCCGATGAAGGGTGTGCACCGGTTCGGTGTGAAGGGGAAGCTTGCCCCCCGTTTCATTGGACCCTATGCGATCACCGAGAAGTGTGGACCAGCAGCGTATAGATTGAAGCTACCGGCATCTCTTGCTGGTGTCCATGACATTTTCCATGTCTCACAGCTGAGGAAATGTCTGAAGCATACCGCTGCTGTTACTACCGATGACATCGGCAAGTTGCAACCGGATTTGACGTATAATGAATACCCGTGGCAATTCTTGATGAGAAAGCCCGAACCACGCGTTGCCGAACGTTGTGGTTCTACAAAATACTCTGGAGAAACCACACCGCCGAAGAAGCGACGTGGGAGAGCGAGGAATTCCTTGGCTCAAATTACCCGGAGTTCCCGGCATCTCAGCACGGGTAAGTCCGTACTACATCGCTATCTTTCTTGTTATAATCTCGGGACGAGATTCTTTTAAGGGCGGAGGGATGTAAAAGCCCAAGAAAAGGGACTTGCAAAAGCTTTTCTTCACTTCACAACACCATAGTTTTTGTTGTGGATATCTAAGGAAATATTGTGAAGAGCAAGTAACCTCCATAAAAAAAAGAGTGAGTAGAGGGGAAAGCCTTCACTTTCACAAAGTAGGTTTTCTACACATGAACATAAGAGTTTGAGCTCACCCCTAGAACGTAAAAAGTCTTGGGAAGGTTCAGTCCAAGTTTCATGTAAATCCAACACTTTTTGAGGCACTTTTGGAGGTATTTGAAAAAGAGGCCAATTTGAATGTAAATTCAAATTGCAGCAACTTTCATCACTCAAATTAAAAAGTTAGCTTCATATTCAAACTCAGCACATTTTTCTGAGTAATCCCACCAATTTTCATTCTCATTGGAGTTCATCTTGTCAAGAGCTAAATTTGCAAGAATTTAAAACTGAATTTGAATTTCAGTTTAAACATGCAGCAAATTTAGCCAAACACAGTTCAAATTTGAGAATTCAAATCAAACTAAGACTTGGTGACTAAGTCTCACAATAAATTGTGAGTAGCTGAGGGTATTTTGGCACAACAGAATTGAGAAAATTTGGAAAAAGAATTGGAGGGGAGGGCCCACCTGTCAGTAGTCTTAGCAGAGAAGTTTACCCCAGATGTTTTCTCCTTCGGCCGAAGCCGCGCGCCAGCACACGGCGACACCGGCGCCGACCGCCTCGGCCAGCCACCTCCTGGTTCCCTTCACTCGCGCTGGCAGCTGGGAAACAGCTCGCCTCCTCCTCTACGTGACCCCCTCCCAACGCAACGAGCCGTACGCGTTGCTTCTCTGCAAAATAGCTCCACCCCGGCTCTGTTTCGCTCACCGGCGCCGCTTCTCCGATTTCCCCTGTACGCTGGCGCCTGCTCGGCCTTGGTCCGAGCCCCCAACACAAAAAAGGAACACCAGTGCGTTATCTAGCTAACTACCCCGCTACTTCGCGGCGTTAGCGCCTCATTCAGCCACAAGTTGACGATCGTCACTGAGAACCGAGGCTACCCGGCGGAGAACCGAGGTTGCTCCCCATGGACAGCACGCCACGGCCAGTTTCATCGCCTGACTTCTACACGAAAAAGGTGTGCCTTAGTCTCCAGATCGTGTAGCTGCAACCCTCATAACCATTGATAGACCAAGCGCGGAGAATTCCTAAGAATCTTGAGAACTAGTGAACCCAGGTAGGGGTCAGTCTAACCCGAAATTCTAGCTGCACCGTCCAACCCAGCTCGGGTGAGCCTGCACACACCTTCCTCACTCCCTAGCGGCTCTCTTCGACCACGAATCAAGGGATATGACCCAGAAATGGCCGGATTCTGGTTATTTTTTCGAGCCGCCATAGAATAATAGCTCGGGTCACCGTGGAGCGCTAGGTTGCCGACCTTTTCATGGGGTTTGGCGGCCATTTTGATCACCCTCGAGCTTCCGCGGTGCTCTCCGACCCTTTGCCGATTGTTTTGATGCGTTGTAACGCATTCCCAACCACGCTGGAGCACTAACCGCCGCTGTCACCGTCGGGCGCCCCGTTCTGATGAGCTACTGCCACCGGCGAAACCCGAGCTGAGTTCAGCGTCATGAGTTAGGGCGGGGCGGCGAGTCTGGGGTCGGGGGATGGCCGGGAAAACGGTTCCGGCGACGCTCGCCGGAGGGCGCCGCCGCGGGCCCCTGTTTGGCACGAGGAAGGGGAAGACCTGCCAGGTGGGACCCACTGGCAGGCATTTGAACAATTTGGAATTTTCAGTGTTCAGTTTAAACTTTGGAAGGCCACAACTTTGGGTAGGACAGTCCAAAAATTATGAAACAAATTTTGTTGGATTCCTCTGACAGAGTACAATCCAAATATGAAACCCAATTAGTATGAAACCTACTATTTAATTCTGGAAAATTCTTTAAAATTCTCAGCAAAAGAATTTTAGAGGGAGTTTGGTTCATCCAAAAATCCCCATATTTTTCCAGAATGTTCTTTAGGATGTTAGTGAACCCCTGTAAAATTTTCAGGCCATTTAGAGTTGATTTGATCAGAAAAATTCAAATTTGAAGGTGCTGTGTTCATTTGAATACAGAAACATTTTCAGAGAATTTCCAAAACTTGGAAATTCAGTTCTGGGCAAATCTTAGCTCCAAAAATGCTAGGAAAATTCATGCAAACTCTATGAGCTATAATTGAAATTTTATCTCACTAAGTTGAGCATGAACAGGGGTGTTACCTCAGAATTAATTCTTCTTTTCTTATGTGCTAAAAGAATTATTTTGAACAAACCACTCAATGACAAGTGCTAAATTTTGATCCAGAGAGTTGTCTTGTGACAAGGGACTCACACAAAAATTCTCAGCTCCATTGGAGCTTTGGATCACCCCTATCCTGTGGAACCACTTGTGGGATTAATATGGAAGAGGGGGAAAACCACTTAGCACTTAATTATGTGCATAGGTCCAAACCCAAACCCCTAAACCCCAGTTTCATTTTAAATTACTGAACAGAGTTCCAGTTGTTAAAAACTTGTTATTAGAACTAATAGCAGAAGCATTACAGTAAACTTATGTGCATATCCATTAACATGTAGTATTTCATTAACGTGTAGTCGCTGAAGGCGAGGAAGCTCCGGAGGTACTCGACTTCCTACTTCCGGAAGAAGAACTAACTCCTGACCAGCAGCAACAAGGCAAGCCCCGGTTTGCATTAACTCTTTTATCAAGTTTTGCTTTGTTCACATATTTAGGGTGATGTATGAATGTGCATTAGGTGTAGGATGAATGGAACCCCACTTGCATGACCAGAATGTTTCCATAAGAGTTAGGGTAGTGTCTAAGATCTCGAGTAGACAGGCTATGCTTAATAATTCATAGGACTTCGGTACAAGTCGAGTAGTTGGAATCTACTCGCGAGTTAGGGTTGGGACACACAGGTTTGGTTCGAGTGATGTGAGATCACTTTAGTAATAAAAATGAGACTAGGCAGGGGCTAGGGCGCAGCAAGAGGAAGTCTTGTGTGCGCAGCCCTGTCCATCTTGATTGAGGACCGATCCGTGTGCGCCCTGCTGAACAAGTATTGAACGTACTGAAGGCATATCGGATATATGGGCCCCGATAAACTGATGTAGCCTAAATCTCCGGGCGTCGAGGCATAGCACACTGATTTATAGGTGTAGGTTGAGGGCAGCAAGGTGGAAATCTGCCAACAGGCATAGAGAGATGCTCCGTGTGGGGAACCTCCTCCTCATTTCGGTGCGACCGGCTCGACATTTGGGCTGTTGGGTGAAAGGTTGTCCCGTACGACGTCGAGTGAGCGTGCTGTGCAGCTCCACGGGTGGGTGTACGTGACGTGCTCTTTGGATTTCCCTGCAGGTGTATATCGAGTCGATTCGCCGTCCATCGTGGTGACGAGTACCGCTTGTTCACTGCGTCATAACGTATATAATTTATGGAATGCTATGATTCAATATTGCTGTTATGATATAATGGTATTGCTACATGTGTGCCACCAAATATTGCTTACTAAATTTCAGCTTCCTGAACTGTTAACTTGTTGCTAAAAGATGAACTAAGGATGAACTTGTAGGCGTGTCCATTTGCTGCAACATTACTATCCTATGTCATTGTACACCTCATGTAGAGTTTCATGCTTAGGTGAGTCGGTTAAGCCTTGTTGAGCCCTCGTGCTCACGGTTGCTGCTTAAGTGTTTTTCAGGTGAGGAGCCACCCACGGACTCGGAGTACGAGTCCACCGGCGAGGGTTACACTCCGTCGGGGACCACGGCTGAGTGGGAGCCGTACACGCCGCGCTGAGCTAAGGAGTGCAGCCAGTGTTGGTTGCCCTAGGGCTGGGCAGCCGACTTTTGCTAGATAGGCGGGCGTGAGTTGTACAGAGTAGACTTCCGCTGTGTAAAATAAATACTAGTTTGTAACTGAAGTTGTACCTTTTTGTACAGTTCAGTTTTTTTTCCCATGTAATATAATATGTCCTTATGACGTGTGCTGTCGGGTGTCGCATCGTGCGGCACCACCCTCTGCGATCCTGGATGGGCGGATTCCGGTCCATCACACAATTCCTTAAGCATTTCTAGTCAAAAGAATTAATTCTGTGTTAATGTGCATTTTTATTCCCAATAAGTGAAGTAAAATTTCAAGTATGTCTCAGAGAGCTTGCCTAAATTTTCCTATGATTTTTGGAGCTATGAATTACCGAGAATAGAATTTACAAGTGGGCAACAATTTCTGAAAATGTTTCTGGACTCTTATGAACACAGCAGTTTGTATTTAGCAAATTCCTAAACAAATGGTCTTCGAATGAGCTGAAAACTTGCTAGATGGTCAACAATATACTAAAGAAAATTCTGGCAAAATTGAAGGATTTTTGGATGAACCAAACTCCCTCAATAATTCTTTTTCAGAAAAATTTCAAAGAATTTTCCAGAATTTAATATTGACTTTCATAAAAATTTGAGTTCATATTTGGATAGATCTTTGCAAAAGGAATACAACCCAATTTGAACCACTCAATTTGGAGATTTCTACACAAAGATATGATTTTCCAAAGTTGGAACATTCTCTGGAAATATTTTGCTACGGAAAATCAGCCGGGCCCACGTGTTTAAACCTCAGCAAATAAAATTGAAGCAACACTGGGTTCACAGGGTTCCAGCGCGTCAGCACACCTGATCCGGGCCACAACAGATCGAAGATTTAAACTTTACAGCCGCTGACAGCCGGAGCCCACGCCTCCTTCTTCCTCCTCGGGCTGCTTTCCCGCGCCCGCGCGCTCCCCCTCGCCGGAGTAACTGGTTGCTCACCGGATGACTGTTTCCAGCCACCATCCGAGCTGGGCCTCGCCGCTAGGGCATTATGGAGGCCGGGGAACACGACTGTGGAACTTGCTCAGGCTGCTAGTGATTGGAAATACCCCGGCGACGTGTGGCGGCCTTGGTCGGAGTTCGGCGCCGTCGGCCGAGGTTCCCAGTCTGCCAAGAGCTCGACTAATATGCTCTACAGCACCAGCTGTTGATCGCCAAGCTCGGCATGGCCTCCAAATGGCTTTGGAACGGCCGCAAGTCGGTCGTTACCGTACACCCGCGGTGTGCCGCAATGAACACATTCTGTAGAGCTCGGAATAGGCCGCCCCGAGTCGGTTTCAAGTCCAAGTTGCTAAAAGAAAAATGATCGCCGGCTAGTCCGGCCCATGTGTGCAAGATTTTAGAAGCTATGGAAGATTAGAGAGTGAGAATTTTGGCGGCATGTACCGGATGCTCGGTTTGAAGCCGCCGGAGCAAAATCCCGAAATTCGCGTTGATACTTCACGGTTTGGCTTGAGCTTCGGGTGAGAGCAGCTCGGTGGACGTGCGATCCCGTTGCCGTGCTTGCTCGACCATGAAAACCCCTGTGGAGGGCTGTTCACGTGAAGCCGATCGCCGCTCTTCTTTAGGTCGCCGCTGAGACAGCTATTCCCGGGGAACAGAGGCCGAAGCTCAGCGGTTTGGGTGTCGGGGAGGTGTAAACGGAGCTCGTGGTGCTGTCTAGCAGCTCGTGGTGGAGAGGTCGCAAATGTTTTTTGGCTTTTCGGTTGAGCTCCAAGGCATGGCGGTGTGAGGGCTCTGTGGCCGTGTTTCTCACGAGGAGGAGAAAGCAAATAGCTCGGCCTGGAGAGGAGGATCACATCGAGCGCATGACGGGGGCATTCATTCGGTCTCCAGCGCGAGAGAAGAGAGAGCAGGAGGTGGCGCCGCTGCCCTCGGTGGCTCACTGTGGAGAAGCTCCTCGTTGGGTTGGAAACAGAGACCAAAACATAGTGTGTAAGCCACAACTTTCAGCTTAATAACATGTGGGTCCCCCCCCATATTTTCCTCCCAAAATATCTTCTCATGTTGATCTCTCAAATTACAACGTTTTGAAGTTTAAATGTGGGCTAGCATTTGAATTTCCCCAAATTCAGTTTGAACTTGCATAGCAAATTTGAATTTGGTTGAAATTTGAAAATGCTTCTATTTAACTCCTTTTTGAGCCCACCCTCAAATGACAAGTTTGTCATCAAACTTTTTCCACAATTTCCAAACAATATGGCTGCATGAGTATTCAAAGTTTTTTTGCCACAATTTGTGTGAATTTTGAATTTAATATCTGATTTTTAAACTTTCATGCAAAGAGGTATTTAAATCCTTATTAGTTCAACACCTTCAAATAAAAATCTGAGCCTCATTTTGGATTATCATCCATGTATCACTTTGCATGAAGAAAAGTTTTATCAAGTCCCATTTTTCATGCCTTTGCCAGACATATGAATTCAAACCTCGGTTTTATTCATATACATTTTTGGGACTTTTACAGCTATGTAATGGAAAAAGGACAGAACATGGTGAGCAGTAGATGGTTGGACTAAATTCCAAAGAGCTATATAATGAACATACATATGAAGCTGGAAAGAAATAGAAGAAAACTGGAGAAGATGACCTCAACTTGCTGTGAAATTTTTACAGTGGTTCATAGATCATACATAGGTATGGATTCCAAAATTTCAGGCAAAGTTAATGTAAGATGTAGCCTAAGGAATTTTCTTAGCTATTTGGCTTCTCTAAATTCCTAGTGCAATTCTAGGGTCTTGGCATGCTCCAAATTTGGTTTTTCAGAAACTTGGGGGTCTTATGAGTCCAGAGGATTTGGTTTCACCATTTTTGGAGCTTCTTACACAGAGATATGAATTTTACAAGTTGGGAGAAAATCTCTGCAAAAGGTCTATGTTATTTTTCCTATTTTTCAGAGACATAGAGGATTGACACTACGTTTGGCCAAGCAAATGAAGTCCAATGCCTCTGAAATTTTTACTGGAGTTCAACGATTTTTGAAGAATGTCCTGCCCAAATTTGGGAATTTTCCAATTAACAGAACTCCTGTAAAAATTCCTACTATATTTTCTTTAAATGAATTAATGAGCCAAATCCAGGAATTTTCATAAACCCTGGGATGCACCCCTGGATAGTACTCTTTGAGTCGAATCCAACAAAAATTCTTTGACACTTTTTGGATATCCCTACACAAAGTTATGGCTCTCCAAAGTTTGAACTGAATTGTGGAAAATCTGGAAATATTTAAACACCGACAGTGGGTCCCACTCACCAGCCCTCGTCTTCTACCTCGCGCCAAACAGGGGACCCGGCGGCGCCCTCAGGCGAGGGTCTCCGGAAGCCATTTTCCGGCCACCTCCCAGCCTCCTAGTCGCCGCCCCCTCTTTTCGACCCGCTGAACTCAGATGGGAGGGTCGCCGGCGGCGGTAGCTCAACAGCGAGACCTAGGGCTCCGGCGAGGTCGCGGCGGCTCATTCCTTCACCAAATGATCGGGTTTTTGTCTCTAGAGCACCAGCGGATCGTGTAGAAGCTCCACATGGAGTCTAAACGGACCGGGAAGCGCTCCAAACCCATCGGCACCGTGTGCACGGCGTGGTCCGAAAGTTTTCCCGCGGCAAGAACGTGGAATTCTCACTCTACCCTTAATTTCACGACCTATAATCGATGGAGGAGGTGCTCTATCTAGTGAGGAATCTTTTTGCAAAGTTTGAAGCCTTTACAACCCGAATTGACGATGAATTTCACAAATTCTCACCTCGGGGTCGGTTTGTGCCGGCCGGGAGAAATTCTCAAAATTCTTCTCCGAGTCACGGCTTGGGCTGAGTTTTGGGCGTGAGCAGCTCTGGTCGTGGGTGCACTGAAGGGTTGGTTTTCTTGGGCTTCATATTCCTTGGTTCGGGCTGCCTACGGGAGCCGATCTCAGTTTCTTCGGTGTTCAACACGGCGCAGCAGCAACTTGCCGTTTTTAGTTGCAAGCAAGCTCGGGACTGTGCAGGAAAAGGGGCTAACTGACTAGAGCATGAGTGGGCGAGGCTTTTTCGTGTGTAGAGCTCGAGCAAATGGTGCTCGGTTGCTATGGTGTGCTCGGGCGAAGAACAGAGAGCACGGCGGTGTGTTCTTCGCGTGTGCGGGCAGAACAGAGAAGCCGTAAGAGCTGGAAAAGAAAAATAGTTTTGTTGCACTCGTGTGCGGTGATGTGCCCAAGCAACCGATCGAGCAAGCATGAGGTAGCACCAAACTTCACCCGTAAGTCTCCTGCACGCGTGCTGTCCAGTGCTCGAGCGAGGGAGGAAAGACAGAGTCGGTTGAAGCCTTGTGTGTATGACATGTGGGGTCCACCTCTCTCCCTTATCCCCCAATTTCGTTTAAAATAGCAAACGAGCTCCAAATTTGATCGAACTTGGAGAATAGGACAAAAAATGTGAGCAACACAATGGTCCACTCAAACTTGAATTTTGGTGAAGTTGGAATTTGAAACTGAGATTTAAATTCCAATTCCAATTTTCTCCCGTTTAAATTCCAACAAATAGGAAATCCTTTCCAAATGCTCTGAAAATTTGCCGGGCCATTATTGGATGTGTAGAGAACCAATTTGTAGCTTTAGATCTCCATGTTCGGAAATTTTTGCAAGTTCAAGTTTAGACTTGGAGCTCACACCTTTGCATTATCACGCCTGTGGGGAACCCCTTCCAGGATCCACACTACATGATACACATTGGGTGGTGCCGTGCGATGCGCACCCAACAGCATACACGAAAAGAACCATAAAGTACAAAGTCTTTTACTCCTCAAGATAGTGTCATTTACAAAATATTGTACCAAGAGGGTACACGCAGCGGAATATACATACACACTTACTCTCAGTCCTAACTATGCAAAAGAGAAGACGTCCAGCCCGCGAACGCTTCTTACTAGCTTCCACAAAGATGAGTTCAGCGGCAGGGTTTCCGGTGAGTCCCCGATGGCTCACCGAACAACCATCTTCATAGCAAATTTTATAACCTGCAAAATACTAATAATGCAACCGTGAGAACGATGGCTCAGCAAGAGTTAACCGACACTCCTAAACCATGAAACTCTACATGCAGGGATTAATAAAATAGGAAAAGTATGTTCCTTACTTTCAGTTTTATAGCAGCAGATTAATATGCCTTAGGAAGCCCTCACATCAGAAGTCCACAATCAAACAAGAAACACTTTCCTCCGATTTGGTGATGTCCAATGTGGAAGATAAACTTAGTGAGCTTTACAACTATAGCATACATGGTTTGCAATACAATGAGATTAAGAACTTCACAACAGCAATGATTCATCTCACTTCATTTGGAAGTAATTACTACGTCACATGTTGTGGGGACCACACCGTGGTTCACCCACTCCGGGATCGCAGAGGGTGGTGTCGTGCGATGCGGCACACAACAGAACACACGAAAAGGTTAAGAACAACATGCAAACTTTTATTTGATATAAAACAGCGGAAGTCTTTTACAAAACATAATTATACAGCAGAAGTATTATTTATTACTACTCTCTCATCCTATCTAAGCAAAAGTATAGCTGTCCAGCCCGGGGATGCTGCACACTAGCAACATTAAACCGGAGATTACGGTGGCGTGCAGGGCTCCAGCTCGGCTGTGTACCCCCGACAGGGGCACCGCCTCGTCCTCGGACCCCTCCTCATAGCTCTCACCTGCACACAGCTCAAATATTGCAACCGTAAGCATGATGGCTCAGCAAGGCTTAACCAACACCCTAGTCATGGAACTCTACATGCAGGGATGTGTAAGATAGGAAAAATGACTTTGCAATAAAGACACACCTACAAGTGGATCCTTACTTTCAGTTTTATAGCAACAGATTCATGTGCCTTAGGAAGCCCTCACATCAGAAGTCCACAATCAAACAAGAAACGCTTTCCTCCGATGTGGTGATGCCCAAAGTGGAAAATAAACTTAATTAGCTCTACATCTACAGCAGACATGGTTTCCAAACAGTAATACTTCATCACAGCATATTATCATTCATCAAGCTTATTTCTCTTCTTACTACGTCACAGAACAGTGAACAAGCGGTACTCATATATCCGCGAGGGACAGTGATTGCAATCAGGAGACACCCGGACAACACACTGCATACACCCACTTTCAGAAGCGTGATTTCACACCGCTTCCTACTCTGTTGTATGCAACAACCTTTCAAAGGCAACCCAAATGCCGAACCGGTCCATCCGTAACGGGCAGGTGGTCCCCGATGGAGCGTGACTGTGCCCACTGGCAGGTTTACACCTTGCTGCCCTCAACCTACTCCTATAAAACGGTTGGGTAAGAGTCGGCACCTAGGTTAACCAATTACATCAGTTTCCTGCTTATGTCAGTATGCCATCCGGTACTGTTCGATACCTGTTCATCAGGCCCGCACACGACTCTGTCCTCAATCGGCACCAACAGGGCTACGCACGTGAGACCTTTGCTCACCGCATCCTATCCCCCTGCTGGGTCTCATTTTCACAACTCTTAAGCCATTCTCTACTCTTTTCCATGCCGTGTGATAAAACCTTATCTCGCGAGTAGATTCCAACTACTCGACTTCTACCGAGATCCTAAGCACATTAGCATGGCATTCCCTACTCGTCGAGCCTGTAAACCACCCAACCCTTCATAGAATTTAAAGTCATGCAAGTGCGGTTTCAAACACCTTAACTCTAATGCAACCATTTCAACCTAGACATAAGCGATACAAATGAAAAACTTTGTAAAAAGTACTTAAATGCAAACTGCGGCTTGCCTTGTTGCGAGTCACAAGGAAAGTTAACTTCAGGTGGGAGGACGTCCAATGACTCCGGCGTATCCTCAACTTCGGTCACTAAATGAAATGTAGCAAAATATATGTATAAGTGTTAAGGACTTATAAGAATTAAACTTCTATTCATAGCTACTACTATTTAGTATCCTAGATTGGCTTTGGGATTTTTCCAGTGGATACTAGACTCTCTAAGGATGATCTGAGCAAATTTTGGAGAATTTTCATTGCACCTTGTGGTCTTCAAAATTCCCACAAGCACAAGGCTTCTCTGGAATTTGAGCCCAAATCAAGAGCTTTGATATGGCTAACAGTGGAAGATCTAATTAGGGTTAGTCTCCATGGTTCTAAAATAAATTGTCTCACCATTTTTAGAGCTACCAACAGAGATACCTGAACTTTTGAAGTTGGACATAAATGCTAAAAATGTCTCTGTTTATTTTCCCAATTTTTCAAAGACATAAAGAATTGATACCACATTTGACCAAGCAAATGAGGTCCAATGCCTCTGAAATTTTTACTGGAGTTCCAGGATCTTTGGATGAATGTCCTGCCCAAATTTGGGAATTTTCCAATGAACAGAACTCCTGCCAAATTTCCTACAATATTGTTTATAAATGAATTAATGAGCCAAATCCATATATTTACATAACCATTGGGCTGCACCCCTTGATATTATTCTCTGAGTGGAATCCAACAAAATTTGTTTGACAATTTTTGGACATTCCTACACAAAGTTATGGCTCTTCAATGTTTGAACTGTAATAGGAAAATCTGAAAATGTTTAAACGCTGCAGTGGGCCCCACATGTCAGCACCCTTGCAGGGGACCGCCGAGCGACGCCCCGAACAGGACCTCGTTGGGTGCTGCCATGATATGCGGCACCCAACAGCACACGGGTTGAAGAAACACATCACATTACATAAATTATTTGCGGAAGCGTACAAGAGTATTTTACAAATACATATCTCAAAATAAGCTACAGCGGAAGACTATAACTCTCACAACTCATTTCTAACTTAGCAACAAAGAAACAGTCCAGCCTGTGGACGTTTCTTACTAGCAACACGAAGATAAACCGCAGCGGTGAGGATGCTCTTGAGTAACCACTCGGAGGTTCCCGAGTCTCATCGGCATCCCTTCATAAGCATGAAGTGAATACCTGCATCCGTAAGCATAACGCTCAGCAAGACTTAACCGCACCCTAGGCATGAAACTCTGTATGGGGTTATGAACATAAAGTAGGATGGCATAATGCATAATTAAACTCGCCTAAAAGTGAATCCTTACTTTCAGGTATTATTAGCAGCAATTTAAGTAACCTTGGGCACGCTACATCGGTAGTACACAATCAAACAAGAAACGCTTTCCCCTGATGTAATTTGCTCACGGCATAAAAGAATCGAGTTTGAACAAGCTATTCATCAACGATACATCACAAAGATAGTATAAACTTCAAACCAATGTAATTAGTTCCTTTCTCATGCAGGTTCTTACTACGTCATGACTGTGAGAACAAGTATGCCGGGTCCATTCCGTGAGCGATGGTGATTCGAATCAATAACACCCGGACTACACGACACGTACGCCCGTACTCGATGTTGCCTACAGCAACCATCACTGATGTCGTACGTGGAAGCCTTTCCCCCATTCACCCCTGTTGAATCGATCAAGTCGCCCCGTACAGTAGCCACTCTCATGGTGCACCTACCGACATGAGATGTCATGAGAATGTTACCCACATACTGCACACCGGCCGTCTCACCTGAGGCGGCCCAAAAAGGCTCAACACAAGCTTCCTGAGGTACATTGTTTTACTGGGTTCCATATAGCCAGCATGAGTCCGGTACACAACTCAAACTTGTTCAACAGGGCCGCATACGGATCGGTCCTTGACCGACACGGACAGGTCTATAGCACCCAGGCCCCTATGTCCTGCTGCCCCTACAACCTTCCGGTCTCAAATTTACTTGCTAATTCATTTATGAACCAATCCCGTATGCCCCTGTTATCCTGATCGTGCGAGTAGCATCTCACCACTCGACTTCTGTCGAACCTTAATTAAGCATGGCAGTTCCACACGATGAAAGACATCTACCCAACACTCCATGGGTTTATTTGATCATGCAAGAGGAGTATCAAACACTAGACCTAATGCACATTTCATATCTTAACCGAAAGTGAATACAAAGTAAAAACTTAAAGCTGTTAAATTCAAACCGGAGCTTGCCTGTTTTGCAGGGTAGTCGTATATAATCAGTTAGTGATCTTGGTTGATCAACCCTTGATTCTCCAGAGTTTGATCCACTTCAATGAATCGCTCCTTTGAATCCCCTTCGTTATGAATCCTAATGAAATGTATATGCACAAATTTTATAGAATGCAATGGAAAGAAGTTAAGACTTGATTTCTTAGGAACTGAGGTTATGTGGAAAAGCCAATAATGGCTTGGTTTGCCTCTGTTGTGCAAAGAAACAGGAATGACTAACTTGGCCCTAATGTTTTAGCTATACACTAACTACTTTCCCTAATGAACATAAAAGATGAGCTGAAAAGATTTGAATGCAACTGAAGAACAAGAACTCCAATGGCCTCAAAACTTTTACAGCAGGTTATACTACCTAGCGATTTAGCTTGCCAAATTGCAGCTAATGTGGAATACAGTTGTGTTCTCCATAATTCCCACCATGCCTTATGTATTTTCCCCACACACATAAGTATGGAGAACAAGAACATGGAGTTATACTAATCAACTTGAGCTGATAATTTACATGTGAGTTCCTGGTCAGATGAAAGTCATTTGGTCCAAAATTCAGACCTTTTACTTGAGTAGTTCCTCCAGAACAATTGCTTAAGCATTTCTATTTCAAAATAATTAATTCTAAAGTACTGTGCATTTTCATGCCCAATTTAGTGAACTACAATTTCAAGTATGTCCCATAGAGTATGTCCAAATTTTTCCTATGATTTTTGGAGCTAAGAATTGCCCAGAATAGATTTTACAATTTGGCAACATTTTCTGGAAATGTTTCTGGACTTTTATGAACAAAGCATTTTGTATTTAGCAAATTCCCAATCAAATAATCTTCAAATAAGCTGACAATTTGCTGGAAGGTCAAAAATATGCTAAATAATATTGTGACACAATTTGAAGATTTTTGGATAAACCAAACTCCCTCAATAATTCTTTTTCAGAAAAACTTCAACGAATTTTCCAGAATACAATATTGACTTTCATACAAATATGAGTTCATATTTGGATAGACCTTTGCAAAATGAATCTAACCCAATTGGAATCACTCAAATTTGAGGTTCCTACACAGAGATATGAATTTCCAAAGTTGTAGCAATCTCTGGAATTATTTTTCCTACTGAAATTCGGTTGGTCCCACTGTTTAAACGCCAGCCAATAGGAAATGGGCCACACCGAGCCACGGTGTTTTGGCGCACAGCCACAGGAAGTCCGCGAGCCACAGCTGATCCCAGATTTAAAATCGAATCGCTGACAGCCGGGACCCACGGCCTTCTTCCACCTCCCGCCGCCCCTTCGCACGCGCCGCCCAGCTCGCCGGCTCGACGCCGCCCCTTGCTGGCTCGCCATTTCCGGCCATCACTCGAGCTGGGACTCACTGCTAGGGCGTTATGGCGGCCGAGGAACACGACTGTGGTACCAGTTCGAGCTGCCGGTGACCGGAAACACCCCAGCGACGTGCGGCGGCATCGGTTGGAGTTTGACATCGTCATCCGTGGATTCTAGCCCTCCAAACAAGCAATAAAAACGTGCTACAGCACCAGTTGGTGATCACAAAGCCCGGAAAGGCATTGAACTGGCTCGGGAATGGCAGCAAAGGGGGTTTAACTGTGCGACCGATTAGTTCCGCGAAGAACACCCTCGGAAGAGCTCGGAATACGCCGCCCCGAGGGGGTTTCATGCTAGGGTTGCTAAAGGAGATATGATTGCCTGCTAGTCCATCTTTTATGTCCAAAGTTTGACGCACTAAGAACGAATTGAAGTGGAGAATTCGGGATTCCCGTACAGGATGCTCAGGTTGAAGCCACCGGAGCAAAAACATCAAATTAGCCGGCTACGCTCCACGGTTTGCTCCAAACTTTAGGTGAGAGCAGAACCACAGCATCACGCTCCCGTGGTCGTGCTTGATCAGGTGTGAAAGCTTCTGTAGAGCGCTGTCCACGTGAAGCCGACCGCCGGTTCTCTTTAGGTCGCCGCGGAGGAGTGCTTTAGGGGCTCGGGAACGCCAGAACTCAGCTGGGTTTGTGCTGGGGACGTGGGCAAAGAGCGTGGGGTGCTGTTTTGCATCTCGGGGGGGAGAGGGAACGAGTTTTCTGCCGGTTCCCGATTGCTCCCGAGGCACGGCGGTGTGGGGGGAGGTTCTGTCCGGTGTTGATCGTGAGGAGGTAATGAATTGCCCTTTGCTCGGCCTGGAGAGGAGGAGATCACGTTGAGCACGAAGGAGCCACTCACAGGGTGCCAGCAACTGGGAGAGGGGAACAGGAGGTGGTGCCGCTGAGCCCTCGGTGGCATCCGGTGAGAAGCCTCTCGGTGGGCTGAAAACAGAGCGCAATACTTCTTGTGCAAGTCACAATTAGCTCACTGACATGTGGGTCCCACCCCAAATTTTTCTTCCAAATATCTTCTCATGTTTATCTCTCAAAATTTCGAAGTTTTGAAGTTTAAATGTGGGCTAGCAATTGAATTTCCCAAAATTCAGTTTGAATTTGCATAGCAAATTTGAATTGGGTTGAAATTTGGAAATCCTTCTATTTAACTCCTTTTCGGAGCCCACCCTAAAATGCAAAGTTTACCTCCCTAAACTTCCACACTTCTAAGATATAGGGCTGCATAAGTCTGCAAAGTCTTTGGCCACAAATTTGTGTGAACTTTGAAGTTTGAAATCTGATTTTTAAACTTTCATGCAAAGAGGTATTTAAATCCTTATTGGTTCAACACTTCCAAATAAAAATGTGAGCCTCATTTTGGATGATCATCCATGTATCACTTTGCATGAAGGAAAGTTTTAGCAAGTCCCATTTTTCATACCTTTGCCACATATGAATTCAAAACTGGGTTTTTATTCATATACATTTTTGGGACTTTTACATTCCTCCCCCTTTAAAAGAATCTCGTCCCGAGATTACAAAAGAAGATCGAGACGGGGAGGTAATTTACAAACTATAAAAAGCTAAAAGTTCCGGATAGTTTGTGTGGAGGTAATCTTAACTTTCCCACGTCGCCTCTTCCGCGGTAAGATTACTCCACAGCACCTTGTAAAACTTGATCGTCTGGTTCCGGGTTACCCGGGTCTTTTCATCCACAATCTGAACCTGTCGCTCGGTGCAGGTAAGGTCCGGTTTCAATTCGTCGATTTCCTCGGTGCGGACAGTAGCGGTGAATTTGAGGCACTTCCAAAGCTGTGACACATGAAACACATCATGGACACCCGCAAGACTTGCCGGTAGTTCCAGCCGGTAGGCTACGGGTCCGCACTTCTCCGTGATAGCAAAAGGACAAATAAAACAGCGAGCGAGTTTCTCCTTTACACCAAACCGGTAAATTCCCTTCATCAGAGATACACGAAGATAAACATGCTCTCCGACATCAAAATGCAACGGTCTACGCCTTTGATCAGCGTAGCTCTTCTGTCGGGATTGTGCAGCCTTCAAATTTTCTTGTATCAACCGCATTCGGTCTTCGGCTTCATTGAAAAGATCAACCCCAAACAGAACTCTTTCGCCGGACTCACACCAATTCAGTGGTGTGCGACACTTCCGGCCGTAGAGAGCTTCATACGGTGCCATATTAATACTCGCTTGATACCCGTTGTTGTATGAACACTCCGCCAACGGTAGGTGATCATCCCATTCCTACCGTGGTGGATGGCACACGCTCTCAACATGTCCTCAAGCACTTGGTTCACCCTCTCAGTTTGTCCATCAGTTTGAGGATGATATGCGGAGCTTCTAATCAGCTTGATGCCCAATGAGGCCTGCAGCTGCTCCCAAAACCGAGCAACGAACATCGCACCTCGATCTGAAATGATGGTCTTCGGGACACCATGTGAGCATATAATTCTGGAGATGTATAACTCCGCATATTGCTTGGCCCGATAATGAGTGTTCACCGGTATGAAATGAGCTGATTTCATCAACCAGTCGAGGATCACCCATATCGAGTCATGCTTCCGGGATGTGAGTGGTAATCCGACGATGAAATCCATACCCACATCCTCCCATTTCTATGCCGGTATCTTCAGAGGTTGTAGCGGTCCAGCTTTCCGCATATCATCAGGCTTGACCCGTCTACACGTATCACACTCGGATACGTATTTAGCGATTTCCCTCTTCATCCTCGTCCACCAAAATTTCTGTTTCAGATCTTGGTACATCTTGTTACTTCTGGGATGAATGGAAAACTTTGACAGGTGGGCTTCATCAAAGATCTTCTTCCAGAGTTTCATATTACGCGGTACCACCATATGGTCGTTGAACCATATTGTACCGTTCTCATCCTTCTGGAAACATTTCACCTCTCCGTTGTCTAGTCTTCTCAGTATGTGAGACATACCTCTATCTCTTCTTTGAGCCTCAACAATCTCTTCACGGATCGTTGGAATGAGCGTGAGATTATAAAGCGCGCCATACGGAATGACATGGAGACTTGGTTCTTCATCTTCCAACTCAGCAATCGCCAAGTTGTGAACGGGGGCTTTCCGACTAAGCGCGTCGGCAACCACGTTTGCTTTACCCGGATGGCAGTGGATCTCAATTTCATAATATTTTATGATCTCCAACCATCTCCATTGTCTCATATTCAGCTCCTTCTGCGTGAAGATATACTTCAGGCTTTTATGGTCCGTGTAGAGGTGGACAAGATTGCCAAGCAGATAATGCCTCCACATATTTAACGCTAACACCACAGCAGCGCGCTCGAGATCGTGACGTGTCCGGCTGAGCAAGGACTGGAGCTGTTGTGAGATGATTCACTAGAGTCTTGAATGCTGCTTCACATGCTGAATTCCACATGTATTCAGTGCCCTTCTTCAACAGCTCCGTCATTGGTTTAGCAATTTTTGAGAAGCTCGGAATGAACCTCCGATAGTACCCCGCGAAACCTAGGAAACTTCAGACCTCGTGGACTGACTTGGGAGATTCCTACTTCAGCACTTGTTCAATTTTGCTGGGGTCCATGGCAATGCCCTCTGCTGAAATAATATGGCCTAGGAAAGACACTTGATCGATCCAGAACTCACACTTGCTGAACTTGGCATATAATTGGTGCTCCCTCAACCGTTGTAGCACGATACGCAAATGTTCAGCGTGCTCTTCTTCTGACTTGGATTAAACCAATATGTCGTCGATGAATACCACGACGAACTTGTCTAACTCCAGCATGAACACCGAATTCATCTAGTACATGAAGTGTGCCGGAGCGTTGGTCAACCCAAATGACATGACGAGGTACTCATAGAGTCCGTATCTCATCGAGAAAGCTGTCTTCGGTATGTCCTCCAGCCGGATCTTGATTTGATGATAGCCCGACCAAAGATCCATCTTCAAAAATACCTTTCCACCCACAGGTTGATCAAATAATATGTTGATGCGGGGCAAAGGATACTTGTTCTTTATCGTGACAGCATTTAGAGGATGATAATCAACACATAGCTGCAGTGTTTGGTCCTTCTTCTTAACGAATAGCGCAGAGCAACCCCAAGGTGAAGAACTTGGTCATATTAAACCTTTGCTCATGAGTTCATCTAGTTGCTCCTTCAACTCCGCTATCTTGTTAGGTGCCATCTTGTAAGGCCTTCGTGAGATAGGCGTCGTTCCCGGTGCCAGTTCAATCTTGAACTCGACGTTCCTTTCGGGCAGCATGCCCGGTAAATCATCAGGAAATACGTCGGGATAATCACTTACCACCGGAATATCTTCAAGTTTAAGTGCTTCCATGTGGTAGGTCTCTACCATATCTTGATCATCGCTGTCTCAAAACAGCGTGTGCTGTCCATGAATCGGCGATTCAATCTGGACAGTTCGGTTACCAATATTGAGAACGGCACCATGACGATTTAACCAAGACATCTCTAATATTATGTCTATCTTCTGCCTATCCAACATAATCAGCGATGTTGGGTAAATTTTTCCTCCTAAGCACAATGCTGCTTGGGACACAATCTGATTAGCAGAGATATTTCCTCCAGGTGAACGTATAAGATAATTCGTTGTGGGAGTATTGGTGGATAATTGGTGCTGATCCACTCATGTTTTACTGATAAAGTTGTGGGTTGCACCGGAATCGGAAAGTACAAGCACGGGCACGTCTTTGAGAGTAAACATGCTCGCTAACCCCGGTGCTCCCTCCGGGACATCCTCAATATAAAGATGTTGCACACTCCTGGATTGCAATGCTGTTATATTGACTTGAGCAGGTGGCGGCATACCACCTGATAATGATGGTTGTCTGCTGTTCAACAACTTGTCCCGGCATTCTTGCCTAAAATGCCCAAAACGGTGGCAATAAGAACACCAATGTTTCCCTGGTTCTTCGTTAACTTGCGGTTGAGAAATTGCTGTACTTGGCTGCAGCAATGATGCACCAGAAATCAATCGTTGCTGCGGCAATGGTGTTGCTTCAAGACATGATTCTTGAGCAGGAAATCTGTGATATGTTGATCTTACTGGTGGCTGCCATATTTCATTGGATGGTGTGTGATACACCAAATGATACTTACGAGGAACAACTGGTGTGTCTTCTTGCACATCATCCCGGTCCCTCTTCTCTGCTTGACACTCAAGTGTCGCTTGTTCTTGCAGCAGGGCAGCACTGATCGACTCGGTTTAATTGCCTTGATTGAACAAGGCAAGCCTATCTTTTAATATGGCACCCAGGGCATGGAAGAAATAGTCACACCTTGCAGCTTCGCTCGACGCATAGTCAGGAGCATATTGTGCCAAAAGGTTGAACCGTTTGACATAATCGAGGACACTCATGTCCCCCTGCTTCAAGTTCCTAAATTCTTGCTGCTGGGCCTTGATAAAACCCATAGGAATGTGACGAGCACGGAATGCTTCACGAAATTCCGTCCATTCCACTTGATGGCCTTCCGGAACGGTGGCGAGATAAGCGAACCACCAAGTCCCGGCGGCTCCATGGAGCTGTTGAGCTGCAAACAAAGTCTTCTGATACTCATCGCACTCGAACACTCCAAACTTGGACTCCATAACACGAAGCCACTGATCAGCTTCCACTGTTTTTTTGGCTTCCGTGAAAATTGGCGGTTGTGTCGCCAAGAAGTCCAAATAGGCGTTCCGAGGTGGAACGACCTGTTGTGTATGTTAGAGTAAGCCCTGTTTTACCAAGGTTGGAGTAGTCTTGTGTTCTCCTGACTTGACTCGACCATCTGAGCCATGACATCCTCACATACCATTGATGGCGGTGCCCGTGGTGGAGTTGAGTCATCACCGTCTCGGCGAGAACCTTCAGCCCTACTCGGAGAATGAGTATGCACCATACTGCAAAAGAATAATTTTGAGGGGAGTCAAAACTTGATCTCAGCAGTATGTGAAAGGATGTGAAACATGAACATGCTAAAACTTTATGAAAGCATAACAAAATTTCATGTTTACACATCTTCCTAAAGCCAACATATTCAGTCACCAATTCTGGACAGAACAGACCTTTTTGTACTTAACTCAGATTTTGATATGGTTATCAGCATTTTCATAACTCAAGTTGAATACAAAAGTTACAGTTAACTTCAGTATATTTTCAACAAGTACTCATATGCCCCTAGATCATTTCTGGATCTAAAGTTAAGATTGCTCAAAGTTGACAAAATTTCTGGATAAAATTTGCCAGTATCTCCTTTGTATGTGGCTGTTTTCATCACAGTTGTACATAAAAATGGACTACAATTCTGAACAAACTCTGAATTATAAAATCGTTGCAAATTTCCTAACCTTTTCAACGGTGTATCATATGACCCTTAGAGATTTTTCTACAGAATGTTATGACTAATTTACAAAAACATCCAGAGAAGGTTGCAGCTGTTCTGTTTTGTGAACAGTTTGCATTCATCTGGACATTCAACCAGTTTGGCGTCTGATTTTGCTCTGGAAGTCTACAGAAAAGTTGTAGATCACTTAAAAAACTTTCCAGAACTATATCTTAAACCTTCATTGGATCAAGCTACTCAGAGTTATGCTCTGTCAAAGTCCAGCAAAAATTTCTACCAGAACAGAGCACTCTGTTTTTGAGATCAAAAGAAGCCTAGCAATTCTCTTGTTTGAAGCATAGTTCAAATGAAGAGCTCAGTAACTAATATGTGCTTTCCAACACCCATTTTTAGTTTGAAAGTTAGTCATGACTCATTTCTTCATAGGAAATAAGACTATCAAGTGTAGTACGGTAGCGATGCAACGTAAGACATATGACGGTGCTATGTTGCCTCACAAAACAAAAACCTAACCGGATTACAGCGCCATATACGTATCCTTATTGTAAAACCCCCAAAAGCGGTAGCAAGAAAAATTCAGCTCATGTATATTTGGGAAAAGTGAGGGGAATTAAAACTTTGAATTATAACAGTGTAAGTTCAAAGTGGTGATTCAAACTTCCTAAAACTTCAAATGGAGAACTAAATGCATAACTTGGATCTTCATATTCCAAATATTCAACCTTCCAAATTTCAGCTCATTTGGATGGGTTTTAATATTTGTTTAGGATTTAAAGAGGAATCCCTCTAATCTGAATTTGAAATTCAGTTTCAAATTCCAATTTCCTCAATTTGCAAATTTGGGTCCACAAATGTGTTCTCCACATTTGAATTAGAAGCCAAGCCAAAAATCAGAAACTTTGGGGTTGGTTTGCTATGTTTTGGAACAAGGCAAAAGGAAGAAATCCAAATTCCATTTTCAAATTCAAATGACCATATTCAATTCAAACTCCACAACAGAATTCAAATCATTTGAATTCAACCTTTTCAAATCTTAACTTTGAGGCAAAGTATAGACTTTAATTTTGAGTAGCTGGGGTAAAAATATCTGTGGAAAGTAATTAAAAAATTACAATGGTGGGACCCAGCAGTCAGCCTCACAAAAATTAGTTTTCCCTCTCTCTATTTCCCTCGGTTGATCACAGCGCGCCAGCTCTCGGCTGAAACCCACGCCCGAAGCTCCACCGAGCTGTTTCTCGTGTGCTCCAAACGTTGGTTTGCGTGAGTGGGCGATCACAGTGGCAGCCCGAGTGCCTTTGCCCTCTTCTTCACGCTACCCCGCAGACTCCACAGCCTCTACTCGAGCGCACAGCCGCAACCCGAGCTACGACCCTGTTCTCGGTTCCCTCATCACCGATCATCTCCCGGTGACACCAGCGCCTAGATGAGCCACCCGCCAGCTCCGCCGGAGCCTCCTCAACATTTTCTACCGGTCCTCGGCTCGTGGCCGGCCGTCTACACCGGCGCCGAGCTGTTCAGCTCCGAAGAAAACAGAGCATGACGCCGCCGCCTCGGTTCCACGTCTCCCGGCCAACTCCGACCTCCCCAGCGTGAGGAAAACCACACAGAGGTGCGTCATGGAGTCTAGTTTCTCACACCGACGTCCTTTTGTACTTTACCACCGCTGGCTAGCCGGAATTTGGAGATTTCCGACGGTGCACGTGGAGGACCGATCGAGACAACTTCGGGAAATTCTCCCCACACGTTGGATCATCGGGTCTTCAGTCTTAAATACAGCTACTAGAGCTCCTAGCGCCCTCCCCCGCCAAAGCTTGAAATGAATCATCTATTCTTCACCCCGGGCAACGACAATCCGTCGCCGCCGACCAAAACACCTCGGTTCACCGTGGAGCTGCCATTTGCGGGCATTTTCAGCTCGGGCTAGGGGTAGCATCATGTTCTATGTACTCCAGGGATGGTGTACGGCCCCTTTCATCACCGGTTGAGGCTTGGGACGTGCGGTTCATCGCTGGCGCCGCGCCACCGAGCCGCCTCGCCGTTGCCGATGGGGTTCCCGGCGTTTTCATACTCCGAAACCTTGCCCGGCTGCTAGGCTGTGATCCGAGGGTGGTGTAGCACAAAACCGCAGGCAGAATGGTCGAGAAACGGGTGGGAACACGGCGTGTCATTGTCGGTTCAGGCGTGCGTGCGCGGGGCCTGTCGAGAGGTTGAAGAAGCATCTGACCCGTGGGCCCCCCTTTGGGTCTCTGTGTAAATTTGAAAGTTGTTCAAGTTTAAGAAATCCATAACTTTGTGTAGGGAACTCCAAAAAGAGTGAGATGAATTTTGTTGGGATCCTCATGAGGAGTACTTCACAACGGAATAAATTGGTTGCTATGAAAATGCCCAGGAATTTCTGTAGAATTGTTTTTAGTAAATCATATGGAGATTTATTTCAGGAGCAATTCTTTATGAAACATTCCCAAATTTGGGCAGCTAATCCCTTTCATAGTTACTGATCTTCAGTAAATATTTGAGCTTCATTGGAGTTCATTTGCTAGACCAAATTTCCTTCCAAAGTTCAGCCTTTATTTGAAAATTCAAATTTAAACAGAAACTTTTCAGAACTCCTATCCAACTTCAAAAATTCATATCTCTCTGTTGGTAGCTCAAAAAATGGTGAAACAAATTTTGTTATAATCATGGAGACTTACCCTAATCAGATCTTCCACTGTTAGCTATGTCAAATCTCCTGATTTGGGCTCAAAATTCAGAGAAGCCTTGTGCTTGTGGCAATTTTGGAGACCACAATGTGCAATGACATTTCTCCAAATTTTGCTCAGGCCATCCTTAGAGGTTCTAGTATCCACTGGAAAATCCCAAAGCCAATTAAGGAATCTAAATAGCAGTAGCTATGAATAGAAGTTTACTTCTTATAAGTCCATAATACTTATACATATATTTTGCTACATTTCATTTAGTGATCGAAGTTGAGGATACACCAGAGCCCTTGGATGTCCTGCCACCTGAAGCTAACTTTCCATTTGACTCGCAACCAGGCAAGCCCCGGTTTGCATTTAAGTACCTTTTACGAAGTTTTTTCATTTTTATCACTATGTCTAGGTTGCAATGTATGCATTAGAGTTATAGTGATTGAAACCCCACATGCATAGCCTTTTTAAATCCTATGAAGGGTTGGGTAGTTTACAGACTCGTCGAGTAGAGAATGCCATTCTAATATGCTTAGGATCTCGGTAGAAGTCGAGTGGTTGGAATCTACTCGTGAGGTAAGGTTTTTTCACACGGTTTGGTAAGAGTAGAAAATGGTTAAAGAGTGGTGAAGATGAGACCCAGCAGGGGGGATAGGAAGCAGTGAGCGGAGGTCTCACGTGCGTAGCCCTGTTGGTGTCGATTGAGGACCGAGTCGTGTGCGGGCCTGCTGAACAAGTATCGAACAGTACCTGATGGCATCCTGACATAAGCAGGAAACAATGCAATTGATTAACCTGGGTGTCGAGGCTTACCCAACCGTAAATAGGAGTGGGTTGAGGGTAGCAAGGTGTAAATCTGCCGGTGGGCACAGTCATGTTCCACGCCGGGACCTCCTGCCCATTACGGATGGACCGGTTCGGCATTTGGGTTGCCTTTAAAAGGTTGTTGCATACAATAGAGTAGGAAGGGGTGTGGAATCGCGCTTCTGAAAGTGGGTGTATGCAACATGTTGTCCGTGTGTCTCCTGATTGCAATCACCGTCCCTCGCGGTTATTTGAGTACTGCTTGTTCACTGTTCTGTGACGTAGTAAGAAGAGAAATAAGCCAGATGAATGATAATATGCTGTGATGAAGTATTACTGTTCGGAAACCATGTCCGCTGTAGGTGTAGAGCTAATTAAGTTTATTTTCCACTTTAGGCATCACCACATCGGAGGAAAGCGTTTCTTGTTTGATTGTGGACTTCCGATGAGAGGGCTGCCTAAGGCACATGAATTTGTTGCTATAAAACTGAAAGTAAGGATCCACTTGTAGGCGTGTCTTTATTGCAAAGTCATTTTTCCTATTTACACATCCCTGCATGTAGAGTTCCATGATTAGGGTGTCAGTTAAGCCTTGCTGAGCCATCGTGCTCACGGTTGCAATATTTGATCTATGTGTAGGTGAGAGCTATGAGGAGGGGTCTGAGGACGAGGCGGTGCCCCCGTCGGGGTACACGGCTGAGCTGGAGCCCTGCACGCTGCCGTGATCTCCTGATACATGTTGCTAGTGTGTAGCGTCCCCGAGTTGGACGGCGGCACTTTTGCTTAGTTAGGCTAAGAGAGTAGTTATGTATATTATTTCCGCTGTATAATTAAGTTTTGTAAAAAGACTTCCGCTGTTTTATATCAAAAAAAAGTTTGTATGTTGTTCTTAATTCTTTTCATGTGTGCTGTTGGGCGCCACATCGCACGGCACCACCCTATGCGATCCTGGAGTGGGTGAACCACGGGGTGGTCCCCACAGACGTGGTATCAGAGCCGCATTGGGAATAGCATGCACGAAAAGAGCCTATTTTGAAAACTTAGGAGTAGTCGAGTGAGGATTAGTCACTATGCCTACATAAGGTCTATGATAGTAGTAGATATTCTGGTGGAAAAGCTAACATACTTGTTATACATTCTGTAACGACGCTCCGACATCAGGTAAGATGTAAGGTATGCCACCGCAGGCGGATCAATTGCGGTAACTCACCATACGAGTAATAGTATGGAAGGATATACCGTGGCTTGGCACGTTAGTTAATATGAATGTCTGAACCTCTCCATGGTTCTGAGAGCATATGAAAACGCTGATCTCCAGCGTGCTTTAGGCAAAAGTGAGAATACCCCATCGTGTGGTAAGCAACACGATAGTATGCAACTCTTGAACGTTCAGTGTTCAAAGGGCCATACGCAGCGCTCACCATCAGCGTGCCTCAATGGTCACGAGGCAATAGGTGGTATCCGTTGGGTTGATAAAATTCCCAACCGTGACGACCCGTTCACACTCTACTCGGGTTCCCCGTCGTGTGGTGTGAAAACATGACCATGTACCTTGAGACGTGGCTTGATTCAAGGACGATCCGTATGGCAATGATACAGACCGTATGTTTTTATTATGATATGGAACTCTCTGAAAGTTAAAACCTTTGGGTGCGCCATTATTGTGTGTTCTTCTGCAGGTACATTAACCACGTTAGTTCATGACGTTTAGAAACCGTTTGTGAGTGACGTTATTAGTTCCACCATTTGACACGTATATGCCGGAATATGGCTTAGGATTTTTCTTTGGTGAGGAAACGTAGTACCGAGACTGCATAAAAGGATATTTTTAAAGAAAAGAGTCAAAATGAAGTTTAGGATTCAATGTAGGGGTTAGTAAACTCCTATATTGAAGTAAGAGTCAATTGGGAGTGTAGGTTCATTTCCAAAGATTTAGGAACAACCTCCCCTGTTTTCAGCAGAAACTTTGCTGAATTTAAAAAGGGCATAACTTGCATTGGTTAAACCAATGGAAGTGTGGGATACAATTCTAGAAAGGTTTTGAAGTCCTCTACAACTTTTCTGTAGAGCTCCAGAACAAAATCTCCCTCCAAAGGGATGCAAATTTCAGATGAGTAGGCACTGTCCAGAAACAGGGCAGACCCAAAATGCTCTCTGTAATTTTCTGTATTTCGACCACAACTTTCTGTAGACAATTTTCTAAGGGTCAAGTAAGACATCATTGGAAAGTATAGTAAATGTGCTACAACTTTGTAGTTCAGTGTTTTTCAAGATTGAGGACATAATTAGATGGAAATTTGTGAACAAGACAGCCACTTGCAAAGGAGGTGCTGTCAAAATTCCTGAGAAAATTTTGTCAAATGGTAGAAGTCATAACTCACAAACTAGGAAGGTCATCGAGGCACATAAATACAATCTGCATTCCTTGTTGAGTCTACTACAACTTTGTTGTTGAACTCTAGTCCAGATTTTGCCTCCAAGGTGGCCAAAACAGTTAAATGTTTCCAACTGGTCTGCAGGACCAGAGGCAGGACAGTGAACACCATGTTGAAGTTTTCAACCAAAACAATTAGTTTCACCTTTCGATATCCAGCGGCTGTTGTAAAAAACAGCAAGTTGGAGTCAAAAAGTTGACGCATTTAACAATATCATTTTGAGCGAGGACATGTTAGGGTCCAGTACAATAGCGAGGATTTATGCAGACTAACACACTTTACATCCCTTGACGACCCACGATGGTCGAAATGAACTTTTAATCCCTAAAGTTCATTACCTTGGAACCTGATCTTGTGACATGGTCCAGGGATGTATATGTTGTATAAAGTTTATACTTTATCCATATGTGTGACTGTTATGCGTATTATTTATTCCATTCTCGCACTACTATTGTATAGACTGGATGAAATAAACCAACATGTGCTGATCGTTTGAATGGTATGAACGCAAAATGGTGCGTACACAGTCCACGCAAAAGGAGGGAGGTCCGAGTCAGGTTCGTGGTGATGAGTCTCCACCTCCGGAGCAAACCACGACGCAGCAGCAACCACCTCCTCCACCACCAGAACTTCCAAGAAATCTTGCGGAGGTTCTCGCTGCAGTGCTCGGCTCGCGCGATGAGCAAACCGAGTTGCTGCGGATGCTGGTGCAGCAGAATGCATCCCATCCAGCAGGACGCCAAGACAATGGGCAACACCAGCCCCAACAAAGTTCTTATTCAGAGTTCCTGGCGACCCATCCACCGGTGTTTACAGAGGCCGAAGAGCCGTTGGAGGCGGACAGCTTTATCCGCACTCTGGAGGTGAAGTTCGGTTTACTTCGGTGCACCGAACATCAGAAGGCGCTGTACACGGCGCAATAGCTTCAAGGATAAGCCGGTACATAGTGGGCGAACTACACCGCCTCCTTACCGGCTGGCCATGCCGTCACATAGACGGAGTTCCGGGAGGCATTCCGCGCCTACCATATACCTCCCGGTGTTATGGAGAGGAAGCTCCAGGAGTTCCTGGCGCTGAAGCAAGGCGAGAGGAGTGCTCATGAGTACTCCAGGTCATTCAACCGGCTAGCGCAGTATGCGCCAGGTTTTGTAAAGATGGAGGAAAACAAGCGAAACGCATTCTTCCGGGGCCTGAACTCAAAGATGAAGGTCCATCTCGCCCAAAGCAATCGCGGCACATTCAACGACCTAGGTAATGCCGCGATTTTACAAGAAAATGCTCAGCGCGAGCGGGGTTCTGATAAGAGGAAACGCAGCGCGCTGATGAGCAGCAGTGGTGGAGCACCACAGAAATACCGCGTGGTGTATCGCTCACCATCTGGTCAGAGATGGCAGCCACCGGCGCGACCGCCTCAGTTTCACGGTCGACAATATAATGCGCCAGGCTTCCGACCAACGTATCCACCACAGCAACAGCAGCAGCAAAGGATGGCCTCGCGTGCGCCTCAGTTTCAACTGCGTGCACCGGGATTCCGTCCTCAAGTCGGAGGGACCCCGACACCTTGCACGTGCTTCACGTGTGGCCGTGTAGGGCATATTTCAAGGGACTGCCCCGACCCGCGACAGGGTAGGGGTGCAGCGACGTATCAGGGTGCTAATCAGCCCCGTAATCAGCCCAAGAAACCAGAACCGAAACCCGGCAACGTCCACCACTTATCCATCGAAGACGTGCCGGAAGGCGAACCCGTCTTCGCGGGTACGTTTTCTTATTCAGATCATCCCGTAGTCGTACTTTTTGACTCCGGTGCCACCCATAATTTCATAAGTCAGTCTTATGTTATTAAATATCAATTGCCTATCATTCCCACAAATAGATCATACTTGATATGCTCTCCGGGTGGGAAAATAACAGCTGATATGAGGGTCTATAGAGCACCATTACAATTGGGTGGAAATCTATATCCGACTTCTCTAATCATGCTAGAGAGTCAAAAACTTGATGCCATTTTAGGAATGTCATGGCTGCATCGCCATGGTGCTGTTCTTGACATCATTCCACGTGTGGTTCGTTTAAACTCTCCACTTCATGAACCACATGTTCTTATTCTTGACCGTTCGGTTCAAGAAGCTCCATCCACATATAACACGGAAGCCACAAAATTGGAAGATATTCGTGTGGTCTGTGAATACCCGGATGTCTTTCCGGATGATCTTCCGGGCATGCCACCCGAAAGAGATGTCGAGTTCAAGATTGAACTTGTACCTGGGACGACGCCGATATCACGGAGACCCTACAAGATGGCTCCAAATGAGCTGGCTGAACTGAAGGAGCAGCTCAACGATTTAATGAAGAAGGGTTTCTTTCGACCGAGTTCCTCGCCATGGGGATGCTTGGCGCTGTTTGTGAAGAAAAAGGATGCAACATTGAGGTTGTGTTTGGACTACCGACCTCTCAACGCCATCACCATCGAGAATAAATATCCACAGCCCAGCATAGACATCTTATTCGATCAACTTGTGGGGGCGAGTGTATTTTCAAAGATGGATCTTCGCTCCGGATATCACCAAATCAAGATCCGAGCGGAGGATATTCCGAAGACGGCCTTCTCGACGAGATACGGATTGTTTGAATACCTTGTCATGTCTTTTGGTCTCACCAACGCCCCGGCACACTTCATGTATCTTGGTTTACTCCAAGTCTGAAGAGGAATACGCCAAACACCTGCATATCGTGCTTCAACGATTGCGAGACCATAAGCTTTACGCCAAGTTCAGCAAGTGCGAGTTTTGGATGAGCCAAGTGCCATTTCTTGGTCATATTATTTCTGCATAAGGCATTGCAATTGGTCCAAGAAAAATTGAACAAGTGCTGAAATGGATGTCCCCCACATCAATCCACGAAGTCAGGAGTTTCCTCGGGTTAGCAGGATATTACCGGAGATTCACACCGAATTTCTCCAAGCTTGCTAAGCCGATGACTGAACCGTTGAAGAAGGGGTCAAATATGTTTGGAGATCAGCTTGTGAAGAAGCTTTCCAAGCATTAGTGAAGCATCTTACAACAGCCCCGGTGTTAGCTCAACCAGATACAACCAAGCCCTTCGACGTATATTGTTATGCGTGCGGTATCGGGCTTGGCTGTGTATTGATGCAAGGAGGAAGAGTGGTTTCCTATGGCTCACGTCAACTTTGTAACCACGAGCAGCACTATCCAACTCATGATCTTGAGCTCGCTGCTATGGTGTTGGCATTGAAAATGTGGAGGCACTATTTGCTTGTGAACTTAGTGCACCTCTACACCGACCACAAAAGTCTGAAATATATATTCACTCAAAAGGAGTTGAATATGCGGCAACGGAGATGGCTAGAACTGATCAAAGACTATGAGATCGAGATTCACTACCATCCTGGTAAAGCAAACGTGGTTGCCGATGCTTTAAGCCGCAAATTTCATGTCAACAATTTGTGTATCACCCCACTTGAAGAGGAGCCGAGTCTGTATTTGATTCCATATGGGGCATTGTATAATCTTGCTCTCGTCCCTACAATATGAGAGGAGATTATGGAAGCTCAAAAGAAAGACGTGGGAATGTTGCACATTTGGAGAAGAATGAAGAATGGCGAAATGAAATGCTTCCGAAGGGATGAACACGACACTCTATGGTTTAAAGACCGTATAGTGGTGCCCCGTGACATGAAGCTTCAGAAGAAAATCTTGGACGAGGCTCATTTGTCCAAGTATTCTACTCACCCGGGCAGCAACAAGATGTTCCAGGATCTGAAAACCAGGTTTTGGTGGACACGGATGAAAAGAGAAATCGCAAAGTACGTATCTGAATGCGATACGTGTCGGCGTGTGAAGGCCTCATGCGTAAAGCCGGACAGCTGCAACCTTTGAACATACCGGCGTAGAAGTGGGAGGATATCAGCATGGACTTCATAGTCGGGTTACCTCTCACATCTCACAAGCATGATTCGATTTGGGTGATAGTCGATCGACTAACCAAGTCGGCTCATTTCAATTGCGTACGTGCCAGTTACGTGGCCAAGCAATATGTGGAGCTGTATATTGCAACGGTCTTGTGTTTGCACAGTGATCCCCGCTCCATTATTTCAGATCGCGGTGCGCTGTTCGTCGCTCGGTCCTGGGAACAGCTGCACCCGTCATTGGGACCAAATTGATCCGAAGTTCCGCGTATCACCCACAGATGGATGGTCAAACTGAACGGGTGAATCAAGTGCTTGAAGACATGCTACGCGCTTGTGCCATCCACCATGGCAAGAATTGGGATGATCATTTGCCGTTGGCAGAGTTTTCTTACAACAATGGCTATCAAGCTAGGATCAAGATGGCGCCGTATGAAGCTCTCTCTGGCCGGAAATGCCGCACACCCCTCAACTAGTGCGAGTCTGGCGAGCGAGTTATCTACGGCATTGAACTTTTGAATGAGGCTGAAGAACGAGTGCGAGTAATACAAGCCAATCTCAAGGCTGTTCAATCTCGTCAGAAGAGCTATGCGGATAAAAGACGCCACCCTCTCCACTTCGACATCGGGGACCATGTTTATGTCTGTGTGTCTCCGATGAAAGGAGTTCATCGTTTCAGAGTGAAGGGCAAACTTGCGCCACGATTCATTGGTCCGTTTGCCGTCACTAAAAAATGCGGATCCATGGCCTATCGCCTGGATTTACTGGCATTGCTCACAGGAATTCACAATGTCTTCGACATCTCTCAGCTGAGGAAGTGCCTCAAACCCTCGGCTGAAATCCACACAGAAGACATAGAAGTTCTTCAACCGGACCTCATGTACACAGAGTATCCATTGCGGATTATCGATGAAAAGACTCGCGCCACAAGAAACCGGACCTTATGGTTCTACAAGGTCTTGTGGAGTAACCATACTGCTGATGAGGCGACATGGAAAAGTGAGGAATATCTACGAACTAATTATCCGGACTTGCTATCATCATATACCTGGTAAAGTTTCCCCAACTTTGCATTTCTTTTGGAATATTGGGACGAGATTCTTTTTAAGGGGGGGATGTAAAATCCCCAAAAAGTGGTAGCAAGAAAAATTCAGCTCATGTACATTTAGGAAAAGTGAGGGGAATTAAAACTTTGAATTATAACGGTGTAAGTTCAAAGTGGTGATTCAAACTTTCCAAAACTTCCAAACATGGAGACCTAAATGCATAACTTGGATCTTCATATTTCAAATATTCATCCTTCCAAATTTCAGCTCATTTAGAGGGGTTTTAATATTTGTTTGTGATTAAAAGAGGAAGCCCTCTAATTTGAATTTGAAATTCAGTTTCAAATTCCAATTTCCTCAATTTACAAATTTGGGTCAACAAATGTGTTCTCCACATTTGAATTAGCAGCCATGCCAAAAATCAGAAACTTTGCGGTTGGTTTGCTATGTTTTGGAACAAGGCAAAAGGAAGAAATTCAAATTCCATTTTAAAATTCAAATGACCATATTCAATTCGAACTCCACACCAGAATTCAAATCATTTGAATTCAAACTTTTCAAACCTTAACTTTGAGGCAAAGTATAGACTTTAATTTTGAGTTGCTGGGTTAAAAATATATGTGGAAAGTAATTAAGAAATTACAGTGGTGGGACCCAGCAGTCAGCCTCACAAAAATCAGTTTTCCCTCTCTCTATTTCCCTCGGTTGATCACAGTGCGCCAGCTCTCGGCTGAAACTCACGCCCGAAGCTCCACCGAGCTGTTTCTCGCGTGCTCCCAACGTCGGCTCGTGCGCGTGGGTGATCAAAGCGGCAGCCCGAGTTCCTTTGCCCTCTTCTTCACGCTACCCCGCAGACTCCACAGCCTCTACTCGAGTGCACGGCCGCAACCCGAGCTACACCCCTGTTCTCGGTTCCCCCATCGTCGATCATCTCCTGGCGACAGCAGCACGTAGCTGAGCCACCTGCTATCTCCGCCGGAGCCTCCTCAATGTTTTCCACCGGTCCTCGGCTCGTGGCCGGCCGTCTACACCGGCGCCGAGCTGTTCTGCTCCGAAGAAAACAGAGCACAAAGCCGCCGCCTCGGTTCCACGTCTCCCGGCCAACTCCGACCTCCCCAGCGCGAGAAAAACCACCCAGAGGTGCATCATGGAGTATAGTTTCTCACACCGACGTCCTTTTGTACTTTACCACCGCCGGCTAGCCGGAATTTGGAGATTTCCGACGGTGCACGTGGAGGACCGATCAAGACAACTTCGGGAAATTCTCCCCACACGTTGGATCATCGGGTCTCCGGTCTTAGATACAGCTACTAGAGCTCCTAGCGCCCTCCCCCGCCTAAGTATGATAGGAATCATCTATTCTTCACCCTGGGCGACGACAATCCATTGCCGCCGACCAAAATACCTCGGTTCACCGTGGAGCTCCCATTTGCCGGCATTTTCAGTTTGGGCTAGGGGTAGCATCATGTTCTACGTACTCCAGGGATGGTGTACGGCCCCTTCGATCACCGGTTGAGGCTTGGGATGACACGGCCCCACGGCCTTGTCGAGCCAGGATCACGCTGAGGGGTACTGCGTTGCACAACACCGGATAACGAATATCAAAGATACAAAGCGGAAGCAAAGTTTTATTACATAAACCAGTTTATGAACATTTTTACAAAAAAATAGTCCGGTCTACACTCACGGGCGTAGATAATGCATCGAGTTCACGTTCAGCCTGTGAACGTGTCGCCGCTAGCACGCACACAAACTAACACGGCGGCGTGCACGACTCCCACTCAAAAGGGTTCCACTCCTGGGGTTCCGTCCCCTCCTCGGAAGTCCCTTCCTCATAAACCCCTGCAAAAGCTTCAAACACAAGCATTGAGCACGATGGCTCAGCAAGACTGACCCGTCTCTCCTATAAATGAAACTTCTACATGAGGGGTAATAGGTTACATGAGGTGAAATAAGTTGCAAAGGACCCGTCTAATTAATGGAACCTTACTTCCAAGTTTTAGCAGCAGGTTGTTGAGAACCTTACACTAAGGCACATGAGAGAGCCGCAATCAAACAAGAAACGCATTTCCCTCTTGTACTTTGCCCAATTTTGAAAACAGCTTTAATTAGCACTAAACAACAATAAGACATTAAGAAGCAAAGTATATCTTTAAAATCAGCAAACTTTTAACATGTATCTAGCATGTTCTTTCTACGTCATGGTACAGTGAACAAGTGGTACTCACTGACCAAGAGGGACGGCGATTATAATCGATTTACACCTGTAGGGTTACCCGAATAACCAGTCACTTATGCCCGTACTCGATGTTGCCTACAGCAACCATCACGGGCGTCGTACGCAACAACCTTTCACCCATCAGCCAAATATTGAACCGGTCCTATCGTCCCGAGCAAGAGGTCTCTGCGCGCGCATCTGCAGTGCCGCAAGCCGATTTACACCTCAAGCTCTCAACCTACCCTCTGAACGACAGGCAATGCCTCAACACCCAGCTACCCGAGTTACATCGATTTCCCGGTTCCCATATAGCCGGTAGGTCTTCGGTACTGTTCTAGCTTGTTCAACAGGACCGCACACGGCTCGGTACACAATCGACATAAGCAGAGCTATAGCACCCAGGACCCAAAGTCCTGCTGCCCTTACTCTCCGCTCGGTCTCATTTTTCTTGCCATGTGTTTCATTTGCTATCTTTACCCGAGCGATGTGCCTCTATCCTATTCTCGCGAGCAGTTCCAACTACTCGACTTGTACTGAATCCTACACTATCTTAGCATTGCAGTGGCTAACGATGTTTTCAGACCTAATCCCAATCCCATGGTTTTCTTGGCTATGCATTTGGGTTTCAATCAAGACTCTAATGCAAGAATTAAGTGGGTGCTCAAAGTAAGTTCTCAAAACAGTAAAAATTTGTAAAAAGGGTTAATGCAAACCGGAGCTTGCCTTGCTGCTCTTGGTCGTAGGCTAGCTTCTCTTCCAGAGTGACGAAGTCTAAGACTTCGGGTTCCTTCTCGACCTTAGCAACTACGGGAGATAACATGTATGTGTATCAATTTAAATGCATTTAAATTAAATTTAAACTTGTGAAGACTATAAGTCTTACTAGACAGACCCAATGACTCTGAAATTTTTACTGTGGTTTGGATATAACCTAAACAGAGACATGGCCAAGTTTTATTTGCATCAAAGCTCATTTGAGCTCTCCATAAATAATTATGTACTTGATCTTAATTGGAGCTCCTAGGATGTTCTAGGGATTTTCATGGAGCAAGCCATGACTTTATGAAAACTAAATTTTCAGAGGGTTCTAATGGAGTTGGTCTCACTTAATTTGAAGGTTCCTAGCTAGAGATATGAGCTAAACAATTTGAAAGAAATTCTGAAAATGTTTCTGGACATTTTCTATTTTCTCTGGAACAGTTTTATTAATCACACCATTAGGCGGATCAAATGAGCTCAAATGGATGTGAAATTTTTATGGTAGTTCATACATATTTTGGTGAACATCCCAGCAAAATGTCAGAATTTTCCTCCAAAGGGTTCTCCAGTTAAAATTCTAAACAGTTTAAATTTTGAATAATTAATTCTGGAGAATAAGGATTTTCGTGAAGTGAATCTTGATTTGCTGGATAGTACTCTGAGAGCTGAATCCAACAAAATCTGGTTCACTCGATTTGGAGTTTTCTAGCCGATGTTATGTGGGTTTGAAGTTTGAACTAAAACTGAAAATCAGGGAAATGTTTAAAACACTGCACGTGGGTCCCACGCACAGTGCCTTCGTCTACCTACCGCCAGCGCCCGAGCGCGCGACGTCCAGTGACAGTGGCGTGGTTCATCTTGGCCGCTACTGCCTAATTTTCGACACGGTTTCTTCCTACGTGACCCTTGGAGCATGGCGCACACGCCGGGCATCTTCTCAGACCTCGACATCACCGGAAACCTAGTCGGCGACGGTGGAGGTGGAAGAGGAGCTCAGGTCCGACGGTGCTAGCTCGTCTCGGCAGTGAACATGATCAGCCAATAGGTCACAAAGCACCACTGGGGCACGAGGAAGCTAACCCTGCCCTCCTCTTGGACGGAGATTGCCGGGAAAGTAGAGCTCACCGGCAACCCGAGCCGTTTTCAACGGAAGTGGCCAAACTCCGGTGCTCTGCTCACTGGATCGATCATGGCCGCTAGGATTTGGCTGAGGTGACCATGAGGCGCTATCCTAGCTTCAGCTTGACCAAGATTACCAGTGATCAAGTGATCGAGATGAATTTTGAGTTTTGGTCCTCGTTGCTCTATACGGTGATCATCCGGAAAAATGGAAATTCCAGTTAACCACTGCTAAGAGGGACCTAGGGAGTTCGGGGAGAGCTACTAGACTTCGATGCTTACCTCAGAGGAACGTTTGTCGCGCTAGAGAAGCTTAGAGCTGCCCGGGCAACGGCGTCGAGTTGGAGGAGCTCTCGGGTTGATAGAGCGATGGAAGATCGGCTCGGACAGACTCAACCAAAGCTGATCACGAGCAGTTGAGGGCTGTAATACGTTGAGCAAGGACCGGCAGTGCCGTTTGTGGCCTCAGCTTACGGTGGAAGGGACTGTGTTGGCCGGTCGACGGCGAGGTGATGCGGTGGAGCTGTGCCGCGATCAGCTCAGTGTTCTCAGCGCTGGAAACGTTGAGGCGGCGTGAAACGGTTTGCTGCCAGCGGCAGCTCGAAGATATATAGCTGGGGACGTCGGTTTGGGGCTCTGATCAGCGACCTTAAGGTGGCAGCGGTCGGAAATCGCCGTGGCGCTCGCGCGGTCACGAGCAAGAACCGAGCTGCGGTGACTTCAGTCGGTTGAAACACTGGTGAGGCTGACATTTGGGTCCCACTCTGGTTTTAACCTCTGAAATTGAATTTTCCCCACTGCTCTAAACAGTAGAGACCCAAATAACCCTGGTCATTTGAATTATCTACCCTCTGGCCATTTGAATTGGATAGAATTCAAATTGGGAAGAGTTTGAATATATTTTCAGCACATATGCAGTTTGAAATTCAAATAAAGTTTCAATTTGCTAAACTTAGCTCATGTCAAGATCAACTCCTAATGGAGTGAAAATTGGTGCGTAAGCTCAGAAAAATGTGCTGAGTAAGAATATGCCTCCTAGTTTTGAATTCATGGGATGGAAATAGCTTGAATTTGCATTTGAGTTCAAACCACCCTCTTTCTAGTTACACCCAAAAGGACTTCAAAAAGGTTTTGAATTTGCGTGAAATTTGGCATGGACATTCCTAGAAAGGTGCAGAAGTTTTTCATATGCCCAGCCCCTATATGATGCATGTGGGAAATGCCACTTTTGCATCTTGTGAGTTTATTCTCTAATGAGCATGTTGATGGTGTTTACTTGCTCTTCAAATGTATTCATCAAGTTTCTTAAAATGAAGTGTGTGTGGTGATGAACACTTTGAATGTGTGCCAAAAACTCAGGCCCTTACATTCCTCCCCCCTTAAAAGAATCTCGTCCCGAGATTATAAGGTGAAAATGAGAGAGAGGACGGTGGAAAATTACCGTATATGCGACGTGAAAAAGTCGGGGTAGTTAGCACGAAGAAATCCTTCGCTCTCCCATGTCGCTTCGTCTATGGAGTGATTACTCCATAGCACATTGTAGAACCACAACATACGGTTGCGTGTGGTTTGGGCCTTTTTATCAATAATCTGAACCGGTTCCTCCCGATAGGTGAGATCCGGTTCCAATTCTGCTATATCCTCCAGCTGAATGGTAGTTGATAGCTTGAGACACTTCCTCAGCTGGGAGATGTGAAATACGTCGTGCACACCGGAAAGTGCTTCTGGTAACTTCAGCCGGTATGCTACTGATCCACATCTTTCTGTAATATGAAATGGACCGATGAATCGGGGTGCCAACTTTCCTCTCACCCTGAATCTGTTCACGCCCTTCATTGGAGACACACGTAGATATACGTGATCCCCGACTTCGAATTGTAATGGGCGTCTTCTCTGGTCCGCATACTGTTTTTGTCGGGATTGGGCGGCTTTTAGGTTCGCTTGAATCAGCCGAACCTTTTCTTCCGCGTTATTGACAATATCAATCACGAAGGTAACGCTTTCGCCAGACTCACACCAATTCAGTGGTGTGCGACATTTTCTCCCGTATAGTGCCTTGTATGGTGCCATCTTGATGCTGGCTTGGTACCCATTGTTGTACAAGAACTCGGCCAACGGTAAGTGATCATCCCAATTCTTACCGTGGCTGATAGCGCACGCTCGTAGCATATCTTCTAAAATCTGATTTACCCGCTCAGTTTGCCCATCCGTCTGCTGGTGGTACGCTGAACTACGGATCAGCTTTGTCCCCAACGCAGCGTGTAGCTGCTCCCAAAAACGGGACACAAATAAAGTGCCCCGATCAGATATGATGGTACGGGGTACACCGTACAATCTTAGGATCCGTGAGATGTAAAGTTCAGCATACTTATTGGCGTTGTAGTTGGTGTTGACCGGGATAAAATGGGTAACTTTTTTGAGCCGGTCGACGATCACCCACACAGAATCATGCTTCTGAACAGTGGTGGGTAAACCAACGATGAAGTTCATGCAAACATCTTCCCACTTTCAGGCAGGAACGCCCAGTGGTTGTAACAGTCCTGGCTTCCTCATGTGGTCTGCCTTCACCCTTCGACATGTATCACACACGGACACATACTTTGCGATCTCCCACTTCATCCGTGTCCACCAAAACTTGTTTCTGAGTTCTTGATACATTTTGTTGCTGCCGGGGTGAATCGAAAACTTTGACAAGTGAGCCTCATAAAAATATTTTCTTCCGTAACTCCGGGTTACGGGGTACAACGATCCGGTCCTTGAACCATAGGACACCGTCTCCGTCTTTCCAGAAACATTTCAGCTCCCCACTGTCTATACGTCTCCGCAAATGCGACATGCCCTTGTCATTTTTCTGAGCTGCCGCTATCTTTTCACGGATTGTGGGGATCAAAGCTATATTGTAGAGAGCTCCATGTGGAATCACATGCAATGGTGGCTCGCTCTCTTCCAACAGTGTGATGGTCAGATTGTTGACGTGTGACTTGCGGCTCAGCGCATCCGCCACCACGTTTGCCTTGCCGGGGTGATAATGGATCTCTATTTCGTAATCCTATATCAATTCTAACCATCTTCGCTGCCTCATGTTCAGCTCTTCCTGAGTGAATATGTACTTGAGGCTTTTGTGGTCGGTATATAAATGTACGAGGTTACCGAGTAGGAAGTGCCTCCACATTTTAAGTGCGAGTACCACTGCAGCGAGCTCCAAGTCGTGAGTTGGATAATTATTCTCATGGTTTCTGAGCTGCCGTGATCCATACGCTACCCTTCTTCGGTCTTGCATCAACACACATCCGAGCCGAATGCCGGATGCATCGCAGTACACATCAAACGGTTTTGTTGTGTCTGGCTGCGCTAAAACCGGTGTGGATGTTAGGTGTCTCACTAATGCCTTGAACGCTGCTTCACATGCTGGACTCCAAACATATTGGTAGTCTTCTTCAGCAACTGCGTTATAGGCTTGGCAATCTTTGAGAAGTTCAGAATGAACCTCCGATAATATCCCGCGAGTCCAAGGAAACTCCGTACCTCATGAACAGTTCTCGGGGACTTCCAATTCAGCACTTGGGTGATCTTACTCGGGTCTACAGCGGTGCCCTCCGCTTAGATAATATGCCCGAGAAAAGGCACTTCCGATATCAAGAATTCACACTTGCTGAATTTCCCATATAGCTTGTGATCCCGCAGCCGTTGCAAGACTATACGCAGATGCTTCTTGTGTTCTTCCTCCGACTTGGAATATACCAATATGTCATCGATGAAGACCACGACAAACTTGTCCAGCTCTGGCATGAATACTGAGTTCATCAAATACATGAAGTGAGCTGGAGCGTTGGTGAGGGCGAAGGACTTGACCAGGTACTCATAAAGTCCGTACCTTGTCGAGAAAGCCTTCTTCGGAATATCATCAGCCCGTATCTTCATCTGATGGTACCCGGATCTTAAGTCCATCTTGGAAAAGATCTTTGCTTCGACCAACTGATCAAACAACATGTCGATCCGTGGCAACGGGTACTTGTTCTTGATGGTTACGGTGTTTAGTGGATGATAGTCCACGCAAATCCACAACATCTCGTCTTTCTTCTTCACAAACAATGCCGAATGTAAAGGTCCCGAAATATGAATACAAAGAAACTCTTGCTTGTGCAAAGTTGGTTTCATATGTATGAAAAATGGGACTTGTTAAAACTTTTCCACATGTGATATCACACATGAGAGCTTTCTTCACACAAGTTCAAATATTTATTTGAAGACATGGAATCCAAGAGGGATCTAAAACCAAGGTGGGAAGTTCCCATATGTGTGAAAAGGCTAAAGTCAGATTTTGGAACAACTTGTTCAACTTGAAAATTCAAATGAGAGTAACACAATGATTTTCAAACTGTTATATATTAGAAATCTCATTTGCAGCAGCCAAATCAAAGATCAGATTTCATATTTGAATTCCTTGGGTCCAAATTAGAGGGTAGGCAAAGTCTCATGAATTTTTGAAGAGATTTGCTATCCATTTTTCCAAATGGGCTTAAATTTGCAATGAATTCAAATTTACATTTGAATTTGGATGAAACTTGTCCAAATATCTACACACAATTCAGATTTCAATTCCCACAATTTGATTTCCAGCATTTGTCAAATTTGAGAGCTGTTGAGAGGGGATAAGGGGGAATCTTGGGCCCACTTGTCATAAGCACCAAATATCTAGATTGAGTCGGTTCTCTTCTATTCCACTCGAAGCAACCGAGACAATACCAAGACTCCACCGGGCAACACCTCGCAGCACCGAGGACACCTCCTCTTGAGTTTCTTTTGTGCTGGCGAGCTGGTTTCCCGATCTCATCACTTCAACCCGTGTTCTCTTGCCACAACCCCGAGAAACCGCTCGGTTTCCTTCTCCTCTCGCGCACAGAAATAGAGCCACCGCCGCCATCCCCGATCGGTCGGTAGTCGGCTCTAGCGAGCGTGAACGAGGGCTGGTGAGTAGCAAAATGGCACCAGGGCCTCACCCTGACCCTCCTCGATGTGCCCCTGATCGGTGTTCAACTTCTATACCAGAGGACTATGTATTTTCGTGGCGGCCGAATGAGAACCAAAGGCGAGGTCTCACGTGGACAGCGCTGCAGAGGGCCTTTCATGCCCGAGCAAGGGCACCCTCAAACGCGCTGGGACACTGTGGTGCTCACCTCCGAAGCTCAAGACATGCCGTGGATGACCGAGAGCGAATTCGGGAATTTTCCTATGGCGGGCACAAACCGACCTTCTGGCACGGTAACCTCAAATTATATCTCTTAGGTCGCCAAATTTTGCACACGGGACCGCCAGTAGTCGGCGATCATTTGCTCTTCACAACCCTAGCTGGAAAAACGCACGTAGACCGCACAAATTCTAGGTTTTCCGAGCTCCAACGTGGAGGAGGTCTCGGGTGCATGGTGACGCACCATTAACCGCCGGTCCCGAGCGGTTTTGAAGTTATGTCGGGCTTCCTCGTGGTTCACTGGTGCTGTAGCGCCATTTCACCGGGCTTTTGGCGGGCTAGGTTAGCTGGCCTACTCCACCGAAGGTGAGCCGAGCCGCTGTGCCGTCGCAACGGAGGTTGGGGACCTCGCCGGCTAGGGGAAACTCCACCAAGTTGCTCAGCACATGAATTTAGGCCCTGGTGGCGAGCAGGGGCTCGGGCAGAGGTCGGAAGAGCGGTTTCCGGCGAGCTCCGGTGACCTAGCGGCGCGTGCACGCGAGAGGTGTTGGGAGGTTGAAGAAGGACGCCGGGTCCCAGCAGTCAGTGAGAGGAAAAATTTAAATCCCGATCCTCTGTGGCTATCGGATCTGGTGTGACTGCATGGCTGGGACTGTGTAGCCCGTGTGGTTTTGTTTCGCAGGGTGACACGTGGCCGGGGCCCAGCAGCAGGCATTTGAACTTTTCTCTGTTTTCAGAGTTCAGTTGAAAGTTTAAATAGCCACAACATTGTGTAAGAGTGTCGAAAAATTGTCAAATAAATTTTGTTAGATTCCCCTCAGAGAAAGGGAAGTTCTATAGGACGGTGATCAGACCCGTGATGCTCTATGGGGCAGAATGTTGGCCAACTAAATGGCAACATGTCCAACAAATGAGTGTCGCAGAGATGCGCATGCTACGATGGATGTGCGGGCACACGAGAAGAGACCGAATAAGGAATGAGGCGATTCATGATAGGGTAGGGGTGGCGCTGATTGAAGAGAAGTTAGTCCAACATCAACTTAGGTGGTTTGGACATATCCAACGGAGACCTCCAGATGCACCGGTTAACAGTGGGATTTTAAGAGGTAGAGAAAATATTAGGAGGGGTATAGGACGACCAAGGTTGACCTGGGAGGAGGAGGTAAAACAAGATTTGAGAGATTGGAATGTATCCAGAGACTTAGCTCATGATAGGACCGCGTGGAAAGTAGCAATTCATGTGCCAGAATCGTAGTCTTGTTTTTTTCTTTTTTCCTTTTTTCTTTTCTTTTTTTTTCTTTTTATTTCTTTTTTTCCTTTTTTTTCTTTTTTTCCTTTTATTCTTTTTTCCTTGTTCTTATATCTCTTCCTCTCTTTTACTTCATTGATATTGGGTTTCATGTCTAGCCGACCCCAACATGCTTGGGATAAAGGTTTGGTTGTTGTTGTTGTTGTCCCCTCAGAGAGTACTATCCAGGGGTATAACCCAATAATTATGAAAATCCCAGGATTTGGCTCATTAATTCATATAAGGAAAATATTGTAGGAATTGTTCCAGGGGTTCTGTGTACTGGAAAATTCACAAATTTGGGCACGAGATCATTCCAAAAATAATTGAACTGCAGTAAAAATTTCAGAGGTATTAGACCTCATTTGCTTGGCCAAATGTGGTGTTAATCTCTTGAGCCTCTGAAAATTGGAAAATAGAACAGAGTTCAATTTCATAGTTTTCCCCAAACCATAGAACCTCATGACTTTTGCTAGGAAGCTCCAAACTTAGCGATTCAAATTGGGTTGGATTCATATTGAATAGCTCTATCCAGATATGCAACCCAATTTGTATGAAACCCATTATTTAATTCTGGAAAATTCTTTAAATATTTTCAGAAAAAATATTTTAGAGGGAGTTTGGTTTATCCAAAAATCCTCAAATTTTGCCATAGTATTCCTTAGGATGTTAGAGAACTCCTGTAAAAGTTTCAGCTCATTTGGTGTTGATTTGGTTAGGATAATTCTGATTTCAATTTTTTGTGTTCAAATGAGTACAGAAACCATTTCAGAAAATTTCCAAAACTTGGAAATTCAGTTCTAGGAAATCCTTAGCTCCACAAATACTAGGAAAATTCATGCATGATCCCTGAGCTATTTTTGAAATTGTAGTTCACTTGAATTTGCACGAAGGTGCAAGTTGATTCATAATTAATTCCTTTTTGCCTAAATGCTTAGGGAATTGTTCTGAGTGCTCTATTCATTGAAAAATTCCAAATTTTGGTCCAGATGACTTTCTTGTGACAAGGAACTCACAAGAAAATTTCCATCTCCATTGGAGCTCTGGATCAGTAATGTTCTGTTCAACTTCATTAGGTGATCACCACCCAAGTGATGAACCCCACTTATCACTTGATCATAATACTTTACCCAAACCCAAACCACTAGCACCAGTGTCATTTTAAATTCTTAAACAGAGTTCCAGTTTTAAACTTGTCTTTAGCACTTGTTAGCAAAAGTTTTACAATTAAACATATATGCATATTCATTACGTGTAGCATCTACGTGAAGAATTTGAAGTCATCAGAGTTGAGATCAAGGAAGGAGGAAAACAATTGATCAAGCCAAGTGGTCTTCACTAACTGAACTTTATATATATAAGTCCCCTGCAAAACAAAGGCAAGCCCCGGTTTGCATCAAAACTTACAAGTTTTTATTTGTAGTCACTTTATATGGTCTAGTAGTTTGTTTGTTGCATTAGGTCTAGATGTTATGAAGCTCCAAATGCATGACCCAGAAAAACCCTGGAGTACAAGGTAGAGTAGGTTATCAATTGATTATAACTGCTGATATCAAGTTAACAAAAGTGGATTAAAAGAGGCATAACTTGAGTAGGCAGTTTCTTGCTCGTGAACCGAGATTAAGGGGGATCAATCGGAAGAGATGAGAATTGATCCTCATAGTTGGGAATGGAGACCGGGCAGTGGATAGAAGGCTCAAGGACGTGGTCCTGTGAACCTAGTCTATGTCTGAGTCGATTAAGGCCCGTCCTCGTGTGCGGCCCATTGGACAAGTTTGAGTTGTGTACCGGATGCATACTGGCTATATGGGACCCAGGAAACCGATGTAACATGTTAACCTGGGTGTCGAGGCATACCTCACCGTCTAATGCAGATGCTGAAGGGATAGAGAAGTCGGCTCTACGAGGGTTTGCCATAGTGAGACTTAATCCCTGTCGGTGGGACCGGTTCAAAATTTGGGTGTCGTGTGAAAGATTTCCACGTACGACGTCAGTGATGGTTGCTGTGTGCAACGTCGAGTACGGGCGTACGTGTCGTGTCAGCCGGGTGTTTTTTATTGCAATCACCGTCGCTTGCGGAATGGACCGAGCATACTTGTTCTCTGCGTCGTGATGTAGTAATAAACTGGGAAACATTTAATATGCTTTGTGAGTAATCCTCATAATGGAGATGAGGAATGATCAACACTTTCACTAAATTTATTTTTCACCTTGGGCTAGTAGCGTCGAGGCAAAGCATTTCTTGTTTGATTGTGGAGTCTCGACGTTAATGGCGCAAGGTCGGTATGAGTCTAGGGTAGCTCACTAAAGTTACTTTCACCTCGGGCAAGTGACATCGAGACGAAGTGTTTCTTGTTTGATTGTGGAGTCTTGATGTAAACTGCGCGAGGGCTATAAAAGTTGCTTAAAACTTCAAGTAAGGACTATCCTTTAGCTCAAGAGCATCTTTTGTGCAATCTTCTTTATTCAACCCTCTATTTTCAGCAAGTAGAGTTTCATGACTAGGGTGACGGTTAAGTCTTGCTGAGCTTCGTGCTCACGGATACTGCATAAGTTGTTTTGCAGGTAATAACTGTACGCTATATGTACGGGTGTCTGATGAGACTCGGAACTCTCTGAGTGGTGAACTCATTGCAACCCCTGCCGCTGCTATTGTGATAGTGTTGCTAGCGAGAAGGGTCCGTGGGCTGGACACCTTCTCTGTTGCTTAGCATAGGTATGAGACGTGAGTTGTAATAGTCTTCCGCTGTAGATTATTTTCAGAAGTATTAGTAAAATTCACACTTTGTAAGCTTCCGCTTGATTTATGTAATATGATGCTTTATTGTGTGTGCTGTTGGGTGCCGCATCGCACGGCACCACCCAATGCGATTCAGGGCCGAGCGGCACGGCCCCGTGATCGGGACCGGGCCCTCACACCGAACAGCCCCATGGCGAGGAGCTCAGCCTAATAAAACCCTTTTTCAGCAGCTCCGTTAACTGTGTCTTTAGTTCAGCCAATTCCTTGGGCGCCATCTTGTATGGCCTTCGGGATATTGGCATGGTCCCCGGTGCAAGTTCAATCTTGAACTCCACCTCTCTGTCGGGCGGCATCCCCGGTAAATCATCCGGGAACACGTCAGGGAACTCACGGACTACTGGAATGTCTTCCAATCTGATGGTTATGGACTGATATACACTTGGAAGTTTTATTTCTGGACTGTCCAGAAATAAAAAGTGTGACTCATGCATTTCTGAGTGTAGATGCACGACTCGGAGGACGGTGTCTAAAACAGCACCGTGTTGGGTTAACCACGACATTCCTACGATGACATCGACCTTCTGTCCCTCTAAAATTATGAGAGACATAGGGTACACTCTACCTGCTAAGCATAATGGCGCTTTTGGAACCATCATGCTTGCTGAAATTTTCCCACCCGGTGAACAAATCAAGTATGGACTATCGGTGGGTAGTATTTGCAAGCTGTATTTAGCAATGAAAGCTTGGCTAATAAAATTGTGCGTGGCGCCTGAATCAAATAATACTATGGCGGGATGCTGGTGGAGTTGGAACATACCCGCAAGGATTGGCTCTCCCTCCGGCACGTCCTCTATGGCAAGTTGGTGGATGGTGCCGGGCCTAGTGTTTGCCCGCCGCACATTAGCGGGGTTCCGGGGCTGATTCCTCCCCGGAAGTTGCGGTGCAACTCCGCCGCCTTGCCTCTCAGGACAATTGTTGGCGAAGTGTCCTGGGCGACCACATTTGTAGCATGTGGCTGCTGCTTGGCCGGTGCTCAGGGAATGAAAGCCCGGCATGCGCTGCTGACGTGCATACGCACGCGGCATCGCCCACTGCTGCTGTTGTTGCTGTGGAGGTGGTACTGGCACTGCCGTACGGAATGCCGGTGGAGAATATGGCCGACTGCAGAATGGCATCGGCCTCTGCAGTGGGTGCCAGCGTGGACCTGATGGTGGGCGATTCACCATCCAGTATTTTTGAGAAGGACCACCTCCTTCTCCTCTGCTTTTCGGCGTGCTTCTCTTCCTTTCCGCCGCCGCTAACTCCTTGCCGGAGTCCTCCTGAACAATCGTAGCATCAATAATGTCATTGAGACTGCCGCGATTGAACATCGCCAGCTTGTCCTTCAGGAGCGGGTTAAGCCCCTGGTAGAAATGATCTCGCTGCTTCTCGTCGGTATCAGCGTGATACGAAGCGTAGAGCGCAAGATCATTGAACGCCCTGGAGTATTACAGCACGTTCCGGCTCCCTTGCTGCAGGCGTAAGAACTGCATCTTCCTCTTCATGAGACCCGGCGGTATGTGATAGGCCCTGAAGGCCGTCCGGAATTCCGACCAGGTCATAACTTGCTCAGTGGGCTGCGAAGCACAGTAGTTCGCCCACCACGCGCTCGCGAATCCCTGGAGCTGTTGGACCGTGAACTGAGTCTTGTGCTGCTCACTCACTTGGAGCAGTCCGAACTTCATCTCCATCGTGCGGAGCCAGTTGTCCGCATCAAGGGGTTCATCCACCCTTGAGAATACCGGGGGATGAGTAGCCAGAAAGTCCGAGTAGGAGCTCTGTTGGTGCTCCTCACGATCTTGACGCCCCTCTGGTCGAGACATATTCGCAATGAGGGTTTGCAGCAACTCCGTGTGCTGCTGATGACAGCCCGCCATCGCTGCCACAATGTCAGCCAAGGTATTCGTTGGCGGCGGTGGTGGTGGTTGTTGCTGTTGCTGCTGCCGCTGTTGCTGTCCCGAGGAATCCTCGGGAGGTTGTTGGGAGGTCTCTCCCCCCTGACTGGAACCCCCAACATCCGGGTTGGCACGAGTACGAGTCATTCTGAAATTCAAAACAGCAGCGATCAGCACATGTCATACTTAACATTCCATATGAAACAGCAGGTATTGAAGTGACGCATGAATAATTTGCACAACATTCACATATATTGATAAAGCATAGACTTTATACAAAATACATTAGTCTCGGGTCTCCGAGAAGTCATGCTCATGTCGTCACTACCTATACATACACTACTGATTACATGACATGTCACCGATTACAAATTTTTTTTGTTACATCACCCTTGCTGCCCTACTTGGCAATAGTAACCTCCTACTCGGAGTAGAACTCGACCTCCTGCGGGTCGTCCTCCTCCGCCACCTCTGCTGGTGGCTCTGGGTCCACGACCTCCTCTTCTGGCTCGGGTTCCCCCATTGCCGGAAGACCCAAGACCACGGGTATGACACCTACCACCGGTATGCCCTTTACCGGAGGTACGAGGTCCTGCAACGTGTGCACCTCATCCATGGCTTGGTTGTAGTCCTCTTCCCAGCCTTGCCTCTCCTCAATAGCATCATCCCGCTCTTGAGTGAGGACCTCGTTCTGCTGGGTCAAAGCCTGCACCTGTTGTTGCAAAGCCGTGATGTCGACACGGCTTTTCTTCTTCGCCTTCTTCAGACGATGCGACTGATTATATTGTTCGTTCAGTCACTTAATCGTTGGATGGACAACATTGCGGAGTGCGCTGTGAGCACTCTCAAAATGATCTCCACGGCTGTTGCTCTCCTTGAGCTTCACGGCGAGACATTCCGTATGAACAGCTTGGCTATCCATCACGGCTTTTCCCGCCCTTATCTGGAGGCTGAGGTTCGCATCCGCGGGGTTGTACCTTGGGCAACCCGGATCTGTTGCCTCCATGTACCTCCCTTCCCACACATGATTAGCCCGTCCCTCCACCGGAACGAGCGTGCATGGAGTGCCCTCCATAGCTCTCACGTGTAGTTGGAAGAAATGCGACATGGTGTCGCGGGCTGCCACTTGCCACATGCCCTCCGGCTGTCTTCCCCTCACCATAACGGTGAACCGCACCCAACCGGGTGGCGTAGGTCCGGCAGGAACTTGGACATGGATCAACCACGTCTTGTTCCCCTCCTCGCCTTATTCCTTGGCGAAATACTGCGGTATCTTGCTGTACCCGAAATATTGAAGCATTTGCCTCAACGCTTCCGGATAGCCGCTGTCATCTGTAGAAACATATTTGAGAAATGTCAAATATTTATTTGAACAGTAAACCATTGAGTTATAACATAAAACATGTCATTCAACTCATAAAACTTGGAAACATAGTTCAAACTTACACAAATTTGACTGCTGATCTACTGTCCAACATGACAGCCCTGACCAGTTTCAATTTGTAGGATTGAAGTACACGTGTAAAGCTACCAGAGGGGGGTGAATGGTAGATAAAAACTTTTCAGCGGAAGCAACAAAACACCTCTCAGCAGAAAACCGATCTGTTAAAGAAACCGTGTGTGTGACTAATCTAAACGTGTTCAACTGTGACAAAACTAGTATAGATTGTAGAGAGTCAAGTCACGAAGACGTCACAACAAGAATCATGAAAATACGTTGAGAGAAACTCAAGTTACGATCGGAAGATCGAACAAAAGGCCAATCTGTCCTACGCGAGAAAAAACAGTTCTGGAATACTGCAAAGAAACTCGTGTAGATAAGAAACCAAAACTTCAATGACCGTGAAATTTTCACAGATGATAGATAATCAAGTTGTGAAGACAACCCAAAAAGAATCACATCAATTGGATCTGTAAAACTCGAGTTATGATAAAACCACCGAAGCAAGGTAGTGCTGAACAGAAACTCGACGAGAAAAACTTGTCTGAAACAAGTCGGACGAACAAGGCACAAAAGTTCCTTTAGAATACGAATTTTATTTATCAAAACACAAGAGGAACAGCCCCAAAGTCGTGCACCACGAGCTCTGGCCTCCCTTGCTTATATAACCAGCCTGAAGGCCAACTTAACTCAAACTAGGACTCCTACTCCTACTTGGATTCAAACTGTAACTTTCCAATACTGCTTAGGACTCTTCTATACACAGATAGAAGCAATCTTAACACTTCTAAACACCTTAGGAACGTATCCCATATTACTAAAATAACTCAAATTCGTGACCCACACGAAATCCTACCATAACCAACTCAAAACTTTCCATATTTGAGTCAAACACGACTCAGCCGCAGCCTGAGTCCATAACCTAGTCGGTTGGACCTTTCCGACCAATTCTTTATGTCCACATCTCTTCATCACGCCTTGGAACCATGCAGCCACGTCCATGCACTCCTTGCACACATGCAAACATTTTCCAACGACGTCCAAGATACCTTCATATGCATTGTTCTTGATTCAAACATACTGCGCAACCTCCCGATCAACTCAACCACAATTCCTCCCGAACTTGGTTGTTGAACCTCATCTTCTCCCTAACACTAGTTCAATGGATCCTGTCACCAGCCATGTCTTGAACTCAAGCAACACCTGCACATGAATAAACAACCAATACTTCCGAGCACAAGTCCTCGACTTGACTCTCGTTAGTTTCGAAACTACAACATCTTACGTGAGCACCTCACATAAGCATGTTGTAAACCATAGCAAAATGATATCAGCCATAACCACCAAAACACACCAAAAACTTAGTAAAATAATACTAAGCAAACTTTCCATAAGAGTAAAGCAAGTTCAAAACATTGCAAGTTAAATGCAAAACCATTGTAATCAAGCTCCGAACCTTACCAAAGCTAACCGGACCTTGAACCGGAGCTTACCAAAGCTAGTCGGACCTAGCACGGAACTTACCAAAGCTAGTCAGACCTAGCACTGGAGCTAGCAAAAACAAGTCAGACCTAGCCAAAATAAGTCATACCTAGACAAAGCAAGTCGGACCTTACGTCGGACCTTGCTGGAGATACCCAAAACAGGTCGGACCTATTGTCAGACCTTGCAGGAGCTCGGACCTAGAGTCGGACCTTGTTAAAAAGGTGTTTTGGTAGTATTCAAAACTTTTATCGTCAAAGTCGATGTATTCAGCACACATAGGTCTCACAATCTCCCCCTTGATGAATGCATTGGCAACACCACTTAAAATCCGAACATTGGCTTATTCACATGGAAAGTTTTGAAAAGAATTTCTCCCCCTTTGTAAATCAGAAATAAAATGAGAAGAAAAACAAAAATACCAAAAATTCTCCCCCTGAGAAGAATCGTGCCAAAACACTTGTGAATGTGTGCAATGTGTGATCAAATTCTCTCCCTTTGACAATGTATTCAGCAAGGTACAAAAGAGAAATTTTAATTTGTTATGAGCATATTATAACATATACATATAAAACAAAGCTCATCCAAATCATACTATCAAGTAACTTACACTATCACATCAATGAGATAAAGTAGTGTAATCCATGCTAGAGATCAAGTGTAATTTTCAATTTAAGCAAGTCATGATCTCACAAACTTAACTATTTCAAGACCTTAAAGCATGACACTTGTTGCTGCATTTTATTTAACATTTAAAGCACAAATTTTGATCTTATGACATTTGCAAGAGATTATATGCAGCATCAGCCTTATTCTAACCAACCAAGCCAAGCCTATGTCATTTGACAGTCAGAAGCTTAAGGACATAGTTTTAGTCATACACAACTCCTTTCAAGTTCATATCTAAGTGCAATGATCAGCCAACTCAAAAGAAGAAGTGCGATGCATGCATATTCTCTTGATCTTTTCTCATTTTTTATTTGAACATAAAACTCAACATGTGAGTTGATTACTTGATTAATTGTTTATGATTAAAAGCACTTGTGAGCATGCAACAAGTTCAAAACAGCAAGAAAGTTTGACCATGACCAAATTTAGTATAAGTAATTATTCCAATTACTAGACATGGTGAAAACTACAAAATGTATAACACGAGTAATGTAGTAAGAACTTTCAGCATGAAAAAGGAATCACAAAGTCATATATGCATGAAATACTGTGCTCATATTATTTTAATTTCAGATTCACACATAGACTTCCCAAGTTTCAAAATTCTCCCTCAATTTAAGCCATGAGGATGCATAACCCCTATTTCACTATGAATGTAACAAAAACGAGTGAAATCCAATGATTTAGTAAAAATGTCAGCCAATTGTTGTTCGGTATCTACATGGTGAAGCACAATGTTCCCTTTTTCGACATTATCACGGAGAAAGTGATACCTAATGTCAATGTGCTTAGTTGTCGAATGTTGCACGAGGTTTTTAGCAATGCAAATGGCACTAGTGTTATCACAAAACAGTGGAACACTATCTAGATCAACCCCATAGTATTTAAGTGTTTGAACAATACAAAGAATTTGTGAGCAAGCGCTAGCAGCAGATACATATTAAGATTCGGCTGTGGATTGTTCAACTGAACTTTGTTTTCTAGAGGACCAGGCAACAAGTGAATTACCAAGAAAATGACAAGCACCAGAAGTACTTTTCCTATCAATCCTACAACCCCCAAAATCAGCATCAGAAAAAACTTTCAAAGTAACGGTTGAGGAAGAAGGAAGAAAAATGCCAAATTCTTAAGTTCCATATAAGTAACTGAGAATCCTTTTGATGGCTCGACGATGTGAAGCATGTGGGGAGGCTTGAAAACGTGCACAAAGACATACACTGAATTGTATGTCCGGTCTTGATGCCGTGAGATACAAAAGTGATCCGATCATGCTTCTATATTATTTTTGATCAACGGGATCACAATCTTCATCAAGTTCAAGTGTCGTTGCTGTTCCCATTGGTGTCCGAAGAGGCTTGCTTTTGTCCATGTTGAAGCGCCTTAGGAGATCTTTTGTATACTTTGTTTGATGCACAAAGGTACCCTCTTTGGTTTGCTTGATTTGCAGCCCCAAAAAGTACGTGAGTTCCCCCATCATACTCATCTCAAATTCTGAACTCATCATAGCTGAAAACTTGGACACAAGATCATGAGAAGCAAAACCAAAGATAATATCATCCACATACACTTGAACGAATAATGAGTCATTGCCATGTTTAAGCACAAAAAGAGTTTTATCAACCTTGCCCATGGTAAACCCCTTTTCAAGTAAGAATGTTTTTAACCTATCATATCATGCTCTAGGGGCTTGTTTGAGACCGTACAAGGCTTTGGACAGTTTATAAACATGATTAGGAAAATTTGGATTTTCTAAACCAGGTAGTTGTTTGACATAAACCTCCTCATCTATGTAGCCATTAAGAAAATCACTTTTAACATCCATTTGATATAGCTTAGAACCTTTAGATGCAGCAAAAGCTAACAAAATTCTTATGGCTTCTAATCTAGCAATAGGAGCAAAAGTTTCATCAAAATCTAGACCTTCAACTTGTGTGAAACCTTGAGCAACCAACCTAGCCTTATTCTTAACCACAACCCCATCCTCACTTTGTTTATTTTTAAACACCCATTTAGATCCAATTAAAGTGTGACCTTGAGGTGGAGGTACAAGTTTCCAAAAATTATTTCTTTCAAAATTTTCTAACTCTTCTTGCATGGCAATAATCCAAGATTTATTAGTGAGTGCATGTGATATATCTTTGGGTTCAAAAGAAGCAACAAAAGCAGAATGAGCATGAGAATTGGGGTCGAAAAACTTGGATCTTGTAACTCATTCATGCAATTTTCCAATAATTTGTTGTGGATGATGACTTTTGAGAATCCGAAGGGGAGTGGACACTTCACAAGCTTATTCTTCTTCATGTTCATCACAAATAGATGAGCTTGTGACGTGAGGAGGATCTGGACCAGCAATGGTGGTCGTCGGTGCTGGCTGTGAATCAAGATCAGGAGCTGGAACAATGTCATTAGCTGCTGAATTTTCGGGCAGCAGCACCACTTCTTCCTCTTCTTTAATGAAAATACTCTCCCCCTGCGGATATGGATCTGTACATGCAATATTTAAACTAGTACCTCGGCTAGCTTCATCAAAAGAAACCTCACAAGTCTCCACAATTTTGTTAGTATCAAGTAAAAGCACACGGTAGCCTCTAGTATGAGATGGATAACCAGGAAACATGCCATCAACAGATCTAGCTTCAAATTTATCAAGATTACCATGTTTCTTAACAAATCATTTGCAGCCAAAGACCCTAAAGTGTGTCACACTAGGCCTATGTCCAAACCTGAGCTCATATGGTGTTTTACCTAGCTTAGCACGCAAGAAAACACGATTTGAGACATACCAAGAGGTTGCAATTGCATCAGCCCAAAATTTCCTAGGAGTTTGATATTCATCAAGCATAGTGCTAGCCATCTCAACTAAGGTTCTGTTCTTTCTCTCTACAACACCGTTTTGTTGAGGTACATATGGTGAAGAAAATTGATGATCTATTGCATTTTAAGCACAAAAGTGATCAAACGATTGATTTTTAAATTCGGTTCCATTATCACTTCTAATTGCTCTTAAAGATCCTGGGTGATCAATTGATAATCTAAGAAATAAAGTTCTAAAGTGACTAAAAGCTTCATTCTTAGATGCCATAAAGTAAACCCAAGAGTATCTAGAATAGTCATCAACAATCAATAGAACATACCATTTACCTCCGAAGGATTGAACATGTGAAGGTCCTACGGTGTCAAGGTGTAAAAGTTGACCCGGTTCAGTTATCATGGTCATTGTGAGAGGAGCATGTGAACCTGAAACCATCTTAGCATGTCTACAAGAAGAGCACACAATTTCTTTGTCCCCTTTAAGCTTAGGCAGCCCACGTATGCGATCAAGAGCACTAACACACGTGAGATGATCAAAGCCTACGTGACCAATTCTACGATGCCAAAAATATAAATATTTGGAATCATTTGCAACTAGACATCTATGCTTAGAGGAAGACATATCAAAATCAGCTTTAAAAACTCTTCCAAACCGAGACATGTTAAAAATAAGCTCACTATTTGAACCTACAACTTTGCAGCAGTTTTTATTGAAAATAATTTCCAGATTTTCATCTAGCAATTGTGAAACAGAAAGCAAGTTGTATTTCGAATTTTTGACAATTGCCACATCCTTCAAAGTGTAGTGATCATTTACTCTAACCGAACCCTTAGCAATTATAGTAGTTGAAGAATTATCGGCAAAAGTAACATTCTCTACACGTGACACAAAAGAGAGAGAGGAGAACCATTCTTTGTTACCGGTCATGTGGCGTGAGCAACCTGAATCCACAATCCAAATGTTCTCCTTCCTCAAGCGTATAACCTACATAGAAGCACAATACATCGATGACTCAATACTGGGGTTAGTTAAAAGACATTTAGGAATCCAGTACTGAGTCACACGATGTCCAGCAGGAATAACATGCGAAAGCTGAGATAAAACAGCAGGTTTATGAGTCAAAGTTTGAGACTTTTTGTTCTTAACTACTGACCTATGATGTGTTACTTGTGTTGCACGAAAATCAGTAGCTCCGGAGGCAAAAACAGAAGGTCCGGAGGCAAAAACTGAAGCTCCGGAGGCAAAAACTGAAGTTCCGGAGGTAAACTTTGAATATTTCTGACTCATAGCAGCAGGTTGCATGTTCCTGACATTCGGTTTAGTATGTGCAGCAAATTTTGCATGAGAGTTATAAGATCTAGCTTGCATTTTTTCCTTTTTATGTTGTTTAGCTCATCTATAACAAAAATCTATGACATGACCATCTCTACCACAATAGGTACAATGAAATTTAACTTTGTGTTCATGTATAGATGAGCATGCAGTATGCTTATTTGAACCCGAATGTGACAACACTCCTGCAGATTTAAAAACCACTTCTTTTTGTTTAGGAACTGTTTGAATCAAACCACTTCCTAATGATTTTATAATTTTAGGTGGATGTTCCTTAGCAAGAGCATGTGAATCAAAACCTAAACCAGTTTTATCATTGCAAGACTTGGAAGAATTCAACAGCAAGTTTAGGTTCTTATTCCCATTACAAAACCGATCTAATGTCCTATGAATGTTATCAAGTTTATTTGATAGATCAAGGCAATTTTCACATGAAGTTTTCCATTTAATTTGCAATTGGAACAATATTTAACTTCATGAGAACGTAAAGCATTGTTCAATATAGAAATTTCTTCCATATCATCTTGTAGTTTCTTATCAAGATCATCGCAAGTAGAACAATGCAAATCAATTGTAGAACAGCAAGCATCTTTCAAGTTTTTATCATTAAGTGCAGCAAGCTTTTTGTTCTTTTCGATTTCAAGTTCAAGTTTATCAAGTGTGGAGGTGTGTGCACTTCTTAGAGAGGACAATTGTTCATATATTAAATCACATGAGGAACAAGAATCATCACTGGGAATCAAGGATTTTAAACGATTAATTTCAGATTCTAGTGACTCAATTTTAACAGCACTGTCCCTAATCTTTTTGTCCTTTTTCTTAACAATAATAGTGGCACGAGAAATAGCATCACACATTTCTTCGCAAGTAGGACATACCTCTTCATTGTCACTGTTGTGTTCTGTATCCTCCACACTTGATTTTGATTTGCCCGCCATGAAGCACAAGTTTGCCAGATCATCTTTGTAAAAGCCCAAGAAAAGGGACTTGCAAAATTTTTCATGACCTCACAACACCACAGCTTTTGTTGTGGATATCTTGTGAAGAGCATGTAACCACCATCAAAAAGGGTGATTAGAGGGGAAAGCCTTAACTTTCACAAAGAAGGATTTCTACACATGAACATAAGAGGTTGAGCTCACCCTAGAACTTAAAAAGGCTGAGGAAGGTTCAGGCCAAATCTCATGCAAATCCAACACTTTTTGAGGCACTTTTGGAGGCATTTGAAAAAGAGGCCAATTTGAATGTAAATTTAAATTGCAGCAACTTTCATCACTCAAATTCAAAAGTTGGCTTCATATTCAAACTCAGCACATTTTTCTGAGTTAGTCCACTAATTTTCATCCCCATTGGAGTTCATCTTGTCAGGAGCTAAATTTGCAAGAATCCAAAACTGAATTTGAATTTCAGTTCAAATGTGAAGCAAATTTAGCCAAATAAATTTCAAATTTGGGAAATCAAATTCAAACTATGACTTGATGATTAAGTCTAACATTCAATTGTGAGTATCTGGGGATATTTTAGCGCAAACAGAAATGAAAAATTGGAAAAGGAATTAGGGGGTGGAGGCCCATATGTCAGAAGCCTTCACACTGAAGTTTACTCGGGTGATCTTTTCTTCGGCCGAAGCCGTACGCGCGCCAGTGCGACCGCGCCCCGACAGCCAGCAGCGCTCGGACGTCCACCTCACGGTGAAAAATCACGGCTCAAAGGCCAGCGCACGAGCTGCTTCGCCCCTCCTTCTGTTTCCAGAGCGAAAACGAGCATAACCCGAGCTACCTCCCGTGTTCGCGCAAGAACTCGACGCCGCCTCCTCTGATCACCGGCGACCGGCCGATCCTGACGGCTTCATGCACCGTCAACACAGAAGAAAAAGGTGCGCCTACTTGTGCTGAAGCCGTAGGAGGAAACCGTGCACCAGTTCCGGCGATGTAGAGCAACAATTCCAGGTTTTCCTCCTCGGAGCATGTTAGGGTTAGAGTCCGGTCTACGGCGAAATTTGTTGCACAGAAGCAACCGCTGATCAAGCTATAGCTTACGCACACTCTAGAACACCTAGAGCACCTCCTCAATCAAGTAGCAACCAGTTCCATGCACTAGGGCCTTAGTTCTGTAAAAAACTTTGGCCGGCGGCTGAGAACAGGGCACCTTGCCGGTGAGGTCATGGTTGCGGCCATTTTCACGGGGATCGGTGCCCATAACCGTGGTCAGCAGGTGTCAGCGGAGCTCCCCGAGAAAACCGCGTCGAAAAAGGTGCAGGGAACACCGAGTTCACCGTCGCCGATGAGCTCCCAGCCGCTGTTACCGTCGGGAGCACTATTCCGACCGTTGCCGAGCTCCGTTGAAGGCACCACCGTGTTCCCCAGGCTGAAATATGCACAGGCGGTGAGTTTCGTCAGAGGTCGGGCGGCAGAACGCCCGGCGGCGAGTACTCCGGCGAGGTGGGCAGCGGGGAGCCGCGGGAGTGCGAGGTTGAAGAAGCCCCGCAGGCCCCACGTGTCAGTCTCTGCTGAAACCGCCCGGATCTGCTGTAGCACCGGGATCCCGTACGACTGCGCGGGTAACCCTGCAGACCCCGATGTTGGGTAGCTGGGAGGCTGACACGTAGCCTGGGGACCCCACCTGAAAGTTTAAACTTTATTTGAATTTCCAAATTTGGTTCAAACTTCAAATGCATAGAACTTTTGCTAGGAAGCTCCAAATACAGTGAACCAAATTTTGCTGAACTCAGGATTTTGAGGACTTTCCAACAATACCAATTTCAGATCATGAAACTTGATAGTTGTCCAGAATTAAATCCCTAATTTTTAAACTGTTAGGAATTTTATCTGGAGAATTACTTCATGGAAAATTCTGAAATTTGGCTGGGAGGTTCATTTTAAAATCCTAGAGTCACAGTAAAATTCTCAGACCCATCCAAGTTCATTTAGTCCCCCTAGTGGGGTGATTAAGAGGACTGCCCTGAGAAAATAGAAAAATGTACAGAAACATTTTTCAGATTTTCTCAAATCTTGTTTAGGGCATAACTTCCTCTAGAATTCTTCAAATGATATGAAACCAATTCCATTAGACCCATATCAAATTCTAGTTTCCATAAAGTAATGGTTGGAGCCATGAAAACCACTGGAATTACTTGGAGGCTCAAATATTGACCAAATAGGCTTCCATTTGTACAAAGCTCAAATGAACTTTGTTTCAAATGAAACTTGGTCAAGACTTTGTTCAGGACCATACCAAGCCACCATAAAAACTTCAGAGCCAAAGGAGAGGTCTAGCTAGAGTTATAGTAATTACTTATTCAAGTTTACACATTGCATTTGAATTGACATATAGCATATGGTTAACGTGTAGTCGCTGAAGGCGAGGAGACTCCGGAAGTGCTCGACTTCCTTCTTCCGGACGAAGACCTAACCACTGACCAGCAGCAACAAGGCAAGCCCCGGTTTGCATTAACCCTTTTATAAAGTTTTGCTTTGTTTACATATCTAGTGTGAAGTATGAATGTGCATTAGGTGTAGGATGGATGGAACCCCACTTGCATCAACAAAATTTTCCTATAAGAGTGAGGGTAGTGTCTAAGACCTCGAGTAGACAGGCTATGCTTAATGATTCATAGGACTTCGGTACAAGTCAAGTAGTTGGAATCTACTCGCGAGTTTAGGCTTGGGACACACGGGATTGGTTTGAGTGATGTGAGATCGCTTTAGTAATTAAAATGAGACTAGGCAGGGGATAGGGTGCAGCAAGAGGATGTCTTGTGTGCTTAGCCCTGTCCGTTTCGATTGAGGACCGATCCGTGTGCGGCCCTGCTGAGCAAGTATTGAACGTCACATTCAAAGCATCGTTGAGGTCCGGAGCTTCCTATCCTTCTAGTTCTCACATTTTGCAATGCTTTTCAGAACCTAGTAGAAAGAAGTACTAGCTCCTCCTATGTAAACTCCTCAATCTGTTCCAGGGTTAGTGAAGACAGAAAAGCAAGTGTATTGCTAGATGATTGCCCGGAGCTAGGCATATCACGTTGTGAGACAAATGCAATAGACTTATTTGGGTTCTTACGTGATATAATGTCAATTTCATAAGCTTTTAGCTTAGAATAAAACACATCTAATGTAAGAGTACTCATGACAGTGGGTTCACGTATGGATGTTACTTTCATCTCCCAAATTGACATGTCTAATGCACTTAGTAATACCTAGCATTTTCAGCATCTGAAAAATTAACATTGACGCTACGCAAGTTGCTGAGAATTCTATTAAAGCGAGCAAAGAGGTCATCAATGGAATCACCGGATTGCATCTCAAATAGCATGTATTCTTTCTTGAACATATCCTGTCTTACCTCCTTGATCGTGTTGGACCCTTCGTGGTAGTCACAAAGTGCTCTACACACATCATACGCCGATCGGAGGTGTGCAACACGGTCGAAGTCGCTCTGAGTTAATCCTTGTATGATCAAGTTCCGAGCCTTGTTGTTGTTGTCGACATCTCTCATGTTTGTAGCCGTGACATGATTGTTTGAAGCCACGTCGTAAGGCTTGTACACCTTTTCCCATATTTCAAAGCCTTGCGCCTGGATGAAAGCTTCCATGCGTGCCTTCCAAACCTGAAAATCAATACCACTAAGCACACAAGGTTTGGCGGAGTATTTCTCCATGATGATGAGTCAAAACATGTGCAAATCACAAATATTAGAGCAACCTGGCTCTGATACCAATTGTAGGATCGAAGTACACGTGTAAAGCTACCAGAGGGGGGTGAATGGTAGATAAAAACTTTCCAGTTGAAGCAATAAAACTGATCTGTTAAAGAAACCGTATGTGTGACTAATCTAAACGTGTTCAACTGTGACAAAACTAGTATAGATTGTAGAGAATCAAGTCACGAATACTTCACAAATAGAATCATGAAAATCCGTTGAGAGAAACTCAAGTTACGATCAAAAGATCGAACAAAGGTCAATCTGTTCTACGCGAGAAAAACAGTTCTGGAATACTGCAACGAAACTCGTGTAGATCAGAAACCACAAATTCAATGAGCGTGAAATTTTCACAGATGATAGATAATCAAGTTGTGAAGCCAACCCAAAAAGAATCACATCAATTGGATCTGTAAAACTCGAGTTATGATAAAACCACCGAAGCAAGGTAGTGCTGAACAGAAACTCGACGAGAAAAACTTGTCTGAAACAAGTCGGACGAACAAGGCACAAAACCTTTAGAATACGAATTTTATTTATCAAAACACAAGAGGAACAGCCCCAAAGTCGTGCACCACGAGCTCTGGCCTCCCTTGCTTATATAACCAGCCCGAAGGCTAACTCAACTCAAACTAGGACTCCTACTCCTACTTGGATTCAAACTGTAACTTTCCAAGACTGCTTAGGACTCTTCTATACGCAGATAGAAGCAATCTTTAGACTTCCAAACACCTTAGGAACGTATACCACATTTCTAAAATAACTCAAATTCGTGACCCACATGAAATCCTATCATAACCAACTCAAAACTTTCCATATTTGAGTCAAACACGACTCAGCCGCAGGTTGAGTCCATAACCTAGTCGGTTGGACCTTTCCGACCAATTCTTTACGTCCACATCTCTTCATCATGCCTTGGAACCATGCATCCACGTCCATGCACTCCTTGCACACGTGAAAACATCTTCCAACGACGTCCAAGATACCTTCATATGCATTGTTCTTGATTCAAACATACTGCGCAACCTCCCGATCAACTCAACCACAATTCCTCCCCATCTTGGTTGTTGAACCTCATCTTCTCCCTAAGACTAGTTCAATGGATCTCATCACCAGCCATGTCCTGAACTCAAGCAACACCTGCACATGAATAAATAACCAATGCTTCCGAGCATAAGTCCTCGACTTGGCTCTCGTTAGTTCCGAAACTACAACATCATACGTGAGCACCTCACATAAGCATGTTGTAAACCATAGCAAAATGATATCAGCCATAACCACCAAAACACACCAAAAACTTAGTAAAATAATACTAAGCAAACTTTCCATAAGAGTAAAGCAAGTTTGAAACATTGCAAGTTAAAAGCAAAACCATTGCAATCAAGCTCCGAACCATACCAAAGCTAACCGGAACTTGAACCGGAGCTTACCAAAGCTAGTCGGACCCAGCGCCGGAGCTTACTATAGCTTAGTCGGACCTAGCACGGAACTTACCAAAGCTAGTCGGACCTAGCACTGGAGCTAGCAAAAACAAGTCAGACCTAGCCAAAATATGTCAGACCTAGACAAAGCAAGTCGGACCTTACATCGGACCTTGCCGGAGCTACCCAAAACCAGTCGGACCTATCGTCGGACATTGCAGGAGCTCGGACCTAGAGTCGGACCTTGTTAAAAAGGTGTTTTGGTAGTATTCAAAACTTTTATCCTCAAAGCCAATCAATTCAGCACACATAGGTCTCACAAAATTTCAATCTGATTTAGACCATGCTAAAGGCAAAACCAATTCTGGAGCTCGACATCAAAGTTAAAGCAAACTTCAATAGATTTCCAGAAAGTATTTGCTTGGCCCGAGATCTGTCCTGGTTCAAAAGTTATGAGATGTCAAAGTTGACAGAATTTCCGGAGAAAATTGGACAGGAGCTCCCTTCTTGAGGTACTGATTTGATCCCAGAATTCCAGTTAATTATACACCAAATTTGACAAAACTTTATGTCACAAAGTTGTAACCCATCTCATGATCTTTTGAAAACTACCTCATTTTCTATTTTTGGATTTTTATGCAGGAAGTTATGCTCAATTTACAGAGAGTTACAGAGAGTGTTTGCTCTGCCCTGTTTTCTGGACAGCTTCAACTCTACTGCATTTTTCGATGGGTTAAGGGATGAAACATCTCTGGACATCAACAGAACAGTTTTAAAGCTCTTGCAAAGCTTTACAGAAATGTATCATATGACCCCAACCTCGAAAGAACTCAACCTCTAACCTCTGATTAAGTTCAGTCTTATTTTAGCTGAAAACAGGGGACTCTGTCCTTAGTATCCTATAAGTTCAAAACTTGTTAACTTTGAATATCCTGATTAAGGGAAGGAGTTACATCATGTTTTAGTGCTATGGATTAAAACTTTCAAGTTTACAATGCAGTTGCTCATTTAACGGGGTGTGACGTTGATGTGTCACCACATCATGTCGGTACTACGTCCTCACAAAGAAAAACCTATACCGGACTTAGCCGACTTTGTTAGTTCAGTGGCACTAAACGTCTCTCGCACATGGATGCTACACGTCTACCGTTTCTGGTTAAACTACCTGCAGATAACTCAAACAATCATCAGACTCGGCTGCACATCGAGCCAGGTATCCATACAGTTCGTACACCCGGCCGTCATCACTCGCCTGGATGTTCTCAAGCCATGCACGCCTTGGGCTACGTGTTCACGTTACTGACCACGTGACGGGGTCTCCCAAATTTTCCCAAAGCACGCCAGGGAAAGACGTTGCTCGAATACCCCAAACAACATGAAGAGTCGTAGAGGATATTAAAGCGGGTCAGGTTACCTGCCACCCGTGGGGCTCCACCTTTCAGCTTGTGCGCACTGGTGGACAGCGCTTACATGCACCCCCCAAGACATAAAGCGTCCTGAGATGCACGATTTTCAAACATAAACAAATAGGATAGTATGCCACTTTCTATACACTAATAACATCCTTATATAGGCTACTAACTCGTTCCTCACCAAATTTTTGAAGAAGATGACCTTTGTAGTGCGTTAAGCCTCAAGCGAGCTCTGATACCACGCTGACACGGCTCCACGGCCTTGTCGAGCCAGGATCACACTGAGGGGAACTGCGTTGCACAGCACCGGAAAACGCACATCAAAGATACAAAGCGGAAGCAAAGTTTTATTACATAAACCAGTTTATGAACATTTTTACAACAAAGTAGTCCAGTCTACACTCACGGGCGTAGACTATGCATCGAGTTCACGTTCAGCCCGTGAACGTGTCCCCGCTAGCATGCACACACACTAACACGGCGGCGTGCACGACTCCCACTCGACGGGGTTCCCCTCCTGGGGTTCCGTCTCCTCCTCGGGAGTCCCTTCCTCATAAACCCCTGCAAAAGCTTCAAACACAAGCAGTGAGAACGATGGCTCAGCAAGACTGACCCGTCTCTCCTATACATGAAACTTCTACATGAAGGGTAATAGGTTACATGAGGTAAAATAAGTTGCAAAGGACTTACATAATTAATGGAACCTTACTTCCAAGTTTTAGCAGCAGGTTGTGCAGAACCTTACACTAAGGCACATAATAGAGCCGCAATCAAACAAGAAACGCATTTCCCTCATGTACTTTGCCCAAAGTTGAAAAGAATTTTAATTAGCTCTAAACTACAACAAGACATTAACAAGCAAAGTATATCTTTCAAATCAGCAAACTTTTAAAATGTATCTAGACTGTTCCTTCTACGTCACGGTACAGTGAACAAGTGGTACTCACTGACCGCGAGGGACGGTGATTATAATCGATTTACACCTACAGGGTTACCAGAATAACCCGTAGCGTATGCCCGTACTCGATGTTGCCTACAGCAACCATCACGGGCGTCGTACGCAACCACCTTTCACCCGTCAGCCAAATATTGAACCGGTCCTATCGTCCCGAGCAAGAGGTCTCTGCACGCGCATCTGCAGTGCCACCAGCCGATTTACACATCAAGCTCTCAACCTATCCTCTGAACGACAGGTAATGCCTCAATACCCAGCTACCCGAGTTACATCGGTTTCCCGGTTCCCATATAGCCGGTAGGTCTTCGGTACGGTTCTAGCTTGTTCAACAGGCCCACACACGGCTCGGTCCTCAATCGACACAAGCGGAGCTATAGCACTCAGGCCCCAAAGTCCTGCTGCCCTTACTCTCCGCTCGGTCTCATTTTTCTTGCCATGTGTTTCATTTGCTATCTTTACCCGAGCGATGTGCCTCTAGCCTATTCTCGTGAGCAGTTCCAACTACTCGACTTGTATCGAATCCTACACTATCTTAGCATTGCAGTGGCTAACGAGGTTTTCAATCCTAATCCCAATCCCATGGTTTTCTTGGCTATGCATTTGGGTTTCAATCAAGACTCTAATGCAAGAATTAAGTGGGTGCTCAAAGTAAGTTCTCAAAACAGTAAAAAATTTTAAAAAGGGTTAATGCAAACCGGAGCTTGCCTTGCTGCTCTTGGTCATAGGCTTGCTGCTATTTCAGAGTGACGAAGTCTAAGACTTCGGGTTCCTTCTCGACCTTAGCGACTACATGAGATAACATGTATATGTATCAATTTAAATGCATTTGAATTAAATTTAAACTTGTGAAGACTAAAAGTCTTACTAGACAGACCCAATGACTCTGAAATTTTTACGGTGCTTTGGATACAACCAAAACAGAGAGTTGGCCAAGTTTTATTTGCAGCAAAGCTCATTTGAGCTCTCCACAAATAATTATGTACTTGACCTCAATTGGAGCTCCTAGGGTGTTCTAGGGATTTTCATGGAGCAAGCCATGACTTTCTAAAAACTAGATTTTCAGAGGGTTCCAATGGAGTTGGTCTCACTTAATTTGAAGGTTCGTAGCTAGAGATATGAGCTAAACAATTTCAAAGAAATTCTGAAAACGTTTCTGGACATTTTCTAGTTTCTCTGGAACAGTTTTATTAATCACACCATTAGGTGGATCAAATGAGATCAAATGGATCTGAAATTTGTATGGTAGTTCATAGATATTTTGGTGAACATCCCAGCAAAATTTCAGAATTTTCCTCCAAAGGGTTCTCCAGTTAAAATTCTAAACAGTTTAAAATCTGAAGAATTAATTCTGGAGAACTAAGGATTTTCATGAAGTGAAACTTGATTTGCTGGAAAGTACTCAGAGAGCTGAATCCAAAAAAATTTGGTTCACTCGATTTGGAGTTTTCTAGCCGAAGTTATGTGGGTTTGAAGTTTGAACTAAAACTGAAAATCGGGAAATGTTTAGAACACTGCACGTGGGTCCCATGCACAGTGCCTTCGTCTACCTCCCACCAGCGCCCGAGCGCACGACGTCCAGCGACAGTGGTGCGGTTCGTTCTCGGCCACTACTGCCTAATTTTCGACACGGTTTCTTCCTACGTGACCCTTGAAGCATGGCGCACACGCCGGGCATCTTCTAGAACCTCGACATCACCGGAAACCTAGTCGGCGACGGTGGAGGTGGAAGAGGAGCTCGGGTCCGACGGTGCTACCTCATCTCGGCAGTGAACATGATCAGCCAATGGTTCGCAAAGCACCACTGGGGCACGAGGAAGCTAACCATGCCCTCCTCTTGGCCGGAGATCGCCGGGAATGTAGACCTCACCGGCGACCCAAGCCGTTTTCACCAGAGGTGGCCAAACTACGGTGCTCTGCTCACTGGATCGATCATCGCCGCTAGGATTTGGCTGAGGTGACTGTGAGGCGCTATCTAGCTTCAGCTCGACCAAGATTACCAGTGATCAAGTGATCGAGATGAATTTTGAGTTTTGGTCCATGGTGCTCTATACGGTGATCATCGGGAAAAATGGAAATTCCGGTTCACCGGCGCTAAGACGGACCTAGGGAGTTCGGGGAGAGCTACTACACTTCGATGCTAACCTCAGAGGCACGTTTATCGCGCTGGAGAAGCTTAGAGCTGCCCGGGCGACGAGGTTGAGTCGGAGGAGCTCTCGGGTTGATAGAGCGATGGAAGATCGGCTTGGACAGGCTCAACCGAAGCTGATCACGAGCAGTTGAGGGCTGTAATACGTTGAGCAAGGACCGGCGGTGCCATTTGTGGCCTCAGCTCAAGGTGGAAGGGACTGTGTTGCCCGGTTGACGGCGAGGTGATGCGGTGGAGCTGTGCGGCGATCAGCTCGGTGTTCTCAGCGCTGGAAACGTTGAGGCAGCGTCAAACGGTTTGCAACGGCGGCAGCTCGAAGATATATAGCTGGGGACGTCGGTTTGGGGCTCTGATCGGCGACCAGGAGGTGGCAGCGGTCGGAAATCGCTGTGGCGCTCGCGCGCTCACACGCAAGAACCGAGCTGCGGTGACTTCAGTCGGTTGAAACACTGGTGAGGCTGACATGTGGGTCCCACTCCGGTTTTAACCTCTGAAATTGAATTTTCCCCACTGCTCTAAACAGTAGAGATCCAAATAACCCTGGTCATTTGAATTATCTACCCTCTGGACATTTGAATTGGATAGAATTCAAATTGGGAAGAGTTTGAATATATTTTCAGCACATATGCAGTTTGAAATTCAAATAAAGTTTGAATTTGCTAAACTTAGCTCATGTCAAGATCAACTCCAATTGGAGTGAAAATTGGTTTGTGAGCTCACAAAAATGTGCTGAGTAAGAATATGTCTCCCACTTTTGAATTCATGGGATGGAAATAGTTTGAATTTGAATTTGAGTTCAAACCACCCTCATTCTAGTTATACCCAAAAGGACTTCAAAAAGGTTTTGAATTTGGGTGAAATTTGGCATGGATATTCCTAGCAAGGTGCAGCAGTTTTTCATATGCCCAGCCCCTATATGATGCATGTGGGAATTGCCACTTTTGCATCTTGTGAGTTTATTCTCTAATGAGCATGTTGATGGTGTTTACTTGCTCTTCAAATGTATTCATCAAGTTTCTTCAAATGAAGTGTGTGTGTGTGGTGATGAACACATTGAATATGTACCAAAAACTCATGTCCTTACATGGGACCTGTGGTTCATCGCCTGCGCCGCGCCACATAGCTGCCTCGCCGTTGCCGATGGGGTTCCCTGCGTTTTCATACTCCGAAACCTTGCCCGGCTGCTAGGCTGTGATCCGAGGGTGGTGTAGCACAAAACCGCAGGGAGAATGGTCGAGAAACGGGTGAGAACATGGCGCACCATCGTCGATTCCGGCATGCACGCGTGGGGCCTGTCGAGAGGTTGAAGAAGCATCTGACCCGTGGGCCCCCCTTTGAGTCTCTCTGTAAATTTCAAACATAAAGCTGTTCAAGTTTGAAAAATCCATAACTTTGTGTAGGGAACTCCAAAAAGGGTGAGACCAATTTTGTTGGGATCCTCATGAGGAGTACTTCACAGAAGAACAAATTGCCTGCTATGAAAATGCCTAGCAATTGCTGTAGAATTGTTTTCAATAAATCTTTGGAGATTTATTTCAGGAGCAACTCTTTATGAAACATTCCCAAATTTGGGAAGCTAATCCTTTTCAAAGTTACTGATCTTCAGTAAAAATTTGAGCTTCATTGGTGTTCATTTGGTAGGCCAAATTGCCTTCCAAAGTTCAGCCTTTATTTGAAAATTCAAATTTAAACAGAAACTTTTCAGAACTCCTGTCCAATTCAAAACTTCATATCTCTCTGTTGGTAGCTCCAAAAATGGTGAAACAAATTTTGTTAGAACCATGGAGACTTACCCTAATCAGATCTTCGCACTCTTAGCTATGTCAAAGCTCCTGACTTGGGCTCCAAATTCAGGGAAACCTTGTGCTTGTGGGAATTTCGGAGACCACAATGTGCAATGAAATTTCTCCAAATTTCGCTCAGGTCATCCTTAGAGAGTCTAGTATCCACTGGAAAAATCCCAAAGCAAATTAAGGATTCTGAATAGCAGTAGCTATGAATAGAAATTTAATTCTTATAAGTCCTTAACACTTATACATATATTTTGTTACATTTCATTTAGTGACCGAAGTTGAGGATACGCCGGAGCCATTGGACGTCCTCCCACCTGAAGCTAACTTCCTTGTGACTTGCAACCAGGCAAGCCCCAGTTTGCATTTAAGTACCTTTTACAAAGTTTTTCATTTGTATCACTTGTGTCTATGTTGAAATGTATGCATTATAGTTAGGGTGATTGAAACCCCACTTGCATAGCTTTTTTAAATCATATGAAGGGTTGGGTAGTTTACAGACTCGTCGAGTAGAGAATGCCATGCTAATATGCTTAGGATCTCGGTAGAAGTCGAGTAGTTGGAATCTACTCGCGAGGTAAGGTTTTATCACACGGTTTGGTCAGAGTATAAAATGGCTTAAGAGTGGTGTAAATGAGACCCAGCAGGGGGGATAGGAAGCAGTGAGCGGAGGTCTCACGTGCATAGCCCTGTTGGTGTCGATTGAGGACCGAGTTGTGTGCAGGCCTGCTGAACAAGTATCGAACAGTACTGGATGGCATACTGATATAAGCAGGAAACCGATGTAATTGGTTAACCTGGGTGCCAAGGCTTACCCAACCGTAAATAGGAGTGGGTTGAGAGTATCAAGGTGTAAATCTGCCGGTGGGCACAGTCACGCTCCACGTGGGGATCTCCTGCCTGTTACGGATGGACCGGTTCGGCATTTGGGTTGCCTTTGAAAGCTTGTTGCATACAACAGAGTAGGAAGGGGTGTGGAATCACGCTTCTGAAAGCGGTTGTATGCAATGTGTTGTCCGGGTGTCTCCTGATTGCAATCACCGTCCCTCGCGGTTATTTGAGTACCACTTGTTCACTGTTCTGTGACGTAGTAAGAAGAGAAATAATCCAGATGAATGATAATATGCTGTGATGAAGTATTACTGTTTGGAAACCATGTCTGCTGTAGATGTAGAGCTAATTAAGTTTATTTTCCACTTTGGGCATCACCACATCGGAGGAAAGAGTTTCTTGTTTGATTGTGGACTTCCGATGTGAGGGCTTCCTAAGGCACATGAATCTGTTGCTATAAAACTGAAAGTAAGGATCCACTTGAAGGCGTGTCTTTATTGCAAAGTCATTTTTCCTATCTTACACATCCCTGCATGTAGAGTTCCATGACTAGGGTGTCGGTTAAGCCTTGCTGAGCCATCGTGCTCACGGTTGCAATATTTTAGCTGTGTGCAGGTGAGAGCTATGGGGAGGGATCCGAGGATGAGGCGAGTCCCCCGTCAGGGTACACAGCTGAGCTGGAGCCCTGCACGCTGCCGTGATCTCCGGATACATGTTGCTGATGTGTAGCGTCCCCGGGCTGGACGACGGCACTTTTGCTTAGTTAGGCTAAGAGAGTAGTTATGTATATTACTTCTGCTGTATAATTAAGTTTTGTAAAAAGACTTCTGCTGTTTTATATCAAAAAAAAAGTTTGTATGTTGTTCTTAATTCTTTTCGTGTGTGCTGTTGGGTGCCGCATCGCACGGCACCACCCTATGCGATCCTGGAGTGGGTGAACCACGGGGTGGCCCCCACACTAAAGTCGCACTAAAAATGGTCACTTGCAAATGTGTTCTACACGTACTATGGTTTTCGTGGTTAGTACCTACATAAAACACACTCAATCATCAGGTTCTGCTGCACACCGAACCCGGTGCCAATACAGTTGGTACACCCGTCCGTCATCACTCGCCCAGGTGTTCGCAAGCCAAACACGCCTTGAGCTACGTGTTCACGTTACTAACCACATGACAGGGTTTCCCATACTTGCCCGAAACACGCAAGGGTGTTGCCCGAATACCCCAAACGACATGAAGAGTCGTAGAGGATACTAAAGCGAGTCGGGTTACCTGCCAGCCGTGAGGCTCCACCCTTCAGCTTGTGCCCACTGGTGGACAGCGCCTACGTGCACCCCTAAAGACATAAAACGTCCTGAGATGCACGATTTTCTGACATAACAAATAGGTTAGATTGCCACCTTCATAATATGCTAATATAGTAGTCCTTATGTGGGCCTAATACCGTTATGTCACTGTATCATAAGTTTTTAACGTAATATGATGCTCAATCCGTGTGCTATCCCCAACGCAGCTCTGATACCACGCTGCCGGGGACCGTCGCCGAGAAACGCCCCGTACAGGATCTCGTTGGGTGGTGCTGTGATATGCGGCATCCAACAGCACACGGGTCGAGGAAACACATCACATTACATAAATTATTTGCGGAAGCGTACATGAGTATTTCACAGATACATATCTCAAAATAAGCTACAGCGGAAGACTATAACTCTCACGACCCATTTCTAACTTACCAACAAAAAAACAGTCCAGCCCGCGGACGTTTCTTACTAGCAACACGAAGATAAACCGCAGCGGCGAGGATGCTCTTGAGTAACCACTCGTATTTTCCCGAGTCTCATCGGCATCCCTTCATAATCATGAAGTCAATACCTGCAAAACCACTCGAATCACATCCGTGAGCATAACGCTCAGCAAGATTTAACCGTCACCCTAGGCATCAAACTCTATATGAGGTTATGAACATAAGGTAGGATGGCATAATGCATAATTAAACTCGCCTAAAAATGAATCCTTACTTTTAGGTATTATTAGCAGCAATTTAAGTAACCTTGGGCACGCCACATCGGGAGTCCACAATCAAACAAGAAACACTTTCCCCCGATGTAATTTGCCCATGGCAGAAAAGAATCGAGTTTGCACTAGCTATTCATCAACGATGCATCACAAAGATAGTATAAACTTCAAACCAATGTAATTAGTTCCTTTCTCATGAAAGTTCTTACTACGTCATGACTGTGAGAACAAGTATGCTCGGTCCATTCCGCGAGAGACAGTGATTCGAATCAATAACACCTGGACTACACGACACGTACGCCCATACTCGACGCTGCATACAGCAACCATCACTGACATCGTACGTGGAAGCCTTTCCCCTGTTTCACCCCCGTTGAATTGATTAAGTCGCCCCATACAGTAGCCACTCTCACGGTGCACCTACCAATATGATATGTCATGCACTACAGGAATTCCGGCGATTTGCAACGGCCGGGGCCGTCGCAAATAAGTCTAAAACCGTCGCAAATAATCAAATTGCGACGGCTTTACTTATTTGTGATGGTTTCCGGCTGTCGCTTGTTTTTCGTCGCAATTAACTTTATGTGTGACGGCCGCTGTCGCAAATAGAATTGTTTGCGACGGCTTAGACCCACCGTCGCAAACAAGGGCCCGGTCCCAGCTGATGGGCCCGACTCGACAATTTGTGGCGGCCAGCCGTGGCCGTCGCAAGTAAGTACTTAACTTGCGACGGCCACCGCCGTCCGTCGCAAATTATGTAGGTTAATTTGCGACAAGTTGGACACTTATTTACGATGGTACTGTATAAAAAGCCGTCGCAAATAAGGTTTTTTATTTTTTTAAAAAAAACTGAACATTCTGCCCTGCTCGATGGTCAGAAACACAATAGACATAACAGCAGATAAATAAGGAATAGAAAAATAGCCAGAAACACAATAGACATAACAGCAGATAAATAAGGAATAGTAAAATACAACATCCTCACCGCGCCATCGATTACAACACAAAAGTCTCACATCTCATCACAAGAATACAAAAATAAGGAAGAGGCTCTCCGCTAGCGTCCACTTCCTCCAGAGCCGCCAACATCCTCGCCACGCGTCAGTCTAGGCGCCGGTATAGACGGCAACGGAGTTCGAGCCTCCGTCGCCGATCCCTGCAACACATAGAAGTTGTTGGACATATTAATTTGTTTAGAACTTTGTTTTTTACTAGAATTGATTAAACAAGCTAGAATTGATTATATTGAACTTAGTTGATTACCTTAATACCCGGAGAAACGTGCACCGGCGGCGGTAGCTCCAGTTCCGGAGGTGGAATCGGCGGTGGCAGTGGAGGAAGCTGGAGGTGCAACCCCTGGACATCGCAGCCTTGAATGAAACTCTGTGGTTGCAAAAGTTGCAGGTTATTACATATTATTAAGAATGCGCTAAATTTAAATTACTTTAGCTTACCGTCATCGTCTGTCGCTGCATCTCCATCGTCTGTCGTATCTGCTCCATGCAAGCTCGCTGGTATAGATGGTGGCCTCCATTGCCACCCTCTACGCCGCCATCGCCGCCCTCTGTGCCTCCAGGTCCGACTGAAACTGCTCGCGACTCTCCTGGACCTGACGGGCGAGAGTCTCCACCTGCGAGACATGGTGATTCGGGCCCACCGACGAAGACTGTGTGGAGCTGCCTCTCGCAGGTCTCGCCACCCTCGAGTCGACAACTCCATCGAATATGGCGAGCCTATAAAAACAGAATCAGTAATATGGAATTGGAATATCTTTAATATTTTGAATTGAAAACGATAAAATGACTTATGAACTCACCTTCCGTGGGTTTTCCACCTCCGGTTGCATACACGGCTTGAGGATCGATTGGTTCATGTTCCCAATCGAAATCTGCGCCGTGTATCCTCCTAGCCTCCTCCCCGTACCTAGCCTGAAAAACAAGAAAACCGTGTAAGTTCATCAATCCATGTAGTTATATTTACTATGAATGATTTCTATACTGACTAGCCTGACTGCACCCCTGGGGCTGAGAAGGGTCCCTGTGACCTCTCTTCAAGATCTCAGCAGGAGCCGGCTGCACTCCCGTCTCGCGCTCCTGTCAATACGTGTTAGTACGAACAATATATTATGAATACATAAACATAAGTTAGATACACTTACCATGCGTTTAGCTAAACGCAAGTGGTTATCTTGAGCATGTTTGTGCTTCCCCTCGACCCCTCTGCACCCTCGAGCCCTCTGGGACTTAGCCTTGAACTCATCGCTAGCCCAGTACCGACAAAGGGCCCGGTATGCATCGGACCGACCCTGCAACCAGCTCACATGGCCCTGCACATAGTTGTAGGTCGTTAAAAATATCATTGATGCATTTGCTCCATGCTCAGAAAAAAAATATTTACTACACCCCACGTACCTGTGCGTACTCTTCCTCCGTCAGGTGCCTCTCGCTCTCCTGCCGGAAGTGTAGCACGTGGTGCTGGTTTGCCTTCAAGTGCTCGTTGATAACTTGAATACAAGTGTTCGACAAAGCTTGCCGAACCGCCTTCGCAGCATTCATGTGAAACACTTTCCTCGCATCCTCCAACATGCGAGGGTCGTTCGGGTCCTCTAAAATATACCTTTCCTGTGATAAATATTGAAAGAGATGTACATTAAAAGAGTTTCACAGTTTAAACTCGAAGTTCCATGAGTGCTATCAAATCAGTCACAGTAAAAGAAGACAACTCGAAGTGTCTTATTTCCGGTAAAAGTAAATTCAAGGATTTTGATAATGATCCCATAATAATCGGTTACATTGCCTTGACTGTCAATTGCTCTCGTCACAACACAAGAATTTTATGTTGCCGCGAGAGGACGAAGAGCTTCAAAATGAGTTGTACGGAATCGAAAACCATTTACGTCATATCGACCATAGCTTCGAATATTCACCAATCCATAAGATAGCTGCCGCAAATCTTTATGGACATTGTGAGTGCGGCACTGTCAAACATGATCGTAAGTTAAAATAGTAATTTCTTTAATAATAGTAACTTAGAGTATATAGAAGACGAGAAAGTATTACAGAATCTCGAAACCAGGATAGGAAACCCGGCCCTCCATTTATTCCTTCTTGTCGCATTCCTTCAACTTGTTTGGCCATAGGTTGATGCCTATGTGGCCAACATTGTCTGTGGAACTCGCTAAACTTGAGAAAACAGTTTTTAGAATACATGTGTAGCAAAATATGTCGATTAGCATAAATGTAGGAGAAACACTTAGTCGAAGTATTCCTGCATGCCTTCTATATTTGCATACATGTAAAGTAAAGCAGCAGTCCTGTCACCTTCGGGTCGGACGTAGGTCGTGTAGCTACCAACAGTAGTGCCTCTCGTTTTGAAAATGGAGAGGTCACTTAAAGGGGGGGCTTTGTCCACATTGTACCTCATAGCCGAAATATTGACATTGTGTTCATCTGCAAAGTAGACACTTGAAAAGTATCCTACTTCCTTAAGAGCATATGCTTCAGCGATGCACCCTTCCACCCTTGCTCTGTTGCCAACCATTGGTTTCAGATATCGTAACGCTCTTTTAATGTGATACATCCACCTATATTGCACAGGACCGCCAACTTTAGCTTCGAATGGAAGATGGATAATTAGATGTTGCATTGGATTGAAGAAACCCGATGGAAATTTTTTTCCATTTTACATAAAAGTACGGGTATCTCCTTCTCTAACTTATCCATCATCCCTGTCTTGATTTCTTTAGCACAAAGCTGTGACTCTTTAACCCAGTTAGGTTTCCTGTGTTCACATTCACGGCTCGTTTCAGGCTAGCTGCGTAACCATCTGGGAATTTCAAAGTTTTCAACCATTTCATGACTTCTTTATTTTCTTTAGATTGAAGAAAGAAAGAAGCACGTGGCTTGCTACCAATTTCATATATTTCAAGAGTTGGACGGTGACAAATGTCTGCCAAATCTAGTCTTGCGTTTTTCCAGACATATCCATGCATGTGCTTATGATACTTTTGCTCATGTTACGCTCCTGATGCATTACATCAATGTTGTGTATTAGAATCAACGACTTCACATATGGTAGCTCCCAAAGTCCACATATGTGAGTCCAATTGTGTTCCACGCCATAACGTACGAAATATCCAGGACGACCTTCATCTGGCACCAGTTTGTCCAACATATCAGAAATTTCTGAACCGTTGAGACGTTTTGGTGGTCCTTTCGTGACAACAGTGTTCTTTCTAAAGACATGCCTCTGTTGCCTAAATATGTGATTCGAAGGCAACCAACGTCTGTGTCAATCGAAGTAAGATATCTTGCCTCCATGAGTTAGTCGAAAGCAATCCGCGTCCGAAGCATATATCGGACACGTCAAATGACCGTGAGTGCTCCATCCGGAAAACATGCCGTATGCCGGCAAATCATGGATGGACCACAAATAAGCAGCTCGAAGGTTGAATTTCTGCTTCTTGTAACTGTCGTACGCTTCGACTCTTGTCCACAACTCTTTCAATTCTTCGATCAGCGGTTTCAACATCACGTTGAGACGTGACACAGGATGATCAGGTCCAGGTACAATGAGGCTGGTCGTTCTTCATACACAAAGCCGGTGGCAGGTTGTAGGGAATGACAAAGACGGGCCAACAGGAGTATGGCGTGGCATTTGTACTGAACAGTGAGAATCCGTCTGTTGCTAACCCGATGCGAATATTTCTCGCATCACGAGAAAATTCTGGATCGAAACGGTCTAGTGCCTTCCATGCATCACCGTCGGACGGATGCATCAAGAATTATTTGTTCTCAAGTTTACCTTCCTTGTGCCATCTCATGTGTCTAGTAGTTCTTTTTGAAAGAAACAACCACTTCAACCGAGGTATCACAGGTAAGTAACGAAGCTGCTTATGTGTGACATCTGTCATCACATTATCGCCATCGTCATTAATAACTTTGACATACCTCGGTTTACCACATTCCAAGAACATGTTCTCGTTGTCGTGCTCTTTCTAGAATAGCATGCAGTTGTCTAGGCACACATCGATTTTCTCATAATTCATACCAAGACCACATATCCGGATCGTCGACAGATACATATCTTTAGGCGCTTAGTGAGGTTGTGGAAGGATATCGCATATCATTTTCATGATATCATTGTAGCAGTTGATAGAAAAAAATACTTAGAGTTAATTGCCATAAATCTGGTCAAAAAAGCAAGGACGGTGACATCCGTGTGTTCATGCAACGGCTGTTGTGATTTCTTGAGCTCCTCGAAGAAATCGTCTGCCTCCTTTGTAAGAGGATCCTCCACTTCCAGAGCTTCTAGCATCTCATCCATCCTATCAGCCCCCGTGATATCATCATCCTCATCCACTTCTACTATGTCTCGAGGTTTAGTCTCGCCGTGGAAGGTCCACACCTCATAACTTGGCTTGAAACCGTTTCGACATAAGTGAAACGATAGTTCCAATCTGCTCAAAAACTTGGTGTTCCGGCATTTCGTACATGGGCACCGCACCTTATCATCAGTTGACAATGAAAATGCTCGATCCAAGAATTTATCTAACTTGATGTACCACTCATCCGAGTAACCACCAGTTCTGCTCTTCCAGCCAGTATACATCCAACCGCGGTCTTCACCCATGTTTGACTCTGCAGTTAAAAGCTGAAGAAATTATCGTTAATATATGCAGGATTTATCCTGCTTCTGACGAGACACAATACCTAAAGCCCAAAAAATTTTGGCAGCATAACCTCGCTTGTTTTACACTGCACCCCCCAAAAATAGTGCAATTCTTCAAGCTTTTGGGTCAACTATCCAACAACAAGGGAGGAGGCGAGGAAATAACGAAAGAGGAGGAATGAACAGGAGAAAACCAACCGTCGGGGCCCGCCATCCACGCGCGGTAGCTTGTTGTAAATAATGACATATTGGGGACGAACGACGGTTACCGTTGCCAATTATGGCTTGAAAACTTTATTTCCGACGGTTACCGCTCACCGGGGCCGCCGCGTCGTAGTCGTGAGCGGCCTCAGGGTGTGTGAGTCGGGGCCGGGTATATCCCATTTAGAGTTGGCCGTCACAATTTATTTTACTTGCGCCGCCTTTTTCTTTGGCCGTCGCAATTTATTTTACTTGCGACAGGAGGCAGGCGCGGCGGGGCGCAGCGGCGGGAGGCGGGAGGCGGGGGAGGCGGGTCGTGGTGGCGGGAGGCAGGGCGGCGGGGCGCGGCGGCGGGGGGCGGGGGCGGCGGGAGGGAGGAGGCGAGAGGCGGGAGGCGCATGTGGCGGAAGGCGCGCGCGGCGGAAGGCAGCGCGGCGGTGGCAGGAGGCGGGAGTGGCGGCGACGGGAGGCAGGCGCGGCGGGGCGCAGCGGCGCGAGGCGGGGGAGGCGGGGCGCGGTGGCGGGAGGGGTGGCGCGTAAGCTGTCCCTTCTTAATTTATTCGCGACGGTCGGCTGTCGCAAATAATCCTAGCCATCGCAAATCATCGCGTTTTCTATAGTGTTGGGCCATGCCCTAAATGTACAGTGTCGAGCCGGATCCTAAATAGCTTGTGCCAGGCTGGGCCGGCACGACTATTTATATAATAATTTAGCACTTCATCAATCAAAGTAATATTCAAAATGATTACGCTACTAATCAAATAATTAATATATAAAACTACAAATTAAACAAGAAATCAACTAATTAAACGAATTGAACAACTAGTTATTCCATTGCTGAAACTAATTTAACAACTATATAAATTGATTTAAACTATAAACTATAAACTAACTACAAAGAAACAATTTAATTGCCAAATTAATTACAAATTACTCTAAAATAATATGCAATTAACTCTACTCTAACTAAATCTAACTAACAACAAGAAAAAAATTAAAAAATGCATAAACATAGGTTACCGAGAGGCGCCGGGCGCCGGAAGCGTGAGGCGGAGGCAGCCGGGCGCCGGAGCCAGGAGGCAGGGGGCAGCCAGGCACCAGAGCAGGGAGGCGGCGGGTGGTCGGGCGTCGGAGCCGGAGCAGGGAGGCGACGGTAATGACGGCGGGCACGGCGGGAGGCTGCAGGAGGCAGCGTGCACGATGGGAGACGTCGACGGCTGCTTGCGCGGCGGGAGCCTGCGGGAGGCGGCGTGCGCGGCGTGGCAGCGAGAGGCGGCGGGAACGGCAGGGCGCGGCAGCGGGCTGCGGGCCGGAAAGTGGAGGCGGGGGCGGCCGGACGCGGGCAGCGAGGGCCGGGCGGCGGGCGGTGGCGCGGTGGGGCCCAGTCGGTGGCCAAGGGAGCAGAGCGGGGGGCGCGGTGGGCGAGGGAGGTGTGCTGGCGGCCGATGGAGCCGCGAGTGGGGCTCGGCGGGCGGCCGATGGAGGCACGCCGGCGGCGGGCGGCCGATTTTGCGTGGTGGCGGGCGGCCGATGGAGCAGGGCGGAGGGCGGCGGCGCGGCACTGGCGCTGGAGGCAGCGGCGCGGCACGGTTTGGCAGCGGCGACAATTGTGTGAACCGGGAGGTGTCCGGTCCACTACATCGGGGTCATTTGCGATGGCTTCCTTAATTGTGACGGCCTAAGGAAATGCCGTCGCAAACAAGCTTTTAATTGCAACGGTTGCTTAATTTACGATGGCCACAGGTCCGGCCGCCGCAAATTAATGCTATTTGCGACGGCTACAGTCATGGCCGTCACAAATAGGGTACTATTTGGGACGGCTACTATATTTGTGACGGCCTAGGGTTAGCCGTCACAATTTAATTTAGCTGCGACGGGACGCCGTCGCAAATAATTCTAGCCGTCGCAAATGATCGGGTTTTCTGTAGTGATGAGAATGTTACCCACATACTGCACACCGGCCGTCTCGCCTGAGGCGACCCGAAAAGGCTCAACGCAAGCTTCCCGAGGTACATCAGTTTACTGGGTCCCATATAGCCAGCATGAGTCAGGTACACAACTCAAACTTGTTCAATAGGGCCTCATACGGATCGGTCCTTGACCGACACGGACAGGTCTATAGCACCCAGGCCCCTATGTCCTGCTGCCCCTACAACCTTCCAATCCTGTATGCCCTTGTTGTCCTGATCATGCGAGTAGCATCACACCACTCGACTTCTACCGAAACTTAATTAAGCATGGCAGTTCTACACGATGAAAGACATCTACCCAACACTCCATGGGTTTATTTGGTCATGCAAGAGGAGTATCAAACACTAGACCTAATGCACATTTCATATCTTAACCGAAAGTGAATACAAAGTAAAAACTTAAAGCTGTTAAATGCAAATCGGAGCTTGCCTGTTTTGCAGGGTAGTTGTATATAATCAGTTAGTGATCTTGCTTGATCAACCCTTGATTCTCCGGAGTTTGATCCACTTCAATGAATCGCTCCTTTGAATCCCCTTCGTCGTGAATCCTAATGAAATGTATATGCACAGTTTTTATAGAATGCAATGGAAAGAAGTTAAGACTTGATTTCTTAGGAACAGAGGTCGTGTGGAAAAGCCAAGAATGGCTTGTTTGCCTCTGTTGTGGAAAGAAACAGGAATGACTAACTTGGCCCTAATGTTTTAGCTATACACTAACTACTTTTCCTAATGAACATAAAAGATGAGCTGAAAAGATTTGAATGCAACTGAAGAAAAAGAACTCCAATGGCCTCAAAACTTTTACAGCAGGTTCTATACTACCTAGGTATTTAGCTTGCCAAATTGCAGCTAATGTGGAATACATTTGTGTTCTCCATAATTCCCACCATGCCTTATGTATTTTCCTCACACACATGTATGGAGAACAGGAACATGGAGTTCTACTGATCAACTTGAGCTGATAATTTACATGTGAGTTCCTGGTCACATGAAAGTCATTTGGTCCAAAATTCGGACCTTTTACTTGAGTAGTTCCTCCAGAACAATTCCTTAAGCATTTCTACTCAAAAGAATTAATTCTAAATACTGTGCATTTTCATGCTCAATTTAGTGAATTACTATTTCAAGTATGTCCCAGAGAGTATGTCCAAATTTTCCTATGATTTTTGGAGCTAAGAATTACCCAGAACAGATTTTACAAGTGGGCAACATTTTCTGAAAATGTTTCTGGACTTTTATGAACACAGCGTTTTGTATTTAGCAAATTCCCAATCAAATGATATTCAAATTAGCTGAAAATTTGCTAGAAGGTCAACAATATGCTAGAATATTATGGAAAAACTTTAGGATTATTGGATAAACCAAACTTCCTCAATAATTCTTTTTCAGAAAAACGTCAATGAATTTTCCAGAATACAATATTGACTTTCATACAAATTTGAGTTCATATTTTAATAGAGCTTTGCAAAGTGAATCCAACCCAATTGGAATCACTCAAATTGGAGGTTCCTACATAGAGATATGACTTTCCAAAGTTGTAGCAATCTCTGGAATTATTTTCCCTACTGAAATTCGGTTGGTCCCACTGTTTAAACGCCAGCCAATAGGAAATGGGCCACACCGGGCCACGGTGTTTTGGCGCGCAGCCACAGGAAATCCACGAGCCAGAGCTGGTCCCAGATTTGAAATCGAGTCGCTGACAGCCGGGACCCACGGCCTTCTTCTACTTCACGCCGCCCCTTCGCGCGCGCGCCGCCCAGCTCGCCGGCTCAACGCCGCCCCTCGTCCGTGGGTTCTAGCCCTCCAAACAAGCAACAAAAACGTGCTACAGCACCAGTGGGTGTTCACAAAGCTCGGCAGGGCCTTGACCTGGCTGAGGAATAGCGGCAAAGGGGGTTTCACCGTGCAACCGATTAGTTCCGCGAAGAACAACCTCGGAAGAGCTCGGAATACGCCGCCCCGAGGGGGTTTCTTGCTAGGGTTGTTAAAGGAGATATGATCACCGGCTAGTACAGCTTCTATGTGCAAAATTTGACACTCTAAGAACGAATAGAAGTGTAGAATTCGGGATTCCTGTACCGGATGCTCGGGTTGAAGCCGCTGGAGGAAAAACTTCAAATTAGCCGGCTACGCTCCACGGTTTGCTCCAAGCTTTGGGTGAGAGCAGCACCACAGCAGCACGCTCCTGTGGCCATGCTTGATCGGGCATGAAAGCTTCTGTGGAGCGCTGTCCATGTGAAGCCTACCGCTGGTTCTCTTTAGGTCGCTGCGGAGGAGTGCTTTAGTGTCTCGGGAACGCCGGAACTCAGCTGGGTTTGTGTAGGGGACGTGGGCAAAGAGCGTGGGGTGCTGTTTAGCAGCTTGGGGAGGAGAGGGAACGAGTTTTCTGCCGGTTCCTGATTGCTCCCAAGGCACGGCGGTGTGAGGGGAGGTTCTGTCCAGTGTTGATCGTGAGGAGGTAACGAAATGCCTTTGCTCGGCCTGGAGAGGAGGAGATCACGTTGAGCACCAAGGAGCCACTCACAGGGTGCCAGCAACCACGAGAGGGGAACAGGAGGTAGCGCCGCTGAGCCCTCGGTGGTGTCCGGTGATAAGCCTCTCGGTGAGCGTAAAACAGAGTGCAATACTTCCTGTGCAAGTCACAATTAGCTCACTGACATGTGGGTCCCACCCCACATTTTCCTCCCAGATATCTTTTCATGTTGATCTCTCAAAAGTCCAAAGTTTTGAAGTTTAAATGTGGGCTAGCAATTGAATTTCCCCAAATTCAGTTTGAATTTGCATAGCAAATTTTAATTGGGTTGAAATTTGGAAATGCTTCTATTTAACTCCTTTTTGGAGTCTACCCTAAAAATGAAAAGTTTACCTCCCTAAACTTCCACACTTCTAAGATATAGGGCTGCATAAGTCTGCAAAGACTTTGGCCACAAATTTGTGTGAACTTTGAAGTTTGAAATCTGATTTTTAAACTTTCATGCAAAGAGGTATTTAAATCCTTATTGGTTCAACACTTTCAAATAAAAATGTGAGCCTCATTTTGGATGATCATCCATGTATCACTTTGCATGAACGAGAGTTTTAGCAAGTCCCATTTTTCATGCCTTTGCCACACATATGAATTCAAAACTAAGTTTTTATTCATATACATTTTTGGGACTTTTACAACCCTCTTCCACCTTGTGCCAAATAGAGGACCGGCGGTGTTCTCTGGTGAGGATGGCGGGAACGGCATTCCCAGCCGCCTCCCGGGCCAAATCTCGCCGCTCCCCCATTTTTCACCCTGCTGAGCACGATGGTGGTGTCGCCGGCGGCCGAAACTTGCTGGAAAATGATGCGCACCGGTGACAGCAGGGTTTCGAACTCCAGCGAGGTCGGGAAGCTTCATTCCCCCACCAAACAATCGGCTCTCGGTCTCTGGAGCACCAGTGGAATATGTAGGACCTAGGCATGGTGACCTAATCCGACGGGGAGCCCTCCAAACCTATCGGCACCATGCGCCCAAAGTGGTCTGAAGGTTTTCCCGCGACAAGAACGTGTAATCCTCAATCTACACCTAATTTCCCGGCCTAGAATCGAGGGAGGAAGGGCACTAGCTAGTCTAGAACCTGTGTGCAAAGTTTGAGCTACTCACAACATGAATTGAAGCTGAATTTAGCAACTCTTTACCTCGGGGTCGAGTTGCGCTGCCCGGGGAAAAATCTCTGAATTCTCCTCCAAGGAGTCACGGATTGGGCTGAATTTTGCCGGTGAGCAGCTCCGGTCATAGGTGCACCAATGGGTTGGATCGCTTGAGCGTGAGCTTCTCCAGTTTGAGCTGTCCACGGTGACCGAATGTTGGAACTTCCGGTGTTCACGGCGGCACAGCAACAACTCCGGGAATTTCGAGCTCCAACGGGCAGAGACCGAGGCGAGAGCGAACTGGGGAAAACGAAACGGCTCTGTGGCACTCTTATTGTGGTGATCAGGATGAGCATGGGGGGAGCCAGCAGGAGGTGGCACGGTCAAAATCAACTCCAAATGGAGTGAAAATTGGTGGGTGAGCTCAAAAAAATGTACTGAGTATGAATATGTCTCCCACTTATGAAATCATGGGATAAAAAGTAGTTTGAATTTAAATTTGAGTTCAAACTAGCCTCTTTCTAGTTACACCCAAAAATACCTCAAAAAGGTTTTGGATTTGGGTGAAATTTGGCATGAGAATTCATAGCAAGGTGTATGAGTTTTTCATATGCTCAGCCCCTATAAGATGCATGTGGGAAATGCCACTTTTGCATTTTGTGAGTTTATTCTCTAATGACCATGTTGATGGTGTTTACTTGCTCTTCAAAGCTATTCATAAAGTTTCCCCAAGTGAGGTGTGTGTGGTGTGATGAACACTTTGGATGTGTGCAAAAACTTAGGCCCTTAGATTCCTCCCCCCTTAAAAGAATCTCGTCCTGAGATTATAAGGTGAAAATGAGAGAGAGGACGGTGAAATATCACCATATATGCGACGTGAAAAAGTCAGGGTAGTTAGCGCGACTTCGCTTTCCCATGTCACTTCATCTACGGAGTGATTACTCTATAGAACTTTGTAGAACCACAACGTACGGTTGTGTGTGGTTCGGGCCTTTTCATCAATGATCTGAACCGGTTCCTCCCGATACGTGAGGTCCAGTTTCAGTTCTTCAATATCCCCCAGCTGAATGTAGTTGATAGCTTAAGACACTTCCTCAGCTGAGAAATGTGAAAGACGTCGTGCACATTGGAATGTGCTTCTGGTAATTTCTGCCGGTATGCTACTGATCCACATCTTTCTGTAATCTGAAATGGACCGATGAATCGGGGTGCCAACTTTCCTCCCACACCGAATCTGTTCACGCCCTTCATTGGAGATACACGTAGGTACACGTGATCCCCAACTTCGAATTGTAACGGGCGTCTTCTCCGGTCCGCATACTGTTTTTGTCGGGATTGGGCGGCCTATAGGTTCTCTTGAATCAGCCGAACCTTTTCCTCGGCATGGTTGACAAGATCAATCCCGAAGGTGACCCTTTCACCAGACTCACACCAATTCAACGGTGTGCGGCATTTTCTTCCCTATAGCGCCTCATACGGCGCCATCTTGATGCTGGCTTGGTACACCTTGTTGTACGAGAACTCGGCCAATGGTAAGTGATCATCCCAATTTTTACCTTGGTTGATGGCACAAGCTCGTAACATATCTTCTAAAATTTGATTTACCCGCTCGATTTGCCCATCCGTCTGTGGGTGGTATGCTGAACTATGGATCAGCTTTGTCCCCAATGCAGCGTGTAGCTGCTCCCAAAAAACGGGACACAAATAAAGTGCCTCAATCCTATATGATATTGCGGGGTACGCCATACAAGCATAGGATCCGTGAGATGTAAAATTCAGCATACTTCTTGGCGTTGTAGTTGGTGTTAAATAGGATGAAATGGGCAACTTTGGTGAGCCGGTCGACTATTACCCACACAGAATCATGCTTCTGAAAAGTGGTGGGTAAACCAATGATGAAGTCCATGCTCACATCTTCCCACTTCCAGGCAGGAACGCCCAGTGGTTGTAGCAGTCCCGGTTTTCTCATGTGGTCTGCCTTCACCCTTCGACATGTATCACACTCGGACACGTACTTTACGATCTCTCGCTTCATCCGTGTCCACCAAAACTTGTTTCTGAGTTCTTGATACATTTTGTTGCTGCCGGGGTGAATAGAAAACTTTGACAAGTGAGCCTCGTCAAAGATTTTCTTCCGTAACTCCCGGGTTACGGGGTACGACGATCTGGTCCTTGAACCATAGGACGCCGTCTCCGTCTTTCCAGAAACATTTCAGATCCCCAGTGTCTACACGTCTCCGCAAATGCGACATGCCCTTGTCATGTTCCTGAGCTGCCGCTATCTCTTCACGGATGGTGGGGATCAAAGCTAAGTTGTAGAGAGCTCCATGTGGAACCACATGCAGTGGTGGCTTGCTCTCTTCCAACGGTGTGATGGTCAGATTGTTGATGTGTGACTTGCGACTCAGCGCATCCGCCACTACGTTTTCCTTGCCGGGTAACAATGGATCTCTTTTTCGTAATCTTTTATCATCTCCATCCGTCTTCGCTGCCTCATGTTCAGCTCTTTCTGAGTGAATATGTACTTTAGGCTTTTGTGGTCGGTATATAGATGCACGAGGTTACCGAGTAGGTAGCGCCTCCACATTTTAAGTGCGAGTACCAAGGCAGCGAGCTCCAAGTCATGAGTTGGATAATTCTGCTCATGGTTTCTGAGCTGCCGTGATCAGTACGCGACCACCCTCCGGTCTTGCATCAGCACACATCCGAGCCCAATGCCGGATGCATCACAGTACACATCGAACGGGTTTGTTGTGTCTGCCTGTGCCAGAACCGGTGCTGATGTTAAGTGATTCACTAATGCCTTGAACGCTGCTTCACATGCTGGACTCCAAACATATTTGGTAGCCTTCTTCAGCAGCTCTGTCATAGGCTTGGCAATCTTCGAGAAGTTCGGAATCAACCTCCGATAATATCCCGCGAGTCCGAGGAAACTCCGTACCTCGTGAACAGTTCTCGGGGACTTCCAATTTAGCACTTGTGTGATTTTACTCAGGTCTACAGTGATGCCCTCCGCTGAGATAATATGTCTGAGAAAAGGCACTTGCGATATCCAGAACTCGCACTTGCTGAATTTCGTGTATAGTTTGTGATCCCGCAGCTGTTGCAAGACTATACGCAGATGCTTCATGTGTTCTTCCTCCGACTTGGAATATACCAATATGCCGTCGATAAGACCACGACAAACTTGTCCAGCTCCGGCATGAATACCGAGTTCAACAAGTACATGAAGTGAACTGGAGCATTGGTGAGGCCGAAGGACATGACCAGGTACTCATAAAGTCCGTACCTTGTCGAGAAAGCCGTCTTCAGAATATCCTCAGCCCGTATCTTAATCTGATGGTACCCGGATCTTAAGTCCATATTGGAAAACATCTTTGCTTTGACCGACTGATCAAACAACATGTCGATCCGTGGCAACAGGTACTTGTTCTTGATGTTCACGGCGTTTAGTGGACGATAGTCCATGCAAAGCCGCAACGTCTCGTCCTTCTTCTTCACAAATAATGCCGAACAGCCACATGGCGAGGAGCTCGGTCTAACAAAACCCTTCTCCAGCAGTTCCGTTAACTGCGTCTTCAGTTCAGCCAATTCCTTGGGCGCCATCTTGTATGTCCTTCCGGATATTGGCATGGTTCCCGGTGCAAGTTCAATCTTGAACTCCACCTCTCGGTCGGGTGGCATTCCCGGTAAATCATCCGGAAACACATCGGGGAACTCACGAACTACTGGAATGTCTTTCAATCTGATGCTTGCCGATTGATATACACTTGGAAGTTTTATTTCTGGACTGTCCAGAAATAAAGAGTGTGACTTGTGCATTTCTGGGTGTAGATGCACAACTCCGGGGACGGTGTCTAAAACAGCGCCATGGCGGGTTAACAACGACATCCCTAAGATGACATCGACCTTCTATCCCTCTAAAACTATGAGAGACGTAGGGTATACTCTACCCGCTAAGCATAATGGTACTTTAGAAACCATCATGCTCGCTGAAATCTTCCCACCCGGTGAACAAATCAAATATGGACTTTCGGTTAGTAGTATTTGCAAGCTGTGTTTAGCAGTAAAAGCTTGGCTAATAAAATTATGTGTGGCGCCAGAATCAAATAACACTATAGCGGGATGCTGGTGGAGTTGGAACATACCTGCAAGGGTTGGCTCTCCCTCCGGCACGTCCTCTATGGCAAGTTGGTTGTAACACCCCAAAATTCTGCTAAGAGGGGAATTTAAAAATTTTTGGACGTATTGCATGTGGTGCAGAAATTCAAATTGGAATTCAAATTCAAATCAAAACCAGAAAAGAAATGGAAAAAGAAAAAGAAAAACAGAAAACCCTGGCCAGTGGGCCGAAACCCACCAGCCGGCCCACCTTTTCCCGTGCCAGCCCACAGCCGCGCGCTCCTCTCTCCCTCTCACTGACACGCGGGGCCCGTGTGTCATCCCCCACCTCTCGCTCGCGCCAACAGCTGGGACTTCTCCGCGCGCCCGAATCCAAACTACCCCAGAAACCCGCGTCCCCCAGCCGAATTCTGGTCCCGGACGACTCCGGCTCGATCCCAACAGACACGCCGCCCTCCCCAGTCTATATAAACGCCGGGATCGCCCTGTTTTTCTCCCCCGATCGGCTATTTTTCCTCCCGGTGAGAATCAGAGCTTCTCCGGCCGTTTTCTCTCGATCTTTGCTCGGGTTTTCTGATCTAACGCGTCGATCGTGTCCCACCGCCTCCGGGGAGTCATGCAGGTGAAGAAAACTCGGTGGTTTGCGCTCTAGGCACAGCTCCGACGAGCACCGCAGCGGTTCCACCTCGGACCTCGACGCCGACCGCCTTCCAGGGCCTCCGAGTTCAAGAAAAACCCCGAGGTGAGATCCCCGACCTCCCCTCTACTGATCTATGCCATGAAATCCCAGTTTTAGGAGGAATAGACGAAGATCCGAAATTTTCCTGCGAGATCGCTGCCTCCCGCCGCCGCGCGCCGCCGGGCAGCGCGGGCTGACTCCGGCCAGGGCGACGTGGCCGCTTGTGCGCCGTCTATTTTAAATCGCACAGTAGACATAAAACCCCACGTACCGGTTCGACGTTATAATCTCAGCCGTCTGTTTTAAATCGGACGGTCCACATCAGCCCCGCATTATAAAGGTCAGGATTCTTACGCGCTACCCCCTGGGGATCTCGGAAAATACGAGCTAGCCCCGGAAACTTCTGATCTAGCCCCTGGAACTTCAGAAATTCATTTAAATTCAATTAAAAATCAGTTTTAGCCACTGGACTTAATAAAAATTAGCAAAACCCTTCTGTTATGCATAGTTAGACCCCTGGAAATTTATAAAATAATAAATTAGACCCTATAGTAGGGTGAACTTACCTTTTTGACCCTATATGGTATTAAGTTTAGAAATTTGAATATGTGATTAGGATTTAAATTTAAAAGGAAAGACAAACACATGTGCTAATTCAAGTTTAAACTCTACTAACACTTGGAAAACTTTAGAATGAACTAAAAATAAATTTTAGGCTGAAATGAAATCTGTTTGGGTGTTGTTCATATTTATTAGTTCTAGGAACACATTTTTAGGTTAATAAATAATTCTGAAAATTGATAAAATAAATTTAAATTAGTTCACATCAGAGGAGAAGTTCAAAAATATATTATTTAATATATTAGATCAGAACATATTCTGTTTAGATGTTATGCCCTACTATTTAATATTTAAAACTCACTTTTAGGCATAGAAAATAAATCTGGAAAATAAAGGAAAAATAGGTATGCATAATTAGAAAATGATAAATGAAGTCTCCAAATCCAAAGACTTCAGTTTGGGATTTGGTAGAAGGTTTAAAAACCCACTTGGAATAGGAAATTACCTTCCATGCAAACTTGGTAGCTAAAGAATGTGTTAATTGAATATAAAGAATTTGTTTAGAATTGAAATTCATATATATAGTGTGCAAATAAAAATCTGAATACAAAAGTTAGAAATCATATACATATGTTTAAAAGTGCATGTAGGCCAAAAATCAACACATGTAGAGTAACCCCAACACTTAGAAATGTGAATGACTTTCATAGGTATGTATGTGTGTTTTGCATGAAGTGAAAGTGTGAACTATGTCTTATGGATTGTGTTTTCTTTTGCTATGTGTATTGGCATGAGTAGAACCTTCCCCAGAGCAAGTTCTCCCCTTCCAAGACCAAGACTTTCCATTCTCAGAGCAGCAAGAAGAAGGCAAGTGTCCTTGACCACTTTGATCCTATACTAGGATGTGTAGATAGAATTATTTGCATTGTCAATTGAAATATGAAACCCATGTTAGGAAGTTTCCCTAGAATTGCATTACCTTGTTTCCTTGTAGCTTGGGTTGGGATTTATTTTATCATGTCATTTATTTATATGCTTATGCTTAGCCATGCTTAGAATGGGATAATTGGGATATGAGGTCATCAATTTCTTTACCTTACTCTTGAATGAGATCTTATGAGTTATGTAGAGGTAGGGATCGAGGCAAGTTGGATGATTTGGTTGGTGCTGGGTGCACGAGTCTCGGGTTTGTGTTTAGTACTTGCCTGGATCCTAAGGACCGGTTCATGGAGCATGTAACCTGGCTTTACCGTGCCAACCACATGCTGAGATGGGGCAGCTTGGCCAATTAATTAGGTGTATCCCCGGCGTAGTATGGGTGTGTTGGATGGTGCGGGGAGGAGGTGTCAGCTGGACTACCATATGAACCGCAAGGCTCAAGAGGTGGCCACTGCAGCGGGGTTGGAGCCTCTTGTATGCTGTTAGGGGTGAAACCACAGTGGGTCCACGCTCGTTGGGAATCCCTTTGTAAAGGCTTCGTAGTGATCTCCTGGCTACAAACCTGGGAAGTGTGAATGTGGTTCGTGGCCACTGGCATAATGGAGGTTCTTTTAGTCCACCCGGCAACGGGGGATGAAATCACTACATGTGGGTACAGTGGTGCAAACTCTGCAGAGTCAAAAACTGTCATGACAGCCGTGCTCACGGTCAAGAGCAGCTTGGACTTATTCATGATTAGAGGATGATAACTTTGGAAGTTGTGGATGTTAAGTGGGGAGTTTAACATTGGAAATGATGTTATGATTATTTGATTATGATGATGGGTTGGGAGATTGGGACCATTTCATCCATGTAGAAATGTAGGTGCTTAATAAGCTAAGGCAATAGGTACCAATTTGCGTAGTGCTTTAACCATGAGTTCAACCTCTCCTTGCTCTAGCCATGCATAACATAACTTTCCCACACTTGCTGAGTACCCACGGTACTCAAACTTGCATATTTGTTGGTTTAAATTGCTGCTCAGGTCATGGGGATGATGTGGTGTTCAATGACCAAGACTTCGGACCTGAAGAAGGATTCTAGGTTCATGGAGTCCCCCGGGCAACTCCTGTGACGGAGCCCACAAGAATAATATTCCGCTGCTATTTTTTTACATGTTAAGAACTTATTATCGTCCATCGAGACGCATGCGTTGTAAGACATATTTATATTTGACACCTGGCTTGTAATAAATGATGCTTCACTATTTATCATCACATGTATGAGAAAATGATCCTGGCATACATGTGATATTCACTCGGTTGTTCTTCGGAGAAACCGGGTGTGACAGCAGTGGTATCAGAGCCAAGGTTGCCCGTGGGATCGTGGACCCAGGTAGAAATGGACGTATTTAAGGACCCTATTTTCTTAAAAACTATTTTACAAGGTGTGGGTTGAAAAGTGTTATTTAATGGGGCCACTTTCTTTATCTTACCCCAACTTTTATTCAAAATAGGATTTTTGTTTAAAATCTTATCTAACTTAAGTTTAAATGCTTTATGTTTTAGATGGTTCGCATGATCCGCACCGCTCGCAAGCCCACCAGAGGAAGAGTTCCCGTAGTTGCCCTTGCCCTAAGAGAGGAGGACCGTCCGGTGACGTACCTCTCCTACGGATTGGCAGTAGGAGGCTTGTTGCGCCGTCTTCGACGTATGCTCCACGCCGCCGGCAATACGGGCAAGCTAATCATACACTACAGCTCCACCCGGACCATCCGTGAGAAGCGGGAAGAATGGAGTTCAGAAATGAGGATTATCCATGAAAATCAGCTGCTCAAGATCCACCGCTCTCCAGCTTGTCGAGCGATACAGGTCGATTCGGAGAAGGATGTCACCTGGGAGGCTATCACCTGCCAGAGTCACATCTACCGTCGCCACCTGGACAGGACTGAGTACATGTATGTCCTCCAGCGTGAGAGTGGTACAACGGAGTACAAGTACCCGCTAGTGCAGCAGGGGACTTCCCATGAGCACATGGACCTGTGCTTGGAGGATGCTGCTATGCTCAGCACTCGACTGCAGGAGTGCCAGCAGGAGCTTCAGGATGTTCGTGACACCCTGAAGGAGACTGAGGCGTTGCTTCGAGCCAGCTTGAGGGCGAGAGAAAGGGGAGATGGGAATGAACTGTGTGTCACCGTGAATGACACATGGACTCCTGACTCCCCAGATCGTCGGGCGAGCAGGCGTCGACGCACTTCTCCACCAGCAGCTTCCCCACCCAAAGCGGAGTCAGAGGGCAGCCGCAATAACGAGGAAGATCCCGAGGAGCCAGCTCAGTGATACGATTAGTGTAGAGTCCTTTCCCTTAGTTAGCAGGATGTCGAGTAGTTGAGTCGTTACCATAGTTAATGGTGTGTTAATGCTTGGTGTGTGACGTGAGTTGTGGAAGCCATGGGCGTTTGTCCACAACCTCGTCTTCAGGTTGTTTTGCCTTGGTGTGTGAACCCATATGAATTAAGAGTGCATTTATGTTCGCGTGAGACATGAAATCCTCAGAAAATATAAATGAAATAAGGTCTCAAAATTTTAAAGTTTAAACAAGCAAAATTGGTAAGTTAGTACGTAATGCTTTAAATTGACAGTTGGTTGATCATGATAGATGGCCGGAAGAGGAAGGGGTCGTGGTGCCAACCCCGCCAACAACAACGATGAAGCCGGCAACCTTCACCTTTTCGGAGGGCAAGACAGGGGTGGTCGTCAGGAAGGAGTTGATCCCATCCACCAAATGCATGAAAATCAGAATCAGCTCATCCAGAGCCTGACTCAAGTGGTGGCCAACTTGCACCAAGCTCCACCTCCACAAGCTGCACCACGCCAACCAAGGTTGAGTGAGTTTCTAGGGACTCAACCTCCAAAGTTTGCAAGTGCTACTGAACCTCTGGAGGCAGATGATTGGCTAAAGACCATTGAGAGCAAGATTAGGATCATACAATGCCAAGGATATGAGAGGGTGCTGTTTGCCTCTCACCAATTGCATGGACCTGCTGCTGATTGGTGGACCGCTTACGTGGCCGCCCATCATGACCCTGAGAACATCACTTGGAAAGAGTTCAAGCGTAGCTTCCGCAACCATTACATACCAAGGGATGAACCTAAAAACAAGAAAAAGGAGTTCTTTGGGCTGCAGCAAGGAAACATGACGGTGAGGGAATACCTCACTAAATTCACCCAACTATCCTGTTATGCACCACAGGACATAGAGACTGATGAGCAGAAACAGGACTGCTTTGTGGAAGGACTTACAGCGGAAATGCAGTGTGCAATGTCCTCCGACGAGTACGAAAGCTTCCAAAAGATGGTGGACAGAACATTTGTGATGGAGAGGAAGCTGAAGGCCTTGGAAAATGACAACAAGAGGAAGGCGGGATGGTCACACCAAGCCTCGGGTAGCAACACACGCCCACGTCTGATGCAGCAACCCGCAGGGCAGACAAGCCGTGCTGCGGTACCCTACTCAGCACCGAGAGGGTACAACCCGAACTTCAGGCCTCCGTCAGCACCAGCACAGCAACAACGTCAGTTTGTACAGCAGCCTCGTCCCACATATCAACCTCGACCAGCAGTGCAAGGACCACAGAACCAACCCCAAGACAACAAAGGCCAGGCACCTAAGGTTGGGGTGCAATGCTTCAACTGTGGTGAAGTGGGGCACTACGCCCATAAGTGCCCAAAGAAGAAGCCCATGCAGCCACAACAGCAGAATGTGATGCGAGGACGGGTGAACCACGTGACCATGGAGGAGGCACAAGAGGCACCCAACGTGGTAGTTGGTAAGTTTCCTGCCAATTTACACATTGCAACCCTGTTGTTTGATTCTGGTGCTACCCACTCGTTCATTGCTCAAGGGTTTGTTAAGAAGCATGATCTAGCAACCACACAAATGAACCATATGCTAGCAGTGAATTCTCCAGGCGGGGAAATAAGGACAAGACAAGTGTGTCCCAAGGTGAATCTAGACATTAATGGGGTAGTATTTACTGCCAACCTCATAGTGATAGATTCCCAAGGGATAGATATTATTTTGGGTATGGATTGGTTGACCAAACATAAAGGAATCATCCATTGTTCAACAAGAACGGTGGAACTAACTCACCCTAGTGGCACAAGAGTAAAGTTCATAACTATACAATAGCCTAGGAGGGACATTAAACTCAATCAAGTTGAGGTGGAAGTGGAGGAGATCAGGATCATCAGGGAATATCCAGATGTTTTTCCGGAGGAGTTGTCAGGTATGCCCCCCGATCGTGAAGTGGAATTCGCGATTGAGCTAGTGCCTAGAACAGCTCCGATATACAAGAGACCATATCGGATGGACTCCAAACAGCTGGAAGAACTCAAGGAACATTTAAGAGAATTGACAGAAAAGGGGTACATTCGTCCTAGTTCGTCACCATGGGGAGCTCCAGTGATATTTGTGCCCAAGAAGAATGGGACCCAAAGGCTATGCGTGGACTACCGTGCGTTGAATGAGGTAACTATCAAGAACAAGTACCCATTACCCCATATTGAAGACTTGTTTGATCAGTTGAGGGGAGCTTGTGTGTTCTCAAAAATTGATCTCAGGTCAGGATACCACCAACTTAAGATAAGGCAAATTGATATTCCAAAGACAGCTTTCGTATCTCGGTACGGACTGTATGAATACACCGTCATGCCTTTCGGGCTAACTAATGCCCCGGCATACTTCATGTATCTCATGAACAAGGTATTCATGGAATATCTGGACAAATTTGTGGTGGTTTTCATTGATGACATTCTCGTCTTTTCCAAAGATGAAGAAGAACATGAGAGGCATTTAAGGTTGGTGTTGCAAAAACTGAGAGAACACCGACTATATGCCAAGCTGAGCAAGTGTGAATTTTGGTTGAAGAGAGTTCCCTTCTTTGGACATATAATCTCGGAGGGAGGAATCTCCGTACACCCCGCCAAGATCGAGGATGTACAGAAGTGGAAGACCCCTAAGAATGTCGGGGAAGTTCGAAGCTTCTTAGGATTGGTTGGGTATTATCGACGGTTTATCGAGGGTTTCTCCAAGATTTAGAGACCCCTCACCAAATTGTTGGAGAAAGGAATCACATTCACATGGACGCCGCAGTGCGAGACGAGTTTTCAAGAGCTAAGAAAAGATTGACAACAGCCCCAGTGCTAGTTATGCCAGATATGCAGAAGAACTTTTCGGTGTACTGAGATGCCTCTGGAAACGGGTTGGGATGTGTTCTCATGCAAGAGGGGCATGTCCTGGCTTATGCGTCCCGGCAGCTCCGGAAACATGAGAAGAACTATCCTACACATGACCTAGAACTAGCCGCAACGCATGACCTAGAACTAGCCGCAGTGGTACACGCGTTGAAGATTTGGCGGCACTACTTGATGGGGAAGAGGACAAAGATATATACGGATCATAAGAGCTTAAAGTACATTTTCACAAAGCCGGATCTCAACCTCAGACAAAGGAGATGGTTAGAGCTAATCAACGACTTTGATGTGGGCATCAACTATCATCCTGGGAAAGCGAACGTCGTGGCAGATGCTTTAAGTCGGAAGGTGCAGGTCAATAGGTTGAGCTTGAAGGACATGCCTGCAGAATTGAAGGAAGATGTTATAAAACTCAATCTATGCCTGGTGAATAGTGGTGAAGCCATCGCCATGGAAGTGGAATCCACGTTAGAGCAAGACATACGCGATGGTCAAAAGAATGATGAGAAGATACAAGAAATCTGACAACTCATCAAGGATAATAGAGCCCCTGGTTTCAGAGAGGACGAACAAGGTACGGTGTGGCACGGGAAAAGAATCTATGTGCCTGAATTGAAGGAGATCCGTGAATTGATTTTGAAGAAGGCTCATGATTCCGACTATTCCATTCATCCTAGGAGTACGAAGATGTACCATGACCTCAAGAGCAGGTATTGGTGGTATGGCATGAAGCGAGACGTCGCGGAACATGTTGCCCTATGTGACACATGTCAGTTGGTGAAAGCAGAACATCAACGACCCGCGGGATTATTGCAACCACTCAAAGTGCCTGAATGGAAATGGGAAGAAATCGGTATGGATTTCATAGTGGGACTACCCAGGACCCAATCAGGATATGACTCGATATGGGCCATCATCGACAGGCTAACCAAGGTAGCTCATTTCATTCCCGTAAAAGAAAGCTACAGCGGATCCAAATTGGCGGAGTTGTACATGTCAAGGATCGTGTGTTACCATGGAGTGCCAAAGAAGATAGTGTCAGATCGAGGGACACAGTTCATCTCAAGGTCCTGGCAGAAGTTACATGAAACCATGGAAACTCATCTGAATTTTAGCTCTGCCTATCATCCTTAGACTGACGGACAAACGGAAAGGACCAATCAGATCCTTGAGGACATGCTGAGAGCGTGTGCACTCAAAAACAATCGGAGTTGGGATAAGAACCTACCGTATGCGGAGTTCTCCTATAACAACAACTATCAGGCTAGTATGAAGATGTCACCGTTTGAGGCTTTGTATGGGAGAAAGTGCAGAACTCCACTATTTTGGAACCAAGCCGGGGAAAGTAAAGTGTTTGGACCCGAGGTACTACAAGAAGACGAGGCGAAAGTGAGGGAAATTCGCAACAACTTGAGGATAGCACAGACACGACAAAAGAGCTATGCCGATGTACGGAGAAGAGAGCTCGTTTTCAACGTGGGGGACTATGTCTACCTCAAGGTGTCCCCTATTCAAGGACTTCGTCGGTTCAAGGTGAAAGGGAAGTTATCACCTCGATACATCGGACCCTTTCAAGTTTTGAAGAGGAAAGGCGAAGTGGCATATCAACTAGAACTACCGGCTCGCCTATTGGATGTGCATGATGTATTCCATGTGTCACAGCTCAAGAAATGTCTAAGGACGCCTGAAGAGATGTTACCCATGAATGAGGCTGACGTACGAGAGGATCTGTCTTATGCCGAGCAACCGGTCAAGATTTTGGAGACAATGGAACGCCTCACAAGAAATAAAAGAATCTGGATGTGCAAGGTGCAGTGGGAGCATCACTCGGAAGAGGAAGCCACATGGGAGCGAGAAGACGAGCTTAAGACACAGTTTCCGGAATTGTTTTCCTAGAACCACCAATCTCGAGGACAAGATTTCTTTTAAGGGGGGTAGAGCTGTAACACACCAAAATTCTGTTAAGAGGGGAATTCAAAAATTTTTGGACGTATTGCATGTGGTGCAGAAATTCAAATTCAAATTGGAATTCAAATTCAAATCAAAACCAGAAAAGAAATGGAAAAAGAAAAAAAAACAGAAAACCCCGGCCAGTGGGCCGAAACCCACCAGCCGGCCCACCTTTCCCGCGCCAGCCCACAGCCGCGCCATCCTCTCCCTCTCACTGACACGCGGGGCCCGCGTGTCATCCCCCACCTCTCGCTCGCGCCAACAGCCGGGACTTCTCTGCGCGCCTGAATCCAAACTACCCCGGAAACCCGCGTCCCCCAGCCGAATTCTGGTCCCGGACGACTCCGGCTCGATCCCAACAGACACGCCGCCCTCCCCGGTCTATATAAACGTCGGCATCGCCCTGTTTTTCTCCCCCGATCGGCTGTTTTTCCTCCCGGTGAGAACCAGAGCTTCTCCGGCCATTTTCTCTCGATCTTTGCTCGGGTTTTCTGATCTAACGCGTCGATCGTGTCCCACCGCCTCCAGGGAGTCACGCAGGTGCAGAAAACTCGGTGGTTTGTGCTCTAGGTACAGCTCCGACGAGCACCGCAGCGGTTCCACCTCGGACCTCGACGCCGACTGCCTTCCAGAGCCTCCGAGCTCAAGAAAAACCCTGAGGTGAGATCCCCGACCTCCCCTCTACCGATCTATGCCATGAAATCCCAGTTTTAGGAGGAATAGACGAAGATCCGAAGTTTTCCGGCGAGATCGCCGCCTCCCGCTGCCGCGCGCCGCCAGGCATCGCGGGCTGACTCCGGCCAGGGCGACGTGGCCGCTTGTGCGCCGTCTATTTTAAATCACACGGTAGACATAAAACCCCCGCGTACCGGTTCGATGTTATAATCTCAGTTGTCTGTTTTAAATCGGACGGTCCACGTCGGCCCTGCATTATAAAGGTAGGGATTCTTACGCGCTACCCCCTGGGGATCTCGGAAAATACGAGCTAGCCCCGGAAACTTCTGATCTAGCCCCTGGAACTTCAGAAATTCATGTAAATTCAATTAAAAATCAGTTTTAGCCCCTGGACTTAATAAAAATTAGCAAACCCCCTCTGTTATGCATAGTTAGACCCCTGGAAATTTGTAAAATAATAAATTAGACCGTAGAGTAGGGTGAACTTACCTTTTTGACCCTATATGGTATTAAGTTTAGAAATTTGAATATGTGATTAGGATTTAAATTTAAAAGGAAAGACAAACACATGTGCTAATTCAAGTTTAAACTCTACTAACACTTGGAAAACTTTAGAATGAACTAAAAATAAATTTTAGGCTGAAATGAAATCTGTTTGGGTGTTGTACATATTTATTAGTTCTAGGAACACATTTTTAGGTTAATAAATAATTCTGAAAATTGATAAAATAAATTTAAATTAGTTCACAACAGAGGAGAAGTTCAAAACATATTATTTAATATATTAGATCAGAACCTATTCTGTTTAGATGTTATGCCCTACTATTTAATATTTAAAAGTCACTTTTAGGATAGAAATTAAATCTGGAAAATAAAGGAAAAATAGGTATGCATAATTAGAAAATGATAAATGAAGTCTCCAAATCCAAGGACTTCAGTTTGGGATTTGGTAGAAGGTTTAAAAACCCACTTGGAATAGGAAATTACCTTCCATGCAAACTTGGTAGCTAAAGAGTGTGTTAATTGAATATAAAGAATTTGTTTAGAATTGAAATTCATATATATAGTGTGCAAATAAAAATCTAAATACAAAAGTTAGAAATCATATACATATGTTTAAAAGTGCATGTAGGCCAAAAATCAACACATGTAGAGTAACCCCAACACTTAGAAATTTGAATGACTTTCATAGGTATGTATGTGTGTTTTGCATGAAGTGAAAGTGTGAACTATGTCTTATGGATTGTGTTTTCTTTTGCTATGTGTATTGGCATGAGTAGAACCTGCCCCAGAGCATGTTCTCCCCTTCCAAGACCAAGACTTTCCATTCTCAGAGCACCAAGAAGAAGGCAAGTGTCCTTGACCACTTTGATCCTATACTAGGATGTGTAGATAGAATTATTTGCATTGTCAATTGAAATATGAAACCCATGTTAGGAAGTTTCCCTAGAATTGCATTACCTTGTTTCCTTGTAGCTTGGGTTGGGATTTATTTTATCATGTCATTTATTTATATGCTTAGCCATGCTTAGAATGGGATAATTGGGATATGAGATCATCAATTTATTTACCTTACTCTTGAATGAGATCTTATGAGTTATGTAGAGGTAGGGATAGAGGCAAGTTGGATGATTTGGTTTGTGCTGGGTGCACGAGACTCGGGTTTGTGTTTAGTACTTGCCTGGATCCTAAGGACCGGTTCATGGAGCATGTAACCTGGCTTTACCGTGCCAACCACATGCTGAGATGGGGAAGCTTGGCCAATTAATTAGGTGTATCTCCGGCGTAGTATGGGTGTGTTGGATGGTGCGGGCAGTAGGTGTCAGCTGGACTACAATATGAACCGCAAGGCTCAAGAGGGGGCCACTGCAGCGGGGTTGGAGCCTCTTGTATGCTGTTAGGGGTGAAACCTCACTGGGCCCACGCTCTTCGGGAATCCCTTTGTAAAGGCTTCGTAGTGATCTCCTAGCTACACACCTGGGAAGTGTGAATGTGGTTCGTGGCCAATGGCATAATGGAGGTTCTTTTAGTCCACCCGGCAACGGGGGATGAAATCACTACATGTGGGTACAGTGGTGCAAACTCTGCAGAGTCAAAACCTGTCATGACAGCCGTCCTCACGGTCAAGAGCGGCTTGGACTTATTCATGATTAGAGGATGATAACTTTGGAAGTTGTGGATGTTAAGCGGGGAGCTTAACATTGGAAATGATGTTATGATTATTTGATTATGATGATGGGTAGGGAGATTGGGACCATTTCACCTATGTAGAAATGTAGGTGCTTAATAAGCTAAGGCAATAGGTACCAATTTACGTAGTGCTTTAACCATGAGTTCAACCTCTCCTTGCTCTAGCCATGCATAACATAACTTTCCCACACTTGCTGAGTACCCACGGTACTCAAACTTGCATATTTGTTGGTTTAAATTGCTGCTCAGGTCAAGGGGATGATGTGGTGTTCAATGACCAAGACTTCGGACCCGAAGAAGGATTCTAGGTTCATGGAGTCCCCCAGGCAACTCCTGTGACAGAGCCCACAAGAATAATATTCCGCTGCTATTTTTTTACATGTTAAGAACTTATTATCGTCCATCGAGACGTATGCGTTGGAAGACATATTTATATTTGACACCTGGCTTGTAATAAATGATGCTTCACTATTTGTCATCACATGTATGAGAAAATGATCCTGGCATACATGTGGTATTCACTCGGTTGTTCTTCGGAGAAACCGGGTGTGACATTGGTGGACGGTGCAGGGCCTAGGATTTGCTCGCCACACACTAGTCGGGTTCCGGGGCTGATTCCTCGCCGGAAACTGCGGTGCAACTCCGCTGCCTTGCCTCTCAGGACAGTTGTTAGCGAAGTGTCCTGGGCGACCACATTTGTAGCATGTGGTTGCTTCTTGGCCTGTGCTTGGGGGACGAAATCCCAGCATGCGCTGCTGAGGTGCATACACACGCGGAATCGCCCACTGCTGCTGTTGTTGCTGCGGAGGTGGTGCTGTCAGTGCCGGCATGAATGACGGTGGAGAATATGGCCGACTGCGGAATGGCATCGGCCTCTGCGGTGGCTGCCAGCGTTGATCCGATGGTGAGCGATTCACCATACGGTATTTTTGAGAAGGACCACCTCCTTCTCTACTGCTTCGCGGCGCGCTGCGCTTCCTCTCCGCTGCTGCTAACTCCTTGCCGGAGTCCTCCTGAACAATCGCAGCATCAATAATATCACTGAGGCTGCCGCGATTGAACATCGCCAGCTTGTCCTTCAGGAGCGGATTAAGTCCCTGGTAAAAATGATCCCGCCGCATCTCATCGGTATCAGCGTGGTAAGAAGCGTAGAGTGCAAGATCATTGAGCCCTGGAGTATTCCAGAGCGTTACTGCTTCCTTGCTGCAGGCGAAGGAACTCCTGCGTCTTCCTCTTCATAATACCGAGCGGTATGTGATAGGCCCTGAAGGCCGTCCGGAACCCCGCCCAGGTCATAACTCGCTCGGTGGGATGCGAAGTTCACCCACCAAGTGCTCGCGGATCCTTGAATATGTTGGACCGCGAACTGAGTCTTGCGCTTCTCACTCAATTGGAGCAGCCCGAACTTCATCTCCATTGTGCGGAGCCAGTTGTCCGCATCGAGGGGTTCATCCGCACTTGAGAATACCGGGGGATGAGAAACCAGAAAGTCGTAGTAGGAGCTTTGTTGGCACGCCTCGCGATCTTTATGCCTCTCTGATCGAGACGTATTCGCAGTAAGGGCCTGCAGCAACTCCTTGTGCTGCTGGTGAGAACCTGCAATCGCCGCAACGATGGCAGCCAATGTAACCGTTGGCGGTGGTGGTGGCGGTTGTTGCTGTACCGAGGAATCCTCAGGAGGCTGTTGGGAAGTCTCTCCCCCCTGACTGGAACCCCCAACGTCTGGGTTGGCACCAGTGCGAGTCATTCTGAAATTCAAAACAGCAGCGATCAGCACATGTCATACTTAAAATTCCATATAAAACAGTAGGTATTGAAGTGACACATGAATAACTTGAACAACATTCACATATATTGATAAAGCATAAACTTTATACAAGATACATTATTCTCGGGTCTCCGAGAAGTCATGCTCTTGTCGTCACTACCTATACATATACTACTATCTACATGACATGTCACCGATTACAAAAATGTTTCTTACACCACCCTCGCTGCCCTACTTGGCAACGGTAACCTACTACTCGGAGTATAACTCGACCTCCTGTGGGTTGTCCTCCTCCGCTACCTCTGCTGGTGAATCCGGGTCCATGACCTCCTCTTCCGGTTCAGGTTCTCCCATCGCCGGGATACCCAAAACCACGGGTACGGCACCTACCATTGGTAGGCCTATTACTGGAGGTACGAGGTTCTGCAACACGTGCACCTCGTCCATCGCCTGGTTGTAGTGCTCTTCCCAGCCTTGCCCCTCCTCAATCGCGTCATCATGCTCTTGAGTGAGGACCCCATTATGCTTGGTCAGAGCCTGCACTTGTTGTTGTAAATCCGTGATGTCGACGCGGCTTTTCTTCTTTGCCTCCTTCAGACGATGCAACTGATTGTGTTGCTCATTCAGTCGCTTTATCGTCGGAAGGAGAACATCACGGAGTGCGCTGTGAGCACTCTCGAAATGATCTCCACGGCTGTTGCTTTCCTTGAGCTTCACGGCGAGGCAATCCGTATGAACAGCTTGGCTGTCCATCACGGCCTTTCCCGCACTCAATTGGAGGCTGAGATTCGCCTCCGCGAGGTTGTACCTTTGGCAACTCGGATCTTTTGCCTCCATGTACCTATTTCCCCACACATGATTAGCTCGTCCCTCCACCAGAACGAGCACATATGGAGTGCCCTCCATAGCTCTCACGTGTAGTTGGCAGAAACGCGACATGGTGTCGCGAGCTGCAACTTGCCACATCACTTCCGTCTGTCTAGCTCACCGTGATGGTGAACGGCGCCCAACCGGTTGGTGTGGGTCCTGCAGGAACTTAGACATGGATCGTCAATGTATTGTTGCCCTCCTCGCCTTCTACCTTAGTGAAGTACTGCGGCATCTCGAGGTACCCGAAATATTGAAACATTTGCCTCAATACTTCCGGATAACCGCTGCGGTGAGAACAGTGGGATACCACCCACCCGTTTTCCAAATGTCTGTCCGCTGTCATCTGTAGACACATATTTGAAAAGGGTCAAAAATTTATTTCAACAGCAAATCATTATGTTATAACATAAAACATGTCATTGAACTCAGAAAACTTGGAGACACAACTCAAACTTAGAACAAATTTGATTGCTGGTCTGCTGCCCAAAATGACAGCCCTGACCAGTTTCCATTTCAACCTGATTTAGACCATGCTAAAGGCAAAACAAATTATGGAGATAAACATCAAAGTTAAAGATAAATTCAATAGATTTCCATAAAAATATTTAATTGGCCTAAGATCTGTCCTGGTTCAAAAGTTATGAGATGTCAAAGTTGACAGAATTTCTGGAGAGAATTGGACAGCACCTTCCCGCTCGAGGTACTGATTTGATCCAACAATTCCAGATAATTCTACACCAAATTTGACAAAACTTTCTGTTACAAAGTTGTAATCCATCTCGTGAAATTTTGAGAACTATCTTATTTTCTATTTTTATATTTTTCTTGCAGGAAGTTATGCTCGATTTACAGAGAGTTACAGAGAGTATTTGCTCTGCCCTGTTTTCTGGATGGTTTCAACTCTACTGCATTTTTCGACTGGTTAAGGGATGAAACACCTCTGGAAGTCAACAGAAAAGTTGTAAAGCTCTTCCAGGGATTCTATCCTTAGTATCCTATAAGTTGAAAACTTGTTAAATTTGAATATCCTGATTAAGGGAAGGAGTTACAGCAAAGTTTTTGTGCTCTGGATTAAAACTTTGAAGTTTTGCAATGAAGTTGCTCATTTAGTGGGGTGTGACATCAAAGCGTCACCAGTTCATGTCGGTACTACGTTCCTCTCAAAGAAAAACTTATACCGGACTTAGCCGGCTTCGTTAGTTCAGTGGCGCTAAACGTCTCTCACACACGGATACTACTCGTCTACCGATTCGTGGTTAGACTACCTGCAAATAACTCACACAATCATCAGACTCGGCTGCACACCGAGCCCGGTATCCATACAGTTCGTACACCCGTCCGTCATCACTCGCACAGGTGTTCTCAATCCAAACACGCCTTGAGCTACGTGTTCATGTTACTGACCACGTGACCGGGTCTCCCAAACTTGCCCAAAGCACGCCAGGGAAGGGCGTTGCTTGAATACCCCAAACGACATGAAGAGTCATAGAGGATATGAAAGCGGGCCGGGTTACCTGCTGTGGCGGACCGGGATCCGCTCATCCAGGATCGCAGAGGGTGGTGCCGCACGATGCGACACCCGACGGCACACGTCATAAGGACACAATATATTACATGGAAAACCAACTGAACTGTACAAATAGGTACAAACTTCAGTTACAAACTATTGTTTATATTACACAGTGGAAGTCTAAATTATACAACTCACGCCCGCCTATCTAGCAAAAGTCGGTTGCCCAGCCCTAGGGCAACACACACTAGCTGCATGTCTCAGCTCAGCGCGGCGTGTACGGCTCCCACTCAGCCGTGGTCCCCGACGGAGGGTAACCCTCGCCGGTGGACTCGTACTCCGAGTCCGTGGGTGGATCCTCACCTAAAAAAACACTTAAGCAGAAACCATGAGCACGATGGCTCAACAAGACTTAACCGACTCACCTAAGCATGAAACTGTACATGTAGGGTACAAGGAACATGGGATGGTACAATTGCAGCAAACGGACGCGCCTACAAGTTCATCCTTAGTTCATCTTTTAGGCACAGGTTAACAGTTTATGAATCTGAAATTTAGTAAGCAATATTTGGTGGCACACACGTAGTAATACAATATTATATATCATAACAGCAAAATTGAATCATCACATTTCATACATTAACTACGTTACGACGCAGTGAACAAGCGGTACTCGTCACCGTGAGGGACGGCGAGTCGACTCGATATACACCTGCAGGAAAAACCCAAAGAGCACGTCACGTACGGCCACCCGTGGAGCTGCACAGCACGCTCACTCGATGTCGTACGGGACAACCTTTCGCCCAACAGCCCAAACGTCGAACCGGTCGCACCGAAACGGACAGGAGGTTCCCTACACGGAGCATCTCTCTATGCCCGTTAGCAGATTTCCACCTTGCTGCCCTCAACCTACACCTATAAATTGGTGTGCTATGCCTCGACGCCCGGAGGTTTAGGTTACATCGGTTTACCGGGGCCCATATATCCGATATGCCTTCGGTACGTTCAATACTTGTTCAGCAGGGCCGCACACGGATCGGTCCTCAATCGACACAGACAGGGCTGCGCACACAAGACTTCCTCTTGCTGCGCCCTAGCCCCTGCCTAGTCTCATTTTCATTACTAAAGTGATCTCACATCACTCGAACCAAACCCGTGTGTCCCAAACCTAACTCGCGAGTAGATTCCAACTACTCGACTTGTACCAAAGTCCTAAGAGTCATTAAGCATAGCCTGTCTACTCGAGGTCTTAGACACTACCCTCACTCTTAGAGAAAAATTCTGGTTATGCAAGTGGGGTTCCATTCATCCTACACCTAATGCACATTCATACTTCACACTAGACATGTGAACAAAGCAAAAACTTTATAAAGGAGGTTAATGCAAACCGGGGCTTCCCTTGTTGCTGCTGGTCAGTAGTTAGGTCTTCTTCCGGAAGGAGGAAATCTAGCACTTCCGGAGTCTCCTCGCCTTCAGCGACTACACGTTAATGAATATGCTACATGTCAATTTAAATGCCAAGTGTAACTTAAATACATACTTACTAATAACTCTAGATAACCCTCCCTTTTAGTTCTGAAATTTTTATGGTGGTTTGGTAGGGTCCTTACCAGAGTCTTGACCAAGTTTCATTTGAAACAAATTTCATTTGAACCTTGTACAAATAAAAGCCCATTTGGTCAATATTTGAGCCTCTAAGGAATTCCAGAGGTTTTCATGGCTCCAACCATTACTTTCTGGAAACTAGAATTTAAGAAGGTTCTAATGGAATTGGTTTCATGTTATTTGAAGAATTCAACTTAAAGTTATGCCCTAATTAAGATTTGAGAAAATCTGAAAAATGTTTCTGTACATTTTTCTATTTTCTCAGGGCAGTTCTCTTAATCACCCCATTAGGGGGACTAAATGAACTTGTATGAGTCTGAACATTTTACTGTGACTCAAGGATTTTCCAATGAACCTCTCAGCCAAATTTCAGAATTTTTTATGAAGTAATTCTCCAGATAAAATTCCCAACAGTTTAGACTTTAGGGAATTAATTCTGGAAAATTATTAAGTTTCATGAGCTGAAATTGATATTGCTGGAAAGTACTCAGAATTCGGAGTTCAGCAAAATTTGGTTCATTGGATTTGGAGTTTCCTAGCAAAAGTTCTATTCATTTGAAGTTTGAACTAAAACTGGAAATTCCCAAAATGTTTAAATCATGTGGGTGGGTCCATCGCACACGTGTCGACTGCTGGAGCTGAGCCACACGGGGCCACAGACCCTTTCCCACGCAGCCACACTGGATCCTGGACCACAGAAAATCTTGCACGTTTACTTCCAGCCGCTGACGAGTGGGGCTGACCCCCCTTCGTCTTCCTCCAGCCCTTCGCGTGACACCGCCGCCGAGCTCGTCGGAGCTCTTGCCGGAAAGGGGTTCCGGCCCTCGGAACTTGCTGATTTTCACTGCCACTGCATGTTCTCATGCGAGGAACACGTTGCCGGCCTTACCTTGGATCGAGGATGGCCGGAAACCTAGGCGTGACGGCGACAGTAGCTGAGGCAACTTCGGCGACGTCGCTAGGGCACTGTAATGCTCTAACCTTGCTCCGGTTAGCTCCTACAGCATCGCCACGACCTAGGGAGCAACGTCCCGGGCTCTGATTTCGCGAGAAACATCGGCAACTAGGGGCTCACCGTGCGACCTAGGGCGATTTCGGGGAAAACTGGAAAAGCTCGAAGAACTGAGGGTTTCCTCAACGGTTCTCCCTAGTTTTTGATCCCACGTGCTCGCACAAACGTATACAGCTAGGTTTCCAGGTCTGGTGAGAGTGGTTCGATGTGTGAGGCGAATTTGCCGAGTTTCTCCCCTCGGTTATTATTGCATGTCCTCGGTAGAAACGGAATTCCGGCCAGCACACCCCATGGCATCCGGCCGGAGTTGTTGGACAGGGAGTACACTTCCAGGCGAACCTCCTGGCCCGCTCAACTTGACGGTTGGATCAAGCCTAGCGGCCGGACTAGGAGTTTTTGGTCGCGGCGGCTCTACCCGGTGTGGAATGGAAACAGAGAGCTCGGGGGCAGTTTACCTTGTATGGGGTGCCGGGGTATCATGTCTATCATGTCGAGGAATCTCGGCAAAGCTCGGGTGTGCTCAGACTCGCGTGCTAGCTGCTGAGACGGAAGGACGCCGGAGAACCGAAAGCTCGGGTGTGCGTGGTGGTGTTTCTGTGTCGAGGGCTCGGGAACGGTCAAGGCCGCGACGGGAGTCGGTTCCGGAGGGAAATATCCCTGGGCGACCGCCTCATTGACACACGCTGTGGGCTCGCGCTCGGGAGGTGGCGTCCAGGGAAACAGCTCGCTGGCACACGGTGGGCGTTTGCTTCGGCAAGAAACAGAGCGCTGTCCGGTGTTGCACATCCCTCCCACTGACTTGTGGGCCCAACTCTCCCCCTAATCCTCTTTTTCCAATTTCTCCTGTAAACATCCCAGCTACTCTCCATTAAATGAGAGTCTTAGTCCCCAAGTCTTAGTTTGAATTTGAATTCTCAAATTTAAACTTTGTTTGGCTAAATTTGCTTTCTGTTTGAACTGAAATTCAAATTCAGTTTTTGAATTCTTGCAAATTTAGCTCTTGACAAACTGAACTCCAATGAGGATGAAAATTGGTGGGCTAACTCAGAAAAATGTGATGAGTTTGAATATGAAGCTAACTTTTGAATTTGAGGGAGGAAAGTGGCTGCAATTTGAATTTATATTCAAATTCGCCTCTTTTCCAAATGCCTCCAAAATTGCATCAAAAAGTGTTGGGTTTGCATGAAACTTGGCTTGAACCTTCCCAAGGCTTTTTAAGCCCTAGGGGTGAGCTCAACCTCTCATGTGCATGTGTAGAGATCCTACTTTGTGAAAGTTAGGGCTTTCTCATCTAATCCATCTTTTGATGGAGGTTACATGCTCTTTACAGTTTTTCACAAGCTATCCACAACAAAAACTGTGGTATTGTGAGGTGATGAAAAGTTTCTGCAAGTCCCTTTTCTTTGGCTTTTACATCCCTCCCCCCTTAAAAGAATCTCGTCCCGAGATTACAAAAGAAGAGACAGCAATGTAATAGAAACTTACTCGTGTTGAGACGCCATGAACTCCGGGTAATTTGAGCGAAGGAATTCCTCGCTCTCCCACGTCGCTTCTTCGGCGGTGTAGTTGCTCCAGAGTATTTTGTAGAACCACAACGTTTGGCAACGCGTGGTCCGGAATTTCTCATCAATAATCGCCACCAGATATTCATCATACGCTAAATCCGGTTGCAGCTTGCCAAGGTCTTCAGTGAGAATGGCAGCCGTATGCTTGAGACATTTTCTCAGTTGTGAAACATGGAAGACGTCATGGACACCGGCAAGAGATGCCGGTAGCTCCAGTCTATACGCCGCTGGTCCACACTTCTCGGTGATAGCATAGGGCCCAATGAAATGGGGAGCGAGCTTCCCCTTCACACCGAACCAGTGCACGCCCTTCATCGGAGACACATGGAGGTACACGTGTTCCCCGACATCAAAGTGCAACGGCCTACGCCTCTTATCAGCGTTGCTCTTCTTCCAGGATTGAGCAGCCTTCAAGTTGGCTTGAATCGTCCGAACGCGCTCTTCGGCGTCGTTCACCACATCAACCCCGAATGTGACCCTTTCACCGGACTCGCACCAGTTTAATGGGGTGCGGCATTTGCGACCGTAGAGAGCTTCGTAGGGTGCCATCTTGATACTCGCCTGATAGCGGTTGTTGTACGAGAATTCCGCCAATGGTAGGTGATCATCCCAGTTCCTACCGTGGTGGATGGCACATGCTCTCAACATGTCTTCCAGAACTTGATTCACCCTCTCTGTTTGGCCATCTGTGTGAGGGTGGTAGGCGGAGCTCCTGATCAGCTTAGTACCCAATGCAGCGTGTAGCTGCTCCCAAAAGTGAGATACAAATAATGCACCTCAATCTGAGACGATGGTCTTGGGTACCCCATATAAGCATAGAATCTTTGCTATGTACAGCTCCGCATATTTGCCGGCATTGTAACGTATATTCACCGGGATGAAGTGAGCCATGTTGGTTAACCGGTCAACGATTACCCAAATGGAATCATGCTTGTTGGATGTTAGGGGTAATCCCACAATGAAATCCATGCTCACATCTTCCCATTTCCATGCCGGGATCTTCAGGGTTTGCAACAGCCCTGATTTCCTCATATGATCAGCCTTAACTCGTCTACACGTATCACCCTCAGATACGTTCTGCGCTACCTCCCGCTTCATCCGCGTCCACCAAAATTTCTTTTTCAAATCTTGGTACATCTTGTTACTGCCCGGATGAATGGAGTATTTATACAAGTGAGCTTCATCAAGGATCTTCTTCCTCAGTTCCATATCCCGGGGTACGACTATGCGGTCATTGAACCATAGCGTCCCCTCATCCTACTGGACACGTGTCATCCTCGGATCTCACCTTCGAGGAGAAGGTACTGCAGGACACGCGTCAGCCTCGGAGCTCACCTCTGAGAGGTCCCGCCCTAAGGGAGGTCTGACACTACAAGACACGTGTCACCTCCGGAACGCACCACCGGGAGGTCCGACGCTATTGGACACGTGTCGACTTCGGAGCTTGCCTCCGAAGAAAGGGGAGGTCCAGAACTGACACGTGGCACTCTCAGAGTTCACCTCCAAAGAAAGGGGAGGTCCGGCACTGACACGTGGCGCACGCAGAGCTCACCTCTAAGTGAGAGGGAGGTCCTGACGCCAAGACACGTGGCGCACACAGAGCTCGCCTCCAAGGAAGAGGGAGGTCCCGCCCGCCTGACACGCGGCGCAACCGGAGCCCGCCTCTGCGAAAAAGGGAAGACCAGGCCCCCTCTGGACACGTGGAGCCTTCGGAGCTTATCTCTGCGGAAGGACACGATTCTGAATCGTTTTTGCCCTGTGCGCGAGCACCCGGTACAGAGGAAACCGACACTGTTTCTTCCACGATTGATTCCGCACCAAATCAACTAGAGATAAGTTGTTAAGATCCAAACACAAATCAAATAGGACTCTTATTTGAAATCCAATTAGAGAAAGACTCTTCTTTTTCCGGTTATAAATAGAACCCAAAACAACCCCTTGGTCGTAACATCTTTTCTAAGCCGACAACTTAGAAGCCCTAGCCCCCAAACTCGCCGAGCTTAACCCCTTCGCTGGAGTTGACCACTGGAGAGACCGCCGACGAGCCCAGACACAATCGCCATTGCCGGAGGAGAGCCGGCGATCTATTTTTGCTAGGAGGAAGGACCCGAAGGAAGTAAGGTAGGTCTCCATTACCACCTTACAACGTCATCACGGTTTTCTTTGCATCTGTTTCTTCGATCCCTTCGAACAGAAGCTTTTTCGTGGACAGATCACGTGTTCATCGGTTTGATCTAGAGTCAAAATCATCGCCACGTCCACATCTGATCTTTACCTCTGTTCATCGTAAAACCCCATGCAAACATGCAAGAACACGTACAAACCGATCTAATAAAAACCGCATCATAGGATTAGCATGCATATGCACCATTGCATCTTGAGTAAAGTTTATGCATGATGATTGATTGCTGTAAATCTTGTATGTGTGTGATCCTAAGTAGAAGGACAAGCTCAAGGAGCTATCTACGAAGGACTACAACACCCGTACTTCGAGATTCCAGAGCAACAGAAGTCACAGTAACAAGGCAAGTGCCCCTTGACCATATTGATCCCATGTTTTTGGAAACTGTTTTATTTGCGAAAAGGTGTGTGTGCTTGAGTCAACTTGATGGGAAACCCTTTCATAGGAGTTTACACGTTTGTTAACCACCCTTGTCGCCGGGACAGTTGATGAGTCGGGTATGGTCGTTTTTGCTTTTTCCTTCGCTAATCTACGGGATATGGGAAGCGATAGAATGTCTCTAGCTAACTGCACTTGTATGAATAATGGTAATGAGAAACTGATGTTGATATTGGACATGAATCGGAGGGAGATCTGGGCAATCTTGGTTTGTGGATTAGGTAGAATGAGATGGTGGTTTACTTGCCGGAGATCTAAGGACCGGTTCATGCGAGCACATGCCAGGAATACAGTGCCACCACAAGGCCAAGTATGGGTGCGGCTTAGCTGACTAATTAGGTAAGTTGCTAGATTGTTATGGACCGTGGAAGGCGCGGGGAATGGGAGTCGAGAGAGGACTGCCATGGGAACTGCATGGCACAAGAGGGGGCCCGTAGGTGGGAGAATTGGAGATTCTAGCCTGCTGATGAAACCTTAGTGAGCCCATACATCTAGTAGCCCCTTTGTAAAGGCTATTTTGTGATCTCTTGGCCATACACCGATGGTTGTGTACTGGTATAATGGAGGTTCTGCAGTCGCCGACGGGTGACAAAATCACAAACTTGTGAGTAAAGTGGTGCTACCTTTGCAGAGTGTAAAACTATCATGATAGCCGTGCTTCCGGTCACAAGCGCCTGGACAACCCACATGATTAGATGGGATGGTTTTTGGAATGGTTTTTTTGAGATGGATGGTCTTTGGGATGGTATTGGTTTGGTTTGGTTTGGTCTTTGGATTTGGTTTTCGAGACTGTTGGGTCCGGGTAATGAGATTGGTTGCATGACTGTTGAGTCATGGCAATGAGATTTGATCTCGGTTATGAGATGAAATTGAATATGAGATGAGATGGTAGTGAATACGAGATGGTATTCATGAGTATGTGAAAATTCAATAAAGTTAAATGTTTGGATGAGATATGAAAAGTGGTGAATCATGATGGAGGTATGTTGATGTTCAAATACATGTTGGGATTACATTCACTTAAAGCTAGTCGCTGTTTTTATCATGTTTTGGGAAATAAACTTTGCTTTTACGCAATGAGCCTTTTTATACCTACCTTGTTGTAAGCTACATGTCATACTTTCCGCACTTGCTGAGTACAACTTGTACTCACCCTTGCATTATCATACATCATCAGCAACAGGGGAGGAATACTTTGAAGACCATGTGGAGTATTAGGCGTGAGATCCACCGTCAACCTTGCCTGTGGAGTAGAGATGGAGCCGCTGCTGCTGCTTAGTTGCTTCCGCAATAGTTTAGAATACTTCCGCTGCTAGAATAAGACTTCCGCTGCTAAGATAAGACTTCCGCTGCATTAAAGATTGATGTAATAAAGTACTTGAATCTATTCATTCGTGGTTATATATATTCTCAGTTCAGTTTGTGGATTATATGTGTGTGTGTGATGAATATCCTAGGCACACATACGCATCAGTCTCGGTTCCGAGAGGTTTTTATCTCTGCGGAACGGGGGCGTCACACTTTAACCACAAGTTTGTGATTTTGTCACCCGTCGGTGACTGCAGAACCTCCATTATACCACTACACAACCGTTGGTGTATGGCCAAGAGATCACAAAATAGCCTTTACAAAGGGGCTACTAGATGTATGGACTCACTGAGGTTTCACTGGCAGACTCGAATCACCATTCTTCCACCTACGGCCCTCTCTTGTGCCATGAAGTTCCCAGGGCAGTCCTCTCTCGACTCCCATTCCCCATGCCATCCACGGTCCATATCAAGCTAGCAACACACCTAATTAGTCAGCTAAGCCGCACCCGTATTTAGCCTTGTAGTGGCACTGTTTTCCTGGCATGTGCTGGCATGAACCGGTCCTTAGATCTACGGCAAGTAAACCACCATCTCATTCAGAAACATCCACGAACCAAGCTTGCCTTGATCTCCCCCGATTCCATGCTCATTAACATCATCAAGTTCTCATCTTCATTATTCATATGAGTGCAGTAGCTAACCATGTTTTAATTCAGCTTCCCGTATCCAGTAGATTAAGTGGAGCAAAAAGGAAAAACAACCATACCCGACTTATCAACTTTCCCGGCGACAAGGATGGTTAACAAAACTGGTAAACTCCTATAAAAGGGTGTCCCATCAAGTTGACTCAAGCGTGCATGTTTTCGCAAACAAAACAGATTCAAAACATGGGATCAATATGGTCAAGGGGTACATGCCTTGTTCCCGTGGCTCTTGTTGCTCAAGCGTCTCGAAGTCTTGGTGCTGTAGTTCTTCGTAGATGGCTTCCTGAGCTTGTCCTTCTACTCACGACCACACACATAAAAAATTTACAGCAATCAATCATCATGCACAAACTTTACTCAAGATGCAATGGGGTAGATGAATGCAAATCCTATGGTGCACTTTTAATAATCCAGTTTATACGTGTTCTTGCATGTTTTAATGGGCTTTCATGGGGTTTTATGATGAACAAGGGTGTAGGGATCAAGTGTGGACGTGGCGATGATCTTGACTCAAGATCTAGATCAATTCCACCATTAAAAACCGATCAAAACGTGATCTGTCAACACGAAAAAGTTTCTGTTCGAAGGGAGCAAAGAAAACGGATACGTGGAAACAGCGATGACGTCGTAAGATGGGTAACAAAGACCTACCTCACTTCCTTTTGGTGGCAGGGCCTTTCTCCTAGCGATGGCAGCAGCGGGAAGTTTTTCTATGGATGACTAGGGCAGGACAGATCGTCGGTTCTTTTTCCGGCAACGGCGAGGCGTCATGGGGCTCGTCGGCGGGCTCACCAGCGACTGAACTCCGGCAAAAGGGGGGGGGGGTCTAACTCGTCGAGTTGGGGCTAGTGCCTCCATGTCGCCGACTTGGGAGTGGGAAAAAAGAAAGGGGTTGCGGTCAAGGGGGGGTTTGGGTTCTATTTATAAGGGGAAAAAAAGAAACCTACTCCAATTGGAGCTCAAATAAGAGTCCAACTCAACTTTGGATCTCAACAAACTTATCTTTTCAGTTAGGTGCGGCATCCTTGGGGATTTTATCCCCCCAAATGTGGGGAAATTTTGGGAGAAATTATGTCGGTACCCTCAGTACCGGGTACCACCGCGCACGGGAGAAAAAACACTAAGGGCCTCGCCCCCTCCCCAGGGGCGAGCTCCGAGGGCGCCACGTGTCCAGCGGGGCCGGGCCTCCCCTCTCCTCAGAGGTGAGCTCCGAGGGCGCCATGTGTCCAGCAGCGCCGGGCCTCCCTTCTCCTCAGAGGCGAGCTCCGAGGGCGCCACGTGTCCAGCGGGGCCGGGCCTCCCTTCTCCTTAGAGGCGAGCTCCGAGGGCGCCACGTGTCCAGCAGGGTCGGGCCTCCCTTCTCCTCAGAGACGAGCTACGAGGGTGCCACGTGTCCCGCGGGGCTAGGCCTCCCTTCTCCTCAGAGATGAGCTCCGAGGGCGTGTGACGCCCCGGTTCAGTGGAAAACCACGGAACCTGGAACTGATGCATATGTGTGCTCAGGATGTTCATGACACATATACATATGTTCCACAAACTGAATTCAGAATATATATTACCACGAATAACAGGGTTTATTACAATGTTTCATGAGTCTTGGACTCATGCTAGCAACAGAAGTCTTAATATATCAGGGGAAGTCTTATTATAGCAGCGGAAGTCTTCTAACTATTCCGGAAGCAAACTAAGCAGCAGCAGCGGCTCCGTCTCTACTCCATCCCTGCAGGCAAGGTTGAGGACAGATTACACGCCTAATGCTCCACGGGGTCTTCATAGTATTCTTCTCCTGTTGGTGATGATGAAGTAATAATGCAAGTTTGAGTACAATGATGTACTCAGCAAGTGCGGGAAAAATATGATATGTAGCTCACAACAAGAAAGGTATAAAAAGGCTCATTGCAGAAAGCAAAGTTTATTTCTCAAAACACGATAAAAACAGCAACTCAGCTTTAAGTGAATGTAATCCCAACATGTATTTAAACATTTACATACCTCCCATGTATTTAAACATTTACATACCTCCATTATGATTCATCCGTTTCCATGTCTCAACCATACATTAATCAACTTTGCTCATGAATACCATCTCGTATTCACTACCATCTCACGAATACCATCGTGTATTCGCTACCATCTCACGAATACCATCTCGTATTCGCTACCATTCAATTCTGTCTCATTTCGAGACCAAATCTCGTTGCCATGACTCAACAGTCATGCAACCAATCTCATTACCCGGACTCAACAGTCCCAAAAACCAAACCAAAACCAAACCATAACCAAAACCATCCAACCATCCCAAAAACCATCCCAACTAATCATGTGAGTTGTCCAGGCGCTCGTGACCGTAAGCTCGGCTATCATGATAGTTTCAGACTCTGCAGAGTTTGTACCTCTTTACCCACAAGTTTGTGATTTCGTCACCCGTTGGCGACTGCAGAACCTCCATTATACCAGTACACAACCGTCGGTGTATGGTCAAGAGATCACAAAATAGCCTTTACAAAGGGGTTACTAGATGTATGGACTCACTAAGGTTTCACCGGCAGGCTAGAATCTCCAATTCTCCCACCCACGGGCCCCCTCTTGTTCCATGCAGTTCCCAGGACAGTCCTCACTCGACTCCCATTCCCCGCGCCTTCCACGGTCCATAAAAATCTAGTAACTTACCTAATTACTCAGCTAAGCCGCACCCATATTTGGCCTTGTGGTGGCACTGTTATCCTGGCATGGCTAGCATGAACCGGTCCTTAGATCTACAGCAAGTAACCACCATCTCATTCTACCTCATTCACAAACTCAGGCTTGCCTAGATCTCCCTCCGATTCATGTTCATTAACAACATCAGTTTCTCATTATCTTTACGAGTGCAGTTAGCTTGATACATCTATCTCGTTTCCCATATCCCATGGACTTAACGAAGCATAAAAGCAAAACCATACCCAACTCATTACTTTCCTGGTGACAAGGGTGGCTACCAAGACTAGTAAACTCCTATGAAAGGGTTTCCCATCATGTTGACTCAAGCACACACACCTTTTCACAAACAAAAATTTTTTCCGAAAACATGGGATCAATATGGTCAAGGGGCACTTGCCTTGTTCTTGCGGTTCCGGTTGCTCTTGGATCTCGAAACCTTGTTGTTGCAGCTCATCGTAGACAGCTCCCTGAGCGTGTCCTTCTATACGCGATCACGCACATACAAGATTCATAACAATCAATCATGATGCACAAACTCTACCTTAAGATGCAATGATGCATATTCATGTTAATTCTATGATGCAGTTCAGTTTATACGTGTTCTTTCATGTTTTAATAGCTTTGCATGGGGTTTTACGATAAACAGAGGTGTTCGGATCAATTGTGGACGTGGCGATGATCTTGACTTAAGATCTAGATCAGACCAATCAACACGTGATTGTCCATGAAAAAGCTTCTGTTCGAAGGTATCGAAGAACAGATGCAAAGAAAACGCGATGATGTCATAAGGTGGTATTGGAGACCTACCTTACATTTTTCTTGGTCTCGGGGTCCTTATCCTAGCAAGACAGATCATCGGGCTCTCTTCCGGCGACCTCTGGTGACTGAACTCCGGCGAAGGGGTTAGCTCGGCGAGCTGGGGGCTAGGGCTCTAAGTTGTCGGCTCAGGAGGTGGAAAAGAAGTTTGTGGTTGCGGCCAAAGGTTTTCGGTTCTATTTATAATCAGGAAGAGAAGAGTCCTACTTTGATCAGAATTTGAATAAGAGTCCTATTCAAATTGTTTTTGAATCTTAACGACTTATCTTTAGTTGATTTGGTTGCAGTATCAACGTAGAAGAGTTTGTATCGGTTTCCTCAGCAACGGGTACTCACGTACAGAGGAAAACCGCTTCAGAATCGTGTCCTTCCGCAGGGATAAGCTCCGGAGGCTCCACGTGTCCAGCAGAGGCCTGGGCTTCCCTTTTCCGCAGAGGCGAGCTCTGGTTGTGCCACGTGTCAGGCGGTCGAGACCTCCCTCTTCCTCAGAGGTGAGCTCCGCGTGCGCCACGCCTCCTGGCGGGCGGGACCTTCCTCTTTCTTTAGAGGCGAGCTCCGCGTGTGCCATGTGTCTGGTGGGTCGGGACCTCCCCTCTCAACAGAGGCAAGCTCTGCGAACGCCACGTGTCAGTTCCGGACCTCCACTCTCTTCGGAGGTAGCTCCGAATGTGCCACGTGTCAGAGCCAGACCTCCCCTCTCTTCGGATGTGATCTCCGATAGTGCCATGTGTCCTAACAGCGCCAGACTTCCTTTCTCCTCAGAGACGAGCTCCGAGATTGACATGTGTCCTACAGTGATGGACCTCCTCGAGATGAGCTCCAGAGGTGACACGTGTCCGGTAGTGTCGGACCTCCCGGAGGTGAGCTCTGGAGGTGACACGTGTCCAGTAAGACCGGACCTCTCGGAGATGAGCTTCGAGAGCAACACGTGTCTGGCGGGGCCGGACCTCTCAAAAGTGAGCTCTGAGAGCGACACGGGTCCCGCGCGGCTGGTCCTCTCTTTTCCGTGGTGACTAGCTCCGGTGATGACACGTGTCCTGCGAGACTGCCCTCGCTTTTCCGCAGAGGCTAGCTCCGGGGGCAACACGTGTCCCATGGGGTCGGACCTCTCCCCCTTTGCGGGGATGAGCCCCGAGCCTGCCACGAAGCCAGTTTAGCGGCGGGCCTCTCCCCATTTGCGGAGATGAGCTCCAAACACGCCACGTGGCCAGCGAGCCGTGGGAATTGTCTTCGGCGCTCTCTGTAAACTGGAATTTGCTCTTTTTGGCTATCTTTTTTATTCTTTCTCGGTTTCAACTTATTTCAAAAATATTTTTCAACATGAAACGTGAATACATGTAGAAATCAAAAATGAGGGTGTCACAAATCTACCCCCCTTAAATTGAATCTCGCCCTCGAGATTCGTTAGTAGAGAATAGATGAGGGAATTCTGCATTGATGTCTTCTTCACGCTCCGATGTAGCTTCTGCTTCCGTAAGATGGCTCCATTGTACCTTGCACCAATGGATCACTTTGTTCCTCGTGACCCTTTCCTTCACGTCCAAAATTTGGACAGGGTGCTCTACATAGATCAGATCTTCTTGAAGCTTAAGCTCATCCGTCGGTACTTTCTCTTCCGGCACTCTCAAGCACTTCTTGAGCTGGGATACATGAAACATGTCATGTACGTCGGAGAGGTGCGTTGGGAGCTCTAGTTGATAGGCTACTTCTCATCGCTTGTCCAAAATCTTAAATGGCCCGATGTAGCGAGGTGCTAGCTTGCCTTTGACGTTAAAACGTCATTGGCCTCGGATAGGTGATACCTTAAGTTATATAAAGTCTCCTACTTTGAAAGTCAACTTACTTCACCTATTGTCAGCGTAGCCATTCTGACGTGACTGAGCAGCCTTCAAGTTCTCCCGTACAGTTTGGACTTGCTTCTCAGCTTCTTGCAGCACTTTCGGTCTAAACACTTGGATCTCTCCGGTCAAGTTCCAAAACAACGGCGTTCTACACTGTCTACCATACAACACCTCAAAAGGCGACATCTTCAAGCTACCCTGATAGCTGTTGTTATAGGAGAATTCGGCATACGGCAAACTCCTATCCCAACTATGCCCATGTTGTAAGGTGCAAGCTCTCAACATGTCCTCCAAAATTTGGTTGGTCCTCTTGGTTTGTCCATCAGTCTGCGGGTGGTAGGCAGAGCTAAAATCCAGTCATGTACCCATAGCTTTCTGCAGCTTCCTCCAAAATCTAGAGGTAAACTGAGAACCCCGATCTGAGACTATCCTCTTCGGGACTCCATGACGGCACACGATTTGCTCCATGTACAGCTCGGCTAGATCTGCCACACAGTACGTGGTTTTAACAGGAATAAAATGAGCGATTTTCGTCAATTGGTCCACGATAACCCAGATGGAGTCGTAACCCGACCGAGTACGTGGCAATCCTATGATGAAATCCATACTGATATCTTCCCACTTCCACTCGGGCACCTTCAAGGGTTGCAACAGTCCAGCGGGTCTTTGATGTTCGGCCTTCACCCGTTGGCAGGTGTCACATAGGGCAACATACTCGGCTATGTCCCTCTTCATACCATCCCACCAATAACAAGTCTTCAGGTCCTTGTATATCTTGGTACTTCCGGGATGTATGGAATAAAGTGAGTCATGTGCCTCTTTTAATATCGTGTCGCGGATGTACTTCACATTAGGCACACAAATCCTTTTTCCGAGCCAAAGCGTACACTTCTCGTCTTCCTTGAAGTCCTTTTTCCTTGTCGGATCCTTTCCTTCATCTCCTTGATCTCCTCATCCGTCGCTTGGCCATCTCTTATCTCTTGTTCCAATGAAGATTGGAGTTCCATCACTTCCATCTCGTTCAAAAATCCGAGAAGATAACCGTTCGAACTCCTTTTGTAGCTTGGGTGGTCGCTCCCGAACCGTAAGTTGGTGACATACTCCCTTCCGGCTCAATGCATCGGCTACTACATTGGCCTTTCCAGGGTGATAGTTGATTCCAACATCATAATCCTTGACAAGTTCCAACCATCGACGTTGCCTCAAATTCAAATCCGTTTGGGTGAATATGTACTTGAGGCTTTTATGATCCGTATAGATCTCACATCGCTGACCAAGGATATAATGTCTCCAAATCTTCAATGCATGCACCACGGCTGCTAGATCCAGGTCATGCGTGGGGTAATTGAGCTCGTGTTTCTTTAATTGTCGTGAGGCATAGGCTACCACTTGTCCTTCTTGCATGAGCACGCATCCGAGCCCTTGTCTTGATGCGTCACAATATATGTCAAAGCTCTTGCTTACGTTCAGTAATACTAGGACCCGTGTTGTGGTTAGCCTTTTCTTAAGTTCCTCAAAGCTTTCTTGGCACGCTGGTGTCCAATGGAAGGCTTTTCCCTTCGTTAGCAACTCCGTCATCGGCTTTGCTATCTTAGAGATGTCCTTGATGAACCAGCGGTAGTATCTGGCCATCCCAAGAAAACTCTGAATAACCCTCACGTTTTGCGGTTGGTTTCACTTCAGAACATCTCCCACTTTTCCGGGATCAACCGATACTCTTTCCTCGAAGATGATGTGGCCTAGGAACGATATCTCCTATAGGCAAAATTGACATTTGCTGAACTTGGCATATAATTGATGCTCTCGCAGCTTCTTTAATGTCAATCTCAAGTGTTCTTCATGTTCCTCCTCGCTTTCGAATACACCATGATATCGTCGATGAAAACCATGACGAACATATCCAAGTACTCCATGAAGACCTTGTTCATGAGGTACATGAAGTATGCGGGTGCATTCGTTAAACCAAAAGACATCACGGTATATTCATACGAACCATACCGTGTTCGAAAGGCAGTTTTGGGTATATCGGAGGGCTTAATCTTCAGCTGGAAGTATCCTGGCCGAAGATCAATCTTAGAGAAGACTCGGGCTCCCTTCGTTTGGTCGAACAAGTCCCCTATACGGGGCAGAGTGTATTTGTTCTTGATCATCACCTCGCTGAGAGACCTATAGTCCACGCACATCCTTTGGGTCCCATCCTTCTTGTCTACGAAGAGCACGGGGGCTCCCCATGGTGACGAGCTTGGACGTATAAAACCCTTCTATCGCTGCTCCTGGATTTGCTTCTTCAGTTCCACTAGCTTGTTGACGGGCATCCTATATGGTCTCTTTGCTATAGGTGCGGTCCCGGGTACTAGGTCAATGGAAAACTCAATGTCCCGGTCAGGTGGCATACCTGGAAGTTCTTCCGGGAGCATGTTCGAGAATTCTTGAACCACCGGAATGCTTTCCAGGGTTGCTTCTTCGACGTGGTTCAACGTTGCCTTCTCGGTTGCCGGTTGGGCTGACTCAAACTCGATACGGGTACCTGCTCGTTGGTCAACTGCACGCTCCTCTCAGCACATTGGATTACTCCGTTGTGCTTACTTAGCCAATCCATTCCGTGTATTATGTCAAGCCCTTTGGAATCCAAGACAATGAGGTTGGCAAGGAAGTCTACCCCCATTTTTTAAGGTTTACTTTCGGACATACTATATTAGTCCTCATCTCTCCACTGGGAGAATTAACCAACATTGTATATTTCAAGTGTGATATGGGTAGATTATACTTGGCAACATACTTGGATCATATGAAGGAATGTGATGCTCCAGAATCAAATAGAATGGTGGCTGGGTTGGAGTTGGCAAGGAACATACCAATTACAACGTCTTCAGCCTGTTGCTCTTCCTCAGCAGAGACATGGTTCACGTTGCCGCGAGCGTAGTTCTGATGTCCACGGTTTCCTTGATTGGCTCCTCCGTTCGGCCGTGGGTTCTGCTTGCGCACGTTGCCTTTCTGTCCAGGACCTCTCCTCGGGCACTGGCTCGCAAAGTGTCCTGTTTCACCGCATGCAAAGCTTGCCTTGTTGCCCACGACAGCAGGTACATTGGGGCGGGGGTTTTGAGCAGGAGCACCCACGTTAGGACGGGGCGCTGGAGGCAAAGGCACACGAGGTGCCTGTGCAACGGGTCGTTGCTGTGGTGGCTGATTGGAGCGGTATGCAGGAGCGGTCGATCCATACTGTGGCGCAGCTGGGGGCAGGTACCGAAGTCGTACGTTGCTCCCTTGCGGCTGGTATGGCATCTTCCTTTTGCACTCTTGCTGGATCTCTCGGATCATGCTTTCAACCACTGTGGGCTTTGTCAACCAGTTTCTGGAAGCTCGAATAGTCATTGTTGAGGAGCTGAACCTGGATCTCATTGTTCAGCCCTCTCATGAACAGGTACTGCTTCCGTTGGTCCGAGTTGACATCTTCAGGGGCATACCGTGACAGCTGCGTGAACATGTTAAGGTACTCATTCACGCTCTTCTGTCATTAATTGGCGGAGACCCTCGAACTCTTGCCTTTTGAGCATCATTACACCAGCAGGGATGTAATGAGAGCGGAAACTCTCCTTGAACTCAGTCCATGTGATCATCTCCGGGTCAACATGAGCGTTGCAAAGGGCATCCCACCAGTCAGCAGCAGCTCCCATAAGTTGGTGCGGTGCAAAGAGAACCTTCTCTCTGTCATTGCACTGAACTATGTCAAGGTGGTTTGGGATGATACCAATCTGTGATCCAACTATGGCTTCTCCTAGGCTTGCATCCTATGTCAAGGTGGTTCCAATGCAAATTTATGCATCCTAGGCTTGCATCCTATGGTCAGCGTGGCTTATAATACCAATCTGTTACTAGGGGTGCATCCTACGGTCAACGTGGTTCAGCTACCAATCTGTGATCATTCTAAGTTTTTGTCCTACGGTCAATCCGTGGTAGCTTGGTACCAATATGTGGATTGTACCAATATGTGGCTAGGCATGGCAGCTCTAATATCAATTTGTGACCTATCTAGGTGTGTGATCTACGATCAACCCGTGGTAGGTTGATACCAATTTGTGTTTTCTATCTAAGCGTGTAACCTACTGTCAACACGTGGCTCTCATACCAACTTGTGACGCCCCGGTTCTGTGGAAAACTACGGAACCTGGAACTGATGCTTTTGTGTGCCCAGGATGTTCATCACACATATACATATGTTCCAGAAACTGAATTCAGAATATATATATATAATATATATATATATATATATTACCACGAATAACAGGGTTTATTACAATGTTTCATGAGTCTTGGACTCATGCTAGCAACGGAAGTCTTAATCTATCAGCGGAAGTCTTATTCTAGCAGCGGAAGTCTTCTAACTATTGCGGAAGCAAACTAAGCAGCAGCATCGGCTCCATCTCTACTCCATCCCCACAGGCAAGGTTGAGGACAGATTACACGCCTAATGCTCCACGGGGTTTTCATAGTATTCTTCTCCTGTTGCTGATGATGAAGTAATAATGCAAGTTTGAGTACAATGATGTACTCAGCAAGTGCGGGAAAAATATGATATGTAGCTCACAACAAGTAAGGTATAAAAAGGCTCATTGCAGAAAGCAAAGTTTATTCCTCAAAACACGATAAAAACAGCAACTCATCTTTGAGTGAATGTAATCCCAACATGTATTTAAACATTGACATACCTCCCATGTATTTAAACATTTACATACCTCCATTATTATTCATCTGTTTCCATGTCTCAACCAGACATTAATCAACTTTGCTCATGAATACCATCTCATATTCACTACCATCTCACGAATACCATCTCGCATTCGCTACCATCTCACGAATACCATCTCGTATTCGCTACCATTCAATTCTGTCTCATTTCGAGACCAAATCTCGTATTCGCTACCATCTCGTATTCGCTACCATACAATTCTTGTCTCATTCCGAGACCAAACCAAACCAAACCATAACCAAAACCATCCAACCATCCCCAAAACCATCCCAACTAATCATGTGAGTTGTCCAGGCACTCGTGACCGTAAGCTCGGCTATCATGATAGTTTTAGACTCTGCAGAGTTTGTACCTCTTTACCCACAAGTTTGTGATTTCGTCACCCGTCGGCGACTGCTGAACCGCCATTATACCAGTACACAACCATCAGTGTATGGTCAAGAGATCACAAAATAGCCTTTACAAAGGGGTTACTAGATGTATGGACTCACTAAGGTTTCACCGGCAGGCTAGAATCTCCAATTCTCCCACCCACGGGCCCCCTCTTGTGCCATGCAGTTCCCAGGGCAGTCCTCACTCGACTCTCATTTCCCGCGCCTTCCACGGTCCATAACAATCTAGTAACTTACCTAATTACTCAGCTAAGCCGCACCAATATTTGGCCTTGTGGTGGCACTGTTATCCTGGCATGGCTGGCATGAACCGGTTCTTAGATCTACGGCAAGTAACCACCATCTCATTCTACCTCATTCACAAACCCAGGCTTGCCTAGATCTCCCTCCGATTCATGTTCATTAGCAACATCAGTTTCTCATTATCTTTACGAGTGCAGTTAGCTAGACACATATATCTCGTTTCCCATATCCCATGGACTCAACGAAGCATAAAAGCAGAAACCATACCCGACTCATTACTTTCCCGGTGACAAGGGTGGCTAGCAAGACTAGTAAACTCCTATGAAAGAGTTTCCCATCATGTTGACTCAAGAACACACACCTTTTCACAAACAAAACAATTTTCCGAAAACATGGGATCAATATGGTCAAGGGGCACTTGACTTGTTCTTGCGGTTCCGGTCGCTCTTGGATCTCTGTCGAAGTGTGTGGTCGACACTTCCCCCGGACCTGCTCCGGGCAGCCTGCGGAGGTTCTTTTTCGGAGGGGCTAGTCGCTTGCGGAGAGCTTCAGCGTAAGGGACGAGTGAGGGAGAAGCTTGACACAGCGAGTTTTACGTGGTTCAGGCCGCCGGAGCGTAAAACCCTATGTCCACGGTGAGCAGAGGCGCTCGCTGTATTGCTTGTTGCTCAGAACCGGAGTCCTGAGCTTGAGGGTGAGTTATATCTAGGATGCGAGTTCACAGAGTTCGAACCCTTGCTAACGTTGCCTACCCGAGCCTTTTATAGTCCAAGGCTCGAGCGGCTTACAAGGGGGCCCGGGACCCGACAGGTGGTCTCGGGGAGATTGCCTGCCGACTATCGTATCTGCAGTTATGTCGGTAGTTGTCTCTAACGAAGGCTTCCGAGTCTTCGTTCTGCCGCCCTGCCCATGCCACAAGCTAGTCGTAGTGGTTGATGACGACGGGGGCAGCAGGGGATGTCTTGTCGCTGTGTTTATTGGCTGGCAGGTTCTGACACGGCGCGCCAGTCTGTGATGCGACTGGGCGCAACGGCACTTGACAGAGGCGTGCTCCGCGTCTCCTCGTCTTGGGAAGGCGCGGGCCTTGAATACCTTGTACGAGCATGGTGTGGTGCGTCTTTACGCCTGCTGCCTACCGCGCGGGGGCAGGCAGCGCCGTCTTGCTGGCCACGTGGCGAGCCCGGGGCTCTCCTCTAAGGAGAGGGAGGTCCGGCCCTGCAAGACACGTGGAGCCTTCGGACCTCTCCCCGCAGAGGGGGGAGGTCCGGCTGCTGTTGGCCACGAGGCGGGCCCAGAGCTCTCCTCTGAGGAGAGGGAGGTCCGGCCCCACTGGACACGCGGCGCCTTCGGAGCTCTCCCTGCGGAGAAGGGCAAGATCCTTAGACATTTTCCCCTGTGCGCGGGGGTACCCCATATCGTGGGTACCGTCAGTGGCCCTCGGGCCCATCTCGGGGGAGATAGCGAGCCCGAGGTGGGGCCTCCGTCTCTTCTGTTCCGTGCACTTTCTCTAAGTCCCGCATTGACCGCTGCCGGAGCACGAACAGTCGCGGGATCGTGGGAGCGTGCACCCACTTGATGTTTGCTTTTACTGCGACGGTTCCCAAGGCTGTCACTTCTGCATGTTGCGGCGCTTTCTTCGGGAACCGCCGAAGCGCCTTGCCGGCTCGTCTTCTTGGGAGACTGACTCCTTGACCCACCGCTTCAGCTGGATGGCTTGGGTCCACCTGTCACCGGCGCTCGGTCTTGGAGCCGAAGCTGTTGTCCATGGGGAGTATTCAAAGAGTTTCGAACCGCTTCGAATCTCACCTGGGAAGTTTTAAGAAGGGGATCTTACCCACATCACGGCTTCCCTTCGCACTTCCCAGCGCTTTTCCTTAGATTCTTGCGCCCTTATCTTCCCTGTTCTTAAGCTCTCCTGTGTCATGGCTTCCAACCCGCCCCCGGAGAAGAAGCGCGCTCGATCTCCTCCGGTTGCGGCATCCGTGCCAAGTCAGGGAAACAGGGTGCCCGCACTTCCTGCTTCTGGAGATGGTGCTCCGTCCGGTGGCGACCCCAAGAGGTCCCGGGCTCATCAACCTGACGGAACTCCTCTTAAGCGACAACAGGCCGAAGGTTCCCGGACGTCGCGCCCTCCCTCCTAAAGCAGTGGAGTCTCAAGGGAACCTGTTGATGCGTCGTGGGGGGAGCTTCTGGAGCGTCCCCTGCTCCGTCAGTCCAGGCGACTGCGGAGCGGCCGTCGGTGGCGACGGCGGGCTCTAGGGGTCCTACCCCGGCTCGGAAGTCGGGGTTCAGGGCCCGTTGGAGTGCTCGCGTTTCTCGGCCATCCCCGACTGATGGGGAGTCTGCGTCATTGCGCTTGGAAACCGAGACAGCTGCCGCAGCCCCCAAGCCAGCGCGAGTTCCTCCTGTTCCGGTCCGCCCGGATTCTAGGTCAGCACCAACTCCCTCCAATAGTCCCTCCCCACCGGCTGAGGGGCCAGCTGTCAGTGAGGGTTTGGCGGTCCTGCTGTCGAGGTCCCAGTGCCAGCTTCTCCTGACCGGCGTCTCATCCCGGTCCCCGGCGCATCATCCTTTCTTGAGGACGATGTGATGGAGGAGATCGGGGTGCTGCTCCGGCCTTTACTGCCCCACTGCCCCTGGCGGATGCCTTCGTGCTCGCCCAAGCGACTGTCCGGCGGGTCCTGGCCGTGCTTGGTCGTGAGCAAGAGGAGCAGGCGGTTGAGAGGGATCGCCTCCTCATCTGGGGGAACCTTTTGCGGGAGTGGACCGTGAAGGTCAAGGGCAAGCTCAACTCCAGGCGGGAGTTGCTTGACATCATGGGAGCGCTCCTCGACCCGCAGAAGCGGGCTGTTGACCGCCTGGACTCCGAGACGCGGCGGCTCCACAGGGAGGCCCTTGAGGCGCATGCCCAGGCCGAGGAGAGCCTCTCTTCCATGGAAGAGATACGGCAGAGGCTGGAGCGCCGTAAGCGCGCCGTTGAGGACCAGGAGCGCTCCGTGGCAGCCGAGGCGGAGAGGGTCGCTGAGCGGCTGGCAGCCGGCGACGGCGACCTACGCGCTCGGGCCAGGGAGCTAGAGGCCCGGAAGGCTGACCTCACCACGAGGGAAGAGCAGGTCTCTTGGGAACGCCAGGCGATCCTAGATCGGGAGTTGGCTGCTGACTTCCGGGCTTCTGAGTTGGAGCGGCTCGCCCAGACTCTCCGCATTCGAGAAAGCTCCCTGGCGGTCAAGGAGAAGGAATTCTCCGAGGGAAACCGCGACGCCCTGCAGGCGGCCAGCCGCGAGGTAGAGGAGCTCTTGGCCTTGTGGTCCTCCGAGGCGTGTGCGGTCTCGAGCTTCGTCGATCAGGCGGGTTCCGCCTTGGTCCCTCTTGGCTTCAGCCGAGTGAAGGCGGCGGCTCCTGCACTAAAGGTGGCCAAGGTGATCCCCGCGCTGGAGTCAATCGGCGCCAAGCTGAACAGGCTAGACGCGGTGGTCGCCAGCGAGCTTGAGGCAGAGGGACGGGGCCTGGCCTTGGAGGTTGCCACTCATGTGTTGGCATGCTTCAGGAGCCGGGACTCTTCTTTCTCACTGGAGCCAGCGAGAGAGGGCCCTGCCGCGGAGCGGGAGGAGACTGCCAGGGCTGAAGTCGGGGATGTGGCCACCCTTGTAGCCTCTAGGTTCCGGCGCGAGCCAAGAGGTCCCTAGGACTTGCTTCTTTCTTTTTATCAAGTCTATAGTCCAGCTCATGGAGCCATGAATAAATAGACTCTTTTGAACCTTTGTGCGTGTGATGCTTTTGTCTTCTTCTTGGTTTTGCCTGGCCGAGCCCTTAGCTCCGCAAGGTACTCAGAGGCCTTCACCAATCTCGAAGCTCTGCACAGACACCTTCCCCGGGTCCTTACTGTAAGAGCCCCGGAGGTATCTGGAGCTCACCCCCTGAGGATGGGGGGGTCCGGATCTGCTGGCCACGTGGCAGGCCCGGAGCTCCCCTCTAAGGAGAGGGAGGTCCGGCCCCGCGGGACACGTGGAGCTTTCGATGCCCCCCCCCTAAGGGGGAGGTCCTGCTTCCGCCGGCCACGTGGCAGGTCTGGAGCCCCTCCTGAGGAGGCGGGAGCTCCGGTCCCGCTGGACACGTGGGGCCTTCGGGCCCGTCCTTATTGAAGGGGCGAAACCCGGATCTTCCGGCCCGGTGTTGGAGTAGTCGATGGCTCCTTGCCCCCCACCTCATGTAGCTCCTGTAGCTATAACCTGGAGGTCCTGCACACAGGTAGAGGAAACATGATTCTCCTCGGGGGGGGGGGGGGGGGGGGGTTCTCCCTTTTCCCGTCTCTTAGTCTTATTCGTCTTATGGTCCTAGTCCGGTATACGGGACTTGGGCAATTCTGTGCGCGAGGCACCGGGGCTCCGGCTCCCTCCAAGGTCCGGATACGATCATCTGGCCCCTAGTACCAGACCGTACGCCGGGGAAGCAGAGTGCACAGGCTTTGGGTACGGAACCAGGCAAAGTTGTTGTACTCCCCTGGACCTTCGGAGGGCAGGGTGCGCACGCTTTGGGTACAGAGCCGGCTAAGCGGGATACGCACCCTGGACCCCCCATGCACAGCGCCGGCCTTTCCTGGAGGTGACCAACTGGCACCGCAACACCTGACTGGGGGAGGCCCGAAAGGCCCCCCTGGCCATCGGTAGGTGCCTCAAGTGCAACTGCCTTCGGTAGGATTGCAAATGCTGACTATGGATGAGCGCGGGAAAAGGGGAGCTAAATTTACGGTGAGCATACATAGAAAGTGCGGTCAAAAAACTAATACGTAATTTAAATTAGCACATGAGAGAGAGCGACGTAGGACAGGTTTCTGAGTAAATGCCCATAGGGGGAAGTCAGGCTGTACATGGAGGCAACGACCCACCGCATTAAGAAGGGAAGCAAGACTCTACGCGCTTAGGGTCGGAACCAGGCCAAGCTGGACGTAGTCCTGGACCGTCCCCTGAGACTTAGCTGCCACGAGCGCTGTTCCTAGACTCCATGGGATTTATTACAGAAGGGTATGGCCCTGTTCTACTAACGCTCAGGAGGTAGGACTTACAGTGTTGTTCCATGCCAAGGGTTTGGGAACGGATCCCATCCTTGGTTGAAAGGCATGTGTACCTGGGACGGCAACTTTCGTGACTCGGAAGGGACCTTCCTGGCTGGGGGAGAGTTTATAGGTCCTTCGTGAGAAAGTGTGTGCCGCGGCACCAGGTCGCCTTCTTGCAGGTCCCTGACGCGCTTGGTCCTTTGGCGGTAGTGCTAGAGCACCAGCTGAGACCGTGCGTTGTGGGGTGTCACCTGCAGCCGGGCCTCGTCGACGAGGTCGTCATCTTCACGCTGGATCGGGTCCTGCGCGGCTTCTCCTGGGAGCACCGGGGTACCCTCCCCTTCTGGCTTAGGCCGTCAAGAGGTAGGGGTACCCGGACCCTTCTTGGGAGACCCAAGGCATCTTTCCCCTTCTGGCTAAGGCTGTCAAGAGGTTGATAGACCCTGGGCGGCCCCCAGGAGGTAGGGACGAGACACAGAGACACACACTCGGGTGAAGTCGTTATCTTCGCGCTGGAGCGGGTCCTGCGCGGCTTCTCCCGGGAGCCCCGGGGTACCTACCCTCCCCTTCTGGCTAAGGCCTTCAAGAGGTGGGAGGTCCCGGACTCTTCTTGGGAGACCCAAGGCGTCTTTCCCCTTCTGGCTAAGGCCGTCAAGAGGTTGACGGACCCTGGGCGGCGCCCAGGAGGTAAGGCCGAGGCACAAAGACGTGCATTCGGGTGGAGCTGGCCCGGTTCTGTACCGTCGGGGCTGGTGCTTGGGCTGCTGCAACTACTTGGAGCTTCTTAAAGGTTGATATCGCAGCAGTGCAGTCTCCACTGATTTTTTGGGGCGGCCGTAGCCGGCTACTGCCCCGGCTCGTCATCACCGGAGCTGGGGTCCTCACCGTTGTGCACTGTCTTTATGACGCGCTGAGGCTCCTGAAACCCCACCTGGTGGCCGGCGCTGACTGAGGCTTCGACCTTCTGCTTGCCCTCCCTTTGACGGAAGGGCGGAGCATCAGCTCGTAGCTGCCTCCCTTTGCGGAAGCGCTCCGCGAGCCTCTGGATGTCCCAGCACTCGGCGGTAGTATGCTGGCTGGTGCCATGCACGGGGCATAGCTCAACTTGGTCACCATCTGGAGCTGGTGACTGTCGCTGCCTTTTGTCGGGACGCGGCCCCCGAGCTCCACTGGGTGCCGCTGCTGCGGCAACGGGAGCTGCAGCCGGTGACTTCATCTTGCCACCGCCCCGGTTCTTGGTCTTCTTGCCGCTTCCGTAGGAAGCGGCGCCAGATCCGGGTTGTCCTCCTGACCCGGAGGCTCGCAGAGAGTGCCAGTTCCACCCTTCTGCTGCTCTGGCGCATTTGTCCGCCACGCTGAAGAGCTCTGAGACGTCGCGAACCTCTCTGGTCGCGAGCTTCTCAAGCATCTTCTCGTCACGGACACCCTGCCGGAACGCCACCACCACCGAAGCACTTTGGATATGTGGGATGGTGTTCCGTACCTGGGAGAACCGCTGGATGAAAGAGCACAGCGATTCCCTAGGTTGTTGTTGGATGGCGTGGAGGTCGAGCTCTGTGCCAGGCCGGGTGTAGGAACTGCCGAAGTTGGCGGTGAATTGCCGGCAGAGCTCTCCCCAGGAAGTTATGGAACCCTGGGGGAGGTTCATGAGCCAAGACCAGGCTGGGCCGGTCAAGGCGATGGGGAAGTAGTTGGCCATGACGGCCTCGTCCGCTCCTGCAGCAAGGACGGCGGTGGAGTAGATCTGGAAGAAACTCCGCCGGGTTGACGCTGCCGTCGTACTTCTCGGGCAGGTGCGGCCGAAACTTGCACGGCCACCTCGCGAAGCGAAGGTGGGGCGCCAGGGCCGCACATCCTGCTCCTGTTGCTGCAGGCGTTGGTGCCGCAAACGCTTGGTTCGCTGCTGGCACTGTGTACCCCGGTATGGGCAAGGCTGCGCCATAGACCGGGGGCGCCGTTTGCAGGGCATATGACTGTGGCATATGCTGCGTGGCGTATGCCTGGGGCAGAGATCGCGTGGCGAAGGTCTGCGCCTCAGGCAGGGTCGAGGATGACGTCATGCTGTCGCCGGCCTCTTGGCTGCGACGCCTTTCTCGTCGTCGCTCGAGGAACACTCGGCCATCTTGGCCCAAGTGGCATCGTTCCAGCTCTGTCCTCAGGTCCGTCGATGGGAGCCCGGTGGAGCTGGAGTCCGCCGTCTGCCCGTCAACCGTTGGCGTGCGTGTCAGCAACACAGCCGGTTGGCCGGGCGTCATCCCCGCCGAAGTCGAGGGTTTGCGGCGCCGACGACAAGATGGTCTACTTCGCGAATCCACTGCTGGGTCACTGCCTGAGGCGCGTCCCCAGCAGGTGGATTGTGCAGTACCGCTCTTGCTGCAGCTAGCGCCCCCCCGTGGGGAAAGCTCAGCGCTGCAGAAGATCTCACACTAGCTGGAGCCTGCATTGCTGGAGTCGGCGTTGCCGGAGTCGGCTGCTGGCTTCCAGCTCGCGCCGACACACTCCGTCCTGAGTGTGTCGACACGTATTCCCCACTAGTCACGGTCCGTCATGAACGCGGGGGAGGAGAGCTTGCCGCTGAAGGAAGCTTCGTCATCTTCGTCGGCAGAAGCTCGTCGCACAAGGGAAGAGCCCCCTACCTGGCACGCCAAATGTCGAAGTGTGTGGTCGACACTTCCCCCGGACCTGCTCTGGGCAGCCCGCGGAGGTTCTTTTTCGGAGGGTCTAGTTGCTTGCGGAGAGCTTCAGCGTAAGGGACGAGTGAGGGATAAGCTTGACACGGCGAGTTTTACGTGGTTCAGGCCGCCGGAGCGTAAAACCCTATGTCCACGGTGAGCAGAGGCGCTCGCTGTATTGCTTGTTGCTCAGAACCGGAGTCCTGAGCTTGAGGGTGAGTTATGTCTTGGATGCGAGTTCACAGAGTTTGAACCCTTGCTAACGTTGCCTACCCGAGCCTTTTATAGTCAAAGGCTCGAGCGGCTTACAAGGGGGGCCCGGGACCCGACAGGTGCTCCCGGGGAGATTGCCTGCCGACTATCGTATCTGCAGTTATGTCGGTAGTTGTCTCTAACGAAGGCTTCCAAGTCTTCGTTCTGCCGCCCTGCCCATGCCGCAAGCTAGTCGTAGTGGTTGATGACGGCGGGGGCGGCAGGGGATGTCTTGTCGCTGTGTTTATTGGCTGGCAGGTTCTGACACGGCGCGCCAGTCTGCGATGCGACTGGGCGCAACGGCACATGACAGAGGCGTGCTCCGCGTCTCCGCGTCTTGGGAAGGCGTTGGCCTTGAATACCTTGTACGGGCATGGTATGGTGCGTCTTTACGCCTGCTGCCTACCGCGCGGGGGCAGGCAGCACCGTCTTGCTGGCCATGTGGCGAGCCCGGAGCTCTCCTCTGAGGAGAGGGAGGTCCGGCCCCGCGGGACACGTGGAGCCTTCGGACCTCTCCCTGCGGAGGGGGGAGGTCCGGCTTCTGTCGGCCAAGTGGCGGGCCCGGAGCTCTCCTGTGAGGACAGGGAGGTCCGGCCCCGCGGGACACGTGGCGCCTTCGGAGCTCTCCCCGCGGAGGGGGGAGGTCCGGCTGCTGTTGGCCACAGGGCGGGCCCGGAGCTCTCCTCTGAGGAGAGGGAGGTCCGGCCCCGCTGGACACGCGGCGCCTTCGGAGCTCTCCCTGCGGAGAAGGGCGAGATCCTTAGGCATTTCCCCTGTGCGCGGGGGTACCCCATATCGTGGGTACCGACAATTTCGAAACCTTGTTGTTGCAGCTCGTCGTAGACAGATCCCTGAGCTTGTCCTTCTATATGCGATCACACACATACAAGATTCATAACAATCAATAATCATGCACAAACTCTACCTTATGATGCAATGATGCATATGCATGTTAATCCTATGATGCAGTTGATTTTCTACGTGTTCTTTCATGTTTTAATAGCTTTGCATGGGGTTTTACGATGAACAGAGGTGTTCGGATCAATTGTTGACGTGGCGATGATCTTGACTTAAGATCTAGATCAGACCGATCAACACGTGATCTGTCCACGAAAAAGCTTCTGTTCAAAGGGATGATATCGTAATGTGGTACTGGAGACCTACCTTACGTTCTTCTTGGTCTCGGGGTCCTTCTCCTAGCAAGACAGATCGTCGGGCTCTCTTCCGGCGACCTCCGGCGACTGAACTCCGGCGAAGGGGTTAGCTCGGCGAGCTGGGGGCTAGGGCTCTAAGTTGTCAGCTCAGGAGGTGGAAAAGAAGTTTGTGGTTGTGGCCAAAGATTTTTGGTTGTATTTATAATCGGGAAGAGAAGAGTCCTACTCTGACCGGAATTCGAATAAGAGTCCTACTCAAATTGTTTTTGAATCTTAACAACTTATCTTTAGTTGATTTGGTTGCAGTATCAATGTAGAAGAGTTCGTGTCGGTTTCCTCAGCAACGGGTACTCATGTACAGAGGAAAACCGCTTCAGAATCACGTCCTTTCGCAGGGATAAGCTCCAGAGGCTCCACGTGTCCAGCAGAGGCCTGGGCTTCCCTTTTCCGTAGAGGCGAGCTCTGGTTGTGCCGCGTGTCAGGCGGTCGAGTCCTCCCTCTTCCTCAGAGGTGAGCTCCGTGTGCGCCACGCGTCCTGGCGTGCGGGACCTTCCTCTTTCTCCAGAGGCGAGCTCCGTGTGCGCCACATGTCTGGTGGGTCGGGACCTCCCCTCTCAACAGAGGCGAGCTCCGTGAAAGCCACGTGTCAGTTCCGGACCTCCCCTCTCTTCAGAGGTAGCTCCGAATGTGCCACATGTCAGAGCCGGACCTCCGCTCTCTTCGGAGGTGAGCTCCGATAGTACCACGTGTCCTAACAGCGCCAGACTTCCTTTCTCCTCAGAGACGAGCTCCGAGGTTGACACGTGTCCTACAGTGACGGACCTCCCGGAGATGAGCTCCGGAGGTGACACGTGTCCGGTAGTGTCCTACCTCCTGGAGGTGAGCTCCGGAGGTGACACGTGTCCAGTAAGACCGAACCTCTTGGAGATGAGCTTCGAGAGCAACACGTGTCTGGTGGGGCCGGACCTCTCGGAAGTGAGCTCCGAGAGTGACACGTGTCCCACGCGGCTGGTCCTCTCTTTTCCGCGGTGACTAGCTCCAGTGACGAAATGTGTCCTGTGGGACTGGCCTCGCTCCTCCGCAGAGGTTAGCTCCGGGGGCAACATGTGTCCCACGGGGTCGGACCTCTCCCTCTTTGCGGGGATGAGCTCCGAGCCTGTCACGTAGCCAGTTTAGCGGCGGGTCTCTCCCCATTTGCGGAGATGAGCTCCAAACACGCCACGCGGCCAGCGAGCCGCCGGAATTGTCTTCGGCGCTCTCTGTAAACTGGAATTTGCTCTTTTTGGCTAACTTTTTGATTCTTTCTCAGTTTCAACTTATTTTAAAAATATTTTCTACATGAAACATGAATACATGCAGAAACAAAAAATGAGGGTGTCACAGGGCGCCACGTGTCCAGCGGGGCCGGGCCTCCCTTCTCCTCAGAGGCGAGCTCCGAGGGCACCACGTGTCCAGCAGGGTCGGGCCTCACCCCTTCCGCAGGGGTGAGCTATGAAGGTGCCACGTGTCCAGCGACCCGGGGAAGCGTCGACAGCGCACTTCGACAAATTGGAATTGGCTCATTTCAGCTATCTTTTTTCCCATTCCCCATCATTTTTATGATTCTTTCTCCATTTATACGGTTCTGTTCTCCATTTCTACTTCTTTTATAATGTTTCTCTACATGAAAAATGTATGCAATGCATGGAAACGAATTTGAGGGTGTTACAAACCTACCCCCCTTAAACTGAATCTCGCCCTCGAGATTCGATAGAGTAGAGAATAGATAAGTGAATTCTTCCTTGAGGTCTTCCTCACGCTCCCATGTAGATTCGTCTTCCGTGTGATGGCTCCACTGTACCTTGCACCAAGGGATCACTTTGTTCCTTGTGACCCTTTCCTTCACGTCCAAAATTTGGATGGGGTGCTCCACATAAGTCAGATCCTCTTGAAGCTCGAGCTCATCCATCGGTACTTGTTCTTCCGGTACTCTTAAGCACTTCTTGAGTTGGGATACGTGAAACACGTCGTGTATGTCGGAGAGGTGTGTTGGAAGCTATAGTTGATAGGCTACTTCTCCTCGCTTGCCCAAAATCTTAAATGGCCCGATGTAGCGAGGTGCTAATTTGCCCTTGACGTTGAACCGTCATTGGCCTCGTATAGGCGATACCTTAAGGTACACGAAGTCTCCTACTTCGAAGGTCAATCTTCTTCGCCTATTGTCCGCATAACCTTTTTGTCGTGACTGAACAGCTTTCAAATTTTCTCGTATTGTTTGGACTTGCTTTTCGGCGTCTTGCAGCACTTCGGGTCCAAACACTTGGCTCTCTCCGGTCTCATTCCAGAACAGCGGCGTTCTACCGTCTACCATACAATGCTTCGAAAGGTGACATCTTCAAGCTGGCTTGATAGCTGTTGTTGTATGATAATTCAGCATACAGCAAGCTCCTATCCCAACTGTGCCCATGTTTCAAGGCGCAAGCTCTCAACATGTCTTCCAAAATTTGATTTGTCCTCTCAGTTTGCCCGTCAGTTTGTGGGTGATAAGCGGAGCTGAAATTCAGCCGTGTACCCATGGCTTCATGCAGCTTCTTCCAGAACCTAGAGGTAAATTAAAAACCCCGATCTGAAACTATCCTCTTCGGAACTCCATGGCGACACACGATTTGCTCCATATACAGCTCGGCTAGTTCTGCGATGTGGTATGTGGTTCTAACAGGAAGGAAATGGGCTGTTTTCGTCAATCGGTCCACAATTACCCAAACAGAGTCGTAACCCGACTGAGTACATGGCAATCCGACAATGAAATGCATGCTGATGTCTTCCCACTTCCACTCGGGTACTTACAATGGCTGCAACAGTCCAGCGGGTCTTTGATGTTCGGCCTTCACCCGTTGGCACGTGTCGCATAAGGCAACATATTCAGCTATATCTCTTTTCATACCATCCCACCAATAGCAAGTTTTCAGGTCATTGTACATGTTTGTACAGCCGGGATGTATGGAATAAGGTGAGTCATGTGCCTCCTTTAATATCGTGTCGCAGATGTGCTTCACGTTAGGCACACGAATCCTTTTCCCTAACCAAAGTGTGCCCTTCTCGTCTTCCTTGAAATCCTTTTCTATGCCTTGTCAGATTCTTTCCTTGATTTCCTTGATCTCCTCATCTGTTGCTTGGCCATCTCGTATCTCTTGTTCCAGCGAAGAGTTGAGTTCTATCACTTCCATCGTTCAAGAACCCGAGACGTAACCGTTCGAACTCCTTGCGCACCTCGGGCGGTAGTCCCCGAACCTTGAGTTGGTAACATGCTCCCTTTCGGCTCAATGCATCAGCTACTACATTGGCCTTTCCGGGGTGATAATTGATTCTAACATCATAATCCTTGATGAGTTCCAACCATCGACGTTGCCTCAAATTCAGATCCGTTTGCGTGAATATATACTTGAGGCTTTTGTGATCCGTATAGATCTCACATCGGTGGCCAAGGATATAATGCCTCCAAATCTTCAAGGCATGTACCACGGCTGCAAGTTCCAAGTCATGTGTGGGGTAATTCAGCTCATGATTCTTCAGTTGTCTCGACGCATAGGCTACCACTTGTCCTTCTTGCATGAGCACGCATCCAAGCCCTTGTCTTGATGCGTCACAATATATATCGAAACTCTTGCTCTGTAACACCACAAAACCTGTTAAAGAGGGGAATTTAAAAAATATTGGATGTATTGCATGTGGTGAAACAATTCAAATTCAAAATGGAATTCAAATTGGAATCAGAACAGAAAAGAAAAAGAAAAAAAAGAAAAAGAAAACGGCCAGTGGGCCGAAACCCACCTCAGCCGGCCCAAAGCCCACGCCCGCTTCCCACCCTCCCCCTCTCTCTAACGCGCGGGGCCCGCGTGTCATCTACCTCCCCGCGCGCGCGCCCAACCGCCACCGACCTTTCCGCGCTGATCGCAGGCCGCCGGCCGAATTCCACAATCGCAACAAACTGATCCACCTCCACGAGCGCCAATTCCGCACGCACACGCCCACCCCGGCACTCCGGGCCGATTTAAACAACCGCAAACCCTCTCTGCTCGCCACCTCGCTCGCGAACTTCCGCCACCGGTGAGAAGCGCCTCCCAACCTCTGAATTCCCCTCGGCGCAACGCCGTTCTGGTCCATCTAACCGGTTTCACATCATCGCAGCATCGAAGAATAGCTGGTGACGCCCACTCCGGAACGATTTGCTGCCCAGACAACCGACGCCGTCGAGCTCCGGTGAGGTCTTGTAACACCCCAAAATCCTGTTAAGAGGGGAACTTAAAAAATTTTGGACGTATTGCATGTGTTGCAAAAATTTAAATTCAAACTGGAATTCAAATTAAACTCAAAACATAAATGAAAAAGAAAAAGAAAAAAATAAACCTTCCCGGCCAGTGGGCCGAAACCCACCAGCCGGCCCACCCAACCCCCGCGCCAGCCCGCAGCCACGCGCCCGCGCCCCCTCTCGCAGACAGGCGGGACCCACCTGTCATCCCCGAGCTCCCGCTCGTCCGAACCCGGGACAGTTTCCCCGCGCGCGTGCGATCTTAACCGACCGGATTTCCGCCCGAATTCTGGTTCCGGGGGACTCCAACTCGATCTAAACTAACACGCCACCCTCCCCCCGTCTATAAAAACCCCGGCATCGTACCGTTTTTTGTCACACCCGGTTTTTCCGAAGAAACAACCAAGTGAATATCACATGTATGCCAGGATCATTTTCTCATACATGTGATGACAAATAGTGAAGCATCATTTATTACAAGCCAGGTGTCGAATATAAATAAGTCGTACATCGCAAATGTCTCAATGGACAATAATACGTTCATCACAAGTAAATAAACTAGCAGCGGAATATTATTCTTGAGGGCTCCATCACAGGCGTTGCCCGGGGTCTCCATGAACCTAGAAACCATCTTCGGGTCCAAAGTCTTGGTCATTATACACCACCTCATTATCCTGACCTGAGCAGCAATATAAACCAACAAAATATGCAAGGTTGAGTACCAATGGTACTCAGCAAGTGTGGGAAAATTATATCATGCATGGCTAGAACAAGGAGAGGTTGAACTCATGGTTAAAGCACTACGCAATTAATACCTATCACCTTAGCTTATTAAGCACCTACATTACTACACAGGTGAAATGGTCCCAATCTCCCAACCCATCATCATAACCAATAACCATAACATCATTTCCAATGTTAAGCTCCCCGCTTAACATCCACAACTTCCAAAACCATCAATCCTCTAATCATGAATAAGTCCAAGCCGCTCTTGACCGTGAGCAGGGCTGTCATGACATTTTTGACTCTGCAGAGTTTGTACCACTGTACCCACATGTAGTGATTTCATCCCCCGTTGCCGGGTGGACTAAAAGAACCTCCATTATGCCAGTGGCTACGATCCACATTCACACTTCCTAGGTGTGTAGCCAGGAGATCACTACGAAGCCTTTACAAAGGGATTCTCGACGAGCGTGGGCCCACTAAGGTTTCACCCCTAACAGCATACAAGAGGCTGCAACCCCGCTGCAGTGGCCCCCTCTTGAGCCTTGCGGTTCATATGGTAGTCCAGCCGACACCTACTCCCCGCACCATCCAACACACCCATACTACGCCGGATACACCTAATTAATTGGCCAAGCTGCCCCATCTCAGCATGTGGTTGGCACTGTAAATCCAGGTTACATGCTCCATGAACCGGTCCTTAGGATCCAGGCAAGTACTAAACACAAACCCGAGTCTCGTGCACCCAGCACACAACCAAAACATCCAACTTGCCTTGATCCCTACCTCTACATAACTCACAATATCTCATTCAAGAGTATGGTAAAATAAACTGATGATCTCATATCCCAAACATCCCATTCTAAGCATGGCTAAGCATATGCATAATAATAAATGACATGATAAAATAAATCCCAACCCAAGCTACAAGGAAACAAGGTAATGCAATTCTAGGGAAACTTCCTAGCATGGGTTTCATATTTAACTTGACAATGCAAATAATTCTATCTACACATCCTAGCATAGGATCAAAGTGGTCAAGGACACTTGCCTCCTTCCTGCTGCTCTTGAAATGGGTAGTCCTGATCTTGGAAAGGAATAACTTGCTCTTGAGCAGGTTCTACATCATACCATCACACATAGCAAAAGAAAAACAGCAATCATAAGACATAGTTCACACTTATACTTCATACAAACCACACATTCACATTTATGAAAGTCCTTCACCATTATATGTGTTGTGGTTACTTTATGTGTGTTGAGTTGTGGCTTGCATGCTTTTTTAATCATGTGTATATGATTCCTACTTTTGTGTTCCCATTTATACTTACCTACTATTTATATATGAGTTTCCAATAAATTCCTTATATTCAACTACTACACCTTTTCACTACCAAGTATGTATGAAAAGTATTTTTCTTCTCCATATGTGCCTTTAGAATTTTTACCAACCTTAAACTGAATTCTTTGGATTTTAGAAACTCCATTTATCATTTACTAGTTGCTATATTTTCAGATTTATTTTCCTATACATAAATGTGTTCTTTATTATGAAATTAGTAATACACATCATTTAAACAGAATAGGTTCTGGTCCTAAATAATTTAATAACATATTTTGACCTTTGCCTCTGATGTAAACTATTTCACAATTATTTTCCCTATTTTCTAAAACTATTCATTACTTAAAAATGTGTCCCTAAATGTGAATAATAAATTAAACAGATTCAATTCAGCCCAAAATATGTTTTTATCTTACTCCAAAGTTTTCTAAATACTGAGAAAGTTTTTAATTTAATTATGACAATATGTTTGTCCCACTTTTTAATTTTTAAACACTAGCCACATATTCAATTTCCTAATTTAAATACTAAACAGGGCTAAAAAGGCAAACTCACCCCATTACAGGGTCTATAATATTATTTTCAGAATTTCCAGGGGTCTAGCTACACTTATCAGAGGTGTTTTTCCTAATTTCATTAAGTCCAGGGGCTAAAACTGATTTTTAAATGAATTTACATGATTTTCTGGAGTTCCAGGGGCTAGATCAGAAGTTTCCGGGGCTAGCTCTTATTTCCCGGGAACCCCAGGGGGTAGCACGTAAGATTTCCAGTCTTTATAATGCGGGGCTGACTGGACCGTCCGATTCTAAACCGACGGCTGAGATTATAACGCCGAACCGGTACGCGGGGGTTTAAACCCTACCGTGCGATTTAAAATAAACGCGCACAAGCGTCCACGTCGCTCTGATCGAGCGCGGGTGGCGCTGCCGGCGGCGCACGGCGGCGGGAAGTGGCGATCTCGCCTGAGACTTTCGGATCTTCGAGAATTCTTCCTAGAACTGTGATTTTATGGCATAGATCGGTAGAGGGGAGGTCGGGGATCTCACCTCGGGGGTTTTCTTGAGCTCGGAGGTCCTGGAAAGTGATCGGCGACGAGGTCCGAGGCGAAACCACGGCGAAGCTCGTCGGCGCTGTGTTTACACCGCAAGTCACCGAATTTTCTGCACTTGCAAGGTTCCCCGGAGGCGGTGGATCAAGACCAGCGAGTTAGATCGGAATTTCCAAGCTTAGATCGGCCAGAATTCGCCGGAGAAGTCTCGGTTCTCACCGGAGTAAAAATCGGCGATTGCGGGGGAAAAACAGAATGAGGCCGGGGTTTTTATAGACGGGGGAGGGCGGCGGGGTGGTTTAGATCATGTCCCCGTCGCCTACGAACAGAATTCAGCGGGGATACGCCGAAATCCCGATCGGTTTTGATTCGGGTGCGAGGGAGTCCGGCGCTGTCGCGAGGTAGACGATGATCGGGTGGGTCCCGCCTGTCAGTGTGAGGAAGCAGCGCGCGCGGCTGCGGGCTGGCGCGGTCGCTGGCTGGGCCGGCTGGTGGGTTTCGGCCCACTGGCCGGTTTTTTTTCTGTTTTCTCTTTTTCTTTTTCTATTTCTTTTCTGATTTGAGTTTAATTTGAATTCCAGTTTGAATTTGAATTTTTGCAAAACATGCAACATGTCCATAAATTTTTAAATCCCCCTCTTAACATGATTTAGGGTTTTGAATCAAAATTTTGGGGTGTTACAGCTCTACCCCCCTTAAAAGAAATCTCGTCCTCGGGATTGGTGGTTCTAAGAAAACAATTCCGGAAATTGTGCCTTGAGCTCATCTTCCCGCTCCCAGGTGGCTTCCTCTTCTGAGTGATGCTTCCACTGCACCTTGCACATCCGGATTCTTTTATTTCTGGTGAGGCGTTCCAGTGTCTCCAAAATCCTCAGCTACGTTCACTTCATTCATGGGTAACACCACCTCAGGCGTCCTCAGGCATTTCTTGAGTTGTGACACATGGAATACATCGTGCACATCCGATAGATGAGCCGGTAACTCTAGTTGATACGCCACTTCGCCTTTCCTTTCCAAAACTTGAAAGGGTCCGATGTATCGAGGTGACAACTTCCCTTTCACCTTGAACCGACGAAGTCCTCTGATAGGGGACACCTTGAGATAAACATAGTCTCCCACGTTGAAAACGAGCTCTCTTCTTCGTACATCTGCATAGCTCTTTTGGTGTGTCTGTGCTATCCTCAAGTTATTGCGAATTTCCCTCACCTTCGCCTCGGCTTCTTGTAGTACTTCTAGACCAAACACTTTACTTTCCCCTGTTTGGTTCCAAAATAGGGGAGTTCTGCACTTCCTCCGGTACAAAGCTTCAAACGGTGACATCTTCATACTAGCTTGATAGCTATTGTTATAGGAAAACTCCGCATACGGTAAGTTCTTGTCCCAACTCCGATTGTTTTTGAGTGCACATGCCCTCAGCATATCTTCAAGGATCTGATTGGTTCTTTCCGTCTGCCCATCAGTTTGGGGATGATAGGCAGAACTAAAGTTTAGATAGGTTCCCATGGTTTTGTGCAACTTCTACCAGAACCTTGAGGTAAACTGTGTCCCTCGATCCGACACAATCTTCTTTGGCACTCCATGGTAACACACGATCCTTGACATGTACAACTCTGCCAATTTGGATCCGCTGTAGCTTTCCTTCATGGGGATGAAATGTGCTACCTTGGTTAGCCTATCAATGATGACCCATATTGAATCATATCCTGATTGGGTCCTAGGCAATCCCACGATGAAATCCATGCTGATTTCTTCCCATTTCCATTCGACACTTTGAGTGGTTGCAACAATCCCGCGGGTCGTTGATGTTCTGCTTTCACCAACTGACATGTGTCACATAGGGCAACATGTTCCGCGACATCTCGCTTCATGCCATACCACCAATACCTGCCCTTGAGGTTCTGGTACATCTTCGTACTCCCAGGATGAATGGAATAGTCGGAATCGTGAGCCTCCTTCAAAATCAATTCACGGATCTCCTTTACTTCAGGCACACAGATCCTTTTCCCGTGCCACACCGTACCTTGTTCATCCTCTCTGAAACTTGGAGCTTTATTTTCCTTGATGAGTTGCCTGATTTCCTGTATCTTCTCATCATTCTTTTGACCCTCGCGTATGTCTCGCTCTAGTGTGGAGTCCACTTCCATGGCGATGGCCTCACCACTATTTACTAGACATAGATTGAGCCTTATAACCTCGTCCTTCAATTCTGCAGGCATTTCCTTCAAGCTCAACTTATTGACCTGCACTTTCCGACTTAAAGCATCGGCCACGACGTTTGCTTTCCCAGGATGATAGTTGATGCCTACATCAAAGTCATTGATTAGCTCTAACCATCTCCTTTGTCTGAGGTTGAGATCTGGCTGTGTGAATATGTACTTCAAACTCTTATGATCCGTATATATCTCGGTCCTCTTTCCCATCAAATAGTGCCGCCAAATTTTCAACGTGTGTACCACTGCGGCTAGTTCTAGGTCATGTGTAGGGTAGTTCTTCTCGTGCTTCCGAAGCTGCCGGGATGCATATGCCACGACATGCCCTTCTTGCATGAGAACACATCCCAACCCGTTTCCAGAGGCATCGCAGTACACCGTAAATCTCTTTTGCATATCTGGCATAACCAGCACTGGGGCTGTTGTCAATCTTTCCTTTAACTCCTGAAAACTCTTCTCGCACTGCGGCGTCCATGTGAATGTGATTCCCTTCTCCAACAGTTTAGTGAGAGGTCTCGAGATCTTGGAGAATCCTTCAATAAACCGTCGATAGTATCCAGCCAATCCCAAGAAGCTTCGAACTTCCCCGACATTTTCAGGGGTCTTCCACTTCTGTATATCCTCGATTTTGGCGGGATCTACGGAGATTCCTCCCTCTGAGATTGTATGTCCTAAGAAGGGAACTCTCTTCAGCCAAAACTCACACTTGCTCAACTTAGCATATAGTTGGTGTTCTCTCAGCCTTTGCAACACCAACCTTAGATGTTTCTCATGTTCTTCTTCATCTTTGGAGAAGACGAGAATGTCATCTATGAAAACCACCACAAATTTGTCCAGATATTCCATGAATACCTTGTTCATGAGATACATGAAGTATGCCGGGGCATTAGTTAGCCCGAAAGGCATGACGGTGTATTCATACAGTCCGTACCAAGATACGAAAGCTGTCTTGGGAATATCAGATTGCCTTATCTTGAGTTGGTGGTATCCCGACCTGAGATCAATTTTCGAGAACACACAAGCTCCCCTCAACTGATCAAACAAGTCTTCAATGCGGGGTAATGGGTACTTATTCTTGATGGTTACCTCATTCAAAGCACGGTAATCCACGCATAACCTTTGGGTTCCGTTTTTCTTGGGCACAAATATCACCGGAGCTCCCCATGGTGAGGAACTAGGGCGGATATACCCCTTCTCCGTCAATTCTCTCAAATGATCCTTGAGTTCTTCTAGCTGCTTGGAGTCCATCCGATAAGGTCTATTGTATATCGGGGCTGTTCCAGGCACTAGCTCAATTGCAAATTCCACTTCACGATCGGGAGGCATACCTGGCAATTCTTCCGGAATAACGTCTGAATATTCCCTGATAGTCCTGATTTCCTCAACTTTCACCTCAACTTGATTTAATTTAATGTCCCTCCTAGGCTCGTGTATTGTTATGAACTTTACTCTTGTGCCACTAGTGAGTTAGTTCCACCGTTCTGGTCGAACAATGAATGATTCCCTTATGTTTGGTCAACCAATCCATGCCCAAAATAATATCGATCCCTTGGGAATTTATCACTATGAGGTTAGCAGTAAACACTACCCCATTAATGTCTAGATTCACCTTGGTACACACTTGTCTTGTCCTTATTTCTCCACCTGGAGAGTCTACGGCTAGCATATGGTTCATTTGTGTTGTTGCTAGGTCATACTTCTTAACAAACCCTTGAGCAATAAACGAGTGGGTAGCACCAGAATCAAACAGCAGGGTTGCAAGGTGTAAATTGGAAGGAAACTTAACAACTACCACGTCGGGTGCATCTTGTACTTCCTCCATAGTGACGTGGTTCACCCGTCCTCTCATTACATTCTGCTGTTGTGGCTGCGCGGTCTTCTTCTTTGGGCATTTGTGGGCGTAGTGCCCCACTTCACCGCAGCTAAAACATTGCACCCCAACCTTAGGTGCCTGGCCTTTGTTGTCTTGGGGTTGGTTTGGGGGTCCTTGCACTGCTGGTCGAGGTGGATATGCGGGGCGAGGCTGCTGCACAAACTGACGTTGCGGCTGTGCTGGTGCTGCCGGAGGCCTGTAGTTCGGGTTGTACCCTCTTGGTGTTGAGTAGGGTACCGCAGCACGGTTCGTCTGCCCTGCTAGTTGCTGCATCAGACGTGGGCGGGTGTTGCTCCCTGAGGCTTGATGTGACCACCCGGCCTTCCTCTTATTCTCATTTTCCAAGGCCTTTAGCTTCCTTTCTACCACAAATGCTCTATCCACCATCTTTTGGAAGCTTTCATACTCATTTGAGGACATTGCACACTGCATCTCCGTGGTAAGTCCTTCCACGAAACAATCTTGTTTCTGCTCATCAGTCTCTATGTCTCGTGGGGCATAATGGGATAGTTGAGTAAATTTAGTAAGGTATTCCCTCACCGTCATGTTCCCCTGCTGCAGTCCCAAAAACTCCTTCCTCTTGTTTTTGAGTTCACCTCTTGGGATGTAATGGTTGCGGAAGCTACACTTGAAATCTTCCCAAGTGATGTTCTCAGGGTCATGATGGGCGGCCACGTAGGCGGTCCACCAATCAGCAGCAGGTCCATGCAATTGATGAGAAGCAAACAGCACCCTCTCATACCCTTGGCACTGTATGATCCTCATCTTACTTTCAATGGTCTTCAGCCAATCATCTGCCTCCAGAGGTTCAGCAGCACTTGCAAACTTTAGAGGTTGAGTTCCTAGAAACTCACTCAACCTTGGTTGGCGTGGTGCAGCTTGTGGAGGTGGAACTTGATGCAAGTTGGCCACCACTTGAGTCAAGTTCTGAATGAGCTGATTCTGATTCTCCAGCATTTGGTGGAGGGGATCAACTCCTTCACGGCGACCACCCCGGTCCTGGCCTCCAGAAAGATGAGGGTTGCATGCCTCATCGTTGTTGTTGGCGGGGTTGGCAGCACGTCCTTTTCCTCTTCCGGCCATCTGGTAAAATCAACCAATGTTAATTTGAAAGCATTTAGTATCATCTTACTACTTTCATTTGTTTGTACTTTGAAGTGTTGAGGTTTTGTTATACTTTTACAAGGGTTCATATCTCACACCAAATAGATGCACTATTATTTCATGTGGGTTCACACACCAAAGCAAAACAATCTAAAGACGAGGCCGTGGACAATTGCTCATGGCTTCCACAACTCACGTCACACACCAAGCATTAACACACCATTAACTACGTAACGACTCGACTACTCGACATCCTTCTAATTTAAGGGAAAGGCTCTACGCTACTCGTTTTCTTGAGCTGGCTCCTCGGGATCTTCCTCATCATTTCGGCTGCCTTCTGACTCTGCTTTGGGTGGGGAGGCTGCTGGTGGAGAAGTGCGACGACGCCTGATCGCTCGGCGATCCGGGGAGTCAGGAGTCCATGTATCATTCACGGTGACACACAGTTCATTTCCATCTCCTCTTTCTCTCGCCCTTAAGAAGGCTCGCAGCAACGCCTCCGTTTCCTTCAGGGTGTCTCGGACATCCTGAAGCTCTTGTTGACACTCCTGCAGTCGAGTGCTGAGCATAGCAACATCTTCCAAGCACAAGTCCATGTGCTCATGAGAAGTCCCTTGCTGCACCGGCGGGTACTTGTATTCCGTGGTACCACTCTCACGTTGGAGGACATACATGTACTCAGTTTTGTCCAAATGGCGACGATAGATGTGACTCTGGCAGGTGATGGCCTCCCAGGTGACATCCTTCTCCGCATCGACTTGTGTCGCTCTACAAGCTGGAGAGTGGTGGATCTTAAGCAGCTGATTTTCGTGTATAATCCTCATCTCTAAGCTCCATTCTTCCCTCTTCTCACGGATGGTCCTGGTGGAGTTATAGTGGATGATTAGCTTGCCCGTGTTGCCGGCGGCTTCGAGCATACGCCGAAGACGGCGCAATAAGCCTCCTACTGCCAATCCGTAGGAAAGGTACGTCACCGGACGGCTCTCCTCTCTTTCGGCAAGGGCAACTACGGGAACTCTCCCTCCTGTGGACTTGCGAGCGGTGCGAATCATGCGAACCATCTAAAACAAAAAGAATTTAAAATTAGGTTAGATAAACTCTCAAACAAAAATCCTATTTTGAATGAAAGTTGGGTTAAGATGAAGAAAGTGACTCACTTAAATAACACTTTTCAATTCCACACCTTTGTAAAATAGTTTTTAAGAAAATAGGGCCCTTAAATACGTCTATTTCTACCTAGGTCCACGTTCCTACGGGCAACCTTGGCTCTAATACCACTTCTGTCACACCCGGTTTTTCCGAAGAAACAACCAAGTGAATATCACATGTATGCCAGGATCATTTTCTCATACATGTGATGACAAATAGTGAAGCATCATTTATTACAAGCCAGGTGTCGAATATAAATAAGTCTTACATCGCAAATGTCTCAATGGACAATAATACGTTCATCACAAGTAAATAAACTAGCAGCGGAATATTATTCTTGAGGGCTCCATCACAGGCGTTGCCCGGGGTCTCCATGAACCTAGAAACCTTCTTCGGGTCCAAAGTCTTGGTCATTATACACCACCTCATTATCTTGACCTGAGCAGCAATATAAACCAACAAAATATGCAAGGTTGAGTACCAATGGTACTCAGCAAGTGTGGGAAAATTATATCATGCATGGCTAGAACAAGGAGAGGTTGAACTCATGGTTAAAGCACTACGCAATTAATACCTATCACCTTAGCTTATTAAGCACCTACATTACTACACAGGTGAAATGGTCCCAATCTCCCAACCCATCATCATAACCAATAACCATAACATCATTTCCAATGTTAAGCTCCCCGCTTAACATCCACAACTTCCAAAACCATCAATCCTCTAATCATGAATAAGTCCAAGCCGCTCTTGACCGTGAGCACGGCTGTCATGACAGTTTTGACTCTGCAGAGTTTGTACCACTGTACCCACATGTAGTGATTTCATCCCCCGTTGCCGGGTGGACTAAAAGAACCTCCATTATGCCAGTGGCTACGATCCACATTCACACTTCCCAGGTGTGTAGCCAGGAGATCACTACGAAGCCTTTACAAAGGGATTCCCGACGAGCATGGGCCCACTGAGGTTTCACCCCTAACAGCATACAAGAGGCTCCAACCCCGCTGCAGTGGCCCCCTCTTGAGCCTTGCGGTTCATATGGTAGTCCAGCTGACACCTACTCCCCGCACCATCCAACACACCCATACTACGCCGGGGATACACCTAATTAATTGGCCAAGCTGCCCCATCTCAGCATGTGGTTGGCACTGTAAAGCCAGGTTACATGCTCCATGAACCGGTCCTTAGGATCCAGGCAAGTACTAAACACAAACTCGAGTCTCGTGCACCCAGCACACAACCAAAACATCCAACTTGCCTTGATCCCTACCTCTACATAACTCACAATATCTCATTCAAGAGTATGGTAAAATAAACTGATGATCTCATATCCCAAACATCCCATTCTAAGCATGGCTAAGCATATGCATAATAATAAATGACATGATAAAATAAATCCCAACCCAAGCTACAAGGAAACAAGGTAATGCAATTCTAGGGAAACTTCCTAGCATGGGTTTCATATTTAACTTGACAATGCAAATAATTCTATCTACACATCCTAGCATAGGATCAAAGTGGTCAAGGACACTTGCCTCCTTCCTGCTGCTCTTGAAATGGGTAGTCCTGATCTTGGAAAGGAATAACTTGCTCTTGAGCAGGTTCTACATCATACTATCACACATAGCAAAAGAAAAACAGCAATCATAAGACATAGTTCACACTTCTACTTCATACAAACCACACATTCACATTTATGAAAGTCCTTCACCATTATATATGTTGTGGTTACTTTATGTGTGTTGAGTTGTGGCTTGCATGCTTTTTTAATCATGTGTATATGATTCCTACTTTTGTGTTCCCATTTATACTTACCTACTATTTATATATGAGTTTCCAATAAATTCCTTATATTCAACTACTACACTTTTTCACTACCAAGTATGTATGAAAAGTATTTTTCTTCTCCATATGTGCCTTTAGAATTTTTACCAACCTTAAACTGAATTCTTTGGATTTTAGAAACTCCATTTATCATTTACTAGTTGCTATATTTTCAGATTTATTTTCCTATACATAAATGTGTTCTTTATTATGAAATTAGTAATACACATCATTTAAACAGAATAGGTTCTGGTCCTAAATAATTTAATAACATATTTTGACCTTTGCCTCTGATGTAAACTATTTCACAATTATTTTCCCTATTTTCTAAAATTATTCATTACTTAAAAATGTGTCCCTAAATGTGAATAATAAATTAAACAGATTCAATTCAGCCCAAAATATGTTTTTATCTTACTCCAAAGTTTTCTAAATACTGAGAAAGTTTTTAATTTAATTATGACAATATGTTTGTCCCACTTTTTAATTTTTAAACACTAGCCACATATTCAATTTCCTAATTTAAATACTAAACAGGGCTAAAAAGGCAAACTCACCCCATTACAGGGTCTATAATATTATTTTCAGAATTTCCAGGGGTCTAGCTACACTTATCAGAGGTGTTTTTCCTAATTTTCATTAAGTCCAGTGGCTAAAACTGATTTTTAAATGAATTTACATGATTTTCTGGAGTTCCAAGGGCTAGATCAGAAGTTTCCGGGGCTAGCTCTTATTTCCCGGGAACCCCAGGGGGTAGCACGTAAGATTTCCAGTCTTTATAACGCGGGGCTGACGTGGACCGTCCGATTTTAAACCGACGGCTGAGATTATAATGCCGAACCGGTACGTGGGGGTTTAAAACCTACCGTGCGATTTAAAATAAACGGCGCACAAGCGGCCACGTCGCTCTGATCGAGCGCGGGCGGCGCTGCCGGCGGCGCACGGCGGCGGGAAGCGGCGATCTCGCTGGAGACTTTCGGATCTTTGAGAATTCTTCCTAGAACTGTGATTTTATGGCATAGATCGGTAGAGGGGAGGTCGGGGATCTCACCTCGGGGGTTTTCTTGAGCTCAGAGGTCCTGGAAAGTGATCGGCGACGAGGTCCGAGGCGAAACCACGGCGAAGCTCGTCGGCGCTGTGTTTACACCGCAAGTCACCGAGTTTTCTGCACTTGCAAGGATCCCCGGAGGCAGTGGATCAAGACCAGCGAGTTAGATCGGAATTTCCGAGCTTAGATCGACCAGAATTCGCCGGAGAAGTCTCGGTTCTCACCGGAGTAAAAATCGGCGATTGCGGGGGAAAAACAGAACGAGGCCGGGGTTTTTATAGATGGGGGAGGGCGGCGGGGTGGTTTAGATCATGTCCGCATCGCCTACGAACAGAATTCAGCGGGGATACGCCGAAATCCCGATCGGTTTTGATTCGGGTGCGAGGGAGTCCGGCGCTGTCGCGAGGTAGACGACGATCGGGTGGGTCCCGCCTGTCAGTGTGAGGAAGCAGCGCGCGCGGCTGCAGGCTGGCGCGGGCGCTGGCTGGGCCGGCTGGTGGGTTTCGGCCCACTGGCCGGTTTTTTCTGTTTTCTCTTTTTCTTTTTCTATTTCTTTTCTAATTTGAGTTTAATTTGAATTCCAGTTTGAATTTGAATTTTTGCAAAACATGCAACACGTCCAAAAAAATTTAAATCCCCCTCTTAACATGATTTAGGGTTTTGAATCAAAATTTTGGGGTGTTACATTTTTCCCCACGATCCACCGTTTTTCTCTCCGGTGAGAACCCGAGCTTCTCCGGCGAATTCTGCTCGATCTTCGCTCGGGAATTCTGATCTAACTCGCTGGTCTTGATCCACCGCCTCCGGGGAACCTCGCATGTGCAGAAAACTCGGTGGTTTGCGGTTCAAACACAACGCCGACGAGCCTCGCCGTGAATTCACCTCAGACCTCGTCGCCGATCGCTTTCCAGGACCTCCGAGCTCAAGAAAACCCCCGAGGTGAGATCCCCGACCTCCCCTCTACCGATCTATGCCATAAAATCACAGTTTTAGGGAGAATTGACGAAGATCCGAAACTCTCCGGCGAGATCGCCGCCTCCCGCCGCCGTGCGCCGCCGGGCAGCGCCGCCCGCGCTCGATCAGAGCGACGTGGCCGCTTGTGCGCCGTCTATTTTAAATCACACGGTAGAATTTAAATCCCCGCGTACCGGTTCGACGTTATAATCTCAGCCGTCTGTTTTAAATCGGATGGTCCACGTCAGCACGGCATTATAAAGGCCGGGATTCTTACGTGCTACCCCCTTGGGTTCTCGGAAAATAAGAGCTAGCCCCGGAAACTTCTGATCTAGCCCCTGGAACTTCAGAAATTCATGTAAATTCAATTAAAAATCAGTTTTAGCCCCTGGACTTAATAAAAATTAGCAAAATCCCTCTGTTATGTGTAGTTAGACCCCTGGAAATTCCTAAAATAATATAATAGACCCTGTAGTGGGGTGAATTTACCCTTTTAACCCTATGTGATATTAAATTTAGGAATTTAACTATGTGTTTAGTATTTAAAATTTAAAAGATGGGACAAACACATTGCAAATTCAAATTAAAAACTTTCCTAGTACTTGCAAAACTTTGGAGTGAGATAAAAATAGATTTTTGGCTCAAATGAATCTGTTTAATTGATTATTCATATTTATTAGTTATAGGGACATATTTTTAAGTACAGAATAATTCTGAAAATTAGTAAAATAAATGTAAAATAGTTCACATCAGAGGAGAAGTTCAAAAATATATTATTATATATTTTAGACCCAAAACTTATTCTGTTTAGATGAGGTGTCTTACTATTTTTATAATAAAGTTCACATTTAGGCATAGGAAATAAATCTGAAAATATAGCAAACTAGGTATGAATAACTAGAAAATAATAAATGAAGTTTCCAAAATCCAAAGAATTCAGTTTAGTGTTGGTAGAAGGTCTGAAGACACATATGGAGTAGGAAAATACCTTTCATGCATACTTGGTAGCTAAAAGGTGTAGTAATTGAATATATGGAATTTATTTAAATTGGAAACTCATATGTAGTATGCAAACATAAATGTGAATACAAAAGTAGAAATCATATAAACATGTCTAAAAGTGCATGTAAGCCAAAAATCAACACACATAGAGTAACCACAACACATAGAATTGTGAATCGCTTTCATAAATGTGAATGTGTGGTTTGTATGAAGTGGAAGTGTGAACTATGTCTTATGACTTGTTGTTTTCTTTTGCTATGTGTGATGGTATGAGTAGAACCTGCTCCAGAGCAAGTTCTTCCTTTCCAAGATCAGGACTACCCATTCCAAGAGCAGCAGGAAGGAGGCAAGTGTCCTTGACCACTTTGTTCCTATACTAGGATGTGTAGATAGAATTATTTGCATTGTCAATTGAAATATGAAACCCATGCTAGGAAGTTTCCCTAGAATTGCATTACCTTGTTTTCCTTGTAGCTTGGGATGGGATTTTGTTCTATTTTGTCATTCATTCATATTACTTATGCTTAGCCATGCTTAGAATGGGATAAATGGGATATGATATCATCAACTTGGTTACTTTACTCTTGAATGAGATATTGTGAGTTATGTAGAGGTAGGGATCAAGGCAAGTTGGATGTTTTGGTTGGTGCTGGGTGCACGAGACTCGGGTTTGTGTTTCGTACTTGCCTGGATCCTAAGGACCGGTTCATGGAGCATGTAACCTGGCTTTACCGTGCCAACCACATGCTGAGATGGGGCAGATTGGCCAATTAATTAGGTGTATCCCCGGCGTAGTATGGGTGTGTTGGATGGTTCGGGGAATAGGTGTCAGCTGGACTACCATATGAACCGTAAATCTCAAGAGGGGGCCACTGCAGCGGGGTTGGAGCCTCTTGTATGCTGTTAGGGGTGAAACCTCAGTGGGCCCACGCTCGTCGGGAATCCCTTTGTAAAGGCTTCGTAGTGATCTCCTGGCTACACACCTGGGAAGTGTGAATGTGGTTCGTAGCCACTGGCATAATGGAGGTTCTTTTAGTCCACCCGGCAACGGGTGATGAAATCACTACATGTGGGTACAGTGGTGCAAACTCTGCAGAGTCAAAACTGTCATGACAGCCATGCACACGGTCAAGAGCGGCTTGGACTTATTCATGATTAGAGGATGATGGCTTTGGAAGTTGTGGATGTTAAGCGGGGAGCTTAACATTGAAAATGATGTTATGGTTATTTGATTTTGATGATGGGATGGGAGATTGGGACCATTTCACCTGTGTAGTAATGTAGGTGCTTAATAAGCTAAGGTGATAGGTATTAATTGCATAGTGCTTTAACCATGAGTTCAACCTCCCCTTGTTCTAGCCATGCATGGCTTAACTTTCCCACACTTGCTGAGTACCATCGGTACTCAACCTTGCATATTTGTTGGTTTATATTGCTGCTCAGGTCAAGATAATGAAGTGGTGTTTAATGATCAAGACTTTGGGCCCGAAGAAGGTTTCTAGGTTCATGAAGTCCCCCGGGCAACGCCTGTGACGGAGCCCACAAGAATAATTATTCCGCCGCTATTTTATTTACTTGTTATGAACTTATTATCGTCCATCGAGACATATGCTATGTAAGACTTATTTATATTCAACACCTGGCTTGTAATAAATGATGCTTCATATTTGTCATCACATGTATGAGAAAATGATCCTGGCATACATGTGATATTCACTCGGTTGTTCTTCGGAGAAACCGGGTGTGACAGAAGTGGTATCAGAGCCAAGGTTGCCCGTAGGAACGTGGACCTAGGTAGAAATGGATGTATTTAAGGGCCCTATTTTCTTAAAAACTATTTTAAAAGGTGTGTGTTGAAAAGTGTTATTTAATGGAGTCACTTTCTTCATCTTACCCCAACTTTCATTCAAAACAGGATTTTTGTTTAAAAGTTTATCTAACCTAAGTTTAAATGCTTTCTGTTTTAGATGGTTCGCATGATTCGCACCGCTCGCAAGTCCACAGGAGGGAGAGTTCCCGTAGTTGCCCTTGCCCAAAGAGAGGAGAGTCGTCCGGTGACGTACCTTTCCTACGGATTGGCAGTAGGAGGCTTGTTGCGCAGTCTTCGACGTATGCTCCAAGCCGCCGGCAATACGAGCAAGCTAATCATACACTATAGCTCCACCAGGACGATCTGTGAAAAGAGGGAAGAATGGAGTTCAGAGATGAGGATTATCCATGAAAATCAGCTGCTTAAGATCCACCGCTCTCCAGCTTGTCGAGCGACACAGGTCGATGCGAAGAAGGATGTCACCTGGGAGGCCATCACCTACCAGAGTCACATCTATCGTCGACACCTGGACAGAACTGAGTACATGTATGTCCTCCAGCGCGAAAGTGGTACAACGGAGTATAAGTACCCGCCAGTGCAACAAGGGACTTCCCATGATCACATGGACTTGTGCTTGGAGGATGCTGCTATGCTCAGCACTCGACTGCAGGAGTGTCAGCAGGAGCTTCAGGATGTTCGGGACACCTTGAAGGAAACCGAGGCGTTGCTTCGAGCCTGCTTGAGGGCGAGAGAAAGAGGAGATGGGAATGAACTGTGTGTCACCGTGAATGATACATGGACTCCTGACTCCCCAGACCGCCAGGCGAGCAAACGTCGCCACACTTCTTCAGAAAGTATAACAAAGCCTCAACACTTCAAAGTAAAAACAAGTGAAAGTAGTAAGATAATACGTAATGCTTTAAATTAACATTTGGTTGATCATGCTAGATGGCCGGAAGAGGAAAGGGTCGTGCTGCCAACCCCGCCAACAACAACGATGAGGCCTGCAACCCTCATCTTTCTGGGAGCCAAGACAGGGGTGCACGCCATGAGGGAGTTGATCCCATCCACCAAATTCTTGAAAATCAAAATCAGCTCATCCAGGACCTGACTCAAGTGGTGGCCAACTTGCATTAAGTTCCACCTCCACAAGCTGCACCACGCCAACCAAGGTTGAGTGAGTTTCTAGGAACTCAACCTCCAAAGTTTGCAAGTGCTGCTGAACCTCTGGAGGCAGATGACTGGCTAAAGACCATTGAGAGAAAGATGAGGATCATACAGTGCCAAGGGTATGAGAGGGTGCTGTTTGCCTCTCATCAATTGCATGGACCTGCTGCTGATTGGTGGACCGCCTACGTGGCCGCCCATCATGACCCTGAGAACATCACATGGGAAGAGTTCAAGCGTAGCTTCCGCAACCATTACATACCAAGGGGTGAACTCAAAAACAAGAGGAAGGAGTTCTTGGGGTTGCAGCAAGGAAACATGACTGTGAGGGAATACCTCACTAAATTTACTCAACTCTCCCGTTATGCCCCACGGGACATAGAGACTGATGAGCAGAAATAGGATTGTTTCGTGGAAGGACTTACCGCAGAAATGCAGTGTGCAATGTCCTCCAACGAGTATGAAAGCTTCCAAAAGATGGTGGACAGAGCATTTGTGGTAGAAAGGAAGCTGAAGGCCTTGGAAAATGAAAACAAGAGGAAGGCCGGGTGGTCATACCAAGCCTCAGGGAGCAACACCCACCCATGTCTGATGCAGCAACCCGCAGGGCAGACGAACCGTGTTGCGGTACCCTACTCAGCACCAAGAGGGTACAACCCGAACTACAGGCCTCGGGCAGCACCAATACAGCCACAACGTCAGTTCGTACAGCAGCCTCGCCCTACATATCAACCTCGACCAGCCGTACAAGGACCCCCAAACCAACCCCAAGACAACAAAGGCCAGGCACCTAAGGTTGGGGTGCAATGTTTCAACTGTGGTGAAGTGGGGCACTACGCCCATAAGTGCCCAAAGAAGAAGCCCACGCAGCCACAACAGCAGAATGTAATGAGAGGACGGGTGAACCACGTCACCATGGAGGAAGCAAGAGGCACCTGAAGTGGTAGTTGGTAAGTTTCCTGCCAATTTACACATTGCAACCCTGTTGTTTGATTCTTATGCTACCCACTCGTTCATTGCCCAAGGGTTTGTTAAGAAGCATGACCTAGCAACAACACAAATGAACCATATGCTAGCAGTAAACTCTCCAGGTGGAGAAATAAGGACAAGACAAGTGTGTCCCAAAGTGTTGTTGTAGTTGTAGAGCTCACTAAGTTTATTTTCCTATTTGGGCATCACCACATCGGAGGAAAGTGTTTCTTGTTTGATTGTGGACTTCCGATGTGAGGGCTGCCTAAGGCATAATAATCTGCTGCTATTAAACTGAAAGTAAGGATTAACGTGTAGGCGTGTCATTATTGCATCATACTTTTCCTATGTTAGTAATCCCTGCATGTAGAGTTCCATGTTTAGGAGTGTCGGTTAAGTCTTACTGAGCCATCGTGCTCACGGTTGCATTATTAGTGTTTTGTAGGTTATAAAATTTGCTATGAAGATGGTTGTTCGTTGAGCCATCAGAGACTCACCGGAAACCCTGCCGCTGCACTCATCTTTGTGGAAGCTAGTAAGAAGCGTCCGCAGGCTGGACGTCTTCTCTTTTGCATAGTTAGGACCGAGAGTAAGTGTGTATGTATATTCCACTGTGTGTACCTTCGTGGCACATTATTTTGTAAATGACACTATCTTGAGAAATAAAAGACTTTGTACTTTATGGTTCTTTTCGTGTATGCTGTTGGGTGCCGCATCGCACGGCACCACCCAATGTGTATTCTGGAGTGTGGATCCCGAAAGGGGTTCCCCACAGGCGTATGCTATAGTTGTAGTGCTCATTAAGTTTATCTTCCACTTTGGGCATCACCACATCGGAGGAAAGGGTTTCTTGTTTGATTGTGGACTTCCGATGTGAGCGCTGCCTAAGGCATATTAATCTGCTGCTATAAAACGGAAAGTAAGGATTAACATGTAGGCGTGTCGTTATTGCACCATATTTTCCTATGTTAATAATCCGTGCATGTAGAGTTTCATGGTTTTGTAGTGTCGGTTAAGTCTTGCTAAGACATCATGCTCAAGGTTGCATTATTAGTGTTTTGTAGGTTATAAAATTTGCTATGAAGATGGTTGTTCGGTGAGCCATCAGCGACTCACCGGAAACCATGTCGCTGCACTCATCTTTGTGGAAGCTAGTAAGAAGCGTCCTCGGGCTGGACGTCTTCTCTTTTGCATAGTTAGGACCGAGAGTAAGTGTGTATGTATATTCCACTGCGTGTACCCTCGTGGTACAATATTTTGTAAATGACATTATCTTGAGAAATAAAAGACTTTGTACTTTAGGGTTCTTTTCGTGTATGTTGTTCGGTGCCGCATCGAACGGCACCACCCAATGTGTATCCTGGAGTGTGGTCCCGAAAGGGGTTCCCCACAGGCGTGGTACCAGAGCCGCATTGGGAATAGCACACATGAAGAGAGCTTATTTTCGAAAACTTAGAAGTATACAAGTGAGGAACGTATAGTATGCCCACATAAGGACTATTAGTAGCATAGTTACTTAAGGTGGCAAGCTAACAGTGTGTTAATATTCAGTATTTCAATTTTGTAACGACGCACTTACGTGGAGGTAAAAATGGTAAGAAACGCCACCGAAAGCGGATCAATTTCTGTTAGCTCCCCCATACGAGGAAAGTAGTGTGGGATGTCCTGTTCAGCAATGGACGGGAAGTGAATATGTTTTCTAAGACTCTTCATGTCTTAGAGACATATGAAATGCACTAGCCTCCAATGCGCAAACCCAGGGGCAAGAGGAGGATACCCCCATCGTGTGGTTTGTAACACGAAGTGTGTTCTGTAGGACTCTTCATGCCCTATGAGGCATACAAAAGCGTTGGTTCACCGGTGTGCTTATTGCAAAGGTGTGGAGTCCCCGTCGGGTGGTGAATAACCTGATCATGTATCTTGAGACGTGGCTTGACTAAAGGACGGCCCGTATGGAAATGATACAGGGCGTATGTTTTTACTATGATATGGACCTGCCTGAAATGGAACAAATCGTTTTTCTGCAGGTACCTTACTCATGAGTAGAACATGTCGTTTAGAAAACGTGTATGAGTGATCATTTTAGTGCCACCACTTGAGATGTATATGCCAGTATAAAGCCAGTTAGGATTTTTGATTTTGTGAGGAAACGTAGTACCGTAATATGTTCTTAACTGCATGAAAAAGAATGTTTTCAAAGAAAAGAGAAATTTTGGAGTTTAGGATTCCGTTAGGGGTTAATGAACTCCTATATTGAACAAAGAGTCAATTGGGAGTTTAGTTTTCATCTTAAACATTTAGAAACAAATTTCCCTTTTTTGGCAAAATTTTTGCTAAAAATTGAACCGGGCATAACTTTTGATTGGTTGAACCAATAGAGATGAGGGATACATTTCTGGAAAGTATTTGAAGTCTTCTACAACTTTTCTGTAGGGAAAGGTCACGGTGTTCGGCGTCCTCAGGCGTCACGTGGTGGTGATCACGGTGTGCGACATCGTGGTGAGCGTGCGTTCGCTGGGTAGGAGACCTCGTCATGCCAGTACTGGACCAAGCCTCCAAGCTCTATCTGTGTGTCACAGTTTGTCGCCATGTAAACGCCATTATGGCAGGCGGCAACAAAGATTGTTGCAAAACTTTTCTATGGTGGTGCAGATATACTAGGGAGTAATAAAATAGTGGGGCTTTTATGAAACTGACCCCCTTTTAAATCTTAACTGCATATTTGACCCTCTTTTTTAGGGTGTGTGCATATGACCTTGTTTTTTCAAATTGAACAAATGGATTGACCCTGTTCCATTTAGTCTATTTAACGGTGTTAAGTTCATGTCAAAAAGACACTTTTATCCTTGCACCATTAATACCACTTTTTAGTGTAATGTTCATGTATGACCCTACTTTATACATCAAAATTTCAGAAACTATTAATATTATTATAGCAAAATTTAAGAAACATTTTAAACATGTTTTATCAATAATCTGACTGTGATGAAATTTGTAAATTGTAATAAATTTGGATTTAGAGAATTTGGGCAGCAGTTTCACTATATTTTTACTATTCTTCATATGCAAAATACTATAGTTTTCCATTGATTTGTGGCCGTGCCTGGGCGCCCCATCGTTAGCTACCTGTCCGTACTTCTGTGGGGACGGTGACCCCTGCAATACACATCCAACAACCGTAAGGATGCGTCCAGAGTGAATTTGACAAGTGCAGCTAGCAAGCTAGATCTTCACATACCGGGTGCAACATGAAATGCTGCGATCGAATTGCGCGGCAGGTGCGCGCGCGCATACACACGGACAAGCGCATGCATGCACCGCAGCGTCTCGGCCGCCTGCCGCCGCACAATGTTGCCACGGACCAGCTCCTGCAGCTTCACCAGCCCCTACAGTGCCTTCAGTGCACCTTCCGTCTCCCGCGTTCACTGCAGCCCGTCTCCCGCGCTTGCGGCCGCCCGCCGTCACGCTCGCTGCTGCGATTATAGCGCGCGTCGCCGACGACCGCCGCCTGCCACGCGCGCTGCCGACAACGGTCGTGTGGCCGCCTGTTGCCATCCGTCGCGCGGGCGGGCGCGCGCCCGCAGTTGCCCACCGCCGCTTCCGTCGCGGGCGCCCCGGCTGCTGCCTCCATCGCGCCTGTCGCGCCGCAGGCGCCCATAGGTTTTCGTCTGTCGCTCGTTGGATATGGAACACAAGCAGCTGCTCGCTAGGTAACCATTTCTGTACACGGGGGTATTTTGGTCTCTTTCTATTATTCATGTGATTTTCTTATTTCTTTTAATAATCCAAAATTAGATGAAGTTAACAGAAGTTAGAAAACAGGGTCAAACGGCGATTTCAATTTTAAAAACCAGAGTCAAATATGCAAACCCTAAAAAAAGGGTCAAAATACAAATGAAGTTTAAAATGGGGTCAGGAGCACAATTGTCCCTAAAATGTTTGACTGGTAGTTTGATTGATGCTTTTTGATTGTTTAGGTTGGTGAGTGGTTAGAGTAAAATGAAAGTTTACTAAAACGATGGCTATTCAGAAAATCTTGCGAACTTGATTGGAGAACAAATTGCTATTCTATGTTTTATGTCCCGAAAGTAGCATCTCTTCCTTATCTATTTTTTCTTTCTTTAAAGTTTTATTGGGTTAATTTTTGCAGCTAAAAACTGAAATTGCTTTGTATGAAATTGCCCACTGAATGCATTGCTGTAGTGTGCCATAGTTCCGGAAAGCAAAGTAAAAAATGTAGTTTGGGTAAAGTATAAAACTGACGTATTATGCCTCCGTTTAATTAGTTTTCTTGCCTTCTTGACATATCATTTTCCTCTCTCAGGCACCATTGTTACAGTTTGTTTATTGACAGCTGTCATGGTCTGGATTATTTAGATGAAGTCGTTAGTCTTTTAGGTCCTACGCCATGTTTGGCTCAATAAGTTGATTCAAGACACTACTTGTAACCTCTCGTTTCGGTTTGTAGACTTAAAAATTTGGCCCTAGTGTTACATGAACTCGGCACTTGGGTTCTTATGCTATGTTTATATCTGAGATGAAACAGCAGAGACATTCGGCCTAATTGAAACTGACGAACTGCTGAACAGGCATAGCGTGACCAACATAACTGTGGCATGAACAAATCACAGGTTGAACATGCAACATCAGATAACGACCAAATGTATTGAACCACAAATAGAATTCCCCGATCAATACCAAAATGCGGTAATTAACATATTTGAGTAGAAAATAGGTACACTTTTACCTGTTATATGTATCCGTGACCAAAGAAAACAGAATGGAAGACTACTCTCAAACTGATAAGGAGAAAACTACTCTCTGTAACTATCAACAATGCTCGATCTGTTCCAGGACATGGAAAAAAGTCAAGATTCCAACGGTTGAGAAACAGGAACCAGATACCATATCTATGATGCTATTATATTTGTACCGTGCTGAGTTCCATTGAAAATTTGAGGATATATGACTTCGAGCTGACAGTTCAATGCTGTTTCTTGTCAGACAACATCGGGATCTTTGAGAGAAACTTTGCATCGAGCACTGCATATTGCTTCTTTATCTCGATCAGGGCTTTCTCACCCACAACATCGACTTGATCTTCGTACTTCTCATATAGCATGGGTAGTGTATATGCCATCAGGAAAACTGCAAAGAGGGATCTATGTCATGAATGATGATAGCAAATAGGAGTACAATGTGATTATCTGGTTCAGAAGTATGGTAGGACATGCATATTTTGCCACACTTTTTCAGAAATATAATAGTTTTAAATGAATGCTCGTAATACCATTATTCTGATTTATAGCCCATTATTCTCGGTAATTGGAGAATCCGAAGAGGTAAGAAAAATACACAACAAGATATCCGTTTTCACAATTTCACACGAAGATTCAAAAATCTTGGTATATAAATTATCAAAATGAGGTAGTTAAGCAAAAAATATCACTTTAATTATGACTGTATTCTGTTCAAACTGAAATTGGGATGCTGCCTTGGAGGAGAGAACAAGGTGGCAAAAACTACATTTTCCATCTAGTTTATCATTCCAGTTTGAGAACAGAAAAGCTATTGCTATTATCAGAATATGCTAGATTGTATGTTCCTCTGTTTTACTATTCATAGTACCTCTGCATATTTTTATTAATTAACCCCCTTTTCTTCTGGCGAATAATATTATGGATGAAAACACAAACATAACCACGGATCATTTATGAATTGAGCGGAACCAATTGCAAGTATGATATATATATTCTAATTTTGGAAGTGTTTTCAATTGTGTAAAGAAACATACAACACTCAATTTCTGAAGACACTAGCGCAAATTAAGCTGCTTTGAATGCAAATATGGTAGATGAGAAGATTACTAGTGTAAGACAGAGTCAAGAAGCTGAAGCAGCTCCCAACTATAGAAATGAACCACAGGACGGCAATTGACTGCAAGAAAATTGTTCAGTAATAAACATCTATCTTACAGAAGAAAACAGGTAGAAAACGAAAGATGTAAAAAGTCATATTAAAAAGGGCATACCCAGTGCTGAAAGCTCCCACACATTGTGGGGTCTGGGGAAGGGAATTTCTAGGCAGCCTTCCCCTTGCTTATTTTGCAAGGAGGCTGATTCGAACCCAGGACCTCCAGGACACAAGTGGAGAAACTCTACCACTGCGCCAGGCCTGCCCTTCGTAAAAAGTCATATTACCGTCAGGTATATTTTGAGGTCTTTTCCAGAAGCAATGTTGCGCAAGGTGATGAAAGCCTCATTGATTTCTTTCCTCGCAATGTGAGCTAACTTGAGGCACTGAACTTCAGATATAATGAGGTCTGGGAACTTGGGAGGAGACCTGAATTTCAAAAACTGCTTTAGTCATGAAACTTTTTGTACAATCAGTCGACAGTGGTTTCCAGAGCACAATTCTTTAATCAATTGACTATTACATTAATTTTCCACTTACTAAATGAAAATCAAAGCTCTTTTAACATAGACATGTTTTCATTTCAGATGTTCTCAAAGCACAGATGTTTGCACAATGGTCAGTGCACATTTTGTTTTTTTAGGGGTCAGTGCACTTTTTGTTGACAAATAAAGAAAGCCAAGTGGTCGGTTAGCAAGGTTTGAGATTGGTTTTAAAAATAAAATTCTGGGTTAATATATATACAGAAGGAACGACCTGTTGATGAAGGACGCAGCATTGGCCCACACGAAGCAGACTGTGAGGAAGACGATGAGCGAGTGACAGAGGAAGGTGAGCAGGTGGTAGCCGATGCCCTCAAACAACAGCCAGATCACGGTCACGCCTGCTAGGATGCTCCCAGATGTCTGTTTGTTCCTCCATAGCACAAGATCAGCAGCTGAAAAAAGACGAACAGATTCAATGTTATCGTCATCAGCGGCAGCACACACCGAACTGACAACATCTACTTCAACATAAACTTTATGGATGATTTTCTGCTCCATTATAATTCTATAAATTGCATGAATGATCCGTTTTCTAATATGTCGTATCCAATCATGTTTATCAATCTCATTTACGGAGAAAGCTAAAAAAATCTATGATGCATGTCGGTGTGATGGGTGCTGAACGCATTTTGAGAAGACTGCAGATGACGGTTTTTTTACGCATTGCTGACAAGAAATCGGCCATGACATATGTACATACCTTTGCCGCCGCCAAGGACGTGATGCAGTGGATGCTTCCTCCCAAAGAGCTTCTTCTTCTTCTTGGATTTCTTTGGCTTCCTGTCATCGTCAGAGTCCGAAGAAGATGACGATGATGAGTGCTTGTACTCGTGGATCTTTTCTTTGATCTTCTCCAGTATGAACCCATGCTCCTCGTTTTCGGACATCATCCCCTCTCTTAATTTCTCGCACGTCAACAAAGAAAAAACAATTATACAGGCTAAACAAAACATATCTATGAACGCCCTAACTGTGATTAACTTAAACAGAGTGCGTGATCTAGACATCTGCAACCGCGACAATGAATTCAATTGAGAACAAGGAACGAAAACTTAAATGGAAAGACGGATTGAGAACCTTCCCGATATATCTGAAAAGGAGAGCAGAGATCAAGGTACTTACAGCAAAGATGATTTATCTATTGATCGATATCGCCCCGACCGCAGTTCTTGATTAACAAAGAAACGGATCTTTCCTTGTTCTTGATTATCTGGTGGGGTTCTTCTTTGGGTGAAAACCGAAATGGAAGGGGCAGCGTCGCAGATATAACGGTCGTGAGGCAAAGGCGGGGGCACCCAGAAATAGTATCCGATCCATCATTCAGTTTGATAACGTGTGGAAGCATTACAGCACACATGCATGCCGATTTTTGTGTCCCTCTTATATATATATATATATATATATATATATATATATATATATATATATATATACATCATTCAAGTTTTGTTTATTATGGGGTTCGAATTTTCATGTTTTCTAAATTATGTCATGTATGACTAGCATGAATTATATCTTCCCGCCCCAACAAAGATAGAAATCTATCAATGTACAACAAAATACGGATTTCCATAGTTGACAACAGATATCGAATAAAAAGATATACCTTCTCATCCATTAGTATCAGGCCTAGACTCATAACTCTTCTGTTTTGTTATTAACAAATTCCCAGAGTCTGGTCACTTTTCCTCCAACAATCCGTGTCTGTTCTTTTGTTGTCAACTTACTCAATTTTTTTGTATGCCGTTGGCTTTCTTCGTCGAGTCTCAAAGATACATATAGATCGAGTCAAAACATATTCATCACGTGAGTAGTAGGTAAAGATCATTAATTGCAGCTCCTTAGTTGGGTAGCCTCAAATAAGTTGAAACGCGTCAAATAATTCAAAACGGAGGGAGTATCAGTTGGAACGTGTAACTTTCTGTTTCTTAGTGATTATGTATTTATCGTCTTTATTGTATTTTGAAAAGAGGCCTACACGGATCTGACACGTCCAAATTTTAGAGACAGATCTCTAAATTTTCCACCTCCGTGGATCATTAAAATCTAGCCACATTTTTGTACTTAGTTACGTAAAAGAGATGGTGTCCATTATTTATTTTTTCTCTGATTAACATGAGAATTTCTTAGATGTGTAGAGCAAACTTGTATATTTCTTTTCATGACTACATATATATATATATATATATAATAGACGTTATCAAAAAACAGAGGTAGATCAAGTGGAAAATAATAAAGCCCACCCAGAAAACACCTTCAGTTTGAGATTTCACCGGACAACCCATTTTTGTGTAGAAGCCTACCCACGTGGTCCTTAGGTGGCTGAAACACCGTTCTTTATTCAGCCACCTATACTCTGATTCGAGCCATGGGAATTAATGTGGACCAATGTCGCCGCTTGTCCACCATGTCTGGCTGGCTCACTACTATGCCACCGCATCCGATCCGAGCAACCCAAACGGTTGTTTAAAGAGAAAAGGACTCGCAATTGTGATCGTCCTTCTTTTCGTGACGGATCGAGCTAGAGACGGGTAGAATGAGCAAGAGCAGTTTATGTTTGGAAAAGGGGAACTTCCAGGGTGGGTAGGGTTTTGAAACTAAACTATAGGTCTAGGATGGAATATAAAATTTGGGAAGACTCGAGGATATTTGCGATTTAGCTATACAAAAAATATGGAATGATGTGTGTCAATTACATTTTATCAGTTCAAATTTGCTATGTATATTATCAGTGCTCTTAAAATCAATTGTTCCTAAGACAACCACTTTGAAACTTGAAACCTATAAGACAATTTATTTTATAAACATAGAATAAATTAGCAAAACCTAAAAAATAAAACCGAAAGGCCAAATTGTCGCACACCAGAAAAAAAACTGCCACCGTCAACCACCTGTGCCTCTTCGTGTCACGGTCGCGACCGATCGCTCGCGCCCTTTCATGCCACAATCGCCACCCCGGCCCTCCTATTTAAACAATCGGAGACCCCCCTCCAAATCTTTTTCACCATTTGCACTCTTTTCTTCGGTGAGTGCCACCATCTATCTCCCCCAATCCTCTGAATTTCTTCTTCTTTTCTATGAGACCTAGATGTTGATTGTTTATGTGTAGGTGTTGCTTGATGTCAAGACATGACTGTTGACGGTGATCCATTGAACTAATCCTAGAGAGAAGAAGAGGTTCCACAACCAAGTCCAGGACGAATTGTGGTTGAGTCGATCAGGGAGGTCACGCAACATGTTTGAGTCAACAATAGTGCATATGAAGATATCATGGATGTTTTAGAAAGTCTTTGCACGTGTGCAAGGTGTGCATGAACGTGGTAACATTGTTCCAAGGCGCAATGAAGAGTTATAGACGAGAAGAAAAGGCCGGAATGGTTCAACCGGCTAGATTACTCGCTCAGGATGAAACTGAGGCAGTTATGGTGCGTTTATTGAAAGTTTTGAGTTGGTTATGTTAGGATTTTTTGTGAAGCATGAAGTTGAGCTGTTTTAGATATGTGTAGGACGTTTCTAAGGTGTTTGGAAGTCTTGGGATTGATTCTATCTGTGTATGGAAGAGTCTTAAGCAGTTATGATAAATTTTGGTTGAATCCAAGTAGGAGTAGGGAGTCCTACTTGGATTGGAGTTGCTTAAGGGCAGGTTATATAAGCTATGGGGCCATGGCTCTCGGAGTGCACGACTAATAGCTGCTTCTATTGTGCTTAGATCAATAAAATTCGTAGTACGTGAAGTGCTTTTGGGCCTTGGTCGTCCGGTTTGTTTGCTTCAAGCTTTTTTCCGGCGAGTCTCTACGCAACCTGACGCTGGATCGGTATTTCGATCACAACTCGTGTTTTACAGATCCAACTGTCGTGATTCTTTTTTATTGTCTTCACAACTAAATTATCTGTCATGTTTGAAAATTTCACAGTCATTGGTTTTGCAGTTTTTAAGTTACACAAGTTTCTTTGCAGCGTAGCAGATCTGTTTTTCACTTGGGTAGGACAGAATGATCTTTGCTCAATCTTTTGATCGTAACTTGAGTTCTACTCACTGTTTTCACGTGATTCTTGTCGCGTTGTCTTCCTGACTTGTTTATCTATTTCCTCTAGAGTTTTTATCATGTTTGAGGTCAGGGAACATACACGCACACACGTGTTCTTTTAGAAAGATCAATTTTTGTTGAGGGGTTACGTCTTCTGCTGAAATTTTTGTTTCATCTACCATTCACCCCTCTCTGGTAGCTGATCTTGTATCGTTCGATCCTAAAAGTCGCATCAGAGCCAAGTTGCATTAATTTAACAATTTTTTCTGGTTTTTAGATTTGATTCAATGGAGAGGTTGACGGGGTTCTGCACTCAGACCCCCGGGGAGAAGCACGAGGGTATCCCGGGAGGGACGATGGAGCAGGCCTGGTACAAGGAGCCTGGTGCCGACCCCTAGACAGGACGGAAGACCCATCCTCAAGACGACCCAGAAGGAAGTCCGAGCCTCGGAGGGAGGACCCGAACCCAACCTTGGGTAGGAGAGAAGCAGATGGCCTTCAATGTAGAGCTGGCGCCACCTCAGCCGAGTGGAAGGGTACTCGAGTACCCCTCTGGCCCCGGCATTGAATGCCCGTCACCTTCGATGGAACCGAAGAGGAGTGGAACGCGGGGCGCGCGTGCGCCTTGGTATGGACTACTCCCAGACGACGGGATGGGAGCAGGTATAGCAGCATGCTACATATATGGTGACTCCATCGAGTACCCTATCGAGCGTACGACAAGACAAGCAACTTCTGTCCCAAGACTTATCTCCCCACTGCGATACGGAAAGAGAGAGTATAAATGGAGTGAAAAGTCACCAACCGTCCACCGTCTGAGTGCCTTGACCAGCCAACCGGAGAGCCCAACTCCGAACCGGTCACTGAGAACTAGGTCACATATCGACCGCCTGGCGCCCCGAAGACTGGCGAGCTCTGACTGAGGCGCCATGAAGCGCTGGGTGACTTGCCGAAGCTGCGACTCCAGGGAGACGACGTCCGCCCATGTAGTGCCCAGCATCAGACCAGCATCCGGTCGCAAGTCACCGCCATCAAGCGCCGAGCCTTCTCTAATGTTTGCTCCTCAGTAGAGAGACAAGCTCGAAGACTCTCGACATCCTCCCTTCAAGCCTCAGCCAAATCGCTAGAGATGGTAATGTGCCCCTGCGTTTCTGCATCAAGACATAGCACAAAGATGCCAAGCCGACGATGATGCAAAAAGCTGAAAGAAGAAAGAGAAGAGGGGACCAACCCACGATTTGGTCCCTCGTCTTCTCCACGACAACCAAGGCTTCCTGGATCTCCCGTTGTATGCCAACAACTCCTCCGCGACGTGAGCCACGCCCCCTTGCTCGGTCTCGGTGACCGCACGAAGGCGGGCGAGCTTTGCGGACAAGGACGCTGCCCCTTCGATCGCGACCTCAGCTTCCCGAGCCGTTTCCTCCGCAATGGCCCGGGCCCTCTTGAGCTCCGCCCGCACCTCTACCAGCTCGGCTTCCACACGGTGATGATGATCCTCGCTCTATTGGAGACATCAGGAGTCCTCAGCAGCTCGACGAACTGGCACCTAACGACAAGGGAGAGCCCCTTGTCAGAACCCAAGAATTTACGATGGCTAGGAAAGAAGAAAAATTCTCACCAGACCGCTCAGAGACACCTCCCGCAATTGCCCGAGCATGAAATCCATACGGTCGCGCCTGCCAAGAGACTCGGCTAGACGCCAACCAGTTGGGAGCACGGGGAACCCAAGTCCCCTTCTCGCTCTCGCTCATTCGGCCCCGAGACACCACCGGCTTTGGCACCAGCAACCCCCGCACCTTGGGCCAGCAGACGCTCTAGCATCGACGGTCGGGGAATGACACCCACAGCCACCACTTCACCTCCGACGACAACGGGGACCGGGACAGGTGCCGAACCGGGTACCCCCGCATGGAGGGTTGAAGATAGCTCATGCCCCACCTCCCTGCTGAGGCGGGCGCTAGCGTGGCCACGTGTCCTTGGCATCACGTGCGCCTAGGCTCTAGAGCCAACACGTGCCCTTGGCCCCGGACCGAGCCTCCCCGCTGAGGTGAGGTCCGGAGCTGCCACGTGTATGTGGTCTTTGATCCAATTCTCTGCTGAGGAGGGCTCCAGAGCCGACACATGCCCTTGGCCCCGGACCAAGGCTCCCCGCTGAGGTGAGGTTCGGAGATGTCACGTGTTTCTAGGCTCTGAACCTCCTCCCTACTGAGGAGGGATTCAGAGCCGACACATTCCCTTGGCTCCAGACCAAGCCTCCCCGCTGAATTGGGGTCCGGAGCTGCCACGTTTATGTGGGCTCTGAATCTCCTCCCTGCTGAGGAGGGCTCCGGAGCTGACACGTGCCCTTAGTCCTGCACCAAGCCTCTACACTGAGGTGGGGACTGGAGCTGCCACGTGTATATGGGCTCTGAACCTCCTCCCTGCTGAGGAGGGCTCCGGAGCCAACACGTGCCATTGGCCTCGGATTAAGCCTCCCCGCTGAGGTGACGTCGAGAGCTGCCACGTGGACCCGGGCTCTTAGCCTCCTCCTAGCTGAGGAGGAATCCGGAGCAACCATGTGTCCCACAATCCATCGTGGGTCGTGGGTCGACGAAGTCAAGAAGGAAGTGCGCTGTCAGGCTATGCATTCAAGGCTCGCACCTTCCCCAGAAGCATGGTGCACGGCGCACGCCTCCATCCTCCGTCCGTTCACCATTACGGTAACAAGACAGGGCGGCGAGGCGTGACAGCGGCACAGTGCCGCCATGCAGAGCGAGAATACACAGCGATAAGACGGCGTCTTCATCATCATCTGCAGCGTGGTTAGAGGTGCTCAACATGCCAGGTGGCGGGTCTTAACTCCCCCTCCAAACACTCAACCCAAGGATGTAAAAACCCTAGATCATGTATAGGGTTCACGCTGCTTCGAAGCCACCTGTTGGGCCCTAGGCCTTATTGTAACCACCCCGTCCTTAAATTATAAAAGGACCGAGGTATCGACCCAACAAAAGGTTCTGATCCATTCGCAACCCCAAGAACACACACTCATATGCAAAAGCAATACAATAATCACCCCCATGGACGTAGGATTTTACGCTCCGGCGGCATGAACCACGTAAATCTCAGTGTTCACTCGCTCGCTCGAGTTGTGTTTTGTGAGACCTATGTGTGCTGAATACATTGGCAATTAGGATAAAAGTTAGCATTAACATTCAAATTTTTGAATATTGCCAAAACATTCTTCTGTGGCAAGGTCCGACAAGTTCTTTGTTAGGTCCGCCAAGTGTTGGCAAGGTCCGACGCAAGGTCCGGAGAGCTCCTGCAAGGTCCGGAGAGCTTCTGTGAGGTCCGGAGCTTGTTTTTAGGGAGCTCCCGTGAAGTTCAACTCGTAGAACTGCAGCGTCTTGTTTTTGCTTTTAACTCACAATGTTTCAAACTTGCTTTATGGGAAGGTTTGCTTAGTATTAATTTGCTAAGTTTTTGGTGTGTTTTGGTGGTTATGGCTGTTATCATTTGATATGGTTTGCAACATGCTTATGTGACGTGCTCATGTAAGGTGTTGTGGTTTTCGAACTAACGTGAGTCAAGTCGAGGACTTGTGCTCGGAAGAATTGGTTGTTTATTCATGTGCAGGTGTTGCTTGAGTTCAAGACATGGCTGGTGACGGGATCCTTGGACTAGTCTCAGGGAGGAGATGAGGTTCCAACAACCAAGTTCGGGAGGAGCTGTGGTTGAGTTGATCGGGAGGTCGCGCAACATGTTTGGATCAAGGGCAGTGTATATGAAGGTTGCGTGTACGTCGTTGGAAGGTGTTTGCACGTGTGCAAGGAGTGCATGGACATGGCAAAATTGTTCCAAGGCGTGATGAAGAGAAGTGGACGTAAAGAATTGGTCGGAAAGGTCCAACCGGCTGGATTGCGTACTCAGGCTGAAGCTGAGTCGGATATGGCTCAAATATGGAAGATTTGAGTTGGTTATGATAGGATTTCATGCTAGGCACGAAGTTGAGTTGTTTTAGGAACGTTTAGGACGTTCCTAAGGTGTTTGGAAGTCTCACGATTGCTTCTATCTGCGAATAGGAGAGTCCTGAGCAGTTATGGTAAGTTAGGATACGAGTCCAATTAGGAGTAGGAGTCCTAAATTGGATTGTTTAGCCCGAGGGCTGGCTATAAAAGCAAGGGAGGCCAGAGCTCTCGTGGGTAGAGAACTTTGGGCTGTTCCTCTTGTGTTTCTATTGAATAAAGTTCATAGTTTCGAGGAGCTTTTGTGCCTTGTTCGTCCGACTTGTTTTTCGTCATGTCTTTCTCGCCGAGTTTCTGGATAGACCGACGTTGCTTCGGTGTTTCGTTCATAACTCGAGTTTTACAGATCCGATTGACGTGATTCTTTTTGGGTTGTCTTTACAACTCAATTATCTATCATCTGTGAAATTTTCACGAGCTTCGGATCTGTAGTTTTTGAGATACACGAGTTTCTTTGCAGCGTTGCAGATCTGTTTTATATCGGGTAGAACAGATTGATCTTCGTTTAATGTTTTGATCGTATCTCAAGTTTTACTTCGTGTTTCAAGTGATTCTTGTTGCATTAGATCCGTGACTTGATTCTCTACCTCTCTACTTGATTTGTCACGGTTGAACACGTTTGAAAACACTTGCACACACGGTTTCTTTAACCGATTGATTTTTTGCCGAGGGGTTTTTGTTGTTTCCGCTGCGAAAAGTTTTAATCTACCATTCACCCCTTCTCTGGTAGCTTTTCACATGCTCTTCGATCCTACAATTGGTATCAGAGCCAAGGTGCTCTAATCTTTGTGATTTGCATGTGTTTTGACTAACCATCATGGAGAAGTACTCCGCAAAACCTTGTGTGTTCAATGGCATCGATTTTTAGGTTTGGAAGGCGCGGATGGAGGCCTACATACAGGCGCAAGGCTTCGCCATATGGGAAAAGGTCTACCGGAACTTCGATGTACCACCCAACGATCAAGTTACGGCTGCGAACATGAGAGATGTTGACAACAACAACAAGGCTCGCAACTTGATCATCTAAGGATTGACTCAAAGCGACTTCGACCGTGTTGCACACCTCCGATCTGCATATGATGTTTGGAAAGCTCTTTGTGACTACCATGAAGGATCCAATACGATCAAGGAGGTAAGGCAATATATGTTCAAGAAAGAATACATGCGTTTTGAGATGCAACCCGGTGAGTCAATTGACGACCTTTTTGCTCGCTTTAATAAAATTCTCAGCAACTTGCGTAGTGTCAATGTTAACTTTTCAGATGCTGAAAATGCTAGAAAATTGTTAGGAGCATTAGACATGTCAATTTGGGAGATGAAAGTTACATCTATTCGTGAATCTACTGTCATGAGTTCTCTTACTTTAGACGTGCTTTATTCTAAATTGAAAACTCATGAAATTGACATCATCTCACGTAAAAACCCCAACAAGTCTATTGCATTTGTTTCGCAACGTGACATGTCTAGTTCTAGTGAATCATCATCTAGTGGTGCACTCTCTTTGCTGTCCTCTCTAACCCTTGAACAGATTGAAGAGTTTCCAGAGGAGGAGCTTGCACTCATCTCTACTCGGTTCTCAAAAGCATTGCAAAATGTGAGAACTAGAAGGAGAGGAAGCTCCGGACCTCAACGATGTTTTGAATGTGGTAAGACAGGACATTTTCGTACGGAGTGCCCTAACCTTTCAGGTCTGACTTCACGTGAAGAAAAGCAAACAAGGCCGAAGAAATCGTTTGCAAAGAATAAGAAGAAGAAAGATTTATCAATGCGCAACATAGTGCATAGTATGATCTCTGCACTTCAAGATTTTGGCTCAAGGGATGTGGACACCGGTAGTGATGAAGATGAAGAAGCTATGGCAAATATGTGCTGCATTGCGAGCAAGTCAAGTTCAAGCTCCGAGGAGGCAGAGCACAACAGCGACGATGAAGAGGTATGTCCCACTTGCGAAGAAATATGTGATGCTATTTCTCGTGCCACTGTTATATTAAAGAAAAAGGATAAAAAACTTAGGAACAATGCTGTTAAAATTGAATCACTAGAATCTGAAATTAATCGTTTAAAAACTTTGATTCCTAGTGATGATTCTTGTTCCTCATGTGATTTGATTTATGAACAATTATCCCCTTTAAGAAGTGCACACGCATCTACACTTGATAAACTTGAACTTGAAATTGAAAAGAACAAAGAGCTTGCTGCACTTAATGATAAAAATTTGAAAGATGCTTGTTGTTCTACAATTGATTTGCATTGTTCTTCATGTGATGATCTGAATAAGAAACTAAATGATGCTATGAATGAGATTTCTATTTTGAACAATGCTTTACGTGTGCATGAAGTTAAATATTGTTCAAATTGCAAACTAAAAGGAAAAACTTCATGTGAAAACTGCTTTGATCTGTCCAATAAACTTGATGACATGCATAGGACACTAGATCGGTTTTCTAATGCAAATAAGAACCTAAACTTGCTGCTGAATTCTTCCAAGTCTTGTAATGATAAAACTGGTTTAGGTTTTAATTCTCATGCTCATGCTAAGGCACACCCACCTAAAGTTGTAAAGTCATTAGGAAGCGGTTTGATTCAAACAGCTCCTAGACAAAAAGAGGTGATTTTCAAATCTGCAGGAGCACTGTTCCATTCGGGTTCTAATAAACGTGTTGCTTGCTCATCTAGACATGATAATAAGGTTATTTTTCATTGTACCTACTGTGGTAGAGATGGTCATGTCATGGATTTTTGTTATAGACTAGCTAAACACGATAAGAAACAAAGAATACTTGCTAGATCATATAACAACCAAGCAAAATCTGCTAGACCGAATGTTCGGAGCTTGCAACCTGCTGTAATGAGTCAAAAACTTGCTCCCGGACCTACTGTTTTTTGTGCTACATATAACACATCTTCTAAGTCAGTAGTTGGGAACAAAAATTTTCGATGTTTGGCTCATAAACCTGCTGTACCTTCTCAGCTTTCACGTGTTATTTCTGCTGGACGTCGTGTGACTCAGTACTGGATTCCTAAAAGTCTTTTAACTAACCTCAGTATTGAGTCATCGACGTATTGTGCTGCTGTGTAGGTTTCACGTTTGAGGAAGGAGAACATTTGGATTGTGGATTCAGGTGGCTCACGCCACATGACCGGTAACAAAGAATGATTCTCCTCTCTCTCTTTTGTGTCACGTGTAGAAAATGTTACTTTCGCCGATAACTCTTCTACTCCCATAATTGCTAAAGGTTCGGTTAGAGTAGACAATCTCTACACTTTGAAAGATGTGGCACTTGTTAAAAATTTGAAATACAACTTGCTTTCGGTTTCACAATTCCTACATGAAAATCTAGAGGTTAGCTTTGCTAAAAATTGCTGCAAGGTTGTAGATTCAAAAGGTGAGCTTTTGTTTAACATGTCTAGGTTTGGAAGAGTTTTTAAAGCTGATTTTGATTTGTCAACTTCTAAGCATCGGTGTCTAGTTGCTAATGATACAAAGGATCTATATTTTTGGCATCGTAGACTTGGTCACATAGGCTTTGATCATCTCACTCGTGTTAGTGCTCTCGATCGCATATGTGGGCTGCCGAAGCTTAAAAAGGACAATGATATTATGTGCTCTTCTTGTAGACATGCTAAGTTTGTTGCAGGTTCACATGCTCCTCTCACAATGACCATGACAGCTGAACCGGGACAACTTTTACATCTTGACACAGTAGGTCCGGCACGTGTTCAATCCTTCAGAGGTAAATGGTATGTGCTTGTGATTGTTGATGATTATTCCAGATATTCTTGGGTTTATTTTATGGCATCTAAGAATGAAACTTTTAGTCATTTTAGAACTTTATTTCTTAGATTATCTATTGATCACCCAGGATCATTAAAAGCAATTAGAAGTGATAACGGAACTGAATTTAAAAACCAATCCTTTGATCACTTTTGTGCTGAAAATGGAATAGATCATCAATACTCTTCACCCTATGTACCACAACAAAATGGTGTCGTAGAAAGAAAGAACAGGACCTTAGTTGAGATGGCTAGGACTATGCTTGATGAATATCAAACTCCTAGGAAATTTTGGGCTGATGCAATTGCAACCGCTTGTTATGTCTCAAATCGTGTTTTCTTGCGTGCTAAGCTTGGAAAAACCCCATATGAGCTCCGGTCTGGACATATGCCTAGTGTTACACACTTTAGGGTTTTTGGTTGCAAATGCTTTGTTAAGAAACATGGTAATCTTGATAAATTTGAAGCTAGACTTGTTGATGGCATGTTTCTTGGTTATCAATCTCATACTAGAGGCTACCGTGTGCTTTTACTTGACACTAACAAAATTGTGGAGACTTGCGAGATTTCTTTTGATGAAGCTAGCCCAAGTACTAGCTCCGATATTGCAGGTCCGGATCCATATCCGCAGGGGGAGAGTATTTTTATTGAAGAAGATGAAGAAGTGGTGCTGCTGCCCGAAAACTCGGAAGTAAATAACGATCAAGCTGCTGATTTTGCACCACAAACAGCACCAACAGTCACTACTGCTGGTTCGGACCTTCCTCAATCAACAAGCTCTCCTAATCAAAGGTCCGAACATGAAGAAGAAAGTGCTTGTGAAGTGTCTACTCCCCTCCGAGTACTCAAAAGTCATCCTCCACAACAAATCATTGGAAGCTTGCATGAACGAGTCACTCGGTCCAGGTTTTGCGATCCAAACTCTCATGCTCATTCTGCTTTTGTTGCTTCTTTTGAACCCAAGGATATATCACACGCACTCACTAATGAATCTTGGATTAATGCCATGCAAGAAGAGTTAGAAAATTTTGAAAGAAATAATATTTGGAAACTTGTACCTCCACCTCAAGGTCACACATTAATTGGAACTAAATGGGTATTTAAAAATAAGCAAAGTGAGGATGGGGTTGTGGTTAGGAATAAAGCTAGGTTGGTTGCTCAAGGTTTCACTCAAATTGAAGGTCTAGATTTTGATGAAATATTTGCTCCTGTTGCTAGATTAGAAGCTATAAGAATTTTATTAGCATTTGCTGCATCTAAAGGTTTCAAGTTATATCAAATGGATGTTAAAAGTGCTTTTCTTAATGGCTACATAGAGGAGGAGGTTTATGTTAAGCAGCCACCGGGTTTTGAAAATCCAAATTTTCCTAATCATGTTTACAAACTGTCCAAAGCCTTGTACGGTCTAAAACAAGCCCCTAGAGCATGGTATGATAGGTTAAAAACATTCTAACTTGAAAAGGGGTTTACCATGGGCAAGATTGATAAAACTCTTTTTGTACTTAAGCATGGCAATGACTCATTATTCGTTCAAGTGTATCTGGATGATATTATCTTTGGTTGTGCTTCTCATGATCTCGTGTCCAAGTTTTCAGCTATGATGAGTTCAGAATTTGAGATGAGTATGATGGGAGAACTCACATACTTTTTGAGGCTGCAAATCAAGCAAACCAAAGAAGGAACTTTTGTGCATCAAACTAAGTATACAAAGGACCTTCTTAAGCGCTTCAACATGGATAAATGGAAGCCTCTTCGGACACCAATGGGAACAGCAACAACACTTGAACTTGACGAAGATGGTGACCCGGTTGATAAAAAAGAATACAGAAGTATGATTGGATCACTTTTGTATCTCACAGCGTCAAGACCGGACATACAATTCAGCGTATGTCTTTGTGCACGTTTTCAAGCTTCTCCACGTGCTTCACATCGCGAAGCTATCAAAAGGATTCTCAGGTACCTACATGGAACTCAAGAATTTGGCATTTTTCTTCCTTCTTCCTCAACCGTTTCTTTGAAAGCTTTTTCGGATGCTGATTTTGGGAGTTGTAGGATTGATAGGAAAAGTATTTCGGGTGCTTGTCATTTTCTTGGTAATTCACTTGTTGCTTGGTCCTCTAGAAAACAAAGTTCTGTTGCACAATCCACGGCCGAATCTGAATATGTAGCTGCGGCTAGCGCTTGCTCACAAATTCTTTGGATTGTTCAAACACTTAAGGACTATGGGGTTGATTTAGATAGTGTTCCACTGTTTTGTGATAACACTAGTGCAATTTGTATTGCTAAAAACCCCGTGAAACACTCTAGAACTAAGCACATTGACATTAGGTATCACTTTCTTCGTGATAATGTTGAAAAAGGAAACATTGTGCTTCACCATGTCGATACCGAACAATAATTGGCTGATATTTTTACAAAACCTTTGGATTTCACTCGTTTTTGTTTCAGTCGCAGTGAAATAGGGGTTATGCATCCTCATGGATTAAATTGAGGGGGAGTTTTTGAAACTTTGAAAGTCTATGTGTGAATCTGAGACTAAAATAATATGAGCATAGTATTTCATACATATATGACTTTGTGATTCCTTTTACAGGCTGAAAGTTCTTACTACATTACTCATGTTATACATTTTGTAGTTTTTGCCATGACTAGTAATTGGAATAATTACTTACACTAAATCTGGTCATGATTGAACTTTCTTGCTATTTTGAACTTGTTGCGTGCTCACAAGTGCTTTTAATCATAAAAAATTAATCAAGTGATCAACTCACATGTTGAGTTTTCAAATAAAAATTGAGAAAAGATCAAGAGAATATGCATGCATCGCACTTCTTCTTTTGCGATTGCTTATCATTGCACTATGATATGAACTTGGAAGGAATTGTGTATGACTAAAACCATGTCCTTAAGCTTCTGATTGTCAAATGACATAGGCTTGGCTTGGTTGGTTAGAATAAGGCTGATGCGGCATATAATCTCTTGCAGATATCATATGATCAACTTTGTGCCTTAAATGATTATGAATAATAAAAATGCAGCAACAAGTGTCATGTTTTCAGGTTTTGAAATAGTTGAGTAAGGGAGATCATGACTTGCTTAAACTGAAAAATACATTTGATCTCTAGCATGGCTTACACTACTTTATGTATCTCATTGATGTGATAGTGTAAGTAACCTGATAGTATGACTTGGATGAGCTTTGTTTTGTATGTATATGTTATAATATGCTCATAACATTTAAAAATTTCTCTTTTGAACCTTGCTGAATACATTGTCAAAGGGGGAGAAATATGTATAAGGAGAGATTTTTTTTACACTTTGCATATGTTATACACTTTTTTCCTTCTCTGATTTTAAAAAATGGGGAGAAATTAATAAATGGGGAGAAATGAGTTTTCAAAGCTTTTTCAAAACTTTTCATAAGCCAATGTTCGGATTTTAATTGGTGTTGCCAATGCATTCATCAAGGGGGAGATTGTGAGACCTATGTGTGCTGAATACATTGGCAATTAGGATAAAAGTTAGCATTAACGTTCAAAGTTTTGAATATTGCCAAAACATTCTTCTGTGGCAAGGTCCGGCAAGTTCTTTGTTAGGTCCGCCAAGTGTTGGCAAGGTCCGACGCAAGGTCCGGAGAGCTCCTGCAAGGTCCGGAGAGCTTCTGTGAGGTCCGGAGCTTGTTTTTAGGGAGCTCCCGTGAAGTTCAACTCATAGAACTGCAGCGTCTTGTTTTTGCTTTTAACTCGCAATGTTTCAAACTTGCTTTATGGGAAGGTTTGCTTAGTATTAATTTGCTAAGTTTTTGGTGTGTTTTGGTGGTTATGGCTGTTATCATTTGATATGGTTTGCAACATGCTTATGTGACGTGCTCATGTAAGGTGTTGTGGTTTTCGAACTAACGTGAGTCAAGTCGAGGACTTGTGCTCGGAAGAATTGGTTGTTTATTCATGTGCAGGTGTTGCTTGAGTTCAAGACATGGCTGGTGACGGGATCCTTGGAGTAGTCTTAGGGAGGAGATGAGGTTCCAACAACCAAGTTCGGGAGGAGCTGTGGTTGAGTTGATCGGGAGGTCGCGCAACATGTTTGGATCAAGGGCAGTGTATATGAAGGTTGCGTGTACGTCGTTGGAAGGTGTTTGCACGTGTGCAAGGAGTGCATGGACATGGCAAAATTGTTCCAAGGCGTGATGAAGAGAAGTGGACGTAAAGAATTGGTCGGAAAGGTCCAACCGGCTGGATTGCGTACTCAGGCTGAAGCTGAGTCGGATATGGCTCAAATATGGAAGATTTGAGTTGGTTATGATAGGATTTCATGCTAGGCACGAAGTTGAGTTGTTTTAGGAACGTTTAGGACGTTCCTAAGGTGTTTGGAAGTCTCACGATTGCTTCTATCTGCGAATAGGAGAGTCCTGAGCAGTTATGGTAAGTTAGGATACGAGTCCAATTAGGAGTAGGAGTCCTAAATTGGATTGTTTAGCCCGAGGGCTGGCTATAAAAGCAAGGGAGGCCAGAGCTCTCGTGGGTAGAGAACTTTGGGCTGTTCCTCTTGTGTTTCTATTGAATAAAGTTCATAGTTTCGAGGAGCTTTTGTGCCTTGTTCGTCCGACTTGTTTTTCGTCATGTCTTTCTCGCCGAGTTTCTGGATAGACCGACGTTGCTTCGGTGTTTCGTTCATAACTCGAGTTTTACAGATCCGATTGACGTGATTCTTTTTGGGTTGTCTTCACAACTCAATTATCTATCATCTATGAAATTTTCACGAGCTTCGGATCTGTAGTTCTTGAGATACACGAGTTTCTTTGCAGCGTTGCAGATCTGTTTTATATCGGGTAGAACAGATTGATCTTCGTTTAATGTTTTGATCGTATCTCAAGTTTTACTTCGTGTTTTCAAGTGATTCTTGTTGCATTAGATTCGTGACTTGATTCTCTACCTCTGTACTTGATTTGTCACGGTTGAACACGTTTGAAAACACTTGCACACACGGTTTCTTTAACCGATTGATTTTTTGCTGAGGGGTTTTTGTTGTTTCCGCTGAGAAAAGTTTTAATCTACCATTCACCCCCCTCTGGTAGCTTTTCACGTGCTCTTCGATCCTACAGGTTTCCCTATGGACGTCAAGCCCCTCCAATCAAAGAACCTCTGTGGGCTGCTCCTGTAGCAGACCGGGGGAAGTGTCGTAGCAACACTTCGACATTTGGCACGCCAGGTAGGGGGATTTCCACGCTCTCTAGGCGACATGGTGAACATCACCTCTCTCAGTGACACTTCTTGCCCTACTCACCATTGTCTCCAGGTGGGACACGACGAGGCCACCTCCCGCTCCAGGGCGGGCAGGTCTGGCCGGGCCGGCGACCAGACGGTCGGCATACCTGCGGCGCCCACAGCGCCAAGGTCTGGCCGGGCCGGTGACCAAACAGCCGGCATGCTTTGCGTGATGTATGGGGGCTCTTCTGATGTGTCATCTCGGTGAGCCGTCTAAGACCCTGCGTCGAGCGGTGGCAGCAGCTGCTCCAACCCCCAGGCCGGTGCCACACCGCAAGTGGATGGAAACGCCGATCAGCTTCGACACCTCCGACTGCCCGAAGAACATGGCAGGCGCCGGGCAGCTGCCGCTCCTCGTCGCCCCGACCATCTCCAACGTGAAGCTCTACCACGCACTGATTAATGGCGGGGCGTCCCTCAGTGTCATCAGTCTCACATCTTTCAAGAAGCTGCAGATACCTATGTCCCATCTTACCCACTCGAGACCATTCTCGGGGTTAGTCCAGGACCCTATCTTCCCGTGCGGTAGCATCCACCTCCCGGTGACATTCGGGACGCCTGAGAACTACCGCACGGAGAGCGTTCTCTTTGATGTTGCAGAGGTCAGCCTCCCCTTCAACGCCATAATCGGCAGGCCTGCTGTAAAAGTCCCAAAACTTGTAAATGCAAAACTTGAGTTATGAATAAAGTTGGGTTTCAAATTCAAGGAAATGGGACTTGCAAAAACTTTCTAAGACATGATGATACACATAGGTGTGCAACAAAATGAGCTCCCAAAAATTTAATGTCAATGTTTTAAGACAAGGTTGACTTAAACCCCCATGTGAAAGTTGTCATGTGCAAGAACATATTTCAAAGACCACCTTTGAATCCAAATGTTCAATTAAATTCAAATGTGGCCATATCAAATAGAGGATGCAAACTGTGGTTGTAAACATTTCATTTGCAGCAGCCAAATTAAAAGTTTGAATCCATATTTGAATTCTTCAGGTTCAAATTGAGAGGAATGCAAATTTTGAGAAAATTTGGAAGTACTTTGATATTCATGTCAAAGAGGCTTTTGAATTTCATCGGAATTTGAATTCAAATTCAAACCAAAGGTAAACATTTTCATGTCCCAAAATGAATTTCAAATTTGAGCTCCAAATGACTGAATTTTGCAACCGGCCAAATTTGGAGATATTTAGGAGAGGAAATAAGTGGGCCCCACCTGTCATTGAACCATTGAGACTTGCAACCTAAGACTCCACCCTCTCTTCGTCTCGAGCAGTCGAAGCTGCACTGGGTGCCACCGATACTCCACGCCGGGACACCTCCCCACTTCTTAAGCAGCTCCATGGATTTTTCCAGCATCGGTATCAACTCGAGCCGTGCTCCAGTTTTCCACAAACCAACAACCCGGTAGCCTGCCTCTTCCTCAGGCAAAAACTAAACAACACACCGCCGCAAGCCTCGGTTGGATCGGGAGCCGGTGAACTCGTGCGTGCAGAGCCGGCTGAGCAGCAAAACCACACCGCGAATTCGTCATACACATCCTCAGTGAAAAACCCAGTGAGTTGCGACCTTCCTGACCCGAGAACAGCTCGTCCTCGCGGCAACCAAACCTTACCGCCGTTCGGACTCCCGTGGACAGCCCCACACGAAGGTTTTCACGCTTGATCAAGGACACCCAGAGGAGCACCGGAACTCCATGTTGCTCCTCCCCCCAAACCTTAGCTCAAGCCGTCAATCATCGTGCACGAATTCGACATTTTTCTTCTAGTGCGCAACCACGGACCTTCCGGTAAGGATCTCCAAAATTCATGCTTAATTCTCGCTTAGGGATCACCAAATCATGCATAAATGAGCTACACTCGTTGGCGATACAATTTCTTCACAACCTTAGCTTGAATCCGACTGTGAGCGGGTTATTTTAAGTCTTCCTGATCTCAAACACGGCGGACACCTTCAGGCGCACGGTGAAACCCTAGTAGCCGCCGTTCCCGAGCTAGTTCGTGCACACGTCAATCTTCCTTAGGTGCCACTGATGCTGTAGAGCCAGAAACCCGCTTGTTTGGAGAGCAAGCGAGGGCGCTCGGCGTTGCCGGAGCGAAACCCGAGCCGCCGCACGTCGCACAGTGGGTTAGAACCGTTGCTGGCCTCCAGTGAGTGTGGGGACGTGTTCCTCATGTCGAGTTTGGGGCTAGCAGCAAGAACTAGGCCGGGAATCCGACGGAAATGCGAGGTCCGAAGAAGAGCCGCCGCGCCAGCGAGGTAAAAGGCGAGTGCGTGGAAAAGTGACCGAGGAAGAAGAAGGCTGGGCCGGGCCCACCTGTCAGCGTGATAAAATGTGGTGTGGCATCCTCTGTGAAGCCAAGATCGTTTGTGTTCACGCAGAAAAAATCTGTAGCTTCGGTATGGCTCGCACCTGAATGGTTGGATTTAAATTCCGCGGGCCCAGCTACTGTACAGAGGATTTCCAATAGAAAGAAAATTCCAGAGTGTAGTCAAACTTCACAAATTCATAACTTGTGCTAGGAAACTACAAATTGGATGATTTAAATTGGTTAGATTCAGCTTGGACAGATCTATCCAAATTTGCACCCAATTTGTATGAAAGTCAATAATAAATTCTGGAAAATTCATTGAAGCTTTTCTGTAAAAGAATTTTTGAGGGAGTTTGGTTCATCTGAAAATTCCCAAATTTTGCCAGAATTTTCAGCTCTTTGGAGTTGATTTGAGTATGAAAATTCAGAATACAACTTGCTGTGTTCAAAAAGTCCAGAAACATTTTCAGAGAAAATCCCCACTTTGAAAAATCAATGCTGGACAATTCCTAGCTCCAAAATTCCTTGGAAAACTCATTCATGCTCCCTGAGCTATGTTTTAAATTGTAGTTCACTTGAGTTTGCATGAAAATGCAAATTTGTTCAGAATTAATTTCTTGTTGCCTAAATGCTTAGGGAATTGTTCTGGATGAACTACTCATTGAAAAGTTCTGAATTTTGGTCAAGAATGTATTCTTGTGACAATGAACTCACATGAAAATTCTCAGATGAATTTGAGCTCTAGATCAGTATGTTTCTATACACCTTTCTTAGTTGAAAACACAACAATTAGGAAAGATCACATAGTGCTTGATCAAATTAATCAACCCAACTTCATCAACTAGGATTCTCTCAACCCTAGCTCCTAATCAGAATTCTACTCTTCACTTTGTAACAAATATTGATCAAAGCATTTACAATTAAATTTATGTGCACATTTATAACGTGTAGTGCTTAACGTGGAGTAGTGGGAAGAAAGTGAAGCGTGGATCAAAGAGCAAGAAGAGCAGTGATTAAGATTCAAGTCATCTGCAACTAACTGCATATAACATTTGACTTTAGTCACCTGCAAAACAAAGGCAACCCCGGTTTGCATTTATGTTGTTTTATAAAGTCTGTACTTTGTTCACTATTATGGTTTAGAGTTTGTATATGCATTAGGTCAGGAATGATTTATACTCCAAATGCATGACCAAATGAACCCTGGAGTCAAGGGTAGAATAGTTTTCCCCGCTGTACAATATTGCCATGCTAAATAGGTTGTGACATCCGGTAGAAGTCGAGTAGTTGGAATCTACTCGCGAGCTATAGTTCCGGATCACACGGGTATGGTTTAAAGAAGCAAACTAAAGTTTGTGTTTCCAAAGATGAGACTGGGCAGAGAGTGTAGGCAGCGATAAGACGAGGTCTTGGTCGAGTAGCTCTGCCTATGTCGGTTAAGGACCGTTCTCGTGTGTGGCCCCTGCTGAGCAAGTATTGAGTTGTGTACCGGATGATTACTGGTATATGGGACCCAAGAAACCGATGTACCAGGTTAACTGTATTGTAGAGGCATACGACATCGTCTCGTTAGACCTATGAGCCCGAGACGGCATGACCGGTTCTACGGTCGGGTGTCATGCAAAAGGTTGCCACATATGACGTAATGAAGGGTGCCAGATTTGGGTCTTCAGAGGCGGGCGTATGTGTCGAGTAAGCCGGGCAGTATTTGATTCAAATCACCGTCCCTCGCGGATATGAGTACCGCTTGCTCACTGTGTTGTGACGTAGTAATCAAAGTTAAGTGGCAACAGTTTGCTAGTTTTATATGCTGTTATGTTAAATTAAATTGCATGATAACCATGTATGAAGTAGAGATAGAGCAAATTAAATTTATTTTTCCACCTTGAGACAAGTAACATTGGAATGAAGCGTTTTCTGTTTGATTGTGAATTTCCAATGTTGCTTGGTGTAACACCCTCAAATTCATTTCCAAGCATTGCATAAATTTTTCATGTAGAGAAGCATTATAAAAGAATTAGAAATGGAGAAAGAACCATAGAAATGGAGAAAGAACTCATCAAGGATTATGATGTTGGAATCAACTATCATCCCGGAAAGGCCAATGCAGTAGCTGATGTGTTGAGCCAAAAGGGAGCATGTCACCAACTCACGGTTCGGGAGCTGCCACCCGAGCTGCGCAAGGAGTTCGAACGGTTACATCTCAGGTTTTTGAACATGAATCTACTTGATGTTAATGAACATGAATCGGAGGGAGATCTAGGCAAGCTAGATTCGTGGAAGTGGTAGAATGATATGGAGGTTACTTCCCGTAGATCTAAGGACCGGTTCATGCGAACCATGCCAGGAATACAGTGCCACCACAAGGCCAAATATGGGTGCGGCTTAGCTGACTAATTAGGTAAGTTGCTAGATTGATATGGACCGTGGAAGGCGCGGGGAATGGGAGTCGAGTGAGGACTTCCCTGGGAACTGCATGGCACAAGAGGGGGCCCGTAGGTGGGAGAATTGGAGATTCTAGCCTGCTGGTGAAACCTTAGTAAGTCCATACATCTAGTAGCCCCTTTGTAAAGGCTATTTTGTGATCTCTTGGCCATACACCGACGGTTGTGTACTGGTATAATGGAGGTTCTGCAGTCTCCGACGGATGACGAAATCACAAACTCGTGGGTAAAGTAGTGCAAACTCTATAGGGTGTAAAACTATCATGATAGCCGAGCTTACGGTCACAAGCGCCTGGACAACCCACATGATCAGATGGGATGGTTATTGGGATGGTATTTGGTTTGGTTATTGGTTTAATAATGGTTTGGTCTTTGGATTTGGTTTTTGGGACTGTTGAGTCCGGGTAATGAGATTTGTTGCATGACTGTTGAGTCATGGCAATGAGATTTGAACTCGGTATGAGATGGAACTGAATATGAGATGGGATGGTAGTGAATACGAGATGGTATTCATGAGCATATGAAAAGTTGAGAAAGATAAATGTTCGGATGAGATATGAAAAGTGGTGAATCATGATGGAGGTATTTTGATGTTTAAATACATGTTGGGATTATATTCACTTAAAGCTAGTTGCTGTTTTTATCATGTTTTATGAAATAACTTTGCTTTCTGCAAATGAGCCTTTTTATACCTACCTTGCTGTGAGCTACATATCATATTTTCCCGCACTTGCTGAGTACATCATGTTCTCAAACTCATTATCATACATCATCAGCAACAGGAGAGGAGTACTATGAAGACCAAGTGGAGTATTAAGCGTATGATCTATCCTCAATCTTGCCTGTGGAGTAGAGATGGAGCCGCTGCTGCTGCTTAGATGCTTCCGCAATAGTTTAGAAGACTTCCGCTGCTAGAATATGACTTCCGCTGCTAAGATAAGACTTCCGCTGCTAGAATGAGTCTAAGACTCATGAGACATTATAATAAACCCTGTTATTTGTGATATTATTCTGAAATTCAGTTTGTGGATTATATGTGTATGTGTGATGAACATCCTGGGCACACATACGCATCAGTCTCGGTTCCGAGAGGTTTTTCTTCTCGGGATAGGGGCGTCACGGATTGGTATCAGAGCCACGATTGATCGTAGGTCACACGCCTAGATAGGTCACAGATTGGCATCAAGCTACCACGGTTGACTGTATGTCACAAGCCTAGATTGATCACAGATTGGTAGCAGAACCACGATTGACCGTAGGACGCAAGCCTAGTCGTAGATTGGTATTAGGAGCCACGCTGAGCATAGGATGCAAGCCTAGGTAGAATGCATAGATTGGCATTAGAACCCCATTGACCATAGGACAAAGTCACAGATTGGTATCACCCCAAACCACATAGGACCCCCATTGAGTAAGCCTTGAATAGGAGTTGTGTGCTGAACTTTTGTGATGATTGTTGTGCTTAAGTGCTTAGTGTGAGTTGTGGGATGTTTCAGTGTTGTCCATATCCATACATAGTAGAGAGATGTGAGATGCTTCGGCACTTGTTCACATCCTCATATAGGATGATATATAGTTCATTCACCTTGATGCATATAGTTGGAGGGATCACTCTAAACTTCTAAACCTCTATTCTACTCAACTCTCCCTCACAGATGGTTAGAGGAAACGCCGGCCATCAAGGGAGGAACGTTCGTGGCAACCAAGAGGATGACCATGTTGAGTTTCCTGAGAATGACAACCCCGGAGCTGGAGCAAACAACCTGGAACGGTTGATGGCCATGCAGAACCAGCTTATGCAAACTATGATCCAAACTTTGGGTCAGCTGCAAGCCAACAACAACAACAACCCCGTTCCTGCACCACCGCCACCACCACCACCACCACCACCACCACCACCACCGCCGCTGGCTCACAACCGACTGGGAGAGTTCATGAGGTCTCCACCACCCACTTTTGCTCAAGCTAATGATCCCATGGAGGCCGATGATTGGTTGAAATCCATGGAGAAGAAGCTTGCCATAGTTCAGTGCAATGACCGAGAGAAAGTTCTCTTTGCATCGCACCAACTTATGGGAGCTGCCGCTGATTGGTGGAACGCTCTATGCAACTCTCATGTCGACCTGGAGACTATTACTTGGACTGAGTTCAAGGAGAGTTTCCGCTCTCATTACATCTCTGCGGGAGTAATGATGCTCAAAATACAAGAGTTTGAAGGTCTCCGCCAGGGCAGGAAGAGCGTGAATGAGTACATCAACAAGTTCACGCAGATTTCAAGGTATGCCCCCAAAGATGTCAACTCAGACCAACGGAAGCTGTACTTGTTCATGAGAGGGTTGAACAATGAGATCCAGGTTCAACTCCTCAACAATGACTATGCGAGCTTTTAGAAGCTAGTTGACAAAGCCATAGTGGTTGAGAGCAAGATCCGAGAGATCGAGCAAGAGGGCAGAAGAAAGATGCCATACCAGCCGCAAGGGAGCAATGTACGTCCCCCGGTACATGCCCCCAACTGCACCGCAGTATGGATTGTCCGCTCCTACTTTTCGCCCTACCCAACCACCACAGCAACGTCCTGTCATGCAAGCACCTCGTATGCCTTTGCCTCCTGCACCCCATCCGAACATGGGTGCTTATGCTCAAAACCCCCGCCCCAACGTACCTGCTATCGTGGGCAACAAGGCATGCTTTGCATGCGGGGAGACGGGACACTTTGCGAGCCAGTGCCCGAAGAGAGGTCCTGGAAAGCCAAGCAACGCGCCCAAGCAGAACCCACGGCTGAACGGAGGAGCCAATCAAGGAAACCGTGGACAGGAACTACGCTCACGGCAACGTGAACCATGTCTCTGCTGAGGAAGCGCGACAGGCTGAGGACGTCGTGATTGGTATGTTCTTTGCCAACTCCAACCCAGCCACCATTTTATTTGATTCTGGAGCATCACATTCATTCATATCATCCAAGTATGTTGCCAAGTATAATCTACCCATATCACACTTGAAATATACTATGTTGGTTAATTCTCTCGGTGGAGAGATGAGGACTAATATAGTATGTCTGAAAGTAAACCTTAAAATAAGGGGGGTAGACTTCCTTGCCAACCTTACTGTCTTGGATTCTCAAGGGCTTGACGTAATACTCGGAATGGATTGGTTAAGCAAGCACAACGGAGTAATCCAATGTGCTGAGAGGAGCGTGCAGTTGACAAACGAGCACGGTACCCGTATTGAGTTCGAGTCAGCCCAACCGGCAACCGAGAAGGCAATGTTGAACCACGTCGAAGAAGCAACCCTGGAAAGCATTCTGGTGGTTCAAGATTTCTCGGACGTGTTCCCGGAAGAACTTCCAGGTATGCCACCTGACCGGGACATTGAGTTTTCCATTGACTTGGTACCCGGAACCTCACCTATAGCAAAGAGACCCCATAGGATGCCCGTCAATGAACTAGTGGAACTCAAGAAGCAAATTCAGGAGCAGCTAGAGAAGAGTTTTATACGCCCAAGTTCGTCACCGTGGGGAGGCCCCGTGCTTTTCGTGGACAAGAAGGATGGGACCCAAAGGATGTGTGTGGATTATAGGTCTCTCAATGAGGTGACGATCAAGAACAAATACCCTCTGCCCCGTATAGAGGACTTGTTCGACCAAATGAAGGGAGCCCGAGTCTTCTCCAAGATTGATCTTCGGTCGAGATACTTCCAGCTTAAGATTAAGCCCTCCAATATACCCAAGACTGCCTTTCGGACACGGTATGGTTCGTATGAATATACCGTTATGTCTTTTGGGTTAACGAATGCACCCGCATACTTCATGTACCTCATGAACAAGGTCTTCATGGAGTACTTGGATAAGTTCGTCGTGGTTTTCATTGACGACATCATGGTGTATTCAAAAAGTGAGGAGGAACATGAAGAACATTTGAGATTGACATTGCAGAAGCTGCGAGAGCATCAAGTATATGCCAAGCTCAGCAAGTGTCAATTTTTGCTAAAGGAGATATCGTTCCTAGGCCACATCATATCCGAGGAAGGAGTATCGGTTGATCCCGGAAAAGTGGGAGATGTTCCAAAGTGGAACCAACCGCAAAACATGAGGGATATTCAGAGTTTTCTTGGGATGGCTGGATTCTACCGACGGTTCATCAAGGACTTCTCCAAGATAGCAAAACCTATGACGGAATCGCTAATGAAAGGAAACGCCTTCCAATGGACACCAGCGTGGCAAGAATGCTTTGAGGAGCTCAAGAGAAGGCTAACCACAGCACCGGTTCTAGTATTACTAGACGTAAGCAAGAGCTTTGACACATATTGTGACGCATCCAGACAAGGGTTTGGATGTGTGCTCATGCAAGAAGGACAAGTGGTAGCCTATGCGTCGAGACAACTAAAGAAACACGAGCTCAATTACCCCGCACATGACTTGGAACTAGCAGCCGTAGTGCATGCATTAAAGATTTGGAGACATTATATCCTTGGTCATCGATGTGAGATCTATACGGATCATAAAAGCCTCAAGTACATATTCACCCAAACAGATTTGAATTTGAGGCAACGTTGATGGTTGGAGCTTATCAAGGATTATGATGTTGGAATCAACTATCACCCCGGAAAAGCCAATGTAGCAGCTGATGCATTGAGCCGAAAGGGAGCATGTCACCATCTCACGGTTCGGGAGCTACCACCCGAGCTGCGCAAGGAGTTCGAACGTTTACATCTCGGTTTCTTGAACGAGATGCAAGTAATGGAACTCCACTCTTCATTGGAACAAGAGATAAGAGATGGCCAAGCATCGGATGAATAAATCAAGGAGATCAAGGAAAGAATCCGGCAAGGCATAGAAAAGGACTTCAAGGAAGACGAGAAGGGTACGCTTTGGCTAGGAAAAAGGATTTGTGTGCCTAACATGAAGCACATCCGCGATACGATGTTAAAGGAGGCACATGACTCACCTCATTCTATACATCCGGAAGTACCAAGATGTACAAGGAACTGAAAACTTGTTATTGGTGGGATGGTATGAAAAGGGACATAGCCGAGTATGTTGCCTTATGCGACACATGCCAACGGGTGAAGGCCGAACATCAAAGACCCGCTGGACTGTTGCAACCCTTAAAGGTACCCGAGTGGAAGCGGGAAGACACCAGTATGGATTTCATCGTCGGATTGCCACGTACTCGGTCGGGTTACGACTCCATCTGGGTTATCGTGGACCGATTGACGAAAACAGCCCATTTTCTTCCTGTTAAGACAGCGTACAATGTTGCACAACTAGCCGAGCTGTACGTGGAGCAAATCGTGTTCCGCCATGGAGTCCCGAAGAGGATAATCTCAAATCGGGGTTCTTAGTTTACCTCTAGGTTCTAGAGGAAGCTGCATGAGGCTATGGGTACACGACTGGATTTTAGCTCCGCTTATCACCCGCAAACCGATGGGCAAACCGAGAGGACCAACCAAATTTTGGAAGACATGTTTAGAGCTTGCGCGTTGAAACATGGGCGTAGTTGGGATAGGAGTTTGCCGTATGCCGATGTCTCCTATAACAACAGCTATCAAGCTAGCTTGAAGATGTCACCTTTTGAAGCATTGTACGGTAGACGGTGTAGAACACCGTTGTTTTGGAACGAGACCAGAGAAAACCAAGATTTTGGACCCGAAGTTCTGCAAGAAGCTGAGAAGCAAGTCCAAACGATACGGGAGAACTTGAGGGCTGCTCAGTCACGTCAGAAAGGCTATGCGGACAATAGGCGAAGGAAGTTGACTTTCGAAGTAGGAGACTTCGTATACCTTAAGGTATCGCCTATCCGAGGCCAGCGACATTTCAACGTCAAAGGCAAGTTAGCACCTCGCTACATCGGGCCATTTAAGATTTTGGATGAGCGAGGAGAAGTAGCCTATCAACTAGAGCTCCCAACGCACCTCTCCGACGTGCATGACGTGTTTCATGTATCCCATCTCAAGTAGTGCTAGAGTACCAGAAGTACAAGTACCGATGGATGAGCTTGAGCTTCAAGAGGATATGACCCATGCAGAGCACCCTATCCGAATGGAGCCATCATACCGAAGCTGAAGCCACATGGGAGCGTGAAGAAGACCTCAAGGCAGAATTTCCCCATCTATTCTCAACTAGCGAATCTCGAGGGCGAGATTCAATTTAAGGGGGGTAGATTTGTGACACCCTCAATTTCGATTTCTGCATGCATTCATATTTTATATAGAGAAAACATTTTAAACAAATTGGAAACAGAGAAAGAATCAAAAAGATAGCTGAAAAGAGCCAATTCCAGTTCGCCGAGAGCGCTGTAGACACTTCCCGCGGCCTGCTGGCCACGTGGCGCGTTCGGAGCTCATTCCTACAAAGGGGGAGGGGTCCGCCACTAAACTGGCTACGTGGAAGGCTCGGGGCTCGTCTATGCGGAAGGGGCAAGGTCCAACCCCGTGGGACACGTGTTGCCCTCGGAGCTAGTCACTGCAGAAAAGAGAGGACCAGCCGCGCGGGACACGTGTCGCTCTCGGAGCTCGAGGTCTGACCCAAGGAACACGTGTCGCTCTCGGAGCACACCTCTGAGAAGTCTGGCCCCGCTGGACACGTGTCACTCTCGGAGCTCACTTCCGAGAGGTCCGGTCCTATTGGACACGTGTCACCTTCGGAGGTTGCCTCCGGGAGGTCCGACACTACCGGACACGTGTCACCTCCGAAGCTCACCTCCGGGAGGTCCGACGCTGATAGACACGTATCGATCTCGGAGCTCGCCTCCGAGAAGTAAGGAAGATAGGCACTACTTGAGATGTGGCATTCTCGGAGCTCACCTCCGAAGAGAGGGGAGGTCCAGAACGAACACGTGGCACTACCGGAGCCCACCTCCGCAGAGAGGGGAGGTCCGGCACGGACACGTGGCGTTCGCGGAGCTCGACTCCGAGAGAGAGGGAGGTCCCACCCGCCAGGACACGTGGCGCATGCGGAGCTCACCTCCGAGGAGATGGGAGGTCCCGCCCGCCTGACACGCGGCACAACCGGAGCTTGCCTCTGAGGAAAAGGGAGGCCCGGCCTCTGCAGGACACGTGGAGCCTCTGGACCTCATTACCGCGGAGGTGATGAGATCTGAAGCGGTTTTTGCTTCTGTAAGCGCGGGAATACCGACACGGAAGGAAACCGACACGAATTCTACGTTGCTACCGCACCAAATCAATTGTAGATAAGTTGTTAAGATTCAAAAACATTTTGAATAGGACTCTTAATCGAATTCCGATCAGAGTAGGACTTTTCGTTTCCCTCTTATAAATAGAACCCAGAACCTTTGGCCGCAACCACGTACTTCTTTTCCACCTCCCAAGTCGACGACTTGGAGCCCTAGCCCCCAACTCACCGAGCTAAAACCCCTTCGCCGGAGTTTGACCACCGGAGAGACCGCCGACGAGCCCGGGACCACGACCGCCATCGCCGGAGGAGAGCCGACGATCTGTTTTTCTGGAGGAAGGACCCGAATGAAGTAAGGTAGGTCCCCAATACCACCTTACGACATCATCGCAGTTTTCTTTGCATCTGTTCTTTGATCCCTTCGAACAGAAGCTTTTTCATGGACAGATCACGTGTTGATCGGTCTGATCTAGATCTTGAGTCAAGATCATCGCCACGTCCACATTTGATCTCTACACCTCTGTTCATCGTGAAACCCCATGCAAGCCATGCAAACATGCAAGAACACGTACAAACCAATCTAATAAAAACTGCACCATAGGATTAGCATGCATATGCATCATTGCATATTGAGTAAAGTTTGTGCATGATACTTGATTGCTATGAATCTTGTATGTGTGTGATCATAAATAGAAGGACAAGCTCAGGGAGCTATCTACGAAGGATTTCAGCACCAGGAATTCGAGATCCGTGAGCAACAGAAGCCGCAAGAACAAGGCAAGTGCCCCTTGACCATATAGATCCCATGTTTTTGAAACTGTTTTGTTTGCGAAAAGGTGTGTGTGCTTGAGTCAACTTGATGGGAAACCCTTTCATAGGAGTTTACTAGTTTTGTTAACCACCCTTGTCACTAGGGAAGTTTATGAGTCGGGTATGGTCATTTTTGCTTTTTGCTTCGCTAATCTATGGGATATGGGAAGCGATAGAATGTGTCTAGCTAACTGCACTCGTATGAGTAATGATAATGATAACTTGATGTTAATGAACATGAATCGGAGAGAGATCTACGCAAGCTTGGTTCATGGAAGTGGTAGAATGATATGGAGGTTACTTCCCGTAGATCTAAGGACCGGTTCATGCGAGCCATGCCAGGAATACAGTGCCACCACAAGGCCAAATATGGGTGTGGCTTAGCTGACTAATTAGGTAAGTTGCTAGATTGATATGGACCGTGGAAGGCGCGGGGAATTTGAGTCGAGTGAGGACTGCCCTAGGAACTGCATGGCACAAGAGGGGGCCCGTAGGTGGGAGAATTGGAGATTCTAGCCTGCTGGTGAAACCTTAGTGAGTCCATACATCTAGTAGCCCCTTTGTAAAGGCGATTTTGTGATCTCTTGGCCATACACCGATGGTTGTGTACTAGTATAATGGAGGTTCTGCAGTCGACGACGGGTGACGAAATCACAAACTTGTGGGTAAAGTGGTGCAAACTCTGCAGGGTGTAAAACTATCATGATAGCCGATCTTACGGTCACAAGTGCCTAGACAACCCACATGATTATATGGGATGGTTATTAGGATGGTATTTGGTTTGGTTATTGGTTTAATGATGGTTTGGTCTTTGGATTTAGTTTTCGGGACTGTTGAGTCCGGGTAATTAGATTGGTTGCGTGACTGTTGAGTCATGGCAATGAGATTTGATCTTGATATGAGATGGAATTGAATATGAGATGAGATGGTAGTGAATACGATATGGTATTCATGAGCATGTGTAAATTTGAGAAAGATAAATGTTCGGATGAGATATGAAAAGTGGTGAATCATGATGGAGGTATGTTGATGTTTAAATACATGTTGGGATTATATTCACTTAAAGCTAGTTGCTGTTTTTATCATGTTTTATGAAATAACTTTGCTTTCTGCAAATGAGCCTTTTTATACCTAACTTGCTTTGAGCTACATATCATATTTTCCCGCACTTGCTGAGTACATCAAGTACTCAAACTTGCATTATCATACATCATCAGCAACAGGAGAGGAGTACTATGAAGACCAAGTAGAGTATTAGGCGTATGATCTATCCTCAACCTTGCCTGTGGAGTAGAGATGGAGCCGCTGCTGCTGCTTAGTTGCTACCGCAATAGTTTAGAAGACTTCCGCTGCTAGAATAAAGACTTCCACTGCTAGAATAAGACTTCCGCTGCTAAGATAGGACTTCCGCTGCTAGAATGAGTCTAAGACTCATGAGACATTGTAATAAATCCTGTTATTCGTGGTATTATTCTGAAATTCAGTTTGTGGATTATATGTGTATGTGTGATGAACATACTGGGCACACATATGCAGCAGTCTCGGTTCCGAGAGGTTTTTCTTCTCGGGATAGGGGCATCACAGTTGTGTACTGGTATAATGGAGGTTCTGTAGTCGCCGACGGGTGACGAAATCACAAACTTGTTGGTAAAGTGGTGCCACCTCTGCAGAGTGTAAAACTATCATGATAGCCGTGCTTCTGGTCACAAGCACCTGGCCAACTTACATGATTAGAGGAAAAACTTGGGATGGTTATTCGGTATGGTAATGGTATGGTCATTGGGATTGGTGTTGGGACTGTTTTGAGTCATGAAAGTGAGTTTGGTTTCGATTATATGAATATAAGATGGTTATGAATATTTATGAGCATGAGATGAATTTGAGAAAGAGTAATAGCTGGATGAGACTTGATAAATGGTGCATTATGATGAAAGAATGTTGCTGATTTACTTGGATATATTGGGCTTTAACTCACCTAGAAATAGGTGATGTTTTTATCATGTTTGTGAAATAAAATTTGCTTTGCTGCAATGAGCCTTTTTATTCCCTACCTTGTTGTAAGCTACATGTCATACTTTCCCGCGCTTGCTGAGTACGACATGTACTCACCCTTGCATTATCACATAAACATCAGCAACAGGAGAATAGTACTTCGAGGATCATGTAGAGTACTAGGCGTGCGAACTACCGTCAACATGCCTGTGGAGTTGAAGATGGAGCCTGCTGCTATTTAGTTATTTCCACTGTCGTTTAGAGACTTCCACTGCAAGAATAATGTGAGAGATTCATGAGTGAGACAATGAGTCGATGTAATAAAGTACTTAAACACTATTTATTCGTTGTTATATTCTGAACTCAGTTTGTGGATTACATGTGTATGTGTGATGAACATCCTGGGCACACATATGCATTAACTTGGCTCTGTTTTCGGAACCGGGTGTCACACTCGGCGCAAGGTCATTACTATGATGGCTAAAATCTGAAAATTAAGGATGAACTTTTAGGTGAGTCTTTATGCAACGTACATGTTTATGTCTTAAATTACCCTCATGTAGAGTTGCATGCCTTAGGAGAGACGATTAAGTTTTGCTGAGCCTTCGTGCTCACTCTTGCAGAGTTGTTGTTTTTCAGGTAATCCGCCGTATACCGTGAAGGGTTAAGCATGACAGTGCCATTCTTGGCTGCATGGTCACAAGAAACCCTGCTTGCCGCTGAATACATTTCCTGCTGCTAGAAAGTTGTATCCTCGGGCAGGATATCTCCTTTGCTGCTTAGCTAGGTTCATGAGAATGATCAGAGTTGCAATTCCGCTGCAACTTTAAATTTATATTCCGCTGCTGTACATTAAAGTGTACATTACTATTTGTAAAACTAATCTCTTATTTAATACACACTTGTGTATGTATTGGATTCATTTCCGTGTGTGCTAGTCGGTGTCGCCTAACATGGCACCACCCAATGCGATTCCTGGAGTGGCGGGGCGTCCGGTCCCACATAGGCATGGTATTAGAGCCGCATTGGGAATAGCACGCCCGAAAATGAACAAGTTTTCAAAAACTAAGGTTTTCGAGTGAGGAATCGGTTAACGCCAACATAAGGAATATTATTAGTATAGCTAAGGAAAGTGGCAATGCTAACTTATGTGTTACTATTTTTGCATTTCAATTCTGTAACGACGCACCTACATGGAGGTAAGACTTGTAAGGAACGCTACCGAAAGCGGTTCAATTTCGGTTATGATGAGTGGTTTAGGCCCGATCTTCCGAAAGGTAGGTCGACTGAGGTGGAGAACTCGACATTGATGATCCGCGGCACTCGAGCAGTTCGAACACCCCTGCAATCACTACACCACTGCTCCGTTGGTTATCAACCGTGCAGCATACGTTTGACCTCACCAAGAAAGCTAATCCTTGCAGGTGCAACCGAGAACAGGAGCAAGAACGTAGAAGATGTGATCTGAAAATCACGAAGTTGGGGTTTCACACAAACCGTAGAACGGCCGCTGTTTATCTAAGAAAAACCCAGCTGTTTGTGATGGCGGCTAGGGGGTATAAAGGAGGTGGAGGACAACCAGGGGGTGCTGGGGTCGTGACCTAACCCTAAGACAGGTACATAATGGACTTGAACTCGATACAAGGCCCAATGGCCCAACTAGGTGATGCAACACCCTGACTGACTCTAAACTTTATATTGTTTTGAAGTTTCCCGTCGACTCCGAGGTAATTTTGATGTGGGGCTAGTTCCATTGGAAAGTTTATCCTCTCAGCATTCCGTGCATATGTAGAATGTCAAAAACGGAGTCTGTATGCCTCTTGTGCATCTATTTTAAGGTGGACTGCTCCTGGGCCCGAGTTGGACTCGAGTTTGAGTTGGGCTCGGTCTCTAACTTCTTGTTGGCGTATTTTCTGGTCCTCCACGCCTCCAAAACCCTCTCCATGTATCTCCATGTCCTCTCCATGGTTCCTAATCATAATTAATCCATTAGGTAGCAACATACTCTCAAAATTCACATATAAAGAATTGTTCAGGAACGAGATCACCTCTAAATTCAATTGTCGTGCTCGAGCTCTAGTAATTGGACCTTGCATGTGTACCATGTGAGTGTTGTGTCGTCCTCGACTCAAGCTCATCTTCTTCTCACAAATATGGCCTCAAATCTGAAATGTTAAAGGTGGGACTAACTCCAAACTCGGGAGACAACTCAAGTTTATATGCATTATCATTAATCTTCTCAAGTATTTTAAAAGGACCATCAGCTCTAGGCATCAATTTAGACTATCTCAGTTCTGGAAATCTATCCTTTCTCAAGTGTAACCAAACTAAATCACCCGGTTCAACTCTAACTTCCTGCCTGCCTTTACTACCAGAAATTCTATATTTTTCATTCATCTTTTCAATATTGTGTTTAGTGGTCTCATGAATTTTCAAAATAAAATCAGCACGTTCCTTTGCATCATTATGAGTTCTCTCACTAGTAGGTAAAGGCAAGATATCAATAGGAGCACGAGGATTGAATCCATACACTACCCGAAAAGGACTTACCTTGGTGGTAGAATGTGTTGCCCGATTATATGCAAACTTCACATGTGGCAAACATTCTTCCCACATCTTTAAATTTTTCATCAAAACAGCTCTCAACATGGTGCCCAAAGTGCGGTTCACTACTTCTGTTTGCCCATCAGTTTGTGGGTGACATGTTGTAGAGAACAACAGTTTTGTACCCAACTTGTTCCATAGGGTGCGCCAAAAGTGACTCAAAAATTTAGCATCACGATATGAAACAATAGTAGAAGGCATACCATGCACGCGAACAATCTCCTTGAAAAAAAGGTCAGCAATATGTACATCATCATCACTTTTCTGAAACGGTATAAAATGTGCCATCTTAGAAAAACGATCCACCACAACAAAAATGCTGTCCCTCCCCCTCTTAGTCCTAGGCAATCCCAAAACAAAGTCCATAGAGATATCCGCCCAAGGAATGGAAGGAGTGGGAAGAGGTATGTATAAACCATGTGGATTCAAACAGGACTTAGCTTTCTGACATGTGGTGCAGCGAGCCACAAACCGCTCTACATCTCTCCTCATCTTTGGCCAAAAGAAATGTATGGCCAGAACATCCTCCGTCTTCTTTGCGCCAAAATGGCCCATCAAACCTCCACCATGTGCCTCCTGTAATAACAAAAGACGAATGGAACCAACTGGAATGCATAGGCGGTTAGCTCTAAACAAGAATCCATCATCCAGTACAAATTTATTCCAGGTATGATCTTTTATACAAAGCAGCAACACATCTTTAAAATCAGCATCAAGAGCATATTGTTCTTTAATTGATTCAAGTCCAAAAATTTGACAATCAAGTTGGGACAGCATATTATATCGTCTAGACAATGCATCAGCGATCAAATTATCCTTCCCTTTCTTATGTTTAATGACATAAGGAAAAGACTCAATAAATTCAATCCATTTTGCATGTCTACGATTCAGATTATTTTGAGAACGAATATGCTTTAGCGATTCATGATCAGAATGAATAACAAATTCTTTAGGCCATAAATAATGACACCAAGTCTCTAAGCATCGTACGAGAGCATAAAATTCTTTATCATATGTAGAGTAATTCAGGACAGGACCATTAAGTTTTTCACTAAAGTATGCAACCTGTTTACCACCTTGCAGTAAGACACCACCAATGCCAACTCCACTAGCATCACATTCAAGTTCAAAAGTCTTACTAAAAAATCAGGAAGTTTCAGCAATGGTGCGTGTGTAAGCTTGTCCTTCGAGGTGTCAAAAGACTCCTCTTGTGCTTTCCCCCAATGGAACACCACACCTTTCTTAGTCAACTCATGCAATGGGGCAGCAATAGTGCTAAAATCCTTGACGAAACGTCGGTACAAACCTGCAAGAACAAGAAAACTCCTTACCTGTGTGATGGCTTGAGGTATTGGCCAGCTCTTGATCGCTTGAATTTTCATCTCATCCACCTCAATTCCCTGTGGAGTCACAACATAGCCAAGAAAGGAAACTCGATTCGTACAAAAGATGCACTTCTCAAGGTTACCAAATAAACGTGCATCTCTCAAAGCATTAAAAACAGCACGTAAATGATCCATATGTTCATCCAATGACTTGCTATAAATCAAGATATCATCAAAGTAAACCACCACAAATTTTCCAATAAAAGCTCTCAAGACCTCATTCATCAAACGCATGAATGCACTTGGTGCATTAGTTAAACCAAAAGGCATTACTAACCACTCATACAACCCAAATTTGGTTTTGAAAGCTGTTTTCCATTCATCTCCCAATTTCATTCTTATTTGGTGGTAACCACTACGCAAGTCAATCTTAGTGAAAATTATAGAACCACACAACTCATCAAGCATGTCGTCTAGCCTAGGAATAGGATGACGATATCTTATAGTAATATTGTTAATGGCTCTACAATCAACACACATACGCCAAGTACCATCTTTCTTAGAAACCAAAAGTACAGGAACAGCACAAGGACTAAGGCTTTCACGTACATACCCACGGTCCAAAAGGTCTTGGACTTGCCGCTGAATTTTCTTAGTCTCCTCGGGGTTGGTCCTATATGCAGCACGGTTTGGCAAAATTGCACCTGGAATCAAATCAATTTGATGTTCAATCCCTCTCAAAGGTGGAAGTCCCGGGGGTATCTCAGCTGGAAAAATATCCTCATACTCTTGCAACAAGTTAGTAACTGCTGGAGGCAAAGACCTAGCAATATCATCAATGGAGAACAAAACTTGTTTGCACACCAATGCACAGCAAATATCATGATCAGAAATTTCAGCAATGTCTGATTTTGTAGCAAGCATTACACGACCCTTCAATTTAATTCCCTCAGTCTCAGAACTAGGTGTAGATCTCTCATTATTTGGTGGTAACACAGAATTAATGACTTGTTGATTTTCTGATTTAGAACTACTAGAAATTCCAGCTTTCTCCCTATCAGCTTGTACAATTTCAGCAGGAGTCAAAGGTAGCAAAGTAATTTTCTTTCCTTTATGCATAAAAGTGTATTATTACTTCTACCATGGTGCAAAGCATCCTTATCATGTTCCCAAGGTCGACCCAATAAAAGTGAACACGCTTGCATGGGTACCACATCACAATCAACTGAATCAACATATGTACCAATGGAAAATTGAATTCTGCATGTTTGTGTTACCTTAGCTCTTCCAGAATCATTCAACCATTGAATATAGTACGGATGTGGGTGTGGTCGTGTATTCAAGCTAAGCTTCTTGACCAATTCAGAACTCACCAAGTTGTTGCAGCTTCCTCCATCAATGATGACACGTGCTCGCCGGTTCTTGATGACAAAGAAAATCTGAAACAAATTATGGCGTTGTAATCTATCAAGTTGTTGTACCTGTGTGTTCAGCACCCGCTGCACAATGATGTTCATGTAGGCTGATGTGTCTTCGCTCCCAAAAACATGTCCCTCATCATTGTCTGTGGCAGCTTCATCATCATTGTTGTCTTCGACATCGGAGGTGCTGATGTATCCTCCCTCTTCTGTAGCTACGTATGCCCGCTGACTAGGACAATCTTTTTGCACATGACCAAGACCATGGCAGCGGTGGCACTAAATGCCGGAAGTGCTTCCTGTTGAAGCAACGGATGAAGCACTTTTGGCGGGTACCTGCATGGAATTTTTACCCGAATCCGCAGGTCGTGCAGGTGGTGGTTTCGGTGCTGCTGAAACGTTGTTGCTGCCAGAAGGAATCTTGGCTGCTGGTTTTGGTGAAAGGGCATCAAAACGGAATGACTTGGACGCCCCCGAAGATGTTGTCGTGCGTGGAGTGTAGGAGGCACCGCTGCTGCTCTTGTTCTTTTGTTGACGACCCTGTAACTCCTTTTCTGCAAGCATAGCAAGCTGGAACAACTGGTTGACAGTATTAAATTCCTTATAATCAACAATATCCTGTATCTCACGTCTCAACCCCCCATAGAAATGACAAATTTTATCTTCAGTGTCCTCTACTACCCCACATTGTATCATTCCCTTTTGAAGCTCCGCATAATAATCTTGGACAGAATTATTTCCCTGCTCTAAGCGCTGCAATTTCTTTCATAAATCATGTTGGTAGGATGGAGGAACAAAACAATTACACATAGCTTCTTTTAAACGTTCCCATGTATCAGGTTGTAAGCGTGTGGTACCTAGTTCATTCCACCATATTATAGCAAAATCCTTAAACTCACTAGTGGCTTGACGAACTCTATGTTGTTCAGGAACAAGGTGGACATTAAATTTCTGCTCTACTGTCATCTCCCAATCAAGATATGCCTCAGCATCATAAGCACCAGAAAAAGAGGGTATAGTAAATTTGACTTTAGCAAAAGGATCATCAAGAGGGCGATTAAAATTGTTATGACGATCATTGTAATTATAACGATTATTACCTCCCATACCTCGTAGATAATGTGGAAGTCGTGGTTGATTATTATGATCTTCCATATTATAAGCATCGTCTTCACGATTTTCAGCGAGAGGCAGCCGCGCCTCAAGAGTATCCATCCGAACAATAAGATCAGCAAGTTGGCGATTCAAGGTCGTCAATGACGCCTCTGTCGATGCTTGGGTTTTGGTGAACATGTCTGTCATTTCCCTCATCATGTCACACAACTCAGCATGTTGAGCACATTCATCATCCCTTTTATCTTCTGCCATTGTTAGTAGTAAACAAAAGACAACAAAAAGATGTTATCCCCATCAACTACGAAGGATAGTGGGAATGTGAAAAATGGAAGGAAGGAAACAATCTCTCTCTCTCTCTCTCAAGCGTCTTACCACGTTCTTACAAGTGTTCTTACCGACACAGCAGGTGGTAAACGGTGGACGGTGAGAACCAATGAAGCGTGGAGTGATTGCAAAAGTACCTGTTCTGCTCAAGAGGAAAAGTGGAGCTTGGATGGCACAATATAGTGGCTAATAAGCAAAGAAAATCGTTAACAGCAAAACAAAGTTGAATAAGTATTCAATGTAGGAACTGTTGCTGGTTAACAAGTGTTCTAGGCCTAGCACAACACAAGGCGGTAGAGAGGCAAATAGAAGATCAGGAAGATATAAGCAATAAGTACAGCACAAGTGTATAGGCCAACTGTTTCAAGTGTGTGCTGTCAATGCTTCAATATATGTGCTCTCTTCACTATTTTTTTTTCTTTTTTTTAATATTTTTCTGATATTTTTTTGTTTACTTGAGAGCACAAAAATAGGAAGCACACAACTTTGCAGCTCAATTGGATGTAAGATGTGGCCTATAGAAAATCAGAAAGATTCTTTAAAATTTGTGCTGAAACTTCGGAGGCCGGATAGTCTATTTTTCGAGGGGAATTTGGCCAAACAAATTTCGCCGAACACGGTGAAGCGGTGGAGAATTGGTTGCGAAATTTCGAGTAGATCAATTTGAAAAAAATCGCCCGATTTCGAGTTTGTATGCAAAAGTTATGTCCGTTTTAAGGTAGGCTACCCGAGTTACTGTTTTTTATGTTGATTCAAACTTGGTTTTGAAAAAGATCTCGCAATAGGATGTGAAAAACAATGAGAATTTAGCAATGACGGCTGATGGGATGTTGTGTTATGAATCAAGGAGGATTGGCACAATGGTTTGTCACCTGTTCTAGGGCTGGCGATGCGGGAGTTCACGCAAGGCGGCTAGCTAGGGCAAACCAATGATCTTGGTGGTTCGGTTTGTTGTTTAGGGATTGTGGAATAGGTGCGCAGCAAGAAAAACAAGGAAGAAAAAATGATAACTACGACACAAAATACAAAGCTAAACCAGCAACAAGACTCGACCACACGAATGCAAACTCAACAATGCAAACTGAAAAACGAAAACTTGCAGGCACTATAGTCTAGGAATCGGTAACACAATATGTTTTTTTGTGGCTTTTTCTGTGGACTCTAGGAATGAAAAGCAAAAACTAATCTAGTGGGAAATCAAAGTACCTCACGGGCAACTTGAAATCTGATACCAAATGATGAGTGGTTTAGGCCCGATCTTCCGAAAGGTAGGTCGATTGAGGTGTAGAACTCGATGTTGATGATCCGCGGCACTCGAGCAGTTCGAACACCCCTGCAATCACTACACCACTGCTTCGTTGGTTATCAACCGTGCAGCACACGTTTGACCTCACCAAGAAGGCTAATCCTTGCAGGTGCAACCGAGAACATGAGCAAGAACGTAGAAGATGTGATCTGAAAATCACGAAGTTGGGGTTTCACACAAACCGTAGAACGGCGGCTGTTTATCTAAGCAAAACCCAGCTGTTTGTGATGGCGGCTAGGGTGTATAAAGGAGGTGGAGGACGACAAGGGGGGTTCTGGGGTCGTGACCTAACCCTAAGACACGTACATAATGGACTTGAACTCGATACAAGGCCCAATGGCCCAACTAGGTGATGCAACACCCTGACAGACTCTAATCTTTATATTGTTTCGAAGTTTCCCGTCGACTCCGAGGGAATTTTGATGTGGGGCAAGGTCCATTGGAAAGTTTATCCTCTCAGCTTTCCGTGAATATGTAGAACATCAAAAACGGAGTCCGTATGCCTCCTGTGCATCCATTTTAAGGTGGACTGCTCCTGGGCCCAAGTTGGACTCGAGTTTGAGTTGGGCTCGGTCTCTAACTTCTTGTTGGCGTATTTTCTGGTCCTCCACGCCTCCAAACCCCTCTCCATGTATCTCCATGTCCTCTCCATGGTTCCTAATCATAATTAATTCTAGGTAGCAACATACTCTCAAAATTCACATTAAAGAATTGTTCAGGAACGAGCTCACCTCTAAATTCAATTGTTGTGCTCGAGCTCTAGTAATTGGACCTTGCATGTCTACCATGTGAGTGTTGTGTATATCTGCAGGAGTGATGTCCACATCAGGTTAGCTCCCTCATGCAAGGAAAATAGCATGAGATATTCCATTCGGCAATGGATGAAAAGTGAATATGTTTTCTAAGACTCTTCATGTTTTAGAGACATATGAACAGCACTAGCCTCCAGTGCGCAAACCCAGGGGCAAGAGGAAAAGACCCCGTCGTATGGTTTGTAACATGAAGTATGTTCTCTTGGACTCTTGATGTCCTATGAGGCATACGAAAGTGCTGTTCCACCGGTGTGCTTAATTGCAAAGGTGTGGAGCCCCCTTCTGGTGGTGAATAACTCGATCATGTACCTTGAGACGTGGCTTAACTCAAGGACGGCCCGTATTTCAATGATACGGAGCGTATGTATTTACTTTCAATATGGAACTGCCTGAAAAGACAAAATCGTGTGTGCATCACTATTGGGTGTTCTTCTGCTGGTACTAACCACGTTTACGTATCTCGTGTAGAGTACGTTTATGAGTGATCAAGTAGTGCCACTTCTAAAACTTTTGCCGTTACACCGGTATAGGTTTTTCTTTGGTGAGGATACGTAGTACCGACATTGGATGAAAAATTGCATATATGGTAAGGTAATGATGCAGGACTGAATAAAAGACCCAACATTGAATTGAAATCAAAAATTTTAAACTTAGGTTGAAACAAACTTCAAATTTTAGCACTCATGCCCATTTCGAAGTGAAGAAGCATTAACAGGAACCGAGCTACCAAAACAGAGCATCATCTGTTTTTGGGCAGCAGTGTCGCTGGACTTTGCCAGGGCATAGATTTAGTTCTGAGTAACCAAATGGGGTGTTCTTGACATGGATGGAAAGATTAGGAAGTCCTATAGATATGTTATTTACAAACCCAAGGCAGAATCAAACTGCAACTTAGTGAAATTCTCAGATTTCCAGAACAGGTCAGAACCAGGACAGGGCAAAAAAAAGCTCTGTACTGTCCTGTAATCTGGCCATAAGTTTGGACAGAAAATTTTCCTAGGGTCATGCCATATAATGTTGGAAAATATGGGAAATATCCTACAACTTTGTTGTTAAGTATTTTTCCATACTCTGTCGGGATATAAACCATATTGTGAGTTCAAATCAGACACTTTAAAGGAGGTGCTGCAGAAATTTTCCAGAATTTCTGTTGATTTGAAACTTCATATCTGTCAAAGCCGAACAGCTCTGAGGGACCAACAATAGGCATTGGAAAGATACTGAAGTTTACTAAAACTTTGGTATTGAACTCAAATCAAGAATCTATAGTTAACTTGAGTAAAGTTTGGAATTGGATCGATTCGTCGTGGTATTTATCGACGATATCTTGGTCCATTCCAAATCAGAGGAGGAACACGCGAAACATTTGCATATTGTGCTTCAACGATTGAGATCACAAGCTCTATGCAAAGTTTAGTAAATGTGAATTTTGGATCAATCAAGTGCCATTTCTTAGACATATTATTTCAGCGGAACGCATCGCTGTTGATCCAAGTAAGATTGAACAAGTGCTGAAATGGAAGTCTCCAACATCAGTCCATGAAGTTCAAAGCTTCTTAGGTTTGACGGGATATTATCGGAGGTTCATCCCGAGCTTCTCCAAAATCTCTAAACCTATGATGGAGCTACTGAAAAAGCACATGAAATATGATTGGAGCAAGCCATGTGAGGAAGCTTTTCATGTGTTGGTGAAACACCTGACAACAGCCCCGGTTTTAGCTGAATCACATACAACCAAGCCCTTCGATGTTTGTTGTGATGCATCCGGCATCGGACTTGGTTGCATACTCATGCAAGGAGGACGCATGGTCGCATATGGGTCACAGAAATTATGGAACCATGAACAACATTATCCCACTCATGATCTTGAGCTTGTTGTCGTGGTACTATCTTTGAAGATGTGGAGACACTACCTATTGGGAAATCTAGTTCATCTCTACACCGACCACAAAATCTTGAAGTACATATTCACTCAATAAGAGTTGAATATGCAACAACGGTGATGGTTGGAGCTGATCAAAGACTATGAGATTGAAATTCATTATCATCCGGGCAAGGCAAATGTGGTTGCCGATGCACTCAGCCAGAAATCTCATATTCACAATCTGACCATTACGCCGGTAGAAGAGGAAGAGCCAAGTCTGTACTTGGTTCCATATGGAGCTCTACATAATCTAGCTCTCATTCCCACATTAAAAGAGGAGGTTATGAAAGCTCAAAAGCAAGACAAGGGCATGTCTCATATTAAGAGGAGGTTGAAGAACGAGGAAATAAAATGTTTCCGGTTAGATGATGCAGGTACCTTATGGTTCAAGGACCGGATAGTTGTACCCCATGAAATGAGGCTACGGAAAAAATTTTTGGATGAGGCTCACTTATCCAGATTTTCTATTCATCCGGGCAGCAACGAGATGTATCAAGAATTGAAAACTAAATTTTGGTGGACCCGGATGAAATGGGAGATTTCTAAATACGTATCAGAATGTGATACGTGTCGGCGAGTTAAAGCCGACCACATGAAGAAAGCGGGAACATTGCAACCGCTAAGAATTCCGACATGGAAGTGGGAGGATATTAGTATGGACTTCATTGTTGGATTACCTCTCACGGCTAATAAGCATGACTCGATTTGGGTGATCGTTGATCGGTTAACCAAATCAGCACATTTCAACCTGGTACATACGGGATTCCATGCCAAGAAGTATGCTGAGCTGTATATTGCAAGAATATTGTTCTTACATGGAGTTCTCCGGACGATCATCTCCAATCGAGGCGCGTTGTTCGTTGCTCGTTTCTGGGATCAGCTACATGCCTCGCTAGGAACCAAATTGATTAGAAGCCCCGCATATCATCCTCAAACCGATGGGAAAACGGAGAGGGTGAACCAAGTTCTCGATGATATGCTTCGAGCACGTGCCATACACCACGGTTAAGGATGGGACGATCATCTACCATTTGCGGAATTCACTTATAACAATGGTTATCAAGCAAGCATCAAGATGGCACCTTATAAAACTCTCTACGGCCGGAAGTGCCGCACACCCTTGAACTGGCGTGAATCTGGTGAGAGAGTTATTTACGGGATTGATCTCATAAATGAGGCTGAAGAGTGAGTAAGTCTTATTCAAGCAAATCTTAAAGCAGCTCAGTACAGACAAAAGAGCTATGCGGATAAGAGATGTCGTCCTCTGAACTTTCAAGTTGGAGACCACGTATACCTCCGCGTATCTCCTATGAAAGGAATTCATCGATTCAGAGTGAAAGAAAAGTTAGCTCCATGTTATCGGTCCCTTTGTCATCATCGAAAGATGTGGACCTGTGGCATACTGTTTGGAGTTACCGACAGCCTTAGCCGGAGTTCATAACGTCTTCCACATATCTCAGTTGCGGAAGTGCATAAAATTTCCAACGGGAATTCTCACGGAAGGCATAGCAGATTTGAAGCCAGACCTTACTTATATTGAACTTCCAACCCGGATAATTGATGAGAAGACTCGCGAGACAAGAAACGGGACGTTGCGGTTTTTCAAGGTGCTTTGGAAAAAATCACATGTCCGACGAAGCTACATGGGAAAGCGAGGTGTATTTACAATTCAATCATCCGGAGCTATTAGAGGCTTATGTCCGATAGCCGTCCTCCCCACATTGTTCTTAATTGTGAATCTCTCGATGAGATTCTTTTTAAGGGGGGAGGAATGTCAAAGTCCCAAAACTTGAAAATGCAAAACATGAGTTATGAATAACGTTGGGTTTCAAATTCAAGGAAATGGGACTTGCAGAAACATTCTAAGACATGATGATACACATAGGTGTGCAACCAAATGAGCTCCAGAAAATTTAATGGCAGTTTTTTAAGCCAAGGTTGACTTAAACCCCCATGTGAAAGTTATCATGTGCAAGAACATATTTCAAAGTCCACTTTTGAATCCAAATGTTCACTTAAATTCAAATGTGGCCATATCAAATAGAGGATGCAAACTGTGGTTGTAAACATTCCATTTTCAGCAGCCAAATTAAAACTTTGAATCCATATTTGAATTATTCAGGTTCAAATTGAGAGGGATTCAAAATTTGAGAACATTTGGAAGTATTTTGATATTCATGTCAAAGAGGCTTTTGAATTTCAACGGAATTTGAATTAAAATTCAAACCCGAGGTAAACATTTTCAAGTCCCAAAATGGATTTTAAATTTGAGCTCCTAATGACTGAATTTCGCAACCGGCCAAATTTGAAGATATTTGGGAGAGGAAAGAAGTGGGCCCCACCTGTCATTGAACCATTGAGACTTGCACCCTAAGACTCCACCCTCTGCTCGGTCTCGAGCAGTCGAAGCTGCACCGGGCGCCACCGATACTCCACGCCGGGACACCTCCCCACTTCATAAGAAGCTCCGTGGATTTTTCCAGCGTCCATATCAACTCGAGCCGTGCTCCAGTTTTCCACAAACCAACAACCCGGTACCCTGCCTCTTCCTCGAGCAAAAACTGAACAGTGTAAAAGTCCCAAAAACTTGTAAAGGCAAGACTCGAATGATGAATAAAGTTGAGTTTAAATTCAAGAAATGGGACTTGCAAAAACTTTTCTAAACATGTAATTGTTTTCATGTGCATAAGGACTTTAAATTCAGTTTGAACTAAATTGTTCACTTCAAGGAAAAGGAGGCCATTTCCAAAAAGGAAATTCAAACTGTTGGTTAAAAATTCTTATTTGCAGTGCCCAACTCAAAAATCTGAGGGTATATTCAAATTCTTTAGGTTTGAATTAGTGAGAATGTAAATTTTGAGAAAGATTGGAGTTGCTTTGATATGAATATCAAAGGGGCTTATGAATTTCCTTGAAGTTTGAATTCAAATTTAAAACTGAGGTAAAACTTGGCAATTTTCCAAATGGCTTTTGAATTTGAGTTCCTCATGGTTGAAGCTTGCACTGTGCCAAAAATTGGAGATATTTGGAGAGTGAAGAGCAGTGGGGCCCAATTGTCATTGAGAGGAGGAAACTTGCAACCGAAGTCTCTGTTGATCTGATTGCACTCGAACTCACTGAAGTGGCTGCGGGCGCCACCGAGGCTTCACGGGGAGGACACCTCCTTGCTCTACTCTTGCGCTGGCGACCTGCTCGGCGTTCCACTCGCATCTCAGCGTGTTCAGTTTGCCCCCTAAACCGAGCTGCGGTACCCTGCCTTTTCCTCGAGCAACAGCCAAACAGAACTTCGCCGCTGCCTCTGTGCTCCAATCAAAAATCGGCAAAAACTCGCACCCACCGCCTCTGAGCTGAAAAACGGAAAAGCCTGGTCGCCCTTCACCTCCTCAGCGCGACAGACCGCAGCTCCCGGTGTTCCCCACCCTAGAACAGGGGGTGTTGCGGCAAGCCGAGGGTAACCGACGAGCAAGCTCATGTGGACAGCTCACCACAGTTGGTTCCACGCGCAAGCAAAGACGCTCAGAGGTGTGCTAGACCACCGTGGTGCTTCTCCCCGAAGCTTAGCTCAAGCGGTGATCTCCGCGGCCGAATTCGAAGTTTTTCTCCCGGTGCACGACCACGGACCCTCCGGTAAGGATCTCCAAAATTTGCGCTTAATTCTCACTTAGAGAGCACCAAATCATGCACAAATGATCTAGAGTCATTGGCGATCCAATCTTCTTCAAAATCCTATCTACAAACCCGGTGTTAGCGGGCCATTTCAAGTTTTGCGAGCGGCGCCCGGTGGAACCCTAGTAACCTCCGTTCCCGAGCTACTTGGTGCCCACGTCGACCTTCCTTAGGTGTCACTGATTCTGTAGAGCTGATCACTTGAGATTTTTGTGGGCTAAAGTAACCGGTCATCGGCACCGAGCTTCACCGAATGCCGCCACGCGCCGCTGACCTGATTCCGGGCCTCGAGAGCTTGTGCCAACACTGTAGATTGCTTCCCGGCCCCCGAAAACCTCCGGGCGGTGAGTACCGAGCTGAGGGGCGGCCGGGAAGCCGAGTCCGGCAAGGTCGCCGCCGCCGCTGGCGAGGGGAAGGCGCGGGCGCGGGAAATCGACCGAGGAAGAAGAAGATCCCATCGGACCCACATGTCAGTGGCTGGAAAATTAAAATCCGGATCTGCTGTGGTGTGTGATCCAGTGTGGCTGCGTGCGGGCAAACCCTGTAACCGGTGTGGCTCGTGTTCTTGTAAGACCCCAAAACCTGTTAAAGAGGGGAATTTAAAATTTTTGGACGTAATGCATGTGGTGAAACAATTCAAACTCAAACTGGAATTCAAATTTGAATCAAAACAGAAAAGAAAAAGAAAAAGAAAAAGAAAAACGGCCAGTGGGCCGAAACCCACCTCAGCCGGCCCAACAGCCCGCGGCTGTTTCCCCCCTCCCTCTCTATGATCTTCCCGCTCCGATCGCTGCTGCTTCACCCGATTTCCACGCCCGATCTTCGGCAAAGCGCTGCTGCACATCTAAACCGACCCCCGCCGCCCCTCCTCGTGCATTTAAACGCAAGAAAACTCACAGGTTTTCCCTTACCCGCTCCATCTTTCTCTCCGGTGAGGGAAGCGACTAGTCTTGCGCCCTAGCATCGGCATCGACGAGCACCGAGGAGCAGCTCCAACCACCGTCGTCGCAGAGCCAAATTCCCACCTCTCCAAGCCCGAGAAACCTCTAGAACCAGCCCCAGAGCAGGTTCTCACCTTTCAAGATCAAGACTTTCCATTCCCCGAGCAGCAGGAAGAAGGCAAGTGTCCTTGACCACTTTGATCCTATACTAGGATGTGTAGTTAGAATTTAATTGCATTGTCAATTTGGAATATGATGCCCAAGCTAGGAAGTTTCCCTATATTTTCATTATCTTACTTCCTTGAAGCCTGGGTTGGGATTTATTTTATTATGTCATTCATTTATATTACTTATGCTTAGCCATGCTTAGAATGGGATAAATGGGATATGAGATCATCAACTTGTTCACCTTACCCTTGAATGAGATATTATGAATTATGTAGAGGTAGGCATCGAGGCAAGTTGGATGCTTTGGTTGGTGCTGTGTGCACGAGACTCGGGTTTGTGTTTAGTGCTTGCCTAGATCCTAAGGACCGGTTCATGGAGCATGTAACCTGGCTTTACCGTGCCAACCACATGCTGAGATGGGGCAGCTTGGCCAATTAATTAGGTGCATCCCCGGCGTAGTATGGGTGTTTGGATGGTGCGGGGAATAGGTGTCAGCTGGACTACCATATGAACCGCAAGGCTCAAGAGGGGGCCACTGCAGCGGGGTTGGAGCCTCTTGTATGCTGTGAGGGGTGAAACCTCAGTGGGCCCACACTCGTCGGGAATCCCTTTATAAAGGCCTCGTAGTGATCTCCTGGCTACACACCTCGGAGGTGTGAACGTGGTTCGCGGCCACTGGCATAATGGAGGTTCTTTTAGTCCACCCGGCAACGGGGGATGAAATCACTACATGTGGGTACAGTGGTGCAAACTCTGCAGAGTCAAAACTGTCATGACAGCCGTGCTCACGGTCAAGAGCGGCTTGGACTTATTCATGATTAGAGGATGATGAATTGGGAAGTTGAGGATGTTAAGCGGGAAGCTTAACATTGGAGATGAGATTATGATTACTTGATATTGATGATGGGTTGAGGGATTGGGACCATTTCACCTGTGTAGTAATGTGAGTGCTTAATAAGCTACAATGATAGGTATTAATTGCGTAGTGCTTTAACCATGAGTTCAACCTCTCCTTGCTCAAGCCATGCATGACATAACTTTCCCACACTTGCTGAGTACCAACGGTACTCAAGCTTGCTTTTCTATTAGTTTAAATTGCTGCTCAGGTCAAGGGGATGACGTGGTGTTCAATGACCAAGACTTCGGACCCGAAGAAGGATTCTAGGTTCACGGAGTCCCCCGGGCAACACCTGTGACGGAGCCCACAAGATTTATATTCCGCTGCTGTTTTATTTACATGTTATGAATATATTATCGTCCATCGAGACATTATGCTATGTAAGACTTATTTATATCCGAACACTTGGCTTGTAATATAATGATGCTTCACTATTTGTCATTACAAGTATGAGAGAATGATCCTAGCATACATGTGATATTTACTCGGTTGCTCTTTGGACAAACCGGGTGTGACAGTTCTATTGGCTGCCATTTAAACAGCGGGTCTGGGTAGGTTTTCTGTAGGAAATTAATTCCAGATTTCAAGCAAAGTTTAGAAATCCATAACTTGTGCTAGGAAACTCCAAATTGGGTGATTCAAATTCAGTTAGATTCATCTTAGCAAGATCTATCCAAATTTGCAACCAAATTTGTATGAAAGTCAATATTTATTACTGGAAAATTCTTTAAATATTTTCATCAAAAGAATTTTAGAGGGAGTTTGGTTCATCCAAAAATCCTACAATTTTGCCAGAATATTCTTTGGGGGTGTTGAACTCCTCTAAAAGTTTCAGATCTTTTGGAGTTTATTTGGTTAGGAGAATTCTGAGTTCAATTTTCTGTGTTCAAATGAATACAGAAACAATTCCAGAGAATTTCCAAAACTTGGATATTCAGTTCTGGGCAATTCCTAGTTCCAAAAATGCCAGGCAAATTCTTGCATTCTACCTGAGCTATGTTTGAAAGTGTGGTTCACTTGAATTTGCATGAAAGGGCATATTTATTCAGAATTAATTCCTTTTTGCCAAAATTCTTAGGGAATTGTTCTGAGTGATCTACTCATTGAAAATTCTAAATTTTGGTCCAGGTTACTTTCTTGTGACGAGGAACTCACAAGAAAATTTTCAGCTCCTTTGGAGCTCTGGATCACAACTATTCTGTTCAACCTATTTCGATGAGTAACACACAAGTGATGAAATGCACTTATCACTTGATCATGTTGCTTAACCTAAACCCAAACCACTAGCACCAATGCCATTTTAAATTCTTAAACAGATTTCCAGTTTTAAACTTGTCTTTATAACTTGTTAGTAAAAGCTTTACAATTAAAACACATATGCATGTTCATAACGTGTATTGATTAAACGTGGAAAAGTGGAGGAGAAGTGAAGCTTGGATAAAGGAGAAAGAAGGGCAGTGATTAAGCTTCAAGTCATCAGCAATTAACTTCATAATTATCTGACTTTAGTCACCTGCAAAACCAAGGAAAGCTCCGGTTTGCATTTAAGTTGTTTATAAAGTTTTTACTTTGTTCACTACTATGGTTAGAGTTTGTATGTGCATTAGGTTAAGTATGCTTTATACTCCAAATACATGACCAAATGAACCCTGGAGTCAAGGGTAGAAAAGTGTCACCACTGTAGAACAATGCCGTGCAAAATAGGTTATGACATCCAGTAGAAGTCGAGTAGTTGGAATCTACTCGCGAGCTATAGTCGGGATTACATGGGTGTAGTTGAAAGAGGCAAACTAAAGTTTATATTTCTAAAGATGAGACCGGGCAGGAGGGTTAAGAAGCGACAAGACGAGGTCTTGGTCGAGTAGCTCTGCCTGTGTCGGTTAAGGACCGATGCGTGTGCGGCACCCATGAGCAAGTATTGAGTTGTGTACCGGATGCTTACTGCTATTTGGGACCCAGGAAACCGATGTACCAGGTTAACTGGATTGTAGAGGCATACCGCATTGTCTTGTTAGACCTATGAGCCCGAGACGGCGCAACCGGTTCTACAGTCGAGTGTCCTACGAAAGGTTGCCACATACGATGTAATGAAGGATGCCAGATTTGGGTCTTCAGATGCGGGCGTATGTGTCGAGTTATCCGATAGTGTTTGATTCGAATCACCGTCCCTCGCGGTTATGAGTACCGCTTGCTCACTGTGTTGTGACATAGTAAGCAAGTTTTGTGAGAACAGTTTGCAAGTTTTTAATTGCTGCTATGATTATTGGAATTGCATGAAAACCTTGTTTGAAGTAGAGATAGAGCAAACTAAAGTTAATTTCCATCTTGGGATAAGTAACATTGGAATGAAGCGTTTCTTGTTTGATTGTGGAGTTCCAATGTTGCTGGGCGCAAGGGCACTACTAGGATGGCTAAAATCTGAAAGTTAATTATGAACTCGTAGGCAAGTCTTTTTGCAACTTACATGTTTAGGTATTAAGTTACTTTCATATAGAGTTGCATGCCTTAGGAGAGACGGTTAAGTCTTGCTGAGCCTTTGTGCTCACTCTTGCTATATGAGTGGTTTTGCAGGTTAACATCGACGCATATAAAGAAGGTTGTCCGGTGAGACTCGGAGACTTCCGAGTCATGTTACACATGGAGAACCTAGCCGCTGCAATGTCATCGTGTTGCTAGCAAGAGGAGTCTGCAGGCTGGACCTCTTCTCGAGTACTCCTTAGTTATTCGATGTGAGCTGTTTATAGACTTCCGCTGTAGCTAATTTATGTAAATTATTCACAAAGAACAATTGTAAGCTTCCGCTTTTGATTTATGTAATACAGTTTTCCTTACATGTGTGCTGTTGGGTGCCGCATAACACTGCACCACCCAATGCGATTCCCAGGCGAGTGGCACGGCCCCGTGACGGGTGCCGGGGTCCCCCACAAACAGCACACCGCCACAAGCCTTGGTTGGATCAGGAGCCGGTGAACTCGTGCGTGCAGAGGCCGTCTGAGCAGCAAAACCGCACCGTGGATTCGTCCTGCACATCCTCAGTGAAAAACCCAGCGAGTTGCAGCCTTCCCCACCCGAGAACAGCTCGTCCTCGCGGCAACCGAACCTTACCGCTGTTCGGACTCCTGTGGACAGCCCCAAACGAAGGTTTTCATGCTTGATCAAGGACACCCAGAGGAGCGCCAGAACTCCATGTTGCTCCTCCCCAAAACTTAGCTCAAGCCGTGAATCATCATTCACGAATTCGATGTTTTTCTTCCGGTGCGCAACAACGGACCTTCCCGATCTCCAAAATTCATGCTTAATTCTCGCTTAGGGATCACCAAATCGTGCACAAATGAGCTAGACTCGTTGGCAATCCAATTTCCTTCGCAACCTTAGCTTGAATCCGACTGTGAGCAGGCTATTTCAATTCTTCCCGAGCTCAAGCACGGCGGACACCTTCGGGCGCACGGTGAAACCCTTGTAGCCGCCGTTCCCGAGCTAGTTTGTGCACACGTCGATCTTCCTTAGGTGCCACTTATGCTGTAGATCCAAAAACACACTTGTTTGGAGAGCTAGCGAGGGTTTGAGCCGTCGCCGGCCTCCAGTGAGTGTGAGGATGTGTTCCTCACGTCGAGTTTGGGGCTAGCGGGAAAAATTAGGCCGGGAATCCGCCGGAAACGCGAGGTCCGAAGAAGCGATGCCGCGCCGGCGAGGTAGAAGGCGCACGCGCGGAAAAGGGACAAGGAAGAAGAAGGCTAGGCCGGGCCCGCCTGTCAGCGTGATAAAATGCACTGTGAAATCCTCTGTGAATCCTAGATCGTTTGTGTTCACGCGGAAAAAATCTGTAGCTTCGGTGTGGCTCGCACCTGAATGGTTGGATTTAAATTCCGCGGGCCCAGCTACTGTACAGAGGATTTCCAAAAGAAAGAAAATTCAAGAGTGTAGCTAAACTTCACAAATTCATAACTTGTGCTAGGAAACTCCAAATTGGATGATTCAAATTGTGTTAGATTCAGCTTGGACAGATCTATCCAAATTTGCAACCCAATTTGTATGGAAGTCAACAATAAATTCTGAAAAATTCTTTGAAGCTTCTCTGTAAAATAATTTTTGAGGAGATTGGTTCATCCAAAAATTCCCAAATTTTACCAGAGTATTCCATAGGATATTAATGAACTCCTGCAAAATGTTCAGCTCATTTGGAGTTGATTTGCATATGAAATTCAGAATACAACTTGCTGTGTTAAAAAAGTCCTGAAACTTTTTCAGAGAAAATCCCCACTTTGAAAAATCAGTGCTGGACAATTCCTAGCTCCAAAATTCCTACGAAAATTCATTCATGCTCCCTGAGATATGTTTTAAATTGTATTTCACTAGAGTTTGCATGAAAGTGCAAATTTTTTCAGAATTAATTCCTTGTTGCCTAAATGCTTAGGGAATTGGTCTGGATGAACTACTCATTGAAAAGTTTGAAATTTTGGTCCAGAATGTTTTCTTGTGACAAGGAACTCACATGAAAATTCTAGGATGAATTTGAGCTCTGTATTAGTATGTTTCTATACTTCTTAGTTGAAAATACAACAATTAGGAAAGATCACTTAGTGCATGATCAAATTAACCAACCCAACTTCATCAACTAGGATCCTCTCAACCCTAGCTCCTAATCAGAATTCTATTCTTCACTGTGACAAATATTGATAAAGCATTTACGATTAAATATATGTGCATGTTGATAACGTGTAGTGATTAACGTGGAGAAGTGGGAAGAAAGCGAAGCGTGGATCGAAGAGCAAGAAGAGCAGTGTAAGGGCCTCAGTTTTTGACACAAAATTGAAGTGTTCATCACCACACCACACACCTTATTTGAGGAAAGATGATGAACACAAATGAAGAGCTAGTAACCACCATCAACATGCTCATTAAAGAACAAACTCACACATTGCAAAAGTGGTATTTCCCACATGTGATATAGGTGGGCTGGACATATGAAAACTCCTACACTTTGCTAAGGATGTCCATGCCATGTTTCACCCAAATTCAAAACCTTTTTGAGGTCATTTTGGGTATAGTTAGAAAGAGGGCAGTTTGAAACCATATTCAAATTCAAACTGTTTTTGTCCCATGAATTTAAAAGTGGGAGGCATATTCTTACTCAGCACATTTTTGTGAGCTCACACACCAATTTTGACTCCATTTGGAGTTGATCTCGACATGAGCTAAGTGGGACAAATTCAAACTTTATTTGAATTCAAAACTGAACTTGTGCTGAAATTCACTCAAACCAAACCCAATTTGAATTCTACTCAATTCAAATGGCTTATGGGTGAATAATTTGAATTTCCAGGGGTAGTATGGGTTTCACTGTTTACAACAGTGATTAGGAGTAAATTTCAGAGGTTAAAATGGGGAGTGGGACCCACATGTCAGCCTCTACTTCAAATCAAACCGACTGAGACTTTTCTCACTCGGTTAACCGCGCCACCGCTGCGATCGCCACCGAGGGAAGCCACCGCGCCAGCAGCTGCTTGCCCACGCGCGGGCATGAGGCGGTGCAGAGCCTTCTTAAGGCGCCCCCCTCCTCAGCCGAAGCATCACCCATTCTTACCCCGCAAGAACTCAGCGCCGGCCGAAACTTTCTGCAGCTCAGAATCGATCGGAGAGCGCCGATCACAGCTACCTCTGTCCCCTCCAGAGCCCCGGCAAGGTACTAGAGACCTTCCTCCGTCTTCCCCGCTGCTAGAATTCAGTTGAAACCGATTGATCTCGGCTGTGCCGAAAGATCAATTCGGTGACCTAGAACCGCCGCACCTCGGGCTCCCGTGGACAGCCCAACCAGGGCGTTGTCACGCTCGAGCCAAGGCACCCTTGGACGCGCTGGTGACCGGTGCTGCTCACCCCAGAGCCACAGCCCGAGTGATTGCTCACCGGCGGCGAATTTCCAGTTTTCCCCTTTCGGTGTGCAGAACGACCTTCGGGTGCGATTCTGTCGAATTCGTGCTCTAGAAAGGATTAGAGGGCCTCAATCCGCTCTCACACAAACTAGACACAGTAACGCACAAGTTGCCTTCACAACCCTTGGCCGGAGAACCTCTGTACCCGGCGTAATTCGAGGTTTACCAATGGCGGAATAAATGGGAGGCATCGGGCGCACGGTGAGGACCTACTTCGGGCCTTCCCCGAGCTGCCTCAAGCTCATGTCGACCTTCCCTGAGGTCCACTGATGCTTCCCGACCAGTTCCTCGAGTAGTTGAGGTGCTAGGGAAGTCAGCCGACATGTCCGAAGTCTTTCCAAGGTGGCGGCTCGTCGCCGACCATGCACCGGCCATTGTCATGAGTAGCTGACCCCAGAATCCTGTTCCCCGAGTGAAAGTAGGCAGGGGCAGCCAAAATTGTGAAGTGTGGATCTGTACAGAAGCCGGCGGCGAGCTCTCCGGCGAGGTTCCTCGGCGGTGGAGCGCGGGCGTCGCGAGGTTGAAGAAAGGGGTGGACTCCAGATGTCAGCGGCCGATATTTTGAATCGGGATCGGGCTGCGGCCGGGATCGGGTGTGCTGGCGCGCAAAATCCTTGTGGGCCGCGGTGTGCTGTCGCCTCGACGTGCGACGCGTGTCCCCGGGGCCCACTCACGAGTTTAAACTTTTCCCCGATTTTCAGATTTCCTTCAAACTTCAAATCCTCTTAACTTTGGCTAGAAATCTCCAAATTGAGTGAACCAAATTTTGCTGGATTCAGCTCTCTGAGTACTTTCCAGCAAATCAAGTTTCAACTTATGAAAACCCTTAATTCTCCAGAATTAATTCCTCAAATTTTAAACTGTTTGGAATTTTAACTGGAGAATCCTGTGGAGGAAAATCCTGAAATTTTTCTGGAATGTTCACCAAAATATACCTGAACTACCATAAAAATTTCAGATCCATTTGAGCTCCTTTGATCCACCTAATGGTGTGATTAGTGAAACTGTTCCAGAGAAAATAGAAAATGTTCAGAAACATTTTCAGAATTTTCTCTGAAATTGTTTAGCTCATATCTTTAATTAGGAACCTTCAAATTAAGTGATACCAACTCCATTAGAACCCTCTGAAAATTTAGTTTTCAGAAAGTCATAGTTTGTTTCATAAAAATCCTTAGAACACCCTAAAAGCCTTCAATTAAGGTCAAGTACATGATTAATTGTGGAGGGCTCAAATGAGCTTCACTGCAACTAAAACTTGATCAAGTCTCTGTTTAGGTTGTAACCAAGCCACAGTAAAAGTTTCACAGTCATTGGGTCTGTCTAGCAAGGGTTATAGACTTCACAATTTCAAAATCAATACAAATGCATTTAAATTGATACATGTATTCCTTCTATCATGTAGTCGCTAAGGTCAAGGAGGAACCCAAAGTCCTAGACTTCGTTACTCCGGAGGAACAGCTAGCCTACGACCAAGAGCAGCAAGGCAAGCTCCGGTTTGCATTAACCTTTTTACAAATTTTTATTGTTTTGAGCACATACTTGTTTACTTTATTTTTTGCATTAGAGTCTTGTTTGGAAGCCCCACTGCATAGCCAAGAGAACCATGGGTTGGGTTTAGGATTGCAAACCCCGTTAGCTACTGCATTGCTAGGATAGAGTAGGATTCGGTACAAGTCGAGTAGTTGGAACTATTCGCGAGCATAGGCTAGAGGCACTCGACTTGGGTAGTGATAGCACATGAAACACATGGCAAGAAAATGAGACCGAGTGGAGGGTAAGGGCAGCAGGACTTTGGGGCCTGTGTGCTGTAGCTCCTCTTGTGTCGATTGAGGACCGAGCCGTGTGCGGGCCTATTGAACAAGCTAGAACAGTACCAAAGACCTACCGGATATATGGGAACCGGGAAACTGATGTAACTCGGTTAGCTGGGTATTGAGGCATTGCCCATCGTTCAGAGGGTAGGTTGAGAGCTCAAGGTGTAAATCGGCTGGCGGCACGGAGATGCACGTGCAGAGACCTCTTGCTCGGGACGATGGAACCGGTTCAATATTTGGCTGACGGGCGAAAGGTGGTTGCGTACGGCGTCCGTGATGGTTGTTGTAGGCAACATTGAGTACGGGCGTACGTGACGGGTTGTTCGGGTAACCCTGCAGGTGTAAATCGATTATAATCGCCGTCCCTCGCGGTCAGTGAGTACCACTTGTTCACTGTACCTTGACGTAGAAAGAACAGGCTAGTTACATGTTAAAATGTTGCTGATTGAAAGATGGACTTGATTGTTAATGAAGTGCTGTAGTTTAGAGCTAACTAAAGTTCATTTCAACTTTGGGCATAGTACATGAGAGAAATGCGTTTCTTGTTTGATTGCGGCTCTCTCATGTGCCTTAGCGTAAGGTTCTCCACAACCTGCTGCTAAAACTTAAAAGTAAGGTTCTACTAATTAGGCGAGTCCTTTGCAAATGATTTTACCTCATGTACCCATCAACCCTCATGTAGAAGTTCCATGTTTAGGTGAGACGGGTCAGACTTGCTGAGCCTTCGTGCTCACTGCTTGTGTTTGAAGCTTTTGCAGGGTTCTATGAGGAAGGGACTCCCGAAGAGGATACGGAACCCCAGGAGGGGAACCCCGTCGAGTGGGAGTCGTGCACGCCGCAGAGTTAGTGTGTGTGTGCTAGCAAGGACACGTTCAAGGTCTGAACGTGCACTTGATGCTTAGTCTACGCCCGTGAGTGTAGACTGAACTTTTTTTGTTGTAAACATGTTCATAAACTTGTTTATGTAAAAAAATTTCGCTTCCGCTTTGTACCTTTGACGTGTGTTATACGGTGCTTTGCAACGCAGCACCTCTCAGCGTGATCCTGGCTCGACAAGACCGTGGGGTCGTGTCAAGCAGTAATTAAGCTTCAAGTCATCAGCAACTAACTGCATATTACATTTGAATTTTGTCACCTGCAAAACAAAGGCATGCCCCGGTTTGCATTTAAGTAGTTTTATAAAGTTTTTTACTTTGTTCACTACTATGGTTTAGAGTTTGTATGTGCATTATGTCAGGAATGATTTATACTCCAAATGCATGACCAAATGAACCCTGGAGTCAAGGGTAGAATAGTTTTCCCCGCTTTAGAATATTGCCATGCTAAATAGGTTGTGACATCCGGTAGAAGTCGAGTAGTTGGAATCTACTCCCGAGCTATAGTTTGGGATCACACGGGTATGGTTTAAAGAAGCAAACTAAAGTTTGGTTTCCAAAGATGAGACTAGGCAGAAGTGTAGGCAGCAACAAGACGAGGTCTTGGTCAAGTAGCTCTGCTTGTGTCATTTAAGGACCGTTCTCGTGTGTGGCCCCGCTGAGCAAGTATTGAGTTGTGTATGGGATGCGTATTGGTATATGGGACCTAGGAATCCGATGTACCAGGTTAACTGGATTGTAGAGGCATACCACATCGTATCATTAGACCTATGAGCCTGAGACGGCACGACTGGTTCTACAGTCGGGTGTCCTGTGAAAGGTTGCCACATACGACGTAAAAGGACGCCAGATTTGGGTCTTTAGAGGCGGGCGTATGTGTCGAGTAAGCCGGGCAGTGTTTGATTCGAATCACCGTCCCTCGCGGATATGAGTACCGCTTGCTCACTGTGTTGTGACATAGTAATCAAAGTTGAGTGGCAACAGTTAGCAAGTTTTATATGCTGTTATGTAAATTAAATTGCATTATAACCATGTATGAATTAGAGATAGAGCAAATTAAAGTTATTTTTCCACCTTAAGACAAGTAACATTGGAATGAAGCGTTTCCTGTTTGATTGTGGATTTCCAATGTTGCTCATCTCAAGGTCATTACTATGATGGCTAAAATCTGAAAATTAAGGATGAACTTGTAGGCGAGTCTTTATGCAAAGTACATGTTTATGTCTTAAGTTACCCTCATGTAGAGTTGCATGTCTTAGGAGAGACGGTTAAGTCTCGCTGAGCCTTCGTGCTCACTCTTGCAGAGTTGTTGTTTTGCAGGTAATCCGCCGTATACTGTGAAGGGTTAAGCATGACAGCGTCATTCTTGGCTGCATGATCACAAGAAACCGTGCTCACCGCCGAATACATTTCCTGCTGCTAGAAAGTGGTATCCTCGGGCAGGATATCTCCTTTGCTGCTTAGATAGGTTCGTGAGAGTGATCACAGTTGTAAAATCCCAAGAATTTACTTGTTAAAGTGTTCATCACATCAACACACCACAGCTCATTTTGTGGAAGTCTCATGAACATTTGTGAAGAGCAAGTAAACACCATCAAGAGGTGGATTAGAGGAAAAACTCATAACTCCAAAAAGTTAGAGCTCACACATATAAACATGAGAGGCCGAGCTCACCCTTAGGCCTTAAATATTCTTAGTAGTGCTCATGCCAAGTTTCATGCAAATTCAAATCATTTTGAGGCACTTTTGGAGACATTTGTAAAAAGGGCTAATTTGAATGCAAATTCAAATTTCAGCCACTTTCATCACTTTGATTCAAAAGTTGACTTCATATTCCAACTGAGCACATTTTTCTGAGTTACTTCACTAATTTTTACCCTCATTGGAGTTCATCTTGTCGGGAACTAATTTGAGCAAATTCAAACCCAATTTGAATTTCAACCTCACATATGCTCAAATTCCTTCAAACCCAGTCACAATTTGAATCATTCAAATTCAGAGGCCCAAAAATGTGGTTTGATCAAATTACCAGGGACAAGGGCGTCACATTATTTAAGAGCAGTAGGAATTCAATTTTTGAGGACAATTTTGGAGATGTGGGGCCCTCCTGTCAGCCACACTGGGTTGCAAACCGACTGAACCCAGTTTACTTGGTGTATCACGCGCTAAGTGGGAGGAGGCGTCGTGACTTCGCGTCGAAGACGACCGAGCGGCGCTGGCCAGATCCTGCTTCGGCATGGGAGGTGGCTCAACAGGTGTTGCACCCTCCACTGCCCTCGGTTGGCTATAAAAGGGACGGGGGTCGGCCGGCGAGCTTCCTTTTCGGTCATATCCGCAAACCGCCGCCTAGCCGCCCAGCTTCCGTTCCCGCGCAACCCGAGCTACAATTGATCTCCGATCTTGACGTCCATAGAAAAGCTGTGCCCTAGCTTCTCCTCAAGCTCACCGCACAAACCGTTCCTAGGTTCGTCCTTCATACGCAAAGAATTTTCCAGTTTAGGATCGGGAGCTCATTTCGGGACCCGAATAGGTTTAGGAGGAATTCGGGAGGATCATCGCATGGGAGGTCAAACAGAGTTTAGAAATTGCATCTTGAGGTTCTTGTGTCCCTCCTCGATCAAAAATCAGAAAGAAACTGTGGGGACCACCCCGTGGTTCACCCACTCCGGGATCGCAGAGGGTGGTGTCGTGCGATGCGGCACCGAACAGTACACAAGAAAAGATTAAGAACAACATACAAACTTTTTTTTGATATAAAAACAGCAGAAGTCTTTTACAAAACTTAATTATACAGAGGAAGTATTATACATAGCTAGTCTCTAATCCTATCTACGTAAGAGTGCAGCTGTCCATCCCGGGGACGCTACACACTAGCAGCATAGAACCAGAGATCACGGCGGCTTGCAGGGCTCCAGCTCGGCCGTGTACCCCGACGGGGGCATCACCTCGTCCTCGGAACTTTCCTCATAACTCACCTGCACACAGCTCAAATATTGCAACCGTGAGCACGATGGCTCAGCAAGGCTTAACCGACAACCCTAGTCATGGAACTCTACATGCAGGGATGTATAACATAGGATAAAGTCATTGCAAGAAAGACACGCCTACATGTTAATCCTTACTTTCAGTTTTATAGCAGCAGTTTAATGGGACTTAGGCAGTCCTCACATCGGAAGTCCACAATCAAACAAGAAACACTTTCCTCCGATGTGGCGATGCCCAAAGTGGAAGATAAACTTAACTAGCTCTACAACTACAGCACACAGGGTTTCAAGATATTAATAGTTCAATGAAGCATATTCATTTGGCTTTGTTCACTTCTTACTAAGTCACAACGCAGTGAACAAGCGGTACTCAAATAACTGCGAGGGACGGTGATTGCAATCAATAGACACCCGGATAACACATCACATACACCCACTTTCAGAAGTGTGGTGCTTCGCACCTTCCTACTCTGTTGTATGCAACAACCTTTCAAAGGCAACTGAAATGCCGAAACGGTCCATCCGTAACGGGCAGGAGGTCCCTGCTTGGAGCGTGTCTGTGCCCACCGGCAGATTTACACCTTGCTACCCTCAACCCACTCCTATAAAACGGTTGGATAAGCCTCGACACCCAGGTTAACCAATTACATCGGTTTTCTGGTTCCCATATGTAAATATGCATCTGGTACTGTACGATACTTGTCCAGCAGGGCCGCACACGGCTCGGTCCTCAATCGACACCAATAGGGCTACGCACGTGAGATCTCCTCTCACTGCATCCTATCCCCCCGGCTGGGTCTCAGTTTCACAATCTTAAGTCATTATTTACCTCTTTCCATACCGTGTGAATAAATACCTATCTCGCGAGTAGATTCCAACCACTCAACTTCTACCGAGATCCTAAGAACATTAGCATGGCATTCTCTACTCGTTGGGTTTGTAAACTACCCAACCCTCCATAGGATTTAAAGTTTATGCAAGTGGGGTTTCAACCATCCTAACTCTAATGCAAGCATTTCACCATAAACATAAGTGATACAAATGAAAACATGGTAAAAGTACTTAAATGCAAACTGGGGCTTGCCTGGTTGCGAGTTAAACTGAAAGTCAGCATCTGGTGGGAGCGTCCAACGGCTCTGGCTTATGCTCAACTTCGGTCACTATATGAAATGTAACAAAATATATGCATAAGTGCTAAGGAATTATAAGAAGTAACTTCTATTCATAGCTACTGCTATTTAGGTTCCTTAATTGGATTTGGGATTTTTCCAGTGGATACTAGACTCTCTAAGGATGATCTGAGCAAAATTTGGAGAAATTTCATTGCACCTTGTGGTCTCCAAAATTCACACAAGTACAAGGCTTCTATGAATTTTCGAGCTTAAACCTGGAGTTTTAACATGTCTAACAGTGGAAGATATAATTAGGTTAAGTCTCCATGGTTCTAACAAAATTTGTTTCACCATTTTTGGAGCTACCAACAGAGAGATATGGGTTTTTCAAGTTTGGGTAAAATCTGAAAATGTCTCTGTTGATTTTCCCATTTTTCAGAGACATAAAGGATTGACACCACATTTGGCCAAGCAAATGAGGTCCAATGCCTCTGAAATTTTTACTGGAGTTCAAGTATTTTTGGAAGAATGTCCTGCCCAAGTTTGGGAATTTTCCAATAAACAGAACTCTTGTGAAAATTCCTACAAGATGTTCCTTAAATGAATTAATGTGCCAAATACACAGATTTTCATAACCATTGGGCTGCACCCCTGGATATTACTCTCTGAGAGAAATCCTACAGGTTATGGCTCTTCAAAGTTTGAACTGAAATAGAAAAATCCTAGAAATGTTTAAACGCTGCAGCGGGCCCCACACGTCAGCACCCTCTTCCACCTCGCGCCAAACAGAGGACCCGGCGGCGCCCTCTGGTGCGGGTGCCCGGAACGGCCTTCCCGACCGCCTCCCGACTCCATAGTCGCCCCCCCCCCCCCATTTTCCAGCCTGCTGAGCACGATGGTGATGTCGCCAGAGGCCGAAACTCGTCGGAAAATGGTGCGCACCGGTCACAGCAAAGATTAGGGTTCCGGCGAGGTTGCGGCGGCTCATTTCTTCACCAAATGATCGCCTCTTGAGCTCTAGAGCACCAGGGGAAGGTGTAGAAGACGGACATGGCAATCACACCGGCCGTGGAGCTCTCCAAACCCATCGACACCGTGTGCCCGAAGTGATCCGAAGGTTTTCCCGTGGCAAGAACGTGGAATTCGAGCTCTATGCTTAATTTTTTGGCCTAGAATCGAGGAAGGAAGGACGCTAGCTAGTTTAGAACCTGTGTGCGAAGTTTGAACCACTCACAACATGAATTGGAGATGAACTTTGCAAATCTTTACCTCGGGGTCGAGTTGTGCTGCCCGGGGTGCACCGAGGGAGTGGCTCAGTTCACGGGTGCACCGAGGGAGTGGCTCACTTGAGCTTGATCTTCCTTGGTTCGGGCTGTCCACGGTGACCAAAAGTGGAAACCTTCAGTGTTCACTGCGGTACAGCTGCAACTTCAGAAATTTTGAGTTCCAATGGGAAGAGACCAAAGGAGTAGGTATGGTGGATGGCTAGAGCACGTATTGGTGATGATTTTTGCTGTTTAACGCTTGAGCAACCGAGCTCGGGTTGCTGTGGTTGATCGGGAGAAACCGAGCAGCTGTGTTCTTCGCGAGGCAAACAACCGAGGGCGAGAGCGAGCTGGGGAAAGTGAAATGGCTCTGTGGCACTCGTGGCGTGGTGATCAGAATGAGCACAGGTTGATCAAGCAGTAGGTGGCACGGTGAAGGTCATCGGGAGCAGGTCACAGCCGGCGCTGGCGGCGTTTGGTGATCATCTGAAGAGAAACAGAGGCGGTTTGCGTCTCTGTGTAGCTGACTAGTGGGCTCCACCTTTTTATTTCTTATCCAATTTTCCCACTGATCTTTTCACCACAGCTACTCACAATTGAATGCTTTGCTTCACCTGAAAGTCATGGTTTCACATGTTGAATTCAAATGATTTGAATTCTAGTGTGAAATTTGAATTGAGTTTGGTTATTGGAATTTGAATTCTCCCTTTGCATTGCTCCAAAAACATAGCAAACAACCTCAATTATTTTTGAATTTTGGCATGACTGCTAATTCAAATGTGGAGAACACCTTTGTGGAACCAAATTTGCAATTTTAAGAAGTTGGTATTTGAAACTGCAATTTAAATTCAGATTCGAGTGCTTCTCTTTTAATCCCAAACAAATATTAGAACCCCTCAAAATGAGCTGAAATTTGGGAGGTTGAATATTTGCAATATGAAGACCCAAGTTATGAATTTAGATCTCCATATTTGAAGTTTTTGGGAGGTTTGAATCACCACTTTGAACTCACACCATTATAATTCAAAGTTTTAGTTCTCCTCATTTTTCCTAAGTGTAAATGTGTTGAAATTCTTGCTACCACTTTTTGGGGATTTTACATCCCTCCCCCTTAAAAAGAATCTCGTCCCGAGATTCCAAAAGAAAAGCAAAGTAGGGGAAACTTTACCGAGTATACGATGATAGCAAGTCCGGATAATTTGTTCGTAGATAGTCCTCGCTTTCCCATGTCGCCTCATCAACGGTATGGTTACTGCAAAAGACCTTGTAAAACCATAAGGTTCGGTTTCTTGTGGCGCGAGTCTTTTCATCGATAATACGGATTGGATATTCTGCGTATGTGAGGTCCGGTTAAAGAACTTCTATGTCTTCAGTGCGGATTTCAGCCAAGGATTTGAGGCATTTCCTCAGCTGCGAGATGTGGAAGACGTTGTGAATTCCTGCGAGTGACGCCAGTAACTCCAAGCGATAGGCCACGGGTCCGCATTTTTCAACGATGGCGAATGGACCAGTGAATCGCGGTGCAGGTTTGCCCTTCACTCCGAAATGATGAACTCCCTTCATCGGAGACACACGAACATAAACATGGTCCTCGATGTCGAAGTGGAGAGGACGGCGTCTTTTATCCGCATAACTCCTCTGACGAGATCGAGCAGCCTTGAGGTTGGCTTGTATTACTTGCACTCATTCTTCAGCCTCATTCACAAGTTCAATGCCGTAGATAACTTGCTCGCCGGACTAGCACCAGTTGAGTGTTGTGCGACATTTCCGGCCGTAGAGAGCTTCATACAGCGCCATCTTTATGCTAGCTTGATAGCCATTGTTATATGAAAACTCCGCCAACGGCAAATGATCGTCCCAGTTGTTACTGTGGTGGATGGCACAAGCGCGTAGCATATCTTCAAGCACTTGATTCACCCATTCGGTTTGACCATCCGTCTGCGGGTGATACGCAGAGCTGCGGATCAGTTTGGTCCCCAATGACGCGTGCAGCTGTTCCCAAAACCGAGCGACGAACAGCCCACCGTGATCTGAAATAAAGGAGCGGGAAACACCGTGCAAGCACAAGATCCTTGCGATATACAACTCCGCATATTGCTTGGCCACGTACTTTGTATGTACGGGGATATAATGAGCTGACTTGGTTAGTCGATCTATTACCACCCAAATTGAGTCATGCTTGTAAGACGTGAGAGGTAAACCAACTATGAAGTCCATGCTGGTATCCTCCCACTTCCACGCCGGAATGTTCAATGGTTGCAGTTGTCTGGCTTTCACACGTCAACACATATCACATTCAGATACGTACTTCATGATTTCCCTTTTCATCCACGTCCACCAAAACCTGGTTTTCAGATCTTGGTACATTTTGTTGCTGCCCGGATGAATAGAATACTTGAACAAATGAGCTTCGTCCAAGATTTTCTTCCGAAGCTTCATGTCACGGGGTACCACTATACGGTCTTTAAACCATAGAGTGTCGTGTTCATCCCTTCGGAAGCATTTCATTTCGCCATTCTTCATCCTTCTCCGAATGTGCGACATTCCCATGTCTTCCTTCTGAGTTTCCATAATCTCCTCTCCTATGGTAGGGACGAGAGCAAGATTATATAATGCCCCATATGGAACCAAGTATAGACTCGGCTCCTCCTCTTCAGGTGGGGTGATGGACAGATTGTTGACATGAGATTTGTGGCTTAAGACGTCGGCAGCCACATTTGCCTTACCGGGATGGTAATGAATCTTGATCTCATAGTCTTTGATCAGTTCTAGCCATCTCCGTTGCCGCATATATTTCATACTCTTGTGGTCGGTGTAGAGGTGCACTAAGTTCCCAAGCAAATAGTGCCTCCACATTTTCAACGCCAACACCACAGCAGCGAGCTCAAGATCATGAGTCGGATAGTGCTGCTCGTGGTTACGAAGTTGACGTGAGCCATAGGCGGCCACTCTTCCTCCTTGCTTCAATACACAGCCAAGACCAATGCCGGACGCATCACAATATACGTCGAAGGGCTTGGTCGTATCCGATTGATCTAACTCCAGGGCTGTTGTAAGATGCTACACCAATGCTTGGAAAGCTCCTTCACAAGCTGAGCTCCAAACATATTTGATCCCCTTATTCAACAATTCCATCATCAGCTTAGCAAGCTTGGAGAAGTTCGGTATGAATCTCCGATAATATCCCGCTAACCCGAGAAAGCTCCTGACTTCATGGACAGATTTAGGGGACTTCCATTTCAGCACTTGTTCTATTTTGCTTGGATCAACTGCAATGCCTTCCGCAGAAATAATATGACCAAGAGATGGCACTTGGCTGATCCAAAACTCGCACTTGCTTAATTTGGCATAAAGCTTATGGTCTCGCAATTGTTGAAGCACGATATTCAGGTGTTCATCGTGTTGTTCTTGAGACTTGGAGTAAATCAAGATGTCATCGATAAACACCACCATAAAGTTGTCCAACTCCGGCATGAATACTGAGTTCATGAGATACATGAAATGTGCCGGGGCGTTGGTGAGACCAAAAGACATGACGAGGTATTCATACAGTCCATATCTCATCGAGAAGGCCGTCTTCAGAATGTCCTCCACTCGGATCTTGATTTGGTGATATCCGGAGCGAAGATCCATCTTTGAAAATACATTCGCACCCACAAGTTGATAGAAGAGAATATCGTTGTGGGGCAGTGGATATTTATTCTTGATGGTGACGGCATTGAGAGGTCGGTAATCCACACACAACCTCAAGGTTTCATCCTTCTTCTTCACAAACAACGCCGAGCATCCCCATGGCGAGGAACTCGGTCGAATGAAACCCTTCTCCAATAAATCATTGAGCTGTTCCTTCAATTCAGCTAGCTCTTTCGGAGCCATCTTGTACGGTCTCCGTGATATCGGGGTCGTCCCAGGTACTAGTTCAATCTTGAACTCGACATCCCTTTCGGGTGGCATGCCCGGGAGATCGTCCGGAAAGACATCCGAGTATTCATGGACCACACGAATATCCTCAAGTTTTGTGGCTTTCATGTTATATGTGGCTGGAGCTTCTTGAACCGAACGGTCAAGAATAAGAACATGTGGTTTATGAAGTGGAGAGTTTAAACGAACCACATGTGGAATGATGTCAAGAACAGCACCATGGCGATGTAGCCATGACATTCCTAAAATGACATCAAGTTTTTGACTCTCTAACTTGATTAGAGAAGTCGGGTACAGATTCCCACCCAATTGTAATGGTGCTCTATAGACCATCCTGTCAGCTGTTTTTTCCCACCCGGAGATCATATCAAGTATGAACTATTTGTGGGAATGATAGGCAATCGATACTTAATAACATAAGATTGACTTATGAAATTATGGGTGGCACCGGAGTCAAAAAGTATGACTACGGGATGATCTAAATAAGAAAACGTACCCGCAAGGACGGGTTCGCCTTCCGGCACGTCTTCGATGGCTAAATGGTGGACGTTGCCGTGTTTTTGTGCTGGTTTCTTGGGCTGATTACGGGGCTGATTTGCACCCTGATACGGTGCTGCACCCCAGCCCTGTCGCTGCTCGGGGCAGTCCGCAATATGCCCGACACGACCACACGTGAAACCCGTGTAAGGTGTCGGGGTTCCTTCGAATTGAGGACGGAATCCCGGTGCACGTGGTTGAAACTGAGGCGCACGTGGGACCATCCTTTGCTGCTGTTGTTGCTGTGGTGGATATGATGGTCGGAAGCTTGGCGCATTATATTGTCGACCGCGAAACTGAGGTGGTTGCGCCGGTGGCTGCCATCTCTGAAGGGATGGTGAGCGATACACCACGCGGTATTTTTGTGGTGCCCCACCACTGCTACTCGTCAGCGCGCTGCATTTTCTCTTATCAGAACCATGCTTGCACTGAGCATTTTCTTGTAAAATCACGGTATTAACAAGGTCGTTGAATGTGCCGTGATTGCTTTGGGTGAGATGGACCTTCATTTTAGAATTCAGGCCCCGGAAGAACGCGTTTTGCTTATCTTCCTCCGTTCCCGCAAATCCTGGTGCATACTGTGCCAGCCGGTTGAATGACCTGGAGTACTCATGAGCACTCCTCTCGCCTTGTTTCAGTGCCAGGAACTCCTGGAGCTTCCTCTCCATAACTCCGGGAGGTATATGATAGGCGCAGAACGCCTCCTGGAACTCTGTCCATGTGACGGCATGGCCAGCCGGTAAGGAGGCGGTGTAGTTCGCCCACCAGGTACCGGCTTCCCTTGAATCAGTTGCGCTGCGTACAACGCCTTCTGGTGTTCGGTGCACCGTAGTAAACCGAACTTCGCCTCAATAGTCTGGATGAAGTTGTCCGCCTCCAAAGGCTCTTCGGCCTCCGTAAAGACCGGTGGATTGGTTGCCAGGAAGTCCGAATATGAACTTTGTTGGGGCTGGCCTTGCCCATTGTCTTGGCGTCCTCCCTGACGGGACGCATTTTGTTGCACTAGCATCCGCAGCAACTTGGTTTGCTCGTCGCGTGAGCCGAGCACTGCAGCGAGAACCTCCGCAAGGTTTCTTGGAAGTTCTGGCGGTGGAGGAGGTGGTTGCTGCTGCGTCGTGGTTTGCTCCGGAGGTGGAGACTCATCACCACGAACCTGACTTGGACCTTCCTCCTCTTGCGTTGAACATGTACGCACCATTCTGCATTCATACCATTTGTAACACCCCAAAATCCTGTTAAGAGGGGAATTTAAAATTTTTTGGACGTATTGCATGTGTTGCAAAAATTCAAATTCAAACTGGAATTCAAATTAAATTCAAAACAGAAATGAAAAAGAAAAGAAAAAGAAAAAAATAAACCTTCCCGGCCAGTGGGCCGAAACCCACCAGCCGGCCCACCTAACCCCCGCGCCAGCCCGCAGCCGCGCGCCCGCGCACCTCTCGCAGACAGGCGGGACCCACCTGTCGTCCCCGAGCTCCCGATCGCGCCGACCCCGGACTGTTCCCCGCGCGCGCGCGATCGTAACCGACCGGATTTCCGCCCGACTCCCGGTCCCAGAAGACTCCAGTTCGATCTAAACAAACCCGCCGCCCATCCCCGGCTATATAAACCCCGACATCTCCCCGTTTTTCCCCCACGATCCGCCGTTTTTCTCTCCGGTGAGAACCCGGGTTTCTCCGGCAAATTCTGCTCGATCTTCGCTCGGGAATTCTGATCTAACTCGCTGGTCTTGATCCACCGCCTCCGGGGAACCGTGCAGGTGCAGAAAACTCGGTGGTTTGCGGCTCAAACACAGCGCCGACGAGCCTCGCCGTGAATTCACCTCGGACCTCGTCGCCGACCGCCTTCCAGGACCTCCGAGCTCAAGAAAACCCCCGAGGTGAGATCCCCGACCTCCCCTCTACCGATCTATGCCATAAAATCACAGTTCTAGGAAGAATTGACGAAGATCCGAAACTCTCCGGCGAGATCGCCGCCTCTCGCCGCCGTGCGCCGCCGGGCAGCGCCGCCCGCGCTCGATCAGAGCTACGTGGCCGCTTGTGCGCCGTCTATTTTAAATCGCATGGTAGAATTTAAATCCCCGCGTACCGCTTCGACGTTATAATCTCAGCCATCTGTTTTAAATCGGACGGTCCACGTCAGCCCCGCGTTATAAAGACCGTAATTCTTACGCGCTACCCCCTGGGGTTCTTGGAAAATAAGAGCTAGCCCCAGAAACTTCTGATCTAGTCCCTGGAACTTCAGAAATCATGTAAATTCATTTAAAAATCAGTTTTAGCCCCTGGACTTAATAAAAATTAGGAAAACCCCTCTGTTATGTGTAGTTAGACCCCTGGAAATTCTTAAAATAATATAATAGACCCTGTAGTGGGGTGAGTTTACTTTTTTAACCCTATTTGATATTAAATTTAGGAATTTGAATATGTGGTTAGTATTTAAAATTTAAAAGATGGGACAAACATATTGTCAATTCAAATTAAAAACTTTCCTAGTACATGGAAAACTTTGGAGTGAGATAAAAATAGATTTTTGGCTGAAATGAATCTGTCTAATTAATTATTCACATTTATTAGTTATAGGGACACATTTTTAAGTAGAGAATAATTCTGAAAATTAGTAAAATAAATGTAAAATAGTTTACATCAGAGGAGAAGTTAAAAAATTTATTATTTAATATTTTAGACCCGAAACCTATTCTGTTTAGATGAGGTGTCTTACTATTTTCATAATAAAGTTCACATTTAGGCATAGGAAATAAATCTGAAAATATAACAAAATAGGTATGCATAACTATAAATGGATAAATGAAGTTTCCAAAATCCAAAGACTTTAGTTAGGGTTGGTGGAAGGTCTGAAGACATATTGGGAGTAGGAAAATGCCTTCCATGCACACTTGGTAGCTAAAAGGTGTATCAATTGAATATAAGGAACTTATTTAAATTTGGAAACTCATATATATAGTAGGCAAACATAAATATGAATACAAAAGTAGAAATCATTACACATGTTTAAAAGTGCATGTAAGACAAAATCAACACACATAGAGTAACCATAACACATAGAAATGTGAATAGCTTTCATATGTGTGAATGTGTGGTTTGTATGAAGTGGAAGTGTGAACTATGTCTTATGGATTGTTGTTTTCTTTTGCTATGTGTGATGGTATGAGTAGAACCTGCTCCAGAGCAAGTTCTTCCTTTCCAAGATCAGGACTACCCATTCCAAGAGCAGCAGGAAGAAGGCAAGTGTCCTTGACCACTTTGATCCTATACTAGGATGTGTAGATAGAATTATTTGCTTTGTCAATTGAAAATATGAAACCCATGCTAGGATGTTTTCCTAGAATTGCATTACCTTGTTTCCTTGTAGCTTGGGTTAGGATTTATTTTATCATGTCATTTATTATTATGCATATGCTTAGCCATGCTTAGAATGGGATATTTGGGATATGAGATCATCAGTTTGTTTTACCATACTCTTGAATGAGATATTATGAGTTATGTAGAGGTAGGGATCAAGGCAAGTTGGATGTTTTGGTTGGTGCTGGGTGCACGAGACTCGGGTTTGTGTTTAGTGCTTGCCTGGATCCTAAGGACTGGTTTGTGGAGCATGTAACCTGGCTTTACCGTGCCAACCACATGCTGAGATGGGGCAGCTTGGCCAATTAATTAGGTGTATCCCCGGCGTAGTATGGGTGTGTTGGATGGTGCGGGGAATAGGTGTCAGCTGGACTACCATATGAACCGCAAGGCTCAAGAGGGGGCCACTGCAGCGGGGTTGGAGCCTCTTGTATGCTGTTAGGGGTGAAACCTTAGTGGGCCCAAAATCGTCGGGAATCCCTTTGTAAAGGCTTTGTAGTGATCTCCTGGCTACACACCTGGGAAGTTTTTATGTTGTTCGTGGCCACTATCATAATGGAGGTTCTTTTAGTCCATCCGGAAACGGGGGATGAAATCACTACATGTGGGAACAGTGGTGGAAACTCTGCAAAGTCAAAACTGTCATGAAAGTCGTGCTCACGGTCAAGAGCGGCTTGGACTTATTCATGATTAGAGTATGATGGCCTTAGAGGGTGTGAATGTTAAGCGGGGAGCTTAACATTGAAAATGATGTTATGGTTATTTGATTATGATGATGGGATGGGAGATTGGGACCATTTCACCTGTGTAGTAATGTAGGTTCTTAATAAGCTAAGGTGATAGGTATTAATTGTGTAGTGCTTTAACCATGAGTTCAACCTCTCCTTGCTCTAGCCATGCATGACATAACTTTCCCACACATGCTGAGTACCATCGGTACTCAACCTTGCATATTTGTTGGTTTATATTGCTGCTCAGGTCAAGATAATGAAGTGGTGTTTAATGACCAAGACTTTGGACCCGAAGAAGGTTTCTAGGTTCATGGAGTCCCTCGGGCAACGCCTGTGACGGAGCCCTCAAGAATAATATTCCGCTGCTAGTTTATTTACTTGTGATGAACTTATTATTGTCCATCGAGACATTTGCTATGTAAGACTTATTTATATTCGACACCTGGCTTGTAATAAATGATGCTTCACTATTTGTCATCACATGTATGAGAAAATGATCCTGGCATACATGTGATATTCACTTGGTTGTTCTTCAGAAAAACCGGGTGTGACAGAAGTGGTACCAGAGCCAAGGTTGCCCGAAGGAACGTGGACCTAGGTAGAAATGGACGTATTTAAGGGCCCTATTTTCTTAAAAACAATTTTACAAGGTGTGTGTTGAAAAGTGTTATTTAATGAGTCACTTTCTTCATCTTACCCCAACTTTCATTCAAAATAGGATTTTTGTTTAAAAGTTTATCTAACCTAAGTTTAAATGCTTTCTGTTTTAGATGGTTCGCATGATTCGCACCGCTCGCAAGTCCACAGGAGGGAGAGTTCCCGTAGTTGCACTTGCCCAAAGAGAGGAGAGCCGTCCGGTGACGTACCTTTCCTACGGATTGGCAATAGGAGGCTTGTTGCGCCGTCTTCGACGTATGCTCGAAGCCACCGGCAATACGGGCAAGCTAATCATACACTATAGCTCCACCAGGACCATCCTGGAGAAGCGGGAAGAATGGAGTTCAGAGATGAGGATTATTCATGAAAATCAGCTGCTTAATATCCACCACTCCCCAGCTTGTCGAGCGACACAGGTCGATGCGGAGAAGGATGTCACCTAGGAGGCCATCACCTGCCAGAGTCACATCTATCGTCGACACCTAGACAGGACTGAGTACATGTATGTCCTCCAGCGCGAGAGTGGTACAACGGAGTACAAGTACCCGCCAGTGCAGCAGGGGACTTCCCATGAGCACATGGACCTGTGCTTGGAGGATGCTGCTATGCTTAGCACTCGACTGCAGGAGTGTCAGCAGGAGCTTCAGGATGTTCTGGACACCCTGAAGGAAACCGAGGCGTTGCTTCGAGCCTGCGTGAGGGCGAGAGAGAGAGGAGATGGGAATGAACTGTGTGTCACCGTGAATGATACATGGACTCTTGACTCCCCAGATTGCCGGGCGATCAGGCGTCGTCACACTTCTCCACCAACAGCCTCCCCACCCAAAGAAGAGTCAGAAGGCAGCCGCAATAATGAGGAAGATCCCGAGTAGCCAGCTCAGGGATACGAGTAGTGTAGAGTCTTTCCCTTAGTTAGCAAGATGTCGAATAGTCGAGTCGTTACCTTAGTTAATGGTGTGTTAATGCTTGGTGTGTGACGTGAGTTGTGGAAGCCATGAGCAATTGTCCACAGCCTCGTCTTCAGATTGTTTTGCTTTGGTGTGTGAACCCACATGAAATAATAGTGCATTTATTTTTGTGTGAGACCTGAACCCTCAGAAAGTATAACAAAGCCTCAACACTTTAACGTAAAAACAAGTGAAGGTAGTAAGATAATACGTAATGCTTTAAATTAACGTTTGGTTGATCATGCTAGATGGCCGGAAGAGGAAAGGGTCGGGCTGCCAACCCCGCCAACAACAACGATAAGGCCTGCAACCCTCATCTTTCTAGGAGCCAAGACAGGGGTGGACGCCGTGAGGGAGTTGATCCCATCCACCAAATGCTTGAAAATCAAAATCAGCTCATCCATCACCTGACCCAAGTGGTGGCCAACTTGCATCAAGTTCCACCTCCACAAGCTGCAACACGCCAACCAAGGTTGAGTGAGTTTCTAGGAACTCAACCTCCGAAGTTTGCAAGTGCTGCTGAACCTCTGGAGGCAGATGACTGGCTAAAGACCATTGAGAGCAAGATGAGGATCATACAATGCCAAGGGTATGAGAGGGTGCTGTTTGCCTCTCATCAAATGCATGGACCTGCTGCTGATTGGTGGACCGCCTACGTGGCCGCCCATCATGACCCTGAGAACATCACTTGGGAAGAGTTCAAGCGTAGCTTCCGCAACCATTACATACCAAGGGGTGAACTCAAAAACAAGAGGAAGGAGTTCTTGGGGTTGTAGCAAGGAAACATGACTGTGAGGGAATACCTCACTAAATTTACTCAACTCTACCGTTATGCCCCACGGGACATAGAGACTGAGGAGCAGAAACAGGATTGTTTCGTGGAAGGACTTACCGCAGAAATGCAGTGTGCAATGTCCTCCAACGAGTATGAAAGCTTCCAAAAGATGGTGGAAAGAGCATTTGTGGTAGAAAGGAAGCTGAAGGCCTTGGAAAATGAAAACAAGAGAAAGGCCGGGTGGTCACACCAAGCCTCAGGGAGCAACACCCACCCACGTCTGATGCAGCAACCCGCAGGGCAGACGAACCATGCTGCGGTACCCTACTCAGCACCAAGAGGGTACAACCCGAACTACAGGCCTCTGGCAGCACCAATACAGCCACAACGTCAGTTCGTACAGCATCCTCGCCCTACATATCAACCTCGACCAGCTGTACAAGGACCCCCAAACCAACCCCAAGACAACAAAGGCCAGGCACCTAAGGTTGGGGTGCAATGTTTAAACTGTGGTGAAGTGGGGCACTACGCCCATAAGTGCCCAAAGAAGAAGCCCACGCAGCCACAACAGCAGAATGTAATGAGAGGACGGGTGAACCACGTCACCATGGAGGAAGTGCAAGAGGCACCTGACGTGGTAGTTGGTAAGTTTCCTGCCAATTTACACATTGCAACCCTGTTGTTTGATTCTGGTGCTACCCACTCGTTCATTGCCCAAGGGTTTGTTAAGAAGCATGACCTAGCAACAACACAAATGAACCATATGCTAGCAGTAAACTCTCCAGGTGGAGAAATAAGGACAAGACAAGTGTGTCCCAAACTGAACCTAGAAATTAATGGGGTAGTATTTATTGCTAACCTCATAGTGATAGATTCACAAGGGATAGATATTATCTTGGGTATGGATTGGTTGACCAAACATAAAGGAATCATCCATTGTTCGACCAGAACGGTGGAACTAACTCACCCTAGTGGCACAAGAGTAAAGTTTATAAAAATACAAGAGCCTAGGAGGGACATTAAATTAAATCAAGTTGAGGTGAAGGTGGAGGAGATCAGGATCATCAGGGAATATCCAGATGTTTTTCCGGAGGAGTTGCCAGGAATTCCTCCTGATCGTGAAGTGGAATTCGCAATTGAGCTAGTGCCTGGAACAACACCGATATACAAGAGACCTTATCGGATGGACTCCAAGCAGCTGGGAGAACTCAAGGATCATTTGAGAGAATTGACGGAGAAGGGGTATATTCGTCCTAGTTCCTCACCTTGTGGAGCTCCAGTGATATTTGTGCCCAAGAAGGACGGAACCCAAAGGTTATGCGTGGACTACCGTGCCTTGAATGAGGTAACCATCAAGAACAAGTACCCATTACCCCGCATTGAAGACTTGTTTGATCAGTTGAGGGGAGCTTGTGTGTTCTCGAAAATTGATCTCAGGTAGGGATACCACCAACTTAAGATAAGGCAAGCCGATATTCCCAAGACAGCTTTCGTATCTCGGTACGGATTGTATGAATACACCGTCATGCCTTTTGGGCTAACGAATGCCCCTGCATACTTCATGTATCTTATGAACAAGGTATTCATGGAATATCTGGACAAATTTGTGGTGGTTTTCATAGATGACATTCTCGTTTTCTCCAAGGATGAAGAGGAACATGAGAAACATCTAAGGTTGTTGTTGCAGAAGCTGAGAGAACACCAACTATATGCCAAGTTGAGCAAGTGTGAGTTTTGGCTGAAGAGAGTTCCCTTCTTAGGACATATCATCTCGGAGGGAGGAATCTCCGTGGATCCCGCCAAAATCGAGGATATACAGAAGTGGAAGACCCCTGAAAATGTCGGGGAAGTTCGAAGCTTCTTGGGATTGGCACGATACTATCGACGGTTTATTGAGGGATTCTCTAAGATCTTGACACTCCTCACCAAACTGTTGGAGAAGGGAATCACATTCACATGGACGCCGCAGTGCGATACGAGTTTTCAGGAGTTAAAGAAAAGATTGACAACAGCCCCAGTGCTAGTTATGCCAGATATGCAGAAGAACATTACGGTGTACTGCGATGCCTCTGGAAACGGGTTAGGATGTGTTCTCATGCAAGAAGGTCACGTCGTGGCTTATGCATCCTGGCAGCTCCGGAAGCACGAGAGGAACTATCCTACACATGACCTAGAGCTAGCTGCAGTGGTACACACATTGAAAATTTGGCGGCACTGCTTGATGGGAAAGAGGACAGAGATATATACGGATCATAAAAGTTTAAAGTACATTTTCACACAGCCAGATCTCAACCTCAGACAAAGGAGATGGTTAGAGCTAATCAATGACTTTGATGTGGGCATCAACTATCATCCTGGGAAAGCAAACGTCGTGGCAGATGCTTTAAGTCGAAAAGTGCAGGTCAATAAGTTGAGCTTGAAGGACATGCCTGCAGAATTGAAGGACGAGGTTATAAGGCTCAATCTATGCCTTGTGAATAGTGGTGAAGCCATCGCCATGGAAGTGGACTCCACACTAGAGCGAGAAATACGCGAGGGTCAAAAGGATGACGAGAAGATACAAGAAATCAGGCAACTCATCAAGGAAAATAAAGCCCCTGGTTTAGAGAGGATGAACAAGGAACGGTGTGGCACAGGAAAAGAATCTGTGTGCCAGAAGTAAAGAAGATCCGCGAATTGATTTTCAAGGAGGCTCACGATTCTGACTATTCCATTCATCCTAGGAGTACGAAGATGTACCAGGACCTCAAGAGCAGGTATTGGTGGTATGGCATGAAGCGAGATGTCGCGGAACATGTTGCCCTATGTGACACATGCCAGTTGGTGAAAGCAGAACATCAACGACCCGCGGGATTATTGCAACCACTCAAAGTGCCTGAATCGAAATGGGAAGAAATCGGTATGGATTTCATAGAAGGATTGCCTAGGACCCAATCAGGGTATGATTCAATATGGGTCATCATCGACAGGCTAACCAAGGTAGCTCATTTCATCCCCGTGAAAGAAAGCTACAGCGGATCCAAATTGGCAGAATTGTACATGTCAAGGATCGTGTGTTACCATGGAGTGCCGAAGAAGATAGTGTCGGATCGAGGGACACAGTTCACCTCAAGGTTCTGGCAGAAGTTGCATGAAAACATGGGAACCCACCTGAATTTTAGCTCTACCTATCATCCCCAAACTGACGGGCAGACGGAAAGAACCAATCAGATTCTTGAAGATACGCTGAGGGCGTGTGCACTAAAAAACAACCAGAGTTGGGACAAGAACTTACCATATGCGGAGTTCTCCTATAACAACAGCTATCAAGCTAGTATGAAGATGTCACCGTTCGAAGCTTTGTATGGGAGGAAGTGCAGAACTCCCCTATTTTGGAACCAAACAGGGGAAAGTAAAGTGTTTGGTCCCGAAGTACTACAAGAAGCCGAGGCGAAAGTGAGGGAAATTCGCAACAACTTGAGGATAGCACAGACACGACAAAAGAGCTATGCCGATGTACGAAGAAGAGAGCTCGTTTTCAACGTGGGAGACTATGTCTATCTCAAGGTGTCCCCTATCCGAGGACTTCGTCGGTTCAAGGTGAAAGGGAAGTTGTCACCTCGACACATCGGACCCTTTCAAGTTCTGGAGAGGAAAGGCGAAGTGGCGTATCAACTAGAATTACCGGCTCGCCTATCGGATGTGCACTATGTATTCCATGTGTCACAGCTCAAGAAATGTCTGAGAACGCCTGAAGAGGTGTTACCCATGAATGAGGTTGACGTAGCTGAGGATTTGTCTTATGCCGAGCAACCCTCCAAGATTTTGGAAACAATGGAACGCCTCACAAGAAATAAAAGAATCCGGATGTGCAAGGTGCAGTGGAAGCATCACTCGGAAGAGGAAGCCACCTGGGAGCAAGAAGATGAGCTTAAGGCACAATTTCTGGAATTGTTTTCTTAGAACCCCAATCTCGAGGACGAGATTTCTTTTAAGGGGGGTAGAGCTGTAACACCCCAAAATCCTGTTAAGAGGGGAATTTAAAAATTTTTGGACGTATTGCATATGTTGCAAAAATTTAAATTCAAACTGGAATTCAAATTAAACTCAAAACAGAAATGAAAAAGAAAAAGAAAAAATAAACCTTCCCGGCCAGTGGGCCGAAACCCACCAGCCGGCCCACCCAACCCCCGCGCCAGCCCGCAGCCGCGCGCCCGCGCCCCCTCTCGCAGACAGGCGGGACCCACCTATCATCCCCGAGCTCCCGCTCGTCCGAACCCGGGACTGTTTCCCCCCGCGCGCGCGCGATCTTAACCGACCGGATTTCCGCCCGAATTCTGGTTCCGGGGGACTCCAACTCGATCTAAACTAACACGCCGCCCTCCCCCCGTCTATAAAAACCCCGGCATCGTCCCGTTTTTCTCCACGATCCGCCGTTTTTCTCTCCGGTGAGAACCCGAGCTTCTCCGGCGAATTCTGCTCGATCTTCGCTCGGGAATTCTGATCTAACTCACTGGTCTTGATCCACCGCCTCCGGGGAACCTCGCAGGTGCAGAAAACTCGGTGGTTTGCGGTTCAAACACTGCGCCGACGAGTCTCGCCGTGAATTCACCTCGGACCTCATCGCCGATCACTTTCCAGGACCTCCGAGCTCAAGAAAACCCCAGAGGTGAGATCCCCGACCTCCCCTCTACCGATCTATGCCATAAAATCACAGTTTTAGGGAGAATTGACGAAGATCCGAAACTCTCCGGCGAGATCGCCGCCGTGCGCCGCCGGGCAGCGCCGCCCGCGCTCGATCAGAGTGACGTGGCCGCTTGTGCGCCATCTATTTTAAATCGCACGGTAGAATTTAAATCCCCGCGTACCGGTTCAACGTTATAATCTCAGCCGTCTGTTTTAAATCGGACGGTCCACGTCAGCCCCGCGTTATAAAGGCCGGAATTCTTACGTGCTACCCCCTGGGGTTCTTGGAAAATAAGAGCTAGCCCCGGAAACTTCTGATCTAGCCCCCTGGAACTTCAGAAAATCATGTAAATTCATTTAAAAATCAGTTTTAGCCCCTGGACTTAATAAAAAATAGGAAAACCCCTCTGTTATGTGTAGTTAGACCCCTGGAAATTCTTGAAATAATATAATAGACCCTGTAGTGGGGTGAGTTTACTTTTTTAACCCTATTTGATATTAAATTTAGGAATTTGAATATGTGGTTAGTATTTAAAATTTAAAAGATGGGACAAACATATTGTCAATTCAAATTAAAAACTTTCCTAGTACATGGAAAACTTTGGAGTGAGATAAAAATAGATTTTTGGCTGAAATGAATCTGTCTAATTAATTATTCACATTTATTAGTTATAGGGACACATTTTTAAGTAGAGAATAATTCTGAAAATTAGTAAAATAAATGTAAAATAGTTTACATCAGAGGAGAAGTTAAAAAATATATTATTTAATATTTTAGACCCAAAACCTATTCTGTTTAGATGAGGTGTCTTACTATTTTCATAATAAAGTTCACATTTAGGCCTAGGAAATAAATCTGAAAATATAACAAAATAGGTATGCATAACTATAAATGGATAAATGAAGTTTCCAAAATCCAAAGACTTTAGTTAGGGTTGGTGGAAGGTCTGAAGACATATTGGGAGTAGGAAAATGCCTTCCATGCACACTTGGTAGCTAAAAGGTGTATCAATTGAATATAAGGAACTTATTTAAATTTGGAAACTCATATATATAGTAGGCAAACATAAATATCAATACAAAAGTAGAAATCATTACACATGTTTAAAAGTGCATGTAAGACAAAATCAACACACATAGAGTAACCATAACACATAGAAATGTGAATAGCTTTCATATGTGTGAATGTGTGGTTTGTATGAAGTGGAAGTGTGAACTATGTCTTATGGATTGTTGTTTTCTTTTGCTATGTGTGATGGTATGAGTAGAACCTGCTCCAGAGCAAGTTCTTCCTTTCCAAGATCAGGACTACCCATTCCAAGAGCAGCAGGAAGAAGGCAAGTGTCCTTGACCACTTTGATCCTATACTAGGATGTGTAGATAGAATTATTTGCATTGTCAATTGAAAATATGAAACCCATGCTAGGATGTTTCCCTAGAATTGCATTACCTTGTTTCCTTGTAGCTTGGGTTGGGATTTATTTTATCATGTCATTTATTATTATGCATATGCTTAGCCATGCTTAGAATGGGATATTTGGGATATGAGATCATCAGTTTATTTTACCATACTCTTGAATGAGATATTATGAGTTATGTAGAGGTAGGGATCAAGGCAAGTTGGATGTTTTGGTTGGGGCTTGGTGCACGAGACTCGGGTTTGTGTTTAGTGCTTGCCTGGATCCTAAGGACTGGTTCATGGAGCATGTAACCTGGCTTTACCGTGCCAACCACATGCTGAGATGGGGCAGCTTGGCCAATTAATTAGGTGTATCCCCGGCGTAGTATTGGTGTGTTGGATGGTGCAGGGAATAGGTGTCAGCTGGACTACCATATGAACCGCAAGGCTCAAGAGGGGGCCAATGCAGCGGGGTTGGAGCCTCTTGTATGCTGTTAGGGGTGAAACCTCAGTGGGCCCACGCTCGTCGGGAATCCCTTTGTAAAGGCTTCGTAGTGATCTACTGGCTACACACCTGGGAATGTGTATGTGGTTCGTGGCCACTGGCATAATGGAGGTTCTTTTAGTCCACCCGGCATTGGGGGATGAAATCACTACATGTGGGAACAGTGGTGCAAACTCTGCAGAGTCAAAACTGTCATGACAGCCGTGCTCACGGTCAAGAGCGGCTTGGACTTATTTATGATTAGAGTATGATGGCCTTGGAGGGTGTGAATGTTAAGCGGGGAGCTTAACATTGAAAATTATGTTATGGTTATTTGATTATGATGATGGGATGGGAGATTGGGACCATTTCACCTGTGTAGTAATGTAGGTGCTTAATAAGCTAAGGTGATAGGTATTAATTGCGTAGTGCTTTAACCATGAGTTCAACCTCTCCTTGTTCTAGCCATGCATGACATAACTTTCCCACACTTGCTGAGTACCATCGGTACTCAACCTTGCATATTTGTTGGTTTATATTGCTGCTCAGGTCAAGATAATGAAGTGGTGTTTAATGACCAAGACATTGGACCCGAAGAAGGTTTCTATGTTCATGGATTCCCCCGGGCAACGCCTGTGACGGAGCCCTCAAGAATAATATTCCGCTGCTAGTTTATTTACTTGTGATGAACTAATTATTGTCCATCGAGACATTTGCTATGTAAGACTTATTTGTATTCGACACCTGGCTTGTAATAAATGATGCTTCACTATTTGTCATCACATGTATGAGAAAATGATCCTGGCATACATGTGATATTCACTTGGTTGTTCTTCGGAAAAACCGGGTGTGACACCATTCAAACGATCAGCACATGTTTAATTACTTCATCCAGTCTATAAAATACTAGTGCGAGAATGGAATAAATAATACGCATAACATTCACACATATGGATAAAGTATAAACTTTATACAACATATACATCCCTGGACCATGTGTCACACCCGGTTTTTCCGAAGAACAACCAAGTGAATATCACATGTATGCCAGGATCATTTTCTCATACATGTGATGACAAATAGTGAAGCATCATTTATTACAAGCCAGGTGTCGAATATAAACAAGTCTTACATAGCAAATGTCTCGATGACAATAATAAGTTTATCACAAATAAATAAACTAGCAGAGGAATATTATTCTCAAGGGCTCCTTCACAGGCGTTGCCCGGGGGTCTCCATGAACCTAGAAACCTTCTTCGGGTCCAAAGTCTTGGTCATTATACACCACCTCATTATCTTGACCTGAGCAGCAATATAAACCAACAAAATATGCAAGGTTGAGTACCGATGGTACTCAGCAAGTGTGGGAAAGTTATGTCATGCACGGCTAGAACAAGGGAAGGTTGAACTCATGGTTAAATCACTACACAATTAATACCTATCATCTTAGCTTATTAAGCACCTACATTACTACACAGGTGAAATGGTCCCAATATCCCATCCCATCATCATAATCAAATAACCATAACATCATTTCCAATGTTAAGCTCCCCGCTTAACATCCACAACTTTCAAAACCATAAATCCTCTAATCATGAATAAGTCCAAGCCGCTCTTGACCGTGAGCACGACTGTCATGACAGTTTTGACTCGGCAGAATTTGCACCACTTTACCCACATGTAGTGATTTCATCCCCCGTTGCCAGGTGGACTAAAAGAACCTCCATTATGCCAGTGGCCACGAACCACATACACACTTCCCAGGTGTGTAGCCAGGAGATCACTACGAAGCCTTTACAAAGGGATTCCCGACGAGCGTGGGCCCACTGAGGTTTCACCCCTAACAGCATACAAGAGGCTCCAACCCCGCTGCAGTGGCCCCCTCTTGAGCCTTGCGGTTCATATGGTAGTCCAGCTGACACCTATTCCCCACACCATCCAACACACCCATACTACGCGGGGGATAAACCTAATTAATTGGCCAAGCTGCCCCATCTCAGCATGTGGTTGGCACGGTGAAGCCAGGTTACATGCTCCATGAACCAGTCCTTAGGATCCAGGCAAGTACTAAACATAAACCCGAGTCTCGTGCACCCAGCACACAACCAAAACATCCAACTTGCCTTGATCACTACCTCTACATAACTCACAATATCTCATTCAAGAGTAGGGTAAAATAAACTGATGATCTCATATCCCAAATATCCCATTCTAAGCATGGCTAAGCATATGCATAATAATAAATGACATGATAAGATGAATCCCAACCCAAGCTACAAGGAAATATGGTAATGCAATTCTAGGGAAACATCATAGCATGGGTTTCATATTTTCAATTGACAATGCAAATAATTCTAGCTACACATCCTAGTATATGATCAAAGTGGTCAAGGACAGTTGCCTCCTTCCTGCTGCTCTTGGAATGGTTAGTCCTGATCTTGGAAAGGAAGAACTTGCTCTGGAGCAGGTTCTACATCATACCATCACACATAGCAAAAGAAAAACAACAATCCATAAGACATAGTTCACACTTCCACTTCATACAAACCACACATTCACATGTAACAAAGCCATTCACAACTTCTATGTGTTGTGTTTACTCTATGTGTGTTGACCTTTGGCTTACATGCACCTTTAATCATGTGTATATGATTCCTACTTTTGTATTCACATTTATGCTTGCATACTTTATATATGAGTTTCCAATTTAAATAAATTCCTTAGATTCAATTACTACAACTTTTAGCTACCAAGTATGCATGAAAGGTATTTTCCTTCTCCATATGTGTCTTCAGAATTTCTACCAACCCTAAACTGAATTCTTTGGATTTTAGAGACTCCATTTATCATTTACTAGTTGCTATATTTTCAGATTTATTTCCTATGCCTAAATGTGAACTTTATTATGAAAATAACAAGACATATCATCTAAACAGAACAGGTTCTGATCTAAAATATTTAATAGCATATTTTTGACCTTTTCCTCTGATGTAAACTATTTTACATTTATTTTCCTAATTTTCAGAACTATTCTTCACTTAAAAATGTGTCCCTATAACTAATAAATGTGAATAATAAATTAAACAGATTCATTTTAGCCAAAAATCTATTTTTATCTCACTCCAAAGTTTTCTAAGTACTGAGAAAGTTTTTAATTTAAATTTGACAATATGTTTGTCCCACTTTTTAAATTTTAAAAACTAGCCACATATTCAATTTCCTAAATTTAATATCAAACAGGGTTAAAAAGGTAAACTCACCCCACTACAGGATCTATAATATTATTTTAAGAATTTTCAGGGGTCTAGCTACACATAACAGAGGGGTTTTTCCTGATTTTTATTAAGTCCAGGGGCTAAAACTGATTTTTAAATGAATTTTCATGAATTTCTGGAGTTCCAGGGGCTAGATCAGAAGTTTCAGGGGCTAGCTCTTATTTCCCGAGAACCCTAGGGGGTAGCACGTAAGATTTCCAGTCTTTATAACGCGGGGCTGACGTGGACCGTCCGATTTAAAACAAACGGCTGAGATTATAACGTCGAACCGGTACGCGGGGATTTAAAGTCTACCGTGCGATTTAAAATAGACGGCGCACAGGCGGCCACGTCGCTCTAACCGAGCGCGGGCGGCAATGCCCGGCGGCGCACGGCGGCGGGAAGCGGCGATCTCGCCGGAGATTTTCGGATCTTCGAGAATTTTTCCTAGAACTGTGATTTTATGGCATAGATCGGTGGAGGGGAGGTCGGGGATCTCACCTCGGGGGTTTTCTTGAGCTCGAAGGTCCTGGAAAGCGATCGGCGACGAGGTCCGAGGTGAATTCACGGCGAGGCTCGTCGGCGCTGTGTTTGAGCCGCAAACCACCGAGTTTTCTGCACCTGCGAGGTTCCCCAAAGGCGGTGGATCAAGACCAGCGAGTTAGATCGGAATTCCCGAGCGTAGATCGGGTAGAATTTACCGGAGGGGCTCGGGTTCTCACCGGAGAAAAATCGGCGGATCGCGTGGGAAAAACAGAACGAGGCCGGGGTTTTTATAGACGGGGGAGGGCGGTGGGTTTGTTTAGATCGAGTGGGAGTCCTCCGGAACCAGAATTCGGCCGGAAATCCGGTCGGTTGCGATCGCGCGCGCGCGGGTGAACAGTCCGAGTTTCAGACGATCAGGGGTTAGGGATGACAGGTGGGTCCCACCTGTCTGAGAGAGAGAGCGCGGCCGCGTGGCTGCGGGCTGGCGCGGGGGCAGGGTGGGCTGGCTGGTAGGTTTCGGCCCACTGGCCGGTTTTTTTTTGTTTTCCTTTTTTTTTCTATTTCTTTTTTGTTTTGAGTTTAATTTAAATTCTAGTTTGAATTTGAATTTTTGCAACACATGCAACACGTCCAAAAATTTTTAAACTCCCCTCTGAACAGGATTTTGGGGTGTCACAGCTCTACCCCCCTTAAAATAAATCTCGTCCTAGAGATTGGTGGTTCTAAGAAAATAATTCCGGAAATTGTGCCTTAAGCACATCTTCTCGCTCCCAGGTGGCTTCCTCTTCTGAGTGATGCTTCCACTGCACCTTGCACATCCAGATTCTTTTATTTCTGGTGAGGCGTTCCATTGTCTCCAAAATCTTGTATGGTTGCTCGGCATAAGACAAATCCTCAGCTACGTCCACTTCATTCATGGGTAACACCTCTTCAGGCATCCTCAGGCATTTCTTGAGTTGTGACACATGGAATACATCGTGCACATCCGATAGGCGACCCGGTAATTCCAGTTGATACGCCACTTCGCCTTTCCTCTCCATAACTTGAAAGGGTCCGATGTATCGAGGTGATAACATCCCTTTCACCTTGAACCGATGAAGTCCTCTGATAGGGGACACCTTGAGATAGACATAGTCTCCTACGTTGAAAACGAGCTCTCTTCTTCGTACATCGGCATAGCTCTTTTGGCGTGTCTGTGCTATCCTCAAATTGTTGCGAATTTCCCTCACCTTCGCCTCGGCTTCTTGTAGTACTTCTGGACCAAACACTTTGCTTTCCCCCGTTTGGTTCCAAAATAGGGGAGTTCTGCACTTCCTCCCATACAAAGCTTCAAACGGTGACATCTTCATACTAGCTTGATAGCTGTTGTTATAGGAAAACTCTGCATACGGTAAGTTCTTATCCCAACTCCGATTGTTTTTGAGTGCACATGCCCTCAGCATATCTTCAAGAATCTGATTGGTTCTTTCCGTCTGCCCATCAGTTTGGGGATGATAGGCAGAACTAAAGTTCAGATGGGTTCCCATGGTTTCGTGCAACTTCTGCCAGAACCTTGAGGTGAACTGTGTCCCTCGATCCGACACAATCTTCTTTGGCACTCCATGGTAACACACGATCCTTGACATGTACAACTCTGCCAATTTGGATCCGCTGTAGCTTTCATTCACGGGGATGAAATGAGCTACCTTGGTTAGCCTGTCAATGATAACCCATATTGAATCATATCCTGATTGGGTCCTAGGCAATCCCACTATGAAATCCATACCGATTTCTTCTCATTTCCATTCAGGCACTTTGAGTGGTTGCAATAATCCCGCGGGTCGTTGATGTTCTGCTTTCACCAACTGACATGTGTCACATAGAGCAACATGTTCCGCGACATCTCGCTTCATGCCATACCACCAATACCTGCTCATGAGGTCCTGGTACATCTTCGTACTCCCAGGATGAATGGAATAGTCAGAATCATGAGCCTCCTTCAAAATCAATTCACGGATCTCCTTTACTTCTGGTACACAGATTCTTTTCCCGTGCCACACCGTTCCTTGTTCATCCTCTCTAAAACCAGGAGCTTTATTTTCATTGATGAGTTGTCTGATCTCTTGTATCTTCTCGTCTTTCTTTTGACCCTCGCGGATGTCTCGCTCGAGTGTGGAGTCCACTTCCATGGCGATGGCTTCACCACTATTTACCAGGCATAGATTGAGCCTCATAACCTCGTCCTTCAATTCTGCAGGCATGTCCTTCAAGCTCAACTTATTGACCTGCACTTTCCGACTTAAAGCATCGGCCACAACGTTTGCTTTCCCAGGATGATAGTTGATGCCCACATCAAAGTCATTGATTAGCTCTAACCATCTCCTTTGTCTGAGGTTGAGGTCTGGCTGTGTGAATATGTACTTCAAACTCTTATGATTCGTATATATCTCTGTCCTCTTCCCCATCAAGTAGTGCCGCCAAATTTTCAACGCGTGTACCACTGCGGCTAGTTCTAGGTCATGTGTAGGATAGTTTTTCTCATGCTTCCGGAGCTGCCGGGATGCATTAGCCACGACATGCCCTTCTTGCATGAGAACACATCCCAACCCGTTTCCAGAGGCATCGCAGTACACCGTAAAGTTCTTCTGCATGTCTGGCATAACTAGCACTGGGGCTGTCGTCAATCTTTTCTTTAACTCCTGAAAACTCGTCTCGCACTACGGCATCCAGGTGAATGTGATTCCCTTCTCCAACGGTTTTCTGAGGGGTCTCGAGATTTTAGAGAATCCCTCAATAAACCGCCGATAGTATCCAGCCAATCCCAAGAAGCTTCGAACTTCCCCGACATTTTCAGGGGTCTTCCACTTCTGTATATCCTCGATTTTGGCAGGATCCACGGAGATTCCTCCCTCCGAGATTATATGTCCTAAGAAGGGAACTCTCTTCAGCCAAAACTCACACTTGCTCAACTTGGCATATAGTTGGTGTTCTCTCAGCCTTTGCAACACCAACCTTAGATGTTTCTCATGTTCTTCTTCATCTTTGGAGAAGACGAGAATGTCATCTATGAAAACCACCACAAATTTGTCCAGATATTCAATGAATACCTTGTTCATGAGATACATGAAGTACGCCGGGGCATTAGTTAGCCCGAAGGGCATGACAGTGTATTCATACAGTCCATACCGAGATACGAAAGCTGTCTTGGGAATATCAGATTGCCTTATCTTCAGTTGGTGGTATCCCGACCTGAGATCAATTTTCGAGAACACACAAGCTCCCCTCATCTGATCAAACAAGTATTCAATGCGGGGTAATGGGTACTTGTTCTTGATGGTTACCTCATTCAAGGCACGGTAATCCACGCATAACCTTTGGGTTCCGTCCTTCTTGGGCACAAATATCACCGGAGCTCCCCATGGTGAGGAACTAGGGCGAATATACCCCTTCTCCGTCAATTCTCTCAAATGATCCTCATCTTGCTTTCAATGGTCTTAAGCCAATCATCTGCCTCCAGAGGTTCAGCAGCACTTGCAAACTTTGGAGGTTGAGTTCCTAGAAACTCACTCAACCTTGGTTGGCGTGGTGCAGCTTGTGGGGGTGGAACTTGATGCAAGTTGGCCACCACTTGAGTCAAGTTCTGGATGAGCTGATTTTGATTCTCCAGCATTTGGTGGAGAGGATCAACTCCTTCACGGCGACCACCCCTGTCCTGGCCTCCAGAAAGGTGAGGGTTGGAGGCCTCATCGTTGTTGTTGGCGGGGTTGGCAGCACGTCCTTTTCCACTTCCGGCCATCTGGCATGATCAACCAAGGTTAATTTAAAGTATTACGTATTATCTTACTACTTTCACTTGTTTGTACTTTGAAGTGTTGAAGCTTCGTTATACTTTTCTAGTGTTTCATATCTCTCACAAAAATAAATGCAATATTATTTCATGTGGGTTCACACACCAAGGCAAGACAATCTGAAGACGAGGTTGTGGACAATTGCTCATGGCTTCCACAACTCACGTCACACACCAAGCATTAACACACCATTAACTAACATAACGACTCAACTACTCGACATCCTTCTAATTTAAGGGGAAGGCTCTACGCTACTTGTTTTCTTGAGCTGGCTCCTCGGGATCTTCCTCATCATTTCGGCTGCCTTCTAACTCTGCTTTGGGTGGGGAGGCTGCTGGTGGAGAAGTGCGACGACGCCTGATCGCTCGGCGATCTGGGGAGTCAGGAGTCCATGTATCATTCACGGTGACACACAGTTCATTCCCATCTCCTCTTTCTCTCGCCCTTAAGCAGGCTCGAAGCAACGCCTCGGTTTCCTTCAGGGTGTCACAAACATCCTAAAGCTCCTGCTGACACTCCTGCAACCGAGTGCTAAGCATGGCAGCATCCTCTAAGCACAAATCCATGTGCTCATGGGAAGTCCCTTGCTGCACTGGCGGGTACTTATACTCCGACGTACCACTCTCGCGCTGGAGGACATACATGTACTCAGTCCTGTCCAGGTGTCGATGATAGATGTGACTCTGGCAGGTGATGGCCTCCCAGGTGACATCCTCCTCCGCATCGACCTGTGTCGCTCTACAAGCTGGAGAGCGGTGGATCTTAAGCAGCTGATTTTCGTGTATAATCCTCATCTCTGAACTCCATTCTTCCCTATTCTCATGGATGGTCCTGGTGGAGTTATAGTGGATGATTATCTTGCCCGTATTGCCGGAGGCTTTGAGCATACGTCGAAGACGGCGCAACAAGCCTCCTACTGCCAATCCGTAGGAAAGGTACGTCACCGGACGACTCTCCTCTCTTTCAGCAAGGGCAACTACGGGAACTCTCCCTCCTGTGTACTTGCGAGCGGTGCGAATCATGCGAACCATCTAAAACAAAAAGCATTTAAACTTAGGTTAGATAAACTTTTTAAACAAAAATCCTATTTTGAATGAAAATTGGGGTAAGATGAAGAAAGTGACTCATTAAATAACACTTTCCAACACACACCTTGTAAAAATAGTTTTTTAAGAAAATAGGGCCCTTACATACGTCCATTTCTACCTAGGTCCACGTTCCTACGGCAACCTTGGCTCGGATACCACTTCTGTCACACCCGGTTTTTCCGAAGAACAACCAAGTGAATATCACATGTATGCCAGTATCATTTTCTCGTACATGTGATGACAAATAGTGAAGCATCATTTATTACAATCCAGGTGTCGAATATAAACAAGTCTTACATAGCAAATGTCTCGATGGACAATAATAAGTTTATCACAAATAAATAAACTAGCAGCGGAATATTATTCTCAAGGGCTCCTTCACAGGCGTTGCCCGGGGGTCTCCATGAACCTAGAAACCTTCTTCGGGTCCAAAGTCTTGGTCATTATACACCACCTCATTATCTTGACCTGAGCAGCAATATAAACCAACAAAATATGCAAGGTTGAGTACCGATGGTACTCAGCAAGTGTGGGAAAGTTATGTCATGCACGGCTAGAACAAGGGAAGGTTGAACTCATGGTTAAAGCACTACGCAATTAATACATATCACCTTAGCTTATTAAGCACCTACATTACTACACAGGTGAAATGGTCCCAATATCCCATCCCATCATCATAATCAAATAACCATAACATCATTTCCAATGTTAAGCTCCCCGCTTAACATCCACAACTTCCAAAACCATAAATCCTCTAATCATGAATAAGTCCAAGCCGCTCTTGATCGTGAGCACGGCTGTCATGACAGTTTTGACTCGGCAGAGTTTGCACCACTGTACCCACATGTAGTGATTTCATCCCCCGTTGCCAGGTGGACTAAAAGAACCTCCATTATGCCAGTGGCCACGAACCACATACACACTTCCCAGGTGTGTAGACAGGAGATCACTACGAAGCCTTTACAAAGGGATTCCCAACGAGCGTGGGCCCACTGAGGTTTCACCCCTAACAGCATACAAGAGGCTCCAACCCCACTGCAGTGGCCCCCTCTTGAGCCTTGCGGTTCATATGGTAGTCCAACTGACACCTATTCCCCGCACCATCCAACACACCCATACTACGCCGGGGATACACCTAATTAATTGGCAAAGCTGCCCCATCTCAGCATGTGGTTGGCACGGTAAAGCCAGGTTACATGCTCCATGAACCGGTCCTTAGGATCCATGCAAGTACTAAACACAAACCCGAGTCTCGTGCACCCAGCACACAACCAAAACATCCAACTTGCCTTGATCCCTACCTCTACATAACTCACAATATCTCATTCAAGAGTAGGGTAAAATAAACTGATGATCTCATATCCCAAATATCCCATTCTAAGCATGGCTAAGCATATGCATAATAATAAATGACATGATAAGATGAATCCCAACCCAAGCTACAAGGAAATAAGGTAATGCAATTCTAGGGAAACATCCTAGCATGGGTTTCATATTTTCAATTGACAATGCAAATAATTCTAGCTACACATCCTAGTATAGGATCAAAGTGGTCAAGGACACTTGCCTCCTTCCTGCTGCTCTTGGAATGGGTAGTCCTGATCTTGGAAAGGAAGAACTTGCTCTAGAGCAGGTTCTACATCATACCATCACACATAGCAAAAGAAAAACAACAATCCATAAGACATAGTTCACACTTCCACTTCATACAAACCACACATTCACATGTAACAAAGCCATTCACAACTTCTATGTGTTGTGTTTACTCTATGTGTGTTGACCTTTGGCTTACATGCACCTTTAATCATGTGTATATGATTCCTACTTTTGTATTCACATTTATGCTTGCATACTTTATATATGAGTTTCCAATTTAAATAAATTCCTTATATTCAATTACTACACCTTTTAGCTACCAAGTATGCATGAAAGGTATTTCCCTTCTCCATATGTGTCTTCAGAATTTCTACCAACCCTAAACTGAATTCTTTGGATTTTAGAAACTCCATTTATCATTTACTAGTTGCTATATTTTCAGATTTATTTCCTATGCCTAAATGTGAACTTTATTATGAAAATAACAAGACACATCATCTAAACAGAACAGGTTCTGATCTAAAATATTTAATAGCATATTTTTGACCTTTTCCTCTGATGTAAACTATTTTACATTTATTTTCCTAATTTTCAGAACTATTCTTCACTTAAAAATGTGTCCCTATAACTAATAATTGTGAATAATAAATTAAACAGATTCATTTCAGCCAAAAATCTATTTTTATCTCACTCCAAAGTTTTCTAAGTACTGAGAAAGTTTTTAATTTAAATTTGACAAAATGTTTGTCCCACTTTTTAAATTTTAAAAACTAGCCACATATTCAATTTCCTAAATTTAATATCAAACCGGGTTAAAAAGGTAAACTCACCCCACTACAGGATCTATAATATTATTTTAAGAATTTTCAGGGGTCTAGCTACACATAACAGAGGGGTTTTTCCTGATTTTTATTAAGTCCAGGGGCTAAAACTGATTTTTAAATGAATTTTCATGATTTTCTGGAGTTCCAGGGGCTAGATCAGAAGTTTCAGGGGCTAGCTCTTATTTCCCGAGAACCCTAGGGGGTAGCACGTAAGATTTACAGTCTTTTATAACGCGGGGCTGACGTGGACCATCCGATTTAAAACAGACGGCTGAGATTATAACGTCGAACCGGTACGCGGGGATTTAAAGTCTACCGTGCGATTTAAAATAGACGGCGCACAGGCGGCCACGTCGCTCTAACCGAGCACGGGTGGCGCTGCCCGGCGGCGCACGGCGGCGGGAAGCGGCGATCTCGCCGGAGATTTTCGGATCTTCAAGAATTTTTCCTAGAACTGTGATTTTGTGGCATAGATCGGTGGAGGGGAGGTCGGGGATCTCACCTCGGGGGTTTTCTTGAGCTCGGAGGTCCTGGAAAGCGATCGGCGACGAGGTCCGAGGTGAATTCACGGTGAGGCTCGTCGGCGCTGTGTTTGAGCCGCAAACCACCGAGTTTTCTGCACCTGCGAGGTTCCCCGGAGGCGGTGGATCAAGACCAGCGAGTTAGATCGGAATTCCCGAGCGTAGATCAGGTAGAATTCACCGGAGGGGCTCGGGTTCTCACCGGAGTAATATCGGCGGATCGCGTGGGAAAAACAGAATGAGGCCGGGGTTTTTATAGACGGGGGAGGGCGGTGGATTTGTTTAGATCGAGTGGGAGTCCTCCGGAACCAGAATTCGGCCGGAAATCCGGTCGGTTGCGATCGCGCGCGCGGGTGAACAGTCCGAGTTTCGGACGATCGGGGGTTAGGAATGACAGGTGGGTCCCACCTGTCTGAGAGAGAGAGCGCGGGCGCGCGGCTGCGGGCTGGCACGGGGGCAGGGTGGGCCGGCTGGTGGGTTTCGGCCCACTGGCCGGTTTTTTTTGTTTTCCTTTTTTTTTCTATTTCTTTTCTGTTTTGAGTTTAATTTAAATTCCGGTTTGAATTTGAATTTTTGCAACACATGCAACACGTCCAAAAATTTTTAAACTCCCCTCTGAACAGGATTTTGGGGTGTCACACCATGCCATACGATCGAGTTCCAAAGTAATGAACTTTATAGATTAAAAGTTCATTTCGACCATCGTGGGTCCCCACGGGATGTTAAGTGCGTTAGCATGCGTAATTCCTCGCAATTGTACTGGACCCAAACATCTCCTAGATCGAAGTGATATGTCAAATGCAAAAACTTTGTGACTCCAACTCGCTGTTTTACAACAGCCGCTGGCTATCGAAATGCGAAACTGATTGTTTTGGTTGAAAAACTTCAACATGGTGTTCTCTGTCCAGCTTCTGGTCCAGCAGACCAGTTGGAAGAATTTAACTGTTTTGGCCACCTTGGAGGAAAAATCTTGGCTAGAGTTCAACAACAAAGTTGTAGTAGACTCAAAAAGTAATCCATATTGTATTTATTTGCCTCCATAGCCTTCCTAGTTTATGAGTTATGGTTTCTACAAGTGACAGAATTTTCTCCGGAATTTTGACAGCACCTCTTTTGCAAGTGGCTGTTTTGTTCACAAAATTCCATCATATTCTGCCCTCAATCTAGGAAAACACTGAACGACAAAGTTGTAGCATATTTCTTATAATTTCCAGCGATGTCTTACTTGACCATTAGAATTTTTCTACAGAAAGTTGTGGTCGAAATACAGAAAATTCCAGAGAGCATTTTTGGGCTTCCCTGGTTCTTGACAGTGCCTACTCATCTGATATTTTCATCCATTTGGAGGGAGATTTTGTTCTGGAGTTCTACAGAAAAGTTGTACAGGACTTCAAAACCTTTCCAGAGTGGTATCCCACACCTCCATTGGTTCAACCTATCCTAAGTTATACCCTGTTTAAATCCAGAAAAGTTTCTGCCAAAAACAGGGGAGGTTGTTCCTAAGTCTTAGAGATTGAATATATAATCCCAATTGACTCTTAGTTCAATATGGGAGTTCAATAACCCCTAAATGGAATTTTAAACTTAATTTTAACTCTTTTATTTGAAAATATACTTTTTTGCAACTAATACTCATCTCGGTACTACGTTTCCTCACCAAAGAAAAATCCTAAGCCGGTATTACGGCATGTCCGTGACAAATGGTGGAACTAAAGGTGTCACTCACAAACGATTTCTACATGTCATGCGCTAACGTGGTTCATGTACCTGCAGAAAACCATACAATAATGGTGCACACAAAGGTTTTTGACATTTCAGGCAGTTCCATATCATAGTAAAAACATACGGTCCGTATCATTGCCATACGGATCATCCTTGAGTCAAGCCACGTCTCAATGTGCATGGTCGTGTTTCCACACCACACGACGGGGAACCCGAGTAGAGCACGAACGGGCCATCACGGTTGGGAATTTTATCAAACCAACGGATACCACCTATTGCCTCATGACCGTTGAGGCACGCCGATGGCGAGCGCTGCCTATGGCCCTTTGAACATTGACGTTCAAGAGTTGTATACTATCGTGTTGCTTACCACACGATGGGGTATTCTCACTTTTGCCTAAAGCATGCTGGAGATCAGCGTTTTCATATGCTCTCAGAACCATGGAGAGGTTCAGAGACTCATATTAAGTACCGTGCCAAGCCATGGTAAACCATTCCATACTATTACTCGTATGGCGAGTTACCGCAATTGATCCGCATGCGGTGGCGTACCTTACCTCTTACTTGACGTCGGAGCGTCGTTACAGAATGTATAACAAGTATGTTAGCCATTCCACCTTAATATCTACTACTGTAATAGACCTTATGTGGGCATAGTGACTAATCCTCACTCGACTACTTCTAACTTTTAAAAATAGGCTCTTTTCGAGCGTGCTATTACCAATGTGGCTTTGATAACATGTAAGGGCCTAAGTTTTTGCACACCTAAAAAGTGTTCATCACACCACACACAACACTCATTTGAGGAAACTTTGTGAATACATTTGAAGAGCAAGTAAACACCTTCAACATGCTCATTAGAGAATAAACTCACAAAAATGAAAAAGTGGCATTTCCCACATGCAACATCTAGGGGCTGAGCATATGAAAAACTCCAACACCTTGCTAGGAATGCTCATGCCAAAATTCACCCAAATCCGAAACCTTTTTGAGGTATTTTTGGGTATAACTAGAAAAGGGTTAGTTTGAACCCAAATTTAAATTCAAACCACTTCCATCCCATAAGTTCAAAAGTGGGAGGCATATTCTTACTCAGCACATTTTTGTGAGCTCACATGCCAATTTTCACTCCATTTGGAGTTGATCTTGACATGAGCTAAGTTTAGAACACTCAAACTCCATTTGAATTTCAAACTGCATATGTGCTGAAAAATTATTCAAACACTTCACAATTTGAATTCTATCAACTTCAAATGGGCTTGTGGGTTCTAATTCAAGTATGAGAGGGTATTTGGGTCTCTACTGTTTAGAGCAGTGGGAAAAATTCAATTTCAGAGGTTAAAACCTGTGTGGGACCCACATGTCAGCCTAACCAGCGAAATCAACCGACTGAACTACAGAGTGCTCGGTTCTCGGGTTGCAGCCGAGCGCGCCACCGAGAGGCTGACCGGCGCCAGCTCCTGCTGTGTTTCCCCACATGGTAGACCAGCTGCCCGGCTTCTTATCCCTCCCCGACGTGCTCCTTTTTGCTTACCACCCGAGTCCACGAAGAGTTCACTCTTCCTCACACCGAGCTCCACCGAAACCCAGCCGCTCTCTCGGTTCCGCTCGTGAGCAGGCCGATCGCTCGTGAACACAACCTTCCCAGTAGCAAAACGGCAGCGTGATCTTGTGAGCAACATCCTCGATGTCGTGTTGTCCAGTGACCAGGCGCCCTCGAGCTCAGCTGAGCGTTTTCCCGGCGAACTGAACGTTGCCGCCATTCGGGGCTCTCATGGACAGCTCGGCACAGCCGTCATCGCATCCACTTCTCTACACAAGAAAGGTGCGTCACTGCATGTAGATGGTGTAGCCGAAAGCCGTTTGGCATATGATCAACCATCGGTTGAGAATTTCCAAGTTTACTGAAAGCCAGTTCATATGAGCCGAGCTCACCTTCGATTGAAATTCGGACTCCACACATTCTTGTTGGTCAAGCCAGTTGTCCAGTAGGTTCTATACATGCTAGCGCACACACTAGAGAAAGAATCAAGGAACATCGTTGAGGATCGGCCGTGATATGGCCGTTTTCCTCGCCGCCGTTGCAAAGTACCTCAGCTCACCGTCGAGGGTATGGTTGCCGGCGTTTCTAGCTTCCACAAGACCTTGGTTCATGTTCCTTGTGCTCCACTGATGCTCTCCGAGCAATTTCCAATCAATTTGGTGCACTGTGGTGTGAAACTGACCTCGCCAAAACCCTAAAGGGTGCTGTCACCGGTGCGCGCAGGTTTCCGGCCATCGCCGGTGGCCAGCGAGCCCACAGCTGAGTTCAGGAGGTCGGAAAAGGGGGAGCCACCGAGTTTTGGGCCGAGAGGTCGCTGGGAACTCGGTTCCGGTGAGTCTCCCTGGAGACCACCGCCGCCGGGTGTTTAGCACGAGGAGGAAGACGAAGCACTGTGTGTGGGACCCACCGGCAGAAGTTTAAATTTTTCTTCGATTTTCAGTTTTAGTTCAAACTTCAAACCCACATAACTTTTGCTAGAAAACTCCAAATCGAGTGAACCAAATTTTGTTGGACTCATCTCTCTGAGTACTTTCCAACAAATTGAGTTTCACCTCATGAAAATCCTTAGTTCTCCAGAATTAATTCTTCAAAAGTTAAACTGTTTAGAATTTTAACTGGAGAACCCTTTGGAGGGAAATTCTGAAAATTTGCTAGGAGGTTCACCAAAATATCCGCTACCATAAAAATTTGAGATCCATTTGAGCTCATTTGATCCACCTAATGGTGTGATTAATAAAACTGTTCCAGAGGAAATGAAAAATGTCCAGAAACATTTTTCAGAAATTCTCTGAAATTATTTAGCTCATATCTTTAGCTAGGAACCTTCAAATTAAGTGAGACCAACTCCATTATAACCCTCTGAAAATCTAGTTTTCAGAAAGTCATGGCTTGCTCCATGAAAATCCCTAGGACACCCTAGGAGCTCCAATTAAGGTCAAGTACATAATTATTTGTGGAGAGCTCAAATGAGCTTTGCTGTAAATACAACTTGGCCAAATATCTGTTTACGTTGTATCCAAACCACAGTAAAAAATTCAGAGTCATTGGGTCTGTCTAGTAAGACTTATAGTCCTCACAAGTTTAACTTCAATTCAAATGCATCTAAATTGACACATGTTTATACTTATTATATGTAGTCGCTAAGGTTGAGGGGGAACCTGAAGTCTTAGACTTCATCACACCGGAAGAGCAGCTAGCCTATGACCAAGAGCAGCAAGGCAAACTCCGGTTTGCATTAACCCCTTTTACAAATTTTTACTGTTTTGAGAACTTACTTTGAGCACCCACTTACTTCTTGCAGTAGAGTCTTGTTTGAAACCCAAATGCATAGCCAAGAAAACCCTGGGTTAGGAATAGGTTTGAAAACCCCGTTAGCTACTGCAATGCTAAGATAGTGTAGGATTCGGTACAAGTCGAGTAGTTGGAACTGCTCGCGAGAATAGGCTAGAGACACATCGCTCGGGTAAAGATAGCAAATGAAACACATGGCAATAAAAATGAGACCGAGCGGAGAGTAAGGGAAGCAGTACTTTGGGGCCTGGGTGCCATAGCTCCGCTTGTGTCGATTGAGGACCGATACGTGTGCGGGCCTGTTGAACAAGCTAGAACAGTACCGAAGACCTACCATCTATATGAGAACCAGGAAACTGATGTAACTCGGGTAGCTGGGTATTGAGGCATTGCCTGTCGTTCAGAGAGTAGGTTGAGAGCTAGAGGTGTAAATTGGCTGGCGGCACTGTAGTTGCGCACGCAGAGACCTCTTGCTCGGGACTATAGGACCGGTTCAATATTTGGCTGACGGGTGAAAGGTGGTTGCGTACGACGTCCGTGATGGTTGCTGTAGGCAACATTGAGTACGGGCGTACGTGACTGGTTATTCGGGTAACCCTGCAGGTGTAAATCGATTATAATCGCCATCCCTCGCAGTCAGTGAGTACCACTTGTTCACTGTACCGTGACGTAGAAAGAACAGGCTAGACACATGGTAAAATTTTGCTGATTTGAAAGTTATACTTTGAAGGGCAGGCCTGGCGCAGTGGTAGAGTCTCTCCACTTGTGTCCTGGAGGTCCTGGGTTCGAATCAGCCTCCTTGAAAAATAAGCAAGGGGAAGGCTGCCTAGAAATTCCCTTCCCCAGACCCCACAATGTGTGGGAGCTTTCAGCACTGGGTATGCCCTTTTTGAAAGTTATACTTTGCTTGTTAATGTCTTGTTGTAGTTTAGAGCTAATTAAAGTTCTTTTCAACTTTGGGCAAGTACATGAGACAAATGCGTTTCTTGTTTGATTGCGGCTCTCTCATTTGTTTTCGTGTAAGGTTCTCCACAACCTGCTGCTAAAACTTGAAAGTAAGGTTCCATTAATTAGGCGAGTCCTTTGCAACTTATTTTACCTCATGCACCCTAAAACCATTGATGTAGAAGTTTCATGTATAGGAGAGACGGGTCAGTCTTGCTGAGCCATCGTGCTCACTGCTTGTGTTTGGAGCTTTTGCAGGGGTTTATGAGGAAGGGACTCCCGAGGAGGAGACGGAACCCCAGGAGGGGAACCCCGTCGAGTGGGAGTCGTGCACTCCGCCGTATTAGTGTGTGTGCGTGCTAGCGGGGACACGTTAATGGGCTGAACGTATACTCGATGCGTAGTCTACTCCGATGAGCGTAGACCAAACAATTTTGTTGTAAAAATGATCATAAACTGGTTTATGTAATAAAACATTGCTTCCGCTTTGTATCTTTGATGTGCGTTATCCGGTGCTGTGCAACGCAGCACCCCTCAGCGTCATCCTGGCTCGACGACGCCGTGGGGCCCGTGTCAGCGTGGTATCAGAGCTCGCTTGAGGTTTAACGCACTACAAAGGTCATCTGTTTTAAAAATTCGGTGAGGAACGAGTTAGTAGTCCATATAAGGATGTTATTAGTGTATAGAAAGTGGCATACTAACCTATTTGCTTATGTAGGAAAATTGTGCATCTCGGGACGTTTTATGTCTTGGGGGGTGCACGTAAGCGCTGTCCACCAGTGCGCACAAGCTGAAGGGTGGAGCACCATGGGTGGCAGGTAACCCGACCCGCTTTAATATCCTCTACGACTCTTCATGTCGTTTGGGGTATTCGAGCAACGTCTGTCCCAGGCGTGCTTTGAGCAATTTGGGAGACCCCGTCACGTGGTCAGTAACAAGAACACGTAGCTCAAGGCGTGTTTGGCTTGAGAACATCCGGACGAGTGATGACGGCCGGGTGTATGAACTGTATGGATACTGGGCTCGGTGTGCAGCCGAGTCTGACGATTGTATGAGTTATTTGCAGGTATTCTAACCACAAAATGGTAGATGTGTAGTATCAGTGTGCGAGAGACGCTTAGTGCCATTGAACTAATGAAGCCGGCTAAGTCCGGTATATGTTTTTCTTTGTGAGGAACGTAGTACCGACATGATCTGGTGACGCATCGACGTCACACCCCACTAAATGAGCAACTTCATAGTAAAAACTGAAAAGTTTCAATCTAGAGCACTAAAATTTTGATGTAACTCCTTCCCTTAACCAGGACATTCAAAGTTAACAAGTTTTGAACTTATAGGATAATAAGGACAGAGTCCCCTGTTTTCAGCTGAATTAAGGCCGAAGTTAATCAGAGGTTAAAGGTTGAGTTCTTTCGACGTTAGGGTTATATGATACATTTATGGAAAGCTTTGGAAGAGCTTTACAACTTTTCTGTTGATGTCCAGCGGTGTTTCGTCCCCTAACCAAACGAAAAATGCAGTAGAGTTGAAACTGTCCAGAAAACAGGGCAGAGCAAATACTCTCTGTAACTCTCTGTAAATTGAGCATAACTTCCTGCATAAAAATCCAAAAATAGAAAATAATGTAGTTCTGGAAATTTTATGAGATGGTTTACAACTTTGTAAGAGAACGTTTTGTCAGATTAGGTGTAGAATTAATTGGAATTCTTGGATCAAATTAGTACCTCAAGCAGGGAGGTGCTGTCCAATTTTCTCCAGAAATTCTGTCAACTTAGACATCTCACAACTTTTGAACCAGGACAGATATTAGGCCGAGAAAATACTTTCTGGAAAGATATTTAAGTTAGATTTAACTTTGATGTTGAGCTCCAGAACTGGTTTTGCTGTTAGCATGGTCCAAATCAGGTTGAAATGGAAACTGGTCAGGGCTGTCATCTTGGACAGCAGATCAGTAGTCAAATTTATTTGAGTCTGAACTATGTTTCCAAGTTTATGAGTTCAGTTACATGTTCTATGTTATAACTCAATGGTTTACTGTTCAAATAAATATTTGACATTTCTCAAATATGTTTCTACAGATGACAGCAGATAGACAATTGGAGAATGGGTGGACTGAGTCCCACTGTTCTCACCGCAGCGGTTATCCGGAAACGTTGAGGCAAATGCTTCAATATTTTGGGTACAGCAAGATGCCGCAGTACATTGCCAAGGAAAAAGCAAGGAGGGGAATTGCACAATACATGTCGAAGTCCCTGCAGGTCCTACGCCACCCGGTTGGGCGCCGTTCACCATTACGGTGAGAGGTAGGCAGCCAGGAGAAATGTGGCAAGTGGCAGCCCGCGACACCATGTCGCGTTTTTGCCAACTGCACGTGAGGGCTATGGATGGCACTCCATACATGCTCATTCCGGTGGAGGGACGAGGTAATCATGTGTGGGAGGGAAGGTACATGGAGGTAACAGATCCAGGTTGCCCAAGGTACAATCCCGCATAGGCGAACCTCAGCCTCCAGTTGAGAGCAGGAAAGGCCGTGATGGACAGCCAAGCTGTTCAGACGGATTGTCTTGCTGGAAAGCTCAAAGAAAGCACCAGCCGTGGAGACCATTTCAAGAGTGCTCACAGTGCACTCCACAATGTTCTCCTTCCGACGATCAAGCGACTGAACGAACAACATAATCAGTTGCATCGTCTGAAGAAGGTGAAGAAGAAAAGCCGTGTCGACATCACGGCTTTACAACAACAAATACAGGCTCTGACCCGGCAGAATGAGGTCCTCACTCAAGAGTGCGATGACCCTATTGAGGAGGGGCAAGGCTGGGAAGAGGACTACAACCAGGCCATGGACGAGGTGCACGCGTTGCAGGACCTCGTACCTCCGGTAATGGGCATACCGGTGGTAGGTGCCGTACCCGTGGTCTTGGGTCTTTCAGCAATGGCGGAACCCGAACCGGAAGAGGAGGTCATGGATCCGGAGCCACCAGCAGAGGTAGCAGAGGAGGACGACACGCAGGAGGTCGAATTTTACTCCGAGTAGGAGGTTACTGTTGCTGAGTAGGGCAGCAAGGGTGATGTAACCAAAACTTTTGTAATCGGTGACATGTCATGTAGACAGTAGAGTATGTATAGGTAGTGAAGACCTGAGCACGACTTCACAGAGAACCGAGAATAATGTATCTTCTATAAAGTTTATGCTTTATCAATATATGTGACTGTTGTGCAAATTATTCACGTGTCACTTCAATACCTGCTGTTTCATATGGAATTTTAAGTATGACATGTGCCGATCGCTGCTGTTTTGAATATCAGAATGACTCGCACTCGTGCCAACCCAGACGTTGGGGGTTCCAGTCAGGGGGAAGAAACCTCCCAACAGCCTCCCGAGGATTCCTCGGGACAGTAACAGCAGCAACAGCAACAACCGCCACCGCCACCGCCAACGGTTACATTGGCTGACATCGTGGCAGCGATGGTAGGCTCTCATCAGCAGCACACCGAGTTGCTGCAAACCCTTATTGCGAATACGTCTCGACCAGAGAGGCGTCAAGATCGCGAGGAGCGCCAACCAAGCTCCTACTCCGACTTTCTGGCTACTCATCCCCCGGTATTCTCAAGGACGGATGGACCCTTCGATGCGGACAACTGGCTCCGCACGATGGAGATGAAGTTTAGGCTGCTCCAAGTGAGTGAGCAGCGCAAAACTCAGTTCGTGATCCAAGAGCTTCAAGGATCCGTGAGCGCTTGGTGGGCGAACTACTGTGCTTCGCAACCCACCGAACGAGTTATGACCTGGGTGGAATTCCGGACGGCCTTCAGGGCCTATCATATACCGCCGGGTCTCATGAAGAGGAAGACGCAGGAGTTCCTATGACTGCAGCAAGGAAGCCGGAACACGCTGGAATACTCCAGAGCGTTCAATTATTTTGCACTCTACGCTTCGTATCACGCCGATACCGACGAGAAGCGGCGGGATCATTTTTACCAGTGGCTTAACCTGCTCCTGAAGGACAAGCTGGCGATGTTCAATCGCGGCAGCCTCAACGATATTATTGATGCTGCAATTGTTCAGGAGGACTCCGTCAAGGAGTTAGAGGCGGCGGAGAGGAAGCGAAGCGCGCCACAAAGCAGCGGAGAAGGAGGTGGTCCTTCTCAAAAATACCGAATGGTGAATCGCCCACCATCGGGTCCATGCTGGCAGCCACCCCAGAGGCCGATGCCATTCCGCAGTCGGCCATATTCTCCACCGGTATTCAGGCCGACACTGCCAGCACCACCTCCGCAACAACAGCAGAAGCAGCGGGCGATGCCGCGTGCGTATGCACCTTAGCAGCGCATGCCGGACTTTCGTCACCCAAGCACCGGTCAAGCAGCAGCCACCTGCTACAAATGTGGTCGCCCAGGACACTTCGCCAACAATTGTCCTGAGAGGCAGGGTGGCGGAGTTGCACCACAGCTCCGGGGAGGAATCAGTCCCGGAACCCCACTAATGCGCGGCGGGCAAATCCTAGGCCCGGCACCGTCCATCAACTTGCCATAGAGGACGTGCCGGAGGGAGAGCCGATCCTTGCAGGTATGTTCCAACTCCACCAGCATCCCACCATAATATTATTTGATTCAGGCGCCACGCACAATTTTATTGGCCAAGCTTTCATTGATAAACACTGCTTGCAAATACTACCCAATGAAACTCCATATTTGATTTGTTCACTGGGTGGGAAGATTTCAGCAAGCATGATGGTTTCCAAAGTACCATTATGCTTAGCGGGTAGAGTATACCCTACGTCTCTCATAATTTTAGAGGGACAAAAGGTTGATGTCATCTTAGGGATGTCGTGGTTAACCCTGCCACAACGCTGTTTTAGACACCATCCTCCGAGTTGTGCACTTGAACTCAGAAGTGCACGAATCTCATTACTTATTTCTGGACAGTCCAGAAATAAAACTTCCAAGTGTATCAATCCACAACCATCAGATTGGAAGACATTCCAGTAGTCCGTGAATTTCCTGACGTGTTCCTGGATTATTTACCGGGGATGCCGCCCGACAGAGAGGTGGAGTTCAAGATTGAACTTGCACCGGGAACCATGCCAATATCCTGAAGGCCGTACAAGATGGCGCCCAAGGAATTGGCTGAACTGAAGACTCAGCAAACGGACCTGCTGGAGAAGGGTTTTATTAGGTCGAGCTCCTCGCCATGGGGCTGTTCAGCATTATTTGTGAAGAAGAAAGATGAGACGTTGCGGCTTTGCGTGGACTATCATCCACTAAACGCCGTAACCATCAAGAACAAGTACCCGTTGCCACGGATCGACATGTTGTTTGATCAGTTGGTCGAAGCAAAGATCTTTTCCAAGATGGACTTAAGATCCGGGTACCATCAGATTAAGATACGGGCTGAGGATATTCCGAAGATGACTTTCTTGACGAGGTACGAACTTTATGAGTACCTGGTCATGTCCTTCGGCCTCACCAACGCTCCAGCTCATTTCATGTATTTGATGAACTCGGTATTCATGCCGGAGCTGGACAAGTTTGTCGTGGTCTTCATCGATGACATATTGGTATATTCCAAGTCAGAGGAAGAACACAAGAAGCATCTACGTATAGTCTTGCAACGGCTGCGGGATCACAAGCTATACGCGAAATTCAGCAAATGCGAATTCTGGATATCGCAAGTGCCTTTTCTCGGGCATATCATCTTAGCGGAGGGCATCACTGTAGACCCGAGTAAGATCACACAAGTGCTGAATTGGAAGTCCCCGAGAACTGTTTACGAGGTACGGAGTTTCCTCGGACTCGTGGGATATTATCGGAGGTTCATTCCGAACTTCTCGAAGATTGCCAAGCCTATGACAGAGCTGCTGAAGAAGGCTATCAAATACGTTTGGAGTCCAGCATGTGAAGCAGCGTTCAAGGCATTAGTGAAGCACCTAACATCAGCACCGGTTTTGGCGCAGCCAGACACAACAAAACCGTTCAATGTGTACTGCGATGCATCCGGCATTGGGCTCGGATGTGTGCTGATGCAAGACCGAAGAGTGGTCGCATATGGATCGTGTCAGCTCAGAAACCATGAGCAGAATTATCCAACTCATTACTTGGAGCTCGCTGCCATGGTACTCACACTTAAAATGTGGAGACACTACCTACTCGGTAACCTCGTACATTTATATACCGACCACAAAAGCCTCAAGTACATATTCACTCAGAAGGAGCTGAACATGAGACAGCGAAGATGGTTAGAATTGAGAAAGGATTACGAAATAGAGATCCATTATCACCCGGGCAAGGGAAACGTAGTGGCGGATGCGCTGAGTCGCAAGTCACACATCAACAATCTGACCATCACACCATTGGAAGAGAGCGAGCCACCGTTACATGTGATTCCACATGGAGCTCTCCACAACTTAGCTTTAATCCCCACCATCCGTGAAGAAATAGCGGCAGCTCAGAAACATGATAAGGGCATGTCGCATTTGCAGAGACGTATAGACAGTGGGGAGCTGAAATGTTTCCGGAAAGACGGAGACGGCGTCCTATGGTTCAAGGATCAGATCGTCGTACCACGTAACCCGGAGTTACGGAAGAAAATCTTTGATGAGGCTCACTTGTCAAAGTTTCAATTCACCCCGGCAGCAACAAAATGTATCAAGAACTCAGAAGCAAGTTTTAGTGGACACAGATGAAGCGGGAGATCGCAAAGTACGTGTCCGAGTGTGATACATGTCGAAGGGTGAAGGCAGATCACATGAGGAAACCAGGACTGCTACAACCACTGGGCGTTCCTGCCTGGAAGTGGGAGGATGTGAGCATGGACTTCATCGTCGGTTTACCCACCACTTTTCAGAAGCATGATTCCGTGTGGGTGATCGTCGACCGGCTCACCAAAGTTGCCCATTTTATCCCGGTCAACACAAACTACAACGCCAAGAAGTATGCTGAACTGTACATCTCACGGATCCTATGCTTGTACGGCGTACCCCGCACCATCATATCGGATCGGGACACCTTATTTGTGTCCCCTTTTTGGGAGCAGCTACACACTGCGCTGGGGACGAAGCTGATCCGTAGTTCAGCATATCACCCGCAGATGGATGGGCAAACCGAGCGGGTAAATCAGATTCTAGAGGACATGCTACGAGCTTGTGCTATCAACCACGGTAAGAATTGGGATCATCACTTACCGTTGGCTGAGTTCTCATATAACAATGAGTACCAAGCCAGCATCAAGATGGCACCTTACGAGACACTATACTGTAGAAAATGCCGCACACCACTGAATTGGTGTGAGTCTGGCAAAAGGGTCACCTTTGGGATTGATCTTGTCAACAACACGGAGGAAAGGGTTCAGCTGATTCAAGCAAACCTAAAGGCCGCCCAATCCCGACAAAAACAGTATGCGGACGGGAGAAGACGCCCTTTACAGTTCGAAGTCGGGGATCACGTATATCTACGTGTGTCTCCAGTGAAGGGCGTGAACAGATTCAGGGTGAGGGGAAAGTTGGCACCCCGATTCATCGGTGCATTTTAGATTACAGAAAGATGTGGATCAGTAGCATACCGGCTGAAATTACCAGAAGCACTTTCCGGTGTGCACGGCGTCTTTCACATTTCCCAGCTGAGGAAGTGTCTTAAGCTATCAACTACCATTCAGCTGGAGGATATAGAGGAACTGAAACCGTATCTCATGTATCGGGAGAAACCGGTTCAGATTATTGATGAAAAGGTCCGAATGACACGCAACCGTACGTTGTGGTTCTACAAAGGTCTATGGAGTAGTCACTCCATAGATGAAGCGACATGGGAGAGCGAAGGATTTCTTCGCGCTAACTACCCTGACTTTTTCACGTCACACATACGGTAATTTTCCACCGTCCTCTCTCTCATTTCACCTTATAATCTCGGGACGCGATTCTTTTAAGGGGGGAGGAATGTAAGGGCCTAAGTTTTTGCACACCTCCAATGCGTTCATCACACCACACACAACCCTCATTTGAGGAAACTTTGTGAATACATTTGAAGAGAAAGTAAACACCATCAACATGCTCATTAGAGAATAAACTCACAAAAATGAAAAAGTGGTATTTCCCACATACATCACCTAGGGGCTGAGCATATGAAAAACTCCAACACCTTGCTAGGAATGCTCATGCCAAAATTCACCCAAATCCAAAATCTTTTTGAGGTATTTTTGGGTATAACTAGAAAAGGGTTAGTTTGAACCCAAATTTAAATTCAAACCACTTCCATCCCATAAGTTCAAAAGTGGGAGGCATATTCTTACTTAGCACATTTTTGTGAGCTCACACGCCAATTTTCACTCCATTTGGAGTTGATCTTGACATGAGCTAAGTTTAGCAAATTCAAACACCATTTGAATTTCAAACTGCATACGTGCTGAAAAATTATACAAACACTTCACAATTTGAATTCTATCAACTTCAAATGGGCTTGTGGTTGATAATTCAAAATGAGAGGGTACTTGGGTCTCTACTGGTTACAGCAGTGGGGAAAATTCGATTTCAGAGGTTAAAAACCAGAGTGGGACCCACATGTCAGCCTAACCAGCAAAATCAACCGACTGAATTACAGAGTGCTCGGTTCTCGGGTTGCAGCCGAGCGCGCCACCGAGAGGCTGACCGGCGCCAGCTCCTGCTGTGTTTCCCCGCGCGGTAGACCAGCTGCCCGGCTTCTTATCCCTCCCCGACGTGCTCCTTTTTGCATACCACCCGAGTCCACGGAGAGTTCACTGTTCCTCACACCGAGCTCCACCGAAAGTCAGCCGCTCTCTCGGTTCCGCTTGTGAGCAGGCCGATCGCTCGCGAACACAACCTTCCCAGTAGCAAAATGGCAGCGTGAGCTTCTGAGCAACATCCTCGACGCCATGTTGTCCAGTGATCAGGCGCCCTCGAGCTCAGCCGAGCGTTTTCGCGGCGAACTGAACGTTGCCGCCATTCGGGACTCTCGTGGACAGCTCGGCACAGCCGTCATCGCATCCACTTCTCTACACAAGAAAGGTGCGTCACTGCATGTAGATGGTGTAGCTGAAAGCCGTTTGGCATATGATCAACCATTGGTTGAGAATTTCCATGTTTACCGAAAGCCAGTTCATATGAGCCGAGCTCACCTCCGATTGAAATTCGGACTCCACATACTCTTGTTGGTCAAGCCGGTTGTCCAGTAGGTTCTATACATGCTAGCACACACGCTCGAGAAAGAAGCAAGGAAAACCGTTGACAATCGGCCGTGATATGGCCATTTTCCTCATCGCCGTTGCATAGTACCTCGGCTCACCGTCGAGGGTATGGTCGCCGGCGTTTCTAGCTTCCACAAGACCTTGGTTCATGTTCCTCGTGCTCCACTGATGCTCTCCAAGCAATTTCCGATTGATTTGGTGCACTGTGGTGCAAAACCAACCTCGCCAAAACCTTAACGGGTGCTGTCGCCGGTGCGCGCAGGTTTCCGGCCATCGCCGGTGGCCGGCGAGCCCACAGCTGAGTTCAGGAGGTCGGAAAAGGGGGAGGCGGCGAGTTTCGGGCCGAGAGGTGGCCGGGAACTCAGTTCCAGCGAGTCTCGCCGGACACCGCCGCCGCCGGGTGTTTGGCGCGAGGAGGAAGACGAAGCACTGTTTGTGGGACCCACCGGCAGAAGTTTAAACTTTTCTTCGATTTTCAGTTTTAGTTCAAACTTCAAACCCACATAACATTGGCTAGAAAACTCCAAATTGAGTGAACAAATTTTTTTTGGATTCAGCTCTCTGAGTAATTTCCAACAAATCAAGTTTCACCTCATGAAAATCCTTAGTTCTCCAGAATTAATTCTTCAAAGTTTAAACTGTTTAGAATTTTAACTGGAGAACCCTTTGGAGTGAAATTTTGCTAGGAGGTTCACCAAAATATTCCTGAGCTACCATAAAAATTTAAGATCCATTCGAGCTCATTTGATCCACCTAATGGTGTGACTAATAAAACTGTCCCAAAGAAAATGAAAAATGTCTAGAAACATTTTTCCAAAATTATCTGAAATTGTTTAGCTCATATCTTTAGCTAGGAACCCTCAAATTAAGTGAGACCAACTCCACTATAATCCTATGAAAATCTAGTTTTCAGAAAGTCATGGCTTGCTCCATGAAAATCCCTCGGACACCCTAGGAGCTCCAATTAAGGTCAAGTACATAATTATTTGTGGAGAGCTTGTGGGGACCACCCTGTGGTTCACCCACTCCATGATCGCATAGGGTGGTGCCGTGCGATGCGGCACCCAACAGCACACACGAAAAGAATAAAGAACAACATACAAACTTTTATTTGATATAAAACAGTGGAAGTCTTTTACAAAACATAATTATACAGCGGAAGTATTCTTTATTAACACTCTCTCATTCTAACTAAGCAAAAGTGTAGCTGTCCAGCCCAGGGACGCTACACACTAGCAGCATGGAACCGGAGATCACGGCGGCGTGCAGGGCTCCAGCTCGGCGGTGTACCCCCGACGGGGGCATCGCCTCGTCCTCGGACCCCTCCTCATAGCTCTCACCTGCATACAGCTCAAACATTGCAACCGTGAGCACGGTGGCTCAGCAAGTCTTAACCGACAATCCTAGGCATGGAACTCTACATGCAAGGATGTGTAAGATAGAAAAGGACTTTGCAATAAAGACACGCCTACATGTTGATCCTTACTTTCAGTTTTATAGCAACAGGTTAATGAGCCTTAGGAAGCCCTCACATCGCAAGTCCACAATCAAACAAGAAACACTTCCCTCCGATGTGGTGATACACAAAGTGGAACATAAACTTAATTAGCTCTATAACTACAGCATTCAAGGTTTCAAGACATTAATAATTCAATGCATCATTTTCAGTTGGCTTATTTCACTTCTTACTACGTCACAGCGCAGTGAACAAGCGGGCACTCAAATAACCGCGAGGGACGGTGATTGCAATCAAGACACACCCGGATAACACGTTGCATACACCCACTTTCATAAGCATGATTCCACACCCCTTCCTACTCTGTTGTATGCAAAAACCTTTCAAAGGCAACCCAAATGCCGAACCGGTCCATCCGCAACGGGCAGGAGGTCCCCGCGTGGAGCGTGACTGTGCCCACCGGCAGATTTACTCCTTGCTAACCTCAACCCACTCCTATTTACGGTTGGGTAAGCCTCGACACTCAGGTTAACCAATTACATCGGTTTCCTGGTTCCCATATGCCAGTATGCATCCGGTACTGTTTGATACTTTCCAGCAGGGCCACTCACGGACGGTCCTCAACCGACACCAACAGGGCTACGCACGTGAGACCTCTGCTGACTGCATCCTATCCCCCTGCTGGGTCTAATTTTAACAACTCAAGCCATTTTCTACCTCTTCTCATTCCGTGTGATAAATACTATCACGCGAGTAGCTTCCAACCACTCGACTTCTACCAAGATCCTAAACATTAACATGGCATTCTCTACTCGTTGAGTGTGTAAACTACCCAACCCTTTATAGGTTTAAAAAGGCAATGCAAGTGGGGTTTCAATCACCCTAACTCTAATGCATACATTTCAACCTAGACATAAGTGATACAAATGAAAACTTTATAAAAGGTACTTAAGGCAAACCGGGGCTTGCCTGGTTGCGAGTCAAACGGGAAGTTAGCTTCTGGTGGGAGGACGTCCAAGGGCTCCGGTGCGTCCTCAACTTCGGTCAGTATTATGAAATGTAACAAAATATATGTATAAGTATTAAGGATTTATAAGAAGTAAACTTCTACTCATAGCTACTGCTATTTAGGATCCTTAATTGGCTTTGGGATCTTTACAGTGAAGACTAGACCCTCTAAGGATGATCTGAGCAAAATTTGAAGAAATGTAATTGCACAATGTCTTTAAAATTCCTACAAGTACAATGCTTCTCTGAATTTTGAGCCCAATTCAGGAGCTTTGACATAGCTAACAGTGGAAGATCTGATTACGGTAAGTCTCCATGGTCCTAACAAATTTTGTTTCACCATTTTGGAGCTACCAACAGAGATATATGAATTTTTGAAGTTGGACAGGAGTTCTGAAAAAGCTTCTGTTTAAATTGGAATTTTCGAATAAAGGATGAACTTGGGAAGGCAGTTTAGCCTAGCAAATGAACTCCAATAAAGCCCAAATTTTTACTGGAGATCAGTAACTATGAAAAGGATTTGCTGCCCGAATTAGGGAATGTTTCATTGCTCCTGTAATAAATCTCTAAGTGATTTATTAAAAACAATTCTACAGAAATTCCTGGGCATTTTCATAGCAAGCAATTTGTTTCTCTGTGAAGTACTCCTCATGAGGATTCCAACAAAATTGGTCTCACCCTTTTTGGAGTTTTCTACACAAAGTTATGGGTCTCCAAAAGTTGAACTGAATTAGGAAAATCTGGAAATGTTTAAATCCTGGCTGTGGGCCCCACCCGTCAGCTCCCTCTTCTACCTCTCGCCAAACAGAGGAAACCGCAGCGTTGCTCCGGCGAGGGTGGCGGGAAAGGCTTCCCCGGCAATCTCCCGAGCCCAAACTGGCTGCCCCCCTGTTTTGCAAATACGCTGAACACTCTGGTAGGGTCGCCGGTGGCCGACTCTCCCCGGAAACCACCACGCACCGGCAATAGTGAGACCTAGGTCTCCGGCGATGTCGCGGCGGCCCATTTCTTCACCAAATGATCGGGATTTTGGCTCTAGAGCATCAGTGAATGGTGTAGAAGCTCGACATGTAGTCTAAACTGATCGGGGAGTGCTGCAAACACATTGGCACCGTGCGCCCGATGAGGTTCCGCGGTGCGCCATGATCAAGGCACGGAAATTCTCCCCCTACACCCCATATCTAGGTCTAAAATCGATGGAGGAAGTGTGCCAAGTAGTTAGGAAGCTTTGTGCACAGTTTGAATCAACGAGAACATGAACTAGCGAAGAATTTGGTAATTTCTTACCTCGGGGTCGGTTTGTACCGCCCGGGAGAAAAGCTCGAAATTCTTCTGCTGTGATCAATGTACAGGGCTGAGCTTTGGGCTCAAGCAACTAGGGCCGAGGATGCACCGAGGGGCTGGCTTGTTTTAGCATGATCTTGCTCGGTGTGAGCTGTCCACGGTGACCGCTCTCGGTTTTTCAGTGTTCACCCGAGAACCGCGGCAACTTTGCCGTTTTCCGGTGCAAACAAACCCGGGACAGGGGAGAAGAAAGTCTGGATGGCTAGAGCACTGGTGGGCGCAGCTCTTCGCTGTTGGGAGCTCGAGCAATCAAGCTCGGTTGCTGGGGATGATCGGGAAAGAATTGGTCGTGGTGTTCGGTGCGAGGGAAATGGCTGAGGCGCGAGTAAGAGCTAAGGGGAAATGAAATAGCTCCGGTGCATCCCTTGCCGTGATCCAGCTGAGCAAATCCAGGCAGCAGGAGGTGGCGCGGTGCTCTCCCTCGGGCGTGGGTTCAACCGGGAGCTGGCGGCCGCTCGGTGTTCGACCGAAGTCGGCAGAGGCGGCAGCACTTGTGTGTGGCTGACAAAGGGGTCCCACCACCTCTAAATTTTTATCCAATTACCACTGATATTTTTACCCCAGCTACTCAGAATTAAAGTCCATACTTCCACCCCAAGTCATGGTTTAAACATGCTGAATTCAAATAGTTTGAATTCGGGTGTGAAGTTTGAATTGGGTTTGGTCATTTGAATTTAAAAGGGAATTTGAATTCTCCATTTTGCGTAGTTCCAAAAACATAGCAAACCAACTCCAAAGTTTCTAATTTTTGGCATGGCTGCTAGTTCAAATGTGGAGAACACATCTGTGGAACCAAATTTGCAAATTGAGGGAATTGGAATTTGAAATTCAGATTTAGAGGGCTTCTCCTTTTAATCCCAAATAAATACTAAAACCCCTCCAAATGAGCTAAAATTTGGAAGGTTGAATATTTGAAATATGAAGACCCAAGTTATGAATTTAGATCTCCATGTTTGGAAGTTTTGGGAAGTTAGAATCCTCACTTTGAACCTACACTGTTATAATTCAAATTTTTAATTCCCCTCATTTTTCCTAAGTGTACATGAGCTTAAAATTCTTGCTACCACTTTTTGGGGATTTTACATCCCTCCCCCCTTAAAAAGAATCTCGTCCCGAGATTCCAAAGGAAAAGCAAAGTGGGGAAACTTTACCTGGTATATTATGATAGCATGTCCAGATAATTAGTTCGTAGATATTCCTCGCTTTCCCATGTCGCCTCATCAGCGGTATGGTTGCTCCACAAGACCTTGTAGAACCATAAGGTCCGATTTCTTGTGGCGCAAGTCTTTTCGTTGATAATCCGGATTGGATACTCCATGTACGTGAGGTCCAGTTGAAGAACTTCTATGTCTTCGGTGCAGATTTCAGCGGAGGGTTTGAGGCACTTCCTCAGCTGAGATATGTGGAAGACATTGGGAATCCCTTTGAGTGACGCCGGTAAATCCAAGCGATAGGCCACAGGTCCACATCTTTCAATGACGGCGAAAGGACCAATGAACCGCGGCGCAAGTTTACCCTTCACTCTGAAATGATGGACTCCCTTCATCGGAGACACACGTACATAAACCTGGTCCCTGATGTTGAAGTGGAGAGGGCGGCGTCTTTTATCCGCATAGCTCTTCTGATGAGATCGAGCAGCCTTGAGGTTGGCTTGTATTACTCACACTCGTTCTTCAGCCTCATTCACAAGTTCAATACCATAGATGACTCGATCGCCAGACTCGCACCAGTTGAGGGGTGTGCGACATTTCCGGCCATAGAGAGCTTCATACGGCGCCATCTTGATGCTAGCTCGATAGCCATTGTTGTAAGAAAACTCTGCTGACACGACCCCACGGTCTTGTCGAGTCAGGATCACGCTGAGGGGTACTACGTTGCACAGCACCGGATAACACACATCAAAGGTACAAAGCGGAAGCAAAATTTTATTGCATAAACAGGTTTATGAACATTTTTACAACAAAATATGTTCGGTCTACACTCACGGGCGTAGACTACGCATCAAGTTCACGTTCAGCCCGTGAACGTGTCCTTGCTAGCACGCACGTACACTAACACGGCAGCGTGCACGACTCCCACTCGACGGGGTTCCCCTCCTGGGGTTCCGTCTCCTCCTCGGGAGTCCCTTCCTCATAGAACCCTGCAAAAGCTTCAAACACAAGCAGTGAGCACGAAGGCTCAGCAAGACTGACCCGTCTCTCCTAAACATAAAACTTCTATATGAGGGGTGATAGGTGCATGAGGTAAAGTAAGTTGCAAAGGACTCGCCTACTTAGTGGAACCTTACTTTCAAGTTTTAGCAGCAGGATGTGGAGAACCTTACGCTAAGGCACATGAGAGAGCCGCAATCAAACAAGAAACGCATTTCTCTCATGTACTTTGCCCAAAGTTGAAAGGAACTTTAATTAGCTCTAAACTAAAGCAAATCATTAACAATCAAATTCCATCTTTCAATCAGCAACATTTTAACATGTAACTAGCCTGTTCTTTCTAAGTCATGGTACAGTGAACAAGTGGTACTCACTGACCGCGAGGGACGATGATTATAATCGATTTACACCTGCAGGGTTACCCGAATAACCCGTCACGTACGCCCGTACTCAATGTTGCCTACAGCAACCATCACAGACGTCGTACGCAACCACCTTTCACCCGTCAGCCAAATATTGAACTAGTCCTATCATCCCGAGCAAGAGGTCTCTGCGCGCGCATCTCATTGCCGCCAGCCGATTTACACCTCAAGCTCTCAACCTACCCTCTGAACGACAGGCAATGCCTCAATACCCAGCTACCTGAGTTACATTGGTTTCCCGGTTCCCATAGAGCCGGTGGGTCTTCGGTACTGTTCTAGCTTGTTCAACAGGCCCGCACACGGCTCGGTCCTCAATCGACACAAGCGGAGCTATAGAACACAGGCCCCAAAGTCCTGCTGCCCTTACTCTCCGCTCGGTCTCATTTTTCTTGCCATGTGTTTCATTTGCTATCTCTACCCGAGCAATGTGCCTCTAGCCTATTCTTGCGAGTAGTTCCAACTACTCAACTTGTACCGAATCCTACACTATCTTAGCATTGCATTATCTAACGGGGTTTTCAATCCTAATCCCAACCCATGGTTTTCTTGGCTATGCATTTGGGTTTCCAAACAAGACTCTAATGCAAGGAATAATGGTACTCAAAGTAAGTTCTCAAAACAATAAAAGTTTGTAAAAAGGTTAATGCAAACCGGGGCTTGCATTGCTGCTCTTGGTCATAGGCTAGCTGCTCTTCCGGAGTAACGAAGTCAAAGACTTCAGGTTCCTCCTCGACCATAGCGACTACATATGAGAAATATGAATATGTATCAATTCATATGCATTTCAATTGAATTTACACTTGTGAAGATTATAAGTCTCATTAGACAGACTCAATGACCCCGAAATTTTTACTGTAGTTTGGGTACAACCTAAATAGAGACTTGGCCAAGTTTTAGTTGCAGCAAAGCTCATTTGAGCCCTCCACAAATAATTATGTACTTGACCTTAATTGGAGCCTTTAGGGTGTTCTAGGGATTTTTATGGAGCACGCCATGACTTTCTGAAAACTAGATTTTCAGAGGGTTCTAATGGAGTTGGTTTCTCGTCATTTAAAGGTTCCTAGCTAAAGATATGAGCTAATCAATTTCAGAGAAATTCTGAAAATGTTTCTGAACATTTTCCATTTTCTCTGGAACAGTTTTATTAATCCCACCATTAGGTGGATCAAATGTGCTAAAATGGATATAAAATTTTTATGGTAGCTCAGTGATATTTTGGTGAACATCCCAGCAAAATTTCAGGACTTTCCCCCAAAGGATTCTCCAGTTAAAATTCCAAACAGTTTAATTTTGAAGAATTAATTCTGGAGAAATAAGGATTTTCATGAAGTGAAACTTGGTTTGCTGGAAAGTACTCAGAGAGCTGAATCCAACAAAATTTGGTTCACTTGATTTGGAGTTTCCTAGCCAAAGTTATGAGGATTTGAAGTTTGAATGAAATCTGAAAATCAGGAAAGTTCAAATCTGCCGGTGGGACCACGGTTACACGTGTTGGGCGCTGAGGCGATGGCACACCGGGGTTCACAGAATTTTTGGGCGCCAGCACACCGGATCCGAGCCGCAGACTGATCCCAGATTTTAAATCCAAGCAACTGACACGTGGACCACCCGGCTTCTTCTACCTCCTGACGCTCCCTCGCGCGCGCGCCGCCTCCCCTCGCAGGAGAAGAACCGCAGCTCGCCGGATTGCCGCTGCCGGCCACCGCACGGTCTGAAACTTGCCGCCAGGGGGTTATCGACATCGAGGAACACGTCTGTGGGGTCAGTTCGAGCTGGCGGTGACCGGAAATACCCCGGCGACGTGCGGTGGCCTCGGTTGAGGTTCGGCGCCGTCGGCCGTGGGTTGTAACCCGCCAAGACATCAAACATACAGCTCTACAGCATCAGTACACCTCTAGGAAACTCTACAAGGCCTCAAAGGTGTCCAAAAATGGTGGCAAGTTGGTCGGCACCGTGCGACCGATCGTGCCCGCCATGAACGCCTTTGATCGAGCTCAAAATCCGTCACTCCTAGCCGGTTTCATGCAACGGATGCTAAAAGGAAAATGATCGCCGGCTAGTCCAGCGTCTATGTGCCATATTTGATAACCTAAGAAGGATCAGAGAGCAGAAATTCGAAGAAACCGTACCTGAAGCTCGGGTTGAGGCCGCCGGAGCAAAATCTGGAAATTCTCGGTGCATGCTTCATGGTTTGCGTCAAGAATCAGAGGAGAGCAGCACCAACCTAGCGCGCTCCCGTGGCCTGGATTGCTTGACCTTGAGAACCCCTGTGGAGGGCTCTCCACGATCACCTGATCGTCGGTCGAAGCTTGATCGTCGCTGTGGCAGTCGTTCTCGTGCAAAGAACGCCGGAACTCGCTTGTTTCCGGGTCGGGAAGGTGGGTGCGGAGCTCAGGGCAGGGTGTAGCAGCTCGGGGAGGAGAGGGTGTGAGTGTTTCACTGTTCTCCCGATCAATCCAAGCGGCGGAGGGAAGAACTTCGGCTCAGTGTTCTTGCGAGGGGGAAAACGGGTGAGGGGGCCTCGGCAGAGGCGAGGAGCGCCTTTAGAAGGCTCAGCTCCGACCTGGCTCGCGCGTGGGCGAGCAGCTGGTGGCGCGGCGGCGCCCCCCCCCCCCCTCGGTGGCGCTCTCTGCTGAAGCTCGAAGACCCGAGTGAGGAAGTTTAAGTCGGTTGAATCTCTTCAGTGGCTGACATGTGTGTCCCAATTCCCTTTTAACCTCTGAATTTAACTCCCTCTTACTGTTGTAAACAGTAATCCCCACAATGCCCATGATGATTTGAATTATCTACCCCTGAGCCATTTGAATTGGTTAGAATTTAAATTGGGTTTGGTTTGACTAAATTTCAGCACATATTCAGTTTAAAATTCAAATAAAGTTTGAATTTGCTAAACTTAGCTCATGACAAGATCAGCTCCAAATGGAGTGAAAACTGGTGAGTTCACAAAAATGTGCTGAGTAAGAATATGCCTCCCACTTTTGAATTCATGGGATGAAAATAGTTTGAATTTGAATCTGAGTTCAAACCACCCTCTTTCTAGCTATACCCAAAAGGACCTCAAAAAGGTTTTGAATTTGGGTGAAACTTGGCATGGACATTCCTAGCAAGGTGTAGGAGTTTTGCAAATGTCCAGCCCCTATATGATGCATGTGGGAAATGCCAATTTTGCATTTTGTGAGTTTATCCTCTAGTGAGCATGTTGATGGTGGTTACTTGCTCTTCAAATGTGTTCATCAACTTTCTTCAAGTGAGGTGTGTGTGTGGTGATGAACACTTTGAGTATGTGTCAAAAACTGAGGCCTTTACATTCCTCTCCCCTTAAAAGAATCTCGTCCCGAGATTATAAGGTGAAAATGAGAGGGAGGACGGTGGAAAATTACCGGATATGCGATGTGAAAAAGTCGGGGTAGTTAGCGCGAAAAAATCCTTCGCTCTCCCATGTCACTTCATCCATGGAGTGATTACCCCATAGAACTTTGTAGAACCACAACGTACGGTTGCGTGTGGTTCGGGCCTTTTCATCTATAATCTGAACCAGTTCCTCCCGACACGTGAGATCCGGTTTCAGTTCTTCAATATCCTCCAGCTGAACGGTAGTTGATAGCTTGAGACACTTCCTCAGCTGGGAAATATGAAAGACGTCGTGCACACCGGAGAGTGCTTCTGGTAATTTCAGCCGGTATGCTACTGATCCACATCTTTCGGTAACCTGAAATGGACCGATGAATCGGGGTGCCAACTTTCCTCTCACCCCGAATCTGTTCATGCCCTTCATTGGAGACACACATAGGTATACGTGATCCCCGATCTCGGATTGTAGTGGTCGTGTTCTCCGGTCCGCATATTGCTTCTGTCGGGATTGAGCGGCTTTTAGGTTCGCTTGAATCAGCCGAACCTTTTCCTCCGTGTTGTTGACAAGATCAATCCCGAAGGTGACCCTTTCGCCAGACTCACACCAATTCAGTGGTGTGCGGCATTTTCTCCCGTATAGCGCCTCGTAAGGCGCCATATTGATGCCGGCTTGGTACCCATTGTTGTACGAGAACTCGGCTAACGGCAAGTGATCATCCCAATTCTTGCCGTGGTTGATAGCGCAAGCTCGTAGCATGTCCTCTAGAATCTGGTTTACCCGCTCGGTTTGCCCATCCGTCTGTGGGTGGTACGCTGAACTACGGATTAGCTTCTTCCCCAATGCAGCGTGTAGCTGCTCCCAAAAACGGGACACAAATAAAGTGCCCTGATCCGATATGATGGAACGGGGTATGCCATACAAGCATAGGATCCGTGAGATATACAGTTCAGCGTACTTCTTGGCGTTGTAGTTGGTGTTGACCGGGATGAAATGTGCAGCTTTGGTGAGCCGGTCGACGATCACCCACACAGAATCATGTTTCTGAAAAGTAGTGGGTAAACCAACGATGAAGTCCATGCTCACATCCTCCCACTTCCAGGCAGGAACGCCCAGTGGTTGTAGCAGTCCCGGTTTCCGCATATGATATGCCTTCACCCTTCGACATATATCACACTCGGACACGTACTTTGCGGTCTCCCGCTTCATCCGTGTCCACCAAAACTTGCTTCTGAGTTCTTGATACATTTTGTTGCTGCCGGGGTGAATAGAAAACTTTGACAAGTGAGCCTCATCAAAGATTTTCTTCCGCAACTCCAGATTACAGGGTACGACGATCTGGTCCTTGAACAATAGGACGCCGTCTCCGTCTTTCCGGAAACATTTAAGCTCCCCACTGTCTATACGTCTCCGCAAATGCGACATACCCTTGTCATGTTTCTGAGCTGCCGCTATCTCTTCACGGAAGGTGGGGATCCAAGCTAAGTTGTAGAGAGCTCCATTTGGAATCACATGCAGTGGTGGTTCGCTCTCTTCCAACGGTGTGATGGTCAGATTGTTGACGTGTGACTTGCGGCTCAGCGCATCTGCCACTACCTTTGCCTTGCCGGGGTGATAATGGATCTCTATTTCGTAATCCTTTATCAACTCTAACCATCTTCGCTGCCTCATGTTCAGCTCCTTCTGAGTGAATATGTACTTGAGGCTCTTGTGGTCGGTATATAAATGTACGAGGTTACTGAGTACGTAGTGCCTCCACATTTTGAGTGCAAGTACCACGGCAGCGAGCTCCAAGTCGTGAGTTGGATAATTCTGCTCATGGTTTATAAGCTGCCGTGACCCATACGCGACCACTCTTCGGTCTTGCATCAGCACACATCCGAGCCCAATGCCGGATGCATCGCAGTACACATCGAACGGTTTTGTTGTGTCTGGCTGTGCCAAAACCGTTGCTGATGTTAGGTGCTTCACTAATGCCTTGAACGCTGCTTCACATGCTGGACTCCAAACATATTTGGTAGCCTTCTTTAGCAGCTCTGTCATAGGCTTGGCAATCTTTGAGAAGTTTGGAATGAACCTCCGATAATATCCCGCGAGTCCGAGGAAACTCCGTACCTCATGAACAGTTCTCGGGGATTTCCAATTCAGCACTTGTGTGATCTTGCTCGGGTCTACAGCGATACCCTCTGCTGAGATGATATGCCCGAGAAAAGGCACTTGCGATATCCAGAACTCGCATTTGCTGAATTTCGTGTATAGCTTGTGATCCTGCAGCCGTTGCAAGACTATATGCAGATGTTTCTTGTGTTCTTCCTCCGACTTGGAATATACCAATATGTCGTTGATGAAGACCACGACAAACTTGTCCAGCTCCGGCATGAATACAGAGTTCATCAAGTACATGAAGTGAGCTGGAGCGTTGGTGAGGCCGAAGGACATGACCAGGTACTCATAAAGTCCGTACCTCGTCGAGAAAGCCGTCTTCCGAATATCCTCAGCCCGTATTTTAATATGGTGGTACCCGGATCTTAAATTCATCTTGGAAAAGATCTTTGCTTCGAACAACTGATCAAACAATATGTCGATCCGTGGCAACAGGTACTTGTTTTTGATGGTTACGGCGTTTAGTGGATGATAGTCCACGCAAAGCCGCAACGTCTCATCATTCTTCTTCACAAATAATGCCGAACAGCCCCATGGCGAGGAGCTCGTCCTAATAAAACCCTTCTCCAGCAAGTCCGTTAGCTGAGTCTTCAGTTCAGCCAATTCCTTGGGCGCCATCTTGTACGGCCTTCGGGATATTGGCATGGTTCCCGGTGCAAGTTCAATCTTGAACTCCACCTCTCTATCGGGCGGCATCCCCGGTAAATCACCCGGGAACACGTCAGGGAACTCTCGGACCACTGGAATATCTTCCAATCTGATAGTTGTGGATTGATAGGCCCTTGGTAGTTTTATTCCTGGACTGTCCAGAAATAAGCAGTGAGATCCGTGGACTTCTGAGTTTAAGTGCACGATTCGAAGGACGGTGTCTAAAACAGCGCCGTGGCGGTTTAACCACGACATCCCTAAGATAACATCGACCTTCTGTCCCTCTAAGACTATGAGAGACGTAGGGTATACTCTACCTTCTAAGCATAATGGTGCTTTTGGGACCATTATGCTTGCTGAAATTTTCCCACCCGGTGAACAAATCATATATGGACTCTCGGTGGGTAGTATTTGCAAGCTGTGCTTAGCAACGAAATCTTGGCTAATAAAATTATCCGTGGCGCCTGAATCAAATAACACTATGGCGGGATGCTGGTGGAGTTGGAACATACCCGCAAGGATTGGCTCTCCCTCCGGCACGTCCTCTATAGCAAGTTGGTGGACGGTGCCGGGCCTAGGGTTTGCCCGCCATGCATTAGTAGGATTCCGGGGCTGATTCCTCCCCGGAAGTTGCGGTGCAACTTGGCCGCCTTGCCTCTCAGGACAACAACTGGCGAAGTGTCCTGGACGACCACATTTGTAGCATGTGGCCGCTGCTTGGCCTGTGCTTGGGGGACGAAAGCCCGGCATGCGCTGCTGAGATGCATACGCACGCGGCATTGCCTGCTGCTGCTATTGTTGTTGCGGAGGTGGTGCTGGCAGCGCCGGCCTGAATGCCGGTGAAGAATATGGCCGACTGTGGAATGGCATCGACCTCTGTGGTGGCTGCCAGCATGGACCTGATGGTGGGTGATTCACCATCCGAAATTTCTGAGAAGGACCGCCTCCTTCTCCGCTGCTTTGCGGCATGCTTCTCTTTCTTTACGCCGCCGCTAACTCCTTGCCATAGTCCTCCTGAACAATCGCAGCATCAATTATGTAATTGAAGCTGCCACGATTGAACATCGCCAGATTGTCCTTCAGGAGCGGGTTAAGCCCCTGGTAGAAGTGGTCCCGCCGCTTCTTGTCGGTATCGGCGTGATACGACGCGTAGAGCGCGAGATCGTTGAACGCCCTGGAGTATTGCAGCGCGTTTCTGCTCCCTTGTTGCAGGCGTAAGAACTCCTGCGTCTTCCTCTTCATGAGACCCGGTGGTATGTGATAGGTCCTGAAGGCCGTCCAGAACTCAGCCCAGGTCATAACTCAGTCTGTGGGCTGCGAAGCACAGTAGTTCGCCCACCACGCGCTCGCGGATCCCTGGAGCTGCTGGACCGCGAACTGAGTCTTGCGCTGCTCACTCACTTGGAGCAGCCCATATTTCATCTCCATCGTGCGGAGCCAGTTGTCCGCATCGAGGGGTTCATCTGCCCTTGAGAATACCGGGGGATGGGTCGATATGAAGTCGGAGTAGGAGCCCTGTTGACGCTCCTCACGATCTTGACGCCTCTCTGGTCGTGACGTATTTGCAATGAGAGTTTGCAGCAACTCCGTGTGCTGCTGATGAGAACCCGCCATTGCCACAACGATGTCGGCCAATGTAACCGTTGGCGGTGGTGGTGTTTGCTGTTGCTGTTGCTGCTGTTGCTGTCCCGAGGAGTCCTCGGGAGGCTGTTGGGAGGTTTCTCCCCCTTGACTAGAACCCCCAACTTCCGGGTTGGCACGAGTACGAGTCATTCTGAAATTCAAAACAGCAGCGATCAGCACATACCATACTTAAAAATTCCATATGAAACTGTAGGTATTGAATTGACGCATGAATAATTTGCACAACATTCACATATATTGATAAAGCATAAACTTTATACAAGATACATTATTCTCGGGTCTCCGAGAAGTCGTGCTCATGTCGTCACTACCTATACATACGCTACTGTCTACACGACATGTCAATGGTTACAAAAGTTTGGGTTACTCCACTCTCTTTGCCCTAGTTGGCAATGGTAACCCTCTACTCAGAGTAGAACTCGACCTCCTGCGGGTCATCCTCCTCTGGCACCTCTGCTGGTGGCTCCGGATCTACAACCTCCTCTCCCATCTCGGGTTCTCCCATTGCCGGAAGACCCAAGACCACCGGGATGCCCAATACCGGAGGTACGAGGTCCTGCAACGCGTATACCTCGTCCATGGCCTGTTTGTAGTCTTCTTCCCAGCCTTGCCCTTCCTCAATAGCGCCGTCCCGTTCTTGAGTAAGGACCTCGTTCTGCTGGGTTAGAGCCTGCACCTGTTCCTGCAACGCCGCGATGTCAACACAGCTTTTCTTCCTTGTCTTCTTCAGACGATGCAACTGATTATGCTGTTCGTTCAGTCGCTTAATCGTTGGAAGGAGCACATTGCGGAGTGCGCTCTGAGCACCCTCAAAATGGTCTCCATGGCTTGTGCTCTCCTTGAGCTTTGCAGCGAGACACTCCGTATGAACAGCTTGGCTGTCCATCACGGCCTTTCCCGCCCTTATCTGGAGGCTGAGGTTCGCCTCCGCGGGGTTGTACCTTGGGCAACCCGGATCTGTTGCCTCTGTGTACCTCCCTTCCCACACATGATGAGCCCGTCCCTCCACCGGAACGAGCGTGTATGGAGTGCCCTCCATAGCTCTCACGTGTAGTTGGCAGAAATGCGACATGGTGTCGCGGGCTGCCACTTGCCACATTCCCTCCGGTTGTCTACCTCTCACCGTGACGGTGAACGGCGCCCAACCAGGTGGCATAGGCCCTGCAGGAGCTTTGACATGGATCGTCCATGCCTTGTTCCCCTCCTCGTCTTCTTCTTTGGCGAAGTACTGCGGCATCTTGCTGTACCCGAAATATTGAAGCATTTGCCTCAACGTTTCCGGATAGCCGCTGCGGTGAGAACAGTGGGACACCACCCACCCGTTCTCCAACTGTCTATCCGCTGTCATCTATAAAAACATATTTGAGAAATGTCAAATATTTATTTGAACAGTAAACCATTGAGTTATAACATAAGACATGTCATTGAACTCATAAAACTTGGAAACGTTGTTCAAATTTAAACAAATTTGACTGCTGATCTGCTGTCCAATCATGGCAACCCTGACCAGTTTCCATTTCAACCTGAGTTAGGCCATGCTAAAGCAAAACCAATTCTGGAGCTCAACATCAAAGTTAAAGCTAACTTCAATAGATTTCCAGAAAGTATTTGCTTGGCCTATGATCTGTCCTGGTTCAAAAGTTATGAGATGTCAAAGTTAACAGAATCTCTGGAGAAAATTGGACAGCACCTCCCTGCTTTAGGTACTGATTTGACCCAAGAATTCCAGTTAATTCTGCTCCCAATTGTAAAAGTCCCAAAACTTGTAAATAGAAAACTTGAGCTATGAATAAAGTTGAGTTTGAATACAAGAAAGGAGACTTACAAAAACTTTTGTGTTCCTCATGAAAGTGTTGGCATGTGCAATAAAACTTTGAATTCAGTTTGAATTAAGAGGTGCACTTCAAAAAGAAGGAGGGCATGTTCAAAAGAGAAAATTCAAACTGTTGTTTGAAAAAGTGTATTTGCAATAGCCAACTCAAAGATCAGAGGACATATTTGAATTCCTCAGATCCAAATTATGAGGGAGACCAATTTGGAGGAAATTTGGTGGTGCTTGGATATGAATCAAGAGGACTTGTAAATTTCATCCAAATTTGAATTCAAATTTGAAACTGAGGCAAAACTGGTCAAATTGCCAAATGACTTTTGGATTTGAGTACCTCATAGCTGAATTTGCAAGGTGCCAAAATTTGGAGATATTTGTGAGAGTTTTGGGGGATAAGAAGAGGGGTGGACCCCACATGTCATAGGAATGAGCAGACTTAATCACTAAGTATTTGCTCTCTGTTCCTCACTCCACCGAGGCCCTGCCTCTGGCCGACATCCAGCTGCTGCTCCACGCCCCAAAGCTCCACCTCCTGCCTGAATTCTTCACGCTGGCGAGCTGCTCATGCACTGATATTACCCCACAAAGCTGAGCCAACCGTGTTTGTTTTCCTCCTCACGATCAGCAGCTGCAACGTGTGTGTTTTCCCTCACTGGCGCTGCTCCACTGCTCCCTGTCTCCCGGCCAGCCCAGCGCCTCTCCGGCAGGCTCAAGAGGCCACAGAGGTGCGCCAGGAGGAACTGATCCTCATCCCGTCGTCCCCCTGCTCTCCCCTGACGCCGGCTAGCCGGAATTTCATTTTTGGCGCCGGCGCACGTGAAGGACCGACCTCAGCAAATTTCTGAAATTAGCTCCAATCGATTGATTGTTCGATCTACAATTCATACCACAGCTACTAGGGTTCCTAGCGCCCTTCCACGCCGAAGCACGAAGCAAACCGACCACCCTATGCCCCGGGCGACGAGAAATCGTCGCCGGCGGCCAAAACTGCCATGGTCCACGGTGACGACTCGTTTGCAGCCATGTTCTGCACGATTTGATCTCCGTTCCATGTTCCTAGGACCATAAGGATGCTGTAGGACATCGTAGCTTGCCGGGAGATGCCTTGGACACGCGGGAACGCGTCCATGTCGAGCTCCCGAGCCGCCCCGCCGGTGCCGACCCACCTACAGCCGTTTTCACGTGGGGAAACCTTGCCCGGCAGCTGCGCCACGTTCCCAGGAGCATGTAGGGCGAAACCGGAGCTCATTTGGTGGAGAAATGAGGGAGAACGAGCCATGCCAAATTTTCTGCCGGTGTGCACCCGCGGGCTCTGGCGGGAGGTTGAAGAAGCACCTGACCCGTGGGCCCCACGTGTGACTGTGCTGTTTAAAATCAAACAGAGAGTTGTTCAAACTTGTAAAATGCATAACTTTTGCTAGGAAGCTCCAAATTTAGTAATTCAAATTGGGTTAGATTCAGGATGAAATGCTCTATCCAAATATGCAACCCAATGTGCATGAAAACCCATAGAAAATTCTGGAAAATTCTTTAAAGCTTTTTAGCAAAAGAATTTTAGAGGGAGTTTGGTTCATCCAAAATTCCCCAAATTTTGCCAGGATATTCTTTAGAATTTTAGGAGACCCCTGTAAAAGTTTCAGCTCATTTGGAGTTGATTTAGTTAGGGTAATTCTAACTTCAAGTTTCTGTATTCCAATAAATACAAAAACATTTTCAGAGAATTTCCAAAACTTGGAAATTCAGTTCTATCCATTCCTTAGCTCCACAAATCCTAGGAAAATTCAGGCATACTCTCTGAGCTATGTAGGAAATTATAGTTCACTTGAATTTGCATGAAAGTGCAAATTTAATCAGAATTAATTCCTTTTTACTTAAATGCTTAGGGAATTGTTCTGGGAGATCCACTTAGTGAAATGTTCTGAATTTTGGTCCAGAGGACTTTCTTGTGACAAGGAACTCCCAAGAAAATTCCAAGCTCCATTGGAGCCTGGATCATTAGTGTTCTGTTCAACCATTAGTTGATCCCCCACCCAAGTGATGAACCTCACTTCTCACTTGATGATAGTGCTCAAACACACACTTAAACCACCACCCCAGTGTCAATTTAAATTCTTGAAAAGAGTTCCAGTTTTAAACTTGGCTTTAGCATTTGTTAGCAAAAAGTTTTATAATTGAACATGTATGCATATTCCTAACATGTAGTGATTAAACGTGGAAAGTGAAGAAGGAGGAGGTGAACTTGGATCAAGGAACAAAAAGGGCAGGAGTGAACTTCAATACATCAGAAACTGACTTTCTCTCAACTGACTTTAGTCACCTGCAAAACCAAGGCAAGCCCCGGTTTGCACTTAAGTTGTTTTTAAAGCTTTCCCTTTGTTCACTGCTATTGGTCGAGGTTTCTATGTGCATTAGGTCCAGGATGTTTGATACTCCACTTGCATAACCAAACATGAACCCTAAGGTCAAGGGTAGAAGTGTGTCATCGCTGTAGAATAAGGCCGTGCTAAATAGGCTAGGACAGCCGGTAGAAGACGAGTAGTTGGAATCTACTCGCGAGCTTTGTTCCAGGACCACATAAGTGGGGTTGGAAAAGGTAGCAAATTAAAGTTTACGTTTCTAAAGATGAGACCGGGCAGAGGGGTTAGACAGCGACAAGACGAGGTCTTGGTCGAGTAGCTCTGCCCGTGTCGGTCAAGAACCGAAGCGTATGCGGCCCTGGGAGCAAGTATTGAGTTGTGTACCGGATGCTTACTGATATATGGGAACCAGGAAACCGATGTACCGGGTACACTGGATTGTAGAGGCATACCACATCGTCTCGTTAGGCCTATGAGCCCGAGACGGCGCGACCGGTTCTACAGTTTAGTGGCCTGAGAAAGGTTGCCACATACGACGTAATGAAGGACGCCAGAGTTGGGTCTTCAGAGGCGGGCGTATGTGTCGAGTTATCCGGGTAGTGTTTGATTCGAATCACCGTCCCTCGCGGTTATGAGTACCGCTTGCTCACTGCGCTGTGACGTAGTAATCAACTTGTGTGGGAACAGTTTGCAAAAGTATAATTGCTGCTATGATGATGTTAAGTTGCATGAAAACCATGTTTGAAGTAAAGATAGAGCTAACTAAAGTTATTTTCTACCTTGGGGCAAGTAACATTGGAATGAAGCGTTTCTTGTTTGATTGTGGAGTTCCAATGTTGCTGATCGCAAGGTCATTATTAAAATGGCTAAAATTTGAAAGTTAAGGATGAACTCGTAGGCGAGTCTTTTCGCAAATGACAGGCTTAGGTCTTAGGTTACTTTCATCTAGAGTTTCATGTCTTAGGAGAGACGGTTAAGTCTTGCTGAGCCTTTGTGCTCACTCTTGCTATATAAGTGGTTTTGCAGGTAAACATCGACGCTATAAAGAAGGTTGTCCGGTGAGACTCGGGAACTTCCGAGTCATGTCACCCTTGGAGAACCTAGCCGCTGCCATGTCTTCGTGTTGCTAGCGAGAGGAGTCCGAGGGCTGGATCTCTTCTCGAGTGCTTCTTAGATATTCATCGTGAGCTGTTTATAGACTTCCGCTGTAGCTATTTTGTGTAAATTATTTACAAAGAATAATTGTAAGCTTCCGCTTTTGATTTATGTAATACTGTGTTCCTTATATGTGTGCTGTTGGGTGCCGCATAACACGGCACCACCCAATGCGATTCCTCGGGCAAGGCGGTACGGCCCTGTGATCGGGGTCGCGCCCCCTCACCAATCTATCAGAGCCGCATTGGTAATAGCACACGGAATAAGGAGCGTATTACGACAAAAACTTAGGATACGGTGAGGAAACAATATTAGGCCCACATAAGGACTATAGTAGTATAGTTACTTAAAGTGGCATTGCTAACTTACTTGTTATAATTCTGAATTTTGATTCTGTAACGACACATCTACGCTCAGGTAAGAATGGTAAGGAACGCCACCGAAAGCGGTTCAATTTTGGTTAGCTCCCCTGACGAGGAAAGTGGTTCAGGGATAGGTCTCACAGCCTTGTGTGAGACGTTAATATGAAGCTCTTGGACTCTCCATGTTCCTGAGTTCATATGAAACGCTGATCCCTAGCGTGCATTAGGCAAGTAAGTGGAGACCCCATCGCGTGGTCAGTAACGCGATAGTGTGTTCGTCTGGAAATAGCCCAGGAGGACATACGCAGCGCTTGCCATCGGCGTGCCCTGCAGGGCGGTAGGTGGTATCCGTTGGTTGATAACATTCCCAACCGTGACGACCCGTTCATGACATACTCGGGTTCCCCGTCGTGTGGTGTTGAAACACGATCACGTACCTTGAGACGTGACTTAACTCAAGGACGGCCGTATGACAATGATACGGGCGTTTGTATTTACTTTAAATTATAGAACTGCCTGAAATGAAACAACCTTTGAGTGCACCACTATTGAGTGATCTTCTGCAGGTACTAACCCCGTACGTATCCCGTGTAGTACACGTGTGTGAGAGACCGTCTTAGTGCCACTGATAAAACGGATATGCCGGTATAATCCGGTTTAGGATTTTCTTTGGTGAGGCTACGTAGTACCGACATGATTCTTACGGTGCATCGACACCGTACTAAACATATAATCCTCTCCCCTGTGAGGAAATGATTCATGGAATAACTTGCAATTAAAAATGGAAGTTTGAAACACTTATTAGTTACTGAACTCTTATTTTGAGCTAAGACTCAAATGAGAGTATAACTAGGTGACAAAGTTTTCAAAAACAGAGTGCTTCGTTTCCGGCAGGAACTCTTGCTGGACTATAACGGAGCATAACTCTGAGTATATTTAACCAATCAAGGTGTATGATACAGTTCTGGATAGATTTTCAAGTGCTCTACAATTTATTTGTAGACCTCCAGAGCAGAATCACACGTTAAATTGGTGAAAAGTCCAGTTGAAGGCAAACTGTTCAGAACCAGGACAGTACCAGAAACCTCTCTGGACCTTTCTGTTTTTAAGCCATAACTTCCTCTAGAAAAATCCTTAAGGAGCACATCAGTCCTTCTTGGAAAGCTACTGAAGTTTACTAAAACTTTGGTATTGAACTAAAGTCAAGAATCTGTTGATAACTTGAGTAAAATTTGGAGTTTGTGTGAGCTGGTCAGGGTAGTTCCGCTGATTAGCTTAGCGTACATAAGATTTGTTTAAACATGAATGTGGTTATGCTTTCTTAAAGTTCATGACATGTTCATGTTTTACTTATCTTTACTTACTACTGAGATAGAATTTTGATTGACTCAAAATTTTGTTTCGTGCAGTATGGTACGTACACATTCTCAAATGGAGCTTGGAGGTTCAAGTCGAGGTGGGAATGACTCGACTTCATCACAAGAGCCATCGCCAACCGGATTGGCTGAAATTATGGCGAAGATGAATGAAACTCTCCAAACACTAGTTCAGCAAGGCATAGATCGAGAAGCTCAACGTCACATGCCAACCCAGAGCACGTATCTGGATTTCTTGGCGACACAACCGCCGGTATTCTCCGAGGCGGCTGACCATTGTGAAGCAAATCACTGGTTACGTGTCCTTGAGTCCAAGTTTGGGTTGATCCAATGTGATGAATTCTCGAAGACTCTATATGCTGCTCAGCAGCTTCACGGCTTTGCTGGAGCATGGTGGGCAGAGTACCTTGCTGTCCAACCAGTAGGGCATCGTGTCATATGGGCAGAGTTCCAGGCTGCGTTTCGTGCTCGTTTCATCCCTGCGGGCATAATGCAAACCAGTCTGGATGAGTTCTGGAGTCTGAAGCAAGGGGACATGAGTGTTATTGAGTATGCGAAGGAATTCAATCGCTTAGCTCAATATGTCCCTGACTATGTGAAATCACCATCCATGAGGGGTTATCATTTTTATCAAGGGCTGACTGCTAGGCTGCGATGTGAATTGGCTCAAGTTAGCCAAAAGAATTTTGATGAGTTTGTGAGCTGTGCTATCGCTCAAGAATATTATTCCAACCTCTACCTCAAAGAAAAGAGGGAGAGGGACTCATCACAAGATGAAGACAATCGTCTACCTCAGAAGTATCGGTTGGTAATCCATTCACCTTCCGGTCGAGAGATTCCACAAGAGGTGCAATCATTCTGGGAGTGTGACGACTCTTCTACTCCACAGAGGTCTTATTCACCTCCACCGCAGCAGCAACTTATTTCTTATGCACCCCAGTATCAACAAGGTGCACTAGAATATTATTACCCTCAAGAGGCTGAAGATGAACAAGGTGATTTCTCAGTTGAACCGAGTGCTGTCCCACTTCATGTTGACAACGAGCTCAACGTCAATGAAGCAACTGAACCGAGCAGTAACATTGTGTCTGCGGGTCCAGTTCCAAAAAGTGATCTTGGGCATCCCAGAAAAGCTATGTCAAAAGTGGGAACAGTCAATTATGTGTCAGTCGATGATCTGCCAAAGGGAGGACCTGTTCTTGCCGGCAGGTTCACCTTAAATGACAAGCCGGTTGTCATTTTATTCGACTCTGGTGCGACACATAACTTCATTAGCAGGGCAACGGTGATCCGAGATCAGATCTCCACCACTATCACCAAAGGTTCTTACCATATTCATTCGCCAGGTGGAGACATATCAACTAATGAAGTTGTTTCACGAGCACCACTTTGTTTGGGTGGAAATATTTATCCTACCACCCTCATCATTCTCGAAGACTAAGTAATCAATGCCATATTGGGAATATCATGGTTGACCTTCCATAAGGCTGTTCTGGACATCGAGAACAGGAGTGTTCACTTGGACTCTCCACTTCACGGGCGTCAAACCTTGTATCTCGGCAAAGCGGTTTCCAAAGACCCAGAAGTATGTAATGCCGAGGCGTGCAGGCTAGAAGACATTCCGGTAGTCTGTGAATATTCGGACGTGTTTCCCGAAGATCTTCCAGGCTTACCACCTGAGCGCGAGGTGGAGTTCAAAATAGACTTGATACCGGGAACCACGCCGATCTCTCGGAGACCATACAAGATGGCTCCGAGTGAGTTAGCAGAATTGAAGGAGCAACTCAAGGATCTGATGGACAAGGGGTTTATTCGTCCAAGTTCATCACCATGGGGTTGCTCAGCTTTATTTGTGAAGAAGAAGGATGAGACGCTGAGGCTATGCGTCGATTATCGTCCTTTGAATGCTGTGACCATAAAGAACAAGTATCCACTACCAAGAATTGATATCCTCTTCGATCAGCTAGTGGGTGCTAAAGTCTTCTCCAAGATGGACTTAAGGTCGGGATATCATCAAATCAAGATTCGAGCGGAAGATGTCCCGAAAACAGCATTCTCGACAAGATACGGACTCTATGAGTATCTTGTCATGTCATTTGGGTTGACCAATGCTCCTGCCCACTTTATGTATCTTATGAACTCGGTGTTCATGCCGGAGCTGGATCAGTTCGTCGTGGTCTTCATCGATGACATCTTGGTCTATTCCAAATCTGAAGAGGAACACGCTAAACATTTGCATATTGTGCTCCAACGACTGAGAGATCACAAGCTCTATGCAAAGTTTAGTAAATGTGAATTCTGGATCAACCAAGTGCCATTTCTTGGACACATTATTTCAGCAGAAGGCATTGCTGTTGATCCCAGCAAGATTGAGCAAGTGCTGAACTGGAAGTCTCCAACATCAGTCCATGAAGTTCGTAGCTTCTTAGGTTTGGCGGGATATTATCGGAGGTTCATCCCGAGCTTCTCAAAAATCTCCAAACCTATGACGGAGCTACTGAAAAAGGGCATCAAATATGATTGGAGCAAGCAATGTGAGGAAGCTTTTCAAGCGTTGGTGAAACACCTCACAACAGCCCCGGTTCTAGCTCAACCGGATACAACCAAGCCCTTTGATGTTTATTGTGATGCATCTGGCATCGGACTTGGTTGTGTACTCATGCAAGGAGGACGTGTGGTCGCTTATGGATCACGGCAGTTACGGAATCATGAGCAACATTATCCAACTCATGATCTCGAGCTTGCTGCCGTGGTATTAGCTTTGAAGATGTGGAGACATTACCTATTGGGAAATCTGGTTCATCTCTACACCGACCATAAAAGCTTGAAGTACATATTCACTCAAAAGGAGTTGAATATGCGGCAACGGCGATGGTTGGAGCTGATCAAGGACTATGAGATTGAAATTCATTATCATCCGGGCAAGGCAAATGTGGTTGCCGATGCACTCAGCCGGAAGTCTCATATTCATAATCTGACCATTACGCCAATAGAAGAGGAAGAACCAAGTCTCTACTTTGTTCCATATGGAGCTTTACATAATCTAGCTCTCATACCCACAATAAGAGAGGAGGTTATGAAAGCCCAAAGGAAAGACAAGGGCATGGCTCATATCAGAAGGAGATTGAAGAACGGGGAAATGAAATGTTTCCGGTTAGATGATGAAGATACTCTATGGTTCAAGGACCGGATAGTCGTACCCCGTGATATGAGGCTGCGGAAGAAAATTTTGAATGAGGCTCACCTATCCAAATTTTCTATTCATCCGGGCAGCAACAAGATATACCAAGAATTGAGGACTAAATTCTGGTGGACCCGGATGAAGAGAGAGGTTGCTAAATACGTATCAGAATGTGATACGTGTCGGCGAGTTAAAGCTGACCACATGAAGAAAGCGGGAACCTTACAACCGTTAAGCGTTCCGGCATGGAAGTGGGAGGATATTAGTATGGACTTCATTGTTGGACTACCTCTCACGGCTAATAAGCATGAATCGATTTGGGTAATCGTGGATCGATTAACCAAATCAGCACGCTTCATTCCGGTGCGTACCAAATACAGCGCCAAAAAGTATGCGGAGTTGTACATAGCACGAATCTTTTGCTTGTATGGGGTTCCCCGTACCATTGTCTCCGACAGAGGATCGCTGTTCGTGTCCCGCTTCTGGGAACAGCTACACACATCCTTGGGAACCAAATTGATTCGAAGCTCCGCGTATCACCCTCAAACCGATGGGCAAACTGAGAGGGTGAATCAAATACTTGAAGATATGCTGAGAGCATGTGCCATTCATCACGGTAAGAGCTGGGATGATCACTTACCGTTGGCGGAGTTCTCATATAACAACGGGTATCAATCAAGTATCAAAATGGCACCATATGAAGCTCTCTACGGCCGGAAGTGCCGCACACCCTTGAACTGGTGTGAATCTGGCGAGAGAGTGATTTACGGGGTTGACCTCGTAAATGAAGCTGAAGAGCGGGTAAGGCTTATTCAAGCAAATCTGAAAACCGCTCAGTCCAGACAAAAGAGCTATGCGGATAGGAGGCGTCGTCCTCTGGATTTCCATGTTGGGGACCACGTATACCTCCGCGTATCTCCTATGAAGGGCATTCACCGATTCGGAGTGAAAGGGAAATTAGCTCCGCGCTTTATCGGCCCCTTCGTCATCATTGAAAGATGTGGACCCGTGGCATACCGTTTGGAGCTTCCGCCAACCTTAGCCGGAGTTCATAACGTCTTCCACATATCTCAGTTGTGGAAGTGTTTAAAAGTTCCAACGGAGATTCTCATGGGAGACACAGAAAATTTGAAGCCGGACCTCACGTATGTTGAGCGACCAACCCGGATAATTGATGAAAAGACTCGCGAAACCAGAAATCGGACGCTGCGATTTTTCAAGGTGCTATAGGAAAATCACACTACCGACGAAGCTACATGGGAAAGCGAGGAGTATTTGTAACGCAATCATCCGGAGTTGTTAGAGGCGTATGTTGAGTAACTGTCCTCTCCGCACCGTCCTTAATCATGAATCTCGGGACGAGATTCTTTTTAAGGGGGGAGGAATGTAAAAGTCCCAAAACTTGTAAATAGAAAACTTGAGCTATGAATAAAGTTGAGTTTGAATACAAGAAAGGGGACTTACAAAAACTTTTGTGTTCCTCATGAAAGTGTTGGCATGTGCAATAAAACTTTGAATTCAGTTTGAATTAAGAGGTGCACTTCAAAAAGAAGGAGGGCATGTTCAAAAGAGAAAATTCAAACTATTGTTTGAAAAAGTGTATTTGCAATAGCCAACTCAAAGATCAGAGGACATATTTGAATTCCTCAGATCCAAATTATGAGGGAGACCAATTTGGAGGAAATTTGGAGGTGCTTGGATATGAATATCAAGAGGACTTGTAAATTTCATCCAAATTTGAATTCAAATTTGAAACTGAGGCAAAACTGGTCAAATTGCCAAATGACTTTTGGATTTGAGTACCTCATAGCTGAATTTGCAAGGTGCCAAAATTTGGAGATATTTGTGAGAGTTTTGGGGGATAAGAAGAGGGGTGGACCCCACATGTCATAGGAATGAGCAGACTTAATCACTAAGTATTTGCTCTCTGTTCCTCACTCCACCGAGGCCCTGCCTCTGGCCGACACCCAGCTGCTGCTCCACGCCCCAAAGCTCCACCTCCTGCCTGAATTCTTCACGCTGGCGAGCTGCTCATGCACTGATATTACCCCACAAAGCTGAGCCAACCGTGTTTGTTTTCCTCCTCACGATCAGCAGCTGCAACGTGTGTGTTTTCCCTCACTGGCGCTGCTCCACTGCTCCCTGTCTCCCGTCCAGCCCAGCGCCTCTCCGGCAGGCTCAAGAGGCCACAGAGGTGCGCCAGGAGGAACTGATCCTCATCCCGTCGTCCCCCTGCTCTCCCCTGACGCCGGCTAGCCGGAATTTCATTTTTGGCGCCGGCGCACGTGAAGGACCGACCTCAGCAAATTTCTGAAATTAGTTCCAATCGATTGATTGTTCGATCTACAATTCAGACCACAGCTACTAGGGTTCCTAGCGCCCTTCCACGCCGAAGCACGAAGCAAACCGACCACCCTATGCCCCGGGCGACGAGAAATCGTCGCCGGCGGCCAAAACTGCCATGGTCCACGGTGACGACTCGTTTGCAGCCATGTTCTGCACGATTTGATCTCCGTTCCATGTTCCTAGGACCATAAGGGTGCTGTAGGACATCGTAGCTTGCCGGGAGATGCCTTGGACACGCGGGAACGCGTCCATGTCGAGCTCCCGAGCCGCCCCGCCGGTGCCGACCCACCTACAGCCGTTTTCACGTGGGGAAACCTTGCCCGGCAGCTGCGCCACGTTCCCAGGAGCATGTAGGGCGAAACCGGAACTCATTTGGTGGAGAAATGAGGGAGAACGAGCCATGCCAAATTTTCTGCCGGTGTGCACCCGCGGGCTCTGGCGGGAGGTTGAAGAAGCACCTGACCCGTGGGCCCCATGTGTGACTGTGCTGTTTAAAATCAAACAGAGAGTTGTTCAAACTTGTAAAATGCATAACTTTTGCTAGGAAGCTCCAAATTTAGTAATTCAAATTGGGTTAGATTCAGGATGAAATGCTCTATCCAAATATGCAACCCAATTTGCATGAAAACCCATAGAAAATGCTGGAAAATTCTTTAAAGCTTTTTAGCAAAAGAATTTCAGAGGGAGTTTGGTTCATCCAAAATTCCCCAAATTTTGCCAGGATATTCTTTAGAATGTTAGGAGACCCCTGTAAAAGTTTCAGCTCATTTGGAGTTGATTTAGTTAGGGTAATTCTAACTTCAAGTTTCTGTATTCCAATAAATACAAAAACATTTTCAGAGAATTTCCAAAACTTGGAAATTCAGTTCTAGCCATTCCTTAGCTCCACAAATCCTAGGAAAATTCAGGCGTACTATCTGAGCTATGTAGGAAATTATAGTTCACTTGAATTTGCATGAAAGTGCAAATTTAATCAGAATTAATTCCTTTTTACTTAAATGCTTAGGGAATTGTTCTGGGAGATCCACTTAGTGAAATGTTCTGAATTTTGGTCCAGAGGACTTTCTTGTGACAAGGAACTCCCAAGAAAATTCCAAGCTCCATTGGAGCCTGGATCATTAGTGTTCTGTTCAACCATTAGTTGATCCCCCACCCAAGTGATGAACCTCACTTCTCACTTGATGATAGTGCTCAAACACACACTTAAACCACCACCCCAGTGTCAATTTAAATTCTTGAACAGAGTTCCAGTTTTAAACTTGGCTTTAGCATTTGTTAGCAAAAAGTTTTATAATTGAACATGTATGCATATTCCTAACATGTAGTGATTAAACGTGGAAAGTGAAGAAGGAGGAGGTGAACTTGGATCAAGGAACAAAAAGGGCAGGAGTGAACTTCAATACATCAGAAACTGACTTTCTCTCAACTGACTTTAGTCACCTGCAAAACCAAGGCAAGCCCCGGTTTGCACTTAAGTTGTTTTTAAAGCTTTCCCTTTGTTCACTGCTATTGGTCGAGGTTTCTATGTGCATTAGGTCCAGGATGTTTGATACTCCACTTGCATAACCAAACATGAACCCTAAGGTCAAGGGTAGAAGTGTGTCATCGCTGTAGAATAGGCCGTGCTAAATAGGCTAGGACAGCCGGTAGAAGACGAGTAGTTGGAATCTACTCGCGAGCTTTGTTCCAGGACCACATAAGTGGAGTTGGAAAAGGTAGCAAATTAAAGTTTACGTTTCTAAAGATGAGACCGGGCAGAGGGGTTAGACAGCGACAAGACGAGGTCTTGGTCGAGTAGCTCTGCCCGTGTCGGTCAAGGACCGAAGCGTATGCGGCCCTGGGAGCAAGTATTGAGTTCTGTACCAGATGCTTACTGATATATGGGAACCAGGAAACCGATGTACCGGGTACACTGGATTGTAGAGGCATACCACATCGTCTCGTTAGGCCTATGAGCCTGAGACGGCGCGACTGGTTCTACAGTTTAGTGGCCTGAGAAAGGTTGCCACATACGACGTAATGAAGGACGCCAGAGTTGGGTCTTCAGAGGCGGGCGTATGTGTCGAGTTATCCGGGTAGTGTTTGATTCGAATCACCGTCCCTCGCGGTTATGAGTACCGCTTGCTCACTGCGCTGTGACGTAGTAATCAACTTGTGTGGGAACAGTTTGCAAAAGTATAATTGCTGCTATGATGGTGTTAAGTTGCATGAAAACCATGTTTGAAGTAAAGATAGAGCTAACTAAAGTTATTTTCTACCTTGGGGCAAGTAACATTGGAATGAAGCATTTCTTGTTTGATTGTGGAGTTCCAATGTTGCTGATCGCAAGGTCATTATTAAAATGGCTAAAATTTGAAAGTTAAGTATGAACTCGTAGGCGAGTCTTTTCGCAAATGACAGGCTTAGGTCTTAGGTTACTTTCATCTAGAGTTTCATGTCTTAGGAGAGACGGTTAAGTCTTGCTGAGCCTTTGTGCTCACTCTTGCTATATAAGTGGTTTTGCAGGTAAACATCGACGCTATAAAGAAGGTTGTCCGGTGAGACTCGGGAACTTCCGAGTCATGTCACCCTTGGAGAACCTAGCCGCTGCCATGTCTTCGTGTTGCTAGCGAGAGGAGTCCGAGGGCTGGATCTCTTCTCGAGTGCTTCTTAGATATTCATCGTGAGCTGTTTATAGACTTCCGCTGTAGCTATTTTGTGTAAATTATTTACAAAGAATAATTGTAAGCTTCCGCTTTTGATTTATGTAATACTGTGTTCCTTATATGTGTGCTGTTGGGTGCCGCATAACACGGCACCACCCAATGCGATTCCTCGGGCAAGGCGGTACGGCCCTGTGATCGGGGTCGCGCCCCCTCACCAATCTGACAAAACTTTCTGTTACAAAGTTGTAACCACTCTCATGAACTTTCCGAACTACCTCATTTTCTATTTTTGGATTTTTATGCAGGAAGTTATGCTCAATTTACAGAGAGTGTTTGCTCTGCCCTTTTTCTGGACAGTTTCAACTCTACTGCATTTTTTGATTGGTTAAGGGATGAAACACTTCTGGACCTCAACAGAAAAGTTGTAAAGCTCTTCCAAATATTTCCATAAATGTATCATATGACCCCAAACTCGAAAGAACTCAACCTCTAAACTCTGATTAACTTCAGCCTTAATTTAGCAGAAAACAGGGGACTCTGTCCTTAATAGCCTATAAGTTGAAAACTTGTTAACTTTGAATATCTTGATTAAGGGAAGGAGTTACATCAAGTTTGAATGCTTTGTATTAAAACTTTCAAGGTTTATGATGAAGTTGCTCATTTAATGGGGTGTGACGTCGATGCGTCACCAGATCATGTCGGTACTACGTCCTCACAAAGAAAAACCTCTACCGGACATAGCCAGCTTCTTTATTTCAGTGGCACTAAGCGTCACTCGCACACGGATGCTACACGTCTACCGTTTCGTGGTTAGACTACCTGCAGATAACTCACACAATCGTCAGACTCGGCTGCACACCGAGCCCGGTATCCATACAGTTCGTACACCCAGCCGTCATCACTCGCCCGGATGTTCTTAAGCCAAACACGCCTTGAGCTACATGTTCACGTTACTGACCACGTGACGGGGTCTCCCAAATTGCCCGAAGCACGTCAGGGACAGACGTTGCTCGAATACCCCAAACGACATGAAGAGTCGTAGAGGATATTAAAGCGGGTCGGGTTACCTGCCACCCGTGGGGCTCCACCCTTCAGCTTGTGCGCACTGGTGGACAGCGCTTACGTGCACCCCCCAAGACATAAAGTGTCCCGAGATGCACGATTTTCTGACATAAGCAAATAGGTTAGTATGCCACTTTCTATACACTAATAACATCCTTATATGGGCTACTACTCCTTCCTCACTGGATTTTTTTGAAAAAGATGGCCTTTGTAGTGCGTTAAACCTCAAGCGAGCTCTGATACCAATGCTGACACGACCCCACAGTCTTGTCGAGCCAGGATCACGCTGAGGGGTACTGCGTTGGACAGCACCGGATAACAAACATCAAAGGTACAAAGCGGAAGCAAATTTTATTACATAAACAGGTTTATGAACACTTTTACAACAAAATATGTTCGGTCTACACTCACGGGCGTAGACTACGCATCAAGTTCACGTTTAGCCCGTGAACGTGTCCTTGCTAGCACGCACACACACTAACACGGCGGCGTGCACGACTCCCACTCGACGGGGTTCCCCTCTTGGGGTTCCGTCTCCTCCTCGGGAGTCCCTTCCTCATAGAACCCTGCAAAAGCTTTAAACACAAGCAGTGAGCATGAAGGCTCAGCAAGACTGATCCGTCTCTCCTAAACATGAAACTTCTATATGAGGGGTGATAGGTGCATGAGGTAAAGTAAGTTGCAAAGGACTCACCTACTTAGTGGAACCTTACTTTCAAGTTTTAGCAGCAGGTTGTGGAGAACCTTACGCTAAGGCACGTGAGAGAGCCGCAATCAAACAAGAAACGCATTTCTATCATGTACTTTTCCCAAAGTTGAAAGGAACTTTAATTAGCTCTAAACTAAAGCAAATCATTAACAATCAAATTCCATCTTTCAATAAGCAACATTTTAACATGTAACTAGCCTGTTCTTTCTACGTCATGGTACAGTGAACAAGTGGTACTCACTGACCACGAGGGACGGCGATTATAATCGATTTACACCTGCAGGGTTACCCGAATAACCAGTCACATACGCCCCTACTCGATGTTGCCTACAGCAACAATCACGGACGTCGTACGCAACCACCTTTCACCCGTTAGCCAAATATTGAACCGGTCCTATCGTCCCGAGCAAGAGGTCTCTGCACGCGCATCTTAGTGCCGCCAGCCGATTTACACCTCAAGCTCTCAACCTACCCTCTGAACGACAGGCAATGCCTCAATACCCAGCTACCCGAGTTACATCGGTTTCCCGGTTCCCATATAGCCGGTAGGTCTTCGGTACTGTTCTAGCTTGTTCAACAGGACCGCACACGGCTCGGTCCTCAATCGACACAAGCGGAGCTATAGCACACAGGCCCCAAAGTCCTGCTGCCCTTACTCTCCGCTCGGTCTCATTTTTCTTGCCATATGTTTCATTTGCTATCTTTACCCGAGCAATGTGCCTCTAGCCTATTCTCCCGAGTACTTCCAACTACTCGACTTGTACCGAATCCGACACTATCTTAGCATTGCATTAGCTAACGGGGTTTTCAATCCTAATCCCAACCCATGGTTTTCTTGGCTATGTATTTGGGTTTCCAAACAAGACTCTAATGCAAGGAATAATGGTACTCAAAGTAAGTTCTCAAAACAATAAAAGTTTGTAAAAAGGCTAATGCAAACCGGGGCTTGCCTTGCTGCTCTTGGTCATAGGCTAGCTGCTCTTCCGGGGTAACGAAGTCAAATAATTCAGGTTCCTCCTCGACCTTAGCGACTACATATGAGAAATATGAATATGTATCAATTCATATGCATTTCAATTGAATTTACACTTGTGAAGATTATAAGTCTCACTAGACAGACTCAACGACCCTGAAATTTTTACTGTGGTTTGGGGACAACCTATACAGAGACTTGGCCAACTTTTAGTTGCAGCAAAGCTCATTTGAGCCCTCCACAAATAATTATATACTTGACCTTAATTGGAGCCTTTAGGGTGTTCTAGGGATTTTTATGGAGCAAGCCATGACTTTCTGAAAACTAGATTTTCAGAGGGTTCTAATGGAGTTGTTTTCCTTTAATTTGAAGGTTCCTAGCGAGAGATATGAGCTAATCAATTTCAGAGAAATTCTAAAAATGTTTCTGAACATTTTCCATTTTCTCTGGAACAGTTTTATTAATCCCACCATTAGGTGGATCAAATTAGCTCAAATGGATCTGAAATTTTTATGGTAGCTCAGGGATATTTTGGTGAACGTCCCAGCAAAATTTCAGAACTTCCCCCCAAAGGATTCTCCAGTTAAAATTCTAAACAGTTTAAATATTGAAGAATTAATTCTGGAGAAATGAGGATTTTCATGAATTGAAACTTGGTTTGCTGGAAAGTAACCAGAGAGATGAATCCAACAAAATTTGGTTCACTTGATTTGGAGTTATCTAGCCAAAGTTATGAGGATTTGAAGTTTGAATGAAATCTGAAAATCGGGAAAAGTTCAAATCTGCCGGTGGGACCACGGTTACACGTGTTGGGCGCTGAGGCGATGGCACACCGGGGTTCACGGAATTTTTGCGCGCGAGCACACCGAATCCGAGCCGCAGACTGATCCCAGATTTAAAATCCGAGCTGCTGACACGTGGGCCACCCGGCTTCTTCTACCTCCCAACACTCCCTCGCGCGCGCGCCGCCTCCCCTCGCCGGAGCAGAACCGCAGCTCACCGGATTGCCGCTGCCGGCCACTGCACGGTCTGAAACTCGCCGCCTGGGGGTTATCGACTTTGAGGAACACGTCTGTGGGGTCAGTTCGAGCTGGCGGTGACCGGAAATACCCCGGCGACGTGCAGCAGCCTCGGTTGAGGTTCGGCGCCGTCGGCCGTGGGTTCTAACCCGCCAAGACCTCGAACAAATGCCTCTACAGCAGCAGTACACCTCTAGGAAGCTCGACAAGGCCTCAAAAGTGTTCAAAAATGGCGGCAAGTTGGTCGGCACCGTGCGACCGATCGTGCCCGCCATGAACGCCTTTGATCGAGCTCAAAATCCATCACTCCTAGCCAGTTTCATCCAATGGATGCTTAAAGGAAAATGATCGCCGGCTAGTCCAGCGTCTATGTGCCAGATTTGATAACCTAAGAAGGATCAGAGAGCGGAAATTCGAAGAAACCATACCGGAAGCTCGGGTTGAGGCCGCCGGAGCAAAATCTGGAAATTCTCGGTGGATGCTTCACGGTTTGCTTCAAGAATCAGAGGAGAGCAGAACCAACCTAGCGCGCTCCCGTGGCCTGGATTGCTTGACCGTGAGAACCCCTGTGGAGGGCTGTCCACGATCACCCGATCATCGGCCGAAGCTTGATCGCCGCTGTGGCGGTTGTTCTCGGGTAAAGAAGGCCGGAACTCGCTTGTTTCCGGGTCGGGAAGGTGGGTGCGGAGCTCAGGGCAGGGTGTAGCAGATCCGGGGGGAGAGGGTGTGAGTGTTTCACCATTCTCCCAATCAATCAGAGCGGCGGAGGGAAGAACTTCGGCTCAGTGTTCTTGCGAGGGGGAAAACGGGTGAGGGGGCCTCGGCAGAGGCGAGGAGCGCCTTAGAAGGCTCAGCACCGACCTGGCTCGCGCGCGGGCGAGCAGCTGGTGGCACGGCGCCCCCCCCCCTCGGTGGCGCCCTCTTCTGAAGCCCGAAGACCCGAGTGAGGAAGTTTCAGTCGGTTGAATCTCTTCAGTGGCTGACATGTGGGTCCCAATTCCGTTTAAACCTCTGAACTTAACTCCCTCTTACTGTTGTAAACAGTAATCCCCACAATGCCCATGGTGATTTGAATTATCTACCCCTGAGCCATTTGAATTGGTTAGAATTCAAATTGGGTTTGGTTTGACTAAGTTTCAGCACATATTCAGTTTGAAATTCAAATAAAGTTTGAATTTGCTAAACTTAGCTCATGACAAGATCAGCTCCAAATGGAGTGAAAACTGGTGAGTGAGTTCACAAAAATGTGCTGAGTAAGAATATGCCTCCCACTTTTGAATTCATGGGATGAAAACAGTTTGAATTTGAATTTGAGTTCAAACCACCCTCTTTCTAGCTATACCCAAAAGGACCTCAAAAAGGTTTTGAATTTGGGTGAAACTTGGCATGGACATTCCTAGCAAGGTGTAGGAGTTTTCCAAATGTCCAGCCCCTATATGATGCATGTGGGAAATGCCACTTTTGCATTTTGTGATTTTATCCTCTAGTGAGCATGTTGATGGTGGTTACTTGCTCTTCAAATGTGTTCATCAACTTTTTTCAAATGAGGTGTGTGTGTTGTGATGAACACTTTGAGTATGTGTCAAAAACTGAGGCCTTTACATCCCGCCAACGGCAAGTGATCGTACCAATTCTTGCCGCGGTGGCACGTAGCATGTCTTCCAGAACTTGATTCACCCGTTCAGTTTGACCATCCGTCTGCGGGTGATACGCCGAGCTGCGGATCAGTTTGGTCCCCAATGATGTGTGCAGCTGTTCCCAAAACCGACCGACTAACAGCGCACCGTGATCTGAAATATTGAGCGGGGAATACCGTGCAAGCACAAAATCCTTGCAATGTACAGCTCCGCATATTTCTTGGCCATGTAGCCCGTATGTATGGGAATATAATGTGCCGACTTGGCTAGTCGATCGACTATCACCCAAATCGAATCATGGTTGTGGGAGGTGAGAGGTAACCCGGCTATGAAGTCCATGCTGATATCCTCCCACTTCCACGCCAGAATGTTCAAGGGTTGCAGCTGTCCGGCTTTACGCATATGGTCGGCTTTCACCCGCCGACACGTATCACATTCGGATACGTATTTCACGATTTCTCTTTTCATCCGTGTACACCAATATCTAGTTTTCAGATCTTGGTACATCTTGTTGCTGCCCGGATGAATAGAATACTTGGATAAATGAGCTTCATCTAAGATCTTCTTCCGAAGCTTCATGTCACGGGGTACCACTATACGGTCTTTAAACCATAGAGTGTCGTGCTCATCTCTCCGGAAGCATTTCATTTCGCCATTCTTCATCCTTCTCCGAATGTGCGACATTCCCACATCTTTCTTCTGAGCTTCCATAATTTCCTCTCATATTGTAGGGACGAGAGCAAGATTATACAATGCCCCATGCGGAACCAAGTACAGACTCGGCTCCTCCTCTTCAAGTGGGGTGATGAACAGACTGTTGACATGGGATTTGCGGCTTAAGGCATCGGCAACCACGTTTGTCTTACCGGGATGGTAGTGAATCTCGATCCCATAGTCTTTGATCAGTTCTAGCCATCTCGGTTGCCGCATATTCAACTCCTTTTGAGTGAATATATACTTCAAACTCTTGTGGTCGGTGTAGAGGTGCACTAAGTTCCCGAGTAAATAGTGCCTCCACAACTTCAAGGCTAACACCACAGCAGCGAGCTCAAGATCATGAGCCGGATAGTACTGCTCGTGGTTACGGAGTTGACGTGAGCCATAGGCGACCACTCTTCCTCCTTGCATCAATACACAGCCGAGCCCGATACCGGATGCATCACAATATACGTCGAAGGGCTTGGTTGTATCCGGTTGAGCTAACACCGGGGCTGTTGTAAGATGCTTCACTAATGCTTGGAAAGCTTCTTCACAAGCTGAGTTCCAAACATATTTGATCCCCTTCTTCAACAGTTTAGTCATCGGCTTAGCAAGCTTGGAGAAATTCGGTATGAACCTCCTATAATATCCCGCTAATCCGAGGAAACTCCTGACTTCGTGGACTGATGTGGGGTACTTCCATTTCAGCACTTGTTCGATTTTGCTTGGATCAACTGCAATGCCTTATGCAGAAATAATGTGACCAAGGAATGGCACTTGGGTGATCCAAAACTCCCACTTGCTGAACTTGGTGTAAAGCTTGTGATCTCACAATCGTTGAAGCCCGATATGCAAGTGTTTGGCGTGTTCCTCTTCAGACTTGGAGTAAACCAAGATGTTGTCTATGAACACCACTACAAATTTGTCCAACTCCGGCATGAACACTGAGTTCATGAGATACATGAAGTGTGCCGTGGCGTTAGTGAGACCAAAGGACATGACGAGGTATTCATACAACACATATCTTGTCGAGAAATCCGTCTTCGGAATATCTTCTGCTCGGATCTTGATTTGATGATATCCGGAGCGAAGATCCATCTTTGAAAATACACTCGCACCCACAAATTGATCGAATAAGATATCGATGCGGGGCAGTGCATATTTATTCTTGATAGTGATGGCATTGAGAGGTCGGTAGTCCACACACAACCTCAAGGTTTCATCCTTTTTCTTCACAAACAGTGCTGAGAATCTCCATGGCGAGGAACTCGGTCGAATGAAACCCTTCTTCATTAAATCATTGAGCTGCTCCTTTAATTCAGCTAGCTCATTCGTAGCCATCTTGTATGGTCTCCGTGAGATCGGTGTCGTCCCAGGTACAAGTTCAATCTTGAACTCGACATCCCTTTTGGGTGGCATGCCCGGAAGATCATCCGGAAAGACATCCGGGTATTCATGGACCACATGAATATCCTCAAGTTTTGTGGCTTCCGTGTTATATGTGGCTGGAGTTTCTTGAACCGAATGGTCAAGAATAAGAACATGTGGTTCATGAAGTGGAGAGTTTAAACGAACCACACGTGGAATGATGTCAAGAACAGCACCATGGCGATGTAGCCATGACATTCCTAAAATGACATCAAGTTTTTGACTCTTTAACATAATTAGAGAAGTCGGATATAGATTCCCACCCAATTGTAATGGTGCTCTATAGACCATCCTATCAGCTGTTATTTTCCCACGCGGAGAACATATCAAGTATGAATTACTTGTGGGAATGATAGGCAGTTGATATTTAATAACATAAGACTGACTTATGAAATTATGGGTGGCACCGGAGTCAAAAAGTATGACTACGGGATGATCTAAGTAAGAAAACGTACCCGCGAGGACAGGTTCGCCTTCCGGCACGTCTTCAATGGCTAAGTGGTAGACGTTACCGGGTTTTGGTGCTGGTTTCTTGGGCTGATTTCAGGGCTGATTAGCACCCTGATACGGTGCTGCACCCCTGCCTTGTCGCGGCTCGGGGCAGTCCCTTGAAATATGACCGACATGGCCACACGTGAAGCACGTGTAAGGTGTCGGGGTCCCACTGAATTGAGGATGGAATCCCGGTGCACGCTGTTGAAACTGAGGCGCACGCGGGACCATCTTTTGCTGCTGCTGTTGCTGTGGTGGATACGTTGGTCGAAAGCCTGGAGAATTATATTGTCGACGGCGAAACTGAGACGGTCGCGCCGGTGGCTGCCATCTCCGACCGGATGGTGAGTGATACACCATGCGGTATTGTTGTGGCGCTCCACCACTGCTGCTCGTCAGCGTGCTGCGTTTCCTCTTATCAGAACCGCGCTCGCGCTGAGCATTCTCTTCTAAAATCACGGCATTAACAAGGTCGTTGAATGTGCCACGATTGCTTTGGGCGAGATGGACCTTCATCTTTGAATTCAGGCCCCGGAAGAATGCATTGCGCTTGTCTTCCTCCGTTCTAAAAAATCCTGGCACATACTGCGCCAGCCGGTTGAATGACCTGGAGTACTCATTAGCACTCCTCTCGCCTTGTCTCAGTGCCAGGAACTCCTGGAGCTTCCTTGCCATAACCCTGGGAGGTATATGGTAGGCGCGGAACGCCTCCCGGAACTCCGTCCATGTGACGGCATGGCCAGCCGGTAAGGAGGCGGTGTAGTTCGCCCACCATGTGCCGGGTTCACCTTGAAGCTGTTGCGCTGCATACAGCGCCTTCTGGTGTTCGGTGCATCGTATCAGCCTGAACTTCGCCTCCAGAGTGCGGATAAAGCTGTCCGCCTCCAAAGGCTCTTCGTCCTCCGTGAAGACCAGTGGATGGGTCGCCAGGAAGTCTGAATATGAACTTTGTTGGGGCTGGCGTTGCACATTGTCTTGGCGTCCTCCCTGATGGGACGCATTCTGCTGGACTAGCATCCGCAGCAACTCGGTTTGCTCGTCGGGCGAGCCGAGCACTGTGGCGAGAACCTCCGCAAGATTTCTTGGAAGTTCTGGCGGTGGAGGAGGTGGTTGCTGCTGCGTCGTGGTTTGCTCCGGAGGTGGAGACTCATCACCATGAACTTGACTCGGACCTCCCTCCTCTTACGTGGACCGTGTACGAACCATCCTTGGAGGCAGAATCTGGACTAGAGTTCAACTACAAAGTTGTAGTATACTCAACAAGGAATCAAGATTGTATTTATTTGCCTCTATGGCGTTCCTAATTTATGAGTTATGACCTCTACAAGTTGACAGAATTTTCTTAGGACTTTTGACAGCACCTCCTTTGCAAGGGCTGTAGTGTTCACAAAATTCCATCATATTCTACCCTCAAACTAGGAAAACACTGAACTACAAAGTTGTAGCACATTTTCTATACTTTCCAATGATGTCTTGCTTGACCCTTAGAAAATTTTCTACAGAAAGTTGTGGTTGATATACAGAAAATTCCAGAGAGCATTTTCGGTCTGCCCTGTTTCTGGACAGTGCCTATTCCTCTGAGATTTTCATCCATTTGGAGGGAGATTATGTTCTGGAGCTCTACGGAAAAGTTGTAGAGGACTTCAAACCCTTTCCATAATAGTATCCCGTACCTCCATTGGTTCAACCAATCCTAAGAAATACCCTGCTTAAGTTCAGCAAAATTTCTGCCAAAACAGGGGAGGTCGTTCCTAAGTCTTAGAGATTGAATCTATACTCCCAATTGACTCTCAGTTCAATATGGAAGTTCAATAACCCCTAAATGGAATCCTAAACTTCATTTTAACTCTCTTATTTGAAACATATTCTTTTATGCAATCTCATTACTATGTTTCCTCACCAAAGAAAAATCCTAAACCGGTATTTGGGCATATACGTGTCAAATGGTGGAACTAAGAACGTCACTCACAAACGGTTGCTAAACGTCATGCACTAACGTGGTTAATGTACCTGCAGAAGAACACGCAATAATGGTGCACACAAAGGTTTTTCACATTTCAGGCAGTTCCATAGCATAATAAAAACATACGGTCCGTATCATTGCCATACGGATCGTCCTTGAGTCAAGCCACGTCTCAAGGTACATGGTCGTGTTTTCACACCACACGATGAGGAACCCAAGTAGAGCGTGAACGGGTCATCACGGTTGGGAATTTTATCAACCCAACGGATACCACCTACTTCCTCATGACCGTTGAGGCACGTCGATGGCAAGCGCTGCGTATGGCCCTTTGAACATTGAACGTTCAAGAGTTGCATACTATCGTGTTGCTTACCACACGATGGGGTATTCTCTCTTTTGCCTAAAGCACGCTGGAGATCAGCGTTTTCATATGCTCTCAGAACCATAGAAAGGTTCAGAGACTCATATTAACTACCGTGCCAAGCCACGGTATACCATTCCATACTATTGCTCGTATGGCGAGCTTACCGCAATTGATCTGCCTGCGGTGGCGTACCTTACCTATTACCTGACGTCTGAGCGTCGTTACATAATGTATAACAAATATGTTAGCATTTTCATGACACGGTGCAGTGAACAAGCGAGTACTCAAATAACCGTGAGGGACGGTGATTTCAATCAAGACACACCCGGAAAACACATTGCATACACCCACTTTCAGAAGCGTGATTCCACACCCCTTCCTACTCTGTTGTATGCAACAACCTTTCAAAGGCAACCCAAATGCCGAACCGGTCCATCTGTAATGGGCAGGAGGTCCCTGCGTGGAGCGTGACTGTGCCCACCGGCAGAATTACACCTTGCTACCCTCAACCCACTCCTATTTATGGTTGGGTAAGCCTCGACACCCAGGTTAACCAATTACATCGGTTTCCTGGTTCCCATATGCCAGTATGCATCCGGTACTGTTCGATACTTGTCCAGCAGGGCCGCACACGGACGGTCCTCAACCGACACCAACAGGGCTACGCACGTGAGACCTCTGCTCACTGCATCCTCTCCCCCCTGCTGGGTCTCATTTTAACAACTCAAGCCATTTTCTACCTCTTCTCATTCCGTGTGATAAATACTATCTCGCGAGTAGCTTCCAACCACTCGACTTCTACCGAGATCCTAAACATTAGCATGGCATTCTCTACTCGTCGAGTGTGTAAACTACCCAACCCTTTATAGGATTTAAAAAGGCGATGCAAGTGGGGTTTCAATCACCCTAACTCTAATGCATATATTTCAATCTAGACATAAGTGATACAAATGAAAACTTTATAAAAGGTACTTAAGTGCAAACCGGGGCTTGCCTGGTTGCGAGTCAAACGGGAAGTTAGCTTCTGGTGGGAGGACGTCCAAGGGCTCCGGTGCGTCCTCAACTTCGGTCACTTTTATGAAATGTAACAAAATATATGTATAAGTATTAAGGATTTATAAGAAGTAAACTTCTACTCATAGCTACTGCTATTTAGGATCCTTAATTGGCTTTGGGATCTTTACAGTGAAGACTAGACCCTCTAAGGATGATCTGAGCAAAATTTGAAGAAATGTCATTGCACAATGTAGTATTTAAATTTCCTACAAGTACAATGTGATGAGGACATCTCTCATTTGCATACAATGCAAGGACCGATCACTAGAGCACGTGCACGGCAATTGGATCTCTAGGTACGTTATAACCTTGTCAATTGTTTTTCAGAACTTACGCTTGTTTCCACGCATGTTTTATTGATTAGGAACAATGGATAGGACCAGCAAAGGCTGGGAGGAGTCCAAGGAGTCAAGGAGGAGGAGATAGGACGTGCACACCAAGGAGGAGCCCAAGTACAACTCGACTTCGACTCCACCTCGGGTTCCAGGAGCTGCCCTCACCAAAACTGACGTCCCGGACACATACGGAGTCGGATTTGCACGTTCTATATATGGTTGGAACCGTGATTTCATAAAGCTTCCAATGGAACAAGCCCCACCTCAAAATTCCTTCTAAGTTGACGGGAATCAGCGAAACAAGTGGGCGTCCAGAATCTGTCCGGTGCTGCGCCACCGCCTTTTGGGCTGCTGGCCCGTGTATCGTGTGGAAGCCCATTAGGATTGCGTCCAGGGGTCTTGCACGCCCCTAAACTCCTTTTTATACAGCAGCCGTCACCACATTAGGGTCGGGTTTTGCTTAGTTACAATCTGTCATTGAACAGTGTCACCGATCATCGGTTGTGAGACCCCAAATTCGTGATCAATTCAGTTTTGATTGCAACTTCTCTGTTCTTGCTTGTGTTCTTGATTGTGCTCGCAGGGATAAGCCTTCGTGGCGAGGTCATTCGTGTGACACGGGTGATAACCAACGGAGCAGTGGTGTAGTGATTGCGGGGTTTCGTTCGTTCGGTGCCTTGGATCATCAACATCTAGATCTCCACCCAATCAAGTTTACCCTACCTCTCGGAAGATCGGGACTCATCCTCCTATCAATTGGTATCAGATTTCCAGGTGCACCGTGAGGTATACTTGTGTGCCCTTTAGATTTATTTTGTTTCAGTCCTATCGTCCACAAAAAGCCACAAAAAAAATTTAGTTTCCCTGACCTACAACCCCCGCTCAACCTTTTGCACAATTTAGTTTCGGAGTCCGTAGTTCTGAGTTCGTGTCCTAGGTTGTAACACCCCAAAACCTGTAAAGAGGGGAATTTAAAATTTTTTCGACGTATTGCATGGGTGCAGAAATTCAAATTTAAATTGGAATTCAAATTCAAATCAAAACAGAAAAGAAAAAGAAAAAAGAAAAACCCCACCGGCCAGTGGGCCGAAACCCACCAGCCGGCCCAATCTCCCCCGTGCCAGCCCCGAACCCGCGCCCCTCTCTTCCTCTCACTGACACGTGGGGCCCACGTGTCACCCTCACCTCCCGTGCGCCCGGCCGACCCCGGGACTCTTCTCGCACCCGAATCCAAACCACCTCCGAAAAACCGCGCCAACAGCCCGATCTTTGGCCCCGGACGCTGCTATTTAACCGAGTCGATCCTCCGCCGCCTCCCCCCGTGAAATTCCCGCAAAGAAACTTGCCGAATTCCCCAGCACGCTCCACTTTTCTCTCCGGTGAGAACCGAAGCTTCGATCACCATTTTCTTTCAATCCTTGCTCGGGTTTTCTGGTCTAACGCGCCGATCATGTTCCACCGCCTCCGGGGAGTCACGCAGGTGAAGAAAACCCGGTGTTTTGCAACCTAGACGCAGCTCCGGCGAGCACCGCCGCTATTTCATCTCGGACCTCGCCGCCGACCGCCTTCCAGGGCCTCCGAGTTCAAGAAAAACCCCGAGGTGAGATCCCCGACCTCCCCTCTACCGTTGTAAGCCATGAAATCCAAGTTTTAGGAGGTATAGACGAAAATCCGAAGATATCCGGCGAAATCGCCGCCTCCCGCCGCCGCGCGCCGCCCGCGCATGGCCTGGGCGACGTGGCCCCCTGAGGCCCGTCCATTTTAAATCGTGCGGTTCTTATTAGATCTAACCCGTACCGCTTCGCGTTATAATCTCAGCCATCTATTTTAGATCGGACGGTCCACATCAGCCCCGCGTTATAAAGGCCGGGATTCTTACGCGCTACCCCCTGGGGATCTCGGAAAACACGAGCTAGCCCCGGAAACTTCTGATCTAGCCCCTGGAACTTCAGAAATTCGTGTAAATTCATTTAAAAATCAGTTTTAGCCCCTGGACTTAATAAAAATTTGGAAAACCCCTCTGTTATGTGTAGTTAGACCCCTGGAAATTTATGAAATAATAAATTAGACCCTGCAGAAGTGTGGATTTACCTTTTTGATCCTATATGATATTAAATTTAGAAATTTGAATATGTGACTAGGATTTAAATTTAAAAGGTAAGGCAAACACATGTACAAAATCAAAATTTAAACTCTCCTAGCACTTGGAAAACTTTAGAATGAGTTGAAAATAGATTTTTAGGCTGAAATGAATCTGTCTAATTAATTGTTCACATTTATTAGTTATAGGAACACATTTTTAGGTTAGGAAATAATTCTGAAAATTTGTAAAATAAATTTAAATTAGTTTAAATCAGAGGAGAAGTTCAAAAATATATTATTTAATATTTTAGGTCAGAACCTATTCTGTTTAGATAATATGCCCTACTATTTAATATTAAAATTCACTTTTAGGCATAGAAAATAAATCTGAAAAATATAGGAAAATAGGTATACATAATTAGAAAATGATAAATGAAGTCTCCAAATCCAAAAGCTTCAATTTAGGATTTTGTAGAAGATCTGAAAACCTATTTGGAGTAGGGAATTACCTTTCATGCAAACTTGGTAGCTAAGAAGTGTATTACTTAAATATAAAGAAATTGTTCAAATTAGAAATTCATGTATAGTGTGCAAACAGAAATCTGAATACAAAAGTTAGAAATCATATACATAAGTTTAAAAGTGAATGTAGGCCAAAAATCAACACATGTAGAGTAACCACAACACTTAGAAATGTGAATGACTTTCATAGGTATGTATGTTTGGTTTGTATGAAGTGAAAGTGTGGACTATATCTTATGGAATTGTTGTTTTCTTTTGCTATGTGTATTGGCATGAATAGAATCTGCCCCAGAGCAAGTTCTCCCCTTCCAAGACCAAGACTTTCCATTCCCAGAGCAGCAGGGAGAAGGCAAGTGTCCTTGACCACTTTGATCCTGTACTAGGATGTGTAGATAGAATTATTTGCATTGTCAATTGAAATATGAAACCCATGCTAGGAAGTTTCCCTAGAATTGCATTATCTTGTTTCCTTGTAGCTTTGGTTGGGGTTTATTTTATCATGTCATTTATTTATATGCTATGCTTAGCCATGCTTAGAATGGGATAAGTGGAATATGAGATCATCAATTTATTTACCTTACTCTTGAATGAGATATTATGAGTTATGTAGAGGTAGGGATCGAGGCAAGTTGGATGATTTGGTTGGTGCTGGGTGCACGAGACTCGGGTTTGTCTTTAGTACTTGCCTAGATCCTAAGGACCGGTTAATGGAGCATGTAACCTGGCTTTACCGTGCCAACCACATGCTGAGATGGGGCAGCTTGTCCAATTAATTAGGAGTATCCCCGGCGTAGTATGGGTGTGTTGGATGGTGCGGGGAATAGGTGTCAGCTGGACTACCATATGAACCGCAAGGCTCAAGAGGGGGCCACTGCAGCGGGGTTGGAGCCTCTTGTATGCTGTTAGGGGTGAAACCTCAGTGGGCCCACGCTCGTCAGGAATCACTTTGTAAAGGCTTCGTAGTGATCTCCTGGCTACACACCTGGGAAGTGTGAATGTGGTTCGCGGCCACTAGCATAATGGAGGTTCTTATAGTCCACCCGGTAACGGGGGATGAAATCACTACATGTGGGTACAGTGGTGCAAACTCTACAGAGTCAAAAACTGTCATGACAACCGTGCTCACGGTCAAGAGCGGCTTGGACTTATTCATGATTAGAGGATGATGAATTGGGAAGTTGTGGATGTTAAGCGGGAAGCTTAACATTGGAGATGAGACTATGTTTACTTGATAATGATGATGGGTTGAGGGATTGGGATCCATTTCACCCGTGTAGTAATGTAGGTGCTTAATAAGCTAAGGTGATAGGTATTAATTGCGTAGTGCTTTAACCATGAGTTCAACCTCTCCTTGCTCTAGCCATGCATGACATAACTTTCCCACACTTGCTGAGTACCCACGGTACTCAAACTTGCTTTCCTGTTGGTTTATATTGCTGCTCAGGTCAAGAGAATGATGTGGTGTTTAATGACCAAGACTTTGGTCCCGAGGAAGGATTTTAGATTCACGGAGTCCCCCGGGCAACGCCTGTGACGGAGTCCACAAGATTTATATTCCGCTACTGTTATATTTACATATTATAAACTTATTATCGTCCATCGAGACGTATGCTTTGTAAGACATATTTATATTCGACACCTGGCTTGTAATAAATGATGCTTCACTATTTGTCGTCACATGTATGAGAAAATGATCCTGGCATACATGTGATATTCACTCGGTTGTTCTTCGGAGAAACCGAGTGTGATAGAAGTGGTATCAGAGCCAAGGTTGCCCGTAGGAACGTGGACCTAGGTAGAAATGGACTATTTAAGGACCCTATTTTCTTAAAAACTATTTTACAAAGGTGTGGGTTGAAGGTGTTAGTTAATGGGGTCACTTTATTCATCTTGCCCCAACTTTTATTCAAAATACAATTTTTGATTAACTCTTATCTAACTTAATTTTAAATGCTTTACGTTTTAGATGGTTCGCAAGATCCGCACCGCCCGCAAGTCCACCGGAGGGAGAGTTCCTGTAGTTGCCCTTGCCCTAAGAGAGGAGAACCGTCCGGTGACGTACCACTCCTACGGATTGGCAGTAGGAGGCTTGTTGCGCCGCCTTCGGCGTATGCTCCACGCCGCCGGCAACGTTGGCAAGCTGATCATACACTACAGCTCCACCAGGACCATCCGTGAGAAGCGGGAAGAATGGAGCTCAGGGATGAGGATTATCCATGATAATCAGCTGCTCAAGATCCACAGCTCCCCAGCTTGTCGGGCGACTCAAGCCGATGCTAAGAAGGATGTCACCTGGGAGGCCATCACCTGCCAGAGTTACATCAACCGTCGCCACTTGGACAGGACTGAGTACATGTATGTCCTCCAGCGTGAGAGTGGCACCGCGGAGTACAAGTACCCGCCAGTGCAGCAGGGGACTTCCCATGAGCACATGGACCTGTGCTTGGAGGATGCTTCTATGCTCAGCACTCGACTGCTGGAGTGCCAACAGGAGCTTCAGGATGTTCGTGACACCCTGAAGGAGATCGAGGCGTTGCTTCACGCCAGCTTGAGGGCAAGAGAAAGAGGAGATGGGAATGAACTGTGTGTCACCGTGAATGACACATGGACTCCTGACTCTCCAGACCGCCGGGCGAGCAAGCGTCGCCGCACTTCTCCACCAGCAGCTTCCCCACCCAAAGCAGAATCAGAGGGCAGCCGCAATACCGAGGAAGACCCCGAAGAGCCAGCTCAGTGATACGAGTCGTTTAGAGTCCCTTCCCTTATTTTAGCAGGTTATCGAGTAGTCGAGTCAATATCTTAGTTATTTGTGTATTAATGTTGGTGTGTGACGTGAGTTGTGGAAGCCATGGGCATTTGTCCACAACCTCGTCTTTAGGTTGCTTTGCTTTGATGTCTGAGCCCCTATGAATTAAGAGTGCATTTATTTTCGCGTGAGACGTGACTCCCAAAAATCTATGTGAAACCCTAAGAAAATGTTTAATATATTAAGTCCTCAAAAGTTTAAGTTTAAATAAGCAATTTGGGAAGTTAATACGTAATGATTTAAGGTAACATTTGGTTGATCATGATAGATGGTTGGAAGAGGAAAGGGTCGTGGTGCCAACCCCACCAACAACAATGATGAGGCTGGCAACCCTCATCTTTCTGGAGGACAAGACAGGGGTGGTCACCGTGAAGGAGCTGATCCTATCCACCAAATGCTTGAAAATCAGAATCAGCTCATCCAGAGTCTAACTCAAGTGGTGGCCAACATGCACCAAGCTCTACCCCCACAAGCTGCACCACGCCAACCAAGGTTGAGTGAGTTTCTAGGGACTCAACCTCCAAAATTTGCAAGTGCTGCTGAACCTCTGGAGGCAGATGACTAGCTAAAGACTATTGAGAGCAAGATGAGGATCATACAATGCCAAGGGTATGAGAGGGTGCTGTTTGCCTCTCACCAATTGCATGGACCCGCTGCTGATTGGTGGACCGCTTACGTGGCAGCCCATCATGACCCCGAGAACATCACTTGGGAAGAGTTCAAGCGCAGTTTCCGCAACCATTACATATCAAGGGGTGAACTCAAAAACAAGAGAAAGGAGTTCTTGGGACTGCAGCAGGGAAACATGACTGTGAGGGAATACCTCACTAAGTTCACCCAACTATCCCGTTATGCACCACGGGACATCAAAACTGATGAGCAAAAACAGGACTGTTTTGTGGAAGGACTTACTATGGAAATGCAATGTGCAATGTCCTCCAACGAGTATGAAAGCTTCCAAAAGATGGTAACAGATCATTTGTCGTGCAGAGGAAGCTGAAGGCCTTGGAGAATGAAAACAAGAGGAACGCGGGATGGTCACACCAAGCCTCAGGTAGCAATACACGCCCACGTCTGATGCAGCAACCCGCTGGGCAGACGAGCCATGCTGTGGTACCCTACTCAGCACCCCGAGGGTACAACCCGAATTTCAGGCCTCCGTCAGCACCAGCACCACCGCAGCGTCAGTTTGTACAGCAGCCTCGCCCCACATATCAACCTCGAGCAGCAGAACAAGGACCACCGAACCAACCTTAAGACAACAAAGGCCAGACACCTAAGGTTGGGGTGCAATGCTTCAACTGTGGTGAAGTGGGGCACTATGCCCATAAGTGCCCAAAGAAGAAGCCCATGCTGCCACAACAGCAGAATGTGATGCGAGGACGGGTGAACTACGTGACAATGGAGGAAGCGCAGAGGCACCTGACGTGGTAATTGTTAAGTTTCCTGCCAACTTACACATTGCAACCCTGTTGTTCGATTCTGGTGCCACCCACTCGTTCATTGCTCAAGGGTTTGTTAAGAAGCATGATCTAGCAACAACACAAATGAACCATATGCTAGCAGTAAACTCTCCAGGGGGAGAAATAATGACAAGACAAGTGTGTCCCAAGGTGAATCTAGACATTAATGGGGTAGTATTTAATGCAAACCTCATAGTGATAGACTCACAAGGGATAGATATTATTTTGGGTATGGATTGGCTGACCAAACATAAGGGAATCATCCATTGTTCGACAAGAACGGTGGTACTAACTCACCCTAGTGTCACAAGAGTGAAGTTCATAACTGTACAAAACACTAGGAGGGACCTTAAACTCAATTAAGTTGAGGTGGGAGTGGAAGAGATCAGGATTATCAGGGTATATCCAGACGTTTTTCCAAAGGAGTTGCCAGGTATGCCTCCCGATTGTGAAGTGGAATTCGAGATTGAGCTAGTGCCTGGAACAGCTCCAATATACAAGAGGCCTTATCGGATGGACTCCAAACAGCTGGAAGAACTCAAGGAGCATATAAGAGAATTGATGGAGAAGGGGTATATTCGTCCTAGTTCCTCACCATAGGGAGCTCCAGTTATATTTGTGCCCAAGAAGGATGGGACCCAAAGGTTATGCGTAGACTACCGTGCGTTGAACGAAGTAACCATCAAGAACAAGTACCCATTACCCCGCATTGAAGATTTATTTGATCAGTTGAGGGGAGCTTGTGTGTTCTCAAAAATTGATCTTAGGTCGGGATACCACCAACTTAAGATAAGGCAAACCGACATTCCAAAGACAGCTTTCATATCTCGGTACGGGCTGTATGAATACACCATCATGCCATTCGGGCTAACTAATGCCCCGACATATTTCATGTATCTCATGAATAAGGTATTCATGGAATATTTGGACAAATTTGTGGTGGTTTTCATTGATGACATTCTCGTCTTCTCCAAAGATGAAGAAGAACATGAGGAACATTTAAGATTGGTGTTGCAAAAGCTGAGGGAACACCAACTATATGCCAAGTTGAGCAAGTGTGAGTTTTGGCTGAATAGAGTTCCCTTCTTAGTACATATAATCTCGGAGGGAGGAATCTCCGTAGATCCTGCCAAGATCGAGGATGTACAGAAGTGGAAGACCCCTGAGAATGTCGGGGAAGTTCGAAGCTTCTTAGGATTGGTTGGGTATTATCGACGGTTTATTAAGGGTTTCTCCAAGATCTCGAGACCCCTCACCAAATTGTTAGAGAAGGGAATCACATTCACATGGACACCACAGTGCGAGACGAGTTTTCAAGAATTGAAGAAAAGATTGACAACAACCCCAGTGCTAGTTATGCCGGATATGCAGAAAAAAATTTCGGTGTACTGCGATGCATCGGGACACGGGTTGGGATGTGTTCTCATGCAAGAGGGGCATGTCGTGGCATATGCGTCCCGGCAGCTCCGAAAACACGAGAAGAACTATCCTACACATGACCTAGAGCTAGCTGCAGTGGTACACGCGTTGAAGATTTGGCGACATTACTTGATGGGGAAGAGGACAGAGATATATACGGATCATAAGAGCTTAAAGTATATTTTCACACAGCCAAATCTCAACCTCAGACAAAGGAGATGGTTAGAGCTAATCAACGACTTTGATGTGGGCATCAACTATCATCCTGGGAAAGCGAACGTCGTAGCGGATGCTTTAAGCCGGAAGGTGCAGGTCAATAGGTTGAGCTTAAAGGACATGACTACAGAATTGAAGGAAGAGGTTATAAACTCAATCTATGTCTGGTGAATAGTGGTGAGGCCATCGCCATGGAAGTAGACTCCACATTAGAGCAAGACATACGCAACGGGCAGAAGAATGATGAGAAGATACAAGAAATTAAAGAACTCATCAAGGATAATAAAGCCATTGGGTTCAGAGAGGATGGACAAGGTACGGTGTGGCACAGGAAAAGAATCTGTGTGTCTGAAGTGAAGGAGATCCGTGAATTGATTTTGAAGGAGGCTCATGATTCCGACTATTCCATTCATCCCGGGAGTATGAAGATGTATCATGACCTCAAGAGCAGGTATTGGTGGTATGGCATGAAGCGGGATGTTGCGGAACATGTTGCCCTATGTAACACGTGTCAGTTGGTGAAAGCAGAACATCAACACCTGCGGGATTATTGCAACCACTCAAAGTGCCTGAATGGAAATGGGAAGAAATAGGTACGGACTTCATCATGGGACTACCCCGGACCCAATCGGGATATGATTCAATATGGGTCATTATCGACAGGCTAACAAGGGTAGCTCATTTCATCCCCGTGAAAGAAAGCTACAGCGGATCCAAATTGGCAGAATTGTACATGTCAAGGATCGTGTGTTTCCATGAAGTGCCAAAGAAGATAGTGTCAGATCGAGGGACAAAGTTCACCTCAAGGTTCTGGCAGAAGTTACATGATACCATGGGAACTCATCTGGATTTTAGTTCTGCCTATCACCCCCAGACTGACAGGCAGACGGAAAGAACCAATCAGATCCTTGAGGATATGCTGAGAGCATGTGTGCTAAAAAACAATAGGAGTTGGGATTAGAACTTACCATATGCGGAGTTCTCCTATAACAACAGCTATCAGACGAGTATGAAGATGTCACCATTTGAGGCTTTGTATGGGAGGAAGTGCAGAACTCCACTATTTTGGAACCAAACAGGGGAAAGTAAAGTGTTTGGGCCCGAGGTACTACAAGAAGCCGAGGCGAAAGTGAGGGAAATCCGCAACAACTTGAGGATAGCACAGACACGACAAAAGAGCTATGCCGATGTACGGAGAAGAGAGCTCGTTTTCAACGTGGGGGACTATGTCTATCTCAAGGTGTCCCCTATCCGAGGACTTCATCGGTTCAAGGTGAAAGGGAAATTATCACCTCGATACATCGGACCCTTTCAGGTTCTGGAGAGGAAAGGCGAAGTGGCATATCAACTAGAACTACCGGCTCGCCTATCAGATGTGTACGATGTAATCCATGTGTCACAGCTCAAGAAATGTCTGAGGACGCCTGAAGAGATGTTACCCATGAATGAGGTTGACGTAGGAGAGGATCTGTCTTATGCCGAGCAACCGGTCAATGTTTTGGAGACAATGGAACGCTTCACAAGAAATAAAAGAACCCGGATGTGCAAGGTGCAGTGGAAGCATCACTCAGAAGAGGAAGCCACATGGGAGCGAGAAGACGAGCTTAAGGCATAGTTTCCGGAATTGTTTTCCTAGAACCACCAATCTCGAGGACGAGATTTCTTTTAAGGGGGGTAGAGCTGTAACACCCCAAAACCTGTAAAGAGGGGAATTTAAAATTTTTTGGACGTATTGCATGGGGTGCAGAAATTATAATTTAAATTGGTATTCAAATTCTAATCAAAACAGAAAAGAAAAAGAAAAAGAAAAAAGAAAAACCCCACCGGCCAGTGGGCCGAAACCCACCAGCCGTCCCAATCTCCCCGCGCCAGCCCCGAACCCGCGCCCCTCTCTTCCTCTCACTGACACGCGGGGCCCGTGTGTCATCCCTCACCTCCCACGCGCCCGGCCGACCCCGGGACTCTTCTCACACCCGAATCCAAACCACCTCCAAAAAACCGCGCCAACAGCCCGATCTTCGGCCCCGGACGCTGCTATTTAACCGAGTCGATCCTCCGCCGCCTCCCCCCATGAAATTCCTGCAAAGAAACTCGCCAATTTCCCCAGCGCGCTCCACTTTTCTCTCCGGTGTGAACCGAAGCTTCGATCACCGTTTTCTTTCGATCCTTGCTCGGGTTTTCTGGTCTAACGCGCCGATCATGTTCCACCGCCTCCGGGGAGTCACGCAGGTGAACAAACCCCGGTGTTTTGCACCCTAGACGCAGCTCCGGCGAGCACCGCCGCTATTTCATCTCGGACCTCGGTGCCGACCGCCTTCCAGGGCCTTTGAGTTCAAGAAAAACCCCGAGGTGAGATCCCCGACCTCCCCTCTACTGTTCTAAGCCATGAAATCCAAGTTTCAGGAGGTATAGACTAAAATCCGAAGATATCCGGTGAGATCGCTGCCTCCCGCCGCCGTGCGCCGCCAGGCAGCGCCGCTCGCGCACGGCCAGGGCGACGTGGGCCCCTGAGGCCCGTCCATTTTAAATCGTGCGGTTCTTATTAGATCTAACCCGTACCGCTTCGCGTTATAATCTCAGCCGTCTATTTTAGATCGGACGGTCCACATCAGCCCCGCGTTATAAAGGCCGGGATTCTTACGTGCTACGCCCTGGGGATCTCGGAAAAAACGAGCTAGCCCCGGAAACTTCTGATCTAGCCGCTGGAACTTCAGAAATTCGTGTAAATTCATTTAAAAATCAGTTTTAGCCCCTGGACTTAATAAAAATTTGGAAAACCCCTCTGTTATGTGTAGTTAGACCACTGGAAATTTATGAAATAATAAATTAGACCTTGCAGAAGTGTGGATTTACCTTTTTGACCCTATATGATATTAAATGTAGAAATTTGAATATGTGACTAGGATTTAAATTTAAAAGGTAAGGCAAACACATGTACAAATTCAAAATTTAAACTCTCCTAGCACATGGAAAACTTTAGAATGAGTTGAAAATAGATTTTTAGGCTGAAATGAATCTGTCTAATTGATTGTTCACATTTATTAGTTATAGGAACACATTTTTTGGTTAGGAAATAATCCTGAAAATTTGTAAAATAAATTTAAATTAGTTCAAATCAGAGGAGAAGTTCAAAAATATATTATTTAATATTTTAGGTCAGAACCTATTCTGTTTAGATAATATGCCCTACTATTTAATATTAAAATTCACTTTTAGGCATAGAAAATAAATCTGAAAAATATAGGAAAATAGGTATGCATAATTAGAAAATGATAAATGAAGTCTCCAAATCCAAAAGCTTCAATTTAGGATTTTGTAGAAGATCTGAAAACCTATTTGGAGTAGGGAATTACCTTTCATGCAAACTTGGTAGATAAGAAGTGTATTACTTAAATATAAAGAAATTGTTCAAATTAGAAATTCATGTATAGTGTGCAAACAGAAATCTGAATACAAAAGTTAGAAATCATATACATATGTTTAAAAGTGAATGTAGGCCAAAAATCAACACATGTGAGTAACCACAACACTTAGAAATGTGAATGACTTTCATAGGTATGTATGTGTGGTTTGTATGAAAAGAAAGTGTGGACTATGTCTTATGGAATTGTTGTTTTCTTTTGCTATGTGTATTGGCATGAATAGAACCTGCCCCAGAGCAAGTTCCCCCCTTCCAAGACCAAGACTTTCCATTCCCAGAGCAGCAGGAAGAAGGCAAGTGTCCTTGACCACTTTGATCCTATACTAGGATGTGTAGATGGAATTATTTGCATTGTCAATTGAAATATGAAACCCATGCTAGGAAGTTTCCCTAGAATTACATTATCTTGTTTCCTTGTAGCTTGGGTTGGAATTTATTTTATCATGTCATTTATTTATATGCTATGTTTAGCCATGCTTAGAATGGGATAAGTGGGATATGAGATCATCAATTTATTTACCTTACTCTTGAATGAGATATTATGAGTTATGTAGAGGTAGGGATCGAGGCAAGTTGGATGATTTGGTTGGTGCTGGGTTCACGAGACTCGGGTTTGTGTTTAGTACTTGCCTAGATCCTAAGGACCGGTTCATGGAGCATGTAACCTGGATTTACCATGCCAACCACATGCTGAGATGGGGCAGCTTGGCCAATTAATTATGTGTATCCCCGGCGTAGTATGGGTGTTTTGGATGGTGCGGGGAATAGGTGTCAGCTGGAGTACCATATGAACCGCAAGGCTCAAGAGCGGGCCACTGCAGCGGGGTTGGAGCCTCTTGTATGCTGTCAGGGGTGAAACCTCAGTGGGCCCACGCTCGTCGGGAATCCCTTTGTAAAGGCTTCGTAGTGATCTCCTGGCTACACACCTGGGAAGTGTGAATGTGGTTCGCGGCCACTGGCATAATGGAGGTTCTTCTAGTCCACCCGACAACGGGGGATGAAATCACTACATGTTGGTACAGTGGTGCAAACTCTGCAGAGTCAAAAACTGTCATGACAGCCGTGCTCACGGTCAAGAGCGGCTTGGACTTATTCATGATTAGAGGATGATGAATTGGGAAGTTGTGGATGTTAAGCGGGAATCTTAACATTGGAGATGAGACTATGTTTACTTGATAATGATGATGGGTTGAGGGATTGGGATCCATTTCATCTGTGTAGTAATGTAGGTGCTTAATAAGCTAAGGTGATAGGTATTAATTGCGTAGTGCTTTAACCATGAGTTCAACCTCTCCTTGCTCTAGCCATGCATGACATAACTTTCCCACACTTGCTGAGTACCCACGGTACTCAAACTTGCTTTTCTGTTGGTTTATATTGCTGCTCAGGTCAGGAGAATGATGTGGTGTTTAATGACCAAGACTTTGGTCCCGAGGAAGGATTTTAGGTTCACGGAGTCCCCCGAGCAACGCCTGTGAGGGAGCCCACAAGATTTAGATTCCGCTGCTGTTATATTTACATATTATGAACTTATTATCGTCTATCGAGACGTATGCTTTGTAAGACATATTTATATTCGACACCTGGCTTGTAATAAATGATGCTTCACTATTTGTCGTCACATGTATGAGAAAATGATCCTGGCATACATGTGATATTCACTCGGTTGTTCTTCGGAGAAACTGGGTGTGACATAGGTTGAGTCTGGTTGCTGGTTTAGATTTGTTTTGGTTCAGTTTTGTTTCTTCCATCCGCTGCCATCTACAAAAAACCAATCTACAAAAAAATTCCATCCACCGATTCGTTTCTGTTGCAGTTTCCAGCACCACCAAAATCTTATTCGGGGTCTCCTCCTTAAAACGGGCATAACTTTTTTCTCGTAACTCCGATTGAGGCATATTTTTTTCCCCGGAAAAGTGTCAAAAAAGTCCACATACGATACACCAGCTACGCCGGTCATGGCATTTTCAGAAAAATTAAAAAAAATTAAGAAGGCCCTCGTTTCGAACTCCGATGTTCCAGCACCAGTTTTTCCAATCGCTCCTGAATTTGTGCCGATCTCATCTTTCATCGGTTTGAGCTAATACTTGGTGCTGTTTCTATTCTTGTGCCCCTGGTTGAGAAAAAATATCAAAAAATAAAAAGATTTTGATTTCTAGTGCTTCAAGACAAAAACAGGAGGCTAAGGGGTTTTCTAGTTGTGCTATTTCTGTGTGATTGCTGGATACTTGCTGATATTGTCCTTGTTGTTCATCATCATTCATCCTTGTCCTTGCTTGTTGCCACAACTGTTCTAATACATTCTTAGACCAGCAACTAGGTGAAATTGTTTGGACACTTATTCAGCATTGCTATCTGTTAATAACTTGTGTGCCACATACATATACTGCATTTGAGCCTTCCAAGCTCCACCTTCTCTCGAGCAGAACACGTAACCTTTGCAATCACACCCACTCTCTGCTTGCTTCACACCGGTCACCGTTGGCCACCTGCAGTGCTGGTAAGAAACTTGTAAGAGTGGTGTAGGACGCATCTTACGGATCAATTTTCCACCCACTTCGGAGAGCGTAGTAATAGGGTTCTTCACGATCTTTTTGTCTTCGTTTCTGTTTTGGACTAACAATAACAGGAAAGAAGCCTATGGATAAGACCTCTGGTTCTACACCTCCGGATGATGATGAGTGCGTGTCCCATATGGAACTAAGGGACATGATGCGGGCAATGACCGAAGCTTTCAACAATTACCAGATCACTACAACAGCCACCTTTCAGAGGCTCCATACAAGTGTTGCTGGTCTGACCACACGGTTGGACGAGATGGAGACTCGTCTACCCCAACAAGCTACACCCTCTATCATCCTTGATGGTGATGCACATGCTCACTACGACACAGAGGATGAATTTAATAACGATGAGGTTGATGCACAATAGCGCCGTCGCCCTCGACGAAATCGTCAAAGTATGGGAGGTAGACCTCGTCCTCATGCTCCTGAACAAGATAATGATCCATATGCTAAGATTAAGTTTTCTATTCCAACATTTTATGGATCTTATGATGCTGAGACTTACTTGGATTGGGAGATGACGGTAGAACAAAAATTTAGCTCTCATCTTGTTCCTGAGCGACATAGAGTTAGACAAGCCACTAGTGAGTTTAAAGATTTTCCTATAATTTGGTGGAATGAACTTGTCAATACACGTAATCCACCACAGACATGGGCTGCGTTAAAAGAAGAGATGCGCGCTAGGTTTGTTCCTCCTTCATATAGACATGATCTTCTTAAGAAATTGCAACGCTTTGATCAGGGTGACATGACTGTCCAAGAGTACTACCAAGAGTTGCATAAAGGTATGCTTCGTTGTGGGGTAGTTGAGGATCAGGAAGACAAAATTGTTAGGTTTTATGGGGGCTTGCGGCGTGAGATCCAGGACATAGTTGACTACAAGGAATATCATTCTATTCAACGTTTATTTCAACTTGCTATGTTAGCAGAAAAAAAGTGCAGGGTCGCCAACAGCAGCGGCGGAACAACACCTTCACGCCACGACAATTTCCGGTGCCATCCAAAGCAGCGCCCTCCTCGAGCGTACGTGCTTCTACACCACCCTCCATGTTGTGTTGTATGCAGCAGCATCTCACCTTCTACATCACGGGGACAAGATAACAGCAAGTCCCAGATGCCTCCAGGTGTTGCAGCAAAGGCGGCTGCACCCAACACTTCGACAAGTCGCAGCTCCGACATCAAGTGCCACCGCTGCCAGGGACTTGGCCATATGCAACGAGATTGCCCCAGCAAACGTGCGATCATTACCACTTCTGATGGTGGGTATGTTAGTGCTTCTGATATTGAAGATGAAAATATTATTGCAACTAACATTTCAGGTTTGGATGATGGTGCTGAGGAGGTTCTTGGTACATCTGCGACAAACAACTATATGACTTTGATTGTGCAGCGAGCTTTGAGTGCCACGGTTCGAGAGGATGACAACCGCCAATGTCACAACTTTTTCAACATGTTTCTCGTCGTCAAGGACTGCCGTGTACATACCATCATTGATGGTGGTAGCTGCAACAATTTGGTGAATGTTGAGGTGGTCAAGAAGCTTGGCTTGACCACACGGGAGCATCCCCATCCTTATCACATTCAATGGTTTAACAACAATGGTAAGGTTAAGGTAACACAAACAGCAAGGATACATTTTTCCATTGGTTCTTATCATGATTTTGCTGATTTTGATGTGGTACCTATGGATGCTTGTTCTCTTTTGTTGGGACATCCTTGGGAGTTTAATACTGATGCTATTCACCATGGTCGATCTAATAAGTATACTCTCATGCATAAGGGCAAGAAAATCGTGTTGCTTCCTATGAGTCCGACTGAAATTGTACAATTTGAGCAGGAGAAAAAGAATAATGCTAAGCAAAAGGGTGTTTTCAATTCTGAAATTCAGCAACCTATTAAGTTGAAAAATCCTATTTTTCTTGCAACTAAATCTGATCTTTATGATTTATATGCCTCCAATGGAACTTGCTATGCTTTAGTGTGCAAACATGCTTTATATTCCATTGAGGATACATCCATTGTCTTGCCACCTGCTGTTGCTAACCTTTTGCAGGAATATACGGATGTTTTTCCATCAGAGATACCCCCTGGATTACCACCTGTGCGAGGCATTGAGCATAAGATTGATTTGGTTCCAGGGGCGAGCTTTCCAAACCGTGCTGCCTACAGGACCAACCCCGACGAGACTAAGGAAATTCAGCGACAAGACCAAGATCTTCTGGACTGCGGTTACATTCGTGAGAGTCTTAGTCCTTGTTATGTCCTGTTCTTTTGGTTCCAAAAAAAGATGGCACTTGGCGCATGTGTGTTGATTGTAGAGCCATCAATAACATTACCATTCGCTATCGCTATCCTATTCCTAGATTGGATGACATGCTTGATGAGCTGAGTGGTTTTGTTATTTTCTCCAAGATTGATTTGCGTAGTGGGTATCATCAGATTCGTATGGCTTTAGGTGACGAATGGAAAACTGCTTTTAAAACTAAATTCGGACTTTATGAATGGTTAGTCATGCCATTTGGTTTAACTAATGCGCCCAGCACTTTCATGAGGTTGATGAATGAGGTTTTACGTGCTTTCGTTGGTAAATTTGTGGTGGTTTACTTTGATGATATCCTTATTCACAGCAAGTCATATGATGAGCATCTTGAACATTTGCGTGCTGTTTTTAATGTCTTGCGCGATGCACGTTTATATGGTAACCTTGAGAAGTGCACCTTTTGCACCGATCGTGTGTCTTTTCTTGGGTATGTTGTTACTTCGCAGGGCATTGAGGTGGATGAGGCAAAGATTGTTGCCATCACGAGCTGGCCACTTCGGACTACGGTCACACAGGTTCGGAGTTTTCTTGGTCTCGCAGGTTTCTACCGGCGTTTCGTGCGGGATTTCAGCACCGTTGCGGAACCTCTCCACGAGTTGACAAAGCATGGAGTGCCGTTTCGATGGGGACCAGCACAACAACAAGCTTTTGACGTTCTCAAGTCGAAGCTCACACAAGCACCATTGCTGCAACTTCCTGATTTTGAGAAGACCTTCGAGCTTGAATGTGACGCGAGCGGCATTGGCATTGGAGGAGTGCTAATTCAATGAGGTAAACCTGTTGCCTTCTTTAGTGAAAAATTGCATGGGCCTTCGCTGAATTATTCTACATATGACAAAGAACTTTATGCTTCAGTGCGTGTCTTGCAAACTTGGCAACGTTACCTATGGTCTAAAGAATTTGTCATACATTCAGATCATGAGTCTTTGAAGTATCTTAAAGGACAAGCTAATCTGAACAAACGTCATGCTAAATGGATTGAGTTCATAGAATCATTTCCTTACATCATTAAACATAACAAAGGGAAAGACAATGTGATTGCCGATGCTTTATCTAGACGTTATACCATGCTGTCCAACTTTCTCATAAAATCTTTGGTTTGGAAATCATAAAGAGGTTATATGCTACTGATTTGGACTTCAAAGATGCCTTTGAAAATTGTAGTGAGGGAAGAACGTGGCAAAAATTCCTGCTGCGTGAAGGTCTTTTCTACCGTGCTAACAAGTTGTGTGTTCCAGCTAGCTCCGTTCGTCTTTTGTTGTTGCAGGAATCGCATGGAGGTGGTTTGATGGGACATTTTGGTGTTAAAAAGACAGAGGATGTGCTGGCCGCTCACTTCTTTTGGCCACGAATGAGGCGTGATGTGGAGCGCTACGTTTCACGTTGCACGACATGCAACAAAGCTAAGTCTCGACTTAACCAACATGGTCTTTATATGCCTCTTCCGGTTCCTAGTGCACCTTGGGAGAATATTTCTATTGACTTTGTTTTAGGATTGCCTAGAACTAAGAGGGGGAGGGATAGTGTCTTTGTGGTTGCTGATCGTTTCTCTAAAATGGCTCATTTTATACCCGGCCACAAGATCGATAATGCTCCACATGTTGCTGATTTGTTCTTTAATGAGGTTGTGCGTTTGCACTATTGTTTCTGATAGGGATGCTAAGTTTTTGAGTCACTTTTGGAGAACTTTATGGTATAAATTGGGAACAAAGTTGCTGTTTTCTACTACTTGTCATCCACAAACTGATGGGCAAACGGAGGTAGTTAATCGTACCTTATCCACTATGTTGCGGGCTGTTTTGAAAGACAATTTGAGGTTGTGGGAGGAGTTTTTGCCACATATTGAGTTTGCTTATAACAGGTCTATTCACTCCACAACCAAGTCCGTTTATGGTAGTCTATGGTTTCAATCCTCGTGCTCCAATTGATTTGCTACCTTTACCACATACTGAAATTGTGAACTTAGATGCTACACAACGTTCTGAATTTATTGTTAAGTTGCATGAAACTACTAAGTTACAAATTGAAAAAATGAATGAAAAGTATCGCATTGCTGCTAGTAAAGGTAGGAAGAAGGTAAAATTGGAACCCGGTGATTTGGTGTGGGTTCATTTGAGAAAAGATAGGTTCCCGGATTTGAGAAAGTCCAAACTCATGCCACGTGCTGCTGGACCTTTTAAGGTTCTTGAGAAGATAAATGACAATGCATATAAACATGAGTTGCCTCCCGAGTTTGGGGTTAGTCCCACATTTAACATTTCAGATTTGAAGCCATACTTGGTTGAGGAAGATGAGCTTGAGTCGAGGACGGCTTGAATTCAAGAGGGGGAGGATGATGAGGACATCTCTCCTTTGCATACAATGCAAGGACCGATCACTAGAGCACGTGCACGACAATTGGATCTCCAGGTACGTTCTAATCTTGTCAATTGTTTTTCAGAACTTACGCTTGTTTCCATGCATGTTTTATTGATTAGGAACAATGGAGAGGACCAGCACGGGCTGGGAGGAGTCCAAGGAGTCAAGGAGGAGGAGATAGGACGTGCACACCAAGGAGGAGCCCAAGTACAACTCGACTTCGACTCCACCTCGGGTTCTAGGAGCTGCCTTCACCAAAACTGACGTCCCGGACACATACGGAGTCAGATTTGAACGTTCTATATATGGTTGGAACCGTGATTTCATAAAGCTTCCAATGGAACCAGCCCCACCTCAAAATTCCTTTTAAGTTGACGGGAATCAGCGAAACAAGTGGGCATCCAGAATCTGTCCGGTGCTGCGCCACCGCCTTTTAGGCTGCTGGCCCGTGTATCGTGTGGAAGCCCATTAGGGTTGCGTCCAGGGGTCTTGCATGCCCCTAAACTCCTTTTTATACAGCAGCCATCACCACATTAGGGTCGGGTTTTGCTTAGTTACAATCTGTCATTGAACAGTGTCGCCGATCATCGGTTGTGAGACCCCAAATTCGTGATCAATTCAATTTTGATTGCAACTTCTCTGTTCTTGCTTGTGCTCTTGATTGCGCTTGCAGGGATAAGCCTTCGTGGCGAGGTCATTCGTGTGACACGGGTGATAACCAACGGAGCAGTGGTGTAGTGATTGCGGGGTTTCTTTCGTTCGGAGCTGTGGATCATCAACGTCGAGATCTCCACCCAATCAAGTTTACCCTACCTCTCGGAAGATCGGGACTCATCCTCTTATCACAATGCTTCTGTGAATTTTGAGCCCAATTCAGGAGCTTTGACATAGCTAACAGTGGAAGATCTGATTAGGGTAAGTCTCCATGGTCGTAACAAAATTTGTTTCACCATTTTTGGAGCTACCAACAAAGATAAATGAATTTTTGAAGTTGGACAGGAGTTCTGAAAAAGCTTTTGTTTAAACTGGAATTTTCAAATAAAGGCTGAACTTGGAAAGGCAGTTTAGCCTACCAAATGAACTCCAATGAAGGCCAAATTTTTACTGGAGATCAGTAACTATGAAAACGATTTGCTGACCAAATTTGGGAATGTTTCATAAAGAATTGCTCCTGTAATAAATCGCTAAGTGATTTAGTAAAAACAATTCTACAGAAATTCCTGGGCATTTTCATAGCAAGCAATTTGTATCTCTGTGAAGTACTCCTCATGAGGATTCCAAAAAAATTGTTCTCACCCTTTTTGGAGTTTTCTACACAAAGTTATGGGTCTCCAAAGTTTGAACTGTATTAGGAAAATCTGGAAATGTTTAAATCCTGGCTGTGGGCCCCACCCGTCAGCTCCCTCTTCTACCTCTCGCCAAACAGAGGAAACCGCGGCGTTGCTCCGGCGAGGGTGGCAGTAAAGGCTTTCCCGGCCATCTCCCGAACCCAAACTGGCTGCCCCCCTGTTTTCAAGTACACTGAACACTCTGGTAGGGTCGCCGGCGGCCGACTCTCCCCGGAAACCACCGCACACCGGCAACAGTGAGACCTAGGTCTCCGGCGATGTCGTGGCGGCCCACTCCTTCAACAAATGATCGGGATTTTGGCTCTAGAGCATCAGTGAACGGTGTAGAAGCTCGACATGTAGTCTAAACTGATCGGGGAGTGCTGCAAACCCATCGGCACCGTGCGCCCGATGGGGTTCGGCTGTGCGCCATGATCAAGACACAGAAATTCTCCCCCTACACCCCATATCTAGGTCTAAAATCGATGGAGGAAGTGCGCCAAGTAGTTAGGAAGCTTTGTGCACAGTTTGAATCAACGAGAACATGAGCTGGCGAGGAATTTGGTAAATTCTTACCTCGGGGTCGGTTTGTACCGCCCGGGAGAAAAACTCGAAATTCTTATGCTGTGATCAATGTCCAGGGCTGAGCTTTGGGCTCGAGGAACTAGGGCCGAGGATGCACCAAGGGGCTGGCTTGTTTTAGCGTGATCTTGCTCTGTGTGAGCTGTCCACGGTGACCGCTCTCGGTTTTTCAGTGTTCACCCGAGAACCGTGGCAACTTTTCCGTTTTCCGGTGCAAACAAACCCGGCACAGGGGAGAAGAAAGGCTGGCTGGCTAGAGCACTGGGAGGTGCAGCTCTTCGCTGTTGAGCTCGAGCAATCGAGCTCGGTTGCTGGGGATGATCGGGAAAGAATCGGTGGCGGTGTTCGGTGCGAAGGAAATGGCTGAGGCGCGAGTAAGAGCTGAGGGCTAATGAAATAGCTCCGGTGCAACCCTTGCCGTGATCCAGCCGAGCAAATCCAGGCAGCAGGATGTGGCGCGGTGCTCTCCCTCAGGCGTGGGTTCAACAGGGAGCTGGCGGCCGCTCGGTGTTCGACCGAAGTCGGCAGAGGCGGCAGCACTTGTGTGTGGCTTAAAAAGGGGTCCGACCACCTCTAATTTTTTATCCAATTACCACTGATATTTTTACCCCAGCTACTCAGAATTAAAGTCCATACTTCCACCCCAAGTCATGATTTAAACTTTCTGAATTCAAATAGTTTGAATTCAGGTGTGAAGTTTGAATTGGGTTTGGTCATTTGAATTTAAAAGGGAATTTGATTTCTCCATTTTGCGTAGTTCCAAAAACATAGCAAACCAACTCCAAAGTTTCTAATTTTTGGCATGGCTGCTAGTTCAAATGTGGAGAACACATCTGTGGAACCAAATTTGAAAATTGAGGGAATTGGAATTTGAAACTGAATTTGAAATTCAGATTTAGAGGGCTTCTCCTTTTAATCCCAAATAAATACTAAAACCCCAACAAATGAGCTGAAATTTGGAAGGTTGAATATTTGAAATATGAAGACCCAAGTTATGAATTTAGATCTCCATGTTTGGAAGTTTTGGGAAGTTTGAATCCTCACTTTGAACCTACACCGTTATAATTCAAAGTTTTAATTCCCCTCATTTTTCCTAAGTGTACATGAGCTGAAAATTCTTGCTACCACTTTTTGGGGATTTTACAGAGCTCACATGAGCTTTGCTGCAAATAAAACTTGGCCAAATCTCTGTTTAGGTTGTATCCAAACCACAGTAAAAATTTCAGAGTCACTCCGGAAGAGCAGCTAGCCTACGACCAAGAGCAGCAAGGTAAGCTCCGGTTTGCATTAACCCGTTTTACAAATTTTTACTGTTTTGAGAACTTACTTTGAGCACCCACTTACTTCTTGCATTAGAGTCTTGTTTGAAACCCAAATGCATAGCCAAGAAAACACTGGGTTGGAATTAGGTTTGAAAACCGCGTTAGCTACTGCAATGCTAAGATAGTGTAGGATTCGGTACAAGTCGAGTAGTTGGAACTGCTCGCGAGAATAGGCTAGAGGCACATCGCTCGGGTAAAGATAGCAAATGAAACACATAGCAATAAAAATGAGACCGAGCGTAGAGTAAGGGCAGCAGGACTTTGGGGCCTGGGTGCCATAGCTCCGCTTGTGTCGATTTAGGACCGAGCCGTGTGCGGACCTGTTGAACAAGCTAGAACAGTACCGAAGACCTACCGGCTATATGGGAACCGGGAAACCGATGTAACTCGGGTTGCTGGGTATTGAGGCATTGCCTGTCGTTCAGATGGTAGGTTGAGAGCTCGAGGTGTAAATCGGCTGGCGGCACTGCAGATGCGCGTGCAGAGACCTCTTGCTCGGGATGATAGGACCGGTTCAATATTTGGTTGACGGGTGAAAGGTGGTTGCGTAAAACATCCGTGATGATTGCTGTAGGCAACATCGAGTACGGGCGTACGTGACGGATTATTCGGGTAACCCTGCAGGTGTAAATCGATTATAATCGCCGTCCCTCACGGTCAGTGAGTACCACTTGTTCACTGTACCGTGACATAGAAAGAACAGGCTAGACACATGTTAAAAGTTTGCTGATTTGAAAGTTATACTTTGCTTGTTAATGTCTTGTTGTAGTTTAGAGATAATTAAAGTTCTTTTCAACTTTGGACAAGTACATGAGAGAAATGTGTTTCTTGTTTGATTGCGGCTCTCTCATGTGCCTTCGTGTAAGGTTCTCCACAACCTCCTGCTAAAACTTGAAAGTAAGGTTCCATTAATTAGGCGAGTCCTTTGCAACTTATTTTACCTCATGCACCCTAAAACCATTCATGTAGAAGTTTCATGTGTAGGAGAGAGGGTCAGTCTTGCTGAGCCATCGTGCTCACTGCTTGTGTGTGGAGCTTTTGCAGGGGTTTATGAGGAAGGGACTCCCGAGGAGGATACGGAACCCCAGGAGGGGAACCCTGTCGAGTGGGAGTCGTGCACGCCGCCGTGTTAGTGTGTGTGCGTGCTAGCGGGGACACGTTCACGGGCTGAACGTGAACTCAATGCGTAGTCTACGCCCGTGAGTGTAGACTGAACTATTTTGTTGTAAAAATGTTCATAAACTGGTTTATGTAATAAAACTTCGCTTCCGCTTTGTATCTTTGATGTGCGTTATCCGGTGCTGTGCAACGCAGGACCCCTCAGCGTGATCCTGGCTCGATGAGGCTGTGGGGCCCGCGTCATAACACGACTGTGGGGACCACCCCGTGGTTCACCCACTCCGGGATCGCAGAGGGTGGTGCCGTGCGATGCGGCACCCAACAGCACACAAGAAAAGATTAAGAACAACATACAAACTTTTATTTGATATAAAAACAGCGGAAGTCTTTTACAAAACTTAATTATACAGCGGAAGTATTATACATAGCTAGTCTCTAATCCTATCTACGCAAAAGTGCAGCCGTCCACCCTGGGGACGCTACACACTAGCAGCATAGAACCGTAGATCATGGCAGCGTGCAGGGCTCCAGCTCGGCCGTGTACCCCGACGGGGCATCGCCTCGTCCTCGGAACCTTACTCATAACTCTCACCTGCACACAGCTCAAATATTGCAACCGTGAGCACGATGGCTCAGCAAGGCTTAACTGAAAACCCTAGTCATGGAACTCTACACGCAGGGGTATAAAATAGGATAAAGTCGTTGCAAGAAAGACATGCCTACATGTTAATCCTTACTTTCAGTTTTATAGCAGCAGTTTAATGAGCCTTAAGCAGCCCTCACATCGGAAGTCCACAATCAAACAAGAAACGCTTTCCTCCGATGTGGTGATGACCAAATTGGAAGATAAACTTAATTAGCTCTACAACTACAGCATACAGGGTTTCAAGACATTAATAGTTCAATGCAGCATATTCATTTGGCTTCTTTCACTTCTTACTACGTCACAGCGCAGTGAACAAGCGGTACTCAAATAACCGCGAGGGACGGTGATTGCAATCAATAGACACCCGGATAACACGTCACATACACCCACTTTCAGAATGTGGTGCTTCACACCTTACTACTCTGTTGTATGCAACAACCTTTCAAAGGCAACCCAAATGCCGAACCGGTCCATCCGTAACGGGCAGGAGGTCCCTGCGTGGAGCGTGTCTGTGCCCACTGTCAGATTTACACATTGCTATCCTCGACCCACTCCTATAAAACGGTTGGGTAAGCATCGGCACCAAGGCTAACCAATTACATCAGTTTCCTGGTTTTCATACGCCAATATGCATCCGGTACTGTTCGATACTTGTCCAGCAGGGCCGCACACGGCTCGGTCCTCAATCAACACCAACAGGGCTACTCACGCGGGACCTCCGCTCACTGCATCCTATCCCCCCTGCTGGGTCTCAGTTTCACAATCTTAAGCCATTACCTACCTCTTTCCATACCGTGTGAATAAATACCTATCTCACAAGTAGATTCCAACCACTCGACTTCTACCGAGATCCTAAGAACATTAGCATGGCATTCTCTACTCGTCGGGTTTGTAAACTACCCAACCCTCCATATGATTTAAAGTTTATGCAAGTGGGGTTTCAATCACCCTAACTCTAATGCAAGCATTTCACCCAAAACATAAGTGATACAAATGAAAACTTGGTAAAAGTACTTAAATGCAAACCGGCGATTGCCTGATTGCGAGCTAAACGGAAAGTCAGCGTCTGGTGGGGGGACGTTCAATGGCTCCGGCGTATCCTCAACTTCAGTCACTATATGAAATGTAACAAAATATGTGCATAAGTGCTAAGGAACTATAAGAAGTAACTTATATTCATAGTTACTTCTATTTAGGTTCCTTGATTGGCTTTGGGATTTTTTCCAGTGGATACTAGACTCCTAAGTATGATCTGAGCAAAATTTGGAGAAATTTCATTGCACCTTGTGGTCTCCAAAATTCCCACAAGTACAAGGCTTCTCTGAATTTTTGAGCCAAAATATGGAGAATTAACATGTCTAACAGTGGAATATATAATTAGGTTAAGTCTCCATGGTTCTAACAAAATTTGTTTCACCATTTATGGGTTTTTCAAGTCTGGGTAAAATCTGAAAATGTCTCTGTTTATTTTCCATTTTTTAGAGACATAAAGGATTGACTCCACATTTGGCCAAGCAATTAGGTCCAATGCCTCTGAAATTTTTACTGGAGTTCAGGGATTTTTGGTAGAATGTCCTTCCCAAATTTGGGAATTTTCCAATAAACAGAACTCCTGTGAAAATTCCTAAAATATTATTTTTAAATGAATTAATGAGCCAAACCCATAGATTTTCGTAACCATTGGGCTGCACCCTTGGATAGTACTCTCTTAGGGGAATCCAACAACATTTGTTTCACAATTTTTGGACATTCCTACACAAAGTTATGGCTCTTCAAAGTTTGAACTGTAATAGGAAAATCCTGGAAATGTTTAAACACTGCAGCGGGCCCCATATGTCAGCATCCTCTTCCACCTCGCGCCAAACAGAGGACCGGCGGCGCCCTCCGGCGAGGGTAGGCGGAACATCCTTCCCGGCCGCCTCCCAACTCCATAGTCGCCCCCCCCATTTTCCAGCCCGCTGAGCACGATGGTGGTGTCACCGGCGGCCGAAACTCGTCGGAAAATGATGCGCACCGGTCACAGCAAAGACTAGGGTTCCGGCGAGATTGCGGCGGCTCATTTCTTCACCAAATGATCGCCTCTCAAGCTCTATAGCACCAGGGGAAGGGGTAGAAGACGGACATGGCAATCACACCGGCCGGGGAGCTCTCCAAACTCATAGGCACCGTGCGCTCGAAGTGGTCCGAAAGTTTTCCCGCGGCAAGACCGTGGAATTCTAGCTCTACACTTAATTTTCCGGCCTAGAATCGAGGAAGGAAAGGCGCTAGCTAGTTTAGAACATGTGTGCGAAGTTTGAACCACTCACAACACAAATTGAAGATCAATTTGCAAATCTTTACCTCGGGGTCGAGTTGCGCTGCCCGGGGAAAATTTTCCAAATTCTCCTCCGAGGAGTCACGGCTTGGGCTGAGTTTTGGGGGTGAGCAGCTCAGTTCAGGGGTGCACCGAGGGAGTGGCTCACTTGAGCTTGATCTTTCTTGGTTCGGGCTGTCCACGGTGACCGAAAGTGGAAACCTTCGGTGTTCACTGTGGTACAGCTGCAACTCTGGAAATTTCGAGTTCCAACGGGCAGAGACCGAAAGAGTAGGGATGGTGGATGGCTAGAGCATGTATTGGTGATATTTTTGCTCTGTAACACTCGAGCAACCTGTGGCGGACCGGTGTCCGCTCAACCAGGATCGCAGAGGGTGGTGCCGCATGATGCGACACCCGACAGCACACGTCATAAGAACAGCATATATTTCATGGGAAAAACAACTGAACTGTACAAACAGGTACAAACTTCAGTTACAACTATTGTTTATATTACACAGCGGAAGTCTACACTATACAACTCACGCCCGCCTATCTAGCAAAAGTCGGCTGCCAGGCCCTAGGGCAGCCAACACTGGCTGCACTAATAAGCTCAGCGCAGCGTGTACGGCTCCCACTCAGCCGTAGTCCCCGACGGAGGGTAACCCTCGCCGGTGGACTCGTACTCCGAGTCCGTGGGTGGCTCCTCACCTGAAAAACACTTAAGCAGAAACCGTGAGCACGATGGCTCAACAAGACTTAACCGACTCACCTAGCCATGAAACTCTACATGAGGTGTACCATGAACATAGGATAGTAATATTTCAGCAAAGGGACTCGCCTATAAGTTCATCCTTAATTCATCTTTTAGCAACAAGTTAACAGTTCCAAATCTGAAATTTAGTAGGCAATATTTGGTGGCACACATGTAGCAATACAATTATATCAATCAGCAGTATTGAATCATCATATTTCATACATTAGCCTACGTCACGACTCAGTGACCAAGTGGTACTCTTCACCGCGAGGGACGGCGAATCGACTCGATATACACCTGCAGGGACACCCAAAGAGCACGTCACATACGCCCACCCGTGGAGCTGCACAGCATGCTCACTCGATGTCATACGGGACAACCTTTCACCCAACAGCCCAAACGTCGAACCGGTCGCACCGAAACGGACAGGAGGTTCCCTACATGGAGCATCTCTCTATGCCCGTTAGCAGATTTCCACCTTGCTGCCCTCAACCTACACCTATGAATCGGTGTGCTATGCCTCGACGCCCGGAGATTTATGCTACATCGGTTTATCGGGGCCCATATATCCGATATGCCTTTGGTACGTTCAAACTTGATCAGCATGGGCCGCACAGAGATCGGTCCTCAATCGACACGGACAGGGCTGCGTACACAAGACTCTCTCTTGCTGCGCCCTAACCCCTACCAAGTCTCATTTTCGTTACTAAGGTGATCTCACATCACTCGAACCAATCCTGTGTGTCCCAAGCCTAACTCGCGAGTAGATTCCAACTACTCGACTTGTACCGAAGTCCTATGAATCACTAAGCATAGCTTGTCTACTCGAGGCCTTAGACACTACCCTCACTCTTATGGAAAAGTTCTGGTTATGCAAGTGGGGTTCCATTCATCCTACACCTAATGCACACCCATACTTCATACTAAGTGTTCATAAATCAAAACTTGAAAAATAGTTTAATGCAAACCGGGGCTTGCCTTGTTGCTGCTGGTCAGTAGTTAGTTCTTCTTCCGGAAGGAGGAAATCGAGCACTTCCGGAGCCTCCTCGCCTTCAGCGACTACACGTTAATAAAATGCTACATGTTAATGAATATACACATGAGTTTATTGTAATGTTTCTGCTACTTGTTCTAATACAAGTTTTTAACAACTGGAACTATGTTCAAGAATTTAAAATGAAACTGGGGCTAGTGGTTTGGGCTTGGACCTAAGCACATGATTAAGTGCTAAGTGGTTTTCCCCCTCTTCCATATTGATCACATCAAGTGGTTAAACAGAACAGGGGTGATCCAGAGCTCTAATGGAGTTGAGAATTTTTGTGCGAGTTCCTTGTCACAAGAAAACCCTCTGGACCAAAATTTAGCACTTTTCATTGAGTGGTTTGTTCAGAATAATTTTCTTAGCAATTAAGCAAAGAAGAATTAATTCTGAGATCACACCCCTGTTCATGCCAAACTTAGTGAACTAAAATTTCAATTATACCTCATAGAGTTTGCATTAATTTTCCTAGTATGTTTGGAGCTAAGATTTGACCAGAACTGAATTTCCAAGTTTTGAAAATTCTCTGGAAATCTTTCTGTATTCCATTGAATACAGCACTTTCAAATCTGAATTCTCCTGATCAAATCAACTCCAAATGGTCTGAAACTTTTACAGGAGTTCGCTAACATCCTAAAGAATATTCTGGCCAAATTTGAGGATTTTTGGATGAACCAAACTCCCTTTAAAATTCTTTTTCTGAAAAGTTTTAAGAATTTTCCAGAATTAATTAATGGGTTTCATACAAATTGGGTTGCATATTTGGATATAGCTATGCCAGATGAATCCAACCCAATTTGAATCACTAAATTTGGAGCTTCCTAGCAAAAGTTATGAGGTTCTAAAGTTTGGGAAAATTCTGGAATTTGAATTAACTGGGAAAAGTTCAAATCCCTGACAGCGGGCCTGGCCCCCACGTGTCACCACCTCGGCTACGCCACACGGGGCCACAGGACTGTTCTCCACGTGGTCACAGCTGATCCGGTGCAACAGAAAATCCCCACGCTGTGCATCGAGCGACTGACGAGCGGGCCCGGCCAGCTCGTCTTCTTCCTCGCGCCAGCCCCTTTTCCCGCGCCGCCCTCTCGCCGGCACCCCTCTGAAGCTCGCCAGACCTGGCTTCCCGACCGCCTCTCGGCCGGAAACTCGCCGCCTGGGCCTAATTTCGTGCGCTGAACACGATGACACCAACTGCTCCGGCCGGCGGTGGCCCTAACATAGCCGGCGACGATGCAGCGGCTCTGAATCCATTCAGCTATGTCACCCGGCCAACTTAGCTCACCAACACCTCGGTGGAAGGGATCTACAGCACCGGGGAATCTCAGGGAAGGTCGATAAGGTCATGCAATGGCTCGGGGAGAGCTCTAACCTAGCCGTCACCGTGAGCCCGACCCATCCCGCCATAACCGCGGTTGGAAAACCGGGAAATACGCCGGCTACAGCCAAAATTAAGCTAGGGTTGCGAAGAAAGCTTGGGCGCCATCAAGTCTAGCTCCTGTGAGTGCAATATGACGTGCTCTAAGCAAGTATACATCAGGAATTTGTGGGTTTCTTACCAGAAGGTGGTTCTGCACCGTTCGGAAGGAAATCTCAAAATTCTCGGCCGATGCTCCACGGTGGTTCTTGAGCTTGGGGAAGTGAGTTGCCTGGACGTGGTGTGCTTCCAGAAATGGCCTAGCTTGGCCATGACACGCCGCGGTTGGAGCTGTCCACGAGAGCACTTGCTCTCGGTCCTATGGCGGCCGCCAGGGAAATCGGTTTGCCTCGGTGTGTGGAGGCAAAACTCACGTAGGAATGGTGCGGGGATGTTGGAGAAGAGACCGTGGTGTTGTTTGGTTGCTCAACCGAAGCTTTGCACGCGAGCTAGGGTGGCGATCGACCGAGCAGACGGCGTCGGCAGCTTGGGCTGTTTCTCGCGCGAAGGGAAAGGAACAGCGACGTTCTTCGGTACCGTGGGATAACAGAGGCGCGGCAGTGGGGCAAGGACGTGAGGCAGCTCTCCAGCGCACGGAAAATACAGAGGAGGTGGCTGCCGGCTGCTCCTCGGTGTCACCCGCAGAGGCGTCGGCTGCCCGGGTTACTTTGCGTGGGAGGTAATCAAACAGAGACCGTGTGCTTTACTGATGACTTTTTGCAATTGTTTAGTTTCCCCCCAATGACAAGTGGGTCCCACCAGTCAGTGCTCCCCCACCCCTCAAAAGATCTCCACAAACTTGGCAAGGGATGAATTCAAATGTTTGGAGTCTCAAACTGACCTACATTTGTATGGTTGGGCAAATTTTCCCCAAATTCAAATGTATATTTGAATTATTTGCACATTTGGATTCTTTTTGGAAAAATGGGTAGCAAACCTTTTAAAAAATTTCTGAAACTTTGCCTACCCAATAATTTGGACCTAACGAATCCAAATATGCACTCTGATTCTTGTGTTAGCTGCTGCAACCATGAGTTTGAATACCACAGTTTTGAATCACCACTATGTCCTCCCCTCATTTGGATTTTGAGTTGGACATTAGTTCAAATTCTGACTTTCAAACCCTCCCATTGTACTTGAGTACTTCAACTCAGTGGTCTCAATCCAACTAGGGTCCAAATATGTGAATGACTCTTAGTTGGTTTTAGAATCACCTCTCATGTGTTATCACATGTGTGGAGAGTTTGAACCATCACCCTTTTGATGGAGGTTCTTGCTCTTCACAATATATTCATAACATATCCACAACAAAACTGTGGTGTTGTGAGGTGATGAAAAGTTTTTGCAAGTCCCTTTTTCTATGGCTTTTACATCCCTCCCCCTTAAAAGAATCTCGTCCCGAAATTATAAAAGAAGAGACAGCGATGTAATCGGGACTTACCCGTGTTGAGACGCCATGAACTCTGGGTAATTTGAGCGAAGGAATTCCTCGCTCTCCCACGTCGCTTCTTCGGTGGTGTGGTTGCTCCAGAGGATCTTGTAGAACCACAACGTTCTGCTACGCGTGGTTCGGGCTTTCTCATCAAGAATTGTCACCGGATACTCATCATATGTTAAATCCGGTTTCAGCTCGCCGATGTCTTCGATAGGAACAGCAGCTGTACGCTTTAAAATTTTTCGCAGTTGCGAAACATGGAAAACGTCATGGACACCAGCAAGGGATGACGGTAGCTCCAATCGATACGCCGCTGGTCCGCACTTCTCGGTGATTGCATAGGGTCCAATGAAACGGGGAGCGAGCTTCCCCTTCACACCGAACCGGTGCACGCCCTTCATCGGAGACACAAGGAGGTACACGTGTTCACCGATGTCAAAGTGCAATGGTCTACGACTCTTATCAGCGTAGCTCTTCTGCCGGGATTGAGCGGCCTTCAAATTCGCTTGAATCATCCGAACGCGCTCTTCGGCGTCTTTCACGACATCAACCCCGAATGTGACCCTTTCACCGGACTCGCACCAATTTAATGGGGTGCGGCATTTGAGACCGTAGAGAGCTTCATAGGGTGCCATCTTGATACTCGCCTGATAGCCGTTGTTGTACGAGAATTCCGCCAATGGTAGGTGATCATCACAGTTCCTACCATGGTGGATGGCACATGCTCTTAACATGTCTTCCAGAACCTGATTCACCCTCTCTGTTTGGCCATCTGTCTGAGGTGGTAGGCGGAGCTTCTAATCAGTTTAGTACCCAAAGAAGCATGCAACTGCTCCCAAAAGCGAGATACAAACAATGCACCTCGGTCTGAGACTATGGTCTTGGGTACGCCATGTAAGCATAGGATCCTGGCGATATATAACTCCGCATATCTGTTGGCATGGAAATGTGTATGCACGGGGATGAAGTGAGCTGACTTTGTTAGTGGGTCAACGATCACCCAAATGGAATCATGTTTGTTGGATGTTAAGGGTAATCCCACAATGAAATCCATGCTAACATCTTCCCATTTCCATGCTGGAATTTTCAGGGGTTGCAACAGCCCTGATTTCCTCATATGATCAGCCTTCACTCGTCTACACGTATCGCACTCGGATACGTACTTCGCTACTTCCCGCTTCATCCATGTCCACAAAAATTTCTTTTTCAAATTATGGTACATTTTGTTGCTGCCCGGATGAATGGAGTATTTAGACAAGTGAGCTTCATCGAGGATCCTTTTCCTCAACTCCATATTTCGGGGTACGACTATGCGGTCATTAAACCATAGCGTCCCCTCATCATCTTTCCGGAAACATTTGATCTCTCCATTGCCTATCCGTCTCCGGAGATGTGCCATGCCTTTATCAGTCTTCTGAGCTGCAATTATGTCCTCCCTGATGGTAGGGATGAGGGCAAGGATGTACAGCGATCCATAAGGAACCAAGTATAAACTCGGCTCTTCCTCCTCCACCGGTGTAATGGTGAGGTGATGGACATGTGATTTCTGACTCAGCGCGTCGGCAACCACATTCGCCTTGCCGGGGTGGTAATGGATCTCAATCTCATAGTCCTTGATTAGTTCTAACCACCTCCGTTGCCTCATGTTCAGCTCCTTCTGGGTGAAAATGTATTTCAAGCTCTTGTGGTCGGTGTAGAGATGCACCAGATTCCCCAGGAGATAGTGCCTCCACATTTTCAGCGCCAAAACCACTGCAGCAAGCTCAAGATCATGAGTCGGATAGTGCTGCTCATGGTTCCGAAGTTGGCGTGAGCCATATGAGACCACACGTCCTTCCTGCATCAACACGCAGCCGAGCCCAAAACCAGACGCGTCACAATACACGTCGAAGGGCTTTGTTGTATCTGTCTGAGCTAAGACCGGGGCTGTGGTGAGATGCTTCACCAATGCTCGGAACGCTCCTTCACACGCCGTATTCCAAACATATTTCGTTCCCTTCTTCAGCAATTCTGTCATCGGTTTAGCGAGCTTGGAGAAGCTTGGAATGAATCTCCGATAGTATCCCGCTAACCCGAGGAAGCTTCTGACTTCATGGACTGAAGTGGGGGCTTTCCATTTCAGCACTTGCTCTATTTTGCTTGGGTCAACCGCAATGCCTTCTGCTGAGATGATATGTCCCAAGAATGGCACTTGGCTCATCCAAAACTCGCATTTGCTGAACTTGGTGTATAGCTTGTGGTCTCGCAATCGTTGAAGAACGATCCTCAAGTGTTCGGCATGTTCGGCTTCTGTCTTGGAGTAAACCAAGATATCATCGATGAACACTACCACGAACTTGTCCAGCTCTGGCATGAACACCGAGTTCATGAGATACATGAAATGGGCAGGAGAATTTGTGAGACCAAAGGACATGACGAGATATTCATATAATCCATATCTCGTCGAGAAGGCCGTCTTCAGGATATCCTCCGCCCGGGTCTTGATCTGATGATATCCAGAGCGAAGGTCCATCTTGGAGAACACACTTGCACCCACAAGTTGATCAAACAATATGTCGATGCGGGGCAGTGGGTACTTATTCTTGATGGTGACGGCGTTGAGCGGCCGGTAGTCCACACACAGCCTCAAGGTTTCATCCTTCTTCTTCACAAATAGCGCCGAGCATCCCCAAGGCGAGGAACTTGGACTAATGAAACCTTTGCTCAACAGATCATTGAGCTGTTCTTTTAATTCAGCCAGCTCATTTGGAGCCATCTTGTATGGCCTCCATGATATGGGCATAGTCCTGGGTGCCAGCTCGATCTTGAACTCAACATCCCGCTCAGGTGGCATGCCCGGAAGATCATCCGGAAACATGTCGGGGTACTCCCGGACTACGGGGATGTTCTCTAACTTGAGAGCTTCAGCATTATTAATTGCTGAAATTTCCCGGACTGGCGTGTCTAACACCATGGAATGCGGATGGTGGAATGGAGAGTTTAAATGAACCGTCCGTGTCCGAGTCTCTAGGACAGCGCCATGGTATTGTAGCCATGACATCCCTAAGATTGCATCAATCTTTTGCCCCATAAGGATTATCAAGGTGGTGGGATATAGTTTCCCACCTAAGTACAGAGGTGCCTTTGGGATCATCATATTTGCTGAGACCTTCCCTCCCGGTGAGCAGATCATATAGGTGCAGTCGGTTGGGAAGACCTGCATTTGATGCTTAGCCACATAGGATGCACTTATAAAGCTGTGGGTTGCACCAGAATCAAAAAGTATGATGATGGCTTGATTGTTGAGACTAAACGTACCCGCCAGCACGTTGTCTTCCTCTGGGGCATCCTCATTGTCGAGGTTGCGGACGCCCCCAGTCCGCTGACCAACCTTCTTGACCGAAGGTCGGCCTCGAGCACCGCCCTGGAACTGGGCTTGCCCGCTGCTCTGCTGCCCCTGGGGACAGTCCTTCGCGAAGTGGCCCGCCTGGCCACACGTGAAGCAGGTGAAACGGGGCGGTCCCCCGCTGATCGGTGGACGGAAACCCGGGGCGCGTTGTGGCGGTAGAAACGCCCGGGGTGCCGTCTGCTGCTGCTGCTGTCTTGGTGGTGGCATCGGCGGACGGAACGGAGGTGACTGAAAAGGACGTCCCCTGAACCGTTGAGGTCGCGCCGGTGGGTGCCACTGCTGCCCGGATGGCGTCCGATACACCATCCGGTACTTCTGGGGAGCGCCACCCTCACTGCTAGGTGGAGTGCTGCGCTTCCTCTGCTCTGCTGCCAACTCCCGCTGAGCGTCCTCTTGCATAATCGCGGCATTGACTAAGTCGTTGAAGGTGCCGCGATTCCACTGAGCGAGATGTGTCTTCATTTCAGGGTGTAACCCCCGATAGAAATGTTCCCGCTTCTTCTCTTCAGTGGATATGTAGTCTGACGCATATTGCGCCAGATGGTTGAAGGCACGGGAGTAGTCATGGGCACTCCTCCCGCCCTGCTTCAGCTCCAAGAATTCTTGGAACTTCCACTTCATTATTCCGGGAGGAATGTGAGAGGCACGGAACGCCTCCCGGAATTCTTCCCACTCCACGGCATGGCCAGCCGGATGTGAGGCGACATAGTTCGCCCACCACGCACCAGCGGCACCGTGGAGTTGCTGCGCTGCGAGCAGAGTCTTCTGCCGCTCCGTACATTGGAGCAGCCCGAACTTGGACTCGATGTTCCGCAGCCAGTTGTCAGCCTCCAGTGGTTCTTCAGCTTCTGTGAACACTGGAGGGTGCGTACTCATGAAGTCCGAGTACGACACCTCACGGGGCTCACGAGGCCCTCTGTCTTGACGCCCCCCCGCCTGGGACATATTCTGCATTATCATGCGGAGCAGGTCGGTCTGCTCCTCACGACCACCCCACTAGTGCCGCTATCACATCCGCTAGAGTAAGCGGAGGCGGCGGTGGTGGCTGCTGCTGCAGGGTGCTGTCGTAGGCCGGTGGCTGGGAGTCATCGCCCCCCTGTTGGCTAGAGCCACAAACCTCGTGCGTGGTCCTAGTGCGAACCATCTGCAACCATACGACAATAAACATCAGTCCCACAATATATTTGCATGCAGTAAAATGAAATAGGCGTAACAACATAATGACAATAAAACATGTGATACATATTGTATGTAGATAATGTAAAAACTTTGCACAAGCTACACCATTACCAGACCAAATACAAACTAGTTTAATCCAACTTGATGAACCTCCCCTTTGGAAGCTCACCACAACTAGGTTTGGTCACTACGAGACATTACTATCGCGTTGTCATCACGTATACCACCCTTTTACCTTCAATACGACACCACCATGGTCTCTAGTAAAAGAAAACTTGAGTAAGACCTATACTCAAATCTTTTACTAGTTGAATATAACCTCTCATGAGTATGTTCCACCCCATTGGGAGTACTCAAACCCCCCTCTATGGTACAACAATTTCTCATATGAGTTCAACTGTCATTCCTCTGTCAGGATGACCAGTTTCTACATATTCCAGGTTTTGATCTGGGTCTGGGCAGTTTCATGACTCAAGCTGAATACCAAAGTTAAAGTTAACTTCAGTATCTTTCCAACGAGTATTTACTTGCCCTCAGATCAGCTTTGGTTAAAAAGTTATGGTCATTCAAAGTCAGCAGAATTTCTGGAAGAATTTTAACAGCACCTCCTTTGAAAAGTTGCTGTTTTCAACTCTGATTTCCACTAAATTCTGTGCTGAAATTTAAAAAAACTTTGAATTGCAAAGATGTAACACATCCCCTTTCTAAGGATGTGTCATATGAAAATTTTAGATTTTTCTACTGGAGGTTATGTTTGAAAAACAGAGCAGTCCAGAGAGTGTTTCACTCTGTCCTGGTTCTGGTCAGTTTACATCCCTCTGGGTTTTAGGCCATCTTAAGTTGTGATTCAGCTCTGGAAGTATACAACAAAGTTGTAGAGTACTTAAATACCTTTCCAGAACTATATACCACACCTCCCTATGCTAAAATACCTGTGAGTTATGCCCTGTTGAAGATCAGCACACTTGCTGCCCAAAACAGAGCACTCTGTTTTTCAGTCTCTTGGAACTACACTCATCACTATCCAATTTTTTCTACCCAACCAGGGTCCTAGATGTTGAACCTAGTGATTTTAATTCCTTGTTATCATTATTTTTCATGCATATGCCTATGATATCTCGGTACTACGTTCCTCACAAAAGAAAATCCTAACCGGATTATACCAGCATATACGTCTCAAGTGTAGCACTAAACGGTCTCTCGCATACGTTTACTACACGGATACATACGTAGTTAGTACCTGAAGAAGACCACACAATAATGGTGCACTCAATGGTTTTTTCATTTCAGGCAGGATCATATTTAAAAGTAAATACAAACACTGTATCATTGCCATACGGCCGTCCTTGAGTTATGTCAAGTCTCAAGGTACGTGATCGTGTTTCAACACCACATGACGGGGAACCCGAGTATGTCATCAACAGGTCGTCACGGTTGGGAATGTTATCAACCCAACAGATACCACCTACTGCCCTGCAGGGCACGCCGATGGCAAGCGCTGCGTATGTCCTCCTGGGCAATTTCCAGACGAACACACTCCTGCGTTACTGACCACGCGATGGGGTCTCCACTTACTTGCCTAATGCACGCAAGGGATCAGCGTTTCATATGAACTCAGGAACATGAAGAGTCCAAGAGTTTCATATTGACGTCTCGCACCAAGCTGTGAGACCTATCCCTGAACCACGTTCCTCGTCAGGGGAGCTAACCGAAATTGAACCGCTTTCGGTGGCGTTCCTTACCATGCTTACCAAGCGTAGGTGCGTCGTTACATAATGAAAATTCAGAATTATAACACATAGGTTAGTCTTTGCCACTTTAAGTAACTATGCTAATATAGTCCTTACTTGGGAAAACTACCGATTCCTCACAGTAAACCTAAGTTTTCCCATAATACAGTCCTTAAGTACTGTGCTATCCCCAATGCAGCTCTGATACCAGGCTGTGGCGGACCGGTGTCCGCTCATCCAGGATCGCACGGTGTGAGACGTCAATATGAAACTCTTGGACTCTTCATGTTCCTGAGTTCATATGAAACGCTGATCCCTTGCGTGCATTAGGCAAGTAAGTGGAAACCCCATCGTGTGGTCGGTAACGCGATAGTGTGTTCTTCTGGAAATAGCCTAGGAGGACAAACATAGCGCTTGCCATCGGCGTGTCCTGCAGGGCAGTAGGTGGTATATGTTGGGTTGATAAAATTCCCAACCATGATGACTTGTTTGCGATCTACTTGGGTTCCCCGTCGTGTGGTGTGAAAACACGATCACGTAACTTGAGACGTGGCTTAACTCAAGGACGGCCTTATGGCAATGATACGGGCGTATATTTTTACTTTCAAATATGGACCTGTCTGAAATGACAACAACCTTTGAGTGCATCACTATTGAGTGTTCTTCTGCAGGTGCTACCCTCGTACGTATCCCGTGTAGTACACGTTTGCGAGAGGCTGTTTTTAGTGCCACAATTGAGACGTATATGCCGGTATAATCCGGTTAGGATTTCCCTCTTTGTGAGGAACGTAGTACCGACACGTAATAATCATTTGTGTTAAAAACAATTTTGAAAAGGAGCTAAGATAACCAAGTGTTAATGGTTAGGACTATGGGTTTGTAGAAGAATTAAAAAAGTGGATTAGTTTAGCTTCAAGGATTTGAAAAACAGAGTGCTCAGTTTTGGGCAGCAAGTTTGCTGAATTTTAACAGAACATAACTAACAGGTTACTTAGCCAATGGAGGTGTGGGATATAGTTCTAGAAAGAGGTTTAAGTGCTCTACAACTTTGTTGTAGACTTCCATAGCAGAATCACATCTCAAACTGGTTGAAATTCCAGACGATTAGAAACTGTCCAGAACTAGGACAGATTCAAAAACTCTCTGGACTGTTCTGTTTTTCAAGCATAACTTCTTTTAGAGAAATCTAAAATTTGCATATGATACATTTTTGGAAATATTTGGAGATGCGTTACATCTTTTTAATTCAACTTGTTTGCAGTTGCAGCACGGAATTCAGTGGAATTTAGAGTTGAAAACAGCAAATTCCAAAGGAGGGGCTGTAAAAATTCTTCCAGAAATTCTGTTGATTTTGAATTATCATAACTTTTTAACCAGAGCTGATCTGGGGGCAAATAAATACTAGTTGTAAGGATACTGAAGTTAACTTTAACTTTGGTATTCAACTTGAGTTATTAAAATGCAAGGTGCCAAGTAAAAATCTGGGATATGTAGAAACTGGTCATTCTGGGCAGAGGAATGAACAGTTGAACTCATTTGAGAGATTGTTGTACTTAGTGGGGTGTTATTACTTCCCATGGGGTAGAACATACTCATGAGTTGTTATCTTCAACTAGTGAAAGAATTGAGTATATTAGTTATTGAAGTTTTTTTTTTGCTAGAGACCATGTTTGTGTCGTATTGAAGATAAAGGATAGTATACGTGATGACAAAGCGATATGAACGTCTCGTAGTGGCCAAATCTAGTGAGATGAACTTCCAAATAGGAAGTCCGTCAATTCAGATTTCACTAATTGTAGTTGGTCTGGTAATGGTGTAGCTTGTGCAAAGTTATTATATTATCCATGTACGAGATGTATCACATGTTTACTGTCATTATGTTTTACTCCTATTTTATGGACTGCATGAAGTATGATGTGGGACTGATTTTTTTGTCGTATGGTTGCAAATGGTTCATACCCGGACCACGCATGAGGTCGGGGGCTCTAGTCAGCAAGGGGGTGATGACTCCCAGCCACCTGCCTACGTCAACACCACGCAGAAACAACCACCACCGCCGCCTCCGCTTACACTAGCGACATGATTTCGGCGCTGGTGGGCTCTCGTGAGGAGCATACCAATCTGCTCCGCACGATTGTTCAGAATAAGTTCCATGCGGGAGGGGAGGGGGCAAAAAGACAGGGGGCCTCGTGAGCCCCACATCACGACGTACTCGGATTTCATGAGTACGCATCCTCCGGTGTTCACCGAAGAGGCAGAACCACTGGAGGCCGCCAACTGGCTGCGGACAATCGAGTCCAAGTTTGGGCTGCTCCAATGCACAGAGCGGCAGAAGACTCTCTTCTCGGCGCAGCAGCTTCACGGTGCCGCCGGTGCGTGGTGGGGGAACTATGTCGCCTCGCTACCTGCTGGCCACGCCGTGGAATGGAAAGAATTCCAGGAGGCGTTCCGCACCTATCACATACCTCCCGGGATGATGAAGAGGAAGTTCTAAGAGTTCTTGGAACTGAAGCAAGGCGGGAGGAGTGCCCATGACTACTCTCGCGTGTTTAACCATCTGGTGCAGTACGCGTCGGATTATATCTCCACCGAGGAGAGGAAGCGAGAGCAGTTCTATCGGGGGTTAAATCCCAAGATGAAGATGCATCTCGCGCAATGCAATCGCGGCACCTTCAACGAACTCGTCAATGCCGCGATTATGCAAGAGGATGCTCAGCGAGAATTTGCGGCTGAGCAGCGGAAGCGCAGCGCTCCACCGAGCAGCGGGGGTGGAGCTCCTCAAAAATACCGCATGGTGTATCGGACACCATCCGGTCAGCAGTGGCATCCACCGGCACAACCTCAACAGTTTGGGGGTTATCCTTATCAGCCACCCCCATTCCGACCGCCAATGCCACCACCGCAGCCGCAGCAACAGCAGCAGCAGCAGCAGACGGTGCCCCGGGATTTTCCACCGCACAACGCGCCCCGGGATTCCGTCCACCAGTCAGCGGAGAACCGCCTCGCTACACATGCTACACGTGTGGCCAGGCAGGTCATTTCTCGAAGGACTGTCCACAAGGGCAGCAAAGCAGCAGGCAAGCCCAATATCAGGGCGGTGCTCGAGGCTGACCACCAGTCAAGAAGGCAGGTCAGCGACCCGGAGGCGTTCGTTACCTCGACAATGAGGATGCCCCAGAAGGAGAGAACGTGCTAGCGGGTACGTTAACTCTCAACGACCAAGCAATCATCATTTTATTTTATTCTGGTGCAACCCACAACTTCATATGTGCATCATATGTGGTTAAGCATCAACTGCAAGCCTTTCCAACCGAGTGCTCATATATGATCTGCTCACCAGGAGGGAAGATTTCAGCAAATGTGATGATTCCAAAAGCACCACTGTGCTTACGTAGGAGAAAATATATCACTACTATGATTATTCTTGAGGTACAGAAGATTGATACAATCTTAGGAATGTCATGGCTAAGTTACCATGGCACTGTCCTGGAAACTTTATCACGGATGATTCACCTCAACTCTCCACTCCACCGTCCGCATTCCTTCATATTAGACAATCCGGTCCCGGAAGTTTCAGCCTCCTGTCATACTGAAGCTCCCAAGTTAGAGGACATCCCCGTAGTCTGAGAATACCCCGACGTGTTCCCGGATGATCTTCCGGGCATGCCACCTGAAAGGGATGTGGATTTAAAGATTGAACTTGCTCCCGGGACTACCCCAATATCACGGAGACTGTATAAGATGGCTCTGAATGAGCTGGCTAAGTTGAAGGAACAGTTAAATGACTTGTTTAGCAAGGGTTTCATTAGACCGAGTTCCTCGCCTTGAGGATGCTCGGCGCTGGTCGTCAAGAAGAAGGATGAAACCTTGAGCTTGTGTGTGGATTACCGACCGCTCAACACTGTCACCATCAAGAACAAATATCCACTGCCCCGCATTGACATCCTGTTTGACCAACTTGTGGGTGCAAGTGTGTTTTTCAAAGATATACCTTTGCTCCGGGTATCATCAAATAAAGATCCGGGCGGATGATATCCCGAAGATGGCATTCTCGACGAGATATGGCCTATATGAATACCTCGTCATGTCTTTTGGTCTCACCAACGCCCCGGCACATTTCATGTATCTCATGAACTCGGTGTTTATGCCGGAGTTGGACAAGTTTGTGGTGGTGTTCATTGATGATATCTTGGTTTACTCCAAGTCAAAAGAAGAACACGCCGAACACTTGTGAATCGTCCTTCAACGATTGCGGGACCATAAACTCTCTGCCAAGTTCACCAAATGTGAGTTTTGGATCAACCAAGTGCCATTTTTGGGACATATCATCTCAGAGGAAGGCATTGCGGTTGACCCAAGCAAGATTGAAGAACTGCTGAAATTGAAAGCCCCCACTGCTGTCCACGAAGTCAGAAGCTTCCTCAGTTTAGCGGGATATAGTCGGAGGTTCATCCCGAGCTTCTCCAAGCTTGCTAAGCCGATGACAGAGTTATTGAAGAAGGGGACGATATATGTTTGGCCCTCACCATGAAGGAGCATTACAAGCATTGGTGAAGCATCTCACAACAGCCTCGGTCTTAGCTCAACCGGATACGACCAAGCTTTTTGACGTATATTGTGATGCGTCCGGTATCGGGATTGGCTGCGTGTTGATGCAAGCAGGACATGTGGTCGCATATGGATCACGCCAACTTTGAAACCATGAGCAGCACTATCCGACTCATGATCTTGAGCTCGCTCCTGTGGTTTTGGCGCTGAAAATGTGGAGGCACTATATCGTGGGGAATTTGGTGCATCTTTACACCGACCACGAGAGCTTAAAATATATCTTCACCCAGAAAGAGCTGAATATGAGGCAAAGGAGGTGGTTAGAATTAATCAAAGACTATGAGATTGAGATTCATTACCACCCCAGCAAGGCAAATGTGGTTGCCGACGTGCTGAGTCAAAAATCTCATGTCCATAACCTCACCATTACACCGATGGAAGAGGAAGAGCCGAGTTTATACTTGGTTCCATATGGATCACTCTACAACCTTGCTCTCATCACTACAATTAGGGAGGATATTATTGCAGCTCATAAGGTTGACAAGGGCATCACACATCTCCGGAGACGGATAGACAGCGGGGATATCAAATGTTTCCCGAAGGATGATGAGGGGACGCTATGGTTCAGTGACCGCATAGTCGTATCCCGGAATTTGGAACTGAGAAAGAAGATCCTTAATGAAGCTCACTAGTCTAAGTTCTCCATTCATCCGGGCAGCAACAAAATGTACCAAGATTTAAAGAGAAAATTTTGGTGGACACGGATGAAGCGGGAAGTGGCTAAGTACGTATCCGAATGTGATACGTGTAGACGAGTGAAAGCGGATCACATGAGAAAATCAGAGCTGTTGCAACCCCTGAAAATTCCAGCATGGAAGTGGGAAGATGTGAGCATGGATTTCATTGTGGGATTATACCTGACTTCCAACAAGCATGATTCCATTTTGGTAATCGTTGACCGGTTATTCAAGTCGACTCACTTCATTCCCGTGCATACACATTTCCATGCCAGCAGGTATGCGGAGTTGTACATTGCAAGAATTTAATGCTTGCATGGAGTACCCAAGATGATAATCTCAGATCGAGGGGCACTGTTCATGGCTCGTTTCTTGGAGCAGTTGCACGCTGCTTTGGGTACAAAGCTGATTAGAAGCTCTGCCTATCACCCTCAGACAGATGGGCAAATTGAGAGGGTGAATCAAGTGTTAGAAGACATGTTGAGAGTGTGTGCCATCCACCACGGTAGAAATTGGGATGATCATGTGCCATTGGCGGAATTCTAGTATAACAATGTCTATCAAGCGAGTTTCAAGATGGCACCATATGAGGCTCTCTACGGTCGCAAATGCCACACCCCATTGAACTGGTGCGAGTCCGGTGAAAGGGTCACGTTCGGGATTGATTTGGTGAACGACACCGAAGAGCGCATTCGGATGATTCAAGCAAACTTGAAGGCCGCCCAATCCTGACAAAGGAGTTACTATAATAAGAGGATTAGGCCGCTGCACTTCGTTGTCGGGGAACACGTGTACTTCCGTGTATCTCCGATGATAGGTGTGCACCGATACGGCTTGAAGGGGAAACTAGTGTAAAAGCCCAAGAAAAGGGACTTGCAAAAACTTTTCTTCACCTCACAACACCACAGTTTTTATTGTGGACACCATAGGAAATGTTGTGAAGAGCAAGTAACCTCCATCAAAAGAATGATTAGAGGGGAAAGCCTTCACTTTCACAATGTAGGGTTTCTACACATGAGCATGAGAGGTTGAGCTCACCCCTAGGATTTAAAAAGTCTTGGGAAGGTTCAGTCCAAAGCTCATGCAAATTCAACAATTTTTGAGGCACTTTTGGGTTATTTGAAAAAGAGGCCAATTTGAATGTAAATTCAAATTGCAGCAACTTTCATCACCCAAATTTAAAAGTTAGCTCCATATCTATGCTCAGCACATTTTTCTGAGTAAACCCACCAATTTTCATCTCCATTGGAGCTCATGTTGTCAAGAGCTAAATTTGCAAGAATTCAAAACTGAATTTGAATTTCAGTTTAAATATGAACCACATTTAACCAAACAAAGTTTGAATTTGAGAATTCAAATTCAAACAAAGACTTGGGAGCTAAGTATCACATTAAATTGTGAGTAGCTGGTGGGATAATTAGCAAAAACAGAAAAGAAATATTAGGGAAAAAGAAGAAAGGGGGAGGCCCACAGGTCAGTGGCACACAGGAGGGGCAGTCGGTTGCTGCAGCCGACCCCGACTTCGCGCGCAAGCCAGGGAACGGCGGCGAGCCACCGAGGCAGCGATCGGCCACCTCACGGTGCCAAACCGCGGCTTAAAGGCCAGCGCACAGCCCACGCCGCCTTCCTCCTGCTTTCCAAACGAGAACCCCCCCCCCTACCGAGCTCCTTCCTCGTTTCCGCGCGAGCACAGAAACGCCGCCCTCTCTGATCGCCGGCGTCCGGCCAGCACAGGCACGCTCGTGCCCGACGAGCCACACAAGAAAGGACCGCCTTAAGGTGCTGATTCTTCTAGTCCCTACCGTTCGTCATTTCATGGGCTGTCGAGGGAGTATTTCGCCGGGAAAGCTTCGGGTGTCTTGAGACCGAGCTCCCACAAAATCCCAAAATTCGTGGGGGTTAGCTGATCACTGGGAAAACCGAGTCATGCACACGCTCTATACACGGCCACGACCACCTAGGATCGAAAACCAGTAAAAACCGTGGGCTAGGTTGACGGTTCTTTGAAGTTTTCCGAAGCACAGCCGATATCCGGCCTAGGTCGCCGGTGAGGTCATAGTTACCGCCGTTTTCACGGGGATCGGTGTCCATGTCCGTGACCAGCAGGTGTCAGCGGAGCTCCCCGAGCAAACCGCATCGAAAAAGGTGCGTGGGATGCCGAGTTCGACGTCGCCGGTGAGCTCCCGGCCGCTGTTGCCGTCGGGAGCCCTGTTCCGGCCATTGTCAAGCTCCGGGAAGGGCACCACCGTGTTCCCCAGGCCGGGATAGGCACAGGCGGCGAGAATCAGCAAGCTCCGAAGGCCGGAACCCCTCTCCGGCGAGAGCTCTGGCGAGCTCGGCGGCGGGATCGCGCGGGTGGCCGGAGGAGGACGAAGGGGTAGGCCCCACGCGTCAGCGGCTGGAGATAAAGGGGTGGGATTCTCTGTGGTCCGGGATCCAGTGCGGCCGCGCGGGAAGGAGTCTGTGGCCCCGTGTGGCTCGGATCCAGCGGTCGACACGTGTACGTGGACCCACCCGCAGGATTTAAACATTTCTGGAATTTCCAGTTTTAGTGCAAACTTTAGAACCCCATAACTTTTGCTAGGCAGCTCCAAATTTAGTGATTCAAATTGGGTTGGATTCATCTTGCCTAGCTCTGTTCAGATATACAACCCAATTTGTATTAAACCTATTAATTAATTCAGGAAAATTCTTTAAAGCTTTTCAGCAAAAGAATTTTAGAGGGAGTTTGGTTCATCCGAAAATCCCCAAATTTTGCCAGAATGTTCTTTAGGACATTAGTAAACCCCTGTAAAAGTTTCGGACCATTTGGAGTTGATTTGGTCAGAGCAATTCAAATTGGAAGGTGCTGTGTTCATTTGAATACAGAAACATTTTCAGAGAATCTCCAAAACTTGGAAATTCAATTCTGGGCAAACCTTGACTCCAAAAATGCTAGGAAAATTCATGAAAACTCTAGGAACTATAATTGAAATTGTAGTTCACTAAGTTGGGTATGAACAGGGGTCTGACCTCAGAATTAATTCCTCCTTGCTTATTTGCTAAGAAAATTATTCTGAGCAAACCACTCCATGAAAAGTGCTAAGGTTTGGTCCAGAGGGTTTTCTTGTGACAAGGAACTCACACAAAAATTCTCAGCTCCATTGGAGCTCTAGATCACCCCTGTCCTGTTTAATCACTTAAGGGATTATTATGGAAAAGGGGGAAAACCACTTAGCATTTAACCATGTGATTAAATCCAAGCCAAACCACCAACACCAGTTCATATTTAAATTCTTAAACAAAGTTCCAGGTATTAGAGGCTGGTTATTAGAACTAATAGTAGAAGTCTTACTCTAAACTCACATTTGCATATAAATTAACATGTAGTATTTCATTAACGTGTAGCCGTTGAAGAAGAGACTCTGGAAGTGCTGGACTTCCTTCTTCCGGACGAAGAACTAACTCCTGACCAGCAGCAACAAGGCAAGCCCCGGTTTGCATTAACCCTTTTATAAGTCTTACTTTGTTTACATGTGTCATATGAGGTATGTATGTGCATTAGGTATAGGATGAATGAAACCCCACTTGCATAACCAAAGGTTCCTAAAAGAATGAGGGTAGTGTCAAGGACCTCGAGTAGACAGGCTATGCTTAATGATTCATAGGACTTCGGTACAAGTCGAGTAGATGGAATCTACTCGCGAGATAGGCATTGGGACACACGGGTTCGGTTGAGTGATGTGAGATCACTTTAGTAATAAAAATGAGACTAGGCCGGGGCTAGGGCGCAGCAAGAGTGAGTCTTGTGTGCGCAGCCCTGCCCGTGTCGATTGAGGACCGATCCGTGTGCGGCCCTGCTGAACAAGTATTGAACGTACCGAAGGCATATCGGATATATGGGCCCCGATAAACCGATGTAGCCTAAACCTCCGGGCGTCGAGGCATAGCACACCGATTTATAGGTGTAGGTTGAGGGCAGCAAGGTGGAAATCTGCCTACGGGCATAGAGAGATGCTCCGTGTGGGGAACCTCCTGCTCGTTTCGGTGCGACCGGTTCGACGTTTGGGCTGTTGGGTGAAAGGTTGTCCCGTACGACATCGAGCGAGCGTGCTGTGCAGCTCCACGGGTGGGCGTACGTGACGTGCTCTTTGGGTTTTCCCTGCAGGTGTATATCGAGTCGATTCGCCGTCCCTCGCGGTGACGAGTACTGCTTGTTCACTGCGTCGTAACGTAGATTAATGGATGAAATATGTTGATTCAATGATGCTGATTGATATAATTGTATTTCTACATGTGTGCCACCAAATACTGCTTACTAAATTTCAGATTTCATGAACTGTTAACTTGTTGCTAAAAGATGAACTAAGGATGAACTTGTAGGCGTGTCCTTTTGCGGAAATGTTACTAACCTATGTCTTGGTATACCTCATGTAGAGTTTCATGCTTAGGTGAGTCGGTTAAGCCTTGCTGAGCCTTCGTGCTCACGGTTGCTGCTTAAGTGTTTTTCAGGTGAGGAGCCACCCACGGACTCGGAGTACGAGTCCACCGGCGAGGGTTACCCTCCGTCGGGGACCACGGCTGAGTGGGAGCCGTACACGCCGCGCTGAGCTGAGACGTGCATCTAGTGTGGGTTGCCCTAGGGCTGGGCAACCGACTTTTGCTAAATAGGTGGGCATGAGTTGTATAGTGTAGTCTTCCGCTGTGTAATCGAACAATAGTTGTAACTGAAGTTTGTACCTGTTTGTACAGTTTCAGCTGTTTTTCCCATGTAATATATTGTGTTCTTATGACGTGTGCTGTCGGGTGTCGCATCGCGCGGCACCACCCTCTGCGATCCTGGATGAGCGGATCCCGGTCCGCCACAACTAGCTCCCCGATTTATTGGACCCTATGCCATCACCGAGAAGTGTGGACCAGTGGCGTATAGACTGGAAGTACCGGCATATCTCGCTAGCGTTCACAATGCTTTCCATGTCTCCCAACTCCGGAAATATCTGAAGTATACAGCTGCTGTTCCCACCGAAGACATTGGCGAGTTGCAACCGGATTTGACTTGTGCTGAGTATCCGGTGGAAATTATTGATGAGAAGGCTCGGACCATGCATAACCGAACGCTGTGGTTCTACAAGATAGTGTGGAGCAACCACACCACTGAGGAAGCAACGTGGGAGAGCAATGACTTCCTTCACTCAAACTACCCGGATTTCATGGCGTCTCATCACGGGTAATTCCTCTTACATCTTTGTCTCTTCTTTTGTAATATCGGGACGAGATTCTTTTAAGGGGGGGATGTAAAAGCCCAAGAATTTACTTGCTAAAGTGTTCACCACATCACCACACCACAGCTCATTTTGTGGAAGTCTCATGAACATTTGTGAAGAGCAAGTAAACACCATCAAGAGGTGGATTAGAGGAAAAACTCATAACTCCGAAAAGTAGACATGAGAGGCTGAGCTCACCCTTAGACCCTAAATATTCCTAGTAGTGCTCATGCCAAGTCTATACAAATTCAAATCATTTTGAGGCACTTTTGGAGACATTTGTAAAAAGGGCTAGTTTGAATGCAAATTCAAATTCCAGCCACTTTCATCACTTGGATTCAAAAGTTGACTTCATATTCAAACTCAGCACATTTTTCTGAGTCACTCCACCAATTTTTACCCACATTGGAGTTCATCTTGTAGGGAGCAAATTTAAGCAAATTCAAACCCAATTTAAATTTTAACCTCACATATGCTCAAATTTCTTCAAACCAAGTAACAATTTGAACCATTCAAATTCAGAGGCCCAGAAATGTGGTTTGATCAAATTACCAGGGACAAGGGGGTCACATTATTTATGAGCAGTAGGAATTCAATTTTATAGGACAATTTTGGAGCTGCGGGGCCCTACTGTCAGCCACACATGGTTCCAAACCGACTGAACCCAGTTTACTCAGTGTATCACGCACTCAGTGGGATGAGGCGCCGTGACTTCGCGTCGAAGACCACCGAGCGGCGCCGGCCAGCCCCTGCTTCGGCATGGGAGGTGACTCAACAGGTGTTGCACCGTCCACTGCCCTCGGTTGGCTATAAAAGGGACGGGGTTGGCCGGCGAGCTTCCTTTTCAGTCATATCCACAAGCCGCCGCCTAGCCGCCCAGATTCCAATCCCGCGCAAGCCAAGCTACAATTGTTCAACGATCTGGACGTCGAGCAAATCTGTGCGCTAGCTTGTCCTCGAGCTCACCTCGCAAACCGTTCCTAGGTTCGTCCTTCATACGCAAAGAATTTTCCAGTTTAGGATCAGGAGCTCACTTTGGGACCCGATTAGGTTTAGGAGGAATTCGGGAGGATCATCGCGTGGGAGGTCAAACAGAGTTTAGAAATTGCATCTAGAGGTTCTTGCATCCCTCCTCGATCAAAAACTGGAAAGAAACACCCGCTGGAACCCTAGGTTCACCGAGGAACAGCTCGGCGGAAGAGGGGGTCGCCGGTGAGTTCCGGTTTGCCGGCTGTTTGGGTCCCAACCGAGGTCATGCCGAGCTTCCCGAGGCCGCCCTTGACGTGGTGACGCGATTAGATCACGAAGGGGGTGGTAGGAATGACGGGAACACGTTGCCGAGGGGGCACAGGGGCATAGCGCTCGTCGCTGGCGAGCTACGGTGGTTAGCCCGTGGCAGCAAGGTGTCCATCGTGTTCAGCATCCGAAGTTAGGTGGGGGCAGCTAGGTCGCCGGGAACGCTGACCTCGCCGAAGCTCCGGCGGCTCGGGGCGGCGGCGTCGCGAGGTAGACGAAGGCACAGGACCCATGTGTCATCCACAGGGCTAAGCGTGCATGCGGGTTAGTTTAAATTAAACGCATGGGCCCCGCTGTCAGTTACTGTTAAGCACGGGAAAGGATTTCCTTTAAAAAATAATTCGGGAATCAGCTCAATCTTTAGAAATTCATAACTTTGTGTAGAGTTGTCCAAATTTAGTGAACAAAATTTTGTTGGATTCAACTCTTCAAGTACTGTCCAGCAAAACAAGTTTCAGTTCATGAAACTTATTATTTGTCCAGAATTAATTCCCTAAATTTTAAACTGTGGGGAATTTTATCTGGAGATTTCCTTTATGGAAAATTCTGAAATTTGGTTAGGATGTTCATTTAAAAATCCTTGAGTCACGTGCAAGATTTCAGATCCATACATGTTCATTTAGTCCCCCTAATGGTGTGATTAAGTGAACTGCCCTGAGAAAATAGAAAAATGTACAGAAACATTTTTCAGAATTTTCTCAATTTTTTATTAGGGCATAACTTTCTCTAGGATTCTTCATATTACATGAAACCAACTCCATTAGAACCATCTCAATCTCTAGTTTCCAGAAAGCAATGGTTTGATCCATGAAAATCCCTGTAAATCCTTAGAAGCTCTAGTAATGACCATTTATATTTTTATTTGTGCAGAGCTCAAATGAGCTTTGTTTCAAATGAAGTTTGGTCAAGTTTCTGGTTAGGTTCTCACCAAGACAGTAAAAATTTCAGAGCCAAATGATATGTCTAGCTAGATTTATGGTCTTTATATGTTAAATTCCACACATTTGCATTTAAATTGACATATCAATTGAATTGATCACATGTAGTCGCTGAACGTGAGGAGACCCCGGAGGTTCTGGACTTCCTACTTTCGGAGGAGACACTAACACCTGACCAACAGCAACAAGGCAAGCCCTGGTTTGTATTTAGCAAGTTTATAAAATATTGTTTTATATTCACTTAGCTTGAGGTATGTGTGTGCATTAGGTGTAGGATGGATGAAACACCAAATGTAACCAGATATTTTCAATAAGAGTAAGGGTAGTGTCTAAGTCCTCGAGTAGTGCAAGCTGTGCTTAATGTTTATAGACTTCGGTACAAGTCAAGTAGTTGGAATCTACTCGCGAGTATAGGGTTCGGGACACACGGGATTGGTTCGAGATGGGAGACAACTCTAGCAAGAAAAATGAGACTGGGCAGCGGATAGGACGCCGCAAGAGGAAGTCTTGTGTGCGTATCCCTGTCCATGTCGATTGAGGACCGATCCGTATGGGCCCCGATTAACTGATGTAACCTAAGTTTGAATGTACCGAAGGCATATAAGATATATGGGCCCCGATTAACTGATGTAACCTATACCTCCGGGCATCGAGGCATGACGTACCAATTTATAGGTGTAGGTTGAGGGCAGCAAGGTGGAAATCCGCTAAAGGGCATAGAGAGATGCTCCGTGTAGGGAACCTCCTGTCCGTTTGGGTGCGACTGGTTCGACGTTTGGGCTGTTTGGTGAAAGGTTGTCCCGTACGACATCGAATGAGCGTGCTGTGCATCTCCACGGGTTGGCGTACATGACGTGCTATTCGGGTATCCCTGCAGGTGTATATCGAGTCGATTCACCGTCCCTCATGGTAACGAGTACCACTTGGTCACTGAGTCGTGACGTAGATTAACATATGGAACTTTTTGATTCAATATTGATGATAGAATAACTTGTATTGTTACATGTGTGCCACCAACTATTGCTCACTAAATTTCAGATTCATGAACCGTTAACTTGTGGCTAAAAAATAAATTAAGGATGAACTTGTAGGCGTGTCCTTTGCTGAAATTTGCCATCCTTTGTTTGTTATGACCTGCATGTAGAGTTTCTTGGGTAGGTAAGTCGGTTAAGACTTGCTGAGCCATCGTGCTCACGGTTGCTGCTCTGAGTGTTTGCAGTTGAGGAGTACCCCACGGACTCGTAGTACGAGTCCACCGGCGAGGCCTACCCTCCGTCGGGGACTACGGCTGAGTGGGATCCGTGCACGCCGAGCTGAGGTTGAGTGGAGCTAGTGTGGGTTGTCCGTAGGGACGGACAACCCTCTGAGATCCTGTGATGTACAGATTTTGGTCCGTCACAACAGTTGTAATTCCGCTGCTGTACATTAGAGTGTCCATAACTATTTGTAAAACAAATCTCTTGTTTATACACACTTGTGTACGTCTTGGATTCATTTCTGTGTGTGCTAGTCGGTTTGGCCTATCACGGCACCACCCAATGCGATTCCTGGAGTGGCGGGGCGACCGTCCCCCACACCTGCCCTATACCAATTTATGGCAGTAGCCCACTACAGCTACCTGATCCTGAAGATGCCAACCCTGAGTGGTGTTCTCAAGATCTGCAGAGACCACACTGCGGCTGTATTAGTGCTGGAGAAGCTCCAAGCGTTGGCAGCTGTGCAGGAGGCTGCTTCCGGTCACGCAGAAGCTAGCCGGCCGCCTCCAAGCATGCATCAGCGAGGAATGACATTTGCACCCCGTGTGCATCTCTAAGGCGGCGAGGACATTCCAGCCAAGGTCATCCAAGTCGGCTCCAATGCCGCCCAGACCACTCAAATCGCCGGGAGCCTGGGTACAAATAGGAAGACGTGCTCGTCACCTTCTTCCGGACTAATGTCGACATGTTTGCATGGAACCATCAGAAACGCCCGGGATCCCCAGGGAGGTGATTGAGCATCAACTGAAGATTTACCCCAATGGCAGGCTGGTTCAACAAAAGTCTCGGTAGCAATACATCGAGCGGCAAGACTTCATCCGTGGAGAAATCAAGAAGATGCTCGATGCTGGCTTCATCCGTGAGGTCCACCATCCTTGATGGTTGGCCAACCCTGTTGTCGTCCCCAAGGCTGGTGGGAAGCTTCAGATGTGCATCGACTACACCACCCTCAATGAGGCATGTCCAAAGGATCCGTTTCTTCTCCCCCGTATAGACCAAATAGTGGATTCTACATCCGGCTGTGATCTACTGTAATTCCTAGACGCATATTCAGGTTTCCACTAAATACCTATGTCTAGGGAAGGTGAAGAGCATTCTGCCTTCATCACAGTAGATTGTCTATACTGCTATGTATCCATTCCATATGGTCTCAAGAATGCCCTTCCCATTTTTGTACATGCCATGCATAAGACATTTGGGAATCTCATTCGTGAGCTAGTAGAGGTGTATGTCGATGACATCGTAGTAAAGGTTAAGTCGCAAGCATCTTTGCTCGACAACCTAACCCTAGTCTTCCTCGGACTGCATTTGACACACACGAAATTGAACCCAAACAAATGTGTCTTCGGGGTCTCTGCCGAGAAGCTGCTCGGTTTCTTGGTCTCACACCGAGGAATTGAAGCTAATTAAGAGATGATTAAGGTGATAGATCAGTCGGTTTATCTCTAGACTGGCTGAGCGGGCTATTCTGTTTATCAAAGTTCTGCGCAAATCCGGTCCATTCGTATGGACCGAGGAGGCGGATGAGGCGTTCCAGTTGCTGAAGAAGTTCCTCACGGTGCTACCGATCATGGTGGCCCCGGAACAAGGCGATCCTCTGCTCCTCTACATCGCTGCAACAACTGAGAACATGAGCGTAGTTATGGATGTGGAGGCTCCTGCCGCCGTTTGTCTAGAGTCCCATGACTCGGACTCCACAGGAGACCAACGGAACGGGGAAGTAGTCAGGTACCATTAATCCGAACCTGATGATCAATGCATATCCGGGTCCGAGCTCCCGAAATGCTGTCCGGACCCCGGAGCCTGGGGGCCTCGGGTCCCGCATCTCCCCAAGAAGATCAAGTATGGTCTCAGCCAGCTAGACCTGACAACCAGTGCACATCTGGGTCCTAGCTCTCAAAGCGCAGTTTCGGGCCCGGGGCCTCCGAGTCCCGGACGCTTACAAGAGGACGCATCGGACCCCTCCGGGAGGGTCCGTACCATATAGCGTCCAGTCTACTTCATCATCAAGGCCCTCCACGATGCCAAGACAAGATGTCTGCAGGTGCACAAGCTGCTCTATGCAGTCCTTGTTGCATCAAGGAAGCTGCGCCACTACTTTCTAGCTCACAAGATCTCAGTGGTCACCTCGTACCCACTGAGAACCTTCCTCCACAGACCCAACACAACTGGGAACGCAGCCAAATGGGCTGCAGAACTTGCAGAGTTCGAGCTGACTTCATACCGCGCCACGCGGTGAAGAGTCAGGCGCTAGCTGACTTCATGGCAGAGTGGACACCACCACCATGCCACCCAAAGGGGCAAGACATCGCTGGACCCGGGCCCAGAGCTCTGGTCTTCACTGGGTCTCATTGGACTCTATTCTTCGACGGCTCCTCGCACAAGCAAGGTGCCGGAGCGGGGGTTCTACTCCTCACACCAACCGGCGATCAGTTCAAGTACATGGTGCGACTTTTGAGTTCATGGCAACCAATAACATGGAGGAATATGAAGCTCTCATCTTCGGGTTAAAAAATGCATTGTCCCTCGGCGTCCAGCAGTTGTTGGTCAAGGGTGATTCTCAACTAATCATCAAGCAAGTCAAGGGACAGTGCTTCTGCATTGACCCACAGCTTGCAGCCTATCTCCCCCAAGTACAGAAGTTGGAGAAGGACTTCTTATCCTTGGATTTGTGCCATTTTCCCCATGCCAACCACACAATAGCCGACGACTTGTCAACGAAGGCTTCCACCTGAGCCCCAGTGCCTGAGGGGATCATTGAAAGGAAGTTGCTGCGACCTACCGCTTGGTCGACCGAACCAGGCAAAGGGGGCGAGATCAGCACCTCGAAGCTGGCGGTTCTGGCGGCCCTGCTACCATGGTTCCCGCCAAGGATCGTAAGCATCATCGGGGAATCTGTGCAACCCGTCGCTTAAGGTCCAAGTGCTCAAGTAGGTCCCGACGCATGGATCACGGAGATCCAGGACTACATGAAAGACAATATCCTTCCCGATGAACGTGTATCCGCTGAACGGATCACTCGGCTGGCTAAGAGATACATGCTGGTATAAGGGGATCTCTACTGGCATGGCGCTAATGGCGTCCTATTGCGGTGGATAACCCGGGAGGAGGGCTGCGACTTGCTCGCAGAGATCCATGGAGGCAAGTGCAAGAACCATGCATCTTCCTGCACGTTGGTCGGTAAAGCCTTCCGGCATGGCTTCTACTGGCTGACAGCTCACCAGGATGTCGTCGACCTTGTCAAGAGATGCAACACGTTCCAGTTCCACACCAAGCAGATCCACACACCGGTGCAGAAGCTGCAGATGATCTCGCCCTCATGGCCCTTCGCTCTGTGGGGGATGGACATCCTAGGGCCATTCCCCATATCCGTCGGGGGGTACCGGTACCTCTATGTCGCCGTAGACAAGTTCACCAAGTGGCCAGAAGCTGCCCCTATAGTAACAATCAACAAGCAGTCAAGTTCATCAAGTCAATCATCTGCCTGTTCAGGGTCCCAAACAGAATCAACAGTGACAACGGGACCTAGTTTACCAGTGTAGTATTCCAAGACTACCGCGAAGACCTAGGCACTCAAGTTTGCTATGCTTCCATTTCTCACCCAGAGAGCAACGGTCAAGTCAAGAGATCAAACGCCGAGACACTCTGAGGACTCAAGACGCGCACCAACAACAGCTTGAAGAAGCATGGTGCTAATTGGGTTGAAGAGCTTCTGTGTGCACTGTAGGCTAGCCGGACGTCCCTCAGTCACGCGACAAGGGAAACACCCTTTTTTCTGGTGTATGGGGTTGAGGTCGTCCTCCCCCCAGAAATCACCATGGGCTCATCCCGTGTCCAAGCGTACGACGAAGCCACGCAGGACCAGCTCCGGCGTGAATATATCAACCTTGTCAATGAACGAAGGCGGCAAGCAGCTGCTCGAAACAAGCGGTACTTCCAAGCGCTCCGGCGCTATCAGCAGCGGTTCGTGCGGAGTAGACAGCTTGAGGTTGGCGACCTGGTGCTTCAGCGAATACTTTCTCGAGAAAGGGAGAACAAACTCTTCCCTAGCTGAGAGGGTCCCTTCCGAGTGACACAAGTATGCTGCCTCGGGTGCGTCCGCCTAGCCACGGAGGATGGGGTACGTCTACCCAACCCATGGAACATAGAACACCTCCGTAAGTTCTACCCTTAGTGCAGCGGTAGGGTTCTTTTTTCTATGTAAGGGTGTCATAGCGTCTAGTAATAGCGCTTAGAACAGCTAAGCTCCTGAGGTGTCCTGCTACTCTTGTCATCAAGAGCGGGTCTTTGCCTTCTTGTATGGCCTGTTTCCTTTTGTGAAGGAAGCCTGAAATGAGAAAATTTTGTCTTACCCTGCATACTCTCTCTTTACAGTTTGTGCTCACTCATGCATATCAACTGTGAATGCATGTCCGGAGCCTGTCCTGCATACTTGTCCCAGGTCCTGTGGCGCCAGAAGGTCCCCTCGCTGAAAGGTTAACGCTCACGGGAGGTCCAGGACACGCAGCCTGCTTAGCCTGGTTCCGTACCCTAAGCCTGCAACACCGCCTCCCCTGCGCTATATTTGACTACTTGGGAGCCGGAAGGTACACGCCTACGGACAAGAAAGTAACCGGACCCCGAACATTGCCCCCTTTATTTTTCGTTCTTTATTTACATATTGCTCCGGCAGTTGACACGACCCCAACGGTCTTGTCGAGCTAGGATCACGCTGAGGGGTGCTGCGTTGCACCAGCACCGGATAACACACGTCAAAGGTACAAAGCGGAAGCGAAATTTTATTACATAAACGAGTTTATGAACATGTTTACATCAAAATAGGTCCAGTCTACACTCACGGGCATAGACTACGCATCAAGTCCACAGCCCTTGAACGTGTCCTTGCTAGCACACACGCACACTAACCCTGCGGCGTGCATGACTCCCACTCGACGGGGTTCCCCTCCTGGGGTTCCGTCTCCTCTTCAGGAGTCCCTTCCTCATAGAACCCTGCAAAAGCTTAAACACAAGCAGTAAGCACGAAGGCTCAGCAAGTCTGACCCGTCTCACCTAAACATGGAACTTCTACATGAGGGGTGATGGGTACAGGAGGTAAAACCATTTGCAAAGGACTCGCCTAATTATTCGGACCTTACATTCAAATTTTAGCAGCAGATTGTGGAGAACCTTACACTAAAGTACATGAGAGAGCCGCAATCAAACAAGAAACGCATTTCTCTCATGTACTTTGCCCAAAGTTGAAATGAACTTTAGTTAGCTCTAAACTACAGCAAGTCATTAGCAATCAAGTCCATCTTTCAATCAGCAACATTTTAACATGTAACTAGCCTGTTCTTTCTACGTCACGGTACAGTGAACAAGTGGTACTCACAGACTGCGAGGGACGGCGATTATAATCGATTTACACCTGCAGGGTTACCTGAATAACCCGTCACGTACGCCCGTACTCGATGTTGCCTACAACAACCATCATGGACGCCGTACGCAACTACCTTTCACCCGTTAGCCAAATGTTGAACGGTCCAATCGTTCCGATCAAGAGGTCTCTGCACGCGCATCTCAGTGCCGCCAGCCAATTTACAGCTCGAGCTCTCAACCTACCCTCTGAACGACCAGCTATGCCTCAACACCCAGCTACCCGAGTTACATCAGTTTCCCGGTTCCCATATAGCCGGTAGGTCTTCGGTACTGTTCTAGCTTGTTCAACAGGCCCGCACACGGCTCGGTCCTCAATCGACACAAGCGGAGCTACAGCACACAGGCCCCAAAGTCCTGCTTCCCTTACTCTCCGCTTGGTCTCATTTTCTTGCCATGTGTTTCATGTGCTATCACTACCCGAGCGATGTGCCTCTAGCCTATTCTCGCGAGTAGTTCCAACTACTCGACTTGTACCGAATCCTACTCTATCTTAGCATTGCAGTAGCTAACGGAGTTTGCAATCCTAAACCCAACCCATGGTTTTCTTGGCTATGCAGTTGGGTTTCCAAACAAGACTCTTATGCAAAGAATAAAGTAATCAAGTATGTGCTCAAAACAATAAAAATTTGTAAAAGGTTAATGCAAACCGGAGCTTGCCTTGCTACTCTTGGTCGTAGGCTAACTGCTCCTCTGGAGTAACGAAGTCTAGGACTTCGGGTTCCTCCTCGACCTTAGCGACTACATGATAGAAGCAATACATGTATTAATTTAAATGCAGTTGTATTAACTTTTAAACTTGTAAAGTCTATAACTCTTACTAGACAAGCCCAATGACTGTGAAACTTTTACTGTGGCTGGGTTACAACCTAAACAGAGACTTGGTCAAGGTTTAGTTGCAGCAAAGCTCATTTGAGCCCTCCACAATTAATCATGTACTTGACCTTAATTGAAGGCTTTTAGGGTGTTCTAAGGATTTTCATGAAACAAACTATGACTTTCTGAAAACTAGATTTTCAGAGGGTTCTAATGGAGTTGTCCTCACTTAATTTGAAGTTTCCTAGCTAAAGATATGAGCTAAACAATTTCAGAGAAAATTCTGAAAATGTTTCTGAACATTTTCTATTTTCTCTGGAACAGTTTCACTAATCACACCATTAGGTGGATCAAATTAGCTCAAATGGATCTGAAATTTTTATGGTAGTTCAGGGATATTTTGGTGAACATCCCAGTAAAATTTCAGGATTTTCCTCCAAAGGATTATCCAGTTAAAATTCCAAACAGTTTAAAATTTGAGGAATTAATTCTGGAGAAATAAGGATTTTCATGAAGTGAACTTGATTTGCTAGAAAGTTATCAGAGAGCTGAATCCAACAAAATTTGGTTCACTCGATCTAAGCTTTCTAGCCAAAGTTATGAGGATTTGAAGTTTGGAAGAAATCTGAAAATCGGGGGAAAAAGTTTAAACTCTCGGGGGCCCGCGGGGACACGTGTTGAACGCGGAGGTGTCCGGCACACCGAGGCCCACAGGGTATTTGCGCGCCAGCACAGCCGATCCCGGCCACACCCGATCCCGATTTAAATTCTTCAGCCGCTGACACGTGGGCCAGCCGGCTTCGTCTTCCTCCCGCCGCTATCTCGCACCCGCGCCGCCGACCTCGCCGGAGCAGACCCGGAGCTCGCCGGCTCGCCGCTGCCGGACCTCCCATGGTCTGAAACTCGCCGCCAGGGGGTTGTCGACGTCGAGGAGCGCGTCGGTGGTGTCAAGTCAGGCTGGGGGTGACCGGAAATAACCCGGCGACGTGTCGCGGCCTCGGTTGAGGTTCGGCGCCGTCGACCGTGGGTTCTAACCCGCCAACACCTCGAACAAATGGTCCTACAGCATCAGTGTACCTCTAGGAAGCTCGACAAGGTGTCAAAAGGGTTCAGGGATCGCGGCAAGTTGGTCTGCACCGTGTGACCGATCGTGCCAGCCATGACCGCCCTTGATCGAGCTCGAAATTCGTCACTCCTAGACAGTTTCACGCCACGGATGCAGAAAAGAACTTGATCGCCGGCAAGTCCAGCGTCTATGTGCAAGATTTGATAACCACCGAAAGATCATAGAGTGAGAATTTGAAGAATCCGTACAGGAAGCTCGATTTACGGTCGCCGGAGCAAAAACTGGAAATTCTCTGTGGATTCTTCACGGTTTGCTTCCAAACTTGGAGGAGAGCAGCACGGTGGTCGCGCGCTCCTGTTGCCTCTCTTGCTGGACCGTGAAAACGCCTGTGGAACGCTGTCCACGGGCGCCTGACTCTCGGCTGAGGCTAGGTCGCCGCGGTGGCGATCGTTTTCGGGCAAAGGAGGTCGGAGCTCGGGGTTTCTGGCGTTGGGGAGGTGGAGTGCGACCTCAGGTTGCTGTCTAGAAGCTCAGGAACGAAGGAGGAGATTGTTTTTCTGGTTTTCCCGATTGAGCAGAGAGCTGTGGCGAGAAACAATGCCGCTGCTCGGGTTTGCACGCGAGAAGATAAAGCCGGCCGACTCCTGCTCGGCTGAGGCGGTGCCGGTCGCGTGGGGGTGCGAGAGAGCCACCCTGGGCGCCAGCGCGCGGAGAGGGGAAGCAGCTGGTGGCGCCGGTATCTGCTCGGTGGCACAGCCGACAGCTGCTCGGTATAATTTCCCACCGAGGCTGTGACTTTGTGTGCAAGTTTTGCCTCCTTCTCTGTATGACATGTGGGTCCCACCCGGGGTTTTAACCTCTGAAATTTACTCCTAATCACTGTTGTAAACAGTGAGCCCCAAAATACCCCTGGTGACTCAAATTATTCACCCATGAGCCATTTGAATTGAGTAGAATTCAAATTGTGTTTGGTTTGAAAGAATTTCAGCACAAATTCAGTTTTGAATTCAAATAAAGTTTGAATTTGTCCCACTTAGCTCATGTCAAGATCAACTCCAAATGGAGTGAAAATTGGTGTGTGAGCTCATAAAAATGTGCTGAATAAGAATATGCCTCCCACTTTTAAATTCATGGGATAAAAACAGTTTGAATTTGAATATGTTTTCAAAATGCCCTCTTTCTAGCTATACCCAAAATGACCTCAAAAAGGTTTTGAATTTGGGTGAAACCTGGCATGGACATCCTTAGCAATGTGTAGGAGTTTTCATATGTCCAGCCCACCTATATCACATGTGGGAAATACCACTTTTGCAATATGTGAGTTTGTTTTGCTAATGAGCATGTTGATGGTGGTTACTTGCTCTTCATTTGTGTTCATCAACTTTCCTCAAATGAGGTGTGTGTGTATGGTGATGAACACTTCAATTATATGTCAAAAACTGAGGCCCTTACATTCCTCCCCCCTTAAAAGAATCTCGTCCCGAGATTATAAGGTGAAAGTGAGAGAGAGGATGGTGGAAATTACCGGATATGCGACGTGAAAAAGTCGGGGTAGTTAGCGCGAAGAAATCCTTCGCTCTCCCATGTCGCTTCGTCCATGGAGTGATTACTCCATAGAACCTTGTAGAACCACACTGTACGGTTGCGTGTGGTTCGGGCCTTTTCACCAATAATCTGCACCGGTTCCTCCCGATAGGTGAGATCCGGTTGCAGTTCTTCAATATCTTCCAGTTGAACGGTGGTTGATAGCTTAAGACACTTCCTCAGCTGGGCAATGTGAAAGATGTCGTGCACACCGGAAAGTGCTTCTAGTAATTTCAGCCGGTATGCCACTGATCCACATCTTTCTGTAATCTGGAATGGACCGATGAATCGGGGTGCCAACTTTCCTCTCACCCCAAATCTGTTTACGCGCTTCATTGGAGACACGCGTAGATATACGTGATCTCCAACTTCGAATTGTAATGGGCGCCTTCTCCGGTCCGCATACTGTTTCTGCCGGGATTGAGCGGCTTTTAGGTTCGCTTGAATCAGTCGAACCTTTTCTTCCACGTTGTTGACAAGGTCAATCCCGAAGGTAACCCTTTCGCCAGACTCACACCAGTTCAACGGTGTGTGGCATTTTCTTCCGTATAGCGCCTCGTAGGGCGCCATCTTTATGCTGGCTTGGTACCCATTGTTGTACGAGAACTTGGCTAACGGCAAGTGATCATCCCAATTCTTGCCGTGATTGATAGCACAAGCTCGTAGCATGTATTCTAAGATTTGATTTACCCGCTCGGTTTGCCCGTCTGTCTGCGGGTGGTACGCTGAACTACGGATCAGCTTCGTCCCTAAGGCAGCGTGTAGCTGCTCCGAAAAACGGGACATAAATAAAGTGCCCCGATCAGATATGATGGTACGGGGTACGCCGTACAAGCATAGGATCCGTGAGATGTACAGTTCAGCGTACTTCTTGGCGTTGTAGTTGGTGTTGACCGGGATGAAATGGGCAACTTTGGTGAGCCGATCGACGATCACCCACACAGAATCGTGCTTCTGAAAAGTTGTGGGTAAACCAACGATGAAGTCCATGCTCACATCCTCCCACTTCCAGGCAGGAATGCCCAGGGGTTGTAGCAGTCCCGGTTTCCGCATATGGTCTGCCTTCACCCTTCGACACGTATCACACTCGGACACGTATTTTGCAGTCTCACGCTTCATCCGTGTCCACCTAAACTTGCTTCTGAGTTGTTGATACATTTTGTTGCTGCCAGGGTGAATAGAAAACTTTGACAAGTGAGCCTCATCAAAGATTTTCTTCCGTAACTCCGGGTTACGTGGTACAACGATCCGGCCCTTGAACCATATGACGCTGTCTCCGTCCTTCTGGAAACATTTCAGCTTGCCACTGTCTACACGTCTCCGCAAATGCGGCATACCCTTGTCATGTTTCTGAGCTACCGCTCTCTTTTCACGGATGGTGGGGATCAAAGCTAGGTTGTAGAGAGCTCCATGTGGAATCACATACAGTGATGGTTCGCTCTCTTCCAACGGTGTGATGGTCAGATTGTTGACGTGTGACTTGCGGCTTAGCGCATCTGCCACTACGTTTGCCTTGCCCGGATGATAGTGGATCTCTATTTCGTAATCCTTTATCAGTTCCAACCATCTTCGCTGCCTCATGTTCAGCTCCTTCTGAGTGAATATGTACTTGAGGCTTTTGTGGTCGGTATATAAATGTACGAGGTTACCGAGTAGGTAGTGCCTCCACATTTTCAGTGCAAGTACCACGGCAGCGAGATCCAAGTCGTGAGTTGGATAATTTTGCTCATGGTTTCTAAGCTGCCGTGATCCATACGCGACCACCCTTCGGTCTTGCATCAGCACACATCTGAGCCCAATGCCGGATGCATCGCAGTACACATCGAACGGTTTTGTTGTGTCTGGCTGCGCCAAAACCGGTGCTGACGTCAGGTGCTTGACTAAAGCCTTGAATGCTGCTTCACATGTTGGACTCCAAACATATTTGGTAGCCTTCTTCAGCAGCTCTGTCATTGGCTTGGCAATCTTCAAGAAGTTCGGAATGAACCTCCGATAATATCCCGCGAGTCCGAGAAAACTCCGTACCTCGTGAACAGTTCTCGGGGATTTCCAATTCAGCACTTGAGTGATCTTGCTCGGGTCCACAGCGATACCCTCCGCTGAGATGATATGCCCGAGAAAAGGCACTTGTGATATCCAAAACTCGCATTTGCTGAATTTCGTGTATAACTTGTGATCCCGCAGCCGTTGCAAGACTATACGCAGATGTTTCTTGTGATCTTCTTCCGACTTGGAATATACCAGGATGTCATCGATGAAGACCACGACAAACTTGTCCAGCTCGGGCATGAATACCGAGTTCATTAAATACATGATGTGAGCTGGAGCATTGGTGAGGCCGAAGGACATGACCAGGTACTCATAAAGTCCGTACCTCGTCGAGAAAGCTGTCTTTGGAATGTCCTCCGCCCTTATCTTAATCTGATGGTACCCGGATCTTAAGTCCATCTTGGAAAAGATCTTTGCTTCAACCAACTGATCAAACAACATGTCGATCCGTGGCAACGGGTACTTGTTCTTGATGGTTACGGCATTTAATGGACGATAGTCCACGCAAAGCCGCAACGTCTCATCCTTCTTTTTTACAAATAATGCCGAACAGCCCCATGGCGAGGAGCTCGGCCTAATAAAACCCTTCTCCAGTGACACGACCCCACTGGTCCTGTCGAGCCAGGATCACGCTGAGGGGTGCTGCGTTGCACAACACCGTATAACACACGTCAAAGGTACAAAGCGGAAGCGGAAGCTTTATTACATAAACAAGTTTATTAACATGTTTACATCAAAATAAGTTTAGTCCACACTCGCGGGCGTAGACTAAGCATCAAGTGCACGTTCAGCCCTCGAACGTGTCCTTGCTAGCACACTCGCACACTAACTCTGCGGCGTGCACGACTCCCACTCGACGGGGTTCCCCTCCTGGGGTTCCGTCTCCTCTTCGGGAGTCCCTTCCTCATAGAACCCTGCAAAAGCTTCAAACACAAGCAGTGAGCACGAAGGCTCAGCAAGTCTGACCCGTCTCACCTAAACATGAAACTTCTACATGAGGGTGATGGGTTGCATGAGGTAAAAATCATTTGCAAGGACTCGCCTAATTAGTAGAACCTTACTTTCAAGTTTTAGCAGCAGGTTGTGGAGAACTTTACGCTAAGGCACATGAGAGAGCCGCAATCAAACAAGAAACGCATTTCTCTCATGTACTTTGCCCAAAGTTGAAAAGAACTTTAGTTAGCACTAAGCTACAACATATCATTAACAATCAATATCCAACTTTCAATCAGCAACATTTTAACATGTAACTAGCCTGTTCTTTCTACGTCACGGTACAGTGAACAAGTGGTACTCACTGACCGCGAGGGACGGCGATTATAATCGATTTACACCTGCAGGGTTACCCGAACAACCCGTCACGTACGCCCGTACTCGATGTTGCCTACAACAACCATCACGGACGCCGTACGCGACTACCTTTCACCCGTTAGCCAAATATTGAACCGGTCCCATCGTCCCGAGCAAGAGGTCCCTGCACGCGCATCTCTGTGCCGCCAGCTGATTTACACCTCGAGCTCTCAACCTACCCTCTGAACGACGGGCAATGCCTCAATACCCAGCTACCCGAGTTACATCAGTTTCCCGGTTCCCATATAGCCGGTAGGTCTTCGGTACTGTTCTAGCTTGTTCAACAGGCCCGCACACGGCTCGGTCCTCAATCGACACAAGCGGAGCTACAGCACACAGGCCCCAAAGTCCTGCTGCCCTTACTCTCCGCTCGGTCTCATTTTCTTGCCATGTGTATCATGTGCTATCTCTACCCGAGCAATGTGCCTCTAGCCTATTCTCGCGAGTAGTTCCAACTACTCGACTTGTACCGAATCCTACTCTATCCTAGCAATGCAGTGGCTAACGGGGTTTGCAATCCTAAACCCCAACCCATGGTTTTCTTGGCTATGCAGTGGGGTTTCCAAACAAGACTCTGATGCACAACATAAAGAAAACAAGTATGTGCTCAAAACAATAAAAATTTATAAAATGGTTAATGCAAACCGGGGCTTGCCTTGCTGCTCTTGGTCGTAGGCTAGCTGTTCCTCCGGAGTAACGAAGTCTAGGACTTCGGGTTCCTCCTCGACCTTAGCGACTACATGATAAGAACAATGTATGTATTAATTAAATGCTTTTGTATTAACTTTGAAGTTGTGAAGTCTATAACCTTTACTAGATAGACCTAATGACTGTGAAACTTTTACTGTGGCTTGGTTACAACCTAAACAGAGACTTGGTCAAGTTTTAGTTGCAGCAAAGCTCATTTGAGCCCTCCACAAATAATTATGTCCTTGACCTTAATTAAAGGCTTTTAGGGTGTTCTAGGTATTTTCATGAAACAAACTATGACTTTCTGAAAACTAGATTTTCAGAGGGTTCTAATGGAATTGGTCTCACTTAATTTGGAAGTCTCTAACTAAAGATATGAGCTAAACAATTTCAGAGAAAATTCTGAAAATGTTTCTGAACATTTTCTATTTTCTCTGGAACAGTTTTACTAATCACACCATTAGGTGGACTAAATGAGCTCAAATGGATCTGAAATTTTTATGGTAGTTCAAGGATATTTTGGTGAACATCTCAGCAAAATTTCAGGATTTTCCTCCAAATGATTCTCCAGTTAAAATTCCTAACAGTTTAAACTTTAAGGAATTAATTCTGGAGAATTAAGGAATCTCATGAAGTGACACTTGATTTTCTGGAAAGTACTCAAAGAGCTGAATCCAGCAAAATTTGGTTCACTCAATTTGGAGCTTTCTAGCCAAAGTTATAAGAATTTGAAGTTTGAAGGAAATCTGAAAATCGGGGAAAAGTTTAAACTCGCGCGTGGGCCCAGGAGACACGCGTCGCACGCCGAAGCGACAGCACACCGCGGCCCACAAGGCTTTTGCGCGCCAGCACACCCGATCCCGGCCGCAGCCGGATCCCGATTCAAAATATCGTCCGCTGACAGCTGGGGTCCACCCCCTTCTTCAACCTCGTGACACCCGCGCTCCGCCGCCGAGGGACCTCGCCGGAGAGCTCGCCGCCGGCTGCTGTACAGCTTCAAACTTCTTGATTCTGGCCGCCCCTGCCTACTTTTACTTGGGGAACATGATCCGAGGGTCAGCTGCTCATGACAACGGCCGGAGCATGGTCGGCGACGAGCCGCCATATCGGAACGACTTCGGCCATGTCGGCTGATGCTCCTAGTGCCTCAGCTACTTGGGAAACCGGTCGGGGAGCATCAGTGGACCTCAGAGAAGGTCGACATGAACTCGGGGCAGCTCGGGGAAGGCCCGAAATAGGTCCTCACCGTGCGCCCGATACCCCCCGTGCGTTCCGCCATTAGTAGACCTTGAATTACGCCGGGCACAGAAGTTCTCCGGCCCAGAGTTGTGAAGGCAACTTGTGCGTCACCGTGTCTAGTTCGTGTGGGAGTGGCCTGAGGCCCTCTAATCCTTTCTAGAGCACGAATTAAACAGAATCGTACCCGAGGGTCGTTCTGCACACAGAAAGGGGAAAAGTGGAAATTCGCCGCCGGTGAGCAACCACTCGAGCTGTGGCTCGGGGATGAGCAGCACCGATCACTTGCGCGTCCAAGGGTGCCTTGGCTCGGGCGTGACAACGCCCAGGTTGGGCTGTCCACGAGAGCCCGAGGTGCGGCGGTTTCCAGTTCCGAGTTTGATCTTTCGGCACAGCCGATATCACTCGGTTTCAATCGATTTCTATCAATGGGAAGGATGGAGGATGGTCGCTAGTACCTGGCTGGGACCCTGGAGTGGAAAGAGGAAGCTGCGATCAGCTCGATCCAGCAGGAACTCGAGCGCCGGTGATGGCAGTGGAGAAATGGATCGTGCACGTCGGCAGCTCGGGGAATGGCGACTGAAGCACGCCGGGGAGGGAATAAATAGGCCGGTCGGCCGGTCTCCGGCTTGGGGCACGCAGCAGGAGCTGGCGCCGGCTGCCCCCTTCGGTGGCGCGCGCGCACAACAGCCGGGAACCGACTGAACTGTGGTTCAGTCGGTTTGCTTTGAGGCTGAGGCTGACATGTGGGTCCCACTCCTCTTTTAACCTCTGAAATTTATTCCTAACAGCTGTGGTAAACAGTGAACCCTATTCTACCCTTGGCAACTCAAATTATTCACCCAAGAGCCATTTGAATTGATCAAAGTTCAAATGAGGTTTGGTTTGAATGAATTTCAGCACAAGTGCAGTTTGAAATTCAAATAAAGTTTGAATTTCTCCCCCTTAGCTCATGTCAAGATCAACTCCAAATGGAGTGAAAATTGGTGTGTGAGCTCACAAAAATGTGCTGAGCAAGAATATGCCTTCCACTTTTAAATTCAGTGGGTGAAAACAGTTTGAATTTGAATATGTTTTCAAACTGCCCCTTTCCTATCTACACCCAAGATGACCTCATAAATGTTTTGAATTTGGGTGAAACTTGGCATGGACATCCTTGGCAAAGTGTAGGAGTTTTCATATGTCCAGCCCATCTATATCACATGTGGGAAGTACCACTTTTGCAATGTGTGAGTTTGTTCCCTAATGAGCATGTTGATAATTGTTACTTGCTCTTTATTTGTGTTCATCATTTTTCCTCAAATGAGGTGTGTGGTGTGGGGATGAACACTGCAAATGGGTGTCAAAAACTGAGGCCCTTACATTCCTCCCCCCTTAAAAGAATCTCGTCCCGAGATTATAAGGTGAAAATGAGAGAGAGGACGGTGGAAAAATTACCGGATATGCGACGTGAGAAAGTCGGGGTAGTTAGTGCGAAGGAATTCTTCGCTCTCCCATGTCGCTTCATCCATGGAGTGATTACTCCACAGAACCTTGTAGAACCACAACGTACGGTTGCGTGTGGTTCGGGCCTTTTCATCAATAATCTGCACCGGTTCCTCCCGATAGGTGAGATCCGGTTGCAGTTCTTCAATGTCTTCCAGCTGAACGGTAGTTGATAGCTTGAGACACTTCCTCAGCTGGGAAATGTGAAAGACGTCGTGCACACCGGAAAGTGCTTCTGGTAATCTTAGCCGGTATGCCACCGATCCACATCTTTCGGTAATCTGGAATGGACCGATGAATCGGGGTGCTAACTTTCCTCTCACCCCAAATCTGTTTACGCCCTTCATTGGAGACACTCGTAGATATACGTGGTCTCCAGCTTCGAATTGTAACGGACGCCTTCTCCGGTCCGCATACTGTTTCTGTCGGGATTGAGCGGCTTTTAGGTTCGCTTGAATTAATCGAACCTTTTCTTCCGCGTTGTTGACAAGATCAATCCCGAAGGTAACCCTCTCGCCAGACTCACACCAATTCAATGGTGTGCGGCATTTTCTCCCGTATAGCGCCTCGTAGGGCGCCATCTTGATGCTGGCTTGGTACCCATTGTTGTACGAGAACTCGGCTAACGGCAAGTGATCATCCCAGTTCTTGCCGTGGTCGATAGCGCAAGCTCGTAGCATGTCTTCTAAGATTTGATTTACCCGCTCCGTTTGCCCATCCGTCTGCGGGTGGTAGGCTGAACTACGGATCAGCTTCGTCCCCAAGGCAGCGTGGAGCTGCTCCCAAAAACGGGACACAAATAAAGTGCCCCGGTCCGATACGATAGTACGGGGTACGCCGTATAAGCATAGGATCCGTGAGATGTACAGTTCAGCGTACTTCTTGGCGTTGTAGTTGGTGTTGACCGGGATGAAATGGGCAACTTTGGTGAGCCGATCGACGATCACCCACACAGAATCATGTTTCTGTAAGGTGGTGGGTAAACCGACGACGAAATCCATGCTCACGTCCTCCCATTTCCAGGCAGGAATGCCTAGTGGTTGCAGCAGTCCCGGTTTCCGCATATGGTCTGCCTTCACCCGTCGACATGTATCACACTCGGACACGTATTTTGCAGTCTCTCGCTTCATCCGTGTCCACCAAAACTTGCTTCTGAGTTCTTGATACATCTTGTTGCTGCCGGGGTGAATAGAAAACTTTGATAAGTGAGCCTCATCAAAGATTTTCTTCCGTAACTCCGGGTTTCGGGGTACGACGATCCGGTCCTTGAACCATAGGACGCCGTCTCCGTCCTTCCGGAAACATTTCAACTCCCCACTGTCTACACGTCTCCGCAAATGTGATATGCCCTTGTCATTCTTCTGGGCTGCCGCTATCTCTTCACGGATGGTGGGGATCAAAGCTAGGTTGTAGAGAGCTCCATGTGGAATCACATGTAGTGGTGGTTCGCTCTCTTCCAACGGTGTGATGGTCAGATTATTGACGTGTGACTTGCGGCTTAGCGCGTCTGCCACAACGTTTGCCTTGCCCGGATGATAATGGATCTCTATCTCGTAATCCTTTATCAGTTCTAACCATCTTCGTTGCCTCATGTTCAGCTCCTTCTGAGTGAATATGTACTTGAGGCTTTTGTGGTCGGTATATAAATGTACGAGGTTACCGAGTAGGTAGTGCCTCCACATTTTCAGTGCAAGTACCACGGCAGCGAGCTCCAAGTCGTGAGTTGGATAATTTTGCTCATGATTCCTAAGCTGCCGTGACCCATACGCGACCACCCTTCGGTCTTGCATCAACACACATCCGAGCCCAATGCCGGATGCATCGCAGTACACATCGAACGGTTTTGTTGTGTCTGGCTGCGCCAAAACCGGTGCTGATGTCAGGTGCTTGACTAAAGCCTTGAATGCTGCTTCACATGCTGGACCCCAAACATATTTGGTAGCCTTCTTCAGCAGCTCTGTCATTGGCTTGGCAATCTTCGAGAAGTTCGGAATGAACCTCCGATAATATCCCGCGAGTCCGAGGAAACTCCGTACCTCATGAACAGTTCTCGGGGATTTCCAATTCAGCACTTGCGTGATTTTGCTCGGGTCCACAGCGATACCCTCCGCTGAGATGATATGCCCGAGGAAAGGCACTTGCGATATCCAAAACTCGCATTTGCTGAACTTTGCGTATAACTTGTGATCCCGCAGCCGTTGCAAGACTATACGCAGATGTTTCTTGTGATCTTCCTCCGACTTGGAATATACCAGGATGTCGTCGATGAAGACCACGACAAACTTGTCCAGCTCCGGCATGAACACCGAGTTCATTAAGTACATGAAGTGAGCTGGAGCATTGGTGAGGCCAAAGGACATGACCAGGTACTCATAAAGTCCGTACCTTGTCGAAAAAGCTGTCTTTGGAATGTCCTCAGCCCTGATCTTAATCTGATGGTACCCGGATCTTAAATCCATCTTGGAAAAGACCTTTGCTTCGACCAACTGATCAAACAACATGTCGATCCGTGGCAACGGGTACTTGTTCTTGATGGTTACGGCATTTAATGGACGGTAGTCCACGCAAAGCCGCAACGTTTCATCCTTCTTTTTGACAAATAATGCCGAACAGCCCCATGGCGAGGAGCTCGGCCTAATAAAACCCTTCTCCAGAAGGTCCGTGAGCTGAGTCTTCAGTTCAGCCAACTCCTTGGGCGCCATCTTGTACGGCCTTCGGGATATTGGCATGGTTCCCGGTGCAAGTTCAATCTTGAACTCCACCTCTCTATCGGGTGGCATCCCCGGCAAATCATCCGGGAATACATCAGGGAATTCTCGGACCACTGGAATGTCTTCCAATCTGATGGTTGTGGCTTGATAGACACTTGGAAGTTTTATTTCTGGACTGTCCAGAAATAATGAGTGAGAACCGTGCACTCCTGAGTTTAAGTGCACGACTCGGAGGACGGTGTCTAAAACAGCGCCGTGGCGGTTTAACCACGACATCCCTAGGATGACATCGACCTTCTGTCCCTCTAAGATAATGAGAGACGTGGGGTACACTCTACCCGCTAAGCATAATGGTGCTTTGGAGACCATTACGCTTGCTGAAATCTTCCCACCCGGTGAACAAATTAAATATGGACTATCGGTGGGTAGTATTGGCAAGCTGTGTTTAGCAATGAAAGCTTGGCTAATAAAATTATGCGTGGCGCCTGAATCAAATAGTACTATAGCGGGATGCTGGTGGAGTTGGAACATACCCGCAAGGATTGGCTCGCCCTCCGGCACGTCCTCAATGGCAAGCTGGTGGACAGCACCGGGCCTAGGGTTTGCCCGCCGCGCATTAGTAGGGTTCCGGGGTTGATTCCTCCCCGGAAACTGTGGTGCCACTCCGCCCTCATTTGGAGACTGAGATTTGCCTCCGCGGGGTTGTACCTTGGGCAACTCGGGTCTGTTGCCTCCAGGTACCTCTCTTCCCACACATGTTGAGCTCGTCCATCCACCGGAACGAGTGCATATGGAGTTCCCTCCATAGCCTGCACGTGTAGTTGGCAGAAACGTGACATAGTGTCACGGGCTGCCACTTGCCACATCCCTTCCGGTTGTCTTCCTCTCACCGTGACGGTGAATGGCACCCAACCGGGTGGCGTAGGCCCTGCAGGAACCTCGACATGGATCGTCCACGTCTTGTTCCCCTCTTCGCCTTCTTCCTTGGCGAAGTATTGCGGCATCTGGTTGTACCCGAAATATTGGAGCATTAGCCACAATGCTCCCGGGTAGCCGCTACGGTCAGAGCAGTGGGAAACTACCCACCCGTTCTCCAACCGTTTATCTGCTGCCATCTGTAAAAATATATTTGAGAAATGTCAAATATTTATTTAAACAGTAAACCATTGAGTTATAACATAAGATATGTCATTGAACCCTTAACACTTGGAAACATAGTTCAAATTTTTAAACAAATTTGACTGCTGATCTGCTGTTCCCATGACAGCCCTGACCAGTTTCCATATCAATCTGATTTAGGCCAGGTTAAAAGCAAAACCAGTCCTGGAGCTCAACATCAAAGTTAAAGTTAACTTCAATAGCTTTCCAGAAAGTATTTGGTTGGCCTAAGATCTGCTCTGGTTCAAAAGTTATGAGATGTCAAAGTTAACAGAATTTCTGGGAACAATTGGACAGCACCTCCCTGCCTTAGGTACTGATTTGATCCAAGAATTCCAGTTAATTCTGTTCCTAATCTGACAAAACTTTCTGTTACAAAGTTGTAACCCATCTCATAAGCTTCCCAGAACCACCTCATTTTCTATTTTTGGATTTTTATGCAGGAAGTTATGCTTAATTTACAGAGAGTCTACAGAGAGTCTTTGCTCCGTCCTGTTTTCTGGACAGTTTCAACTCTACTGCATTTTTCGAGTGGTTAAGGGATGAAACACCTCTGGAACTCAACAGAAAAGTTGTAAAGCTCCTCCAAAGATTTCCAGAAATGTATCATACGACCCCAACCTCGAAAGAACTCAACCTCTAACCTCTGATTAACTTCAGCCTTGATTTAGCTGAAAACAGAGTGCTCTGTCCTTAACATCCTATAAGTTGAAAATTTATTAACTTTGAATATCCTGTTCAAGGGAAGGAGTTACATCAAGTTTTACTACTTTGGATCAAAACCTTCAAGTTTTTAAATGAAGTTGTTCATTTAGTTGGGTGTGACGTCGAGGCGTCACCAGATTATGTCGGTACTACGTCCTCACAAAGGAAAAACCTATACCGGATTTAGCCGGCTTCGTTAGTTCAGTGGCACTACTCGTCACTCGCACACGGATGCTACACGTCTACCGTTTCGTGGTAAGGCTACCTGCAGAAACTCAAACAATCATCAGACTCGGCTGCACACCGAGCCCGGAATCCATACAGTTTGTACACCCGGCCGTCATCACTCGCCCGGATGTTCTCAAGCCAAACACGCCTTGAGTTACGTGTTCACGTTTCAGACCACGTGACGGGGTCTCCCATGTTGCACCACGCACGCCAGGGACAGACGTTGCTCGAATACCCCAAACGACATGAAGAGTCGTAGAGGATATCAAAGCGGGTCGGGTTACCTGCCACCCGTGGGGCTCCACCCTTCAGCTTGTGCGCACTGGTGGACAGCGCTTACGTGCACCCCCCAAGACATGAACGTCCCGAGATGCACGATTTTCCGACATAACAAATAGGTTACTAAGCCACTTTCTATATACTAATAACATCCTTATACGGGCTACTAACTCGTTCCTCACTGGATTTTTGAAAAAGAAGACCTTTGTACTGTGTTAAACCTCAAGCGAGCTCTGATACCACGCTGACACGACCCCACTGGTCCTGTCGAGCCAGGATCACGCTGAGGGGTGCTGCGTTGCACAACACCGTATAACACACGTCAAAGGTACAAAGCGGAAGCGGAAGCTTTATTACATAAACAAGTTTATTAACATGTTTACATCAAAATAAGTTTAGTCCACACTCGCGGGCGTAGACTAAGCATCAAGTGCACGTTCAGCCCTCGAACGTGTCCTTGCTAGCACACTCGCACACTAACTCTGCGGCGTGCACGACTCCCACTCGACGGGGTTCCCCTCCTGGGGTTCCGTCTCCTCTTCGGGAGTCCCTTCCTCATAGAACCCTGCAAAAGCTTCAAACACAAGCAGTGAGCACGAAGGCTCAGCAAGTCTGACCCGTCTCACCTAAACATGAAACTTCTACATGAGGGTGATGGGTTGCATGAGGTAAAAATCATTTGCAAGGACTCGCCTAATTAGTAGAACCTTACTTTCAAGTTTTAGCAGCAGGTTGTGGAGAACTTTACGCTAAGGCACATGAGAGAGCCGCAATCAAACAAGAAACGCATTTCTCTCATGTACTTTGCCCAAAGTTGAAAAGAACTTTAGTTAGCACTAAGCTACAACATATCATTAACAATCAATATCCAACTTTCAATCAGCAACATTTTAACATGTAACTAGCCTGTTCTTTCTACGTCACGGTACAGTGAACAAGTGGTACTCACTGACCGCGAGGGACGGCGATTATAATCGATTTACACCTGCAGGGTTACCCGAACAACCCGTCACGTACGCCCGTACTCGATGTTGCCTACAACAACCATCACGGACGCCGTACGCGACTACCTTTCACCCGTTAGCCAAATATTGAACCGGTCCCATCGTCCCGAGCAAGAGGTCCCTGCACGCGCATCTCTGTGCCGCCAGCTGATTTACACCTCGAGCTCTCAACCTACCCTCTGAACGACGGGCAATGCCTCAATACCCAGCTACCCGAGTTACATCAGTTTCCCGGTTCCCATATAGCCGGTAGGTCTTCGGTACTGTTCTAGCTTGTTCAACAGGCCCGCACACGGCTCGGTCCTCAATCGACACAAGCGGAGCTACAGCACACAGGCCCCAAAGTCCTGCTGCCCTTACTCTCCGCTCGGTCTCATTTTCTTGCCATGTGTATCATGTGCTATCTCTACCCGAGCAATGTGCCTCTAGCCTATTCTCGCGAGTAGTTCCAACTACTCGACTTGTACCGAATCCTACTCTATCCTAGCAATGCAGTGGCTAACGGGGTTTGCAATCCTAAACCCCAACCCATGGTTTTCTTGGCTATGCAGTGGGGTTTCCAAACAAGACTCTGATGCACAACATAAAGAAAACAAGTATGTGCTCAAAACAATAAAAATTTATAAAATGGTTAATGCAAACCGGGGCTTGCCTTGCTGCTCTTGGTCGTAGGCTAGCTGTTCCTCCGGAGTAACGAAGTCTAGGACTTCGGGTTCCTCCTCGACCTTAGCGACTACATGATAAGAACAATGTATGTATTAATTAAATGCTTTTGTATTAACTTTGAAGTTGTGAAGTCTATAACCTTTACTAGATAGACCTAATGACTGTGAAACTTTTACTGTGGCTTGGTTACAACCTAAACAGAGACTTGGTCAAGTTTTAGTTGCAGCAAAGCTCATTTGAGCCCTCCACAAATAATTATGTCCTTGACCTTAATTAAAGGCTTTTAGGGTGTTCTAGGTATTTTCATGAAACAAACTATGACTTTCTGAAAACTAGATTTTCAGAGGGTTCTAATGGAATTGGTCTCACTTAATTTGGAAGTCTCTAACTAAAGATATGAGCTAAACAATTTCAGAGAAAATTCTGAAAATGTTTCTGAACATTTTCTATTTTCTCTGGAACAGTTTTACTAATCACACCATTAGGTGGACTAAATGAGCTCAAATGGATCTGAAATTTTTATGGTAGTTCAAGGATATTTTGGTGAACATCTCAGCAAAATTTCAGGATTTTCCTCCAAATGATTCTCCAGTTAAAATTCCTAACAGTTTAAACTTTAAGGAATTAATTCTGGAGAATTAAGGAATCTCATGAAGTGACACTTGATTTTCTGGAAAGTACTCAAAGAGCTGAATCCAGCAAAATTTGGTTCACTCAATTTGGAGCTTTCTAGCCAAAGTTATAAGGATTTGAAGTTTGAAGGAAATCTGAAAATCGGGGAAAAGTTTAAACTCGCGCGTGGGCCCAGGAGACACGCGTCGCACGCCGAAGCGACAGCACACCGCGGCCCACAAGGCTTTTGCGCGCCAGCACACCCGATCCCGGCCGCAGCCGGATCCCGATTCAAAATATCGTCCGCTGACAGCTGGGGTCCACCCCCTTCTTCAACCTCGTGACACCCGCGCTCCGCCGCCGAGGGACCTCGCCGGAGAGCTCGCCGCCGGCTGCTGTACAGCTTCAAACTTCTTGATTCTGGCCGCCCCTGCCTACTTTTACTTGGGGAACATGATCCGAGGGTCAGCTGCTCATGACAACGGCCGGAGCATGGTCGGCGACGAGCCGCCATATCGGAACGACTTCGGCCATGTCGGCTGATGCTCCTAGTGCCTCAGCTACTTGGGAAACCGGTCGGGGAGCATCAGTGGACCTCAGAGAAGGTCGACATGAACTCGGGGCAGCTCGGGGAAGGCCCGAAATAGGTCCTCACCGTGCGCCCGATACCCCCCGTGCGTTCCGCCATTAGTAGACCTTGAATTACGCCGGGCACAGAAGTTCTCCGGCCCAGAGTTGTGAAGGCAACTTGTGCGTCACCGTGTCTAGTTCGTGTGGGAGTGGCCTGAGGCCCTCTAATCCTTTCTAGAGCACGAATTAAACAGAATCGTACCCGAGGGTCGTTCTGCACACAGAAAGGGGAAAAGTGGAAATTCGCCGCCGGTGAGCAACCACTCGAGCTGTGGCTCGGGGATGAGCAGCACCGATCACTTGCGCGTCCAAGGGTGCCTTGGCTCGGGCGTGACAACGCCCAGGTTGGGCTGTCCACGAGAGCCCGAGGTGCGGCGGTTTCCAGTTCCGAGTTTGATCTTTCGGCACAGCCGATATCACTCGGTTTCAATCGATTTCTATCAATGGGAAGGATGGAGGATGGTCGCTAGTACCTGGCTGGGACCCTGGAGTGGAAAGAGGAAGCTGCGATCAGCTCGATCCAGCAGGAACTCGAGCGCCGGTGATGGCAGTGGAGAAATGGATCGTGCACGTCGGCAGCTCGGGGAATGGCGACTGAAGCACGCCGGGGAGGGAATAAATAGGCCGGTCGGCCGGTCTCCGGCTTGGGGCACGCAGCAGGAGCTGGCGCCGGCTGCCCCCTTCGGTGGCGCGCGCGCACAACAGCCGGGAACCGACTGAACTGTGGTTCAGTCGGTTTGCTTTGAGGCTGAGGCTGACATGTGGGTCCCACTCCTCTTTTAACCTCTGAAATTTATTCCTAACAGCTCTGGTAAACAGTGAACCCTATTCTACCCTTGGCAACTCAAATTATTCACCCAAGAGCCATTTGAATTGATCAAAGTTCAAATGAGGTTTGGTTTGAATGAATTTCAGCACAAGTGCAGTTTGAAATTCAAATAAAGTTTGAATTTCTCCCCCTTAGCTCATGTCAAGATCAACTCCAAATGGAGTGAAAATTGGTGTGTGAGCTCACAAAAATGTGCTGAGCAAGAATATGCCTTCCACTTTTAAATTCAGTGGGTGAAAACAGTTTGAATTTGAATATGTTTTCAAACTGCCCCTTTCCTATCTACACCCAAGATGACCTCATAAATGTTTTGAATTTGGGTGAAACTTGGCATGGACATCCTTGGCAAAGTGTAGGAGTTTTCATATGTCCAGCCCATCTATATCACATGTGGGAAGTACCACTTTTGCAATGTGTGAGTTTGTTCCCTAATGAGCATGTTGATAATTGTTACTTGCTCTTTATTTGTGTTCATCATTTTTCCTCAAATGAGGTGTGTGGTGTGGGGATGAACACTGCAAATGGGTGTCAAAAACTGAGGCCCTTACATCCAGGAGGTCCGTTAGTTGAGTCTTCAGCTCAGCCAACTCCTTGGGCGCCATCTTGTACGGCCTTTGGGATATCGGCATAGTTCCCAGTGCAAGTTCAATCTTGAACTCCACCTCTCTATCGGGCGGCATCCCCGGCAAATCATCCGGGAATACATCAGGGAACTCTCTGACCACTGGAATATCTTCCAATCTGATGGTTGTGGCTTGATAGACACTTGGAAGTTTTATTTCTGGACTGTCCAGAAATAATGAGTGAGACTCGTGCACTCCTGAGTTCAAGTGCACAACTCGGAGGACGGTGTCTAAAACAGCGCCGTGGCGGGTTAACCACGACATCCTTAAGATGACATCGACCTTTTGTCCCTCTATAATTATGAGAGACGTAGGGTAAACTCTACCCTCTAAGCACAATGGCGCTTTTAGGACCATCATGCTTGCTGAAATTTTCCCACCCGGTGAACAGATCACATAAGGACTATCGGTGGGTAGTATTTGCAAGCTATGTTTATCAATGAAAGCTTGGCTAATGAAGCTATGCGTGGCGCCTGAATCAAATAATATTATAGCGGGATGCTAGTGGAGTTGGAACATACCCGCAAGGATTGGCTCGCCCTCTGGAACATCCTCTATGGCAAGCTGGTGGACAGTGCCGGGCCTAGGGTTTGCCCGCCGCGCATTAGTAGGGTTCCGGGGTTGATTCCTCCCCGGAAACTGCGGTGCCACTCCGCCGCCTTGCCTCTCCGGGCAACTGCTCGTGAAGTGTCCTGGACAACCACACTTGTAACATGTGGCCGCTGCTGGTGTAGTTCTCGGGGGACGAAAGCCCGGCATCCGTTGCTGAGGTGCAAACGTACGCGGCGTCGCCCGCTGCTGCTGTTGTTGCGGAGTTGGTACTGGCAGTGCCGGCCTGAATGCCGGTGAAGAGTACGGCCGACTGCGGAACGGCATCGACCGCTGTGGTGGCTGCCAGCGTGAACCTGATGGTGGGTGATTCACCATCCGAAACTTCTGAGAAGGACCGCCTCCTTCTCCCATCTCGGGTTCTCCCACTGCTGGAAGGCCCAAGACTACCGGTGTGCCCAATACCGGAGGTACGAGGTCCTGTAAAGTATGCACCTTGTCCATGGCCTGGTTGTAGTCTTCTTACCAGCCTTGCCCTTCCTCAATAGTGTCGTCTCGCTCTTGAGTAAGGTCCTCGTTCTGCTGGGTCAGATTCTGTACCAGTTCTTGCAACGCCGCAATGTCGACACGGCTTTTTCTCTTCGCCTTCTTCAGACGATGCAACTGATTATGTTGTTCATTCAGTCGCTTGATCGTCGGAAGGAGCACATTGCGGAGTGCGCTGTGGGCACTCTCGAAATGGTCTCCACGGCTCATGCTCTCTTTGAGATTCGTGGCGAGATGCTCCGTATGAACAGCTTGGCTGTTCATCACGGCGTTTCCCGCCCTCATCTGGAGGCTAAGGTTTGCCTCCGCGGGGTTGTACCTTGGGCAACCCGGATCTGTTGCCTCCCGGTACCTCTCTTCCCACACATGCTGAGCCCGTCCCTCCACCGGAACGAGCACATATGGAGTGCCCTCCATAGCCTGCACGTGTAGTTGGCAGAAACGTGACATAGTGTCACGGGCTGCCACTTGCCACATCCCTTCCGGTTGTCTTCCTCTCACCGTGATGGTGAAAGGCACCCAACCGGGTGGCGTAGGTCCTGCAGGGACTTCGACATGGATTGTCCACGTCTTGTTCCCCTCTTCGCCTTCTTCCTTGGCGAAGTACTGCGGCATCTGGTTGTACCCGAAATATTGGAGCATTTGCCACAATGCTTCCGGGTAGCTGCTACGGTGAGAACAGTGGGAGACCACCCACCCGTTCTCCAATTGTTTATCTGCTGTCATATGTAAAAATATATTTGAGAAATGTCAAATATTTGTTTAAACAGTAAACCTCTGAGTTATAACATAAGACATGTCATTGAACCCATAAAACTTGGAAACATAGTTCAAATTTTAAACAAATTGGACTTCTGATCTGCTGTTCCCATGACAGCCCCGACCAGTTTCCATTTCAACCTGATTTAGGCCATGTTAAATCAAAACCAATTCTGGAGCTCAACATCAAAGTTAAATCTAACTTCAATAGCTTTCCAGAAAGCATTTGCCTGGCCTAAGATCTGTCCTGGTTCAAAAGTTATGAGATGTCAAAGTTAACATAATTTCTGTAAAAACTGGACAGCACCTCCCTGCTTTAGTTACTGATTTGATCCAAGAATCCCAGTTAATTCTGTTCCTAATCTGACAAAACTTTCTGTTACAAAGTTGTAACCCATCTCACAATATTTCCAGAACTACCTCATTTTAATTTTTTTGGATTTTTATGCAGGAAGTTATACTCAATTTACAGAGAGTTTACAGAAAGTCTTACTCTGTCCTGTTTTCTGGACAGTTTCAACTCTACTGCATTTTTCGAGTGGTTAAAGGACGAAACACCTCTGGACCTCAACAGAAAAGTTGTAAAACTCTTCCAAAGCTTTCCAGAAATGTATCATATAACCCCAACCTCGAAAGAACCCAACCTCTAACCTCTGATTAACTTCAGCCTTGATTCAGCTGAAAACAGAGTGCTCTGTCCTTAACAACATATGAGTTGAAAACTTGTTAACTTTGAATATCTTGTTCAAGGGAAGGAGTTACATCATGTTTTACTACTTTATAACAAAACCTTCAAGTTTTAAATGAAGTTGTTCATTTAGTTGGGTGTGACGTCGATGCGTCACCAGATTATGTCGGTACAACGTCCTCACAAAGAAAAACCTATACCGTACGTAGCCGGCTTCGTTATTTCAGTGGCACTAAACATCACTCACACACGAATGCTACACGTCTATGATTTCTTGGTCAGGCTACCTGCAGAAACTCAAGCAATCGTCAGACTCGGCTGCACACCGAGCCCGGAATCAATACAGTTCGTACACCCGGCCATCATCACTCGCCCGGATGTTCTCAAGCCAAACACGCCTTGAGTTACGTGTTCACGTTTCAGACCACGTGAAGGGGTCTCCCAAGTTGCACCACGCACGCCAGGGATAAACGTTCCTCGAATACCCCAAACGACATGAAGAGTCGTAGAGGATATTTAAGCGAGTCGGGTTACCTGCCACCCGTGGGGCTCCACCCTTCAGCTTGTGCGCACTGGTGGACAGCGCTTACGTGCACCCCCAGGACATAAACGTCCCGAGATACACGATTTTCCGACATAGACAAATAGGTTAGTATGCCACTTTCTATATGCTAATAACATCCTTATACGGGCTACTAACTCGTTCCTCACTGGATTTTTGAAAAAGATGACCTTTGTAGTGCGTTAAACCTCAAGCGAGCTTTGATACCACGCTGACATGACCCCAACGGTCTTGTCGAGCCAGGATCACGCTGAGGGTGCTGCATTGCACAGCACCGGATAACACACGTCAAAGGTACAAAGCGGAAGCGAAATTTTATTACATAAACGAGTTTATGAACATGCTTACATCAAAATAGGTCCAGTCTACACTCACGGGCGTAGACTACGCATCAAGTCCGCATTCAGCCTTTGAACGTGTCCTTGCTAGCACACACGCACACTAACCCTGCGGCGTGCACGACTCCCACTCGACGGGGTTCCCCTCCTAGGGTTCCGTCTCCTCTTCGGGAGTCCCTTCCTCATAGAACCCTGCAAAAGCTTCAAACACAAGCAGTGAGCACGAAGGATCAGCAAGTCTGACCCGTCTCACCTAAACATGGAACTTCTACATGAGGGGTGATGGGTACAGGAGGTAAAACCATTTGCAAAGGACTCGCCTAATTATTGGGACCTTACTTTCAAATTTTAGCAGCAGATTGTGGAGAACCTTACGCTAAAGTACATGAGAGAGCCGCAATCAAACAAGAAACGCATTTTTCTCATGTACTTTGCCCAAAGTTGAAATGAACTTTAGTTAGCTCTAAAATACAGCAAGTCATTAGCAATCAAGTCCATCTTTCAATCAGCAAAATTTTAACATGTAACTAGCCTATTCTTTCTACGTCACGGTACAGTGAACAAGTGGTACTCACTGACCGCGAGGGACGGCAATTATAATCGTTTTACACCTGCAGGGTTACCCGAATAACCCGTCACGTACCCCGTACTCGATGTTGCCTACAACAACCATCACGGACGCCGTACGCAACTACCTTTCACCCGTTAGCCAAATGTTGAACCGGTCCAATCGTCCCGAGTAAGAGGTCTCTGCACACGCATCTCAGTGCCACCGGCCGATTTACACCTCGAGCTCTCAACCTACCCTCTGAACGACCAGCTATGCCTCAACACCCAGCTACCCGAGTTACATCAGTTTCCCGGTTCCCATATAGCCGGTAGGTCTTCGGTACTGTTCTAGCTTGTTCAACAGGCCCGCACACGGCTCGGTCCTCAATCGACACAAGCAGAGCTACAGCACACAGGCCCCAAAGTCCTGCTGCCCTTACTCTCCGCTTGGTCTCATTTTCTTGCCATGTGTTTCATGTGCTATCACTACCCAAGCGATGTGCCTCTAGCCTATTCTCGCGAGTAGTTCCAACTACTCGACTTGTACCGAATCCTACTCTATCTTAGCATTGCAGTAGCTAACGGGGTTTGCAATCCTAAACCCAACCCATGGTTTTCTTGGCTATGCAGTTGGGTTTCCAAACAAGACTCTTATGCAAAGAATAAAGTAATCAAGTATGTGCTCAAAACAATAAAAATTTGTAAAAGGTTAATGCAAACCGGAGCTTGCCTTGCTGCTCTTGGTCGTAGGCTAACTGCTCCTCTGGAGTAACAAAGTCTAGGACTTCGGGTTCCTCCTCGACCTTAGCGACTACATGATAGAAGCAATACATGTATTAATTTAAATGCAGTTGTATTAACTTTTAAACTTGTGAAGTCTATAACTCTTACTAGACAAGCCCAATGACTGAAACTTTTACTGTGGCTGGGTTACAACCTAAATAGAGACTTGGTCAAGTTTTAGTTGCAGCAAAGCCCATTTGAGCCCTCCACAATTAATCATGTACTTGACCTTAATTGAAGGCTTTTAGGGTGTTCTAAAGATTTTCATGAAACAAACTATGACTTTCTGAAAACTAGATTTTCAGAGGGTTCTAATGGAGTTGGCCTCACTTAATTTGAAGGTTCCTAGCTAAGTATATGAGCTAAACAATTTCAGAGAAAATTTTGAAAATGTTTCTGAACATTTTCTATTTTCTCTGGAACAGTTTCACTAATCACACCATTAGGTGGATCAAATTAGCTCAAATGGATCTGAAATTTTTATGGTAGTTCAGGGATATTTTGGTGAACATCCCAGTAAAATTTCAGGATTTTCCTCCAAAGGATTCTCCAGTTAAAATTCCAAACAGTTTAAAATTTGAGGAATTAATTCTGGAGAAATAAGGATTTTCATGAAGTGAAACTTGATTTGCTAGAAAGTTATCAGAGAACTGAATCCAACAAAATTTGGTTCACTCGATCTGGAGCTTTCTAGCCAAAGTTATGAGGATTTGAAGTTTGGAAGAAATCTGAAAATCGGGGGAAAAAAGTTTAAACTCTCGGGGGCCCGCGGGGACACGTGTTGAACGCGGAGGTGTCCGGCACACCGAGGCCCACAGGGTATTTGGGCGCCAGCACAGCCGATCCAGGCCACACCCGATCCCGATTTAACTTCTTCAGCCGCTGACACGTGGGCCAGCCGGCTTCGTCTTCCTCCCGCCGCTATCTCGCGCCCGCGCCGCCGACCTCGCCGGAGCAGACCCGGAGCTCGCCGGCTCGCCGCTGCCGGACTTCCCATGGTCTGAAACTCGCCGCCAGGGGGTTGTCGACGTCGAGGAGCACGTCGGTGGTGTCAAGTCGGGCTGGGGGTGACCGGAAATAACCCGGCGACGTGCCGTGGCCTCGGTTGAGGTTCGGCGCCGTCGACCGTGGGTTCTAACCCGCCAACACCTCGAACAAACGGTCCTACAGCATCAGTGTACCTCTAGGAAGCTCGACAAGGTGTCAAAAGGGTTCAGGGATCACGGCAAGTCGGTCTGCACCGTGTGAACGATCGTGCCCGCCATGACCGCCCTTGATCGAGCTCGAAATTCGTCACTCCTACACAGTTTCACGCCACGGATGCAGAAAAGAACTTGATTGCCGGCTAGTCCAGCGTCTATGTGCAAGATTTGATAACCACCGAAAGATCATAGAGCGAGAATTTGAAGAGTCCGTACCGGAAGCTCGGTTTACGGTCGTTGGAGCAAAAACTGGAAATTCTCTGTGGATTCTTCACGGTTTGCTTCCAAACTTGGAGGAGAGCAGCACGGTGGTCGCGCGCTCCTGTTGCCTCTCTTGCTGGACCGTGAAAACACCTGTGGAACGCTGTCCACGGGCGCCTGACTCTCGGCTGAGGCTAGGTCGCCGCGGTGTCGATCGTTTTCGGGCAAAGGAGGTCGGAGCTCGGGGTTTCTGGCGTTGGGGAGGTGGAGTGCGACCTCAGGTTGCTGTCTAGCAGCTCAGGAACGAAGGAGGAGATTGTTTTGCTGGTTTTCCCGATTGAGCAGAGAGCTGCGGCGAGAAACAATGCCGCTGCTCGGGTTTGCACGCGAGAAGATAAAGCCGGCCGACTCCTGCTCGGCTGAGGCGGTGCCGGTCGCGTGGGGGTGCGAGCGAGCCGCCCTGGGCGCCAGCGCGTGGAGAGGGGAACCAGCTGGTGGCGCCGGTAGCTGCTCGGTGGCACAGCCGACAGCTGCTCGGTCGAATTTCCCACCGAGGCTGTGACTTTGTGTGCAAGTTTTGCCTCCTTCTCTCTATGACATGTGGGTCTCACCCAGGGTTTTAACCTCTGAAATTTACTCCTAATCACTGTTGTAAACAGTGAGCCCCAAAATACCCCTGGTGATTCAAATTATTCACCCATGAGCCATTTTAATTGAGTAGAATTCAAATTGGGTTTGGTTTGAATGAATTTCAGCACAAGTTCAGTTTTGAATTCAAATAAAGTTTGAATTTGTCCCACTTAGCTCATGTCAAGATCAAATCCAAATGGAGTGAAAATTGGCGTGTGAGCTCATAAAAATGTGCTGAATAAGAATATGCCTCCCACTTTTAAATTCATGGGATAAAAACAGTTTGAATTTGAACATGGTTTCAAACTGCCCTCTTTCTAGCTATACCCAAAATGACCTCAAAAAGGTTTTGAATTTGGGTGAAACTTGGCATGGACATCCTTAGCAATGTGTAGGAGTTTTCATATGTCCAGCCCACCTATATCACATGTGGGAAATACCACTTTTGCAATATGTGAGTTTGTTTTTCTAATGAGCATGTTGATGGTGGTTACTTGCTCTTCATTTGTGTTCATCAACTTTCCTCAAATGAGGTGTGTGTGTATGGTGATGAACACTTCAATTATATGTCAAAAACTGAGGCCCTTACAGCCGTATAGCCAATCAGTTTTTCCTGTGCTCATCCATAGTAGGAGTTGTGCTATCCTTCTGCAGGTGGGTCTGCTCGAGGTACCTCTGGTGTACTCTGGGTCCTGTGGTTGTCTCATTGCTCGGTGGCCTATGACATCGAATGGTCCCTCCCCTGAAAGGCTTAAGCCAGTGGGAGGTCTAGGGTGTGTAGCCTGCTTAGTCCGGTTTCGTACCCTAGGTGTGCACACTCTGTCTCTCCAGCGCTACAGCTGAGTACCGGGGAACCGGAACGCTCATACCCCTGAGCAAGGATTTATTCATAACTTGGGATCCTTTGGTTGTCTCATTGCCTGGGGGCCCTATGGCGCTGAATGGTCCCTCTGAAAATCTTACGCCAGCCGGAGGTCTAGGGTGTGTAGCCTACTTAGTCTGGTTTTGTACCCTAAGCATGCACACTCTGCCTCTCCAGTGCTACAGCTGAGTACCGGGGAACCGGACGGCTTATACCCCTAGGCAAAGCTTTAACCATAACCCGGATGACCCACATCAAATTATCCAATATCCATACCTCAGCTTGGGACCATAATATGCAGCAAAACTAACAACAGGAAAAAGTGGCCAGAGAGCATGACTACTCCTTTTATCTGCCATGTCTTCAGGTCTGAACGGTTCTTGGCATCCTGGACCTCCCAGGAGGTCCGATGCTGACGTCCTTCCTCATCCAGTCTTCTTGGTAGGTGCGCCCCAACTTAAGGGTCACACCTACCTGGGGGCCATCACGGTGAACCATGCAGACAGGACGTCGGACCTCTGCAGCAGCAAGCAGAAGACTCGAATCTCTGGCTACGACAAAGCTGAAGACAATGGCCGAGGTTCCCTCGGGCCCTTGTGCTGCCAAAGACCCAGGAGGATGTGTTAGCCACACTGCCATAGCGCTCTAGGTCCTTACACTGCTAAGGATCTAGAGGAACAAGCTCGGATTAACATTGGCAATGTGCTACCCACCTCGGCTAAGTCATTCCGGACCTTTGCACTGACAAGGGTCCGAAGTCTACACCAACAATTCAAGACAGAGACTTGAAACAAAAAGTCTTTATTCAAGGCAGAACTCCGGCATACAAGAGGAGGATACAAGGCGAGTGAGAGACCTAGAAGCTACACGCGCTGGAAACTAGCAGCTACAAGTCGGGCGACCTCCTCCACGGTAGACTTGGCCACCACGACAGCTCTGCACTGTGACCCTGCGCCACAGGTTCCAAGGAGATGTTGGGGTCGCAGCTCCGAAGGCAAGAGAGCATATGCTCTGCCACCTACTGGGCCAGAGCCTTGCATTCAGCCGCCAGCTGCTCCCCCTCTAGCGCCAGGATCTTGTCCCTGACCGAGTACAAGGCTGGGAGCACTTGGCTCACATCCTGGTCCGGACCACCGGAGTGCAAGGGGCCAAAGCTGAAGGGTTCTAGTGTCACCTCTGCATGGCCATGGAAGTCCCATACCTTCTTGTAACACCCTCAAATTTATCTCCATGCATTGCATACATTTTTCATATAGAGAAACATCATAAAAGAAGTAGAAATGGAGGAAAGAACAGTACAAATGGAGAAAGAATCATAAAAATGATGGGGAATGGGAAAAAGATAGCTGAAATGAGACAATTCCAATTTGTCGAAGTGCGTTGTCAACACGTCCCCCGGCCTGCTGGGCGCGTGGCGCCTCCATAGCTCATCCCTGCGGAAGGGGTGAGGTACGGCCGAAGGACACGTGGTGCCTTCGGAGCTCAACCCCTGCGGAAGGGGTGAGGTCCCGCCGAAGGACACGTGGCGCCTTCGGAGCTCATCCCCTGCGGAAGGGGTGAGGTCCCGCCGAAGCACACATGGCGCCTTCGGAGCTCATACCTGCGGAAAGGGTGAGGTCCGGCCAAAGGACACGTGGCGCTTTCGGAGCTCAACCCTGCATTAAGGGTGACGTCCGGCCCCGCTGGACACGTATTGTCCTCGGAGCTCGCCTCTGAGGAGAAGGGAGGCTTGACCCCACTGGACACTTGTCATCCTCGGAGCTTGCCTCTGAGGAGAAGGGAGGCTCGGCCCCGCTGGACACGTGTCGTCCTCGGAGCTCGCCTCTGAGGAGAAGGGAGGCTTGGCCCCGCTGGGTACGTGTCGCCCTCGGAGCTCACCTCTGAGGAGAAGGGTGGTCCGGCCCCACTGGACGCGTGGCTCACCTCTGAGGAGAGGGGAGGCCCGGCCCCGCTGGACGCGTGGTGCCCTCGGAGCTCACTTCTGAGGAGAGGGGAGGTCTGGCCCCGCTGGACACGTGGCGGCCTCGGAGCTCGCCTCTGAGGAGAGGGGAGGTCCGGCTCTGCTGGACACATGGCGGCCTCGGAGCTCGCCGCTGCAGAGCGGGCGAGGCCCTTAGGGGTTTTCTCCTGTTGCAGGGATACCCGGTACTGAGGGTACTGACACAATCTCCCCAAAAATTTCTAAATTTCCCCATATTGTGTAAGGGCCTCAGTTTTGACACATATTTGAAGTGTTCATCACCACACCACACACCTCATTTGAAGCAAGTCGATGAACACAAATGAAGAGCAAGTAACCACCATCAACATGCTCATTAGAGAACAAACTCACATATTGCAAAAGTGGTATTTCCCACATGTGATATGGAGGGGCTGGGCATATGAAAACTCCTACACATTGCTAAGTATGTCCATGCCAAGTTTCAGCCAAATTCAAAACCTTTTTGAGGTCATTTTGGCTATAGCTAGAAAGAGGGCAGTTTGAATCCATATTCAAATTCAAATTGTTTTTATCCCATGAATTCAAAAGTGGGAGGCATATTCTTATTCAGCACATTTTTGTGAGCTCACACACCAATTTTCACTCCATTTGGAGTTGATCTTGACATGAGCTAAGTGGGGCAAATTCAAACTTTATTTGAATTCCAAACTGAACTTTTGCTGAAATTCATTCAAACCAAACCCAATTTGAATCCTGATCAATTCAAATGGCTCATCGGTGAATAATTTGAATCACCATGGGTATTTTGGGGCTCACTGTTTACCACAGTGATTAGGAGTGAATTTCAGAGGTTAAAACCCCAGGTGGGACCCACATGTCAGTCACTGGTTCAAAGCAACCGACTGAGACTTTTTCCACTTGGGTCACCGAGCTGCGGCTTCGATCGCCACCGAGGGAGGCCGCCGCGCCAGCAGCTGCTTGGCCACGTGTGGGCACGAGGCGGTTCAGAGCCTTCTTAAGGCGTTCCTTCCCCTCCTCGGCCGAAGCTATCGCCATTTCTTCCCCCGCAAGAACATAGTGCCGGAAAACTCCTTCTGCCGCTCAGAACCGACCGGAGAGCTCCGATCACAGCCTTCCCGTCCCCTCCAGAGCTACGGCAAGGTACTAAGAACCCTCCTCCTTCTTCCCCGTTGCTAAAACTCAGCTGAAACCGATTGATCTCGGCTATACCGAAAGTTCAATTCGGTGACCTAAAACCGCCGCACCTCGGGCTCTTGTGGACAGCCCAACCGGGGAGTTGTAACGCCTGAGCCAAGGCACCCTTGGACGTGCTGGTGACCGGTGCTGCTCACCCCCGAGCCACAGCTCGAGCGCTTGCTCACCGGCGGCGAATTTCCAGTTTTCCCCTTTCTGGGTGCAGAACGACCTTCGGGTGCGGTTATGTCAAATTCTTACTCTAGGAAGGATTAGAGGGCCTAAATCCACTCTAACATACACTAGACACGGTAACGCACAAGTTGCCTTCACAACCTTTGGCCGGAGAACCTCTGTAACTGGCGTATTTCGAAGTTTACCGACGGCGGAGCAAGCGGGAGACATCGGGCGCACGGTGAGGTCCTACTTTGGGCTTCCCCCGAGCTGCTTCAAGCTCATGTCGACCTTCCCTGAGGTCCACTGATGCTCCCCGACCGATTTCTCGAGTAGTTGAGGTGCTAGGGAAGTCAGCCGACACGGCCGAAGTCTTTCCGAGGCGGCGGCTCGTCGCCGACCATGCACCGGCCGTTGTCATGACGAGCTGAGCCCAGAATCCTGTTCCCCGAGTGAAAATAGGCAGAGGCAGCCAAAATCAGGAAGTTTGGAGCTTTACAGAAGCTGCCGGCGAGCTCTCCGGCGAGATACCCCGGCGGCAGAGCGAGGGTGTCGGGAGGAAGACGAAGCCGGCTGGCCCACGCGTCAGCGGCTTAAAAATTCAAACCGGGATCTGGTGTGGCCGGGATCTGTTGTGCTGGAACACAGGAACCCCGCAGACCACGGTGTGCCGACGCCTCAGGGTGCGACGCGTGTCCCCGTGGCACACCCGCAAGTTTAAACTTTTTCCCGATTTTCAGATTTCATTCAAACTTCAAATCCTCATAACTTGAGCTAGGAAACTCCAAATCGAGTGAACCAAATTTTGTTGGATTCAGCTCTCTGAGCACTTTTTAGAAAATCAAGTTTCACATCATGAAAATCATTAATTCTCCAGAATTAATTCCTCAAATTTTAAACTGTTTGGGATTTTAACTGGAGAATCCTTTGGAGGAAAATTCTGAAATTTTGCTGGGATGTTCACAAAATATCCCTGAACTACCATAAAAATTTCAGATCCATTTGAGCTCATTTGATCCACCTAATGGTGTGATTAGTGAAACTGTTCCAGAGAAAATAGAAAATGTTCAGAAACATTTTCAGAATTTTCTCTGAAATTGTTTAGCTCATATCTCTAGCTAGGAACCTTCAAATTAAGTGAGACCAACTCCATTAGAACCTTCTGAAAATATAGTTTTCAGAAAGGCATAGTTTGTTTCATGAAAATACTTAGAACTCCCTAAAAGCCTTCAATTAAGGTCAAGTACATAATTAATTGTGGAGGGCTCAAATGAGCTTTGCTGCAACTAAACCTTGACCAAGTCTGTATTTAGGTTGTAACCAAGCCACAGTAAAATTTTCACAGTCATTGAGTCTGTCTAGTGGGACTTATAAGCTTCACAAGTTCAAACTTAATACAAATGCATTCAAATTAATACATGTACTTCTTATATCATGTAGTCGCTAAGCTCGAGGAGGAACCCAAAGTCCTAGACTTCGTTACTCCGGAGGAGCAGCTAGCCTACGACCAAGAGCAGCAAGGCAAGCTCCGGTTTGCATTAACCTTTTTACCAATTTTTATTGTTTTGAGCACATACTTGAATACTATTATTCCTTTGCATTAGAGTCTTGTTTGGAAACCAACTGCATAGCCAAGAAAACCACGGGTTGGGATTAAGATTGAAAATCCCATTAGCTACTGCAATGCTAAGATAGTGTAGGATTCGGTACAAGTCGAGTAGTTGGAACTACTCACGAGCATAGGCTAGAGGCACTCGACTTGGGTAGAGATAGCACATGATACACATGGCAAGAAAAATGAGACCGAGCGGGGAGTAAGGGAAACAGGACTTTGGGGCCTGTGTGCTGTAGCTCCGCTTGTGTCGATTGAGTACCGAGCCGTGTGCGGGCCTGTTGAACAAGCTAGAACAGTACCGAAGACCTACCGGCTATATGGTAACCGGGAAACCGATGTAACTCGGGTAGCTGGGTATTGAGGCATTGCCCACCGTTCAGAGGGTAGGTTGAGAGCTCGAGGTGTAAATCGGCTGGCGGCACAGAGATGCGCGTGCAGAGACCTCTTGCTCGGGACGATGGGACCGGTTCAATATGTGGCTCACGGGCGAAAGGTGGTTTCGTATGGCGTCCGTGATGGTTGTTGTAGGCAACATCGAGTACGGGCGTACGTGACGGGTTATTCGGGTAACCCTGCAGGTGTAAATCGATTATAATCGCCGTCCCTCGCGGTCAGTGAGTACCACTTGTTCACTGTACCGTGACGTAGAAAGAACAGGCTAGTTGCATGTTAAAATGATGTTGATTGAAAGATGGAACTGATTGCTAATGATTTGCTGTAGTTTAGAGCTAACTAAAGTTCTTTTCAACTTTGGGCAAAGTACATGAGAGAAATGCATTTCTTGTTTGATTGCGGCTCTCTCATGTGCCTTAGCGTAAGGTTCTCCACAACCTGCTGCTAAAATTTGAAAGTAAGGTCCCAATAATTAGCCGAGTCCTTTGCAAATGGTTTTACCTCATGAACCCATCACCCCTCATGTAGAAGTTCCATGTTTAGGTGAGACGGGTCAGACTTGCTGAGCCTTCGTGCTCACTGCTTGTGTTTGAAGCTTTTGCAGGGTTCTATGAGGAAGGGACTCCCGAAGAGGAGACGGAACCCCAGGAGGGGAACCCCGTCGAGTGGGAGTCGTGCACGCCGCAGAGTTAGTGTGTGTGTGTGCTAGCAAGGACACATTCAAGGGCTGAACGTGCACTTGATGCGTAGTCTACGCCCGTGAGTGTAGACTGGACTTATTTTGATGTACAAATGTTTATAAACCACTTTATGTAATAAAAGTTTTGCTTCCGCTTTGTACCTTTGATGTTGTTATTCGGTGCTGTGCGATGCAGTACCCCTCAGCATGATCCTGGCTCGACAAGACCGTGGGGTCGTGTCAGCGCTGGTATCAGAGCTCGCTTGAGGTTTAACGCACTACAAAGGTCATCTTTTTCAAAAATCCAGTGAGGAACGAGTTAGTAGCCCGTATAAAGATGTTATTAGCATATAGAAAGTGGCATACTAACCTATCTGTCTATGTCGGAAAATCGTGCATCACGGGACATTTATGTCTTGGGGGGTGCACGTAAGCGCTGTCCACCAGTGCGCACAAGCTGAAGGGCGGAGCCCCACGGGTGGCAGGTAACCCGAACCGCTTTGATATCCTCTACGACTCTTCATGTCATTTGGGGTATTCGAGCAACGTCTGTCCCTGGCGTGCGTGGTGCAATTTGGGAGACCCCGTCACGTGGTCTGAAACGTGAACACGTAACTCAAGGCATGTTTGGCTTGAGAACATCCGGGCGAGTGATGACGGCCGGGTGTACGGACTGTATGGATACCGGGCTCGGTGTGAAGCCGAGTCTGACGATTGCTTGAGTTATCTGCAGGTAGTCTAACCACAAAATGGTAGACGTGTAGTATTCGTGTGCGAGTGACGTTTAGTGCCACTGAACTAACGAAGCCGGCTAAGTCCGGTATAGGTTTTTCTTTGTGAGGACGTAGTACCGACATGATCTGGTGACGCATCGACGTCCCACCCCACTAAATGAACAACTTCATTGTAAAACTTGAAGGTTTTTATTCAAAGCACTAAAACTTGATGTAACTCTTTCCTTAATCAGGATATTCAAAGTTAACAAGTTTCAACTTATAGGTTGCTAAGGACAGAGCACTCTGTTTTCAGCTGAATTAATGCTGAAATTAATCAGAGGTTAGAGGTTGAGTTCTTTCGAGTTTGGGGGCATATGATACATTTCTGGAAATGTTTGGAAGATCTTTACAACTTTTCTGTTGAGGTCCAGAGGTGTTTCATCCCTTAACCAATCGAAAAATGCAGTAGAGTTGAAACTGTCCAGAAAACAGGGCAGAGCAAACACTCTCTGTCAACTCTCTGTAAATTGAGCACAACTTCCTACATAAAAATCCAAAAATAGAAAATGAGGTAGTTATGGAAAGCTTATGAGATGGGTTACAACTTTGTAACATAAATTTTTGTCAAATTAAGAGCAGAATTATCTGGAATTCTTGGATCAAAACAGTACCTAAAGCAGGGAGGTGCTGTCCAATTTTCTCCAGAAATTCTGTTAAATTTGACATCTCATAACTTTTGAACCAGGACAGATCTTAGGCCAAGCAAATACTTTCTGGAACTCTATTTAAGTTAGCTTTAACTTTGATGTTGATCTCCATAATTGGTTTTGCCTTTAACATGGCCTAAATCAGGTTGAAATGGAAACTGGTCAGGGCTGTCATGTTGGACAGCAGATTAGCAGTCAAATTTGTTTAAATTTGAACTATGTTCCCAAGTTTTATGGGTTCAATGACATGTCTTATGTTATAATTCAATGGTTTACTGTTTAAATAAATATTTGACATTTCTCAAATATATTTTTACAGATGACAGCAGACAAACAGTTGGAGAACGGGTGGGAGGTGTCCATCTGTTCTCACCACAGCGGCTATCCGGAGGCATTGAGGCAGATGCTTCAATATTTCGGATACAACCAGATGCCGCAGTACTTCGCCAAGGAAGATGGCGAAGAGGGGAACAAGACGTGGACAATCCATGTCGAAGTCCCTGCGGGACCTGCGCCACCCGGTTGGGTGCCGTTCACCGTCACGGTGAGAGGTAGACAACCGGAAGGGATGTGGCAAGTGGCAGCCCATGACACCATGTCACGTTTCTGCCAACTACACGTGCAGTCTATGGAGGGTACTCCATACGCGCTCGTTCTGGTGGAGGGACGGGCTCATCATGTGTGGGAAGAGAGGTACCTGGAGGCAACGGACCCGAGTTGCCCAAGGTACAGCCCCGCAGAGGCAAATCTCAGCCTCCAGATGAGGGCGGGAAATGCCGTGATGGACAACCAAGCTGTTCATACGGAGCATCTCGCCACAAAGCTCAAGGAGAGCACAAGCCGTGGAGACCATTTCGAGAGTGCTCACAGCGCACTCAGCAATGTGCTCCTTCCGACGTCAAGCGGTTGAATGAACAACATAATCAGTTGCATCGTCTGAAGAAGGCGAAGAGGAAAAGCCGCGTCGACATCGCGGCATTGCAAGAGCTGGTACATACTTTAACCCAGCAGAATGAGGACCTTGCTCAAGAGCGGGACGACGCTATTGAGGAAGGGCAAGGCTGGGAAGAAGACTACAACCAAGCCATGGACGAGGTGCATGCATTGCATGACCTCGTACCTACGGTATTGGGCATACCAGTAGTCTTGGGTCTTCCAGCAATGGGAGAACCCCAGATGGGAGAAGATGTGGTAGATCCAGAGCCACCAGCAGAGGTACCGGAGAGGACGACCCACAGGAGGTCGAGTTCTACTCCGAGTAGGGGGTTACAGTTGCCAAGTAGGGCAGCTAGGGTAGTGTAACCCAACTTTTGTAATCAGTGACATGTCGCAGGCAGTAGCGTATGTATAGGTAGTGACGACATGAGCACGACTTCTCGGAGACTCGAGAATAATGTATCTTGTATAAAGTTTATGCTTTATCAATATATGTGAATGTTGTGCAGATTATTCATGTGTCACTTCAATACCTACTGTTGCATATGGAATTTTAAGTATGACATGTGCTAATCGCTGCTGTTTTGAATTTCAGAATGACTCGTACTCGTGCCAAGGGGGAGAGACCTCCCAACAGCCTCCCGAGGACTCCTCGGGACAGTAGCAGCAACAGCAAACACCGCAACCGCCACTGCCAACAGTTACATTGGCCGATATCGTCGCGGCAATGGCGAGTTCTCATCAGCATGTAACACCCCAAAATCCTGTCAAGAGGGGAGTTTAAAATTTTTTAGACGTGTTGCATGTGTTGCAAAAATTCAAATTCAAACTGGAATTCAAATTAAACTCCAAACAGAAATGAAAAAGAAAAAGAAAAAGAAAAAGAAAAAACAAATCTTCCCGGCCAGTGGGCCGAAACCCACCAGCCGGCCCACCCAACTCCCGAGCCAGCCCGCAGCCGCGCGACCGCGCCCACTCTCGCGGACAGGCGGGACCCACCTGTCATCCCTAACCCCCGATCGTCCGAAACTCGGACTGTTGCCTGCGCGCGCGCGATCTTAACTGACCGGATTTCCACCCGAATTCTGGTTCCGCAGGACTCCTACTCGATCTAAACTAACACGCTGCCCTCCCCCGTCTATAAAAACCCCGACATCGTCCCGTTTTTCCCCATGATCCGCCGTTTTTCTCTCCGGTGAGAACCCGAGCTTCTCCTGCGAATTATGCTCGATCTACGCTCGGGAATTCTGATCTAACTCGCTGGTCTTGATCCACCGCCTCCGGGGAACCTCACAAGTGCAGAAAACTCGGTGGTTTGCGGTTCAAACACAGCGCCGACGAGCCTCGCCGTGAATTCACCTCGGACCTCGTCGTCGATCGCTTTCCAGGACCTCCGAGCTCAAGAAAACCCCCGAGGTGAGATCCCCGACCTCCCCTCTACCGATCTATGCCATAAAATCACAGTTCTAGGAAGAATTTACGAAGATCCGAAACTCTCCGGAAAGATCGCCGCCTCTCGCCGCCGTGCGCCGCCGGGCAGCGCCGCCCGCGCTCAATCAGAGCAACGTGGCCGCTTGTGCGCCGTCTATTTGAAATCGCACGGTAGAGTTTAAATCCCCGCGTACCGGTTCGATGTTATAATCTGAGCCGTCTGTTTTAAATCGGACGGTCCACGTCAGCCCCGCGTTATAAAGGCCGAGATTCTTACGCGCAACCCCCTGGGGTTCTCGGAAAATAAGAGCTAGCCCCGGAAACTTCTGATCTAGCCACTGGAAGTTCAGAAAATCATGTAAATTCATTTAAAAACCAGTTTTGACCTCTGGACTTAATAAAAATTAGGAAAAACCCCTCTGTTATGTGTAGCTAGACCCCTGAACATTCTTAAAATAATATTATGGACCCGGTAGTGGGGTGAGTTTACCTTTTAACCCTATATGATATTAAATTTAGGAATTTGAATATGTGATTAGTATTTAAAATTTAAAAGATGGGACAAACACATTGTAAATTCAAATTTAAACTCTCCTAGCACTTGGAAAACTTTGGAGTGAGTTAAAAATTGATTTTTAGCTGAAATGAATCTGTCTAATTGATTATTCACATTTATTAGTAATAGGGACACATTTTTAAGTATAGAATAATTCTGAAAATTTGTAAAATAAATGTAAAATAGTTTACATCAGAAGAGAAGTTCAAAAATATATTATTTAATATTTTAGACCAAAAATCTATTCTGTTTAGATGAGGTGTCTTACTATTTTCATAATAAAGTGCACATTTAGGCATAGGAAATAAATCTCAAAATATATCAAACTAGGTATAAATAACTAGAAAATGATAAATGAAGTTTCCAAAATCCAAAGAATTCAGTTTAGGGTTGGTAGAAGGTTTGAAGACACATATGAAGTAGGAAAACACCTTTTATGCATACTTGGTGGCAAAAATGTGTATCGATTAAATATAAGGGATTTATTTAAATTAGAAATTCAGATATGGTATGCCAACATGAATATGAATACAAAAGTATAAATCATATGTACATGTTTAAAAGTGCATGTAAGCCAAAATCAACACACATAGAGTAACCACAACACATAGGATTGTCAATGGATTTCATAAATGTGAATGTGTGGTTTGTGTGAAGTGGAAGTGTGAACTATGTCTTATGACTTGTTGTTTTCTTTTGCTATGTGTGATGGTATGAGTAGAACCTGCTCCAGAGCATGTTTTTCCTTTCCAAGATCAAGACTACCCATTCCAAGAGCAGCAGGAAGGAGGCAAGTGTCCTTGACCACTTTGATCCTATGCTAGGATGTGTAGATAGAATTATTTGCATTGTCAAGTGAAATATGAAACCCATGCTAGGAAGTTTCCCTAGAATTGCATTATCTTGTTTCCTTGTAGCTTGGGTTGGGATTTATTTTATCATGTCATTTATTTACATGCTTATGCTTAGCCGTGCTTATAATGGGATATTTGGGATATGAGATCATCAGTTTATTTTACCATACTCTTGAATGAGATATTGTGAGTTATGTAGAGGTAGGGATCAAGGCAAGTTGGATGTTTTGGTTGGTGCTGGGTGCACGAGACTCGGGTTTGTGTTTAGTACTTGCCTGAATCCTAAGGACCGGTTCATGAAGCATGTAACCTGGCTTTACCGTGCCAACCACATGCTGAGATGGGGCAGCTTGGCCAATTAATTAGGTGTATCCCCGGCATAGTATGGGTGTGTTGGATGGTGCGAGGAATAGGTGTCAGCTGGACTACCATATGAACCACAAGGCTCAAGAGGGGGCCACTGCAGCGGGGTTCGAGCCTCTTGTATGCTGTTAGGGGTGAAACCTCAGTGGGCCCACGCTCGTCGGGAATCCCTTTGTAAAGGCTTCGTAGTGATCTCCTGGCTACACACCTGGGAAGTGTGAATGTGGTTGTGGCCACTGGCATAATGGAGGTTCTTTTAGTCCACCCGGTAACGGGGGATGAAATCACTACATGTGGGTACAGTGGTGCAAACTCTGCAGAGTCAAAACTGTCATGACAGTCGTGCTCACGGTCAAGAGCGGCTTGGACTTATTCATGATTACAGTATGATGACCTTGGGGGTTGTGGATGTTAAGCGGGGAGCTTAACATTGGAAATGGTGTTATGGTTATGATGATGGGATGGGGGTTTGGGACCATTTCACCTTTGTAGTAATGTAGGTGCGTAATAAGCTAAGGCGATAGGTATTGATTGCCTAGTGCTTTAACCATGAGTTCAACCTCTCCTTGTTCTAGCCATGCATGACATAACTTTCCCACACTTGCTGAGTACCATCGGTACTCAACCTTGCATATTTGTTGGTTTATATTGCTGCTCAGGTCAAGATAATGAGGTGGTGTATAATGATCAAGACTTTGGACCCGAAGAAGGTTTCTAGGTTCATGGAGTCCCCCGGGCAACGCCTGTAATGGAGCCCACAAGAATAATATTCCGCTGCTAGTTTATTTATTTGTGATGAACTTATTATTGTCCATCGAGACATTGGCTATGTAAGACTTATTTATATTCGACACCTGGCTTGTAATAAATGATGCTTCACTATTTGTCATCACATGTATGAGAAAATGATCCTGGCATACATGTGATATTCACTTGGTTGTTCTTCGGAAAAACTGGGTGTGACAGAAGTGGTATCAGAGCCAAGGTTGCCCGTAGGAACGTGGACCTAGGTAGCAATGTACGTATTTAAGGGCCCTATTTTCTTAAAAACTATTTTACAAGGTGTGTGTTGAAAAGTGTTATTTAATGGAGTCACTTTCTTCATCTTACCCCAACTTTCATTCAAAATAGGATTTTCGTTTAAAAGTTTATCTAACCTAGTTTAAATGCTTTTTGTTTGAGATGGTTCGCATGATTCGCACCGCTCGCAAGTCCACAGGAGGGAGAGTTCCCGTAGTTGCCCTTGCCCAAAGAGAGGAGAGTCGTCCGGTGACGTACCTTTCCTACGGATTGGCGGTAGGAGGCTTGTTGCGCCGTTTTCGACGTATGCTCCAAGCCGCCGGCAATACGGGCAAGCTAATCATACACTATAGCTCCACCAGGACAATCCGTGAAAAGAGGGAAGAATGGAGTTCAGAGATGAGGATTATCCATGAAAATCAGCTGCTTAAGATCCACCGCTCTCCAGCTTGTTGAGCGACACAGGTCGATGCAGAGAAGGATGTCACCTGGGAGGCCATCACCTGCCAGAGTCACATCTATCGTCGCCACCTGGACAGGACTGAGTACATGTATGTCCTCCAGCGTGAGAGTGGTACCACGGAGTACAAGTACCCGCCAGTGCAGCAGGGGACTTCCCATGAGCACATGGACTTGTGCTTGGAGGATGCTGCTATGCTTAGCACTCGACTGCAGGAGTGTCAACAGGAGCTTCAGGATGTTCGTGACACCCTGAAGGAAACTAAGGCGTTGCTTTGAGCCTGCTTGAGGGCGAGAGAAAGAGGAGATGGGAATGAACTGTGTGTCACTGTGAATAATACATGGACTCCTGACTCCCCAGATCGCCGGGCGATCAGGCGCGTCGCACTTCTCCACCAGCAGCCTCCCCACCCAAAGCAGAGTCAGAAGGTAGCCACAATAATGAGGAAGATCCCGAGGAGGCAACTCAGGAATCCGAGTAGTGTAGAGTCTTTGCCTCAGTTAGCAAGATGTCGAATAGTCGAGTCGTTACCTTAGCAAATGGTGTGTTAATGCTTGGTGTGTGTGTGTGACCTGAGTTGTGGAAGCCATGAGCAATTGTCCACAACCTTGTCTTCGGATTGTTTTGCTTTGATGTGTGAACCCACATGAAATAATAGTGCATTTATTTTTGTATGAGACATGAACCCTCAGAAAGTATAACAAAGCCTCAACACTTCAAAGTAAAAACGAGTGAAAGTAGTAAGATAATACGCAATGCCTTAAATTAACATTTGGTTGATCATGCTAGATGGCCGGAAGAGGAAAGGGTCGTGCTGCCAACCCCGCCAACAACAACGATGGGGCCTGCAACCCTCATCTCTGGGAGCCAAGACAGGAGTGGACGCCGTGAGGGAGTTGATACCATCCACCAAATGCTTGAGAATCAAAATCAGCTCATCCAGAACCTGACTCAAGTGGTGGCCAACTTGCATCAAGTTCGACCTCCACAAGCTGCACCACGCCAACCAAGGTTGAGTGAGTTTCTAGGAACTCAACCTCCAAAGTTTGCAAGTGCTGCTGAACCTCTGGAGGCAGATGATTGGCTAAAGACCATTGAGAGCAAGATGAGGATTATACAGTGCCAAGGGTATTGAGAGGGTGCTGTTTGCCTCTCATCAATTGCATGGACCTGCTGCTGATTGGTGGACCGCCTACGTGGCCGCCCATCATGACCCTGAGAACATCACTTGGGAAGAGTTCAAGCGTAGCTTCCGCAACCATTACATACCAAGGGGTGAACTAAAAAACAAGAGGAAGGAGTTCTTGGGGTTGCAGCAAGGAAACATGACTGTGAGGGAGTACCTCACTAAATTTACTCAACTCTCCCGTTATGCTCCACGGGATATAGAGACTGATGAACAGAAACAGGATTGTTTCGTGGAAGGACTTACCGCAGAAATGCAGTGTGCAATGTCCTCCAACGAGTATGAAAGCTTCCAAAAGAGGGTGGACAGAGCATTTGTGGTAGAAAGGAAGCTGAAGGCCTTGGAAAATGAAAACAAGAGGAAGGCCGGGTGGTCACACCAAGCCTCCGGGAGCAACACCCGCCCACGTCTGATGCAGCAACCCGCAGGGCAGACGAACCGTGCTGCGGTACCCTACTCAGCACCAAGAGGGTACAACCCAAACTACAGGCCTCCGGCAGCACCAATGCAGCCACAACGTCAGTTCGTACAGCAGCCTCGCTCTACATATCAACCTCGACCAGCAGTGCAAGGACCCCCAAACCAACCCCAAGACAACAAAGGCCAGGCACCTAAGGTTGGGGTGCAATGTTTCAACTGTGGTGAAGTGGGGCACGACGCCCATAAGTGCCCAAAGAAGAAGCCAACGCAGCCACAACAGCAGAATGTAATGAGAGGACGGGTGAACCACGTCACCATGGAGGAAGCGCAAGAGGCATCCGACGTGGTAGTTGGTAAGTTCCCTGCCAATTTACACATTGCAACCCTGCTGTTTGATTCTGGCGCTACCCACTCGTTCATTGCTCAAGGGTTTGTTAAGAAGCATGATCTAGCAACAACACAAATGAACCATATGCTAGCAGTAAACTCTCCAGGTGGAGAAATAAGGACAAGACAAGTGTGTCCCAAGGTGAATCTAGACATGAATGGGGTAGTATTTACTGCCAACCTCATAGTGATAGATTCCCAAGGGATCGGTATTATTTTGGGCATGGACTGGTTGACCAAACATAAGGGAATCATCCATTGTTCGACCAGAACGGTGGAACTAACGCACCCTAGTGGCACGAAAGTAAAGATTATAACAATACGAGAGCATAGGAGGGAAATTAAATTAAATCAAGTTGAGGTGAAAGTGGAGGAGATCAGGGCTATCAGGGAATATCCAGATGTTTTTCCGGAGGAGTTGCCTGGTATGCCTCCTGATCGTGAAGTGGAATTCGCAATTGAGCTAGTCCCTGGAACAGCCCCGATATACAAGAGACCTTATCGGATGGACTCCAAACAGCTGGGAGAACTCAAGGATCATTTGAGAGAATTGACGGAGAAGGGGTATATTCGTCCTAGTTCCTCACCTTGGGGAGCTCCAGTCATATTTGTGCCCAAAAAGGACGGAACCCAAAGGTTATTCATGGACTACCGTGCCTTGAATGAGGTAACCATCAAGAATAAGTATCCATTACCCCGCATTGAAGACTTGTTTGATCAGTTGAAGGGAGCTTGTGTGTTCTCGAAAATTGATCTCAGGTCGGGATACCACCAACTTAAGACAAGGCAATCTGATATTCCCAAGACAGCTTTCGTATCTCGGTACAGACTGTATGAATACACTGTCATGCATTTTGGGCTAACTAATGCCCCGGCGTACTTCATGTATCTCATGAACAAGGTATTCATGGAATATCTGGACAAATATGTGGTGGTTTTCATAGATGACATTCTTGTCTTCTCCAAAGATGAAGAAGAACATGAAAAACATCTAGGGTTGGTGTTGCAGAGGCTGAGAGAACACCAACTATATGCCAAGTTGAGCAAGTGTGAGTTTTGGCTGAAGAGAGTTCCCTTCTTAGGACATATAATCTCGGAGGGAGGAATCTCCGTGGATCCCGCCAAAATCGAGGATATACAGAAGTGGAAGACCCCTGAAAATGTCGGGGAAGTTCGAAGCTTCTTGGGATTGGCTGGATACAATCGACGGTTTATTGAGGGATTCTCCAAGATCTCGAGACCCCTCACCAAACTGTTGGAGAAGGGAATCACATTCACATGGACGCCGCAGTGCGGGACGGGTTTTCAGGAGTTAAAGAAAAGATTGACAACAGCCCCAGTGCTAGTTATGCCAGATATGCAGAAGAACTTTACGGTGTACTGCGATGCCTCTGGAAATGGGTTGGGATGTGTTCTCATACAAGAAGGGCATGTTGTGGCTTATGCATCCCGGCAGCTCCGGAAGCACGAGAAGAACTATCCTACACATGACCTAGAACTAGCCGCAGTGGTACACGCGTTGAAAATTTGGCGGCACTATTTGATGGGGAAGAGGACAGAGACATATACGAATCATAAGAGTTTAAAGTACATTTTCACACAGCCAGATCTCAACCTCAGACAAAGGAGATGGTTAGATCTAATCAATGACTTTGATGTGGGCATCAACTATCATCCTGGGAAAGCAAACGTCGTGGCAGATGCTTTAAGCTGGAAAGTGCAAGTCAATAGGTTGAGCTTGAAGGACATGCCTGCAGAATTGAAGGACGATGTTATAAGAATCAATCTATGCCTAGTGAATAGTGGTGAAACCATCGTCATGGAAGTGGACTCCACACTAGAGCGAGACATACGCGAGGGTCAAAAGAATGACGAGAAGATACAAGAGATTAGACAACTCATCAAGGAAAATAAAGCTTCTGGTTTCAGAGAGGATGAACAAGGTACGGTGTGGCACAGGAAAAGAATCTGTGTGCCTGAAATAAAAGAGATTCGTGAATTGATTTTGAAGGAGGCTCACGATTCCGACTATTCCATCCATCCTGGGAGTACGAAAATGTACCAGGACCTCAAGAGCAGGTATTGGTGGTATGGCATGAAGCGAGATGTCGCGGAGCATGTTGCCCTATGTGACACATGCCAGTTGGTGAAAGCAGAACATCAACAACCCGCAGGATTATTGCAACCACTCAAAGTGCCTGAATGGAAATGGGAAGAAATCAGTATGGATTTCATAGTGGGACTGCCTAGGACCCAATCAGGATATGATTCGATATGGGTCATCATCGACAGGCTAACCAAGGTAGCTCATTTCATCCCCGTGAAAGAAAGCTACAGCGGATCCAAATTGGCGGAGTTGTACATGTCAAGGATCGTGTGTTACCATGGGGTGCCAAAGAAGATAGTGTCGGATCGAGGGACACAGTTCACCTCAAGGTTCTGGCAGAAGTTGCATGAAACAATGGGAACCCACCTGAATTTTAGCTCTGCCTATCATCCCCAAACTGACGGGCAGACGGAAAGAACCAATCAGATTCTTGAAGATATGCTGAGGGCGTGTGCACTGAAAAACAACCGGAGTTGGGACAAGAACTTACCGTATGCGGAGTTTTCTTATAACAACAGCTATCAGGCTAGTATGAAGGTATCACCGTTTGAAGCTTTGTATGGGAGGAAGTGCAGAACTCCCCTATTTCGGAACCAAACAGGGGAAAGTAAAGTGTTTGGTCCCGAAGTACTACAAGAAGCCGAGGCAAAAGTGAGGGAAATTCGCAACAACTTGAGGATAGCACAGAGACGGCAAAAGAGCTATGCCGATGTACGGAGAAGAGAGCTCGTTTTCAATGTGGGAGACTATGTCTATCTCAAGGTGTCTCCTATCCGAGGACTTCGTCGGTTCAAGGTGAAAGGGAAGATGTCACCTCGATACATCGGACCCTTTCAAGTTCTGGAGAGGAAAGGCGAAGTGGTGTATCAACTAGAATTACTGGCTCGCCTTTCGGATGTACACGATGTATTCCATGTGTCACAGCTCAAGAAATGTCTGAGAACGCCTGAAGAGGTGTTACCCATGAATGAGGTTGACGTAGCTGAGGATCTGTCTTATGCCGAGCAACCATTCAAGATTTTGGAGACAATGGAACGCCTCACAAGAAATAAAAGAATCCGGATGTGCAAGGTGCAGTGGAAGCATCACTCAGAAGAAGAAGCCACCTGGGACCGAGAAGATGAGCTTAAGGCACAATTTCCGGAATTGTTTTCTTGGAACCACATTTCTCGAGGACGAGATTTCTTTTAAGGGGGGTAGAGCTGTAACACCCCAAAATCCTGTCAAGAGGGGAATTTAAAATTTTTGGGACATGTTGCATGTGTTGCAAAAATTCAAATTCAAACTGGAATTCAAATTAAACTCAAAACAGAAATGAAAAAGAAAAAGAAAAAAAAACAAATCTTCCCGGCCAGTGGGCCGAAACCCACCAGCCGGCCCACCCAACTCCCGAGCCAGCCCGCAGCCGCGCGCCCGCGCCCCCTCTTGCAGACAGGCGGGACCCACCTGTCAACCCTAACCCCCGATTGTCCAAAACCCGGACTGTTCCCTGCGCGCGCACGATCTTAACCGACCGGATTTCCGCCCGAATTCTGGTTCCGGAGGACTCCTACTCGATCTAAACTAACACGCCGCCCTCCCCCATCTATAAAAACCCCGGCATCGTCCCGTTTTTCCCCACGATCCGCCGTTTTTCTCTCCGGTGAGAACCCGAGCTTCTCCGGCGAATTCTGCTCGATCTACGCTCGGGAATTCTGATCTAACTCGCTGGTCTTGATCCACCGCCTCCGGGGAACCTCGCAGGTGCAGAAAACTCGGTGGTTTGCGGTTCAAACACAGCGCCGACGAGCCTCGCCGTGAATTCACCTCGGACCTCGTCGCCGATCGCTTTCCAGGACCTCCGAGCTCAAGAAAATCCCCGAGGTGAGATCCCCGACCTCCCCTCTACCGATCTATGCCATAAAATCACAGTTCTAGGAAGAATTTACGAAGATCCAAAACTCTCCGGCGAGATCGCCGCCTCCCGCCGCCGTGCGCCGCCGGGCAGCGCCGCCCGCGCTCGATCAGAGCGACGTGGCCGCTTGTGCGCCGTCTATTTTAAATCGCACGGTAGAGTTTAAATCCCCGCGTACCGGTTCGATGTTATAATCTCAGCCGTCTGTTTTAAATCGGACGGTCCACATCAGCCCCGCGTTATAAAGGCCGGGATTCTTACGCGCTACCCCCTGGGGTTCTCGGAAAATAAGAGCTAGCCCCGGAAACTTCTGATCTAGCCCCTGGAAGTTCAGAAAATCATGTAAATTCATTTAAAAATCAGTTTTGACCCCTGGACTTAATAAAAATTAGGAAAAACCCCTCTGTTATGTGTAGCTAGACCCCTTAAAATTCTTAAAATAATATTATGGACCCTGTAGTGGGGTGAGTTTACCTTTTAACCCTATATGATATTAAATTTAGGAATTTGAATATGTGATTAGTATTTAAAATTTAAAAGATGGGACAAACAAATTGTAAATTCCAATTTAAACTCTCCTAGCACTTGGAAAACTTTGGAGTGAGTTAAAATAGATTTTTAGCTGAAATGAATCTGTCTAATTGATTATTCACATTTATTAGTAATAGGGACACATTTTTAAGTATAGAATAATTCTGAAAATTTCTAAAATAAATGTAAAATAGTTTACATCAGAAGAGAAGTTCAAAAATATATTATTTAATATTTTAGACCCAAAACCTATTCTGTTAAGATGAGGTGTCTTACTATTTTCATAATAAAGTGCACATTTAGGCATAGGAAATAAATCTGAAAATATATCAAACTAGGTATAAATAACTAGAAAATGATAAATGAAGTTTCCAAAATCCAAAGAATTCAGTTTAGGGTTGGTAGAAGGTTTGAAGACACATATGAAGTAGGAAAACACCTTTTATGCATACTTGGTGGCAAAAATGTGTATCAATTAAATATAAGGGATTTATTTAAATTAGAAATTTAGATATGGTATGCCAACATGAATATGAATACAAAAGTATAAATCATATGTACATGTTTAAAAGTGCATGTAAGCCAAAATCAACACACATAGAGTAACCACAACACATAGGATTGTGAATGGATTTCATAAATGTGAATGTGTGGTTTGTGTGAAGTGGAAGTGTGAACTATGTCTTATGACTTGTTGTTTTCTTTTGCTATGTGTGATGGTATGAGTAGAACCTGCTCCAGAGCAAGTTTTTCCTTTCCAAGATCAGGACTACCCATTCCAAGAGCAGCAGGAAGGAGGCAAGTGTCCTTGACCACTTTGATCCTATGCTAGGATGTGTAGATAGAATTATTTGCATTGTCAAGTGAAATATGAAACCCATGCTAGGAAGTTTCCCTAGAATTGCATTATCTTGTTTCCTTGTAGCTTGGGTTGGGATTTATTTTATCATGTCATTTATTTACATCCTTATGCTTAGCCATGCTTAGAATGTGATATTTGGGATATGAGATCATCAGTTTATTTTACCATACTCTTGAATGAGATATTGTGAGTTATGTAGAGGTAGGGATCAAGGCAAGTTGGATGTTTTGGTTGGTGCTGGGTGCACGAGACTCGGGTTTGTGTTTAGTACTTGCCTGGATCCTAAGGACCGGTTCATGAAGCATGTAACCTGGCTTTACTGTGCCAACCACATGCTGAGATGGGGCAGCTTGGCCAATTAATTAGGTGTATCCCCGGCATAGTATGGGTGTGTTGGATGGTGCGGGGAATAGGTGTCAGCTGGACTACCATATGAACCGCAAGGCTCAAGAGGGGGCCACTGCAGCGGGGTTGGAGCCTCTTGTATGCTGTTAGGGGTGAAACCTCAGTGGGCCCACGCTCGTCGGGAATCCCTTTGTAAAGGCTTCGTAGTGATCTCCTGGCTACACACCTGGGAAGTGTGAATGTGGTTGTGGCCACTGGCATAATGGAGGTTCTTTTAGTCCACCCGGCAACGGGGGATGAAATCACTACATGTGGGTACAGTGGTGCAAACTCTGCAGAGTCAAAACTGTCATGACAGCCATGCTCACGGTGAAGAGCGGCTTGGACTTATTCATGATTAGAGTATGATGACCTTGGAGGTTGTGGATGTTAAGCGGGGAGCTTAACATTGGAAATGATGTTATGGTTATGATGATGGGATGGGGGTTTGGGACCATTTCACCTTTGTAGTAATGTATGTGCGTAATAAGCTAAGGTGATAGGTATTGATTGCGTAGTGTTTTAACCATGAGTTCAACCTCTCCTTGTTCTAGCCATGCATGACATAACTTTCCCACACTTGCTGAGTACCATCGGTACTCAACCTTGCATATTTGCTGGTTTATATTGCTGCTCAGGTCAAGATAATAAGGTGGTGTATAATGATCAAGACTTTGGACCCGAAGAAGGTTTCTAGGTTCATGGAGTCCCCCGGGCAACGCCTGTAATGTAGCCCACAAGAATAATATTCCGCTGCTAGTTTATTTACTTGTGATGAACTTATTATTGTCCATCGAGACATTGGCTATGTAAGACTTATTTATATTCGACACCTAGCTTGTAATAAATGATGCTTCACTATTTGTCATCACATGTATGAGAAAATGATCCTGGCATACATGTGATATTCACTTGGTTGTTCTTCGGAAAAACCGGGTGTGACACAGCAGCACACGGAGTTGCTGCAAACTCTCATCGCTAATACGTCTCGCCCAGAGAGACGTCAAGACCGTGAGGAGCGTCAACAGAGCTCCTACTCCGACTTCCTAGCGACTCATCCCCCGGTATTTTCAAGGGCGGATGAACCTCTTGACGCGGACAACTGGCTCCGCGCAATAGAGATGAAGTTCGGGCTGCTCCAGATAAGTGAGCAGCGTAAGACTCAGTTCGCGGTCCAGCAGCTCCAAGGATCCGCGAGCGCGTGGTGGGCAAACTTTTGTGCTTCACAGCCCACCGACCGAGTTATGGCCTGGGCGGAGTTCCGGACAGCCTTCAGGGCCTATCACATACCGCCAGGTTTGATGAAGAGGAATACGCAGGAGTTTCTACACCTGCAGCAAGGGAGCCGAAACGCGCTGGAATACTCCAGGGCGTTCAACGATCTCACGCTCTACGCGTCGTATCACGCAGATACCGACGAGAAGCGGCGGGACCATTTTTACCAGGGGCTTAACCCGCTCCTGAAGGACAAATTGGCGATGTTCAATCGCGGCAGCCTCAACGATATCATTGACGCTGCGATTGTTCAGGAGGACTCCGGCAAGGAGTTGGCGGCAGCAGAGAGAAAGCGAAGCGCGCCGCAAAGCAGCGGAGAAGGAGGCGGTCCTTCTCAGATGTTTCGGATGGTGAATCGCCACCATCAGGTTGGCAACCACCCCAGAGGTCGATGCCTTTCTGCAGTCAGCCGTACTCTTCACCGGCATTCAGGCCGGCACTGCCAGTACCACCTCCGCAACAACAAACAGCAGCAGTGGACAATGCCACGTGCGTATGCACCTCAGCGACGCATGCCGAGCTTTCGTCCCCCAAGCACCGCACAAGCAGCGGCCACATGTTACAAGTGTGGTCGTCCAGGACACTTCGTGAGCAGTTGCCCGGAGAGGCAAGGCGGCTGAGTGGCACCGCAGTTTCCGGGGAGGAATCAACCCCGGAACCCTACTAATGCGCGGCGGGCAAACCCTAGGCCGGGCACCGTCCACCAGCTTGCCATAGAGGACGTGCCAGAGGGTGAGCCAATCCTTGCGAGTATGTTCCAACTCCACCAGCATCCCGCCATAGTATTGTTTGATTCAGGCGCCACGCATAATTTTATTAGCCAAGCTTTCATTGCTAAACACAGCTTGCAAATACTACCCACCGATAGTTCTTATGTGATCTGTTCACCGGGTGGGAGAATTTCAGCAAGCATGATGGTCCCAAAAGCGCCATTGTGCTTAGAGGGTAGAGTCTACCCTACGTCTCTCATAAGCTTAGAGGGACAAAAGGTCGATGTCATCCTAGGGATGTCGTGGTTAACCCGCCACGGCGCTATTTTAGACACCGTCCTTTGAGTCGTGCACTTAAATTCAGAAGTGCATGGATCTCACTCCTTATTTCTGGACAGTCCAGAAATAAAACTTCCAAGTGTTTATCAAGCCACAACCATCAGATTGGAAGATATTCCAGTGGTCCGAGAGTTCCCTGACGTATTTCCGGACGATTTGCCGGGGATGCTGCCCAATAGAGAGGTGGAGTTCAAGATTGAACTTGCACCGGGAACCATGCCAAAATCCCGAAGGCCGTACAAGATGGCGCCCAAAGAGTTGGCTGAACTGAAGACTCAGCTTACGGACCTTCTGGAGAAGGGTTTTATTAGGCCGAGCTCCTCGCCATGGGGTTGTTCGGCATTATTTGTGAAGAAGAAGGATGAGTCGTTACGGCTTTGCGTGGACTATCGTCCATTAAATGCCGTAACCATCAAGAACAAGTACCCGTTGCCACGGATCGACATGTTGTTTGATCAGTTGGTCGAAGCAAAGATCTTCTCCAAGATTGACTTAAGATCGGGGTACCATCAGATTAAGATAAGGGCTGAGGACATTCCGAAGACGGCTTTCTCGACGAGGTACGGACTTTATGAGTACCTGGTCATGTCCTTCCGCCTCACCAACGCTCCAGCTCACTTCATGTATTTGATGAACTTGGTATTCATGCCGGAGCTGGACAAGTTTGTCGTGGTCTTCATCGACGACATACTGGTATATTCCAAGTCAGAGGAAGATCACAAGAAACATCTACGTATAGTCTTGCAACGGCTGCAGGATCACAAGCTATACGCGAAATTCAGCAAATGCGAGTTCTGGATATCGCAAGTGCCTTTCCTCGGACATATCATCTCAGCGGAGGGTATCGCTGTAGACCCGAGCAAGATCACTCAAGTGCTGAATTGGAAATCCCCGAGGACTGTTCACGAGGTACGGAGTTTCCTCGGACTCGCGGGATATTATCGGAGGTTCATTCCGAACTTCTCGAAGATTGCCAAGCCTATGACCGAGCTGCTGAAGAAGGCTACCAAATATGTTTGGAGTCCAGCATGTGAAGCAGCATTCAAGGCTTTAGTCAAGCACCTGACATCAGCACTGGTTTTGGCGCAGCCAGACACAACAAAACCGTTCGATGTGTACTGCGATGCATCCGGCATTGGGCTCGGATGTGTGCTGATGCAAGACCGAAGAGTGGTCGCGTATGGATCACGGCAGCTTAGAAACCATGAGCAGAATTAACCAACTCATGATTTGGAGCTCGCTGCCGTGGTACTTGCACTGAAAATGTGGAGGCACTACCTACTCGGTAACCTCGTACATCTATATACCGACCACAAGAGCCTCAAGTACATATTCACTCAGAAGGAGCTGAACATGAGGCAGCAAAGATGGTTAGAACTGATAAAGGATTATGAAATAGAGATCCATTATCACCCGGGCAAGGCAAACGTAGTGGCTGATGCGCTGAGCCGCAAGTCACACGTCAACAATCTGACCATCACACCGTTGGAAGAGAGCAAACCACCACTACATGTGATTCCACACGGAGCTCTCTACAACTTAGCTTTGATCCCACCATCTGTGAAGAGATAGCGGCAGCTCAGTAACATGACAAGGGCATGTCGCATTTGCGGAGACGTTTAGACAGTGGGGAGCTGAAATGTTTCCGGAAGGACGGAGACAGCGTCCTATGTTTCAAGGACCGGATTGTCGTACCACGTAACCCGGAGCTACGGAAGAAATTTTTTGATGAGGATCACTTATCAAAATTTTCTATTCATCCCGGCAGCAACAAAATGTATCAAGAACTCAGAAGCAAGTTTTGGTGGACACGGATGAAGCGGCAGATCGCGAAGTATGTGTCCGAGTGTGATACATGTCAAAGGGTGAAGGCAGACCATACGCGGAAACCGGGACTGCTACAACCACTGGGCGTTCCTGCCTGGAAGTGGGAGGACGTGAGCATGGACTTCATCGTCGGTCTACCCACCACCTTTCAGAAACATGATTCTGTGTGGGTGATCGTCGACCGGCTCACCAAAGTTGCCCATTTCATCCCGGTCAACACCAACTACAACGCCAAGAAGTACGCCGAACTGTACATCGCACGGATCCTATGCTTGTACGGCGTACCCCGTACCATCATATTGTTTCGGGGCACTTTATTTGTGTCCCGTTTTTTGGAGCAGCTGCACGCTGCCTTGGGGATGAAGCTGATCCGTAGTTCATCGTACCACCCGCAAACGGATGGGCAAACCGAGCGGGTAAATCAGATCTTAGAAGACATGCTACGAGCTTGCGCTATCAACCACGGCAAGAATTGGGATGATCACTTGCCGTTAGCCAAGTTCTCGTACAACAATGGGTACCAAGCCAGCATAAAGATGGCACCCTACGAGGCGCTATACGGAAGAAAATGCCGCACACCATTGAACTGGTGTGAGTCTGGCGGAAGGGTTACCTTCGGGATTGACCTTGTCAACAACGCGGAAGAAAAGGTCCGACTGATTCGAGCGAACCTCAAAGCCGCCCAATCCCAGCAGAAACAGTATGCGGACCGGAGAAGATGCCCATTACAATTCGAAGTGGGGGATCACGTATATCTACATGTGTCTCCAATGAAGGGCGTAAACAGATTTGGGGTGAGAGGAAAGTTGGCACCCCGATTCATCGGTCAATTCCAGATTGCCGAAAAATGTGGATCAGTAGCATACTGGCTGAAATTACCAGAAGCACTTTCCGGTGTGCACGACGTAATTCACATTTCCCAGCTGAGGAAGTGTCTCAAGCTATCAACTACCGTTCAGCTGGAAGACTTTTAAGAACTGCAACCGGATCTCACCTATCGGGAGGAACCGGTTCAAATCATTGATGAAAAGGCCCGAACCACACGCAACCGCACATTGTGGTTCTACAAAGTTCTATAGAGTAATCACTCCATGGACGAAGCGACATGGGAGAGCGAAGGATTTCTTCGCACTAACTACCCCGACTTTTTCACGTCGCATATCCTGTAATTTTCCACCGTCCACTCTCTCATTTTCACCTTATAATCTCGGGACGAGATTCTTTTAAGGGGGGAGGAATGTAAGGGCCTCAGTTTTTGACACATATTTGAAGTGTTCATCACCACACCACACACCTCATTTGAAGCAAGTCGATGAACACAAATGAAGAGCATGTAACCACCATCAACATGCTCATTAGAGAACAAACTCACATATTGCAAAAGTGGTATTTCCCACATGTGATGTGGAGGGGCTGGGCATATGAAAACTCCTACACATTGCTAAGGATGTTCATGCCAAGTTTCACCCAAACTCAAAACCTTTTTGAGTCATTTTTGGTATATCTAGAAAGAGGGCAGTTTGAAACCATATTCAAATTCAAACTGTTTTTATCCCATGAATTCAAAAGTGGGAGGCATATTCTTATTCAGCACATTTTTGTGAGCTCACACACCAATTTTCACTCCATTTGGAGTTGATCTTGACATGAGCTAAGTGGGGCAAATTCAAACTTTATTTGAATTCCAAACTGAACTTGTGCTGAAATTCATTCAAACCAAACCCAATTTGAATCCTAATCAATTCAAATGGCTCATGGGTGAATAATTTGAATCACCATGGGTATTTTGGGGCTCACTGTTTACCACAGTGATTAGGAGTGAATTTCAGAGGTTAAACCCCCCCGGTGGGACCCACATGTCAGTCACTAGTTCAAAGCAACCGACTGAGACTTTTTCCACTCGGGTCGCCGAGCTGCGGCTGCAATCGCCACCGAGGGAGGCCGCCGCGCTAGCAGCTGCTTGGCCACGCGCGGGCACGAGGCGGTTCAGAGCCTTCTTAAGGCGTTCCTTCCCCTCCTCGGCCGAAGCTATCGCCATTTCTTCCCCCGCAAGAACACAGCGCCGGAAAACTTCTTCCACCGCTCAGAACCGATCGGAGAGCTCCGATCACAGCCTTCCCATCCCCTCCAGAACTACGGCAAGGTACTGAGAACCCTCCTCCTTCTTCCCCGTTGCTAAAACTCAGCTGAAACCGATTGATCTCGGCTATACCGAAAGTTCAATTCGGTGACCTAAAACCGCCACACCTCGGGCTCCCGTGGACAGCCCAACCGGGGAGTTGTCACGCCCGAGCCAAGGCACCCTTGGACGCGCTGGTGACAGGTGCTGCTCACCCCCGAGCCACAGCTCGAGCGCTTGCTCACCGGCGGCGAATTTCCAATTTTCCCCTTTCTGGGTGCAGAACGACCTTCGGATGCGGTTCTGTCAAATTCTTACTCTAGGAAGGATTAGAGGGCCTCAATCCACTCTCACATACACTAGACACGGTAACGCACAAGTTGCCTTCACAACCTTTGGCCGGAGAACCCCTGTAACCGACGTATTGCGAAGTTTACCGACGGCGGAGCAAGCGGGAGACATCGGGCGCAAGGTGAGGTCCTACTTTGGGCTTCCCCCGAGCTGCTTCAAGCTCATGTCAACCTTCCCTGAGTTCCACTGATGCTCCCTGAGTTCCACTGATTAGGAGTGAATTTCAGAGGTTAAAACCCCCTGGTGGGACCCACATGTCAGTCACTGGTTCAAAGCAACCGACTGAGACTTTTTCCACTCGGGTCGCCGAGCTGCGGCTGCGATCGCCACCGAGGGAGGCCGCCGCGCTAGCAGCTGCTTGGCCACGCGCGGGCACGAGGCGGTTCAGAGCCTTCCTAAGGCGTTCCTTCCCCTCCTCGGCCGAAGCTATCACCATTTCTTCCCCCGCAAGAACACAGCGCCGGAAAACTTCTTCCGCCGCTCAGAACCGATCGGAGAGCTCCGATCACAGCCTTCCCGTCCCCTCCAGAACTACGGCAAGGTACTGAGAACCCTCCTCCTTCTTCCCCGTTGCTAAAACTCAGCTGAAACCGAGTGATCTCGGCTATACCGAAAGTTCAATTCGGTGACCTAAAACAGCCACACCCCGGGCTCCCATGGACAGCCCAACCGGGGAGTTGTCACGCCCGAGCCAAGGCACCCTTGGACGCGCTGGTGACCGGTGCTGCTCACCCCCGAGCCACAGCTCGAGCGCTTGCTCACCGGCGGCGAATTTCCAATTTTCCCCTTTCTGGGTGCAGAACGACCTTCGGATGCGGTTCTGTCAAATTCTTACTCTAGGAAGGATTAGAGGGCCTCAATCCACTCTCACATACACTAGACACGGTAACGCACAAGTTGCCTTCACAACCTTTGGCCGGAGAACCTCTGTAACCGACGTATTGCGAAGTTTACCGACGGCGGAGCAAGCGGGAGACATCGGGCGCAAGGTGAGGTCCTACTTTGGGCTTCCCCCGAGCTGCTTCAAGCTCATGTCAACCTTCCCTGAGTTCCACTGATGCTCCCTGACCGATTTCTCGAGTAGTTGAGGTGCTAGGGAAGTCAGCCGACACGGCCGAAGTCTTTCCGAGGCGGCGGCTCATCGCCGACCATGCACCGGCCGTTGTCATGACGAGCTGAGCCCAGAATCCTGTTCCCCAAGTGAAAATAGGCAGAGGCAGCCAAAATCGGGAAGTTTGGAGCTTTACAGAAGCTGCCGGTGAGCTCTCCGGCGAGATACCCCGGCGGCAGAGCGCGGGCGTCGGGAGGAAGACGAAGCTGGCTGGCCCACGCGTCAGCGTCTTAAAAATTCAAACCGGGATGGGGTGTGGCCGGGATCTGTTGTGCTGGCGTGCAGGAACCCCGCAGACCACGGTGTGCCGAAGCCTCAGGGTGCAACGCATGTCCCCGTGGCCCACCCCCGAGTTTAAACTTTTTCCTGATTTTCAGATTTCATTCAAACTTCAAATCCTCATAGCTTGAGCTAGGAAACTCCAAATCGAGTGAACCAAATTTTGTTGGATTCAGCTCTCTGAGCACTTTCCAGCAAATCAAGTTTCACTTCATGAAAATCCTTAATTCTCCAGAATTAATTCCTCAAATGTTAAACTGTTTGAGATTTTAACTGGAGAATCCTTTGGAGGAAAATTCTAAAATTTTGCTGGCATGTTCACCAAAATATCCCTGAACTACCATAAAAATTTCAGATCCATTTGAGCTCATTTGATCCACCTAATGTTGTGATTAGTGAAACTGTTCCAGAGAAAATAGAAAATGTTCAGAAACATTTTCAGAATTTTCTCTGAAATTGTTTAGCTCATATCTCTAGCTAGGAACCTTCAAATTAAGTGAGACCAACTCCATTAGAACCTTCTGAAAATCTAGTTTTCAGAAAGGCATAGTTTGTTTCATGAAAATCCTTAGAACACCCTAAAAGCCTTCAATTAAGGTCGAGTACATAATTAATTGTGGAGGGCTCAAATGAGCTTTGCTGCAACTAAACCTTGACCAAATCTGTATTTAGGTTGTAACCAAGCCACAGTAAAAGTTTCACAGTCATTGAGTCTGTCTAGTGGGACTTATAAGCTTCACAAGTTCAAACTTAATACAAATGCATTCAAATTAATACATGTACTTCTTATATCATGTAGTCGCTAAGGTCGAGGAGGAACCCGAAGTCATAGACTTTGTTACTCCGGAGGAGCAGCTAGCCTACGACCAAGAGCAGCAAGGCAAGCTGCGGTTTGCATTAACCTTTTTACCAATTTTTATTGTTTTGAGCACATACTTGAATACTATTATTCCTTTGCATTAGAGTCTTGTTTGGAAACCAACTGCATAGCCAAGGAATCCACGGGTTGGGATTAAGATTGAAAACCCCGTTAGCTACTGCAATGCTAAGATAGTGTAGGATTCAGTACAAGTCGAGTAGTTGGAACTACTCGCGAGCATAGGCTAGAGGCACTCGACTCGGGTAGAGATAGCACATGATACACATGGCAAGAAAAATGAGACCGAGCAGAGAGTAAGGGCAACAGGACTTTGGGGCCTGTGTGCTGTAGCGCCGCTTGTGTCGATTGAGGACCGAGCCGTGTGCGGGCCTGTTGAACAAGCTAGAACAGTACCGAAGACCTACCGGCTATATGGGAACCGGGAAATCGATGTAACTCGGGTAGCTGGGTATTGAGGCATTGCCCGTCGTTCAGATGGTAGGTTGAGAGCTCGAGGTGTAAATCAGCTGGCGGCACGGAGATGCACGTGCAGAGACCTCTTGCTCGGGACGATGGGACCGGTTCAATATTTGGCTGACGGGCGAAAGGTGGTTGCGTACGGTGTCCGTGATGGTTGTTGTAGGCAACATCGAGTACGGGCGTACGTGACGGGTTATTCGGGTAACCCTGCAGGTGTAAATCGATTATAATCGCCGTCCCTCGCGGTCAGTGAGTACCACTTGTTCACTGTACCGTGACGTAGAAAGAACAGGCTAGTTGCATGTTAAAATGATGTTGATTGAAATATGGACCTGATTGCTAATGATTTGCTGTAGTTTAGAGCTAACTAAAGTTCTTTTCAACTTTGGGCAAAGTACATGAGAGAAATGCGCTTCTTGTTTGATTGCGGCTCTCTCATGTGCCTTAGCGTAAGGTTCTCCACAACCTGCTGCTAAAATTTGAATGTAAGGTCCCAATAATTAGGCGAGTCCTTTGCAAATGGTTTTACCTCATGAACCCATCACCCCTCATGTAGAAGTTCCATGTTTAGGTGAGACGGGTCAGACATGCTGAGCCTTCATGCTCACTGCTTGTGTTTGAAGCTTTTGCAGGGTTCTATTAGGAAGGGACTCCCGAAGAGGAGACGGAACCCCAGGAGGGGAACCCCGTCGAGTGGGAGTCGTGCACGCCGCAGAGTTGGTGTGTGTGTGCTAGCAAGGACACGTTCAAGGGCTGAACGTGCACTTGATGCGTAGTCTACGCCCGTGAGTGTAGACAGGACTTATTTTGATGTACAAATATTTATAAACCACTTTATGTAATAAAAGTTTTGCTTCCGCATTGTACCTTTGATGTGTGTTATTCGGTGCTGTGCAACGCAGTACCCCTCAGCGTGATCCTGGCTCGACAAGACCGTGGGGTCATGTCATATTGCTGCCGCACCAAATCAATTGGAGATAAGTTTGTTGAAATCCAAATTTGAGTCGGACTCTTATTTGAGATCCAGTTTGAGTAGGACTCCTCTTTTTCCCCTTACAAATAGAACCCAAAACCCCCCTGGCCGCAACACCTTTCTCTTTTTCCTCCTCCCAAGTCGGCGACTTAGAGGCCCTAGCCCCCAACTCGCCGAGTTAGACCCCCTCGCTGGCGTTTAGTCGCCGATGAGCCTCTGCTGCTGCCATCGCTAGGAGGAAGGCCCTGCCACCAAAAGGAAGTGAGTTAGGTCTTCGTTACCCATCTTACAACGTCGTCTCTGTTTCTACGCATCCGTTCTCTTCCCTCCCTTCGAACCGAAAATTTTTCGTGTGGACAGATCATGTTTTGATCGGTTTTTGATGGTGGAATTGATCTAGATCTTGAGTCAAGATCATCACCACGTCCACATTTGATCCCTACACTCTTGTTCATCATAAAACTCCATGAAAGCCCATTAAAACATGCAAGAACACGTACAAACTATTCTAATAAAACAGCACCATAGGATTTGCATTCATCTACGCCATTGCATCTTGAGTAAAGTTTGTGCATGATGTTTTATTGCTGTAATTTTGTATGTGCGTGGTCGTGAGTAGAAGGACAAGCTCAGGAATCCATCTACGAAGAACTACCGTGCCAAGACTTCGAGACACTTGAGCAACAAGAGCCACAGGAGCAAGGCAAGTGCCCCTTGACCATATTGATCCCATGTTTTTGAAACTATTTTTTTTGCGAAAACACGTATGCTTGAGTCAACTTGATGAGACACCCTTTTATAGGAGTTTACTAGTTTTGTTAACCATCCTTGTTGCTGGGAATGTTGATGAGTCAGGTATGGTCATTTTTCCTTTTTGCTTCGCTTAATCTACGGGATACGGGAAGCTGAAATAAAACATGTCTAGCTACTGCACTCATATGAATAATGATAATGAGAACTTGATGATGATAATAAGCATGGAATCGGGGGGATATCTAGGCAAGCTTGGTTCATGGATGTTGCTGAATGAGATGGCGGTTTACTTGCCGTAGATCTAATGACCGGTTCATGCCAGCACATGCCAGGAAAACAGTGCCACCACAAGGCCAAATATGGGTGCGGCTTAGCTGAGTAATTAGGTGTGTTTCTAGTTTGTTATGGACCATGGAAGGCGCGGGGAATGGGAGTCGAGAGAGGACTGCCCTAGGAACTGCATGGCACAAGAGGGGATCCGTAGGTGGGAGAATGGTGATTCGAGCCTGCTGGTGAAACCTTAGTGAGTCCATACATCTAGTAGCCCCTTTGTAAAGGCTATTTTGTGATCTCTTGGCCATACATCGACGGTTGTATACTGGTATAATGGAGGTTCTGCAGTCGCCGACGGGTGACGAAATCACAAACTTGTGGGTAAAGTGGTGCCACCTCTGCAGAGTGTAAAACTATCATGATAGTCGTGCTTCCGGTCACAAGCACCTGGCCAACTCACATGATTAGAGGGAAAGCTTGGGATGGATGTTCAGTATGGTTATGGTATGGTCATTGGGATTGGTTTTGGGACTGTTTTGAGTCATGAAAATGAGTTTGGTTTCGGTTATATGAATATGAGATGGATATGAATGTTTATGAGTATGAGAAAGATTATTGTCTGGTTGAGACATGATAAATGGTGAATTATGAGGAAGGAAAGTTGCTGATATAACACGGTTATGATGGGATTAAACTCATATAGAAATAGTTGCTGTTTTTACCATGTTTATGAAATAAAATTTGCTTGATGCAATGAGCCTTTTTATTCCTACCTTGTTGTAAGCTACATGTCATACTTTTCCCGCACTTGCTGAGTACGACATGTACCCGCCCTTGCATTGTCACATAAGCATCAGCTACAGGAGAAGAGTACTTTGAGGATCATGTGGAGTACTAGGCGTGTGAACTACCGTCAACATGCCTGTGGAGTTGAAGATGGAGCCGCTGCTGTTTAGTTATTTCCGCTGTCGTTTAGAGACTTCCGCTGCAAGAATAAGTTAGAGATTCATGAGTGAGACAATTAGTCAATGTAATAAAGTACTTAAACACTATTTATTCGTGGTTATATTCAGAATTCAGTTTGTGGATTACATGTGTATGTGTGATGAACATCCTGGGCACACATATGCATTAACTTGGTTCTGTTTACAGAACCGGGTGTCACAGATTGGTATCATAGCCACGTTTACTGTAGGACACAAGCCTAGGTAGAATGGACACTCTAAAGCACATAGGCACACCCCTCTAAACTGCTATTTTCGAAAATTGCTTGCTGCTGAACTTTACTTGTCAATTCAGCCACCGCAAAGTGCTATTTTCAACCCCTCCTCTCTTCTTTTGGACAGCAACACCTTTCCTTTCTTGCTCCATAACTTCTGAAGTTTTGGAGTTATTTCTTCCTTCTAGAGTTTCTCATGTCTTATTTATAGATGTCGGTGATCAGGAGCACGACACGCATAAGTACTCGTTCACCACCACGTGGGAGTGCACTTAACCCCATGGAGGTGTCCGATGGACCACCCCCGTCACACGGCGGGAACAGCACCAGTTCACATGATTAAGTTTAGGGTTCCCATTGAATAAGCTGTAATAGGAACGTTTAAATCGTAGTAGCGTGAATAGGAGTGGTGTGTTGAACTTTTGTGATGATTGCTTGTGTTTGTGTGCTGGTGTGAGTTGTGGGACGCTTTGGCGAATATCCACATCCACACATAGTAGAGAGATGTGTGGTGCTTCGGCATGTGTTCACATCCTCACATAGGCTAAAATTAATAAGAGAAGATATTAGTTCATACACCTTGACGCATATAGTTGGGGGATCAATCTAAAATTTCCTTTTCTATTCTGCCCAACTCCCTCTCACATATGGTGAGGGAAAATGCCAGCTGTCAAAGGAGGAACGTTCTGGCAACCATGAACCACAAGAGGATGGCAACGTTGAAGTTCATGAAAACGCTAACCCCCGGGCTGGTGCAAACAACCTTGAACGGTTGATGGCTATGCAGAACCAGCTCATGCAAACTATGAAACAAACTTTGGGACAGCTGCAAGCCAACAACTACAACAACCCTAACCCCGTTCCTGCACCACCACCACCACCACCACCGCCGGCTCACAACAGGTTGGGAGAGTTCATGAGGACTCGACCACCTAATTTTGCACAAGCTAATGATCCCATGGAGGCTGATGATTGGTTGAAATCAAAGGAAAAGAAGCTTGCCATTGTTTAGTGCAATGATCGGGAGAAAGTTCTCTTCGCATTGCACCAACTTGTGGGAGCAGCCGCTGACTGGTGGGACGCTCTTTGCAATGCTCATGACAACCAGGAGACTATCACTTGGGCGGAATTCAAGGAGAGTTTCCGCTCTCATTACGCCCCTGCTGGAGTCATGATGCTTAAAAGGCAAGAGTTTGAAGGTCTCCGCCAAGGAAAGAAGAGCGTGAATGAGTACCTCAACAAGTTCACGCAGCTGTCAAGGTATGCTCCCAAAGACGTCAACTCGGATCAAAGGAAGCAATACTTGTTCATGAGAGGATTTAACAATGAGATCCAAGTTCAGCTGCTCAACAACGATTATGCAAGATTCCAAAGGCTCGTTGACAAATCTATAGTGGTTGAGAGCAAGATCTGTGAGATCGAGCAAGAGGGCAAGAGGAAGATGCCATACCAGCCACAAGGGAGCAATATACGTCCCCGTTTCATGCCTCCAGCTGCACCACAGTATGGCTTGTCCGCTTCTACTTTCCACCCTGCAAACCCACCTCGCCCTAATCAACCACCGCAGCAACGTCCTTTTATGCAAGCACCTCGTATGCCTTTGCCTCCTGCACCCCATCGCAACATGGGCACAAATATGCATTAACTTGGTTCTGTTTTCGGAACCGGGTGTCACACTTCTCTGCCTCAGCAGCACGAGAAGCCCGGAGTTCTTCGACCTTCTTGGTCGAGGAAGCCAGCTCCCTAGCTAAGCTCCTGCTTGCCAGCTCCTGCTCCCGGGTGACCAGCTCCCACTCCAGAGCAGCCAGGACCTGCTCCTTGGTGGCTAGCCATGCAGTCCGCTCATCTAGGTCAGACTCCCTGATCGTAGCGGTGAGTTCCCAGTCGTCGACACCCTGGAGCCGCTTCTTCAGGCACTCCTGCTCCTCCTCCTGAGCGGCTAGGCGATCGGAGAGCTCCCTCTCATTTGCCTCTGCCTCCTTTTTGAAAGTTGCCTAGAGGAGGGGGTGAATAGGATAATAAAACCTGAAACTACTGAAAACAGCCGGATTAAACCTGAAGGGCCGGACTAGTCCGGTCAGGTGGCGGGCTAGTCCGGTCTAGGTATAGAAATTAGGTAAAGGTTGCGTTTTTATGGATTTCTTTCCAAGTTTGTTCATGCGGAAGATACGTTGCTTATCTAACAATCTAATCAACTAGTTTGTGAAAGAGAAACTGATTGGATTGCAAGATTCACAACTATAAGACAATTAACATGTTTTGAGCAAAAAAAATGCTAACAAGCAATTCTATTGATTAAGCGAGAAAGTAAAGGAATCAAGAGACTCGATTTATCCCAAAGTTCGGTTCCACACAGGAATCAACATCCCCGTTGAGGAGTCCACAAAGGACCGAGTCTCTTCCAACCCTACCCTCACCGAGCGATCACCAAGATCAAGCCTGGGTTCTTTACTATCAATCAAAGGGTGAATACAACATTCTAGGGGCTACTCACAACTTGATGCTCCCTACAACAACCTAGAAGTTGTAGGAAACAAAATACAACAGGCACAAACTCAAATCAACGATTATAGTGCAAGAGATTCAAACCGAGAGCTCAAACGTTGATCACCGCGTCTCTCCTCTCACAGATCCCGATACTATCAAGATCCAATCTTAGGGGTCAAGAAGGTGAGGAAAGAGGCATAGAAGAGCTCAAGGAAAGAGTTTTCGGTGCTAAAGTTGCATAGAGGTCTATTTGAAGCCGGGGGTCCCTTTTTATAGGGATCCTGACATCCAACCGTTACACCTGCTAAAGTCCGGACTAGTCAGGCCAGAACGCCGGACTAGTCCGGCCTTTGGGGGACCATCTACATCAACAAGGCTAACAATCTAAAGTCCCTGCCCCCTTTGAATTTAAATGATCATTAAAACGGTCATTGAAGACGGACTAGTCCGTTGAAGAACGGACTAGTCCGATGTCACAAAGGAGCCTTTACTCCGGGTGAGAACAGACTAGTCTGGCTATTAGCGGACTAGTCCGGCCCCACGAGCGGACTAGTCCGACCTTACCATACTTAGATCCAAAACTCTCTAATCTCACATTACGGACTAGTCTGGCAATGTCCGGACTAGTCCGAGCTCACACAGGAACAATTGTTCCGTTCTAAACCGGACTAGTCTGAAGAACCAGACTAGTCCGGCCAGCTGAGCGGACTAGTCTGGCCTTCTGGGACTTAACCTAGTGGCCGCACTCGCCTCACACAACCGGACTAGTCTGTCCACAACGGCCTTCTAGGACTTGGTCTCATAAAGGCTCATACTTACACAAGAATAGACTAGTCCGGCATAAAACGGACAAGTCCGAACTCACTCAGAGACATTAAGTCCGGTCCAAAACAGAATAGTCTGGTTGGATCGGACTAGTCCGGCTCCAATTCCGGACAAGTCTGATCTACATTCTAAGCTATGCCTAGGACTATTCCCTCACCAAAATTCTAACTAAAAGTTTGAGCTCTCTAATGATTCTCAAGCACTCTAAAATAGAAGACCCTCTACACAACTAGAAAATGTGAAACTCAAGAATAAAATCCTATTTTCTACTCTTGCAAGTATTCTTCTTTTTATTTTTGCTTTTTGAGGGACTCCACATTCATTCTCATCTCAAAGACCTGTGCTCATACTCATTAAAGCTCATTAGTATCTTAATTGTCGTCATGAATCATCCAAAACCCACGGGGGTTACCTAGATGCACTTTCAATCTCCCCCTTTTTGGTGATTGATGACAACACATTAAGACTCTCAATGAATGGATAGAAGAGTTTGTTTTCATAATACATATATGTATTATGTACTCCCCCTAAATGTGTGCATAAGAGTTTATCAAGAGAAATATGCACATGAATGAATTCTATGGGGATTTCATACACACATGTGTTATGGTGGGGTGCCTAAGTGTGATGTGATAAAAAGAGTGTAAAATGCTTTGAAGGGAACATAAATGATATCAATTGACAAGATCATCTCAACATAACATAGTATGAAGGCATAATGAGACATAATGTAGCACCGACATTACAAAGCAAGACAAGGATTTTAAAAAGCTAAAATAGACTACTCAAAAATCTAAACTAGACTACTCCCCCTCTTTCTCTCCCCCTTTGGCATCAAAGCACCAAAAAGGAAAAGAAGAGAGAGAAGGGCCTAATCGCTATCGTCTTCATCTTGATCTTCACCTCGTTCGCTTTGAGTCTCTTCATCTTCATCGTCATCCACATGTTGAGCGTGGGAAGTAGAAGGATCAGTAGAGGAGGAAACACCTTCACCAAAGAAGGCAAGCTCGTCCTCGGTGAGTGTGCGAAGCTCGGTTACTCCTTCATCTTCCGATGACGGTGGAGACATAGGTATCTCCATCTTGTCGCACATTGCTTTGAGGTACTTCTCTTGGCGTTGCTTCATCCTTTGTGTGCGAACTTCCACCTTCTGGCATGAAGAGAAGATCGCCTTGAAGATTTTGAGTAGCCCACTAGAGGAGCCACTCGGCGACCGAGGAGCAGACGGCCCGGCTGAGGAAGATGGAGCTGCGGAGGAGCTTCTACCCAAGGACACAGGAGGGCGAGGAAGAGGAGTCGGCATATGCGGATGCAGCTTCCTATGCTTCATGTCCTTGGCAAATTCCACACAGGTGACTTTCTCGATCATGCACATAATGTATGGTACATAGCCACAGGACCTGTTTGGAGTGTAAGAGATGTTGAAGATGTCATTGTAAATGTAGTCGAAGACGTTGAACTTCTCATCTTCATTGATTAGCTTCATTAAGTTCCTTATATACCCTTGTATCATCCCCGCATCTCCATCCTTGGGTGCTAGAGTCATCCTCAAAACTTAGTTGAGCACTCCAAAGAAAGGCTTGATATTGTGAGTTGAGGATGGCTCACAGGTGAGGTATGATGGGTACATAGAATCCAAGTCATCCTTTCCCAAGGTCCTTTCATTATGAACTATGATGTCATAGTTCAAATGCTATTCAAGCCCGAGGATCCTTGCAAACTCATCATATAGCACCGAGTGCACCACACCATTAGTCATCCAAGTGCTCTTCCTGTCACCATATGTGTGGAAGTAGCAGGTGGTGTAGAATTGGACTATTACTTCAATATTTCAATCGTATTGAAAGCCCATCAAGTCCTTGATCCCATGGTGTTCTACAGCTTCAATCACTACATGAAAGGTTTGATGCTTCTTGTTCGCCATATAGGACCAATCCACCCACTGAGCATCGATTACCGGTGTCTTCATTGGGAGATAGACATGCCGGTAATAGTCACAATGGAAGTCACACAAGAAGCGAGGGTCTGGTGTGGCCTTCTCAAACTTGTAAACTTCTTCCTCTCTTAGCCTTCTAGCTTTCTCAGCTTCCTTGCATTTTAATGTTGCACTTGCCAAGTTGGGTTGGTGGTTTGGATTGTGCATGGGAGGTGCTCTCTCAAGCGGCCCAACTGGTCCTTATGGGGGATTCTCCCCCCACGCCTAGGGTTGTCACAAATGACAAGACTCCTATTTGCTAAAGCCTTTTACCTCTGGGGAGCCGCTGCTTTCTCTTTGCCTTTGTCATGAGCAGTTCCATGTGACTGAGCTTGTTGCTTTTCCTTTAAGGTGACTAGCCTCTTCCTTCTTGGAGGTTCAACGGACTGAGACGCTTGTGCTTCCCTATCAGTATGTTTCTTTGTCCGAGTCTGCCTAACTGCAGCCTCAAGAGCCCTAGCCGCTTTAGCCTCCGCTGCTGCACGATAGGCGGCTTGGCGAGCCGCCTCGGCTATGGGGTTGGGGAGAGGACTATCTCCGGATCCCGACATGATCTGGTGATAGATAAAAGGGAAAGATTAGACACGAAAGCATTGCGTTTGGATTAGTGTACATTCACAAAGTTAGGGGCTAAAACTGCTCCAGCCGGACTTGTCTGGCCTGAGTCCAGACTATTCCGGACTCTACAGTTTTAAACCCTAACTTAAGCGATTTGAGCACAAATTCAAAAAAACTAGACGCAATACTACAAGGAATGCAACAATATGGCATGAGGACATCAAGGAAGGCCTAAGGCACTAGAATATTACCTAGAAACAAGGGATTTGAGAAAAATGGGAGTTAGGTCAAAAAGTACCTTAGAACAAAGAAATTTGATGAAATCCGTGGATCGAAGGAGCGTAGATGGTCGGGAAAAGGGTTCCCCGCACTCCACAAGCCTTGAATCAAGGATTCCTTCGAGGGATTTGAGGGAGAGCTCCAAAATTGCCAATGGGGGCGAGTTCTGAAGGAGAAGAGAATTGTAGAGGTGAATGAGAGAGTGAGAGGAGTCGGGCCCGACCATTGGAGGTTAAGTCTCCAGGGGCCGGACTAGTCCGGTGTGCTGCCCGGACTAGATCTGGACTTGTCCGGATGCAGTCCGGACTGATCCGTTGTGGACTTGTCTGCTGCATCCACGACTATTCAACGTATGTGGACTTGTCTGGCCTATAGGGCGGACTAGTCCGGTCCTTGAAGGCTGAGAAATTCCTATATATTAGAATTTCGCCAAGAGTGATTAATGTAGATTTACTTTCACCTTCTTTTAGATAAATATGGTCAATATATCAAACCACACAATTAGATGATGACCACAGTATACCTAAACATAATTAGGTAAATAATGTGAGAGAAAATTAGAAGGGGGACAAGTTTTCCTAATCATGCATATTTTGAAGTTTGTGAAAATTCCTAAAGATTCCAAACTGTTAGCATTCAGTTGTGCAACATTTCAAGCCACATTCCTAGAGTCTAGGACGTTTAGCTCATTTCAAAGTTCACAAAATCATTTTTCATCTAGTTGCTTGGTGAAAATGTCGGCTAGTTGCTTTTCGGTTCTAACATGTGAGATAGCTATGTCCCCCTTTACAGAATGGTCTCTCAAGAAGTGGTGTCGGATGTCTATGTGTTTGGTCCTAGAATGTTCAACGGGGTTACGGGAAATCTTAATGGCACTCTCATTGTCGCATAGGAGTGGAATGTGGTTCATATTGTAACCATAATCCCTTAGAGTTTGTCGCATCCAAAGAAGTTGAGCACAACAACTTCCGGCTGCAACATACTCTGCTTTGGCTGTGGAAAGGCAATGGAATTTTTCTTGGATGACCATGATACTAGGGACCTATCCAAGAATTGGCAAGTCTCGGAGGTGCTTTTTCTATCTACTTTACATCAGGCGTAATCCCCATCAGAATATCCGATGAGATTAAACTTAGACCCTTTTGGATACCACAACCCTAGGTTTGGTATGTGAACTAAATATCTTAAGATTCTTTTAACGGCAATTAAGTGACATTCTTTAGGAGAGGCTTGAAGCCTTGCACACAAGCATACACTAAGCATGATATTGGTCCTAGATGCACAAGGATAAAGCAATGAACCAATCATAGAGTGATATACCTTATGATCCACGCTTGGTCCATCTTCATTGAGGTCGAGGTGCCCGTTCATTGCCATTGGTGTCTTGATGGGTTTGGCCTTGTCCATGTCAAACTTCTTGAGTATGACTTGTGTGTACTTTTTTTGACTAATGAACGTGCCTTCCTTGAGTTGCTTGACTTGAAATCCTAGGAAGAACTTCTACTCCCCCATCATGGACATTTCAAACCTATCCGTCATTATCTTACTAAACTCATTACAAAAAGATTTGTTAGTTGAGCCAAATATAATGTCATCGACATATATTTGGCACACAAAGAGATCATCATCCACATTTTTTATGAAAAGAGTGTAATATGCTTTGCCTATCCTAAAACCATTGTCAATAAGAAAGTATCTAAGACACTCATACCAAGCTCTAGGAGCTTGTTTGAGGCCATAGAGAGCCTTATGCAATTTAAACACATGATTAGGATATTCTTGATCTTCAAACCTGGGTGGTTGCTCCACGTATACCTCCTACTTGATTGGAACGTTGAGGAAGACGCTTTTCACATCCATTTGATAAAGTTTGAAATCATGGTGAGTAGCATAGGCCAATAGAATACGAATTGACTCAAGCCTAGCTACGGGAGAAAAAGTTTCAGCGAATTCCAAACCTTTGACTTGAGCATATCCCTTTGCCACAAGTCGTGCCTTTTTCCTTGTCACCACTCCGTGTTCGTCTTGCTTGTTGCGGAACACCCACTTGGTGCCTACCCTATTTGCGTTTGGTCTCTTCACCAACTCCCCCACTTTGTTTCTTGTGAAGTTGTTCAACTCTTCTTGCATGGCCACCACCCAATCCCGATCCTTTAGTGCTTCTTCCATCCTAAATGATTCCAAGGAGGACAAAAAAGAGTAATGCGCACAAAAGTTAACCATTCAAGATCGTGTTGTTACCCCTTTTGTGATATCTCCAAGGATGTTGTCAACGGAGTGATCTTGTTGAATGCTTTGATGAACAATTGGGTGAGGCACTTGAGTTATTGAGTGGTCTTCTTCTTCTTCTTCATCTCCCTCTTGATCAATGTCATGGTCTTGATCTTCTCCTTCTTGAACTTGACCGTCTTGATCTTTGGGTTCTTGAGTTTGATCTTGTGTGCGAGGCACCGATTGTGATGAACTTGGAGCATCTTGGCCTACATCTTCTTGAGGATGGACATCTCCAAGCCCCATTCTTCTTAGTGCTACACATGGTGCTTCTTCTTCATCTAGCACACATTGATCAACTTGCTCCACTTGGGAGCCATTAGTTTCATGAAACACCACGTCACGTGGAATTTCAATACAATCGGAGGTTTTGTTGAAAATACAATAGGCGTAGGTGTTTGAGTCACAACCAAGTAAGAAACCTTCATCAGATTTTGAAGCGAACTTGGAAGTCCTAGGCTTCTTGTTGAAAATGTAGCATTTACTCCCCAAAACATGAAAGTAAGAGATATCTTCAAAAGTCGAAGGAGGTAGAGGAGGTTTGTGGCGTGGCAAGCGGTGTTCACCGGTTCCACCCAAAACCGATCCGAAGTCTTGTACTCATCAAGCATGGTTCTTGCCATCTATATGAGTGTGTGGTTCTTCCTTTCGGCCACCCCATTTTGTTCAGGGGAGTAGGGGGCCGAAAACTCATGCTTGATGCCCTCTTCATCCAAGTATTCTTCTACTTGGGTGTTCTTGAATTAGGAGCCGTTGTCACTCCTTATCTTCTTGATTCTTAAGGAGAACTCATTTTGATCTCTCCTCAAGAACTTCTTGAGGACACCTTGAGTTTCTCCCTTATCATGCAAGAAAAATACCCAAGTGAAGCGAGAATAGTCATCAACAATTACTAAACTATATTTGTTACCACCAATGCTTATGTAGGTGACGGGACCGAAGAGATCCATGTGGAGCATCTCTAATTGTCTTGTCGTCATCACATTCTTGGCGGGATGAGCTGCTCCAATTTGCTTTCCAGCTTGACATGCGCTACAAGGCCTATCTTTCTCAAAAACAACATTCTTTAGTCCACGAATGTGATCCCCCTTTCAAAGTTTTTGTAAGTTCCTCATACCAACATGGGCTAGTCTCCTATGCCACAACCATCCCATGTTGGTTTTTGCTATTAAGCATGTGTCAAGTTGAGATTTATCCGTGGAAAAATCCACTAAATAAAGCTTTCCCTTCAACACACCCTTAAAAGCAATTGAGTCATCACTTTTTGTAGAAGAGTCACACCCTCATTAGTAAACAAGCAATTATAACCTTTCTCACATAGTTGAGATATGGACAATAGGTTATAATCAAGTGATTCAACATGTAGAACATGAGAAAGCGAGTGTTGAGAATAGATTGCAATTTTACCGATACCGAGCACCCTTCCTTGACTATTATCGCCAAAGTAGATGCCTTCACTTGGATCATCATTTTCTTCATACTAAACGAACATCTTCCTCTCTCCGGTCATATGGTTAGTGCACCCACTATCTAGCACCCATTTAGTGCCACCGGAGGAGTAGGCCAACAAAACAATTTAGGCTTTGGTTTTAGGTACCCAAACTAGGTTGGGTCCTTTGAGGTTAGTCACATGGCATTTGGGCACCCACACACAAGTCTTTGGACTCTTGTGGAGTGGCCCAACATATTTAGCATATACTCAGCCATACTTGCTTTTCATAAGAACATAAGATGCATCAAAGTTATGAAATATGGTAGAGTTTTTATTTTTTTGGCAATCTCATGTGAGGTAGATGCAAGGTTGTTGTTCTTGACTTGAGTTGAGTTCTCTTTGACAAAAGCTACACACTTGTTGTTATTCTTGAGGATTCTAGTATTTTGCTTTCCTCCCCCAGTATAACAAAGTCCCATCTTTGATAAGAGGAGACCTTGTTATCGAATATGCACTACGTGCATATTGAACTCCTTATCAAAGATGCCACTTCTGTGTGTATTCTTGCTTTGTGCCTCTTTGAGCTCATTTTGCAAGTTTAGAACAAGATTAGCACATTTGCAAGTTTTAGTGTTGGACTCCATATTTGTTGAGGAGGAGTTCTTGGAGGATGAAGTAGATGAGACACTTGACTTAAGTGAGTTGAATGATGCTTCAAGATTCTTGTGATTTTTGGTCAAACTCACAAGTTCATACTGAAGTACTACATTTGTACTCTTAAGTTCAACACAAGTTTCCTTGCTCAAGGCAAGTTCACTTTTCCAGTTCTCTACTCTTCTCCCTCTCAAGTTCAAGGAGCTTCTCAATCTCAAGGTTTCTTTCCTTTTCAAGGATAAGAAAATTTTCTTGTTGATTGAGAAGCTCTTCCTTTTCAAATATTTCATCCGATAGTATTTGCATTTTAGCTATAGAATTTTTATTTAAGCCCTTAAACATGAATTCGTTTTCACTACTACTATCAAAGTCGTCATCATCATCAACAATATGTAACTTGGAAAGTTTAGATGTTACCTTACGCTTTCCTTCCTTTGCCATGAGGCATGTGTGGCTTGGGCTCTTCCAATCACCCTTGTTTGGCAAGAGTGATTTCTTCATGGTTGGCCTCTTGATGGCGACGGTTGCCACCTTTTCTTCATCTTCAGAAGAGGACTCTTAGTTTGAGTCCCACTCTTCTCCAATGTGAGCTTGTCCATAAGCCTTCTTCTTCTTCTTGAAGATCTTCTTGTCTTGAGGCTTCCCATCCTTCTTCTTCCTCTTGTCATCTTCCTTGCTATGGGGGCAATTCACAATGAAATGCCCGTATTCGCCACAGTTGTATCAAGTGTTCTTTGTTCTTGACTTGCCATGGTCCTTGCTTTTGTTCTCATAGTGGTGGCTTCTTCTTCTTCTCATCATCCTCTTGAATCTTTTGATGAAGAAGGCCATTTCTTCATCATCCATGTCCGTGCTCTCATCATCACTGTCTTCATCATCACTTGTGATTTGTACTTCTTTTCCCTTGGACTTGGATGTGGCCTTGAGAGCTATGCCCTTCTTCTTGGATGAGGTGACCTTTGCTAGGTCGTTGATGTGTTGGGTGTGACACCCTCGTTTCTGTAGAACACAGAACCGAGAACTGATGCGTATGTGTGCCCAGGATGTTCATCACACATACACATATCATCCACAAACTGAATTCAGAATATAATACCATGAATGAACAGGGTTTTATTACAATGTCTCATGAGTCTTGGACTCATGCTAGCAGCGGAAGTCTATCTTAGCAGCGGAAATCTAAATCTAGCAGCGGAAGTCTTTATTCTAGCAGCGGAAGAAAACTAGGCAGCAGCAGCGGCTCCATCTCTACTCCACAGGCAAGGTTGAGGACAGATTACACGCCTAATTCTCCACGTAGTCTTCATAGTACTCCTCTCCTGTTGCTGTTGATGTATGATAATGCAAGTTCGAGTACATGATGTACTCAGCAAGTGCGGGAAAATATGATATGTAGCTCATAGCAAGGAAGGTATAAAAAGGCTCAATGCAGAAAGCAAAGTTTATTTCTCAAAACAAGATAAAAACAGCAACTTAGATTTAAGTGAATGTAATCCCAACATTAACATACCTTCATTATGATTCATCCTTTTTCCATGTCTCAACCATACATCAAATTTGCTCATGAATACCATCTCGTATTCACTACCATCAGATGTAAAAGCCCAAGAAAAGGGACTTGCAAAAACTTTTCTTCACCTCACAACACCACAGTTTTTATTGTGGATATCTTAGGAAAAAGTGTGAAGAGCAAGTAACCTCCATCTAAAGGGTAATTAGAGGGGAAAGCCTTCACTTTCACAAAGTAGGATTTCTACACATGAACATGAGAGGTTGAGCTCACCCCTAGGACTTAAAAAGTCTTGGGAGGATTCAAGCCAAGTTTCATGCAAACCCAACACTTTTTAAGGCACTTTTGGAGGTATTTGAAAAGGAGGCCAGTTTGAATGTAAATTCAAATTGCAGCAACTTTCATCACTCAAATTCAAAAGTTAGCTTCATATTCAAACTCAGCACATTTTTCTGAGTTAGCCCACCAATTTTCATCCCTATTGGAGTTCATCTTGTCGGGAGCTAAATTTGCAATAATTCAAAACTGAATTTGAATTTCAGTTTAAACATGAAGCAAATTTAACCCAACAAAGTTAAATTTGAGAACCCAAATTCAAACCAATACTTGGGGGCTAAGTCTCCCATTCAATTCTCAGTAGCTGGGATATTTACAAAAGAAAGGGGGAGAAAGAAATAGAGGGGAGAAGAGGGCCCACTGGTCAGCCACCCTGGGGAGCAAACCGACTCGGGCACGCGGTCGAACACCCTGCGGCCGACAGTGCACGGGGTCGACCCCGTCCCAACGCGGTCACCGCGCCACCTCCTGCTCGGGGGGATGAGGGCACCGGCTACAAAACACGCGATCGCACCCTGGTCGGCGTGAATCCCCTCCCCATTCTCTCGGTTCCACCCGCCCACATCCGAAGCAGCGCACCCGGAGTCGCCGCCCTCTGATCGCCGGCGCCCGGACAGCACAGGCTTCCTCGTGCCCGACGCTCAGCACAAGAAACGACCGCCACAAGGTGCTGGTTCTGCTGATCCTTACCGTTCGGCATTTCATGCACCGTCGGGGGAGAATTTCTTCCGGGAACGCTACGGGGTTCTTAAGGCCGAGCTCCACCAAATCCAAAAATTCACGGGTGTTGGCTTATCACCGGGCGTGCTGAGCTAAACACACGATCTACACACTGCCACGACCACCTAAGATCGAAAACCAGTAAGAACCGTGGGCTAGGGTGACGATTCTTCAAAGTTTTCTGAGCACAGCCGATATCCGGCCTAGGTCGCCGATGAGGTCGTAGTTGCAGCCGTTTTCATGGGGATCGGTGCCCATATCCATGATCAGCGGGTGTCAGCGGAGCTCCTCGAGCAAACCTCATCGAAAAAGGTGCAGGGGATGCTGAGTTTGACGTCGCCGGTGAGCTCCCGGCCGCTGTTGCTGTCGGGAGCACTGTTCCGGCCGTTGTCAAGCTCCGATGAGGGCACCAGCGTGTTCTCCGAGTCGAGTCAGGCACAGGCGGCGAGAATCAGCAAGCTCCGAAGGCCGGAACCCCTCTCCGGCGAGAGCTCCGGCGAGCTTGGCGGCGGGATTGCGCGGGTGGCCGGAGGAAGAAGAAGGGGGGAGGCCCCACACGTCAGCGGCTGGAGGTAGCGAGCGGGATTCTCTGTGGTCCAGGATCCAGTGCGGCCGCGCGGGAAGGAATCTGTGGCCCCGTGTGGCTCGGCTCCAGCGGTCGACACGTGTGCGTGGACCCACCCGCAGGATTTAAACATTTTGGAATTTCCAGTTTTAGTCAAACTTCAAAGGCATAGAACTTTGGCTAGGAAACTCCAAATGCGATGAACCAAATTTGCTGAACTCATAATTCTGAGTACAATCCAAATCTGAAACCCAATTTGTATGAAACCCATTAATTAATTCTGGAAAATTCTTTAAATCTTTTCAGCAAAAGAATTTTAGAGGGAGTTTGGTGCATCCAAAAATCCCCAAATTTTACCAGAATGTTCTTTAGTACATTAGTGAACCCCTGTAAAATTTCAGACCATTTGGAGTTGATTTGGTCAGAACAATTTAAATTTGAAGATGCTGTGTTCATTTGAATACAGAAACATTTTCAGAGAATTTCCAAAACTTGGAAATTCAGTTCTGGGCAAGTCTTAGCTCCAAAGATGCTAGGAAAATTCATGCAAACTCTATGAGCTATAATTGAAATTGTAGTTCACTAGGTTGGGCATGAACAGGGATATTATCTCAAATTAATTCTTCTTTGCTTATTTGCTAAGAGAATTATTCTGGGCAAACCACTCCATGAAAAGTGCTAATGTTTGGTCCAGAGAGTTTTCTTGTGATAAGAAACTCACACAAAAATTCTCAGCTCAATTGGAGCTCTGGATCACCCCTGTCCTGTTTAACCACTTGAGGGATTAATATGGAAAAGGGGGGTAGACCACTTAGCATTTAACCATGTGATTAAGTCTAAGCCAAACCACCAACACCAGTTCATCTTTAAATTCCTAAACAGAGTTCCAGTTGTTAGAACTGATTATTAGAACCAATAGCAGTAACCTTACAACAAACTTGTATGTACTTCGCATTTAAATTTACATGTATTCTTTCAAAAACGTGTAGCCATTGAAGAAGAGACTCCGGAAGTGCTGGACTTCCTCCTTCCGGAAGAAGAGCTAACTACTGACCAGCAGCAACAAGGCAAGCCCCGGTTTGCATTGACCCTTTCATAAGTTTTACTTTGTTTACATGTGTCATATGAAGTATGTATGTGCATTAGGTATAGGATGGATGGAACCCCACTTGCATAACCAGAATTTTTCCCTAAGAGTGAGGGTAGTGTCTAAGACCTCGAGTAGACAGGCTATGCTTAATGAGTTATAGGACTTCGGTACAAGTCGAGTAGTTGGAATCTACTCGCGAGATAGGCTTGGGACACACGGGTTCGGTTGAGTGACGTGAGATCAATTTAGTAATGAAAATGAGACTAGGCAGGGGCTAGGGCACAGAAAGAGGGAGTCTTGTGTGCGCAGCCCTGCCCGTGTCGATTGAGGACCGATTCGTGTGCGGCCCTGCTGAACAAGTATTGAACGTACCGAAGGCATATCGGATATATGGGCCCCGATAAACCGATGTAGCCTAAACCTCCGGGCGTCGAGGCATAACGCACCGATTTATAGGTGTAGGCTGAGGGCAGCAAGGTGGAAATCTGCCAACGGGCATAGAGAGATGCTCCGTGTGGGGAACCTCCTGCTCATTTCGGTGCGACCGGTTGGACATATGGGCTGTTGGGTGAAAGGTTGTCCCGTATGACATCGAGTGAGCGTGCTGTGCAGCTCCACAGATGGGCGTACGTGACGTGCTCTTTGGGTTTCCCTGCAGGTGTATATCGAGTCGATTCGCCGTCCCTCGCGGTGACGAGTACCGCTTGTTCACTGCGTCGTAACGTAGACTAATGAATGAAATGTTATGTTTCAATATTGCTGTCATGATATAATTGTATTGCTACCTGTGTGCCACCAAATATGGCTTACTAAATTTCAGCTTCCTGAACTGTTAACTTGTTGCTAAAAGATGAACTAAGGATGAACTGGTAGGCGTGTCCATTTGCTGCAACATTGCTATCCTATGTCATTGTACACCTCATGTAGAGTTTCATGCTTAGGTGAGTCGGTTAAGCCTTGTTGAGCCTTCGTGCTTACGGTTGCTGCTTAGGTGTTTTTCAGGTGAGGAGCCACCCACGGACTCGGAGTACGAGTCCACCGGCGAGGGTTACCCTCCGTCAGGGACCACGGCTGAGTGGGAGCCGTACACGCCGCGCTGAGCTGAGGAGTGCAGCTAGTGTGGGTTGCCCTAGGGCTGGGCAACCGACTTTTGCTAGATAGGCGGGCGTGAGTTGTATAAAAGAAACTTCTGCTGTGTAATAAAGACCCTAGTTTGTAACTGAGAAGTGTACTACTTTGTACATTCAGTTTGTTTTCCCATGTAATCTAATGTGTTCTTATGACGTGTGCTGTCGGGTGTCGCATCGCGCTTCACCACCCTCTGCGATCCTGGATGAGCGGATTCCGGTCCGCCACAGCCGACACGACACGTACGCCCGTACTCGACGTTGCACACAGCAACCGTCACTGACGTCGTATGTGGCCACCTTTCACACGACACCCAAATGTCGAACCGGTCCCACCGACTAGGATTAAGTCTCTCTACGGCAAACCCTCGTAGAGCAGACTTCTCTATCCTTTCAGCATCGGCATCAGACGGTGAGGTATGCCTCGACACCCAGGTTAACATGTTACATCGGTTTCCTGGGTCCCATATATCCAGTATGCATCCGGTACACAACTCAAACTTGCCCAACGGGCCGCACACGAGAACGGGCCTTAATTGACTCAGACATAGACTAGGCTCACAGGACCACGTCCTTGACCTTCCATCCACTGCCCGGTCTCCATTCCCAACTATGAGGATCAATTCCCAACTCTTCCGATTGATCCCCCTAAATCCCTGTTCACGAGTAGGAATCTGCCCACTCGAGGTTTGCTTCTTTTAATCAACTTTTGTTGAGATCAGCAGTTATAATTAATTGATAACATATCCTACATTAAACTCCAGGGTTTTCTGGGTCATGCATTTGGAGTTTCATACCATCTAGACGTAATGCAATAAATAAAATGCTAGACGTATGAAGTGAATACAAATAAAAACTTGTAAATTTGATGCAAACCGGGGCTTGCCTTTTTTTTGCAGGTAACATATATATATATATATATATACACACACATATATATATATATATATATATATATATATGCAGATTCAGTTAGTGAAGATCACTTGGCTTGATCAAGTGCTGTCCTCCTTCCTTGATCTCCACTCCGATGACTTGAAGTCCTTCACGTAGATGCTACACGTAATGAATATGCACATATGTTTATTTGTAAAGATTTTGCTACAAGTTCTAACAACAAGTTTACAAAAACTGGAACTCTGTTTAATAATTTAAAATGACACTGGTGCTAGTGGTTTGGGTTTGGATCTAAGCACATGATTAAGTGCTAAGTGGTTTCTCCCCTCTTGGAAATTCAGTTCTGGGCAAATCTTAGCTCCAAAAATATTAGGAAAATTCATGCAAACTCTATGAGCTATAATTGAAATTGTAGTTCACTAAGTTGGGCATGAACAGGGGTACTACCTCAGAATTAATTCTTCTTTGCTTAATTGCTAAAAGAATTATTATGAGCAAACCACTCAATGGAAAGTGCTAATGTTTGGTCCAGAGCGTTTTCTTGTGATAAGGAACTCACACAAAAATTCTCAGCTCCATTGGAGCTCTGGATCACCCCTGTCCTGTTTAACCACTTGAGGGGTTAATATGGAAAAGGGAAAAAAACACTTAGCACTTAACCATGTACTTAAGTTTAAGCCAAGCCACCCACACCCAGTTCATCTTTAAATTCTTAAACAGAGTTCCAGGTGTTAGAGACTGGTTATTAGAACTAATAGCAGTAACCTTACAATAACATGTATGCATATTAATTAACGTGTAGTATTTCATAAACGTGTAGTCACTGAAGAAGAGACTCCGGAAGTGTTGGACTTCCTTCTTCCGGACGAAGACTTAACCCCTGACCAGCAGCAACAAGGCAAGCCCCGGTTTGCATTAACCCTTTCATAAGTTTTACTTTGTTTACATGTGTCATATGAAGTATGTATGTGCATTAGGTATAGGATGGATGGAACCCCACTTGCATAACCAGAATTTTTCCCTAAGAGTGAGGGTAGTGTCTAAGACCTCGAGTAGACAGGCTATGCTTAATGAGTCATAGGACTTCGGTACAAGTCGAGTAGTTGGAATCTACTCGCGAGATAGGCTTGGGACACACGGGTTCGGTTGAGTGACGTGAGATCACTTTAGTAATGAAAATGAGACTAGGCAGGGGCTAGGGTGCAGCAAGAGGGAGTCTTGTGTGCGCAGCCCTGCCCGTGTCGATTGAGGACCGATCCGTGTGTGGCCCTGCTGAACAAGTATTGAACGTACCGAAGGCATATCGGATATATGGGCCCCGATAAACCGATGTAGCCTAAACCTCAGGGCGTCGAGGCATAACGCACCGATTTATAGGTGTAGGCTGAGGGCAGCAAGGTGGAAATCTGCCAACGGGCATAGAGAGATGCTCCGTGTATCATATTCACTACCATTTTATCTCATATTCAATTCCGTCTCATTCCGAGACCCAATCTCGTTGCCATGACCCAACAGTCATGCAACCAATCTCATTACCCGGACTCAACCGTCCCGAAAACCAAACCAAAGACCAAACCAAAACCAAAAATCATCCCATCTAATCATGTGAGTTGTCCAGGCGCTCGTGACCGTAAGCTCGGCTATCATGATAGTTTTAGACTCTGCAGAGTTTGTACCACTTTACCCACAAGTTTGTGATTTCGTCACCCATCGGCGACTGTAGAACCTCCATTATACCAGTACACAACCGTCGGTGTATGGCCAAGAGATCACAAAATAGCCTTTACAAAGGGGCTACTAGATGTATGGACTCACTAAGGTTTTACCGGCAGGCTAGAATCTCCAATTCTACCACCCACGGGCCCCCTCTTGTGCCATGCAGTTCCTAGGGCAGTCCTCACTCGACTCCCATTACCCGTGACTTCCACGATCCATAACAATCTAGCAACTTACCTAATTACTCATCTAAGCCGCACCCATACTTGGCCTTGTGGTGGCACTGTTATCCTGGCATGGCTGGCATGAACCGGTCCTTAGATCTACGGCAAGTAAACCACCATCTCATTCTACCTCATTCACAAACCAAGGCTTGCCTAGATCTCCCTCCGATTCATGTTCATTAACAACATCAGTTTCTCATTATTCTTACGAGTGCAGTTAGCTAGACACATCTATCTCGCTTCCCATATCCCATGGACTCAGCGAAGCAAAAAGTAAAAACATACCCGACTCATTAACTGTCCAGGTGACAAGGGTGGCTAACAAAACTAGTAAACTCCTATGAAAGGGTTTCCCATCATATTGAATCAAGCACATACACCTTTTCGCAAACAAAACAGTTTTCCAAAAACATGGGATCAATATGATCAAGTGGCACTTGCCTTGTTCTTGTGGTTCCTGTTGCCCTTGGATCTAGAAACCTTGTTGTTGCAGCTCATCGTAGACAGCTCCCTGAGCTTGTCCTTCTATACGTGATCACGCACTTACAAGATTCATAGCAATCAATCATAATTCACAAACTCTACGTTAAGATGTGATGATGCATATGCATGTTAATCCTATGATGCAGTTTAGTTTGTACGTGTTCTTGCATGGCTTGCATGGATTTTACGATGAACAGAGGTGTTCAGATAAAATGTGGATGTGGTGATGATCTTGACTCAATATCTAAATCAGACCGATAAACACATGATCTGTCCATGAAAAAGCTCCTGTTCGAAATGATCAAAGAACAGATGCAAAGAAAACATGATGATGTTGTAAGGTGGTATTGGAGACCAACCTTACGTTCTTCTTGGTCTCAGGGTCCTTCTCCTAGCAAGAACAGATCATCGACTCTCCTCCGATGATGGTGATCATCTCTGGGCTCGTCAGCGATCTCTCTGGTGGTCAAAACTCTCGGCGAGTTTGGGGGCTAGGGCTTCTAAGTTGTTGGCTCAGGATGTGGAAAAGAAGTTCGTGGTTGTGGCCAAAGGTTTTCGGTTCTATTTATAATCGGGAAGAGAAGAGTCCTAATCTAATCGGAATTCGAATAAGAGTCCTATTCAAATTGTTTTTGAATCTTAACAACTTATATTTAATTGATTTGGTTGCAGTATTCAACGTAAAAGAGTTCGTGTCGGTTTTCTCAGTAACGGGTACTCACGTACAGAGGAAAACCGCTTGAGAATCGCGTCCTTCTGCAGGGATAAGCTCCGGAGGCTCCACGTGTCCTGCAGAGGCCTGAGCTTCCCTTTTCCGCAGAGGCGAGCTCTGGTTGTGCCGCGTGTCAGGCGGGCGAGACCTCCCTCTCCCTCAGAGGTGAGCTCCGCGTGCACCACGCGTCCTGGCGGGCGGGACCTCCCTCTCTCCAGAGATGAGCTCCGCGTGCGCCACGTATCTGGTGGGTCAAGACCTCTCGTCTCAATCAGAGGCGAGCTCCGCGAACGCCACATGTCAGTTCCGGACCTAACCTCTCTTCGGAGGTGAGCTCCGTTAGTGCCACGTGTCCTAACAGCGCCAGACTTCCTTTCTCCTCAGAGACAAGCTCCGAGGTCGACACGTGTCCAACAGTAAGGGACCTCTCGGAGATGAGCTCCGGAGGTGACACGTGTCCGATAGTGTCGGACCTCCCGGAGGTGAGCTCCGGAGGTGACACATGTTCAATAGGACCGGACCTCTCGGAGGTGTGCTCTGAGGGTGACACGTGTCTGGCGGGGCCGGACCTCTCGGGGGTGAGCTCCGAGAGCGACAAGTGTCCCGCGTGGCTGGTCCTCTCTTGTCTGCGGTGACTAGCTCCGGTGATGACATGTGTCCTGCGGGACTGGCCTCGCTCCTCTGCAGAGGCTAGCTCCGGGGGCAACACGTGTCCCACGGAGGTCGGACCTCTCCCCCTTTGCGGGGATGATCCCCGAGCCTGCCACTTAGCCAGTTAGCGGCAGACCTCTCTCCATTTGCGGAGATGAGCTCCGAACACGCCACGTGGCCAGCGAACCACGGGAGTTGTCTTCGGTGCTCTCTGTGAACTTGAATTGGCTCTTTTTTGGCTATCTTTTTTATTCTTTCTTTGTTTCAACCTACTTTAAAATATTTTTCTACATGAAACACGAATACATGCAGAAACCGAAAATGAGTGTGTCACAAATCTACCCCCCTTAAATTGAATCTCGCCCTCGAGATTCGTTAGTGGAGAATAGATGAGGGAATTCTGTCTTGATATCTTCCTCACGCTCCTATGTAGCTTCTGCTTCCGTGTGATGGCTCCATTGTACCTTGCACCAACGGATCACTTTGTTCCTCGTGACCCTTTCCTTTACGTCCAAAATTCGGATGGGGTGCTCTGCATAGGTCAGATCCTCTTGAAGTTCTAGCTCTTCCATTAGTACTTGCTCCTCTGGTACTCTCAAGCACTTCTTGAGCTTGGATACATGAAACACGTCATGCACGTCGGAGAGATGTGTTGGGAGCTCTACTTGATAGGCTACTTCTCCTCGCTTGTCCAAAATCTTAAATGGCCCGATGTAGCGAGGTGCTAGCTTACCTTTGACGTTAAAACGTCGTTGGCCTCGGACAGGCGATACCTTAAGGTATACGAAGTCTCCTACTTCAAAAGTCAACTTCCTTTGCCTATTGTCTGCATAGCCTTTCTGTCGTGACTGAACAGCCTTCATGTTCTCCCGTATTGTTTGGACTTGCTTCTCAGCCTCTTGCAGCACTTCAGGTCCAAACACTTGGTTCTCTCCGGTCTCGTTCCAAAACAGCGGCGTTCTACACCGTCTATCGTACAATGCTTCGAAAGGCGACATCTTCAAGCTAGCTTGGTAGCTGTTGTTATAGGAGAATTCAGCATACGGCAAACTCCTATCCCAACTACGCCCATGTTTCAAGGCGCAAGCTCTAAACATGTCTTCCGAAATTTGGTTTGTCCTTTTGGTTTGTCCATCAGTTTGCGGGTGGTAGGCGGAGCTAAAATCCAGTCGTGTATCCATAGCCTCATGCAGCTTCCTCCAGAACCTAGAGGTAAACTGAGAACCCCGATCTGAGACTATCCTCTTCGAGACTCCATGGCGGCACACGATTTGCTCCATGCATAGCGCAGCTAGTTGTGCAACGTTGTACACGGTCTTTACAGGAAGAAAATGGGCGGTTTTCTTCAATCGGTCCACGATAACCCAGATGGAGTCGTAACCCGACTGAGTACGTGGCAATCCGACGATAAAATCCATACTGATATCTTCCCACTTCCACTCAGGTACCTTCAAGGGTTGCAACAGTCCAGCGGGTCTTTGATGTTCGGCCTTCACCCATTGGCATGTGTCGCATAGGGCAACATATTCAGCTATGTCCCTCCTCATGCCATCCCACCAATAACAAGTCTTTAAGTCCTTGTACATCTTGGTACTTCCTGGATGTATGGAATAAAGCGAGTCATGTGCCTCCTTTAATATCGTGTTGTGGATGTGCTTCACGTTAGGCACACAAATTCTTTTTCCTAGCCAAATTCTCTATTCCTTGTCGGATCCTTTCCTTGATCTCCTTGATATCCTCATCCGTAGCTTGGCCATCCTTTATCTCTTGTTCCAATGAAGAATAGAGTTCCATCACTTCCATCTCGTTCAATAATCCGAGATGTAACTGTTCGAACTCCTTTCGTAGCTCGGGTGGTAGCTCCTGAACTGTAAGTTGGTGACATGCTCCCTTTCGGCTCAATGCATCGGCTACTACATTGGCCTTTCCGGGGTGATAGTTGATTCCAACACCATAGTCCTTGATGAGCTCCAACCATCGACGTTGCCTCAAATTCAAATCCGTTTGAGTGAATATGTACTTGAGGCTTTTATGATCCGTATAGATCTCACATCGATGACCACGGATATAATGTCTCCAAATATTCAATGCATGCACCATGGCTGCTAGCTCCAGGTCATGGGTAGGGTAATTAAGCTCGTGCTTCTTTAATTGTCATGAGGCATAGGCTACCACTTGTCCTTCTTGCATGAGCACACATCCAAGCCCTTGTCTGGATGCGTCACAATATATGTCAAAGCTCTTGCTCACGTCCAGCAATACCAAAACCGGCGCTGTGGTTAGCCTTTTCTTGAGCTCCTCACAGCTTTCTTGGCACGCTGGTGTCCATTGGAAGGCTTTTTCATTCGTTAGCAACTCCGTCATAGGGTTTGCTATCTTAGAGAAGTCCTTGATGAACCTTCGGTAGTATCCAGCCATCCCAAGAAAACTCCAAATATCCCTCACGTTTTGCAGTAGATGCCACTTCAGAACATCTCCCACTTTTCCGGGATCAACCGATACTCCTTTCTCGGAGATTATGTGGCCTAGGAACGATATCTCCTTTAGCCAAAATTGACATTTGCTGAGCTTGGCATACAACTGATGCTCTCACAGCTTTTGCAATGTCAATCTCAAATGTTCTTCATGTTCCTCCTCACTTTTCGAATACACCATGATATTGTCAATGAAAACCACGACGAACTTATCCAAGTACTCCATGAAAACCTTGTTCATGAGGTACATGAAGTATGCAGGTGCGTTCGTTAACCCAAAAGACATCACGGTATATTCATACGAACCATACCGTGTTCGAAAGGCAGTCTTGGGTATATCGGAGGGCTTAATCTTCAGCTGGAAGTATCCTGACCGAAGATCAATCTCGGAGAACACTCGGGCTCCCTTCATCTGTTCGAACAGATCCTCTTTACGGGGCAGAGGGTACTTGTTCTTGATCGTCACCTCATTGAGAGACCTATAGTCCACACACATCCTTTGGGTCCCATCCTTCTTGTCTACGAAGAGCACGGGGGCTCCCCATGGTGACGAGCTTGGATGTATAAAACCCTTCTCTTGCTGCTCCTGGATTTGCTTCTTGAGCTTCACTAGTTCACTGACGGGCATCCTATATGGTCTCTTTGCTATAGGTGCGGATCCGGGTACTAGGTCAATGGAAAACTCGATATCCCGGTCAGGTGGCATACCGGGAAGTTCTTCCGGGAACACGTCCGAAAACTCTTGAACCACCAGGATGCTGTCCAGGGTTGCTTCTTCGTAGTGGTTCAACATTGCCTTCTCGGTTGCCGGTTGGGCTGACTCAAACTCGATACGGGTACCGTGCTCGTTGGTCAACTGCACGCTCCTTTCAGCACATTGGATTACTCAGTTGTGCTTACTTAGCCAATCCATTCTGAGTATTATGTCAAGCCCTTGGGAATCCAAGACAATGAGGTTGGCAACGAAGTCTACCCCCCTTATTTTAAGGTTTACTTTCGGACATACTATATTAGTCCTCATCTCTCCACCAGGAGAGTTAACCAACATAGTATATTGCAAGTGTGATATGGGTAGATTATAATTGGCAACGTACTTGTATGATATGAAGGAATGTGATGCTCCAGAATCAAATAGAATGGTGGCTGGGTTGGAGTTGGCAAGGAACATACCAATCACGATGTCCTCAGCCTGTTGCGCTTCCTCAGCAGAACACATGGTTCACGTTGCCGCGAGCGTAGTACTGCTGTCCACCTTTGCCTTGATTGGCTCCTCCGTTCGGCCGTGGGTTCTGCTTGGGGACGTTGCCTTGCTGTCCAGGACCTCTCCTCGGGCACTAGCTCGCGAAGTGTCCTGTTTCTCCGCATGCAAAGCATGCCTTGTTGCCCACGACAGAAGGTACGTTGGGGCAGAGGTTTTTAACAGGAGAACCCATGTTGGGATGGGGCGCTGGAGGCAAAGGCACACGAGGTGCTTGTGCAACTGGTTGTTGTTGTGGTGGCTGATTAGGGCGGTATGCAGGAGCGGTCGATCCATACTGCAGTGTAGCTGGGGGCATGTACCGAGGGCGTACGTTGCTCCCTTGTGGCTGGTATGGCATCTTCCTTTTGCTATCTTGCTCAATCTCTCAGATCTTGCTCTCAACCACTATAGCCTTGTCAACCAGCTTCTGGAACTTAGCATAGTCATTGTTGAGGAGCAGAACCTGGATCTCATTGTTCAACCCTCTCATGAATAGGTACTGCTTCCGTTGGTCCGAGTTGACATCATCAGGGGCATACCGTGACAGTTACGTGAACTTGTTGAGGTACTCATTCACGCTCTTCATGCCCTGGCGAAGACCTTCAAACTCCTGTCTTTTGAGCATCATTATGACACGACCCCACGGTCTTGTCGAGGCAGGATCACGCTGAGGGGTGCTGCGTTGCACAGCACCAGATAACACATCAAAGGTACAAAGCGGAAGCAAAGTTTTATTACATAAACAGGTTTATGAACATTTTTACAACAAAATATATTCAGTCTACACTCACGGGCGTAGACTACGCATCAAGTTCATGTTCAGCCCGTGAACGTGTCCTTGCTAGCACGCACACACACTAACACGGCGGCATGCACGACTCCCACTCGACGGGGTTCCCGTCCTGGGGTTCCGTCTCCTCCTCGGGAGTCCCTTCCTCATAGAACCATGCAAAAGCTTCAAACACAAGCAGTGAGCACGAAAACTCAGCAAGACTGACCCGTATCTCCTATACATGGAACTTCTACATGATGGATGATAGGTTACATGAGGTAAAACAAGTTGCAAAGGGCTCGCCCAATTAGTGAAACCTTACTTTCAGGTTTTAGCAACAGGTTGTGGAGACTTCACGCTAAGGCACATGAGAGAGCCGCGATCAAACAAGAAACGCATTTCTATCATGTACTTTGCCCAAAGTGGAAAAGAACTTTAGTTAGCTCTAAACTACAACAACTCATTAACAATCAAGGTCCATCTTTCAATCAGCAACATTTTAACGTGTAACTAGCCTATTCTTTCTACGTCATGGTACAGTGAACAAGTGGTACTCACTGACCGTGAGGGACGGCGATTATAATCGATTTACACCTGCAGGGTTACCCGAATAACCCGTCAGGTACGCCCGTACTCGATGTTGCTTACAGCAACCATAACGGACGCCGTACGCAACCACCTTTCACCCGTTAGCCAAATGTTGAACCGGTCCAATCGTCACGAGCAAGAGGTCTCTGCACGCGCATCTTAGTGCCGCCAGCCGATTTACACCTCGAGCACTCAACCTACCCTCCGAGCGACCAGCCATGCCTCAACACCCAGCTACCCGAGTTACATCGGTTTCCCGGTTCCCATATAGCCGGTAGGTCTTCGGTACTGTTCTCGCTTGTTCAACAGGCCCGCACATGGCTCGGTCCTCAATCGACACAAGCGGAGCTATAGCACACAGGCCACAAAGTCCTGCTGCCCTTACTCTCCGCCCGGTCTCATTTTTCTTGCCATGTGTATCATGTGCTATCTCTACCCGAGTCGAGTGCCTCTAGCCTATTCTCGCGAGTAGTTCCAACTACTCGACTTGTACCGAATCCTACTCTATCTTTAGCATTGCAGTGACTAACGATATTTCCAATCCTAATCCCAAACCATGGATTTCTTGGCTATGCATTTGGGTTTTCAAACAAGACTCTAATGCAAGAAGTAATGGTACTCAAAGTAAGTTCTCAAAACAATAAAAATTTGTAAAAAGATTAATGCAAACCGGAGCTTGCCTTGCTGCTCTTGGTCATAGGCTAGCTGCTCTTTCGGAGTGACGAAGTCTAAGACTTCGGGTTCCTCCTCGACCTTAGCAACTACATGATATACAATTATATGTGTTAATTAAATGCATTTGAGTTGAAGTTAAACTTGTGAAGATTATAAGTCTCACTAGACAGACTCAATGACTCTGAAACTTTTACTGTGGCTTGGTTACAACCTAAACAGAGACTTGGCCAAGTTTTAGTTGCAGCAAAATTCATTTGAGCTCTCCACAATTAATTATGTACTTGACCTTAGTTGGAGCTCTTATGGTGTTCTAGGGGTTTATGGAGCAACTCATGACTTTCTGAAAACTAGATTTTCAGAGGGTTCTAATGGAGTTGGTCTCACATAATTTGAAGGTTCCTACCCTAAGATATGAGCTAAACAATTTCAGAGAAATTCTGAAAATGTTTCTGGACATTTTCTATTTTCTCTGGAACAGTTTTATTAATCACACCATTAGGTGGATCAAATGAGCTCAAATGGATCTGAAATTTTATGGTAGCTCAGGTATGTTTTGGTGAACACCCTGGCAAAATTTCAGAATTTTCCTCCAAAGGGTTCTCCAGTTAAAATTCTAAACAATTTAAATTTTGGAGAATTAATTCTGGAGAAATAGGGATTTTCATGAAGTGAAACTTGATTTGATGGAAAATACTCAGAGAGCTGAATCCAACAAATTTTGGTTCACTCGATTTGGAGTTTCCTAGCCAAAGTTATGAGGATTTGAAGTTTGAATGAAATCTAAAAATCGGGGAAAAGTTTAAATCTGCCGGTGGGTCCACGGAGACACGTGTTGGGCGCTGGAGCGATGGCACACCAGGGTCCACGGAATTTTTGCGCGCCAGCACGCTGGATCCGAGCCACAGACTGATCCCAATTTAAAATCCGGGCCACTGACACGTGGGCCACCCGGCTTCTTCTACCTCCCAACGCCCGCGTTCGGCCGCCGCGACGCCTCGCAGGAGAGCTCGCCGGCAGCCTCTGTGGTGCTCCAAACTTCATGATTCTGGCCCCAACTACCTAAGTCCTGGAAACACGGTTCTGGGCTCAGTTCATCATGAAAATGGCCGGCACACGGTCGGCGACGAGCGGCAGCTTCGGAAGAACTTCGGCTGTGTCGGCCGACCTCCCTAGCACTCCAACCGACCGAGCAAACGTACGGAAAGCATCAGTGGTCCCTCCGGAACCTTGGCATGAGCTCGAAGCAGCTTGGGGGAGATCTGAAGTAGGTTCCCACCGTGCGCCCGATGCTTCCCGCAGGATCCGCCGTCGGCAAGCTTCGAAATACGCCGGTTACCGGGGTTCTCAGGCTAAGGGTTGTGAAGGCAACTTGTGTGCTACCAAGTATAGTCTGTGTAGGAACGGATTGGGACTCTCTAACCCTTCCTAGAGCGTGAATTTGACAGAACCGCACCCGAAGGTCGGTCTGTACCAAGAAAGGGGAAAACTGGAAATTCATCGCCGGCGTTCAAGCCCTCGGGCTTTGGCTCGGGGGTGAGCATCGCCGGCTCCTAACGCATCGTGGGACGCCTTAGTTCGGGCGTGACAACCTCCCAGTTGGGCTGTCCATGGGAGCCCGAAGTGCGGCGGATTTAGGTCACTGAACGGAACTGTCGGTATAGCCGAGATCACCCGAGTTCAGCCGATTTCTAGCGACGGGGAAGGAGAAGGAAAGTTCCTAGTACCTTGTCGTAGCTTTGGAGGGAGCGGGGAGGCTGTGATCGTGGCTCTCCGATCGGTTCCGAGCAATCGGCAGTGAGGCGGCGTTTCTTGCGCAAGAAAGCAGAAAAGTGCACTGTTCTCCCTCCGATCAGGGCGGCCGCGGGGATAAGCAGGGCGCGAGGCGGTTCAGCGGGTCAGGGCGGCAAGCAGCTGCTGTCCCGATCGTGCCTTCCCTGTGGCGGCTGCTCGGTCCGGCGCAAGAACCCGAGTGCAGTCTTCAGTCGGCTGAATTCTCTCTAGTGGCTGACATGTGGGTCCCACTCCCTTTTTAAGCTCTGAACATAACTCCATATTACTGTTGTAAACAGTAAGCCCTACACTGCCCCTGGTGATTTGAATTATCTACCCCTGAGCCATTTGAATTGGTTAGAATTCAAATTGGGTTTTGTTTGACTAAGTTTTCAGCACATATTCAGTTTGTAATTCAAATAAAGTTTGAATTTGCTAAACTTAGCTCATGTCAAGATCAACTCCAAATGGAGTGAAAATTGGTGGGTGAGCTCACAAAAATGTGCTGAGTAATAATATGTCTCCCATATTTGAATTCATGGGATGAAACCAGTTTGAATTTGAATTTGAGTTCAAACCACCCTCTTTCTAGCTATACCCAAAAGGATCTCAAAAAGGTTTTTAATTTGGGTGAAACTGGGCATGGACATTCCTAGAAAGGTGTAGAAGTTTTCATATGCCCAGCCCCTAGATGATGCATGTGGAAAATGCCACTTTTGCAATTTGTGAGTTTATTCTCTAATGATCATGTTGATGGTGGTTACTTGCTCTTCAAATGTGTTCATCAACTTTCTTCAAATGAGGTGGGTGTGTGGTGATGAACACTTTGAGTATGTATCAAAAACTGAGGCCTTTACATTCCTCCCCCCTTAAAAGAATCTCGTCCTGAGATTATAAGGTGAAAATGAGAGGGAGGACGGTGGAAAATTACCGGATATGTGACGTGAAAAAGTCGGGGTAGTTAGCGTGAAGAAATCCTTCGCTCTCCCATGTCGCTTCGTCCATGGAGTGATTATCCCATAGAACTTTGTAGAACCACAACGTACGGTTGTGTGTGGTTCGGGCCTTCTCATAAATAACCTGAACCGGTTCCTCCCGATATGTGAGATCCGGTTGCAGTTCTTCAATATCCTCCAGCTGAATGGTAATTGATAGCTTAAGACACTTCCTCAGCTGGGAAATTTGAAAGACGTCGTGAACATCAGAAAGTGCTTCTGGTAATTTCAGCTAGTATGCTACTGATCCACATCTTTCTATAATCTGAAATGGACCGATGAATCGGGGTGCCAACTTTCCTCTCACCCCAAATCTGTTCACGCCCTTCATTGGAGACACACGTAAGTATAGGTGATCCCCGACTTTGAATTGTAGTGGGCGTCTTCTCCGGTCCGCATATTGTTTCTGTCGGGATTGTGCGTCTTTTAGGTTTGCTTGAATCAGTCGAACCTTTTCCTCCGCGTTGTTGACAAGATCAATCCTGAAGGTAACCCTTTCGCCAGACTCACACCAATTCAGTGGTGTGCAACATTTTCTCCCGTATAGCGCCTCGTAAGGCGCCATCTTGATGCTGGCTTGGTACCCATTGTTGTACGAGAACTCGGCTAACGGCAAGTGATCATCCCAATTCTTGCCGTGGTTGATAGCGCAAGCTCGTAGCATATCTTCTAGGATCTGATTTACCCGCTCGGTTTGCCCATCCGTCTGCGGGTGGTATGCTGAACTACGGATCAGCTTCGTCCCCAAGGCAGCGTGTAGCTTCTCCCAAAAACAGGACACAAATAAAGTGCTCTGATCCGATATGATGGTACGGGGTACGCTGTACAAGCATAGGATCTGTGAGATGTACAGTTCCGCATACTTCTTGGCGTTGTAGTTGGTGTTGACCGGGATGAAATGGGCAACTTTGGTGAACCGGTCGACGATCACCCACAGAGAATTATGCTTTTGAAAAGTGGTGGGTAAACCGACGATGAAGTCCATGCTCACATCCTCCCACTTCCAGGCAGGAACGCCCAGTGGTTGTAGCAGTCCTGGTTTCCGCATATGATCTGCCTTCACCCTTCGACCTGTATCACACTCTGACACGTATTTTGTGATCTTCCGCTTCATCTGTGTCCACCAAAATTTGCTTCTGAGTTCTTGATACATTTTGTTGCTGCCGGGGTGAATAGAAAACTTTGACAATGAGCCTCATCAAAGTTTTTCTTCCGTAACTCCGGGTTACGGGGTACGACGATCCGGTCCTTGAACCATAGGACGTCGTCTCCGTCTTTCCGGAAGCATTTCAACTCCCCACTGTCTATGCGCCTCCGCAAATGTGACATGCCCTTGTCATGTTTCTGAGCAGCTGTCACACCCGGTTTCTCCAAAGAGCAACCGAGTGAATATCACATGTATGCCAGGATCATTTTCTCATACATGTGATGACAAATAGTGAAGCATCATTTATTACAAGCCAAGAGTTCGAATATAAAATAAGTCTTACATAGCATAATGTCTCGATGGACGATAATATGTTCATAACAGGTAAATAAAACAGCAGCAGAATATAAATCTTGTGGGCTCTGTCAAATGTGTTGACCGGGGGACTCCGTGAACCTAGAATCCTTCTTCGGGTCCGAAGTCTTGGTCATTGAACACCACGTCATCCCCTTGACCTGAGCAGCAATTTAAACCAACGGAAAAGCAAGCTTGAGTACCGTTGGTACTCAGAAAGTGGGGGAAAGTTATGTCACGCATGGCTAGAGCAAGGAGAGGTTGAACTCCTGGTTAAAGCACTACGCAATTAGTACCTATCACCTTAGCTTATTAAGCACCTACATTACTACATAGGTGAAATGGTCCCAATCTCCCAACCCTTCATCAAAAATCAAGTAACCATAACAACATTTCCAATGTTAAGCTCCCCGCTTAACATCCTCAACTTCCAAATTTATCATCCTCTAATCATGAATAAGTCCAAGCCGCTCTTAACCGTGAGCACGGCTGTCATGACAGTTTTGACTCTGCACTGTTTGCACCACTGTACCCACATGTAGTGATTTCATCCCCCGTTGCCGGGTGGACTAAAAGAACCTCCATTATGCCAGTGGCCGCGAACCACGTTCACACTTCCCAGGTGTGTAGCCAGGAGGTCACTACGAGGCCTTTACAAAGGGATTTCCGACGAGCGTGGGCCCACTGAGGTTTCACCCCTAACAGCATACAAGAGGCTCCAACCCCGCTGCAGTGGCCCCCTCTTGAGCCTTGCAGTTCATATGGTAGTCCAGCTGACACCTATTCCCCGCACCATCCAAACACCCATACTACGCCGGAGATACACCTAATTAATTGGCCAAGCTGCCCCATCTCAGCATGTGGTTGGCACAGTAAAGCCAGGTTACATGCTCCATGAACCGGTCCTTAGGATTCAGGCAAGCACTAAACACAAACCCGAGTCTCGTGCACACAGCACCAACCAAATCATCCAACTTGCCTCGATCCCTACCTCTACATAACTCATAATATCTCATTCAAGAGTAAGGTAAATAAGTTGATGATCTCATATCCCACTTATCCCATTCTAAGCATGGCTAAGCATAAGTATATAAATAAATGACATAATAAAATAAATCCCAACCCAGGCTACAAGGAAATAAGATAGTGAAAATCTAGGGAAACTTCCTAGTTCGGGTATCATATTCCAAATTGACAATGCAATTAAATTCTAACTAGACATCCTAGTATAGGATCAAAGTGGACAAGGACACTTGCCTTCTTCCTGCTGCTCTGGGAATGGAAAGTATTGATCTTGAAAGGTGAGAACCTGCTCTGGGGCTGGTTCTACTCATGCCAATACACACATAGCAAAAGAAAACAATATTCCATAAGCCATAGTCCACACTTCCACTCATGCAAACCACACATACATACATATGAAAGTCATTCACATTTTTAAGTGTTGTGGTTACCATAGATGTGTTGATTTTAGGCCTACATGCACTTTTAAACATACATATTACTTCTAACTTTTGTATTCAGATTTCTAATTGCACAATATATATGAATTTCCAATTTGAACAAATTCTCTCTATTTAATTAATACACTTCTTAGCCACAAAATTTGCATGAAAGAAGATTTCCTACTCCAAAAAGGTTTTCAGATCTTCTACAAAATCTTAATTTGATGTTTTTGGAATTGGAGACCTCATTTAACATTTTCTAATTATGCATACCTATTTTCCAATATTTTCAGATTTATTTTCTATGCCTAAAAGTGAAATTTAATATTAAAATAGTAAGACATATCACCTAAACAGAATAGGTTCTGACCTAAAATGTTCAATAAAATATCTTTGAGCTTCCTCTCTGATGGGGATCAAATTAAATTCATTTTACCTATTTTCAGAATTATTTTCTAGCCTAAAAAATGAATTTCCAGAAAACAGCACTTAGTCAGATTTCATTTCAGCCTAAAATCAGTTCTCAACTCATTCTAAATTTTTTCCAAGTGCTAGAAAATTTACATTTTATTTGCACATGTGTTTACATCACCCTTTGAATTCAAATTCTACTCATATGTTCAAATTTCTTAATTTAATACCCTATAGGGTCTAAAGGGCAAATCCACCATACTGCAGGGTCTACTTTACTATTTCCTAAATTTTCAGGGGACTAATTACACAAAACATAGAGGTTTTCCTAATTTTTATTAAGTCCAGGGGCCAAAACTGATTTTTAAATGAATTTACATGAATTTCTGAAGGTCCAAGGGCTAGATCAGAAGTTTCCGGAGGTAGCTCGTGTTTTCTGAGATCCCCAGGGGGTAGCGCGTAAGATTCCTGACCTTTATAATGCGGGGCCGACGTGGGCCGTTAGATTAAAACAGACGGCTCACATTATAATGCAAAGCGGTACGGGTTAGATCTATTTGGGACCGCACGATTTAAAATGGACGGGCCTCAGGGGGCCACGTCGCCCTGACCGGAGCCAGCCCGCGCGTGCGGCGGCAGGGACGGTGATCTCGCCGGCGAAATCTCGGTTTTTGCCGCTGTGCGTTAGAATTTGCATCTTTTTGCACAGATCGGCTGCGGAGGGGTAGGGAAGCTCACCGAGGGATCTTCATGGGCCCGGGAGGGTTGGAATAGGCTCTGCGACGACGACGGGCGGAGGAGCTCCTCGGTGTTCGATGGAGGAGTGGTTTGGTTCGGCGATCCTTCGAGTTCTCCGGTCGTGAGGCTTCCCTGCGGTTAGCAGATTCTGTACCGAGGGTCAGGTAGGGTCGGGTCATGGAAATTCGATGACTTCAGAGATTACCGGCGGTTAGACCTCACCGGAGCTCGACGGCGTCGGTTATCTGGGCAGCAAATCGTTCCGGAGTGGGCGTCACCGGCTAGTGTTCGATGCTGCGATGATTTGAAACCGGTTAGATGGACCAGAACGGTGTTGTGCCGAGGGGAATTCGGAGGTTCGGTGGCGGTGCTCACCGGTGGCGGAAGTTCGCGGGCGAGGTGGCGAGCAGAGGTGGTTTGCGGGAGTTTAAATCGGCCCGGAGTCCCGTGGTGGGTGTGTGCGTGCGGAATTGGCGCTCGTGGGCGCGGATCAGTTTGTTGCGATTGTGGAATTCGGCCGGCGGCTTGCGATCAGCGCGGAAAGGTCGTTGGCGGTTGGGCGCGCGCGCATGGAGGTAGATGACACACGGGCCCCGTGTGTCAGAGAGAGGGAGAGGGGGGAAACAGCCGCGGGTTTTGTGCCGGCTGAGGTGGGTTTCGGCCCACTGGCCGTTTTTCCTTTTTTTCTTTTTCCTTTTCCTTTTCTGTTTTGATTCAAATTTGAATTCCAGTTTAAATTTGAATTGCTTCACCACATGCAATACGTCCAGAAATTTTAAATTCCCCTCTTTAACAGGTTTTTGGGGTGTTACAGCAGCCGCTATCTCTTCACGGATGGTGGGGATCAAAGCTAAGTTGTAGAGAGCCCCATGTGGAATCACATGCAATGGTGACTCGCTCTCTTCTAACGGTGTGATGGTCAGATTGTTGACGTGTGACTTGCAACTCAGAGCATCCGCCACTATGTTTGCCCTGCCGTGGTGATAATGGATCTCTACTTCGTAATCCTTTATCAATTCTAACCATCTTCGCTGCCTCATGTTCAGCTCCTTCTGAGTGAATATGTACTTGAGGCTCTTGTGGCCGGTACATAAATGTATGAGTTTACCGAGTAGGTAGTGCCTCCACATTTTAAGTGCAAGTACCACGGCAGCGAGCTCCAAGTCGTGAGTTGGATAATTCTGCTCATGGTTTCTAAGCTGCCGTGACCCATACGCGACCACTCTTCGGTCTTGCATCAGCACACATCTGAGCCCAATGCCGGATGCATCGCAGTACACATCAAACGGTTTTGTTGTGTCTGGCTGCGCCAAAACCGGTGCTGATGTTAGGTGCTTGACTAAAGCCTTGAATGCTGCTTCACATGCTGGACTCCAAACATATTTGGTAGCCTTCTTCAGCCGCTCCGTCATAGGCTTGGTAATCTTCGAGAAGTTTGGAATGAACCTCCGATAATATCCCGCGAGTCTGAGAAAACTCCGTACCTTGTGAATGGTTCTCGGGGATTTCCAATTCAGCACTTTTGTGATCTTACTCAGGTCTACAGCGATACCCTCCGCTGAGATGATATGCCCGAGAAAAGGCACTTGCGATATCCAGAATTCGCACTTGCTGAATTTCGCGTATAGCTTATGATCCCGCAGTCATTGCAAGACTATACGCAAATGCTTCTTGTGATCTTCCTCTGACTTGGAGTATACCAGTATCTCATCGATGAAGACCATGACAAACTTGTCCAGCTCCGGCATGAATACCGAGTTCATCAAATACATGAAGTGAGCTGGAGTGTTGGTGAGGCCGAAGAACATGACCAGGTACTCATAAAGTCCGTACCTCGTCGAGAAAGCTGTCTTTGGAATATCCTCAGCCCGTATTTTAATCTGATGGTACACGGATCTTAAGTTCATCTTGGAGAAGATCTTTGCTTTGACCAACTGATCAAACAACATGTCGATCCGTGGCAACGGGTACTTGTTCTTGATGGTTACGGCATTAGTGGACGATAGTCCACGCAAAGCCGCAACGTCTCGTCTTTCTTCTTCACGAATAATGCCGAACAGCCCCATGGCGAGGAGCTCGGCCTAATAAAACCCTTCTCCAGCAGATCCATTTGCTGGGTCTTCAGTTCAGCCAACTCCTTGGGCGCCATCTCGTACAGCCTTCGGGATATTGGCATGGATCCCGGTGCAAGTTCAATCTTGAACTCCACCTCTCTATCGGGCGGCATCCCCGGTAAATCATCCGGGAACACGTCAGGGAACTCACGGACCAATGGAAAATCTTCCAATCTGATGGTTGTGGACTGATAGACGCTTGGAAGTTTTATTTCTGGACTGTAAATAAATAAGGAATGAGATTCATGCACTTTTGAGTTAAGTGCACAATTCGGAGGACGGTGTCTAAAACAGCGCCGTGGCGGGTTAACCACGACATCACTAAGATGATATCGACCTTTTGTCCCTCTAAAGTTATGAGAGACTTAGGGTATACTATACCCTCTAAGCATAATGGCGCTTTTGGGATCATCATGCTTGCTGAAATCTTCCCACCCGGTGAACAAATCAAATATGGATTATCGGTGGGTAGTAATGGCAAGCTGTATTTAGTAATGAAAGCTTGGCTAATAAAGCTATGTGTGGCACCTGAATCAAATAATACTATGGCGGGATGCTGGTTGAGTTGGAACATACCCGCAAGGATTGGCTCTCCCTCCGGCACGTCCTCTATGGCAAGTTGGTGGACGGTGCCGGGCCTAGGGTTTGCCCGCCGCGCATTAGTGGGGTTCCGGGGCTGATTTCTCCCTGGAAGCTGTGGTGTAACTCCGCCGCCTTGCCTCTCCGGACAACTGCTGGCGAAGTGTCCTGGCCGACCACATTTGTAGCATGTGGCCTCTACTTGTCCGGTGCTTGGGGGACGAAAGCCCGGCATGCGCTGCTGAGGTGCATATGCACGTGGCATCGCCCGCTGCTGCTGTTGTGGTTGCGGAGGTGGTGCTGGCAGCGCCGGCCTAAATGCCGGTGAAGAATACGGCCGACTGCGGAATGGCATCGGCCTTTGTGGCGGCTGCCAGTGTGGACCCGATGGTGGGAGATTCACCATCCAAAATTTCTGAGAAGGACCGCCTCCTTCTCCACTGCTTTGTGGCGCGCTTCGCTTTCTTTCCGCCGCCGCTAACTCCTTGCCGGAGTCCTCTGAACAATCGCAGCATCAATTATGTCATTGAGGCTGCCGCGATTGAACATCGCCAGCTTGTCCTTCAGGAGCGGGTTAAGCCCCTGGTAGAAGTGGTCCCGCCGCTTCTCGTCGGTATCAGTGTGATACGACGCATAGAGCGCGAGATCGTTGAACGCCCTGGAGTACTCCAGCGCGTTCCGGCTCCCTTGCTGCAGGTGTAGAAACTCCTGTGTCTTCCTCTTCATGAGACCCGGCGGTATATAATAGGCCCTGAAGGCCGTCCAGAACTCCGCCCAGGTCATAACTCGGTCGGTGGGCTGTGAAGCACAGTAGTTCACCCACCATGCGCTCGCGGATCCCTGGAGCTGTTGGACCGTGGACTGCGTCTTGCGCTGCTCACTCACTTGGAGCAGCCCAAACTTCATCTCCATCGTGCGGAGCCAGTTGTCCGCATCGATGGGTTCATCCGCCCTTGAGAATACCAGGGGATGAGTCGCTAGAAAGTCGGAGTAGGAGCTCTGTTGGCGCTCCTCACGATCTTGACGCCTCTCTGGTCGAGACGTAATGGCAATGAGGGTCTGCAGCAACTCCGTATGCTGCTGATGAGAGCCCGCCATTGCTGCTACAATATCCGCCAAAGTAACTGTTGGCAGTGGCGGTGCCGGTGTTTGCTGTTGCTGTTGCTGCTGTTGTTGTTGCTATCCCGAGGAGTCCTCGGGAGGCTGTTGGGAGGTTTCTCCCCCTTGACTAGAACCCCCAACATCCGGGTTGGCACGAGTACGAGTCATTCTGAAATTTAAAACAGCAGCGATCAGCACATGTCATACTTAAAAATGCCACATGAAACAGTAGGTATTTGAAGTGATGAACGAATAATTTGCACAACATTCACATATATTGATAAAGCATAAACTTTATACAAGATACATTATTCTTGGGTCTCCGAGAAGTCGTGCTCATGTCGTCACTACCTATACATACGCTACTGTCTACACGACATGTCACTGATTACAAAAGTTTGGGTTACATCACCCTTGCTTCCCTACTTGGCAACAGTAACCCCCTACTCGGAGTAGAACTCGACCTCCTGTGGGTTGTCTTCCTCCGGTACCTATGCTGGTGGCTCTGGATCTACAACCTCTTCTCCCATCTCGGGTTCTCCCATTGACGGAAGACCCAAGACCACCGGTATGCCCAAAACCGGAGGTACGAGGTCCTGCAACGCATGTACCTCGTCCATGGCCTGGTTGCAGTCTTCTTCCCAGACTTGCCCTTCCTCAATAGCATCGTCCCGCTCTTAAGTAAGGACCTCGTTCTGCTGGGTCAGAGCCTGCACTTGCTCTTGCAACGCCGCGATGTCAACACGGCTTTTCTTCCTTGCCTTCTTCAGACGATGCAACTGATTATGTTGTTAATTCAGTCGCTTAATCGTCGGAAGGAGCACATTGCGGAGTGCGCTGTGAGCGCTCTCAAAATGGTCTCCACGGCTTGTGCTCTCCTTGAGCTCTCCAGCGAGACACTCCGTATGAACAGCTGGGCTGTCCATCACGGTCTTTCCCGCTTTCAATTGGAGGCTGAGGTTCGCTTCCGCAGGGTTGTACCTTGGGCAACCCGGATCGGTTGCCTCTATATACCTCCCTTCCCACACGTGATTAGCCCGTCCCTCCACTAGAACAAGCGCGTATGGAGTTCCCTCCATAGCCCTCACGTGTAGTTGGCATAAACGCGACATGGCGTCGCGGGCTGCCACTTGCCACATTCCCTCTGGTTGTCTACCTCTCACCGTGACGGTGAATGGCGCTCAACCGGGTGGCGTAGGCCCTGCAGGAACCTCGACATGGATTGTCCACGTCTTGTTCCCCTCCTTGCCTTCTTCCTTGATGAAGTACTGCGGCATCTGGTTGTACCCGAAATATTGAAGCATCTGCCTCAATGCTTACGGATAGCCGCTGTGGTGAGAACAGTGAGATTCCACCCACCCGTTCTCGAACTGTTGATCCGCTGTCATCTGTAAAAACATATTTGAGAAATGTCAAATATTTATTTGAACAGTAAACCATTGAGCTATAACATAAAACATGTCATTGAACTCATAAGACTTGGAATCCTAGTTCAAATTTAAACAAATTTGACTGCTGATCTGCTGTCCAACATGACAGCCCTGACCAGTTTCCATTTCAACCTGATTTAGGCCATGCTAAAGCAAAACCAATTCTGGAGCTCAACATCAAAGTTAAATCTAACTTCAATATCTTTCCAGAAAGTATTTTCTTGGCCTAATATCTGTCCTGGTTCAAAAGTTATGAGATGTCAAAGTTGATAGAATTTCTGGAGAAAATTGGACAGCACCTCCCTGCTTGAGGTACTGATTTGATCCAAGAATTCCAGTTAATTCTACTCCCAATCTGACATAACTTTCTATTACAAAGTTGTAACCCATCTCATAAACTTTTCAGAACTACCTCATTTTCTATTTTTGTATTTTTATGCAGGAAGTTATGCTCAATTTACACAGAGTTACAGAGAGTATTTGCTCTGCCCTGTTTTCTGGACAGTTTCAACTCTACTGCATTTTTCGATTGGTTAAGGGATGAAACACCTATGGACCTCAACAGAAAAGTTGTAAAGCTATTCCAAAGATTTCCAGAAATTTATCATATGACCCCAACCTCGAAAGAACTCAACCTCTAATCTCTGATTAACTTCAGCCTTAATTCAGCTGAAAACAGAGGACTCTGTCCTTAGTATCCTATAAGTTAAAAACTTATTATCTTTGAATATCCTGTTTAAGGGAAGGAGTTACATCAAGTTTTTAATGCTCTAGATTAAAACTTTCAAGTTTTACAATGAAGTTATTCCTTTAGTGGAGTGTGACGTCGATGTGTCACCAGATCATGTCAGTACTACGTCCTCACAAAGAAAAACCTATACCGGACTTAGCCGGCTTCGTTAGTTCAGTGGCACTAAACGTCTCTCGCACACGGATGCTACACGTCTACAGTTTCATGGTTATACTACCTGCAAATAACTCACACAATCGTCAGACATGGCTGCACACTGAGCCCGGTATCCATACAGTTCATACACCCGGCCGTCGTCACTCGCCCGGATGTTCTCAAGCCAAACACGCCTTGACCTACGTGTTCACGTTACTGACCATGTGACGGGGTCTCCCAAATTGCACCATGCACGCCAGGGACAGACGTTGCTCGAATACCCCAAATGACATGAAGAGTCATAGAGGATATCAAAGCGGGTCGGGTTACCAGCCACCCGTGGGGCTCCACCCTTCAGCTTGTGCGCACTGGTGGACAGCGCTTACGTGCACCCCCCAAGACATAAACGTCCCGAGAATGCATGATTTTCTGACATAGTCAATTTCTATACACTAATAATGTAAGGGCCTCAGTTTTTGGCACACATTTGCAGTGTTCATCACCACACCACACACCTCATTTGAGGAAGGATGATGAACACAAATGAAGAGCAAGTACCAATTATCAACATGCTCATTAGAGAACAAACTCACACATTGCCAAAGTGGTATTTCACACATGTGATATAGGTGGGCTGGACATATGAAAACTCCTACACTTTACTAAGGATGTCCATGCCAAGTTTCACCCAAATTCAAAACCCTTTTGAGGTCATTTTGGGAATAGTTAGGAAGAGGGCAGTTTGAAACCATATTCAAATTCAAACTGTTTTTATCCCATGAATTTAAACGTGGGAGGCATATTCTTACTCAGCACATTTTTGTGAGCCCACACACTAATTTTCACTCCATTTGGAGTTGATCTTGACATGAACTAAGTGGGGCAAATTCAAACTTCATTTGAATTCAAAACTGCACTTGTGCTGAAATTCACTCAAACCAAACCCAATTCGAATCCTATTCAATTCGAATGGCTCAAGGGTAAATAATCTGGATCACCAGGGGTATTATGGGGTTCACTGTTCACTACAGTGATCAGGAGTAAATTTCAGAGGTTAAAACCCCGGGTGGGACCCACAGGTCATAGAGGGAAGAAGGAGAAACTTGCAACCAAAGTCAGAGTCTCGGTGGGAAATTCCACCGAGCAGCTGTCGGCTGTGCCACCGAGCAGCTAGCGGTGCCACCAGCTGCTTCCCTCTCCGCGCGCTGGCGCCCAGGGCAGCTTGCTCGCGCCCCCATGCGACCGGCACCGCCTCAGCCGAGCAGGAGTCGGCCGGCTTTATCTTCTCGCGGGCAGACCCGAGCAGCGGCATTGTTTCTCGCCGCAGCTCTCTGCTCAATCGGGAAAACCAGCAAAACCATCTCCTCCTTCGTTCCTGAGCTACTAGACAGCCACCGAGGTCGCACTTCAGCTCCCCAATGCCAGAAACCCCGAGCTCCGACCTCCTTTGCCCAAGAGCGATCGCCACCGCGGCGACCTAGCCTCAGCCGAGAGTCAGGCGCTCGTGGGCAGCGTTCCACAGGCATTTTCACGGTCCCACAAGAGAGGAAACAGGAGCGTGCGACCACCGTGCTGCTCTCCTCCAAGTTTGGAAGCCAACCGTGAAGAATCCGCAGAGAATTTCTAGTTTTTGCTCCGGCGACCGTAACCCGAGCTTCCGGTACGGTTTCTTTAAATTCTCGCCCTATGATCTTTCGGAGGTCATCAAATCTTGCACATAGACGTTGAACTAGCCGGCGATCAAGTTCTTTTCTGCATCCGTGGCGTGAAACTGTCTAGGAGTAACGAATTTTGAGCTCGATCGAGGGCGGTCATGGCGGGCACGATCGGTCACACGGTGCCGACCGACTTGCCGCCATTTCTAAACCCTTTTGACACCTTCCCGAGCTTCCTAGAGGCACACTGATGCTGTAGGGCCGTTTGTTCGAGGTGTTGGCGGGTTTAGAAGCCACGGTCGACGGTGCCGAACCTCAACCGAGGCCGCGGCACGTCGCCGAGCTATTTCCGGTCACCCCCAGCCCGACCTGACACCACCGACGTGTTCCTCGACGTCGACAAACCCCTGGCGGCGAGTTTCAGACCATGGGAGGTCCGGCAGCGGCGAGCCGGCGAGCCCCGAGTCTGCTCCGGCGAGGTCGGCGGCGCGAGCGCGAGAGAACGGCGGGAGGAAGACGAAGCCGGCTGGCCCACGTGTCAGCGGCTAAAGAATTTAAATCGGGATCAGGTGTGGCCAGTGATCGGCTGTACTGGCGCGCAAATACCCTATGAGCTCCGGTGTGCCGGACACCTCCACGCTCGACACGTGTGATAGCTCCGGTGTGCCGGGCACCTCTGCGCTCAACACGTGTCCCCGAGCCCCCCGCCCCCCCCCCCCCCCGCGCGAGATTTAAACCTTTCCACGATTTTCAGAATTCTTCCAAACTTCAAATCCTCATAACTTTGGCTAGAGGGCACCAAATCGAGTGAACCAAATTTTGCTGGATTCGGCTCTCTGAGTACTTTCCAGCAAATCAAGTTTCACTTCATTAAATTCCTTATTTCTCCAGAATTAATTCCTCAAAGTTTAAACTGTTAGGAATTTTAACTGGGGGATCCCTTGGAGGAAAATCCTGAAATTTTGCTGGGATGTTCAACAAAATGTCCCCGAACTACCATAAAAATTTCAGATCCATTTGAGCTCATTTGATCCACCTAATGGTGTGATTAGTGAAACTGTTCCAGAGAAAATAGAAAATGTTCAGAAACATTTTCAGAATTTTCTCTGAAATTGTTTAGCTCATATCTTTAGTTAGGAACTTCCAAATTAAGTAAGACCAACTCCATTAGAACCCTCTGAAAATCTAGTTTTCAGAAAGTCATAGTTTGTTTCATGAAAATTCCTATAACACCCTACGAGTTCCAATTAAGATCAAGGACATAATTAATTGTGGAGGGCTCCAATGAGCTTTGCTGCAACTAAAACTTGACCAAGTCTCTGTTTAGGTTGTAACCAAGCCACAATAAAAGTTTCACAGTCATTAGGTCTGTCTAGCAAAAGTTATAGACTTCATAACTTCAAAGTTAATACAAATGCATTTAGATTGATACATGTATTGATTCTATCATGTAGTCGCTAAGGTCGAGGAGGAACCCGAAGTCCTAGACTTCGTTACTCCGGAGGAGCAGATAGCCTACGACCAAGAGCAGCAAGGCAAGCTCCGGTTTGCATTAACCTTTTTACAAATTTTTATTGTTTTGAGCACATACTTGTTTCCTTTATTTTGTGCATTAGAGTCTTGTTTGGAAGCCCCACTGCATAGCCAAGAGAACCATGGGTTGGGTTTAGGATTGCAAACCTCGTTAGCTACTGCATTGCTAAGATAGAGTAGGATTCGGTACAAGTCGAGTAGTTGGAACTACTCGCGAGCATAGGCTAGAGGCACTCGACTCGGGTAGTGATAGCACATGAAACACATGGAAAGAAAATGAGACCGAGCGGAGGGTAAGGGCAGCAGGACTTCGGGGCCTGTGTGCGGTAGCTCCGCTTGTGTCGATTGAGGACCGAGCCATGTGCAGGCCTGTTGAACAAGCTAGAACAGTACCAAAGACCTACCGGCTATATGGGAACCGGGAAACTGATGTAACTCGGGTAGCTGGGTATTGAGGCATTGCCCGTCGTTCAGAGGGTAGGTTGAGAGCTTGAGGTGTAAATCGGCTGGCGGCACTGAGATGCGCGTGCAGAGACCTCTTGCTCGGGACGATGGGACCGGTTCAATATTTGGCTGACGGTCGAAAGGTGGTTGCGTACGGCGTCCGTGATAGTTGTTGTAGGCAACATCGAGTACGGGCGTACGTGACGGGTTATTCGGGTAACCCTGCAGGTGTAAATTGATTATAATCGCCGTCCCTCGCGGTCAGTGAGTACCACTTGTTCACTGTACCGTGACGTAGAAAGAACAGGCTAGTTACATGTTAAAATGTTACTGATTGAAAGCTGGACATTGATTGTTAATGATATGCTGTAGCTTAGTACTAACTAAAGTTCTTTTCAACTTTGGGCAAAGTACATGAGAGAAATGCGTTTCTTGTTTGATTGCGGCTCTCTCATGTGCCGTAGCGTAAGGTTCTCCACAACCTGCTGCTAAAACTTGAAAGTAAGGTTCTACTAATTAGGCGAGTCCTTGCAACCGATTTTTACCTCATGTAACCCATTACCCTCATGTAGAAGTTCCATGCTTAGGTGAGACGGGTCAGACTTGCTGAGCCTTTGTGCTCACTGCTTGTGTTTGAAGCTTTTGCAGGGTTCTATGAGGAAGGGACTCCCGAAGAGGAGACGGAACCCCAGGAGGGGAATCCTGTCGAGTGGGAGTCGTGCACGCCGCAGAGTTAGTGTGCGTGTGTGCTAGCAAGGGCACGTTCAAGGGCTGAACGTGCACTTGATGCTTAGTCTACGCCCGCGAGTGTAGACTGAACTTATTTTAATGTAAACATGTTCATAACTTGTTTATGTAATAAAATTTCCGCTTCCGCTTGTACCTTTGACGTGTGTTATACGGTGCTGTGCAACGCAGCACCCCTCAGCGTGATCCTGGCTCGACAGGACCTTGGGGTCGTGTCAAATAACATCCTTATATGGGCTACTAACTCGTTCCTCACTGGATTTTTGAAAAAGATGACCTTTTTAGTGCGTTAAATCTCAAGCGAGCTCTGATACCAACGCTGACACGACCCCACGGTCTTGTCGAGCTAGGATCACGCTGAGGGGTGCCACGTTGCACAGCACCGGATAACACACATCACAGGTACAAAGTGGAAGCAAAGTTTTCTTACATAAACAGGTTTATGAACATTTTTACAACAAAATATGTTTAGTCTACACTCATGGGCGTAGACTACGCATCAAGTTCACGTTCAGCCCGTGAACGTGTCCTTGCTAGCACGCACGCACACTAACACGGCGGCGTGCACGACTCCCACTCGACGGGGTTCCCTCCTGCGGTTCCGTCTCCTCCTCGGGAGTCCCTTCCTCATAGAACCCTGCAAAAGCTTCAAACACAAGCAGTGAGCACGAAGGCTCAGCAAGACTGACCCGTCTCTCCTATACATGGAACTTCTACATGATCGATGATAGGTTACATGAGGTAAAACAAGTTGCAAAGGACTCGCCTAATTAGTGAAACATTACTTTCAAGTTTTAGCAACAGGTTGTGGAGACTTCACGCTAAGGCACATGAGAGAGCCGCAATCAAACAAGAAACGCATTTCTCTCATGTACTTTGCCCAAAGTGGAAAAGAACTTTAGTTAGCTCTAAACTACAACAACTCATTAACAATCAAGGTCCATCTTTCAATCAGCAACATTTTAACGTGTAACTAGCCTATTCTTTCTACGTCATGGTACAGTGAACAAGTGGTACTCACTGACCGCGAGGGACGGCGATTATAATCGATTTACACCTGCAGGGTTACGGGAATAACCCGTCACGTACGCCCATACTCGATGTTACCTACAGAAACCATCACGGACGCCGTACGCAACCACCTTTCACCCGTTAGCCAAATGTTGAACCGGTCCAATCGTCCCGAGCAAGAGGTCTCTGCACGCGCATCTCAGTGCCGCCAGCCGATTTACACCTCGAGCACTCAACCTACCCTCCAAACGACCAGCTATGCCTCAACACCCAGCTACCTGAATTACATCAGTTTCCCGGTTCCCATATAGCCGGTAGGTCTTCGGTACTGTTCTAGCTTGTTCAACAGGCCCATACACGGCTCGGTCCTCAATTGACACAAGCGGAGCTATAGCACACAGGCCACAAAGTCCTGCTGCCCTTACTCTCCGCTCGGTCTCATTTTTCTTGCCATGTGTATCATGTGCTATCTCTACCCGAGTCGAGTGCCTCTAGCCTATTCTCGCGAGTAGTTCCAACTACTCGACTTGTACTGAATCCTACTCTATCTTTAGCATTGCGGTGACTAACGAGATTTTCAATCCTAATCCCAAACCATGGATTTCTTGGCTATGCATTTGGGTTTTCAAACAAGACTCTAATGCAAGAAGTAATGGTACTCAAAGTAAGTTCTCAAAACAATAAAAATTTGTAAAAAGGTTAATTCAAACCGGAGCTTGCCTTGCTTCTCTTGGTCATAGGCTAGCTGCTCTTCCGGGGTGAAGAAGTCTATGACTTCGGGTTCCTCCTCGACCTTAGCGACTACATGATATACAATTATATGTGTTAATTAAATGCATTTGAGTTGAAGTTGAACTTGTGAAGATTATAAGTCTCACTAGACAGACTCAATGACTCTGAAACTTTTACTGTGGCTTGGTTACAACCTAAACAGAGACTTGGCCAAGTTTTAGTTGCAGAAAAACTCATTTGAGCTCTCCACAATTAATTATGTACTTGACCTTAGTTGGAGCTCTTGTGGTGTTCTAGAGGTTTTCATGGAGCAACTCATGACTTTCTGAAAACTAGATTTTCAGAGGGTTCTAATGGAGTTGGTCTCACATAATTTGAAGGTTCCTAGCCTAAGATATGAGCTAAACAATTTCAGAGAAATTCTGAAAATGTTTCTGGACATTTTCTATTTTCTCTGGAACAGATTTATTAATCACACCATTAGGTGGATCAAATTAGCTCAAATGGATCTGAAATTTTTATGGTAGCTCAGGGATATTTTGGTCAACATCCTGGAAAAAATTCAGAATTTCCTCCAAAGGGTTCTCCAATTAAAATTCTAAACAATTTAAACTTTGGAGAATTAATTCTGGAGAAATAGGGATTTTCATGAAGTGAAACTTGATTTGCTGGAAAATACTCAGAGAGCTGAATCCAATAAATTTTGGTTCACTCGATTTGGAGTTTCCTAGCCAAAGTTATGAGGATTTGAAGTTTGAATGAAATCTGAAAATCGGGGAAAAGTTTAAATCTGCCGGTGGGTCCACGGGGACACGTGTTGGGTGCTGGAGCGATGGCACACCAGGGTCCATGGAATTTTTGCGCGCCAGCACACCGGATCCGAGCCGCAGACTGATCCCAATTTAAAATCCGAGCCACTGACACATGGGCCACCCGGCTTCTTCTACCTCCCGACGCCCGCGTTCGGCCGCCGCGACGCCTCGTCAGAGAGCTCGCCGGCAGCCTCTGTGGTGATCCAAACATCATGATTCTGGCCGCCCCTACCTAAGTCCACTCGGGAAACACGATTCTGGGCTCAGTTCATCATGAAAATGGCCGGCACACGGTCGGCGACGAGCGGCAGCTTCGGAAGAACTTCGGCCGTGTCGGCCGACCTCCCTAGCACTCCAACCGACTGAGCAAACGTCCGGAAAGCATCAGTGGTCCCTCCGGAACCTCGGCATGAGCTTGAAGATGCTTAGGGGAGATCTGAAGTAGGCTCCCACCGTGCGCCTGATGCTTCCCGCAGGATCCGCCGTCGGCAAGCTTCGAAATACGCCGGTTACCGGGGTTCTCAGGCTAAGGGTTATGAAGGAAACTTGTGCGCTACCAAGTCTAGTCTGTGTAGGAACGTATTGGGACTCTCTAACCCTTCCTAGAGCGTGAATTTGACAGAACCACACCCGAAGGTCAGTCTGTACCAAGAAAGGGGAAAACTTGAAATTCATCGCCGGCGATCAAGCCCTCGGGCTGTGGCTCGGGCGTGAGAATCGCCGGATCCTATGCGTCCAGGGACGACTTAGTTCGGGCGTGACAACCTCCCGGTTGGGCTGTCCACGGGAGCCCGAAGTGCGGCGGATTTAGGTCACTGAACGGAACTCTCGGTATAGCCGAGATCACCCGAGTTCAGCCGATTTCTAGCGAGGGGGAAGGAGAAGGAAAGTTCCTAGTACCTTATCGTAGCTTTGGAGGGAGCGGGGATGCTGTGATCGTGGCACTCCGATCGGTTCCGAGCAATCGGCAGTGAGGCGGCGTTTCTTGCGCGAGAAAGCAGGAAAGTGTGCTGTTCTCCCTCCGATCAGGGCGGCCGCGGGGATAAGCAGGGCGCGAGGCGGTTCAACGGGTCGGTGCGGCAAGCAGCTTCTGTCCTGATCGTGCCTTTGCCGTGGCGGCTGCTCGATCCGGTGCAAGAACCCGAGTGCAGTCTTCAGTCGGCTGAATTCTCTCTAGTGGCTGACATGTGGGTCCCATTCCCTTTTTAACCTCTGAACTTAACTCCATATTACTGTTGTAAATAGTAATCCCTACACTGCCCCTGGTTATTTGAATTATCTACCCCTGAGATATTTTAATTGGTTAGAATTCAAATTGGGTTTGGTTTGACTAAGTCTTCAGCACATATTCAGTTTGTAATTAAAATAAAGTTTGAATTTGCTAAACTTAGCTCATGTCAAGATCAACTCCAAATGGAGTGAAAATTGGTGGGGAGCTCACAAAAATGTGCTGAGTAAGAATATGTATCCCCCTTTTGAATTCATGGGATGAAACCAGTTTGAATTTGAATTTGAGTTCAAACCACTCTCTTTCTAGCTGTACCCAAAAGGACCTCAAAAAGGTCTTTAATTTGGGTGAAACTTGGCATGGACATTCCTAGCAAGGTGTAGAAGTTTTCATATGCCCAGCCCCTAGATGATGCATGCATAAAATGCCACTTTTGCATTTTGTGAGTTTATTATCTAATGAGCATGTTGATGGTGGTTACTTGCTCTTCAAATGTGTTCATCAACTTTCTTCAAATGAGGTGGCTGTGTGGTGATGAACACTTTGAGTATGTATCAAAAACTGAGGCCTTTACACATTACACCAGCAGGGATGTAATGAGAGCAGAAACTCTCCTTGAACTCAGTCCAAGTAATAGCTTCCGAGTTGACATGAGCGTTGCATAGGGCATCCCACCAGTCAGCGGCTGCTGCCATGAGTTGGTGCGACGCGAAGAGAACTTTCTCTCGGTCATTGCACTGGACGATGGCAACCTTCTTCTCCATGGACTTCAACCAGTCATTGACCTCCATGGGGTCGTTAGCTTGTGAGAAGGTAGGCGGTCGAGTCCTCATGAACTCTCCCAGTCTGTTGTGAGCCGGTGGTGGTGGCGGTGGTGCCGGAACAGGGTTGTTGTTGTTGGCCTGCAGCTGACCCAAAGTTTGGATCATGGTTTGCATAAGCTGATTTTGCATGGCCATCAACCGTTCCAGGTTGTTTTCACCAGCTCCGGGGTTAACAGGAACTTCATCGTGGCCATCCTCTTGGTTGCCACAGACATTCCTTCTTTGGCTGCCGGCGTTTCCTCTTACCACCTGTGAGAGAGAAAGGAATAGAATAGAGGTTAGAAGGTTAGATGGATCCCCCTAACTATATGCATCAAGGTGGATGGACTATATATCGTCCTTTATGAGGATGTAAACAAGTGTTGAAGCATCTCACACCTCCCTACTATGTGTTGATATGGACAATGCTGAAACGTCCCACAACTCACACTAAGCACACAAGCACAAACAATCATCACAGAGTTCAGCACACGACTCCTATTCAAGGCTTACTCAATGGGGGTCCTATAGGGTTTTTGGGGTGATACCAATCTGTGATTTCACCCTATGTCAAAGTGGTTTGGGGTGATACCAATCTGTGATCCAATTATGGCTTCTCCTAGGCTTGCATCCTATGGTCAGCGTGGCTTCTAATACCAAATCTGTTACTAGGGTGTGTCCTATAGTCAACGTGGTTCAGCTACCAATCTATGGTCATTCTAGGTTTGTGACCTACAGTCAACCGTGGTAGCTTGATATCAATCTGTGGATTGTACCAATCTGTGACTAGGCATGACAGCTCTAATATCAAGCTGTGACCTATCTAGGCTGTGTGATCTACGATCAACCCGTAGAAGGTTTATACCAATTTGTGTTTTCTATCTAGGCGTGTAACCTATCGTCAACCCGTGGCTCTGATACCAATCTGTGACGCCCTCGTTTCTGTAGAACACAGAACTGAGAACTGATGCATATGTGTGCCCAGGATGTTCATCACACATACACATATCATCCACAAACTGAATTCAGAATATAATACCACGAATGAACAGGGTTTTATTACAAAGTCTCATGAGTCTTGGACTCATGCTACCAGCGGAAGTCTATCTTAGCAGCGGAAGTCTAGATCTAGATGCGGAAGTCTTTATTCTAGCAGCGGAAGCAAACTAGGCAGCAGCGGCGGCTCCATCTCTACTCTACAGGCAAGGTTGAGGACAGATTACACGCCTAATTCTCTACGTAGTCTTCATAGTACTCCTCTCCTGTTGCTGTTGATGAATGATAATGCAAGTTTGAGTACATGATGTACTCAGCAAGTGCGGGAAAATATGATATGTAGCTCACAGGAAGGAAGGTATAAAAAGGCTCATTGCAGAAAGCAAAGTTTATTTCTCAAAACACGATAAAAACAGCAACTTAGCTTTAAGTGAATGTAATCCCAACATTAACATACCTTCATTATGATTCATCCTTTTTCCATGTCTCAACCAGACATCAACTTCGCTCATGAATACCATCTCGTATTCACTACCATCTCATGAATACCATCTCCTATTCACTACCATTTATTTCATATTCAATTCCGTCTCATCCCGTGACCCAATCTCGTTGCCATGACCAAACTGTCATGCAACCAATCTCATTACCCGGACTCAACAGTCCCGAAAACCAAACCAAAGACCAAACCATAACCAAAACCAAAAACCATCCCATCTAATCATGTGAGTTGTCCAGGCGCTCGTGATCGTAAGCCTGGCTATCATGATAGTTTTAGACTCTGCAGAGTTTGTACCACTTTACCCACAAGTTTGTGATTTCGTCACCCATCGGGCGACTGCTGAACCTTCATTATACCAGTACACAACCGTCAGTGTATGGCCAAGAGATCACAAAATAGCCTTTACAATGGGGCTACTAGATGTATGGACTCACTAAGGATTCACCGGCAGACTAGAATCTCCAATTCTCCCACCCACGGGCCCCCTCTTGTGCCATGCAGTTCCCAGGGCAGTCCTCACTCGACTCCCATTCCCCGCGCCTTCCACGGTCCATAACAATCTAGCAACTTACCTAATTACTCAGCTAAGCCGCACCCATACTTGGCCTTGTGGCGGCACTGTTATCCTAGCATGGCTGGCATGAACCGGTCCTTAGATCTACGGCAAGTAAACCACCATCTCATTCTACCTCATCCACAAACTAAGGCTTGCCTAGATCTCCCTCCGATTCATGTTCATTAACAACATCAGTTTCTCATTATTCTTACGAGTGCAGTTAGCTAGACACATCTATCTCGATTCCCATATCCCATGGACTCAGCGAAGCAAAAAGTAAAAACCATACCCCACTCATTAACTGTCCTGGTGACAAGGGTGGCTAACAAAACTAGTAAACTCCTATGAAAGGGTTTTCCATCATATTGACTCAAGCACACACACCTTTTCGCAAACAAAACAGTTTTCCAAAAACATGGGATCAATATGGTCAAGGGGGCACTTGCCTTATTCTTGCGGTTCCTGTTGCTCTTGTATCTCGAAACCTTGTTGTTGCAGCTCGTCGTAGACATCTCCCTGAGCTTGTCCTTCTATACGCGATCACGCACATACAAGATTCATAGCAATCAATCATCATGCACAAACTCTACTTTAAGATGCGATGATGCATATGCATGTTGATCCTATGATGCAGTTTAGTTTGTACGTGTTCTTGCATGGCTTGCATGGATTTTACGATGAACAGAGGTGTTCGGATCAAATGTGGACGTGGTGATGATCTTGACTCAAGATCTAGATCAGACCGATCAAAACGTGATCTGTCCACGAAAGAGCTTCTGTTCGAAAGGATCGAAGAACAGATGCAAAGAAAACACGATGATGTCGTAAGGTGGTATTGGAGACCTACCTTACGTTCTTCTTGGTCTCGGGGTCCTTCTCCTAGCAAGAACAGATCGTCGACTCTCCTCCGGCGATGGTGATCGTCTCTGGGCTCGTCGGCGATCTCTATGGTGGTCAAAACTCTCGGCGAGTTTGGGGGCTAGGGCTTCTAAGTTGTCGGCTCAGGAGGTGGAAAAGAAGTTCGTGGTTACGGCCAAAGGTTTTCGGTTCTATTGATAGTCGGGAAGAGAAGAGTCCTAATCTGATCGGAATTCAAATAAGAGTCCTATTCAAATTGTTTTTGAATCTTAACAACTTATCTTTAATTGATTTGGTCGCAGTATTCAATGTAAAAGAGTTCATGTCAGTTTTCTCAGTAACGGGTACTCACGTACAGAGGAAAAACGCTTCAGAATCGCGTCCTTCTATAGGGATAAGCTCCGGAGGCTCCACGTGTCCTGCAGAGGCCTGAGCTTCCCTTTTCTGCAGAGGCGAGCTCTGGTTGTGCCGCGTGTTAGGCGTGCGAGACCTCCCTTTCCCTCAGAGGTGAGCTCCGCGTGCGCCACACGTCCTGGCGGGCGGGACCTCCCTCTTTTCAGAGATGAGCTCCTCGTACGCCACCTGTCTGGTGGGTCGAAACCTCCCCTCTCAATCAGAGGCGAGCTCCGCGAACGCCACGTGTCAGTTCCGGACCTCCTTTCTCTTCGGAGGTGAGCTCCGTTAGTGCCACGTGTCCTAACAGCGCCAGACTTCCTTTCTCCTCAGAGACAAACTCCGAGGTTGACACGTGTCCAACAGTAAGGGACCTCCCGGAGATGAGCTCCGGAGGTGACACGTGTCCGATAGTGTCGGACCTCCCGGAGGTGAGCTCCGGAGGTGACACGTGTTCAATAGGACCGGACCTCTCGGAGGTGTGCTCCGAGGGTAACACGTGTCTGGCGGGGCCGGGCCTCTCGGGGGTGAGCTCCGAGAGCGACACGTGTCCCGCGCGGCTGGTCCTCTATTTTCCGCGGTGACTAGCTCCGGTGACAACACGTGTCCGGCGGGACTGGCCTTGCTCCTCCGCAGAGGCTAGCTCCGGGGGCAACACGTGTCCCACGGAGGCTGGACCTCTCCCCCTTTGCGGGGATGAGCCCCGAGCCTGCCACGTAGCCAGTTAGCGGCGGACCTCTCCCCGTTTGCGGAGATGAGCTCCGAAAACGCCACATGGCCAGCGAACCGCGGGAGTTGTCCTTGGCGCTCTCTGTGAACTGGAATTGGCTCTTGTTTGGCTATATTTTTTATTCTTTCTTTGTTTCAACTTATTTTAAAATATTTTCTACATGAAACACGAATACTTGCAGAAGCCGAAAATGAGGGTATCACATTGGGCTTCCTTCTCCATCATCTCGTGGTTGATGATCTTCCCTAGCACATCATCAGAAGTCAACTTGTGGAAGTTTGGACTTCCCCAGATCAAAGTGCATAGGGTCAGATTGCGAGGCATGAAGGCTCTTGTCATCCTCTTGACCACCTCATGATCATTCCATTTCTTGCATCTGTACGCCCGGCTCTTGTTGATGAGAGTCTTGAGCCGGTTGTACATCTCTTGAGGTGTTTCACCTTCTTCCATGGCAAACCTTCCAAGGTCTCCTTCGATCATCTCGATCATGGCTTCCCTCACGGATCGGTTCCCTTCATGTGTGATCTTGAGGGTGTCCCAAATGTCTTTGGCGAGCTCTAACCCATCCACCTTGTTGAATTCTTCGAGGCTTAGGGATGAGTTGAGCACGGCCGCCGCTTATGCATTGCAGTGGATTTGTTGTTCTTGCTATTGGGTGAGTTCATCCTCGTCTTTGGGGATATCTATACCTGTACAAACAACATTCCAAAGACTTTGGTTTAAGGACATTAGATGCAACTTCATATTGTGCTTCCACATGGTATAGTTAGTTCCATCAAAGTGAGGTGGTTTGCCTAAGGGAATTGACAAGTAACTAGAATGTTTTAGACGAAGAACTTCTTCATCTTCTTCCGAGCTTGAGACATCTTGTGGAGTAACAGCTAGAGGTGTGTTTGAACCTTGCTCTTCGAAGTTGTTCAGATTTGCTCCATTTCCCTTGGTGGGATAAACTTGGCTACCGGTCTTGTCCCCCATCTCCTCTCCAAGCGATTAAGCTTTTGTGGAGAGTTAGGCTCTGATACCAATTGAAAGTTGCCTAGAGGTGGGTGAATAGACTAATAAAACCTGGAACTACTGAAAAGAGCTGGATTAAACCTGAAGGGCCGGACTAATCCGGTCAGGGGGCGGACTAGTCCGGTATAGGTATATAAATTAGGTAAAGGTTGCATTTTTATGGATTTCTTTCCAAGTTTGTTCAAGCAGAAGATACGTGGGTTATCTAACAATCTAATCAACTAGTTTATGAAATAAAAACTGATTGGATTGCAAGATTCACAACTATAAGGCAATTAACAAGTTTCGAACGAAACAAATCCTAACAAGCAATTCTAGTGATTAAGCGAGAAAGTAAAGGAATCAAGAGACTCGATTTATCCTGAGTTTTGATTCCACACAAGAATATACGTCCCTGTTGAGGAGTCCACAAAGGACTGGGTCTCTTCCAACCCTACCCTCACCGAGTGATCACCAAGATCAAGCCCGGGTTCTTCACTATCAATCAAAGGGTAAATACAATATTCTAGGGGCTACTCACAACTTTAGGCTCCCTACAACAACCTAGCAGTTCTAGGAAACAGAATACAACAGGTACAAACTCAAATCAACTATTAGATTGCAAGAGATTCAAACCGAGAGCTCAAATGTTGATCACCGCGTCTGTCCTCCTACAAATCCCCAAACCCATCAAGATCCAATCTTAGGGGTCAAGAAGGTGAGTAAATAGGCTTAGAAGAGCTCAAGGAAAGAGTTTTCGGCGCTAAAGTTGCAGAGAGGTCCATTTGAAGCCGGGGGTCCCTTTTTATAGGGATCCCGACCCACGACCTAAACTAAAAGGTTGAGCCGTACTTGGAGGTCTGGAGACGCTGCTTTGTTGGACCTCCATGCCTCCGCCGATGCACGTCCAGCAGCTCAGAACATAACCTAAACTAAAAGGTTGAGCCATACCTGGAGGTCTGGAAGTTCCACCTCACGTGGAGCTTCTTACGCGGAGGGCTTGAGCCACTCGCCCCCGCTGGCATTGAGGTTGCCTCCATCGGCTTCGGAGCCAACGGAACCTCAGGGGTATTTGCCGCCGAAGACGGTGCAGCAAGTGCCTTCCCTGCTGAGGGCCTCAAAGCCGAAGATATGCCATGTGTTGGGGCTGTCCTCGATGGCTGAGGAGCCGACGGCGCTGCTGGAAGCCTTGTTGCCACCGATGCCGCTTCAGGAGTCTTCCCTGATGACGTGTCAGGGGCCCTCCTCGAAGCTCCAGCAGCGCCAGGTGCCCTTCCTGCGCCTTCCGAGGCTGTTCCGACAGCAGAAGCTCCATGGTTGCCACTGGCGCCAGCCGTCGAGCCCGGTGCGGGACCGCAGGAAGCCTAGGAACCCCCCGCCTGGGGGCCAGAGACGAAGCTTCCGTAAGGACGGACAAACTTTCTCTTCGGCGCTCTGCTCAACTCTGGGGCGTTCTTGGGCGGTGAACTAGGGCGCGCCGTAGGTGCAGGTCTGCCAGCCGACTCCTTCCCTCTGTTTGGGAGTGAGTTCGGCGCAGGACCTGCCTGGCCATTAGTGATGTCTGCTCCGGGGATCTCCATGCCCTGAGGCATCGCCGACCTGCCGCACTGCGACATTGATGTCGTCCAGTGTCGGCAGCGCCATCAACAACCTCGACCGAGCCTGCGGGTTGAGGTAGACAGGCTGGCAGGTCGCCGACGGGGTGATGGAGTCGTCGGTGATCGGGTCGCAGGTGAGCTTCTGCAGCATCGTGCCCAGCATCTCCTGATCCGGCGACGACCCAACTCCGCGCACCAACCGGGTCATGTCACCCTCTCCGGTGTACTGCCAGGCGGGCCGGACGGGCTGCTGGAGAAGGGCGATCCGGTGGGACAAGAAGTTGGCAGGACCATCAGTGAGGTCAGGCCTTCCTGTGCCAAGAACCTGATCCTCTCCAGCATCGGCTTGTAGGCGTCCTGCATGTCAGGGATCTCGTCCCTAATGGCTTCCTCGTCGATCAGCGGGCCACCCGACAGCTCCAAGAAGTCTTGGACGTCGGTCTGGCGGTCACCCAGTCCTCCCTCTAGTGCTCCCACTTCCTGGGAGAGATGGCATGATGTATGACGCGGAGTTCCTCCCTCGGTGCTGGAAGTAGTAAGCCCCCAGGTAGCTTGTGCTTCTCCCCGAGACCCTCAAGGAGAAGAACACCCTGAAGAGCTGCACCGAAGACCGCACGCACACGAACATTTCACGAAAGTGGAAGAAGACGGCCACTAGTGCGAAGGCGTGCGACATGAGGTGCTGGAGCTGGAGCCCATACACCACCAGCAGGGTCAGGAGGAAGGACGACATCAGGAGCGCGAACTCGGACAACGCGTACGAGGTGAAGAGAACCACCTCGCCGGGCTGCATGTAGATCAGCGGGACCCTCCCACGACGGATCTTTCCGTCGAATGTGGCTGACTGCCAGCGGAGCAGGCGCCTTTCATGTGATTCTTGTTGCAGTGGCTTCATGACTTGATTATCTATAATATCCACTAGTTTAGTCACGTTTGAACACGTCGAAAACAGTCGCACACACGGTCTCTTTATCAGATCGATTTTCCGACAAGGGGTTATTGTAGCTTCCACATAAAAGTTTTAATCTATAATTCACCCCCCCTGATACCATTTCACGTGTCTTCGATCCTACAATTGGTATCAGAGCCAGGGTGCTCTGATCTCATTGATTTTTATGTATTTCCGCTAATCAGCATGGAGAAATACTCCGCAAAACCTTGTGTGTTTGATGTCGTTGATTTTCAGGTTTGGAAGGCTCGTATGGAGGCTTACATACAAGCGCAAGGATTCGCCATATGGAAAAAGGTCTACAAGTCCTTTGATGTGCCATCACATGATTAAGTTACGGCTCCGAACATGAGGGATGTCGACAACAATAACAAGGCTCACAACTTGATCATCTAAGAATTGACTCAAAGCAACTTCGATCGTGTTGCACACCTCCAATTTGCATACGATGTGTACAAAGCACTTTGCGACTACCACGAAGGACTCAGAACAATGAAGGAGGTAAGGCAAGATATGTTCAAGAAAGAATATATGCGCTTTGAGATGCAACCAGGTGATTCCATCGACGATTTTTTCGCTCGCTTTAATAAAATTCTCAGCAACTTGCGTAGTGTCAACATTAATTTTTTTAAGATGAAAATGCTAGGCAATTGTCAAGTGCATTAGACATGTCAATTTGGGAGATGAAAGTTATAACTATTCGTGAATCTACTGTCATGAGTACACTTACTTTAGATATGCTATATTCTAAATTGAAAACTCATGAAATTGACATAATCTCACGTAAGAATCCCAATAAGTCTCTTGCTTTTGTTTCACAACGTGACATGCCTAGTTCTAGCAATTCTTCATCTTGTGGTACACTTCCTTTGTTGTCCTCTCTAACCTTTGAATGGATTGAAGATTTTCTAGAGGAGGAGCTACCACTTCTCTCTACTCGGTTCTCAAAAGAATTGCAAAATGTGAGAACAAGAAAGAGAGGAAGTGGCAGCTCTCGACGATGCTTCGAATGTGGTAAGACAGAACATTTTCGTACAGATTGCCCTTACCGTTCAGGTCCTACTTTCCGTGACGAAAAACTAACAAGGACGAAGCACTCCTCTGCCAACTACAACAAGAAAAAGAAGGGTTTCACTCAACGTCAAGTGATGGACAAAATATTCTCCGCAATTCAAGAGTATTGCTCGAGCGATGTTGATGTTGGAAGTGATGAGGATGAAGACGCTGTGGCAAATACGTGTTTGATGGTGAGCAAATCAAGCTCAAGCTCGGAGGAAGACAAACAAATCAGCCACAATGAGGAGGTTACACGCTTGAGGAAGGAGAATATTTGGATTGTGGATTCAGGTTGCTCACGCCACATGACCGGTAAGAAAGAATGGTTTTCCTCCCTCTCTTTTGTGTCACATGTAGAAAATGTTACTTTTGCAGATAATTCTTCAACTCCTATAATTGCTAAGGGTTCGGTTAGAGTAAATAAACACTACACTTTGAAGAATGTGACACTTGTTAAAAATTTGAAATACAAATTTGTTTCCGTTTCACAATTGCTAGATGAAAATCTAGAAGTTAACTTCACTAAAAATTTCTGCAAGGTCGTAGATTCAAAAGGTGAGCTTTTGTTTAACATGTCTAGGATTGGAAGAGTTTTTAAAGATGATTTTGATATGTCAACTTCTAAGCATAGGTGTCAAGTTGCTAATGATTCAAAGGACTTATATTTTTGGCATCGTAGACTTGGTCACGTAGGCTTTGATCACCTCACAGTGTTAGTGGTCTTGATCGCATACGTGGGCTACCTAGGCTTACAGGGGACAACGATATTTTGTGCTCTTCTTGTAGACATACTAAGATGGTTGCAGGTTCACATCCTCCTCTCACAATGAACATGACAACTGAACCGGGACATCTTGACACCATAGGTCCTTCACGTGTTCAAACTTTTGGAGGTAAATGGTATGAGCTTGTGGCTGTTGATGATTATCCTAGATACTCTTGTGTTTACTTTATGACATCTAAGAATGAAGCTTTTAGTCACTTTAGAACTTTATTTCTTAGATTATCAATTGATCACCCAGAATCTTTAAAAGCAATTGGAAGTGATAACTGAACCAAATTTAAAAATCAATCTTTTGTCACTTTTGTACTGGAAAAGGAATAGATCATCAATTTTCTACCATATGTACCTCAACAAAACGGTGTTGTAGATAGAAAGAACAGGACCTTAGTTGAGATTGCAAGGACTATGCTTGATGAATACCGAACTCCTAGAAAATTTTGGGCAGATACAATTGCATCAGCTTGTTATGTCTCTGTCGGTACCCGTGATATGGGGTACCCTCGCGCACAGGGGAAAATGCCTGAGGATCTCGCCCTTCTCCGCAGGGAGAGCTCCGAAGGTGCCACGCGTCCAGCGGGGCCGGACCTCCCTCTCCTCAGAGGAGAGCTCCGGGCTCGCCACATGGCCTGCAGAAGCCGGACCTCCCCACTCCGCGGGGGAGAGGTCCGAAGGCACCACGTGTCCAGCGGGGCCGGACTTCCCTCTCCTAAAAGAAGAGCTCCAGGCCCGCCACGTGGCCGACAGAAGCCGGATCTCCCCCTCCGCGGGGAGAGGTCCGAAGGCTCCACGTGTCCTGTGGGGCCGGACCCCCCCTCTCCGCTGAGGAGGGCTCCGGGCCCGCCACGTGTCTAGCAGAACAGCGCTGCCTGCCCCGAGCGCACTACAGGAAACAGGGCAACATATGACAGCCAGTATAACATACGACGGCTAGCTGTCGTATATAAACTTACATACGACGGTCAGCAGTGGCTGTCGTATATAAGTTTATAAACGACAGTACAGCCGTCGTTTAGTACGTGGCTGTCGTATATAAGTGTTATATACGACAGCCAACCCTAGGCTGTCGTATATAGCAGTTATATACGACAGTCACACCGAGGCCATCGTAAATAAGGCTTATTTACGACGGCCTGTGGTGTGGCCGTCGTAAATAAGGCTTATATACCCGCGGGGGCTCGGGTCGGTGCGGGCATTTACGCCCGCGCCGACCCGAGCCCGAGCATCCCTAAGCGCCCCCGCCCGCCGCCGCCCGCCCGCCGCAGCCAGCCGCCGCCCGGCCGCCGCCCGCCCGCCGGCGCCCCTGCCGCCCCCCCCCCCCCCCCGGCCGCCGCCCCGGCCGCCCCCGCAAGCCAGCGCCCCGGCCTGCCACCCGGCCGCCGCCCGCCAGCCGCCGCCCGGCCACCGCCCCGGCCGCCCCCCCGGCTGCCGCTCTGGTCGCCCCCCCCGGCCGCCCCAGCGGCCGCAGCCCAGGCCGCCGCCCCCCCCCCCCCCCGGCCGCCCCCCGCCCGCCAGCCGGCGCCCGGCCGCCACCTGCCGCCCGGCCGCCACCCGCCCGACAGCCGCCACCGCCGCCCCGGAGGTCCCCGCCCCAGCCTCCACCCCGCGCTGTGCGCCGCCGAACCGTGCCAGTCCACCTCCACACGCCGTCAGCCGCACCGTGCCGCGCCGCCTCCACCGTGAGTGAGTCGCCCGCCTCCCTCCCCATCTAGAAAGTTTGGTTTTTTAATTACCAATTGTTTATATTATGCTTGTTTGATTTTTATTGTTTAGTGGATAATTTCTTAGATTTAGATGAATTGATATGCTTAGGTTTAATTATTGCCCAGGTTTATTTGAATTGCTAGCTAGGTGTTTTTTTAATTGCTTAGAATTGATAAGCTTGTTAAGTACGGTAATTATGTTTGTTTAGATGAGTTGTTAATTGCTTAGATGATTAATGCATATGAGTTAATAGTTTAGTTGATTATTGTTTCGATTGTTTGAGTGTTTAAAAGTACTATATGTACATAAATGGGCTTAGGGCCCGATACGACCCATTTAGTGGTAACGTATACGTCTACAAAAGCACGATTTGAACAACCTAGGCCGCCTCGCCCTACCCCCCACCCCCTCCCCCCCCACGGCGTTCGGCCTCCGATCCCCCATCCCCACCCCCCCCCCCCCCGCGGCTTAGCCAGCGCTCGGCCTCCGACACTCTGCCGCGGAACTGCCAATCCTTCGGCGCTCGGCCTCCTCCGCCGCGGGACTGTTGATCTGCCAGCACTCGTCGGCCTCCATTGACCGACTGCCACGGATCTGCCGGCGCTCAACCTCATACGAACGCAAGATCCTGTGCGCGGGCGCCGCCGCCGCCTCCCTTGTGTGCAAGCGCCGCCGCCGTATTCACCTGCCTTACGCCGGGATCTAAGGCGATGGGACACCTTACGATCCCCAGGCGCCTTACCGCTTAAGCAACTCCTAAGCGATGCCTTAACAGCTATGGTTCTTTCCTTCTCTCTATTGTTCTTTCCTCTCTCTCTTTGAAATCACTCAAAAATGAAAGATTGACGTAAACCTTTACAATATGCGTCACCCGTTTCGAACCAGCCCGTCTCACACGTGTTACGCATGTGAGGCGTGTAGGTTCGGAATTGTCCCTTTTTGGACAGCCTAGGAGTGACCGAGAGGGCGTGCTTATAATGAGACGCGGGGTTTAGATTTGGACGTAGTTTCGACAGCGTAACCCTAATGTTCTCAGCTGCTCCATTTTTGGAGTGCAGTTGGAGAACAGCGGGGTTATGCTGCCGAAATTTCGTCTGAATCTAGACCTCGTGTCTTGTTATAAGGATGTTCGTCTCGGTCACTCTTGGGTGGGTTTAGGACCTATCCTTTCCAATAGATATAGGTCCGTGATATAAATAAATAATAAACTAACTATAAATTCTTTGACTTAAAACTGCAGAGTTAAATATGAGAGAAGACCGTAGTTGGATGTATAAATTCTCAGCCGGAGCAGTGTAGTCAGTACGCAGCGGAGCGCCTGGTAAGTTTCATGACCTCTGAAATTATTTGACACTATATATGTTGTTGAACTTACACAATTTCATTGTTTTTCAGACTAGGTATGGGCAAGAGGCTGTGAGGATACACGGCAAAGGGTTCGATTGGGAAAACTCCTCTAACATCGACCCTCAAGCCGCGTATGCAAGCGGAGGTGGAAAAGCACACGGAAGGTGAATTCATTTACTTTCATTGTTTTCAATTCAAGATTATTTAATTTTACCTTGAATTGATTCGTTTTTTAGGCTTGCCATATTCTCTGGAGTCGTACCCTCTAGGGAGGCACGACCTGCGAGAGGCAGCTCCTCGCAGTCTTCGGCTGCAGGCTCCTCCAGCCGCCATGTCACCAAGAGAGATCTCGAAGTCATGGCGCTTCGGGAGAGCTTGGCTCGGCAGGAGGAGGCCATGGCGAGAGAGCGAGAGAACAACAGGGCTGCCATGGCATACCATGCGTCCTATATGGCACAGATGCAAGCGGCAATGGAAGTAAGAAACATACAATTATAGTTTAATTACATTGCATTTCAATTAGTTTTGTAAATTGTAATGTTTGAAATGGCAGGCGCTAGCTCGACAGCAAGGGCAGCAAATCCAGATACCGTTGTGGTAGCCACCTCCGTTCGTGCTGGAGCCGTCGCCACCACAGGAGCAGTTTCCAGGAGTACAGGTATAAAAAGAAAGTTACATTAAGTGGAAGCCCCAACCTCTATGAATCCTAATGAACCTAGAAAAACAATTGTAAACTTGTACATATGTCACTTTGTTTCGCAGGGATCAGGGACGGAGGCTCAGACTCCATCGCCACAGCTAAGGGCGCCGGGTTCGCCGCGGCAGGATGACTTCTTCGCTCCCGGAGGTAGTGGAGGGGCTAGTAATCAATAGATTTGTGATTTTGTTTTTATTTGTGTGGATGTCAGACTTTGTGATTGTCGATGTGTACTATTGCACTTTGTTGTGAATTTATATATCAAACTGTTTTGTTGTTGTCTTTGGATGTGTAGCTTGCCATCGAGCCAGGTTAGCCATTTTCTATTTTTTAAAGAAAAATGGAAAAGCTTATATACGACAGCCTGTATAGTTTATATACAACGGCCACTATACAGGGCCGTCGTAAATAAGCCTAAATTATATACGACGGCTGGTCCAGGCTGTCGTATATAAGCTGTTATATACGACAGCCAGGGCCCAGCGGCTGTCGTATATAAGCCCTTATATACGACAGCCAGGGCCAAGCCATCGTATATAAAGGCCCTGGCCCACTGGGCCAAGTCTACGAAACGGGCCGTTATATATAAGCGGCCGTTGTATATATACGGTTATATATGACGGTGCCGTCGTATATAACTATATATACGACGACCACAAACCGTCGTATATAAACAACTGCCGTCGTATATAAACTATATACGACGGCTTCTTCTTTATATACGACGGTTTTAGCCGTCGTATTTTGACGCGAATCCTGTAGTGGCGGTAGGCAGCGGGCGTAAAGACGCCCCATACCTTGCCCGTACAAGGTATTCAAGGCCCGCGCCTTCCCAAGACGCGAAGACGCGGAGCACGCCTCTGTCAGGTGCCGTTGTGCCCAGTCGCATCGCAGACTGGCGCACGGTGTCAGAACCTACCAGCCAATAAACACAGCGACAAGACATCCCCTGCCGCCTCCGCCGTCATCAACCACTACGACTAGCATACGGCATGGGCAGGGCGGCAAGACGAAGACTCAGAAGCCTTCGCCAGAGACAACTACCAATATAACTGCGGATACGATAGTCGGCAAGCAATCTCCCCGGGACCACCTGTCGGGTCCCGGGCCCCCCTTGTAAGCCACACGAGCCTTGGACTATAAAAGGCTCGTGTAGGGACGTTAGGAAGGGTTCGCACTCCAGCAACTCTCACACTAGGCATAACTCATCCTCAAGCTCAGGACTCCGGTTGTGAGCATCAAGCAATACAGCGAGCACCTCAGCTCACCGTGGACGTAGGGTTTTACGCTCCGGCGGCCCGAACCACGTAAAACTCGCGGTGTCAAGCTCCCCCCTAACTCGTCCCTACGCTTAATCTCTCCGCAAGCGACTAGCCCCTCCGAAAAAGAACCTCCGCGGGCTGCCCAGAGCAGGTCCGGGGGAAGTGTCGATCACCACTTCGACAGTCTCAAACCGTGTTTTCTTGAGAACTAAGCTAGGAAAAACACCATATGAGCTTGGGTTTGGGCATAGGCCGAGTGTCACACATATTAGGGTCTTTGGTTGGAAATGCTTTGTTAAGAAACATGGTAATCTTGATAACTTTGAAGCTAGATCTGTTGATGGCATGTTTCTTGGTTATCCATGTCATACTAGAGGCTATCGTGTGCTTTTACTTGACACTAACAAAATTTTTGAGACGTGAAGTTTCTTTTGATGATGCTAGCCCAGGTACTAGCTCTACTACTGTAGGTCGAGATGCATATTCGCAGGGAGAGAGTATTTTCATTGAAAATGAAAAACGAGTGGAGCTTCTGCCTGAAATTTCAGAAATAAACAATGGCGTTCCAGCTCTTGATCTCGCTCCACAATCAGCACCAACGACCACTACTGCTTGGGGACGTTGCCTTGCTGTCCAGGACCTCTCCTCGGGCACTGGCTCGTGAAGTGTACTGTTTCTCCACATGCAAAGCATGCCTTGTTGCCCACGACAGCAGGTACGTTGGGGCAGGGGTTTTTAATAGGAGCGCCCATGTTGGGACGGGGCGCTGGAGGCAAAGGCACACGAGGTGCTTGTGCAACTGGTCGTTGCTGTGGTGGCTGATTAGGGCGGTATGCAGGAGCGGTCGATCCATACTGCGGTGTAGCTGGGGGCATGTACCGAGGGCATACGTTACTCCCTTGTTGCTGGTATGGCATCTTCCTTTTGCCATCTTGCTCGATCTTTCGGATCTTGCTCTCAACCACTATAGCCTCGTCAACCAGCTTCTGGAAGTTAGCATAGTCATTGTTGAGGAGCTGAACCTGGATCTCATTGTTCAACCCTCTCATGAATAGGTACTGCTTCCGTTGGTCCGAGTTGACATCTTCAGGGGCATACCGTGACAGTTGCGTGAACATGTTGAGGTACTCATTCACGCTCTTCTTGCCCTGGCGGAGACCTTCAAACTCCTGTCTTTTGAGCATCATTATGACACGACCCCACGGTCTTGTCGAGCCAGGATCACGCTGAGGGGTGCTGCGTTGCACAGCACCGGAGAACACACATCAAAGGTACAAAGCGGAAGCAAAGTATTATTACATAAACAGGTTTATGAACATTTTTACAACAAAATATGTTCAGTCTACACTCACGGGCGTAGACTACGCATCAAGTTCACGTTCAGCCCGTGAACGTGTCCTTGCTAGCACGCACACTAACACGGCGGCGTGCACGACTCCCACTCGACGGGGTTCCCCTCCTGGGGTTCCGTATCCTCCTCGGGAGTCCCTTCCTCATAGAACCCTGCAAAAGCTTCAAACACAAGCAGCGAGCACGAAAACTCAGCAAGACTGACTCGTCTCTCCTATACATGGAACTTCTACATGATGGATGATAGGTTACATGAGGTAAAACAAGTTGCAAAGGACTCGCCTAATTAGTGAAACCTTACTTTCAAGTTTTAGCAACAGGTTGTGGAGACTTCACGCTAAGGCACATGAGAGAGCCGCAATCAAACAAGAAACGCATTTCTCTCATGTACTTTGCCCAAAGTGGAAAAGAACTTTAGTTAACTCTAAACTACAACAACTCATTAACAATCAAGGTCCATCTTTCAATCAGCAACATTTTAACGTGTAACTAGCCTATTCTTTCTACGTCACGGTATAGTGAACAAGTGGTACTCACTAACCGCAAGGGACGGCAATTATAATCGATTTACACCTGCAGGGTTACCCGAATAACCTGTCACGTACTCCCGTACTCGATGTTGCCTAAAGCAACCATCATGGACGCTGTACACAACCACCTTTCACCCGTTAGCCAAATGTTGAACCGGTCCAATCGTCCCAAGCAAGAGGTCTCTGCACGCGCATCTCAGTGCCACCAGCCGATTTACATCTCGAGCACTCAACCTACCCTCTGAACGACCAGCTATGCCTCAACACCCAGCTACCCGAGTTACATCGGTTTCCTGGTTCCCATATAGCCGGTAGGTCTTTGGTACTGTTCTAGCTTGTTCAACAGGCCCGCACACGGCTCGGTCCTCAATCGACACAAGCGGAGCTATAGAACACAGGCCACAAAGTCCTGCTGCCCTTACTCTCGCTCGGTCTCATTTTTCTTGCCATGTGTATCATGTGCTATCTCTACCCGAGTCGAGTGCCTCTAGCCTATTCTCGCGAGTAGTTCCAACTACTCGACTTGTACCGAATCCTACTCTATCTTTAGCATTGTAGTGACTAACGAGATTTCCAATCCTAATCCCAAATCATGGATTTCTTGGCTATGCATTTGGGTTTTCAAACAAGACTCTAATGCAAGAAGTAATGGTACTCAAAGTAAGTTCTCAAAACAGTAAAAATTTGTAAAAAGGTTAATGCAAACTGGAGCTTGCCTTGCTGCTCTTAGTCATAGGCTAGCTGCTCTTCCGGAGTGACGAAGTCTAAGACTTCGGGTTCCTCCTCGACCTTAGTGACTACATGATATACAATTATATGTGTTAATTAAATGCATTTGAGTTGAAGTTAAACTTGTAAGATTATAAGTCTCACTAGACAGACTCAATGACTCTAAAACTATTACTGTGGCTTGGTTACAACCTAAACAGAGACTTGGCCAAATTTTAGTTGCAGCAAAACTCATTTGAGTTCTCCACAATTAATTATGTACTTGACCTTAGTTGGAGCTCTTATGGTGTTCTAGGGGTTTTCATGGAGCAACAAATGACTTTCTGAAAACTAGATTTTCAGAGGGTTCTAATGGAGTTGGTCTCACATAATTTGAAGGTTCCTACCCTAAGATATGAGCTAAACAATTTCAGAGAAATTCTGAAAATGTTTCTGGACATTTTCTATTTTCTCTGGAACAGTTTTATTAATCACACCATTAGGTGGATCAAATTAGCTCAAATGGATCTGAAATTTTTATGGTAGCTCAGGGATATTTTGTTGAACATCCTGGAAAAATTTCAGAATTTTCCTCCAAAGGGTTCTCCAGTTAACATTCTAAACAGTTTAAACTTTGGAGAATTAATTCTGGAGAAATAGGGATTTTCATGAAGTGAAACTTGATTTGCTGGAAAATACTCAGAGAGCTGAATCCAAAAAATTTTGGTTCACACGATTTGGAGTTTCCTACCAAAGTTATGAAGATTTGAAGTTTGAATGAAATCTGAAAATCGGGGAAAAGTTTAAATCTGCCAGTGGGTCCACGGGGACACGTGTTGGGCGCTGGAGCGATGGCACACCAGGGTCCACGGATTTTTTGCGCGCCAGCACGCGGATCCGAGCCGCAGACTGATCCCAATTTAAAATCCGAGCCACTGACACGTGGGCCACCCAGCTTCTTCTACCTCCCGACGCCCGCGTTCGGCCGCCGCGACGCCTCGTCGGAGAGCTCGCCGGCAGCCTCTGTGGTGCTCCAAACTTCATGATTCTGGCCCCCCTACCTAAGTCCTGGAAACATGATTCTAGGCTCAGTTCATCATGAAAATGGCCGGCACACGGTCGGCGACGAGCGGCAGCTTCGGAAGAACTTCGGCCGTGTCGTCCGACCTCCCTAGCAATCCAACCGACCAAGCAAACGTCCGGAAAGCATAAGTGGTCCCTCCGGAACCTTGACATGAGCTCGAAGCAGCTTGGGGGAGATCCGAAGTAGGCTCGCACCGTGCGCCGATGCTTCCCGCAGGATCTGCCGTCGGCAAGCTTCGAAATACGCCGGTTACCGGGGTTCTCAGGCTAAGGGTTGTGAAGGAAACTTGTGCGCTACCAAGTCTAGTCTGTGTAGGAACGGATTGGGACTCTCTAATCCTTCCTAGAGCGGGAATTTGTCAGAACCGCACCCGAAGGTTGGTCTGTACCAAGAAAGGGGAAAACTGGAAATTCATCGCCGGCAATCAAGCCCTCGGGCTGTGACTCGGGGGTGAGCATCGCCGGCTCCTAACAAGTCCAGGGACGCCTTATTTCGGGCGTGACAACCTCACGGTTGGACTGTCCACGGGAGCCCGAAGTGCGGCGGATTTAGGTCACTGAACGGAACTCTCGGTATAGCCGAGATCACCCGAGTTCAGCCGATTTCTAGCGATGGGGAAGGAGAAGGAAAGTTCCTAGTACCTTGTCGTAGCTTTGGAGGGAGCGGGGAGGCTGTGATCGTGGCTCTCCGATCGGTTCCGAGCAATCGGCAGTGAGGCGGCGTTTCTTGCGCAAGAAAGCAGAAAAATGCGCTTTTCTCCCTCCGATCAGGGCGGCAGCGGGGATAAGCAGGGCGCGAGGCGGTTCAGCGGGTCAGGGCGGCAAGCAGCTGCTGTCCCGATCGTGCCTTCACCGTGGTGGCTGCTCGGTCCGGCGCAAGAACCCGAGTGCAGTCTTCAGTCGGCTGAATTCTCTCTAGTGGCTGACATGTAGGTCCCACTCCCTTTTTAACCTCTGAACTTAACTCCATATTACTGTTGTAAACAGTAAGCCCTACACTGCCCCTGGTGATTTTAATTATCTACCCCTGAGCCATTTGAATTGGTTAGAATTCAAATTGGGTTTGGTTTGACTAAGTTTTCAGCACATATTCTGTTTGTAATTCAAATAAAGTTTGAATTTGCTAAACTTAGCTCATGTCAAGATCAACTCCAAATGGAGTGAAAATTGGTGGGTGAGCTCACAAAAATGTGCTGAGTAAGAATATGTCTCCCACTTTTGAATTCATGGGATGAAACCAGTTTGAATTTGAATTTGAGTTCAAACCACCCTCTTTCTAGCTATACCCAAAAGGACCTCAAAAAGGTTTTTAATTTGGGTGAAACTTGGCATGGACATTCCTAGCAAGGTGTAGAAGTTTTCTTATGCCCAGCCCCTAGATGATGCATGTGGAAAATGCCACTTCTGCAATTTGTGAGTTTATTCTCTAATGAACATGTTGATGGTGGTTACTTGCTCTTCAAATGTGTTCATCAACTTTCTTCAAATGAGGTGGGTGTGTGGTGATGAACACTTTGAGTATGTATCAAAAACTGAGTCCTTTACATTCCTCCCCCCTTAAAAGAATCTCGTCCTGAGATTATAAGGTGAAAATGAGAGGGAGGACGGTGGAAAATTACCGGATATGTGACGTGAAAAAGTCGGGGTAGTTAGCGTAAAGAAATCCTTCGCTCTCCCATGTCGCCTCGTCCATGGAGTGATTATCCCATAGAACTTTGTAGAACCACAACGTACGGTTTTGTGTGGTTCGGGCCTTCTCATAAATAACCTGAACCGGTTCCTCCCGATATGTGAGATCCGGTTGCAGTTCTTCAATATCCTCCAGCTGAATGGTAGTTGATAGCTTAAGACACTTCCTCAGCTGGGAAATGTGAAAGACGTCGTGCACACCGGAAAGTGCTTCTGGTAATTTCAGCCGGTATGCTACTGATCCACATCTTTCTGTAATCTGAAATGGACCGATGGATCGGGGTGCCAACTTTCCTCTCACCCCGAATCTGTTCACGCCCTTCATTGGAGACACACGTAAGTATACGTGATCCCCGACTTCGAATTGTAGTGGGCATCTTCTCCGGTCCGCATATTGTTTCTGTCGGGATTGTGCTGCTTTTAGGTTTGCTTGAATCACTCGAACCTTTTCCTCCGCGTTGTTGACAAGATCAATCCCGAAGGTAACCCTTTCGCCAGACTCACAATAATTCAGTGGTGTGCGGCATTTTCTCCCGTATAGCGCCTCGTAGGGCGCCATCTTGATGCTAGCTTGGTACCCATTGTTGTACGAGAACTCGGCTAACGGCAAGTGATCATCCCAATTCTTGCCGTGGTTGATAGCGCAAGCTCGTAGCATATCTTCTAGGATCTGATTTACCCGCTCGGTTTGCCCATCCGTCTGCGGGTGGTATGCTGAACTACGGATCAGCTTCGTCCCCAAGGCAGCGTGTAGCTGCTCCCAAAAATGGGACACAAATAAAGTGCCCTGATCCGATATGATGGTACGGGGCACGCCGTACAAGCATAGGATCCGTGAGATGTACAGTTCCGCATACTTCTTGGCGTTGTAGTTGATGTTGACCGGGATGAAATGGGAAACATTGGTGAGCCGGTCGACGATCACCCACACAGAATCATGCTTTTGAAAAGTGGTGGGTAAACCGACGATGAAGTCCCTGCTCACATCCTCCCACTTCCAGGCAGGAACGCCCAGTGGTTGTAGCAGTCCCGGTTTCCGCATATGATCTGTCTTCACCCTTTGACATGTATCACACTCTGACACGTATTTTGCGATCTCCCGCTTCATCCGTGTCCACCAAAATTTGCTTCTGAGTTCTTGATACATTTCGTTGCTTCCGGGGTGAATAGAAAACTTTGACAAGTGAGCCTCATCAAAGATTTTCTTCCGTAACTCCGGGTTACGGGGTACGACGATCCGGTCCTTGAACCATAGGACGTCGTCTCCATCTTTCCGGAAGTGTTTCAACTCCCCACTGTCTATGCGCCTCCGCAAATGTGACATGCCCTTGTCATGTTTCTGAGCAGCCGCTATCTCTTCATGGATGGTGGGGATCAAAGCTAAGTTGTAGAGAGCCCCATGTGGAATCACATGCAATGGTGGCTCGCTCTCTTCTAACGGTGTGATGGTCAGATTGTTGACGTGTGACTTTCGACTCAGCGCATCCGCCACTACGTTTGCCTTGCCGGGGTGATAATGGATCTCTATTTCGTAATCCTTTATCAATTCTAACCATCTTCTCTGCCTCATGTTCAGCTCCTTCTGAGTGAATATGTACTTGAGGCTCTTGTGGTCGGTATATAAATGTATGAGGTTACCGAGTAGGTAGTGCCTCCACATTTTAAGTGCAAGTACCACGGCAGCGAGCTCCAAGTCGTGAGTTGGATAATTCTGCTCATGGTTTCTAAGCTGCTGTGACTCATACACGACCACTCTTCGGTCTTGCATCAGCACACATCTGAGCCCAATGCCGGATGCATCACAGTACACATCGAACGGTTTTTTTGTGTCTGGCTGCGCCAAAACCGGTGCTGATGTTAAGTGCTTGACTAAAGCCTTGAATTCTGCTTCACATGCTGGACTCCAAACATATTTTGTAGCCTTCTTCAGCAGCTCCGTCATATGCTTGGTAATCTTCGAGAAGTTTGGAATGAACCTCCGATCATATCCCGCGAGTCTGAGGAAACTCCGTACCTCGTGAATGGTTCTCGGGGATTTCCAATTCAGCACTTGTGTGATCTTACTCGGGTCTACAGCGATACCCTCTGCTGAGATGATATGCCGGAGAAAAGGCACTTGCGATATCCAGAATTCGCACTTGCTTAATTTCGCGTATAGCTTGTGATCCCGCAGTCGTTGCAAGACTATACGCAGATGTATTTTGTGATCTTCCTCTGACTTGGAATATACCAGTATGTCATCAATGAAGACCACGACAAACTTGTCCAGCTCCAGCATTGTCGAAGTGTGTGGTCGACGCTTCCCCCGGACCTGCTCTGGACAGCCCACGGAGGTTCTTTTTCGGAGGGGCTAGTCGCTTGCGGAGAGCTTAAGCGTTAGGGACGAGTGAGGGAGAAGCTTGACATGGCGAGTTTTACTTGGTTCAGGCTGCCGGAGCGTAAAACCCTACGTCCACGGTGAGAAAAGGTGCTCGCTGTATTGCTTGTTGCTCAGAACCAGAGTCCTGAGCTTGAGGGTGAGTAATGCCTAGGATGCGAGTTCACAGAGTTCGAACCCTTGCTAACGTTGCCTACCCGAGCCTTTTATAGTCCAAGGCTCGAGCGGCTTACAAGGGGGGCCCGGGACCCGACAGGTGGTCCCGGGGAGATTTCCTGCCATCTACCATATCTGCAGTTATGCCGGTAGTTGTCTCTAGCGAAGGATTCTGAGTCTTCGTTCTGCCGCCCTGCCCATGCCGCAAGCTAGTCGTAGTGGTTGATGACGGCAGGGGCGGCAGGGGATGTCTTGTCGCTGTGTTTATTGGCGGACAGGCTCTGACATGGCGCGCCAGTCTGTGATGCGACTGGCCGCAACGGCACCTGACAGAGGCGTGCTCCGCGTCTTCGCGTCTTGGGAAGGCGCGGGCCTTGAATACCTTGTACGGGCAAGGTATGGTGTGTCTTTACGCCTACTGCCTACCGCGTGGGGGCAGGCAGCACCGTCCTGCTGGCCACATGGCGGGCCCGGAGCTCTCCTCTGAGGAGAGGGAGGTCCGGCCCCCCGGGAGACGTGGAGCCTTCGGACCTCTCCCCGCGGAAGGGGGAGGTCCGGCTTCTGTCAGCCACGTGGCGGGCCCGAAGCTCTCCCCTGAGGAGAGGGAGGTCCGGCCCCGTGGGACATGTGGCACCTTCGGAGCTCTCCCCGCGCAGGGGGGAGGTCCGGCTGCTGCTGGCCATGTGGTGGGCCCGGAGCTCTCCTTAGAGGAGAGGGAGGTCCGGCCCCGCTGGACGCGTGGCGCCTTCGGAGCTCCCCTGCGGAGAAGGGCGAGATCCTACGGCATTTTCCTTTGTGTGCAGGGGTACCCCATATCGAGGGTACCGACAGTGGGCCCCGGGCCCATCTCGGGGGAGATAGCGAGCCCGAGGTGGGGCTTCCGTCTCTTATGTTCCGCGCACTTTCTCTAAGTCCTGCCTTGACCGTTGCCGGAGCACAAACAGTCACGGGGATCGTGGGAGTGTGCGCCCACTTGATGGTTGCTTTTACTGCGGCGGTTCCCAAGGCTGCCACTTCTGCATGTTGCGGCACTTTTTTCGGGAACCGCCGAAGCGCCTTCCCGGCTCATCTCCTTGGGAGACTGACTTCTTGACCCACCGCTTCAGCTGGACGACTTGGGTCCACCTGTCATCGGCGCTCGGTCTTGGAGCCGAAGCGGTTGCCGATGCGGTGTATTTGAAGAGTTTCGAATCGCTTCGAATCGCACCTGGGAAGTTTTAAAAGGGGATCTTACCCGCATCGCGGCTTCCCTTCGCACTTCCCAGTGCTTGCACTTTCCTTGAACTCTTGCGTCATTGTCTTCCCTGTCCTTGAGCTCTCCCCTGCCATGGCTTCCAACCTGCTCCCGTCACGTCTAGTTCGTTTGGCCGAGCTTGGGCCAGTGCGCCGGCTGTTGGGATGGCACACGGAGGAGCAGAAACGCCGGCTCCCCCGAGGATCTCTCTCCCTGCTCCTGGAAAAGTGGGAGATGGTCTTTTTCACTGCCTATGCCATGGTGGGGTTCGTCCCGCCAATTTCTTCCTTCTTGGTCACATTGCTGGAGACGTATGGCCTCCAGCTCCACCATCTTTCCCCCAACTCCTTCGCGATGGCCGCCGTCTTCGTCCACTTCTGCGAGATGTTTGTGGGGGTGCATGCTTCAGTGACGCTCTTCCGCTACTTCTTCGTGTTGCGGACGACCGGGCGCGGCTCAAAGACCCAGATGGGGGCGTACTATTTACAGCATCGCTGCTAGGACCCAAAGGTCTCTGGGTACCTTCTACCTTTCAGTGCGTCAAGGTGGGAAAACTGGAGGGAGAACTGGGTGATCGTGCAGACAGACGAGCATGATCGCCTGCAGCTCCCAACTGCTGGCCCAACCACCGAGTGTCGCTTCTGGGAGGAGGTCCCAGAGCTGGAGCGGGAGTACGCACCGGTCTTGGAACGGATCCGGTTCTTGGCCAACGAGGGGCTAACGTCCCTGATGGTGCGTATGGATTTCTTGTCGCGCCATATCGCGCCCTTGCAGCAGCGCAACCGACCAGCGTGGTACTACACTGGTGAGCAGGACTGCACCAGGTTGGAGAGAGGTCTCGGCTCCGATCCTTCCCACGAGGAGTTGTACGAGATGGTGGGCAAGGTGAGCGGTGACTACGTCCCCAGTGGCGACCCCGCCTTCCCGGCCTCTGCCACTCCCCTCTTCTTAGAACCGCAGAGGAGGTCAGAGTTACTGCGGAAGATGTCGAACCTTGACGACATCGGGATCGCTGTTTGTCAGGTTGGGGATACCCTCCGGGGCATCTCGATCCCTGGGACCGAGCGCTCTAGATCGGAGCACGAGGCGTCTGTCGCCGCCCAACCCGCCCCGAGGGCTGGCGGGACTCAAGACGCCGACAAGGGGAAAGGGAAGGAGCCGGCCCCCGGGCAGCCAGAGAAGAAACGCGCCCAGTCTCCTCCGAGGGCGTCGCTTGCGCCGAGTCAGGGGGCCAGGGCACCCTTGCGTCCGTCTCCCAGAGGCGCTGGTCCATGGAGTGGTGACCCAAAGAGACCCCGGGTGCTGCACTCCGGCGGGTCTCTTCCCGGACAGCGACAGTCCGAGGAACCCCAAGCGACCCGCCACCCTTCCTTAGGCGGAGGAGGTTCTAGGATGCACGCCGGTGGAGCGACGCCGGGGGCCCAGGCGCCACAGCCCGCGAACGTTCCAGCCGTAGGTCCTGGCGGCTCTACCCCGGTCCAGATGTCGGGGCTACAAGCCGTTGGAGCGCTCACGTCGCTCAGTAAGTGTTGCTCTTACTGACTTGTAGGAGTAGCGTTCCCTTTTCCTCTCTTAGCTTGAGAGCTTTCTTTGTCTGCAGGGGCTCACCGGCTGCTGGGGGCGAGCCTATTCCCCGGCCATCTCCCGTTGGCGGAGGCTCCACGCCGCAGCATCCGTGAATTACAGTGGTTCCAACGGCCCCCAAGTCGGCGGGGGCATCTTCTGCAGTGGCTGCGGCAGCACCTGTTCGCCCTCCTTCACCAGCCCGGAAGCCCGGTGGTGAGGCTGGAAAGGCTGCTGCAGGTGCAGTTGCTGGCTCCCTGGCTCCCTCAGGTCAGCGTCTTGCTCCGGTTGCTAAGGCACCAGCACCTCCGCTGGTCGTAGACGTGACAGGGGAGGTCAGGGGCACGACTCCTGTCCCCGCTGTCCCGGTGCCCATGTGGGATGCCCTGGGGCGTGTACAGGCCGGCGCCCGACAGTTCCAGGCTGCCTTTGAGCGGGAGCGGGGGGCACTGGCTGGAGAGAGGGAACGCCTTCTTAGTTGGGAGCACCTCCTGCAGCAGCGGACCAAGGAGGCTAAGGCAGAGCTTGACTCGAGGCAGTTGAGACTTGAGGCCACGGGTGCTCTGCTCAACGCTCAGAAGAAAGCCATCTGCCGCCTGGACTCAGAAACCCGGCGGCTCCGTGCTTCCTACCGCGAAGCCCTGGCCCAGGTCGAAGCCAAGGTCGAGGCGCGCTCTACTACCGCAGAGGAGTTGTGGCTGCAGGTAGTTCATCGAGAGTGTGCCGTCGCTGATCGGGAGCGTGCTGTGGCAGCCGAGGAGGAAAAGATTGCCGCACGGCTGAAGGCCAGAGAGGGCGAGCTGAGGGTTCGGGCCGATGAGCTGGAGCTCCGCGGGTCGGCTGCCACTGCGAGGGAGGAGCAATCCTCCCGGGAGCGCCAGGCGGCACTGGATTGCGAGCAGGCGGCTCACCAAGAGGTAGAGAAGCTCCAGTCTTCACGGTCTTCCGAGGCCCAGGCGGTCTGGGGCTTTATTACCGAGGCGGGGTCCGCCTTGGTTCCTCTTGGTTTCAGCCCAGTACGGATGGAGGCTCCAGCACAGGAGGTGTCCGAGGCAATCCCGGCGGTTGAGTCCATCGGCGGCAAGCTGGGCCGGCTCGAAGTGGTGATCGCCGACGAGCTTGAGGTGGAGGGACGGGGCCTGGCGAAGGAGGTTGCTACGCATGTGCTGGCGTGCTTCCGGAGCCAAGACCCTTCCTTCTCTCTGGAGCTAGTCCGTCTAGGGCCTGCCGCCGAGCGGGAGGAAGCTGCCACGGCCGAGGTCGAGGACGTGGCTGCCTTTGTGGCCTCTAGGTTCCAACGGGAGCCTAGGGACTCTTAGGCATCCGCCCCCGTGGCTAAAAGGCCCTGTACCTTCTTCTTCTTCTTTTTTATTTTTGCTGAGTCTGTAGCCCAGCTCATGGAGCCTCGAGTGAATATACTCTTGTTTTCTTCTGAGTCTATGTGCTTTAGTCTTTATCTTGGTTTTGCCTGGCCGATCCCTTAGCTCCGCAAGGTACTCAGAGGCTTTCACCAATCTCGAAGCTCTGCACAGACACCTTCCCCGGGTCCTTACTGTATTAAGGGCCCCGGAGGTCTCCAGGACCAGCCCCATGAGAATAGGGAGGTCCGGGCTTGCTAGCCACGTGGCGGACCCGGAGCTCCTTTCTGAGAAGAGGGAGGCCCGGCCCCGCGGGACACGTGGAGCCTTCGGAGCTCTCCCCGCGGAGGGGGTAGGTCCGGCTTCTGCTGGCCACATGGCGGGCCCGGAGCTCTCCTCTGAGGAGAGGGAGGTCTGGCCCCGCGGGACACGTGGAGCCTTCGGAGCTCTTCCCCCGGGGAGAAGGTCCAGTTTCTGCCGGACACGTGGCGGGCCCGGAACACCCCCCATGAGGAGAGGGAGATCTGGCCCCACTGGACATGTGGGGCCTTCGGAGCTCGCCCTTGCGGAGGTGGCGAGGTCCGGATCCTTCGGTCTTACCTTGGAGTTCCGGTCTTGCGCGATCCCGTAGCGGCCCCCTGGTAGGTGTGGCCTATTTGTTGGGTGCTCCTACCATACTCTTGCGTGGAGCTGAGGCCGAGAGGTCCTGCACACAAGTAAGGGAAATGTAATTCTCCTTGGGGGCTCCCCCTTCCCTATCTCATAGTCTTATTTGGCTTACGGTCCCCATCCACTTGTACGGTGCTTGGGGACTACCGTGCACGAAGAGCCAGGAGCTCGGGCCCCCTGGCCATCGACAGGTACCTCCAACGCAACCGCCTTCGGTAGGGCAGCAAATGCTGACTAGAGGTGAGAATGAGATGAGGGAGCTGAGCGCATGGTGAGCATACGCCGAAAGTGCGGTCATAAAAATTTAATATGTAATTTAAATGAGCACAAGGGAAAAGCAAAGTAGGACAGGTTTCTTTTCATATAAATTTCCATAGGAGGAAGGCAGGCTAAACATGGAGGCCACGACCCGCCCCATTAAAAAGGGAAGCAAGACTCTACGCGCTTGGGGTCGGAACCAGGGAAAGCTGAACGTAGTCCTGGACCATCCCTTGAGACTTAGCGGCTCCGAGCGCTGTTCCTGGACTCTATGGAATCTATTACAAAAGGAAGAGGCTGTCCTACTATTGCCCTAGGGATAGAACTTACGGAGGTGCTCTATGTTCCAAGGGTGCGGGAGCGGATCCCCGTCCTCGATGGAAAGGTGTACGCACCCGGGACGGCACACTTTTGTGACTCGGAAGGGACCTTCCCAGCTAGGGGAGAGTTTGTGGGTCCCTTCACGAGAAAGTATGCACCGCAACACCAGGTCGCCTTCCTGCAGCTCCCGGACACGCACAGACCTCTGGTGGTAGCGCCGGAGCGCTTGTCTATACCGTGCGTTACGGAGTGCTGCATGCAATCGGATCTCATCGACGAGGTCGATGTCTCCACGCCGGAGGTTGTCCTGCGTGGCTTCGTCGTAAGCTCGGACACGGTGAGACTTCATGGTGATCTCTGGGGGAAGCACAGCTTCGGCCCCGTACACCATGAAGAAGGGTGTCTCTCCGGTGGCCCGGCTCTGGGATGTCCGGTTAGCACATAGTGTGCTCGGAAGCTCATCCACCCAATTGGCACCATGTTTCTTCAGGCCGGTATAGGTGCGAGTCTTGAGGCCCCGAAGAATCTCGGCCTTGGCCCTCTCGACTTGCCCATTGCTCTTTGGGTGAGCAACAGAGGCATAGCACACCTGGATGCCGAGGTCTTCGCAGTAGTCTTGGAACGCTGCGCTGGTGAACTGGGTCCCGTTGTCGGTGATGATTCTGTTCGGGACCCCGAACCGGCAGACAATCGACTTGATGAACTTTACTGTGGATTGCTTGTTGATGGTGATGACTGGTGTGGCTTCCGGCCACTTGGTGAACTTGTCGATGGTGACATAGAGGTACCGGAATCCCCCGACGGCTCTGGGGAATGATCCCAGGATGTCCAGCCCCCATACGGCAAACGGCCATGAGGGCGGGATCATCTGTACCGCGTGAGCCGGTGTATGGATCTGCTTGGCGTGGAACTGGCACGCCTTGCAGCTCTCGACCAGCTTGACGGCATCCTGGAGTGCTGTCGGCCAGTAGAAGCCATGCCGGAAGGCTTTACCGACAAGCGTGCGTGAGGAAGAGTGACTCCCACATTCGCCTCCATGGATCTCAGCGAGCAAGTCGCAGCCTTCCCCCTGGGTTATGCACCACAATAGGACGTGGTTGACGCCACGCCGGTAGAGATCCCCTTCTACCAGCGCGTATCTCTTAGCCATGCACGCGATCCGTTCAGCGGATACACGTTCATCAGGGAGGATGTTATCTTTCAAGTAGTCCCGGATCTCCGTGATCCATGCATCGGGTCTGACTTGAGCCTCTGGATCTTGAGCGCTGGGTTGCACGGAGTCCCCAGTGACGCTTACGATCCTTGGCGGCGTCCATGGCTGGAGGGCCGCCGGGACCGCCAGCTTCGAGGTACTGGTCCAGCCCCCTTCGCCCGGCTCGGCAGGCCGGGCTGTGGGCTGCAGCAATGTCCTCTTGAAGACTCCTTCGGGCACAGGGGCTCCGGTGGAGGCCTTCGTTGAGAGGTCATCAGCTGCGGCATTGCCAGCGCGCGGTACGTGCGCAGGTCCAAGGTGAGGAAGTCTTTCTCCAACATCTGCACGTGGAGCAGGTAAGCAGCTAGCTGTGGGTCATTGCAGGAGCATTCACCCTTAACTTGCTTGATAACTAGCTGGGAGTCGCCCTGTGCCAACAACTGGCGAGCGCCTAGAGACAGGGCTGTCTTTAGGCCAAAGATGAGTGCTTCATACTCTGCCATGTTGTTGGTTGCCTTGAAATTGAGACGCACCATATAACCAAACTGCTCCCCCGATGGCATGAGAAGCAGTACGCCGGCACCGGCCCCCTGCTTTCTCGAGGAGCCGTCGAAGAAGAGTGTCCAGTGAGGCCCGGTGAAGACCGGACCTTGGTGCTTTGGTTCACCGTCTTCGTGGCCCCCTGGGTCAGCCTTTGTTGGCGTCCACTCAGCCACGAAGTCAGCCAGTGCTTGGCTCTTGACTGCATGACGAGGAAGGAAGTCCAGCTCAAACTCCGCCAACTCCGCTGCCCATTTAGCGATATTGCCAGTCGCGTGGGGGCTGTGAAGGATAGCCTTCAGCGGATAGGAGGTGACCACCGAGACCCGGTGGGCTTGGAAGTAGTGGCGGAGCTTACTGGACACCACGAGTACTGCATACAGCAGCTTGTGGACCTCCAGGTACCTTGTCTTGGCGTCATGGAGGACCTCGCTGATGTAGTAGACAGGCCTCTGGATGGTCCGGACCCTCCCGTCCAGGCCAGAGATGTCTTCATCCATTGGCTTAGACCTGCCGGAGGTGGGTGGGTCCAGGGGGGCTGTCGGGAGCTGAGACTCGAAGGCTCCCAAGCCGCCTTGGACCTCCAGAAGGTCCCGCTGATTTTCCGGGAGTTCCGTGAGGTCCCGTTAGGCCTCCAGGAGGTCCCGTTGGTCCTCCGGGAGGTTGTCATGGAGGTCCGGGTGTCCGTTTTGGACCTCCGGGGGGTTGTCTTGGAGGTCCGGGAGGCCGTCTTGGACCTCCGGGGTTTCCTGGCGCCTGTCTCCTGCTACCGGAGCAGGCTGTGGCGACGAGGGGTCCGGCCACTCTGCGACGAGGACCATACTCACCACTTCAGTTGTCGCCGCGATGTAGAGCAACAAATGCTCTTCGGGCTCGGGGGCTACCATGATGGGTAGGGTCGTCAGGAGTTGCTTCAACTCCTGGAAAGCTTCTTCTGCTTCGTCGGTCCAAGCAAATGGGCCGGATTTGCGCAGGAGCTTAAAGAAGGGGAGCGCTCGCTCTGCTAACCTTGGTATAAATGGACTCAGTGCGGCTATGCATCCCATGAGTTTCTGGACTTCTTTGATGCGGGTGGGGGGCCGCATCAAGTCGATGGCCTTTGTTCTCTGGGTTAGCCTCAATTCCTTGGTGTGAGACCAGGAATCCTAAGAGTTTTCCAGAGGATACGCCAAACACATACTTGTCGGGGTTCAGCTTGGTGCGCGTAGAGCGCAGTTTGTCAAAGACTAAGGCCAGGTTATCTAGCAGGGATGAACTCTGCCTGACCTTAACAACGATGTCATCGACATACACCTCAACTAAGTCTCTTATTAACTCCTCGAAGGTTTTGTGCATTGCACGTACAAAGGTGGGAAGAGCATTCTTTAGGACATAAGGCATAGAGACATAACAGTACAGGCCGTCTACTGTGATGAAGGAGGTGTGCTCTTCATCTTCTCTAGACATAGGGATCTGATGGAAACCCGAGTAGGCGTCTAGGAAGCACAGCATATCGCAGCCCGATGTCGAGTCTACTATTGATCTATTCTAGGGAGAGGGAATGGATCTTTGGGACATGCCTTATTGAGACTGGTGTAGTCGATGCACATCCGGAGCTTCCTGCCGGCTTTCGGGACAACAACGGGGTTCGCCAACCACCGGGGGTGGTGGACTTCCCGTATGAAGCCAGCGTCCAGCAGCTTCTTGATTTCTTCCCGGATGAAGTTTTGCCGCTCGATGGACTGCTTGCGGGGCTTCTTTTGGACTGGCCGGGCGTCGGGGAAGACCTTCAAGTGGTGCTCGATCACCCCCCTAGGGATCCCTGGCATCTGCGACGGCTGCCATGCAAACACGTCGACGTTGTGCCGGAGGAAGGTGACGAGCGCGCCTTCCTATTTTCTATCCAGGCCCCCAGCTACCCGGGTGGTCTGGGTGGCATCGGCGCCGACATGGACAAGCTTCAGGAGGATGTCGCCCTCGTCGAGGGGTTGCACGCGGGGTGCTGCGGTAGAGGCACGGTGGTATGCACTCGGGTGGAGCCGGTCCGGTTCTGCACTGCCAGGGGCTGGTGCTCTAGCTGTTGCAAGCGCTTGGAGCTTTTCCAAGGCTGACACTGCAGCTGTGCGGTCTCCACGAATCCTGAGGACGCCTGTTGGTGTAGGCATCTTCAAGACGAGGTAGCCGTAGTGGGCTACTGCCATGAAACGGTACAGGGCTGACCTGCCAATTATGGCGTTGAAGGGGAGGTCGATCTCCGCCACATCGAACAGAATGTACTCTGTCCGATAGCTGTCCGGTGCCCCAAAGGTTACCGGAAGGCTGATGTTGCCGTAGGGAATGACCTGTCCTGGCCCTACCCCTGAGAACGGGCTCGATGGGGTGAGCTTGGCCATCGGGATCTGCAGCTTTTGGAAAGCTGCGCGACTGATGAGGTTCAGTCCAGCCCCGCCATCCACCAAAACGTGGTACAACCTCACGTTGGCGATGGTGGGAGCTACCAAGAGCAGTAGTTGGCCGGCCCCAGCCATGTTCCTGGGGCAGTCGGTGGCATCGAAGCTGATGGGGGTTCCCATCCACTTGAGGTGCGGCGCGGCATTCGGGAGGGGAGCCAACGACGCTACCGCTCGGTGCAGGTTCTTAACCGCGCTTCGGGACGAGGGGTCAGAGGATCCACCGTAGATGATGTAGAGCATCTTCCGGCGCTCGTCATCACTGGAGCTGGAGTCCTTGTGGTTGCGCACCACCTTCACGGCGCGCTGAGGCTCCTGGAACTCCACCTGGTGGTCGACGTTGTCTGGGGCGTCAACCTTCTGCTTGCCCTCCCTTTGACGGTAGGGTGGGGCATCAGTTCGAAGCTGCTTCCCTTTCCGGAAGCGCTCCGCGAGCTTCTAGATCTCCCGGCACTCGGCAGCAGTATGGTAACTGATGCCGTGCATGGGGCATAGCTCGCCTTGGTCACCATCTGGAGCTGGTGACTATCGCTGCCTTTTGTCGGGGCGCGGCCCCCGAGCCCCACTGGGTGCCGCTGCTGCGGCAACGGGAGCCGCGGCCGGTGGTTTCATCTTGCCACCGCCCCGGTTCTTGATCTTCTTGCCACTTCCATAGGAAGAGGCGCCAGATCCTGGCTGCCCTCCGGACTCAGAGGCTGGCAGGGAGTGCCAGTTCCGCCCTTCTGCTTCTCTGGTGCACTTGTACGCCAGGCTGAAGAGCTCTGAGACGTCGCGGACCTCTCTGGTCGCGAGCTTCTCAAGCATCTTCTTGTCCCGGACGCCTTGCCGGAACGCCACCACCACAGAAGCATTTTGGGTGTGTGGGATGGTGTTCCGTACCTGGGAGAACCGCTGGATGAAGGAGCGCAGCGATTCCCCAGGTTGTTGCTGGATGGCGTGGAGGTCGAGCTCCGTGCCAGGCCGGGTGTAGGAACTGCTGAAGTTGGCAGTGAACTGCCGGCAGAGCTCTCCCTAGGAGGTTATGGAACCCTGGGGGAGGTTCATGAGCCAACACCGAGCTGGCCCGGTCAAGGTGACAGAGAAGTAGTTGGCCATGACGGCCTCGTCCCTCCTGCAGCAAGGACGGTGGTGGAGTAGATCTGGAGGAACTCCGCCGGGTTGACGCGGCCGTCGTACTTCTCGGGCAGGTGCGGCCGAAACTTGCGCGGCCACCTCACGAAGCGAAGGTCAGGTGCCAGGGCCGCACATCCTGCTCCAGTTGCTGCAGGCGTTGGTGCCGCGAACGCTTGGTTCGCTGTTGGCACTGTGTACCCCGGTATGGGCAAGGCTGCGCCATAGACCGGGGGCGCCGTTTGCAGGGCATATGGCTGTGGCATATGCTGCGTGGCGTATGCCTGGGGTAGAGATCGCGTGGCAAAGGTCTGCGCCTCTGGCAGGGTCGAGGCTGACATCATGCTGTCGCCGGCCTCTTGGTTGCGACGCCTTTCTCGTCGTCGCTCGAGGAACACTCGGGCATCTTGGCCCAAGTGGCATCGTTCCAGCTCTGTCCTCAGGTCCGTCGATGGGAGCCTGGTGGAGCTGGAATCCGCTGTCTGCCCGTCAACCGTTGGCGTGGGCGTCAGCAACACAGCCGGTTGGCCAGGGCGTCGTCCCCGCCAAAGTGGAGGGTTTGCGGCGGCGACGACGAGATGGTCTACTTCGTGAATCCACTGCTGGGTCGCTGACTGAGGCGCGTCCCCAGCAGGTGGATTGCGCAGTAGCGCTCTTGCTGCAGCTAGTGCGCCCCCATGGGGGACGCTCAGCGCTGCAGAAGATCTGACGCTTGCTGGAGCCTGCGTTGCCGGAGTCAGCTGCTGGCTTCCAGCTTGCGCCGACACACTCCGTCCAGAGTGCGTCGAGACGTAGTCCCCGCTTGTCACGGTCCGTCGTGAACGCGGGGGAGGAGAGCTTGCCGCTGATGGAAGCTTCATCATCTTCGTCGGCAGAAACTCATTGCGCAAGGGAAAAGCCCCCTGCCTGGAGCGCCAAATGTCGAAGTGTGTGGTCGACACTTCCCCCGGACCTGCTCTAGGCAGCCCGCGGAGGTTCTTTTTCGGAGGGGCTAGTCGCTTGCGGAGAGCTTAAGCATTAGGGACGAGTGAGGGAGAAGCTTGACACGGCGAGTTTTACATGGTTCAGGCCGCCCGAGCATAAAACCCTACGTCCATGGTGAGCAAAGGTGCTCGCTGTATTGCTTGTTGCTCAGAACCGGAGTCCTGAGCTTGAGGGTGAGTAATGCCTAGGATGCGAGTTCACAGAGTTCGAACCCTTGCTAACATTGCCTACCCGAGCCTTTTATAGTCCAAGGCTCGAGCAGCTTACAAGAGGGGCTCGGGACCCGACAGGTGGTCCCGGGGAGATTTCCTGCCATCTACCGTATCAGCAGTTATGCCGGTAGTTGTTTCTAGCAAAAGCTTCTGAGTCTTTGTTTTGCCGCCCTGCCCATGCCGCAAGCTAGTCGTAGTGGTTGATGATGTCAGGGGCGGCAGGGGATGTCTTGTCGCTGTGTTTATTGGTGGACATGCTCTGACACGGCGCGCCAGTCTGTGATGCGACTGGCCGCAACGGCACCTGACAGAGGCGTGCTCTGCGTCTTTGCGTCTTGGGAAGGCGCGGGCCTTGAATACCTTGTACGGGCAAGGTATGGTGCATCTTTACGCCTGCTGCCTACCGCGCGGGGGCAGGCAGCGCCGTCCTGCTGGCCACGTGGCGGGCCCGGAGCTCTCCTCTGAGGAGAGGGAGGTCTGGCCCCCCGGGACACGTGGAGCCTTGGCTTCTGTCGGCCACGTGGCGGGCCCAGAGCTCTCCTCTGAGGAGAGGGAGGTCCGTCCCCGCAGGACACGTGGCGCCTTCGGAGCTCTCCCCGCGGAGGGGGGAGGTCCGGCTGTTGCTGGCCACGTGGCGGGCCCGGCGTTCTCCTCTGAGGAGAGGGAGGTCCGGCCCCGCTGGACGCGTGGCGCCTTCGGAGCTCTCCCTGCGGAGAAGGGCGAGATCCTTAGGCATTTTCCCCAGTGCGCGGGGTACCCCATATCGAGAGTACCGACAAGCATGAATACCGAGTTCATCAAATACATAAAGTGAGCTGGAGCGTTGGTGAGCCCGAAGGACATGACCAGGTACCCATAAAGTCCGTACCTCGTCAAGAAAGCTGTCTTCAGAATATCCTCGGCCTGTATTTTAATCTGATGGTACCCGGATCTTAAGTACATCTTGGAGAAGATCTTTGCTTCGACCAACTGATCAAACAACATGTCAATCCGTGGCAACAGGTACTTGTTCTTGATGGTTATGGCATTTAATGGACGATAGTCCACGCAAAGCCGCAACGTCTCGTCTTTCTTCTTCACGAATAATGCCGAACAGCCCCATGGCGAGGAGCTCGGCCTAATAAAACCCTTCTCCAGCAGATCTGTTGGCTGGGTCTTCAGTTCAGCCAACTCCTTGGGCGCCATCTCGTACGGCCTTCATGATATTGGTATGGTTCCCGGTGCAAGTTCAATCTTGAACTCCACCTCTCTATCGGGCGGCATCCCCGGTAAATCATCCGGGAACACGTCAGGGAACTCTCGGACCACTGGAATATCTTCCAATCTGATGGTTGTGGACTGATATACGCTTGGAAGTTTTATTTCTGGACTGTCCAGAAATAAGGAATGAGATTCATGCACTTTTGAGTTTAAGTGCACAATTCGGAGGACGGTGTCTAAAACAGCGCCGTGGCGGGTTAACTACGACATCCCTAAGATGACATCGACCTTTTGTCCCTCTAAAGTTATGAGAGACTTAGGGTATACTCTACCCTCTAAGCATAATGGCGCTTTTGGGACCATCATGCTTGCTGAAATCTTCCCACCCGGTGAACAAATCAAATATGGATTATCGGTGGGTAGTATTGGCAAGCTGTATTTAGTAATGAAAGCTTGGCTAATAAAGTTATGTGTGGCACCTGAATCAAATAATACTATGGCGGGATGCTGGTGGAGTTGGAACATACCCGCAAGGATTGGCTCTCCCTCCGGCACGTCCTTTATGGCAAGTTGGTGGACGGTGCCGGGCCTAGGGTTTGCCCGACACGCATTAGTGGGGTTCCGGGGCTGACTTCTCCCGGAAGCTGTGGTGCAACTCCGCCGCCTTGCCTCTCCGGACAACTGCTGGCGAAGTGTCCTGGCCGACCACATTTGTAGCATGTGGCCGCTACTTGTCCGGTGCTTGGGGGATGAAAGCCCGGCATGCGCTGCTGAGGTGCATACGCACGCGGCATCGCCTGCTGCTGCTGTTGTGGTTGCGGAGGTGGTGCTGGCAGCGCCGGCCAAAATGCCGGTGAAGAATACGGCCGACTGCGGAATAGCATCGGCCATTGTGGTGGCTGCCAGTGTGGACCCGATGGTGGGCGATTCACCATCCGAAATTTCTGAGAAGGACCGCCTCCTTCTCCGCTGCTTTGCGGCACGCTTCGCGTTCTTTCCGCCGCTGCTAACTCCTTGCCGGCGTCCTCCTGAACAATCACAGCATCAATTATGTCATTGAGGCTGCCGCGATTGAACATCGCCAGCTTGTCCTTCAGGAGCGGGTTAAGCCCCTGGTAGAAGTGGTCCCGCCGCTTCTCGTCGATATCGGCGTGATACGACGTGTAGAGCGCGAGATCGTTGAACGCCCTGGAGTATTCCAGCGCGTTCCGGCCCCCTTTCTGCAGGTGTAGAAACTCCTGCGTCTTCATCTTCATGAGACCCGGCTGTATATGATAGGCCCTGAAGGCTGTCCGGAACTCCGCCCAGGTCATAACTCGGTCGGTGGGCTGTGAAGCACAGTAGTTCGCCCACCATGCGCTTGCGGATCCCTGGAGCTGTTGGACCGTGAACTGCGTCTTGCGCTGCTCACTCACTTGGAGCAGCCCAAACTTCATCTCCATCGTGAGGAGCCAGATGTCCGCATCGATGGGTTCATCCGCCCTTGAGAATACCCGGGGATGAGTCACTAGAAAGTCAGAGTAGGAGCTCTGTTGGCGCTCCTCACGATCTTGACGCCTCTCTGGTCGAGACGTATTGGCAATGAGGGTCTGCAGCAACTCCATATGCTGCTGATGAGAGCCCGCCATTGCTGCTACAATATCCGCCAAAGTAACTGTTGGCGGTGGCGGTGGCGGTGTTTGCTGTTGCTGTTGCTGCTGTTGTTGTTGCTGTCCCGAGGAGTCCTTGGGAGGCTGTTGGGAGGTTTCTCCCCCTTGACTAGAACCCCCAACGTCCGGATTGGCACGAGTGCGAGTCATTCCGAAATTTAAAACAGCAGCGATCAGCACATGTCATACTTTAAAATGCCACATGAAACAGTAGGTATTTGAAGTGACCAACGAATAATTTGCACAACGTTCACATATATTGATAGAGCACAAACTTTATACAAGATACATTATTCTTGGGTCTCCGAGAAGTCATGCTCATGTTGTCACTACCTATACATACGCTACTGTCTACACGACATGTCACTGATTACAAAAGTTTGGGTTACATCACCCTTGCTGCCCTACTTGGCAACAGTAACCCCCTACTCAAAGTAGAACTCGACGTCCTGTGGGTCGTCTTCCTCCGGTACCTCTGCTGGTGGCTCCAGATCTACAACCTCTTCTCCCATCTCAGGTTCTCCCATTGCCGGAAGACCCAAGACCAACGGTATGCCCAAAACCGGAGGTACGAGGTCCTGCAACGCGTGTACCTCGTCCATGGCCTGGTTGTAGTCTTCTTCCCAGCCTTGCTCTTCCTCAATAGTGTCGTCCCGCTCTTGAGTAAGGACCTTGTTCTGCTGGGTCAGAGCCTGCACTTGCTCTTGCAACGCCGTGATGTCAACACGGCTTTTTTTCCTTGCCTTCTTCAGACGATGCAACTGATTATGTTGTTCATTCAGTCACTTAATCGTCGGAAGGAGCACATTGCGGAGTGTGCTGTGAGCACTCTCGAAATGGTCTCCACGGCTTGTGCTCTCCTTGAGCCTTGCGGCGAGATGCTCCGTATGAACAGCTTGGCTGTCCATCACGGCGTTTCCCGCCCTCAACTGGAGGCTAAGGCTTGCCTCCGCGGGGTTGTACCTTGGGCAAATCGGGTCTGTTGCCTCCCGGTACCTCCCTTCCCACACATGATGAGCCCATCCCTCCACCGGAACGAGCGCGTATAGAATGCCCTCCATCGCTCTCACGTGTAGCTGGCAGAAACGTGACATGGCGTCACGGGCTGCCACTTGCCACATTCCCTCTGGTTGTCTACCTCTCACCGTGACGGTGAATGGCGCCCAACCGGGTGGCGTAGACCCTGCAGGAACCTCGACATGGATTGTGCATGTCTTGTTCCCCTCCTCGCCTTCTTCCTTGGCGAAGTACTGTGGCATCTGGTTGTACCCGAAATATTGAAGCATCTGCCTCAATGCTTCCGGATAGCCGCTGTGGTGAGAACAGTGAGATTCCACCCACCCGTTCTCAAACTGTTGATCCGCTGTCATCTGTAAAAACATATTTGAGAAATGTAAAATATTTATTTGAACAGTAAACCATTGAGCTATAACATAAAACATGTCATTGAACTCATAAGACTTGGAATCCTAGTTCAAATTTAAACAAATTTGACTGCTGATCTGCTGTCCAACATGACAGCCCTGACCAGTTTCCATTTCAACCTGATTTAGGCCATGCTAAAGCAAAACCAATTCTAGAGCTCAACACCAAAGTTGAATCTAACTTCAATAGATTTCCAGAAAGTATTTGCTTGGCCTAAGATCTGTCCTGGTTCAAAAGTTATGAGATGTCGAAGTTGATAGAATTTCTGGAGAAAATTGGACAGCACCTCCCTGCTTGAGGTACTGATTTGATCCAAGAATTCCAGTTAATTCTACTCCCAATCTGACATAACTTTCTATTACAAAGTTGTAACTTATCTCATAAACTTTTCAGAACTACCTTATTTTCTATTTTTGAATTTGTATGCAGGAAGTTATGCTCAATTTACAGAGAGTTACAGAGAGTATTTGCTCTGCCCTGTTTTCTGGACAGTTTCAACTCTACTGCATTTTTCGACTGGTTAAGGGATGAAACACCTCTTGACCTCAACATAAAAGTTGTAAAGCTCTTCCAAAGATTTCTAGAAATTTATCATATGACCCCAAACTCTAAAGAACTCAACCTCTAACCTCTGATTAACTTCAGCCTTAATTCAGCTGAAAACAGAGGACTCTGTCCTTAGTATCCTAGAAGTTAAAAACTTATTCTCTTTGAATATCCTGTTTAAGGGAAGGAGTTACATCAAGTTTTTAATGCTCTAGATTAAAACTTTCAAGTTTTACAATGAAGTTATTCCTTTAGTGGAGTGTGACGTCGATGCATCACCAGATCATGTTGGTACTACGTCCTCACAAAAAAAAAATCTATACCGTACTTAGCCGGCTTCGTTAGTTCAGTGGCACTAAACGTCTCTCCCACACGGATGCTACACGTCTACCGTTTCATGGTTAGACTACCTGCAAATAACTCACACAATCGTCAGACGCGGCTGCACACCGAGCCCGGTATCCATACAGTTCATACACCCGGCCGTCATCACTGGCCCAGATGTTCTCAAGCCAAACACGCCTTGAGCTACGTGTTCACGTTACTGACCACATGACGGGGTCTCCCAAATTGCACCACGCACGCCAGGGACAGACGTTGCTCGAATACCCCAAACGACATGAAGAGTCGCAGAGGATATCAAAGCGGGTCGGGTTACCTGCCACCCGTGGGGCTCCACCCTTCAGCTTGTGCGCACTGGTGGACAGCGCTTACGTGCACCCCCCAAGACATAAACGTCCCGAGATGCATGATTTTTTGACATAATCAAATAGGTTAGTATGCCACTTTCTATACACTAATAGCATCCTTATATGGGCTACTAACTCGTTCCTCACTGGATTTTTGAAAAAGATGACCTTTTTAGTGCGTTAAACCTCAAGCGAGCTCTGATACCAACGCTGACACGACCCCACGGTCTTGTCGAGCTAGGATCACGCTGAGGGGTGCTGCGTTGCACAGCACCGGATAACACACATCAAAGGTACAAAGCGGAAGCAAAGTTTTATTACATAAACAGGTTTATGAATATTTTTACAACAAAATATGTTCAGTCTACACTCACGGGCATAGACTACGCATCAAGTTCACGTTCGGTCCGTGAACGTGTCCTTTCTAGCATGCACGCACAATAACACGGCGGCGTGCTCGCCTAATTAGTGAAACCTTACTTTCAAGTTTTAGCAACAGGTTGTGGAGACTTTACGCTAAGGCACATGAGAGAGCCGCAATCAAACAAGAAACGCATTTCTCTCATGTACTTTGCCCAAAGTGGAAAAGAACTTTAGTTAGCTCTAAACTACAACAACTCATTAACAATCAAGCTCCATCTTTCAATTAGCAACATTTTAACGTGTAACTAGCCTATTCTTTCTACGTCACGGTACAGTGAACAAGTGGTACTCACTGACCGCGAGGGACGGCGGTTATAATCGATTTACACCTGCAGGGTTACCCGAATAACCCGTCACATACGCCCGTACTCGATGTTGCCTACAGCAACCATCATGGACACCGTACGCAACCACCTTTCACCCGTTAGCTAAATATTGAACCGGTCCAATCGTCGCGAGCAAGCGGTCTCTGCACGCGCATCTCAGTGCCGCCAGCCAATTTACACCTCGAGCACTCAACCTACCCTCTGAATGACCAGCTATGCCTCAAAATGCAGCTACCCAAGTTACATAGGTTTCCCGGTTCCCATATAGCCGGTAGGTCTTCGGTACTGTTCTAGCTTGTTCAACAGGCCCGTACACAGCTTGGTCCTCAATCGACACAAGCGGAGCTATAGCACACAGGCCACAAAGTCCTGCTGCCCTTACTCTCCGCTCGGTCTCATTTTTCTTGCCATGTGTATCATGTGCTATCTCTACCCGAGTCGAGTGCCTCTAGCCTATTCTCGTGAGTAGTTTCAACTACTCGACTTGTACCGAATCCTACTCTATCTTTAGCATTGCAGTGACTAACGAGATTTTCAATCCTAATCCCAAACCATGGATTTCTTGGCTATGCATTTGGGTTTTCAAACAAGACTCTAATGCAAGAAGTAATGGTACTCAAAGTAAGTTCTCAAAACAAAAAAAATTGTAAAAAGGTTAATGCAAACTGGAGTTTGCCTTGCTGCTCTTGGTCATAGGCTAGCTGCTCTTCCTGAGTGACGAAGTCTAAGACTTCGGGTTCCTTCTCGACCTTAGCGACTACATGATATACAATTATATGTGTTAATTAAATGCATTTGAGTTGAAGTTAAACTTGTGAAGATTATAAGTCTCACTAGACAGACTCAATGACTTTGAAACTTCTACTGTGGCTTGGTTACAACCTAAACAGAGACTTGGCCAAGTTTTAGTTGCAGAAAAACTCATTTGAGCTCTCCACAATTAATTATGTACTTGACCTTAGTTGGAGCTCTTATGGTGTTCTAGGGGTTTTCATGGAGCAACTCATGAATTCCTGAACTAGATTTTCAGAGGGTTCTAATGGAATTGGTCTCACATAATTTGAAGGTTTCTACCCTAATATATGAGCTAAACAATTTCAGAGAAATTCTGAAAATGTTTCTGGACATTTTCTATTTTCTCTGGAACAGTTTTATTAATCACACCATTAGGTGGATCAAATGAGCTCAAATGGATCTGAAATTTTTATGGTAGCTCAGCGATATTTTGGTGAACATCCTGGAAAAATTTCAGAATTTTCCTCCAAATGGTTCTCCAGTTACAATTCTAAACAGTTTAAACTTTGGAGAATTAATTATGGAGAAATAGGGATTTTCATGAAGTGAAACTTAATTTGCTGGAAAATACACAGAAAGCTGAATCCAACAAATTTTGGTTCACTCGATTTGGAGTTTCCTAGCCAAAGTTATGAGGATTTGAAGTTTGAATGAAATCTAAAAATCGGGGAAAAGTTTAAATCTGCCGGTGGGTCCACGCGGACACGTGTTGGGCGCTGGAGCGATGGCACACCAGGGTCCACAGAATTTTTGCGCGCCAGCACACCGGATCCGAGCCGCAGACTGATCCCAATTTAAAATCCGAGCCACTGACACGTGGGCCACCCGGCTTCTTCTACCTCCCGACGCCCGCGTTCGGCCGCCGCGACGCCTCGCTGGAGAGCTCGCCGGCAGCCTCTGTGGTGCTCCAAACATCATGATTCTGGCCAACCCTACCTAAGTCCACTCGGGAAACACGATTCTGGGCTCAGTTCATCATGAAAATGGCCGGCACACGGTCGGCGATGAGCGGCAGCTTCGGAAGAACTTCGGCCATGTCGGCCGACCTCCCTAGCACTCCAACCAACCGAGCAAACGTCCGGAAAGCATCTGTGGTCCCTCCGGAACCTCGGCATAAGCTCGAAGCAGCTCGGGGGAGATCCGAAGTAGGCTCCCACAGTGCACCCGATGCTTCCCGCAGGATCCGCCGTCGGCAAGCTTCGAAATACGCCGGTTACCGGGGTTCTCAGGCTAAGCGTTGTGAAGGAAACTTGTGCGCTACCAAGTCTAGTCTGTGTAGGAACGGATTGGGACTCTCTAACCTTTCCTAGAGCGTGAATTTGACAGAACCGCACCCGAAGGTCAGTCTGTACCAAGAAAGGGGAAAACTGGAAATTCATCGCCGGCTATCAAGCCCTCGGGCTGTGGCTCAGGCGTGAGCATCGCCGGCTCCTAATGTGTCCAGGGACGCCTTAGTTTGGGCGTGACAACCTCCTGGTTGGGCTGTCTACGGGAGCCCGAAGTGCAGCGGATTTAGTTCACTGAACGGAACTCTCGGTATAGCCGAGATCACCCGAGTTCAGCCGATTTCTAGCGACGGGGATGGAGAAGGAAAGTTCCTAGTACCTTGTCGTAGCTTTGGAGGGAGCGGGGAGGCTGTGATCATGGCTCTCCGATCGGTTCCGAGCAATCGGCAGTGAGGCGGCGTTTCTTGCGAGAGAAAGCAGGAAAGTGTGCTGTTCTCCCTCCAATCAATGCGGCCGCGGGGATAAGAAGGGCGCGAGGTGGTTCAGCGGGTCGGGGCGGCAAGCAGCTGCTGTCCTGATCGTGCCTTCGCCGTGGCGGCTGCTCGGTCCGGCGCAAGAACCCGAGTGCAGTCTTCAGTCGGCTGAATTCTCTCTAGTGGCTGACATGTGGGTCCCACTCCCTTTTTAACCACTGAACTTAACTCCATATTACTGTTGTAAACAGTAAGCCCTACACTGCCCCTGGTGATTTGAATTATCTACCCCTGAGACATTTGAATTGGTCAGAATTCAAATTGGGTTTTGTTTGACTAAGTCTTCAGCACATATTCAGTTTGTAATTAAAATAAAGTTTGAATTTGCTAAACTTAGCTCATGTCAAGATCAACTCCAAATGGAGTGAAAATTGGTGGGTGAGCTCACAAAAATGTGCTGAGTAAGAATATGTCTCCCACTTTTGAATTCATGGGATGAAACCAGTTTGAATTTGAATTTGAGTTCAAACCACCCTCTTTCTAGCTATACCCAAAAGGACCTCAAAAAGGTTTTTAGTTTGGGTGAAACTTGGCATGTACATTCTTAGCAAGGTATAGAAGTTTTCATATGCCCAGCCCCTAGATGATGCATGCGGAAAGTGCCACTTTTGCATTTTGTGAGTTTATTCTCTAATGAGCATGTTGATGGTGGTTACTTGCGCTTCAAATGCGTTCATCAACTTTCTTCAAATGAGGTGGGTGTGTGGTGATGAACACTTTGAGTATGTATCAAAAACTGAGGCCTTTACACATTACACCAGCAGGGATGTAATGAGAGCAGAAACTCTCCTTGAACTCAGTCCAAGTAATAGCTTCCGAGTTGACATGAGCGTTGCATAGGGCATCCCACCAGTCAGCCGCTGCTCCCATGAGTTGGTGCGACGCGAAGAGAACTTTCTCTCGGTCATTGCACTGGACGATGGCAAGCTTCTTCTCCATGGACTTCAACCAGTCATCGGCCTCCATGGGGTCGTTAGCTTGTGAGAAGGTAGGCGGTTGAGTCCTCATGAACTCTCCCAGTCTGTTGTGAGCCGGTGGTGGTGGCGGTGGTGCCGGAACGGGGTTGTTGTGGTTGGCCTGCAGCTTACCCAAAGTTTGGATCATGGTTTGCATAAGCTGATTTTGCATGGCCATCAACCGTTCCAGGTTGTTTTCACCAGCTCCGGGGTTAACAGGAACTTCATCGTGGCCATCCTCTTGGTTGCCACGGATATTCCTTCTTTGGCTGCCGGGCGTTTCCTCTCACCATCTGTGAGAGAGAACGGAATAGAATAGAGGTTAGAAGGTTAGATGGATCCCCCTAACTATATGCATCAAGGTGGATGGACTATATATCATCCTTTATGAGGATGTGAACAAGTGCTGAAGCATCTCACACCTCCCTACTTTGTGTTCATATAGACAACGCTGAAACGTCCCACAACTCACACTAAGCACAAAAGCACAAACAATCATCACAGAGTTCAGCACACAACTCCTATTCAAGGCTTACTCAATGGGGGTCCTATAGGGTTTTTGGGGTGATACTAATCTGTGATTTCACCCTATGTCAAGGTTGTTTGGGATGATACCAATCTGTGATCCAACTATGGCTTCTCCTAGGCTTGCATCCTATGGTCAGCGTGGCTTCTAATACCAAATCTGTTACTAGGGTGCGTCCTATAGTCAACGTGGTTCAGCTACCAATCTGTGATCATTCTAGTTTTGTGACCTACAGTCAACCGTGGTAGCTTGATATCAATCTGTGGATTGTACCAATCTGTGACTAGGCATGGCAGCTCTAATATCAATCTGTGACCTATCTAGGCTGTGTGATCTACTATCAACCCGTAGAAGGTTTATACCAATTTGTGTTTTCTATCTAGGCGTGTGACCTATTGTCAACCTGTGGCTCTGATACCAATCTGTGACGCCCTCATTTCTGTAGAACACAGGACCGAGAACTGATGCGTATGTGTTCCCAGGATGTTCATAACACATACACATATCATCCACAAACTGAATTCAGAATATAATACCACGAATGAATAGGGTTTTATTACAATGTCTCATGAGTCTTGGACTCATGCTAGTAGCGGAAGTCTATATTAGCAGCGGAAGTCTAAATCTAGCAGCGGAAGTCTTTATTCTAGCAGCGGAAGCAAACTAGGCAGCAGCAGCGGCTCCATCTCTACTCTACGGGCAAAGTTGAGGACAGATTACACGCCTAATTCTCCACGTAGTCTTCATAGTACTCCTCTCCTGTTGTTGTTGATGAATGATAATGCAAGTTTGAGTACATGATGTACTCAGCAAGTGCGAGAAAATATGATATGTAGCTCACAGCAAGGAAGGTATAAAAAGGCTCATTGCAGAAAGCAAAGTTTATTTCTCAAAACACGATAAAAACAACAACTTAGCTTTAAGTGAATGTAATCCCAACATTAACATACCTTCATTATGATTCATCCTTTTTCCATGTCTCAACCAGACATCAACTTTGCTCATGAATACCATCTCGTATTAACTACCATCTCATGAATACCATCTCGTATTCACTACCATTTTATCTCATATTCAATTCCATCTCATCCCGAGACCCAATTTCGTTGCCATGACCCAACAGTCATGCAACCAATCTCATTACCCGGACTCAACAGTCCCGAAAACCAAACCAAAGACCAAACCATAACCAAAACAAAAAACCATCCCATCTAATCATGTGAGTTGCCCCGGCGCTCGTGACCGTAAGCTCGGCTATCATGATAGTTTTAGACTCTGCAGAGTTTGTACCACTTTATCCACAAGTTTGTGATTTCGTCACCCGTCGGCGACTGTAGAACCTCCATTATACCAGTACACTACCGTCAGTGTATGGCCAAGAGATCACAAAATAGCCTTTACAATGGGGCTACTAGATGTATGGACTCACTAAGGTTTCACCGGCAGGCTAGAATCTCCAATTCTCCCACCCACGGCCCCCCTCTTGTGCCATGCAGTTCCCAGGGCAGTCCTCACTCGACTCCCATTCCCCGCGCCTTCCACGGTTCATAAAAATCTAGCAACTTACCTAATTACTCATCTAAGCCGCACCCATACTTGGCCTTGTGGTGGCACTGTTATCCTGGCATGGCTGGCATGAACCGGTCCTTAGATCTACAGCAAGTAAACCACCATCTCATTCTACCTCATCCACAAACCAAGGCTTCCCTAGATCTCCCTCCGATTCATGTTCATTAACAACATCAGTTTCTCATTATTCTTACGAGTGCAGTTAGCTAGACACATCTATCTCGCTTCCCATATCCCATGGACTCAGGGAAGCAAAAAGTAAAAACCATACCCGACTCATTAACTGTCTCGCTGACAAGGGTGGCTAACAAAACTAGTAAACTCCTATGAAAGGGTTTTCCATCATATTGACTCAAGCACACACACCTTTTCGCAAACAAAACAGTTTTCCAAAAACATGGGATCAATATTGTCAAGGGGCACTTGCCTTATTCTTGCGGTTCCTGTTGCTCTTGGATCTCGAAACCTTGTTGTTGCAGCTCGTCGTAGACAGCTCCCTGAGCTTGTCCTTCTATACGCGATCATGCACATACAAGATTCATAGCAATCAATCATCATGCACAAACTCTACTTTAAGATGTGATGATGCATATGCATGTTGATCCTATGATGAAGTTTAGTTTGTACGTGTTCTTGCATGGCTTGCATGGATTTTACGATGAACAGAGGTGTTCGGATCAAATGTGGACGTGGTGATGATCTTGACTCAAGATCTAGATCAGACCGATCAATACATGATCTGTCCATGAAAAAGCTTCTGTTCGAAAGGATCGAAGAACATATGCAAAGAAAACACGATGATGTCATAAGGTGGTATTGGAGACCTACCTTACGTTCTTCTTGGTCTCGGGGTCCTTCTCCTAGCAAGAACAGATCGTCGACTCTCCTCCGGCGATGGTGATTGTCTCTGGGCTCGTCGGCGATCTCTCTGGTGGTCCAAACTCTCGGCGAGTTTGGGGGCTAGGGCTTCTAAGTTGTCGGCTCAGGAGGTGGAAAAGAAGTTTGTGGTTGCGGCCAAAGGTTTTCGGTTCTATTTATAATCGGGAAGAGAAGAGTTCTAATCTGATCAGAATTCAAATAAGAGTCCTATTCAAATTGTTTTTGAATCTTAACAACTTATCTTTAATTGATTTGGTCCCAGTATTCAATGTAAAAGAGTTCATGTCAGTTTTCTCAGTAACGGGTACTCACGTACAGAGGAAAACCACTTCAGAATCGCGTCCTTCTGCAGGGATAAGCTCCGGAGGCTCCACGTGTCCTACAGAGGCCTGAGCTTCCCTTTTCTGTAGAGGCGAGCTCTGGTTGTGCCGCGTGTTAGGCGGGCGAGACCTCCCTTTCCCTCAGAGGTGAGCTCCGCGTGCGCCACACGTCCTGGCGGGCGGGACCTCCCTATCTTCAGAGATGAGCTCCACGTACGCCACCTATCTGGTGGGTCGAAACCTCCCCTCTCAATCAGAGGCGAGCTCCATGAACGCCACGTGTCAGTTACGGACCTACCCTCTCTTCGGAGGTGAGCTCCGTTAGTGCCACGTGTCCTAACAACGCCAGACTTCCTTTCTCCTCAGAGACAAGCTCCGAGGTCGACACGTGTCCAACAGTAAGGGACCTCCCGGAGATGAGCTCGGGAGGTGACACATGCCCGATAGTGTCGGACCTCCCGGAGGTGAGCTCCGGAGGTGACACATGTTCAATAGGACCGGACCTCTCGGAGGTGTGCTCCGAGGGTAACACGTGTCTGGCGGGGCCGGACCTCTCGGGGGTGAGCTCCGAGAGCGACACGTGTCCCGCGCGGCTGGTCCTCTCTTTTCCGCAGTGACTAGCTCTGATGACGACACGTGTCCTGCGGGACTGGCCTTGCTCCTCCGCAGAGGCTAGCTCCGGGGGCAACACGTGTCCCACAGAGGTTGGACCTCTCCACCTTTGCCGGGATGAGCCTCGAGGTTGCCACGTAGCCAGTTAGCGGCAGACCTCTCCCCATTTGCGGAGATGAGCTCCGAACACGCCACATGGCCAGCGAACCGCGGGAGTTGTCTTCGCGCTCTCTGTGAACTGGAATTGGCTCTTGTTTGGCTATCTTTTTTATTCTTTCTTTGTTTCAACTTATTTTAAAATATTTTCTACATGAAACACAAATACATGCAGAAACCGAAAATGACAGTATCACATTGGGCTTCCTTCTCCATCATCTCATGGTTGATGATCTTCCCTAGCACTTCATCCGAGGTCATCTTGTGGAAGTTTGGACTTTCCTAGATCAAAGTGCATAGGGTCACATTGCGAGGCATGAAGGCTCTTATCATCCTCTTGACCACCTCATGATCATTCCATTTCTTGCATCCGTACGCCTGGCTCTTGTTGATGAGAGTCTTGAGCCGGATGTACATCTCTTGAGGTGTTTCACCTTCTTCCATGGCAAACCTTCCAAGGTCTCCTTCGGTCATCTCGATCTTGGCTTCCCTCACGGATCGGTTCCCTTCATGTGTGATCTTGAGGGTGTCCCAAATGTCTTTGGCGAGCTCTAACCCATCCACCTTGTTGAATTCTTCGAGGCTTAGGGATGAGTTGAGCACGGCCGCCACTTGTGCATTGCGGTGGATTTGTTGTTCTTGCTCTTGGGTGAGTTCATCCTCGTCTTTGGGGATATCTATACCTGTACAAACAACATTCCAAAGACTTGGGTTTAAGGACATTAGATGCAACTTCATATTGTGCTTCCACATGGTATAGTTAGTTCCATCAAAGTGAGGTGGTTTGCCTAAGGGAATTGACAAGTAACTAGAATGTTTTAGACGCTCATAGTTAAAAGGATATCGCGAGTAGTCTTGTTGACTACTCTTGTGCTTCTTCTCCAACTTCTCCTTTTTTTTCTTCTTAGCTTCCTCCTTCTTCTTCTTGAGGAGAGCCATGAGACGAAGAACTTCTTCATCTTCTTCCGAGCTTGAGACATCTTGTGGAGTAACAGTTGGAGGTGGGTTTGAACATTGCTCTTCGAAGTTGTTCGGATTTGCTCCATTTCCCTTGGTGGGATCAACTTGGCTACCGGTCTTGTCTCCCATCTCCTCTCCAAGCGATTAAGCTTTTGTGGAGAGTTAGGCTCTGATACCAATTGAAAGTTGCCTAGAGGGGGGTGAATAGGCTAATAAAACTTGGAACTACTGAAAACAGCTGGATTAAACCTGAAGGGCCGGACTAATCTAGTCAGGGGGTGGACTAGTCCGGTATAGGTATAGAAATTAGGTAAAGGTTGTGTTTTTATGGATTTCTTGCCAAATTTGTTCAAGCGGAAGATACGTGGGTTATCTAACAATCTAATCAACTAGTTTATGAAAGAGAAACTGATTGGATTGCAAGATTCACAACTATATGGCAATTAACAAGTTTTGAACGAAACAAATCCTAACAAGCAATTCTAGTGATTAAGCGAGAAAGTAAAGGAATCAAGAGACTCGATTTATCCTGAGGTTTGATTCCACACAAGAATATATGTCCCCGTTGAGGAGTCCACAAAGGAACGGGTCTCTTCCAACCCTACCCTCACCGAGTGATCACCAAGATCAAGCCTGGGTTCTTCACTATCAATCAAAGGGTGAATACAATATTCTAGGGGCTACTCACAACTTGAGGCTCCCTACAACAGCCTAGCAGTTCTAGGAAACAAAATACAACAGGCACAAACTCAAATCAACTATTAGAGTGCAAGAGATTCAAACCGAGAGCTCAAATGTTGATCACCGCGTCTCTCCTCTTACAAATCCCCAAACCCATCAAGATCCAATCTTAGGGGTCAAGAAGGTGAGGAAATAGGCTTGGAAGAGCTCAAGGAAAGAGTTTTCAGCGCTAAAGTTGCAGAGAGGTCCATTTGAAGCCGGGGGTCCCTTTTTATAGGGATCCCGACCCACGACCTAAACTAAAAGGTTGAGCCGTACCTGGAGATCTGGAGACGCTGCTTTGTTGGACCTCCATGCCTCCGCCGATGCACGTCCAGCAGCTCAGAACACAACCTAAACTAAAAGGTTGAGCCGTACCTGTATGTCTAGAAGTTGCACCTCACGCGGAGCTTCTTACGCGGAGGGCTTGAGCCACTCGCCCCCGCTGGCGTTGAGGTTGCCTCCATCGGCTTCGGAGCCAATGGAACCTCAGGGGTCTTCGCCGCCGAAGACGGTGCAGAAAGTGCCTTCCCTGCTGAGGGCCTCAAAGCTGAATATATGCCCTGTGTTGGGGCTGTCCTCGATGGCTGAGGAGCCGACGGCGCTGCTGGAAGCCTTGTTGCCACCGACGCTGCTTCAGGAGTCTTCCCTGATGACGTGTCAGGGGCCCTCCTCGAAGCTCCAGCAGCGCCAGGTGCCCTTCCTGCGCCTGCCGAGGCTGTTCCAACAGCAGCAGCTCCATGGTTGCCACTGGCGCCAGCTGTCGAGCCCGGTGCGGGACCGCGGGAAGCCTAGGAGCCCCCTGTCTGGGGGCCAGAGATGAAGCTTCCGTAAGGACGGACAAACTTTCTCTTCGGCGCCCTGCTCAACTCCGGAGCATTCTTGGGCGGTGAACGAGGGCACGCCGTAGGTGCAGGTCTGCCATCCGACTCCTTCCCTCTGTTCGGGAGTGAGTTCGGCGCAGGCCCTGCCTGGCCATTAGTGCTGTCTGCTCCGGGGATCTCCACGCCCCGAGGCATCGCCGACCTGCCGCACTACGACATTGATGTCGTCCAGTGTCGGCAGCTCCCCCAAAAACCTCGACCGAGCCTGCGGGTTGAGGAAGACAGGCTGGCAGCTCGCCGACGGGGTGATGGAGTCGTCGGTGATCGGGTCGCAGGTGAGCTTCTGCAGCATCGTGCCCAGCATCTCCTGATCCGGCGACGACCCAACTCCGCGCACCAACCGGGTCATGTCACCCTCTCCGGTGTACTGCCAGGCGGGCCGGACGGGCTGCTGGAGAGGGGCGATCCGGTGGGACAAGAAGTTGGCTAGGACCATCAGCGAGGTCAGGCCTTCCTCCGTCAAGAACCTGATCCTCTCCAGCATCGGCGTGTAGGCGTCCTGCATGTCAGGGATCTCGTCCCTAACGGCTTCCTCGTCGATCAGCGGGCCACCCGACAGCTCCAAGAAGTCTTGGACGTTGGTCTGGCGATCACCCAGTCCTCCCTCTAGTGCTCCCACTTCCTGGGAGAGAGGGCATGATGTATGACGCTGAGTTCCTCCCTCGGTGCTGGAAGTAGTAAGCCCCAAGGTATCTTGTGCTTCTCCCCGAGGCCCTCAAGGAGAAGAACACCCTGAAGAGCTGCACCGAAGACGGCACGCACATGAACATTTCACGAAAGTGGAAGAAGACGACCACTAGTGCGAAGTTGTGCGACATGAGGTGCTGGAGCTGGAGCCCATACACCTCCAGCAGGGTGAGGAGGAAGGACGACACCGGGAGCGCGGACTCGTACAACGCGTACGAGGTGAAGAGAACCACCTCGCCGGGCCGCATGTAGGTCTGCGGGACCTTCCCACGATGGATCTTTCCGTCGAATGTGGCTGCCTGCCAGCTGAGCAGGCGCCTTTCATGTGATTCTTGTTGCAGTGGCTTTGTGACTTGATTATCTATAATATCCACTAGTTTAGTCACGTTTGAACACGTTGAAAACAGTCGCACACACGGTCTCTTTATCAGATCGATTTTCCGCCAAGGGGTTATTGTAGCTTCCTCATAAAAGTTTTAATCTACAATTCACCCCCCTGATAGCATTTCACGTGTCTTCGATCCTACAATTGGTATCAGAGCCATGGTGCTCTAATCTCATTGATTTTTATGTATTTCTGCTAATCAGCATGGAGAAATACTCCGCAAAACCTTGTGTGTTTGATGTCGTTGATTTTCAGGTTTGGAAGGCTCGTATGGAGGCTTACATACAAGCGCAAGGATTCTCCATATGGAAAAAGGTCTACAAGTCCTTTGACGTGCCATCAAATGATTAAGTTACGGCTCCGAACATGAGGGATGTCGACAACAATAACAAGGCTCACAACTTGATCATCTAAGAATTGAATCAAAGCAACTTCGATCGTGTTGCACACCTCCAGTCTGCATACGATGTGTAGAAAGCACTTTGCGACTACCACGAAGGACTCAGAACGATCAAGGAGGTAAGGCAAGATATGTTCAAGAAAGAATATATGCGCTTTGCCATGCAACCAGGTGAGTCCATCAACAATTTATTCGCTCGCTTTAATAAAATTCTCAGCAACTTGCGTAGTGTCAACATTAATTTTTAAGATGAAAATGCTAGGCAATTGTCAAGTGCATTAGACATGTCAATTTGGGAGATGAAAGTTACAACTATTCGTGAATCTACTGTCATGAGTACACTTACTTTAGATATACTATATTCTAAATTGAAAACTCATGAAATTGACATAATCTCACGTAAGAATCCCAATAAGTCTCTTGCTTTTGTTTCACAACGTGACATGCCTAGTTCTAGCAATTCTTCATCTTGTGGTACACTTCCTTTGTTGTCCTCTCTAACCTTTGAACGGATTGAAGATTTTCTAGAGGAGGAGCCAGCACTTCTCTCTACTCGGTTCTCAAAAGAATTGCAAAATGTGAGAACAAGAAAGAGAGGAAGTGGCAGCTCTTGACGATGCTTGGAATGTGGTAAGACAGAACATTTTCGTACAGATTGCCCTGACCGTTCAGGTCCTACTTTCTGTGACGAAAAACTAACAAGGACAAAGCACTCCTCTGCCAACTACAACAAGAAAAAGAAGGGTTTCACTCAACGTCAAATGATGGACAAAATATTCTACGCAATTCAAGAGTATTGCTCGAGCGATGTTGATATTGGAAGTGATGAAGATGAAGACGCTGTGGCAAATACGTGTTTCATGGTGAGCAAATCAAGTTCAAGCTCGGAGGAAGACAAATAAATCAGCCACAATGAGGAGGTTACACGCTTAAGGAAGGAGAATATTTGGATTGTGGATTCAGGTTGCTCACACCACATGACCGATAAGAAAGAATGGTTCTCCTCCCTCTCTTTTGTGTCACATGTAGAAAATGTTACTTTTGCCGATAATTTTTCAACTCCTATAATTGCTAAGGGTTCGGTTAGAGTAAATAAACACTACACTTTGAAGAATGTGACACTTGTTAAAAATTTGAAATACAAATCGCTTTCCCTTTCACAATTGCTAGATGAAAATCTAGAAGTTAACTTCACTAAAAATTGCTGCAAGGTTGTAGATTCAAAAGGTGAGCTTTTGTTTAACATGTCTAGGATTGGAAGAGTTTTTAAAGCTGATTTTGATATGTCAACTTCTAATCATAGGTGTCTAGTTGCTAATGATTTAAAGGACTTATATTTTTGGCATCGTAGACTTGGTCACGTAGGCTTTGATCACCTCACACATGTTAGTGGTCTTGATCCCATACGTGGACTACCTAGGCTTATAGGGGACAATGATATTTTGTGCTCTTCTTGTAGACATACTAAGATGGTTGCAGGTTCACATCCACCTCTCACAATGACCATGACAACTGAACCGGGACATCTTGACACCGTAGGTCCTTCACGTGTTCAATCTTTTGGAGGTAAATGGTATGAGCTTGTGGCTGTTGATGATTATCCTAGATACTCTTGTGTTCACTTTATGACATCTAAGAATGAATCTTTTAGTCATTTTAGAACTTTATTTCTTAGATTATCAATTGATCACCCAGGATATTTAAAAGCAATTAGAAGTGATAACAGAACCAAATTTAAAAATCAATCTTTTGTCACTTTTGTACTGGAAAAGGAATAGATCATCAATTTTCTTCACCATATGTACCTCAACAAAACAGTGTTGTAGATAGAAAGAACAGAACCTTAGTTGAGATTGCTAGGACTATGCTTGATGAATACCGAACTCCTAGAAAATTTTGGGCAGATACAATTGCATCAGCTTGTTATGTCTCAAACCGTGTTTTCTTGAGAACTAAGCTAGGAAAAACACCATATGAGCTTGGGTTTGGGCATAGGCCGAGTGTCACACATCTTAGGGTCTTTGGTTGCAAATGCTTTGTTAAGAAACATGGTAATCTTGATAAATTTGAAGCTAGATCTGTTGATGGCATGTTTCTTGGTTATCCATGTCATACTAGAGGCTATCGTGTGCTTTTACTTGACACTAACAAAATTGTTGAGACGTGAAGTTTCTTTTGATGGAGCTAGCCCAGGTACTAGCTCTACTACTGTAGGTCGAGATGCATATTCGCAGGGAGAGACTATTTTCATTGAAGATGAAAAAGGAGTGGAGCTGCTGCCTGAAATTTCAGAAATAAACAATGGCGTTCCAGCTCTTGATCTCGCTCCACAATCAGCACCAACAACCACTACTGCTGGTCTAGATCTTCCTTAAGCCACAAGTTTTTCGATTTGTGATGAACATGAAGAAGAAGGAGCTTGTGAAGTTTCTACTCCCCTCCACATCCTCAAAAGTCATCCTCCACAACAAATTATTGGAAGCTTGCACGAACGGGTCACACGGTCCAGGTTTTGCGATCCAAACTCTCATGCTCATTCTTCTTTTGTTGCTTCTTTTGAACCCAATGATATATCACACACACTCTGTGGCAGCTCTCTAGGATCATAGACTAGCCCCACATACCAACACTAGTATTTTATGCGCACTTGGTCCTCACTCGTGCGCACCTAGGAAGACTTCTCGGTCAGTCACCCATCGCCAAATTTCTCCAGACCAAGCACGCTTAACCTCGGAGTCCTTTCCAGGTAGGCTTCTAGAAAAGAAGGTATACCTTGATGGTATGAGTATTCTATCAATGCTATTAAGCCAAGAGCCAGGATATCACACAATCCACCCCCACCCCCCTTAGAAGACCGACGTCCTCGTCGGTCAACGCCAAGACAGGAACGTTCCCTCTTAGCCACGTCTGTACGTTCAGTACTGGCATACGCATACCGTACATCTTGTTAGCAGCATATGTACCATACCGTGTCACACACATAGGACCCACGTGTCATGCGTACGTACCCACGTCACTAACCCGTACGCTACGTATCCTTCTCACTGACCCGTACACACCCGTGAAACTGCGAGTGTCAACTCTGATACCATTTGTGGCAGCTCTCTAGGATCATAGACTATCTCCACCGACCAACACTCGTCTTTGGTATGAGTATTCTATCAATCCTATTAAGCAGGGAGCAAGGATATAAAACACTCACCAATGAATCTTGGATTATTGCCATGCAAGAAGAATTAGAAAATTTTGAAAGAAATAATGTTTGGAAACTTGTACCTCCATCTCAAGGTCACACTTTAATTGGAACTAAATGGCAGTTTAAAAATAAACAAATTGAGGATGAGGTTGTGATTAGAATAAGACTAGGTTGGTTGCTCAAGTTTTCACACAAGTTGAAAGTTTAGATTTTGATGAAACTTTTACTCCCGTTGCTAGATTAGAAGCCATAAGAAATTTGTTAGCATTTGCTGCATCTAAAGGTTTCAATTTATATCAAATGGATGTTAAAATTGCTTTTCTTAATGGCTACATAGATGAGGAGGTTTATGTTAAGCAACCACCAGGTTTTGAAAATCCAAATTTTCCTAATCATGTTTACAAACTGCCCAAAGCTTTGTGCAGTCTTAAAAAAGCCCCTAAAGCATGGTATGATTGGTTAAAAATATTTTTACTTGAAAAGGGGTTTACCATGGGCTTGGTTGATAAAACTCTTTTTGTTCTTAAGCATGGAAATGACTCACCATTTTTCAAGTGTATGTGGATGATATTATCTTTGGTTGTGCTTCTCATGATCTTGTGTCCAAGTTTTCAGCTACGATGAGTTCGAAATTTGAAATGAGTATGATGGGAGAACTCACATACTTTTTGGGTCTGCAAATAAAGCAAAGAATGGAAGGAACTTTTGTGCATCAAATGAAGTATACGAAAGATCTACTTAAGCGCTTCAACATGGACAAAAGCAAGACTCTTCGGACACCAATAGAAACAACAACAACACTTGAACTCGACGAAGATGGCGAACCTGTGGATCAAAATGAATATAGAAGCATGATAGGGTCACTTTTGTACCTCACGACATCAAGACCTGACATACAATTCAGCGTATGTCTTTGTGCATGATTTCAAACTACCCCACTTGCTTCACGTCGTCAAGCCGTCAAAAGGATTCTTAGGTACTTACATGGAACTCAAGAATTTGGCATTTTTCTTCCTTCTTCCTCAACTGTTACTTTGAAAGATTTTTCAGGTGCTGATTTTGGGGGTTGTTAGATTGATAGGAAAAGTACTTCAGGTGCTTGTCATTTTCTTTGTAATTAACTTTTTGCTTGGTCTTCTAGAAAACAAAATTCAGTTGCACAATCCACGGCCGAATCTGAATATGTAACTGCTGCTAGCGCTTGCTCACAAATTCTTTGCATTGTTCAAACACTTAAGGACTATGGGGTTGATCTAGATAGTGTTCCACTGTTTTGTAATAACACTAGTGCCATTTGCATTGCTAAAACCCCCGTGCAACATTCTAGAACAAAGCACATTGACATTAGGTATCACTTTTGTCGTGATAATATTGAAAAAGGAAAAAGTGTGCTTCACCATGTAGATACCGAACAATAATTGGCTGACATTTTTACAAAACCCTTGGATTTTACTCGTTTTTGTTTCATTCTTAGTGAAATAGGGGTTATGCATCCTCAGTGCTTAAATTGATGCAGAGTTTTGAAACTTGGGAAGTCTATGTGTGAATCTGATTTTAAAATAATATGAGCAAAGTATTTCATACCTATATGACTCTGAGATTCTTTTGACATGCTGAAGTTCTTACTACATTACTCATGTTATACATTTTGTAGTTTTTGCCATGACTAGTAATTGGAATAATTACTTACACTAAATTTTGTCATGATCGAACTTTCTTGCTATTTTGAACTTGCTGCATGCTCACAAGTTCTTTTAATAATGAGAAAGTAATCAATCAATTATCCACATGTTGATCTTTTATGATCAAATGGAAAATGAGATAAGATGAAGAGAATATGCATGCATCACACTTCTTCTTTTGAGATGGCTTATCATTGCACTTTATAAACTTGAAAGAAGTTGTGTATGACTAAAACCATGTCCTTAAGCTTTTGATTGTCAATGGACAGGTTTGGCTTGGTTGGTTAGAATAAGGCTGACGCGGCATATAATCTCTTGCAAATGTCATATGATCTGAACTTGTGCTTTAAAAGATAATAAAAAATGCAGTAACATGTGTCATGCTTTCATGTTTTGAAATAGTTAAGTTTTTGAGATCATGACTTGCTTAAATTGAAAAGATTACATTTGATCTGTAGCATGGCTTACACTACTTTATGTATCTCATTGATGTGATAGCGTAAGTTACTTGAAAGTATGACTTGGATGAGCTTTGTTTTATAGTATAGGTCATATTATCCTCATAATAAAGTGAAATTTCTTTTTTGAACCTGGCTGAATACATTGTCAAAGAGAGAGAAATATGTCACATATTGCACATTCATGAGTTTTCTCAGGGGGGAAATTTGTTTTTTTTTTTGAAATTTCTTTCTCATTTGATTTTTGATTTCAAAAAGGGGGAGAAATTTGCTTTCAAAACTTTTTCATGTGAATGAGCCAATGTTCGAATTCTAAGTGGTGTTGCCAATGCATTCATCAAGGAGGAGATTGTGAGATGTATGTTTGCTGAATACATTGGCAATTAGAATAAAAGTGAGGATTTACATTCAAAGTTTTGAATATTACTCACTTCAGATTGTCCGAACTTTCTCATTGCATCTCAGGAGTAACTGTCACTACAGAGCAGCTGTTTTAATAGTTTCTAATAGCCACTATGTTTTTAACTTGCAATGTTTCGAACTTGCTTCTTGGCTTATAGAATGTTTTCTTAGTATTCTCTTACTAAGTTTTTGATGTGTTATGGCTTATTATGGTGGTTAATACATTGCTATGGTTTGCAACATGCTTATGTGAGGTGCTCATGTAAGGTGTTGTGGTTTTCGGACTAACGTGAGTCAAGTCGTGGACTTGTGCTCGAAAAAAGTGGATGTTTGTTCATGTGCAGGTGTTGCTTGAGGTCAAGATATGGCTGGTGATGAAGATCCATGAACTAGTCTTAGGGAGAAGATGAGGTTCAACAACCAAGTTCGGGAGGAATTGTGGTTGAGCTGATCGGGAGGTCACGCAGCATGTTTGGATCAAGAACAATGCATATGAAGGTGTTGTGAATGTTTTGGAAAGTTTTTGCACATATGCAAGGGGTGCATGAACGTGGCTACATTGTTCCAAGGCGTGGTGAAGAGATATGGAAGTGAAGATATGGTTGAAAAGGTTGAACCAGCTAGATTTTGCGCTCAGGCTGCAGCTGAGGTGGTTATGGTTCATTTATGCAAAGTTTCGAGTTGCTTAAAATGGGATTTCAAGTTAGGCACGAAGTAGATTTATTTTAGGAATGTTTGGACGTTATTAAGGTGTTTAGAAGTATTAAGATTGCTTCTATCTCCGTATGGAAGAGTCTTGAGCAGTTTTGGAAAGTTAGAGTTTGAATCCAAGTAGGAGTAGGAGTCTTAGTTTGGATTGGGTTGTCCTTAGGGCTGGTTATATAAGCAAGGGAGGCCAAGGCTGGTGGAGAGCACGACTTGTGGCTGACTCTCTTGAGTTTTAATCAATAAAATTCGCAGTTTAGAGGAGCTTTCGTGCCTTGTTCATCCGACTTGTTTCAGACAAGTTTTTCCTCGGCGAGTTTCTGTACAGACCGACGTGTGGGGAACCCCTTCCGAGATCCACACTCCAGGATGCACATTGGGTGGTGCCGTACGATGCGGCACCCAACAGCATACACGAAAAGAAACCATAAACATACAAAGTTTTATTTCTCAATATAGTTTCATTTACAACATAAGGTACCACGAAGGTACACGCAGCGGAATATACATACACACGTACTCTCGGTCTTAACTATGCAAAAGAGAAGACGTCCAGCCCGAGGACGCTTCTTACTAGCTTCCACAAAGGTGAGTGCAGTGGCAAGGTTTCCGGTGAGTCTCCGATGTCTCACCGAACAACCATCTTCATAGCAAATTTTATATAACCTGCAAAACACTAATAATGCAACTGTGAGTTTGAAAGCTCAGCAAGACTTAACCGACACAAACAGAGCTACGGCAACACAGGCCCAACGTCCTGCTGCTCCTATTCTCTGCTCAGTCTCATTTTCCATTCCAGGCATTTCATTCTCTAGAATCATACCCCGTTGAACCAAAAATCCTAGCCTCGCGAGTAGCTTCCAACTACCCGACTTATATTGGATCCTATACAACTTAAGCCTAGCCAAAACTACACGAAGTTAACCTGTTCTACCCTTTAACTCCAAGGGTTTGTGGGTCATGCATTTGGAGTATCAATCACCCTTGACATAATGCAAAATACATTCTAGACCAAAAAAAGTGATACAAAGTAAAACATAAGAAAAAGCTGTTAAATGCAAACCAGAGCTTGCCTTATGTTGCTGCAGGTTTAGTTCTACTTTTAAATCAGTAGCTTGGCAACGATTTAATCCTCAACTTGCTGCAATGAGTCGAGTTCTTCATCAAACTCCTTCTTCATGTTTCCTACTGATATGGATGTGCACAAGTTTTATATTGCGAGTAAATGAATTATAAAACAAAAGTGTTTTATGACTTAGAAGAGTTCAGATCAACTAAGACTTAAGAGTTGGGTTTGGCTAGGTACTGAAACAGAGGAAAATTTTGGATCAGTGGAGGTTTTTGGACTAAAGTTCCAAGAGTGATATATATAGTGGATATAATGTAAAGGTCCCAAAAATATGAATATAAAGAAACTCTTGTTTGCACAAAGTTGGTTTTATATGTATGGGACTTGTTAAAACTTTCTCCACATGTGATAACACACATGAGAGCTCTGTTCACACTAGTTCAAATAATTGTTTGAAAACTTCAAACCCAAGAGGGGTCTAAAACCAAGATGGGAAGTTCCCATATGTGTGAGAAAGCTAGTGTCGGATTTGGAACAAATTTGTTCAACTCAAAATTCAAATGAGAGCAACACAATGAATTTCAAAACTGTTGTGCCAAAAATCTCATTTGCAGCAGCCAAATTAAAAATTAGATTTCATATTTGAATTCCTTAGGTCCAAATTAGTGGGTATGCAAAGTTTCATGATTTGTTGAAATGTTTTGCAACTCATTTTCCAAAACGGACTTCAAATTGCAAAGAATTCAAATACACATTTGAAATTGGATGAAACTTGCCCAATTATCCAAATGCACATCAGATTTGAACTACCACAATTTAATTTCACAATTTACAAATTTGGGAGATATTTTGGAGAGGGATAAGGAGGCACTGCACTGTGGGACCCACAGGTCAGTGAGGGAGAGAAATTTGCAAAAGATCTTCAGTAGAGGGTAGTCTCTGTTTGATGTCTTCAGTCGGTTCACACGACACTGAGGGGCGCAGCTCTACGGGTGACACCGAGACAACACCGAGGCCACCTCCCGTTGATTTTCATAATGCTGGAGAGCTGCCTAGGCGTTTATACCCCACTGCCGTGCTCATTTTCTCCCACGGCACCGAAGACTCGGCACTGCTCCTTTCCTCCTCGCGCGAGAAACCGACCGTAGCTGCCGACGTTCGTTTGATCGCTCGGCCACACCATAGCCCACGTAAAAACTTCGTCTGAGCAACTAAACAACACCACAGACCCTAACACGTCCTCCTCACACCGTTTCCACGTGAGCTCAGCCTCCTAAAACCGAGAACGCCGAGTTTCCGCGGCGGCCAAAAGAGACCGCCACGGACGGCTCTCGTGGACAGCCTCACCCAGGGCGTGTCACGGCCGAACTAGGCCTCCTGTAGACACGCACGACATCCCTACAGCTCACCTCCGAGGCTTGATCCAAAAGGTGGATCGTCAACGTTGAATTTTGCAAGTTTCTTCTGGCCGGTGTAAACGAACCCGCGGGTAAGAATCCTTCAAATTCTCGCGCTATAATTGTTTAGAGGTCTGCAAATTGCACTCACATGACCTAGACGTGCTTAGCAACAATTCCTCTTTGGAAACCTAGCATGAAACACACGGTGCACGGCGTATTTCCGATCTTCCCAGCGGCGGCTATGGCAGGAAGATTCAGGCGCACGATGAACCCTACTTTAGAGCCGTTTCCGAGCCGTTTCATCCCCATGTCGACCTTTCCTAGTGTCTGCCGGTGCTTTAGAGCTTGGAAACCGAAGCTTGGAGGGCTTAGGGCGTCGGGGCGACATCGCCGGACTTCCTCCGAGCCGTCGCACCATTGCGGGGTAGTTTAGGGGCTTCGCCAGTCCGGGGAAATCATCCCATCGTGTTCCTCGCACGAAGTTAGGGCCTGGCGGCCAGTGGCAGCTCGGGAGTTGGCTGGACAACAGAATTCGGCGAGCTCCGGCAGCGAGGGCGTGCGGGCGGCTGGAGGTTGAAGAAGCTTCGCCGGGCCTGCGTGTCAGTGGCGCTGAGGGGGAGGCCGTATAGTCTGTGGACTCGGATCCACTGTGGCAACACGGGAAATAGTCCTGTGGCCCGTGTGGCTTGTTCCAGCATGTGACACGTGCCCCCTGGTCCCATAGACAGGATTTAAACTTTTCCACGATTTATTGAAATCCCAGATTTTTCCCCAAACTTTAGAAGAGCATAAATTTTGTTAGGAAGCTCCAAATTTAGTGATTCAAATTGTGTTAGATTGACAAACTGTATCCAAATATGCAACCTAATTTGTATGAAAGTCATTATTTAATTCTGTAAAAATCTTTAAGGCTTTTCAGCGAAAGAATTTTGGAGGGAGTTTGGTTCATCCAAAAATCCTAAATTTTGCCAGAATATCCTTTAAGGTGTTATTAGACTCCTGTAAAAGTTTCAGCTCATTTGGAGTTGATTTGATCAGGAGAATTCAGATTGTAAGTTGCTGTGTTCAAATGGATACAGAAACATTTTCAGAGAATTTCCAAAACTTGGAAATTCAGTTCTGGACAATTCTTAGCTCCAAAACTCCTAGGAAAATTCATGCAGTCTCTATGAACTATAATTGAAATTGTAGTCCACTAATTTTGACATGAACATGGGTGTTACCTCAGAATTAATTCCTCTTTGCTTAATTGCTTAGAGAATTGTTCTGGATAAAACACTCAATGAAAAGTGCTAATTTTTATTCCCGATGACTTTCTTGTGACAAGGAACTCACATAAAAATTTTAAGCTCCATTGGAGCTCTGAATCACCACTGTCTTTTGTAACCTCTTAAGGTGATCAACACCCAAGTGGAGATAGCACTCAACACTTGATCATAGTGCTTAAACCCGACCTAAACCACTAGCACCAGTGTCATTTTAAATTATTAAACAGAGTTCCAGTTTTTAAACTGTCATTAGATCTTATTAGTAAAAGCTTTACAGTTGAATGCATTTACGTATTCAGATCGTATAGCATATACGTGAGAAGGTGAGAAGGACTTGAAGTGAAGATCAAGGAGGGAGGAAAGCAAGTGATCAAGCCCCAAGTGATCTTCACTAACTGATTGTAATCTTAGTCACCAGCAAAACAGGCAAGCCCCGGTTTGCATTTGAACAATTTTATAAAGCATTTCCATTTCTAGAGATCATAGCTTTGAATCATTTGATTGCATTAAGTCTAGTTGATATTGAAAACCGCAGCTGCATGACCAGAAATGTCCTAAGAGAGAAAGGGTAGAATAGCACCTCCTCGAGTGAATTTGGCTACACTAATGTTAGTAGGAAAGGTCCGATAGAAGTCGAGTAGTTGGAATCTACTCGCGAGTTTAGGGCTGGTTTATTCGGAGCGGGTCAAGAATAGAAATGATGAGGAAAGTTCACACAAAAGAAATAAAGACCTGGCAGGGAGGTTTAGATGCAGCTGGCTGCGGACCGTGCGTGCATAGCCCTTCCTGTGTCAGTTAAGGCCCGTCTGTGCTTGACCCTGTTGGACAAATTTGAGTTGTGTACCGGGCACATACTGGCTATATGGGACCCCAAGAAATCGATGTACCTTGGGAGATCCATATTGGAACTTTTCTAACTGCCTTAGGCTTTCGGCGTCAGGGTAGCAGGAGGTAACTCGCTCAAGAACATACCACTGCAGGTATGCACCTTGAGGGAGCTTGCGTACTCGTGGCAGTTAGACTGCGTCCTGTGTGGAAGATCTTGGGAAAGGTGGCTGCATACAACGTCAGTCGAGGTTGCTGCCGGCAACTCGGAGTACGGGTGTACGTGTCATGTAGTCCGGGCGTGTACTGATTCGAATCACCGTCGCTCGGGTTATATGAGCATACTTGCCCACTGCGTCTTGACGTAGTAACAACTGAACTGGTTTTCTTTTGAACTTGATAAGGCTGTGATGTAACTTGTATTGCAACCATGATTGAATTAGAGATAGGCTCATTAAACTTTACTTTCACTTTGTGCAAGGAGCATCGCAACAAAGCGTTTCTTGTTTGATTGTGGAGTTGCGATGCTGTTCGGCTCAAGGTCTGTACAATGGGGCTTAAAATCTGAAAGTTAAGGATATACATTATGCGAGTCCTTTATGCAAATCTAGCTAACCCAATTGCAACCGTCGTGCATGTAGAGTTTCTTTTTTATGAGAGATGGATCAGTCTTGCTGAGCCTATGTGCTCACGCTTGCTATATGAGTGGTTTTGCAGGTTAACATCGATGCTAAGAAGAAGGTTGTCCGGTGAGACTCGGAGACTTCCGAGTCGTATAACAAATGGAGAACCCAGCCGCTGCTGTTGTTTTCGTGTTGCTAGCGAGAGGGGTCCGCGGGCTGGACTTCATCTCGAGTGCTCTTTAGTTATTCGACGTGAGTTATTTATAGACTTCCGATGTAGATACTTGATGTAAATTATTTACAAAGAAAAACATGTAAGCTTCCGCTATTGTTTTATGTAATACATTATTCCTTATATGTGTGCTGTTGGGTGCCGCACAACACGGCACCACCCAATGCGATTCCCGGGCGAGTGCCACGTCCCCGTGACTGAACGGACGGCGTCGGGCCCTGTCAGCACGGTATCAGAGCCGCATTGGTAATAGCGCACGGAATAAGGATCGTATTACGACAAAAACTTAGGATACGGTGAGGAAACGGTATTAGGCCCACATAAGGACTATAGTAGTATAGTTACTTAAAGTGGCATAACTAACATACTTCTTATAATTCTGAATTTTGATTATGTAACGACGCACCTACACTCAGGTAAGCATGGTAAGAAACACCACCGAAAGCGGTTCAATTTTGGTTAGCTCCCCTCACAAGGAATGTGGTTCAGGGATAGGTCTCACAGCTTGGTGTGAGACGTTAATATGAAACTCTTGAACTCTTCATGTTCCTGAGTTCACATGAAATGCTGATCCCTAGCGTGCATTAGGCAATAAAGTGGATACCCCATCGTGTGGTCAGTAACGCGATAGTGTGTTCTTCTGGAAATAGCCTAGAAGGACATACGCAGCGCTTGCCATCGGCGTGCCCTGCCGGACAGTAGGTGGTATCTGTTGGGTTGATAAATTCCCAACCGTGACGACCCGTTCGCGCTCTACTCGGTTTCCCCGTTGTGTGGTGAAAAAACGTGACCATGTACCTTGAGACGTGGCTTGACTCAAGGACGGCCCGTATGAAATGATACGGGGTGTATGTTTTTAGTATGATATGGAACTGCCTGAAATGAGAAAACCTATGTGTGCATCATCATTGAGTGTTCTTCTGCAGGTACTAACCACGTACGTATCCTGTGTAGTACACGTGTGTGATTGACCGTTTTAGTGCCACCTATGATACGTTATGCCGGTATAATCCGGTTAGGTTTTTCTTTTGTGATGCAACGTGGTACCGACATGTTTCTTACACCGTACTAAACTTGATAACTTCTTTCCTTTGAAGAAATGACTCATGAACTAACTTTCAACTAAAAATGGAAATTTGAAACAAATATTAGTTACTGAACTCTTATTTTGAGCTAAGATTCAAATAAGAGGAAGACTAGGCTTCAAAGATTTCAAAGACACAGTGCTCTGTTTTCGGCAGGAATTCTTGCTGGACTTTAACAGAGCATAACTCTGAGTAGCTTGACCCAATTAAGGTGTATGATACAGTCTAGAAAGATTTTCAAGTGATCTACAACTTATTTGTAGACCTCCAGAGCAAAATCACACGTTACATGGGTAGAAAGTTCAGAGGAAGGTAAACTGTCCAGAACCAGGACAGCAGCAAAACCTCTCTGGACCTTTCTGTTTTTAAGCCATAACTTTCTGTAGAAAAACCCTTAAGGAGCCTATTATACACCATTGGAAAGGTTATGAAATGTGCAACATTGTTTTAGTTCAAAGTTTGTTCAGATTCTTATTGTATTTGCATATACAACTGTGATAAAATCAGCCACCTACAAAGGAGATGCTGGCAAAATTTTATCCAGGAATTCTGTCAACTTTGGAAAATCATAACTTTTATTCCGGAGATGATCTGGAGGCATATAAATACTCGTTGGAAACATACTGAAGTTAACTTTAACATTGGTATTCAACTTGAGTTATGAAAATTCTTTGTTATAGATCAAAATCTGGAGATAGTTCATAAAGGTCTGTTCTGTACAGATAGGCTGGTTAGCTATGCCTACTAAGGAGTTGTGTAAACATGGATTTTGTTACTGCTTTCATAAAGTTTTGACATATTCATGTTTTCATTAGTCTCACATACTGCTGAGTTCATGTTTAACTCATCTCGAATACATTTTTGCAGTATGGTTCGTACTCGCTGTAGGAGTAGGGCCGGGAGTTCTCGCCGAGGCGATGATGCTTCTATTCCACCTTCGGAACCACCATCCACGGGATGGATGGATCTTATGACTCGAGTCGTCGAGTCTAATCAAGAGAACACAAGGCTACTCCAAGAAGCAACTCAAGAGAACACACGCTTACTCCAAACCTTGGTACATCAAGGCGTACTCCAGAATACGCAACAAGTCGTTCCACCTCGGAACGCTTATCTTGATTTCTTGGCGACTCAATCGCCAATCCTTACTGAAGCCACCGAACCTGTGGAAGCAGATCAATGGCTTCGTGTCATGGAGTCTAAATTCAGAGTATTCGAGTGTGATGAAGTGCAGAAGACCAAGTTTTCCGCTCAACAACTTCATGGAGCTGCAGGAAACTGGTGGGTTGAACATCTTGCCACCATTCCGGATGACCATCAAGTGACATGGAGTGAGTTTTGTGAAGCCTTTCGTACTCGTCACATACCACTAGGTGTTGTCAAGGCAAAGCAGGAGGATTTTTTGGGCTTCAAGTAGGGGGACATGAGTGTCCTTGAGTATATCAGAAGGTTTAACCTTTTGGCCCAATATGCTCCCGAATATCTGGCGAAAGAAGAGGCACGGTGTGACTTATTCTTCCATGGCTTGAGTGCCATATTACAGGAGAAGTTGGCCGTGCACAATAATGGCAGTTACACCAACATGGTCGATGCGGCTCTCATACAAGAGAAGCCGACACTTGAGTGGCAAGCAGAGAAGAGAAAAATGAGTGAGATCGAGCAGGCCAGCACAAGTTATGTGCCTCAGAAGTACCGTTTGGTGTATCAAACGCCACCCGGTGGAAGATGGAGACCACCTGTACGATCAACTCCTCAGAGGTTGATTGCTGATTGAGTTCCACAACTTGCACCACCTCAACAGCAGCAGCATCAGACGGTGGATTGTGCTCCATCTCTGCAGCCATATGTACCTAGCATCCAACCGCAAGTCAACGAAGCACCGGAGAGACATCCGTGTTTCACTTGTCGACGTATGGGCCATTATGCTAGGTATTGTCCGTAGGGAACTCAAGGCTGCGGGTCATCATATTTACAACAATACGACCCATACCTCAATCTGCAGAAAGGAGGGCAGATAAGGGGCAATATTCACTATACTGTGATTAATGATGTTCCGGAAGGAGAAGCCTCTTTAGCAGGGATGTTTTCTCTGAATCAGCTATCGGTTTTGATTCTCTTTGATTCCGGTGCCACACAAAATTTCATTAGCCAATCTTTTGTGGCTCAACATCAGCTCCAAACAGCTTATACAAAGAAACAATACCTCATATCTTCGCCCGGGGGCAGCAGTACCGCAAGCGAGGTTGTCTCCCGAGCACCTCTTTGTTTGGGGGGTAGAATATAACCTACGACTCTCATTATTCTTGAGGGTCTGAAGATCGACATCATCTTGGGGATGTCGTGGTCGAATTACCACAAGGCGGTTCTTAACATCAGCTCCAGGACCGTTGAACTCAACTCCCCACAGCATGGTCATCAAATATTAATTCTGGGCGCCAAACGGCAACAGATTGCAACAGTGAACCACACGGAAGCTTTAAAGATAGAGGGCATTCCGGTGGCACGTGAGTATCCGGATGTGTTTCCCAATGATTTACCGGGCATGCCGCCCGAGCGAGACGTCGAGTGCAAGATTGAACTTATACCGGGAACAACACCGATATCACGAAGGTCGTACAAGATGACACCCTACGAACTGGCAGAATTTAAGACACGGCTGAATGACCTAATGAGCAAGGGTTTTATACAACCGAGTTCGTCACCTTGGGGATGTTCAGCATTGTTTGTCAGGAAGAAGGACGAAACACTACGGCTTTGTGTTGATTATCGTCCTTTGAACGTCGTTACCATCAAGAACAAGTATCCACTACCTCGCATTGATATGCTCTTCGATCAATTAGTGGGTGCAAAGGTATTTTTGAAGATGGATCTTCGGTCCGGATATCACCAGATTAAAATCCGGGCAGAAGACATTCCGAAGACGGCATTCTCAATGAGATACGGGCTGTATGAGTATCTCGTTATGTCTTTTGGTTTGACCAACGCCCCGGCACACTTTATGTACCTGATGAATTCAGTGTTCATACCGTAGTTGGATAAATTCGTCGTGGTCATTATCGACAATATCTTAGTGTACTCCAAGTCAGAGGAAGAACATGCTGAACATCTGCATATTGTGCTACAGAGGTTGCGAGATCATCAGCTCTATGCAAAGTTTAGCAAGTGCGAATTCTGGATTAATCAAGTACCATTTCTCGGACACATTATTTCAGCGGAGGGCATCGCTGTAGACCTGAGTAAGATTATCCAAGTACAGAAATGTGTCACACCCGGTTTCTCCGAAGAACAACCGAGTGAATATCACATGTATGCCAGGATCATTTTCTCATACATGTGATGACAAATAGTGAAACATCATTTATTACAAGCCAAGTGTCGAATATAAATATGTCTTACAAAGCATACGTCTCGATGGACGACAATAAGTTCATAACATGTAAATAAAATAGGAGCGGAATATTATTCTTGTGGGCTCTGTCACAGGAGTTGCCCGGGGGACTCCATGAACCTAGAATCCTTCTTCGGGTCCGAAGTCTTGATCATTAAACACCACATCATCCTCTTGACCCGAGCAGCAATTTAAACCAACAAATATGCAAGTTTGAGTACCGTGGGTACTCAGCAAGTGTGGGAAAGTTATGTCATGCATGGCTAGACCAAGGAGAGGTTGAACTCATGGTTAAAGCACTACGCAGTTTGTACCTATCACCTTAGCTTATTAAGCACCTACATTAATACATAGGTGAAATGGTCCCAATCTCCCAACCCATCATCATAATCAAATAACCATAACATCATTTCCAATGTTAAGCTCCCCGCATAACATCCACAACTTCCAAAGTCATCATCCTCTAATCATGAATAAGTCCAAGCCGCTCTTGACCGTGAGCACGGCTGTCATGACAGTTTTGACTCTGCAAAGTTTGCACCACTGTACCCACATGTAGTGATTTCATCCCGCGTTGCCGGGTGGACTAAAAGAACCTCCATTATGCCAGTGGCTACGAACCACATTCACACTTCCCAGGTGTGTAGCCAGGAGATCACTACGAAGCCTTTACAAAGGGATTCCCGACGAGCGTGAGCCCACTGAGGTTTCACCCCTAACAGCATACAAGAGGCTCCAACCCCGCTGCAGTGGCCCCCTCTTGAGCCTTGCGGTTCATATGGTAGTCCAGCTGACACCTATTCCCCGCACCATCCAACACACCCATACTACGCCGGGGATACACCTAATTAATTGGCCAAGCTGCCCCATCTCAGCATGTGGTTGGCACGGTAAAGCCAGGTTACATGCTCCATGAACCGGTCCTTAGGATCCAGGCAAGTACTAAACACAAACCCGAGTCTCGTGCACCCAACACCAACCAAATCATCCAACTTGCCTCGATCCCTACCTCTACATAACTCATAATATCTCATTCAAGAGTAAGGTAAATAAATTGATGATCTCATATCCCAATTATCCCATTCTAAGCATGGCTAAGCATAAGCATATAAATAAATAACATGATAAAATAAATACCAACCCAAGCTACAAGGAAACAAGGTAATGCAATTCTAGGGAGACTTCCTAGCATGGGTTTCACATTTCAATTTACAATGCAAATAATTCTATCTACACATCCTAGCATAGGATCAAAGTGGTCAAGGACACTTGCCTTCTTCTTGCTGCTCTGAGAATGGAAAGTCTTTGTCTTGGAAGGGGAGAACTTGCTCTGGGGCAGGTTCTACTCATGCCAATACACATAGCAAAAGCAAACAACAATCCATAAGACATAGTTCACACTTTCACTTCATACAAACCACACATACATACCTATGAAAGTCATTCACATTTCTAAATGTTGGGGTTACTCTACATGTGTTGATTTTTAGCCTACATGCACTTCTAAACATATGTATATGATTTCTAACTTTTGTATTTAGATTTTTTTATTTGCACACTATATATATGAATTTCAATTGTAAACAAATTCTTTATATTAGATTAACACACTCTTTAGCTACCAAGTTTGCATGGAAGGTAATTTCCTATTCCAAGTGGGTTTTTAAACCTTCTACCAAATCCCAAACTGAAGTCTTTGTATTTGGAGACTTCATTAATTATGCATACCTATTTTCCCTTTATTTTCCAGATTTATTTTCTATGCCTAAAATGAGTTTTAAACATTAAATAGTAGGGCATAACATCTAAACAGAATAGGTTATGATCTAATATATTAAATAATATGTTTTTGAACTTCTCCTCTGATGTGAACTAATTTAAATTTCTTTTACCCATTTTCAGAATTATTTATTAACCTAAAAATGTGTTCCTAGAACTAATAAATATGAACAACACCCAAACAGATTCCATTTCAGCCTAAAATTTATTTTTAGTTAATTCTAAAGTTTTCCAAGTGTTAGTAGAGTTTAAACTTGATTTAGCACATGTGTTTGTCTTTCCTTTTAAATTTAAATCCTAGTCACACATTCAAACTTCTAAACTTAATACCATATAGGGTCAAAAAGGTAAGTTCACCCTACTATAGGGTCTAATTTATTATTTTACACATTTATAGGGGTCTAACTATGCATAACAGAGGGGTTTTGCTAATTTTTATTAAGTCCAGGGGCTAAAATTGATTTTGAATTGAATTTATATGAATTTCTGAAGTTCCAGGGGCTAGATCAGAAGTTTCCGGGGCTAGCTTGTATTTTCCGAGATCCCCAGTGGGTAGCGCGTAAGAATCCCAGCCTTTATAATGCGGGGCCGACGTGGACCGTCCGATTTAAAACAGACGGCTGAGATTATAACGTCGAACCGGTACGCGGGGGTTTTATGCCTACCGTGCGATTTAAAATAGACGGCGCACAAGCGGCCACGTCGCCCTGGCCGGAGCCAGCCCGCGCTGCCCGGCGGCGCGTGGCGGCGGGAGGCGGCGATCTCACCGGAAAACTTCGGATCTTCATCTATTCCTCCTAAAACTGGGATTTCATGGCATAGATCGGTAGAGGGAAGGTCGGGGATCTCACCTCGGGTTTTTTCTTGAGCTCGGGGGCCCTGGAAGGCGGTCGGCGATGAGGTCCGAGATGGAATAGTGGCGATGCTTGTCGGAGCTGTGTCTAGGGCGCAATCTACCGAGTTTTCTGCACCTGCGTGATTCCCCGGAGGTGGTGGAACAAGATCGGCGCGTTTGATCAGAAATCCCGAGCGAAGATCGAGAGAAAACGGCCGGAGAAGCTCTGGTTCTCACCGGGAGGAAAAACAGGCGATCAAGATGAAAAAAAACGGGCGATGCCGGCGCTTATATAGACGAGGGAGGGCGGCGTTCGGTCGGGATCGAGCCGGAGTCGTCCAGAACCGAAATTTGGCTGGGGAAACGCGGGTTTCCGAGGTGGTTTGGATTCGGCGCACGGAGGAGTCCCGGCGGTTGGCGCGATCGCGCGAGGAAGAAGATGACCGCGGGCCCCGTGTGTCAGTGAGAAAGAGAGGGGAGCGTGCGACTGCGGGCTGGCGCGGGAAAAGGTGGGCCGGCTGGCGGGTTTCGGCCCACTGGCCGGGGTTTTCTGTTTTTCTTTTTCTTTTTCCATTTCTTTTCTGGTTTTGATTTGAATTTGAATTCCAAATTAAATTTGAATTTCTGCACCACATGCAATACGTCCAAAAAATTTTAAATTCCCCTCTTAACAGGATTTTGCGGTGTTACAGCTCTACCCCCCTTAAAAGAAATCTCATCCTCGAGATTGGTGGTTCTAGGGAATCAATTCCGGAAACTGTGTCTTAAGCTCGTCTTCTCGCTCCCATGTGGCTTCCTCTTCCGAGTGATGCTTCCACTGCACCTTGCATATCCGGATTTTTTTATTTCTTGTGAGGCGTTCCATTGTCTCCAAAATCTTGACCGGTTGCTCGGCATAAGACAGATCCTCTCGTACGTCAACCTCATTCATGGGTAACATCTTTTCAGGCGTCCTTAGACATTTCTTGAGCTGTGACACATGGAATACATCATGCACATCTGATAGGCGAGCCGGGAGTTCTAGTTGATATGCCACTTCGCTTTTCCTCTCCAGAACTTGAAAGGGTCCGATGTATCGAGGTGATAACTTCCCTTTCACCTTGAACCGATGAAGTCCTCGAATAGGGGACACCTTGAGGTAGACATAGTCCCCCACGTTGAAAACAAGCTCTCTTCTCCGTACATCGGCATAGCTCTTTTGTCGTGTCTGTGCTATCCTCAAGTTGTTGCGAATTTCCCTCACTTTCGCATCGGCTTCTTGTAGTACCTCAGGTCCAAACACTTTACTTTCCCCGGCTTGGTTCCAAAATAGTGGAGTTCTGCACTTTCTCCCATACAAAGCCTCGAACGGTGACATCTTCATACTAGCCTGATAGCTGTTGTTATAGGAGAACTCCGCATACAGTAAGTTCTTATCCCAACTCTGATTGTTTCTGAGTGCACACGCTCTCAGCATGTCCTCAAGGATCTGATTGGTCCTTTCTGTTTGTCCGTCAGTCTGAGGATGATAGGCAGAGCTAAAATTCAGATGAGTTCCCATGGTTTCATGTAACTTCTGCCAGAACCTTGAGGTGAACTGTGTCCCTCAATCTGACACTATCTTCTTTGGCACTCCATGGTAACACACGATCCTTGACATGTATAATTCTGCCAATTTGAATCCGCTGTAGCTTTCTTTCACGGGAATAAAATGAGCTACCTTGGTTAGCCTGTCAATGATGACCCATATCGAATCATATCCCGATTGGGTCCTAGGAAATCCCACTACGAAATCCATACCGATTTCTTCCCACTCCCATTCAGGCACTTTGAGTGGTTGCAATAATCCCACGGGTCGTTGATGTTTTGCTTTCACCAACTGACATGTGTCACATAGGGCAACATGTTCCGCGACATCTCGCTTCATGCCATACCACCAATACCTGCTCTTGAGGTCATGGTACATCTTCGTACTCCCAGGATGAATGGAATAGTCGAAGTCATGAGCCTCTTTCAAAATCAATTCACGGATCTCCTTCACTTCAAGCACATAGATTCTTTTCCCGTACCACACCGTACCTTGTTCATCCTCTCTGAACCAGGGGCTTTATTATCCTTGATGAGTTGTCGGATTTCTTGTATCTTCTCATCATTCTTTTGACCATCGCGTATGTCTTGCTCTAAGGTGGAGTCCACTTCCATGGCGATGGCTTCACCACTATTCACCAGGCATAGATTGAGTCTTATAACATCGTCCTTCAATTCTGCAGGCATGTCCTTCAAGCTCAACCTATTGACCTGCACTTTCCGGCTTAAAGCATCTGCCACGACATTCGCTTTCCCAAGATGATAGTTGATGCCCATATCAAAGTCGTTGATTAGCTCTAACCATCTCCTTTGCCTGAGGTTGAGATCTGGCTGTGTGAAAATATACTTTAAGCTCTTATGATCCGTATATATCTCTGTCCTCTTCCCCATCAAGTAATGCCGCCAAATCTTCAACGCGTGTACCACTGCAGCTAGCTGTAGGTCATGTGTAGGATAGTTCTTCTCGTGTTTCCGGAGCTGCCGGGACGCATAAGCCACGACATGCCCCTATTGCATGAGAACACATTCCAACACGTTTCCAGAGGCATCGCAGTACACCGAAAAGTTCTTCTGCATATCTGGCATAACTAGCACTGGGGCTGTTGTCAATCTTTTCTTTAGCTCTTGAAAACTCGTCTCGCACTGCGGCATCCATGTGAATGTGATTCCTTTCTCCAACAGTTTGGTGAGGGGTTTCGAGATCTTGGAGAATCCCTCAATAAACCGTCAATAATACCCAGCCAATCCCAAGAAGCTTCGAACTTCCCCAACGTTCTCAGGGGTCTTCCACTTCTGTACATCCTCGATCTTGGCGGGGTCTACGGAGATTCCTCCCTCCGAGATTATATGTCCTAAGAAGGGAACTCTCTTCAACCAGAATTCACACTTGCTCAGCTTGGCATATAGTTGGTGTTCTCTCAGTTTTTGCAACACCAACCTTAAATGCCTCTCATGTTCTTCATCATATTTGGAAAAGACAAGAATATCATCAATGAAAACCACCACAAATTTATCCATATATTCCATGAATACCTTGTTCATGAGATACATGAAGTATGCCGGGGCATTAGTTAGCCCGAAAGGCATGACTGTGTATTCATACAGTCCGTACCGAGATACGAAAGCCGTCTTTTGAATATCAGTTTGCCTTATCTTAAGTTGGTGGTATCCCGACCTGAGATCAATTTTCGAGAACACACAAGCTCCCCTCAACTGATGAAACAAGTCTTCAATGCGGGGTAATGGGTACTTGTTCTTGATGGTTACCTCATTCAACGCATGGTAGTCCACGCATAGCCTTTGGGTCCCATCCTTCTTGGGCACAAATATCACTGGAGCTCCCCATGGTGAGGAACTAGGACGAATGTACCACTTTTCTGTCAATTCTCTTAAATGTTCCTTGAGTTCTTCCAGCTGTTTGGAGTCCATCTGATATGGTCTCTTGTATATCAGAGCTGTTCCAGGTACTAGCTCAATTGCGAATTCCACTTCACGATCGGGGGGCATACCTGGCAACTCCTCCGGAAAAACATCTGGATATTCCCTGATGATCCTGATCTCCTCCACTTCCACCTCAACTTGATTGAGTTTAATGTCCCTCCTAGGCTCTTGTATAGTTATGAACTTTACTCTTGTGCCACTAGGGTGAGTTAGTTCTACCGTTCTTGTCGAACAATGGATGATTCCTTCATGTTTGGTCAACCAATCCATACCCAAAATAATATCTATCCCTTGTGAATCTATCACTATGAGGTTGGCAGTAAATACTACCCCATTAATGTCTAGCCTCACCTTGGGACACACTTGTCTTGTCCTTATTTCTCCCCCTGGAGAGTTTACGGCTAGCATATGGTTCATTTGTGTTGTTGCTAAATCATGCTTCTTAACAAACCCTTGGGCAATGAATGAGTGGGTAGCACCAGAATCGAACAACAGGGTTGCAATGTGTAAATTGGCAGGAAACTTACCAACTACCACGTCAGGTGCCTCTTGCGCTTCCTCCATGGTCACGTGGTTCACCCGTCCTCGCATCACATTTTGCTGTTGCGGCTGCACGGGCTTCTTCTTTGGGCACTTATGGGCGTAGTGCCCCACTTCACCACAGTTGAAGCATTGCATCCCAACCTTAGGTGCCTGGCCTTTGTTGTCTTGGGGTTGGTTCTGTGGTCCTTGCACTGCTAGTCGAGGTTGATATGTGGGATGAGGCTGCTGTACAAACTGACGCTGCGGCTGTGACGGTGCTGATGGAGGCCTGAAATTCGGGTTGTACCCTCTCGGTGCTGAGTAGGGTACCACAGCACAGCTCGTCTGCCCTGCGGGTGGCTGCATCAGTCGTGGGCGTGTGTTGCTACCCGAGGCTTGGTGTGACCATCCCGCCTTCCTCTTGTTTTCATTTTCCAAGGCCTTCAGCTTCCTTTCCACAACAAATGCTCTGTCCACCATCTTTTGGAAGCTTTCATACTCGTTGGAGGACATTGCACACTGCATTTCTGCTGTAAGTCCTTCCACAAAGCAGTCCTGTTTCTGCTCATCAGTCTCTATGTCCCGTGGTGCATAACGGGATAGTTGGGTGAATTTAGTGAGGTATTCCCTCACCGTCATGTTTCCTTTCTGCAGCCCCAAGAACTCCTTTCTCTTGTTTTTAAGTTCACCCCTTGGTATGTAATGGTTGCGGAAGCTACGCTTGAACTCTTCCCAAGTGATGTTCTCAGGGTCATGATGGGCTGCTACGTAAGCGGTCCACCAATCAGCAGCAGGTCCATGCAATTGGTGAGAGGCAAACAGCACCCTCTCATACCCTTGGCATTGTATGATCCTCATCTTGGTCTTTAGCCAATCATCTGCCTCCAGAGGTTCAGCAGCACTAGCAAACTTTGGAGGTTGAGTCCCTAGAAACTCACTCAACCTTGGTTGGCGTGGTGCAGCTTGTGGAGGTGGAGCTTGGTGCAAGTTGGCCACCACTTGAGTTAGGCTCTGGATGAGCTGATTCTGATTTTCAAGCATTTGGTGGATGGGATCAACTCCTTCACGGCGACCACCCCTGTCTTGCCCTCCAGAATGATGAGGGTTGCCGGCCTCATCGTTGTTGTTGGCGGGGTTGGCACCATGACCCTTTCCTCTTCCGGCCATCTATCCTGATCAACCAAATGTCAATTTAAAGCATTACGTATTAACCTCCCAATTTGCTTGTTTAAACTTTAAAATTTTGAGACCTTATTATATTTATATTTTCTGAGGGTTTCATGTCTCACACGAAAATAAATGCACTCTTAATTTCATAGGGGTTCACACATCAAAGCAAAACAACCTGAAGACGAGGTTGTGGACAATTGCCCATGGCTTCCACAACTCACGTCACACACCACACATTAACACACCATTAACTAAGGTATTGACTCGCCTACTCGATAACCTGCTGAACCATGGGAAAGGACTCTACACGACTCGTATCACTGAGCTGGCTCCTCGGGATCTTCCTCATTATTGCGGCTGCCCTCTGACTCCGCTTTGGGAGGGGAAGCTGCTGGTGGAGAAGTGCGGCGACGCCTGCTCGCCCGCCGATCTGGGGAGTTAGGAGTCCATGTGTCATTCATGGTGACACACAGTTCATTCCCATCTCCTCTTTCTCTCACCCTCAAGCTGGCTCCAAGCAGCGTCAGTCTCCTTCAGGGTGTCACGAACATCCTGAAGCCCCTGCTGACACTCCTGCAGTCGAGTGTTGAGCATAGCAGCATCCTCCAAGCACAGGTCCATGTGCTCATGGGAAGTCCCCTGCTGCACTGGCGGGTACTTGTACTCCGTGGTACCACTCTCACGCTGGAGGACATACATGTACTCAGTCCTGTCCAGGTGGCGGCGATAGATGTGACTCTGGCAGGTGATTGCCTCCCAGGTGACATCCTTCTCCGCATCGACCTGTGTCGCTCGACAAGCTGGAGAGCGGTGGATCTTGAGCAGCTGATTTTCGTGGATAATCCTCATTTCTGAACTCCACTCTTCCCGCTTCTCACGGATGGTTCGGGTGGAGCTGTAGTGTATGATTAGCTTGCCCGTATTGCCGGCGGCTTGGAGCATGCGTCGAAGACGGCGCAACAAGCCTCCTACTGCCAATCCGTAGGAGAGATACGTCACCGGACGGTTCTCCTCTCTCAGGGCAAGGGCAACTACGGGAACTCTCCCTCCGGTGGACTTGCGGGCGGTGCGGATCATGCGAACCATCTGAAACATAAAGCATTTAAAATTAAGCTAGATAAGATTTTAAACAAAAATCCTATTTTGAATAAAAGTTGGGGTAAGGTGAATAAAGTGACCCCATTAAATAACACTTTTCAACCCACACCTTTGTAAAATAGTTTTTAAGAAAATAGGGTCCTTAAATACGTCAATTTCTACCTAGGTCCACGTTCCTACGGGCAACCTTGGCTCTGATTCCACTTCTGTCACACCCGGTTTCTCCGAAGAACAACCGAGTGAATATCACATGTATGCCAGGATCATTTTCTCATACATGTGATGACAAATAGTGAAGCATCATTTATTACAAGCCAGGTGTTGAATATAAATATGTCTTACAAAGCATACGTCTCGATGGACAACAATAAGTTCATAACATGTAAATAAAATAGCAGCGGAATATTATTCTTGTGGGCTCCGTCACAGGAGTTGCCCGGGGGACTCCATGAACCTAGAATCCTTCTTCGGGTCCGAAGTCTTGATCATTAAACATCACATCATCCTCTTGACCTGAGCAGCAATTTAAACCAACAAATATGCAAGTTTGAGTACCGTGGGTACTCAGCAAGTGTGGGAAAGTTATGTCATGCATGGCTAGAGCAAGGAGAGGTTGAACTCATGGTTAAAGCACTACGCAGTTTGTACCTATCACCTTAGCTTATTAAGCACCTACATTACTACATAGGTGAAATGGTCCCAATCTCCCAACCCATCATCATAATCAAATAACCATAACATCATTTCCAATGTTAAGCTCCCCGCTTAACATCCACAACTTCCAAAGTCATCGTCCTCTAATCATGAATAAGTCCAAGCCGCTCTTGACTGTGAGCACGGCTGTCATGACAGTTTTGACTCTGCAGAGTTTGCACCACTGTACCCACATGTAGTGATTTCATCCCCCGTTGCCGGGTGGACTAAAAGAACCTCCATTATGCCAATGGCTACGAACCACATTCACACTTCCCAGGTGTGTAGCCAGGAGATCACTACGAAGCCTTTACAAAGGGATTCCCGACGAGCGTGGGCCCACTGAGGTTTCACCCCTAACAGCATATAAGAGGCTCCAACCTCGCTGCAGTGGCCCCCTCTTGAGCCTTGCGGTTCATATGGTAGTCCAGCTGACACCTATTCCCCGCACCATCCAACACACCCATACTACGCCGGGGATACACCTAATTAATTGGCCAAGCTGCCCGATCTCAGCATGTGGTTGGCATGGTAAAGCCAGGTTACATGCTCCATGAACCGGTCCTTAGGATCCAGGCAAGTACTAAACACAAACCCGAGTCTCGTGCACCCAGCGCCAACCAAATCATCCAACTTGCCTCGATCCCTACCTCTACATAACTCATAATATCTCATTCAAGAGTAAAGTAAATAAATTGATGATCTCATATCCCAATTATCCCATTCTAAGCATGGTTAAGCATAAGCATATAAATAAATAACATGATAAAATAAATCCCAACCCAAGCTACAAGGAAACAAGGTAATGCAATTCTAGGGAGACTTCCTAGCATGGGTTTCACATTTCAATTGACAATGCAAATAATTCTATCTACACATCCTAGCATAGGATCAAAGTGGTCAAGGACACTTGCCTTCTTCTTGCTGCTCTGAGAATGGAAAGTCTTGGTCTTGGAAGGGGAGAACTTGCTCTTGGGCAGGTTCTACTCATGCCAATACACATAGCAAAAGCAAACAACAATCCATAAGACATAGTTCACACTTTCACTTCATACAAACCACACATACATACCTATGAAAGTCATTCACATTTCTAAGTGTTGGGGTTACTCTACATGTGTTGATTTTTGGCCTACATGCACTTTTAAACATATGTATATGATTTCTAACTTTTGTATTCAGATTTATTATTTGCACACTATATATATGAATTTCAATTGTAAACAAATTCTTTATATTAGATTAACACACTCTTTAACTACCAAGTTTGCATGGAAGGTAATTTTCTATTCCAAGTGGGTTTTTAAACCTTCTACCAAATCCCAAACTGAAGTCTTTGTATTTGGAGACTTCATTAATTATGCATATCTATTTTCCCTTTATTTTCCAGATTTATTTTCTATGCCTAAAAATGAGTTTTAAACATTAAATAGTAGGGCATAACATCTAAACAGAATAGGTTCTGATCTAATATATTAAATAATATGTTTTTGAACTTCTCCTCTGATGTGAACTAATTTAAATTTATTTTACCCATTTTCAGAATTATTTATTAACCTAAAAATGTGTTCCTAGAACTAATAAATATGAACAACACCCAAACAGATTTCATTTCAGCCTAAAATTTATTTTTAGTTCATTCTAAAGTTTTCCAAGTGTTAGTAGAGTTTAAACTTGAATTAGCACATGTGTTTGTCTTTCCTTTTAAATTTAAATCCTAGTCACACATTCAAATTTCTAAACTTAATACCATATAGGGTGAAAAAGGTAAGTTCACCCTACTATAGGGTCTAATTTATTATTTTACAAATTTATAGGGGTCTAACTATGCATAACAGGGGGGTTTTGCTAATTTTTATTAAGTCCAGGGGCTAAAACTGATTTTTAATTGAATTTACATGAATTTCTGAAGTTCTAGGGGCTAGATCAGAAGTTTCCGGGGCTAGCTCGTATTTTCCGAGAGCCCCAGGGGGTAGCGCGTAAGAATCCCGGCCTTTATAATGCGGGGCCGACGTGGACCGTCCGATTTAAAACAGACGGCTGAGATTATAACGTCGAACCGGTACGCGGGGGTTTATGCCTACCGTGCGATTTAAAATAGACGGCGCATAAACGGCCACGTCGCCCTGGCCGGAGCCAGCCCGCGCTGCCCTGCGGCGCGCGGCGGCAGGAGGCGGCGATCTCGCCGGAAAACTTCGGATCTTCGTCTATTCCTCCTAAAACTGGGATTTCATGGCATAGATCGGTAGAGTGAAGGTCGGGGATCTCACCTCGGGGTTTTTCTTGAGCTCGGGGGCCCTGGAAGGCGGTCGGCGACGAGGTCCGAGATGGAATAGCGGCGATGCTCGTCGGAGCTGTGTCTAGGGCGCAAACTACCGAGTTTTCTGCACCTGCGTGATTCCCCGGAGGCGGTGGAACAAGATCGGCGCGTTAGATCAGAAATCCCGAGCAAAGATTGAGAGAAAACGGCCGGAGAAGCTCTGGTTCTCACCGGGAGGAAAAATAGGCGATCGGGATGAAAAAAACGGATGATGCCTGCGCTTATATAGACGAGGGAGGGTGGCGTTCGGTTGGGATCGAGCTGGAGTCGTCCAGAACAGAAATTCGGCTGGGGAAACGCGGGTTTCCGGGGTGGTTTGGATTCGGCGCGCGGAGGAGTCCCGGCGGTTGGTGCGATCGCGTGAGGAAGAAGATGACCGCGGGCCCCACGTGTCAGTGAGAAAGAGAGGGGAGCGCGCGGCTGCGGGCTGGCGCGGGAAAAGGTGGGTTTCGGCCCACTGGCTGGGGTTTTCTGTTTTTATTTTTTTTCCATTTCTTTTCTGGTTTTGATTTGAATTTAAATTCCAAATTAAATTTGAATTTCTGCACCACATGCAATACGTCCAAAAATTCTTTAATTCCCCTCTTAACAGGATTTTTGGGTGTTACAAAATGGGAGTCACCAAAGTCAGTGCATGAAATCCGAAGCTTCCTCGGTTTAGCGGGTTATTACCGGAGGTTCATTCCGGGTTTCTTCAAGATTACTAAACCGATGACGGAATTATTAAAGAAGAATACTAGATTTGTGTGGGGTGCTGCGTGTGAACAAGCCTTCAAGACTCTAGTGAAGCATCTCACAACAGCCCCAGTTCTTGCTCAGCCGGATACGACGAAGCCATTCGACGTTTATTGCAATGCATCTGGCATCGGTCTTGGCTGCGTGCTGATTCAAGAAGGACGAGTGGTCGCTTATGGATCTCGTCAACTCAGAAATCACCAGCAGCATTATCCAACTCATAATCTTGAGTTAGCTGCCATAGTCCTTGTTTTGAATATGTGGAGGCATTACTTGCTCAGAAATCTTGTACACCTCTACATCGACCACAATAGCTTGAAGTACATCTTCACTTAGAAAGAATTGAACATGAGGCAACGAAGATGGCTAGAGCTCGTTAAAGATTATGAACTTGAGATTCATTATCATCTAGGAAAGGCGAATGTGGTCGCCGATGCGCTCAGTCGTAAGGCGCATATCCATCACCTGACTATTGCTGAAATGGATGATGAAGAACCAAGCCTTCGTGTCATCCCGTATGGAGCTCTGTATAATCTCACTCTCATTCCTACCATCCGAGAGGAGATCATTGAAGCTCAACAAAAAGACAAGGGTATGTCTCAAATACGGTGGAGAATAGACAACGGAGAAATGAAATGCTTCTAGAAGGACAATGAAGGTACTTTGTGGTTCAACAACCGGATTGTAGTAGCCCGAGATATGGGACTACGGAAGAGAATTTTGGATGAAGCTCATTTGTCCAAATTTTCCATTCATCCGGGCAGCAATAAAATGTACCAAGATTTCCGTAAGAAGTTTTGGTGGACGCGTATGAAACGTGAAGTTGCAAAGTATGTTTCAAAATGCGATACGTGTCGAAGGGTCAAGGCCGACCATGTGAAGAAGTCGGGCCTATTGCAACCACTGCAAGTACCGACATGAAAGTGGGAAGACTTGAGTATGGACTTCATCATCGGGTTGTCGATGACCTCCCACAACCATGATTCGATTTGGGTAATCGTTGACCGGTTAACCAAATCAGCACAATTCATCCCTGGGCATACAAGATATAATGCAAAGCAGTATGCGGAGCTGTACATAGCACGGATCTTGTGCTTACATGGAGTTCCCCGTACCATTGTGTCGGATAGAGGATCGCTGTTCGTAGCCCGTTTCTGGGAGCAGCTACACGCATCCTTGGGAACCAAACTGATTAGAAGCTCCGCGTGTCACCCTCAAACCGATCGGCAAACTGAGAGGGTGAATCAAATACTGGAAGATATGCTAAGAACGTGTGCCATCCACCACGGTAAGAGCTGGGATGATCACTTACCGTTGGCGGAGTTCTCGTACAACAACGGATATCAGACAAGCACCAAAACGGCACCATATGAAGCTCTATACGGCCGGAAGTGCCGTACACCGTTGAATTGGTGCGACTCCGTCGAACGAGTAACGTTCGTGGTCGATCTTGTCAATGAGGCTGAAGAGAGAGTTTGGATAATATAAAAGAACCTCAAAGCTGCCCAATCTCGTCAGAAAATCTATGCGGGACACAGGCGCCGACCGCTGCATTTCAATGTCGGAGAGCACGTTTATCTTCGTTTATCTCCGATGAAAGGGATTCATCGGTTCGGTGTCAAGGGGAAACTTCCTCCCCGATTCATCGGTCCGTTTGCTATCACGGAGAAGTGCGTGACTGTAGGCTACTGGCTGGAACTACCGGCAAGCCTTGCTGGTATTCACGACATATTTCACGTGTCCCAGCTGTGTGAGTGTTTCAAGTTTACTGCTGCTGTCCGCACCGAAGACATCGACGAGTTGAAGCCGGATCTCACCTATGTCGAGCAACCTATTCAGATTATCGACGAAAAGACCCGGATCACCCGAAACTGGACTTTGAAAGTTTACAAAGTCCTGTGGAGTAATCATACCCCAGAAGAGGCGACGTGGGAAAGTGAATATTATATCCACCAGAACTATCCGGAACTTTTGTCATAAACCTTGTAATTACCCTCCTGTCTCGTTCTTCTTTTGGAATCTCAGGACGAGATTTTTTTAAGAGGGGAGGAATGTAAAGGTCCCAAAAATATGAATACAAAGAAACTCTTGTTTGCACAAAGTTGGTTTTATATGTATGAAAAATGGGACTTGTTAAAACTTTCTCCACATGTGATAACACACATGAGAGCTCTCTTCACACTAGTTCAAATAATTGTTTGAAAACTTGGAACCCAAGAGGGGTCTAAAACCAAGACGGGAAGTTCCCATATGTGTGAGAAAGCTAAAGTCAGATTTGGAACAAATTTGTTCAACTCAAAATTCAAATGAGAACAACACAATGAATTTCAAAACTGTTGTGCTAAAAGTCTCATTTGCAGCAGCCAAATTAAAAATTAGATTTCATATTTGAGTTCCTTAGGTCCAAATTAGTGGGTACGTAAAGTTTCATGATTTGTTAAAATGTTTTGCAACTCATTTTCCAAAATGGACTTCAAATTGCAAAGAATTCAAATACACATTTGAAATTGGATGAAACTTGCCCAATTATCCAAATGCACCTCAGATTTAAACTCCCACAATTTAATTTCACCATTTACAAATTTGGGATATATTTTGGAGAGGGATAAGGAGGAACTGCACTGTGGGACCCACAGGTCAGTGAGGGAGAGAAAGTTGCAAAAGATCTTCAGTAAAGAGGATAGTCTCTGTTTGATGTCTTCAGTCGGTTCACTCGACACAGAGGGGCGCAGCTCTACGGGCGACACCGAGACAACACCGAGGCCACCTCCCGTTGATTTTCATCGCGCTGGAGAGCTGCCTAGGCGTTTTTACCCCACTGCTGTGCTCCTTTTCTCCCACGGCACCGAAGACTCAGCGCTGCTTCTTTCCTCCTCACATGAGAAACCGACCGTAGCTGCCGACGTTCGTTCGATCGCTCGGCCACACCATAGCCTGCATAAAAACTTCATCTGAGCAACCAAACAACACCACAGACCCTTCCACGACCTTCTCACACCATTTCCACGTGAGCTCAGCCTCCTAAAACCGAGAACGCCAAGTTCCCGCGGCGGCCGAAAGACACCGCCACGGACGGCTCTCGTGGACAGCCTCACCCAGGGTATGTCACGGCCGAGCTAGGCCTCCTCTAGACATGCACTACATCCCTACAGCTCACCTCCAAGGCTTGAGCCAAAAGGTGGATCGTCAACGGTGAATTTTGCAAGTTTCTTCCGGCCGGTGTAAACAGGCCCGCGGGTAAGAATCCTTCAAATCCTCATGCTATAATTGTTTAGATCTCTGCAAATTGCATTCACAGGACCTAGACGTGCTTAGCAACATTTCCTCTTTTGAAACCTAGCATGAAACACACGGTGCACGGCGTATTTCCGATCTTCCCGGTGGCGGCTATGGCGGGAAGATTCGAGCGCACGATGAACCCCAGTTTAGAGCCATTTCCGAGCCGTTTCATCCCCATGTTGACCTTCCCCAGTGTCCGCCGGTACTTTAGAGCTTGCAAACCGAAGCTTTGAGGGCTTAGGGCATCGGGGCGACATCGCCGGACTTCCTCCGAGCCGTCGCACCGTTGCGAGGTAGTTTAGGGGCTTCGCCGGTGCGGCGAAATCATCCCATCGTGTTCCTCACACGAATTTTGGGCTTGGCGGCGAGTGGCAGCTCGGGAGTTGGCTGGACGACAGAATTCGGCGAGCTCTGGTGAGCTCCGGCAGTGAGGGCGCGCGGGCGCCTGGAGGTTGAAGAAGCCTCGCCGGGCCCGCGTGTCAGTGGCGCTGAGGGGGCGATCATCTGTGGACTCGGATCCACTGTGGCAATACGGGAAATAGTCCTGTGGCCCCGTGTGGTTTGTTCCAGCACGCGACACGTGCCCCCTGGTCCCACAGACAGGATTTAAACTTCTCCACGATTTATTCAACTCCCAGATATTTCCCCAAACTATAGAAGAGCATAACTTTTGTTAGGAAGCTCCAAATTTAGTGATTCAAATTGGGTTAGATTCAGATTGACAAACTATATCCAAATATGCAACCCAATTTGTATGAAAGTCATTATTTAATTCTGGAAAATTCTTTAAGGCTTTTAGCAAAAGAATTTTTGAGGGAGTTTGGTTCATCCAAAAATCCTCAAATTTTGCCAGAATATACTTTAAAGTGTTATTAGGCTCCTGTAAAAGGTTCATATTATTTGGAATTGATTTGATCAGGGGAATTCATATTGTAAGTTGCTGTGTTCAAATGAATACAGAAACATTTTCAGAGAATTTCCAAAACTTGGAAATTAAGTTCTGGACAATTCTTAGCTCCAAAAATCCTAGGAAAATTCATGCAGGCTATATGAACTATAATTGAAATTGTAGTTCACTAAGTTTGACATGAACATGGGTATTACCTCAGAATTAATTCCTCTTTGCTTAATTACTTAGAGAATTGTTCTGGATAAACCACTCAATGAAAAGTGCTAATTTTTGGTCCAGATGACTTTCTTGTGACAAGGAATTCACATAACAATTTACAGCTCCATTGGAGCTATGGATCACCACTATCTTGTGTAACCTCTTAAGGTGATCAACACCCAAGTGGAGATAGCACTCAACACTTGATCATAGTGCTTAAACCCGACCTAAACCACTAGTACCAGTGTAATTTTAAATTCTTAAACAGAGTTCCAGTTTTTAAACTGTCATTAGATCTTATTAGTATAATCTTTACAATTAAATGCATATACATATTCGTATCGTGTAGCATATACGTTAGAAGGTGAGAAGGACTTGAAGTGAAGATCAAGGAGGTAGGAAAGCGAGTGATCAAGCCCCAAGTGATCTTTACTAACTGATTGTAACCTTAGTCACCTGCAAAACAGACAAGCCCCGGTTTGCATTTGAACAATTTTATGAAGCATTTCCATTTCTAGAGATCATAGCTTTGAATCATTTGATTGCATTAAGTCTAGTTGATATTGAAAACCCCAGCTGCATGACCAGAAATGTCCTAAGAGAGAAAGGGTAGAATAGCACCTCCTCGAGTGAATTTGGCTACGCTAATGTTAGTAGGAAAGGTCCGGTAGAAGTCGAGTAGTCGGAATCTACTCGCGAGTTTAGGGCTGGTTTATTTGGAGCGGGTCAAGAATAGAAATGATGAGGAAAGTTCACACAAAAGAAATAAAGACCGAGCAGGGAGGTTTAGATGCAGCAGGCTGCGGACCGTGCGTGCATAGCCCTGCCTGTGTCGGTTAAGGCCCGTCCGTGCTTGGCCCTGTTGGACAAGTTTGAGTTGTGTACCGGGCACATACTGGCTATATGGGACCCTAGGAAACCGATGTACCTTGAGAGATCCACATTGGAACTTTTCTAACTGCCTTAGTCTTTCGGCGTCAGGGTAGCATGAGGTAATTCGCTCAAGAACATACCACTGCAGGTATGTACCTTGAGGAAGCTTGCGGACTCGGGGCAGTTAGACTGCGTCCTGTGTGGAAGATCTTGGGAAAGGTGGCCGCATACAACGTCAGTCGAGGTTGCTGCTGGCAACTCGGAGTATGGGTGTACGTGTCGTGTAGTCCAGGCGTGTACTGATTCGAATCACCGTTGCTCGCGGTTATATGAGCATACTTGCCCACTGCGTCTTGACGTAGTAACAACTGAACTGGTTTTCTTTTGAACTTGATAAGGCTGTGATGTAACTTGTATTGCAACCATGATTGAATTAGAGATAGGCTCATTATACTTTACTTTCACTTTGTGCAAGGAGCATCGCAACAAAGCGTTTCTTGTTTGATTGTGGAGTTGTGATGCTGTTCGACTCAAGGTCTGTACAATGAGGCTTAAAATCTGAAAGTTAAGGATATACATTAGGCGAGTCCTTTATGCAAATCTAGCTAACCCATCTGCAACCGTCGTGCATGTAGAGTTTCTTGTTTAGGAGAGACGGATCAGTCTTGCCGAGCCTATGTGCTCACGCTTGCTATATGAGTGGTTTTACAGGTTAACATCGATGCTAAGAAGAAGGTTGTCCATTGAGACTCGGAGACTTCCAAGTCGTGAAACACATGGAGAACCCAGTCGCTTCTGTTGTTTTCGTGTTGCTAGCGAGAGGGGTCCGCGGGTTGGACTTCATCTCGAGTGCTCTTTAGTTATTTGACGTGAGTTATTTATAGACTTCTGCTGTAGCTACTTGATGTAAATTATTTACAAAGAAAAACATGTAACCTTCCGCTATTGTTTTATGTAATACATTGTTCCTTATGTGTGCTGTTGTGTGCCGCACAACACAGCACCACCCAATGCGATTCCCGGGCGAGTGCCACATCCCCGTGACTGAACGGGCGGCGTCGGGCCCTGTAATATAAGACATATATTGGAAGGAACCAGCAGAAAACTGGAGAAGATGATCTCAACTTTGCTCTGGAATTTTATAGTGGTCCATAGATCATACAGAGGTATGGCTTGCGAAATTCAGACAAAGTTGATGTAAGATGTGGCCTAAGGAATTTCTTAGCTATTTGGCTTCTCTGAATTCCTATGGCAATTCTAGGGTCTTGGCATGCTTAAATTTTGGTTTTTCAGAAACTTGGGAGTATTATAAGTCCATAGGATTTTGTTTCACCATTTTTGGAGCTTCCTACACAGAGATATGGAATTTACAAGATTAGGCTAAAAGCTGGAAATTTGTTTATGTTACTTTTCCTAATTTTCAGAGACATATAAGATTGAATCATCATTTGGCCTAGCAAATGAGGTCAAAAGCCTCTGAAATTTTTACTGGAGTTCAAGTATATTTGGAAGAATGTCCTGCCAAAAATTGAATTTTCCAATCAACAGAACTCCTGTAATTAATTCCCTAACATTTCAATTAACTGAATTATTGAGCCAAGTCCAGGGATTTTCATAAAAATTGGGATGCACCCCTGGATAGTACTCACTGAGAGGAATCCAATGAAATTTATTTGACAATTTTTGGAGGTTCCTATCAAAAGTTTGAGCATTTGAATTTGAACTAAAACTGAAAATGAGAGAAAAGTTTAAACTCCTGCGCGCTGACCCCACCAATCGAGTTCCTTCTTCCTCACGCGCGGCAGAGCTCGGTGGCGGCTCTCTCCGGCGAGATCCGCCGGAACCGCATTCCCGGCCTCCCCAAGGGCTCAAACTCACTGCCTCTCACTTTAGGGACACGGGCAGCTCGTTTTTGCGGTCGGCCGAGGTCACCAACCACCAGGAAGTCGTCGGCAACGAGCGGCGGTTGCGGCACAACTTCGGCGACGTCGAACTCGCGCTGTGGGCTCTGAATATCCTCCCTGCTGAGGAGGGCTCCGGAGCCAACACGTGCCCTTGGCCTCGGACCAAGCCTCCCCGCTAAGATGAGGTCCAGAGCTGCCACGTGTACCCGGGCTCTTAGTCTCCTCCCCTGTAAGGTGGGCTACGGAGCTGCCACGTGTCCCACGATCCGTCGTGGGACGTGGGTCGATGAAGTCAAGAAGGAAGTGCGCTGTCAGGCCATGCATTTAAGGATCGTGCATTCCCTAGAAGCATGGCTCACGGCGCATGCCTCCGTCCTCCGCCCGTTCGCCATTACGGTGACAAGATAGGGCGGCAAGGCGTGACAGCAGCACAGTGCCGCCCAATGGCATAGTGCCGCCCTGCAGAGCGAGAAGACGCGATGACAAGACGGCGTCTTCATCATCACCTGCAGCATGGTCAGAGGCACTCAGCGCGTCAGGCATGGCGGGTATTAACTCCCCCGCCAACCACTCTACCCAAAGATGTAGGAACCCTAGATCATGTATAGGGTTCGAGCAGCTTCGGAGTCACCTGTCGGGCCCCGGGCCTTATTGTAACCACCCCGGCCTTGAACTATAAAAGGACCGGGGTGTCCACTAGACTAAGGGTTCCGATCAATTCGCAACCCCAAGAACACACACTCATACGCGCAAGCAATACAACAATCACCTTCGTGGACGTAGGGTTTTACGCTCAGGCGGCCCGAACCACGTAAATCTCAGTGTTCACCCGCTCGCTCGAGTTGGATCGCCCTAGGGACGTCAAGCCCCTCCAATCAAAGAACCTCCGCTGGATGCTACTATAGCAGACTGGGGGAAATGTCGTAGCAATACGTTGACAGCCGCACTCTACCAAGAGACTCAACTGGACGCCAACGAATTACCCAGGTCCCCTTCTCGCCCCCACTAATTCGGCCCCGAGACACCATCGGCTTCGGCACAAGCGACCCCCGCACCCAGGGCCGGCAGGCGGTCCAGCATCGGCGGTTAGGGAATGACACTCACAACCACCACTTCACCTCCGGCGACAGCGGGGACCGGGACAGGCGCCGAACTGGAGGCCAGGGCAGGATATTCCCTCGCTGATTCAGTCATCGGTAAGGCAGGCCTCCTCGCTGAGTCCTCAAGCGGGGTCATGGCGCTCGGACCTCCTGCACCAAGGCGTGGATCAGAAAACCGAATCAGGAGAAAGACAATACAGCAAGAGGGAAAGGAAAGTACCTTTCTTGTTGCCGAAGAACGGCGCACGACCCACACGACAAGGACACACTGTCTGGGGAACAGGGAATGGCGGGCAGCGGAACGAAAGCCAGAGTCACCGCTTTCGGCCTTCGAGCACCCAAAAACGCGGAGCCGCGCTCGATGAGAGCCATTGGTCTGGACTCGGCACCCGGCCGGCCCTCCTCCAATGCTCGACCACCCGTCTGCCGTGATCCCTTGAAGGTCAAGGGCCCCACAATGATCCAAGCACCCAGCCCCAGGCCCTCGAAAGGCTAGCGTTGGGCCCCACGCAGGGACGTTCGGTGGGGTCGATGTTTGCCCTGCCCTTCTGTTCCTAGTCACGAGCAGGCTCGGACGCCCGCTCCTCCACCACTTGAGCAGTAGGGGCAAGAGCCTCAGCCGGGCTACCCCTGCTCTCCGTCAACCCGGTGTCATCCTCCGATGATGAATTGGAGGTAGATTCACTGGCCACACGCGTGCACGTGCCGAACGCCTCTGCTTCTCGCATTGGATCTGGTGAGCTTTGGTCTCGTCCCTCTTCCACTTCTTGGTGGCCTACAAGGCGGCCCACGATACCCGCCTCTCCAGGTCTTCAGGAACATTGGGCAGGCTGACGATGCCCCATAGCCCATAAGTATTCGGAGAAGCCGTGCTGAGAGGAGGTGGCCCAGGGAACAGGGCTTGCTGGCGCTCGACCCCAAGATCACCTGAAAACGGAGAGACATCTCCTCCTGAGAAAGCTCTTCGACCGACTCTTGGCACGGATCATTCGACCCCCCTGTAGAAGTTCATAATATGGGGCCAGACCCGGATAGGCAACACCCTATGCCGAATGAAGGTCTGAAGGATATGGGCGCCCTAAAGGCCGCTCCTCCTCAGCTCTCGGACATGTTGAAGGATTGGGTCGAGCCTCCCCATCTCCCTTCTTGAGGTCCTCCACTTCCAAGAATCTTGCTCCCGAGGAGGCCTGCCCGAGAAAGGCGGAAGAGTGGGAGCATTGTTCCTGATGTAGAACCACTGACGCTCCCATCTGATCGGGGGAGGAGGCAGGCGCACGTTGACAAAGTCCGATCGTCCATGGCGCAGTTCGATGATGGCGCCCCCCACGGACGGGAGCGGGGCTTGATCAGACGACGGCGGCACACGGAAGAAGAACCTCCACAACCTGAAATGAGGAGCCATTCCCAAGTACGCTTCACACAAGACGATGAAGAGCAACACTTGGAGAACGTCGTCCGGCGTTAGGTGATGGAGCGCCAGCCCGTACTTGTGCAGCAAGCCATGAAAGAAACTATGTGCCGGCAAACCCAGCCTGCTCAGGTGAAATGCACCCAGCGACACAACCTCGCTGGCCCGCGAAATGGGAAATTGCTCCTCCACGGGGATGTGGATGCCGTGGGCATTGCGCTCCGACAACAGCCCTATCTCCCGAAGAGCAGCGATGCGGCCCAGCCAGAATTCTGACTTCGACCATGAAGACATTGCTAGGCAGGATGGGAGAGTGCGTCGCGCAAGAGGAAGTGGAGTTTTCCCTTTCCCCCTATGGCGGAGACACCGAGAGGAAAGAGCAACGATGGGACAGAGACAAAAGAGGCAGGAAGACGACGGAGCGCTGCACAAGATAGAAAGGAGAGGAGGAAAAGTTGGCGAATGCGAAGCAGGCGAGTGCGCAAAGAAATCCGGGGGGACAAAAAAAATATAAAGTGGGCAGAACAGTGTCCATGCGCTGACAACCGTCAGGTGGCAGGTGGCCCCTCATGACCACCACAACCTCGAGGGAACCGTTACCATAACATCAATCAACACCCGGATTAAAACTGAATATGTCACTAGAGAACTGAGTTGAGCAGCGCCTCCTCAGTTTCCCAATGGTGGAACTGGCCAAAAAGGCACAAGGGGCCCAGCAGGCCGTGATCGTTTGGCTCCATGACGTGAAATCACGAACGAGGCACGGGATTCGAGTCGAGTGGCGCCTCCTCAACCCTTGCAAAATTGGAGGGCATGAAGGGCGACACGACCGTGGAAGGAAGGTAAGTCTCCAGCCCTCATTAATAGGCTCAAAAGTCCCGTGTTCAAAGGCTGGCCAGCGGATGGCTCGGAAGCCACCCGGGACGACCCTGAGTGAGGGGCAAGCGATACAAAGCAGTTCACAATAGAGAAAACTTTGGGAAGGATGAATCCTCCCAACGCTTATAAGCTTGTAGTTGAGTCCCAGCACCACGAGCGCCAAGGTAACCCCCCGAAGGGTCGGCAGCGAGTCGCCCGAGCCAGCGATGAGCTCGGGAACCACGCGCATGCCTCGAGCAGGGATTCCATGAAACATGGGCACCGAAGCCTCGACCAGAAAGCCCCTCGGCATGAAGCAGGGCCAATGGTACCGGCCGTCCAAAACGAACAGGACGAATGATTGGCACTCAGCTCCACCCATTAGGCAGCTCACCAGGCTTGAGGACTCGCCATCGAGGCAAGCCCCCGATCGACCCAACCCCTCTGAGCCACAAACGGATCGCGGATGGTGGGCGAGGCGATCTCGCCATGAACGACAACCCGGCCCCTCAAAAGAGGAATCCGGGGGCTCGCTGCAGGTCCCCAGCGGGGACGACCAATGGTCGTGACCGACCGCTGGAGGTTCACACGTCGAGGCTATCTAAATAAGGCAAGTACTAATGACCCTTTTTATTTATTGCCTTGTTTTTTATTGTGAAGGAGCGAGGCCGGTTGAGGTTAACCCCCTAGCCAAACACCGAGGTCGATCAGGGGGTCGGGGGATACTGATGGAGTTCTGCACTAAGACCCCCGGGGAAGAAGCATGAGGGCATCCCGAGAGGGACGACAGAGCAGGCCCGAGCCCTAGCTTGGGAGGAAGCAAGAAGAGGAGCCCGGGGCCGACCCCTGAGTAGGATGCAATACCCTTCCTCAAGGTGGCCGGGAAAGAAGTCAGAGCCTCGAAGGGAGGACCCGAACCCGACCTCGGGTAGGAGAGAAGAAGATGACCTTCAATGAGGAGCAGGTGCCGCCTCAGCCGAGTGGAAGGATACTCGAGTACCCATCTGGCCCCGGCACTGAATGCCCATCACCTCCAACGAAACCGAAGAGGAGTGGAACACGGGGCGCGCGTGGCGCCTCGGTATGGACTACTCCCCGACGATGAGACGGGTGCAGGTGCAGCAGCAGGCTACGGATACAGCGACTCCATCGAGTACCCTGTCGAGCATACGATAGGACAAGCCACTCCTGCGCCAATGACTTATCTCCTCACTGCGATACGGAAAGAGAAAGACAGAGAATAAATAGAGGGACCTGTCGACCCAAAGAGACAGGCTCTCGCACTTGTAAGAACAACCCCCATTCTTGAGTAAGAACAAGCGAGGCACCTCGGCTGGACGTAGGGCATTTTTGCCCGAACCAGAATAATCCTTCTTGTGTTCTTAGCTAGGCCACCTCGAGGTAGAACATGAGGTACATTCGATTACTAGTTGGAGGTCCAAAAGGCCAACAGAGGTATTCTGCAAAACCGTGTGTGTTTGATGGCATTGATTTTCAGGTTTGGAAGGCTCGGATGGAGACTTACATTCATGCAGAGGGCTTCGCTATCTGGGAGAAAGTCTTTAAACCCTCTGTTGTGCCATCAAATGAACATGTAACAGCTACTAACATGAAGGAAGTTGACAACAACTACAAGGCGCGCAACTTGGTCATTCAAGGACTAACTCAAGCTGGTTTTGATTGTGTTGCTCATCTCAAATCTGTGTATGATGTGTGGAAGGCTTTGTGTGACTACCATGAAGGCTCCAACATAGTCAAGGAGGTACATCAAGACATGGACAAGAAACAGCACATGCGATTTGAGATGCAACCAGATGAGTCGCTTGATGACTTCTTTGCACGTTTCAACAAAATTCTCAGCAACATGCGTACTGTCAATGTTGTTTATTCAGATGCTGAGAATGCTAGGCAATTGTTGAGTGCATTAGGCATGTCAATTTCAGAGATGAAAGACATCTCTATATGTCAATCTACTGTCATGAGTACACTTATATTAGACGTGCTGTATTCCAAATAAAAAAACTCATGAACTTTACATAATATCATGTAAAAACCCCAACAAGTCTCTTGCTTTTGTTTCACAATGTGATATGCCTAGATCTAGCCAGTATTCATCATGTGGTACACTTGCTTTGCTGTCCTCTCTAACCCTTGAACAGATTGAGGACTTCCCGGAGAACCTAGCACTTCTATCAAATCGATTCTCAAAAGTGTTGCAAAGCATGAGAACGAGGACTAGAGGAAGTGATGGCTCTCAAAGATGTTTTGGATGTGGTGAGTCAGGACATTTTCGTGCAAATTGCCCTAACTTCTCAGGTTCTACATCCCGGGATGAAAAGACAGCAAGGTTCAAGCCCTCATCTAACAACAACAGCAGTAAAAAGATAAGGTTTGTGAACCGCAAGGTGGTGCACCGTGTCCTGTCTGCACTTGAACAGATCAACATGAGCGATGTGGACACCGAAAGTGATGAGATGAGAACACTTTGCACAAAAACAACAGCAAGAAGCAAACATTGGCGAGTTTGTGTCTCATGGCAAACAACTCAAGCTCAAGCACGATGGGGGCTGGATTGAACAGCGACAATGGCGAGGTAAATCCCTCCTACGAAGACCTTTCTAATGCTGTTTGTCATATTGGCACTCTTCTTGAGAAAAAGGACAAGAAACTTAGGAAGTATGATGCTAAAATTGACTCAGTAGAATCTGAAATTGAAGGTTTAAAATAATTGATTCCTAGTGATGATTCTTTTACTTCTTGTGAGCTGATTTATGATCAATTGCCCTCTTTTAGAGATATGCATGCCTCTACATTTAATCAACTTGAGCTTGAGATTGAAAAGAATAAAAATCTAGCGGTAACAAGTAGCAAAAACATGAAAGATGCTAGTTGTTCAACCGATTTGCATTGTTCTAGTTGCCATGATCTTAATGTAAAATTGCACGATGCTAGGGCAGAGATTTTTGCTTTAAATGATGCTTTATGTACACAAGAGGTTCATTCTTGTTCTAATTGTAAACTAAAATCAAATACTACATGAGAAAACTGCCTAGTGTTGTCTAAAAAAACTTGATGACATGCATAGCGCACTAGAGTGATTCTGTAATGGGAATAAGAACCTAAACTTGCTTATGAATCCCTGTAAGTCTAGCAATGATATATAAAACTGGTTTAGGTTTTTATTCTCATGCTCATACTAAATCTAATCCAACCATGGTTGTAAAGTCACTAGGGAGTGGTTTGATTGAAACAATCCATAAGCAAAAAGAGGTGGTTTTTAGGTCAGCGGCGGTGTTGTCTCATTCAGATTCTACGAAACTGTTTGCTAGCCCATCTAGACATGAACATAAAAATAAATTTCATTGTAAATTCTGTGGTAGAGATGGATATGTCATAGATTTTTTTATAAACTAGTTAAACAACATAAAAGGAGAAAAATATAGCTAGATCTCATAGCAACGAAAGTACACTTTCTGTTCAAAATGGTAGACGCACTCTCCCTGCTGTATTAAGTCAAAAACATGTAAATTTTGATCCCAAACCTACTGGTTTTTGTGCTACACATGCTACAAATTGTAAGACAGTAGTTGGACGCACGAATTCTCATGTTTTGGTTCATAAACCTGCTGTATTTTCCGAGCTTTCGTGTGCTTTTTCTACAGGACGTCGTGTGACTTAGTACTAGATTCCTAAATATCTTCTTACTAACACCAGTATTGACTCATCGACGTGTTGTGCTGCTGTGTAGGTAGCACACTTGAGGAAGGAGAACATTTGGCTTGTCGATTCAGGATGCTAAGGTCACATGACTGGTAACAAAGGTTCTCCTCCCTCACTTATGTATCACGTGTAGAAAATATTACATTTGCTGATAATTCCTCAACCTCCATTATTGCTAAGGGGTTCTGTTAGGGTTAACAATCACTACACTTTGAAAGATGTGACACTTGTTGAAAACTTGAAATACAACTTGCTTTCTGTTTCACAATTGCTAAAGATAATCTAGAGTTTAGTTTCACTAAAATATAGTTGAGAAGTTGTAGACTTGAAAGGTGAGCTTATATTTAACATGTCCTGGTTTGGAAGGTGTCGGTACCCTCGATACGGGGTACCCCCGCGCACAGGGAAAATTCCTAAAGATCTCGCCCTTCTCCGCAGGGAGAGCTCCGAAGGCGCCACGTGTCCAGCAGGGCCGGACCTCCCTCTCCTCAGAGGAGAGCTCCGGGCCCGCCACGTGGCCAGCAGCATCCAGACCTCCCCCCTCCGCAGGGAGAGCTCCGAAGACGCCATGTGTCCCGTGGGGCCGGACCTCCCTCTCCTCAAAGGAGAGCTCCGGGCCTGCCACATGGCCGACAGAAGCCGGACCTCCCACCTCCGTGGGGAGAGGTCCGAAGGCTCCACGTGTCCCGGGGAGCCGGACCTCCCTCTTCTCAGAGGAGAGCTCCGGGCCCGCCACGTGGCCAGCAGGACGGCGCTGCCTGCCCCCGCGCTGTAGGCAACAGGCGTAAAGACGCACCATACCTTGCCCGTACAAGGTATTCAAGGCCCGCGCCTTCCCAAGACGCGAAGACACGGAGCACGCCTCTGTCAGGTGCCGTTGCGGCCAGTCGCATCACAGACTGGCGCGCCGTGTCAGAGCTTGTCCGCCAATAAACACAGCGACAAGACATCCCCTGCCGCCCCTGCCGTCATCAACCACTACGACTAGCTTGCGGCATGGGCTGGGCGGAAGAACGAAGACTCGGAAGCCTTCGCTAGAGACAACTACCGGCATAACTGCAGATACGGTAGATGGCAGGAAATCTCCCCGGGACCACCTGTCGGGTCCCGGGCCCCCCCTTGTAAGCCGCTCGAGCCTCGGACTATGAAAGGCTCGGGTAGGCAACGTTAGCAAGGGTTCGAACTCGGTGAACTCGCATCCTAGGCATTACTCACCCTCAAGATCAGGACTCCGGTTCTGAGCAACAAGCAATACAGCAAGCACCTCTGCTCACCGTGGACGTAGGGTTTTACGCTCTGGCGGCCCGAACCACGTAAAATTCGCCATGTCAAGCTTCTCCCTCACTCGTCCCTAACGCTTAAGCTCTCCGCAAGCGACTAGCCCCTCCGAAAAAGAACCTCCGCGGGCTGCCCAGAGCAGGTCCGGGGGAAGTGTCGACCACACACTTCGACATTTGGTGTGCCAGGTAGGGGGCTTTTCCCTTGCGCGATGAGCTTCTGCCGACGAAGATGACAAAACTTCCTTCAGCGGCAAGCTCTCCTCCCCCGCGTTCACGACGGACGTGACAAGCGGGGACTACATCTTGACGCACTCTGGACGGAGTGTGTCGGCGCAAGCTGGAAGCCAGCAGCCGACTCCGGCAACGCAGGCTCCAGCAAGCGTCATATCTTCTGCAGCGCTGAGAGTCCCCCACGGGGGCGCGCTAGCTGCAGAAAGAGCGCTACTGTGCAATCCACCTGCTGGGGACGCGCCTCAGTCAGCGACCCAGCAGTGGATTCGCGAAGTAGACCGTCTCGTCGTCGCCGCCGCAAACCCTCGACTTCGGCGGGGACGACGTTCTGGCCAACCGGCTGTATCGCTGACGTGCACGCCAACGGTTGACGGACAGACGGCAGATTCCAGCTCCACCAGGCTCCCATCGACGGACCTGAGGACAGAGCTGGAACGATGCCACTTGGGCCAAGATGCCCGAGTGTTCCTCAAGCGACGACAAGAAAGGCGTCGCAGCCAAGAGGTTGGCGACAGCATGACGTCTGCCTCGACCCTGCCTGAGGCGCAGACTTTCGCCACGTGATCTCAGCCCCAGGCATGCACCGCGCAGCATATGCCACAGCCATATGCCCTGCAAACGGCACCCTCGGTTTATGGCGCAGCCTTGCCCATACCGGGGTACACAGTACCAGCAGCGAACCAAGCGTTCGCGGCTCCAACGCCTGCAGCAGCTGGAGCAGGATGTGCGGCCCTGGCGCCCCACCTTCGCTTCGCGTGGTGGCCGTGCAAGTTCTGGCCGCACCTGCCCGAGAAGTACGATGGCAGCGTCAACCCGGCGGAGTTCCTCCAGATCTACTCCACCGCCGTACTTGCCGCAGGAGGGGATGAGGCCGTCATGGCCAACTACTTCCCCGTCGCCTTGACCGGCCCAGCCCGGTCTTGGCTCATGAACCTCCCCCAGGGTTCCATAACCTCCTGAGGAGAGCTCTGCCGGCAGTTCACCGCCAACTTCGGCAGCTCCTACACCCGGCCTGGCACGGAGCTCGACCTCCACGCCGTCCAGCAACAACCTGGAGAATCGCTGCGCTCCTTCATCCAGCGGTTCTCCCAGGTACGCAACACCATCCCACACATTCAAAGTGCTTCGGTGGTGGTGGCGTTCCGGCAGGGTGTCCGGGACGAGAAGATGCTTGAGAAGCTCGTGACCAGAGAGGTTCGCGACGTCTCAGAGCTCTTCAGCCTGGCGGACAAATGCGCCAGGGCAGCAGAAGGGCGGAACTGGCACTCTCTGCCAGCCTCCGAGTCAGGAGGACAGCCCGGATCGGGCGCTGCTTCCTATGGAAGGAGCAAGAAGACCAAGAACCGGGGCGGTGGCAAGATGAAGTCACCGGCCGCGGCTCCCGTTGCCGCAGCAGCGGCACCCAGTGGAGCTCGGGGGCCACGCCCCGACAAAAGGCAGCGACAGTCACCAGCTCCAGATGGTGACCAAGGCGAGCTATGCCCCGTGCACGGCAGCTGTCGCCATACTGCTGCCAAGTGCCGGGAGATTCAGAAGCTCGCGGAGCGCTTCCGCAAAGGGAAGCAGCTCCGGACTGATGCCCCACCCTTCTGTTAAAGGGAGGGCAAGCAGAAGGCCAACGCCCCAGACAACGTCGACCACCAAGTGGAGTTCCAGGAGCCTCAGCGCGCCGTGAAGGCGGTGCGCAACCATGAGGACTCCAGCTCCAGCGATGACGAGTGTTGAAAGAGGCTCTACGTCATCTACGGCGGGTCCGCTGACCCCTCGTCCCGAAGCGCGGTTAAGACTTTGCGCCGAGCGGTAGCGTCGGTGGCTCCACTCCCAGGTGCCGCACCGCACCTCAAGTGGATGGGAACCCCCATCAGCTTCGATGACACCGACTGCCCCAGGAACATGGCTGGGGCTGGCCAACTACCGCTCTTGGTAGTTCCCACCATCGCCAACGTGAGGATGTACCACGTTTTGGTAGATGGCGGAGCTGGGCTGAACCTCATCAGCCACGCAGCTTTCCAGAAGCTGCAGATCCCGATGGCCAAGCTCACCCCGTCGAGCCCGTTCTCAGGGTTAGGGCCGGGACAAGTCGTCCCCTACGGCAACATCAGCCTTCCGATGACCTTTGGGGCACCGGACAGCTATCGGACAGAGTACATTCTGTTCGACGTAGCGGAGATCGACCTCCCCTTCAACGCCATAATCGGCAGGCCAGCCCTGTACCGGTTCATGGCAGCAGCCCACTACGGCTACCTCGTCTTAAAGATGCCTACACCAACAGGCATCCTCAGGATTCATGGAGACCGCACTGCTGCAGTGTCGGCCTTGGAAAAGCTCCAGGCACTTGTGACAGCACGAGCACCAGCCCCTGGCAGTGCGGAACCAGACCGGCTCCACCCGACTGCACGCCACCGTGCCTCTGCCGCTGCACCCCGTGTGCAACCCCTCGACGAGGGCGATGTCCCCCTGAAGGTCGTCCAAGTCGGCGCCGACGCTGCCCAGACCACCCGGGTAGCCGGGGGCCTGGATAGCAAATAGGAAGGCGTGCTCATCACCTTCCTCCGGCACAATGTCGACATGTTTGCATGGCAGCCGTCGCAGATGCTGGGGATGCCTAGGGAGGTGATTGAGCACCACTTGAAGATCTTCCCCGACGCCCGGCCAGTCCAACAGAAGCCTCGCAAGCGGTCCATCGAGCGGCAGAACTTCATCCAAGAAGAGATCAAGAAGCTGCTGGATGCTGGCTTCATACGGGAAGTCCATCACCCCCGGTGGTTGGCGAACCCCGTCGTTGTCCCGAAGGCCGGTGGGAAGCTCTGGATGTGCATCGACTACACCAGTCTCAATAAGGCATGTCCCAAAGATCCATTCCCGCTTCCCAGAATAGATCAAATAGTAGACTCGACATCAGGCTGCGATATGTTGTGCTTCCTAGACGCCGACTTGGGTTTCCATCAGATCCCTATGTCTAGAGAAGATGAAGAGCACACCTCCTTCATCACAGTAGATGGCCTGTATTGTTATGTCTCTATGCCTTATGGCCTAAAGAATGCTCTCCCCACCTTTGTACGTGCAATGCACAAAACCTTTGGAGAGTTAATAAGAGACTTAGTTGAGGTTTATGTCGATGACATCGTTGTCAAGGTCAGGCAGAGTTCATCCTTGTTAGATAACTTAGCCTTAGTCTTTGAAAAATTGCGCTCCACGCGCACCAAGCTGAACCCCGACAAATGTGTGTTCGGTGTATCCTCTGGGAAACTCTTAGGATTCCTGGTCTCACACTGAGGAATTGAGGCCAACCCAGAGAAGATCAAGGCCACCGACTTGATGCGGCCTCCCGCCCGCATCAAAGAAGTCCAGAAACTCACGGGATGCCTGGCCACGCTGAGTCGGTTTATACCGAGGCTAGCAGAGCGAGCGCTCCCCTTCTTTAAGCTCCTGCGCAAATCCGGTCCATTTGTCTGGACTGACGAAGCAGAAGAAGCTTTCCAGGAGTTAAAGCAACTCCTGACGACCCTACCTATCATGGTAGCCCCCGGGCCCGGAGAGCGTTTGTTGCTCTACATCACAGCGACAACTGAAGTGGTGAGTATGGTCCTCGTCGCAGAGCGGCCGGACCTCTCATCATCACAGCCTGCTCCGGTAGCGGGAGACAGAACCCAGGAAACCTCGGAGGTCCAAGACGGCCTCCCGGACCTCGAAGACAACATCCCGGAGGTCCAGGACGGCCTCCCGGACCTCCAAGACAACCTCCCGGAGGTCCAACGGGACCCCCCGGGGGCCCAACGGGACCTCCCGGAGATCCAGTGGGACCTCCTGGAGCTCCCGGAAAACCAGCGGGACCTCCCGGAAGGCCAAGGCGGCTTAGGAGCCTTCGAGTCCCAACTCCCAGAAGCCCCCCTGGACCCACTCACCTCCGGCAGGCCTGAGCCAATGGATGAAGACCTCTCTGACCTGAGAGAGAGGGTCCAGACCATCCAGAGGCCTGTCTACTACATCAGCGAAGTCCTCCATGACGCCAAGACAAGGTACCTGGAGGTCCACAAGCTGCTGTATGTAGTGCTCGTGGCGTCCAGGATGCTCCGCCACTACTTTCAGGCCCACCGGGTCTCGGTGATCACCTCCTATCCGCTGAAGACGATCCTTCACAGCCCCCATGCGACTGGCAATGTCGCTAAATGGGCAGCGGAGCTGGCGGAGTTTGAGCTGGACTTCCTTCCTCGCCATGCAGTCAAAAGCCAAGCGCTGGCTGACTTCGTGGCTGAGTGGATGCCAACGAAGGCTGACCCAGGGGGCCACGAAGACGGTGAACCAAAGCATCAAGCTCCGGTCTTCACCGGGCCTCACTGGACGCTCTTCTTTGACGGCTCCTCGTGAAAGCAGGGGGCCGGTGCCGGCGTACTGCTTCTCATGCCATCGGGGGAGCAGTTTGGGTACATGGTGCGTCTCAATTTCAAGGCAACCAACAACATGGCAGAGTATGAAGCACTCATCTTTGGCCTACAGACAGCCCTGTCTCTTGGCGCTCGCCAGTTGTTGGCACAGGGCGACTCCCAGCTGGTTATCAAGCAAGTTAATGGTGAATGCTCCTGCAATGACCCACAGCTAGCTGCTTATCTGCTCCACGTGCAGATGTTGGAGAAAGACTTCCTCGCCTTGAACCTGCGCCATATACCGCGCGCTGGCAATGCCACAGCTGACGACCTCTCAACGAAGGCCTCCACCGGAGCCCCTGTGCCCGAAGGAGTCTTCGAGAGGATGTTGCTGTGGCCCACAGCCCGGCCCGCCGAGCCGGACGAAGGGGGCTGGATCAGCACCTCGAAGCTGGTGGTCCCGGCGGCCCTGCAACCATGGACGCCGCCAAGGATCATAAGCGTCACTGGGGACTCCGTGCAACCCAGCGCTCAAGATCCAGAAGCTCAAGTCAGACCCGATGCATGGATCACGGAGATCCGGGACTACTTGAAAGATAACATCCTCCCTGATGAACGTGTATCCGCTGAACGGATCGTGCGCATGGCTAAGAGATACGCGCTGGTAGAAGGGGATCTCTACCGGCGTGGCGCCAACCACATCCTATTGTGGTGCATAACCAAGGGGGAAGGCTGCGACTTGCTCGCTGAGATCCATGGAGGCGAATGTGGGAGTCACTCTTCCTCACGCACGCTTGTCGGTAAAGCCTTCCGGCATGGCTTCTACTGGCCGACAGCACTCCAGGATGCCGTCAAGCTGGTCGAGAGCTGCAAGGCGTGCCAGTTCCACGCCAAGCAGATCCATACACCGGCTCAGGCGGTACAGATGATCCCGCCCTCATGGCCGTTCACCGTATGGGGGTGACCATTCCCCAGAGCCGTCGGGGGATTCCGGTACTTCTACGTAGCCGTTGACAAGTTCACCAAGTGGCCGGAAGCCACACCCGTCGTCACCATCAACAGGCAGTCCGCAGTAAAATTCATCAAGTCCATCGTCTGCCGGTTTGGGGTCCCGAACAGAATCATCACTGACAACGGGACCCAGTTTACCAGCGCAGCGTTCCAAGAATACTATGAAGACCTCGGCATCCAAGTGTGCTATGCCTCCGTTGCTCACCCAAAGAGCAACGGACAGGTTGAGAGGGCCAACGCCGAGATTCTTTGGGGCCTCAAGACCCACACCTATGATGGCTTGAAGAAACATGGCGCCAAATGGGTGGACGAGCTTCCGAGCATACTATGGGCTAACCGGACATCCCAGAGCCGGGCCACTGGAGAGACACCCTTCTTCATGGTGTACGGAGCCGAGGCTGTGCTTTCCCCAGAGATCACCATGAAGTCTCACCGTGTCCGAGCTTACAGCGAAGCCACGCAGGACAACCTCTGGCGTGAAGACCTCGACCTCGTCAACGAGGTCCGGTTACATGCAGCACTCCGCAACGCATGATACAGACAAGCGCTCGGGCGCTACCACCAAAGGTCTGTGTGTGTCCGGGAGCTGCAGGAAGGTGACCTGGTGTTGCGGCGCATACTTTCTCGCGAAGGGACCCACAAACTCTCCCCCAGCTGGGAAGGCCCCTTCCGAGTCACGAAAGTGTGTCGCCCCGAGTGCGTACGCCTTTCCACCGAGGATGGGGATCCGCTCCCGAACCCCTGGAACATCGAACACCTCCGTAAGTTCTACCCTTAGAGCAATAGTAGGACAGTCTCTTCTTTTTAATAGATCCCATAGAGTCCAGGAACAGCGCTCGGAGCAGCTAAGTCTCAGGGGACGGTTCAGGACTACGTTCAGCTTGGCCTGGTTCTGACCCTAAGCGCGTAGAGTCTTGCTTCCCTTTTTAATGGGGCGGGTCGCTGCCTCCATGTTTAGCCTGCCTTCCTCCTATGGAAATTTATAGGGAAAGAACCTGTCCTACTTAGCTCTTCCCTTATGCTCATTCAAATTACATATTAATTTTTATGACCGAATTTCCTGGGGATGTTCACCATACACTCAGTCCCCTTTTCCCATTCTCACCTCTAGTCGACATTTGGTGTCCTGCCTGGGGCGGTCACGTTTGAGATACCTGCCGATGGCCAGGGGGCCCCGAGCCCCCAGCACGTCGCGCACTAAAATTCCCAAGCACCTTGCACCGGATCAGGATTGTAAGCCAAATAAGACTATGAGATCGGGAAGGGGGGAGCCCCAAGGAGAATTACGTTTCCCTTCTTTGTGTGCAGGACCCTTCGGCCTTGGCTCCCCGCAGGAGTATGGTAGGAGTACCCAAGCAATTGGCCACACCTACCAGGGGGCCGCTACGGACCGCGCAAGACCGAGAGATCCGGACCCCGCCCCCTCCGCAGGGGCGGGCTCCGAAGGCCCCACGTACCTGGCAGGGTCGGAGCCCCCCCCCCCCTGCTCAGCGGGTAGCTCCGGACCCGCCACATGGCCGGCAGAGCTGGGTCTCACCCCATCCTCATGGGTGAGCTCCGGAGACTCCACGTGTCTCACGAGGCCGGGCCTCCCTCCCCTCAGAGGGGAGCTCCGGGCCCGCCACGTGGCCGGCAGATCCGGACCTCCCCATCCTCATGGGGCGAGCTCCGGAGACCTCCGGGGTCCTTAATACAATAAGGACCCAGGGAAGGTGTCTGTGCAGAGCTTCGAGATTGGTGAAGGCCTCTGGGTACCTTGCGGAGCTAAGGGCTCGGTCAGGCGAAACCAAGAAGAAGATAGGCATAACAGGCACAAAAGGTCACAAGAGTCTATTTATTCATGACTCCATGAGCTGGACTACAGACTCGAAAAAAAAAGTAATAAAGAGAAGAGTCCTAGGGTTCCCCTGGCACATCCAGAACCTAGAAGCTACAAGAGCGGCCACGTCCCCGACTTCAGCCCTGGCGGCGTTCTCCCGCTCTGCGACTCGAGCGCGGGGATCACCTCGGCCACCACCAGCGCAAGGGCCGCTGTCATCAAGGGCCGCTAGAGCCCACCGTCGCTGCCGACAGCTGCCCCGCAGTCGCTCGAACTGACGGAGCAGGGGATGCTTCTGAAGCCCCCTCCGCCGCTTCAGCAGTTTCCTTGGAGACTCCACCGCCTGAAGTCCTCCTCGGCGCTTCAGCAGTTTCCTTGGAGACTCCTCCACCTGAAGCCCTCCTCGGCGTGTCAGCGGTTTCCTTGGAGACTCCACCGCTTGAAGCCTTCCTCGACGCATCAACAGTTTCCTCGGAGACTCCACCGCCTGAGGAGGGAGGACGCAATGCCTGGGAACCTTCAGCCTATCGTCGCTCAAGAAGAGTCCCGTCGGGATGATGAACCCGAGGCCTCTTGGGGTCGCCACCGGATGGGGCGCCACCTCCAGAAGCAGGGCGTGCAGGCTCCCTGGATCCCTGACTTGGCGCAGATGCCGCCACCGGAGGAAATCGAGTGCGCTCCTCCTCCGAAGGCGGGTTAGAAGCCATGGCAGAAGACAAGGCCGCACGCACTCAAGGAAGGTGCAAGCGCTGGAAGTCTTATAAGGGGAACCTACCCGCGTTGCGGCTTCCCTTCACACTTTCCAGGTACGATTCAAAGCGATTCGAAACTCTTCGAATACACCGCATGAGCAACCGCTTCGGCTCCAAGACCGAGCGTCGATGACAGGTGGACCCAAGTCGTCCAGCTGAATCGGTGGGTCAAGAAGTCAGTCTCCCAAGGAGACGAGCCGGCAAGGCGCTTCGGCGGTTCCCGAAAAAAGCGCCGCAACATGCAGAAGTGGCAGCCTTGGGAACCGCCGCAGTAAAAGCAACCATCAAGTGGGCGCACGCTCCCATGATCCCGCGACTGTTAGTGCTCCAGCAACGGTCAATGCGGGACTTAGAGAAAGTGCGCGGAACGGAAGAGACGGAGGCCCCACCTCGAGCTCGCTACCTCCCCCGAGATGGGCCCGGGGGCCACTGTCGGTACCCTCGATACGGGGTACCCCCGTGCACAGGGGAAAATGCCTAAGGATCTCGCCCTTCTCCGTAGGGAGAGCTCCGAAGGCGCCACGTGTCCAGCGGGGCCGGACCTCCCTCTCCTCAGAGGAGAGCTCCAGGCCCGCCACGTGGCCAGCAGCAGCCGGACCTCCCCCCTCCGCGGGGAGAGCTCTGAAGGCGCCACGTGTCCCGCGGGGCCGGACCTCCCTCTCCTCACAGGAGAGCTCCGGGCCCGCCACGTGGCCAACAGAAGCAGGACCTCCCCCCTCCGAGGGGAGAGGTCCGAAGGCTCCACGTGTCCCGGGGGGCCGGACCTCCCTCTCCTCAGAGGAGAGCTCCGGGCCCGCCACGTGGCCAGCAGGACGGCGCTGCCTGCCCCCGCGCGGTAGGCAGCAGGCGTAAAGACGCACCATACCTTGCCTGTAAAAGGTATTCAAGGCCCGTGCCTTCCCAAGACGCGAAGACGCGGAGCACGCCTCTGTCAGGTGCCGTTGTGGCCAGTCGCATCAAAGACTGGCGCGCCGTGTCAAAGCCTGTCCGCCAATAAACACAGCGACAAGACATCCCCTGCCGCCCCTTGTAACACCCCAAAACCTGTTAAGAGGGGAATTTAAAAAATTTTGGACGTATTGCATGTGGTGCAGAAATTCAAATTCAAATTGGAATTCAAATTCAAATCAAAACAGGAAATAAAAAGAAAAAGAAAAAAAACCAAAACCAAAACCCCCGGCCAGTGGGCCAAAACCCACCAGCCGGCCCACCCGCCCCCGCGCCAGCCCGCAGCCACGCGCTCCCCTCTCTTTCTCTCTGACACGCGGGGCCCATGGTCATCGTCTTCCTCGCGCGATCGCGCAAACCGCCGGGACTCCTCCGCGCGCCGAATCCAAACCACCCCGGAAACCGGCGTTTCCCCAGCCGAATTCTGGTCCCGGACGACTCAAACCCATGCGACGTCTATTTTAAATTGCACGGTAGAATTAAAACCCGCCCATACCGGTTCGGCGATCTAATCTGAGCCGTCTATTTTAAATGGGACGGTCCACATCAGCCCCGCGTTATAAAGGCCGGGATTCTTATGCGCTACCCCCTGGGGATCTCAGAAAACACGAGCTAGCCCCAGAAACTTCTGATCTAGCCCCTGGAACTTCAGAAATTCATGTAAATTCATTTCAAAATCAGTTTTAATCCCTGGACTTAATAAAAATTAGGAAAACCCCTCTGTTATGTGTAGCTAGACCCCTGGAAATTTATGAAATAATAAATTAGACCCTGTAGTAGGGTGGATTTACCTTTTTGACCCTATATGATATTAAATTCAGAAAATTGAATATGTGAATAGGATTTAAATTTAAAAAGGTGAGGCAAACACATTGTAAATTCAAATTTAAATTCTCCTAGCATTTGGAAAACTTTAGAATGAGTTAAAAGTAGATTTTAAGCTGAAATGAATCTGTCTAATTGATTGTTCACATTTATTAGTTATAGGGACACATTTTTAGGTTAGGAAATAATTCTGAAAATTTGTAAAATAAATTTAAATTAGTTCACATCAGAGGAGAAGTTCAAAAATATATTATTTAATATTTTAGATCAGAACCTATTCTGTGTAGATGATGTGTCTTACTATTTTCATAATAAAGTTCACATTTAGGCATAGAAAATAAATCTGAAAATATAGGAAAATAGGTATGCATAACTAGAAAACGATAAATGAAGTTTCAAATCCAAATATTTCAGTTTAGGATTTGGTAGAAGATCTGAAAGCCCATTTGGAGTAGGAAAATACCTTCCATGCAAACTTGGTAGTTAAGAAGTATATTAATTAAATTTAAAGAATGTATTCAAATTGAAAATTCATATATAGTGTGCAAACAGAAATCTGAAATACAAAAGTTAGAAATCATATACATATGTTTAAAAGTGCATGAAGGCTAAAATCAACACAGCTAGCGTAAACACAACACTTAGAAATGTGAATGATTATCATATGTATGTATGTGTGGCGTGAAAGTGTGAACTATATCTTATGGATTGTTGTCTTATTTTGCTATGTGGGTTGACATGAGTAGAACCTGCCCCAAAGCAAGTTCTTCCCTTCAAGGATCAGGACTATCCATTCCCAGAGCAGCAGGAAGAAGGCAAGTGTCCTTGACCACTTTGACCCTATGCTAGGATGTGTAGATAGAATTATTTGCATTGTCAATTGAAATATGAAACCCATGATAGGAAGTTTCCCTAGAATTGCATTATCTTGTTTCCTTGTAGCTTGGGTTAGGATTTATTTTATTATGACATTCATTAATATTACTTATGCTTAGCCATGCTTAGAGTGGGATAAGTGGGATATGAGATCATCAACTTGTTTACCTTACTCTTGAATGAGACATTATGAGTTATGTAGAGGTAGGGATCGAGGCAAGTTGGATGATTTGGTTGGTGCTGGGTGCACGAGACTCGGGTTTGTGTTTAGTACTTGCCGAGATCCTAAGGACCGGTTCATGGAGCATGTAACCTGGCTTTACCATGCCAACCACATGCTGAGATGGGGCAGCTTGGCCAATTAATTAGGTGTATCCCCGGCGTAGTATGGGTGTGTTGGATGGTGCGGGGAATAGGTGTCAGCTGGACTACCGTATGAACCGCAAGGCTCAAGAGGGGGCCACTGCAGCGGGTTGGAGCCTCTTGTATGCTGTTAGGGGTGAAACCTCAGTGGGCCCATGCTCGTCGGGAATCCCTTTGTAAAGGCTTCGTAGTGATCTCCTGGCTACACACCTGGGAAGTGTGAATGTGGTTCGTGGCCACTGGCATAATGGAGGTTCTTTTAGTCCACCCGGCAACGGGGGATGAAATCACTACATGTGGGTACAGTGGTGCAAACTCTGCAGAGTCAAAAACTGTCATGACAGCCGTGCTCACGGTCAAGAGCGGCTTGGACTTATTCATGATTAGAGGATGATGACTTTGGAAGTTGTGGATGTTAAGCGGGGAGCTTAACATTGGAAATGATGATATGGTTACTTGATTTTGATGATGGGTTGGGAGATTGGGACCATTTCACCTGTGTAGTAATGTAGGTGCTTAATAAGCTAAGGTGATAGGTATTAATTGCGTAGTGCTTTAACCATGAGTTCACCCTCTCCTTGCTCTAGCCATGCATGACATAACTTTCCCACACTTGTTGAGTACCCACTCTACTCAAACTTGCATATTTGTTGGTTTAAATTGCTGCTCAGGTCAAGGGGACGATGTGGTGTTTAATGATCAAGACTTTGGACCCGAAGAAGGATTCTAGGTTCATGGAGTCCCCCGGGCAACGCCTGTGACGGAGCCCACAAGAATAATATTCAGCTGCTGTTTTATTTATATGTCATGAACTTATTATCGTCCATCGAGACGTATGCTATGTAAGACTTATTTATATTCGACACCTGGCTTGTAATAAATGATGCTTCACTATTTTTCATCACATGCATGAGAAAATGATCCAGGCATACATGTGATATTCACTCGGTTATTCTTCGGAGAAACCGGGTGTGAAAGAAGTGGTATTAGAGCCAAGGTTGCCCGTAGGAACATGGACCTAGGTAGAAATGGACGTAGTTAAGGACCCTATTTTCTAAAAAACTATTTTACAAAGGTATGGGTTCAAAAGTGTTATTTAATGGGCCACTTTATTCATCTTACCCCAACTTTTATTCAAAATAGGATTTTTATTTAAAATCTTATCTAACTTAATTTTAAATGCTTTATGTTTTAGATGGTTCGCGTGAGCCGCACCGCCCGCAAGTCCACCGGAGGGAGAGTTCCCGTAGTTGCCCTTGCCCTGAGAGAGGAGAACCGACCGGTGACGTATCTCTCCTACGGATTGGCAGTAGGAGGCTTGTTGCGCCGTCTTCGACGTATGCTCCACGCCGCCGGCAATACGGGCAAGCTAATCATATAGCTCCACCCGGACCATCCATGAGAAGCGGGAAGAATGGAGTTCGGAAATGAGGATTATCCATGAAAATCATCTTCTTAAGATCCACCGCTCTCCAGCTTGCCGAGCGACACAGGTCGATGCGGAGAAGGATGTCACCTAGGAGGCCATCACCTGCCAGAGTCACATCTACCGTCACCACCTGGACAGGACTGAGTACATGTATGTTCTCCAGCGTGAGAGTGGTACGACGGAGTACAAGTACCCGCCAGTGCAGCAAGGGACTTCCCATGAGCACATGGACCTGTGCTTGGAGGATGCTGCTATGCTCAGCACTCGACTGCAGGAGTGTCCGCAGGAGCTTCAGTATGTTCGTGACACCCTGAAGGAGACTGAGGCATTGCTTCGAGCCAGCTTGAGGGCGAGAGAAAGAGGAGATGGGAATGAACTATGTGTCACCGTGAATGACACATGGACTCCTGACTCCCCAGATCGCCGAGCGAGCAGGCGTCGCCGCACTTCTCCACCAGCAGCTTCCCCACCCAAAGCGAAGTCAGAGGGCAGCCACAATAATGAGGAAGATCCCGAGGAGCCAGCTCAGTGATACGAGTGTTGTAGAGTCCTTTCCCATAGTTCAGCAGGTTATCGAGTAGGCGAGTCAATACCTTAGTTAATGGTGTGTTAATGTGTGGTGTGTGACGTGAGTTGTGGAAGCCATGAGCAATTGTCCACAACCTCGTCTTCAGATTGTTTTGCTTTGATGTGTGAACCCCTATGAAATTAAGAGTGCATTTATTTTCGCGTGTGACATGAAACCCTCAGAAAATATAAATATAATAAGGTCTCAAAATTTTAAATTTTAAACAAGCAAATTGGGAAGTTAATACGTGATGCTTTAAATTGACATTTGGTTGATCAGGATAGATGGCCGGAAGAGGAAAGGGTCGTGGTGCCAACCCCGCCAACAACAACAATGAGGCCGGCAACCCTCATCTTTCTGGAGGACAAGACAAGGGTGGTCGCCGTGAAGGAGTTGATCCCATCCACCAAATGCTTGAAAATCAGAATCAGCTCATCCAGAGCCTGACTCAAGTGGTGGCCAACTTGCACCAAGCTCCACCTCCACAAGCTTCACCACGCCAACCAAGGTTGAGTGAGTTTCTAGAGACTCAACCTCCAAAGTTTGCAAGTGCTGCTGAACCTCTGGAGGCAGATGATTGACTAAAGACCATTGAGAGCAAGATGAGGATCATACAATGCCAAGGATATGAGAGGGTGCTGTTTGCCTCTCACCAATTGCATGGACCTGCTGCTGATTGGTGGAGCGCTTACGTGGCCCCCCATCATGACCCTGAGAACATCACTTGGGAAGAGTTCAAGTGTAGCTTCCGCAACCATTACATACCCAGGGGTAAACTCAAAAACAAGAGAAAGGAGTTCTTGGGGCTGCAGCAAGGAAACATGACTGTGAGGGAATACCTCACTAAATTCACCCAACTATCCCGTTATGCCCCACGGGGCATAGAGACTAATGAGCAGAAACAGGATTGCTTCGTGGAAGGACTTACAGCAGAAATGCAGTGTGCAATGTCCTCCAACGAGTATGAAAGCTTCCAAAAGATGGTGGACAGAGCATTTGTTGTAGAAAGGAAGCTGAAGGCCTTGGAAAATGAAAACAAGAGGAAGGCGGGATGGTCACACCAAGCCTCGGGTAGCAACACCCGCCCACATCTGATGCAGCAACCCGCAGGGCAGACGAGTCGTGCTGCGGTACCCTACTCCGCGCCGATAGGATACAACCCAAATTTCAGGCCTCCGTCAGCACCAACACAGCCACAACATCAGTTTGTACAGCAGCCTCGCCCCGCATATCAACCTCGACCAGCAGTACAAGGACTCCCGAACCAACCCCAAGACAACAAAGGCCAGGCACCTAAGGTCGTGGTGCAATGCTTTAACTGTGGTGAAGTGGGGCACTACGCCCATAAGTGCCCAAAGAAGAAGCCCGTGCAGCCGCAACAGCAGAATGTGATGCGAGGACGGGTGAACCACATGACCATGGAGGAAGCGCAAGAGGCACCTGATGTGGTAGTTGGTAAGTTTCCTGCCAATTTACACATTGTAACCCTGTTGTTCGATTCTGGTGCTACCCACTCGTTCATTGCCCAAGGGTTTGTTAAGAAGCATGATTTAGCAACAACACAAATGAACCATATGCTAGCCGTAAACTCTCCAGGGGGAGAAATAAGGACAAGACAAGTGTGTCCCAAGGTGAATCTAGACATTAATGGGGTAGTATTTACTGCCAACCTCATAGTGATAGATTCACAAGGGATAGACATTATTTTGGGCATGGATTGGTTGACCAAACATAAGGGAATCATCCATTGTTCGACCAGAACGGTGGAACTAACTCACCCTAGTGGCACAAGAGTACAGTTTATAACAATACAAGAGCCTAGGAGGGACATTAAATTAAATCAAGTTGAGGTGAAAGTGGAGGAGATCAGGATTATCATGGAATATCCAGACGTTTTTTCCGGAGTTGTCAGGTATGCCTCCCGATCGTGAAGTGGAATTCGCAATTGAGCTAGTGCCTGGAACAGCTCCGATATACAAGAGACCTTATCGGATGGACTCTAAACAGCTGGAAGAACTCAAGGAACATTTAAGAGATTTGACAGAGAAGGGGTACATTCGTCCTAGTTCCTCACCATGGGGAGCTCCAACGATATTTGTGCCCAAGAAGGACGGAACCCAAAGGTTGTGCGTAGACTACCGTGCGTTGAATGAAGTAACCATCAAGAACAAGTACCCATTACCCCGCATTGAAGACTTGTTTGATCAGTTGAAGGGAGCTTGTGTGTTCTCAAAAATTGATCTCAGGTCGGGATACCACCAACTTAAGATAAGGCAAACTGATATTCCAAAGACAGCTTTCGTATCTCGGTACGGACTGTATGAATACACAGTCATGCCTTTCGGGCTAACTAATGCCCCAGCATACTTCATGTATCTCATGAACAAGGTATTCATGGAGTATCTGGACAAATTTGTGGTGGTTTTCATAGATGACATTCTCGTCTTCTCCAAAGATGAAATAGAACATGAGAAACATCTAAGGTTGGTGTTGCAAAAGCTGAGAGAACACCAGCTATATGCCAAGTTGAGCAAGTGTGAGTTTTGGCTGAAGAGAGTTCCCTTCTTAGGACATATAATCTCGGAGGGAGGAATCTCCGTAGATCCTGCGAAGATCGAGGATGTACAGAAGTGGAAGACCCCTGAGAATGTCGGGGAAGTTCGAAGCTTCTTGGGATTGGCTGGGTATTATCGACGGTTTATTGAGGGATTCTCCAAGATCTCGAGACCCCTCACCAAACTGTTGGAGAAAGGAATCACATTCACATGGACGCCGCAGTGCGAGACGTGTTTTCAAGAGCTAAAGAAAAGATTGACAACAGCCCCAGTGCTAGTTATGCCAGATATGCAGAAGAACTTTTCGGTGTACTGCGATGCCTCTGGAAACGGGTTGGGATGTGTTCTCATGCAAGAGGGGCATGTCGTGGCTTATGCGTCCCGACAGCTCCGGAAACACGAGAAGAACTATCCTACACATAACCTAGAACTAGCCGCAGTGGTACACGCGTTGAAGATTTGGCGGCACTACTTGATGGGGAATAGGACGGAGACATATACGGATCATAAAAGCTTAAAGTACATTTTCACACAGCCAGATCTCAACCTCAGACAAAGGAGATGGTTAGAGCTGATCAATGAATTTGATGTGGGCATCAACTATCATCCTGGGAAAGCAAATGTCATGGCAGATGCTTTAAGCCGGAAAGTGCAGGTCAATAGGTTGAGCTTGAAGGACATGCCTACAGAATTGAAGGAAGAGGTTATAAAACTCAACCTATGTCTGGTGAATAGTGGTGAGGCCATCGCCATGGAAGTGGACTCCACATTAGAGAAAGACATCCGAAATGGTCAGAAGAATGACGAGAAGATACAAGAGATTAGAGAACTCATCAAGGATAATAGAGCCCTTGGTTTCAGAGAGGATGAACAAGGTACGGTTTGGCATGGGAAAAGAATCTGTGTGCCTGAAGTGAAAGAGATCCGTGAATTGATTTTGAAGGAGGCTCATGATTCCGACTATTCCATTCATCCTAGGAGTACAAAGATGTACCAGGACCTCAAGAGCAGGTATTGGTGGTATGGCATGAAGCGAGATGTCGCGGAACATGTTGCCCTATGTGACACATGTCAGTTGGTGAAAGCAGAACATCAACGACCCGCCGGATTATTGCAACCACTCAAAGTACCTGAATGGAAATGGGAAGAAATCGGTATGGATTTCATAGTGGGACTACCCAGGACACATTCAGGATATGATTCGATATGGGTCATCATCTACAGGCTAACCAAGGTAGCTCATTTCATCCCCGTGAAAGAAAGCTACAGCGGATCCAAATTGGCAGAATTGTACATATCAAGGATTGTGTGTTTCCATGGAGTACCAAAGAAGATAGTGTCAGATCGAGGGACGCAGTTCACCTCAAGGTTCTGGCAGAAGTTGCATGAAACCATGGGTACTAATCTGAATTTTAGTTCTGCCTATCATCCCCAAACTGACGGGCAGACGGAAAGAACCAATCAGATCCTTGAGGATATGCTGAGAGCGTGTGCACTCAAAAACAATCGGAGTTGGGTTAAGAACTTACCGTATGCGGAGTTCTCCTATAACAACAGCTATCAGGCTAGTATGAAGATGTCACCATTTGAGGCTTTGTATCGGAGGAAGTGCAGAACTCCACTATTTTGGAACCAAACAGGGGAAAGTAAAGTGTTTGGGCCCAAGGTACTACAAGAAGCCGAGGCGAAAGTGAGGGAAATCCGCAACAACTTGAGGATAGCACAAACACGACAAAAGAGCTATGCCGATGTACGGAGAAGAGAGCCCGTTTTCAACGTGGGAGACTATGTCTATCTCAAGGTGTCCCCTATCCGAGGACTTCGTCGGTTCAAGGTGAAAGGGAAGTTATCACCTCGATACATCGGACCCTTTCAAGTTCTAGAGAGGAAAGGTGAAGTGGCATATCAACTAGAACTGCCGGCTCGCCTATCAGATGTGCATGACGTATTCCATGTGTCACAGCTCACGAAATGTTTGAGGACGTCTGAAGAGATGTTACCCATGAATGAGGTTGACGTAGCTGAGGATCTGTCTTATGCCGAGCAACCATTCAAGATTTTGGAGACAATGGAACGCCTCACAAGAAATAAAAGAATTCGGATGTGCAAGGTGCAGTGGAAGCATCACTCGGAAGAGGAAGCCACATGGGAGCGAGAAGACGAGCTTAAGGCACAGTTTCCGTAATTTTTTTCCTAGAACCACCAATCTCGAGGACGAGATTTTTTTAGGGGGGTAGTAGCTCCCCAAAACCTGTTAAGAGGGGAATTTAAAAATTTTTGGACGTATTGCATGTGGTGCAGAAATTCAAATTCAAATTGGAATTCAAATTCAAATAAAAACAGAAAAGAAAAAGAAAAAGAAAAAAAACCAAAACCCCCGTCCAGTGGGCCGAAACCCACCCGCCCCAGCGCCAGCCCGCAGCCGCGCGCTCCCCTCTCTTTCTCCCTGACACGCGGGGCCCGCGGTCATCGTCTTCCTCGCGTGATCGCGCAAACCGCCGGGACTCCTCCGCGCGCCGAATCCAAACCACCCTGGAAACCCGCGTTTCCCTAGCCGAATTTTGGTCCTGGACGACTCAAACTCGATCACAACCGACACGCTGCCCTCCCCCATCTATATAAACGCCTGCGTCGCCCCGTTTTCCCCACCTGATCAGCTGTTTTTCCTCCCGGTGAGAACCGAAGCTCCGATCACCGTTTTCTCTCGATCTTTGCTCAGGTTTTCTAATCTAACACGCCGATCCTGTTCCACCGCCTCCGGGGAATCACGCAGGTGCAGAAAACTCGGTAGATTTCACTCCAAACACAGCGCCGACGAGCATCGCCGCGATTCCATCTCGGACCTCGTCGCCGACCGCCTTCCAGGGCCTCCGAGCTCAAGAAAAACCCCGAGGTGAGATCCCCGACCTCCCCTCTAACAATCTATGCCATGAAATCCCAGTTTTAGGAGGAATAGACGAAGATCCGAAGTTTTCCGGCGAGATCGCCGCCTCCCTCCGCCGCGCGCCGCCGGGCAGCGCCGCCCGCGAACGGTCGGGGCGACGTGGCCGCTTGTGCGCCGTCTATTTTAAATCGCACGGTAGAATTAAAACCCCCGCGTACAGGTTCGGCGATCTAATCTGAGCCGTCTGTTTTAAATCGGACGGTCCACATCAGCCCCACGTTATAAAGGTCGGGATTCTTACACGCTACCCCCTGGGGATCTCAGAAAACACGAGCTAGCCCCAGAAACTTCTGATCTAGCCCCTGGACCTTCAGAAATTCATGTAAATTCATTTAAAAATCAGTTTTAGCCCCTGGACTTAATAAAAATTACGAAAACCCCTCTGTTATGTGTAGCTATACCCCTGGAAATTTATGAAATAATAAATTAGACCCTGTAGTAGGGTGGATTTACCTTTTTGACCCTATATGATATTAAATTCAGAAAATTGCATATGTGATTAGGATTTAAATTTAAAAAGGTGAGGCAAACACATTGTAAATTCAAATTTAAATTCTCCTAGCATTTGGAAAACTTTAGAATGAGTTAAAAGTGGATTTTAAGCTGAAATGAATCTGTCTAATTGATTGTTCACATTTATTAGTTATAGGGACACATTTTTTAGGTTAGGAAATATTCTGAAAATTGGTAAAATAAATTTAAATTAGTTCACATCAGAGGAGAAGTTCAAAAATATATTATTTAATATTTTAGATCAGAACCTATTCTGTTTAGATGATGTGTCTTACTATTTTCATAATAAAGTTCACATTTAGGCATAGAAAATAAATCTGAAAATATAGGAAAATAGGTATGCATAACTAGAAAATGATGAATGAAGTTTTCAAATCCAAAGATTTCAGTTTAGAATTTGGTAGAAGATCTGAAAGCCCATTTGGAGTAGGAAAATACCTTCCATGCAAACTTGGTAGTTAAGAAGTATATTAATTAAATTTAAATAATTTATTCAAATTGAAAATTCATATATAGTGTGCAAACAGAAATCTGAAATACAAAAGTTAGAAATCATATACATATGTTTAAAAGTGCATGAAGGCTAAAAATTAACACAGCTGGGGTAAACACAACACTTAGAAATGTGAATGATTATCATATGTATGTATGTGTGGAGTGAAAGTGTGAACTATATCTTATGGATTGTTGTCTTCTTTTGCTATGTGGGTTGACATGAGTAGAACCTGCCCCAGAGCAAGTTCTTCCCTTCCAAGATCAGGACTATCCATTACCAGAGCAGCAGGAAGAAGGCAAGTGTCCTTGACCACTTTGACCCTATGCTAGGATGTGTAGATAGAATTATTTGCATTGTCAATTGAAATATGAAACCCATGATAGGAAGTTTCCCTAGAATTGCATTATCTTGTTTCCTTGTAGCTTGGGTTGGGATTTATTTTATTATGACATTCATTCATATTACTTATGCTTAGCCATGCTTAGAGTGGGATAAGTGGGATATGAGATCATCAACTTGTTTACCTTACTCTTGAATGAGACATTATGAGTTATGTAGAGGTAGGGATCGAGGCAAGTTGGATGATTTGGTTGGTACTGGGTGCACGAGACTCGGGTTTGTGTTTAGTACTTGCCTAGATCCTAAGGACCGGTTCATGGAGCATGTAACCTGGCTTTACCGTGCCAACCACATGCTGAGATGGGGCAGCTTGGCCAATTAATTAGGTGTATCCCCGGCGTAGTATGGGTGTGTTGGATGGTGCGGGGAATAGGTGTCAGCTGGACTACCGTATGAACCGCAAGGCTCAAGAGGGGGCCACTGCAGCGGGGTTGGAGCCTCTTGTATGCTGTTAGGGGTGAAACCTCAGTGGGCCCACGCTCGTCGGAAATCCCTTTGTAAAGGCTTCGTAGTGATCTCCTGGCTACACACCTAGGAAGTGTGAATGTGGTTCGTGGACACTGGCATAATGGAGGTTCTTTTAGTCCACCCGGCAACGGGGGGTGAAATCACTACATGTGGGTACAGTGGTGCAAACTCTGCAGAGTCAAAAACTATCATGACAGCCGAGCTCACGGTCAAGAGCGGCTTGGACTTATTCATGATTAGAGGATGATGACTTTGGAAGTTGTGGATGTTAAGCGGGGAGCTTAACATTGGAAATGATGATATGATTAATTGATTTTGATGATGGGTTGGGAGATTGGGACCATTTCACCTGTGTAGTAATGTAGGTGCTTAATAAGCTAAGGTGATAGGTATTAATTGCGTAGTGCTTTAACCATGAGTTCAACCTCTCCTTGCTCTAGCCATGCATGACATAACTTTCCCACACTTGCTGAGTACCCACGGTACTCAAACTTACATATTTGTTGGTTTAAATTGCTTCTCAGGTCAAGGGGACGATGTTGTGTTTAATGATCAAGACTTCGGACCCGAAGAACGGTTTCTAGGTTCATGGAGTCCCCCGGGCAATGCCTGTGATGGAGCCCACAAGAATAATATTCCGCTGCTGTTTTATTTATATGTCATGAACTTATTATCGTCCATCGAGACGTATGCTATGTAATACTTATTTATATTCGACACCTGGCTTGTAATAAATGATGCTTCACTATTTGTCATCACATGCATGAGAAAATGATCCTGGCATACATGTGATATTCACTCGGTTGTTCTTCGGAGAAACCGGGTGTGACACCCCTGCCGTCATCAACCACTACGACTAGCTTGTGGCATGGGCAGGGCGGCAGAACGAAGACTCGGAAGCCTTCGCTAGAGACAACTACCAGCATAACTGCAGATACGGTAGATGGCAGGAAATCTCCCTGGGACCACCTGTCGGGTCCCGGCCCCCCCTTGTAAGCCGCTCGAGCCTTGGACTATAAAAGGCTCGGGTAGGCAACGTTAGCAAGGGTTCGAACTTGGTGAACTCGCATCCTAGGCATTACTCACCCTCAAGCTCAGGACTCCGGTTCTGAGCAACAAGCAATACAGCGAGCACCTCTACTCACCGTGGACGTAGGGTTTTACGCTCCGGCGGCCTGAACCACGTAAAACTCGCCGTGTGAACCTTCTCTGCCACTCGTCCCTAACGCTTAAGCTCTCTGCAAGCAACTAGCCCCTCCAAAAAAGAACCTCCGCGGGCTGCCCAGAGCAGGTCCGGGGGAAGTGTCGACCACACACTTCGACAGAAGGGTTTTCAAAGCTGAATTTGATGTGTCATCTTCTAAGCCTAGGTGTCTAGTTGCTAATGATTCAAAGGATTTATATTTTTGGTATCGTAGACTTGGTCACGTAGGTTTTGATCACCTAACATGTGTTAGTTGTCTAGATCGCATACGTGGGCTGCCTAAGCTTAAAGGAGACAACGATATTGTGTGCTCTTATTGTAGGCATGATAATATGGTTGCAGCTACATACGCTCCACTCATAATGACCATGACAACAGAACCGGGACAGCTCCTACATCTTGATACTATTGGTCCTTCAGGTGTTCAATCCTTTGGAGGTAAATGGTATGTACTTGTGATAGTTGATGATTATTCTAGATACTCTTAGGTTTTCTTTATGGCATCTAAGAATGAAGTTTTTAGTCACTTTAGAAGTTTATTTCTTAGATTATCACTTCATCACCCAGGATCTTTAAAAGTAGTTAGAAGTGATATTGGGACCGAGTTTAGAAATCAATCATTTGATCACTTTTGTGATGAAAAAGGAATATATCATCAATTTTCTTCACCATATGTGCCTCAACAAAATGGTGTAGTAGAAAGAAATAACAGAATGTTTGTTGAGATGGCTAGGACTATGCTTCATGAATATCAAACTCCTAGAAAATTTTGGGCAGATACGGTTGCAACAGCTTGTTATGTATCAAATCCAGTTTTCTTGAGAGCTAAACCAAGAAAAACACCGTATGAGCTTTGGTTTGGACATAGACCTAGTGTCACACACTTTAGGTCTTTGGTTGCAAGTGTTTTGTAAATAAACATGGTAATCTTGATAAGTTTGAAGCTAAATCTATCAGTGGCATGTTTCTTGGTTATCCTTCTCACACTAGAGGCTATCGTGCACTTTTGCTTGACACTAATAAAATTGTGGAGACTTGTGAGGTTTCTTTTCATGAAACTAGCCCAGGTACTAGCTCTAACATTGCATGTCCAGGTGCATATCCTCATGGGGAGAGCTTTTTTATTGAAGAGGACGAAGAAGTGAATCTGCTGCCAGAAAATTCAGACGCTAATAATGCCTTTCCATCTCCTGTTTTTGATTCACAACAAGCTCAAACGTCCAATACAGCTGGTCCTGATCATTCACAAGCCACAATCTCTTCAGTTGATGATGAACATGAAGAAGAAGAAGCTTGTGAAGTGTCTACCCCTTTCTACATCCACAAAATGCATCCTCCACAAAGATTATTGGAAGCTTGCATGAAAGAGTGACTAGGTCCAGGTTCTTTGACTTAAACTCACACGCTTATTCTGCTTTTGTTGCTTCTTTTGAGCCCAAAGATGTATCACACGAACTCACTAATAAATTCTGGATCATTGCCATGCAAGAAGAGTTAGAAAATTTTGAAAGAAATAAAGTTTGGAAACTTGTCCTTCCACCTCATGGTCACTTTGATTGGAACTAAATGGGTGTTTCGTAACAAACCAAGTGAGGATGGGGTTGTTGTTAGGAATAAAGGTAGGTTGATTGCTCAAGGTTTCACACAAATAGAGGGTTTAGACTTTGATGAAACTTCTCCTCCTGTTGCACGATAGAAGCCATAAGAATTCTGTTAGCATTTGCTGCATCTAAAGGTTTTAAGTTGTATCAAATGGTGGTTAAAAGTGCTTTTCTTAATAGCTACGTAGACGAGGATGTATATGTCAAGCAACCACCCGGATTTGGAAATTCAGATTTTCCTAACCATGTTTACAAAATGTACAAAGCCTTGTATGGTCTTAAACAAGCCTCTAGCTAGAGCATGGTATGATAGGCTTAAAATGTTCTTACTTGACAGGGGGTTTATCATGGGCAAGGTAGATAAAACTCTTTTTGTACTTAAGCATGACAATGACTCACTATTCGTTCAAGTGTATGTGGATGACATTATCTTTGGGTGTGCATCTAATGATCTTGTGTCCAAGTTTTCATCTATGATGAGTTTAGAGTTTGAGATGAGTATGATGGGAGAACTCACGTACTACTTAGGGCTACAAATCAAGAAAACCAAGGAGGGGACCTTTGCCCATCAAACCATGTATAAGAAAGACCTCCTTAAGCATTTCAATATGGAAAACAGTAAGCCTGTTCGAGCACCAATGACAACAATGGTAACACTTGAACTTGATGAAGATGATGAACCCGTTGATCAAAAAGAATATAGAAGCATGATCAGGTCACTTTTGTACCTCACGACGTCAATACCGAACATAAAATTTAGTGTATGTCTTTGTGCAAGATTCCAAGCTTCTCCATGTGCTTCACATCGTCAAGCCATCAAAAGGATTCTCAGGTACTTACATGGAACTCAAGAATTTGACATTTTTCTTCCTTCTTCCTCAACAATTACTTTGAAAGCTTTTTTGGATGCTGATTTTGGGGGTTGTAGGATTGATAGGAAAAGTACTTCGGGTGCTTGTCATTTTCTTGGTAATTCACTAGTTGCCTTCTCTAGAAACAAAGTTTAGTTGCACAATCCACGGTCAAATCTGAATATGTAGCTTCTGCTAGCACTTGCTCACAAATTTTATGGATTGTTCAAACACTTAAGGACTATAGGATTGATATAGATAGTGTTCCTCTTCTTTGTGATAACACTAATGCTATTTGCATCGCTAAAAACCCCTTGCAACATTTTAGAACAAAGCACATTGACATCAGGTATCACTTTCTCTGTGATAATTTTGAAAAAGGAAACATTGTACTTCACCATATAGATATCAAGCAAGAATTGGCTGACATTTTAACAAAACCTTTGGATTTCACTCGTTTGTATTTCATTCGAAGTGAAATAGGGGTTATGCATCCTCATGGCTTAATTTGAGGGGGAGTTTTGCAACTTAGGAAGTCTATGTGTGAATCTGAAATTAAAAACAATATGAGCATAAGTGTTTTATACATGTATGACTTTGTGATTTCTTTTAATGCTGAGAGTTCTTACTACATTACTCGTGTTATACATGTTATAGTTTTTTGCCATGACAAGTAATTGAAATAATTACTTACACTAAATTTTGTCATGATTAAACTTTCTTACTGTTTTGAACTTGTTGGATGCTCACAAGTGCTTTTAATCATGAAAAATTAACCAATCAACATCCCACATGTTGAGTGACACGACCCCACGGTCTTGTCGAGCCAGGATCACGCTGAGGGGTGCTGCGTTGCACAGCACAGTATAACACACATCAAAGGTACAAAGCGGAAGCAAAACTTTTATTACATAAAGTGGTTTATGAACATTTTTACATCAAAATAGGTCCAGTCTACACTCACGGGCGTAGACTACGCATCAAGTTCACGTTCAGCCCGTGAACGTGTCCTTGCTAGCACGCACGCACACTAACTCGGCAGCGTGCATGACTCCCACTCGACGGGGTTCCCCTTCTGGGGTTCCGTCTCCTCCTCGGGAGTCCCTCCCTCATAGAACCCTGCAAAAGCTTCAAACACAAGAAGTGAGCACGAAGGCTCAGCAAGACTGACCCGTCTCTCCTAAACATGGAACTTCTACATGAGGGATGATGGGTACAGGGGATAAAACAATTTGCAAAGGACTCGCCTAATTATTGGAACCTTACTTTTAAATTTTAGCAGCAGGTTGTGGAGAACCTTAAGCTAAGGCACATGAGCGAGCCGCAATCAAACAAGAAACGCATTTCTCTCATGTACTTTGCCCAAAGTTGAAAGGAACTTTAATTAGCTCTAAACTACAACAAATCAATAACAAGTAAAGTCCATCTTTCAATCAGCAACATTTTAACATGTAACTAGCATGTTCTTTCTACGTCATGGTACAGTGAACAAGTGGTACTCACTGACCGCGAGGGATGGCGATTATAATCGATTTACACCTGCAGGGTTACCCGAATAACCCGTCACGTACGCCCATACTTGATGTTGCCTACAGCAACCATCACGGACGCCGTACGCAACCACCTTTCGCCCGTCAGCCAAATATTGAACCGGTCCCATCATCCCGAGCAAGAGGTCTCTGCACGCGCATCTCAGTGCCACCAGCCGATTTACACCTCAAGCTCTCAACCTACCCTCTGAACGACGGGCAATGCCTCAATACCCAGCTACCCGAGTTACATCAGTTTCCCGGTTCCCATATAGCCGGTAGGTCTTCGGTACTGTTCTAGCTTGTTCAACAGGCCTGCACACGGCTCGGTCCTCAATCGACACAAGCGGAGCTATAGCACACAGGCCCCAAAGTCCTGCTGCCCTTACTCTCTGCTCGGTCTCATTTTTCTTGCCATGTGTATCATGTGCTATCTCTACCCGAGTCGAGTGCCTCTAGCCTATGCTCGCGAGTAGTTCCAACTACTCGACTTGTACCGAATCCTACACTATCTTAGCATGGCAGTAGCTAACGGGGTTTGTAATCCTAATCCCATGTCCATGGTTCTTTTGGCTATGCAATTGGGTTTTCAAACAAGACTCCAATGCAATAAGTAATCATGCTCCAGTAAGTGCTCAAAACAATAAAACTTTGTAAAAAGGTTAACGCAAACCGGAGCTTGCCTTGCTGCTCTTGGTCATAGGCTAGCTGTTCCTCCGGAGTAACGAAGTCTAGGACTTCAGGTTCCTCCTCGACCTTAGCGACTACATGATATAAGAAGTACATGTATTAATTAAATGCATTTGAATTGAGTTTTAAACTTTTGAACCTTCTAAGTCTCAGTAGACAGACTCAATGACTCTGAAATTCTTATTGTGGCTTGGTTACCACCTAAACAGAGACTTGGTCAAGTTTTAGTTGCAGCAAAGCTCATTTGAGCTCTCCACAATTAATTATGTCCTTGACCTTAATTGGAACTCTTAGGGTGTTCTAGGGATTTTCATGGGGCAAGCCATGACTTTCTGAAAACTAGATTTTCAGGGGGTTCTAATGGAGTTGGTCTCACTTAATTTGAAGGTTCTTAGCTAAAGATATGAGCTAAACAATTTCAGAGAAAATTCTGAAAAAAATTGCTAAACATTTTCTATTTTCTCTGGAACAGTTTCACTAATCACACCATTAGGTGGATCAAAATAGCTCAAATGGATATGAAATTTTAATGGTAGTTCAAGGATATTTTGGTGAACATCCCAGCAAAATTTCAGGATTGTCCTCCAAGCGATTCTCCAGTTAAAATTCCAAGCAGTTCAAACTTTGAGGAATTAATTATGGAGAATTAAGGATTTTCATGAAGTAAAACTTGATTTTTCTGGAGAGTGCTCAAAGAGCTGAATCCAACAAAATTTGGTTCACTCGATTTGGAGCTTCCTAGCCAAAGTTATGAGGATTTCAAGTTTGAACTAAAACTGAAAATTGGGGAAAAGTTTAAATCTGCCAGTGGGCCACGGGGACACGTGTTGTGCGCTGAGGCGTCGGCACACCAGGGTCTACGGAGTTTTTGCGTGCCAGCACACCGGATCCGAGCCACAGCCCGATCCCGATTTAAAATAGGAGCCGCTGCCAGCCGGGGTCCACCCCCTTCGTCTACCTCCCGCCGCCCGCGCTCTGCCGCCGGGGTACCTCGCCGGAGAGCTCGCCGGCAGCCTCTGTGGAGCTCCAATCTTCATGATTCCGGCCGACCCTTCCTACTTTCACTCGGGGAACCTGATTCCGGGCTCAGTTCGTCATGAAAATGGCCGGTACATGGTCGGCGGCGAGCAGCAGCCTCGGGAGAACTTCGGCCGTGTCGGCCGACCTCCCTAGCACCCCACTCGATCGAGCAAACGGTCGGGAAGCATCAGTGGACCCTAGGAAAGGTCGACATGAGCTCCACGGAGCTCAGCAAGGGTCGTGTTAGGCTGTCACCATGCGACCTAGGCTGGAAATCGGGATTTCTACTAAAACTCGAAGAACAGCGGTTTCCCTCCATGGTTCTTCGTGGTTCCTGCTCCTATGGACCCGTACGGGCTACTAGAAGTGATCCTCTCCATGAGAGGATGAGTGATGCAGTGTGGCTTATGAATTTCTGTGATCGGTGCAGACTCCACTTTTGCACACCGTCGCGAAAACATGAAATTCCGGCCTGAGCAGTGTTTGTCACGCCGCCAGAGCTTGCGGGAATGAAAGAGGGGCTGAAGGCGAACCTCTTTGCTGTTCACAGTTTGGTGAACGGTGGGCTGTGGTGGCTGTAAGGATGGTTCCCGCAGTGGCGGCTCGAGCTGAACCGGCAGAGGAAGGATCGCCGCGGTGGAGCTCGGGGAGGACTGCGCAGGGTCTGGAACCGGCACGAGGGTGTCGAAGATGGCTTGGCGCACCCGGTGCTGGTCTCAGATCGCCGGGAGGATCACTGGATCGGCCGGGCGACGAGGAACCGAAAGTTCACTCGGGCGGCGAGGAGTTTCAGTCTGTTGGGCGAGAGCGCGTCGGGGTAGGGATGGGGAGCACCGGCGACCGCTCGGACGCCTCGATAAGGGCCCCGGAAGTCGGTTCAGCAGCCGTCGGTGGTAAGCAGGTGGTGGCGCGGCGGCCTCCCCTCGGTGGCGCTCTCGGGAGAAGCTCAGGGACCCGAGCACTGAAAGTCCACTCGGTTAAATTTCCTCAGTGGCTGACATGTGGGTCCCAGTTTTCTTTTAACCTCTGAAATTAACTCCAAATCACTGTTGTAAACAGTAGTCCCCACAAAGTCCATGGTGATTTGAATTATCTACCCTTGAGCCATTTGAATTGGTTATAATTCAAATTGGGTTTGGTTTGAATAAATTTCAGCACATGTTCAGTTTGAAATTCAAACAAAGTTTGAATTTGCTCCATCTAGCTCATGTCAAGATCAACTCCAAATGGAGTAAAAATTGGTGTGTGAGCTCACAAAAATGTGCTGAGTAAGAATATGCCTCCCACTTTTGAATTCATGGGATAAAAACAGTTTGAATTTGAATTTGAGTTCAAACTACCCTCTTTCTAGCTATACCCAAAATAACCTCAAAAAGGGTTTAAATTTGGGTGAAACTTGGCATGGACATTCCTAGCAATGTGTAGGAGTTTTCCCAATGCCCAGCCCCTATATGATGTATGTGGGAAATGCCACTTTTGCATCTTGTGAGTTTGTTTTCTAATGAGCATGTTGATGGTGGTTACTTGCTCTTCAAATGTGTTCATCAACTTGCTTCAAATGAGGTGTGTGTGTGGTGATGAACACTTCAAACATGTGTCAAAAACTGAGGCCCTTACATTCCTCCCCCCTTAAAAGAATCTCGTCCCGAGATTATGTGACGCCCTCAATTTTGTGGAAAACCACGGAACCGAGAACTAATGCGTATGTGTGCCCAGGATATTCATCACACATACACATATATTCCACAAACTGAATTCAGAATATATATATATAACCACGAATAATAGAGTTTATTACAATGTCTCATGAGTCTTGAACTCATGCTCAGAGCGGAAGTCTTTATTTCTGTTCAGCGGAAGTCTTTATTCTAATGCGGAAGCAATTTAACTAATGCGGAAGCAATTCTAGGCAGCAATGGCTCCATCTCTTCTCCATTCCCACAGGCAAGGTTGAGAACAGATCACAAGCCTAATGCTCCATTTGGTCTTCATAGTAGTCTTCTCCTGCTGCTGATGATGAAATAATAATGCAAGTTTGAGTACAATGATGTACTCAGCATGTGCAGGAAAATATGATATGTAGCTCATAGCAAGGTAGGTATAAAAAGGCTCATTTGCAGAAAAGCAAAGTTATTTATCAAAAGCACGATAAAGCAGCGACTTATCTTTAAGTGAATATAATCCCATCATGTATTAAAATACCAATCATACCTCCGCTATGCTCATCACCTTCCATGTCACAATCAGTCAACCTCATTCTCGCTCACGAATACCTCCTCGTATTAGCTACCATCTCACAAATAACATCCTGTATTCGCTACCATTTCATCTCATAAAACAACTTTGTCTCCCACCGAGACTAACCTTGTTGCCATGACTCAACAGTCATGCAACCATCTTATCACCCGGACTCAACAGTCCCAAAACCAAACCATCCAAAACCATAATCAATAACCATCCCAACTAATCATGGCAGTTGGCCAGGCGCTCGTGACCGTAAGCTCGGCTATCATGATAGTTTTAATAACTCTGCAGAGTTTGCACCTCTTTATCCACAAGTTTGTGATTTCGTCTCCCGTCAGCGACTGCAGAACCTCCATTATACCAGTACACACCCATCGGTGTATGGCCAAGCGATCACAAAATAGCCTTTACAAAGGGGCTACTAGATGTATGGACTCACTAAGGTTTCACCGGCAGGCTAGAATCTCCAATTCTCCCACCCACGGGCCCCCTCTTGTGCCATGCAGTTCCCAGGGCAGTCCTCACTCGACTCCCATTCCCCGCGCCTTCCACAGTCCATAACACTCTAGCAACTTACCTAATTACTCAGCTAAGCCGCACCCGTACTTGGCCTTGTGGTGGCACTGTTATCCTGGCATGTGCATGCATGAACCGGTCCTTAGATCTACGGCAAGTAAACCACCATCATGCTACCTCATTCACAAACCCAGTCTTGCCTAGATCTCCCTCCGATCCATGTCCATTATTAACATCAGTTTCTCATTATCATTACGAGTGCAGTTAGCTAGATACATCTATCTCGCTTCCCAATCCCATGAACTCAGCGAAGCATAAAAGTAAAAACCATAACTGACTCATAAACTTCCCAGGCTACAAGGGTGGTTTAATCAAAACTAGTAAACTCCAAAACAAAAAAATTTCCCGTCATGTTTGACTCAGCACACACACCTTTTCGCAAAACAAAATAGTTTTACCCAAAACATAGGATCAATATGGTCAAGGAGCACTTGCCTTGTTCTTGCGGTTCTAGTGGCTCTTGGATCTCGAAACCTTGTTGTTGCAGCTCGTCGTAGACAGCTCCCTGAGCTTGTCCTTCTATACAGGATCACGCACATACAAGATTCATAACAATCAATACCGTGCACAAACTTTAAACTAGATGCGATGATGCATATGCATGCTATCGTATGATTAGTTTTATTAGATCGGTTTGCACATGTTTTTGCATGGCTTGCATGGTTTTACAATGAACAGAGGTGTTCGGATCAGATGCGGACGTGACAATGACCTTGTCTTAAGATCAACCCAATCAACTAGTGATCTGTCCACGAGAAAGTTTCTGTTCGAAAGGAATCGAAGAACAGATGCAAAGAAAACACAACGATGTTGTAAGGTGGTATTGGAGACCTACCTTACGTTCTTCTCGGTCTCGGGTCCTTCTCCGATCGTTGGGCTCTGTTCCGGCGATTTTCCTCGCTGAACTCCGGCGATGGCTTTCTCGGCGAGTTGAGGCTAGGGCTCTAAGTCGTCGGCTTAGGAGTTGGAAAAGAAGTTTGTGGTTTTGGCCAGAGGTTCTGGGTTCTATTTATAATCGGGAGAAGAAGAGTCCTAATCTGATTGGATTCCGAATAAGAGTCCTATTCAGATCGTCGTTGAATCTTAACATCTTATCTTTAGTTGATTTGGTGCGGTAACCTTGTGGAATTCAGGTCGGTTTCTTCTCCGTACCGATATTTCTACGCGTACAGAATCCAAAACCGCTCCAGAACTCGTTACCTCTGTGGTGATGACCTCCGGAAGCTCCACGTGTCCATTGGGGCCTGGTCTCTCCTTTTCCGCAGATACGAGCTCCGGTGGTGCCGCGTGTCAAGCGGGTGAGACCTCCCTTCTTCTTTGGAGGTGAGCTCCGCGTGCGCCACGTATCCTGGCGGTCAGGACCTCCTCTCTATTCAGAGGTGGCTCCGCACACGCCACGTGTCAGTGCCGGACCTTTCCTCTGTCCGGAGGTGGCTCCAGCGCTAGACTTCCTTTCTTCTCAGAGACGAGCTCCGAGGTTAACACGTGTCCAACAGTGACGGTCCTCCCTGAGATAAGCTCCGGTGACGGTGCGTGTCCAATAGAACCGGACCTCTCGGAGGTGAGCTCCGAGATCGACACGTATCCCGCGTGACTGGTCCTCTGATTCCCGCGTTGACTAGCTCCGAAGGTGACATGTGTACTGCAGAAATGCCTTTGCTTCTTCCGCAGAGGCTAGCTCCGGGGGCAACACGTGTCCCACAGGGTCGGACCTCTCCCCTTTTGCGGAGATGAGCTCCGAGCCTGCCACGTAGCTAGTTTAGCGGCAGACCTCTTCCCACTTCGCAGGAATGAGCTCCGAACACGCCACGTGGCCAGCGGGTCGCGGAAGTTGTCTTCGGCGCTCTCGGTGAACTGAATTTGGCTCTTATTGGCTATCCTTTTGATATTTTTCTCCGTTCCTACTTTTCTTAAAATGCTTTCTCTTCATAAAACATGAATATATGCTGACACCAGAAATGAGGGTGTCACAAATCTACCCCCCTTAAATTGAATCTCGCCCTTGAGATTCGTTAGTAGAGAGTAGATGAGGAAATTCTTCCTTGATATCTTCTTCACGCTCCCATGTGGCTTCAACTTCGGTGTGATGGCTCCATTGTACCTTGCACCATCGGATCACTTTGTTCCTGGTGACCCTTTCCTCTACGTCCAAAATTCGGACAGGGTGTTCCGCATAAGTCAGGTCTTCTTGAAGTTCAAGCTCTTCCATTGGTATTTGCTCCTCTGGTATTCTCAAGCACTTCTTGAGCTGGGATACATGAAACACGTCATGTACGTCGGAGAGATATGTTGGAAGCTCTAGTTGATAGGCTACTTCTCCTCGCTTGTCCAAAATCTTAAACGGTCCGATATAGCGAGGTGCTAGCTTGCCTTTGACGTTGAAACGCCGTTGGCCTCGGATAGGCGATACCTTAAGGTATATGAAGTCTCCTACTTCGAAGGTCAACTTCCTTCGCCTATTGTCCGTATAGCCTTTATGTCGTGACTGAGCAGCCTTTAAGTTCTCCCGTATCGTTTGGACTTGCTTTTCAGCCTCTTGTAGCACTTCGGGTCTAAACACCTGGTTCTCTCCGGTCGCGTTCCAAAACAGCGGCGTTCTACACCGTCTACCATATAATGCTTCGAAAGGCGACATCTTCAAGCTAGCTTGATAGCTGTTGTTATAGGAGAATTCGGTGTACGGTAAACTCCTATCCCAACTACGCCCACGTTTCAAGGCGCTCGCTCTCAACATGTCCTCCAGAATTTGGATTGTCCTTTCAGTTTGCCCATCAGTTTGTGGGTGATAGGCGGAGCTAAAATCCAGTCGTGTACCCATGGCTTTCTGCAGCTTCCTCCAGAATCTAGAGGTAAACTGAGAACCTCGATCTGAGACTATCCTCTTCGGGACTCCATGACGACACACGATCTGCTCCATGTACAACACGGCTAATTGTGCAACGTTGTAATTGGCCCTTATAGGGAGAAAATGGGCTGTTTTTGTCAGTCGGTGCACGATTACCCAGATAGAGTCGTAACCCGACTGAGTACGTGGCAATCCGACGATGAAATCCATACTGATGTCTTCCCACTTCCATTCGGGTACCTTCAAGGGTTGCAACAATCCAGCGGGTCTTTGATGTCCGGCCTTCACCCGTTGCGTGTGTCGCATAGGGCAACGTATTCTGCTATATCCCTTTTCATACCATCCCACCAATAACAAGTCTTCAAGTCCTTGTACATTTTGGTGCTTCCGGGATGTATGGAATAGGGTGAATCATGTGCCTCGTTCAATATCATGTCGCGGAGGTGTTTCATGTTAGGCACACAAATCCTTTTTCCTAGCCAAAGCATACCCTTCTCATCTTCTTTGAAATCCTTCTCTATTCCTTGTCGGATCCTTTCCTTGATCTCCTCATCCGTTTCTTGGCCATCTCTTATCTCTTGCTCCAATGAAGAGTGGATCTCCATCATTTCCATGTTGTTCAAGAATCCGAGGTGTAACCGTTCGAACTCCTTTCGTAGTTCGGGTGGTAGCACCCGAACCGTGAGTTGGTGACATGCTCCCTTCCGGCTTAATGCATCAGCTACTACATTGGCCTTCCCAGGGTGATAGTTGATTCCAACATCGTAATCCTTGATAAGTTCCAACCATCGACGTTGCCTCAAATTCAAGTCCGTTTGTGTAAATATGTACTTGAGGCTTTTATGATCCGTATAGATCTCACATCGATGACCAAGGATATAATATATCCAAATCTTCAATGCATGCACTACTGCTGCTAGCTCCAAGTTATGTGTAGGATAACTAAGCTCGTGCTTCTTTAATTATCGTGAGGCATAGGCTACCACTTGTCCTTCTTGCATGAGCACACATCCGAGCCCCTGTCTGGATGCGTCACAATATATGTCAAAGCTCTTGCTTACGTCCGGCAATACAAAAACCGGCGCTGTGGTTAGCCTTTTCTTGAGCTCCTCAAAACTTTCTTGGCATGCTGGTGTCCATCGAAAGGCTTTTCCCTTCATTAGCAACTCCGTCATGGGTTTTGCTATCTTAGAGAAGTCTTTGATGAATCTTCGATAGTATCCAGCCATCCCAAGAAAACTACAAATATCCCTCACGTTTTGCGGTTGCTCCCACTTTAGAACATCTCTCACTTTACCGGGGTCAACCGATACCCCTTCTTCGGAGATAATGTGGCCTAGGAACGATATTTCCTTTAGCCAAAATTGACACTTGTTAAGCTTGGCATACAATTGATGCTCACGCATTTTCTGCAAGGTCAATTTCAAATGTTCTTCATGCTCCTCCTCACTTTTTGAATACACCATAATGTCGTCGATGAAAACCACGACGAACTTATCCAAGTACTCCATGAAAACCTTGTTCATGAGGTACATGAAGTATGCGGGTGCATTCGTTAACCCAAAAGACATGAAGGTATATTCATACGAACCATACAGTGTTCGAAAGGCAGTCTTGGGTATATCGGAGGGCTTAATCTTCAGCTGGAAATATCCCAACCGAAGATCAATCTTGGAAAACACTCGGGCTCCTTTCATTTGGTCGAACAGGTCCTCTATACGGGGCAGAGGGTATTTGTTCTTGATTGTTACCTCGTTGAGAGACCTATAGTCCACGCACATCCTTTGGGTCCCATCCTTCTTGTCTACGAAGAGCACAGGAGCTCCCCATGGTGACGAGCTTGGACGTATGAAACCCTTCTCCAACTGTTCTTGAATTTGCTTCTTGAGTTCTACCAGTTCATTGACAGGCATCCTATAGGGTCTCTTGGCTATGGGTGCAGTTCCGGGTACCAAATCAATGGCAAACTCAATGTCCCTATCAGGGGGCATACCTGGAAGCTCCTCTGGAAACACGTCCGAGAATTCTTGAACCACTGGAATGCTGTCCAATGCTGCTCCTTCGACGTGGTTCAAGATTGCCTTAGTGGTTTGTTGGGCCGACTCAAACTCGACACGAATAATGTGCTCATTTGTCAACTGCATGCTCCTTTCAGCACATTGGATTACCCCGTTGTGCTTGCTTAACCAATCCATCCCGAGTATTAAGTCAATCCCTTGGGAATCCAAGACAATAAGGTTGGCAAGGAAGTCTACCCCCCTTATTTTAAGGCTTACTTTCGGACATACTATATTAGTCCTCATCTCTCCACCGGGAGAATTAACTGCATAGCGCATTTTAAGTGGGATATGGGTAGGTTATGCTTGGCAACAAACTTGGATGATATGAAGGAATGTGATGCTCCAGAATCAAATAAGATGGTGGCTGGGTTAGAGTTGGCAAGGAACATACCAATTACGATGTCCTCAGCCTGCTGTGCTTCCTCAGCGGAGACATGGTTCACGTTGCCACGAGCATAGTTCTGCTGTCCCCGGTTTCCTTGATTGTCCCCTCTGTTCGGTCGCGGGTTCTGTTTGGTCACGTTGCCTTGCTGTCCAGGACCTCTCCTTGGGCACTGGTTTGTGAAATGTCCTATTTCCCTGCATGCAAAGCATGCCCTGTTGCCTACGGCAGTAGGTACGTTGGGGCGGGGGTTTTGAACAGGAGCGTCCATGTTAGGTCGGGGCACAGGAGGCATGGGCACACGAGGTGCTGGTGCAACGGGTCGTTGCTGTGGTGGCTGACTAGGGCGGTATGCAGGAGTGGTCGATCCATACTGCGGTGCAGCTGGGGGTGTGTACCAAGGTCGTACGTTGCTCCCTTGAGGCTGGTATGGCATCTTCCTCTTGCCCTCTCGTTCGATCTCTCAAATCTTGCTTCCAACCACTATAGCCTTGTCAACCAGCTTCTGAAAGCTTGCGTAGTCATTGTTGAGGAGCTGAACCTGAATCTCGTTGTTCAATCCTCTCATGAACAGATATTGCTTCCTCTGGTCTGAGTTGACATCTTCGAGGGCATACCGGGACAGTTGTGTGAACTTGTTGAGATATCCATTCACACTTCTCTGTCCTTGGCGGAGACCTTCGAACTCCTGTCTCTTGAGCATCATTATACCAGCAGGGATGTAATGATAGCGGAAACTTTCCTTGAACTCAGTCCAAGTGATCGTCTCCGGGTTGACATGAGCGTTGCTTAGGGCCTCCCACCAGTCAGCGGCGGCTCCCATGAGTTGGTGCGACGCAAAGAGAACCTTCTCTCGGTCATTGCACTGTACTATGGCAAGCTTCTTCTCCATGGACTTTAACCAGTCGTCGGCTTCCATGGGGTCGTTAGCTTGAGCAAAGGTGGGTGGTCGTGTCCTCATGAACTCTCCCAGCCTGTTATGAGCCGGCGGTGGTGGTGGCGGTGGTGCTGGAACATGGTTGTTGTTGTTGGCCTACAATTGACCCAAAGTTTGGATCATAGTTTGCATAAGTTGGTTCTGCATGGCCATCAACCATTCCAGGTGGTTCTCGCCAGCTCCGGGGTTAACAGGAACTTCATCGTGACCAACCTCTTGGTTGTCACGGACGTTCCTTCGGCCGGCGTTTCCTCTCACCATCTGTGGGAGAGAACGAAATAGAATAGAATGTTAGAAGGTTAGGTAGATTCCATCAACTATATGCATCAAGGTGAGTTGGACTATATATATTAGTTCATATGAGGATGTGAACAAGTGCCGAAGCATCTCACACCTCTTCTTACTTATGTGTGGATATGGACAACGTTTTGAGACGTTCCACAACACACACTAAGCATATAATCACAAACAATCATCACAAGGGCTCACACAACTCCTATTTAAGGATGGTTTCCTGTGTCAAGGTAGTTTCAAGGCCAATCTAAGCATCCTAGGGTGCTTCCTTTGGTCAGCGTGGTTTAGCTACCAATTTGTGTCTGATACTAATCTATGATTGTATCTAGGTGTGTAATCTACCCCTATCTGTGGCTTTTGATACCAATCTGTATTTCCTATTTAGGCGTGTAACCCATTGTCAACCGTGGCTCTGATACTAATCTGTGACGCCCTCAATTCTGTGGAAAACCACGGAACCGAGAACTAATGCGTATGTGTGCCCAGGATGTTGTTCATCACACATACACATATATTCCACAAACTGAATTCAGAATATATATAACCAAGAATAACAGAGTTTATTACAATGTCTCATGAGTCTTGGACTCATGCTCACAGCGGAAGTCTTTATTTCTATGCAGCGGAAGTCTTTATTCTAATGTGGAAGCAATTTAACTAATGCGGGCAATTCTAGGCAGCAATGGCTCCATCTCTTCTCCATTCCCACAGGCAAGGTTGAGAACAGATCACACGCCTAATGCTCCATTTGGTCTTCATAGTAGTCTTCTCCTGCTGCTGATGATGAAATAATAATGCAAGTTTGAGTACAATGATGTACTCAGCATGTGCGGGAAAATATGATATGTAGCTCATAAAAAGGTAGGTATAAAAAGGCTCATTTGCAGAAAAGCAAAGTTATTTATCAAAAGCACGATAAAGCAGCGACTTATCTTTAAGTGAATGTAATCCCATCATGTATTAAAATAGCAATCATACCTCCGCTATGCTCATCACCTTCCATGTCACAATCAATCAACCTCATTCTCGCTCACGAATACCTCCTCGTATTCGCTACCATCTTACGAATACCATCCTGTATTCGCTACCATTTCATCTCATAAAACAACTTTGTCTCCCACCGAGACTAACCTTGTTGCCATGACTCAACAGTCATGCAACCATCTTATGACCCGGACTCAACAGTCCCAAAACCAAACCATAACCAAACCATCCAAAACCATAACCAATAACCATCCCAACTAATCATGGCAGTTGGCCAGGCGCTCGTGACCGTAAGCTCGGCTATCATGATAGTTTTAAGAACTCTGTAGAGTTTGCACCTCTTTACCCACAAGTTTGTGATTTCGTCACCCGTCGGTGACTGCAGAACCTCCATTATACCAGTACACAACCGTCGGTGTATGGCCAAGAGATCACAAAATAGCCTTTACAAAGGGGCTACTAGATTTATGGACTCACTAAGGTTTCACCGGCAGGCTAGAATCTCCAATTCTCCCACCCACGGGCCCCCTCTTGTGCCATGCAGTTCCCAGGGGAGTCCTCACCCGACTTCCATTCCCCGCGCCTTCCACAGTCCATAACACTCTAGCAATTTACCTAATTACTCAGCTAAGCCGCACCCATACTTGGCCTTGTGGTGGCCTGTTATCCTGGCATGTGCATGCATGAATCGGTCCTTAGATCTACGGCAAGTAAACCACCATCTCATGCTACCTCATTGACAAACCCAGTCTTGCCTAGATCTCCCTCCGATCCATGTCCATTATTAACATCAGTTTCTCATTATCATTACGAGTGCAGTTAGCTAGATACATCTATCTCGCTTCCCAATCCCATGGACTCAGCGAAGCATAAAAGTAAAAACCATACCCGACTCATAAACTTCCCAGGCTACAAGGGTGGTTTAATCAAAACTAGTAAACTCCTAAAAAAAGGTTTCCCATCATGTTTGACTCAGCACACACACCTTTTTGCAAAACGAAACAGTTTTACCCAAAACATAGGATTAATATGGTCAAGGATCACTTGCCTTGTTCTTGCGGTTCTGGTGGCTCTTGGATCTCGAAACCTTGTTGTTGCAGCTCGTCGTAGACAGCTCCCTGAGCTTGTCCTTCTATACAGGATCACGCACATACAAGATTCGTAACAATCAATACCATGCACAAACTTTAAACTAGATGCGATGATGCATATGCATGCTATCCTATGATTAGTTTTATTAGATCGGTTTGCACGTGTTTTTGCATGGCTTGCATGATTTTACAATGAACAGAGGTGTTCTGATCAGATGAGGACGTGACGATGACCTTGTCTTAAGATCAACCCAATCAACTAGTGATCTGTCCACGAGAAAGCTTCTGTTCGAAAGGAACCGAAGAACAGATGCAAAGAAAACACAACGATGTTGTAAGGTGGTATTGGAGACCTACCTTACGTTCTTCTCGGTCTCGGGTCCTTCTCCGATCGTTGGGCTCTCTTCCAGCGATTTTCCTCGCTGAACTCCGGTGATGGCTTTCTCGGCGAGTTGAGGCTAGGGCTCTAAGTCGTCGGCTTAGGAGTTGGAAAAGAAGTTCGTGGTTTCGGCCAGAGGTTCTGGGTTCTATTTATAATCGGGAGAAGAAGAGTCCTAATCTGATTGGATTCCGAATAAGAGTCCTATTCAGATCGTCGTTGAATCTTAACATCTTATCTTTAGTTGATTTGGTGCGGTAACCTTGTGGAATTCAGGTCGGTTTCTTCTCCGTACCGATATTTCTACGCGTACAGAATCCAAAACCGCTCCAGAACTCGTTACCTCTGTGGTGATGACCTCCGGAAGCTCCACGTGTCCATTGGGGCCTGGTCTCTCCTTTTCCGCAGATACGAGCTCCGGTGGTGCCGCGTGTCAAGCGGGTGAGACCTCCCTTCTTCTTTGGAGGTGAGCTCCGCGTGCGCCACGTATCCTGGCGGTCAGGACCTCCTCTCTATTCAGAGGTGGCTCCGCACACGCCACGTGTCAGTGCCGGACCTTTCCTCTGTCCGGAGGTGGCTCCAGCGCTAGACTTCCTTTCTTCTCAGAGACGAGCTCCGAGGTTAACACGTGTCCAACAGTGACGGTCCTCCCTGAGATAAGCTCCGGTGACGGTGCGTGTCCAATAGAACCGGACCTCTCGGAGGTGAGCTCCGAGATCGACACGTATCCCGCGTGACTGGTCCTCTGATTCCCGCGTTGACTAGCTCCGAAGGTGACATGTGTACTGCAGAAATGCCTTTGCTTCTTCCGCAGAGGCTAGCTCCGGGGGCAACACGTGTCCCACAGGGTCGGACCTCTCCCCTTTTGCGGAGATGAGCCCCGAGCCTGCCACGTAGCTAGTTTGGCGGCGGACCTCTTCCCACTTTGCAGTAATGAGCTCCGAACACGCCACGTGGCCAGCGGGCCGCGGAAGTTATCTTCGGCGCTCTCGGTGAACTGGATTCGGCCCTTATTGGCTATCCTTTTGATATTTTTCTCCGTTCCTACTTTTCTTAAAATGTTTTCTCTTCATAAAACATGAATATATGCTGACACCAGAAATGAGGGTGTCACAGATTATAAGGTGAGAATAACAGGATGTGCGACGTGAAAAAAGTCGGGGTAGTTAGCGTGAAGAAATCCTTCGCTCTCCCATGTCGCTTCGTCCATGGAGTGATTACTCCGTAGAACTTTGTAGAACCACAACGTGCGGTTGCGTGTGGTTCGGGCCTTCTCGTCAATGTTCTGAACCGGTTCCTCCCGATAGGTGAGATCCAGTTTCAGTTCTTCAATGTCCTCCAGCTGAACGGTAGTAGATAGCTTGAGACACTTCATCAGCTGGGAAATGTGAAAGACGTCGTGCACACCAGAAAGTGCTTCTGGTAATTTCAGCCGGTATGCTACCGATCCACATCTTTCGGTAATCTGGAATGGACCGATGAATCGGGGTGCCAACTTTCTTCTCACCCCAAATCTGTTTACGCCCTTCATTGGAGACACACGTAGGTATACGTGATCCCCGACTTCGAATTGTATTGGGCGTCTTCTCCGGTCCGCATACTGTTTCTGCCGGGATTGGGCGGCTTTTAGGTTCGCTTGAATCAGTCGAACCTTTTCTTCCACGTTGTTGACAAGGTCAATCCCAAAGGTGACCCTTTCGCCAGACTCACACCAATTCAATGGTGTGCGGCATTTTCTCCCGTATAGCGCCTCATAAGGCGCCATCTTGATGCTGGCTTGGTACCCATTGTTGTACGAGAACTCGGCTAACGGCAAGTGATCATCCCAATTCTTGTCCTGGTTGATAGCGCAAGCTCGTAGCATGTCTTCTAGGATCTGATTTACCCGCTCGGTTTGCCCGTCCATCTGCAGGTGGTATGCTGAACTACGGATCAGCTTCGTCCCCAATGCAGTGTGTAGCTGCTCCCAAAAACAGGACACAAATAAAGTGCCCTGATCCGATATGATAGTACGGGGTACGCCGTACAAGCATAGGATCCGTGAGATGTACAGTTCAGCGTACTTCTTGGCGTTGTAGTTGATGTTGACCGGGATGAAATGGGCAACTTTGGTGAGCCGGTCGACGATTACCCACACAGAATCATGCTTCTGAAAAGTGGTGGGTAAACCGACGATGAAGTCCATGCTCACATCTTCCCACTTCCAGGCAGGAACGCCCAGTGGTTGTAGCAGTCCCGGTTTCCGCATATGATCTGCCTTCACCCTTCGACATGTATCGCACTCGGACACGTACTTTGCGATTTCCCGTTTCATCCGTGTCCACCAAAACTTGCTTCTGAGTTCTTGATACATTTTGTTGCTGCCAGGGTGAATAGAAATATTTGATAAGTGAGCCTCATCAAAAAATTTCTTCCGTAACTCCGGGTTACGGGGTACGACGATCCGGTCCATGAACCATAGGACGCCGTCTCCGTTCTTCCGGAAACATTTCAGCTCCCCACTGTCTACACATCTCCGCAAATGCGACATGCCCTTGTCATGTTTCTGAGCTGCCGCTATCTCTTCACGGATGGTGGGGATCAAAGCTAGGTTGTAGAGAGCTCCATGTGGAATCACATGTAGTGGTGGTTCGCTCTCTTCCAATGGTGTGATGGTCAGATTGTTGACGTATGACTTGCGGCTCAGCGCATCTGCCACTAGTTTGCCTTGCCCGGATGATAATGGATCTCTATTTCGTAATCCTTTATCAATTCTAACCATCTTCGCTGCCTCATGTTCAGCTCCTTCTGAGTGAATATGTACTTGAGGCTCTTGTGGTCCGTATATAAATGTATGAGGTTACCGAGTAGGTAGTGCCTCCACATTTTCAGTGCAAGTACCACGGCAGCGAGCTCCAAGTCATGAGTTGGATAATTCTGCTCATGGTTTCTAAGCTGCCGTGATCCACACGCGACCACTCTTCAGTCTTGCATCAGCACACATCCGAGCCCAATGCCGGATGCATCACAGTACACATCGAACGGTTTTGTTGTGTCTGGCTGCGCCAAAACCGGTGCTGATGTCAGGTGCTTCACTAATGCCTTGAACGCTGCTTCACATGCTGGACTCCAAACATATTTGGTAGCCTTCTTTAGCAGCTCCGTCATAGGCTTGGAAATCTTCAGGAAGTTTGGAATAAACCTCCGATAATATCCCGCGAGTCCGAGGAAACTCCGTACCTCGTGAATAAACCTTGGGGACTTTCAATGCAGCACTTGTGCGATCTTACTCGGGCCTACAGCGTTGCCCTCCGCTGAGATAATATGCCTGAGAAAAGTACTTAAGATATCTAGAATTCGCACGTGCTGAATTTCGCGTATAGCTTGTGATCCCGCAGCCTTTGCAAGACTATACACAGGTGCTTCTCGTGTTCTTCTTATGACTTGGAACAACCCAGTAGGTCGTTGATGAAGACCATGACAAACTTGTCCAGCTTCGGCATGAATACCGAGTTCATCAAGTACATGAACTGAGCTAGAGCATTGATGGGGTCAAGGAACATGACAAGGTACTCATAAATCCCGTACCTCGTCGAAAAGCTGTCTATGGAATATCCTCCGCCCGTATCTCAATCTGATGGTACCCTGATCTTAAGTCCATTGTGGAAAAGATCTTTGCTTCGACCAACTGATCAAACAATATGTCGATCTGTGGTAACGGGTACTGGTTCTTGATTGCCACAGTGTTAAGCAGACGAGTACTACACAAAGTCGTAGTGTTTCGTGCTTCTCCTTTGCAAACAATGCTGAATACCCCAAGGTGATGACTCAGTCATATAAAACCCTTGCTCATAGGGTTATTCAGCTGTGTCTTCCACTCTGCCCATTCATTGGGTGCCATTTTATACGACCTTCGTGAACTCAGTGGCGTTCCCGACGCAAGTTCAATCTTGAACTCTACGTCCCATTCGGGTGGTATGCCCGGTAACAATTGGGAAACACCTCCTGAAATTTACGTACCACCGGACTGTCCTTTATCTTTAACAGCTTCCGAGTGGTCCAATATCGCAATCTGTTACCGACTGGCGCCCAGAACTAATGTACGAAGACCGTGCCGAGGGGAGTTTGAGCTTAACGGTTTAAAACTGATGTTGTAACCCGTTTTGTGGTAATTCAACCACGACATCCCCAAAATAATGTCGATCTTCAGACCCCAAGAGTAAGGAGGGTTGTGGGTTATAGTCTATCCTGCAAACAAAGAGGTGCTCGGAAAACAACATCACTTCTTGTAATGCTGCCCCGGCGAAGATATGAGGTATTGCCTTTTTGTAAAAGTGGTTTGGAGCTGATGTTGAGCCACGAAAGATTGACTAACAAATCTAGGTGTGACACCTAAGTCCAAGATAATTAATACCGGTAGCCAATTCAGAGAAAACATCTCTGCTAACACGGCTTCTCCTTCTGGAACATCATCACTCACTGTGTAGTGAATGTTGCCCCTTGTCTGTCCTCTTTTCTGCAGATATCGGTACGGGCCTGAACATTTTTAATATGATTACCCGCACCCTTGAATTCCCTCCAGACAATACCTAGCACAATGGTCCATCCGACCACAATTAGAGCACAGATGTCTCTCCGGCTCTTCTCTGACTTGTGGTCGGAAGCTAGATACATATAGCTGCAGCGATGGAGTACAAACCACCGTCTGATGCTGCTGCTCTGGAGGTGGTGCAAGTTGTGATACTTGACCAGCAATCAATCTCTAAGGAGTTAATCATACAGGGGCCTACATTTCACTGAATGGCGTTCGGAACACCAACAGGTGCTTTTGGGGCACATAACTTGTACTAGCCTGCACGATATCACTCATTTTCCTCCTCTGTACAGAACAGACCTTGATGCACTAAATCTAGATTTTGATCCAGTTAGAAGCATTTTCATAACTCAAGTTGTATACCAAAGTTAACGTTAACTTCAATATCCTTCCAACGAGTATTCACATGCCTCTATATCCCTTCTGGATCGAAAGTTATGATTTTTCAAATTTGACAGAATTCCTGGATAAAATTTGCCAGCATCTCTTTTGTATGTGGCTGGTTTTATCACAGTTGTATATGCAAATACAATAGGAATCTGAACAAACTTTGAACTACAACAATGTTTTTTATCTCATAACCTTTCTAACGGTGTATCATATGACCCTTAGGGATTTTTTTACAGAAAGTTATAACTGTTATACAGAAACATCCAGGAAGATTTGCATCTGTCCTGTTTTCTGGACAGTTTCAACTCTACTTCATTTTTCGATTGGTTAAGGGTTGAAACACCTCTGGAACTCAACAGAAAAGTTGTAAAGATCTTCCAAAGCTTCCAAGAAATGTATCATATGACCCCAACCTCGAAAGAACTCAACCTCGAACCTCTGATTAACTTCAGCCTTAATTCAGCTGAAAACAGGGTACTCTGTCCTTAGCAACCTATAAGTTGAAAACTTGTTAACTTTGAATATTCTGATTAAGAAAAGGAGTTACATCAAGTTTTAGTGCTTCGGATTAAAACTTTCAAGTTTTACAATGAAGTTGTTCATTTAGTGGAGTGTGACGTCGATGCGTCACCAGAGCATGTCGGTACTACGTTGCCTCACAAAAGAAAAACCTATACCGGATTTAGCCGGCTTCGTTAGTTCAGTGGCACTAAACGTCACTCGCACACGGATGCTACACGTCTACCGTTTCGTGGTTAGACAACCTGCAGATAACTCACACAATCGTCAGACTCGGCTGCACACCGAGCCCGGTATCCATACAGTTCGCACACCCGGCCGTCATCACTCGCCCGGATGTTCTCAAGCCAAACACGCCTTGAGCTACGTGTTCACATTTCAAACCACGTAACGGGGTCTCCCAAATTGCCCCACGCATGCCAGGGACAGACGTTGCTCGAATACCCCAAACGACATGAAGAGTCGTAGAGGACATTAAAGCGGGTCGGGTTACCTGCCACCCGTGGGGCTCCACCCTTCAGCTTGTGCGCACTGGTGGACAGCGCTTACGTGCACCCCCCCAAGATATAAACGTTCCGAGATGCACGATTTTCCGACATAATCAAATAGGTTAATATGCCACTTGCTATACACTAATAACATCCTTATATGGGCTACTAACTCGTTCCTCACCGAATTTTTGAAAAAGATGACCTTTGTAGTGCGTTAAGCCTCAAGCGAGCTCTGATACCAACGCTGACACAACCCCACGGTCTTGTCGAGCCAGGATCACGCTGAGGGGTGCTGTGTTGCACAGCACCGAATAACACACATCAAAGGTACAAAGCGGAAGCAAAACTTTTATTACATAAAGTGGTTTATGAACATTTTTACATCAAAATAGGTCCAGTCTACACTCACGAGCGTAGACTACGCATCAAGTTCACGTCCAGCTCGTGAATGTGACCCTGCTAGCACGCACGCACACTAACTCGGCGGCGTGCACGACTCCCACTCGACGGGGTTCCCCTCCTGGGGTTCCGTCTCCTCCTTGGGAGTCCCTTCCTCATAGAACCCTGCAAAAGCTTCAAACACAAGCAGTGAGCACGAAGGCTCAGCAAGACTGACCCGTCTCTCCTAAACATGGAACTTCTACATGAGGGATGATGGGTACAGAGGATAAAACAATTTGTAAAGGACACGCCTAATTATTGGAACCTTACTTTCTAATTTTAGCAGCGGGTTGTGGAGAACCTTACGCTAAGGCACATGAGAGAGCCGCAATCAAACAAGAAACACATTTCTCTCATGTACTTTGCCCAAAGTTGAAAGGAACTTTAATTAGCTCTAAACTACAGCAAATCAATAACAAGCAAAGTCCATCTTTCAATCAGCAACATTTTAACATGTAACTAACCTGTTCTTTCTACGTCACGGTACAGTGAACAAGTAGTACTCACTGACCGCGAGGGACGGCGGTTATAATCGATTTACACCTGCAGGGTTACCCGAATAACCCGTCACGTACGCCCGTACTCGATGTTGCCTACAGCAACCATCACGGACGCCGTACGCAACCACCTTTCGCCTGTCAGCCAAATATTGAACCGGTCCCATCGTCCCGAGCAAGAGGTCTCAGCACGCGCATCTCAGTGCCGCTAGCCGATTTACACCTCAAGCTCTCAACCTACCCTCTGAACGACGGGCAATGCCTCAATACCCAGCTACCCGAGTTACATCAGTTTCCCGGTTTCCATATAGCCGGTAGGTTTTCGGTACTGTTCTAGCTTGTTCAACAGGCCCGCACACGGCTCGGTCCTCAATCGACACAAGTGTAGCTATAGCACACAGGCCCCAAAGTCCTGTTGCCCTTACTCTCCGCTCGGTCTCATTTTTCTTGCCATGTGTATCATGTGCTATCTCTACCCGAGTCGAGTGCCTCTAGCCTATGCTCGCGAGTAGTTCCAACTACTCGACTTGTACCGAATCCTACACTATCTTAGCATGGCAGTAGCTAACGTGGTTTGTAATCCTAATCCCATGTCCATGGTTCTTTTGGCTATGCAATCGGGTTTTCAAATAAGACTCCAATGCAATAAGTAATCATGCTCCACTAAGTGCTCAAAACAATAAAACTTTGTAAAAAGGTTAATGCAAAATGGAGCTTGCCTTACTGCTCTTGGTCGTAGGCTAGCTGTTCCTCCGGAGTAACGAAGTCTAGGACTTCGGGTTCCTCCTCGACCTTAGCGACTACATGATATAATAAGTACATGTATTAATTAAATGCATTTGAATTGAGTTTTAAACTTGTGAACCTTCTAAGTCTCAGTAGACAGACTCAATGACTCTGAAATTCTTATTGTGGCTTGGTTACCACCTAAACAGAGACTTGGTCAAGTTTTAGTTGCAGCAAAGCTCATTTGAGCTCTCCACAATTAATTATGTCCTTCACCTTAATTGGAACTCTTAGTGTGTTCTAGGGATTTTCATGGGGCAAGCCATGACTTTCTAAAAACTAGATTTTCAGGCTAATGGAGTTGGTCTCACTTAATTTGAAGGTTCCTAGCTAAAGATATGAGCTAAACAATTTCAGAGAAAATTCTGAAAATGTTTCTGAACATTTTCTATTTTCTCTGGAACAGTTTCACTAATCACACCATTAGGTGGATCACATGAGCTCAAATGAATCTGACATTTTTATGGTAGTTCAGGGATATTTTGGTGAACATCCAGAAAAATTTCAGAATTTTCCTCCAAGTGATTCTCCAGTTAAAATTCCAAACAGTTTAAATTTTGAGGAATTAATTCTGGTGAATTAAAGATTTTCATGAAGTGAAACTTGATTTGCTGGAGAGTGCTCAAAGAGCAGAATCCAACAAAATTTGGTTCACTCGATTTGGAGCTTCCTAGCCAAAGTTATGAGGATTTGAAGTTTGCACTAAAACTGAAAATCGGGGAAAAAGTTTAAATCTGCCGGTGGGCCACGGGGACACGTGTTGTGCGCTGAGGCGTCGGCACACCGGGGTCTATGGATTTTTTGTGCGCCAGCACACTGGATCCGAGCCGCAGCCCGATCCCAATTTAAAATATGAGCCGCTGCCAGCCGAGGTCCACCCACTTCGTCTACCTCCCGCCGCCCGCGCTCTGCCGCTGCGGTACCTCGCCGGAGAGCTCGCCGGCAGCCTCTGTGGAGCTCCAAGCTTCATGATTCCGGCCGCCCCTGCCTACTTTCACTCGGGAAACCTGATTCCGGGCTCAGTTCGTCATGAAAATGGCTGGTACATGGTCAGCGGCGAGCAGCAGCCTCTGGAGAACTTCGGCCGTGTCGGCCGACCTCCCTAGCACCCCACTCGATCGAGCAAACGGTCGGGAAGCACCAGTGGACCCTAGGAAATGTCTACATGAGCTCCACGGAGCTCGGGAAGGGTCGTGTTGGGCTGTCACCGTGCGACCTAGGCTGGAAATCGGGATTTCTACTAAAACTCGAAGAACAGCGGTTTCCCTCCAAGGTTCTTCGTGGTTCCTGCTCCTATGGACCCGTACGGGCTACTAGAAGTGATCCTCTCCATGATAGGATGAGTGATGCAGTGTGGCTTACGAATTTCTCTGATCGGTGCAGACTCTACTTTTGCACACCGTCGCGAAAACATGAAATCCCGGCCTGAGCAGTGTTTGTCACGCCGCCGGAGCTTGCGGGAATGAAAGAGGGGCTGAAGGCGAACCTCTTTGCTGTTCACAGTTCAGTGAACGGTGGGCTGTGGTGGCCGGAAGGATGGTTCCCGCAGTGGCGGCTCGATCTGAACCGGCAGAGGAAGGATCGCCGCGGTGGAGCTCGGGTAGGACTGCGCAGGGCCTGGAACCGGCGCGAGGGTGTCGAAGATGGCTTGGCGCACCCGGTGCTGGTCTCAGATCGCCAGGAGGATCACTGGATCGGCCGGGCGATGAGGAACCGAAAGTTCACTTGGGCGGTGAGGAGTTTCAGTCTGTTGGGCGAGAGCGCGTCGGGGTAGGGATGGGGAGCACCGGCAACCGCTCGGACGCCTAGATAAGGGCCCCGGAAGTCGGTTCAGCGGCCATGGGCGGCAAGCAGGTGGTGGCACGGCGGCCTCCCCTCGGTGGCGCTCTCGGGAGAAGCTCGGGGACCCGAGCACTGAAAGTCCACTCGGTTAAATTTCCTCAGTGGCTGACATGTGGGTCCCAGTTTTCTTTTAACCTCTGAAATTAACTCCAAATCACTGTTGTAAACAGTAGTCCCCACAAAGCCCATGGTGATTTGAATTATCTACCCTTGAGCCATTTGAATTGGTTATAATTCAAATTGTGTTTGGTTTGAATAAATTTCAGCACATGTTCAGTTTGAAATTCAAGCAAAGTTTTTGCTCCATTTAGCTCTTGTCAAGATCAACTCCAAATGGAGTGAAAATTGGTGTGTAAGCTCACAAAAATGTGCTGAGTAAGAATATGCCTCCCACTTTTGAATTCATGGGATAAAAACAGTTTGAATTTGAATTTGAGTTCAAACTACCCTCTTTCTAGCTATACCCAAAATGAGCTCAAAAAGGTTTTAAATTTGGGTGAAACTTGGCATGGACATTCCTAGCAATGTGTAGGAGTTTTCCCAATGCCCAGCCCCTATATGATGTATGTGGGAAATGCCACTTTTGCATCTTGTGAGTTTGTTTTCTAATGAGCATGTTGATGGTGGTTACTTGCTCTTCAAATGTGTTCATCAACTTGCTTCAAATGAGGTGTGTGTGTGGTGATGAATACTTCAAACATGTGTCAAAAACTGAGGCCCTTACATTGAGTTTTTATGATCAAATGAAAAATTAAGAAAGATCAAGAGAATATGCATGCATCGCACTTTTTCTTTTAAGATTGTGTATCATTGCACTTAGATATGAAGTTGGAAGGAGTTGTGTATGGCTAAAACCATGTCCTTAAGCTTCTGATTGCCAAATGACATAGTTTGGCTTGGTTGGTTAGAATAAGACGGATGATGCATATAATCTCTCACAAAGTTCATATGATTTAAATCCGTACTTTTAAAAGTTAATAGGAAACAGCAACATGTGTCATGCATTCAAGTTTGAAAAAGTTGAGACAGGAAGATCATGACTTGCTTAAGTTAAATTACACTTCGTCTCTAGCATGGCTTACACTACTTTGTGTATTTCATTGATGTGATAGTGTAAGTTACTTGATAGTATGGCTTCGATGAGCTTTGTTCTATATGTATATGTCATATTATGCTCATATCAGATTTAAAAAATTTTCCTTTCTGTCTTGATGAATACATTGTCAAAGAGGGAGAAATTAGGTTGGACATTGCACATTCACAAGTGCTTTACAACATCCGTAGGGGGAAATTGTTAAGGGGGGCAGTTTCTTCACAAAGCGGGGTGGGGGGAGGGGGATTTTTTTCTTTTTATCAAAACTTTTTATGAAATGTGAATGAGCCAATGTTCAGTTCTAGCTGGTGTTGATAATGCATCCATCAAGGGGGAAATTGTGAGAATTAGGTGCTGAATACATTGCCAATAGAGTGTTAAAGTGAGGTTCATGTAAAGTTTTGAGCATTCACGTAGTTTGACATGAGGATTGACATGGAACGTATTATGACTATCTTTGATGTGTAGAACATAATGCTTTGTGTTTATTGAATTAGTTGTTGATGTGTTTTGGTGGTTCAGGGCTATTTGAGGTGTCCAACATGATTGTGTGAGGTGCTCACACAAGGTGTTGTGGTGTGGACTAACGAGAATCAAGTTGTGAACTTGTGCTTGGAAGAATTGGTTGATTGTTCATGTGCAGGATTTGCTTGATGTCAAGACGTGATTGTTGATGATGATCTAGTCCTAGGGATAATATGAGGTTCAACAACCAAGTTCGGGATAAATTATGGTTGAGTCGATCAGGGAGGTCACGCAGCATGTTTGAGTCAAGAACAGTGCATATGAAGATATCATGGATGCTTTGAAAAGTGATTGCATGTGTGCAAGGAGTGCATGGACGTGGTAACATTGTTCCAAGGCGTGATGAAGAGTTATGGACGAGAAGAAAAAGCTTGAATGGTTCAACCGGATGGATTACGCGCTCAGGCTGAAACTGAGGCAGTTATGGTGCGTTTATGAAAAGTTTCGAGTGGGTTATGTTAGGATTTCGTGTGAGGTACGAAGTTGAGTTGTTTTAGGTATGTGTAGGACGTTCCTAAGGTGTTTGGAAGTTTTAGGATTGATTCTATCTGCGTATAGAAGAGTCTTGAGAAGTTATGGTAAGTTCCGGTTGAATCCATGTAGGAGCAACTCCAAGTAGGAGTAGAGAGTCCTAGTTGCTCCAACTTGGATTGGAGTTGCTTAAGGGCAGGTTATATAAGCAAGGGGGCCAGGGCTTGGGGAGTACACGACTAATAACTGTTTCTCTTGTGTTTAGATCAATAAAATCATAGTTTATGAAGTGCTTTTGGGCCTTGGTCGTCCGGCTTATTTGCTTCAAGCTTTTTCCGGCGAGTCTCTGCACAACCTGACAATGGATCGGTATTTCAATCATAACTCGCGTTTTACAGATCCAATTGCCGTGATTCTATTTGTATTGTCTTCAGAAATAAATTGTTTTGTCGTACTTGAAAATTTCACAGTCATCAGTTTTACAGTGTTTGAGTTACACGGGTTTCTTTGCAGCGTAGCAGATCTGTTTTTCACTCGTGTAGGACAGATTGATCTTTGCTCAATCTTTTGAACATAACTTGAGTTCTACACACTGTTTTCACGTGATTCTTGTTGCATTGGCTTCCTGACTCGTTTATCTATTTCCTCTAGAGTTTTTATCATGTTGAGGTCAGGGAACATACTCGCACATACGTGTTCTTTTAGAAAGATCAATTTTTATTGAGGGGTTAAGTCTTCCGCTGAATTTTTTATCTACAATTCAGCCCCCCTCTGGTAGCTGATCTTGTATCCTTCGATCCTACATTTTCTCTATATGATCGTCTCGTTGACTTTGGTTCATCATATAGAATTTTTCCTGCAGGAAATCAACAAAGATTATTGGTGCAAGCACTCTCCCGACTAACATCGATAACCATAACTGCCGCCCTTCACCATCGCCAAAACATTTACGTATTATTCATGTGACTTCCTCATGTCTCCCTCCTCTGAATTTGGTAGAAAAGTTGAGAATTAGTGAGTTTTTCCGTGTGCTCACGTTTCTCTAGCATGAAATTCGTCACCGCCGCCAAGCGACACCGCGCGCCTCTGTCGGTCACGGCCGGGACGATGTGTCCTTCTCAGAATCGTTGGGTTATGAACCAGCCCTAAAACTAGTTGTCGATCTTCAACAACAAAATTTTGATATTTCTGAGCAGCGAGAAAAAGGCAAGTGTTCCTTGACCACTTTGCTTCTAATCTAGGAAGATTAGTTAGATTATTTGCATGTTATCTTCTAAATGAAACCCAGTTTAGGATATTTCACTAGTTTTCCATATTATTCCTTGAAACTACGGTGAGATTTATTTAGAATAGGTAGTTGTTATTTTATGTGCTTAGCCGTGCTTAAAACTTTAGAAAATGATGAAACATAGTTATTGCTTGTCATAATGAATATATATGAGACACAATGGTGTATCGTAGAAATAGGAGTCTAGACAGGTTGTTGGTTTGGTATGGTGCTTCGTGCACGAGACTTTGGAAAGTGTTAGTGCCTTTCTAAGATTCTAAGGACCAGTTCATGGAACAGTTAACCCTGTCTTTACAATGCCACCACATGACTGAGATGGGGCAGCTTGGCCAATTAATTAGGTGCTTTTGCTAATATAGTATGAGTGTTTGGATAGTGTGGGGAATGGGAGTTAGCTAGACTGCTCTGGGAACTGTAAGGCTCAAGAGGGGACTTCTGTAGGGGAGGGTTTACTCCTGGGAACTGCAGCGGTGAAACCTCAATGGTCTTGTAATTGCTGGTAGACCTTTTGTAAAGGCCTCGTAGTGATCTCCTAAGGGCACGACAAAGAAATTATGTAATATGGCTTGCAACCACATGTATCAGGGAGGTTTTAGTCCACTTGTAAATAGGGGACAAAATCACGACTTGTGGGTAAAGTGGTACAATCTCTGCAGAGAGCCAAACTGTCATGAAAGTCGTGCTCATGGTCAGGAGCAGCTTGAACTTGTTCATAATTAGAGAAACATGGAAATGAATTAGAAGGGAATGTTAGGTGCTGTAACCTAGCATTAGTGGTTTAATTGTGAAGGTTGTGGGATTCAATCACTTAGTAATATAGGTTGCTAATTTAAGATAAGGAGTTAGGAATTAATGCTTAGTGCTTAAATTTGAGTCAACCTTTCTTGTTAATGGCCTACATGTCATCTTTTTCTACACTTGCTAAGTACTATCGGTACTCAAACTTGCTTTTGTTGAACTTTGTGAGACCTATGTGTGTTGAATACATTGGCTATGACGGTAAAAGTTTTGAATTCTGCCAAAGCACTCTTTTTGTCAAGGTCAGACTCTAGGTCCGAGCTCCGATAAGATCCGGCGTAAGGTCCGACATGTGTTTGGTTAGCTCCGGCGGTAGGTATGACTAGCTTTGGTAAGTTCCGGTGCTAGGTTCTGCTAGCTTTGGTAAGCTCTGGCTCAAGGTCCAGTTAGCTTTGGCCATGTCCGGAGCTAAATCGCAATGGTTCTGTTTTTACCATTCAAATGTTTCGAACTTGCTTTACATCTATAGAAAGTTTGCTTAGCGTTCTTTTACTAAGTTTTTGAAGTCTTATGGCTGTTTTTGGTGGTTAACATTTTGCTATGGTTTGCAACATGCTTATGTGGGGTGTTCACGTGAGGTGTTGTGATTTTTGGAACTAACGTGAGTCAAGTCGCGGACTTGTGCTTGAAAGTATTGGTTATTTATTCATGTGCAGGTGCTGCTTGAGTTCAAGATATGGCTGGTGAAGGAATCCATTGAACTAGTCTTAGGGAGAAGATGAGGTTCAATAACCATGTTCTGGAGGAATTATGGTTGAGTTGATCGGGAGGTCGCGCAGCATGTTTGGATCAAGAACAATGCATATGAAGGTATTGTTGACATTGTTGGAAGGTGTTTGTACGTGTTCAAGGAGTGCATGGACGTGGCAATATGGTTCCAATGCGTGATGAAGAGATGTGGACGTAAAGAATTAGTAGGAAAAGTCCAGCCGGCTGGATTATGGACTCAGGCTGCGGCAGAGTCGGTTATGGCTCAAATATGGAAAGACTTGAGTTGGTTATGATCGGTTTTCGTGTTGGACACGAAGTTGAGTTGTTTTAGGAATGTGTGATACATTCCTAAGGTATTTAGAAGTCTTAAGATTGCTTCTATCTACGTATAAAAGAGTCTTGAGCAGTTATGGAAAGTTTCGATTCAGAAACTGAGTAGGATTAGAGTCCTAGTTTGAATTGGATTGGCCTCCGGGCTGGTTATATAAGCAAGGGAGGCCAGAGCTCGTAGTAGAAGACGACCTGGGGCTGTTCCTCTAATATTTTGATCAATAAAATTTGTAATTTAGAGGAGCTTTTGTGCCTTGTTCGTCTGACTTGTTTTTGTCAAGTCTTTCTCATCGAGTTTCTAGACAGCACGACAGTGCTTCGGTGTTTTGATCATAACTCGAGTTTTACAGATCCAATTGACATGATTCTATTTAGGTTATCTTCACAACTTGATTATATATGATCTATGAAAATTTCACAGTCATTGGATTTGTAGTTTCTGATCTATACGAGTTTCTTTACAGTGTTGCAGATCTGGTTTTTACTTGAGTAGAACAGATTGACCCTCATTTGATCTTTCGATCATAACTAGAGTTTTCTTGATGGATTTCCGTGATTCTTGTTGTCGTGTCTTCGTGACTTGATTCTATATAATATATACCACTTGTGTCACGGTTGAACATATTTAGATCAGTCGCATACATGGTTTCTTTAATAGATCGATTTTCGGCCGAGGGGTTTTTTGTTGCTTCCGCTAAAAATTTTAAATCTACCGTTCACCCCCCCTTCTGGTAGCTTTTCATGTGCTCTTCAATCCTACACTCTAGCATGGCTTACACTACTTTATGTATCTCATTGATTTGATAGTGTAAGTTACTTGATAATATGGCTTGGATGAGCTTTGTTTTATATGTATATGTTATAAATATGCTCATAACAATTAAAATTTCTCTTTTGAACCTTGCTGAATACATTGTCAAAGGGGGAGAAATTGATCATACATTGCACGATTCACGAGTGTTTTGACATGATTCTTCTCAGGGGGAGAATTTTTTTTTCTCATTTTATTTCTGATTTACAAAGGGGGAGAAATATGTGTAGGGGGAGAAATTTTTGTTTCGAAATTTCTTTCTCATTTGATTGTTTTTAAAACTTTTCATGCGAATAAGCCAATGTTCGGATTTTAAGTGGTGTTGCCAATGCATTCATCAACGGGGAGATTGTGAAACCTATGTGTGCTGAATAGATTGGCTATGACGATAAAAGTTCTGAATTCTGCCAAAACACTCTTTTTGTCAAGGTCCGACTCTAGGTCCAAGCTCCGACAAGATCCGACATAAGGTCCGACTTGCTATGGCTAGGTCTGACATGTGTTTGGTTAGCTCCGATGGTAGGTCCGACTAGCTTTGGTAAGTTCCGGTGCTAGGTTCTGCTAGCTTTGGTAAGCTCCGGCTCAAGGTCCGGTTAGCTTTGGCAAGGTCCTGAGCTAAATCGCAATGGTTCTATTTTTACTTTGCAAATATTTCGGCTTTACATCTATGAAAAGTTTGCTTAGTATTATTTTACTAAGTTTTTAAAGTGTTATGGTTGTTTACGGTGGTTAACATTTTGCTATGATTTGCAACATGCTTATGTGAGGTGTTCATGTAAGGTGTTGTGATTTTCGGAACTAACGTGAGTCAAGTCGCGGACTTGTGCTAGAAAGTATTGGTTGTTTATTCATGTGCAGGTGTTGCTTGAGTTCAAGATATGGCTGGTGACGGGATCCATTGAACTAGTCTTAGGGAGAAGATGAGGTTCAACAACCAAGTTCGGGAGGAATTGTGGTTGAGTTGATCGGGAGGTCTTGCAGCATGTTTGGATCAAGAACAATGCATATGAAGGTATCATGGACGTCGTTGGAAGGTGTTTGCATGTGTGCAAGGAGTGCATGGACGTGGCAACATGGTTCCAAGGCGTGATGAAGAGATGTGGACGTAAAGAATTGGTAGAAAAGTTCCAATCGGCTGGATTATGGACTGAGGCTGTGGCTGGGTCGGTTATGGCTCGAATATGGAAATATTTGAGTCGGTTATGATAGGATTTTATATGGGATACGAAGTTGAGTTGTTTTAGGAATGTGGGATACGTTCCTAAGGTGTTTGAAAGTCTTAAGATTGCTTCTATCTGCGTATAGAAGAGTCTTGAGCAGTTATGGAAAGTTTCAATTCAGAAACTGAGTAGGATTAGAGTCCTAGATCAAATTGGGTTGGTCTCCGGGCTGGTTATATAAGCAAGGGAGGTCAGAGCTCGTGGCAAGAAACGTTGGGCTGTTCCTCTTATGTTTTGATCAATAAAATTTATTATTTAGAGGAGCTTTTGTGCCTTGTTCGTCCGACTTGTTTTTGTCAAGTCTTTCTCGTTTAGTTTCTGGACAGCACGACAGTGCTTCGGTATTTTGATCATAACTCGAGTTTTACAGATCCAATTGACTTGATTCTTTTTGGTTTGTCTTCACAACTTGATTATCTATCATCTGTGAAAATTTTAAGGTCATTGGATTTGTAGTTTCTGATCTACACGAGTTTCTTTTCAGTATTGCAGATCTGGTTTTTACTCAAGTAGAACAGATTGACCCTCGTTTGATCTTTCGATCATAACTTGAGTCTCTATAATATATACCACTTTTGTCACGGTTGAACACATTTAGACCAGTCGCATACACGGTTTCTTTAGCAGGTCGATTTTCTACCGAGAGGGTTTTTGTTGCTTCTGCTAAAAAGTTTAAATCTACCATTTACCCCTCCTCTGATAGCTTTTCACGTGCTCTTCGATCCTACAGACTTTAAATTATGCTTAGGATACAAAGATAAAATAGAGTACAATGAGGAGGATTACGTCTCACAAGAGTTGTATTAGGCTGGCGGAACCCCAGGCAATGCCTGTGATGGAGCACCACATATTAAATCCACTGTTGTGATATTTTTGTTGTATTCATTAGACATATATGTAAGACTTTATTGCATATTGTACTAGGGTTTCAATATAATGATGATATTTCACTCTTGTCGGTAGATGTATGATTAAACTGATACTGGCATACATGTGAGATATGCTCGGTTGTTCTTTATAGAAAACCGTATGTGACACAAATTGACTGATGGTATGTGTGTAAAGACCAAAACAAGTGATAAGTTTACCTACATTTGTATAACACATAAAATTGAAAGTATATGTACTATAGATCTATACTATAGAAGTTGTCTCTAACCTTTGGGTCACTTTAGGACCATCTATCCACCCACATCATATTCCCTTGATATTACCCTCACCTTGTCCTTAACCATCGGTTATTTTTGTAGTTTATCTATCAGGTACAATTGTAGTATTTGTTCATGTATGTATACGCTCACTCACACCACTCAAGCCCACCAACACACCCACACACATTTAGTCTTACAACTACACGACTTCTAAGAGCGCGTCCTTCGGGAGATCAGCAGAATCCATTTGAATTCGATGCGCCACGGAGATATTATCACTCTCATTATGGTTCCACGCATGAGAGACACCTGAATATTATTCTAGAGAAAACATCTGATTTAGAGTTGCTTCACTGACTTGAGATACCAGCGTGATAATCGTCACCCTGTCTACGCGACTCTTACATTGCTCGTACGTCAGGTAGCGGATACGTAATTCAGAAGTTGTTCCAACATGTCTGCTCATGGATGTATGACACCCAGTCACCCACGACCAAGAAAGTAATACACGACCAATCCCTGTGCAAGATGTGCTATAGCCAGTTTTTTAAAAATCGGTCGAGAAAGATGAGCAGAGGAGATTTACCTAGCGTTTAGGTCGCCTAAGCGGCGCCTAGGTGCTTCGGAAAAACGGAGTCAGATGTATATATGAAAAAAATTGATAAGAACGAATACTTCAATGTTTAATCAATAAGATTAAAGCAACAGCAAATGCCTGAAATATCAAAGCAACTACGTGTAGAAAGCCAAAAAAACATGTAAATATCTCAACTCAAAGCAACTAATAGAACTCTGATCATCTAGAGATACTCAGTTCTGACGCATGCCATACTTGTTCTCAGGGCAGTGTCCAAAGATGTGATTGTTCCATTACAATTGTAGCAAACGCGACCACCGCCTACAATACACTCCCTAACGATGGTCGGCAAGCTCGATTCTAGGATGGCATAGGAGAGATCGGGGAGGGCGTGTGCGTGATCGGGGGGGGTGGGGGATAGAGAGCCATCACTGGGATGGAAATCACTAGGTTAAGTCACTCTTTTTCTATGACAAAGAAAGCGGAACATACATGGTTTCTTTAATAGATCGATTTTCGGCCGAGGGGTTTTTTGTTGCTTCCGCTAAAAATTTTAAATCTACCGTTCACCCCCCCTTCTGGTAGCTTTTCATGTGCTCTTCAATCCTACACTCTAGCATGGCTTACACTACTTTATGTATCTCATTGATTTGATAGTGTAAGTTACTTGATAATATGGCTTGGATGAGCTTTGTTTTATATGTATATGTTATAAATATGCTCATAACAATTAAAATTTCTCTTTTGAACCTTGCTGAATACATTGTCAAAGGGGGAGAAATTGATCATACATTGCACGATTCACGAGTGTTTTGACATGATTCTTCTCAGGGGGAGAATTTTTTTTTCTCATTTTATTTCTGATTTACAAAGGGGGAGAAATATGTGTAGGGGGAGAAATTTTTGTTTCGAAATTTCTTTCTCATTTGATTGTTTTTAAAACTTTTCATGCGAATAAGCCAATGTTCGGATTTTAAGTGGTGTTGCCAATGCATTCATCAACGGGGAGATTGTGAAACCTATGTGTGCTGAATAGATTGGCTATGACGATAAAAGTTCTGAATTCTGCCAAAACACTCTTTTTGTCAAGGTCCGACTCTAGGTCCAAGCTCCGACAAGATCCGACATAAGGTCCGACTTGCTATGGCTAGGTCTGACATGTGTTTGGTTAGCTCCGATGGTAGGTCCGACTAGCTTTGGTAAGTTCCGGTGCTAGGTTCTGCTAGCTTTGGTAAGCTCCGGCTCAAGGTCCGGTTAGCTTTGGCAAGGTCCTGAGCTAAATCGCAATGGTTCTATTTTTACTTTGCAAATATTTCGGCTTTACATCTATGAAAAGTTTGCTTAGTATTATTTTACTAAGTTTTTAAAGTGTTATGGTTGTTTACGGTGGTTAACATTTTGCTATGATTTGCAACATGCTTATGTGAGGTGTTCATGTAAGGTGTTGTGATTTTCGGAACTAACGTGAGTCAAGTCGCGGACTTGTGCTAGAAAGTATTGGTTGTTTATTCATGTGCAGGTGTTGCTTGAGTTCAAGATATGGCTGGTGACGGGATCCATTGAACTAGTCTTAGGGAGAAGATGAGGTTCAACAACCAAGTTCGGGAGGAATTGTGGTTGAGTTGATCGGGAGGTCTTGCAGCATGTTTGGATCAAGAACAATGCATATGAAGGTATCATGGACGTCGTTGGAAGGTGTTTGCATGTGTGCAAGGAGTGCATGGACGTGGCAACATGGTTCCAAGGCGTGATGAAGAGATGTGGACGTAAAGAATTGGTAGAAAAGTTCCAATCGGCTGGATTATGGACTGAGGCTGTGGCTGGGTCGGTTATGGCTCGAATATGGAAATATTTGAGTCGGTTATGATAGGATTTTATATGGGATACGAAGTTGAGTTGTTTTAGGAATGTGGGATACGTTCCTAAGGTGTTTGAAAGTCTTAAGATTGCTTCTATCTGCGTATAGAAGAGTCTTGAGCAGTTATGGAAAGTTTCAATTCAGAAACTGAGTAGGATTAGAGTCCTAGATCAAATTGGGTTGGTCTCCGGGCTGGTTATATAAGCAAGGGAGGTCAGAGCTCGTGGCAAGAAACGTTGGGCTGTTCCTCTTATGTTTTGATCAATAAAATTTATTATTTAGAGGAGCTTTTGTGCCTTGTTCGTCCGACTTGTTTTTGTCAAGTCTTTCTCGTTTAGTTTCTGGACAGCACGACAGTGCTTCGGTATTTTGATCATAACTCGAGTTTTACAGATCCAATTGACTTGATTCTTTTTGGTTTGTCTTCACAACTTGATTATCTATCATCTGTGAAAATTTTAAGGTCATTGGATTTGTAGTTTCTGATCTACACGAGTTTCTTTTCAGTATTGCAGATCTGGTTTTTACTCAAGTAGAACAGATTGACCCTCGTTTGATCTTTCGATCATAACTTGAGTCTCTATAATATATACCACTTTTGTCACGGTTGAACACATTTAGACCAGTCGCATACACGGTTTCTTTAGCAGGTCGATTTTCTACCGAGAGGGTTTTTGTTGCTTCTGCTAAAAAGTTTAAATCTACCATTTACCCCTCCTCTGATAGCTTTTCACGTGCTCTTCGATCCTACAGACTTTAAATTATGCTTAGGATACAAAGATAAAATAGAGTACAATGAGGAGGATTACGTCTCACAAGAGTTGTATTAGGCTGGCGGAACCCCAGGCAATGCCTGTGATGGAGCACCACATATTAAATCCACTGTTGTGATATTTTTGTTGTATTCATTAGACATATATGTAAGACTTTATTGCATATTGTACTAGGGTTTCAATATAATGATGATATTTCACTCTTGTCGGTAGATGTATGATTAAACTGATACTGGCATACATGTGAGATATGCTCGGTTGTTCTTTATAGAAAACCGTATGTGACACAAATTGACTGATGGTATGTGTGTAAAGACCAAAACAAGTGATAAGTTTACCTACATTTGTATAACACATAAAATTGAAAGTATATGTACTATAGATCTATACTATAGAAGTTGTCTCTAACCTTTGGGTCACTTTAGGACCATCTATCCACCCACATCATATTCCCTTGATATTACCCTCACCTTGTCCTTAACCATCGGTTATTTTTGTAGTTTATCTATCAGGTACAATTGTAGTATTTGTTCATGTATGTATACGCTCACTCACACCACTCAAGCCCACCAACACACCCACACACATTTAGTCTTACAACTACACGACTTCTAAGAGTGCGTCCTTCGGGAGATCAGCAGAATCCATTTGAATTCGATGCGCCACGGAGATATTATCACTCTCATTATGGTTCCACGCATGAGAGACACCTGAATATTATTCTAGAGAAAACATCTGATTTAGAGTTGCTTCACTGACTTGAGATACCAGCGTGATAATCGTCACCCTGTCTACGCGACTCTTACATTGCTCGTACGTCCAGGTAGCGGATACGTAATTCAGAAGTTGTTCCAATACGTCTGCTCATGGATGTATGACACCCAGTCACCCACGACCAAGAAAGTAATACACGACCAATCCCTGTGCAAGATGTGCTATAGCCAGTTTTTTAAAAATCGGTCGAGAAAGATGAGCAGAGGAGATTTACCTAGCGTTTAGGTCGCCTAAGCGGCGCCTAGGTGCTTCGGAAAAACGGAGTCAGATGTATATATGAAAAAAATTGATAAGAACGAATACTTCAATGTTTAATCAATAAGATTAAAGCAACAGCAAATGCCTGAAATATCAAAGCAACTACGTGTAGAAAGCCAAAAAAACATGTAAATATCTCAACTCAAAGCAACTAATAGAACTCTGATCATCTAGAGATACTCAGTTCTGACGCATGCCATACTTGTTCTCAGGGCAGTGTCCAAAGATGTGATTGTTCCATTACAATTGTAGCAAACGCGACCACCGCCTACAATACACTCCCTAACGATGGTCGGCAAGCTCGATTCTAGGATGGCATAGGAGAGATCGGGGAGGGCGTGTGCGTGATCGGGGGGGGTGGGGGATAGAGAGCCATCACTGGGATGGAAATCACTAGGTTAAGTCACTCTTTTTCTATGACAAAGAAAGCGGAACAAAATAAAGAAAAGTGAAACAATGCGGAGAAAAACAGACGAGCGTCGACCGCTTAATCCCAATCGCCTAGTCAAATGTGTTCGATAAGCTTGAAGGACGGGAGCGGGCGCGGCGACGAAGAAAAGGTATTAATTTTGTGAATTACTAGTTGTAATCTTGTTAATTTGTAAGTATTATACTAGTTATAAAATAATCAATTAAAGTGACTTTGTGAATGTATAGATCGTAGAAAATATTATTTGTAAGAATTAAGTGTTAAAGCCAAGGATTATATGTTAATGATATTGATTAACTATTTATTAGTATCTCCTGAAATTTTTGCCAATTTTAGGCGGCTGAAATCTAGACAGATCCCATCTTTTAACCTACATAGAGCACCAAGATATACATATCGTGGTGACTTTTGATCGTCCTCTCGACCTCTGAAACTCCAGAGTGCAGTCGTCGTTCGTGGGCGTAGCCGTCCTCTATCACAGGCGACGAATAGATGCTCGTGCCGACGACACCTGTGGCGCGGACCGCGACGAAGCAGTTGTCCAAGGACCAACTCAACAAAATGGATGGGCAGGGCCGGAGGATTCGGATGCCAAGTCTTGTGCACGGTACAGTTGCTGCCAATCGAGTTTGCAGTAACAGCCAATCGGATTGGAGGTCTCCTAACGATGAGCTCGTTGTTTGGTATTGAAGCTCTTAGTTTCGCAACGGAGAATGGGTCAGAAGAGAGGGTTGTTTGAGCTTCAGGTCGTTTCTCTACGACCGAGAGAGAGACTAAGTTTTTTCGTTGTGAGCAGTCCATGAAGGAAGAAGAAAACCACGTGTAATAGAGGTTAAACTACTCATTATCTAAAAAATAGAGGTTAAACTACCAATTGTGCAACCTGGATATCAAACTGGACGTTGAATGTACCGGCCCGAGCGAGCGGCGGGGCTACAGTGTAGGCCTGTAAATGGACCGGCAACTAACCCCGGTGCCACAGAGCGACGATAAAGGTGGAGGGAGACTGACAACCAGGAAAGAAGAGAGGAGAAAAAAGAAAAAGAAAAAAGGCAAAGCAAATAAAAGGAAAGGAAAAATAGGAGAAGACTAGGAAAAGAAGAGAGAAAAAAGAAAAAAATAGAAGAAGAAAAAGGAAAAAAGAGAGAAGCAAAAAACAAACATATCTAATTTTTAGAAGATGCACATAATTATTAGGAATTAATTAAATTAATAACACATTTCTCATAAACGGAGAAAAGAGTGAAATTATATGAAAAAAATACGTGTTAGTTGATATAGAGGGTTGAATTTAGAGGTCTACATATATAGAGAATTAAACTCAAAAGTTGACAATCTTTAAAGTTTACTATAATAGGCTGTAATATTTTTTAGAGGTTAAATTTATAGGTCTACAAGAATAGACAATCTTAGGGTCATGAGGCATCTTGACCGTTCATATTGGGCCATCAAGAAATGAAATCCAATCAGAAGCCACCACGTCATGGAAGTAGGGCTGCAGGAACATATAAATCAAATCAGGTCCGACCGTCCGAGCGAAGGGGGCAAGAGGTGCCGCCGAAGCTGCAGGCATGGGGCGTGTATTTTTTTTTCAGAGACACGGGGCGGGTGTTTCGGAGGACAGTAGACACAAGCAGTTTAGTGAGATTATGTATGATTGACGAAGTAGAGTTGAACGAGTGTAGATAATTGAACTGTAAAGTTAGAAATCTTTTAGAGTTAATTATAAAAGGTTGAGAATTTTCCCTTAGATATAGGTTAAATTCCTTGGTCGTGGGTTCCACTTCTAATTTTGCATTCGGAGTGTCTGTGTCTGTCAGACTATTACTTTCACGAAATGTCTACATGAACGATCTACAATATTATTACTGACTACTCCCTCCGTTCTGAAATAAATGACGTTTAGGACAAGAAATCTAGTTCAATTTAAACTAAATTAGTATTTAAAATGTTATTTATTTCAGAACAGAGGGAGTATATATTAATGTATAAACACTATAGAGAACCTCGGTTGTCCTTTTGCCCTTAAACATGTTCCGGCTGGCGTTCAATTTTCAGTCTGTGGACGGATCAAATACTCCAAAATTGCACATTGTGAAGAGTGAAGGTCACACAACAGAATATGGTTGTAACATTTTACTTCATCGTTAAGACAAAAGGTAAATGCTCGGACTTCGACTTTCCATCAGACGCTCCAACATCTATTGCAACATCCGAAACATGTGCATCATGGCAAAGCAACTTCTGAAGCATTCGATACATTTAGGCTCAAAATGTTGTATCCAACATAGGGCAGTGTCAGTGGAAATCTTTAATTTCGAGTCAGAAGTAACTGTAGATGTTTAGTGATGTTACAGACCATATTTTTTTATGTTGCATAGAATTGTGTTTTGATGTTGCAAACGACTATGGGAACTTTCAGTGGGAAGGCATCCCATCCACATCCAGGCACTATTAACGCCCACAAAAGGTTAACTGCAACAACAGGCAGACAAGACTGTAGAATGTCAATTGCATTTAGCATAAGGCATAACAACAACAAAAACAACAATTGAGCCTGTCCTAGGCATAATAGTGTGCAAAATTATTACTATTTAAAATTCTTAGGAAATTCCCCAGTCTTCCTTTGAATCCTAGGTAATGTATTGAGGGTGTTTCGACAATCAGTATTTGATGAAACCTATGCGTTTTGAAAAGCAAAAAAAAAGTCTGTTCTATTCTGAAAATGAAGTTCAGATTCGCTGCACGGTAGTGATAAAGCCATTTATCACACAAGAAATGGTACAATGAAAACACCATACAATCTAAAAACTTCCCTCTTCATTTCTTTTCCAAGTTCCAGGAACCAATGTCTTACACATGCAATATTTTGCTAAACGAATGACTAACCTTCTACATTGGCTACCATGGAATGGCTAATCAGGAATAGTTAGAGAACTGAACCATGTTACTGTCAGCTCGAATGAATTGGTTTCATGTAAATCTAGAATGATGGTCACTAGATGTGATTCTATAAGAATAATGACCCTAGATCAATCTAATGTTTCATAGAGAAGCATTCTAACAAATGTTCAAAATATCTTGTCTATTCAGGCAGTATCTACATTTTTATTCATCTCAACCGGCAGAATGACTACAGTCCCTGCAGATTCTTCTGCTGCTATCTGGTTCCACTGCTGAATATTATATTCATTACTATTTGTCCCCAACCATCAGGAAGTTTAGTTTTCTTCGAGACCTATAAAGTGCACACTCATCTGAACAGGAATTACGGGCGGCCACCGCACTGCTCAGGTTCCTTCTGTGATCTGAACACCAAACAACCTAATATGGGAACTGTTGGAGTCTTTAACAAAGGTTGACTTCAGAAAATCTGAATGGAGTTCTTTTACTGAAAATGAAGGCTTCGATAACCAATAGTCTAAACATTGGTGATGAGGATCTAGAGCCTCAATTTCCTGTTAAAGAATGAGAGAATTTAGAGGTCATATTAAAAAATTGAATGCATAACAATTATCTACACAATAAAGTATCTCATGAAATATACCTGAACGATTTGTGGGGACAAGAACCCAAACATTTCAATCCCGTTTACAAAATCAGGAGGCAATAAATCAGGGACACCTGGTTTCCCAATGCTTTGTTGTTTTTTTATTTCTTCATTCACCCTAGCTCTAACACTATCCCAACAAAGCATTGGTGAAGTGTCCGTAAATGAGACTTCAGGAGCCTGCTCCACTGTCACCTGTAATTCATTCAGCAAGAAGCTACATGTGATTGTACGAAGCCAGAGAGAGTATTGTCCTACAAATATGAATTTATAATTAGATATACCTTAAACAATGGTCCAAGAGGTCCCGCATCGAGGACTTCTGAAATGTAGCAACAGTCCCTAGTTGGATCTTGTATGTTGTAAAATGTTACTCGACTTCTGAACCCTGCAAAGACATCATTTACTCTTGGCTGTGTTTCTAAGGATGGTAAAATATCGAAATTTAAATTGCACTTATACTACCTTTAGGAAAGATAGCTTTATTATTGAACCATCTTTTGCCAATCATTACTGTTCCATAGTCCAGCGGCTCAACCCAGTCCCGGAACATTGGCCCAGAAACTACATCATATCGTCCTGAAGCAGGTTTTGCCATTTCACAAACCTGAATGTCAGAAGGCTTCGCTAAATTTCCAATGTCAACACCAAATAGTTTCTTAGTGGTGTGGGAATCTAGGTCAGAATTTCTGGTTTGAACTCCCAAAGGAGCTAATAAGGTTGATGAGCCTTTCAGGGACAATGAGGAACTGCACTGACAGGTTGACCAAGATGAATTATCCTTTTTGCATAGAGGATGACCATTGACAGCCATCTTATCCTTGTCATATTCATCTTTTATTCCTCTAGTACTAGGTGGATCTCCTATGTTGAGATCCACACAATTGTTCTGGACTCCTTTCCCTCGGTTGGTTCCTGAAGGCTTTCCATGGTCATGGCAATGGTCTTGACTATCACCAAAGCCAGAGCCAATATTGACATCATTCAGAGATGCTGAGAATTCTGTGCTTTTGCCCAAGTCCATGTTCTTCTCCACAAAACCAGATGGGCAAATTAATCCTAGGTCATCCTGACCCCACCGACACACCGCAACCTGATCACCTTCCAAAGCTGCTACAAGAGTATTGAGCTCCTCCAGGCTATATCGAAAAAATGCAATTTTTCTGTCGCATGAACAAAGAAGGTTTGCATGATTCAAGCAAGCAAAGCGATTTGGTGAGCATGGGCAGCTGACAGCAGACATGTGGAGATCGTAGAAGCATGAAAAGCACTCTCTGTCAGTGGAGTCATATTCTGTGTCCATCTTCTTACTTTTCAAAAGAGCATTCGCCTCCCATGCAACAACTTCCATTGCAACCCTTGTCTGGAATAGTGCAACAGAAAATATGAGTAGGTCGATTATTTGAGACATATACAATAAGCTCCTAAGTTAGCAAGCCAATACCTTGATTGCACTTGTCAGAAATCCATCCTTTCCACACATGTCCACCCATCTATATTTCTCCTCATTACTACTCTTGCAGCTGAAAAGGTTCATCCATAGCTGTGTCACAGCTTCTTTTGCAGTCTTTAATAACAACTTGTCATGTGATATTGATGTCTTGCGCTGCTGCTCTCTGTAGAGCTCAACAGCACATTGTCCATGAGGCAGCCAATCCACAAGAGCAACATTTACTGCCTCCGCACAGTTGAAGCCACAGTTGAATCCAGAATGGTATGCTCGCGGTAGTGTGAGAACAAACTCACCTGGATTCTGAACAGCACGGTAGACAGGAACCCCTTCTGATTTTAAAACAGATGGAGATAACTGTGTAACCTGGACCAAGAAAATTCAATACAAAAATGGATGAGACGCAGATATTGGTAACTTTTTGCAGGAAGAAAAATTTTCTCAGATAAACAACTATAGTAATTGTTTGCAGGAATAAGCAACTAATGTAACATCTCTAGCAAACTATTTTGTCCACCAATCTAGTAATAGGTCCTAAAATTTTTAGGATCAACAGCAGGCAATGATACAAAAAAGGGCACTCGTAACATAAGACATAATGTATTCATTTGAATTTTAAGACATAATAGCTTTAGATCACATGAAGTTGTGTTTGGTGATGTATGTTCAATTAAATTATGTTAAAACACGACAAAAATGGGCTCATCTTATGAATCAGTGGGTCATAACATAGTGATCGGTTGATCACATAACAGATATAGGTGATTACCAGCTCATGAAGGAGATCAGGTTGCTCTTCAAACAGTTTTGGTAAGTTTTTTCTCATAGATTCTTCGAACCTCACTGCTTCAGCACCAGGAACACCATACCAAACTTTTGGTTCACCGAAATGCATGAAATTCAGAGAATAAAGGAAATGATCTTCAACATGCTGCAGCAAATTAATAAAGATATGAGAATGTGGTCCACAAACAAAGATATTTTAAATCAATTACACATCATATCAAAGAAGGGGGGGGGGGCTTGGCGCAGAGGTAAAGCTGTTGCCTTGTGACCATGAGGTCACGTACTTGAGTCCTGGAAACAGCCTCTTGTAGAAATGCAGGGAAAGCCTGCGTACAAAAGACTCAAGTGGGTCAGACCCTTCCCCGGACCCTACGCAAGTGGGAGCTACATGCAGCGTTTTCAAGTCGTCGCCTAGGCGACGCCTAGTCGGCGACTAGGCGTCCAGGCGCTCCGGCCCGGATGCCATGGCCGAACGACTCGCCTGGCCGGCGACCGGCCGCCGCCGCCGCAGTCGGCGCTGCCGCCCGCTTAGCACCGCCGCCGCCCACCTCCTAGCGTCGCCGCCGCCTCGCCGTTGCTGGCGCCTAACGCTGGCTGTCGCTGCCGCCGCCGGTGTTGCTGCTCACCGCCGCCGGTGTTGCTGCTTGTCGCCGCGGCCACTCAGACCAGTGGAGAAGAGAGGGTTGAGGGAGAAATGGTTAGGGTTAGAGTGAGTAGGTTTTTATATACCCAATCTAAAAATAAGACTGGTCCACGTTAGTTTGGGCCAAATCAGCGTGAGGCCCAGAGTCTTCAGCTCCTCCACCCGCGCCCACCAGCCGCTGCCCGCTCGCGCGCCTCTGCCACGCCGCCCGCCCGCCTCTGCCACGCCGCCCGCCCGCCGCCCTGCTATCGCCGGCGTCGCCCACCCACCTGCCGCCGCCCGCCCGCCCGCATCTGCCGGCGCCTGGACGCCCAGGCGCCCATTTACAAGCCTGGCTACATGCACCGGGCTGCCCTTTCTTTTTACACCATCATATCACAGAACATTAGGTAGCAACTTTGAACTAGATAATTACATGTAGTCCAGCAGCGATAGAACTTGTTTAATGAGGAAGTGATCCAAAATTTGAGAGTAACGTTGAAACATGATAGCAACAAATCTTACCCAACAAAACGAAGAGAAGCACATCCCTACATAAAGCCATGGGACTACAACACCAGATATATCCTCTTTTTCAAAAGAGATAACAGAGCCAGGTAACCGTGGAATGTTATTCAGGTTCCAACAAGACCCACCATATGAATCTTGCTTATCATCTGAAGAAGACAATTTAGTAAATCCACTGCTAAAGATAGCAGTATCTAAATCAGCACCATAATTCACCTAGAGAAAGGTAATTTGATGTCTGTCAGAAAAAAAAACGGAAAACTACATATGATGATATATGTATAGACAACTGAGGTACCTCAACTTCTTCAGTAGGGCATACAACTATGCGCCAATATTCTCCCTCAATATCCTCAACATATGGTTCCCACAATTTTTTGTGTTTTTTAATTTCAGAAAGAGAAATTTCATCACTTCTTTTCATTCCAAAATACTGCTGCTTGAACTTATCAGCATATTTCTTAAACTCATCTAGCGTGAAATCAGACCCCGATTGAAAGCCAAACTTATCTTCGGATTCAGAGTCAGCACTTGAACTAGAACGCCTGTGTGTCATCCCAAATCTCAGTCTCTTTCTTCTCTTTCTTTTCCTCTGAACTTGAGGTTGAGTTCTTTTCTTCGGGGGCTCCCTGTTTTGAAGCTTGTCAACTCGTTGAACTCGGGTATTGAACTCTGTACCCTCCCAGAAACTCTTCTCCTTCAGAGGACACGGAGGTCTCCAAGAAGATGGTGGGATAATACGACAAATTCCATATTTTTCTGCTTGTGGACGAATGCTAGCAATGTACCCGATTGCATCCTTGAATTCCTAAAAAGAAACAACATCATTTGATTAATACAGTGGTATTAATGGACTAAACGCTCCATTGGTTCTTTATTATTGGATGTTATCCTCATAAAAAATTCCATATGCAAACTACTTTCGACGACAATGTATTGCTAGAAATTAAAGAAAATAACATACTAACATAGTACTTGCAACAAAAATTATGTAGTTTTTACAACAACCAAGCCTTTGTCCCAATGCTGTGGGTGCCTTTCTGGGCCACAGCCTTTAGAAGGCGTCGCCTAGGCGACACCTAGTCCAGGCCGCCATCGCCGACTCGCCGCCGCCAGGTCGCCACCGCCGACTCGCCGTCGCCGCCGCCAGGTCGCCACCGCCTTGCGCCGCTGCTGCTGGGTCACCACTGCCCTACGCCGCCGCTGCTAGGTTGCCACTGCCCCGCGCCACCACCGGCAGGTCACCGCTGCCGCCGGGTCAGTGGGTCACGGCCGCCGTGGTCGCCGGGTGGAGAGGAGAGGAGAGAAAATTATAAGGGTTAGCTAAGAGTGAGGATGGGGTTTTATAAACCCGATCTGAAAGGAGGATCATCGGATCTCATCCGACGGTCCTCATCAACTAGACCCCCCCCGGCCCAAGCCCAGCAGACGCTCAGCCCAGCCCGCCGAACCGACACTCGAGCTCCTCAGCGACGCCGCCGCTGCCTCCCCTCCTAGACTCGCTGCCGCTCCTCCTCGCCCCACCGCTGCCACCTCCCTCCTCGACCCGCCGCCGCCTCCCCTCCTCGGCTCGCCGCCGTCGGGCGCCTAGGCGTTCAGGCGGTCACTGCAAACACTGGTGGGCCACCATTACGGGTGTAGGACCCACAAATGCACCAGCAGCGCGGTGGCCCAAGGCGCAGGCAGCAGCAACACATGAAGAATCTAGAAGTTTAGATTAGAAGGACATAATCTGGATTGGGGAGATAATCTTTTAGAGACCGAAACAAATAATATGGTGTGTTATAGACAGAAATAAGAGATAGAGGTGATTTAATTAGGGGAGAATAATCTGTTAGAGAAGGAAAAAAAAATAGGGTGTGTTATAGATAGGAATGAGAGATAGGGGCGGTTGGGCTTTCCCCGACCGCCTGTGTGCATATTTGGAAGGGGCGCGCAGGGCCCCTGGCCTATATAATGTTCCCCTCCCCCTCATGTAACCCATCAATGAATAAAGACAATTACCCGGCGGGTTATTTTCTGCCTTGGTCACTCTGGCTGCTAATCCTAACAGCCACCGTGACGGCCCTTCCCCTCCTCGCTACCCTCTACGCAGCAATCTCTACTCCTCCCTGCAGCTCTACTCTCCCCTACGCAGCCCCAGGCGCAGCCGGGGAGCTCCCCTCACAGCACCCAAGCACGTTGAGTAGGCTAAAAGTTATGTAGTTTTAATGTCCAATATTTAGCTTGTTAACAGGGTTGCTAATCCACGCCTGGACGCCTAGGCGCCCGCCGGCCGCCGGGACGCCTAGGCGAGCGCCAGTCGAGGAGAACCGAGAAAGGCAGGGGAGCGGGCCGCAGCGGCGTCGAGCGAGAAAGGCAGGGGAGCGGGCCGCGGCGGCATCAAGGGCAAGGGCGGGCGGCGAGGCCAGAGGACGGGGGGTGAGCGGCGGGCGGCGGCTGATGTGTCGGGGCGGAGGAAGAAGAAGACGCTCGGCGCACAGCGGGCTGGGCTTAACCGGTTGATGTGAAACGGTTCATTTTACAGATCGGCATCTATATACTTCATCCGTTTATAACCCTAGCCTTTCATCCCTCACCCTCTCCCATCTCGTCTCCACTGGCGGCGGCCCAGGCGAGCGCGACGGCAGCGGCGACGGCCACGGAGAGTAGAGGCGGCCACGAGGGAGCAGGCGACGGCTGTGACGACCGTGGCGGCCAGGGCAGGTGCCGGGGGCGGCGACCACGGTGGCTAGCTGGCTGCGACCTGGCGTCTGGCAAAGAAGGCAGCGACGTCCTCGGCGAGCGCCATGGCAGCTCCAGGCGAGGCGACCAGCCCAGGCGTCTGGGCTGGACCGACTGGACGCCTAGGCGGCGCCTTTTAATCACTGCTTGTTAATTTTAAAAGTTTGACCAGGCAAATTCCAAGACATCATCAAATAAAAGAACCAAATTATTTTCTCAAAATGTATATTGCATTGCATAGTTTTGTGAACAAATGGTGTCTACAGACCTCTTCAGAGGGAGTGAAAATGGGGGCATCCTCAATTTCAGGTCTCTGTGATTCACCAGGATGCCACTGTCCATGTGCCTATCAACAAAAACGAAGACGGGGTAAGAAAATAGAGCAGGTTAGGCACCTTATAATCATATAAATGTTGAAAACATGAAATGAGAGGTTAAGATAATCAATTATAAACTTCTGTCTTACATTGGAGGCTCCATCTAAGTCTTCCTTGGAGCTTTTTGATATGCATAGATCCTGAAAGAAATAAAAGTTTGCCATTTAGGTGTTAGCTCAGTATTCACTGTGCTTTGAATGTATGCAGCACTTTCTATCTCATGAACCTTCATAATAGTGGTTGATGACAACAGAAACTAAATAATTTAGCTGTTTCTACCTTCCCAATCTGCATTCGAATTCATACATTCATCACTTGAGAACAATTGATCTTGAACTAGTATAATCTCTTCCTAGATCCATGCATCTATTTTTTATCAATATGTATTCACAGATATAAAATTAAAAGTGCAAGGGGGACCGGACCAACAAGCCGGTGAGATGTAGTCAGAGCAAATGGATAGCGATAAGTTTCTGTCAGAATTTTTGCAAACCTACACAATCACTGGTGGAGGAAATCCTACATAATGTCCAAGATCTAGCACACCGCTACAATCCATAAATAGTCATGAATTTATGCGAACCAATCTATGTGCATCTCATTAGGATAACAGAATCACAACCCTGGCTATTGACCGACATGCATGATTTTTCCCCTTCTAGAAAACGTTTGTAAATCCATCTAAACTCTCACCCATCCAAATTCAGCACCCTAAAGAGCACGTAGCAAACATATTCCCACCACAAATCCGCATATCACATCTGTCAGATCATCCAATCAGCTAACATTGTCTTCCAATTTTATCACGGCGCAAAAAAAAAGAAATTTTCTCATACGGTTTCGCGCAATGGAAATAACAACTCGGCCCATGCAGAGAACATCAGCACAATTGTATCTCCTCAATCTGAACCAGCACACGCGTAATACTGCTCCCCAATCACATAAGTAAAGGTCCTCGACGTGCATAACCGTCCGCGACGAATAGTTTTTTTTCGCACAGACTTAGAATTAAAGGACGCGATAAGGATAAAGCGCAAGAAAGGAATCCGCGATGTGAGCAAGGGCCTGATCTGCATGCCAGCAGGGAACCGTACCTGCGAGGGCGTGGGGCTGAGCTCCGACGAGGCCGCCACGCCGCGCATTCTCCGCTTCTCGCCGCGACGCCGGGCTCCGCCCCCCTCGGGGGAGGAGGAGGAAACCATAGGCGAGATTTCCTGGGCAGGGGACGACGAGCTTCCGTGGAAAAGAAAGACCTCGCCGCGCTTGCTCGTTTTTACTGCCGGGGTAACGTCCTATCGCTCTTCCGTGCACCCAGGGCCCAGACGGAGGAGCGCCGCGACACTGCTATTTGGGCCCCACACCGGGTGCTGAGTTCGACTTGGTGTAGGCCCGGCTGGAGACGGTGCTCTTTGCTGCGTCCGCGTGTGAATACAGCCAAAAATAGGGGTGAGATTGCCTCTCACTGGTTTGTTCGCCTGGTTGGATGATGGAGGCTGAATTGGGGAAGATGTGGTTGACGAGGGAGACTGGGTTGTGGCGGTGGAGATGGATGCCCCGAGGGCATCATTTTATAGTCGGTCTATCTAAGTTAGCCTTTAGGATGACAAAATAAGCTATTGACGGTGTTAGTATTTGGTGGATACAACGCATTTATATCTTGGATAATATGCACTAGAAAAAATATGTAGATAATCTTTGTATGTTTGTATTCATTTATAACGTGAATGAACCTGGTGGCACTAAGTTGATTTTTATAGTAGGGCGTAGTAGGTGCTATTTGTCATTATCTTGGCCGGTGTGGTAGATTTTATTTTTTCTAATGTACCTTTTTCATTGTATAGTGACATATAGGGGTAAATTGGTAACTCTCAAAGAATGTGGATGTATTTGTATTAGTTTGGCTTGGTGTAAATATTTTGCAAAAGTCGCTTCATTTAAAATCAAACCAAAGGACATGTCTAGTGATTCATAAATAAGGTATGCAGTTCAGCCTAGGGTACATTTCCATTTTATCTTTTCAAACACTAATTTTAGATTATTTGTTAGAGAATTTCATTCTAAAAAAGATTTAGCTATTTTTGCATCATCCATATGATTTAATTGTGTTAATTGGAAGACATCAACCATACCTTCCATATAAATAGGTGTGGTGGCGGAGATGTAGACATTATTTAGTCAAAAAGTAAGGACTCGATGAGCACCATTGTCGTGGGTATTTCATAACAATAAAATTTATAGACACGATCAAGGGACTCGCCGAGTTAGCTGCACAAAGTCGATTCTAGTAGTAACAAGGAGACAAAGATTATCTAGTTTCAAACCGTTGTGATTAGCTAATATGCTACTATTGCTTGATTGAATTCTTCTAGATATAACGATTATATCAATAGAATTATGTGCTTCCTCCAACTTGTATGTCAGACGAAGGAATTATGTACCGTCAGAATGTGCTATCATGCTGTTAAATTGAATCTTGGGCTTTCATGGAGTTTCTCTCCATATTTTCTAATGGGCCTTACGAATACACAATGGAGACTGGGGTCCCGACATTTCAGGAATCATACTCGGTGATGTCGTGTGATGCGACATCTAACAACACACATCAAAAAAACATCATATTACATAACATACACTTGAATTTACATAGTCAAGTGGAAGGTATATTACATTTTAAATATCTATAGCGGAAGTGTTGTTCTTAACTTACGCACTCAGGCCTAAGCTAAGCAAAATAGTGAACGGTCTAGCCCGTGAACGGTTCATACTAGCAGCACATATCTCACAGCAGCGTGCAGGTTCCCATTCAGCCGTATACCTCGACGGGGGTGTGGCTTCCATCTTGAACCCTTCATCAATTGAGGTCGTAGAGGACTCCTTACCTGCAACAACAACTTATATAGCAACCGTGAGCATAATGACTCAGCAAGTTTTAACCGTCTTGACTAAGAACGAAACTCTAAATGCTGGGAAAAGCTTAACATAGGTAGTTGATGATTGCAAAAATAGACTCGCCTAACAGTAGGTTCTTATTTTCAGATTTTAAGCAGCAGATTAATCATCTAATGTGTAACAACATTATAAATCCATAATTAAACAAGAAATGCTTCATCACAATGTTGCTTACTTTAGATGAACATTAGATTTATTTTGCACTACGCTATTTCACACAAGGTTGCAATACATAAACAATCATATTACAATGTTATTATCATTCCAACTACTCTTTCTTACTACGTCACAACTCAGTGAACAAGCGGTACTCATATAACTGCGAGGGATGGTGATTGGAGACACCCGGTATACACGACATGTGCACCCATCCTAGAAGCTGCCCAATGCATGCTCTCTTTATGCCGTACACGACCACCTTTCACGAGGACACTCAACACTGAACCGGTCCTACTGTCCCGAGCAGGAGTGTGACACCCTCATCTCGGGTGTCAACATATGTTCGTATCCTATGAAACGGAAACATTTTAATGGAAAATAGGGACAGAAAGAGTTATCAAAAGAATAGCCAATAAAGCCCTTAGAGTGCGTCGAAGGCAACTTCCGCGGCCAGCAGGCACGTGGCGTGATCGGAGCTCATCCCTGCGAAGTGGGGAGAGGCCGCCGCCAAGCTGGCTACGTGGCAGGCTCGGGACTCATCTCCGCAAAGGGGAGAGGTCCGATCCTGTGGGACACGTGTTGCCCACGGAGCTAGCCTCTGCGAAAGAAGCAAAGGCATTTCCGCAGGACACGTGTCATCCTCAGAGCTAGTCCTCACGGAAATCAGAGGACTATCCGCGCGGAGTACGTGTCGATCTCGGAGCTCACCTGCGAGAGGTCCTGTTCTATTGGACACGTGTCGACCTCGGGGCATGTCCCTGAGGAAAGAAGAAGAGGAAGACCGGCGCCAACACGTGGCGTGCGTGGAGCTCATCTCCGAAGAAGAGGAAGGTCTCGCTCGTGACACGCGGCACAACCGGAGCTCATCTTTGCGGGAGAAGAGATACCAGGCCCGGAGGACACGTGGAACTTCCGGAGCTCTTCACCACGAAAGTAACGAGTCTGGAGCGGTTTTTACGCGTAAAGATATCGGTACGCAATGGAAACCGATCTAAACTCCACGATGTTACCGAAGATAAGACGTCAGGATCTAACAAAGATCTGAAAAAGACTCTTATTCGGGATCCAATCAGATTAGGACTCTTCTCTTCCCGATTATAAATAGAACCCAAAACCTCTGGCCGAAACCACGAACTTCTCTTTCAACTCCTGAGCCGACGACTTAGAGCCCTAGCCCTAACTCGCCGAGCAAAACATTGCCGAAGCACAACAAGGGAGATCATCGGAGGAGGACCTCGAAGACAAGAAGAACGTGAGGTAGGATTTCAATACCACCTTACGACATCATGGTGTTCATCTCTTTGCGTCTGTTCTTCGATTCCTTTTGAACAGAAGCCTTTTCATGGGCAGAACACTCGATGATCAGTTTGATCTAAAGACAGGATCATCGCCCCGTTCGTCTTTAATCCGAACACCTCTGACCATGCAAGCCATGCAAGAATACGTACAGATCAATTTAATAAAACTAATCATAGGATAGCATGCATGTGCATCATTGCATCTAGTTTAAGGATTGCGCATGATATTGATTGCTGTGAATCTTGTATGCACGTGAATCCTACATAGCAGGACAAACTCAGGAAGCTGTCTACGACGAGCTGCAGCAACAAGGTTTTGAGAATCAAGAACAACCGGAACCGCAAGAACAAGGCAACTGCTCCTTGACCATGTTGATCCTATGTTTTGGGTAAAACTGTTATGTTTTGCGAAAAGGTGTGCGTGCTGAGTCAAACATGATGGGAAACCCTTTTTTTATAGGAGTTTACTAGTTTTGGTTAAACCATCCTTGTCGCTTGGGAAGTTTATGAGGCGGGTATGGTTTTTGCTTTATGCTTCGCTGAGTCCATGGGATTGGGAAGCGAGATAGATGTGTCTAGCTAACTGCACTCGTAATGATAATGAGAAACTGATGAGGTTAATGAACATGGATCGGAGGGAGATCTAGGCAAGCCTGGGTTTGTGAAGGAGGTAGCATGAGATGGTGGTTTTACTTGCCGTAGATCTAAGGACCGGTTCATGCATGCACATGCCAGGATAACAGTGCCACCACAAGGCCAAGTATGGGTGCGGCTTAGCTGAGTAATTAGGTAAGTTGCTAGAGTGTTATGGACTGTGGAAGGTGCGGGAAATGGAAGTCGAGTGAGGACTGCCCTGGGAACTGCATGGCACAAGAGGGGGCCCGTGGGTGGGAGAATTGGAGATTCTAGCCTGCCGGTGAAACCTTAGTGAGTTCATACATCTAGTAACCCCTTTGTAAAGGCTACTTTGTGATCTCTTGACCATACACCGACGGATGTGTACTGGTATAATGGAGGTTCTGCAGTCGCCGATGGGTGACGAAATCACAAACTTGTGGGTAAAGAGGTGCAAACTCTGCAGAGTTATTAAAACTATCATGATAGCCGAGCTTACGGTCACGAGCACCTGGCTAAACTGCCATGATTAGATGGGATGGTTATTGGAATGGTCATTGGGAAGGTTCTTGGTTATGGATATTGATTGTGGTTCGGTTTGAGATCGTTGAGTCCGGATGATGAGATGTTTGCATGACTGGTGGGTCATAACATGAGATTGGTCTCAGTGCGAGACGAGGTTGTTTTATGAGACGAGATGGTAGCGAATACGAGGAGATATTCGTGAGTATGAGTAAAGGATTGGTTAATGTTCGGATGGAACATGGGAAGTGATGGAGGTACGTTGGTAATTTAATACATGATGGGATTGCATTCATCTAAAGTTAAGTTGTTGTTTTATCATGGTTTTATAAATTTGCTTTTCTGCAAATAAGCCTTTTATACCTACCTTGTTTATGAGCTGCATATCATGTGTTATTCCCGCACTTGCTGAGTACATCATTGTGCTCAAACTTGCATTATTATTTCTTCATCAACAGCAAGAGAAAGCTACTATGAAGATCAAGTAGAGCATTATGGCGTGTGATCTGTTCTCAACCTTGCCTATGGAGGGAGTAGAGATGGAGCCACTTCTGCTTAGTTTTGCTTCCGCATTAGTTTTTGCTTCCGCATTTAGATAAAGATTTCCGCTGCGTAGAAATAAAGACTTCCGCTGTGAGCATGAGTCCAAGACTCATGAGGTGATTGTAATAAACTCTGTTATTCGTGGTAATATATAATCTGAATTCAGTTTGTGGAACGTATGTGTATGTGTGATGAACATCCTGGGCACACATATGCATTAGTTCTCGGTTCCGTGGTTTTCCACAGAATTGAGGGCGTCACAGATTGGTATCAGAGCCACGGGTTGACAGTAGGTTACACGCCTAGATAGAAACCTTAGATTGATATTAGAGTCACGGGTTAACAACAAGTTACACCCCTAAATAGAAGCCACGCTGACCAAAGGAAGCGCCCTATGGTGAATAGCCTAGATTGGCCTTTAAAACCACCTTGACATAGGAAACCATCCTTGAATAAGAGTTGAGTGGGCCCTTGTGATGATTATTTGTGAATATGCGCTTAGTGTGAGTTGTGGGACGTCTCAAAAACGTTGTCCATATACACACGTAAGAAGAAGGAGGTGTGAGATGTTTCGGCACTTGCTCACATCCTCATAAGGGCTAATATATATAGTCCAACTCACCTTGATGCATATAGTTGAAAGGACCTACCTAACTTTCTAACCTTCTATTACTATTTCGTTCTCTCTCACAGATGGTGAGAGGAAACGCCAGCCGAAGGAACGTCCAGGAAGATGACCACGAGGAAGTTCCTGCTAACCCCGGAGCTGGCGAAAACAACCTAGAAAGGTTGATGGCCATGCAAAACCAGCTTATGCAAACCATGATCCAAACTTTGGGTCAGTTGCAGGCCAACCAACACCCTGTTCCGGCACCACCGCCACCACCACCGCCGGCTCATAACAGGCTGGGAGAGTTCATGAGGACTCGACCACCCACCTTTGCTCAAGCAAGTGATCCAATGGAGACCGATGATTGGTTGAAATCCATGGAGAAGAAGCTTGCCATTGTTCAGTGCAACGACCGAGAGAAGGTTCTCTTTGCGTCGCACCAACTGATGGGAGTAGCTGCTGACTGGTGGGATGCCTTGAGCAACGCCCATGCCAACCCGGAGACAATCACTTGGACTGAGTTCAAGGAAAATTTCCGCTCCCACTACATCCCTGTTGGCGTAATGATGCTCAAGAGGGAGGAGTTTGAAGGTCTCCGCCAAGGGCAGAAAAGTGTGAATGAATATCTCAACAAGTTCATACAACTGTCCCGGTATGCCCCCGAAGATGTCAACTCGGATCAAAAGAAGCAGTACCTGTTCATGAGAGGGTTGAACAATGAGATCCAAGTTCAGCTCCTCAACAATGACTACGTAAGCTTCCAGAAGCTGGTTGATAAGGCTATTGTGGTGGAAAACAAGATCCGAGAGATTGAGCGCGAGTGCAAAAGGAAGATGCCATACCAGCCCCAAGGGAGCAACGTACGACCTAGGTACATGCCCCCTGCACCGCAGTATGGACCAACCACTCCTACGTACCGCCCTGGTCAGCCACCACAGCAACGGTTTGTTGCACCGGCACCTCGAGTGCCCATGCCTCCTGCGCCCCGGCCTAACAATGGTGCTCCTGTTCAAAACCCCCGCCCCAACGTACTTGCTGCCGTAGGCAACAGGGCATGCTTTGCATGCGGGGAAGTAGGCCACTTCGCTAACCAGTGTCCGAAGCGAGGCCCTGGACAGCAAGGTAACGTGCCCAAGCAGAACCAGCGACCAAACGGAGGGGACCACCAAGGGAACCGTGGACCGCAGAACTATGCTCGTGGCCACGTTAACCATGTCACTGCTGAGGAAGCACAACGGGCTGAGGACGTCGCAATTGGTATGTTCCTTGCCAACTCCAACCCAGCCACCATTTTATTTGATTCCGGAGCATCACATTCCTTCATATCATCCAAATATGTTGCCAAACATCATCTACCCGTATCCCACTTAGAATGTGCTATGTTAGTTAATTCTCCCAGAGGAGAAATGAGGACTAATATAGTATGTCCTAAAGTAAGCCTTAAAATAAGGGGGTAGACTTCCTTACCAACCTTATTGTCTTGGACTCCCACGGAATTGACATCATACTCAGAATGGACTGGTTAAGCAAGCACAATGGAGTAATCCAATGCGCTGAGAGAAGCGTGCAATTGACAAACGAACACGGTATCCGTGTCGAGTTTGAGTCAGCCCAGCAAGCGACCGAACGGGCGGATCTGAACCATGTTAAGGGAGTAGCATTGGACAACATTCCAGTGGTTCAGGAATTTTCGGATGTGTTCCCGGAAGAACTTCCAGGTATGCCACCTGACCGGGACATTGAGTTTGCCATAGATTTGGTACCTGGAACTGCACCCATAGCTAAGAGACCATATAGGATGCCCGTCAACGAGTTAGTTGAACTCAAGAAGCAAATTCAAGAACAGTTGGAGAAGGGTTTTATCCGTCCAAGTTCGTCACCATGGGGAGCCCCGGCACTCTTCGTGGACAAGAAGGACGGAACCCAAAGAATGTGCGTGGACTACAGGTCTCTCAACGAGGTAACAATCAAGAATAAATACCCTCTGCCCCGTATAGACCACCTGTTCGATCAAATGAAAGGAGCCCAAGTGTTCTCCAAGATTGATCTTTGGTCGGGATATTTCCAGCTGAAGATTAAGCCCTCCGATATACCTAAGACAGCCTTTCGGACGCGGTATGGTTCATATGAATATACCGTTATGTCTTTTGGATTGACGAATGCACCCGCATACTTCATGTACCTTATGAATAAGGTTTTCATGGAGTACTTGGACAAGTTTGTCGTGGTTTTCATCGACGACATTATGGTGTATTCAAAAAGTGAGGAGGAGCATGAAGAACATCTGAGATTAACCTTGCAGAAGTTGCGCGAGCATCAGTTGTATGCCAAACTCAACAAGTGTCAATTTTGGCTAAAGGAAATATCTTTCCTAGGCCACATCATCTTCAAGGAAGGGTTATCGGTTGACCCCGGAAAGGTGAGAGATGTTCTGAAGTGGGACCAACCGAAGAGCGTGAGGGATATTCGAAGTTTCCTTGGGATGGCAGGATACTATCGTCGCTTCATTAAAGACTTCTCTAAGATAGCAAAACCTATGACGAAGTTGCTAATGAAGGGAAAAGTCTTTCAATGGACACAAGCCTGCCAAGAAAGTTTTGAGGAACTCAAGAAAAGGCTAACCACGGCACCAGTTCTGGTATTGCCAGACGTAAGCAAGAGCTTTGACATATATTGTGACGCATCCAGACAAGGGCTCAGATGTGTACTCATGCAGGAAGGACAAGTGGTAGCCTATGCCTCACGACAATTAAAGAAGCATGAGCTTAACTATCCTACACATGATTTGGAGTTAGCAGCAGTGGTGCATGCATTGAAGATTTGGAGACATTATATCCTTGGTCATCGATGTGAGATCTATACAGATCATAAAAGCCTCAAGTACATATTTACACAAACGGACCTGAATTTGAGGCAACGTCGATGGTTAGAACTCATCAAGGATTATGATGTGGGAATCAACTACCATCCCGGGAAGGCCAATGTGGTCGCTGACGCATTGAGCAGAAAGGGAGCATGCCACCAACTCACGGTTCGGGAGCTACCACCCGAACTACATAAGGAGTTCGAACGGTTACACCTCGGATTCTTGAATAACATGGAAATGATGGAAATCCACTCCTCATTGGAGCAGGAAATAAGAAAGGGACAAGCAACGGACGAGGGGATCAAGGAGATCAAGGAAAGAATCCGACAAGGGATAGAAAAGGATTTCAAAGAGGATGAAAAAGGTACGCTTTGGCTAGGAAAAAGGATTTGTGTGCCAAACATAAGACACCTTCGCGACATGATATTGAAGGAGGCACATGATTCACCCTATTCCATACATCCAGGGAGCACCAAAATGTACAAAGACTTGAAAACTTGCTATTGGTGGGATGGTATGAAGAGGGATATAGCCGAATATGTTGCCCTATGCGACACATGCCAACGGGTAAAGGCCGAACATCAAAAACCCGCTGGGTTGTTGCAACCTTTGAAAATACCTGAATGGAAATGGGAGGACATCAGTATGGACTTTATTGTCGGATTGCCAAGAACTCAGTCAGGATACGACTCCATCTGGGTCATTGTGGACCGATTGACGAAAACCGCCCATTTTCTCCCTGTAAAGACCAGTTACAATGTAGCACAATTGGCAGAATTGTACATGGAGCAGATCGTGTGCCGTCATGGAGTTCCGAAGAGGATAGTCTCAGATCGAGGTTCTCAGTTTACCTCTAGATTCTGGAGGAAGCTGCAGAAAGCCATGGGTACACGACTGGATTTTATCTCCGCCTATCACCCACAAACAGATGGGCAAACCGAGAGGACGAACCAAATTTTGGAAGACATGCTGAGAGCTTGCGCCTTGAAACGTGGGCGTAGTTGGGATAGGAGTTTACCGTATGCCGAGTTCTCCTATAACAACAGCTATCAAGCTAGCTTGAAGATGTCACCTTTCGAAGCCTTATATGGTAGACGGTGTAGAACGCCACTGTTCTGGAACGAGACTGGAGAGAACCGGGTGTTTGGACCAGAAGTACTACAAGAGGCTGAAAAGCAAGTCCAAACGATACGGGAAAACTTAGAGGCTGCTCAGTCACGACAGAAAGGCTATGCGGACAATAGGCGTAGGAAGTTGACCTTTGAAGTAGGAGACTTCGTATACCTTAAGGTATCACCTATCCGAGGCCAACGACGTTTTAACGTCAAAGGCAAACTAGCGCCTCGCTACATCGGACCATTTAAGATTTTGGACAAGCGAGGAGAAGTAGCCTATCAACTAGAGCTCCCAAACCACATCTCCGACGTACATGACATGTTTCATGTATCCCAGCTCAAGAAGTGCTTGAGAGTCTCAGAGGAACAAGTGTCGATGGGAGAACTTGAACTTCAAGAGGACCTGACTTACGTAGAACACCCTGTCCAAATCTTGGACGTAAAGGAAAGGGTCACCCGAAACAAGGTGATTCGATGGTGCAAGGTACAATGGAGCCATCACACTGAAGCTGAAGCCACATGGGAGCGAGAAAAGGATATCAAGGCAGAATTTCCCCATCTATTTTCTACAAATGAATCTCGAGGGCGAGATTCAATTTAAGGGGGGTAGATTTGTGACACCCTCATCTCGGGTGTCAGCATATGTTCGTATCCTATGAAACGGAAACATTTTAATGGAAAATAGGGACAGAAAGAGTTATCAAAATAATAGCCAATAAAGCCCTTAGAGTGCGTCGAAGGCAACTTCCGCGGCCAGCAGGCTACGTGGCGTGATCGGAGCTCATCCCTGCGAAGTGGGCACTCGGGACTCATCTCCGCAAAGGGGAGAGGTCCGATCCTGTGGGACACGTGTTGCCCACGGAGCTAGCCTCTGCGAAAGAAGCAAAGGCATTTCCGCAAGACATGTGTCATCCTCAGAGCTAGTCCTCACGGAAATCAGAGGACTATCCGCGCGGGGTACGTATCGATCTCGAAGCTCACCTGCGAGAGGTCCTGTTCTATTGGACACGTGTCGACCTCGGGGCATGTCGCTGAGGAAAGAAGAAGAGGAAGACCGGCGCCAACACGTGGCGTGCGTGGAGCTCATCTCCGAAGAAGAGGAAGGTCTCGCTCGTGACACGCGGCACAACCGGAGCTCATCTTTGCGGGAGAAGAGATACCAGGCCCGGAGGACACGTGGAACTTCCAGAGCTCTTCACCACGGAAGTAACGAGTCTGGAGCAGTTTTTATGCGTAAAGATATCGGTACGCAACGGAAACTGATCTAAACTCCACGATGTTACCGAAGATAAGACGTCAGGATCTAACAAAGATCTGAAAAAGACTCTTATTCGGGATCCAATCAGATTAGGACTCTTCTCTTCCCGATTATAAATAGAACCCAAAACCTCTGGCCGAAACCACGAACTTCTCTTTCAACTCCTGAGCCGACGACTTAGAGCCCTAGCCCTAACTCGCCGAGCAAAACATCGCCGAAGCACAACAAGGGAGATCATCGGAGGAGGACCTCGAAGACAAGAAGAACGTGAGGTAGGATTTCAATACCACCTTACGACATCATGGTGCTCATCTCTTTGCGTCTGTTCTTCGATTCCTGTTGAACAGAAGCCTTTTCATGGGCAGAACACTCGATGATCAGTTTGATCTAAAGACAGGATCATCGCCCCGTTTGTCTTTAATCCGAACACCTCTGACCATGCAAGCCATGCAAGAATACGTACAGACCAATTTAATAAAACTAATCGTAGGATAGCATGCATGTGCATCATTGCATCTAGTTTAAGGATTGCACATGATATTGATTGCTGTGAATCTTGTATGCACGTGAATCCTACATAGCAGGACAAACTCAGGAAGCTGTCTACGACGAGCTGCAGCAACAAGGTTTTGAGAATCAAGAACAACCGGAACCGCAAGAACAAGGCAAGTGCTTCTTGACCATGTTGATCCTATGTTTTGGGTAAAACTGTTTTGTTTTGCGAAAAGGTGTGCGTGCTGAGTCAAACATGATGGGAAACCCTTTTTTTATAGGAGTTTACTAGTTTTGGTTAAACCATCCTTGTCGCTTGGGAAGTTTATGAGTCGGATATGGTTTTTGCTTTATGCTTCGCTGAGTCCATGGGATTGGGAAGCGAGATAGATGTGTCTAGCTAACTGCACTCGTAATGATAATGAGAAACTGATGAGGTTAATGAACATGGATCGGAGGGAGATCTAGGCAAGCCTGGGTTTGTGAAGGAGGTAGCATGAGATGGTGGTTTTACTTGCCGTAGATCAAAGGACCGGTTCATGCATGCACATGCCAGGATAACAGTGCCACCACAAGGCCAAGTATGGGTGCGGCTTAGCTGAGTAATTAGGTAAGTTGCTAGAGTGTTATGGACTGTGGAAGGCGCGGGGAATGGGAGTCGAGTGAGGACTGCCCTGGGAACTGCATGGCACAAGAGGGGGCCCGTGGGTGGGAGAATTGGAGATTCTAGCCTGCCGGTGAAACCTTAGTGAGTCCATACATCTAGTAACCCCTTTGTAAAGGCTATTTTGTGATCTCTTGACCATACACCGACGGATGTGTACTGGTATAATGGAGGTTCTGCAGTCGCCGACGGGTGACAAAATCACAAACTTGTGGGTAAAGAGGTGCAAACTCTGCAGAGTTATTAAAACTATCATGATAGCCGAGCTTACGGTCACGAGCACCTGGCGAAACTGCCATGATTAGATGGGATGGTTATTGGAATGGTCTTGGGAAGGTTCTTGGTTATGGATATTGATTGTGGTTCGGTTTGAGATCGTTGAGTCCGGATGATGAGATGTTTGCATGACTGGTGGGTCATAACATGAGATTGGTCTCAGTGCGAGACGAGGTTGTTTTATGAGACGAGATGGTAGCGAATACGAGGAGATATTCGTGAGTATGAGTAAAGGATTGGTTAATGTTCGGATGGAACATGGGAAGTGATGGAGGTACGTTGGTAATTTAATACATGATGGGATTGCATTCATCTAAAGTTAAGTTGTTGTTTTATCATGGTTTTATAAATTTGCTTTTCTGCAAATAAGCCTTTTATACCTACCTTGTTTATGAGCTGCATATCATGTGTTATTCCCGCACTTGCTGAGTACATCATTGTGCTCAAACTTGCATTATTATTTCTTCATCAACAGCAAGAGAAAGCTACTATGAAGATCAAGTAGAGCATTATGGCGTGTGATCTGTTCTCAACCTTGCCTGTGGAGGGAGTAGAGATGGAGCCACTTCTGCTTAGTTTTGCTTCCGCATTAGTTTTTGCTTCCGCATTTAGATAAAGATTTCCGCTGCGTAGAAATAAAGACTTCCGCTGTGAGCATGAGTCCAAGACTCATGAGGTGATTGTAATAAACTCTGTTATTCGTGGTAATATATAATCTGAATTCAGTTTGTGGAACGTATGTGTATGTGTGATGAACATCCTGGGCACACATATGCATTAGTTCTCGGTTCCGTGGTTTTCCACAGAATTGAGGGCATCACAAGGAGGTCTCTACGCGGAGCACCCGTCCTCGATGTTGCCCATTAGCATATTTACACCTTTCTGCCCTCAACCAACTCATTTAAGACGGCGAGCAATGTCTCAACGACCAAGTTAACCAAGTTACATCGGTTTCCTGAGGCCCATATATCCAGTATGCTACCGGTAAAGTTTAAACTTGCTCGGCAAGGCTGCACACGGTACAGTCCTTGATCGACATAAGCAGAGCTACGCACACAAGACCTCCTTATCTTGTTGCACCCTACATATCAGCCCTGTCTCATTTTCATTTGAGTGGATCATGTTCGGGAACCATCCGTGTGCCCTATTCTTTTTCTCGCTAGTGGATTCCAACTACTCGACTTCTATCGAGTCCTTTCTACAACATGAGCCTAGCATGAATCTACACGATAGGGTGCTATGCTACCCTTGTATGATAAGGATTATTTGGTCATGCATTTGGGGTTTCAACCATCCTATCTTAATGCACATCCTATCACTACTTAACCATACGTGATAAAGTAAAACTTTATAAAGTGATTGTTAGTGAAAACCGTGGCTTGCCATGCTGCTGCTCTGGCTCCCAATTAGTCTCCAGAGGAAGGCTGGAAAGTGGTTCCGGAGTCTCCTCGAGCTCGGAAACTAAACGATATGAAGCAATATGCAAAGAGCGAAATTAATTATATGAATATGATTCATATGTTTAGTTGGAATCTTAACAAATGAACTTCACTGCCCCTGAGATGTCCCTAGTAGCTAACATATATCACACATGACTTGCTAGCCAAGTTTCATGATTTATCAATTAAGTATGTGTTTATAATAATCCCTTAGGGTTTTGATCTTCTCTAAAATTCTAGAGAAAATTTGGGGCTTTGACATACAACAAAGTAAGTTTTTCATACAGTATTGGTCTTAAGGAGTCCAACAAAATTGGTTCATAATTTTATAAGCATTTGTTCAAGGAGATATGAATTTTACATGTTGTTATGGATTTTATGGAATTTTTTCTGTGATTTTTTAATTTTCTATGGACCTAGGGCAAAGTTCAATTATTTACCCCAATTAGCAATGTTCAATGAAGCTGAAATTTGGACTGAAGATCAATGATATTAGAAGGAATGTTCTTGCCAAATTTGGGGTTTCTCCCTTATGTGGTTCATCTGGAATTAATTTCCAAATATCTAAGTTAATAGATTTATGGAGCAGATTCCATTGACTTTCGTACCAATTAAATGGAATTGCTGGATAGTACTGGTCACAAGGATTCTAACAAAAATTTTTTATGATTTTTCGATAATCCTACTGAAGGTTATGAGATTTCAATGTTTATCCTTAAATTGGAATTATTTTCCTATTGAAAATCTTTAAACAGTCGCCCTAGGGCCACTATTTTAAATTGGACCACTTAGAGCAAAGCAACACCGGGGCAACTGACTTAACCCGCGCTGCCACACTCGATACGAGCCAGAAACTGATCCGGAGAGTCTCTGACAGGTGGGCTAGCTGGGGTCTTCTTCTACCTCGCGACTCCGACGGCTCTCACGGCAGCGCACGATGGCGAGCTCACCGGCGAGGCGTTCCCGTCCACTCGGATACTCCAAACTTGCCAGCAGGGCCTAACTTTGCACGTTGAGCACACCGGTGACATCAGCCCACAATGGCAATGGCTGGAGCATGGCTGACCATGGTGACAGCAATCCAAAGCTCACTGACGACAATGTTCTAGCTCGGGAAGGCCTTACTTCGATTGGGTTTTGCTCATACAGCATCACCGGATCACGTGGAGCATGAAAATGAACCAAGAAACAGCTGAAAACAGCCGGAACCTAGAGCTCACCAGTGAACCAAAAGTTTTTCGCCGCTGAGGGCAAAAACTTGGTGAACTCCGTAGTTCCTCGGCCTTTTCTTGTTCTTTTTCTTCCTACAGCTCTGCAAGGATGTCTAAAACATGTCCTTGAACGCACACGATCGTTCATGGATCGTGTGATGTGAATTATAACCTGAAAGCCCTTTGGTTCAGATGAACTAACCGAGACAATAGTTAGAAATACTCTGCGCACGCTAAAGGAAATGATGAACGACTTTCACCGTAGGCAATAGGGAACCTCAGCGCACCTTTTCTCTTCTTTGACCAAGGCGCAAGTAAGGCTAGATCGCCGACACGAAGGTGAACCGAGGCGGCAGTGGTGAAGTGGGTTTGGCGGCCAAAAATGGAAGAGAATGGTGAGCTCGACCGATATCACCAGGAGGAGGTTAAAAAACCGAGTGGATGAGGAGGCATTGAAGTCATTTTTTTTCCACCAAGCTGCATGTGAGTGTGACTTTCCTTGCTGGAATCACGTCGACGAGTCTTGGTGGCGCGCGCGCGAGCAAGGAAGAAGAAAAATGTTACTCTCAAGCTGACATCTGGGACCTGTTGGGGATGAAAAATGGTTGTGAGTTTTGCAGGTGGGAGAGCCAGAAAACAAGGTGAAAGGGGCCTTTTATCTTGGAAACCCAAGATGTAGATGACCTCGGCAAGAGAACCTACCTGAGACTGGAAGATCACTTGCAGGAAGCCTTTTTACCTTGAAAATTCAAGATACAAGCGCTCGGGTGGGAGTCCAACTCGAGAAGACCATGTTACCTCGCACCCGCAAGTTAAACTGGCTAAACCACGGCATGTAGAGGCCGAGCAAGACCTAGTCAATCTCGGGGAGACTCAACTTTGTAAATATTAAGTTAGTGTCATGTAATCGTTCTAGAAGAGTTTGCACGACATTTCTCCGTGCCTTATGGGGGGACCGGGGCCCCGACATTTCAGGAATCGTATTGGGTGGTGCCATGATATGCGACACCCAACAACACACATAAAAAGGAATCCTTATTACATAACATATTTGCGGAAATTATAAAGTTATTCAATTTACAAATAGTTTTAATTTAAAAGTAAACTATAGCGGAAGAAAAAATTACACTCTCGGTCTCAAGTCTAAGCTAAGCAACAGTGATCCGTCCAGCCCACGGACGACTCACACTAGCAACACCGAAGAAAACATAGCGACGTTTTAGGCTCCATTCAGCCATACACCCCGAATGGGGTGACTCTTCAACCATGAACCTGTCACCCTACTAGGCAATCATATATAAATTACCTTCAGCAATAATTAGTAAAGCAAGGGTGAGCACGGAGGCTCAACAAGACTTATCCGTCACGTCTAACCATGAAACTCTATATGCATGATACATCTACCTCATGGATGCTGGAAGCTTTGCATAAAAGACTCGCCTACAAGTTGTACCTTAATTTCAGATGTATATCAGCAGATTAATACACTTATGTGGAACAACATCACAAATTCACAATCAAACAAGAAACGCTTCATCATGATGTTGCTTGCCTGTGACACCCTCATTTTTGATTTCTGCATGTATTCATGTTTCATGTAGAACAACATTTTTAAAATAAGCTAAAACAGAGAAAGAATAAAAAAGATCGCCAAAAAGAGCCAAATCCAGTTCACAGAGAGCGCCGAAGACAACTCCCGCGGTCCGCTGGCCACGTGGCGTGTTTGGAGCTCATCCCTGCGAAGTGGGGAGAGGTCCACCGCTAAACTGGCTACGTGGCAGGCTCGGAGCTCATCCCTGCGAAGTGGGGAGAGGTCCGCCCCCGTGGGACACGTGTTTCCCCCGGAGCTAGCCTCTGCGGAGAAGCGAGGCCAGTCCCGCAGGACACATGTCACTTAGGGAGCTATTCATCACGGAAAACGGAGGATCAGTCGCGTGGGTATGTGTCGATCTCGGAGCTCACCTCCGAGGGGTCCGGTCCTATTGGACACGTGTCACCTCCGGAGCTTACCTCCGGGAAGTCCGTCACTGTTGGACACGTATCAACCTCGGAGCTCGTCTCTGAGAAGAAAGGAAGTCTCGCACTGTTAGGACATGTGGCACACCCGGAGCCACCTCCGAAGAGAAGGGAGGTCCGACACTGACACGTGGCGTGCGCGGAGCCACCTCCGAATAGAAAGGAGGTCCTGACCGCCAGGATACGTGGCGCACGCGGAGCTCACCTCCGAAGAAGAAGGAGGTCTCGCCAGCTTGACACGCGGCACAACCGGAGCTCATCTCTGCGGAAAGGGGGAGACCAGGCCCCCGATGGACACGTGGAGCTTCCGGAGCTCATCACCGTGGAGTTAACGAGTTTGAAGCGGTTTTTGCTTCTGTACGCGTGGGGATACTGGTATGAGAGGAAACCGACATGAATTCCACAATGTTACCGCACCAGATCAGCTAAAGATAAGTTGTTAAGATTTTAAAAACAGATTGAATGGGACTCTTATTCGAGTCCAATCAGACTAGAACTCTTTCTTCCCGATTATAAATAGAACCCAGAGCCTGTGGCCGAAACCACGAACTTCTTTTCCAACTCCTGAGCCGACGACTTAGAGCCCAAGCCCCAACTCGCTGAATAAAACCTTCGCCGGAGTTCAGTCTCGGGAGATAGCCGGAAGAGAGCCACAACGATCTGTCTTGCTAGGAGAAGGACCCCGAGATCAAGAAGAACGTAAGATAGGTCTCCAATCCTACCTTACGACATCATCGCGTTTTCTTTGCATCTGTTCTTTGATTCCTTTCGAACAGAAGCTTTTTCGTGGACAAATCACGTGTTGATCGGTGTGATCCAGAGTCAAGGTCATCGCCATGTCCACATTTGATCCGAACACCTCTGTTCATCGTAAACGCATGCAAACCATGCAAGAACATGTACAAACTGATCTAATAGAAACTGATCATAGGATATCATGCATATGCATCATCGCATCTAGTTAAAGTTTGTGCATGATATTGATTGTTGTGAATCTTGTATGTGCGTGATCATGTATAGAAGGACAAGCTCAGGGAACTACCTACGACGGACTACAACAACAAAATTTTGAGCAACCGGAACAGCCAGAACAAGGCAAGTGCCCCTTGACCATATTGATCCTATGTTTTGGAAAAATTGTTTTGTTTGCGAAAAGGGTGTGTGTGCTGAGTCAAACATGATGGGAAACCCTTTTTATAGGAGTTTACTAGTTTTATTTAAACCACCCTTGTCGCCAGGGAAGTTTATGAGTCGAGTATGGTTTTTGCTTTTATGCTTCGCTGAGTCCATGGGATTGGGAAGCGAGATAGATGTGTCTAGCTAACTGCACTCGTAATGATAATAAGAAACTGATGTTGTTAATGAACATGGATCGGAGGGAGATCTAGGCAAGCCTGGGTTTGTGAATGAGGTAGAATGAGATAGTGGTTTACTTGCCATAGATCTAAGGACCGGTTCATGCAAGCACATGCCAGGATAACAGTGCCACCACAAGGCCAAGTATGGGTGCGGCTTAGCTGAGTAATTAGGTAGGTTGCTAGATTGTTATGGACCGTGGAAGGCACGGGGAATGGGAGTCAAGTGAGGACTGCCCTGGGAACTGCATGGCACAAGAGGGGGCCCGTGGGTGGGAGGATTGGAGATTCTAGCCTGCCGGTGAAACCTTAGTGAGTCCATACATCTAGTAGCCCCTTTGTAAATGCTATTTTGTGATCTCTTGGCCATACACCGACGGTTGTGTACTGGTATAATGGAGGTTCTGCAGTTGCCAACGGGTGACGAAATCACAAACTTGTGGGTAAAGAGGTGCAAACTCTGCAGAGTCTTAAAACTATCATGATAGCCGAGCTTACGGTCACGAGCGCCTGGCCAACTTCCATGATTAGTTGGATGGTTATTTTGGGATGGTTTTGGTTATGGTTTGGTTTTTGGGACTGTTGAGTCCGGGTAATAAGATTGGGTTACTTGACTATTGAGTCATGGCAACGAGATTGGTCCTGGTGTGAGACGAAATTGTTTATAAGATGAAATGGTAGCGAATACGAGATGGTATTCGTGAGATGGTAGCGAATACGAGAAGGTATTCGTGAGCAAGAATGAGGTTGATTAATGTATGGTGGGGACATGGAAAGTGATGAACATAATGGAGGTATGATTGGTATTTTAATACATGTTGGGATTACGTTCACTTAAAGTTAAGTTGCTGTTTTATCATGGTTTTGATCAATAACTTTGCTTTCTGTAAATGAGCCTTTTTATACCTACCTTGTTGTGAGCTACATATCATATGTTTCCGCACTTGCTGAGTACATCATTGTACTCAACTTGCATTATTACTTCATCATCAACTACAAGGGAAGATTATTATGAAGACCAAGTGGAGCCTTAGGCGTGTAATCTGTTCTCAACCTTGCCTGTGGAATGGAGCAGAGATGGAGCTGCTGCTACTGCTTAGATTACTTCCGCACTAGTTAGAAGACTTCCTCTGTATAGAAATAAGACTTCCGTTGTTAGATTAAGACCTCCGCTGTGGGCATGAGTCCAAGACTCATGAGACATTGTAATAAACTCTGGTATTCGTGGTTATATATATTCTGAATTCAGTTTGTAGAACATATGTGTATGTGTGATGAACATCCTGGGCACACATATGCATCAGTTCCGTGGTTTTTCATAGAATTGAGAGCGTCACAGATTGGTATCAGAGCCATGGGTTGACAGTAGGTCACACACCTAGATAGAAACCCCAGATTGGTATCAACCTGCCATGGTTGACGGTAGGACGCAAGACTAGATAGAGGTCACAAGTTGGTATCAGGCACGGATTGGTATCAACCTTCCACGGGTTGATCGTAGATCACACGACCTAGAATGATCATAGATTGGTAGCTGAGCCACGCTGACCATAGGATGCAAACCTAGGATGCATAGATTGGCATTGGAACTACCTTGACATAGGATACAAGCCTAGGAGAAGCCATAGTTGGATCACAGATTGGCATCACCTTAAGCCATATAGGACCCCCATTGAATAAGCCTTGAATAGGAGTTGTGTGAGCCCTTGTGATGATTGTTGTGATGGTATGTTGAGTGTGAGTTGTGGGACGTCTCAAGCGTTGTTCATACCCACACATAAGTAGAAAGGAGGTGTGAGATGCCTCGGCACTTGTTCACATCCTCATATGGGCTAATATATAGTCCAATCCACCTTGATGCATATAGTTAGGGGGATCCATCTAATCTTCTAACCTCTTCTATTTCGTTCTCTCTCACAGATGGTGAGAGGAAATGCCGGCTGCCAAGGAAGGAACGTCCGTGGCAACCAAGAGGATGGCCACGATGAAATTCCTGTTAACCCCGGAGCTGGTGAGAACAACCTGGAACGGTTGACGGCCATGCAGAATCAACTTACGCAAACCATGAACCAAACTTTGGGTCAGTTGCAGGCCAACAACAACAACCCCGTTCCGGCACCACCACCACCGCCGCCGGCTCATAACAGACTGGGAGAGTTCATGAGGACTCAACCACCCAGCTTTGCTCAAGCTAATGACCCCATGGAGGCCGACGACTGGTTGAAATCCATGGAGAAGAAGCTTGCCATAGTGTAGGTCAATGACCGAGAGAAGGTTCTTTTCGCGTCGCACCAACTCATGGGAGCTACCGCTGACTGGTGGGATGCCCTATGCAATGCCTCATGTCAACCCGGAGACGATCACTTGGACTGAGTTCAAGGAGATTTCCGCTCTCATTACATCCCTGCTGGTGTAATGATGCTCAAGAGACAGGAGTTCGAAGGTCTCTGCCAAGGACAAAGAAGCGTGAATGAGTATCTCAACAAGTTCACGCAACTGTCCTGGTACGCCCCCGAAGATGTCAACTCGGACCAGAGGAAGCAGTACCTGTTCATGAGAGGGTTGAACAATGAGATCCAGGTTCAGCTCCTCAACAATGACTACGCAAGCTTCCAGAAGTTGGTTGATAAGGCCATAGTGGTTGAAAGCAAGATCCGAGAGATCGAGCGAGAGTGCAAGAGGAAGATGCCATACCAGCCCCAAGGGAGCAACGTACGACCTCGGTACATGCCCCCATCAGCACCGCAGTATGGATCGACCGCTCCTGCATACCGCCCTAGTCAGCCACCACAGCAACAACCCGTTGCACAAGCACCTCGTGTGCCTTTGCCTCCTGTGCCTTGACCTAACATGGGCGCTCCTGTTCAAAACCCCCGCCTCAATGTACCTGCTGCCGTGGGCAACAGGGCATGCTTTGCATGCGGGGAAACAGGACACTTCGCGAACCAGTGCCCGAGGAGAGGTCCTGGACAGCAAGGCAACGTGCTCAAGTAGAACCCACGACCGAATGGAGGGGACAATTAAGGAAACCGTGGACAACAGAACTATGCTCGCGGCAACGTGAACCATGTCTCTGCTGAGGAAGCACAATAGGCTGAGGACGTCGTAATTGGTATGTTCCTTGCCAATTCCAACCCAGCCACCATTTTATTTGATTCTGGAGCATCACATTTCTTCATATCATCCAAGTATGTTGCCAAGCATAATCTACCCATATCACACTTAAAATGTGCTATGTTAGTTAATTCTCCCAGTGGAGAGATGAGGACTGATATAGTATGTCCAAAAGTAAGCCTTAAAATAAGGGGGGGTAGACTTCCTTGCCAACCTCATTGTCTTGGATTCCCAAGGGCTTGACATAATACTCGGGATGGATTGGTTAAGCAAGCACAACGGAGTAATCCAGTGTGCTGAGAGGAGCGTGCAGTTGACAAACGAGCACGATATTCGTGTCGAGTTTAAGTCAGCCCAACAAACAACCAATAAGGCAAGTTTGAACCACGTCGAAGGAGCAACGTTGGACAGCATTCCAGTGGTTCAGGAATTCTCGGACGTGTTTCCATAAGAGCTTCGGGGTATGCCACCTGACCGGGACATTGAGTTTGCCATTGATTTGGTACCCGGAACTGCACCCATAGCAAAGAGACCCTATAGGATGCCCACCAATGAACTAGTGGAACTCAAGAAGCAAATTCAGGAGCAGTTAGAGAAGGGTTTTATACGTCAAAGCTCGTCACCATGGGGAGCCCCCGTGCTCTTCGTAGGCAAGAAGGATGGGACCCAAAGGATGTGCGTGGACTATAGGTCTGTCAACAAGGTGACAATCAAGAACAAATACACTCTGCCCCGTATAGAAGACCTATTCGACCAAATGAAAGGAGCTCGAGTGTTCTCCAAGATTGATCTTTGGTCGGGATACTTCCAGCTGAAAATTAAGCCCTCCGATATACCCAAGACTGCCTTTCGAACACGGTATGGTTCATATGAATATACCGTCATGTATTTTGGGTTAACAAATGCACCCGCATACTTCATGTACCTTATGAACAAGATTTTCATGGAGTACTTGGATAAGTTCATCGTGGTTTTCATCGACGAAATTATGGTGTATTTAAAAAGTGAGGAGGAGCATGAAAAACATTTGAGATTGACCTTGCAGAAAATGTGCGAGCATCAATTGTATGCCAAGCTTAACAAGTGTCAATTTTGGCTAAAGGAGATATCGTTCCTAGGCCACATTATCTCCGAGGAAGGAGTATCGGTTGATCCCAGAAAAGTGGGAGATGTTCTGAAGTGGAACCAACCACAAAATGTGAGGGATATTCAGAGTTTTCTTGGGATGGATGGATACTACCGAAGGTTCATCAAGGACTTCTCTAAGATAGCAAAGCCTATGACAGAATTGCTAACGAAGGGAAAAGCCTTCCAATGGGCACCAGCATGCCAAGAAAGTTTTGAGGAGCTCAAGAAAAGGCTAACCACAATGCCGGTTTTGGTATTGCCGGACGTGAGCAAGAGCTTCGACATATATTGTGACGCATCCAGACAAGGGCTCGGATGTGTGCTCATGCAAGAAGGACAAGTGGTAGCCTATGCCTCACGACAATTAAAGAAGCACGAGCTTAATTATCCTACACATGACTTGGAGCTAGCAGCAGTAGTACATGCATTGAAGATTTGGAGACATTATATCCTTGGTCATCGATGTGAGATCTATACGGATCATAAAAGCCTAAAGTACATATTCACGCAAAGTAGACTTGAATTTGAGGCAACATCGATGGTTGGAACTCATCAAGGATTACGATGTTGGAATCAACTACCACCCTGGAAGGGCCAATGTAGCAGTTGATGCATTGAGCCGGAAGGGAGCATGTCACCAACTCAGGGTTCGGGAGCTACCACCCGAACTACGTATGGAGTTCGAACGGTTACACCTCGGATTCTTGAACAAGATGGAAGTGATGGAGCTCCACTCTTCATTGGAGCAAGAGATAAGAGGTGACCAAGCAACGGATAAGGAGATCAAGGAAACAAGGAAAGGATCCGACAAGGAATAGAGAAGGATTTCAAAGAAGATGAGAAGGGTACGCTTTGGCTAGGAAAAAGGATTTGTGTGCCTAATGTGAAGCACATCCACGACATGATATTAAAAGAGGCACATGATTCACTTTACCATACATCCCGGAAGTACCAAAATGTACAAGGACTTGAAGACTTATTATTGGTGGGATGGTATGAAAAGGGACATAGCCGAATACGTTGCCCTATGCGACACATGCCAACGGGTGAAGGCCGAACATCAAAGACCCGCTGGATTGTTGCAACCCTTGAAGGTACCCGAGTGGAAGTGGGAGGACATCAGTATGGATTTCATCGTCGGATTGCCACATACTCAGTCGGGTTATGACTCCATCTGGGTTATCGTGGATCGATTGACGAAAACAGCCCATTTTCTCCCTGTAAGGGCCAAGTACAACGTTGCACAATTAGCCGAGTTGTACATGGAGCAGATCGTGTGCCGTCATGGAGTCCCGAGGAGGATAGTCTCAGATCGAGGTTCTCAGTTTACCTCTAGATTTTGGAGGAAGCTGCAGAAAGCTATGGGTACACGACTGGATTTTACCTCCGCCTATCACCCACAAACCGATGGACAAACCGAAAGGACAAACCAAATTTTGGAGGACATGTTGAGAGCTTGCGCCTTGAAACATGGGCGTAGTTGGGATAGGAGTTTACTGTATGCCGAATTCTCCTATAACAACAGCTATCAAGCTAGCTTGAAGATGTCGCCTTTCGAAGCATTGTACGGTAGACGGTGTAGAACACCGCTGTTTTGGAACGAGACCAGAGAGAACCAGGTGTTTGGACCTGAAGTGCTACAAGAGGCTGAGAAGCAAGTCCAAACGATACGGGAGAACTTAAAGGCTGCTCAGCCACGACAGAAAGGCTATGCGGACAATAGGCGAAGAAAGTTGACTTTTGAAGTAGGAGACTTCGTATACCTTAAGGTATCGCCTATCCATGGCCAACGACGTTTCAAGTCAAAGGCAAGCTAGCGCCTCGCTACATCGGACCATTTCAGATTTTGGACAAGCGAGGAGAAGTAGCCTATCAACTAGAGCTCCCAACATACCTGTCCGACGTACATGACGTGTTTCATGTATCCCAGCTCAAGAAGTGCTTAAGAGTACCAGAGGAGCAAGTACCAATGGAAGAGCTTGAACTTCAAGAGGACCTAACCTATGCGGAGCACCCCGTCCAAATTTTGGACGTGAAGGAAAGGGTCACGAGAAACAAAGTAATCCGATGGTGCAAGGTACAATGGAGCCATCACACCAAAGCTGGAGCCACATGGGAGCGTGAAGAAGACATCAAGGAAGAATTCCCTCATCTATTCTCTACTAACGAATCTTGACGGCGAGATTCAATTTAAGGGGGGTAGATTTGTGACACCCTCATTTTTGATTTCTGCATGTATTCTTGTTTCATGTAGCACAACATTTTTAAAATAAGCTGAAACAGAGAAAGAATAAAAAAGATAGCCAAAAAGAGCCAAATCCAGTTCACAGAGAGCGCAGAAGACAACTCCCGCGTCCCACTGGCCACGTGGCGTGTTCGGAGATCATCCCTGCAAAGTGGGGAGAGGTCCGCCACTAAACTGGCTATGTGGCAGGATCGGAGCTCATCCCTGCAAAGTGGGGAGAGGTCCGCCCCCGTGGGACACGTGTTGCCCCTGGAGCTAGCCTCTGCGGAGAAGCGAGGCCAGTCCCGCAGGACACGTGTCACCTAGGGAGCTATTCACCGCAGAAAACGGAGGACCAGTCGCGCGGGGTATGTGTCAATCTCGGAGCTCACCTCCGAGGGGTCCGGTCCTATTGGACAGGTGTCACCTCCAGAGCTTACCTCCGGGAGGTCCGTCACTGTTGGACACGTGTCAACCTCGGAGCTCGTCTCTGAGAAGAAAGGAAGTCTGGCGCTGTTAGGACATGTGGCACACCCGGAGCCACCTCCGAAGAGAGGGGAGGTCCGGCACTGACATGTGGCGTGCGCGGAGCCACCTCCGAATAGAAAGGAGGTCTCGACCGCCAGGATACGTGGCGCACACGGAGCTCACCTCCGAAGAAGAAGGAGGTCTCGCCCGCTTGACACGCGGCACAACTGCAGCTCGTCTCTGCGGAAAGGGGGAGACCAGGCCCCTGATGGACACGTGGAGCTTCCGGAGCTCATCACCGTGGAGGTAACGAGTTCTGGAGCGGTTTTTGCTTCTTTACGCGTGGGGATACTGGTACGGGAGGAAACCGACATGAATTCCACAACGTTACCGCACCAAATCAGCTAAAGATAAGTTGTTAAGATTTTAAAAACAGTTTGAATGGGACTCTTATTTGAAGTCTAATCAGACTAGAACTCTTTCTTCCCGATAATAAATGGAACCCATAACCTTTGGCCGAAACCACGAACTTCTTTTCCAACTCCTGAGCCGATGACTTAGAGCTCAAGCCATAACTCGCCGAATAAAACCTTCGCCGGAGTTAAGTCGCGGGAGATCGCTGGAAGAGAGCCCCAACGATCTGTCTTGCTAGGAGAAGGACCCCGAGACCAAGAAGAACGTAAGGTAGGTCTCCAATACTACCTTACAACATCATCGCGTTTTCTTTGCATTTGTTCTTTGATTCCTTTCGAACAAAAGCTTTTTTGTGGACAGATCACGTGTTGATCGGTTTGATCTAGAATCAAGGTCATCGCCATGTCCACATTTGATCCGAACACCTCTGTTCATCGTAAACCCATGCAAACCATGCAAGAACATGTACAAACTGATCTAATAGAAACTGATCATAGGATAGCATGCATATGCATCATCGCATCTAGTTAAAGTTTGTGCATGATATTGATTGTTGTGAATCTTGTATGTGCATGATCATGTATATAAGGACAAGCTCAGGGAACTACCTACGACGGACTACAACAACAAAATTTTGAGCAACCGGAACAGCCAGAACAAGGCAAGTGCCCCTTGACCATATTGATCCTATGTTTTGGGAAAACTGTTTTGTTTGCGAAAAGGGTGTGTGTGCTGAGTCAAACAAGATGGGAAACTCTTTTTATAGGAGTTTACTAGTTTTGGTTAAACCACCCTTGTCGCCAGGAAAGTTTATGAGTCGGGTATGGTTTTTGCTTTTATGCTTCGCTGAGTCCATGGGATTGGGAAGCGAGATAAATGTGTCTAGCTAACTGCACTCATAATGATAATAAGAAACTGATGTTGTTAATGAACATGGATCGGAGGGAGATCTAGGCAAGCCTGGGTTTGTGAATGAGGTAGAATGAGATGGTGGTTTACTTGCCGTAAATCTAAGGACCGGTTCATGCGAGCACATGCCAGGATAACAGTGCCACCACAAGGCCAAGTATGGGTGCGTCTTAGCTGAGTAATTAGGTAAGTTGCTAGATTGTTATGGACCGTGGAAGGCGCGGGGAATGGGAGTCGAGTGAGGACTGCCCTGGGAACTGCATGCCACAAGAGGGGCCCGTGGATGGGAGAATTGGAGATTCTAGCCTGCCAGTGAAACCTTAGTGAGTCCATACATCTAGTAGCCCCTTTGTAAAGGCTATTTTGTGATCTCTTGGCCATACAACGACGGTTGGGTACTGGTATAATGGAGGTTTTGCAGTCGCCGATGGGTGACGAAATCACAAACTTGTGGGTAAAGAGGTGCAAACTTTGCAGAGTCTTAAAACTATCATGATAGCCGAGCTTACAGTCACGAGCGCCTGGCCAACTTCCATGATTAGTTGGATGGTTATTTTGGGATGGTTTTGGATGGTTTTGGTTTTGGTTTTTGGGACTGTTGAGTCCGGGTAATAAGATTGGGTTACATGACTGTTGAGTCATGGCAACGAGATTGGTCCCGGTGTGAAACGGAATTGTTTATGAGATGAAATGGTAGCGAATACGAGATGGTATTCGTCAGATGGTAGCAGGTATTCGTGAGCAAGAATAAGGTTGATTAATGTCTGGTTGGGACATGGGAAGTGATGAACATAATGGAGGTATGATTGGTATTTTAATACATGGTGGGATTACGTTCACTTAAAGTTAAGTTGCTGTTTTATCATGGTTTTGATCAATAGCTTTGCTTTCTGCAAATGAGCCTTTTTATACATACCTTGTTGTGAGGTACATATCATATGTTCCCGCACTTGCTGAGTACATCATTGTACTCAAACTTGCATTATTACTTCATCATCAGCTACAGGGGAAGATTATTATGAAGACCAAGTGGAGCCTTAGGCGTGTAATCTGTTCTCAACCTTGCCTGTGGAATGGAGCAGAGATGGAGCTGCTGCTACTGCTTAGATTGCTTCCGCACTAGTTAGAAGACTTCCGCTGCATAGAAATAAGACTTGTGCTGTTAGATTAAGACTTCCGCTGTGGGCATGAGTCCAAGACTCATGAGACATTGTAATAAACTCTGTTATTCGTGGTTATATATATTCTGAATTCAGTTTGTGGAACATATGTGTATGTGTGATGAACATCCTGGGTACACATATGCATCAGTTCTCGGTTCCGTGGTTTTCCACAGAATTGAGGGCGTCACATTGCATAAGGTGGAAATAAACTTTAGTTTGCACTACACTACTTCATACAAGGTTTCCATCAAATTATGAATCAATAAGAGTCAAATTACAGTAATGAACATTCACTTACTACGCCAAGACTTAGTGTTCAAGTATACTCATATGACCGTGAGTGACGGTGATTGCAATAAGTACACATCCGGACTGCACGACACGCACGCCTATACTCGGAGTTGCTCGGAGCACACTCCGTTTCTATCGTATGTGGCCACCTTTCCCAAGATTCACCTATGGTGAATCGATTCAATGGTCTTAGATAGTAACCCCTCACGGTGCAACCTTCTGCTATGAGGATGTCATTGTAAGGGCCCAAATTTTTCATTTGCTCAAAGTGTTCATAACACCACACACACCTCATTTGAGGAAAGCTTATGAACACATTTGAAGAGCAAGTAAACACCATCAAGAAACTCATTAGGAGATAAACTCACAAAATACAAAAGTGATATTTCCCACATGTATCATATAGGGGCTGAGCATATGAAAAATTCCTAAACTTTTCTAGGAATGCTCTTGCCAAAGTTTACCCAAATCCGAAACATTTTGAGGTACTTTTGGGTATAATTAGAAAGAGGCTAGTTTGAACTTAAATTCAAATTCAAACTCCTTTCATCTCATGAATTCAAAAGTGGGATTCATATTCACACTCAGCACATTTATGTGAGTTCACACACCAATTTTCACTCCATTTAGAGTTGATATTGACAGGAGCTATTTTGGCTAAATTCAAATCTGACACGGCCTCGTCGAGCCAGGATCACGCTGAGGGGTGCTGCGTTGCACAACACCGGATAACACACATAAAAGGTACAAAGCGAAAGCAAAGTTTTATTACATAAAAAAGCTTATGAACATGTTTACAAAAAATATGTTCAGTCCACACTCACGGGTGTAGACTACGCACAGAGTTCACGTTCAGCCCGTGAACGTGTCCCCTCTAGCACACATACGCACTAACACGGCGGCGTGCACGACTCCCACTTGACGGGGTTTCCCTCTTGGGGGTCCGTCTCCTCCTCGGGAGTCTCCTCTTCATAACACCCTGCAAAAGCTTCAAACACAAGCAGTGAGCATGATGGCTCAGCAAGTCTGATCCGTCGTTCCTATACATGAAACTTCTACATGTTGGATTACAGTGTAAATGGGAAAATAAGTTACAAAGGACTTGCCTAAGTAGTTGAACCTTACTTTCAAGTTTTAGCAGCAAGTTGTGGAGAACCTCACGCTAAGGCACATAAGAGAGCCGCAATAAAACAAGAAATGCATTTCTCTCACGTGGTTTGCCTAAGGTTGAAAGTAACTTTAATTAGCTCTAAACTACAACAAATCATTAACAATCATAGTCCGCCTTTCAATCAGCAACATTTTAACATGGAACTATCATGTTATTTCTACGTCACGGTACAGTGAACAAGTTATACTCACTGACCGCGAGGGACGACAATTATAATTGATTTACACCTGCAAGGTTACCCGAATAACCCGTCACGTACTCCCGTACTCGATGCTGCCTATAACAACCATCACGGACGTCGTATGCAACCACCTTTCATCCGTCACCCAAATGTTGAACCGGTCCTATCGTCCCGAGCAAGAGGTCTATGCACGCGCATCCGCAGTGCCGCCAGCCGATTTACACCTCAAGCTCTCAACCTACCCTCTGGATAACAAGCAATGCCTCAACACCCAGCTACCTGAATTACATCGGTTTCCTGGTTCCCATATATCCAGTAGGTCTTCGGTACTGTTCTAGCTTGTTCAATAGGCCCGCACGCGGCTCGGTCCTCAACCGACACAAGCAGAGCTATGGCACCCAGGCCCCAACGTCCTTCTGCCCTTACTCCCTGCTCGGTCTCATTTTTATTGCCATGTGTTCCATTTGCTATCTTTACCCGAGTAGTGTGCCTCTAGCCTATTCTCGCGAGTAGTTCCAACTACTCGACTTGTACAAAATCCTACACTATCTTAGCATTGCAGTAGCTATTCGAGGTTTACAAATCTAAGCCCAACCCAAGGTTTTCTTGGCTATGCATTTGGGTTTTCAAACAAGACTCTAATGCAGAAATAAAGTGGATACTCAATGTAAGTTCTCAAAACAATAAAGTTTATAAAATGGTTAATGCAAACCGGAGCTTGCCTTGCTGCTGTTGGTCGTAGGCTAGCTGTTCCTCCAGAGTTATGAAGTCTAAGAATTCCGGCTCCTCCTCAACTTTAGCGACTACATGAGATAAACATATGTATATGTCAATTTGAATGCATTTGAATTTGAAGTTGAATTTGTTAAGACTATAAGTATTGCTAGAAAGGCCCAATGACTCTGAAATTTTTACTGTGGTTTGGATACAACCTAAACAGAGACTTAGCCAAATTTCTTTTGCAGTAAAGCTAATTTGAGCCCTCCACAAATAATTGTGTGTTTGGCCTTAATTGGAGCTCTTAGGGTGTTCTAGGGATTTTCATGGAGCAACCCATGACTTTCTGAAAACTATATTTTCAAAGGGTTCTAATGGAGCTGGTTTCACTTAATTTGAAGACTCCTAGCCAAAGATATGAGCTAAACAACTTCAGAGAAAATCTGAAAATATTTTTGGACATTTTCCTAATCACACCATTAGGTGGATCAAATTAGCTCAAATGGATCTGAAATTTTTATGTTAGCTCAGGGATATTACGGTGAACACGGTGGCCAAATTTCAGAATTTTCCTCCAAAGGGTTCTCAAGTTAAAATTCAAACAAATTTAAATTTTGAAGAATTAATTCTAGAGAAATAAGGATTTTCATAAATTGAAACTTGATTTGTTCGAAAGTATTCAGAGATCTGAATCCAACAAAATTTGATTCACTCGATTTGGAGTTTGATAGCCAAAGTTATGTGGGTTTGAAGTTTGAACTAGAACTGAAAATCAGGAAATGTTGAAATCCCTGCAGGTGGGTCCCACACACAGTGCTTCGTCTACCTATCGCGCCCGCGCGCGCGCCCGCTTTCGCCCCTCACCGAAGCACGATGAATCTCGCTACTCTGGCCACTGCTCGGCCTAATTCCCGCCGCCTGTGCATTTGGGAGGGCGAGCAACCTGTCTGTGGCACGAGCAAGAGCTACCGGCGGCCGGAACATTGTCGGCGGCGTGCGGCGGCTTCGGCACAACTTCGGAACCGTCGGCCGACTGACCTAGCCCGCCAAAAGCTCGGCTAAATGGCTCTAGAGCACCAGTGGACCTCGAGGATCATCGACATGGCTTCAAACTCGCGCGGGAATGGCTCCAACTAGGTTGTCACCGTGCGCCCGAGGGTGTTCTTTGTGTTCGTGTTCGGAAAACTTGGAAATAGCCTTCCTACATGAAGTTTCAAGCTCGGGTTGTGAAGAAGAATTGACCGCTAGCCGTTCTAGCTCCTTCGTGCGTGATTTGGTGAGCTAAGAACAAGAAATGAGCTCGAATTTGCTAAACTCATACCGAAAGGTCTCTCTGTCGTGTTCGGGAGAAGATCGCCAAATTCACTGGTGATGGTTCCTGGCTTGAGCCTTGAATTGGGGTGGAGCATCATGGATATGAGACGGTCCTATGGTTGGCTTTGATCACGCGTGAAAGCCTCTGAGTTGGGCTGTCTACGAGAGCACCGAACGACGGTGAGTTTCGGTGTACCACGCAGCAGTCCGGGGCTGCTCGAGGAGCGGTGATTTCAGCTCGTACTCGTGGCTGGACAATCAAAGGAGATGTGGTGATGCGGTTTAGCATCTCAAAGGGGGTGTGGGTGCGGTGTTTGCCGGTTCCTCGATCGAACCCGAGGTAGCGGAGGTGATGGGAGCGTTTCTTGCACGAGGGAGCAGATGAAGGAGGCGACTGATCTGTTGCTGGCTTAGCTTGCAGATAAGGGAGCAGAGAGGTGGCCAGATACAGCAAGCAGGTGCTGTCCTCGCTGTTTGCCACCCGTGGCGCCCGCTGCTTCAACCTGAGAACCGACGCCTCTGTTTGCTTTGGTTGGTTGATCACTAGAGAGGCTGACAGGAGGGCCCCACTCCCATTTTAACCTCTCAAATTCAATTTTTCCTACTGCTCTAAACAGTAATGCCCCTAATACCCTTTGCAATTTGAATTATTCACCAAATGCCCATTTGAAATTGGTACAATTCAAATTGTGAAGTGTTTGACTAAATTTATAGCACATATGCAGTTTGAAATTCAAATTGGATTTGAATTTGCTTAAATTGGCTCATGACAAGATCAACTCCAAATGGAATGAAAATTGGTGTGTGAGATCAAAAAAATGTGCTGAGTGTGAATATGAATCCCACTTTTGAATTCAGGGAATGAAAGGAGTTTGAATTTGAATTTGAATTCAAACTAGCCTCTTTCTAATTATACCCAAAAATATCTCAAAAAGGTTTTGGATTTGGGTGAAATTTGGCATGAGCATTCCTAGCAAAGTGTATGAGTTTTTCATATGCTCAGCCCTTATAAGAAGCAGGTGGGAAATACCACTTTTGCATTTTGTGAGTTTATCCTCTAATGACCATGTTGATGGTGTTTACTTGCTCTTCAAAGGTGTTCATCAGTCTTCCTCAAATGAGGTGTGTGTGGTGTGATGAACACTTTGAATGTGTGCAAAAACATAGGCCCTTACATTCCTACCCCCTTAAAAGAATCTCATCCCAAGATTATAAGGTGAAAATGAGAGAGAGGACGGTGGAAAGTTACCGTATGTGCGACGTGAAAAAGTAAGGGTAGTTAGCGCGAAGAAAACCTTCGCTCTCCCATGTCGCTTCATCTACGGAGTCATTACTCCAAAGAACTTTGTAGAACCACAACGTACGGTTGCGTGTGGTTCGGGCCTTTTCATCATTTATCTGAACCGGTTCCTCCCGATAAGTGAGATCCGGTTTCAGTTCTTCAATATCCCCCAGCTGAACGGTAGTTGGTAGCTTAAGATACTTCCTCAGCTGAGATATGTGAAATACGTCGTGCACACCGGAAAGTGTTTCTGGTAATTCCAGCCGGTATGCTACAGATCCACATCTTTCTGTAATCTGGAATGGACCGATGAATCGGGGTGACAACTTTCCTCTCACCCCGAATCTGTTCATGCCCTTCATTGGAGACACATGTAGATTCACGTGATCCCCGACTTCAAATTGTAACGGGCATCTTCTTCGGTCCGCATACTGTTTTTGTCGGGATTGGGCGGCTTTTAAGTTCGCTTGAATCAGGCGAACCTTTTTCTCCGCGTTGTTGATAAGATCAATCCCGAAGGTGACCCTTTCTCCCATATAGCGCCTCATAGGGCGCCATCTTGATGCTGGCTTGGTACCCATTGTTGTCGAGTACTCGGCCAACGGTAAGTGATCATTCCAATTCTTACCATGGTTGATAGCACAAGCTCGTAACATATCTTCTAAAATCTGATTTACCCGCTCGGTTTGCCCATCCGTCTGCGGGTGGTATGCTGAACTACGGATCAGTTTTGTCCCCAAAGAAGCATGTAGCTGCTCCCAAAAACGAGACACAAATAAAGTGCCCCGATCCGATATGATGGTGCAGGGTACGCCGTACAAGCATAGGATCCGTGTGATGTACAATTCAGCATACTTCTTGGCATTGTAGTTGGTGTTGACCGGGATAAAGTGGGCAACTTTGGTGAGCCGGTCGACGATCACCCACACTGAATCACGCTCCTGAAATGTGGTGGGTAAACCAACGATGAAGTCCATGCTCACATCTTCCCACTTCAAGGCAGGAACGCCCAGTGGTTGTAGCAGTCCCGGTTTTCTTATGTGATCTGCCTTCACACTTCGACATGTATCACACTCAGACACATACTTTGTGATCTCCCGCTTCATCCGTGTCCACCAAAACTTGTTTATGAGTTCTTGATACATCTTGTTGCTGCCGGGATGAATAGAAATCTTTGACAAGTGAGCCTCATCAAAGATTTTCTTCCATAACTCCGGGTTACAGGGTACGACGATCCGGTCCTTGAACCATAGGATGCCGTCTCCGTCTTCCCGGAAACATTTTAGTTCCCCACTGTCTACACGTCTCCGCAAATGCGACATGCCGTTGTCATGTTTCTGAGCTGCCGGTATCTATTCACGGATGGAGGGGATCAAAGCTAAGTTGTAGAGAGCTCCATGTGGAATCACATGCAATGGTGGCTCGCTCTCTTCCAACGGTGTGATGGTCAGATTGTTGATGTGTGACTTACGACTCAGCGCATCCGCCACTACATTTGCCTTGCCGGGGTGATAATGGATCTCTATTTCATAATCCTTTATCAATTCCAACCATCTTCTCTGCCTCATGTTTAACTCCTTCTGAGTGAATATGTACTTGAGGCTTTTGTGGTTGGTATATAAATGCATGAGGTTATCGAGTAGGTAGTGCCTCCACATTTTGAGTGCGAGTACCACAGCAGCGAGCTCTAAGTCATGAGTTGGGTAGTTTTGCTCATGATTCCTGAGCTGCCGTGATCCATACGCGACCACCCTTCGATCTTGCATCAGTACACATCCAAGCCCAATGCCGGATGCATCGCAGTGCACATCAAATGGTTTTGTTGTATCTGGCTGCGCCAAAACCGGTGCTGATGTTAGGTGCTTCACTAATGCCTTGAACTCTGCTTCACATGCTGGACTCCAAACATATTTGGTAGCCTTCTTCTGCAGCTTGGTCATAGGCTTGGCAATCTTTAAGAAGTTCGGAATGAACCTCCGATAATATCCCACGAGTCTGAGGAAACTCCGTACCTCATGAAATTCTCGAGGACTTCCAATTCAGCACTTGTGTGATCTTACTCCGGTCTACAGCGATGATCTCCGCTGAGATAATATGCCTGAGAAAAGGCACTTGCGATATCCAGAATTTGCACTTGCTGAATTTCTCGTATAGTTGGTGACCCCGCAACCGTTGCAAGACTATAGGTAGATGCTTCATGTGTTCTTCCTACGACTTGGAATATACCAATATGTCGTCGATGAAGACCACGACAAACTTGTCCAGCTCCGGCATGAATACCAAGTTCATCAAGTACATGAAGTGAGCTGGAGCGTTGGTGAGGCCGAAGGACATGACCAGGTTATCATAAAGTCCGTACCTCATCGAGAACGCCGTCTTCGGGATATCCTCAGCCCGTATCTTAATCTGATGGTACCCGGATCTTAAGTTCATTTTGGAAAAGATCTTTGCTTCGACCAACTGATCAAACAACATGTCGATCCATGGCAATGGGTACTTGTTCTTGATGGTTACGGCGTTTAGTGGACGATAGTCCATTCAAAGCCACAACGTCTCATCCTCTTCTTCACAAATAACGCCGAACAGCCCCATGGCGAGGAGCTCGGCCTAATAAAACCCTTCTCCAGCAGGTCCGTTAACTGCGTCTTCAGTTCTGCCAATTCCTTTGGTGCCATCTTGTACGGCCTTCGGGATATTGGCATAGTTTCCAGTGCAAGTTCAATCCTGAACTCCACCTCTCGGTCGGGCGGCATCCCCGGTAAATCATCCAGGAACATGTCTGGGAACTCACGCACTACTGGAATGCCTTCCAATCTGATGGTGGTGGATTGATATACACTTGGAAGTTTTATTTCTGGACTGTCTAGAAATAATAAATGTGACTCGTGCATTTCGGAGTGTAGATGCACGACTCGGAGATGGTGTCTAAAACAGCGCCGTGGCAGGTTAATCACGACATCCCTAAGATGACATCGACCTTTTGTCCCTCTATAGCTAAGAGAGACGTGGGGTATACTCTACCCGCTAAGAATAATGGTGCTTTGGAAACCATCATACTTGCTGAAATCTTCCCACCCGATGAACAAATCAAATATGGACTTTTGGTGGGTAGTATTTGCAAGCTTTGTTTAGCAATAAAAGCTTGGCTAATAAAATTATGCGTGGCTCCTTAATCAAATAACACTATGGCGGGATGCTGGTGGAGTTGGAATATACCCGCAAGGATTGGCTCCCCCTCTGGCATGTCCTCTATGGCGAGTTGGTGGACGGTGCCGGGCTTAAGATTTGCCCGCCGTGCATTAATGGGGTTCCGGGACTGATTCCTCCCAGAAACTGTGGTGCCACTCCGCCGCCTTGCCTCTCGGGATAGTTGTTCACGGAGTGTTCTGGGCGACCGCATTTGAAGCATGCGGTTGATGACTGGCCCGTGCTTGGGGGACGAAAGCCCGGCATGCGCTGCTGAGGTGCAAACGCTTGAGGCATCGCCCGCTGTTGCTGTTGTTGCTGCGGAGGTGGTGCTGGTAGTGCAGGCCTGAACGCCGATGGAGAATATGACCGACTGTGGAATGGCATCGACCTCTGTGGTGGCTTCCAGCACTGACCCAATGGTGAGCAATACACCATCCGATATTTTTGAGAAGGACCACCTGCCTCTCCGCTGCTTTGCGGCACACTTCGCTTCTTCTCCGCTGCCGCTAACTCCTTGCCAGAGTCCTCCTGAACAATCGCAGCATCAATAATGTCGTTGAGGCTGCCGCGATTGAACATTGCCAGCTTGTCCTTCAGGAGCGGGTTAAGCTCCTGGTAAAAATGATCCTGCCACTTCTCGTCGGTATCACTGTGATACTAAGCATAGAGTGCGAGATCATTGAACGCCATGGAGTATTCCAGCACGTTTCTTCTTCCTTGCTGCAGGCGAAGGAACTCCTGCATCTTCCTTTTCATAAGACCCGGCGGTATGTGATAGGCCCTTAAGGCCGTCCGGAACTCCGCCCAGGTCAGCACTCGCTCGGTGGGTTGCGAGGCACAAAAGTTGGCCCACCAAGCGCTCGCGGACCCTTGAAGCTGTTGGGCCGCGAACTAAGTCTTGTGCTGCTCACTCACTTGGAGCAGCCCGAACTTCATCTCCATCGTGCGGACCCAGTTGTCCGCGTCGAGGGGTTCATCCGGCCTTGAGAATACTGGGGGGATGAGTAGCAAAAAAAATTGGAGTAGGAGCTTTGTTGGCACTCCTCGCGGTCTTGACGCCTCTCCGGTCGAGACGTATTTGCAATTAAGGTTTGCAGCAACTCCGTGTGCTGCTGATGAGAACCCACCATAGCTGCAACGATGTCGGCCAATGTAACCGTTGGCGGTGGCGGTGTCGGTTGTTGCTGTTGCTGCGGTTGCTGTCCCGAGGAATCCTCGGGAGGCTGTTGGGAGGCATCTCCCCCCTGACTAGAACCCCCAACTTCCGAGTTGGCACGAGTGCGAGTCATTCTGAAATTCAAAACAGCAGCGATCAGCACATGTCATTCTTAAAATTCTATGTAAAACAGTAGGTATTGAAGTGACACATGAATAAACTTGCACAACATTCACATATATTGATAAAGCATAAACTTTATACAAGATACATTATTCTTGGGTCTCCGAGAAGTCGTGCTCATGTCGTCACTACTTATACATATACTACTGTCGACACGACATGTCCCCGATTACAAAAGTTTTTATACACCACCCTCGCTGCCCTACTTGGCAACGGTAACCCCCTACTCGGAGTAGAACTCGACCTCCTGTGTATCATCCTCCTCCGCTACCTCTACAGGTGGCTCCGGGTCCATGACCTCCTCTTCCGGTTCAGGTTCCCACATTGCCAGGATACCCAAAACCATGGGTACGGCACCTACCATCGGTAGGCCCACTACCGGAGGTACGAGGTCCTGCAACGCATGCACCTCGTCCATGGCTTGGTTGTAGTCCTCTTCCCAGCCCTGGCTCTCCTCAATGGTGTCATCACGCTCTTCAGTGAGGACCTCATTTTGCTGGGTCAAGGCCTGCACTTGCTGTTGTAAAGCCGTGATGTCGACGCAGCTTTTCTTTTTCTCCTTCTTCAGACGATGCAACTGATTATGTTGTTCGTTCAGTCGCTTTAACATTGGAAGGAGAACATTGCAGAGTGCGCTGTGAGAACTCTCGAAATGGTCTCCACGGCTGGTGCTCTCCTTGAGCTTCACGGCAAGACAATCCGTATGGACAGCTTGGCTGTCCATCACGGTCTTCCCTGCCCTCAACTGGAGGCTGAGGTTCGCCTGCGCGGGGTTGTACCTTGGGCAACCCGGATCTGTTGCCTCCAAGTACCTTTCTCTCCACACGTGATTAGCTCGCCCCTCCACTGGGACCAGCGCATATGGAGTGCCCTCCATAGCTCTCACGTGTAGTTGGCAGAAACGCGACATGGTGTCGTGGGCTGCCACTTGCCACATTTCCTCCGGCTGTCTACCTCTCACCGTGACGGTGAACGGTGCCCAACCGGATGGCGTAGGTCCTGCAGGAACTTTGACATGGATGGTCCACGTCTTGTTCCCCTCCTCGCCTTCTTCCATGGCGAGGTACTTTGGCATTTCCACGTACCTGAAATATTGAAGCATGCTTCAACACTTCCGGATAACCGCTGCGTTGGGAACAGTGGGATACCATCCACCCGTTCTCTAATTGTCTATCCGCTGTCATCTGTAGAAAAATATTTGAAAAAGGTCAAATATTCAGTTCGACAGTAAATCATTGAGTTATAACAATAAAACATGTCATTGAACTCGTAAAACTTGGAAACACAATTCAAACTTAGACAAAGTTGATTGCTGGTCTGCTGTCCAAACTGACAGCCCTGACCAGTTTCCATTTCAACCTGATTTAGACCATGCTAAAGAAAAAAACCAATTCTGGAGCTCAACATCAAAGTCAAAGCTAACTTCAATAGACTACGCACAGAGTTTACAACATGTTCAGTCAACACTCACGGGCTTAGACTACGCACAGAGTTCACGTTCAGCCCGTGAACGTGTCCCCTCTAGCACACACACGCACTAACACGACGGCGTGCACGACTCCCACTCGACGGGGTTTCCCTCTTGGGGGTCTGTCTCCTCCTTGGGAGTCTCCTACTCATAACACCCTGCAAAAGCTTCAAACACAAGCAGTGAGCATGATGGCTCAGCAAGTCTGACCCGTCTTTCCTATACATGAAACTTCTACATGCTGGATTACAGTTTAAATGGGAAAATAAGTTGCAAAGGACTCGCCTAAGTAGTTTAACCTTACTTTCAAGTTTTAGCAGCAAGTTGTGGAGAACCTCATGCTAAGGCACATAAGAGAGCCGCAATCAAACAAGAAACGCATTTATCTCATGTGCTTTGCCCAAGGTTGAAAGTAACTTTAATTAGCTCTAAACTACAGCAAATCATTAACACTCATAGTCCTTCTTTCAATCAGCAACATTTTAACATGGAACTATCCTGTTCTTTCTACGTCATGGTACAGTGAACAAGTGGTACTCACTGACCGTGAGGGACAGCGATTATAATCGATTTACACCTGCAGGGTTACCCGAATAACCCGTCATGTACGCCCGTACTCGATGTTGCCTACAGCAACCATCACGGATGTTGTACGCAACCACCTTTCATCCGTCACCCAAATGTAGAACCGGTCCTATCGTCCCGAGCAAGAGGTCTCTGCGAGCGCATCCGCAGTGCCGCCAGCCGATTTACACCTCAAGCTCTCAACCTACCCTCTGGATGACAAGCAATGCATCAACACCCAGCTACCCGAATTACATCGGTTTCCCGGTTCCCATATATCCGGTAGGTCTTTGGTACTGTTCCAGCTTGTTCAATAGGCCCGCACGTGGCTCGGTCCTCAACCGACACAAGCGGAGCTATGGCACCCAGGCCCCAACGTCCTGCTGCCTTTACTCTCCGCTCGGTCTCATTTTTATTGCCATGTGTTCCATTTGCTATCTTTACCCGAGTAGTGTGCCTCTAGCCTATTCTCGCGAGTAGTTCCAACTACTCGACTTGTATCGAATCCTACACTATCTTAGCATTGCAGTAGCTATTCGAGGTTTACAAACCTAAGCCCAACCCAAGGTTTTCTTGGCTATGCATTTGGGTTTTTAAACAAGACTTAATGCAGAAATAAAGTGGATACTCAATGTAAGTTCTCAAAGCAATAAAGTTTATAAAATGGTTAATGCAAACCGGAGCTTGCCTTGAAGCTGTTGGTCGTAGGCTAGCTGTTCCTCCAGAGTTATGAAGTCTAAGAATTCTGGCCCCTCCTCAACCTTAGCGACTACATGAGATAAACATATGTATATGTCAATTTGAATGCATTTGAATTTGAAGTTGAATTTGTTAAGACTATTAGTGTTGCTAGACAGGCCCAATGACTCTGACATTTTTAATATGGTTTGGATATAACCTAACCAGAGACTTGGCCAAAATTCATTTGCAGCAAATCTCATTTGAGCCCTCCACAAATAATTGTGTATTTGACCTTAATTGGAGCTCTTAGGGTGTTCTACGGATTTTCATGGATCCACCCATGACTTTCTGAAAACTAGATTTTCAGAGGGTTCTCATGGAGCTGGTTTCACTTAATTTGAAGACTCATAGCCAAAGATATGAGATAAACAACTTTAGAGAAAATCTGAAAATGTTTCTGGACATTTTCCATTTTCTCTGAACAGTTTTATTAATCACACCATTAGGTGAAACAAATTAGCTCAAATGGATCTGAAATTTTTATAGTAGCTCAGAGATATTATGGTGAACATCCTGGCCAAATTTCAGAATTTTCCTCCATAGGGTTCTCCAGTTAAAATTCTAAACATTTTAAATTTTGAAGAATTAATTCTGGAGAAATAAGGATTTTAATAAAGTGAAACTTTATTTTTTTGAAAGTACTCAGAGAGCTGAATCCAACAAAATTTGGTTCACTCGATTTGGAGTTTCCTAGTCAAAGTTATGTTGGTTTGAAGTTTGAACTAGAACTGAAAATCAGGAAATGTTTAAATCCCTGCCCGTGGGTCCCACACACAGTGCTTCGTCTACCTCTCGCGCCCGCGTGTGCACCCGCGCCGCCCCTCGCTGGAGTCCGAGCCTGTATTCTTTTTCTAGGTTCATTAGGATTCTTAGCGGTTGGGGCTTCCAGTTATCTTGGTATTCTTGATGATATTGTACTGGAATGACGAACCTATTTCTTCGCTTTTTCGCCAACAAATCCGAATTATCTTGAAGAATAGAAGGTGAATCTCGCTACTCCGGCCACCGCTCGGCCTGATTCCCGCCGTCTGTGCGTCTGGGAGGGCGAGCAACCCGTCTGTGGCACGAGTTTGGGCTACCGGCGGCTGGAACACTGTCAGCGGCGTGCGGCGGCTTCGGCACAACTCCGGTGCCGTGGGCTGACTGACCTAGCCCGCCAAAAGCTCGGCTAAAAGGCTCTAGAGCACCAGTGGACCTCGAGGATCATTGACATGGCTTCAAAGTCGCATGGGAATGGCTCCAACTAGGTTGTCGCCGTGCGCCCGAGGGTGTTCTTCGTGTTCGTGTTCGGAAGACTTAGAAATGGCCTTCCTACATGAAGTTTCAAGGTCGGGTTGCAAAGAATAATTGACCGCTATCCAGTATAGCTCCTTTGTGCGTGATTTAGTGAGCTAAGAACAAGAATTGAGCTCGAATTTGCTAAACTCGTACCGAAAGGTCTCTCTGTCGTGTCCGGGAGAAAATCGCCGAATTCACCGGCGATGGTTCACGGCTTGAGCCTTGAGTTGGGGTGGAGAAGCATGGAGATGCGACACTCCTATGGTTGGCTTTGATCACGCGTGAAAGCCTCTGAGTTGGGCTGTCCACGAGAGCACAGAACGACGGTGAGTTTCAGTGTACCGCGCAACAGTCCGGGGCTGCTCGAGGAGCGGTGATTTCAGCTCGTACATGTGGCTGGACGATCAAAGGAGATGTGGTGATGCGGTTTAGCAGCTCAGAGGGGGTGTGGGTGCGGTTTTTGCCGGTTCCCCGATCGAACCCGAGGTAGCGGCGGTGATGGGAGCGTTTCTTGCACGAGGGAGCAGAGGAAGGAGGCGGCTGATCTTTTTCCGGCTCGGCTCGCAGATAAGGGTGCATAGAGGAGGCTCGGTGGCCAGAGACGGCAAGCAGGTGCTGTCCTCGCCGTTTCCCCGCTGTGGCGCCCGCTGCTGCAACCTGAGAACCGACGTCTCTGTTTGCTTCGGTCGGTTGATCACCAGAGAGGCTGACAGGAGGGCCCCACTCCCATTTTAACCTCTGAAATTCAATTTTTCCTACTGCTATAAACAGTAGTGCCCCTAATAGCCTTTGCAATTTGAATTATTCACCAAATGCCCATTTGAAATTGGTAGAATTGAAATTTTGAAGTGTTTGACTAAATTCATATCACATATGCAGTTTGAAATTCAAATTGGATTTGAATTTGCTTAAATTGGCTCATGACAAGATCATCTCCAAATGGAGTGAAAATTGGTTTTTGAGCTCACAAAAATGTGCTGAGTGTGAATATGAATCCTACTTTTGAATTCAGGGAATGAAAGGAGTTTGAATTTGAATCCGAGTTCAAACTAGCCTCTTTCTAATTATACCCAAAAATACCTCAAAAAGATTTTGGATTTGGGTGAAATTTGGCATGAGCATTCCTACCAAAGTATATGAGTTTTTCATATGCTCAGCCCCTATAAGAAGCAGGTGGGAAATACCACTTTTGCATTTTGTGAGTTTATCCTCTAATGACCATGTTGATGGTGTTTACTTGCTCTTCGAAGGTGTTCATAAGTCTTCCTCAAATGAGGTGTGTGTGGTGTGATGAACACTTTGAATGTGTGCAAAAACTTAGGCCCTTACAAAATCAAATTTGAATTTCAGTTCAAATGTGCTGCAAATTCAATCAAACCAATTCCACAATTTGATCACTTCACAAACAAAATCCCAATTTGGGTGATTGATCAAATGACCAAGGGTAGGAAGGTCCCTACTGTTTTGAGCAGTGGGAAAATTGAATTTTAGAGGTTAAAACTGGGAGTGGGGCCCTCATGTCAGCCTCCCAATGCAGAGAACCGACTGAGGACTCAGTTCCTCGGTTTCTCGGGCTGCAGCTGAGTGCGCCACCGAGCTACAGCACTTGCCAGCAGCTGCTTCGCTCGCACGCGCTGGAAGCCACCGCTCGGCGTCCTTACCGGCGCCCGAACCCTCTCTTGGATATTTCACCGATCACAGCTCCCTTGCTTCGTTCTCACACGAAAGAAACGCGCCGCTCACCGAAGCTCTCTGCTCCACTGTCGCCCGGTCGAGTCAGTGGCTGTCACGCCGAGCTGAGGCCGCAACCGAGGTCGCTGACCCTTCCTCGACGTCCTCGTACAGGTTCCAGCCCGTGACCGATCTTCCTCAAGCCTCACCGCACCGTTTCTTCTTCCTCGATTCGAACCGAGCTGCCACCACGGGAACAACTCGTCTGGCCACCACAGCCCACCTTTCACTGAGCTGTGAACAGCAAAGAGGTTCGTCATAGTCATCTCTTCCATTACCGCAAGCTCCGGCTGCGTGACATGAGCTGCCGTCACCGGAATTTCACTGTTTTGCGTCGGTGTACAAAAGAGGCCGCCAGACCACTTCACAAAATTCATGCTACACACCGCACCACTCATCACCTAACGTAGAGAACTACTTCTAGACGTCTGTGCGAGTCCATAGGATCAGAAACTTCGGAGAACCATCGGGTATAGCCACTATTCTCCGAGTTTTGCTAGTGTTTCCGATTTCCGACCTAGGTCGCACGGTGATATACTAGTTGGGGCCATTTCCGAGCTCATTTAAGTTCATGACGACCTTCCCTAGGGTGCACTGATGCTCTACAACCTTTTGCTCGACCATTTGGGGTGCTAGAAAGCCCGACCGATACGGCCGAAGTTATTGCGAGGCCGCTGCTCGTCGCCGGGCATACTCCAGTTGTTTTCATGTCAAGCTAAGGCCAGCACTGTGTTCCTCGTACGGGATTAGGCAGAGGCGGCAAAAATCTCGAAGTTTGGCACACGGCAGAGCCCCTCCGGCGAGCACTGCAGCGAGGGGGGCGGCGGCCGAGCATGAGATGGCGGGAGGTTGAAGAAGACCCCGGCCCCACGCGTCAGCGAGTAGATTTTTAAAACCGGGGATCAGCTGTGGCTCCGGATCGTTTGCGGCTGCGTGCGTAAAACTCCGTGGCCCGTATGTAAGCCACTGAGGATCCGACACGTAGCGCCGGGACCCACCAGCAGTGATTTAAACATTTCCCGAGTTTCAGTTTTTAGTTCAAACTTCAAACCCACATAACTTTGGCTAGGAAACTCCAAATCGAGTGAACAAAATTTTGTTGGATTCAGCTCTCTGAGTACTTTCCAACGAATCAAGTTTCACTTCATGAAAACCTTTATTTCTACAGAATTAATTCTTCAATATTTAAACTGTTTAGAATTTTAATTGGAGAACCCTTTGGTGGAAAAATCTGAAATTTGGCCAGGATGTTCATCATAATATCCCTGAGCTACCATAAAATTTCAGATCCATTTGATCTCATTTGATCCACCTAATGGAGTGATTAATAAAACTGTTCCAGAGAAAATAAAAAATGTCCAGAAACAATTTTCAGATTTTCTCTGAACTTTTTTAGCTCATATCTTTTTCTAGAAATCTTCAAATTAGGTGAAACCAACTCCATTAGAATCCTCTGAAAATCAAGTTTCTAGAAAGTCATGGCTTGCTCCATGAAAATCCCTAGAACACCCTAAGAGCTCCAATTAAGGCCAAATACACATTTATTTATGGAGGGCTCAAATGAGCTTTGCTGCAAATGAAATTTGGTCAAGTTTCTATTTAGGTTGTATTCAAACCACAGTAAAAATTTTAGAGTCATTGGGCCCGTCTAGCAGTACCTATAGCCTTAATAATATTAACTCTAAACTCATATGCATTAAAAATTGATACATACATGTATTTGTCTCATGTAGTCGCTAAGGTTGAGGAGGAGCCAGAAGTCTTAGACTTCATAACTCCGGAGGAACAGCTAGCCTATGACCAACAGCAGCAAGGCAAGCTCCGGTTTGCATTAGCCTTTTTACAAACTTTATTGATTTGAAAACCTACATTGAGTATCTCAATGTAGCCTAGAGGGGGGGGGGTGAATAGGCTCTTTGAATGTTTTAACAGTTTCCTGAAACAATTAGCGAACGGATCAATTCCAGGTAGGCCGGACTAGTCCAGTATGGTGCGGACTAGTCCGGTATGAGCGTAATTAAAAGGTAAAATTTAGATTTATTCTTACTTCAAGTATTTATGCAGCGGAAAATAAATGACAACTCAAGTGTAATGAAGTAAGAAACAACAACTATCAATTTTAACACAAGATGTCGATGTAAATCAAATGAGTACTAGCACCCCTAATTGAAAATTGACGGAAGATTATGAAGACACGAGACAAGGTTTTTATCCCGAGGTTCGATTTCACCTAGGAATCTACGTCCCCGTTGAGGAGTCCACCAAGGACCGGGTCTTCACCAACCCTTCCCTCGTTCAATCGCCACAAAGGCCGATTCAAATCCACTAACCACACAAAGAGGCAAATGATCGTACGTGAGGCGTTCTCACAATTTGAGTGCTCCCACAAGATTACAATGAGTAACTCCTTCTCCCACACACACACAGAGAATAATGATCAACAGTTGTGTGAGAGAAAACAAACAAAGAGATCAATGTCGAGAAGAACGATTCTATCCTTGATCCAATCTCTAATACTCAAAGATTTGATCTTTTTAGGCTTAGAATGAGTGGAGAGAAGTATTTTTTGTGCTCTTGGGGCATGCGCCGGTGCTAGGGTTCGTCATATTTTAATGTGTGGCCGTGCACCTCTATTTATACAATGTTTCCAAAAAGTCCTGGTGGCCGGACTAGTCTGCTCTGTTCACCGGACTAGTCCAGTGTGCCGTGTAAAACTCACGTGTGGCATGCGGCATAGTGTAAACCCTAATTTAAAGTGATTACAGAAAGTTGAATGGACTAGTCCGGTCCACGAGTGGACTAGTACGGTGCAAGGTGAATGCCAATTCCAGAGAGTTGAACGAACTAGTCAGGTTTTTTAGCGGACTTGTCCGGTGCACCGTGTTGCGAAGCAACAGAGAGTTAAATGGACTAGTCCGGTTTCTGAGCGGAATAGTCCGGTGCACCATGTTGTGAAGCAACAAGTTGAACGGACTAGTCTGGTGCACCGTGTTGTGAAGCAACCGAGAGTTGAACGGACTAGTCCAGTTTCTGAGCGGACTAGTCCAATTTCTGAGCGGACTAGTCCGGTGCACAGTGAGTGATTAGGATATGTTTTAAGCCCTTACCCCTATGCAAAGATTTTGAGCTCTTGGGATGTGTCTCTCACACACATCCTATACAAGTAAGTCTACATTGCGCTTGGTTCATGGATCTATCCTTTTCCTTTTTCTTTATCACTTCATTTTTTACTTTTTGAGTGCACCAATCCTACTTTACACGAGTTAATCTGCATTCATCTCAACAAGTTCATATGTATCTCAATTCGTTTGTCATCAATCGTCCAAAACCCACAAGGGAATGCCTAGTTGCACTTTCAATCCCCCCTTTTTGGTGATTGATGACAACCAACTGAGATTACATAATTAATAATAAAATTTGATTTTCATAAAGTGTGCATATATGAGAATGACAAACGAGTAACAGGAACTTCTCACATATATGCACCCTTTATGGTGGGATGCCTAAAGAGTGTGTCATAAAAGAATGTGAGATGCCACAAGAAGATAAGAACATATCAAAAATAAAGGTAGTCATCACATCAATATCGATTAAGCATCAAACATCCAACGGAGTTTGAAATAAAAAGTACATGAAACTTAAAATACATGTCCATGATCACTAGTCCTTAAGGTTCACAAGAAGATAAAGCAAATAAGATTAATGTGAACCCCCCCCCCCATTTGGCATCAAGACACCAAAAAGGGAAAAATTGAGTGGAAGCACTCATCGCCGCTCTCTCCCTCACTCTCGGTCCTATCTTCATCTTCATCTTCGTCTTCATGACCATGCTGAGGAGGAGGAGCGGAGACACCTGCAAGCCTAAAATACCTAAACTCTTGTTCAGTGAGTGGAGTCATCTTAGTGAAGTTTTCTTCAGAGTCTTTCGAAATATGTGGTGATCCAACTGGCTCAGTATATAGCTTCTCATAGATGGCTTTGATGTTGGCCTTAATGCATCTCTAATGTCTCTTTCGGGCCAAACTCTCCTTGTGTCGCTTAACTTCAATTTTGCGACAGTAGCCAAAGATAGAGGAGAGCATCTTGGGCATACCACTGGAGGACTCTCTAGAGGGTGGAGGAACAGGAGTAGGTGTAGCCTCCGACGCCCTTGATCCTTCATGAGCAGAGGGAACAGTGTAGCCTGTAGGCTTCTGGGGCTTGAGACCCGTGTGAGAGACATCTTTGACAAACTCAAGTCCTGTCACCTTCTCAATCATGTACATGACATAAGGTGCATAGCCACAGGACCTATTGGGAGTGATAGAGATATTCACAATGTCATTGTAGATGTACTCAAAGACATTAAAGGTCCTTTTCTTGCTTATTACTTTCATCAGGGTTCTTAGGGTCCCTTGGATTGTCCCTGCATCTCCATCCTTTGGAGCTATGGTCTTTCTCAAGATCCTATTGAGCACGACAAAGAATGGCTTCAAGTACTTGTTAGTAGGAGGTAAATATGGCATTCTTGTATCATACAGGAATTCCAGCTCATTCTTCTCCAAAGGCTTCAAGATGTGAATGACAAGCTCATTATCCAAGGTATGTCCAAGGTGAAGTATCTTGGCAAATTCCTCACAGGTGACACTGTATTTGGATCCATGTTTCATCCAAGTCATCTCATCCCCATCATCGCGGGTAAAGTAAAGAGTAGAGTAGAAATGTGTAATGACCTCATTGTTCCAGTGATATTGAAAGGATAGGTCCTTCAAGCCATGCCTCTAGTACCTCATGATAGGCCTGGCATCTCTTGGGTTGCAAGTAATCAGTGTTGAGCCACTGACTCTCAACAACAGGATTCTTCATCTTCATGTATACATGCTCATAGTAGTCAGCATGGAAGTTGCTCCAAAATCATGGGTCTGCACATTGCTTTGGCTGCTCATAGACTTAAATTTTTCTGAACTTGTCAGCCAGTTCACTCCCCTTTCCAGTAAAGTCATCACTTAGTGGCTGCCTGTTGCGGTGAATGGAGGCCTTCTTCATCAATGGACCAATAGGACCACTAGCAAGTTCTTTGCCCTTGCCGACACTTCTTCTAGGAGCCGTAGAGCTTCCAACAATGTCTTTGCTTTGTGCTGTCTTACCAACCACTCTCCTCCTTTTAGAAAGAGAATCGTTGGGAGAAGAGGGTTGAGCAACGTGGTCATGTTTCTTCTTCATGGCCTCGGAGGCTAACGACATCGTGCCTGACAGGAAAATCAAGGATTGATTGACGAGATGGATTGTAGATTTTGTGGAAATAAGAAGTTAGAGGTTCAATTGACAGGTAACCGGACTTGTCCATTTTTAGAGTGCGGACTTGTCTGGAATACCGGACTAGTCCGCACCAGATACCGGACTAGTCTGGACCTGCTGAAGAACCCTAATTTCCTATTTTCAATTGATCTAGCGCAAATTGATGCAAAACATGGAGGGATACACTAGGAATGCATCGAGAAAGGTAATGTATGCCCTAGGAATTAGGAAATTGAGCAAAAGTACAGGAAAGATGAGAACTTGAGTTGAGAGGGATTTTATCAAAAAAGTGAAGATTTGAGTCGAAACGTGAAGTTTGATCCGGATTAGTCCGGAGAAAGGAATCCACGCGTCGAGGAGAAGATTTCCCGTGGAGAGGACTTCGATTTCGTTGGACAATGTCAAAAAATCACCTTGTGGGCTAGGGTTTGAGGAGTGAGAAGCCAAAGAGTGCTTGTGGGGTGAAGAGTGCACTGGTTGGCGCGGGTATAGACTTTTAAAACTGGACATACGGACTAGCCCTGTGGAGGACCGGACAAGTCCGGTATGGCATATCTGTCCGAACTAGTCTGAGAGAGCGGACTAGTCCGGTGTCGACACCGGACTAGTCCGGGTCAACTGGACAGATTAAGCGTAGAATTTAGGCAAATATTGGGAATCTGATCCAATAGTGATCTAAGGACACAATTTTCACAAATAATCTTGATGAATATGCCCAGTAAGCAATCAACAATCAGACAATGGTCATCATTCATCAAGATTCACTAATTTAAATAGTTTTCAAGAGAAAATCAAGATAAGGGATAGTTTTTCGCAAAGTAAGTAAGATTTTGAGGATTTAAGCAGGTATGCAGTGTTTGAAGCCACGTTCTGAGAGTCAAGTATATTTAGTTCATTCCTAAGCTCACAAAAGCGTTTTTCATCAAGTGGCTTGGTGAAGATATTGGCTAGTTGTTTCTCGGTTTTGACATGAGAAATGGCTATGTCTCCTTTGATTGAATGGCCTCTCAAAAAATGATGTCAAATATCAATATGTTTGGTCTTGGAGTGCTCAATAGGGTTATGTGCAATCTTAATTGCACTCTCATTGACACAGAGGAGAGGAATATAGTTCATATTGTAACTGTAGTCCCTTAGAGTTTGTCGCATCCAAAGGGGAAGTGCACAACAACTACCGGCTGCAACATACTCCGCTTCGGCTGTGGATAAGGCAATGGAGTTTTGCTTCTTGGAGGACCAAGAAACTAGGGACCTACCCAAGAATTAGCAAGTCCCGGAGGTACTTTTTCTATCCACTTTGCATCTTACATAATCTGCATCGGAGTATCTAATGAGATTGAACATTGAACCTCTAGTATACCAAAGGCCTAGGTTGGGTGTATGAACTAAATATTGCAAGATCCTCTTTATGGCTGTCAAATGGCATTCCTTAGGATTGGCTTGAAACCTTGCACACATACAAACACTCAACATAATATCAGGCCTAGATGCACAAAGATAAAGTAGAGAGCCAATCATGAAACGGTATACCTTTTGATCCATGTTAGGTCCATCTTCATTAAGGTCTAAATGTCCATTTGTTGTCATGGGTGTCTTTATGGGCTTCACTTTGTCCATGCCGAATTTCTTGAGAATGTCTTGGGTGTACTTTATTTGGTCTATGAACGTTCCTTCCTTTAGTTGTTTCACTTGGAATCCCAAAAAGTATCTCAATTCTCCCATCATGGATATCTCGAATCTATCTGTCATGATTTTACTTTGACTTGTGAGTAACCTTTAGCCACAAGTCGTGCCTTTTTTCTTGTTACCACTCTGTGTTCGTCTTGCTTGTTGCGGAAGACCCATTTAGTGCCGACGATGTTGGACTTTGGTCTTTCAACAAGTTCCCATACTTCGTTCCTCTTGAAGTTGTTCAATTCTTCTTGCATCGCCATCACCCAGTCTAGATCTTTTAGTGCATCTTCAACCTTGTATGGTTCTAAAGAGGATACAAAGGAATAGTATTCACAAAAATTAGCTATACGAGATCGAGTTGCCACTCCCTTTTAGATATCACCAATTATGTTGTCGACGGGGTGATTTCTTTGTACGCTTTGGCGTACTCTTGGATGTGGCACTTGTGGTGTTGAGTTCTCATAGTCATTATCTTCTTCGGCTCCCCCTGGATCGTTGTCGTCATTAATGCTTTGATCATCTTGTTGATCTTCATGATCTTGATTTTGTGCATGGGATCCCCCTTGATCATAACTCTTCTGTTGAGGTTCATATTGAGCACTTGATTCTTGTGATTGTTCTTGAGGTCGAATATCACCAAGTGCCATTGTCCTCAATGCTTGACATGGGGCTTCTTGTTGATCTAGCACACACTTATCAACTTGCTTCGTTTGGGAGCCATTAGTTTCATCGAACACTACGTCACGTGCTACTTCAACAAGTCCGGAGACCTTGTTGAAGACACGATAAGCGTAGGAGTTCGAATCATAGCCGAGGAAGAAACCCTCATCGGACTTCAAAGCGAACTTCGAGGTCCTAGGCTTCTTGTTTAGAATATAACATTTTGAACCAAAAACTCGAAAGTATAAAATATTTGGTTGTTACCGGTGAGTAGTTCATATGAGGTTTTCTTGAGTAGGCGATGAAGGTACTGTCGGTTTGTTACATGACAAGCAGTGTTGATAGCTTCAACCCAAAATCGGTCAGAGGTCTTGTATTCGTCAAGCATTGTCCTTGCCATCTCAATGAGTGTTCAGTTCTTCCTTTCGGCTACCCCGTTTTGTTGTGGGGAGTAGGGTGCCGAAAGTTCATGCTTTATTCCTTCTTCATCTAGATATTCATCGACTTGTGTATTCTTGAATTCTGTTCCATTGTCACTTCTTATGTTCCTGATCGTCAATGAGAATTCATTTTAGGCTCGCATGAGAAACTTCTTGAGTGTTCCTTAGTTTTTGACTTATCATGCAAAAATAAAACCCACTTGAAGCGTGAAAAATCATCGACAATGACTAAACCATATTTATTACCGCCGATGCTTATATAAGCAATTGGACCAAATAGGTCCCTGTGGAGGAGCTCGAGCGGTCTTGTTGTAGTCATGACATTCTTCGTGGGATGGGGTGCTCCTACTTGCTTCCCGGCTTGGCACGTGCTACAAGGCCTGTCTTTCTCAAAGACAACATCCTTCAAGCCTCGAATGTGATCGCCCTTTAGAAGTTTTTGTAGATTCCTCATACCAACATGCGCTAGCCATCTATGCCAAAGCCAACCCATGTTGGTCTTTGCGATCAAGCATATGTCAAGTTCGGCTTTATCTTTGTTGAAATTAACTAGATAAAGTTTTCCCTTTAACACACCCTTGAAAGCAATAGAGTTATCACTCCTTCTAGAGACGATAACCCTCTCATTAGTGAATAAACAATTATAACCTTTGTCACATAGTTGAAATATGGACAAGAGGTTATAATCTAAGGAATCAACATGTAAAACATGAGAAAGTGTGTGTTGTGATGAAATAGCTATTTTACCGGTACCTAGCACCTTTCCTTGACTATTATCACCAAAATAGATGCCTTCGCTTGAGTCTTCATTTTGTTCGTACTCCACAAACATTTTTCTTTCTCCGGTCATATGATTGGTGCATCCACTATCTAGCACCCATTTTGCTTCACCGGATGCATATGCCTACAAGAAAGAAACTATGCTTTGGTCTTAGGTACCCAAGCTTGCTTGGGTCCTTTGAGGTTAGTGACAAGTGACTTGGGCACCTACACACGAGACTTGGTGTTCTCGTGGCGTGGCCCAACATATTTGGCATGAACTTTTCCAAGACCGTTTTTCATAAGCACATATGAAGCATCAAAGGTTCTAAACAATATTTGTTGTTCATATGAGTTTTCAATGTTAATTTTATCAACATTATTATGTTTTCCAACTTGGGAGGAATTTCCCTTGACAAAGACAATGCTGTTCTTGTCATTCTTGTGGCTTCTAGCGTTTTGCCTTTCACCATAAGAATACCCAATGCCATGTTTAACATTAGGAGGTCTTGTGACCAAGACCCAATGCCATGTTTAACATTAGGAGGTCTTGTGACCAAGTACTTAACCTTCTCCTTGTCAAACATGCCACTTTGAGAGGGATGCTTGTCTTTTGTCAAGTTTGACTTTTCTTTTAAGTTGGTGTCATTTTTAGCACATGTACAAGTTATGAGAGTTTTGGATTCAACATGTTGAGAGGGTGAGCTTAAATAGGACTCAACTTGCACCTCAAGAATCTTGTTAACCTTGGTTAAGTTAGCAAGTTCATCCTTGAGTGCAATGTTTGAGTCTTTTAGCTTCAAACAAGTCTCCTTGCTTGAAGCTAACTCAAGCTCAAGTGATTTGCTTCGCTCCTTTTCAATCTCAAGAAGCCCTTCAATCTCAAGATATTTCTCCCTTTGGAGAATGATCATATCTTCTTGGCGATTGACTACCTTATCAACAATCTCATCCATTAGAATTTTCATTTTAGCTATAGTATTTTTATCTAAACCTCTAATCATGTCTTCATCATCACTAGAACTATCAATATCACTAGTAAAGGAATGCAAGGAGGAAGATTTAGTTTTAACCTTTCTTTTTCATTCCTTGGCCATTAGGCATGCAGGGTTGGTGTCCTTCCATGCTCCCATGGTTGGAAAGAGAGTAGACTTCATTGTAGGCTTCTTGATAGCTATAGTGGCCATCTCCTCTTCTTCTTCAGATTAGGACTCATCATTGGAGTCCCATTCCTTTCCTAGATGTGCTTGGCCATATTGCTTCCTTTTCTTGAATATTTTCTTTTGTTGAGGCTTGTTGTCTTTACTCTTCCTCTTATTGTCTTCATGTGTACAATCAACCATGAGGTGATCATATTCTCCACAATTGTAGCATGGGCGCCTCATCTTGGATCTTTGTCTGTCCTTATATCTTCATTTGAGTTGCCACCCTTTCTTCTTCTCATCATTTTGTTGAAGTTTTTGATGAACAGGATCATGTCTTCATCATCGATATCATTGCTTTCATCGTCACCATCATCATCCTCAGGAGCTTCTCAAGTTTCTTTTGATGTTGGCTTGCATGTTGCCTTTAGTGCAACTCCACTCTTCTTTGCCGAGGTAAGGTCAGCAAGTTCCTTGACATGCTTGGCTTCCTTCTCCATCATTTCAAACTTGATGATCTTGGCAAGAATCTCGTCTGGGGTCATTTTGTGAAACCCGGTACTTTCTCTAATCATGGAGCAGAGTGTTAAGTTCCAAGGCATAAATGCTCTAAGAATCAATTTGAGCACTTCATGATCTGTCCACTTCTTTCTACCATAGGCTCGGACTTTATTGATGAGAGATTTCAGTTGATTGTACATCTATTGGGGTGATTCTCCTTCTTCGATAGCAAACCATCCCAGTTCACCTTCTATCATTTCAATCTTAGCTTCACGCACATGACAATCACCTTCATGTGCGGTTTTGAGAGTGTCCCATATTTCCTTAGCAATATCGAGTCCATCCACCTTGGTGAACTCGTTTCGGCTCAATGATGAGGTGATTACTACCGTGGCTTGAGCATTCCGATGAATAGCTTGTTCTTGATCCAGGGTTAGCTCTTCATCATCATCAGGTATATCTAGACCTGTACACACTATATGCCAAAGACTTGGGTTAAGAGATATAAGGTGCATTTTCGTGTTTGTTTCAACATTGTATAATCATTTCCATCAAAGTAAGGTGGTTTGCCTAATGGAATTGAAAAGTAATGATTATTTGAATTTAAACGCTCATAGTTAAAAGGATATCGGGAGTAGTCTGTGTGACTACCCCCTTTTTGCTTTTTGTCTTCAATTTTCTTTCCTTTGGGGGAGAGTGCCTTCTTCTGCATAAGTGCCTTTAGTTGGAGCATCTCCTCATCATCATCCTCGCAGTCCTGAATGCATTGAGGGGCTTCTCCAACTTTTGGTTTCATTTGTCACCACCATTTTCATGGTTGAAGCCCTTGGATTCACCCTTGATTTCCGACATCGTCTCTTCGAGCGGTGATTCTCTTTTGAAGAGTTAGGCTCTGTACCAATTGAATGTAGCCTAGAGGGGGGTGAATAGGCTCTTTGAATGTTTTAACGGTTCCCTGAAACACTTAGCAAACGGATCAATTCTAGGTAGGCCGTACTAGTCCGGTATGGTGCGGACTAGTCCGGTATGAGCGTAATCAAAAGGTTAAATTTAGATTTATTCTTACTTCAAGTATTTATGCAGCGGAAAATAAATGACATCTCAAGTGTAATGAAGTAAGAAACAACAGCTATCAATTTTAACACAAGATGCCAATGTAAATCAAATGAGTACTAGCACCCCTAATTGAAAATTGACGGAAGATTAAGAAGACACGAGACAAGGTTTTTATTCCGAGGTTCGATTCCACCCAGGAATCTACGTTCCCGTTGAGGAGTCCACCAAGGACCGGGTCTTCACCAACCCTTCCCTCGTTGAATCGCCACAAAGGCCAATTCAAATCCACTAACCACACACAGGGGCAAATGATCATACATGGGGCGTTCTCACAATTTGAGTGCTCCCACAAGATTACAATGAGTAACTCCTTCTCCCACACACACACAGAGAATAATGATCAACAGTTGTGTGAGAGAAAACAAACCAAGAGCTCAATGTCAAGAAGAGCGATTCTCTCCTTGATCCAATCTCTAATCCTTAAAGATTTGATCTTTTTAGGCTTAGAATGAGTGTAGAGAAGTATTTTTTGTGCTCTTGGGGCGTGCACCGGCGCTAGGGTTTATCACATTTTAATGTGTGGCCGTGCAACTCTATTTATACAAAGTTTCCAAAAAGTACTGGCGGTTGGACTAGCCCGCTCTGTTCACCGGACTAGTCTGGTGTGCCGTGTACAACTCATGTGTGGCATGCGGCACAGTGGAAACCCTAATTTAAAGTGGTTACAGAAAGTTGAATGGACTAGTCCGGTCCATGAGTGGACTAGTCTGGTGCAAGGTGAATGCCGGTTCCAGAGAGTTGAACGGACTAGTCCGGTGCACCGTGTTGCGAAGCAACAGAGAGTTGAACGGACTAGTCTGGTTTCTGAGCGGACTAGTCCGGTGCACCGTGTTGTGAAACAACAGAGAGTTGAACGGACTAGTCCAGTTTCTGAGCGGACTACTCCGGTGCACCGTGTTGTGAAGCAATAGAGAGTTGAACGGACTAGTCCGGTTTCTGAGCGGACTGGTCTGGTGCGCCGTGTTCTGAAGCAACAGAGAGTTGAACGGACTAGTCCAGTTTCTGAGTGGACTAGTCTGGTGCACAATGAGTGATTAGGATATGTTTCAAGAACTTACCCCTATGCAAAGATTTTGAGCTCTTGGGATGTGTCTCTCACACACATCCTATACAAGTAAGTCTACATTGCGCTTGGTTCATGGATCTGTCCTTTTCCTTTTTCTTCATCACTTCATTTTCACTTTTTGAGTGCACCAATCCTACCTTACACGAGTTAATCTGCATTCATCTCAAAAAGTTCATCAGGATCTCAATTCATTTGTCATCAATCATCCAAAACTCACAAGGGAATGCCTAGATGCACTTTCAGTATTCACTTTACTTTATGCATTAGAGTCTTGTTTGAAAACCCAAATGCATAGCCAAGAAAACCAGTGTTTTTGTGCTTAGGTTTTTAAACCTCGAGTAGCCACTGCAATGCTAAACTAGTGTAGGATTCGGTACAAGTCGAGTAGTTGGAACTGCTCGCGAGAATAGGCTAGAGGCACACCACTCAGTTAGAGACAGCAAATGGAACACATGGCAAGAAAAGTGAGACCGAGTGGAAAGTAAGGGCAGCAGGACGTTAGGGCCTGGGTGCCATAGCTCCGCTTGTGTCAATTGAGGACCGAGCCATGTGCGGGCCTGTTAAACAAGCTAGAACAGTACCGAAGACCTACAGGATATATGGGAACCGGGAAACCGATGTAATTCGGGTAGCTAGGTGTTGAGGCATAGCTCGTCGTTCCGAGGGTAGGTTGAGAGCTTGAGGTGTAAATCGGCTGGCGGCACTGCAGATGCACGCACAGAGACCTCTTGCTCAGGACGATGGGACCGGTTCAACATTTGGCTGACGGATGAAAGGTAGTCACGTACGACGTCCGTGATGGTTGCTGTAGGCAACATCGAGTACGGGATTACGCGACGGGTTATTCGGGTAACCCTACAGGTGTAAATCGATTATAATCGCCGTCCCTCACGGTCAGTGAGTACCACTTGCTCACTGTACCGTGACATAGAAAGAACATGCTAGAGTCATGTTAAAAGTTGCTGATTGAAAGCTATACATTGATTGCTAATGATCTGTTGTAGTTTAGCGCTAATTAAAGCTCTTTTCAACCTTAGGCAAAGCACATGAGAGAAATGTGTTTCTTGTTTGATTGTGGCTCTCTTATGTGTCTTAGCGTGAGATTCTCCACAACTTGCTGCTACACTTGAAAGTAAGGTTCTACTATTTAGGCGTGTCCTTTGCAACTTATATTTCCATTTACACTGTAATCCAGCATGTAGAAGTTTCATGTATAGGAAAGACGGGTGAGTCTTGCTGAGCCATCGTGCTCACTGCTTGTGTCTGAAGCTTTTGCAGGGTGTTATGAGGAGGAGACTGCCGAGGAGGAGACGAACACCCAAGAGGGCAACCCTGTCGAATGGGAGTCGTCCACACCGCCGTGTTAGTGTGTGCGCGTGCTAGTGGGGACATGTTCACGGGCTTAACGTGAACTCTGTGCTTAGTCTACGCCCATGAGTGTGGACTGAACATATTTTGTTGTAAACATGCTTATAAACTCTTTTATGTAATAAAACTTTGCTTCCACTTTGTACCTTTTACGTATGTTATCCGGTGCTGTGCAACGCAGCACCCCTCAGCGTGATCCGGGATAATCGAGGCTGGTTGGACCGTCGCAGTGTGGTATCAGAGCTTGCTTGAGGTTTAACGCACTAAAAGGTCATCTTTTTCAAAAACTCGGTGAGGAATGAGTTAGTAGCCCATATAAGGATGTTACTAGTGTATAGAAAGTGGCAATACTAACCTATTTGCTTATGTTGGAAAATCATGCATCTCAGAATGTCATATGTCTTGGGGGTGCATGTAAGCGCTGTCCACCAGTGTGCACAAGCTAAAGGGTGGATCCTCATGGGTGGCAGGTAACCCGGCCAGCTTTAGTATCCTCTACGACTCTTCACGCTGTTTGGGGTATTTGAGCAACGTCCTTCCCTGGCGTGCTACGGGAAAGTTTGGGAGACCCCATCACGTGGTTAGTAACGTGAACACGTAGCTCAAGGCGTGATTGGCTTGAGAACAACCGTGCGAGTGATGACTGACGGTTGTATGGACTGTATTGGGACCGGGTTCAGTGTGCAGCCGAGCCTGACGTTTGTGTGAGTTATTTGCAGGTAGTCTAACCACGAATCGGTAGACTAGTAGCACACGTGTGCGAGAGATGTTTAGTGTCACTGAATTAACGAAACCGGCTAAATCCGGTCTAGGTTTTCCTTTGTGAGGAATGTAGTACCAACATGAACTGGTGACGCTTCGACGTCACACCCCACTAAATGATCAACATCATTGTAAGACTTGAAGGTTTTAATCCAGAGCACTAAAACTTTGATATAACTTCTTCCCTTAATCAGGATGATCAAAGTTAACAAGTTTTCAACTTATAGGATATTAAGGACAGAGTCCCCTGTTTTCAGCTGAAATAAGGCTGAAGTTAAACAGAGGTTAGAGGTCGAGTTCTTTCGAGGATAGGGTCATATGATACATTTATGGAAAGCTTAGGAAGAGTTTTACAAATTTTCTATTGATGTCCAGAGTTTTTTCATCCCTCAACCAGTCGAAAAATAGAGTAGAGTTGAAACTGTCCAGAAAACAGGGCAGAGCAAACATTCTCTGTAACTCTCTGTAAAATGAGCATAACTACCTGCATAAAAATCCGAAAATAGAAAATGAGGCTGTTCTGAAAGGTTCATGAGATAGGTTACAACTTTGTAACAGAAAGTTTTGTCAAATTCGATGAAGGATTAACTGGAATTCTTGGATCAAATCAGTACCTCAAGCAGGGAGGTGCTGTCCAATTTTCTCCAGAAATTCTGTCAACTTTGACATCTCATAATTTTTGAACCAGGACAGATCTGAGGCAAGAAACTACTTTCTGGAAATATATTGAAATTAGCTTTAACTTTGATGTTGAGCTCCAGAATTGGTTTTGCTTTAGTATGGTCTAAATCAGGTTGAAACGGAAACTGGTCAGGGCTGTCAGTTTGGGCAGCAGACCAGCAATCAAATTTGTTCTAAGTTTGAATTGTGTTTCCAAGTTTTATGAGTTCAATGACATGTTTTAATTTTATAACTCAATGATTTACTGTTGAAATTCATATTTGACCTTTTTCAAATATATTTCCACATATGACAGCAGATAAACAACTGGAGAACGGGTGGGTGGCATCCCACTGTTCTCAACGCAGCGGTTATCCGGAACTGTTGAAGCTGACGCTTCAACATTTCGGGTACGTGGGAACGCTGCAGTACCTCACCAAGGAAGAAGGTGAGGAGGGGAACAGGACATGGACCATCCATGTCGATGTTCCAGCAGGACCTACGCCACCCGGATGGGCACCGTTAACCGTCACGGTGAGAGGTAGACAACCGGAGGAGATGTGGCAAGTGGCAGCCCGCGACACCATGTCGCGTTTATGCCAACTACACGTGAGAGCTATGGAGGGCATTCCATACGTGCTCATTCTGGTGGAGGGACGAGCTAATCATGTGTGGAGGGAGAGGTACGCTGTGGCAACTGATTCGAGTTGCCCAAGCTACAACCCCGCGGAGGCAAACCTCAGCCTCCAGTTGATGGAAGGAAGGACGGTGATGGACAGCCAAGCTGTCCACATGGATCGACTTGCCGTGAAGCTCAAGGAGAGCACCAGCTGCCGAGACCATTTTGAGAGTGCTCACAGCGCACTCCATAATGTTCTCCTTCCGATGATAAAGCAACGAACAACACAATCCGTTGCATCGTCTGAAGAAGGCGAAGAAGAAAAGCCACGTCGACATCACGGCTTTACAGCAACAAGTGCAGGCCTTGACCCAGCAGAACGAGGTCCTCACTCAAGAGCGTGATGATGCTATTGAGGAGAGGCAGGGCTGGGAAGAGGACTACAACCAGGCCATGGATGAGGTGCATGTGTTGCAAGACCTCGTGCCTCCGGTAGTGGGCCTACCGATGGTAGGTGCCATACCCGTGGTTTTGGGTATCCCGGCGATGTGGGAACCTGAACCAGAAGAGGAGGTCATGGACCCAGAGCGACCAGCAGAGGTAGCGGAGGAGGACGACCCGCAGGAGGTCGAGTTCTGCTTCGAGTAGTGAGTTATCGTTGCCAAGTAGGGCAGCGAGGGTGGCGTGTAGAAACTTTTGTAATCGGTGACATGTCGTGTAGACAGTAGTATGTGTAAGGTAGTGACGACATGAGCACGACTTCTCGGAGATCCGATAGTAATGTATCTTGTATAAAGTTTATGCTTTATCAATATATGTGAACGTTGTGCAAGTTTATTCATGTGTCACTGCCATATCTACTGTTTTCTATGGAATTTTAAGAATGACATGTGCTGATCGCTGCTGTTTTGAATTTCAGAATGACTCGCACTCGTGCCAACCCGGAGGTTGGGGGTTCTAGTAGGGGGGGGGTGATGCCTCCCAACAGCCTCCCGAGGATTCCTCGGGATAGCAACAGAAGCAACAGCAACAACCGCCACCGCCACTGCCAACAGTTACATTGGCCGACATCATTGCGGCCATGGCGGGCTCATATCAGCAGCACACAGAGTTGCTGCAAACTTTACTTGCAAATACGTCTCGACCAGAGAAGCGTCAAGACTGAGAGGAGTGCCAATAAAGCTCCTACTCCGACTTTCTGGCTTCTCATCCCCCTTTATTCTCAAGGGCGGATGAACCCCTCGATGCGGACAACTGGCTCCGCACGATGGAAATGAAGTTTGGGCTGCTCCAAGTTAGTGAGCAGCGCAAGACTCAGTTCGCGGCCCAGCAGCTTCAAGGGTCTGCGAGCGCTTGGGGTAAACTTCTGTGCCTCGCAACCCACCAAGCGAGTAATGACCTGGGCGGAGTTCCGGACGGCCTTCAGGGCCTATCACATACCGCCGGGTTTGATGAAAGGGAAGACGCAGGAGTTCCTTTGCCTGCAGCAAGGCAGCAGGAACGCGCTGGAATACTCCAGGGCGTTCAATGATCTCACGCTGTACGACTCCTATCACGCTGATACTGATGAGAAGCGGCGGGATCACTTTTACCAGGGGCTTAATCCGCTCCTGAAGGACAAGCTGGTGATGTTCAATCGCGGCAGCCTCAATGATATTATTGATGCTGCGATTGTGCAAGAGGACTCCGGCAAGGAGTTAGCAGCGGCGGAGAAGAAGCGAAGCGCGCCGCAGAACAGGAAGCAGGATGTGGTCCTCCCCAAAGATACCAGATGGTGTATCGCTCACCATCGGGTCAACGCTGGCAGCCACCACAGCGGCCGATGCAATTCCGCAGTCGGCCATATTCTCCACCGGCGTTCCGGCCGGCATTACCAGCACCACCTCAGCAGCAACAACAGCAGCAGCGGGCAATGCCGCGTGTGTTTGCACCTCAGCAGCGCATGCCAGGCTTTCGTCCCCCAAGCACGGGCTAGTCGTCAACCGCATGCTACAAATGTGGTCGCCCAGGGCACTTCACCAACAACTGCCCCGAGAGGCAAGGTGGCGGAGTGGCACCACAGTTTCCAGGGAGGAATCAGCCCCGGAACCCCATTAATGCGCGGCAGGCAAATCCTAAGCCCGACACTGTCCACCAACTCGCCATAGAGGACATGCCGGAGGGAGAGCCAATCCTTGCGGGTATGTTCTAACTCCACCAGCATCCCGCCATAGTTTTATTTGATTTAGGTGCCACGCACAGTTTCATTATCCAAGCTTTTATTGCTAAATACAGCTTGCAAATACTACCCATCGAAAGTCCTTACTTGATTTGTTCACCGAGTGGGAAAATTTCAGCAAGCATGATGGTTCCAAAAGCGCCATTATGCTTAGGGGGTAGAGTATACCCTACGTCTCTCATAGTTTTAGAGGGACAAAAGGTCGATGTCATCATAGGGATGTCTTGGTTAACCCGCCACGACGCTGTTTTAGACACCGTCCTTTGAGTCGTGCATTTGCACTCAGAAGTGCATGAGTCTCATTCATTATTTATGGACAGTCCAGAAATAAAACTTCCAAGTGTATACCAATCCACCACCATCAGATTGGAAGACATTCCAGTAGTCCGTGAGTTCCCTGACGTATTTCCGGATGATTTACCGAGGATGCCGCCCGACCGAGAGGTGGAGTTCAAGATTGAACTCACACCGGGAACTATGCCAATATCCCGAAGGTCGTACAAGATGGCGCCAAAGGAATTGGCAGAATCGAAAACACAGTTGATGGACCTGCTGGAGAAGGGTTTTATTAGGCCGAGCTCCTCGACAGTGAGCTGTTAGGCATTATTTGTGAAGAAGAAGGATGAAAAGTTGCGGCTTTGCGTGTACTATCATCCACTAAACACCGTAACTATCAAGAACATGTACCCGTTGCCACGGATGACATGTTGTTTGATCAGTTGGTCGAAGCAAAGATCTTTTCCAAGATGGACTTAAGATCCGGGTACCATCAGATTAAGATACGGGCTGAGGATATACCGAAGACGGCTTTCTCAATGAGGTACGGGCTTTATGAGTACCTGGTCATGTCCTTCGGCCTCACCAACGCTCAAGCTCACTTCATGTACTTGATGAACTCGGTATTTATGCCGGAGATGGACAAGTTTCTCATGGTCTTCATCGACGACATATTGGTATATTCCAAGTCGGAGGAAGAACACACGAAGCATCTGCATATAGTCTTGCAACGGCTGCGGGATCATAAACTATACGCAAAATTCAGCAAGTGCGAATTCTGGATATCAAAAGTGCCTTTTCTTGGGCATATTATCTCAGCGGAGGGCATCGCTGTAGACCCGAGTAAGATCACACAAGTGCTGAATTGGAAGTCCCCGAGAACTGTTCACGAGGTATGGAGTTTCCTCGGACTCACGGGATATTATCGGAGGTTCATTCCGAACTTCTCGAAGATTGCCAAGCCTATGACAGAGCTACTGAAGAAGGCTACCAAATAGTTTGGAGTCCATCGTGTGAAGCAGCGTTCAAGGCATTAGTGAAGCACCTAACATCAGCACCGGTTTTGGCGCAGCCAGACACAACAAAACCATTCGATGTGTACTGCGATGCATCCGTCATTGGGCTCGGATGTGTGCTGATGCAAGACCAAAGGATGGTCGCGTATGGATCACGGCAGCTCCGGAACCATGACCAAAGTTATCCAACTCATGACTTAGAGCTCGCTGCTGTGGTACTCACACTCAAAATGTGGAGGCGTTACCTACTCGGTAACCTCGTGCATTTGTATACCGACCACAAAAGCCTCAAGTACATATTCTCTTAGAAGGAGCTGAACATGAGACAACGAAGATGGTTGGAGTTGATAAAGGATTATGAAATAGAGATCCATTATCACCCCGGCAAGGCTAACGTAGTGGCGGATGCGCTGAGTCGCAAGTCACAAGTCCACAATCTGACCATCACACCGTTGGAAGAGAGCGAGCCACCATTGCATGTGATTCCACATGGAGATCTCTACAACTTAGCTCTTATCCCCACCATCCGTGAAGAGATAGCGGCAGCTCAGAAACATGACAAGGGCATGACACATTTGCGGAGACATGTAGACAGTGGGGAGCTGAAGTGTTTCTGGAAGGACGGAGATGGCGTCCTATGGTTCAAGGACCGGATCGTCGTACCCCGGAGTTACGGAAGAAAATCTTTGATGAGGCTCACTTGTCAAAGTTTTCTATTCACCCCGGCAGAAATAAGATGTATCAAGAGCTCAGAAGAAAGTTTTGGTGGACACGGATGAAGCGGGAGATCACAAAGTACGTGTCCGAATGTGATACATGACGAAGGGTGAAGGCATACCACATAAGAAAACCGGGACTGCTATAACCAACGGGCGTTCCTGCCTTGAAGTGAGAGGATGTGAGTATGGACTTCATTGTCGGTTTACCCACTACATTTCAGAAACATGATTCAGTGTGGGTGATCGTCGACCGGCTCACCAAAGTTGCTCATTTTATCCCGGTCAACACCAACTACAACACCAAGAAGTATGCTGAATTGTACATCTCACAGATTCTATGCTTGTACAGCGTACCCCGCACTATCATCTCAGATCAGGGCATTTTATTTGTGTTGTGTTTTTGGGAGCAGCTGCATGCTGCTTTGGGGACGAAGCTGATCCGTAGTTCAGCATACCACCCGCAGACGGATGGGCAAACCGAGCAGGTAAATCAGATTTTAGAAGATATGTTACGAGCTTGTGCTATCAACCACGGTAAGAATTGGGATGATCACTTACCGTTAGCCGAGTTCTCTACAACAATGGGTACAAAGCCAGCATCAAAATGGCTTCTTATGAGGCGCTATACGGGAGAAAATGCTGCACACCGCTGAATTGGTGTGAGTCTGGCGAAAGCGTCACCTTCGGGATTGATCTTGTCAATAATGCAGAAGAAAAGGTTCGGCTGATTCAAGCAAACCTAAAAACTGCCCAATCCGGACAAAAACAGTTTGCGGACTGGAGAAGACGCCCGTTACAATTTGAAGTCGGGGATCACGTGTATCTACGTGTGTCTCCAATGAAAGGCGTGAACAGATTCGGGGTGAGAGGAAAGTTGGCACCCGGATTCATCGGTCCATTCTAGATTGTGGAAAGATGTGGATCAGTTGCATACCGGCTGGAATTACTGGCGACACTCTCCTGTGTGCACGACTTCTTTCACATTTCTCAGCTGAGGAAGTGTCTAAAGCTTTCAACCACCGTTCAGCTGGGGGATATCGAAGAACTGAAACCGGATCTCACTTATTGGGAGGAACCGGTTCAGATTATCGATGAAAAGGCCCGAACCACACGCAACTGTACATTGTGGTTCTACGAAGTTCTATGGAATAATCACTCCATAGATGAAGCGATATGGGAGAGCGAAGGCTTTCTTCGCGCTAACTACCCTGACTTTTTAACATTTCACCTACGGTAATTTCTCCACCGTCCTCTCTCTCATTTTCACCTTATAATCTCAGGACGAGATTTTTTTAAGGGGGGAGGAATGTAAGGGCCCAAGTTTTTCATTTGCTCAAAGTGTTCATCACACCACACACATCTCATTTGAGGGAATCTTATGAACATTTGAAGAGCAAGTAAACACCATCAAGAAACTCATTAGGAGATAAACTCACAAAATGCAAAAGTGGTATTTCCCACATGCATCATATAGGGGCTGAGCATACTAAAAATTCCTAAACTTTGCTAGGAACGCTCATGCCAAAGTTCACCCAAATCCAAAACCTTTTGAGGTATTTTTGGGTATAATTAGAAAGAGGCTAGTTTGAACTTAAATTCAAATTCAAGCTCCTTTCATCCCATGAATTCAAAAGTGGGATTCATATTCACACTCAGCACATTTTTGTGAGCTCACACACCAATTTTCACTCCATTTGGAGTTGATATTGACATGAGCTATTTTGGCTAAATTCAAATCAAATTTGAATTTCAGTTCAAATGTGCTGCAAATTCAATCAAACCAATTCCACAGTTTGATCACTTTACAAACCAAATCCCAATTTGGGTGATTGATCAAATAACCAAGGGTAGGAAGGTCCCTACTGTCTTGAGCAGTGGGAAAATTGAATTTTAGATGTTAAAACTGGTAGTGGGGCCCTCATGTCAGCCTCACAATACAGAGAACCGACTGAGGACTTGGTTCCCCAATTTCTCGGGCTGCAGCTGAGCGCGCCACCGAGCCACAGCGCCGGCCAGCAGCTGCTTCGATCGCACGCGCTGGAAGCCACCTCTCGGCGTCCTTACCGGCGCCCGAACCCTATCTTGGATATTTCACAGATCACAGCTTCCTTGCTTCGTTCTCGCACGAAAGAAACACGCCGCTCGCCGAAGCTCTCTGCCCCACCGTCGCCCGGTCGAGTCAGTGGCTGTCACGCCGAGCTGAGGCTGCAACCGAGGTCAACGTCCCTTCCTCGACATCTTCGTACCGGTTCCAGCCCGTGACCGATCTTCCTCGAGCCTCACCATACCGTTTCTTGTTCATCGATTCAAACCGAGCCGCCACCATGGGAACAACTCGTCCGGACACCACAGCCCACCTTTCCCCGAGCTGTGAATAGCAAAGAGGTTCGTCATAGTCCTCTCTTCCATTACCGCAAGCTCTGGCGGCGTGACATGAGCTGCCGTCGCTGGAATTTCATGGTTTTGCTCCGGTGTACAAAAGAGGCCGCCGGACCACTTGGCAAAATTCATGCTACACACCGCACCACTCATCACCTAATGTAGAGAACTACTTCTAGACGTCTGTGTGAGTCCATAGGATCAGAAACTTCGGAGAACCATCGGGTATAGCCACTGTTCTCCGAGTTTTGCTACTGTTTCTGATTTCCGACCTAGGTCACACGGTGACATACTAGTTGGGGCCGTTTCCGAGCTCATTTGAGTTCATGACGACCTTCCCTAGGGTGCACTGATGCTCCACGACCTTTTTCTCAATCATTTAGGGTGCTAGGAAGCCCGGCCGATTAGGGCCGAAGTTATTCCGAGGCTGCTGCTCATCGCCGGCCATACTCCGGTTGTTTTCATGTCGAGCTAAGGCCAGCACCGTGTTCCTCGTACGGTATTAGGCAGAGGCGGCAAAAATCTCAAAGTTTGGCCCACGGCAGAGCCCCTCCGGCGAGCACTCCGGCAAGGGGGGCGGCGGCCGAGCACGGGATGGTGGGAGGTTGAAGAAGACCCCGGCCCCACGCGTCAGCGAGTAGATTTTTAAAACCAGGGATCAGCTGCGGCTATGGATTGTTTGTGGCTGCGCGCTTAAAACTCCGTGGCCCATTTGTCAGCCGCTGAGGAGCCGACACGTAGCCCCGGGAGCCACCGGCAGGGATTTAAACATTTCCCAAATTTCAGTTTTTAGTTCAAACTTGAAACCCACATAACTTTGGCTAGGGAACTCCAAATCGAGTGAACAAAATTTTGTTGGATTCAGCTATCTGAGTACTTTCCAACGAATCAAGTTTCACTTCATGAAAGCATTTATTCAACAGAATTAATTGTTCAAAATTTAAACTGTTTAGAATTTTAAATTTGGCCAGGATGTTCGTAATAATGTCCCTGAGCTACCATAAAAATTTCAGATCCATTTGATCTCATTTGATCCACCTAATGGTGTGATTAATAAAACTGTTACAGAGAAAACAAAAAATGTCCAGAAACATTTTTCAGATTTTCTCTGAACTTTTTTAGCTCATATCTTTTGCTAGTAATCTTCAAATTAGGTGAAACCAACTCCATTAGAACCCTCTGAAAATCTAGTTTCCATAAAGTCATGGCTTGCTCCATGAAAATCCCTAGAACACCCTAAGAGCTCCAATTAAGGCCAAATGCACATTTATTTGTGGAGGGCTCAAATGAGCTTTGCTGCAAATGAAATTTGGTCAAGTTTCTATTTAGGTTGTATCCAAACCACAGTAAGGGCAGCAGGACGTTGGGGCCTGGGTGCCATAGCTCCGCTTGTGTCGATTGAGGACCGAGCTGTGTGTGGGCCTGTTGAACAAACTAGAACAGTAACGAATACCTACCGGATATATGAGAACCGGGAAACCGATGTAATTCGGGTAGCTAGGTGTTGAGGCGTAGCTCGTCGTTCAGAGGGTAGGCTGAGAGCTTGAGGTGTAAATTGGCTGGCGGCACTGTGGATGCGCGCGCAGAGACCTCTTGCTCGGGACGATGGGACCGGTTCACATTTCGCTGACGGATGAAAGGTAGTCGCGTACGATGTCCGTGATGGTTGCTGTAGGCAACATCGAGTACGGGCATACATGACGGGTTATTCAGGAAACCCTGCAGGTGTAAATTGATTATAATCGCTGTCCCTCGTGGTCAGTGAGTACCACTTGTTCACTGTACCGTGACTTAGAAAGAACATGCTAGAGTCATGTTAAAAGTTGCTCATTGAAAGCTATACCTTGATTGCTAATGATCTGTTGTAGTTTAGCGCCAATTAAAGTTCTTTTCAACCTTGGGCAAAGCACATGAGAGAAATGCGTTTCTTGTTTGATTGCGGCTCTCTTATGCGTCTTAGCGTGAGGTTCTCCGCAACTTGCTGCTAAAACTCGAAATTAAGGTTCAACTATTTAGGTGTGTCCTTTGCAACTTACATTCCCTTTTACACTGTAATCCAGCATGTAGAAGTTTCATGTATAGGAAAGACGGGCGAGTCATGCTGAGCCATCGTTCTCTCTGCTTGTGTTTGAAGCTTTTGCAGGGTGTAATGAGAAGGAGGCTCCCGAGGAGGAGACAGACCCCCAAGAGGGAAACCCCGTCGAATGGGAGTCGTGCACGCCGCCGTGTTAGTGTGTTTGCGTGCTAGTGGGGACACGTTCACGGGCTGAACATGAACTCTGTGCTTTGTCTACACCCGTGAGTGTGGACAGAATGTTTTTTGTTGTAAACATATTTATAAACTCTTTTATGTAATAAAACTTTGCTTCCGCTTTGTACCTTTTACGTGTGTTATCCGGTGCTGTGCAACGCAGCACCCCTCAGCATGATCCGGGCTAGTCGAGGACGGTTGGGCCCTCGCAGTCATGAACGAGTTTTCCTGCTACTGTGCTGCGGGCGAACGCCTGAGGCGATAGAAAACGTCTCAACATCGTCTTCCCAAGGTACATTAGTTTACCGGGTCCCATATAGCCAGTATGCACCCGGTACAGTTCAAACTTGTCCAACAGGGCCAAGCACAATACAGGTCTTAATCGACATAGGTAGGCCTACACACACAGGATCCCATCCTGTTGCTTCCTATCCACCTGCCCGGTCTTCATTTCTCATTTGTGAATTCTCCTCAAATTTCAACTCATGAACCCATACCAATAAGCTAGCCCTAATATCACGAGTAGATTCCAACTACTCGACTTCTAGCGATCCTTCCAATGAACATTAAGCCTAACCTAGAGACACTACAAGGTGCTCTTGTAACCCATACTCTCTTAGCAATAATCTGGTCATGCATTTGGTTTTTCATAACAACTAGACCTAATTCACAATATCAACTCAAAACATAAGGTGTATATAAAAGAAAAACTTTATAAAGATTTCTTAAATGCAAACCGGAGCTTGCCTTGCTAATAGAGAATGTTATAAGCTTTCTGATCCAATGTCGATGAAATAGATCAACAGATCGCTGCTCCAATTAGGGTTCCTCGTCTATCTCCTTTGTCATGAACACTACTGTTATGAACATGCACAAGTTTATAATCTAAAATAACAAAATAAGCAATGTAGTTGTTTATGATCCAAGGCTGATAAAGAATTAACAAGAAACCAGGTTTGGTCTCTGTGGTTTACAAGGAGTAGAAAGGAAAAATCTATTTAACCGTAATAGGAATTGTTCTACAACTCAATATGGTGTATAAGAGCCATACTGAATACAACTCCCTATTCTGTAGGATCCACAGATCTCCTAGGGTTGTAATTTTTACAGTGTCTTCCTAAGATCCCATAGGCAAAGCTAGCAAAGTTTCAGAGATAACAAAGTAATACTTTGGTCTCCAAAATTCCCTAAAGGTTTTTGTTTCTATGAATTTACAGAAAAATGCCTAGGGCTTTGACATACTGAAAATAGACTTTTCAGTAAGCATAGGTCTTAGGGAGTCTATGAAAATTGGTTTCACAATTTTCTAAGCTTGCTATTGAGAGATATTGATTTTACAAGTGTGGACATCCTCTAGAGGATGGAAACATGATTTGGTGACTTTAATGAAGTTAAATGACTCAGTAATTTTTACTGGCGATCAAAGATATTAGAAGGAATATTGTGGCCAAATTTGAGCTTCTTCCTAATATGGAATTGTAAGGGCCTCAGTTTTTGACACACATTTGCAGTGTTCATCACCACACCACACACCTCATTTGAGGAAGAATGATGAACACAAATGAAGAGCAAGTAACAATTATCAACATGCTCATTAGAGAACAAACTTACACATTGCAAAAGTGGTATTTCCCACATGTGATATAGATGGGCTGGACATATGAAAACTCCTACACTTTACTAAGGATGTCCATGCCAAGTTTCACCCAAATTCAAAACCTTTTTGAGGTCAGTTTGGGTATAGTTAGGAAGAGGGCAGTTTGAAACCTTATTCAAATTCAAACTGTTTTTATCCCATGAATTTAATAGTGGAAGGCATATTCTTACTCAGCACATTTCTGTGAGCTCACACACCAATTTTCACTCCATTTGGAGTTGATCTTGACATGAGCTAAGTGGGAGAAATTCAAACTTTATTTGAATTTCAAACTGAACTTGTGCTGAAATCCATTCAAACCAAACCCCATTTGAACTTTGATCAATTCAAATGGCTCATGGGTGAATAATTTGAATTGCCAAGGGTAGTATGGGGTTCACTGTTTACAACAGTGATTAGGAGTAAATTTCAGATGTTAAAACTGGAGGTGGGACCCACATGTCAGCCACTGCTCAGATCAAACCGACTGAGACTTTCATTCGGGTCGCCGAGCCGCAGCGGTGATCGCCACCAAGGGCAGCCGCCGCGCCAGCAGCTGCTTGCCCACGCGCCGGCGCAAGGCGGTGCAGAGCCTTCTTAAGGCGCCTGCCCCCTCCTCGGCCGAGGCACCACCGTTCTTCCCCGCAAGAACTCAGCGCCGGCCGAAAACTTCCGCAGCTCGGACTTGATCGGAGAACGCCGATCGCAGCTCCCTCCTTCCACTCCAGAGCCCCAGCAAGGTACTAGAGACCTTCCTCTGTCCTCCCCGTTGCTAGAATTCGGTTGAAACCGATTGATATCGGCTGTGCCGAAAGATCAAACTCGGAACTTGGAACCGCCGCACCTCGGGCTCTCGTGGACAGCCCAACCAGGGCGTTGTCACGCCCGAGCCAAGGCACCCTTGGACGCGCAGGTGACCGGTGCTGCTCATCCCCGAGCCACAGCTCGAGTGGTTGCTCACCGGCGGCGAATTTCCACTTTTCCCCTTTCTGTGTGCAGAACGACCTTCGGGTACTATTCTGTTTAATTCGTGCTCTCGAAAGGATTAGAGGGCCTCAGGCCGCTCTCACACGAGCTAGACACGGTAACGCACAAGTTGCCTTCACAACTCTGGGCCGGAGAACCTCTGTGCCCGGCGTAATTTGAGGTCTACTAATGGCGGAACGAACGGGCGGCATCGGGCGCATGGTGAGGACCTATTTCGGGCCTTCCCCGAGCTGCATCGAGCTCATGTCGACCTTCTCTAAGGTCCACTGATGCTCCCCGACCGGTTTCCAGAGTAGCTGAGGTGCTAGGGTAGTCAGCCGACATGGCTGAAGTCGTTCTGAGGTGGCGGCTCGTCGCCGACCATGCTCCGGCCGTTGTCATGAGCAGCTGACCCTCGGATCCTGTTCCCCGAGTAAACGTAGGCAGGGGCGGCCAGAATCGAGAAGTTTGGAGCTGTACAGCAGCCGGCGGCGAGCTCTCCTGCGAGATCCCTCGGCGGCGGGGCGCGGGTGTCGCGAGGTTGAAGAAGGGGGTGGACCCCAGCTGTCAGCGAGAGATATTTTGAATCGGGATCCGGCTGCGGCCGGGATCGGGTGTGCTGGCGCGCAAAATCTTTGTGGGCCGCGATGTGCCATCGCCTGGGCGTGCGACGCGTGTCCCCTAGGCCCACGCGCGAGTTTAAACTTTTCCCCGATTTTCAGATTTCCTTCAAACTTCAAATCCTCATAACTTTGGCTAGAAAGCTCCAAATTGAGTGAACCAAATTTTGCTGGATTCATCTCTCTGAGTACTTTCCAGAAAATCAAGTTTCACTTCATGAAAACCCTTAATGTTCCAGAATTAATTCCTCAAAGTTTAAATTGTTAGGAATTTTAACTGGAGAATCCTTTGGCGGAAAATCCTGAAATTTTGCTGAGATGTTCACCAGAATATCCTTGAACTACCATAAAAATTTCAGATCCATTTGAGCTCATTTAATCCACCTAATGGTGTGATTAGTGAAACTGTTCCAGAGAAAATAGAAAATGTTCAGAAACATTTTCAGAATTTTCTCTGAAATTGTTCAGCTCATATCTTTAGTTAGAGACTTCCAAATTAAGTGAGACCAACTCCATTAGAACCCCCTGAAAATCTAGTTTTCAGAAAGTCATAGTTTGTTTCATGAAAATTCCTAGAACACCCTAAGAGTTCCAATTAAGGTCAAGGACATAATTAATTGTGGAGGGCTCAAATGAGCTTTGCTGCAATTAAAACTTGACCAAGTCTCTGTTTAGATTGTAACCAAGCCACAGTAAAAGTTTCACAGTCATTAGGTCTGTCTAGCAAGGGTTATAGACTTCCCAACTTTAAAGTTAATACAAATGCATTTAAATTGATACATATATTGTTCTTGTCATGTAGTCGCTAAGGTCGAGGAGGAACCCGAAGTCCTAGACTTCGTTACTCCGGAGGAACAGCTAGCCTACGACCAAGAGCAGCAAGGCAAGCTCCGGTTTGCATTAACCTTTTTACAAATTTTTATTGTTTTGAGCACATACTTGTTTCCTTTATTCTGTGCATTAGAGTCTTGATTGGAAGCCCCACTGCATAGCCAAGAGAACCATGGGTTGGGTTTAGGATTGCAAACCCCGTTAGCTACTGCATTGCTAGGATAGAGTAGGATTCGGTACAAGTCGAGTAGTTGGAACTACTTGCGAGAATAGGTTAGAGGCACATTGCTCGGGTAGAGATAGCACATGATACACATGGCAAGAAAATGAGACCGAGCGGAGAGTAAGGGCAGCAGGACTTTGGAGCCTGTGTGCTGTAGCTCCGCTTGTGTCGATTGAGGACCGAGCCGTGTGCGGGCCTGTTGAACAAGCTAGAACAGTACCGAAGACCTACCGGCTATATGGGAACCGGGAAACTGATGTAACTCGGGTAGCTGGGTATTGAGGCATTGCCCGTCGTTCAGAGGGTAGGTTGAGAGCTCGAGGTGTAAATCGTCTGGTGGCACAGAGATGCGCGTGCAGGGACCTCTTGCTCGGGACGATGGGACCGGTTCAATATTTGGCTGACGAGTGAAAGGTAGTCGCGTACGGCGTCCGTGATGGTTGTTGTAGGCAACATCGAGTACGGGCGTACGTGACGGGTTGTTCGGGTAACCCTGCATGTGTAAATCGATTATAATCGCCGTCCCTCGTGGTCAGTGAGTACCACTTGTTCACTGTACCGTGACGTAGAAAGAACAGGCTAGACACATGTTAAAATGCTGCTGATTGAAAGATGGACATTGATTGTTAATGATATGCTGTAGTCTAGAGCTAACTAAAGTTCTTTTCAACTTTGGGCAAAGTCCATGAGAGAAATGCGTTTCTTGTTTGATTGCGGCTCTCTCATGTGCCTTAGCGTAAGGTTCTCCACAACCTGCTGCTAAAACTTGAAAGTAAAGTTCTACTAATTAGGCGAGTCCTTGCAAATGATTTTTTTTACCTCATGTAACCCATCACCCTCATGTAGAAGTTCCATGTTTAGGTGAGACGGGTCAGACTTGCTGAGCCTTCGTGCTCACTGCTTGTGTTTGAAGCTTTTGCAGGGTTCTATGAGGAAGGGACTCCCGAAGAGGAGACGGAACCCTAGGAGGGGAACCCCGTCGAGTGGGAGTCATGCACGCCGCAGAGTTAGTGTGCGTGTGTGTGCTAGCAAGGACACGTTCGAGGGCTGAACGTGACTTGATGCGTAGTCTACGCCTGCAAGTGTGGACTAAACGTATTTTGATGTAAACATGTTCATAAAACTGTTTATGTAATAAACTTCCGCTTCCGCTTTGTACCTTTGACGTGTGTTATACGGTGCTGTGCAACGCAGCACCCCTCAGCATGATCCTGGCTCGACAGGACCAAATGGGGTCGTGTCAGCGTGGTATCAGAGCTCGCTTGAGGTTTAACACAGTACAAAGGTCTTCTTTTCCAAAAATCCAGTGAGGAACGAGTTATTAGCCCATATAAGGATGTTATTAGTATATAGAAAGTGGCTTATTAACCTATTTGTTATGTCGGAAAATCGTGCATCTCGGGACGTTTATGTCCTGGGGGGTGCACGTAAGCGCTGTCCACCAGTGCGCACAAGCTGAAGGGTGGAGCCTCACGGGTGGCAGGTAACCCGACCCGCTTTAGTATCCTCTACGACTCTTCATGTCGTTTGGGGTATTCGAGCAACGTCTGTCCCTGGCGTGCGTGGTGCAACATGGGAGACCCCGTCACGTGGTCTGAAACGTGAACACGTAACTCAAGGCGTGTTTGGCTTGAGAACATCCGGGCGAGTGATGACGGCCGGGTGTACCAACTATATGGATTCCGGGCTCGGTGTGCAGCCGAGTCTGACGATTGATTGAGTTTCTGCAGGTAGCCTGACAACGAAATGGTAGACGTGTAGCATCCGTGTGCGAGTGACGAGTAGTGCCACTGAACTAACGAAGCCGGCTAAGCCCGGTATAGGTTTTTCCTTTGTGAGGACGTAGTACCGACATAATCTGGTGACGCATCGACGTCACACCCAACTAAATAAACAACTTCATTGTAAAAACTGGAAGGTTTTAATCCAAAGTAGTAAAACTTGATGTAACTCCTTCCCTTGAACAGGATATTCAAAGTTAACAAGCTTTCAACTTATAGGTTGTTAAGGACAGAGCACTCTGTTTTCAGCTGAATCAAGGCTGAAGTTAATCAGAGGCTAGAGGTTGAGTTCTTTCGAGATTGGGGTCGTATGATACATTTCTGGAAAGCTTTGGAAGAGCTTTACAACTTTTCTGTTGAGGTCCAGAGGTGTTTCATCACTTAACCACTCGAAAAATGCAGTAGAGTTGAAACTGTCCAGAAAACAGGACAGAGCAAAGACTCTCTGTAAACTCTCTGTAAATTAAGCATAACTTCCTGCTTAAAAATCCAAAAATAGGAAATGAGGTACTTCTGAAAAGCTTATGAGATGGGTTACGACTTTGTAACAGAAAGTTTTGTCAGATTGGGAACAGAATTAACTGGGATTCTTGGATCAATTCAGTACCTAAAGCAGGGAGGTGCTGTCCAATTGATTCCAGAAATTCTGTTAACTTTGACATCTCATAACTTTTGAACCAGGACAGATCTTAGGCCAACCAAATACTTTCTGGAAGGCTATTGAAGTTAACTTTAACTTTGATGTTGAGCTCCAGAATTGGTTTTGCCTTTAACATGGCCTAAATCAGGTTGATATGGAAACTGGTCAGGGCTGTCATGGGAACAGCAGATCAGCAGTCAAATTTGTTTAAAATTTGAACTATGTTTCCAAGTTTTATGGGTTCAATGACATGTTTTATGTTATAACTCAGGGGTTTACTGTTTAAATAAATATTTGACAATTCTCAAATATATTTTTACAGATGGCAGCAGATAAACAGTTGGGGAACGGGTGGGTGGCTTCCCACTGTTCTGACCGTAGCGGCTACCCGGAAGCATTGTGGCAAATGCTCCAATATTTCGGGTACAACCAGATGCCGCAATACTTCGCCAAGGAAGAAGGCGAAGAGGGGAACAAGACGTGGATGATCCATGTCGAGGTTCCTGCAGGACCTACGCCACCCGGTTGGGTGCCATTCACCGTCACGGTGAGAGGAAGACAACCGGAAGGGATGTGGCAAGTGGCAGCCCGTGACACTATGTCACGTTTCTGCCAACTACACGTGCAGGCTATGAAGGGCACTCCATACGCACTCGTTCCGGTGGAGGGACGAGCTCAGCATGTGTGGGAAGAGAGGTACGTGGAGGCAACAGACCCGAGTTGCCCAAGGTACAACCCCGCGGAGGCAAATCTCAGCCTCCAAATGAGGGCGGGAAACGCTGTGATGGACAGCCAAGCTGTTCATACGGAGCATCTCGCCACCAAGCTCAAGGAGAGCACAAACCGTGGAGATCATTTCGAGAGTGCTCACAGCGCACTCCGCGATGTGCTCCTTCCGACGATCAAGCGACTGAATGAACAACACAATCAGTTGCGTCGTCTGAAGAAGGCAAAGAAGAAGAGCCGTGTTGACATCGCGGCGTTGCAAGAGCTGGTGCAGACCCTAACCCAGCAGAATGAGGACCTTGCTCAAGAGCGGGACGACGCTATTGAGGAAGGACAAGGCTGGGAAGAGGACTACAACCAAGCTATGGACGAGGTGCATGCTTTGCAGGACCTCGTGCCCCCGGTGTTAGGCGTACCGGTAGTCTTGGGTCTTCCAGCCATGGGAGAACCCGGAATGGGAGAAGAGGTGGTAGACCCCGAGCCACCAGCAGAGGTACCGGAGGAGGACGACCCACAGGATGTCGAGTTCTACTCCGAGTAGGGGGTTACGGTTGCCAAGTAGGGCAGCTAGGGTAGCGTAACCCAACTTTTGTAATCGGTGACATGTCGTGTAGACAGTAGCGTATGTATAGGTAGTGACGACATGAGCACGACTTCTCGGAGATCCGAGAATAATGTATCTTGTATAAAGTTTATGCTTTATCAATATATGTGAACGTTGTGCAAATTAATCATGTGTCACTTCAATACCTACTGTTGCTTGTGGAATTTTAAGTAAGACATGTGCTAATCGCTGCTGTTTTGAATTTCAGAATGACGCGTACTTGTGCCAACCCTGACGTTGGGGGTACCAGTCAAGGGGGAGAGACCTCCCAACCACCTCCCGAGGACTCCTCGGGACAACAACAGCAACAGCAGCAACAGCAACAGCAAACACCGCCACCGCCACTGCCGACGGTTACATTGGCCGACATTGTCGCGGCAATGGCGGGCTCGCATCAGCAGCACACAGAGCTGTTGCAAACTTTAATTGCGAATACGTCTCGCCCAGAGAGACGTCAGGATCGTGAGGAGCGCCAACAGAGCTCCTACTCCGACTTCCTGGCAACTCATCCCCCGGTATTCTCAAGGGCGGATGAACCACTTGACGCGGACAACTGGCTCCGCGCCATAGAAATGAAGTTCGGGCTGCTCCAGATCAACGAGCAGCGCAAGACTCAGTTCGTGGTCCAGCAGCTCCAAGGATCCGCGAGCGCGTGGTGGGCCAACTTCTGTGCTTCACAGCCCACCGACCGAGTGATGACCTGGGCGGAGTTCCGGACGGCCTTCAGGGCCTATCATATACCGCCAGGTCTGATGAAGAGGAAGACGCAGGAGTTCCTACACCTGCAACAAGGGAGCCGGAACGCGCTGGAATACTCCAGAGCGTTCAACGATCTCGCGCTCTACGCGTCGTATCACGCGGATACAGACGAGAAGCGGCGAGACCATTTTTACCAGGGGCTTAACCCGCTCCTGAAGGACAAGTTGGCGATGTTCAATCGCGGCAGCCTCAACGACATCATTGATGCTGTGATTGTTCAGGAGGACTCCGGCAAGGAGTTGGCGGCGGCAGAGCGAAAGCGAAGTGCGCCGCAGAGCAGCAGAGAAGGAGGCGGTCCTTCTCAGAAGTTTCGGATGGTGAATCGCCCACCATCAGGTCCACGCTGGCAGCCACCACAGCGGTCGATGCCGTTCCGCAGTCGGCCGTACTCTTCACCGGCATTCCGGCCGGCACTGCCAGTACCACCGCAACAACAACAACAGCAGCGGGCGATGCCGCGTGCGTTTGCACCTCAGCAACGCATGCCGGGCTTTCGTCCACCGAGTACTCCACCAGCAGCGGCCACATGTTACAAGTCTGGTCGTCCAGGACACTTCGCGAGCAGTTGCCCGGAGAGGCAAGGCGGCGGAGTGGCACCACAGTTTCCGGGGAGGAATCAACCCCGGAACCCTACAAATGCGCGGCGGGCAAACCCTAGGCCCGGCACTGTCCACCAGCTTGCCATTGAGGACGTGCCGGAGGGCGAGCCAATCCTTGCGGGTATGTTCCAACTCCACCAGCATCCCGCTATAGTACTGTTTGATTCAGGCGCCACGCATAATTTTATTAGCCAAGCTTTCATTGCTAAACACAGTTTGCCAATACTACCCACCGATAGTCCTTATGTGATCTGTTCACCGGGTGGGAAGATTTCAGCAAGCGTAATGGTCTCCAAAGCACCATTATGCTTAGCGGGTAGAGTGTACCCCACGTCTCTCATTATCTTAGAGGGACAGAAGGTCGATGTCATCCTAGGGATGTCATGGTTAACCCGCCACGGCGCTGTTTTAGACATCGTCCTTCGAGTCATGCACTTAAACTCAGAAGTGCACGGTTCTCACTCATTATTTCTGGACAGTCCAGAAATAAAACTTCCAAGTGTCTATCAAGCTACAACCATCAGATTGGAAGACATTCCAGTGGTCCGAGAGTTCCCTGATGTATTCCCGGACGATTTGCCGGGGATGCCACCCGATAGAGAGGTAGAGTTCAAGATTGAACTTGCACCGGGAACCATGCCAATATCCCGAAGGCCGTACAAGATGGCACCCAAGGAGTTGGCTGAACTGAAGACTCAGCTCACGGACCTTCTGGAGAAGGGTTTTATTAGGCCGAGCTCCTCGCCATGGGGCTGTTCGGCATTATTTGTCAAGAAGAAGGATGAGACGTTGCGGCTTTGCGTGGACTATCGTCTATTAAATGCCGTAACCATCAAGAACAAGTACCCGTTGCCACGGATCGACATGTTGTTTGATCAGTTGGTCGAAGCAAAGATCTTTTCCAAGATGGATTTAAGATCCGGGTACCATCAGATTAAGATAAGGGCGGAGGACATTCCAAAGACAGCTTTCTCGACAAGGTACGGACTTTATGAGTACCTGGCCATGTCCTTCGGCCTCACCAATGCTCCAGCTCACTTCATGTACTTAATGAACTCGGTATTCATGCCGGAGCTGGACAAGTTTGTCGTGGTCTTCATCGACGACATCCTGGTATATTCTAAGTCGGAGGAAGATCACAAGAAACATCTGCATATAGTCTTGCAACGGCTGCGGGATCACAAGTTATACGCAAAATTCAGCAAATGCGAGTTTTGGATATCGCAAGTACCTTTCCTCGGGCATATCATCTCAGCGGAAGGTATCGCTGTGGACCCGAGCAAGATCACTCAAGTGCCGAATTGGAAATCCCCGCGAACTGTTCATGAGGTACGGAGTTTCCTCGGACTCGCAGGATATTATCGGAGGTTCATCCCGAATTTCTCGAAGATTGCCAAGCCAATGACAGAGCTGCTGAAGAAGGCTACCAAATATGTTTGGAGTCCAGCATGTGAAGCAACATTCAAGGCTTTAGTCAAGCACCTGACATCAGCACCGGTTTTGGCGCAGCCAGACACAACAAAACCGTTCGATGTGTACTGCGATGCATCCGGCATTGGGCTTGGGTGTGTGCTGATGCAAGACCGAAGAGTGGTCACGTATGGATCACGGCAGCTTAGAAACCATGAGAAAAATTATCCAACTCACGACTTGGAGCTCGCTGCCGTGGTACTTGCACTAAAAATGTGGAGGCACTACCTACTCGGTAACCTCGTACATTTATATACCGACCACAAAAGCCTCAAGTACATATTCACTCAGAAGGAGCTGAACATGAGGCAACGAAGATGGTTAGAACTGATAAAGGATTACGAGATAGAGATCCATTATCATCCGGGCAAGGCAAACGTTGTGGCAGATGCGCTGAGCCGCAAGTCACAGGTCAATAATCTGACCATCACACCGTTGGAAGAGAGCGAACCACCACTCCATGTGATTCCACACGGAGCTCTCTACAACCTAGCTTTGATCCCCACCATCCTTGAAGAGATAGCGGCAGCCCAGAAGAATGACAAGGGCATGTCACATTTGCGGAGACGTATAGACAGTGGGGAGTTGAAATGTTTCCGGAAGGACGGAGACGGCGTCCTATGGTTCAAGAACCGGATCGTCGTACCCCGAAACCCGGAGTTACGGAAGAAAATCTTTGATGAGGCTCACTTATCAAAGTTTTCTATTCACCCCGGCAGCAACAAAATGTATCAAGAACTCAGAAGAAAGTTTTGGTGGACACGGATGAAGCGAGAGACTGCAAAATACGTGTCCGAGTGTGATACATGTCGAAGAGTGAAGGCAGACCACATGCGGAAACCGGGACTGCTGCAACCACTGGGCATTCCTGCCTGGAAGTGGGAGGACGTGAGCATGGATTTCGTCGTCGGTTTACCCACCACCTTACAGAAACATGATTCTGTGTGGGTGATCGTCGATCGGCTCACCAAAGTTGCCCATTTCATCCCGGTCAACACCAACTACAACGCCAAGAAGTACGCTGAACTGTACATCTCACGGATCCTATGCTTATACGGCGTACCCGGTACCATCATATCGGACCGGGGCACGTTATTTGTGTCCCGTTTTTGGGAGCAGCTACACGCTGCCTTGGGGACGAAGCTGATCCGTAGTTCAGCCTACCACCCGCAGACGGATGGACAAACCGAGCGGGTAAATCAGATTCTAGAAGACATGCTACGAGCTTGCGCTATCGACCACGACAAGAATTGGGATGATCACTTGCCGTTAGCCGAGTTCTCGTACAACAATGGGTACCAAGCCCGCATCAAGATGGCGCCCTACGAGGCGCTATACGGGAGAAAATGCCGCACACCATTGAACTGGTGTGAGTCTGGCGAAAGGGTTACCTTCAGGATTGACCTTGTCAACAACGCGGAAGAAAAGGTTCGACTAATTCAAGCGAACCTAAAAGCCGCTCAATCCCGTCAGAAACAGTATGCGGACCGGAGAAGGCGCCCATTACAATTCGAAGTTGGGGATCACGTATATCTACGGGTGTCTCCAATGAAGGGCGTAAACAGATTTGGGGTGAGGGGAAAGTTAGCAGCTCGCTTCATCAGTCCATTCCAGATTACCGAAAGATGTGGATCGGTGGCATACCGGATGAAATTACCAGAAGCACTTTCCGGTGTGCACGACGTCTTCCACATTTGCCAGCTGAGAAAGTGTCTCAAGCTATCAACTACCGTTCAGCTGGAAGACATTGAAGAACTGCAACCGGATCTCACCTATCGGGAGGAACCGGTGCAGATTATTGATGAAAAGGCCCGAACCACACGCAACCGTACGTTGTGGTTCTACAAGGTTCTATGGAATAATCACTCCATGGACGAAGCGACATGGGAGAGCGAAGAATTCCTTCGCACTAACTACCCCGACTTTGTCACGTCGCATATATGGTAATTTTCCACCGTCCTCTCTCTCATTTTCACCTTATAATCTCGGGACGAGATTCTTTTAAGGGGGGAGGAATGTAAGGGCCTCAGTTTTTGACACACATTTGCAGTGTTCATCACCACACCACACACCTCATTTGAGGAAGAATGATGAACACAAATGAAGAGCAAGTAACAATTATCAACATGCTCATTAGAGAACAAACTTACACATTGCAAAAGTGGTATTTCCCACATGTGATATAGATGGGCTGGACATATGAAAACTCCTACACTTTACTAAGGATGTCCATGCCAAGTTTCACCCAAATTCAAAACCTTTTTGAGGTCAGTTTGGGTATAGTTAGGAAGAGGAAGTTTGAAACCTTATTCAAATTCAAACTGTTTTTATCCCATGAATTTAAAAGTGGAAGGCATATTCTTACTCAGCACATTTTTGTGAGCTCACACACCAATTTTCACTCCATTTGGAGTTGATCTTGACATGAGCTAAGTGGGAGAAATTCAAACTTTATTTGAATTTCAAACTGAACTTGTGCTGAAATCCATTCAAACCAAACCCTATTTGAACTTTGATCAATTCAAATGGCTCATAGGTGAATAATTTGAATTGCCAAGGGTAGTATGGGGTTCACTGTTTACAACAGTGATTAGGAGTAAATTTCAGAGGTTAAAACTGGAGGTGGGACCCACATGTCAGCCACTGCTCAGATCAAACCGACTGAGACTTTTTCACTCGGGTCGCCGAGCCGCAGCGGTGATCGCCACCGAGGGCAGCCGCCGCACCAGCAGCTGCTTGCCCACGCGTGGGTGCAAGGCGGTGCAGAGCCTTCTTAAGGCGCCTGCCCCCTCCTCGGCCGAGGCACCACCGTTCTTCCCCGCAAGAACTCAGCGCCGGCCGAAAACTTCCGCAGCTCGGACTTGATCGGAGAACGCCGATCGCAGCTCCCTCCTTCCACTCCAGAGCCCCAGCAAGGTACTAGAGACCTTCCTCCGTCCTCCCCGTTGCTAGAATTTGGTTGAAACAGATTGATATCGGCTGTGCCGAAAGATCAAACTCGGAACTTGGAACCGCCGCACCTCGGGCTCTCGTGGACAGCCCAACCAGGGCGTTGTCACGCCCGAGCCAAGGCACCCTTGGACGCGCAGGTGACCGGTGCTGCTCATCCCCGAGCCACAGCTCGAGTGGTTGCTCACCGGCGGCAAATTTCCACTTTTCCCCTTTCTGTGTGCAGAACGACCTTCGGGTACGATTCTGTTTAATTCATGCTCTAGAAAGGATTAGAGGGCCTCAGGCCGCTCTCACACGAGCTAGACACGGTAACGCACAAGTTGCCTTCACAACTCTGGGCCGGAGAACCTCTGTGCCCGGCGTAATTTGAGGTCTACTAATGCCGGAACGAACGGGCGGCATCGGGCGCACGGTGATGACCTATTTCGGGCCTTCCCCGAGCTGCCTCGAGCTCATGTCGACCTTCTCTAAGGTCCACTGATGCTCCCCGACCAGTTTCCCAAGTAGCTGAGGTGCTAGGGTAGTCAGCCGACATGGCCGAAGTCGTTCTGAGGTGGCGGCTCGTCGCCGACCATGCTCCGGCCGTTGTCATGAGCAGCTGACCCTCGGATCCTGTTCCCTGAGTAAAAGTAGGCAGGGGCAGCCAGAATCGAGAAGTTTGGAGCTGTACAGCAGCCGGCGGCGAGCTCTCCGGCGAGATCCCTCGGCGGCGGGGCGCGGGTGTCGCGAGGTTGAAGAAGGGGGTGGACCCCAGCTGTCAGCGGGAGATATTTTGAATCGGGATTCGGCTGCGGCCGGGATCGGGTGTGCTGGCGCGAAAAATTCTTGTGGGCCGCGATGTGCCATCGCCTAGGCGTGCGACGCGTGTCCCCTGGGCCCACGCGCGAGTTTAAACTTTTCCCCGATTTTCAGATTTCCTTCAAACTTCAAATCCTCATAACTTTGGCTAGAAAGCTCCAAATTGAGTGAACCAAATTTTTCTGGATTCAGCTCTCTGAGTACTTTCCAGAAAATCAAGTTTCACTTCATGAAAACCCTTAATTTTCCAGAATTAATTCCTCAAAGTTTAAAATGTTAGGAATTTTAACTGGAGAATCCTTTGGAGGAAAATCCTGAAATTTTGCTGAGATGTTCACTAAAATATCCTTGAACTACCATAAAAATTTCAGATCCATTTGAGCTCATTTAATCCACCTAATGGTGTGATTAGTGAAACTGTTCCAGAGAAAATAGAAAATGTTCAGAAACATTTTCAGAATTTTCTCTGAAATTGTTCAGCTCATATCTTTAGTTAGAGACTTCCAAATTAAGTGAGACCAACTCCATTAGAACCCTCTGAAAATCTAGTTTTCAGAAAGTCATAGTTTGTTTCATGAAAATTCCTAGAACACCCTAAGAGTTCCAATTAAGGTCAAGGACATAATTAATTGTGGAGGGCTCAAATGAGCTTTGCTGCAATTAAAACTTGACCAAGTCTCTGTTTAGATTGTAACCAAGCCACAGTAAAAGTATCACAGTCATTAGGTCTGTCTAGCAAGGGTTATAGACTTCCCAACTTTAAAGTTAATACAAATGCATTTAAATTGATACATATATTGTTCTTGTCATGTAGTCGCTAAGGTCGAGGAGGAACCCGAAATCCTAGACTTCGTTACTCCGGAGGAACAGCTAGCCTACGACCAAGAGCAGCAAGGCAAGCTCCGGTTTGCATTAACCTTTTTACAAATTTTTATTCTTTTGAGCACATACTTGTTTCCTTTATTCTGTGCATTAGAGTCTTGATTGGAAGCCCCACTGCATAGCCAAGAGAACCATGGGTTGGGTTTAGGATTGCAAACCCCGTTAGCTACTGCATTGCTAGGATAGAGTAGGATTCGGTACAAGTCGAGTAGTTGGAACTACTCGCGAGAATAGGTTAGAGGCACATTGCTCGGGTAGAGATAGCACATGATACACATGGCAAGAAAATGAGACCGAGCGGAGAGTAAGGGCAGCAGGACTTTGGGATCTGTGTGCTGTAGCTCCGCTTGTGTCGATTGAGGACCGAGCCGTGTGCGGGCCTGTTGAACAAGCTAGAACAGTACCGAAGACCTACCGGCTATATGGGAACCGGGAAACTGATGTAACTCGGGTAGCTGGGTATTGAGGCATTGCCCGTCGTTCAGAGGGTAGGTTGAGAGCTCGAGGTGTAAATCGGCTGGCGGCACAGAGATGCGCGTGCAGGGACCTCTTGCTCGGGACGATGGGACCGGTTCAATATTTGGCTGACGAGTGAAAGGTAGTCGCGTACGGCGTCCGTGATGGTTGTTGTAGGCAACATCGAGTACGGGCGTACGTGACAGGTTGTTCGGGTAACCCTGCAGGTGTAAATCGATTATAATCGCCGTCCCTCGCGGTCAGTGAGTACCACTTGTTCACTGTACCATGACGTAGAAAGAACAGGCTAGACACATGTTAAAATGCTGCTGATTGAAAGATGGACATTGATTGTTAATGATATGCTGTAGTCTAGAGCTAACTAAAGTTCTTTTCAACTTTGGGCAAAGTCCATGAGAGAAATGCGTTTCTTGTTTGATTGCGGCTCTCTCATGTGCCTTAGCGTAAGGTTCTCCACAACCTGCTGCTAAAACTTGAAAGTAAAGTTCTACTAATTAGGCGAGTCCTTGCAAATGATTTTTTTACCTCATGTAACCCATCGCCCTCATGTAGAAGTTCCATGTTTAGGTGAGACGGGTCAGACTTGCTGAGCCTTCGTGCTCACTGCTTGTGTTTGAAGCTTTTGCAGGGTTCTATGAGGAAGGGACTCCCGAAGAGGAGACGGAACCCCAGGAGGGGAACCCCGTCGAGTGGGAGTCGTGCACGCCGCAGAGTTAGTGTGCGTGTGTGTGCTAGCAAGGACACGTTCGAGGGCTGAACGTGACTTGATGCGTAGTCTACGCGCGCGAGTGTGGACTAAACGTATTTTGATGTAAACATGTTCATAAAGCTGTTTATGTAATAAACTTCCGCTTCCGCTTTGTACCTTTGACGTGTGTTATACGGTGCTGTGCAACGCAGCACCCCTCAGCGTGATCCTGGCTCGACAGGACCAAATGGGGTCGTGTCAGGAATCTCCAAAGATTAATTCCCACAGATTTAACTTAGGGGAATTAATAAAAAATTCCAGCAATTTTCATAGCAATTAAATTGCACTGCTGCAAAGTACTTGCCCTGAGAAATCCAAAAAAATTTGTTTCACTAAATTTGGACAATTCTACAGAAAGTTATCAGGTTTCAAAGTTTAGCTAAATCTGAAATTTGGAAAATGTATAAATCCCTAACACTGAGTCCACTCACTGAGCTATCCACTCAGCCGGCGGCAACACCGAGGCCACAGGGTTCTACCCGTTGTCATAGAATATCCTTCAGCTACAGCAGATACTCCCGTGGCATTTCCATCACTGACAGCTAAGTCTCGCAGTCTTCTTCAACCTCCCGCTGCTGCGGCGCCCGACCGCCGGAGAGCGGCGGCGCTCTCGCCGGAACAGGTTTCCCGGCCGATCAGATTCTCGGAATTTGATGGCTGGAGGTTTTGCACCATGCTGAACAAGATGGTGAGGTCGGTTGGGGGTGTAGACAGCCAGAAAAACAAGCACACTGGTGACAGCAGATCTCCGAACTCCGGCGAGCTTGTTCTCACTCGGTACTTGACCATTTGAGCTGGGGTTTGCTTCAAAAGCCCCAGTGGATCATGGACGACTCCAACATGAACCCCAACCACGGTGAAAACCACCAGAAATAGGTTCTCACCTGTGACCCGAGCCCAAAAATGGAGGCGGCCGCAAAAACTCGGTTTCCGTTGTTCTTACTTGATCATTTGGACAGCTATTTCTTCGGGGAAACTCGCAAGAACATGGAGAAGCTACCCTAGAACCAGATAAGTCAGAGAAAACTTGAGCATGATGAATTTAACCGAACGGAGCTTGGTGTCGTAAACAACGGCAAAAAACCTTGTAAATTTGTCGGGCATGGAGCTAGAACCATTGAGTTGGCAAGGGGAGAGCAAGTAGGATGTGTAACGGACCTTTCAGCGTCGTTGCTTGGTAGTGGGAGGCTGCGAGTCATCGGGTTGACATTGAACCGAGAAGGGCGCCGAACTTTGGACCTCCGAGGAGACTTCCGCCTCTCTCCCACATTGCTTCTTCAACGGTGTGGTTACTCCGTAGAACTTTATAGAACCACAACGTTCAGTTCCTTGTGATATGAGCTTTTTCATCAGGAATCCAGATCGGATGTTCAACATAAGTGAGATCTGGTTTTAACTCTTCTAATTCTTCATTGCAGATTTCTGCTGTAGACTTGAGACATTTTCTTAACTGAGATACATGGAAAATGTCATGAACTTCAGTTAACGACATCAGTAACTCCAATCTGTAAGAAACCTGTCCGCATCTTTCAGTAATTGCAAATGGACCGATCAAGCGGGGAGATAGTTTCCCTTGAACTCTGAACCTATGAATTTCTTTCATTGAATAGACGCGGAGATAAACGTGGTCTCTGATTTTGAATGTTAACGGATGACGTCTTCTATCCGCATAACTCTTTTACCGATATTGCGCGGCTTTGAGATTAGCTTGTATCACTTTCACCTGCTCTTCGGCTTCATTGACGAGGTCAATCCCATAGACCACTCATTCACCTGACTCACACCAATGAAGTGGTGTACGACACTTTCGGCCGTAGAGAGCTTCAGACGGTGCCATTTTGATGCTCGTTTGATAGACGTTGTTGTACGAGAACTCCGCCAACGGTAATGTGACGGACCGAAATCCGTACAATCCAGGATCACAGAGGGTGATGCCGCACGATGCGACACCTGACAGCACACATGATAACGAAAACATAGTATTACATTCAAACTTACTGAATTTGTACAAAAGTAGTACAAACCTTCAGTTTACATCTAAATTACAGAGTTTTACCAGCAGCGGAAATTAACTGTACAACTCACGCCTAACCCTAACTAGCAAAAGTCGGTTGTCCAGTCCTACGGACAACCCACACTAGCTACACTCCATCTTCAGGGCAGCATGCACGGCTCCCACACAGCTGTAGCTCCTGACTGAGGATAACCCTCGCTGGTGAACTCGTACTCCTTGTCTGTGGGGTACTCCTCACCTGCAAACACTCATAGCAGAAACCGTGAGCACGAGGGCTCAACAAGTCTTATCGGACTCTCCTACACAAGAAACTCTAAATGCAAGTCATACTCAAAAGTAGGATGTCAATTTGCAGCAAAGGGACACGCCTACAAGTTCATCCTTACTTCATATTTTAGCCACAAGTTAAAGGTTCATAAATCTGAAATTTAGTGAGCAATATTTGGTGGCACACATGTTGCAATACAATTTAGTCATAACAACAATAATTCATCACATCCATTTCACATAATTACTACGTCACGACACAGGGAACAAGCGGTACTCATTACCGCGAGGGACGGCGAATCAACTCGATATACACCTGCAGGGATACCTGAATAGCACGTCACGTACGCCCATCCTCGGAGCTGCAACGGCACGCTCAACCGATGTCGTATGGGACAACCTTTCACCAAACAGCCCAAACGTCAAACTGGTTGCACCCAAACGAGCAGGAGGTTCCTTACATGGAGCATCTCTCTATGCCCGTTAGCAGATTTCCACCTTGCTGCCCTCAACCTGCATCTATAAATTGGTGCGTTATGCCTCGACGCCCGGAGGTTTAGGTTATGTCAGTTTGTCGGACCCCATATATCCAATATGCCTTCGGTACATTCAAACTTGTTCAGCGGGGCCGCTCACGGATCGGTCCTCAATCGACACGGGCAGGGTTACACACACAAGACCTACTCTTGCTGCATTCTACGCCCCTGCCTAGTATTATTTTTCTTACTAGAGTTATCTAACATCTCGAACCAATCCCGTATATGGCGAATCCTATACTCGCGAGTAGATTCCAACTACTCGACTTGTACCGAAGCCTATGAACCATTAAGGACGGCATATTCTACTCGAGTACTTAGACACTACCCTCACTCTCTTTAGGATAATCTGGTTATGCAATTAGGGTTAACCATCCTAAACTTAATGCACATACATACCTCAATCTAAGTGAATATAAAGCAAAAACATGATAAAATTGTTAAATGCAAACCGGGCCTTGCCTTGTTGCTGCTGGACAGTGGTTAAGTTCTCCTCCGGAGTGATGAAATCCAAGATCTATGGGGCTTCCTCGCCTTCAACGACTACACGTAATCAAATTAACGATATGTGTCAAATTTAATGCAAATGGATTGAATTGACATATATAAAGACCATAACTCTATCTAGACATTCCTTTTGACTCCAAAATTTTTACTGTGGCTTGGTGAGAACCTAACCAGAGACTTAGCCAAATATCATTTGAGACAAAGCTCATTTGAGCCCTCCACAAATAAATTTCTAAATGGCCATTACTAGAGCTTCTATGGATTTCCAGGGATTTTCATGGAGCAAGCCATTACTTTATGGAGTTGGTTTCATGTAATCTGGAGAATCCTACAGAAAGTTTTGATCTAATCAAGTTTGAGAAAATTCAGAAATGTTTCTGGACATTTTTGATTTTTTCTGGGATAGTTCACTTAATCACATCATTAGGTGGACTTACTGAACTCATATGGATCTGAAATTTTTATTGTGACTCAAGGATATTCAAATGAACATACTGGCCCGATTTCAGAATTTTCCACAAAGGGGATCTCCAATTAAAATTCCCAACAGTTTAAACTTTGGGGAATTAATCATAGACAAATAATGGGTTTCAAGGACTGAATCTTGTTTTTCTGGAAAGTACTCGGAGAGCTGAATCCAACAAAATTTGGTTCACTAAATTTGGGTAATTCTACACAAAGTTATGGGCTTCTAAAATCTGGGGTAATTCTGGAAAAAAGAAAACCCGTGAAATATTTAAAACCCTGACAGGGGGCCCACCCGACCTTCTTCAACCTCGGGCTTGCGCACATCCGAGCGGTGGTGCTCTCCGGTGAACTTCGCCGGATCGGGGTTCCCAGCCCTCCCCGTGGCTAAGACTCGCCGCTAGTGAGTTTGGGACCACAAGCAACTTATTTGTGGGGTCGGCGATGGCCACCGGTGACCGGAACCCTACCCACGACAGGCAGCGGCTACTGAACAACTTCGGCGAAGTCGCCTGGCTCCTACAGAGGCTTGGTTTGATCAAACTTTGTCCCTACGTCTCCGTGGTATGCTGTTGATCACCGATATGAACCCAAAGACTCCCCAAACGGCCGGCATGTACGAGCTCACCGGCGACCTAGGGCAAATTCCGGCGGCGGCTCAAAAAAATCGAAGAACAGACCCTATACTCGATGTTTTTCGGTGCTTGTTGATCCTAGATGATCGTAGGGAAGTCTAGAACATGTTGTGCACTAAAGAGAAGCTATGATCAACTAAACGTCAAGAATTTTGGAAACTTGAGCACGTCGGTTCTATGAACACACGTGCTGTAAAACTGAAAATTCTCCCTCGGCAGGGGAAGAAACGAGAAGGGTTTTCACCGGAGTATCGAGCAGGTTGTGGCATGTATTTTTTCTGTTGATTGTTGCCCAAATACGGCTTAGAACAGCGGGGCGACGAGGAGCAGCGATGGTCCGGCGGTGGCAAAACTCAGGAGCAGGAAACAGAGCGAGTGATTGCTCAGCTCGGCTCAGAGACGATGAGAATGGTGCAGCTGGGCATCGTGCTGGACTTTACAGTACCGAAAATCACCGTGAGGTGGAGGGTTGTGGCGCGCACCGGCGGGACGTGGCCGAGCGACGGTCACCGGGGAAACTTCGGTGCGTTTCAGTCGGTTCAGTGCAAATTCAGTCACTGACAGTGGTCCCTCCCCTCCTCTAATTCTTTTCATTTGTGTTCACTGATATTTTGTCAGCTACTCACAATTAAATTTTATACTTAGCCCCAAAGTCATGAGCTAAATTTGAATTCCTCAGATTGGAGCTGGTTTTTCTAAATTTTATTCACCCCTGAATTTGAAATTCAAATTCAGTTTTGAATTATTGCAAATTTAGCTCCCAACAAGATCAACTCCAATGGATATGAAAATTGGTGGATTAACTCAGAAAAATGCGTTGAGTTTGAATATGACTCCAACTTTTGAATTCAGGTGATGAAAGTAGCTCAAATTTGAATCTACCTTCAAGCTGGCCCTTTTAATGATTTTATCCAAAAGTACCTCAAAAAGGTTTGGATTTGCATGAAAATTGGCAAGAGAATTCCTAAGAAAATTTAGGATTTTATAGTGAGCTCAGCCCCAAAAGAATTCATGTTAGAAATCCTATTTTTGGATTTTTGTGGATTCTTTCTCTAATCCTTCTTTTGATGGGGGTTACATGCTCTACAAATGTGTTCGTGAGATTACCACGATATGAGCTGTGGTGTGTGTGATGTGATGAACACTTTAGCAAGTAAAATATTGGGCCTTTACATCCCTCCCCCTTAAAAGAATCTTGTCCCGAAAAAAAGAAGACACGAAGATGTGAGAGTAATTAACCGAGATGAGATGCTAAGAAATCCAGATAATTTGAGCGAAGGAACTCATCGCTCTCCCACGTCGCTTCCTCAGTGGTGTGGTTGCTCCACAAGACCTTGTAGAACCACAACATTCTGTTACGCGTGGTCCTAGTCTTCTCATCAATAATTTCAACCGGATATGCAGCGTAGGTCAGATCCGGTTGCAACTCACCAATGTCTTCAGTGGGAACAGCAGCTGTATACTACAGACATTTTCCGAGTTGTGAGACATGGAAAACGTCATGAACACCAGCGAGAGACGCCGGTAGTTCCAGTCTATATGCCACTGGTCCACATTTCTCAATGACAGCATAGGGTCCAATAAATCAGGGGGCGAGTTTCCCCTTCACGCCGAATCAGTGCAGCCATTCATTGGAGACACACGGAGGTAAACGTGTTCTCCGACGTCGAAGTGCAGCGGCCTACGCCTCTTATAAGCGTAACTTTTCTGTCGGGATTGGGCGGCTTTCAAGTTTGCTTGAATTACCTGAACTCACTCTTCGGCGTTGTTCACTAGATCAATCCCAAATGTGACCCTTTCACCGGATTCGCACCAATTCAATGGGGTGCGGCATTTGCGACCGTAGAGAGCCTCATAGGGTTCCATCTTGATACTCGTTTGAAATCCGCTGTTATACGAGAATTCTGCAAACGGTAGATGATCGTCCCAATTGTTACCGTGGTGGGTGGCACACGCTCTCAGCATGTCTTCTAACACTTGATTCACCCTCCCAGTTTGTCCATCTGTCTTAGGTTGATATGCCGAGCTTCTAATCAGCTTGGTACCCAAAGAAGCGTGCAACTGCTCCTAGAAACAAGCCACAAACAGTGCACCTCGATCTGAGATTATTGCCTTGGGTACTCCGTGCAAGCATAAGATTTTTGCAATGTACAACTCCTCATACTTGCTAGCATGGAAATTTGTATGCACGGGATGAAGTGAGCCGACTTGGTTAACCGGTCATCGATTACCCAAATGCAATCATGCTTGTGAAAAGTCATGGGCAATTTCACAATGAAATCCATGTTCACATCTTCCCATTTCCACACTGGAATTTTCAGGGGTTGGAGCAGCCAAGATTTCCTCATGTGATTCGCCTTCACTCGCCTACACGTATCACACTCGGATACATATTTTACAATTTCCCGCTTCATCCATGTCCACCAAAATTTACTCTTCAAATCTTGGTACATTTTGTTGCTGGCCAGATGAATGGAAAACTTTGATAAGTGAGCTTCATCTGGCATCTTCTTTCTCAGCTCCATATTCCAGGGTACAACTATACGGTCCCCGCTTCATCCTTCCGGAAGCATTTGATATCACCACTGTCTATTCGTTTCCGGAGATGTGCCATGCCTGTCATTTTGCTGAGCTGCAATGATATCCTCCCTAATGGTATGGATGAGAGCAAGGTTGTAAATTGATCCATATGGAACCAAGTATAAACTCGGTTCTTCCTCCACTATTGGTGTAATAGTGAGGTTATGGACATGTGAATTCTGACTCAGCGCATCGGCAACCACATTTGCCTTGTCGGAGTGGTAATGAATCTCAATCTCATAGTATTTGATTAATTATAACCACCTCCTTTGCCTCATATTTAGCTCCTTCTGGGTGAAGATATATTTAAGCTCTTGTGGTCGGTGTAGAGATGCACCAAGTTTCTAAGAAGATAGTGCCTCCATATTTTCAGCGCCAATACCACAGTTCCTGCATCAACACACAGCTGTGACACCCGGTTCCGAAAAACAAACCAAGTGAATGCATATGTGTGCCCAGGATGTTCATCACACATACAACACTTTATCACAAACTGAATTAGGAATATAACCACATACAAATGATGTTTAAGTACTTTATTACATTGACTCATTGTCCAACTCATGAATATCTAACTTATTCTTGCAGCGGAAGACTCTAAACACAGCGGAAAATGGCTAAGACAGCAGGCTCCAACTTCAACTCCATAGGCATGTTGACGGTAGTGCGCACGTCTAGTACTCCACCTGTTCCTTGAAGTACTCTTCTCCTGTTGCTGAATTGTTTGTTGGAATGCAAGGGTGAGTACATGTCGTACTCAGCAAGTGCAGGAAAAGTATGACATGTAGCTTACAACAAGGTATGGAATAAAAATGTTCATTGTAGCAAGCAAATTTTATTTCACAAACATGGTAGAAACCACAAGTATTTATAGGTGAGTTTAATCCCATCATAACCAACTAATTAATCAACCTTCCTTCCTCATAATTCACCGTTTATCAAGCCTCAACCAGCCAATAATCTTTGTCAAGTTCATCTCATACTCATAAATATTCATAACCATCTCATTTTCATAGAACCGAATGTAACACCCCAAAAATGTGACAAAAGATGAATTCAAATTTAGTGGACGTGATGCATGTTGAAGGAAAATTCAAATTCAACCCGGAATTCAAATTTGAAGCAAAAACAGAAAAAGAAAAAGGAAAAGGAAAAAAGAAAAATGGCCACTGGGCCGAAACCCACCAGCCGGCCCAGCAACCCGCGGCCTACTCTCCTCCTCCTCTCTCTGTCGCGCGGGACCCACCGGTCGGCACCTTCTTCTCCAACCGTCGCCCGGCCTTCTCTCCCGCTCTGAGCAACCGCCGCACCCTTCCTCCCGAATTTACCGCCGCGCCCACGATCTACGCCCACCCCCTCGGCGCAGCACGAACCTGACACGACCCCATTTGGTCCTGTCGAGCCAGGATCACGCTGAGGGGTGCTGCGTTGCACAGCACCGTATAACACACGTCAAAGGTACAAAGCGGAAGCGGAAGTTTATTACATAAACAGTTTTATGAACATGTTTACATCAAAATAAGTTTAGTCTCCACTCGCGGGCGTAGACTAAGCATCAAGTGCACGTTCAGCCCTCGAACGTGTCCTTGCTAGCACACACGCACACTAACTCTGCGGTGTGCACGACTCCCACTCGACGGGGTTCCCCTCCTGGGGTTCCGTCTCCTCCTCGGGAGTCGCTTCCTCATAGAACCCTGCAAAAGCTTCAAACACAAGCAGTGAGCACGAAGGCTCAGCAAGTCTGACCCGTCTCACCTAAACATGTAACTTCTACATGAGGGTGATGGGTTATATGAGGTAAAAATCATTTGCAAGGACTCGCCTAATTAGTAGAACCTTACTTTCAAGTTTTAGCAGCAGGTTGTGGAAAACCTTACGCTAAGGCACATGAGAGAGCCGCAATCAAACAAGAAACGCATTTCTCTCATGTACTTTGCCCAAAGTTGAAAAGAACTTTAGTTAGCTCTAAGCTACAGCATATCATTAACAATCAATGTCCAGCTTTCAATCAGCAACATTTTAACATGTAACTAGCCTGTTCTTTCTACGTCACGGTACAGTGAACAAGTGGTACTCACTGACCGCGAGGGACGGCGATTATAATCGATTTACACCTGCAGGGTTACCCGAACAACCCGTCACGTACGCCCGTACTCGATGTTGCCTACAACAACCATCACGGACGCCGTACGCGACTACCTTTCACCCGTTAGCCAAATATTGAACCGGTCCCATCGTCCCGAGCAAGAGGTCTCTGCACGCGCATCTCCGTGCCGCCAGCCGATTTACACCTCAAGCTCTCAACCTACCCTCTGAACGACGGGCAATGCCTCAATAACCAGCTACCCGAGTTACATCGGTTTCCCGGTTCCCATATAGCCGGTAGGTCTTCGGTACTGTTCTAGCTTGTTCAACAGGCCCGCACACGGCTCGGTCCTCAATCGACACAAGCGGAGCTACAGCACACAGGCCCCAAAGTCCTGCTGCCCTTACTCTCCGCTCGGTCTCATTTTCTTGCCATATGTATCATGTGCTATCTCTACCCGAGCAATGTGCCTCTAGCCTATTCTTGCGAGTAGTTCCAACTACTCGACTTGTACCGAATCTTACTCTATCCTAGCAATGCAGTAGCTAACGGGGTTTGAAATCCTAAACCCAACCCATGGTTCTCTTGGCTATGCAGTGGGGCTTCCAAACAAGACTCTAATGCACAGAATAAAGGAAACAAGTATGTGCTCAAAACAATAAAAATTTGTTAAAAGGTTAATGCAAACCGGAGCTTGCCTTGCTGCTCTTGGTCGTAGGCTAGCTGCTCCTCCGGAGTAACGAAGTCTAGGACTTCGGGTTCCTCCTCGACCTTAGCGACTACATGATAAGAGCAATATATGTATCAATTTAAATGAATTTGTATTAACTTTGAAGTTGTGAAGTCTATAACCCTTTCTAGACAGACCTAATGACTGTGAAACTTTTACTGTGGCTTGGTTACAACCTAAACAGAGACTTGGTCAAGTTTTAATTGCAGCAAAGCTCATTTGAGCCCTCCACAATTAATTATGTCCTTGACCTTAATTGGAACTCTTAGGGTGTTCTAAGGATTTTCATGAAACAAACTATGACTTTCTCAAAACTAGATTTTCAGAGGGTTCTAATGGATTTGGTCTCACTTAATTTGGGGGTTCCTGACTAAAGATATGAGCTAAACAATTTCAGAGAAAATTCTGAAAATGTTTCTGAACATTTTCTATTTTCTCTGGAACAGTTTCACTAATCACACCATTAGGTGGATTAAATGAGCTCAAATGGATCTGAAATTTTTTTGGTAGTTCAAGGATATTTTGGTGAACATCTCAGCAAAATTTCACAATTTTCATCCAAAGGATTCTCCAGTTAAAATTCCTAACAGTTTAAACTTTGAGGAATTAATGCTGGGGAAATAAGGAATTTCATGAAGTGAAACTTGATTTTATGGAAAGTACTCAGAGAGCTGAATCCAGCAAAATTTGGTTCACTCAATTTGGAGCTATCTAGCCAAAGTTATAAGGCTTTGAAGTTTGAACTGAAACTGAAATTCGGGGAAAAAGTTTAAACTCTGGCTTGTGGGCCCCGCACACAGTGCGTCGTCTCCCTCCTCGCGCCAACTGCGCGGCGGCGGCGATCTCCAGCGACCCTCGCCGGAACTGAGTTCCCGGCCACCCCCCGGCCTGAAACTCGCCGCCTGCCCCTTTACTGACCCCCTGGACTCGCTGGTGGGGTCGCCGGCCGCCGGCGATGACCGGAAACCCGTGCGCACCGGTGACAGCTCCTGCTAGGGTTCCGGTGAGGTCGGTCCCTCTCTCCCGTGCACCAAATCGACCGGGAATCGGTCGGAGAGCATCAGTAGAGCATGGGAAACACGAACCAGGGCTGGGTGGAAGCTAGAAATACCGGCAACTAGGCTCTCGACGGTGAGCCGAGGTGTTCAGCCATGGCGGCGGGGAAAACGGCAATATCATGGCCGATTCTCGACGGTTTCCTCTGATTCCAGTTCGGGCATGGGCGCTATCGCGCGTAGACGCTACTAGAGAACGAGCTTGCCCAACCCTCGTGTATAGAGCACGAATTTCACCCGAAGGTGAGCTCGGTCCTTATGAACTGATCATGAGTAAACTTGGAAATTCTCGGCCGAGGTTTGATCAATCGCCAAACGGCTTTCGGCTACTCCATCTACATACAATCACACACCTTTCTTGTGTAGAGAAGAGGACGTGACAGCGGCTGGGTTGTGCTGTCCACGAGAGCCCGATCGGCGGCGATGTTCGGCTCGCCGGAGAAATGGCTCGTACAGCTCGAGGACGCTTGCTCATTGGACAACACGGGGTCTAGGAGGTTGCTCACGATCTCTTGGTGCCGTTTTGCTGTGGAGGAGGCGGTGCTCGCGAGTGATCGGGCTTGATCAAACGTGAGCTCGGGCGGCAGCGATGGCAGTGGAAGAACAGGTCGTGCACGTCGGCAGCTCGGGGAATGGGCGACTGAAGCACACCGGGGAGGGAATAAGTAGCCCGGCGACTGGTCTCTGGCTTGGGGCGCGCAGCAGGAGCTGGCGCCGGCTGCCCCCCTCGGTGGCGCGCGCACACTGCACCCGGGAACCGATTGAGCTGTGTTTCAGTCGGTTTGTGTTGAAGTAGAGGCTGACATGTGGGTCCCACCCCCCATTTTAACCTCTGAAATTTACTCCTAATCACTGTTGTAAACAGTGAACCCCATACTACCATTGGCAATTCAAATTATTCACCCATGAGCCATTTGAATTGATCAAAGTTCAAATGAGGTTTGGTTTGAATGAATTTCAGCACAAGTTCAGTTTGAATTTCAAATAAAGTTTGAATTTCTCCCCCTTAGCTCATGTCAAGATCAACTCCAAATGGAGTGAAAATTGGTGTGTGAGCTCACAAAAATGTGCTGAGTAAGAATATGCCTTCCACTTTTAAATTCATGGGATAAAAACAGTTTGAATTTGAATATGGTTTCAAACTGCCCTCTTCCTAACTATACCCAAACTGACCTCAAAAAGGTTTTAAATTTGGGTGAAACTTGGCATGGACATCCTTAGCAAAGTGTAGGAGTTTTCATATGTCCAGCCCATCTATATCACATGTGGGAAATACCACTTTTGCAATGTGTAAGTTTGTTCTCTAATGAGCATGTTGATAATTGTTACTTGCTCTTCATTTGTGTTCATCATTCTTCCTCAAATGAGGTGTGTGGTGTGGTGATGAACACTGCAAATGTGTGTCAAAAACTGAGGCCCTTACAGAACCCCACTCACCCCGCCGCCCTCCCTCATCCATTTAAATGCTGAAGGTTGCCCGTTTTCTTCCCCGCTCGACCCACTTCCATTCCCGGTGAGGACCGAAGCTCCCATCGCCGTTTTCCTTTGAATTCCTTCCGTTTTCCCCAATCTAACTCGTGTAGTGTGTGCCACCACCGCCGGGGAGTCTTGCAGGTGAAGAAGACACCGTATTTTGTGCTCTAGCCATAGCTCCGGTGGGCACCGCCGAGCTTCCCCCTCGGACCTCATCACCGACCGACTTCCAGGGCCTCCGAGCTCAAGAAAACCACCGAGGTGAGACCATCTACTCCCCCTCCTCCGAATTGTGTAGAGAAAACGGTAGTCTAGGGCCGGTAGACGAGATTTCGGGAAATTCCGGCGAGTCCGCCGCCTCCCGCCGCCGTACGCCGCCGGGCGGCGCCGCCCACACACGACCAAGGCGACGTGGCCCTCTGTGGCCCGTCCATTTTAAATCGGGCGGATGAAAACAGAACCCGCGCGTACCCCTTCACGATCTAATCTCGGCCCTCCATTGAAAATCCAACGGCCCACATCAGCCCCGTGTTAGAAAGGCTGAGAATCTTACGTGCTACCCCCTGGGTTTGTTAGAAAAGAATAGCTAGCCCCTGAAACCTTCTGATCTAGCCCCTGGACTCTCGGAAATTTATGTAAATGCATTTAAAAATCAGTTTTAGCCCCTGGACTTAAGAAAAATTAGGAAAACCTCTCTGTTTTGCATAGTTAGACCCCTGAAAATTTAGGAAATAAGGTTTTGGACTTTACAGTGGGGAAAATTTGCACTTCAGTCCCTGCAGAGCCTCTAATTAAGAAATTTAAACAAAGGAATGGGATTTAAATTCAAATGGTGATGCAAATACATGTGCAAACACAATTTAAATTTTCCTAGCACTTGGAAAACATTTAGAATGATTTGAGAACTGATTTTAGGCTGAAATGAAATCTGACTAAGGGCTATTACTTTTATTATTGCTGGAAATTCATTTTTAGGCTAGAGATAATTCTGAAAATAGGTAAAAATAAATTTAAATTGATCCCATCAGAGAAGAAGTCAAAAGATATTTTGTTGGACATTTTAGATCAGAACATATTCTGTGTAGGTGATACATTTTGCTATTTTAGTATTGGAGTTCATTTTTGGTAGGGAAAATAAATATGAAAGTAAAGAAAAATAGGTGGACATAATTGGAAAATGGCAAATTTGGTCCCCAAATCCAAAACTTCAAGTTAAGATTGTGTATAAGATCTGAAAACCCATTTGGATTAGGAAATTATTTTTCATGCAAATTTTGTGGCTAATACATGTATTATCTCATATATAAAATTTGTTCAAATTGGAAATTCATATATAGTGTGCATTTAGAAATCTGAATGTTACAGTTAAAGGTAAAATATATGTTGAAAAGTGCATGTATGCATAGGAGCAACCTATCTAGGATAAACACAAAACCTAATTATGTGTATGACTTTAATGTGTATGTATGTATGACTTGCATGAGTGTGTGTGTTGATGATTTCTGATGGAATGTTGTTTTCTCTTGCTATGTGTGTGTTGGCATGAGTAGAACCAGCCCCAGAGCCGGTTCTCACCTTCCAAGACCAAGACTTCCCATTCCCGGAGCAGCAAGAAGAAGGCAAGTGTCCTGGACCACTTTGATCCTATACTAGGAGGTGTAGTTAGAATTATTTGCATCGTCAATTGAAATATTAAACCCATGCTAGGAAGTTTCCCCTAGATTTTCGTTATCTTGCTTCCTTGTAGCCTGGGTTGGGAGTTATGTTATTATGTCATTTATTTACACTAGTCATGCTTAGCCATGCTTAGAATGGGATAAACGGGATATGAGATCATCAACTTGTTTACTTTACCCTTGAATGAGATATTATGAATTATGTAGAGGTAGGGATCTAGGCAAGTTGGATGCTTTGGTTGGTGCTGCGTGCACGAGACTCGGGTTTGTGTATAGTACTTGCCTGGATCCTAAGGACCGGTTCATGGAGCATGTAACCTGGATTTACCGTGCCAACCACATGCTTAGATGGGGCAGCTTGGCCAATTAATTAGGTGCATCCCCGGCGTAGTATGGGTGTTTGGAGGGTGCGGGGAATAGGTGTCAGCTGGACTACCATATGAACCGCAAGGCTCAAGAAGGGGCTAATGCAGCGGGGTTGGAGCCTCTTGGATGTTGTTAGGGGTGAAACCTCAGTGGGCCCACACTCGTCGGGAATCCCTTTGTAAAGGCCTCGTAGTGATCTCCTGGATAAACACCTCGGAAGTGTGAACGTGGTTCGCGGCCACTGGCAAAATGGTGGTTTTCTAGTCCACCCGACAACGGGGGATGAAATCACTACATGTGGGTACAGTGCAGCAAACTCTGCAGAGTCAAAACTGTCATGACAGCCGTGCTCACGGTCAAGAGCGGCTTGGACTTATTCATGATTAGAGGATGAGGAATTGGGAAGTTGAGGATGTTAAGAGGGGAGCTTAACATTGGAAATGATGTTATGGTTACTTGATATTGATGATGGGTTAGGGGATTGGGACCATTTCACCTATGTAGTAATGTAGGTGCTAAATAAGCTAAGGTGATAGGTATTAATTGTGTAGTGTTTTAACCATGAGTTCAACCTCTCCTTGCTCTAGCCATGCATGACATAACTTTCCCACACTTGCTGAGTACCAACGGTACTTAGGCTTGCTTTTCTGTTGGTTTTAAATTGCTGCTCAGGCCAAGGGAATGACGTGGTGTACAATGACCAAGACTTCAGACCCGAAGAAGGATTCTAGGTTCATGGAGTCCACCAGGCAACGCCTGTGACGGAGCCCACAAGACTTATCTTCCGCTGTTTGTTTATTTCTATGTTGTGAACATGTTATCGTCCATCGAGACATTATGTAAGACTTATTTATATTCGAACACTTGGCTTATAATATAATGATGCTTCACTCTTTGTCGTCACATGTATGAGAAAATGATCTTGGCATACATGTAGGAGTCACTCGGTCGTTCTTCGGAAAAACCGGGTGTGACACCAAAACCAAACTCATTGTCATGACCCAAAACTGTCCCAATAACCAAACCCGAATAAACATCCCAAGTTTTTGCCTCTAATCATGGAAGTTGGCCAGGTGCTTGTAACCAGAAGCAATGCTATCATGATAGTTTTACACTCTGCAGAGGTGGCACCACTTTACCCACAAGTTCGTGATTTCGTCACCCGTCGGCGACTAGAGAGAACCTCCATTATACCAGTACACAACTGTCGGTGTATGGCCAAAAGATCATAAAATAGACTTTACAAAGGGGCTACTAGGATGTAATGACCCACTGAGGTTTCACCGGCAGGCTCGAATCTCTATTCTCCCACCCACAAGTCCCCTCTTGTGCCATGCAGTTCCCAGGGCAGTCCTCATCGACTCCCGTTCCCCGTTCCATCCAATGGTCCATAACAAGCTAGCAACACACCTAATTAGTCAGCTAAGCCGTATCCATATTTGGCCTTGTGGTGGCACTGTTTTCCTGGCATGTGCTCGCATGAACCAGTCCTTAGATCTACGGCAAGCAAACCACCATATCATTCAGCAACATCCACGAACCAAGCTCGCCTAGATCTCCCCAATTCCATGCTCATTAAAATCATCAAGTTATCATCATCTTTATTCATATGAGTGCAGTTGCTAACAAGTTTTATCTCAGCTTCCCGTATCCCGTAAATTGAGGGAAGCAAAAAGGAAAAATGACCATACCCAACTCATCACTAGCCCGGCGACAAGGATGGTTAACAAAACTAGTAAACTCCTACAAAAAGGGTGTCCCATCAAGTTGACACAAGCATATGATTTTTCACAAGCAAAACAGTTTCAAAAACTTGGGATCAATATGGTCAAGGGGCACTTGCCTTGCTCCCGTGGTTCGTGTTGCTCAAGCGTCTTGAAGTCTTGGTGCTGTAGCTCCTCGTAGATGGCCTCTTGAGCGTGTCCTTCTACTCACGACCACGCACATACAAAATTTACAGCAATCAATTATCATGCACAAACTTTACTCAAGATGCAATGAGGTGGATGAATGCAGTTCCTATGGTGTAGTTTTATAAAATCAGTTTGCATGTGTTCTTGCATGTTTTAGTAGGCTTCCATTGGGTTTTATGATGATCAAGGCTGCTGGGATCAAGTGTGAACGTGGTTATGATCTTGACACACTTTGTAGATCAATTCCACCATAAAAAATCGACCAAAACATGGTCTGTCCACACGCAGAAATTTCTGCTCGCAGGGGATGGAGAAAACGGGTGCGTAGAAACAGCGACGACGTTCTAAGAGGGGTAACAGAAACCTACCTCACTTGTTCCTCCTCTCTTCCTGGCGGCAGAACCCTCTTCCTTGCAATGGCAGCAGCGGGAGATTTCCTATGGAAAATTACGAGGCTGCGGCTAGGGCAGAACGTTGGGGGCTTCTTCTCCGGCGACGACGAGGCATGACGGAGCTCGACAGCGGACAAACTCCAGCTGGGGGGCGGCGACTTGGGATGGCAAGAAGGGGAGGGCAGCGGCCAAAAAGAGGTGTAGGGATGGTGGCTAGGGGGGTTTATTTATAAGGGGGAAAAAGAGCTAGGGTGGCTGAGATTTAATTTTAAAAGAGGTGGGAGCTAGGGGCTGGGATTTTATTATTTATTTTCCACCAATGGCTGAGATTAATTGAGAAATAAAAGCCCACAATAATCAACAAAGGGGGTGGCGGCTAGGGTTTCCCCCCCTTAATGGGCTGCGGCCAAGGGGAGCGCCCATTAGGTTTCCCCCCTAATTGGTGCGGCCAAAATTGGGGGAAATCCCCCCCCCCCCCACAAATGTGGGGGAAAACTCACTAGGGGAATTTTGGGGAATTTAGGGAAAATCAGGAAAATTGGGAAAGATTGGGAAAATTAGGTGACAGGGGAATTTGGGGGAAAATTTGGGAATTTTGGGGAAAAATTGGGGTGGCCCAATTTGGCTATTTTATTTATTTTTTCTTTTTATTTCTTTTCCTTTTCTATTTATTTCCATTATTTTCTATTTTTATTCCCTTTTACTATTTTATTTGCTTCTATATTCCTCTCTTTGTTTCTTCTTCTTTTTAAATGCTTCTCTATATGAAAAATGTATGCAATGCATGGTAGTAATTTTGAGGGTGTTACAAACCTACCCCCCTTAAAATGAATCTCGCCCTCGAGATTCAATAGAGTGGAGAAGAGATGAGGGAATTCCGCCTTGAGATCTTCCTCACGTTCTCATGTAGTTTCAGCTTCCGTGTGATGGCTCCATTGTACTTTGCACCAACGGATTACTTTGTTCCTCGTGACACTTTCTTTTACGTCCAAGATTTTGATGGGGGTGTTCAGCGTAGGTCAGATCCTCCTGAAGTTCTCGCTCATCCATCGGTACTTGTTCTTCCGGTACTCTTAGGCACTTCTTGAGCTGGGATACGTGAAATACATCGTGCACATCGGAGAGGTGCGTTGGCAGCTCTAGTTGATAGGCTACCTCTCCTCGCTTACCAAAAATCTTGAATGCCCAGATAAAGCGGGGTGCTAGCTTGCCTTTGACGTTGAACCGTCGTTGATCTCGCATAGGCGACACCTTAAGATACACAAAGTCTCCAACTTCGAATGTCAAACTCCTTCGCCTATTGTCAGCATAGCCCTTTTGTCGTGACTGAGCGGCCTTCAAGTTTTCAAGTATCGTTTGGACTTGCTTTTCGGTGTCTTGCAGCACTTAGGGTCCAAATACATGGCTTTCTCCGGTCTCATTCCAGAACAGCGGTGTTCTACACCGTCTACCATACAATGCTTCGAAAGGTGACATCTTCAAGCTGGCTTGGTAACTGTTGTTGTAAGAGAATTCAGCATACAGCAAGGTCTTATCCCAACTATGCCCATGTTTCAAGGTGCAAGCTCTCAACATGTCTTCCAAAATATGATTTGTCCTCTCAGTTTGCCCGTCGATTTGTGGGTTATATGCAGAGCTGAAATTCAACCGTGTACCAATGGCTTCATGCATCTTCTTCCAGAACCTAGAGGTAAATTGAGAACCTCGATCTGAAACTATCCTCTTCGGAACTCCATGATGACACACGATTTGTTCCATATACAGCTCGGCTAATTGTGCCACGGTGTACATGGTTCTAACACGAATGAAGTTGGCTGTTTTCGTCAGTCGGTCCATGATAACCCAAATGGAGTCGTAGCCCGACTGAATTCATGGCAATCAGACTATGAAATCCATACTGATGTCTTCCCACTTCCACTCGGGTACTTTCAATGGCTGCAATAATCCAGAGGGTCTTTGGTGTTCGGCCTTCACTTGTTGGCACGTGTCGCATAAGGCAACATATTCAGCAATGTCCCTTTTCATACCATCCCACCAATAGCAAGTTTTCAGGTCCTTGTACATCTTTGTACATCCGGGGTGTATGGAATAAGGTGAGTCATGTGCCTCCTTTAGTATCGTGTCGTGGATGTGCTTCATTTTAGGCACACAAATCCTTTTCCCTAACCAAAGCGTGCCATTGTCGTCTTCTTTGAAATCCTTCTCTATCCCTTGTCGGATTCTTTCCTTGATTCCCTTTATTTCCTCATCCGTTGCTTGGCCATCTCGTATTCTTGTTCCAACGTTGAGTTCAGTTCTACCACCTCCATCTCGTTCAAGAACCCAAAATGTAAACGTTCGAACTGCTTACGCAGCTCGGGTGGCAGCTCCCGAACCGTGATTTGGTGACATGCCCCCTTTCGGCTCAATGCATCCACTACTAAATTGGCCTTCCCGGGGTGATAGTTGATTCCAACGTCATAATCCTTGATGAGTTCCACTCGTATCTCTTTTTCCAGCATTGAGTTCAGTTCTACCACCTCCATCTCGTTCAAGAACCCGAGATGTAATCGTTCGAACTCCTTACGCAGCTCGGGTGGCGGCTCCTGAACCGTTATTTGGTGACATGCTCCCTTTCGGCTCAATGCATCCGCTACTACATTGGCCTTCCCGGGGTGATAGTTGATTCCAACGTCATAATCCTTGATGAGTTCCAACCATCGATGTTGCCTCAAATTCAGATCCATTTGTGTGAATATATACTTGAGGCTCTTATGATCCATGTAGATCTCACATCGGTGACTAAGGATATAATGCCTCCAAATCTTCAAGGCATGTACCACGGCTACAAGTTTCAGGTCATGTGTGGAGTAATTCAGCTCATGTTTATTTAATTGCCTCGATGCTTAGGCTACCACTTGTCCTCCTTACATAAGCACACATCCAAGCCCTTGTCTTGATGCGTCGCAATATATATCGAAACTCTTGCTCACGTCTGGCAATATAAAAAATGGCGCTGTTGTTAATCTCTTCTTTAGCTCCTCAAAGCGCTCCTGACATGCTTGTGTCCACTGAAACACCTTCCCTTTCATCAGCAATTTTGTCATAGGCTTCGCTATTTTGGAGAAATCCTTGATGAACCGGCGGTAGTATCCAGCCATCCCAAGGAAACTCCGAATATCTCTCACATTCTGTGGTTGGTTCAACTTCAAAACATCCCTCACTTTTCCGGGATCAACCGATACTCCTCCCTCGGAGATGATGTGGCCTAGGAATGATATCTCCTTTAGCCAAAACTGACACTTGCTGAACTTAGCATATAATTGATGCTCTCGCAGTTTCTGCAACGTCAATCTCAAGTGTTCTTCATGTTCTTCCTCGCTTTTTGAATACACCATGATATCGTCGATGAAAACCACGACGAACTTGTCCAAGTACTCCATGAAGACCTTATTCATGAGGTACATAAAGTATGCAGGTGCATTTGTCAACCCAAATGACATAATGGTATATTCATACGAACCATACCATGTTCGAAATGCAGTTTTGGGTATGTCGGAGTGCTTAATCTTCAGCTGGAAGTATCCCGACCAAAGATCAATCTTGGAGAAAATTTGGGCACCTTTCATTTGATTGAATAAGTCCTCTATGCGAGGCAGCGTATATTTATTCTTGATCGTCACCTCGTTGAGAGACCTATAATCCACACACATCCTTTGGGTTCCGTCCTTCTTATCCACGAAGAGCACGGGGGCTCCCCACGGTGACAAGCTTGGGCGTATAAAACCCTTATCTAGCTGCTCTTGAATTTGCTTCTTGAGCTCCACTAATTCATTAGTAGGCATCCTATATGGCCTCTTCGCTATAGGTGCAGTTCCGGGTACTAAATCAATGGCAAATTCAATGTCCCGGTCAGGTGGCATACCTGGAAGTTCTTCTGGGAACACATCTGAATATTCTCGAACCACCGGAATGCTTTCCAATATCGCTTCTTTGATGTGGTTCAGCACTGCCTTCTCGGTTGCAGGTTGAGCTGCCTCAAACTCAATACGAGTACCGTGCTCACTCGTCAACTGCACGATCCTCTGAGCATATTGAATCACTCCGTTGTGCTTGCTTAACCAGTTCATTCCAAGTATTATGTCAATCCCTTGGGAATCCAAGACGATAAGGTTAGCAGGAAAGTCTACCCCCTTATTTTAAGGCTTACTTTCGGACATACTATATTAGTCCTCATCTCTCCACCGGGAGAATTAACCAACATAGTTTGTTTCATGTGTGATATGGGCAGGTTATACTTGGCAACATACTTGGATGAGATGAATGAATGCGATGCTCCGGAATCAAATAAAACAGTGGCTGGGTTAGAGTTGGCGAGAAACATACCAATCACAACATCCTCAGCTTGTTGTGCTTCCTCAGCGGAGACATGATTCACATTGCCACGAGCATAGTTCTGCTTTCTACGGTTAACTTGCATAGCTCCTCCATTCGTCCGTGGGTTCTGCTTAGGTGCGTTTCTCGGCTGTCCAAGGCCTTTCTTCGGGCACTAATTTGCAAAGTGTCCCGCCTCTCTGCATGAAAAACATGCCTTATTGCCCATAACAGCAGGAATGTTGGGGCGAGGCTGGTTTTGAGCATAGGCGCCCATGTTGGGATGGGGCGCAGGAGGCATAGGCATACGATGTGCTTGCATTACCGGACATTGCTGCAGTGGCCGATTAGAGCGAGGTGGATTTGCAGGGTGGAAAGTAGAAGTGGACGAGCCATAGTGTGGTGCAGCTGGTGGCATGAAGCGGGGACGTACATTGCTCCCTTGTGGCTGTCCTTGATATGGCATCTTTCTCTTTCCCTCTTGTTCAATCTCATGGATCTTGCTGTCCACCACTATAGCTTTGTTAATGAGCTTTTCGAAGTTTGCATAATCATTGTTGAGCAGCTGAACTTGAATTTCATTGTTCAATCCTCTCATGAACATGTACTTCTTCCTGTGATTCGAGTTGACATCTTCTGGAGCATACCTTGACAGCTGCTGAACTTGTTGAGATGTTCATTCACACTCTTCCTTCCTTGACGGAGAGCTTCAAACTCATGCCTTTTAAGCATCATGACTCCTTCAGGGACATAGTGAGAGCGGAAACTCTCCTTGAATTCAGCCCAAGTGATTGTCTCCTGGTTGACATGAGCATTGCAAAGAGCGTCCCACCAATCAGCGGCTGCTCCCATAAGCTGGTGTGATGCGAAAAGAACTTTCTCCCGATCATTGCACTGAACAATAGCAAGTTTTTTTTCCATAGACTTCAGCCAATCATCAGCCTCTATAGGATCATTGGCTTGCGTAAAAGTAGGTGGCCTAGTTCTCATGAACTCTCCCAATCTGTTGTGAGCTGGCGGCGGTGGCAGCGGTGGGGGTGCAGGTACTGGGTTAGGGTTGTTGTTGTTGTTGGCCTGCAGCTGACCCAACGTTTGTATTATAGTTTGCATGAGCTAGTTCTGCATAGCCATCAACTGTACAAGGTTGCTTGCATCAGCCCCGGGGTTGGCATTTTCAAGAACTTCCACATTGCCATCCTCATGTGGTTCATTGTTACCACGAGCGTTCCTTCGTTGGCGATTGGAATTTTCCCTCGCCATCTGTGAGAGAGTAGAGTAGGAAATATAAATTTATATTGATCCCCCCATCTATATGCATAAAGGTGTATGAACTAAGCAACTTCTTTTATTAACTTCAGCCTATATGAGGATGTGAATAAGTGCCGAAGCATCTCACATCTCTCTACTATGTGTGGATGTGGATATTCGCCAAAGTGTCCGACAACTCACATCAAGCACACAACTCATGCAATCATCATAAAAATTTCTGCACACCACTCTTATTTGATTACTACGATTCAAGTGTTCCTATTACAACTTTATTCAATGAAAAACCTAAACTTAATCGTGAGAACTGGTGTTGTTCTCGCCGTGTGACGGGGGTGGTCCTTAAATGGGCGCACGCTATGGTGAGTCGGCAGTCCATGTAGGGATAGATGACACTGGTGCTCTATTTGTTCCTGTGTTGGCACGAGTCTCCTCTTGTTTTTCCAGCAAGTACAGTTTCTTGCGGAAGTAACAGATCTCTTCTTGTGCGCTTGCATAGCGGTTTCCTAACTCCAAGAGTAACCTATGAGACTTTTCAGCAGCTTGTGGGTTGGAAAGATGTCCTTCATGGGGTCCAATGATCTCCCTTGTACCACTCTTCCGATACGGGTGCAGCTCAAAGGTAGTGTTCTCAAGCTGCTCACGGAAGGCGTAGCACAGTCCCGTGAGTGCATCCCATGCAGCATCATCAATAGCTTCTGCCCTTGTAGCTCTCCATCTGGGTGTGAAGTGCCCGGTCACAACCCTACCGTTAGATAGGATGGTTACCTCAGCCTTCCACTCTTCATGTCCAAGACGAGGAACTTTATTGAGAAGATACTCCGGTTATAAGCTGCAGCAATCCAGTAACTCTTTAAGCTCCTTGGATATGTGTTCTCCCTCCATCCCGTCGGACCAGAATCCTTGAACTGAACGGTTGGCCCGTTCATCACCTTCATTCTCGGCCTAAGTATGGGGTGGCTCCTCATCGGATTCATCTCCTTCTGACATAGCTTCATGAGGCTCCGCTGGGTGTAAGCCCGCATGACAATCCTCCTGAGGTGCATACCAATGCTGCGGTTCTTGTGGATCATCTTCCATGTCGTCTTCGATTGGTTCCACCTCTTCAGGATCCTCTTCATCATGCATAGAGGTACTGACTTCATCTTCCTTATGGGGTTCCATCTTCACCTCCTCCCAATATGGTCCATCGGACACCTCAATGGGGTTAAGTGCACTCCCAAGTGGTGGTGGACAAGTCCTTATGCGCGCTGTGCTCCTAGTCACCGACATCTATAAATAAGACAAGAAAAACTTTAGAGAAGAAGAAAATAACTCCAAAACTTCAGAATCTATGAAGCAAGAGAACAGAAAAGTGTGGCTGTCCACAAGAAAAGAAGAAAAGAGAGGCTGAAAATAGCACTTTGCGGTGGCTGAATTGGCAAATGAAGTGCAGCAGCAAGCAATTTTCGAAAATAATAGTGTAGAGGGGTGTTACTATGTTTTTTAGAGTTTCCATGCTACCTAGGCTTGCGTCCTACGGCCAACGTGGCTCTGGTACCAATTTGTGACACCCGGTTCCGAAAACGAACCAAGTGAATGCATATGTGTGCCCAGGATGTTCATCACACATACACAACTTTATCACAAACTGAATTCAGAATATAACCATGTATGAATGATGTTTAAGTACTTTATTACATTGACTCATTGTCTCACTCATGAATATCTAACTTATTCTTGCAGCAGAAGACTCTAAACGACAGCGGAAAATGGCTAAGACAGCAGGCTCCAACTTCAACTCCACAGGCATGTTGACGGTAGTGTGCACGCCTAGTACTCTACCTGTTCCTCGAAGTACTCTTTTCCTGTTGCTGAATTGTTGGTGGGAATGCAAGGGTGAGTACATGTCATACTCAGCAAGTGTGGATAAAGTATGACATGTATCTTACAACAAGGTAGGGAATAAAAATGTTCATAGCAGCAAGCAAATTTTATTTCACAAACATGGCAAAAATAGCAACTATTTCTAGGTGAGCTTAGTCCCATCATAACCAAGTAATTCATCAACATTCCTTCATCATAATTCACCATTTATCAAGCCTCAACCAGCCAATAATCTTTGTCAAGTTCATCTCATACTCATAAATATTCATAACCATCTCATTTTCATAGAACCAAAACCAAACTCATTGTCATGACCCAAAACAGTCCCAATAACCATACCTGAATAGACATCCCAAGTTTTTGCCTCTAATCATGGAAGTTTGCCAGGGGCTTGTAACCAAAAGCATGGCTATCATGATAGTTTTACACTCTGCAGAGGTGGCAGCACTTTACCCACAAGTTCGTGACTTCCTCACCCGTCGGCGACTAGAGAGAACCTCCATTATACCAGTACACAATCGTCGGTGTATGGCCAAGAGATCATAAATTAGCCTTTACAAAGGGGCTACTAGAGTGTACAGACCCACTGAGGTTTCACTGGCAGGCTCGAATCTCCATTCTCCCACCCACGGGTCCCCTCTTGTGCCATGCAGTTCCCAGGGCAGTCCTAATCGACTCCCGTTCCCCACGCCATCCAATAGTCCATAACAAGCTAGCAACACACCTAATTAGTCAGCTAAGCCGCACCCATATTTGGCCTTGTGGTGGCACTGTTTTCCTAGCATGTGCTCGCATGATCCGGTCCTTAGATCTACAGCAAGCGAACCACCATATCATTCAGCAACATCCACGAACCAAGCTTGCCAAGATCTCCCCGATTCCATGCTCATTAACATCATCAAATTATCATCATCTTTATTCATATGAGTGCAGTATCTAACAAGTTTTATCTCAGCTTCCTGTATCCCGTTAATTGAGAGAAGCAAAAAGGAAAAACGACCATACCCGACTCATCACTTTCCCGGCGACAAGGATGGTTAACAAAACTAGTAAAATCCTATAAAAAGGGTGTCCTATCAAGTTGACACAAGCATACGAGTTTTCACAAGCAAAACAGTTTCAAAAACATGGGATCAATATGGTCAAGGGGCACTTGCCTTGCTCCCGCGGTTCATGTTGCTCAAGCGTCTCAAAGTCTTGGTGCTGTAGCTCCTCGTAGACGGCCTCTTGAGCATGTCCTTATACTCGCAACCACACACATACAAAATTTACAGCAAATTATCATGCACACACTTTACTCAAGATGCAATGAGGTGGATGAATGCAATTTCTATGGTGTAGTTTTATAAAATCAGTTTGCACGTGTTCTTGCATGTTTTAGTAGGCTTCCAAGGGGTTTTATGATGATCAACGCTGCTGGGATCAAGTGTGGACGTGGTTATGATCTTGACACACTTTGTAGATCAATTCCACCATAAAAAATCGACCGAAACATAGTCTGTCCACACGCAGAAATTTCTGCTTGCAGGGGGTGGAGAAAACGGGTGCATAGAAACAGCAGTGACGTTGTAAGAGGGGTAACAGAAACCTACCTCACTTGTTCCTCCTCTCTTCCTGGCGGCAGAACCATCTTCCTTGCAATGGCAGCAGCGGGATATTTTCTATGGAGAATTACGAGGCTGGGGCTTGGGCAGAACGTCGGGGGCTTCTTCTCCGGCGACGGCAAGGCGTGACGGAGCTCGACGGCGGCCAAACTCCAGCTGGGGGGCGGCAACTTGGGCTGGCAGCAAGGGCAGAGCGGCAGCTAAAAAGAGGTGTAGGGGTGGCGGCTAGGGGGGCTTTATTTATAAGGGGGAAAAAGAGCTAGGGTGGCTATGATTTTAGCAACTCAATTATCCAATGGCTGAGATTTAATTTTAAAAGAGGTGGGAGCTAGGGGATGGGATTTTATTATTTTTTCCACCAATGGCTGAGATTAATTGAGAAATAAAAGACTACAAAATTCCACAAAGGGGGCGGCTAGAGTTCCCCCCTTAATGGGCTGCGGCCAAGGGGTGGGGCCCGATAGGGTTCCCCCCTAATTGGTGCAGCCGAAATTGGGGGGGAATCCCCCCACCCCTAAATGTGGGGGGAAATTCCCTACGAGAATTTTGGGGAAAATCAGGAAAATTGGGAAATTAGGAGAGAGGGGAATTTGTGGGAAAATTGGGAAATCTTGGGTAAAAATTGGGGTGGCCCAATTTGGCTATTTTATTTTTATTTTTCTTTTTCTTTTATTTCTTTTCCTTTTCTATTTATTTCCATTATTTTCTATTTTTATCCCCTTTTACTATTTTATTTGCTTCTATATTCCTCTCTTTATTTCTTCTTCTTTTTAAATGCTCCTCTATATGAAAAATGTATGCAATGCATGGTAGTAATTTTAAGGGTGTTACTGCAGCCAAGTCCGATACCAGACGCATCACAATATACGTCGAAAGGCTTGGTCGTATCTGGTTGAGCTAAGACCGGGGCTGTTGTGAGATGCTTCACCAATGCTTGGAACGCTCCTTCACATGCTGAGTTCCAAACATATTTCGTCCCCTTTCTCAATAAGTCAGTCATCGGTTTAGCAAGCTTGGAGAAGCTCGGGATGAACCTCCGGTAATATCCCGCTAAACCATAGAAGCTTCTGACTTCATGGACAGAAGTGGGGGCTTTCCATTTCAGCACCTGTTCAATCTTGCTTGAATCAACCGCAATGCCTTCTGCTGAGATGATATGTCCCAAAAATGGCACTTGGCTCATCCAAAACTCGCATTTGCTGAACTTGGCATAGAGCTTATGGTCCCGCAATTGTTGAAGGACGATACACAAGTGTTTGGCGTGTTCTTCTTTCGACTTGGAGTAAACCAAGATGTCATCTATGAACACCACCACAAACTTATCCAACTCCGGCATGAACACTGAGTTCATGAGGTACATGAAATGTGCCGGGGCGTTGGTGAGACCAAAAGACATGACGATATATTCATATAGTCCATATATCATCGAGAATGCCGTCTTCGGAATATCTTCCGCTTGGATTTTTATTTGATGATACCCGGAGCGAAGGTCCATCTTCAAAAACACACTTGCACCGACAAGTTGATCGAACACGATATCAATACGGGGCAGTGGATATTTGTTTTTGATGGTGTCCGCATTGAGCGGTCGGTAATCAACACACAACATTAAGTTTCATCTTTCTTCTTTACGAACAACGCTGAGCATCCCCATGGCGAGGAACTTGGTCGAATGAAACCTTTACTCAACAAGTCATTGAGCTGTTCCTTCAATTCAGCCACCTCATTTGAAGCCATCTTATATGGTCTCCGCGATATTGGTGTTGTCCAGGGTGCAAGTTCAATCTTGAACTCACCATCCCGTTTAGGTGGCATCCAACTTGGGAGCTTCAGTATGATAGGCTGCTGATACTTTCGGGACATGGCTGTCTAATACGAATGAGTGTGGACGGTGGAATGGAGAGTTGAGGTGAACCGTCCGTGATAAAGTTTCCAGGACAACACCACGATAGCTTAGCCATGACATTCCTAAGATTGCATCAATCTTCTGTCACTCAAGGATAATCATAGTAGTGGGATATATCTCCCCACCCAAGCACAGTGGCGCATTTGGAATCATCATATTCACTGAAATCTTCCCTCCCGGTGAGCAAATCATATATGAGCATTCGGTTGGGAAGACTTGCAGTTGATGCTTAGCCACATAGGATGCACCTATGAAATTGTGGGTTGCACCAGAGTCAAATAGAATGATGATTTCGCGATCGTTGAGAGTGAATGTGCCCGCCAGCACGATTTCTCCTTCTGGGACGTTCTCATTGTTGAGGTAATGAATGTTTATGGGTCGCTGACCTCCCTTCTTGGCCTGTGGTCGGCCCCGAGCACTGCCCTGATATTGGGCTTGCCCTCTGCTTTGCTGCCCCTGTGGGCAGTCCTGGGAGAAATGGCTGGCCTGGCCACACGTAAAGCATGTGTAGCGAGGCGGTCCTTCGCTGACCGGTGGACGGAATCCCGGGGCGCGTTGTTGTTGTGGAAACGCCCGGGGTACCATCTGCTGCTGTTGCTCCTATTGTAGTCGCGGTGGTGACATCGGCGGTCGGAATGGGGATGGTTGATAAGGATGACCCACAAACTGTTGTGGTCGTGCCGGTGGATGCCACTGTTGGCCGGACGGTGTCCGATACACCATTCGATATTTTTGGGGAGCTCCACCTCCCGCTGCTCTATGAAGCGCTACGTTTCCTCTGCTCAGCAGCAAACTCTCGCTGAGCATCCTCTTGGAGAATCGCGGCATTGACAAGGTCGTTGAAGGTGCCGTGATTGCATTGCACGAGATTAGTCTTCATCTCGGGATTCAGACCCCAATAGAATTGCTCGCACTTTCTCTCCTCTGTGTTAGATGACTGCGCCAGATGGTTGAAGATGCGAGAGTAGTCATGGGCACTCCTCCCGCCTTGTTTCAGCTCCAAGAACTCTTGGAACTTCCTTTTCATCATACCGGGAGGTATGTGATAGGTGTGGAACGCCTCCCGGAATTCTCGCCAAACAATGGTGTGGCCAGCAGGAAGTGAGGCAAGATGATTTGCCCACCACGCACCGGCGGCACCATGAAGTTGCTGCGCCGCCAAGAGAGTCTTCTGCCGCTCCGTGCATTGGAGCAGCCCGAACTTTTACTGGATAGTCTGCAGCCCGTTGTCGGCCTCCAGAGGTTCCACCGCTTCGGTGAACACTGGAGGATGCGTACTCATGAAATCCGAGTACATATTGACGTGGGGCACGCGTCCCCACCTGCGATGTATTCTGGACTATTGTGCGGTGCAGGTCGGTCTGCTCCTCACGAGAGCCAACCAGCGCCGAGATCACATCCGCTAACGTAAGCGGAGGCGGAGGCGGTGGTTGTTGCTGCGGGGTGTTGTCGTAGGCAGATGGCTGGGAGTCATTACTCCCTTGCTGACTCAAACCCCCCACCTCGTGCGTGGCCCGGGTAGGAACCATCCTGCAACCATGATGACAAGAAAATCAGCCACACATCATACTCCATGCAGTCCATAAATTTAGTAGTGAAGCATAAAGACGGTAAAAATGTGATACATCTCGTACATGGATAATGTAATAACTTTGCACAAGCTGCACCATTAACAGACCAAATACATAATAGTGAATTCCAAATTGATAGACTTTCCTTTTGGAAGTTTATCTCAACTAGATTTGGTCACTACGAGACGTTAATATTGCTTTGTCATCACGTATACTACCCTTTTATCTTCAATAAGACACAAACATGGTCTCAAGTAAAAAGAACTTGAGTAGGTAAAATACTCAAATCCTTCACCAGTTGAAGATCACAACTCATGAGTATGTCCTACCCCATTGGGTGTAATAAGACCCAAATAGGTACAATAATCCTGCAAATGAGTTAAACTGTTCATTTCTCTGCCCAGAAATGACCAGTTTCTACTTATCCCAGATTTTAAACTTGTACTTGGTATTTTCATAACTCAAGTTGAATACCAAAGTTAAATTTAACTTCAGTATCTTTCCAGCAAGTATTATAACTCAAAGTTGACAAAATTCATGGAAGAATTTCAACAGCGCCTCCTTTCAATGTTGCTGTTTTCGACTCAAAAGTCCATTGAATTCTGTACTGCAGCTGATGTAGATATCACAGCAAAGAACACACATAAACAATCCTACGAAGGACCGATTACACGAACTCGTGCTAAGAAACTTGAACAACAGGTCAATGCTTTCCTCTATACATTACATTTTAATATTAATGAGAATAATATGCTACCTAAGTCGTGCGATTACGTGATACTCAGGTTCACACATGAAGGAGCATCATTGGCCACCACGGAAAGAACCAACTTAATTCGCACCGTCCGATCTGAAAACGGGTGCACTACAGCAGCCTCAACTTCACGTGTAATTCTGTACCAATCTGTCATGTTACAGGGGGAATAATATACATGGTGTGAAAGCTTATCAAGTCTACTTTCCAACGCAACAAACAGTGCATCATTTGGAGTTTCCAAGCTGGAGTTATGGCCAAATTACTAAAGACTGCGCAGAAGGGGAGCAAACGCACGAGGACCAAAGACTACTTCGTGAATTGCTCACTAGCTGGCCCTCCACATCAAGACGTGGTGACTTCAGTTCACACCTAGCTAGGAGGGTTGTTCCTAGTATAAATAAGACCCTTGTGCTCCTGGAAGAACAACCATCGATCATTTGATAAACAATATAATTCTGAGTGCCTTGCACACCTTTGTTCTTCCTGGTTCTTCATGGACTTGTGAAGTGATCCCTCAGGGGTCCCCTAATTCGTGCTCTAGGCTTCCAGGCCTTTTGTATGGATTAGTTTCTGGTTTGTGGTTCTGCGGTCGTTCGGAGATCGAGTCAAAATCCTCAAGGTTTCGGTGCCTCTCTCCCCGTCACTTGGTCGCAACCAACCTTGGCTGGTATAAAGCTAGTTATCTCGGATTGTGGTTCTGTGGTTGTTCGGAGATCGAGTCGAAGTTCTCAAAGACTTTGGTGCCTCTCTCCTCGTCACTTTGTTGCATCCAACATTGGCAGGTATAAATCTAGTTACCCCGCTGTTTTCAGCTAGTTACCATTGTCCGTCCTGCTTTCCGATCTTTCCATTTGCCCTTTGTCGTACCTACTGTCGTGAATATCGGGCCACCCCCGGGTTTCACCCTATCATTTGGTATCAGATTTTGAGTTTACACGGTAGGTACGGTCCTCATATCATCCATTTGTTATTACCATTTTTTCTGTTATCCATCTCGTGTTTTTCGTGTCATACCTATAGTCCACTAAACCACCACAAAAAGTAACCGAACCTTTGTGTGGTACCGCTGATATTGTGTCATTTGCATCATTTCTTGTTGCCGTATCCATCCAAATTGTGTTGGTCAGCCCGCATCTTTTTTGTATAAAAAAGAAAAAAGAAAAGAGACAAGTGAGAAAAAAGAGAAAGATTTAAAGGGCTGGAAGATTAATCATTGTTGAAAGAATTTTCAGATTGGGCAACAAAGTTTTACTCATCTTTTAACTTGGTTTATGGTACTTGATTTACGGTGCTACAAGCCTTCCTTGTTCAGCCATCCTAGCTCCACAAATATACCGTAACCGGATCCCTCGACTCGTAATCCTTTCAAACCGCTTAATCACAGCAGGGATACTACCACATTTCGCACACTCGCAGTCCTTGAGAACTGGTAAGAACTTTGGTAAGCAAGAGGTGAGATTGTGTGATTCAGAAAAAAATTCATATACCATTTCCCTCCACTGTTCTAACATGGCAGGATCTGATTCGAGTGTTCATGGTGGTAACACTGGAAGGCAAGAACCACCAATTGCAAGAGCTGAACTACGCCAACTCGAAGACTCACTACTGGAGGCCATGGAGAGGATGTGCAATGAACGTCTCCCTCCAGCTGATGGCAGGGCTCCACGACATCATAATGAAGAATTTGGTGATGAAAATTCTGTTTTTGGGAATGGTTTTCGGAACCATTTGTGAAATGAACATGGTGACCATGATGGTGGTAGGCATGCTGGTCACAATGATCAGCGTGGAAGAAGAATGCAAGGACGTGGTCACGGCAACCGTGTGCACTTTGATGATGAGCAGGAATTACATGAGGACTCATACCATGGGTATGAGGCAAATGATAACCCTTTGGGAAGATCAAGGACCTTTTGCACATCACCATGATCATCGTCAAGGTGCTGGTTATAATGGAGAATGTCGTCGTCAACACAATAAGGATGATCAGGACAGCATTGCTCGTGTCAAATTAAGTGTCCCAAAGTTTCCAGGAAAATAAGATGCAGATGCATATCTAGTGTGAAATCCCAAAATTATAGCAAGTGGAGTTGCCCAATCACACCTAGGAAAATGAGAGGGAGTTTAAACTTTTGATTATAAAGGTGTGAGCTACAAATGCTAAATCAAACATGCAAAATTTCTGAACACGAAGATCTAAATCCACAATTTGGTTCTCCATACATCCATGGGTGGCCCAGCAAATTTTCAGATCATTTGGAAAGGATTTCCTATTTGTTGGAATTAAAACTGGAGGCGAATTTGAATTTAAATTTCAGTTTCAAATTCCAAATTCACCGAAATACAAATTTGAGAGCACCATTGTGTTCCTCAAATTTCTTGTGGCTTATTCTCCAATTTTGATCAAATTTGGAGTTTGTTTCTTAATTCAAATGGAATTTGGAAAAAGAGAAGAGGGGAGAGGTGGACCCACATGTCACTCACGGAAGAAGCAAAATACCTCTGTTCTTCGGTCGGTTGCCGAGAGCATGCAGCGCGGGTTGCAACCTCACCCCGCTGAACACCGCGTGTGCCAGCTCCTGCTCGGTGCTCCGGTGGCCGAAGGCTAGAAGCGACGCGCTCTGCCACGTGAACCATTCCCCTCTCGCTAGTTCGCTCCACTCTCCCGCAGCTCCGAAAGAAACTTCACCGCCACCTGACTGCTTTGGTTCCCCGGCGCCCGAGTGCTACAAGCCATTTTGTGGCTGATGATCTACACCAAAAATGACCGTCCTCAGGTGCTCAACATGCCGGTGAAATCCTTTCCTCTTCTAATGCATCGCCAAGGGCAAATTTCTCCGTTTACCGTTTTGGAGTTCCTAGAACCGAGCCGCTCGAAAATCAAAAATTCATAGTGATCAATCGACCACCACATATGTCGAGCTACACACATGTTCTAGACCTTCCAACGCCCCTCTAGGATCAAAAATCATCAAAAACCACCTAGTTTAGGTGCTGTTCTTTGAGAATTTTGAGCCGCCGCAAGTTTTTGCCCTAGGTCACCGAGGAGCTCATACTTGCAGCTCGTTTGGAGCTGATTTGAGCTCATGACGATGGTTAGGGTTCCACCACGGTGCTTTAGCAAGAAGAACCAAAGCTTTTGAGCACTTGTAGAGTGAGTTCAACATTGCCGATGTGGTGCCGTCGCCCCCGCCCGTCGCCGACGGGTTTCCGGTGGCCGGTAGCCTCAGCGGACCCGAAAAATGAGTTTCTCTGTGGGGACCACCCCGTGGTTCACCCACTCCAGCATCGCATAGGGTGGTGCCGTGCGATGCGGCACCCAACAGCACACATGAAAAGATTAAAGAACAACATACAAACTTTTATTTGATATAAAACAGCGGAAGTCTTTTGACAAAACTTATTTATACAGTGGAAGTAATTTACATAAGTAGCCTCTCATCCTAACTATTCAAAAGTGCAGCCATCCAGCCCGGGGACACTACACACTAGCAGCAAGGAACCGGAGAATCACAGCGGCGTGCAGGGCTCCAGCTCGGCCGTGTACCCCAACGGGGGCATCGCCTCGTCATCGGACCCCTCCTCATAGCTCTCACCTGCATACAGCTCAAATATTGCAACCGTGAGCACGATGGTTCAGCAAGGCTTAACCGACTAGCCTGGGCATGGAACTCTACATGTAGAGATGTGTAAAATAGGAGAATGGACTTTGCAACAAAGACACGCCTATAAGTTGATCCTTACATTCAGTTTTATAGCAGCAAATTCATGTGCCTTAGGCAGCCCTCACATCGGAAGTCCACAATTAAACAAGAAACGCTTTCCTCCGATGTGGTTATGCCCAAAGCGGAAAGTAAACTTAGTTAGCTCTACATCTACAGCAGACATGGTTTCCAAAACATTACTCTATCATCACAGCTTATTATCATTCAACTGGCTTACTTCACTTCTTACTACGTCACGAAACAGTGAACAAGCGGTACTCAAATAACCGCGAGGGACGGTGATTGCAATCAGGAGACACCCGGACAACACGTTGCACACACCCACTTTCAGAAGAGTGATTCCACACCCCTTCCTACTCTGTTGTATGCAACAACCTTTCAAAGGCAACCCAAATACTGAACCGGTCCATCCGTAACGGGCAGGAGGTCCCCGCATGGAGCGTGACTGTGCCCACCGGCAGATTTACACCTTGCTACCTTCAACCCACTCCTATTTACGGTTGGGTAAGCCTCGGCACCCAGGTTAACCATTTACATCGGTTTCCTGCTTATGTCAGTATGCCATACGGTACTGTTCGATACTTGTTCAGTAGGCCCGCACACGACTTGGTCCTCAATCGACACCAACAGGGCTACGCACTTGAGACCTCTGCTCACTGCTTCCTGTCCCCCCTGCTGGGTCTCATTTTCACCACTCTTAAGCCATTTTCTATTCTAACCAAACCGTGTGATAAACCTTACCTCGCGAGTAGATTCCAACTACTCGACTTCTACCGAGGTCCTAAGTATATTAGCGTGGCCTTGTCTACTCATTGGATCTGTAAGCTACCCAACCCTTCATAGGATTTGAAAGGTTATGCAAGTGGGGTTTCAATCACCTTAACTCTAATGCAAACATTCACCCTAGACATAAGTGATACAAACAAAGAATTTCATAAAAGGTACTTAAGTGCAAACCAGGGCTTGCCTGGTCGCGAGTTAAATGAGAAGTCAGCTTCTGGTGGGAGGACGTCCAACGGCTCCTGTGCGTCCTCAGCTTCGGTCACTATTATGAAATGTAATAAAATATATGTGTAAGCATTAAGGATTTATAAGAAGTGAACTTCTATTCATAGCTACTGCTATTTAGAATCCTTAATTGGATTTGGAATTTTTACAGTGGATACTAGACTCTCTAAGGATGATCTGAGCAAAATTTGGAGACATGTCATTGCACAATATAGTCTTTAAAATTCCTAGAAGTACAATGCTTCTCTGAATTTTGAGCCCACATCAGGAGCTTTGACATAGCTAACAGTGGAAGATCTGATTAGGGTAAGTCTCCCTGGTTCTAACAAAATTTGTTTCACCATTTTTGGAGCTACCAAAAGAGATATATGAATTTTTGAAGTTGGGCAGGAGTTCTGAAAAGTCTCTGTTTAAATTTGAATTTCCAAATAAAGGCTGAACTTTGGAAGGCAATTTAGCCTACCAAATTAACTCCAATGAATCCCAAATTTTTACTGGAGATCAGTAACTATGAAAAGGATTAGCTGCCCAAATTTGGGAATATTTTATAAAGAATTGCTCCTGTAATAAATCCCTAAAAGATTTGATAAAAACAATTCTACAGAAATTCCTGAGCATTTTCATAGCCTAAAATTTGTTTCTCTGTGAAGTACTCCTCATGAGGACTCCAACAAAATTGGTTCCACTCTTTTTGGAGTTTTCTAGACAAAGTTATGAGTCTCCAAAGTTTGAACTGTATTAGGAAATTCTGGAAATGTTTAAATCCCAGCGGTGGGCCCCACCCATCAGTTCTTTCTTCCCCCTCGCGCCAAACACAGGAGCCCGCGACGTTTACTCCGGCGAGGGTGGCGGGAAGGGCTTTCCCGGCCATCTCCCGGGCCCAAACTCGCCGCTCCTCCATTATCGACCCCGCTGAACACTCTGGTGGTGTCGCCGGCGGCTAAAACACACCGGAAAATGGCGCGCACCGGTGACAGCATGGTTTCAAACTCCGGCGAGGTCAGGAAACCTCTTTGTTCCACCAAACGATCAGTTTTCAGGCTCCAGAGCACCAGTGGAAGATGTAGGAGCTAGAACAAGCTGCCTAGCTCGATGAAACGGCCGGCAAACTAGGGTTCAACGGTGAGCCGAAGTGTTTTCCCATGGCGGCGCGAAAATTGACTAGAACACGGCCAACAGTTGATGGTCTTCCTCGGTTCTTTGTCGAGGATGGGCGCTAGAGAGTGCATAAGCTATGTGCACGTGAGCTCGAGGCGTGGTTGATCGTGCAACCCGAATTTGGATATGAACCGAGCCTCGTTCTTGTACACTAGGGTTCGGGAAACAATGAAATTCGAGCTACTCGATGAATCATTTGCCATACGGCTGGCGGATACACCATCCAGGGCTACCCACGCACCTTTCTTGTATAGGAAGTCGGAGGAGAGGGTGGCCAGATGAGGCTGTCGACTGTGAGCCGAAACGGCGAGGCCCGGCACCTCAAAGCTTTGGCGCCAATCCGGGTTTTTCGAGCAGCTCTGATCAGTAAACCTTGGAGGAATTCTAGGGGGGGTGCTAGAGCACGTCAAGGCGCTACTCTTTGCTGTGGATGGCTCGAGCAGCCGAGCTCGGAGGACTGTGGTTGATCGGAAGGGACCGAGCGGCGAGGTAGCTCACGGTTTCGGTCAGCGCTCGGGCAGAGGAACTGAGAAGGCTACGGATGACGGCAGAGACGAGAAATAGAAGTGTGCTGCGGCCCTGCTCGCCCACGTGCACCGGCTTGACCTTGGGGGCAGCGAGGAAGCAGCTCGGTGGAGGCAGCCATCGATCGGTAACGCGCGGTGAACACCCGAGTGAAAACGGGGTCGGTTTGTTTGCTTTGTGTGGCTGACGATTGGGCCCCACCTCCCCCTTTGTTTAGTCAAATTTTCTATGATATTTTCCATTCAGCAACTCAGAATTAAAGACCTTACTTCACCCCAAAGTTAAGGTTTGAAATTGCTGAATTCAAATGGTTTGAATTCTGGGGTGAAGTTTGAATTGGGTTTGATCGTTTGAATTTGAAATGGAGTTTGAATTCTCCATTTGTATTGTCCCCAAAACATAGCAAACCAGCTCCAAAGTTTCTGATTTTTGTCATGGCTGCTATTTAAAATGTGTATAACTCATTTGTGGAACTAAATTTGCAAATTGAGGAAATTGGAATTTGAAACTGAATTTGAAATTCAAATTAGAGGGCTTCTCCTTTTAATTCCAAACAAATATCAAAACTCCTCCAAATGAGCTGAAATTTGGAAGGGTGAATATTGGAACTATGAAGATCCAAGATGTGCATTTAGATCTCCATGTTTGGAAGTTTTGGGAAGTTTGATTCACAACTTTGAACTTACACCGTTATAATTCAAAGTTTTAATCCCCCTCATTTTTCCTAAGTGTACATGAGCTGAAAACTCTTGCTACCACTTTTGGGGGATTTTACATTCTCGTGGTCCAAAAGTAAGGTGCGGCGAGCATCAGCCCTAGGGACGACCGGAAACATTGGTCTGGCGATCCTCACTGGCGCCCACCGCCGCGTGCCGCTGATCGGTCTGCCCGTGCGCGAGGAAGAAGACATCCATGTGGTGGGGCCAGCATGCAGGGTTTTAAACTTTTCTTCTAATTTTCAGTTTTAGTTCAACTTCAAATGCTCATAACTTTCTATGGGACCTCTAAAAATTGTCAAATAAATTTCATTGGATTCCTCTCAGTGATTACTATCCAGGGGTGCATCCCAATATTTATGGAAATCCTTGGATTTGGGTCAATAATTCAATTAAGGAAAATCCTAGGGAATTAATTACCTAGAGTTCTATTTATTGGAAAAATTCCCAATTTTGGGTAGAACCTTCCTATAAATATACTTGAACTCCAGCAGAAATTTCAGATGCATTGGACCTCATTTTGTAGGCCAAATGATGATTCAATCTTGTATGTCTCTGAAAATTAGGAAAAATAACAGAAACATTTCTCCAGCTTTTAGCCCAATCTTGTAAATTCCATATCTTTACTTAGGGAACTCCAAAAATGATGAAACCAAGTCCTATAGATTCATAAGGCTCCTAACTTTCTAAACAAGCCAAAATTTGAGCATGCCAATGTCCTAGAATTTCATTAGGAAGGGAAGAAAGCCAATTCACCTAGGGAATTCTTTAGACCACATTTTACTTCAGCTTTACCTGAAATTTTGCAAACCATACCTCTGTATGATCTATGGACCACTGCAGAAATTTCAGAGCAATTTGAGGTCATCTTCTCCAGCTTTCTGCTGGTTCTTTCCAATATCTTTCTTTTGTCCATTATATATAACTCTTTGAACTTTACTCCAACAACATCCACTGCCCAGCTAAAGTTCTCTCTTTCTGCCCATAACAGAGCTCATCTCTTACTTCGAAGTTGATCTGAACCATTCTTAAGTCATAAAACATTTTGATTTTATAATTCCTTTACTCACAATATAAACTTGTGCATATTCATATCGGTAGGAAACACGACGAAGGAGTTCGACGAGGAACACGACTCGGAGCAGCAAGTTGAGGTGTTAATCGTCACCAAGATACTGACTTTAAAGTAGGATTAAACCTGCAGCAACATAAGGCAAGCCCAGGTTTGCATTTAACAGCTTTTAGTTATATTTTACTTTGTATCGCTTTCATTGGTCTAGTATGTATTGTGCATTAGGTCAAGGGTGATTCATACTCCAAATGCATGACCCACAGGCTCTGGGAGTTGAAGGTTAGAACAGTGTAGGATCGAAGAGCACGTGAAAAGCTACCATAGGGCGGGTGAATGGTAGATTAAAACTTTTCGCAGCGGAAACAACAAAAACCCCTCAGCAAAAAATCAATCGGTTAAAGAAACCGTGTGTGCAAGTGTTTTCAAACGTGTTCAACCATGACAAATCAAGTAGAGAGGTAGAGAATCAAGTCACGGATCTAATGCAACAAGAATCACTTGAAAACACGAAGTAAAACTTGAGATACGATCAAAACATTAAACGAAGATCAATCTGTTCTACCCGATATAAAACAGATCTGTAACGCTGCAAAGAAACTCGTGTATCTCAAAAACTACAGATCCGAAGCTCGTGAAAATTTCGCAGATGATAGACAATTGAGTTGTGAAGACAACCCAAAAAGAATCACGTCAATCGGATATGTAAAACTCGAGTTATGAACGAAACACCGAAGCAACATTGGTCTGTCCAGAAACTCGGCGAGAAAGACTTGACGAAAAACAAGTCGGACGAACAAGGCACAAAAGCTCCTCGAAACTATGAACTTTATTCAATAGAAACACAAGAGGAACAGTCCAAAGTTCTCTACCCACGAGAGCTCTGGCCTCCCTTGCTTTTATAGCCAGCCCTCAGGCTAAACAATCCAATCTAGGACTGCTACTCCTAATTGGACTCGTATCCTAACTTATCATAACTGCTCAGGACTCTCCTATTCGCAGATAGAAGCAATCGTGAGACTTCCAAACACCTTAGGAACGTCCTAATCCTAAAACAACTCAACTTCGTGTCTAGCACGAAATCCTATCATAACCAACTCAAATCTTCCATATTTGAGCCATATCCGACTCAGCCTCAGCCTGAGTACGCAATCCAGCCGGTTGGACCTTTCCGACCAATTCTTTACGTCCATTTCTCTTCATCACGCCTTGGAACAATGTTGTCACGTCCATGCACTCCTTGCACATGTGCAAACACCTTCCAACGACGTACACACAACCTTCATATGCACTGCCCTTGATCCAAACATGCTGCGCGACCTCCCGATCAACTCAACCACAGCTCCTCCCGAACTTGGTTGTTGGAACCTCATCTCCTCCCTGAGACTAGTACAAGGATCCCGTCACCAGCCATGTCTTTAACTCAAGCAACACCTGCACATGAATAAACAACCAATTCTTCCGAGCACAAGTCCTCGACTTGACTCACGTTAGTTCGAAAACCACAACACCTTACATGAGCACGTCACATAAGCATGTTGCAAACCATATCAAATGATAACAGCCATAACCACCAAAACACACCAAAAACTTAGCAAATTAATACTAAGCAAACCTTCCCATAAAGCAAGTTTGAAACATTGTGAGTTAAAAGCAAAAACAAGACGCTGCAGTTCTACGAGTTGAACTTCACGGGAGCTCCCTAAAAACAAGCTCCGGACCTCACAGAAGCTCTCCGGACCTTGCAGGAGCTCTCCGGACCTTGCGTCGGACCTTGCCAACACTTGACGGACCTAACAAAGAACCTGTCGGACCTTGCCACAGAAGAATGTTTTGGCAATATTCAAAACTTTGAATGTTAATGCTAACTTTTATCCTAATTGCCAATGTATTCAGCACACATAGGTCTCACAATCTCCCCCTTGATGAATGCATTGGCAACACCAATTAAAATCCGAACATTGGCTTATGAAAAGTCTTGAAAAGCTTTGAAAACTCATTTCTCCCCCTTTATTAATTTCTCCCCATTTTTTAAAATCAGAGAAGGAAGAAAGTGTATAACATATGCAAAGTGTAAAAAAAATCTCTCCTTATACATATTTCTCCCCCTTTGACAATGTATTCAGCAAGGTTCAAAAGAGAACTTTTTAAATGTTATGAGCATATTATAACATATACATACAAAATAAAGCTCATCCAAGTCATACTATCAGGTTACTTACACTATCGCATCAATGAGATACATAAAGTAGTGTAAGCCATGCTAGAGATCAAATGTATTTTTCAGTTTAAGCAAGTCATGATCTCCCTTACTCAACTATTTCAAAAACTGAAAACATGACACTTGTTGCTGCATTTTTATTATTCATAATCATTTAAGGCACAAAATTGATCATATGATATTTGCAAGAGATTATATGCCGCATCAGCCTTATTCTAACCAACCAAGCCAAGCCTATGTCATTTGACAATCAGAAGCTTAAGGACATGGTTTTAGTCATACACAATTCCTTCCAAGTTCATATCTTAGTGCAATGATAAGCAATCTCAAAAGAAGAAGTGCGATGCATGCATATTCTCTTGATCTTTTCTCAATTTTTATTTGAAAACTCAACATGTGAGCTGATCACTTGATTAATTTTTTATGATTAAAAGCACTTGTGAGCACGCAACAAGTTCAAAACAGCAAGAAAGTTCGATCATGACCAGATTTAGTGTAAGTAATTATTCCAATTACTAGTCATGGCAAAAACTACAAAATGTATAACATGAGTAATGTAGTAAGAACTTTCAGCCTGTAAAAGGAATCACAAAGTCATATATGTATGAAATACTATGCTCATATTATTTTAGTTTCAGATTCACACATAGACTTTCAAAGTTTCAAAAATTCCCCCTCAATTTAAGCCATGCGGATGCATAACCCCTATTTCACTACGAATGAAACAAAAACGAGTGAAATCCAAAGGTTTTGTAAAAATATCAGCCAATTGTTGTTCGGTATCGACATGGTGAAGCACAATGTTTCCTTTTTCAACATTATAACGAAGAAAGTGATACCTAATGTCAATGTGCTTAGTTCTAGAGTGTTTCACGGGGTTTTTAGCAATACAAATTGCACTAGTGTTATCACAAAACAGTGGAACACTATCTAAATCAACCCCATAGTCCTTAAGTGTTTGAACAATCCAAAGAATTTGTGAGCAAGCGCTAGCCGCAGCTACATATTCAGATTCGGCCGTGGATTGTGCAACTGAACTTTGTTTTCTAGAGGACCAAGCAACAAGTGAATTACTAAGAAAATGACAAGCACCCGAAGTACTTTTCCTATCAATCCTACAACTCCCAAAATCAGCATCCGAAAAAGATTTCAAAGAAACGGTTGAGGAAGGAGGAAGAAAAATGCCAAATTCTTGAGTTCCATGTAGGTACCTGAGAATCCTTTTGATGGCTTGGCGATGTGAAGCACGTGGAGAAGCTTGAAAACGTGCACAAAGACATACGCTGAATTGTATGTCCGGTCTTGACGCCGTGAGATACAAAAGTGATCCAATCATACTTCTGTATTATTCTTTATCGACCGGGTCACCATCTTCGTCAAGTTCAAGTGTTGTTGCTGTTCCCATTGGTGTCCGAAGAGGCTTGCATTTGTCCATGTTGAAGCGCTTAAGAAGGTCCTTTGTATACTTAGTTTGATGCACAAAAGTTCCTTCTTTTGTTTGCTTGATTTGCAGCCCCAAAAAGTATGTGAGTTCTCCCATCATACTCATCTCAAATTCTGAACTCATCATAGCTGAAAACTTGGACACGAGATCATGAGAAGCACAACCAAAGATAATATCATCCACATACATTTGAACGAATAATGAGTCATTGCCATGCTTAAGTACAAAAAGAGTTTTATCAACCTTGCCCATGGTAAACCCCTTTTCAAGTAAGAATGTTTTTAACCTATCATACCATGCTCTAGGGGCTTGTTTTAGACCGTACAAGGCTTTGGACAGTTTGTAAACATGATTAGGAAAATTTGGATTTTCAAAACCCGGTGGCTGCTTAACATAAACCTCCTCCTCTATGTAGACATTAAGAAAAGCACTTTTAACATCCATTTGATATAACTTGAAACCTTTAGATGCAGCAAATGCTAATAAAATTCTTATAGCTTCTAATCTAGCAACAGGAGCAATTGTTTCATCAAAATCTAGACCTTCAATTTGAGTGAAACCTTGAGCAACCAACCTAGCTTTATTCCTAACCACAACCCCATCCTCACTTTGCTTATTTTTAAATACCCATTTAGTTCCAATTATTGTGTGACCTTGAGGTGGAGGTACAAGTTTCCAAATATTATTTCTTTTAAAATTTTCTAACTCTTGTTGCATGGCATTAATCCAAGATTCATTAGTGAGTGTGTGTGATATATCCTTGGGTTCAAAAGAAGCAACAAAAGCAGAACGAGCATGAGAGTTTGGATCGCAAAACCTGGACCGAGTGACTCGTTCATGCAAGCTTCCAATGATTTGTTGTGGAGGATGACTTTTGAGTACTCGGAGGGGAGTAGACACTTCACAAGCACCTTCTTCTTCATGTTCGGACCTTTGATTAGGAGAGCTTGTTGATTGAGGAAGGTCCGAACCAGCAGTAGTGAATGTTGGAGCCGGTTGTGGTGCAAAATCAGCAGCTTGATCGTTATTTACTTCCGAGTTTTCGGGCAGCAGCACCACTTCTTCATCTTCTTCAATAAAAATACTCTCCCCCCTGAGGATATGGATCCGGACCTGCAATATCGGAGCTAGTACTTGGGCTAGATTCATCAAAAGAAACCTCGCAAGTCTCCACAATTTTGTTAGTGTCAAGTAAAAGCACACGGTAGCCTCTAGTATGAGATGGATAACCAAGAAACATGTCATCAACAGATCTAGCTTCAAATTATCAAGATTACCATGTTTCTTAACAAAGCATTTGCAACCAAAAACCCTAAAGTGTGTAACACTAGGCCTATGTCCAAATCGGAGCTCATATGGGGTTTTTCCAAGCTTAGCACACAAGAAAACATGATTTGAGACATAACAAGCGGTTGCAATTGCATCAGCCCAAAATTTCCTAGGAGTTTGATATTCATCAAGCATAGTCCTAGCCATCTCAACTAAGGTCCTGTTCTTTCTTTCTACGACACCATTTTGTTATGGTACATAGGGTGAAGAGTATTGATGATCTATTCCATTTTCAGCACAAAAGTGATCAAAGGATTGGTTTTTAAATTCAGTTCCGTTATCACTTCTAATTGCTTTTAATGATCCTGGGTGATCAATAGATAATCTAAGAAATAAAGTTCTAAAATGACTAAAAGCTTCATTCTTAGATGCCATAAAATAAACCCAAGAATATCTGGAATAATCATCAACAATCACAAGCACATACCATTTACCTCCGAAGGATTGAACACGTGCCGGACCTACTGTGTCAAGATGTAAAAGTTGTCCCGGTTCAGCTGTCATGGTCATTGTGAGAGGAGCATGTGAACCTGCAACAAACTTAGCATGTCTACAAGAAGAGCACACAATATCATTGTCCTTTTTAAGCTTCGGCAGCCCACGTATGCGATCGAGAGCACTAACACGAGTGAGATGATCAAAGCCTATGTGACCAAGTCTACGATGCCAAAAATATAGATCATTTGTATCATTAGCAACTAGACACCGATGCTTAGAAGTTGACAAATCAAAATCAGCTTTAAAAACTCTTCCAAACCTAGACATGTTAAACAAAAGCTCACCTTTTGAATCTACAGCCTTGCAGCAATTTTTAGCAAAGCTAACCTCTAGATTTTCATCTAGCAATTGTGAAACCGAAAGCAAGTTGTATTTCAAATTTTTAACAAGTGCCACATCTTTCAAAGTGTAGAGATTGTTTACTCTAACCGAACCTTTAGAAATTATGGGAGTAGAAGAGTTATCGGCGAAAGTAACATTTTCTACACGTGACACAAAAGAGAGAGAGGAGAACCATTCTTTGTTACCGGTCATGTGGCGTGAGCAACCTGAATCCACAATCCAAATGTTCTGCTTCCTCAAACGTGAAACCTACACAGCAGCACAATACGTCGATGACTCAATACTGGGGTTAGTTAAAAGACTTTTAGGAATCCAGTACTGAGTCACACGACGTCCAGCAGGAATAACACGCGAAAGCTGAGAAGGTACAGCAGGTTTATGAGCCAAACATCAAAAATTTTTGTTCCCAACTACTGACTTAGAAGATGTGTTATATGTAGCACAAAAAACAGTAGGTCCGGGAGCAAGTTTTTGACGCATTACAGTAGGTTGCAAGCTCCGAACATTCGGTCTAGCAGATTTTGCTTGGTTGTTATGTGATCTAGCAAGTATTCTTTGTTTCTTATCGTGTTTAGCTAGTCTATAACAAAAATCCATGACATGACCATCTCTACTACAGTAGGTACAATGAAAAATAACCTTATTGTCATGTCTAGATGAGCAAGCAACACATTTATGAGAACCCGAATGGGACAGTACTCCTGCAGATTTGAAAATCACCTCTTTTTGTCTAGGAGCTGTTTGAATCAAACCGCTTCCTAATGACTTTACAACTTTAGGTGGTTGTGCCTTAGCATGAGCATGAGAATTAAAACCTAAACCAGTTTTATCATTACAAGACTTGGAAGAATTCAGCAGCAAGTTTAGGTTCTTATTTGCATTAGAAAACCGATCTAGTGTCCTATGCATGTCATCAAGTTTATTGGACAGATCAAAGCAGTTTTCACATGAAGTTTTTCTTTTTAGTTTGCAATTTGAACAATATTTAACTTCATGCACACATAAAGCATTGTTCAAAATAGAAATCTCATTCATAGCATCATTTAGTTTCTTATTCAGATCATCACATGAAGAACAATGCAAATCAATTGTAGAACAACAAGCATCTTTCAAATTTTTATCATTAAGTGCAGCAAGCTCTTTGTTCTTTTCAATTTCAAGTTCAAGTTTATCAAGTGTAGATGTGTGTGCACTTCTTAAAGAGGATAATTGTCCATAAATCAAATCACATGAGGAACAAGAATCATCACTAGGAATCAAAGTTTTTAAACGATTAATTTCAGATTCTAGTGATTCAATTTTAACAGCATTGTTCCTAAGTTTTTTATCCTTTTTCTTTAATATAACAGTGGCACGAGAAATAGCATCACACATTTCTTCGCAAGTGGGACATACCTCTTCATCGTCGCTGTTGTGTTCTGCCTCCTCGGAGCTTGAACTTGACTTGCTCGCCATGCAGCACATATTTGCCATAGCTTCTTCATCTTCATCACTACCGGTGTCCACATCACTTGAGCCGAAATCTTGAAGTGCAAAGATCATACTATGCACTATGTTGCGCATTGATAAATCTTTCTTCTTCTTATTCTTTGCAAACGATTTCTTCGGCCTTGTTTGATTTTCTTCACATGAAGTCGGACCTGAAAGGTTAGGGCACTCCGTACGAAAATGTCCTGTCTTACCACATTCAAAACATCGTTGAGGTCCGGAGCTTCCTCTCCTTCTAGTTCTCACATTTTGCAATGCTTTTGAGAACCGAGTAGAGATGAGTGCAAGCTCCTCCTCTAGAAACTCTTCAATCTGTTCAAGGGTTAGAGAGGACAGCAAAGAGAGTGCACCACTAGATGATGATTGACTAGAACTAGACATGTCACGTTGCGAAACAAATGCAATAGACTTGTTGGGGTTTTTACGTGAGATGATGTCAATTTCATGAGTTTTCAATTTAGAATAAAGCACGTCTAAAGTAAGAGAACTCATGACAGTAGATTCACGAATAGATGTAACTTTCATCTCCCAAATTGACATATCTAATGCTCCTAACAATTGTCTAGCATTTTCAGCATCTGAAAAGTTAACATTGACACTACGCAAGTTGCTGAGAATTTTATTAAAGCAAGCAAAAAGGTCGTCAATTGACTCACCGGGTTGCATCTCAAAACACATGTATTATTTATTGAACATATCTTGCCTTACCTCCTTGATCGTATTGGATCCTTCATGGTAGTCACAAAGAGCTTTCCAAACATCATATGCAGATCGGAGGTGTGCAACACGGTCGAAGTCGCTTTGAGTCAATCCTTGGATGATCAAGTTGCGAGCCTTGTTGTTGTTGTACCCATCTCTCATGTTCGCAACCTTAACTTGATCGTTGGGTGGTACATCGAAGTTCCGGTAGACCTTTTCCCATATGGCGAAGCCTTGCGCCTGTATGTAGGCCTCCATCCGCGCCTTCCAAACCTGAAAATTGATGCCATTGAACACACAAGGTTTTGCGGAGTACTTCTCCATGATGGTTAGTCAAAACACGTGCAAATCACAAAGATTAGAGCACCTTGGCTCTGATACAAACTGTAGGATTGAAGAGCACGTGAAAAGCTACCAGAGGGGGGGTGAATGGTAGATTAAAACTTTTCACAGCGGAAACAACAAAAACCCCTCAGCAAAAAATCAATCGGTTAAAGAAACCGTGTGTGCAAGTGTTTTCAAACGTGTTCAACCGTGACAAATCAAGTAGAGAGGTAGAGAATCAAGTCACGGATCTATGCAACAAGAATCACTTGAAAACACGAAGTAAAACTTGAGATACGATCAAAACATTAAACGAAGATCAATCTGTTCTACCCGATATAAAACAGATCTGCAACGCTGCAAAGAAACTCGTGTATCTCAAAAACTACAGATCCGAAGCTCGTGAAAATTTCACAGATGATAGATAATTGAGTTTTGAAGACAACCCAAAAAGAATCACGTCAATCGGATCTGTAAAACTCGAGTTATGAACGAAACACCGAAGCAACGTCGGTCTGTCCAGAAACTCGGCGAGAAAGACTTGACGAAAAACATGTCGGACAAACAAGGCACAAAAGCTCCTCGAACTATGAACTTTATTCAATAGAAACACAAGAGGAACAGCCCAAAGTTCTCTACCCACGAGATCTCTGGCCTCCCTTGCTTTTATATCCAGCCCTCAGGCTAAACAATCCAATCTAGGACTCCTACTCCTAATTGGACTCGTATCCTAACTTACCATAACTGCTCAGGACTCTCCTATTCGCAGAAAGAAGCAATCGTGAGACTTCCAAACACCTTAGGAACGTCCTAAACATTCCTAAAACAACTCAACTTCGTGCCTAGCACGAAATCCTATCATAACCAACTCAAATCTTCCATATTTGAGCCATATCCGACTCAGCCTCAGCCTGAGTACGCAATCCAGCCGGTTGGACCTTTCCGACCAATTCTTTACGTCCACTTCTCTTCATCACGCCTTGGAACAATGTTGCCACGTCCATGCACTCCTTGCACACGTGCAAACACCTTCCAACGACGTTCACGCAACCTTCATTTGCACTGCCCTTGATCCAAACATGTTGTGTGACCTCCCGATCAACTCAACCACAGCTCCTCCCGAACTTGGTTGTTGGAACCTCATCTCCTCCCTGAGACTAGTCCAAGGATCCCGTCACCAGCCATGTCTTGAACTCAAGCAACACCTGCACATGAATAAACAACCAATTCTTCCGAGCACAAGTCCTCGACTTGACTCACGTTAGTTCGAAAACCACAACACCTTACATGAGCACGTCACATAAGCATGTTGCAAACCATATCAAATGATAACAGCCATAACCACCAAAACACACCAAAAACTTAGCAAATTAATACTAAGCAAACCTTCCCATAAAACAAGTTTGAAACATTGCGAGTTAAAAGCAAAAACAAGACGCTGCAGTTCTACGAGTTGAACTTCACGGGAGCTCCCTAAAAACAAGCTCCGGACCTCACAGAAGCTCTCCGGACCTTGCAGGAGCTCTCCGGACCTTGCGTCGGTCCTTGCCAACACTTGGCGGACCTAACAAAGAACTTGTCGGACCTTGCCACAGAAGAATGTTTTGGCAATATTCAATACTTTGATTGTTAATGCTAACTTTTATCCTAATTTCCAATGTATTCAGCACACATAGGTCTCACAAACAGGTTACCCTCGTGTAGTTTCTTCTAGGCTTAAGTTGTATAGGAATCGATACAAGTCGGGTAGTTGGAAGCTACTCGTGAGGCTAGGATTTTGGTTCAGATGGGGTATGATTCTAGAGAATGAAATTCCTGGAATGGAAAATGAGACCCAGCAGAGAGTAGGAGCAGCAGGAAGTTGGGCCTGTGTTGCTGTAGCTCTGTTTGTGTCGGTTAAGGACCGATGCGTATGCCGCCCTATTGAGCAAGTTTGAACAGTACCGGATGCATACTGGAATTATGGGGTCCAGGAAACCGATGTAACTCGGGTACTCTCGTGTCGAAACTTATACCACCATCCTTTGGGGGTTGGTGTCAGAGGTGTAAATCCACTAGCGGAGCAACTTCGACGTGTTCCAGGTAGTGGACCTTCTGATGGGTTGGTAAAACTGGTTCGGCATTGGAGTGACGGGTGAAAGGTTGCTGCATACAACATAATAAAGAGCTCTTGTGTGAGTCTTTCGAGGCGGGTGTATGTGGCGTGTGTTCCGGGTGTGTCCTGATTCGAATCACCATTGTCAAAGTGTTCGCTACGACACTTCCCCCGGTCTGCTTGGAAGCAGCCCGCCGAGGTTCTTTTTTCGGTGGGGCTAGAGGACCACGAAGGTCTGAGCACAATGGCGAGAGAGAGATACACGAGAAATTACGTGGTTCCGGCCGCCAGAGCGTAAAACCCTATGTCCACGGGAGTGCTTGGTTTATTGCTTGCTCGCGTATGAGGATGAGTTGGCTGGGTCGTGATCCCTTTGCCTGGAGGCTGTCCCGGTCCTTTTATAGCCCAAGGCTGGGGCAGCTACAAGGTGGCCCGGGGCCCAACATGTGGCCCCGTCGCTATCTGTCTCCTATACATTAACTATGGGTATTTACAGATACATGCATTGTCATTGTCGGTGGAGTTAAGGCGTGCCGCATTACACGCCTGGCTTCTCTGACCGGGTGGCCGGTGATGATGAAGTCCCCGTCTTGTCGCAGTGTCCTCTTGCTCTACAGGGTGGCTTCAGCGCCGTGAGGAGACACTGTTGCACCACCATGCCTCGCTGCCATGTCTTTCACCGTAATGGCGAATTAGACAGAGGATGGAGGCGTGCGTTGTGCACCAAGCTTCTAGGGAAGGCGCGAGCCTTCAATGCTCGGCCTGGCAGTGCTCCTTCCTATTTACTCCTTGACCATCTGCCCGTTGCTCGTCGGAGTGACATTCGGGCGGATGGCACCCGAGACACGCGTCTCCACTGGAGCCGTCTTGAGGAGTAGCGGGCGATCTGGAGCTGCAGGACACGTGGCACATCCGGAGCCTCCCCCAGGGGGAGTTACACCCAGAGTCATTGCCCACGTGGCAGCACTGGAGGCCTCCATTCTAGGGGTCGGATCCAGAGCTGCAGGACGCGTCGCACTCCGGAGCCCTCTCTGGCTGGGGGTGTGGCTCAGAGGTTCCGGGCACATGGTAGTGCTGGAGCCCTCCTTGGTGGAGGATGGGGTCCGACACTACTGTACACGTGTCGGCTCCCGAGCCACCCTCGACCAGTAGTCAGGCTCAGAGCCTGAAGACACGTTGCAACCCTGGGACATCCCATGGGGCCCAGAGCATGTGACCTACGCTGGGGCCCGATTAAGCTGGGAAGGCGGGGCCCAGGTGCTTTTTACCCACTATGCGGGGGTACCTGGTTCGTAGGGTACCGACAGTGGCCCCCGGGCTTATCTCGGGGGAATTATTGATCCCACAGGTGGGGCCTCTATCTCTCTGGCATCATGGGTTTGGTTTTTCAACTCAAGGGAATCAAAATGGCGGGAAATTTTTGCATAGTTTGCGAACGGCCGTCCCTGGGAGATGAAAAGGATGTTCGTCCTAAGCGTTGTGGGCGCACTCAATCGAAGTGGCAGCGCATCGTCGCGTTCACTCTAACTTGACCGGTCATGGTGTGGCAGCCGAGGGGTTGCCTCGGGGCTATTACTGCGACTGCCCGTGACTGTAGGGGCACTGTGCTGCTTCCCTCGGAAGATGCCGGACGTTACCGAATTTATACTCGCCTGTCCCATTGGTGCCTGACTGGTGGGCCTGGGCCCTACCTGTTATTGGCGCGTACTAGGGCGACGTGCTCGAGGGGTCACCTCGGGCTATTTTCTTGTGGCGGCCGATGAGCCAGTCGCACCGCTTCCATCAGAAACCGCCGGACATTACCAAAGGGTTATCCTCTCGGCCTCCAGTGGCTGGCGGGTGGACCTGAGTTCAGCTCATTACTGGGGGAGTTGAATAGACCACGGTGTGCAACGGTGGTAACCCAATAGTCGTGCCTGTTGTGCTGCCTGAGGCTGCGGATAGGTATAAAAGGAGGTCTTGCGGTTGTAGGATGGCACTCCTCCTTGCCATGTGGCCTTCGTTCTCCTCCTGCGCGCTAGAAGCCTCTGCTTCCCGACGCTCTCGCCCACTAGATGCCACCTCACTGGTGATCGTCTTTGTCTACTTCTAAGAGATCTTCGTATGTGTGTGGCCTTCGGTGAGGTTCTATGGTACATCCCTCTCCCTGATGGGCCGGGATAGAGGCACAAGCCATCCTGATGGCATGCCGATGGTCGGGGAGGCTGCTGGACAGGGTCTTCGACCCGCAGTGACCCCCGACACCAGTGTCGGGTGGAGCACATCCTCTAGGCACTTTGCGGCAAGAGGGCTGTCTGCCGGTACCGGAGGAAGGCTAAGTACGGAGTGATCAAGCCTTCCTCTTGGTACTGTTGTAGACATCAAAATCTGTCCTAGACGGCGATTTTGACCACCTTGTACTGGATGTTACTATTACTGTGGTCCAGCATGCATCACCTGATACAACACATGGATGTCATCGTTGTCTCAGTCCAGCATGCACTGCTGCCGACCTCGGTCTAATAGCTGGTGGCCGTATCACATTACAGAGATCGGCTTGGGGGACAACCAAGCAGCCCAAGGAGCAGGAGACTACTCGACTTGTAGCTGTTGAGTTCCTTAGTTGTCTTGTATCCTCTCTTGTGTATCGGGACCTCAATGTCAATGAAAATATCTCTGTTCCAAGTCCTTCATTGTCTTGTCTTGTACTTTTGTGTTGATGAAAAAGTGGTTCTGTTGATCTTCCTTCTATCAATCACTTGGTGCTGGGTCCGGTAGCCAGGACAATTTTCAGCTTCAGTGAGGCCCCCTGACCCTCGATGGCGCAAAGATCGGAGGGTCCCTTAACTTGCCAAAGCAGTTGACGTTTCCTTGTTGCTTGCCATAGATATGTACCCGGTTCCTTTTGCCGGTTGCCAGGGTCCGAGCGACTCGCTTAGTTTGACCAGTCGTGATGACCCCGTGGCAAACGGGTGCCAACATAAGACACAAACTCCGGGTCCTTCGGGAGGCATCGGCCTTTGGGGGTCCGAGAGTGGCTCTCTTGGGAGAGTTGGAGTTACGACCCCATGGACTGGAGCCATGCGACTTGCACATACACTAAGAGCAAAGGATGATCCGTGCCATGTAGTTGCATTTTCTTTGCTCGATGGCCCTATTATGGGTTATGGTCATCTGCTAAGCTACGGGGTCTGGGCAATTCGGTGTATTGACTTCCGGACCCCGGTTACCATCCTTCTCGGGGCGGTGTGCCGTCTGGGCCCCCCACACTCAGGGTGCTGCGCCAACAGAGGCAGGACACACTTGCTTAGGGCGCAAGACCAGTCTAAGTAGACTACATACCCTAGACCTTCTACTGACCAGACACTCTGAAGAGGGGAGGCGCCCCTCCAGCGTTACTGGACCCGAGCTAGAAGGCAGCCAGGGGGTCTGGAGGTAATACAGGTTCCTCAGGCGTTTCCGCCTTGTAGCAGGACCTTGGCCAAGGGCGAGACAGATAAATACAATTATGTACACGTCGAGGGGTACAAAAAAATATACGCAAGCTTGAAGGGGATGCTGTATTGGTAAGGGAGCGCAAAGGTCCAGAATGACCTAGCTAGCGCGGGCAGTACTTTGCCAATTTCCCAAGCTTGCTCCTCCTGTCTCTTAGCAGCATAAGTACCCAGGGCACCCAGGCAGTGTGGCTATCACTCATTCTAGGCCCCTAGCAACGTGAGGACCCTAGGGGAGTTCTGCCCTTGTCTTCAGCTTGTCGCAGTCAACGCTCTGAGTCTTCTGCTCTTTGCTAGAGCGGTCCGATGCCCTACCCTCATGATTTACCAGGATGGCCCCTGGTAGGTGTGGTCACTTGGAGGGGGACCATACCTACCAAGTAAACTGGATGATGTAGGGTGTTAGCATCGGGCCTCCGAAGGGGTCCGAGTCACCACGTACTTATTGAGACGGTCTGGGTTTGGACGACGCGGTCGTCCAGGATGCGGTTGATGCTTTGTCTAGCGGCATGTGCCTCCTGGCTCCCTGACACCGCTAAGCTACAGCGTCGGGATGCCCAGCCATCATGCCTCTAACGGTCATGAGGGTAGGGTCATTTGCAGCGTATGCGCCGGTGTGTGCATCTTCTTGGCTCGGAACTGATATGCCTCGCATCTCTTGACCGGCTCGACGGCATCCAGGGGGGCTATCGGCCAGTAAAAGCCATGCCGGAAGGCTTTACCGGCCAGCGTGTGGAACACAGCGGTTGCCACACTCGCCCTCATGGATCTCTGTGAATATCTTGCAGCCTTCCTCCCGTGTAATGCACCGCAATAGATCGTTGTCAGCACCACACTGGTAGAGATCTCCGTCTACCGGTATGTATCTTCTAGCCATACGAATGATCAGTTCAGCGGATACACGTTCATCAGGAAGGATATTGTCTTTCAAGCAGGTCCGGACCTCCGTGATCCCTGCATCAGACCTTCCTGAGCTTTTCGGATCTTGGGCGCCGGGTTACACGGAGCTCCCGGTGATGCATACGATCCTTGGCGAGCGCCATGGTTGCAGGGCCGCCGGGACTGCCAGCTTCGAGGTGCTGGGCTCGCCCCCTTTCGCCTGGTTTGGCAGGCCAGACTGTATGATGCAGTAGCTTCCTTTCAAAGGTTCCTTTAGGGACCGGAGTCCATGTAGAGGCTTTTATTTAAAGGTTGTCTGCCACCACGTTGTTGGCGCAGGGGATATGGCGCTACTCCAAAGCATGAAATCCCTTTTCCACCTCTTGCACGCGGATAAGGTAGGCAGCTGGCTGTGGATCGGTATAGGAATACTCCCGCTCGCCCTGTTTGATGGCGAGTTGGGAGCCTACTTTTAGCTAGCTTCTGCCGTATACCTAAAGAAAGGGCAGTACTTAAGCCAAATATGAGCGCTTCATACTTTGCCATGCTATTGGTAGCTTTGGAGTCAAGATACACCATGTACTTGAACTGCTCTTCTAACTGCGAGGTGAGCAGGACCCCTGCTTTGGCACCTCGCTCGCGCGAGGGCCATCACAGAAGAGTGTCTAGTGGGGTCCGGTGAAAACCAGGGCTCTGGTTCAGAGCCACCGTCGTCTTGACCCCCCTAGGCAGTATGGAGACGGAATCAATTCCACCCCAAATGTGTAGGTCTAGCATATAGGACTAGCATGTAGGACGGCTCTCATCATGCCATTTACAACTGCTATGCATGAGCCAACATAGATTGTAATGGAGCACAGAGGACATGATTCATTTTTCCTTATTGCTGGCTTCCTTCGGGCAATAGGGGGCAACAGGCCGTGCAAGAAGGCAGCGATTCTCCCCGGATACCGAGAGTGCCTGGACCCTTCCGGGACTTTAGCTGCTCTAAGCTCCGTCCACAGTCCCTATGTTACCCTTATAAGAAAGAGAAAAAGAAAAAATATTCTACCACTACATGGGAGTAGACTTACAGAGGTGTCTTATGGCCTATGGTCTGGGTAGAGGTTCCCATCCCTCATAGCAAGGCGGACACACCTGGGAGACATGCTCGTACTGGCCGGGGGATAGGCTTGTTACTCCTCCTCGAGAAAACTCTACCGAGGCACAAGGTGGCCCTTCCCTGGGCCGCCTGCTCTTCACGACGGAAGAGGGACCGCCTGGTTAGGCGTGGAGTGTCTTATGTCGCTCGCTGTGATCGGAGCCGGAGCCCTCTTCTTGATCATAGAGGATCTTTAACACCCGCTTGGCGTCTTGGAACTCTATCTCCTGGTCGTCGCCGTCCTCCGCGCCAGTCTTCTATTTGTCCTCCCGCTGGTGGGAGGGCACGCCGTCCTTGCGCTGCTGGCGGAGCTCTCGGAAGCGCTCCACCAGCCTCTGGATCTCCTGGCACTCGCTGGCGCTGTGCTGGTTAGTGTCGTGGACTGGGCACCTCTGGGCACCATCGTTGCTGCCAGACGGCTGTTGTGACAGACCGGAATCCGTACGCCCAGGATCTCAGAGGGTGGTGCCACACGATGCAACACCCGACAGCACACCCCATAATGCACACATGTATTACATAGAAAACAAACTGAATATGTACAAAGTAGTACAAACCTTCAGTTTACATTTATCTACAGAGTCTACAACAGCGGAAGCTAAATTTTTACAACTCACACCCACCTAACTAGCAAAAGTCGGTTGTCCAGCCCTATGGACAACCCACACTAGCTCCACTTCTCAGATCAGCGTGGCGTGTATGGCTCCCACTTAGCCGTGGTCCTCGACGGAGGGTAACCCTCGCCGGTGGACTCGTACCCCAAGTCCATGGGGTAGTCCTCACCTGCAAAACACTCATAGCAGCAACAGTGAGCACGATGGCTCAGCATGTCTTGACCGACGCTCCTACACACGAAACTCTACATGCAGGACATAACCAACATAGGATGACACATTGCAGCAAAGGACATGTCTACAAGTTCATCCTTAATTCATCTTTTAGCCACAAGTTAACAGTTCATGGAATCATAAATTTAGTGAGCAATATTTGGTGGCACCCATGTAACAATACAAGTTATTCATAATAGCAATATTGAATCACATCATTTCATATGTTAACATACGTCACGACTCAGTGACCAAGTGGTACTCATCACCGCGAGGGATGGCAAATCGACTCGATATACACCTGCAGGGGTACCCTAAGAGCACGTCACATACGCCCACCCGTGGAGCTGCACAGCATGCTCACTCGATGTTGTACAGGACAACCTTTCACCAAACAGCCCAAACGTCGAACCGATCACACCCAAACAGACAGGAGGTTCCCTACACGGAGCATCTCTCAATGCCCATTTGTGGATTTCTACCTTGCTGCCCTAAACCTACACCTATAAATCGGTGCGTTATGCCTCGACGCCTGGAGGTATAGGTTACATCAGTTTATCAGGGCCCATATATCCGATATGCCTTTGGTATGTTCAAACTTGATCAGCGTGGGCCGCACACGGATCGGTCCTCAATCACAGGGACAGGGCTTCACCCACAAGACTTCCTCTTGCTGCGCCCTAGCCCCTGCCTAGTCCCATTTTCTAACTAAAGTGATCTCACATCACTCGAACCAATCCCGTGTGTCCCAACGCTTATACTCTCGAGTAGATTTGAACTACTCGACTTGTACCAAAGTCTATGCACATTAAGCAGAGCATATACTACTCGAGGACTTAGAGACTTGACACGACCTCACGGCCTTGTCGAGCCAGGATCACGCTGAGGGGTGCTGCGTTGCACAGCACCGGATAACGCACATCAAAGATACAAAGCGGAAGCAAAGTTTTATTACATCAACAGATTTATGAACATTTGTACAATAAAATATGTTCTGTCTACACTCACGGGCGTAGACCACGCATCGAGTTCACGTTCAGCCCGTGAATGTGTCCTCGCTAGCACGCACACACACTAACACGGCGGCGTGCACGACTCCCACTCGATGGGGTTCCCCTCCTGGGGTTCCGTCTCTTCCTTGGGAGTCCCTTCCTCATAAAATCCTGCAAAAGCTTCAAACACAAGCAGTGAGCACGATGGCTCAGCAAGACTGACCCGTCTCTCCTATACATGAAACTTCTACATGAATGGTTTTAGGGTACATGAGGTAAAATAAGTTGCAAAGGACTCGCCTAATTATTTGAACCTTACTTTCAAGTTTTAGCAGCAGGTTGTGGAGAACCTTACGCTAAGGCACATGAGAGAGCCGCAATCAAACAAGAAACACTTTTCTCTCATGTACTTTGTCCAAAGTTGAAAAGAACTTTAATTAGCTCTAAACTACAATAATACATTAACAAGCAAAGTATATCCTTCAAATCATCAAACTTTTAACATGTATCTAAGCTGTTCTTTCTACGTCTCGGTACAGTGAACAAGTGGTACTCACTGACCGCGAGGGATGGTGATTATAATAGATTTACACCTGCAGGGTTACCCGAATAACCCGTCACGTACGCCCGTACTTGATGTTGCCTACAGCAACCATCATGGACGTCGTACGCAACCACCTTTGAACCGTCAGCCAAATTTTTAACCGGTCCTATCATCCCGAGCAAGAGGTCTCTGCGCGCACATCCGTCGTGCCGCCAGCCGATTTACACCTCAATCTCTCAACCTACCCTCTGAACGACAGGCAATGCCTCAATATCCAGCTACCCAAGTTACATCGGTTTCCCGGTTCCCATATAGCCGGTAGGTCTTCGGTACTGTTCTAGCTTGTTCAACAGGCCCACACACGGCTCGGTCCTCAATCTACACAAGCGGAGCTATATCACCCAGGCCCCAAAGTCTTGCTGCCCTTACTCTCCGCTCGGTCTCAGTTTTCTTGCCATGTATTTCATTTCCTATGTTTACCCGAGTCGAGTGCCTCTAGCCTATCCTCGCGAGTAGTTCCAACTACTCAACTTGTACCGAATCCTACATTATCTTAGCATTGCAGTAGCTAAACGGGGTTTTCAATCCTAATCCCAACCCATGGTTTTCTTGGCTATGCATTTGGGTTTCAAACAAGACTCTAATGCTAGAAGTAAGTGGGTGCTCAAAGTAAGTTCTCAAAACAGTAAAAAATTTGTAAAAGGGTTAATGCAAACAGGAGCTTGCCTTGGTGCTCTTGGTCGTAGGCTAGCTGCTCTTCCGGAGTGACAAAGTCTAAGACTTCGGGTTCCTCCTCAACCTTAGCGACTACATGAGATAACATGTATATGTATCAATTTAAATGCATTTGAATTGAAATTAAACTTGTGAAGACTGCAAGTCTTACTAGACAGTCCCAGGGACCCTGAAATTTTTACTGTGGTTTGGTTACAACCTAAACAGAGACGTGGCCAAGTTTTATTTGCAGCAAAGATCATTTGAGCTCTCCACAATTAATTATGTACTTGACCTTAATTGGAGCTCCTACGGAGTTCTAGGGATTTCCATGGAGCAAGCCATGACTTTATGAAAACTAGATTTTCAGAGAGTTATAATGGAGTTGGTCTCACTTAATTTGAAGATTCCTAAATATAGATATGAGCTAAACAATTTCAGAGAAATTCTGAAAATGTTTCTGGATATTTTCTATTTTCTCTGGAACAGTTTTATTAATCACACCATTAGGTGGATGAAATGAGCTCAAATGGATCTGAAATTGTTATGGTTATCTCAGGGATATTTTGGTGAAAATCCCAGCAAAATTTCAGAAATTTCCTCCAAAGGGTTCTCTAGTTAAAATTCTAAACATTATAAATTTTGAAGAATTAATTATGGAGAAATAAGGATTTTCATAGAGTGAAACTTGATTTTCTGGAAAGTACACAGAGAGCTGAATCCAACAAAAGTTTGGTTCACTGGTTTGGAGCTTCCTAGCCAAAGTTATGTGGGTTTGAAGTTTGAATTAAAACTGAAAAACGGGAAATGTTTAAAACACTGCACGTGGGTCCCACGCACAGTGCCTTCGTCTACCTCCCGCCAGCGCCCGAGAGCGCGACGTCCAGCAACGGTGGCGCGGTTCATTCTCGGCCGCTACTGCCTAATTTTCGACGCGGTTTCTTCCTACGTGATCCTTGGAGCACGGCGCACACACCGGGCACCTTCTCGGACCTCAACATCGCCAGAAACCTAGTCGGCGACGGTGGAGGCGGAAGATGAGCTCGGGTCCGACAGCGCTAGCTCGTCTCAGCGGTGAACATGATCAACCAATGGGTCGCAAAGCACCATGAGGCATGAGGAAGCTATCCCTGCCCTCCTCTTGGCTGGAGATCGCCGGGAAAGTAGACTTCACCGGCGACCCGAGCCGTTTTCACCGGCGATGGGCAAATTCTGGTGCTCTACTCACTGGGTCGATCATCACCACTGGGATTTTGCTGAAGTGACCGTGAGGTGTTACTCTAGCTTCAGCCCGACCTGGATTACCAGTGATCAAGTGATCACAATGAATTTTGAGTTTTGGTCCTCGGTGTTCTATACGGTGATCCTCGGGAAAAGTGGAAATTCCGGTTAAGCGGCGCTAAGAGGGACCTAGTCAGTTCGGGGAGAGCTACTAGACCTCGATGCTAACCTCAGAGACACGTTTGTCATGCTGGTGAATCTTTGCGCTGCTCGGGCGACGGCGTCCAGTCGGAGGAGCTCTCGGGTTGACAGAGCAATGGAAGATCGGCTCGGATAAGCTCCTCCGAAGCTGATCACGAGCAGCTGAGGGCTGTAACACGTCGAGCAAGGGCCGGCGGTGCCGTTTGTGGCCTTAGCTCGTGGTGGAAGACACTGCTTTGGCCGGTCGATGGCGAGGCGATGCGGTGGGGCTGTGCGGCGATCGGCTCGGGTTTCTCAGCGCTGGGCACGTTGAGGCGGCGTGAAAACGGGCTGCTGCCGGCGGCAGCTCGCAGCTAAATAGCTGGGGACATCGGTTTGGGGCTCTGATCGGCGACCAGAAGGTGGCAGCGGTCTACAGTGCCGTGGCGACCTCGTGGGCACGCGCAAGACCCGAGCTGCGGCGACTTAAGTCAGTTAAAACACTGGTGAGGCTGACATGTGTGTCCCACCCCAGTTTTAACCTCTGAAATTGAATTTCCCCACTGCTCGAAACAGTAGAGACCCAAATAACCTTGGTCATTTGAATTATCTACCCTCTGGCTATTTGAATTGGATAGAATTCAAATTGGGGTTTGTTTGAATATATTTTAAGCACCTATGCAGTTTGAAATTCAAATAAAGTTTGAATTTGCTAAACTTAGCTCATGTCAAGATCAACTCCAAATGGAGTGAAAATTGGTGTGTGAGATCACAAAAATGTGCTGAGTAAGAATATGCCTCCCACTTTTGAATTCATGGTATGGAAGTAGTTTGAATTTGAATTTGAGTTCAAACTACCCTCTTTCTAGTTATACCCAAAAAGACCTCAAAATGTTTAGGATTTGGGTGAATTTTGGCATGGACATTCCTATCAAGGTGTAGGAGTTTTTCATATGCCCAGCCCCTATATGATGCATGTGGGAAATGCCACTTTTGCATTTTTTGAATTTATTCTCTAATGAGCATGTTGATGGTGTTTACTTGCTCTTCAAATGTATTCATAAAGTTTCTTCAAATGAAGTGTGTGTGTGGTGATGAACACTTTGAATATGTGCCCAAAACCTTAGGCCCTTACATTCCCCCCCCCTTAAAAGAATCTCGTCCCAAGATTATAAGGTGAACATGAGAGAGAGGACAGCGGAAAAATTACCGTGTATGCGACGTGAAAAAGTCGGGGTGGTTAGCGCGAAGAAATCCTTTGCTCTCCCTTGTCGCTTCGTCTACGGAGTGATTACTCCATAGCACTTTGTAGAACCACAACGTATGGTTGCGTGTGGTTTGGACCTTTTCATCAATAATCTGGACCGGCTCCTCCTGATACGTGAGATCCGGTTTCAGTTCTGCTATATCCTCCAGCTGAATGGTAGTTGATAGCTTGAGACACTTCCTCAGATGGGATATGTGAAATACGTCCTGCACACTGGAAAGTGTTTCTGGTAATTTCATCCGGTATGCTACTGATCCACATCTTTCTGTAATCTGAAATGGACCGATGAATCGGGGTGCCAACTTTCCTCTCACCCCGAATCTGTTCACGCCCTTCATTGGAGACACACGTAGGTGTACGTGATCCCCAACTTCGAACTCAAATGGGCGTCTTCTCCGGTCCGCATATTGTTTCTGTCGGGATTGAGCGGCTTTTAGGTTCGCTTGAATCAGACGAACCTTTTCCTCCACGTTGTTGACAATATCAATCCCAAAAGCAACCCTTTCGCCAGACTCACACCAATTCAGTGGTGTGCGGCATTTTCTCCCGTATAGCGCCTCGTAAGGCGCCATCTTGATGCTGGCTTGGTACCCATTGTTGTACGAGAACTCGGCCAATGGTAAGTGATCACCCCAATTCTTACTGTGGTTGATAGCGCAAGCTCGTAGCATATCTTCTAAAATTTGGTTTACCCGCTCGGTTTGCCCATCCGTCTGCGGGTGGTACGCTGAACTACGGATCAGCTTCATCCCCAATACAGCGTGTAGCTGCTCCCAAAAACGGGACACAAATAAAGTGCCCCGATCCGATATGATGGTGCGGGGTACGCCATATAAGCATAGGATCCGTGAGATGTACAATTCAGCATACTTCTTGGCGTTGTAGTTTGTGTTTACCGGGATGAAATGGGCAACTTTGGTGAGCCGGTCGACAATTACCCACACAAAATCATGCTTCTGAAAAGTGGTGGGTAAACCGACAATGAAGTCCATGCTCACATCTTCCCACTTCCAGGCAGGAACGCCAGTGGTTGTAACAGTCCCGGTTTCCGCATATGATCTGCCTTCACCCTTCGACATGTATCACACTCGGACACGTACTTTGCGATCTCCCGCTTCATCCGTGTCCACCAAAACTTGCTTCTGAGTTCTTGATACATTTTGTTGCTGCCGGGGTGAATAGAAAACTTTGACAAGTGAGCCTCATCGAAGATTTTATTCCGTAACTCCGGGTTACGGGGTACGACGATCCGGTCCTTGAACCATAGGACGCTGTCTCCATCTTTTCGGAAACATTTCAGCTCCCCACTGTCTATATGTCTCCGCAAATGCGACATGCCCTTGTCATGTTTCTGAGCTGCCGCTATCTCTTCACGGATGGTGGGGATGAAAGCTAAGTTGTAGAGAGTTCCATGTGGAATCACATGCAATGGTAGCTCGCTCTCTTCTAACGGTGTGATGGTCAGATTGTTGACGTGTGACTTGCGGCTCAGCGCATCCGCCACTACGTTTGCCTTGCCGGGTTGATAATGGATCTCTATTTCGTAATCCTTTGTCAAATTTAACCATCTTCGCTGCCTCATGTTCAGCTCTTTCTGTGTGAATATGTACTTGAGGCTTTTGTGGTCGGTATATAAATGCACGAGGTTACCGAGTAGGTAGTGCCTCCACATTTTAAGTGCGAGCACCATGGCAGCGAGTTCCAAGTCGTGAGTTGGATAATTCTGCTCATGGTTTCTGAGCTGCCGTGATCCATACGCGACCACTCTTCGGTCTTGCATCAGCACACATCCGTGCCCAATGCCGGATGCATCGCAGTACACATTGAACGGTTTTGTTGTGTCTGGCTGCGCCAAAACCGGTGCTGATGTTAGGTGTCTCACTAATGCCTTGAACGCTGCTTCACATGCTGGACTCCAAACATATTTGGTAGCCTTCTTCAGCAGCTCTGTCATAGGCTTGGCAATCTTTGAGAAGTTCGGAATGAACCTTCGATAATATCCCGCAAGTCCGAGGAAACTCCGTACCTCATGAACAGTTCTCGGGGACTTCCGATTCAGCACTTGGGTGATCTTACTCGGGTCTACAGCGATGCCCTCCGCTGAGATAATATGCCTGAGAAAAGGCACTTGCGATATCCAGAATTCGCACTTGCTGAATTTCGCGTATAGCTTGTGATCCCGCAGCCGTTGCAAGACTATACACAGATGCTTATTGTGTTCTTCCTCCGACTTGGAATATACCAATATGTCATCGATGAAGACCACGCCAAACTTGTCCAGCTCCGGCATGAATACCGAGTTCATCAAATACATGAAGTGAGCTAGAGCGTTGGTGAGGCCGAAGGACATGACCAGGTACTCATAAAGCCCGTACCTCATCGAGAAAGCTATCTTCGGAATATCCTCAGCCCGTATTTTAATCTGGTGGTACCCGGATCTTAAGTCCATCTTGGAAAAGATCTTTGCTTCGACCAAGTGATGAAACAACATGTTGATCTGTGGCAACGGGTACTTATTCTTAATGGTTACGGCGTTTAATGGATGATAATCCACGCAAAGCCGCAACGTCTCGTCTTTCTTCTTCACGAATAATGCTGAGCAGCCCCATGGCGAGGAGCTCGGCCTAATAAAACCATTCTCCAGCAGGTCCGTTAGCTGAGTCTTCAGTTCAGCCAACTCCTTGGGCGCCATCTTGTACGGACTTCAGGATATTGGCATGGTTCCCGGCGCAAGTTCAATCTTGAACTCCATTTCTCTGTCGGGCGGCATCCCCGGCAAAACATCCAGGAACACGTCAGGAAACTCACGGACTACTGGAATGTCTTCCAATTTGATGGTTGTGGATTGATACACACTTGGAAGTTTTATTTCTAGACTGTCCAGAAATAAAGAGTGTCACTCGTGCATTTCTGGGTGTAGATGCACGACTCGGAGGACGGTGTCTAAAACAGCGGAGTGGCGGGTTAACCACGGCATCCCTAAGATGACATCGACCTTCCGTCCCTCTAAAATTATGAGAGACGTAGGGTATACTCTACCCGCTAAGCATAATGGTACTTTGGAAACCATCATGCTTGTTGAAATCTTCCCACCCGGTGAACAAATCAAATATGAACTTTCGGTGGGTAGTATTTGCAAGCTGTGTTTAGCAATGAAGGCTTGGCTAATAAAATTGTGTGTGGCGCCTGAATCAAATAATACTATGGTGGGATGTTGGTGGAGTTGAAACATACCTGCAAGGATCGGCTCTCCCTCCGGCACGTCCTCTATGGCAAGTTGGTGGATGGTGCTGGGCCTAGGGTTTGCCCGCCTCGTATTAGTAGGGTTCCGGGGCTGATTCCTCCCCGGAAGTTACGGTGCAACTCCACCGCCTTGCTTCTCAGGACAATTGTTGGCGAAGTGTCCTGGGTGACCACACTTGTAGCATGTGGCTGCTGCTGGTCCGGTGCTTGGGGGACGAAAGCCCGGCATGCGCTGGTGAGGTGCATACGCACGTGGCATCGCCCGCTGCTGCTGTTGTTGCTGCGGAGGTGGTACTGGCAGTGCCGGCCGGAATTCCGGTGGAGAATATGGCCGACTGCGGAATGGCATCAGCCTCTGTGGTGGCTGCCAGCGTGGACCCGATGGTGAGCGATTCACCATCCGATATTTCTGAGAAGGACCACCTCCTTCTCCGCTGCTTTGCGGCGCTCTTCGCTTCCTTTCCGCCGCCGCTAACTCCTTGCCGGAGTCCTCCTGAACAATCGCAGCATCAATTATATCATTGAGGCTGCCGCGATTGAACATCGCCAGTTTGTCCTTCAGGAGCGGGTTAAGCCCCTGGTAGAAATGATCCCGCCGCTTCTCGTCGGTCTCGGCGTGATACGAAGCGTAGAGCGCAAGATCATTGAACGCCCTGGAGTATTCCAGCGCGTTCTGGCTCCCTTGCTGCAGGCGTAAGAACTCCTGCGTCTTCCTCTTCATGAGACCTGGCGGAATGTGATAGGCCCTGAAGGCCGTCCGGAATTCCACCCAGGTCAAAACTCGCTCGGTGGGTTGCGAAGCACAGTAGTTTGCCCACCACGCGCTCGCGGATCCCTGGAGCTGTTGGACCACAAACTGAGTCTTGCGCTGCTCACTCACTTGGAGCAGCCCGAACTTCATCTCCATCGTGTGGAGCCAGTTGTCCGCATCGAGGGGTTCATCCGCCCTTGGGAATACCAGGGGATGAGTAGCCAGAAAGTCAGAGTAGGAGCTCTGTTGGTGCTCCTCATGATCTTGACGCCTCTCTGGTCGAGACGTATTCGCAATGAGGGTTTGCAGCAACTCCGTGTGCTGCTGATGAGAGCCCGCCATCGCTGCCACAATGTCAGCCAAGGTAACCGTTGGCAGTGGCGGTGGCGGTTGTTGCTGTTGCTGTTGCTGTCCCGAGGAATCCTTGGGAGGTGGTTGGGAGGTCTCTCCCCCCTGACTGGAACCCCCAATGTCCGGGTCGGCACGAGTACGAGTCATTCTGAAATTCAAAACAGCAGCGATCAGCATATGTCATACATAAAATTCCATATGAAACAGTAGGTATTGAAGTGACACATGAATAATTTGCACAACATTCACATATATTGATAAAGCATAAACTTTATACAAGATACATTAGTCTCGGGTCTCCGAGAAGTCATGCTCATGTCGTCACCACCTATACATACACTACTGTCTACACGACATGTCACTGATTACAAATTTTTTGGTTACATCACCCTTGCTGCCCTACTTGGCAACAGTAACCTCCTACTCGGAGTAGAACTCGACCTCCTGCGGGTCGTCCTCCTCCGCTACCTCTGCTGGTGGCTCTGGGTCCACAACCTCCTCTTCTGGCTCGGGTTCTCCCATTGCCGGAAGACCCAAAACCACAGGTGCAGCACCTACCACCGGTATGCCCATTACCGGAGGTACGAGGTCCTGCAACACGTGCACCTCATCCATGGCTTGGTTGTAGGCCTCTTCCCAGCCTTGCCCCTCCTCAATAGCATCGTCCCGCTCTTGAGTAAGGACCTCGTTCTGCTTGGTCAGGGCCTGCACCTGTTGTTGCAAAGTCGTGATGTCAACACGGCTTTTCTCTTCGCCTTTTTCAGACGATGCAACTGATTATGTTGTTCGTTCAGTCGCTTAATGGTCGGAAGGAGAACATTGCGGAGTTCTTTGTGAGCACTCTCAAAATGATCTCCACGGATGTTGCTCTCCTTGAGCTTCACGGCGAGACATTCCGTATGAACAGCTTGGCTGTCCATCACGGCCTTTCCCACCCTTATCTGGAGGCTGAGGTTCGCCTCCGCGGGGTTGTACCTTGGGCGACCCGGATCTGTTGCCTCCATGTACCTCCCTTCCCACACATGATTAGCCCGTCCCTCCACCAGAACGAGTGCGTATGGAGTGCCCTCCATAGCTCTCACGTGTAGTTGGCAGAAACACGACATGGTGTCGCGGGCTGCCACTTGCCACATTCCCTCCGGCTGTCTACCTCTCACCGTAACGGTGAACGGCGCCCAACCAGGTGGTGTAGGCCCTGCAGGAACTTCGACATGGATCGTCCACGTCTTGTTCCCCTCCTCGCCTTCTTCCTTGGCGAAATACTGCGGCATCTTGCTGTACCCGAAATATTGAAGCATTTGCCTCAACGCTTCCGGATGGCCGCTGTGGTGAGAACAGTGAGATTCCACCCACCCGTTCTCCAACTGTCTATCCGCTGTCATCTGTAGAAACATATTTGAGAAATGTCAAATATTTATTTGAACAGTAAACCATTGAGTTATAACATAAAACATGTCATTGAACTCATAAACTTGGAAACATAGTTCAAACATACACAAATTTGACTGCTGATCTGCTGTCCAACCTGACAGCCCTGACCAGTTTCAATTTCAATCTGATTTAGACCATGTTAAATGCAAAACCAATTCTGGAGCTCAACATCAAAGCTAAAGCTAACGTCAACAGCTTTGCATAAAGTATTTTCTTGGCCAAAGATCTGTCCTGATTCAAAAGTTATGAGATGTCAAAGTTAACAGAATTTCTGGAGAAAATTGGACAGCACCTCCCTGCTTGAGGTACTGATTTGATCCAAGAATTCCAGTTAATTATACAAAAAATTTGACAAAACTTTCTTTTACAAAGTTGTAACCCATCTCGTGAAATTTTCAGAACTACCTCATTTTTTATTTTTGGATTTCTATTAAGGACGTTATGCTAAATTTATAGAGAGTTACAGAGAGTGTTTGCTCTGCCCTATTTTCTGGACAGTTTCAACTCTACTGCATTTTTCGATTGGTTATGGGATGAAACATCTCTGGAGATCAACAGAAAAGTTGTAAAGCTCTTCCAAACCTTTCTAGACATGTATCATATGACCCCAACCTTGAAAGAACTCAACCTCTAACCTCTGACTAACTTCAGCCTTATTTCAGCTGAAAACAGGGGATTCTGTCCTTAGTATCCTATAAGTTGAAAACTTGTTAACTTTGAATATCCTGATTAAGGGAAGGAGTTACATCAAGTTTTAGTGCTCTGGATTAAAAATTTCAAGTTTTACAATGCAGTTGCTCATTTAGTGGGGCGTGACGTCGATGCGTCACCAGATCATGTCGGTACTACGTCCTCACAAAGAAAAACCTATACCAGACTTAGCCGGATTCGTTAGTTCAGTGGCACTAAACGTCACTCGCACACGGATGCTACACATCTACCATTTTGTGGTTAGACTACCTGCAGATAACTCAAACAATCGTCAGACTCGGATGCACACCGAGCCCGGTATCCATACAGTTCGTACACCCGACCGTCATCACTCGCCCGAATGTTCTCAAGCCAAACACGCCTTGAGCTACGTGTTCATGTTACTTACCACGTGACGGGGTCTCCCAAATTGCCCAAAGCACGCCAGGGACAGACGTTGCTTGAATACCCCAAACGACATGAAGAGTCGTAGAGGATATTAAAGCGGGTCGGGTTACCTGCCACCCGTGGGGCTCCACCCTTCAGCTTGTGCGCACTGGTGGACAGTGCTTATGTGCACCCCCAAGACATAAAGCGTCCCGAGATGCACGATTTTCCAACATAAGCAAATAGGTCAGTATGCCACTTTCTATACACTAATAACATCCTTATATGGGCTACTAACTCGTTCCTCACCGAATTTTTGAAAAAGATGACTTTTGTAGTGCGTTAAACCTCAAGCGAGCTCTGATACCACGCTGACATGACCCCGCGGCCTTGTTGTGCCAGGATCAGCTGAGGGGTGCTGCGTTGCACAGCACCGGATAACACACATCAAAGATACAAAGCAGAAGCAAAGTTTTATTACATAAACAGGTTTATGAACATTTGTACAACAAAATATGTTCTGTCTACACTCACGGGCGTAGACTACGCATCGAGTTCACGTTCAGCCCGTGAACGTGTCCTCGCTAGCATGCACACACACTAACACGGTGGCGTGCACAACTCCCACTTGACGGGGTTCCCCTCCTGGGGTTCTGTCTCCTCCTCGGGAGTTCCTTCCTCATAAACTCCAGCAAAAGCTTCAAACACAAGCAGTGAGCATGATGGCTCAGCAAGACTGACCCGTCTCTCCTATACATGAAACTTCTACCTGAATGGTTTTAGGGTACATGAGGTAAAATAAGTTGCAAAGGACTCGCCTAATTATTTGAACCTTACTTTCAAGTTTTAGCTGCAGGTTGTGGAGAACCTTACGCTAAGGAACATGAGAGAGCTGCAATCAAACAAGAAATGCATTTCTCTCATGTACTGTGCCCAAAGTTTAAAAGAACTTTAATTAGCTCTAAACTACAATAAGACATTAACAAGCAAAGTATATCCTTCAAATAAGCAAACTTTTAACATGTATCTAGCCTGTTCTTTCTACGTCATGGTACAGTGAACAAGTGGTACTCACTGACTACGAGGGACGGCGATTATAATTGATTTACACCTGCAGGGTTACCCGAATAACCCGTCACGTACGCCCGTACTCAATGTTGCCTACAGAAACCATCACGGACGTCGTACGCAACCACCTTTCACCCATCAGCCAGATATTGAACCGGTCCTATCGTCCCGAACAAGAGGTCTCTGCGCACGCATCCGCAGTGCCGTCAGCTGATTTACACTTCAAGCTCTCAACCTACCCTCTGAACGACAGGCAATGCCTCAATACCCAGCTACCCGAGTTACATCTGTTTCCCGGTTCCCAAATAGCCGGTAGTACTTCGGTACTGTTCTAGCTTCTTCAACAGGCCCGCACACGGCTCGGTCCTCAATCGACACAAGCGGAGCTATAGCACCCAGGCACCAAAGTCCTGCTGCCCTTACTCTCCGCTCGGTCTCATTTTTCTTGCCATGTATTTCATTTGCTATCTTTACCCGAGTCGAGGGCCTCTAGCCTATCTTCACGAGTAGTTCCAACTACTCGACTTGTACCGAATCCTACACTATCTTAGCATTGCAGTAGCTAAATGGGGTTTTCAATCCTAATCCCTGTAAGGGCCTCAGTTTTTGACACCTACTTGAAGTGTTCATCACCACACCACACACCTCATTTGAAGTAAGTTGATGAACACAAATGAAGAGCAAGTAACCACCATCAACATGCTCATTAGAGAACAAACTCACATATTGCAAAAGTGGTATTTCCCACATGTGATATAGGTGGGCTGGACATATGAAAACTCCTACACATTTCTAAGGATGTCCATGCCAAGTTTCACCCAAATTCAAAACCTTTTTGAGGTCATTTTGGGTATAGTTAGAAAGAGGGCAGTTTGAAACCATATTCAAATTCAAACTGTTTTTATCCCATGAATTTAAAAGTGGGAGGCATATTCTTATTCAGCACATTTTTGTGAGCTCACACACCAAATTTCACTCCATTTAGAGTTGATCTTGACATGAGCTAAGTGGGACAAATTCAAACTTTATTTGAATTCAAAATTGAACTTGTGCTGAAATTCATTCAAACCAAATCCAATTTGAAGTCTACTCAATTCAAATGGCTCATGGGTGAATAATTTGAATCACCAGGGGTATTATGGGGCTCACTGTTCACAACAGTGATTAGGAGTAAATTTCAGAGGTTAAAATTGGAAGTGGGACCCACATGTCAGCCACTACTTCAAAACAAACCGACTGAAACACAGCTCACTCGGTTCCCGGGTGCAGTGCACGCGCGCCACCGGGGGGCAGCCGGCGCCAGCTCCTGCTGCGTGCCCCAAGCCGGAGACCGGTCGCCGGGCTTCTTATCCCCTCCCCGGCGTGCTCCCATCACTTATTCCCCGAGCTACCGACGCACTCGGCCGTTCTTCCATCCGAGTTCCACTGCAACCGCCACCGCTCGAGCTCACACTTGATCAAGTCCGATCACTCGCGAGCTCAGCCTCCTCCACAGCAAAACGGCACTGGGAGATCATGAGCAACCTCCTAGACCCCGGGTTGGCCAGTGAGTAAGCGTCCTCGAGCTGTACCAAACCGTTTCTCTGGCGAACCGAGCATCGCCGCCGATCGGGCTCTCGTGGACAGCACAACACAGCCGTTGTCACGTCCTCTTCTCTACACAAGAAAGGTGTGTGATTGTATGTAGATGGAGTAGCCAAAAGCCGTTTGGCGATTGATCAACCCTCGGCCGAGAATTTCCATATTTACTCTCGATCAGTTCATAAGGACTGAGCTCACCTTCGGGTGAAATTCGTGCTCTATACACGAGGGTTGGGCAAACCCGTTACCTAGTAGCTTCTACGCATGTTAGCGCCCACGCTCGAACTGGAATCAGCGAAAACCATCAAGGATCGGCCATGATATGGCCGTTTTCCCCGCCGCCGTGGCTAAGCACCTCGGCTCACCGTTGAGAGCATAGTTGCCGGCAGTTCTAGCTTCCACCCAGCCCTGGTTCGTGTTCCCCATGCTCTACTGATGCTCTCCGCCTGATTTCCGATCGATTTGGTGCACGGGAGAGCGGAACCGACCTCACCGGAACCCTAGCAGGTGCTGTCACCGGTGCACACGGGTTTCCGGTCATCACCGGCGGCCGGCGATCCCACCATCGAGTCCAGGGGGTCAGTAAAGGGGCAGGCGGCGAGTTTCGGGCCGGGGGTCGGCCGGGAACTCAATTCCGGTGAAGGTCGACGGAGACCGCCGCCGCCGTGCAGTTGGCGCGAGGAGAGAGACGACGCACTGTGTGCGGGGCCCACGAGCAGGAGTTTAAACTTTTTCCCAAATTTCAGTTTCAGTTCAAACTTCAAATCCTCATAACTTGAGCTAGGAAACTCCAAATTGAGTGAACCAAATTTTTTTTGGATTCAGCTCTCGGAGCACTTTACAGCAAATCAAGTTTCACTTCATTAAAACCCTGATTTCTCCAGAATTAATTCCTCAAAATTTAAACTGTTAGGAATTTTAACTGGAGAAACCTTTGGAGTAAAATCATGAAATTTTGCTTGGATGTTCACCAAAATGTCCCTGAACTACCGTAAAAATTTCAGACCCATTTGAGCTCATTTGGTCCACCTAATGGTGTGATTAGTGAAACTGTTCCAGAGAAAATAGAAAATGTTCAGAAACATTTTCAGAATTTTCTTTGAAATTGTTTAGCTCATATCTTTAGCTAGGAACCTTTAAATTAAGTGAGACAAACTCCATTAGAACCCTCTGAAAAACTAGTTTTCAGAAAGTCATAGTTTGTCTCATGAAAATCCTTAGAACACCCTAAGAGCCTTCAATTAAGGTCAAGGACATAATTAATTGTGGAGGGCTCAATTGAGCTTTGCTGCAACTAAAACTTGACCAAATCTCTGTTTAGGTTGTAACCAAGCCACAGTAAAAGTTTCACAGTCATTGGGTCTGTCTAGTGAGAGTTATAGACTTCACAACTTCAAACTCAAAACAAATGCATTTAAATTGATACATGTACCTCTTCTATCATGTAGTCGCTAAGGTCGAGGAGGAACCCGAAGTCCTAGACTTCGTTACTCCGGAGGAACAGCTAGCCTACGACCAAGAGCAGCAAGGCAAGCCCTGGTTTGCATTAACCGTTTTTACAAATGTTTATTGTTTTGAGCACTTACTTGAGTATTTTGATTCTTTGTATTAGAGTCTTGTGTGGAAACCCAACTGCATAGCCAAGAAAACCATGGATTGGGTTTAGGATTTACCAACACCGTTAGCTACTGCAATGCTAAGATAGAGTAGGATTTGGTACAAGTTGAGTAGTTGGAACTACTCGCGAGAATAGGCTAGAGGCACATCGCTCAGGTAGAGATAGCACATGATACACATGGCAAGAAAGATGAGACCGAGAGGAGAGTAAGGGCAGCAGGACTTTGGGGCCTGTGTGCTGTAGCTTCGCTTGTGTCGATTGAGGAACGAGCCGTGTGCGGGCCTGTTGAACAAGCTAGAACAGTACCGAAGACCTACCGGATATATGGGAACCGGGAAACCGATGTAACTCGGGTAGCTGGGTGTTGAGGCATAGCTGGTCGTTCAGAGGGTAGGTTGAGAGCTCGAGGTGTAAATCGGCTGGCGGCACTGAGATGCACGTGCATAGACCTCTTGCTCGGGACGATTGTACCGGTTCAACATTTGGCTAACGGGTGAAAGGTAGTTGCGTACGGCGTCCGTGGTGGTTGTTGCAGGCAACATCGAGTACGGGCGTACATGACGGGTTGTTCGGGTAACCCTGCAGGTGTAAATCGATTATAATCACCGTCCCTCGCGGTCAGTGAGTACCACTTGTTCACTGTACCGTGACGTAGAAAGAACAGGCTAGTTACATGTTAAAATGTTGCTGATTGAAAGATGGACTTGATTGTTAATGATTTGCTGTAGTTTAGAGCTAATTAAAGTTCCTTTCAACTTTGGGCAAAGTACATGAGAGAAATGCATTTCTTGTTTGATTGCGGCTCTCTCATGTACCTTAGCGTAAGGTTCTCCACAATCTGCTGCTAAAATTTGAAAGTAAGGTCCCAATAATTAGGCGAGTCCTTTGCAAATGGTTTTACCTCATGTACCCATCACCCCTCATGTAGAAGTTCCATGTTTAGGTGAGACAGGTCAGACTTGCTGAGCCTTCGTGCTCACTGCTTGTGTTTGAAGCTTTTGCAGGGTTCTATGAGGAAGGGACTCCCGAAGAGGAGACGGAACCCAGGAGGGGAACCCCGTCGAGTGGGAGTCATGCACGCCGCAGAGTTAGTGTGCGTGTGTGCTAGCAAGGACACGTTCAAGGGCTGAACGAGGACTTGATGCGTAGTCTACGCCCGTGAGTGTAGACTGGACCTATTTTGATGTAAACATGTTCATAAACTCGTTTATGTAATAAAATTTTGCTTCCGCTTTGTACCTTTGATGTGTGTCATCCGGTGCTGTGCAACGCAGCACCCCTCAGCGTGATCCTGGCTCGACAAGACCGTTGGGGTCGTTTCAGCGTGGTATCAGAGCTCGCTTGAGGTTTAACGCACTAAAAAGGTCATCTTTTTGAAAAATCCAGTGAGGAACGAGTTAGTAGCCCGTATAAGGATGTCATTAGTATATAGAAAGTGGCATACTAAACTATTTGTTTATGTCGGAAAAATCGTGTATCTCGGGACGTTTATGTCTTGGGGGTACACGTAAGCGCTGTCCACCAGTGCGCACAAGCTGAAGGGTGGAGCCCCACGGGTGGCACGTAACCCGACCCGCTTTGATATCCTCTACGACTCTTCATGTCGTTTGGGGTATTCGAGCAACGTCTGTCCCTGGCGTGCGTGGTGCAACTTGGTAGACCCCGTCACGTGGTCTGAAACGTGAACACGTAACTCAAGGCGTGTTTGGCTTGAGAACATCCGGGCGAGTGATGACGGCCGGGTGTACGAACTGTATGGATTCCGGGCTCGGTGTGCAGCCGAGTCTGACGATTGCTTGAGTTTCTGCAGGTAGCTTGACCGCGAAACGGTAGACGTGTAGCATCCGTGTGCGAGTGACGTTTAGTGCCACTGAATTAATGAAGCCGGCTAAGTCCGGTATAGGTTTTTTCCTTGTGAGGACGTAGTACCGACATAATCTGGTGACGCATCGACGTCACACACCATTAAATGAACAACTTCATTTAAAACTTGAAGGTTTTGATCTAAAGTAGTAAAACTTGATGTAACTCCTTCCCTTGAACAGGATATTCAAAGTTAACAAGTTTTCAACTTATAGGTTGTTAAGGACAGAGCACTCTGTTTTCAGCTGAATCAAGGCTGAAGTTAATCAGAGGTTATAGGTTGAGTTCTTTCGATGTTGGGGTCATATGATGCATTTCTGGAAAGCTTTGGAAAAGCTTTACAACTTTTCTGTTGAGATCCAGAGGTGTTTCATCCCTTAACCAATCGAAAAATGCAGTAGAGTTGAAACTGTCCAGAAAACAGGACAGAGCAAAGACTCTCTGTAATCTCTCTGTAAATTGAGCATAACTTCCTGCATAAAAATCCAAAAATAGAGAATGAGGTAGTTCTGGAAAGCTTGTGAGATGGGTTACAACTTTGTAACAGAAAGTTTTGTCATATTAGGAACAGAATTAACTGGAATTCTTGGATTAAATCAGTACCTATAGCAGGGAGGTGCTGTCCAATTGTTTCCAGAAATTCTGCTAACTTTGACATCTCATAACTTTTTAACCAGGAAAGATCTTAGGCCAAGAAAATACTTTCTGGAAAACTATTGAATTTAGCTTTAACTTTGATGTTGAGCTCCAGAATTGGTTTTGCCTTTAACATGTCCTAAATCAGGTTGAAATGGAAACTGGTCAGGGCTGTCATGGGAACAGCAGATCAGAAGTCAAATTTGTTTAAAATTTGAACTATGTTTCCAAGTTTTTATGGGTTCAATAACATGTCTTATGTTATAACTCAGTGGTTTACTGTTTAAATAAATATTTGACATTTCTCAAATATATTTTCACAGATGACAGCAGATAAGCAGTTGGAGAACGGGTGGGTGGTGTCCCACTGTTCTCACCGTAGCGGCTACCCGGAAGCATTGTGGCAAATACTCCAATATTTCGGATATAACCAGATGCCGCAGTACCTCGCCAAGGAAGAAGGCGAAGAGGGGAACAAGACATGTACAATCCATGTCGAAGTCCCTGCAGGACCTACGCCACCCGGTTGGGTGCCGTTCACCATCACGGTGAGAGGAAGGCAACCGGAAGTTATGTGGCAAGTGGCAGCCCGTGACACCATGTCACGTTTCTGCCAACTACACGTGCAGGCTATGGAGGGCACTCCATACGCGCTCGTTCCGGTGGAGGGACGAGCTCAGAATGTGTGGGAAGAGAGGTACCGGGAGGCAACAGATCCGGGTTGCCCAAGGTACAACCCCGCGGAGGCAAACCTTAGCCTCCAGATGAGGGCGGGAAACGCCGTGATGGACAGCCAAGCTGTTCATACGGAGTATCTCGCCACGAAGTTCAAGGAGAGCACGAGCCGTGGAGACCATTTCGAGAGTGATCACAGCGCACTCCGTAATGTGCTCCTTCCGACGATCAAACGACTGAATGAACAACACAATCAGTTGCGTCGTCTGAAGAAGGCAAAGAAGAAGAGACGTGTTGACATCGCGGCGTTGCAAGAACTGGTACAGAATCTGACCCAGCAGAACGAGGACCTTGCTCAAGAGCGAGACGAGGCTATTGAGGAAGGCCAAGGCTGGGAAGAAGATTATAACCAAGCCATGGACGAGGTGCATGCATTGCAGGACCTCGTGCCTCCGGTATTGGGAATACCGGTGGTCTTGGGCCTTCCAGCAATGGGAGAACCCGAGATGGGAGAAGAGGTGGTAGATCCAGAGCCACCAGCAGAGGCACCGGAGGAGGACGACCCACAGGAGGTCAAGTTCTACTCCGAGTAGGGGGTTACAGTTGCCAAGTAGGGCAGCTAGGGTAGTATAACCCAACTTTTGTAATCGGTGACATGTCGTGTAGACAGTAGCGTATGTATAGGTAGTGACGACATGAGCACGACTTCTCGGGGACCCGAGAATAATGTATCTTGTATAAAGTTTATGCTTTATCAATATATGTGAATGTTGTGCAAATTATTCATGTGTCACTTCAATACCTACTGCTGCATATGGAAATTTTAAGTAAGACATGTGCTAATTGCTTCTGTTTTGAATTTCAGAATGACGCGTACTCGTGCCAACCCGGACGTTGGGGGTACTAGTCAAGGGGGAGAGACCTCCCAACAGCCTCCCGAGGACTCATCGGGACCGCAGCAGCAACAACAGCAACAGCAAACACCGCCACCGCCACTGCCAACAGTTACATTGGCCGACATCGTCGAGGCAATGGCGGGTTCACATCAGAAGCACACGGAGTTGCTGCAGACTCTAATCGCAAATACGTCTCGCCCAGAGAGACGTCAAGACCGTGAGGAGCGACAACAGAGCTCCTACTCCGACTTCCTGGTGACTCATCCCCCTGTATTCTCAAGGGCGGATGAACCTCTTGACGCGGACAACTGGCTCTGCGCCATAGAGATGAAGTTCGGGCTGCTCCAGATAAGCGAGCAGCGCAAGACTCAGTTCGCGGTCCAGCAGCTCCAAGGATCCGCGAGCGCGTGGTGGGCCAACTTCTGTGCTTCACAGCCCACCGACCGAGTGATGACCTGGACGGAGTTCCGGACGGCCTTCAGGGCCTACCACATACCGCCAGGCTTGATGAAGAGGAAGACGCAGGAGTTTCTACACCTGCAGCAAGGGAGCCGGAACGCGCTGGAATACTCCAGGGCGTTCAACGATCTCGCGCTCTACGCGTCGTATCACACAGATACCGATGAGAAGAGGCGGGACCACTTTTACCAGGGGCTTAACCCGCTCCTGAAGGACAAGTTGGCGATGTTCAATCGCGGCAGCCTCAACGACATCATTGATGCTGCGATTGTTCAGGAGGACTCCGGTGTAAAAGTCCCAAAAATGTGTATGAATAAAAACTATGGTTTGAGTTCATATGTGTGGCAATGATATGAAAAATAGGACTTGCTAAAACTTTTCTTCATGCAAGGTAATACATGGATGAACATCCAACATGAGGTTCACCTTTTTATTTAAAAGTGTTGAACCAATAAGGAGTTAAATACCTCTTTGCATGTAAGTTTAAAATTCTGATTTGAAATTCAAAGTTCACACATGGGGTGTTCAAGAACTTTGATTAAAAATGCAGCCATATAGTTGGAATTATAGGTAGGAGTTTGATCACTAATTTTCTATTTGTAGGGTGGGCTCAAAAAGGGAGCTAAAAAGAAGATATTGCAAATTCTAAACCAAATTCAGATTTAGTCTTGCAAATTCAAACTGAATTTGAGGAATTCAAATTCTAGCCCACCTTTTTAAACTTAAAATTCTGGGGATTAAAGAGATCAGCTTGAACAGATATTTGGGAGGTACATGTGGAGTGGGACCCACATGTCATAGAGCTAAAGGATGAGCCTTGCACCCTAAGTCTTAGCCTCAGTGGGAGATTTTCCCGAACAGCTCACGGGCTCCACCGAGGAGCTTGCGGCGCCAGCTCCTGCTGCCGGTCTCCACGCGCTGGCGCCCCGAGGGCGGTCCTGACCGCGTCTTCAACGTGATCACGTGCCCCCTGACCGAAGCAAAGCGCAGTTGCCTTCTTCTCTCACAAGCACACCGAGCGACCCGAGCTCCTCCCCTCCGCTCTCGGTCCAATCGGAAGATCGGCAAAACCACCGGGCCTCCTCCTCCCCCGAGCTGCTAAACACTCCCACGAGCTCAACCTCCACCTCCCTGACCCACGAGCAAGTGAGCTGCGGCCTCCGGTGCCCGAGAACGACCGCCGCCGTGGTGACATAATCCGTGAAAGTGATCGGGCGCTCGTGGACAGCCCTCCACAGCGGGTTTTACGGCCGAGCGATCACACCTACGGACATGCACGGGTGCGGTGCTGCTCTCAGCCCAAGCTCAGGCCGTGCCGCAAGCTATCGGCGGTGAATTTTGAGGTTTTTCTCCGGCGACCTCATTCCGAGCTTCCGGTATGATTCTTTCAAATTCTTGCCCTCTGATCCTCCTTAAGTCATCAAATTTGGCACATAGACGCTGGATTAGCCGGCGGTCATTTCTCCTTTAGGATCCAGCGCATGAAAACGCCTCAGCACGACGGAATTCGAGCTCGACTAGAGGTGTTCATGGCGGACCCATTCGGTCGCACGGCGACAACCTATTTACAGCCACTCCCGAGCCATTTTGAGGTCGTGCCGATCTTCCTAGAGCTGCGCTGGTGCTGTAGGGCGCGTCGGCGCAGGTTTTGGCGGGCTGGAAACCCTAGGCAATGCTACCGAACCTCCACAGTGGCTGTCGCACGTCACCGGCCATGTTCCGGTTGTTGGCAGCCCTAGCAAACCCCACAGCCGTGTTCCTCGGTGTCACAAACTCCCTGGCGGCGAGTTTCAGCTCAGGCGGTGGCCGGAAACGGTGAGCCGGCGAGCTCCGGCGTCGGGCCGGCGAGGGGGAGCGCGGGCGCGGGGAGGAAGCCGGAGGAAGAAGACGAAGCGTGTGCCCCGCCTGTCAGCAGCTCAAATTTTAAACCCGAGATCGGGTGTGGCCGGGATCCCGTGTGTTGGCGCGCAGAGACGCTGTGGCCCGGTGTGGCTTCGCTTCTATTGGCTGGAATTCAAAACAGTGGGTCCAGCCGGATTTTCAATAGGAAAATAATTCCAGACTTAGCTCAATATTTAGAAATTCATATCTCCCTGTAGAAAACTCCAATTTGAGTAATTCCAATTGGGTTGGATTCATCTCTCTGAGTTCTATCCAAATATGAACTCTGATTTGCATGAAAGTCAATATTATATTCTGGAAAATTCTTTGAAGGTTTTCTGAAAAAGAATTATTGAGGGAGTTTGGGTTATCCAAAAGTCCCCAAATTTTGCCAGAATATTATTTAGCATATTTTTGACCTACTAGCAAATTTTCAGCTCATTTGAAGATCATTTGAGTAGGATTTTGCTAAATGCAAACTACTGTGTTCAAAAGAGTCCAGAAACATTTTCAGAAAATGTTTCCCACTTCTAAAATCTGTTCTGAGCAATCCATAGCTCCAAAAATCATAGGAAAATTTAGGCAAGCTCTATGATACATACTTGGAATTTTAGTTCACTTAATTGGGCATGAAAATGCACATTACTACAGAATTAATTCTGTTGAGTACAAATACTTAAAGAATTGTTCTGGGAGAACTACTAAGTAAAAGGGCTGAATTTTGGACCAGATTACTCTCATGTGATCAAGAACTCACATGTAAATTATTAGCCTAAGATGAGTCCTGGAACTCCCTGTTCTTGTTCTCCATACTTGGGTATATGTGGGAATACTTAAGAGATATGGTGAGAATTGGGGACGACACAATATGACTCCACATTAGCTGCAATTTGGCAAGCTAAATCCTTTGGTAGTATAGAACCTGCTGTAAAGGTTTTGAGGCCATTGGAGTTATTGTTCTTCAGTTGCACTCAAAGCTTTTCAGCTTATCTATTATGTTCATTAGGGAACATGATTAGTGGATAGCTAATGTCTTTAGGACAAATTAGTTTATTTCTGTTCTTTGCACAACAGAGGCAAACCAAGCCATGCTGGGCTTTTCCACACAACCTCTGTTCCTAAGAGATTAATTCTATAACTTCTTTCCACTACATTCTATAAAACATGTGCATATGCATTTCAAAAGGAACCTCAACAAAGGGGATTCAAAGGAGCGATTTATCGAAGTGGATCAAGCTCTGGAGAATCAAGGATGGATCTGCAAGGACACTAACTATTATATACGACTACCCTGCAAAACAGGCAAGCTCAGGTTTGCATTTAACAGCTGTTAAGTTTTTATTTTGTATTCACCTTTGGTTAAGATTTGAACTGTGCATTAGGTCTAGTGTTTGATACTCCTCTTGCATAGCCAAATGACCCATGGAGTATTGGGTAGGTGTCTTTCACCGTGTAGAACTGCCATGCTTAAGTACGGTTCGGTAGAAGTCGAGTGGTGAGATGCTACTCGCTGTTTCAGGAACAACAGGGGCATACGGGATTGGTTCATAAATGAGGTAGCAAGTTGAAGTTGAGACCGGAAGGTTGTAGGGGCAGCAGGACACAGGGGCCTGGGTGCTATAGACCTGTCCGTGTCGGTCAAGGACCGATCCGTATGCGGCCCTGTTGAACAAGTTTGAGTTGTGTACCGGACTCATGCTGGCTATATGGGACCCAGTAAACCGATGTACCTCGGGAAGCTGTCGTTGGGACTTTTCGGGTCGCCTCAGGCGGACGGCCGGTGTGCAGTATGTGGGGAATATTCTCATGACATCTCACGTCAGAAGGTGCACCATGATAGTAGCTACTGTACGGGGCGACTTGATCGATTCAGCGGGGGTGAAATGGGGAAAGGCTGCCACGTACGACGTCAGTGATGGTTGTTGTAGGCAACGTCGAGTACGGGCGTACCTGTCGTGTACTCCGGGTATTATTGATTCGAATCATCGTCGCTCGCGGAATGGACCGAGCATACTTGTTCTCACAGTCATGACGTAGTAAGATCTCGCATGAGAAAAGAACTAATCATATTGATGTGAAGTATTATACTAGCGTTGTATTGGATCTTGATGAATAGGCTAGTGCAAACACGATTCTTTTATGCCATGAGCAATTTACATCGGGGGAAAGCGTTTCTTGTTTGATTGTGGACTCCCGATGTAGCGTGCCCAGGGTTACTTAAAATGCTGCAATTAATACCTGAAAGTAAGGATTCACTTTTAGGCGAGTTTAATTATGCTTATGCCAGCCTATGTTAGGTTCATAACCTCACTTAGAGTTTCATGTTTAGGGTGACGGTTAAGCCTTTCTGAGCGTTATGCTCACGGATGCTATCCGAGTTGCTTTGCAGGTAATTGACTCGATGCTTATGAGAAGGGGTGCCGATGAGACTCGGGAACCTCCGAGTTCTTACTCAAAGAGCATCCTCGCCGCTGCAGATTGTCTTCATGTTGCTAGTAAGAAACGTCCGCGGGCTGGACCGTTTCTTTGTTGCTAGTTTAGCTATGAGTCGTGAGAGTGATAGTCTTCCGCTGTAGTCTACTCTGATATAACTATTTGTAAAACAATCTTGTACGCTTCCGCAAACTATTTATGTAATATGATGTGTGTTTCTGCAACCTCTGTGCTGTTGGGTGCCGCATAACACGGCACCACCCGACGAGGTCCTGTGGGGCCGTCTCAGCTGGTATCAGAGCTGCGTTGGGAACAGAGCATGGATTGAGCATCATATTATGTCAAAAACTTAGGATACGGTGAGATAACGGTACTAGGCCCACATAAGGACTATTATTAGCATATAATGAAGGTGGCAAGCTAACTTATTTGTTATGTCGAAAAACCGTGCATCTCGGGACGTCTATGTTCTAGGGGGTGCACGTATGCGCTGTCCACCAGTGCGCACAAGCTGAAGGGTGGAGCCCCACGGGTGGCAGGTAACCCGACCCGCTTTAGTATCCTCTACGACTCTTCATGTCGTTTGGGGTATTCGAGCAGCGTCTGTCCCAGGCGTGCGTGCTGCAATTTGGGAGACCCCGTCACGTGGTCAGTAACGTGAACACGTAGCTCAAGGCGTGTTTGGCTTGAGAACACCTGGGCAAGTGATGACGGCCGGGTGTACGAACTGTATGGATACCAGGTTCGGTGTGCAGCCGGACCTGATGATTGAGTGTGGCTTATGTAGGTGCTAACCACGAAAACCTTAGTGCGTGTAGAACACGTTTGCGAGTGACCGTTTTAGTGCCACCTAATGATACGTGTATGCCGGTGTAATCCGGTTAGGTTTTTGTTTGGTGAGGTAACGTAGTACCGACATATGTCTTACGGTGCATCGTCACCGTACTACACTGGATAGTTTTCTTTCCTAAGAAGAAATCATTCATGACTAACTTCCCAACTAAATAATGGATGTGATAAAGCACATATTAGTTACTGATCTCTTCATTTGAACTAAGTTTAAAAAAAAAGAGACTTGTTAGGTTTCTTTTGATCTCAAAGACAGAGTGCTCTGTTCAGACAGAAATTTTTCTGGGCTTTAACAGAGCGTAACTCTGATTAGCTTGACCCAATGGAGGTGTTTGATACAGTTCTGGAAAGTTTATTGAGTGCTCTACAACTTTTCTGTAGAACTCCAGAGCCAAATCAGACATCAAACTTGTTGAATGTCCAGTTAAATGCAAACTGTTCAGAAAACAGAACAGCTACAACCTTCTCTGGATGTTTCTGTAAATTGGTCATAACAATCTGTAGAAAATTTTCTAAGGGTCATATGATACACCGTTGTAAAGGTTATGAAATTTTCAACAATTTTGCAGTTCATAGTGTGTTCAAAATTTTACCCCATTTGTATGTAAAACTGTGATGAAAACAACCACATACAAAGGAGGTGCTGGCAAAATTTACCCAGAAATTCTGTCGACTTTGAACAATCATAACCTCTGTTCCAGAAATGATCTAGGGTCATGTGAGTACTCGTTGGAAAGATACTGAAGTTAACTTTAACTTGGGTATTCAACTTGAGTTCTGAAAATGCTGGTAACTGGAACCAAATCTGGGTTAAGTACAGAAAGGTCGGTTCTGTACAGCAAATGGGGATGGTTTTCTGTTGGCTTTAGAAGGATGTGTAAACATGAAGTATTGTTATGCTTTCATAAAGTTTTAGCATGTTCATGTTTTGCATACTTTCACATACTGCTAGATCAAGTTGTGACTCCCCTCAAAATGATGCTTTTGCAGTATGGTGCGTACTCATTCTCCGAGTAGGACTGAAGGTTCTCATCGAGACGGTGATGACTCGACTCCACCAGGGGCACCGCCATCAACGGTATGGGCGGATATCATTGCTCAGATGGTCGAATCAAGTCAAGAGAACAGAAGACTACTCCAAGCCTTGGTACAACATGGCTTACTCCAACACGCGCAACAGGACGTTCCACCTCGGAACGCCTATTTGGATTTCTTGGCGACACAACCGCCAATCTTCACCGAAGCCAATGAACCAGTGGAAGCTGATCAGTGGCTTCGAGTTATGGAGTCCAAGTTTGGAGTGTTTGAGTGCGACGAATATCAGAAGACATCATTTGCAGCTCAACAGCTCCATGGAGCCGCCGGAAATTGGTGGTTCGCTTATCTTGCCATCGTTCCGGAAGGCCATCAAGTGGAATGGACGGAATTTCGTGAAGCATTCCGGTCTCGTCATATTCCTATGGGTTTTATCAAGGCCAAACAGCAGGAATTCAGAAACTTGAAGCAGGGGGATATGAGTGTCCTCGATTATGTCAGACGATTCAAGCTTCTGGCACAATATGCTCCTGCTTATGCGACGAGCGAAGCTGCAATGTGTGACTACTTTTTCTATGGCTTGAGTGCCATACTAAAAGAGAAGTTAGATTTGTTCAATCAAGGCAGTTACACCGAGTTTATCAGTGCTGCTCTGCTGCAAGAACAAGCGACACTTGAGTGTCAAGCAGAGAAGAGGGACCGGGAGAATGTGCAAGAAGACACACCAGTCGTTCCTCGTAAATACCGTGTGGTGTATCACACACCATCCGATGGAAGATGGCAATCACCAGTGAGATCAACTCCGTTCAGATTTCCTGCTCAAGAATCATGTCTTGAAGCAACACCTTTGCCGCGGCAACGAATGACACCTGTGGCATCATTGCTGCAGCCAAGTACATCAACTTCTCAACCACAAGTCAACGAAGAACCGGGGAAACCTCCGTGTTCTTATTGCCACCGTTCAGGGCATTTTAGGCAAGAATGCCGGGAGAAGTTGGTGAACACCAGACAGCCATCATCATCAGGTGGTATGCCGCCACCTGCTCCAGTCAACATAACAGCATTGCAATCCGGGAGTGTGCAACATCTGGCTATTGAGGATGTCCCGGAGGGAGCACCGGTGTTAGCGGGCATGTTCACTCTCAAAGACGTGCCTGTGCTCATACTTTTTGATTCCGGTGCAACCCACAATTTTATCAGCAAATCATGCGTGGATCAGCACCAATTATCCACCAATACTCCCACAACGAGTTATCTTATACGTTCACCGGGAGGAAATATCTCTGCCAATCAGATTGTGTCCCGAGCAGCTTTGTGTTTGGGCAGAAAAATATACCCAACATCGCTAATTATGTTGGATAGGCAGAAGATAGACATTATATTGGGGATGTCTTGGTTAAATCGTCATGGTGCCATTCTCAATATCGGTAACCGGACTGTCCAGATTGACTCGCCGATTCACGGACAGCACACGCTGTTTTTAGACAGTGAAAATCCAGATATGGTAGAGGCCTACCACACGGAAGCGCTGAAACTTGAAGATATTCCGGTGGTACGTGATTATCCCGACGTTTTTCCCGATGACTTACCGGGCATGCCACCCGAACGGGACGTCGAGTTTAAGATTGAACTGGCGCCGGGAACGACGCCTATCTCATGAAGGCCTTACAAGATGGCACCTAACGAGCTAGCGGAGTTGAAAGAGCAACTGAATGAACTCATGGGCAAGGGTTTCATATGACCAAGTTCTTCACCTTGGGGTTGCTCAGCGCTGTTCGTTAAGAAGAAGGACGAAACACTACGGCTATGTGTTGATTACCGTCCTCTAAATGCTGTCACGATCAAGAACAAGTATCCTTTGCCCCGCATCGACATCCTGTTTGATCAACTTATGGGTGCAAAGGTATTTTCGAAGATGGATCTTCGGTCGGGATATCATCAAATCAAAATCCGACCGGAGGACATACCGAAGACAGCTTTCTCGACGAGATACGGACTCTATGAGTACCTCGTCATGTCATTTGGGTTAACCAATGCTCCGGCACACTTCATGTATTTGATGAATTCAGTGTTCATGCCGGAGTTAGACAAGTTCGTCGTGGTATTCATCGACGACATATTGGTTTACTCCAAATCTGAAGAAGAGCACGCTGAACATCTGCGTATTGTGCTACAACGGTTGAGGGAGCACAAGTTATATGCCAAGTTCAGCAAGTGCGAATTTTGGATTGACCAAGTGCCTTTCCTAGGGCATATTATTTCAGCAGAGGGTATTGCCGTGGACCCCAGCAAGATTGAACAAGTGCTGAAGTGGGAATCTCCCAAATCAGTCCACGAGGTCCGACGTTTCCTAGGTTTAGCGGGGTATTATCGGAGATTTATTCCGAGCTTCTCAAAGATTGCTAAACCAATGACGGAGCTGCTGAAGAAGGGCACTAAATACATGTGGAATGCAGCATGTGAAGCCGCATTCAAAACTTTGGTGAAACATCTTACAACGGCTCCAGTTCTTTCTCAGCCAGACACGACGAAGCCATTTGATGTATACTGTGATGCATCCGGCATCGGTCTCGGCTGTGTTCTGATGCAAGAAGGGCGTGTAGTCGCCTATGGGTCTCGTCAACTGCGAAACCACGAGCAGCATTATCCAACTCACGATCTCGAGCTTTCTGCTGTGGTGTTGGCGTTAAAGATGTGGAGGCATTACCTATTGGGTAATCTTGTTCACCTCTACACCGACCATAAAAGCCTTAAGTATATCTTCACGCAGAAGGAGCTTAATATGAGACAACGGAGATGGTTGGAGCTCATCAAGGATTATGAAATTGAGATCCACTATCATCCGGGGAAAGCAAACGTGGTTGCCGACGCGCTGAGTCGGAAAGCCCACGTTCACAACTTGGCGGCTGCTGAGTTAGGAGACGAAGAACCAAGCCTCCGTGTCATTCCGTATGGCGCGCTTTATAATCTCACGCTTATTCCAACAATCCGTGAAGAGATTGTTGAGGCTCAAAGAAGAGACAGAGGTATGTCTCACATATGGAGAAGACTCGACAACGGAGAGATGAAATGCTTCCGGAAGGATGAGAACGGTACAATATGGTTTAACAACCGTATAGTGGTACCCCGTAATATGAAACTCTGGAAGAAGATCTTGGATGAAGCCCACCTGTCTAAATTTTCCATTCATCCCGGAAGTAACAAGATGTACCAAGATTTGAAACAGAAATTTTGGTGGACGAGGATGAAGAGGGAGATCACTAAATACGTATCCGAGTGTGATACGTGTAGACGGGTCAAGGCGGATCACATGCGGAAAGCCGGACCGCTACAGCCCTTGAAGATACCTGCATGGAAGTGGGAGGATGTGAGTATGGATTTCATCGTCGGATTACCACTCACATCCAAGAAGCATGACTCGATATGGGTGATCGTCGACCGGTTGACGAAATCAGCTCATTTCATACCGGTGAACACTCATTATCGAGCAAGGCAATATGCGGAGTTATTCATCTCTAGAATTATATGCTCACATGGTGTCCCGAAGACCATCGTTTCAGATCGAGGTGCGCTGTTTGTTGCTCGTTTTTGGGAGCAGCTGCATGCCTCGTTGGGCACCAAGCCGATTAGGAGCTCCGCATATCACCCTCAAACCAATGGACAAACTGAGAGGGTGAACCAAGTACTTGAGGACATGTTGAGAGCGTGTGCCATCCACCATGGTAGGAATTGGGATGATCACCTACCGCTGGCGGAGTTTTCATATAACAACGGTTATCAAGCGAGTATTAAAATGGCACCATATGAAGCTCTCTACGGCCGGAAGTGTCGCACACCACTGAATTGGTGTGAGTCCGGCGAAAGAGTTCTGTTTGGGATTGATCTTGTCAACGAAGCCGAAGACCGAGTTTGGTTGATACAAGAGAACTTAAAGGCTGCACAATCCCGACAGAAGAGCTACGCTGATCAACGGCGTAGGCCTTTGCATTTTGACGTCGAAGAGCATGTGTACCTTCGGGTATCTCCGATGAAGGGAATTCACCGGTTCAGTGTAAAGGGGAAACTCACTCCCGTTTTATTGGTCCTTTTGCTATCACGGAGAAGTGCGGACCCGTAGCCTACCGGCTGGAGTTACCGGCAAGTCTAGAGGGTGTTCATGATATATTTCATGTTTCACAGCTGCGGAAGTGCCTCAAATTCACCGCTGCTGTTCGCACTGAGGACATCGACGAACTGAAACCGGACCTGACCTACACCGAGCGACCGGATCAGATTTTGGATGAAAAGACACGGGTAACCCGAAACCGGACGATCAAATTTTAGAAGGTGCTGTGGAGTAATCACACCGCGGAAGAGGCGACGTGGGAAAGTGAAGATTATCTCCGCACCAACTATCCGGAATTTATAGCTTTGTACAGTTTGTAACTACCTCTCCCGTCTCGTTCCTCTTTTGTAATCTCGGGACGAGATTCTTTTAAGGGGGGAGGAATGTAAAAGTTCCAAAAATGTGTATGAATAAAAACTATGGTTTGAGTTCATATGTGTGGCAATGACATGAAAAATAGGACTTGCTAAAACTTTTCTTCATGCAAGGTAATACATGGATGAACATCCAACATGAGGTTCACCTTTTTATTTAAAAGTGTTGAACCAATAAGGAGTTAAATACCTCTTTGCATGTAAGTTTAAAATTCAGATTTGAAATTCAAAGTTCACACATGGGGTGTTCAAGAACTTTGATTAAAAATGCAGCCATATTGTTGGAATTATAGGTAGGAGTTTGATCACCAATTTTCTATTTGTAGGGTGGGCTCAAAAAGGGAGCTAAAAAGAAGATATTGCAAATTCTAAACCAAATTCTGATTTAGTCTTGCAAATTCAAACTGATTTTGAGGAATTCAAATTCTGGCCCACTTTTTTAAACTTAGAATTCTGGGGATTAAAGAGATCAGCTTGAACAGATATTTGGGAGGTGCATGTGGAGTGGGACCCACATGTCATAGAGCTAAAGGAGGAGCCTTGCACCCTAAGTCTTAGCCTCAGTGGGAGATTTTCCCGAACAGCTCACGGGCTCCACCGAGGAGCTTGCCGCGCCAGCTCCTGCTGCAGGTCTCCACGTGCTGGCGCCCCGAGGGCGGTCCTGACCGCGTCTTCAACATGATCACGTGCCCCCTGACCGAAGCAAAGCGTAGTTTCCTTCTTCTCTCGCGAGCACACCGAGCGACCCGAGCTCCTCCCCTCCGCTCTCGGTCTGATCGGAAGATCGGCAAAACCACCGGGCCTCCTCCTCCCCTGAGCTGCTAAACACTCCCACGAGCTCAACCTCCACCTCCCTGACCCACGAGCAAGTGAGCTGCGGCCTCCGGTGCCCGAGAACGACCGCCGCCGCGGTGACCTAATCCGAGAAAGTGATCGGGCGCTCGTGGACAGCCCTCCACAGCGGGTTTCACGGCCGAGCGATCACACCTACGGACGCGCACGGGTGCGGTGCTGCTCTCAGCCCAAGCTCATGCCGTGCCGCAAGCTATCGGCGATGAATTTTGAGGTTTTTCTCCGGCGACCTCATTCCGAGCTTCCGGTATGATTCTTTCAAATTCTTGCCCTCTGATCCTCCTTAAGTCATCAAATTTGGCACAAAGACGCTGGATTAGCCGGCGGTCATTTCTCCTTTAGGATCCAGTGCATGAAAACGCCTCAGCACGACGGAATTCGAGCTCGACTAGAGGTGTTCATGGTGGACCCATTCGGTCGCACGGCGACAACCTATTTACAACCACTCCCGAGCCATTTTGAGGTCGTGCCGATCTTCCTAGAGCTGCGCTTGTGCTGTAGGGCGCGTCGGCACAGGTTTTGGCGGGCTGGAAACCCTAGGCAACGCTACCGAACCTCCACAGTGGCTGTCGCACGTCACCGGCCATGTTCCGGTTGTTGGCAGCCCTAGCAAACCCCACAGCCGTGTTCCTCGGTGTCACAAACTCCCTAGCGGAGAGTTTCAGCTCAGGCGGTGGCCGGAGCCGGCGAGCCGGCGAGCTCCGGCGTCGGGCCGGCGAAAGGCAGCGAGGGCGCGGGGAGGAAGCCGGAGGAAGAAGACGAAGCGTGGGCCCCGCCTGTCAGCAGCTCAAATTTTAAACCCGAGATCGGGTGTGGCCGGGATCCCGTGTGTTGGCGCGCAGAGACGCTGTGGCCCGGTGTGGCTTCGCTTCTATTGGCTGGAATTCAAAACAGTGGGTCCAGCCGGATTTTCAATAGGAAAATAATTCCAGACTTAGCTCTATATTTAGAAATTCATATCTTCCTGTAGAAAACTCCAATTTGAGTGATTCCAATTGGGTTGGATCCATCTCTCTGAGTTCTATCCAAATATGAACTCAGATTTGTATGAAAGTCAATATTATATTCTGGAAAATTCTTTGAAGGTTTTCTGAAAAAGAATTATTGAGGGAGTTTGGGTTATCCAAAAGTCCCCAAATTTTACCAGAATATTCTTTAGCATATTGTTGACCTACTAGTAAATTTTTAGCCCATTTGAGTAGGATTTTGCTAAATGCAAACTACTGTGTTCAAAAGAGTCCAGAAACATTTTCAGAAAATGTTTCCCACTTCTAAAATCTGTTTTGAGCAATCCATAGCTCCAAAAAATCATAGGAAAATTTAGGAAAGCTCTCTGAGACATACTCGGAATTGTAGTTCACTTAATTGGGCATGAAAATGCACAATACTACAGAATTAATTCAGTTGAGTACAAATACTTAAAGAATTGTTCTGGGAGGACTACTCAAGTAAAAGGGCTGAATTTTGGACCAGATTACTCTCATGTGATCAAGAACTCACATGTAAATTATTAGCCCAATATGAGTCCTGGAACTCCCTGTTCTTGTTCTCCATACTTGGGTATATGTGGGAATACTTAAGAGATATGGTGAGAATTGGGGAGGACACAATATGACTCCACATTAGCTGCAATTTGGCAAGCTAAATCCTTAGGTAGTATAGAACCTTCTGTAAAGGTTTTGAGGCCATTGGAGTTCTTGTTCTTCAGTTGCACTCAAAGCTTTTCAGCTTATCTATTATGTTCATTAGGGAACATGATTAGTGGATAGCTAAAGTCTTTAGGACAAATTAGTTTATTTCTGTTCTTTGCACAACAGAGGCAAACCAAGCCATGCTGGGCTTTTCCACACAACCTCTGTTCCTAAGAGATTAATTCTATAACTTCTTTCCACTACATTCTATAAAACATGTGCATATGCATTTCAATAGGAACCTCAACAAAGGGGATTCAAAGGAGCGATTCATCGAAGTGGATCAAGCTCCGGAGAATCAAGGGTGGATCTGCAAGGACACTAACTGTTATATACGACTACCCTGCAAAACAGGCAAGCTCCGGTTTGCATTTAACAGCTGTTAAGTTTTTATTTTGTATTCACCTTTGGTTAAGATTTGAACTGTGCATTAGGTCTAGTGTTTGATACTCCTCTTGCATAGTCAAATGACCCATGGAGTATTGGGTAGGTGTCTTTCACCGTGTAGAACTGCCATGCTTAAGTATGGTTCGGTAGAAGTCGAGTGGTGAGATGCTACTCACTGTTTTAGGAACAACAGGGGCATACGGGATTGGTTCATAAATGAGGTAGCAAGTTGAAGTTGAGACCGGAAGGTTGTAGGGGCAGCAGGACATAGGGGCCTGGGTGCTATAGACCTGTCCGTGTCGGTCAAGGACCGATCCGTATGCGGCCCTGTTGAACAAGTCTGAGTTGTGTACCGGACTCATGCTGGCTATATGGGACCCAGTAAACCGATGTACCTCGGGAAGCTGTCGTTGGGACTTTTCGGGTCGCCTCAGGCGGACGGCCGGTGTGCAGTATGTGGGGAATATTCTCATGACATCTCACGTCGGAAGGTGCACCATGAGAGTAGCTACTGTACGGGGCGACTTGATCGATTCAGCGGGGGTAAAACGGGGGAAAGGCTGCCACGTACGACGTCGGTGATGGTTGTTGTAGGCAACGTCGAGTACGGCGTACGTGTCATATAGTCCGGGTGTTATTGATTCGAATCACCGTCGCTCGCGGAATGGACCGAGCATACTTGTTCTCACAGTCGTGACGTAGTAAGAAATCGCATGAGAAAAGAACTAATCATATTGATGTGAAGTATTATACTAGCGTTGTATTGGATCTTGATGAATAGGCTAGTGCAAACTCAATTCTCTTATGCCATGAGCAATTTACATCGGGGGAAAGCGTTTCTTGTTTGATTGTGGACTCCCGATGTAGCGTGCCCAGGGTTACTTAAAAAGCTGCAATTAATACCTGAAAGTAAGGATTCACTTTTAGGCGAGTTTAATTATTCTTATGCCAGCCTATGTTAGGTTCATAACCTCACTTAGAGTTTCATGTTTTGGGTGACGGTTAAGCCTTGCTGAGCGTTATGCTCACGGATGCTATCCGAGTTGTCTTGCAGGTAATTGACTCTATGCTTATGAGAAGGGGTGCCGATGAGACTCGGGAACCTCCGAGTGCTTACTCAAAGAGCATCCTCGCCGCTGCAGATTGTCTTCGTGTTGCTAGTAAGAAACGTCCGCGGGCTGGACCATTTCTTTGTTGCTAGTTTAGCTATGAGTCGTCAGAGTGATAGTCTTCCGCTGTAGTCTACTCTGATATAACTATTTGTAAAACAATCTTGTACGCTTCTGCAAACTATTTATGTAATATGATGTGTGCTTCTGCAACCCGTGTGCTCTTGGGTTCCGCATAACACGGCACCACCCGACGAGGTCCTGTGGGGCCGTCTCATCCGGCAAGGAGTTAGCGGCGGTGGAGAGAAAGCGAAGCGCGTCGTAGAGCAGCGGAGAAGGAGGTGGTCCTTCTCAGAAGTTTCGGATGGTGAATCGTCCACCATCAGGTCCACGCTGGCAGCCACCACAGCGGTCGATGCCGTTCCGCAGTCGGCCGTACTCTTCACCGGCATTCAGGCCGGCACTGCCAGTACCACCTCCGCAACAACAGCAACAGCGGGCGATGCCGCGTGCGTATGCACCTCAGCAGTGCATGCCGGGCTTTCGTCCCCCGAGCACCACACCAGCAGCGGCCACATGTTACAAGTGTGGACGTCCAGGGCACTTCGCGAGCAGTTGCCCGGAGAGGCAAGGCGGCGGAGTGGCACCGCAGTTTCCGGGGAGGAATAAACCCCGGAACCCTACTAATGCGCGGCGGGCAAACCCTAGGCCCGGCACCGTCCACCAGCTTGCCATAGAGGACGTGTCGGAGGGCGAGCCAATCCTTGCGGGTATGTTCCAACTCCACCAGCATCCCGCTATAGTACTATTTGATTCAGGCGCCACGCATAGCTTCATTAGCCAAGCTTTCATTGATAAATATAGCTTGCAAATACTACCCACCGATAGTCCATATATGATCTGTTCACCGGGTGGGAAAATTTCAGCAAGCATGATGGTCCCAAAAGCGCCATTGTGCTTAGAGGGTAGAGTCTACCCTACGTCTCTCATAAGCCTAGGGGGACAAAAGGTCGATGTCGTTCTAGGGATGTCGTGGTTAACCCGCCATGGCGCTGTTTTAGACACCGTCCTTCGAGTCGTGCACTTGAACTCAGAAGTGCACGAGTCTCACTCATTAATTCTGGACAGTCCAGAAATAAAACTTCCAAGTGTCTATCAAGCCACAACCATCAGATTGGAAGATATTACAGTGGTCCGAGAGTTCCCTGATGTATTCCCGGACGATTTGCCGGGGATGCCACCCGATAGAGAGGTGGAGTTCAAGATTGAACTTGCACTGGGAGCCATGCCAATATCCCGAAGGCCATACAAGATGGCGCCCAAGGAATTGGCTGAACTGAAGACTCAGCTCACGGACCTTCTGGAGAAGGGTTTTATTAGGCTGAGCTCCTCGCCATGGGGCTGTTCGGCATTATTTGTAAAGAAGAAGGATGAGACGTTGCGGCTTTGCGTGGACTATAGTCCATTAAATGCCGTAACCATCAAGAACAAGTACCCGTTGCCACGGATCAACATGTTGTTTGATCTGTTGGTCGAAGCAAAGATCTTTTCCAAGATGGATTTAAGATCCGGGTACCATCAGATTAAGATAAGGGCTGAGGACATTCCAAAGACAGCTTTCTCGACAAGGTACGGACTTTATGAGTACCTGGTCATGTCCTTCGGCCTCACCAATGCTCCAGCTCACTTCATGTACTTGATGAACTCTGTATTCATGCCGGAGCTGGACAAGTTTGTCGTGGTCTTCATCGACGACATCCTGGTATATTCCAAGTCAGAGGAAGATCACAAGAAGCATCTGCGTATAGTCTTGCAACGGCTGCGGGATCACAAGCTATACGCGAAATTCAGCAAATGCGAGTTCTGGATATCGCAAGTGCCTTTCCTCGGGCATATCATCTCAGCGGAGGGTATCGCTGTAGACCCGAGAAAGATCACTCAAGTGCTGAATTGGAAATCCCCGAGAACTGTTCACGAGGTACGGAGTTTCCTCGGACTCGCGGGATATTATCGGAGGTTCATTCCGAACTTCTCGAAGATTGCCAAGCCAATGACAGAGCTTCTGAAGAAGGCTACCAAATATGTTTGGAGTCCAGCATGTGAAGCAGAATTCAAGGCTTTAGTCAAGCACCTGACATTAGCACCGGTTTTGGCGCAGCCAGACCAACAATACCGTTCGATGTGTACTGCGATGCATCCGGCATTGGGCTCGGATATGTGCTGATGCAAGACCGAAGAGTGGTCGCGTATGGATCACGGCAACTTAGAAACCATGAGCGGAATTATCCAACCCACAACTTGGAGCTCGCTGCCATGGTACTTGCACTGAAAATGTGGAGGCACTACCTACTCGGTAACCTCGTACATTTATATACCGACCACAAAAGCCTCAAGTACATATTCACTCAGAAGGAGCTGAATATGAGGCAGCAAAGATGGTTAGAACTGATAAAGGATTACGAAATAGAGATCCATTATCATCCGGGCAAGGCAAACGTAGTGGCTGATGCGCTGAGCCGCAAGTCACACGTCAACAATCTGACCATCACACCGTTGGAAGAGAGCGAACCACCACTACATGTAATTCCACATGGAGCTCTCTACAACTTAGCTTTGATCCCCACCATCCGTGAAGAGATAGCGGCAGCCCAGAAGAATGACAAGGGCATGTCACATTTGCGGAGACGTGTAGACAGTGGGGAGCTGAAATGTTTCCGGAAGGACGGAGACGGCGTCCTATGGTTCAAGGACCGGATCGTCGTACCCCGTAACACGGAATTACGGAAGAAGATCTTTGATGAGGCTCACTTGTCAAAGTTTTCTATTCACCCCGGCAGCAACAAGATGTATCAAGAACTTAGAAGCAAGTTTTGGTGGACACGGATGAAGCGGGAGACTGCAAAGTACGTGTCCGAGTGTGATACATGTCGAAGGGTGAAGGCAGACCATATGCGGAAACCAGGACTGCTGCATCCACTGGGCATTCCTGCCTGGAAGTGGTAGGACGTGAGCATGGACTTCATCGTCGGTTTACCCACCACCTTGTAGAAACATGATTCTGTGTGTGTGATCATCGATCGGCTCACCGAAGTTGCCCATTTCATCCCGGTCAACACCAACTACAACGCCAAGAAGTACGCTGAACTGTACATCTCACGGATCCTATGCTTGTACGGCGTACCCCATACCATTATATCAGATCGGGGCACTTTATTTGTGTCCTGTTTTTGGGAGCAGCTACACGCTGCCTTGGGGACGAAGCTGATCCGTAGTTCAGCATACCACCCGTAGACGGATGGGCAAACCGAGCGGGTAAATCAGATCCTAGAAGACATGCTATGAGCTTGCGCTATCAACCACGGCAAGAATTGGGATGATCACTTGCCGTTAGCGGAGTTCTCGTACAATAATGGGTACCAAGCCAGCATCAAGATGGTGCCTTATGAGGCGCTATACGGGAGAAAATGTCGCACACCATTGAACTGGTGTGAGTCTGGCGAAAGGGTTACCTTCAGGATTGACCTTGTCAACAACGCGGAAGAAAAGGATCGACTGATTCAAGCGAACCTAAAAGCCGCTCAATCCCGACAGAAACAGTATGAGGACCGGAGAAGATGCCCATTACAATTCGAAGGAGATCACGTATATCTACGCGTGTCTCCAATGAGGGGCGTAAACAGATTTGGGGCGAGAGGAAAGTTAGCACCCTGATTCATCGGTCCATTTCAGATTACCGAAAGATGTGGATCAGTGGCATACCGGCTGAAATTACCAGAAGCACTTTCCGGTGTGCACGACTTCTTTTATATTTCCCAGCTGAGGAAGTGTCTCAAGCTATCTACTACCGTTCAGCTGGAGGACATTGAAGAACTGCAACCGGATCTCACCTATCGGGAGGAACCGGTTCAGATTATTGACGAAAAGGCCCGAACCACACGCAACCGTACGTTGTGGTTCTACAAGATTCTATGGAGTAATCACTCCGTGGACAAAGCGACATGGGAGAGCAAAGAATTTCTTTGCGCTAACTACCCCGACTTCTTCACGTCGCATATCCGGTAATTTTCCACCGTCCTCTCTCTCATTTTCACCTTATAATAATCGGGACGAGATTCTTTTAAGGGGGGGAGGAATGTAAGGGCCTCAGTTTTTGACACCTACTTGAAGTGTTCATCACCACACCACACACCTCATTTGAAGTAAGTTCATGAACACAAATGAAGAGCAAGTAACCACCATCAACATGCTAATTAGAGAACAAACTCACATATTGCAAAAGTGGTATTTCCCACATGTGATATAGGTGGGCTGGACATTTGAAAACTCCTACACATTGCTAAGGATGTCCATGCCAAGTTTCACCCAAATTCAAAACCTTTTTGATGTCATTTTGGGTATAGTTAGAAAGAGGGCACTTGGAAACCCTATTCAAATTCAAACTGTTTTTATCCCATGAATTTAATAGTGGGAGGCATATTCTTATTCAGCACATTTTTGTGAGCTCACACACCAAATTTCACTCCATTTAGAGTTGATCTTGACATGAGCTAAGTAGGACAAATTCAAACTTCATTTGAATTCAAAACTGAACTTGTGCTGAATTCATTCAAACTAAACCCAATTTGAAGTCTACTCAATTCAAATGGCTCATGGGTGAATAATTTGAATCACCAGGGGTATTATGGGGCTCACTGTTCACAACAGTGATTAGGAGTAAATTTCAGAGGTTAAAATTGGAAGTGGGACCCACATGTCAGCCACTACTTCAAAACAAACCGACTGAAACACAGCTCACTCGGTTCCCGGGTGCAGTGTGCGCGCGCAACCGGGGGGCAGCCGGCGCCAGCTCCTGCTGTGTGCCCCAAGCCGGAGACCGGTCGCCGGGCTTCTTATCCCCTCCCCGGTGTGCTCCCATCACTTATTCCCCGATCTACCGACACACTCGGCCGTTCATCCATCCGAGTTCCACTGCAACCGCCGCCGCTCGAGCTCACGCTTGATCAAGTCCGATCACTCGCGAGCTCAGCCTCCTCCACAGCAAAACGGCACTGGGAGATCGTGAGAAACCTCCTAGACCCCGGGTTGGCCAGTGAGCAAGCGTCCTCGAGCTGTACCAAACCGTTTCTCCGGCGAACCGAGCATCGCCGCCGATCGGGCTCTCGTGGACAGCACAACACAGCCGTTGTCACGTCCTCTTCTCTACACAAGAAAGGTGCGTGATTGTATGTAGATGGGGTAGCCAAAAGCCGTTTGGCGATTGATCAACCCTGGGCCGAGAATTTCCATATTTACTCTCGATCAGTTCATAAGGACCGAGCTCACCTTCGGGTGAAATTTGTGCTCTATACGCGAGGGTTGGGCAAGCCCGTTACCTAGTAGCTTCTACGCACGTTAGCGCCCACGCTCGAACTGGAATCAGAGAAAACCATCAAGGATCGGCCATGATATGGCCGTTTTCCCCGCCGCCGTGGCTAAGCACCTCGGCTCACCGTCGAGAGCATAGTTGCCGGCAGTTCTAGCTTCCACCCAGCCCTGGTTCGTGTTCCCCATTCTCTACTGATGCTCTCCGCCCGATTTCCGATCGATTTGGTGCACGAGAGAGCGGAACCGACCTCACCGGAACCCTAGCAGGTGCTGTCACCGGTGCGCATGGGTTTCCGGTCATCGCCGGCGGCTGGCGATCCCACCATCGACTCCAGGGGGTCAGTAAAGGGGCAGGCGGCGAGTTTCGTGCCGGGGGTCGGCCGGGAACTCAATTCCGGCGAAGGTCGCCGGAGACCGCCGCCGCCGCACAGTTGGCGCGAGGAGAGAGACGACGCACTGTGTGCGGGGCCCACGAGCAGGAGTTTAAACTTTTTTCCCAAATTTCAGTTTCAGTTCAAACTTCAAATCCTCATAACTTGAGCTAGGAAACTCCAAATTGAGTGAACCAAATTTTGTTGGATTCAGCTATCTGAGCACTTTTCAGCAAATCAAGTTTCACTTCATGAAAACCCTGATTTCTCCAGAATTAATTCCTCAAAATCTAAACTGTTAGGAATTTTATCTAGAGAATCCTTTGGATGAAAATCCTGAAATTTTGCTGGGATGTTCAACAAAATGTCCCTGAACTACCATAAAAATTTCAGACCTATTTGAGATCATTTGATCCACCTAATGGTGTGATTAGTGAAACTGTTCCAGAGAAAATAGAAAATGTTCAGAAATATTTTCAGAATTTTCTCTGAAATTGTTTAGCTCATATCTTTAGCTAGGAACCTTCAAATTAAGTGAGACCAACTCCATTAGAACCCTCTGAAAATCTAGTTTTCAGAAAGTCATAGTTTGTTTCATGAAAATCCTTAGAACACCCTAAGAGCCTTCAATTATGGTCAATGACATAATTAATTGTGGAGGGCTCAATTGAGCTTTGCTGCAACTAAAACTTGACCAAATCTCTGTTTAGGTTGTAACCAAGACACAGTAAAAGTTTCATAGTCATTGGGTCTGTCTAGTGAGAGTTATAGACTTCACAACTTCAAACTCAATACAAATGCATTTAAATTGATACATGTACCTCTTCTATCATGTAGTCGCTAAGGTCGAGGAGGAACCCGAAGTCCTAGACTTTGTTACTCTAGAGGAACAGCTAGCCTATGACCAAGAGCAGCAAGGCAAGCCCCGGTTTGCATTAACCGTTTTTACAAATGTTTATTGTTTTGAGCACTTACTTGAGTATTATGATTCTTTGCATTAGAGTCTTGTGTGGAAACCCAACTGCATAGCCAAGAAAACCATGGATTGGGTTTAGGAATTACCAACACCGTTAGCTACTGCAATGCTAAGATAGAGTAGGATTCGGTACAAGTCGAGTAGTTGGAACTACTCGCGAGAATAGGCTAGAGGCACATCGCTCGGGTAGAGATAGCACATGATACACATGGCAAGAAAGATGAGACCGAGCGGAGAGTAAGGGCAGCAGGACTTTGGGGCCTGTGTGCTGTAGCTCCGCTTGTGTCGATTGAGGACCGAGCCATGTGGGGCCTGTTGAACAAGCTAGAACAGTACCGAAGACCTACCGGATATATGGGAACCGGGAAACCGATGTAACTCGGGTAGCTGGGTGTTGAGGCATAGCTGGTCGTTCAGAGGGTAGGTTGAGAGCTCGAGGTGTAAATCGGCTGGCGGCACTGAGATGCACGTGCAGAGACCTCTTGCTCGGGACGATTGGACCGGTTCAACATTTGGCTAACGGGTGAAAGGTAGTTGCGTACAGCGTCCGTGGTGGTTGTTACAGGCAACATCGAGTACGGGCGTACGTGACGGGTTGTTCGGGTAACCCTGCAGGTGTAAATGGATTATAATTGCCGCCCCTCGTGGTCAGTGAGTACCACTTGTTCACTGTACCGTGACGTATAAAGAACAGGCTAGTTACATGTTAAAATGTTGCTGATTGAAAGATGGACTTGATTGTTAATGATTTGCTGTAGTTTAGGGCTAATTAAAGTTCCTTTCAACTTTGGGCAAAGTATATGAGAGAAATGCGTTTCTTGTTTGATTGCGGCTCTCTCATGTACCTTAGCGTAAGGTTCTCCACAATCTGCTGCTAAAATTTGAAAGTAAGGTCCCAATAATTAGGCGAGTCCTTTGCAAATGGTTTTACCTCATGTACCCATCACCCCTCAGGTAGAAGTTCCATGTTTAGGTGAGACGGGTCAGACTTGCTGAGCCTTCGTGCTCACTGCTTGTGTTTGAAGCTTTTGCAGGGTTCTATGAGGAAGGGACTCACGAAGAGGAGACGGAACCCAAGGAGGGTAACCCCGTCGAGTGGGAGTCGTGCACGCCGCAGAGTTAGTGTGCGTGTGTGCTAGCAAGGACACTTTCAAGAGCTGAACGTGGACTTGATGCGTAGTCTACGCCCGTGAGTGTAGACTGGACCTATTTTGATGTAAACATGTTCGTAAACTCGTTTATGTAATAAAATTTCGCTTCCGCTTTGTACCTTTGATGTGTGTTATCCGGTGCTGTGCAACACAGCACCCCTCAGCGTGATCCTGGCTCGACAAGACCGTTGGGGTCGTGTCAATCCCAGCCCATGGTTTTCTTGGCTATGCATTTGGGTTCCAAACAAGACTCTAATGCAAGAAGTAAGTGGTTGCTCAAAGTAAGTTCTCAAAACAGTAAAAATTTGTAAAAGGGTTAATGCAAACCGTAGCTTGCCTTGCTGCTCTTGGTCGTAAGCTAGCTGCTCTTCCGGAGTGACGAAGTCTAAGACTTTGGGTTCCTCCTCAACCTTAGCGACTACATGAGATAACATGTATATGTATCAATTTAAATGCATTTGAATTGAATTTAAACTTCTGAAGACTGCAAGTCTTATTAGACAGACCCAATGAACCTGAAATTTTTACTGTGGTTTGATTACAACCTAAACAGAGACTTGGCCAAGTTTTATTTGCAGCAAAGCTCATTTGAGCTCTCCACAATTAATTATGTACTTGACCTTAATTGGAGCTCCTAGGGTGTTCTAGGGATTTTCATGGAGCAAGCCATGACTTTCTGAAAACTAGATTTTCAGAGGGTTCTAATGGAGTTGGTCTCACTTAATTTGAAGATTACTAGCTAACGATATGAGCTAAACAATTTCAGAGAAATTCTGAAAATGTTTCTGGACATTTTCTATTTTCTGTGGAACAGTTTTATTAATCACACCACTAGGTGGATCAAATGAGCTCAAATATATCTGAAATTTTTATGGCATCTCAGAGATAGTTTTGTGAACATCCCAGCAAAATTTCAGAAATTTCCTTTAAAGGGTTCTCCAGTTAAAATTCTAAAGAGTTTAAAATTTGAGGAATTAATTCTGGAGAAATAAGAATGTTCATAGAGTGAAACTTGATTTGCTGGAAAGTACTCAGAGAGCTGAATCCAACAAAACTTGGTTCACTTGATTTGGACCTTCCGAGCCAAAGTTATGTGGGTTTGAAGTTTGAATTTAAACTGAAAATCGGGAAATGTTTAAAACACTGCACGTGGGTCCCACACATGGTGCCTTCGTCTACCTTCCGCCAGCGCCCGAGTGCGCGACGTCCAGCGATGGTGGCACTGTTCGTTCTCAGCCGCTACTGCCTAATTTTCGATGCGGTTTCTTCCTATGTGGTCCTTGGAGCACAGAGCACACGCCGGGCACCTTCTCGGACCGCGACATCGCCGGAAACCTAGTCGGTGACGGCGGAGGCGGAAGATGAGCTCGGGTCCGACGGTGATAGCTCGTCTCGGTGGTGAACACGATCAACCAATGGGTCGCAAAGCACCATTGGGGCATGAGGAAGCTATCCCTGCCCTCCTCTTGGCCGGAGATCGCTGGGAAAGTAGAACTCACCGGCGACCCAAGCCGTTTTCACCGGCGATGGCCAAATTCCGGTGCTCTGCTCACTGGGTCGATCATCACCTCTAGGATTTGGCTGAAGTGACCGTGAGGTTCTACTCTAGCTTCATCCCGACCCGGATTACCAGTGATCAAGTGATCACGATGAATTTTGAGTTTTGGTCCTCGGTGTTCTATACGGTGATCCTCGGGAAAAGTGGAAATTCTGGTTAACCAGCGCTAAGAGGGACCTAGGGAGTTCAGGGAGAGCTACTAGACCTCGATGCTAACCTCAGAGACACGTTTGTCGCACTGGAGAAGCTTTACGCTGCTCGGGCGACGGCGTCGAGTCGGAGGAGCTCTCGGGTTGACAGAGCAATGGAAGATCGGCTCGGACAAGCTCCACCGAAGCTGATTACGAGCAGCTGAGGGCTGTAACACATCGAGCAAGGGTCGGCAGTGCCGTTTGTGGCCTTAGCTCGTGGTGGAAGGCACTGCTTTGGCCGGTCGACGGCGAGGCGATGCGGTGGGGCTGTGCGGTGATCGGCTCGGGTTTCTCAGCGCTGGGCACATTGAGGCGGTGTGAAAACGGGCTGCTGCCGGCGGCAGCTCGCAGCTAAATAGCTGGGGACGTCGGTTTGGGGCTCTGATCGGCGACCAGGAGGTGACAGTGGTCGGCAGCGCCGTGGCGACCTCGTGGGCGCGCGCAAGACCCGAGCTGCGGCGACTTCAGTCGGTTAAAACACTGGTGAGGCTGACATGTGGGTCCCACCCCGGTTTTAACTTCTGAAATTGAATTTTCCCCACTGCTCTAAACAGTAGAGACCCAAATAACCTTGGTCATTTGAATTATCTACCCTCTGGTCATTTGAATTGGATAGAATTCAAATTGGGGTTTGTTTGAATATATTTTCAGCACCTATGCAGTTTGAAATTCAAATAAAGTTTGAATTTGCTAAACTTAGCTCATGTCAATATCAACTCCAAATGGAGTGAAAATTGGTGTGTGAGCTCAAAAATATGTGCTGAGTAAGAATATGCCTCCCACTTTTGAATTCATGGGATGGAAGTAGTTTGAATTTGAATTTGAGTTCAAACTACCCTCTTTCTAGTTATACCCAAAAAGACCTCAAAAGGTTTAGGATTTGGGTGCATTTTGGCATGGACATTCCTAGCAAGGGGTAGGAGTTTTTCATATGCCCAGCCCCTATATGATGCATGTGGGAAATGCCATTTTTACATTTTTCAAATTTATTCTCTAATGAGCATGTTGATGGTGTTTACCTGCTCTTCAAATGTATTCATCAAGTTTCTTCAAATGAAGTGTGCGTGGGGTGATGAACACTTTGAATATGTGCCCAAAAACTTAGGCCCTTACAACACTATCCTCACTCTTGTGGGAATGATCTGGTTATGCATTTGGGTTTCATCCATCCTACACCTAATGCACATAAATACCTCAACCTAAAGTATATATAAAGTACACATAAAGGCGGCTGCGGCTAATCTTCTGCGGCATCGCACTCGCTCTACCATGGCTCAAACTTCTCGGTTCTTGTTCCTAGAGCACCGTGGTGGCATCCCCCTCATTGGCATGCGCTCAAATCAGCTCAAAAGAGGCTGCATATACGAGCTCATCGGCGACCTAGGGCCAAAACCGGCATCGGCGCAAAATTCTCGAAGAACAGCACCAAATCTCGATGAAATTTGATGGTTCTTGATTCTAGAGGAGCGTGGGAGTGTCTAGATCATGTCTATAGCTCGGCACAAGCTTTGGGGAAGTGGTCACTACGAATTTCGGGTTTTAGTGAGGCTCGGTTCAATGACTACCGAAGCACTCAAGGGCGAAATTCCCCACCGATCATGCAAGAGAGAAGGTGAGGTCGGCATGGTTGTGTTCAGAACCTTAGGGCGGACCTTTTTCATGTAGCTCGTCGGGCATGAGAGGGCTTCTAGCGCTCGGACACCGGCGAGCAGAGAGGGCCGGACGGCGGTGCTTTGCTTCGGTTGTGCGAGGGAGGACGGTGGAGAGGCGAGGAAATGGTTCACGTGGCCCGGGCGTGTTGATCACGTTGCTTTACTCGGCGTTCTCAGCCCCCAAGCAGGAGGTGGCACGGGGAAGAGGCGGTCGGGCGGCGGGCGTTCGGGAGCTGGCGCGCACGCATACTGCGTTCGAGTGAAAATAAAACAGAGAAGACTTCGGGTTGAAGTCTACTGACAAGTGGGCCCTATTTCTCCCCTCTTATCCCCTAATTCCGTTTAAAATAGCAAACAAGCTCCAAATTTGATCAAACTCAGAGGATAGGCCAAAAGAAATGTTAGGAACACAAGGGTGCTCTCAAATTTGACTTTCAGCGAAGTTGGTATTTGAAACAGAAGTTTGAATTCAAATTCGAATTGTCTCCCGTTTTAATTCCAACAAATAGGAAATCTTTTCCATGTGAGCTGAAAATTTGCCGGGCTACCCGTGGATGTGTGGAGAACCAATTTGTAGCTTTAGACCTCCGTGTTCGGAAATTTTTGCAAGTTCAAGTTTAGACATGGAGCTCACACCATTGTATTTAAAACTTTAAATTCCCTCTCATTTTCTCGGTGTGACTTTCAGCTCCACTTGCTAGAACTTTGGGATTTCACATCCCTCTCCCCTTAAAAGAATCTCGTCCCGAGATTACAGAAGAGACAAATATGTGAGAGGACTTACCCGTGATAAGATGCCAAGAAGTCCGGGTAGTTTCAGCGAAGGAACTCCTCGCTCTCCCACGTCGCTTCCTCAGCGGTGTGGTTACTCCACAATATCTTGTAGAACCACAGTGTTCGATTACGCGTGGTCCGGGCCTTCTCATCAATAATCGCCACCGGATATTCAGCATAAGTCAAATCTGGTTGTACCTCGTCAATGTCTTCGGTGGGAACAGTAGCTGTATACTTCAGACATTTCCGGAGTTGTGAAACATGGAAAATGTCGTGAACACCAGCGAGAGAGGCTGGTAGTTCCAGTTGATACGCCACTGGTTGTGACGGACCGGAATCCGCACGCCCAGGATCTCAGAGGGTGGTGCCGCACGATGCGACACCCGACAGCACACATCATAAGGAAAACATTGTAATACATAGAAAAACAAACTGAATATGTACAAAGTAGTACAAGCCTTCAGTTTACATCTAAATACAGAGTCTATAACTGCATAAGCTTAATTTTTACAACTCACGCCCACCTAACTAGCAAAAGTCGGTTGTCCAGCCCAATGGACAACCCACACTAGCTCCACTTCTAAGCTCAGCGTGGCGTGTACGGCTCCCACTCAGCCGTGGTCCCTGATGGAGGGTAGCCCTTGCCGGTGAACTTGTACCCCGAGTCCGTGGGGTAGTCATCACCTGCAAACACTCAATAGCAGCAACCGAGAGCATGATGGCTCAGCAAGTCTTAACGGACTTACCTAAACATGAAACTCTACATGCAGTTCATAACCAATATGGGATGGCATATTGCAGCAAAGGACATGCATACAAGTTCATCCTTAATTCCTATTTTAGCCACAAGTTAACGGTTCATGAATCTGAAATTTAGTGAGCAATATTTGGTGGCACACATGTAGCAATATAATTTATATATAGCAGCAGAATTGAATCACAATATTCCATAATTTATCTACGTCCTGATTCAGTGAACAAACGATACTCATCACCGCGAGGGATGGCGAATTGACTCAATATACACCTGCAGGGATACCCGAATAGCACGTCACGTACGCCCACCCGTGGAGCTGCACAGCACGCTCACTCGATGTCATACGGGACAACCTTTCACCAAACAGCCCAAACGTCGAACCGGTCGCACCCGAACGGACAGGAGGTTCCCTTCCTAGAGCATCTGTCTGTGCCCGTTAGCGGATTTCCACCTTGCTGCCCTCAACCTACACCTATAAATCGGTGCATTATGCCTCGACGCCCGGAGGTATAGGTTACATCGGTTTATCGGGGCCCATATATCCGATATGCCTTCGGTACGTTCAAAATTTGTTCAGCAGGGCCACACACGGATCGGTCCTCAATCGACACGGACAGGGCTGCGCCCACAGGACTTCCTCTTGCTGCGCCGTAGCCCCTGCCTAGTCTCATTTTATTACTAAAGTAGATTCCATGTATCCCAACGCCTATACTCACGAGTAGATTCCAACTACGCGACTTGTACCAAAGTCTATACACATTAAGCAGAGCATAAACTACTCGAGGACTTAGACACTACCCTCTCTCTTGTTGGAATGATCTGGTCAGGCATTTGGGGTTTCATCCATCCTACACCTAATGCACAAACATACCTCAAGTTATGTGTATATAAAGCGAAACTTTGTAAAACTTGTTAAATGCAAACCGGGGCTTGTCTTGTTGCTGATGGTCAGATGTTAGCGCTTCGTCCGGAAGTACGAAGTCCAAACCTTCCGGGGACTCTTCGCCTTCAGCGACTACACGTAAGTAGTGTATGATATGTCAATTTAAATGCAATGTGTTAAATTGAATACGTAAAGACCATAACTCTAGCTAGCCCTCCCCTTTGACTTTGAAATTTTTATGCTGGCTTGGTAGGATCCTAACCAGAGACTTGACCAAGTTTCATCTGAAACAAAGTTCATTTGAGCTCTGTACAAATAAAAGTCTATTTGGTCATTACTAGAGCTTCTAAGGATTTCCAGGGATTTTCATGGCTCAACCCATTACTTTATGGAAACTAGAGTTTGAGATGGTTCTAATGGAATTGGTTTCATGTCATTTGAAGAATCCTAGAGGAAGTTATGCCCTAAACAAGATTTGAGAAAATCTGAAAAATGTTTCTGTACATTTTTCCATTTTCCAAAAGCAGTTCATTTAATCACACCATTAGGGGAAATAAATGAACTTGGATGGATCTGAAATTTTTCCTGTGACTCAAGGATTTTGAAATGAACATCCCAGCCAACTTTCAGAATTTTCCATAAAAGAATTCAACAGATAAACCCAACACTTCAAACTTTAGGGAATTAATTCTGGAAAAATAATAAGTTTCATGAGCTGAAACTAGTTTTGCTGGATAGTACACGAAGAGCTGAATCCAAAAAAATTTGGTTCAATAATTTAGAGCTTCCTAGCAAAAGTTATAGCTAGTTGAAGTTTGAACCAAATTCTGAAATTCAAAGAAATGTTTAAACCGGCTGGTGGGTCCCAGGGCTACGTGTCAGCTTTACAGCCAAACCACACGGGGTTCCGCTGAATCTACCGCGTAGTCACACGAAATCCCAGTGCCACAGCAGATCCGGCACTATTTTAGCAGAGGCCGACACGTGGGGCCCGCGGGGCTTCGTCTTCCTCGTGCCCCCGCGGCTCACCGCCGCTCCCCTCGCTGGAGTATTCACCAGGAGAGGGTTCCCGTGTCCGAAACTCAACCAAACTCGCCGCCTCTACCTAAAACTGCTCGAGGAACCCGTTGCTGACCTCGTCGCCGGCAAGTGATCACCGGAAAAAGGTCGTGCGACGGCGACAATCACCGTGGTGAGTTCGGCGATGTCGGTATGGCGCTGTAATGCCTCAAAGCCTCCTCTGTTGGCTCCTATAGAACCGCCATGACCTACGGAGCAACGACCCACACTCTGATCTTGCTCAAGGTGGTGGCAAACCGGACTTCACCGTGCGACCTAGGTCTAAACCCGATGATGAACGAAAAACTTGGGGAACTCAGTGGTTTCTCGACGGTTTCCCGTGATTCTTGATCCTAAGTGGCCGTGGGGACGTGTAGAACACGTGGGTAGCTTGGCATACGCGGTGGTGGAGTAATCCCTACGAATTTTTGAGTTTCGGCCGACTCGGTTCTTAGAACACCGAAAGGATAACCGGTCAAATTCTCCTTATGCGAAGCATGTGAGAAGGAGCGGTCGGTACGGGCGTGTCAATCACCATGGAGCGGACCTTTTTCGTGTAGCTCGTCGGGCACGAAAGGGATTCTAGCTCTAAGACACCATGGAGCAGAGAGGTCGGCTGGCAGTGGTTTCTTCGCGCGCGGGAGCGGACACAGTGGCGCTAGCTGGGGAAGGAAGCAAAGTCTGTTTGTGCAGCGTACGTGGGGGATCGTACTGAGCGTGAGCTGATCCGAAGCAGCGCTGGAGCGTGCATGGTTCCAAGGGGGTGAGGCGGCAACATTCCCGGCAGCCGACCGAAGGAATCAGAGGCGGTTCTCTCCTCTTTCAGTCTCTGACCAGTGGGTCCCCCTCCCTTCTAATTCCTTTTCTCTTTTCCATTCTTGTTTTCACTGAAAAGATCTCAGCTACTCACAATTAAATGAGAGACTTAGCCACAAAGTTATGGGTTGAATTTGATTTCCTCAATTTTAAATTGGTTTGGTAAATTTGCTCCACACTTGAATTTGAAATTCAAATTCAGTTTTGAATTAATGCAAATTTAGCTTCCGACAAGATGAACTCCAATGAGGATGAAAATTGGTGGACTAACTCAGAAAAATGTGCTGATTTAGAATATGAAGTCAACTTTTGATTTCAAGTGATGGAAACTAGCTAAAATTTGAATTTTCATTCAAATAGCCCTTTTTACAAATGTCTCCAAAAGTGGCTCAAAAGAGTTTGGATTTGCATGAAACTTGGCATGAGCATTCCCAAGAGTGTTTAGGGCCTAATGGGAAAACCCATCCTCTCATGTTTATGTGTGTGAGCTCCTACTTTTTGGAGTTATGGGTCTTTCCTCTAATCACACTCTTGATTGTGTTTACTTGCTCTTCACAAATGTTCATGAGCTATCCACAAAATGAGCTGTGGTGTGGTGATGTGATGAACATTTTAGCAAGTCAATTCTTGGGCTTTTACATTGGTCCAAACTTCTCGGTGATAGCATAGGGTCCAATGAACCGGGGAGCCAGCTTCCCCTTCACGCCGAATCGGTGCACGCCTTTCATCGGAGATACACGGAGGTACACGTGTTCCCCGACATCGAAGTGCAGCGGCCTACGCCTCTTATCAGTGTAAGTTTTCTGTCGGGATTGAGCGGCCTTTAAGTTTGATTAAAACATCCGAACACGCTCTTTGGCGTCGTTCACCAAATCAATCCCGAACGTGACCCTTTCACTGGACTCGCACCAGTTCAATGGGGTGCAGCATTTGCGCCCATAGAGAGCCTCATATGGTGCCATCTTGATACTCGCCTGATAGCCGTTGTTGTACGAGAATTCCACCAACGGTAGATGATCATCCCAGTTTCTACCATGGTGGATGGTACACGCTCTCAACATGTCTTCTAATAATTGGTTCACCCTCTCAGTTTGCCCATCTGTCTGAGGGTGATAGGCAGAGCTTCTAATCAGCTTAGTACCCAATGCAGCGTGCAACTGCTCCCAGAAACGAGCCACGAACAATGCCCCTGGTCTGAGATTATGGTCTTGGGTACTCCATGCAAACATGAAATTATTGCAATGTACAACTCCGCATACCTTCTAGCATGGAAATGTGTATGCACGGGAAATGCTTGTTGGAAGTCAGGGCTAATCCCGCAGTGAAATCCATGCTCACATCTTCCCACTTCCATGCTGGAATTTCCAGGGGTTGCAACAGCCCTGATTTTTCTCATGTGATCTGCTTTCCCTCATTTACACGTATCACACTCAGATACGTACTTAGCCACTTCCCGCTTCATCCGTGTCCACCAAAATTTTCTCTTCAAATCTTGGTACATTTTGTTGCTGCCCGGATGAATGGAGGATTTATAAAAGTGAGATTCATCAAGGATCTTCTTAACAAACAGCGAAGAGCAATCCCAAGGTGATGAGCTTGGTCAGATAAAACCTTTGCTCATGAGTTCCCTTAGTTGCTCCTTCAACTCCGCTAGTTCATTGGATGCCATCTTGTACGGCCTCCGTGAAATTGCTGTCGTTTTTGGCTATAGTTCAATCTTGAACTCGGCGTCCCGTTAGCAGGCAGGCCCGGTAACTCATCGGAAACACATTGGTTATTCACGTCCCACCGCATACTCCATGCAGTCCTATAAAATAGGCGTATAACATAATGACAGAAAACATGCGATACATCTCGTTCATGGATAATATAATAACATTGCACAATGTGACACCCTCAATTCTGTGGAAAACCATGGAACTGAGAACTGATGCATATGTGTGCCCAGGATGTTCATCACACATATACACATCATCCACAAACTGAATTTCAGAATATATATGACCACAAATAATAGAGTTTATTACAATGTCTCATGAGTCTTGGACTCATGCTCACAGCGGAAGTCTTCTAACTAATGCGGAAGCAATCTAAGCAGCAGTGGCTCCATCTCTACTCCATCCCCACAGGCAAGGTTGAGGACAGATTACACGCCTAATGCTCCACTTGGTCTTCATAGTAATCTTCTCCTGTTGCTGATGATGAAATAATAATGCAAGTTTGAGTACATTGATGTACTCAGCAAGTGCGGAAAATATGATATGTAGCTCACAACAAGGAAGGTATAAAAAAGCTCATTGCAGAAAGAAAAGTTATTCATCAAAACCATGATAAAAAAGCAACTTATCTTTAAGCGATTGTAATCCCAACATGTACTCAAATACCAATCATACCTCCGTTATGTTCATTACCTTCCATGTCCCAACCAGATATTAATCAACCTCATTCTTGCTCACGAATACCTTCTTGTATTCGCTACCATCTCACGAATACCATCTCGTATTCGCTACCATTTCATCTCATAAACAATTTCGTCTCACACCGACCAACCTCGTTGCCATGACTCAACAGTCATGCAACCCTTCTTATCACCCAGACTCAACAGTCCCGAAAACCAAACCAAAACCTTCCAAAACCATCCCAAAATAACCATCCAACTAATCATGGAAGTTGGCCAGGCGCTCGTGACTGTAAGCTCGACTATCACGATAGTTTTAGACTCTGCAGAGTTTGCACCTCTTTACCCACAAGTATGTGATTTCATCACCCGTCGGCGACTGCAGAACCTCCATTATACCAATACACAACCGTCAGTGTATGGCCAAGAGATCACAAAATGGCCTTTACAAAGGGGTCACTAGATGTATGGACTCACTAAGGTTTCACCGGCAGGCTAGAATCTCCAATTCTCCCACCCACGGGACCCCTCTTGTGCCATGCAGTTCCCAGGGCAGTCCTCACTCGACTCCCATTCCCCGGGCCTTCTACAGTCCATAACAATCTAGCAACTTACCTAATTACTCAGCTAAGCCGCACCCATACTTGGCCTTGTGGTGGCACTGTTATTCTGGCATGTGCTCGCATGAACCGGTCCTTAGATCTACGGCAAGCAAACCACCATCTCATTCTACCTCATTCACAAATCCAGGCTTGCCTAGATCTCCCTCCGATCCATGTTCATTAACAATATCAGTTTTCTCATTATCATTACGAGTGCAGTTACCTAGACACATTTATCTCGCTTCCCAATCCCTTGGACTCAGCGAAGCTTAAAGCAAAAACCATACCGGACTCATAAACTTCCCTGGCGACAAGGGTGGTTTAACCAAAACTAGTAAACTCCTATAAAAGGGTTTCCCATCATGTTTGACTCAGCACACACCTTTTCGCAAAACAAAACAGTTTCCCAAAACATAGGATCAATATGGTCAAGGGGCACTTGCCTTGTTCTTGCGGTTCCGGTTGCTCTTGGATCTCGAAACCTTGTTGTTGCAGCTCGTCGTAGACAGCTCCCTGAGCTTGTCCTTCTATACAGGACCACGCACATACAAGATTCATAACAATCAATACCATGCACAAACTTTAACCAGATGCGATGATGCTTATGCATGTAAATCCTATGATGCGGTTTAGTTTGTACGCGTTCTTGCATGGCTTGCAGGATTTTACGATGAACAGAGGTGTTTGGATCAAATGTGGACATGGCGATGATCTTGTCTTTAGATCAACCCGATCAACAAGTGATCTGTCCACGAGAAAGCTTCTGTTCGAAAGGAATCGAAGAACAGATGCAAAGAAAAAACAATGATGTCGTAAGGTGATATTGGAGACCTAACTTACGTTGTTCTTGGTCTCGGGGTCCTTCTCTTAGCAAGACAGATCATTGGGGCTCTCTTCCCGATATCTTCCTCGACTGAACTCCGGCGATGGGTTTACTCGGCGAGTTGGGGCTAGGGCTCTAAGTCGTCGGCTCAGGAGGTGGAAAAGAAGTTCGTGGTTTCGGCCAAAGGTTCTGGGTTCTATTTATAATCGGGAGAAGAAGAGTCCTAATCTGATTGTATTTCGAATAAGAGTCCTATTCAGATTGTCGTTGAATCTTAACAACTTATCTTTAGTTGATTCGGTGCGGTAACATTGTGGAATTCATGTTGGTTTCCTCTCCGTACCGGTATTTCCACGCGTACAGAATCCAAAACTGCTCCAGAACTCGTTACTTCTGCGGTGATGAGCTCCGGAAGCTCCACGTGTCCACCAGGGCCTGGTCTCCCCCTTTCCTCAGAGACGAGCTCCGGTTGTGCCGCGTGTCAAGCGAGCGAGACTTCCCTCTCCTTCAGAGGTGAGCTCCGCGTGCGCCACGTATCCTGGCGGTCGGGACCTCCTCTCTTATTCGGAGGTGGATCCACGCACGCCACGTGTCAGTGCCGGACCCTCCCTCTTCCGGAGGTGGCTCCGGGTGTGCCACGTACCCTAACAGCGCCAGACTTCCTTTCTTCTCAGAGACGAGATCCGAGGTTGACACGTGTCCAACAGTGACGGACCTCCCGGAGATAAGCTCTGGTGGTGACACGTGTCCAATAGAACCGGACCTCTCGGAGGTGAGCTCCAAGATCGACACGTATCCCGCGCGACTGGTCCTCTGATTTCCGCAGAGGCTAGCTCCGGGGGCAACACGTGTCCCGCGGGGTCGGACCTCTCCCCCCTTTGCGGGGATGAGCTCCGAAGGCTCCACGTGGCCAGCCGCCGCGGAAGTTGTCTTCAGCGCTCTGGATTTTGCTCTTTTTGGCTATCTTTTTTATTGTTTCTTTGTTCCCACTTCTTTTAAAATGTTTTCTCTTCATGAAACATGAATACATGCGGAAACCATAAATGAGGGTGTCACACACAAGCTACACCATTATCAGACCAAATACAAACTAGTTAAATCTAACTTTATGGACTTCCTCTTTGGAAGTTCAACTCAACTAGATTTGGTCACTACGAGACGTTAATATCGCTTTGTCATCACGTATACTACCCTTTATCTTCAATACGACACAAACATGGTCTCTAGCAAAAAAAACATGAGTAGTAAAAATACAAAAATCTTTCACTAGTTGAATATAACCACTCATGAGTATATTCTACCCCATCGGAAGTAATCAAACCCCAATATGTACAACAATCTCTAAAATGAGTTCAACTGTTCATTCCTCTGCCCAGAATGACCAGTTGCTACTTATCCCAAATTTTGACCTGGTACATGGCATTTTCATAACTCAAGTTGCATACCAAAGTTAAAGTTAACTTCAGTATCTTTCCAACGAGTATTTAATTTTCCCCATATCAGCTCTGGTTAAAAAGTTATGATAATTCAAATTCAACAGAATTTCTAGAAGAATTTCAACAGCACCTCCTTTGGAAGTTGCTGTTTTCGACTCTAAATTCCCCTGAATTCTGGGATGCAATGCATAAACTCTGAATTACAAAGATGTATCACATCTACTAACCTTTCCCAAAATGTATCATTTGATATTTTAGATTTTTATACAGAAAGTTATGCTTGAAAAACAGAACAGTCCAGAGAGTTTTTGAATCTTTCCTGGTTCTGGACAGTTTACAATCATCTGGAGTTTCATCCAGTTTAAGTTGTGATTCTGCTCTTGAAGTCTATAACAAAGTTGTAGAGTACTTAAACCTCTTTCCATAGCTGTATCCCACACCTCCATTGGATCCATAATCTGTGAGTTATGCTCTGTTAAAGTTCAGCAAGCTTGCTGCAAAAATAGAGCACTCTGTTTTTCAATCCCATTGAGCTAAACTAATCAACTGTTGAATTTTTCTACCAAACCAGGGTCCTAAATATTGAAACTTCGTTATTTTAGTTTCTTGTTACCATTACCTTTAATGCAAATGCTCATTACATGTCGGTACTACGTTCCTCACAAAAAGAAAATCCTAACCGGATTATACCGGCATATACGTTTCGATTGTGGCACTAACTGGTCTCTCGCACATGTGTACTACACGGGATACATACGTGGTTAGTTCTTGCAGAAGAACACTCAATAGTGATGCACTCAAAGCTTGTTGTCATTTCAGGAAGGTCCATATTTGAAAGTAAATACATACGCCCGTATCATTGTCATACGGCCGTCCTTGAGTTAAGCCACGTATCAAGGTACGTGGTCGTGTTTTCACACCACATGACGGGGAACCCGAGTAGAACGTGAACGGATCATCACGGTTGGGAATTTTATCACCCCAACAGATACCACCCACTGCCCTGCAAGGTACGCCGATGGCAAGCGCTGCGTATGTCCTCCTAGGCTATTTCTAGAAGAACACACTATCATGTTACCGACCACACAATGGGGTTTCCACTTTCTTGCCTAATGCACGCCAGGGACCAGCGTTTCATATGAACTCAGGAAAATAAAGAGTCCAAGAGTTTCATATTGACGTCTCAAACCAAGCTGTGAGACCTATCCCTGAACCACTTTCCTCGTCAGGGGAGCTAACCGAAATTGAACCGCTTTCAGTAGTGTTCCTTACTATTCTTACCTGAGCGTAGGTGTATCGTCACATAATCAAAATTCAGAATTATAACACATATGTTAGTCATGTCACTTTAAGTAACTATACTACTATAGTCCTTATTTGGGCATACTAGCGATTCCTCACCATAATCCTATGTTTTCCCGTAATACTGTCCTTATATAGTGTGCTGTCCCTAAGCAGCTCTGATACCAGCCTGTGACGGACCGGAGCCCGTAATCTCAGAGGGTGGTGCCGCACAATGCGACACCCGACAGCACACCCCATAAGGCACACACGTATTACATAGAAAACAAACTGAATATGTACAAAGTAGTACAAACCTTCAGTTTACATTTATCTACAGAGTCTACAACAGCGGAAGCTAAATTTTTACAACTCACGCCCACCTAACTAGCCAAAGTCGGTTGTCCAGCCCTATGGACAACCCACACTAGTTCCACTTCTCAGCTCAGCGCGGCGTATACGGCTCCCACTCAGCCGTGGTCCCCGACGGAGGGTAACCCTTGCCGGTGGACTCGTACCCCAAGTCCGTGGGGTAGTTCGCACCTGCAAAACACTCATAGCAGCAACCATGAGCACGAGGGCTCAGCAAGTGTTAACCGGCGCTCCTACACATGAAACTCTACATGCTGGACATAACCAACATAGGATGGCACATTGCAGCAAAGTATACGCCTATAAGTTCATCCTTAATTCATCTTTTAGCCACAAGTTAACGGTTCATGGAATCTGAAATTTAGTTTGCAATATTTGGTGGCACCCATGTAGAAATACAAGTTATTCATAACAGCAATATTGAATCACATCATTTCATATGTTAACCTACGTCATGATTCAGTGACCAAGTGGTACTCATCACCACGAGGGACAGTGAATCGACTCGATATACACCTGCTGGGATACCCGAAGAGCACGTCACGTACGCCTACCCGAAGAGCACGTCACGTACGCCTACCCGTGGAGCTGCACAGCACACTCACTCGATGTCGTACGGGACAACCTTTCACCAAACAGCCCAAACATCGAACCCGTCACACCCAAACGGACAGGAGGTTCCCTACACGGAGCATCTCTCTATGCCCGTTAGCGGATTTCCACCTTGCTACCCTCAACCTACACCTATAAATCGGTGCGTTATGCCTCGACGCCCGGAGGTATAGGTTACATCAGTTTATCGGGGCCCGTATATCCGATATGCCTTCGGTACGTTCAAACTTGATCAGCGTAGGCCGCACATGGATCGGTCCTCAATCGACACGGACAGGGCTGCGCCCACAAGACTTCCTCTTGCTGCGCCCTAGCCCCTGCCTAGTCTCATTTTCTTACAAAAGTGATCTCACATCACTCGAACCAATCCCGTGTGTCCCAACACCTATACTAGTGAGTAGATTCCATCTACTCGACTTGTACCGAAGTCTATACACATTAAGCAGAGCATATACTACTCGAGGACTTAGACACTACCCTCACTCCTGTGGGAATGATCTTGTTATGCATTTTGGTTTCATCCATCCTACACCTAATTCACATAAATACCTCAAGCTAAAATATATATAAAGCAAAAATTTATAAACTTTGTTAAATGCAAACCGGGGCTTGCCTTGTTGCTGCTGATCAGATGTTAGCGTCTCGTATGGAAGTACGAAGTCCAACACTTCCAGGGTTTCCTCGCCTTCAGCGACTACACGTGAGCAATGTAATGATATGTCAATTTAAATGCAACGTTTTAAATTGAGTATGTAAAGACCATAACTCTAGCTACCCCCCCCCCCCCCCTTGGCTCTGAAAATTTTATGATGGCTTGGTATGGTCCTAACCAGAGACTTGGCCAAGTTTCATTTTAAACAAAGTTCATATGAGCTCTGTACAAATAAACGTCTAATTGGTCATTACTAGAGCTTCTAAGGATTGCCACTGAAATAACTGTAGGATCGAAGAGCACATGAAAAGCTACCAGAGGGGGGGGTGAATGGTAGATTAAAACCTTTCGCAGCGGAAACAACAAAAACCCCTCAGCAAAAAATCAATCGGTTAAAGAAACCGTGTGTGCAAGTGTTTTCAAACGTGTTCAACCGTGACAAATCAAGTAGAGAGGTAGAGAATCAAGTCACGGATATAATGCAACAAGAATCACTTGAAAACACGAAGTAAAACTTGAGATACGATCAAAACATTAAATGAAGATCAATCTGTTCTACCCGATATAAAACAGATCTGCAATGCTGCAAAGAAACTCGTGTATCTCAAAAACTACAGATCCGAAGCTCGTGAAAATTTCACATATGATATATAATTAAGTTGTGAAGACAACCCAAAAAGAATCACGTCAATCGATCTGTAAAACTCGAGTTATGAATGAAACACCGAAGCAACGCCGGTCTGTCCAGAAACTCGGCGAGAAAGACTTGACGAAAAACAAGTCGGACGAACAAGGCACAAAAGCTCCTCGAAACTATGAACTTTATTCAATAGAAACACAAGAGGAACAGCCCAAAGTTCTCAACCCACGAGAGCTCTGGCCTCCCTTGCTTTTATAGCCAGCCCTCAGGCTAAACAATCCAATCTAGGACTCCTACTCCTAATTGGACTCGTATCCTAACTTACCATAACTGCTCAGGACTCTTCTATTCGCAGATAGAAGCAATCGTGAGGACTTCCAAACACCTTAGGAACGTCCTAAACATTCCTAAAACAACTCAACTTCGTGCCTAGCACGAAATCCTATCATAACCAACTCAAATCTTCCATATTTGAGCCATATCCGACTCAGCCTCAGCCTGAGTACGCAATCCAGCCGGTTTGACCTTTCCGACCAATTCTTTACGTCCACATCTCTTCATCACGCCTTGGAACAATGTTTCCACGTCCATGCACTCCTTGCACACGTGCAAACACCTTCCAAAGACATACACGCAACCTTCATATGCACTGCCCTTGATCCAAACATGTTGCGCGACCTCCCGATCAACTCAACCACAGCTCCTCCCGAACTTGGTTGTTGGAACCTCATCTCCTCCCTGAGACTAGTCCAAGGATCCCGTCACCAGCCATGTCTTGAACTCAAGCAACACCTGCACATGAAGAAACAACCAATTCTTCCGAGCACAAGTCCTCGACATGGCTGGTGACGGGATCCTTGGACTAGTCTCAGGGAGGAGATGAGGTTCCAACAACCAAGTTCGGGAGGAGCTGTGGTTGAGTTGATCGGGAGGTCACGCAACATGTTTGGATCAAGGACAGTGCATATGAAGGTTGCGTGTACGTCGTTGGAAGGTGTTTGCACATGTGCAAGGAGTGCATGGACGTGGCAACATTGTTCCAAGGCGTGATGAAGAGAAGTGGACGTAAAGAATTTGTCGGAAAGGTCCAACCGGCTGGATTGCGTACTCAGGCTGAGGCTGAGTCGGATATGGCTCAAATATGGAAGATTTGAGTTGGTTATGATAGGATTTCGTGCTAGGCACGAAGTTGGGTTGTTTTAGGAATGTTTAGGACGTTCGTAAGGTGTTTGGAAGTCTCACGATTGCTTCTATCTGCGAATAGGAGAGTCCTGAGCAGTTATGGTAAGTTAGGATATGAGTCCAATTAGGAGTAGGAGTCCTGGATTGGATTGTTTAGCCTGAGGGCTGGCTATAAAAGCAAGCGAGGCCAGAGATCTTGTGGGTAGAGAACTTTGGGTTGTTCCTCTTGTGTTTCTATTGAATAAAGTTCATAGTTTCGAGGAGCTTTTGTGCCTTGTTCGTCCGACTTGTTTTTCGTCAAGTCTTTCTCGCCGAGTTTCTGGACAGACCGACGTTGCTTCGGTGTTTCATTCATAACTCGAGTTTTACACATCCGATTGACGTGATTCTTTTTGGGTTGTCTTCATAACTCAATTATCTATCATCTGTGAAATTTTCACGAGCTTCGGATTCGTAGTTTTTGAGATGCACGAGTTTCTTTGCAGCGTTGCATATCTGTTTTATATCGGGTAGAACAGATTGATCTTCGTTTAATGTTTTGATAGTATCTCAAATTTTACTCCGTGTTTTCAAGTGATTCTTGTTGCATTAGATCCGTGACTTGATTATCTACCTGTCTACTTGATTTGTCAAGGTTTAACACGTTTCAAAACACTTGCACACACGGTTTCTTTAACCGATTGATTTTTTGCTGAGGGGTTTTTGTTGTTTCCGCTGCGAAAAGTATTAATCTACCATTCACCCCCCTCTGGTAGCTTTTCACGTGCTCTTCGATCCTACAATTGTTATCAGAGCCAAGGTGCTTTAATCTATGTGATTTGCATGTGTTTTGACTAACCATCATGGAGAAGTACTCCGCAAAACCTTGTGTGTTCAATGGCATCGATTTTCAGGTTTGGAAGGCGCGGATGGAGGCCTACATACAGGCGCAAGGCTTCGCCATGTGGGAAAAGGTCTACCGGAACTTCGATGTACCACCCAACGATCAAGTTACGGCTGCGAACATGAGAGATGTTGACAACAACAACAAGGCTCGCAACTTGATCATCCAAGGATTGACTCAAAGCGACTTCGACCGTGTTGCACACCTCCGATCTGCATATGATGTTTGGAAAGCTCTTTGTGACTACCATGAAGGATCCAATACGATCAAGGAGGTAAGGCAAGATATGTTCAAGAAAGAATACATGCGTTTTGAGATGCAACCCGGTGAGTCAATTGACGACCTTTTTGCTCGCTTTAATAAAATTCTCAGCAACTTGCGTAGTGTCAATGTTAACTTTTCAGATGCTGAAAATGCTAGACAATTGTTAGGAGCATTAGATATGTCAATTTGGGAGATGAAAGTTACATTTATTCGTGAATCTACTGTCATGAGTTCTCTTACTTTAGACGTGCTTTATTCTAAATTGAAAACTCATGAAATTGACATCATCTCACGTAAAAACCCCAACAAGTCTATTGCATTTGTTTCGCAGCGTGACATGTCTAGTTCTAGCCAATCATCATCTAGTGGTGCACTCTCTTTGCTGTCCTCTCTAACCCTTGAACAAATTGAAGAGTTTCCAGAGGAGGAGCTTGCACTCATCTCTACTCGGTTCTCAAAAGCATTGCAAAATGTGAGAACTAGAAGGAGAGGAAGCTCCGGACCTCAACGATGTTTTGAATGTGGTAAGACAGGACATTTTCGTACGGAGTGCCCTAACCTTTCAGGTCCGACTTCACGTGAAGACAAGCAAACAAGGCCGAAGAAATCGTTTGCAAAGAATAAGAAGAAGAAAGATTTATCAATGCGCAACATAGTGCATAGTATGATCTCTGCACTTCATGATTTCGGCTCAAGTGATGTGGACACCGGGAGTGATGAAGATTAAGAAGCTATGGCAAATATGTCCTGCATGGTGAGCAAGTCAAGTTCAAGCTCCGAGGAGGCAGAACACAACAGCGACGATGAAGAGGTATGTCCCACTTGCGAAGAAATGTGTGATGCTATTCTCGTGCCACTGTTATATTAAAGAAAAAGGATAAAAAACTTAGGAACAATGCTGTTAAAATTGAATCACTAGAATCTGAAATTAATCGTTTAAAAACTTTGATTCCTAGTGATTATTCTTGTTCCTCATGTGATTTGATTTATGAACAATTATCCTCTTTGAGAAGTGCACACGCATCTACACTTGATAAACTTGAACTTGAAATTGAAAAGAACAAAGAGCTTGCTGCACTTAATGATAAAAATTTGAAAGATGCTTGTTGTTCTACAATTGATTTGCATTGTTCTTCATGTGATGATCTGAATAAGAAACTAAATGATGCTATGAATGAGATCTCTATTTTGAACAATGCTTTACGTGTGCATGAAGTTAAATATTGTTCAAATTGCAAACTAAAAGGAAAAACTTCATGTGAAAACTGCTTTGATCTGTCCAATAAACTTTATGACATGCATAGGACACTAGATCGGTTTTCTAATGCAAATAAGAACCTAAACTTGCTGCTGAATTCTTCCAAGTCTGCTAATGATAAAACTGGTTTAGGTTTTAATTCTCATGCTCATGCTAAGGCACACCCACCTAAAGTTGTAAAGTCATTAGGAAGCGGTTTGATTCAAACAGCTCCTAGACAAAAAGAGGTGATTTTCAAATCTGCAGGAGTACTGTCCCATTCGGGTTCTAATAAACATGTTGCTTGCTCATCTAGACATGATAATAAGGTTATTTTTCATTGTACCTACTGTGGTAGAGATGGTCATGTCATGGATTTTTGTTATAGACTAGCTAAACATGATAAGAAACAAAGAATACTTGCTAGATCACATAACAACCAAGCAAAATCTGCTAGACCGAATGTTCGGAGCTTGCAACCTGCTGTAATGAGTCAAAAACTTGCTCCCGGACCTACTGTTTTTTGTGCTACATATAACACATCTTCTAAGTCAGTAGTTGGGAACAAAAAATTTCGATGTTTGGCTCATAAACCTGCTGTACCTTCTCAGCTTTCGCGTGTTATTCCTGCTGGACGTCGTGTGACTCGGTACTGGATTCCTAAAAGTCTTTTAACTAACCCCAGTATTGAGTCATCGACGTATTGTGCTGCTGTGTAGGTTTCACGTTTGAGGAAGCAGAACATTTGGATTGTGGATTCAGGTTGCTCACGCCACATGACCGGTAACAAAGAATGGTTCTCCTCTCTCTCTTTTGTGTCACGTGTAGAAAATGTTACTTTCGCCGATAACTCTTCTACTCCCATAAATGCTAAAGGTTCGGTTAGAGTAAACAATCTCTACACTTTGAAAGATGTGGCACATGTTAAAAATTTGAAATACAACTTTCTTTCGGTTTCACAATTGCTAGATGAAAATCTAGAGGTTAGCTTTGCTAAAAATTGCTGCAAGGTTGTAGATTCAAAAGGTGAGCTTTTGTTTAACATGTCTAGGTTTGGAAGAGTTTTTAAAGCTGATTTTTTGATTTGTCAACTTCTAAGCATCGGTGTCTAGTTTCTAATGGTACAAAGGATCTATATTTTTGGCATCGTAGACTTGGTCACATAGGCTTTGATCATCTCACTCGTGTTAGTGCTCTCGATCGCATACGTGGGCTGCCGAAGCTTAAAAAGGACAATGATATTGTGTGCTCTTCTTGTAGACATGCTAAGTTTGTTGCAGGTTCACATGCTCCTCTCACAATGACCATGACAGCTGAACCAGGACAACTTTTACATCTTGACACAGTAGGTCCGGCACGTGTTCAATCCTTCGGAGGTAAATGGTATGTGCTTGTGATTGTTGATGATTATTCCAGATATTCCTGGGTTTATTTTATGACATCTAAGAATGAAGCTTTTAGTCATTTTAGAACTTTATTTCTTAGATTATCTATTTTGATCACCCAGGATCATTAAAAGCAATTAGAAGTGATAACGGAACTGAATTTAAAAACCAATCCTTTGATCACTTTTGTGCTGAAAATGGAATAGATCATCAATACTCTTCACCCTATGTACCACAACAAAATGTTGTCGTAGAAAGAAAGAACAGGACCTTAGTTGAGATGGCTAGGACTATTCTTGATGAATATCAAACTCCTAGGAAATTTTGGGCTGATGCAATTGCAACCGCTTGTTATGTCTCGAATCGTGTTTTCTTGCGTGCTAAGCTTGGAAAAACCCCATATGAGCTCTGGTTTGGACATAGGCCTAGTGTTACACACTTTAGGGTTTTTGGTTGCAAATGCTTTGTTAAGAAACATGGTAATCTTGATAAATTTGAAGCTAGATCTGTTGATGGCATGTTTCTTGGTTATCCATCTCATACTAGAGGCTACCGTGTGCTTTTACTTGACACTAAAAAAATTGTGGAGACTTGCGAGATTTCTTTTGATGAAGCTAGCCCAAGTACTAGCTCCGATATTGCAGGTCCGGATCCATATCCGCAGGGGGAGAGTATTTTTATTGAAGAAGATGAAGAAGTGGTGCTGCTGCCCAAAAACTCGGAAGTAAATAACGATCAAGCTGCTTATTTTACACCACAACCAGCACCAACATTCACTACTGCTGGTTCGGACCTTCCTCAATCAACAAGCTCTCCTAATCAAAGGTCCGAACATGAAGATGAAGGTGCTTGTGAATTGTCTACTCCCCTCCGAGTACTCAAAAGTCATCCTCCACAACAAATCATTGGAAGCTTGCATGAACGAGTCACTTGGTCCAGGTTTTGCGATCCAAACTCTCATGCTCATTCTGCTTTTGTTGCTTCTTTTGAACCCAAGGATATATCACACGCACTCACTAATGAATCTTGGATTAATGCCATGCAAGAAGAGTTAGAAAATTTTGAAAGAAATAATGTTTGGAAACTTGTACCTCCACCTCAAGGTCACACATTAATTGGAACTAAATGGGTATTTAAAAATAAGCAAAGTGAGGATGGTGTTGTGGTTAGGAATAAAGCTAGGTTTGTTGCTCAAGGTTTCACTCAAATTGAAGGTCTACATTTTGATGAAACATTTGCTCCTGTTGCTAGATTAGAAGCTATAAGAATTTTATTAGCATTTGCTGCATCTAAAGGTTTCAAGTTATATCAAATGGATGTTAAAAGTGCTTTTCTTAATGGCTACATAGAGGAGGAGGTTTATGTTAAGCAGCCACCGGGTTTTGAAAATCCAAAATTTTCCTAATCATGTTTACAAGCTGTCCAAAGCCTTGTACGGTCTAAAACAAGCCCCTAGAGCATGGTATGATAGGTTAAAAACATTCTTACTTGAAAAGGGGTTTACCATGGGCAAGGTTGATAAAACTCTTTTTGTACTTAAGCATGGCAATGACTCATTATTCGTTCAAGTGTATGTGGATGATATTATCTTTGGTTGTGCTTCTCATGATCTCGTGTCCAAGTTTTCAGCTATGATGAGTTCAGAATTTGAGATGAGTATGATGGGAGAACTCACATACTTTTTGGGGCTGCAAATCAAGCAAACAAAAGAAGGAACTTTTGTGCATCAAACTAAGTATACAAAGGACCTTCTTAAGCGCTTCAACATGGACAAATGCAAGCCTCTTCGGACACCAATGGGAACAGCAACAACACTTGAACTTGACGAAGACGGTGACCCGGTCGATAAAAAAGAATACAGAAGTATGATTGGATCACTTTTGTATCTCACGGCGTCAAGACCGGACATACAATTCAGCGTATGTCTTTGTGCACGTTTTCAAGCTTCTCCACGTGCTTCACATCGCCAAGCCATCAAAAGGATTCTCAGGTACCTACATGAAACTCAAGAATTTGGCATGTTTCTTCCTTCTTCCTCAACCATTTCTTTGAAAGCTTTTTTGGATGCTGATTTTGGGAGTTGTAGGATTGATAGGAAAAGTACTTCGGGTGCTTGTCATTTTCTTGGTAATTCACTTGTTGCTTGGTCCTCTAGAAAACAAAGTTCAGTTGCACAATCCACGGCCGAATCTGAATTTGTAGCTGCGGCTAGCGCTTGCTCACAAATTCTTTGGATTGTCAAACACTTAAGGACTATGGGGTTGATTTAGATAGTGTTTCACTGTTTTGTGATAACACTAGTGCAATTTGTATTGCTAAAAACCCCGTGAAACACTCTAGAACTAAGCACATTGACATTAGGTATCACTTTCTTCGTGATAATGTTGAAAAAGGAAACATTGTGCTTCACCATGTCGATACCGAACAACAATTGGCTGATATTTTTACAAAACCTTTGGATTTCACTCGTTTTTGTTTCATTCGTAGTGAAATAGGGGTTATGCATCCTCATGGCTTAAATTGAGGGGGAGTTTTTGAAACTTTGAAAGTCTATGTGTGAATATGAAACTAAAATAATATGAGCATAGTGTTTCATACATATATGACTTTGTGGTTCCTTTTACAGGCTGAAAGTTCTTACTACATTACTCATGTTATACATTTTGTAGTTTTTGCCATGACTAGTAATTGGAATAATTACTTACACTAAATCTGGTCATGATCGAACTTTCTTGCTGTTTTGAACTTGTTGAGTGCTCACAAGTGCTTTTAATCATAAAAATTTAATCAAGTGATCAGCTCACATGTTGAGTTTTCAAATAAAAAATTGAGAAAAGATCAAGAGAATATGCATGCATCGCACTTCTTCTTTTGAGATTGCTTATCATTGCACTAAGATATGAACTTTGAAGGAATTGTGTATGACTAAAACCATGTCCTTAAGCTTCTGATTGTCAAATGACATAGGCTTGGCTTGGTTGGTTAGAATAAGGCTGATGCGGCATATAATCTCTTGCAAATATCATATGATCAACTTTGTGCCTTAATTGTTTATGAATAATAAAAATGCAGCAACAAGTGTCATGTTTTCAGGTTTTGAAATAGTTGAGTAAGTGAGATCATGACTTCCTTAAACTGAAAAATACATTTGATCTCTAGCATGGCTTACACTACTTTATGTATCTCATTGATGTGATAGTGTAAGTAACCTGATAGTATGACTTGGATGAGCTTCGTTTTGTATGTATATGTTATAATATGCTCATAACATTTAAAAATTTCTCTTTTGAACCTTGCTGAATACATTGTCAAAGGGGGAGAAATATGTATAAGGAGAGATTTTTTTTACACTTTGCATATGTTATACACTTTATTCCTTCTCTGATTTTAAAAAATGGGGAGAAATTAATAAAGGGGGAAATGAGTTTTCAAAGCTTTTCAAAACTTCTCATAAGCCAATGTTCGGATTTTAATTGGTGTTGCCAATGCATTCATCAAGGGGGAGATTGTGAGACCTATGTGTGCTGAATACATTGGCAATTAGGATAAAAGTTAGCATTAACATTTAAAGTTTTGAATATTGCCAAAACATTCTTCTGTGGCAAGGTCCGACAAGTTATTTATGAAGTTTGAGTGAAAGTCTGAAATTGGCTCTGTTTATTTTTCCTATTTTTCAGAACCTAAAGGATTGCCACCACATTTGGCGAAGAAAATGAGGTCCAATGCCTCTGAAATTTTTACTGGAGTTCAAGGATTTCTGGGAGAATGTCCTGCCCAACTTTGGGAATTTTACAATACACAAAACTCCTGTACAAATTCCTATAAGTTTTTTTTGAATGCATTAATGAGCCAAATCTAGGGATTTTCGTAACAATTGGGATGCACCCCTAGATAGTACTCACTGAGAAGAATCCAATGGAATTTATTTCCCAATTTTCGGAGGTTCATATCAAAAGTTATGAGCAATAGAAGTTGAACTAAAACTGAAAATGAGGGAAAAAGTTTAAACTCTGATGCGCGGGTCCCATACCACAGTTTCTTCTTCAACATCGCGTGCAGGAAGCACAGTTGCGGCGCTCCGGCGAGTTCTGCAGAAACCATTCTTCCGGCCTCCCCTAGGGCTCCCACTCGCCGCCCCTCCCTTTAGAAGCACCGGGAGCTCATCCCTGGGGTCGGCCGAGGCCCCCGATCATCGAAAATGGGCCGGCGACGAGCGGCGGCTGCGGCTAATCTTTGGCGGCGTCGCACTCGCTCTACTGTGGCTCAAACTTCTCGGTTCTTATTCCTAGAGCACCATGGTGGCATCCTCCTCATCGGAATGTGCTCAAATCAGCTCAAAAGAGGCTGCAAATACGAGCTCATCGGCGACCTAGGGCCAAAACAGGCACCGACGCAAAATTCTCGAATAACAGCGCCAAAACTCAATGAAATTTGATGGTTCTTGATCCTAGAGGAGCGTGGGAGTGTCTAGATCATGTCTATAGCTCGGCACAAGCTTTGGGGAAGTGATCACTACGAATTTCAGGTTTTGGTGAGGCTCGGTTCAATGACTACTGAAGCACTCAAGGACAAAATTCCCCACCGACCATGCAAGAGAGAAGGTGAGGTCGGCATGGTTGTGTTCAGCACCTTAGAGCGGACCTTTTTCATGTAGCTCATCGGGCACGAGAGGGCTTCTAGCGCTCGGACACCGGGGAGCAGAGAGGGTCGGCCGGAGGTGCTTTGCTTCGTTTGTGCGAGGGAGGATGGTGGATAGGCGAGGGAATTGTTCACGTGGCCCGGGCGTGTCGATCACGTTGCATTACTCGGATTCTCAGCCCTCGAGCAGGAGGTGACACGGGGAAGAGGCGGTCGGGCGCCGGGCGTTTGGGATCTGGCACGCATGCGTGCTGCGTTCGAGTGAAAAGAAAACAGAGAAGACTTCGGGTTGAAGTCTACAGACAAGTGGGCCCCACTTTTGCCCTCTTATCCCCCAATTCCGTTTAAAATAGCAAACGAGCTCCAAATTTGATCAAAGTCGGAGGATAGGCCAACAGAAATGTGAGGAACACAATGGTGCTCTCAAATTTTACTTTTAGTGAAGCTGGAATTTGAAACTGAAGTTTGAATTAAAATTCGAATTGTCTCCTATTTTAATTCTGACAAATAGGGAATCTTTTCCAACTGAGCTGAAAATTTTCCGGGCTACCCGTGGATGTGTGGAGAACCAATTGGTAACTTTAGATCTCCGTGTTCAGAAATTTTTGCAAGTTCAAGTTCAGACTTGGAGCTCACACAATTGTATTCAAAACTTTAAATTCCCTCTCATTTTCTCGGTGTAACTTGCAGCTCCACTTGCTAGAACTTTGGGATTTCACAGCTGTCACGGACGTTTGTCGGTGCGTGGCCCTCGGCACCCTGTGGCCGCTACCGCTGCTGCAGTATGGGCTCCGGCCAGCGGCTTGTCCTTGCCGCCAGCCTTCTTCTTCCTGCCACCAGGGCCATACCTGGCGGACTCACCCTCCATGCTGAGCGGTGTGTGCCAGTTTCGGCCCTCGGCGGCCCTGGCATACTTGTCCGCCAAGCTGAAGAGCTCGGAGACATCCTGCACGTCATGCGTGTCCAACTTCTCGAGCATCTTCCTGTCGCGGATGCCTTGTCGAAAGGCGAGGACGACGGAAGCGTTGGAGATGCGGGGGATGGTGTTCCTGACCTGGGAGAAACGCTGGATGAATGAGCGCAGGGACTCTCCCAGCTTCTGTTGTATGGTGTGGAGGTCGGCCTCCGAGCCCGGACGGACGTAGGAACTCCCAAAGTTGGCCATCAACAGACGGCGCAACTCTCTCCAGGAGGTCACAGATCCCTGGGGCAAGTTCATGAGCCATGAACGGGCTGACCCGGTCAAAGCTACTGGGAAGTAGTTGGCCATGATGGCCTCATCCCCTCCTGCAGCTAGAATGGCAGTGGAGTATATCTGCAGGAACTCGACGGGGTTGACCATCCCGTCGAACTTCTCCGACAAGTGTGGCCGGAAATTGCGCGGCCACAATGCCATACGAAGGTGCGGAGCTAGAGCCATGCAGCCTCTTGCCAAGCCTGGGGAGACGGGGTTCTGTACCGCGTAAATGGGGCGCACGGTACCTGGGGTACCATACTCCTCCCGAGGCTACGACGCCACTCGCGCTGTCGCTCGATATTGACGCGGCCATCTTCCTTCTGATGGCGATGATAGTCCAGCTCGTCCCTGAGGTCGGTGGTGGGGAGCCTGGACATCGCCATCGAGTGGATTTTTGCCGTCCTGTAATACCTTGTTAGGTTACGGGCGGCAGCTATCCCGTCCCTGGCTGGCGAGTTGAGCGCGGCTACGACTAGGTGGTCGACATCATTGTGCCATTGCTCAGCAGCGGACGGGGAAGCTCCCACATTCGTGGGTTTGTGCAGGAGTGAGCAAGCTGCTAACACCGCGCTTTCCGGACTGTCTTTGGTCGGCGCTTGCGATGCTGTCGCCGTCGCCGCCGAGGGCTGCCAGGTGGCAATGGGTACCGTCACCGTAGGAGCCGGAGCCGGAGCCGGTGCAGAAGGTCCCGCTCTGGGACCAGAGGATGCCTCCTGCTCACTCTGCCGCTGGCGGCGCGAGGGCCGAGAGGAACCTTCAAAAGACTGGATGTTCACCATTGGGGGCTTCACGAACAACTTCAAGAACAAAAAGCCCCATAGCTGGCGTACCAATTGTCGAAGTGTTCGCTATGACACTTCCCCCGGTCTGCTTTGAAGCAGCCCGCGGAGGTTCTTTTTTCGGTGGGGCTAGAGGATCACGAAGGTCTGAGCACAATGGCGAGAGAGAGACATGAGGATTTACGTGGTTCAGGCCGCCGGAGCGTAAAATCCTACGTCCACGAGAGTGCTTGTTGTATTGCTTGCTCGCGTATGAGGATAAGTTGGTTGGGTCACGAACCCTTTGCCTGGAGGTTGCCCTGGTCCTTTTATAGCCCAAGGCCGGGCCAGTTACAAGGTGGTCCGAGGCCCAACATGTGGCCCCGCGGCTATCTGTCTCCTATACATAAACTATGGGTATTTACAGATACATGCATTGTCACTGTCGGTGGAGTCAAGGCGCGCCGCCTGACACGTCTGCCTCCTCTGACCAGGTGGCCGGTGATGATGAAGTCCCATCTTGTCGCCGTTTCCTCTTGCACTTCTGGGTGGCTTCAGCACCGTTGGGAGACACTGTTGCACCATCACGCCTTGGTACCATGTCTTTCACTGTAATGGCGAATCAGACAGAGGACAGAGGCATGCGTCGTGCACCAAGCTTCTGGGGAAGGCGCGGGCCTTCAATGCTCGGCCTGGCAGCACTCCTTCCTCTTTACTCCTTGACCAACTGCCCGTTGCTCGTCCAAGTGATGATCGGGCGGATGGCCCCCAAGAGACCCGTCTCCACTGGAACCGTCTTGAGGAGTAGCGTGCGATCTGGAGCCGCAGGACACGTGGCACATCCGGAGCCTCCCCGAGGGGGAAGGTACACCCGGAGTCGCTGCCCACGTGGCAGCACCAGAGGCCTCCATGCTGGGGGTCGGATCCGGAGCTGCAGGACGCGTGGCTCCTCTGTAGCCCTCTCTGGATGTGGGGTGTGGCTCGGAGGTTCTTGGCACGTGGTAGTGCCAGAGCCCTCCATGGTGGAGGATGGAGTCCGACACTACTGGACACGTGTCGGCTCCCGAGCCACCCTCGGCTGGTAGTCAGGCTCAGAGCCTAAATACACATTGCAATCTTGGGACAGCCCATGGGGCCCAGAGCGCGTGGCTTACACTGGGGCCTGCCTAAGCTGGGAAGGCAGGGCCCAAATTCTTTTTACCCACTACGCGGGGGTACCCGGTTCACAGGGTACCGATAACCGTCCCTCGCGTTTATATGAGTACCACTTGTTCACTGAGTTGTGAGGTAGTAAGTACTTCCAGATGAAGTGAGATGAATCATTGCTGTTGTGAAGTTCATAAATTCATTGTATTGCAACCATGTATGTTATAGATGTAGAGCTCACTAAATTTATATTCCACTTTGGGCAAAACAACATCGGAAAGAAGCGTTTCTTGTTTGATTGTGGTTTCCGATGTTGGGAGGCTCAACGTGTATGAAATTGCTGCTGAAAAACTGCTAATAAGGATCTACTTTTAGGCGGGTACTAATGCAGTAGCTGATGTCCTACTTTATACATTCCTGCATGTCGAGTTTTTTACTTAGGGTAGACGGTTAAGCCTGGCTGAGCATTCGAGCTCACGATTGCATTATGAGTGTTTTGCAGGTTATATAAAATTTTGCTATGAAGATGGTTGTTCGGTGAGACATCGGAGACTCACCGGAAACCTTGCCGCTGCATTCAGTTTTGTTGAAGCTAGTAAGAAGCGTCCGTGGGCTGGGCGTCTGTGAGGGCACCGACCCGATCACGGGGTCGTGCCGCTCGCCCGGGAATCACACTGGGTGGTTCCGTAATACACGTCACCCAACAGCACACATATAAGGAAACATGTATTACAAAAATCAAAGGCGGAATCTTACAAGTATTCTTTGTAAATAATTTACATCAAATAACTACAGCGGAAGACTAATTATTCTCATGTTTCATATCTACTAAGCACTCGGGAAGAGGCACAGCCCACGGACTCTTCTCGCTAGCAACACAAAATCATACGGCAGCGGCCGGGTTCTCCATGTGTAAAATGACTCGGAAGTCTCCGAGTCTCACCGGAAAACCTTCTCCTAAGCACTGAAGTTGTAACACCCCAAAATTTTGATTCAAAACACTAAACTATGTTCAGAGGGGAATTTAAACATTTTTGGACGTGTTGCATGTTTTGCAAAAATTCAAATTCAAACTGGAATTCAAATTAAACTCAAATCAGAAAAGAAATGGAAAAAGAAAAAGAGAAAAAGGGAAAAAACCGGCCAGTGGGCCGAAACCCGCCAGCCAGCCCAATTTCCCCCGCGCCAGCCCGCAGCCGCGTGCCCGCGCTATCCCTCACAGACAGGTGGGACCCACCTGTCATCCCTAACCCCGCGACCCCGGACTCTCCCGCGCGCGCGCGATCTTAACCGATCGGAAAACCGCGTCCCTCAGCCCGAATTCCGGTCCCAGAAGAATCAAACTCGATCACAACTGACCCACCGCCCTTCCCCGGCTATAAAAACCCCAGCCCCGATCGGTTTTTCCCACGCGATCGCCGATTTTTACTCCGGTGAGCACCGAGACTTCGCCGGTGAATTCTGGCCGATCTAAGCTCGGAAACTCTGATCTAACTCGCTGGTCTTGATCCACCGCCTCCGGGGAGCTTTGCAGGTGCAGAAAACTCGGAGAATTACGGTGTAAACACAGCGCCGACGAGCTTCGCCGTGGTTTTGCCTCGGACCTCGCCGCCGATCACTTTCCAGGACCCCCGAGGTGAGATCCCCGACCTCCCCTCTACCGATCTATGCCATAAGATCACAGTTCTAGGCAGAATTCTCGAGGATCCGAAACTTTCCGGCGAGATCGCCGCTTCCCACCGCCGTGCGCCGCCGGCAGCGCCGCCCGCGCTCGATCGGAGCGACGTGGCCGCTTGTGCGCCGTTTATTTTAAATCGCACGGTAGACTTTAAAACCCCGCGTACCGGTTCGATGTTATAATCTCAGCCGTCGGTTTAAAATCGGACGGTCCACGTCAGCGCCGCGTTATAAAGACTGGAATTCTTACGTGCTACCCCCTGGGGTTCTCTGGAAATAAGAGCTAGCCCCGGAAACTTCTGATCTAGCCCCTGGAACTCCAGAAAATCATGTAAATTCATTTAAAAATCAGTTTTAGCCCCTGGATTCAATAAAAATTAGGTAAAACACCTCTGATAAGTGTAGCTAGACCCCTGGAAATTATGAAAATAATATTATAGACCCTGTAATGGGGAGAGTTCATTATTTTAGCCCTGTTTAGTATTTAATTTAGGAAATTGAATATGTAACTAGTGTTTAAAAATTAAAAAGTGGGACAAACATAATTGTCAAAATTAATTAAAAACTTTCTCAGTACTTAGAAAACCTTGGAGTGAGATAAAACCATATTTTGGGCTGAAATGAATCTGTTTCATTTGTTATTCACATTTAATAGTATAGGGACACATTTTTAAGTAAAGAATAGCTATAGAAAAATAGGGAAAATAATTATGAAATAGTTTACATCAGAGGCAAAGGTCAAAATATGTTATTAAATTATTTAGGACCAGAACCTATTATGTTTAGATGATGTGTATTACTAATTTCATAATAAAATACACAATTATGCATAGGAATATAAATCTGAAAATATAGCAACTAGTAAATGATAAATGGAGTTTTTAAAATCCAAAGAGTTTAGTTTAGGGTTGGTAGAAATTATGAAGGCATATATGGGGAAGAAAAATACTTTTCATACACACTTGGTAGTGAAAAAGTGTAGTAGTTGAATATAAGAAATTTATTGGAAACTCATATATATAGTTTGTAAGTATAAATGTGGACATAAAAGTAGGAATCATATACACATGGTTAAAAGTGCATACAAGCCACAACTCAACACACATAAAGTAACCACAACACATATAATGGTAAAGAACATTCATAAATGTGAATGTGTGGTTTGTATGAAGTAGAAGTGTGAACTATGTCTTATGATTGTTGTTTTTCTTTTGTTATGTGTGATGGTATGATGTAGAACCTGCTCAAGAGCAAGTTATTCCTTTCCAAGACCAGGACTACCCATTTCAAGAGCAGCAAGAAGGAGGCAAGTGTCCTTGACCACTTTGATCCTATGCTAGGATGTGTAGATAGAATTATTTGCATTGTCAAATGAAATATGAAACCCATGCTAGGAAAGTTTCCCTAGAATTGCATTACCTTGTTTCCTTGTAGCTTGGGTTGGGATTTATTTTACCATGTCATTTATTTCCATGCATATGCTTAGCCATGCTTAGAATGGGAAATTTGGGACATGAGATCATCAGTTTATATTACCATACTCTTGAATGAGACATTGTGAGTTATGTAGAGGTAGGGATCAAGGCAAGTTGGATGTTTTGGTTGAGTGCTGAGTGCACGAGACTTGGGTTTGTGTTTAGTACTTGCCTGGATCCTAAGGACCGGTTCATGGAGCATGCAACCCGGCTTTACAGTGCCAACCACATGCTGAGATGGGGCAGCTTGGCCAATTAATTCGGTGGATCCCCGGCGTAGTATGGCTGTGTTGGATGGTGCGGGGAGTAGGTGTCAGCTGGACTACCATATGAACCGCAAGGCTCAAGAGGGGGCCACTGCAGCGGGGTTGGAGCCTCTTGTATGCTGTTAGGGGTGAAACCTCAGTGGGCCCACGCTCGTCGGGAATCCCTTTGTAAAGGCTTCGTAGTGATCTCCTGGCTACACACCTGGGAAATGTGAATGTGGTTCGTAGCCACTGGCATAATGGAGGTTCTTTTAGTCCACCCGGCAACGGGGGATGAAATCACTACATGTGGGTACAGTGGTACAAACTCTGCAGAGTCAAAACTGTCTTGACAGCCGTGCTCACGGTTAAGAGCGGCCTGGACTTATTCATGATTAGAGGAGTGATGGTTTTTGGAAGTTGTGGATGTTAAGCGGGGAGCTTAACATTGGAAATGATGTTATGGTTTTTGGATTATGATGATGGAATGGGAGATTGGGACCATTTCACCTGTGTAGTAATGTAGGTGCTTAATAAGCTAAGGTGATAGGTATTAATTGCGTAGTGCTTTAACCATGAGTTCAACCTCTCCTTGTTCTAGCCATGCATGATATAATTTTCCCACACCTGCTGAGTACCATTGGTACTCAACCTTGCATATTTGTTGGTTTATATTGCTGCTCAGGTCAAGATAATGAGGTGGTGTATAATGACCAAGATTTTGGACCCGAGGAAGGTTTTTAGGTTCATGAAGACCCCCGGGCAACGCCTGTGATGGAGCCCTAAAGAATAATATTCCGCTGCTAGTTTATTTACTTGTGATGAACTTATTATTGTCCATCGAGACATTTACTATGTAAGACTTACTTATATTCGACACCTGGCTTGTAATAAATGATGCTTCACTATTTGTCATCACATGTATGAGAAAATGATCCTGGCATACATGTGATATTCACTTGGTTGTTCTTCGGAAAAACCGGGTGTGACAGAAGTTAACCTGCAAAACCACTCGTATATATCAAGCGTGAGCACATAGACTCAGCAAGTCTGACCCGTCTCACCTAAACATGTAACTCTACATGCTCGAATTTGCAAAAGACACGCCTATTTAGTTGGCTCTTACTTTCAAGTTTTAGTAGCAAGTTTGGGGAAAACCTCATGCCAAGACACATAAGAGAGCCGCAATCAAACAAGAAACGTCTTTCTCTCATGTGATTTGCCTAAGGTTGAAAGTAACTTTAATTAGCTCTAAACTACAGCAAATCATTAACAATCAAAGTCCATCTTTCAATCAGCAACATTTTAACATGGAACTATAATGTTCTTTCTACGTCATGGTACAGTGAACAAGTGGTACTCACTGACCGTGAGGGACGGCGATTATAATCGATTTACACCTGCAGCGTTACCCGAATAACCCATCATGTACGTCCGTACTCGATGTTTCCTACAACAACCATCACGGACATCATACGCAACCACCTTTCATCCGTCAGCCAAATGTTGAACAGGTCCTATCGTCCCGAGCATGAGGTCTCTACGCGTGCATCCGCAGTGCCACCAACCGATTTACACCTCAAGCTCTCAACCTACACTCTGGACGACAAGCAATCCCTCAACACCCAGCTACCCGAATTACACCGGTTTCCCGGTTCCCATATATCCGGTAGGTCTTCGGTACTGTTCTAGCTTGTTCAACAGGCCCGCACATGACTCGGTCCTTAACCGACACAAGCAGAGCTATGGCACCCAGGCCCCAACATCCTGCTGCTCTTACTCTCCGCTCGGTCTCATTTTTATTGCCATGTGTTCCATTTGCTATCTTTACCCGAGTAGTGTGCCTCTAGCCTAATATCGCGAGCAGTTCCAACTACTCGACTTGTACCGAATCCTACACTAACATAGCATTGCAGTAGCTAATCGAGTTTTAAAAACCTAAGCCCAAACCAGGGTTTTCTTGGCTATGCATTTGGGTTTTCAAACAAGACTCTAATGCAAAATTGATGTGGGTGCTCAAAGTAAGTTCTCAAAACAGTAAAATTTATAAAAAGGCTAATGCAAACCGGAGCTTGCCTGTTTTGCAGGGTAGTAGTATATAATAGAAGTTAGTGATCTTCAATCCCTTGATCCTTCTGAATTTCCTCAACTGATCCACACGTAAAGGGATGACTCCGTCGAAGTCCTTCGTCGTGAACCCTATCGACATGTATACGCATAATATTTTATAATGCATTTTAAAGACTTAAGAGATTTAAACTCCTTAAGACAGAGGCTGTGTGGAGATTCTAGGATGAAGTTGTTGCCTCTGTTGTGCAAAGAAATCAAAGGAACTAAATCTACCTTAGATGTCTCATTACATCCCTAGCTAGGTTCCTAATGAACACATAAGTTGAGCTAAAATGATTTGGGTATAACTACAGATCCGGATCTCCAGTGACTTCAAAATTTTTACAGGAAGTCATATACTATACAAGGACTCAGCTTGCCCAATTGCAGATAAAGTGGAGGGAAATTGGTGTCTCCCATAATTCCCACATTAATCCATATGTGGTACTTACATACATAAGATTGGAGAACAAGGGCAGGAAGATCCAAGGCTCAACTTGAGCTGACAATTGACATGTGAGTTCCTGGTCACATGAAAATGTTGAACACTTTACATTGAGTGTTTTATTCAGAACAATTCCTTAAGGAATTAAGAAAAAAGAAATTAATTCTGAAGTAACTCAAATGTTCATGCCCCACTTAGTGCACTACAATTTCAATTCTAGTTCAGAGAGCCTGCATGAATTTTCCTAGGATTTTTGGAGCTAATAATTGTCTAGAAATGATTTTCCAACTCTGGGACATTTTCTGAAAAGTCTCTGTATTCATTTCAGCACAGTACATTGAAATCTGAATTCTCCCACACAAATAACTCCAAACGAGCTGAACATTTTTCATGAGTTCAATAACATCCTAAGGATTATTATGGCCAAATTTTAGGATTTTTGGATGAACGAAACTCCCTCTAAAATTCTTTTACTGATAATATTCAAAGAATTTTCCAGACTTAATTATTTAATTTCTTTAAAACTTGGTGGCATATTTGGATAGAGTATTTCAATCTGAATCTAACCCAATTTGAATCACTAAATTTGAGATTCCTACACAAAGATATGATTTTACAAGAATTCGGGAAAATCTAAAAATGGCTCGGTTCTATTTTCCAATTTTCAGAAACATAAGGAATTAACACCACATTTGGCCAAGCAAATGAGATCCAATTCCTATGAAAGTTTTACTGTAATTCAAGTATGTTTGGAAAATTCTTCTGCCCAAATTTGGAAATTTTCCAATACACATAACTCCTGGAAAAATTCCTACAATATTTTTTATATGAATTAATTGGCCAAATCCAGGGATTTTCATAAATATTGGGCTGAACCCCTGGATAGTATTCTCTGAGAGGAATCCAACAAAATTTATTTTACAATTTTTGAACACTAATACACAAAGTTGTGGTTGTTCAAAGTTTGAACTGAAATCTGGAATTCCTAAAAATGTTTAAATGTCTGCTAGTGGGTCCCGGGCCAGGTGGTGTGTTCTCAGCCGAAGACACACGGAGTCACAGAGTGAACCCGCGCAGCCACAGAATGATCCGGGGCCACAGAGAATCCATATTTTAAATTTCCAGCCGCTGACACGTGGGACCAGCTTCTTTATTCTTCCTCCCGATGCCTCTCGTGCGCACGCGCCGCTAGGTCACTGGAGCTCGCCGGAAATCGATCTCCAGACCTCTGCCTGAGCCCCTGCTCGCCGCCAGGGACTAAAATCACGTGCTGAGCATCTTGGCGGAGCTTCCCCGGGCAGGCGAGGTCCCTAACCTCTCTCGTGACGGCACAGCGACTCGGCTCACCTTCGGCGGCGTCGGCCGGCCGACCTAACCCGCCAAAAGCTCAGTAAAACAGCGCTACAGCACCAGTGAACCATGAGGATGATCGACGTGACCTCAAACTTGCTCGGGAATGACTCCAACCAGGTTGTCACCGTGCACCCGAGCCCTCCGCCATGTTTGAGCTCAGAAAACCTAGAATTTGTGCGGTCTATGTGCGTTCCCAAGCTAGGGTTGTGAAGAGCAAATGACCGCCGACTACTTTCGGTCCCGTGTGCAGGATTTGGCGACATAAGAACGAGAAACGAGATCGAATTTGCGAGTACGTACCGGAAGGTCAGTTTTAGCGTGCCGGAGAAAAATTTCCAAATTCTCTCTCGGTCGTCCACGGCATGGCTTGAGCTTGGGAGGAGAGTAGCACGGTGCGTTGGTGCGTCCAAGGGCGCCGGTACTTGGCGTGACAAGTGCTAGGTTGAGCTTTCCATGGAAGCATCCTCATAGGTTCTCGCTCAGCCGCTGTGCGGACACGGTGTTCCTGGGGTAGGAGAGCCGAACACCAGTGGTTGGTGTGTCGAGGAGGAAGAGGATGAGGCCCTAGTGCCATTTTGCTACTCACTAGCCTCTGTTCGTGCGAGGTTGTGAATTACCAATCGATCGGTGGTGTGGCGGAGGTGAGGTTGCTCTGTTCGGTGTGAGGGAGAGAGAGCCTCGGTGCTCTGTCCATGAGCAAAGAGAAGCACGGCTTGAGCTGCTGATAACGCCGAAACATTCCACGGAGGAGCTTCAGCGGCTGGGGAGGTGTCTCTGTTGCCTCCTCGGTGTCGCCCGTTGCTGTCTCGAGCTGCCTTGGCTCTGTCTTTGTAAGTGCATCTAGGCATCCCCGTGGGTTTTGGATGATTGATGACGACAAATTAAGAGATTAATGAGCTGAGATGATCATAAGCACATGAAATTTCCAAGGCCGACCTAAACTCTCAAAAAGGAAAAAGATGAAGAACGGCATCGAAGACTCGAAGAGTAGAAATTAGAGTTTCACTTGAGTCTTTATTAGGCTAGCCGTGTAAAAGAAAGAGTGTGTGTGTCAAGTGCATTGAGATCATAGAAGAGAGCTCAAAGCGTTAGAAGTGTCAAATCCTTAGTGGAGAGAGGTAGAGAGGTAAAGTTGGGCAGGCCGGACTTGTCCGGGGAAGAGGCCGGACTAGTCCGGAAGTCCTACGGCTTAGTCCATTTTGGGGCGGACTAAGAGTTCCTGACTGAGATCGGACTTCTCTGTTTTGGGACGGACTAGTCCGTTTCTCTCTTGGTGAGAGTGTTTTTGGGGCTAAGTCCTGGTAGACCGGACTTATCCGCCTAAGTGGCCGGACTAGTCCGGGCTAGCCAGACTTGTCCGTTTTCACATGGACTAAGAGTTCCTGTGTGAGTTCAGGCTAGTCCGTTCTAAGGCGTACTAGTCCGTATGGGTATGAGATGAGAGCTCCCACAACTAAGTCTTGGTGGACCGGAGTTGTCCGCCTTAGTGGCTGGACTAGTCCGGGTCCTTCAGACTTGTCCGTTCTCACCCAGACAAATAGTTCCTGTGTGAGATCGGACTAGTCTGGTGTGAGGCGGACTAGTCTGGACTTTTGGTAGGTGGCAACGGTTGGCTTCGGGACTTCTATAAAAGGAGATGCCCCGACTTCATTTATATTACACTGGAACCCTAGCGCCGCCACAGCCATACTAGAGCCCCCTAAGCCTTCTCTCTTGCCTACTCACCCTCTAGAACCAATTCTTGAGTGGATTTGGGTGTGTGAGGAGAGGAGAAGGAAGAACTTCGTGTTTTTGGCTCTCGGAGTGATCTCATGCACTTGGTGTGAGTCTTTGTGACCTGTGGCTTGTGAGATCCGTGGAGTTTTGTGGACGTGATCAAGTGGGAGCCTGAGATTGTGAGCAGCGCCAACACTTTGTAAGTTCACCCTTGAGATAGTGAAGAACCGGGTTGGCCTTAGTGGCGACTTGGTGAGGAAAGGGTTGTTAAACCCGGTCCTTTGTGGACAACTCAACGAGGACGTAGATTCCTGAGTGGAATCGAACCTCGGGCAAAAATCTTCATGTCATTTTGCACTTACATTTCATTGATCATTAGAATTGCTTAGGGTTCGTTCGATCATTTCGCTGTTATAATATTTCAGGTTACAATCTTGCAATCCACCTCAATACTTTGACATATTTGTTATATTAGATTGCTAGATAGTTTACTTGCTTTTCGTTAAACTAAAATCTGAAGAAAAACCCATAAAATCAAGTTTAGGCTTTTCAGCAGTCTGACCGGACTAGTCCGCCCCTGAGCCAGACTATTCCGGCCTTTTAGGCTTTTCCAGCAGGTTAATCACACTAGTCCGCCCCTGAGCCAGACTAGTCCGGCCCCTGTGTTCTAATCTCATTTAATTAAGTCATTTCAGGTATTTTAGCCTATTCACCCCCTCTAGGCAATTTCAATTGGTATCAGAGCTGGTCTGTCCATCAAGAGTCTAACCACTCAGAGAGAAGATGGCCGGAGTGGAGGGATATGAGATTCCGTCGATGTCACAAGGTGACAACACATATGGCAAGAAAAAGATCACGGATGTGCTGCAAGACCACTCGAGTGATGATGAAGAAGTTCGCCAGCTCAAGGCACGACGTCGCGAGAAGCTAGGTCACTCATGTAAAGAGAAGAAGAAGCCGAAGGATCAAGAAAGGAGTGGTCAACCGGACTACTCCCAATAATCACTACTTATCTATTCCTCTTGGCAAACTTCCTCAATTCAATGGAAATGACTACTCAATGTGGAAGCATAATATGAAGATGCATCTAATATCCTTAAACTCTAGCTTGTGGCAAATTGTCTTAACAGGTCTTCATCTTCCAAGAAATGAAGAAGATGAGGGGGCCCGATCCCCAACACGGGGTCGTGCCGCCTCGCCCGGGGATCGCATTGGGTGGTGCCGTGTTATGCGGCACCGAACAGCACACATATAAGGAACATTGTATTACATAAATCAAAGTGAAAGCTTAAACTTGTTTCTTTGTAAATAACTTTCATAAAATAGCTACAGTGGAAGTCTATACACAGCTCATGTTGAATATCTAAGAAGCACTCGAGAAGGGGTCCAGCCCGCGGACTTCTCTCGCTAGCAACACGAAGACATGGCAGCGGCCAGGTTCTCCCAGGGTGACATGACTCGGAAGTTCCCGAGTCTCACCGGACAACCTTCTTTATAGCGTCGAGGTTTACCTGCAAAACCACTTATATAGCAAGAGTGAGCACAAAGGCTCAGCAAGACTTAACCGTCTCTCCTAAAGCATTGCAACTCTACATGAGGGTAACTTAAGACCTAATCCTGTAATTTGCGAAAAGACTCGCCTACGAGTTCATCCTTAACTTTCAGGTTTTAGCCATAATAGTAGTGACCTTGCGCTTAGCATCATTGGAACTCCACAATCAAACAAGAAACACTTCGTTCCAATGTTACTTGTCCCAAGGTGGAAAAATAACTTTAGTTTGCTCTATCTATACTTCAAACATGGTTTTCATGCAATTTACAATTATCATAACAGCATTTAAAACTTTGCAAACTATTTCCACACAACTTGATTACTACGTTACAACACAGGGAGCAAGCGGTAATCAATAACCGCGATGGACGGTGATTCGAATCAAACACTACCCGGATAACTCGACACATACGCCCGCCTCTGAAGAACCAACTCTGGCGTCCTTCATTACGTCGTGTGTGGCAACCTTTCTCAAGACACTAGACTGTAGAACCGGTCGCGCCGTCTCGGGCTCATAGGTCTAACGAGACGATGTGGTATGCCTCTACAATCCAGTGAACCTGGTACATCGGTTTCCTGGTTCCCATATATCAGTAAGCATCCGGTACACAACTCAATACCTGCTCCTGGGTGCCGCACACGCATCGGTCCTTAACCGACACAGGCAGAGCTACTCGACCCACGCACCTCGTCTTGTCGCTGCCTAACCATCCTGCCCGGTCTCATCTTTGGAAATGTAAACTTTAGTTTGCCCTCTTTTTCCATCTACACCCAGGTAGTCCCGTCTATACCTCGCGAGTAGATTCCAACTACTCGACTTCTACCGGATGTCCTACGCTATTTTAGCATGGCCTTATCCTACAGCGATGATACAATTCTACCCTTGACCTCAGGGTTCATGTTTGGTTATGCAAGTGGAGTATAAAACATCCTTGACCTAATGCACATACAAACTTTGACCAATAGTAGTGAACAAAGGGAAAACTTTAAAAACAACTTAAGTGAAAACCGGGGCTTGCCTTGGTTTTGCAGGTGACTAAAGTCAGGTAATATGAAGTTAGTTGTTGATGACTTGAAGTTCAATCACTGCCTTCCTGCCATCTTGATCCAAGCTCCACATTTCCCCCACTCTTCCACGTTTAAACACTACACGTTATGAACATGCACACATGTTTAATTGTAAAACTCTTTGCTAATCAAATGCTAAAGCCAAGTTTAAAACTGGAACTCTGTTTAAGAATTTAAAATGACACTGGGGCTGGTGGTTTGGGTGTGTGCTTAAGTACTAAGATCAAGTGATGAGTGGGGTTTCATCACTTGGGTGGGGATTAGCTAATGAGGTTGAACAGGACATAATGATCCATGGCTCCAATGGAGCTGGAAATTTTCTTGTGAGTTCCTTGTTACAAGAAAGTCCTCTGCACCAAAATTCAGAACATTTCACTAAGTGGATCACCCAGAACAATTCCCTAAGCATTTAGGCAAAAAGGAATTAATTCTGATTAAATTTACACTTCCATGCAAATTAAAGTGAACTATAATTTCATACATAGCTCAGGGAGTATGCATGAATTTTCCTAGGATTTTTGGAGCTAAGGAATGCCCAGAACTGAATTTCCAAGTTTTGGAAATTCTCTGAAAATGTTTCTGTATTTATTTGAATACAGAAATTTGGAATTAGAATTACCCTAACTAAATCAACTCCAAATGAGCTGAAACTTTTACATGGTTCTTATAATATCCTAAAGAATATCCTGGAAAAATTTTGGGAATTTTGGATGAACCAAACTCCCTCTAAAATTCTTTTGCTGAAAAGCTTTAAAGAAGTTTCCAGAAATTTTTATTGGTTTCCATGCAAATTGGGTTGCATATTTGGATAGAGATTTTCATCCTGAATCCAACCCAATTTGAATTACTAAATTTGGAGCTTCCTAGCAAAAGTTATGAGGTTCTAAAGTTTGAACTAAATCTGGAATTCAAATTAATTCAGGAAATGTTCAAACTCTGACGGTGGGTACACCCTACACGTGTCGGTTGCCGGAGCTAAACCACACGGGTCACAGACTACTTCCCGCGCTGTCTCAAAGGATCCCGGAGCCACAGCTGATCGGGGATTTGTTTTTTCCGCCACTGACACGTGGGACCCGCCGGTCCTTCTTCCTCCTCGGCCCGTCCCCTTTCCCGCGCCGCCCCCTCGCCGGCAACTCATCGGGGCTCACCGGAGTCGGCTTCCCGGCCGTCTCCCGGCTCAGTACTCGCCGCCTGGGGGTTTTCAGCCACGAGGAATTCAACGGTGCGGTGCATTCGGGCTGCCGGTGACCGGAAACCGGTCGGCGACGTGCGCACACCTCGGTGAGGCTTCGGCACCGTGGCCCGAGCACACTAGCCCGCCAAAAGCTCGGGGAATTTTCTCTAAAGCACCAGTGAAGGTCAGTAAAGCTCGGCATGGCCTCAAACTGGCTAGGAAATGGCGGCAACTCGGTTGTCACCGTGCGCCCGCGCGTTCCCGCCATAGCCGCCGATCGGAAAGCTTGGAATTCGTCGCTAACCCGAGGTTTCTAGCTAGGGTTGTGAAGGGGATCGGACCGCTAGCCAGTCTAGTTTATTCGTGCATGATTTGATGAGCTACAAACACGAGTTGCAATCGAATTTAATTACCTTGTACTGGAAGGTCGAATTGCGTCCTCCGAATGAAAATTCCCGAATTTGCTCTCGGTGATTCACAGCTCGACTTGAGGCTTGGGGGTGAGCAGAAGGGTTCACCAGTGCGTCCGGAGGTGGCCATGCTTGGGCGTGGAAGTGCCTGGGTTAGGTTGTCCACGAGCGCCCCAACCCTCGGTGAAGTGAAGTCGCTGCGGCGACGAGCCAATTTCGGGCCGGGGATGCAGCAACTCGCTGGATTCTGTGCTCAGGAGGTGGAGGATGAGCTCACCGTTTGGTTTTCTGGCTTGGCTGGCCTCTGCGGGCTCTTTTTTCCTCAGTTCCCGGTCGATCGCCCGAGGCGGCAGCGTCCTCAGTTCTTTTGTTGTGCGAGGGAGGAAAAACGGCCGAGGCGTCGGTGAGGAGGCAAAAGATCGCACGGGAGAAAAGGGTAGGCGTCCAGGCAGCTCTCCAGCGTGCTGCTTCGGTGAGGAGGTGGCGTCGGCCGCAGCCCTCGGTGGTGCCTCACGATGGTTCGCTTCGGGCTCGGGTCTGAACAGAGGAACGGGCTCTCTTTAGGTGTAAGTCTTCTCCCAATGACATGTGGGGTCCACCCCTCTTCTTATCCCTCAAAACTCTCACAAATATCTCCAAATTTTGGCACCTTGCAAATTCAGCTATGAAGAGCTCAAATTCAAAGGCCAATTGGAAATTTGGAAATTTTTACTTCAGTTTCAAATTTGAATTCAAATTTCAATGACAATTCACAAGTATCTTTGATACACGTATCAAAGCACCTCCAAATTTTCTCAAAATTTGCCTTCTTCATAATTTGAACCTAGAGAGTTTGAATATGCCCTCTGATCTTTGAGTTGGCCACTGCAAAAACAAATTTCCAAACAACAGTTTGAATTTCCTCTTTGGAAATGGTCTTCTTCTCTTTGAAGTAAATCCTTTGATTCAAACTGAATTTTTAAGTCCTCTTTTGTGATGACTCATCTGAATTTGGGTGAAACACTTCGGTTTGCTCCTAGCCCATGCTTGATCAATCTTGGTCCCAAGCTGAACCTCACAAGTTCAGTTTGACCATGCCCCTCCGATTTGAATTCGAGGTGATCTCAAGCAAGGGTTTGAACAAATGGTACATGAGCTTAACATCCCTCCCATTTTGGAACTTAAGCTCTTCAATACCTGAGGACTGCAATGATCATCTCATATATATGATTTTGGACCATTTGAACATGAATGCTTTGCAAGGGTTAAAAAATGGGGTTTAAACTTCCCTCCCCTCTACTCATAGGAAATGTACATATGAGTTAGATTTTTGGGAGTGAAATCCTTTCCCGGGTTAACATGTGTTCAACAGGAGTTAAAGAAGATTTTAACTCTTCCCACATGTCCATGTTTGAGTTTATCATTTTATGTGACATAACTCAAGTCATTCCCTTTTGGCTCACCCTCAATTCAGAAAGTTGCCACCACATTCTCCTGAATTCAAATGTATGAGGATCCATGTGTATACAAAAGTTTGGCAGTAATTTGAGCTGAGCCATTGAGACTAAAGACCTTATTTTTGTTCTTCCTCATGTACATGTATGATTACACATGAGTTTAACTCCACCTGGGTCCAACACATTCAAAGGCATGCTTGAACCCATGTGGTTGCACCTCATGTATACCATCCCATGTAAGAAAGTTTTTATAAGTCCCATTTTTCATGAACAGAAACACAATGACGTTCAATCATCCGTTCTTTTGCATTCACGTTTTTGGGACTTTTACAGAAGACGTTACCCCAGAGCAAGCCATTCTACTTCATCGCAATGCTCAAGCAGTTGGGGTGATCACCTCATCCTTGACCCGAGAAGAGTTCAACCAAGTCGATGGATTGGAGGTGGCCAAAGACATATGAGACACACTCAATACAGCGCATGAAGGAAACTGAGTCATTAGGGAGGCCAAGATCGAGATGATTGAAGGAGAGCTCGGGAGGTTCACCATCATGGATGGTGAGTCCTCTCAAGACATTTACAACCGTCTCAAGGTCCTCATCAACAAGATCCTATCTTATGGATGCACCCGGTGGACGGATCAAGAGGTGGTGAAGAGGATGCTTCGGGCATTCATGCCTCGAAACATTGCTCTTTGCTCCTTTATCCGTGAGAGCCTAGGATATGCTCAAATGACCCTGGAGGAAGTGCTTGGAAGAATCATCAACAACGAGATGATGGAGAAGGAATCCATGTTCTACAACCACCTCCAAAGGCTCGCCTCCTCAAAGAAGAAAGATGTTGCTTTCAAAGCAACATCCTCATCACAAGACTTCAAAGCAAGTGATGACGAGGGTCTCAACACCGATGAAGAAGAGGCGCTCTTCATCAACAAATTCAAGAGGATGATGAGAAGAAGGAAGAGGAGCAACCATTATGAGAACAATAACTAGGAAAGGACCAAGCCCAAGACGAAAAGAGCATGCTACGACTGTGGTGAATATGGACACTTCATTGCGGATTGTCCATATGAAGAGAGTAAGAAGAAGAAAGATGGCAAGTCTCAAGAGAAGAAATTCTTCAAGAAGAAGAAGCCATCAGGACATGCTCACCTTGGGAAGGAATGGGACTCAAATGAAGACTCATCCTCCGAGGATGAAGAGAAAGTGGCAACACTTGCCATTGGAGAGCAAGCTCTTCCCAAACATTGAACACTTCAAGTCTACATGTCTCATGGCTAAGGAGGAAAGAAGAAAGGTTAAATCTAAACCATCCTCCTTTACCTCTTCACTTGATAGCTTTGATAGTAGTAGTGATAATGAATCCATGATTAAGGATCTAAGTAGGAGCACCTTGAAAAAGATGAGATTGTTGTCGGAAGAAATCTTTGAGAAGGATGAACTCATCAACCGTCAAGAAGACATTCTTATCCTTGAAAAGGAGAGATGTCATGAGCTTGAAGAGCTCCTTTAGGTTGAAAGGGAAAGAAGCAAGGCACTTGAGCGTGAAATCTTCTTGAGCAAGGAAACTTGCTCAAATGTTGATGAAACAACTGTTGTGCTCAAGAATGAAATTGTTAACTTGACAAAAGTCAACAAGATCCTTGAAACACATGTTGAGTCTCTGAAGATCAATGCACCTTCTTCCTCTATGATTTCACCCTCCTCAAAGAAATCTCCTGAAGCAACTCAAACTTGCAAGTGCTCAAACTTAATCCTAAAAATCAAAGATGATCTCAAGTTGGCACAAAACAAGAAGTCACCGAAAGGTGGTATCTTTGACAAGGAAAAAGTGGCATATGCACGAAGTGCATATACCAATGTAAGACCTCCACATGTCAAAGATGGTCTTGGCTATTCTCGGGAGTGGAGGCAACATGCTAAAACTCCCAAGAAGAGAAAAGACTTGATTGTTTTTGTCAAGGAAGGTTCATCCAACAAGGAAAATGTAAAGGACATTGCAAACTCATCTAACATGCCTAAAAATAAACCTCTTCCTTTGTTTCATGATTTTGATGCCTCATATGTTTTATTGAGAAACAAATTTGGAAAGATCTATGCTAGGTATGTTGGGCCACTCCGCAAGAGTCCAAAACCTTGTGTTTGGGTGCCCAAGTGCCTCTTGACTAACATGAAAGGACCCAACTCCGCTTGGGTACCAAAAGGTAAGGCATAACTCTATTTTGTAGGCATACTTCTCTAGTGGATCAAAATGGGTACCTGACAGTGGATGAACAAACCATATGACCGGAGAGAGAAGGATGTTTGTTGAATATGAGGAAAATGAAGATCCAAGTGAAGGAATATATTTTGGGGACAATAGCCAAGGGAAAATCATTGGCACCGGTAAAATTGCTATCTCTCCCCATCATACTCTTTCAAATGTTTTGCATGTTGTCTACATTGATTATAACCTTCTATCCATATCCCAACTATGTGATAAAGGTTATAATTGTATTTTCACTAATGAGGGTGTGACTGTCTTGAGAAGAAGCAATGACTCAATCGCCTTTAAGGGCGTGCTCAAGGGAAAGCTTTACCTTGTGAATTTCACCACGGATAAAGCTCAACTTGACACGTGCTTAATGGCGAAGACTAACTTGGGATGGCTTTGGCATAGAAGGCTAGCCCATGTTGGGAAGAGAAACTTGCAAAAACTTCTCAAGGGAGAACACATTCGAGGCTTGAAAAATGTTGTTTTTGATAAGGACAGGCCATGTAGTGCTTGTCAAGCCGGAAAACAAGTTTGAGTTCAACATCCATCCAAAAATGTCATGACAACTACAAGACCTTTGGAGCTACTTCACATGGACCTCTTCGGTCCAATCGCCTACATAAGCATCGGCGGTAAAAAATATGGTCTTGTTGTTGTAGATGATTATTCTCGTTTCACTTGGGTGTTCTTTTTGCATGACAAAGGAGAAGCTCAAGGTGTGCTCAAGAAATTCTTGAGAATAGCTCAAAACGAGTTCTACTTAATAATCAAGAACATAAGGAGCGAGAACGGCACCGAGTTCAAGAACACTCAAGTGGAAGAATACTTGGATGAAGAAGGCATCAAGCATGAGTTTTCAGCCCCCTACTCCCCTCAACAAAATGGAGTTGCTGAGAGGAAGAATGGAACTCTCATTGAGATGGCAAGAACCATGCTTTATGAGTATAATACGTCGGACCAGTTTTGGGCGGAAGTGGTTAACACCGCTTGTCATGCCATAAACTGGTTGTATCTTCATCGACATTTGAAGAAGACGTCTTACGAACTTCTAACCGGTAACAAACTAAGCATCTCTTATTTTCGTGTCTTTGGGAGCAAGTGTTATATTCTAAACAAGAAGCCTAGGACTTCAAAGTTTGCTTCAAAGTTCGATGAATGTTTCTTGCTTGGTTATGACTCAAACACCTACGCCTATCGTGTTTTCAACAAAACTTCCAGAATTTATCCTCAAGAACATCCTCAAGACTCAAATGATCATCCAACAAACTAAAATACGTCTCCCTCCCATGATAAAGCTCAAGATAAGCAAGGCCAACCTCAACAAGATCAAAACGATCAAAGTCAAGATAGAGGATTGGATCAAGGGGGAGACGAAGAAAAGAGTGACAACGAAGATGAAGATCAAAGAGTTCAACCACCTCATCCAAGAGTGCACCAAAGTGTTCAATGAGATCATCCCGTCGACAACATACTATGAGATATCTCCATTGGGGTGACCACTCGCTCTCGAATGGCTAATTTTTGTGAACAATACTCTTTTGTTTCCTCTTTGGAGCCCCGCAAGGTAGAAGAAGCACCACAAGATCCGGATTGGGTGGTGGCCATGAAAGAGGAACTCAATAATTTTGAAAGAAATCAAGTGTGGGAACTTGTGAAGCGACCCAACGCAAATATTGTGGGAACCAAGTGGGTATTCCGCAACAAGCAAGATGATTATGGGGTTGTAACAAGAAACAAGGCAGGACTTGTTGCAAAGGGATATGCACAAGTAGAAGGTTTGGATTATAATGAAACTTTTGCTCCCGTAGCTAGGCTTGAATCAATTCATATCTTGCTTGCTTTTGCAACTCACCATGATTTCAAGCTACACCAAATGGATGTGAAAAGCGCTTTCCTCAACGGTCCAATCAAGGAGGAAGTGTACTTGGAACAACCACCCGGATTTGAGGACGATAAGTATCCTAACAATGTCTTTAAACTTCGGAAAGCCCTCTACGGCCTAAAACAAGCTCCTAGAGCTTGGTATGAGTGCCTTAGAGATTTTCTTATTAAAAACGGTTTTAGGATAGGAAAAGCCGACTATACACTCTTCACTAAGCATTTTAATGATGATTTATTCGTGTGCCAAATATATGTCAATGACATTATATTTGGTTCTACTAACAAAGCTTTTTGTGATGAGTTTTCAAAGATAATGACTGGAAGGTTCGAGATGTCAATGATGGTGAAATTGAAGTTCTTCCTAGGATTCCAAGTCAAAAAACTCAAGGAAGGAACGTTCATAAGTCAAACCAAGTATACTCAAGACATACTTAAGAGGTTCGACATGGACAAAGCCAAACCCATCAAGACTCCTATAGGAACCAACGAACATCTTGACCTTAATGAAGTTGGTCCAAGTGTGGACCAAAAGGTATTTCGTTCCATGATAGGCTCTTTGCTTTACCTTTGTGCATCTAGGCCCGACATAATGCTTAGTGTGTGTATGTGTGCACGGTTCCAAGCCGCTTCTAAGGAGTGCCACTTGATGGCCGTTAAGCGGATTCTTAGATATTTGGTTCACACTCCTAATCTAGGACTTTGGTATCCCAAGGGATCCAAGTTCAATCTCATTGGATACTCCGATGCCAATTATGCCGGTTGTAAGGTAGATAGGAAGAGCACGTCAGGGACTTGTCAATTTCTTGGTAGGTCCTTGGTTTCGTGGTCTTTAAAGAAACAAAACTCCATTGCTTTATCCACAGCCGAAGCAGAGTACGTCGCAGCCGGGAGTTGTTGTGCACAACTCCTATGGATGCGACAAACTATTAGGGGCTATGGTTACACTTTGAGCCATATTCCACTCCTATGTGACAATAAGAGTGCCATCAAGATTGCTCACAATCCCGTGGAGCATTCTAGAACCAAACATATTGATATCCGTCACCATTTCCTGAGAGAACACTCTATCAAGGGAGATATCGTTATCTCTATTGAGAAGCAATTGGCGGACATCTTCACAAAACCCCTTGATGAGAAATGCTTCTATGACCTAAGGAGTGAACTGAATATCCTAGATTCTTGAACTGTTGCTTGAAGTGTGCACATCTGTTTGTTGCTGTAACACCCTCAATTTCATATCCATGCATTTCATATAGAGAAACATTATAAAACAAGCAGAAACGGAGAAAGAATCAGAAAGATAGCCGAAAAGAGCCAAATCCAGTTTGCCGTGGTGCGCTGTCGACACTTCCTGCGGCCCGCTGGCCACGTAGCGTCTTCGGAGCTCATCCCTATGGAGGAGGTGAGGTCCGGCACTGCTGGCCACGTGGCAGGCTCGGAGCTCGCCTTTGCGTAAGGGGCGAGGTCCGGCCCCGCGGGACACATGTCGCCTTCGGAGCTAGTCTCTGCGGAGAAGCGAGGCCCAGCAGTGGGACACATGTCGCTCTCGGAGATCACCCCCGCGGAGGGAGTGAGGTTCAGTCCAGCTGGACACATGTCGATCTCGGAGCTCACATCCGAGGAGAAGGGAGGTCCGACACTGCTAGACACGTGTCATCCTCGGATCTCACCTCCGAGGAGAAGGGAGGTCCGACGCTATTGGACACGTGGCGACCTCGGAGCTCGTCTCTGAGGAGAAAGGAGGTCCGGTGCTGCTGGATACGTGGCACTCTCGAAGTTCGCCTCTTAGGAGGGGCGGGGGGGGGGTCCGGCACTGACACTTGGTGCCCCTAGAGCTCGCCTCTGAGGGAGAGGGAGGCTCGACTCCGCCAGACACGTGGCGCACGCGGAACTCGCCTCTCAGTAGAGGGGAGGCCCGGCCCCCGCTGGACATGTGGCACCTCCGGAGCTCATCCCTGATGAGGTGACGAGATCCTTAAGTGGTTTTTTCCCTGTGCGCGAGTACCCGGTAATGAGGAAACCGACATGATTTCTTCCACGTTGCTATCGCACCCAAATCAATTAGACATAAGTCGTTAAGATCCAAAACAAATTGAATAGGACTCTTTTTTGAATTCCAATCGGAGTAGGACTATTCTTTTTTTCCTTATAAATAGAACCCAAAACCCCTTGGCCGCAACCACGTACCTTTTTTCTACCTCCCGAGTCGACGACTTGGAGGCCCTAGCCCCAACTCGCCGAGTTGAACCCCCTGCTAGAGTTCAGTCGCCGGAGAGCCGCCGACGAGCGCCGTCACGCCTCGCCGTCGCAGCTGCCATTGCTAGGAGGAAGGACCTGCCACCAGAGAGAAGTGAGGTAGGTCTTCGTTACCACCTTACGACATCATCGCGGTTTCTACGCATATGTTCCCTTCGAACAAAAGCTTTTTTGTGTGAACAGATCACGTGTTGATCGGTTTTTGACGGTGGAATTGATCTAGATCTTGAGTCAAGATCATCACCACGTACACACTTGATCCCTACACCTTGTTCATCATAAAACCCCATGCAAGCCCATTAAAACATGCAAGAACACGTACAAACTGGTTTAGTAAAATAGCACCATAGGATTTGCATCCACTGCATCTTGAGTAAAGTTTGTGCATGATGTTTGATTGCTATAATTTTGTATGTGCGTGGTCGTGAGTAGAAGGACAAGCTCAGGAAGCCATCTACGAAGGACTACAGCACCAAGACTTCGAGACACGTGAGCAACAAAAGCCACAGGAACAAGGCAAGTAACCCTTGACCATATTGATCCCATGTTTTGAAAACTGTTTTGTTTATGAAAACTTATGTGCTTGAGTCAACTTGATGGGAAACCCTTTATAGGAGTTTACTAGTTTTGTTAACCATCCTTGTCGCCGGGAGAGTTGATGAGTCGGATACGGTCATTTTTTCCTTTTCGCTTCGCTTAAGCTACGGGATACGGGAAGGCGAAGTAGAACATGTCTAAGTACTGCACTCATATGAATAATGATGATGAGAACTTGATGATAATAATGAGCATAGAATCGGGGGAGATCTAGGCAGGCTTGGTTTGTGGATGTGGTAGAATGAGATGGTGGTTTACTTGCCATAGATCTAAGGACCGGTTCATGCGAGCACATGCCAGGAAAACGGTGCCACCACAAGGCCAAGTATGGGTGCGGCTTAGCTGACTAATTAGGTAAGTTGCTAGATTGTTATGGACCATGCAAGGCGCGGGGAATGGTAGTCGAGAGAGGACTGCTCTGGGAACTGCATGGCACAAGAGGGGGCCCATAGGTGGGAGAATGGTGATTCGAGCCTGCTGGTGAAACCTTAGTGAGTCCATACATCTAGTAGCCCCTTTGTAAAGGCTATTTTGTGATCTCTAGGCCATACACCGACGGTTGTGTACTGGTATAATGGAGGTTCTGCAGTCGCCGACGGGTGACGAAATCACAAACTTGTGGGTAAAGTAGTGCCACCTCTGAAGAGTGTAAAATTATCATGATAGTCGTGCTTCCGTTCACAAGCGCCTGGCCAACGTCCATGATTAGAGGGAAACCTTGGGATGGTTATTCGGTATGGTCTTGGTATGGTCATTGGGATTGGATTCGGGACCGTTGAGTCATGTCAATAAGTATGTTTTTGGTGATAAGAATATGAGAAGGTTATGAACATTATGAGGATGAGATGAACTTGAGAAAGAATGTTGAGACTTGAGAAACAGTGAATTATGATAAAAGAATGTTGAGACTTGAGAAAAGGTGATTTATGATGGAGGTATGTTGATGTTTTACATGGTTATATTGGGATTAAATTCACCTAGATATAATCACTGTTTTTATCATGTTTATGAAACAAAATTTGCTTTTCTGCAATGAGCCTTTTTATTCCTACCTTGTTGTAAGCTACATGTCATACTTTTTCCCGCACTTGCTGAGTACGACATGTACTCACCCTTCCATTATCATACAAACATCAGCAACAGGAGAAGAGTACTTCGAAGATCATGTGGAGTACTAGGCGTGCGAACTACCGTCAACTTGCCTGTGGTGTTGAAGATGGAGCCGCTGCTGTTTGGTTGTTTCTGCTGTCGTATAGAGACTTCTGCTGCTAGAATAAGTTAGAGACTTCTGCTGCAAGAATAAGTTAGAGATTGATGTAATAAAGTACTTAAACCCTATTATTCATGGTTATATTCTGAATTCAGTTTGTGGATTACATGTGTATGTGTGATGAACATCCTGGGCACACATATACATTAGCTGGGTTCCGTGTTTACGGGAACGGGCATCACAGATTGGTATCAGAGCCACGTTGACCGTAGGACGCAAGCCTTGGTAGAATGGACACTCTAAAACACATAGGCACACCCCTCTAAACTACTATTTTCGAAAATTGCTTGCTGCTGCACTTTTCTTGCACCGCAAGGTGTTATTTCCAGCCCCTCCTTGTCTCTTCTTTTGGACAGCCACAACTTTGTTTTCTTGCTCCATAACTTCTGATGTTTTCGAGTTATTTCTTCCTTCTCTAAAGTTTATCATGTCCTATTTATAGATGCCTGTGATCAGGAGCATGACACATTCACCACCACGTGAGAGTGCACTTAACCCCATTGAGGTGTCCGATGGGCCACCACCGTCACACGGCGGGACAGCGCCAGTTCACATGATTAAGCTTAGGATTCCCATTAAATAAGATGTATAGGAACGTTCAAATCGTATTAGCTTGAATAGGAATGGTGTGTTGAACTTTTGTTATGATTGCTTGTGTTTGTGTGCTTAGTGTGAGTTGTGGGACGCTTCAGCGTTGTCCATATCCACACATAGTAGAGAGATGTGAGAGGCTTTGGCACTTGTTCACATCCTCATATAAGATGAAAGAAATATATTTAGTTCATACACCTTGATGCATATAGTTCGGGGGGATCAATCTAAACTTCTAACTTCTATTCTACCCAACTCTCTCTCACAGATGGTGAGGGAAAACGCCAGCCGTCAAAGGAGGAACGTTCGTGGCAACCATGAACCACAAGAGGATGGCCACATTGAAGTTCCTGAAAATCCTAACCCCGGGGCTGGTGGAAACAACCTTGAACGGTTGATGGCTATGCAGAACCAGCTCATGCAAACTATGATCCAAACTTTGGGACAGATGCAAGCCAACAACAACAACAATCCTAACCCCGTTCCTGCACCACCACCGCCACCACCGCCGGCTCACAACAGATCGGGAGAGTTCATGAGGACTCGACCGCCTACTTTTGCACAAGCTAATGATCCCATGGAGGCTGATGATTGGCTGAAGTCCATGAAGAAGAAGCTTGCTATAGTTCAGTGCAATGATCGGGAGAAGGTTCTCTTCGCATCGCACCAACTTATGGGAGCAGCCGCTGACTGGTGGGACGCTCTTTGCAATGCTCATGACAACCAGGAGATTATCACATGGGCTGAGTTCAAGGAGAGTTTCCGTTCTCATTACGTCCCTGCTGGAGTCATGATGCTTAAAAGGCAAGAGTTCGAAGGTCTCCGCCAAGGAATGAAGAGCGTGAATGAGTACATCAGCAAGTTCACGCAGCTTTCAAGGTATGCTCCAGAAGATGTCAACTCGGATCAAAGGAAACAATATTTGTTCATGAGAGGATTGAACAATGAGATCCAAGTTCAGCTGCTCAACAACGATTATGCAAACTTCCAGAAGCTTTTTGACAAAGCTATAGTGGTTGAAAGCAAGATCCGTGAGATCGAGCAAGAGGGCAAGAGGAAAATGCCATACCAGCCACAAGGGAGCAATGTACGTCCCCGTTTCATGCCCCAGCTGCACCACAGTATGGCTCATCGGCTTCTACTTTCCGCCCTGCAAACCCACCTCGCCCTAATCAACCACCACAGCAACGTCCTGTTATGCAAGCATCTCGTGTGCCTTTGCCTCCTGCACCCCGTCCCAACATGGGCGCCTATGCTCAAAACCACCCTCACCCAACATCCCTGCTGTCTTGGGCAACAAGGCATGCTTTGCATGCGGAGAGATGGGACACTTTGCAAGTCAGTGCCCAAGGAAAGGCCTTGGACAGCCAAGCAACACGCCCAAGCAGAACCCACGGCCGAACGGAGGAGCTAATCAAGGTAACCGTGGACAGCAGAGCTGCGCTCGTGGAAACGTGAATCATGTCTCCGCTGAGGAGGCGCAACAAGCTGAGGACGTCGTGATTGGTATGTTGCTCGCATTCATTCATATCATCCAAGTATGTTGCCAAGTATAATCTACCCATATCACACATAAAACACACTATGTTAGTCAATTATCCCGGTCGAAAGATGAGGACTAATATGTTATGTCCGAAAGTAAACCTTAAAATAAGGGGGTAGACTTTCTTGCCAACCTTATTGTCTTGGACTCCCAAGGGCTTGATATAATACTTGGAACGGATTGGTTAAGCAAGAACAGCGGAGTAATTCAATGTGCTGAGAGGAGCGTGCAGTTGACAAATGAGCACGGTACTCGTATCGAGTTTGAGTCAGCCCAACCGGAAACCGAGAAGGCAACATTGAACCACATCGAAGAAGCAACATTGGAAAGCATTTCGGTGGTTCAAGCATTTTCCGATGTGTTCCCGGAAGAACTTCCAGGTATGCCACCTGAACGGGACATCGAGTTTGCCATTGATTTAGTACCTGGAACTGCACCTATAGCAAAGAGGCCATATAGGATGCCGTTAATGAACTAGTGGAACTTAAGAAGTAAATTCAGGAGCAGCTAGAAAAGTGTTTTATACCCAAGCTCGTCACCATGGGGAGCCCCCGTGCTTTTCATAGACAAGAAGGATCACTACAGGGCTACGACGGACTTACGACGGCTGACGCCGTCGTAATTAAGTCATAAACCGTCATAAGTTAGCTACTTACGACGGTATTCCATTACTTACGATGGTATACAGCCGAGGTAATTACTATGTCGTAAATAAGCTAACTTATGACGGCTACTGTTGTAAATAAAGTACCTTACGACGGTGTCGCGCATCCGTCGTAAGTAACGGCCCAGGCCACGTGGTGGCCCAAGGCACGTTACTTACGACGGTTCTGGTGACCGTCGTAAGTAACAGAGGCTAACTTATGACGATTTTACTGACCGTCGTAAGTAGCAGAAGCTAACTTACGACGGCTTCTGGGCAGTAGCCGTCGTAAGTTATGTTTGTAAATTTTTTTAAAAACAGAAACGCACTAACCTGGCTTGATGGCCAGCTCACAGAACAAACAGTTATAAAACAGGAGTAAACAGTCATAAAACAGTTCATATGCATCACACACAACAGAAACTACAAACGGGCTACACACTACGCCCTCGACTACCTCCGGAGCCGAAGAAATCATCTCCACGCGTCTCTCTTGGAACCGGTAGCTGTGGCGATGGAGTAGAGGCCTCCGTCGCCGAACCCTACAGAACACATGAGTAGTTATGACGGTTTGGATTCAGATATCAATGTCTTTCTCTTTTTTTCTCACTCTCTTCCTCTCTCTATACTTTTCATCATCTCTGTCAATCTGTTCCTTTATCTCTGTACTATTCATCCCCTCTTTATGCCAGTCTCACTCACACCCTCTCTCGCACTCTTTCTCTCCCTCTATTGCAAAACTCCATCTCTCCATCTCACTCTCACTCTCTCTCACTCTCTGTCGCACTCCCTCTCTCCCTTTTGTACCACTCTACATCTCCCTCTCTCCTTATGTTAGATGAAAAATACAATATTAAAGAGTTTATTACCTATACCGGAGGCACCTGTGCTGCGGGCTCCTGTGACGGGGTCACCTGTGGCGGCTGCCACGCAGGAAGCGCGATTTGTTGGCCGTTCTGTCGAGCTAAGGCCTATAATTGGAAAATATTAGAACATATGTATTACTGAAATGTTATGAAAGTAAACTACGGTAATTGAAATTACTTACATCCACCGCTGCCTGCATCCGAGTGACCACCAAAACTGTTCTTCCAACCGGTATACATCCAACTACGGTCCTCACCCATGTTTGAATCTGCAGTTTAATGTCAAGGAAATTATAGTTACTTTATAATTTATTTATGTCATGCCCCTACATCTATTGCAAAGGATAGGTCCTAAACCCACCCAAGAGTGACCGAGCGGAGCGTGCTCATGACGAGACGTGTGGTCTGGATCCGAACGAAATTTCGGCAGCATAACCACGCTGTTCTCCACTTCACACCCGAAAATGGTGCAGCAGAGAACAACATGGTTATGCTGTCGAAATCTCGTCTAGATCTAAACCCGCGTCTCATCACAAGCCACGCCCCCTCAGTCACTCCCAGTCTGTCCAAAAGGGACAATTCCGAACCTACATGCCTCACATGCGTAACACATGTGAGACGGGCCGGTTCAAAATTGGTGACGCATGTTATATAGGTTTACGTCAATCTTTCATTTTTGAGTCATTTAAAAGAGAGAGAGGAAAGAATGAGAGAGAAGGAAAGAACAAGAGAGAGACAAAGAAGTTGGTCAGCTGTCCTAAGTTATGCCCCGCTGGGGCCTGCCATTATCTTACGACGCCTTTAGGGTTACCCGTCGTACGTTATGCCCCGTCGTAAGTGGGTCAAAGATGAAACCGCCCCGTTGGGGCCCGCCGTCCACGCGCGGGAGCTTGCCGTCCTCCGTGCCTGTCTCGACTAATACATTACCACTAAATGGGCCGTGACAGACCCTAAATGAGTCGTGTCAGGTCGGACCGGGCCGAAACCCATTTATTTACATATAGTAACTAATCACGCAATCAGTCAAAGTATTAATTAAACAATAATCAATTACAATACTAATTAAACAATTAATCAACTAAGGTCAAATTAAACATGTAATCAACTAATTCAACCATTTAAACAACTAATTATTCTATTAATCAAATAACCAACAACTTAACAAATAATCAAAAAAATAAATTGACAACTAATCAGCAATAAAACAACTAATTACTCAACAAAGAGAAAGCTACCATAATTCAACAAGAAAACAACTAATTACTAGCAGAAAAAGTAAAGTGGGCTTGGCTGAGGAGGATGAGGTAGAGAAGAGGGATGAAGCGGGATTATAAGAAAACAACTAATTACTACCATAATTCAGATGAAGCGGGATGGAACATGGCCTCTGTGCGCAGATCCAGCGACTGAGGGGGCGGGGAACAGCTTGGTCCGTGATGGCGCCTGCTTGAAGTTTAGTTTGGCGGCGCGGCGCACAGCAGGCATTCGCATGGGCACGATGCAGCTCGGCAGCGGCGGCAGCAGCGCGGGCTCGGTGGCGGCGGCGCACGGAAGGCATCTCCGCTATGGGCTGCGGCGCGTGCTTGATTTGGGTGACACTCAACGGGTGCAGATAGGGTACAATTTGTATCCGTTTTACATACTTCGCGCAAACGAGGCAAAACAGTGTTTAAATCCAACCCAATTGGTTATGGCCGTCGTAAGTTACACTTAGTTTATGACGGTGTCGTAACTTACGACAGCATAGGGTTACGGCCGTCATAAGTTACGGTTATAAGGTTACGGACGTACGACGGACTGAGGAACTAAATAAACTAAATTAGTTACCAAACGAGGCAAAACTGTTTCGTTCAGCCCGTTTACAACGTTTAGATGACCTAAATAAACTAAATTAATTACTAAATGAACTAAACAAACTAAATTAATTACTAAATGAACTAAATAAACTAAATTAATTACTAAATCGACTAAATGAACTAAAATATTTAATAAAAAAATGTACCTCAAAGTGGAGGCGGCACCGGGGCGGCTCAGTGGCGGCGCCGGGACGGCTCGGGCAGCGTCGAGAAGGCGCCGGAGCGGATCCGGGAAGTGCCGAGGCAGCTCGAGCAGCGCCGGGTGGCGGAGCGGGGGCAGCTCGGGCGGCGGGGCGGGGGCGGCTCAGGGCGGCGCCGGGGCGGCTGGGGCCTGCGCTGGCAGCTCGAGTGGCGCCAGGCGGCGGAGCGGGGGGGGGGGGGGGGGGCGGGCGGCTCCGACGGTGGTGCGGGGGCGGCTCAGGTGGCGGGGCGGAGGCGGCTCGGTCAGCAGGGCGGCGCAGGACGACGGCGGTGGCGGTGCGGGCTCGGGCTAAATGAGCTCGAGCCCGGGCCGGGGCGGCGGTTAAAACCATCCACTGACGATGGTCGCGTAACTTACGACGGCTTAGGTTATGGCCGTCGTAAGTTACACTTAGTTTACGACGGTGTCGTAACTTACGACGGCATAGGGTTATGGCCGTAATAAGTTACGGTTATCTTACGATGGTCCAGTAACTTATGACAGCCATGGGCCCGTAGCCGTCGTAAGTTAGTTTACTTGCGATGGCCCAAAGTGACCGTCGTAAGTTAATTTACTCACGAAGGCTAGCCGTTGTAAATAACGTGGCCGTCGTAAGGTGCGACGTTTCCTGTAGTGGATGGGACCCAAAGGATGTGTGTGGATTATAGGTCTCTCAATGAGGTGACGATCAAGAATAAATACCCGCTGCCCCGTATAGAGGACCTGTTCGACCAAATGAAAGCTGCCCAAGTTTTCTCCAAGATTGATCTTTGGTCGGGATACTTCCAGCTGAAGATTAAACCCTCCGACATACCCAAGACTGCCTTTCAAACACAGTATGGTTCGTATGAATATACCGTTATGTTTTTGGGTTAACGAATGCACCCGCATACTTCATGTACCTCATGAATAAGGTCCTCATGGAGTACTTCGACAAGTTCGTCGTGGTTTTTATCGATGATATCATGGTGTATTCAAAAAGCGAGGAAGAACACGAAGAACATTTGAGGATGACATTGCAGAAACTGCAAGAGCGTCAATTGTATGCCAAGCTCAGCAAGTGTCAATTTTAGCTAAAGGAGATATCGTTCCTAGGCCACATCATCTCCGAGGAAGGAGTATCGGTTGATCCCGGAAAAGTTGGAGATGTTCTGAAGTGGAACCATCCGCAGAATGTGAGAGATATTCGGAGTTTCCTTGGGATGGCTGACTTCTCCAAAATAGTGAAGCCTATGACTGAATTGCTAATGAAGGGAAAAGCATTTCAGTGGACACCAGTGTGCCAAGAAAGCTTTGAGGAGCTCAAGAAAAGATAACCACAGTGCCGGTCTTGGTATTGCCGTACATGAGCAAGAGCTTTGACATATATTGTGACGCATCAAGACAAGGGCTTAGATGTGTGCTCATGCAATAAGGACAAGTGGTAGCCTATGCGTCGAGACAACTAAAGAAACACGAGCTGAATTACCCCACACATGACTTGGAACTTGCAGCCGTGGTACATGCCTTGAAGATTTGGAGGCATTATATCCTTGGCCACCGATGTGAGATCTATACGGATCACAAAAGCCTCAAGTATATATTCACGCAAATGGATCTGAATTTGAGGCAATGTTGATGGTTGGAACTCATCAAGGATTATGATGTTGGAATCAATTATCACCTGGAAAGGACAATGTAGTACCTGATGCGTTGAGCCGAAAGGGAGCATGTCACCAACTCACGGTTCAGGAGCTACCGCCCGAGCTACGCAAGGAGTTAGAAAGGTTACATCTCGGATTTTTGAACGAGATGTGATAGAACTCAACTCTTTGCTGGAACAAGAGATACGAGATGGCCAAGCAACGGATGAGGAAATCAAGGAAATCAAGGAAAGAATCTGACAAGGCATAGAAAAGGACTTCAAGGAAGACGAAAAGGGCACGCTTTGGTTAGGGAAAAGGATTTGTGTGCCTAATGTGAAGCACATCCGCGACACGATATTAAAGGAGGCACATGACTCACCTTATTCCATACATCCTGGCTGTACAAAGATGTACAAGGACCTGAAAACTTGCTATTGGTGGGATGGTATGAAAAGGGACATAGCCGAATATGTTGCCTTATGCGACACGTACCAACGGGTGAAGGCCGAACATCAAAAACCTGCTGGACTGTTGCAGCCATTGAAAGTGCCTAAGTGGAAGTGGGAAGACATCAGCATGGATTTCATCGTCGGATTGCCATGTACTCAATTGGGTTATGACTATCTGGGTTGTCATGGAATGATTGACAAAAATAGCCCATTTCCTTCCTGTTAAAACCAAGTACAACGTTGCACAACTAGCCGAGCTGTATATGGAGCAAATCGAATGTCGCCAGGGAGTTCCAAAAAGGATAGTTTCAGATCGGGGTACCCAATTTACCTCTAGGTTCTGGAAAAAGATGCATGAAGCTATGGGTACACGAATGGATTTTAGCTCCGCTTATCACCCGCAGACTGACGGGCAAATTGAGAGGACAAATCAAATTTTGGAGGACATGTTGAGAGCCTGCGCCTTGAAACATGGGCGTAGTTGGGATAGGAGCTTGCCGTATGCTGAGTTCTCATACAATAACAGCTATCAAGCCAGCTTGAAGATGTCATCTTTCGAAGCATTGTACAGTAGACGGTGTAGAACGCCATTGTTATGGAATGAGACCGGAGAGAGCCAAGTTTGTTGACCAGAAGTGCTGCAAGAAGCTGAGAAGAAGTCCAAACGATACGCGAAAATTTGAAGGCTGCTCAGTCACGACAAAAAGGTTATGCGGACAATAGGCGAAGAAGGTTGACCTTCAAAGTAGGAGACTTCGTGTACCTTAAGGTATCGCCTATCCAAGGCCAACGATGTTTCAACGTCAAAGGCAAGTTAGCACCTCGCTACATCGGGCCATTTAAGATTTTGGGCAAGCGAGGAGAGGTAGCCTATCAACTAGAGCTCCCAACGCACCTCTCAGACGTGCTTCACGTATCCCAGCTCAAGAAGTGCTTGAGAGTATCGGAAGAACAAGTACCAATGGATGAGCTCGAGCTTCAAGAGGATCTGACCTATGTGGAGCACCCAGTCCAAATTTTGGACGTGAAGAAAAGGGTCACGAGGAGAAAAGTGATCCGTTGGTGCAAGGTACAATGGAGCCATCACATGAAAGCCGAAACCACATGGGAGCGTGAGGAAGACCTAAAGGCAGAATTCCCTCATCTGCTATCGAATCTCGAGGGCGAGATTCAGTTTAAGGGGGGTAGGTTTGTAACACCCTCAATTTCATATCCATGCATTTCATATAGAGAAATATTATAAAAGAAGCAGAAACGGAGAAAGAATCAGAAAGATAGCCGAAAAGAGCCAAATCCAGTTCGCCGAGGTGCGCTGTCGACACTTCCCGCGGCCCGCTGGCCACGTGGCGTCTTTGGAGCTCATCCCTGTGGAGGGGGTGAGGTCTGTTACTGCTGGCCACGTGGAAGGCTCGGAACTCGCCTCTGCGGAAGGGGCGAGGTCCGGCCCTGTGGGACACGTGTCTCCTTCGGAGCTAGTCTCTACGGAGAAGCGAGGCCCAGCCGCGGGACACGTGTCGCTCTCGGAGCTCACCCCTGCAGAGGAAGTGAGGTCCGGTCCAGCTGGACACGTGTCGATCTCGGAGCTCACCTCTGAGGAGAAGAGAGGTCCGACACTGCTGGACACGTGTCATCCTCGGAGCTCACCTCCGAGGAGAAGGGAGGTACAATGCTATTGGACACGTGACGACCTCGAAGCTCGTGTCTAAGGAGAAAGGAGGTCCGGCGCTGCTGGACACATGGCACTCTCGAAGCTCGCCTCTGAGGAGAGGGTGGTTCCGGCACTGACACGTGGCACCCCCAGAGCTCGTCTCTGAGGGAGAGAAAGGCCCGACTCCGCCAGACACGTGGCACACGCGGAGCTCGCCTCTGAGAAGAGGGGAGGTTTCGCCCGCCAGACACGTGGCGCACCCGGAACTCGCCTCTGAGTAGAGGGGAGGCCCGGCCCCTGCTCGACACGTGGCGCCTCTGGAGCTCATCCCTACGGAGGTGATGAGATCCTTAAGAGGTTTTTCCCCTGTGCGCGAGTACCCGGTACTGAGGAAACCGACACGATTTCTCCCACGTTGCTATCGCACACAAATCAATTAGAGATAAGTCGTTAAGATCCAAAACAAATTGAATAGGACTCTTATTTGAATTCCAATCAGAGTAGGACTCTTCTTTTTTTCCTTATAAATAGAACCCAAAACCACTTGGCCGCAACCACGTACCTTTTTCTACCTCCCAAGTCGACGACTTGGAGGCCCTAGCCCCAACTCGCCGAGTTGAACCCCCTGCTGGAGTTCAGTCGCCGGAGAGCCACCGACGAGCGCCGTCACGCCTCTACGTCGCTGCTGCCATTGCTAGAAGGAAGGCCCTGCCACCAGAGAGAAGTGAGGTAGGTCCGTTACCACCGTACGACATCATCGCAGTTTCTACGCATCTGTTCCCTTCGAACAGAAGCTTTTTTTCGTGTGGACAGATCATGTGTTGATCGGTTTTTTTGACGGTGGAATTGATCTAGATCTTGAGTAAAGATCATCACCACGTCCACACTTGATCTTTACACCTTGTTCATCATAAAACCCCATGCAAGACCATTAAAACATGCAAGAACATGTACAAACTGGTTTAATAAAACAGCACCATAAGATTTGCATCCACTGCATCTTGAGTAAAGTTTATGCCTGATGTTTGATTGCTATAATTTTGTATGTGTGTGGTCGTGAGTAGAAGAACAAGCTCAGGAAGCCATCTACGAAGGACTACAGCACCAAGACTTCGAGACACGTGAGCAACAAAAGCCACAGGAACAAGGCAAGTGCCCCTTGACCATATTGATCCCATGTTTTGAGAACTGTTTTGTTTACGAAAACTTGTGTGCTTGAGTCAACTTTATGGGAAACCCTTTATAAGAGTTTAATAGTTTTATTAACCATCCTTGTCGCCGGGAGAATTGATGAGTCGGGTATGATCGTTTTTTCCTTTTTGCTTCGCTTAAGCTACGGGATACGGGAAGGCGAAGTAGAACATGTCTAAGTACTGCACTCATATGAATAATGATGATGAGAACTTGATGATAATTATGAGCATAGAATTGGAGGAGATCTAGGCAAGCTTGGTTCATTGATGTGGTAGAATGAGATGGTGGTTTACTTGCCGTAGATCTAAGGACCGGTTCATGCGAGCACATGCCAGGAAAACAGTGCCACCACAAGGCCAAGTATGGGTGTGGCTTAGCTGACTAATTAGGTAAGTTGCTAGATTGTTATGGACCGTAGAAGGCGCGGGGAATGGGAGTCGAGAGAGGACTTCCCTGGGAACTGCATGGCACAAGAGGGGGCCCGTAGGTGGAAGAATGGTGATTCGAGCCTGCTGGTGAAACCTTAGTGAGTCCATACATCTAGTAGCCCCTTTGTAAAGGCTATTTTGTGATCTCTTGGCCATGCACCGATGGTTGTGTACTGGTATAATGTAGGTTCTGCAGTCGCCGACGGGTGACGAAATCACAAACTTCTGGGTGAAGTGGTGCCACCTCTGTAGAGTGTAAAACTATCATGATAGCCGTGCTTCCGGTCACAAGCGCCTGGCCAACTTCCATTATTAGAGGGAAACCTTGGGATGGTTATTCCGTATGGTATTGGTATGGTCATTGGGATTGGACTTGGGACCGTTGAATCATGTCAATAAGTATGTTTTTGGTGATAAGAATATGAGAAGGTTATGAACATTATGAGCATCAGATGAACTTGAGAAAGAATGTTGAGACTTAAGAAAAAGTGAATTATGATGAAAGAATGTTGAGACTTGAGAAAAGGTGATTTATGATGGAGGTATGTTGATGTTTTACATGGTTATATTGAGATTAAGTTCACCTAGATATAGTCGCTCTTTTAATCATGTTTATGAAACAAAATTTTCTTTTCTGCAATGAGCCTTTTTATTCTTACCTTGTTGTAAGCTACATGTCATACTTTTCCCCGCACTTGCTGAGTACGACATGAACTCACCCTTGCATTATCATACAAACATCAGCAACAGGAGAAGAGTACTTCGAAGATCATGTGGAGTACTTGGCGTGCGAACTACCGTCAACTTGCCTGTGATGTTGAAGATGGATCCGCTGCTGTTTAGTTATTTCCGCTGTTGTATAGAGAGTTCCGCTGCTAGAATAAGTTAGAGACTTCCGCTGCAAGAATAAATTAATGATTGATGTAATAAATTACTTAAACCCTATTATTCATTGTTATATTTTGAATTCAGTTTGTGGATTACATGTGTATGTGTGATGAACATCCTGGGCATACATATGCATTAGCTGGGTTCCTTGTTTTACGGGACCGGGCGTCACAGTTGCTTGTTTATAAACTTCAAAAATCGCATGTTTTCAACATACTACCCTAATCTCTCTTACTCTATGAAAACTATGTTCAAAAGGACTCTTTGTAAAAAATGGTCATTGTTTGTTTGATGTATGCTTACTGACCATGTCTGCCAAAGATATTTGCAAAACCTTGTCCAAAAGGATCATATTCTTGAGCTAAAATTCAAATTATATGAATTTCGGCATGTAGCCGGACTAGTCCGCCTGGGAGGCCGGACAAGTCCGGCCCCAGAGAAGTCCGGCTCTAGTCCACCAACAGGACTTGTCCGGACACCAAGCCAGACTAGTCCGGCCCTGCCAGACACGTGTCGACACTGGAGCTCACCCCTGCGGAAGGGAGAGGCCCCGGCCCGCGTGACACGTGTCACCACTGGAGCTCACCTCTGAAGAGAGGAGAGGCCCCGGCCCTCTGGACACATGTCGCCACCAGAGCTTACCTCCGAAGAGAGGAAAGGCCCCGGCCCGCCGGACACGTGTTGCCACCGGAGCTCACCTTTGAATAGAGGAGAGGCCCCGGCCAGCTGGACACGTGTCGCCATCGGAGCTCACCTCTGAAGAGAGGAGAGGCCCCGACCCGCTGTACATATGTCGCCACCGGAGCTCACCTATGAAGAGAGGAGAGGCCCCGGCCCGCTGGACACGTGTTGCCACCGGAGCTCACCTCTGAAGAGAGGAGAGGCCCCGGCCCGCTGGACACGTGTCGCCACCGGAGCTCACCTCTGAAGAGAGGAGAGGCCCCGGCCCACTGGACACGTGTCGCCACCGGAGCTCGCCTCTGAGGAGAGGAGAGTCCCCGGCCCACTGGACACGTGTTGCCACGGGAGCTTGCCTCTGAGGAGAGGGGAGGCCCGGCCCCGCTGGACACGTGGTGCCTTCGGAGCTCACCCTGGCTGTGGCTACGTGGAAGGGTCGGACTTCACAGCGGACAAGTCCAAACTGGACTAGTTCGCCTTGGAAGCCGGACAAGTCCGGCCCCAGAGAAGTACGACTCTGGTCTACCAACTGGACTTGTCCGGACGCCTAACCCGGACTAGTCTGGCCCTTGGGGACTTAACCTCAAAGGGGCGGCTAGACTTCTCTCTTCACAGACTAGTCCGCTCACATCCTCTCTCAAGCCAGAAGCACCCACAAATTGGCAATTTTTGCTTTCCTCCACCAAAAATCTCGTCCAATCCATGGATTGGAGACCTAAGGAGTGCGAAAACCCTTCACTGGGCTTCGTTGCTCAAGTTTTGACTCCTAATTCATCACATTTGAAGATTTCAAGAGGTATTCTTGACCTAACTAGAAATCCTTCTTTTTCTTCATTCTTAGATCTTTTGCTAGAAACCTCTTCACAAATGTTGTTCCTAGTGTCGATGTGATCATAGCCTAGGAATATTGCAAGTTAATTCGAAGTTTTTGTGAAAAATTATTAGGGTTAGGGTTCTTCCTGTATAACTTGGACTAGTCCGGTTTTGGGCAGACAAATTCGTTCTCGAGCAAACTAGTCCGGTCTTTTAACAAACAAGTCCGGTTTACACAGAACAAACTCCAACTTTAGCAATTTTTAGTGAATTCTCTTGCAATATTCCACTTCCTTGACCTCTAATCTCCTGTCTCTCAGGAAATATGTCGAACTCCGACCAAAGCTCTCCCCTTCCAAGTCCCACAGCCGAGGAGGCTCGACAAGCCCTTCATCGGTGCATTGCCGAAGAAAGGACAGCAAAGGAGGCCCAAGCAGCTAAAGAAGCCGTCCGTCGAGAGCAAGAACAAAGAAGAAGCATGATCTGGACGAGGAGGCACAAATTGCCCAAGCCGTTGAAGAATCGTTGAAGGATCAACAGAGAAAGAAAAGGGACGAACGTGAAGCCCAAAGCTCCCAAGCTGCTAGTGCCTCAGAGCCCAAGAGAAAGAGGCTGGTCACCTTGGGAAATAAAGAGCGGGAAAAGGAGAAGGAAAAGGAATCCGAGGGTAGGGTTCCTCGTTACCCAAAGAAGGGTAAGGCTCTACTTCCTGAGGAGCCCAAGAAGAAAAAGGCAACTGCCAAAGCACCGACAAATAGAGCAGGAGGGATAATAATCAGAGAGAAAGGGCATCCGAAGCCCATTGGCCCCTTAAAGATGGCTGCCCCTGGTAGAGACCCAAACCGGCAGCCCAACAATCCGGCATTTGTATTCAAAGGAAAGGGGGCTGAAAAGGCGAGAAGGCTGAGGATGGATAAAGCCTATGACTATGAGAAGCACACAGTCGACCCTAGGTTTTGGTGTGACTTTCACTGCGATTACTACCGCTTGGTGTACCTAAAAATGAAGACCCCAATCACTCAAGCTCAATGGGTAGATTGGGACTACATGGCCAAAAGGGAGCACAAAGCTTTTGATGCAGTGATTGAAGCCGCAGAGCACCATGGAATCAAGGAAATCATGATCTTCAAGTATTACTAGAACATTGAGGTAATTGTGCAGTTCTACACCACTGTGTACTTCTCCACCTTCGGTGACCGAAAAATCACCTGGATGACTCATGGAGAGCAGTACTCAGTTACCTATGAGAGGTTTGCACAGATACTTGGCCTTGAGGAGCACTTGGATCATGAGATTATCATTTCCAATCTCAAGGCAGTGGACAGGGATCAGCTTGACTATATGTATCGTAGTCATGTTCCCTATGAGGCCGGGCTTGCTAGGAACATCAAGCCGTTCTATAGCATCCTCAACCGGATTCTGAGGAGGACCATTGCCCCTATGGATGGAGATGCAGGGGTAATTCAAGGAAACTTAAGGCATCTACTCCTCTTGATAGATGGTGAAGAGAAGTTCAATCTTGTTGAGCACATTTATGATGATATCTTCAACATCTCTCACACTCCCAACCGCTCATGTGGTTATGCACCGTACATCATGTGCCTAACTGAGAAGGTGTTGGGGATAGTCTTTGTCAAGGATGTCACTCATCGACCTCTCCATCCTCAATTACCCCCCATTGTGCCAGAACCCTCAAGGAGGAAAAATGCTCAACCTCCGTCTAGCTCAGCGGCTCCCCCATCATCTCCTCCTCCGCAGTCCAAGAGCAGATTCTTCAAGTGCTTCAACGCATTTTTCGCCTCCTGTCGGTGTGTGGAGGTTCGGACTCGACGCATGGAGAGGCGTCAGGAGAAGTACCTAAAGGCTGTGTGTGACAAGCTTGACGTACCCATATCCCCCCCTTAGGAGAGTGATGGGGAACTCACTCCATATCCAGAGTTCACCGCTGATGAGCTCGCCCAGTTCAGGGAAGATGGAAGCTCTTCCAAGGCCGTGCCTCCATCCACCACCGCCGACGAAGAAGAAGAGGATACGGAGGCTACGGAGAGCGATGAAAATGGTGATGAAGAAGAACACGGAGAAGATGACGAGTAGACTTAGGCGTATCTTCCTCCCTCCTTTCCTTTTTGGTTCCTTGATGCCAAAGGGCGAGAAATGTCAAAAGGATGTCCTATTTTTTATCATCTTCTAGCCTCGTAATAGATCTTTTGGACATGGCTATCTATGTTTTATGTTTTATGCATGACTATCTTTTGTGTAACACTACGTGTTGGATTTTATGGCTGTTTTATGCTTATTGTCTTATCACATTTTTTTAGCACAACACGTAGGCACCCCACCATAACGTGTGAATGTATGCCAACTCTCCTCTTTTACTCTTGCATACATTCAGGGGGAGTTTTGCATACGTACACTTGTTATAAAAATAAAATTTTTACCTCTTATGTTGAAACTTAATGTGTTGTCATCAATCACCAAAAAGGGGGAGATTGTAAGTGCATCTAGGCATTCCCGTGGGTTTTAGATGATTGATGACGACAAATTAAGAGACTAATGAGCTGAGATGATCATAAGGACAATACATTTCCAAGGCGGACACCTAAACTCTCAAAAAGGAAAAAGATGAAGAACGGCGTCGAAGACTCGAAGAGTAGAAATTAGAGTTTCACTTGAGTCTTTAGTAGGCTAGCCGTGTAAAAGAAAGGTTGTGTGTGTCAAGTGCATTGAGATCGTAGAAGAGAGCTCAAAGTGTTAGAAGTGTTAAATCCTTAGTGGAGAGAGGTAGAGAGGTAAAGTTGGGCAGGCCGGACTTGTCCAGGGAAGAGGCCGGACTAGTCCGGAAGTCCTATGGCTTAGTCCGTTTTGGGGCGGACTAAGAGTTCTTGACTGAGATCGGACTTGTCCATTTTGGGACGGACTAATCCGTTTCTCTCTTGGTGAGAGTGTTTTTGGGGCTAAGTCCTGGTAGACCGGACTTATCCGCTTTAGTGGCCGGACTAGTCCCGGCTAGCCAGACTTGTCCGTTTTCACACAGACTAAGAGTTCCTGTGTAAGTTCGGGCTAGTCCGTTCTAAGGCGGACTAGTCCGTATGGGTATGAGATGAGAGCTCCCACGGCTATGTCTTGGTGGATCGGACTTGTCCGCCTTAGTGGTCGGACTAGTCCGAGTCCTCCAGACTTGTCTGTTCTCACCCGGACAAATAGTTTCTGTGTGAGATCGGACTAGTCCGGGTGTGAGTCGGACTAGTCTGGTGTTTCGGTAGGTGGCAACGGTTGGCTTCGGCACTTCTATAAAAAGAGATGCCCCAACTTCATTTATATAACACTGGAACCCTAGCGCTGCCACAGCCATCCTAGAGCCCCCCTAAGCCTTCTCTCTTGCCTACTCACCCTCTAGAACCAATTCTTGAGTGAATTTGGGTGTGTGAGGAGAGGAGAAGGAAGAACTTCGTGTTTTTGGCTCTCGGAGTGATCTCGTGCACTTGGTGTGAGTCTTTGTGACCTGTGGCTTGTGAGATCCGTGGAGTTTTGTGGACGTGATCAAGTGGGAGCCTCAGATTGTGAGCAACCCCAACACTTTGTAAGTTCACCATTGAGATAGTGAAGAACCGGGTTGGCCTTAGTGGCGACTTGGTGAGGAAAGGGTTGTTAAACCCGGTCCTTTGTGGACTCCTCAACGGGGATGTAGATTCCTGAGTGGAATCGAACCTCGGGCAAAAATCTTCGTGTCATTTTGCACTTACATTTCATTGATCATTAGAATTCTTAGGGTTCGTTCGATCATTTCGCTCTTATAATATTTCAGGTTACAATCTTGCAATCCACCTCAATACTTTGACATATTTGTTGTATTAGATTGCTAGATAGTTTATCTGCTTTTCGTTAAACTAAAATCTGAAGAAAAACCCATAAAAATCAAGTTTAGGCTTTTCAGCAGTCTCACCGGACTAGTCTGCCCCTGAGCCAGACTAGTCCGGCCTTTTAGGCTTTTCCAGCAGGTTGATCGGACTAGTCCGCCCCTGAGCCAGACTAGTCCGGCCCCTGTGTTCTAATCTCGTTTAATTAAGTCATTTCAGGTATTTTAGCCTATTCACCCCCTAGGCAATTTCAGTCTTGGTGACCAGCGAGTGGAGAAGTGAAGACTGAACACTGAAATCTTTTTCGGCATATCACAAGTGGGTCCCACTCTCCCCCTTATCTCTCCAAAATATCTCAAAAATTAGCAAATGCTATAATTCAATTGTGTGGAGTTGAAAACTGAACTGCATTTGGATAATTGGGCATATTTCATCAAAATTCAAATATGTATTTGAATTCATTGTACATTTAAGTCTATTTGGGAAAATGAATAGCAAATATCTTCAAAAATTCATGAGACTTTGCCTACCCCCTAATCTGGATGTAAGGAATTCAAATATGAGACCTGATTTTTGGTTTGGCTGCTGCAAATGAGGTTTTGATCACAACAGTTTGCATTCCTATTGGTTGCCCTCATTTGAAATTTAAGTTGAGCAATTTAAGTTTAAAAATCTAAATTTCATTCCCCCTTGCACATGAGAGCTTACACATGGATTTTAAATTAACTTTGTCCCCCAATACTCAATTTTTCCTAGGCTAGAGTGGCGGGACACTCATGTGTGTCATCACATGTGGAAAAATTTAAACAAGTCCAAATTTGCATAACTTGAAACCAAATGGTGTTCAAACATCAGGCCCTTTGTATTAAAAAATTTTGGGATCTTTACAGCGTCTTTTCTTTTGCATAGCTAGGACCAAGAGTACGCGTTTTTGTATATTCCGCTGCGTGTACCGCTGTGGTACATTATGTTGTAAATGACACTATATTGAGAAATAAAAGATTTTGTATGTTTATGGTTTCTTTTCGTGTATGCTATTGGGTGCCGCATCGCACGGCACTGGCCAATGTGAATCCTGGAGTGTGGATCTCAGAAGGGGTCCTCCACATATAGAATGGGAGGGGCAATGTGACCAAATATTTAGAATGCATAATCTCTCCGATCGACGGCGTGTAAACCTTGCCTCCGTCTAATTTTCAGGTTATGCTCTCACTTGGTGGAATCAAATACAAGAAAATCAACTTGTGTTGGGACGTGATCATATCAACACAAGGAATGAGATGAAGCAAGTGATGAGAAGACGCTTTGTACCATCCAGCTATCAATGTTACTTTAGTAATAGGTTGCAGCAACTGAGACAAGGTTCCAAATCAGTTGATGAATATTACATGGAAATGGAGTTGCTGCTGATTCGATCGGGAATTAGAGAAGATGAAGAATCAAAGATGGCAAGATTTTGCATGGTCTTAATGCTGAAATCTCTGATTTTGTTGAGATGTTTCCATACCACAATTTTCGGAGACTTGTGGATCAAGCTATGCGCACCGAAAGAAAATTTCAGCAAGCTCGACGAAGTCGATCATATGGTGGTTGATCTTTTCCTTGGAACCGGCAGCAACCCGGTACATCTTTCGTTGAGGGGAAATCTCAAGGTGGTGCAGCTAAGTCTTCTCCATCCATTGGTACTGTAAAAACATCAGTTTCAGCTGCTTCTTCGCCTACAATTCAACAAGAGCAACGACGTCGCACTACTAGTACAGCATCCCCTTCTGTTGCATCAGCAGCTGCATCCTCTTCAAATAGCCGAAGCATTGTGTGTCACAAGTGCCAAGGGCGTGGACATGTTGCCGCTGAGTGTCCTACTCGAAGGACTATGATAGTGAATGAACAAGGAGAATGGGAATCTGAAAGTGAACCAGAAGATGCACCATGCTATGATGAAGAAATTAAAGATAATGAGAATGAGATCCAACCCAAAGAAGGTGATGATAATTGCTTTATTTCTCGTCGAGTGCTTAGTGTCATGGCTGTAAAAGAAGATAACAGACTGCGCCACAATCTTTTTCATACCATAGGCATGATCAAAGACAAAGTATGCAAAATTATTATTGATAATGGTAGCTGCAATAATATTGCAAGTCAAGAATTAGTGGAGAAAATGGGGTTCAAACAGCAGCGTCATCCTAACCCATACAAGATGCAATGGCCTAATGATTGTTGGGCACTATGTGTCACAAACATCATAATTGTTCCTTTCTCTATTGGGAAGTATAAAGACCAAGTGGAATGTGACGTCATCCCCATGCACGCTTGTCAGCTATGTTAGGACGACCATGGCTATATGATCACAATGTTCAGATTTGTGGTCGTGCTAACAAGCTTATCTTCATGCACAACGGAGAGCGTCTCACTCTACTTCCATCGACACCAGAGGAAATTGTGAAGGATGATCTGAAAAGAAAATAGCGAGAGAGTGAGAACCACTTGCGAGTGACCTACAAACATAGTGAGGGAGTGCTTCCATGGCCAAATAAAACTCCACAGCCGCAAAGAACCAAGCCAAAGGGAAAAGAGGGTTTAGTGGTGATAGTTACAAAAGGGGATTTAAAAGAATTGAGTGAAGCCAATGCCACGTTCTATGTACTCCTATACAAGGATAATTTTCTTACCACTAATGATTTCTCCTGTACATTGCCACACGGTGTTTTTGATGTATTGCAGGAATATGAAGATGTATTTCTGGAATAAAAACCACCAGGGCTGCCACCAAAGAGGGGAATTGAGCAACAAATTGACCTTGTTCCTGGTGCTCCGCTTCCTAATCGTGCACCATACTGCACAAATCCGGAGGAAACAAAATAAATTCAGCATCAAGTACAGGAGCTCATCAACAAAGGATATGTAAGGGAAAGTCTCTCACCTTGTGCAGTTCCTGTTCTTTTAGTTCCAAATAAATATGGTTCATGGAGGATGTGTGTTGATTGCCGGCCATAAATAACATTACGACAAGGTATAGACATCCCATACCCAGAGTTGATGACATGCTTGATGAGATTAGTGGTGCTATCATATTTACAAAAATTGTCTTGAGAAGTGGCTATCACCAAATCCGAATGAAAGAGGGAGATGAATGGAAAACAACTTTTAAAACCAAATTTGGCTTATATGAATGGTTGGTGATGCCTTTCGGATTGACTAATGCTCCTAGTACTTTTATGAGATTGATGAATCATGTTCTTAGAGCCTTTATTGGAAAGTTTGTTGTCCTTCACTTTGATGATATTTTAATTTACAGCAAGTCTCTTGGTGAACACGTGGAACATATAAAATGTGTACTTGCTGTTTTGAGAAAAGAATGCTTGTTTCCTAACCTTGCAAAGTGCACCTTTTGCACTGACAAGGTAGTCTTAACTTGGCTTTGTTGTTTCAGCTCAAGGCGTGGAGGTCGATGAAGAGAAGGTTAAAGTCGTTCGTGAGTGGATGCATCCACAAAATGTCAGCCACGTGCGAAGCTTTCTTGGACTTGCAGGTTTTTACCGACGTTTTGTGAAAGATTTTAGTACCATTGCTGCCCCCATCAATGAGTTGACAAATAAAGGCGTACCTTTTCATTGTATAGAAACACAAACAAAAGCATTTGAAGAGCTGAAAAAGTTGATAACAGCCCCACTACTTGCTCTCCTGGATTTTGGTAAGCCTTTTGAAATTGAATGTGATGCAAGTGTAGTGGGAGTTGGAGGCGTTCTTATGCAAGAAGGTCGATCAATAGCATATTCAGTGAAAAGCTAAGTGGTCCAACTCTCAATTATTCAATTTATGACAAAGAATTATATGCTCTTCTTAGATGTTTAGAAACTTGGCAGCACTATCTTTTCACTAAATAATTTATCATACATTCAGATCATGAATCTTTGAAACATCTTAAAGGTCAATTAAAACTGAACAAAATACATGCAAAATAGAGTGAATTTATTGAGACATTTCCTTACACTGTAAAGTACAACAAAGGGAAGGACAATGTTATTGCGGATGCTTTATCTAGACCTCATGTTTTGTTGTCTCAACTTGATGCAAAAGTGCTTGGCTTAGAAAGTATCAAAGACTTGTATGCCACTGATTCATTGTTTTCTGAACCATTTTCTAAGTCTTGTGATGGAAAAGGATGGAAGAAATTTCATATGCATAATGGATTTATGTTTTGAGCTAACAAACTTTGCATTTCAGATTGCTCTCTTTGTCTAATGCTAGTGCAGGAAGCTCATGCTGGAGGCTTGATGGGTCACTTTGGTTGCCAAGAAAACAGAGCAAGTGTTGGTCGATCACTTCTTTTGGCCCAAGATAAGAAGAGACGTGGAGAGGCATGTTCTACGTTGTGTCACCTGCAACAAAGCTAAGTCACGCTTGAACCCTCATGGTCTATATACTCCTCTACCTATTCCTAGTGTTCCGTGGGAAGACATTTCGATGGACTTTGTTCTTGGTCTACCTCGAACAAAGAGGGGGAGAGATTCAAATTTTATTGTAGTGGACAGATTTAGTAAAACAGCTCATTTTATTCCCTGTCAAAAGAGAGATGATGCTTCACATATTGCTGAATTATTTTTCAGGGAAATTGTACGACTTCATGGTGTACCGCTGACTATTGTTTCAGATCGTGACACCAAGTTTTTGAGCTACTTTTGGAAGACCTTGTGGGGAAAACTTGGTACACGATTGCTATTTTCCACAACATGTCATCCGCAAACAGATGGGCAAACTGAAGTGGTGAATCAAACATTATCAACATTACTACGAGCTGTTCTGAAGAAGAACTTGAAACTATGGGAAGAAAGTTTGCCACATGTGAGATTTGCTTACAACAAGGGAGTACACTCAACAACAAATTTTTGTCCATTTGAGATAGTATATGATTTCAAACTCACTGCTTCTATCGATCTTATTTCTTTGCCTTTGCAGGAACGTGAGAACTTTGATGCAAGCAAGCATGCTGAATTTTTCAAGAAACTTCATAATCAAGTGCTTGCAAACATAGAGAAGATGACAAAATTCTATGAGAGGCGTGCCAACAAGGGTCACAAAAAAGTGGAATTTGCAATAGGATATTTGGTTTGCGTGCACTTACGCAAGGAACAATTCCCTCCGCATCGCAAGTCCAAATTGCAGGCTCGAGCAGATGGTCCTTTCAAAATACTTCGAAAGATCAATGGCAATGCTTATAAGATTGACCTTCCAAGTACATATGGCATAAGTACGACATTCAACATCGCTGTCCTGTCTCCTTACTTTGAAGAAGAAGAGTCAAGGACGACTCCTTTTCAAGGGGGGCGAGGATGATGTGGACATCACAGCAAAGGACACACATAAACAATCCTACGAAGGACCGATTACATGAACTCGTGTAAGATACTTGAACAACAGGTCAATGCTTTCCTCTCTATATTACATTCTAATATTAATGAGAATAATATGCTACCTAAGTCATGTGTTTACGTCAAACTCAGGTTTACACATGAAGGAGCATTGGCTGCCACGGAAAAGAACCAAGTTAATTCGCACCGCCCGATATGAAAACGGGTGCACTGCAGCAGCCTCAACTTCACGTGTAATTCTGTACCAATCTGTCACGTTACAGGGGGCATAATACACATGGGAGATGTGGACCCCACCTGTCAGCCTCTCAACACAGGGCACCTCCTCTGTTTTTCCCTCAGACGAGCGCGCGCCCGACAGCGCGCCGGCGCCCGGCGTTACCGCCATTCCCCAGCGCCAGCTCCTGCTTGCCGCTCTCGCTCGACCTGATCGACTCCACCGCGGCGCACCGAAGGAGTTCGCTTACTCCTCTTCCCTCTCGCCTCGGTAGTTTGCCCACGATCACAACAGCTCGGCCGCTCTCGATCTCCTGATCGTCAGCTGCCACCGCACCTCCCCAGCTGAAGCTTCCAACACAGAAAAGGCGCGCAAGGGCGTGCACAAGTTGCTCACAGGCGCACCTCGGAGTTGGGAGCTGCGATTCGGCGTGATTTGGAGATTTGGCGCCAAGAACCGAAGCTCACGGCGGAACTCCGACCGGCTCACCGTGGACACCGAGCTACAGACCATTTCACCGTTCCCCCTCTACACAAGAAAGGTGTATCATCTTCCCTAGCTCGTGTAGTTGCAAACCGTACAACTATCCATCAGCCGAGTGAGGAGAATTTCCAGTTCTCCCGAAATGTGGTGTATCCGGGTAGAACTCGGTCTACCCCGGAATTTGAGTTGCTCGGGTAACTACTGCCTTAGCGAGCTTGCAAACATCTTCCTCACATCCTAGCGCTCCCTCTCCACCAAGAAACGGGCTAAACGATCCAGAAACGACCGAGTTCTTGCGGTTTTTTCGGGCCGCCATGGAAGAACGCCTCGGGTCTCCGTGGAACCCTAGGTTGCCGGCCATTTCACCGGTGTTAGAGTCCCTGTCCAGCCTCTACTAGTCCACCTGATGCCGTAGAGCCCGAAAGATGGTCATTTGGTGAAGGAACGATGGAAACTGACCTCGCCGAAGTTCTAACCTTCTCTGTGATCGATGCGGGCTAGTTTCCGGCGATCCTCGGCCGGTGACGACCTTCTAACTGAGTTCAGCACCGAAAGTTGTGGGGGGGGGGGGGCGGCGGACTTGAGGTTGGGAGGCGACTGAAAACTGGGTTCCGGCAAACCTCGCCGGAGGACGCCGCCGCTCGGGCCTCTGGCGCGAGGTTGAAGGAGAAGGCTGATGGGTGGGACCCATCGTCAGCGTTTAAACAATTTTGGGATTTTCAGTTTCCAGTTCAATCTTTGAAGAGACATAACTTTGTGTAGGAATGTCCAGAAATTATGAAACAAATTTTGCTGGATTCCTCTCAAAGAGTACTATCCAGGGCTGCAGGCCAATGTTTATGAAAATCCTCGGATTTGGCTCATTAATTCATTTAATTAAAACCTTGTATGAATTTTTACAGGAGTTCTGTTTATTGGAAAATTCCCAAATTTGGACAGGACATTCTTCCAAACATCCTAGAATTTCAGTAAAAATTTCAGAGGCATTGGACCCCATTTGGTTGGACAAATGATGTGTTCATTCCTTATGTCTCTGAAAAATTGGAAAATAAACAGAGACATATTCAGCTTTTCCCCATTCTTTGTAAAATCCATATCTCCATGTAGGAAACTCCAAAAATGGTAAAACCAATTCCTATGGACTCAGGACATTTTGCACTTCACAAAAAGTCTACTTTGCAGCATAGGAAAGCTTAATATCTAGGGGGTAAAGGCAGATTAGTGAAAACCACATAAGGATTTTTTGTGCTCACATGAAGCCATTTCATGAGCTCAATTTTCGCACACTGCCGAAATACCTTCCATAGAAGCTGTCGTTAAATTCTCAGCTTCATTGGACCTCTGGAACTTGAGCTACCATCTTTTAGGTTTAAGTGTTCATATAATGGACTTAATCACATGGTGATTACTAGTATCTCTTTTCACCCTAGCTTTCATATTCTCTAAGGTTTAGATCCAACAACAGAAACCTTGCTGTTGTTTATCTCTTTTAGGTGTGCGTTAACTGGTACAACAGTTTTGAATCATTTTCTAAATTGCTTTTGAATACATGTGCATAAATCATCTTAATAGCACGTGACGTCGACGTTCGACGAGGACTCGACTCTGCAGCGAGGATCTCCATCTCGTGACGAGATTGGCAGATTCTCTGGAGGAAGACTAACTTCTAGCTTCTAACAGAACCGTTGAGCAAGGCAAGCCCCGGTTTGCATATCGTTACCGTTTTAAATTTTGCTTTACTTCACCTCATGTTGATTAGACTTGATAATGTGCATTATGTCTAGGATGATTGAAACCCACTTGCATGACTATTACATTTCTGATTAGAAGGTTTAGTGTAGGCTTTGCCTCGTTGTAGATGCTAGGCTAATGTTGTAGCTAGCTCGGTGGAAGTCGAGTAGTAAAAAGCTACTCGCGAGAAAGTTCGAGTAATGGAGTTACTCGCGAGAGATAAATGATAAGAGAACCCACATGAATATGAGATGGGGACGGGGATGTTCCTGTAGGATGGAGCGCTCAAGGTTGGTCTCGACCTGCGAAGGGTATGACAATGCTTGAGACCACATTTGGCCTGGACCGGGATGGTAAGGCAAATGTGGAGGTTGGTTGTAGCCCCGTCCGTGTCGGTTAAGGACCGTATGTATGCGGCCCTGCTGGACAAGATTGAGCTGTACCGGATATATAGTGGGGTATGGAACCCATGAAACCGATGTAACTCGATGGACCGTGATATAGAAACTCATCCTTCGCGTGGGAATGGCGTTGAGAAGGCGGGAGGTGTAAATCCTTTAGCGGGCAACTTCGACGTGTCCGCGTAGAGGACCATCCTGCTCAGCGAGAAACGTTTTTCTATGTCGGGGTGTCGTGTGAAAGGTTGCTGCATACAACGTAAGAAAGAGCTCTTGAGAGAGTCTTTCGAGGCGGGTGTATGTGTCGTGTATTCCGGGTTGCTATTGATTCGAATCACCGTCGCTCGCGGAAGAGGATTGAGCATACTTGCCCACTGCGCCGTGACTTAGTAAGAAGATGAACTAAGTCTCTTAACTTGCTGTTTGTGGATTAATACTGTATTGGAACCTTGACTGAAGTAGATATAGAGCCAACCAAATTTCATTTCCACCTTAGGCTAGCAACATCGGGATAAGTGTTTCTTGTTTGATTGTGGACTTCCGATGTTGTGAGGCGTGAGGACCACTAAAATGAAGGCTAAAAGAATCTGAATATAAGGATCAACTTTAGTCGAGGTGCATTTTGCAAATTCCTATTCCTACTGTCATGCTACCCCTGCATTTAGAGTTACATGTTTAGGAGTGACGGTTAAGTCTTGCTGAGCCTTAGTGCTCACGGTTGCTTCTGAGTTGTTTTGCAGGTAGCAGGATGCCTACTATGAACAGGGTTGTCCGGTGAGGCGATGAACCTCACGGTTCATTCCACTCATCGGAAACCTAGCCGCTGCCTTTCATTGGTGAAGCTAGTAGGAAGCGTTCACGGGCTGAACGACTTCTCTTCGGCGTAGTTTGGGTCGAGAGTGAGTAGATTGTCCAGCTAGTTTTCATTTCCGCTGCGTGTGTACATTATGTTGTAAAACAAATTATCTTGAGTAACAAAATGGTTCCGTTATGTTCTTATAGTCTCTTTTCATGCATGCTGTTGGGTGCCGCATCGCACGGCACCACCCACTGCGATTCCCGGGCCGGGCGTCACAGACGTGGTATCAGAGCCGCATTGGGAATAGCACGCATGAAAAGAGCATATTTTTGAAAACATAGGAGTATACGAGGGAGGAACGTATAGTATGCCCACATAAGGATTATAAATAGCATAGTTACTTAAGGTGGCAAGCTAACAGTGTGTTACTCTTCAGTATTTCAATTCAGTAACGACACACCAACGTGGAGGTAAGAATGGTAAGGAACGCCACCGAAAGCGGATCAATTTCTGTTAGCTCACCCATACGAGGAAAGTAGTGTGGGATGTTCCGTTCAGCAATGGACGGAAAGTGAATATGTTTTCTAAGACTCTTCATGTCTTAGAGACATATGAATGGCACTAGCCTCCAGTGCGCAAACCCACGGGCAAGAGGAGGAGACCCCATCGTGTGGTTTGTAACAGGAAGTAATTTCTCTAGGACTCTTCATGTCCTATGAGGCTTACAAAAGCGCTGTTCCACCGGTGTGCTTTATTGCAAAGGTGTGGAGCCCCCGTCGGGTGGTGAATAACACGATCATGTACCTTGAGACATGGCTTGACTCAAGGGCGGCCCGTATAACAATGATACGGGGTGTTTTTACTATGATATGGACCTGCCTGAAATGATAAACCAATGTGTGCATCATTATTGAGTGGTTTTCTGCAGGTACCTTAACCACGTTAGTACATGTCGTGTAGACAATGTTTGTGAGTGATCGTTTTAGTGCCACCATTTGAAACGTATATGCCGGTATAAAGCCGGTTAGGATTTTAATTTGGTGAGGAAACGTAGTACCGTGACATGTTTTGAACAGCATGAAAAAGGAGGTTTGCAAAGAAAAAGAGTAAATTTGGTGTCTAGGATTCTATTAGGGGGTAATGAACTCCTATATTGGACTAAGAGTCAATTGGGAGTATAGATTTGTTCACAAAGACTTAGGAATAACCTCCCCTATTTTCAGCAGAATTTTGCTGAAGTTGAACAGGGCATAATTTTTGTTTGGTTGAACCAATGGAGGTTAGTGATACATTTCTGGAAAGTTTTTGATGTCTTCTACAACTTTTCTGTAGAAGTCCAGACCAGAACCACCCTCCAAATGGATGAAATTCTCAGATGAGTGTGAACTGTCCAAAAACAGGGCAGACACAAATTGCTCTCTGGAAAATTTCTGTATTTCGACCATATTTCTCTGCAGAAAATTTTCTAAGGGTCATGTAATACACCGTTGGAAAGCTTGTGATATATGCTATGACTTTGTAGTTCAAAGTTTCCCCAGATTTGGAGTTTAAAGTGATGAAATCTTGCAGACAAAACAGCTACTTTCGAAGGAGGTGCTGTCAAAATTGTTCCAGATTTCTGTTAACTTTGAAATATCACAATTTCTGATCCAGAACATATATGAAGGCAAATGAATACTCGTTGGAAAGATATTGAAGTTAACTATAACTTTGATATTCAACTTGAGATATGAAATTGCCATTTTCATATTTAAATTCTGGGGTAAGACCAATTGGTCATTCTGAACAGAGTAGTGCTTATTGCCTATGTAACTTAAGACTTGTTGTGGACAGGGATGTTTCAGACTTCTCTAAGCTCCATAGCATGTTCTTGAGTTATTTCTCAGTTTGTCCTACTGTTGGAATTAAGGGTTTGGACAAACTTGCTCACGTTTGATAGATTTCAGAATTGTCGAAACCCTGGTTAAATTGTGTAGTGCTGCAATATATATGTGATGTTTTTACGGTTAATGTTTTCAATTCAAGTTGAGTTAAACTTTGAATTTTAACCGTAAATTGCTCACTCTTGCAGCATGGATCGTGCTCATTCCAGGAGTGAGGTTGGTAAGTCGAGTCACGGCGAAAGTAATTCGCCACGACAAGAAGTGCCGACATCATCAACCGGATTGGCGGAAATCTTGGCTAAGATGGCTGAGTCTCTGGATCTGTTGGTGCGACAAAGCATACGACAGGAGACACTACAGCAAAATCCCCCGCCAAGCACTTATCTGGATTTCTTAGCAAGCCAACCACCGGTTTTCTCGGAAGCCAAAGAACCGTTGGAGTCGGCTCATTGGCTCCAATGTATTGAAGCCAAGTTTGATATGCTTGAGTGCGATGAATATCAGAAGACTCTATTTGCCGCTCAACAACTCCACGGAGCCGCTGGAGCCTGGTGGGCGGAGTACATTACTACTCTTCCTGAAGGTCATCGAGTGACGTGGGATGAATTCCGGGATGTTTTCCGGGCATGTCACGTTTGTTCAGGAATTCTTCGAACAAAGTATCAAGACTTTCTGGAATCAAAGCAAGGAGAAAGGAGTGCGTACGAGTACTTCAAGGAGTTCGAAGACTTGATGCAATACGCAACTCATATGGTCGACTCGGAAGCGTTGAAGTGCGACTATTTCTTCCGAGGTTTGAATGTCGAACTTAAGGAACAAGTGACCTTGTTCAATAACGGTATTTACAATGAGTTGGTAAATGCCGCTATTATTAAGGAAGACATGCATCTTCGTTGCGAAGCGGAACTGAAAAGAAGTATACCGCCGGACAGTGACATCGAGGTTCGTCCGAACTATCGAGTGCGGTATTACTCGCCAGTTAGGCAACAAATTCAGCCTGTGGTGCAACTCTCACAACCACGGCTGGAGTTGATCACTTATGAGCCTCCACCTCAACAGCAGCGGACAGAAATTATTCGTGCAACCCTACCGCAACCAGCTACGCACGAGTTATCTCTACCTCGTGTTAGTAGAGAGCTGAGGATTTCTACAACACGAAACCATCGTGGAGCTGAGCAGAGTCACACCCGTGTGTTGCCTCGTCAATGCTCAGATCAGCATCGTGAACCTTCACAGAAGAATCTTTCAAAAGCTGACAGGGTTAATTATACTGCTATTGAGGACATTGCAAAAGGCGAACCAGTTTTGGCGGGCATGTTCACTTTACATGAACAGCCCACTTTCGTGTTGTTTGATTCCGGAGCCACCCACAATTTTATTAGCAGAGACTATGTGCTGAAGAATAATCTTCCATTTAGCACAGTTAAGCATCCGTTTCATATCAGCTCACCCGGAGGCAAGATATCAACAGATGAGATGGTCTCTCGGGCACCGTTATGTTTGGATGGAAATGTCTATCCTGCGAGCCTTATCATACTCAAAGGCCAAAGGATTGATATTATCTTGGGGATGTCATGGTTGACACATTATGGAGCTATCTTTGACATCAGCTCTCGGACTGTCCAACTGAATTCCCCAATACACGGTTGCAACACATTGAATCTTGTGGATCCATCACAACGAGTTGCAGCAGTGCATCAGATTGAAGCTCCTAAACTTGAGGATATTCCAGTGGTATGTGAATATCCAGATGTGTTTCCCGAAGACTTGCCGGGCATGCCGCCTGAACGTGATGTAGAGTTCAAGGTTGAACTAGCACCGGGAACAACACCTATTTCTCGGCAACCATACAAAATGGCACCGAAGGAGCTAGCAGAATTGAAGGAGCAGCTTAATGACCTCATGGACAAAGGTTTTATACGCCCAAGTTCATCACCTTGGGGCTGTTCCGCACTCTTCGTGAAGAAGAAGGACGAGACTTTGAGACTATGCGTAGATTATCGTCCACTGAATGCTGTCACTATCAAGAATAAGTATCCACTACAGCGCATTGACATTTTGTTCGATCAACTAGTGGGTGCTAAGGTATTTTCCAAGATGGATCTTCGGTCTGGGTATCACCAGATAAAAATCCGGGCAGAAGACGTACCTAAGACGGCGTTCTCGACAAGATATGGTCTTTATGAATATCTTGTCATGTCTTTTGGGTTGACCAATGCTCCGGCTCATTTTATGTATCTCATGAACTCTGTGTTCATGCCGGAGTTAGACAAGTTCGTCGTGGTTTTCATCGATGACATTTTGGTCTATTCAAAGTCAGAAGAAGAACATGCTGAACATTTGCGTATTGTACTCCAACGCTTGAGAGATCATAAGCTATATGCAAAGTTCAGTAAATATGAGTTTTGGATCAGAAAAGTGCCGTTTCTTGGGCATATTATTTCAGCGGAAGGCATCGCTGTGGACCCAAGTAAAATCGAGCAAGTGCTGAATTGGAAATCTCCAACATCTATTCATGAAGTGAGGAGTTTCCTAGGTTTAGCGGGTTATTACCGGAGATTCATTCCAAACTTCTCCAAAGTCGCTAAACCCATGACGGAGCTGTTGAAGAAAAGCACCAAGTATGATTGGAGCAATTCATGCGAACAAGCTTTTCAAACTTTAGTGAAGTATCTCACTACAGCTCCAGTTTTGGCCCAGCCGGACACCACGAAGCCTTTTGATGTCTATTGTGATGCATCCGGCATTGGTTTGGGTTGTGCGTTGATGCAAGAAGGACGTGTGGTCGCGTATGGATCCCGACAACTCAGGGGTCATGAGCAGAATTACCCGACGTACGTCCATGAACTAGCTGCAGTGGTCTTAGCATTGAAAATGTGGAGACATTATCTACTAGGCAATCTAGTACATCTCTACACTGACCACAAAAGCTTGAAGTACATCTTCACACAGAAGGAACTGAATATGAGGCAGCGAAGATGGCTAGAATTGATCAAGGACTATGAACTTGAAATTCATTACCATCCGGGCAAAGCGAATGTGGTTGCCGACGCACTTAGTCGGAAAGCCCACGTTCACCATTTAGCCATGGCTGCACATGAAGAAGGAGAACCAAGCCTGCACTTAGTTCCGTACGGATCGCTGTTAAACCTCGCTCTTATTCCTTCAATCCGAGATGAGATTGTAGAGGCTCAGAAGAGAGACAGAGGTATGTCTCACATCCGGAGGAGAGTGGACAGCGGTGAGTTGAAAATGTTCCGCAAAGATGAAGAGGGTACGCTCTGGTTTAACAACCGAATAGTTGTACCACGGAATATGAAATTGCGGAGGAAGATATTGGATGAAGCGCATTTATCCAAGTACTCCATTCATCCAGGAAGCAACAAGATGTATCAGGACTTAAAATCTAAGTTCTGGTGGACACGGATGAAGAGAGAGATTGCGAAGTACGTATCTGAGTGTGATACGTGTCGGCGGGTTAAAGCCGACCATATGAGGAAATCCGGACCACTTCAACCGCTGAAGGTTCCAGCATGGAAGTGGGAAGACATAAGTATGGACTTCATCGTCGGTTTACCCATGACCAGCAACAAGCATGATTCTATTTGGGTAATTGTCGATCGTTTGACCAAGACAGCGCATTTTATTCCAGTCCATACCAAATATGTGGCAAAGAAGTATGCGGAGCTGTTCATTTCGAGAATCGTCTGTTTACACGGGGTTCCCCGCACCATCGTGTCTGACCGAGGTGTGTTGTTCGTATCCAGATTTTGGGAGCAACTGCATGCTTCCTTCGGAACCAAGTTAATTCGGAGTTCAGCGTATCATCCGCAAACTGATTGTCAAACGGAGAGGATAAATCAGATTCTGGAGGATATGCTACGGGCATGTGTCATCAATCATGGGAAGAATTGGGATGACCATCTACCGTTAGCAGAATTCTCATATAATAATGGTTATCAATCCAGCATCAAGATGGCCCCGTATGAAGCTCTTTATGGCCGGAAGTGCCGCACACCACTGAATTGGTGTGAATCCGGCGAGAGAGTAGTCTACGGGATTGATCTTGTGAATGAAGCCGAGGAACGAGTGTGAGTGATCCAAGCCAATTTAAAGGCTGCTCAATCTCGGCAGAAGAGTTATGCAGATAAAAGACGTCGACCTCTTCACTTCGACATCGGGGACCATGTGTATCTTCGTGTTTCTCCGATGAAAGGGGTTCATCGTTTCGGAGTGAAGGGAAAGCTTGCTCCGCGATTCATCGGGCCGTTTGTTGTCACTGAGATATGCGGACCCGTGGCCTATCGTCTAGAGTTACCGGCGTCACTTTCGGGTATTCACAATGTTTTCCACGTCTCTCAGCTGCGGAAATGTCTTAAGTACCCAACCGCGCTTCGTATGGAGAACATTGAGGATCTTCAACCGGATCTCACTTATTCTGAGTATCCGATACAGATTATTGACGAGAAGACTCGCGCCACAAGAAATCGGACATTGCGATTTTACAAAGTCTTGTGGAGCAACCACACCGCTGATGAAGCCACGTGGGAAAGCAAGGAATTTCTCCGTTTAAATTTTCCAGACTTGTTTGTACCATATGTCCAGTAGTCATTCTCCCTTCTTCTTTCCTTTTGTAATCTCGGGACGAGATTCTTTTAAGGGGGGAGGAATGTAACAGCCCTAACTTTTGTAAAGTTTGATGTCAGCTGATAAAACAAAGTTAAGGCAACAAAAGACTATAATTGTGTCACATGAAATGATGAACACATAAATGGACATGTGAGGGAGTTAAAAAGTTTCTTTAGCCCATGCTTAACACAAGTTGACATGATGAAAGACATGCACTCCACCAATCTCATTCATGTGTACACCCTATGTGAATAGAAGGTGAGGGAGGTTTAAACACAAATTTGAATCATTTAAAAGGGGTTCATTATCAGATTGTCTAAATGCATTCGAGTGAAGTCACCAATGCATTTCTCAAGTTTTCAGGAGTCTAAAATCCAAGTTAGAAGAATTTTGGAGCTGATCTACCATCTATTTGGAGGAATATTTGTGAGCACATTCAAATTCAAATTTGAATTTGGAAACTGAGCCAAATGTGCTCAATTTTGAAATCAGGGTTCATATTCAAATTGTTCACATCATGTTAGGTCTCTCCTCCAAATTTGGGGAGATTTGGACAATGTTTAGGTGGGAATCTTAAAGCACAGTGAGGGAAAAAAATTTGGGAGATGTGGACCCCACCTGTCAGCCTCTCAACACAGGGCACCGCCTCTGTTTTTCCCTCGGACGAGCGCGCGCCCGACAGCGCGCCGGCGCCCGGCGTTACCGCCATTCCCCAGCGCCAGCTCCTGCTTGCCGCTCTCGCTCGACCTGATCGACTCCACCGCGGGCGCACCGAAGGAGTTCGCTTACTCCTCTTCCCTCTCGCCTCGGTAGTTTGCCCACGATCACAACAGCTCGGCCGCTCTCGATCTCCCGATCGTCAGCCGCCACCGCACCTCCCCAGCTGAAGCTTCCAACACAGAAAAGGCGCGCAAGGGCGTGCACAAGTTGCTCACCGGCACACCTCGGAGTTGGGAGCTGCGATTCGGCGTGATTTGGAGATTTGGCGCCAAGAACCGAAGCTCACGGCGGAACTCCGACCGGCTCACCGTGGACACCGAGCTACAGACCATTTCACCGTTCCCCCTCTGCACAAGAAAGGTGTGTCATCTTCCCTAGCTCGTGTAGTTGCAAAGCGTACAATGATCCATCAGCCGAGTGAGGAGAATTTCCAGTTCTCCCGAAACGTGGTGTATCCGGGTAGAACTCGGTCTACCCCGGAATTTGAGTTGCTCGGGTAACTACTGCCTTAGAGAGCTTGCAAACATCTTCCTCACATCCTAGCGGTCCCTCTTGACCAAGAATCAGGCTAAACGATCCAGAAACGACCGAGTTCTTGCGGTTTATTCGGGCCGCCATGGAAGAACGCCTCGGGTCTCCGTGGAACCCTAGGTTGCCGGCCATTTCACCGGTGTTAGAGTCCCTGTCCATCCTCTACTAGTCCCCCTGATGCTGTAGAGCCCGAGAGATGGTCATTTGGTGAAGGAACGACGGAAACCGACCTCGCCGGAGTTCTAACCTTCTCTGTGATCGATGCGGGCTAGTTTCCGGCGATCCTCGACAGGCGACGACCTTCTAACTGAGTTCAGCACCGAAAGTTGTGGGGGGGGCGGCGGACTTGAGGTTGGGAGGCGACTGGAAACTGGGTTCCGGCGAACCTCGCCGGAGAACGCCACCGCTCGGGCCTCTGGCGCGAGGTTGAAGGAGAAGGCTGACGGGTGGGACCCACTGTCAGCATTTAAACAATTTTGGGATTTTCAGTTTCCAGTTCAATCTTTAAAGAGCCATAACTTTGTGTAGGAATGTCCAGAAATTGTGAAACAAATATTGTTGGATTCCTCTCAAAGAGTACTATCCAGGGGTGCAGGCCAATGTTTATGAAAATCCCTGGATTTGGCTCATTAATTCATTTAAGTAAAATCTTGTATGAATTTTTACAGGAGTTCTGTTTATTGGAAAATTCCCAAATTTGGACAGGACATTCTTCCAAAAGTCCTTGAACTTCTATAAAAATTTCAGAGGCATTGGACCCCATTTGATTGGACAAATGATGTGTTCATTCCTTATGTCTCTGAAAAATGGGAAAATAAACAGAGACATATTCAGCTTTTCCCCATTCTTTGTAAAATCCATATCTCCATGTAGGAAACTCCAAAAATGGTAAAACCAATTCCTATGGACTCAGGACATTTTGTACTTCACAAAAAGTCTACTTTGCAGCATAGGAAAGCTTAATATTTAGGGGGTAAAGGCAGATTAGTGAAAACCACATAAGGATTTGTTGTGCTCACATGAAACCATTTCATGAGCTCAATTTTTGCACACTGCCTAAATACCTTCCATAGAGGCTGTCATTAAAATCTCAGCTTCATTGGAACTCTGGAACTTGAGCTACCATCTTTTAGGTTTAAGTGTTCATATAATGGACTTAATTACATGGTGATTACTAGTATCTCTTCTCACCCTAGCTTTCATCTTCTCTAAGGTTTAGATCCAACAACAGAAACCTTGCTGTTGTTTATCTCTTTTAGGTGTGAGTTAACTGGTACAACAGTTTTGAATCATTTTCTAAATTGCTTTTGAATACATGTGCATAAATCATCTTAATAGCACGTGACGTCGATGTTCGATGAGGACTCGACTCTGCAGCGAGGATCTCCATCTCGTGACGAGTTTGGCAGATTCTCCGGAGGAAGACTAACTTCTAGCTTCTAACAAAACCGTTGAGCAAGGCAAACCCCGGTTTGCATATCGTTACCGTTTTAAATTTTGCTTTACTTCACCTCATGTTGATTAGACTTGATAATGTGCATTATGTCTAGGATGATTGAAACCCACTTGCATGACTATTACATCCCTGATTAGAAGGTTTAGTGTAGGATTTGCCTCGTTGTAGATGCTAGGCTAATGTTGTAGCTAGCTCGGTAGAAGTCGAGTAGTAAAAAGCTACTCGCGAGAAAGTTCGAGTAATGGAGTTACTCGCGAGAGATAAATGATAAGAGCACCCTCATGAATATGAGATGGGGACGGGGATGTTCCTGTAGGATGGAGCGCTCAAGGTTGGTCTCGACCTGCGATGGGTGTGAAAATGCTTGAGACCACATTTGGCCTGGACCGGGATGGTAAGGCAAATGTGGAGGTTGGTTGTAGCCCCGTCCGTGTCGGTTAAGGACCGTATGTATGCGGCCCTGCTGGACAAGATTGAGCTGTACCGGATATATAGTGGGGTATGGGACCCATGAAACCGATGTAACTCGATGGACCGTGATATAGAAACTCATCCTTCGCGTGGGAATGGCGTTGAGAAGGCGGGAGGTGTAAATCCTTTAGCGGGCAACTTCGACGTATCCGTGTAGAGGACCATCCTGCTCGGCGCGAAACGTTTTTCTATGTCGGGGTGTCGTGTGAAAGGTTGCTGCATACAACGTAAGAAAGAGCTCTTGAGAGAGTCTTTCGAGACGGGTGTATGTGTCGTGTATTCCGGGTTTTTATTGATTTGAATCACCGTCGCTCGCGGAAGAGGATTGAGCATACTTGCCCACTGCGCCGTGACTTAGTAAGAAGATGAACTAAGTCTCTTAACTTGTTGTTTGTGGATTAATCACTGTATTGGAACCTTGACTGAAGTAGATATAGAGCCAACTAAATTTCATTTCCACCTTAGGCTAGCAACATCGGGATAAGCGTTTCTTGTTTGATTGTGGACTTCCGATGTTGTGAGGCGTGAGGACCACTAAAATGAAGGCTAAAAGAATCTGAATATAAGGATCAACTTTAGTCGAGGTGCATTTTGCAAATTCCTATTCCTACTGTCATGCTACCCCTGCATTTAGAGTTACATGTTTAGGAGTGACGGTTAAGTCTTGCTGAGCCTTAGTGCTCACGGTTGCTTCTGAGTTGTTTTGCAGGTAGCAGGATGCCTGCTATGAAGAGCGTTATTCGGTGAGGCGATGAACCTCACGGTTCATTCCACTCATCGGAAACCTAGCCGCTGCCTTTCTTTGGTGAAGCTAGTAGGAAGCGTTCACGGGCTGAACGACTTCTCTTCGGCGTAGTTAGGGTCGAGAGTGAGTAGATTGTCCAGCTAGTTTACATTTCCGCTGCGTGTATACATTATGTTATAAAACAAATTATCTTGAGTAACAAAATGGTTCCGTTATGTTCTTATCGCCTCTTTTCGTGCATGCTGTTGGGTGCCGCATCGCACGGCACCACCCACTGCGATTCCCAGGCCGGGCATCACAACATGGAACCTCACACCGTTGAAGGAGAGGAGAATTATGGTGGCAACTTTCTGATTTGAGGGTAAGCTAAAAAGGAATGGATTATGCTCATGTTGAGTTCATGCTGAATTTAAAACATGTTAAGGCAAGGGAAATGACTTGAGTTATGTCACATGAAATGATAAACTCAAACATGGACATGTGGGGAGAGCTAAAATGTTCTTTAGCTCATACTGAACACATGTTAACCTAGGGGAGAATTTCACCCCCAAAAAGCTAACTCATATGCACATTCTCTATGAGTAGAGGGGAGAGAAGTTTAAACCCCATTTTTGAACCCTTGCAAGGCATTCATGTTCAGATGGTCCAAAAGTATATATATTAGATGACCATTACAGTCCTCAGGTATTGAAGAGCTTAAGTTCCAAAATGGGAGGGATTTTAAGCTCATATACCATGTGTTCAAGGCATTATTTGAGATCACCTTCAAACTCAAAGTTGAGGGGCGTAGTCAAACTGAACTTGTGAAGTTCAGATTAAGACTAAGGTTGATCAAGCATGGGCTAGAAGCAAACCAAAGTTTTCCACCCAAATTCAAATGGGTCTTCACAAAAGAAGACTTAAATATTCAGTTTGAATTAAATGGTTTACTTCAAGGCAAAGAAGGCCCTTTCCAAAAAATAAGGAAATTCAAACTGTTATTTGAAAATTTGTATTTGAAATGGCCAACTTAAGGATCAGATGGCATATTTGAATTCCTAAGGTCCAAATTATGAGGGAGCCAAGTTTTGAGCAAATTTGGAGGGGCTTTGATATGAATGTCAAAGGAACTTGTAAATTTCATCCAAATTTGAATTTAAATTTGAAACTGTGGCACAACTTGTCAAATGGCCAAATGGTTTTTGAATTTGGATCCCTCATAGCTGAATTTGCAATGTGTCAAAATTTGGAGATCTTTTGGGAGCAGAGAGGAGCTGCGGGACCCACATGTCATGGACTGAAGTGGAGAAGACTTTCAACCGAAGCAAAGCAAACCGTTTGGCTCTTTTCAGACCCGAGCTCGATCGAGTCGGTCACAGAACGCCACCGCGGGCGTTACCGCCACCTCCTGCTCGAGCTGCCCCCCCCCCCACGCATGGGCGCCAGAGGCGGTGCACCCAGCGCCTATCTCTCCCACCGAAGCAAACACGAAGCCTCTTACTCGTACCCGTGGCCTTCATCTGCTCTCGCGCCCAAACAACAGCCGCCGGCGCCGCGTCCGTTCTCAGTGATCCTAAGCCGGCATCGCTCCCCGACTGCTCAAGCGATCAACACGAAAAAGGAACGCCAGCGTGTGCACAAGAGTTTTCCCAGCTCAGCTCCGGCGTTCGGGGCTGCTGTCGGCCGTATTTTGTGGATCAGCGCCGAAGCCGAGGTGTAACCGGTGGAAACCGACGTCGGGCTCTCGTGGGCAGCTCACACCGGCCAGTTTCACGACTGAACGAGAGCACCCCAAGGCGCGCCAACTCCCTGCGCTGCTCCTCTCCAAATTTCAGAGCAATCCGTGCGACGTAGCTCTGGAATTTCATGTTTTCCCCTCGGACGAGGAAAACCTACCCGCGGGTAAGAATTGTTGAAATTAACACTCAATTTGCTGTTAAAGTTGCTCATTTTGCACAATCAGGAGCTAGAATGGATAGGGAACCTCTTTCCTTTGCAACCCTAGCTTAGAATTGAGCGGTTGCACCTAATTTCGAGTTCTTGCTTCGGCAGCCATGGCGGGAACGATCGGGTGCTCGGTGAAATCCTAGTAGTCGTCATTCCCGAGCTACTTTGTGGCCATGTCGAGCTTATTTAGGCGTCACTGATGCTGTAGATCCGATCCCTTGGGGTTGTTGTGGGCTGAAGCGATCGGTCATCGGCGCCGAAACTCCACCGATGCCGTTGCACGCCGCCGACCTGGTTCCGGGCTCCTAGAGCATGGGCTGACCCCCTAGATGAGTTCCTCGTCCCCGAAAACCCCCGGGCGGCGAGTAGCAGGCCTAGAGGCGGCCAGGAAGCCAGATTCTGATGCTCTCCGGCGAGCTCCGGCGGCGGGGTCTCGCGGGCGTCCAGAGGTAGAAGACGAGGGTGTCAGGCCCACTATCAGTGAGGGTAGGACCGGCCAGGATTTTCTGCGGAGTCAGATCCTTCGCGACAGCGCGGGAAATGATACTGTGGCCCCGTGTGGTTGTCCACCAGCGCATGACACGTGGTCCCCTGGACCCACCCGCAGGGTTTGAACATTTCCCAAATTAATTTGAATTCCAGATTTGGTTCAAACTTTAGGACCTCATAACTTTTGCTAGGAAGCTCCAAATTTTGTGATTCAAATTGGGTTGAATTCAGGATAAAAAACCCTATCCAAATATGCAACCTAATTTCATGAAAATCAATAGAAAATTTTGGAAAATTCTTTAAAGCCTTTCAGCAAAAGAATTTTAGAGGGAGTCTGGTTCATCCAAAAATCCGCAAATTTTGCCAGAATATTCTTTAGGATATTAGGAGACTCCTGTAAAAGTTTCAGCTCATTTGGAGTTGATTTAGTTAGGGTAATTCTGATTTCAAGTTTCTGTATTCAAATGAATACAGAAACATTTCCAGAGAATTTCCAAAACTTGGAAATTCAGTTCTAGCCATTCCTTAGCTCCAAAAAATCCTAGGAAAATTCAGGCGTACTCTCTGGGCCATGTACGGAATTGTAGTTCACTTGAATGTGCATGAAAGAGATAATTTATTCAGAATTAATTCCTCTTTGCCTAAATGCTTAGGGAATTGTTCTGGGTGATCCACTTAGTAAAATATTCTGAATTTTGGTCCAGAGGACTTTCTTGTGACAAGGAACTCACAAGAAAATTTCTAGCTCCATTGGAGCCCTGGATCAGTAGTGTTCTGTTCAACCATTTAGGTGATCACCACCCAAGTGATGAACCTCACTTCTCACTTGATGATAGTGCTTAGACACACACCCAAACCACCACCCTGGTGTCATTTTAAATTCTTGAACAGAGTTCCAGTTTTAAACTTGGCTTTAGCATATGTTAGCAAAAAGTTTTACAATTAAACATGTATGCATGTTCATAACGTGTAGTGTTTAAACGTGGAAGAGTGGAGGAAAGGTGAAGCTTGGATCAGGAAGCAAGAAGGCAGTGATTCAGCTTCAAGGCAGCAGCAACTAACTTCATAATCATATAACTTTAGTCACCTGCAAAACCAAGGCAAGCCCCGGTTTGCACTTAAGTTGTTTTTAAAGTTTTCCCTTTGTTCACTACTATTGATAAGGTTTGTATGTGCATTAGGTCAAGAATGTTTGATACTCCACTTGCATAACCAAACATGAACCCTGAGGTCAAGGGTAGAATTGTGTCATCGCTGTAGAATAAGGCCATGCTAAATAGGCTAGGACATCCGGTAGAAGACGAGTAGTTGGAATCTACTCGCGAGCTATAGTTCAGGAGTACATAAGTGTGATTGGAAGGGAGAGGCAAACTAAAGTTTACATTTCTAAAGATGAGACCGGGCAGGAAAGTTAGGTAGCAACAAGACGAGGTCTTGGTCGAGTAGCTCTGCCCGTGTCGGTCATGGACCGAAGCGTATGCGGCCCTGCGAGCAAGTATTGAGTTGTGTACCGGATGCTTACTGATATATGGGAACCAGGAAACCGCTGTACCAGGTTCACTAGATTGTAGAGGCATACCACATCATCTCGTTAGACCTATGAGCCCGAGACGGCGCGACCGGTTCTACAGTTTAGTGGCCTGAGAAAGGTTGCCACATACGACGTAATGAAGGACGCTAGAGTTGGGTCTTCAGAGGCGGGCGTATGTGTCAAGTTATCAGGTTAGTGTTTGATTCAAATCACTGTCCCTCGCGGTTATGAGTACCGCTTGCTCACTGCGCTGTGACATAGTAATCAGGTTGTGTGGGAATAGTTTGCAAAAGTTTTAAATGCTGTTATGCTAATTATAAATTGCATGAAAACCATGTTTGAAGTAGAGATAGAGCAAACTAAAGTTATTTTCACGTTGGGACAAGTAACATTGGAATGAAGCGTTTCTTGTTTGATTGTGGAGTTCCAATGTTGCTGGGCGCAAGGTCACTACTATTATGGCTAAAATCTGAAAGTTAAGGATGAACTCGTAGGCGAGTCTTTTCGCAAATGACCGATTTAAGTCTTAGGTTACTTTCATGTAGAGTTTCATGTCTTAGCAGAGACGGTTAAGTCTTGCTGAGCCTTTGTGCTCACTCTTTCTATATAAGTGGTTTTGCAGGTTAACCTCGACGCTATAAAGAAGGTTGTCCGGTGAGACTCGGGAACTCCCGAGTCATTTCACCCTTGGAGAACCTAGCCGCTGCCATGTCTTCGTGTTGCTAGCGAGAGGAGTCCGCGGGCTGGACCTCTTTTCGAGTGCTTCTTAGATATTCAATGTAAAGTATTTACAAAGAACAATTGTAAGCTTCCGCTTTGATTTATGTAATACATTGTTCCTTATATGTGTGCTGTTGGGTGCCGCATAACACGGCACCACCCAATGCAATCCCCGGGCGAGGCGGCACGACCCCGTGATCGAGGTGGGACCCTCTCAGCATGGTATCAGAGCCGCATTGGTAATAGCGCACGGAATAAGGATGGTATTACGACAAAAACTTAGGATACGGTGAGGAAACGATATTAGGCCCACATAAGGACTATAGTAGTGTAGTTACTTAAAGTGGCAAGACTAACATATGTGTTTTAATTCTGAATTTTTGTTATGCAATGGCGCACCTACGCTCAGGTAAACATGGTAAGAAACGCCACCGAAAGCGGTTCAATTTCGGTTAGCTCCCCTGACGAGGAAAGTGGTTCAGGGATAAGTCTCACACCTTTGTGTGAGACGTCAATATGAACTCTTGGACTCTCCATGTTCCCGAGTTCATATGAAACGCTGATCCCTAGCGTGCATTAGGCAAGTAAGTGGAGACCCCATCGTGTGGTCAGTAACGCGATACTGTGTTCGTCTGGAAGTAGCCCAGGAGGACATACGCAGCGCTTGCCATCGGCGTGCCCTGCAGGGCCGTAGGTGGTATCCGTTGGGTTGATAACATTCCCAACCGTGATGACCCGTTCATGATATACTCGGGTTCCCCGTCGTGTGGTGTTGAAACACGATCACGTGCCTTGAGACGTGGCTTAACTCAAGGACGGCCGTATGACAATGATACAGGCGTTTGTATTTACTTTCAAGTATGGAACTGCCTGAAATGAAACAACCTTTGAGTGCACCACTATTGAGTGTTTTTCTGCAGGTACTAACCACGTACGTATCCCGTGTAGTACACGTGTGCGAGAGACCATCTTAGTGCCACTGATCATACGTATATGCCGGTGTAATCCGGTTAGGATTTTTCTTTTGGTGAGGCAACGTAGTACCGACATGTTTCTTACGGTGCATCGACACCGTACTACACTTAATAACATCTTCCCTACTAAGAAATGATTCATGAGCTAACTTTCAATTAAAAATGGAAGTTCAAAACAAATATTAGTTACTGAACTCTTATTTTGAGCTAAGATTCAAATGAGAGTATAACTAGGTGTCAAAGTTTTCAAAAACAGAGTGCTCTGTTTCTGGCAGGAATTCTTGCTGGACTTTAACAGAGCATAACTCTGAGTACATTTAACCAATTAAGGTGTATGATACAGTTCTGGAAATATTTTCAAGTACTCTACAACTTCTTTGTAGACTTCCAGAGCAAAATCGCACTTTATGTTGGTGAAAAGTCCAGTTGGAGGCAAACTGTTCAGAACCAGGACAGTAGCAAAAAAAAACTCTCTGGACCTTTCTGTTTTTAAGCCATAACTTCCTGTAGAGAAATCCTTAAGGAGTCTATGATACACTGTTAGAAAGGTTATGAAATGTGCAACATTGTTGTAGTCCAGAGTTTGCGCAGATTCTTATTGTATTTGCATATACAACTGTGATAAAGAGAGCCATATACAAAGGAGATGTGTAACACCCCAAAACCTGTTAAGAGGGGAATTTAAAAATTTTTGGACGTATTGCATGTGGTGCAGAAATTCAAATTCAAATTGGAATTCAAATTCAACTCAAAATAGAAATGAAAAGAAAAAGAAAAAGAAAAAAACAAAACCCCCAGCCAGTGGGCCAAAACCCACCAGCCGGCCGACCCGCCCCCGCGCCAGCCCGCAGCCGCGCGCTCCTCTCTCTCTTCCTCACTGACACGCGGGGCCCGCGTGTCATCCCTCACCTCCCGCTCGCGCCAACAGCCGGACTCTTCCCCGCGCCCGATCGCAACCGACTCCGGAAATCCGCGTCCCCAGCCCGACTCCCGGTCCTGGACGACTCCGGCTCGATCCAAACAAACACGCCGCCCTCCCTCATCTATAAAAACGCCGTCATCGCCCCGTTTTTCCCCCACGATCGGCTGTTTTTCCTCCCGGTGAGAACCGAAGCTCCGATCACCGTTTTCTCTCAATCTCTGCTCGGATTTTCCGATCTAACACGCCGATCGTGTTCCACCGCCTCCGGGGAATCACGCAGGTGCAGAAGACTCGGTGGTTTGCACTCCAGGCACAGCTCCGACGAGCACCGCAGCGATTTCATCTCGGACCTCGTCGCCGACCGCCTTCCAGGACCTCCGAGCTCAAGAAAAACCCCGAGGTGAGATCCCCGACCTCCCCTCTACCAATCTATGCCATGAAATCCCAGTTTTAGGAAGAATAGACGAAGATCCGAAGTTTTCCGTTGAGATCGCCGCCTCCCGCCGCTGCGCGCTGCCGGGCAGCGCCGCCCGCGCACGGTCAGAGGGACGTGGCCGCTTATGCGCCGTCTATTTTAAATCGCACAGTAGAATTAAAACCCCCGCGTACCGGTTCGACGATCCAATCTGAGCCGTCCACTTTAAATCGGACGGTCCACATCAGCCCCGCATTATAAAGGCCGGGATTCTTACGCGCTACCCCCTGGGGATCTCGGAAAACATGAGCTAGCCCCTGAAACTTCTGATCTAGCCCCTGGAACTTCAGAAATTCATTTAAATTCATTTAAAAATCAGTTTTAGCCCCTGGACTTAATAAAAATTAGGAAAACCCCTCTGTTATGTGTAGTTAGACCCCTGGAAATTTATGAAATAATATAATAGACCCTGTAGTGGGGTGAGTTTACCTTTTTAACCCTACATGATATTAAATTTAGGAATTTGAATATGTGATTAGGATTTAAAATTTTAAAGGTGAGGTAAACACATTGTAAATTCAAATTTAAACTCTCCTAGCACTTGGAAAACTTTAGAATGAGTTAAAAATAGATTTTAAGCTGAAATGAATCTGTCTAGTTGATTTTTCATATTTATTAGTTATAGAAACATATTTTAGGCTAGGAAATAATTCTGAAAATTGGTAAAATAAATTTAAATTAGTTCACATCAGAGGAGAAGTTCCAAAATATATTATATAAAATTTTAGATCAGAACCTATTCTGTTTAGATGATATGCCCTACTATTCAATATTAAAACTCACTTTTAGGCATAGAAAATAAATCTGGAAAATATAGGAAAATAGGAATGCATAACTAGAAAATGATAAATGAAGTCTCCAAATCCAAACACTTCAGTTTAGGATTTGGTAGAAGATCTGAAAACCCATTCGGGAGTAGGAAATTACCTTCCATGCAAACTTGGTAGCTAAAGAGTGTATTAAAGAATTTGTTTAAATTGGAAATTCATATATAGTGTGCAAACAGAAATCTGAATACAAAAGTTAGAAATCATATACATATGTTTAAAAGTGCATGTAGGCTAAAAATCAACACATCTAGAGTAACCACAACACTTAGAAATGTGAATGACTATCATATGTATGTATGTGTGGAGTGAAAGTGTGAACTATGTCTTATGGATTGTTGTTTTCTTTTACTATGTGTGTTGGCATGAGTAGAACCTGCCCCAGAGCAAGTTCTTCCCTTCCAAGATCAAGACTTTCCATTCCCAGAGCAGCAGAAAGAAAGCAAGTGTCCTTGACCACTTTGATCCTATGCTAGGATGTGTAGATAGAATTATTTGCATTGTCAATTGAAATATGAAACCCATGCTAGGAAGTTTCCCTAGAATTGCATTATCTTGTTTCCTTGTAGCTTGGGTTGGGATTTATTTTATAATATCATTTATTTACATGCTTATGCTTAGCCATGCTTAGAATGGGATAATTGGGATATGAGATCATCAATTTATTTACCTTACTCTTGAATGAGACATTATGAGTTATCTAGAGGTAGGGATCGAGGCAAGTTGGATGATTTGGTTGGTGCTGGGTGCACGAGACTCGGGTTTGTGCTTAGTACTTGCCTGGATCCTAAGGACCGGTTCATGGAGCATGTAACCTGGCTTTACCGTGCCAACCACATGCTGAGATGGGGCAGCTTGGCCAATTAATTAGGTGTATCCCCGGCGTAGTATGGGTGTGTTGGATGGTGCGGGGAGTAGGTGTCAGGTGGACTACCATATGAACCGCAAGGTCCAAGAGGGGGCCACTGCAGCGGGGTTGGAGCCTCTTGTATGCTGTTAGGGGTGAAACCTCAGTGGGCCCATGCTCGTCTGTAATCCCTTTGTAAAGGCTTCGTAGTGATCTCCTGGCTACACACCTGGGAAGTGTGAATGTGGTTCATAGCCACTGGCATAATGGGGTTCTTTTAGTCCATCCGGCAACGGGGGATGAAATCACTACATGTGGGTACAGTGGTGCAAACTCTGCAGAGTCAAAACTGTCATGACAGCCGTGCTCACGGTCAAGCCCCGCTTAACATTGGAAATGATGTTATGGTTATTTGATTATGATGATGGGATGGGAGATTGGGACCATTTCACCTATGTAGTAATATAGGTGCTTAATAGCTAAGTTGATAGGTATTAATTACGTAGTGCTTTAACCATGAGTTCAACCTCTCCTTGTTCTAGCCATGCATGACATAACTTTCCCACACTTTGTGAGACCTATGTGTGCTGAATACATTAGCAATTAGGATAAAAGTTAGCATTAACATTCAAAGTTTTGAATATTGCCAAAACATTCTTCTGTGGCAAGGTCCGACAAGTTCTTTGTTAGGTCCGCCAAGTTTTGGCAAGGTCCGACGAAAGGCCCGGGGAGCTTCTATGAGGTCCGGAGCTTGTTTTTAGGGAGCTCCCGTGAAGTTCAACTCGTAGAACTGTAGCATCTTGTTTTTGCTTTTAACTCGCAATGTTTCAAACTTGCTTTATGGGAAGGTTTGCTTAGTATTAATTTGCTATGTTTTTGGTGTGTTGTGGTGGTTATGGCTGTTATCATTTGATATGGTTTGCAACATGCTTATGTGACGTGCTCATGTAAGGTGTTGTGGTTTTCGAACTAACGTGAGTCAAGTCGAGGACTTGTGCTCGGAAGAATTGGTTGTTTATTCATGTGCAGGTGTTGCTTGAATTCAAGACATGGCTGGTTACGGGATCCTTGGACTAGTCTCAGGGAGGAGATGAGGTTCCAACAACCAAGTTCGGGAGGAGCTGTGGTTGAGTTGATCGGGAGGTCGCGCAGCATGTTTGGATCAAGGGCAGTGCATATGAAGGTTGCGTGTACGTCGTTGGAAGGTGTTTGCACGTGTGCAAGGAGTGCATGGATGTGGCAACATTGTTCCAAGGCGTGATGAAGAGAAGTGGACGTAAAGAATTGGTCGGAAAGGTCCAACCGGCTAAATTGCGTACTCAGGCTGAGGCTGAGTCGGATATGGCTCAAATATGGAAGATTTGAGTTGGTTATGATAGGATATCGTGCTAGGCACGAAGTTGAGCTGTTTTAGGAATGTTCAGGACGTTCCTAAGGTGTTTGGAAGTCTCACGATTGCTTCTATCTGCGAGTAGGAGAGTCCTGAGCAGTTATGGTAAGTTAGGATACGAGTCCAATTAGGAGTAGGAGTCCTAGATTGGATTGTTTAGCCTGAGGGCTGGCTATAAAAGCTAGGGAGGCCAGAGCTCTCGTGGATAGAGAACTTTGGGCTGTTCCTCTTGTGTTTCTATTGAATAAAGTTCATAGTTTTGAGGAGCTTTTGTGCCTTGTTCGTCCGACTTCTTTTTCGTCAAGTCTTTCTCGCCGAATTTCTGGACAGACCGACGTTGCTTTGGTGTTTTGTTCATAACTCGAGTTTTACAGATCCAATTGACGTGATTCTTTTTAGGTTGTCTTCACAACTCAATTATCTATCATCTGTGAAATTTTCACGAGCTTCAGATCTGTAGTTTTTGAGATACACGAGTTTCTTTGCAGCGTTGCAGATCTGTTTTATATCGGGTAGAACAGATTGATCTTCGTTTAATGTTTTGATCGTATCTCAAGTTTTACTTCGTGTTTTCAAGTGATTCTTGTTGCATTAGATCCGTGACTTGATTCTCTACCTCTCTACTTGATTTGTCACGGTTTAACACGTTTGAAAACACTTGCACACACGGTTTCTTTAACCAATTGATTTTTGCTGAGGGGTTTTTGTTGTTTCCGCTGCAAAAAGTTTTAATCTACCATTCACCCCCCCTCTGGTAGCTTTTCACGTGCTCTTCGATCCTACAATTGGTATCAGAGCCAAGGTGCTCTAATCATTGTGATTTGCACGTGTTTTGACTAACCATCATGGAGAAGTACTCCGCAAAACCTTGTGTGTTCAATGGCATCGATTTTCAGGTTTGGAAGGCCGGGTGGAGGCCTACATATAGGCGCAAGGCTTCGCCATATGGGAAAAGGTCTACCGGAACTTTGATGTATCACCCAACGATCAAGTTACGGCTGCGAACATGAGAGATGTTGACAACAACAACAAGGCTCGCAACTTGATCATCCAAGGATTGACTCAAAGCGACTTCGACTGTGTTGCACACCTCCGATCTGCATATGATGTTTGGAAAGCTCTTTGTGACTACCATGAAGGATCCAATACGATCAAGGAGGTAAGGCAAGATATGTTCAAGAAAGAATACATGCGTTTTGAGATGCAACCTGGTGAGTCAATTGACGACCTTTTTGCTCGCTTTAATAAAATTCTCAGCAAATTGCGTAGTGTCAATGTTAACTTTTCAGATGCTGAAAATGCTAGACAATTGTTAGGAGCATTAGATATGTCAACTTGGGAGATGAAAGTTACATCTATTCGTGAATCTACTGTCATGAGTTCTCTTACTTTAGACTTGCTTTATTCTAAATTGAAAACTCATGAAATTGACATCATCTCACGTAAAAACCCCAACAAGTCTATTGCATTTGTTTCGCAACGTGACATGTCTAGTTCTAGTCAATCATCATCTAGTGGTGCACTGTCTTTGCTGTCCTCTCTAACCCTTGAACAGATTGAAGAGTTTCCAGAGGAGGAGCTTGCACTCATCTCTACTCGGTTCTCAAAAGCATTGCAAAATATGAGAACTAGAAGGAGAGGAAGCTCCGGACCTCAACGATGTTTTGAATGTGGTAAGACAGGACATTTTCGTACGTAGCCCTAACCTTTCAGGTCCGACTTCACGTGAAGAAAAGCAAACAAGACCGAAGAAATCGTTTGCAAAGAATAAGAAGAAGAAAGATTTATCAATGCGCAACATAGTGCATAGTATGATTTGTACACTTCAAGATTTTGGCTCAAGTGATGTGGACACCGGTAGTGATGAAGATGAAGAAGCTATGGCAAATATGTGCTGCATGGCGAGCACGTCAAGTTCAAGCTCCGAGGAGGCAGAACACAACAGCGACGATGAAGAGGTATGTCCCACTTGCGAAGAAATGTGTGATGCTATTTCTCGTGCCACTGTTATATTAAAGAAAAAGGATAAAAAACTTAGGAACAATGCTGTTAAAATTGAATCACTAGAATCTGAAATTAATCATTTAAAAACTTTGATTCCTAGTGATGATTCTTGTTCCTCATGTGATTTGATTTATGAACAATTATCCTCTTTAAGAAGTGCACACGCATCTACACTTGATAAACTTGAACTTGAAATTGAAAAGAACAAAGAGCTTGCTGCACTTAATGATAAAAATTTGAAAGATGCTTGTTGTTCTACAATTGATTTGCATTGTTCTTCATGTGATGATCTGAATAAGAAACTAAATGATGCTATGAATGAGATTTCTATTTTGAACAATGATTTACGTGTGCATGAAGTTAAATATTGTTCAATTGCAAACTAAAAGGAAAAACTTAATGTGAAAACTGCTTTGATCTGTCCAATAAACTTGATGACATGCATAGGACACTAGATCGGTTTTCTAATGCAAATAAGAACCTAAACTTGCTGCTGAATTCTTCCAAGTCTTGTAATGATAAAACTGGTTTAGGTTTTAATTCTCATGCTCATGCTAAGGCACACCGACCTAAAGTTGTAAAGTCATTAGGAAGCGGTTTGATTCAAACAGCTCCTAGACAAAAAGAGGTGATTTTCAAATCTGCAGGAGTATTGTCCCATTCGGGTTCTAATAAACGTGTTGCTTGCTCATCTAGACATGATAATAAGGTTATTTTTCATTGTACCTACTGTGGTAGAGATGGTCATGTTATGGATTTTTGTTATAGACTAGCTAAACACGATAAGAAACAAAGAATACTTGCTAGATCACATAACAACCAAGCAAAATCTGCTAGACCGAATGTTCGGAGCTTGCAACCTGCTGTAATGAGTCAAAAACTTGCTCCCGGACCTACTGTTTTTTGTGCTACACATAACACATCTTCTAAGTCAGTAGTTGGGAACAAAAATTTTCGATGTTTGGCTCATAAACCTGCTGTACCTTCTCAGCTTTCGTGTGTTATTCCTGCTGGACGTCGTGTGACTCAGTACTGGATTCCTAAAAGTCTTTTAACTAACCCCAGTATTGAGTCATCGACGTATTGTGCTGCTGTATAGGTTTCACGTTTGAGGAAGGAGAACATTTGGATTGTGGATTCAGGTTGCTCACGCCACATGACCGGTAACAAAGAATGGTTCTCTTCTCTCTCTTTTGTGTCACGTGTAGAAAATGTTACTTTCGCCGATAACTCTTCTACTCCCATAATTGCTAAAGGTTCGGTTAGAGTAAACAATCTCTACACTTTGAAAGATGTGGTACTTGTTATAAATTTGAAATACAACTTGCTTTCGGTTTCACATTGGCTAGATGAAAATCTAGAGGTTAGCTTTGCTAAAAATTGCTGCAAGGTTGTAGATTCAAAAGGTGAGCTTTTGTTTAACATGTCTAGGTTTGGAAGAGTTTTTAAAGCTGATTTTGATTTGTCAACTTCTAAGCATCAGTGTCTAGTTGCTAATGATACAAAGGATCTATATTTTTGGCATCGTAGACTTGGTCACATAGGCTTTGATCATCTCACTCGTGTTAGTGCTCTCGATCGCATACGTGGGCTGCCGAAGCTTAAAAAGGACAACGATATTGTGTGCTCTTCTTGTAGACATGCTATGTTTGTTGCAGGTTCACATGCTCCTCTCACAATGACCATGACAGCTGAACCGGGACAACTTTTACATCTTGACACAGTAGGTCCGGCACGTGTTCAATCCTTCGGAGGTAAATGGCATGTGCTTGTGATTGTTGATGATTATTCCAGATATTCTTGAGTTTATTTTATGGCATCTAAGAATGAAGCTTTTAGTCATTTTAGAACTTTATTTCTTAGATCATCTATTGATCACCCAGGATCGTTAAAAGCAATTAGAAGTGATAATGAAACTGAGTTTAAAAACCAATCCTTTGATCACTTTTATGCTGAAAATGGAATAGATCATCAATACTCGTCACCCTATGTACCACAACAAAATGGTGTCGTAGAAAGAAAGAACAGGACCTTAGTTGAGATGGCTAGGACTATGCTTGATGAATATCAAACTCCTAGGAAATTTTAGGCTGATGCAATTGCAACCGCTTGTTATGTCTCAAATCGTGTTTTCTTGCGTGCTAAGCTTGGAAAAACCCCATATGAGCTCCGGTTTGGACATAGGCCTAGTGTTACACACTTTAGGGTGTTTGGTTGCAAATGCTTTGTTAAGAAACATGGTAATCTTGATAAATTTGAAGCTAGATCTATTGATGGCATGTTTCTTGGTTATCCATCTCATACTAGAGGCTACCGTGTGCTTTTACTTGACACTAAAAAAATTGTGGAGACATGCGAGGTTTCTTTTGATGAAGCTAGCCCAAGTACTAGCTCCGATATTGCAGGTCTGGATCCATATCCGCAGGGGGAGAGTATTTTTATTGAAGAAGATGAAGAAGTGGTGCTGCTGCCCGAAAACTCGGAAGTAAATAACGATCAAGCTGCTGATTTTGCACCACAACCAGCACCAACAGTCACTACTGCTAGTTCGGACCTTCCTCAATCAACAAGCTCTCCTAATCAAAGGTCCGAACATGAAGAAGAAGGTGCTTGTGAAGTGTCTACTCCCCTCCGAGTACTCAAAAGTCATCCTCCACAACAAATCATTGGAAGCTTGCATGAACGAGTCACTCGGTCCAGGTTTTGCGATCCAAACTCTCATGCTCATTCTGCTTTTGTTGCTTCTTTTGAACCCAAGGATATATCACACGCACTCACTAATGAATCTTGGATTAATGCCATGCAAGAAGAGTTAGAAAATTTTGAAAGAAATAATGTTTGGAAACTTGTACCTCCACCTCAAGGTCACACATTAATTGGAACTAAATGGGTATTTAAAAATAAGCAAAGTGAGGATGGTGTTGTGGTTAGGAATAAAGCTAGGTTGGTTGCTCAAGGTTTCACTCAAATTGAAGGTCTACATTTTGATGAAACATTTGCTCCTGTTGCTAGATTAGAAGCTATCAGAATTTTATTAGCATTTGCTGCATCTAAAGGTTTCAAGTTATATCAAATGGATGTTAAAAGTGCTTTTCTTAATGGCTACATAGAGGAGGAGGTTTATGTTAAGCAGCCACCGGGTTTTGAAAATCCAAAATTTTCCTAATCATGTTTACAAACTGTCCAAAGCCTTGTACGGTCTAAAACAAGCCCCTAGAGCATGGTATGATAGGTTAAAAACATTCTTACTTGAAAAGGGGTTTACCATGGGCAAGGTTGATAAAACTCTTTTTGTACTTAAGCATGGCAATGACTCATTATTCGTACAAGTGTATGTGGATGATATTATCTTTGGTTGTGCTTCTCATGATCTCGTGTCCAAGTTTTCAGCTATGATGAGTTCAGAATTTGAGATGAGTATGATGGGAGAACTCACATACTTTTTGGGGCTGCAAATCATGCAAACAAAAGAAGGAACTTTTGTGCATCAAACTAAGTATACAAAGGACCTTCTTAAGCGCTTCAACATGGACAAATGCAAGCCTCTTCGGACACCAATGGGAACAGCAACAACACTTGAACTTGACAAAGACGGTGACCCGGTCGATAAAAAAGAATACAGAAGTATGATTGGATCACTTTTGTATCTCACGGCGTCAAGACCGGACATACAATTCAGCGTATGTCTTTGTGCACGTTTTCAAGCTTCTCCACGTGCTTCACATCGCCAAGCCATCAAAAGGATTCCCAGGTACCTACATGGAACTCAAGAATTTGGCATTTTTCTTCCTTCTTCCTCAACCGTTTCTTTGAAAGCTTTTTCGGATGCTGATTTTAGGAGTTGTAGGATTGATAGGAAAAGTACTTCGGGTGCTTGTCATTTTCTTGGTAATTCACTTGTTGCTTGGTCCTCTAGAAAACAAAGTTCAGTTGCACAATCCACGGTTGAATCTGAATATGTAGCTGCGGCTAAAGCTTGCTCACAAATTCTTTGGATTGTTCAAACACTTGAGGACTATGGGGTTGATTTAGATAGTGTTCCACTGTTTTGTGATAACACTAGTGCAATTTGTATTGCTAAAAACCCCGTGAAACACTCTAGAACTAAGCACATTGACATTAGGTATCACTTTCTTCATGATAATGTTGAAAAAGGAAACATTGTGCTTCACCATGTCGATACCGAACAACAATTGGCTGATATTTTTACAAAACCATTGGATTTCACTCGTTTTTGTTTCATTCGTAGTGAAATAGGGGTTATGCATCCTCATGGATTAAATTGAGGGGGAGTTTTTGAAACTTTGAAAGTCTATGTGTGAATCTGAAACTAAAATAATATGAGCATAGTATTTCATACATATATGACTTTGTGATTCCTTTTACAGGCTGAAAGTTCTTACTACATTACTCATGTTATACATTTTGTAGTTTTTGCCATGACTAGTAATTGGAATAATTACTTACACTAAATCTGGTCATGATCGAACTTTCTTGCTGTTTTGAACTTGTTGCGTGCTCACATGTGCTTTTAATCATAAAAAATTAATCAAGTGATCAGCTCACATGTTGAGTTTTCAAATAAAAAATTGAGAAAAGATCAAGAGAATATGCATGCATCGCACTTCTTCTTTTGAGATTGCTTATCATTGCACTAAAATATGAACTTGGAATGAATTGTGTATGACTAAAACCATGTCCTTAAGCTTCTGATTGTCAAATGACATAGGCTTGGCTTGGTTGGTTAGAATAAGGCTGATGCGGCATATAATCTCTTGCAAATATCATATGATCAACTTTGTGCCTTAAATGATTATGAATAATAAAAATGCAGCAACAAGTGTCATGTTTTCAGGTTTTGAAATAGTTGAGTAAGGGAGATCATGACTTGCTTAAACTGAAAAATACATTTGATCTCTAGCATGGCTTACACTACTTTATGTATCTCATTGATGTGATAGTGTAAGTAACATGATAGTATGACTTGGATGAGCTTTGTTTTGTATGTATATGTTATAATATGCTCATAACATTTAAAAATTTCTCTTTTGAACCTTGCTGAATACATTGTCAAAGGGGGAGAAATATGTATAAGGAGAGATTTTTTTACACTTTGCATATGTTATACACTTTCTTCCTTCTCTGATTTTAAAAAATGGGGAGAAATTAATAAAGGGGGAGAAATGAGTTTTCAAAGCTTTTCAAAACTTTTCATAAGCCAATGTTCGGATTTTAATTGGTGTTGCCAATGCATTCATCAAGGGGGAGATTGTGAGACCTATGTCTGCTGAATACATTGGCAATTAGGATAAAAGTTAGCATTAACATTCAAAGTTTTGAATATTGCCAAAACATTCTTCTGTGGCAAGGTCTGACAAGTTCTTTGTTAGGTCCGCCAAGTGTTGGCAAGGTCCGACGCAAGGTCCGGAGAGCTTCTGTGAGGTCCGGAGCTTGTTTTTAGGGAGCTCCCGTGAAGTTCAATTCGTAGAACTGCAGCGTCTTGTTTTTGCTTTTAACTCGCAATGTTTCAAACTTGCTTTATGGGAAGGTTTGCTTAGTATTAATTTGCTATGTTTTTGGTGTGTTTTGGTGGTTATGGCTGTTATCATTTGATATGGTTTGCAACATGCTTATGTGACGTGCTCATGTAAGGTGTTGTGGTTTTCGAACTAACGTGAGTCAAGTCGAGGACTTGTGCTCGGAAGAATTGGTTGTTTATTCATGTGCAGGTGGTGCTTGAGTTCAAGACATGGCTGGTGACGGGATCCTTGGACTAGTCTCAGGGAGGAGATGAGGTTCCAACAACCAAGTTTGGGAGGAGCTGTGGTTGAGTTGATCGGGAGGTCGCGCAGCATGTTTGGATCAAGGGCAGTGCATATGAAGGTTGCTTGTACGTCGTTGGAAGGTGTTTGCACATGTGCAAGGAGTGCATGGATGTGGCAACATTGTTCCAAGGCGTGATGAAGAGAAGTGGACGTAAAGAATTGGTCGGAAAGGTCCAACCGGCTGGATTGCGTACTCAGGCTGAGGCTGAGTCGGATATGGCTCAAATATGGAAGATTTGAGTTGGTTATGATAGTATTTCGTGCTAGGCAAGAAGTTGAGTTATTTTAGGAATGTTTAGGACGTTCCTAAGGTGTTTGGAAGTCTCACGATTGCTTCTATCTGCGAATAGGAGGGTACTGAGCAGTTATGGTAAGTTAGGATACGAGTCCAATTAGAAGTAGGAGTCCTAGATTGGATTGTTTAGCCTGAGGGCTGGCTATAAAAGCAAGTGAGGCCAGAGCTCTCGTGGGTAGAGAACTTTGGGCTGTTCCTCTTGTGTTTATATTGAATAAAGTTCATAGTTTCGAGGAGCTTTTGTGCCTTGTTCGTCCGACTTGTTTTTCGTCAAGTCTTTCTCGCCGAATTTGTGGACAGACCGACGTTGCTTTGGTGTTTTGTTCATAACTCGAGTTTTACATATCCGATTGACGTGATTCTTTTTGGGTTGTCTTCAGAACTCAATTATCTATCATCTGTGAAATTTTCACGAGCTTCTGATCTGTAGTTTTTGAGATACACGAGTTTCTTTGCAGCGTTGCAGATCTGTTTTATATCGGGTAGGACAGATTGATCTTCGTTTAATGTTTTGATCGTATCTCAAGTTTTACTTCGTGTTTTCAAGTGATTCTTGTTGCATTAGATCCGTGACTTGATTTTCTACCTCTCTACTTGATTTGTAACGGTTGAACACATTTTAAAACACTTGCACACACGGTTTCTTTAACCGATTGATTTTTGCTGAGGGGTTTTTGTTGTTTCCGCTGCAAAAAATTTTAATCTACCATTCACCCCCCCCTCTGGTAGCTTTTCATGTGCTCTTCGATCCTACACACTTGCTGAGTACCAACAGTACTCAACCATGCATATTTGTTGGTTTAAATTGCTGCTCAGGTCAAGGGAATGATGCGGTGTTTAATGATCAAGACTTCGGACCCGAAGAAGGATTCTAGGTTCATGGAGTCCCCCGGGCAACGCCTGTGACGGAGCCCTCAAGAATAATATTCCGCTGCTAGTTTATTTACATGTTATGAACTTATTATCGTCCATCGAGACATATGCTTTGTAAGATATATTTATATTTGACACCTGGCTTATAATAAATGATGCTTCACTATTTGTCATCACATGTATGAGAACATGATCCTGGCATACATGTGATATTCACACGGTTGTTCTTCGGAGAAACCGGGTGTGACAGAAGTGGTATCAGAGCCAAGGTTGCCCGTAGGAACGTGGACCTAGGTAGAAATGGATGCATTTAAGGACCCTATTTTCTTAAAAACTATTTTACAGAGATGTGGGTTGAAAAGTGTTATTTAATGGGGTCACTTTATTCATCTTACCCCAATTTTTATTCAAAATAGGATTTTTGTTTAAAATCTTATCTAACTTAATTTTAAATGCTTTATGTTTTAGATGGTTCGCATGATCCGTACTGCTCGCAAGTCCACCGGAGGGAGAGTTCCCCTAGTTGCCCTTGCCCTGAGAGAGGAGAACCGTCCGGTGACGTACCTCTCCTACGGATTGGCAGTAGGAGGCTTGTTGCGCCGTCTTCGACGTATGCTCCACGCCGCCGGCAATACGGGCAAGCCAATCATACACTACAGCTCCACCCAGACCATCCGTGAGAAGCGGGAAGAATGGAGTACAGAAATGAGGATTATCCATGAAAATCAGCTGCTCAAGATCCACCGCTCTCCAGCTTGTCGGGCGACACAGGTCGATGCGGAGAAGGATGTCACCTGGGAGGCAATCACCTGCCAGAGTCACATCTATCGTCGCCACCTGAACAGGAAAGTACATGTATGTCCTCCAGCGTGAGAGTGGTATAACAGAGTACAAGTACCCGCCAGTGCAGCAGGGGACTTCCCATGAGCACATGGACTTGTGCTTGGAGGATGCGGCCATGCTCAGCACTCGACTGCAGGAGTGTCAGCAGGAGCTTCAGGATGTACGTGACACCCTGAAGGAGACTGAGGCGTTGCTTCGAGCCAGCTTGAAGGCAAGAGAAAGTGGAGATTGGAATGAACTGTGTGTCACCGTGAATGACACATGGACTCCTGACTCCCAGATGGCCGGGCGAGCAGGCGTCGCCGCACTTCTCCACCAGCAGCTTCCCCACCCAAAGCGGAGTCAGAGGGCAGCCACAATAACGAGGAAGATCCCGAGGAGCCAGCTCAGTGATACGAGTATTGTAGAGTCCTTTCCCTTAGATTAGCAGGTTGTCGAGTAGTCGAGTCGTTACCTTAGTTAATGGTGTGTTAATGCTTAGTGTGTGACGTGAGTTGTGGAAGCCATGGGTGTTTGTTCACAACCTCGTCTTCAGGTTGTTTTGCTTTGGTGTGTGAACCCATATGAATTAAGAGTGCATTTATGTTCACGTAAGACATGAAACTCTCAGAAAATATAAATGAAATAAGGTCTCAAAATTTTAAAGTCTAAACAAGCAAATTGGGAAGTTAATACGTAATGCTTTAAAGTAACATCTGGTTGATCATGATAGATGGCCGGAAGAGGAAAGGGTCGTGGTGCCAACCCCACCAACAACAACGATGAGGCCGACAACCCTCATCTTTCTAGAGGACAAGACAGGGGTGGTCGTCGGTAAGGAGTTGATCCCATCCATCAAATGCTGAAAAATCAAAATCAGCTCATCCAGAGCCTGACTCAAGTGGTGGCCAACTTGCACCAAGCTCCACCTCCACAAGCTGCACCACGCCAACCAAGGTTGAGTGAGTTTCTAGAGACTCAACCTCCAAAGTTTGCAAGTGCTGCTGAACCTCTGGAGGCAGATGACTGGCTAAAGACCATTGAGAGCAAGATGAGGATCATACAATGCTAAGGGTATGAGAGGGTGCTGTTTGCCTCTCACCAATTGCATGGACCTGCTGCTGATTGGTGGACCACTTACGTAGCAGCCCATCATGACCCGGAGAACATCACTTGGGAAGAGTTCAAGCGCAGTTTCCGCAACCATTACATACCAAGGGGTGAACTTAAAAACAAGAGAAAGGAGTTCTTGGGGCTGCAGCAAGGAAACATGACGGTGAGGGAATACCTCACTAAATTCACCCAACTATCCCGTTATGCACCATGGGACATAGAGACTGATGAGCAGAAACAGGACTGCTTTGTGGAAGGACTTACAGCGGAAATGCAGTGTGCAATGTCCTCCAACGAGTATGAAAGCTTCTAGAAGATGGTGGACAGAGCATTTGTTGTGGAAAGGAAGCTGAAGGCCTTGGAAAATGAAAACAAGAGGAAGGCGGGATGGTCACACCAAGCCTCGGGAAGCAACACACGCCCACGTCTGATGCAGCAACCCGCAGGGCTGACGAACCGTGCTGGGGTACCCTACTCAGCACCGAGGGGGTACAACCCGAACTTCAGGCCTCCGTCAGCACCAGCACAGCCACAACGTCAGTTTGTACAGCAGCCTCGCCCCACATATCAACCTCGACCAGCAGTACAAGGACCCCCCAAACCAACCCCAAGACAACAAAGGCCAGGCACCTAAGGTTGGGGTGCAATGGTTCAACTGTGGTGAAGTGGGGCACTACGCCCATAAGTGCCCAAAGAAAAAGCCCGTGCAGCCGCAACAGCAGAATGTGATGCGAGGACGGGTGAACCACGTGACCATGGAGGAAGCGCAAGAGGCACCTGACGTGGTAGTTGGTAGGTTTCCTGCCAATTTACACATTGCAACCCTGTTGTTCGATTCTGGTGCTACCCGCTCGTTCATTGCCCAAGGGTTTATTAAGAAGCATGATGTAGCAACAACACAAATGAACCATATGCTAGCCGTAAACTCTCCAGGGGGAGAAATAAGGACAAGACAAGTGTATCCCAAGGTGAATCTAGACATTAATGGGGTAGTATTTACTGCCAACCTCATAGTGATAGATTCACAAGGGATAGATATTATTTTGGGCATGGATTGGTTGAACAAAAATAAAGGAATCATCCATTGTTCGACCAGAACGGTGGAACTAACTCACCCTAGTGGCACGAGAGTAAAGTTCATAACAATCCAAGAGCCTAGGAGGGACATTAAATTAAATCAAGTTGAGGTGGAAGTGGAGGAGATCAGGATCATCAGGGAATATCCAGATGTTTTTCCGGAGGAGTTGCCAGGTATGCCTCCCGATTGAGAAGTGGAATTCACGATTGAGCTAGTGCCTGAAACAGCTCCGATATACAAGAGACCTTATCGGATGGACTCCAAGCAGCTGGAAGAACTCAAGGATCATTTAAGAGAATTGACAGGGAAGGGGTACATTCGTCCTAGTTCCTCACCATGGGGAGCTCCAGTGATATTTGTGCCCAAGAAGGATGGGACCCAAAGGCTATGCGTGGACTACCGTGCGTTGAATGAGGTAACCATCAAGAACAAGTACCCATTACCCCGCATTGAAGACTTATTTGATCAGTTGAGGGAAGCTTGTGTGTTCTCGAAAATTGATCTCAGGTCGGGATACCACCAACTTAAGATAAGGCAAACCGATATTCCGAAGACAGCTTTCGTATCTTGGTACGGACTGTATGAATACACCGTCATGCCTTTCGGGCTAACTAATGCCCCGGCATACTTCATGTATCTCATGAACAAGGTATTCATGGAATATCTGGACAAATTTATGGTGGTTTTCATAGATGACATTCTCGTCTTCTCCAAAGATGAAGAAGAACATGAGAAACATCTAAGGTTGTGTTGCAGAAGCTAAGAGAACACCAACTATATGCCAAGTTGAGCAAGTATGAGTTTTGGCTGAAGAGATTTCCCTTTTTAGGACATATAATCTCGGAGGGAGGAATCTCCGTAGATCCCGCCAAGATCAAGGACGTACAGAAGTGGAAGACCCCTGAGAATGTCGGGGAAGTTCGAAGCTTCTTAGGATTGGCTGGATACTATCGACGGTTTATCGAGGGTTTCTCCAAGATTTCGAGACCCCTCACCAAACTGTTGGAGAAAGGAATCACATTCACATGGACGCCGCAGTGCGAGATGAGTTTTCAAGAGCTAAAGAAAAGATTGACAACAGCCCCAGTGCTAGTTATGCCAGATATGCAGAAGAACTTTTCGGTGTACTGCGATGCCTCTGGAAACGGGTTGGGATGTGTTCTCATGCAAGAGGGGCATGTCGTGGCTTATGCGTACCGGCAGCTCCAGAAACACGAGAAGAACTATCCTACACATGACCTAGAACTAGCCGCAGTGGTACACGCGTTGAAGATTTGGCGGCACTACTTGATGGGAAAGAGGACGGAGATATATACGGATCATAAGAGCTTAAAGTACATTTTTACACAGCCAGATCTCAACCTCATACAAAGGAGATGGTTAGAGCTAATCAACGACTTTGATGTGGGCATCAACTATCATCCTGGGAAAGCGAATGTCGTGGCAGATGCTTTAAGCCGGAAAGTGCAGGTCAATAGGTTGAGCTTGAAGGACATGCCTGCAGAATTGAAGGACGATGTTATAAAACTCAATCTATGTCTGGTGAATAGTGGTGAGGCCATCGCCCTGGAAGTGGACTCCACATTAGAGAAAGACATCCGAAATGGTCAGAAGAATGATGAGAAGATACAAGAAATCCAACAACTCATCAAGGATGATAGAGCCCCTGGTTTTAGAGAGGATGAACATGGTACGGTGTGGCACGGGAAAAGAATCTGTGTGCCTGAAGTGAAGGAGATCCTTGAATTGATTTTGAAGGAGGCTCATGATTCTAACTATTCCATTCATCCTGGAAGTACTAAGATGTATCATGACCTCAAGAACAAATATTGGTGGTATGGAATGAAGCGAGATGTCGCGGAACATGTTGCCCTATGTGACACATGTCAGTTGGTGAAAGCGGAACATCAACAACCCGCGGGATTATTGCAACCACTCAAAGTGCCTGAATGGAAATGGGAAGAAATCGGTATGGATTTCATAGTGGGATTGCCTAGGACCCAATCAGGATATGATTCGATATGGGTCATCATCGACAGGCTAACCAAGGTAGCTCATTTCATCCCCGTGAAAGAAAGCTACAGAGGATCCAAATTGGCGGAGTTGTACATGTCAAGGATCGTGTGTTACCATGGAGTGCCAAAGAAGATAGTGTCAGATCGAGGGACACAATTCACCTCAAGGTTCTGGCAGAAGCTGCATGAAACCATGGGAACCCATCTGAATTTTAGTTCTGCCTATCATCCCCAAACTGACGGGCAGACGGAAAGAACAAATCAGATCCTTGAGGATATGCTGAGAGCGTGTGCACTCAAAAACAATTGGAGTTGGGATAAGAACTTACCGTATGCAGAGTTCTCCTATAACAACAGCTATCAGGCTAGTATGAAGATGTCACCGTTTGAGGCTTTGTATGGGAGGAAGTGCAGAACTCCCCTATTTTGGAACCAAACAGGGGAAAGTAAAGTGTTTGGGCCCGAGGTACTACAAGAAGCCGAGGCGAAAGTGAGGGAAATCCGCAACAACTTGAGGATAGCACAAACACGACAAAAGAGCTATGCCGATGTACGGAGAAGAGAGCTCGTTTTCGACGTGGGACACTATGTCTATCTCAAGGTGTCCCCTATCCGAGGACTTCGTCGGTTCAAGGTGAAAGGGAAGTTATCACCCCGATACATTGGACCCTTTCAAGTTCTGGAGAAGAAAGGCGAAGTGGCATATCAACTAGAACTACCGGCTCGCCTATCAGATGTGCATGACGTATTACATGTGTCACAGCTCAAGAAATGTCTGAGGACGCCTGAAGAGATGTTACCCATTAATGAGGTTGACGTAGCTAAGGATCTGTCTTATGCCGAGCAACCATTCAAGATTTTGGAGACAATGGAACGCCTCACAAGAAATAAAAGAATCCGGATGTGCAAGGTGCAGTGGAAGCATCACTCGGAAGAGGAAGCCACCTGGGAGCGAGAAGACGAGCTTAAGGCACAGTTTCTGGAATTGTTTTCCTAGAACCACCAATCTCGAGGACGAGATTTCTTTTAAGGGGGGTAGAGCTGTAACACCCCAAAACCTGTTAAGAGGGGAATTTAAAAATTTTTGGACGTATTGCATGTGGTGCAGAAATTCAAATTCAAATTGGAATTCAAATTCAACTCAAAACAGAAAAGAAAAAGAAAAAGAAAAAGAAAAAAACAAAACCCCCGGCCAGTGGGCCGAAACCCACCATCCGGCCTACCCGCCCCCGCGCCAGCCCGCAGCCGCGCGCTCCTCTCTCTCTTCCTCGCTGACACGAGGGGCCCGCGTGTCATGCCTCACCTCCCGCTCGCGCCAACAGCCAGACTCTTCCCCGCGCCCGATCGCATCCGACTCCGGAAATCCGCGTCCCCAGCCCGACTCCCGGTCCCGGACGACTCCGGCTCGATCCAAACAAACACGCCGCCCTCCCTCGTCTATAAAAACACCAGCATCGCCCCGTTTTTCCCCCACGATCGGCTGTTTTTCCTCCCGGTGAGAACCGAAGCTCCGATCACCGTTTTCTCTCGATCTCTGCTCGGATTTTCCGATCTAACGCGCCGATCGTGTTCCACCGCCTCCGGGGAATCACGCAGGTGCAGAAGACTCGGTGGTTTGTGCTCCAGGCACAGCTCCGACGAGACCCGCAGCGATTCCATCTCGGACCTCGTCGTCAACCGCCTTCCAGGACCTCCGAGCTTAAGAAAAACCCCGAGGTGAGATCCCCGACCTCCCCTCTACCGATCTATGCCATGAAATCCCAGTTTTAGGAAGAATAGACGAAGATCCGAAGTTTTCCGGCGAGATCGCCGCCTCCCGCCTCCGCGCGCCACCGGGCAGCGCCGCCCGCGCACGGTCAGAGCGACGTGGCCGCTTATGCGCCGTCTATTTTAAATCGCACGGTAGAATTAAAACCCGCGCGTACCGGTTCGATGATCTAATCTGAGCCGTCCACTTTAAATCGGACAGGGCCACAGGCTTATTTCCCATGCTGCCGCAGTTGATCCAATCCCACAGAAGATCCTACTGCTGTTTACCGTGCGACTGACGAGTGGCGCCGGCAGCTCCTTCATCTACCTCCCGCCCCTGCACGATAGCGCCGCCGGAGCTTGCCGGAGCTCGCCGGTTTCCGACTTCCCGGCCCTCTCTCGAGCTGCCACTCGCCGCTAGGCCATAGAAACATGTGAGGAATACGCTGGGCAGTCTTCCCGAGCCGACAGAGTCTCCAAAGTAGCTCACGATGGTGTGGCGGCTCGGTGGCAGTCAGGCGACGTCAGTCCGATGAGCTAGCCCGCCAAAAGCTCCCTGGAAAGGCCCTACAGCACCAGAGAGGGCTGGGGAAGCTCGGCATGGTTGCACATGGGCTCAGGAAAGGCTCCAAACTAGGGTTCATCGTGCGCCCGAATCTTCCCGCCATAGCCGCCGTCAGGAAGATCGGAAACATGCCGTGCACAGTGTGTTTCATGCTAGGTTTCCAAAGAGGAATTGTTGCTAAGCATGTCTAGGTCATGTGAGTGCAATTTGCAGAGCTCCAAACAAATATGGCGTGAGACTTTGAAAGATCCTTACCCAAACTTTGGTTTGTGCCGGCCGGAGGGAAATTCTGAAATTCGTCGGCCATAAGCAAAGGCTAGAACTGAGCTTCGGATGGAAGCTGCAGGAAGTTCTTGCGCGTCCACCGGTGGCCTTGCTCGGCCATGACACGCTCTGGGTGAGTCTGTCCACGAGATCACCTCGTCGCCTTTGCTTTTGGCTGCCGCGGAAAAGCTTGCGCCCGAGTGAGGAGAGCCAAGAACCGCTCGGCTGTGGTGTGAGGAGGTCGTGGGAGTTGTGGTGATGTGGTTTTGCTGCTTAGACTAAGTTTTCACATGAGCTATGGTGTGGCCGAGCGATCGAACAAGCGTCGGCAGCTCTGTCCGGTTTCTTGCGCGAGGAGAAAGGAGCAGCGAGGTTTTCTCGGTGTTGTGAGCAAAAGATCATGGCTGAGGGGATGAGAACGGGGAGGAGCAGCTCGCCAGCGCAAACCAAACATGGAGGAGGTGGCTCGGGTCTGTTCCGGTGGCGCACGGCGAGAAGCCTCGGTGGCTCGGTTGCTTCACGTGGAGGATGAAAAACAGAGACCAGTCACTGTACAAATGAAGATCTTTTGCAATATTAACTCCTCCGTGACATGTGGGTCCCAGCCCCTTCTTATCCCTCTCCAAAATATCTCGCAAAGTTTGAATATAATGGAATTCAATTGTGGGAATTCAAATCTGATGTGCATTTGGACAATTGGGCAAGTTTCATCCAAATTCAAATGGGTATTTGAATTCTTTGCTATTTAAAGTCCATTTTGGAAAATGAGTTGCAAAACATTTCAACAATTCATGAAACGTTGCATACCCACTAATTTGGACCTAAGGAATTCAGATATAAAATCTGATTTTAACTTTGGCTGCTGCAAATGAGAATTTTAGCACAACAGTTTGAGTTTCATTGTGTTGCTCTCATTTGAATTTTTGAGTTGAACAAATTTGTTCCAAAATCTGACTATAGATTTCTCACACATATGGGAACTTCCCACCTTGGTTTCCAATCTCTTTTGGGTTCCAAGTATCAAATAAATATTTGAGCTTGTGTGAAGAGAGCTCTCATGTGTATTATCACATGTGGAAAAAGTTTTAACAAGTCCCATTTTTCATACATATGAAACCAACTTTTGCAAACAAGAGTTTCTTTGTATTCACAATTTGGGACCTTTACATTCCTCCCCTCTTAAAAAGAATCTCGTCCTGAGATTACAGAAGAAGAACGAGATGGGAGGGTAATTACAAAGTCTAAGACAAAAGTTCCGGATAGTTCTTGTGGATGTAATCTTCACTTTGCCACGTTGCCTCTTCCGGGTATGATTACTCCACAGGACTTTGTAAAATTTCAAAGTCCGGTTTCAGGTGATCCAGGTCTTTTCGTTGATAAACTGCATAGGCTGCTCGGTGTATGTGAGATCCGGTTTCAACTCGTCGATGTCTTCGGTGCGGACAGCAGCGGTAAACTTGAGACATTTCCGCAGCTGGGATACGTGAAATATGTCATGAATACAGGCAAGGCTTGCCGGTAGTTCCAGCCGGTAAGCTACGGTCCTGCACTTCTCCGTGATGGCAAACGGACCGATGAATGGGGAAGCAAGTTTCCCCTTGACACCGAACCGATGAATCCCTTACATCGGAGACACACGAAGATATACGTGCTCTCCGACGTTGAAATGCAGCGGTCGACGCCTCTGATCCGCGTAGCTTTTCTGACGAGATTGGGCAGCTTTGAGGTTCTCTTGTATTATCCAAACTCTCTCTTCGGCTTCATTGACAAGATCAACCCCGAACGTTACTCGTTCACCGGACTCTCACCAATTCAATGGTGTACGGCACTTCCGGCCGTACAGAGCTTCATATGGTGCCATTTTGATGCTCGTCTGATATCCATTGTTGTACGAGAACTCCTCCAACGGTAAGTGATCATCCCAGCTCTTACCGTGGTGGATGGCACATGATCTTAGCATATCTTCCAGTATTTGATTCACCCTCTCAGATTGCCCATCGGTTTGAGGGTGAACACGGAGCTTCAAATCAATTTAGTCCCCAAGTTTATGTGTAGCTGCTCCCAGAAACGGGCTACGAACAGCGATCCTCTATAGGACACAATGGTACGGGGAACTCCATGTAAGCACAAGATCCGTGCTATGTACAACTCCACATACTGCTTTGCGTTATATCTTGTATGCACAGGGATGAAGTGTGCTGATTTGGTTAACTGATCAACGATTACCCAAATCAAATCATGGTTGTGGGAGGTCATCGGCAGCCCGACGATGAGGTCCATACTCAAGTCTTCCCACTTCCATGCCGGTACTTGCAATGGCTGCAACAGGCCTGACTTCTTCACATGGTCGGCCTTGACTCTTCGACACGTATCACATTATGAAACATACTTTGCAACTCCACGTTTCATACGTGTCCACCAAAACTTCTTCCGGAGATCTTGGTACATTTTATTGCTGCCCGGATGAATGGAAAACTTGGACAAATGAGCTTCATCCAATATTTTGTAAAAGTCCCAAAAACGTGAATGCAAAGGAACGGGTGATTGAACGTCATCGTGTTTCTGGTTCATGAAAAATGGGACTTACAAAAACTTTCTTACATGAGATGTTCTACATGAGGTTCAGCAACACGGGTTCAAGCATTCATTTGAATTTGTTGGACCAATGTGGAGTTAAACTCATGAGTAGGCATACATGTGTATGAGAAAGAACAAAAATAAAACCTTTTGGACCCCAAATGCTCACCTCAAAGTGCTGCCAAAGTTTTGAACACACATGAAACCTCACACCGTTGAAGGAGAGGAGAATTATGGTGGCAACTTTCTGATTTGAGGGTAAGCCAAAAAGGAATGGATTATGCTCATGTTGAGTTCATGCTGAATTTAAAACATGTTAAGGCAAGGGAACTGACTTGAGTTATGTCACGTGAAATGATAAACTCAAACATGGACATGTGAGGAGAGCTAAAATGTTTTTAGCTCATACTTAACACATGTTAACCTAGGGGAGAATTTCACTCCCAAAAAGCTAACTCATATGCACATTCTCTATGAGTAGAGGGGAGGGAAGTTTAAACCCCATTTTTGAACCCTTGCAAAGCATTCATGTTCAGATGGTCCAAAAGTATATATATGAGATGACCATTGCAGTCCTCAGGTATTGAAGAGCTTATGTTCCAAAATGGGAGGGATTTTAAGCTCATATACCATGTGTTCAAAATATTATTTGAGATCACCTTCAAACTCAAAGTTGAGGGGCGTAGTCAAACTGAACTTGTGAAGTTCAGATTAAGACTAAGGATGATCAAGCATGGGCTAGAAGCAAACCAAAGTTTTCCACCCAAATTCAAATGGGTCTTCACAAAAGAAGACTTAAATATTTAGTTTGAATTAAATGATTTACTTCAAGGCAAAGAAGGCCCTTTCCAAAAAAAAAAAAGGAAATTCAAACTGTTGTTTGAAAATTTATTTGAAATGGCCAACTTAAGGATAAGATGGCATATTTGAATTCCTCAGGTCCAAATTATGAGGGAGCCAAGTTTTGAGCAGATTTGGAGGGGCTTTGATATGAATGTCAAAGGAACTTGTAAATTTCATCCAAATTTGAATTTAAATTTTAAACTGTGGCACAACTTGTCAAATGGCATAATGGTTTTTGAATTTGGATCCCTCATAGCTGAATTTGCAATGTGTCAAAATTTGGAGATCTTTTGGGAGCAGAGAGGAGCTGTGGGACCCACATGTCATGGACTGAAGTGGAGAAGACTTTCAACCGAAGCAAACCGTTTGGCTCTGTTCAGACCCGAGCTCGAACGAGTCGGTCACAGAACGCCACCGCGGGCGTTACCGCCACCTCCTGCTCGAGCTGCCCCCCCCCCCACGCGCGGACGCCAGAGGCGGTGCACCCGGCGCCTATCTCTCCCACCGAAGCAGACACAAAGCCTCTTACTCGTACCCGTGGCCTTCGTCTGCTCTCGCGCCCAAACAACAGCCGCCGGCACCACGTCCGTTCTCAGCGATCCTAAGACGGCATCGCTCCCCGACTGCTCAAGCGATCAACACGAAAAAAGAGCGCCAGCGTGTGCACAAGTGTTTTCCCAGCTCAGCTCCGGCGTTCGGGGCTGCTGTCGGCCGTATTTTGAGGATCAGCGCCGAAGCCGAGGTGTAACCGGTGGAAACCGACGTCGGGCTCTCGTGGGCAGCTCACACCGGCCATTTTCACGATTGAACGAGATCCCCCCAAGGCGCGCCAACTCCCTGCGCTGCTCCTCTCCAAATTTCAAGCAATCCGTGCGACGTAGCTCCGGAATTTCAAGTTTTCCCCTCGGATGAGGAAAACCTACCCGCGGGTAAGAATTGTTGAAATTAACACTCAATTTGCTGTTAAAGTTGCTCATTTTGCACAATCAGGAGCTATAATGGATAGGGAACCTTTTTCCTTCGCAACCCTAGCTCAGAATTGAGCGTTTGCACCTAATTTCGAGTTCTTGCTTCGGCAGCCATGGCGGGAACGATCAGGTGCTCGGTGAAATCGTAGTAGCCATCGTTCCCGAGCTAGTTTCTGGCCATGTCGAGCTTATTTAGGCGTCACTGATGCTGTAGAGCCGATCCCTTGGGGTTGTTGTGGGCTGAAGCGATCGGTCATCGGCGCCGAAGCTCCACCGATGCCGTTGCACGCCGCCAACCTGGTTCTGGGCTTCTAGAGCGTGGACTGACCCCCTAGATGAGTTCCTCGTCCCCGAAAACCCCCGCGCAGCGAGTAGCAGGCCGAGAGGCGGCCGGGAAGCCAGATTCTGATGCTCTCCAGCGAGCTCCGGCGGCGGGGTCGCGCGGGCATCCAGAGGTAGAAGACGAGGGCGTCAGGCCCACTGTCAGTGAGGGGAGGACCGGCTGAGATTTTCTGCGGAGTCGGATCCTTTGCGACAGCGCGGGAAATGATACTGTGGCCCCGTGTGGTTGTCCCCCAGCGCATGACACGTGGTCCCCTGGACCCAGCCGCAGGGTTTGAACATTTCCCGAATTAATTTTAATTCCAGATTTGGTTCAAACTTCAGGACCTCATAACTTTTGCTAGGAAGCTCCAAATTTAGTTATTCAAATTGGGTTGAATTCAGGATGAAAAACTCTCTCCAAATATGCAACCCAATTTGCATGAAAATCAATAGAAAAATTTGCAAAATTCTTTAAATCCTTTCAGCAAAAGAATTTTAGAGGGAGTCTGGTTCATCCAAAAATCCCCAAATTTTGCCAGAATATTCTTTAGAATATTAGGAGACCCCTGTAAAAGTTTCAGCTCATTTGGAGTTGATTTAGTTAGGGTAATTCTGATTTCTAGTTTCTGTATTCAAATGAATACAGAAACATTTCCAGAGAATTTCCTAAACTTGGAAATTCAGTTCTAGCCATTCCTTAGCTCCAAAAAATCCTAGGAAAATTCAGGCATACTCTCTGAGCTATGTATGGAATTGTAGTTCACTTGAATGTGCATGAAAGTGATAATTTATTCAGAATTAATTCCTCTTTGCCTAAATGCTTAGGGAATTGTTCTGGGTGATCCACTTAGTGAAATATTCTGAATTTTGGTCCAGAGGACTTTCTTGTGACAAGGAACTCACAAGAAAATTTCTAGCTCCATTGGAGCCCTGGATCAGTAGTGTTCTGTTCAACCAATTAGGTGATCACCACCCAAGTGATGAACCTCACTTCTCACTTGATGATAGTGCTTAGACAAACACACAAACCACCACCCCCAGTGTCATTTTAAATTCTTGAACAGAGTTCCAGTTTAAACTTGGCTTTAGCATTTGTTAGAAAAAAGTTTTACAATTAAACATGTATGCATGTTCATAACATGTAGTGTTTAAACGTGGAAGAGTGGAGGAAAGGTGAAGCTTGGATCAGGAAGCAAGAAGGCAGTGATTCATCTTCAAGGCAGCAGCAACTAACTTCATAATCATCTAACTTTAGTCACCTGCAAAACCAAGGCAAGCCCCTGTTTGCACTTAAGTTGTTTTTAAAGTTTTCCCTTTGTTCACTACTATTGGTAAGATTTGTATGTGCATTAGGTCAAGAATGTTTGATACTCCACTTGCATAACCAAACATGAACCCTGAGGTCAAGGGTAGAATTGTGTCATCGCTGTAGAATAAGGCCATGCTAAATAGGCTAGGACATCCGGTAGAATACGAGTAGATGGAATCTACTCGCGAGCTATAGTTCAGGAGTACATAAGTGTGATTGGAAGGGAGAGGCAAACTAAAGTTTACATTTCTAAAGATGAGACCGGGCAGGAAAGTTAGGTAGCGACAAGACGAGGTCTTGGTCGAGTAGCTCTGCCCGTGTCGGTCAAGGAACGAAGCTATGCGGCCCTGGGAGCAAGTATTGAGTTGTGTACCGGATGCTTACTGATATATGGGAACCAGGAAACCGATGTACCAGGTTCACTAGATTGTAGAGGCATACCACATCGTCTCGTTAGACCTATGAGCCCGAGACGGCGCGACCGGTTCCACAGTTTAGTGGCCTGAGAAAGGTTGCCACATACGATGTAATGAAGGAGGCCAGAGTTGGGTCTTCAGAGGCGGGCGTATGTGTCGAGTTATCCGGGTAGTGTTTGATTCGAATCACCCTCGCGGTTATGAGTACCGCTTGCTCACTGCGCTGTGACGTAGTAATCAAGTTGTGTGGGAATAGTTTGCAAAAGTTTTAAATGCTGTTATGCTAATTATAAATTGCATGAAAACCATGTTTGAAGTAGAGATAGAGCAAACTAAAGTTATTTTCACCTTGGGACAAGTAACATTGGAATGAAGTGTTTCTTGTTTGATTGTGGAGTTCCAATGTTGCTGGGCGCAAGGTCACTACTATTATGGCTAAAATCTGAAAGTTAAGGATGAACTCGTAGGCGAGTCTTTTCGCAAATGACCGGTTTAAGTCTTAGGTTACTTTCATGTAGAGTTTCATGTCTTAGGAGAGACGGTTAACTCTTGCTGAGCCTTTGTGCTCACTCTTGCTATATAAGTGGTTTTGCAGGTTAACCTCGACGCTATAAAGAATGTTGTCCGGTGAGACTCGGGAACTCCCGAGTCATGTCACCCTTGGATAACCTAGCCGCTGCCATGTCTTCGTGTTGCTAGCGAGAGGAGTCCGCGGGCTGGACCTCTTTTTGAGTGCTTCATAGATATTCAACGTGAGCTGTTATAGACTTCCGCTGTAGCTATTTATGTAATGTATTTACAAAGAACAATTGTAAGCTTCCGCTTTGATTTATTTAATACATTGGTCCTTATATGTGTGCTGTTGGGTGCCGCATAACACGGCACCACCCAATGAGATCCCCGGGCGAGGCGGCACGACCCCGTGATCGAGGTGGGGCCCTCTCATATTTTCTTCCGTAGTCCCATATCCCGAGGTACTACAATCCGGTTATTGAACCACAAAGTACCTTCATCGTCCTTCTGGAAGCATTTCATTTCTCCGTTGTTTATTCTTCGCCGTATGTGAGACATACCCTTGTCTTTTCGTTGAGCTTCAATGATCTCCTCTCGGATAGTAGGAATGAGAGCGAGATTATAGAGTGCTCCATACGGGATGACACGGAGGATTGGTTCTTCATCATCCATTTCAGCAACAGTCAGGTGATGGATATGCACCTTACGACTGAGCGCATCGGTGACCACATTCGCCTTTCCTGGATGATAATGAATCTCAAGTTCATAATCTTTAATGAGCTCTAGCCATCTTCGTTGCCTCATGTTCAATTCTTTCTGAGTGAAGATGTACTTCAAGCTCTTATGGTCGGTGTAGAGGTGTACAAGATTTTCGAGCAAGTAATGCCTCCACATCTTCAAAGCAAGGACCACGGCAGCTAACTCAAGATCATGAGTGGGATAATGCTGCTCGTGATTTCTGAGTTGACGAGATCCATAAGTGACCACTCATCCTTCTTGCATCATCACGCAGCCAAGACCGATGCCAGATGCATCGCAATAAACGCCGAATGGCTTCGTCGTATCCGGCTGAGCAAGAACTGGGGCTGTTGTGAGATGCTTCACTAAAGCCTTGAAAGCTTGTTCACACGCCGCACCCCACACAAATCTAGTATTCTTCTTTAATAATTCCGTCATCAGCTTAGCGATCTTGGAGAAACCCGGAATGAACCTCCGGTAATAACCCGCTAAACCGAGGAAGCTACGGATTTCATGCACTGACTTTGGTGACTCCCATTTCTGTACTTGGATAATCTTACTCGGATCTACGGTGATGCTCTCCGCTGAAATAATGTGTCCGAGAAACGGTACTTGATTAATCCAGAATTCACACTTGCTGAATTTTGCATAGAGCTGATGATCTCGCAATCTCTGTAGCACAATATGTAGATGTTCAGCATGTTGTTCCTCTGACTTGGAGTACACCAATATATCGTTGATAAAGACCACAATGAATTTATCCAACTCCGGCATGAACACTGAATTTATCAGGTACATAAAGTGTGCCGGGGCGTTGGTCAAACCAAAAGACATGACGAGATACTCATACAGCCCGTATCTCGTTGAGAATGCCGTCTTCGGAATATCTTCTGCCAGGATTTTAATCTGGTGATATCCGGACCGAAGATCCATCTTCGAAAATACCTTCGCACCCACTAATTGATTGAAGAGCATATCAATGTGAGGTAGTGGATACTTGTTCTTGATGGTAACGGCGTTCAAAGGACGATAATCAACACAAAGCCGTAGTGTTTCGTCCTTCTTCTTGACAAACAATGCTGAACAACCCCAAGTTGACAAACTCGTTCGTATAAAGCCCTTGCTCATTAGGTCATTCAGCTGTGTCTTCAATTCTGCCGGTTCATTGGGTGCCATCTTGTACGGCCTTTGTGATATCGGTGTTGTTCCCGGTATAAGTTCAATCTTGAACTCAACGTCTCGCTCAGGCGGTATGCCCGGTAAATCATCGGGAAACACATCCGGATACTCACGTACCACCCGAATGTCCTCTATCTTTACAGCTTCCGTGTGGTTCACTGTTGCAATCTGTTGTCGTTTGGCATCCAGAATTAATATTTGAAGACCGTGCTGTGGGGAGTTGAGCTCAACGGTCCTAGAGCTGATGTTAAGAACCGCCTTGTGGTAATTCAACCACGACATCTCCAAAATGATCTTGATCTTCAGACCTCAAGAATAATGAGAGTAGTAGGGTATATTCTACCCCCCAAACAAAGAGGTGCTCGGGAGACAACTTCGCTTGCGGTACTGCTGCCCCCGGGCGAAGATATGAGGTATTGCCTCTTTTGTATAAACTGTTTGGAGCTGATATTGAGCCACAAAAGATTGGCTAATGAAGTTGTGTGTGGCACCGGAATCAAAGAGAATCAAAATCGGTAGCTGATTCAGAGAAAACATCCCTGCTAAAGCAGCTTCTCCTTCCGGAACATCATCAATCACGGTATAGTGAAGGTTGCCCCTTATCTGCCCTCCTTTCTGCAGATTGAGGTACGGGTCATATTGTTGTAAATATGATGACCCGCAGCCTCGAGTTCTTTCCAGACAATGCCTAGCATAATGGCCCATACGCCGACAAGTAAAACATGGATGTCTCTCCGGTTCTTCGTTCACTTGCGGTTGGATGCTAGGTACATATGGCTGCAGCGATGGAGCACAAACTACCGTCTGATCTGCTGCTGTGAACGTGGTGTAAGTTGTGGAACTTGACCAGCAATCAACCTCTGAGGAGTTGATCGTACAGGTGGCCTCCATCTTTCACCGGGTGGCGTTTGATACATCAAACGGTACTTCTGAGGCACATAACTTGTGCTGGCCTGCTCGACCTCACTCATTTTTCTCTTCTCTGCTTGCCACTCAAGTTCCGGCTTCTCTTGTATGAGAGCCGCATCGACCATGTTGGTGTAACTGCCGTTATTGTGCATGGCCAACTTCTCCTGTAATATGGCACTAAGGCCATGGAAGAATAAGTCACACCGTGCCTCTTCTTTCGCCACATATTTGGGAGCATATTGGGCCAAAAGGTTAAACCTTCTGACATACTCAAGGACACTCATGTCCGCTTGCTTCAAGCCCAAAAATTCCTCCTGCTTTGCCTTGACAATACCTAGTGGTATGTGACAAGTACGAAAGGCTTCACAAAACTCACTCCATGTCACTTGATGGTCCTCCGGAATGGTGGCAAGATGTTCAACCAACCAGTTTCCGGCAGCTCCATGGAGTTGCTGAGCGGCAAACTTTGTCTTTTGCACTTCATCACACTCGGATACTCCGAATTTAGACTCCATGACACGAAGCCACTGATCTGCTTCCACAGGTTCGGTAGCTTCAATAAAGATTGGCGGTTGAGTCGCCAAGAATTCAGATAGGCGTTCCGGGGTGGAACGACTTGTTGCGTGTTCTGGAGTACGCCTTGCTGTACCAAGGGTTGGAGTAAGCGTGTATTTTCTTGAGTTTCTTCTTGGAGTAGCCTAGTTTTCTCTTGGTTAGACTCGACAACTCGAGTCATGAGATCCATCCATCCCGTGGATGGTGGTTCCGACGGTGGAATAGAAGCATCACCGCCTCGGCGAGAACTCCCGGCCTTACTCCTAGAGTGAGTATGAACCATACTGCAAAAATGTATTCGAGATGAGTTAAACATGAACTCAGCAGTATGTGAGACTAATGAAAACATGAATATGTCAAAACTTTATGAAAGCAGTAACAAAATCCATGTTTACACAACTCCTTAGAGTAGGCATAGCTAACTAGCCTATCTGTACAGAACAGACCTTTATGCACTATCTCCAGATTTTGATCTAGTTAAACGCATTTTCATATCTCAAGTTTAATATCCTAGTTAAAATTAGCTTCAGTATCTTTCCAACGAGTATTCATATGCTGTAAGATCATCTTTGGATTAAAAGTTATGATTTTCCAAAGTGGACAGAATTCCTGGATAAAATTTGCCAGCATCTCCTTTGTATGTGGCTGTTTTTATCACAGTTGTATATTCAAATGCAATAAGAATCTGAAAAAACTTTGAACTACAACAATGTGGCACAATTCATAACCTTTCCAACGGTGTATCATAGACTTATTAAGGATTTTCCTACAGAATGTTATGGCGTAAAAACAGAAAGGTCCAGAGAGGTTTTGCTACTGTCCTAGTTCTGGACAGTTTACCTTCCTCTGAACTTTCTACCCATTTAGCGTGTTATTTTGCTCTGGAGGTCTACAAAGAAGTTGTAGAGCACTTGAAACTATTTCCAGAACTGTATTATACACCTTAATGGGTAAAACTACTCAGAGTTATGCTCTGTTAAAGTCCAGCAAGAATTTCTGCCAAAAACAGAGCACTCTGTTTTTAAAATCTTTGAAGCCTAGTCCTCCTATCATTTGAATCTTAGCTCAAAATAAGAGTTCAGTAACTAATATTCGTTTTCAAAGTTCCATATTTAGTTTAAAATTAGTTCATGAGTCATTTCTTCAAAGGGAAGAGGTTATTTAAGTTTACTACGGTGTCGATGCACTGTAAGAATCATGTCGGTACTACGTTGCCTTACAAAAGAAAAAACTAACCGGATTATACCGGCATAAAGTATCATAGGTGGCACTAAAACGGCCTCTCTCAAACATGTTCTACTCGTACTACAGTTTCGTGGTTAATCCTGCATTAGTCACACACAATCATCAGGTCCGGCTGCACACTGAACCCGTTCCCAATACAGTTTGTACACCCGTCCGTCATCAATCGCACAGGTGTTCTCAAATCAAACACGCCTTGAGCTACGTGTTCAAGTTACTAACCACGTGACGGGGTTTCCCAATCTTGCCCGTAGCATGCCAGGGAAGGGCGTTACTCGAGTACCCCAAACAGCATGAAGAGTCGTAGAGGATACTAAAGCGGGTCGGGTTACCTGCCACCCGTGGGGCTCCACCGTTCAGCTTGTGCGCACTGGTGGACAGCGATTACGTGCACCCCCCAAGAAATAAAACATCCCGAGATGCATGATTTTCCGACATAACAAAAAAATTAGGTTGCCACCTCCATATTAGCTTAATAGTAATCCTTATGTGGGCCAAGTACCGTACCCTCACCGTAACCTAAATTTTTGTCGTAATATGATCTTTATTCCGTGCACTATTACCAATGTGGCTCTGATACCATACTGAGAGGGCCTACGCCGCCCGTTCAGTCACGGGGACGTGGCACTCGCCCGAGAATCGCATTGGGTGGTGCCGTGTTGTGCGGCACCCAACAACAAACATATAAGGAACAATGTATTACATAAAACAATAGCAGAAGCTTACAAGTTTTTCTTTGTAAATAATTTACATCAAGTAGCTACAGTGGAAGTCTATAAACAACTCATGTCGAATAAATAAAGAGCACTCGAGATGAAGTCTTGCCCGCGGACTCCTCTCGCTAGCAACATGAAGACAATAGCAGCGGCTGGGTTCTCCATGTGTTACACGACTCGGAAGTCTCCAAGTCTCACCGGACAACAATCTTCTTAGAATCAATGTTAACCTGCAAAACCACTCATGTAGCAAGCGTGAGCACATAGGCACAGCAAGACTGATCCGTCTCTCCTAAACAAGAAAATCTACATGCACGACGGTTGTAATTGGGTTAGCTAGATTTGCATAAAGGACTCGCCTAATGTAGATCCTTAACTTTCAGATTTTAAGCCTTGTTGTACAGACCTTGAGCCGAACAACATCGCAACTCCACAATCAAACAAGAAACGCTTTGTTGTGATGCTCCATGCACAAAGTGAAAGTAAAGTTTAATGAGCCTATATCTAATTCAATCATGGTTGCAATACAACTTACATCACAGCCTTATCAAGTTCAAAAGAAAACCAGTTCAGTTGTTACTACGTCAAGACGCAGTGGGCAAGTATGCTCATATGACCGCGAGCGACTATGATTCGGATCAGTACACGCCCGGACTACACGACACGCACACCCGTACTCCGAGTTGCCGGCAGCAACCTCGACTGACGTTGTACGCGGCCACCTTTCCCAAGATCTTCCACACAGGACGCAGTCTAACTGCCCCGAGTCCGCGAGCTCCCTCAAGGTACATACCCACAGTGGTATGTTCTTGAGCGAGTTACCTCCTGCTACCCTGACGCCGAAAGCCTAAGACAGTTAGAAAAGTTCCAATGTAGATCTCCCAAGGTACATCGGTTTCCTGGGTCCCATATAGCCAGTATGTGCCCGGTACACAACTCAAACTTGTCCAACAGGGCCAAGCACGAACGGGACTTAACCGACACAGGCAGGGCTATGCACGCACGGTCCGCAGCCTGCTGCATCTAAACCTCCCTGCCCGGTATCCATTTCTTATGTATGAACTTTCCTCATCATTTCTATTTTTGACCCGTTCCGAGTAAACCAGCCCTAAACTCGCGAGTAGCTTCCAACTACTCGACTTCTGCTGGATCTTTCCTACTAACATTTAGCGTAGCCAAATACACTCGAGGAGGTGCTATTCAACCCTTCCTTCTTGATCTTCACTTCAATTCCGTCATACGTTCTCACGTAGATGCTGCACGATATGAATGTGCATATGTATTTAATTGTAAAGCTTTTACTAATAAGATCTAATGATAGTTTAAAAACTGGAACTCTGTTTAATAATTTAAAATGACACTAGTGCTTGTGGTTTAGGTTGGGTTTAAGCACTATAATCAAGTGTTGAGTGCTATCTCCACTTGGGTGTTGATCACCTTAAGAGGTTACACAAGACAGTGGTGATCAAGAGCTACAATGGAGCTGAAAATTTTCTTGTGAGTTCCTTGTCACAAGAAAGTCGGCATGACAAAAAATTAGCACTTCTCATTTAGTGGTTTATTCAGAACAATTCTCTAAGCAATTAAGCAAAGAGGAATTAATTCTGAGGTAACATCCATGTTCATGTCAAACTTAGTGAACTAAAATTTCAATTATAGTTCATAGAGCCTGCATGAATTTTCCTAGGAATTGTGGAGCTAAGAATTGACCAGAACTGAATTTCCATGTTTTGGAAATTCTCTGAAAATGTTTCTGTATTCATTTGAACACAGCAACTTACAATCTGAATTCTCCTGATCAAATCAACTCCAAATGAGCTGAAACTTTTAAAGGGGTCTAATAACACCGTGAAGAACATCCTGGAAAAATTTGAGGATTTTTGGATGAACCAAACTCCCTCAAAAATTTTTTTTCTGAAAAGCTTTAAAGAATTCTCCAGAATTAAGTAATGACTTTCGAACAAATTGGGTTGCATACCTGGATATACTTTGTCAATCTTAATCTAACCCAATTTGAATCACTAAATTTGGAGTTTCCTAGCAAAAGTTATGCTCTTCTAAAGTTTGGGGAAAAATCTGGGATTTGAATAAATCGTGGAAATGTTTAAATCTGACTGTGGGTCCGGGGAACACACGTGTCACTCACTGGAATAAGCCACACGGGGCCAGAGGCTTATTTCCCATGCTGCCGCAGTTGATCCGAGCTCACAGAAGATCCTACTGCTGTTTACTGTGCGACTGACGGGTGGGGCCGGCAGCTCCTTCGTCTACCTCCTGCCTCCGCGCGATAGCGCCGCCGGAGCTCGACTTCCCGCCCCTCTCTCGAGCTGCCACTCGCTGCTAGTCCCTAGAAACACGTGAGGAACACGCTGGTGCGGTCTTCCTGAGCCGGCAGAGTGTTCAAAGTAGCTCGCGATGGCGCGGTGGCTCGGTGGAAGTCCAGCGACGTCGGTCCGATGAGCTAGCACGCCAAAAGCTCCCTGGAAAGGCCCTACAGCACCAGTAAGGGCTGGAGAAGCTCGTCATGGTCGCGCATGGGCTCGGGAAAGGCTCCAAACTAGGGTTCATCGTGTGCCCGAATCTTCCCGCCATAGCCGCTGTCGGGAAGATTGGAAATACGCCGTTCACAGTTTATTTCATGCTAGGTTTTAAAAGAGGAATTGTTGCTAAGCATGTCTAGGTCATGTGAGTACAATTCGCAGAGCTCTAAACAAATATGGCGCGAGAATTTGAAGGATCCTTACCTGAACTTCGGTTTGAAATTCTGAAATTCGTCGGCCATAAGCAAAGGCTAGAACAGAGCTTCGGATGGAAGCTGCAGGAAGTTCTTGCGCATCCACCGGTGACCTTGCTCGGCCGTGACATGCTCTGGGTGAGGCTCTCCACGAGAGCACCTCGTCGCCTTTGCTTTCGGCCGCCGCGGAAAAGCTTGCGCCTGAGTGAGGAGAGCCAAGAACCGCTCGGCTGTGGTGTGAGGAGGTCGTGGGAGTTGTGGTGATGTGGTTTTGCTGCTCAGACGAAGTTTTCACGTGAGCTATGGTGTGGCCGAGCGATCGAACGAGCGTCGACAGCTCTGTCCAGTTTCTTGCGCAAGGAGAAAGGAGCAGCGAGGTTTTCTCGTTGTTGTGAGCAAAAGATAACGGCTGAGGGAATGAGAACGGGGAGGAGCAGCTCGCCAGCGTAAACCGAACAAGGAGAAGGTGGATCGGGTCTGTTCCGGTGGCGCACGGCGAGAAGCCTCGGTGGCTTGGTAGCTTCGCATGGAGGATGAAAAACAGAGACCACTCACTGCACAAATGAAGATCTTTTGCAATTTTAACTCCTCAATGACATGTGGGTCCCAGCCCCTTCTTATCCCTCTCCAAAATATCTCCCAAAGTTTGAATATAATGGAATTCAGTTGTGGGAATTCAAATCTGATGTGCATTTGGACAATTGGGCAAGTTTCATCCAAATTCAAATGGGTATTTGAATCCTTTGCTATTTAAAGTCCATTTTGGAAAATGAGTTGCAAAACATTTCAACAATTCATGAAACTTTGCATACCCACTGATTTGGACCTAAGGAATTCATATATGAAATCTGATTTTAACTTTGGCTTCTGCAAATGAGAATTTTAGCACAACAGTTTGAATTTCATTGTGTTGCTCTCATTTGAATTTTTGAGTTGAACAAATTAGTTCCAAAATCTGACATTAACTTTCTCACACATATGGGAACTTCCCACCTTGGTTTCCAATCCCTTTTGAGTTCCAAGTATCAAATAAATATTTGAGCTTGTGTGAAGAGATATTTCATGTGTATTATCACATGTGGAAAAAGTTTTAACAAGTCCCATTTTTCATACATATGAAACCAACTTTTGCAAACAAGAGTTTCTTTGTATTCACAATTTGGGACCTTTACAATTCTGTTATAGGAGTCTACAACAAAGTTGAAGAGCACTTAAACCTCTTTCCATAACTATATCCCACACCCCCATTGGCTAAATAACCTGTGAGTTATGCTCTGTCAAAATCTAGTAAAGTTCCTGCCTGAAACAGAGCACTCTGTTTTTCAAGTTCCTTGGGATGAACTACTCTAATTCTGAATTTTCTTCAAAACCAGAGTCCTAGGAACGAAATAGGGTTATATTAGACCCTTTCCAAAATTGTTTCAATGCATCCATGATTCTTATATGTCGGTACCGTGTTCCTCATGAAATGAAAAATCCTAACCGGATTATACCGGCATATACGACTCAAACCGTGGCACTAACAACGGCCTCTCGCAAATGTGTGCTACACAAGATACGTACGTGATTAGCACCTGCAGAAGAACACTAAATAAAGACCCACTCAAATGGTTTGTCAGTTCAGGCAGGTCCATATTTGAAATTAAATACATATGCCCGTATCATTGCCATAAGACCATCCTTGAGTGAAGCCACGTCTCAAGGTACATGACCGGATTATTCACCACCCGACGGATGGATCCACACCTTTGCAATTAAGCACACCGGTGGACCAGCGTTTTCGTATGCCCCATAGAACATAACAAGTCCTAGAGCACATACTTCATGTTACAAACCATACGATGGGGTCTCCTCTTCTTGCCCCGGGGTTTGCGCACTGGAGGCTAGTGCCGTTCATATGTCTCTAAGACATGAAGAGTATTAGAAAACATATTCAATTTCTTCTCATCGCAAAACGGAACATCTCATGCTACGTTCCTCGCATGAGGGAGCTAACCAAAATTGACCGCTTCCGGTGGTGTACCTTACCTCTTACCTGAGCATAGGTGCGTCGTTACATAATCCAAATACAAAATTATAACAAGTAAGTTAGTCATGCCACTTTAAATAACTATACTAATATAGTCCTTATTTGGGCATACTATCAGCTCCTCACCTCTTATTTAGTGTGCTATCCCATAAGCAGCTCTGATGCCAGCCTGTGACAGACCGAAATCCGTACAATCCAGGATCACAGAGGGTGATGCCCCGCGATGCGACGCCCGACAGCACACACTATAAGGAAACTAAGTATTACATTCAAACTTACTGAATGTGTACAAAAGTAGTACAAACCTTCAGTTTACATCTAAATTACCGAGTTTTTCCGCAGCAGAAATTAACTGTACAACTCAAGCCTAACCATAACTAGCAAAAGTCGGTTGTCCGTCCCTGCGGACAACCCACACTTGCTACACTCCATCTTCTGGGCGGCGTGCACTGCTTCCACACGGCCGTAGTTCCCGACGGAGTATAACCCTCGCCGGTGAACCCGCACTCCTTGTCAGTGGGGTACTCCTCACCTGCAAACACTCATAGCTGCAACCGTGAGCACGAGGGCTCAGCAAGTCTTATCCAACTCTCCTACACAAGAAACTCTACATGCAGGTCATACTCAAAAGTAGGATGTCAATTTGCAGCAAAGGGATACGCCTACAAGTTCATCCTTACTTCATCTTTTAGCCACAAGTTAAAGGTTCACAAATCTGAAATTTAGTGAGCAATATTTTGTGGCACACATGTCGTAATACAATTTAGTCATAACGGAAATAATTCATCACATCCTTTCACATAATTACTACATCACGACACAGTAAACAAGCGGTACTCATTACCGTGAGGGACGGCGAATCGACTCGATATACACCTGCAGGGATACCCGAATAGCACGTCACGTACGCCCATCCTCGGAACTGCAACGGCACGCTCAACCGATGTCGTACGGGACAACCTTTCACCAAACAGCCCAAACGTCGAACTGGCCGCACCCAAACGAGCAGGAGGTTCCCTACACAGAGCATCTCTCTATGCCTACTAGCGGATTTCCACCATGCTGCCCTCAACCTGCACCTATAAATTGGTTCATTATGCCTCGAGGCCCGAAGGTATAGGTTACATTAATTTATCGGACCGCATCTATCCGATATGCCTTCGGTACATTCAAACTTATTCAGCGGGGCCGCACACAGATCGGTCCTCAATTGACACGGGCAGGGCTACGCACACAAGACTTCCTCTTGTTGCGTCCTACGCCCCTGCCTAGTCTCATTTTTCTTACTAGAGTTATCTCACATCTCAAACCAATCTCGTATGGGGTGAATCCTATACTCGCGAGCAGATTCCAACTACTCGATTTGTACTGAAGCCTATAAATCATTAAGCACGACATATTCTACTTGAGGACTTAGACACTACCCTCACTCTATTTAGGATAATCTAGTTATGCAATTAGGGTTTCAACCATATAAACTTAATGCACATATATACCTCAATCTAACTGAATATAAAGCAAAAACTTGATAAAATTGTTAAATGCAAACAGGGGCTTGCCTTGTTGCTGCTGGTCGGTGGTTATGTTCTCCTCCAGAGTGATGAAATCCAAGATCTCCAGGGCTTCCTCGCCTTCAACGACTACACGTAGTCAAATTAACAATACGTGTCAAATTTAATGCAAATGGATTAAATTGATAATTATAAATACCATATCTCTACCTAGACATTCCTTTGTAAGGGCCTCAGTTTTTGACACCTATTTGAAGTGTTCATCACCACACCACACACCTCATTGAAGTAAGTTGATGAACACAAATGAAGAGCAAGTAACCACCATCAACATGCTCATTAGAGAACAAACTCACATATTGCAAAAGTGGTATTTCCCACATGTGATATAGGTGGGCTGGACATATGAAAACTCCTACACATTGCTAAGGATGTCCATGCCAAGTTTCACCCAAATTCAAAACCTTTTTGAGGTCATTTTGGGTATAGCTAGAAAGAGGGCAGTTTGAAACCATATTCAAATTCGAACTGTTTTTATCCCATGAATTTAAAAGTGGGAGGCATATTCTTATTCAGCACATTTTTGTGAGCTTACACACCAATTTTCACTCCATTTGGAGTTGATCTTGACATGAGCTAAGTGGGACAAATTCAAACTTTATTTGAATTCAAAACTAAACTTGTGCTGAAATTCATTCAAACCAAACCCAATTTGAATTCTACTCAATTCAAATGGCACATGGGTGAATAATTTGAATCACCAGGGGTATTATGGGGCTCACTGTTTACAACAGTGATTAGGAGTAAATTTCAGAGGTTAAAACCCCGGGTGGACCCACATGTCATAGAGAGAAGGAGGCAAAACTTGCACACAAAGTCACAGCCTCGGTGGGGAATTCCACCGAGCAGCTGTCGGCTGTGCCACCGAGCAGCTACCGGCGCCACTAGCTGCTTCCCCTCTATGCGCGCTGGCGCTCAGGCGGCCTGCTCGCGCCCCCACGTGACCGTCACCGCCTCAGCGGGGTGAAGACCGGGTGCCTTCTTATCCCCGTGAGCGACACTGGGCGGCGCCATTCCTTTTCTTCCCGAGCTCTTGGTCGATTGGGAAAACACAGCAAACAATCGTGTCCTCGCCTCTCCGAGTTGCCAGGCAACATCCTGAGCTCGAGCACCACCCTCCCAACGCCTGAACCACCGGGTTTCGGCCCCTGTTCCAGTGATCAACGACGACCGCCGCAGTTTAGCTGAAGGACGGCGATCGGTCTCACGCGGGCAGGACGCTACAACCACTTCCACGGCCGAGCAAGGGCGGCAACAGGAGCGCACGGACTCCACGCTGCTTCCACCTGAAGCTCAAGCCACGCCGTGAACTCTCGCCGGCGAATTCTCAGTTTTTGCGCCGGCAACCTTAAACTGAGCTTCCGGTACGGTTTCTTTAAATTCTCGCTCTATGATCTTTCGGAGGTTATCAAATCTTGCACATAGACACTGGACTAGCCGGCGATCAAGTTCTTTTCTGCATCCGTGTTGTGAAACTGTCTAGGAGTAACAAATTTCGAGCTCGATCGAGGGCGGTCATGGCGGGCACGATCGGTCACACGGTGCCGACTGACTTGCCGCCATCCCTGAACCCTTTTGACATCTTGTCGAGCTTCCTAGAGGTACACTGATGCTGTTGGACCGTTTGTTCGAGGTGTTGGCGGGTTAGAACCCAGGGTCGACGGCGCCGAACCTTAACCGAGGCCGCGGCACGTCGCCGGGCTATTTCCAGTCATCCCCAGCCCGACCTGACACCACCGACGTGTTCCTCGACGTCGACAACCCCCTGGCGGCGAGTTTCAGACCATGGGAGGTCCGGCAGCGGCGAGCCGGCGAGCCCCGAGTCTGCTCCGGCGAGGTCGGCGGCGCGGGCGCGAGAGAACGGCGGGAGGAAGACGAAGCCGGCTGGCCCACGTGTCAGCGGCTGAAGAATTTAAATCGGGATCAGGTGTGGCCGGGGATCGGCTGTGCTGGCGCGCAAATACCCTGTGAGCTCCGGTGTGCCGGATACCTCCGCGCTCGACACGTGTCCCCGCGGGCCCCCGCGAGTTTAAACTTTTTCCCCGATTTTCAGAATTCTTCCAAACTTCAAATCCTCATAACTTCGGCTAGAAAGCTCCAAATCGAGTGAACCAAATTTTGCTGGATTTAGCTCTCTGAGCACTTTGCAGAAAAATCAAGTTTCAGTTCATGAAAATTCTTAATTCTCCAGAATTAATTCCTCAAAGTTTAAACTGTTTGGAATTTTAACTGGAGAATCCTTTGGAGGAAGATCCTGAAATTTTGCTGGGATGTTCACCAAAATATCCCTGAACTACCATAAAAATTTCAGATCCATTTGAGCTCATTTGATCCACCTAATGGTGTGATTAGTGAAACTGTTCCAGAGAAATTAGAAAATGTTCAGAAACATTTTCAGAATTTTCTCTGAAATTGTTTAGCTCATATCTTTAATTAGGAACCTTCAAATTAAGTGAGACCAACTCCATTAGAACCCTCTGAAAATCTAGTTTTCAGAAAGTCATAGTTTGTTTCATGAAAATCCTTAGAACACCCTAAAAGCCTTCAATTAAGGTCAAGTGCATAATTAATTGTGGAGGGCTCAAATGAGCTTTACTGCAACTAAAACTTGACCAAGTCTGTACCTAGGTTGTAACCAAACCACAGTAAAAGTTTCACAGTCATTGGGTCTGTCTAGTGAGAGTTATAGAATTCAAAACTTCAAACTCAATACAAATGCATTTAAATTGATACATACATTGCTTCTATCATGTAGTCGCTAAGGTCGAGGAGGAACCCGAAGTCCTAGACTTCGTTACTCCGGAGGAACAGCTAGCCTACAACCAAGAGCAGCAAGGCAAGCTCCGGTTTGCATTATCCTTTTTACAAGTTTTTATTGTTTTGAGCACATACTTGAATACCTTATTCTTTGCATTAGAGTCTTGTTTGAAAACCCAATTGCATAACCAAGAAAACCATGGGTTGGGTTTAGGATTGCAAACCCTGTTAGCTACTGCAATGCTAAGTAAGTGTAGGATTCGGTACAAGTCGAGTATTTGGAACTACTCACGAGCATAGGCTAGAGGCACTCAACTCGGGTAGAGAGAGCACATGAAACACATGGCAAGAAAATGAGGACCAGGCGGAGGGTAGGGGCAGCAGGACTTTGGGGGCCTGTGTGCTGTAGCTCCGCTTGTGTCGATTGAGGACCGAGCCGTGTGCGGGCCTGTTGAACAAGCTAGAACAGTAACGAAGACCTACCGGCTATATGGGAACCGGGAAACCGATGTAACTCGGGTAGCTGGGTGTTGAGGCATAGCTGGTCGTTCAGAGGGTAGGTTGAGAGCTCGAGGTGTAAATCGGCTGGCGGCACTGAGATGCGCGTGCAGAGACCTCTTGATCGGGACGATTGGACCGGCTCAACATTTGGCTAATGGGTGAAAGGTAGTCGCGTACGGCGTCCGTGATGGTTGTTGTAGGCAACATCGAGTATGGGCGTATGTGACGGGTTGTTCGCGTAACCCTGCAGGTGTAAATCGATTATAATCGCCGTCCCTCGCGGTCAGTGAGTACCACTTGTTCACTGTACCGTGACGTAGAAATAACAGGCTAGTTACATGTTAAAATGCTGCTGATTGAAAGATGGACTTTGCTTGTTAATGGTTTGTTGTAGTTTAGAGCTAACTAAAGTTCCTTTCAACTTTGGGCAAAGTACATGAGAGAAATGCGTTTCTTGTTTGATTGCGGCTCTCTCATGTGCCTTAGCGTAAGGTTCTCCACATCCTGCTGCTAAAACTTGAAAGTAAGGTTCTACTAATTAGGCGAGTCCTTGCAAATGATTTTTACCTCATGTAACCCACCATCCCTCATGTAGAAGTTCCATGTTTAGGTGAGACGGGTCAGACTTGCTGAGCCTTCGTGCTCACTGCTTGTGTTTGAAGCTTTTGCAGGGTTCTATGAGGAAGGGACTCCCGAAGAGGAGACGGAACCCCAGGAGGGGAACCCCGTCGAGTGGGAGTCGAGCACGCCACAGAGTTAGTGTGCGTATGTGCCAGCAAGGACACGTTCAAGGGCTGAACGTGGACTTGATGCGTAGTCTACGCCCGTGAGTGTAGACTGGAACTATTTTGATGTAAACATGGTCATAAACTTGTTTATGCAATAAAATTTCGCTTCCGCTTTGTACCTTTGACGTGTGTTATCCGGTGCTGTGCAACACAGCACCCCTCAGCGTGGTCCTGGCTTGACAAGACCGTTGGGGTCATGTCAGCGCTGGTATCAGAGCTCGCTTGAGGTTTAACGCACTACAAAGGTCGTCTTTTTCAAAAATCCAGTGAGGAACGAGTTAGTAGCCAGTATAAGGATGTTATTAGCATATAGAAAGTGGCATACTAACCTATTTGTTTATGTCAGAAAAATTGTGTATCTCGGGACGTTTATGTCTTGGGGGGTACACGTAAGCGCTGTCCACCAGTGCGCACAAGCTGAAGGGTGGAGCCCCACGGGTGGCAGGTAACCCGACCCGCTTTGATATCCTCTACGACTCTTCATGTCGTTTGGGGTATTCGAGCAACGTCTATCCCTGGCGTGCGTGGTGCAACTTGGGAGACCCCGTCACGTGGTCTGAAACGTGAACACGTAACTCAAGGCGTGTTTGGCTTGAGAACATCCGGGCGAGTGATGACGGCCGGTTGTACGAACTGTATGGATTCCGGGCTCGGTGTGCAGCCAAGTCTGATGATTGTTTGAGTTTCTGCAGGTAGCCTGACCACGAAACGGTAGACGTGTAACATCCGTGTGCGAGTGATGTTTAGTGCCACTGAAATAACGAAGCCGGCTAAGTCCGGTATAGGTTTTTTCTTTGTGAGGATGTAGTACCGACATAATCTGGTGACGCATCGACGTCACACCCAACTAAATGAACAACTTCATTTAAAACTTGAAGGTTTTGATCCAAAGTAGTAAAACTTGATGTAACTCCTTCCTTTGAACAAGATATTCAAAGTTATCAAGTTTTCGACTTATAGGTTGTTAAGGACAGAGCACTCTGTTTTCAGCTGATTTAAGGCTGGAGTTAATCAGAGGTTAGAGGTTGAGTTCTTTCGAGGATGGGGTCATATGATACATTTCTGGAAATCCCTGGAAAAGCTTTACATCTTTTCTGTTGAGGTCCAGAGGGGTTTCATCCCTTAACCAATCGAAAAATGCAGTAGAGTTGAAACTGTCCAGAAAACAGGGCAGAGCAAAGACTCTCTGTAAACGCTCTGTAAATTAAGCATAACTTTCTGCATAAAAATCCAAAAATAGAAAATGAGGTAGTTCTGGAAAGCTTATGAGATAGGTTACAACATTGTAACAGAAAGTTGTGTCAGATTAGGAACGTAATTAACTGGAATTCTTGGAGCGAATCAGTACCTAAAGCAGGGAGGTGATGTCCAATTGTCTCAAGAAATTCTGTTAACTTTGACATCTCATAACATTTGAACCAGGACAGATCATAGGCCAAGCAAATACTTTCTGGAAAGCTATTGAAGTTAGATTTAACTTTGATGTTGAGATCCAGAATTGGATTTGCCCTTAACATGGCCTAAATCAGGTTGAAATGGAAACTGATCAGGGCTGTCATGAAGGCAGCAGATCAGCAGTCAAATTTGTTTAAAATTTGAACTATGTTTCCAAGTTTTATGGGTTCAATGACATGTCTTATGTTATAACTCAAGGGTTTACTGTTTAAATAAATATTTGACATTTCTCAAATATATTTTTACAGATGACAGCAGATAAATGTTGGGAAATAGGCGATGCACTACTCTAGCAATTCGACCGTATCACCCAGGAAACATGCGAGTGAGAAGGTCATGGATCGTTACCACTAGACGCGCAGCGCAGCGGATCGTAGATGCGCGCCGTAGCCGATCAGTGCAGCAGTAACAGCAGCGCCTCCATGGAGTCCACACGTACAGGGAGGAACGCCGTGCGTCGGTGTGCTAGCACCGTGCGCGCGGCAGGGGTTTCGGCGGCTGACCTGTGAGGGGCGGCGGCTGGGACTGCTATCTGGTGGAGCCATCTGTCCGTAACCCTACCCCTCATATTTATAGGCGCGCTAATGGGCTTTTAGGTCACAGGCCCATTAGTACCCTAATTTCTTATGGATCAAATATCCATCAGGCCTTTATCCGAATTGTTATGATTGCCTCTTGGGCATATCACCAACAATCTCCCACTTGCACTAGAGACAATCATATAGCCAAGTTTTTCAATATTCCATCCCCTTAAGTGTGTGACCCGTTAGGTTCATGTACAGTCGGTTATGAATGAAAACCGTTTTCAAACACAAGTTAGTAGAGGTACCTAGCAGGACATACTGACTCCCGAATATACATAAAGATCATATCGGCTGAACCTAGATACATTCACATGCTAATTCCTTTGCCACACGATACCAGTCAAGCTCAAGGCGAGATACGTGCCATCCTTGTGATAGCTCGACCATTCACTCGATCAAATAGTGGATTCAATCGATGACTAACTTTTAGTCATAATGATTAACTCTTTAATCATTTTGGCATGGCCATGCACTTTCAATCCAACTATCTCGAGGGGCCCAGAGATATCTCTCCTGTTATTTAGGAGGGGCAAATCCCATCTTGATCCGCACACATCTCATTCCATGCTTCATCATGCACCTGAAGACTATTTTTATGACCACCCAGTTACGGAGTAGCGTTTGATAGTTTCAAAGTGCACAACTACACATAGTGAGAAACAATGGCGATCTCAGGTCAAAGAATCTAGCAGGTGTATCACTCAAGACCAACTGATGGCACATATGTAAATAACAATCCCAACAGTGTCTCGGAATGGGTCTATCCAACACCATGTTCACTAACATGTGTTCACATTATTAATTTGATATCTCCATATCTATGATCCGTGAAACGTGATCATCAATTAATACATGTGCTAGTCTGCATACTATCATTGTCTCATATAACGATGTAGACTAGGGATCATTTTGAGTAACATTATAATTAACAAAGAGTCTCACGAACAAGTCACATACTTGATGATCAATGTGAATAATAGTTACTCAAATAGTACATAAACATAGCTATGACAAAAGTCTCCCACTACACACTAGGATCATTGATGTAAGTATCTAATACCCATAGATCTCGTGTGCGTCTCATGCTTTGATTGTGGAAGAGGCTTTGTCAACGGATCTGCCATATTCAAATCTGTATGCACCTTGCATATATTCACATCACCTCGGTCGATAATCTCTCGAATCAGATGATAGCGTCGTAGTATATGTTTGGATCTTTTGTGTGATCTAGGCTCCTTTGCCTGTGCAATGGCTCCATTATTGTCGCAATAGAGATCCACAGGTCCGGACGCACTAGGAACAACACCCAACTCAGAAACAAATTTTCTGATCCAAACAGCTTCCTTTGCAGCTTCAGAAGCTGCAATATACTCCGCCTCCGTCGTTGAATCTGCTACTGTGTCTTGCTTGGAACTTTTCCAGCTCACTGCCCCTCCATTGAGGCAGAACACAAAACCGGATTGCGATCTAGAGTCATCCTTGTCTGTTTGGAAGCTAGCATCGGTGTAACCTCTTACAACGAGCTCTTCTTCACCTCCAAACACTAGGAATACATCCTTAGTTCTTCTCAAGTACTTAAGAATGTTTTTGACAACTGTCCAATGAGCCTCACCATAATCTGATTGATACCTGCTCGTAACACTTAGAGCATAGGATACATCTGGGCGTGTACACAACATGGCATACATGATAGATCCAATAGCCGAAGCATAAGGAATCACTCTCATCCTCTTTTGCTCATCAGGTGTCGAAGGACACTGACTTTTGCTTAGAGTGATGCCATGTGACATTAGCAAGAAACCTTTCTTAGAATCTTGCATATTGAATCGATTCAATATCTTGTCAATATATGTGTCTTGGCTTAATCCAATTAACCTTTTAGATCTATCTCTATAGATCTTTATGCCCAAAATGTATGCTGCCTCTCCTAAATCCTTCATTGAGAAACTTTTCCTTAATGAGGATTTAACAGCATCTAGTACTGGAATGTCATTTCCAATCAACAATATGTCATCTACATATAGGACCAGAAATATAAGTGTGCTCCCACTAACCTTCTTGTAAATACAAGGTTCTTCTACGTTCTTGATGAAACCAAACCCTTTGACCACTTCATCAAAACGTAGATTCCAACTCCGAGATGCTTGCTTCAATCCATAGATGGACTTTTGAAGTTTGCATATTTTTCTAGCATTTTTAGGATCGACAAAACCCTCAGGTTGTGTCATGTACACATCCTCAGTCAGACTCCCATTAAGAAAGGCTGTTTTGACATCCATCTGCCATATTTCATAATCAAAATATGCAGCAATTGCTAGGAGAATCCGAACAGACTTTAGCATAGCGACGGGCGAAAATGTTTCATCATAATCAACACCTTGAATTTGTCTGAAACCTTTCGCCACCAATCGTGCTTTATAGATGTGAACTTTTCCATCCATATCAGTCTTTTTCTTGAAAATCCATTTGCAATCAATCGGTCTCACACCATCGATTGGATCAACCAAGTTCCAAACTTGATTCTCATGCATGGATTCTATTTCGGATTTCATGGCTCCAAGCCATTTCTCAGAGTCGGGTCCCATTGTTGCTTCAGTGTAGGTCACAGGCTCATTATTGTCCAACAATACCATGTCCTGTGGTTCCGTGGTTAGGAGTGTCAACTTTTCAGTTGCACGACGTACTCTTGTAGACCTTCGTGGAGCTGGTGTTTCATCAAGTGGTTGTACAACATCTTGTACATCCTGTATAGGATTAGAGGGTGCCGAAACATTTTCAGATATTTCTTGGATTTCTTCAAGATGCACATTGCTCCCACTAACTCCTTTTGAGAGAAACTCTTTCTCCAAGAAGACACCATTGCGAGCAGTAAACACTTTACCCTCTGTTTTATTATAAAAATAATATCCTTTGGTTTCCCTAGGATATCCCACAAAGAAGCATTTGTCTGATTTGGGAGTAAGTTTGTCTGACGTCAAACGTTTGACATAAGCATCACATCCCCAAACTTTGAGGAAAGACAATCCGGGACGTTTCCCGGTCCACATCTCATATGGTGTCTTCTCAACAGACTTAGTTGGGACTCTGTTTAGTGTAAACGCAGCAGTTTCAAGAGCATAACCCCAAAAGGATAGTGGAAGATCAGTCTGACTCATCATCGACCTAACCATGTCTAACAAGGTTCGGTTCCTCCGCTCGGACACCCCATTCCATGGGGGCGTTCCTGGTGGAGTCAACTGTGGAACAATTCCACATTGTTTTAAATGATCATAAAATTCATGGCTCAAATATTCACCCCCACGATCAGATCGTAGAAGTTTAATTGTCTTGCCCAACTGATTTTGTACTTCATTCTGAAATTCTTTGAACTTTTCAAAAGATTCAGACTTGTGCCTCATTAGATAGACATATCCATATCTACTAAAGTCATCGGTAAAAGTAATGAAATACTGAAAACCACCTCTAGCTACCGAACTCATTGGTCCACATACATCAGTATGTATAAGTCCCAACAAGTCAGTTGCCCTCTCACTTTGACCAGTGAAGGGTGCTTTGGTCATCTTCCCAAGCAAACAAGACTCGCATGTGTCAAGTGATTCAAAATCAAATGAACTTAACAAACCATCTTTATGGAGTTTCTCAACGCGTTTCTCATTTATATGACCTAAGCGACAATGCCAAATAAAAGTGGGATTTAGATCATTTCGTCGAGCCCTTTTTGTACTAATGTTATAGACTGTTTTATCCTCAAGATCAAGAACATATAATCCATTCACTAATGGACATTGAGCATAGAAAATATTATTATAATAAATAGAACAACATTTGTTCTTTATTATAATCTCATAACCATTAACTTCTTCCAAACATGAAGAAGATATAATGTTCTTGCTCAAAGAAGGAATGCAATAACAATTATTTAATTCCAAAACTAATCCTGAGGGTAATGACAAGTGATAAGTTCCGACAGCTATGACAGCAACCTTTGCTCCATTGCCGACCCGAACATCCAACTCGCCTCTTGCAAATCTTCTAGTCTCACTTAGACCCTGCAACGATTTGCAAGTGTGAATCATTGATCCGGTATCAAATACCCATGATTCACTAGAAGATGTAGCAATATTGATTTCTATAACATTTATACCTGAAGTGGAAGTCTCACTCCCTTTCTTCTTCTTATCCTCCAAGTACTTCTTGCAATTCCTAGACCAATGCCCCTTAGCATGACAGTGGAAGCATTCATCATTAGGAGAAGGGCCTGATTTTCCCTTTGGCTTTGAGCTTGAAGACTCATTGGGAACCTTTCCCTTGCCTTTAGGATGCATCACACGCTTCCTCTTTTTATTCTCCTTTTGAACCATCATCACATGAGTGGTTTTTTTCTTAATGCTTTCCTCGGCTGTTTTAAGCATCCCATGCAATTCAGCCAACGTTTTCTCCATGCCATTCATTTGATAATTCAATATAAATGGCTCATAGCTCGGTGGGAGTGACTGGAAAATAACGTCAATAGCCAGGTCATCCTTGAGTTCAGAACCAAGTTTGTCCAAAGTCTCAATGTAACCAATCATCTTGATTACATGGGGACTGACCGGGCTACCTTCTGCCAGCTTGCATGAGAACAAGGACTTTGAGATATTGTACCTCTCAGCCCTTGCTTGGTTCTCAAACATTCCACGTAGTCCCTGAATCATAGAATAAGCATCTGCATGCTCATATTGTTTCTGTAGATCAGGTGACATTGTGGCAAGCATGAGGCAGCTTGCATTAAGCGCATCATCGCAGTGCTTCTCATAAGTCCTGCGAGTTGCGGCATTTGCATCATCGGGGAGGTCATTGGGGTATGGTTGCTCAAGAACATACTCAATTTTCTCTTGCCTGAGAACAATTCTAAGGTTGCGGTACCAATCAATAAAGTTAGCTCCATTGAGCTTTTCTTTCTCAAGCACAGATCGCAAATTGAAACCGGAATTGTTACTAGCAGACATGATCTACAATAGAAAATAAATATGCAAGGTTTTAGCACTATGTTATGTACCAATCTTTTATTAACAGTTTAATAAAAGACACCACCACTATATGAGCATCGTCCTCCCTCTAACGACATATAGTGGTCCAAGATCCATATTCACTAATTCCTAGTGAGCTTTGGCTTCACTGCTAGAAAATTAGTAACATAGGTAAACAACATTGTTAATCATATCTCTATATGATTCTTGTTTGTTGGGTGACATCCAATGCCCCGGCTCCCAACACTATGCCATAAAGCCCAAAACCGTTTTGATAGCTTTGTTGAGTAAACCAATACTATGCATGTGAATGTCCAACATTCACCCTATTCATTATGATAGATGACGGTATTTTGCTTTGGCAAACCTACCATACAACGATCAAAACAACATAGGTGCAGCTATAGGTAAATGGCATCAAATACTCAACTTTTCCGAGGGAAGCTATTCTATCATGACAAAACATCCACCATATGAAAAGCATGAAAAAAATAGTAATACGATCATATCATATATGTGAATAGTATGGCCTTTAGGATCATAGTGATCTCCATCACCATGGTTCCATCATGATCTATACCGCCATGTCTCCCTTCTTATGGTGATCACCATCGCCATCATGCTTGAGGTTTCTCAATGAATATAAAAGAAGCTAATACATCTAATAGCTATCAAATAAATTACATGAGAGATCAGGCATCACAGGGCGACACGCAGGTCGTTATACAAATATGTGACAACCTCAACCCGGTTGTGTTAAATTTGCAACACGCAGGCTGCACGAATTTTACACACAGATTATCACATCATATTTAGGCCATACCATTCACATCATTCCCTGCAAAAACAAGTTAAGCGTAGAACGATGTCTATCGCGAAACAACTTAATGATGTCACTATAGCAGACAGCAACGGCATTACATAGATCGCATCTATGAAATCACTATGAAAATCTCATCGAATTGATCAGATCAACCCGAATCTGAGCCATTCAGAATGCCTCAATTTTCATTGTGACTGGTTATCCACGAGAAGATCGCGACACATGACCGTGATCTGTTGGCTCAATCTGCTAGCTATGTACACTATTAGTCCCGATGATGATTCCAGCCGGTAGGGACAGGTTGCGCACACAGCAGAGAAGGAGCACGAACTAATCCTTTAGTCATATGATGGCAATCTACTCTAACCAATTCCAAACCCCAGAAGCCGAACTATAAAAATTCATCATATGAACTTGTCTGCAGTAGATCGCATCTAAGATCCAGACCAAAAACTACGCAAGTCGGCTCTGGTACCACTGTTGGGAAATAGGAGATGCACTACTCTAGCAATTCGACCGTATCACCCAGGAAACATGCGAGTGAGAAGGTCATGGATCGTTACCACTAGACGCGCAGCGCAGCGGATCGTAGATGCGCGCCGTAGCCGATCAGCGCAGCAGTAACAGCAGCGCCTCCACGGAGTCCACACGTACAGGGAGGAACGCCGTGCGTCGGTGTGCTAGCACCGTGCGCGCGGCAGGGGTTTCGGCGGCTGACCTGTGAGGGGCGGCTGCTGGGACTGCTATCTGGTGGAGCCATCTGTCCGTAACCCTACCCCTCATATTTATAGGCGCGCTAATGGGCTTTTAGGTCACAGGCCCATTAGTACCCTAATTTCTTATGGATCAAATATCCATCAGGCCTTTATCCGAATTGTTATGATTGCCTCTTGGGCATATCACCAACAATAAACAGTTGGAGAACGGGTGGGTGGTTTCCCACTGTTCTCACCGTAGCGGCTACCCGGAAGCATTGTGGCAAATGCTCCAATATTTCGGGTACAACTAGATGCTGCAGTACTTCGCCAAGGAAGAAGGCGAAGAGGGGAAGAAGACGTGGACAATCCATGTCGAGGTCCCTGCAGGACCTACGCCACCCGGTTGGGTGCCGTTCACCATCACGGTGAGAGGAAGACAACCGGAAGGGATGTGGCAAGTGGCAGCCTGTGACACCATGTCACGTTTCTGCCAACTACACGTGCAGGCTATAGAGGGCACTCCATACGCGCTCGTTCCGGTGGAGGGACGGGCTCAGCATGTGTGGGAAGAAAGGAACCTGGAGGCAACGGACCCGAGTTGCCCAAGGTACAACCCCGCGGAGGCAAATCTCAGCCTCCAGATGAGGGCAGGAAACGCCGTGATGGACAGCCAAGCGGTTCATACGGAGCATCTCACCACAAAGCTCAAGGAGAGCACGAGCCGTGGAGACCATTTCGAGAGTGCTCACAGCGCACTCCGCAATGTGCTCCTTCCGACGATCAAGCAACTGAATGAACAACATAATCAGTTGCATCGTCTGAAGAAGGCGAAGAGAAAAAGTCGTGTCAACATCGCGGCATTACAAGAACTGGTACAGAATCTGACCCAGCAGAACGAGGAACTTACTCAAGAGCGAGACGACGCTATTGATGAAGGGCAAGGCTGGGAAGAAGATTACAACAAGGCCATGGACGAGGTGCATGCATTACAGGACCTCGTACCTCCGGTGTTAGGCATACCGGTGGTCTTGGGTCTTCCAGCAATGGGAGAACCCGGGATGGGAGAAGAGGTGGTAGATCCAGAGCCACCAGCAGAGGTACTGGCGGAGGACGACCCACAGGAGGTCGAGTTCTACTCCGAGTAGGGGGTTACAGTTGCCATGTAGGGCAGCTTGGGTAGTGTAGCCCAAATGTTGTAATCGGTGACATGTCGTGTAGACAGTAGCGTATGTATAGGTAGTGACGACATGAGCACGACTTCTCGGAGACCCGAGAATAATGTATCTTGTATAAAGTTTATGCTTTATCAATATATGTGAATGTTGTGCAAATTAATCATGTGTCACTTCAATACCTACTGTTGCATATGGAATTTTAAGTAAGACATGTGCTAATCGCTGCTGTTTTGAATTTCAGAATGACGCGTACTCGTGCCAACCCGGACGTTGAGGGTACCAGTCAAGGGGGAGAGACCTCCCAACCACCTCCCGAGGACTCCTCGGGATAGCAGCAGCAACAGCAACAGCAAACACCGCCACCGCCACTGCCAACGGTTACATTGGCCAACATCATCGCGGCAATGGCGGGTTCACATCAGCAGCACACGGAGTTGCTGCAAACTCTTATTGCCAATACGTCTCGCCCAGAGAGACGTCAAGACCGTGAGGAGCGTCAACAGAGCTCCTACTCCGACTTCCTGGCGACTCATCCCCCAGTATTCTCAAGGGCGGATGAACCACTTGACGCGGACAACTGGCTCCACGCCATAGAGATGAAGTTCGGGCTGCTCGAGATAAGTGAGCAGCGCAAGACTCAGTTCGCAGTCCAGCAGCTCCAAGGATCCGCGAGCGCGTGGTGGGCCAACTTCTGTGCTTCACAGTCCACCGACCGAGTGATAACCTGGACGGAGTTTCGGACGGCCTTCAGGGCCTATCACATACCGCCAGGTTTGATGAAGAGGAAGACGCAGGAGTTTTTACACCTGCAACAAGGGAGCCGGAACGCGCTGGAATACTCCAGGGCGTTCAACGATCTCGCGCTCTACGCGTCGTATCATGCAGATACTGACGAGAAGCGGCGGGACCACTTTTACCAGGGGCTTAACCCGCTCCTGAAGGACAAGATGGTGATGTTCAATCGCGGCAGCCTCAACGACATCATTGATGCTGCGATTGTTCAGGAGGACCCCGGCAAGGAGTTAGCGGCGGCAGAGAGAAAGCGAAGCGTGCCACAGAGCAGCGGAGAAGGAGGCGGTCCTTCTCAGAAGTTTTGGATGGTGAATCGCCCACCATCCGGTCCACGTTGGAAGCCACCCCAGAGGTCGATGCCGTTCCGCAGTTGGCCGTACTCTTCACCGGCATTCAGGCCGGCACTGCCAGTACCACCTCCACAACAACAACAGCAGCAGCGGACGATGCCGCGTGCGTATGCACCTCAGCAGCGCATGCCGGGCTTTCATCCCCCGAGCACTACACCAGCAGCGGCCACATGTTACAAGTGTGGTCGTCCAGGGCACTTCACGAGCAGTTGCCCGGAGAGGCAAGGCGGCGGAGTGGCACCGCAGTTTCCGGGGAGGAATCAGCCCCGGAACCCTACTAATGCGCGGCGGGCAAACCCTAGGCCCGGGACCATCCACCAGCTTGCCATAGAGGACGTGCCGGAGGGCGAGCCAATCCTTGCGGGTATGTTCCAACTCCACCAGCATCCCGCTATAATATTATTTGATTCAAGCGCCGCTCATAGCTTCATTATCCAAGCTTTCATTGATAAAAATAGCTTGCAAATACTACCCACCGATAGTCCTTATGTGATCTGTTCACCGGGTGGGAAAATTTCAGCAAGCATGATGGTCCCAAAAGCGCCATTGTGCATAGAGGGTAGAGTTTACCCTACGTCTCTCATAATCTTAGAGAGACAAAAGGTCGATGTCATCTTAGGGATGTCGTGGTTAACCCGCCACAGCGCTGTTTTAGACACCGTCCTTCGAGTTGTGCACTTGAACTCAGAAGTGCACGAGTCTCACTCCTTATTTCCGGACAGTCCATAAATAAAACTTCCAAGTGTCTATCAAGCCACAACTATCAGATTGGAAGACATTCCAGTGGTTCGAGAGTTCCCTGACGTATTCCCGGACGATTTACCGGGGATGCCACCCGATAGAGAGGTGGAGTTCAAGATTGAACTTGCACTGGGAACCATGCGAATATCCCGAAGGCCGTACAAGATGGCGCCCAAGGAGTTGGCTGAACTGAAGACTCAGCTCACGGACCTTCTGGATAAGGGTTTTATTAGGCCGAGCTCCTCGCCATGGGGCTGTTCGGCATTATTTGTCAAGAAGAAGGATGAGACATTACGGCTTTGCGTGGACTATCGTCCATTAAATGCCGTAACCATCAAGAACAAGTACCCGTTGCCACGGATCGACATGTTGTTTGATCAGTTGGTTGAAGCAAAGATCTTTTCCAAAATGGATTTAAGATCCGAGTACCATCAGATTAAAATAAGGGCTGAGGACATTCCAAAGACAGCTTTCTCGATAAGGTACGGACTTTATGAGTACCTGGTCATGTCCTTCGGCCTCACCAGTGCTCCAGCTCACTTCATGTACTTGATGAACTCGGTATTCATGCCGGAGCTGGACAAGTTTGTCGTGGTCTTCATCGACGACATCCTGGTATATTCCAAGTCGGAGGAAGATCACAAGAAACATCTGCGTATAGTCTTGCAACGGCTGCGGGATCACAAATTATACGCGAAATTCAGCAAATGCGAGTTTTGGATATCGCAAGTGCCGTTTCTCGGGCATATCATCTCAGCGGTGGGTATCGCTGTGGACCCGAGCAAGATCACTCAAGTGCTGAATTGGAAATCCCCGAGAACTGTTCATGAGGTACGGAGTTTCCTCGGGCTCGCGGGATACTGTCGGAGGTTCATTCCGAAGTTCTCAAAGATTGCCAAGCCAATGACAGAGCTGCTAAAGAAGGCTACCAAATATGTTTGGAGTCCAGCATGTGAAGCAGCATTCAAGGCTTTAGTCAAGCACCTGACATCAGCACCGGTTTTGGTGCAGCCAGACACAACAAAACCATTCGATGTGTACTGCGATGCATCCGGCATTGGGCCTCCGGATGTGTGCTGATGCAAGACCGAAGAGTGGTCACGTATGGATCACGGCAGCTTAGAAACCATGAGCAGAATTATCCAACTCACGATTTGGAGCTCGCTGCCGTGGTACTTGCACTGAAAATTTGGAGGCACTACCTACTCGGTAACCTCGTACATTTATATACCGACCACAAAATCCTCAAGTACATATTCACTCAGAAGGAGCTGAACATGAGGCAACGAAGATGGTTAGAGCTGATAAAGGATTACGAAATAGACATCCATTATCATCCGGGCAAGGCAAACGTAGTGGCAGATGCGCTGAGCCGCAAGTCACACGTCAACAATCTGACCATCACACCATTGGAAGAGAGCGAACCACAACTACATGTGATTCCACACGGAGCTCTCTACAACCTAGCTTTGATCCCCACCATCCGTGAAGAGATAGCGGCAGCTCAGAAACATGACACGGGCATGTCGCATTTGCGGATACGTGTAGATAGTGGGGAGCTGAAATATTTCCGGAAGGACGGAGACGGCATCCTATGGTTCAAGGACCGGATCGTCGTACCCCGTAACCCGGAATTACGGAAGAAATTTTTTGATGAGGCTCACTTATCAAAATTTTCTATTCACCCCGGCAGCAACAAGATGTATCAAGAACTCAGAAGCAAGTTTTGGTGGACACGGATGAAGTGTGAGACTGCAAAATACGTGTCCGAGTGTGATACATGTCGAAGGGTGAAGGCAGACCATATGCGGAAACCGGGACTGCTGCAACCACTGGGCATTCCTGCCTGGAAGTGGGAGGATGTGAGCATGGACTTCATCGTCGCTTTACCCACAACTCTTCAAAAGCATGATTCTGTGTGGTGATCGTCGAGGGGCTCACCAAAGTTGCCCATTTCATCCCAGTCAACACCAACTACAACACCAAGAAGTACGCTGAACTGTACATCTCACGGATCCTATGCTTGTACGGCGTACCCCGTACTATCATATCGGATGGGGGCACTTTATTTGTGTCCCGTTTTTGGGAGCAGCTGCACGCTGCCTTGGGGACGAAACTGATCCATAGTTCAGCCTACCACCCGCAGACGGATGGGCAAACGGAGCGGGTAAATCAGATCTTAGAAGACATGCTACGAGCTTGCGCTATCAACCACGGCAAGAATTGGGATGATCACTTGCCGTTAGCCGAGTTTTCGTACAACAATGGGTACCAAGCCTGTATAAATATGGCGCCCTACGAGGCGCTATACGGTAGGAAATGCCGCACACCATTGAACTGGTGTGAGTCTGGCGAAAGGGTTACCTTCGGGATTGACCTTGTCAACAACACGGAAGAAAAGGTTCGACTGATTCAAGCGAACCTAAAAGCCGCTCAATCCCGTCAGAAACAGTATGTGGACCGGAGAAGGCGCCCATTACAATTCGAAGTTGGAGATCACGTATATCTACTGGTGTCTCTAATGAAGGGCGTAAATAGATTTGGGGTGAGAGGAAAGTTGGCACCCCGATTCATCGGTCCATTCCAGATTACCGAAAGATGTGGATCAGTGGCATACCTGCTGGAATTACCAGCAGCACTTTCCGGTGTGCACGACGTCTTTCACATTGCCCAGCTGAGGAAGTGTCTTAAGCTATCAACTACCGTTCAGCTGGAAGATATTGAAGAACTGCAACCGGATCTCACCTATCGGGAGGAACCGGTGCAGATTATTGATGAAAAGACCCGAACCACACGCAACCGTACATTGTGGTTCTACAAGGTTCTATGGCGTAATCACTCCATGGACGAAGCGACATGGGAGAGCGAAGGATTTCTTCGCGCCAACTACCCCAACTTTTTCACGTCGCATATCCGGTAATTTTTTTCCACCATCCTCTCTCTCATTTTCACCTTATAATCTCGGGACGAGATTCTTTTAAGGGGGGAGGAATGTAAGGGCCTCAGTTTTTGAAACCTATTTTAAGTGTTCATCACCACACCACACACCTCATTTGAAGTAAGTTGATGAACACAAATGAAGAGCAAGTACCCACCATCAACATGCTCATTAGAGAACAAACTCACATATTGCAAAAGTGGTATTTCCCACATGTGATATAGGTGGGCTGGACATATGAAAACTCCTACACATTGCTAAGGATGTCCATGCCAAGTTTCACCCAAATTCAAAACCTTTTTGAGGTCATTTTGGGTATAGCTAGAAAGAGGGCAGTTTGAAACCATATTCAAATTCAAACTGTTTTTATCCCATGAATTTAAAAGTGGGAGGCATATTCTTATTCAGCACATTTTTGTGAGCTCACACACCAATTTTCACTCCATTTGGAGTTGATCTTGACATGAGCTAAGTGGGACAAATTCAAACTTTATTGAATTCAAAACTGAACTTGTGCTGAAATTCATTCAAACCAAACCCAATTTGAATTCTACTCAATTCAAATGGCACATGGGTGAATAATTTGAATCACCAGAGGTGTTATGGGGCTCACTGTTTACAACAGTGATTAGGAGTAAATTTCAGAGGTTAAAACCCTGGGTGGGACCCACATGTCATAGAGAGAAGGAGGCAAAACTTGCACACAAAGTCACAGCCTCGGTGGGGAATTCCACCGAGCAGCTGTCGGCTGTGCCACCGAGCAGCTACCGGCGCCACCAGCTGCTTCCCCTCTACGCGCGCTGGCGCTCAGGCGGCCTGCTCGCGCCCCCACGCGACCGTCACCGCCTCGGCGGGGTGAAGACCGGGTGCCTTCTTATCCCCGTGAGCGACACTAGGCGGCGCCATTCCTTTTCTTCCCGAGCTCTCGGTCGATCGGGAAAACACAGCAAACAATCGTGTCCTCGCCTCTCCGAGTTGCCAGGCAATATCCTGAGCTCGAGCACCACCCTCCCAACGCCTGAACCACTGGGTTTCGACCCCTGTTCCCGTCATCAACGACGACCGCCGCAGTTTAGCTGAAAGACGGCGATCGGTCTCATGCGGGCAGCACGCTACAACCACTTCCACGGCCGAGCAAGGGCGGCAACAGGAGCGCACGGACTCCACGCTGCTTCCACCTGAAGCTCAAGCCACGCCGTGAACTCTCGCCGGTGAATTCTCAGTTTTTGCGCCGGCAACCTTAAACTGAGCTTCGGTACGGTTTCTTTAAATTCTCGCTCTATGATCTTTCGGAGGTTATCAAATCTTGCACATAGACGCTAGACTAGCCGGCGATCAAGTTCTTTTCTGCATCCGTGGCGTGAAACTGTCTAGGAGTAACGAATTTCGAGCTCGATCGAGGGCGGTCATGGCGGGCACGATCGGTCACACGGTGCCGACTGACTTGCCGCCATCCCTGAACCCTTTTGACACCTTGTCGAGCTTCCTAGAGGTACACTGATGCTGTAGGACCGTTTGTTCGAGGTGCTGGCGGGTTAGAACCCAGGGTCGACGGCGCCGAACCTCAACCGAGGCCGCGGCACGTCGCCGGGCTATTTCCGGTCACCCCCGGCCCGACCTGACACCACCGACGTGTTCCTCGACGTCGACAACCCCCTAACGGCTAGTTTCAGACCATGGGAGGTCCGGCAGCGGCGAGCCGGCGAGCCCTGAGTCTGCTCCGGCGAGGTCGGCGGCGCGGGCGCGAGAGAACGGCGGGAGGAAGACGAAGACGGCTGGCCCACGTGTCAGCGGCTGAAGAATTTAAATCGGGATCGGGGGTGGCCGGGGATCGGATTTGCTGGCGCGCAAATACCCTGTGATCTCCGGTGTGCCGGACACCTCCGCGCTCGACACGTGTCCCGCGGGCCCCGCGAGTTTAAACTTTTCCCCGATTTTCAGAATTCTTCCAAACTTCAAATCCTCATAACTTTGGCTAGAAAGATCCAAATCGAGTGAACCAAATTTTGCTGGATTTATCTCTCTGAGCACTTTCCAGCAAATCAAGTTTCACTTCATGAAAATTCTTAATTCTCCAGAATTAATTCCTCAAAATTTAAATTGTTTGTAATTTTAACTGGAGAATCCTTTGGAGGAAGATCCTGAAATTTTGCTGGGATGTTCACCAAAATATCCCAGAACTACCATAAAAATTTCAGATCCATTTGAGCTCATTTGATCCACCTAATGGTGTGATTAGTGAAACTGTTCCAGAGAAATTAGAAAATGTTCAGAAACATTTTCAGAATTTTCTCTGAAATTGTTTAGCTCATATCTTTAATTAGGAACCTTCAAATTAAGTGAGACCAACTCCATTAGAACCCTCTGAAAATCAAGTTTTCAGAAAGTCATAGTTTGTTTCATGAGAATACTTAGAACACCCTAAAAGCGTTCAATTAAGGTCAAGTGCATAATTAATTGTGGAGGGCTCAAATGAGCTTTACTGCAACTAAAACTTGACCAAGTCTGTACATAGGTTGTAACCAAGCCACAGTAAAAGTTTCACAGTCATTGGGTCTGTCTAGTGAGAGTTATAGACTTCACAACTTCAAACTCAATACAAATGCATTTAAATTGATGCATACATTGCTTCTATCATGTAGTCGCTAAGGTCGAGGAGGAACCCGAAGTCCTAGACTTTGTTACTCCAGAGGAACAGCTAGCCTACGACCAAGAGCAGCAAGGCAAGCTCCGGTTTGCATTAACCTTTTTACAAGTTTTTATTGTTTTGAGCACATACTTGAATACCTTATTCTTTGCATTAGAGTCTTGTTTGAAAACCCAATTGCATAACCAACAAAACCATGGGTTGGGTTTAGGATTGCAAACCCCGTTAGCTACTGCAATGCTAAGTTAGTGTAGGATTCGGTACAAGTCGAGTATTTGGAACTACTCGCGAGCATAGGCTAGAGGCACTCGACTCGGGTAGAGATAGCACATGAAACACATGGCAAGAAAATGAGACCAAGCGGAGGGTAAGGGCAGCAGGACTTTGGGGGCCTGTGTACTGTAGCTCCGCTTGTGTCGATTGAGGACCGAGCCGTGTGCGGGCCTGTTGAACAAGCTAGAACAGTACCGAAGACCTACCGGCTATATGGGAACCAGGAAACCGATGTAACTCGGGTAGCTGGGTGTTGAGGCATAGCTGGTCGTTCAGAGGGTAGGTTGAGAGCTCGAGGTGTAAATCGGCTGGCGGCACTGAGATGCGCGTGCAGAGACCTCTTGCTCAGGACGATTGGACCGGTTCAACATTTGGCTAACGGGTGAAAGGTAGTCACGTACGGCGTCCGTGATGGTTGTTGTAGGCAACATCGAGTATGGGCGTACATGACGGGTTGTTCGGGTAACCCTGCAGGTGTAAATCGATTATAATCGCCGTCCCTCGCGGTCAGTGAGTACCACTTGTTCACTGTACCGTGACGTAGAAAGAACAGGCTAGTTACATGTTAAAATGCTGCTGATTGAAAGATGGACTTTGCTTGTTAATGGTTTGTTGTAGTTTATAGCTAACTAAAGTTCCTTTCAACTTTGGGCAAAGTACATGAGAGAAATGTGTCTCTTGTTTGATTGCGGCTCTCTCATGTGCCTTAGCGTAGGGTTCTCCACAACCTGCTGCTAAAACTTGAAAGTAAGGTTCTACTAATTAGCCGAGTCCTTGCAAATGATTTTTACCTCATGTAACCCACCATCCCTCATGTAGAAGTTCCATGTTTAGGTGAGACGGGTCAGACTTGCTGAGCCTTCGTGCTCACTGCTTGTGTTTGAAGCTTTTGCAGGGTTCTATGAGGAAGGGACTCCCGAAGAGGAGACGGAACCCCAGGAGGGGAACCCCGTCGAGTGGGAGTCGTGCACGCCGCAGAGTTAGTGTGCGTATGTGCTAGCAAGGACACGTTCAAGGGCTGAACGTGGACTTGATGCATAGTCTACGCCCGTGAGTGTAGACTGGAACTATTTTGATGTAAACATGGTCATAAACTTGTTTATGTAATAAAATTTCGCTTCCGCTTTGTACCTTTGACGTGTGTTATCCTGTGCTGTGCAACGCAGCACCCCTCAGCGTGATCCTGGCTCGACAAGATCGTTGGGGTCGTGTCATCCTTTTGACTCTGAAATTTTTACTGTGTCTTGGTGAGAACCTAAGCAGAGACTTGGCCAAATTTCATTTGAGACAACGCTCATTTGAGCCCTCCAAAAATAAATGTCTAAATATCCATTACTAGGGCTTCTAAGGATTTCCAGGGATTTTCGTGGAGCAAGCTATTACTTTATGAAAACTAGAGTTTATGTTGGTTCTAATGGAGTTGGATTCATGTAATCTGGAGAATCCTACAGAAAGTTATGATCTAATCAAGTTTGAGAAAATTCTGAAAAATGTCTCTGAACATTTTCATTTTCTCTGGGTCAGTTCACTTAATGACACCATTAGGTGGACTTACTAAACTCGGATGGATCTGAAATTTTTCATGTGACTCAAGGATATTAAAGTGAACATACTGGTCAAATTTCAGAATTTTCCACAAAGGGGATCTCCAGTTAAAATTCCCAACAGTTTAAACTTTGGGGAATTAATCTGGACAAATAATGGGCTTCATGGACTGAATCTTGTTTTTCTGGAAAGTACTCGGAGAGCTGAATCTAACAAAATTTGGTTCACTAAATTTTGGTAATTCTAAAACAATGTTATGGGCTTCTAAAGTTGGGAAAATTCTGGAAAAAGAAAACCTGTGAAATGTTTAAAACTCTGACAGGGGGGCCCAACCGACCTTCTTCAACCTTGGGCTGGCGCGCATCCGAGCGGCGGCACTCTCCGGTGAACTTCTCCGGATCGAGGTTCCCGGCCCTCCCCGGTGAAAATATCAGTGGACACAAATGAAAAGAATTAGAGGAGGGGAGGGACCCACTGTCAGTGACTTAATTTTCACTGAACCGACTGAAATGCACCGAAGATTCCACGGTGACCGTCACTCGGCCACGTCCCGCCGGTGCGTGCCCTAACCCTCCATCTCACGGTGATTTCGGCCCTGTAAAGTCCAGCATGATGTCCAGCTGCACCGTTCTCATCGTCTCTGAGCCGAGCCGAGCACCCACGCGCTCTGTTTCCTGCTCCTGCGTTTTACCACCGCCGGACCGTCGCTGCTCCTCGTCGCCCCGCTGTTCTAAGATGTTGTGGGCAACGATCAAATGCAAAGATACGCGCCATAACCTGCTCAATACTCCAGTGAAAACCCTTCCTCGTTCCATCCCCTGCCGAGGGAGAATTTTCAGTTTTACAGCACGTGTGTTCATAGAACCGACGTGCTCAAGTTTCCAAAATTCTTGACAGTTAGTTGATCATAGCTTCTCTTTAGAGCACCACACGTTCTATACTTCCCTACGATCATCCAGGATCAACAAGCACCAAAAAACATCGAGTATAGGCTCTATTCTTCGAGTTTTTCGAGCCACTGTCAGAATTTGCCCTAGGTCGCCGGTGAGCTCATACTTGCCGGCTGTTTGGGGAGTCTTTCGGTTCATATCTGTGATTAACAGTATACCACGGAGACATAGAGCCAAATTTTGATCAAAACGAGCCTCTGTAGGAGCCGGGCGACTTCGCCGAAGTTGTTCCATAGCCTCTGCCCATCGTGGGTAGGGTTCCGGTCACCGGTGGCCGTCACCGACCCCACAAATGAGTTGCTCGTGGTCCCAAACTCACTAGCGGCGAGTCATAGCTCAGCTACTCAGAATTAGATTGTAGACTTAGTCCCAAAGTCTTGAGCTAAATTTGAATTCTTCAGATTGTAGCTGGTTTTGGTAAATTTGATTCACCCTTGAATTTGAATTTAAAATTCAGTTTTGAATTATTGCAAATTTAGCTCCTGACAAGATCAACTCCAATGGAGATGAAAATTGGTGGAGTAACTCAGAAAAATGCGTTGAGTTTGAATATGACTCCAACTTTTGAATTCAGGTGATGAAAGTAGCTCAAATTTGAATCTACATTCAAACAAGCCCTTTTAATAATTTTATCAAAAAGTACCTCAAAAAGGTTTGGATTTGCATGAAACTTGGCATGACAATTCCTAATAAAATTTAGGATTTTATAGTGAGCTCAGCCCCTAAATAATTCATGTGAGAAGTCTTATTTTTGGATCTTTTGTAGATTTTTCCTCTAACCCTTCTTTTGATGGGGGTTACTTGCTCTTCAAATGTGCTCATGAGATTACCACAATATGAGCTGTAGTGTGTGTGATGTGATGAACACTTTAGCAAGTGAAATCTTGGGCCTTTACGTGTAAGTGATCATCCCAATTCTTACCTTGGTGTATGGCACATGCTCTCAGCATATCTTCAAGTATTTGATTCACCCTCTCGGTTTGTCCGTCGGTTTGAGGGTGATATGCGGAGCTCCGAATTAATTTGGTCCCCAATGCTGCATGTAGCTGCTCCGGAAAACAAGCTATAAACAGCGATCCATTTCCGATACAATGGTAATGGGAACTCCATGTAAGCACATAATCCGTGATATGTACAACTCCGCATATTTTTGGCATTATAACTGGTATGCACAGGAATAAAGTGTGCCGATTTGGTTAATCGCTCAACGAGTACCCAAATCGAATCGTGCTTATAGAAGGTGAGAGGTAATCCGACGATAAAATCCATACTCAAATCCTCCCATTTCCATGCCGGTATTTTCAATGGCACAGCAGAAATAATTTCCTCATATGATACGCGTTTACTCTCCGACATGTATCACATTCGGAGATGTACTTTGCTATCTCCCTCTTCATACGTGTCCACCAAAATTTAGTCTGGATGTCTTTGTATATTTTGTTACTTCCTAGATGATTAGAAAACTTGGACAAGTAAGCCTCATCAAAAATCTTTTTCCATAGTCCCATATTGTTGGGTAGTACTACACGGTCTTTGAACCATAGCGTGCCTTGTTCATTCTTCCAGAAAGACTTCATTTTGGCTTTGTCGATTTCTTTCCCTATTTGAGACATACCTTTGTCTTTCTTTTGAGCCTCTATAATCTCCTCTCGGATTGTAGGAATGAGAGCAAGATTATATAATGCTCTATACGTAATGACACGTAGACTTGGTTCTTCACCTTCCATCGGATTCATGGTTAGGTGGTGGTTATGCACCTTACGACTAAAAGCATCCGCAACCACATTCTCTTTACCCGGGTGATAATGAATTTCCAGTTCACAATCTTTGATCATCTCTAACCATCTCCGCTGTCGCATATTCAGCTCCTTCCGCGTGAAGATGTATTTTAGACTTTTGTGGTCGATGTAGAGGTGTACGAGATTTCCTAGTAAATAATGCCTCAACATTTTCAACGCAAGCACCACGGCAGCGAGCTCAAGATTGTGAGTCGGATAGTGCTGCTCGCGATTCCGCAATTGGTGTGATCCATACGTGACCTCACGTCCTTCTTGCATTAATACACAGCCCAAGACGATACCATATGCATCACAATAAACATCCAATCATTTAGTCGTATCCGGCTGAGAAAGAACCAGGGCTGTGGTGAGGTGTTTCACCAATGTCTTGAATGCTACTTCACATGTCTCACTCCAAATATATTTGGTACCCTTTTTCAGCTGTTCCATCATCGGTTTAGAAATTTATGAGAAGTTCCAGTAGAACCTCTGATAATATCCCGCTAAACCAAGGAAACTTCAGAATTCATGGACAAATTTGGGAGATTCCAATTGCAGCACTTGAACGATTTTACTTGGGTCCACAGAGATGCCCTCTGCTGAAATAATGTGACCCAGGAATGGCACTTGGTTGATCCAGAATTCACACTTGCTGAACTGCATAAAGTTTATGATCATGCAGCCTTTGCAGCACAATATGCAAATATTCAGCGTACTCTTCCTCTGATTTGGAATAAACCAATATGTCGTTGATGAAAACTACGATGATCTTTTCCAACTCTACCATGAATACTGAATTCATTAAGTACATAAAGTGACTCAGAGCATTGGTTAATCCAAATGACATGACGAGGAACTATAACCCGTATCTTGTTGAAAATGCCATCTTCGGTATTTCTTCTGCCTGGATTTTGATTTGATGATATCCGGATAAGTTAATCGAACAAAATGTCGATGCGAGGGAATAGATACTTTTTCTTGATTGTGACGGCATTGAGTGGCCGGTAATCAACACAAAGCCTCAAGGTTTCATCCTTCTTCTTTACAAACAATACAGAGCAGCCCCACGGTGATGAACTTGGATGAATGAAATCTTTACTCAAAAGATCATTCAGCTGCTCTTTTAATTCAGCTAGTTAATGGGGTGCCATCTTGTACGGCCTCTGACAAATCGGTGTGGTTCCTGGTGGCAGTTCAATCTTGAACTCGATGTCCATTCATGCGGCATGCCCGGTAAGTCATCAGGAAACACATCGGGGTATTCCCGGACCACTGGAATATCTTCAAGCTTAATGGCTTCCGTGTTGTATGCAACTGCATTTTGTTGATCCATGCTGTCCAAAAACAAAGTATGCTTTCCATGAATTGGAGTCTAGTTGGAAAGCCTGGTTACCGATATTAAGAACCGCACCACGATGGTTTAACCACGACATCTAAAATATGATGTCGATCTTGTGTCCATCCAACATGATCAGTGATGTTCGGTATATCCTGCCTCCCAAACATAGAGCTGCTCGGGGAACAATATAACTAACAGGTATGTTTCCTCCCAGTGAATGTATAAGATATTGATCTTTGGGAGTATCTGTGGATAATTGGTGCTGATCCACACATGATTTACCGATGAAATTGTGGGTGGCACCGAAACCAAAAAGTATGAGACGGGTATGTTGTTGATAGTAAACATGTCTGCTAACACCAGTTCTCCCTCCAGGACATCCTCAATAGCATATGCTGGACAATGCCAGTTTTCAAGGCTATCCTCGTTGGTTGAAAAAGGGTTGAATATGAATGTGTCTAGAGGGGGGTGAATAGGCTTTTTGAACTCCTGAAATGCTCAACAAAAAGGTAAAATTCCAATGTCCGGACTATTCCGGTGTTACTGCGAACTAGTCCGTGGTTCAACAAAACCTATCCTTTTTGTTTTTCTTTTCCTTTGGATTTCTCGCAGCAGAAAGTGAGCAATTACTTCCGTAATACTAACTAGTGTTCATGAGACCTTAATATCACGTGGATCACAAGAATAATTGGAATCACAAAATTAAACCCTAACTAGCGATGATATCAATTAAAAATACACGAGACAAGTTATTTTTACCGAGGTTTAGTCCCACACAAGGGATCTACGTCCTCGTTGAGGAGATCACACAGAGTCGGGTTTTAACCAACGCTTTCCTCGTGAAGTCACCACCAAGACCGACTTAACCTCCACTATCAACCAGGGTAATCACCAAGTTTGTGGGGCTACCTCTCAAGTTGAGAGCTCCCACCAGTTTACAAATGAATGAAATCAACCAACTCGAAAATTACACAATAATCAACAGGAGTGTGTGAGAGAAACCAAACCAAGAGCTCAATGAAGATGTATTCTTCCCTCTCCCTTTCCAATCTCCCAAATCCCAAGAACTTGATCCTTAGGGCTTTTGAATGTGAGGAGAGGAGTATTTTGTGCTCTTGGATGCTGTGGCAGCGCCTCGAAAAAGAGTCGGGGGTCCCTTTTTATAGAGGTCCCAATATGTATCCGTTGGGATATGAGGATTCCGTACTAGTCTGTAGTAGACACCGGACTAGTCCAGTGTTACCTTTCAAGTTGTGTTCAGCTGCTCATTGGGTTCAAATGAGTAAAACCCTAGTCATACGGATTAGTCAATATGACATTGGACAAGTCCGATGTCACATAGAGAGTGCTTGTCCGTTTTAATATGGACTAGTCTGTGGTGCACGGACTAGTCCGGTGTGAAGTCTGGCTACACCGGACTCGTCTGTTATGACACGGACTAGTACTATATCACACAGAGAGGTCTTCTCCGTGGCATATTGGACATGTCCACGTGCACCGTACTAGTCCGCTGAAATACCGGACTGGTCCGTTGTTTTGGACTTCGTGTTTTTCTCACTCACCCTTCCCGCACTAACTTGAGATTCCTATTGAGCTCTTAGACGTGTCTGACACATACTCTATAGTTAAAATATGAGCGTAGGGTTTTCTCCTTTACTTGAGTCTTTTCATTCATGATTCTTCCTTTTCACATCAAGGCCACCTTTTCCCTTTTTGTATTATTCTCCTTTTTTTCATGGGACATGCTCTCACTTAGCAAATTTGGTTAGCTCTTCACTTGTTTGTCATCGATCATCCAAAACCAACATGGGGATGCCTAGATGCACTTAAAATCTCCCTCTTTTGGGTGAATGATGACAACCAAGCAAAGTTTAAACATTTGAGAGTAAATGAATCCAATTTTTCTAAAGTATACACATATGAGTAGTGATATGCATGAACCATGGATGAATTCTCATATGCGTATTCTTTATGGTGGAGTCCCTAGCGATGTGAATGTAAACATGCAAGGTGGTTCAAGAGTAATAATCATGACAGTACCACATTATGAAAAGAACATGAGTAACCTTGTATGAAACATGAGATAATATAGTGCCTTACATAGTCTTACATAAAACATCATTACATAGTCTTGATCATAAATACATTGCAAGTTTTTTAAAATAGTCCATGACCAATAAAGGACCTAGTAATGACTAGAAACTCCCCCTTGATTCTTCCCCATTGGCATCAGAACACTAAAAAGGAAAAAGTAACATAGAGAAGGACTACTCATCATCTTCATCATCCTGCTCACTAACTACACTTACGGTCTTCTCTCTATCCTGCTCTTCATCGTCATCGTGATTAACAGCTCTAGTTTGGTGAGAAGCCTGTGAGCGAGTGGAGGAGTTTTTCCCAAAGTAAGCAAGCTCCTCCTCACTCAATTTTGGAATCTCCGTGTAGTCCTCATCGGAATCCTCAGAGATCTCTGGAGAGCTAATAGGAGATATCTCTAATTTTTGACATATGGTTGTGACATTCTCCATCATGAAGCGTGCATGACGCTTCCTAGCAAGGCTCTCTTCATGCTGCTTTACTTCCACTTTGCGGCAGGAGGCAAAAATGAATTGGAGCATCTTCATTATCCCTCCAGTGGAGCCTCTAGTGGAGGACGAAGCCTCTGTGTCTCTGTGGACTTGAGACGCTCGTTGCCTCATAATGGAAGAAGGTGGAGGTGGACCTGTAGGCACCTGAGGTCGAAGCCTTAGATGCTTGACATCCTTTACGAACTCCAAACCTGTGACATGCTCAATCATGCACATGATGTACGGGGCATAGACACATGAGCTGTTTGGAATATGAGCGATGTTGTAGATATCATTGTAGATATAGTCAAAAATGTTGAATTTATCCGTCCCGCTGATAACCTGCATCAGGTTGCAGATATATCCCTGAATGTTTCCTGTCACACCCGGTTTCTCCGAAGAACAACCGAGTGAATATCACATGTATGCCAGGATCATTTTCTCATACATGTGATGACAAATAGTGAAGCATCATTTATTACAAGCCAGGTGTCGAATATAAATAAGTCTTACATAGCATATGTCTTGATGGATGATAATAAGTTCATAACAAGTAAATAAAATAGCAGCGGAAATATTATTCTTGTGGGCTCCATCACAGGCGTTGCCCGGGGGACTCCATGAACCTAGAATCCTTCTTCGGGTCCGAAGTCTTGGTCATTGAACACCACATCATCCCCTTGACCTGAGCAGCAATTTAAACCAACAAATATGCAAGGTTGAGTACCGTTGGTACTCAGCAAGTGTGGGAATGTTATATCATGCATGGCTAGAACAAGGAGAGGTTGAACTCAAGGTTAAAGCACAACGGAATTAATACCTATCACCTTAGCTTATAAGGCACCTACATTACTACATAGATGAAATGGTCCCAAACTCCCAACCCATCATCATAATAAAAAAATCATAACATCATTTCCAATGTTAAGCTCCCCGCTTAACATCCTCAACTTCAAAAGCCATCAATCCTCTAATCATGAATAAGTCCAAGCCTCTCTTGACCGTGAGCATGGCTTTCATGACAGTTTTGACTCTGCAGTGTTTGCACCACTGTACCCACAGGTAGTGATTTCATCCCCCGTTGCCGGGTGGAGTGAAAGAACCTCCATTATGCCAGTGGCTATGAACAACATTCACACTTCCCAGGTGTGTAGCCAGGAGATCACTACGAAGCCTTTACAAAGGGATTCCCGACGAGCGTGGGCCCACTGAGGTTTCACCCCTCACATCATACAAGAGGCTCCAACCCCGCTGCAGTGGCCCCCTCTTGAGCCTTGCGGTTCATATGGTAGTCCAGCTGACACCTACTCCCCGCACCATCCAACACACCCATACTACGCCGGGGATACACCTAATTAATTGGCCAAGCTGCCCTGTAAGGGCCTCAGTTTTTGACACCCATTTGCAGTGTTCATCCCCACACCACACACCTCATTTGAGGAAAAATGATGAACACAAATAAAGAGCAAGTAACAATTATCAACATGCTCATTAGGGAACAAAATTGCAAAAGTGGTACTTCCCACATGTGATATAGATGGGCTGGACATATGAAAACTCCTACACTTTGCCAAGGATGTCCATGCCAAGTTTCACCCAAATTCAAAACATTTTTGAGGTCATCTTGGGTGTAGATAGGAAAGGGGCAGTTTGAAAACATATTCAAATTCAAACTGTTTTCACCCACTGAATTTAAAAGTGGAAGGCATATTCTTGCTCAGCACATTTTTGTGAGCTCACACACCAATTCTCACTCCATTTGGAGTTGATCTTGACATGAGCTAAGGGGGAGAAATTCAAACTTTATTTGAATTTCAAACTGCACTTGTGCTGAAATTCATTCAAACCAAACCTCATTTGAACTTTGATCAATTCAAATGGCTCTTGGGTGAATAATTTGAGTTGCCAAGGGTAGAATAGGGTTCACTGTTTACCACAGCTGTTAGGAATAAATTTCAGAGGTTAAAAGAGGAGTGGGACCCACATGTCAGCCTCAGCCTCAAAGCAAACCGACTGAACCACAGTTCAGTCGGTTCCCGGCTGTTGTGCGCGCGCGCCACCGAAGGGGCCGGCCGGTGCCAGCTCCTGCTGCGTGCCCCAAGCCGGAGGCCAGCCGGCCGAGCTATTTATTCCCTCCCCGGCGTGCTTCAGTCACCATTTCCCCGAGCTGCCGACGTGCACGACTGTTTTTCCACTGCCATCACCGGCGCTCGAGCTCCTGCTTGATCAAGCCGATCGCAGCTCCCTCTTTGCACTCCGGGATCCCAGCAAGGTACTAGAGACCTTCCTCCATTCTCCCTTTTGCTAGAAGTCGATCGAAACCGAGTGATATCGGCTGTGCCGAAAGATCAAACTCGGAACTGGAAACCGCCGCACCTCGGGCTCTCGTGGACAGCCCAACCTAGGCGTTGTCACGCCCGAGCCAAGACACCCTTGGACGCGCAGGTGACCGGTGCTGCTCATCTCCGAGCCACAGCTCGAGTGGTTGCTCACCGGCGACGAATTTCCACTTTTCCCCTTTCTGTGTGCAGAACGACCTTCGGGTACGATTCTGTTTAATTCGTGCTCTAGAAAGGATTAGAGGGCCTCAGGCCACTCCCACACGAGCTAGACACGGTAACGCACAAGTTGCCTTCACAACTCTGGGCCGGAGGACCTCTGTGCCCGGCGTAATTCAAGGTCTACTATTGGCGGAACGAACGGGGAGTATCGGGCGCACGGTGAGGACCTATTTCGGGCCTTCCCCGAGCTGCCTCGATCTCATGTCGACCTTCTCTGAGGTCCACTGATGCTTCCCGACCGATTTTCCAAGTAGCTGAGGTACTAGGAGAGTCAGCCGACATGGCCGAAGTCATTCCGATATGGCGGCTCGTCGCCGACCATGCTCCGGCCGTTGTCATGAGCAGCTGACCCTCGGATCCTGTTCCCCAAGTAAAAGTAGGCAGGGGCGGCCAGAATCAAGAAGTTTGGAGCTGTACAGCAGCCAGCGGCGAGCTCTCCGGCGAGGTCCCTCGGCGGCGGAGCGCGGGTGTCGCGAGGTTGAAGAAGGGGGTGGACCCCAGCTGTCAGCGGCCGATATTTTGAATCGGGATCCGGCTGCGGCCGGGATCGGGTGTGCTGGCGCGCAAAAGCCTTGTGGGCCGCGGTGTGCTGTCGCTTCGGCGTGCGACGCGTGTCTCCTGGGCCCACGCGCGAGTTTAAACTTTTCCCCGATTTTCAGATTTCCTTCAAACTTCAAATCCTTATAACTTTGGCTAGAAAGCTCCAAATTGAGTGAACCAAATTTTGCTGGATTCAGCTCTTTGAGTACTTTCCAGAAAATCAAGTGTCACTTCATGAAATTCCTTAATTCTCCAGAATTAATTCCTTAAAGTTTAAACTGTTAGGAATTTTAACTGGAGAATCATTTGGAGGAAAATCCTGAAATTTTGCTGAGATGTTCACCAAAATATCCTTGAACTACCATAAAAATTTCAGATCCATTTGAGCTCATTTAGTCCACCTAATGGTGTGATTAGTAAAACTGTTCCAGAGAAAATAGAAAATGTTCAGAAACATTTTCAGAATTTTCTCTGAAATTGTTTAGCTCATATCTTTAGTTAGAGACTTCCAAATTAAGTGAGACCAATTCCATTAGAACCCTCTGAAAATCTAGTTTTCAGAAAGTCATAGTTTGTTTCATGAAAATACCTAGAACACCCTAAAAGCCTTTAATTAAGGTCAAGGACATAATTATTTGTGGAGGGCTCAAATGAGCTTTGCTGCAACTAAAACTTGACCAAGTCTCTGTTTAGGTTGTAACCAAGCCACAGTAAAAGTTTCACAGTCATTAGGTCTATCTAGTAAAGGTTATAGACTTCACAACTTCAAAGTTAATACAAAAGCATTTAATTAATACATACATTGTTCTTATCATGTAGTCGCTAAGGTCGAGGAGGAACCCGAAGTCCTAGACTTCGTTACTCCGGAGGAACAGCTAGCCTACGACCAAGAGCAGCAAGGCAAGCCCCGGTTTGCATTAACCATTTTATAAATTTTTATTGTTTTGAGCACATACTTGTTTTCTTTATGTTGTGCATCAGAGTCTTGTTTGGAAACCCCACTGCATAGCCAAGAAAACCATGGGTTGGGGTTTAGGATTGCAAACCCCGTTAGCCACTGCATTGCTAGGATAGAGTAGGATTCGGTACAAGTCGAGTAGTTGGAACTACTCGCGAGAATAGGCTAGAGGCACATTGCTCGGGTAGAAATAGCACATGATACACATGGCAAGAAAATGAGACCGAGCGGAGAGTAAGGGCAGCAGGACTTTGGGGCCTGTGTGCTGTAGCTCCGCTTGTGTCGATTGAGGACCGAGCCGTGTGCGGGCCTGTTGAACAAGCTAGAACAGTACCGAAGACCTACCGGCTATATGGGAACCGGGAAACTGATGTAACTCGGGTAGCTGGGTATTGAGGCATTGCCCGTCGTTCAGAGGGTAGGTTGAGAGCTCGAGGTGTAAATCAGCTGGCGGCACAGAGATGCGCGTGCAGGGACCTCTTGCTCGGGACGATGGGACCGGTTCAATATTTGGCTAACGGGTGAAAGGTAGTCGCGTACGGCGTCCGTGATGGTTGTTGTAGGCAACATCGAGTACGGGCGTACGTGACGGGTTGTTCGGGTAACCCTGCAGGTGTAAATCGATTATAATCGCCGTCCCTCGCGGTCAGTGAGTACCACTTGTTCACTGTACCGTGACGTAGAAAGAACAGGCTAGTTACATGTTAAAATGTTGCTGATTGAAAGTTGGATATTGATTGTTAATGATATGTTGTAGCTTAGTGCTAACTAAAGTTCTTTTCAACTTTGGGCAAAGTACATGAGAGAAATGCGTTTCTTGTTTGATTGCGGCTCTCTCATGTGCCTTAGCGTAAAGTTCTCCACAACCTGCTGCTAAAACTTGAAAGTAAGGTTCTACTAATTAGGCGAGTCCTTGCAAATGATTTTTACCTCATACAACCCATCACCCTCATGTAGAAGTTTCATGTTTAGGTGAGACGGGTCAGACTTGCTGAGCCTTCGTGCTCACTGCTTGTGTTTGAAGCTTTTGCAGGGTTCTATGAGGAAGGGACTCCCGAAGAGGAGACGGAACCCCAGGAGGGGAACCCCGTCGAGTGGGAGTCGTGCACGCCGCAGAGTTAGTGTGCGAGTGTGCTAGCAAGGACACGTTCGAGGGCTGAACGTGCACTTGATGCTTAGTCTACGCCCGCGAGTGTGGACTAAACTTATTTTGATGTAAACATGTTAATAAACTTGTTTATGTAATGAAGCTTCCGCTTCCGCTTTGTACCTTTGACGTGTGTTATACGGTGTTGTGCAACGCAGAACCCCTCAGCGTGATCCTGGCTCGACAGGACCAATGGGGTCGTGTCAGCGTGGTATCAGAGCTCGCTTGAGGTTTAACACAGTACAAAGGTCTTCTTTTTCAAAAATCCAGTGAGGAACGAGTTAGTAGCCCGTATAAGGATGTTATTAGTATATAGAAAGTGGCTTATTAACTTATTTGTTATGTCGGAAAATCGTGCATCTCGGGACGTTCATGTCTTGGGGGGTGCACGTAAGCGCTGTCCACCAGTGCGCACAAGCTGAAGGGTGGAGCCCCACGGGTGGCAGGTAACCCGACCCGCTTTGATATCCTCTACGACTCTTCATGTCGTTTGGGGTATTCGAGCAACGTCTGTCCCTGGCGTGCGTGGTGCAACATGGGAGACCCCGTCACGTGGTCTGAAACGTGAACACGTAACTCAAGGCGTGTTTGGCTTGAGAACATCCGGGCGAGTGATGACGGCCGGGTGTACAAACTGTATGGATTCCGGGCTCGGTGTGCAGCCGAGTCTGATGATTGTTTGAGTTTCTGCAGGTAGCCTTACCACGAAACGGTAGACGTGTAGCATCCGTGTGCGAGTGACGAGTAGTGCCACTGAACTAACGAAGCCGGCTAAATCCGGTATAGGTTTTTCCTTTGTGAGGACGTAGTACCGACATGATCTGGTGACGCCTCGACGTCACACCCAACTAAATGAACAACTTCATTTAAAAACTTGAAGGTTTTGATCCAAAGTAGTAAAACTTGATGTAACTCCTTCCCTTGAACAGGATATTCAAAGTTAACAAGCTTTCAACTTATAGGATGTTAAGGACAGAGCACTCTGTTTCCAGCTAAATTAAGGCTGAAGTTAATCAGAGGTTAGAGGTTGAGTTCTTTCGAGGTTGATGTCGTATGATACATCTCTGGAAAGCGTTGGAGGAGCTTTACAACTTTTCTGTTGAGTTCCAGAGGTGTTTCGTCCCTTAACCACTCGAAAAATGCAGCAGAGTTGAAACTGTCCAGAAAACAGGACGGAGCAAAGACTCTCTGTAGACTCTCTGTAAATTAAGCATAACTTCCTGCATAAAAATCCAAAAATAGAAAATGAGGTGGTTCTGGGAAGCTTATGAGATGGGTTACAACTTTGTAACAGAAAGTTTTGTCAGATTAGGAACAGAATTAACTGGAATTCTTGGATCAAATCAGTACCTAAGGCAGGGAGGTGCTGTCCAATTGTTTCCAGAAATTCTGTTAACTTTGACATCTCATAACTTTTGAACCAGAGCAGATCTTAGGCCAACCAAATACTTTCTGGAAAGCTATTGAAGTTAACTTTAACTTTGATGTTGAGCTCCAGAACTGGTTTTGCTTTTAACCTGGCCTAAATCAGATTGATATGGAAACTGGTCAGGGCTGTCATGGGAACAGCAGATCAGCAGTCAAATTTGTTTAAAAATTTGAACTATGTTTCCAAGTGTTAAGGGTTCAATGACATATCTTATGTTATAACTCAATGGTTTACTGTTTAAATAAATATTTGACATTTCTCAAATATATTTTTACAGATGGCAGCAGATAAACGGTTGGAGAACGGGTGGGTAGTTTCCCACTGCTCTGACCGTAGCGGCTACCCGGGAGCATTGTGGCTAATGCTCCAATATTTCGGGTACAACCAGATGCCGCAATACTTCGCCAAGGAAGAAGGCGAAGAGGGGAACAAGACGTGGACGATCCATGTCGAGGTTCCTGCAGGGCCTACGCCACCCGGTTGGGTGCCATTCACCGTCACGGTGAGAGGAAGACAACCGGAAGGGATGTGGCAAGTGGCAGCCCGTGACACTATGTCACGTTTCTGCCAACTACACGTACAGGCTATGGAGGGAACTCCATACGCACTCGTTCCGGTGGAGGGACGAGCTCAGCATGTGTGGGAAGAGAGGTACCTAGAGGCAACAAACCCGAGTTGCCCAAGGTACAACCCCGCGGAGGCAAATCTCAGCCTCCAAATGAGGGCGGGAAACGCTGTGATGGACAGCCAAGCTGTTCATACGGAGCATCTCGCCACCAAGCTCAAGGAGAGCACAAGCCGTGGAGATCATTTTGAGAGTGCTCACAGTGCACTCCGCAATGTGCTCCTTCCGACGATCAAGCGACTGAATGAACAACACAATCAGTTGCGTCGTCTGAAGAAGGCAAAGAAGAAGAGCCGTGTTGACATTGCGGCGTTGCAAGAGCTGGTGCAGACCCTAACCCAGCAGAATGAGGACCTTGCTCAAGAGCGGGACGACGCTATTGAGGAAGGACAAGGATGGGAAGAGGACTACAACCAGGCTATGGACGAGGTGCATGCATTGCAGGACCTCGTGCCCCCGGTATTGGGCGTACCGGTAGTCTTGGGTCTTCCAGCCATGGGAGAACCTGGAATGGGAGAAGAGGTGGTAGACCCCGAGCCACCAGCAGAGGTACCGGAGGAGGACGACCCACAGGAGGTCGAGTTCTACTCCGAGTAGGGGGTTACAGTTGCCAAGTAGGGCAGCTAGGGTAGCGTAACCCAACTTTTGTAATCGGTGACATGTCGTGTAGACAGTAGCGTATGTATAGGTAGTGACGACATGAGCACGACTTCTCGGAGATCCGAGAATAATGTATCTTGTATAAAGTTTATGCTTTATCAATATATGTGAATGTTGTGCAAGTTAATCATGCGTCGCTTCAATACTTACTCCTGTTTATGGAATTTTGAGTAAGACATGTGCTAATTGCTGCTGTGTTGAATTTCAGAATGACGCGTACTCGTGCCAACCCCGATGTTGGGGGTACTAGCCAAGGGGGAGAGACCTCCCAACCACCTCCCGAGGACTCCTCGGGACAGCAGCAGCAACAGCAACAGCAAACACCGCCACCGCCACTGCCAACGGTTACATTGGCCGACATTGTCGCGGCAATGGCGGGTTCACATCAGCAGCATACAGAGCTGCTGCAAACGTTAATTGCGAATACGTCTCGCCCAGAGAGACGTCAAGATCGTGAGGAGCGCCAACAGAGCTCCTACTCTGACTTCCTGGCAACTCATCCCCCTGTATTCTCAAGGGCGGATGAACCACTTGACGCGGACAACTGGCTCCGCGCCATAGAGATGAAGTTCGGGCTGCTCCAAATCAGCGAGCAGCGCAAGACTCAGTTCGCGGTCCAGCAGCTCCAAGGATCCGCGAGCGCGTGGTGGGCCAACTTTTGTGCTTCACAACCCACCGACCGAGTGATGACCTGGGCGGAGTTCCGGACGGCCTTCCGGGCCTATCATATACCGCCCGGTTTGATGAAGAGGAAGACGCAGGAATTCCTACACCTGCAACAAGGGAGCCGGAACGCGCTGGAGTACTCCAGAGCGTTCAACGATCTCGCACTCTACGCGTCGTATCACGCAGATACGGACGAGAAGCGGCGGGACCACTTTTACCAGGGGCTTAACCCGCTCCTGAAGGACAAGCTGGCGATGTTCAATCGCGGCAGCCTCAACGACATAATTGATGCTGCGATTGTTCAGGAAGACTCCGGCAAGGAGTTGGCGGCGGCAGAGCGAAAGCGAAGCGCGCCGCAGAGCAGCGGAGAAGGAGGCGGTCCTTCTCAGAAGTTTCGGATGGTGAATCGCCCACCATCAGGTCCGCGCTGGCAGCCACCACAGCGGTCGATGCCGTTCCGCGGTCGGCCGTATTCTTTACCGGCATTCCGGCCGGCACTGCCAGCACCACCGCAACAACAACAGCAGCAGCGGGCGATGCCGCGTGCGTTTGCACCTCCGCAACGCATGCCGGGCTTTCGTCCACCAAGTACTCCACCAGCAGCGGCCACATGTTACAAGTGTGGTCGTCCAGGACACTTCGCGAGCAGTTGCCCGGAGAGGCAAGGCGGCGGAGTGGTACCACAGTTTCCGGGGAGGAATCAACCCCGGAACCCTACTAATGCGCGGCGGGCAAACCCTAGGCCCGGCACTGTCCACCAGCTTGCCATTGAGGACGTGCCGGAGGGCGAGCCAATCCTTGCGGGTATGTTCCAACTCCACCAGCATCCCGCTATAGTACTATTTGATTCAGGCGCCACGCATAATTTTATTAGCCAAGCTTTCATTGCTAAACACAGCTTGCCAATACTACCCACCGATAGTCCATATTTAATTTGTTCACCGGGTGGGAAGATTTCAGCAAGCGTAATGGTCTCCAAAGCACCATTATGCTTAGCGGGTAGAGTGTACCCCACGTCTCTCATTATCTTAGAGGGACAGAAGGTCGATGTCATCCTAGGGATGTCGTGGTTAACCCGCCACGGCGCTGTTTTAGACACCGTCCTCCGAGTCGTGCACTTAAACTCAGGAGTGCACGGTTCTCACTCATTATTTCTGGACAGTCCAGAAATAAAACTTCCAAGTGTCTATCAAGCCACAACCATCAGATTGGAAGATATTCCAGTGGTCCGAGAATTCCCTGATGTATTCCCGGATGATTTGCCGGGGATGCCACCCGATAGAGAGGTGGAGTTCAAGATTGAACTTGCACCGGGAACCATGCCAATATCCCGAAGGCCGTACAAGATGGCGCCCAAGGAGTTGGCGGAACTGAAGATTCAGCTCACGGACCTTCTGGAGAAGGGTTTTATTAGGCCGAGCTCCTCGCCATGGGGCTGTTCGGCATTATTTGTCAAAAAGAAGGATGAAACGTTGCGGCTTTGCGTGGACTACCGTCCATTAAATGCCGTAACCATCAAGAACAAGTACCCGTTGCCACGGATCGACATGTTGTTTGATCAGTTGGTCGAAGCAAAGGTCTTTTCCAAGATGGATTTAAGATCCGGGTACCATCAGATTAAGATCAGGGCTGAGGACATTCCAAAGACAGCTTTTTCGACAAGGTACGGACTTTATGAGTACCTGGTCATGTCCTTTGGCCTCACCAATGCTCCAGCTCACTTCATGTACTTAATGAACTCGGTGTTCATGCCGGAGCTGGACAAGTTTGTCGTGGTCTTCATCGACGACATCCTGGTATATTCCAAGTCGGAGGAAGATCACAAGAAACATCTGCGTATAGTCTTGCAACGGCTGCGGGATCACAAGTTATACGCAAAGTTCAGCAAATGCGAGTTTTGGATATCGCAAGTGCCTTTCCTCGGGCATATCATCTCAGCGGAGGGTATCGCTGTGGACCCGAGCAAAATCACGCAAGTGCTGAATTGGAAATCCCCGAGAACTGTTCATGAGGTACGGAGTTTCCTCGGACTCGCGGGATATTATCGGAGGTTCATTCCGAACTTCTCGAAGATTGCCAGGCCAATGACAGAGCTGCTGAAGAAGGCTACCAAATATGTTTGGAGTCCAGCATGTGAAGCAGCATTCAAGGCTTTAGTCAAGCACCTAACATCAGCACCGGTTTTGGCGCAGCCAGACACAACAAAACCGTTCGATGTGTACTGCGATGCATCCGGCATTGGGCTCGGATGTGTGCTGATGCAAGACCGAAGAGTGGTTGCGTATGGATCACGACAGCTTAGGAACCATGAGCAAAATTATCCAACTCACGATTTGGAGCTCGCTGCCGTGGTACTTGCACTGAAAATGTGGAGGCACTACCTACTCGGTAACCTCGTACATTTATATACCGACCACAAAAGCCTCAAGTACATCTTCACTCAGAAGGAGCTGAACATGAGGCAACGAAGATGGTTGGAACTGATAAAGGATTACGAGATAGAGATCCATTATCATCCGGGCAAGGCAAACGTTGTGGCAGACGCGCTAAGCCGCAAGTCACACGTCAATAATCTGACCATCACACCGTTGGAAGAGAGCGAACCACCACTACATGTGATTCCACATGGAGCTCTCTACAACCTAGCTTTGATCCCCACCATCCGTGAAGAGATAGCGGCAGCCCAGAAGAATGACAAGGGCATGTCACATTTGCGGAGACGTGTAGACAGTGGGGAGTTGAAATGTTTCCGGAAGGACGGAGACGGCGTCCTATGGTTCAAGGACCGGATCGTCGTACCCCGAAACCCGGAGTTACGGAAGAAAATCTTTGATGAGGCTCACTTATCAAAGTTTTCTATTCACCCCGGCAGCAACAAGATGTATCAAGAACTCAGAAGCAAGTTTTGGTGGACACGGATGAAGCGAGAGACTGCAAAATACGTGTCCGAGTGTGATACATGTCGACGGGTGAAGGCAGACCACATGCGGAAACCGGGACTGCTGCAACCACTGGGCATTCCTGCCTGGAAGTGGGAGGACGTGAGCATGGATTTCGTCGTCGGTTTACCCACCACCTTACAGAAACATGATTCTGTGTGGGTGATCGTCGATCGGCTCACCAAAGTTGCCCATTTCATCCCGGTCAACACCAACTACAACGCCAAGAAGTACGCGGAACTGTACATCTCACGGATCCTATGCTTATACGGCGTACCCCGTACCATCGTATCGGACCGGGGCACTTTATTTGTGTCCCGTTTTTGGGAGCAGCTCCACGCTGCCTTGGGGACGAAGCTGATCCGTAGTTCAGCCTACCACCCGCAGACAGATGGGCAAACGGAGCGGGTAAATCAAATCCTAGAAGACATGCTACGAGCTTGCGCTATCGACCACGGCAAGAATTGGGATGATCACTTGCCATTAGCCGAGTTCTCGTACAACAATGGGTACCAAGCCAGCATCAAGATGGCGCCCTACGAGGCGCTATACGGCAGGAGATGCCGCACACCACTGAACTGGTGTGAATCTGGCGAGAGGGTTACCTTCGGGATTGATCTTGTCAACAACGCGGAAGAAAAGGTTCGATTAATTCAAGCGAACCTAAAAGCCGCTCAATCCCGACAGAAACAGTATGCGGACCGGAGAAGGCGTCCGTTACAATTCGAAGCTGGAGACCACGTATATCTACGAGTGTCTCCAATGAAGGGCGTAAACAGATTTGGGGTGAGAGGAAAGTTAGCACCCCGATTCATCGGTCCATTCCAGATTACCGAAAGATGTGGATCGGTGGCATACCGGCTAAGATTACCAGAAGCACTTTCCGGTGTGCACGACGTCTTTCACATTTCCCAGCTGAGGAAGTGTCTCAAGCTATCAACTACCGTTCAGCTGGAAGACATTGAAGAACTGCAACCGGATCTCACCTATCGGGAGGAACCGGTGCAGATTATTGATGAAAAGGCCCGAACCACACGCAACCGTACGTTGTGGTTCTACAAGGTTCTGTGGAGTAATCACTCCATGGATGAAGCGACATGGGAGAGCGAAGAATTCCTTCGCACTAACTACCCCGACTTTCTCACGTCGCATATCCGGTAATTTTTCCACCGTCCTCTCTCTCATTTTCACCTTATAATCTCGGGACGAGATTCTTTTAAGGGGGGAGGAATGTAAGGGCCTCAGTTTTTGACACCCATTTGCAGTGTTCATCCCCACACCACACACCTCATTTGAGGAAAAATGATGAACACAAATAAAGAGCAAGTAACAATTATCAACATGCTCATTAGGGAACAAAATTGCAAAAGTGGTACTTCCCACATGTGATATAGATGGGCTGGACATATGAAAACTCCTACACTTTGCCAAGGATGTCCATGCCAAGTTTCACCCAAATTCAAAACATTTTTGAGGTCATCTTGGGTGTAGATAGGAAAGGGGCAGTTTGAAAACATATTCAAATTCAAACTGTTTTCACCCACTGAATTTAAAAGTGGAAGGCATATTCTTGCTCAGCACATTTTTGTGAGCTCACACACCAATTCTCACTCCATTTGGAGTTGATCTTGACATGAGCTAAGGGGGAGAAATTCAAACTTTATTTGAATTTCAAACTGCACTTGTGCTGAAATTCATTCAAACCAAACCTCATTTGAACTTTGATCAATTCAAATGGCTCTTGGGTGAATAATTTGAGTTGCCAAGGGTAGAATAGGGTTCACTGTTTACCACAGCTGTTAGGAATAAATTTCAGAGGTTAAAAGAGGAGTGGGACCCACATGTCAGCCTCAGCCTCAAAGCAAACCGACTGAACCACAGTTCAGTCGGTTCCCGGCTGTTGTGCGCGCGCGCCACCGAAGGGGCCGGCCGGTGCCAGCTCCTGCTGCGTGCCCCAAGCCGGAGGCCAGCCGGCCGAGCTATTTATTCCCTCCCCGGCGTGCTTCAGTCACCATTTCCCCGAGCTGCCGACGTGCACGACTGTTTTTCCACTGCCATCACCGGCGCTCGAGCTCCTGCTTGATCAAGCCGATCGCAGCTCCCTCTTTGCACTCCGGGATCCCAGCAAGGTACTAGAGACCTTCCTCCATTCTCCCTTTTGCTAGAAGTCGATCGAAACCGAGTGATATCGGCTGTGCCGAAAGATCAAACTCGGAACTGGAAACCGCCGCACCTCGGGCTCTCGTGGACAGCCCAACCTAGGCGTTGTCACGCCCGAGCCAAGACACCCTTGGACGCGCAGGTGACCGGTGCTGCTCATCTCCGAGCCACAGCTCGAGTGGTTGCTCACCGGCGACGAATTTCCACTTTTCCCCTTTCTGTGTGCAGAACGACCTTCGGGTACGATTCTGTTTAATTCGTGCTCTAGAAAGGATTAGAGGGCCTCAGGCCACTCCCACACGAGCTAGACACGGTAACGCACAAGTTGCCTTCACAACTCTGGGCCGGAGGACCTCTGTGCCCGGCGTAATTCAAGGTCTACTATTGGCGGAACGAACGGGGAGTATCGGGCGCACGGTGAGGACCTATTTCGGGCCTTCCCCGAGCTGCCTCGATCTCATGTCGACCTTCTCTGAGGTCCACTGATGCTTCCCGACCGATTTTCCAAGTAGCTGAGGTACTAGGAGAGTCAGCCGACATGGCCGAAGTCATTCCGATATGGCGGCTCGTCGCCGACCATGCTCCGGCCGTTGTCATGAGCAGCTGACCCTCGGATCCTGTTCCCCAAGTAAAAGTAGGCAGGGGCGGCCAGAATCAAGAAGTTTGGAGCTGTACAGCAGCCAGCGGCGAGCTCTCCGGCGAGGTCCCTCGGCGGCGGAGCGCGGGTGTCGCGAGGTTGAAGAAGGGGGTGGACCCCAGCTGTCAGCGGCCGATATTTTGAATCGGGATCCGGCTGCGGCCGGGATCGGGTGTGCTGGCGCGCAAAAGCCTTGTGGGCCGCGGTGTGCTGTCGCTTCGGCGTGCGACGCGTGTCTCCTGGGCCCACGCGCGAGTTTAAACTTTTCCCCGATTTTCAGATTTCCTTCAAACTTCAAATCCTTATAACTTTGGCTAGAAAGCTCCAAATTGAGTGAACCAAATTTTGCTGGATTCAGCTCTTTGAGTACTTTCCAGAAAATCAAGTGTCACTTCATGAAATTCCTTAATTCTCCAGAATTAATTCCTTAAAGTTTAAACTGTTAGGAATTTTAACTGGAGAATCATTTGGAGGAAAATCCTGAAATTTTGCTGAGATGTTCACCAAAATATCCTTGAACTACCATAAAAATTTCAGATCCATTTGAGCTCATTTAGTCCACCTAATGGTGTGATTAGTAAAACTGTTCCAGAGAAAATAGAAAATGTTCAGAAACATTTTCAGAATTTTCTCTGAAATTGTTTAGCTCATATCTTTAGTTAGAGACTTCCAAATTAAGTGAGACCAATTCCATTAGAACCCTCTGAAAATCTAGTTTTCAGAAAGTCATAGTTTGTTTCATGAAAATACCTAGAACACCCTAAAAGCCTTTAATTAAGGTCAAGGACATAATTATTTGTGGAGGGCTCAAATGAGCTTTGCTGCAACTAAAACTTGACCAAGTCTCTGTTTAGGTTGTAACCAAGCCACAGTAAAAGTTTCACAGTCATTAGGTCTATCTAGTAAAGGTTATAGACTTCACAACTTCAAAGTTAATACAAAAGCATTTAATTAATACATACATTGTTCTTATCATGTAGTCGCTAAGGTCGAGGAGGAACCCGAAGTCCTAGACTTCGTTACTCCGGAGGAACAGCTAGCCTACGACCAAGAGCAGCAAGGCAAGCCCCGGTTTGCATTAACCATTTTATAAATTTTTATTGTTTTGAGCACATACTTGTTTTCTTTATGTTGTGCATCAGAGTCTTGTTTGGAAACCCCACTGCATAGCCAAGAAAACCATGGGTTGGGGTTTAGGATTGCAAACCCCGTTAGCCACTGCATTGCTAGGATAGAGTAGGATTCGGTACAAGTCGAGTAGTTGGAACTACTCGCGAGAATAGGCTAGAGGCACATTGCTCGGGTAGAAATAGCACATGATACACATGGCAAGAAAATGAGACCGAGCGGAGAGTAAGGGCAGCAGGACTTTGGGGCCTGTGTGCTGTAGCTCCGCTTGTGTCGATTGAGGACCGAGCCGTGTGCGGGCCTGTTGAACAAGCTAGAACAGTACCGAAGACCTACCGGCTATATGGGAACCGGGAAACTGATGTAACTCGGGTAGCTGGGTATTGAGGCATTGCCCGTCGTTCAGAGGGTAGGTTGAGAGCTCGAGGTGTAAATCAGCTGGCGGCACAGAGATGCGCGTGCAGGGACCTCTTGCTCGGGACGATGGGACCGGTTCAATATTTGGCTAACGGGTGAAAGGTAGTCGCGTACGGCGTCCGTGATGGTTGTTGTAGGCAACATCGAGTACGGGCGTACGTGACGGGTTGTTCGGGTAACCCTGCAGGTGTAAATCGATTATAATCGCCGTCCCTCGCGGTCAGTGAGTACCACTTGTTCACTGTACCGTGACGTAGAAAGAACAGGCTAGTTACATGTTAAAATGTTGCTGATTGAAAGTTGGATATTGATTGTTAATGATATGTTGTAGCTTAGTGCTAACTAAAGTTCTTTTCAACTTTGGGCAAAGTACATGAGAGAAATGCGTTTCTTGTTTGATTGCGGCTCTCTCATGTGCCTTAGCGTAAAGTTCTCCACAACCTGCTGCTAAAACTTGAAAGTAAGGTTCTACTAATTAGGCGAGTCCTTGCAAATGATTTTTACCTCATACAACCCATCACCCTCATGTAGAAGTTTCATGTTTAGGTGAGACGGGTCAGACTTGCTGAGCCTTCGTGCTCACTGCTTGTGTTTGAAGCTTTTGCAGGGTTCTATGAGGAAGGGACTCCCGAAGAGGAGACGGAACCCCAGGAGGGGAACCCCGTCGAGTGGGAGTCGTGCACGCCGCAGAGTTAGTGTGCGAGTGTGCTAGCAAGGACACGTTCGAGGGCTGAACGTGCACTTGATGCTTAGTCTACGCCCGCGAGTGTGGACTAAACTTATTTTGATGTAAACATGTTAATAAACTTGTTTATGTAATGAAGCTTCCGCTTCCGCTTTGTACCTTTGACGTGTGTTATACGGTGTTGTGCAACGCAGCACCCCTCAGCGTGATCCTGGCTCGACAGGACCAATGGGGTCGTGTCATGCCCCATCTCAGCATGTGGTTGGCACGGTAAAGCCAGGTTACATGCTCCATGAACCGGTCCTTAGGATCCAGGCAAGTACTAAACACAAACCCGAGTCTCGTGCACCCAGCACCAACCAAATCATCCAACTTGCCTTGATCCCTACCTCTACATAACTCATAACATCTCATTCAAGAGTATGGTAAATAAACTGATGATCTCATATCCCAATTATCCCATTCTAAGCATGGCTAAGCATAAGCATGTAAATGAATGATATGATAAAATAAATCACAATCCCAAGCTACAAGGAAACAAGATAATGCAATTCTAGGGAAACTTCCTAGCATGGGTTTCATATTTCAATTGACAATGCAAATAATTCTATCTACCTATCCTAGCATAGGATCAAAGTGGTCAAGGACACTTGCCTTCTTCTTGCTGCTCTGGGAATGCATAGTCCTGATCTTGGAAGGGAAGAACTTGCTCTGGGGCAGGTTCTACTCATGTCAATACACATAGCAAAAGAAAACACAATCCATAAGACATAGTTCACACTTCCACTTCATACAAACCACACATTCACATTTATGAAAGTCATTCACATTTCTATGTGTTGTGGTTACTCTATGTGTGTTGATTTTTGGCTTACATGCACTTTTAAACATGTTCATATGTTTTCTAACTTTTGTATTCAGATTTTATGTTTGCACACTATATATGAGTTTCCCATTTGAACAAATTCTTTATATTCAATTGATACACATCTTAGCTACCAAGTATGCATGGAAGGTATTTTCCTACTGCAAATGGGTTTTCAGACCTTCTACCAAACCCTAAACTGAAATCTTTGGATTTGGAGACTTCATTTATCCTTTTATAGTTATGCATACCTACTTTCCTATATTTTAAGATTTATTTTCTATACCTAATTGTGAAGTTTATTATGAAAATAATAAGACACATCATCTAAAAAGAATAGGTTCTGACCTGAAATATTAAATAATATATTTTTGAACTTCTCCTCTGATGTGAACTAATTTACATTTATTTTATAAATTTTCAGAATTATTTTCTAACCTAAAAATGTGTCCCTATAACTAATAAATGTGAATAATCAATTAGACAGATTCATTTCAACTTAAAATTTATTTTTAACTCACTCCAAAGTTTTCCAAGTGCTAGGAGAGTTCAAATTTGAATTTACAATGTGTTTGTCCCATCTTTTGAATTTTAAATACTAATCACATATTCAAATTCCTAAATTTAATATCATATAGGGTTAAAAAGGTAAATCACCCCACTACAGGGCCTATTATATTATTTTAAGAATTTCCAGGGGCCTAACTATGCATATCAGAGGGTTATTGCTAATTTTTATTTAGTCCAAGGGCTAAAACTGATTTTTAATTGAATTTTCATGAATTTCTGAAGTTCCAGGGGCTAGATAAGAAGTTTCTGGGGCTAGCTCGTATTTTCCGAGATCCCCAGGGGGTAGCACGTAAGAATCCCGGCCTTTATAATGTGGGGCTGACGTGGACCGTCCGATTTAAAACAGATGGCCGAGATTATAACGTCGAACCGGTACGCGGGGATTTAAATTCTACCGTGCGATTTAAAATAGACGGCGCACAAGCGGCCACGTCGCTTTGATCGAGCGCGGGCGGCGCTGCCCGGCGGCGGGAGGCGGCGATCTCGCCGGAAATCTTCGGATCTTCGTCAATTCTTCCTAAAACTGGGATTTCATGGCATAGATCGGTAGAGGGGAGGTCGGGGATCTCACCTCGGGGGTTTTCTTGAGCTCGGAGGTCCTGGAAAGCGGTCGGCGATGAGGTCCGAGGTGAATTCACGGCGAGGCTCATCGGCGCTGTGTTTGAAGCTCAAACCACCGAGTTTTCTGCACCTGCGTGATTCCCCGGAGGCAGTGGATCAAGATCAGCGCGTTAGATCAGAAATCCCGAGCGAAGATCGAGCGAAATTGGCCGGAGAAACTCGGGTTCTCACCGGAAGGAAAACGGCTGATCGTGGGTGAAAATCGGGGAGATGCCAGTGTTTATATAGCCGGGGAGGGGCGGCGTTCGGTTGTGATCGAGTTTGCGTCGTCCAGAACCGAAATTCTGCTGGGATACGCGAGTATCCGGGGCGGTTTTGATTCGGAGGAGAGAAGAGTCCCGGCCGGCCGAGCGCGGGCGCGAGGAGGAAGAAGGATGGCGGGCCCCACACATCAGCGAGAAAGGGAACGGGGCGCGCGACTACGGGCTGGCGCGGGGTGGGGTGGGCCGGCTGGTGGGTTTCGGCCCACTGGCCGGTTTTTTTCTGTTTTTATTTTTTCTTTTTCCATTCCTTTTCTGGTTTGAATTTGAATTTGAATTCCAACTAAATTTGAATTTCTGCAGCCCATGCAATACGTCCAAAATTTTTTAAATTCCCCTCTTAACAGGATTTTGGGGTGTTACAGCTCTACCCCCTTAAAAGAAATCTCGTCCTCGAGATTGGTGGTTCTAAGAAAACAATTCCGGAAACTGTGCCTTAAGTTCGTCTTCTTGCTCCCATGTGGCCTCCTCTTCCGAGTTATGCTTGCACTGCACCTTGCACATCCGGATTCTTTTATTTCTTGTGAGGCGTTCCATTGTCTCCAAAATCTTGGATGGTTGCACGGCATAAGACAGATCCTCAGCTACGTCAACCTCATTCATGGGTAACATCTCTTCAGGTGTTCTCAGACATTTCTTGAGCTGTGACACATGAAATACGTCATGCACATCTGATAGGCGAGCCAGTAATTCTAGTTGATACGCCACTTCGCCTTTCCTCTCCAGAACTTGAAAGGGTCTGATGTATCGAGGTGATAACTTCCCTTTCACCTTGAACCGACAAAGTCCTCGGATAGGGGACACCTTGAGATAGACATAGTCCCCCATGTTGAAAATGAGCTCTCTTCTTCGTACATCGGCATAGCTCTTTTGTCGTGTCTGTGCTATCCTCAAGTTGTTGCGAATTTCCCTCACTTTCGCCTCGGCTTCTTGTAGTACTTCGGGTCCAAACACTTTGCTTTCCCCCGTTTGGTTCCAAAATAGTGGAGTTCTACACTTCCTCCCGTACAAAGCTTCAAACGGTGACATCTTCATACTAGCCTGATAGCTGTTGTTATAGGAGAACTCCGCATACGGTAAGTTCTTATCCCAACTCCGATTGTTTTTTAGTGCGCACGCTCTCAGCATATCCTCAAGGATCTGATTGGTTCTTTCCATCTGTCCGTCAGTCTGGGGATGATAGGCAGAACTAAAGTTCAGATGGGTTCCCATGGTTTCATGCAGCTTCTGCCAGAACCTTGAGGTGAACTGTGTCCCTCGATCCGACACTATCTTCTTTGGTACTCCATGGTAACACACGATCCTTGACATGTATAAATCCGCCAATCTGGATCCGCTGTAGCTTTCTTTCACGGGGATGAAATGAGCTACCTTGGTTAGCCTGTCGATGATGACCCATATCGAATCATATCCTGATTGGGTCCTAGACAATCCCACTATGAAATCCATACCGATTTCTTCCCATTTCCGTTCAGGCACTTTGAGTGGTTGCAATAATCCCGCGGGTCGTTGATGTTCCGCTTTCACCGACTGACATGTGTCACATAGGGCAACATGTTCCGCGGCATCTCGCTTCATGCCATACCACCAATACCTGCTCTTGAGGTCCTGGTACATCTTCGTACTCCCAGGACGAATGGAATAGTCGGAATCGTGAGCCTCCTTCAAAATCAATTCACGGATCTCCTTTACTTCAGGCACACAGATTCTTTTCCCGTGCCACACCGTACCTTGTCCATCCTCTCTGAAACGAGGGGCTTTATTTTCCTTGATGAGTTGTCTGATTTCTTGTATCTTCTCGTCATTCTTTTGACCCTCGCGTATGTCTCGCTCTAGTGTGGAGTCCACTTCCATGGCGATGGCTTCACCACTATTCACCAGGCATAAATTGAGCCTTATAACCTCGTCCTTCAATTCTGCAGGCATGTCCTTCAAGCTCAACTTATTGACCTGCACTTTCCGACTTAAAGCATCTGCCACGACGTTTGCTTTCCCAGGATGATAGTTGATGCCCACATCAAAGTCATTGATTAGCTCTAACCATCTCCTTTGTCTGAGGTTGAGGTCTGGCTGTGTGAAAATGTACTTTAAACTCTTATGATCCGTATATATCGCTGTCCTCTTCCCCATCAAGTAGTGCCGCCAAATTTTCAATGCGTGTACCACTGCGGCTAGTTCTAGGTCATGTGTAGGATAGTTCTTCTCGTGCTTCCGGAGCTGCCGGGATGCATAAGCCACGACATGCCCTTCTTGCATGAGAACACATCCCAACCCGTTTCCAGAGGCATCGCAGTACACTGAAAAGTTCTTCTGCATATCTGGCATAACTAGCACTGGGGCTGTTGTCAATCTTTTCTTTAACTCCTGAAAACTCGTCTCGCACTGCGGCGTCCATGTGAATGTGATTCCCTTCTCCAACAGTTTGGTGAGGGGTCTCGAGATCTTAGAGAATCCCTCAATAAACCGTCGATAGTATCCAGCCAATCCCAAGAAGCTTCGAACTTCCCCGACATTCTCAGGGGTCTTCCACTTCTGTACATACTCGATCTTGGCGGGATCTACGGAGATTCCTCCCTCCGAGATGATATGTCCTAAGAAGGGAACCCTCTTCAGCCAAAACTCACACTTGCTCAACTTGGCATATAGTTGGTGTTCCCTCAGCTTCTGCAACACCAACCTTAGATGTTTCTCATGTTCCTCTTCATCTTTGGAGAAGATGAGAATGTCATCTATGAAAACCACCACAAATTTGTCCAGATATTCCATGAATACCTTGTTCATGAGATACATGAAGTATGTCGGGGCATTAGTTAGCCTGAAAGGCATGACGGTGTATTCATACAGTCCGTACCGAGATACGAAAGCTGTCTTTGGAATATCGGTTTGCCTTATCTTAAGTTGGTGGTATCCCGACCTGAGATCAATTTTCGAGAACACACAAGCTCCCCTCAACTGATCAAACAAGTCTTCAATGTGGGGTAATGGGTACTTGTTCTTGATGGTTACTTCATTTAAGGCACGGTAGTCTACGCATAACCTTTGGGTTCTGTCCTTCTTCGGCACAAATATCACTGGAGCTCCCCATGGTGAGGAACTAGGACGAATATACCTCTTCTCCGTCAATTCTCTTAAATGATCCTTGAGTTCTCCCAGCTGCTTGGAGTCCATCCGATAAGGTCTCTTGTATATCGGAGCTGTTCCAGGCACTAGTTCAATCGCGAATTCCACTTCACGATCGGGAGGCATACCTGGTAACTCCTCGGGAAAAACATCTGGATATTCCCTGATGATCCTGATCTCTTCCACCTTCACCTCAACTTGATTTAATTTAATGTCCCTCCTAGGCTCTTGTATTGTTATGAACTTTACTCTTGTGCCACTGAGGTGAGTTAGTTCCACCGTTCTGGTCGAACAATGGATGAGTCCCTTATGTTTGGTCAACCAATCCATACCCAAAATAATATCTATCCCTTGTGAATCTATCACTATGAGGTTAGTAGTAAATACTACCCCATTAATGTCTAATTCCACCTTGGGACACACTTGTCTTGTCCTTATTTCTCCACCTGGAGAGTTTACTGCTAGCACATGGTACATTTGTGTTGTTGCTAGGTCATGCTTCTTAACAAACCCTTGGGCAATGAACGAGTGGGTAGCACCAGAATCAAACAGCAGGGTTGCAATGTGTAAATTGGCAGGAAACTTACCAACTACCACGTCGGGTGCCTCTTGCGCTTCTTCCATGGTCACGTGGTTCACCCGTCCTCGCATTACATTCTGCTGTTGCGGCTGTACGGGCTTCTTCTTTGGGCACTTATGGGTGTAGTGCCCCACTTCACCACAGTTAAAGCATTGCACCCCAACCTTAGGTGCCTGGCCTTTGTTGTCTTGGGGTTGGTTTGGGGGGTCCTTGTACTGCTGGTCGAGGTTGGTATGTAGGGCGAGGCTGCTGTACAAACTGACGTTGTGGCTGTGCTGGTGCTGATGGAGGCCTGAAGTTCGGGTTGTACCCTCTCGGTGCAGAGTAGGGTACCTCAGCACGGCTCGTCTGCCCTGCGGGTTGCTGCATCAGACGTGGGTGGGTGTTGCTACCCGAGGCTTGGTGTGACCTTTCCGCCTTCCTCTTGTTCTCATTGTCCAAGGCCTTCAGCTTCCTTTCTACAACAAATGCTCTGTCCACCATCTTTTGGAAGCTTTCATACTCGTTGGAGGACATTGCACACTGCATTTCTGCGGTAAGTCCTTCCATGAAACGGTCCTGTTTCTGCTCAACAGTCTCTATGTCCCGTGGGGCATAACGGGATAGTTGAGTGAATTTAGTAAGGTATTCCCTCACAGTCATGTTTCCTTGCTGCAATCCCAAGAACTCCTTCCTCTTGTTTTTGAGTTCACCCCTTGGTATGTAATGGTTGCGGAAGCTACGCTTGAACTCTTCCCAAGTGATGTTCTCAGGGTCATGATGGGCAGCCACGTAAGCGGTCCACCAATTAGCAGCAGGTCCATGCAATTGGTGAGAGGCAAACAGCACCCTCTCATACCCTTGGCATTGTATAATCCTCATCTTGCTCTCAATGGTCTTTAGCCAATCATCTGCCTCCAGGGGTTCAGCAGCACTTGCAAACTTTGGAGGTTGAGTTCCTAGAAACTCACTCAACCTTGGTTGGCGTGGTGCAGCTTGTGGAGGTGGAGCATGGTGCAAGTTGGCCACCACTTGAGTCAGGTTCTGGATGAGCTGATTTTGATTCTCAAGCATTTGGTGGATGGGATCAACTCCTTCACGGCGTCCACCCCTGTCTTGGCTTCCAGAAAGGTGAGGGTTGCCTGCCTCATCGTTGTTGTTGGCAGGGTTGGCAGCACGACCCTTTCCTCTTCCGGCCATCTATCATGATCAACCAAATGTTAATTTAAAGCATTACGTATTAACTTACTTTAAGATTTTGAGAACTTATTTCATTTATATTTTCTGAGGATTTCTTGTCTTATGTGAACATAAATGCACTCTTAATTCATATGGGTTCACACTTCAAAGCAAGACAACCTGAAGAAGAGGTTGTGGACAAACGCCCATGGCTTCCACAACTCACGTCACACACCAAGCATTAACACACCATTAACTATGGTAACGACTCGGCTACTCGACATCCTGCTAAACTAAGGGAAGGACTCTACACTACTCGTATCACTGAGCTGGCTCCTCGGGATCTTCTTCATTATTGCGGCTGCCTTCTGACTCCGCTTTGGGTGGGGAGGCTGCTGGTGGAGAAGTGCGACGACGCCTGATCGCCCGACGATCTGGGGAGTCAGGAGTCCATGTGTCATTCACGGTGACACACAGTTCATTCCCATCTCCTCTTTCTCTCGCCCTCAAGCAGGCTCGAAGCAACGCCTCGGTTCCCTTCAGGGTGTCACGAACATCCTGAAGCTCCTGCTGACACTCCTGCAGTCGAGTGCTAAGCGTAGCAGCATCCTCCAAGCACAAGTCCATGGGCTCATGGGAAGTCCCCTGCTGCACTGGCGGGTACATGTACTCCGTTGTACCACTCTCGCGCTGGAGGACAACATGTACTCAGTCCTGTCCAGGTGACGATGATAGATGTGACTCTGACAGGTGATTGCCTCCCAGGTGACATCCTTCTCCGCATCGACCTGTGTCGCTCGACAAGCTAGAGAGCGGTGGATCTTGAGCAGCTGATTTTCGTGGATAATCCTCATCTCTGAACTCCATTCTTCCCTGTTCTCACGGATGGTCCTAGTGGAGCTATAGTGTATGATTAGCTTGCCCATATTGCCGGCGGCTTGGAGCATGCGTCGAAGACGGCGCAACAAGCCTCCTACTGCCAATCCGTAGGAGAGATACGTCACCGGACGGTTCTCCTCTCTCAGGGCAAGGGCAACTACGGGAACTCTCCCTCCGGTGGACTTGCGGGCGGTGCGGATCATGCGAACCATCTAAACCATAAAGCATTTAAAATTAAGTTAGATAAGATTTTAAGCAAAAATCCTATTTTGAATAAAAGATGGGGTAAGATGAATAAAAGTGACCCCGTTAAATAACACTTTTCAACCCACACCTTTGTAAAATAGTTTTTAAGAAAATAGGGTCCTTAAATACATCCATTTCTACCTAGGTCCACATTCCTACGGGCAACCTTGGCTCTGATACCACTTCTGTCACACCCGGTTTCTCCGAAGAACAACCGAGTGAATATCACATGTATGCCAGGATCATTTTCTCATACATGTGATGACAAATAGTGAAGCATCATTTATTACAAGCCAGGTATCAAATATAAATAAGTCTTACATAGCATATGTCTCGACGGGCGATAGTAAGTTCATAACAAGTAAATAAAATAGCAGTGGAAATATTATTCTTGTGGGCTCCATCACAGGCGTTGCCCGGGGGACTCCATGAACCTAGAATCCTTCTACGGGTCCGAAGTCTTGGTCATTGAACACTACATCATCCCCTTGACCTGAGCAGCAATTTAAACCAACAAATATGCAAGGTTGAGTACCGTTGGTACTCAGCAAGTGTGGGAATGTTATATCATGCATGGCTAGAACAAGGAGAGGTTGAACTCATGGTTAAAGCACTACGCAATTAATACCTATCACCTTAGCTTATAAGGCACCTACATTACTACATAGATGAAATGGTCCCAAACTCCCAACCCATCATCATAATCAAATAATCATAACATCATTTCCAATGTTAAGCTCCCCGCTTAACATCCTCAACTTCCAAAGCCATCAATCCTCTAATCATGAATAAGTCCAAGCCGCTCTTGACCGTGAGCATGGCTGTCATGACAGTTTTGACTCTGCAGAGTTTGCACCACTGTACCCATAGGTAGTGATTTCATCCCCCGTTGCCGGGTGGAGTGAAAGAACCTCCATTATGCCAGTGGCTACGAACAACATTCACACTTCCCAGGTGTGTAGCCAGGAGATCACTACGAAGTCTTTACAAAGGGATTCCCGACGAGCGTGGGCCCACTGAGGTTTCACCCCTAACAGCATACAAGAGGCTCCAACCCCGCTGCAGTGGCCCCCTCTTGAGCCTTGCGGTTCATATGGTAGTCCAGCTGACACTTACTCCCCGCACCATCCAACACACCCATACTACGCCGGGGATACACCTAATTAATTGGCCAAGCTGCCCCATCTCAGCATGTGGTTGGCACGGTAAAGCCAGGTTACATGCTCCATGAACCGGTCCTTAGGATCCAGGCAAGTACTAAACACAAACCCGAGTCTCGTGCACCCAGCACCAACCAAATCATCCAAATTGCCTTGATCCCTACCTCTACATAACTCATAACATCTCATTCAAGAGTATGGTAAATAAACTGATGATCTCATATCCCAATTATCCCATTCTAAGCATGGCTAAGCATAAGCATGTAAATGAATGATATGATAAAATAAATCCCAATCCCAAGCTACAAGGAAACAAGATAATTCAATTCTAGGGAAACTTCCTAGCATGGGTTTCATATTTCAATTGACAATGCAAATAATTCTATCTACCTATCCTAGCATAGGATCAAAGTGGTCAAGGACACTTGGCTTCTTCTTGCTGCTCTGGGAATGCATAGTCCTGATCTTGGAAGGGAAGAACTTGCTCGGGGGAAGGTTCTACTCATGTCAATACACATAGCAAAAGAAAACACAATCCATAAGACATAGTTCACACTTCCACTTCATACAAACCACACATTCACATTTATGAAAGTCATTCACATTTCTATGTGTTGTGGTTACTCCATGTGTGTTGATTTTGGCTTACATGCACTTTTAAACATGTTCATATGTTTTCTAACTTTTGTATTCAGATTTTATGTTTGCACACTATATATGAGTTTCCCATTTGAACAAATTCTTTATATTCAATTGATACACATCTTAGCTACCAAGTATGCATGGAAGGTATTTTCCTACTGCAAATGGGTTTTCAGACCTTCTACCAAACCCTAAACTGAAATCTTTGGATTTGGAGACTTCATTTATCCTTTTATAGTTATGCATACCTACTTTCCTATATTTTAAGATTTATTTTCTGTACCTAATTGTGAAGTTTATTATGAAAATAATAAGACACATCATCTAAACAGAATAGGTTCTGACCTAAAATATTAAATAATATATTTTTGAACTTCTCCTCTGATGTGAACTAATTTACATTTATTTTACAAATTTTCAGAATTATTTTCTAACCTAAAAATGTGTCCCTATAACTAATAAATGTGAATAATCAATTAGACAGATTCATTTCAACTTAAAATTTATTTTTAACTCACTCCAAAGTTTTCAAAGTGCTAGGAGAGTTCAAATTTGAATTTACAATGTGTTTGTCCCATCTTTTGAATTTTAAATACTAATCACACATTCAAATTCCTAAATTTAATATCATATAGGGTTAAAAAGGTAAACTCACCCCACTACAGGGCCTATTATATTATTTTAAGAATTTCCAGGGGCCTAACTATGCATATCAGAGGGTTATTGCTAATTTTTATTTAGTCCAAGGGCTAAAACTGATTTTTAATTGAATTTTCATGAATTTCTGAAGTTCCAGGGGCTAGATCAGAAGTTTCCGGGGCTTATTTTCCGAGATCCCAGGTGGTAGCACGTAACAATCCCGGCCTTTATAATGCAGGGCTGACGTGGACCGTCCGATTTAAAACAGACGGCCGAGATTATAACGTCGAACCGGTACGCGGGGATTTAAATTCTACCGTGCGATTTAAAATAGACGGCGCACAAGCGGCCACGTCGCTTTGATCGAGCGCGGGCGGCGCTGCCCGGCGGCACGCTGCGGCGATCTCGCCGGAAATCTTCTGATCTTCGTCAATTCTTCCTAAAACTGGGATTTCATGGCATAGATCGGTAGAGGGGAGGTCGGGGATCTCACCTCGGGGGTTTTCTTGAGCTCGGAGGTCCTGGAAAGCGGTCGGCGATGAGGTCCGAGGTGAATTCACGGCGAGGCTCATCGGCGCTGTGTTTGAAGCTCAAACCACCGAGTTTTCTGCACCTGCGTGATTCCCCGGAGGCGGTGGATCAAGATCAGCGCGTTAGATCAGAAATCCCGAGCGAAGATCGAGCGAAATTGGCCGGAGAAACTCGGGTTCTCACCGGAAGGAAAACGGCTGATCGTGGGTGAAAATCAGGGAGATGTCGGTGTTTATATAGCCGGGGAGGGGCGGTGTTCGGTTGTGATCAAGTTTGCATCGTCCAGAACCGAAATTCGGCTGGGATACGTGAGTATCCGGGGCGGTTTTGATTCGGAGGAGAGAAGAGTCCCGGCCGGCCGAGCGCGGGTGCAAGGAGGAAGAAGGATGGCGGGCCCCACACGTCAGCGAGAAAGGGAACAGGGTGCGCGACTGCGGGCTGGCGCGGGGTGGGGTGGGCCGGCTGGTGGGTTTCGGCCCACTGGCCGGTTGTTTTCTGTTTTTCTTTTTTCTTTTTCCATTCCTTTTCTGGTTTGAATTTGAATTTGAATTCCAACTAAATTTGAATTTCTGCAGCCCATGCAATACGTCCAAAAAATTTTAAATTCCCCTCTTAATAGGATTTTGGGGTGTTACATTTCCTGCATCACCATCCTTGGGAGCAATGATATTCCTCATTGATTGTTGGGGGCTTGTACGGATAGTGGCCATCATAAAGAAAATTGAGCTCATTCTTGTCAAGCGGCTTGGTGCTGTGAACAGTGAGCACATTTTCTAAAGTGTCCTCTAAATCTAGACACTTGGCAAAATCCACAATTGAGATTGTATATTGTTGGACATTTGTCATCCAAGTAATTCTGATAGCATTCTTTTGTGAGAAGTAGCATGTGGAGTATAATTGAGCAATGACTTCATTGTCCCAATCATATTTGAAGGCCACGAGATCCTTCAAACCATGGAGCTCCACAGAAGTTAGGACTTGATCAAAAGCATCAACATGCTTCTATCCCATGTAATCCTAATCTATCCATTGATTCTTTGCTATGGGATTTTTCATTTTGAGGTACACTGTGAGGCCCGGTGATCGCAGTGGGTGGTGCCGTGCGATGCGGCACCCAACAACATGCACGAAAGAGACATAAGAACATAACGGACCCATTTTTATTACTCAAGATAATTTCTTTTACAACATAATGTACACACGCAGCGGAAATTAAAATTTGCTGGACAAACTAGTCACTCTCGACCCTAACTACGCCGAAGAGAAGTCGTTCAGCCCGTGAACGCTTCCTACTAGCTTCACCAAAGAAAGGCAGCGGCTAGGTTTCCGATGAGTTGAACAAACCGTGAGATTCATCGTCCCACCGAACAACCCTCTTCATAGCAGGCATCCTGCTACCTGCAAAAACAACTCAGAAGCAACCCTGAGCACTAAGGATCAGCAAGACTTAACCGTCACTCCTAAACATGTAACTGTAAATGCAGGGGTAGTAAGATAGTAGGAACAGGGATTTACAAAATGCAGCTTGACTAAACTTGATCCTTATATTCAGATTCTTATAGACTTCATTTTTGTGGTCCTCACGCCTCACAACATCGGAAGTACACAATCAAACAAGAAACGCTTATCCCGATGTTGCTAGCCTAAGGTGGAATTGAAATTTAGTTGGCTCTATATCTACTTCAGTCAAGGTTCCAATACAGTGATTAATCCACAAACAACAAGTTAAGAGACTTAGTTCCTCTTCTTACTAAGTCACGGTGCAGTGGGCAAGTATGCTCAATCCTCTTCCGCGAGCGACGGTGATTCGAATCAATAACAACCCGGAATACACGACACATACAACCACCTCGAAAGACTCTCTCAAGAGCTCTTTCTTACGTTGTATGCAGCAACCTTTCACACGACACCCCGACATAGAAAAACGCTTCACGCCGAGCAGGATGGTCCTCTACGCGGACACGTCGAAGTTGCCCACTAAAGTATTTACACCTCCCGCCTTCTCAACGCCATTCCCACGCGAAGGATGAGTTTCTATATCACGGTCCATCGAGTTACATCGGTTTCATGGGTCCCATACCACACTATATATCCGGTACAGCTCAATCTTGTCCAGCAGGGCCGCATACATATGGTCCTTAACCTACACGAACGGGGCTACAACCAACCTCCACATTTGCCTTACCATCCCGGTCTAGGCCAAATATGGTCTCAAGCATTGTCACACCCATCGCAGGTCAAGACCAACCTTGAGCAATCTCCATCCTACAGGAACATCCCCGTCCCCATCTCATTTTCATGAGGGTGCTCTTATCATTAACCTCTCGCGAGTAACTCCATTACTCGAACTTTCTAGCGAGTAGCTTTTTACTACTCGACTTCTACCGAGCTAGCTACAACATTAGCCTGGCATCTACAACGAGGCAAATCCTACACTAAACCTTCTACCCAGGAATGTGATAGTCACGCAATTGGGTTTCAATCATCCTAGACATAATGCACAATATCAAGTCTAATAACCATGAGGTGAAGTAAAGCAAAATTTAAAACGGTGACGATATGCAAACCGGGGCTTGCCTTGCTCAACGGTTTTGTTAGAAGCTAGGAGTTAGTGTTCCTCCGGAGAATCCTCCAAGCTTGTTACGAGATGGAGATCCTCGCTGCGGAGTTGAGTCCTCGTCGAACGTCGACGTCACGTGCTATTAAGATGATTTATGCACATGTATTCAAAAGCAATTTAGAAAATGATTCAAAACTGTTGTACTAGTTAAATCACACCTAAAAGTTATAAACAACAGCAAGGTTTCTGTTGTTGGATCTAAACCTTAGAGATGATGAAAGCTAGGTGAAAAGGAGATACTAGTAATCACCATGTGATTAAGTCCATTATATGAATACTTAAACCTAAAAGATGGTAGCTCAAGTTCCAGAGTTCAAATGAAGCTGAGAATTTAACCACAGCTTCTATGGAAGGTATTTAGGCAGTGTGCAAAAATTGAGATCATGAAATGGCTTCATATGAGAACAACAAATCCTTATGTGGTTTTCATTAACCTGCCTTTAACCGCTAGATATTAAGTTTTCCTATGCTGTAAAGTAGACTTTTTGTGAAGTACAAAATGTCCTGAGTCCATAGGAATTGGTTTTACCATTTTTGGAGTTTACTACATGGAGATATGGATTTTAGAAGGATTGGGAAAAAGCTGAAATTGTCTCTGTTCATTTTTCCCAATTTTCAGAGACATAAGGAATGAACACATCATTTGACCAAGCAAATGAGATCCAATGCCTCTGAAAGTTTTACTGAAGTTCAAGGAATTTTAGAAGAATGTCCTGTCCAAATTTGGGAATTTTCCAATAAACAGAAGTCCTGCAAAATTCATACAAGATTTTCATTAAATGAATTAATGATCCAAATCCAAGGATTTTCATAAACATTGGGCTGCACCACTGGATAGTACTCTTTGAGAGGAATCCAAAAAAATTTGTTTCACAATTTTTGGACACTCCTACACAAAGTTATGGCTCTCCAAAGTTTGATCTGAATTGGGAAAATCTGTAAAATGTTTAAATGCCGACAGTGGGTCCCACCTGTCATCCCTAACCTCCAGACTCGCGCCAAACAGGGCAGTGGCGGCTCCCTCCGGTGAGGTCGCCGGAAGGGCACTTCCCAGCCACCTCCAGACCCCCTGCTGCCCCCCCCCCCCCATATTTCCCCACGCTGAGCACGTTGGTGAGGTCGCCGGCGGCTGAAACTCGCCGGAAAACAGGGCGCACCGGCCACAGCAAACCCTAGGGCTCCGGCGAGGTCTTGCACGGTGAGTTCTCCACCAAATGGCCGGTTCTTGGGCTCTACAGCACCAGGGGATCATGTAGAAGACCGGCATGAGGTCTAAACAAGCTGGAGAGGGCTCTAAACCTATCGGCACTGTGCGCCCGATAGGGTCCAGCGGTATACCCTCTAAAAGAGCTCAGATTTCTCACTCTACACTCAATTTCTTGGTCTAAAATCGATGGAGGAGGTTTGCTAGGCAGTTAACATCCTGTGTGTGAAGTTTGAGACCCAACAAACACGATTTGAGGACGAATTTTACAATTCCTTACCTCAAGGTCCGTTTCTGCCGCCCGGGAGAAAAACTTGAAATTCTCCCTCTGTGGTCAATGGCTAGGGCTGAGCTTTGGGGGTGAGCAACTAGGCTTGTAGGTGCACAGATGGGGTGGCTTGCTTGGGCGTGATCCCTCCTGGTTTGGGCTGGCCACGGTAATCAGTTTTGGCTCCTTCAGTTTCAACTCGCGAGCAGCAGAAGCTTTGCTGTTTCTAGGCGCCAGCGAGCTTGGGACGGCGGGGTGAAGTTGCTAACCGGCTAGAGCACGCTGGTGCGCTGTTATTTTCTCTGGGGAGCTCGGGCAAAGGAAGTTCGGTGGTGGCTGTGTGATCGGGAGGAAACAGAGTTGGTCGCTGTGTTCTTATCGGGTGGCAAACGCACGGGAGCGAGGAAGACTGAGGAGGAAGCGAAGAAACGTTGTTGCACTTGTGCTGTCGTGATCAGGACGAGCAGAAGGCGAGCAAGCAGGAGCTGGTGTCGGCCGGCGGAAGTTGGCGCCTGTGCGCTGTCCACGTGATACAGAGAAGACTTCGGGTTGAAGTCTACTGTTATGTAGGCCCCATGTCCCCCTCTTATCCTCCGGTTCCGGATAAAATAGCAAACGAGCTCCAAATTTGACTAAACTTGGAGGATAAGTCAAAAGAATTATGAGGAACTCAAATCTGAAATGAGATTTTGAAATTGAGTTTGTTTGGTTCAAAATTCAAATTTGAGTTTGAATTTGAACGTGGCCTCATTTAATCCTCGGAATAAATAGTATACGAGCTCCAAAATTATTCCAATTTGGACCAGAAGCTCCTTAGTACCTGGAAATTGTACTGGTGAATTCATTTGCATGTATTTGGCAATCTGAATATGAATCCTTTTAAAAGGGTCAACATTGTGTTTAAATTTCCTCCACTCTCCTCATAGAAAGGGTGCACATGAGTTAGAGTTTTTGGGAGTGTAATTCTTTCCCCTAGGTTAACATGTGTTGAGCATGGGCTAGAGAAATTTTTTAACTCCCTCACCTGTCCATATTTGTGTTCATCATTTCATGTGACGCAACTATAGTCTTTTATCGCCTTAACTTTGTTTCATAAGTTGACATCAAACTTTACAAAAGTTAGAGCTGTTACATTCCTCCCCCCTAAAAGAATCTCGTCCCGAGATTACAAAAAGAAATAAGAAGGGAGCATGACTACTGGACATATGGTACAAACAAGTAGGGAAAATTTAAACGGAGAAATTCCTCGCTTTCCCACGTGGCTTCATCAGCAGTGTGGTTGCTCCACATGACTTTGTAAAATCGCCAATGTCTGATTTCTTGTGGCGCGAGTCTTCTCGTCCATAATCTGTATCGGATACTCAGAATAAGTGAGATCCGGTTGAAGATCCTCAATGTTCTCCATATGAACTGCGGTTGGGTACTTAAGACATTTCCGCAGCTGAGAGACGTGGAAAACATTGTGAATACCCAAAAGTGACGTCTGTAACTCCAGACGATAGGCCATGGGTCTGCATATCTCAATGACAGCAAATGGCCCGATAAATCGCAGAGCGAGCTTTCCCTTCACTCCGAAACGATGAACTCCTTTCATCGGAGAGACACGAAGATAAACATGGTCCCCGATGTCAAAGTGAAGAGGTCGACGTCTTTTGTCTGCATAGCTTTTCTGCCAAGATTGAGCAGCCTTTAAATTGGCTTGGATCACTCGCACTCGTTCCTTGGCTTCATTCACAAGATCAATCCCGTAGACCACTCTCTCGCCGGACTCACACCAATTGAGCGGTGTGCGGCACTTCCGGCCATAAAGAGCTTCATACGGGGCCATCTTGATGCTGGATTGATAACCGTTATTATATGAGAATTCTGCTAACGGTAGATGGTCATCCCAATTCTTCCCATGATTGATGACACATGCCCGTAGCATATCCTCCAGAATCTGATTTATCCTCTCCGTTTGACCATCAGTTTGCGGATGATACGCTGAACTCCGAATTAACTTGGTTCTCAAGGAAGCATGCAGTTGCTCCCAAAATCTGGATACGAACAACGCACCTCGGTCAGACACGATGGTGCGGGGAACCCCGTGTAAACACATGATTCTTGAGATGAACAGCTCTACATACTTCTTTGCCACATATTTAGTATGGACTGGAATAAAATGGGCGGTTTTGGTCAAACGATCGACGATTACCCAAATAGAATCATGCTTGTTGCTGGTCATGGGTAAACCGATGATGAAGTCCATACTTATGTCTTCCCACTTCCATGCTGGAACCTTCAGCGGTTGAAGTGGTCCGGCTTTCCTCATATGATCGGCTTTAACCCGCCGACACGTATCACACTCGGATACGTACTTCGCAATCTCTCTCTACACACGGTGTCCACTAGAACTTAGATTTTAAGTCCTGGTACATCTTATTGCTTCCCGGATGAATGGAGTACTTGGATAAATGCGCTTCATCCAATATCTTCCTCCGCAATTTCATATTTCGGGGTACAACTATTCGGTTGTTAAACCATAGAGTACCCTCTTTATCCCTGCGGAACATCTTCAACTCAGCGCTGTCCACTCTCCTCCAGACGTGGGACATACCCTTGTCTCTCTTCTGAGCCTCTACAATCTCATCTCGGATTGTAGGAATAAGAGCGAGGTTGAACAGCGATCCATAGGGAAGTAAGCGCAGGATTGGTTCTCATTCTTCATGTGCAACCATGGCTAAATGGTGAATGTGGGCTTTCCGACTAAGTGCATCGGCAACCACATTCACTTTACCCGGGTGGTAATGAATTTCAAGTTCGTAATCCTTGATCAATTCGAGCCATCTTCGCTGCCTCATATTCAGTTCCTTCTGTGTGAAGATGTACTTCTAGCTTTTGTGGTCAGTGTAGAGATGTACTAGATTGCCTAGTAGATAATGTCTCCACATTTTCAATGCTAAGACCACTGCAGCTAGTTCAAGGTCGTGCATCGGGTAATTCTGCTCATGACCCCTGAGTTGTCGGGATCCATACGTGACCACACGTCCTTCTTGCATCAACACACAACTCAAACCAATGCCGGATGCATCACAATAGACATCAAAAGGCTTTGTGGTGTCTGGCTAGGCCAAAACTGGAGCTGTAGTAAGATACTTCACTAAAGATTGAAAAGCTTGTTCGCATTAATTGCTCCAATCATACATGGTGCTTTTCTTCAACAGCACCGTCATAGGTTTAGCGACTTTGGAGAAGTTTGGAATGAATCTCCGGTAATAACCCGCTAAACCTAGAAAACTCCTCACTTCATGAATAGATGTTGGAGATTTCCAGTTCAGCACTTGCTCGATTTTACTTGGGTCCACAGCGATGCCTTCCGCTGAAATAATATGCCCAAGAAACGGCACTCTGCTGATCCAAAACTCACATTTACTGAACTTTGCATAAAGCTTGTGATCTCTCAAGCGTTGGAGTACAATACGCAAATGTTCAGCGTGTTCTTCTTCTGACTTTGAATAGACCAAGATGTCATCGATGAAAACCACGACGAACTTGTCTAACTCCGGCATGAACACAGAGTTCATGAGATACATAAAATGAGCCGGAGCATTGGTCAATCCAAAGGACATGACAAGATATTCATACAGACCATATCTTGTCGAGAACGCCGTCTTAGATACGTCTTCTGCCCGGATTTTTATCTGGTGACACCCGTATCGAAGATCCATCTTGGAGAATACCTTAGCACCCACTAGTTGATCAAACAAAATATCAATGCGCGGTAGTGGATACTTATTCTTTATAGTGACAGCATTCAGTGGACGATAATCTACGCATAGTCTCAAAGTCTCGTCCTTCTTCTTCATGAAGAGTGCGAAACAGCCCCAAGGTGATGAACTTGGGCATATAAAACCTTTTTCCATGAGGTCATTAAGCTGCTCCTTCAATTCTGCGAGCTCCTTCGGTGCCATTTTGTATGGTCGCTGAGAAATAGGTGTTGTTCCCGGTGCTAGTTCAATCTTGAACTCTACATCACGTTCGGGCGGCATGCCCGGCAAGTCTTCGGGAAACACATCTGGATATTCACATACCACTGGAATATCCTCAAGTTTAGGAGCTTCAATCTGATGCACCGCTGCAACTCGTTGTGATGGATCCACAAGATTCAATGTGTTGCAACCGTGTATTGGGGAATTCAGTTGGACAGTCTGAGAGCTAATATCAAAGATAGCTCCATAATGTGTCAACCATGACATCCCCAAGATAATATCAATCCTTTGGCCTTTGAGTATGATAAGGCTCGCAGGATAGGTGTTTCCACCCAAACATAAAGGTGCCCGAGAGACCATTTTATTAGTTGAAATCTTGCCTCCGGGTGAGCTGATATGAAACGGATGCTTAACTGTGCTAAATGGAAGATTATTCTTCAGCACATAGTCTCTGCTAATAAAATTGTGGGTGGTCCCGGAATCAAACAAAATGAAAGTGGGCTGTTCATGTAACGTGAACATGCCCGCTAAAACTGGTTCGCCTTTAGCAATGTCCTCAATAGCAGTGTAATTAACCCTGCAAGCTTTTGAAAGATTCTTCTTTGAATGTTCATGATGCTGATCTGAGCATTGACGAGACAACACACGAGTGTGACTCTGCTCAGCACCATGACGGTTCTGTGTTGCAGAAATCCTCAGCTCTCTACTAACACGAGGTGGAGATAAACTGTGCACAGCTGGTTGGGGTAGGGTCGCACAAACAATTTCTGATAATTACTGTTGAGGTGGAGGCTCATAAGTGATCAACTCCAGCCGTGGTTGTGAGAGTTGCACCACTGGCTGAATTTTTTGCCTAACTGGCAAGTAATATCGCACTCGATAGTTCGGACGAACCTCGATATCACTGTCTGGCGGTATAATTCTTTTCAACTCCGCTTCACAACGGAGATGCATGTCTTCTTTAATGATAGCAGCATTTACCAACTCATTGTAAATACCGTTATTGAACAAGGTCACTTGTTCCTTAAGTTTGACATTCAAACCTCGGAAGAAATATTCACACTTCAACGCTTCCGAGTCTACCATATGCGTGGCGTATTGCATCAAGTCTTCAAACTCTTTGAAGTACTCGTACGCATTCCTTTTCCCCTTGCTTTAACTCCAGAATGTCTTGATACTTTGTTCGAAGAATTCCCGAACAAATGTGGCATGCCCAGAAAACAGTCCGGAATTCATCCCACGTCACGCGATGACCTTCAGGAAGAGTAGCGATGTACTCCGCCCACCAAGCTCCAGAAGCTCCGTGGAGTTGTTGAGCGGCAAATAGAGGCTTCTGGTACTCATCGCACTCAAGCATCTCGAACTTAGCTTCAATACATTGAAGCCAATGAGCCGACTCAAACGGTTCTTTCGCTTCCAAGAAAACCGGTGGTTGTCTTGCTAGATAATCCAAATAGGTGCTTGGCGGGGGATTTTTCTGTAGTGTTTCCTGTCGTATGCTTTGTCGCACCAACAGATCCAGAGACTCAGCCATCTTTGCCACGATTTCCGCCAATCTGGTTGATGATGTTGGCACTTCTTGTTGTGGCGAATTACTTTCACCATGACTCAACTCACCAAACTCACTCCTGGAATGAGCACGATCCATGCTGCAAGAGTGAGCAATTTCCTGTTAAAATTCAAAGTATAAACTCAACTTGAATTGAAAACATAACCGTAAAAGCATCACATCAATAATGCAGCACATATAATCTAACCAGGGTTTCGACAATTCTGAAATCTATAAAACGTGAGAAAGTTTGTCCAAACCGTTAATTCCAACAGTAGGAAAAACTGAAAAATAACTCAAGAACATGTTATGGAGCTTAGAGAAGTCTAAAACATCCCTGTCCACAACAAGTCCTAAGTTAACATAGGCAATAAGCACTACTCTGTTCAGAATGACCAATTGGTATTAACCCCAGAATTTAAATATGAAAATGGCAATTTCATATCTCGAGTTGAATATCAAAGTTATAGTTAACTTCAATATCTTTCCAACAAGTATTCATTTGCCTTCATATATGTTCTGGATCAAAAATTGTGATATTTCAAAGTTAACAGGAATCTGGAACAATTTTGACAGCACCTCCTTTGAAGGTAGCTGTTTTGTCCGCAAGATTTCATCACTTTAAACTCCAAATCTGGAGAAACTTTGAACTACAAAGTCATAGAATATATCACAAGCTTTCCAACGGTGTATTACTTGACCCTTAGAAATTTTTCTACAGAATGTTATGGTCGAAATACAGAAATTTCCAGAGACCAATTTATGACTTCCCTGTTTTTGGGCAGTTCACACACCTCTGAGAATTTCATCCATTTGGAGGGTGATTCTGATCTGTAGCTCTACTGAAGAGTTGTAGAAGACTTCAATAGCTTTCCAGAAATGTATCACTCACCTCCATTGATTCAACCAAATAAAAGTTATGTCCTGTTCAACTTCAGAAAATATTCAGCCGAAAACAGGGGAGGTTATTCCTAAGTCTTGGTGAATGAATTTATACTCCCAATTGACTCTTAGTTCAATATAGGAGTTCATTAACCCCGAATAGAATCCTAGACTCCAAATTTACTCTTTTTCTTTTCAAACCTTCTTTTTCATGCAGTTCAAAACATATCACGGTACTACGTTTCCTCACCAAATTAAAATCCTAACCGGCTTTATACCGGCTTATACGTCTCAAGTGGTGGCACTAAAACGATCACTCACAAACGTTTTCTACATGGCATGTACTACTCGTGGTTAAGATACCTGCAGAAAATCACTCAACAGTGATGCACTCAATGGTTTGTCATTACAGGCAGGTCCATATCATAGTAAAAACATATGCCCTGTATCATTGCCATACGGGCCGTCCTTGAGTCAAGCCACTTCTCAAGGTACATGATCGGGTTATTCACCACCCGACGGGGTCTCCACACCTTTGCAATAAAGCACACTGGTGGAACAGCACTTTTGTATGCCTCATAGGACATGAAGAGTCCTAGAGAACACGCTTCGTGTTACAAACCACACGATGGGGTCTCCTCCTCTTGCCCCTGGGTTTGTGCACTGGAGGCTAGTGCATTTCATATGTCTCTAAGACAGGAAGAGTCATAGAAAACATATTCACTTCCCGTCCATTGCTGAACGGAACATCCCACACTACTTTCCTCGTATGGGTGAGCTAACCGAAATTGATCCGCTTTCGGTGGCGTTCCTTACCATTCTTACCTCCACGTAGGTGCGTCGTTACTGAATTTAAATACTGAAGAGTAACACATTGTTAGCTTGCCACCTTAAGTAATTATGCTAATAATACTCCTTATGTGGGCATACAATATGTTCCTCACTCGTATACTCCTAAGTTTTCAAAAATATACCCTTTTATGCATGCTATTCCCAATGCGGCTCTGATACCACGCTGTGAGGCCCGGTGATCGCAGTGGGTGGTGCCGTGCGATGCGGCACCCAACAGCATGCACGAAAAGAGACATAAGAACATAACGGACCCATTTTTATTACTCAAGATAATTTCTTTTACAACATAATTTACACACGCAGCGGAAATTAAAATTTGCTGGACAAACTACTCACTCTCGACCCTAACTACACCGAAGAGAAGTCGTTCAGCCCGTGAACGCTTCCTACTAGCTTCACCAAAGAAAGGCAGCGGCTAGGTTTCCGATGAGTTGAACAAACCGTGAGGTTCATCGTCTCACCGAACAACTCTCTTCATAGCAGGCATCCTGCTACCTGCAAAAACAACTCAGAAGCAACTGTGAGCACTAAGGCTCAGCAAGACTTAGCCGTCACTCCTAAACATGTAACTCTAAATGCAGGGGTAGTAAGATAATAGGAACAGGGATTTGCAAAATGAAGCTTGACTAAACTTGATCCTTATATTCAGATTCTTATAGCCTTCATTTTTGTGGTCCTCACCCCTCACAACATCGGAAGTCCACAATCAAACAAGAAACACTTATCCCGATGTTGCTAGCCTAAGGTGGAATTGAAATTTAGTTGGCTCTATATCTACTTCAGCCAAGGTTCCAATACAGTGATTAATCCACAAACAGCAAGTTAAGAGACTTAGTTCCTCTACTTACTAAGTCACGGTGCAGTGGGCAAGTATGCTCAATCCTCTTCCGCGAGCAACGGTGATTCGAATCAATAACAACCCGGAATACACGACACATACACCTGCCTCGAAAGACTCTCTCAAGAGCTCTTTCTTACGTTGTATGCAGCAACCTTTCACACGACACCCCGACATAGAAAAACGCTTCGCGCCGATCAGGATGGTCCTCTACGCGGACACGTCGAAGTTGCCCGCTAAAGGATTTACACCTCCCGCCTTCTCAACGCCATTCCCACGCGAAGGATGAGTTTCTATATCACGGTCTATTGAGTTACATCGGTTTCATGGGTACCATACCCCACTATATATCCGGTACAGCTCAATCTTGTCCAGCAGGGCCGCATACATACGGTCCTTAACCGACACGAACGGGGCTACAACCAACCTCCACATTTGCCTTACCATCCCGGTCCAGGCCAAATGTGGTCTCAAGCATTGTCACACCCATCACAGGTCGAGACCAACCTTGAGCGCTCCATCCTACAGGAACATCCCCATCCCCATCTCATTTTCATGAGGGTGCTCTTATCATTAACCTCTCGGGAGTAACTCCATTACTCGAACTTTCTCGCGAGTAGCTTTTTACTACTCGACTTCTACCGAGCTAGCTACAACATTAGCCTGGCATCTACAACGAGGCAAATCCTACACTAAACCTTCTACCCAGTGATGTAATAGTCATGCAAGTGGGTTTCAATCATCCTAGACATAATGCAGAATATCAAGTCCAAGAACCATGAGGTGAAGTAAAGCAAAATTTAAAACGGTGACGATATGCAAACCGGGGCTTGCCTTGCTCAACGGTTTTGTTAGAAGCTAGGAGTTAGTCTTCCTCTGGAGAATCCACCAAGCTCGTCATGAGATGGAGATCCTCGCTGCGGAGTTGAGTCCTCATCGAACGTCAACGTCACATGCTATAAGATGATTTATGCACATGTATTCAAAAGCAATTTAGAAAATGATTCAAAACTGTTGTACTAGTTAACTCACACCTAAAAGTTATAAACAACAGCAAGGTTTCTGGTGTTGGATCTAAACCTTAGAGATGATGAAAGCTAGGTGAAAAGGAGATACTAGTAATCACCATGTGATTAAGTCCATTATATGAACACTTAAACCTAAAAGATGGTAGCTCAAGTTCCAAAGGTCAAATAAAGCTGAGAATTTAACCACAGCTTCTATGGAAGGTATTTAGGCAGTGTGCAAAAATTGAGCTCATGAAATGACTTCATATGAGAACAACAAATCCTTATGTGGTTTTCACTAACCTGCCTTTAACCCCTAGATATTAAGGTTTCCTATGCTGTAAAGTAGACTTTTGTGAAGTACAAAATGTCCTGAGTCCATAGGAATTGGTTTTACTGTTTTTGGAGTTTACTACTTGGAGATATGGATTTTAGAAGGATTGGGAAAAAGCTGAAATTGTCTCTGTTCATTTTTCCCATTTTTCAGAGACATAAGGAATGAACACATCATTTGACCAAGCAAATGAGGTCCAATGCCTCTGTAATTTTTACTGAAGTTCAAGGAATTTGGGTAGAATGTCCTGTCCAAATTTGGGAATTTTCCAATAAACAGAACTCCTGTAAAAATTCATACAAGATTTTTTATAAATGAATTAATGAGCCAAATCCAGGGATTTTCATAAACATTGGGCTGCACCCCTGGATAGTACTATTTGAGGGGAATCCAACAAAATTTGTTTCACAGTTTTTGGACACTCCTACACAACGTTATCGCTCTCCAAAGTTTGAACTGAATTGGGAAAATCTGTAAAATGTTTAAATGCCGACAGTGGGTCCCACCCGTCATCCCTAACCTCCAGACTCGCGCCAAACAGGCCAGTGGTGGCTCCCTCCGGTGAGGTCGCTGGAAGGGCACTTCCCAGTCACCTCCAGAGCCCCTGCTGGCCGCCACCCCATATTTCCCCACGATGAACACGTTGGTGAGGTCGCCGGCGGCTGAAACTCGCCGGAAAACAGGGCGCACCGGCCACAGCAAACCCTAGGGCTCCAGAGAGGTCTTGCACGGTGAATTCTCCACCAAATGGTCGGTTCTTGGGCTCTACAGCACCAGGGGATCATGTAGAAGACCGGCATGAGGTCTAAATAAGCTGGAGAGGGCTCTAAACCTATCGGCACCGTGCGCCCGATAGGGTCCAGCGGTATACCCTCTAAAAGAGCTCGGATTTCTCACTCTACACTCAATTTCTTGGTCTAGAATTGATAGAGGAGGTTTGCTAGGCAGTTAACATCCTGTGTGTGAAGTTTGAGACCCAATAAACACGATTTGAGGACGAATTGTACAATTCCTTACCTCAAGGTCCGTTTCTGCCGCCCGGGAGAAAAACTTGAAATTCTCCCTCTGTGATCAATGGATAGGGCTGAGCTTTGGGGGTGAGCAACTAGACTTGTAGGTGCACTGATGGGGTGGCTTGCTTGGGCGTGATCCCTCCTGGTTTGGGCTGGCCACGGTGATCAGTTTCGGCTCCTTCAGTTTCAACTTGCGAGCAGCAGAAGCTTTGCTGTTTCTAGGCGCCAGCGAGCTTGGGACGGCGGGGTGAAGTTGCTAGCCGGCTAGAGCACGCTGGTGCGCTGCTATTTGCTCTGGGGAGCTCGGGCAAAGGAAGTTCGGTGGTGGCTGTGTGATCGGGAGGAAACAGAGTTGGTCGCAGTGTTCTTCTCGGGTGGCAAACGCACGGGAGTGAGGCAGACCGAGGAGGAAGCGAAGAAACGTTGTTGCACTCGTGCTGTCGTGATCAGGACGAGCAGAAGGCGAGCAAGCAGGAGCTGGTGTCGGCCGGCGGAAGGTGGCGCACGTGCGCTGTCCACGTGATACAGAGAAGACTTCGGGTTGAAGTCTACTGATATGTGGGCCCCATGTCCCCCCTCTTATCCTCCGGTTCCGGATAAAATAGCAAATGAGCTCCAAATTTGACCAAACTCGGAGGATAAGTCGAAAGAATTATGAGGAACTCAAATATGAAATCAGATTTTGAAATTGAGTTTGTTTGGTTCAAAATTCAAATTTAAGTTTGAATTTGAATGTGGCCTCATTTAATCCTCGGAATAAATAGTATACGAGCTCCAAAATTATTCCAATTTGGACCAGAAGCTCCTTAATACCTGGAAATTGTACTGGTGAACTCATTTGCAAGTTTTGGCGATCTGAATATGAATCCTTTTAAAAGGGTCAACATTGTGTTTAAATTTCCTCCACTCTCCTCATAGAAAAGGGTGCACATGAGTTAGAGTTTTTGGGAGTGTAATTCTTTCCCCTAGGTTAACATGTGTTGAGCATGGGCTAGAGAAAATTTTTAACTCCCTCACCTGTCCATATTTGTGTTCATCATTTCATGTGACACAACTATAGTCTTTTATCGCCTTAACTTTGTTTCATAAGTTGACATCAAACTTTACAAAAGTTAGAGCTGTTACATACACGGTTCTGTAATAGTCACAATGGAAGCCACTCCAGAACCGTGGATCCGCTGCCATTTTTTTCATAATCATACACGTTCTCCATCCTGAATTTTCTCGCTTTGTCACTTCTTTTCCCTTTGAATGGGTTGGTGGAGAGGTTTCTATTGCGGCCCGGGAGAGGTGGAGCCATTTCCAATGGACCAATGGTTCCATAGGTTCCAGCAGGCCCTTTCCCTTTCCTGTTGCTTCTATTGCCCTTGGTGCTAGGGCCAGCTCTCTTTTTGTCCTTAGTGCATTCAGGTTGTTTAGCAAGTACTTTCCGTCTTGAGGGAGAAATAGCATCATTTGCATCACGATCATTTCTTCTCTTTGATCTCAATTGTTGAACTCTCTCCGCCTCTCGATATGTGTCTTGACATGCTGCTTCAAGTTCGAGCTCACTAAAGGCACTATCTTTGGAGCTTGACATTGTTCCTAACAATATAGGAGTATATGAGAACAAGGCAAAAGGGCATCGGAGAGAAAAATTGATAAACTCGACATTGTAGGCTTAATGATGTTAACAGCCGTACTTGTCCGTGATTTATGCGGATTAGTACGGCGTACCGGACTTGTCTGCATGAATACCCGGACTAGTCGGGTGTTCATTAGCAAGAATCCTAGCTAATCAAAAATAATCAAATCTTCGGGGAAAAGCTTCATTGTGCAGTGGAATGACAGTGTAGAGTACATTAAGTGGTATTGAACCCTAGAGCACGAGGGATTTGGCCTAAACCCTAGTAAAATTAGAAGATTAGGATTAGGGCAAGCATTTACCAAGAAGATATTGAATCACAGAGTAGAGCGGATCCCATGTGCGGAGAAGTCTAGAGTGAACTTCCCTTCGAGCTTCCAAGCCTTCCCTTTTTGAAAAATCAAAGTTTTGGTGGAGGGAGCGAAGAAATCGCCCTGAGAGCTCAAGTGAGGAGAGAGAAGCCTTTCAGGAAAGTGAGAGGAAGAAGAGGCTATCGGGCTGAGTCAAAACGGTTAAGTCCACAGGTATCATACTTGTTCGGTCTATACACCGGACTAAGCCGTAGTGCAGACTAGTCCGGTTTCTCAACGGACTTGTCCGTGCTATAGAAAAAATATTTCCTAGCATCCTTGTATATAGAGGATTTTGACTATGTTGTCATTTGGACGTTTATAATTTTTGAAAATTATTCTTGGTGAGTGTGATCAGTAAGCAATCAACATTCAAACTATGACCATAATTCACCAAGAGTTAGTATTTGAAATAGCTTTAGAGTTAAAAAGGTAGGGAATAATTTTTCGCAATTATGCTGCTATTTTGAAGTTCTAGATAATATACGCAATGTTTCAAGCCACATTTCAAGAATCAAAGATATTCAATTCATTCCTAAGCTCACAAAACCTTTTCTCATCTAATGGCTTGGTGAAAATATCAGCTAGTTTTTTTCGGTTCTAGCATGTGACATTGTAATGTCTCTTTTGATAGAGTGGTCTCTCAAGAAATGATGTCGGATGTTAATGTGTTTGGTTGTAGAATGCTCCATGGCGTTATGAGCTATTTTATGACACTCTCGTTGTCACATAGGAGTGGAATATGGTTCAAATTGTAACCATAATCCCTTAGAGTTTGTCGCATCCAAAGGAGCTATGCACAACAACTCCCAGCTGCAACATACTCTGCTTCAGCTGTGGATAAGGCAATGGAGTTTTCCTTCTTGGTCGACCATGATACTAGGGACCTACCCAAGAATTGGCAAATCTCGATTGTACTTTTTCTATCCACTTTGCAGCCGGCATAATCTGCATCGGAGTATCCGATGAGATTGAATTTTGATCCCTTGGAATACCAAAGGCCTAGGTTGGGCGTGTGAACTAAATATCTCAAGATTCTCTTTACGGCTGTCAAGTGACACTCTTTTAGAGTGGCTTGAAACCTTTCACACATATATACATTCAACATGATGTCGGGCCTAGTTGCACAAAGATATAATAAGGAGCCGATCATAGAACGATATACCTTTTGGTCAACATTCAGACCATCTTCATTGAGATCAAGATGTCCATTGGTCGTCATTGAAGCTTTGATGGGCTTTGCTCTATCTATATTGAACTTTTCGAGGATATCTTGTGTATACTTCGTTTGGCAAACAAAAGTGCCCTCTCAAAGTTGCTTCACTTGAAAGTCTAAAAAGTACTTCAATTTCCCCATCATGGACATATCAAATCTGTTCATCATGATCTTACTAAACTCAACACGAAAAAAATTGTAAGTAGAACCAAATATTATGTCATCGACATATATTTGGCAAACGAAGAGGTCATTATTATAGTGTTTTCTGAATAAAGTATAATCATATTTTCCCATTATAAAACCATTATCTATTAGAAAATCTCTAAGACACTCATACCAAGCTATGGGAGCTTGTTTGTGGCCATAGAGAGCCTTATGCAGTTTGTATGCATGGTTGGGGAATTCTTGATCCTCGAACTCAGGTGGATGCTCCACATACACCTCCTACTTGATTGGACCATTGACGAATGCACTTTTGACGTCCATTTGGTACAACATGAAATTATGGTGAGTAGCATAGGCCAACAATATTCGAATAGACTCAAGCCTAGCTACCAAAGTAAAAGTTTCATCGAAATCCAAACCTTCGACTTGTGAGTACCCCTTGGCCACAAGTCGTGCTTTATTTCTTGTCACCACGCCGTGTTTGTCTTGTTTGTTGCAGAAAACCCATTTTGTGCCCACAACATTCGCGTTTGGTCGTTCCACAAGTTCCCACACTTCATTCCTCTTGAGGTTAATTAGCTCTTCTTACATTGCCATCACCCAATCAGAATCTCATAGTGCATCTTCAACTCTATATGGTTCCAAAAAGGAAACAAAAGAGTAGTGCTCACAAAAATTTGCAACACGAGATCGAGTCGTTACCCTCTTGGAGATGTCTCCAAGGATATTGTCAACGGGGTGATCCCGTTGGACGCTCTGGCGCACTCTTGGGTGTGGAATTTGGGGACTTGTTTCGACATCCTCATTTTATTCATATTATTTCTCCCCCTGGATCATTGCTTCCATTTTGATCTTTATTTTGTTGAGATCGTCTTTGGTCTTGTGTTAACTTCTCTGGTTGTGATGGAGATGGCTCTCTTCGATCATGAGATTGCTCTTGAGGTCGAACATCTCCAAGTGCCATTCTTTTCAAGGCTTGCCATGGAGCTTCTTCTTCATCTAGCACATAACGATCAAGTTGCTCCACTTGGGAGCCGTTAATCTCATCAAAAACTACATCACGTGCATCTTCAAGAATCTCAGAGGTTTTGTTGAACACACGATGGCGTAAGTGTTTGAATAATAACTAAGCAAAAAGCCTTCATCAGATTTTGATGCGAACGTCAAATTCCTAGGCTTTTTTTAGAATATAGCATTTACTTCCAAAGACTCGGAAATATAAGATAATAGGCTTTTTACCGGTAAGAAGCTTATATGAGGTTTTCTTTAGGAGTCGATGGAGATAGAGTCGATTCATCGCGTGACACACGGTGTTTACCGCTTCCGCCCAAAATCTGTCTGAGGTCTTGTATTCATCAAGCATTATTCTTGTCATCTCAATAAGTGTCCTATTCTTTCTTTTGGTTACCCCATTTCGTTCGGGGAATAGGGAGCCAAAAATTCATGTTTGATGCCTACTTCGTAAAGAAAGTCTTCAACTTGGGTATTCTTGAACATGGTGCCGTTGTCACTCCTTATCTTCTTAATCCTCAAGGAGAACTCATTTTGAGCTCTCTTCAAGAATTTTTTGAGGACACCTTGTACGTCTCCCTTATCATGCAATAAGAATACCCAAGTGAATCTACAAAAGTCATCTACAACTACTAAACCGCATTTGTTACCGCCGATGCTAATGTAGGCGATGGGGCAGAAAGAGGTCCATATGTAGTAGCTCCAATGGTCTTGTAGTTGTCATTATGTTCTTGGCGAGGTAAGGTGCTCCAACTTGTTTTCTAGCATGGCACGCACTGCATGGCCTGTCTTTTTCAAATAAAACATTATTCAAACCTCGGGTGATCCCCTTTTAGAAGTTTCTGCAGATTTCTAATACCAACATGAGCTAGCCTTCTATGCCATAGCCAAGCCATGTTAGTCTTTGCAATCAAGCATGTGTCAAATTGAGCTTTATCCGTGGTGAAGTACACAAGATAGAGCTTTCCCTTTAACATACCCTTGTATGCAACAGAGTCATCAGTTCTTCTAAAGATGGTCACACCCTCGTTAGTGAATAAATAATTATAACCTTTGTTGCATAGTTGAGATATGGACAAGAGATTATTATCTAATGAATCAACATGTAAAACTTGAGAAAGAGTGTGTTGACGTGATATAGCTATTTTATCAGTTCCGTGTACCCTTCCTTGACTATTATCACCAAAGTAGATACCTTCATTTGGATCCTCATTTTCTTCATATTCAACAAACATTTTCTTTTCTGCGGTCATGTGGTTGGTGCAGCTCTATCAAGCACCCATTTAGATCCACCGGAGGAGTATGCCTACAAAATAGGGTTATGCTTTGGTTTTAGGTACCCAAGCTTGCTTGGGTCCTTTGAGGTTAGTAACAAGACATTTAGGCACCACACACAAGATTTTGGACTCTTATGGAGTGACCCAACATACTTAGTATAAACATGATTAAATTTATTTTTCCTAAGAACATATGAGGTATCAAAGGTATGAAACATAATATGATTTTCAATTTTATCTTTTTCAAATGGGGAAGAAGCATGTTTGTTATTTTCGACTTGGTTTGAGCTTCCCTTGACAAAGTCAATCCATTTCTTGTTATTCTTAGGGATTCTAGCAATTTGCTTTTCACCTTTGGAATATCCAAGATCATCGTTGACATCGGGAGATCTAGTAACCAAATATGAACTACGTGCATATTTGATTTTATCCTTATCAAAAATGCCACCTATGGGTGAACGTTTGTATTGTGTCATTATAAGTTCATTCTACAAGCCAAGAACCAAGTTAGCACAATTACACGACTTGAAGGGAACAGACTTGATATTTGAGTAGGATGAACTCTTGGAGGAAGAGGAAGAACTTTGCTTGAGTGATTCAACTTGTACTTGAAGAGTCTTGTTAACTTTAGTCAACTTGACAAGTTCATCCTTAAGTACAACATTCAAATCACTAAGATTTGAACAAGTCTCCTTGCTTAGCTCTAGGTCACACTCAAGTGCTTTAATCTTTCCCTTTTTGAGTTTAAGAGCTTTTTCAACCTCATAATATCTCTCCTTTTGAAGTATAAGCATATCTTCTTGTTGGTTGATAAGTTCTTCCTTCTCAAATATCTCTTTCGACAAAAGTTTCATTTTAGCAAGTGTACTTTTACTTATATTCTTAAGCATGTGTTCATTTTCATCACTACTATGGAAATCATCATCATCAAGAGAAGATAAAGAGGAAGCTTTATAGTTACGCTTTTTCTTGCCTTCCTTAGCCATAAGACAAGTGTGGTTCGAGTTCTTCCATCCTCCCAAGCTTGGAAAGAGGGTGGTCTTCGTAGAAGGCATCTTGATGGCAATGGTTGCCACCCCATCTTCATCTTCGAAAGGGGACTCGTCATTTGAGTCCCACTCCTTGCCAATGTGTGCTTGGCTCGCTTGCTTCTTCTTCTTGAACATTTTCTTGTCTTGTGGCCTGTATTCCTTCTTCTTCTTGTTGTTGTTCTCTTCATATTGGCAATCAACCATAAATGGTCCATATACCCCACAATTGTAGCAAGTTCGCCAAGCTTTGGACTTTCCTTTATCTTTATTTTTACTTCATTCGAGTTATCACCTCTTCTTCTCCTGATCATGCGCCTGAACTTCTTGATGAACAGAACCATTTCTATGTCATCCATATGGGTGCTTACATCACCACTGTCTTCATCATCTTGCACCTCATAGATTTCATTTCCTTTTGGTTTGCAAGTTGCTTTGAGTGCGACTTACTTCTTGTTGGAAGAGGTGAGCTCAGCAAGACTCTTCACATATTGAGCCTCCTTATCCATCGTCTCGTGATTGATAATTTTGCCTAGAAGCTCGCCCGGTGTCATCTTGTGAAACCCTGGACTTTCTCGGATCATTGAGCATAAGGCTATGTGTGGGGCATGAATGCTCTTACGATTCTCTTCACCACTTCATGGTCAGTCCACTTTTTGCTTTCATATGCCCTGCTTTTGTTGCTGAGGACCTTTATGCGATTGTACATCTCTTGAGGGCTTTCACCGTCCTCAATAGAAAGCCTCCCTAGCTCCCCCTCAATCATTTCAATCTTGGCTTCTCGTACTAAGCGATTTCCTTCGTGTGTTGTCTTTAGTATAGGTGGTCAAATGGGTCGTGCCAATCGGGCTTGCCCGAAGCCCGATGAAAATGGCCCGTCAAAAAAAAAACTGGGCCTAGTGCGGGCCATACCCGGGCCTTAACCTCCGGCCCTTCGGGCTGGCCTGGCACGGTCCGTTTAAGGTCAGCCCCGGTTGGCCCGGTGATATGGCCCGGTTATCCCGCGGGGACCCGGCCCGACACTGCCCGTTTATGCCTAAATAAAATATTTTTCATTACTTTTAATGTATTTGAAACTGAATGGGCCATGGGCCAGCCCGTCCTGGCATGGCCCGTTTATGACCCGGCATGGCCCGACCACAATAAAATGAAGTCGGGTCATGCTCGGGCCTAGACCTACGGCTCGTGGGCCGATCCAGCACGGCCTGATTTTTTTCCGGGCCATGCCGGGCTGAGGTTTTTATGGCCCAAAGTCGGCCTTTGGCCACCTATAGTCTTGAGGGTGTCCCATATGTCTTTGGCTACTTTAGTCCCTCAACCTTGTTGAACTCTTCCCGACTCAAGGATGAGATGATCACGGCGGCAGCTTGTGCGTTGCAGTGGACTGCTTGTGCTTGCTCCGGAGTGAATTCTTCGTCTGTGTCCGGAATATCTATACCTGTGCACACAATATGGCAAATACTTGGATTTAAGGAAATGATATGCATCTTCATATTATGCTTCCACATAGTATAACCATTCCATCAAAATGTGTAGGTTTTCCCATAGGAATAGAGAGATAGTGGTTATTTGAATTAAGATGTTCATAATTAAAAGGATATCGGGAGTAGTATTGATGACCACTACCTTTTGGCTTGTCTTCACCCTTCTTCTTGTATTTTTGATTTAGAAACTTTTTCTTGAGTAGTACCTTGAGTTGGCGAACCTCCGCCTCATCGTCTTTGAATTCTCTCAACACATCAAGCACCTTGTTCGGGTCTTGAGGTCCGTCGTCGGTGGGCTTCACTGGAGTTTGAGTTTCTTTCTCATCAGCCATCGTCTTTCTGAGCGGTTAGTCTCTTGATGGAGATTTTGGCTCTGATACCAATTGAATGTGCCTAGAGGAGGGGTGAGTAGTCTTTTGAACTCCTGAAATGCTCAACAAAAAGGTTAAATTCTAAAGTCCGAACTAGTTTTGTGTTCCTGCAGACTAGTTCGTGGTTCAACAAAACCTATCCTTTTTTCTTTTTCTTTTTCTTTGAATTTCTAGCAACGGAAAGTGAGCAATTACTTCAGTAACACTAACTAGTGTTCACAAGACCTTAATATCACGTGGATCACAAGAATAATTGAAATCACAAAATTATGCCCTAACTAGTGATGATAGGAATTAAAAATACACGAGTCAAGTGATTTTTACCGAGGTTCAATCCAACACAAGAGATCTACGTACTCGTTGTGGAGCTCACACAGAGTCGGGTTTTAACCAACCCTTTCCTCGTCAAGTCACCACCAAGGCCGACTTAACCTCCACTATCAACCGGGGTAATAACCAAGTTTGTGGGGCTACCTCAAAAGTTGAGGGCTCCCACAAGGTTAAAAATGAATGAAAATCAACACACTCGAAAATTATACAATAACCAACAGGAGTGTGTGAGAGAATCCAAACCAAGAGCTCAATGAAGATGAATTCTTCCCTATCCCTTTTCCAATCTCCCAAACCCTAAGAACTTGATCCTTAGGGCTTTAGAATGTGAGGAGAGGAGTGTTTTTGTGCTCTTGGATGCTGTGGTGGCACTAGTGTTCGTGTGTCCTTGAAAAAGAGTCAGGGTGTCCCTTTTAATAGAGGTCCCGATATGTATCCTGTAAGGGCCTAAGTTTTTGGCACATATTCAAAGTGTTCATCACCACACACAACATTTATTTGAAGAAACTTGATGAACACATTTGAAGTGCATGTAACCACTGTCAACATGCTCATTAGAGAATAAACTCACAAAATGCAAAAGTGGCATTTCCCACATGCATCATCTAGGGGCTGAGCATATGAAAAAAACTCCAACACCTTGCTAGGAAGGCTCATGCCAAAATTCACCCAAGTCCAAAACCTTTTGTAGTCTTTTTGGGTATAACTAGAAAGAGGGTGGTTTGAACTCAAATTCAAATTCAAACTGTTTTCATCCCATGAATTCAAAAGTGGGAGGCATATTCTCACTCAGCACATTTTTGTGAGCTCACCCACCAATTTTCACTCCATTTGGAGTTAATCTTGACATGAGCTAAGTTTAGCAAATTCAAACTTCATTTGAATTACAAACTGAATATGTGCTGAAATTTGGTCAAACACTTCACAATTTGAATTTTACCAATTCCAAATGGGCATGTGGTCAATAATTCAAATCCTAGAGGGTATTAAGGGGGTTACTGTTTGTAGCAGTAAGAGAAAGTAAATTTCAGAGGTTAAAAGGGGGTGGGACCCACCTGTCATAGAGTGGCTGACCAACACTTGCAACTGAAGCATTGGACTTTGTCTCTGTTCGAGACCGCCGAGTGCTGCTCGTATGCCACCGAGGGGGAACCACCGCGCCACCAGCTGCTTGCCCACGCGCGAGCGCCAGGTCGGTTCTGATCCCCTTCTTAAGGCGCTCCACGCCCTCTGACGAAGAAAACTTTGTTTGCTTTCTTCTCCTCGCGTGAACACTGAGCTGAAACTCTCTTCCCTCCGCCACCTTGACTCGATCGGAAATCCGGCCGAATCGACCACGCCATCCCTCCCCAAGCTGCTAAACCACACCCTGAGGTCCACACACATCTCCCCGACCCAGAAACGAGCGAGTTCCGTCCTTACTTGCCCGAGAACGACCGCCACAGCGGCGACCTAGCGTCGGCCGACGATCGGGCGCTCTCCACAGGGGTTCTCACGGTCAAGCGATCAAGGCCACGGGAGAGCGCTGTGTTGGTACTGCTCTCAACCAAGTCTCTAGCCATGCCGTGAAGCATCGGCGGCGAATTTCAAGTTTTCACTCCGGCGCGTTCTACCGAGCAGCCGGTACGGTTTCTTCAAATTCTTCCTCTCTGATCCTCCATAGGTCGTCAAACTCTGCACATAGGTGCTGGACTATCCGGCGATCATCTTTACTTTAGGATCCGTCGCATGAAAACACCTCGGAGCAACGTATTCCGAGCTTTACCGAGTGTGTTCTTCACGGAACCAATCGGGCGCACAATGCTGAGCTAGTTGCCGTAGTTTCCGAGCTAATCCATGGCCTTGCCGAGCTTTGCGATCACCCACTGGTGCTGTAGAGCTAGTCGGTCAAGGTTTTGGCGGGCTAGGGACCCCGGCCGACGCTGCCGACTTCAACCGAGGCTGCCACACGTCGTCAGCCGTCTTCCGATCATCAGCAGCCCCAGAACACCTCACCATCGTGTTCCTCGATGTCGCGTACGCCCTGGCGGCGAGTTTTAGCCCGTATGGTGGCCGGAACCGGCAAGCAGCAGATTGCTCCGGCGAGCTGAGAGCGCGGGCGCGCGAAAACCAGCCGGAGGAAGAAGAAGCCAGTGGGTCCCGGCTCTCAGCGGTGGAAAATTTTAAAACTGGGATCTGCTGTGGCCTGGATCGGGTGTAGCCATGCGCAAAGGACTCAGTAGCCGCATGTGTCAACCGATGAGGAGCTCACACGTAGCCCCGGGTCCCACGCGCAGTGATTTGAACTTTTCTCGATTTTCAGATTTTGTTCAAACTTCAAATCCATATAACTTTGGCTAGGAAACTCCAAGTCGAATGAACCAAATTTTGTTGGATTCAGCTCTCTGAGTATTTTCCATAAAATTAAGTTTCACTTCATGAAAACCCTTATTTCTCCAGAATTAATTCTTCAAAGTTTAAAGTGTTTAAAATTTTAACTGGAGAACCTTTTGGAGGAAAATTCTGAAATTTTGCTGGGATGTTCATCAAATTATCCCTGAGCTACCATAAAAATTTCAGATCCATTTGAGCTCATTTGATCCACCTAATGGTGTGATTAATAAAACTGTTCCAGAGAAAATAGAAAATGTCCAGAAACATTTTCAGAATTTCTCTGAAATTGTTTAGCTCATATCTTTAGTTAGGAACCTTCAAATTAAGTGAAACCAATCCATTAGAACCCTCTGAAAATCTAGTTTTCAGAAAGTCATGGATTGCTCCATGAAAATCCCTAGAACACCATAAGGGCTCCAATTAAGGTCAAGTACATAATTATTTGTGGAGAGCTCAAATGAGCTTGGCTGATACGAAAACTTGGCCAAGTCTATGTTTAGGTTGTAACCAAACTACTGCAAAAATTTCAGAGTCATTGGGTCTGTCTAGTGAGACTTATAATCTTCACAAATTTAAATTCAATTCAAATGCATTTAAATTAATACATATACTTGTTATCTCATGTAGTCGCTAAAGTTGAGGAGGAACCCGAAGTCTTAGACTTTGTTACTCCGGAAGAGCAGCTAGCCTACGACCAAGAGCAGCAAGGCAAGCTCCGGTTTACATTAACCCTTTTACAAATTTTTACTGTTTCGAGAACTTACTTGAGTACAATTACTGCTTGCATTAGAGTCTTGTTTGAAACCCAAATGCATAGCCAAGAAAACCATGGGTTGGAATTAAGATTGAAAACCTTGTTAGCCACTGCAATGCTAAAGATAGAGTAGGATTCATTACAAGTCGAGTAGTGGAACTACTCGCGAGAATAGGCTAGAGGCACATCGCTTGGGTAGAGATAGCAAATGAAACACATGGCAAGAAAAATGAGACCGAGCAGAGAGTAAGGGCGGCAGGACTTTGGGTCCTGTGTGCTATAGCTCCGCTTGTGTCGATTGAGGACCGAGCCGTGTGCGGGCCTGTTGAACAAGCTAAAACAGTACCGAAGACCTACCGGCTATATGGGAACTGGGAAACTGATGTAACTCGGGTAGCTGGGTATTGAGGCATTGCCTGTCGTTCAGAGGGTAGGTTGAGAGCTCGAGGTGTAAATCGGCTGGCGGCACTGAGATGCGTATGCAGAGACCTCTTGCTCGGGACGATAGGACCGGTTCAATATTTGGCTGACGGGTGAAAGGTGGTTGCGTACGACGTCCGTGATGGTTGCTGTAGGCAACATCGAGTACAGGCGTATGTGACGGGTTGTTCGGCTAACCCTGCAGGTGTAAATCGATTATAATCACCGTCCCTCACGGTCAGTGAGGACCACTTGTTCACTGTACCGTGTTGTAGAAAGAACAGGCTAGTTACATTTTAAAAAGTTGCTGATTGAAAGATGGACTTTGATTGTTAATGATTTGCTGTAGTTTAGAGCTAATTAAAGTTTCTTTCAACTTTGGGCAAAGTACATGAGAGAAATGTGTTTCTTGTTTGATTGCAGCTCTCTCATGTGCCTTAGCGTAAGGTTCTCCACAATCTGCTGCTAAAACTTGAAAGTAAGGTTCCACTAAGTAGGCGAGTCCTTTGCAACTTAGTTTACCTCATGCACCTATCACCCTCATGTAGAAGTTTCATGTTTAGGAGAGACGGGTCAGTCTTGCTGAGCCTTCGTGCTCACTGCTTGTCTTTGAAGCTTTTGCAGGGTTCTATAAGGAAGGGACTCCTGAGGAGAAGACGGAACCCCAGGAGGAGAACCCCGTCGAGTGGGAGTCGTGCACGCCGCCGTGTTAGTGTGTGTGCGTGCTAGGTGGGACACGTCCACGGGCTGAACGTGAACTCGATGCGTAGTCTACGCTCGTGAGAGTAGACTAAACATATTTTGTTGTAAAAATGTTCATACACTGGTTTATGTAATAAAACATTGCTTCCGCTTTGTACCTTTGATGTGTGTTATCCGGTGCTGTGATCCCCTCAGCGTGATCCTGGCTCGACAAGACTGTGGGGTCGTGTCAGCGTGGTATCAGAGCACGCTTGAGGTTTAACGCATTACAAAGGTCATCTTTTTCAAAAATCTAGTGAGGAACGAGTTAGTAGCCCATATAAGGATGTTATTAGCATATAGAAAGTGGCGTACTAACCTATTTGCTTATGTCGGAAAATCGTGCATCTCAGGACGCTTTATGTCTTGGGGGGTGCACGTAAGCGCTGTCCACCAGTGCGCACAAGCTGAAGGGTGGAGTCCCACGGGTGGCAGGTAACCCGACCCGCTTTAATATCCTCTACGACTCGTAATGTCGTTTGGGGTATTCGAGCAACGTCTGTCCATGGCGTGATTTGGGCAATTTGGGAGACCCCGTCACGTGGTCAGTAACGTGAACACGCAGCTCAAGGCGTGTTTGGCTTGAGAACATCCGGGCAAGTGATGACAGCCGGGTGTATGAACTGTATGGATACATGGCTCGGTGTGCAGCCGAGTTTGACGATTGTTTGAGTTATCTGCAGGTAGTCTAACCACGAAAAGGTAGATGTGTAGCATCCGTGTGCGAGAGACGTTTAGTGCCACTGAACTAATGAAGCCGGCTAAGTCCGGTATAGGTTTTTCTTTGTGAGAACGTAGTACCGACATGCTCTGGTGACGCATCGACGTCACACTCCACTAAATGAACAAATTCATTGTAAAACTTGAAAGTTTTAATCCAGAGTATTAAAAACTTGATGTATCTCCTTCCCTTAATAAGGATATTCAAAGTTAACAAGTTTTCAACTTATAGGATACTAAGGACAGAGTCCCCTGTTTTCAGCTGAATTAAGGCTGAAGTTAATCAGAGGTTAGAGATTGAGTTATTTCGAGGTTGGAGTCATATGATACATTTCTGGAAAGATTAGGAAGAGCTTTACAACTTTTCTGTTGAGGTCCAGAGGTGTTTCATCCTATAACCAATCGAAAAATGCAGTATAGTTGAAACTGTCCAGAAAACAGGGCAGAGCAAACACTCTCTGTAACTCTCTGTAAATTGAGCATAACTTCCTGCATAAAAATCCAAAAATAGAAAATGATGTAGTTCTGAAAAAATTATAAGATGGGTTACAACTTTGTAACAGAAAGTTTTGTCAGATTGGGAGTAGAATAAACTAGAATTCTTGGATCAAATCAGTACCTGAAGCAGCGAGGTGCTGTCCAATTTTCTCCAGAAATTCTGTTATCTTTGACATCTCATAACTTTTGAACCAGGACAGATTTTAGGCCAAGCAAATACTTTATGGAAAGATATTGAAGTTATCTTTAACTTTTATGTTGAGCTCCAGAATTGGTTTTGCTTTAGCATGGTCTAAATCTGGTTGTAATGGAAACTGGTCAGGGCTGTCATGTTGGACAGCAGATCAGCAGTCAAATTTGTTTAAGTTTGAACTATGTTTCCAAGGCTTATGAGTTCAATGACATGTTTTGTGTTATAACTCAATGGTTTACTGTTAAAATAAATATTTGACATTTCTCAAATATATTTTTACAGATGACAGTGGATAAACAGTTGGAGAACGGGTGGATGGTGTCCCACTGTTCTCACCGCAGCGGCTATCCAGAAGCATTGAGGCAGATGCTTCAATACTTCGGGTACAGCAAGATGCCGCAGTACTTCGCCAAAGAAGAAGGCGAGGAGGGGAACAAGACATGGACGATCCATGTCGAAGTTCCCGCAGGGCCTACGCCACCCGGTTGGGCGCCATTCACCATTACGGTGAGAGGTAGACAACCGGAGGGAATGTGGCAAGTGGCAGCCCGCGACACCATGTCGCGTTTCTGCCAACTGCACGTGAGAGCTATGGAGAGCACTCCATACATGCTCGTTCTGGTGGAGGGACGGGCTAATCACGTGTGGGAAGGGCGGTATATGGAGGCAACCGATCCGGGTTGTCCAAGGTACAGTCCCACGGAGGCAAACCTCAGTCTCCAGATAAGGGCGGGAAAAGGCCGTGATGGACAGCCAAGCTGTTCATACGGAGTGTCTCGCTATGAAGCTCAAGGAGAGCAACAGCCGTGGAGGCCATTTCGAGAGTTCTCATAGTGCACTCCGCAATGTGCTCCTTCCGACGATTAAGCGACTGAACGAACAACATAATCAGTTGCATCGTCTGAAGAAGGCGAAGAAGAAAAGCCGTGTCAACATCACGGCTTTGCAACAACAGGTGCAGGCTCTGACCCAGCAGAACGAGGTCCTTACTCAAGAGCTGGACGACGCTATTGAGGAGGGGCAAGGCTGGGAAGAGGACTACAACCAGGCCATGGATGAGGTGCACGCGTTGCAGGACCTCGTACCTCCGGTAATGGGCATACCGGTGGTAGGTGCCGTACCCGTGGTCTTGGGTCTTCGGGCAATGGGAGAACTTGAGCCGGAAGAGGAGGTTGTGGACCCAGATCCACCAGCAGAGGTACCAGAGGAGGACGACTCGCAGGAGGTCGAGTTCTACTCTGAGTAGGGGATTACTGTTGCCAAGTAGGGCAGCAAGGGTGATGTAACCCTAAACTTTTGTAATCGATGACATGCCATGTAGACAGTAGTGTATATATAGGTAGTGGCGACATGAGCACAACTTCTCGGAGACCGGAGTAATGTATCTTGTATAAAGTTATGCTTTATCAATATATGTGAATGTTGTGCAAATTATTCATGCGTCACTTCAATACATACTGTTGCGTATGGAATTTTTAAGTATGACATGTGCTGATCGATGCTGTTTTGAATTTCAGAATGACTCATACTCGTGCCAACCCGGACCTTGTGGGTTCCAGTCAGGGGGGAGAAACCTCCCAACAGCCTCCCGAGGACTCCTCGGGACAGCAACAGCAGCAGCAGCAACAGCAACAACCGCTAGCGCCATCACCAACGGTTACATTGGCCGACATCGTTGCGGCAATGGCGGGTTCTCATCAGCAGCACACGGAGTTGCTGCAAACTCACATTGCAAATACGTCTCGACCAGAGAGGCGTCAAGATCGTGAGGAGCGTCAACGGAGTTCCTACTTCGATTTTCTGGCGACTCATCCCCCGATATTCTCAAGGGCGGATGAACCCCTCGATGCGGACAACCGGCTCCGCACGATGGAAATGAAGTTCGGGCTGCTCCAAGTGAGTGAGAAGCACAAGACTCAGTTTGCGGTCCAACAGCTCCAAGGATCCGTGAGCGCTTGGTGGGCGAACTACTGTGCTTCGCAGCCCACCGAGCGAATTATGATCTGAGCGGAATTCCGGACGGCCTTCAGGGCCTATCACATACCGCCGGGTCTCATGAAGAGGAAGACGCAGGAGTTCTTACGCCTGCAGCAAGGGAGCCGGAACGCGCTGGAATACTCCAGGGCGTTCAATGATCTTGCGCTCTACGCTTCATATCACGCCGATACCGACGAGAAGTGGCGAGATCATTTCTACCAGGGGATTAACCCGCTCCCGAAAGACAAACTGGCGATGTTCAATCGCGTCAGCCTCAACGATATAATTGATGCTGCAATTGTTCAGGAAGACTCTGGCAAGGAGTTAGCGGCGGCGGAGAGGAAGTGCAGCGTGCCGCAAAGCAGCGGAGGAGGTGGTCCTTCTCAAAAATACCGGATGGTGAATCGCCCACCACCGGTTCCACGCTGGCAGCCACCACAGAGGTCGATTCCATTCCGCGGTCGGCCCTATTCTCCACCGGCATTCCAGCCGGCCCCGCCAGCACAACCTCCGCAACAACAACAGCAGCAGCGGGCGATCCGCGTGCGTATGCACCTCAGCAGCGTATGTCGGGCTTTCATCCCCCAAGCACCGGACAAGCAGCAGCCACATGTTACAAGTGTGGTCGTCCAGGACACTTCGCCAGCAGTTGTCTGGAGAGGCAAGGCGGCGGAGTTGCACCGCAGTTCCCGGGGAGGAATCAGCCCCGGAATCCCACTAATGTGCGGCGGGCAAACCCTAGGCCCGGCACCGTCCACCAACTTGCCATAGAGGACGTGCCGGAGGGTGAGCCAATCCTTGCGGCTATGTTCCAACTCCACCAGCATCCCACCATAGTATTGTTTGATTCAGGCGCCACGCACAATTTTATTAGCCAAGCTTTCATTGCTAAACACAGCTTGCAAATACTACCCACCGATAGTTCATATTTGATTTGTTCACCGGGTGGGAATATTTCAGCAAGCGTAATGGTTTCCAAAGCACCACTATGCTTAGCGGGTAGAGTGTACCCAACGTCTCTCATAATTTTAGAGGGACAGAAGGTCGATGTCATCTTAGGGATCTCGTGGTTAACCCGCCACGGCACTGTTTTAGACACCGTTCTTCGAATCGTGCACTTGAACTCAGAAGTGCACGGATCTCATTCCATATTTCTGGACAGTCCAGAAATAAAACTTCCAAGTGTCTATCAATCCACAACCATCAGATTGGAGGACATTCCAGTGTCCGAGAGTTCCCTGACGTGTTCCCGGATAATTTACCGGGGATGCCGCCCGACAGAGAGGTGGAGTTCAAAATTGAACATGCACCGGGAACCATGCCAATATCCCGAAGGACGTGCAAGATGGCGCCTAAGGAGTTGGCTGAACTGAAGAATCAGCTAACGGACTTGCTGGAGAAGGGTTTTATTAGGCCGAGCTCTTCGCCATGGGGCTGTTCGGCATTGTTTGTGAAGAAGAAAGACGAGACGTTGCGGCTTTGCATGGACTATCATCCATTAAACGCCGTAACCATCAAGAATAAGTACCTGTTGCCATGGATCGATATGTTGTTTGATCAGTTGGTCGAAGCAAAGATTTTTTCCAAGATGGACTTAAGATCCGGGAACCACCAGATTAAGATACGGGCTGAGGACATTCCGAAGACGGCTTTCTCGATGAGGTATGGACTTTATGAGTACCTGGTCATATCCTTCGGCCTCACCAACGCTGCGGCTCACTTCATGTATTTGATGAACTCGGTATTCGTGCTGGAGCTGGACAAGTTTGTCGTGGTCTTCATCGATGACATATTGGTATATTCCAAGTCAGAGGAAGAGCACAAGAAGCATCTGCGTATAGTCTTGCAACGGCTGCGGGATCACAAGCTATACGCGAAATTCAGCAAGTGCGAATTCTGGATATCGCAAGTGCCTTTTCTCGGGCATATCATCTCAGCGGAGGGTATAGCTGTAGACCCGAGTAAGATCACACGAGGTGCTGAATTGGAAGTCCCCGAAAACTGTTCATGATGTACGGAGTTTCCTCGGACTCGCGGGATATTATCGGAGGTTCATTCCGAACTTTTCGAGGATTGCCAAGCCTATGACAGAGCTGCTGAAGAAGGCTACCAAATATGTTTGGAGTCCAGCATGTGAAGCGGCATTCAAGGCTTTAGTTAAGCACCTAACATCAGCACCGGTTTTGGCGCAGCCAGACACAACAAAACCGTTCGATGTGTATTGCGATGCATCCGGCATTGGGATCGGATGTGTGCTGATGCAAGACCGAAGGTTGGTCGCGTATGGATCACGGCAGCTCAGAAACCATGAGCAGAATTATCCAACTCACGACTTGGAGCTCGCTGCCATGGTACTCGCACTTAAAATGTGGAGACACTACCTACTCGGTAACCTCGTACATTTATATACCGACCACAAAAGCCTCAAGTACATATTCACTCAGAAGGAGCTGAACATGAGGCAGCGAAGATGGATAGAGTTGATAAAGGATTACGAAATAGAGATCCATTATCACCCCGGCAAGGCAAACGTAGTGGCGGATGCGCTGAGCCACAAGTCACACGTCAACAATCTGACCATCACACCGTTGGAAGAGGACGAACCACCACTGCATGTGATTCCACATGGAGCTCTCTACAACTTAGCTTTGATCCCACCATCCGTGAAGAGATAGCGGCAGCTCAGAAACATGACAAGGGCATGTCGCATTTTCGGAGACGTGTAGATAGCGGGGAGCTGAAATGTTTCCGGAAAGACGGAGACGGCGTCCTATGGTTCAAGGACCGGATTGTCGTACCCCGTAACCCGGAGTTACGGAAGAAAATCTTTGATGAGGCTCACTTGTCAAAGTTTTCTATTCACCCCGGCAGCAACAAAATGTATCAAGAACTCAGGAGCAAGTTTTGGTGGACACGAATGAAGCGGGAGATCGCAAGGTACGTGTCCGAGTGTGATAAATGTCGAAGGGTGAAGGCAGAACATATGGGGAAACCGGGACTGCTACAACCACTGGGCGTTCCTGCCTGGAAGTGGGAAGATGTGAGCATGGACTTTATCATCGGTTTATCCACCACTTTTCAGAAGCATGATTCGGTGTGCGTGATCGTCGACCGGCTCACCAAAGTTGACCATTTCATCCCGGCCAACACCAACTACAACGCCAAGAAGTACGCTGAACTGTACATCTCACGGATCCTATGTTTGTACGGCGTACCCCGTACCATCATATCGGATCGGCGCACTTTATTTGTGTCCCGTTTTTGGGAGCAGGTACACGCTGCGTTGGGGACGAAGCTGATCCGTAGTTTGGCATACTACCCGCAAACGGATGGACAAACCAAGCGGGTAAATCAAATTTTGGAAGATATGTTACAAGCTTGCGCTATCAACCACGGCAAGAATTGGGATGATCACTTGCCGTTGGCTGAGTTCTCGTACAACAATGGGTACCAAGCCAGCATCAAAATGGCGCCTTATGAGGCGCTATACAGGAGAAAATGTCGCACACCACTGAATTGGTGTGAGTCTGGCGAAAGGGTCACCTTCGGGATTTATCTTGTCAACAACGCGGAGGAAAAGGTTCGACTAATACAAGCGAACCTAAAAGCCGCCCAATCCCGACAGAAACAGTATGCTGACCGGAGAAGACGCCCATTACAATTCAAAGTCGGGGATCACGTATACCTACATGTATCTCCAATGAAGGGCGTGAACAGATTCGGGGTGAGAGGAAAGTTGGCACCCCGATTCATTGGTCCATTTCAGATTACAGAAAGATGTGGATCGGTAGCATACCGGCTGAAATTACCAGAAGCACTTTCTGGTGTGCACGACGTCTTTCACATTTCCCAGCTGAGGAAGTGTCTTAAGCTATCAACTACCATTCAGCTGGAGGTCATAGAAGAACTGAAACCGGATCTCACGTATCGGGAGGAACCGGTTCAGATTATTGATGAAAAGGCCCGAACCACATGCAACCGTACGTTGTGGTTCTACAAGGTTCTATGGAATAATCACTCCATGGACGAAGCGACATGGGAGAGCGAAGGATTTCTTCGCGCTAGCTACCCCGACTTCTTCACGTCGCATATACGGTAATTTTCCACCGTCCTCTCTCTCATTTTCACCTTATAATCTCGGGACGAGATTCTTTTAAGGGGGGAGGAATGTAAGGGCCTAAGTTTTTGGCACATATTCAAAGTGTTCATCACCACACACAACCTTCATTTGAAGAAACTTGATGAACACATTTGAAGAGCAAGTAACCACCATCAACATGCTCATTAGAGAATAAACTCACAAAATGCAAAAGTGGCATTTCCCACATGCATCATCTAGTGGCTGAGCATTTGAAAAAACTCCAACACCTTGTTTGGAAGGCTTATGCAAAATTCACCCAACTCCAAAACCTTTTGAGGTCTTTTTGGGTATAACTAGAAAGATGGTGGTTTGAACTCAAATTCAAATTCAAACTGTTTTCATCCCATGAATTCAAAAGTGGGAGGCATATTCTCACTCAGCACATTTTTGTGAGCTCACCCACCAATTTTCACTCCATTTGGAGTTAATCTTGACATGAGCTAAGTTTAGCAAATTCAAACTTTATTTGAATTACAAACTGAATATGTGCTGAAATTTGGTCAAACACTTCACAATTTGAATTTTACCAATTCAAAATGGGCATGTGGTAAATAATTCAAATCCTAGAGGGTATTAAGGGGGTTACTGTTTGTCACAGTAAGAGAAAGTTAATTTCAGAGGTTAAAAGGGGGTGGGACCCACCTGTCATAGAGTGGCTGACCAACACTTGCAACTGAAGCAATGCACTTTGCCTCTGTTCGAGATGGCCGAGTGCTTCTCGTATGCCACCGAGGGGGAACCACCGTGCCACCAGCTGCTTGCCCACGTGCGAGCGCCAGGTCGGTTCTGATCCCCTTCTTAAGGCGCTCCACGCCCTCTGCCAAAGAAAACTTCGTTTGCTTTCTTCTCCTCACGTGAACACTTAGACGAAGCTCTCTTCCCTCCGCCACCTCGACTCAATCCGGCCGAATCGACCGCGCCATCCCTCCCCAAGCTGCTAAACCAAACCCTGAGCTCCACACACACCTCCCCGACCCGGAAATGAGCGAGTTCTGGCCTTTCTTGCCCGAGAACGACCGCCACAGCGGCGACCTAGCGTCGGCTGATGATCGGGCGCTCGTGGACAGCCCTCCACAGGGGTTCTCACGGTCAAGCGATCAAGGCCATGAGAGAGCGCTGTGTTGGTGCTTCTCTCAACCAAGTATCAAGCCACGCCTTTAAGCATCGGCGGCGAATTTCAAGTTTTCACTCTGGCGAGTTCTACGGAGCGGCAGGTACGGTTTCTTCAAATTCTTCCACTCTGATCCTCCATAGGTCGTCAAACTCTGCACATAGGCGCTGGACTAGCTGGCGATCATCTTTACTTTAGGATCCGTCGCATGAAAACCTCTCGGAGCAACGTATTCCGAGCTTTACCGAGCGTGTTCTTCGCGGAACAAATCGGGCGCACGATGCCTACCTAGTTGCCGTAGTTTCCGAGCTAATCCATGGCCTTGCCGAGCTTTGCGATCACCCACTGGTGCTGTAGAGCTAGTCGATCAAGGTTTTTGCAGGCTAGGGACCCCGGCCGACGCTGCCGAACTTCAACCGAGGCCGCCACACATCGTCGGCCGTCTTCCGATCATCGGCAGCCCCAGAACACCTAACCATCGTGTTCCTCGATGTCGTATACGCCCTGGCGGCGAGATTTAGCCTGTACGGTGGCCGGAACTGGCGAACCGGCGAGCAGCAGATTGCTCCGGCGAGCTGAGAGCGCAGGCGCGCGAAAACAAGCCGGAGGAAGAAGAATCCGGTTGGTCCCGGCTGTTAGCGGTGGAAAATTTTAAAACTGGGATATGCTGTGGCCTGGATCTGGTGTGGCTACACGCAAAGGACTCAGTAGCCGCGTGTGTCAACCGATGAGGAGTTGACACGTAGCCCTGGGTCCCACGCGCAGTGATTCGAACTTTTCTCGATTTTCAGATTTTGTTCAAACTTCAAAGCTATATAACTTTGGCTAGGAAACTCCAAATCAAGTGAACCAAATTTTGTTGAATTCAGCTCTCTGAGTACTTTCCAGCAAATCAAGTTTCACTTCATGAAAACCCTTATTTCTCCAGAATTAATTCTTCAAAATTTAAACTGTTTAGAATTTTTACTGGAGAACCTTTTGGAGGAAAATTCTGAAATTTGGCTGAGATGTTCACCAAAATACCATGAGCTACCATAAAAATTTCAGATCCATTTTAGCTCATTTGATCCACCTAATGGTGTGATTAATAAAACTGTTCCAGAGAAAATAGAAAATGTCCAGGAACATTTGCAGAATTTCTGTGAAATTGTTTAGCTTATATCTTTAGTTAGGAACCTTCAAATTAAGTGAAACCAACTCCATTAGAACCCTCTGAAAATCTAGTTTTGATAAAGTCATGGATTGCTCCATGAAAATCCCTAGAACACCATAAGGGCTCCAATTAAGGTCAAGTACATAATTATTTGTGGAGAGCTCAAATGAGCTTGGCTGCAACTAAAACTTGGCCATGTCTCTGTTTAGATTGTAACCAAACCACAGTAAAAATTTTAGAGTCATTGGGTCTGTCTAGTGAGACTTATAATCTTCACAAGTTTAAATTCAATTCAAATGCATTTAAATTAGTACATATACTTGTTATCTCATGTAGTCGCTAAGGTTGAGGAGGAACCCGAAGTCTTAGACTTCGTTACTCCGGAAGAGCAGCTAGCCTACGACCAAGAGCAGCAAGGCAAGCTCCGTTTTGCATTAACCCTTTTACAAATTTTTACTGTTTTGAGAACTTACTTTGAGTACCATTACTGCTTGCATTAGAGTCTTGTTTGAAACCCAAATGCATATCCAAGAAAACCATGGGTTCGAATTAAGATTGAAAACCTCGTTAGCCACTGCAATGCTAAAGATAGAGTAGGATTCGGTACAAGTCGAGTAGTGGAACTACTCGCGAGAACAGGCTAGAGGCACATCGCTCGGGTAGAGATAGCAAATGAAACACATGGCAAAAAAAATGGACCGAGCGGAGAGTAAGGGCAGCAGGACTTTGGGGCCTGTGTGCTATAGCTCCGCTTGTGTCGATTGAGGACCGAGCCGTGTGCGGGCCTGTTGAACAATCTAGAACAGTACCGAAGACCTACCGGCTATATGGGAACCGGGAAACCAATGTAACTCGGGTAGCTGGGTATTGAGGCATTGCCTGTCGTTCAGAGGCTAGGTTGAGAGCTCGAGGTGTAAATCGGCTGGCGGCACTGAGATTCACGTGCAGAGACCTCTTGCTCGGGATGATAGGACCGGTTCAATATTTGGTTGACGGGTGAAAGGTGGTTGCGTACGACGTCCGTGATGGTTGCTGTAGGCAACATCGAGTACGGGCGTATGTGACGGGTTGTTTGAGTAACGCTGCAGGTGTAAATCGATTATAATCGCCATCCCTCGCGGTCAGTGAGTACCAGTTGATCACTGTACCATGACATAGAAAGAACAGACTAGTTACATGTTAAAATGTTGCTGATTGAAAGATGGACTTTGATTGTTAATGATTTGCTGTAGTTTAGAGCTAATTCAAGTTCCTTTCAACTTTGGGCAAAGTACAAGAGAGAAATGCATTTCTTTTGATTGCGGCTCTCTCATGTGCCTTAGCGTAAGGTTCTCCACAACCTGCTGCTAAAACTTGAAAGTAAGGTTCCACTAAGTAGGTGAGTCCTTTGCAACTTATTTTACCTCATGCACCTATCACCCTCATGTAGAAGTTTCATGTTTAGGAGAGACGGGTCAGTCTTGCTGAGCCTTCGTGCTCACTGCTTGTGTTTGAAGCTTTTGCAGGGTTCTATGAGGAAGGGACTCCCGAGGAGGAGAAGGAACCCCAGGAGGGGAACCCCGTCGAGTGGGAGTCATGCACGCCGCCGTGTTAGTGTGTCTGCGTGCTAGCGGGGACACGTCCACGGGCTGAACGCGAACATATTGTGTTGTAAAAATATTCAGACACTGGTTTATGTAATAAAACTTTGCTTCTGCTTTGTACCTTTGATGTGTGTTATCCGGTGCTGTGCAACGCAGCACCCCTCAGCGTGATCCTGGCTCGACAAGACCGTGGGGTCGTGTCATATCCGTTGGGATCTGAGGAGTCCGGAATAGTCCGTGGTAGACACCGGACTAGTTCGGTGTTATCTTTCAAGTTGTGTTCAGTCGCCAACTGGGTTTAAAGGAGTAAAACCCCAATCATACGGATTAGTCCGTATGGCACTGAGCATGCAGAGAGTGCTTGTACGTTTCAATACGGACTAGTCTGATGTGACTTCGGACTAGTCCGATGTCACACAGAGAAGGGTAGAATATTGGCAGTCGGACAAGTCTGGCTACACCAGACTAATCCGTTATGACGCAGACTAGTCCGATGTCACACAGAGAGGTCTTCTCCTGTCGGGGACGGCCGCCCCCACACTCCAGGAATCGCATTGGGTGGTGTCGTGTTAGGCAACACCGAACAGCACAAACATAAATGAATCCAAAGCATACACAAATGTGTATTAAACAACAGATTTATTTTACAAATAGTAATGTACACTCTAATGTACAGCAGCGGAATATAAAATTAAAGTTGCAGCAGAATTACAACTGTGATCACTCTCACGAACCTAGCTAAGCAGCAAAGGAGTTATCCTGCCTGAGGATAACAATTTCTAGCAACAGGAAATGGATTCGGCGGCGAGCAGGATTTCTTTTGACCATGCAGCCAAGAATGGCGCTGTCATGCTTAACCATTCACGGTATACAATGGATTACCTACAAAACAACAACTCTGCAAGAGTGAGCACGATGACTCAGCAAGACTTAACCGTCTCTTCTAAGGCATGCAACTCTACATGAAGGTAACTTAAGACATAGACATTTGAAGTTGCATAAAGACTCGCCTACATGTTCATCCTTGATTTTAAGATTTTAGCAATCATTGTAAAGGTCCCAAAAAATATGAATACAAAGAAACTGAAGTTTGAACAAGCATTTGGTTTCATGTGTATGAAAATTGGGACTTGTTTAAACTTTCACATGTGATGATACACATGAGAGCTCTCTCTACACAAGCTCATGTTTAATTGCATGCTTGGAACCAAGGTGGATTTAAAACCACAGATTTTAAGTATCATGTGCAAGAGAAAGTCTCAAATCAGCTTTTGAACTTAATTTGTTCAATGCAAATTTCAAATGAGGGCAACACAATGGAAATGCAAACTGTTGTGCTCAAACTCAAATTTGCAGAAGCTAAATTTAAAATCAGATTTCATAATGAATTCCATAGGTCCAAATTAGTGAGTATGCAAAGTTTCATGGATTTTGGAGATGTTTTGCTACCCATTTTCCAAAAGGAATTTAAATTGCAATGAATTGAAATACAAATTTGAATTTGGATGAAACTTGCCCAATTATCCAAATGGAGTTCAGATTGTAGCCCCACAAAACTGAATTTGATCATTTCCCAAACTTGAGAGGTTTTTGGGAGATAAGGGGGAGTGCGGGACCCAATTGTCATATGCCCAAAAGATATTCAGTAGAGTTCAGTCTCTGTTTCTCCACTCGAAAGTCACCGAGGCAGCCGCAGTTTCACCGCGCGACACCGAGGGCAGGCCGATTACACCTCTCACCGTTTTCTCTCGCACTGGCGAGTTGCTCGCGTGCTTCCTTCACTCCATGCCGTGCTCAGTCTCGCCACAACAACGATGCCTCGGTCTGTTTCTTCTCTCCCTCGCGCAAGACAGAGCCTCTACACCTGCCACGAGCTCACGCGAACAAAGCCTCCGGAGTAGCTAAACGGCACCACAGACCTCCCTTCTTCGTCCTCGACGCATCACCGAGTGAGCTCGGCCTCCCCAACCCCGAGCACCCCATGTTCATGCGGCGGCCAAAAGAAACCGCGACACGGTGCTCCCGTGGACAGCTCAACACAGAGCCTATCACGGCCAAGCAAGGCTCCCTAGAGATGTGCTAGACCTTCACGCAGCTCTCCTCCAAATCTCAGCCCAAGCCGTGGAAGCTCTAAGGAGGATTTCCAGTTTTCCCTCCGGCCGGCTCAAACCGAGGTTCGGGTAAGAATCCCTCAAATTCACACTCCAAAATCGTTTAGCTCTCTGCAATTTGCACACACATGGTTTAGACTTTCTAGCGCACCTTTACCCTCCACGCCATAGCCTAAGATCGTCTGTAGAAGCTCTATTTGGAGGTATTCCGACGGCCAAACATGATTTCACCATCGGGCGCAAGGTGAGACCAACTTTAGAGCCATTTCTGGTCCCTTTTGCATACATGTCGAGCTTCTTCATGCTCCACTGGTGCTGTAGGGCCGAAGTTCATCGAGTTTAGCGGGTCAGGGCGTCGGGTAGACGCTGCCAAAGCTACACAGAGCCACCGCACAGTCGCTAGCCGTGTTGGAGACGTCACCGGCCCGGGGAAACCCTCCCAACGTGTTGAGCATATGTTTTTAGGGGCTGGTGGCGAGTGGGGGAGTGGGAAGAGGCCGCACGACCGAGCTCCGGGCGCGGGCGCGCGCGGGAGCCGGAGGTAGACGAAGGGGATGGCGGGCCCACATGTCAGTCACACGGTTAAAAGGGGCTGGATCCTCTGCGGCACCGGATAGGTTTGTGGCCGCGCGGATCAAGTCTGTAGCCTCGTGTGTCTTCATCTGAGAACTCGCCACGTTACCCAGTGGGCCACTGTCAAAGATTTGAAATTTTTCCGATTTAATTCAAATTACAGATTTCCATCAAACTTTAGAAGGCCATATATTTTGCTAGGAAACTCCAAATTTAATGATTCAAATTGGGTTAGATTCAGGTTGAGAAACTCTATCCAAATATTCTACCAAATTTGTATGAAAGTAGATAATTAAATCTGAAAAATACTTTGAAAATTTTCAGTAAAAGAATTTTAGAGGGAGTTTGGTTAATCCAAAAATTCTCAAATTTTGCCAGAATAATCCTTAGGATATTTTTGAACGCCTGAAAAGTTTTCAGCTCATTTAGAGTTTATTTTATTAGGATAATTCAGATTTCAATTTGCTGTATTCAAATGAATACAGAAACATTTTCAGAAAATTCCCAAAACTTGAAAATTCAGTTGTGAGCAATTCCTAGCTCCAAAACTCCTAGGAAAATTCAAGCAGTCTCTATGAACTATAATTGACATTTTAGTTCACTAATTCTGACATGAACATTTGAGTTACTTCAGAACAAATTCCTTTTTGCTTAATTGCTTAGAGAATTGTTCTGAATAAACCACTCAGTGAAAACTGCTAATTTTTGGTCCAGATGACTTTCTTGTGACATGGAACTCACATGAAAATTTTCAGCTCCATTGGATCTCTGGATCATCACTTTTCTCTTTATCCTCTTTAGGTGATTAAAACACAAGTGAGGGATGCACTTAGCCTTGATCACCTTTGCTTAACCCAAACCCATCCCCTAGCACCAGTTTCATTTTAAATTCTTAAACAGAGTTCTGGTTTTAAACTTATCATTAGGCTTGATAAAAAATCTTTACAATTAATTACATACACATTTCATATCGTTTAGTCATCGACGTGAAGATTGTGAAGCAAGTCAATTGTGGATCAAGGAGCAAGGAGAACATGTGATCAAGCCGCAAGTGATCGACTACACTAACTGATTATATACTAGTCACCTGCAAAACAGGCAAACCCCGGTTTGCAGTTGAGCAATTTATAAAAGTCTTTTCATTTCCAGATATCATAGCTATGAAATATTGATATTGAAAACCCAATTGCATGACCAGATTTACCTAAGAGAGAAAGGGTAGATTAGCACCTCCTCGAGTGGATTTCAGCTTCACTAAATGTTAGTTTCAAAGGACCGGTAGAAGTGGAGTAGTTGGAATCTACTAGCGAGTTTAGGGCTGAATTATCAGGCTTTTCCTCAACAGGTTGGACTATTAGGATACTCAGATCCGCCTCATCTTCCTTCTCATCTCTGGCCCGAAGCGGATCAGGCTCCTTAGGGAGTGGAAGTGGCTGACAATGGCGCTTTGCCGCCCGCACCGTCTAGAATGGAACATCTCTGCGAATTAAGAATTAAACTAGTCCCCAGAAGATGCACGCGGTTCCAAATTAATGCCGGATAAAAAGGATTTCGGGTATAGTTTTCCTTTTGACGGCCCAGGGCGCGGCGGTACTTGTGATATTTCTGCTTGGGACGCGTTTTATTTGGCAGTTTTCTGGATATTAAATACCATTGGGCCTTACCTCTTTCTTGGACACGTTTGCAAGGGCTCTGCTCACTCTATCCCACCTCCCGGGTGGTATGGAAATCGATAAACTTTTCTTGGGTCCGGATTTCCAGTCAAACAAGATTTCTATATCCACCCGGAATACCCAAGTGCGGAGCCCTGTCAGTGCAAACCCCCTTTTGAAGGGGGCCCTGGGGGTAGACAAGACATTTCTCCAGCTTCGTGTCATTTTTTAACACTGCGATCAGCAAGCAGCAAGCGGGGGGCCTCTTGTTTGGTGAGCCAACCGGCTTCACCCAAGGATGAAGGTAGTAGAACAAAGAGGAGCCGCATCTTTTCCTGGCCGGAGAGAATTCAAGGTCCAATGCAAGATCGAGTATCCAACTAAAGTTCTTGGGCTAGTTCACCCTGGTTTCATCAGAACGGGTCATGAAATAGAAGTATTGAGGAAAATTCACAAGTGAGAAATTGGGACCGGGCAGGGAGATTGAGATGCAGCAGGCTGCGGACCGTGCATGCATAGCCCTGCCTGTGTCGGTTAAGGCCCGCCCATACTTGGCCCTGTTGGACAAGTTTCAGTTGTGTACCGGGAGCATAATGGCTATATGGGACCCAGGAAACCGATGTACCGCATGAGATCCACATTGGAACTTTTCCAATCGGCTTAGGCTTTCGGCGTCAGTACAGAAGGAGGTAACTCGCTCAAGAACATATCACTGCAGGTATGTACCTTGAGGGAGCTTGCTGTTCGTGGTGATCGGACTGCGTCTGGTATGGAAGAACATGGAAAAGGTGGCTGCGTACAACATCAGTCAAGGTTGCTGCCGGCAACTCAGAGTATGGGTGTAATTGTCGTGCAGTCCGGGCGTGTACTGATTCGAATCACCGTCGCTCTCGGTCATATGAGTATACTTGCCCACTGCATCTTGACGTAGTAAGAACTGAAGTGAATTCCTTTGAATTGATAAGGATTTTGATCTAACTACTTTTGCAACCCTGTTTGAGTTAGAGATAGTGCAAACTAAGTTTACTTCACTTTGTGCAAGAAGCATCGCAACAAAGCGTTTATTGTTTGATTGTGGAGTTACGATGCTGTTCGGTTCAAGGTCTTTAAATGAGGCTTTAAAATCTGAAAGTTAAGAATAAACTGTAGGCGAGTCATTTATGCAAATTCAGCTACCTTTTTTAATGTGTTGTGCATGTAGAGTTTCTTGTTTAGAGGAGACGGATCAGTCTTGCTGAGCCTATGTGCGCAAGCTTGCTATATGAGTGTTTTTGCAGGTTAACATCGACGCTTATGAGGAGGTTGTCCGGTGAGACTCGGAGGCTTCCGAGTCATTTAACACATAGAGAACCCAGCCGCTGCAGTATGTCTTCTTGTTGCTAGTGAGAAGAGTCCGCGGGCTGGACATCTTCTCGAGAGCTTAGTAGATAATAAACGTGAGATGAACTAGTCTTCCGCTGTAGCTATTTGATGTAAATTATTTACCAAGAACACTTGTAAGCTCCCGCTTTTGATTTATGTGATACATTTTCCTTATATGTGTTCTGTTCGGTGCCGCATATCACGGCACCACCCCAATGTGATTCCCAGGCGAGCGGCACAGCCCCGTGATTGGTGCATCGAGAACTAGGACAGGTGAATCGACAATGTACTAAACTTAATAACATCTTCCCTATAAAGAAATAACTCATGAACTAACTTTCAACTAAAAAAGGAAGTTTGAAACAAATATTAGTTACTGAACTCTTACTTTGAGCTGAGATTCAAATAAGAGAATGATTAGGCTTCAAAGATTTCAAAAACAGAGTGCTATGTTCTGGCAGGAATTCTTGCCGGACTTTGGCAGAGCAGAACTATGAGTAGCTTAGTCCAATTATGGTGTATGATACAGTTCTGGAAAGATTTTTAAGTTCTGTACAACCTCTCTGTATACCTCCTGAGCAAAATAACAAGCTAAATTGGTGGAAATTCCAGTGGAAGGCAAACTGTCCAGAACAAGGAGAGGAGCAAAACCTCTCTGTATATTTCTGTATTTCAGCCAGAACTCTCTGTAAAAAAATGCCTAATGAGCCTATGATACACTGTTGGAAAGGTTATGAAATATGAAACATTGTTGTAGTTCAAAGTTTGTTCAGATTCATATTGTATATGCATATACAATTGTGATAAAAATAGTGACATTCAAAGAAGATGCTGGCAAATTTTATACAGGAATTCTGTCAACTTTGGAAAATCATAACTATTGATACAGGAAAGATCAGGAGGCATATGAGTACTCGTTGGAATATATTTAAGTTAATTTTAACTTCGATATTCAACTTGATTTATGAAAATCCTATTAACTGGACCAAAATCTGGAGTTTGTGCAGAAAGGTCTGTTCTGTACAGAAAAGAGGACTGGTTATGCCTACTTTAAGTATTTATGCAAACATGAATTTTGTTACTGCTTTCGTAAAGTTTTGAAATAATCATGTTTTCATTAGCTTCACATACTGCTGAGTTCATGTTTAACTCATCTCGAAATGTATTTTTGCAGTATGGTTCGTACTCGCTCTTCGAGTAAGGCCAGGAGTTCTTGCCGAGGCGGTGATGATTTTATTCCACCGTTGGAATCACCATCCATGGGATGGATGACAGCGCCTGACACCCATTCACGGGGCCGTACCGCTCGCCCAGGAATTGTAAAAGTCCCAAAATTGTATATGAATAAAACCGAGGTTTGAATTCATATGTGTGGCAAAGTCATGACAAATGGGACTTGCTAAAACTTTTATTCATGCAAAGTGATACATGGATGATCATCCAAAATGAGTCTCACATTTTTATTTGAAGGTGTTGAACCAATAAGGATTTAAATACTTCTTTGCATGAAAAGATTAAAAATCAGATTTCAAATTCAAAGTTCATCACAATTTGTGGCCAAGAACTTTGAATCCTTATACAGCCCTATATTGTGGAAGTGTGGAAGTTTAGGGTGGCAAACTTGTCATTTGAAGGTGGGCTCAAAAAGGAATTAAATGGAAGCATTTTCAATTCCAACCAAATTCAAATTTTCTATGCAAATTCAAACTGAATTTTAGGAAATTCAAATGCTAGCCACGTTTAAACTTCAAAACTTTGGAATTTGAGAGATCAACATGAGAAGATCTTTTGTGGGGAGAAAAGGGGGTGGACCCCACTAGTCAGTGAGCCAAATTTTGACTTACAAAGGAAGTCACTGTCTTCGGTTCTCACTTCACCGAGGAACTTCTCACTGTGTGTAACAGAGGAGGTTGCCAAGCCACCTCCTGCTCCCTCTACCACGCGCTGGCGACCAGGGGGGCGATTCCACTCATCCTTCGGCGTGATCATATCCCCTGACCGAAGCAAAACGCCTTTTCTTTCTCCTCCTCACGAGAAACACGACCACAGAGTCCCTCACACCGCTGTGCCTCGGAAACAATCGGGAACCAGCAGAAACGCTCATGCACACTGCACCCCGAGCTGCTAGACAGCACCACGAGCCCAGTTCTCAACTCCCCGACACAAAACCCGCCGAGCTCTGGCCTCCCTTGCCCTAGAACGGCTTCATCCGCCGCGACCTAACTCAAGCCGGCGGTCAGGTGCACATGGGCAGCTCGCCACAGCGGTTGTCAAGGCCAAGCGAGGGCGGCAACGGGAGCCCACGGCCACCGTGCTGCTCTCACCCGAAGCTCAAGCCAAACCGTGAAGTATCGACGGCGAATTTCGGAGCTTTGTCCCGGCGGCTTCAAACCGAGCGTCTGGTACTTGACTCCAAAATTTCCACTCTCTAATCCTCCATAGGTCATCAAACTGTGCACATAGAAGCTGGATTAGCCAGCGATCATATTTCCTTTAGCAACCGTCGCATGAAACCACCTAGGGATGACGGATTTTGAGCTCTTCTGAGGGTGTTCATGGCGGACCCAATCGAGCGCATCGTGACGATCCATTTGCCGCCATTTCCGAGCTAGTTCAAGGTCATGCCATGCTTGGCGATCACCCACTGGTTCTGTAGAGCTAATTGGTCGAGTGTTTGGCGGGCTAGAAACCTCAGCCAACAGTGCCGAACTCCAACCGAGGCCGCCGCACGTCGCCAGGGTATTTCCGGTCACCGGCTGCTCGAACAAGTGCCACAGTCATGTTCCCCAGCCTCCATAACGCCCTAGCGGCGAGCCCCAGCTCGGGCAGTGGCCGGAAACAGCGAGCCGGTGAGGGGCGGTGTCGGGCCGGCGAGCTGGGCGGCTCCGCGCGCGAAGAGGCGGCGGGAGGAAGAAGAAACTCGGGTGACCCACACGTCAGAGACTCAGTTTTTAAATCGGTGATCAGCTGTGGCTCGGGGATCCTTTGTGGCTGCGCGCCAAAATGCTGTGAACCGGTGTGGCTGAATACTGAGTGGCTGGAGTTTAAACCCGTTGGCCCAGCTGATTTCCCGTAGCAAAATAATTCCAGAGAATGTTCCAACTTTAGAAAATCATATCTCTGTGTAGAAACCTTTGAGTGATTCAATTTGGGTTGGATTCATTTTGCAAAGATCTATCCAAATATGAACTCCAATTTGTATGAAACTCAATATTAAATTCTGGAAAATTCTTTGAATGTTTTATGAAAAAGAATTATTGAGGGAGATTGGTTCATCCAAAAATCCACAAATTTTTCCATAATATTATTTAGCATATTGTAGACCTTCTAGCAAATTTTCAGCTCATTTGAAGATATTTGAGTAGGGATTTGCTAAATACAAACTGCTGTGATCATAAGAGTTCAGAAACATTTTCAGAAAATGTTGCCCACTTGTAAAATCCATTCTAGGCAAATCATAGCTCCAAAAATCATAGAAAAATTTCTTCAAGCTCTCTGAGACATACTTGAAACTGTAGTTCACTTCATTGGGCATGAAAATGCACATTACTTTAGAAGTAATTCTTTTAAGTAGAAATGCTTAAGGAATTTTTCTGGAGGAACTGCTCAAGTAAAAGGTCTAAATTTTGGACCAAAATACTTTCATGTGACCCGGAACTCACATGTAAATTACCAGCTAAAGTTGAGCTTTAGAACTCCCTGTTCTTGTTCTTCATACTTTTGTATAGGGGAAAAGTACATAAGACATTGTAGGAATTATGGAGAACACAATTTGACTCCACACTAGCTGCAATTTGGCAAGCTAAATCCCTATGTAGTATATAACATGCTGGAAAAGCTTTGAAGCCATTGGAGTTCTTGTTCTTCAGTTGCATTCAAATATTTTTAGATCATCTCTTATGGTCATTAGGAATGTTAGTTAGTCTTTAGCTAAACCACTAAGACCAATTTAGTTCTTTCATAATTCTTTGCACAACAGAGGCAAACCAAGCCATTCTTGGCATTTCCACACCGCCTCTGTTCTTAAGAAATCCAATCTTTAATTTTTTCCATTACATTCTTAAAAGTTGTGCATATACATTTCATTAGGATTCACAACGAAGGGGATTCGAAGGAGCGATTCATTGAAGTGGATCATACTCCGGAGAATCAAGGGTTGATCAGCAAGGATCACTAACTGATTATATACGACTACCCTGCAAAACAGACAAGCTCCGGTTTGCATTTAACAGCTTTAAATTTTTACTTTGTTTTCACTCTTTGGTTAGGCTATGATATGTGCATTAGGTCTAGTGTTTTGATACTCCTCTTGCATAACCAAATGAACCCATGGAGTATTGGGTAGGTGTCTTTCACCTTGTAGAACTGCCATGCTTAAGTAAGGTTCAGTAGAAGTCGAGTGGTGATATACTACTCGCATGATCAGGAACAACAGGGGCATACGGGATTGGTTCAAAAAATGTGTAGCAAGTTAAAGTTGAGACTGGAAGGTTGTAGGGGCAGCAGGACATAGGGGCCTGGGTGCTATTGACCTATCCGTGTTGGTCAAGGACCGATCTGTATGGGGCCCTGTTGAACAAGTTTGAGTTGTGTACCATACTCATGCTGGCTATATGGGACCCAGTAAACCGATGTACCTCGGGAAGCTTGCATTGTGTGACGCCCTCAATTCTGTGGAAAACCACGGAACCGAGAACTGATGCATATGTGTGCCCAGGATGTTCATCACTCATACACATATGTTCCACAAACTGAATTCAGAATATATATCCACGAATAACAGAGTTTATTACAATGTTTCATGAGTCTTGGACCATGCTCACAGCGGAAGTCTTATTTCTATGCAGCGGAAAGTCTTCTAACTAATGCGGAAGCAATTTAACTAATGCGGAAGCAAATCTAAGCAGCAATGGCTCCATCTCTATTCCATCCCTACAGGCAAGGTTGAGAACACATCACACGCCTTAATGCTCCACTTGGTCTTCATAGTAGTCTTCTCCTGCTGCTGATGACGATATAATAATGCAAGTTTGAGTACAATGATGTACTCAGCAAGTGCGGGAAAAACATGATATGTAGCTCATAACAAGGTAGGTATAAAAAGCTCATTTGTAGAAAAGCAGATTTATAAAGCCTTGATAAAACAACAACTTAACTTTAGATGAATGTAATCCCAGCATGTATTAAATTACCAACATACCTCCATCACTTTCCATGTTCCACCCGAACATTAACCAACTTCATTCTTGCTCACGAATACCTCCTCGTATTCGTTACCATCTCACGAATACCTTCTCGTATTTGCTACCATCTTATCTCATAAACAACTTCGTCTCACACCGAGACCAATCTTGTTGCCATGACTCAACAGTCATGCAACCATCTTGTCACCCGGAATCAACAGTTCCAAAACCAAACCATAACCATAATCAATAACCATAACCAATAACCATCCCAACTAATCATGGCAGTTGGCTAGACGCTCGTGACCATAAGCTCGGCTATCATGATAGTTTTAAGAACCCTGCAGAGTTTGCACCTATTACCCACAAGTTTGTGATTTCTTCACCCGTCGACGACTGCAGAACCTCCATTATACCAGTACACAACCGTCGGTGTATGGTCAAGAGATCACAAAATAGCCTTTACAAAGGGGTTACTAGATGTATGGACTCACTAAGGTTTCACCGGCAGGCTAGAATCTCCAATTCTCCCACCCACGGGCCCCCTCTTGTGCCATGCAGTTCCCAGGGCAGTCCTCACTCGACTCCCATTCCTCGCGCCTTCCACAGTCCGTAACATTCTAGCAACTTACCTAATTACTCAGCTAAGCCGCACCCATACTTGGCCTTGTGGTGGCTGTTATCCTGGCATGTGCATGCATGAACCGGTCCTTAGATCTACAGCAAGTAAACCACAATCTCATGCTACCTCATTCACAAACCCAGGCTTGCCTAAATCTCACTCCGATCCATGTTCATTAACATCATCAGTTTCTCATTATCTTTACGAGTGCAGTTAGCTAGACACATCTATCTCGCTTCCCAATCCCATGGACTCAGCGAAGCATAAAAGCAAAACCCATACCCGACTCATGAACTTTCCCGGCGACAAGGGTGGTTTAACCAAATCTAGTAAACTCCTATAAAAAGGGTTTTCCCATCATGTTTGACTCAGCACACTCACCTTTTCGCAAAACAAAACAGTTTTACCCAAACCATAGGATCAATATGGTCAAGGAGCACTTGCCTTGTTCTTGCGGTTCCGGTTGTTCTTGGATCTCGAAACCTTGTTGCTGCAGTTCGTCGTAGACAGCTCCCTGAGCTTGTCCTGCTATGTAGGATCACGTGCATACAAGATTCACAGCAATCAATATCATGCACAAACCTTAAACTAGATGCGATGATGCATATGCATGCTATCCTATGATTAGTTTTATTAGATGGGTTTGTACATGTTCTTGCATGGCTTGCATGGATTTTATGATGAACAGAGGTGTTCGGATCAAAGGTGGACGTGGCGATGATCTTGTCTTTAGATCAACCTGATCATCAAGTGACCTGTCCACGAGAAGGCTTCTGTTCGAAATGAATCAAAGAACAGATGCAAAGAAAACACAACGATGTCGTAAGGTGGTATTGGATACCTACCTTACATTCTTCTCGGTCTCGAGGTCCTCCTCAGATCGTTGGGCTTTCCTCCGGCGATCTTCCTTGCTGCACTATGGCGATGGTTTACTCGGCGGGTTGGGACTAGGGCTCTAAGTCGTCGGCTCAGGAGTTGGAAAAGAAGTTTGTGGTTTCGGCCAGAGGTTCTGGGTTCTATTTATAATCGGGAAGAGAAGAGTCCTAATATGATTGTATCCTGAATAAGAGTCCTGTTCAAATTTGTCGTTGAATCTTACAACTTATCTTTAGTTGATTTGGTACGGTATCATTGTGGAATTCAGGTCGGTTTCTGTTCCGGTATTTCTATGCGTACATAATTCAAAAACCGTCCCTAGAACTCGTTACCTCCTCGGTGATGAGCTCAGGAGGCTCCACGTGTCCACCGGGTACTGGTCTCTTCCTCTCCGCAGGGACGAGCTCCGGTTGTGCCGCGTGTCAAGTGAGCAAGACTTCCCTCTCCTTCGGAGTTGAGCCCCACGTGCACCACGTATCCTGGCGGTCGGGACCTCCTCTCTTATTCGGAGGTGGCTCCGCACACGCCACGTGTCAGTGCCAGACCTTTCCTCTCTTCTTTCCTCAGAGACGAGCTCTGAGGTAGACACGTGTCCAACAGTGACGGATCTCCCTGAGATAAGCTCCGGTAGCGACATGTGTTCAATAGAACTGGACCTCTCGGAGGTGAGCTCCGAGATCGACATGTATCCCGCGTGACCGGTCCTCTGATTTCCATGGTGACTAGCTCCGAAGGTGACATGTGTCCTGCGGAAAATGCCTTTGCTTCTTTCGCAGAGGCTAGCTCCGGGCAACACGTGTCCCACAGGGTCGGACCTCTCGCATTTTGCGGAGATGAGCCCCGAGCCTGACACGTAGCCATTTTAGCGGCGGACCTCTCCCCACTTCGCAGGGATGAGCTCCGAACACGCCACGTAGCCAGCGGGCCGCGGAAGTTGTCTTCGGCGCTCTCTGTGAACTGGATTCGGCTCTTTTTGGCTATCTTTTTGATATTTTTCTCTGTTCCTACTTCTTTTTAAAATATTTTCTGTACATGAAATATGAATACATGCAGAAACCAGGGATGAGGCTGTCACACATTGAGCCTTTTCGGGTCGCCTCAGGTGAGACGGCCGGTGTGCAGTATGTGGGTAACATTCTCATGACATCTCATGTCGATTGGTGCACCATGAGAGTGGCTACTGTACAGGGCGATTTGATCGATTCAACGGGAGTGAAACGGGAGAAAGGCTGCCACGTACGACGTTAGTGATGGTTTCTGTAGGCAACATTGAGTACGGGCGTACGTGTCGTGTAGTCCGGGTGTTATTGATTTGAATCACCATCGTTCGCGGAAAAGGACCGAGCATACTTGTTCTCACAGTCGTGACGTAGTAAGAACTTGCATGAGAAAGGAACTAATCATATTGGTTTGAAATTGATACTAGCATTTTTATGATACTTTGTATGAATAGGCTAGTGCAGACTCGATTCATTTTCACCGTGAGCAAATTACATCGGGGGAAAGCGTTTCTTGTTTGATTGTGGACTCCCGATGTGGCGTGTCCAAGGTTACTCTTAATTTGCTGCTATTAACACTTGAAAGTAAGGATTCATATTTAGGCAAGTTTATTATGCATTATGCCATCCTAGTTTATGTTCATAACCTCATGTAGAGTTTCATGACTAGGGTGACGGTTAAGTCTTGCTGAGCGTTATGCTCACGGATGCTATCCGAGTTGTTTTGCACGTATTTGACTTCATGCTTATGAGAAGGGATGCCGATGAGATTCGGAAACCTCCGAGTGGTTACTCAAGAGCATCCTCGCCACTGCAGTTTGTTCTTCGTGTTGCTAGTAAGAGACGTCCGCGGGCTGGACTGTTTCTTTGTTGCTATGTTAGAAATGAGTCGTGAGAGTTATAGGCTTCTGCTGTAGCTTATTTTGATATAAGTATTTGTAAAATACTCTTGTACGCTTCAGCATATGATTTATGTAATGTGATGTGTTTCCTCGACCCGTGTGCTATTGGTGCCGCAAATCACGGCACCACCCGATGAGGTCCTGGGGGGGCCGCGTTGGCGGTCCCCCCACAGCATGGTATCAGAGCTGCGTTGGGAATAACGCACGGATTGATCATCATATTACGATAAAAACTTAGCATACGGTGAGATAACGGTATTAGGGCCACATAAGGACTATTATATTAGCATATTATGAAGGTGGCAACCTAACTTACTTGTTTATGTCGGAAAATCATGCATCTTGGGACGTTTTATCTCTTGGGGGGGTGCACGTAAGCGCTGTCCACCAGTGCGCACAAGCTGAAGGGTGGAGCCTCACGGGTGGCAGGTAACCCGACCCGCTTTAGTATCCTTTACGACTCTTCATGTCGTTTGGGGTATTCGAGCAACACCCATCCCTGGCGTTCTTAGGGCAAGTATGGGAGACCCCGTCACGTTGTCAATAACGTGAACACGTAGCTCAAGGCGTGTTTGGCTTGAGAACACTCGTGCGAGTGATGACGGACGGGTGCCTGAACTGTATTAGGACTGGGTTCAGTGTGCAGCCGAACCTGATGATTGAGTGTGTTTTATGTAGGTACCAACCACGAAAACATGCCGGTGTTATCCGGTTAGGTTTTTCTTGTGTGAGGCAACGTAGTACCGTCATATGTCTTATGGTGCATCGCCAACGTACTACACTGGATAGTCTTCTTTCCTATGAAGAAATCATTCATGAGTAACTTTCAAACTAAAAAGGGATATTGGAAATTACATATTAGTTACTGAGATCTTCATTTGAACTAAGCTTCAAAGAAGATAATTGCTAGGCTTCTTTTGATTTCAAAAATAGAGTGCTCTGTTCTGGCAGAAATTTTTGCTGGACTTTGATAGAGCATAACTCTGAGTATCTTGACCCAATGGAGGTGTATGATACAGTTAGGGAAAGGTTTTTAAGTGCTCTACAACTTTTCTGTAGACCTCCAGAGCAAAATCAGACGCCAACTTGGTTGAATGTCCAGATGAATGCGAGCTGTCCAGAAAACAGGACAGCTACAAATCTCTCTGGATGTTTATATAAATTAGCCATAACATTCTGTAGAAAAATTTCTAAGGGTCATATTATACACCGTTGGAAAGATTATGAAATTTGCAACGATTTTGTAGTTCATAGTTTGTACATAATTGTACTCCATTTTTATGTACAACTGTGATAAAAACAGCCACATACAAAGCAGATGCTGGCAAATTTTATCCACAAATTCTGTCAACTTTGAGCAATCATAACCTTTGATCCAGAAATAATCTAGGGTCATATGAGTACTCGTTGATAATATACTAAAGTGAACCTTAACTTTGGTATTCAACTTGAGTTATGAAAATGCTGGTAACCAGATCAAAATGTGGGTTAAGTACAGAAAGGTCGGTTCTGTATTGAATAGGTAACTGATTATGTTGGCTTTAGGAAGATGTGTAAACATGAATTTTTGTTATGCTTTCATAAGTTTTAGCATGTTCATGTTTTACATACTTTCACATACTGCTGAGATTAAGTTTTGACTCCCCTCAAAATTATTCTTTCGTAGTATGGTGCATACTCATTCTCTGAGTAGGGCTGAAGGTTCTCGACGAGACGGCGATGACTCGACTCCACCACGGGCACCGCCATCAGTGGTATGGGCGGATGTCATGGCTCAGATGGTCAAGTCAATTCAAGAGAACACAAGACTACTCCAAGCCTTGGTACAACAGGGATTACTCAAACGCACACAACAGGTTGTTCCATCTCGGAACGCCTATTTGGACTTCTTGGAGACACAACCACCAATTTTCACGGAAGCCAACGAACCAGTGGAATCTGATCAGTGGCTTCGGGTTATGGAGTCCAAGTTTGGAGTGTTTGAGTGTGATGTATATCAGAAGACGTTATTTGCAGCTCAACAGCTCCATGGAGCCGCCGGAAATTGGTGGTTCGCTTATCTCGCCACCATTCCAGAAGGCCATCAAGTGGAATGGACGGAATTTCGAGAAGCATTCCGTGCTCGTCACATTTCTATGGGTTTTATCAAGGCCCAGCAGAAGGAATTCAGGAACTTGAAGTAGGGGGACATGAGTGTCCTCGATTATGTCAAACGGTTTAACCATTTGGCACAATATGCTCCCATTTATGCGACGAGCAAAGCTGCAAGGTGTGACTACTTCTTCCATGGACTGAGTGCCATATTAAAAGATAGGCTGGCTTTGTTCAACCAAGGAAATTACACCGAGTTGATCAGTGCTGCCCTGATGCAAGAACAAGCGACACTCGAGTGTCAAGCAGAGAAGAGGGACTGGGACGATGTGCAAGAAGACACACCAGTTGTTCCTCGTAAATACTGTTTGGTGTATCCCACACCATCCGATGAACTATGGCCAGCACCAGTTAGGTCAACTCAGTACAGATTTCCTGCTCAAGAATCACGTCTTGAACCAACACCATTGCCACAGCAATGATTGATTTCTGGTACACAAATGCTGCAGCCAAGTACATCAACTTCTCAACCACCAGTCAACAAAGAACCAAAAAAACATCCATGTTCTTATTGCCACCGCTCTGGGCATTTTAGGCAAGAATGCTGGGATAAGTTGTTGAACAGCGGACAACCATCATCGTCAGGTGGTATGCCGCCACATGCTCAAGTCAATATAACAGCATTGCAATCCGGGAGTGCACAACATCTTGCTATTGAGGATGTCCCGGATGGAGCACCGGTGTTAGCGGGCATGTTCACTCTCAAAGACGTGCCCGTGCCCATACTTTTTTATTCTAGTGCAACCCACAATTTTATCAGCAAATCATGCGTGGATCAGCACCAATTATCCACCAGTACTCCTATTACGAGTTATCTTATATGTTCACCGGGAGGAAATATCTCTGCTAATAAGATTTTGTCCGGAGCATCTTTGTGTTTGGGAGGAAAAATATACCCAACATCGCTGATTATGTTGGATAGGCAGAAGATAGATATAATATTGGGGATGTCTTGGTTAAATCGTCACGGTGCCATTCTCGATATCGGTAACCGGACTGTCCAGATTGACTCACCGATTCATGGACAGCACACACTGTTTTTAGACAGTAAAGACCCAGATATGGCAGAGGCCTACCAAATGGAAGCGCTTAAACTTGAAGATATTCCGGTGGTACGTGATTATCCCGACGTGTTTCCTGATGATTTACCGAGCATGCCGCCCGAACGGGACGTCGAGTTCAAGATTGAACATGCACCGGGAACAACACCTATCACACGAACGCCTTACAAGATGGAACCTAACGAGCTAGCAGAGTTGAAAGAGCAGCTGAATGAACTCATGAGCAAGGGTTTCATATGACCAAGTTCTTCACCTTGGTGTTGCTCTACGCTGTTCGTTAAGAAGAAGGACGAAACACTGTGGCTATGTGTTGATTACCGTCCTCTAAATGGTGTCACTGTAAAGAACAAGTATCCATTGCCCCGCATCGACATATTATTCGATCAACTTGTGGGTGCAAAGGTATTTTCGAAGATGGATCTTCGGTCGAGATATCATCAGATCAAGATCCGACTGGAGGACATACGGAAGACAGCTTTCTCGACGAGATACGGACTCTATTAGTACTGCGTCATGCCATTTGGGTTAACCAACACTCCGGCACACTTCATGTACTTGATGAATTCTCTGTTCATGCCAGAGTTAGACAAGTTTGTCGTGGTATTCATCCACGACATTTTGGTTTACTCCAAATCTGAAGAAGACCACACTGAACATTTGCGTATCGTGCTACAACGGTTGAGGGAGCACCAATTATACGCCAAGTTCAGCAAGTACGAGTTCTGGATTGATCAAGTGTCTTTCCTAGGCCACGAGGGCATTGCCGTGGACCCCAGCAAAATTGAACAAGTGCTGAAGTGGGAATCTCCCAAATCAGTTCATGAGGTCCGAAGTTTCCTAGGTTTAGCGGGGTATTATTGGTGGTTCATTCCGAGCTTCTCAAAAATTGCTAAACCAATGACGGGGCTGCTGAAGAAGGGCACTAAATACATGTGGAATGCATCATGTGACGCCGCATTCAAAACTCTGGTGAAACATCTCACAACAGCTCCAGTTCATGCTCAGCCAGACACGACAAAGCCATTTGGTGTATATTGTGATGCATCCAGCATCGGTCTTGGCTATGTTCTGATGCAAGAAGGGCGTGTAGTCGCCTATGGGTCTCGTCCACTGCGAAACCACGAGCAGCATTTGTAACAGACCTGTTACCACGCTGTGGGGGACCACAGGACCTCGTTGGGTGGTGCCATGATATGCGGCACCCAACAGCACACGGGTCGATGGAAACACATCATATTACATAAATAGTTTGCGGAAGTGTACAAGATTGTTTTACAAATAAGTATATAAGAGTAATCTACAGCGGAAGACTATCACTCTCACGACTCATATCTAAACTAGCAACAAAGAAACGGTCCAGCCCATGGACGTTTCTTACTAGCATCACGAAGACAATCTGCAGCGGCGAGGATGCTCTTTGAGTAAGTACTCGGAGGTTCCCGAGTCTCATCGGCACCCCTTCTCATAAGCATCGAGTCAATTACCTGCAAAACAACTCGGATAGCATCCGTGAGCATAACGCTCAGCAAGACTTAACCGTCACCCTAAACATGAAACTCTAAGTGAGGTTATGAACCTAACGTAGGATGGCATAAGCATAATTAAACTCGCCTAAAAGTGAATCTTTACTTTCAGGTATTAATTGCAGCATTTTAAGTAACCCTGGGCACACCACATCGGGAGTTCACAATCAAACAAGAAACGCTTTCCCCCGATGTAAATTGCTCATGGCATAAAAGAATCGAGTTTAACTAGCCTATTCATCAAGATCCAAGACAAAGCTAGTATGATACTTCACATCAAAATGATTAGTTCCTTTCTCATGCAAGTTCTTACTACGTCACGACTGTGAGAACAAGAATGCTCGGTCCATTCCGCGAGCGACGGTGATTCGAATCAATAACACCCGGACTACACGACACGTACGCCCGTACTCGATGTTGCCTACAACAACCATCACTGACGTCGTACGTGGCAGCCTTTCCCCCGTTTCACTCCCGCTGAATTGATCAAGTCGCCCCGTACAGTAGCTACTCTCATGGTGCACCTACCGACATGAGATGTCATGAGAATATTCCCCACATACTGCACACCGGCCATCCGCCTAAGGCGACCCGAAAAGTCCCAACGACAGCTTCCCGAGATACATCGGTTTACTGGGTCCCATATAGCCAGCATGAGTCCGGTACACAACTCAAACTTGTTCAACAGGGCCGCATACGGATCGGTCCTTGACCGACACGGACAGGTCTACAGCATCCAGGCCCCTATGTCCTGCTGCTTCTACAACCTTCCGGTCTCAACTTTAACTTGCTAATTAATTTCTGAACCAATCCCGTATGCCCCTGTTGCTCCTGAAACTGCGAGTAGCATCTCACCACTCGAGTTCTACCGAACCGTACTTAAGCATGGCAGTTCTACAGGGTGAAAGACACCTACCCAATACTCCATGGGTCATTTGGTTATGCAAGAGGAGTATCAAACACTAGACCTAATGAACAATTCATATCCTGACCAAAAGTGAATACAAAACAAAAACTAAATAGTTGTTAAATGCAAACCGGAGCTTGCCTGTTTTGCAGGTAGTCGTATATAACCAGTTAGTGTCCTTGTTGATCCACCCTTGATTCTCCGGAGCTTGATCCACTTCAATGAATCACTCCTTTGAATCCCCTTCGTTGTGGTTCCTATTGAAATGCATATGCACATGTTTTATAGGATGTAATGGAAAAAAGTTATAGAATTAATCTCTTAGGAACAGAGGCTGTGTGGAAAATCCAAGCATGGATTGGTTTGCCTCTGTTGTGCAAAGAACCGAAATAAACTAAATTGACCTTAAGGCCTTAGCTGTACACTAATCATTATCCCTAATGAACGTAATAGATAAGCTGAAAAGATTTGAGTGCAACTGAAGAACAAGAACTCCAATGGGCTCAAAACTTTTACAGCAGGTTCTATACTACCTAAGGATTTAGCTTGCCAAATTGCAGCTAATGTGGAGTCATATTGTGTCCCCCATAATTCTTACCATATCTCTTATGTATTTTCCCCTATACATAAGTATGGAGAATAAGAAAAGGGAGTTCAAGGACTCAACTTGGGCTGATAATTTCCATGTGAGTTCCCGGCCACATGAAAGTAAACTGCTCCAAATTTCAGCCGTTTTGTTGGAGTAGTTCTCTCAGAACAATTCTTTAAGCATTTGTACTCAAAAGAATTAATTCTGAAGTAATGTGCATTTTCATGCCCAATTAAGTGAACCACAATTACAAGTATGTATCAGAGAGCTTGCCTAAATTTTCCTATGATTTTTGGAACTGTGGATTGCCCAGAATAGATTTTTAAAGTGGGAAACATTTCCTGAAAATGTTTCTGGACTCTTTTGAGCACAGTAGTTTGCATTTAGCAAATTCCTACACAAATGATCTTCAAATGAGCTGAAAATTTGCTACAAGGTCAACAATATGCTAAAGAATATTTTGGTAAAATTTGGGGATTTTTGGATAACCTTAACTCCCTCAATAATTCTTTTTCAGAATACCTTCAAAGAATTTTCCAGAATATAATATTAACTTTCATACAAATATGAGTTCATATTTGGATAGAACTCGGAAACATGAACCCAACCCAATTGGAATCACTCAAATTGAAGTTTTCTACGGGGGGGGTTATGATTTCCCCAAGTTTGAGCTAACCCTGGAATTATTTTCCTACTGAAAACTTGACTGGACCCACTGTTTTAAACCCCAGCAATTCAGAATCGGGCCACACCGGCGCTACAGCTTCTCAGCGCGTCAACACACGGGATCCCGACCACACCCGATCGGGGTTTAAATTTTGAGCTGCTGACCGCCGGGGCCCACCCATCTTCTTCTTCCTTCGGCTCCCTCCCCGCGCCCGCGCTCTCCCCCTCGCCGGAGCTCGCCGGTGCTCGCCGGCCGGCCGTTTCCGGCCACCATCCGAACCCGGACTTGCCGCCAGGGGGTTTTGGGCATCGAGGAACATGGCTGTGAGGTTTGCTTGGGCTTCTGATGACCGGAGACGCCTCGGCGACGTGCGACGGCCTCTGTTGAGGTTCGGCGCCGTCGGCCGTGGGTTCCAACCTGCCAAAACCTCGGCCAACCGGCTCTACAGCACCAGTGGGTGATCACAAGGCTCGGCAAGGTCATGGATTGGCTCGGAAACAGCGGAAAAATGGTCGGCACCATGCGCCTGATTGGTCCCGCGAAGAACGCCCTCGGTAGAGCTTGAAATTCATTGCTCTGAGGTTTTTTCGTGCTAAGGTTGCTGAAGGCAAAATGACCGCCAACTAGTCTAGTTCCTACGTGCAAAGTTTGACGACCTAGGGAGGATTAGAGAGCGGGAATTTGCTGAATCCATACCGGAAGCTCGGAATGAGGTCGCCAGAGCAAAACCTCAAAATTCGCCGTCGATAGCTCACGGCACGGCCTGAGCTTCCGGTGAGAGCAGCGCGGTGGCCGTGTGCTCCCGTTGCCGCCCTCGCTTGGCCGTGAAAATCTCTGTGGCGAGCTGCCCACATGCGCCCGATCACATTTTTGAGCTAGGTCGCCGCGGCGGCGTTTGTGCTCGGGCAACGGGGGCCGAAGCTCGCTTAGTTTCGTGTCGGGGAGGTGGAGGCTGAGCTCACGGCGATGTTTAACAGCTCAGGGGAGGGAAGACACGATTGCTTCGCCGTTTCGTCGATCGGACCGAGAGAGCGGCGGGGAGAAACAGCCGCTGTTCGTGCGCTCGCGAGGGGGAGGAGAACAATTGGGTCTTCGCTCGGCTGAGGGTACGATAACGTCGAAGGAACCGCCTTCGGTGGCCGCGCGTGGGGGGGGGGGGGGGAAGGGCAGCAGGAGGTGGCGGGTTCAGTTCCCCGTGGGCGCGGTGGAACCCCTCGGTGGCACCCGAGCAGAACAGAAGCAAAAGTTCATTTGCTTCATAGTTAAGTTTAAATCTCTAGCTCACTGCCATGTGGGTCCCATCCCACATTCTACCCCCCTCCCAAAATATCTTCTCAAAGTGATCCTCTAAATCCCCAAAATTCTGAGTTTAAAGGGTGGCTAGAATTTGAATTCTCCAATTTCAGTTTGAATTTGCTTGCCAAACTTGAATTTGGTTGAAGTTTGCAAATTCTTCTCTTTAACTCCTTTTTGAGCCCACCCTACAAATAGAAAGTTGGTGATCAAACTCCTCCCTATAATTCCAACTATATGGCTGCAATTTTAATCAAAGTCCTTGGCCACCCCATGTGTGAACTTTGAATTTCAAATCTGAATTTTTAAACTTACATGCAAAAAGGTATTTAACTCCTTATTGGTTCAACACTTCTAAATAAAAATGTGAGCCTCATTTTGGATGGTCATCCATGTATTAATTTGAATGAAGAAAAGTTTTAGCAAGTCCCATTTTTCATGTCTTTTCCACACACATATGAACTCAAACCTTGGTTTTTATTCATACACATTTTTGGGACTTTTACATTCCTCCCCCCTTAAAAGAATCTCGTCCCGAGATTACAAAAGAGGAACAAGACGGGAGAGGTAATTACAACTGTACAACGCTAAAAATTCCGAATAGTTGGTGGCTAGGTAATCTTCACTTTCCCACCTCGCCTCTTCCGCGGTATGATTACTCCACAGCACCTTGAAGAATCTGATCGTCCGGTTCCGGGTTACCTGGGTCATTTCATCCAAAATCTGAACCGGTCGCTCGGTGTAGGTCAGGTCCGGTTTCAATTCGTCAATTTCCTCGGTGCGAACAGCAGCGGTGAATTTGAGGCACTTCCGCAGCTGTGACACATGAAACACATCATGGACACCCGCTAGACTTGCCGGTAATTCTAGCCGGTAGGCTACGGGTCCGCACTTCTCCGTGATAGAAAAAGGACCAATAAAACGGGGAGCGAGTTTCCCCTTTACACCGAACCGGTGAATTCCCTTCATCAGAGAAACACGAAGATACACGTGCTCTCCGACATCAAAATGCAAGGGCCTACGCCGTTGATCAGTGTAGCTCTTCTGTTGGGATTGTGCAGCCTTTAAGTTCTCTTGTATCAACCGAACTCGGTCTTCGGCTTCGTTGACAAGATCAATCCCAAACAGAACTCTTTCGCCGGACTCACACCAATTCAGTGGTGTGCGACACTTGCGGCCGTAAAGAGCTTCATACGGTGCCATTTTAATACTCGCTTGATAACCTTGTTGTATGAAAACTCCGCCAGCGGTAGGTGATCGTCCCAATTCCTACCGTGGTGGATGGCACAAGCTCTCAACATGTCCTCGAGCACTTGATTCACCCTCTCAGTTTGTCCATCGGTTTGAGGGTGATATGCGGAGCTTCTAATTAGCTTGGTGCCCAACGAGGCATGCAGCTGCTCCCAAAAACAAGCAACAAATAGCGCACCTCGATCTGAGATGATGGTCTTCGGGACACCATTGAGCAAATAATTCTGGAGATGAATAACTCCGCATATTGCATTGCTCGATAATGAGTGTTCACCGGTATGAAATGAGCCGACTTTGTCAACCAGTCGACGATCACCCATATCGAGTCATATTTCCTGGATGTGAGCGGTAATCCGAGGATGAAGTCCATACTCACATCCTCCCACTTCCATGCCGGTATCTTCAAGGGTTGTAGCGGTCCGGCTTTCCGCATATGATCAGCCTTGACCCGTCTACACGTATCACACTCAGATACGTATTTAGCAATCTGCCTCTTTATCCTCGTCCACCAAAATTTCTGTTTCAAATCTTGGTACATCTTGTTACTTCCGGGATGAATGGAAAACTTCGACAGGTGGGCTTCATCCAATATTTTCTTCTGGAGTTTCATATTACGCGGTACCACTATCAATCGTTAAACCATATAGTACCGTTCTCATCATTCCAGCAATATTTCACCTCTCCGTTGTCTAGTCTCCTCCGTATGTGAGACATACCCCTGTCTCTTCTTTGAGCCTCAATAATCTCTTCACAGATTGTTGGAATGAGCGCGAGATTATAAAGCGCGCCATACGGGATGACACGGAGACTTGGTTCTTCAACTTCCAACTCAGCAGCCGCTAAGTTGTGAACGTGGGCTTTCCGACTAAGCGCGTCGGCAACCACGTTTGCTTTTCCTGGATGATAGTGGATCTCAATTTCATAATCTTTTATGAGCTCCAACCATCTCTGTTGTCTCATATTCAGCTCCTTCTGTGTGAAGATATACTTCAAGCGTTTATGGTCGGTGTAGAGGTGAACAAGATTACCAAGTAGGTAATGCCTCCACATCTTTAACGCCAACGCCACTGCAGCAAGCTCAAGATCGTGAGTTGGATAATGCTGCTCATGGTTTCGCAGTTGACGAGACCCATAGGCGACTACACGCCCTTCTTGCATCAGAACGCAGCCGAGACAGATGCCGGATGCATCACAGTATATATCAAATGGCTTCGTCGTGTCTGGCTGGGCAAGAACTGGAGCTGTTGTGAGATGTTTCACCAAAGTTTTGAATGCGGCTTCACATGTTGCATTCCACATGTATTTAGTGCCCTTCTTCAGCAGCTCCGTCATTGGTTTAGCAATTTTTTAGAAGCTAGGGATGAACCTCTGATAATACCCCACTAAACCTAGAAAACTTCGGACCTCGTGGACTGATTTGGGAGATTCCCACTTCAGCACTTGTTCAATCTTGCTGGGGTCCACGGCAATACCTTCTGCTGAAATAATATGGCCTAGGAAAGGCACTTGATCAATCCAAAATTCGCACTTGCTGAACTTGGCATATAATTGGTGCTCCCACAACCGTTGTAGCACGATACGCAGATGTTCAGCGTGCTCTTCTTCAGATTTGGAGTAAACCAATATGTCGTCGATGAATACCATGACAAACTTGTCTAACTCCTGCATGAACACAGAATTCATCAAGTACATGAAGTGTGCCGGAGCGTTGGTTAACCCAAATGACATGACGAGGTACTCGTAGAGTCCGTATCTCGTCGAGAAAGCTTTCTTCGGTATGTCCTCCGGTCGGATCTTGATTTGATGATAGCCCGACCGAAGATCCATCTTTGAAAATATCTTTGCACCCACAAGTTGATCAAACAGGATGTCGATGCGGGGCAAAGGATACTTGTTCTTAATCGTGACAGCATTGAGAGGACGATAATCAACACATAGCCGTAGTGTTTCGTCCTTCTTCTTAACAAACAGCGCTGAGCAACCCCAAGGTGAAGAACTTGGCCGTATGAAACCCTTGCTCATAAGTTCTTTCAGTTGCTCTTTCAACTCCGCTAGCTCGTCAGGTGCCATCTTGTAAGGCCTTCGTGAGATAGGCGTCGTTCCCGGCGCCAGTTCAATCTTAAACTTGACGTTCCGTTCGGGCGGCATGCCCGGTAAATCATCGGGAAATACGTCGGGATAATCACGTACCACCAGAATATCTTCAATCTTAAGTGCTTCCGTGTGGTAGGCCTCTACCATATCTGGATCTTCGCTGTCTAAAAACAGTGTGTGTTGTCCGTGAATCGGCGAGTCAATCTGGACCGTCCGGTTACCGATATTGAGAATGGCACCATGACGATTTAACCAAGACATCCCCAATATAATGTCTATCTTCTGCCTATCCAACATAATCAGCGATGTCGGGTATATTTTTCCGCCCAAACACAAAGCTGCTCGGGACACAATCTGATTGGCAGAGATATTTCCTCCTAAGAAAACTCGTTGTGGGAGTATTGGTGGATAATTGGTGCTGATCCACGCATGTTTTGCTGATAAAATTGTGGTTGCACCGGAATCAAAAAGTATGAGCATGGGCACGTCTTTGAGAGTGAACATGCCCGCTAACACCGGTGCTCCCTCCGGGACATCCTCAATAGCAAGATGTTGCACACTCCCGGATTGCAATGCTGTTATGTTGACTTGAGCAGGTGGCGGCATACCACGTGACCATTATGGCTGTCTGGTGTTCCCCAACTTCTCCCGGCATTCCTGCCTAAAATGCCTAGAACGGTGGCAATAAGAACACGGGGGTTTCCCCGGTTCTTCGTTGACTTGTGGTTGAGAAGTTGACGTACTTGGTTCCAGCAATGATGTGACAGGTGTCCTTCGTTGCTGCGGCAAAGGTGTCGCTTCAAGATATGATTCTTGAGCAGGAAATCTGTACGGAGTTGATCTCACTGGTGCTTGCCATATTTCATCGGATGGTGTGTGATACACCACACAGTATTTACGAGGAACGACTGGTGTGTCTTCTTGCACATCCTCCCGGTCCCTCTTCTCTGCTTGACACTCAAGTGTCACTTGTTCTTGCAGCAGAGCAGCACTGATCAACTCGGTGTAACTGCCTTGATTGAACAAGGCTAACTTCTCTTTTAGTATGGCACTCAAGCCATAGAAAAAGTAGTCAAACCTTGCAGCTTCGCTCGTCGCATAAGCGGGAGCATATTGTGCCAGAAGGTTGAATCGTCGGACATAATCAAGGACACTCATGTCCCCCTGCTTCAAGTTTCTGAATTCTTGCTGTTGGACCTTAATAAAACCCATAGGAATGTGACGAGCACGGAATGCTTCACGAAATTCCGTCCATTCCACTTGATGGCCTTCCGGAACGGTGGCAAGATAAGCGAACCACCAATTTCCAGCGGCTCCATGGAGCTGTTGAGCTGCAAATAATGTCTTCTGATATTTGTCGCACTCAAACACTCCAAACTTGGACTCCATAACTCAAAGCCACTGATCAGCTTCCACTGGTTCATTGGCTTCCGTGAAATTGGCGGTTGTGTCGCCAAGAAGTCCAAATAGGCGTTCCGAGGTGGAACATCCTGTTGTGCACGTTGGAGTAAACCTTGTTGTACCAAGGCTTGGAGTAGTATGGTGTTCTATTGACTTGACTCGACCATCTGAGCCATGACATCCGCCCATACCGTTGATGGTGGTGCCCCTGGTGAAGTCGGGTCATCACCGTCTCGGCGAGAACTTTTAGCCCTACTCAGAGAGTGAGTACGCACCATACTGCAAAAAGCAAATTTTTGAGGGAAGTCAAAACTTGATCTCAGCAGTATGTGAAAGTATGTAAAACATGAACATGCTAAAACTTTATAAAAGCATAACAAAATTTCACGTTTACACATCTTTCTAAAGCCAACATATTCAGTCCCGTATTCTCTACAGAACAGACCTTTCTGTACTTAGCTCAATTTGATCCAGTTACTAGCATTTTCATAACTCAAGTCGAATACCAAAGTTAAAGTTAACTTCAGTATCTTTTTATCAAGTACTCACATGCCTCTGGATCATCCCTTCATCAGAAGTTATGATCGTTCAAAGTTGACAGAATTTTCTGGATAAATGTTGCCAGCACCTCCTTTGTATGTGGCTGTTTTCATCACAGTTTTACATACAAATGGGGTACAATTCTGAACAAACTATGAACTACAAAATCGTTGCAAGTTTCATAAACTTTCCAACGGTGTATCATATGACCCTTAGAATTTTTTCTACAGATTGTGACGGCTAATTTACGGCAACATCCAGAGAAGTTTGCAGCTGCTCTGTTTTCTGAACAGTTTGCATTCATCTGGACATTCAACCAAGTTGGTGTCGGATTTGGCTCTGGAGTTCTACAGAAAAGTTGTAGAGCACTTAATAAACTTTCCAGAACTGCATCAAACACCTCCATTGGGTCAAGCTAATCAGAGTTATGCTCTGTTAAAGCCCAGAAAATTCTGTCTGAACAGAGCACTCTGTCTTTGAGATCAAAAGAAGCCAAACAAGTCTCTTCTTTGAAACTTAGTTCAAATGAAGAGCTCAGTAACTAATATGTGCTTTTTCACATCCATTTTTAGTTTGGAAGTTAGTCATGAATGATTTCTTCATAGGTAAGAATACTATCCAGTGTAGTACGGTGACGATGCACCGTAAGACATATGACGGTACTACGTTGCCTCACCAAAGAAAAACCTAACCGGATTACACCGGCATATACGTATCCTTAGGTGGCACTAAAACGATCACTCGCAAATGTGTTCTACACGTACTAAGGTTTCGTGGTTAGTACCTACATAAGCCACACTCAATCATCAGGTTCGGCTGCATACCGAACCCGGTATCCATACAGTTCATACACCCGGCCGTCATCACTCGCCCAGGTGTTCTCAAGCCAAACACGCCTTGAGCTACGTGTTCACGTTACTGACCACGTGACGGGGTCTCCCAAATTGCACCACGCATGCCTGGGACAGACGCTGCTCGAGTACTCCAAACGACATGAAGAGTCGTAGAGGATACAAAAGCGAGTCGGGTTACCTGCCACCCGTGAGGCTCCACCCTTCAGCTTGTGCGCACTGGTGGACAGCGCATACGTGCACCCCCCAAGACATAGAAGTCCTGAGATGCATGATTTTCTGACATAACAAATATGTTATCTTGCCACCTTCATAATATGCTAGTAATAGTCCTTATGTGGGCCTAGTACCGATATCTCACCGTATCCTAAGTTTTTGACATAATATGATGCTCAATCCATGTGCTATTCCCAACGCAGCTCTGATACCATGTGTAACAGCCCTGTTACCATGCTGTGGGGGACCACAGGACCTCGTTGGGTGGTGCCGTGATATGCGGCACCCAACAGCACACGGGTCGATGGAAACACATCATATTACATAAATAGTTTGCGGAAGCGTACAAGATTGTTTTACAAATAAGTATATCAGAGTAAGCTACAGCGGAAGACTATCACTCTCATGACTCATATCTAAACTAGCAACAAAGAAACGGTCCAGCCCGCAGACGTTTCTTACTAGCATCACGAAGACAATCTGCAGCGGCGAGGATGCTCTTTGAGTAAGTACTCGGAGGTTCCCGAGTCTCATCGGCACCCCTTCTCATAAGCATCGAGTCAATTACCTACAAAACAACTCGGATAGCATCCGTGAGCATAACGCTCAGCAAGACTTAACCGTCACCCTAAACATGAAACTCTAAGTGAGGTTATGAACCTAACGTAGGATGGCATAAGCATAATTAAACTCGCCTAAAAGTGAGTCCTTACTTTCAGGTATTAATTGCAGCATTTTAAGTAACCCTGGGCATGCCACATCGGGAGTACACAATCAAACAAGAAACGCTTTCCCCCGATGTAAATTGCTCATGGCATAAAAGAATCGAGTTTGCACTAGCCTATTCATCAAGATCCAAGACAAAGCTAGTATGATACTTCACATCAAATTGATTAGTTCCTTTCTCATGCAAGTTCTTACTACGTCATGACTGTGAGAACAAGTATGCTCGGTCCATTCCGCGAGCGACAGTGATTTGAATCAATAACACCCGGACTACACGACACGTACGCCCGTACTCGATGTTGCCTACAACAGCCATCACTGACGTCGTACGTGGCAGCCTTTCCCCCATTTCACCCCCACTGAATCGATCAAGTCGCACCATACAGTAGCTACTTTCATGGTGCACCTACCGACATGAGATGTCATGAGAATATTCCCCATATACTGCACACCGGCCGTCCGCCTGAGGTGACCCGAAAAGTCCCAACGACAGCTTCCCGAGGTACATCGGTTTACTGCGTCCCATATAGCCAGCATGAGTCCGGTACACAACTCAAACTTCTTCAATAGGGCCGCATACGGATCGGTCCTTGACCGACACGGACAGGTCTACAGCACCCAGGCCCCTATGTCCTGATGCTCCTACAACCTTCCGGTCTCAACTTTAACTTGCTAATTAATTTCTGAACCAATCCCGTATGCCCCTGTTGCTCCTGAAACTGCGAGTAGAATCTCACCACTCGAGTTCTACCGAACCGTACTTAAGCATGGCAGTTCTACACGGTGAAAGACACCTACCCAATACTCCATGGGTCATTTGGCTATGCAAGAGGAGTATCAAACACTAGACCTAATGCACAATTCATATCCTGACCGAAAGTGAATACAAAACAAAAACTTAACAGTTGTTAAATGCAAACCCGAGCTTGCCTATTTTGCAGGGTAGTCGTATAACCAGTTAGTGTCCTTGTTGATCCACCCTTGATTCTCCGGAGCCTTATCCACTTCAATGAATCACTCCTTTGAATCCCCTTCGTTGTGGTTCCTATTGAAATGCATATGCACATGTTTTATAGGATGTAATGGAAAGAAGTTATAGAATTAATCTCTTAGGAACAGAGGTTGTGTGGAAAAGCCAAGCATGGCTTGGTTTGCCACTGTTGTGCAAAGAACCGAAATAAACTAAATTGACCTTAAGGCCTTAGCTGTACACTAATCATTTTCCCTAATAAACATAATAGATAAGCTGAAAAGATTTGAGTGCAACTGAAGAACAAGAACTCCAATGGCCTCAAAACTTTTACAGCAGGTTCTATACTACCTAAGGATTTAGCTTGCCAAATTGCAGCTAATGTGGAGTCATATTCTGTCCCCCATAATTCATACCATATCTCTTATGTATTTTCCCCTATACATAAGTATGGAGAATAAGAAAAGGGAGTTCAAGGACTCAACTTGGGCTGATAATTTCCATGTGATTTCCTGGCCACATGAAAGTAATCTGGTCCAAATTTCAGCCCTTTTGTTGGAGTAGTTCTCTCAGAACAATTCTTTAAGCATTTGTACTCAAAAGAACTAATTCTGAAGTAATGTGCATTTTCATGCCCAATTAAGCGAACCACAATTCCAAGTATGTCTCAGAGAGCTTGCCTAAAATTTCCTATGATTTTTGGAGCTATGGATTGCCAAGAATAGATTTTTGATGTGGGAAACATTTTCTGAAAATGTTTCTGGACTCTTTTGAGCACAGTAGTTTGCATTTAGAAAATTCCTACTCAAATGATCTTCAAATGAGCTGCAAATTTGCTAGAAGGTCAACAATATGCTAAATAATATTGTGGTAAAATTTGGGGATTTGTGGATAAGCCAAACTCCCTCAATAATTCTTTTTCAGAATACTTCAAAGAATTTTCCAGAATATAATATTAACTTTCATACAAATCTGAGTTCATATTTGGATAGAACTCGGAAATATGAACCCAACCCAATTGGAATCACTCAAATTGGAGTTTTCTACAGGGGGTTATGATTTTCCCAAGTTTGAGCCAACCCTGGAATTATTTTCCTACTGAAAACTTGGCTGGACCCACTGTTTTAAACCCCAGCCAATCAGAATCGGGCCACACCGGGGCCACAGCTTCTCAGCGAGCCAACACACGGGATCCCGGCCACACCCGATCGGGGTTTAAATTTTGAGCTGCTGCCGCGGCCCACCCGTCTTCTTCTTCCTTCGGCTCCCTCCCCGCGCCCGTGCTCTCCCCCTCGCCGGAGCTCGCCGGCCGGCCATTTCCGGCCACCATCCGAACCCGGACTTGCCGCCAGGTGGTTTTGGGCATAGCGGAACACGGCTGTAAGGTTTGCTTGAGCTGCCGACGACCGGAGATGCCTCGGCGACGTGCGACGGCCTCTGTTGAGGTTCGGCGCCGTCGGCCGTGGGTTCCAACCCGCCAAAACCTCGGCCAACCGGCTCTACATCACCAGTGGGTGATTGCAAGGCTCGGCAAGGTCATGGATTGGCTCAGAAACAGCAGAAAAAGGGTCGGCACCATGCGCCCGATTGGTCCCGCGAAGAGCGCCCTCGGTAGAGCTTGAAATTCATTGCTCTGAGGTGTTTTGGTGCTAAGGTTGCTGAAGGAAAAATGACCGCCGACTAGTCTAGTTCCTACGTGCAAAGTTTGATAACCTAGAGAGGATTAGAGAGCGGGAATTTGCTGAATCCATACCGGAAGCTAGGAATAAGGTCGCCGGAGAAAAACCTCAAAATTCGCCGTCGATAGGTCACGGCACGGCCTGAGCTTCGGGTGAGAGCAGCGCGGTGGCTGTGCGCTCCCGTTGCCGCCCTCGCTTGGCCGTGAAAACCGCTGTGGCGAGCTGCCCACGTGCGCCCGATCACGTTTTTGAGCTAGGTCGCCGCGGCGGCGTTTGTGCTCGGGCAACGGAGGCCGAATCTCGGTTGGTTTCGTGTCGGGGAGGTGGAGGCCGAGCTCATGGCGATGTTTAGCAGCTCAGGGGAGGGAAGACACGATTGCTTCGCCGTTTCGTCGATCGGACCGAGAGAGCGGCGGGGAGAAACAGCCGCTGTTCGTGCGCTCGCGAGGGGAGAACAATTGGGTCTTCACTCGGCTGACGGCACGATAACATCGAAGGAACCGCCTTCGGTGGCCACGCGTGGGGGGGGGGGGGAAGGGCAGCAGGAGGTGGCGGGTTCAGTTCCCCGGGGGCGCGGTGGAACCCCTCGGTGGCACCCGAGCAGAACAGAAGCAAAAGTTCATTTGCTTCATAGTTAAGTTTAAGTCTCTAGCTCACTGCCATGTGGGTCCCACCTCACATTCAACCCCCCCAAATATCTTCTCAAAGTGATCCTCTAAATCCCCAAAATTCTGAATTTAAAGGGTGGCTAGAATTTGAATTCTCCAATTTCAGTTTGAATTTGCTTGCCAAACTTGAATTTGGTTGAAGTTTGCAAATTCTTCTCTTTAACTCCTTTTTGAGCCCACCCTACAAAAAGAAAGTTGGTGATCAAACTCCTCCCTATAATTCCAACTATATGGCTGCACTTTTAATCAAAGTCCTTGGCCACCCCATGTGTGAACTTTGAATTTCAAATCTGAATTTTTAAACTTACATGCAAAGAGGTATTTAACTCCTTATTGGTTCAACACTTTTAAATAAAAATGTGAGCCTCATTTTGGATGGGCATCCATGTATTACTTTGCATGAAGAAATGTTTTAGCATGTCCCATTTTTCATGTCTTTGCCACACACATATGAACTCAAACCTTGGTTTTTATTCATACACATTTTTGGGACTTTTACAGCATTATCCAACTCACGATCTCGAGTTTGCTACTGTGGTGTTGGCGTTAAAGATGCGGAGGCATTATCTACTTGGCAATCTTGTCCACCTGTACACTGACAATAAAAGCTTGAAGTATATCTTCACGCAGAAGGAGCTGAATATGAGACAATGGAGGTGGTTAGAGCTCATCAAAGATTATGAAATTTATATCCACTACCATCCGGGTAAAGCAAACGTGGTTGCCGACGCGCTTAGTCGGAAAGCCCACATTTACAACTTGGCGATTGCTGAGTTGGGAGATGAAGAACCGAGTCTCTGTGTCATTCCGTATGGAGCACTTTACAATATTGCTCTCTTCCAACAATCCATGAAGAGATTGTTGACGCTCCAAGAAGAGACAGGGGTATGTCTCACATACGGAGAAGACTAGACAACGGAGAAGTGAAATGCTTCCGGAAGGATGAGCACGGTACGATATGGTTTAGCGACCGTATAGTGGTACCACGTAATATGAAACTGCGGAAGAAGATCTTGGATGAAGCCCACCTGTCAAAGTTTTCCATTCATCCCGGCAGTAACAAGATGTACCAAGATTTGAAACAGAAATTTTGGTGGACGCGGATGAAGAGGGAAATCGCTAAATACGTATCCGAATGTGATATGTGTAGACGGGTCAAGGCTGATCATATGCGGAAAGCCGGACCGCTACAACCACTGAAGATACCGGCCTGGAAATGGGAGAATGTGAGTATGGATTTCATTGTCGGATTACCACTCACATCCCGGAAGCATGACTCGATATGGGTGATCGTCGACCGGTTGACAAAATCAGCTCATTTCATACCGGTGAACACTCATTATCAAGCAAGGCAATATGTGGAGTTGTAAATATCCAGAATTATATGCTCGCATGGGGTTCCAAAGACTATCATTTCAGATAAAGGTGCGCTGTTTGTTGCTCGTTTTTGGGAGCAGCTGCATGCCTCGTTGAGCACCAAGCTGATTAGGAGCTCCGCGAATCACCCTCAAACTGATGGACAAACTGAGGGGGTGAACCAAGTTCTTGAGGACATGTTGAGAGCGTGTGTCATCCACCACGGTAAGAATTGGGATGATCACTTACCATTGGCAGAGTTTTCATACAACTACGGGTATCAAGCGAGTATTAAAATGGCACCGTATGAAGCTTTTTACGGCTGGAAGTGTCGCACACCACTGAATTGGTCTGAGTCCGTCGAAAGAGTTCTGTTTGGGGTTGATCTTGTCAACGAAGCCGAGAACCGAGTTCGGTTGATACAAGAAAATTTGAAGGCTGCACAATCCCGACAGAAGAGCTACTCTGATCGAAGGCGTAGGCCATTGAAGTTTGATGTCAGAGAGCATGTTTACCTTCGTGTATCTCCGATGAAGGGAATTCACCGGTTTGGTGTAAAGGGGAAACTCGCTCCCCGCTTTATAGGTCCTTTTGCTGTCACGGAGAAGTGCGGACCCGTAGCCTACCGGCTAGAACTACCGGCAAGTCTGGCAGGTGTTCATGATGTATTTCATGTGTCACAGCTGCGGAAGTGACTCAAATTTACCGGTACTGTCCGCACGAAAGAAATCGACAAATTGAAACCGGACCTTACCTACACCCAGCGACCGGTTCAGATTATGGACGAAATGACCCGGTGACCCGGAGCCGGACGATCAGATTTTACAAGGAGCTGTGGAGTAATCATACCGTGGAAGAGGCGATGTGGGAAAGTAAAGATTACCTCCGCAGCAACTATCCAGAACTTTTATCGTTGTATAGTTTGTAATTACCTCTCCCATCTCGTTCTTCTTTTGTACTCTTGGGTGACACGACCCCACGGTCTTGACGAGCCAGGATCACGCTGAGGGGTGCTGCGTTGCACAGCACCGGATAACACACATCAATGGTACAAAGCGGAAGCAAAACTTTTATTACATAAAGTGATTTATGAACATTTTTACAGCAAAATAGGTCCAGTCTACACTCACGGGCGTAGACTACGCATCAAGTTCATGTTCAGCCCGTGAACGTGTCCTTGCTAGCACACACGCACACTAACACGGTGGCGTGCCCGACTCCCACTCGACGGGGTTCCCCTCCTGGGGTTCCGTCTCTTCTCTGGGAGTCCCTTCCTCATAGAACTCTGCAAAATATTCAAACACAAGCAGTGAGCACGAAGGCTCAGCAAGTCTGACCCGTCTCACCTAAACATGGAACTTCTACATGAGGGGTGATGGGTACATGAGGTAAAACCATTTGCAAAGGACTCACCTAATTATCGGGACCTTACTTTCAAATTTTAGCAGCAGGTTGTGGAGAACCTTACGCTAAGGCACATGAGAGAGCCGCAATCAAACAAGAAACGCATTTCTCTCATGTACTTTGCCCAAAGTTGAAAAGAACTTTAGTTAGCTCTAAACTACAACAAATCATTAGCAATCAAGTCCATCTTTCAATCAGCAACATTTTAATATGCATCTAGCCTGTTCTTTCTACGTTACGGTACAGTGATCAAGTGGTACTCACTGACCGCGAGGGACGGCGATTATAATCGATTTACACCTGCAGGGTTACCCGAACAACCCGTCACGTACGCCCGTACTTGATGTTGCCTACAACAACCATCACGGACGCCGTACGCAACTACCTTTCACCTGTTAGCCAAATGTTGAACCGGTCCAATCGTCCCGAGCAAGAGGTCTCTGCACGCGCATCTCAGTGCCGCCAGCCGATTTACACCTCGAGCTCTCAACCTACCCTCTGAACGACCAGCTATGCCTCAACACCCAGCTACCCGAGTTACATCGGTTTCCTGGTTCCCATATAGCCGGTAGGTCTTTGGTACTGTTCTAGCTTGTTCAACAGGCCCGCACATGGCTCGGTCCTCAATCGACACAAGCGGAGCTATAGCACACAGGCCCGAAAGTCCTGCTGCCCTTACCCTCCGCTCGGTCTCATTTTTCTTGCCATGTGTGTCATGTGCTATCTCTACCCGAGTCGAGTGCCTCTAACCTATGCTCGCGAGTAGTTCCAACTACTCGACTTGTACCGAATCCTACACTATCTTAGCATCGCAGTAGCTAACAGGGTTTGCAATCCTAAACCCAACCCATGGTTTTCTTGGCTATGCAGTTGGGTTTCCAAACAAGACTCTAATGCAAAGAATAAGGTATTCAAGTATGTGCTCAAAACAATAAAAACTGGTAAAAAGGTTAATACAAACCGGACCTTGCCTTGCTGCTCTTGGTCGTAGGCTAGCTGCTCCTCCGGAGTAACGAAGTCAAGGACTTCGGGTTCCTCCTCGACCTTAGCGACTACATGATATACAAGCATATGTATTAATTTAAATGCATTTGATTGAATTTAAACTTGTGAAGTCTATAACTCTTACTAGACAGACCCAATGACTGTGAAACTTTTACTGTGGCTTGGTTACAACCTAAACAGAGATTTGGTCAAGTTTTAGATGCAGCAAAGCTCATTTGAGCCCTCCACAATTAATTATGTACATGACTTTAATTGAAGGATTTTAGGGTGTTCTAGGGATTTTCATGAAAAAACTATGACTTTCTGAAAACTAGATTTTCATAAGGTTCTAATGGAGTTGGTCTCACTTAATTTGAAGGTTCCTAGCTAGAGATATGAGCTAAACAATTTCAGAGAAAATTCTGAAAATGTTTCTGAACATTTTCTATTTTCTCTGGAACAGTTTCACTAATCACACCATTTGGTGGATCAAATGAGCTCAAATGGACCTGAAATGTTTATGGTAGTTCAGGGATATTTTGTTGAACATCCCAGCAAAATTTCAGAATTTTCCTCCAAGGGATTCTCCAGTTAAAATTCCAAGCAATTTAAATTTTGAGGAATTAATTCTGGAGAATTAAAGGTTTTCATGAAGTGAAACTTGATTTTCTAGAAAGTGCTCAGAGAGCTGAATCCAACAAAATTTGGTTCACTCGATTTGGAGCTTTCTAGCCAAAGTTATGAGAATTTGAAGTTTGAATGAAGTCTGAAAATCGGGGGAAAAGTTTAAATCTGCCAGGGGCCCACGGGGACATGTGTTGGGCGCGGAGGCGTCAGCACACTGAGGCCCACAGGGTTTTTGCGTGCCACCACATCAGATCCCAGCCGCAGCCTGATCCTAATTTAAAATATCTGCCACTGACAGCTGGGGTCCACCCCCTTCGTCTACCTCTCGCCGCCCGCGCTCTACCGCCGGGGTACCTCGCCGGAGAGCTCGCCGGCAGCTTATGTGGAGCTCCAAACTTCACAATTTTGGCCGCCCCTGCCTACTTTCACTCAGGGAACAGGATTCTGGGGTTAGCTCGTCATGACAATGGCCGGTGCATGGTCGGCGACGAGCCTCCGCCTCGAGAAGACTTCGGCCATGTCGGCCGACTTCCCTAGCACCTCGATCACTCGAGCAACCGGTCGGGGAGCATCAGTGGACCTTAGGGAAGGTCGACATGAGCTTGAAGCAGCTCGGGGGAGGCCCGAAGTAGGCTCTCACCGTGCGCCCGATGCCTCCCGCATGCTCCGCCGTCGGTAAACTTCGAAATACGCCAGGTACAGAGGTTCTCAGGCCAAAGGATGTGAAGGCAACTGGTGCGCTACCGTGTCTAGTTTGTGCGGAAGCGGATTGAGGCCCTCTAATCCTTTCTAGAGTATGAATTCGACAGAACCGTACCCGAAGGTCGGTCTGCACCCAGAAAGGGGAAAACTGGAAATTCGCCGCCGGTGAGCAAGCGCTCGGGCTGTGGCTCGGGGGTGAGCAGCACTGATCACTAGCGCGTCCAAGGGTGCCTTGGCTCGGGCTTGACAACCTCCCGGTTGGGCTGTCCACGGGAGCCCGAAGTGGGGCGGTTTTAGGTCACCAAACTAAACTCTCGGTATAGCCGAGATCGACAGGTTTTAGCTGAGTTCTAGCAACGGGGAAGAACGAGGAGGGTTCCTAGTACCTTGCCGTAGCTCTGGAGGGGACGGAGAGGCTGTGATCGGAGCTCTCCGATCGGTTCTGAGCGGCAGAGGAAAATTCCCGGCTCTGTATTCTTGTGAGCAGGAAATGGCGATAGCTTCGGCCGAGGAGGGGAAAGAACGCCTTAAGAAGGCTCTGAACCGACTCATGCCCGCGCGTGGCCATGGAGCTGCTGGCACGGCGGCCTCCCTCGGTGGCGATCGCAGCTGCAGCTCGGCGACCCGAGTGAGAAAAGTCTCAGTCGGTTGAATCATCCCTGTGGCTGACATGTGGGTCCATTTTCATTTTTAACCTCTGAGATTAACTCCTCATCACTGTTGTAAACAGTAAGCCCCAAAATGCCCATGATGATTCAAATTATTCACCCCTGAGCCATTTGAATTGGTTAGAATTCAAATTGGTTTTGGTTTGGATAAATTTCAGCACATGTTCAGTTTGAAATTCAATTAAAGTTTGAATTTGCCCCACATAGCTCATGTCAAGATCAACTCCAAATGGAGTGAAAATTGGAGTGTGAGCTCACAAAAATGTGCTGAGTAAGAATATGTCTCCCACTTTTGAATTTATGGGATAAAAACAGTTTGAATTTGAATGTAGTTTCAAACTGCCCTCTTTCTAGCTATGCCCAAAATTACCTCAAAAGGTTTTGAATTTGGGTGAAACTTGGCATGGACATTCCTAGCAATGTGTAGGAGTTTTTCTTATGCCCATCCCCTATATATTACATGTGGGAGATACCACTTTTGCAATATGTGAGTTTATTCCCTAATGAGCATGTTGATGGTGGTTACTTGGCTCTTCAAATGTGTTCATCAACTTTCTTTAAATGAGGTGTGTGTGTGGTGATGAACACTTCAAACATGTGTCAAAAACTGAGTCCCTTACATTCCTCCCCCCTTAAAAGAATCTCGTCCAGAGATTATAAGGTAAAAATGAGAGATAGGACGGTGGAAAATTACCGGATATATGACGTGAAAAAGTCGGGGTAGTTAACGCAAAGAAATCCTTCGCTCTCCCATGTCGCTTCGTCCACGGAGTGATTACTCCATAGAACTTTGTAGAACCACAAAGTACGGTTGCGTGTGGTCCGGGCCTTTTCGTCAATAATCTGAACTGGTTCCTCCCGATAGGTGAGATCCGGTTTCAGTTCTTCAATGTCTTCCAGCTGAACGGTAGTAAATAGCTTGAGACACTTCCTCAGCTGGGAAATGTGAAAGACGTCGTGCACACCGGAAAGTGCTTCTGGTAATTTCAGCCGGTATGCTACCGATCCACATCTTTTGGTAATCTGGAATGGACCGATGAATCGGGGTGCCAACTTTCCTCTCACCCTGAATCTGTTTACGGCCTTCATTGGAGACAAACGTAGATACACGTGATCCCTGGCTTCGAACTGTAATGGGCGTCTTCTCCGGTCTGCATACTGTTTCTGACGGGATTGGGCGGCTTTTAGGTTCGCTTGAATCAGTCGAACCTTTTCTTCCGTGTTGTTGACAATGTCAATCCCGAAGGTGACCCTTTCGCCAGACTCACACCAATTCAGTGGTGTGCGGCATTTCCGCCCGTATAGCGCCTCATAAGGCGCCATCTTGATGCTGGCTTGGTACCCATTGTTGTACGAGAACTCGGCTAATGGCAAGTGATCATCCCAATTCTTGCCGTGGTTAATAGCACAAGCTCGTAGCATGTCTTCTAAGATCTGATTCACCAGCTCGGTTTGCCCATCCGTCTGCGGGTGGTACGCTGAACTATGGATCAGCTGCGTCCCCAAGGCAGCGTGTAGCTGCTCCCAAAAACGGAACACAAATAAAGTGCCCCGATCCGATATGATGGTACGGGGTACGCCATACAAGCATAGGATCCGTGAGATGTTACAATTCGGCGTACTTCTTGGCGTTGTAGTTGGTGTTTACCGGGATGAAATGGGCAACTTTGGTGAGCCGATCGACGATAACCCACACAGAATCATGTTTTTGAAAGGTGGTGGGTAAACCGACGATGAAGTCCATGCTCACATCCTCCCACTTCCAGGCCGGAACGCCCAGTGGTTGTAGCAGTCCCGGTTTCCACATATGATCCGCTTTCACCCTTCGACATGTATCACACTCGGACACGTACTTCGCGATCTCCCGCTTCATCCGTGTCCACCAAAACTTGCTTCTGAGTTCTTGATACATTTTGTTGCTGCCGGGGTGAATAGAAAATTTTGATAAGTGAGCCTCATCAAAAATTTTCTTCCGTAACTCCGGGTTACGGGGTACGACGATCCGGTCCTTGAACCATAGGACGCCGTCTCCGTCCTTCCGGAAACATTTCAACTCCCCACTGTCTACACGTCTCCGCAAATGCGACATGCCCTTGTCATGTTTCTGAGCTGCCGCTATCTCTTCACGGATTGTGGGGATCAAAGCTAAGTTGTAGAGAGCTTCGTGTGGAATCACATGTAGTGGTGGTTCGCTCTCTTCCAACGGCGTGATGGTCAGATTGTTGATGTGTGACTTGCGGCTCAGCGCATCTGCCACTACGTTTGCCTTGCTTGGATGATAATGGATCTCTATTTCGTAATCCTTTATCAGTTCTAACCATCTTCGCTGCCTCATGTTCAGCTCCTTCTGAGTGAATATGTACTTGAGGCTTTTGTGGTCGGTATATAGATGTACGAGGTTACCGAGTAGGTAGTGCCTCCACATTTTCAGTGCAAGTACCACGGCAGCGAGCTCCAAGTCGTGAGTTGGATAATTCTGCTCATGGTTTCTAAGCTGCCGTGATCCATACGCGACCACTCTTTGGTCTTGCATCAGCACACATCCGAGCCCAATGTCGGATGCATCGCAGTACACATCGAACGGTTTTGTTGTGTCTGGCTGCGCCGAAACCGGTGCTGATGTCAGGTGCTTGACTAAAGCCTTGAATGCTGCTTCACACGCTGGAATCCAAACATATTTGGTAGCCTTCTTCAGCAGCTCCGTCATTGGCTTGGTAATCTTCGAGAAGTTCGGAATGAACCTCCGATAATACCCCGCGAGTCCGAGGAAACTCCGTACCTCGTGAACAGTTCTCAGGGACTTCCAATTCAACACTAGAGTGATCTTACTCGGGCCTACAGCGATACCCTCCGCTGAGATGATATGCCCGAGAAAAGGCACTTGCGATATCCAGAATTCACACTTGCTGAATTTCGCGTATAGCTTGTGATCACGCAGCCATTGCAAGACTATATGCAGATGCTTCTTGTGATCTTCCTCCGACTTAGAATATACCAGTATGTCGTTGATGAAGACCACTACAAACTTGTCCAGCCCTGGCATGAATACCGAGTTCATCAAATACATGAAGTGAGATGGAGCATTGGTGAGGCCGATGGACATGACCGGTACTCATAAATCTGTACCTCGTCGAGAAAGCCGTCTTCGAATGTCCTCCGCCCTTATCTTAATCTGATGGTACCCGGATCTTAAGTCCATCTTGGAAAAGATCTTTGCTTCGACCAACTGATCAAACAACATGTCGATCCGTGGCAACGGGTACTTGTTTTTGATGGCTACGACATTTAATGGACGATAGTCCATGCAAAGCCGCAACGTCTCATCCTTCTTCTTCACGAATAATGCCGAACAGCCCCATGGCGAGGAGCTCGGCCTAATAAAACCCTTCTCCAGGAGGTCCGTTAGCTGGGTCTTCAATTCAGCCAATTCCTTGGGCGCCATCTTGTACGGCCTTTGGGATATTGGCATAGTTCCCAGCGCAAGTTCAATCTTGAACTCCACCTCTCTATCGGGCGGCATCCCCGGCAAATCGTCCGGGAATACGTCAGGGAACTCTCGGACTACTGGAATATCTTCCAATCTGATGGTTGTGGCTTGATAGACACTTGGAAGTTTTATTTCTGGACTGTCCAGAAATAAAGAATGAGATTCGTGCACTTCTGAATTCAAATGCACGATTCGGAGGACGGTGTCTAAAACAGCACCGTGGCGGGTCAACCACGACATCCCTAGAATGACATCGACCTTTTGTCCCTCTAGGATTATGAGAGACGTAGGGTAGACTCTACCCTCTAAGCACAATGACGCTTTTGGGACCATCATGCTTGCTGAAATTTTCCCACCCGGTGAACAGATCACATAAGGACTATCGGTGGGTAGTATCTGCAAGCTATATTTATCAATGAAAGCTTGGCTAATGAAGCTATGTGTGGCGCCTGAATCAAATAGTACTATGGCGGGATGCTGGTGGAGTTGGAACATACCCGCAAGGAATGGCTCACCCTCCGGCACGTCCTCTATGGCAAGCTGGTGAACGGAGCCGGGCCTAGGGTTTGCCCGCCACGCATTAGTAGGGTTCCGGGGCTTATTCCTCCCCGGAAACTGCGGTGCAACTCCGCCGCCTTGCCTCTCCGGACAACTGCTGGCGAAGTGTCCTGGACGACCACACTTGTAACATGTGGCCGCTGCTTGTGCGGTGCTCGGGGGACGAAAGCTCGGCATGCGCTGCTGAGGTGCATACGCACGCGGCATCACTCGCTGCTTCTGTTGTTGTTGCGGAGGTGGTACTGGCAGTGCCGGCCTGAATGCCGGTGAAGAGTACGGCCGACTGCGGAACGGCATCGACCTCTGTGGTGGCTGCCAGCATGGACCTGATGGTGGGCAATTCGCAATCAGAAATTTCTGGGAAGGACCGCTTCCTTCTCCGCTTCTTTGTGGCGCGCTTCGCTTTCTCTCTGCCGCCGCTAACTCCTTGCTGGAGTCCTCCTGGACAATCGCAGCATCAATGATGTCGTTGAGACTGCCGCGATTGAACATCGCCAATTTGTCCTTCAGGAGCGAGTTAAGCCCCTGGTAAAAGTGGTCCCACCGCTTCTCGTCAGTATCGGCGTGATATGACGCATAAAGCGCGAGATCGTTGAATGCCCTGGAGTATTCCAGCGCGTTCCGGCTCCCTTGCTGCAGGTGTAGGAATTCCTGCGTCTTCCTCTTCATCAGACCTGGCGGTATGTGATAGGCCCTGAAGGCCGTCCGGAACTCCGTCCAGGTCATAACTCGGTCGGTGGGCTGTGAAGCACAAAAGTTTGCCCACCACGCGCTCGCGGATCCTTGGAGCTGCTGGACTGCGAACTGAGTCTTGCACTGCTCGCTTATCTGGAGCAGCCCGAACTTCATCTCTATTGCGCGGAGCCAGTTGTCAGTGTCGAGAGGTCCATCCACCCTTGAGAATACGGGGGGATGAGTCGCTAGGAAGTTGGAGTAGGAGCTCTGTTGACGCTCCTCATGGTCTTAACGTCTCTCTGGGTGAGACGTATTAGCGATGAAAGTTTGCAGCAACTCCGTGTGCTGCTGATGCGAACCCGCCATTGCCGCGACGATGTCGGCCAATGTAACCGTTGGCAGTGGTGGTGGCGGTGTTTGCTGTTGCTGTTGCTGCTGCTGCTGTCCCGAAGAGTCCTCGGGAGGCGGTTGGGAGGTCTCTCCCCCTTGGCTAGTACCCCCAACGTCCGGGTTGGCACGAGTACGAGTCATTCTGAAATTCAAAACAGCAGCGATTAGCACATGTCATACTTAAAATTCCATATGCAACAGTAGGTATTGAAGTGACACATGAATAATTTGCACAACATTCACATATATTGATAAAGCATAAACTTTATACAAGATACATTATTCTCGGGTATCCGAGAAGTCGTGCTCATGTCGTCACTACCTATACATACGCTATTGTCTACACGACATGCCACTGATTACAAAAGTTGGGTTACACTACTCTAGCTGCCCTACTTGGCAACTGTAACCCCCTACTCGGAGTAGAACTCGACATCCTGCGGGTCGTCCTCCTCCGGTACCTCTGCTGGTGGCTCTGGATCTACCACCTCTTCTCCCATCTCGGGTTCTCCCATTGCTGGAATGCCCAAGACCACCGGTATGCCCAATACCGGAGGTACGAGGTCCTGCAATGCATGCACCTCGTCCATGGCCTGGTTGTAGTCCTCTTCCCAGCCTTGCCCTTCCTCAATAGCATCGTCCCGCTCTTGAGTAAGGTCTTCATTCTGCTGGGTTAAAGTCCGCACCAGCTCTTGTAACGCCGCGATGTCGACACGGCTTTTCTTCTTCGCCTTCTTCAGACGATGCAACTGATTATGCTGTTCATTCAGTCGCTTGATCGTCGGAAGGAGCACATTGCGGAGTGCGCTGTGAGCACTCTCGAAATGGTCTCCACGGCTTGTGCTCTCCTTGAGCCTTGCGGCGAGATGCTCCGTATGAACAGCTTGGCTGTCCATCACGGTGTTTCCCGCCCTCAACTGGAGGCTAAGGCTTGCCTCCGCGGGGTTGTACCTTGGGCAAATCGGGTCTGTTGCCTCCCGGTACCTCCCTTCCCACACATGATGAGCCCGTCCCTCCACCGGAACGAGCGCGTATAGAATGCCCTCCATCGCTCTCACGTGTAGCTGGCAGAAACGTGACATGGTGTCATGGGCTGCCACTTGCCACATTCACTCTGGTTGTCTACCTCTCACCGTGACGGTGAACGGCGTCCACCCGGATGGCGTAGGTCCGGTAGGGACTTCAACATGGATTGTCCACGTCTTGTTCCCCTCTTCGCCTTCTTCCTTGGAGAAGTACTGTAGCATCTGGTTGTATCCGAAATATTGAAACATTTGCCTCAATGCCTCTGGATAGCCGCTGTGGTGAGAACAGTGGGACACCACCCACCCGTTCTCCAACTGTCTATCCGCTGTCATCTGTAAAAATATATTTGAGAAAGGTCAAATATGTATTTAAACAGTAAACCATTGAGTTATAACATAATACATGTCATTGAACCCATAAAACTTGGAAGCATAGTTCAAATTTAAACAAATTTGACTGCTGGTCTGCTGCCCAACCATGACAGCCCTGACCAGTTTCCATTTCAATCTGATTTAGGCCATGCTAAGGGCAAAACCAATTCTGGAGCTAAACATAAAAGTTAAAGCTGACTTTAATATCTTTCCAGAACGTATTTGTTTGGCCTAAGATCTATCCTGGTTCAAAAGTTATGAGATGTCAAATTAACAGAATTTCTGGGGAAAAGTGGACAGCACCTCCCTGCTTTAGGTGCTGATTTGATCCAAGAATCCCAGTTAATTCTGCTCCCAATCCGACAAAACTTTATGTTACAAAGTTGTAACCCATATAAAAAGCTTTCCAGAACTACCTCATTTTCTATTTTTGGATTTTTATGCAGGAAGTTATGCTCAATTTACAGAGAGTTTACAGAGAGTCTTTGCCCTGCCCTGTTTTCTGGACAGTTTCAACTCTACTGCATTTTTCGATTGGTTATGTGATGAAACACCTCTGGACCTCCACAGAATAGTTGTAACACTCTTCCAAAGCTTTCCAGAAATGTATCATATGACCCCAACCTCGAAAGAACTCAACCTCTAACCTCTGATTAACTTCAGCCTTAATTCAGCTGAAAACAGAGTGTTCTGTCCTTAGCAACCTATAAGTTGAAAACTTGTTAACTTTGAATATCCTGATTAAGGGAAGAGGATACAGCAAAGTTTTAGTTCTTTGGATTAAAACCTTCAAGTTTTATAATGAATTTGTTCATTTAGTGGGGTGTGACGTCGATGCATCACCAGATCATGTCGGTACTACGTCCTCACAAAGAAAAATCTATACCGGACTTAGCTGGCTTCGTTAATTCAGTGGCACTAAACGTCACTCACACACGGATGCTACACGTCTACCGTTTCATGGTTAGACTACCTGCAGAAACTCAAACAATCATCAGACTTGGCTACACACTGAGCCCGGTATCCATACAGTTCATACACCCAGCCGTCATCACTCGCCAGGATGTTCTCAAGCCAACCACGCCTTGAGTTACGTGTTCACGTTTCAGACCACATGACGGGGTCTCCCAAATTGCACCATGCACGCCAGGGACAGACGTTGCTCGTAGAGGATATTAAAGCGGGTCGGGTTATCTGCCACCCGTGGGGCTTCACCCTTCAGCTTGTGCGCACTGGTGGACATCGCTTACGTGCACCCCCAAGACATAAACGTCCCGAGATACATGATTTTCCGACATAGACAAATAGGTTAGTATGCCACTTTCTATACACTAATAACATCCTTATATGGGCTACTAACTCGTTCCTCACTGGATTTTTGAAAAAGATAACCTTTTTAGTGCGTTAAACCTCAAGCGAGCTCTCATACCAACTTTGACACGACCCCATGGTCTTGTCGAGCCAGGATCACGCTGAGGGGTGCTGCGTTGCACAGCACCAGATAACACACATCAAAGGTACAAAGCGGAAGCAAAACTTTTATTACATAAAGTGGTTTATGAACATTTTTACAGCAAAATAGGTCCAGTCTACACTCACGGGCGTAGACTAGGCATCAAGTTCACGTTCAGCCCGTGAACGTGTCCTTGCTAGCACACACGCACACTAACACGGCGACGTGCATGACTCCCACTCGACGGGGTTTCCCTCCTGGGGTCCTGTCTCCTCTCCGGGAGTCCCTTCCTCATAGAACCCTGCAAAAGATTCAAACACAAGCAGTGAGCATGAAAGCTCAACAAGTCTGACCCGTGTCACCTAAACATGGAACTTCTACATGAGGGCTGATGGGTACATGAGGTAAAACCATTTGCAAAGGACTCGCCTAATGATTGGGACCATACTTTCAAATTTTAGCAGCAGGTTGTGGAGAACCTTACGCTAAGGCACATGAGAGAGCCGCAATCAAACAAGAAACGCATTTCTCTCATGTACTTTGCCCAAAGTTGAAAAGAACATTAGTTAGCTCTAAACTACAACAAATCATTAGCAATCAAGTCCATCTTTCAATCAGCAACATTTTAACATGCAACTAGCCTGTTCTTTCTACGTCACGGTACAGTGAACAAGTGGTACTCACTGACCGCGAGGGACGGTGATTATAATCGATTTACACCTGCAGGGTTACCTGAACAACCCGCACCTACGCCCGTACTAGATGTTGCCTACAACAACCATCACGGACGCCGTACGCAACTACCTTTCACCCGTTACCCAAATGTTGAACCGGTCCAATCGTCCCGAGCAAGAGGTCTCTGCACGCGCATCTCAGTGCCGCCAGCCGATTTACACCTCAAGCTCTCAACCTACCCTCTGAATGACCAGCTATGCCTCAAGACCCAGCTACCCGAGTTACATCGGTTTCCCGGTTCCCATATAGCCGGTAGGTCTTCGGTACTGTTCTAGCTTGTTCAACAGGCCCGCACACGGCTCGGTCCTCAATCAACACAAGCGGAGCTATAGCACACAGGCCCCAAAGTCCTGCTGCCCTTACCCTCCGCTCGGTCTCATTTTTCTTTCCATGTGTGTCATGTGCTATCTCTACCCGAGTCGAGTGCCTCTAGCCTATGCTCGCGAGTAGTTCCAACTACTCGACTTGTACCGAATCCTACACTATCTTAGCATCGCAGTAGCTAACAGGGTTTGCAATCCTAAACCCGACCCATGGTTTTCTTGGCTATGCAGTTGGGTTTCCAAACAAGACTCTAATGCAAAGAATAAGGTATTCAAGTATGTGCTCAAAACAATAAAAACTGGTAAAAAAGGTTAATGGAAACCGGAGCTTGCCTTGCTGCTCTTGGTCGTAGGCTAGCTGCTCCTCCGGAGTAACGAAGTATAGGACTTCAGATTCCTCCTCGACCTTAGCGACTACATGACATACAAGTATATGTATTAATTTAAATGCATTTGATTGAATTTAAACTTGTGAAGTCTATAACTCTTACTAGACAGACCCAATGACTGTGAAACTTTTACTGTGGCTTGGTTACAACCTAAACAGAGATTTGGTCATGTTTTAGTTGCAGCAAAGCTCATTTGAGCCCTCCACAATTAATTATGTACTTGACCTTAATTGAAGGCTTTTAGGGTGTTCTAGGGGTTTTCATGAAACAAACTATGACTTTCTGAAAACTAGATTTTCAGAAGGTTCTAATGGAGTTGGTCTCACTTAATTTGAAGGGTCCTAGCTAGAGATATGAGCTAAACAATTTCAGAGAAAATTCTGAAAATGTTTCTGAACATTTTCTATTTTCTATGGAACAGTTTCACTAATCACACCATTAGGTGGATCAAATGAGCTCAAATGGACCTGAGATTTTTATGGTAGTTCAGAGATATTTTGGTGAACATCCCAGCATAATTTCAGAATTTTCCTCCAAGTGATTCTCCAGTTAAAATTCCAAACAGTTTAAATATTGAGGAATTAATTATGGAGAATTAAAGGTTTCCATGAAGTGAAACTTGATTTGCTAGAAAGTTCTCAGAGAGATGAATCCAACATAATTTGGTTCACTCGATTTGGAGCTTTCTAGCCAAAGTTATGAGGATTTGAAGTTTGAATGAAGTCTGAAAATCGGGGGAAAAGTTTAAATCTGCCGGGGGCCCATGGGGACACGTGTTGGGCGCGGAGGCGTCAGCACACTGAGGCCCACAGGGTTTTTGCGTGCCACCACATCAGATCCCAGCCGCAGCCCGATCCCGATTTAAAATATCTGCCGCTGACAGCTGGGGTCCACCCCCTTCGTCTACCTCTCGCCGCCCGCGCTCTGCCGCCAGGGTACCTCGCCGGAGAGCTCGCCGGCAGCTTCTGTGGAGCTCCAAACTTCACGATTTTGGCCGCCCCTGCCTACTTTCACTCGGGGAACAGGATTCTGGGCTCAGATCGTCATGACAATGGCCGGTGCATGGTCGGCGACGAGCCGCCGCCTCGGGAAGACTTCGGCCATGTCGGCCGACTTCCCTAGCACCTCGATCACTCGAGCAACCAGTCGGGGAGCATCAGTGGACCTTATGGAAGGTCGACATGAGCTTGAAGCAGCTCGGGGGAGGCCCAAAGTAGGCTCTCACCGTGCGCCCGATGCCTCCCGCATGCTCCGCCGTCGGTAAACTTCGAAATACGCCGGGTACAGAGGTTCTCAGGCCAAAGGTTGTGAAGGCAACTGGTGCACTACCGTGTCTAGTTTTTGTGGGAGCGGATTGAGGCCCTCTAATCCTTTATAGAGTATGAATTTGACAGAACCGTACCCGAAGGTCGGTCTGTACCCAGAAAGGGGAAAACTGGAAATTCGCCGCCGGTGAGCAAGCGCTCGGGCTGTGGCTCGGGGGTGAGCAGCACCGATCACTAGCGCGTCCAAGGGTGCCTTGGCTCAGGCGTGACAACCTCCCGTTTGGGCTGTCCACGGGAGCCCGAAGTGGAGCGGTTTTAGGTCACTGAACTAAACTCTCGGTATAGCCGAGATCGACAGGTTTTAGCTGAGTTCTAGCAACGGGGAAGAGCGAGGAGGGTTCCTAGTACATCGCCGTAGCTCTGGAGGGGACGGAGAGGCTGTGATCGGAGCTCTCCGATCGGTTCTAAGCGGCGGAGGAAAATTCCCGGCTCTGTGTTCTTGTGAGGAGGAAATGGCGATAGCTTCTGCCGAGGAGGGGAAAGAACGCCTTAAGAAGGCTCTGAACTGACTCGTGCCCACGCGTGGCCAAGCAGCTGCTGGCGTGGCGGCCTCCCTCGGTGGCGATCGCAGCTGCAGCTCGGCGACCCGAGTGAGAAAAGTCTCAGTCGGTTGAATCATCCCTGTGGCTGACATGTGGGTCCATTTTCATTTGTAACCTCTGAGATTAACTCCTCATCACTGTTGTAAACAGTAAGCCCCAAAATGCCCATGATGATTCAAATTATTCACCCCTGAGCCATTTGAATTGGTTAGAATTCAAATTGGTTTTGGTTTGGATAAATTTCAGCACATGTTCAGTTTGAAATTCAATTAAAGTTTGAATTTGCCCCACTTAGGTCATGTCAAGATCAACTCCAAATGGATTGAAAATTGGAGTGTGAGCTCACAAAAATGTGCTGAGTAAGAATATGTCTCCCACTTTTGAATTTATGGGATAAAAACAGTTTGAGTTTGAATGTAGTTTCAAACTGCCCTCTTTCTAGCTATGCCCAAAATGACCTCAAAAGGTTTTGAATTTGGGTGAAACTTGGCATGGACATTCCTAGCAATGTGTAGGAGTTTTTCTTATGCCCAGCCCCTATATATTACATGTGGGAGATACCACTTTTGCAATATGTGAGTTTATTCCCTAATGAGCATGTTGATGATGGTTACTTGCTCTTCAAATGTGTTCATCAACTTTCTTCAAATGAGGTGTGTGTGTGGTGATGAACACTTCAAACATGTGTCAAAAACTGAGGCCTTACATTGGTACGAGATTCTTTTAAGGGGGGAGAATGTAAAAGTCCCAAAAATGTATATGAATAAAACCGAGGTTTGAATTCAGATGTGTGGCAAAGTTATGACAAATGGGACTTGCTAAAACTTTTATTCATGCAAAGTACTACATGGATGATCATCCAAAATGAGGCTCACATTTTTATTTGAAGGTGTTGAACCAATAAGGATTTAAATACTTCTTTGCATGAAAAGATTAAAAATCAGATTTCAAATTCAAAGTTGACCACAATTTGTGGCCAAGAACTTTGAATCCTTATACAGCCCTATATTGTGGAAGTGTGGAAGCTTAGGGTGGCAAACTTGTCATTTGAAGGTGGGCTCAAAAAGGAATTAAATGGGAGCATTTTCAATTCCAACCAAATTCAAATTTTCAATGCAAATTCAAACTGAATTTGGGGAAATTCAATTGCTAGCCCACGTTTAAACTTCAAAACTTCAGAATTTGAGAGATCAACATGAGAAGATCTTTTGCGGGGAGAAAAGGGGGTGGACCCCACTAGTCAGTGAGCCAAATTTCGACTTACAAAGGAAGTCACTGTCTTCGGTTCTCACTTCACCGAGGAACTTCTCAACGTGTGCCACAGAGGAGCTTGCCAAGACACCTCCTGCTCCCTCTCACACATGCTGGCGACCAGGGGAGCGGCTCCACTCATCCTTCAGCGTGATCATATCCCCTGACCGAAGCAAAACGCCTTTGCTCTCTCCTCCTCACGAGAAACACGACCACAGAGCCACTCACGCCGCCATGCCTCGGAAACAATCTGGAACTGGCAGAAACGCTCGCACACACTGCACCATGAGCTGCTAGACAGCACCACGAGCCCAGTTCTCACCTCGCCGACACAAAACCCGCCGAGCTCCGGCCTCCCTTGCCCTAGAACGGCTTCATCCGCCGCAACCTAACTGAAGCCGGCGGTCGGGTGCACGTGGGCAGCTCTCCACAGCGGTTGTCACGGCCAAGCTAGGGTGGCAACAGGAGCCCACAGCCACCGTGCTTCTCTCACCTGAAGCTCAAGCTAAACCGTGAAGTATCGACGGTGAATTTCGGAACTTTGTTCAGGCGGCTTCAAACCGAGCATCTGGTACTTGACTCCAAAATTTCCACTCTCTAATCCTCCATAGGTCATCAAACTGTGCACATATAAGCTGGATTAGCCAGCGATCATATTTCCTTTAGCGACCGTCGCATGAAACCACCTAGGGACGACGGATTTTGAGCTCTTCCGAGGGTGTTCATGGTGGACCCGATCAGGCGCACCGTGCCGATTCATTTGCCGTCGTTTCTGAGCTAGTTCGAGGTCATGCCGAGCTTGGCGATCACCCACTAGTGCTGTAGAGCTAATTGGTCGAGTGTTTGGCAGGCTAGAAACTTCGGCCGACGGTGCCGAACTCCAACCGAGGCCGTCGCACGTCTCCAGGGTATTTCCGGTCACCGGCAGCTCGAACAAGTGCCACAGTCATGTTCCCCGGCCTCCATAACGCCCTAGCGGCGAGCCCCAGCTCGGGCAGTGACCGGAAACAGCGAGCCGGCGAGGGGCGGCGTCGGGCCGGCGAGCTGGGCGGCGCGCGCACGAAGAGGCGGCGGGAGGAAGAAGAAACTCAGGTGGCCCACGCGTCAGCGACTCAGTTTTTAAATCGGTGATCAGCTGTGGCTCGGGGATCCTTTGTGGATGCGTGCCAAAACGCTGTGAATTGGTGTGGCTGAATTCTGAGTGGCTGGAGTTTAAACCCGTGGGCCCAGCTGATTTCCCGTAGCAAAATAATTCTAGAGAATGTTCCAACTTTGGAAAATCATATCTCTGTGTAGAAACCTACAAATTGAGTGATTCAAATTGGGTTGAATTCATTTTACAAAGATATATCCAAATATTAAGTCCAATTTGTATGAAATTCAATATTAAATTCTGGAAAATTCTTTGAAGGTTTTCTGGAAAAGAATTATTGAGGGAGTTTGGTTCATCCAAAAATCCTCAAATTTTGCCAGAATATTCTTTAGCATATTGTTAACCTTCTAGCAAATGTTCAGCTCAGTTGAAGATCATTTTTGTAGGGATTTGCTAAATACAAACTGCTGTGTTCATAAGAGTCCAGAAACATTTTCAGAAAATGTTGCCCACTTGTAAAATCCATTCTAGGCAAATCATATCTCCAAAAATCATAGGAAAATTTATGCAAGTTCTCTGAGACATACTTGAAACTTTAATTCACTTAATTGGGCATGAAAATGCACATTACTTCAGAATTAATTCTTTTCAGTAGAAATGCTTAAGGAATTGTTCTGGAGGAACTGCTCAAGTAAAAGGTCTAAATTTTCGACCAAAATACTTTCATGTGACCAGGAACTCACATATAAATTATCATCTCGAGTTTATCTTTAGAACTCCCTGTTCTTGTTCTTCATACTTATGTATAGGGAAAAAATACATAAGACATTGTAGGAATTATGGATAACACAATTTGACTCCACACTAGCTGCAATTTGGCAAGCTAAATCACTAAGTAGTATATAACATGCTGTAAAAGCTTTTAAGCCATTGGAGTTCTTGTTCTTTAGTTGCATTCAAATCTTTTCAGCTCATCTCTAATGGTCATTAGGAAAGTTAGTTAGTGTTTAGCTAAACCACTAATACCAATTTAGTTCTTTCTTAATTCTTTGCACAACAGAGGAAAACCAATCCATTCTTGGCATTTCCACACCGCCTCTTTTCTTAAGAAATCCAATCTTTAATTCTTTCCATTGCATTCTATAAAAGTTGTGCATATGCATTTCATTAGGATTCACGACGAAGGGGATTCGAAGGAGCGATTCATTGAAGTGGATCATACTCCGAAGAATCAAGGGTTGATCGGCAAGGATCACTAACTGATTATATACGACTACCCTGCAAAACAGGCAAGCTCCGATTTGCATTTAATAGCTTTAAGTTTTTACTTTGTATTCACTCTTTGGTTAGGCTATGATATGTGCATCAGGTCTAGTGTTTTGATACTCCTCTTGCAAAACCAAATGAACCCATGGAGTATTGGGCAGGTGTCTTTCACCGTGTAGAACTTCCATGCTTAAGTAAGGTTCGATAGAAGTCGAGTGATGAGATACTACTCACATGATAGGGAACAACAGGGGCATACGGGATTGGTTCAGAAAATGTGTAGCAAGTTAAAGTTGAGACAGGAAGGTTGTAGGGAAGCAGGAAATAGGGGACTGGGTGCTATAGACCTGTCCGTGTCGGTCAAGGACCCAGTAAACCGATGTACCTCGGGAAGCTTGCGTTGAGCCTTTTCGGGTCGCCTCGGGCGAGACGGCCGGTGTGCAGTATATGGGTAACATTCTCATGACATCTCATGTCGGTAGGTGCACCATGAGAGTGTCTACTGTATGGAGGGATTTGATCGATTCAACGGGAAAGAAACGGGAGAAAGGCTGCCTCGTACGACGTCAGTGATGGTTGCTGTAGTCAACAATGAGTATGTGTGTACGTGTCGTGTAGTCCGGGTGTTATGGATTTGAATCACCATCGTTCGCGGAATAGGACCGAGCATACTTGTTCTCACAGTCGTGACGTAGTAAGAACTTGCATGAGAAAGGAACTAATCATATTGGTTTGAAATTGATACTAGCATTTTTATGATACTTTGTATGAATAGGCTAGTGCAGACTCGATTCATTTTCACCGTGAGCAAATTACATCGGGGGAAAGCGTTTCTTGTTTGATTGTGGACTCCCGATGTGGCGTGTCCAAGGTTACTCTTAATTTGCTGCTATTAACACTTGAAAGTAAGGATTCATATTTAGGCAAGTTTATTATGCATTATGCCATCCTAGTTTATGTTCATAACCTCATGTAGAGTTTCATGACTAGGGTGACGGTTAAGTCTTGCTGAGCGTTATGCTCACGGATGCTATCCGAGTTGTTTTGCACGTATTTGACTTCATGCTTATGAGAAGGGATGCCGATGAGACTCGGAAACTTCCGAGTGGTTACTCAAGAGCATCCTCGCCGCTGTGGTTTGTTCTTCGTGTTGCTAGTAAGAGACGTCCGTGGGCTGGACTGTTTCTTTGTTGCTATGTTAGAAATGAGTCGTGAGAGTTATAGTCTTCCGCTTATGCTTATTTTGATATAAGTATTTGTAAAATACTCTTGTACGCTTCCGCACATGATTTCTATAATGTGATGTGTTTCCTTGACCCGTGTTCTGTTGGGTGCCGCATATCACAGCACCACCCGACGAGGTCCTGGCGGGGCCGCATTGGCGGTTCCCCCACAGGAATCGCATTGGGTGGTGCCGTGTTATGCGGCACCCAACAGCACACATATAAGGAAAGATTCGTATTACATAAATCAAAAGTGGAAGCTTACAAGTGTTCTTTGTAAATAATATACATCAAATAACTACAGCGGAAGACTATAATCATATCACGTCGAATAACTACTAAGCACTCGAGAAGGTGTCCAGCCCGTGGACTCTTCTCGCTAGCAACATGAAGACAACTGCAGTGGCTGGGTTCTCCATGTGTTAAATGACTCGGAAGTCTCTGAGTCTCACCAGAAAACCTCCTCATAAGCGTCGATGTTAACCTTCAAAACCACTCATATAGCAAGCGTGAGCACATAGGCCCAACAAGACTGATCCGTCTCTCCTAAACAAGAAACTCTACATGCACGGCGGATTGAAAAGCGTATCTGAATTTGCATAAAGGACTCACCCACAGTTGATCCTTAACTTTTAGGTTTTTAAGCCTCATTTTTAAGACCTTGACCAAACATCATCGCAACTCCACAATCAAACAAGAAACGCATTGTTGCGATGCTTCTTGCACAAAGTGGAGTAAAGTTTAATTGGCACTATCTCTAATTCAAGCATGGTTGCAATACAACTTAAATAACAAGCCTTATAAACTTTAAAGGAAATCACTTCAGTTCTTACTACGTCAAGACGCAGTGGGAAGGTATGCTCATATGACCGCGAGAGACAGTGATTCAAATCAGTACATGCCTGGAGTACACGACACGTACACCCATACTCCGAGTTGCCGGCAGCAACCTCGACTGATGTTGTACGCGGCCACCATTCCCAAGTTCTTCCACACAGGACACAGTCCAATCGCCCCAAACAGCAAGCTCCCTCAAGGTACAATGATATGTTCTTGAGCGACTTATCTTGTGCTGTACTGACGCCAAAATCCTAAGCCGATTAGAAAAGTTCCAATGTGGATCTCACAAGGTACATCCGTTTCCTGGGTCCCATATAGCCAGTATGTGCCCGGTACATAACTCAAACTTGTCCAACTGGGCCATGTACGGACAGGCCTTAACCGACACAAGTAGGGCTATGCACGCAAGGTCCGCAGCCTGCTGCATCTAAACCTCCCTGCCCGGTCTCCATTTCTTACTCGTGACCTTTCCTCAATGATTCTATTCTTGACCTGCTCCAATGAAACCAAGCTCTAAACTCGCGAGTAGATTCCAACTACTCGACTTCTACCGGTCCTTCCAAAGTACATTTAGAGTAGGCTAAATCCACTCGAGGAGGTGCTACACTACCCATTCTCTCTTGGGTTAATTTGGTCATGCAATTAATTTTGAGTATCATCTAGACCTAATGCAATCAAATATTCAAAGCTATGATCTCTAGAAATGAAAAGACTTTATAAAATTGCTTGAATGCAAACCGGGGCTTGCCTGTTTTTCAGGTAACTAAGAATGTATATTCAGTTAGTGTCGTCGATAACTTGAGGCTTGATTACTCGATCACCTTGTCCTTGAAATCCTGCTTCACTTCCTTCACAAGTCCTCATGTCGATGACTATACGATATGAACATGCATATGTATTTAATTGTAAAGCTTTTACTATCAAGACTAATGATAAGTTTTAAAACCAGAACTATGTTTAAGAATTTAAAATGACACTAATGCTAGTGGTTGGGTTTGGGTTAAACAAATGTGATCAAATCTAAGTGCATCCCTCACTTGTGTTCTAATCACCTAAAGAGGATAAACATAAAAGTGATGATCTAGAGCTCCAATGGAGCTGAAAATTTTCATGTGAGTTCCCTGTCACAAGGAAGCATTCTGGACCAAAAATTAGCACTTATCATTGAGTGGTTTATTCAGAAAAATTCCCTAAGCAATCAAGCAAAAAGAAATTAATTCTGAGGTAACTCACATGTTCATATCAAACTTAGTGAAATAAAATTTCAATTATAGTTCGTAGATCCTGCATGAATTTTCCTAAGATATTTGGAATGAAGAATTGGCCAGAACTGAATTTTCAAGTTTCGGTAATTCTCTGAAAAAGTTTCTGTATTCATTGTTCTCAGCAACTTGAAATCTGAATTTTCCTAATCAAATCAACTCCAAATGAGATGAAATTTTTACAGGAATTCAATAATGTCCTAGGTATTATACTGGCAAAATTTGATGATTTTTGGATGAATCAAACTCCCTCTAAATTTTTTTGCTTAAAAGTTTAAACAATTTTCCAGAATTAAATAATTACTTTCGTAGAAATTGGGTTGCATATTTGGATAGAGTTTTTCAACCTGAATCTAACCCAATTTTAATCACTAAATTTGGAGTTTCCTAGCAAAAGTTATGCTCTTCTAAAGTTTGGAGGAAATCTGAATTTTAATTAAATTGAGAGAAAAGTTCAAATGGTGACGGTGGGTCCAGTGGCTACGTGTCACATGCTGAGGCAAAGACACATGGGGCCACAGACTTTTTCGCGCATTTGTCACATGTTGATCCGGCGCCACAGAAGACCCAGCTCCTTTTTCCGAGTGACTGACGCACGGGCCCGGCCCCTTCTTCAACCTCGCGCCTCTACCGCGCCACCCCTCGCCGGAGCTCCGGAACTCGGTTTTCCGGCCACCTCCCAAGCTCCCATTCGCCGCTAGTGCCTAAATTCACTTGCTGAACATGTTGGGAAAACTTCCCCTCGGCCGGCGACGGCTCTAACATAGCTCGCAACGGTGCGGCGGCTCGGTGAAGCTTCGGCGACCCAACCCGACGCTCTAACCCACCAAACTTGATGAATGTCGGCCCTACAGCACCAGTGGTTGCTAGAGAAGCTCAACATGGTCACACAAAGGCTCTGGAAAGGCTCCAAGGTAGCTTTCATCATGCGACAGAGACTTCCTGCCACTGCCGCTGTCGGAAAATCTCCAAATACGCCGGCTACAGACGTTTTCAAGCTAGGGTTGCGAAGCAAACTTGTTCGCCATCGAGTCTAGCTCGTGTCAGTGCAATTTTGTGGGTTCTAAGCAAGAATTGATTGAGAATTCGAAGCTTTCTTACCCGCGGTTTGTTTTGCACCGTCCGGGACAAAAACTGAAATTCCGCTGGCGACGATCCACGGTTGGACTTGAGCTTCGGAGGTGAGCAGCGTGGAGTTCGTGCGCATCCAAGGGTGCTCTTGCTGGGCTGTGAAAAGCCCCGGTTGAGGCTATCCACGAGAGCAGTTATGCTTCGGCTGCCACGGAAGAAGGTGTTTCTGTAAAAACCCAAGAAAAGGGACTTGTAAAAACTTTTCTTCACTTCACCACACCTCAGCCCTTGTTCTGGATGGCTGGTAAGGAATGGGAGGAGCAAGTAACCTCTATCAAAGAAGTGGTTAGAGGGGAAACTTACACTTTCACAACATGAGAAAATTATACACATATGATCACACATGAGAGTGTGTTTCCAAACTGTTGCATTCAAACTCAGGATTTCAGCAGCTAAACCAAGGATCAAAGTGCATAATTGGATTCCTCAGGTCCAAATTAGTGGGGAGGCAAAGTTTCAGAAATTTTCAAAAAGATTTGCTACCCAATTTTCCAAAAAGGATCCAAATATGCCAAGAATTCAAATATACATTTGAATTTGAGGTAAATTTGCCAAACAATACCCATGTAGCTCAGTTGAAGATTTCCAACGATTGAATTCATCTTTTGTCAAGTTTTGGAGATCTTTTGAGAGGGGGTAGAGCACTGACCAGTGGGGCCCACCTGTCATTGGGTGAAATAGACTTAGCCCCCAAGTCTGCTCTCTGTTTCCCAGTCAACCGAGCGCAGCCAGCTGCCGCGCGTGCACCGCCGGCCGAACGGCCACCTCCTGGTTCCCGTCGCTCGCGCTGGCAGCCGGGGAACGGCGCGCCCTCTCCTCTACATGACCCCCTCGCCAAGCCACCGAAGACGTACGCGTGCTTCTTTGCAAAACAGCGAGCCCCCGCTCTGCTCGGTCACCGACGCCGCTCCCCCGATCCTCCCCTGCACGCCGACGTCCGCTCGGCCTTTGCCCGAGCTCCCAACGCAGAAAGAGAGCGCCGGTGTGTGCTCTAGCTAGCCATCTCACCACCCCACGGTGTTAGCACCGCACTCGACCACAAATCGCCGATCGCCACTGAGAGCTCAGGCCACCGGCGGAAAGGCGCGAACTGCTCCCCGTGGACAGCACGCTACGGCCAGTTTCACCGCCGGACTTCTACACAGAAAAGGTGCGCTTTAGCCTCCAGATCGTGTAGCTGCAACCCTTCTAACCATTGGTAGATGGTGCGCTGAGAATTCCTAAGGATCCCGAGAACTAGTGCAACCGGGTAAGGATCGGTCTAACCCGAAATTCGAGCTGCACCGTCCAATCCAGCTCGAGTGAGCTTACACATACCTTCCTCACTTCCTAGCGGCCCTCCTCGACCAAGAATCATTGGAAATGACCCAGAAATGGCCGGGTGTAGGTTGTTTTTCGGGCCGCCATAGAATAACAGCTCGGTTCACCGTGGAGCTCTAGGTTGCCGACCTTTTCATGGGGTTTGGCGGTCATTTCCATCACCCTCGAGCTCCCGTGGTGCTCTCCGACCCTTTGCCAGTCATTTTGATGCGTTATAACGCATTCCCGACCACGCCGGAACCCTAACCGCCACTGTCACCGTCGGGAGCCCTGGTCCGGTGAGCTACGGCCGCCGGCGACGCCACCGACGAGTTCAGCAATGTGAGTTAGGGCGGGGCGGCAAGTTTGGGGCCGGGAGACGGCCGGGAGAGCAGTTCCGGCGAAGCTCGCCGGAGTGCGCCGCCGCGGGCCCCTGTTTGGCGCGAGGAAGGGGAAGACTGCCGGGTGGGACCCACCGGCAGACATTTAAACATTTTGAAATATCCAGTTTGTAGTTCAAACTTTGGAGGACCACAACATGGGTTAGGAGAATCCAAAAATCATGAAACAAATTTTGTTGGATTCCTCTAACAGAGTACAATCCAAATCTGAAACCCAATTTGTATGAAACCCATTAATTAATTCTGGAAAATTCTTTAAAGCTTTTCAGCAAAAGAATTTTAGAGGGAGTTTGGTTCATCCAAAAATCCCCAAATTTTGCCAGAATGTTCTTTAGGACATTAGTAAACCCCTGTAAAAGTTTCAGACCATTTGGAGTTGATTTGGTCAGAGCAATTCAAGTTGGAAGGTGCTGTGTTCATTTGAATACAGAAACATTTTCAGAGAATTTCCAAAACTTGGAAATTCAATTCTGGGTAAACCTTGACTCAAAAAATGCTAGGAAAATTCATGCAAACTCTATGAGCTATAATTGAAATTGTAGTTCATTAAGTTGAGCATGGACAGGGGTATTACCTCAGAATAAATTCTTCCTTGCTGATTTGCCAAGAGAATTATTCTGAGCAAACCACTGCATGAAAAGTGCTAATGTTTGGTCCAGAGAGTTTTCTTGTGACAAGGAATTCACACAAAAATTCTCAGCTCCATTGGAGCTCTGGATCACCCCTGTCCTGTTTAACCACTTAAGGGAATTAATATGGAAAAGGGGGAAAACCACTTAGCATTTAACCATGTGATTAAGTCCAAGCTAAACCACCAACACCAGTTCATATTTAAATTCTTAAACAAAGTTCCAGGTATTAGAGGCTGGTTATTAGAACTAATAGTAGAAGTCTTACTCTAAACTCACGTTTGCATATAAATTAACATGTAGTATTTCATTAACGTGTAGCCGTTGAAGAAGAGACTCCGGAAGTGCTGGACTTCCTCCTTCCGGACGAAGAACTAACTCCTGACCAGCAGCAACAAGGCAAGCCCTGGTTTGCATTAACCCTTTTCAAAAGTTTTACTTTGTTTACAGGTGTCATATGAAGTATGTATGTGCATTAGGTATAGGATGAATGAAACCCCACTTGCATAACCAAAGGTTCCTAAAAGAGTGAGGGTAGTGTCAAGGACCTCGAGTAGACAGGCTATGCTTAATGAGTCATAGGACTTCGGTACAAGTCGAGTAGTTGGAATCTACTCGCGAGATAGGCATTGGGACACACGGGTTCGGTGAGTGATGTGAGATCACTTTAGTAATGAAAATGAGACTAGGCAGGGGCTAGGGCGCAGCAAGAGAGAGTCTTGTGTGCGCAGCCCTGCCCGTGTCGATTGAGGACCGATCCGTGTGCGGCCCTGCTGAACAAGTATTGAATGTACCGAAGGCATATCGGATATATGGGCCCCGATAAACCGATGTAGCCTAAACCTCCGGGCGTCGAGGCATAGCACACCGATTTATAGGTGTAGGTTGAGGGCAGCAAGGTGGAAATCTGCCAACGGGCATAGAGAGATGCTCCGTGTGGGGAACCTCCTGCTCGTTTCGGTGCGACCGGTTCGACGTTTGGTCTGTTGGGTGAAAGGTTGTCCCGTACGACATCGAGTGAGCGTGCTGTGCAGCTCCACGGGTGGGCGTACGTGACGTGCTCTTTGGGTTTTCCCTGCAGGTGTATATCGAGTCGATTCGCCGTCCGTCGCGGTGACGAGTGCTGCTTGTTCACTGCGTCGTAACGTAGACTAATGGATGAAATATGTTGATTCAATGATGCTGATTGATATAATTGTATTGCTACATGTGTGCCACCAAATACTGCTTACTAAATTTCAGATTTCATGAACTGTTAACTTGTTGCTAAAAGATGAATTAAGGATGAACTTGTAGGCGTGTCATTTTGCTGAAATGTTACTATCCTATGTCCATTGTACACCTCATGTAGAGTTTCATGCTTAGGTGAGTCGGTTAAGCCTTGCTGAGCCTTTGTGCTCACGGTTGCTGCTTAAGTGTTTTTCAGGTGAGGAGCCACCCACGGACTCGGAGTACGAGTCCACCGGCGAGGGTTACCCTCCGTCGGGGACCGCGGCTGAGTGGGAGCCGTACACGCCGCGCTGAGCTGAGACGTGCAGCTAGTGTGGGTTGCCCTAGGGCTGGGCAACCGACTTTTGCTAAATAGACGGGCGTGAGTTGTATAGTGTAGTCTTCCGCTGTGTAATAGAACAATAGTTGTAACTGAAGTTTGTACTTATTTGTACAGTTTCAGCTGTTTTTCCCATGTAATATATTGTGTTCTTATGACGTGTGCTGTCGGGTGTCGCATCGCGCGGCACCACCCTCTGCGATCCTGGATGAGCGGATTCCGGTCCGCCACAGCCTGGTATCAGAGCTGCAGTGGGGATAGCACAGTACTTAAGGACTGCATTATGGGGAAAACTTAGGTATACGGTGAGGATTCGGTAGTTGCCCAAGTAAGGACTATATTAGCATAGTTACTTAAAGTGGCAAAGACTAACTTATGTGTTATAATTCTGAATTTCAATTATGTAACGACGCACCTACGCTCTGGTAAGTATGGTAAGGAACGCCACCGAAAGCGGTTCAATTTCGGTTAGCTCCCCCTGACGAGGAACGTGGTTCAGGGATTGATCTCACAGCTTGGTGTGAGATGTCAATATGAACCTCTTGGACTCTTCATGTCCCTGAGTTCATATGAAACGCTGATCCCTAGCGTGCATTAGGCAAGTAAGTGGAGACCCCATCGCGTGGTCAGTAACGCGAGAGTGTGTTCGTCTGGAAATAGCCCAGGAGGACATACGCAGCGCTTGCCATCGGCGTGCCCTGCCGGGCAGTAGGTGGTATCTGTTGGGTTGATAACATTCCCAACCGTGACGACCCGTTCATGACATACTCGGGTTCCCCGTTGTGTGGTGTTGAAACACGATCACGTGCCTTGAGACGTGACTTAGCTCAAGGACGGCCGTATAGAAATGATACGGGCGTTTGTATTTACTTTCAAATATGGAACTGCCTGAAATGAATAACCATTGAGTGCACCATTATTGTGTGGTTTTCTGCAGGTACTAACCACGTATGTATCCGTGTAGAAAACGTGTGCGAGAGACCGTTTAGTGCCACACTTGAGACGTATATGCCGATATGATCCGGTTAGGATTTTCTTTTGTGAGGAACGTAGTACCGAGACATTGTAGGCATATGCATGAGAATAATGATAACAAAGAATTAAAATCTATAGGTTCAACATTTAGCACCCTGGTTGGGTATAAGCATGGGATAGTGGAGCAGTATAGCCAAAAGTATGAAAAGCAGAGTGCTCTGTTTTGGGCAGCACGTTTGCTGATCCTCAACAGGGCATAACTCACAGGTCTTTTAGCCCAGGGAGGTGTGCTATATAGTTCCGGAAAGGTATTCAAGTCCTCTACAACTTTGTTGTAGACTTCCAGAGCTGAAACTCGCCTTAAGATGGCTGAAATCCCAGAGGAATGTAAACTGTCCAGAACCAGGGCAGAGTAAAACATCCTCTGAACTGATCTGTTTTTTTCAAATATAACTCCCAGTAGAAAAATCTAAGATTGTCATATAATACACGCTTAGAAAGAGTAGAAGATGTGTGACATCTTTGCAATTCAAAGTTTCTGAAGTTTCAGCACAGAAATTAGGGGAAATTAGGGTTGAAGACAGCCACTTCCAAGGGAGGTGCTGTTAAAATTCTTCCAGAAATTCTGCTGACTTTGAATTAGCATAACTTTTTAGCCAAATCTGATCTGGGGGCAAATGCATACTCGTTGGAAAGATACTAAAGTTAACTTTAACTTTGGTATTCAACTTGAGTCATGAAAATGCACAGAACCAGATCAAAACTTGGGATAGGTAGAAACTGGTCATTCTGACAGAAGAATGACCGTTGAGCTCATTGGAGAGGGTGTTGTACCCTAAGGGTGTGATATGTGATGACAACGCGATAGTAATGTCTCGTAGTGACCAAACCCAGTTATGTTGAGCTTCCAAACAGGGGGTTCATCAAGTTGGATTAAACTAACTTGTGTTTGGTCTGGTAATGGTGTAGCTTGTGCAAAGTTATTACATTATCTGCTTACGAGATATTTCGCATGTTTTGTTGTCATAATGTTTTTCCGCCCAGTTCTATTGGACTGCATGCAAAATGTTGCGGGACTGATGGTTAATGTCGTATGGTTGCAGATGGTTTGTACTAGGACCACGCACGAGGTTGGTGGCTCTAGCCAAGGTGGAGGCGATGACTCCCAGCCACCGGCCTACGACAGCACCCCGCAGCAGCAGCCACCACCGCCGCCTCCGCTTACTCTAGCGGATGTGATAGCGGCATTGGTGGGAGGTCGTGAGGAGCAGACCGACCTGCTCCGCACGATCGTGCAGAATACGTCCCAGGCGGGAGGACGTCAAGAGCGAGGGCCTCGTGAGCCCCGCGAAGTGTCGTACTCGGATTTCATGAGTACGCACCCTCCAGTGTTCACCGAAGCTGAAGAACCACTGGAGGTGGACAACTGGCTGCGGACTATCGAGTCCAAGTTCGGGCTGCTCCAGTGTACGGAGCGGCAGAAGGCGCTGTTCGCAGCACAGCAGCTCCACGGTGCCGCTGGTGCGTGGTGGGCGAATTATGTCGCCTCACGTCCGGCTGGCCATGCCGTGGAATGGCAAGAGTTCCGGGAGGCGTTCCGCGCCTATCACATTCCTCCCGGAATAATGAAGAGAAAGTTCCAAGAATTTTTGGAACTGAAGCAAGGCGGGAGGAGTGCCCACGACTACTCCCGTGCCTTCAACCATCTGGCGCAGTATGCGTCAGACTACATCTCCACAGAGGAGAAGAAGAGGGAGCACTTCTATCGGGGGTTACATCCCGAAATGAAGACCCACCTCGTACAATGGAACCGCGGCACATTCAACGACCTAGTCAATGCCGCCATCATGCAAGAGGACGCTCAGCGGGAGTTAGCAGCTGAGCAGAGGAAGCGTAGCGCTCCACCTAGCAGCGGTGGGAGTGGCGCTCCCCAGAAGTACCGTATGGTGTATCGGACACCATCCGGGCAGCAGTGGCAACCACCGGCGCGACCGCAACGGTTCGGGGGACGTCCCTTTCAGGCACCTCCGTTCCGTCCGCCGATGCCACCACCAAGACAGCAGCAGCAGCAGACGGTACCCCGGGCGTTTCCACCGCCACAACGCGCCCCAGGTTTCCGTCCACTGATCAGCGGGGGACCGCCCCGTTTCACCTGCTTCACATGTGGCCAGGCGGGCCACTTTGCGAAGGACTGTCCCCAGGGGCAGCAGAGCAGCGGGCAAGCCCAGTTTCAGGGCGGTGCTCGAGGCCGACCTCCGGCGAAGAAGGTTGGTCAGCGGACTGGAGGCGTCCGCAACCTCGACAGTGAGGACGCCCCAGAGGGAGACAACGTGCTGGCGGGTACGTTTACTCTCAACAATCAAGCCATCGTCATATTATTTGATTCTGGTGCAACCCACAGCTTCATAAGTGCATCCTATGTGGCTAAACATCAATTGCAAGTCTTCCCAACCGACTGCACATATATGATATGCTTACCGGGAGGGAAGATTTCAGCTAATATGATGATTCCAAAGGCACCTCTGTGCTTAGGTGGGAAACTATATCCCACCACCTTGATAATCCTTATGGGACAAAAGATTGATGCAATCTTAGGGATGTCATGGCTACAATACCATGGCGCTGTCCTAGAGACTCGGACACGGACGGTTCACTTAAATTCTCCATTCCACCGTCCACATTCCATGGTATTAGACACGCCAATCCGGGAAGTTTTAGCAATTAATAATGCTGAAGTTCTCAAGTTAGAAGACATCCCCGTAGTCCGGGAGTATCCCGACGTGTTTCCGGACGATCTTCCGGGCATGCCACCTGAGCGGGATGTCGAGTTCAAGATTGAACTTGCACCTGGGACTACGCCCATATCACGGAGACCATACAAGATGGCTCCAAATGAGCTGGCGGAACTGAAAGAACAGCTCAATGATCTGTTGAGCAAGGGTTTCATTAGGCCGAGTTCCTCGCCTTGGGGATGCTCGGCGTTATTCGTGAAGAAAAAGGATGAGACCCTGAGGCTGTGTGTGGATTACCGGCCGCTCAACGCCGTCACCATCAAGAATAAGTACCCACTGCCCCGTATTGACATCTTGTTTGATCAACTTGTGGGGGCAAGTGTATTCTCAAAGATGGACCTTCGCTCTGGATATCACCAGATCAAGATCCGGGCGGAGGATATCCCGAAGACAGCGTTCTCGACGAGATACGGCTTATACGAATATCTCGTCATGTCCTTTGGTCTCACAAATGCTCCAGCTCATTTCATGTATCTCATGAACTCGGTGTTCATGCCGGAGCTGGACAGGTTCGTGGTAGTGTTCATCGACGATATCTTGGTTTACTCCAAGACAGAAGCCGAGCATGCCGAACACTTACGGATCATTCTTCAACGATTGCGAGACCACAAGCTATACGCCAAGTTCAGCAAATGCGAATTTTGGATCAGCCAAGTGCCATTCTTGGGACATATCATCTCAGCTGAAGGCATTGCGGTTGACCCAAGTAAAATCGAGCAAGTGTTGAAATGGAAAGCTCCCACTTCAGTTCATGAAGTCAGAAGCTTCCTCGGGTTAGCGGGATACTACCGGAGGTTCATTCCGAGCTTCTCCAAGCTCGCTAAGCCGATGACAGAGTTGCTGAAGAAGGGGACAAAATATGTTTGTAACACCGCGTGTGAAGGAGCGTTCCGAACATTGGTGAAGCATCTCACAACAGCCCCGGTGTTAGCTCAGCCGGATACAACAAAGCCCTTCGACGTGTATTGTGACGCGTCCGGTATTGGGCTTGGCTGCGTGTTGATGCAGGAAGGACGTGTGGTCGCTTATGGCTCACGCCAACTTCGGAACCATGAGCAGCACTACCCGACTCACGATCTTGAACTTGCTGCCGTGGTGTTGGCGCTGAAAATGTGGAGGCACTATCTCCTGGGGAACTTGGTGCATCTCTACACCGACCACAAGAGCTTGAAATACATTTTCACCCAGAAGGAGCTGAACATGAGGCAGAGGAGGTGGTTAGAACTGATCAAAGATTATGAGATTGAGATCCATTACCACCCCGGCAAGGCGAATGTGGTTGCCGACGCGCTGAGTCGGAAATCACATGTCCATCACCTCACCATTACACCGGTGGAGGAGGAAGAGCCAAATTTATACTTGGTTCCTTATGGATCGCTGTACAACCTTGCCCTCGTCCCTACTATTAGGGAGGACATCATTGCAGCTCAGAAAACGGATAAAGGCATGGCACATCTCCGGAGACGGATAGACAATGGAGAAATTAAATGTTTCCGGAAAGATGATGAGGGGACGTTGTGGTTCAATGACCGCATAGTCGTACCCCGAGATATGGAGTTGAGGAAAAAGATCCTCGATGAAGCTCACTTGTCTAAATACTCCATTCATCCGGGCAGCAACAAAATGTACCAAGATTTGAAAAAGAAATTTTGGTGGACACGGATGAAGCGGGAGGTAGCTAAGTACGTATCCGAGTGTGATACGTGTAGACGAGTGAAAGCTGATCACATGAAGAAATCAGGGCTGTTGCAACCCCTGAAGATCCTGGCATGGAAATGGGAAGATGTGAGCATGGATTTCATTGTGGGCTTACCCCTAACAGCTAACAAGCATGATTCCATATGGGTAATCGTTGATCGGTTAACCAAGACGGCTCACTTCATTCCGGTGAATACACCTTACAATGCCGGCAAATATGCGAAGCTATACATAGCGAAGATTCTATGCCTATACGGGGTACCCAAGACCATTGTCTCAGATCGAGGTGCATTATTTGTATCTCGCTTTTGGGAGCAGCTACACGCTGCATTGGGTACTAAGTTGATCAGGAGCTCCGCTTATCACCCTCAAACAGATGGTCAGACAGAAAGGGTGAATCAAGTACTGGAAGACATGTTGAGAGCGTGTGCCATCCACCATGGTAGGAACTGGGATGATCACCTACCATTGGCGGAATTCTCGTACAACAACGGTTATCAGGCGAGTATCAAGATGGCACCTTACGAAGCTCTCTACGGTCGTAAATGCCGCACCCCATTAAATTGGTGCGAGTCCGGTGAAAGGGTCACATTCGGGGTTGATGTGGTGAACGACGCCGAGGAGCGCGTTCGGACAATTCAAGCCAATTTGAAGGCCGCTCAATCCCGACAGAAGAGCTACGCTGATAAGAGGCGTAGGCCGTTGCACTTTAACGTTGGGGAACACGTGTACCTCCGCGTGTCTCCAATGAAGGGCGTGCACCGATTCGGTGTGAAGGGAAAGCTCGCTCCCCGTTTCATTGGACCCTACGCTATCACCGAGAAGTGTGGACCAGCAGCGTATCGATTGGAGCTACCAGCATCTCTGACTGGTATCCATGATATTTTCCATGTTTCGCAACTGCGGAAATGCTTGAAGCATACAACTGCTGTTCCTACCGAAGACATCGGCGAGCTGAAGCCGGATTTAACATATGATGAATATCCGGTGGGAATTCTTGATCAGAAAGCCAGGACCACGCGTAGCAGAACGTTGTGGTTCTACAAAATACTCTGGAGTAACCACACCGCCGAGGAAGCGACGTGGGAGAGCGAGGAGTTCCTTCGCTCAAATTACCCGGAGTTCTTGGCTTCTCAACACGGGTAAGTCCCTATTACATCGCTATCTCTTCTTTTATAATCTCGGGACGAGATTCTTTTAAGGGGGGAGGGATGTAAAAACCCAAGAAAAGGGACTTGTAAAAACTTTTCTTCACTTCACCACACCTCAGCCCTTGTTGTGGATGGCTGGTAAGGAATGGGAGGAGCAAGTAACCTCTATCAAAGAAGTGGTTAGAGGGGAAACTTACACTTTCACAACATGGGAAAATTATACACATATGATCACACATGAGAGTGTGTTTCCAAACTGTTGCATTCAAACTCAGGATTTCAGCAGCTAAACCAAGGATCAAAGTGCATAATTGGATTCCTCAGGTCCAAATTAGTGGGGGGGCAAAGTTTCAGAAATTTTCAAAAAGATTTGCTACCCATTTTTCCAAAAAGGATCCAAATATGCCAAGAATTCAAATATACATTTGAATTTGAGGTAAATTTGCCAAACAATACCCATGTAGCTCAGTTGAAGATTTCCAACGATTGAATTCATCTTTTGTCAAGTTTTGGATATCTTTTGAGAGGGGGTAGAGCACTGACCAGTGGGGCCCACCTGTCATTGGGTGAAATAGACTTAGCCCCCAAGTCTGCTCTCTGTTTCCCAGTCAACCGAGCGCAGCCAGCTGCCGCGCGCGCACCGCCGGCCGAACGGCCACCTCCTGGTTCCCGTCGCTCGCGCTGGCAGCCGGGGAACGGCGCGCCCTCATCTCTACATGACCCCCTCGCCAAGCCACCGAAGACGTACGCGTGCTTCTTTGCAAAACAGCGAGCCCCCGCTCTGCTCGGTCACCGACGCCGCTCCCCCGATCCTCCCCTGCACGCCGACGTCCGCTCGGCCTTTGCCCGAGCTCCCAACGCAGAAACATAGCGCCGGTGTGTGCTCTAGCTAGCCATCTCACCACCCCACGGTGTTAGCACCGCACTCGACCACAAATCGACGATCGCCACTGAGAGCTCAGGCCACCGGCGGAAAGGCGCGAACTGCTCCCCGTGGACAGCACGCTACGGCCAGTTTCACCGCCGGACTTCTACACAGAAAAGGTGCGCTTTAGCCTCCAGATCGTGTAGCTGCAACCCTTCTAACCATTGGTAGACGGTGCGCTGAGAATTCCTAAGGATCCCGAGAACTAGTGCAACCGGGTAAGGATCGGTCTAACCCGAAATTCGAGCTGCACCGTCCAATCCAGCTCGAGTGAGCTTACACATACCTTCCTCACTTCCTAGCGGCCCTCCTCGACCAAGAATCATTGGAAATGACCCAGAAATGGCCGGGTGTAGGTTGTTTTTCGGGCCGCCATAGAATAACAGCTCGGTTCACCGTGGAGCTCTAGGTTGCCGACCTTTTCATGGGGTTTGACGGCCATTTCCATCACCCTCGAGCTCCCGTGGTGCTCTCCGACCCTTTGCCAGTCATTTTGATGCGTTATAACGCATTCCCGACCACGCCGGAACCCTAACCGCCACTGTCACCGTCGGGAGCCCTGGTCCGGTGAGCTACGGCCGCCGGCGACGCCACCGACGAGTTCAGCGATGTGAGTTAGGGCGGGGCGGCAAGTTTGGGGCCGGGAGACGGCCGGGAGAGCAGTTCCGGCGAAGCTCGCCGGAGTGCGCCGCCGCGGGGCCCTGTTTGGCGCGAGGAAAGGGAAGACTGCCAGGTGGGACCCACCGGCAGACATTTAAACATTTTGAAATATCCAGTTTGTAGTTCAAACTTTGGAGGACCACAACTTGGGTTAGGAGAATCCAAAAATCATGAAACAAATTTTGTTGGATTCCTCTAACAGAGTACAATCCAAATCTGAAACCCAATTTGTATGAAACCCATTAATTAATTCTGGAAAATTCTTTAAAGCTTTTCAGCAAAAGAATTTTAGAGGGAGTTTGGTTCATCCAAAAATCCCCAAATTTTGCCAGAATGTTCTTTAGGACATTAGTAAACCCCTGTAAAAGTTTCAGACCATTTGGAGTTGATTTGGTCAGAGCAATTCAAGTTGGAAGGTGCTGTGTTCATTTGAATACAGAAACATTTTCAGAGAATTTCCAAAACTTGGAAATTCAATTCTGGGCAAACCTTGACTCCAAAAATGCTAGGAAAATTCATGCAAACTCTATGAGCTATAATTGAAATTGTAGTTCATTAAGTTGAGCATGGACAGGGGTATTACCTCAGAATAAATTCTTCCTTGCTGATTTGCCAAGAGAATTATTCTGAGCAAACCACTGCATGAAAAGTGCTAATGTTTGGTCCAGAGAGTTTTCTTGTGACAAGGAATTCACACAAAAATTCTCAGCTCCATTGGAGCTCTGGATCACCCCTGTCCTGTTTAACCACTTAAGGGAATTAATATGGAAAAGGGGGAAAACCACTAAGCATTTAACCATGTGATTAAGTCCAAGCTAAACCACCAACACCAGTTCATATTTAAATTCTTAAACAAAGTTCCAGGTATTAGAGGCTGGTTATTAGAACTAATAGTAGAAGTCTTACTCTAAACTCACGTTTGCATATAAATTAACATGTAGTATTTCATTAACGTGTAGCCGTTGAAGAAGAGACTCCGGAAGTGCTGGACTTCCTCCTTCCGGACGAAGAACTAACTCCTGACCAGCAGCAACAAGGCAAGCCCCGGTTTGCATTAACCCTTTTCAAAAGTTTTACTTTGTTTACAGGTGTCATATGAAGTATGTATGTGCATTAGGTATAGGATGAATGAAACCCCACTTGCATAACCAAAGGTTCCTAAAAGAGTGAGGGTAGTGTCAAGGACCTCGAGTAGACAGGCTATGCTTAATGAGTCATAGGACTTCGGTACAAGTCGAGTAGTTGGAATCTACTCGCGAGATAGGCATTGGGACACACGGGTTCGGTGAGTGATGTGAGATCACTTTAGTAATGAAAATGAGACTAGGCAGGGGCTAGGGCGCAGCAAGAGAGAGTCTTGTGTGCGCAGCCCTGCCCGTGTCGATTGAGGACCGATCCGTGTGCGGCCCTGCTGAACAAGTATTGAATGTACCGAAGGCATATCGGATATATGGGCCCCGATAAACCGATGTAGCCTAAACCTCCGGGCGTCGAGGCATAGCACACCGATTTATAGGTGTAGGTTGAGGGCAGCAAGGTGGAAATCTGCCAACGGGCATAGAGAGATGCTCCGTGTGGGGAACCTCCTGCTCGTTTCGGTGCGACCGGTTCGACATTTGGGCTGTTGGGTGAAAGGTTGTCCCGTACGACATCGAGTGAGCGTGCTGTGCAGCTCCACGGGTGGGCGTACGTGACGTGCTCTTTGGGTTTTCCCTGCAGGTGTATATCGAGTCGATTCGCCGTCCCTCGCGGTGACGAGTGCTGCTTGTTCACTGCGTCGTAACGTAGACTAATGGATGAAATATGTTGATTCAATGATGCTGATTGATATAATTGTATTGCTACATGTGTGCCACCAAATACTGCTTACTAAATTTCAGATTTCATGAACTGTTAACTTGTTGCTAAAAGATGAATTAAGGATGAACTTGTAGGCGTGTCGTTTTGCTGAAATGTTACTATCCTATGTCCATTGTACACCTCATGTAGAGTTTCATGCTTAGGTGAGTCGGTTAAGCCTTGCTGAGCCTTTGTGCTCACGGTTGCTGCTTAAGTGTTTTTCAGGTGAGGAGCCACCCACGGACTCGGAGTACGAGTCCACCGGCGAGGGTTACCCTCCGTCGGGGACCACGGCTGAGTGGGAGCCGTACACGCCGCGCTGAGCTGAGACGTGCAGCTAGTGTGGGTTGCCCTAGGGCTGGGCAACCGACTTTTGCTAAATAGACGGGCGTGAGTTGTATAGTGTAGTCTTCCGCTGTGTAATAGAACAATAGTTGTAACTGAAGTTTGTACTTATTTGTACAGTTTCAGCTGTTTTTCCCATGTAATATATTGTGTTCTTATGACGTGTGCTGTCGGGTGTCGCATCGCGCGGCACCACCCTCTGCGATCCTGGATGAGCGGATTCCGGTCCGCCACATCTACACTCACGGGCGTAGACTACGCATCAAGTTCACGTTCAGCCCGTGAACGTGTCCATGCTAGCACGCACGTACACTAACACGGCGGCGTGCACGACTCCCACTCGACGGGATTCCCCTCCTGGGGTTCCGTCTCCTCCTTGGGAGTCCCTTCCTCATAGAACCCTGCAAAAGCTTCAAACACAAGCAGTGAGCACGAAGGCTCAGCAAGGCTGACCCGTCTCTCCTAAACATGAAACTTCTACATGAGGGGTGATGGGTACATTAAATAAAAACAAGTTGCAAAGGACTCGCCTAATTAGTGGAACCTTACTTTAAAGTTTTAGCAGCAGGTTGTGGAGAACCTTACGCTAAGGCACATGAGAGAGCCGCAATCAAACAAGAAACACATTTCTCTCATGTACTTTGCCCAAAGTTGAAAGGAACTTTAATTAGATCTAAACTACAGCATATCATTAACAATCAATGTCCATCATGCAATCAGCAACATTTTAACATGTGACTAGCCTGTTCTTTCTACATCACGGTACAGTGAACAAGTGGTACTCACTGACCGTGAGGGACGGCGATTATAATCGATTTACACCTGCAGGGTTACCCAAATAACCCGTCACGTACGACCGTACTCGATGTTGCCTACAGCAACCATCACGGACGCCGTACGCAACCACCTTTCACCCATCAGCCAAATATTGAACCGGTCTCATCATCCCGAGCAAGAGGTCTCTGCACGCGCATCTCAGTGCCGCCAGCCAATTTACACCTCAAGCTCTCAACCTACCCTCTAAACGACGGGCAATGCCTCAATGCCCAGCTACCCGAGTTACATCAGTTTCCCGGTTCCCATATAGCCGGTAGGTCTTCGGTACTTTTCTAGCTTGTTCAACAGGCCCACACACGGCTCGGTCCTCAATCGACACAAGCGGAGCTACAGCACACAGGCCCCAAAGTCCTGCTGCCATTACTCTCCGCTCGGTCTCATCTTTCTTGCCATGTGTATCACGTGCTATCTCTACCCGAGTCGAGTGCCTCTAGCCTATGCTCATGAGTAGTTCCAACTACTGGACTTGTACCGAATCCTACCCTAACTTAGCTTTGCAGTAGCTAACGGGGTTTTGCAATCTTATACCCAACCCATGGTTTTCTTGGCTATGCAATTGGGTTTCCAAACAAGACTTTAATGCAAGGAATAATGGTACTCAAGTAAGTGCTCAAAACAATAAAAACTTGTAAAAAGGTTAATGCAAACCGGAGCTTGCCTGCTTTGTAGGGTAGTAGTATATAATATAAGTTAGTGATCTTCAATCCATTGATGTTTCTGAACTTGCTCAACTGACCCTCACGTCAAGGGACGGCTCCGTCGATGTCCTTCATCGTAAACCCTATCGACATGTATATGCATAGTATTTTATAATGTAATTCACAGGTTTAGAGATTAAAACTTCTTAAGAACAGAGGCTGTGTAGAGATCCTAGGATGAAGTTGTTGCCTCTGTTGTGCAAAGAACTCAAAGAAACTAAATCTATCTTAGATGTCTCATTGCATCTCTAGCTAAGTTTGTAATGACATATAAGATGAGGTCTAATGATTTGGACATAACTAAAGATCCTGATCTCCAATGACTTCGAAATTTTTACAGGAAGTCATACCCTACACAGTGAAAAGAAATTGTGTCTCGCACAATTTCCACCCAACCCTATGTTGTTCTTCACATCCAATAGAATGGAGAATAAGGACAGGGAGACTCAAAGCTCAATTTGATCTGAAAATATGCATGTGAATTCCTGGTCACCTGAAAGTGCTCTGGACCAAAAATGAACACTTTTCATTGAGTGTTTTATTCAGAACAATTCCCTAAGCAATTAAGCACAAAGAAATTAATTCTGAGTTAAATCACATGTTCATGCCCAACTTAGTGAACTACAATTTCAATTATAGTTCATAGAGCCTGCATGAATTTTCCTAGGGTTTTTGGACCTAAGAATTGCCCAGAAATGATTTTTCTAACTCTGGGACACTTTCTAAAAAGTCTCTGTATTCATTTGAATACAGTACCTTGAAATCTGAATTCTCCAACCTAATTCAACTCCAAATGAGCTGAAAGTTTTACAGGAGATTAATAACATCCTAATGATCATTCTGGAAAAATTTGATGGTCTTTGGATAAACCAATCTCCCTCTAAAACTCTTTTACTGATCTGCTTCAAAGAATTTTCCAGAATTAATTATTGACTTTCATACAAATTGGGTTGCATATTTGGATAGAGTATTTCAATCTGAATCTAACCCAATTTGAATCACTAAATTTGGAGGTATCTACACAAAGATATGAGCTCCACAAGAATTGGGAAAAATCTGAAAATGAGCTCTGTTCTATTTTCCAATTTTCAGAGACATAAGGAATTAACACCACATTTGACCAAGCAAATAAGGTCCAATGCCTCTGAAAGTTGTACTGGAGGTTAAGAGTTCTTGGAAGAATCTCCTGCCCAATTTTGGGAATTTTCCAATACACAGAACTCCAGGAACAATTCCTATAAAATTTTCCTTATATGAATTAATGAGCCAAATCCAGGGATTTTCATAAATATTGGGCTGCACCCCTGGAAATTAATCTTTGAGAGCAATCCAAAAAAATTTGTTTTACAATTTTTGGACATTCCTACACAAAGTTATGGCTCTTCAAAGATTGAACTGGAAACTGAAAACCCTAAAATGTTTAAAACGCTGACAGTGGGTCCCACCCGTCAGACTTCTTCTTCAGCCTCGCGCCAGAGGCCCGAGCGGCGGCGTCCTCCGGCGAGGTTCGCCGGAATCCAGTTTCCTGTTGCCTCCCGACCTCATGTTCGCCGCCCCCCCCCCCATAACTTTCGGTGCTGAACTCAGTTAGAGGGTCGCCGGCGGCCGAGGTTCGCCGGAAACTAGCCCGCACCGATCACAGAGAATATTAGAACTCTGGCGAGGTTGGGTTCCATCGTTTCTTCACCAAATAACCATCTCTCGGGCTCTAGAGCATCAGGGGGACTTGTAGAAGCTGGACATGGACTCTAACACCGATGAAACGGCCGGCAACCTGGGGTTCCACGGAGGCCCGAGGCGTTCTTCCATGGCGGCCCAAAAAACCACATGAACTTGGTCGTTTCTGGATTGTTTAGCCCGATTCTTGGTCGAGAGGGAGCGCTAGGATGTGAGTAAGATGTTTGCAATCTTGCTAGTGCAGTAGTTACCCGAGCAACTCGAATTCCGGGGTAGACCGAGTTCTACCCGGATACACTATGTTTTGGGAGAACTGGAAATTCTCCTCACTCGGCTGATGGATCGTTGTACGGTTTGCAGCTACACGAGCTAGGGAAGATGACATACCTTTCTTGTATAGAGGGGGAACGGTGAAATGATCTGTAGCTCGGTGTCCACGGTGAGCCGGTCGGAGTTCCGCCGTGAGCTTCGGTCCTTGGCGCCAAATCTCAAAATCACGCCGAATAGCAGCTCCCAACTCTGAGGTGCGCTGCTGAACAACTTGTGCACGCCCTTGCACGCCTTTTCTGTGTTGGAAGCTTGAGCAGGTGAGGCGCGGTGGTGGCTGGCGATCGGGATACCGAGAGCGGCCGAGCTGTGGTCGTGGGCGAACTGCCGAAGCGAGAACGGGAGAAGAGTAAGCAAACTCCTTCGGTGCACCCGCGGTGGAGTTGATCAGGTCGAGCAAAGGCGGCAAGCAGGAGCTGGTGCTGGGGAAAGGCGGCAACGCGGGGCGCCGGTGCGCTGTCGGGCGCGCGCTCGACCGAGAGAGAACAGAGGCGGTGCCCTGTGTTGAGAGGCTGACAGATGGGGTCCACATCTCCCAAAATTTTCCCTCACTGTACTTTAAGATTCCCACCTAAACATTTTCCAAATCTCACCAAATTTGTAGGAGAGGCCAAACATAATGTGAGAAATTTGAATATGAAATCTGATTTCAAAATTGAGCACCTTTGGCGCAGTTTCCAAATTCAAATTTGAATTTGAATGTGCTCACAAATATTCCTCCAAATAAATGGTAGATGAGCTCCAAAATTCTCCAAACATGGAACTTAAACTCTTGAACACTTGAGGAACGCATTGGTGAATTCAATCGAATGCATTTAGACAATCTGAGCATCAATCCTTTTAAATGATTCAAATTTGTGTTTAAATCTCCCTCACCTTCTATTCACATAGGGTGTACACATGAATGAGACTGGTGGAGTCCATTTCTTTGCTCATGTCAACTTGTGTTAAGCATGGGCTAAAGAAGATTTTCAACTCCCTCATATGACCATTTTTGGGGTTCATTATTTCATGTGATACATGATCAAGAATTTCCCATGCCTTAACTTTGTTTTACAAGTTGAAATCAAACTCTCCCAAATTATCCCCACAGTTTGCAAATAAGGAAATGCTATTATGTGGAGTCAAAAACTGAACTGCCTTTGGATAACGGGGCACAATTCATCCAAATTCAAATAGGTATTTGAATTCATTGTACATTTAGGTTCATTTGGAAGAATGGGTAGCAAATATCTTCAAAAGTTCATGAGACTGTGCCTACCCCGCCCTACTTTGGACCTGAGGAATTCAAATATGAACTCTGATCTTTGATTTGGCTTCTGCAAATGATATTTTTGATACAACAGTTTGAAAACCATTGTGTTAATCTCGTTTGAATTTTGAGTGGAACCAACTTGCTCCAAAATCTGAATTTAGCTTTCTCACACATATGGATACTTTCCTACTTGGTTTCAAATTCCTTTTCGTTCCATGTTTTCAAATAACCATTGAACTTGTGTGGAGGGAGCTTTCATGTGTATTATCACATGTGAAAAAGTTTAAATAAGTCCCATTTTTCCTACATATGAACTAACTTTGTGCAAACATAATTTTCTTTGTGTTCATATTTTTGGGACCTTTACAAAAACCCTCAAATTTTGCCAGAATAATCCTTAGGATATTATTGAACTCCTGTAAAGTTTTCAGATAATTAGAGATGATTTGATTAGGAGAATTCAGATTTCAATTCGCTGTATTCAAATGAATACAGAAACTTTTTCAGAAAATCCCCAAAACTTGAAAAATCTTTTCTGGGCAATTCTTAGCTCCAAAAATCGTAGGAAAATTCATGCAGGCTCTATGAAATATAATTGACATTGTAATTCACTAGTTTTGACATGAACATGTGATTTACTTCAGAATTAATTCCTTTTTTCTTAATTTCTTAGAGAATTGTTCTGAATACACAACTTAGTGAAAAGTGCTAATTTTTAGTTCAGATGACTTTCTTGAGACAAGGAACTCACACGAAAAGTTTCAGCTCCATTCGAGCTCTGGGTCATCACTTTTCTGTTTATCCTCTTTAGGTGATTAAAACACAAGTGCACTAAGCCTTGATCACCTTTGTTTAACCCAAACCCAACACCAAGCACCAGTTTCATTTTAAATTCTTATACATAGTTCAGGTTTTAAATTTATCATTAGGCTTGATAGCAAAAGCTTTACAATTAATTACATACGCATTTTATATCGTTTAGTCATCGACATGAAGATTGTGAAGCAAGTCAATTGTGGATCAAGGAGCATGGAGAACACGTGAACAAGCCGCAAGTGATCGACTACACTAACTGATTATATACTAGTCACCTGCAAAACAGGCAAGCCCCGGTTTGCATTCGAGCAATTTTATAAAGTCTTTTAATTTTTAGAGATCATAGCTATGAAATATTGATTGCATTAGGTCTATATGATATTGAAAACCCAGTCGCATGACAAGATTTACCTAAGAGAGAAAGGGTAGATTAGCACCTCCCCGAGTGGATTTGGGCTACGCTAAATGTTAGTTTTGAAGGACCGGTAGAAGCCGAGTAATTGGAATCTACTCACGAGTTTAGGGCTTGGTTTCATCGGAACGGGTCATGAAATAGAAGTATTGAGGAAAATTCACAAGTGAGAAATTGAGACCGGGCAGGGAGATTGAGATGCAGCAGGCTGCGGACTGTGCGTGCATAGCCCTGCCTCTATCGGTTAAGGCCCATCCGTACTTGACCCTGTTGGACAAGTTTGAGTTGTGTACCAGACACATACTGGCTATATGGGACCCAGGAATCCAATGTACCTCGTGAGATCCACATTGGAACTTTTCCAATCGGCTTAAGCTTTCGGCGTTAATATAGCAGGAGGTGACTCGCTCAAGAACATATCACTGCGGGTATGTACATTGAGGGAGCTTGCTGTTCGGGGCGATCGGACTGCGTCTGGTGTAGAAGAACTTGGGAAAGGTGGCTTCATACAACATCAGTCGAGGTTGCTGCCGGCAACTCAGAGTATGGGTGTACATGTCGTGTAGTCCGGGCGTGTACTGATTCGAAGCACCGTCGCTCGCGGTCATATGAGCATACTTGCCCATTGCGTCTTGACGTAGTAAGAAATGAAGTGAATTCATTTGAATTGATAAGGTTTGAGTTAGAGATAGTGCAAACTAAGTTTACTTCACTTCATGCAAGAAGCATCGCAACAAAGTGTTTCTTATTTGATTGTGGAGTTGCGATGCTGTTCGGCTCAAGGTCTTTAAAATAAGGCTTTGAAATCTGAAAGTTAAGGATTTACTGTAGGCGAGTCCTTTATGCAAATTCAGCTACCTTTTTCAATCCATCGTGCATGTAGAGTTCCTTGTTTAGAGGATACAGATCAGTCTTGTAGAGCCTATGTGCTCACGCTTGCTATATGAGTGGTTTTGCAGGTTAACATCAATGCTTATGAGGAGGTTGTCTGGTGAGACTCGGAGACTTCCGAGTCGTTTAACACATAGAGAACCAAGCCGCAGATCTTCTCACGGTTTAACATCGATGCTTATGAGGAGGTTGTCTAGTGAGAAGAGTCTGCGGGCTGCAGATCTTCTTGAGTGCTTAGTAGATAATAACCGTGATATGAACTAGTCTTCTTCTGTAGCTATTTGATGTAAATTATTTGCCAAGAACACTTGTAAGCTTCCGCTTTTGATTTATGTGATACATTTTCCTTATATGTGTGCTGTTGGGTGCCGCATATCACGGCACCACCCAATGCGATTCCCGGGCAAGCGGCACGGCCCTGTGATCGGGTCGTGCCCCTGTCAATCATTGTAATGACCTTGCGCCAAGCAAGATTAGAAATCCACAATCAAACAAGAAACGATTCATTCCAATGTTACTTGTCCCAAGGTGGAAAATAACTTTAATTTGCTCTATATCTACTTCATACATGGTTATCATGAAATTTAATTCAACATAACAGCATATAAAACTTGCAAACTGTTGTCACTCAACTTTAATTACTACATCACAACACAGTGAGCAAGTGGTACTCATATCCTCGAGGGACGGTGATTCGAATCAAACACTGCCCGGCTTACTCGACACATACGCCCATAAAGACCCAAATCTGGCGTCCTTCATTACGTCGTATGTGGCAACCTTTCGCAGGACACTCGACTGTAGAACCGGTCGTGCCATCTCATGCTAATAGGTCTAATGAGACGGTGTGGTATTTCGCTACAATCCAATTAAGCTGGTACATCGGTTTTCTGGTTCCCATATACCAGTAAGCATCTGGTACACAACTCAATACTTGCTCGGCGGGGCCGCACACGAGAACGGTCCTTAACTGACACAGGCAGAACTACTAGAACAAGGCCTCATCTTGTCGCTGCCTATACTCTCTGCCCAGTCTCATCTTTGGAAACATAAACTTTAGTTTGCTTATTAAACCATACCCGTGTGAACCCGAACTATAGCTCGCGAGTAGGTTCCAACTACTCGACTTCTACCGGATGTCATAACCTATTTAGCATGACAATATTCTACAGCGGGGATACTTCTTCTACCCTTGACTACAGGGTTCATTTGGTCATGCATTTGGAGTATAAATCATTACTGACCTAATGCACAAACAAAAACTCTAAACCATAGTAGTGCACAAAGTAAAACTTTATAAAACAACCTACATGCAAACCTTAGCTTGCCTTTGTTTTGCATGGGACTAAAGTCAGGTATAATATGCAGTTAGTTGCTGATCACTTGAGGCTTAATCACGTGCTCTTCTTGCTCCTTGATCCTAGCTTTACTTTCTCCACCCTTGTCCATGTTAATCACTACACGTTATGAACATGCATATATATATATATATATTTAATTATAAATATTTTGCCATCAAGGCCTAATGACAAGTTAAAATTATGATTCTGTTTCTAGGCTGGAATTGAGATGATCATAGTGGTTGAAGCTAGATTTAGCAAAGTGGGATCAAGTGCTAAGTGTTCTTCCTAATTGTTGCATTTTCACCTAAGAAAGGTATATAGAAAAATACTGATCCAGAGCTCCAATTTATCTGAGAATTTTCCTGTGAGTTCCTTGTCACGCTAAAACATTCCGGACCAAAATTTAGAACTTTTCAATGAGTAGTTCATCCAGAACTATTCCCTAAGAATTTTAGTAAAAAGGAATTAATTCTGAAGTAATTTGCATGTTCATGCAAAACCAAGTGAACTACAATTTCAAACATAGCTCAGGGAGCATGCATGAAGTTTCATAGGAATTTTGGAGCTAGGAATTGCCCAGCACTGATTTTTCAAAGTGGGAATTATCTCTGAAAAAATTCTGGACGTTTTGAACACAAGAACTTGTACTCTGAATTTTCATACTCAAATCAACTCCAAATGATCTGACAATTTAGCAGGAGTTCAATAATATCCTAAGAAATATTCTGGCAAAATTTGGGGATTTTTCGATGAATCAAACCACCTCAAAAAATTTCTAGAATTTATTATTGACTTTCATACAAATTCGGTTGCAAATTTGGATAGATCTTTCCAAGATGAATGTAACCCAATTTGAATCACCCAATTTGGAGTTTCCTAGCAAAAGTTATGAGATTCTAAAGATTGATTGAAATCTGGAATTCAAGTAATCTGAGGAAATGTTTAAACTCTGACAGTGGGGTCCGGGGCGACGTGGCGCCACCAGAGACACCGACACACATGGCCACAGAGATAATCTCGCACAGTCACAATTTGATCCGGTGCCACAGAAAATCCCGTTTCCCCGGATCAGAGGCTGACATGTGGGCCAGCCCCGTCATCTTCTTCCTCTCGCCCCCGCGCCGGCCCGCCGCCTACCTCGCCGGGAGAGGGTTCCGGTGCACTGATGTAACAGACAGCACAAAAAAACAATGCACCAACCGGGCCCACTTGTAAGTCACACAAGAGTCTTCTTATTCCTCCATTAGGCAGTTTGGGCGGCAAGCACCACGTGGCCGGTGGCCACAGGGGAGCTGCGCCCCTGCTCCTCTCCCCCACCCTATTCCCCTGGCTTATCCCCTTCCCATTTGCTTTCTCTTTCATTTTCTTCCCCGTTTTCTCTCTCCATTGTTGGAGCTCCGTCGATCTCCGGCTACGGGCATCTCCGTCCCAAACCGACTGCATGCCGGTCTTCTAGTCGACAAGATGAACCTCTCCTCTCGTTTTCGTTTCTTTACCTCCTTTGTTTCGGGCGCAAGAGCTCGCCGAAGTCCGGTATAAAAATATCTCACCACCGGCGAGCTCCAGCCTTTGCAGCTGCATGGGACCTCAAAATGGGATGCTCTCACACTGCTCTTCATCCTCGTCTCATCGGTTGGCTACGCCGCCGCTCGGAGCAAAGTCTGGCGAGCCGTCCGGCCATGGCCGCCATGGCCAGGAGCTCGAGTTCCTGCTCAGCTCCAGTGCGCTGGCTGGGCCTGGCGTGGGCAGCCCACAAGCAGGCCCTGGGTATCCTTTGAAACTTGTAGCCGGGATTGTGAGGACTCGAATAATATTTACATGTTGATGATCTCAACAGTAAAATGAAGAGGAGGATTACTTAGTTTTCGGTCCTGTACTGTGAGGTGATACCCTGCTACTATTTGACCATGAGCACTCAACCAGTAGAGCACAACTCTCCTTAAGGGTTATATAGAAATTCTAGGGTAATTCCGCCAGAACCCAGACTCAATGATCTGTTATTGTGATACTTTCGATTCAGCATTCAAATTAGCCACAGAGTCTTTACTTGAAAAATCACTAAGGGTACACTGGGCGGGATCTTTCAGCAGCGACCTGACTGACATGTAGGTAGCTTGTTTGTATCTATTTTAAACAGGCGGGGTTCAAAATGTGGTGTGGCATTTCTATAAAATGAGTCAACGTCATGCTTATCCTAAACAACCAAGCTCCCCTTTGCCCCGGGTCATCGATCTTCCTAACGGTCCAGAGGTTATGCGCCAGCTTGGGAAAGAAAAAGGAAGATTTCTTTGTCATATCATGATTGGAACTCACATGTAACTTTTCTTCTTGAATAGGGGGACAGGACACCTATCACCCAAGTGGTGGCCCGATTCGGCCTGGCCTGGTCGCTTTTTCAGCCACAGGGGTGAGTGATTTTTTCTTAGGACTGTCAAAAGAGCTCAAGTTTGGCTGATAGCGAACTGCACCCATTGAATAGGAGGGCGAAGGCTTTTTCGAACTTTTGCAGTATACCTGACAAAACGGGAGGTGTAGCCGTATTCAATCCACTGATGAGAAGGTATGTACTGAGAGCTAAATCACAGCGCATAGGAAAGATAGAATCATCTACAGCTGTTTGCCATTTTCCCACATTTTTCCTTATTTCAGAATTATCTACTCATTGTAAAATACATAGTAAATTGTAGAAAACTCAGAAAAATGTGAAAAAATTTTGTTAGCTTCCTAATAATCAGATATATACAATGGAACACAAAAATCAATATGTTCATGCATTGTGGATTCATTATGAATTTTAGATTATTAATATATAAAAATCTTAACCTTATATATATATATATATCTCCAAAAATCATAATATTTTGCACACATGTTCACCTATATATATATGTCCTAGTGTTGTTTCAGCAAATAAAATCAGCCCCTTGAGCCTTGCACGGTCTAGGATCGGTTACAGAGAACTGAAAATTTGACGGGTAAGTCTTGCTGAGTATTAGTTGCTCAGGCTTTGTGGATTAATTTTTTGTTGTAGATGATTATCGAGTAAGCTTTTGTGATTGTTGTGGCAAGACGGTGTGGGAGGGTGAACCCCCGTTGGAAGGGACGGTGGAGTGGGTTCCCGCCTCTCCATTGCACGACCCGTGAAGGATGAAGCGTGTCTATGGGCCAACATGCTTCGGTTTAGGCTAATGGCGTTGAGTGCGAGAACACTTCCACATATTTTGTATAAACTCGCTTTATTTCGATGTCATATAACACTATGGAATTGAACTATTGCAAAACATTAACTATGTTGATGTAATATAAGTACCTTGCCTATGTTGTACTATTAGGTCATTTGTTTGCCAAATTGACACCCGATGATTCTGGAATGACAAGTCGTCCCGTAATTTTGGCGGTTCTGTCACAGCTGGTATTAAAGCCGGATCGGGATTTGTACAACATTATATAGGCCTATTTTTGAAAACTATTTTCACGGCGAAGACATGTAGTAGTGCAGCCCATATAAGGATGTTAGTGTGTAATCCATGTGGCAAGCTAACTTTTATTTTATTGTCTTTACTTTATACATTTTTACAATTATGTAACGACGCACTGATACTCAGATAAGAAGGTAAGTTTTTATTTATGATATTATACTGTTTGTGATGAATATGTGTATGTGAAATGAATTTTCCGCAGGTACGCTGGCCACGTTACTTAGCACGTGTAGAAAACGGCTAACTATGTCATGAGAGAACCTGTTGCCACCGAATTAACGTATGGTCAATATATTTGGCCTACTTTTTTTATTTAAGGAGATAACGTGTAGGTCAAATCATATAATTGCATGCATTCTCATTGAAATCCATTTAAGTCCGAAAACAGTTCTCACAATAGCAACTTTAAAAATCAATATACCTTAATTCTTTGTACTGAGCGTATCATCTAGATCACCCTGTGAACCTATTATGTCTGTCGAAGTGTGTTGCCGACACTTCCCCCGGGCCTGCTCTGGGCACCCCACGGAGGTTCTTTTTCGGAGGGGCTAGTCACTCACGGAGAGCTTACGCGTTAGGGACGATTGAGGGAGAAGCTTGACACAGGGATTTTTACGTGGTTCAGGCCGCCGGAGCATAATACCCTACGTCCACGGTGAGCAGAGGTGCTCGTTGTATTGCTTGGTGCTCAGGAGCGAACCCTGCGTGAGAGTGTAAAATGTCGAACCTAAGGGTGCGAATGGCTGGAGTGCGAACACTTGCTAACGTTGCCTACCCGAGCCTTTTATAGTCCAAGGCTCGGGCGGCTTACAAGGTGGGCCCAGGAGACGACAGGTGGTCCCAAGGAGATTGCCTGCCATCTACCGTATCCGCAGTTACGCCGGTAGTTGTCTCTGGCGAGGGATTCCGAGTCTTCGTTCTGCCGCCCTGCCCATGCCGCAAGCTAGTCGTAGTGGTTGGCAAGGGCGGCAGGGGGTGTCTTGTCGCTGTGTTTATTGGCCGGCAGGCTCTGACGCGGCGCGCTAGTCTTCACTGCGATGTGATTGGGCGCAACGGCACCTGACAGAGGCGTGCTCCGCGTCTCCGCGCCTTGGGAAGGCGCGGGTCTTGAATACCTTGTACGGGCAAGGTATGGCGCGTCTTTACTCTTGCCGCCTACCGCGCGGGGGCAGGTAGCGCTGCTTGGCTGGCAACGTGGCGGGCCCGGAGCTCTCCTCTGAGGAGATGGAGGTCCGGCCCCGTGGGACACGTGGAGCCTTCGGAGATCTCCCCGCGGAGGGGGAGGTCCGGCTCTGCTAACCACATGGCGGGCCCGGAGCTCTCCTCTGAGGAGAGGGAGGTCTGGTCCCTCTGGACACATGGCACCCTCAGAGCTCTCCCTATGGAGAAGGGCGAGGTCCTTACGCAGTTTCCCCTGTGTGTGGGGGTACCCCATATTGAGGGTACCGACAGTGGCCCCCGGACCCATCTTGGGGGAGATAGCGAGCCCGAGGTGGGGGCCCCGTTCTTCCACTCCGCGCACCTTCTCGAAGACCCGCATTAACCATTGTCGGAGCATGAACAGTCGAGGGATCGTGGGAGCGTGTGCCCCACTTGATGGCTGCTTTTACTGTGGCGGTTCCCAAGGCTGCCACTTCTGCACGTCGCAGCGCCATTTCGGGAACCGCCGAAGCGTCTTGTCGGCTCATCTCCTCGGGAGACTGACTTCTTGGCCCACCGCTTCAGCTGGACGGCTTGGGTCCACTTGTCATCGACGCTTGGTCTCGGATCTGAAGCGGTTGTCCAAGCGGCGTATTCGAAGAGTTTCGAATCGCTTTGAACTGCGCCTGGGAAGTTTTAAGGGGATCTTACCTGCATCGCGGCTTCCCTTCGCACTTCCCAGCGCTTGCATCTTCCTTGAGCTCTTGCGCCCTTGTCTTCCCTGTTCTTGAGCTTTCTTGTGCCATGGCTTCCAACTTTCCTCCGGGGAAGAAACGCGCCCGGTCTCCTCCGGCGGCGGCGTTTGCGCCAACTCAGGGATCCAGGGCGCCTGCGTGTCCTGCTTCTGGGGATGGCGCCCCGTCCGGTGGCGACTCCAAGCGCCCTCGGGCTCATCATCCCGATGGGACTCCTCTCGAGCGGCGACGGCCTGAAGGTCCCCGGACGTCGCGTCCTCCTTCCTCAGAAAGCAGAGACCCGAGGGGGAGTGCTGGTGCGGCGATGCCCAGGGCGAGTCTAGAGCTCAGGCGCCCCGGGCCTCGGGAGCTGGGTCGGCGCCTATGGAAGCTTCAGGAACGTCCCCTGCTCCGCCAGTTCGGCCGAATGCAGGGCAGTCCTCGGCGGCGACAGCGGGCTCTAGTGGACCTACCCCGGCTCAGAAGCCGAGGTTCAGAGCCCGTTGGAGCGCTCGTGTCCCTCGGTAAGCGACGTCTACCGGGTTCCAGAGCCTGTATTCTCTTCTTCTTTTCATAACTCGGGAGTCTCCCATGTTTCCAGGGACCCCTCGAGTGCCGGTAACGTTTCCATTTCCCGGCCATCCCCGACTGACGGGGGATCTGCGCTGCAGCGCCCAAAAGCCGAAACTATCGCAGCGGCCCCCAAGCTGGCGCAGGCTCCTTCTGCGCCGGTCGGCCCGACTCCTGCGGCAGTGGCGACACCTCCCGTTCATCCCCCTTCAACGGCTCAGGAGCCGCCTGTTGCCAAAGGTTCGGCGGGACCGGCTGGCGGTGTCCCGCCTCCTGTTGTCGAATCGGGAGAAGCTGCCACGGGCCCTATGGTGGGCAGCAAACCGGGGTGCACTGGGAGCGAGCCTGCCCCAGTGCCGGCTTCTCCTGATCAGCGTCTTATCCCGATTGCCGGAGCGTTAACTACTCCTGAAGATGACGTGATGGAGGAAGTCGGGGGCACGGCTTCAGCCTCTGCCGCCCCGCAGCCCATGGCAGACACCTTCAAGCTCGCCCAGACGAGCGTCCGGCAGGTTCTGGCTGCGCTCGGTCGCGAGGGGGAGGGGCAGGCAGAAGAGAGGGATTGCCTCCTCACCTGGGGGCGCCTCTTGAAGGAGCGGACCGAGGAGGTCAGGGAGAAGCTTGACTCGAGGTGGGCGTCGCTCGATGTCATGGAGGCGCTCCTTGACCGTCAGAAGAGGGCCATCAACCGCCTGGACTCCGAGACTCGGCGGCTCCACTAGGAGGCCCGCAAGTCTCATGCTCAGGCCGATGAGCGTCTTTCCGCTTTGGAGGGGCTGCGTCTGAAGCTAGAGCGCCGTGAGTCCGCCATCGCGGACCAGGAGCGCACTGCGGCGGTTGAGGCAGAGAAGGTCGCCGCGCAGCTGGCGGATGGCGAGGGCGACCTCAGGGCCCGAGCTAAGGAGCTGGAGACACAAAAGGCTGATCTGGTCGCGAGGGAGGAGCAAGTCTCCCGGGAGCGCCAGGCGGTCCTGCATCGGGAACTGGCTACCGACCTCCGGGCTTTGGAGTTGGAGCGGCTTGCCTAGACTCTTCAGCTCCAGGAAGACTCTCTGGCAGCCAAAGAGAAGGAATTCTCCGAGGGGAGCCTCGACGCCTTGCTGGCAGCCCGCCGCAAGGTGGAGGAGCTCCTGGCCTCACGGTCCTCCGAGACCCGGGCAGTCTCAAGCTTCGTCGACCAGGCAGGGTCCACCCTGGTCCCCCTTGGCTTCAGCACGGTGAGGGCAGCGTCCCCGGCACAGAAGGTGGCCGAGGTGATCCCCGCGCTTGAGTCTATCGGCGCCAAGCTGAATAGACTTGAAGCTGTGGTTGCCGGTGAGCTCGAGGCAGAGGGACAGGGCCTAGCGATGGAGGTCGCTACGCACGTGCTGGCGTGCTTGGCCTGGCCGAGTCCTTAGCTCCGCAAGGTACTCAGAGGTCTTCACCAATCTTGAAGTCTTGCACAGACACCTTCCTCGGGTCCTTGTGTTAAGGGCCCAAGGGGTCTCCGGAGTTCGCCCAGTGAGAACGGGAAGGTCCAGATCTGCCGGCCATGTGGTGGGCCCAGAGCTCTCCTCTGAGAAGATGAAGGCCCAACCCTGTGGGACACGTGGAGCCTTTGGAGCTCACCCCTGCGGGGGGGGGGGGGGGGGGGGGGGGGGCAGGCCTGGCTGTGCCGGCCACGTGACGGACCCGGAGCTACCCTCTGAGGAGAGGGGAGCTCCGGCTCCGCCGGACACGTGGGGCCTTCGGAGCCCGCCCCTGCGGAGGGGGCGAGGTCCGGATCCTGTGGTCTTGCGTTGGAGCTCCGGTCCTTCCTTGCGCGGTCCCTGTAGTGGCCCCCTGGTCTGTGTGGCCAACGGATTGGGCATAACTACCATACTCCTGCAGGGGAGCTAAGGCTGGGAGGTCCTGCACACAAGTAAGGGAAGTGTAACTCTCCTTGGGGCTCTCCCTTCCCTATCTCATAGTCTTATTTGGCTTACGATCCTGATCCGGTATACGGGGCTTGGGCAATTCAGTGCGCCCGGCGCTGGTGGTCCGGCTCCCTCCGAGGTCAGGGTACGACCGTCCGGCCCTTAGTACTGGACCAACTGGCATCGCAACACCTGACTGGGGGAGGCCCGAGAGGCCCCCTGGTCATTGGCAGGTACCTCAAGCGCGACCGTCTTTGGTAAGATAGCAAATGCCGACTAGGGATGAGAATGGGAAAAGAGAGCTGAGTGTATGGTGAGCATACATAGAAAGTGTAGTCATAAAAATTAATGCGTAATTAAATGAGCACAAGGGCAAGAGCAAAGCAGGACAGGTTTCTTTCCATATAAATATCCATAGGAGGAAGGTAGGCTAAACATGGAGGCAACGACCCACCCCATTAAGAAGGGAAGCAAGACTCTACGCGCTTAGCGTCGGAACCAGGCCAACCTGAACGTAGTCCTGGACCGTCCTCTGAGGCTTAGCTGCTCCGAGCGCTGTTCCTAGACTCTATGGAATCTATTACAGAAAGAAAAGGTACTGTCCTACTATTGCTCTAGGGATAGAACTTACGGAAGTGTTTTATGTTCCAAGGGTTCGGGAGCGGATCCCCATCCTCGGTGGAAAGGCGTACGTGTGGCGGACCGGAATCCGCTCATCCAGGATCGCAGAGGGTGGTGCCGCGCGATGCGACACCCGACAGCACACGTCATAAGAACACAATATATTACATGGGAAAAACAGCTGAAACTGTACAAATAAGTACAAACTTCAGTTACAACTATTGTTCTATTACACAGCGGAAGACTACACTATACAACTCACGCCCGTCTATTTAGCAAAAGTCGGTTGCCCAGCCCTAGGGCAACCCACACTAGCTGCACGTCTCAGCTCAGCGCGGCGTGTACGGCTCCCACTCAGCCGTGGTCCCCGACGGAGGGTAACCCTCGCCGGTGGACTCGTACTCCGAGTCCGTGGGTGGCTCCTCACCTGAAAAACACTTAAGCAGCAACCGTGAGCACAAAGGCTCAGCAAGGCTTAACCGACTCACCTAAGCATGAAACTCTACATGAGGTGTACAATGGACATAGGATAGTAACATTTCAGCAAAACGACACGCCTACAAGTTCATCCTTAATTCATCTTTTAGCAACAAGTTAACAGTTCATGAAATCTGAAATTTAGTAAGCAGTATTTGGTGGCACACATGTAGCAATACAATTATATCAATCAGCATCATTGAATCAACATATTTCATCCATTAGTCTACGTTACGACGCAGTGAACAAGCAGCACTCGTCACCGCGAGGGACGGCGAATCGACTCGATATACACCTGCAGGGAAAACCCAAAGAGCACGTCACGTACGCCCACCCGTGGAGCTGCACAGCACGCTCACTCGATGTCGTACGGGACAACCTTTCACCCAACAGCCCAAACGTCGAACCGGTCGCACCGAAACGAGCAGGAGGTTCCCCACACGGAGCATCTCTCTATGCCCGTTGGGAGATTTCCACCTTGCTGCCCTCAACCTACACCTATAAATCGGTGTGCTATGCCTCGACGCCCGGAGGTTTAGGCTACATCGGTTTATCGGGGCCCATATATCCGATATGCCTTCGGTACATTCAATACTTGTTCAGCAGGGCCGCACACGGATCGGTCCTCAATCGACACGGGCAGGGCTGCGCACACAAGACTCTCTCTTGCTGCGCCCTAGCCCCTGCCTAGTCTCATTTTCATTACTAAAGTGATCTCACATCACTCACCGAACCCGTGTGTCCCAATGCCTATCTCGTGAGTAGATTCCAACTACTCGACTTGTACCGAAGTCCTATGACTCATTAAGCATAGCCTGTCTACTCGAGGTCCTTGACACTACCCTCACTCTTTTAGGAACCTTTGGTTATGCAAGTGGGGTTTCATTCATCCTATACCTAATGCACATACATACTTCATATGACACCTGTAAACAAAGTAAAACTTTTGAAAAGGGTTAATGCAAACCGGGGCTTGCCTTGTTGCTGCTGGTCAGGAGTTAGTTCTTCGTCCGGAAGGAGGAAGTCCAGCACTTCCGGAGTCTCTTCTTCAACGGCTACACGTTAATGAAATACTACATTTTAATTTATATGCAAACGTGAGTTTAGAGTAAGACTTCTACTATTAGTTCTAATAACCAGCCTCTAATACCTGGAACTTTGTTTAAGAATTTAAATATGAACTGGTGTTGGTGGTTTAGTTTGGACTTAATCACATGGTTAAATGCTAAGTGGTTTTCCCCCTTTTCCATATTAATTCCCTTAAGTGGTTAAACAGGACAGAGGTGATCCAGAGCTCCAATGGAGCTGAGAATTTTTGTGTGAATTCCTTGTCACAAGAAAACTCTCTGGACCAAACATTAGCACTTTTCATGCAGTGGTTTGCTCAGAATAATTCTCTTGGCAAATCAGCAAGGAAGAATTTATTCTGAGGTAATACCCCTGTCCATGCTCAACTTAATGAACTACAATTTCAATTATAGCTCATAGAGTTTGCATGAATTTTCCTAGCATTTTTGGAGTCAAGGTTTGCCCAGAATTGAATTTCCAAGTTTTGGAAATTCTCTGAAAATGTTTCTGTATTCAAATGAACACAGCACCTTCCAACTTGAATTGCTCTGACCAAATCAACTCCAAATGGTCTGAAACTTTTACAGGGGTTTACTAATGTCCTAAAGAACATTCTGGCAAAATTTGGGGATTTTTGGATGAACCAAACTCCCTCTAAAATTCTTTTGCTGAAAAGCTTTAAAGAATTTTCCAGAATTAATTAATGGGTTTCATACAAATTGGGTTTCAGATTTGGATTGTACTCTGTTAGAGGAATCCAACAAAATTTGTTTCATGATTTTTGGATTCTCCTAACCCAAGTTGTGGTCCTCCAAAGTTTGAACTACAAACTGGATATTTCAAAATGTTTAAATGTCTGCCGGTGGGTCCCACCCGGCAGTCTTCCCCTTCCTCGCGCCAAACAGGGGCCCGCGGCGGCGCACTCCGGCGAGCTTCGCCGGAACTGCTCTCCCGGCCGTCTCCCGGCCCCAAACTTGCCGCCCCGCCCTAACTCACATCGCTGAACTCGTCGGTGGCGTCGCCGGCGGCCGTAGCTCACCGGACCAGGGCTCCCGACGGTGACAGTGGCGGTTAGGGTTCCGGCGTGGTCGGGAATGCGTTATAACGCATCAAAATGACTGGCAAAGGGTCGGAGAGCACCACGGGAGCTCGAGGGTGATGGAAATGGCCGCCAAACCCCATGAAAAGGTCGGCAACCTAGAGCTCCACGGTGAACCGAGCTGTTATTCTATGGCGGCCCGAAAAACAACCTACACCCGGCCATTTCTGGGTCATTTCCAATGATTCTTGGTCGAGGAGGGCCGCTAGGAAGTGAGGAAGGTATGTGTAAGCTCACTCGAGCTGGATTGGAAGGTGCAGCTCGAATTTCGGGTTAGACCGATCCTTACCCGGTTGCACTAGTTCTCGGGATCCTTAGGAATTCTCAGCGCACCGTCTACCAATGGTTAGAAGGGTTGCAGCTACACTATCTGGAGGCTAAAGCGCACCTTTTCTGTGTAGAAGTCCGGCGGTGAAACTGGCCGTAGCGTGCTGTCCACAGGGAGCAGTTCGCGCCTTTCCGCCGGTGGCCTGAGCTCTCAGTGGCGATCGTCGATTTGTGGTCGAGTGCGGTGCTAACACCGTGGGGTGGTGAGATGGCTAGCTAGAGCACACACCGGCGCTCTCTTTCTGCGTTGGGAGCTCGGGCAAAGGCCGAGCGGACGTCGGCGTGCAGGGGAGGATCGGGGGAGCGGCGTCGGTGACCGAGCAGAGCTTGGAGTGAGCCGTCTTGGTTAACCGATCAACGATTACCCATATAGAATCATGCTTGTTAGCTGTTAGGGGTAAGCCCACAATGAAATCCATGCTCACATCTTCCCATTTCCATGCCGGGATCTTCAGGGGTTGCAACAGCCCTGATTTCTTCATGTGATCAGCTTTCACTCGTCTACACGTATCACACTCGGATACGTACTTAGCTACCTCCCGCTTCATCCGTGTCCACCAAAATTTCTTTTTCAAATCTTGGTACATTTTGTTGCTGCCCGGATGAATGGAGTATTTAGACAAGTGAGCTTCATCGAGGATCTTTTTCCTCAACTCCATATCTCGGGGTACGACTATGCGGTCATTGAACCACAACGTCCCCTCATCATCTTTCCGGAAACATTTAATTTCTCCATTGTCTATCCGTCTCCGGAGATGTGCCATGCCTTTATCCGTTTTCTGAGCTGCAATGATGTCCTCCCTAATAGTAGGGACGAGGGCAAGGTTGTACAGCGATCCATAAGGAACCAAGTATAAATTTGGCTCTTCCCCCTCCACCGGTGTAATGGTGAGGTGATGGACATGTGATTTCCGACTCAGCGCGTCGGCAACCACATTCGCCTTACCGGGGTGGTAATGGATCTCAATCTCATAATCTTTGATCAGTTCTAACCACCTCCTCTGCCTCATGTTCAGCTCCTTCTGGGTGAAAATGTATTTCAAGCTCTTGTGGTCGGTGTAGAGATGCACCAAGTTCCCCAGGAGATAGTGCCTCCACATTTTCAGCGCCAACACCACGGCAGCAAGTTCAAGATCGTGAGTCGGGTAGTGCTGCTCATGGTTCCGAAGTTGGCGTGAGCCATAAGCGACCACACGTCCTTCCTGCATCAACACGCAGCCAAGCCCAATACCGTACGCGTCACAATACACGTCGAAGGGCTTTGTTGTATCCGGCTGAGCTAACACCGGGGCTGTTGTGAGATGCTTCACCAATGTTCGGAACGCTCCTTCACATGCGGTGTTCCAAACATATTTTGTCCCCTTCTTCAGCAACTCTGTCATCGGCTTAGCGAGCTTGGAGAAGCTCGGAATGAACCTCCGGTAGTATCCCGCTAACCCGAGGAAGCTTCTGACTTCATGAACTGAAGTGGGAGCTTTCCATTTCAACACTTGCTCGATTTTACTTGGGTCAACCGCAATGCCTTCAGCTGAGATGATATGTCCCAAGAATGGCACTTGGCTGATCCAAAATTCGCATTTGCTGAACTTGGCGTATAGCTTGTGGTCTCGCAATCGTTGAAGAACGATCCGTAAGTGTTCGGCATGCTCGGCTTCTGTCTTGGAGTAAACCAAGATATCGTCGATGAACACTACCACGAACCTGTCCAGCTCCGGCATGAACACCAAGTTCATGAGATACATGAAATGAGCTGGAGCATTTGTGAGACCAAAGGACATGACGAGATATTCGTATAAGCCGTATCTCGTCGAGAACGCTGTCTTCGGGATATCCTCCGCCCGGATCTTGATCTGGTGATATCCAGAGCGAAGGTCCATCTTTGAGAATACACTTGCCCCCACAAGTTGATCAAACAAGATGTCAATACGGGGCAGTGGGTACTTATTCTTGATGGTGACGGCGTTGAGCGGCCGGTAATCCACACACAGCCTCAGGGTCTCATCCTTTTTCTTCACGAATAACGCCGAGCATCCCCAAGGCGAGGAACTCGGCCTAATGAAACCCTTGCTCAACAGATCATTGAGCTGTTCTTTCAGTTCCGCCAGCTCATTTGGAGCCATCTTGTATGGTCTCCGTGATATGGGCGTAGTCCCAGGTGCAAGTTCAATCTTGAACTCGACATCCCGCTCAGGTGGCATGCCCGGAAGATCGTCCGGAAACACGTCGGGATACTCCCGGACTACGGGGATGTCTTCTAACTTGAGAACTTCAGCATTATTAATTGCTAAAACTTCCCGGATTGGCGTGTCTAATACCATGGAATGTGGACGGTGGAATGGAGAATTTAAGTGAACCGTCCGTGTCCGAGTCTCTAGGACAGCGCCATGGTATTGTAGCCATGACATCCCTAAGATTGCATCAATCTTTTGTCCCATAAGGATTATCAAGGTGGTGGGATATAGTTTCCCACCTAAGCACAGAGGTGCCTTTGGAATCATCATATTAGCTGAAATCTTCCCTCCTGGTGAGCATATCATATATGTGCAGTCGGTTGGGAAGACTTGCAATTGATGTTTAGCCACATAGGATGCACTTATGAAGCTGTGGGTTGCACCAGAATCAAATAATATGACGATGGCTTGATTGTTGAGAGTAAACGTACCCGCCAGCACGTTGTCTCCCTCTGGGGCGTCCTCACTGTCGAGGTTGCGGACGCCTCCAGTCCGCTGACCAACCTTCTTCGCCGGAGGTCGGCCTCGAGCACCGCCCTGAAACTGGGCTTGCCCGCTGCTCTGCTGCCCCTGGGGACAGTCCTTCGCAAAGTGGTCCGCCTGGCCACATGTGAAGCAGGTGAAACGGGGCGGTCCCCCGCTGATCAGTGGACGGGAACCTGGGGCGCATTGTGGCGGTGGAAACGCCCGGGGTACCGTCTGCTGCTGCTGCTGTCTTGGTGGTGGCATCGGCGGACGGAACGGAGGTGCCTGAAAGGGACGTCCCCCGAACCGTTGCGGTCGCGCCGGTGGTTGCCACTGCTGCCCGGATGGTGTCCGATACACCATACGGTACTTCTGGGGAGCGCCACTCCCACCGCTGCTAGGTGGAGCGCTACGCTTCCTCTGCTCAGCTGCTAACTCCCGCTGAGCGTCCTCTTGCATGATGGCGGCATTGACTAGGTCGTTGAATGTGCCGCGGTTCCATTGTACGAGGTGGGTCTTCATTTCGGGAGGTAACCCCCGATAGAAGTGCTCCCTCTTCTTCTCCTCTGTGGAGATGTAGTCTGACGCATACTGCGCCAGATGGTTGAAGGCACGGGAGTAGTCGTGGGCACTCCTCCCGCCTTGCTTCAGTTCCAAAAATTCTTGGAACTTTCTCTTCATTATTCCGGGAGGAATGTGATAGGCGCGGAACGCCTCCCGGAACTCTTGCCATTCCACGGCATGGCCAGCCGGACGTGAGGCGACATAATTCCCTCTAAAATTTGGGGATTTTTGGATGAACCAAACTCCCTCTAAAATTCTTTTGCTGAAAAGATTTAAAGAATTTTCCAGAATTAATTAATGGGTTTCATACAAATTGGGTTTCAGATTTGGATTGTACTCTGTTAGAGGAATCCAACAAAATTTGTTTCATGATTTTTGGATTCTCCTAACCCAAGTTGTGGTCCTCCAAAGTTTGAACTACAAACTGGATATTTCAAAATGTTTAAATGTCTGCCGGTGGGTCCCACCCGGCAGTCTTCCCCTTCCTCGCGCCAAACAGGGGCCCGCGGCGGCGCACTCCGGCGAGCTTCGCCGGAACTGCTCTCCCGGCCGTCTCCCGGCCCCAAACTTGCCGCCCCGCCCTAACTCACATCGCTGAACTCGTCGGTGGCGTCGCCGGCGGCCGTAGCTCACCGGACCAGGGCTCCCGACGGTGACAGTGGCGGTTAGGGTTCCGGCGTGGTCGGGAATGCGTTATAACGCATCAAAATGACTGGCAAAGGGTCGGAGAGCACCACGGGAGCTCGAGGGTGATGGAAATGGCCGCCAAACCCCATGAAAAGGTCGGCAACCTAGAGCTCCACGGTGAACCGAGCTGTTATTCTATGGCGGCCCGAAAAACAACCTACACCCGGCCATTTCTGGGTCATTTCCAATGATTCTTGGTCGAGGAGGGCCGCTAGGAAGTGAGGAAGGTATGTGTAAGCTCACTCGAGCTGGATTGGACGGTGCAGCTCGAATTTCGGGTTAGACCGATCCTTACCCGGTTGCACTAGTTCTCGGGATCCTTAGGAATTCTCAGCGCACCGTCTACCAATGGTTAGAAGGGTTGCAGCTACACGATCTGGAGGCTAAAGCGCACCTTTTCTGTGTAGAAGTCCGGCGGTGAAACTGGCCGTAGCGTGCTGTCCACGGGGAGCAGTTCGCGCCTTTCCGCCGGTGGCCTGAGCTCTCAGTGGCGATCGTCGATTTGTGGTCGAGTGCGGTGCTAACACCGTGGGGTGGTGAGATGGCTAGCTAGAGCACACACCGGCGCTCTCTTTCTGCGTTGGGAGCTCGGGCAAAGGCCGAGCGGACGTCGGCGTGCAGGGGAGGATCGGGGGAGCGGCGTCGGTGACCGAGCAGAGCGGGGGCTCGCTGTTTTGCAAAGAAGCACGCGTACGTCTTCGGTGGCTTGGCGAGGGGGTCATGTAGAGGAGAGGGCGCGCCGTTCCCCGGCTGCCAGCGCGAGCGACGGGAACCAGGAGGTGGCCGTTCGGCCGGCGGTGCGCGCGCGGCAGCTGGCTGCGCTCGGTTGACTGGGAAACAGAGAGCAGACTTGGGGGCTAAGTCTATTTCACCCAATGACAGGTGGGCCCCACTGGTCAGTGCTCTACCCCCTCTCAAAAGATCTCCAAAACTTGACAAAAGATGAATTCAATCGTTGGAAATCTTCAACTGAGCTACATGGGTATTGTTTGGCAAATTTACCTCAAATTCAAATGTATATTTGAATTCTTGGCATATTTGGATCCTTTTTGGAAAAATGGGTAGCAAATCTTTTTGAAAATTTCTGAAACTTTGCCTCCCCACTAATTTGGACCTGAGGAATCCAATTATGCACTTTGATCCTTGGTTTAGCTGCTGAAATCCTGAGTTTGAATGCAACAGTTTGGAAACACACTCTCATGTGTGATCATATGTGTATAATTTTCCCATGTTGTGAAAGTGTAAGTTTCCCCTCTAACCACTTCTTTGATAGAGGTTACTTGCTCCTCCCATTCCTTACCAGCCATCCACAACAAGGGCTGAGGTGTGGTGAAGTGAAGAAAAGTTTTTACAAGTCCCTTTTCTTGGGTTTTTACATCCCTCCCCCCTTAAAAGAATCTCGTCCCGAGATTATAAAAGAAGAGATAGCGATGTAATAGGGACTTACCCGTGTTGAGAAGCCAAGAACTCCGGGTAATTTGAGCGAAGGAACTCCTCGCTCTCCCACGTCGCTTCCTCGGCGGTGTGGTTACTCCAGAGTATTTTGTAGAACCACAACGTTCTGCTACGCGTGGTCCTGGCTTTCTCATCAAGAATTCCCACCGGATATTCATCATATGTTAAATCCGGCTTCAGCTCGCCGATGTCTTCGGTAGGAACAGCAGTTGTATGCTTCAAGCATTTCCGCAGTTGCGAAACATGGAAAATATCATGGATACCAGTCAGAGATGCCGGTAGCTCCAATCGATACGCTGCTGGTCCACACTTCTCGGTGATAGCGTAGGGTCCAATGAAACGGGGAGCGAGCTTTCCCTTCACACCGAATCGGCGCACGCCCTTCATTGGAGACACGCGGAGGTACACGTGTTCCCCAACGTCAAAGTGCAACGGCCTACGCCTCTTATCAGCGTAGCTCTTCTGTCGGGATTGAGCGGCCTTCAAATTGGCTTGAATTGTCCGAACGCGCTCCTCGGCGTCGTTCACCACATCAACCCCGAATGTGACCCTTTCACCGGACTCGCACCAATTTAATGGGGTGCGGCATTTACGACCGTAGAGAGCTTCGTAAGGTGCCATCTTGATACTCGCCTGATAACCGTTGTTGTACGAGAATTCCGCCAATGGTAGGTGATCATCCCAGTTCCTACCATGGTGGATGGCACACGCTCTCAACATGTCTTCCAGTACTTGATTCACCCTTTCTGTCTGACCATCTGTTTGAGGGTGATAAGCGGAGCTCCTGATCAACTTAGTACCCAATGCAGCGTGTAGCTGCTCCCAAAAGCGAGATACAAATAATGCACCTCGATCTGAGACAATGGTCTTGGGTACCCGGTATAGGCATAGAATCTTCGCTATGTATAGCTCCGCATATTTGCCGGCATTGTAACGTGTATTCACCGGAATGAAGTGAGCCGTCTTGGTTAACCGATCAACGATTACCCATATAGAATCATGCTTGTTAGCTGTTAGGGGTAAGCCCACAATGAAATCCATGCTCACATCTTCCCATTTCCATGCCGGGATCTTCAGGGGTTGCAACAGCCCTGATTTCTTCATGTGATCAGCTTTCACTCGTCTACACGTATCACACTCGGATACGTACTTAGCTACCTCCCGCTTCATCCGTGTCCACCAAAATTTCTTTTTCAAATCTTGGTACATTTTGTTGCTGCCCGGATGAATGGAGTATTTAGACAAGTGAGCTTCATCGAGGATCTTTTTCCTCAACTCCATATCTCGGGGTACGACTATGCGGTCATTGAACCACAACGTCCCCTCATCATCTTTCCGGAAACATTTAATTTCTCCATTGTCTATCCGTCTCCGGAGATGTGCCATGCCTTTATCCGTTTTCTGAGCTGCAATGATGTCCTCCCTAATAGTAGGGACGAGGGCAAGGTTGTACAGCGATCCATAAGGAACCAAGTATAAATTTGGCTCTTCCCCCTCCACCGGTGTAATGGTGAGGTGATGGACATGTGATTTCCGACTCAGCGCGTCGGCAACCACATTCGCCTTACCGGGGTGGTAATGGATCTCAATCTCATAATCTTTGATCAGTTCTAACCACCTCCTCTGCCTCATGTTCAGCTCCTTCTGGGTGAAAATGTATTTCAAGCTCTTGTGGTCGGTGTAGAGATGCACCAAGTTCCCCAGGAGATAGTGCCTCCACATTTTCAGCGCCAACACCACGGCAGCAAGTTCAAGATCGTGAGTCGGGTAGTGCTGCTCATGGTTCCGAAGTTGGCGTGAGCCATAAGCGACCACACGTCCTTCCTGCATCAACACGCAGCCAAGCCCAATACCGTACGCGTCACAATACACGTCGAAGGGCTTTGTTGTATCCGGCTGAGCTAACACCGGGGCTGTTGTGAGATGCTTCACCAATGTTCGGAACGCTCCTTCACATGCGGTGTTCCAAACATATTTTGTCCCCTTCTTCAGCAACTCTGTCATCGGCTTAGCGAGCTTGGAGAAGCTCGGAATGAACCTCCGGTAGTATCCCGCTAACCCCAGGAAGCTTCTGACTTCATGAACTGAAGTGGGAGCTTTCCATTTCAACACTTGCTCGATTTTACTTGGGTCAACCGCAATGCCTTCAGCTGAGATGATATGTCCCAAGAATGGCACTTGGCTGATCCAAAATTCGCATTTGCTGAACTTGGCGTATAGCTTGTGGTCTCGCAATCGTTGAAGAACGATCCGTAAGTGTTCGGCATGCTCGGCTTCTGTCTTGGAGTAAACCAAGATATCGTCGATGAACACTACCACGAACCTGTCCAGCTCCGGCATGAACACCAAGTTCATGAGATACATGAAATGAGCTGGAGCATTTGTGAGACCAAAGGACATGACGAGATATTCGTATAAGCCGTATCTCGTCGAGAACGCTGTCTTCGGGATATCCTCCGCCCGGATCTTGATCTGGTGATATCCAGAGCGAAGGTCCATCTTTGAGAATACACTTGCCCCCACAAGTTGATCAAACAAGATGTCAATACGGGGCAGTGGGTACTTATTCTTGATGGTGACGGCGTTGAGCGGCCGGTAATCCACACACAGCCTCAGGGTCTCATCCTTTTTCTTCACGAATAACGCCGAGCATCCCCAAGGCGAGGAACTCGGCCTAATGAAACCCTTGCTCAACAGATCATTGAGCTGTTCTTTCAGTTCCGCCAGCTCATTTGGAGCCATCTTGTATGGTCTCCGTGATATGGGCGTAGTCCCAGGTGCAAGTTCAATCTTGAACTCGACATCCCGCTCAGGTGGCATGCCCGGAAGATCGTCCGGAAACACGTCGGGATACTCCCGGACTACGGGGATGTCTTCTAACTTGAGAACTTCAGCATTATTAATTGCTAAAACTTCCCGGATTGGCGTGTCTAATACCATGGAATGTGGACGGTGGAATGGAGAATTTAAGTGAACCGTCCGTGTCCGAGTCTCTAGGACAGCGCCATGGTATTGTAGCCATGACATCCCTAAGATTGCATCAATCTTTTGTCCCATAAGGATTATCAAGGTGGTGGGATATAGTTTCCCACCTAAGCACAGAGGTGCCTTTGGAATCATCATATTAGCTGAAATCTTCCCTCCTGGTGAGCATATCATATATGTGCAGTCGGTTGGGAAGACTTGCAATTGATGTTTAGCCACATAGGATGCACTTATGAAGCTGTGGGTTGCACCAGAATCAAATAATATGACGATGGCTTGATTGTTGAGAGTAAACGTACCCGCCAGCACGTTGTCTCCCTCTGGGGCGTCCTCACTGTCGAGGTTGCGGACGCCTCCAGTCCGCTGACCAACCTTCTTCGCCGGAGGTCGGCCTCGAGCACCGCCCTGAAACTGGGCTTGCCCGCTGCTCTGCTGCCCCTGGGGACAGTCCTTCGCAAAGTGGCCCGCCTGGCCACATGTGAAGCAGGTGAAACGGGGCGGTCCCCCGCTGATCAGTGGACGGGAACCTGGGGCGCGTTGTGGCGGTGGAAACGCCCGGGGTACCGTCTGCTGCTGCTGCTGTCTTGGTGGTGGCATCGGCGGACGGAACGGAGGTGCCTGAAAGGGACGTCCCCCGAACCGTTGCGGTCGCGCCGGTGGTTGCCACTGCTGCCCGGATGGTGTCCGATACACCATACGGTACTTCTGGGGAGCGCCACTCCCACCGCTGCTAGGTGGAGCGCTACGCTTCCTCTGCTCAGCTGCTAACTCCCGCTGAGCGTCCTCTTGCATGATGGCGGCATTGACTAGGTCGTTGAATGTGCCGCGGTTCCATTGTACGAGGTGGGTCTTCATTTCGGGAGGTAACCCCCGATAGAAGTGCTCCCTCTTCTTCTCCTCTGTGGAGATGTAGTCTGACGCATACTGCGCCAGATGGTTGAAGGCACGGGAGTAGTCGTGGGCACTCCTCCCGCCTTGCTTCAGTTCCAAAAATTCTTGGAACTTTCTCTTCATTATTCCGGGAGGAATGTGATAGGCGCGGAACGCCTCCCGGAACTCTTGCCATTCCACGGCATGGCCAGCCGGACGTGAGGCGACATAATTCCCTCTAAAATTTGGGGATTTTTGGATGAACCAAACTCCCTCTAAAATTCTTTTGCTGAAAAGATTTAAAGAATTTTCCAGAATTAATTAATGGGTTTCATACAAATTGGGTTTCAGATTTGGATTGTACTCTGTTAGAGGAATCCAACAAAATTTGTTTCATGATTTTTGGATTCTCCTAACCCAAGTTGTGGTCCTCCAAAGTTTGAACTACAAACTGGATATTTCAAAATGTTTAAATGTCTGCCGGTGGGTCCCACCCGGCAGTCTTCCCCTTCCTCGCGCCAAACAGGGGCCCGCGGCGGCGCACTCCGGCGAGCTTCGCCGGAACTGCTCTCCCGGCCGTCTCCCGGCCCCAAACTTGCCGCCCCGCCCTAACTCACATCGCTGAACTCGTCGGTGGCGTCGCCGGCGGCCGTAGCTCACCGGACCAGGGCTCCCGACGGTGACAGTGGCGGTTAGGGTTCCGGCGTGGTCGGGAATGCGTTATAACGCATCAAAATGACTGGCAAAGGGTCGGAGAGCACCACGGGAGCTCGAGGGTGATGGAAATGGCCGCCAAACCCCATGAAAAGGTCGGCAACCTAGAGCTCCACGGTGAACCGAGCTGTTATTCTATGGCGGCCCGAAAAACAACCTACACCCGGCCATTTCTGGGTCATTTCCAATGATTCTTGGTCGAGGAGGGCCGCTAGGAAGTGAGGAAGGTATGTGTAAGCTCACTCGAGCTGGATTGGACGGTGCAGCTCGAATTTCGGGTTAGACCGATCCTTACCCGGTTGCACTAGTTCTCGGGATCCTTAGGAATTCTCAGCGCACCGTCTACCAATGGTTAGAAGGGTTGCAGCTACACGATCTGGAGGCTAAAGCGCACCTTTTCTGTGTAGAAGTCCGGCGGTGAAACTGGCCGTAGCGTGCTGTCCACGGGGAGCAGTTCGCGCCTTTCCGCCGGTGGCCTGAGCTCTCAGTGGCGATCGTCGATTTGTGGTCGAGTGCGGTGCTAACACCGTGGGGTGGTGAGATGGCTAGCTAGAGCACACACCGGCGCTCTCTTTCTGCGTTGGGAGCTCGGGCAAAGGCCGAGCGGACGTCGGCGTGCAGGGGAGGATCGGGGGAGCGGCGTCGGTGACCGAGCAGAGCGGGGGCTCGCTGTTTTGCAAAGAAGCACGCGTACGTCTTCGGTGGCTTGGCGAGGGGGTCATGTAGAGGAGAGGGCGCGCCGTTCCCCGGCTGCCAGCGCGAGCGACGGGAACCAGGAGGTGGCCGTTCGGCCGGCGGTGCGCGCGCGGCAGCTGGCTGCGCTCGGTTGACTGGGAAACAGAGAGCAGACTTGGGGGCTAAGTCTATTTCACCCAATGACAGGTGGGCCCCACTGGTCAGTGCTCTACCCCCTCTCAAAAGATCTCCAAAACTTGACAAAAGATGAATTCAATCGTTGGAAATCTTCAACTGAGCTACATGGGTATTGTTTGGCAAATTTACCTCAAATTCAAATGTATATTTGAATTCTTGGCATATTTGGATCCTTTTTGGAAAAATGGGTAGCAAATCTTTTTGAAAATTTCTGAAACTTTGCCTCCCCACTAATTTGGACCTGAGGAATCCAATTATGCACTTTGATCCTTGGTTTAGCTGCTGAAATCCTGAGTTTGAATGCAACAGTTTGGAAACACACTCTCATGTGTGATCATATGTGTATAATTTTCCCATGTTGTGAAAGTGTAAGTTTCCCCTCTAACCACTTCTTTGATAGAGGTTACTTGCTCCTCCCATTCCTTACCAGCCATCCACAACAAGGGCTGAGGTGTGGTGAAGTGAAGAAAAGTTTTTACAAGTCCCTTTTCTTGGGTTTTTACATCCCTCCCCCCTTAAAAGAATCTCGTCCCGAGATTATAAAAGAAGAGATAGCGATGTAATAGGGACTTACCCGTGTTGAGAAGCCAAGAACTCCGGGTAATTTGAGCGAAGGAACTCCTCGCTCTCCCACGTCGCTTCCTCGGCGGTGTGGTTACTCCAGAGTATTTTGTAGAACCACAACGTTCTGCTACGCGTGGTCCTGGCTTTCTCATCAAGAATTCCCACCGGATATTCATCATATGTTAAATCCGGCTTCAGCTCGCCGATGTCTTCGGTAGGAACAGCAGTTGTATGCTTCAAGCATTTCCGCAGTTGCGAAACATGGAAAATATCATGGATACCAGTCAGAGATGCCGGTAGCTCCAATCGATACGCTGCTGGTCCACACTTCTCGGTGATAGCGTAGGGTCCAATGAAACGGGGAGCGAGCTTTCCCTTCACACCGAATCGGCGCACGCCCTTCATTGGAGACACGCGGAGGTACACGTGTTCCCCAACGTCAAAGTGCAACGGCCTACGCCTCTTATCAGCGTAGCTCTTCTGTCGGGATTGAGCGGCCTTCAAATTGGCTTGAATTGTCCGAACGCGCTCCTCGGCGTCGTTCACCACATCAACCCCGAATGTGACCCTTTCACCGGACTCGCACCAATTTAATGGGGTGCGGCATTTACGACCGTAGAGAGCTTCGTAAGGTGCCATCTTGATACTCGCCTGATAACCGTTGTTGTACGAGAATTCCGCCAATGGTAGGTGATCATCCCAGTTCCTACCATGGTGGATGGCACACGCTCTCAACATGTCTTCCAGTACTTGATTCACCCTTTCTGTCTGACCATCTGTTTGAGGGTGATAAGCGGAGCTCCTGATCAACTTAGTACCCAATGCAGCGTGTAGCTGCTCCCAAAAGCGAGATACAAATAATGCACCTCGATCTGAGACAATGGTCTTGGGTACCCGGTATAGGCATAGAATCTTCGCTATGTATAGCTCCGCATATTTGCCGGCATTGTAACGTGTATTCACCGGAATGAAGTGAGCCGTCTTGGTTAACCGATCAACGATTACCCATATAGAATCATGCTTGTTAGCTGTTAGGGGTAAGCCCACAATGAAATCCATGCTCACATCTTCCCATTTCCATGCCGGGATCTTCAGGGGTTGCAACAGCCCTGATTTCTTCATGTGATCAGCTTTCACTCGTCTACACGTATCACACTCGGATACGTACTTAGCTACCTCCCGCTTCATCCGTGTCCACCAAAATTTCTTTTTCAAATCTTGGTACATTTTGTTGCTGCCCGGATGAATGGAGTATTTAGACAAGTGAGCTTCATCGAGGATCTTTTTCCTCAACTCCATATCTCGGGGTACGACTATGCGGTCATTGAACCACAACGTCCCCTCATCATCTTTCCGGAAACATTTAATTTCTCCATTGTCTATCCGTCTCCGGAGATGTGCCATGCCTTTATCCGTTTTCTGAGCTGCAATGATGTCCTCCCTAATAGTAGGGACGAGGGCAAGGTTGTACAGCGATCCATAAGGAACCAAGTATAAATTTGGCTCTTCCTCCTCCACCGGTGTAATGGTGAGGTGATGGACATGTGATTTCCGACTCAGCGCGTCGGCAACCACATTCGCCTTGCCGGGGTGGTAATGGATCTCAATCTCATAATCTTTGATCAGTTCTAACCACCTCCTCTGCCTCATGTTCAGCTCCTTCTGGGTGAAAATGTATTTCAAGCTCTTGTGGTCGGTGTAGAGATGCACCAAGTTCCCCAGGAGATAGTGCCTCCACATTTTCAGCGCCAACACCACGGCAGCAAGTTCAAGATCGTGAGTCGGGTAGTGCTGCTCATGGTTCCGAAGTTGGCGTGAGCCATAAGCGACCACACGTCCTTCCTGCATCAACACGCAGCCAAGCCCAATACCGTACGCGTCACAATACACGTCGAAGGGCTTTGTTGTATCCGGCTGAGCTAACACCGGGGCTGTTGTGAGATGCTTCACCAATGTTCGGAACGCTCCTTCACATGCGGTGTTCCAAACATATTTTGTCCCCTTCTTCAGCAACTCTGTCATCGGCTTAGCGAGCTTGGAGAAGCTCGGAATGAACCTCCGGTAGTATCCCGCTAACCCCAGGAAGCTTCTGACTTCATGAACTGAAGTGGGAGCTTTCCATTTCAACACTTGCTCGATTTTACTTGGGTCAACCGCAATGCCTTCAGCTGAGATGATATGTCCCAAGAATGGCACTTGGCTGATCCAAAATTCGCATTTGCTGAACTTGGCGTATAGCTTGTGGTCTCGCAATCGTTGAAGAACGATCCGTAAGTGTTCGGCATGCTCGGCTTCTGTCTTGGAGTAAACCAAGATATCGTCGATGAACACTACCACGAACCTGTCCAGCTCCGGCATGAACACCAAGTTCATGAGATACATGAAATGAGCTGGAGCATTTGTGAGACCAAAGGACATGACGAGATATTCGTATAAGCCGTATCTCGTCGAGAACGCTGTCTTCGGGATATCCTCCGCCCGGATCTTGATCTGGTGATATCCAGAGCGAAGGTCCATCTTTGAGAATACACTTGCCCCCACAAGTTGATCAAACAAGATGTCAATACGGGGCAGTGGGTACTTATTCTTGATGGTGACGGCGTTGAGCGGCCGGTAATCCACACACAGCCTCAGGGTCTCATCCTTTTTCTTCACGAATAATGCCGAGCATCCCCAAGGCGAGGAACTCGGCCTAATGAAACCCTTGCTCAACAGATCATTGAGCTGTTCTTTCAGTTCCGCCAGCTCATTTGGAGCCATCTTGTATGGTCTCCGTGATATGGGCGTAGTCCCAGGTGCAAGTTCAATCTTGAACTCGACATCCCGCTCAGGTGGTATGCCCGGAAGATCGTCCGGAAACACGTCGGGATACTCCCGGACTACGGGGATGTCTTCTAACTTGAGAACTTCAGCATTATTAATTGCTAAAACTTCCCGGATTGGCGTGTCTAATACCATGGAATGTGGACGGTGGAATGGAGAATTTAAGTGAACCGTCCGTGTCCGAGTCTCTAGGACAGCGCCATGGTATTGTAGCCATGACATCCCTAAGATTGCATCAATCTTTTGTCCCATAAGGATTATCAAGGTGGTGGGATATAGTTTCCCACCTAAGCACAGAGGTGCCTTTGGAATCATCATATTAGCTGAAATCTTCCCTCCTGGTGAGCATATCATATATGTGCAGTCGGTTGGGAAGACTTGCAATTGATGTTTAGCCACATAGGATGCACTTATGAAGCTGTGGGTTGCACCAGAATCAAATAATATGACGATGGCTTGATTGTTGAGAGTAAACGTACCCGCCAGCACGTTGTCTCCCTCTGGGGCGTCCTCACTGTCGAGGTTGCGGACGCCTCCAGTCCGCTGACCAACCTTCTTCGCCGGAGGTCGGCCTCGAGCACCGCCCTGAAACTGGGCTTGCCCGCTGCTCTGCTGCCCCTGGGGACAGTCCTTCGCAAAGTGGCCCGCCTGGCCACATGTGAAGCAGGTGAAACGGGGCGGTCCCCCGCTGATCAGTGGACGGGAACCTGGGGCGCGTTGTGGCGGTGGAAACGCTCGGGGTACCGTCTGCTGCTGCTGCTGTCTTGGTGGTGGCATCGGCGGACGGAACGGAGGTGCCTGAAAGGGACGTCCCCCGAACCGTTGCGGTCGCGCCGGTGGTTGCCACTGCTGCCCGGATGGTGTCCGATACACCATACGGTACTTCTGGGGAGCGCCACTCCCACCGCTGCTAGGTGGAGCGCTACGCTTCCTCTGCTCAGCTGCTAACTCCCGCTGAGCGTCCTCTTGCATGATGGCGGCATTGACTAGGTCGTTGAATGTGCCGCGGTTCCATTGTACGAGGTGGGTCTTCATTTCGGGAGGTAACCCCCGATAGAAGTGCTCCCTCTTCTTCTCCTCTGTGGAGATGTAGTCTGACGCATACTGCGCCAGATGGTTGAAGGCACGGGAGTAGTCGTGGGCACTCCTCCCGCCTTGCTTCAGTTCCAAAAATTCTTGGAACTTTCTCTTCATTATTCCGGGAGGAATGTGATAGGCGCGGAACGCCTCCCGGAACTCTTGCCATTCCACGGCATGGCCAGCCGGACGTGAGGCGACATAATTCCCTCTAAAATTTGGGGATTTTTGGATGAACCAAACTCCCTCTAAAATTCTTTTGCTGAAAAGCTTTAAAGAATTTTCCAGAATTAATTAATGGGTTTCATACAAATTGGGTTTCAGATTTGGATTGTACTCTGTTAGAGGAATCCAACAAAATTTGTTTCATGATTTTTGGATTCTCCTAACCCAAGTTGTGGTCCTCCAAAGTTTGAACTACAAACTGGATATTTCAAAATGTTTAAATGTCTGCCGGTGGGTCCCACCCGGCAGTCTTCCCCTTCCTCGCGCCAAACAGGGGCCCGCGGCGGCGCACTCCGGCGAGCTTCGCCGGAACTGCTCTCCCGGCCGTCTCCCGGCCCCAAACTTGCCGCCCCGCCCTAACTCACATCGCTGAACTCGTCGGTGGCGTCGCCGGCGGCCGTAGCTCACCGGACCAGGGCTCCCGACGGTGACAGTGGCGGTTAGGGTTCCGGCGTGGTCGGGAATGCGTTATAACGCATCAAAATGACTGGCAAAGGGTCGGAGAGCACCACGGGAGCTCGAGGGTGATGGAAATGGCCGCCAAACCCCATGAAAAGGTCGGCAACCTAGAGCTCCACGGTGAACCGAGCTGTTATTCTATGGCGGCCCGAAAAACAACCTACACCCGGCCATTTCTGGGTCATTTCCAATGATTCTTGGTCGAGGAGGGCCGCTAGGAAGTGAGGAAGGTATGTGTAAGCTCACTCGAGCTGGATTGGACGGTGCAGCTCGAATTTCGGGTTAGACCGATCCTTACCCGGTTGCACTAGTTCTCGGGATCCTTAGGAATTCTCAGCGCACCGTCTACCAATGGTTAGAAGGGTTGCAGCTACACGATCTGGAGGCTAAAGCGCACCTTTTCTGTGTAGAAGTCCGGCGGTGAAACTGGCCGTAGCGTGCTGTCCACGGGGAGCAGTTCGCGCCTTTCCGCCGGTGGCCTGAGCTCTCAGTGGCGATCGTCGATTTGTGGTCGAGTGCGGTGCTAACACCGTGGGGTGGTGAGATGGCTAGCTAGAGCACACACCGGCGCTCTCTTTCTGCGTTGGGAGCTCGGGCAAAGGCCGAGCGGACGTCGGCGTGCAGGGGAGGATCGGGGGAGCGGCGTCGGTGACCGAGCAGAGCGGGGGCTCGCTGTTTTGCAAAGAAGCACGCGTACGTCTTCGGTGGCTTGGCGAGGGGGTCATGTAGAGGAGAGGGCGCGCCGTTCCCCGGCTGCCAGCGCGAGCGACGGGAACCAGGAGGTGGCCGTTCGGCCGGCGGTGCGCGCGCGGCAGCTGGCTGCGCTCGGTTGACTGGGAAACAGAGAGCAGACTTGGGGGCTAAGTCTATTTCACCCAATGACAGGTGGGCCCCACTGGTCAGTGCTCTACCCCCTCTCAAAAGATCTCCAAAACTTGACAAAAGATGAATTCAATCGTTGGAAATCTTCAACTGAGCTACATGGGTATTGTTTGGCAAATTTACCTCAAATTCAAATGTATATTTGAATTCTTGGCATATTTGGATCCTTTTTGGAAAAATGGGTAGCAAATCTTTTTGAAAATTTCTGAAACTTTGCCTCCCCACTAATTTGGACCTGAGGAATCCAATTATGCACTTTGATCCTTGGTTTAGCTGCTGAAATCCTGAGTTTGAATGCAACAGTTTGGAAACACACTCTCATGTGTGATCATATGTGTATAATTTTCCCATGTTGTGAAAGTGTAAGTTTCCCCTCTAACCACTTCTTTGATAGAGGTTACTTGCTCCTCCCATTCCTTACCAGCCATCCACAACAAGGGCTGAGGTGTGGTGAAGTGAAGAAAAGTTTTTACAAGTCCCTTTTCTTGGGTTTTTACATCCCTCCCCCCTTAAAAGAATCTCGTCCCGAGATTATAAAAGAAGAGATAGCGATGTAATAGGGACTTACCCGTGTTGAGAAGCCAAGAACTCCGGGTAATTTGAGCGAAGGAACTCCTCGCTCTCCCACGTCGCTTCCTCGGCGGTGTGGTTACTCCAGAGTATTTTGTAGAACCACAACGTTCTGCTACGCGTGGTCCTGGCTTTCTCATCAAGAATTCCCACCGGATATTCATCATATGTTAAATCCGGCTTCAGCTCGCCGATGTCTTCGGTAGGAACAGCAGTTGTATGCTTCAAGCATTTCCGCAGTTGCGAAACATGGAAAATATCATGGATACCAGTCAGAGATGCCGGTAGCTCCAATCGATACGCTGCTGGTCCACACTTCTCGGTGATAGCGTAGGGTCCAATGAAACGGGGAGCGAGCTTTCCCTTCACACCGAATCGGCGCACGCCCTTCATTGGAGACACGCGGAGGTACACGTGTTCCCCAACGTCAAAGTGCAACGGCCTACGCCTCTTATCAGCGTAGCTCTTCTGTCGGGATTGAGCGGCCTTCAAATTGGCTTGAATTGTCCGAACGCGCTCCTCGGCGTCGTTCACCACATCAACCCCGAATGTGACCCTTTCACCGGACTCGCACCAATTTAATGGGGTGCGGCATTTACGACCGTAGAGAGCTTCGTAAGGTGCCATCTTGATACTCGCCTGATAACCGTTGTTGTACGAGAATTCCGCCAATGGTAGGTGATCATCCCAGTTCCTACCATGGTGGATGGCACACGCTCTCAACATGTCTTCCAGTACTTGATTCACCCTTTCTGTCTGACCATCTGTTTGAGGGTGATAAGCGGAGCTCCTGATCAACTTAGTACCCAATGCAGCGTGTAGCTGCTCCCAAAAGCGAGATACAAATAATGCACCTCGATCTGAGACAATGGTCTTGGGTACCCGGTATAGGCATAGAATCTTCGCTATGTATAGCTCCGCATATTTGCCGGCATTGTAACGTGTATTCACCGGAATGAAGTGAGCCGTCTTGGTTAACCGATCAACGATTACCCATATAGAATCATGCTTGTTAGCTGTTAGGGGTAAGCCCACAATGAAATCCATGCTCACATCTTCCCATTTCCATGCCGGGATCTTCAGGGGTTGCAACAGCCCTGATTTCTTCATGTGATCAGCTTTCACTCGTCTACACGTATCACACTCGGATACGTACTTAGCTACCTCCCGCTTCATCCGTGTCCACCAAAATTTCTTTTTCAAATCTTGGTACATTTTGTTGCTGCCCGGATGAATGGAGTATTTAGACAAGTGAGCTTCATCGAGGATCTTTTTCCTCAACTCCATATCTCGGGGTACGACTATGCGGTCATTGAACCACAACGTCCCCTCATCATCTTTCCGGAAACATTTAATTTCTCCATTGTCTATCCGTCTCCGGAGATGTGCCATGCCTTTATCCGTTTTCTGAGCTGCAATGATGTCCTCCCTAATAGTAGGGACGAGGGCAAGGTTGTACAGCGATCCATAAGGAACCAAGTATAAATTTGGCTCTTCCTCCTCCACCGGTGTAATGGTGAGGTGATGGACATGTGATTTCCGACTCAGCGCGTCGGCAACCACATTCGCCTTGCCGGGGTGGTAATGGATCTCAATCTCATAATCTTTGATCAGTTCTAACCACCTCCTCTGCCTCATGTTCAGCTCCTTCTGGGTGAAAATGTATTTCAAGCTCTTGTGGTCGGTGTAGAGATGCACCAAGTTCCCCAGGAGATAGTGCCTCCACATTTTCAGCGCCAACACCACACGTTCATCAGGGAGGATGTTGTCTTTCAAGTAGTCCTGGATCTCCATGATCCATGCATCGGGTCTGACTTGAGCTTTTGGATCTTGAGCGCTGGGTTGCACGGAGTCCCTAGTGACGCTTACGATCCTTGGCGGCGTCCATGGCTGCAGGGACGCCGGGACCGCCAGCTTCGAGGTGCTGGTCCAGCCCCCTTCGCCCGGCTCGGCAGGCCGGGCTGTGGGCCGCAGCAACGTCCTCTCGAAGACTCCTTCGGGCACAAGGGCTCCGATGGAGGCCTTTGCTGAGAGGTCGTCGGCCGCGGCATTGCCAGCGCGGTACATGGCCCAGGTCCAAGGCGAGGAAGTCTTTCTCCAACATCTGCACGTGGAGCAGATAAGCAGCTAGCTGTGGGTCGTTGCAGGAAAATTCACCCTTAACTTGCTTGATGACTAGCTGGGAGTCGCCCTGTGCCAACAACTGGCGAGCGCCTAGAGACAGAGCTGTCTTTAGGCCAAAGATGAGCTTCATACTCTGCCATGTTGTTGGTTGCCTTGAAATTGAGACGCACCATGTACCCAAACTGCTCCCCGATGGCATGAGAAGCAGTACGCCAGCACCGGCCCCCTGCTTTTGTGAGGAGCCGTCGAAGAAGAGCATCCAGTGAGGCCCGGTGAAGACTGGAGCTCGGGGCTTTGGTTCACCGTCTTCGTGGCCCCCTGGGTTAGTCTTCGTTGGTGTCCACTCGGCCACGAAGTCAGCAAGTGCTTGGCTCTTGACTGCATGGCGAGGAAGGAAGTCCAGCTCAAATTCCGCCAATTCCGCTGCCCACTTAGCGACATTGCCGGTCGCGTTGGGGCTGTGAAGGATTGCCTCAGCGGGTAGGAGGTGACCACCGAGATCCGGTGGGCTTGAAAGTAGTGGCGGAGCTTCCTGGATTCCACGAGTACTGCATACAGCAGCTTGTGGACCTCCAGGTACCTTGTCTTGGCGTCGTGGAGGACTTCGCTGATGTAGTAGACAGGCCTCTAGATGGTCCGGGCCCTCCCCCCTGGGCCTGAGATGTCCTCATCCATTGGATCAGGCCGACAGGAGGTAGACGGGTCCGGGGGAGCCTCCGCGAGCTGGGACTCGGAGGCTCCTAGTGTGTTTCGGACCTCCGGGAGATCCCGCTGATTTTCCATATGGTCATGTTGGACCCTCGGGAGGACGTCTTGTCCTCCTGGGAGGTTCCTTTAGGTCTCTGGGGGGTTGTCCTGGAGCTCCGGGAGGTCCCGTTGGACCTCCGGGAGGTCTCGTTGGACATCTGGGAGGTTGTCTTGGAGCTCTAGGAGGTCCCGTTGGACCTCCGGGAGGTCTTCTTGGAGGTCCGGGAGGTCGTATTGGACCTCCGGGGTCTCCTGGTGCTTGTCTTCTGCTACCGGAGCAGGCTGCGGTGACGAGGGGTCCGGCCGTTCTGCGACGAGGACCATGGTCACCACCTCTGTCGTTGCTGCGATGTAGAGCAGCAAATGCACTTCTGGCTCGGGGGCTACCATGATGGGTAGGGTCGTTAGGAGCTTCTTCAACTCCTGGAAAGCTTCTTCTACTTCGTCGGTCCAAGCAAATGGATCGGATTTGCGCAGGAGCTTAAAGAAGGGGAGCGCTCGCTCTGCTAGCCTCGGTATGAACCGACTCAGCGTGCCTAGGCATCCCGTGAGTTTCTGGACATCTTTGATGCGGGCGGGGGGCCGCGTCAGGTCGATGGCCTTGATCTTCTCTGGGTTGGCCTCAATTTCTCGGTGTGAGACCAGGAATCCTAGGAGCTTCCCAGAGGATACACCGAACACACACTTGTCGGGGTTCAGCTTAGTGCGCATGGAGTGCAGTTTGTCAAAGACTAGGGCTAGGTTATCTAATAAGGATGAACTCTGCCTGACCTTGACAACGATGTCATCGACATACACCTCGACTAAGTCTCTTATTAGCTCTCCAAAGGTTTTGTGCATTGCACTTACAAAGGTGGGGAGAGCACTCTTTAAGCCATAAGGCGTAGAGACATAACAATACAGGCCGTCTACTGTGATGAAGGAAGTGTGCTCTTCATCTTCTCTAGACATAGGGATCTGATGAAAACCCGAGTAGGCGTCTAGGAAGCATAGCATATCACAGCCTGATGTCGAATCTACTATTTGATCTATTCTAGGGAGGGGGAATGGATCTTTGGGACATGCCTTATTGAGACTGGTGTAGTCGATGCACATCTGGAGCTTCCCGCCGGCCTTCGGGACGATGACGGCGTTCGCCAACCACCGGGGGTGGTGGACTTCCCGTATGAAGCCAGCGTCCAGCAGCTTCTTGATTTCTTCTCGGATGAAGTTCTGCTGCTCGATGGACTGCTTGCGAGGCTTCTGTTGGACTGGCCGGGCGTCGGGGAAGATCTTCATATGGTGCTCGATCACCTCTCTAGGGATCACTGGCATGTGCGACGGCTGCCATGCAAACACGTCGACGTTGTGCCGGAGGAAGGTGATGAGCGCGCCTTCCTATTTTCTGTTCAGGCCCCTGTCTACCCGGGTGGTCTGGGCAGCATCGGCGCTGACTTGGACGACCTTCAGGGGGGGACGTCGCCCTCTGTGAGACCTATGTGTGCTGAATACATTGGCAATTAGGATAAAAGTTAGCATTAACATTCAAAGTTTTGAATATTGACAAAACATTCTTCTGTGGCAAGGTCCGACAAGTTCTTTGTTAGGTCCGCCAAGTGTTGGCAAGGTCCGACGCAAGGTCCGGAGAGCTCCTGCAAGGTCCGGAGAGCTTCTGTGAGGTCCGGAGCTTGTTTTTAGGGAGCTCCCGTGAAGTTCAACTCGTAGAACTGCAGCGTCTTGTTTTTGCTTTTAACTCGCAATGTTTCAAACTTGCTTTATGGGAAGGTTTGCTTAGTATTAATTTGATAAGTTTTTGGTGTGTTTTGGTGGTTATGGCTGTTATCATTTAATATGGTTTGCAACATGCTTATGTGACGTGCTCATGTAAGGTGTTGTGGTCTTCGAACTAACGTGAGTCAAGTCGAGGACTTGTGCTCGGAAGAATTGGTTGTTTATTCATGTGCAAGTGTTGCTTGAGTTCAAGACATGGCTGGTGACGGGATCCTTGGACTAGTCTCAGGGAGGAGATGAGGTTCCAACAACCAAGTTCGGGAGGAGCTGTGGTTGAGTTGGTCGGGAGGTCGCGCAGCATGTTTGGATCAAGGGCAGTGCATATGAAGGTTGCGTGTACGTCGTTGGAAGGTGTTTGCACGTGTGCAAGGAGTGCATGGACGTGGCAACATTGTTCCAAGGCGTGATGAAGAGAAGTGGACGTAAAGAATTGGTCGGAAAGGTCCAACCGGCTGGATTGCGTACTCAGGCTGAGGCTGAGTCGGATATGGCTCAAATATGGAAGATTTGAGTTGGTTATGATAGGATTTCATACTAGGCACGACGTTGAGTTGTTTTAGGAATGTTTAGGACGTTCCTAAGGTGTTTAGAAGTCTCACGATTGCTTCTATCTGCGAATAGGAGAGTCCTGAGCAGTTATGGTAAGTTAGGATACGAGTCCAATTAGGAGTAGGAGTCCTAGATTGGATTGTTTAGCCTGAGGGCTGGCTATAAAAGCAAGGGAGGCCAGAGCTCTCGTGGGTAGAGAACTTTGGGCTGTTACTCTTGTGTTTCTATTGAATAAAGTTAATAGTTTCGAGGAGCTTTTGTGCCTTGTTCGTCCGACTTATTTTTCGTCAAGTCTTTCTCGCCGAGTTTCTGGACAGACCGACGTTGCTTCGGTGTTTCGTTCATAACTCGAGTTTACAGATTCGATTGAAGTGATTCTTTTTGGGTTGTCTTCACAACTCAATTATCTATCATCTGTGAAATTTTCACGAGCTTCAGATCTGTAGTTTGTGAGATACACGAGTTTCTTTGCAGCGTTGCAGGTCTGTTTTATATCGGGTAGAACAGATTGATATTCGTTTAATGTTTTGATCGTATCTCAAGTTTTACTTCCTGTTTTCAAGTGATTCTTGTTGCATTAGATCCGTGACTTGATTCTCTACCTCTCTACTTGATTTGTCACGGTTGAACACGTTTGAAAACACTTGCACACACGGTTTCTTTAACCGATTGATTTTTTGCTGAGGGGTTTTTGTTGTTTCCGCTGCGAAAAGTTTTAATCTACCATTCACCCCCCTCTGGTAGCTTTTCACGTGCTCTTCGATCCTACAATTTGTATCAGAGCCAAGGTGCTCTAATCTTTGTGATTTGCACGTGTTTTGACTAACCATCATGGAGAAGTACTCCGCAAAACCTTGTGTGTTCAATGGCATCGATTTTCAGGTTTGGAAGGCGGGGATGGAGGTCTACATACAGGCGCAAGGCTTCGCCATATGGGAAAAGGTCTACCGGAACTTCGATGTACCACCCAACGATCAAGTTACGGCTGTGAACATGAGAGATGTTGACAACAACAACAAGGCTCGCAACTTGATCATCCAAGGATTGACTCAAAGCGACTTTGACCGTGTTGCACACCTCCGATCTGCATATGATGTTTGGAAATCTCTTTGTGACTACCATGAAGGATCCAATACGATCAAGGAGGTAAGGCAAGATATGTTCAAGAAAGAATACATGTGTTTTGAGATGCAACCCGGTGAGTCCATTGACGACCTTTTTGCTCGCTTTAATAAAATTCTCAGCAACTTGCGTAGTGTCAATGTTAACTTTTCAGATGCTGAAAATGCTAGACAATTGTTAGGAGCAATAGATATGTCAATTTGGGAGATGAAAGTTACATCTATTCGTGAATTTACTGTCATGAGTTCTCTTACTTTAGACGTGCTTTATTCTAAATTGAAAACTCATGAAATTGACATCATCTCACATAAAAACCCCAACAAGTCTATTGCATTTGTTTCACAACGTGACATTCTAGTTCTAGTCAATCATCATCTAGTGGTGCACTCTCTTTGCTGCCCTCTCTAACCCTTGAACAGATTGAAGAGTTTCCAGAGGAGGAGCTTGCACTCATCTCTACTCGGTTCTCAAAAGCATTGCAGAATGTGAGAACTAGAAGGAGAGGAAGCTCCGGACCTCAACGATGTTTTGAATGTGGTAAGACAGGACATTTTCGTACGGAGTGCCCTAACCTTTCAGGTCCGACTTCACGTGAAGAAAAGCAAACAAGGCCGAAGAAATCGTTTGCAAAGAATAAGAAGAAGAAAGATTTATCAATGCGCAACATAGTGCATAGTATGATCTCTGCATTTCAAGATTTCGGCTCAAGTGATGTGGACACCGGTAGTGATGAAGATGAAGAAGCTATGGCAAATATGTGCTGCATGGCGAGCAAGTCAAGTTCAAGCTCCGAGGAGCCAGAACACAACAGCGACGATGAAGAGGTATGTCCCACTTGCGAAGAAATGTGTGATGCTATTTCTCGTGCCACTGTTATATTAAAGAAAAACGATAAAAAACATAGGAACAATGCTGTTAAAATGTAATCACTAGAATCTGAAATTAATCGTTTAAAAACTTTGATTCCTAGTGATGATTCTTGTTCCTCATGTGATTTGATTTGTGAACAATTATCCTCTTTAAGAAGTGCACACGCATCTACACTTGATAAACTTAACTTGAAATTGAAAAGAACAAAGAGCTTGATGCACTTAATGATAAAAATTTGAAAGATGCTTGTTGTTCTACAATTGATTTGCATTGTTCTTCATGTGATGATCTGAATAAGAAACTAAATGATGCTATGAATGAGATTTCTATTTTGAACAATGCTTTACGTGTGCATGAAGTTAAATATTGTTCAAATTGCAAACTAAAAGGAAAAACTTCATGTGAAAACTGCTTTGATCTGTCCAATAAACTTGATGACATGCATAGGACACTAGATCGGTTTTCTAATGCAAATAAGAACCTAAACTTGCTGCTGAATTCTTCCAAGTCTTGTAGTGATAAAACTGGTTTAGGTTTTAATTCTCATGCTCATGCTAAGGCACACCCACCTAAAGTTGTAAAGTCATTAGGAAGCGGTTTGATTCAAAAAGCTCCTAGACAAAAAGAGGTGATTTTCAAATCTGCAGGAGTACTGTCCCATTTGGGTTCTAATAAACGTGTTGCTTGCTCATCTAGACATGATAATAAGGTTATTTTTCATTGTACCTACTATGGTAGAGATGGTCATGTCATGGATTTTTGTTATAGACTAGCTAAACACGATAAGAAACAAAGAATACTTGCTAGATCACATAACAACCAAACAAAATCTGCTAGACCGAATGTTCGGAGCTTGCAACCTGCTGTAATGAGTCAAAAACTTGCTCCCGGACCTACTGTTTTTTGTGCTACATATAACACATCTTCTAAGTCAGTAGTTGGGAACAAAATTTTTTTATGTTTGGCTCATAAACCTGCTGTACCTTCTCAGCTTTCGCGTGTTATTCCTGCTGGACGTCGTCTGACTCAGTACTGGATTCCTAAAAGTCTTTTAACTAACCCCAGTATTGAGTCATCGACGTATTGTGCTGCTGTGTAGGTTTCACGTATGAGGAAGGAGAACATTTGGATTGTGGATTCAGGTTGCTCACGCCACATGACCGGTAACAAAGAATGGTTCTCCTCTCTCTCTTTTGTGTCACGTGTAGAAAATGTTACTTTCGCCGATAACTCTTCTACTCCCATAATTGCTAAAGGTTCGGTTAGAGTAAACAATCTCTACACTTTGAAAGATGTGGCACTTGTTAAAAATTTGAAATACAACTTGCTTTCGGTTTCACAATTGCTAGATGAAAATCTAGAGGTTAGCTTTGCTAAAAATTGCTGCAAGGTTGTAGATTCAAAAGGTGAGCTTTTGTTTAACATGTCTAGGTTTGGAAGAGTTTTTAAAGCTGATTTTGATTTGTCAACTTCTAAGCATCGGTGTCTAGTTTCTAATGATACAAAGGATCTATATTTTTGGCATCGTAGACTTGGTCACATAGGCTTTGATCATCTCACTCGTGTTAGTGCTCTCGATCGCATACGTGGGCTGCCGAAGCTTAAAAAGGACAATGATATTGTGTGCTCTTCTTGTAGACATGCTAAGTTTGTTGCAGGTTCACATGCTCCTCTCACAATGACCATGACAGCTGAATCGGGACAACTTTTACATCTTGACACAGTAGGTCCGGCACGTGTTCAATCCTTCCGACGTAAATAGTATGTGCTTGTGATTGTTGATGATTATTCCAGATATTCTTGGGTTTATTTTATGGCATCTAAGAATGAAGCTTTTAGTCATTTTAGAACTTTATTTCTTAGATTATCTATTGATCACCCAAGATCATTAAAAGAAATTAGAAGTGATAACGGAACTGAATTTAAAAACCAATCCTTTGATCACTTTTGTGCTGAAAATGGAATAGATCATCAATACTCTTCACACTATGTACCACAACAAAATGGTGTCGTAGAAAGAAAGAACAGGACCTTAGTTGAGATGGCTAGGACTATGCTTGATGAATATCAAACTCCTAGGAAATTTTGGGCTGATGCAATTGCAACCGCTTGTTATGTCTCAAATCGTGTTTTCTTGCGTGCTAAGCTTGGAAAAACCCCATATGAGCTCCGGTTTGAACATAGGCCTAGTGTTACACACCTTAGGGTTTTTGGTTGCAAATGCTTTGTTAAGAAACATGGTAATCTTGATAAATTTGAAGCTAGATCTGTTGATGGCATGTTTCTTGGTTATCCATCTCATACTAGAGGCTACCGTGTGCTTTTACTTGACACTAACAAAATTGTGGAGACTTGCGAGGTTTCTTTTGATGAAGCTAGCCCAAGTACTAGCTCCGATATTGCAGGTCCGGATCCATATCCGCAGGGGGAGAGTATTTTTATTGAAGAAGATGAAGAAGTGGTGCTGCTGCCCGAAAACTCGGAAGTAAATAACGATCAAGGTGCTGATTTTGCACCACAACCAGCACCAACAGTCACTACTGCTGGTTCGGACCTTCCTCAATCAACAAGCTCTCCTAATCAAAGGTCTGAACATGAAGAAGAAGGTGCTTGTGAAGTGTCTACTCCCCTCCGAGTACTCAAAAGTCATCCTCCACAACAAATCATTGGAAGCTTGCATGAACGAGTCACTCGGTCCAGGTTTTGCGATCCAAACTCTCATGCTCATTCTGCTTTTGTTGCTTCTTTTGAACCCAAGGATATATCACACGCACTCACTAATGAATCTTGGATTAATGCCATGCAAGAAGAGTTAGAAAATTTTGAAAGAAATAATGTTTGGAAACTTGTACCTCCACCTCAAGGTCACACATTAATTGGAACTAAATGGGTATTTATAAATAAGAAAAGTGAGGATGGGGTTGTGGTTAGGAATAAAGCTAGGTTGGTTGCTCAAGGTTTCACTCAAATTGAAGGTCTAGATTTTGATGAAACATTTGCTCCTGTTGCTAGATTAGAAGCTATAAGAATTTTATTAGCATTTGCTGCATCTAAAGGTTTCAAGTTATATCAAATGGATGTTAAAAGTGCTTTTCTTAATGGCTACATAGAGGAGGAGGTTTATGTTAAGCAGCCACCGGGTTTTGAAAATCCAAATTTTCCTAATCATGTTTACAAACTGTCCAAAGCCTTGTACGGTCTAAATCAAGTCCCTAGAGCATGGTATGATAGGTTAAAAACATTCTTACTTGAAAAGGGGTTTACCATGGGCAAGGTTGATAAAACACTTTTTGTACTTAAGCATGGCAATGACTCATTATTCGTTCAAGTGTATGTGGATGATATTATCTTTGGTTGTGCTTCTCATGATCTTGTGTCCAAGTTTTCATCTATGATGAGTTCAGAATTTGAGATGAGTATGATGGGAGAACTCACATACTTTTTAGGGCTGCAAATCAAGCAAACAAAAGAAGGAACCTTTGTGCATCAAACTAAGTATACAAAGGACCTTCTTAAGCACTTCAACATGGACAAATGCAAGCCTCTTCAGACACCAATGGGAACAGCAACAACACTTGAACTTGACGAAGATGGTGACCCGGTCGATAAAAAAGAATACAGAAGTATGATTGGATCACTTTTGTATCTCACGGCGTCAAGACCGGACATACAATTCAGCGTATGTCTTTGTGCACGTTTTCAATCTTCTCCATGTGCTTCACATCGCCAAGCCATCAAAAGGATTCTCAGGTACCTACATGGAACTCAAGAATTTGGTATTTTTCTTCCTTCTTCCTCAACCGTTTCTTTGAAAGCTTTTTCGGATGCTGATTTTGGGAGTTGTAGGATTGATAGGAAAAGTACTTCGGGTGCTTCTCATTTTCTTGGTAATTCACTTGTTGCTTGGTCCTCAAGAAAACAAAGTTCAGTTGCACAATCCACGGCCGAATCTGAATATGTAGCTGCGGCTAGCGCTTGTTCACAAATTCTTTGGATTGTTCAAACACTTAAGGACTATGGGGTTGACTTAGATAGTGTTCCACTGTTTTGTGATAACACTAGTGCAATTTGTATTGCTAAAAACCCCGTGAAACACTCTAGAACTAAGCACATTGACATTAGGTATCACTTTCTTCGTGATAATGTTGAAAAAGGAAACATTGTGCTTCACCATGTCGATACCAAACAACAATTGGCTGATATTTTTACAAAACCTTTGGATTTCACTCGTTTTTGTTTCATTAGTAGTGAAATAGGGGTTATGCATCCTCATGGCTTAAATTGAGGGGGAGTTTTTGAAACTTTGAAAGTCTATGTGTGAATCTGAAACTAAAATAATATGAGCATAGTATTTCATACATATATGACTTTGTGATTCCTTTTACAGGCTGAAAGTTCTTACTACATTACTCATGTTATACATTTTGTAGTTTTTGCCATGACTAGTAATTGGAATAATTACTTACACTAAATCTGGTGATCGAACTTTCTTGCTGTTTTGAACTTGTTGCGTGCTCACAAGTGCTTTTAATCATAAAAAATTAATCAAGTGATCAGCTCACATGTTGAGTTTTCAAATAAAAAGTTGAGAAAAGATCAAGAGAATATGCATGCATCGCACTTCTTCTTTTGAGATTGCTTATCATTGCACTAAGATATGAACTTGGAAGGAATTGTGTATGACTAAAACCATGTCCTTAAGCTTCTGATTGTCAAATGACATAGGCTTGGCTTGGTTGGTTAGAATAAGGCTGATGCGGCATATAATCTCTTGCAAATATCATATGATCAACTTTGTGCCTTAAATGATTATGAATAATAAAAATGCAGCAACAAGTGTCATGTTTTCAGGTTTTGAAATAGTTGAGTAAGGGAGATCATGACTTGCTTAAACTGAAAAATACATTTGATCTCTAGCATGGCTTACACTACTTTATGTATCTCATTGATGTGATAGTGTAAGTAACCTGATAGTATGACTTGGATGAGCTTTGTTTTGTATGTATATGTTATAATATGCTCATAACATTTAAAAATTTCTTTTTTGAACCTTGCTGAATACATTGTCAAAGGGGGAGAAATATGTATAAGGAGAGATTTTTTTTACACTTTGCATATGTTATACACTTTCTTCCTTCTCTGATTTTAAAAAATGGGGAGAAATTAATAAAGGGGAGAAATGAGTTTTCAAAGCTTTTCAAAACTTTTCATAAGCCAATGTTCGGATTTTAATTGGTGTTGCCAATGCATTCATCAAGGGGGAGATTGTGAGACCTATGTGTGCTGAATACATTGTCAATTAGGATAAAAGTTAGCATTAACATTCAAAGTTTTGAATATTGCCAAAACATTCTTCTATGGCAAGGTCCGACAAGTTCTTTGTTAGGTCCGCCAAGTGTTGGCAAGGTCCGACGCAAGGTCCGGAGAGCTCCTGCAAGGTCCGGAGAGCTTCTGTGAGGTCCGGAGCTTGTTTTTAGAGCTCCCGTGAAGTTCAACTCGTAGAACTGCAGCGTCTTGTTTTTGCTTTTAACTCGCAATGTTTCAAACTTGCTTTATGGGAAGGTTTGCTTAGTATTAATTTGATAAGTTTTTGGTGTGTTTTGGTGGTTATGGCTGTTATCATTTGATATGGTTTGTAACATGCTTATGTGACGTGCTCATGTAAGGTGTTGTGGTTTTCGAACTAACGTGAGTCAAGTCGAGGACTTGTTGACACGACCCCACGGTCTTGTCGAGCCAGGATCATGCTGAGGGGTGCTGCGTTGCACAGCACCGGATAACACACGTCAAAGGTACAAAGCGGAAGCGAAATTTTATTACATAAACAAGTTATGAACATGTTTACATCAAAATAAGTTCAGTCTACACTCACGGGCATAGACTAAGCATCAAGTGCACGTTCAGCCCTTGAACGTGTCGTTGCTAGCACACGCACACACAAACTCTGCGGCATGCACAACTCCCACTCGACGGGGTTCCCCTCCTGGGGTTCCGTCCCCTCTTTGGGAGTCCCTTCCTCATAGAACCATGCAAAAGTTTCAAACACAAGCAGTGAGCACGAAGGCTCAGCAAGTCTGACCCGTCTCACCTAAACATGGAACTTCTACATGAGGGGTGATGGGTACATGAGGAAAAATCATTTGCAAAGGACTCGCCTAATTAGTGGAACCTTACTTTCAAATTTTAGCAGCAGGTTGTGGAGAACCTTACGCTAAGGCACATGAGAGAACTGCAATCAAACAAGAAACGCATTTCTCTCATGTACTTTGCCCAAAGTTGAAATGAACTTTAGTTAGCTCTAAACTACAGCAAATCATTAGCAATCAGAGTCCATCTTTCAATCAGCAACATTTTAACATGTAACTAGCCTGTTCTTTCTACGTCACGGTACAGTAAACAAGTGGTACTCACTGACCGCGAGGAACAGCGATTATAATCGATTTACACCTGCAGGGTTACCCGAACAACCCGTCACATACGCCCGTACTCGATGTTGCCTACAACAACCATCACGGACGCCGTACGCGACTACCTTTCACCCGTTAGCCAAATGTTGAACCGGTCCAATCGTCCCGAGCAAGAGGTCTCTGCACGCGCATCTCAGTGCCGCCAGCTGATTTACACCTCGAGCTCTCAACCTACCCTCTGAACGACCAGCTATGCCTCAACACCCAGCTACCCGAGTTACATCAGTTTCCCGGTTCCCATATAGCCGGTAGGTCTTCGATACTGTTCTAGCTTGTTCAACAGGCCCGCACACGGCTCGGTCCTCAATTGACACAAGAGGAGCTATAGCACACAGGCCCAAAAGTCCTGTTGCCCTTACTCTCCTCTCGGTCTCATTTTTTTGCCATGTATATCATGTGCTATCTCTACCCGAGTCGAGTGCCCCTAGCCTATGCTCGCGAGTAGTTCCAACTACTCGACTTGTACCGAATCCTACTCTATCTTAGCATTGCAGTAGCTAACGGGGTTTTCAATCCTAATCCCAACCCATGGTTTTCTTGGCTATGCATTTGGGCTTCCAAACAAGACTCTAATGCAAAGAATATTAGTATTCAAAGATGTGCTCAAAACAATAAAAATTTGTAAAAAGGTCAATGCAAACCGGAGCTTGCCTTTCTGCTCTTGGTCGTTGGCTAGCTATTCCTCCGGAGTAACGAAGTCTAGGACTTCGTGTTCCTCCTCGACCTTAGCGACTACATGATAGAAGCAATATATGTATCAATTTAAATGCATTTGTATTGAGTTTGAAGTTGTGAAGTCTATAACCCTTGCTAGACAGACCTAATAATTGGGAAACTTTTACTGTGGCTTGGTTACAACCTAAACAGAGACTTGGTCAAGTTTTAGTTGCAGCAAAGCTCATTTGAGCCCTCCACAATTAATTATGTCCTTAACCTTAATTGGAACTCTTAGGGTGCTCTAAGGATTTTCATGAAACAAACTATGACTTTCTGAAAACTAGATTTTCAGAGGGTTCTAATGGAGTTGGTCTCACTTAACTTGGAAGTTCTTAACTAAAGATATGAGCTAAACAATTTCAGAGAAAATTCGGAAAATGTTTTTAAACATTTTCTATTTTCTCTAGAACAGTTTCACTAATCACACCAGTAGGTGGATTAAATGAGCTCCAATGGGTCTGAAATTTTTATGGTAGTTCAGGGATATTTTGGTGAACATCCCAGCAAAATTTCAGGATATACCTCCAAAGGATTCTCCAGTTAAAATTCCAAACAGTTTAAATTTTTGAGGAATTAATTCTATAGAAATAAGGAATTTCATGAAGTGAAACTTGATTTGCTGGAAAGTGCTCGGAAAGCTGAATCCAGCAAAATTTGGTTCACTCGATTTGGAGCTTTCTAGCCAAAGTTATGAGGATTTGAATTTTGGAAGAATTCTGAAAATCAGGGAAAAGTTTAAATCTCGCGTGGGCCCGCGAGGACACGTGTCGAGCGCGGCGGTGTCCGGCACACCAGGGCTCACAGGGTATTTGCGCGCCAGCACACCAGATCCTGGCCGCAGCCCGATCCCGATTTAAAATATCTCCCGCTGACAGCTGGGGTCCACCCCTTCGTCAACCTCCCGGCGCCCGCGCTCTGCCGCCGAGGAGCCTCGCCGGAGAGCTCGCCGCCGGCTTCTGTAAAGCTCCAAACTTCACGATTCTGGCTGCCCCTGCCTATTTCCGCTCGGGGAACAGGATTCTGGGGTCAGCTCGTCATGACAACGGCCGCCACCTGGTCGGCGACGAGCCGCAACCTCGGAAGAACTTCGGTCGCATTGTCCACCCTCCCTAGCACCTCCCCCGATCGAGCTAAGGGTCGACATGAGCTCTACGGAGCTCGGGAAAGGCTGTGTTGGGCTGTCATCGTGCGACCTAGGCCAGAAATCGGGATTTCCACTAAAACTCGAAGAACAGCGGTTTCCCTCCACGGTTCTTCATGGTTCTTGCTCATATGGATCCGCACGGGCTACTAGAAGTTATCCTCTCCATGAGAGGACGAATGATGCAGTGTGGTTTACGAATTTCTCGGATCGGTGCAAACCTCCCTTTTGCACACCGTCGCGAAAACATGAAATTCCGGCTTGAGCAGCGCTTGTCACGCCGCCGGAGCTTACGGAAAAGAAGGAGGGGTTGAAGGCGAACCTCTTTGCTGTTTACAGCTCCGTGAACGGTGGGCTGTGGTGGCCGGAAGGGCGGTTCCCGCAGCGGCGGCTTGAGCTGAACCGGCAGAGACAAGATCGCCGCGGTGGAGCTCGGGGAAGACCGCGCAGGATCTGGAACCTTTGCGAAGGTGTTGAAGGTGGCTTGGTGCACCCGGTGCTGGTCTCAGATCGCCGAGAGGGTCACTGGATCGGCCGGGCGATGAGGAACCGAAGTTTCACTCGGGCGGCCAGGTGTTTCGGCGTTTTGGGTGGAAGTGCGACGAGGCAGCGATGGAAGGCGCCGGTGACCGCTCGGGCGGGTAGATAAAGACCCAGGGAGTCGGTTCCGCGGCTGAGATCGGCAAGCAGCTGGTGGCTTCGCCGCTTCTTTGCCGTGGCGGCAGCTGCAGCGCGCGCGGTTAACCGAGCTGAGGCTTCAGTCGGTTTCTTTTGCTTCAGTGGCTGACATGTGGGTCCCACTTCCAATTTTAACCTCTGAAATTTACTCCTAATCACTGTTGTAAACAGTGAGCCCCAAAATACCCCAAGTGATTCAAATTATTCACCCATGAGCCATTTGAATTAGTTAGAATTCAAATGGGGTTTGGTTTGAATGAATTTCAGCATAAGTTCAGTTTGAAAATCAAATAAAGTTTGAATTTCCCCCACTTAGCTCATGTCAAGATCAACTCCAAATGGAGTGAAAATTGGTGTGTGGACTCACAAAAATGTGCTGAGTAAGAATATGCCTCCCACTTTTGAATTCATGGGATAAAAACAGTTTGAATTTGAGTATGGTTTCAAACTACCCTCTTTCTAGCTATACCCAAAATGACCTCAAAAAGGTTTTGAATTTGGGTGAAACTTGGCCTGGACATTCTTAGCAATGTGTAGGAGTTTTCATATGTCCAGCCCCTCTATATCACATGTGGGAAATACCCCTTTTGCAATGTGTGAATTTGTTCTCTAATGAGAATGTTGATGGTGGTTACTTGCTCTTCATTTGTGTTCATCATCTTTCCTCAAATGAGGTGTGTGGTGTGGTGATGAACACTTCAATTATGTGTCAAAAACTGAGGCCCTTACATTCCTCCCCCCTTAAAAGAATCTCGTCCCGAGATTATAAGGTGAAAATGAGAGAGGACGGTGGGAAATTACCGGATATGCGACGTGAAAAAGTCGGGGTAGTTGGTGCGAAGAAATCCTTCGCTCTCCCATGTCGCTTCGTCCATGGAGTGATTACTCCATAGAATCTTGTAGAACCACAACGTACGGTTGCGAGTGGTTCGGGCCTTTTCATCAATAATCTGCACTGGTTCCTCCCGATAGGTGAGATCCGGTTGCAGTTCTTCAATGTCTTCCAGCTGAACGGTAGTTGATAGCTTGAGACACTTCCTCAGCTGGGAAATGTGAAAGACGTCGTGCACACCGGAAAGTGCTTCTGGTAATTTCAGCCGGTATGCCACCGATCCACATCTTTCGGCAATCTGGAATGGACCGATGAATCGGGGTGCTAACTTTCCTCTTACCCCAAATCTGTTTACGCCCTTCATTGGAGACACCCGTAGGTATACGTGATCTCCAACTTCGAATTGTAATGGGCGCCTTCTCCGGTCCGCATACTGTTTCTGACGGGATTGAGCGGCTTTTAGGTTCGCTTGAATTAGTCGAACCTTTTCTTCCGCGTTGTTGACAAGGTCAATCCCGAAGGTAACCCTTTCGCCAGATTCACACCAATTCAGTGGTGTGCGGCATTTCCGCCCGTATAGCGCCTTGTAGGGCGCCATCTTGATGCTGGCTTGGTACCCATTATTGTACGAGAACTCGGCTAACGGCAAGTGATCATCCCAATTCTTGCTGTGGTTGATAGCGCAAGCTCGTAACATGTCTTCTAAGATTTGATTTACCCGCTCCGTTTGCCCATCCGTCTGCGGGTGGTATGCTGAACTACGGATCAGCTTCGTCCCCAAGGAAGCGTGTAGCTGCTCCCAAATACGGGACACAAATAAAGTGCCCCGATCCGATATGATAGTACGGGGTACGCCGTACAAGCATAGGATCCGTGAGATGTACAGTTCAGCGTACTTCTTGGCGTTGTAGTTGGTGTTGACCGGGATGAAATGGGCAACTTTGGCGAGCCGATCGATGATCACCCATACAGAATCATGTTTCTGCAAGGTGGTGGGTAAACCGACGACGAAGTCCATGCTCACATCCTCCCACTTCCAGGCAGGAATGCCCAGTGGTTGCAGCAGTCCCAGATTCCGCATATGGTCTGCCTTCACCCTTCAACATGTATCACACTCGGACACGTATTTTGCAGTCTCCCATTTCATCCGTGTCCACCAAAACTTGCTTCTGAGTTCTTGATACATCTTGTAGCTGCCGTGGTGAATAGAAAATTTTGATAAGTGAGCCTCATCAAAAATTTTCTTCCGTAATTCCGGGTTACGGGGTATGACGATCCGGTCCTTGAACCATAGGACGCCGTCTCCGTCCTTCCGGAAACATTTCAGCTCCCCACTGTCTACCCGTCTCCGCAAATGTGACATGCCCTTGTCATTCTTCTGGGCTGCCGCTATCTCTTTATGGATGGTGGGGATCAAAGCTAGGTTGTAGAGAGCTCCATGTGGAATTACATGTAGTGGTGGTTCGCTCTCTTCCAACGGTGTGATGGTTAGATTGTTGACGTGTGACTTGCGGCTCAGCGCATCTGCCACTACGTTTGCCTTGCCCGGATGATAATGGATCTCTATTTAGTAATCCTTTATCAGCTCTAACCATCTTCGTTGCCTCATGTTCAGCTCCTTTTGAGTGAATATGTATTTGAGGCTTTTGTGGTCGGTATATAAATGTACGAGGTTACCGAGTAGGTAGTGCCTCCACATTTTCAGTGCAAGTACCACGGCAGAGAGCTCCAAATCGTGGGTTGGATAATTCTGCTCATGGTTTCTAAGCTGCCGTGATCCATACGTGACCACTCTTCGGTCTTGCATCAGCACACATCCGAGCCCAATGCCGGATGCATCACAGTACACATCGAACGGTTTTGTTGTGTCTGGCTGCGCCAAAACCGGTGCTGATGTCAGGTGCTTGACTAAAGCCTTGAACGCTGCTTCACATGTTGGACTCCAAACATATTCGGTAGCCTTCTTCAGCAGCTCTGTCATTGGCTTGGCAATCTTTGAGAAGTTTGGAATGAACCTCCGATAATATCCCGCGAGTCCGAGGAAACTCCGTACCTCGTGAACAGTTCTCGGGGATTTCCAATTCAGCACTTGAGTGATTTTGCTCGGGTCTACAGCGATACCCTCCACTGAGATAATATGCCCGAGAAAAGGCACCTGCGATATCCAGAACTCGCATTTGCTGAATTTCGCGTATAGCTTGTGATCCCGCGGCCGTTGCAAGACTATACGCAGATGCTTCTTGTGATCTTCTTCTGACTTGGAATATACCAGGATGTCATCGATGAAGACCACGACAAACTTGTCCAGCTCCGGCATGAATACCGAGTTCATTAAGTACATGAAGTGAGCTGGAGCATTGGTGAGGCCGAAGGACATGACCAGGTACTCATAAAGTCCGTACCTTGTCGAGAAAGCTGTCTTTTGAATGTCCTCAGCCCTTATCTTAATCTGATGGTACCCGGATCTTAAATCCATCTTGGAAAAGATCTTTGCTTCGACTAACTGATCAAACAACATGTCGATCGGTGGCAACGGGTACTTGTTCTTGATGGTTACAGAATTTAATGGACGATAGTCCACACAAAGCCGCAACGTCTCATCCTTCTTCTTGACAAATAATGCCGAACAACCCTATGGTGAGGAGCTCGGCCTAATAAAACCCTTCTCCAGAAGGTCCGTGAGCTGAGTCTTGAGTTCAGCCAACTCCTTGGGCGCCATCTTGTACGGCCTTCGGGATATTGGCATGGTTCCCGGTGCAAGTTCAATCTTGAACTCCACTTCTCTAGCGGGTGGCATCCCCGGCAAATCGTCCGGGAATACATCAGGGAACTCTTGGACCACTGGAATATCTTCCAATCTGATGGTTGTGGCTTGATAGACACTTGGAAGTTTTATTTCTGGACTGTCCAGAAATAATGAGTGAGACCCGTGCACTTCTGAGTTCAAGTGCACAACTCGGAGGACGGTGTCTAAAACAGCGCCGTGGCGGGTTAACCACGACATCCCTAGGATGACATCGACCTTTTTTCCCTCTAAGATTATGAGAGACGTAGGGTAAACTCTACCCTCTAAGCACAATGGCGCTTTTGGGACCATCATGCTTGCTGAAATTTTTCCACCCGGCGAACAGATCACATAAGGACTATCGGTGGATAGTATTTGCAAGCTATATTTATCAATGAAAGCTTGGCTAATGAAGCTATGCGTGGCGCCTGAATCAAATAGTACTATAGCGGAATGCTGGTGGAGTTGGAACATACCCACAAGGATTGGCTCGCCCTCCGGCACGTCCTCTATGGCAAGCTGGTGGACAGTGCCGAGCCTAGGGTTTGCCCGCCGCGCATTAGTAGGGTTCCGGGGTTGATTCCTCCCCGGAAACTGTGGTGCCACTCCGCCGCCTTGCCTCTCCGGGCAACTGCTCGTGAAGTGTCCTGGACGACCACACTTGTAACATGTGGCCGCTGCTGGTGTAGTGCTCGGGGGGCGAAAGCCCGGCATGCACTGCTGAGGTGCATATGCACGCGGCATCGCCCACTGCTGCTGTTGTTGCGGAGGTGGTACTGGCAGTGCCGGCCTGAATGCCGTTGAAGAGTACGGCCGACTGCGGAACGGCATCGACCGCTGTGGTGGCTGCCAGCGTGGACCTGATGGTGGGCGATTCACCATCCGAAACTTCTGAGAAGGACCGCCTCCTTCTCCACTGCTTTGCGGCGCGCTTCGCTTTCGCTCCGCCGCCGCTAACTCCTTGCCGGAGTCCTCCTGAACAATCGCAGCATCAATGATGTCATTGAGGCTGCCGCGATTGAACATCGCCAACTTGTCCTTCAGGAGCGGGTTAAGCCCCTGGTAAAAATGGTCCCGCCGCTTCTCGTCGGTATCGGCATGATACGACGCATAAAGCGCGAGATCGTTGAACGCCCTGGAGTATTCCAGCGCGTTCCTGCTCCCTTGTTGCAGGTGTAGGAATTCCTGCGTCTTTCTTTTCATCAGACCTGGCGATATATGATAGGCCCTGAAGGCCGTCCGGAACTCCGTCCAGGTCATCACTCGGTCGGTGGGCTGTGAAGCACAGAAGTTGGCCCACCACGAGCTCGCGGATCCTTGGAGCTGCTGGACTGCGAACTGAGTCTTGCGCTGCTCGCTTATCTGGAGCAGCCCGAACATCATCTCTATGGCGCGGAGCCAGTTGTCCGCGTCAAGCGGTTCATCCGCCCTTGAGAATACTGGGGGATGAGTTGCCAGAAAGTTGGAGTAGGAGCTCTGTTGACGCTCCTCACGGTCTTTACGTCTCTCTGGGCGAGACGTATTGGCGATGAGAGTCTGCAGCAACTCCGTGTGCTGCTGATGTGAACCCGCCATTGCCGCGACGATGTCGGCCAATGTAACCATTGGCAGTGGTGGTGGCGGTGTTTGCTGTTGCTGTTGCTGCTGTTGTCCCGAGGAGTCCTCGGGAGGCTGTTGGGAGGTCTCTCCTCCTTGACTAGTACCCCCAACATCAGGGTTGGCACGAGTACGTGTCATTCTGCAATTCAAAACAGCAGCAATTAGCACATGTCTTACTTTAAAAATTTCCATATGCAACAGTAGGTATTGAAGTGACACATGAATAATTTGCACAACATTCACATATATTGATAAAGCATAAACTTTATACAAGATACATTATTCTCGGGTCTCTGAGAAGTCGTGCTCATGTCGTCACTACCTATACATACTCTACTGTCTACCCGACATGTCACTGATTACAAAAGTTGGGTTACACTACCCTGTCTGCCCTACATGGCAACTGTAACCCCCTACTCAGAGTAGAACTCGACCTCCTGTGGGTCGTCCCCCTCCGGTACCTCTGCTGGTGGCTCTGTATCTACCACCTCTGCTCCCATCCCGTGTTCTCCCATTGCCGGAAGACCCAAGACCACCGGTATACCCAATACCGGAGGTACGAGGTCCTGCAATGCCTGTACCTCGACCATGGCTTGGTTGCAATCTTCTTCCCAGCCTTGCCCTTCCTCAATAGCGTCGTCTCGCTCTTGAGCAAGGTCCTCGTTCTGCTGGGTCAGATTCTGTACCAGTTCTTGCAATGCCGCGATGTCGACACGGCTCTTCTTCTTTACCTTTTTCAGACGATGTAACTGATTGTGTTGTTCATTCAGTCGCTTTATCGTCGGAAGGAGCACATTGCGGAGTGCGCGGTGAGCACTCTCGAAATGGTCTCCACGGCTTGTGCTCTCCTTGAGCTTTGTGGCGAGATGCTCCGTATGAACAGCTTGGCTATCCATCACAGCGTTTCCCGCCCTCATCTGGAGGCTGAGATTTGCCTCCGCGGGGTTGTACCTTGGGCAACTCGGATCTGTTGCCTCCCGGTACCTCTCTTCCCACACATGCTGAGCCCGTCCCTCCACCGGAACGAGCGCGTATGGAGTGCCCTCCATAGCCTGCACATGTAGTTGGCAGAAGCGTGACATAGTCTCACGGGCTGCCACTTCCAACATCCCTCCCGGTTGTCTTCCTCTCACCGTGATGGTGAACGGCACCCAACCGGGTGGTGTAGGTCCTGCAGGGACTTCGACATGGATCGTCCACGTCTTGTTCCCCTCTTCGCCTTCTCCCTTGGCGAAGTACTGCGGCATCTGGTTGTACCCGAAATATTGGAACATTTGCCACAATGCTTCCGGGTAGCTGCTACGGTGAGAACAGTGGGATAACACCCATCCGTTCTCCAATTGCTTATCTGCTGTCATCTGTAAAAATATATTTGAGAAATGTCAAATATTTATTTAAACAGTAAACCTCTGAGTTATAACATAAGACATGTCATTGAACCCATAAAACTTGGAAACATAGTTCAAATTTTAAACAAATTTGACTGCGGATCTGCTGTTCCCATGACAGCCCTGACCAGTTTCCATTTCAACCTGATTTAGGCCATGCTAAATGCAAAACCAGTTCTGGAGCTCAACAACAAAGTTAAAGCTAACTTCAATAGCTTTCCAGAAAGTATTTGCTTGGCCTAAGATCTGTCTTGGTTCAAATGTTATGAGCTGTCAAAGTTAACAGAATGTCTGGAGAAATCTAGACAGCACCTCCCTGCTTTAGGTACTGATTAAATCCAAGAATTCCAGTTAATTCTGTTCCTAATCTGACAAAACTTTCTGTTACAAAGTTGTAACACATCTCATAAGCTTTCCAGAACTACCTCACTTTATATTTTTGGATTATTATGCAGGAAGTTATGTTCAATTTACAGAGAGTTTACAGAGAGTGTTTGCTCTGCCCTGTTTTCTGGATAGTTTCAACTCTACTGCATTTTTCGAGTGGTTAAGGGATGAAACACCTCTGGACCTCAACAGAAGAGTTGTAAAGATCTTCCAAAGCTGTCCATAAATGTATCATATTACCATGACCTCGAAAGAACTCAACCTCTAACCTCTGATCAACTTCAGCCCTAATTCAGCTGAAACCAGATACTCTGTCCTTAACAACCCATAAGTTGAAAACTTGTTAACTTTGAACATCCTGTTCAAGGCAAGGAGTTACATCAAGTTTTACTACTTTGGATCAAAACCTTCAAGTTTTAAAAGAAGTTGTTCATTTAATGGGGTGTGACGTCGATGCGTCACCAGATCATGTCGGTACTACGTCCTCACAAAGAAAAAACCTATACCGGACTTAGCCGGCTTCGTTATTTCAGTGGCACTAAACGTCACTCGCACACGGATGCTACACGTCTACCGTTTCGTGGTCAGGATACCTGCAGAAACTCAAACAATCGTCAGACTCGGCTGCACACCGAGCCCGGAATCCATACAGTTCGTACACCCGGCCGTCATCACTCGCCCGGATGTTCTCAAGACAAACACGCCTTGAGTTACGTGTTCACGTTTCAGACCACGTGACGGGGTCTCCCAAGTTGCACCACGCACGCCAGGGATAGACGTTGCTCGAATACCCCAAACGACATGAAGAGTCGTAGAGGATATTTAAGCGAGTCGGGTTACCTGCCACCCGGGGGGCTCCACCCTTCAGCTTGTGTGCACTGGTGGACAGCGCTTATGTGTACCCCCCAAGACATAAACGTCCCGAGATACACGATTTTCTGACATAATCAAATAGGTTAATATGCCACTTTCTATATGCTAATAACATCCTTATACGGGCTACTAACTCGTTCCTCACTGGATTTTTGAAAAAGATGACCTTTGTACTGTGTTAAACCTCAAGCGAGCTCTGATACCAACGCTGACACGACCCCACGGTCTTGTCGAGCAAGGATCACGCTGAGGGGTGCTGCGTTGCACAGCACCGGATAACACACGTCAAAGGTACAAAGCGGAAGCGAAATTTTATTACATAAACAAGTTATGAACATGTTTACATCAAAATAAGTTCAGTCTACACTCACGGGCGTAGACTAAGCATCAAGTCCACGTTCAGCCCTTGAACGTGTCCTTGCTAGCACACATGCACACTAACTCTGCGGCGTGCACGACTCCCACTCGACGGGGTTCCCCTCCTGGGGTTCCGTCTCCTCTTCGGGAGTCCCTTCCTCATAGAACCCTGCAAAAGCTTCAAACACAAGCAGTGAGCACGAAGGCTCAGCATGTCTGACCCGTCTCACCTAAACATGGAACTTCTACATGAGGGGTGATGGGTACATGAGGAAAAATCATTTGCAAAGGACTCGCCTAATTAGTGGAACCTTACTTTCAAATTTTAGCAGCAGGTTGTGGAGAACCTTACGCTAAAGCACATGAGAGAGCCGCAATCAAACAAGAAACACATTTCTCTCATGTACTTTTCCCAATGTTGAAATGAACTTTAGTTAGCTCTAAACTACATCAAATCATTAGCAATCAGAGTCCATCTTTCAATCAGCAACATTTTAACATGTAACTAGCCTGTTCTTTCTACGTCACGGTACAGTGAACAAGTGGTACTCACTGACCGCGAGGGACGGCGATTATAATCGATTTACACCTGCAGGGTTACCCGAACAACCCGTCACGTACGCCCGTACTCAATGTTGCCTACAACAACCATCACGGACGTCGTACGCGGCTACCTTTCACCCGTTAGCCAAATGTTGAAACGGTCCAATCGTCCCGAGCAAGAGGTCTCTACACGCGCATCTCAGTGTCACCAGCCGATTTACACCTTGAGCTCTCAACCTACCCTCTGAACGACCAGCTATGCCTCAATACCCAGCTACCCGAGTTACATCAGTTTCCCGGTTCCCATATAGCCGATAGGTCTTCGGTACTGTTCTATCTTGTTCAACAGGCCCGCACACGGCTCGGTCCTCAATTGACACAAGCGGAGCTATAGCACACAGGCCCCAAAGTCCTGTTGCCCTTACTCTCCGCTCGGTCTCATTTTTCTTGCCATGTATATCATGTGCTATCTCTACCCGAGTCGAGTGCCCCTAGCCTATGCTCGCGAGTAGTTCCAACTACTCGACTTGTACCGAATCCTACTCTATCTTAGCATTGCAGTAGCTAACGGGGTTTTCAATCCTAATCCCAACCCATGGTTTTCTTGGCTATGCATTTGGGCTTCCAAACAAGACTCTAATGCAAAGAATATTAGTATTCAAAGATGTGCTCAAAACAATAAAAATTTGTAAAAAGGTTAATGCAAACCGGAGCTTGCCTTGCTGCTCTTGGTCGTAGGCTAGATGTTCCTCCGGAGTAACGAAGTCTAGGACTTTGGGTTCCTCTTCGACCTTAGCGACTACATGATAGAAGCAATATATGTATCAATTTAAATGCATTTGTATTGAGTTTGAAGTTGTGAAGTCTATAACCCTTGCTAGACAGACCTAATAATTGGGAAACTTTTACTGTGGCTTGGTTACAACCTAAACAGAGACTTGGTCAAGTTTTAGTTGCAGCAAAGCTCATTTGAGCCCTCCACAATTAATTATGTCCTTGACCTTAATTGGAACTCTTAGGGTGCTCTAAGGATTTTCATGAAACAAGCTATGACTTTCTGAAAACTAGATTTTCAGAGGGTTCTAATGGAGTTGGTCTCACTTAACTTCGAAGTTCCTAACTAAAGATATGAGCTAAACAATTTCAGAGAAAATTCTGAAAATGTTTTTGAACATTTTCTATTTTCTCTGGAACAGTTTCACTAATCACACCATTAGGTGGATTAAATGAGCTCCAATGGGTCTGAAATTTTTATGGTAGTTCAGGGATATTTCGGTGAACATCCCAGCAAAATTTCAGGATTTTCCTGCAAAGGATTCTCCAGTTAAAATTCCAGAGAGTTTAAACTTTGAGGAATTAATTCTGGAGAAATAAGGAATTTCATGAAGTGAAACTTGATTTGCTGGAAAGTGCTCAGAGAGATGAATCCAGCAAAATTTGGTTCACTCGATGTGGAGCTTTCTAGCCAAAGTTATGAGGATTTGAAGTTTGGAAGAATTCTGAAAATCGGGGAAAAGTTTAAATCTTGCGGGGGCCCGCGAGGACACGTGTCGAGCGCGGCAGTGTCCGGCACACCGGGGCTCACAGGGTATTTGCGTGCCAGCACACCAGATCCCGGCCGCAGCCCGATCCCGATTTAAAATATCTCCCGCTGACAGCTGGGGTCCACCGCTTCGTCAACCTCCCGACGCCCGCGCTCTGCCGCCGTGGAGCCTCGCCGGAGAGCTCGCCGCCGGCTTCTGTAAAGCTCCAAACTTCACGATTCTGGCCGCCCCTGCCTATTTCCACTCGGGGAACAGGATTCTGGGGTCAGCTCGTCATGACAACGGCCGCCACCTGGTCGGCGACGAGCCGCAACCTCGGAAGAACTTCGGTCGCGTTGTCCACCCTCCCTAGCACCTCCTCCGATCGAGCTAAGGGTCTTCGAGCATCAGTGGACCATAGGGAAGGTCGACATGAGCTCTACGGAGCTCGGGAAAGGCTGTGTTGGGCTGTCACCGTGCGACCTAGGCCGGAAATTGGGATTTCCACTAAAACTCGAAGAACAGCGGTTTCCCTCCACGGTTCTTCGTGGTTCTTGCTCCTATGGATCCGCACGGGCTACTAGAAGTGATCCTCTCCATGAGAGGACGAATGATGCAGTGTGGCTTATGAATTTCTCGGATCGGTGCAAACCTCCCTTTTGCACACCGTCGCGAAAACATGAAATTCCGGCTTGAGCAGCGCTTGTCACGCCGCCGGAGCTTACGGAAAAGAAAGAGGGGTTGAAGGCGAACCTCTTTGCTGTCTACATCTCCGTGAACGGTGGGCTGTGGTGGCCGGAAGGGCGGTTCCCGCAGAGGCGGCTTGAGCTGAACCGGCAGAGACAAGATCGCCACGGTGGAGCTCGGGGAAGACCGCGCAGGGTCTAGAACCGATGCGAAGGTGTTGAAGGTGTCTTGGCGCACCCGGTGCTGGTCTCAGATCGCCGAGAGGGTCACTGGATCGGCCGGGCGATGAGGAACCGAAGTTTCACTTGGGCGGCGAGGTGTTTCGGCGTTTTGGGTGGAAGTGCGACGAGGCAGAGATGGAAGGCGCCGGTGACCGCTCGGGCGGGTCGATAAAGACCCAGGGAGTTGGTTCCGCGGCTGAGATCGGCAAGCAGCTGGTGGCTTCGCCGCTTCTTCGCCGTGGCGGCAGCTGCAGCGCGCGCGGTTAACCGAGCTGAGTCTTCAGTCGGTTTCTTTTGCTTCAGTGGCTGACATGTGGGTCCCACTTCCAATTTTAACCTCTGAAATTTACTCCTAATCACTGTTGTAAACAGTGAGCCCCAAAATACCCCAAGTGATTCAAATTATTCACCCATGAGCCATTTGAATTAGTTAGAATTCAAATGGGGTTTGGTTTGAATGAATTTCAGCATAAGTTCAGTTTGAAATTCAAATAAAGTTTGAATTTCCCCCACTTAGCTCATGTCAAGATCAACTCCAAATGGAGTGAAAATTGGTGTGTGGGCTCACAAAAATGTGCTTAGTAAGAATATGCCTCCCACTTTTGAATTCATGGGATAAAAACAGTTTGAATTTGAATATGGTTTCAAACTGCCCTCTTTCTAGCTATACCCAAAATGACCTCAAAAAGGTTTTGAATTTGGGTGAAACTTGGCCTGGACATTCTTAGCAATGTGTAGGAGTTTTCATATGTCCAGCCCCTCTATATCACATGTGGGAAATACCCCTTTTGCAATGTGTGAATTTGTTCTCTAATGAGCATGTTGATGGTGGTTACTTGCTCTTCATTTGTGTTCATCATCTTTCCTCAAATGAGGTGTGTGGTGTGGTGATGAACACTTCAATTATGTGTCAAAAACTGAGGCCCTTACACTTGTGCTCGGAAGAATTGGTTGTTTATTCATGTGCAGGTATTGCTTGAGTTCAAGACATGGCTGGTGACGGGATCCTTGGACTAGTCTCAGGGAGGAGATGAGGTTCCAATAACCAAGTTCGGGAGGAGCTGTGGTTGAGTTGATCGGGAGGTCGCGCAGCATGTTTGGATCAAGGGCAGTGCATATGAAGGTTGCGTGTACGTCGTTGGAAGGTGTTTGCACGTGTGCAAGGAGTGCATGGACGTGGCAACATTGTTCCAAGGCGTGATGAAGAGAAGTGGACGTAAAGAATTGGTCGGAAAGGTCCAACCGGCTGGATTGCGTACTCAGGCTGAGGCTGAGTCGGATATGGCTCAAATATGGAAGATTTGAGTTGGTTATGATAGGATTTCATGCTAGGAACGAAGTTGAGTTGTTTTAGGAATGTTTAGTACGTTCCTAAGGTGTTTGGAAGTCTCACGATTGCTTCTATCTGCGAATAGGAGAGTCCTGAGCAGTTATGGTAAGTTAGGATACGAGTCCAATTAGGAATAGGAGTCCTAGATTGGATTGTTTAGCCTGAGGGCTGGCTATAAAAGCAAGGGAGGCCAGAGCTCTCGTGGGCAGAAAACTTTGGACTGTTCCTCTTGTCTTTCTATTGATTAAAGTTCATAGTTTCGAGGAGCTTTTGTGCCTTGTTCGTTTGACTTATTTTCGTCAAGTCTTTCTCGCCGAGTTTCTGGACAGACCGACGTTGCTTCGGTGTTTCGTTCATAACTCGAGTTTTACAGATCCGATTGACGTGATTCTTTTTGGGTTGTCTTCAAAACTAAATTATATATCATCTGTGAAATTTTCACGAGCTTCGGATCTGTAGTTTGTGATATACACGAGTTTCTTTGCAGCATTGCAGATCTGTTTTATATCGGGTAGAACAGATTGATCTTCGTTTAATGTTTTGATCGTATCTCAAGTTTTACTTCGTGTTTTCAAGTGATTCTTGTTGAATTAGATCCGTGACTTGATTCTCTACCTCTCTACTTGATTTGTCACGGTTGAACACGTTTGAAAACACTTGCACACACGGTTTCTTTAACCAATTGATTTTTTGCTGAGGGGTTTTTGTTGTTTCCGCTGCGAAAAGTTTTAATCTACCATTCACCCCCCCTCTGGTAGCTTTTCACGTGCTCTTCGATCCTACACCCTCGTCGAGGAGTTGCACGCGGGGTGCTGAGGTAGAGGCACGGTGGCGTGCACTCGGGTGGAGCCGGCCCGGTTCTGCACTACCAGGGGCTGGTGCTCGGGCTGTTGCAAGTGCTTGGAGCTTCTCCAAGGCTGACACTGCAGCAGTGCGGTCTCCACGAATCTTGAGGACGCCTGTTGGTGTAGGCATCTTCAGGACAAGGTAGCCGTAGTGGGCTACTGCCATGAATTGGTACAGGGCTGGCCTGCCGATTATGGCGTTGAAGTGGAGGTCGATTTCCACTACATCGAACAGAATGTACTCTGTCCGATAGCTGTCCGGTGCCCCAAAGGTCACCGGAAGGCTGATGTTGCCGTAGGGAACGACTTGTCCCGGCCCTACCCCTGAGAACGGGCTCGACGGGGTGAGCTTGGCCATCGGGATCTGCAGCTTCTGGAAAGCTGCGCGGCTGATGAGGTTCAGCCCAGCCCCGCCATCTACCAGAACGTGGTACATCCTCACGTTGGCGATGGTGGGTGCTACCAAGAGCGGTAGTTGGCCGGCCCCAGCCTTGTTCCTGGGGCAGTCGGTGGCATCGAAGCTTATGGGGGTTCCCATCCACTTGAGGTGCGGCACGGCACTTGGGAGAGGAGCCACCGACGCTACCGCTCGGCGCAGAGTCTTAACCGCGCTTCGGGACGAGGGGTCAGCGGACCCGCCGTAGATGACGTAGAGCATCTTCCTGCGCTCGTCATCGCTGGAGCTGGAGTCCTCATGGTTGCGCGCCTCCTTCATGGCGCGCTGAGGCTCCTGGAACTCCACTTGGTTGTCGACGTTGGCTTGGGTGTCGACCTTCTGCTTGCCCTCCCTTTGACGGAAGGGAGGGGCGTCAGCACGCGGTTGCTTCCCCTTGCGGAAGCGCTCCGCGAGCTTCTGAATCTCCCGGCACTCAGCAGCAGTATGGCTGCTGGTGTCGTGCATGGGCAGGGCTCGCCTTGGTCACCATATGGAGCTGGTGACTGTCGCTGCCTTTTGTCGGGGCGTGGCCCCCGAGCTCCGCTGGGTGCTGCTGCTGCAGCAACGGGAGCTGCGGTCGGTGGTTTCATGTTGCCACCGCCCCGGTTCTTGATCTTCTTGCTGCTACCATGGGAAGCAGCGCCAGATCCGGGCTGTCCTCCTAATTTGGAGGCTGGCTGTGAGTGCCAGTTCTGCCCTTCTGCTGCCCTGGCGCACTTGTCCGCCAGGCTGAAGAGCTCTGAGACGTCGCGAACCTCTCTGGTCACGAGCTTCTCAAGCATCTTCGTATCCCGTACACCCTGCCAGAACGCCACCACCACAGAAGCATTTTGGATATGCGGGATGGTGTTCCGTACCTGGGAGAACCGCTGGATGAAGGAGCGCAGCGTCTCTCCAGGATGTTGCTGGATGGCGTGGAGGTCGAGCTCCGAGCCAGGCCGGGTGTAGGAGCTGCCGAAGTTAGCAGTGAACTGCCGGCAGAGCTCTTCCCAGGAGGTTATGGAACCCTGGGGGAGATTCATGAGCCAAGACCGGGCTGGGCCGGTCAAGGCGACGGGGAAGTAGTTGGCCATGACGGCCTCATCCCCTCCTGCAGCAAGGATGGCGGTGGAGTAGATCTGGAGGAACTCCGCCGGGTTGACGCTGCCATCGTACTTCTCGGGCAGGTGCGGCCGGAACTTGCGCGGCCACTTCATGAAGCGAAGGTGTGGCCCCAGGGTCGCACATCCTGCTACTGTTGCTGCAGGTGTTGGTGCCGCGAAAGCTTGGTTCGCTGCTGGCACTGTATACCCCAGTATGGGCAAGGCTGCGCCATAAATCGGGGGCACCATTTGCAGGGCATATGGCTGGGGCATATGCTGCGTGGCGTATTCCTGGGCAGAGATCTCGTGGCGAACGTCTGCGGCTCAGGCTGGGTTGAGGCGGTCGACATGCTGTCGCCGGCCTCTTGGTTGCGACGCCTTTCTCATCGTCGCTCGATGACCACTCGGGCATCGTTGCCCAAGTGGCGTCATTCCAGCTCCGACCTCAGGTCCGCCGATGGGAGCCTTGTGGAGCGGGAATATGTCGTCTGCCCGTCAACCGTTGGCGTGCGCGTCAGCGACACAGCCGGTTGACTAGGACGTCGTCCACGCCGAAGTTGAGGGTTGGCGGCGGCGACGACGAGACGGTCTACGTTGTGAATCCACTGCTGGGTCGCTGACTGAGGCGCGTCCCCAGCAGGTGGATTGTGCAGTAGCGCTCGTGCTGCAGCTAGTGCGCCCCCGTGGGAGACACTCAGCGCTGCAGTGGATCTCACGCTCGCTGGACACTGCGCTGCCGGAGTCGGCTGCTGGCTCCCAGCTTGCGCCGACACACTCCGTCCTGAGTGTGTTGAGACGTAGTCCCTGCTGGTCAGCGTTCGTCGCGAACGTGGGCGGGGAGAGCTTGCAGCTGAAGGAAACTTCGTCATCTCCGTCGGCAGAAGCTCGTCGCGCAAGGGAAAAGCCCCCTACCTGGCGCACCAAATGTCGAAGTATGTAGCCGACACTTCCCTCGGGCCTGCTCTGGGCAGCCTGCGGAGGTTCTTTTTCGGAGGGGCTAGTCACTCAGGGAGAGCTTACGCGTTAGGGATGATTGAGGGAGAAGCTTGACGCAGGGATTTTTACGTGGTTCAGGCTGCCGGAGCGTAATACCCTACGTCCATGGTGAGCAGAGGTGCGTGTTGTATTGCTTGGTGCTCAGGAGCGAACCCTGCGTGAGAGTGTAAAATGTCGAACCTAAGGGTGCGAATGGCTGGAGTGCGAACCCTTGCTAACGTTGCCTACCCGAGCCTTTTATAGTCCAAGGCTCGGGCGGCTTACAAGGTGGGCCTGGGACCCGACAGGTGGTCCCGGGGAGATGGCCTGCCATCTACCGTATCCGCAGTTACGCCGGCAGTTGTCTCTGGCGAGGGCTTCTGAGTCTTCGTTCTGCCGTCCTGCCCATGCTGCAAGATAGTCGTAGTGGTTGGCAGGTGCGGCAGGGGATGTCTTTTCGCTGTGCTTATTGGCGGGCAGGCTCTGACGCGGCGCGCCAGTCTTCACTGCGATATGATTGGACGCAACGGCACCTGACAGAGGCGTGCTCCGCGTCTCCGCGCCTTGGGAAGGCGTGGGTCTTGAATACCTTGTACCGGCAAGGTATGGCGTGTCTTTACTCTTGCCGCCTACTGCGCGGGGGCAGGTAGCGCTGCTCAGCTGACCATGTGGCGGGCCCGGAGCTCTGCTCTGAGGAGAGGGAGGTCCAGCCCCGTGGGACACGTGGAGCCTTCGGAGCTCTCCCCGCGGAGGGGGGAGGTCCGGCTCTGCTAACCACGTGGCGGACCCGGAGCTCTCCTCTGAGGAGAGAGAGGTCCGACCCCGCTGGACACGTGGAGCCTTCGGAGCTCTCCCCGCAGAGGGGGGAGGTCCGGCTCAGTTGGCCACGTGGCGGGCCCAGAGCTCTCCTCTGAGGAGAGGGAGGTCCAGTCCTGCTGGACACATGGTGCCCTCTGAGCTCTCCCTGCGGAGAAGGGTGAGGTCCTTAGGCAGTTTCCCCTGTGCGCGAGGGTACCCCATATTGAGGGTACCGACAATATCCTATTCTATAATATGTTCCATGGTCACGTGTCCAAATCACGCCCTTAAATAATTTTAAACTGCTCCCAAAAACTTAGTATTGTTCTGTTACTGAACCAGATTCCAGCACTCTAACTACCACTTGAGACTGCCATACAAACTGTTCTGTTAATCTTATTGAGGCAAATGAATATTCGTTGGAAGGCCATAAAGGTCCTCTAGAAGTTTGGTATTCAATAGTTTGCCCAGTTTCAGCTCCAAATATTTTTTTCTTAGCTTTTCCAATGGTTGTAATTATGGGACAAAAACCATCCACCGAAACATTTTGGAGCTAGTCTTTTTTTTGGTATGGTTGGTATATTTTATAACCTATCTAGGCTATGAATTTTTGTTCCTTGACAAAAGTTTAGGAGTTAACTGCAGGGATGGTTTGACATTGTTTTCAAAACCTTCCCGCAGATGGCTGGTAAGCAGAATCCGGAGGAGATACGTGCTAAGGATGCACGCATTGCGGAGCTCGAGGAGCAAGCTCTAGCTTTAGATCAGCAGCTCCAGAAAGTTTTAGCAAAACTCGCTGAGGGTGAGGACTACATCCTCACCCTAAATCAACAACTCCAAGAGCTTCAGGAGAATAAAGCTGACCTCCAAGATGAGTTTCAAGGTGTTCTTGAGACGGTAGAATGGTTGGATCTACAGCTTATTGATACTAACGATGAGTTGATTGCGGCCAATGCCACCATCCAAAATCAGCAAGCCGCTTTGCTTGAGTCCGATGACACCATCCAAAATCAGCATGCTGCTATCAATGAACTTGAAGAAGAATTGGTTCAAGCTCACAAAGAGATCGAGCAACTTCTACTACAGCTCAATCTCGCGGTTGTCCCACCGGAAGGAGAAGAGGTAGGAGGAGAGGAAGGAGAAGGGGAAGCGGCGTCTGGACTTGACTATGAGGCCCCACCTTCTCCTATGGATGAGGACATCAAATTGGATGCGGATAGCCGTGTGCCACCACAGCAGCCCTAGTAACTTTAGTAGTCAAGTTATGTATATAGCTCTCACATCGCCTAGGAATGAACAACTAATGTATGCAAGTAAAGATAGTGTGTCACGAATATATGCAGCCCTAATATGAGAATTAAATTCATTTTCCTTAGGCAATTAATTTTGTGACCCCTCTTTTGTAACCAAACATCGTTGTACGACGGTTCGCATCAATGGTCGTATTTTGAGAAATGAAAACCGTTGTTTTCTTTAATTGTTCAGATCTGAATTTTAGTTTTTATTTGCACCATGTTATGTTGTGGAACTTGTTAATCCTTGTGATAAGTTTCAACTAACGGCGCTCGAATTTTTCTGTGTCGCAGAATGGTGCGTACATGAAACAACAATGAACCCGAGAACCCCAACGCAGAAGGATCTCCGCCACCTCCTCCACGTTGGCCGCTGTCATCGCGTCTATCTTGGAATCTCTACATGAGCAGACGGAGTTGATGAGGTCGCTTGTTCAAAACACCACAGGTGCAGGAACTTTCCGTCAAGGGCAGCAGCCACAACATGCTACGTATGAAGATTTCTTGGCCATACACCCACCTCTCTTCCATGACACAGTGGATCCTCTCGAGGCGGATCAATGGCTTCGTACTATTGAGTCCAAGTTTAGGCTTATCACTTGTGTGGATCATCAGAAGGCTCTCTTTGCCGCAGAACAACTCCGTGGACCGGCTGGAGCTTGGTGGGAAAATTACCAAGCTACTCTCATCAGGGGACATAAAGTTTTCGTGGGAAGAATTCAAGACAGCTTTTCGTGAGCAACACATCCCTGCCGGACTCATGACAAGGAAGCTTACGGAGTTCTTAAATTTGCAGCAAGGGAGTAGCTCTGTCCATGACTATTCCCGCAAATTCAACCACTTGGCTCAGTATGCTACTTACCATGTGACACGGATGAGAAGAGGAAGGATTGCATCTTCAAAGGGTTGAGTATAAAGCTGCAAGAATGATTGGCTCTCCACCGTTCCTTGAATTTAACTGAACTCGTGAGCTCAGCTATTATGATAGAAGATGCCATCCGCACCCACAAGGAAGAAAAGAAGAAGAAGAGGGTGATGACAGGGTCCTCAAGTCAAGGCCCGTCGAAATACCATCTTGCTATTCCCGCACCTACCAGTCAGAGGTACGCCTCTGTGCCTCAATGGGGAAATCATCATCCTTTACTGCAGCAGCCACAATCAGCACCTCGGCCATACCACCGCAAGATCCACAAGGTTTTTATCCCCCGTTATCGGGACCACAAAGTGCAAGACCGGGATTTTCTTCTTGCTACACTTGTAGTCGTTCAGGACACTTCGCGAGGGATTGACATGCTCAAATGCAGCAGCAAAATCCCCGCAATACTCGCTCTCAAGCTTATCATAAGAATCAGCCACCAAAGGGTAATGGTCCAAAAACCGGTCGGGTGAACTATACCTCAGTTGAGGAAATTCCGGTAGGAGACCATGTACCCGCGGGTATGTTTTCCATCTGCAGCCACCCTGCTATGGTTCTCTTTGATTCTGGTGCTACTCATAATTTTATAATAATGTCATATGTTCGTAAATATGGATTGTCTACATCAATCACAAAATCACCATATGTCATCATCTCACCCGGTGGGAAAATACAAATCAAGAGATTCGATCCGCACCTTTGAATTTTGGAGGGAGGATTTATCTTTCAAACCTTCATGTTCTCAACGGAAAAGGGATTGACGTGATTTTAGGGATGCATTGGATGAACCACAATCATGCCGTAATATATGTATCTTCCCGAATAATTCAGCTAGACTCTCCCACTCATGGCCGTACAATTCTTCAACTCCCTATTTATGAAATGACCAAATTTGAAATTAATCATGTGAGTGATAGGAAATTGGAAGACATCCCAGTGGTGTGCGAATACTCAGATATTTTTCGCGATGAATTACCGGGAATGCCACCCAATCGGGAAGTAGAATTTCGTATTGAGCTTTTACCCGGTACCGCTCCTATCTCACGAAGACCTTATAAAATTGCGCCAAATGAGTTGGCCGAGCTAAAAATTCAATTAAAAGACTTGATGGAAAAGGGTTTTATTCGACCAAGTTCATCACCGTGGGGTTGTCCTGCTTTATTTGTGAAGAAGAAAGACAAGTCTCTATGGATATGTGTTGATTATCGTCCTTTGAACGCCGTCACCATCAAAAACAAATACCCTTTACCTCGGATTGATATTCTTTTTGTTCAATTGGTTGGCGCCAAGGTGTTCTCAAAAATTGACCTTCCGTCTAGGTATCATCAAACTAAAATTCGACAGGAGGATATTCCACAGACGGCATTTTCTACTTGGTACGGCCTTTATGAGTACTTAGTAATGTCATTTGGATTAACAAACGCTCCTTCCTATTTTATGTATTTGACGAATTCTGTCTTCATGCCGGAGTTGGACAAGTTCGTCGTTATTTTCATTGATGACATTCTCATATACTGTAAGTACAAGAAGAGCATGCTGACCATCTCCACATCGTACTCCAACGACTACGTGACCATAAACTCTATGCTAAATTTAGCAAATGTGGATTTTGGTTACAAGAAGTAACTTTCTTGGGTCACATTATTTCAGCCAAAGGCATCGCCGTAAATTCGAGCAAGCTTTAATATGTATTGAATTGGAAGCCACCGAGAACCGTTTCGGAGGTTCGAAGCTTCCTTGGCTTGCCGGATATTATCGGTGTAAAAGCCCAAGAAAAGGGACTTGCAAAAACTTTTCATCACCTCACAACACCACAGTTCTTGTTGTGGATATCTTGTGAAAAGTTGTGAAGAGCAAGTAACCTCCATCAAAAGAGTGATTAGAGGAGAAAGCCCTAACTTTCACAAAGTAGAATTTCTACACATGAACATAAGAGGTTGAGCTCCCCCTAGGACTTAAAAAGTCTTGGGAAGGTTCAAGCCAAGTTTCATGCAAACCCAATACTTTTTGATGCAATTTTGGAGGCATTTGAAAAAGAGGCCAATTTGAATGTAAATTCAAATTTCAGCAACTTTCCTCCCTCAATTCAAAAGTTAGCTTCATATTCAAACTAAGCACATTTTTCTGAGTTAGCCCACCAATTTTCATCCCCATTGGAGTTCATCTTGTCGGGGGCTAAATTTGCAATAATTCAAAACTGAATTTGAATTTCAGTTTAAACATGAAGCAAATTTAGCCAAACAAAGTTCAAATTTTAGAACTCAAATTCAAACCAAGACTTGGTGATTAAGTCTCACATTCAATTGTGAGTAGCTGAGGATATTTTGGCACAAACAGAATTGAGAAAAAATGAAAAAGGAATTAGAGGGGACGCCCCACCTGTCAGCAGTCTTAACAGACAAGTCTACCCAGAGATCTTTTCTCCTTCGGCCGAAACTGCGCGCCAGCGCACGGAAGCACCGGCGCCCGATCACCTCGCCCAGCCACCTCCTGGTTTTCTTCTCTCGCGCTGGCAACCGGGCAGAAGCTCGGCCCCCCCTCCACGTGACCCCCTCTCCACGTAGCTGAGCCATACGAGTTGCTTCCTCTGCACGAACAGCACCGCACAAGGCTCTGTTTCGCTCACCGGCGCCGCTCCTCCGATTTCCACCGTACACCGGCGCCTGCTCGGCCTTTGCCCGAGCCACCAACACAAAAAGTGAGCACCAGCGCGTTCTCTAGCTACCCACCCTGCTACTTCGCGGCATTGGCGCTTCGTTTAGCCACAATTCTACGATTGATGACGAGAACCGAGGCTCACCGGCGGGAAACCGAAGTTGCTCTCCGTGGACAGCACACCACAGCCCCTTTCACTGCCCATTTTCCACACGAATCGTGCGCCTTCACCTCCAGATCGTGTAGCTGCAACCCTCATGGCAAATGATCGATCGAGCGTGGAGAATTCCCAAGGTTCCCGAAAGCTAGTGTATGCGGGTAGGGTTCAGTCTACTCCGAAATTAGGATTTCACGGTCCACCCCAGCTCGGGCGAGCTTGCACACACCTTCCTCACTTCCTAGCGGCCCTCCTCGACCAAGAATCAAGTGGTATGGTCCAGAAATGACCGGGTTCTTGTTTTTTTTCGGGCCGCCATGGAATAACATCTCGGGTCACCGTGGAGCTCTATGTTGCTGACCTTTTCACGGGGTTTGGCGGCCATGTTTGACACCCTCGAGCTCCCACGGTGCTCTCCGATCTTTTCCGGAACGTTTTGATGCGGTGTAGCGCATTCCCGACCACGCCGGAACCCTAACAGCCGCTGCCACCGTCGGGCGCCCTGTTCCGGTGAGCTACGGCCGCCGGTGACACCCGAGCTGAGTTCAGCGTCGCGAGTAAGGATGGGGCGACGAGTCTGAGGTCGGGAGATGGCCGGGAAAGCAATTCCGGCGACGCTCGCCGGAGGACGCCGCCACGGGCCCTGTTTGGCGCGAGGAGGAAGAAAGCCTGCCGGGTGGGAACCACTAACAGGCATTTAAACTTTTCAGGGATTTCAGTTTCTAGTTTAAACTTTGGAGGGACACAACTTGGTGTAGGAGAATCCAAAAATTGTGAAACAAATTTTGTTGGATTCCTCTAATAGGGTACTATCCAAATATGAAACCCAATTTTTATGAAACCCATTATTTAATCCTGGAAAGTTCTTTAAAGCTTTTCAGCAAATGAATTTTAGAGAGAGTTTGGTTCATCCAAAAATCCTCAAATTTTGCCAGAATATTCTATAGGATGTTAGTGAACGCCTGTAAAAGTTTCAGACCATTTGGAGTTGATTTGATCAGGGAAATTCAGATTTGAAGATGCTATATTCACTTAAATACAGAAACATTTTCAGAGAATTTCCAAAACTTGGAAATTCAGTTATGGGCAAATCTTAGCTCCAAAAATACTAGGAAAATTCATGCAAAATCTATGAGCTATAATTGAAATTTTAGTTCACTAAGTTTGGCATGAACATGGGTGTTACCTCAGAATTAATTCTTCTTTGCTTAATTGTTTAGAAAATAATTCTGAACAAACCACTCAATGAAAAGTGCTAATTTTTTGTCCAGAGGGTTTTCTTGTGACAAGGAACTCACACAAAAATTCTCAGCTCCATTGGAGCTCTGGATCACCCCTGTTCTGCTTAACCACTTGAGGTGATCAATATGGAAGAGGGGGAAAACCACTTAGCACATGATCATGTGCTTAGGTCCAAACCCAAACCACTAGCCCCAGTTCCATTTTAAATTTTTAAACAGAGTTCCAGTTTTTTAAAACTTATTATTAGAACATGTAGCAAAATCTTTACATTTAAACTTATGTGCATATTCATTAATGTGTAGTCGCTGAAGGCGAGGAGACTCCGGAGGTGCTCGACTTCCGCCTTCTGGACGAAGACCTAACTACTGACCAGCGGCAACAAGGCAAGCCCCGGTTTGCATTAACCCTTTTATAAAGTTTTTGCTTTGTTTACATGTCTAGTGTGAAGTATGAATGTGCATTAGGTATAGGGTGGATGGAACCCCACTTGCATAACCAGAAATTTTCCCATAAGAGTGAGGGTAGTGTCTAAGACCTCGAGTAGACAGGCTAGGCGTAATGATTCATAGGACTTCGGTACAAGTCGAGTAGTTGGAATCTACTCGTGAGTTAGGCTTGGGACACACGGGTTCAGTTCGAGGGATGCGAGATCACTTTAGTAATGAAAATGAGACTAGGCAGGGGCTAGGGCGCAGCAAGAGGAAGTCTTGTGTGCGCGGCCCTGTCCGTGTCGATTGAGGACCGATCCGTGTGCGTCCCTGCTGAAAAAGTATTGAACGTACCGAAGGCATATCAGATATATGGGCCCCGATAAACCGATGTAGCCTAAACCTCCCGGCGTCGAGGCATAGCACACCGATTTATAGGTGTAGGTTGAGGGCAGCAAGGTGGAAATCTGCTAACGGGCATAGAGAGATGCTCCGTGTAGGGAACCTCCTGTCCGTTTTGGTGCGACCGGTTCGACGTTTGGGCTGTTGGGTGAAAGGTTGTCCCGTACGACATCGAGTGAGCGTGCTGTGCAGCTCCACGGGTGGGCGTACTTGACGTGCTCTTTGGGTTTCCCTGCAGGTGTATATCGAGTCGATTCGCCGTCCCTCAGACGAGTACCGCTTGTTCACTGCATCGTAACGTAGATAATTTATGGAATGTCATGATTCAATATTGCTGTTATGATATAATTGTATTGCTACATGTTTGCCACCAAATATTGCTTACTAAATTTCAGATTCCTGAACTGTTAACTTGTTGCTAAAAGATGAATTAAGGATGAACTTGTAGGCGTGTCCATTTGATGCACTGTTACTATCCTATTTCATTGTACACCTCATGTAGAGTTTCATGCCTAGGTGAGTCGGTTAAGTCTTGTTGAGCCATCGTGCTCACGGTTGCTGCTTAAGTGTTTTTCAGGTGAGGAGGGACCCACGGACTCGGGTTACGAGTCCACCGGCGAGGGTTACCCTACATCGGGGACCACGGCTGAGTGGGAGCCGTACACGCCGCGCTGAGCTGAGACGTGCAGCTAGTGTGGGTTGCCCTAGGGCTGGGCAACCGACTTTTGCTAGATAGGCAGGCGTGAGTTGTATAATTTAGACTTTCACTGTGTAATATAAACAATAGTTTGTAACTGAAGTTTGTACCTGTTTGTACAGTTCAGTTGGTTTGCCATGTAATATATTGTGTCCTTATGACGTGTGCTGTCGGGTGTCGCATCGTGCGGCATCACCCTCTGCGATCCTGGATGAGCGGATCCCGGTCCGCCACAGCCTGGTATCAGAGCTGCATTGGGGATAGCACAGTACTTATGGACTGTATTACGGGAAAACTTAGGTTTACGGTGAGGAATCGGTAGTTTGCCCAAATAAGGACTATATTAGCATAGTTACTTAAAGTGGCAAGACTAAAATGTGTTTTAATTCTAAATTTTCATTATGTAACGACGCACCTACACTTTGGTAAGAATGTTAAGGAACGCCACCGAAAGCGGTTCAATTTCGGTTAGCTCCCCTGACGAGGCACGTGGTTCAGGGATTGGTCTCACAGCTTGGTGTGAGACGTCAATATGAAACTCTTGGACTCGTCATGTTCCTGAGTTTATATGAAACGCTGATACCTAGCGTGCATTAGGCAAGTAAGTGGAGACCCCATCGCGTGGTCAGTAACGCGAGAGTGTGTTCGTCTGGAAATAGCCCAGGAGGACATACGCAGCGCTTGCCATCGGCGTGCCCTGCAGGGCAGTAGGTGGTATCTGTTGGGTTGATAACATTCCCAACCGTGACGACCCGTTCATGACATACTCGGGTTCCCCGTCGTGTGGTGTTGAAACACGATCACGTACCTTGAGACGTGACCTAACTCAAGGACGGCCGTATGGCAATGATACGGGCGTTTGTATTTACTTTTAAATATGGAACTGCCTGAGATGAAACAACCTTTGAGTGCATCACTATTGTGTGGTCTTCTGCAGGTACTAACCACATATGTATCCGTGTAGTAAACATGTGCGAGAGACCGTTTAGTGCCACACTTGAGACGTATATGCCGGTATGATCCGGTTAGGATTTTCTTTTGTGACTTCGCGAGGGATTGTCATGCTCAAATGCAGCAGCAAAATCCTCGCAATCTTCGCTCTCAAGCTTATCAGAAGAATCAGCCACCAAAGGGTAATGGTCCAAAAACTGGTCGGGTGAACTATACCTCAGTTGAGGAAATTCCGGTAGGAGACCAAGTACTCGCGGGTATATTTTCCATCTGCAGCCACCCTGCTATGGTTCTCTTTGATTCTGGTGCTACTCATAATTTTATAATAATGTCATATGTTCGTAAATATGGATTGTCAACATCAATCACAAAATCACCATATGTCATCATCTCACCCGGTGGGAAAATACATATCAAGAGATTCGATCCGCACCTTTGAATTTCGGAGGGGGGATTTATCTTTCAAACCTTCATGTTCTCAACGTACAATGGATTGACGTGATTTTAGGGATGCATTGGATGAACCACCATCATGCCATAATATATGTATCTCCCGAATAATTCAGCGAGACTCTCCCACTCATGGCCGTACAATTCTTCAACTCACTATTTATCACATGACCAAATTTGAAATTTATCATGTGAGTGATAAAAAATTGGAAGACGTCCCAGTGGTGTGCGAATACTCAGATATTTTTCGCGATGAATTATCGGGAATGCCTCCCAATCGGGAAGTAGAATTTCGTATTGAGCTTTTACTTGGTACCGCCCCTATCTCACGAAGACCTTATAAAATGGCGCCAAATGAGTTGGCCGAGCTAAAAACTCAATTAAAATACTTGATGGACAAGGGTTTTATTCGACCAAGTTCATCACTGTGGGGTTGTCCTGCTTTATTTGTGAAGAAGAAAGACAAGTCTCTATGGCTATGTGTTGATTATAGTCCTTTGAACGCCGTCACCATCAAAAACAAATACCCTTTACCTCGGATTGATATTCTTTTGTTCAATTGGTTGGCGCCAAGGTGTTCTCAAAAATTGACCTTCCCTCCGGGTATCATCAAATTAAAATTGGATAGGAGGATATTCCAAAGACTGCATTTTCTACTTGGTACGATCTTTATGAGTACTTAGTAATCTCATATGGATTAACAAATGCTCCTGCCTATTTTATGTATTTGATGAATTCTGTCTTCATGCCGGAGTTGGACAAGTTCGTCGTTATTTTCATTGACGACATTCTCATATACTCCAAGTACAAGAAGAGCATGCTGACCATCTCCACATCGTACTCTAACGACTACGTGACCATAAACTACTCTATGCTAAATTTAGCAAGTGTGGATTTTGGTTACAAGAAGTAACTTTCTTGGGTCACATTATTTCAGCCAAAGGCATCGCCGTAAATCCGAGCAAGCTTCAAGATGTGTTGAATTGGAAGCCACGAAGAACTGTTTCAGAGGTTCGAAGCTTCCTTGGGCTTGCCGGATATTATCGGAGGTTCATTCCAAACTTTTCAAAAATTTCCAAGCCTATGACAGACTTGCTTAAGAAGGACACTAAGTTTGTGTGGAATGAGGTATGTGAAGAGGCATTCCAAACTCTCAAGAAGCACGTAACCGCGGCCCCTGTGTTGGCTCAAACCGACATCACGAAGCCATTCGATGTGTATTCTGATGCTTCCAGTACGGGTTTGGGCTGCGTGTTGGTGCAAGATGACCGAGTTATTGCTTATGCTTCAAGGCAACTTCGTCCTCATGAACAAAATTATCCTACTCATGACATGGAATTGGCTTCCGTTGTTTTAGGCTTGAAAGTGTGGAGACATTACCTTCTCAGAAATCTCGTACACTTATATACGGATCATAAGAGCTTGAAATATATTTTTACTCAAAGTGATCTGAATATGAGGCAAAGAAGGTGATTAGAATTAATCAAATATTATGAATTGGAGATTCACTATCATCCGGGAGAAGCCAATGTAGTTGCCGACGCCTTTAGTCGTAAATCTTATTGCCACAATTGCCAAATTGATGCTTAAATTTATGCTCTGAAAGAGGAACCAAGTGTCAGAATAATACCACATGGGGCAATATATTTAAAAGTCCCAAAAAATGCAAAGTGAATAAAGTGAATGTTGATTCTCATTTGTGTTTGGAATGCATGAAAACGAGACTTACAAAAATTTTATACACGTGATGATGCACATGGGTGTCCAACCAAACGAGCTCTCATGTTCATTTGAAATGTGTTAACCCAAGGCTGAATTAAAAACCATGTGTAATGTTATCATGTGTAAGAGGGGGCTTAAATTCATATTTGAACTCAAATGTTTCCCTCAAGTTGCTGCCAAAAATTTGGAGCACACATGTATCCTCATATCTTTGAATTCGAGGAAATTCATGGTGGCCACATTCTGATTTCATAGTGGGACAGAGAGGAACTAAACATGATCATTTCCAAATGTGAGCTGAATTTAAATTGGAAAGTGAACTTCACACTGGATTTGGTTTATTCAAATTTCCGCCCACGTTTAAACTTCCGAAATATCAGATTGAGGGGATTTACATGAATGAAGACCTTTTGGAAACATTTGGAGTATAAGAAGAGGAGTAAAGTGGGTAGACTCCACATGTCATTGGGCCGCTTTAACTAGCTCCCGAAGACTTCCTCTGTTTGGTGTCGAACACCAACCGAGCTCTCACAGAGCGCCACCGAGGGCGGCAACCTCCAGCTTCTTGCATCGAGCTGGCGACCTGCTCGTGGCTTCAACACCTCACGCCGTGATCCTCTCACTCACCAACCGAGCTGCAAGCGGAGGCCACATCCTCGCTGCTTCCGTCGCGCTGGCGACCAGGTGGTGGGATTGAGTAGCTCCCGACAAGATCTTTTGCTCACAAAAACAGCAACCCCGGGCGTTATTTTCCCCTCGCACAGGAACTGATCAGAGAGCTCCGAATTTATAGTTTTGAACCTAACGGAAGGTTAACTCCCAGTAATCAAATTCAGTTTGTGGGAATGGACTTGAATTTTTAACTTGCAGATGGGGATCCACTGTTGTTTAGGGGGGAGACTACCGGTGCGACCCGCATGTCATTGAAAACAGAGAACAATCTGATTTCTGTTCTATGTGCGCTTGACACCGAGAAGCATGCAGCTCCACTGAGCTGCCTCTGTGCTTGCTCACCGAGGCGGTTTCCTTAGTCTTCGGCTGCATGACAGACCCCGAGGCTGCACAAACCAAACGCTGTTTCCCCTGCTCGCTAGCTATCGCACATTCAACAGAAGAAAACACGCTCCCTCGCGCTCGACCGAGAAACAGCACGAGGCGCCGTCACTGCCTCATCACTGATCACCCTCCGATGGGTTTAGCGCCTAGCTGAGCCGACCAGAGGATGTGCCAGCCTCTACTCGACGTCGTCCGAACCTCCCCAGCTTGTGTCCATCGTCCTCCGGCCGCTGCCGAGCCAACCTTTTCCCCTCGGTGCAGCATGAAGTCGCCATCACTGCTCCTCGTCTTCCGGCCGCTCCAGAGCCTCTCCCGCACGACCAAAACCACCCTAAGGTGCGCCATGATGTCAATATCGTGCTCCCATAGTCCCCTTGCTCGTTCCCACAGCCGGCTCGCCGAATTTTTAATTTTTGTACCAGTGTACGTGAAGAACCGCCTAAACTAGAATCTGAAAATTCGCCCAAAGTGCTTGATCGTCCTTTCTCTGGCTCAAGGTACATCATCCGGAAACCCTAGCGCCCTCCCACACCAAAGTCCAAAGCAAACCGGACACCACACGCCCTGGGCGACGAGAATTCGACGCCGGCGGCAAAAATGGGTCGGTCCTCCGGTGACCACCCTCTTCCTGCCGTTTTTTGCAAACAATAGTATGCGATGTTATACGACCACTAGGGATGCTGTATGGCAGCTTGGGCTGTTGAAATCGGCTAGGGACACACCGGAACGCGTCGATGCCGCACCACCGAGCGCCTCCATTAGTGCCGACCCGTTTCTGGCCATTTTCACGCGGTGAGACCTTGCTCGGCAGCTGCGCCACGTTCCAACAGTCGTGTAGGGTCAAAGCGGAGCAAAAACGGTGGAGAAATGAGAGAGAACAGGGCGCGCCATCCCCCTGTTACGGCGTGCGCGCGGGCTCTGTCCCGTGGTAGAAGAAGGGTCTGACCTGTGGACCCCACAGTCAGCCAACATTAGGTTCCAGAAAATGTTCAAACTTTGAAAATTCATAACTTTGTGTAGGAAACTCCAAATTGGGTGATTCAAATTGGGTTAGATTCAGTTTGCAATGATCTATTCAAATTCGTACCCAAATTTGTACGAAAGTCAATAATGAATTCTGGATAATTCTTTTAAAGTTTTCTGTAAAAGAATTATGGAGGAAGTTTGGGTAAGCCAAAAATCCCCAAATTTTGCCACAATATTAGTTAGGGTATTATTGAACTTCCAACAACGTTTCAGCTCATTTAGAGTTGATTTGAGTAGGATTTTCTAGAGTACAAGCTGTTGTGTTCAAAAGTGTCCAGAAACATTTCAGAAAAGGTTTCTACTTTGTAAAATCCATTCTAGGCAATCCTTAGATCCAAAAATAGTGAAACAAATTTTTCTGGAATCCATAGAAAGAGTACTTTACAGACGAACAATGTGCTTGCTATGAAAATGCCCAGTATTTTCTGTGGAATTCATTTTATTAAATCCTTTACGGATTAATTCCAGGAAGGATTCTCTATGAAAAATTCCCAATTTTGGGCAGCAAATCTTTTTCCTAGTTCCTGATCTCCAGTAAAATTTTAGTATTTTCGGAGTTGATTAAGAGGGATTAATAAGTAGGTTATCTCAGGGTTAAATAAATTAGTTAAAATCCCAAAGTCAATGTAAAAGTTCCAAAACTTGTAAATAGAAAACTTGAGCTATGAATAAAAGTTGAGTTTATATTCAAGAAATGGGACTTACAATAACTTTGTGTTATCATGAAAGTGTGGGCATGTGCAATAAAACCTTGAATTCAGTTTGAATTAAGAGGGTCACTTCAAAAGGAAGAATGGCATTTTAAAAAGAGGAAATTCAAACTGTTGTTTGAGAAGTTGCATTTGCAATGGCCAACTCAAAGATCAGAGGGCATATTTGAATTCCTCAGGTCCAAATTATGAGGGAGGCAAATTTTGAGCAAATTTGGAGGTGCATTGATATGATTATCAAAGGGACTTGTAAATTTCATCTAAATTTGAATTCAAATTTGAAACTGAGGCAAAACATGTCAAATTGCCAAATGGCTTTTGAATTTGAGTTCCTCATAGTTGAATTAGCAAAGTGCCAAAAATTGGAGATATTTTAGATAGGAACTGTGGAGGGACCAACCTGTCATTGAGAGGGGGAGGGAGTAACTTGCTGCTTAAGTTTCAGTCTCTGTGTATCGACTCACACTGAGCTGCCGAGCGAGGCTCCGGGCGCCACAGGGAGCAAACTGCTGCCACCTCCTCACCGAAGCAGCACGCTGGAGAGCTGCCTGGACGCCTATCCCTTCTCCTGTGCGATCTTCTGCCTCATCACCGACGCCTCGGCCTGCTTTTTCTCCCTCGCACGACAAAAGAACCGAGGACGCTGCCGCCTCGGGCGATCGACAGGGAACTGAGGAAAACCGAGCGCGAAGAGGGCAGCCAAGCCGTAAAACCACACGGTGAGCTCGTCCTCCACCTCCTAAGCACAGAATCCAGCGAGTTGCTGCATCCCCGACTCGAGACTGGCTCGTCGCCGCGGCGGTTTAACCGCACAGAGGGTTGGGGCGCTCGTGGACAGCCTAATCCAGGCACTTCCACGCCCAAGCAAGGCCACCCCCGGATGCGCGGGTGAACCCTCCTGCTCACCCCCAAGCCTCCAGTCGAGCTGTGAATCACCGAGAGCCAATTTAGGAATTTTCCTTCGGAGGCCGCAACCCGACTTTCTGGTACGCAATCTAGAAATTCTCCTTCCATTCTCAATCTTTGGTCCCGAAATTAGGCACAGAGGAGCTAAGCTAGATGGCGGTGATCTCCTCTTTTCAAACCTAGCCTAGAACTAATTTCGAGCTTTTCGAGCGGCGATCATGGCGGGAACCGCCGGGCGCACGGTGAGACCCCATCTCAAGCCGTTACCGATCCAGTTTGAGCCAAAGCCGAGCACCCCCCATGACTCACTGGTGCTTTAGAGCAAATACCCCGAGCCGTTGGCAGGCTAGGGTGCTCGGGCCACGGTGCCGAAGCCTCACCGAGGTGTGCGCACGTCGCCGACCGGTTTCCGATCGCAGGCAGCCCGAGGGCACCGCACAAGTGGATTGCTCGTCCCTGAAAACACCCAGGCGGCAAGTACCGAGCTGGGAGACGGCCGAGAAGACGACTCCGGTGAGCTCCGACGAGTTTCCGGTGAGGGGGCGGCGCGGGAAAGAAAATGGCCCGAGGAGGAAGAAGGTCCGGCGGGCCCCGCGTGTCAGCGACGGAGGGTTTAAACTGCTGATCAGCTGTGGCCCCGGGATCCTTTGCGACAGCGCGGAAAGTAGTCAGTGGCCCCGTGTGGCGTTATCCGAGCAGCTGACATATGTAGGATGGACCCACAGTCAGAGTTTGAACATTTCCCGAATTAATTTGAATTCCAGATTTAGTTCAAACTTTAGAACCTCATAACGTTTGCTAGGAAGCTCCAAATTTAGTGATTCAAATTGGGTTAAATTCAGGATGAAAAACCCTCTCCAAATATGCAACCCAATTTGTATGAAAAGCAATAGAAAATTCTGGAAAATTCTTTAAAGCTTTTCATAAAAAGAATTTTCGAGGGAGTTTGGTTCATCCAAAAATTCCCAAATTTTGCCAGGATATTCCTTAGGATGTTAGGAGACTCCTGTAAAAGTTTCAGATCATTTGGAGTTGAATTATTTAGGGTAATTCTAAATTCAAGTTTCTGTATTCAAATGAATACAGAAACATTTTCAGGAAATTTCCAAAACTTGGAAATTCAGTTCTGGCCATTCCTCAGCTCCAAAAATCCTAGGAAAATTCAGGCATACTCCCTGAGCTATGTATGAAATTATGGTTCACTTGGATTTGCATGAAAGTGCAATTTTAATAAGAATTAATTCCTTTATGCCTAAATGCTTGGGGAATTGTTCTGGGTGACCTAATCAGTGAAACATTCTGAATTTTGGTCCAGAGGACTTTCTTGTGACAAGGAACTCACAAGAAAATTTCCAGCTCCATTGGAGCCCTGGATCAGTAGTGTTCTGTTCAACCAATTAGGTGATCCCCACCCAAGTGATGAACCTCACTTCTCACTTGATGATAGTGCTTAGACACACACCCAAACCACCACCCCAGTGTCATTTTAAATTCTTGAACAGAGTTCCAGTTTTAAACTTGTCTTTAGCACTTGTTAACAAAAGTTTTATAATTAAACATGTATGCATATTCATAACGTGTAGTGATAAAACGTGGGAAGTGAAGGAGAAGTTGAGCATGGATCAACAAGCAAGAAAGCAGTGATTCAGCTTCAAGGCAGCAGCAATTAACTTCATAATCATCTGACTTTAGTCACCTGCAAAACAAAGGCAAGCCCCGGTTTGCATTTAAGTTGTTTTCTCAAGTTTTTACTTTGTTCACTACTATGGGTCTAAGTTTGCATGTGCATTAGGTCAAGGATGTTTTACACTCCAAATGCAGGACCAAATGAACCTTGGATTTAAGGATGGAAAGGGACACCGCTGTAGAATAATGCCGTGCTAAATAGTTTAGGACATCCGGTAGAAGTCGGGTAGTTGGAATCTACTTGCGAGTGATAGACGGGATTACACGGGGGTAGTCGGAAATAAGGCAAACTAAAGTTCACATTTCTAAAGATGAGACCGGGCAGCGGGGTTAGGCAGTGACAAGATGAGGTCTTGGTCGAGTAGCTCTGCCTGTGTCAGTTAAGGACCGAAGCGTGTGCAGCCCGCTGAGCAAGTTTTGAGTTGTGTACCGGATGCTTACTGATATATGAGAACCAGGAAACCGATATACCAGGTTCACTGGGCTGTAGAGGCATACCACATTGTCTCGTTAGACCTATGAGCCCGAGACGGCGCGACCAGTTCTACAGTCTAGTGTCCTGCGAAAGGTTGCCACATACGACATAATGAAGGATGCCAGGGTTGGGTCTTCAGAGGTGGGTGTATGTGTCGAGTTATCCGGGTAGTGTTTGATTGGAACCACCGTCCCTCGCGGTTATGAGTACCGCTTGCTCACTGTGTTGTGACGTAGTAAGCAAGTTGTGTGGGAACAGTTTGCAAAAGTATAATTGCTGCTATGATTATGTTAAATTGCATAAAAACCCTGTTTGAAGTAGAGATAGAGCAAACTAAAGTTATTTTCCACCTTGGGACAAGTAACATTGGAATGAAGCGTTTCTTGTTTGATTGTGGAGTTCCAATGTTGCTGGGCGCAAGGTCACTACTATTATGGCTAAAACTTTGAAAGTTAAGGATAAACTCGTAGGCGAGTCTTTTCGCAAATGACAGGCTTAAGTATTAGGTTACTTTCATTTAGAGTTTCATGTCTTAGGAGAGACGGTTATGTCTTGCTGAGCCTTTGTGCTCACTCTTGCTATATAAGTGGTTTTGCAGGTAAACCTCGACGCTATAAAGAGGGTTGTCCGGTGAGATTCGGGAACTTCTGAGTCATGTCACACTTGGAGAACCTAGCCGCTGCCATGTCTGTGTGTTGCTAGCGAGAGGAGTCCGCGGGCTGGACCTCTTCTCGAGTGCTTCTTAGATATTCAACGTGAGCTGTTTATAGACTTCCGCTGTAGCTATTTTATGTAAATTATTTACAAAGAACAATTGTAAGCTTCCGCTTTTGATTTATGTAATACAGGATTCCTTATATGTGTGATGTTCGGTGCCGCATAACACGGCACCACCCAATGCGATCCCCGGGCGAGGCGGCACGGCCCCGTGATCGGGACCGGGCCCTCTCATCGTGGTATCAGAGCCGCATCGGTAATAGCGCACGGAATATGGATGGTATTACGACAAAAACTTAGGATACAGTGAGGAAACGGTATTAGGCACACATAAGGACTATAGTAGTATAGTTACTTAAAGTGGCATTGCTAACTTACTTGTTGTAATTCTGAATTTTGATTATGTAACGACGCACCTACGCTCTGGTAAACATGGTAAGGAACGCCACCGAAAGCGGTTCAAATTCGGTTAGCTCCCCTGACGAGGAAAGTGGTTCAGGGTTAGATCTCACAGCTTGGTGTGAGATGTTAATATGAAACTCTTGGACTCTTCATGTTCCTGAGTTCATATGAAACGCTGATCCCTAGCGTGCATTAGGCAGGTAAGTGGAGACCCCATCGCGTGGTCAGTAACGCGAGAGTGTGTTCGTCTGGAAGTAGCCCAGGAGGACATACGTAGCGCTTGCCATCGGTGTGCCCTGCAGGGCAGTAGGTGATATCCGTTGGGTTGATAACATTCCCAACCGTGACGACCCGTTCATGACATACTCAGGTCCCCCATCGTGTGGTGTTGAAACACGATCACGTACCTTGAGACGTGGCTTAACTCAAGGACGGCCGTATGGCAATGATACGGACGTTTGTATTTACTTTCAATTATGGAACTGCCTGAAATGAAACAACTTTGAGTGCACCACTATTGCATGTTCTCCTGCAGGTACTAACCACATACGTATCCCGTGTAGTACACGTGTGCGAGACATCGTCTTAGTGCCACTGATAATACGTATATGCCGGTGTAATCCGGTTAGGATTTTTCCTTTAGTGAGGCTACATGACACGACCCCATTTGGTCCTGTCGAGCCAGGATCACGCTGAGCGGTGCTGCGTTGCACAGCACCGTATAACACACGTCAAAGGTACAAAGCGAAAGCGGAATTTTATTACATAAACAAGTTATGAACATGTTTACATCAAAATAAGTTCAGTCTACACTCGCGGGCGTAGACTAAGAATCAAGTGCACGTTCAGCCCTTGAACGTGCCCTTGCTAGCAAACACGCACACTAACTCTGCGGCATGCACGACTCCCACTCGACGGGGTTCCCCTCCTGGGGTTCCGTCTCCTCTTCGGGAGTCCCTTCCTCATAGAACCCTGCAAAAGCTTCAAACACAAGCAGTGAGCACGAAGGCTCAGCAAGTCTGACCCGTCTCACCTAAACATGGAACTTCTACATGTGGGTAATGGGTTACATGAGGTAAAAATCAGTTGCAAGGACTCGCCTAACTAGTAGAACCTTACTTTCAAGTTTTAGCAGCAGGTTGTGGAGAACCTTACGCTAAGGCACATGAGAGAGCCGCAATCAAACAAGAAACACATTTCGCTCATGTACTTTGCCCAAAGTTGAAAATAACTTTAGTTAGCTCTACGCTACAGCATATCATTAACAATCAATGTCCAGCTTTCAATCAACAACATTTTAACATGTAAATAGCCTGTTCTTTCTACGTCACGGTACAGTGAACAAGTGGTACTCACTGACCGCGAGGGACGGCGATTATAATCGATTTACACCTGCAGGGTTACCCGAACAACCCGTCACGTACGCCCGTACTCGATGTTGCCTACAACAACCATCACGGACGCCGTATGCAACTACCTTTCACCCGTGAGCCAGATATTGAACCGGTCCCATCGTCCCGAGCAAGAGGTCTCTGCACGCGCATCTCTATGCCGCCAGCCGATTTACACCTCGAGCTCTCAGCCTACCCTCTGAACGACGGGCAATGCCTCAATACCCAGCTATCCGAGTTACATCAGTTTCCAGGTTCTCATATAGCCGGTAGGTCTTCGGTACTGTTCTAGCTTGTTCAACAGGCCCGCACACGGCTCGGTCCTCAATCGCACAAGCGGAGCTACTGCACACAGGCCCCAAAGTCCTGCTGCCCTTACTCTCCGTTTGGTCTCATTTTCTTGCCATGTGTTTCATGTGCTATCACTACCCGAGTCGAGTGCCTCTAGCCTATGCTCGCGAGTAGTTCCCACTACTCGACTTGTACCGAATCCTACTCTATCTTAGCAATGCAGTGGCTAACGAGGTTTTCAATCCTAACCCCAACCCATGGTTTTCTTGGCTATGCAGTTGGGTTTCCAATCAAGACTCTAATGCAAAGAATAAAGGAAACAAGTATGTGCTCAAAACAATAAAAATTTGTAAAAAGGTTAATGCAAACCGGAGCTTGCCTTGCTGCTCTTGATCGTAGGCTAGTTGTTCCTCCGGAGTTACGAAGTCTAGGACTTCGGGTTCCTCCTCGACCTTAGCGACTACATGATAGAAACAATATATGTATCAATTTAAATGCATTTTGTCTTGAGTTTGAAGTTGTGAAGTCTATCACCTTTGCTAGACAGACCTAATGACTGTGAAACTTTTATTGTGGCTTGGTTACAACCTAAACAGAGACTTGGTCAAGTTTTAGTTGCAGCAAAGCTCATTGGAGCCCTCCACAATTAATTATATCCTTGACCTTTAATTGGAACTCTTAGGGTGCTCTAGGAATTTTCATGAAACAAACTATGACTTTCTGAAAACTAGATTTTCAGAGGGTTTTAATGGAGTTGGTCTCACTTAATTTGGAAGTTCCTAACTAAAGATATGAGCTAAACAATTTCAGAGAAAATTCTGAAAATGTTTCTGAACATTTTCTATTTTCTCTGGAACAGTTTCACTAATCACACCATTAGGTGGATCAAATGAGCTCAAATGGATCTGAAATTTTTATGGTAGTTCGGGGATATTTTGGTGAACATCCCAGCAAAATTTCAGGATTTTCCTCCAAGGGATCCTCCAGTTAAAATTCCTAACAGTTTAAATTTTGAGGAATTAATTCTGGAGAAATAAGGAATTTCATGGAGTGAAACTTGATTTGCTGGAAAATACTCATAGAGCTGAATCCAGCAACATTTGGTTCACTCGATTTGGTGCTTTCTAGCCAAAGCTATGAGGATTTGAAGTTTGAAGGAAATCTGAAAATCGGGGAAAAGTTTAAACTCTTGGGGCCCGCGGGGACACGTGTCGAGCGCGGAGGTGTCCGGCACACCGGATCTACCACACGTGTCGAGCGCGGAGGTGTCCGGCACACCGGAGCTCACAGGGTATTTGCGCACCAGCACAGCCGATCCCCGGCCACACCTGATCCCGATTTAAATTCTTCAGCCGCTGACACGTGGGCCAGCCGGCTTCGTCTTCCTCCTGCCGTTCTCTCGCGCCCGCGCCGCAGACCTCGCCGGAGCAGACTCGGAGCTCGCCGGCTCGCCGCTGCCGGACCTCCCATGGGCTGAAACTCGCCGCCAGGGGGTTGTCGACGTCGAGGAACACGCCGGTGGTGTCAGGTTGAGCTGGGGGTGACCGGAAATAGCTCGGCGACGTGCCGCGGCCTCGGTTGAGGTTCGGCGCTGTCGACCGTGGGTCCTAACCCGCCAACACCCCGAACAAACGGTCCTACAGCATCAGTGTACCTCTAGGAAGCTCGACAAGGTGCCAAAAGGGTTTAGAAATGGCAGCAAGTCAGTCGGCACCGTGTGACCGATCGTGTCCGCCATGACCGCCCTATATCGAGCTCGAAATTCGTTACTCCTAGACAGTTTTACGCTACGGATACAGAAAAGAACTTGATCGCCGGCTAGTCCAGCGTCTATGTGCAAGATTTGATGACCTCCGAAAGATCATAGGGCGAGAATTTAAAGAAACCGTACCGGAAGCTCGGGTTACGGTCGCCGGAGCAAAAACTAGAAATTCTCTGCGGATTCTTCACGGTTGGCTTCCAAACTTGGAGGAGAGCAGCACGGAGGTCGCGCGCTCCTGTTGCCTCTCTTGCTGGACCGTGTAAATTCCTGTGGAACACTGTCCACGGGCGCCTGACTCTCGGCTGAGGCTAGGTCGCCGCGGTGGCGATCGCTCTTGGGCGAAGGAGGTCGGAGCTCGGGGTTTCTGGTGTTGGGGAGGTGAAGCGCGACCTCAGGTGGCTGTCTAGCAGCTCAAGGACGAAGGAGGAGATGGTTTTGCTGATTTTCCCGATTGAGCAGAGAGCTGCGGCGAGAGACAATGCCGCTGCTCGGGTTTGCCCGCGAGAAGATAAAGCCGGCCGACTCCTGCTCGGCTGAGGCGGTGCCGGTCGCATGGGGGCGCGAGCAAGCCGCCCCGGGCGCCAGCGCGTGGAGGGGGAAGCAGCTGGTGGCGCCGGTAGCTGCTCGGTGGCACAGCCGACAGCTGCTCGGTGGAATTTCCCACCGAGACTCTGACTTTGATTGCAAGTTTCTCCTTCTTCCCTCTATGACATGTGGGTCCCACCCGGGGTTTTAACCTCTGAAATTTACTCCTAATTACTGTAGTAAACAGTGAACCCCATAATACCCCTGGTGATTCAGATTATTCACCTTTGAGCCATTCGAATTGAATAGGATTCAAATTGGGTTTGGTTTGAGTGAATTTCAGCACAAGTGCAGCTTTGAATTCAAATGAAGTTTGAATTTTTGCCCCACTTAGCTCATGTCAAGATCAACTCCAAATGGAGTGAAAATTGGTGTGTGTGCTCAGAAAAATTTGCTGAGTAAGAATATGCCTCCCACTTTTAAATTCATGGGATAAACACAGTTTGAATTTGAATATGGTTTCAAACTGCCCTCTTCCTAATTATACCCAAAATGACCTCAAAAGGTTTTGAATTTGGGTGAAACTTGGCATGGACATCCTTAGCAAAGTGTAGGAGTTTTCATATGTCCAGCCCATCTATATCACATGTGGGAAATACCACTTTTGCAATATGTGAGTTTGTTCTCTAATGAGCATGTTGATAATTGTTACTTGCTCTTCATTTGTGTTCATCATCCTTCCTCACATGAGGTGTGTGGTGTGGTGATGAACACTGCAAATGTGTGTCAAAATCTGAGGCCCTTACATTCCTCCCCCCTTAAAAGAATCTCGTCCCGAGATTATAAGGTGAAAATGAGAGATAGGACGGTGGCAAATTACCGGATATGCGACGTGAAAAATTCGGGGTAGTTAGTGCGAAGGAATTCTTCGCTTTCCCATGTTGCTTCGTCCATGGAGTGATTACTCCATAGAACCTTGTAGAACCACAACGTACGGTTGCGTGTGGTTTGGGCCTTTTCATCAATAATCTGCACCGGTTCCTCCGGATAGGTGAGATCCGGTTGCAGTTCTTCAATATCCTCCAGCTGAACAGTAGTTGATAGCTTAAGACACTTCCTCAGCTGGGAAATGTGAAAGACGTCGTGCACACCGGAAAGTGCTTCTGGTAATTTCAGCCGGTATGCCACTGATCCACATCTTTCGGTAATCTGAAATGGACCGATGAATCGGGGTGCCAACTTTCCTCTCACCCCAAATCTGTTTACACCCTTCATTGGAGACACCCGTAGGTATACGTGATCTCCAACATTGAATTGTAATGGGCGCCTTCTCCGGTCCGCATACTGTTTCTGACGGGATTGAGTGGCTTTTAGGTTCGCTTGAATCAGTTGAACCTTTTCTTCCGCGTCGTTGACAAGGTCAATCCCGAAGGTAACCCTTTCGCCAGATTCACACCAATTCAGTGGTGTGCGGCATTTCCGCCCGTATAGCGCCTCGTAAGGTGCCATCTTGATGCTGGCTTGGTACCCATTATTGTACGAGAACTCGGCTAACGGCAGTTGATCATCCCAATTCTAGCCGTGATTGATAGCGCAAGCTCGTAGCATGTCTTCTAAGATTTGATTTACCCGCTCGGTTTGTCCATCTGTCTGCGGTTGGTATGCTGAACTACGGATTAGTTTCGTCCCCAAGGCAGCGTGTAGCTGCTCCCAAAAACGGGACACAAATAAAGTGCCCCGATCCGATATGATAGTACGGGGTACGCCGTACAAGCATAGGATCCGTGAGATGTACAGTTCAGCGTACTTCTTGGCGTTGTAGTTGGTGTTGACCGGGATGAAATGGGCAACTTTGGTGAGCCGATCGACGATCACCCACACAGAATCATGTTTCTGCAAGGTGGTGGGTAAACCGACGATGAAGTCCATGCTCACATCCTCCCATTTCCAGGCAGGAATGCCCAGTGGTTGTAGCGGTCCCGGTTTCCGCATGTGGTCTGCCTTCACCCTTCGACATGTATCACACTCGGACACGTATTTTGCAACCTCGCGCTTCATCCGTGTCCACCAAAACTTTCTTCTGAGCTCTTGATACATCTTGTTACTGCCGGGGTGAATAGAGAACTTTGATAAGTGAGCCTCATCAAAGATCTTCTTCCGTAGTTCCGGGTTTCGGGGTACGACAATCTGGTCCTTGAACCATAGGACGCCGTCTCCATCCTTCCGGAAACATTTCAGCTCCCCAATGTTTACATGTATCCGCAAATGTGACATGCCCTTGTCATTCTTCTGGGCTGCCACTATCTCTTCACGGATGGTGGGGATCAAAGCTAGGTTGTAGAGAGCTCCGTGTGGAATCACATGTAGTGGTGGTTCGCTCTCTTCCAACGGTGTGATGGTCAGATTGTTGACGTGTGACTTGCGGCTCAGCGCATCTGCCACTACGTTTGCCTTGCCCGGATGATAATGGATCTCTATCTCGTAATCCTTTATCAGTTCTAACCATCTTCGTTGCCTCATGTTCAGCTCCTTCCGAGTGAATATGTACTTGAGGCTTTTGTGGTCGGTATATAAATGTACGAGGTTACCGAGTAGGTAGTGCCTCCACATTTTTAGTGCAAGTACCACGGCAGCGAGCTCCAAGTCGTGAGTTGGATAATTTTGCTCATGGTTTCTAAGCTGCCGTGATCCATACGCGACCACTCTTCGGTCTTGCATCAGCACACATCCGAGCCCAATGCCGGATGCATCGCAGTACACATCGAACGGTTTTGTTGTGTCTGGTTGCGTCAAAACCGGTGTTGATGTCAGGTGCTTGACTAAAGCCTTGAATGCTGCTTCACATGCTGGACTCCAAACATATTTGGTAGCCTTCTTCAGCAGCTCTGTCATTGGCTTGGCAATCTTCGAGAAGTTCGGGATGAACCTCCGATAATATCCCGCGAGTCCGAGGAAACTCCGTACCTCGTGAACAGTTCTCGGGAATTTCCAATTCAGCACTTGAGTGATCTTGCTCGGGTCCACAGCGATACCCTCCGCTGAGATGATATGCCCGAGGAAAGGCACTTGCGATATCCAAAAATCGCATTTGCTGAATTTTGCGTATAACTTGTGATCCCGCAGCCGTTGCAAGACTATACGCAGATGGTTCTTGTGATCTTCCTCCGACTTGGAATATACCAGGATGTCGTCGATGAAGACCACGACAAACTTGTCCAGCTCCGGCATAAATACCGAGTTCATTAAGTACATGAAGTGAGCTGGAGCATTGGTCAGGCTGGAGGACATGACCAGGTACTCATAAAGTCCGTACCTCGTCGAGAAAGCCGTCTTTGGAATGTCCTCCGCCCTTATCTTAATCTGATGGTACCCTGATCTTAAATCCATTTTGGAAAAGATCTTTGCTTCGACCAAATGATCAAACAACATGTCGATCCGTGGCAACGGGTACTTGTTCTTGATGGTTACGGCATTCAATGGACGATAGTCCACGCAAAGCCGCAACGTCTCATCCTTCTTCTTGACAAATAATGCCGAACAGCCCCATGGCGAGGATCTCGGCCTAATAAAACACTTCTCCAGAAGGTCCGTGAGCTGAGTCTTCAGTTCAGCCAACTCCTAGGGCGCCATCTTGTACGGCCTTCGGGATATTGGCATGGTTCCCGGTGCAAGTTCAATCTTGAACTCCACCTCTCTATCAGGTGGCATCCCCGGTAAATCATCCGGGAATACATCAGGGAACTCTCGGACTACTGGAATATCTTCCAATCTGATAGTTGTGGCTTGATAAACACTTGGAAGTTTTATTTCTGGACTGTCCAGAAATAATGAGTGAGAACCGTGCACCTCTGAGTTTAAGTGCACGACTCGAAGGACGGTGTCTAAAACAGCGCCGTGGCGGGTTAACCACGACATCCCTAGGATGACATCGACCTTCTGTCCCTCTAAGATAATGAGAGACGTGGGGTACACTCTACCAGCCAAGCATAATGGTGCTTTGGAGACCATTACGCTTGCTGAAATCTTCCCACCCGGTGAACAAATTAAATATGGACTATCGGTGGGTAGTATTGGCAAACTGTGTTTAGCAATGAAAGCTTGGCTAATAAAATTATGTGTGGCGCCTGAATCAAACAGTACTATAGCGGGATGTTGGTGGAGTTGGAACATACCCGCAAGGATTGGCTCGCCCTCCAGCACGTCCTCAATGGCAAGTTGGTGGACAGTGCCGGGTCTAGGGTTTGCCCGCCGCGCATTAGTAGGGTTCCGGGGTTGATTCCTCCCCGGAAACTGTGGTGCCACTCCGCCGCCTTGCCTCTCCGGGCAACTGCTTGCGAAGTGTCCTGGACGACCACACTTGTAACATGTGGCCGCTGCTGGTGGAGTGCTCGGTGGACGAAAGCCCGGCATGCGTTGCTGAGGTGCAAACGCACGCGGTATCGCCCGCTGCTGCTGTTGTTGTTGCGGTGGTACTGGCAGTGCCGGCCTGAATGCCGGTGAAGAGTACGGCCGACTGCGGAACGGCATTGACCGCTGTGGTGGCTGCCAGCGTGGACCTGATGGTGGGCGATTCACCATCCGAAACTTCTGAGAAGGACCGCCTCCGTCTCCACTGCTCTGCGGCGCGCTTCGCTTTCGCTCTGCCGCCGCCAACACCTTGCCGGAGTCCTCCTGAACAATCGCAGCATCAATGATGCCGTTGAGGCTGCCGCGATTGAACATCGCCAACTTGTCCTTCAGGAGCGGGTTAAGCCCCTGGTAAAAGTGGTCCCGCCGCTTCTCGTCCGTATCTGCGTGATACGACGCGTAGAGCGCGAGATCGTTGAACGCTCTGGAGTATTCCAGCGCGTTCCGGCTCCCTTGCTGCAGGTGTAAGAACTCCTGCATCTTCCTCTTCATTAAACCTGGCAGTATATGATAGGCCCTAAAGGCCTTCCGGAACTCCGTCCAGGTCATCACTCGGTCAGTGGGCTGTGAAGCACAGAAGTTGGCCCACCATGCGCTCGCGGATCCTTGGAGCTGCTGGACCGCGAACTGAGTCTTGCGCTGCTCGCTGAGCTGGAGCAGCCCGAACTTCATCTCTATGGCGCGGAGCCAGTTGTCCGCGTCAAGTGGTTCATCCGCCCTTGAGAATACCGGGGGATGAGTTGCCAGGTAGTCGGAGTAGGAGCTCTGTTGACGCTCCTCACGGTCTTGACGTCTCTCTGAGCGAGACGTATTCGCAATAAGAGTCTGCAGCAACTCTGTGTGTTGCTGATGTGAGCCCACCATTGCCGCGACGGTGTCGGCCAATGTAACCGTTGGCAGTGGTGGTGGCGGTGTTTGCTATTGCTGCTGCTGTCCCGAGGAGTCCTCGGGAGGTGGTTGGGAGGTCTCTCCCCCTTGACTGGTACCCCCAACGTCAGGGTTGGCACGAGTACGCGTCATTCTGAAATTCAAAACAGCAGCAATTAGCACATGTCTTACTTAAAATTCCATAAGCAACAGTAGGTATTGAAGTGACACATGATTAATTTGCACAACATTCACATATATTGATAAAGCATAAACTTTATACAAGATACATTATTCTCGGATCTCCGAGAAGTCGTGCTCATGTCGTCACTACCTATACATACGCTACTGTCTACACGACATGTCACCGATTACAAAAGTTGGGTTACGCTACCCTGGCTGCCCTACTTGGCAACCGTAACCCCCTACTCGGAGTAGAACTCGACCTCCTGTGGGTCGTCCTCCTCTGGTACCTCTGCTTGTGGCTCTGGATCTACCAACTCTTCCCCTATTCCGGGTTCTCCCATTGCTGGAAGACCCAAGACCACCGGTACGCCTAACACCGGGGGCACGAGGTCCTGCAAAGCATGCACCTCGTCCATAGCTTGGTTGTAGTTCTCTTCCCAGCCTTGTCCTTCCTCAATAGCGTCGTCCCGTTCTTGAGTAAGATCCTCATTCTGCTGGGTTAGGGTCTGCACCAGTTCTTGTAACGCCGCGATGTCGACACTGCTTTTTCTCTTCGCCTTCTTCAGACGATGCAACTGATTGTGCTGTTCATTCAGTCGCTTGATCGTCGGAAGGAGCACATTGCGGAGTGCGCTGTGAGCACTCTCGAAATGATCTCCACGGCTTGTGCTCTCCTTGAGCTTTGTGGCGAGATGCTCCGTATGAACAGCTTGGCTGTCCATCACGGCATTTCCCGCCCTCATCTGGAGGCTGAGATTTGCCTCCGCGGGGTTGTACCTTGGGCAACTCGGGTCCGTTGCCTCCAGGTACCTCTCTTCCCACACATGCTGAGCTTGTCTATCCACCGGAACGAGTGCGTATGGAGTGCCCTCCATAGCCTGCACGTGTAGTTGGCAGAAACGTGACATAGTGTCACGGGCTGCCACTTGCCACATCCCTTCCGGTTGTCTTCCTCTCACCGTGACGGTGAATGGCACCCAACCGGGTGGCGTAGGTCCTGCAGGAACCTTGACATGGATCGTCCACGTCTTGTTCCCCTCTTCGCCTTCTTCCTTGGCGAAGTATTGCGGCATCTGGTTGTACCCGAAATATTGGAGCACCTGCCACAATGCTTCCGGGTAGCCGCTACGGTGAGAACAGTGGGAAGCCACCCACCCGTTCTCCAACTGTTTATCCGCTGCCATCTGTAAAAATATATTTGAGAAATGTCAAATATTTATTTAAACAGTAAACCGCTGAGTTATAACATAAAACATGTCATTGAACCCATAAAATTTGGAAACATAGTTCAAATTTTAAACAAATTTGACCGTTGATCTGCTGTTCCCATGACAGCCCTGACCAGTTTCCATTTCAACCTGATTTAGGCCATGTTAAAGGCAAAACCAGTTCTGGAGCTCAACATCAAAGTTAAAGCTAACTTCAATAGCTGTCCAGAAAGTATTTTCTTGGCCTAAGATCTATCTTGGTTCAAAAGTTATGAGGTGTCAAAGTTAACAGAATTCCAGGAGAAAATTGGACAGCACCTCCCTGCTTTAGGTACTGATTTGATCCAAGAATCCCAGTTAATTCTGTTCCTAATCTGAAAAAACTTTCTGTTACAAAGTTGTAAAACATCTCATAAGCTTTCCAGAACTACCTCATGTTCTATTTTTGTATTTTTATGCAGTAAGTTGTGCTTAATTTACAGAGAGTCTACAGAGAGTCCTTACTCTGTCCTGTTTTCTGGACAGTTTTAACTCTACTGCATTTTTCGATTGGTTAAGGGACGAAACACCTCTGGACCTCAACAGAAGAGTTGTAAAACTCTTCCAACGCTTTCCAGAAATGTATCATACGACCCCAACCTCGAAAGAACTCAACCTCTAACCTCTGATTAACTTCAGCCTTGATTCAGCTGAAAACAGAGTGCTCTTTCCTTAACAACCTGTAAGTTGAAAACTGGTTAACTTTGAATATCCTGTTCAAGGGAAGGAGTTACATCAAGTTTTACTACTTTGGATCAAAACCTTCAAGTTTTTAAATGAAGTTGTTCATTTAATGGGGTGTGACGTCGATGCGTCACCAGATTATGTTGGTACTACGTCCTCACAAAGGAAAAACCTATACCGGACTTAGCCGGCTTCGTTATTTCAGTGGCACTAAACGTCACTCGCACACGGATGCTACACGTCTACCGTTTCGTGGTCAGGCTACCTGCAGAAACTCAAACAATCATCAGACTCGGCTGCACACCGAGCCCGGAATCCATACAGTTAGTACACCCGGCCGTCATCACTCGCCCGGATGTTCTCAAGCCAAACACGCCTTGAGTTACGTGTTCATGTTTCAGACCAGGTGACGGGGTCTCCCAAGTTGCACCACGCACGCCAGGGACAGATGTTGCTCGAACACCCCAAACGACATGAAGAGTCATAGAGGATATCAAAGCGGGTCGGGTTACCTGCCACCCGTGGGGCTCCACCCTTCAGCTTGTGCGCACTGGTGGACAGCGCTTACGTGCACCCCCCAAGACATGAACGTCCCGAGATGCACGATTTTCTGACATAACGAATAGGTTAATATGCCACTTTCTATATGCTAATAACATCCTTATACGGGCTACTAACTCGTTCCTCACTGGATTTTTGAAAAAGAAGACCTTTGTACTGTGTTAAACATCAAGCGAGCTCTGATACCAACGCTGACACGACCCCATTTGGTCCTGTCGAGCCAGGATCACGCTGAGGGGTGCTGCGTTGCACAGCACCATATAACACACGTCAAAGGTACAAAGCGGAAGCGGAATTTTATTACATAAACAAGTTATGAACATGTTTACATCAAAATAAGTTCAGTCTACACTCGCGGGCGTAGACTAAGAATCAAGTGCACGTTCAGCCCTTGAACGTGCCTTTGCTAGCACACACGCACACTAACTCTGCGGCGTGCACGACTCCCACTCGACGGGGTTCCCCTCCTGGGGTTCCGTCTCCTCTTCGGGAGTCCCTTCCTCATAGAACCCTGCAAAAGCTTCAAACACAAGCAGTGAGCACGAAGGCTCAGCAAGTCTGACCTGTCTCACCTAAACATGGAACTTCTACATGTGGGTAATGGGTTACATGAGGTAAAAATCAGTTGCAAGGACTCGCCTAATTAGTAGAACCTTACTTTCAAGTTTTAGCAGCAGGTTGTGGAGAACCTTACGCTAAGGCACATGAGAGAGCCGCAATCAAACAAGAAACGCATTTCTCTCATGTACTTTGCCCAAAGTTGAAAATAACTTTAGTTAGCTCTACGCTACAGCATATCATTAACAATCAATGTCCGGCTTTCAATCAGCAACATTTTAACATGTAAATAGCCTGTTCTTTCTACGTCACGGTACAGTGAACAAGTGGTACTCACTGACCGCGAGGGACAGCGATTATAATCGATTTACACCTGAGGGTTACCCGAACAACCCGTCACGTACGCCCGTACTCGATGTTGCCTACAACAACCATCACGGACGCCGTACGCAACTTCCTTTCACCCGTCAGCCAGATATTGAACCGGTCCCATCGTCCCGAGCAAGAGGTCTCTGCACGCGCATCTCTGTGCCGCCAGCCGATTTACACCTCGAGCTCTCAACCTACCCTCTGAACGACGGGCAATGCCTCAATACCCAGCTACCCGAGTTACATCAGTTTCCCGGTTCCCATATAGCCGGTAGGTCTTCGGTACTATTCTAGCTTGTTCAACAGGCCCGCACACGGCTCAGTACTCAATCGACACAAGCGGAGCTACCGCACACAGGCCCCAAAGTCCTGCTGCCCTTACTCTCCGCTTGGTCTCATTTTCTTGCCATGTGTTTCATGTGCTATCACTACCCGAGTCGAGTGCCTCTAGCCTATGCTCGCGAGTAGTTCCCACTACTCGACTTGTACCGAATCCTACTCTATATTAGCAATGCAGTGGCTAACGAGGTTTTCAATCTTAACACCAACCCATAGTTTTCTTGGCTATGCAGTTGGGTTTCCAATCAAGACTCTAATGCAAAGAATAAAGGAAACAAGTATGTGCTCAAAACAATAAAAATTTGTAAAAAGGTTAATGCAAACCGGAGCTTGCCTTGCTGCTCTTGGTCGTAGGCTAGTTGTTCCTCCGGAGTTACGAAGTCTAGGACTTCGAATTCCTCCTCGACCTTAGCGACTACATGATAGAAACAATATATGTATCAATTTAAATGCATTTTGTCTTGAGTTTGAAGTTGTGAAGTCTATCACCTTTGCTAGACAGACCTAATGACTGTGAAACTTTTATTGTGGCTTGGTTACAACCTAAACAGAGACTTGGTCAAGTTTTAGTTGCAGCAAAGCTCATTGGAGCCCTCCACAATTAATTATATCCTTGACCTTTAATTGGAACTCTTAGGGTGTTCTAGGAATTTTCATGAAACAAACTATGACTTTCTGAAAACTAGATTTTCAGAGGGTTTTAATGGAGTTGGACTCACTTAATTTGGAAGTTCCTAACTAAAGATATGAGCTAAACAATTTCAGAGAAAATTCTGAAAATGTTTCTGAACATTTTCTATTTTCTCTGGAACAGTTTCACTAATCACACCATTAGGTGGATCAAATGAGCTCAAATGGATCTGAAATTTTTATGATAGTTCGGGGATATTTCGGTGAACATCCCAGCAAAATTTCAGGATTTTCCTCCAAGGGATCCTCCAGTTAAAATTCCTAACAGTTTAAACTTTGAGGAATTAATTCTGGAGAAATAAGGAATTTCATGGAGTGAAACTTGATTTGCTGGAAAATACTCAGAGAGCTGAATCCAGCAACATTTGGTTCACTCGATTTGGTGCTTTCTAGCCAAAGCTATGAGGATTTGAAGTTTGAAGGAAATCTGAAAATCGGGGAAAAGTTTAAACTCTCAGGGCCCGCGGGGACACGTGTCGAGCGCGGAGGTGTCCGGCACACCGGAGCTACCACACGTGTCGAGCGCGGAGGTGTCCGGCACACCGGAGCTCACAGGGTTTTTGCGCGCCAGCACAGCCGATCCCCGGGCACACCTGATCCCGATTTAAATTCTTCAGCCGCTGACACGTGGGCCAGCCGGCTTCGTCTTCCTCCCGCCGTTCTCTCGCGCCCGCGCCGCCGACCTCGCCGGAGCAGACTCGGAGCTCGCTGGCTCGCCGCTGCCGGACCTCCCATGGGCTCAAACTCGCCGCCAGGGGGTTGTCGACGTCGAGGAACACGTCGGTGGTGTCAGGTCGAGCTGGGGGTGACCGGAAATAGCTCGGCTACGTGCCGCGGCCTCGGTTGAGGTTCGGCGCTGTCGACCGTGGGTCCTAACCCGCCAACACCCCGAACAAACAGTCCTACAGCATCAGTGTACCTCTAGGAAGCTCGACAAGGTGCCAAAAGGGTTTAGAAATGGCGGCAAGTCGGTCGGCACCGTGTGACCGATCGTGTCCGCCATGACCGCCCTTGATCGAGCTCGAAATTCGTTACTCCTAGACAGTTTCACGCTACGGATACAGAAAAGAACTTGATCGCCGGCTAGTCCAGCGTCTATGTGCAAGATTTGATGACCTCCGAAAGATCATATGGCGAGAATTTAAAGAAACCGTACCGGAAGCTCGGGTTACGGTCGCCGGAGCAAAAACTAGAAATTCTCTGCGGATTCTTCACGGTTGGCTTCCAAACTTGGAGGAGAGCAGCACGGTGGTCGCACGCTCCTGTTGCCTCTCTTGCTGGACCCTGTAAACGCCTGTGGAACGCTGTCCACGGGCGCCTGACTCTCGGCTGAGGCTAGGTCGCCGCGGTGGCGATCGCTCTTGGGCGAAGGAGGTCGGAGCTCGGGGTTTCTGGTGTTGGGGAGGTGAAGCGCGACCTCAGGTGGCTGTCTAGCAGCTCAAGGACGAACGAGGAGATGGTTTTGCTGATTTTCCCGATTGAGCAGAGAGCTGCGGCGAGAGACAATGCCGCTGCTCGGGTTTGCCCGCGAGAAGATAAAGCCGGCCGACTCCTGCTCGGCTGAGGCGGTGCCGGTCGCATGGGGGCGCGAGCAAGCCGCCCCGGGCGCCAGCGCGCGGAGGGGGAAGCAGCTGGTGGCGCCGGTAGCTGCTCGGTGGCACAGCCGACAGCTGCTCGGTGGAATTTCCCACCGAGACTCTGACTTTGGTTGCAAGTTTCTCCTTCTTCCCTCTATGACATGTGGGTCCCACCCGGGGTTTTAACCTCTGAAATTTACTCCTAATTACTGTAGTAAACAGTGAACCCCATAATACCCCTGGTGATTCAGATTATTCACCTTTGAGCCATTCGAATTGAATAGGATTCGAATTGGGTTTGGTTTGAGTGAATTTCAGCACAAGTGCAGCTTTGAATTCAAATGAAGTTTGAATTTTTGCCCCACTTAGCTCATGTCAAGATCAACTCCAAATGGAGTGATAATTGGTGTGTGGGCTCAGAAAAATGTGCTGAGTAAGAATATGCCTCCCACTTTTAAATTCATGGGATAAACACAGTTTGAATTTGAATATGGTTTCAAACTGCCCTCTTCCTAATTATACCAAAAATGACCTCAAAAGGTTTTGAATTTGGGTGAAACTTGGCATGGACATCCTTAGCAAAGTGTAGGAGTTTTCATATGTCCAGCCCATCTATATCACATGTGGGAAATACCACTTTTGCAATATGTGAGTTTGTTCTCTAATGAGCATGTTGATAATTGTTACTTGCTCTTCATTTGTGTTCATCATCCTTCCTCACATGAGGTGTGTGGTGTGGTGATGAACACTGCAAATGTGTGTCAAAATCTGAGGCCCTTACACTACATAGTACCGACATGTTTCTTATGGTGCATTAACACCGTACTAAACTCAATAACCTGGAAGTTTAAAACAAGTACTAGTTACTGAACTCTTATTTTGAGCTAAGATTCAAATGAGAGTATAACTAGGCATCAAAGTTTTCAAAAACAGAGTGCTCTGTTTCTGGCAGGAACTCTTGCTGTACTTTGACAGAGCATAACTCTGAGTAGCTTGACCCAATTAAGGTGTAGGATACAGTTCTGTAAACATTTTCAATTGCTCTACAACTTCTTTGTAGACCTCCAGAGCAAAATCACACGTTAAGTTGGTGAAAAGTCCAGTGGAAGGCAGACTGTTCAAAACCAGGACAGTAGCAAAAAGCTCTCTGGACCTTTCTGTTTTTAAGCCATAACTTCCTGTAGAGAAATCCTTAAGGAGCACATAAGTACTTGTTGGAAAGCTACTGAAGTTTACTAAAACTTTGGTATTGAACTAAAGTCAAGAATCTGTTGATAACTTGAGTAAAATTTGGAGGTTGTGTGAACTGGTCAGGGTAGTCCCGCTGATTAGTTTAGCGTACGTAAGATTTGTTTAAACATGAATGTGGTTATTCTTTCATAAAGTACATGACATGTTCATGTTTTACTTATCTTTACTTACTACTGAGATAGAATTTTGATTGACTCAAAATTTTGTTTCGTGCAGTATGGTACGCACACATTCTCAAATGGAGCTTGGAGATTCAAGTCGAGGTGGGAATGACTCGACTTCATCACAAGAGCCATCGCCAACCGGATTGGCTGAAATTATGGCAAAGATGAATGAAACTCTCCAAACTATGGTTCAACAAGGCATAAATAGAGAAGCTCAGCATCACATGCCAACCCCAAGCACGTATCTGGATTTCTTGGCGACACAACCGCCGGTATTCTCTGAGGCAGCTGACCATTGTGAAGCAAATCACTGGTTACGTGTCATTGAGTCCAAGTTTGGGTTGGTCCAATGTGATGAATTCTCAAAGACTCTATATGCCACTCAGCATCTTCACGGCATTTGCTGGAGCATGGTGGGAAGACTACCTTGTTGTCCAACCAGCAGGGCATCGTGTCACATGGGCGGAATTCCAGACTGCATTTCGTTCTCGTTTCATCCCTGCAGGCATAATGCAAACCAGTCTGGATGAATTCTGGAGTCTGAAGCAAGGGGACATGAGTGTTATTGAGTATGCGAAGGAATTCAATCGCTTAGCTCAATATGTCCCCGACTATGTGAAATCACCATCTTTGAAGGGTTATCATTTCTACCGAGGGCTGACCGCTAGGCTGCGATGTGAATTGGCTCAAGTTAGCCAAGAGGATTTTGATGAGTTTGTGAGCTGTGCTATCGCTCAAGAGTATTATTCCAACCTCTACCTCAAAGAAAAGAGGGAGAGGGACTCATCACAGGATGAAGACAATCATCTACCTCAGAAGTATCGGTTGGTAATCCGTTCACCTTCCGGTCGAGAGACTCCACAAGAGGTGCAATCATTCTGGGAGTGTGACGCCTCTTCTACTCCACAGAGGTCTTATTCACCTCCACCGCAGCAGCGACTTGTTTCTCATGCACCTCAGTATCAACAAGGTGCATCAGAATATTATTTCCCTCAAGAGGTTGAAGATAAACAAGGTGATTTCTCAGCTGAACCGAGTGCTGTCCCACTTCACATTGACAATGAGCTCAACGTCAATGAAGCAACTGAACCGAGCAGCAACATTGTGTCTGTGAGTCCAGTTCCACAGTGTGATCTTGGGCAGCAAATAAAAGCTATGTCCAAAGTGGGGACAGTTAATTATGTGTCAGTTGATGATCTGCCAAAGGGAGGACCTGTTCTTGCCGGCAGGTTCACCTTAAATGACAAGCCGGTTGTCATTTTATTCGACTCTGGTGCGACACATAACTTCATTAGCAGGGCAACAGTGATCCGAGATCAGATCTCCACAACTGTCACAAAAGGTTCTTACCTTATTCATTCGCCAGGTGGAGACATCTCAACTAATGAAGTCATCTCCCGAGCACCACTTTGTTTGGGTGGAAACATTTATACTACCACCCTCATCATTCTCGAAGACCAAGGAATCAATGCCATATTGGGAATATCATGGTTGACCTTCCATGAGGCTGTTCTGGATATCGAGAACTGGAGTGTTCACTTTGACTCTCCACTTCACGGGCGTCAAACATTGTACCTCTGCGAAGCGGTTTCCAAAGACCTAGAAGTATGTAATGCCGAGGCTTGCAAGTTAGAAGACATTCCGGTAGTCCGTGAATATCCAGACGTGTTTCCCAAAGATCTTCCAGGCTTATCACCTGAGCGCGAGGTGGAATTCAAAATAGAGTTGGTACCGGAAACCATGCCAATCTCTCGGAGACCATACAAAATGGCTCCGAATGAATTAGCGGAATTGAAGGAACAACTCAAAGATCTGATGGACAAGGGATTTATTCGTCCAAGTTCATCACCATGGGGTTGCTCAGCTTTGTTTGTGAAGAAGAAGGATGAGACGCTGAGGCTATGCGTCGATTACCGTCCTTTAAATGCTGTGACAATAAAGAACAAGTATCCACTACCACGAATTGATATCCTCTTCGATCAACTAGTGGATGCTAAAGTCTTTTCCAAGATGGACTTAAGGTCAGGATATCATCAAATCAAGATTCGAGCGGAAGATATCCCAAAAACAGCATTCTCGACAAGATACGGACTCTACGAGTATCTTGTCATGTCATTTGGGTTGACCAATGCTCCGGCCCACTTTATTTATCTTATGACCTCGGTGTTCATGCCGGAGCTGGATCAGTTCGTCGTGGTGTTCATCGACGACATCTTGTTCTATTCCAAATATGAAGAGGAATATGCTAAACATTTACATATTGTGCTCCAACGACTGAGAGATCACAAGCTCTATGCAAAGTTTAGTAAATGTGAATTCTGGATCAACCAAGTGCCATTTCTTGGGCACATTATTTCAGCAGAAGGCTTTGCTTTTGATCCAAGTAAGATTGAACAAGTGCTGAAATGGAAGTCTCCAACATCAGTCCATGAAGTTCGTAGCTTCCTAGGTTTGGCGGGATATTATTGGAGGTTCATCCCGGGCTTCTCAAAAATCTCCAAACCTATGACTGAGCTACTGAAAAAGGGCATCAAATAAGATTGGAGCAAGCCATGTGAGGAAGCCTTTCAAGCGTTGGTGAAACACCTCATGACAACCCCGGTTTTAGCTCAACCGGATACAACCTAGCCATTTGATGTTTATTGCGATGCGTCCGGCATCGGACTTGGTTGTGTACTCATGCAAGGAGGACGTGTGGTCGCATATGGATCACGACAATTACGGAATCATGAGCAACATTATCCAACTCATGATCTCGAGCTTGCTGCCGTGGTATTAGCTTTAAAGATGTGGAGACATTACCTATTGGGAAATCTAGTTCATCTCTACACCGACCAAAAAAGTTCAAAGTACATATTCACTCAGAAAGAGTTGAATATGCGGCAGAGGAGATGGTTGGAGCTGATCAAGGACTATGAGATTGAAATTCATTATCATCCGGGCAAGGCAAATGTGGTTGCCGTTGCACTCGGCTGGAAGTCTCATATTCATAACCTGACCATTACGGCGATGGAATAGGAAGAACCAAGTCTTTACTTGGTTCCATATGGAGCTTTACATAATCTGGCTCTCATACCTACAATAAGAGAGGAGGTCATGGAAGCTCAAAAGAAAGACAAGGGCATGGCTCATATCAGAAGGAGATTGAAGAACAGGGAGATGAAATGTTTCCGGTTAGATGATGAAGACACCCTATGGTTCAAGAACCGGATAGTCGTACCCTGTGATATGAGGCTGCGGAAGAAAATTTTGGATGAGGCTCACTTATCCAAATTTTCTATTCATCCGGGCAGCAACAAGATGTACCAAGAATTGAAGACTAAATTTTGGTGGACCCGGATGAAGAGAGAGGTTGCTAAATACGTATCAGAATGTGATACATGTCGGCAAGTTAAAGCCGACCACATGAAGAAGGCGGGAACCTTACAACCGCTGAGTGTCCCAGCATGGAAGTGGGAGGATATTAGTATGGACTTTATTGTTGGACTACCTTTCACGGTTAATAAGCATGACTTGGTTTGGGAAATCGTGGATTGGCTAACCAAATCAGCCCATTTCATCCCGGTGCATACGGGATACCATGCCAAGAAGTATGCGGAGCTATATACTGCAAGAATATTATGCCTACATTGAGTTCCCCGAACGATCATCTCCGATCGAGGCGCATTGTTCGTTGCTCGTTTCTGGGAGCAGCTACATGCATCGCTGGGGACCAAATTGATTAGAAGCTCTGCATATCATCCTCAAACCGATGGGCAAACGGAGAGGGTGAACCAAGTTCTCGAAGACATGCTTCGAGCATGTGCCATTCACCACGGTAAGCGATGGGACGATCACCTACCGTTGGCGGAATTCGCTTATAACAATGGGTATCAAGCGAGCATCAAAATGGCACCGTATGAAGCTCTCTACCGCCAGAAGTGCCGCACACCCTTGAACTGGTGTGAATCTGGCGAGAGAGTGATTTACGGGGTTGATCTCGTAAATGAAGCTGAAGAGCGGGTAAGGCTTATCCAAGCAAATCTTAAAGCCGCTCAGTCCAGACAAAAGAGCTATGTGGATAAGAGACGTCGTCCTCTGGACTTCCATGTTGGGGACCACGTATACCTCCGCGTATCTCCTATGAAGGGCATCCACCGATTTGGAGTGAAAGGAAAATTAGCTCTGCGTTTCATCGGTCCCTTCGTCATCATTGAAAGGTGTGGACCCGTAGCATACCGTTTGGAGCTGCCGGCAGCCTTAGCCGGAGTTTAGAACGTCTTCCACATATCTCAATTGTGGAAGTGTTTGAAAGTTCCAACAGAGATTCTCACGGAAGGCATAGCATATTTGAAGCCGGACCTCACATATGTTGAGCATCCAACCTGGATAATTGATGAAAAGACTCGCGAAACCAGAAATCGGATGCTGTGATTTTTCAAGGTGCTATGGGAAAATCACACATCCGACGAAGCTACATGGGAAAGCGAGGAATATTTACAACACAATCATCCGGAGTTGTTAGAGGCTTATACTTAGTAGTTGTCCTCTCCATTTTGTCCTTAATCATGAATCTCGGGACGAGATTCTTTTTAAGGGGGGAGGAATGTAAAAGTCCCAAAACATGTAAATAGAAAACTTGAGCTATGAATAAAAGTTGAGTTTATATTCAAGAAATGGGACTTACAAAAACTTTTGTGTTACTCATGAAAGTGTGGGCATGTGCAATAAAACCTTGAATTCAGTTTGAATTAAGAGGGTCACTTCAAAAGGAAGAAGGGCATTTCCAAAAGAGGAAATTCAAACTGTTGTTTGAGAAGTTGCATTTGCAATGGCCAACTCAAAGATCAGAGGGCATATTTGAATTCCTCAGGTCCAAATTATGAGGGAGGCAAATTTTGAGCAAATTTGGAGGTGCATTGATATGATTATCAAAGGGACTTGTAAATTTCATCTAAATTTGAATTCAAATTTGAAACTGAGGCAAAACATGTCAAATTGCCAAATGGCTTTTGAATTTGAGTTCCTCATAGTTGAATTTGCAAAGTGCCAAAAATTGGAGATATTTTGGATATGAACTGTGGAGGGACCCACCTGTCATTGAGAGGGGGAGGGAGTAACTTACTGCTTAAGTTTCAGTCTCTGTGTATCGACTCACACCGAGCTGCCGAGCGAGGCTCTGGGCGCCACCGGGAGCAAACTGCTGCCACCTCCTCACCGAAGCAGCAGGCTGGAGAGCTGCCTGGACGCCTATCCCTTCTCCCGTGCGATCTTCTGCCTCATCACCGACGCCTCGGCCTGCTTTTCCTCCCTCGCACGACAAAAGAACCGTGGACGCTGCCGCCTCGGGCGATCGACCGGGAACAGAGGAAAACCGAGCGCGCAGAGGCCAGCCAAGCCGGAAAACCACACGGTGAGCTCGTCCTCCACCTCCTAAGCACAGAATCCAGCGAGTTGCTGCATCCCCGACTCGAGACTGGCTCGTCGCCGCGGCGGTTTAACCGCACAGAGGGTTGGGGCGCTCGTGGACAGCCTAATCCAGGCACTTCCACGCTCAAGCAAGGCCACCCCCGGACGTGCGGGTGAACCCTCCTGCTCACCCCCAAGCCTCCAGTCGAGCTGTGAATCAACGAGAGCCAATTTAGGAATTTTCCTTCGGAGGCCTCAACCCGACCTTCCGGTACGCAATCTAGAAATTCTCCTTCCATCCTCAATCTTTGGTCCCAAAATTAGGCACAGAGGAGCTAAGCTAGATGGCGGTGATCTCCTCTTTTCAAACCTAGCCTAGAACCGAATGGTTACAGCTAATCTCAAGCTTTTCGAGCGGCGATCATGGCGGGAACCGCCGGGCGCACGGTGAGACCCCATCTCGAGCCGCACCAGTGGATTGCTCGTCCCTGAAAACCCCCAGGCGGAAAGTACCGAGCTGCGAGATGGCCGGGAAGCCGACTCCGGCGAGCTCCGACGAGTTTCCGGTGAGGGGGCGGCGCGGGAAAGATAAAGGCCCGAGGAGAAAGAAGGTCCGGCGGGCCCCACGTGTCAGCGACGGAGGGTTTAAACTGCTGATCAGCTGTGGCCCCAGGATCCTTTGCGACAGCGCGGGAAGTAGTATGTGGCCCCGTGTGGCGTGATCCCAGCAGCTGACACGTGTAGGATGGACCCACTGTCAGAGTTTGAACATTTCCCGAATTAATTTGAATTCCAGATTTAGTTCAAACTTTAGAACCTCATAACTTTTGCTAGGAAGCTCCAAATTTAGTGATTCAAATTGGGTTGAATTCAGGATGAAAAACCCTCTCCAAATATGCAACCCAATTTGCATGAAAATCAATAGAAAATTCTGGAAAATGCTTTAAATCTTTTCAGCAAAAGAATTTTTGAGGGAGTTTGGTTCATCCAAAAATTCCCAAATTTTGCCAGGATATTCCTTAGGATGTTAGGAGACTCCTGTAAAAGTTTCAGATCATTTGGAGGTGAATTATTTAGGGTAATTCTAAATTCAAGTTTCTGTATTAAAATGAATGCAGAAACATTTTCAGGAAATTTCCAAAACTTGGAAATTCAGTTCTGGCCATTCCTTAGCTCAAAAATCCTGGGAAAATTCAGGCATACTCCCTGAGCTATTTATGAAATTATGGTTCACTTGGATTTTCATGAAAGTGCAAGTTTAATAAGAATTAATTCCTTTATGCCTAAATGCTTAGGGAATTTTTCTGGGTGACCTAATCAGTGAAACATTCTGAATTTTGGTACAGAGGACTTTCTTGTGACAAGGAACTCACAAGAAAATTTCCAGCTCCATTGGAGCCCTGGATCAGTAGTGTTCTGTTCAACCAATTAGGTGATCCCCACCCAAGTGATGAACCTCACTTCTCACTTGATGATAGTGCTTAGACACACACCCAAACCACCACCCCAGTGTCATTTTAAATTCTTGAACAGAGTTCCAGTTTTAAACTTGTCTTTAGCACTTGTTAACAAAAGTTTTATAATTAAACTTGTATGCATATTCATAACGTGTAGTGATAAAACGTGGGAAGTGAAGGAGAAGTTGAGCTTGGATCAAGAAGCAAGAAAGCAGTGATTCAGCTTCAAGGCAGCAGCAATTAACTTCATAATCATCTGACTTTAGTCACCTGCAAAACCAAGGCAAGCCCCGGTTTGCATTTAAGTTGTTTTCTCAAGTTTTTACTTGGTTCACTACTATGGGTCTAAGTTTGCATGTGCATTAGGTCAAGGATGTTTTACACTCCAAATGCAGGACCAAATGAACCTTGGATTTAAGGGTAGAAAGGGACACCGCTGTAGAATAATGCCGTGCTAAATAGTTTAGGACATCCGGTAGAAGTCAGGTAGTTGGAATCTACTCGCGAGTGATAGACGGGATTACACGGGGGTACTCGGAAATAAGGCAAACTAAAGTTTACATTTCTAAAGATGAGACCGGGAAGCGTTGTTAGGCAGTGACAAGACAAGGTCTTGGTCGAGTATCTCTGCCTGTGTCGGTTAAGGACCGAAGCGTGTGCAGCCCGCTGAGCAAGTTTTGAGTTGTGTACCGGATGCTTACTGATATATGAGAACCAGGAAACCGATGTACCAGGTTCACTGGGTTGTAGAGGCATACCACATCGTCTTGTTAGACCTATGAGCCCGAGACGGCGTGACCGGTTCTACAGTCTAGTGTCCTGCGAAAGGTTGCCACATACGACGTAATGAAGGACACCAGAGTTGGGTCTTCAGAGGCGGGCGTATGTATCGAGTTATCCGGGTAGTGTTTGATTCGAATCACCGTCCCTCGCGGTTATGAGTACCGCTTGCTCACTGTGTTGTGACGTATTAAGCAATTTGTGTGGGAACAGTTTGCAAAAGTATAATTGCTGCTATGATTATGTTAAATTGCATGAAAACCCTGTATGAAGTAGAGATAGATCAAACTAAAGTTATTTTCCACCTTGGGACAAGTAACATTGGAATGAAGCATTTCTTGTTTGATTGTGGAGTTCCAATGTTGCTGGGCGCAAGGTCACTACTATTATGGCTAAAAATTTGAAAGTTAAGGATAAACTCGTAGGCGAGTCTTTTCGCAAATGACAGGCTTAAGTCTTAGGTTACTTTCATTTAGAGTTTCATGCCTTAGGAGAGACGGTTAAGTCTTGCTGAGCCTTTGTGCTCACTCTTGCTATATATGTGGTTTTGCAGGTAAACCTCGACGCTATAAAGAGGGTTATCCGGTGAGACTCGTGAACTTCCGAGTCATGTCACACTTGGAGAACCTAGCCGCTGCCATGTATGTGTGTTGCTAGCGAGAGGAGTCCACGGGTTGGACCTCTTCTCGAGTGCTTCTTAGATATTCAATGTGAGCTGTTTATAGACTTCCGCTGTAGCTATTTTATATAAATTATTTACAAAGAACAATTGCAAGCTTCCACTTTTGATTTATGTAATACAGGATTCCTTATATGTGTGCTGTTCGGTGCCGCATAACACGGCACCACCCAATGCGATCCACGGGCGAGGCGGCACGGCCCCGTGATCGGGACCGGGCCCTCTCAGTCAATTTCCAGAAAATATTTCAAACTTCAAACCTCCAGAACATTCTGTAGGGATATCCAAAATTTGTGAAACAAAATCTGTTGAATTCCTATATATCAGTACTTTGCAGAAATGCAGAGAATTTGATCTGAAGATCTCTGGAATTTTCTCCAAAATTCATCAAATTTAAATATTTGGAAATTAATTCCAGAAGATCCCTGTTATATAATTTTCTAAAATATGGCTAGAAGATTCTTCATCACATTAGTGATCTTATGTAAACATTTGAGCATCAGTGGACATCAGTTGCTAGGCTAAATTGTCTTCCCGAGTTCAGCCTTCATTTGGAATTTCCAAAATAAACAGAAACTTTTCAGCATTTCATATCAACTTCAAAAATTCATATCTCCCTATAGACAACTCAAAAAACTGTGAAACAAATTTTGTTAGAACCAGGGAGATCTTCTATAATTGGATCTTTCACTGTTAGCCATGTCAAAACTTCACATTTGGGCTCAAAATTCAGAGAAGCCTTGTACTTGTGGGAGTTTTGGAGACCACAAAGTTCAATGAAATTTCTCCAAATTTTGCTCAGATCATCCTTATAGAGTCTAGTGTTCACTGGAAAAATCCCAAAGCCAATTAAAGGAACCTAAATAGTAGTAGCTATGAATAGAAGTTTACTTCTTATAAATCATTAGCACTTATACTTATATTTTGCTACATTTCATATAGTGACCGAAGTTGAGGACACTCCGGAGCCGTTGGAAGTCCTCCAACCAGACGCTAACTTTCCTTTTGACTCACAACCAGGCAAGCACTGGTTTGCATTTAATTATCTTTTGCAAAGTTTTTATTTGTATCACTTATGTCTAGGGTGAAATGCTTGCATTAGAGTTTAAGTGATTGAAACCCCACTTGCATGACTTTTCGATCCTATGGAGGGTTGGGTAGTTTACAACTCGACAAGTAGAGAATGCCAAGCTAATGTTCTTAGGATCTCGGTAGAAGTCGAGTAGTTCGAATCTACTCGCGACGTAAGATTTTATCACACAGGATGGAAAAGAGTAGAGAATGGCTTAAGAATGTGAAACTGAGACCCAACAGGGGGGTAGGATACAGTGAGCGGAGGTCTCACGTGCGTAGCCCTGTTGGTGTCAATTGAGGACCGAGTCGTGTGCGGACCTGCTGGACAAGTTTTGAACAGTACCGGATGGCATATTGACATAAGCAGCAAACCGATGTAATTGGCTAACCTGGATGCCGAGAATTACCCAACCATTTTATAGGAGTGGGTTGAGGGTAGCAAGGTGTAAATATGCCGGTGGGCACAGACACGCTCCACGCGGGGACCTCCTGCCTGTTAGTGGATGGACTGGTTCTACATTTGGGTTTCCTTTGAAAGGTTGCTGCGTACAACAGAGTAGGAAGGTGTGAACCACCACACTTCTTAAAGTGGGTGTATGTGACATGTTATCCGGGTGTCTAGTGATTACAATCACCGTTCCTCGCGGTTATTTGAGTACTGCTTGTTCACCGTGTTATCACGTAATAAGAATTGAAAAAAGCCAGATGAATATGATGCATTGAACTACTAATATCTTGAAACCATGTCTGATGTAGATGTAGAGCTCATTAAGTTTATCTTCCACTTTGGGCATAACCACATCGGAGGAAAGTGTTTCTTGTTTGATTGTGGACTTCCGATGTGAGGGCTGCCTAAGGCACATCAAACTGCTGCTATAAAACTGAATGTAAGTATTAACATGTAGGCGTGTCTTTATTTCAATGTCCGTTTCCTATATTACAAATCCCTGCATGTAGAGTTTCATGAATAGGAGTATTGGTTAAGTATTGCTGAGCCATCGTGCTCACGGTTGCAATATTTGACCTGTTTCAGGAGAGAGTTAGCAAGTAGTTTCCTCACATCCTAACGGTCGTCCTCGAAGGAGAAGCAACGAAAACCATTGAAAATCGACCGAGTTATCGCCGTTTTCCTCGCCGCCACCGCAAGACCCCTCGGCTCACTGTCGGGAGTGGGTTTGCCGGTGGTTTGAGCCTCCAAGCTTCATCATTTCATGTTTCCTATGTTCCACTGGTTCTCTCCGAGCAAACCATGGTCGAGTTGGTGCACCATAGCCGAGAACACCGTCGCTGAAACCCTAGCCGCCGCTGCCATCGTCGCACGCGTATTTCCGGCCATCACCGGCAGCTGCCGACCTCCTAGAAGGGTTCAGCAAGTCGATTTAGGGCTAGGCAGCGAGTTTCAGCTACGGGGGAGGCCAGGAACCCAGTTCCGGTGGACCTCGCCGGCGTGCTCCGCCGTGGGAAGCACGGGCAGCGCGAGGTAGACGAAGGAGGCCGGGGTCCCACCTGTCAGTCTCTGGAATCAGCATGGCGATCAGTTGTGGCTGTGATCCAGTGTGGCAGCATGGTTGAAACCCCGTGGGCTGCTGTGTGGCCACGAGCTCAGTGGTCCGATTTAAATCGTGGAGCCCACAACAAGAGTTTAAACTTTTCCCAAATTTCAGATTTAGGTCAAATTTTGAAACCCCATAACTTTTGGTAGGAATGTCCAAAATTTGTGAAACAAATTTTGTTGGATTCCTCTTAGTCAGTACATTGGAGAAATGCAAAGAATTTTGTCTATAGATCTCTGGAATTTGCTCAAAAATTCATCAAATTTAAATCTTTGGAAATTAATTCCAGAAGATCCCTGTTATGGAATTTCCTCAAATTTGGCCAGAAGCTTCTTAATAACATTAGTGATCTCCTGTAAACATTTCAGCCTAATTGGACTTCATTTGCTAGGCTAAACTGGCTTCCCAAGTTCAGCCTTCATTTGAAAATTTCAAACCAAACAGAAACTTTTTCAGAATTGTTCACCAACTTCAAAAATTCATTTCTCCCTGTAGGTAGCTCTAAAAATTGTGGAACGAATTTTGTTAGAACCATAGAGACCTGCTCTATTTAGATCTTCCACTGTTAGCCATGTCACAACTTCAGATTTGGGATTAAAATCCAGAGAAGACTTATACTTGTGGGAATTTTGGAGACCACAAGCTTCCATAAGAATTTCTCAAATTTTGCTCAAATCATTCTCAGAGAGTCTAGTATCCACTGGAAAAATCCCAAAGCCAATTAAGGAACTTATAGCAGGAGCTATGTATAGAAGTTTACTTCTTATACTTCATTAGCACTTATACACATATTTTGTTGCATCTCATATAGTGACGGAAGTTGAGGACACTCCGGAGCCATTGGAAGTCCTTCCACAATATGTTAACTTTCTGTTTAACTCGTGACCAGGGAAGCCCCGGTTTGCATTTAATTACCTTTTGCAAAGCTTTCATTTGTATCACTTATGTCTAGGTTGAATTTGTTGCATTAGAGTTAGGGTGATTGAAACCCCACTTGCATGACCTTTAAATCCTATGGAGGGTTTGGCAGTTTACAACTCGACGAGTAGAGAATGCCAAATAATGTTCTTAGGATCTCGGTAGAAGTCGAGTAGTTAGAATCTACTCGCGAGGTAAGATGTTATCACACGGGATGGAAAAGAGTAGAGAATGGCTTAAGGATGTGAAACTGAGACCCAGCAGGGGTATAGGATGCAGTGAGCGAAGGTCTCACGTGCGTAGCCCCGTTGGTGTCGATTGAGGACCGAGCCATGTTCGGACCTTCTGGACAAGTTTTGAACAGTACCGGATGACATACTGACAACAACAACAACAACAACAACCAAGCCTTTATCCCAAGCCTGTTGGGGTCGACTAGACATGAAACCCAATATCAATAAAGTAAAAGAGAGGAAGAGATATAAGAACAAGGAAAAAAGAAAAAAAGAGAAAAGAAAAGAGAAAAAGAAAAAAAGAAAAAGGAAAAAGAAAAAAGAAATAATAAAAAAGGAAAAGAAAAGAAAAAAGAAAAAAGAAAAAAAAAACAAGACTACGATTCTGGCACATGAATTGCTACTTTCCATGCGGTCCTAGCATGAGCTAAGTCTCTGGATACATTCCAATCTCTCAAATCTCGTTTTACCGCCTCCTCCCAAGTCAACCTTGGTTGTCCTCTACCCCTCCTAATATTTTCTCTACCTCTTAAAATCCCACTGTTAACCGGTGCTTCTGGAGGTCTCCGTTGGATATGTCCAAACCACCTAAGTCGATGTTGGACTAACTTCTCTTCAATCGGCGCCACCCCTACCTTATCACGAATCGCCTCATTCCTTATTCGGTCTCTTCTCGTGTGCCCGCACATCCACCGTAGCATTCGCATCTCTGCGACACTCATTTGATGGACATGTTGCCGTTTAGTTGGCCAACATTCCGCCCCATAGAGCATCGCGGGTCTGATCACCGTCCTATAGAACTTCCCTTTTAGCTTTTGTGGGACTTTCCTATCACATAGGATTCCAGAGGCTTGCCGCCATTTCATCCACCCTACCTTGATCTTGTGGCAAACATCCTCGTCAATATCGCCATTGCTTTGTAACATTGATCCTAAGTATCGGAAAGAGTCCCTTCTAGGTACTATTTGTCCTTGTAGACTAACATTTCCTTCTTCACGACCAACACCACTAAAGTCACACCTCATATACTCGGTTTTAGTCCTACTAAGTCTAAACCCCTTGGACTCTAAGGTTTGTCTCCATAACTCTAATTTCTTATCAACACCATCTCTAGTTTCATCTACCAGCACTACATCATCAGCAAAGAGCATGCACCAAGGGATATCCCCTTGTATATCCTTCGACACCTCATCCATCACCAAGGAAAAGATGTATGGGCTCAAAGCTGATCCTTGATGTAGTCCTACCGTGATAGGAAATGCATCAGTCTCACTATCACTTACGCGCACACTTGTCCTAACATTATTGTACATATCCTTGATAAGGGTAATGTACTTTGTTGGCACTTTATGTTTCTCTAGTGCCCACCACATCACTGACCTTGGTATCTTGTCGTACGCCTTCTCCAAGTCGATGAACACCATATGCAAGTCCTTCTTCTGCTCCCTATATCTCTCCATAAGCTGACGAAGCAAGAAAATCGCCTCCATTGTAGACCTCCCAGGCATAAAACCAAACTGGTTTTTAGTGACATTGGTCACTTTCCTCAGGCGGTGTTCAATCACTCTCTCCCAAAGTTTCATAGTATGACTCATAAGCTTAATACCTCGATAATCCCGGATGACATACTGACATATGCAGGAAACCGATGTAATTGGCTAACCTGGGTGCCGAGGCTTACCCAACCGTTTTATAGGAGTGGGTTGAGGGTAGCAAGGTGTAAATCTGCCGGTGGGCACAGACACGCTCCACGCGGGGACCTCCTGCCCATTACAGATGCACCGGTTCAGCATTTGGGTTTCCTTTGAAAGGTTGTTGCATACAACAGAGTAGGAAGGTGTGAAGCATCACATTTCTGAAAGTGGGTGTATGTGATGTGTTATCCGGGTGTCTACTGATTGCAATCACCGTCCCTCGCGGTTATTTGAGTACCGCTTGTTCACTGTGCTGTGACATAGTAAGAATTGAAAGAAGCCAGATGAATATGATGCATTGAACTACTAATGTCTTGAAACCATGTCTGCTGTAGATGTAGAGCTCATTAAGTTTATCTTCCACTTTGGGCATAACCACATCGCAGGAAAGTGTTTCTTGTTTGATTGTGGACTTCCGATGTGAGGGCTGCCTAAGGCACATTAAACTGCTGCTATAAAACTGAAAGTAAGGATTAACATGTAGGCGTGTCTTTATTGAAATGTCCGTTTCCTATATTACAAATCCCTGCATGTAGAGTTTCATGATTAGGAGTGTCGATTATGTCTTGTTGAGCCATCGTGCTCACGGTTGCAATATTTGAGCTATGTGCAGGTGAGAGTTATGAGGAAGGGTGCGAGGATGAGGTGATGCCCTCGTTGGGGTACACGGCCGAGCTGGAGCCCTGCACGCCGCCGTGACCTTCGTTTGAGTTCTGCTAGTGTGTAGCGTCCCCAGGCTGGACGGCACACTTTTTGCTTAGTTAGTAGGAGAGTATAGTTATGTATAATATTTCCGCTGTATATTAAGTTTGTAAAAGACTTCTGCTGTTTTCATGTAAAATAAAAGTTTGTATATTATTTGTATTCTTTTCTTGTGTGCTGTTGGGTGACGCATCGCACGGCACCACCCTCTGCGATCTCGGAGTGGGCGAACCACATGGTGGTTCCCACAGTCGTGGTATCAGAGCCGCATTGGGAATAGCACACTCGAAAAGAACCTATTTTAAAAACTAGTCGGGTGAGGATTAGTCACTATGCCCACATAAGGTCTATTACAGTAGTAGCTACTTCAGGTGGAAAAGCTAACTTATGTGTTATTAATTTGTAACGACGCCCCGAAGTCAGGTAAGAGGTAAGGTACGCCACCGCAGGCGGATCAATTGCGGTAAGCTCGCCATACGAGCAATGGTACGGAACGGTTTACCGTGGCTTTGCACGGTAGTGAATCTCTGAGCCTTCTCATGGTTTTGAGAGCATATGAAAATGCTGATCTCTAGCGTGCTTTAAGAAAAAGTGAGAATACCCCATCGTGTGGTAAGCAACACGATAGTATGTAACTCTTGAATGTTCAATGTTCAAAGGGCCATACACAGCGCTCGCCATCGGTGTGCCTCAACGGTCATGAGGCAGTAAGTGGTATCCATTGGGTTGATGAAATTCCCAACCGTGACGACCCGTTGGCGCTCTACTCGGGTTCCCTGTAGTGTGGCGTGAAAACATGACCATGTACCTAGAGACGTGGCTTGACTCAAGGACGATCCGTATGGCAATGATACAGACCGTATGTTTTTACTATGATATGGACCTCCCTAAAATGCTAAACCCTTGTGTGCACCATTATTGTGTGGTCTTCTGCAGGTACATTAACCACATTAGAGCATGACGTTTAGAAATCGTTTGTGAGTGACATTCTTAGTTCCACCATTTGACATGTATATGCCGGAATACCTGCTTAGGATTTTTCTTTGGTGATGAAATGTAGTACCGAGATGAGTTATTAGTTGCATAAAAAGGATATTTTCAAAAAACAAAGAGTCAAATTGGAGTTTAGGATTCAATTTAGGGGTTATTGAACTCCCATATTGAACTAAGAGGCAATTGGGAGTATAGCTTCATTTCCAAAGACTTAGGAACAACTTCCCCTGTTTCAGCAGAATTTTTGCTTAATTGAAACAGGACATAACTTTTGATCGGTTGAACCAATGGAAGTGTGTGATACGGTTTTGGAAAGGTGGAGAAGTTCTCTAAAACTTTTCTATAAACTTCCAGGAGAGAAACCAACTTAAAGTTTGTGAAAAACCTTAGAAACCAAAACTGATACAAATGGGTAGAACCTTAAACAGAGTCTCTGTAATTCCACCATAACTTTTGGTGGGAAAATCTATAAGGGTGTTATGATACATTTATGGAAAGTTAATGAGATATACTACAACTTTGAAATTCAAAGTTTTGCCAAAACTGGAGCAGAATTAATTGGAATTGTGGATTGAAACTAGGTACCTCTAGGGAGGTGCTGTAAAAATCCTGCCAGAAATTCTGTTAACTTTAAACCATCATATCTTTTGATCCAGGAATGCCAAGGGGCCATATAAATACATTTTGGAAATATTGGGAAGTTCCTTACAATGTTTCTGTTCAACCCTAGGACAGAATCCCTCTGTAAAGATGTGAAATTCGCAGTACAAGTGAAACTGTATAGAGTACCAAAGCCTGTGCATAGTTTCTGTACTGCTTAGATTTTTGCTTAAAACTTCCTGTATAAGAATGGTAAAAGGTGAAATCTTACAATTATAGAAAGCTTAGGAATCATGTTTCAACTTTGTAAGTATGAATTTGGTCCATATACATTTCTAACGGTATGGAAAAGTTGACCCAAAGTGAGCACTTACAGGGGAGGTGCTGCTGAAATTCTTTCAAAATTTCTGTCAACTCTAAAAGCTCATAACTTTCGATCCAAAACTTAGTTTAAGGCAAATAAATAACTGTTGGAAATATATGGAAGTCTTATCCAACTTTTCTGTTCACTCCTACAACAGTTTCAAACATTGAATTAGTATTTAAAACCATCGAACAGAAGCTGGTTCAGTTTCTGTACCTTTCTGTTGCTGGATCATAACTTAAGGTATATATTTTTACCAAAGGTTTGTGTTACAGCTCTGGAAGATTATGGTTATGCATTATCTTTCCATAAGAATATTATGGATTAAGTTCTCAATTTCCTACATTGGAACTTAAGGGGGGAGGAGTGCATCCAAGTCAACCAAAGCATTGATCCTCACTTGGCTATAACCTGAAGTATGACATCACCAAGAGACAAGAAAAAAATTACGTTTCCATGTAATCAAAGTTCAAGTACGAGACCCGACATATCGAGGAAGACGTAGTTTCAATGAAGTCTTCACCACACACACAAACAAACGCTCGCCAGAATCCTAAGACTTAAGATAACAAGACTAGGAGCTAGAACTAGTAGCTGGTTTCTCACGCTACATGGGTATTGTGAAGCCTCAGGAGAAAAGAGAAAGTGAAGTCAACGTAAAAATAGAGATTTCCTAGGTTAAGTTGTTATGGAGTATTTCCCAACGATCTTGTCAAACATTTGACATATTGCCCTTAAACTTGGTCACCACATGAAAGTGGCATGCAATGTTTAGCACCTTTCTTGACCAAGTTATCTGTACTTGGCAAAGTTTGATATGCTTCTTAACCATGTTATAACTATCTTACTAATTCTTGCTCAGACTATAAAATGATGATGCACCATAAATATTGAAAAACATTGAGATATGTGTAACCTATTGTGCGCAACGCCTTGTATGCACCATACATATGCACCATTTTGCATCATACATATGCACCATTTTGCATCATACATATGCACCATACCATATGCATATGCATTGCACCATAAAACATGTGAAGCATCACATGTTGCTTACGTAATACCACAATACTGAGCATGATTGTGTACCTCACTTCAAACCATTAAGTGGTGTCTAATGACTTTGGTCTTTTCACCTCCTGGTAGTATTGATCAAGCTGTTGATTCTACCTCATTGGATAATATAAGGGAAACCAATTACTCAACATCCCTTGTATCTAAGAAAGTTTTGAACTTTCATCTATGACTTGTTTAGCTCCGAGTGGCGTAATTGTTGGAACTAAACTAATTTCTCATAGCGGGGCCCACCGATTGATTGCTCAACCTCGCGACAAGCCTTGAACATAATCTGAATTTTTGAGAGATTGTATGGTGACTTTGACACCCTTGTGGTTACCATTGGTAGTTGGCCTTTGCTATATTGGTAACATAAGTGAAATTGCATTGTATCTGAGCTTATGTCCAAGCAAAGCATTCGGGTTATTGACTAAAGGGTTAAGATGCCGATTCGAGGCGAGATTACCGTTTCAATGTTTAATCTCACCAATCATCTCGATTCATGTTTGGCGAAGTAGTACCCTAAGCTTCTAAGGACTCAGTTTATCTAGACAAGTATTAGTTATCTATGTCAATATTAGGAAAGTAAAGGTTCCAGACAATCGACCCGGTTGATATAGTTCTACAGTGTTTTATGGACTCACCATAGCGTCAAGGGAAGTACGATGGAAAAGCAAGAAGATCATTATATCCGTTCGGTGTGTTATCGTCATATTACTGATAACATTCCCTACTTTCCCTTTCTCATTGGAATCTCAGGATGAGATTCTTTCAAGGGGGGAGGAATGTAAAAGTTCCGAAACTGCAAAGTCAATAAAGTGAATGTTGATTCCCATTTGTGTTTGGAATGCATGGAAATGGGACTTACAAAAATATTATACACGTGATGATGCACATGGGTGTCCAACCAAACGAGCTCTCACGTTCATTTGAAATGTGTTATGCCAAGGTTGAATTAAACACCATGTGTAAAGTTCTCATGTGTAGGAGGGGGTTTAAATTCAGATTTGAACTCAAATGTTTCCCTCAAGTTGCTGCAAAAAATTTGGAGCACACATGTTGCCTCATATCTTTGAATTCGAGAAAATTCATTGTGGCCACATTCTGATTTCAGAGTGGGCTAAAAAGGAGTTAAACATGATCATTTCCATATGTGAGCTGAATTCAAATCTGAAAGTGAACTTCACAATGGATTTGGTTTATTCAAATTTCTTCCCACGTTTAAACTCCTGAAATATCAGATTGAGGTGATTTACATGAATGAAGACCTTTTGGAAACATTTGGAAGATAAGAAGAGGAGTAAAGGGGGTAGACCCCACATGTCATTGGGCAGCTTTAACTTGCTCCCGAAGACATCCTCTGTTCGGTGTCGAACACCAACCAAGCTCTCACAGAGCGCCACCGAGGGCAGCCACCTCCAGCTTCGTGCATCGAGCTGGTGACCTGCTCATGGCTTCAACACCTCACGCCGTGATCCTCTCACTCACCAACCGAGCTGCAAGCGGAGGCCACCTCCTCGCTGCTTCCATCACGCTGGAGACCAGGTCGTGGGATTGAGTAGCTCCCGACGTGATCTTTTGCTCACAAAAACAGCAACCCCGGACGTTATTTTCCCCTCGCACGGGAACTGAACCGAGATCTCTGAATTTAAAGTTTTGAACCTAACGGAATGTTAACTCCCGGTAATCAAATTCAGTTTGTAGGAATGGCTGCGAATTTTGAATTTGAAGTTGGGGATACACTGTTGTTTATGGGGGTGACTACCGGTGGGACCCGCATGTCATTGAAAACAGAGAACTGTAAAAGCCCAAGAATTGACTTGCTAAAATGTTCATCACATCACCACACCACAGTTCAGTTGATGGATAGCTCATGAACATTTGTGAAGAGCAAGTAAACACCATCAAGAGGGTGATAGAGGAAAAACCCATAACTTCAAAAAGTAGGAGTTCATACACATAAACATGAGAGGCTGAGCTCACCCCTAGACCTTCAATATTCTTGGGAAGGCTCAGGCCAAGTTTCATGCAAATCCAATCCTTTTTGAGTCACTTTTGGAGACATTTGTAAAAAGAGCTATTTGAATGCAAATCCAAATTTCAGCTAGTTTTGATCACTTGAATTCAAAAGTTGACTTCATATTCAAACTCAGCACATGTTTCTGAGTTAGTCCACCAATTTTCATCCTCATTGGAGTTCATCTTGTCAGGAGTTAATTTGAGCAAATTGAAACCCAATTCGAACTCCAACCTCATATAAGCTCAAATTCCTTCAAACCCAATATCAATTTGAATCATTCAAACTAAGAGGCCCAAAAATGTTATTTGATCAAATTACCAGGGACAAGGGGGTCACATTATTTAAGAGCAGTAGGAATTATATTTGTTAGGACAATTTTGGAGCTGTGGGGCCCTCCTGTCAGCCACACTGGAGTCCAAACCGACTGAACTCAGTGTACTCCGTGTTTCACGCGCTCAGTGAGAGGAGGCGCCGAGACTTCACGTCGAAGCCCACCGAGCGGCGCCGTCCAGCTCCTGCTTCGGTGTGGGAGGTGGCTCAACAGGTGTTGCACCCTCCACTGCCCTCGGTTGGCTATAAAAGGCACGAGATCAGCCGGCGAGCTTTTTTTTTGAGCACTTCCGTAAACTTCCGCCTAGCCACCCGGTTTCTGATCCCGTGCAAACTGAGGTACAATCGTTCTCCGATCTCGATGTCAATAGCAAAGCTGTGCGCTAGCTTGTCCTCGAGCTCACCGCACAAACCATTCCTAGGTTCGTCCTTCATACCCTAAGAATTTTCCAGTTTAGGGTCGGGTGCTCATTTCGGGATCCAATTAGGTTTAGAAGAAATTCCGGAGGATCATCGCGTCGGAGGGCAAACAGAGCTTATAAATGGCATCTAGAGGTTCTTGCGCCCTTCCTCGATCAAAAACCGGAAAGAAACCACCGCCGGAACCCTAGGTTCACCGAGGAACAGCTCGGCGGAAGAGGGGGTCACCGGTGAGGTCCGGTTTGCCGGCTGTTTAGGTCCCAACCAAGATCATGCTGAGCTCCCCTAGGCTTCCCTGGTTGTGGTGACGCGATTAGCATGTGAAGGGGGTGGTCGGAACGACGGGAACGTGTTGCCGAAGTTGCACAGGGGCATAGTGCTCGTCGCAGGCGAGCTACGGTGGTTAGCCGGTGGCGGCATGGTGTCCAGCATGTTCATCGTCCAAAGTTACGTAGGGGCGGCGAGTTTCACCGTCGCCGGCGAGCTAGGTCACCGGGAACGCCGACCTCGCCGGAGCTCTGGCGGTTCGGGGCAGTGGCGTCGTGAGGTAGACGAAGGGCGCGGGTCCCACGTGTCAGTCACTGTGCTAAACGCGCACGTGGTTAGTTTAATTTAAACATGCGGGGCCCGCTGTCAATCACTGGTTAGGCGCGGGAGATGATTTTCTTTAGGAAAATAATTCAGGAATCAGCCCAAACTTTAGAAATTCATAACTTTGGGTAGAAGTGTCCAAATTCAGTGAACCAAATTTTGTTGGATTCTTCTCTACGAGTACTATCCAGCAAAACAAGTTTCATCTTATGAAACTTTTTCTTTTTCCAGAATTAATTCCCTAAATTTTAAACTGTTGGGAATTTTATCTGGTGAAATCTTTTATGGAAAATTCTGAAACTTGGCTGGGATGATCATCTCAAAATACTTGAGTCACATGAAAAATTTCAGACCCATTAAAGTTCATTTAGTCCCCCTAATGGTGTGATTAAATGAACTGCCCTGAGAAAATGGAAAAATGTACAGAAACATTTTTCAGATTTTCTCATATCATGTTTAGGGCATAACATCCTCTAGGATTCTTCAAATGACATGAAACCAATTCCATTAGAACGGTCTCAAACTCTAGTTTCCAGAAAGTAATGGTTTGAACTATGAAAATCCCTGGAAATCCTTAGAAGCTCTAGTAATGACCAAAGAGACTTTTATTTGTACAGAGCTCAAATGAACTTTGTTTCAAATGAAACTTGGTCAAGTTTCTTATTAGGACCCTACGAAGCCACCATTAAAATTTCAGAGCCAAATGTGAGGTCTAACTAGAGTTATGGTCTTTACATATTCAATATAACACATTGCATTTAAATTGACATGTACTACATTGCCTACTTGTAGTCGCTGAAGTCGAGGAAACCCCGGAAGTGCTGGATTTTCTCCTTCTGGACGAGACACTAACTTCTGACCAGCAGCAACAAGGCAACCCCGGTTTGCATTAACAAGTTTTACAAACGTTTTGCTTTATGTATACTTAGCATGAGGTATGTTTGTGCATTTGGTGCAGGATGGATAAAACCCCAAGTGCATAACCAGATTATTCCTACAAGAGTGAGGGTAGTGTCTAAGTCCTCGAGTAGTCAAGCTGTGCTTAATGTTCAGAGAACTTCAGTACAAGTCAAGTAGTTGGAATCTACTCACGAGTATAGATGTCGGGACACACGGGATTTGTTCGAGTGATGTGAGATCACTTTAGTAAGAAAATGAGACTAGGCAGGGGCTAGGGCGCAGCAAGAGGAAGTCTTGTGGGTGCAGCCCTGTCCGTGTCGAATTAGGACCGATCCGTATGCGGCCCCGCTGAACAAGTTTTGAACGTACCGAAGGCATATCGGAGATATGGGCCCTGATAAATCGATGTAACCTAAACCTCCGGGCGTCGAGGCATAGCACACCGATTTATAGGTGTAGGTTGAGAGCAGCCAGGTGGAAATCTGCTAACAGGCATAGAGAGATGCTCCGTGTATGGAACCTCCTGCTCGTTTTGGTGCGACCGGTTCGACGTTTGGGCTGTTGGGTGAAAGGTTGTCCTGTACGACATCGAGTGAGCGTGCTGTGCATTTCCATAGGTGAGCATACGTGACGTTCTATTCGGATATCCCTGCAGGTGTATATCGAGTCGATTCGCTGTCCCTCACAGTGATGAATACCGCTTTCACTGTGTTGTGACGTAGATAAATTATGGAATATTGTGATTCAATTCTCCTGATATATATAAATTGTATTGCTACATGTGTGCCACAAAATATCGCTTACTAAATTTCAGATTCATGAACTGTTAACTTGTGGCTAAAAGATGAAATAAGGATGAACTTGTAGGCATATCCGTTTGCTGCAATGTGCCATCCCATCTTCGTATGACCTGCATATAGAGTTTCATGTGTAGGTGAGTCGGTTAGCCTTGCTGAGCCATCGTGCTCATGGTTGCTGGTATAAGTGTTTGCAGGTGAGGATTACCCCATGGACTCGGGGTACGAGTCCACCGGCGAGGGCTACCCTCCGTCGGGGACCACGGCTGAGTGGAGATAGTGTGGGTTGTCCACAGGGCTGGACAACCGACTTTTGCTAGTTAGATGGGCGTGAGTTGTAAAAAATTAGCCTTCACATTTATAAACTCTGTACTTAGTTGTAAACTGAAGGTGTGTACTACTTTGTACATATTCAGTTTGTTTTTCCATGTAATACAATGTTTTGCCTTATGATGTGTGCTTTCGGGTGTCGCATCGAGCGGCACCACCCTCTGAGATCATGGGTGTACGGATTTCGGTCCGTCACAAGAACAATCCGATTTCTGTTCTGTGCGCGCTTGACACCGTGAAGCATGCAGCTCCACCGAGCTGCCTCTGTGCTTTCTCACCGAGGCGGTTTCCTCAGTCTTCGGCTGCACGACAGACCCCGAGGCTGCACAAACCAAATTCTGTTTCCCCTGATCCATAGCTATCGCACGTTTAACCGAAGAAAACACGCTCCCTCGCGCTCAACCGAGAAACAGCACGCGGCGCCGTCACTGCCTCATCGCTGATCACCCTACGATGGGTTTAGCGCCTAGCTGAGCTGAACAGAGGATGCACCAGCCTCTACTCGATGTCGTCCGAACCTCCCCAGCTTGTGTCCATCGTCCTTCGGCCGGTTCCGAGCCAACCTTTTCCCCTCGGTGCAGCACGAAGTCGCCATCACAGCTCCTCGTCTTCCGGTCGATCCAGCACCTCTCCCGCATGACCAACACCACCCTAAGGTGGACCATGATGTCTAGATCGTGCTCCTGTAGTCCCCTTGCTCGTTCCTACCGCCGGCTCGCCGAATTTTGAAATTTTATAGCGGTGTACATGAAAACCGCCTAAACTAGAATCTAAAAATTAGCCCAAGTTCTTGATCGTCCTTTCTCTGGTTCAAGGTACATCATCCAGCAACCCTAGCGCCCTCCCACACCAAAGCCCGAAGCAAGCCGGCCACCACACGCCCCGGGCGACGAGAATTCACCGCCGGCGACAAAAACGGGTCGGTCCACCGGTGACCACCCTATTCCCGCCGTTTTCTGCAAACATTGGTTTGTGTTCCATGTTCTACGACCACTAGGGATGTTGTACGGCAGCTTGGCTGTTGAAATCGGCTTGGGACACGCCAGAACTCATCGATGCCGCGCCACCGAGCACCTCCATCGGTGCCAACCCGTTTCCAGCCGTTTTCAAGAGGTGAGACCTTGCCCGGCAGCTGCGCCACATTCCAACGGTCGTGTAGGGAGAAACCGGATCAAAAACGGTGGAGAAATGAGGGAGAACAGGGCGCGCTATCCCCCTGTTCGGCGTGCGTGCGGGCTCTGTCCCGAGGTAGAAGAAGGGTCTGACCTGTGGACCCCACTGTCAGCCAGTATTAGGTTCCAGAAAATGTTAAATCTATGAAAATTCATAACTTTTTGTAGGAAACTCCAAATTGGGTGATTCAAATTGGGTTAGATTCAGTTTGCAAAGATCTATTCAAATTTGTAACCCAATTTATACGAAAGTCAATAATAAATTCTGGATAATTCTTTTAAAATTTTCTGTAAAAGAGTTATGGAGGGAGTTTGGGTAAGCCAAAGATCCCAAAATTTTTCCAGAGTATTATTTAGGGTATTATTGAACATCCAACAAAGTTTCAGCTCATTTGGAGTTGATTTGAGTAGGATTTTTCAGAGTCCAAGCTGTTGTGTTCAAAAGTGTCCAGAAACTTTTCAGAAACAGTTTCTACTTTGTAAAATCCATTCTACGCAATCCTTAGCTCCAACAATAGTGAAACAAATTTTGCTGGAATCCTTAGAAAGAGTACTTTACAGAGGAATAAAGTGCTTGCTATGAAAATGCCCAGTATTTTCTGTGGGATTAATTTTAGCAAATCTTTTAGGGATTAATTCCAGGAAGGATTCTCTGAAAAATTCCCAATTTTGGGCAGCAATTCTTTTTCCTAGTTCCTTATCATCAGTAAAAATTTTAGGATTTGTGGATCTGATTAAGAGGGATTAATCAGTAGGTTATCTCAGGATTAAATAAATTATCTAAAAATCACAAAGTTAATTTCCAGAAAAATATTTCAAACTTCAAACCTCCATAACTTTCTGTATAGATGTCCAAAATTTGCGAAACAAATTTTGTTGAAATCCTCTAAGTCAGTACTTTGCAGAAATGCAGAGAATTTGATCTTAAGGTCTCTGGAATTTTCTCCAAAATTCATCAAAGTTAAATCTTTGGGAATTAATTCCAGAAGATCCCTGTTATGGAATTTCCTAAATTTGGCTAGAAGATTCTTCATAACATTAGTGATCTTCTGTAAAAATTTGCGTCTTCATTTGAAATTTCCAAAATAAACAGAAACTTCATTTGCTAGGCTAAATTGTCTTCCCAAGTTCAGCCTTCATTTGGAATTTCCAAAATAAAAAGAAACTTTTCAGCATTTCATATGAACTTCAAAAATTCATATCTCCCTGTAGAAAACTCAAAAAATTGTGAAACAGATTTTGTTAGAACCAGGGAGATCTTCCCTAATTAGATCTTTCACTGTTAGACATGTCTAAACTTCAGATTTGGGCTGGAAATTCAGAGAAGCCTTGTACTTGTGGGAATTTTGGAGACCACAAGGTTTAATGAAGTTTCTCCAAATTTTGTTTAGATCATCCCTATAGAGTCTAGTGTTCACTGAAAAAATCTCAAAGCCAATTAAGGAACCTAAATAGCAGTAGATATGAACAAATGTTTACTTCTTATAAATCACTAGCACTTATACATATATTTTGATACATTTCATATAGTGACCAAAGTTGAGGACACTCCAGAGTCGTTAGAAGTCCTCCCACCAGACGCTAACATTCCTTTTGACTCACAACCAAGCAAGCCCCGGTTTGCATTTAATTACCTTTTGCAAAGTTTTCAGTTGTATCACTTATGTCTCGGGTGAAATGTTTGCATTAGAGTTAAGGTTATTGAAACCCCACTTGCATGACTTTTCAAACCTATGGAGGGTTTGGTAGTTTACAACTCAACGAGTAGAGAATGCCAAGCTAATGTTCTTAGGATCTCGGAAGATGTCGAGTAGTTGGAATCTACTTGCGAGGTAAGATTTTATCACACAGGATGGAAAAGAGTAGAGAATGGCTTAAGAATGTGAAACATAGACCCAGCAGGGGCGTAGGATGCAGTGAGCGGAGGTCTCACATGCGTAGCCCTGTTGGTTTTGATTGAGGACCGAGTCGTGTGCGGACCTGCTGGACAAGTTTTGAACAGTACCGGATGGCATACTAACATAAGCAGGAAACCGATGTAATTGGCTAACCTGGGTGTCGAGGCTTACCCAACCGTTTCATAGGAGAGGGTTGAGCGTAGAAAGGTGTAAATCTGCCAGTGGGCACAGACACGATCCACGCGGGGACCTGCTGCCCGTTACGGATGGACAAGGTTCGGAATATGGGTTTTCTTTGAAAGGTTGTTGCAAACAACAGAGTAGGAGGGTGTGAAGCACCACACTTCTGAAAGTGGGTGTATGTGACGTGTTATCCGGGTGTCTACTGATTGCATTCACCATCCCTCGCGGTTATTTGAGTACTGCTTGTTCACTGTGCTGTGACGTAATAAGAATTGAAAGAAGCCAGATGAATATGATGCATTGAACTACTAATGTCTTGAAACCATGTCACTGTATAAAATGGCACCGAAGGAACATGCATAGCTGAAGGAGCAGCTGAATGATTTGCTAAGCAAAGGCTTCATTTGACCCAGTTCATCACCATGTAGATGTTCCGCGCTGTTTGTCAAGGAAAAGAACGAGACTCTGAGGCTCTGTGTGGACTATCGTCCGCTCAATGCCGTAACTATCAAGAACAAGTATCCACTACCACGTATCGATATGCTTTTCGATCAACTAGTGGGTCCTAAGGTTTTCTCGAAGATGGATCTTCGGTCCTAATATCACCAGATAAAAATCCGGGTGGAAGACATACCCAAGACGGCATTCTCGACGAGATACGGGTTATATAAGTATCTCGTCATGTCATTTGGACTCACTAATGCTCCGGCCCATTTTATGTACTTGATGAATTTAGTCTTCATGCCAGAGCTGGACAAGATCATCGTGGTTTTCATCGATGATATCTTGATATATTCTATGTCAGAGGAAGAACACGCCGAACATCTGCATATTGTGCTCCAATGCCTACGGAATCACAAACTATATGTAAAATTCAGCAAGTGGGAGTTCTGGATCAACCAAGTGCCATTTCTTGGGCACATTATTTATGCGGAAGGCATTACGGTTGATCCGAGCAAAATTGTCCAAGTGCTGAATTGGAGTTCACCGAAATCAGTCCACGAAGTCCGTAGTTTTCTCGGTTTAGCGGGTTACTACCGGAGATTCATTCCGAATTTCTCCAAGGTCTCTAAACCGATGACGGAACTTCTGAAGAAAGGCAACAAATATGTGTGGAGTGAAGCATGTGAGGAGGCGTTCAAAGCATTGGTAAAGCATCTCACAACAGCCCCCGTGTTGGCACATCCCGATACAACTAAATCTTTTGATATGTATTGCGATGCCTCTGGCATCGGCCTTGGCTGCGTGCTTATGCAAGAAGGGCTAGTGGTCGCATATGGATCCAGGCAGCTTCAGAATCATGAGCAGAATTATCCGACACATGACCTCAAACTAGCTGCTGTGGTTCTTGCTCTAAAGATGTGGAGGCACTATTTACTTGGAAAGTTAGTCCATCTCTACACCGACCACAAGAGTTTAAAGTACATCTTCACCCAAAAAGAATTAAATATGAGGCAGTGAAGATGGTTGGAGTTAATCAAGGATTATGAACTAGAGATTCATTACCATCCTGGAAAAGAAAATGTGGTTGCTGACGCACTTAGTCAGAAATCAAATGTTCATAATCTAACCATGGCTGCAATGGAGGAAGAAGAACCGAGCCTGCGCTTGGTTCCCTATGGGTCATTGTTTAACCTTGCCCTCATTCCTACAATTCGTGATGAAATTGTAGAGGCGCAAAAGAAAGATAAGGGCATGGCCCATATCCGTAAGAGAATAGACAAAGGAGAGGTAAAGTGCTTCCGGAAAGATGAGAACAGTATGTTATGGTTCAAGAACCGTATAGTCGTACCGCGGGACATGAAGCTTCGTAAGAAGATATTAGACAAAGCTCATTTATCAAAATTTTCCATTCATCCAGGCAGCAACAAGATGTACCAGGACTTGAAATCTAAGTTCCGGTGGATGTGGATGAAAAGAGAGATTGCAAAGTACGTATCCGAGTGTGATATGTGTCGGCGGGTAAAAGCCGACCGTATGAGGAAAGCCAGACCACTTCAACCGCTGAAGGTTCCAGCATGGAAAAGGGAAGACATAAGTATGGACTTCATCGTCGGTCTACCCATGACCAGCAACAAGCATAATTCTATTTGGGTAATCGTCGATTGTTTGACTAAGACAGCTCATTTTATTCCAGTCCATCCTAAATATGTGGCAAAGAAGTATGCAGAGCTGTTCATATCAAGAATCGTGTGTTTACACGGGGTTACCCGCACCATCGTTTCTGACCGTGGTGCGTATTCATATCCAGATTTTGGGAGCAACTGCATGCTTCCTTGGGAACCAAGCTAATTCGGAGTTCAGCGTATCATCCGCAAACTGATGGCCAAATGAAAAGGGTAAATCAGATTCTGGAGGATATGCTACGGGCATGTGTCATCAATCATGGGAAGAATTGGGATGACCATCTACCGTTAGAAGAATTCTCATATAATAATGGTTATCATCAAGCATCCGGATGGCCCCGCATGAAGCTCTTTATGGCCGGAAGTGCCGCACACCACTGAATTGGTGTGAGTCCGGCGAAAGGGTAGTCTATGGGATTGATCTTGTGAATGAAGCCGAGGAACGAGTGCGAGTGATTCAAGCCAACTTAAAGGCTGCTCTATCTCGGCAGAAGAGCTATGCAGACCAAAGGCGTCGACCTCTCAACTTTGACATTGGGGACCACGTGTATCTTCGTGTCTCTCCAATGAAAGGGGTTATCGTTTTGGAGTGAAGGGAAAACTAGCTCCGCGATTCATCGGACCATTTGCCATTGTTGAAATATGCAGACCCGTGGCTTATCGGATGGGGTTACCGACGTCACTTTCCAGTATTCACAATGTTTTCCATGTCTCTCAGCTGCGGAAATGTCTTAAGTACCCAACTGTAGCTCATATGGAGAACATTGAGGATCTTCAACCGGATCTCACTTATTCTGAATACCCGATACAGATTTTTGATGAGAAGACTCGCGCCACAAGAAATCGGACATTGCGATTTTACAAAGTCTTGTGGAGCAACCACACCGCTGATGAGGCCACGTGGGAAAGTGAGGATTTCTCTGTTTAAATTTTCCAGACTTGTTTGTACCATATGTCCAGTAGTTTTTCTTCCTTCCTCTTTCTTTTTATAATCTCGGGACGAGATTCTTTTAAGGGGGGAGGAATGTAACAGCCCTAACGTTTGTAAAGTTCTATTTCACATTGTGAAACAAAGTGAGGCAAAAAAAAGACTATAATCGTGTCACATGAAATGATGAACACAAAAATGGACATGTGAGGGAGTTAAAAATTTTCTTCGACTCAGGATTAGCACATGTTAACCTGAGCAGGGAACTTCACTTCCTAAGTTGAAATCATGTTAACCCCCACTATGGAGAGGAGGGCGGGAAATTTAAACACCATTTTGAATCTTTTAAAAGGATTCCTATTCAGATTGTCCAACGGCCTATATGTGAGATCACCGATGCATTTCTCATGTATTCAAGAGCCTAAGTTTCAAATTTGGAGAAGTTTAAGTTTGATATACTAATTGTTCCAAGGATTAAATGAGGGCATGTTCAAATTCAAACTTGAATTTGAATTTTGAACCAAACAAACTCAATTTCAAAATCTGATTTCAGATTTTAGTTCCTCATAATTCTTTGACCTATCCTCCGAGTTTGATCAAATTTGGATCCCGTTTGCTATTTTAAACGGAATTGGGGGGATAAGAGGGGAGAAATGGGGCCCACTTGTCAGTAGACTTCAACCTGAAGTCTTCTCTGTTTTCACTCGGACAGCACGCGCGCGCCACCTCCAGTCGGCGAGCGCTAACCGACCCTCTACAGCGCCACCTCCTGCTCGTTCCATCCGGCGTCCGAAGGATAAGAGCGCAGCTCTCCCTCCATGTTAACCGGTTCCCTCTCTTGCACTCTCCACAGTTTTCTCCTTGCTCAGTCCCGAAGAAAAGCTACTGGCCGAAGCCATCGGCTCCCCGGCGACCGAGCTCTATGCTCGTTCTCGTGCCCGACGTTCTACATGAAAAACATCCGCCCAAAGGTGCTAAACATGACTGTGCCACTCTCTCCTCTTCTCATGTGTCGTCGGTGGAGAAATTTCCCGTTCTTTGCTTTGGTATGCTTAGAACCGAGCCACATGAACCATCTAGATTCATTGTAATCAAGCCCTCATCATGTGTGCCAAGCTAGAGACATGATCTACACCCTGCCACGCTCCTCTAGGATCAAAAAGCATCAAAAATCATCAAGATTTGGCGCTGTTCTTCGAGAATTTCGAGCCGCCGCCAATTTTCGCCCTAGGTCGCCGATGAGCTCCTATTTGCAGCCATTTTTGAGCCGATTTGAGTCCATGCCGGCGATGAGGGATACCCCACGGTGCTCTAGGAACAAGAACCGAAGAGCTTGAGCCACTGTGGAGGGAGTTCTATGTCGTCGAAGGTTGGCCGCCGCCGCCACTCATGCCTACCCGTTTCCGATGGTCGGGGGCCTCGGTCGACACCGGGGATGAGTTCCCCGTGCTCCAAAAGTTAGGGGCGGCGAATTTGGGGGCAAGAGGAAGCTGGGAAGGCGTATTTCATGGACCTCACCGGCGCTCACCACCAGGCGCGGCCGGGTCCCCTGTTGGAGCGAGGAGGAAGATGAATCTGTTGAGTGGGACCCGCTGTCGGGTTTAAACTTTTCCAGATTTTCCTTAATTCGATTTAAACTTTGAAGAGCCATAACTTTTGATAGGAATCTCCAAAAATTGTTAAATAAATTCCATAGGATTCCTCTCAGTGAGTACTATCTAGGGGTGCATCCCAATTTTTATGAAAATCTCTAGATTTGGCTCATTAATTCAATTAATTAAAATTTTGTTGGAATTGTTACAGGAGTTCTGTTTATTGGAAAATTCCCAAATTTGTGCAGGACATTGTTCCAAATATCCTTGAACTGCAGTAAAATTTCAGAGGCATTGAACTTCATTCGCTTGGCCAGATGTTGATTCAATCTTGTATGTCTCTGAAAATTTGGAAAAATAACAGAGATTTTTTCAGCTTCTAGCTCAAACTTCTAAATTTGATATCTCTGTGTAGGAAGCTCCAAAAATTGTCAAACCAGGTCCTATGGACTTTGAGACTCTCAAGTTTCTGAAAAACCAAATTTGGAGCATGACAAGACACTATAATTGCCATAGGAATTCAGAGAAGCCAAATAGTTAAGAAAATTCCCTAGGCCACATCTTACATCAACCTTGTCTGAAATTTTGCAAGCCATACCTCTGTATGATCTATGGACCACTATAAAAATTTCAGAGCAAGTTGAGATCATCTTCTCAAGTTTCTGCTGTTTCTTTCCAATACCTTTCTTATGTCCATTATAAATAGCTCTTTGAATTTTCTCCAACAAACATCTACTGCCCAGCTAAAGTTCTCTGTTTTTGTCCATAACAGAGCTCTTCACTCACTTATAAGTTGGTTTAAACCCTGCTTAAGACCTAAAACTCTTTTATTTTATAATGTCTTTACTTGTAACATAAAACTGTGCATATTCATGTCGGTAGGAAATACGACGAAGGAGGGCGACGAGCAACTTGACTCGGAGCAGCAAGTTGAAGATTAAATCATCGCCAAGATACTGACTATAAAGTGGAACTATTCCTGCAGCAACATAAGGCAAGACCTGGTTTGCATTTAACAGCTTTTTAGTTACATTTTACTTTGTATCACTTTTATTGGTCTAGTATGTATTGTGCATTAGGTCAAGGTGATTGATACTCCAAATGCATGACCCACAAACCCTTGGAGTTAAAGGGTAGAATAGGTTAACTTCGTGTAGTTTTGGCTAGGCTTAAGTTGTATAGGATCTGGTACAAGTCGGGTAGTTGGAAGCTACTCACGAGTTTAGGATGTTGGTTCAGCGGGGTATGATTCTAGAGAATGGAATAGCTGGAATGGAAAATGAGACTGGACAGAGAGTAGGAGCAGCAGGACGTTGGGCCTGTGTTGCCGTAGCTCTATTTGTGTCGCTTAAGGACCGATGTGTATGCCGCCCTGCTGAGCAAGTTTGAACCGTACCGGATGCATACTGGAATTACGGGGTCCAGGAAACCGATGTAACTCGGGTACTCTCGTGTCCAAACTTATACGGCCGTCCTTTGGAGGTTGGTGTCAGAGGTGTAAACCCGCTAGCAGAGCAGCTTCGACGTGTTCCGGGTAGTGGCCCTTCTGATGGTACGGAAGAACTGGTTAGGCATTGGAGTGACGGGTGAAAGGTTGCTGCATACAACGTAAGAAAGAGCTCTTGTGTGAGTCTTTCAAGGTGGGTGTATGTGTCGTGTGTTCCGGGTGTGTCCTGATTCGAATCACCGTCCCTCATGGTTATATGAGTATCACTTGTTCACTGCGTTGTGACGTAGTAATTATTTCCAGATGAAGTGAGATGAATCATTGCTGATGTGAAGTTCTTTAGCTCATTGTATTGCCAACCATGTACGCTATAGTTGTAGAGCTCACTAAGTTTATCTTCCTCTTTGGGCCTCACCACATCGTAGGAAAGCGTTTCTTGTTTGATTGTGGACTTCCGATGTGAGGGCTGCCTAAGGCATAATAATCTGCTGCTATTAAACTGAAAGTAAGGATCAACATGTAGGTGTGTCATTATTGTAACATAATTGTCATATATTATTAATCCCTGCATGTAGAGTTTCATGCTTAGGAGTGTCGGTTAAGTCTTGCTGTGCCATCGTGCTCACGGTTGCATTATTAGTGTTTTGCAGGTTATAAAATTTGCTATGAAGATGGTTGTTCGGTCAGCCATCAGAGACTCACCGGAAACCCTGGCGCTGCACTCACCATTGTGGAAGCTAGTAAGAAGCGTCTGCTGGCTGGACGTCTTCTCTTTTGCATAGTTAGGACCGAGAGCAAGTGTGTATGTATATTCCGCTGCGTGTGCCTTCGTGGTACATTATTTGTAAATGACACTATCTTGAGAAATAAAAGACTTTGTACTTTATGGTTCTTTACGTGTATGCTGTTGGGTGCCGCATCGCACGCCACCACCAATGTGTATCCTGAAGTGTGGATCCCGGAAGGGGTTCCCCACAGGCGTGGTATCAGAGCCACATTGGGAATAGCACGCATGAAAGGAGCGTATTTTCGAAAACTTAGAAGTATACGAGTGAGGAACGTATAGTATGCCCACATAAGGACTATTAGTAGCATAGTTACTTAAGGTGGCAAGCAAACAGTTTGTTATTATTCAGTATTTCAATTCTATAACGACGCACCTATGTGGAGGTAAGAATGGTAAGGAACGCCACCGAAAGCGGATCAATTTCGGTTAGCTCCCCCATACGAGGAAAGTAGTGTGGGATGTCCCGTTCAGCACTGGACGGAAAGTGAATATGTTTCTAAGACTCTTCATGTCTTAGAAATACACTAGCCTCCAGTGCGCAAACCCAGGGGCAAGAGGAGGAGACCCCACCGTGTGGTTTGTAACACGAAGTGTTTTCTCTAGGACTCTTCATGTCCTATGAGGCATACGAAAGCGCTGTTCCACCGGTGTACTTTATTGCAAAGGTGTGGAGCCCCTGTCGGGTGGTGAATAACCCGATCATGTACCTTGAGACGTGGCTTGACTCAAGGACGGCCCGTATGGCAAGGATACGGGGCGTATATTTTTACTATGATATGGGCCTGCCTGAAATGGAAAACCTTTGTGTGCATCACTATTGATTGTTTTTCTTCAGGTACCTTAACCACGAGTAGAACATGTCGTTTAGAACACGTGTGTGAGTGATCGTTTTAGTACCACCACTTGAGACGTATATGCCGGTATAACGCCGGTTAGGATTTTGATTTGGTGAGGAAATGTAGTACCGTAATATGTTCTTAACTGCATGAAAAATGAAATTTTCATGAAAAGAGTAAATTTGGAGTCTAGGATTCCATTAGGGGTTAATGAACTCCTATATTGAACTAAGAGTCAATTGTAGTTTCCATTTCAAACTTTTAGAAACAACCTCCCCTATTTTCAGCAGAATTTTTGCTGAACTTGAACAGGACATAACTTTTGATTGGTTGAACCAATGGAGGTTAGGGATACATTTCTGGAAATTTTTTGAAGTCTTCTATAATGTTTCAGTAGAACTCCAGAACAGAATCCCCTCCAAATGGATGAAAATCTCAGATGAGTGTTAACTGTGTAAAAACAGGGCAGCCCAAAAATGCTCTCTGGAATTTTTGTATTTCGACCATAAATTCCTGTAGAAAAATTTCTAAGGGTCATGTAAGACACCGTTGGAAAGTTTTTGATATGTGCTACCACTTTGTAGTTCAAAGTTTCTCCTGATTTGGAGTCTAATTTTATGAAATCTTGCGGACAAAACAGACACTTTCAGAGGAGGTGCTGTCAAAATTGTTCCAGATTTTTGTCAATTTGAAATATCAAAATTCCTGATCTAGAATTGATATGAAGGCAAATAAATACTCGTTGGAAATATAATAAAGTTATCTAAAACTTCGATATTCAACATTAGATATGAAACTGCCATTTTCATAATCAAATTCTAGGATTAAGGCCAAATGGTCATTCTGAACAGAGCATTGCTCATTGCCCATGTAACTTAGGACTTGTTGTGGACATGAAGGTTTTTATACTTCTCTAAGTTCCATGACATATTCTAAAGCTATCTTTCATCATTCCCTGCTGTTGATTTAAGTGTTTGACAAACTTGAACAATCATTGGTTACGGAATTGTCAAAAACCTTGTTTCTTTCATGTATGCTGCACTGTTGATGTGATGCTTTTGCGGTTTATAATTTTGAGTTCAAGTTGAGTACAATCTTGGATATTAACCGTAAATTGCTTGCTCTTGCAGTATGGATCATACTCATTCCGGGTATGAGCTTGGTGGTTCCAGCCGGGATGGAAATGATGCGTCGCAGTGATGATCACCGCCATCATCAACCGGACTGGCGGAGGTGTTGGGAAGAATGGCTGAGTCTCTTGAGATGTTGGTGCAGCAAGGCATCCGACAGGAGACCGCGCAGCAAAACCCCACACTGAACACTTATTTGGATTTTCTAGCAAGACAACCACCGGTATTCTCTGAAGCTATGGAAGCCTTGGAGGAAGATCATTGGCTCTCCGGGTGATTGAATCTAAACTGGGAATGCTCCAGTGTGATGAATATGAGAAGGCTTTATTTACCGCTCAGCAACTTCATGGATCCGCTGGAGCTTGGTGGTCTGAATATCTTGCTAAGATCGCTGAAGGCCATCGTGTGATGTGGACGGAGTTTCGTGATGCTTTCTGTGCACGTCATATCTGTGAGGGCATCGTCAAAACCAAAGTTGAAGAGTTCTATGAACTCAAACAAGGAGGCATGAGTGTTATGGAGTACTTCACGGAATTTAACCGTTTAGTACAATATGCATCCGCTTATGTACATAAGGAGACGATGAAGTGTCATTACTTCTTCCGAGGCCTCAATGTGGAGCATCGGACAAAAGTGGCACAAAGCAATAAAGGGAATTATAGCGATTTAGTCAATGCCGCTATGATTCAAGAAATAGCTGAACTCGAGCATAAGGAAAGTAAGAGGAAGAGAAAATTATCACTGGCAAGTACGGGTCATTATCATCAAGAACAACCGGTGATATATTGCTTACCATCCGGGGTGGAAATTCAGTCCTTTGACGGACCACCTCAGATCCAATACTGTCCATATTCCCCCATGGAGGTTCATCCACTGCTGCAACAGCAGCAAATGAGTAGTTGTGCACCCCCACTTCAACAAGGTGCACAAGAATATCAACCACTTCCATATTATGAAGATCCTGAGCTCGCCTTGTACGGTACTCGTAGCGATGTAGAGCATATTCCTCAGGGGTTTCCTGTGACCAAGCCAAGCAGCAGTAACATATCATCGCAATCTGCAAAGGAATTCCATGGTCAGCCAAGGAGGACATCACTGAAAAGTGTGAAACGTAAACTATATGGCAGTTGAAGACGTTCCCGTGGGAGAACCCGTGTTTGCGGGTATGTTCAGCCTACGTGATCAGCCCACGTTCGTGTTGTTCGGCTCGGGTGCTACACATGATTTTAACAGCAAAGATTATGTGGTTAAGCATCAAATACCAGAAACCACCTTGGCCCCATCGTATCAAAGTAATTCACCGGGAGGTAGTGGGACAGCGGGCAGGATTGTTGCTCGAGCACCTATATGTTTGGATGGGCAGATATATCCTACTACTCTTATCATCCTGGCAGGTTTGCGGATTGACATCATATTGGGAGTGGCTTGGTTGACACATCACCAAGCTATCTTTGATATTAGTTCACGAATGGTGCAGCTGAATTCAAAGAGGCACGGGCAACACATGTTGATTCTGAGGAATGTTGCACCAGAAGTTACTGCTGTACACACCGTTGAAGCTAAGAAACTGGAGGACATTCCGGTGGTCTGGGAATATCCAGACGTGTTTCCCGATGATCTACCGGGCATGCCTCCCGAACGTGAAGTGGAGTTCAAAATTGAACTAGCACCGGGAACCACACCCATCTCTCGGAGGCCGTATAAAATGGCACCGAAGGAACTCATAGAGCTGAAGGAGCAGCTGAATGATTTGCTAAGCAAAGGCTTTATTCGACCCAGTTCTCCACCGTGGGGATGTTCCGCGCTGTTCGTCAAGAAAAAGGACGAGACTCTGAGGCTCTTTGTGGACTATCGTCCGCTCAATGCCATAACTATCAAGAACAAGTATCCACTACCACATATCGATATGCTTTTCGATCAACTAGTGGGTGCTAAGGTTTTCTCGAAGATGGATCTTCGGTCCGGATATCACCAGATAAAAATCCGGGCGGAAGACATACCCAAGACGACATTCTCGACGAGATACGGGTTATATGAGTATCTCATCATGTCATTTGGACTCACTAATGCTCCGGTCCATTTTATGTACTTGATAAATTCAGTCTTCATGCTGGAGCTGGACAAGTTCGTTGTGGTCTTCATCGATGATATCTTGGTATATTCTAAATCGGAGGAAGAACATGCTGAACATCTGCATATTATGCTCCAACGCCTACGGGATCACAAACTATATGCAAAATTCAGCAAGTGCGAGTTCTGTAAGGGCCTAAGTTTTTGCACACATCCAAAGTGTTCATCACACCACACACACCTCATTTGAGGAAAAGTTATGAACACATTTGAAGAGCAAGTAACCACAATCAATATGGTCATTAGAGGATGAACTCACAAAATGCAAAAGTGGTATTTCCCACATGCATCATATAGGGGCTGAGCATATGAAAAACTCCTACACCTTGCTAGGAATGCTCACGCCAAATTGTACCCAAATCCAAAACCTTTTTGAGGTATTTTTGGGTATAACTAGAAAGAGGCTAGTTTGAACTCAAATTCAAATTCAAACTCCTTTTACCCCATGAATTCAAAAGTGGATTTCATATTCACACTCAGCACATTTTTGTGAGCGCACACACCAATTTTCACTCTATTTGGAGTTGATCTTGACATAAGCTAATGTTAGCAAATTCAAATTCAATTTGAATTTCAAACTGCATATGTGCTGTAAGTATATTCAAACACCTCACAATTTTAATTCTATCAAGTTCAAATGGGCAGTGGGTAGATAATTTAAATTTTCAGGGGTACTATGGGCTCTACTGTTTAGAGCAGTGAGAAAAATTGAATTTAGGAGGTTAAAACTGGGAGAAGGGCCCACAGGTCAGCCTCACAAGGCAGCGAACCGACTGAGGCACAGAGCACTCGGTTTCTCGGGCCAGAGCTGCGGTCGCCACCGAGCTGAACTCCGCTGCCAGCTCCAGGTCGGGCTGCGCCGTAGTCAGCCAACGTTGCCTCCCTCCCCCGAAGCCGAGCCGGCCAGCGGCAGAGACGCTCAGTTCTTCGCTCCCTCGCGCAAGAAAACTTTGCCTCGCCGCCGCTTTCTCAGATTTGATCGGAGAACCGGCAACCACAGCTTCCCCACTTCCTCCAAGCTGCAAAACGGTACTAGAGACTTGCCTCCTCCTTTCCCGTCATAGGAACCAGCCGAATTGGGTTGCCCTCGCCCATACCGAAAGTTTTTCGTGACCTAAGCTTTTCCGCACCTCGGGCTCCCGTGGACAGCCTAAATGGGAAAGTGTCACGCCCAAGCTAAGGCGTCCCTAGACGTGTTAGTGTCTCGTGTTGCTCACCCCTGAACCACCGCCCGAGTGGTTGATCACCGGCGACGAATTTCATTTTTCCCTTCCATTCTGCGCAGACCGACCTTCGGGAGCGGGTCTGCCAAATTCTTGTTCCATAGTTGTTTAGAGATCCTTAAACTGCACCTACACAAGCTAGGCTTGGTAGCGAGCAACTTTCCTTCGCAGTCCTAGCAAGAAAACCTTGGTAGACCAGCCATTTCTAGCTTTTCTACCGGTGCTAATGGCGGAAGCCATCGGACGCACGGTGAGAGCTCACCTAGGACCTTTTCCGAGCTGTCTTGAGTCCATGCCAATCTTCCCTAGAGTGCATCGTGTGGCGGATCGGAGTCCGCTCATCCAGGATCGCAGATGGTGGTGCCGCACGATGCGACACCCGACAGCACACATTATAAGAACGATATTGTATTACATAGAAAATAAACTGAAATGTACAAAGTAGTACAAGACTGCAGTTACAAACTAGTGTTTAGATTACAACAGCAGAAACTAAGTTTATACAACTCACACCATCTACCAAGCAAAAGTCGGTTGCCCAGCCCTATGGGCAACCCACACTAGCTGCACATCTCAGCTCAGCGCGGCATGTACGGCTCCCACTCAGCCGTGGTCCCCAACGGAGGGTAGCCCTCGCCGGTGGACTCGTAACCCGAGTCTGTGGGGTACTTTTCACCTGAAAAACACTTAAGCAGCAACCATGAGCACGATGGCTCAACAAGACTTAACCGACTCCCCTAGGCATTAAACTCTACATGTAGTGTACAACGAACATGGAATGGTAATTTGCAGCAAACGGACACGCCTACAAGTTCATCCTTATTTCATCTTTTAGCCACAAGTTAACAGTTCATGAATTTGAAATTTAGTAAGCAATATTTGGTGGCACACATGTAGCAATACAATTATACATATCAGCAGAATTGCATCGTAACATTCCATAATTTATCTACGTCATGACGCAGTGAACAAACGGTACTCATCACCGTGAGGGACATCGAATCAACTCGATATACACCTGCAGGGATACCGGAAGAGCATGCCATGTACGCCCACCCGTGGAGATGCACAGAACGCTCACTCGATGTCGTACGGGACAACCTTTTACCAAACAGCCCAAACGTCGAACCGGTCGCACCCAAACGGACAGGAGGTTCCCTACACGGAGCATCCTTCTATGCCCGTTAGCAGATTTCCACCTTGCTGCCCTCAACCTACACCTATAAATCGGTGCGTTACGCCGCGACGCCCGGAGGTATAGGTTACATTGGTTTATCAGGGCCCATATATCCGATATGCCTTCGGTATGTTCAATACTTGTTCAGCAGGGCCGCACACGGAACAGTCCTCAATCGACATGGACAGGGCTGCACCCACAAGACTTCCTCTTGCTGCGCCCTAGCCCCTGCCTAGTCTCATTTTCTTACTAAAGTGATCTCACATCACTCGAACCAATCCCGTGTGTCCCAACACCTAAACTCGCGAGTAGATTCCAACTACTCGACTTGTACCAATGTTCTAGGAATCATTAAGCATAGCATGTCTACTCGAGGTATTAGACACTACCCTCACTCTTGTAGGAAATTCTGGTTATGCAATTGGAGTTTCATCCATCCTACACCTAATGCACATATATACCACATACTAAGTATACATAAAGCAAAACTTTGTAAAATTGGTTAATGTAAACCGGGGCTTGCCTTGTTGCTGCTGGTCAGTGGTTAGGGCTTCTTCCGGAAGGAGAAAGTTGAGCACTTCCGGGGTCTCCTCGCCTTCAGCGACTACACGTAAACGATATGCTATATGTCAATTTACATGCAATGTGTTAACTTGAATATGTAAAGACCATAACTCTAGCTAGCTCTCCCCTTTGGCTCTTAAATTTTATGGTGGATTGGTAGGGTCCTAACCATATTCTTGACCAAGTTTCATTTGAAACAAAGGTCATTTGAGCTTTTTACAAATAAAAGCCTATTTGGTCATTAGTAGAGCCTCTAAGGATTTGCAGGGATTTTCATGGCTCCAACCATTACTTTATGGAAACTAGAGTTTGAGATGGATCAAATGGAACTGGTTTCATGTCATTTGATGCATTCTAGATGAAGTTATGCCCTAAACAATATTTGAGAAAATCTGAAAAATGTTTCTGTACATTTTTTCCAGGGCAGCTCACATAATCACCCCATTAGGGGGACTAAATGAACTTCGATGGATCTACTGTGACTCAAGGATTTTCCAATTAACCTCTCAACCAAATTTCAGAATTTTTCATAAAGTAATTCTCCAGCTAAAATTCCCAACAGTTAAAATTTTAGGGAATTAATTCTGGAAAATTATTAAGTTTCATAAGCTGAAACTTGTTTTTCTGGATAGTACTCGAAGAGATGAATGCAACAAATTTTGGTTCACTGAATTTGGAGCTTCCTAGCAGAAGTTATATGCATTTGAAGTTTGAACCAAATCTGAAAATTCAAATAAAGTTTAAACCGGCTGGTGGGGTCCCTGGGCTACGTGTCAGCACCGCAGCCAAACCACACGGGGGTCCGCAGAGTCTCCCGCGTAGCCACACAAAATCTCGGTTCCACAAACGATCCAGCGCTGTTTTAACAGAGGCCGACACGTGGGGCCGCGGAGCTTCGTCTACCTCGCGCTCCCACGGCTCCCCGCCGCCACCTTCGCCGGAGAGCTCGCCGCCGAGCACTCTGCTGCCCGACCTTCGACGAAACTCGCCGCCTGTGCATATTTCTGCATGAGGAACACATCGGTGCACTCAACGGAGCTCGGCGATGGTCAGAACAGTGGTCGAGATGGTGACAGCGGCCGGAAGCTCATCGGCAACGTCGAACTTGGTGTTCTCTACACCTTTTTCAACGCGGTTTGCCCAGAGAGCTCCGCTGAAACTTGCTGATTACGGATATGAGCACTGATCCTGAGGAAAACGGCTGCAACTAAGACCTCACCATCGACCTAGGGCTAAAACGGCGGTGATCGGGGAAATTTTGAAGAACAGCAACCCTAGTCCATGGTTTTCGCCGGTTTTTTTATCCTAGGTGGCCGTGGACAAGTGCAAAACATATGTGTAGCTCAGAATCCTCTGTGGTGGACTAACCATTACAAATTTTGGAGTTTTGAACTATTCGGTCCTTTGAACACCAAATGAATAACTGGACAAATTCTACCTCGGCGAAGCACGAGAGGAGGAGTGGTCGGCACGAGCGTGTTAAGCACCTTGGAGCAGACCTTTTTCGTGTAGCTTGTCGGGCACGAAACGGCTTCTAGCTCTTGGACGCCAGCGAGCAGAGGAAGTCGGCCGGTGATAGTTTTCTTCGTGCGCAGGAGCAAACGCAGCAACGATGGCTGGTGGAGGAAGCAAAGTCGGACCGTGCAGAGTGCGTGGGAGACAGGAATGAGCGTGATCTAATCCTTCTGCAGCGCTGGCACGTGCGTGGTCACGAGAGGGTGAGGCGGCAGCGTTCCCGGCAGCCGACCGATGCAGTGGAGGTGGTTCTCTCCTCTTCAGTCTCTGACCAGTGGGCCCTTTTCTCCCCTCTATTCCTTTCTCAAATTCCACTGTAAATATCCCAGCTACTCTCAATTGAATGAGAGACTTAAGCACCAAGTCATAGTTTGAATTTGATTTCCTCAATTTGAAATTGGTTTGGCTAAATTTGCTGCCCATTTGAATTTGAAACTCAAATTCAGTTTTGAATTAATGCAAATTTAGCCCCTGACAAGATGAACTCCAATGAGGATGACAATTGGTGGACTAACTCAGAAAAATGTGCTGAGTTTGAATATAAAGCCAACTTTTCAATTCAAGTGATGAAAGTGGCTGCAATTTGAATTTGCATTCAAATTGGCCCCTTTTTCAAATGTCTCCAAAAGTGGCTCAAAAAGTATTGGATTTGTATGAAGTTTGGCCTGAGCCTTCCCAAGACTATTTAAGGTCTAGGGGTGAGCTCAACCTTTCATGTTTATGCGTATGACTCCTACTTTTTGAAATTAGGGATTTCCCCTCTAATCACCCCTTTTTATGGTGTTTACATGGTCTTCACAAGTGTTCATGAGCTATCCACCAATGAGCTGTGGTGTTGTGAGGTGATAAAAAGAACACTTTTGCAAGTCACTTTCTTGGGCTTTTACATCCCTCCCCCTTAAAAGAATCTCGTCCGGAGATTACAAAAGAAGAGACAGTGATGTAATAGGACTCACCCGTGATGAGACGTCATGAACTCCTACGTCGCTTCTTCGGCGGTGTGGTTACTCCACAGTATCTTGTACAACCACAGCATTCGGCTACGTGTGGTCCGGGCCTTCTCATCAATAATTGCCACCGGATATTCAGTATACGTCAAATCCGGTTGCAGCTCGCCGATGTCTTCGGTGAGAACAGCAGCTGTATACTTCAGACATTTTCGAAGTTGTGAAACATGGAAAACATCGTGAACACAAGAGAGAGATGCCGGTAGTTCCAGTATATACACCACTGGTCCAACCATCTCAGTGACAGCATAGGGCCCAATGAATCAGGTAGCGAGTTTCCCCTTCACGCCGAACTGGTGCGCGCCTTTCATTGCAAATACACGGAGATACACGTGTTCCCCGACGTTAAAGTGCAGCGGACTACGCCTCTTATCAGCGTAGCTTTTCTGCCGGGACTGAGCGGCCTTCAAGTTGGCTTGAATTATCCGAACGCACTCTTCGGCGTCGTTCACCACATCAACCCCGAATGTGACCCTTTCACCGGACTCGCACCAGTTCAAGGGTGCGGCATTTGCGACCGTAGAGAGCTTCATATGGTGCCATCTTGATACTCGCTTGATAGCCATTGTTGTACGAGAATTCCGCCAACGGTAGATGATCATCCCAGTTTCTACCGTGGTGGATGGCACACGCTCTCAACATGTCTTCTAGTACTTGGTTCACCCTCTCTGTTTGCCCATCTGTCTGAGGGTGATAGGCGGAGCTTCTAAGCAGTTTAGTACCCAATGCAGCGTGCAACTGCTCCCAGAAACGAGATACAAATAGTGCACCTCGATCTGAGACTATGATCTTGGGTACCCCATGTAAGCATAGAATCCTCGCAATGTACAGCTCCGCATATTTGCCGGCAATGTAACGTGTATGCACATGAATGGAGTGAGCCGACTTGGTTAATCGGTCAACAATTACTCAAATGGAATCATGCTTGTTGGAAGTCAAGGGTAATCCCACAATGAAATCCATACTCACATCTTCCCATTTCCATGCTGGGATTTTCAGGGGTTGCAGCTGTGACACCCTCATTTCTGGTTTCTGCATGTATTCATGTTTCATGTAGAAAAACACTTTTAAAATAAGTTGAAACCAAGAAAGAATCAAAGAAGTTAGCAAAAAGGAGCAAATTCCAGTGTACAGAGAGCACCGAAGACAACTCCCGCGGCTCGGTGGCCACATGGCATGTTCAGAGATCATCTCCGCAAATGGGGAAGGGTCCGCCGCTAAACAAGCTACGTGGCAGGCTCGGGGCTCATCTCCGTAAAGGGGGAGAGGTCCGACCCTGTGGGACACGTGTTGCCCCAGGAGCTAGCCTCTGCGGAGAAGCGAGGGCAGTCCCGCAGGACACGTGTCACTTTCGGAGCTCACCTCCGAGAGGTCCGACACTGCAGAAAACATGTCACCTCCGGAGCTCACCTCCGGGAGGTCCGACGCTGACAGACACATGTCAACCTCGGAGCTCGTCTCTGAGGAAAAGGGGAGTCCGGCACTAGTTGATGCATGGCTTTCATGGAGCTCACTTCCGAAGAGAGGGAGGTCTGAAATTTACACGTGTCACCCAGGAGCCACCTCCGAAGGGAGGGGGAGGTCTGGAACTGACACGTGGCGTTCGCGGAGCTTGCCTCTATTGAGAGGGGAGGTCCTGACCCGCCAGGATACGTGGCGCACACGGAGCTCACCTCCAAAGAAGAGGGAGGTCTCGCTCGCTTAACACGCAGCACAACCGGAGCTCGTCTCTGCGGAGAGGGGAGACCAGACCCCGATGGACACGTGGAGCTTCCGGAGCTTATCATCGCGGAGGTAACGAATTCTGAAGCAGTTTTTGCTTCTGTACGCGTAGAAATACCGGTACGGAGAGGAAACCGACACGAATTCCACAATGTTACCGCACCAAATCAACTAGAGATAAGTTGTTAAGATTCAACGACAAGTTGAATAGGACTCTTATTCGAAGTCTAATCAGATTAGGACTCTTCTCCTCCCGATTATAAATAGAACCCAGAACCTTTGGCCGAAACCACGAACTTCTTTTCCAACTCCTGAGCTGATGACTTAGAGCCCTAGCCCCAACTCGCCGAAAAAACCCTTCGCCGGAGTTGAGTCGAGGAAGATCACCGGAAGAGAGCCCCAACGATCTGTCTTGCTAAGAGAAGGACTCCAAGACCAAGAAGAACGTAAGGTAGGTCTCAAATACTACCTTACGACATCATCGCGTTTTCTTTGCATCAGTTCTTCGATTCCTTTCGAACAGAAGCTTTTTCGTGGACAAATCACTTGTTGATCGATTTAATCTAAAGTCAAGATCATCGCTATGTCCACAATTGATCTCTACAACTCTGTTCATCATAAAACCCATGCAAGCCATGCAAGAACACGTACAAACTAAACTACATCATAGGATTAACATGCATAAGCATCATTGCATCTAGTTAAAGTTTGTGCATAATATTGATTGTTGTAAATCTTGTATGTGCGTGATCATGTATAGAAGGACAAGCTTAGGGAGCTACCTACGACAGACTACAACAACAAGATTTTGAGCAACCGGAACATCCAGAACAAGGCAAGTGCCCCTTGACCATATTGATCCTATATTTTGGGAAAAAGTTTTGTTTTGCGAAAAGGTGTGTGTGCTGAGTCAAACATGATGGGAAAGCCTTTTATAGGAGTTTACTAGTTTTGGTTAAACCACCCTTGTCGCCAGGGAAGTTTATGAGTCGGGTATGGTTTTTGCTTTAATGCTTCACTGAGTCCATGGGATTGGGAAGCGAGATAGATGTGTCTAGCTAACTGCACTCGTAAAAATAACAAGAAATTGATGTTATTAATGCACATGGATCGGAGGGAGATCTAGCCAAGCCTGGGTTTGTGAATGAGGTAGAATGAGAAGGTGGTTTACTTGCCATAGATCTAAGGACCGGTTCATGCGAGCACATGTCAGTATAACAGTGACACCACAAGGCCAAGTATGGGTGTGGCTTAGCTGACTAATTAGGTAAGTTGCTAGATTGATATGGACCATGGAAGGCGCGGGGAATGGGAGTCGAGTGAGGACTGCCCTGGGAACTGCATGGCACAAGAGGGGTCCGTGGGTGGGTGAATTGGAGATTCTAGCCTGCCGGTGAAACCTTAGTGAGTCCATATATGTAAAAGCCCAAGAAAAGGGACTTGCAAAAATTTTTATGCACCTCACAACACAACAGTTTTGTTGTGGGTAGAGTGTGAAATATTGTGAAGAGCAAGTGGCCTCCATCAAAAGAATGATTAGAGGGGAAAGTCTTCACTTTCACAAAGTATGGTTTCTACACTTAAACATGAGAGGTTGAGCTCACACCTAGAATTTAAAAAGTCTTGGGAAGGTTCAGTCCAAAGCTCATGCAAATTCAACACTTTTTGAGGCACTTTTGGGTTATTTCAAAAAGAGGCCAATTTGAGTGTAAATTCAAATTGCAGCAACTTTCATCATCCAAATTCAAAAGTTAGCTCCATATCTACACTCAGCACATTTTTCTGAGTAAACCCACCAATTTCCAGCCCCATTGGAGCTCCTCTTGTCAAGAGCTAAATTTGCTAGAATTCAAAACTGAATTTGAATTTCAGTTTGAATATGAAGCAAACTTGACCAAACAAAGTTTGAATTTGAGAATTTAAATTCAAACAAAGACTTGGGAGCTAAGTCTCACATTAAATTGTGAGTAGCTGGGGGGATAATTAACAAAAACAGAAAAGAAATATTAGGGGAAAAGGAGAAAGGGGGAGGCCCACAGGTCAGTGGCACACTGGAGGGGCAGTCGGTTGCTGCAGCCGACCCCGACTTCGCGCGCAAGGCAGTGAACGGCGGCGAGCCACCGAGGCAGCGATCGGCCACCTCACGGTGCCAAACCGCGGCTTAAAGGCCAGCGCACAGCCCACGCCGCCTTCCTCCTGCTTTCCAAACGAGACCCCCCCCCTACCGAGCTCTTTCCTCGTTTCCGCGCGAGCACAGAAACGCCGCCCTCTCTGATCGCCGGCGTCCGGCCAGCACAGGCGCGCTCGTGCCCGACGAGCCACACAAGAAAGGACCGCCTTAAGGTGCTGAGTCTTCTAGTCCCTACCGTTCTTCATTTCATGGGCTGTCGAGGGAGTATTTCGCCGGGAAAGCTTCGGGTGTTTTGAGACCGAGCTCCCACAAAATCCCAAAATTCGTGGGGGTTAGCTCATCACCGGGCAAACCGAGTCATGCACCCGCTCTATACACGGCCACGACCACCTAGGATCCAAAACCATCGAAAACCATCGAGCCTTTGCGCTGATATCCAAGTTTTTCGAGCAACAGTCGATATCGGGCCTAGGTCGACGGTGAGGTCCCAGTTCCGGCTATTTCCATGGCCAAACAAGCTCATATTCGTGCGCAGCATGCCACGGTGGAGCTGTAGGGGCAAACCGCTTGAGAAATAAGGCCCGGAGTAGCCCGGACGACGTCACCGGAGCAGAGGGAGGCTCTGTCACCGTCGCGGGCATAGTTCCGGCCATTGCCGAGCTCCGGTGAGGGCACCAGCGTGTTCTCCGAGTCGATTTAGGCACAGGCGGCAAGTTTTGTCAAAGGTCGGGCGGGGAAACGCCCGGCGGCGAGCGCTCCGGCAAAGCGCCGCCGCGGGAACTGCGGGAGAGCGCGAGGTAGACGAAGGGGGGCCGGGTCCGCCGGTCAGCCTCTGACCTCGCGCGGGGATCGGGTTTGCGGCCGGGATTCGGTGCGGAAGCGCGGGTAAAACCCCGTGGGCCGCGGTGTGGCCGCTTTCTGAGTGGACCGGCTCGAGGAGTGGGTCCCACCCGCAGGGTTTAAACATTTTGGAATTTCCAGTTTTAGTGTAAACTTTAGAACCCCATAACTTTTGCTAGGAAGCTCCAAATTTAGTGATTCAAATTGGGTTGGATTCATCTTGCCTAGCTCTGTCCAGATATATAACCCAATTTGTATGAAACCCATTAATTAATTCTGGAAAATTCTTTAAAGCTTTTCAGCAAAAGAATTTTAGAGGGAGTTTGGTTCATCCAAAAATCCCCAAATTTTGCCAGAATGTTCTTTAGGACATTAGTAAACCCCTGTAAAAGTCTCAGACCATTTGGAGTTGATTTTGTCAGAGCAATTTAAATTGGAAGGTGCTGTGTTCATTTGAATGCAGAAACATTTTCAGAGAATTTCCAAAACTTGGAAATTCAATTCTGGGCAAACCTTGACTCCAAAAATGCTAGGAAAATTCATGCAAACTCTATGAGCTATAATAGAAATTGTAGTTCATTAAGTTGAGCATGAACAGGGGTATTACCTCAGAATTAATTCTTCCTTGCTGATTTGCCAAGAGAATTATTCTGAGCAAACCACTCCATGAAAAGTGCTAGTGTTTGGTCCAGAGAGTTTTCTTGTGACAAGGAACTCACACAAAAATTCTCAGCTCCATTGGAGCTCTAGATCACCCCTGTCCTGTTTACCCACTTAAGGAATTAAGATGGAAAAGGGAGAAAACCACTTAGCACTTAACCATGGGACTAAGCCCAAGCCAAACCACCAACACCAGTTCATATTTAAATTCTTAAACAAAGTTCCAGGTGTGAGAGGCTGGTTATTAGCACTAATAGTAGAAGTCTTACTCTAAACCTCACATTTGCATCTAAATTAACATGTAGTATTTCATTAACGTGTAGCCGTTGAGGAAGAGACTCCGGAGGTGCTGGACTTCCTCCTTCCGGACGAAGAACTAACTCCTGACCAGCAGCAACAAGGCAAGCCCCGGTTTGCATTAACCATTTTTAAAAGTTTTACTTTGTTTACATGTGTCATATGAAGTATGTATGTGCATTAGGTATAGGATGAATGAAACCCCACTTGCATAACCAAAGGTTCCTAAAAGAGTGAGGGTAGTGTCAAGGACCTCGAGTAGAAAGGCTATGCTTAATGAGTCATAGGACTTCGGTACAAGTCGAGTAGTTGGAATCTACTCGCGAGATAGGCTGGGAACACACGGGTTCGGTTGAGTGATGTGAGATCACTTTAGTAATAAAAATGAGACTAGGCAGGGGCTAGGGCGCAGCAAGAGAGAGTCTTGTGTGCGCAGCCCTGCCCGTGTCGATTGAGGACCGATCCGTGTGCGGCCCTGCTGAACAAGTATTGAACGTACCGAAGGCATATCGGATATATGGGCCCCGATAAACCGATGTAGCCTAAACCTCCGGGCGTCGAGGCATAGCACACCGATTTATAGGTGTAGGTTGAGGGCAGCAAGGTGGAAATCTGCCAACGGGCATAGAGAGATGCTCCGTGTGGGGAACCTCCTGCTCGTTTCGGTGCGACCGGTTCGACGTTTGGGCTGTTGGGTGAAAGGTTGTCCCGTACGACATCGAGTGAGCGTGCTGTGCAGCTCCACGGGTGGGCGTACGTGACGTGCTCTTTGGGTTTTCCCTGCAGGTGTATATCGAGTCGATTCGCCGTCCCTCGCGGTGACGAGTACTGCTTGTTCACTGCGTCGTAACGTAGACTAATGGATGAAATATGTTGATTCAATGATGCTGATTGATATAATTGTATTGCTACATGTGTGCCACCAAATACTGCTTACTAAATTTCAGATTTCATGAACTGTTAACTTGTTGCTAAAAGATGAACTAAGGATGAACTTGTAGGCGTGTCCTTTTGCTGAAATGTTACTATCCTATGTCCATTGTACTCCTCATGTAGAGTTTCATGCTTAGGTGAGTCGGTTAAGCCTTGCTGAGCCTTCGTGCTCACGGTTGCTGCTTAAGTGTTTTTCAGGTGAGGAGCCACCCACGGACTCGGAGTACGAGTCCACCGGCGAGGGTTACCCTCCGTCGGGGACCACGGCTGAGTGGGAGCCGTACACGCCGCGCTGAGCTGAGACGTGCAGCTAGTGTGGGTTGCCCTAGGGCTGGGCAACCGACTTTTGCTAAATAGGCGGGCGTGAGTTGTATAGTGTAGTCTTCCGCTGTGTAATAGAACAATAATTATAACTGAAGTTTGTACTTGTTTGTACAGTTTCAGCTGTTTTTCCCATGTAATATATTGTGTTCTTATGACGTGTGCTGTCGGGTGTCGCATCGCGCGGCACCACCCTCTGCGATCCTGGATGAGCGGATCCCGGTCCGCCACAGCCTGGTATCAGAGCTGCAGTGGGGATAGCACCGTACTAAAGGACGGCATTATGGGAAAAACTTAGGTATACGGTGAGGATTCGGTAGTTGCCCAAGTAAGGACTATATTAGCATAGTTACTTAAAGTGGCAAGACTAACTTATATGTTATAATTCTGAATTTCAATTATGTAACGACGCACCTACGCTCTGGTAAGTATGGTAAGGAACGCCACCGAAAGCGGTTCAATTTCGGTTAGCTCTCCCTGACGAGGAACGTGGTTCGGGGATTGATCTCACAGCTTGGTGTGAGACGTCAATATGAACCTCTTGGACTCTTCATGTTCCTGAGTTCATATGAAACGCTGATCCCTAGCGTGCATTAGGCAAGTAAGTGGAGACCCCATCGTGTGGTCAGTAACGCGAGAGTGTGTTCGTCTGGAAATAGCCCAGGAGGACATACGCAGCGCTTGCCATCGGCGTGCCCTGCAGGGCAGTAGGTGGTATCTGTTGGGTTGATAACATTCCCAACCGTGACGACCCGTTCATGACATACTCGGGTTCCCCGTCGTGTGGTGTTGAAACACGATCACGTGCCTTGAGACGTGACTTAGCTCAAGGACGGCCGTATGGAAATGATACGGGCGTTTGTATTTACTTCAAATATGGAACTGCCTGAAATGAATAACCATTGAGTGCACCATTATTGTGTGGTCTTCTGCAGGTACTAACCACGTATGTATCCGTGTAGAAAACGTGTGCGAGGGACCGTTTAGTGCCACACTTGAGACGTATATACCGGTATGATCCGGATAGGATTTTCTTTTGTGAGGAACGTAGTACCGAGATATGGTAGGCATATGCATGAGAATAATGATAACAAAGAATTAAAACCTATAGGTTCAACATTTAGGACCCTGGTTGGGTATAAGAATGGGATAGCGGAGCAGTATAGCCAAAAGTATGAAAAGCAGAGTGCTCTGTTTTGGACAGCAAGTTTGCTGATCTTCAACAGGGCATAACTCACAGGTCTTTTAGCCGAGAGAGGTGTGCTACATAGCTCTGGAAAGGTATTGAAGTACTCTACAACTTTGTTGTAGATGCCCAGAGCTGAAACTCACCTGAAGATGGCTTAAAGCCCAGAGAAATGTAAACTGTCCAGAACCAGGGCAGAGTAAAACATCCTCTGAACTGATCTGTTTTTCAAGTATAACTCCCAGTCGAAAAACCTAAAATTGTCATATAATCCATCCTTAGAAAGAGTAGAAGATGTTTGCCATCTTTGCAATTCAAAGTTCCTGAAATGTCAGCACAGAATTTAGTGGAAATCAGGGTTGGAAACAGCCACTTCCAAGGGAGGTGCTGTTAAAAATTCTTCCAGAAATTCTGCTGACTTTGAATTAGCATAACTTTTTAGTCAAATCTGACCTGGGGGCAAATGAGTACTCGTTGGAAAGATACTAAAGTTAACTTTAACTTTGGTATTCAACTTGAGTCATGAAAATGCACAGAACCAGATCAAAGCTTGGGATAGGTAGAAACTGGTCATTCTGACAGAAGAATGACAGTTGAGCTCATTGGAGAGGGTGTTGTACCCTAAGGGTGTGATATGGGATGACAACGCGATAGTAATGTCTCGTAGTGACCAAACCTAGTTATGTTGAGCTTCCAAAGTGGAGGTTCATCAAGTTGGATTAAACTAGCAGGTGTTTGGTCTGGTAATGGTGTAGCTTGTGCCAAGTTATTACATTATCGGCTTACGAGATATATCGCAATGTTTTTGTTGTCATAATAATTTTACGCCCATTATAATGGAACTGCATGCCAAATTTTGCGGGACTGATGTGTAATGTTGTATGGTTGCAGATGGTTCGTACTAGGACCACGCACGAGGTTGGTGGCTCTAGCCAAGGTGGAGGCGATGACTCCCAGCCACCGGCCTACGACAGCACCCCGCAGCAGCAGCCACCACCGCCGCCTCCGCTTACTCTAGCGGATGTTATAGCGGCATTGGTGGGAGGTCGTGAGGAGCAGACCGACCTGCTCCGCACGATCGTGCAGAATACGTCCCAGGCGGGAGGACGTCAAGAGCGAGGGCCTCGTGAGCCCCGCGAAGTGTCGTACTCGGATTTCATGAGTACGCACCCTCCAGTGTTCACCGAAGCCGAAGAACCACTGGAGGCGGACAACTGGCTGCGGACTATCGAGTCCAAGTTCGGGCTGCTCCAGTGTACGGAGCGGCAGAAGACGCTGTTCGCAGCACAGCAGCTCCACGGTGCCGCTGGTGCGTGGTGGGCGAATTATGTCGCCTCACGTCCGGCTGGCCATGCCGTGGAATGGCAAGAGTTCCGGGAGGCGTTCCGCGCCTATCACATTCCTCCCGGAATAATGAAGAGAAAGTTCCAAGAATTTTTGGAACTGAAGCAGGGCGGGAGGAGTGCCCACGACTACTCCCGTGCCTTCAACCATCTGGCGCAGTATGCGTCAGACTACATCTCCACGGAGGAGAAGAAGAGGGAGCACTTCTATCGGGGGTTACATCCCGAAATGAAGACCCACCTCGTACAATGGAACCGCGGCACATTCAACGATCTAGTCAATGCCGCCATCATGCAAGAGGACGCTCAGCGGGAGTTAGCAGCTGAGCAGAGGAAGCGTAGCGCTCCACCTAGCAGCGGTGGGAGTGGCGCTCCCCAGAAGTACCGTATGGTGTATCGGACACCATCCGGGCAGCAGTGGCAACCACCGGCGCGACCGCAACGGTTCGGGGGACGTCCCTTTCAGGCACCTCCGTTCCGTCCGCCGATGCCACCACCAAGACAGCAGCAGCAGCAGACGGTACCCCGGGCGTTTCCACCGCCACAACGCGCCCCGGGTTTCCGCCCGCCGATTAGCGGGGGACCACCCCGTTTCACCTGCTTCATGTGTGGCCAGGCGGGCCACTTTGCGAAGGACTGTCCCCAGGGGCAGCAGAGCAGCGGGCAAGCCCAGTTTCAGGGCGGTGCTCGAGGCCGACCTCCGGCGAAGAAGGTTGGTCAGCGGACTGGAGGCGTCCGCAACCTCGACAGTGAGGACGCCCCAGAGGGAGACAACGTGCTGGCGGGTACGTTTACTCTCAACCATCAAGCCATAGTCATATTATTTGATTCGGGTGCAACCCACAGCTTTATAAGTGCATCCTATGTGGCTAAACATCAATTGCAAGTCTTCCCAACCGACTGCACTTATATGATCTGCTCACCGGGAGGGAAGATTTCAACTAATATGATGGTTCCAAAGGCACCTCTGTGCTTAGGTGGGAAACTATATCCCACCACCTTGATCATCCTTATGGGACAAAAGATTGATGCAATCTTAGGGATGTCATGGCTGCAATACCATGGCGCTGTCCTAGAGACTCGGACACGGACGGTTCACCTAAATTCTCCATTCCACCGTCCGCATTCCATGGTGTTAGACACGCCAGTCCGGGAAGTTTTAGCAATTAATAATGCTGAAGTTCTCAAGTTAGAAGACATCCCCGTAGTCCGGGAATATCCCGACGTGTTCCCGGACGATCTTCCGGGCATGCCACCTGAGCGGGATGTTGAGTTCAAGATCGAGCTCGCACCCGGGACTACGCCCATATCACGGAGACCATACAAGATGGCTCCAAATGAGCTGGCGGAACTGAAAGAACAGCTCAATGATCTGTTGAGCAAGGGTTTCATTAGGCCGAGTTCCTCTCCTTGGGGATGCTCGGCGCTATTTGTAAAGAAGAAGGATGAAACCCTGAGGCTGTGTGTGGATTACCGGCCGCTCAACGCCGTCACCATCAAGAATAAGTACCCCCTGCCCCGTATTGACATCTTGTTTGATCAACTTGTGGGGGCAAGTGTATTCTCAAAGATGGACCTTCGCTCTGGATATCACCAGATCAAGATCCGGGCGGAGGATATTCCGAAGACGGCGTTCTCGACGAGATACGGCTTATACGAATATCTCGTCATGTCCTTTGGTCTCACAAATGCTCCAGCCCATTTCATGTATCTCATGAACTCGGTGTTCATGCCGGAGCTGGACAAGTTCGTGGTAGTGTTCATCGACGACATCTTGGTTTACTCCAAGACCGAAGCTGAACATGCCGAACACTTGCGGATCGTTCTTCAACGATTGCGAGACCACAAGCTCTACGCCAAGTTCAGCAAATGCGAATTTTGGATCAGCCAAGTGCCATTCTTGGGACATATCATCTCAGCTGAAGGCATTGCGGTTGACCCTAGCAAAATCGAGCAAGTGTTGAAATGGAAAGCTCCCACTTCCGTTCATGAAGTCAGAAGCTTCCTCGGGTTAGCGGGATACTACCGGAGATTCATTCCAAGTTTCTCCAAGCTCGCTAAGCCGATGACAGAGTTGCTGAAGAAAGGGACAAAATATGTTTGGAACACGGCGTGTGAGGGAGCGTTCCGAACATTAGTGAAGCATCTCACGACAGCCCCGGTCTTGGCTCAACCGGATACAACGAAGCCCTTCGACGTGTATTGTGACGCGTCCGGTATTGGGCTCGGCTGCGTGTTGATGCAAGAAGGACGTGTGGTCGCTTATGGCTCACGCCAACTTCGGAACCATGAGCAGCACTACCCGACTCACGATCTTGAACTTGCTGCCGTGGTGTTGGCGCTGAAAATGTGGAGGCACTATCTCCTGGGGAACTTGGTGCATCTCTACACCGACCACAAGAGCTTGAAATACATTTTCACCCAGAAGGAGCTGAACATGAGGCAGAGGAGGTGGTTAGAACTGATCAAAGATTATGAGATTGAGATCCATTACCACCCCGGCAAGGCGAATGTGGTTGCCGACGCGCTGAGTCGGAAATCACATGTCCATCACCTCACCATTACACCGGTGGAGGAGGAAGAGCCAAGTTTATACTTGGTTCCTTATGGATCGCTGTACAACCTTGCCCTCATCCCTACTATTAGGGAGGACATCATTGCAGCTCAGAAAACGGATAAAGGCATGGCACATCTCCGGAGACGGATAGACAATGGAGAAATTAAATGTTTCCGGAAGGATGATGAGGGGACGTTGTGGTTCAATGACCGCATAGTCGTACCCCGAGATATGGAGTTGAGGAAAAAGATCCTCGATGAAGCTCACTTGTCTAAATACTCCATTCATCCGGGCAGCAACAAAATGTACCAAGATTTGAAAAAGAAATTTTGGTGGACCCGGATGAAGCGGGAGGTAGCTAAGTACGTATCTGAGTGCGATACGTGTAGACGAGTGAAGGCGGATCACATGAAGAAATCAGGGCTGTTGCAACCCCTGAAGATCCCGGCATGGAAATGGGAAGATGTGAGCATGGATTTCATTGTGGGATTACCCCTAACAGCCAACAAGCATGATTCCATATGGGTAATCGTTGATCGGTTAACCAAGACGGCTCACTTCATTCCGGTGAATACACGTTACAATGCCGGCAAGTATGCGGAGCTATACATAGCGAAGATTCTATGCCTATACGGGGTACCCAAGACCATTGTCTCAGATCGAGGTGCATTATTTGTATCTCGCTTTTGGGAGCAGCTACACGCTGCATTGGGTACTAAGTTGATCAGGAGCTCCGCTTATCACCCTCAGACAGATGGCCAGACAGAAAGGGTGAATCAAGTCCTGGAAGACATGTTGAGAGCGTGTGCCATCCACCATGGTAGGAATTGGGATGATCACCTACCATTGGCAGAATTCTCGTACAACAACGGTTATCAGGCGAGTATCAAAATGGCGCCCTATGAGGCTCTCTATGGTCGCAAGTGCCGCACCCCGTTAAATTGGTGCGAGTCCGGTGAAAGGGTCACATTCGGAGTTGATGTGGTGAACGACGCCGAAGAGCGCGTTCGGACAATACAAGCCAATTTGAAAGCCGCTCAATCCCGACAGAAGAGCTACGCTGATAAGAGGCGTAGACCGTTGCACTTTGATGTTGGGGAACACGTGTACCTCCGCGTGTCTCCAATGAAGGGCGTGCACCGATTCGGTGTGAAGGGGAAGCTCGCTCCCCGTTTCATTGGACCCTACGCTATCACCGAGAAGTGTGGACCAGCAGCGTATCGATTGGAGCTACCGGCATCTCTGGCTGGTGTCCATGATATTTTCCATGTTTCGCAACTGCGAAAATGCTTGAAGCATACAACTGCTGTTCCTACCGAAGACATCGGCGAGCTGAAGCCGGATCTAACATATAATGAATATCCGGTGGGAATTCTTGATGAGAAAGCCAGGACCACGCGTAGCAGAACGTTGTGGTTCTACAAAATACTCTGGAGTAACCACACCGCCAAGGAAGCGACGTGGGAGAGCGAGGAGTTCCTTCGCTCAAATTACCCGGAGTTCATGGCTTCTCAACACGGGTAAGTCCCTATTACATCGCTATCTCTTCTTTTATAATCTCGGGACGAGATTCTTTTAAGGGGGGAGGGATGTAAAAGCCCAAGAAAAGGGACTTGCAAAAATTTTTATGCACCTCACAACACAACAGTTTTGTTGTGGGTAGAGTGTGAAATATTGTGAAGAGCAAGTGGCCTCCATCAAAAGAATGATTAGAGGGGAAAGTCTTCACTTTCACAAAGTATGGTTTCTACACTTAAACATGAGAGGTTGAGCTCACACCTAGAATTTAAAAAGTCTTGGGAAGGTTCAGTCCAAAGCTCATGCAAATTCAACACTTTTTGAGGCACTTTTGGGTTATTTCAAAAAGAGGCCAATTTGAGTGTAAATTCAAATTGCAGCAACTTTCATCATCCAAATTCAAAAGTTAGCTCCATATCTACACTCAGCACATTTTTCTGAGTAAACCCACCAATTTCCAGCCCCATTGGAGCTCCTCTTGTCAAGAGCTAAATTTGCTAGAATTCAAAACTGAATTTGAATTTCAGTTTGAATATGAAGCAAACTTGACCAAACAAAGTTTGAATTTGAGAATTTAAATTCAAACAAAGACTTGGGAGCTAAGTCTCACATTAAATTGTGAGTAGCTGGGGGGATAATTAACAAAAACAGAAAAGAAATATTAGGGGAAAAGGAGAAAGGGGGAGGCCCACAGGTCAGTGGCACACTGGAGGGGCAGTCGGTTGCTGCAGCCGACCCCGACTTCGCGCGCAAGGCAGTGAACGGCGGCGAGCCACCGAGGCAGCGATCGGCCACCTCACGGTGCCAAACCGCGGCTTAAAGGCCAGCGCACAGCCCACGCCGCCTTCCTCCTGCTTTCCAAACGAGACCCCCCCCCTACCGAGCTCTTTCCTCGTTTCCGCGCGAGCACAGAAACGCCGCCCTCTCTGATCGCCGGCGTCCGGCCAGCACAGGCGCGCTCGTGCCCGACGAGCCACACAAGAAAGGACCGCCTTAAGGTGCTGAGTCTTCTAGTCCCTACCGTTCTTCATTTCATGGGCTGTCGAGGGAGTATTTCGCCGGGAAAGCTTCGGGTGTTTTGAGACCGAGCTCCCACAAAATCCCAAAATTCGTGGGGGTTAGCTCATCACCGGGCAAACCGAGTCATGCACCCGCTCTATACACGGCCACGACCACCTAGGATCCAAAACCATCGAAAACCATCGAGCCTTTGCGCTGATATCCAAGTTTTTCGAGCAACAGTCGATATCGGGCCTAGGTCGACGGTGAGGTCCCAGTTCCGGCTATTTCCATGGCCAAACAAGCTCATATTCGTGCGCAGCATGCCACGGTGGAGCTGTAGGGGCAAACCGCTTGAGAAATAAGGCCCGGAGTAGCCCGGACGACGTCACCGGAGCAGAGGGAGGCTCTGTCACCGTCGCGGGCATAGTTCCGGCCATTGCCGAGCTCCGGTGAGGGCACCAGCGTGTTCTCCGAGTCGATTTAGGCACAGGCGGCAAGTTTTGTCAAAGGTCGGGCGGGGAAACGCCCGGCGGCGAGCGCTCCGGCAAAGCGCCGCCGCGGGAACTGCGGGAGAGCGCGAGGTAGACGAAGGGGGGCCGGGTCCGCCGGTCAGCCTCTGACCTCGCGCGGGGATCGGGTTTGCGGCCGGGATTCGGTGCGGAAGCGCGGGTAAAACCCCGTGGGCCGCGGTGTGGCCGCTTTCTGAGTGGACCGGCTCGAGGAGTGGGTCCCACCCGCAGGGTTTAAACATTTTGGAATTTCCAGTTTTAGTGTAAACTTTAGAACCCCATAACTTTTGCTAGGAAGCTCCAAATTTAGTGATTCAAATTGGGTTGGATTCATCTTGCCTAGCTCTGTCCAGATATATAACCCAATTTGTATGAAACCCATTAATTAATTCTGGAAAATTCTTTAAAGCTTTTCAGCAAAAGAATTTTAGAGGGAGTTTGGTTCATCCAAAAATCCCCAAATTTTGCCAGAATGTTCTTTAGGACATTAGTAAACCCCTGTAAAAGTCTCAGACCATTTGGAGTTGATTTTGTCAGAGCAATTTAAATTGGAAGGTGCTGTGTTCATTTGAATGCAGAAACATTTTCAGAGAATTTCCAAAACTTGGAAATTCAATTCTGGGCAAACCTTGACTCCAAAAATGCTAGGAAAATTCATGCAAACTCTATGAGCTATAATAGAAATTGTAGTTCATTAAGTTGAGCATGAACAGGGGTATTACCTCAGAATTAATTCTTCCTTGCTGATTTGCCAAGAGAATTATTCTGAGCAAACCACTCCATGAAAAGTGCTAGTGTTTGGTCCAGAGAGTTTTCTTGTGACAAGGAACTCACACAAAAATTCTCAGCTCCATTGGAGCTCTAGATCACCCCTGTCCTGTTTACCCACTTAAGGAATTAAGATGGAAAAGGGAGAAAACCACTTAGCACTTAACCATGGGACTAAGCCCAAGCCAAACCACCAACACCAGTTCATATTTAAATTCTTAAACAAAGTTCCAGGTGTGAGAGGCTGGTTATTAGCACTAATAGTAGAAGTCTTACTCTAAACCTCACATTTGCATCTAAATTAACATGTAGTATTTCATTAACGTGTAGCCGTTGAGGAAGAGACTCCGGAGGTGCTGGACTTCCTCCTTCCGGACGAAGAACTAACTCCTGACCAGCAGCAACAAGGCAAGCCCCGGTTTGCATTAACCATTTTTAAAAGTTTTACTTTGTTTACATGTGTCATATGAAGTATGTATGTGCATTAGGTATAGGATGAATGAAACCCCACTTGCATAACCAAAGGTTCCTAAAAGAGTGAGGGTAGTGTCAAGGACCTCGAGTAGAAAGGCTATGCTTAATGAGTCATAGGACTTCGGTACAAGTCGAGTAGTTGGAATCTACTCGCGAGATAGGCTGGGAACACACGGGTTCGGTTGAGTGATGTGAGATCACTTTAGTAATAAAAATGAGACTAGGCAGGGGCTAGGGCGCAGCAAGAGAGAGTCTTGTGTGCGCAGCCCTGCCCGTGTCGATTGAGGACCGATCCGTGTGCGGCCCTGCTGAACAAGTATTGAACGTACCGAAGGCATATCGGATATATGGGCCCCGATAAACCGATGTAGCCTAAACCTCCGGGCGTCGAGGCATAGCACACCGATTTATAGGTGTAGGTTGAGGGCAGCAAGGTGGAAATCTGCCAACGGGCATAGAGAGATGCTCCGTGTGGGGAACCTCCTGCTCGTTTCGGTGCGACCGGTTCGACGTTTGGGCTGTTGGGTGAAAGGTTGTCCCGTACGACATCGAGTGAGCGTGCTGTGCAGCTCCACGGGTGGGCGTACGTGACGTGCTCTTTGGGTTTTCCCTGCAGGTGTATATCGAGTCGATTCGCCGTCCCTCGCGGTGACGAGTACTGCTTGTTCACTGCGTCGTAACGTAGACTAATGGATGAAATATGTTGATTCAATGATGCTGATTGATATAATTGTATTGCTACATGTGTGCCACCAAATACTGCTTACTAAATTTCAGATTTCATGAACTGTTAACTTGTTGCTAAAAGATGAACTAAGGATGAACTTGTAGGCGTGTCCTTTTGCTGAAATGTTACTATCCTATGTCCATTGTACTCCTCATGTAGAGTTTCATGCTTAGGTGAGTCGGTTAAGCCTTGCTGAGCCTTCGTGCTCACGGTTGCTGCTTAAGTGTTTTTCAGGTGAGGAGCCACCCACGGACTCGGAGTACGAGTCCACCGGCGAGGGTTACCCTCCGTCGGGGACCACGGCTGAGTGGGAGCCGTACACGCCGCGCTGAGCTGAGACGTGCAGCTAGTGTGGGTTGCCCTAGGGCTGGGCAACCGACTTTTGCTAAATAGGCGGGCGTGAGTTGTATAGTGTAGTCTTCCGCTGTGTAATAGAACAATAATTATAACTGAAGTTTGTACTTGTTTGTACAGTTTCAGCTGTTTTTCCCATGTAATATATTGTGTTCTTATGACGTGTGCTGTCGGGTGTCGCATCGCGCGGCACCACCCTCTGCGATCCTGGATGAGCGGATCCCGGTCCGCCACAATATATCTAGTAGCCCCTTTGTAAAGGCTATTTTGTGATCTCTTGGCCATACACTGACGGTTGTGTATCGGTATAATGGAGGTTCTGCAGTCGCCGACGGGTGACAAAATCACAAAATTGTGGGTAAAGAGGTACAAACTCTGCAGAGTCTAAAACTATCATGATAGCCGAGTTTACGGTCATGAGCGCCTAGCCAACTTCCATGATTAGTAAGATGGTTATTTTGGGATGGTTATGGTTATTGGTTATGGTTTTGGATGGTTTGGTTTTGGTTTGGTTTTCAGGACTGTTGAGTCCGGGTGATAAGATTGGTTGCATGACTGTTGAGTCATGGCAACGAGATTGGTATCGGTGTGAGACGGAATTGTTTATGAAATGAAATGGTAGCGAATACGAGATGGTATTCATGAGATGGTAGCGAATACGAGAAGGTATTCGTGAGCAAGAATGAGGTTGATTAATATCTGGTTGGGACATGGAAGGTAATGAACATAACGGAGGAATGATTGGTATTTTAGTACATGTTGGGATTACATTCGCTTAAAGATAAGTTGCTGTTTTATCATGGTTTTGATAAATAACTTTGTTTTCTGCAATGAGCCTTTTTATACCTACCTTGTTGTCAGCTACATATCATATCTTCCGACACTTGCTGAGTACATCATTGTACTCAAACTTGCATTATTATTTCATCATCAGCAACAGGAGGAGATTACTATGAAGACCAGGTGGAGCATTAGGCGTGTAATCTGTCCTCAACCTTGCCTGTGGGGATGGAGTAGAGATGGAGCTGCTGCTGCTGCTTAGATTGCTTCGGCATTAGTTAGGAGACTTCCGCTGCTAGAATAAAGACTTCCGCTGTTAGATTGAGACTTCCGCTGTGAGCATGAGTCCAAGACTCATGATACATTATAATAAACTCTGTTATTTGTGGTCGTATATATTCTGAAATTCAGTTTGTGGATGATGTGTATATGTGTGATGAACATCCTGGGCACACATGCATCAGTTCTCGGTTCCGTGGTTTTCCACAGAATTGAGGGCGTCACAGATTGGTATCAGAGCCATGGGTTGACGGTAGGTTACACGCTTAGATAGAAGTCACTAGTTGGTATCAGGCACAGATTGGTATCAACCTGCCACGGGTTGATCGTAGATGACACAACCTAGAATGATCAGAGATTGGTAGCTGAGCCACATGCTGACCATAGGATGTAAACCTAGGATGCATAGATTGGCATTGGAACTACCTTGATATAGGATACAAAACTAGGAGAAGCCGTAGTTGAATCACAGACTGTCATCACCCTAAGCCATATAGGACCCCCATTGAATAAAGCCTTGAATAGGAGTTGTGTGAGCCCTTGTGATGATTGTTGTGATTGAATGATCAGTGTGAATTATGGGACGTCTCAAGCGTTGTCCATACCCACACATAAGTAGAAAGAGGTGTGAGATGCCTCGACACTTTTCACATCCTCATATGGGCTAATATATACAGTCCAACCCACCTTGATGCATATAGTAAGGGGGATCCATCTAATCTTCTAACCTCTATTCTACTTCGTTCTCTCTCTCACAGATGGTGAGAGGAAACGCCGGACGCCAAGGAAGGAACATCCTGGGCACACATATGCATCAGTTCTCGGTTCCGTGGTTTTCCAAAGAATTGAGGGCGTCAAGAGGATGGCCATGACAAAGTTCCTGTTAACCCCGGAGCTGGTGAGAACAACTTGGAACGGTTGATGACCATGCAGAACCAACTTATGCAGACCATGATCCAAACTATGGGTCAGTTGCAGGCCAACGACAACAACCCCGTTCCGGCACCACCGCCTTTGCTCAAGCTAACGACCCCATGGAGGCTGATGACTGGTTGAAATCCATGGAGAAGAAGCTTGCCATAGTACAGTGCAATGACCGAGAGAAGGTTCTTTTTGCGTCACACCAACTCATGGGAGCTTCCGCTGACTGGTGGGATGCCCTATGCAACGCTCATGTCGACCCGGAGACGATCACTTGGACTGAGTTCAAGGAGAGTTTCCGCTCTCATTACATCCCTGCTGGTGTAATGATGCTCAAGAGACAGGAGTTTGAAGGTCTCCGCCAAGGACAGAGAAGCGTGAATGAGTACCTCAACAAGTTCACGCAACTGTCCCGGTATGCCTCCGAAGATGTCAACTCGGACCAACGGAAGCAGTACCTGTTCATGAGAGGGTTGAACAATGAGATCCAGGTTCAGCTCCTCAACAATGACTACGCGAGCATCCAGAAGCTGGTTGACAAGGCTATAGTGGTTGAAAGCAAGATCCGAGAGATCGAGCGAGAGTGCAAGAGGAAGATGCCATACCAGCCTCAAGGGAGCAACGTACGATCTCGATACATGCCCCCAGCTGCACCGCAGTATGGATCGACCACTCCTGCATACCGCCCTAGTCAGCCACCACAGCAACGATCCGTTGCACAAGCACCTCGTGTGCCTTTGCCTCCTGTGCCCCAACCCAACATGGGTGCTCCTGTTCAAAACCCCCGCCCCAACGTACCTGTTGCCATGGGCAACAGGGCATGCTTTGCATGCGGGGAAATAGGACACTTCGTGAGCCAGTGCCTGAGAAGAGGCCCTGGACAGCAAGGCAAATTCCCAAGCAGAACCCGCGACCGAACGGAGGGGACAATCAAGGAAACCGCGGACAGCAGTACTATGCTTGCGGCAACATGAACCATGTCTCTGTTGAGGAAGCACAACAGGCTGAGGACGTCGTAATTGGTATGTTCCTTGCCAATTCCAACCCAGCCACTATTTTATTTGATTCTGGTGCATCACATTCCTTCATATCATCCAAGTATGTTGCCAAGCATAATCTACCCATATCACACTTAAAATATGCTATGTTAGTTAATTCTCCCGGTGGAGAGATGAGGACTAATATAGTATGTCCGAAAGTAAGCCTTAAAATAAGGGGGGTAGACTTCCTTGCCAACCTCATTGTCTTGGATTCCCAAGGGCTTGACATAATACTAGGGATGAATTGGTTAGGCAAGCACAACGGAGTAATCCAATGTGCTGAAAGGAGCATGTAGTTGACAAACGAGCACGGTATTCGTGTCGAGTTTAAGTCAGCCCAACAAACAACAGAAAGGGCAATTTTGAACCACGTCGAAGGAGCAACATTGGACAGCATTCCAGTGGTTCAGGAATTCTCGGACGTGTTTCCAGAAGAACTTCCAGGTATGCCACCTGACCGGGACATTGCGTTTGCCATTGATTGGTACCCGGAATTGCACCCATAGAAAAGAGACCCTATAGGATGCCCACCAATGAACTAGTGGAACTCAAGAAGCAAATTCAGGAGCAGTTGGAGAAGGGTTTTATACGTCCCAGCTCGTCACCATGGGGAGCCCCCGTGCTCTTCATAGACAAGAAGGATGGGACCCAAAGGATGTGCGTGGACTATAGGTCTCTCAACGAGGTGACAATTAAGAACAAATACCCTCTGCCCCGTATAGAAGACCTATTCGACCAAATGAAAGGAGACCGACTGTTCTCCAAGATTGATCTTCGGTCGGGATACTTCCAGCTGAAGATTAAGCCCTCCGATATACCCAAGACTGCCTTTCAAACACGGTATGGTTCATATGAATATACCGTCATGTCTTTTGGGTTAACAAATGCACCCGCATACTTCATGTACCTTATGAACAAGGTTTTCATGGAGTACTTGGATAAGTTTGTCGTGGCTTTCATCGACGACATCATGGTGTATTAAAAAAGTGAGGAGGAGCATGAAGAACATTTGAAATTGACCTTGCAGAAAATGTGTGAGCATCAATTGTATGCCAAGCTTAACAAGTGTCAATTTTGGCTAAAGGAGATATCGTTCCTAGGCCACATTATCTCCGAGGAAGGAGTACCGGTTGATCCCGGAAAAGTGGGAGATGTTCTGAAATGGAACCAACCGCAAAACGTGAGGGATATTCGGAGTTTTCTTGGGATGGCTGGATACTACCAACGCTTCATCAAGGACTTCTCTAAGATAGCAAAGCCTATGACGGAGTTGCTAACGAAGGGAAAAGCCTTCCAATGGACACCAGCATGCCAAGAAAGTTTTGAGGAACTCAAGAAAAGGCTAACCACAGCACCGGTTTTGGTATTGCCGGACGTGAGCAAGAGCTTCGACATATATTGTGACGCATCCCGACAAGGGCTCGGAGTTGTGCTCATGCAAGAAGGACAAGTGGTAGCCTATGCCTCGCGACAATTAAATAAGCACGAGCTTAATTATCCAACACATGACTTGGAGCTAGCAGCAGTAGTGCATGCATTGAAGATTTGGAGACATTATATCCTTGGTCATCGATGCGAGATCTATACGGATCATAAAAGCCTCAAGTACACATTTACACAAACGGAATTGAATTTGAGGCAACGTCGATGGTTGGAACTAATCAATGGATTACGATGTTGGAATCAACTACCACCCTGGGAGGGCCAATGTAGTAGCCGATGCATTGAGCCAGAAGGGAGCATGTCACCAACTCACGGTTAAGGAGCTACCACCCGAACTACGCAAGGAGTTCGAACGGTTACACCTCAGATTCTTGAAAAAAATGGAAGTGATGGAGCTCCACTCTTCATTAGAACAAGAGATAAGAGATGGCCAAGCAACAGATGAGGAGATTAAGGAGATCAAGAAAAGGATCCGACAAGGAATAGAGAAGGATTTCAAAGAAGATGAGAAGGGTACGCTTTGGCTAGGAAAAAGGATTTGTGTGCCTAACATGAAGCACATCCGCGACATGATATTAAAAGAGGCACATGATTCACCCTATTCCATACATCTCGGAAGTACCAAAATGTACAAGGACTTGAAGACATGTTATTGGTGGGATGGTATGAAAAGGGACATAGCCGAATACGTTGCCCTATGCGACACATGCCAACGGGTGAAGGCCGAACATCAAAGACCCGCTAGATTGTTGCAACCCTTGAAGGTACCCGAGTGGAAGTGGGAGGACATCAGTATGGATTTCATCGTCGGATTGCCACGTACTCAGTCGGGATATGACTCCATCTGGGTTATCGTGGACCGATTGACGAAAACAGCCCATTTTCTCTCTGTAAGGGCCAAGTACAACGTAGCACAATTAGCCGAGTTGTACATGGAGCAGATCTTGTGCCGTCATGGAGTCCCGAGGAGGATAGTCTCAGATCGAGGTTCTCAGTTTACCTCTAGATTTTGGAGGAAGATGCAGAAAGCTATGGGTACACAACTGGATTTTAGCTCCGCCTATCACCCACAAACTGATGGACAAACCGAAAGGACAAACCAAATTTTGGAGGACATGTTGAGAGCTTGCGCCTTGAAACATGGGCATAGTTGGGATAGGAGTTTACCGTATGCCGAATTCTCCTATAACAACAGCTATCAAGCTAGCTTGAAGATGTCGCCTTTCGAAGCATTATATAGTAGACGTTGTAGGACACCGCTGTTTTGGAACGAGACCAGATAAAACCAAGTGTTTGGACCAGAAGTGCTACAAGAGGCTGAAAAGCAAGTCCAAACGATACATGAGAACTCAAAGGCTGCTCAGTCACGACAGAAAGGCTATGCGGACTATAGGTGAAGGAAGTTGACTTTCGAAGTAGGAGACTTCGTATACCTTAAGGTATCGCCTATCTGTGGCCAACGACGTTTCAACGTCAAAGGCAAGCTAGCACCTCGCTACATTGGACCATTTAATATTTTGGACAAGCGAGGAGAAGTAGCCTATCAACTAGAGCTCCCAACATATCTCTCCGACGTACTTGATGTGTTTCATGTATCCCAGCTCAAGAAGTGCTTGGGAGTACCAGAGGAGCAAGTACCGATGGAAGAGCTTGAACTTCAAGAGGATCTGACCTATGCAGAGCACCCCTTTCGAATTTTGGACGTGAAGGAGAGGGTCACGAGGAACAAAGTGATCCGATGGTGCAAGGTACAATGGAGCCATCACACTGAAGCTGAAGCCACATGGGAGCGTGAAGAAGACATCAAGGCAGAATTCCCTCATCTATTCTATACTAACAAATCTCGATGGTGAGATTCAACTTAAGGGGGGTAGATTTGTGACACCGTCATTTCTGGTTTCTGCATGTATTCATGTTTCATGTAGAAAAACACTTTTAAAATAAGTTAAAACCGAGAAAGAATCAAAGAATTTAGCAAAAAGGAGCAAATTCCAGTGTACAGAGAGCACAGAAGACAACTCCCGCGGCTCGCTGGCCACATGGCGTGTTCGGAGCTCATCTCCGCAAATGGGGAGGGGCCCGCCGCTAAACAGGCTACGTGGCAGGCTCGGGGCTCATCTCCGCAAAGGGGGAGAGGTCCGACCCTGTGGGACATGTGTTTCCCCCGGAGCTAGCCTCTGCGGAGAAGCAAGGGCAGTCCCGCAAGACACGTGTCACCTTCAGAGCTTACCTCCGAGAGGTCTGACACTGCCGAAAAGTGTCACCTCCAGAGCTCGCCTTCGGGAGGTCCGACGCTGACAGACACGCGTCGACCTCGGAGCTCGTCTCTGAGGATAAGGGGAGTCCGGCGCTAGTTGATGCGTGGCATTCACGGAGCTCACCTCCGAAGAGAGGGAGGTCCGAAATTTATACGTGGCACCCCGGAGCCACCTCCGAAGGGAGGGGGAGGTCCCGAACTGACACGTGGCGTTCTCGGAGCTTGCCTCTGTTCAGAGGGGAGGTCTCGACCCGCCAGGATACGTGGCGCACGTGGAGCTCACCTCCGAAGAAGAGGGAGGTCTTGCTCGCTTGACACGCGGCACAACCGGAGCTCGTCTCTGCGGAGAGGGGGAGACCAGGCCCCGATGGACACATGGAGCTTCCGGAGCTTATCACCACAGAGGTAACGAATTCTGAAGTGGTTTTTGCTTCTGTACGCGTGGAAATATCGGTACGGAGAGGAAACCGACACGAATTGCACAATGTTACCCCACCAAATCAACTAGAGATAAGTTGTTAAGATTCAACGACAAGTTGAATAGGACTCTTATTCGAAGTCTAATCATATTAGGACTCTTATCCTCCCGATTATAAATAGAACCCAGAACCTTTGGCCGAAACCACAAACTTCTTTTCCAACTCCTGAGCTGACGACTTAGAGCCCTAGCCCCAACTCGCCGAATAAACCCTTCGCCGGAGTTCAGTCGAGAAAGATCGCCGTAAGAGAGCTCCAACGATCTGTCTTGCTAAGAGAAGGACTCCAAGACCAAGAAGAATGTAAGGTAGGTCTCCAATACTACCTTACGACATCATTGCGTTTTCTTTGCATCAGTTCTTCGATTCCTTTTGAACAGAAGCTTTTTCATGGACAGATCACTTGTTGATCGATTTAATCTAAAGTCAAGATCATCGCTATGTCCACAATTGATCTCTACAACTCTATTCATCATAAAACCCATGCAAGCCATACAAGAACACGTACAAACTAAACTACATAATAGGATTAACATGCATAAGCATCATTGCATCTAGTTAAAGTTTGTGCATAATATTGATTGTTGTAAATCTTGTATGTGCGTGATCATGTATAGAAGGACAAGCTTAGGGAGCTACCTACGACAGACTACAACAACAAGATTTTGAGCAACCGGAACAGCCAGAACAAGGCAAGTGCCCCTTGACCATATTGATCCTATGTTTTGGGAAACAGTTTTGTTTTGCGAAAAGGTGTGTGTGCTGAGTCAAACATGATGGGAAAGCCTTTTATAGGAGTTTACTAGTTTTGGTTAAACTACCCTTGTCGCCAGGGAAGTTTATGAGTCAGGTATGGTTTTTGCTTTAATGCTTCGCTGAGTCCATGGGATTGGGAAGCGAGATAGATGTGTCTAGCTAACTGCACTCATAAAAATAATGAGAAACTGATGTTATTAATGAACATGGATCGGAGGGAGATCTAGCCAAGCCTGGGTTTGTGAATGAGGTAGAATGAGAAGGTGGTTTACTTGCCGTAGATCTAAGAACCGGTTCATGCGAGCACATGCCAGTATAACAGTGACACCACAATGCCAAGTATGGGTGTGGCTTAGCTGACTAATTAGGTAAGTTGCTAGATTGATATGGACCGTGGAAGGCGCGGGGAATGGGAGTTGAGTGAGGACCGCCCTAGGAACTGCATGGCACAAGAGGGTCCGTGGGTTGGTGAATTGGAGATTCTAGCCTGCCGGTGAAACCTTAGTGAGTCCATACATCTAGTAGCCCCTTTGTAAAGGCTATTTTGTGATCTCTTGGCCATACACCGACGGTTGTGTATCGGTATAATGGAGGTTCTGCAGTCGCCGACGGGTGACAAAATCACAAACTTGTGGGTAAAGAGGTACAAACTCTGCAGAGTCTAAAACTATCATGATAGCCGAGTTTACGGTCATGAGCACCTGGCCAACTTCCATGATTAGTAAGATGGTTATTTTGTGATGGTTATGGTTATTGGTTATGGTTTTGGATGGTTTGGTTTTGGTTTGGTTTTCAGGACTGTTGAGTCCGGGTGATAAGATTGGTTGCATTACTGTTGAGTCATGGCAACGAGATTGATCTCGGTGTGAGACGGAATTGTTTATGAAATGAAATGGTAGCGAATACGAGATGGTATTCATGAGATGGTAGCGAATACGAGAAGGTATTCGTGAGCAATAATGAGGTTGATTAATGTCTGGTTGGGACATGGAAGGTAATGATCATAACGGAGGTATGATTGGTATTTTAGTACATGTTGGGATCTTATTCGCTTAAAGATAAGTTGTTGTTTTATCATGGTTTTGATAAATAACTTTGCTTTCTGCAATGATCCTTTTTATACCTACCTTGTTGTGAGCTACATATCATATTTTCCCACACTTGTTGAGTACATCATTGTACTCAAACTTGCATTATTATTTCATCATCAGCAACAGGAGGAGATTACTATGAAGACCAGGTGGAGTGTTAGGCATGTAATCTGTCCTCAACCTTGCCTGTGGGGATGGTGTAGAGATGGAGCTGTTGCTGCTTAGATTGCTTCCGCATTAGTTAGGAGACTTCCCCTGCTAGAATAAAGACTTCCGCTGTTAGATTGAGACTTCCGCTGTGAGCATGAGTCCAAGGCTCATGAGACATTGTAATAAACTCTGTTATTCGTGGTCGTATATATTCTGAAATTCAGTTTGTGGATGATGTGTGTATGTGTGATGAACATCCTGGCCACACATATGCATCAGTTCTCGGTTCCGTGGTTTTCCACAGAATTGAGGGCGTCACAGCAGCAGCCCTGATTTCCTCATATGATTCGCTTTCACTCGTCTACACATATCTGTGACGCCCTCAATTCTGTGGAAAAACCACGGAACCGAGAACTTATGCATATGTGTGCCCAGGATGTTCATCACACATATACACGTCATCCACAAACTGAATTTCAGAATGTATATATAACCACGAATAACAGAGTTTATTACAATGTCTCATGAGTTTTGGACTCATGCTCACAGCGGAAGTCTTAATCTAACAGCGGAAGTCTTTATTCTGGCAGCGGAATTCTTCTAACTAGTGTGGAAGCAATCTAAGCAGCAGCGACTCCATCTCTACTCCATCCCCACAGGCAAGGTTGAGGACAGATTACACACCTAATGCTCCACCTTGTCTTCATAGTAATCTTCTCCTATTGCTGATGATGAAATAATAATGCAAGTTTGAGTACAGTGATGTACTCAGCAAGTGCGGGAAAATATGATATGTAGCTCACATCAAGGTAGGTATAAAAAGGCTTATTGCAGGAAGCAAAGTTATTTATCAAAGACTCAATAAAACAGCAACTTAACCTTAAGTGAACGTAATCCAACATGTATTAAAATACCAATCGTACCTCCATTATGTTTATTACCTTCCATGTCCAACCAGACATTAATCAACTTCATTCTTGATCACGAATACCTCCTCGTATTCGCTACCATCTCATGAATACCATCTTGTATTCGCTACCATTTTATCTCATAAACAGTTCCGTCTCACACCGAGACCAATCTCGTTGCCATGACTCAACAGTCATGCAACCAATCTTATCACCCGGACTCAACAGTCCCGAAAACCAAACCAAAATCAAACCATAACCAAAACCTTCCAAAACCATCCCAAAACAACCATCCGACTAATCATGGAAGTTGGCCAAGCGCTCGTGTCCGTCAGCTCGGCTATCATGATAGTTTTAGACTCTGTAGAGTTTGCACCTCTTTACCCACAAGTTTGTGATTTCGTCACCCGTCGACGACTGTAGAACCTCCATTATACAAGTACACAACCGTCAGTGTATGGCCAAGAGATCACAAAATAGCCTTTACAAAGGGGTTACTATATGTATGGACTCACTAAGGTTTCACCGGCAGGCTAGAATCTCCAATTCTCCCACCCACAGGCCCCCTCTTGTGCCATGCAGTTCCCAGGGCAGTCCTCACTCGACTCCCATTCCCCGCGCCTTCCACGGTCCATAACAATCTAGCAAATTACCTAACTACTCAGCTAAGCCGCACCGATACATGGCCTTGTGGTGGCACTGTTATCCTGGCATATGCTCGCATGAACCGGTCCTTAGATCTACAGCAATTAAACCACCATCTCATGCTACCTCATTCAAAAACCCAGCTTGCCTAGATATCCCTCCGATCCATGTCCATTATTAACATCAGTTTCTCATTATAATTACTCGTGCAGTTAGCTAGACACATCTATCTCGCTTCCCAAAAATCCAGTGGACTCAGCAAAGCATAAACATAAAACCATACCAGACTCATTTACTTCCCTGGCGACAAGGGTAGTTTCACCAAAACTAGTAAACTCCTATTAAAAGGGTTTCCCATCATGTTTGACTCAAGCATACACACGTTTTCGCAAACAAAACAGTTTTCCAAAATATGGGATCAATATGGTCAAGGGGCACTTGCCTTATTCTGGCTGTTTTGGTTGCTCAAAATCTTGTTGTTGTAGTCCGTCGTAGGTAGCTCCCTGAGCTTGTCCTTCTATATATGATCACGCACATACAAGATTCACAACAATCAATATCATGCACAAACTTTAACTAGATGCGATGAAGCATATGCATGCTATCCTATGATCAGTTTCTATTAGATCAGTTTGTATGTGTTCTTGCATGGTTTGCATGGGCTTACGATGAACAGAGGTGTTCGGATCAAATGTGGACATTGCAATGATCTTGACTTTAGATCAAATCAATCAACAAGTGATCTGTCCATGATAATGCTTCTGTTTGAAAGGTATCGAAGAACAGATGCAAAGAAAACTCGATGATGTCGTAAGGTGGTATTGGAGACCTACCTTACGTTCTTCTTGGTCTTGGGGTCCTTCTCCTAGCAAAACAGATCGTTGGGGCTCTCTTCCAGCGATCTCCCACGACTGAACTCCGGCGAAGGGTTTATTCGGCGAGCTGGGGCTAGGGCTCTAAGTCGTCGGCTCAGGAGTTGGAAAAGAAGTTCGTGGTTTCAGCCAAAGGTTCTGGGTTCTATTTATAATCGGGAGGAGAAGAGTCCTAGTCTGATTGGACTTTGAATAAGAGATCCATTCAAACTGTTTTTAAGTCTTAACAACTTATCTTTAGTTGATTTGGTGCGGTAACATTGTGGAATCCTTGTTGGTTTCCTCGCGTACCGGTATTCCCACGCGTACAGAAGCAAAAACTGCTCCAGAACTCGTTACCTCCGCGGTGATGAGCTCCGGGAGCTCCACGTGTCCATCGGGGCCTGGTCTCCCCCTTTCCGCAGAGACGAGCTCCGGTAGTGCCACGTGTCAAGCGAGCGAGACCTCCCTCGTCTTCGGAGGTGAGCTCCGCGTGCGCCATGTATCCTGGCGGTCGGGACCTCCTCTCTATTCGGAGGTGGCTTCGCGCACGCCACGTGTCAGTGCGTGCCAGACTTCCTTTCTTCTCTGAGACGAGCTCCGAGGTTGACACGTGTCCAACAGTGACGGACCTCCCGGAGATAAGCTCCGGTGGCGACGCGTGTCCAATAGAACCGGACCTCTCGGAGGTGAGCTCCGAGATCGACACGTATCCCGCGCGACTGGTCCTCTGATTTCCGCGGTGACTAGCTCCGAAGGTGACACGTGTCCTGCAGGACTGGCCTCGCTTCTCCGCAGAGGCTAGCTTCGGGGGCAACACGTGTCCCACGGGGTCGGACGTCTCCGCATTTGCGGAGATGAGCCCCGAGCCTGCCACGTAGCCAGTTTAGAGGCAGGAGTTGTCTTCGGTGCTCTCTGTGAACTGGATTTGGCTCCTTTTGGCTATCCTTTTGATATTTTCTCGGTTTCATCTTATTTTAAAACGTTGTTCTACATGAAACATGAATACATGCAGAAACAAAAAATGAGGGTGTCACAGTATCACACTCGGATACGTACTTAGCCACTTCCCGCTTCATCCGAGTCCACCAAAATTTCTTTTTAAATCTTGGTACATTTTGTTGCTGCTCGGATGAATGGAGTATTTAGACAAGTGAGGTTCATCAAGAATCTTCTTTCTCAGCTCCATATTCTGGGGTACGACTATGCGGTCATTGAACCACAGCATCCCCTCATCATCATTCCGGAAACATTTGATTTCCCCGTTGTCTATCCGTTTCCGGAGATGTGCCATGCCCTTGTCAACTTTCTAAGCTGCAATGATCTCCTCCCTAATGGTAGGGATGAGGGCAAGGTTGTATAGTGATCCATAAGGAACCAAGTATAAACTCGGCTCTTCCTCTCCCACCGGTTTAATGGTGAGGTTATGGACATGTGATTTCCGACTCAGCACGTCGGCAAATACATTTGCCTTGCCGGGGTGGTAATGAATCTCAATCTCATAATCTTTGATTAGTTCTAACCACCTCCTTTGCCTCATATTCAGCTGCTTCTGGGTGAAAATATACTTCAAGCTCTTGTGGTCGGTGTAGAGGTGCACCAAATTCCCCAGGAGATAGTGCCTCCACCTTTTCAGCGCCAAAACCACTGCAGCGAGCTCAAGATCATGAGTCGGATAATGCTGCTCATTGTTTTGAAGTTGGCGTGAGCCATATGTGACCAAACGTCCTTCTTGCATCAACACGCAGCCAAGCCCGATGCCGGATGCATCACAATACACGTCGAAGGGCTTGGTCGTATCCGGTTGAGCTAAGACCGGGGCTGTTGTGAGATGCTTCACCAATGCTTGGAACACTCCTTCACATGCTGAGTTCCAAACATACTTTGCTCCCTTTTTCAGTAACTCTGTCATTGGCTTAGCAAGCTTGGAGAAACATGGAATGAATCTCCGGTAATATCCTGCTATCCGAGGAAGCATCTGACTTCATGGACAGAAGTAGGAGCTTTCCATTTCAGCACTTGCTCAATTTTGCTTGGGTCAACCGCAATGCCTTCCGCTGAGATGTTATGTCCCAAAAATGGCACTTGGCTGATCCAAAACTCACATTTGCTGAACTTGGCATATAACTTATGGTCTCGCAATCGTTGAAGAACAATTCTCAAGTGTTCTGCGTGTTCTGCCTCTGTCTTGGAGTAAACCGAGATATCATCAATGAACACCAGAATGAACTTGTCCAGCTCCAGCATGAACACCGAGTTCATGAGATACATGAAATGTGCCAGAGCATTGGTGAGACCAAAATACATGATGATATATTCGTATAAGCCATATCTCGTCGAGAAGGCCGTCTTCGGAATATCCTCCGCCCAGATTTTTATTTGATGATATTCAGAGCGAAGGTCCATCTTGGAGAACACACTTGCACCCACAAGCTGATCAAACAGGATGTCAATGCGGGGCAGTGGGTATTTGTTCTTGATGGTGATGGCGTTGAGCGGCTGGTAATCCACACACAGCCTCAAGGTTTCATCCTTCTTCTTGACGAACAGCGCCGAGCATCTCCAAGGCGAGGAACTCGGTCTAATGAAACCTTTGCCCAACAGATCATTGAGCTGTTCTTTCAATTCAGCCAGCTTGTTCGGAGACATTTTATACGGTCTCCGTGATATGGGAGTAGTCCCAGGTGCAAGTTCAATCTTGAACTCCACATCCCGTTCAGGTGGCATGCCCGGGAGATCATCCGGGAATACGTCGGAATACTCGCGGACTACCGGGATGTCCTCTAGCTTGGAATCTTCATTAGTATAAGCGGCTGAAACTTCCCGGACTGGATGGTCTAGTATGAGGTACTGCGGACGGTGTAGTGGGGAGTTGAGGTGAACCGTCCGTGATAATGTTTCTAGGACAGCGCCATGGTAACTTAGCCATGACATCACTAAGATTGCATCAATCTTCTGCCCCTCAAGAATAATCATAGTGGTGGGATATATCTTCCCACCTAAGCACAGTGGTGCTTTCGGAATCATCATAGTTGCTGAAATCTTTCCTCCCGGTTAGCAGATCATATAAGAGCACTCGGTTGGAAAGGCTTCTAGTTGATGCTTAACCACAAATGATGCACTTATAAAGTTGTGGGTTGCACAGAATCAAATAATATGATGATTTCTTGATCATTGAGAGTCAACGTACCCGCCAGCACATTTTCTCCCTATGGGGCGTCCTCATTGTCGAGGTTGTGAACGCCCCCAGTTCGCTGACCCACCTTCTTGACCGGAGGTCGGCCTTGAGCACTGCCCTGGAACTGGGCTTACCCGCTGCTCTGCTGCCCGCCTGGCCACACGTAAAGCAAGTGTAGCGAGGCGGTCCTCCGCTGATCGGCGGACGGAAACCTGGGGCACGTTGTGGCGGTGGAAACGCCCGGGGTACCATCTGCTGCTGCTGTTGCGGTTGCGGTGGTGGCATCGGCGGCCGGAACGGGGGTGGCTGAAAAGAACGACCCCCGAACTGCTGAGGTCGCACCAGTGGATGCCACTGCTGACCGGATGGTGTCCGATACACCATGCGGTATTTCTGGGGAGCTCCACCCCAACTGCTGGGTGGAAAGCTGCACTTCTGCTGCTCAGCCGCCAACTCCCGCTGAGCATCTTCTTGCATGATCGCGGCGTTGACTAGATCATTGAACGTGCCGCGATTGCATTGGACGACATGTGTCTTCATCTCGGGATGTAATCCCCGATAGAAGTGCTCTCGATTCTTCTCCTTGGTAGAGACATAATCCGACGCATATTGTGCCAGATGGTTGAAGGCACGGGAGTAGCCGTGGGCACTCCTCCCGCCCTGCTTCAGCTCCAAGAACTCTTGGAACTTCCGCTTCATTATCCCGCGAGGGATATGGTAGGCACGGAACACCTCCCGGAATTCTTCCCACTCCACAGCGTGGCCGGCCGGCAGTGAGGCGACATAGTTCGCCCACCACGCACCAGTGTCACCGTGAAGCTGCTGTGCCGCGAACAGAGTCTTCTGCCGCTCCGTACATTGGGGCAGCCCGAACTTGGACTCAATTGTCCGTAGCCAGTTGTCGGCCTCCAGGGATTCTGCTGCTTCAGTGAATACCGGAGGGTGTGTACTCATGAAGTCCGAGTACGTCACAACATGAGGCTCACGAGGCCCCCTCTCTTGACGTCCCCCCCATCCTGGGACGTATTATGCACGATCGCTGCGGAGCAGGTCGGTCTACTCCTCACGATTACCCACCAGGGCCGTGATCACATCCGCTAGTGTAAGCGGAGGCGGCGGTGGTGGTTGTTGCGGCGGGGTGCTGTTGTAGGCAGGTGGCTGGGAGTCATCACCCCCTGCTGGCTAGAGCCACCGGCCTCATGCGTGGCCCGAGTGCGAACCATCTGCAACCATACGACAATAAAAATCAGTCCCGCAACATACTTCATGCAGTCCAATAAAATAGGCGTAAAACATAATGACAGTAAAACATGCGATACATCTCGTATATAGATAACATAATAACTTTGCACAAGCTACACCATTACAAGACCAAATACAATCTAGTTAAATCCAAATTTATGGACTCCCTCTTTGGAAGTTCATCTCAACTAGGTTTGGTCACTACGAGCATGGACTCTAGCAAATCTTCAATACAACACAAACATGGTCTCTAGCAAAAGAAACTTGAGCAGGACATATACTCAAATCTTTCACTAGTTGAAGATAACCACTCATGAGTATGTTCTACCCCAATGGAAGTACTTAAACCCCCTAGGGTACAACAATCTCTCAAATGAGTTCAACTGTCATCCCTCTGCCAGAATGACCAGTTTCTACATATCCCATATTTTGACCTGCTGCTGTGCATTTTCATGACTCGAGCTGAATACCAAAGTTAAAGTTAACTTTAGTATCTTTCCAACGAGTATTTATTTGCCCTAATATCAGCTCTGGTTAAAAAGTTATGATAATTTAAAGTCAACAGAATTTCTGGAAGAATTTCAACAGCACCTCCTTTGGAAGTTGCTGTTTTCAACTCACATTTTCACTGGATTCCGTGCTGAAATTACAGAAACGTTGAATTACAAAGATTTAACACATATCCTACCATTTTTTAAAATGTAGTATATGACAATTTTAGATTTTTCTACTGGAAGTTATGCTTGAAAAAAAAAACAGAACAGTCCAGAGGGTGTTTCGAATCTGTCCTAGTTCTGGGCAGTTTACAGTCATCTGGAAATTCAGCAAGTTTAAGGTGTGATTCAGCTCTGGAAGTCTACAACAAAGTTGTAGAGCACTTAAACAACTTTCCAAAACTATATCCCACATCTCCATTGGCTAAATAATCTGTGAGTCATGCTCTGTCAAATTCAGCAAACTTGCTGCCCAAAACAGAGCACTCTGTTTTTCATTCCCTTTGACTACACTGATCAACTATTGAACTTCTCTGCCCAACCAGGGTCCTAAATGTTGGAACTTGGTGATTTTAGTTCCTTGTTATAATTATCTTTCATGCACATGCCTATGATATGTTGGTACTACGTTCCTCACAAAAAGAAAATCCGAACCGGATTATACCGGCATATACATCTCAATTGTGGCACTAAATAGTCTCTCGAACTCGTATACTACACGGTTTACATACGTGGTTAGTACCTGCAGAAGAACACACAATAATGATGCACTCAAGGGTTATTTTCATTTCAAGCAGGTCCATATTTGAAAATAAATACAAACGCCCGTATCATTGCCATACGGACGTCCTTGAGTTAAGCCACGTCTCAAGGTACGTGATCGTGTTTTAACACCACACGACGGGGAACCCGAGTAGAGCGCGAACGGGTCGTCACGGTTGGGAATGTTATCAACCCAACAGATACCACCTACTGCCCTGCAGGGCACGCCGATGGCAAGCGCTGCGTATGTTCTCCTGGCCTATTTCCAGATGAACACACTATCGCGTTACTGACCACACGATGGGGTCTCCACTTCCTTGCCTAATGCATGCTAGGGATCAGCGTTTCATATGAACTCAGGAACATGAAGAGTCCAAGAGTTTCATATTGACGTCTCACACCAAGCTGTGAGACCCATCCCTGAACCACATTCCTCGTCAGGGGAGCTAACCGAAATTGAACCTCTTTCGGTGGCGTTCCTTACCATTTTTACCTGAGCGTAGGTGCGTCGTTACATAATCAAAATTCAGAATTATAACACATATGTTAGTCTTGCCACTTTAAGTAACTATGCTAATATAGTCCTTACTTGGGAAAACTAGCGAATTCTCACCGTAAATTTAAGTTTCCCGTAATACAGTCCTCAATTAATGTGCTATCCCCAATGCAGCTCTGATACTAGCCTGTGGCGGACCGGAGTCCCCTCATCCAGGATTGCAGAGGGTGGTGCCGCACGATGCGACACCTGACAGCACACATTATAAGAACGATATTGTATTACATAGAAAACCAACTGAAATGTACAAAGTAGTACAAGACTTCAGTTACAAACTAGTGTTTAGATTACAACAGCGGAAACTAAGTTTATACAACTCACACCATCTACCAAGCAAAAGTCGGTTGCCCAGACCTATGGGCAACCCACACTAGCTGCACATCTCATCTCAGCGTGGCATGTACGGCTCCCACTGAGCCATGGTTCCCGACGAAGGGTAGCCCTCACCGGTGGACTCATAACCCGAGTCCGTGGGGTACTTTTCACCTGAAAAACACTTAAGCAGCAACCATGAGCAAGATGGCTCAACAAGACTTAACCGACCCCCCTAGGCATAAAACTCTACATGTAGTGTACAACGAACATGGAATGGTAATTTGCAGCAAATGGACACGCCTACAAGTTCATACTTATTTCATCTTTTAGCCACAAGTTAACAGTTCATAAATTTGAAATTTAGTAAGCAATATTTGATGGCACACATGTAGCAATACAATTATACATATCAGCAGAATTGCATCATAACATTCCATAATTTATCTACGTCACGATGCAGTGAACAAGCGATACTCATCACCACGAGGGACAGCGAATCGACTCGATATACACCTGCAGGGATACCCGAAGAGCACGTCACGTACGCCTACCCGTGGAGCTGCGCAGCACGCTCACTCGATGTCGTACGGGACAACCTTTCACAAAACAGCCCAAACGTCGAACCGGTCGCACCCAAATGGACAGGAGGTTCCCTACACGGAGCATCTCTCTATGCCCGTTAGCGGATTTCGATCTCACTGCCCTCAACCTACACCTATAAATTGGTGTGTTATGCCTCGACGTCCGGAGGTATAGGTTACATCGGTTTATCGGGGCCCATATATCCGATATGCCTTCGGTACGTTCAATACTTGTTCAGCAGGGCCGCACACGGAACGGTCCTCAATCGACACGGACAGGGATACACCCACAAGACTTCCTCTTGCTGCGCCCTAGCCCCTGCCTTGTCTCATTTTCTTACTAAAGTGATCTCACATCACTCGAACCAATCCCATGTGTCCCAACGCCTAAACTCGCGAGTAGATTCCAACTACTCGACTTGTACCGAAGTTCTAGGAATCATTAAGCATAGCCTGTCTACTCGAGGTCTAAGACACTACCCTCACTCTTGTAGGAAATTCTGGTTATGCAATTGGACTTTCATTCATCCTACACCTAATGCACATATGTACCGCATACTAAGTATACATAAAGCAAAACTTTGTAAAATTGGTTAATGTAAACCGGGGCTTGCCTTGTTGCTGCTGGTCAGTGGTTAGGGCTTCTTCCGGAAGGAGGAAGTCGAGCATTTCTGGGGTCTCTTCGCCATCAGCGACTACACGTAAACGATATGCTATATGTCAATTTACATGCAATGTGTTAACTTGAATATGTAAAGACTATAACTCTAGCTAGCCCTCGCCTTTGGATCTGAAATTTGTATGGTGGCTTGGTAGGGTCCTAACCAGAGTCTTGACCAAGTTTCATTTGAAGCAAAGGTCATTTGAGCTTTGTACAAATAAAAGCCTATTTGGTCATTAGTAGAGCCTCTAAGGATTTCCAGGTATTTTCATGGCTCCAACCATTACTTTCTGGAAACTAGAGTTTGATATGGATCCAATGGAATTGGTTTCATGTCATTTGAAGCATTCTAGATGAAGTTATGCCCTAAACAATATTTGAGAAAATCTGAAAAATGTTTCTGTACATTTTTCTATTTTCTCAGGGCAGCTCACTTAATCACCCCATTAGGGGGACTAAACGAACTTGGATGGATCTGAAATTTTTACTTTGACTCAAGGATTTTCCAATTAACCTCGCATCCAAATTTCAGAATTTTTCATAAAGTAATTCTCCAGATAAAATTCCTAACAGTTAATATTTTAGGGAATTAATTCTGGAAAATTATTAAGTTTCATAAGCTGAAACTTGTTTTGCTGGATAGTACTCGAAGAGATGAATCCAAAAAAATTTTGTTCATTGAATTTGGAGCTTCCTAGCAGAAGTTATATGCATTTGAAGTTTGAACCAAATCTGAAAATTCAAATAAAGTTTAAACCGGTTGGTGGGGTCCCCGGGCTACGTGTCAGCACCGCAGCCAAACCACACCGGGGTCCTCAGAGTCTCCCGCGTAGCCACATGAAGTCTCGGTGCCACAAACGATCCAGTGCTATTTTAACAGAGGCCGACACGTGGGGCCTGCGGAGCTTCGTCTACCTCGCGCTCCCGCGGCTCCCCGCCACCACCATAGCCGGAGAGCTCGCCGCCGGGTGCTCTGCTGCCCGACCTTTGACGAAACTCGCCGCCTGTGCATATTTCCGCCTGAAGAACACATCGGTGCACTCAACGGAGCTCGGCGATGGTCGGAACAGTGCTCGCAACGGTGACACGGCTGGAAGCTCATCGGCGATGTCGAACTCTATGTTCTCTACACCTTTTTCGACGCGGTTTGCTCGGAGAGCTCCGCTGAGACTTGCTGATCACAGATATGAGCACTGATCCTCGTGAGAACGGCCGCAACTAAGAACTCACCGTCGACCTTGGGCTAAAACGGCGTGATCGGGAAAATTTCAAAGAACAGCAACCCTAGTCCATGGTTTTCGCCGGTTTTTGATCCTAGGTTGCCGTGGACAAGTGCAGAACATATGTGTAGCTCAGAATCCTCTGTGGTGGACTAACCATTATGAATTTGTAGTTTTGAACTATTCGATCCTTTGAACACTGAATGAGGACAAACGCAGCAACGCTGGCTGGTGGAGGAAGCGAAGTCGGTCTGTGCAGCGTTCGTGGGAGACGGGAATGAGCGTGAGCTAATCCTTCCGCAGCGCTGGCGTGCACATGGTCGCGAGAGGGTGAGGCGGCAGCGTTCCTGGCAGCCGACCGAAGCAGTGGAGGCGGTTCTCTGCTCTCCAGTCTCTGACTTGTGGGCCCTTTTCTCCCCTCTAATCCTTTCCCAAATTCCACTGTAAATATCCCAGCTACTATCAATTGAATGAGGGACTTAAGCACCAAGTCATAGTTTGAATTTTATTTCTTCAACTTGAAATTGGTTTGGCTAAATTTGCTGCCCATTTGAATCTGAAAGTCAAATTCAATTTTGAATTAATGCAAATTTAGCCCCCGACAAGATGAACTCCAATGAGGATGACAATTGGTGGACTAACTCAGAAAAATGTGCTGAGTTTGAATATGAATTCAACTTTTGAATTCAAGTGATGAAAGTGGCTACAATTTGAATTTGCATTAAATTTGGCCCATTTTTCAAATGTCTCCAAAAGTGCCTAAAAAAGTATTGGATTTGCATGAAATTTTGCCCGAGCCTTCCCAAGACTATTTAAGGTCTAGGGGTGAGCTCAACCTTTCATGTTTATGTGTATGACTCCTACTTTTTGAAATTAGGGTTTTCCCCTCTAATCACCCCTTTTGATGGTGTTTACTTGCTCTTCACAAGTGTTCATAAGCTATCCACCAATGAGCTGTAGTGTTGTGAGGTGATGAAAAGAACACTTTTGCAAGTTTCTTTCTTGGTCTTTTACACACCGATGCTCTATGACCGATAGCTCGATCTTTTGGGCTGCTAGGAGGCCCGGCCGATACGGCCGAAATTCTTTTGAAGCCACCACTCGTCGCCGGCTGGGTTCCGGTGGTTGTCATGTCGAGCTAAGTCCAGCACCGTGTTCCCCGTGTGGGATTAGGCAGAGGCGGCAAAATTCGTGGAGTTTGGCACACGGCAACGTCCCTCCGGCGAGCACTCCGGCGAGGGGGGGGCGGCCGAGCGCGGGAGGTCGGGAGGTAGACGAAGATACCGGTCCCACGTGTCAGCGACCGGTGATTTAAACCGGGGATCAGCTGTGGTGCCGGATTTGCTGTGGCTGCGCGCGAAGCACTCCGTAGGCCCGTGTGTCGGCTGCTGAGGAGTTGACACGTAGACCCGGTCCCACGCGCAGCGATTTAAACTTTTCCATAATTTCAGATTTAGTTCAAACTTCAAACCCACATAACTTTGGCTAGGAAACTCCAAATCGAGTGAACCAAATTTTTTTTGGATTCAGCTCTCTGAGTACTTTCCAACGAATCAAGTTTTACTTTATGAAAATCCTTATTTTCTCAAGAATTAATTCTTCAAATTTTAAAGGTTTAGAATTTTAACTGGAGAACCCTTTGGAGGAAAATTCTGAAATTTGGCCAGGATGTTCACCAGTATATCCCTTAGCTACCATAAAAATTCAGATACATTCGAGCTCATTTGATCCACCTAATGGTGCGATTAATAAAACTGTTCCAGAGAAAATGGAAAATGTCCAGAAACATTTTCAGCAATTTCCCTGAAATTTTTTAGCTCATATCTCTAACTAGGAAACTTCAAATTAAGTGAGACAAACTCCATTAGAACCATCTGAAAATCTAGTTTTCAGAAAGTTATGGTTTGCTCCATGAAAATCCCTAGAACACCCTAAGAGCTCCTATTAAGGCCAAGTACACAATTATTTGTGGAGAGCTCAAATGAGCTTTGCTGCAAATGAAACTTGGTCAAGTCTCTGTTTAGGTTGTATCCAAACCACAGTACAAATTTCAGAGTCATTGGGCCTGTCTAGCAGTACATATGGTCTTATAAAAAATTCAATGTCAAATTCAAATGCATTCAAATTGATACATGTATGTATTATCTCATGTAGTCGCTAAGGTTGAGTTGGAGCCCAAAGTCTTAGACTTCATCAGTCCAAAGGAACAGCTAGCCTACGACCAAGAGCAGCAAGGCAAGCTCCGGTTTGCATTAGTCTTTTTATAAAGTTTACTGTTTCGAGAACTTACTTTGAGCACCCACTTCAATTTTGCATTAGAGTCTTGTTTGAAAACCCAAATGCATAGCCAAGAAAACCCTGGTTTGGGCTTAGGTTTGTAAACCTCGACTAGCCACTGCAATGCTAAGATAGTGTAGGATTCGGTACAAGTCGAGTAGTTGGAACTGCTCGCAAGAATAGGCTAGAGGCACACTACTCGGGTAAAGATAGCAAATGGAACGCATGGCGAGAAAATGAGACTGAGCGGAGAGTAAGGGCAGCAGGACATTGGGACCTGGGTGCCATAGCTCCGCTTTTGTCGACTGAGGACCGAGCCGTGTGCGGGCATGTTGAACAATCTAGAACAGTACCAAAGACCTACCGGATATATGGGAACCGGGAAACCGATGTAACTCGGGTAGCCGGGTGTTGAGGCATAGCTGGTCGTTCAGAGGGTAGGTTGAGAGCTTGAGGTGTAAATCGGCTGGTGGCACTGCAGATGCGCGCGCAGAGACCTCTTGCTCGGGACGATTGGACCGGTTCAACATTTGGATGACGGGTGAAAGGTGGTTGCGTACGACGTCCGTGATGGTTGCTGTAGGCAACATCGAGTATGGGCGTACGTGACGGGTTATTCGGGTAACCCTGCAGGTGTAAATTGATTATAATCGCCGTCCCTCGCGGTCAGTGAGTACCACTTGTTCACTGTACCGTGATGTAGAAAGAACAGGCTAGAGTCATGTAAAAGTTGCTGATTGAGAGCTATACCTTGATTGTAATTGTCTTGCTGTAGTTTAGAGCGAATTAAAGTTCTTTTCGACCTTGGGCAAAGTACATGAGAGAAATGTGTTTCTTGTTTGATTGCGGCTCTCTCATGTGCCTTAGCGTGAGGTTCTCCAAAACTGCTGCTATAACTTGAAAGTAAGGCTCAAATAATTAGGCGAGTCCTTTGCAACTTATTTACCTCATGTACCCTGAATCCCTCATGTAGAAGTTTCATGTGTAGGAGAGACGGGTCAGACTTGCTGAACCATCATGCTCACTGCTTGTGTTTGAAGCTTTTGCAGGGTGTTATGAGGAAGGGACTCCCGATGAGGAGACGGAACTCCAAGAGGGAAATCCCGTCGAGTGGGAGTCATGCACGCCGCCGTGTTAGTGTGTGTGTGCTAGCGGGGACACGTTCACGGGCCAAACGTGAACTCGATGCGTAGTCTATGCCGTGAGTGTAGACTGATCATATTTTGTTGTAAAAATGTTCATAAACTCATTTATGTAAAAAAAATTTGATTCCGCTTTGTATCTTTGATGTGTGAGACGAGCGTGATACCGACTGAGACAGTGCTCAGCTAATGATACCACTGGTCACAGTTCTGATACCACGATGAGGCGGCATGACGCCGCCCGTTTAGTCACGGGGATGGGGCACTCGCCCTGGAATCGCATTGGGTGGTGCCATGTTGTGCGGCACCCAACAGCACATATATAAAGAACAATGTATTACATAAAACAATAGCGGAAGATTACAAGTTTTCTTTGTAAATAGTTTACATCAAATAGCTACAGCAGAAGTCTATAACAACTCACGTCGAATAACTAAGAGCACTCGAGATGAAGTCCAGCTCGCGGACTCCTCTCGCTAGCAACACGAAGACAAGCAGCAGCGGCTGGGTTCTCCATGTGTTACATGACACGAAAGTCTCCGAGTCTCACCGGACAACTTCCATCTTAGCATCGATGTTAACCTGCAAAACAACTTATATAGCAAGCGTGAGCACATAGGCTCAGCAAGACTGATCCGTCTCTCCTAAACAAGAAACTCTACATGCACGACGGTTGCAATTGGGTTAGCTAGATTTGCATAAAGGGCTCGCTTAAAGTTGATCCTTAACTTTCAAATTTTAGGCTTCATTGTGCAGACTTTGAGCCGAAAAGCATCGCAACTCCACAATCAAACAAGAAACGTTTTGTTGCGATGCTCCTTGCACAAAGTGAAAGTGAAGTTTAATGAGCCTATCTCTAAATCAGTCATGGTTGCAATACAAGTTACATCACAGTATTATCAAGTTCAAAAGATAACCAGTTCCAGTTGTTATTATGTCAAGACGCAGTGGGCAAGTATGCTCATATAACCGCGAGCGATGGTGATTCGAATCAGTACACGCCCGGACTACACGACACGTACACCCGTACTCCGAGTTGCCGGCAGCAACCTCGACTGACGCTGTACGCGGCCACCTTTCCCAAGATCTTCCGAATTGGACGCAGTCCAACTGCCCCGAGTACGCAAGCTCCCTCAAGGTACATACCCGCAGTGGTATGTTCTTAAGCGAGTTACCTCCTGCTACCCTGACGCTGAAAGCCTAAGGCAGTTGGAAAAGTTCCACTATGGATCTCCCAAGGTATATCGGTTTCCTGGGTCCCATATAGCCAGTATGTGCCCGGTACACAAGTCAAACTTGTCCAACAGGGCCAAGCATGGACGGGCCTTAACCGACACAGGCAGGGCTATGAACGCACGGTCCGCAACCTGCTGCATCTAAACCTCCCTGCCCGGTCTCCATTTCTTATGTGTGAACTTTCCTCATCTTTTCTATTTTTGGACCCACTCCGAACAAACCAGCCCTAAACTCGCGAGTAGATTCCAACTACTCGACTTCTACGGGACCTTTCCTACTAACATTAGCGTAGCCAAATCCACTCGAGGAGGTGCTATTCTACCCTTTCTCTCTTAGGTATTTCAGGTTATGCAACTGGGTTTTTCAATATCAACTAGACTTAATGCAAACAAACAATTCAAGCTATGATCTCTAGAAATGGAAATATTTTATAAAACTGTTCAAATGCAAACCGGGGCTTGCCTGTTTTGCAGGTAACTAAGAATACAATCAGTTAGTGAAGATCACTTGGGGCTTGATCACTTGCTTTCCTCCCTCCTTGATCTCCACTTCAAGTCCTTCTCACGTTTTTCACGTATATGCTATACGATATGATCATGCATATGTATTTAATTGAAAAGCTTTTACTGATAAGATATAATGACAGTTTAAAACTGGAACCCTGTTTAAGAATTTAAAATGACACTGGTGCTAGCGGTTTAGGTTGGGTTCAACACTATGATCAAAAGTTGAGTGCTTTTCCCACTTAAGTGTTGATCACCTTAAGGGGTTACACATGACAGTGGTGATCCAGAGTTCCAATGGGGCTGAAAATCTGTATATGAGTTCCTTGTCACAAGAAAATCATCTGGACCAAAATTTTGCAATTTTCATTGAGTGGTTTATGCAGAACAGTTCTCTAAGTAATTAAGCAAAGAGGAATTAATTCTGAGGTCACACCCATGCTCATGTCAAACTCAGTGAACCACAATTTCAATTATAGTTCATAGAGCTTGCATGAATTTTCCTAGGATTTTTGGAGCTAAGAATTTGCCCAGAACTGAATTTACAAATTTTGGAAATTCTCTGAAAATGCTTCTGTATTCAATTGAACACAGCAACTTACAATCTGAATTACCCTGATCAATTCAACTCCAAATGAGCTAAAACTTTTACAGGATTCTGAGAAGACCCTAAATAATGTTCTGGCAAAATTTGAGGATTTTTGGATGTACCAAACTCCCTTAAAATTCGTTTACTGAAAAGTTTTAAAGAATTTTCCAGAATTAAATAAAGACTTTCATACAAATTGGGTTGCACATTTGGATAGAGTTTGTCAATATTAATCTAACCCAATTTGAATCACTAAATTTGGAGGTTCCTAGCAAAAGTTATGCCCTTCTAAAGTTTGGGGAAATTCTGGAATTTGAATAAATCCAGAAAAAGTTTAAACTGACGGTGGGACCAGGGGGGGCACGTGTCACTCGCTGGAACCGGCGACACACGGGCCACAGATTTATTTCCTGCGTTGACAGAAACGATCCGGCGTTACAGAGGATCAGGCCTCTCCCCTTAGAGCCACTGACACGCGGGCCCGGCGAGGTCGTCTTCAACCTCGCGCTCCCTCGCGCCCACGCCACCGGAGTTCGCCGGAGACCCTCTGAAATTGGTCGTCCAGCCATCTCAAATGCTCAAACTCGCCGCTAGCCCCTAATTCAACGTGAGGAACATGATGGTGTGGTTTTCCCGAGCTGGCAGGGCCCCAAAACTAGCCCGCGACGGCACAACGGCTCGGATGAAGTTCGGCAGCATCGCCCCGATGAGCTAGCCCGCCAAAAGCTCCCTGGAAAGGCCCTACAGCACCAGTGAAGGTTGGAGAAGCTAGGCATGGCCACACATGGGCTCGGGAACGGCTCCAAACCAGGGTTCACCGTGCGCCCGAGCCGTGACGCCCTAGCCGCCGTCGGAAAGATCAAAATTACGCCGTGCAGGGTGTGTTTCTTGCTAGGTTTCAAAAGGAAACTGGTGCTCCCTCAAGTCTAGCCCTCGTGTGTGAAGTTTCGTGCTATATAAACAACAATCAACCGGGAATTTCACGGAAACGTACCAGAAGGTCAGTTTGCACCGATCTGGAGAAAATCTCGAAATTCCCTGCCTATGATCCGTGGTTGATCCTGAGCTTCGGGGGTGAGCTGCGTGGACGTCGTGTGCGTCCAGAAGTGCCCTAGCTCGGCCGTGACAAGCCGTGGTTGAGGCTGTCCACGAGAGCACTTGCTCTCGGTTCTATGGCGGCCGCCGTGGAAACTCGCCATTCTCGATGCAGAGAGCACGACTCGCTCGGTGATGGCTCGAGGATGTCGTGGGAGGTATGGTGGTACGGTTTTGCTGCTCAGAGGCGCTGCTCACTTGAACTGCCCGGGTTCCCGAGTGATCGAAGAAGAGCGACCGGGTTTCTGTCTCTCGGTGCGAGGGGGAGAAGAGGGTCTCGGCTTTTGTTCTCTGAGCCATAAGGGCGTGGCCGAGGGGATGAGAACCGGGAGGAGCAGCTCGCCAGCACCTGTATGGCAGAGAAATGTCGGTTCCCTGTGTGACTCGGTGTCACACGGTGAGAACGTCGGCCTGCCGATTGATTCGCGTGGGAGGTGAGCAAACAGAGACCCAACACTATGAGATCTTTTGCAAAACTCTCCCCCCTCAATGACAGGTGGGTCCCACAGTTCAGTTCCTCCTCATCCCTCTCCAAAATATCTCCCAAAATTTGCAAATTGTGAAATTAAATTGTTGGAGTTCAAATCTAAGGTGCATTTGGATAATTGGGCAAGTTTCATCCAAATTCAAATATGCATTTGAATTCTTTGTCATTTAAAGTTCATTTTGGAAAAATGGGTTGCAAATCATTTCCATAAATCATGAAACTTTGCATACCCCCTAATTTGGACCCAAGGAATTCAAATATGAAATCTGATTTTTAATTTGGCTGCTGCAAATGAGATTTGTAGCACAACAGTTTTTAAATTCATAGTGTTGCTCTCATTTGAATTTTGAGTTGAACAAGTTTGTTCCAAATCTGCCTTTTGTTTTCTAACACATATGGGAACATCCCATCTTTGTTTTAGACCCCTCTTGGGTTCCAAGTTTTCAAACAAACATTTGAACTTGTGTGAAGAAAGCCCTCATGTGTGTTATCCCATGTGGAAAAGTTTTAACAAGTCCCAAATTTCATTCATATGAAACCGACTTTTGTAAACACGAGTTTCTTTGTATTCATATTTTTGGGACCTTTACAGTGCGTTATCCGGTGCTGTGAAATGCAGCACCCCTCAGCATGATCCTGGCTCGACGAGGCCGTGGGGCCCTCACAGCGTGGTATCAGAGCTCGCTTGAGGTTTAACGCACTAAAAACGTCATCTTTTTCAAAAATTCGGTGAGGAACGAGTTAGTAGCTCATATAAGGATGCTATTAGTGTATAGAAGGTGGCAATACTAACCTATTTGCTTATGTAAGAAAATCATGCATCTCGGGACGTTCTATGTCTTGGGGGGTGCACGTAAGCGCTGTCCACCAGTGCGCACAAGCTGAAGGGTGGAGTCTCACGGGTGGCAGGTAACCCGGCCCGCTTTAATATCCTCTGCGACTCTTCATGTCGCTTGGGGTATTCGATCAACACCCTTCCCTGGCGTGCTACGGGCAAGTTTGGGAGACCCTGTCACGTGGTCAGTAACGTGAACACGTAGCTCAAGGAGTGTTTGGCTTGAGAACATCCGTGCGAGTGATGACGGACGGGTGTATGAACCGTATTGGTACAGGGCTCGGTGTGCAGCCGAGTCTGATGATTGTGTGAGTTATGTGCAGGTAGTATAACCATGAATCAGTAGATGAGTAGCATCCGTGTGTGAGCGAGTTTAGTGCCACTGAACTAACGAAGCCGGCTAAGTACGGTATAGGTTTTTCTTTGTGAGGAACGTAGTACCGACATGAACTGGTGACGCATCGACGTCAAACTCAACTAAATGAGCAACCTCATTATAAAACTTGAAATTTTTAATCCGGAGTACTAAAACTTTGAGGTAACTCCTTCCCTTAATCAGGATATTAAAAGTTAACAAGTTTTTCGACTTATAGGATACTAAGGACAGAGTCCTCTGTTTTCAGCTGAAAGAAGGCTGAAATTAATCAGAGGTTAGAGGTTTAGTTCTTTCGAGGATGGGGTCATATGATACATTTATGGAAAGCTTTGGAAGAGATTTACAACTTTTCTATTGATGTCCAGAGGTGTTTCATCCCTTAACGAGTCGAAAAATGCCGTAAAGTTGAAACTGTCCAGAAAACAGGGCAGAGCAAATACTCTTTGTAACTCTCTGTAAATTGAGCATAACTTCCTGCATAAAAATCCAAAAATAGAAACTGAGGTAGTTCTGAAAATTTCATGAGATGTGTTACAACTTTGTAACAGAAAGAGTTGTCAAATTCTGTGTATAATTAACTGGAATTCTTGGATCAAATCGGTACCTCAAGCAGGGAGGTGCTGTCCAATTTTCTCCAGAAATTCTGTCAAATAACTTTTTAACTAAGACAGATCATAGGCCAAGTAAATACTTTCTGGAAATCTATTGAAGTTAACTCTAACTTTTATGATGAGCTCCAGAATTGGTTTTGCCTTTTGCATGCTCTAAATAAGGTTGAAATGGAAACTGGTCAGCGCTGTCAGTTTGGGCAGCAGACCAGCAATCAAATTGTTCTAAGTTTAAGTTGTGTTTCCATGTTTTATGAGTTCAATGACATGTTTTATGTTATAACTCAATGAATTACTGTTGAAATTAATATTTGACCATGTCGCGTTTCTGAAAACTAAACGTGAGAACTATGGAGGGCACTCCATACACGCTCATTCTGGTGGAGGGACGAACTAATCATGTGTCGAGGGAAAGGTACGTGGATGCAACAGATCCGGGTTGCCCAAGGTACAACCCCACGGAGGCGAACCTCAGCCTCCAGTTGAGGGCAGGAAACGCCGTGATGGACAGCCAAACTGTTCATACGGATTGTCTTGCCGGGAAGCTCAAAGAGAGCACCAGCCGTGGAGATCATTTCAAGAGTGCTCACAGCGCACTCCGCAATGTTCTGCTTCCGACAATAAAGCAACTGAACGAACTACATAATCAGTTGCATCGTCTGAAGAAGGCAAAGAAGAAAAGCTGCGTCGACATCACGGATTTGCAACAGCAAGTGCAGGCCTTAACCCAGCAAAATGAGGTCCTCACTCAAGAGCGTGATGACTCTATTGAGGAGGGGCAAGGCTGGGAAGAGGACTACAACCAGGCCATGGACGAGGTGCATGCATTGCAGGACCTCATACCTCCGGTAATGGGCCTACCGATGGTAGGTGCCGTACCCGTGGTTTTGGGTATCCTGCCGATGGGGGAACCTGAACCGGAAGAGGAGGTCATGGACCCAGAGCCACCAGCAGAGGTAGCGGAGGAGGAAGACCCACAGGAGGTCGAGTCCTACTCCGAGTTGTGAGTTACCGTTGCCAAGTAGGGCAGCGAGGGTGGTGTAAGAAAAACTGTCGTAATTGGTGACATGTCAGGTGGACAGTAGCATATGTATAGGTAGTGACGACATGAGCACGACTTCTCGGAGACCGAGAATAATATATCTTGTATAAAGTAATGCATTATCAATATATGTGAATGTTGTGCAAGTTATTCATGTGTCACTTCAATACCTACTGTTTCATATGGAATTTTAAGTATGACATGTGTTGATCGCTGCTGTTTTGAATTTCAGAATGACTCGTACTCGTGCCAACCCAGACGTTGGGGGTTCTAGTCAGGGGGGAGAGGCCTCCCAAGAGCCACCTGAGGACTCCTCGGGACAGCAACAGCAGCAACAGCAACAACAACAACCGCCACCGTCACCACCAACGGTTACACTGGCCGACATCGTTGCGGCTATGGCGGGTTCTCATCAGCAGCACACGAAGTTGCTGCAGATGCTTATTGCAAATACGTCTCGACCCGAGAGGCGTGAAGATCGTGAGGAGCACCAACAAAGCTCCTACTCTGACTTTCTGGCTACTCATCCCCCGGTATTCTCAAGGGCGGATGAACCCCTCGATGCGGACAACTGGCTCCGCACGATGGAGACGAAGTTCGGGCTGCTCCAAGTGAGTGAGCAGCGCAAGACTCAGTTCGCGGTCCAACAGCTTCAAGGATCCGCGAGCGCTTGGTGGGCGAACTACTGTGCTTTGCAACCCACCGAGCGAGTTATGACCTGGGCGGAGTTCCGCACGGCCTTCAGGGCCTATCACATACCGCCGGGTCTTATGAAGCGGAAGACGCAGGAGTTCCTTCGCCTGCAGCAAGGAAGCCGGAACGCGCTGGAATACTCCAGAGCATTCAATGATCTTGCTCTCTATGCTTCTTATCATGCCGACACCGACGAGAAGCGGCGGGATCATTTTTACCAGGGACTTAACGCACACCTGAAGGACAAGCTGGCGATGTTCAATCGTGGCAGCCTCAATGATATTATTGATGCTGCGATTGTTCAGGAGGACTCCGGCAAGGAGTTAGCGGTGGCTGAGAGGAAACGAAGCGCGCCGCAGAGCAGCGGAGAAGGAGGTGGTCCTTCTCAAAAATACTGGATGGTGAGTCGCTCACCATCGGGTCAACGCTGGCAGCCACCACAGAGGCCGATGCCATTCCGCTGTCAGCCATATTCTCCACCGGCATTCAGGCCGGCAATACCAGCACCACCTCCGCAACAGCAACAGCAGCAGCGGGTGATGCCACGTGCGTTTGCACCTCAGCAGCACATGCCGGGCTTCCGTCCCCCAAGCACGGGCCAGTCAGCAGCCACATGATTCAAATGTGGTCGCCCAGGACACTTCACCAACAACTGTCCTGAGAGGCAAGGCGGCGGAGTAGCACCACAGTTTCCAGGGAGGAATCAGCCCTGGAACCCCACTAATGCGTGATGGGCAAATCCTAAGCCCGGCACCGTCCACTAACTCGCCATAGAGGACATGCCGGAGGGAGATCCAATCCTTGCGGGTATGTTCCAACTCCACCAGCATCGCGCTATAGTGTTATTTGATTCAGGCACCACACATAGCTTCATTAGCCAAGCTTTCATTGTTAAATACAGCTTGCAAATACTACCCACCGAAAGTCCACACTTGATTTGTTCACCAGGTGGGAAAATTTCAGCAAGCATGATTGTTTCAAAAGCACCATTATACTTAGAGGGTATAGTATACCCTACGTCTCTCATAGTTTTAGAGGGACAGAAGTTCGATGTCATCCTAGGGATGTCGTGGTTAACCCACCACGGTGCTGTTTTAGACACCGTCCTCCGAGTCATGCATTTGAACTCAGATGTGCACGATTCGCACTATTTATTTCTGTACAGTCCAGGAATATAACTTCCAAGTGTATATCAATCCACAACCATCAGATTGGAAGACATTCCAGTAGTCCGTGAGTTCCCTGACGTGTTCCCGGATGATTTACCGGGGATGCCGCCTGACAGAGAGGTGGAGTTCAAGATTGAACTTGCACCGGGAACCATACCTATATCCCGAAAGCCGTACAAAATGGCGCCCAAGGAATTGGCTGAACTGAAGAGATAGCTAACGGACCTGCTGGAGAAGGGTTTTATTAGGCCGAGCTCCTCGCCATGGGGCTGTTCGGCATTATTCGTGAAGAAGAAAGATGAGACATTGCGGCTTTGCATGGACTATCGTCCACTAAACGCCGTAACCATCAAGAACAAGTACCCGTTGCCACGGATTGACATGTTGTTTGATCAGTTGGTCGAAGCAAAGATCTTTTCCAAGATGGACTTAAGATCTGGGTACCACCAGATTAAAATCCGGGCTGAGAATATTCCGAAGACGGCTTTCTCGACGAGGTATGGACTGTATGAGTACCTGGTCATGTCCTTCGGCCTCACCAATGCTCCAGCTCACTTCATGTACTTGATGAACTCGGTATTCATGCCGGAGCTGGACAGGTTTGTCGTGGTCTTCATCGATGACATATTGGTATATTTCTAGTCAGAGGAAGAACACACGAAGCATCTGCGTATAGTCTTGCAACGGCTGCGGGATCCCCAACTATACGCGAAATTCAGCAAATGCAAATTCTGGATATCGCAAGTGCCTTTTCTTGGGCATATTATCTCAGCGTAGGGCATCACTGTAGACCCTAGTAAGATCACACAAGTGCTGAATTGGAAGTCCCCGAGAACTGTTCATGAGGTACGGAGTTTCCTTGGACTCACGGGATATTATCGGAGGTTCATTCCAAACTTCTCAAAGATTGCCAAGCCTATGACAGAGCTGCTGAAGAAGGCTATCAAATATGTTTGGAGTTCAGCATGTGAAGCAGCGTTCAAGGCATTAGTGAAGCACCTAACATCGGCACCGGTTTTGGTGCAGCCAGACACAACGAAACCATTCAACGTGTACTGTGATGCATCCGGCATTGGGCTCGGATGTGTGCTGATGCAAGACCGAAGGGTGGTCACGTATGGATCACGGCAGCTCAGAAACCATGAGCAGAATTATCCAACTCATGACTTAGAGCTTGCTTCCGTGGTACTCACACTCAAAATATGGAGGCACAACCTACTCGGTAACCTCGTGCATTTATATACCGACCACAAAAGCCTAAAGTACATATTCACTCAGAAGGAGCTGAACATGAGGCAGCGAAGATGGTTGGAGTTGATAAAGGATTACGAAATAGAGATCCATTATCACCCTGGCAAAGCAAAGGTAGTGGCAGATGCGCTGAGTCGCAAGTCGCACATCAACAATCTGACCATCACACCGTTGGAGGAGAGCGAGCCACCATTGCATGTGATTCCACATGGAGCTCTCTACAACTTGGCTTTGATCCCCACCATCCGTGAAGAGATAGCGGAGGCTCAGAAACATGACAAGGGCATGTAGCATTTGCGGAGACGTGTAGACAGTGGGGAGCTGAAATGCTTCTGGAAAGACGGAGACGGTGTCCTATGGTTCAAGGACCGGATTTTCGTACCCCGTAACCCGGAGTTACGGAAGAAAATCTTTGATGAGGCTCACTTGTCAAAGTTCTCTATTCACCCAGGCAGCAACAAAATGTATCAAGAACTCAGAAACAAGTTTTGGTGGACACAAATAAAGCGAGAGATCGCAAAGTATATGTCCGAGTGTGATACATGTTGAAGGGTGAAGGCAGATCACATTAGGAAACCGGGACTGCTACAACCACTGGGCATTCCTGCCTGGAAGTGGGAAGATGTGAGCATGGACTTCATCGTCGGTTTACCCACCACATTTCAGAAGCATGATTCTGTGTGGGTGATCGTCGACCGGCTCACCTAGGTTGCCCATTTTATCCCGGTCAACACCAACTACAACGCCAAGAAGTATGCTGAATTGTACATCTCACGGATCCTATGCTTGTACGCCGTACCCCGCACCATCATATCGAATCGGGGCATTTTATTTGTGTCCCATTTTTGGGACCAGCTACACGCTGTGTTGGGGACGAAGCTGATCCGTAGTTCAGCGTACCACCCGCAGACGGATGGGCAAACCGAGCGGGTAAATCAGATTCTAGAGGATATGCTACGAGCTTGTGCTATCAACCACGATAAGAATTGGGATGATCACTTACCGTTGGCCGAGTTCTCGTACAACAATGGGTACCAAGGCAGCATCAAGATGGCGCCTTACGAGGTGCTATACGGGAGAAAATGCTGCACACCACTAAATTGGTGTGAGTCTGGCGAAAGGGTCACCTTTGGGATTGATCTTGTCAACAACGCGGAGGAAAAGGTTCAGCTGATTCAAGCGAACCTAAAAGCCACCCAATCCCGACAAAAACAGTATGCAGATCGGAGAAGACGCCCATTACAATTCGAAGTCAGGGATGACATATATTTACGTGTGTCTCCAATGAAGGGCGTGAACAGATTCGGGGTGAGGGGAAAATTGGAACCCCGATTCATCTGTCCATTCCAGATTGTTGAAAGATGTGGATCAGTTGCATACCGGCTAGAATTACCGGCGATACTTTCCGGTGTGCACGACGTCTTTCACATTTCTCAGCTGAGGAAGAGTCTTAAGCTATCAACTACCATTCATCTGGGGGATATTGAAGATCTGAAACCGGATCTCACGTATCGGGAGGAACCGGTTCAGATAATTGATGAAAACGCCCGAACCACACGCAACCGTACGTTGTGGTTCTACAAAGTTCTATGGAGTAATCACTCCATAGACGAAGCGACGTGGCAGAGCGAAGGATTTCTTCACGCTAACTACCCCGACTATTGCACATCGCACATACGTTAATTTTCCACCGTCCTCTCTCATTTTCACCTTATAATCTCGGGACGTGATTCTTTTAAGGGGGGAGGAATGTAAAGGCCTAAGTTTTTGCACACATCCAAAGTGTTCATCACACCACACACACCTCATTTGAGGAAAAGTTATGAACGCATTTGAAGAGCAAGTAACCACAATCAATATGGTCATTAGAGGATGAACTCACAAAATGCAAAAGTGGTATTTCCCACATGCATCATATAGGGGCTGAGCATATAAAAAACTCCTACACCTTGATAGGAATGCTCATGCCAAAATTTACCCAAATCCAAAACCTTTTTGAGGTACTTTTGGGTATAACTAGAAAGAGGCTAGTTTGAACTCAAATTCAAATTCAAACTCCTTTTATCCCATGAATTCAAAAGTGGGATTCATATTCACACTCAGCACATTTTTGTGAGCTCACACACCAATTTTCACTCTATTTGGAATTCATATTGACATGAGTTAATTTTAGCAAATTCAAATTCAATTTGAATTTCAAACTGCATGTGTGCTGTAAATATATTCAAACACCTCACAATTTGAATTCTATCAGGTTCAAATGGGCAGTGGGTAGATAATTCAAAATTTCAGGGGTACTATGGGCTCTACTGTTTAGACCAGTGAGAAGAATTGAATTTAAGAGGTTAAAACTGGGAGTAGGGCCCACAGGTCAGCCTCACAATGCAGAGAACCGACTGAGGCACAGTGCACTCGGTTTCTCGGGCCAGAGCTGCGGTCGCCACCGAGCTGAACACCGCTGCCAGCTCCTGCTCGGCCTGCAAGGTACTCAGCCGACGTTGCCTCCCTCTTATCCCCGAAGCCGAGCCGGCCATCAGCAGAGACGCTCAGTTCTTCACTCCCTCGCGCAAGAAAACTTTGCCTCGCCGTTGCTTTCTTGGATTTGATCGGAGAACCGGCAACCACAGCTTCCCTACTCCCTCAAAGCTGCAAAATGGTACTAGAGACTTGCCTCCTCCTTTCCCATCATAGGAACCAGCCAAATTCGGTTGCCCTCGCCCATACCGAAAGTTTTTCCTGTGACCTAAGCTTTTCCGCACCTCGGGCTCCCGTGGACAGCCTAAATGGGAAAGTGGCATGCCGAAGCTAAGGCATCCCCGGACGTGTTAGGGTCGCGTGTTGCTCACCCCAGAACCACCACCCGAGTGGTTGATCACCGGCGACGAATTTCGTTTTTTCCTTCCATTCTGCGCAGACCGACCTTCGTGTGCGGATCCGCCAAATTCTCATTCCATAGTTGTTTAGAGATCCTCAAACTGCACCTACACGAGCTAGGCTTGGTAGCGAGCAACTTCCCTTCGCAGTCCTAGCAAGAAAACCTTGGTAGACCGGCCATTTCTAGCTTTTCTACCGGCGCTAGTGGCGGAAGCCGTCTGGCGCACTGTGAGAGCTCACCTAGGACCTTTTCCGAGCTGTCTTGAGTCCATGCCAATCTTCCCTAGGCTGCACCGATGCTCTACAACCGATAGCTCGATCTTTTGGGGTGCTAGGAGGCCCGGCCGATACGGCCGAAATTCTTCCGAAGCCGCCACTCGTCACCGGATGGGTTCCGGTAGTTGTCCTGTCGAGCTAAGTCCAGCACCGTGTTCCCCGTGTGGGATTAGGCAGAGGCCGCAAAAATCGTGGAGTTTGGCACATGACAACGTCCCTCCGGCGAGCACTCCGGCGAGGGGGGTGGCGGCCGAGCGCGGGAGGTCGGGAGGTAGACGAAGCTCCCGGTCCCATGTGTCAGCGGCCCGTGATTTAAACCGGGGATCAGCTGTGGCGCTGTATTTGCTGTGGCTGCGTGCAAAGCACTCCGTAGCCCCGTGTGTCGGCTGCTGAGGAGTTGACACATAGCCCTGGTCCCACGCACAGCGATTTAAACTTTTCTACGATTTTCAGATTTAGTTCAAATTTCAAACCCACATAACTTTGGCTAGGAAACTCCAAATCGAGTGAACCAAATTTTGTTGGATTCAGCTCTATGAGTAATTTCCAAGGAATCAAGTTTCACTTTATAAAAATCCATATTTCTCCAGAATTAATTCTTCAAATTTAAAGTGTTTAGAATTTTAACTGGAGAACCCTTTGGAGAAAAATTCTGAAATTTGGCCAGGATGTTTACCAGAGTATCCTTGAGCTACCATAACAATTTCAGATCAGTTCGAGCTCATTTCATCCACTTAATGGTGTGATTAATAAAACTGTTCCAGAGAAAATGGAAAATGTCAGAAACATTTTCAGCAATTTTCCTGAAATTGTTTAGCTCATATATCTAACTAGGGACCTTCAAATTAAGTGAGACCAACTCCATTAGAATCCTCTGAAAATCTAGTTTTCATAAGTCATGGTTTGCTCCATGAAAATCCCTAGAACACCCTAAGAGCTCCAATTAAGGCCAAGTATATAATTATTTGTGGAGAGCTCAAATGAGATTTCCTGCAAATGAAACTTTGTCAAGTCTCTGTTTAGGTTATATACAAACCACAGTAAAAATTTCAGAGTTGTTGGGCCTGCCTAGCAGTACTTATGGTCTTATCAAATTCAATGCCAAATTCAAATGCATTCAAATTGATACATGTATGTATTATCTCATGTAGTCGCTAAGGTTGAGGAGGAGCCCGAAGTCATAAACTTCATCACTTCAGAGGAACAGCTAGCCTACGACTAAGAGCAGCAAGGCAAGCTCCGGTTTGCCTTAGACTTTTTATAAAGTTTACTGTTTTGAGAACATACTTTGAGCACCCACTTCTATTTTGCATTAGAATCTTGTTTGAAAACCCAAATGCATAGCCAAGAAAACCATGGTTTGGGCATAGATTTGTAAACCTCGACTAGCCACTGCAATGCTAAGATAGTGTAAGATTCAGTACAAGTCGAGTAGTTGGAACTGCTCACGAGAATAGGCTAGAGGCACACTACTCGGGTAAAGATAGCAAATGGAACGCATGGCGAGAAAAATGAGACCGAGCGGAGAGTAAGGGTAGCAGGACATTGGGACCTGGGTGCCATAGCTCCGCTTTTGTCGACTGAGGACCGAGCCGTGTGCGGGCATGTTGAACAATCTAGAACAGTACCAAAGACCTACCGGATATATGGGAACCGGGAAACCGATGTAACTCAGATAGCTGGTCGTTCAGAGGGTATGTTGAGAGCTTGAGGTGTAAATCGGCTGGCGGCACTGCAGATGCGAGCGCAGAGACCTCTTACTCAGGACAATTGGACCGGTTCAACATTTGGCTAACGGGTGAAAGGTGGTTGCGTATGACGTTCGTGATGGTTTATTCGGGCATACGTGACGGGTTATTCGGGTAACCCTGCAGGTGTAAATCGATTATAATCGCTGTCCCTCGCGGTCAGTGAGTACCACTTGTTCACTGCACCGTGATGTAGAAAGAACAGGCTAGAGTCATGTAAAAGTTGCTGATTGAAAGCTATACCTTGGGTAAAGTACATGAGAGAAATGTGTTTCTTGTTTGATTGCAGCTCTCTCATGTGCCTTAGCTTGAGGTTCTCCACAACTGCTGCTAAAACTTGAAAGTAAGGCTCAAATAATTAGGCGAGTCCTTTGCAACTTATTTACCTCATGTACCCTGAATCCCTCATGTAGAAGTTTCATGTATAGAAGAGACGGGTCAGACTTGCTGAGCCATCATGCTCACTGCTTGTGTTTGAAGCTTTTGCAGGGTGTTATGAGGGAGGGACTCCCGAGGAGGAGACGGAACACCAAGAGGGAACCCCATCGAGTGGGAGTCATGCACGCCGCCGTGTTAGTGTGCGTGTGTGCTAGCGGGGACACGTTCACGGGCTGAACGTGAACTCGATGCGTAGTCTACGCCGTGAATGTAGACTGAACATATTTTGATGTAAAAATGTTCATAAACTCGTTTATGTAATAAAACTTTGCTTCCGCTTTGTATCTTTGATGTGCGTTATCCGGTCCTGTGCAACACAGCACCCCTCAGCGTGATGCTGGCTCGACGAGGCCGTGGGGACCTTGCAGGTTCTGTATCAACCAAGTGCCATTTCTTGGGCACATTATTTCTGCAGAAGGCATTGCGGTTGATCCGAGAAAAATTGTCCAAATGCTGAATTGGAGTTCACTGAAATCAGTCCACGAAGTCTGTAGTTTTCTCGGTTTAGTGGGTTACTACCGGAAATTCATTCCAAATTTCTCCAAGGTCTCTAAACCAATGACGGAACTTCTGAAGAAAGGCAACAAATATGTGTGGAGTGAAGCATGTGAGGAGGCATTCAAAGCATTGGTAAAGCACCTCACAACAGCCCCCGTGTTGGCGCAGCCCGATACGACTAAAGCTTTTGATGTGTATTGCGATGCCTCCGGCATCGGTCTTTGCTGCGTGCTTATGCAAGAAGGGCGAGTGGTCACATATGGATCCAGGCAGCTTCGGAATCATGAGCAGAATTATCCGACACATGACCTCGAACTAGCTGCTGTGGTTCTTGCTCTAAAGATGTGGAGGCACTATTTACTTGGAAACTTAGTCCATTTCTACACCGACCACAAGAGTTTAAAGTACATATTCAAACAAAAGGAATTAAATATGAGGCAGCGAAGATGGTTAGAGTTAATCAAGGATTATGAACTAGAGATTCATTACCATCCTGGAAAAGCAAATGTGGTTGCTGACGCACTTAGTCAGAAATCAAATGTTCATAATCTAACCATGGCTGCAATGGAGGAAGCAGAACCAAGCCTGCGCTTGGTTCCCTATGGGTCATTGTTTAACCTTGCCCTCATTCCTACAATTCGTGATGAAATTGTAGAGGCGCAAAAGAAAGATAAGGGCATGGCCCATATCCAGAAGAGAATAGACAAAGGAGAGGTAAAGTGCTTCCGGAAAGATGAGAATGGTACGTTATGGTTCAAGAACCTTATAGTCGTACCGCAGGACATGAAGCTTCATAAGAAGATATTAGACGAAGCTCAGTTATCAAAATTTTCCATTCATCTGGGCAGAAACAAGATGTACCAGAACTTGAAATCTAAGTTCTGGTGGATGCGGATGAAAAGAGAGATTGTAAAGTACGTATCCGAGTGTGATATGTGTCGGCGGGTTAAAGCAGACCATATGAGGAAAGCCGGATCACTTCAACCGCTGAAGGTTCCAGCATGGAAGTGGGAAGACATAAGTATGGACTTCATCGTCGGTTTACCCATGACCAGAAATAAGCATAATTCTATTTGGGTAATCGTCGATCGTTTGACTAAGACAGCTCATTTTATTTCAGTCCATACTAAATATGTGGCAAAGAAGTATGCGGAGCTATTCATATCAAGAATCGTGTGTTTACACGGGGTTCCCCGCACCATCGTTTCTGACCGTGGTGCGTTATTCGTACCCAGATTTTGGGAGCAACTGCGTGCTTCCTTGGGAACCAAGCTAATTCGAAGTTCAGCGTATCATCCGCAAACTGATGGCCAAACGGAAAGGGTAAATCAGATTCTGGAGGATATGCTACGGGCATGTTGTAAGGGCCTAGGTTTTTGGCACATCTTCAAAGTGTTCATCACACCACACAACCCTCATTTGAGGAAACCTTATGAATACATTTAAAGAGCAAGTAAACACTATCAACATGATCATTAGAGAAGAAACTCACAAAATGCAAAAGTGGCATTTCCCACATGCATCATCTAGGGGCTGAGCATATGAAAACTTCTACACCTTGCTAGGAATTTCCATGCCAAATTTCACCCAAATCCAAAACCTTTTGAGGTCTTTTTGGGTATAACTCGAAAGAGGGTAGTTTGAACCCAAATTCAAATTCAAACTGCTTCCATCCCATAAATTCAAAAGTGGGAGGCATATTCTTAGTCAGCATATTTTTGTGAGCTCACACACCAATTTTCGCTCCATTTGGAGTAGATCTTGACATGAGCTAAGTTTAGCAAATTCAAACTCAATTTGAATTTCAAACTGCATATGTGCTGAAATTATATTCAAACACTCCACAATTTGAATTCTATCCAATCCAAATGGGCATTTGTTAGATAATTCAAATTCAAAAGGGTATTAGGGGGGTTACTGTTTGTAGCAGTGGGAGGAAGTTAATTTTGGAGGTTAAAACCAGGCTGGGGCCCACATGTCAGCTTCACAGATCAAAGAACCAACTGAAGCACCGAGTACTTGGGTCTCGGGCTCCCGCAGCGGTCTCCACCACGCCAGGCCATCGAGGCCAGCAGCTGCTTGCCGCCCTGAGCCGCTGAACCGCCTCTCTGGCCCCTTATCTACGCGCCCGAGCCGTCCCCATTGCTTCTCGCCGCTGTTCCGACGTGCTCTCACCCAGAAACCCGAAACACCTCGCCGCTCGACCGAGCTCTCGGTCCATCATGGCCCGGCCGACCCTGTGGGCGTCAAGGTGATCTGAGACCATAACCGAGTGCGCCAAGTCTTCCTTGACGTCCTCGCACCGGTTCCAGACCCTGATCAACCCTCCTCGAGCTCCACCACGACGTTCTTCCATTCCTCGGTTCAACCCGAGCCGCCGTCACGGGAACGACCTGTCCGGCCACCACAGCCCGTCGTTCTCCGAGCCGTGAATAGAAAAAAGGTTCTCCTTCAGTTCCTCTTTCATTACCGCAAGCCCCGGCGGCGTAACAAGAACTACCCACGCCGGAATTTCACGATATTGTGACCGTATTTAAAAGAGAAGCCCGGACCGATTCGCAAAATTCATGATACACACTGCACCACTCATCGTCTCACGAAGGGAAGCACTTCTAGGTGTCCGTGCGAGTCCATAGGATCCGAAACCTCGAAGAACTATTGGGGGTAGCCACTGTTCTTCGAGTTTTAGGAGAATTCCCGATTTCCAACCTAGGTCGCACGGTGACAGCCCAGTACGGCCATTTCCGAGCTCCATGGAGCTCATGTCGATCCTTCCTAGGGTCCACTGGTGCTCGACGGCCTTTTGCTCAATCGTTTGGGATGCTAGGAAGGCCGGCCGACACGGCCGGAGTTCTTCCTAAGCCACCGCTCGTCGCTAGACATGTTCCGGCGAGTGTCACGACGAGCTGAGCCCGGTATCATGTTCCCCGGATGGATTTAGGCAGAGGCGGCCAAAATCAAGGAGTTTGACGCACGGCAGAAGCCCTCCGTGAGCACTCCGGCGAGGGGGGCGGCGGCCGAGCACGGGAGGCCGGAGATAGACGAAGCCCCCGGTCCCACGTGTCAGCGGCCGATATTCTAAAACCCGGTATTAGCTGTGGCACCGGATCGGGTGCAGCTGCGAGCGAAAGATTCCGTAGCCCGGTGTGTCGACCGCTGAGAAGTTGACACGTAGCCCCGGTCCCACGCGCAGCAATTTAAACATTTCCCCGATTTTCAGATTTAGTTCAAACTTCAAACCCACATAACTTTGGCTAGAAAACTCCAAATTGAGTGTACCAAATTTTGTTGGATTCAGCTCTCTGAGTACTTTCCAGAAAATCAAGTTTCACTCTATGAAAATATTTATTTCTCCAGAATTAATTCTTCAAAGTTTAGAATGTTTAGAATTTTAACTGGAGAACCCTTTGGAGGAAAGTTCTGAAATTTTGCTAGGATGTTCACCAAAATAGCCCAGAGCTACCATAAAATTTCAGATCCATTTGAGCTCATTTAATCCACCAAATGGTGTGATTAATAAAACTGTTCCAGAGAAAATAGAAAATGTCCAGAAACATTTTCAGAATTGCTCTGAAATTGTTTAGCTCATATCTTTCGCTAGGAACCCTCAAACTAAGTGAGACCAACTCTATTAGAACCCTCTGAAAATCTAGTTTTCATAAAGTCATGGGTTGCTCCATGAAAATCCTTAGAATACCCTAGGAACCCCAATTAAGGACAAGTACATAATTATTTGTGGAAGGCTCAAATGAGCTTGGCTGCAAATGAAACTTGGCCAAGTCTTTGTTTAGGTTGTATCCAAACCACAGTAAAAACTTTAGAGTCATTGGGTCTGTCTAGTAATACTTATAGTCTCCACGAGTTTAAATTCAATTCAAATGCATTTAAATTGATACATATACATGTTATCTCATGTAGTCGCTAAGATTGAGGAAGAACCCGAAGTCTTAGACTTCGTCACTCCGGAAGAGCAGCTAGCCTACGACCAAGAGCAGCAAGGCAAGCTCCGGTTTGTATTAACCCTTTTACAAATTTTTACTGTTTTGAGAACTTACTTTGAGCACCCACTTACTTCTTGCATCAGAGTCTTGATTGAAACCCAAATGCATAGCCAATAAAACCCTGGGTTGGGATTAGGATTGAAAACCCCGTTTAGCTACTGCAATGCTAAGATAGTGTAAGATTCGGTACAAGTCGAGTAGATGGAACTACTCGCGAGGATAGGCTAGAGGCACTCGACTCTGGTAAACATAGCAAATGAAACACATGGCAAGAAAAATGAGACCGAGCAGAGAGTAAGGGCAGCAGGACTTTCGGGCCTGGGTGCTATAGCTCCGCTTGTGTCGATTGAGGATCGAGCCGTGTGCGGGCCTGTTGAACAAGCTAGAACAGTACCGAAGACCTACCACCTATATGGGAACCGGGAAACCGATGTAACTCAGGTAACTGGGTGTTGAGGCATAGCTGGTCATTCAGAGGGTAGGTTGAGAGCTCAAGGTGTAAATCGGCTGGCTGCACTGTGGATGCACGCGCAGAGACCTCTTGCTCGGGGTGAATGGACCGGTTCAACATTTGGCTAACGGGTGAAAGGTGGTTGCGTACGACGTCCGTGATGGTTGCTGTAGGCAACATCGAGTATGGGCGTACGTGACGGGTTATTCGGGTAACCCTGCAGGTGTAAATCGATTATAATCACCGTCCCTCGCGGTCAGTGAGTACTACTTGTTCACTGTACCGTGACGTAGAAAGATCAGGCTAGATACATGTTAAAAGTTGCTGATGTGAAAGTTATACTTTGCTTGTTAATGTTTTGTTGTAGTTTAGAGCTAACTAAAGTTCTTTTCAACTTTGGGCAAAGTACATGAGAGAAATGTGTTTCTTGTTTGATTGTGGCTCTCTCATGTGCCTTAGCGTAAGGTTCTCCACAACCTGCTGCTAAAACTTGAAAGTAAGGTTCCATTAATTAGGTGAGTCCTTTGCAACTTATTTTACCTCATGCACCCTACAACCATTCATGTAGAAGTTTCATGTATAGGAGAGACGGATCAGTCTTTCTGAGCCATCGTGCTCACTACTTGTGTTTGAAGCTTTTGCAGGGATTTATGAGGAAGGGACTCCCGAGGAGGAGACGGAACCCCAGAAAGGGAACCCCGTTGAGTGGGAGTCGTGCACGCCGCCGTGTTAGTGTGTATGCGTGCTAGAGGGGACACGTTCACGGGCTGAACGTGAACTCGATGCGTAGTCTACGCCCGTGAGTGTAGACTGAGCATATTTTGTTGTAAAAGTGTTCATAAACTTGTTTATGTAATAAAACTTTGCTTCCGCTTTGTATCATTAATGTGTGTTATCCGGTGTTGTGCAACGCAGTACCCCTCAGCGTGATCCTGGCTCGACGAGGCCGTGGGGCCCTCGCAGCGTGGTATCAGAAGTTGCTTGAGGTCTAACGCACTACAAAGGTCATCTTTTTCAAAAATTCGGTGAGGAACGAGTTAGTAGCCCATATAAGGATGTTATTAGTGTATAGAAAGTGGCATACTAACCGAATTGCTTATGTCGGAAAATCATGCATCTCGGGATATTTGTCTCTTGGGGGGTGCACGTAAGCGCTGTCCACCAGTGCGCACAAGCTAAGGGTGGAGCTTCACGGTTGGCAGGTAACCCGACCCGCTTTAATATCCTCTACGACTCTTCATGTCGTTTGGGGTATCCAAGCAACGTCTGTCCCTGGCGTGCTTTGGGCAAGTTGGGAGACCCCGTCATGTGGTCAGTAACGTGAACACGTAGCTCAAGGCGTGTTTGGTTTGAGAACATCCGGGCGAGTGATGACGGCCGGGTGTATGAACTGTATGGATACCGGGCTCGGTGTGCAGACGAGTCTGATGATTGTATGAGTTATTTGCAGGTAGTATAACCACGAAATGGTAGACGTGTAGCATCCGTGTGCGAGAGACGCTTAGTGCCACTGAACTAACGAAGCCGGCTAAGTCCGGTATAAGTTTCTCTTTGTGAGGACGTAGTACTGACATGAACTGGTGATGCTTCGACGTCACACCCCACTAAATGAGCAACTGCATTGTAAAACATGAAAGTTTTAATCCAGAGCACTAAAACTTGATGTAACTCCTTCCCTTAATCAGGATGTTCAAAGTTAACAAGTTTTCAACTTATAGGGTACTAAGGACAGAGTCCCCTGTTTTCAGCTGGAATAAGGCTGGAGTAAATCAGAGGTCAGCGATTGAGTTCTTACGAGGTTGGGGCCATATGATAGATTTCTCGAAAGCTTTGGAAGACATTTACAACTTTTCTGTTGATGTCCAGAGGTGTTTCATCCCTTAACCAGTCAAAAAATGCAGTAGAGTTGAAACTGTCCAGAAAACAGGGCAGAGCAAACACTCTCTGTATCTCTCTGTAAATTGAGCAAAACTTCCTGCATAAAAATCCAAAAATAGAAAATGAGGTAGTTCTGGAAATTTTATGATATGGGTTACAACTTTGTAACAGAAAGTTTTGTCAGATTTGGTGTAGAATTATCTGGAATTCTTGGATCAAATCAGTACCTCAAGCAGGGAGGTGCTGTCCAATTTTCTCCAGAAATTCTATCAACTTTGACATCTCATAACTTTTGAACCAAGAAGATCTTAGTATAAGCAAATACTTTCTGGAAAGCTTTTGGGGTTAACTTTAACTTTGATGTTGAGCTCCAGAATTGGTTTTTCCTTTAGCATTGTCTAAATCAGGTTGAATTGGAAACTGGTCAGGGCTGCCATAGTGGACAGCAGATCAGTAGTCAAATTTTTTCTTAAGTTTGAACTATGTTTCCAAGTTTTAGGAGTTCAATGACATGTGCTGATCGCTGCTGTTTTGAATTTAAGAATGACTCGCACTCGTGCCAACCCGGACGTTGGGTTCCAGTCAGGGGGGAGAGACCTCCCAACAGCCTCCTGAGGATTCCTCGGGACGGCAACAGCAACAACCGCCACCGCCAACGGTTACTTTGTTTTACATCGTGGCAGCGATGGCGGGTTCTCATCAGCAGCACACGGAGTTGCTGCAAACCCTCATTGCAAATACGTCTCGACCAGAGAGGCGTCAAGATCGCGAGGAGCGCCAACAAAGCTCCTACTCTGATTTCCTGGCTACTCATCCCCCGGTATTTTCAAGGGTGGATGAACCCCTCGATGCGGACAACTGGCTCCGCACGATGGAGATGAAGTTCGGGCTGCTCCAAATGAGTGAGCAGCGCAAGACTCAGGTCGCGGTCCAACAGCTTCAAGGATCCACGAGCACTTGGTGGTGAACTACTGTGCTTCGCAGCCCACCGAGCGAGTTATGACCTGGGCGGAACACAGGACGGCCTTCAGGGCCTATCACATACTGCCGGGTCTCATGAAAAGGAAGACGCAGGAGTTCTTGCGCCTGCAGCAAGGAAGCAGGAACGCGCTGGAATACTCCAGAGTGTTCAATGATCTTGCGCTATACGCTTCATATCACGCCGATACCGACGAGAAGTGGCGGGATCATTTCTACCAGGGTCTTAACCCGCTCCTGAAGGACAAGCTGGCGATGCTCAATCGTGGCAGCATCAATGATATTATTGATGCTGCTATTGTTCAGGAGGACTCTGGCAAGGAGTTAGCGGTGGCGGAAAAGAAGCAAAGCGCGCCGCAAAGCAGCGGAGAAGGAGGTGGTCCTTCTCAAAAATATCAGATGGTGAATCGCCCACCATCGGGTCCATGCTGGCAGCCACTACATAGGCCAATGCCATTCTGCAGTCGGCCATATTCTCCACCGGCATTCAGGCCGGCACTGCCAGTACCACCTCCGCAGCAGTAACAGCAGCAGTGGGTGATGCCGCGTGCGTATGCACCTCAGCAGTGCATGCCGGTCTTTCGTCCCCCAAACACCAGCCAAGCAGCAGCCACATGCTACAAATGTGGTCACCCAGGACACTTCACCAACAATTGTCCTGAGAGGCAAGGCGGCGGAGTTGCACCGCAGTTCCCGGGGAGGAATCAGCCCCGGGACCCCACTAATGCGCGGCGGGCAAACCCTAGGCCCGGCACCGTCCACCAACTTGCCATAGAGGACGTGCCAAAGGGTGAACCAATCCTTGCGGGTATTTTCCAACTCCACCAGTATCCTGCTATAGTGTTATTTGATTCAGGCGCCACGCATAGCTTCATTAGCCAAGCTTTTATTGCTAAATACAGCTTGCAAATACTACCTACCGATAGTCCATACTTGATTTGTTCACCGGGTGGGAAAATTTCTGCAAGCATGATGGTTCCAAAAGCACCATTACACTTAGAGGGTAGAGTATACCCTACGTCTCTCATAGTCTTAGAGGGACAGAAGGTCGATGCCATCTTAGGGATGTCATGGTTAACCCGCCAGGCACTATTTTAGACACCGTCCTCCGAGTCGTGCACTTGAACTCAGAAGTGCACGAATCTCATTCCTTATTTCTGGACAGTCCAGAAATAAAACTTCCAAGTGTGTATCAATCCACAACCATCAGATTGGAAGACATTCCAGTAGTCCGTGAGTTCCCTGACGTGTTCCCGGATGATTGACCGGGGATGCCGCCCGACAGAGAGTTGGAGTTCAAGATTGAACTTGCACCAGGAACCATGCCAATATCCCGAAGGCCGTACAAAATGGCGCCCAAGGAATTGGCTGAACTGAAGACACATCTAACGGACCTGCTAGAGAAGGGTTTTATTAGGCCGAGCTCCTCGCCATGGGGCTGTTCAGCATTATTCGTGAAGAAGAAAGACGAGACGTTGCGGCTTTGCATGGACTATCGTCCACTAAACGCCGTAACCATCAAGAACAAGTATCCGTTGCCCCGGATCGACATGTTGTTTTATCAGTTGGTCGAAGCAATGATCTTTTCCAAGATGGACTTAAGATCCGCGTACCACCGGATTAAAATCCGGGCTGAGGATATTCCGAAGACGGCTTTCTCGACGAGGTACGGACTGTATGAGTACCTGGTCATGTCCTTCGGCCTCACCAATGCTCCAGCTCATTTCATGTACTTGATGAACTTGGTATTCATGCCGGAGCTGGAAAAGTTTGTCGTGGTCTTCATCAACGACATATTGGTATATTCCAAGTCGGAGGAAGAACACACGAAGCATCTGCGTATAGTCGCGCAACGGCTGCGGGATCACAAGCTATACGCAAAATTCAGCAAGTGCGAATTCTGGATATCGCAAGTGCCTTTTCTCGGGAATATCATCTCAGCGGAGGGCATCGCTGTATACCCGAGTAAGATCACACAAGTGCTGAATTGGAAGTTCTCGAGAACTGTTCACGAGGTACAGAGTTTCCTCGGACTCGCGGGATATTATAGGAGGTTCATTCCGAACTTCTCAAAGATTGCCAAGACTATGACGGAGCTGCTGAAGAAGGCTACCAAATATGTTTGGAGTCCAGCATGTGAAGAAGTGTTCAAGGCATTAGTGAAGCACCTAACATCAGCACCAGTTTTGGCGCAGCCAGACACAACAAAACCGTCCGATGTGTACTGCAATGCGTCCGACATTGGGCTCGGATGTGTGCTGATGCAAGACCGAAGGGTGGTCGCGTATGGATCACGGCAGCCCAGAAACCATGAGCAGAATTATCTGACTCACGACTTGGAGCTCGCTGCCGTGGTACTCGCACTTAAAATGTGGAGGCACTACCTAGTCGGTAACCTCGTGCATTTATATACCGACCACAAAAGCCTCAAGTACATATTGACTCAGAAAGTGCTGAACATGAGGCAACGAAGATGGTTAGAGTTGATAAAGGATTACGAAATAGAGATCCATTATCACACCGGCAAGGCAAACGTGGTGGCAGATGCGCTGAGTCGCAAGTCACACGTCAACAATCTGACCATCACACCGTTGGAAGAGAGTGAGCCACCATTACATGTGATTCCGCATGGAGCTCTCTACATCTTAGCGTCCATCCCCACCATCCGTGAAGAGATAGCGGCAGCTCAGAAACATGACAAGGGCATGTCGCATTTGCGGAGACATATAGATAGTGGGGAGCTGAAATGTTTCCGGAAAGACGTTGACGGCGTCCTATGGTTCAAGGACCGGATCGTCGTACCCCATAACCCGGAGTTACGGAAGAAAATCTTTGATGAGGCTCACTTGTCAAAGTTCTGTATTCACCCCGGCAGCAATAAAATGTATCAAGAGCTCAGAAGGAAGTTTTGGTGGACACGTATGAAGTGGGAGATCGCAAAGTACGTGTCCCAGTGTGATACATGTCAAAGGGTGAAGGCAGACCACATGAGAAAACCGGGACTACTACAACCACTGGGCGTTCCTGCCTGGAAGTGGGAGAATGTGAGCATGGACTTCATCGTCGGTTTACCCACCACTTTTCAGAAGCATGATTCTGTGTGGGTGATCATCGACCGGCTCACCAAAGTTGCCCATTTTATCCCGGTCAACAAAAACTACAATTCCAAGAAGTATGCCTAATTGTACATCTCACGGATCCTATGCTTGTACGGCGTACCCCGTACCATCATATCGGATGGGGGCACTTTATTTGTCTCCCGTTTTTGGTAGGAGCTACACGCTGCGTTAGGGACAAAGCTGATCCATAGTTCAGCGAACCACCCGCAGACGGATGGGCAAACCGAGCGGGTTAACCAAATTTTAGAAGATATGCTACGAGCTTGTGCTATCAACCACGGTAATAATTGGGATGATCACTTACCATTGGCCGAGTTCTCGTACAACAATGGGCACCAAGCCAGCCTCAATATGGCGCCTTACGAGGCACTATACGGGAGAAAATGCCACACACCATTGAATTGGTGTGAGTCTGGCGAAAGGGTTACCTTCGGGATCGATATTGTCAACAACGCGGAGGAAAAGGTTCGGCTGATTTAAGGGAACCTAAAAGCTGCCCAATCCCGACAGAAACAGTATGCGGACCGGAGAAGACGCCCATTACAGTTCGAAGTCGGGGATCACGTATATCTACGTGTGTCTCATTTTACTGCCTCCTCCCAGGTCAACCGTGGTCGTCCTCTACCCCTCCTAATATTTTCTCTACCTCTTAAATCCCACTGCTAACCGGTGCTTCTGTAGGTCTCCACTAGATATGTCCAAACCACCTTAGTCGATGTTGGACTAACTTATCTTCAATCGGCGCCACCCCTACCCTATCAGGAATCGCCTCATTCCTTATTCGAACTCTTCTCATGTGCCCGCACATCCATGGGACACTCATTTGTTGGACATATTGCCATTTAGTTGGCCAACATTTCTCCCCATATTGCATCGCAGGTCTGATCACCGTCCTATAGAACATCCCTTTTAGCTTTTTTGGGACCTTCCTATCACATAGGATTCCAGAGGCTTGTCGCCATTTTATCCACCCTACCTTGATCCTGTGGCAAACATCCTCATCAATATCGCCATTTCTTTGTAACATTGATCCTAAGTATCGGAAAGAGTCCCTTCTAGGTACTATTTGTCCTTGTGGACTAAAATTTCCCTCTTCACGATCAACACCACTAAATTCACACCTCATATACTCGGTCTTGGTCCTACTAAGTGTAAACTCCTTGGACTCTAAGGTTTGTCTCCATAACTCTAATTTCTTATCAACACTATCCCTAGTTTCATCTACCAGCACTACATCATCGGCAAAGAGCAGGCACCAAGGGGTATCCCCTTGTATATCCTTCGACATCTCCTCCATCGCCAAGGAAAAGATGTACGATCTCAAAGCTGATCCTTTATGTAGTCCTACCGTGATAGGAAATGCATCAGTCTCACTATCACTTACGCGCACACTTGTCCTAACATTATTGTACATATCCTTGATAAGGGTAATATAATTTGTTGGCACTTTATGTTTCTCTAGTGCCCACCACATGACTGACCTTGGTATCTTGTCGTACGCCTTCTCCAAGTCGATGAACACCATATGCAAGTCCTTCTTCTGCTCCCTATATCTCTCCATAAGCTGACGAAGCAAGAAAATCGCCTCCATTGTAGACCTCCCAGGCATAAAACCAAACTGGTTTTTAGTGACATTGGTCACTTTCCTCAGGCGGTGTTCAATCACTCTCTCCCAAAGCTTCATAGTATGACTCATAAGCTTAATACCTCGATAATTAGTACAACTTTGAATATCTCCTTTATTTTTGAAGATAGGTACTAATATACTTTTCCTCCATTCTTCAGGCATCTTGTTTGACCGAAAAATGTGGTTGAATAGCTTTGTGAGCCATACTATTGCTACGTCCCCAAGACATCTCCATACCTCAATAGGGACATCGTCAGGGCCGAGGGCCTTTCCTCCTTTCATCCTTTTTAAGGCCTCCTTAACCTCAAACTCTTGTATCCTCCGCACGAACCGCCTGTTGGAGTCATCAAAGGAGTCATCCTACTCAACCATAGCGCTCCCATTCCCATCATTGAATAGCCCATTAAAGTAATCACGCCATCTATTCTTAATCTCTTCATCCTTCACTAGAATGCGGTCAGTCTCATCTTTGATGCATTTAACTTGATTGAGATCCCTCATCTTTCTCTCCGGATTTTTGCTACCTTGTATATGTCCTTTTCACCTTCTTTTGTCTCTAGTATCTCATATAACTTATCATAGGCCTGTCCTCTTGCCTTACTCACAACCCGCTTTGCATTCTTCTTAGCCTCTTTGTACTTAAGCATGTTGCTTGCGCTTCTATCATTATGCCAACTCTTGTAACACTTCTTCTTCTCCTTAATGGCCTTTTGTACATCCTCATTGCACCACCAAGTGTCTTTATCTATAAGTTTCTTTCCCTTTGTCACACCGAACACCTCACTAGCTACCTTCCTAATGCAAGTTGCCATCTTCATCCACATACTATCTGCATCTCCATTTTCTGCCCAGGGTCCTTCTGTGATCACCCTATTTTTAAAGGATTCTTGTGATTCTCCCTTCAACTTCCACCACTTTGTTCTTGTGATTTTGACACCTTTGTCCCGCAAAGAACATGTATGGAAGCGAAAGTCAGCTACCACAAGATTATGTTGTGTCACAACACACTCCCCCGGGATCACCTTACAATCTAGACACTCCCGTCTATCCTTTCTCCTAGTGAGGACAAAGTCAATCTGGCTAGAGTGTTGGGCACTACTAAAGGTCACTAGGTGAGATTGCCTCTTCCTAAAGAGGGTGTTAGCTATCAACAGATCATAGGCTACGGCAAAGTCTAGGATGTCCTTACCCTCTTGATTTCTATCGCCGCATCCAAAACCTCCATGTACTCCCTCAAATCCTAGGTTAGTTGCACCCACATGACCATTGAGATCTCCCCCTATCAGGAGTTTCTCGGTTATCGGTACACTACTAACAATATCCTCCAAGTCCTCCCAAAATTGCCTCTTAGCACTCATGTTGAGCCCAACTTGTGGGGCATAAGCACTAATGGCGTTCAAGACAATGTCCCCAATTACTATCTTGATTGAGATGATCCTATCCCCTCGTCTTCGAACATCCACTACTCCATCCTTAAGACTCTTATCTATTAGAACACCTACGCCATTCCTAGTCCCAGCTGAACCAGAATACCAAAGCTTGAAACCGGTATTCTCGACTTCTCTCGCCTTTTGACCCGCCCATCTAGTCTCTTGTACACAAAGGATATTTACTCGTCTCCTATGGCAACATCTACTAACTCACGTAGCTTCTCCGTCAAGGATCCTACATTCCAACTACCCACCCAAAATCTATGTTCCTTGGCTAGCTTCCTTCGCTTTGCACCCGTCGAGTAAGATGCAAAGACCCTTGCTCACTTATCACTACATCCGGGCGATGATGTAGCGCGCCACTAAGGTGGTGGCGATCCGGCCCTTGCTCATTTAACACCATATCCGGGTTCCGATATGGCGCGCCACTAAGGCGGTGGCGACCCGGCCCTTGCCCACCTAACACCATACCCGGGTTCCGATATGGCGCGTCGCTAATAGGGTTACGCCCCAATGAATTTCTATTGGGTTTCATTTCCATGAGAATGGCTAAATGTAGTTGTTGGCTCGCCAAGCCTATCACAACCCCCTCCTCCTTTACCCGGGCTTGGGACCAGCTATGTCATTACAACATAGGCGGAGTTTCAGCTGGAGGATATAGAAGAACTGAAACTGGATCTCACGTATCGGGAGGAACCGGTTTAGATTATTGATAAAAAGGCCCGAACCATACGCAACCGTACGTTGTGGTTCTACAAAGTTCTATGGAGTAATCACTCCGTAGATGAAGAGACATGGGAGAGCGAAGGATTTCTTCGCGCTAACTACCCCAACTTTTTCATGTCGCATATACGGTAATTTTCCACCATCCTCTCTCATTTTCACCTTATAATCTCGAGACGAGATTCTTTTAAGGGGGGAGGAATGTAAGGGCCTATATTTTTGGCACATCTTCAAAGTGTTCATCACACCACACAACCCTCATTTGAGGAAACCTTATGAATACATTTAAAGAGCAAGTAAACACCATCAACATGATCATTAGAGAAGAAACTCACAAAATGCAAAAGTGGCATTACCCACATGCATCATCTAGGGGATGAGCATATGAAAAACTCTTACACCTTGCTAGGAATGTCTATGCCAAAGTTCACCCAAATCCAAAACCTTTTGAGGTATTTTCGGGTATAACTAGAAAGAGGGTAGTTTGAACCCAAATTCAAATTCAAACTGCTTCCATCCCATAAATTCAAAAGTGGGAGGCATATTCTTACTCAGCATATTTTTGTGAGCTCACACACTAATTTTCAATCCATTTGAAGTTGATCTTAACATGAGCTAAGTTTAGCAAATCCAAACTCAATTTTAATTTCAAACTGCATATGTGCTGAAATTATATTCAAACACTCCACAATTTGAATTCTATCCAATCGAAATGGGCATTTGGTAGATAATTCAAATTCAAAAAGGTATTAGGGGATTATTGTTTGTAGAAGTGGGAGGAAGTTGATTTTGGAGGTTAAAACCGGGCTGGGGCCCACATGTCAGCTTCACAGATCAAAAAACCGACTGAAGCACCGAGTACTTGGGTCTCAGGCTCCCGCTGTTGTCGCCACCGCGCCAGGCCGTCGAGGCCAGAAGCTTCTTGCCGCCCCGAGCTGCTGAACCGCCTCTCTGGCCCCTTATCTACGCGCCCGAGCCGTCCCCGTTGCTTCTCGCCGCTGTTCCGACGTGCTCTCACCCAGAAACCCGAAACACCTCGCCGCTCGACCGAGCTCTCGGTCCATCGTCGCCCGGCCGACCCTGTGGTTGTCACGGTGATCTGAGACCATAACCGAGTGCGCCAAGTCTTCGTTGATGTTCTCGCACTGGTTCCAGACCCTGATCAACCCTCCTCGAGCTCCACCGCGACGTTCTTCCATTCCTCAGTTCAACCCGAGCCGCCGTCACGGGAACGACCCGTCCAGCCACCACAGCCCGTCGTTCTCCGAGCTGTGAATAGCAAAATGGTTCACCTTCAGTCCCTCTTTCATTACCGCAATCCTCGGCGGCGTAACATAAACTACCCACGCCGGAATTTCACGATTTTGCGACGGTATACAAAAGAGAAGCCCGGACCAATTTGTAAAGTTCATGATACACACTGCACCACTCATCCTCTCACGAAGGGAAGCACTTCTAGTTGTCCGTGTGAGTCCATAGGATCCGAAACCTCAAAGAACTATTGGTGGTAGCCACAGTTCTTCGAGTTTTAGGAGAATTCCCGATTTCCGACCTAGGTCGCACGGTGACAGCACAGTAAGGCCATTTCCGAGCTCTGTGGAGCTCATGTCGATCCTTCCTAGGGTCCACTGATGCTCGACGGCCTTTTGCTCAACCATTTGGGGTGCTAGGAAGGCCGGCTGACACGGCCGAAGTTCTTCCGAAGCCACCGCTCGTTGCCGGCCATGTTCTGGTGAGTGTCACGACAAGCTGAGCCTAGTATCGTGTTCCCCGGATGGATTTAGGCAGAGGAGGCCAAAATCATGGAGTTTAGTGCATGGCAGAATCCCTCCGGTGAGCACTCCGGCGAGGGGGCGGCGGCCGAGCGCGGAAGGCCGGAGGTAGACGAAGCCCTCGGTCCCATGTGTCAGCGGCCGATATACTAAAACCCGGGATTAGCTGTGACACTGGATCGGGTGCGGCTGCGTGTGAAAGATTCCATAGCCCCGTGTGTCGACCGCTGAGAAGTTGACACGTAGCCCCAGTCCCACGCGCAGCAATTCAAACATTTCCCCGATATTCAGATTTAGTTCAAACTTCAAACCCACATAACTTTGGCTAGAAAACTCCAAATCGAGTGAACCAAATTTTGTTGGATTCAGCTCTCTGAGTACTTTCCAGCAAATCAAGTTTCACTCTATGAAAATATTTATTTCTCCAGAATTAATTCTTCAAATTTTAAACTGTTTAGAATTTTAACTGGAGAACCCTTTGGAGGAAATTCTGAAATTTTGCTAGGATGTTCACCAAAATAGCCCAGAGCTACAATAAAAATTTCAGATCCATTTGAGCTCATTTGATTGACCTAATGGTATGATTAATAAAACTGTTCTAGAGAAAATAGAAAATGTCCAGAAACATTTTCAGAATTTCTCTGAAATTGTTTAGCTCATATCTTTAGCTAGGAACCCTCAAACTAAGTGATACCAACTCTATTAGAACCCTCTGAAAATCTAGTTTTCGGAAAGTCATGGGTTTCTCCATGAAAATCCCTAGAACACCCTATGAACCCCAATTAAGGACAAGTACATAATTATTTGTGGAAGGCTCAAATGAGCTTGGCTGCAAATGAAACTTGGCCAAGTCTTTGTTTAGGTTGTATCCAAACCACAATAACAACTTCAGAGTCATTGGGTCTGTCTAGTAAGACTTATAGTCTCCACAAGTTTAAATTCAATTCAAATGCATTTAAATTGATACATATACATGTTATCTCATGTAGTCGCTAAGGTTGAGGAGGAACCCGAAGTCTTAGACTTCGACACTCTGGAAGAGCAGCTAGCCTACGACCAAGAGCAGCAAGGCAAGCTCCGGTTTGCATTAACCCTTTTACAAATTTTTACTGTTTTGAGAACTTACTTTGAGCACCCACTTACTTCTTGCATTAGAGTCTTGATTTAATTCCAAATGCATAGCCAAGAAAACCCTGGGTTGGGATTAGAATTGAAAACCCTGTTTATCTACTGCAATGCTAAGATAGTGTAGGATCCAGTACAAGTCGAGTAGATGGAACTACTCGCGAGGATACGCTAAAGGCACTCGACTCGGGTAAAGATAGCAAATGAAACACATGGCAAGAAAAATGAGACTGAGCGGAGAGTAAGGGCAGCAGGACTTTGGGGCCTGGGTGCTATAGCTCTGCTTGTGTCGATTGAGGACCGAGCCATGTGCGGGCCTGTTGAACAAGCTAGAACAGTACTGAAGACCTACCGGCTATATGGGAACCGGGAAACCGATGTAACTCGGGTAGCTGGGTGTTGAGGCATAGCTGGTCGTTCAGAGGGTAGGTTGAGAGCTCGAGGTGTAAATCGGCTGGCGGCACTGTGGATAAGCGCGCAGAGACCTCTTGCTCGGGATGATTGGATCGGTTCAACATTTGGCTAACGGGTGAAAGGTGGTTGCGTACAACGTCCGTGATGGTTGCTGTAGGCAACATCGAGTACGGGCATACGTGACGGGTTATTCGGGTAACCCTGCAGGTGTAAATCGATTATAATCACCGTCCCTCACGGTCAGTGAGTACCACTTGTTCACTGTACCGTGACGTAGAAAGAACAGGATAGATACATGTTAAAAGTTGCTGATGTGAAAGTTATACTTTGCTTGTTAATGTTTTGTTGTAGTTTAGAGCTAACTAAAGTTCTTTTCAACTTTGGGCAAAGTACATGAGACAAATGCGTTTCTTGTTTGATTGCGGCTCTCTCATGTGCCTTAGCGTAAGGTTCTCCACAACCTGCTGCTAAAACATGAAAGTAAGGTTCCATTAATTAGGTGAGTCCTTTGCAACTTATTTTCCTTCATGCACCCTACAACCATTCATGTAGAAGTTTCATGTATAGGAGAGAAGGGTCAGTCTTGCTGAGCCATCGTGCTCACTGCTTGTGTTTGAAGCTTTTGCAGGAGTTTATGAGGAAGGGACTCCCGAGGAGGAGACGGAACCCCAGGAGGGGAACCCCGTCGAGTGGGAGTCGTGCGCGCCACCGTGTTAGTGTGTGTGCGTTCTAGCGGGGACATGTTCACGGGCTGAGCGTGAACTCGATGCGTAGTCTACGCCCATGAGTGTAGACTGAACATATTTTGTTGTAAAAGTGTTCATAAACCTGTTTATGTAATAAAACTTTGCTTCTGCTTTGTATCTTTGATGTGTGTTATCCGGTGCTGTGCAACGCAGCACCCCTCAGCGAGATCCTGGCTCGACGAGGCCTTGGGGCCCTCGCATATGTGTCATCAATCATGGGAAGAATTGGGATGACCATCTACCGTTAACAGAATTCTCATATAATAACGGTTATGAATCCAGCATCCGGATGGCCCCATATGTAGCTCTTTATGGCCAGAAGTGCTGCACACCACTGAATTGGTGTGAGTTAAGCGAAAGGGCAGTCTACGGTATTGATCTTGTGAATGAAGCCAAGGAACGAGTGTGAATGATTCAAGCCAACTTAAAGGCTGCTCAATCTCGGCAGAAGAGCTATGCAGACAGAAGACGTCGACCTCTCCACTTTGACATAGGGGACCACGTGTATCTTTGTGTCTCTCCGATGAACACAAAAATGGACATGTGAGGGAGTTAAAGATTTTCTTCGACTCAAGATTAGCACATGTTAACCTGAGCAGGGAACTTCACTTCCTAAGTTGAAATCATGTTAACCCCCACTATGGAGAGGAGGGCGGGAAATTTAAACACCATTTTCAATCTTTTAAAAGGATTCCTATTCATATTGTCCAAAGGCCTATATGTGAGATCACCGATGCATTTCTCATGTATTCAAGAGCCTATGTTTCAAATTTGGAGAAGTGTAGGTTTCATATACTAATTGTTCCGAGGATTAAATGAGGGCACATTCAAATTCAAACTTGAATTTGAATTTTGAACCAAACAAACTCAATTTCAAAATGTTATTTCAGATTTGAGTTCCTCATAATTCTTTTGACCTATCCTACAAGTTTGATCAAATTTGGAGCTCGTTTGCAATTTTAAACGGAATTGGGGGATAAGAGGGGAGAAATGGGGCCCACTTGTCAGTAGACTTCAACCCGAAGTCTTCTCTGTTTTCACTCGGACAGCACGCGCGCGCCACCTCCCGTCGGCCAGTGCCAACCGACCCTCTACAGCGCCACCTCCTGCTCGTTCCATCCGGCGTCCGAAGGATAAGAGCGCAGCTCTCCCTCCACGTGAACCGGTTCCCTCTCTTGCGCTCTCCACAGTTTTCTCCTTGCTCAGTCCCGAAGAAAAGCTACCGGCCGACGCCCTCGGCTCCCCGGCACCCGAGCTCTATGCTCGTTCTCGTGCCCAACGTTCTACATGAAAAACATCCGCCCAAAGGTGCTAAACATGACCGTGCCACTCTCTCCTCTTCTCATGCATCGTCGGTGGAGAATTTTCCCATTCTTTGCTTCGGTATGCTTAGAACCGAGCCGCACGAACCATCAAAATTCATCGTAATCAAGCCCTCATCACGTCTGCCAAGCTAGAGACATGATCTACACCCTCCAACGGTCCTCTAGGATCAAAAATCATCGAAAATAATCAAGATTTGGTGCTGTTCTTCGAGAAATTTGAGCCACCACCGATTTTCGCCCTAGGTCACCAATGAGCTCCTATTTGCAGCCATTTTTTAGCCGATTTGAGTCCATGCCGGTGATGAGGGATACCCCATGGTGCTCTAGGGACAAGAACCGAAGAGATTGAGCCACTGTGGAGGGAGTTCTATGTCGCCAAAGGTTGGCCACCGCTGCCACTCGTCCTCGACCCATTTCCGGTGGTCGGGGGCCTCGGCTGACACCGGGGATGAGTTCCCCATGCTCCAAAAGTTAGGGGCGGTGAATTTGGTGGCAAGGAGAAGCTGGGCGGACCTCACCGGCGCGTACCGCCAGGCGCCGCTGGATCCCCTGTTGGCGTGAGGTGGAAGATGAATCTGTTGAGTGGGACCCACTGTCGGGTTTAAACTTTTCCAGATTTTCCTTAATTCGATTTAAACTTTGAAGAGCCATAACGTTTGATAGGAACCTCCACAAATTGTGAAATAAATTCCATTGGATTCCTCTCATTGAGTAATATCTAGTGGTGCATCCCAATTTTTATGAAAATCCCTAGATTTTGCTCATTAATTCAATTAAAGAAAATCTTGTAGGAATTTTTACATGAGTTTTGTTTATTGGAAAATTCCCATATTTGGGCAGGACATTCTTCCAAAAATCCTTGAACTCCATTAAAATTTTAATAGGCATTGGACTTCATTTGCTTGGCCAAATGTTGATTCAATCTTGTATGTCTCTGAAGATTTGGAAAAATAACAGAAAGGTTTTTCAGCTTTTAGCTCCAACTTCTAAATTCCAAATCTCTGTGTAGGAAGCTCCAAAAATGGTGAAAACAAGTCCTAGGGACTCATGAGACTCTCAAGTTTCTGAAAAACCAAATTTGGAGCATGACAAGACACTATAATTGCCATAGGAATTCAGAGAAGCCAAATAGTTAAGAAAATTCCCTAGGCCACATCTTACATCAACCTTGCATGAAATTTTGCAAGCCATACCTCTGTATGATCTATGGACCACTGTGAAAATTTCGGAGCAAGTTGAGATCATCTTCTCAAGTTTCTGCTGGTTCTTTCCAATACCTTTCTTATGTCCATTATAAATAGCTCTTTGAATTTTCTCCAACAAACATCTACTGCCCAGTTAAAGTTCTCTGTTTTTGTCCATAACAGAGCTCTTCACTAACTTATATGTTGGTCTAAACCCTGCTTAAGACCTAAAACACTTTTGTTTCATAATGTCTTTACTTGCAACATAAAACTGTTCATATTCATGTCGGTAGGAAATACGACGAAGGAGGGCGACGAGCAACTTGACTCAGAGCAGCAAGTTGAAGATTAAATCATCGCCAAGATACTGACTATAAAGTAGAACTAAACCTGCAGCAACATAAGGCAAGCCTCGGTTTGCATTTAACAGCTTTTTAGTTACATTTTCTTTCTATCACTTTTATGGGTCTAGTATGTATTGTGCATTAGGTCAAGGTGATTGATACTCCAAATGCATGACCCACAAACCCTTGGAGTTAAAGGGTAGAATCGGTTACCTTCGTGTAGTTTCGGCTAGGCTTAAGTTGTATAGGATCCGGTACAAGTCGGATAGTTGGAAGCTACTCGAGAGTTTAGGATGTTGGTTCAGCGGGGTATGATTCTAGAGAATGGAATAACTGGAATGGAAAATGAGACCGGACAGAGAGTAGGAGCAGCAGTACGTCGGGCCTGTGTTGCCGTAGCTCTGTTTGTGTCGGTTAAGGACCGATGGGTATGCTACCCTGCTGAGCAAGTTTGAACCGTACCGGATGCATACTGGAATTATGGGGTCCAGGAAACCGATGTAACTCGGGTACTCTCGTGTTGAAACTTATACGGCTGTCCTTTAGGGGTTGGTGTCAGAGGTGTAAACCCGCTAGTGGAGCAACTTCGACATGTTCCGGGTAGTGGCCCTTCTGATGGGTCAGCAGAACTGATTCGGCATTGGAGTGACGGGTGAAAGGTTGCTGCATACAACGTAAGAAAGAGCTCTTGTGTGAGCCTTTCGAGGCGGGTGTATGTGTCGTGTGTTCCGGCGTAATCCTGATTCGAATCACCGTCCCTCGCGGTTATATGAGTACCACTTGTACACTATGTTGTGACGTAGTGCGAGGGCCCCACGGTCTCGTTGAGCCAGGATCACGCTGAGGGGTGCTGCGTTGCACGGCACCCGATAACACACATCAAAGATACAAAGTGGAAGCAAAGTTTTATTAGATAAACCAGTTTATGAACATTTTTACGACAAAATAAGTTCAGCCTACACTCACGGGCGTAGACTACGCATCGAGTTCACGTTCAGCCCGTGAACGTGTCCCCGCTAGCACGCACACACACTAACACGGCGGCGTGCACGAATCCCACTCGACGGGGTTTCCCTCTTGGGGTTCCGTCTCCTCCTCGGGAGTCCCTTCCTCATAAACCCCTGCAAAAGCTTCAAACACAAGCAGTGAGCACGATGGCTCAGCAAGTCTGACCCGTCTCTCCTATACATGAAACTTCTACATGAGGGGTTTCAGGTTACATGAGGTAAATAAGTTGCAAAGGGCTCGCCTAATTATTTGAACCTTACTTTCAAGTTATAGCAGCAAGTTGTGGAGAACCTCACGCTAAGGCACGTGAGAGAGCCGCAATCAAACAAGAAACGAATTTCTCTTATGTACTTTGTCCAATGTCGAAAAGAATATAATTAGCTCTAAACTACAGCAAGTAATTAACAACGAAGGTATAGCTTTCAATCAGCAACTTTTACATGACTCTAGCCTGTTCTTTCTACGTCACGGTAGAGTGAACAAGTGGTACTCACTGACCGCGAGGGACGGCGATTATAATCGATTTACACCAGCAGGGTTACCCAAATAACCCGTCATGTACGCCCATACTCGATGTTGCCTACAGCAACCATCACGGACGTCGTACGCAACCACCTTTCGCCCGTCAGCCAAGTGTTGAACCGGTCCAATAGTCCCGAGCAAGAGGTCTCTGCACGCGCATATGCAGCACCACCAGCCGATTTACACCTCGAGCTCTCAACCTACCCTCTGAACGACCAGCTATGCCTCAACACCCAGCTACCCGAGTTACATCGGTTTCCCGGTTCCCATATATCCAGTAGATCTTCGGTACTGTTCTAGCTTGTTCAACAGGCCCGCATACGGCTCGGTCCTCAATCGACACAAGCGGAGCTATGGAACCCAGGCCCCAACGTCCTGCTTCCCTTACTCTCCGCTTGGTCTCATTTTTCTTTCCATGTGTTTCATTTGCTACCTTTACCCCGAGTAGTGTGCTTCTAGCATATTCTCGCGAGCAGTTCCAACTACTCGACTTGTACTGAATCCTACACTATCTTAGCATTGCGGTAGCTAATTGAGGTTTACAAACCTAATCGCAACCCTGTGTTTTCTTGGCTATGCATTTGGGTTTTCAAACAAGACCCTAATGCACAATTTAAGTGGATGCTCAAAGTAAGTTCTCAAAACAGTAAAATTTGTAAAAATGGTTAATGCAAACCGGAGCTTGACTTGCTGATCTTGGTCGTAGGCTAGCTGATCCTATGGAGTGATGAAGTCTAAGACTTCTGGCTCCTCCTCAACCTTAGCGACTACATGAGATAATACATATATGTGTCACTTTAAATGCTTTTGAATTGAAGTTGAATTTGTGAAGACTATAAGTCTTGCTAGACAGACCGAATGACTCTGAAATATTTACTGTAGTTTGGATACAACCTAAACAGAGATTTGTCCAAGTTTCCTTTGCAGCAAAGCTCATTTGAGCCCTCCACAAATAATTGTGTACTTGGCCTTAATTGGAGCTCTTAGGGTGTGCTAAGGATTTTCATGGAGCAAGCAATGACTTTCTGGAAACTAGATTTTTATAGGGTTATAATGGAGTTGGTTTCACTTAATTTGAAGGTTCCTAGCCAAAGATATGAGCTAAACAAGTTCAAAGAATTTCTGAAAATGTTTCTGGACATTTTCTATTTTCTCTGGAACAGTTTTATTAATCACACCATTAGGTGGATCAAATGATCTCGAATGGATCTGAAATTTTTATGGTAGCTCAGGTATATTTTGGTGAACATCCTGGCAAAATTTCAGAATTTTCCTTCAAAGGGTTCTCCAAATAAAATTCTAAACAATTTGAATTTTGAAGAATTAATTCTGGAGAAATAAGGATTTTCATAAAGTGAAACTTGATCTGTTGGAAAGTACTCAGAGAGCTGAATCTAACAAAATTTGGTTCACTTAATTTGGAGTTTCCTAGCCAAAGTTATGTGGGTTTAAAGTTGAACTAAATCTGAAAATCCAGGAAATGTTTAAAACACTGCATGTGGGTCCCACGCACAGTGTCTTCTTCAACCTCCCGCCAGCGCCCGAGCGCGCGATGCACAGCGATGGTGGTGCGGCTCGTTCTCAGCCGTTACTGCCTAATTCTTTTCATGGTTTCTTTCTACGTGACCCTTGGAGCACGGTGCACACGCCGGGCAACTTCTCACGGCTCGACATCGCCGGTAACATAGTCGGCGGCGGTGGTGGCGGTACTGAGCTCGGGTCCGACGGTGCTAGCTCGTCTTGGCGGTGAACACCACCAACCAACGGGTCGCAAAGCACTACTGGGGCACGGGGAAGCTAACCCTGCCCTCCTCTTGGCCGGAGATCGCCTGGAAAGTAGACTTCACCGGTGACCCGAGCCGTTTTCACCGGCGGTGGCCAAAATAAGGTGCTCTGCTCACTGGGTTGATCATTATCGCTGGGATTTGGCTGAGGTAACCATGAGGTGCTACTCTAGCTTCAGCTCGACTAGGATTTCCAGTGATCGAGATGAACTTTGGGTTTTGGTTCTCGGTGTTCTATACGGTGATCGTCAGGAAAATTTTAATTCCGGCTAACCGACGCTAAGAGGGAGATAGGGAGCTCGGGGAGAGCTACTAGACTTCAATGCTAAGATCAGAGACCAGTTTGTCGCGCTGGAGAAGCTTGGAGCTGCTCGGACGATGGTGTTAAGTCGGAGGAGCTTCGGGATTGACAGCGGTGGAAGATCGGCTCGGACAAGCTCAACAGAAGCTGATCACGAGCAGCTGAGGGCTGTAGCACGTCGAGCAAAGGCCGGCGGTGCCATTTGTGGCCTCAGCTTGCGTTGGGAAGGACTGCTTTGGCCAGTCGACGGCGGGGTGGTGAGCTGGGGTGTGCGGCGGCTTGCTTCGGTTTCTCAGTGCGGGAAAAACGTCGAGGCAGCGTGAAAACCGGCTGCTGCCGTCGGTAGCTTGAGGATAAATAGATGAGGATGTCGGTTTGCAGCTGTGATCGGCGATCAGGAGGTGGCAGCAGCGTGCAGCACCATGGCGCCCGCGTGAGCGCGCGCAAGACCCAAGTCCCGGGTGCCTCAGTCGGTTCACTAGCTTGTGTAGCTGACAAGTGGGACCCACTTCCATTTTAACCTCTGAAATTAACTTCCTCCCACTGCTCCAAACAGTAATCCCAAAATACCCTTTAGAATTTAAATTATCTATCAAATGCCCATTTGAACTTGATAGAATTCAAATTGTGAAGTGTTTGAATATATTTTCAGCACATATGCAGTTTGAAATTCAAATTGAATTTGAATTTGCTAAACTTGGCTCATGTCAAGATCAACTCCAAATGGAGTGAAAATTGGTGTGTGAGCTCACAAAAATGTGCTGAGGTGAATATGCATCCCACTTCTGAATTCATGGGATGAAAGGAGTTTGAATCTGAATTTGAGTTCAAACTAGCCTCTTTTAAGTTATACCCAATAATACCTCAAAAAGGTTTTGGATTTGGGTGAAATTTGGCAGGAGCATTCCTAGCAAGTTGTATGAGTTTTTCATATGCTCAGCCCGTATAAGATGCATGTGGGAAATGCCACTTTTGCATTTTGTGAGTTTATTCTCTAATGACCATGTTGATGGTGTTTACTTGCTCTCAAAGGTGTTCAAAAGTTTTCCTCAAATGAGGTGTGTGTGTGGTGTGATGAACACTTTGGATGTGTGCAAAATCTAAAGCCCTTACATTCCTCCCCCCTTAAAAGAATCTCGTCCTGAGATTATAAGGTGAAAATGAGAGAGAGGCCGGTGGAAAATTACCGTATGTGCGCCGTGAAAAAGTCGGGGTAGTTAGCGCGAAGAGAACCTTCGCTCTCCCATGTCGCTTCGTCTACGGAGTGATTACTCCAGAGAACCTTGTAGAACCACAACGTACGGTTGCGTGCGGTTCAGGCCTTTTCTCAATGATCTGAACCGGTTCCTCCCGATATGTGAGATCCGGTTTCAGTTCTTCGATATCCCCCAGCTGAAGGGTAGTTGACAGCTTTAGACACTTCCTCAGCTGAGAAATGTGAAATACGTCGTGCACACCGGAAAGTGCTTCTGGTAATTTCAGTCGGTATGCTACTGATCCACATCTTTCTGTAATCTGGAATGGACCGATGAATCGGGGTGCCAACTTTCCTCTCTCCCCGAATCTGTTCACGCCCTTCATTGGAGACACACGTAGATATACGTGATCTCTGACATCGAATTGTAATGGGTGTATTCTCCGGTCCACATACTGTTTTTGTCGGGATTGGGCGGCTTTTAGGTTCGCTTGAATCAACCGAACCTTTTCCTCCGCGTTGTTGACAAGATCAATCCTGAAGGTGACCCTTTCGCCAGACTCACACCAATTTAGTAGTGTGCGGCATTTTCTCCCGTATAGCGCCTCGTAAGGCGCCATCTTGATGCTGGCTTGGTACCCATTGTTGTACGAGAACTCGGTCAACGGTAAGTGATCATCCCAATTCTTATCGTGGTTGATAGCACAAGCTCGTAGCATGTCCTCTAGAATCTGATTTACCCGCTCGGTTTGCCCATCCGTCTTCCAGTGGTACGCTGAACTACGGATCAGCTTCGTCCCCAACACAGCGTGTAGCTGCTCCCAAAAACGGGACACAAATAAAATGCCCCGATCCGATATGATGGTGCGGAGTACGCCGTACAAGCATAGGATCCGTGAGATGTACAATTCAGCATACTTCTTGGTGTTGTAGTTGGTGTTGACCGGGATAAAATGGGCAACTTTGGTGAGCCGGTCGATGATCATCCACAGAGAATCATGCTTATGAAAAGTGGTGGGTAAACCGACGATGAAGTCCATGCTCACATCTTCCCACTTCCAGGCAGGAACGCCCAGTGGTTGTAGCAGTCCCGGTTTTCTCATGTGGTCTTCCTTCACCCTTCGACATGTATCACACTCGGACACGTACTTTGCAATCTCTCGCTTCATCCGTGTCCACCAAAACTTGCTTCTGAGCTCTTGATACTTGTTGCTGCTGGGGTGAATAGAAAACTTTGACAAGTGAGCCTCATCAAAGATTTTCTTCCGTAACTCTGGGTTACGGGGTACGACAATCCGGTCCTTGAACCATAGGACGCCGTCTCCGTCTTTCCGGAAACATTTCAGCTCCCCACTGTCAACACGTCTCCGCAAATGTGACATGCCCTTGTCATGTTTCTGAGCTGCCGTTATCTCTTCACGGATGGTGTGGATCAAAGCTAAGTTGTAGAGAGCTCCTGTGGCTTACCGGAATCCGCTCATCCAGGATAGCAGAGGGTGGTGCCGCACGATGCGACACCCGACAGCACACATCATAAGGGTCCGTTGTATTACATAGAAGACAAACTGAAACTGTACAAAGTAGTACACTGCTCATTTACAAACTAATGTTTACATTACACAGAAGAAGTTAAATTTGTACAACTTATGCTCGCCTATCTAGCAAAAGTCGGTTGCCCAGCCCTAGGGCAACCCACACAAGCTGCATTCCTCAGCTTAGCGCAGCGTGTACGGCTCCCACTCAGCCATGGTCCCCGAGGGAGGGTAACCCTCGCCGGTGGACTCGTAACCCGAGTCCGTGAGTGGCTCCTCACCTGAAAAAAACTTAAGCAGCAACCATGAGCACGATGGCTCAACAAGACTTAACCGACTCACCTAGACATGGAACTCTACATGTAGGGTACAACGAACATGGGACGGTAAAATTTCAGCAAACGGGCATGCCTACAAATTCATCCTTAATTCATCTTTTAGCCACAAGTTACCAGTTCATGAATCTGAAATTTAGTAAGCAATATTTGGTGGCACACAAGTAGCAATACAATTATATCATGACAGCAATATTGGATCATCATGTTTCATATATTAGCCTACGTCACGACTCAGTGACCAAGTGGAACTCTTCACCGCGAGGGACGGTGAATCGACTCGATATACACCTGCAGGGATACCCGAAGAACATGTCACGTATGCCCACCCGTGGAGCTGCACAGCACGCTCACTCGATGTCGTACGGGACAACCTTTTACCCAACAGCCCAAACGTCAAACCGGTCACACCGAAACGAGCAGGAGGTTCCCTACACGGAGCATCTCTCTATGCCTGATAGCAGATTTCCACCTTGCTGCCCTCAGCCTACACCTATAAATCGGTGCGTTATGCCTCAACGCCCGGAGGTTTAGGATACATCGGTTTACCGGGGCCCATATATCCAATATGCCTTCGGTACGTTCAAACTTGATCAGCATGGGCCGCACACGGATTGGTCCTCAATCGACACGGACAGGGCTGCGCACACAAGACTTCCTCTCGCTGCGCCCTAGCCCCTGCCTAGTCTCATTTTCATTACTAAAGTGATCTCACATCACTCGAACCAATCCCGTGTGTCCCAAGCCTAACTCACGAGTAGATTCCAACTACTCGACTTGTACCGAAGTCCTATGAATCATTAAGCATAGCCTGTCTAATCGAGGTCTTAGACACTACCCTCACTCTTATAGGAAAATTCTGGATATGCAAGTAGGGTCCCATCCATCCTACACCTAATGCACATTCATACTTCACACTAGACATGCAAACAAAGCAAAACTTTATAAAAGGGGTTAATGCAAACCGGGGCTTGCCTTGTTGCTGCTGGTCAGTGGTTAGGCCTTCATCCGGAAGAAGGAAGTTGAGCACTTCCGGAGTCTCCTCGCCTTCAGCGACTACATGTTAAGGAGATACTACATGTCAATTCAAATGCAATGTTTAGAATTGAATGAGTAATTACTATAATTCTAGCTAACCCTCCCCTTTGGCTATGAAATTTTTATGGTGGCTTGGTAAGATCTTAATCAGAGTCTTGACCAAGTTTCATTTGAAACAAAGTTCATTTGAGCCTTGTACAAAAAAAGCCTATTTGGTTAATATTAGAGCCTCTAAAGAATTCCAGGGGCTTTCATGGCTCCAACCATTACTTTCTGGAAACTAGAATTTGATATGGTTCTAATGGAATTAGTTTCATGTCATTTGAAGAAATCTAGAGGAAGTTATGCCCTAAACAAGATTTGAGAAAATCTGAAAAATGTTTCTGTACATTTTCTATTTTCTCAGGGCAGTTCACTTAATCACCCCATTAGGGGGACTAATTAACTCGAATGGGTCTGAAAATTTTACTGTGACTCAATGATTTTCCAATAAACCTTCCAGCCAAATTTCAGAATTTTTCATAAAGTAATTCTCCAGATAAAATTCCTAACAGTTTAAACTTTAGGGATTTAATTCTGGAAAACTATTAAATTTCATGAGCTGAAATTTATATTCCTGGAAAGTACTCAAAATTATGAGTTCAGCAAAATTTGGTTCACTGAATTTGGATCTCCCTAGCACAAGTTCTATGCATTTGATGTTTGCACTAAAACTGGAAAATTCCCAAAATGTTTAAACCCTGCGGGTGGGTCCCACCACCCGCCTTCTTCCTCCTTGCGCGCGCCCGCGAGTTCAGCGGCGGTGTACTCCGGCGAGGTTCGCTGGAACTGCCTTCCCGACCGCCCTCAGCGCTAGAACTGGCCGCCTAGCCTTATCTCGCCATGTGGAACTTGCCTCGGGGGTCGGAGCTCGCCGGCGGTGACCGGAAACGGCCGTGCGACGTCCACCGCAGAGGTTAGGGCTCCGGCGAGGTCATTCTCGCACTCTGAGGCATGAAAAGGTTTACGGTTTGCTCGGGGAGCACCAGTGGGTCACGAGGAACCCGACGTGAGCAGGCTCGGAAGCTAAAAATGTTTGCAAACCCACTCTCGACGGTGACCCGAGCCGTGTTTGCACCGGCGGCTATGGAAACTGCTATAACTCGGCCATTCATGGACGGTTTTGCTCAGTTCTTCCTCGAGGAGGGGCGCTAGGAGGTGTAGGAGCTACTTGCGAGCTAGCTTGATCATTGACTCAGCGTGTACGCTGAATTTTGGGTTTTTGCCGAGCTCGGTCAGTTGCACTAGGGTTCGGGACTTTCTAAAATTCTTGCTACCCGATGGGTTATTTTCTGAATGGTTCGCGGCTACACCATATAGGGATCCCCACGCACCTTTATTTTGTAGAACACGGTCAACGAAGATGGCCGGATGGGGTTGTCACTAGTGAGCTGATGCACGGATCCGCCGGTTCCTCCCGGTTTCTCGACTTCGACGGCTTACACCGCTCACAATCGAGTGCATCTTGCTGGAGCAGCACGGGGAACAGCTAGAGCACGCCTTGGCGCTTCTTTTTGCTGTAGGGACCATGGGTGCTCGATGATCAGCACGGGTGCACGCCGGGGCTCGGAGGCGCGGACGCTGGCGGCAGATTTTTCGTGCGCGCGGACGCTGGGCAGAGCAGCGCAGGCGAGGGAGGCAGCGAACTCAGTTTGTGCTGTGTACGTGGTGATCGGGAGGGGGGCGCGAGCTAATCCAGGCGCGCGCTGGCGAGGCCGTGAGGCAGCAACCAGTCCCGGCGGCTGACCGACGAGCACCGAGTCGGTTCCCTGCTGATCACAGTCACTGACCAGTGGACCTCCCCCTCTAATTCCTTTTCCAATTTTTCATTTGCTGTTTTTGCTGAAAATATCCCCAGCTACTCATAATTAACTGTGAGACTTAAGCACCAAGTCACAGTTTGAATTTGGTTTCCAAAATTTGGATTTGGTTTGGCTATATTTGCTTCACATTTGAACTGAAATTCAAATTCAGTTTTGAATTATTGCACATTTGGCTCCCGACAAGATGATGTCCAATGGGGATGAAAATCAGTGGACTAACTCAGAAAAATGCGCTGAGTTTGAATATGAAGTCAGCTTTTGAAGTCAAGTGATTAAAGTTGCTGCAATTTGAATTTACATTCAAATTGGCCTCTTTTTCAAATGCCTCCAAAAGGGCCTCAAAAAGTGTTGGATTGGCATGAAATTTGGCCTGAACCTTCCCAAGACTATTTAAGTTCTAGGGGTGAGCTCAACCTCTAATGCTCATGTGTAGAAATTCTACTTGTGAAAGTTAGGGCTTTCCCCTCTAATCACCCTTTTGATGGAGGTTACTTGCTCTTCACAAGATATCCACAACAAAAGCTGTGGTGTTGTGAGGTGATGAAAAATTTTGCAAGTCCCTTTTCTTGGGCTTTTACATCCCTCCCCCCTTAAAAGAATCTCGTCCCAAGATTACAAAAGAAGAGGCAGCGATGTAATAGGAACTCACCCGTGCTGAGACGCCATGAACTCCGGGTAATTTGAGCGAAGGAATTCCTCGCTCTCCCACATCGCTTCTTCGGCGGTGTGGTTGCTCCAGAGCATCTTGTAGAACCACAACGTTCGGCTACGCATGGTCCGGGCCTTCTCATCAATAATTGCCACCGGATATTCTTCATACGTCAAATCCGGTTGCAGCTCGCCGATGTCTTCAGTGGGAACAGCAGCCGTATGCTTCAGACATTTTTGCAGTTGTGAAACATGGAAAACGTCATGAACACCAGCAAGAGATGCCGGTAGCTCCAGTCTATACGCCGCTGGTCCACACTTCTCGGTGATAGCATAGGGTCCAATGAATCAGGGAGCGAGTTTCCCCTTCACACCAAACCGGTGCACGCCCTTCATCCGAGATACACGGAGGTACACGTGCTCCCCGACATCAAAGTGCAGCGGCCTACGCCTCTTATCAGCGTAGCTTTTCTGCCGGGATTGAGCGGCCTTCAAGTTTTCTTAAATCATGCTAACACGCTCTTCAGCGTCATTCACCACATCAACACCGAATGTGACCCTTTCACCGGACTCGCACCAGTTCAATGTGGTGCGGCATTTGCGACCACAGAGAGCTTCATATGGTGCCATCTTGATACTCGCCTAATAGCCATTATTGTACGAGAATTCTGTTAACGGTAGGTGATCATCCCAGTTCCTACCGTGGTGGATGGTGCATTGCTCTCAACATGTCTTCTAGTACTTGGTTCACCCTCTCGGTTTGGCCATCTGTCTGAGGGTGATAGGCGGAGCTTCTAATCAGCTTAGTACCCAAAGCAGCGTGCAACTGCTCCCAAAAGCGAGATACAAATAATGCACCTCGGTCTGAGACTATGGTCTTGGTTACTCCATGCAAGCATAGGATTCTTGCAATATATAACTCCGCATATCTGTTGGCATGGAAATGTGTATGCACGGGAATGAAGTGAGCCGACTTGGTTAACCGGTGAACAATCACCCAAACGGAATCATGCTTGTTGGAAGTTAGGGGTAATCCCACAATGAAATCCATGCTCACATCCTCCCATTTCCATGCTGGGATTTTCAGGGGTTGCAGCACCCCTGATTTCCTCATATGATCAGCTTTCACTTGTCTACACGTATCACACTCGGATACGTACTTAGCCACTTCCCGCTTCATCCGTGTCCACCAAAATTTCTTTTTCAAATCTTGGTACATTTTGTTGCTGCCTGGATGAATGGAGTATTTGGACAAGTGAGCTTCATCAAGAATCTTCTTCCTAAGCTCCATATCCCGGGGTACGACTATGCGGTCATTGAACCATAGCATCCCCTCATCATCTTTCCGGAAACATTTGATCTCCCCGTTGTCTATCCATCTCCGGAGATGTGCCATACCCTTATTAGTCTTCTGAGCTGTAATGATGTCCTCCCTAATAGTAGGGATGAGGGCAAGATTGTAGAGTGATCCATAAGGAACCAAGTATAAACTCGGCTCTTCCTCCTCCACCAGTGTAATGGTGAGGTTATGGACATGTGACTTCTGACTCAGCGCGTCGGCAACCACATTCGCCTTGCTGGGGTGGTAATGAATCTCAATCTCATAGTCTTTGATTAGTTCTAACCACCTCCTTTGCCTCATATTCAGCTCCTTCTGGGTAAAAATATACTTTAAGCTCTTGTGGTCGGTGTAGAGATGCACCAAGTTCCCCAGGAGATAGTGCCTCCACATTTTCAGCGCCAACACCACAGCAGCAAGCTCAAGATCATGAGTTGGGTAATGCTGCTCATGGTTCCGAAGTTGGCGTGAGCCATATGCGACCACATGTCCTTCCTGCATCAACACGCAGCCGAGCCCAATACCGGACGCATTACAATACACGTCGAAGGGCTTGGTTGTATCCGGTTGAGCTAAGACTGGGGCTGTTGTGAGATGCTTCACTAATGCTTGGAACGCTCCTTCACACGCCATGTCCCAAACATATTTTTCCCTTCTTCAGCAATTCTGTCATCGGCTTAGCAAGCTTGGAGAAGCTTGGAATGAATCTCCGATAGTATCCCGCTAAACCAAGGAAGCTTCTGACTTCATGGACTGAAGTGGGAGCTTTCCATTTCAGCACTTGCTCGATTTTGCTTGGGTCAACCGCAATGCCTTCCGCTGAGATGATATGCCCCAAAAATGGCACCTGGCTGATCCAAAACTCACATTTGCTGAACTTGGCGTAGAGCTTGTGGTCTTGCAATCGTTGAAGAACGATCCTCAAGTGTTCGGCGTGTTATGCTTCTGTCTTGGAGTAAACCAAGATATCATCAATGAACACCACCACGAACTTGTCCAGCTCCAGCATGAACACCGAGTTCATGAGATACATGAAATGGGCTGGAGCATTAGTGAGACCAAAAGACATGACGAGATATTCATATAAGCCATATCTCGTCGAGAAGGCCGTCTTCGGAATATCCTCCGCCCGGATTTTTATCTGATGATATCCAGAGCGAAGGTCCATCTTGGAGAACACACTTGCACCCACAAGTTGATCAAACAAAATGTCAATGCAGGGCAGTGGGTATTTATTCTTGATGGTGACGGCGTTGAGTGGCCGGTAGTCCACACACAGCCTCGAGGTTTCATCCTTCTTCTTTACGAACAGTGCCGAGCATCCCCAAGGCGAGGAGCTCGGCCTAATGAAACCTTTACTCAACAGATCATTGAGCTGCTCTCTCAATTCAGCCAGCTCGTTCGGAGCCATTTTGTATGGTCTCCGTGATATGGGCGTAGTCCCGGGTGCAAGCTCATTCTTGAACTCGACATCCCGCTCAGGTGGCATGCCCGGAAGATCATCCGGAAACACGTCGGGGTATTCCCGGACTACGGGGATGTCCTCTAACTTGAGAGCTTCAGTATTATTGATTGCTGAAACTTCTCGGACTGGATTGTCTAATAGGAGGGACTGCGGACGGTGTAGTGGGGAGTTGAGGTGAACCGTCCATGATAATGTTTCCAGGACAGCGCCATGGTAGCTTAGCCATGACATCCCTAAGATTGCATCAATCTTCTGTCCCTCAAGAATAATCATAGTGGTGGGATATATCTTCCCACCTAAGCACAATGGTGCTTTCGGAATCATCATAGTTGCTGAAATCTTTCCTCCCGGTGAGCAGATCATATAAGAACACTCAGTGGGAAAGGCTTCCAGTTGATGCTTAACCACATATGATGCACTTATGAAGTTGTTGGTCGCACCCGAAGCAAATAATATGATGATTGCCTGGTCGTTGAGAGTGAACGTACCCGCCAGCACGTTGTCTCCCTCTGGGGCGTCCTCATTGTCGAGGTTGCGAACGCCCCCAGTCTGCTGACCAACCTTATTGACCGTAGGTCGGCCTCGAGCACCACCCTGGAACTGGGCTTGCCCGCTGCTCTGCTGCCCCTGGGGACAGTCCTTCGAGAAATGGCCCGCCTGGCCACACGTAAAACAAGTGTAGCGGGGCGGTCCTCCGCTGATCGGTGGACAGACCTGGGGCGCGTTGTGGCGGTGGAAACGCCCGGGGTGTCGTCTGCTGCTGCTGTTGCGGTCGCGGTGGTGGCATTGGCGGTCAGAACAGGGGTGACTGGAAAAAACAACCCCCGAACTGCTGCGGTCGCGCCGGCGGATGCCACTGCTGTCCGGATGGTGTCCGATACACCATGCGGTACTTCTGGGGAGCGCCACCCCCACTGCTGGTGGAGTGCTGCGCTTCCGCTGCTCAGCCGCCAACTCCCGCTGAGCATCTTCTTGCATGATCGCGGCGTTGACTAGATCATTGAACGTGCCGCGATTGCATTGGACGAGATGCGTCTTCATCTCGGGGTGTAAACCCCGATAGAAGTGCTCCCGCTTCTTCTCCTCGGTGGAGACGTAATCTGACGCATATTGCACCAGATGGTTGAAGGCACGGGAGTAGTCATGGGCACTCCTTCCGCCCTGCTTCAGTTCCAAGAACTCTTGGAACTTCCGCTTCATTATCGCGGGACGGATATGGTAGACGCGGAACGCCTCCCGGAATTCTTCCCACTCCACGGCATGGCCAGCCGGACGTGAGGCGACATAATTTGCCCACCACGCACCAGCGGCACCGTGAAGCTGCTGCGCCGTGAACAGAGTCTTTTGCTGCTCCGTACATTGAAGCAGCCCGAACTCGGACTCGATTGTCCGCAGCCAGTTGTTGGCCTCCAGGGATTCTGCTACTTCTGTGAACACCGGAGGGTGCGTACTCAAGAAGTCCGAGTATGTCACCTCACGGGGCTCACGAGGCCCCCTCTCTTGATGCCCCCCGCCTGGGACGTATTCTGCACGATCGTGCGGAGCAGGTCGGTCTGCTCCTCACGATTCCCCACCAGTGCCGCTATCACATCTGCTAGGGTAAGCGGAGGCGGCGGTGGTGGTTGTTGCTGCGGGGTGCTGTCTTAGGCAGGTGGCTGGGAGTCATCACACCCCTGCTGGCTAGAGCGACCAACCTCATGCGTGGTCCGAGTGCGAACCATCTGCAACCATACGACAATAAATGTAAAAGCCCAAGAATAGGGACTTGCAAAAAACTTTTCATCACCTTACAACACCATAGTTTTTGTTGTGGATATCTTGTGAAGAATTGTGAAGAGCAAGTAACCTCCATCAAAAGGATGGTTAGAGGGGAAAGCCCTAACTTTCACAAAGTAGGATTCCTACACATGAACATGAGAGGTTGAGCTCACCCCTAGAACTTAAAAAGTCTTGGGAAGGTTCAGGCCAAATTCCATGTGAATCCAACACTTTTGGAGGCATTTGAAAAAGAGGCCAATTTGAATATAAATTCAAATTGCAGCAACTTTCATCAGTTAAATTCAAAAGTTAGCTTCACATTCAAATTCAGCACATTTTTATGAGTTAATCCACCAATTTTTATCCCCATTGGAGTTCATCTTGTCGGGAGCTAAATTTGCAAGAATTCAAAACTGAATTTGAATTTCAGTTCAAACAGGAAGCAAATTTAGCCAAACAAGGTTCAAATTTGAGAACTCAAATTCAAACCAACACTTGGGGGCTAAGTCTCACATTCAATGGTGAGTATCTGGGGATATATTCAGCAAAAACAGAAATGAAAAAGTGGGAAAAAGAAATGAGAGAGGAGGCCCACATGTCAGCAGACTTCACTCTGAAGTTTTCCCTCGGGTGATATTTCCTTCGACCGAAGCCGCGCGCGCCAGCACGACCGCGCCCCGACCGCCAGCAGCGCTCGGGCGTCCACCTCACGGTGAAAAATCGTGGCTCAAAGGCCAGTGCATGAGCTGCTTCGCCTCTACTTCGGTTTCCCGAGTGAACACGAGCAGATACCAAGCTACTCTCCCGTGTCCACGCAAGAACTCGACGCCGCCTCCTCTGATCGCCGGTGACCTGCCGATCCCGACGGTTTCACGCGCCGTCAACAGAGAAGAAAAGGTGCGCCTACTTGTGCTGAAGCCATAGGAGGAAACCGTGCGCCAGTTCCGGCGATGTAGAGAGATAATTCCTGGTTTTCCTCCTCGGTACATGTTAGCGTTAGAATTCGGTCTACGGCGAAATTTGTTGCACAGGAGCAACCGCCAATCAAGCAATAGCGTACATACGCTCTAGAATACCTAGCGCACCTCCTCGATCAAGTAGCAGCCAGTTCCATGCACTAGGGCCTTAGTTCTGTCAAAATTTTGGCTCGGCGGCGGAGAACAGGGCACCTCGCCGGTGAGGTCGTAGTTGCGGCCATTTTCACAGGGATCGGCGCCCATGTCCGTGATCAGCAGGTGTCAGTGGAGCTCCCCGAGCAAACCGCGTCGAAAAAGGTGCAGGGGACGCCGAGTTCGACGTCGCCGATGAGCTCCCGTCTGCTGTTACCGTCGGGAGCACTGTTTCGGCTGTTGCTGAGCTCTGATGAGGGCACCACCGTGTTCCCCCGGCCGAGATATGCACAGGCGGTGAGTTTCATCGGAGGTCGGGCAGCAGAACGCCCGGTGGTGATTAAGAGGACTGCCCGGAGAAAATAGAAAAATGAACAGAAACATTTTTCAGATTTTCTCAAAAACTTGTTTAGGGCATAACTTCCTCTAGAAGTCTTCAAATTACATGAAACCAATTCCATTAGAACCATCTTAAGTTCTAGTTTCCAGCAAATAATGGTTGGAGCCATGAAAAACCCTCGAATTACTTGGAGGCTCAAACATTGACCAAATAGGCTTCCATTTGTACAAAGCTCAAATGAACTTTGTTTCAAATGAAACTTGGTCAAGACTCTAGTTAGGACCATACCAAGCCACCCTAAAAAAATTTCAAAGCCAAAGGGGAGGGCTAGCTAGAGTTATCGTAATTACTTATTCAAGTTTACACATTGCATTTGAATTAACATGTAGCATCTCATTAACGTGTAGTCGCTGAAGGCGAGGAGACTCCAGAAGTACTTGACTTCCTTCTCCCGGACAAAGACCTAACCACTGACCAGCAGCAACAAGGCAAGCCCCGGTTTGCATTAACCCTTTTTATAAATGTTTGCTTTGTTTACATGTCTAGTGTGAAGTATGAATGTGCATTAGGTGTAGGATGGATGGAACCCCACTTGCATAACCAGAAATCTCCTATAAGAGTGAGGGTAGTGTCTAAGACCTCGCGTAGACATGCTATGCTTAATGATTCATAGGACTTCGGTACAAGTCGAGTAGTTGGAATCTACTCGCGAGTTAGGCTTGGGACACACGGGTTTGGTTCGAGTGATGTGAGATCACTTTAGTAATCAAAATGAGACTAGACAGGGCTAGGGCGCAGCAAGAGGAAGTCTTGTGTGCGCAGCCCTGTCCGTGTCGATTGAGGACCGATCCATGTGCGGCCCTGCTGAGCAAGTATTGAACGTACCGAAGGCATATCGGATATATGGGCCCCGATAAACCGATGTAACCTAAACCTACGGACGTCGAGGCATAGCACACTGATTTATAGGTGTAGGTTGAGGGCAGCAAGGTGGAAATCCGCTAACGGGCATAGAGAGATGCTGCGTGTAGGGAACCTCCTGCTCGTTTCGGTGCGACCGGTTCGACGTTTGGCCTGTTGGGTGAAAGGTTGTCCCGTACGACATCGAGTGAGCGTGTTGTGCAGCGCCACGGGTGGGCGTACGTGACGTGCTCTTTGGGTTTCCCTGCAGGTGTATATCGAGTCGATTCGCCGTCCCTCGCGGTGACGAGTACCGCTTGTTCACTGCGTCGTAACGTAGATAATTTATGCAATGTTATGATTGAATTCTGCTGTATGATATAATTGTATGTTACATGTGTGCCACAAAATATTGCTTACTAAATTTCAGATTCATGAACTGTTAACTTGTGGCTAAAAGATGAACTAAGGATAAACTATAGGCGTGTCCGTTTTCTGAAATGTTACCATCCCATGTTCATCGTACCCTACATGTAGAGTTTCATGCTTAGGTGAGTCGGTTAAGTCTTGTTGAGCCATCGTGCTCACGGTTGCTGCTTAAGTGTTTTCAGGTGAGGAGCCACCCACGGACTCGGGTTACGAGTCCACCGGTGAAGGTTACCCTCCGTCAGGGACCACGGCTAAGTGGGAGCCGTACACGCTGCGCTTTGCTGAGGAGTGCATCTAGTGTGGGTTGCCCTAGGGCTGCGCAACCGACTTTTACTAGATAGGCGGCCGTGAGTTGTACCAATTAAAACTTCCGCTGTGTAATATAAACAATAGTTTGCAACTGAAGATAGTACCTGTTTGTACAGTTCAGTTGATTTCCCATGTAATAAAAGGTGTCCTTATGATGCGGCACCACCCTCTGCGATCCTGGATAAGCGGATTCCGGTCCCCCACATCCTGGTATCAGAGCTGCATTGGGGATAGCACAGTACTTAAGGACTGTATTACGGGAAAACTTAGGCTTACGGTGAGAATTCGGTAGTTTGCCTAAGTAAGGACTATATTAGCATAGTTACTTAAAGTGGCAAGACTAACATATGTGTTATAATTCTGAATTTTAATTGTAACGACGCACCTACGCTCTGGTAAGAATGGTAAGGAACGCCACCGAAAGCGGTTCAATTTCGGTTAGCTCCCCTGACGAGGAACGTGGTTCAGGGATAGGTCTCACAGCTTGGTGTGAGACGTTAATATGAAACTCTTGGACTCTTCATGTTCCTGAGTTCATATGAAACGCTGATCCCTAGCGTGCATTAGGCAAGTAAGTGGAGACCCCATCGTGTGGTCGGTAACGCGAGAGTGTGTTCGTCTGGAATTAGCCCAGGAGGACATACGTAGCGCTTGCCATCGGCGCGCCCTGCAGGGAAGTAGGTGGTATCTGTTGGGTTGATAACATTCACAGCCGTGACGACCCGTTCATGATCTACTCGGGTTCCCCGTCCTGTGGTGTTGAAACACGATCATGTAGCTTGAGACGTGACTTAACTCAAGGACGGCCGTATGACAATGATACGGGTGTTTGTATTTACTTTTAAATATGGATCTGCCTGAAATGGAAATAACCATTGAGTGCACCATTATTGTGTGGTTTTCTGCAGGTACTAACAACGTATGTATTCCGTGTAATATACGTGTGCGAGAGCCCGTTTAGTGCCACAAATGAGACGTGTACGCCGGTATAATCCGGTTAGGATTTTTCTTTTGTGAGGAACATAGTACCGACATATCATAAACATTTGCATGAAAGATAATGATAACAAGGAATTAAAAATCACTAAGTTTCAACATTTAGGACCCTGGTTGGGTAGAAAAATTCGATAGTTGACCAGTGTAGTTCCAAAGGATTGAAAAACAGAGTGCTCTATTTTGGGCAGCAAGTTTGCTGAACTTTGACAGGGAATAACTCACAGATTATTTAGCCAATGGAGGTGTGGGATATAGTTCTGGAAAGGTAATTAAGTACTCTACAACTTTGTTGTAGACTTCCATAGCTGAATCACATCTTAAGGTGGCCTAAGTCCCGAGGGATGTAAACTGTCCAGAACCAGGACAGATCCAAAACACCCTCTGGACTGTTCTGTTTTTCAAGCATAACTATCATATGATACATGTTTAGAAAGGGTATAAGATGCGTTACATCTTTGTAACTCAAGGTTTCTGAAATTTCAGAAGAGAATTCAGTGGAAATCAGAGTTGAAAAGAGCAACTTCCAAAAAGAGGTGCTGTTGAAATTCTTCCAGAAATTCTGTTGACTTTGAATTACCATAACTTTTTAACCAGAGCTGATCTGGGTCAAATGAATACTCGTTGGAAAGATACTGAAGTGAACTTTAACTTTGGTATTCAACTTGAGTCATGAAGATGCCCAGAACCATATCAAAAATCTTGGATTTGCAGAAACTAGTCATTCTGACAGAGGAATGACAGTTGAACTCATTTGGGAGATTGTTGTACCCTAGGGGGTTTAAGTACGTCCAATGGGGTAGAACATACTCATGAGTGGTTATCTTCAACTAGTGAAAGATTGAGTATATGATTTACTCAAGTTTCTTTCGCTAGAGACCATGTTTGTGTCATATTGAAGATAAAAGGGTGGTATACGTGATGACCAAGCGATAGTAACGTCTCGTAGTGACCAAACCTTGTTGTGGTGAGCTTACAAAGAGGAGGTTCATCAAGTTGGATTTAACTAGCTTGTATTTGGTCTGGTAATGGTATAGCTTGTGCAAAGTTATTACATTATCCGTATACGAGATGTATCACATGTTTTAATGTCATTATGTTTTACGCCTATTTTATTGGACTGCATGCAATATGTTGCGGGACTGATGTTTAATGCCGTATGGTTGCAGATGGTTCGCACTCGGACCACGCACGAGACTGGTGGCTCTAGCCAGCAGGGAGGCGATGACTCCCAGCCATCTGCCTACGACAGCACCCCGCAGCAACAACCACCACCGCCGCCTCTGCTTACCCTAGCGGATGTGATAGCGGCACTGGTGGGGAATCGTGAGGAGCAGACCGACCTGCTCCGCACGATTGTGCAGAATACGTCCCAGGCGGGGGGCGTCAATAGAGGGGGCCTCGTGAGCCCCGTGAGGTGACGTACTCAGACTTCATGAGTACGCACCCTCCAGTGTTCACTGAAGCAGAAGAACCACAGGAGGCCGACAATTGGCTGCGGACAATAGAGTCCAAGTTCGGGCTGCTCCAATGCACGGAGCGGCAAAAGACTCTGTTCGCGGCGCAGCAGCTTCACGGTGCCGCTGGTGCGTGGTGGGCGAACTATGTCGCGTCACGTCCAGCTGGCCATGCCGTGGAGTTGGAAGAGTTCCGGGAGGCGTTCCGCGCCTATCATATTCCTCCCGGGATAATGAAGAGGAAGTTCCAAGAATTCTTGGAGCTGAAGCGGCGCGGGAGGAGTGCTCACGACTACTCCCGTGCCTTCAACCATCTGGCGCAATACGCGTCGGATTATGTCTCCACTGAGGAGAAGAAGCGGGAGCATTTCTATCGGGGGTTACACCCCGAGATGAAGACACATCTCGCCCAAAGCAATCGCGGCACCTTCAATGACAATGTCAATGCCGCGATAATGCAAGAAGATGCTCAGCGGGAGTTGGCGGCTGAGCAGCGGAAGCGCAGCACTCCGCCCAGCGGTGGGGGTGGCGCTCCCCAGAAGTACCGCATGGTGTATCGGACACCATCCGGACAGCAGTGGCATCCACCGGCGCGACCTCAGCGGTTCGTGGGTCGTCCTTTTCAGTCACCTCCGTTCCGACCACCGATGCCACCACCGAGACAGCAGCAGCAGCAGCAGACGACACCCCGGACGTTCCCACCGCCACAACGCACCCCGGGTTTCCGTCCGCCGATCAGCGGAGGACCGCCCCGCTTCACTTGCTTCACGTGTGGCCAGGCGGGCCATTTCGCGAAGGACTGTCCCCAGGGGCAGCAAAGCAGCGGGCAAGCCCAGTTCCATGGCAGTGCTCGAGGCCGACCTCCAGTCAAGAAGGTTGGTCAGTGGACTGGGGGTGTTCGCAACCTCGACAATGAGGACGCTCCGGAGGGAGACAACGTGCTGGCGGGTACGTTCACTCTCAACGACCAAGCGATCATCATTTTATTCGATTCTGGTGCAACCCACAGTTTTATAAGTGCATCCTATGTGGCTAAGCATCAAATGCAAGTCTTCCCAACCGACTGCACATATATGATCTGCTCACCGGGAGGGAAGATTTCAGCAAATATGATGATTCCAAAAGCATCTCTGTGCTTAGGTTGGAAGCTATATCCCACCACCTTGATAATCCTTACGGGGCAAAAGATTGATGCAATCTTAGGGATGTCATGGCTAAACTACCATGGCGCGGTCCTGAATACTCGGACACGGACGGTTCATCTGAATTCTCCATTCCACCGTCCACACTCCATGGTGTTAGACAATCCAGTCCAGGAAGTTTCGGAAATTAATAATGCTGAAGCTCTCAAGTTAGAGGACATCCCCGTAGTCCGGGAGTACCCCGACGTGTTCCCGGATGATCTTCCGGGCATGCCACCTGAGCGGGATGTCGAGTTCAAGATTGAGCTTGCACCCGGGACTACGCCCATATCATGGGGACCATATAAAATGGCTCCGAACGAGCTGGCTGAACTGAAAGAACAGCTCAATGATCTGTTGAGCAAAGGTTTCATTGGGCCGAGTTCCTCGCCTTGGGGATGCTCGGCGCTGTTCGTAAAGAAGAAGAATGAAACCTTGAGGATATGTGTGGACTACCGGCCGCTCAACACCATCACCATCAAGAATAAGTACCCACTGCTCCGCATTGACATTTTGTTTGACCAACTTGTGGGTGCAAGTGTTTTCTCCAAGATGGACCGTCGCTCTGGATATCATCAGATAAAAATCCGGGCGGAGGATATCCCGAAGACGGCTTTCTCGACGAGATATGGCTTATATGAATATCTCGTCATGTCTTTTGGTCTCACAAATGCTCCAGCCCATTTCATGTATCTCATGAACTCGGTGTTCATGCCGGAGCTGGACAAGTTCATTGTGGTGTTCATTGATGATATCATGGTTTATTCCAAGACAGAAGCAGAACACACCGAACACTTGAGGATCGTTCTTCAACGATTGCGAGACCACAAGCTCTATGCCAAGTTCAGCAAATGAGAGTTTTGGATCAGCCAAGTGTCGTTCTTGGGACATATCATCTCAGCAGAAGGCATTGCGGTTGACCCAAGCAAAATAGAGCAAGTGCTGAAATGAAAAGCTCCCACTTCAGTCCATGAAGTCAGAAGCTTCCTCGGGTTAGCGGGATACTATCGGAGATTCATTCCCAGCTTCTCCAAGCTCGCTAAGCCAACAACAGAATTGCTGAAGAAGGGAACGAAATATGTTAGGAACACGGCATGTGAAGGAGCGTTCCAAGCATTAGTGAAGCATCTCACCACAGCCCCGGTCTTAGCTCAACCGGATATAACCAAGCCCTTCGACGTGTATTGTGACGCGTCCGGTATTAGGCTTGGCTGCGTGTTGATGCAGGAAGGACGTGTGGTCACATATGGCTCATGCCAACTTCGGAACCATGAGCAGCACTATCGGACTCATGATCTTGAGCTTGCTGCTGTGGTTTTGACGTTGAAAATGTGGAGGCACTATCTCCTGGGGAATTTGGTGCATCTCTACACCAACCACAAGAGCTTGAAATACATCTTCACCCAGAAGGAGCTGAATATGAGGCAAAGGAGGTGATTAGAACTAATCAAAGATTATGAAATTGAGATTCATTACCACCCCGGGAAGGCGAATGTGGTTGCCAACGCGCTGAGTCGGAAATCACATGTCCATCACCTCACCATTACACCGGTGGAGGAGGAAGAGCCGAGTTTATACTTGGTTCCTTATGGATCGCTTTACAACCTTGCCCTCATCCCTACTATTAGGGAGGACATCATTGCAGCTCAGAAGATTGATAAGGGTATGGCACATCTCCGGAGACGGATAGACAATGGGGAGATCAAGTGTTTCCGGAAAGATGATGAGGGGACGCTATGGTTCAATGACCGCATAGTCGTACCCCGGGATATGGAACTGAGGAAGAAGATCCTTGATGAAGCTCACTTGTCTAAATACTCCATTCATCCGGGCAGCAACCAAATGTACCAAGATTTGAAAAAGAAATTTTGGTGCACACGGATGAAGCGGGAAGTGGCGAAGTACGTATCTGAGTGTGATACGTGTAGACGAGTGAAAGCTGATCATATGAAGAAATCAGGGCTGCTGCAACCCCTGAAAATCCCTGCATGGAAATGGGAAGATGTCAGCATGGATTTCATTGTGGGATTACCCTTGACTTCCAACAAGCATGATTCCATTTGGGTAGTCGTTGATCGGTTAACCCAGACGGCTCACTTCATCCCAGTGCATACACGTTACAATGCCGGCAAATATGCGGAGCTATACATAGTGAAGATTCTATGTTTATATGGAGTACCCAAGACCATAGTCTCAGACCGAGGTGCATTATTTGTATCTCGCTTTTGGGAGCAGTTGCACGCTGCTCTGGGTACTAAGCTGATTAGAAGCTCCGCCTAACAACCTCAGACAGATGGGCAAACAGAGAGGGTGAACCAAGTTCTAGAAGACATGTTGAGAGCATGTGCCATCCACCACGGTAGGAACTGGTATGATCACCTACCGTTGGCAGAATTCTCGTACAATAACGGCTATCAAGCGAGTATCAAGATGGCACCCTACGAAGCTCTCTACGGTCGCAAGTGCCGCACCCCATTAAACTGGTGCGAGTCCGGTGAAAGGGTCACCTTCGGGGTTGATGTGGTGAACGACGCCGAAGAGCGTGTTCGGATGATTCAAGCCAACTTGAAGGACGCTCAATCGCGGCAGAAAAGCTACGCTGATAAGAGGCGTAGACCGCTGCACTTTGACGTCGGGGAACACATGTATCTCCGTGTGTCTCCGATGAAAGGCGTGCACCGGTTCGGTGTGAAGGGGAAACTCGCTCCCCGTTTTATTGGACCCTATGCTATCACCGAGAAGTGTGGACCAGCGGCGTATAAGCTGGAGCTACCAGCATCTCTTGCTGGTGTCCATGACGTTTTCCATGTTTCACAACTGCGAAAATGTCTGAAGCATACAGCTGCTGTTCCTACCGAAAACATCAGCGAGTTGCAACCGGATTTGTCGTATGATGAATATCCGGTGGCAATTATTGATGAAAAAGCCCGGACCACACGTAGCCGAATGTTGTGGTTCTACAAGATACTCTGGAGCAACCACACTGCCGAAGAAGCAACGTGGGAGAGCGAGGAATTCCTTCGCTCAAATTACCCGGAGTGCATGGCGTCTCAGCACGGGTAAGTCCCTATTGCATCGCTGTCTCTTCTTTTGTAATCTCGGGACGAGATTCTTTTAAGGGGGGAGGGACGTAAAAGCCGAAAGGGACTTGCAAAAAACTTTTCATCACCTCACAACACCACAGTTCTTGTTGTGGATATCTTGTGAAGAATTATGAAGAGCAAGTAACCTCCATCAAAAGGATGATTAGAGGGGAAAGCCCTAACTTCCACAAAGTAGGATTCCTACACATGAACATGAGAGGTTGAGCTCACCCCTAGAACTTAAAAAGTCTTGGGAAGGTTCAGGCCAAATTCCATGTGAATCCAACACTTTTGGAGGCACTTTTGGAGGCATTTGAAAAAGTGGCCAATTTGAATATAAATTCAAATTGCAGCAACTTTCATCACTTAAATTCAAAAGTTAGCTTCACATTCAAACTCATCACATTTTTCTGAGTTAATGCACCAATTTTCATCCCCATTGGAGTTAATCTTGTCGGGAGCTCAATTTGCAAGAATTCAAAACTGAATTTGAATTTCAGTTCAAACAGGAAGCAAATTTAGCCAAACAAGGTTCAAATTTGAGAACTCAAATTCAAACCAACACTTGGGAGCTAAGTCTCACATTCAATGGTGAGTAGCTGGGGATATATTCAGCAAAAACAGAAATGAAAAAGTGGGAAAAAGAAATTAGAGAGGAGGCCCACATGTCAGCAGACTTCACTCTGAGGTTTTCCCTCGGGTGATATGGGCGTAGTCCCGGGTGCAAGCTCAATCTTGAACTCGACATCCCGCTCAGGTTGCATGCCCGGAAGATCATCCAGAAACACGTCGGGGTATTCCCGGACTACGGGGATGTCCTCTAACTTGAGAGCTTCAGTATTATTGATTGCTGAAACTTCTCGGACTGGATTGTCTAATAGGATGGACTGCGGACGGTGTAGTGGGGAGTTGAGGTGAACCGTCCGTGATAATGTTTCCAGGACAGCGCCATGGTAGCTTAGCCATGACATCCCTAAGATTGCATCAATCTTCTGTCCCTCAAGATTAATCATAGTGGTGGGATATATCTTCCCACCTAAGCACAATGGTGCTTTCGGAATCATCATAGTTGCTGAAATCTTTCCTCCCGGTGAGCAGATCATATAAGAACACTCGGTGGGAAAGGCTTCCAGTTGATGCTTAACCACATATGATGCAATTATGAAGTTGTTGGTCGCACCCGAATCAAATAATATGATGATTGCCTGGTCGTTGAAAGTGAACGTACCCGCCAGCACGTTGTCTCCCTATGGGGCGTCCTCATTGTCGAGGTTGTGAACACCACCAGTCCGCTGACCAACCTTCTTGACCGGAGGTCGGCCTCGAGCACCACTCTGGAACTGGGCTTGCCCGCTGCTCTGCTGCCCCTGGGGACAGTCCTTCAAGAAATGGCCCGCCTGGCCACACGCAAAACAAGTGTAGCGGGGCGGTCCACCGCTGATCGGCGGACAGAAACCCGGGGCGCGTTGTGGCGGTGGAAACGCCCGGGGTGTCGTCTGCTGCTTCTGTTGTGGTCGCGGTGGTGGCATCGGCGGTCGGAACGGGGGTGACTGGAAAAACGACCCCGAACTGCTGCGGTCGCGCCGGCAGATGCCACTGCTGTCCGGATGGTGTCCGATACACCATGCGGTACTTCTAGGGAGCGCCACCCCCACTGCTGGGTGGAGTGCTGCGCTTCCGCTGCTCAGCCGCCAACTCCCGCTGAGAATCTTTTTGCATGATCGTGGCGTTGACTAGATCATTGAACATGCCGCGATTGCATTGGACGAGATGCGTCTTAATCTCGGGGTGTAAACCCCGATAGAAGTGCTCCCGCATCTTCTCCTCGGTGGAGACGTAATCCGACGCATATTGCGCCAGATGGTTGAAGGCACGGGAGTAGTCATGGGCACTCCTCCCGCCCTGCTTCAGTTCCAAGAACTCTTGGAACTTCCGCTTCATTATCCCGGGAGGGATATGGTAGGTGCGGAACACCTCCCGGAATTCTTCCCACTCCATGGCATGGCCAGCCGGACGTGAGGCGACATAATTTGCCCACCACGCACCAGTGGCACCGTGAAGCTGCTGCGCCGCGAACAGAGTCTTTTGCTGCTCCGTACATTGGAGCAGCCCGAACTTGGACTCGATTGTCCGCAGCCAGTTGTCGGCCTCCAGGGATTCTGCTGCTTCTGTGAACACCGTAGGGTGCGTACTCATGAAGTCCGAGTACGTCACCTCACGGGGCTCACGAGGCCCCCTCTCTTGATGCCCCCCGCCTGGGACGTATTCTGCACAATCGTGTGGAGCAGGTCGGTCTGCTCCTCACGATTCCCCACCAGTGCCGCTATCACATCCTCTAGGGTAAGCGGAGGCGGCGGTGGTGGTTGTTGCTGTGGGGTGCTGTCGTAGGCAGGTGGCTGGGAGTCATCACACCCCTGCTGGCTAGAGCCACCAACCTCATGCGTGGTCCGAGTGTGAACCATCTGCAACCATACGACAATAAATGTAAAAGCCCAAGAAAGGGACTTGCAAAAAACTTTTCATCACCTCACAACACCACAGTTCTTGTTGTGGATATCTTGTGAAGAATTGTGAAGAGCAAGTAACCTCCATCAAAAGGATGATTAGAGGGGAAAGCCCTAACTTCCACAAAGTAGGATTCCTACACATGAATATGAGAGGTTGAGCTCACCCCTAGAATTTAAAAAGTCTTGGGAAGGTTCAGGCCAAATTCCATGTGAATCCAACACTTTTGGAGGCACTTTTGGAGGCATTTGAAAAAGTGGCCAATTTGAATATAAATTCAAATTGCAGCAACTTTCATCACTTAAATTCAAAAGTTAGCTTCACATTCAAACTCATCACATTTTTCTGAGTTAATGCACCAATTTTCATCCCCATTGAGTTCATCTTGTCGGGAGCTAAATTTGCAAGAATTCAAAACTGAATTTGAATTTCAGTTCAAACAGGAAACAAATTTTGCCAAACAAGGTTCAAATTTGAGAACTCAAATTCAAACCAACACTTGGGAGCTAAGTCTCACATTCAATGGTGAGTAGCTGGGGATATATTCAGCAAAAACAGAAATGAAAAAGTGGGAAAAAGAAATTAGAGAGGAGGCCCACATGTCAGCAGACTTCACTCTGAGGTTTTCCCTCGGGTGATATGGGCGTAGTCCCTGGTGCAAGCTCAATTTTGAACTCGACATCCCGCTCAGGTTGCATGCCCGGAAGATCATCCGGAAACACGTCGGGGTATTCCCGGAATACGGGGATGTCCTCTAACTTGAGAGCTTCAGTATTATTGATTGCTGAAACTTCTCGGACTGGATTGTCTAATAGGATGGACTGCGGACGGTGTAGTGGGGAGTTGAGGTGAACCGTCCGTGATAATGTTTCCAGGACAGCGCCATGGTAGCTTAGCCATGACATCGCTAAGATTGCATCAATCTTCTGTCCCTCAAGAATAATCATAGTGGTGGGATATATCTTCCCACCTAAGCACAATGGTGCTTTCGGAATCATCATAGTTGCTGAAATCTTTCCTCCCGGTGAGCAGATCATATAAGAACGCTCGGTGGGAAAGGCTTCCAGTTGATGCTTAACCACATATGATGCACTTATGAAGTTGTTGGTCGCACCCGAATCAAATAATATGATGATTGCCTGGTCGTTGAAAGTGAACGTACCCGCCAGCACGTTGTCTCCCTCTGCGGCGTCCTCATTGTCGAGGTTGTGAACGCCCCCAGTCCGCTGACCAACCTTCTTGACCGGAGGTCGGCCTCGAGCACCACCCTGGAACTGGGCTTGCCCGCTGCTCTGCTGCCCCTGGGGACAGTCCTTCGAGAAATGGCCCGCCTGGCCACACGTAAAACAAGTGTAGCAGGGCGGTCCTCCGCTGATCGGCGGACAGAAACCCGGGGCGCGTTGTGGCGGTGGAAATGCCTGGGGTGTCGTCTGCTGCTTCTGTTGCGGTCACGGTGGTGGCATCGGCGGTCGGAACGGGGGTGACTGGAAAAACGACCCCCGAACTGCTGCGGTCGCGCCGGCAGATGCCACTGCTGTCCGGATGGTGTCCGATACACCATGCGGTACTTCTAGGGAGCGCCACCCCCACTGCTGGGTGGAGTGCTGCGCTTCCGCTGCTCAGCCGCCAACTCCCGCTGAGAATCTTCTTGCATGATCGTGGCGTTGACTAGATCATTGAACGTGCTGTGATTGCATTGGACGAGATGCGTCTTCATCTCGGGGTGTAAACCCCGATAGAAGTGCTCCCGCATCTTCTCCTCGGTGGAGACGTAATCCGACGCATATTGCGCCAGATGGTTGAAGGCACGGGAGTAGTCATGGGCACTCCTCCCGCCCTGCTTCAGTTCCAAGAACTCTTGGAACTTCCGCTTCATTATCCCAGGAGGGATATGGTAGGCGCGGAACGCCTCCCGGAATTCTTCCCTCTCCACGGCATGGCCAGCCGGACGTGAGGCGACATAATTTGCCCACCACGCACCAGGGCACCGTGAAGCTGCTGCGCCACGAACAGAGTCTTTTGCTGCTCCGTACATTGGAGCAGCACGAACTTGGACTCGATTGTCCGCAGCCAGTTGTCGGCCTCCAGGGATTCTGCTGCTTCTGTGAACACCGTAGGGTGCGTACTCATGAAGTCCGAGTACGTCACCTCACGGGGCTCACGAGGCCCCCTCTCTTGATGCCCCCCGCCTGGGACGTATTCTGCACAATCGTGCGGAGCAGGTTGGTCTGCTCCTCACGATTCCCCACCAGTGCCGCTATCACATCCCCTAGGGTAAGCGGAGGCGGCGGTGGTGGTTGTTGCTGCGGGGTGCTGTCATAGGCAGGTGGCTGGGAGTCATCACACCCCTGCTGGGTAGAGCCACCAACCTCATGCGTGGTCCGAGTGCGAACCATCTGCAACCATACGACAATAAATGTAAAAGCCCAAGAAAGGGACTTGCAAAAAACTTTTCATCACCTCACAACACCAAAGTTTTTGTTGTGGATATCTTGTGAAGAATTGTGAAGAGCAAGTAACCTCCATCAAAAGGATGATTAGAGGGGAAAGCCCTAACTTTCACAAAGTAGGATTCCTACACATGAAAATGAGAGGTTGAGCTCACCCCTAGAACTTAAAAAGTCTTGCGAAGATTCGGCCCAATTCCATGTGAATCCAACACTTTTGGAGGCACTTTTGGAGGCATTTGAAAAAGAGGCCAATTTGAATATAAATTCAAATTGCAGCAACTTTCATCACTTAAATTAAAAAGTTAGCTTCACATTCAAACTCAGCACATTTTTCTGGGTTAGTACACCAATTTTCATCCCCATTGGAGTTCATCTTGTCGGGAGATAAATTTGCAAGAATTCAAAACTGAATTTGAATTTCAGTTCAAACAGGAAGCAAATTTAGCCAAACAAGGTTCAAATTTGAGAACTCAAATTCAAACCAACACTTGGGGGCTAAGTCTCACATTCAATGGTGAGTAGCTGGGGATATATTGAGCAAAAACTGAAATGAAAAAGTGGGAAAAGGAAATTTGAGAGGAGGCCCACATGTCAGCAGACTTCACTCTGAAGTTTTCCCTCGGGTGATATTTCCTTTGACCGAAGCCGCGCGCGCCAGCACGCGCCAGCAGCGCTCGGGCGTCCACCTCATGGTGAAAAATCGCGGCTCAAAGGCCAGCGCATGAGCTGCTTCGCGTCTCCTTCGGTTTCCCGAGTGAACGCGAGCAGATACCGAGCTACTCTCCCGTGTCCGCGCAAGAACTCGACGCCGCCTCCTCTGATCGCCTGCGACCGGCCGATCCCGAGTGCGAACCATCTGCCGTCAACAAAGAGGAAACCGTGCGCCAGTTCCGGCGATGTAGAGAGAGAATTCCTGGTTTTCCTCCTCGGTACATGTTAGGGTTAGAATTCGGTCTACGGTGAAATTAGATGCACAGGAGCAACCACCGATCAAGCTATAGCGTACATACGCTCTAGAATACCTAGTGCACCTCCTCGATCAAGTAGCAGCCAGTTCCATGCACTAGGGCCATAGTTCTGTCAAAATTTTGGCTCGGCGGCGGAGAACAGGGCATCACGCCGGTGAGGTCGTAGTTGCGGCCGTTTTCACGGGGATCGGCGCCCATGTCCGTGATCAGCAGGTGTCAGCGGAGCTCCCCGAGCAAACCGCGTCAAAAAAGGTGCAGGGGACGATGAGTTCGACGTCGCCGATGAGCTCCCGTCCGCTGTTACCGTCGGGAGCACTGTTCCAGCCGTCGCCGAGCTCTGTTGAGGGCACCACCGTGTTCCCCAGGCCGAGATATGAACAGGCGGTGAGTTTCGTCGGAGTTCGGGCAGCAGAACGCCCGGCGGCGAGTATTCCGGCGAGGTGGGCGGCGGGGAGCCGCGGGAGCGCGAGGTTGAAGAAGCCTCGCGGGCTCCACGTGTCGGCCTCTGCTGAAAACGCCCCGGATCTGCTGTGGCAGCGAGATCCCATGTGACTACGTGAAAAACTCTGCGGACCCCGGTGCGCGATGGCTGAGGTTCTGACACGTAGCCGGGGACCCCACCCGACAGTTTAAACTTTATTTGAATTTTCATATTTGGTTCAAACTTCAAATGCATAGAACTTTTGCTAGGAAGCTCCAAATCCAGTGAACCAAATTTTTCTGAACTAGAATTCTGAGTACTTTCCAGAAATACCAATTTCAGCTCAGGAAACCTAATAGTTTTCCAGAATTAATTCCCTAAAGTTTAAACTGTTGGGAATTTTATCTGGAGAATTACTTTATGAAAAATGCTGAAATTTGGCTGAGAGGGTCTTTGGAAAGTCCTTGAGTCACAGTAAAATTTTCAGAATCATCCCAGTCCATTTAGTCCCCCTAATGGGGTGATTAAGAGGACTGCCCTTAGAAAATAGAAAAATGAACAGAAACATTTTTCAGATTTTCTCAAAAACTTGTTTAGGGCATAACTTCCTCTAGAAGTCTTCAAATTACATGAAACCAATTCCATTAGAACCATCTTAAGTTCTAGGTTCCAGCAAATAGTGGTTGGAGCCATGAAAAACCCTGGAATCACTAAGAGGCTCAAATATTGACCAAATAGGCTTCCATTTGTAGAAAGCTCAAATGAACTTTGTTCTAAATGAAACTTAGTCAAGACTCTGGTTAGGACCATACCAAGCCACCCTAAAAAAATTTCAAATCCAAAGGGGAGGGCTAGCTATAGTTATAGTAATTACTTATTCAAGTTTACACCTTGCATTTGAATTGACATGTAGCATCTCATTAACGTGTAGTCGCCGAAGGCGAGGAGACTCCGGAAGTACTTGACTTCCTTCTCCCGGACGAAGACCTAACCACTGACCAGCAGCAACAAGGCAAGCCCCGGTTTGCATTAACCCATTTTATAAATGTTTGCTTTGTTTACATGTCTAGTGTGAAGTATGAATGTGCATTAGGTGTAGGATGGATGGAACCCCACTTGCATAACCAGAAATTGCCTATAAGAGTGAGGGTAGTGTCTAAGACCTCGCGTAGACAGGCTATGCTTAATGATTCATAGGACTTCGGTACAAGTCGAGTAGATGGAATCTACTCGCAAGTTAGGCTTGGGACACACGGGTTTGGTTCGAGTGATGTGATATCACTTTAGTAATGAAAATGAGACTAGACAGGGCCTAGGGCGCAGCAAGAGGAAGTCTTGTGTGCGCAGCCCTGTCCGTGTCGATTGAGGACCGATCCGTGTGCGGACCTGCTGAGCAAGTATTGAACGTACCGAAGGCATATCGGATATATGGGCCCCGATAAACCGATGTAACCTAAACCTCCGGACGTCGAGGCATAGCACACTGATTTATAGGTGTAGGTTGAGGGCAGCAAGGTGGAAATCCGCTAACGGGCATAGAGAGATGCTCCGTGTAGGGAACCTCCTGCTCGTTTCGTGCGACCGGTACGACGTTTGGGCTGTTGGGTGAAAGGTTGTCCCGTACGACATTGAGTGAGCGTGCTGTGCAGCTCCACGGGTGGCCGTACGTGACGTGCTCTTTTGGTTTCCCTGCAGGTGTATATCGAGTCGATTCACCGTCCCTCGCGGTGACGAGTACCGCTTGTTCACTGCGTCGTAACGTAGATAATTTATGCAATGTTATGATTGAATTCTGCTGTATGATATAATTGTACTGTTACATGTGTGCCACCAAATATTGCTTACTAAATTTCAGATTTATGAACTGTTAACTTGTTGCTAAAAGATGAACTAAAGATAAACTATAGGCGTGTCCGTTTGCTGAAATGTTACCATCCCATGTTCATCGTACCCTACATGTAGAGTTTCATGCCTAGGTGAGTCGGTTAAGTCTTGTTGAGACATCGTACTCACGGTTGCTGCTTAGGTATTTTCAGGTGAGGAGCCACCCACGGACTCCGGTTATGAGTCCTCCGGCGAAGGTTACCCTCCGTCGGGGACCACGGCTGAGTGGGAGCCGTACACGCCGCGCTGAGATGAGGAGTGCAGCTAGTGTGGGTTGCCCTAGGGCTGGGCAACCGACTTTTGCTAGATAGGCGGGCGTGAGTTGTACCAATTAAAACTTCCGCTGTGTAATATAAATAATAGTTTGTAACTGAAGATTGTACCTGTTTGTACAGTTCAGTTGGTTTCCCATGTAATAAAAGGTGTCCTTATGATGTATTCTGTCAGGTGTCGCATCGAGCGGCACCACCCTCTGCGATCCTGGATGAGCGGATTCCGGTCCGCCACAATAAACATCAGTCCCGCAACAAACTTCATGCAGTCCAATAAAATGGGCATAAACATAATGATAGTAAAACATGCGATACATCTCGTATGTAGATAATGTAATAACTTTGCACAAGCTACACGATTACCAGACCAAATACAATCTAGTTAAATCCAACTTGATGGACTCCCTCTTTGGATGTTCATCTCAACTAGGTTTGGTCACTACGAGACGTCGAAATCGCTTTGTCATCACGTATACTACCCTTTTATCTTCAATACGACACAAACATGGTCTCTAGCAAAAGAAACTTGAGTAAGACATATACTCAAATCTTTAATTAGTTGAAGATAACCTCTCATGAGTATGTTCTACCCCATTGGAAGTACTTAAGCCTCCTAGGGTACAACAATCTCTCAATTGAGTTCAACTGTCATCCCTCTGTCAGAATGACCAGTTTCTACATATTCCAGATTTTGATCGGGTTCTTTGCATTTTCATGACCCAAGCTGAATACCAAAGTTAAAGTTAACTTCAGTATCTTTCCAACGAGTATTTATTTTCCCTCATATCAGCTTTGGTTTAAGAGTTATGGTAATTCAAAGTCAACAGAATTTCTGGAAGAATTTTAACAGCACCTCCCTTGGAAGTTGCTGTTTTCAATTCTGGTTTCCACTGAATTCCGTGCTGAAAATACAGAAACTTTGAATTACAAAGATGTAACACATCTCCTACCCTTTCGAAATATGTATCATATGATAATTTCAGATTTTTCTACAGGAAGTTATGCTTGAAAAACAGAACAGTCCAGAGAGTGTTTTAAATCTGTCCTGGTTCTGGACAGTTTACAATCCTCTGGGATTTAAGCCATATTAAAGTGTTATTCAGCCCTGGAAGTCTAAAACAAAGTTGTAGAGTGCCTAAACAGCTTTCCAGAACTATATCCCACACCTCCATTGGCTAGTTGATCTGTGAGTTATGCTGTGTCAAATTTTAGCAACTTGCTGCTCAAAACAGAGCACTCTGTTTTCCATCCCTTTGACTACATGTATTAACTATTAAATCTTTCTACCCAACCAGGGTCCTAAATGTTGAAACTTAGTGATTTTTGTTCCTTGTTATCATTATCTTTCATGCACACGCCTATGATATGTTGGTACTACGTTCCTCACAAAAAGAAAATCCTAACCGGATTATACCGGCATATACATCTCGATTGTGGAACTAAACGGTCTCTCGCACATGTATACTACACGGGATACATACGTGGTTAGTACCTGCATAAGACCACACAATAATGATGCACTTAAAGGTTATTTTCATTTCAGGCAGGTCCATATTTGAAAGTAAATACCAACGCATGTATCATTGCCATATGGCCGTCCTTGAGTTAAGCCACGTCTCAAGGTACGTGATTGTATTTCAACACCACACGACAGGGAACCCGAGTAGAGCGCGAACGGGTCGTCACGGTTGGGAATTTTATCACCCCAACAGATACCACCTACTGCCCTGCAGGGCACGCCGATGGCAAGCGCTGTGTATGTCCTCCTGGGCTATTTCCAGGCGAACACACTCCCGCGTTTCTGACCATGCGATGGGGTCTCCACTTACTTGCCTAATGCACGCTAGGGATCAGCATTTCATATGAACTCAGGAACATTAAGAGTCCAAGAGTTTCATATTAACGTCTCACACCAAGCTGTGAGATCTATCCCTGAACCACGTTCCTCGTCAGGGGAGCTAACTGAAATTGAACCGCTTTCGGTGGCGTTCCTTACCATTCTTACCAGAGCGTAGGTGCGTCGTTACATAATTTAAAATTCAGAATTATAACACATATGTTAGCCTTGCCACTTTAAGTAATTATTTTAATATAGTCCTTACTTGGGCAAACTACCGAATCCTCACCGTAAACCTAAGTTTTCCCGTAATACAGTCCTTAATTAATGTGATATCCCCAATGCCGCTCTGATACCAGCCTGTGGCGGACCGGAATCCACTCATCCAGGATCGCAGAGGGTGGTGCCGCACGATGCGACACCCGACAGAACACATCATAAGGGTACGTTGTATTACATAGAAAACAAACTGAAATTGTACAAAGTAGTACACTGCTCAGTTATAAACTAATGTTTACATTACATAGCGGAAGTTAAATTTGTACAACTCACGCTCGCCTATCTAGCAAAAGTCGGTTGCCCAACCCTAGGGCAACCCAAACTAGCTGCATTCCTCAGCTTAGCGCGGCGTGTACGGCTCCCACTCAGCCGTGGTCCCCGACACAGGGTAACCCTCACCGGTGGACTCGTAACCTGAGTCCGTGGGTGGCTCCTCACCTGAAAAACACAAGCAGCAACCATGAGCACGATGGCTCAACAAGACTTAACCGACTCACCTAGGCATGGAACTCTACATGTAGGGTACAATGAACATGGGACAGTAAATTTTCAGCAAATGGACACGCCTACAAATTTTTCCTTAGTTCATCTTTTAGCCACAAGTTAACAGTTCATGAATCTGAAATTTAGTAAGCAATATTTGGTGGCACACAAGTAGAAATACAATTATATCATGAAAGCAATATTAAATCACCACGTTTCATATATTAGCCTATGTGAGGACTCAGTTACCAAGTGGTACTCTTCACCGTGAGGGACGGCGAATTGACTCGATATACATCTGCAGGGATAACTGAAGAGCATGTCACGTACGCCCACCCGTGGAGCTGCACAGCACGCTCACTCGATGTCGTACGGGACAACATTTCACCCAACAGCCCAAACGTCGAACCGGTCGCACCGAAATGAGCAGGAGGTTCCCTACACGGAGCATCTCTCTATGCCCGTTAGCAGATTTCCACCTTGCTTCCCTCAGCCTACACCTATAAATCGGTGCATTATGCCTCGACGCCCGGAGGTTTAGGATACATCGGTTTACTGGGGCCCATATATCCGGTATGCCTTCAGTACGTTCAAACTTTATCAGCGTGGGCTGCACACGGATCGGTCCTCAATCGACACGGACAGGGCTGCGCACACAAGACTTCCTCTCGCTGCGCCCTAGCCCCTGCCTAGTCTCATTTTCATTACTAAAGTGATTTCACATCACTCGAACCAATCCCGTGTGTCCCAAGCCTAACTCGCGAGTAGATTCCAACTACTCGACTTGTACCGAAGTCCTATGAATCATTAAGCATAGCCTGTCTACTCGAGGTCTTAGACACTACCCTCACTCTTATAGGAAAATTCTTGTTATGCATGTGGGGTCCCATCTATCCTACACCTAATGCACATTCATACTTCACACTAGACATGCAAACAAAGCAAAACTTTATAAAAGGGGTTAATGCAAACCGGGGCTTACCTTGTTGCTGCTGTTCAGTGGTTAGGGCTTTGTCCGGAAGAAGGAAGTCGAGCACTTCCGTAGTCTCCTCGCCTTCAGCGACTACACGTTAACAAGATACTACATGTCAATTCAAATGCAATGTTTAGAATTGAATGAGTAATTACTATAATTCTAGCTAGCCCTCCCCTTTTTGGCTCTGAAATTTTTATGGTGGCTTGGTAAGTTCTTAATCAGAGTCTTGACCAAGTTTCATTTGAAACAAAGTTCATTTGAGCCTTGTACAAATAAAAGCCTATTTGGTCAATATTAGAGCCTCTAAAGAATTCAGGCGCTTTCATGGCTCCAACCATTACTTTCTGGAAACTAGAATTTGAGATGGTTCTAATGGAATTGGTTTCATGTCATTTGAAGAATTCTAGAGGAAGTTATGACCTAAACAAGATTTGAGAAAATCTGAAAAATGTTTCTGTACATTTTTCTATTTTCTCAGGGCAGTTCACTTAATCACCCCATTAGGGGGACTAAATGAACTCGAATGGGTCTGAAACTTTTACTGTGACTCAAGGATTTTCCAATGAACCTTCCAGCCAAATTTCAGAATTTTCATAAAGTAATTCTCCAGATAAAAATTCCTAACAGTTTAAACTTTAGGGATTTAATTCTGGAAAACTATTAAATTTCATGAGCAGAAATTTGTATTGCTGGAATGTACTCAAAATTCTGAGTTCATAAAAATTTGGTTCACTGAATTTGTAGCTCCCTAGCACAAGTTCTATGCATTTGAAGTTTGCACTAAAACTGGAAAATACCCAAAATGTTTAAACCCTACGGGTGGGTCCCACCACCCGCCTTCTTCCTCCTCGCGCGCGCCCGCGAGTTCAGCGGCGGTGTACTCCGGCGAGGTTCGCCGGAACAGCCTTCCCGACCGCCCCCAGCGCTAGAACTGGCCGCCTAGCCTTATCTCGCCATGTGGAACTTGCCTCGGGGGTCGGAGCTCGCCGGCGGTGACCGGAAATGGCCGTGCGACGTCCACCGCAGAGGTTAGGGCTCCGGCGAGGTTGTTCTCACACTCTGAGGCATGAAAAGGTTTACGGTTTGCTTGGGGGGCACCAGTGGGTCACTAGGAACCCGATGTGAGCAGCCTCGGAAGCTAAAAATGTCTGTAAACCCACTCTCGACGGTGACCCGAGCCGTGTTTGCACCGGCGGCTATGGAAACTGCTATAACTCGGCGATTCATGGACGGTTTTGCTCAGTTCTTCCTTGAGGAGGGGCGCTAGGAGGTGTAGGAGCTACTTGCGAGCTAGCTTGATCATTGACTCAGCGTGTACGCCGAATTTTGGATTTTTGCCGAGCTCGGTCAGTTGCACTAGGGTTCGGGACTTTCTAAAATTCTTGCTACCCGATGGGTTATTTGCTGAATGGTTCGTGGCTACACTATCTAGGGATCCCCACTCACCTTTCTTGTGTAGAACGCGGTCGATGAAGATGGACGGATGGGGCTGTCACCGGTGAGCCGAAGCACGGCTCCGCCGGTTTCTCAACTTCGACGGCTTACACCGCTCACAATCGAGTGCAGCTTGGTGGAGCAGCACGGGGAAACGCTAGAGCATGCCTTGGCGTTTCTTTTTGCTGTAGGGACCGTGGGTGCTCGATGATCAGAACGGGTGCACGCCGGGGCTTGAAGGCACGGACGCTGCGGCAGGTTTTTCGCGCGCGCGGACGCTGGGCAGAGCAGCGCAGGCGAGGGAGGCAGCGAACTCGGTTTGTGCTGTGCACGTGCTGATTGGGAGGGGGCGCGAGATAATCCAGGCACGTGCTGGCGAGGCCATGAGGCGGCAACCAGTCCCGGCGGCTGACCGATGACCACCGAGTCGGTTTCCTGCTGATCACAGTCACTGACCAGTGGACCTCCCCCTCTAATTCCTTTTCCAATTTTTCATTTGCTGTTTTTGCTGAAAATATCCCCAGCTACTCACAATTAACTGTGAGACTTAAGCACCAAGTCATAGTTTGAATTTGTTTTCCAAAATTTGGATTTGGTTTGGCTAAATTTGCTTCACATTTGAACTGAAATTCAAATTCAATTTTGAATTATTGCACATTTGGCTCCCGACAAGATGAAGTCCAATGGGGATGAAAATTGGTGGACTAACTCAGAAAAATTTGCTGAGTTTGAATATGAAGTCAGCTTTTGAAGTCAAGTGATGAAAGTTGCTGCAATTCAAATTTACATTAAAATTGGCCTCTTTTTCAAATGCCTCCAAAAGTGCCTCAAAAAGTGTTGGATTGGCATGAAATTTGGCCTGAACCTTCCCAAGACTATTTAAGTTCTAGGGGTGAGCTCAACCTCTCATGTTCATGTGTAGAAATCTTACTTTGTGAAAGTTAGGGCTTTCCCCTCTAATCACCCTTTTAATGGAGGTTACTTGCTCTTCACAATTCTTCACAAGATATCCACAACAAAAGCTGTGGTGTTGTGAGGTGATGAAAAATTTTGCAAGTCCCTTTTCTTGGGCTTTTACAGCTCCATGGGGAATCACATATAATGGTGGCTCGCTTTCTTCCAACGGTGTGATGGTCAGATTGTTGACGTGTGACTTGCGACTCAGCGCATCCGCCACTATGTTTCCTTTATCTGGGTGATAATGGATCTCTATTTTGTAATCCTTTATCAATTCCAACCATCTTCGCTGCCTCATGTTCAGCTCCTTCTGAGTGAATATGTAATTGAGGCTCTTGTGGTCGGTATATAAATGCACGAGGTTACCGAGTAGGTAGTGCCTCCACATCTTGAGTGCCAGTACCACGGCAGCAAGCTCCAAGTCATGAGTTGGCTAATTCTGCTCATGGTTTCTAAGCTGCCGTGATCCATACGCGACCACCCTTTCAGTCTTGCATCAACACACATCTGAGCCCAATACCGGATGCATCTCAGTACACATCGAACGGTTTTGTTGTGTCTGGCTGCGCCAAAACCGATGCTGATGTTAGCTGCTTCACTAATGCCTTCAATGCTGCTTCACATGCTGGACTCCAAACATATTTGGTAGCCTTCTTCAGCAGCTCTGTCATAGGCTTGGCAATCTTCGAGAAGTTCGGAATGAACCTCCAATATTATCCCGCGAGTCCGAGGAAACTCTGTACCTCGTGAGCAGTTCTCAGGGACTTCCAATTCAGCACTTGTGTGATCTTACTCGGTGTAAAATCCCCAAAAAGTGGTACCAAGAATTTTCAGCTCATGTACACTTAGGAAAAGTGATAGGAATTAAAACATTGAGTTATAGCGGTGTAAGCTCAAAGTGATGATTCAAACTTCCCAAAACTTCCAAACATGGAGATCTAAATGCATAACTTGGATCTCCATATTCCAAATATTCAGCCTTCCAAATTTCAGCTCATTTGGGGGAGTTTCAATAATTGTTTGGGATTAAAAGGAGAAGCCCTCTAATCTGAATTTCGAATTTAGTTTCAAATTCCAATGTCCCCAATTTGCAAATTTGGTTCCACAAATGTGTTCTCCACATTTGAATTAGCAGCCATGCCAAAAATTAGAAACTTTGGACTTGGTGTGCTATGTTTTTAGAGCAAGGCAAAAGGGAGAATTCAAATTTCATTCAAATTCAAATGATCAAACACAATTCAAACTTCACACCAGAATTCAAACCATTTGAATTCAGAAAATTCAAACCTCAACTTTGGGGCGAAGCAAGGCATTCAATTATGAGTAGCTGGGGAGAAAATTTGGATTAAGAAAATAAAGTGGTGGGGCCCAACAGTCAGCCTCACAGATTCACTTTTTCCCTCTTTCTCTGTTTCCCGGTTGATCACAGCGCGCCAGCTCCCGGAAAAACCTCCACCCGACGCTTCCACCGATCTGCTTCACGCGCCGCTCCCGACGTCGGTTCGATCGTGTGGTGATCAAGCAGCGACCGAGTGCCTCTGCTCGCTTCCTCACGCTAACCCGCGGACTCCACAGCCTCTGTTCTGCTCACATGCGCAAACGCGAGCCGCCGACGCTGTCTCTGCCGTTTTCGATCGAAAACCAGCGTTGATTCCTCCCTGCTTGAGTTGCCAACACAAAAGGGGAGCGCTGACATGGGTACAAGGTAGTCCCCTGCTCAGCTGACGCTTGGGGCTGCTGTTGGCCCTAATTCGAGGATCGGCGCCAAGAATCGAAGCCACCTGCGGGAACCGAAGTCGGGCCACCATGGACAGAGCGCCACGGCCACCCTCTTCCCCAACTTGCTGTACACGAAAGGTGCATTTGCATGTCCTGATCGTGTAGGCGGAGGCCGTTTAGCGGTTGCTAGAGCAGGTGGCGAGAATTTTGCCGTTTCCCGAAACTGTGTGCAGGCGGGTAGTGCTCGGGCTAACCAAAAATTTGTGTTGCACGATCCACTAGAGCTCGAGCAAGCTTGCACACAACTTCCATACTTCCTAGCGCCCCTCCTCGACGAAGAACCGAGCGAAAACGTCATGAAATGAGGGAGTTCTAGCTGTTTTCTTCGTCGCCGGTGCAAAAGCACCTCGGGTCACCGTGGAGCCACCGGTTGCCGGTTGTTTCACCGGTGTTAGAGGCCATCACTAGCTTCTGCACCCTCCACTGGTGCTCAAGAGACAAAAATCTGAGCGTTTGATGAGGTATGGAGCTCGGTTGACCTCACCGGAACCCTAGGGGCACACTGTCACCATTGCGCACCACCCTCCGGGCATCGCCGGCTGCCGGAGACCATGCCAAAGAGTTCAGTGTGCCAACTTAGTGGGGGGCGGCAAGTTTGAAGCCGGGGGGTGGCCGGGAAGTTGATTCCGGCGGCCCTCACCGGAGCACGCCGCCGCTGCCTCTGTTTTGGCGCGAGGTAGAAGACAGGACTGGCAAGTGGGACCCAAACCAAACAATAACCAATAACCATAACCATCCCAAAATAACCATCCAAATAATCATGGAAGTTGGCCAGGCGTTCGTGACCGTAAGCTCGGCTATCATGATAGTTTTAGACTCTGTAGAGTTTGCACCTCTTTACCCACAAGTTTGTGATTTTGTCACCCGTCGACGATTGCAGAACCTCCATTATACCAGTACACAACCGTCGGTGTATGGCCAAGAGGTCACAAAATAGCCTTTACAAAGGGGCTACTAGATGTATGGACTCACTAAGGTTTCACCGGCAGGCTAGAATCTCCAATTCTCCCACCCACGGGCCCCCTCTTGTGCCATGCAGTTCCCAGGGCAGTCCTCGCTCGACTCCCATTCCCCGCGCCTTCCACGGTCCAAAACAATCTAGCAACTTACCTAATTACTCAGCTAAGCCGCACCCATACTTGGCCTTGTGGTGGCACTGTTATCCTGGCATGTGCTCGCATGAACCGGTCCTTAGATCTACGGCAAGTAAACCATCATCTCATTCTACCTCATTCACAAACCCAGGCTTGCCTAGATCTCCCTCCGATCCATGTTCATTAACAACATCAGTTTCTCATTATCATTACCAGTGTAGTTAGCTAGACACATCTATCTCGCTTCCCAATCACATGGACTCAGCGAAGCATAAAAGTAAAAACCATACCCGACTCATAAACTTCCCTGGCGACAAGGGTGGTTTAACCAAAACTAGTAAACTCCTATAAAAGGGTTTCCCATCATGTTTGACTCAGCACACACACCTTTTCGCAAAACAAAACAGTTTCCCAAAACAAAGGATCAATATGGTAAGGGGCACTTGCCTTGTTCTGGCGATTCCTGTTTCTCAAAATCTTGTTGTTGTAGTCCGTCGTAGGTAGCTCCCTGAGCTTGTCCTTCTATACACGATCACGCACTTACAAGATTCACAGCAATCAATATCATGCACAAACTTTAACTAGATGCGATGATGCTTATGCATGTTAATCCTATGATGTAGTTTAGTTTGTACGTGTTCTTGCATGGCTTGCATGGGTTTTACGATGAACAGAGTTGTAGAGATCAATTGCGGGTGTGGCAATGATCTTGACTTTTAGATCAAATCGATCAACAAGTGATCTGTCCATGAAATAGCTTCTGTTTGAAAGGGAATCGAAGAACAGATGCAAAGAAAACGTGAGGATGTCGTAAGGTAGTATTGGAGACCTACCTTATGTTCTTCTTAGTCTCGGGTCCTTCTCCTACCAAACATATCATTGGGGCTCTCTTCCGGCGATTTCTCTCGACCAAATTCCGGCGAAGGGTTTACTCGGCGAGCTGGGGCTAGAGCTCTAATTCGTCGGCTCAGGAGGTGGAAAAGAAGTTCGTGGTTTCAGCCAAAGGTTATGGGTTCTATTTATAATCGGGAGGAAAGAGTTTTAATCTGATTGGACTTCGAATAAGAGTCCTATTCAACTTGTCGTTGAATCTTAACAACTTATCTCTAGTTGATTTGGTGCGGTAACATTGTGGAATTCGTGTCGGTTTCCTTCCGTACCAGTATTTCCACGCGTACAGAAGCAAAAATCGCTCCAAAACTCGTTACCTCCGTGGTGATGAGCTCCGGAAGCTCCACGTGTCCATCGGGGGCCTGGTCTCCCTTTTCTGAAGAGACGAGCTCCGGTTGTGCCGCATGTCAAGCGGGCGAGACCTCCCTCTTCTTCGGAGGTGAGCTCCACGTGCACCACATATCCTGGCGGTCGGGACCTCCTCTTTATTCGGAGGTGGCTTCGGGTGTGCCACGTGTCTTAACAGCGCCAAGCTTCCTTTCTTCTCAGAGACGAGCTCCGAGGTTGTCACATGTCCAATAGGACCGGACCTCCCAGAGGTGAGCTCTGGAGGTGACACGTGTCCGGTAGTGTCGGACCTCTCGGGGGTGAGCTCCGAGAGCGACACGTGTCCCGCGTGGCTGGTCCTCTCTTTTTCGCGGTGAATAGCTCCTAAGGTGACACGTGTCCTGCGGGACTGGCCTCGCTTCTCCGCAGAGGCTAGCTCCGGGGGCAACACATGTCCCACAAGGTCGGACCTCTCTCCCTTTGTGAAGATGAGCCCCGAGCCTGCCACGTAGCCAGTTTAGCGGCGGACCTCTCCCCATTTGCGGAGATGAGCTCCGAACATGCCACGTGGCCAGCGAGCCGTGGAAGTTGTCTTCGGTGCTCTCTGTACACTAGAATTTGCTCTTTCTGGCTAACTTTTTAATGTTTTCTCTATTTCTTCTTATTTTAAAATGTTTTCTACATATAAAATATGAATATATGCAGGAACCGAAAATGAGGGTGTCACAGCGTGCTACGGTGGTGCTACTCTCCTCCAAGTCTTGGAGCAGACGATGTCGCATCGACGACAAATTTGAAGATTTGGCTCCGGCGAGTTCAACCCGAGCAGCCAGTACGGTTTCTGCAAATTCTCCCTCTCTTATTCTCCATAGATCCTCAAATCTTGCATGTGGCAGCTGGAATAGCCGGCGATCGAAACCCCTTTAGCATCCGTTGCATGAAAACCCATCGGGGCAATGTAATCCGAGCTTTTCTGAGGGTGTTGTTCGTGGACTCATTCGGTCACACGGTGAGACCGTATTTGCGGACACTCCCGAGCTAGTTTGAGGTTGCGCCGAGCTTCCTGGTCATGCCCTGGTGCTGTAGGGCTAGTCGGTCGAACTTTTGACGGGCTGAGAACCCCGGCCGACGCTGTCGAAGCTCAACCGAGGCCGCCACACGTCGCCGGCCATCTTCCAGTTACCGGCAGCCCTAGATAACCTCACAACCGTGTTCCTCGATGTCGCAAACCCCCTGGCTGCGAACTTCAGCTCGATCGGTGGCCGGAACCTGCGAACCGGCGAGTGGCAGTTAGCTCCGGCGAGCTGAGCGCGCGGGCGCGCGAAAGGCAGCCGGAGGAAGAAGAAGCCCGGTGGGTCCCGGCTGTCAGCGGTGAAAATTTAAAACTGGGACCTGCTGTGGCACCGGATCGGGTGCGTCTGAACGCAGAGGACTCAGTAGCCGCGTGTGTCGACCGATAACGAGCTGACACGTAACCCCGGGTCCCACATGCAGCGCTTTGAACTTTTCCCGATTTTCAGATTTTGTTCAAACTTCAAATCCACATAACTTTGGCTAGGAAACTCCAAATCAAGTGAACTAAATTTTGTTGGATTCGGCTCTATGAGTACTTTCCAGCAAATCAAGTTTCACTTCATGAAAAATCCCTATTTATCCAGAATTAATTCTTCAAAGTGTAAACTGGTTAGAATTTTAACTGAAGAACCCTTTGGAGGAGAGTTCTGAAATTTTACTGGGATGTTCACCAAAATATCCCTGAGCTACCATAAAAATTTCAGATCCATTTGAGCTCATTTAATCCACCTAATGGTGTGATTAATAAAACTGTTCCAGAGAAAATAGAAAATGTCCAGAATCATTTTCAGAATTTCTCTGAAATTGTTTAGCTCATATCTTTAGTTAGGAACCTTCAAATTAAGTGGGACCAACTCTATTATAACCCTCTAAAAATCTAGTTTTCAGAAAGTCATGGCTTGCTCCATGAAAATTCCTAGAAAACCCTAAGATCTCCAATTAAGGTCAAGTACATAATTATTTGTGGAGAACTCAAATGAGCTTTGCTGCAAATAAAACTTGGCCAAGTAGCTGTTTAGGATGTATCCGAACCACAGTAAAAATTTCAGAGCCATTGGGTCTGTCTAGTGGGACTTATAGTCCTCACAAGTTGAAATTCAATTCAAATGCATTTAATTAATACATATACTTGTTATATCATGTAGTCGCTAAGGTTAAGGAGGAACCCGAAGTCCTAGACTTCGTCACTCCGGAAGAGCAACTAGCCTACGACCAAGAGCAGCAAGGAAAGCTCCGGTTTGCATTTACCCTTTTACAAATTTTTACTGTTTTGAGAACTTCCTTTGAGTACCACTTAATTCTTGCATTAGAGTCTTGTTTGAAACCCAAATGCATAGCCAAGAAAACCATGGGTTGGAATTAAGATTGAAAACCCCGTTAGCCACTGCAATGCTAAATATAGAGTAGGATTCGGTACAAGTCGAGTAGTTGGAACTACTCGCGAGAATAGGCTAGAGGCACATCGCTCGGGTAGAGATAGCAAATGAAACACATGGCGAGAAAAATGAGACCGAGCGGAGAGTAAGGGCAGCAGGACTTTGGGGCATGTGTTCTATAGCTCCGCTTGTGTCAATTGAGGACCGAGCCGTGTGCGGGCCTGTTGAACAAGCTAGAACAGTACCGAAGACCTACCGGCTATATGGGAACCGGGAAACCAATGTAACTCAGGTAGCTGGGTATTGAGGCATTGCCTGTCGTTCAGAGGGTAGGTTGAGAGCTTGAGGTGTAAATCGGCTGGCAGCACTGAGATGCGCGTGCAGAGACCTCTTGCTTGGGACGATAGGACCGGTTCAATATTTGGCTGACGGGTGAAAGGTGGTTGCGTACGACGTCCGTGATGGTTGCTGTAGGCAACATCGAGTACGGGCGTACATGACGGGTTATTCGGGTAACCCTGCAGGTGTAAATCAATTATAATCGCCGTCCCTCGCGGTCAGTGAGTACTACTTGTTCACTGTACCGTGACGTAGAAAGAACAGACTAGGTACATGTTAAAATGTTGCTGATTGAAAGATGGACTTTGATTGTTAATGATTTGTTGTATCCTAGAGCTAACTAAAGTTCTTTTCAACTTTGGGCAAAGTACATGAGAGAAATGCATTTCTTGTTTGATTGCGGCTCTCTCATGTTCCTTAGCGTAAAGTATCCACAACCTGCTGCTAAAACATGAAAGTAAGGTTCTACTAATTAGGCGAGTCCATTGCAACTTATTTTACCTCATGTAACCTATCAACCCATCATGTAGAAGTTTGATGTATAGGAGAGACGGGTCAGTCTTGCTGAGCCTTCGTGCTCACTGCTTGTGTTTGAAACTTTTGCAGGGTTCTATGAGGAAGGGACTCCCTAGGAGGAGACGGAACCCCAGGAGGGGAACCCCGTCGAGTGGGAGTCGTGCACGCTGCTGTGATAGTGTAGGTATGTGCTAGCAGGGACATGTTCACGGGCTGAACGTGAACTCGATGTGTAGTCTATGCCCGTGAGTGTAGACTGGACATATCTTGTTGTAAAAATGTTCATACACTGGTTTATGTAATAAAACTTTGCTTCCTCTTTGTACCTTTGATGTGTGTTATCCGGTGTTGTGCAACGCAGCATCACTCAGCATGATCCTGGCTCGACAAGACCGTTGGGTCGTGTCACCTGCATGCCGCCGTGATCTTCGTTTGAGTGCTGCTAGTGTGTAGCATCCCCGGGCTGGACGGCTACACTTTTTGCTTAGTTAGTAGAAGAGTGTAGTATGTATAATACTTCCGCTGTACAGTAAGTTTGTAAAAGACTTCCGTTGTTTTTATATCAAATAAAAGGTTGTATGTTGTTCTTAATCTTTTCGTGTGTTCTGTTGGGTGCCGCATCACACGGCACCACCCTCTGCGATCCCGGTGTGGGTGAACCATGGGGTGGTCCCCACAGTCGTGGTTTCAGAGCCGCATTGGGAATAGCACGCTCGAAAAGAGTCTATTTTGAAAATTTAGAAGTAGTCAAGTGAGGATTAGTCATTAAGCCCACATAAGGTCTGTGATAGTAAGTAGCTATTTTGGTGGAAATACTAACATACTTGTTATTAATTTGTAACGACGCTCCGACGTCAGGTAAGAGGTAAGGTACGCCACCGCAGGCAGATCAATTGCAGTAAGCTCGCCATATGAGCAATAGTATGGAATGGTATACCGTGGCATGGCACAGTAGTGAATATGAGTCTCTGGACCTCTTCATGGTCCTGAGAGCATATGAAAACGCTGATCTCCAGCGTGCTTTAGGCAAAAGTGAGAATACCCCATCGTGTGGTAAGCAACACGATAGTATGCAACTCTTGAACGTTCAATGTTCAAAGGGTCATACGCAGCGCTCGCCATCGGCGTGCCTCAACGGTCATGAGGCAGTAGGTGGTATCCATTGGGTTGATAAAATTCCCAACTGTGACGATCCGTTCGCACTCTACTCGGGTTCCCCGTCGTGTGGTGTGAAAACACGACCATGTACCTTCAGACGTGGCTTGACTCAAGGACGATCTGTATGGCAATGATACGGACCGTATGTTTTTACTATGATATGAAACTGTCTGAAATGACAAAAACCTTTGTGTGCACCATCATTGTGTGTTCTTCTGCAGGTACATTAACCATGTTAGTGCATGACGTGTAGAAATCGTTTGTGAGCGACGATCCTAGTTCCACCATTTGACACGTTTATGCCGGAAGACCGGCTTGGGATTTTTCTTTGCTGAGGAAACATAGTACCGAGATGAGTATTAGTTGCATAAAACTATATTTTCAAAGAAAAGAGTTAAAATGACGTTTAGGATTCCATATAGGGATTATTGAACTCCCATATTGAACTAAGAGTCAATTGGGAGTGTAAATCATTTCCAAAGACTTAGCAAACAACCTCCCTTGTTTTCGGCAGAAATTTTGCTGAACTTAAACAGGGTATAACATAGGATTGGTTGAACCAATGGAGGTGTGGGATACCATTATGGAAATGTTTTGAAGTCCTCTACAACTTTTCTGTAGAGCTCCAGAACATAATCTCCCTCCAAATGGATGAAAATCTCAAAGGAGTATCCACTGTCCAGAAACAGGACAGACCAAAAATGCTCTCTGGAATTTTCTGTATTTCGACCACAACTTTTTGTAGAAATTTTTCTAAGAGTCAAGTAAGATACCATTCAAAAGTTTAGGAAATTTTCTACAACTTTGTAGTTCAGTGTTTTCCTAGTTGGAGGGCAGAAATAGTTGGAATTTTGTGAATAAAACAGCCACTTGCAAAGGAGGCGCTGTCAAAATTCCTGAGAAAATTCTGTCAAATTGTAAACATCATAACTCATAAACTAGGAAAGCTATGGAGGCAAATAAATACAATCTGGATTCCTTTTTGAGTCTACTACAATTTTGCTGTTGAACTCTAGTCCATATTTTGCCTCCAAAGTGGTCAAAAGAGTGGAATTATCCAGACTGGTTAGCTGGACCAGAAGCTGGACAGTGAACACCATGTTGAAGTTTTTCAACCAAAACAATTAGTTTCACTTTTCGATAGCCAGCGGCTGTTGTAAACCAGCGAGTTGGAGCCGAAAAGTTTATGCATTTGACATATCACTTTGAGCTAGTACATGTTAGGATCCAGTACAATAGCGAGGATTTACGAAGGCTAACACACTTAACATCCTGTGGCGACCCACGATGGTCGAAATGAACTTTTAATCCATAAAGTTCATTACCTTGGAACCCGATCGTGTGACATGGCCCAGGGATGTATATGTTGTATATAGTTTATACTTTATCCATATGTGTGAATGTTATGCGTATTATTTATTCCATTCTTGCACTACTATTGTATAGCCAGGATAATGTCATCAAACATGTGCTGATCGTTTGAATGGTATGAATGCAGAATGGTGCGTACACGTTCAACGTAAGAGGAAGGAGGTCCAAGTCAGGTTCGTGGTGATGAGTCTCCACCCCCGGAGCAAATCACGACGCAGCAGCAACCACCTCCTCCACCGCCAGAACTTCCAAGAAACCTTGCGGAGGTTCTCGCCGCGGTGCTCGGCTCGCGCAACGAGCAAACCGAGATGCTGCGGATGCTGGTGCAACAGAATGAGTCCCATCCAGGAGGACGCCAAGACAATGGGCAATGCCAGACCTAACAAAGTTTATATTCAGATTTCCTGGCGACCCATCCACCGGTCTTTACGGAGGCCGAAAAGCCTCTAGAGGCGGACAGCTTCATCCGCACTCTTGAAGCAAAGTTTGGTTTACTTCGGTGCACCGAACACCAGAAGGCGCTGTACGCGGCGCAACAGCTTCAAGGGGAAACCGGTATTTGGTGGGCAAACTACACCGCCTCCTTACCGGCTGGCCATTCCGTCACATCAACAGAGTTTCGGGAGGTGTTCCGCGCCTACCATATACCTCCCGGTGTTATGGAGAGGAAGCTCCAGGAGTTCCTGGCGCTGAAACAAGGCGAGAGGAATGCTCATGAGTACTCCAGATCATTCAACCGGCTGGCGCAGTATGCGCCAGGATTTGTGAGAATGGAGGAAGACAAGCGGAACACGTTCTTCCGGGGCCTGAATTCTAAAATAAAGGTCCATCTCGCTCAAAGCAATCGCGGCACATTCAATGACCTTGTTAATGTCACGATTTTACAAGAAAATGCTCAGCGCGAGGGCAGTTCTGATAAGAGGAAACGCAGCGCGCTGACGAGCAGCAGTGGTGGGGCGCCACAAAAATACCGCGTGGTGTATCGCTCACCATCCGGTCAAAGATGGCAGCCACCGGCGCAACTGCCTCAATTTCGCGGTCGACAATATAATGCGCCAAGCTTCCGACCATCATATCCACCACAGCAACAGCAGCAGCAAAGGATGGTCCCGCGTGCGCCTCAGTTTCAACCACGTGCACCGGGATACCATCCTCAATTCAGAGGGACCCTGACACCTTACACATGCTTCACGTGCGGCCGTGTCGGGCATATGGCGAAGGACTGCCCCGAGCAGCGACAGGACAGGGATGCAGCACCATTTCAGGGTGCAAATCAGCCCCGTAATCAGCCCAAGAAACCAGAACCAAAACCCGGCAACATCCACCACTTAGCCATCGAAGACGTGCCGGAAGGCGAACCGGTCCTCGAGGGTACGTTTTCTTATTTAGATCATTCCGTAGTCATACTTTCTGACTCCGGTGCCACCCATAATTTCATAAGTCAATCTTATGTTATTAAGTATCAATTGCCTATCATTCCCACAAATTGTTCACACTTGATTTGCTCCCCGGGTGGGAAAATAACAGCTGATAGAATGGTCTATAGAGCACCATTACAATTGGGTGGGAATCTATACCCGACTTCTCTAATTATGTTAGAGAGTCAAAAACTAGATGTCATTTTAGGAATGTCATGGCTACATCACCATGGCGCTGTTCTTGACATCATTCCACGTGTGGTTCGTTTAAACTCTCCACTTCATGAACCACATGTTCTTATTTTGGACCGTTTGGTTCAAGAAGCTCCATCCACATATGACATGGAAGCCATAAAACTTGAGGATATTCGTGTCGTCCGTGAATACCCGGATGTCTTTCTGGATGATCTCCCGGGCATGCCGCTCGAAAGAGATGTCGAGTTCAAGATTGAACTTGTACCTTGGACGACACCGATATCACGGAGACCGTACAAGATGGCTCCAAATGAGCTAGCTGAATTGAAGGAGCAGCTCAATGATTTAATGAAGAAGGGTTTCATTCAACCGCATTCCTCACCATGGGGATGGTTGGTGTTGTTTGTGAAGAACAAGGATGAAACCTTGAGGTTGTGTGTGGACTACCGACCTCTCAATGCCGTCACCATCAAGAATAAATATCCACTGCCCCACATCGATATTCTCTTCAAATCAACTTGTGGGTGCGAGTGTATTTTCAAAGATGGATCTTCGCTCTGGATATCACCAAATCAAGATCCGAGCGGAGGACATTTCAAAGACGGCCTTCTCGACGAGATATGGGATGTATGAATACCTCAGCATGTCCTTTGGTCTCACCAATGCCCCGACACATTTCATGTATCTCATGAACTCAGTGTTCATATCGGAGTTGGACAAGTTCATGGTGGTGTTTATCGACGACATCTTGGTTTACTCCAAGTCTGAAGAAGAACACGCCGAACACCTGCATTTCATGCTCCAATGATTGCGAGACCATAAGCTTTATGCCAAGTTCAGCAAGTGCGAGTTTTGGATCAGCCAAGTGCCAGTTCTTGGTCATATTATTTCTGCGGAAGGCATTGTAGTTGATCCAAGCAAAATTGAGAAAGTGCTGAAATGGAAGTCCCCCACATCTGTCCATGAAGTCAGGAGTTTCCTCGGTTTAGCGGGATATTATCAGGAGATTCATACCGAATTTCTCCAAGCTTGCTAAGTCGATAACCGAATTGTTGAAGAAGGGGATCAAATATTTTTGGAACTCAGCATGTGAAGGAGCTTTCCAAACATTGGTGAAGCATCTTACAACAGCCCCGGTGTTAGCTCAACCGGATACGACTAAGCCCTTCGACGTATATTGTGATGCATCCGACGTCGGGCTTGGTTGTGTATTGATGCAAGGAGGAAGAGTGGCCGCCTATGGCTCGCATCAACTTCATAACCACGAGCAGCACTATCCCACTCATGATCTTGAGCTCGCTGCTGTGGTGTTGGCATTGAAAATGTGGAGACACTATTTACTTGGGAACTTAGTGCATCTCTACACCGACCACAAGAGTTTGAAATATATATTCACTCAAAAGGAGTTGAATATGTGGCAACCGAGATGGCTAGAACATACAAAGATTATGAGATCGAGATCCACTACCATCTCGGTAAGGCAAATGTGGTTGTCGATGCTTTAAGACGCAAATCTCACGTCAACCATCTGTCCATCACCCCACTTGAAGAGGAGGGCCGAAATTGTACTTGGTTCCTATGGGGCATTATATAATCTTGCTCTCGTCCCTACCATACGAGAGGAGATTATGAAAGCTCAGAAGAAAGACATGGGAATGTCGCACATTCGGAGAAGGATGAAGAATGGCAAAATGAAATGCTTCCGAAGAAATGAGCATGACACTCTATGGTTTAAAGACCGTATAGTGGTACCCCGTGACGTGAAACTTCAGAAGAAAATCTTGGACGAATCTCATTTGTCCAAGTATTCTATTCACCTGGGCAGCAACAAGATGTACCAAGATCTGAAAACCAGGTTTTGGTGGACGCGGATGAAAAGAGAAATTGCAAAGTACGTATCTGAATGTGATATGTGTCGGCGTGTGAAAACCGACCATATGCGTAAAGCCGGACAGCTGCAGCCATTGAATATTCCGGCGTGGAAGTGGGAGGATATCAGCATGGATTTCATAGTGGGCTTATCTCTCACCTCTCACAAGCATGATTCAATTTGGGTGATAGTCGATTGACTAACCAAGTCGGCTCATTTTATCCCCGTACATACAAAGTATGTGGCTAAGCAATATGATGAGGACATCTCTCCTTTGCATACAATGCAAGGACCGATCACTAGAGCACGTGCACGACAATTGGATCTCCAGGTACGTTCTAACCTTGTCAATTGTTTTTTAGAACTTACGCTTGTTTCCATGCATGTTTTATTGATTAGGAACAATGGAGAGGACCAGCAAGGGCTGGGAGGAGTCCAAGGAGTCAAGGAGGAGGAGATAGGACGTGCACACCAAAGAGGAGCCCAAGTACAACTCGACTTCGACTCCACCTCGGGCTCCAGGAGCTGCCTTCACCAAAACTGACGTCCCGAACACATAAGGAGTCGGATTTGGACGTTCTATATATAGTTGGAATCGTGATTTCATAAAGCTTCCAATGGAACCAGCCCCACCTCAAAATTCCTTCTAAGTTAACAGGAATCAGTGAAACAAGTGGGCGTCCAGAATCTGTCAGGTGCTGCGCCACCGCCTTTTGGGCTGCTGGCCCGTGTATCGTGTGGAAGCCCATTAGGGTTGCGTCCAGGGGTCTTGCATGCCCCTAAACTCCTTTTTATACAGCAGCCGTCACCACATTAGGGTCGGGTTTTGCATAGTTACAATCTGTCATTGAACAGTGTCGCCGATCATCGGTTGTGAGACCCCAAATTCGTGATCAATTCAGTTTTGATTGCAACTTCTCTGTTCTTGCTTGTGTTCTTGATTGCGCTTGCAGGGATAAGCCTTCGTGGCGATATCATTCGTGTGACACGGATGATAACCAACGGAACAGTGGTGTAGTGATTGCGGGGTTTCGTTCGTTCGGAGCCTTGGATCATCAACGTCGAGATCTCCACCCAATCAAGTTTACCCTACCTCTCGGAAGATCAGGACTCATCCTCCTATCAATTAGTATCAGATTTCCAGGTTCACCGTGATTTATACTTGTGTGCCCTTTAGATTTATTTTGTTTCAGTCCTATCGTCCACAAAAAGCCACAAACAAAAAAATTTTAGTTTCCCTGACCTACAACCCCCGCTCAACCTTTTGCACAATTTAGTTTCGGAGTCCGTAGTTCTGAGTTCGTGTCCTAGGTTGAGTCTGGTTGCTGGTTTAGATTTTTTTTGGGTTCAGTTTTGTTTCTTCCATCCGCTGCCATCTACAAAAAACTAATCTACAAAAAAATTCCATCCACCGATTCGTTTCTGTTGCAGTTTCCACCACCACCAAAACCTGATTCGGGGTATCCTCCTTAAAACTGGCATAACTTTTCGCTCGTAACTCCGATTGAGGCGCATTTTTTCCCGGAAAGGTCTCGAAAAAGTCCACATACGGCGTTTTCAAAAACTTTTACAAAAAAATTAAGAAGGCCCTCGTTTCGAACTCCGAATTTCCAGCACCAGTTTTTCCAATCGCTTCTAAATTTGTGCCGATCTCATCTTTCATCGGTTTGAGCTAATACTTGGTGCTGTTTCTATTCTTGTGCCCCTGGTTGAGAAAAAAATATCAAAAAAATAAAGAGAAAAAAAAAGATTTTGATTTCTACTAGTGCTTCAAGACAAAAGCAGGAGGCTAAGGGGTTTTCTAGTTGTGCTATTTCTGTGTGAGTGCTGGATACTTGCTGATATTATCCTTGTTGTTCATCATCATTCATCCTTGCCCTTGCTTGTTGCCACAACTGTTCTAATACATTCTTAGGCCAGCAACTAGGTGAAATTCTTTAGACACTTATTCAGCATTGCTATATGTTACTAACTTGTGTGCCACATACATATACTGCATTTGAGCCTTCCAAGCTCCACCTTCTCTCGAGCAGAACAGGTAACCTTTGCAATCACACCCACTCTCTGCTTGCTTCACACCGGTCACCGTTGGACACCTGCAGTGTTGGTAAGAAACTTGTAAGAGCGGGGTAAGACGCATCTTACTGATTGATTTTCCACCCACTTTGGAGAGCGTAGTAATAGGGTTCTTCACGATCTTTTTGTCTTCGTTTCTGTTTTGTATTAAAAATGACAGGAAAGAAGCCTATGGATAAGACCTCTGGTTCTACACCTCTGGATGATGATGAGTGCGTGTCCCATATGGAACTAAAGGACATGATGCGGGCAATGACCGAAGCTTTCAACAATTACCAGACCACTACAACAGCCACCTTTCAGAGGCTCCATACAAGTGTTGCTGGTCTGACCACACGGTTGGACGAGATGGAGACTCATATTCCCCAACAAGCTACACCCTCTATCATCCTTGATGGTGATGCAGATGCTCACTACGACACAGAGGATGACTTCAATAACGATGAGGTTGATGCACAGCAGTGCCGTCGCCCTCGACGAAATCGTCAAGGTATGGGAGGTAGACCTCGTCCTCATGCTCCTGAACAAGATAATGATCCTTATGCTAAGATTAAGTTTTCTATTCCAACATTTTATGGATCTTATGATGCTAAGACTTACTTGGATTGGAAGATGACGGTAGAACAAAAATTTAGCTCTTATCTTGTTCCTGAGCGACATAAAGTTAGACAAGCCACTAGTGGGTTTAAAGATTTTGCTATAATTTGGTAGAATGAACTTGTCAATACACGTAATTCACCACAAACATGGGCTACGTTAAAAGAAGAGATGCGCGCTAGGTTTGTTCCTCCTTCATATAGACGTGATCTTCTTAAGAAATTGCAACGCTTTGATCAGGGTGACATGACTGTCCAAGAGTACTACCAAGAGTTGCAGAAAGGTATGCTTCGTTGTGAGGTAGTTGAGGATCAAGAAGACCAACTTGTTAGGTTTTATGGGGGCTTGCGGCGTGAGATCCAGGACATAGTTGACTACAAGGAATATCATTCTATTTCAACGTTTATTTCACGCCACGACAGTTTTCGGTGCCATCCAAAGCAGCGCCCTCCTCGAGCGTACATGCTTCTACACCGCCCTCCACGGGTGTTGTACGTAGCAGCATCGCACCTTCTACATCACGGGGACAAGATAACAGCAAGTCCCAGATGCCTCCAGGTGTTGCAGCAAAGGCGGCTGCACCCAACACTTCGACAAGTCGCAGCTCCGACATCAAGTGTCACCGCTGCCAGGGACTTGGCCACATGCAACGAGATTGCCCCAGCAAACGGGCGATCATTGCCACTGCTGATGGTGGGTATGTTAGTGCTTCTGATATTGAAGATGAAAATATTATTGCAACTAACATTTCAGGTTCGGATGATGGTGCTGAGGAGGTTCTTGGTACATCTGCGATAAACAACTATAGGACTTTGATTGTGCAGCGAGCTTTGAGTACCACGGTTCGAGAGGACGACAACCGCCAACGTCACAACCTTTTCAACATGTTTCTCATCGTCAAGGACTGCCGTGTACATACCATCATTGATGGTGGTAGCTGCAACAATTTGGTGAATGTTGAGGTGGTCAAGAAGCTTGGCTTGACCACACGGGAGCATCCCCACCCTTATCACATTCAATGGTTTAACAACAATGGTAAGGTTAAGGTAACACAAACAGCAAGGATACATTTTTCCATTGGTTCTTATCATGATTTTGCTGATTTTGATGTGGTACCTATGGATGCTTGTTCTCTTTTGTTGGGACGTCCTTGGGAGTTTGATACTGATGCTATTCACCATGGTCGATCTAATAAGTATACTCTCATGCATAAGGGCAAGAAAATTGTGTTGCTTCCTATGAGTCCCACTGAAATTGTACAATTTGAGCAGGAGAAAAAGAATAATGCTAAGCAAAAGGGTGTTTTCAAATTCTGAAATTCAGCAACCTATTAAGTTGAAAAATCCTATTTTGCTTGCAACTAAATCTGATCTTGATGATTTATATGCCTCTAATGGAACCTGCTATGCTTGAGTGTGCAAACATGCTTTATATTCCATTGAGGATACATCCATTGTCTTGCCACCTGCTATTGCTAACCTTTTGCAGGAATATATGGATGTTTTTCCATCAGAGATACCCCCTGGATTACCACCTATGTGAGGCATTGAGCACAAGATTGATTTGGTTCTAGGGGCGAGCTTGCCAAACCGTGCTACCTACAGGACCAACCCCGACGAGACTAAGGAAATTCAGTGAGAAGTCCAAGATCTTCTGGACCGCGGGTACATTCGTGAGAGCCTTAGTCCTTGTTCTGTTCCTGTTCTTTTGGTTCCAAAAAAAGATGGCACTTGGTGCATGTGTGTTGATTGCAGAGCCATCAATAACATTACCATTCGTTATCGCTATCCTATTCCTAGATTGAATGACATGCTTGATGAGTTGAGTGGTGCTGTTATTTTCTCCAAGATTGATTTGCATAGTGGGTATCGTCAGATTCGTATGGCTTTAGGTGATGAATGGAAAACTGATTTTAAAACTAAATTCGGAGTTTATGAATGGTTAGTCATGCCATTTGGTTTAACTAATGCACCCAGCACTTTCATGAGGTTGACGAATGAGGTTTTACGTGCTTTCATTGGTAAATTTATGGTGGTTTACTTTGATGATATCCTTATTTACAGCAAGTCATATGATGAGCATCTTGAACATTTGTGTGCTGTTTTTAATGTCTTGCGCGATGCACGTTTATATGGTAACCTTGAGAAGTGCACCTTTTGCACCGATCGTGTGTCTTTTCTTGGGTATGTTGTTACTTCGCAGGGCAGTGAGGTGGACAAGGCAAAGATTGTTGCCATCACGAGCTGGCCACTTCCGACTACGGTCACACAGGTTCGGAGTTTTCTTGGTCTTGCAGGTTTCTACCGGCGTTTCGTGCGGGATTTCAGCACCATTGCGGCACCTCTCCACGAGTTAACAAAGCATGGAGTGCCGTTTCGATGGGGACCAGCACAACAACAAGCTTTTGAGGTTCTCAAGTCGAAGCTCACACAAGCACCATTGCTGCAACTTCCTAATTTTGAGAAGACCTTCGAGCTTGAATGTGACGCGAGCGGCATTGGCATTGGAGGAGTGCTAATTCAAGGAGGTAAACCTGTTGCCTTCTTTAGTTAAAAATTGCATGGGCCATTGCTGAATTATTCTACATATGACAAAGAACTTTATGCTTTAGTGCATGTCTTGCAAACTTGGCAACATTACCTATGGTCTAAAGAATTTTTCATACATTCAGATCATGAGTCTTTGAAGTATCTTAAAGGACAAGCTAATCAGAACAAACGTCATGCTAAATGGATTGAGTTCATAGAATCATTTCCTTACATCATTAAACATAAGAAAGGGAAAGACAATGTGATTGCCGATGCTTTATCTAGACGTTATACCATACTATCCCAACTTTCTCATAAAATCTTTGGTTTGGAAACCATAAAGAGGTTATATGCTACTGATTTGGACTTCAAAGGTGCCTTTGAAAATTGTAGAGAGGGAAGAACGTGGCAAAAATTCCTGCTGCGTGAAGGCCTTCTCTACCGTGCTAACAAGCTGTGTGTTCCAGCTAGCTCTGTTCGTCTTTTGTTGTTGCAAGAAGCATATGGAGGTGGTTTGATGGGACATTTTGGTTTTAAAAAGACAGAGGATGTGCTGGCTACTCACTTCTTTTGGCCACGAATGGGGCGTGATGTGGAGCGCTACGTTTCACGTTGCACGACATGCAACAAAGCTAAGTCTCGACTTAACCCACATGGTCTTTATATGCCTCTTCCGGTTCCTAGTGCACCTTGGGAGGATATTTCTATTGACTTTGTTTTAGGATTGCCTAGAACAAAGAGGGGGAGGGATAGTGTCTTTGTGGTTGTTGATCGTTTCTCTAAAATGGCTCATTTTATACCCTGCCACAAGACCGATAATGCTTCACATGTTGCTAATTTATTCTTTAATGAGGTTGTGCGTTTGCATGGTGTTCCCAATACTATTGTTTCTGATAGGGATGCTAAGTTTTTGAGTCACTTTTGGAGAACTTTATGGTATAAACTGGGAACAAAGTTGTTGTTTCCTACTACTTGTCATCCACAAACTGATGGGCAAACGGAGGTAGTTAATCGTACCTTATCTACTATGTTGCGGGCTGTTTTAAAAGATAATTTGAGGTTGTGGGAGGAGTGTTTACCACATATTGAGTTTGCTTATAACAGGTCTATTCACTCCACAACCAAGTTAAGTCCGTTTATGGTAGTCTATGGTTTCAATCCTCGTGCTCCAATTGATTTGCTACCTATACCTTATACTGAAATTGTGAACTTAGATGCTACACAACGTTCTGAATTTATTCTTAAGTTGCATGAAACTACTAAGTTACAAATTGAAAAAATGAATGAAAAGTATCGCATTGCTGCTAGTAAAGGTAGGAAGGAGGTAAAATTGGAACCCGGTGATTTGGTGTGGGTTCATTTGAGAAAAGATAGGTTCCCGGATTTGAGAAAGTCCAAACTCATGTCACGTGCTGCTGGACCTTTTAAGGTTCTTGAGAAGATAAATGACAATGCATATAAACTTGAGTTGCCTCCCGAGTTTGGGGTTAGTCCCATATTTAACATTTCAGATTTGAAGCCATACTTGGGAGAAGAAGATGAACTTGAGTCGAGGACGACTCCAATGCAAGAGGGGGAGGATGATGTGGACATCACTCCTGCAGATATACACAACACTCACATGGTAGACATGCAAGGTCCAATTACTAGAGCTCGAGCACGACAATTGAATTTAGAGGTGAGCTCGTTCCTGAACAATTCTTTATATGTGAATTTTGAGAGTATGTTGCTACCTAATAGATTAATTATGATTAGGAACCATGGAGAGGACATGGAGATACATGGAGAGGGGTTTGGAGGCGTGGAGGGCCAGAAAATACACCAACAAGAAGTTAGAGACCGAGCCCAACTCAAACTCGAGTCCAACTCGGGCCCAGGAGCAGTCCACCTTAAAATGGATGCACAGGAGGCATACGGACTCCGTTTTTGACATTCTACATATGCACGGAAAGCTGAGAGGATAAAATTTCCAATGGAACTGGCCCCACGTCAAAATTCTATCGTAGTCGACAAGAAACTTCAAAACAATATAAAGTTTAGAGTCTGTCAGGGTGTTGCATCACCTAGTTGGGCCATTGGGCCTTGTATCAAGTCCAAGTCCATTATGTACGTGTCTTAGGGTTAGGTCACGACCCCAGCATCCCCCTGGTCGTCCTCCACATCCTTTATACCTCCTAGCCGCCGTCACAAACAGCTGGGTTTTGCTTAGTTACAATCTATCATTGAACAGTATTGCCGATCATCGGTTGTGAGACCCCAAATTCGTGATCAATTCAGTTTTGATTGCAACTTCTATGTTCTTTCTTGTGTTCTTGATTGCGATTGCAGGGATAAGCCTTCGTGGCGAGGTCATTCGTGTGACACGGGTGATAACCAACGGAGCAGTGGTGTAGTGATTGCGGGGTTTCGTTCGTTCGGAGCCTTGGATCATTAACGTCGAGATCTCCACCCAATCAAGTTTACGCTACCTCTCGGAAGATCGGGACTCATCCTCCTATCAACACCAAGGAGGATCCCAAGTACAACTCGACTTCGACTCCACCTCGGGCTCCAGGAGCTGCCTTCACCAAAACTGATGTCCCGGACACATACGGATTCAGATTTGGACGTTCTATATATGGTTGGAACCGTGATTTCATAAAGCTTCCAATGGAACCAGTCCCACCTCAAAATTCCTTCTAAGTTGACGGGAATCAGCGAAACAAGTGGGCGTCCAGAATCTGTCCGCCGCTGCGCCACCGCCTTTTGGGCTGCTGGCCCGTGTATCGTGTGGAAGCCCATTAGGGTTGCGTCCAGGGGTCTTGCACGCCCCTAAACTCCTTTTTATACAGCAGCCGTCACCACATTAGGGTCCGGTTTTGCATAGTTACAATCTGTCATTGAACAGTGTCACCGATCATCGGTTGTGAGACCCCAAATTCGTGATCAATTCAGTTTTGATTGCAACTTCTCTGTTCTTGCTTGTGTTCTTGATTGCGCTTGCAGGGATAAGCCTTCATGGCGAGGTCATTCGTGTGACACGGGTGATAACCAACGGAGCAGTGGTGTAGTGATTGCGGGGTTTCGTTCGTTCGGAGCCTTGGATCATCAACGTCGAGATCTCCACCCAATCAAGTTTACTCTACCTCTCGGAAGATCGGGACTCATCCTCCTATCACAATATGCAGAGTGTATATCGCAAAGATCTTGTGCTTGCACGGTGTTCCCCGCTGCATTATTTTAGATCGTGGTGCGATGTTCGTCGCTCGGTTTTGAGAACAGCTGAACGCGTCATTGGGGACCAAACTGATCCGCAGCTCCGCGTGTCACCCGCAGACGGATGGTCAAACTGAACGGGTGAATCAAGTGCTTGAAGATATGCTACGCGCTTGTGCCATCCACCACGGCAAAAATTGGGACGATCATTTGCCGTTGGCGAAGTTTTCTTATAACAATGGCTATCAAGCTAGCATTAAGATGGCACCGTATGAAGCTCTCTACGGCCGGAAATGTCGCACACCACTCAACTGGTGCGAGTCCGGCGAGCGAGTTATCTACGGCATTGAACTTGTGAATGAGGTTGAAGAACGAGTGGGAGTAATACAAGCCAATCTCAAGGCTGCTCAATCTTGTCAGAAGAGCTATGCGGATAAAAGACGCTGTCCGCTCCACTTCGACATCGGGGACCATGTTTATGTTCGTGTGTCTCTGATGAAGGTGAGTTCATCGTTTCGAAGTGAAGAGCAAACTTGCACCGCGATTCATCGGTCCGTTCGCCGTCATTAAAAATACGGACCCGTGGCCTATTGCCTGGAGTTACCGGCGTCGCTCGCAGGAATTCACAATGTCTTTCACATCTCTCAGCCGAGGAAGTGCCTCAAACCCTCGGCTAAACGCACCGAAGACATAGAAGTTCTGCGACCGTACCTCACGTACTCCGAGTATCCGATCCGGATTATCGATGAAAAGACTCGCGCCACAAGAAACCGGACCTTATGGTTCTACAAGGTCTTGTGGAGTAACTATACCGCTGATGAGGCGACATGGAAAAGCGAGGACTATCTACGAGCAAATTATCCAGAATCGCTATCATCGTATACCCGGTAAAGTTTCCCCACTTTGCATTTCTTTTGGAATCTCGGGACGAGATTCTTTTTAAGGGGGGAGGGATGTAAAATCCCCAAATGTGCTAACCAAGATTTCAGCACCTTACACTTAGGAAAAATGAGGGGAATTATAACTTTGAATTATAACGGTGTAAATTCAAAGTGAGGATTCAAACTTCCCAAAAACTTCCAAACATGGAGATCTGAATTCATAACTTGGATCTTCATATGTCAAATATTCAACCTCCCAAATTTCAGCTCAATTGGAGGGGTTCAAAATTGTTTGGGATTAAAAGAGGAAGCCCTCTAATCTGAATTTAAATTTCAGTTTCAAATCCCAACTTCTTCAATTTGCAAATTTGGTTCCACAAATGTGTTATCCACATTTGAATTAGCAGCCATGCCAAAATTCAAAAACATTGGGGTTGGTTTGCTATGTTTTTGGAACAATGCAAAAAGGAGAATTCAAATTCCAATTCAAATTTCAAATAACCAAACTCAATTCAAACTCCACACCAGAATTCAAATAATTTGAATTCAACATTTCAAACCATGACTTTGAGGTGAAGTATAGCATTCAATTGTGAGTAGCTGTGGTCAAAAGATCAGTGGGAAAAATTGGGTAAGAAAAAAAGGTGGAGCCCACCAATCAGCTACACAGAGATGCAAACCGCCTCTGTTCTCTTCAGGCGATCACCGAACGCGCCAGCGCCGGCTACGACTTGCACCCAATGATTTTCACCGTGCCAGCTCCTGCTTCTTCAATCGCCTACGCGTTCTCCCACCCGACGCTAACTTCTCCTTTGACTCGCAACCAGGCAAGTCCTGGTTTGCATTTAAGTACCTTTTACAAAGTTTTTCATTTATATCACTTATGTCTAGGTTGAAATGGTTGCATTAGAGTTAGGGTGATTGAAACCCACTTGCATAACCTTTAAATCCTATGGAGGGTTGGGTAGTTTACAAATTCTACGAGTAGAGAATGCCACGCTAATGTTCTTAGGATCTCGGTAGAAGTTGAGTGGTTGGAATCTACTCGCGAGATAAGACTTTATCACACGGGATGAGAAGAGGTAGAGAATGGCTTAAGTTGTGAAACTGAAATCCAGTAGGGGGGATAGGATGCAGTGAGCGGAGGTCTCACGTGCGTAGCCCTGTTGGTGTCGATTGAGGACCGAGCCGTGTGCGGCCCTGCTGGACAAGTATCGAATAGTACCGGATGCATACTGGCATATGGGAACCAGGAAACCGATATAATTGGTTAACCTGGGTGTCGAGGCTTACCCAACCGTTTTATAGGAGTGGGTTGAGGGTAGCAAGGTGTAAATCTGCCGGTGGGCACAGACACGCTCCATGCGGGGACCTCCTGCCTGTTACGGATGGACCGGTTCGGCATTTGGGTTGCCTTTGAAAGGTTGTTGCAACAGAGTAGGAAGGTGTGAAGCACCACACTTCTAAAAGTGGGTGTATGTGACGTGTTATATGGGTGTCTCCTGATTGCAATCACCGTCCCTCACGGTTATTTGAGTACCGCTTGTTCACTGCACTGTGATATAGTAAGAAGTGAAATAAGCCAACTGAATATGCTGCATTGAATTATTAATGTCATGAAACCTTGTATGCTGTAGTTGTAGAGCTAATTAAGTTTATCTTCCACTTTGGTCATCACCACATCGGAGGAAAGCATTTCTTGTTTGATTGTGGATTTCGGATGTGAGGGCTGCCTAAGGCACATGAAACTGTTGCTATAAAACTGAAAGTAAGGATCAACATGTAGGCGCATCTTTATTGCAAAGTCTTGATCCTATATTACACATCCTTGCATGTAGAGTTCCATGACTAGGGTGTCGGTTAAGCCTTGCTGGGCCATCGTGCTCACGGTTGAAATATTTGAGCTGTGTGCAGGTGAGAGTTATGAGGAGAGGTCTTACGACGAGGCGATGCCCCCGTTGGGGTACACGGCCAAGCTGGAGCCCTACACGCCAAAGTGATCTTCGTTTGAGTGTTGCCAGTGTGTAGCGTCCCCGGGCTGGACGGCTACACTTTTTGCTTAGTTAGTAAAAGAGTGTAGTATGTATAATACTTTCGCTGTACAGTAAGTTTGTAAAAGACTTTCGCTGTTTTTATATCAAATAAAAGTTTGTATGTTATTCTTAATCTTTTCGTGTGTGCTGTTGGGTGCCGCATCGCACGGCACCACTCTCTGCGATCCCGGAGTGGGTGAACCACGGGCGGCAGGGCGGTCCATACATGGGCGCACGCCATGGTGAGTCGGTCGTCCATGTAAGGGCAGGTGACACTGCTGCTCCATGTCACGTGGTTGTGTTTTTTTTCTCTTCGACTCACGCGTAGTGGAGGTGGTGACGAGAGAGGCCACTCGTTGCTCACATGTTGCTCGCGGGAGGTGAGATGGACTCGTCTGCCTGTTTCGAAGGGATCATTTTGTCCCGCATCTGAGAAGAATATTCCTCTTCGAGAATGACCCCATCCCATCTGTCTCCAAAACAAACACTATCAAAAGTGGGCTCGCCCATCCCATCCCGCCATAGTTTTGACGGCAAGGGATGGTCTTATTGATTGCGATGACACACTGCATTAGAAAGGTAATTTTGGAGATGAACAATTTTAAGTTAGTCAACAATCTCAAGGCAAATTCAAGTGACCAATTATCCATTGCTGGTCTATGATAAGCAATCTGAGAGTTAAGAAAGTATGTTTTTAGATTTTCACATTTTCATTGTTAAACGTGAGGCTAATTAGATAGTACATTATTGTGTACACATCAGCTCAAGCGTTCATCGTGGATGTTTGTGGGTGGATGACACTCTAAACTGGCTTAGGGAGGTCGCACCAAAGATGATAATACTGTCATGATTGAATAAAAAGCTCTTATAAAATGACTAAAAAACACCTTAGAGATAAGCCTTTTCTTTGAGTAACTTCGTTTGATTGTGGCATACAATCTGCTATTATTACAGTTACTATGTTTCTACAAGGGGAACTTCACAAAACCAACGCCAACCGCAGAAGAACTCGAGTCCCAAGGCATTCGAAGAGTCGAAGAAACATCGCCCCAATTGCAGCACGATAAAAGCCAGCAGAGCCCTTGCAGACTTGTCGCCTCCCGAAGAACCGCAAACGCGGCGAGCGAAGTAAAAAGCAAAAAGAAAGAGATAGACAAGAGGCGGACCGCTCCGCCGCCCCGAAGAAACTTCTCGCCTCCCTTCCTTCCCGCCGTAACCCTTCCCCGCCGCCGCCGCCGCCGCCGCCGCCGATCTCCGCCGCTTGCTGAAGATGGACGACACCTGCGCGGTGTGCGCGGATACGCTGGAGTGGGTGGCCTATGGGCCCTGCGGTCACCGCGAGGTGTGCTCCACCTGCGTCGTCCGCCTCCGCCTCGTGGTGGATGACAAGCACTGCTGCATCTGCAAGACCCTCTGCCCCTCCGTCTTTGTCACTAAGGTTCGTCTCCCTAGGTTAGGTTTCGCTCTCTCCGGCCTCGACCTGACCAGTTCCTGATCTGTGGCGTGGGTGCACCGGTGGATCTTGGGGGGTCTCTAGGGTTTTGGTTGGATTGCGAGATCGTTTCCTGTTAGAGGAACTAGGTGATAGAGAAGGCTCTTCTGCTGCTGTTGGAATTGTGAATTGGTTCGACGATATACGTGTTTTGATGTCGTGTTGGTTCTTGTGAACTTGGGCCACCGTTGAAATTAGTGCCTGGGAAGTTGGTGATTCGACTTTCCTCATTGACCGTGAAGGATAAGACTATCTTTGTATATCGGTCTATCAGATAATTTGGTGTGCCAAGCAATCAAGTATTTTTGATGTTGTTCAGATGGTACCAATACTGAATACAACGACTTGATTAGGGCACAATACTTTTGTTGTGATGAATTTCATGCATGAGAGTATGTTGGAATCTCTTGTTACAGTAGTTGCCGCTTCCTACTATATCTGTTTGTAGAAGTGAATGGGTAAACAATATGATGTATAACCAATCTATACTTACCACTTGATGAATATTTTTGTTTGCTAGGGATATTTAAAGTGATTTAGAAATCGCTATCTGTTTTATCAGAAGAATACAATGTATTAATTATCTTCCCATTTAACAGGCCCTGGGTGATTATACGAGAGTGGTCTCTGATTTCTCTGTGTTCCCTACTAGGGTAAATGAGGGCAAGGCAGGGGATTTCTGGTACCATGAGGATACACAGGCATATTTTGACGATGGAGATCACTACAGGATGATAAGGGCAATGTGTCGGCTTTCTTGTAGTGTTTGTGACAATGCAGAGGATCAGGCTGCTCTCGCTGCTCAGGCAAAGCGCCGAAGCAGGTTCAGGAGCATCGAACAATTGAAGGGACATTTGTACCATCAGCATAGGTTGTATATGTGCAATCTTTGCTTGGAAGGGAGGAAGGTGAAATTCTTGGCTACCGAGTTTTTATTTAGTTATTATTGTGTCTTGGGAATTATATTAATTGTGTCAATCATTGGGTAATTATCCCTTGATTAGTTTATTTCACTGGACTTTAGCTCAAAACATTAGACCATGTTTTGGAACTATTTAGCTGATTAGCCTTCTATCAAATGGTTGGTTTGTGTTTATGTTCTATGTGGCCCCTTCATTGTGTAGATAAATAGTAGTTTAACTGGGCTACTAATTTTTGTTATTATTGCTTATGCCGTAAGTATGTACTTGTGTTCTGAGGTCTTGGGTTCGAACCAGCCTCTCTGCAAAAGCAGGGGTAAGCCTGTCTAAAAATAACCCTTCCCCAGACCCCACATGTGTGGGAGCCTTCGGCACTGGGTACACCCTTTTTTATTGCTTATGCTGTAAGTATCTAATCCACAGTAATATTATGGTGAGAGGTAAGCAATTGTTACTTTATCTTTAATATTGTTTCTTGGTGTAACAAGCTGGCACCACTAGGTGAAATTATGTTGCACAATTACATTGTATGTTGAGTTAATAATGTTTTAGCATATGCATTTTAACTTGTGTTCTAGCTCAGTAGTTTCTCCACTTGTGTCCTGGAGGTCCTAGGTTGGAATAAGCCTCCTTGCAAAATAAGCAATGGGAAGGCTGCCTAGAAATTCCTTCTCTAGACCCCACAATATGTGTGAGCTTTCAGCATTGGGTACACCCATTTTAACTTACAAGTTACATGTAAGAACTTACTTTTATCAGAATTATGGATGATCCTTGACTTAGCAAATTGGGCCAAGCGCGTGGGCTGCGGGTCTGATTCGGGCTGTAGGAAGCAGCCCAGGGGCGCATCTGGGAGGAGTCCTTGTTTGAGTTGGCTTGTATTTCTAGGAGATAGAGTTGGAGTACTAGAGATAGAGTCCTAGGAATAGAATTATTGCTGCAGTTTTGGACTAGGATTAGTCCTAGTAGGAGTTGAGTTGGATATAATCCGGCTATATAATGCCGGCATTCCCTTTGGAATAAATGTACCTCCCAGATTAATCCTGTTTTCTCTGTGTTAAGGGCCTGGATTTCCAATAATTTATAATGTTACTTAATCTAATCCTGCTAAACTTACAAGTTACAGGTAAGAACTTGTGTTCACCTCCATTTGCGTGGCCTGGTCCTGGGTCAAGAAACAATATAATTTTATTATTAACTGTATAACCTGGTCTTAGTTTCTTATTATCTTTGTATATATTCAGTTAAACGTCTGTTGTCCTGTCTTGTGTGCACATGTGCAGCTGCATTCATGCTGTGTTGCTTTTGTTCACCCACTTATATGAACGTGAATTGTTGAAACATAAGTGACCTGTCCACCCTTCCCCATCAGCTTAAGCTATTATGCACCAACCGGTTGACGCCAAAAGGTTAAGCTGATAAGTAACGATGAGCTATTCACTTATACTTTAATAAGCTTTAATACTTCCCCTCACGTGTAGGCTCTTTTCGAGCCGCAAATGTAGAAAAGGAGTCCGCTGCAATTTCGCTTTTAACTTTTTTAATAATTGCGTCCACCAGGATTCAAACTCGAGACCTCTTGCTCTTGTACCATGTTAAGCTACTATGCTCTGTCCAGTTACCTCCAAAAGTTTAATCTTTTGGGGTTAACTGGTCAGCGCATAGTACCTTAACATGGTGTTAGGGGTAGATGTCTCGAGTTTGAATCCTAGCAGGCGCGATTTATTAAAATAAATTCCAGTCGACTCTTATTCCATGTTTGCAGCCCAATAGAACCTGCACGTGAGGGGGGGTGTTAAAATATAAATGAATTGCCCACCCTTCCCCAGCTTAAGCTTTTGGGGTCAACTGGTTGGCGCATAGTAGCTTAACATGAATTTCATTGCCTAGCAGCTGCCTTTTTATGTTTCTATTCATAATCAGTTGCTTGAAATATCGTGTACTTGGTATCATAAGTTGGAAACTATTGACCTTTCAAGCTATTATGTTTTAATGTTGTTTTTCTTGGTTTGTTAATGCTTGATCATTTTAAAACATTTATTAGACGTTTTGGCATACAATACTATCATTTTTAATGTAGGAATTACATCCTGGGCTATGATTTCTGGTTTCTGGTTGAGATATTATTTGGTAGGCTAATGTTTTTCAATACCGGTTGCAACCATAAATGAAGGAATACTGTTGTAAGTCCTGATTCTGTATTATTGCCAGTTTGCTACCACCTCTCATGAAATCTTTTATTATGTACATTTTAACACTGTATTTTCCCATTCGCTGATAACTAATGAATTTATATTTTATCAATTGAACCATCAATGATTTCCAGTTTTCATCATCTGTATTTCAATATGATGAATTTGGTCTGTATTTGCAATATCTACTTTAACATACAATCATACTCTAAATTTGACCCCTGCAATGGATAGTTGAATATGATACTGTCAAAGACAATACAATATCTTTTACATGATTATTTCTTTATATTGTGTTGAGTAGGTGTTCATCTGCGAACAGAAGCTTTATACAAGATCACAGTTAACTCAACATATGAAAACGGGTGACTCAGAGGTTGATGGTTCTGAGGTAGAGCGTAGTGGTTTTTCTGGGCATCCGATGTGTGAGTTTTGCAAAACTTCATTTTATGGAGATAATGAGCTTTTCACACACATGTCCAGGGATCACTATTCTTGCCACATATGTCTAAGGTATCGTGCAACCTTCGTCCTTTGATATCATGTCTAACAATTTACGATGTGTTTGACACTGATATTTACAGACATCATCCTGGGCAGTATGACTATTTTCGGGACTATGATGACCTAGAGGTATGCTGCAGTGTATTGATCTGTTTAGGCCTCTCATCTCTTGTTGTTGTAGACCTCCCATTTTTTATATTTTATGTTGCAAATTTACTACTCCTAATTGTGTGCTGCCCTCTGTTTATGTTGCATTTACAGTTGTACTTTAGGCTGCATTATCATACATGTTCTTTTTTATTCTGCTCAGTTGCATTTTCGGAAAGATCACTTCCTCTGTGAAGATGAAACATGTTTGGCAAAGAAGTTTGTTGTCTTCCAGAGTGAAGCAGAACTCAAGGCAAGTTTTAGTTCAAGTTGTTGGTTTTCTCCCTTGTGTTCTTGCTGACTGATCTATGTATTTCAACAGAGGCATAATGCTATGGAGCATGGTGGGAAAATGACTCGTGCTCAGAGGAATGCTGCACTTCAGGTGTCTAGTTGGTTCCCTTTCTGGCCCTTTTCTATCCTTTTGTGGTTTTCCTTATTTCATAGTGTCTTATTAGCAAAAGACTCATTATAATATTGTCAACATATTTAGTTTGAATAACTTCTAATTTGTCTTTTCAGATACCTACCAGTTTCATTTATCGCAGAAATGCGGAAAATCAGCGGCATGGCAGAGGTAGGGGTCGTAATGCTCATCGTGATGGATCTGACAGTCGTATGTTTGAACAATTTGGGCAGAATGGTGGTGCAACCGTGGATGGTGGCACTGCAGGTCAAGTTAATAATGTCACAGGGTCATTACAGGGTAGTTCCAGGAGAGCAGAAAGTGGCCAAAGCTCAAGGGCTGAACGGATGTTTGAACAATTTTCCTTTCCTCCACTTTCGGACCCAGATATTCCTGACACTAGAGTTGACTCTATTCCTGATGAAATGCCGTTTCCTTCACTTTCTGAGCAGCAATCAAGGTATGCCTTGGCCCTCAATCAGAGTGCACGAGGTGCTGCTAGGCTTGAGGATGATTCCATGTTCCCTCCTTTACCTGGGTCTAGTAACAACAGGGCTGGTGCTTCAACACAACAGGGGCTACAAAGTCTAGCCAAGAGCACACTTGCAGCAAGGCTTCAACAAAAGGGCAAGGGCTCTGTGAAAGTACTTCATACTGCTCGGCCACGTCCCTCTGAAAATCCCGAACTGCTCCCTGCTGTTTCAAGTTCTACCCAGACATGGCCTACACCTGATCAGGGACCGCTCCTGCCTGGCTCTTCTCAGCTTCGAATTCCAACTCAACCAACAAGACAAAGTGGATTTGTGCCAGCTGTCTCTAGTAACTCAGCATGGAATCTTGGAGGTCAAAACAAGATCAAGCACTCTTTTTCTACACCTAATCTTATGTCTGGCAGTGCCTCTGGCCAAACATCATTAGGTGTAACTTATGGTGTCAAAAAAATCCAAGAACCGACCCAAAATAATCAAACTTTGCCTGTTGCAGAAGATGTTCGTACCGCAAACAAATCTCTGGTTGAAAGAATGCGTGCTGCTCTAGGAATGGATGAGGATAGCTACTCTGCATTTAAAGAGATTGCTGGTGAATACCGTCAAGGAATCATAGATACTTCAGAGTACCTTTCATATGTCGAGCAATTTGGACTCTCGCACCTTGTTCCTGAGATGGCAAGGCTGTTACCTGATCCTCAGAAGCAGAGGGAACTTCTTGATGCTTATTATACTAACATACGGTTTAGAAGCTTCCAAGAGAATGTTGGAGGCGGAAGTAGATCGAAAGTTGGGCACCATAAAAAGAAGGGGAAGGGGAAAGCTCCTGATATTACAGAAAGTAATGCTGCTAAAGATGTGAAAGATGCGCTAGCAGATAACTTTCTAGACAGTGTAAGAAGGCTTCAAACAAACCAGAGGGCTCAGGAAGTAGAGGTTGAGGTGCTGTCAAGAGATGGGTATCGACCTTCCAAGGCAATTCAACTGTCAGCTGGATGTTCATCTGATACTGAGGGGGGTCTAAACGGTGATACGGCTTTAAAGACTTGTGCCAAGGATAACGCGGGTAAGGGAGGAGATAGCATTGGTAACATCAGTAAACAATCAAAGAAAACATCAAAGTTTCTTAGAGCTCGTTTAGGTGATAACTCACTAGCTACGCTTGACTTGAGTCGTCCTAGTGCTAGTCCTGAACGACCGGAAAGGGAATCACAAGGTCCGGAGCTGGGATTGCCTGTGCGTGGTGCTTGGAAGAATGGTGGGGGGCAGAAACTCTTTTCAAGCAATGGAAGGAAGTAAGTCGTTCTGCAGCTGCGTTCAGACATGGGATAGATAGTCAACGTAACAAGTACATGGTGCTGCCTAGTGTGCACATTTTGTTGCCAGTGGTCTTTTATTATGGTTCGTTTTTCAAAATATGTGGAGCAACCTCAATATAGGGTGAAACTATGGTAATGTCATTGTTGGCTTTTAATACCGTAGAGCGGACTTATTATTACATGAACCCTGCAGAAGATCTGGGTTTTGTTGCTGTTTTTCTTTATTTTGCCACTTCGATTTCAGGCTGAAGCTTGACTTTTGACAACACATGCACTTATATTTACTGCCTGTGGTCAGGTTTTAATTACGATGTGGAACAAACTCCTAATCCAAAGACGATATTTTTCTGCTTTGGCATGTGTGCTCGTTTTTGTAGAAATTCCTCTTGCTCATTTTTGTAGAAATTTCTCTGCATTTAGTTCTTGTGACTCTAATGTTACGTTTTTTTCTTTTAATGATAAAGTTACGTTAGTGAAACAAATGTAATACTGACTGCGGCAGTGGTTTTCAAATCCGTTCTGTAAAGAAATATCAATTCATCTTAAAATTCCTCTATTTTACTGTTTCACACGGTTATCTAACTTATAGTATATCAATTGCCATCAAGTTTTATTATATCATATAACCATCTTTAGTTTTATTTCAAAACATACAACTACTTCTATTTCAACAATAATACGTTCATTACTTAAAAAAATTCACACAATTTCTTTTATTTTTTCTCTCTACTTCCTTTTTCTTTTTCTTTTTTTCCTTTTCTTCCTCATTTTTTTCTTATATCTAGATATAACTGCCTAGGTAAAGGAAGAGCGGTTGTGATAGGTTTGGTGAGCTAACAACTATACTCAATTATTTTTTTAGCTATTCTTATGTAAATAAAACCCAATAAAAATTCGTTACGGGCGTAACCCTCTTATCAACGCGCCATATTAAAACCTTGATATGGTGTTAAGTGGACAAGGGTTGGGTCGTCACTGACTTAGTGGTGCGCCATATCGAAACTTGGATATGGTGTTAAATGGGCAAGACCTGGATAGTCACCATCTTAATGACGCACTACATCATCGCCCAATTGTATTGATAAATGAGCAAGGGTATTTCCATCTTACTCGACGGATGCAAAGTGCAAGGAAGCTAGCCGAGTAGTGTATATTTTGGGTGGGTAGATGGAATTTAGGATATTTGACATATTACCATTAGGGGACGAGTGAATATTCTTTGTGTATAAGAGACTAGATGGGCGGGTCAAAAGGCGAGAGAAGTTGAAAATACCAGTTTCAAGATTTGGTATTTTAGATCGGCTGAGACTAGAAATACCGTAACTGTTCTAATAGATAAGAGTCTCAAGGATGGAGTAGTGGATGTTTGAAGACGAGGGAATAGGATCATCTAACTAAGATAGTTATTGGAGACATTATCTTGAACGTCATTAGTGCTTATGCCCCACAAGTTGGACTCAACATGAGTGCTAAGAGGCAATTTTGGGATGACTTGGAGGATATGGTTAATAGTACGGATAACCGAGAAACTCCTCATAGGAGGAGATCTCAATGGTCATGTGGGTGCAACTAATGTAGGATTTGAGGGAGTACATGGAGGATTTAGATGTGACGATAAAAATCAGGAGGGTAAGGATATCCTAGACTTTGCTGTAGCCTATGAACTGTTGGTGGCTAACACTCTCTTTAGGAACAGGCAATCTCACCTAGTGACCTTTAGCCAGATTGACTTTGCCTCACTAGGAGAAGGGATAGACGGGCGTGTCTAGAGTGTAAGGTGATTCCCGAGGAGTGTGTTGTGACACAACATAAACTTGTGTTAGTTGACTTTCGCTTCCACTCACATGTTTTATGGGACAAAGGTGTCAAAATCACGAGAAAAAAATGGTGAAAGTTGAAAGGAGAATCACAAGAATTCTTTAAAAACAGGATGATCACAGAAGGACCCTGGGGGAAGATGGAGATGCCGATAGTGTTTGGCTGAAGATGACAACTTGCATTAGGAAAGTGAGGTGTTTGGTGTGACAAAAGAGAAGAAACTTGTATATAAAGATACTTGGTGGTGGAATGAGGATGTATAAAAGACCATTAAGGAGAAGAAGGCGTGTTACAAGGGTTGACATCATGATAGAAGTGCAAGCAACATGCTGAAGTACAAAGAAGCCAAGAAAAATGCAACGCGGGCTGTGAGTAAAGCAAGATGACATGTCTATGATGAGTTATAGGAGACACTAGAGACAAAAGAATGTGAAAAAGACATATACAAGATGTTGAAAATTCACGAGAGAAAGATGAGTGATTTCAATCAAGTTAAATGCATCAAGGATGAGACAGATTGCATTCCAGTGAAGGATGCAGCGATTAAGAATAGATGGCGAGATTACTTTAATGGTCTATTTAATGATGGGAATAGGAGCATTAGACTTGAGCTAGATGACTTCTTTGATGACTCCAACAGGCGGTTCACGCTGAGAATACAAGAGTTTGAGATTAAGAAGGCCTTAAAAAGGGTGAAAGGAGGAAAGACCCTCGACCCTAATGATGTAGCTATTGAGGTGTGAAGATGTCGTGAGGATATGGCAATAGTATGGCTCATAAAGCTATTCAACCATATTTTTCAGTCAAACAATATGCTTGAAGAGTGGAGGAAAAGTATATTAGTACCTATCTTCAAGAATAAAGAAGATATTCAAAGTTGTACTAATTACCGAGGGATTAAGCTTATGAGTCATACTATGAAGCTTTGGGAGAGAGTGATTGAACACCGTTTGAGGAGAGTGACCAATGTCACTAAAAACTAGTTTGGTTTTATGTCTGGAAGGTCTACTATGTGTTATAGGTGAAAAATGGTTGTGAGATTTACAGGTTGTAGAGCCAAAAAACGAGGTGGAAAGGGTCTTTTATCTCGAGAATTCAAGGTGTAGAAGGCTTGAACAAGGAAACTATCCAAGACTGAAGAAAATACGTGCGGGAAGCCTGTTTTACCTCAAAAACTAAATATACAAGTGCCCGGGTGGGAGATCGACCCGAGAAGACCCAATTATCTTGCGGCTGCGAGATAAACCGGTTAAAACGCAAGATAAAAGGTTGAAGGGACTTAGGTGCTCTCGGTAAAGTTCAAAACTTTGTACAAAATAGAAGTTATCGTGTCAAGTGTTCTAGAAGGTCTAGCACGAAATTCGTCTGTGCATTTGGATAGGATTGAGTACTAGAGATTAGATGAGTTTATTTTAAACTTAGAAGATCAAATCTTTTCGTATGTAACTAGGTTCTATATAAAGGTAGCCGTCTGCCGAAACATGTAGAAGCTAAGCTCAGATCAACACAATCAACTTTTCATTCATCTTTTTGTACTTTCTTTTGTTTTCGTAGATTGCAGCTTAGATTGTAGCTCATTTGTTGCTTTGTCGAGGAAAGCATCCGGCCGTCTCCATGTAAGCGAGACGTACCATGTTCTTGATCAACAAGTACCTCATCTTATCGTGATTTCGTTGAGCTAATGCCGAGATTTCATGAAGTGTAGGTGGCTTAGACCTTCTGCTGGCGACTCCACGCTACTGAACCTTTGTTCCACGAACAAAATTGGCGACTCCGCTAGGGAGAGACGTCATTCACGTCGATCAAATGCATCTACAACGTGATCGGAGCATTTCTGTATGGATCGCATCTAGAGAAGGCATGGCCGACACGTCGAGGAGGAAGGCCGGCGACAAAACCGTCGACGCAAGCAACGTCTCGACGTCCAGCTCAATGATCTTTCGCAGGAGGAACGTGAACACATCCAGGAAGAGGCCTTTTGGAGGGGGTTCGGGGGAACCTTCACTGCTGACTTGAGGATCGTTCATTCTTCACTCTCTTGCTATTACCCGCAGGGAGCGCAGCAACCGACGGGCCGACTACCATGACTCTCCTGCTTGCTGATCACACTTATCGCCATCAGGCAGACATTTTGGTTAGTACCATAGGCCTTTTCTTGTCTCACCGGAGAGTACCTTCATTTTACAGCATATAGAGGTGTACCAATCCCACCATGATCGCCAGAGCAAGATTCATTCTTTATCGCTCTCTCTTTCGGAATTCTGCACCTAGAGGCCTCCTCCCGTTCATTAGTCTTGGGTGGGATGCTAGTGGGGGCTGAGCATACCCACACTACCTAAATGCAAAGATCTCTCTATGCATCACGGCTTTGAGCGAGAGATCCAGGAAGAGAAAATGTCGTGACTTCAACCCAAGCTTGCGTGCTTCCACAAAATGCGAGGAGGCATCGTCCAGAAGGCTGACACGCGTGAAGAAACTACTCGCAAGGTAAATTCACCGATATCACTCGAACAATTTGTGCAACTCGTAGATGTATCGTCCACTTTGAAGCATAGCGCCGATCTAGAGCAGATGACATTGTCGGTAGTTGATAGGTTCAAGAATTCGTTCGACACATTCAAAACCGACGTAGAGAACACGACAAATCGGAACCTTCACCGGCAGATCCGATGTACCGTGCAACAAATACAAGATGAGACAGTAGGCAAACGTGTAGAAGCTAACTCGAACAGTGCAGCAGGGAACTCAGCTAGTGCTCCACCACCTTGCATGCCATCTACGTACACGCAAGCCAGGCAGCCTACCACGAATGTGCAGCAAACATACTACCAAACGGTGGCATATGGACCTGCCATTCCACCCATAGGGAATGGTGTACCGCTCGAGCCAGTACCCGACGCATACTTCCCTCCGATCACTCCACAAGGTGTACCGTGCAACTTGCTTGAGCCTCCCATGCAACAAAACCAAGCACCACATGAAGAACTCAGGGAACAAGTGACTAGAACGCTTCGAGAACTCGGGGTGACGATGAGAACAACAATTAGAAACTGCCAAAAACCTTACCCCGACAATTATGACAATGTTTCTTATCCCAGAGGCTTTAGGGTGCCGGATTTCACTAAGTTTAGCGAGGAGGACTCTAAAACAACTCAAGAACACGTAGGCCAATTATTGATCCAGCGTAATGACGTGGGGATCACGAATGTTCACCGGATCAGATTGTTCCCCTTGTCCCTAATCGACACGGCCTTTAGCTGGTTCACATCATTATCACCCAATTCTGTCCTAACTTGGCCATGTCTAGAATAGAAGTTCCATGAGTACTTCTTCACTGGCAAGGTAGAGCTAAGATTGTTTCATCTAACCGCGGTGAGGTAAAGACATAATGAACTTGTAGCTGAGTATATCAAATGGTTTAGGGAAACACGAATTAAATGTTATAGCCTAACCATAGGGGAGAAATATTTGGCCAATCTAGTGTTTGCAGGGCTGTTACCCTATCTCAAAGAGAAGATGGACGGCGTCGAAGTTGAGGACGTCAACCAGGTACTGCAACACGCTGAGGCACATGGCCGGTTCAAGGAAATCAACCACAGAGACCGGGAGAGGCTACATGTCAACCAACACGGAGAGGATTCGGCCAGTGACGAAGAGGTGGAAGTATGTGTGGCCGAATGGGTTGAAAACCACAAGAACAAGCCTCCGGCTTGCACTTTCTTGAAGCCCAACCCGGAAAGAAGGAGGAGATGAAGTTCACCTTCAATGTAACAGAGTGTGACAAGCTTTTCAACGTGCTACTACAAAATAAAGTGATCGAGTTGAAGAATGGCCATGTTATCCCTTCGGCCGAATAGCTGGCATGACTCCTTCTCTCATTCAACTAATGAGTGCAACTTCTTTCGTCGACAGGTGCAATCGGCTTTGAACGATGGATGGTTGACTCTAGGTGATGGACAATGTATGAAGTTGGATACGGATCTCTTTCCCGTAAACATTGTGAGCCTAGAAGGAAAGAAGATCCTCGTGAGGAGTGATTAAGCATCGACAACTAAAGGGAATAACGTGATCGTGTCCGATGACCTACGAAAGAAGATGATTAAGCCTTGAAACCACGATATTGGTAGATGGAAGCTCAATGAACCAAGGAAGACAACTCATTTCAAGTCGACCTCTGAGTATTTGATCACCAAATACATTAGGAAGAAGTAGGCAGGAAGTGTCTTCTACAGGCTGAAGGGGTGCAAGTGTGACGGGTCGAAGATCTTCACCAACACCAGCCTTGGGAGCACTCTCTGGAAAACTGGGTTATGGAGGTCTCGTTATCTTGAAAATCCATCGATTTTCCGAGGTAAATCGACTTCCCGAGAGGCTCGAGGGGGGGCATGACCCGAAGGCAAGCCGTACCTCGAGAAATCGGTGAGTTTCCGGGGTAAAACGCCTCCCCGAGCGACTCGGGAACCTCGGACATGGGAGCATAACCTGAGAATGTTAGGAACCAATAGTGTACCTTGGCAAACGAAGCAAAACACACAGAAAAGCGCTGGTTTCCTCGCAACATTTCAGTTACACAACGAGAAGGCTCAAACCGAAGACAACACGAGTATGGGTCGACAAGTGTTGATGATCGGATCAGTGCCTTGTGTGATCCGATTTAAACTGGTCTCCAGCTGCTCGGGAGGTGAAGGCGATTTAAACTGGTCTCCAGCTGCTCGGGAGGTGAAGGCCAGCCTATGAAACAATGTCTGGGCAAACAATCGGGGGATGACAGCTCCAGCACTGGTTCAAGCAAAGCCGAGAAACTCATCATCAACACAAGGCTCTCTAGCAAACGTTCTTTTCTAATATCTATAGAAGGGAGGATCATTATTAGGCCAGGCATCATATCAGCTCCCAAACACGAAGTACCAAGGCCGTTTGAACGTGCACAAGCCAAGAAATCAATCGGTCGACCCAAGGCAGCTCCACAACGACTCAGCAGATGGGACATGAGCCAGAAGGGATGAAGCAAGAACAAATCAAGACAGTAGCTCCAGGAACGAAGCCAAAACGCCAATGGTGTCCCTAAGGGCTCAACAAGACGCAAAAGAGACGTGTACAAAGATTGAGGGCTCTAGAACTTGCTGAGGAAACAAAGGAGGAGCAGAGGGATCGTTGGTTCAACCAGGCACGACCAATGATCACCAAGAAAACATAGAAAGAGAAGAGAATTGCCCGAGAAGAAGCTGAAGATGATGAGAATGAAGAAAAGACCACGGATAAGGATGAAAGCCAAGTCGAGGAAAATATGGTGCTCCATTTGCCTTCTGAGTTTTGTCTTCCAGAGGTTGAGGTGGCCGAGATTGATCTAGGAGCTAAAAATATTGTTTTTGAGAAACCAGAATAGCTCGGCCAACACATGAAACCATTGTACATCTGAGGACACATCAATGGAACACCAGTAGGAAGAATGTTGGTTGATGGAGGGGCATACGTTAACATCATGCCAATATCCATGTTTGAGAAGCTTGGATACCGGGAGGGCGACCTCATCAAGACCAACACAACCTTGAGTGGTTTTGCTGGAGATCCAGCCGAAGCTAAAGGGATATTATCTGTGGAACTCACGGTTGGAAGCAAGACACTCCCCACAGAATTCTTCGTCGTCAACGTAAGGAGTCAGTATAATCTGCTCCTTGGGCGAGATTGGATCCATGCCAATGGTTGTGTACCGTCGACACTTCACCAATGCTTGGTCCAGTGGGTTGGCGATGAGATAGAGGTGGTTGAGGTTTATAATTCGGCTTGTGTAGCAATGGTCGAGTCATCTGACCTTCAACACAAAGATATTAGGTGTCTCACAGGTCAGGACTTAACCGACTATGACTTTGTGAGCGTAGGAAGGGACGGGTTTGTAACTGTTTGTGTGAAGCCGACTGATTTCACTCGACTCAGTAGTGTAACTTGAAAATGCAAGGTAAACGAGGTCATTTAACTTGGTCCCCAGAGGTAAACGAGCAATATCGTTTAGATAAAAATGATATCGGCGAGTTAGTGGAGGAATTCGATGACTTAGGAAAGCTTGGATGGGGGTTTTCCTCAATGGACGAACTAGAGAAGATCAAGCTCGGGGATGGATCAGCACACCAGGCAACCTTCATCAACAAAAACTTGGAGCATTCTCAAAAGCAAGAGGTAAGCCGTTTACTTAACAAGTTTATGGATTGCTTTGCATGGGAATACACAGAGATGCTAAGTCTTAGCAGAGAACTCGTGGAACACAAGCTGCCGTTCAAGCCAGGTTTCAGTTCTCACAAGCAACCGTTTAGGCGATTCAACCCAGCTATCCAAAACAAGATCAATGAATAAGTGAATTGTCTACTCCAAGCTAAGTTCATTCGGCCTTGCAGGTATGCCAAATGGGTATCCAATATAGTTCCGGTAGAGAAGATAAACACGGGAAAGTTGAGGATTAGCATAGACTTCCAGGACTTAAATCGAGCAACACCAAAGGATGAGTATCCAATGCCTATTGCCGAGATATTGATCAACAATGCTTCAGGGCATAAAGTGATCAGTTTCTTGGATGATAACGCTGGATAAAATCAGATTTTCATGGCTGAGGAAGACACGTCGAAGACAACGTTCTGTTGCCCTGAGTTTGTTGGCTTGTTTGAGTGGGTTGTCATGACCTTTGGTTTGAAGAATGCTGGTGCAACATATCAAAGAGCCATGAATCTGATCTTCCACGACATGTTGGGGGACATTCTTAAGGTGTACATCGATGATCTCGTGGTAAAGTCAGTTGAGTTTCAAGACCATATGGCCGACTTGAGGAGGTCTTTTGAGAGGATGAGAAAGTATGGTCTGAAGATGAACCCTCTCAAATGTGCATTTGGTGTGCCGACTGGATGCTTTCTGGGTTTCATCGTGCATGAACACGACATAGAGGTCGACACTAAGAAAGTTGAAGCCATCAAGAGGATAGGAGAGCTGACATGCAAGAAAGACGTGCAAAGCTTGTTGGGAAAGGTCAATTATCTATGGAGGTTCATTGCTAACTTGGCTGGGAAGATTGGAACCTTCATGCAACTTTTGAAACTCAAATATGAGCAAGAGTTTACTTGGGGGGCAGAACAGAAGGAGGCTTTCGAAAAGATCAAAGAATACTTGATGAAGCCACCAGTCTTACGTGCACCACAGATGAGGAAGCCGTTCCGGCTCTACATAGCTGCACAAAGCTAAGTTATTGGGGCTGTTTTAACTAAAGAAAGTCAAGGTAAAGAACATCCCATGGCTTATTTGAGCAGAAGGCTCCTAGATGCCGAAACCAGGTACACTTCATTGAGAAACTTTGTTTGTCTTTGTATTTTTCGTGTTCCAAGCTTCGACGCTATCTCCTTCCCAATACGTACTTCGTGGCATGTCGACACGACATCATCAAGCACATGTTGCAACAACCAATTTTGAGTGGCAGGATACGTAAATGGGCTTACTCTTTAGTGGAGTATGATCTGGTGTTCAAGCCTCTCCGGAGCATGAAGGGCCAGGTCGTGGCAGATTTCATCGTGGAACATGATGTACAACTCGAAGAAGAGTGCATGGTTGAGGTACGTCCTTGGAGATTACTTTTTGATGGTCAGTTTACAACAAGGGTTAAGGAGTTGGGTATGGATTGGTTTCACCCACCAATGAAGTTTATGAGTTCTCTATTCGGCTAAATTTTGTATGCACCAACAATCAAGCCGAGTACGAGGCCCTGCTGAACGGTTTGGAACATTTAGTCGACATGGGGATCAAGAACATTGAAGTTTATGGTGATTCCAAGCTTGTCATCCAGTAGGTCAGTTGAGAAAGCCAATGTTATGATGGTATCTTGAATGATTATTGTGAAATATGTTTAGATATGATCAAAACTTTGTATACTTTCTATGCCAAACATATACCATGGGAAAAAACCGGAGGGCAAATGACTTGGCACAACAAGCTTCGGGATTGAGGTGAAAAAAGGAAGTTTTCACGTAAAAACGGGGCCGACATTGTCCAAAAGTAATGAAAACATGATAAGGTACAACAATTCGGCCAACTTTGATGTGTTGAATGTAGAAGATTGGAGGCCAATGATCATAGAATGTATCAAGAACCCAAGCACGTGCAAAGACCGGAAGGTTCAGCGTCAAGCATTGCGATACACCTTGATCAATGATGAATTATATCGCCGAACCTTAGATGGGATCTTGTTAAAGTGTTTGGACAAAGAACAAGCAAAGGAGGCCATAGGAGAGGTGCACGATGGTCTTTGTGGCACACAATCAGTCGGCTCATAAGATGAGATGGATGCTTAAGAGAGTTGGATTCTATTGGCCGACTATGCAGGAAAATTGTTTCAATATTATAGAGGATGTGAAGCTTGTCAAAGATTTGGAGATATCCAACAAGCACCGGCAAGCATGCTTCGCCCAATTGTGAAGCCTTGGCCCTTTAGAGGATGCGGTTTAGACTTCATTGGGGAGATCCATCCAACATCATCAAAGAATCATAAGTTTGTTTTGGTTGCCACGGACTATTTCACCAAATGGACGGAAGTTGTGCCACTGAAGAATAATACGTACAAAAAGATAGCCAGCTTTGTTCTTGAGCATAGTATCCATAGATTCGGTATTCCATAAACCTTAAGCACAAATCAAGAAGGAGCCTTCATATCCTCACAATTCAGGGAGTTCGCCGAGTCTTTTAGGATAAAGTTGTTAAATTCTTCTCCCTATTATGTTCAAACTAACGAACAAGTTGAGTCTAGCGACAAAATACTTATCAGTCTCATTAAAAAGAAGATCAAGGATAATCCTAGACGTTGGCCTGAGACTCTAAGTGAAGCCTTATGGGCTCATCGAGTATCAAGACACGGTGCTACCAAAGTTACCCCATTTGAGCTTGTATATGTACAAGAGGTTATATTACCTGTTGAACTTCATATGAAAGCTTGTTGAGTGGATCAGCAAGATAACCTTTCGACTGTGGATTATTAAGACTTGATGATGGATAAGTTGGATGGAATCACAGAGAGCCGAATGGAAGCTTTGAAGGAGATAGAGAAGGAAAAGCGAGGTGGCCAAGTATTACAACAGAAGAGTTCCAGAAAAATTGTTCCAGGTTGAAGACTTGGTTTGGAGAAATATTTTACCCTTAGGAACCCGAGACAAGAAGTTTGGAAAGTGGTCACCAATCTAGGAAGGGTCTTACAAGATTGTGAGTATTGTCCCTGTGAATGCATACTCGTAGAGAACTTGCAAGGAGAAAACTCAGGAAAAAGCCATCAATGGGAGATACTTAAAACGATTCTATCCGAGTGTATGGCAAGAGGTCTGAGTTATCTAAGCTTTGTAAGGTAAAACAACCAATTTTTCTAATAAATCTGGCTTTGTAGGTGTTGTTTGGCACACCATGTTTGCCCAAAAACAGAGGGCATGTGTTGGAGGTGAAAAATGGTTGTGAGTTTTGCAGGTTACAGGAGCCAGAAAACGAGGTGAAAAGGGCCTTTTATCTTGGGAATTAAAGGTGCAGAAGGATTCGACAAGGAAACTATCCAAGATTGAAGAAAATACGTGCCAGGAGCCTATTTTACCTTGAAAACTCAAGATACAAGTGCCGGGGTGGGAACTCGACCCGAGAATACCCAGTTATCTTGTGGCTGCGATATAAACCAGCTAAAACGCAAGATAAAAGGCCAAAGGGACTTAGGTGCTCTCAGTAGAGTTCAAAACTTTGTACAAAATAGAAGTTATCGTGTCACGTGTTCTAGAAGGTCTAGCACGACATTCATCCTTGCATTTAGATAGGATTGAGTCCTAGAGATTAGATGAGTTTAGTTTAAATTTAGAAGATCAAATCCTTTCATATGTAACTAGGTTCTATATAAAGGCATCCATCTTCCGAAACATGTGGAAGTCAAGCTCAGATCAATACAATCAACTTTTCGTTCATCTTTTTGTTATTTCTTCCATTTTCGTAGATCGTAGCTTAGATTGTAGTTTTTTTGTTGCTTTGTCGAGGAAAGCATCCGACCCTCTCCAATGTAAGCGATACGTACCATGTTCTTGATCAACAAGAACCTCATCTTATCTTGATTTCATGAGCTAATGCCGAGATTTTTCGAAGTGTAGGTGGCTTAGACCATCTTCTGGCGACTCCACGTTCCACGAACACTATGGAGGTGATTTTCTTGCTTTGTCAGCTTATGGAGAGATATAGGGAGCAGAAGAAGGACCTACATATGGTGTTCATTGACTTGGATAAGGCGTATGACAAGATACCAAGGCCGGTCATGTGGTGGGCGTTAGAGAAACATAAAGTGCCAACAAAGTACATTACCCTTATCAAGGATATGTACAATAATGTTGTGAGAAGTGCGCGCGTAAGTGATAGTGAGATCGATATGTAAAATCCCACATGTTCTACAATCAAATCAATTTTTTCACTCAAATTCAAATGTTGTCATCACAAAAAGAGAATGCAAACTGTTGTTTCAAATTTTCCATTTGCAGCATCCAATTTAAAAATCCAGTTCCATATATGGATTCCTCAGGTCCAAATTAGTCGGAATGCAAAGTTTGATAATTTTTGGAGGTGTTTTACCAATTATTTCAAAGAGGACATTGAATTTCATTCGGATTCAAATTCAAAGTGTGCGTTTGGATGAACCTTTGTCAAATGTCGAAATCGCTTCCAGAGTTGAACTCCACATGTTTGATTTGGATCACCTGCCAAATTTGAAGGATTTGGAGGATAAAGAGGGGGATGGTTGTGTACCCCACTTGTCAATGAAACAATTTAATTCCCACACACGTACTCGGTTTCTCGCCTTTTGAGCGCGCACCACCTCCTGGAATTCAGCCCCCGGACCGATTCCACCGTGCCAGCTCCTGCTGAGGCGCCAGGACGCCTGAAAGCAATGATCACCGTGCCCCAGCTCTTGTGACCGAACTTCTCACTCACTCACTCGGCCCCGTGGTCCCTCGCGCGTTGTTTTGCCGCCGCTCGGTCCCGACTCACTACCGCCAAGTGCTCTTCACCTCTGATGCGTTGCTGCCCCAACTGAGCCAACCAAAGCGTGCGCCGTGCCTTCCTCGAGCTCACCGTGCTGCCCAAGGGGTGGCCCGATCGTTTACTGTGGTGCAAAGTGGAGAATTCAACTCCTCGGTTCCATTTTTGCCACCCCGATGCCTTCACGTCACCCGGAGAGCTCACAGCCTCCCGTGCTCTATCAACTGGCATCCAAGGTTCGTCACAGTCCCCTCTTGCTGTCCTCCAAGTTTGGAGCCATGCCGTAGACCGTGTCAGACGGAATTTGTAGTTTAGCCACGGCGGTTTCTTGGAACCGACAGGAGGAAATTTGGAAATTCATTGTCAATGCTTAGTTCGGGTTCATTCTGGTCTAGGGATAGCTTCCCTAGGTCGCCACGGTTCTCCACGATCAAATGGAGATCAAAACCATTAAGGATCAGGGGACTTCCTAGAGTTTTTCCTCACGGCGGCGCAAAATCTCCTCGGTCGCACGGTGAACGCCATGTTGGAGTCATTTTCATCGTGGCTGCCGTGCTGATCTTTGATCAGCATGATCGTATGCAGCTTTTGGAGCAAACCGTTGGCAAAGAGGTGGATTCCGATGAAACCTGAGTTCACCAGAGTTGCTTTTGCCGCTGTCGCCGTCACATGAAGGTTTCCCGCCATCGTCGGGCTGCACCAAGGCCGGCAGCATATTCACAGTGGCAAAGTACGTAGGGGCGGCGAGTTTTGCGAAGTTTGGAGCACGGAAACCCAGTCGCGGCGAGCTCCCTGGCGAGGTTGGCCACGGGAGAGCGCGGGGGCGCGAGGAGGAAGAAGAACCCGCGGGTCCCACGTGTCAGTGGTAGAATAAAAAAAGGCCCAGATCTTCTGTGTCTGTGGATCAACTGTGGCTACACGAGTTAAACTCTGTGGCCCCGTGTGATTGGTCCAATTTAAACCCGTGGGCCCGACTTCGGTTTAAATGATTTCTAGTTGAAAGAAAATTCCAGTTTTGGTTCAAACATTGGAAATTCATAACTTCTACTAGGAAACTCCAGATTTAGTGATTCAAATTGTGTTAGATTCAGTTTGAAATGATCTATCCAAATATCCAATTGGATTGGAATGAAAGTCAAAAATATATTCTGCATAATTCTTTTAAATTTTTCAGTAAAAGAATTATTGAGGGAGTTTGGTTCATCCAAAAATCCCCAGAATTTACCAGAATACTGTGTAGAATATTATTGAACTTATAGAAAAGTTTCAGCTCATTTGGAGTTGATTTGGGTAGAAAATTTCAGAGTACAAACCACAGTACTGAAAAAGGTCTAGAAACATTTGAAAAAAGTTCAATCTTTGTAAAATCAATTCTGACGAATACTTAGCTCTAAAAATCTTAGGAAAATTCATGCATACTCTATGAGCTATGTCTGAAATTTTAGTTCAATTTATTGTGCATGAAAATGCAAATTACTTCAGAATTAATTCTTATAAGCATACCAGCTTATTGAATTAATCTAGGAGAACTACTCAATGAACAATCCTGAGACTTGGTCCAAAATTCTTCCTTGTGACAAGGAACGTACAAGAAAAGTTTCAGATCAATTAGAGCTCTGGATCATTGTTTTTATTTATACCTTTCTTAGATGAATACAAACAATTAGGAAAGAACACTTAGTACTTGACCCACTTTGCTAAATCCATCTTATTCAACTAGGATCATCTCAAATCCAGCTTCCAACCTGAGTTCTTGTTTTCATGCTTGTATATATGCCTTGATAACAAAGTATTTAGAATTAAGTACATATGCATTTTCATAACGTGTAGTGTTGACGTGGAGCTTCGTTGAGCCATTGAAGTTTGGATCAAGAATCAAGAAGATCAAGTGATTAAGCGTCAAGTGACAGAAGCAAGTTAACTGATATATATATATATATATATATATATATATATATATATATATATATATATATATATATATATATATATATATATATATATATATATATATAATACTAGTCACCTAACAAAGGCAAGCCCTGGTTTGCATTTAACAGCTATTAAGATTTTACTTTGCATACACTATGTTGGTTAAGATTGATATGTGCATTATGTCTAGATGATTTGATACTCCACTTGCATGTCTAGAGAATCCTATGGAGTATTTGGGTAGTTGTCATTTCCTCATGCAGAAACTGCTAGGCTTAATGTTATATAAGATTCGGTAGAAGTCGAGGAGATGGAATCTACTCGCATGGCTAGGAATTGATGCACATGGGATTAGTTCAAAGATTGGTTTAGTAATCTGAAGTTGAGACCCGAAGGTGGTAGGGGCAACAGGACATAGGGGCTTGCGTGCATTAGCGCTGCCCGTGGTGGTCAAAGACTGATACGTGTGCGGCCCTGTTGGACAAGTTCGAGTTGTGTACCAAAAGCATGTTGGATATATGGAACCGAGTAAAGCGATGTACCTTGGGAAGGCTGCGTTGAGACTTTTTCGATCGCCTCAGGCGTTTGGTCATAGCACAGTAGTGGGTAACTCGCTCATGAAATCTTCACGTCGGAAGGGTGCATCATGAGGTGAGGCTATTTGTAAAGGACCAAAAATTTTGACTTGCAAAAAGTGTTCTTTAGCACACACACCACAACTCATTTGCGGTAATCACATGAACACAATTGAAGAGCAAGTAACCACCGTCAATAGAGTGATTAGAAGATGAACTCACAAAATCCAAAAGGGGTATCTCCTACATGAACTCTTTAGAGGTTGAGCTCACAATTACCTCCTAAACTTTCTTAGGAATGCTCACGCCAATTTTCATGCATATCCAAACCTATTCGAGATACTTTGAATACAATTGTTAAAAGGGTTACTTTGAACTTAAATTCAAATTCAAACTACTTGCAACACATGAATTCAAAATAGGGATACATATTCACACTTAGCACATTTTTATGAGCTCATCCACCAAATTTCAGCCCATTTGGGATTGATCTTGACATGAGCCACTTGGAGCAAATTCAAACTAAATTTGAATTTCAGCTTCACATTTGCTGCAATTTCATTCAAATCAATCTACACTTTGAATTGTTCAAACTTAAATGGCCATTTTGAGGTTTGATCAAATTGCAAAGGACAGTAGGGTCACCAATATTTGGAGCAGTAGAAATTTAAGTTTTGAGGACAAATTTGGGGTGGTGGGACCCCCCTGTCATCCACACACCCAAGAGAAACCAACCGAGACCGAGTGCTCTGTTCTTCGGGCCTTCCACGCGAGCCCACCGAGGTGAAATCGCTCGGCCACATCCCCGAGCACCAGTCACGCTGGAGGCCAGCTCTCGGCACTCTTATCACCCCCATGAAGCGATCTTTTCGCTCACCCCACCGTAACACCGGAGCCTTTCTCTCTCGTGCAAGAACCGAACTGTAAACCATCGCTGCCTCAGTTGCTCGATCAGGAACCCCCGCCATCTCATGTGTGAAGCCCCACTGAGTAGCAAAACGGCACCATAGCATCTCTTCCTACATCCTAGGCATGAAAACAAGTTGAGTTCAGCCTTCTTCGCCCACACCCAAACATTCTTCACGGCGACCTTAACTTGCTGCAGTTCGGAGCTCACGTGGGCAACCCAGCTCAGAAGCTTTCACGCTTGATCAAGGACGTCCAGAGGAGCGCCGGACTTCCACGTTGCGTCTCCCCAACTCGCTGCTCAAGCCGTGAACCTTCGCCCGTGAATCCGGCAATTTTCATCTGGCGTGTGCAAAAGGACCTCCGGGCAAGAATCTGTCGAATTCAACTTCGATTCTAGTTTAGAGGCCACCAAATCATGCACAGAGGAGCTAGACTGGCTAGGGGTCAATTCCTCTTCACAACCCTAGCTTGAAACTGTACGTAGAAGGACCATTTCCAAGTTTTCCGTATGCAAACACGAAGAACACCCTCGGGCACACGGTGACTGTAACACCATCAATTTCACTACCATGCATTGCATACATTTTTCATGTAGAGAAGCATTTAAAAAGAAGTAGAAATGGAGAAAGAACCATAGAAATGGAGAAAGAACCATAGAAATGGAGAAAGGAATATAGAAATGGAGAAGGGAATATAGAAATGGAGAAAGGGACATAAAATAGAGAGAAATGGAAACAAGATAGCTGAATTGAGCCATTTCAAATTTTCACAAAATCCCAAATTTTCCCCAAATTCCCCAAAATTCCCCTTGGGGGAATTTCCCTCACATTTGGGGGAATTTTCCCCCAAATTGGCCGCACCAAATTAGGGGGGGAGACCCCTTGGCCGCAGCCCTTGAGGGGGGAGCCCCAGTCCCCCACCTCTAGGACTGTTTGGTGAAGTCCCCCACCTCTAGGACTCTTTGGTTATGTCCCCCACCTTTAGGACTTTTTGGTTAAGTCCCCCACCTTTAGCACTCTTTGTACCCCATCACTAGGACTCTTTGGTTGAGTCCCCTACCTCAAGGACTCTTTGTATCCACCACTAGGACTCTTTGGTTAAGTCCCATACTTCTAGGACTCTTTTTTTCCTTCCCTAGGACTTTTTCCCCCTTATAAATATAACACCCACCCCCTGGCCGCACCCCTCTCTCTTTTGGTCGTCCCCCCTGCTGCCAAGCCCCCTTCCTTGCTGCCAAGTCGCTGAGTCCCCCCTTGTCGGAATTTGGCCGCCGTCGAGCCCCGTCACGCCTCCCCGTTGCCGGAAAAGAAGCCCCCGACGTTCTACCCTACTCGCAGCCCCATAATTCTCCACGGAAAATCCTCCGCTGCTGCCATTGCTAGGAGAGACGCCCTGCCACAAGGGAGAAGTAAGGTAGGTCTTCGTGACCCCTCTTATAACGTCACCGCTGTTTCTACACACCGGTTTTCTTTGCCCCCTTCGAGCAGAAACTTCTGCGTGTGGACAGATCATGTTTTGGTCGATTTTTGATGGTGGAATTGATATACATCTTATGTCAAGATCATCATCACATCCACACTTGATCCCAGCAACCTTTATCACCATAAAACCTCATGTAAGCCCATTAAAACATGCAAGAACACGTACAAAATGGTTTTATAAAACTGCACCATAGGATTTGCATTCACCCACCTCATTGCATCTTGAGTAAAGATTGTGCATGATAATTGATTGCTGTAAATCTTGTATGTGCGTGGTCATGAGTAGAAGGACAAGCTCAAGAGAAAGTCTACGAGGAACTACAGCACCAAGACTTTGAGACGCTTGAGCAACACGAACCACGGGAGCAAGGCAAGTGCCCCTTGACCATATTGATCCCATGTTTTGAAACTGTTTTGTTTGCGAAAACTCGTATGCTTGTGTCAACTTGATGGGACACCCTTTTATAGGAGTTTACTAGTTTTGTCAACCATCCTTGTCACAGGAAAAGTTGATGAGTCAGGTATGGTCATTTTTCCTTTTTGCTTCGCTTAAGTTACGGGATATGAGAAGCTGAAATAAAACATGGTTAGCGACTGCACTCATATGAATAATGATGATCGTAACTTGATGAGGTCAATGAGCATAGAATCGGGGAGATCTAGGCAAGATTGATTCGTGGATGTTGCTGAATGAGATGGTGGTTTACTTGGCGTAGATCTAAGGACCGGTTCATGCGAGCACATTGTGACGCCCTCAATTCTGTGGGAAACCACGGAACCGAGAACTAATGCATATGTGTGCCTAGGATGTTCATCACACATACACATACGTTCCACAAACTGAATTCAGATTGTATATTACCACGAATAACAGAGTTTATTACAATACCTCATGAGTCTTGGGCTCATGTTCACAGCGGAAGTCTTTATTCTAATGCGGAAGCAAAAACTAATGCAGATGCAAATCTAAGCAGAAGTGGCTCCATCTCTATTCCCTCCACAGGCAAGGTTGAGAATAGATCACACACCATAATGCTCCACTTGGTATTCATAGTAGGCTTCTCCTGCTGCTGATGATGAAGTAATAATGCAAGTTTGAGTACAATGATGTACTAAGCAAGTGCGGGAAAACACATGATATGCAGCTCATAAACAAGGTAGGTATAAAAAGGCTTATTTGCAGAAAAGCAGATTTGTAAAACCATGATAAAACAGCAACTTAACTTTAGATGAATGTAATCCCAGCATGAATTAAATTACCAACATACCTCCATCACTTCCCGTGTTCCATCCGAACATTAACAAATCCTTTGTTCATACTCACGAATACCTCCTCGTATTCGCTACCATCTCACCTCATAAAACAACCTCGTCTCACACCGAGACCAAACTCGCTGCCATGACTCAACAGTCATGCAACCATCTCATCACCTAGACTCAACAGTCCCAAACCAAACCATAACCAAACCAATAACCATCCCAATAACCATCCCAATAACCATCCCAATAACCATCCCAACTAATCATGGCAGTTTAGCCAGGTGCTCCTGACCGTAAGCTCGGCTATCATGATAGTTTTAGACTCTGCAGAGTTTGCACCTCTTTACCCACAAGTTTGTGATTTTGTCACCCGTCGGCGACTGCAGAACCTCCATTATACCAGTACACATCCGTCAGTGTATGGTCAAGAGATCACAAAATAGCCTTTACAAAGGGGTTACTAGATGTATGGACTCACTAAGGTTTCATCGGCAGGCTAGAATCTCCAATTCTCCCACCCACGGGCCCCCTCTTGTGCCATTCAGTTCCCAGGGAAGTCCTCACTCGACTCCCATTACCCGCGCCTTCCACAGTCCATAACACTCTAGCAACTTACCTAATTACTCAGCTAAGCCGCACCCATACTTGGCCATGTGGTGGCACTGTTATCCTGGCATGTGCATGCATAAACCGGTCCTTAGATCTATGGCAAGTAAATCACCATCTCATGCTACCTCATTCACAAACCCAGTCTTGCCTAGATCTCCCTCCGATCCATGTTCATTATTAACATCAGTTTCTCCTTATCAATATGAGTGCAGTTAGCTAGACACATCTATCTCGCTTCCCAATCCCATAGACTCAGCGAAGCATAAAGCAAAAACCATACCCGACTCATAAACTTCCCAGGTGACAAGGGTGGTTTATTCAAAACTAGTAAACTCCTATAAAAAGGTTTCCCATCATGTTTGACTCAGTACGCACACCTTTTCGCAAAACAAAACAATTTTACCCAAAACATAGGATCAACATGGTCAAGGAGCACTTGCCTTGTTCTTGCGGTTCTGGTTGTTCTTGAATCTCAAAACCTGGTTGCTGCGGTTCGTCGTAGACAGCTCCCTGAGCTTGTCCTGCTAGGTAGGATCACGTGCATACAAGATTCACAGCAATCAATATCATGCAAAAACCTTAAACTAGATGCGATGATGCATATGCAGGTTATCCTATGATTTGTATTAGATTTGTGTGTTCTTGCATGGCTTGCATGGACAGAGGTGTTCGGATCAAAGGTGGACGTGGCAATGATCTGGTCTTTAGACCAATCTGATCATCAAGTGATCTGTCCATGAGAAGGCTTCTGTTCGAAAGGAATCAAAGAACAGATGCAAGGGAAATACAACAATGCCGTAAGGTGGTGTCGGAGTCCTACCTTACGCCCTTCTGGGTTTTCGAGGTCCTCCTCAGACCGCTCGGTTCTCCTCCGATGATCTCCCTTGTTGCGCTTCGGCGATGGCTTTCTCGGCGAGTTGGGGCTGGGGCTCTAAGTCGTCGGCTCAGGATTTGGAAAAAGAAGTCTGTGGTTTCGGCCAGAGGTTCTGGGTTCTATTTATAATCGGGAAGAGAAGAGTCCTAATCTGATTGTACCCCAAATAAGAGTCTTATTCAGATCTTCGTTGGATCCTATCATCTTATCTTTAGTTGATTTGGTGCGGTAACGTTGTGGAATTCAGGTCGGTTTCCTTTACGTACCGGTATTCCTACTCGTACAGCTGCTCCAGAACTTGTTAACTTCGCGGTGATGAGCTCCGGAGGCTCCACGTGTCCTTCCGGGCCCTGGTATCTCCTTCTCCGCAGAGACGAGCTCCGGTTGTGCCACGTGTCAATCGACCGAGACCTCCCCCTCTTTTGGAGGTGAGCTCCGCGCACACCACGTGTTGGCGCTGGTCTTTCCTCTCTTCTTCCTTCAGGGACATGCCCCGAGGTCGACACGTGTCCAGCAGCGACAGACCTCCCGGAGATAAGCTCCGGTGACGATGCGTGTCTAATAGAACAGGACCTCTCGGAGGTGGGCTCCGAGATCAACACGTATCCCGCGCGACTGGTCCTCTAATTTCCGCGAGGACTAGCTCCGAGGATGACACATGTCCTGCAGAAATGCCTTTGCTTCTTGCGTAGAGGCTAGCTCCGTGGGCAACACATGTCCCACAGGATCGGACCTCTCCCCTTTGCGGAGACGAGCCCCGAGCCTGCCACGTAGCCAGCTTGGCGGCGGTCTCTCCCAACTTCGCAGGGATGAGCTCCAAACACGCCATGTGGCCAGCGGCCGTGGTGAGTTGTCTTCGGCGCTTTCTGAGAGCTGGATTCAGCTCTCATTGGTTATTCCTTTTGATATTTTTCTCTGTTCCTTCTTCTCTTAAAATGTTTCCTCTTCATAAAACATGAACATAGGCTGACACCCGAGATGAGGGTGTCACAAATCTACCCCCCTTAAATTGAATCTCGCCCTCGACATTCGTTAGTAGAAAAAAGATGGGGAAATTCTGCCTTGATATCCTCTTCACGCTCCCATGTGGCTTCAGCTTCGGTGTGGTGACTCCATTGTACCTTGCACCATCGAATCACCTTGTTTCGGGTGACCCTTTCCTTTACGTACAAAATTCGGACAGGGTATTCCGCATAAGTCAGGTCCTTTTGAAGTTCAAGCTCTCTCATTGATACTTGTTCCTCTGGTACTCTCAAGCACTTCTTGAGCTGGGATACATGAAACACATCATGTACGTCGGAGAGGTGGCTTGGGAGCTCTAGTTGATAGGCTACTTCTCCTCGCTTATTCAGAATCTTAAATGGTCCAATGTAGCTAGGTGCTAGCTTGCCTTTGACGTTAAAACGCCGTTGGCCTCGGATAGGCGACACCTTAAGATATACGAAGTCTCCTACTTCGAAGGTCAACTTCCTATGCCTATTATCCGCATAGCCTTTTTGTCGTGACTGAGCAGTCTTTAAGTTCTCCCGTACCGTTTGGACTTGCCTTTCAGCTTCTTGTAGCACTTCGGGTCCAAATACCTGGTTTTCTCCGGTCTCGTTCCAAAACAGTGGCGTTCTACACCGTCTACCATATAATGCTTCGAAAGGCGACATCTTCAAGCTAGCTTGATAGCTGTTGTTATAGGAGAATTCGGCATACGGTAAACTCCTATACCAACTACGCCCATGTTTCAAGGCACAAGCTCTCAACATGTCCTCCAAAATTTGGTTTGTCCTTTCGGTTTGTCCGTCTGTTTGTGGGTGATAGGCGGAGCTAAAATCCAGTCGTGTACCCATGGCTTTCTGCAGCTTCCTCCAGAATCTAGAGGTAAACTGAGAACCTCGATCTGAGACTATCCTCCTCAGAACTCCGTGACGGCACACGATCTGCTCCATGTACAGCTCTGCCAGTTGTGCAACGTTGTAACTGGTCTTTACAGGGAGAAAATGGGCGGTTTTCGTCAATCGGTCCACAATGACCCAAATGGAGTCGTATCCCGACAGAGTACGTGGCAATCCGACGATGAAATCCATACTGATGTCCTCCCACTTCCATTCGGGTATTTTCAAAGGTTGCAACAATCCAGCGGGTTTTTGATGTTCGGCCTTCACCCGTTGGCATGTGTCGCATAGGGCAACGTATTCGGCTATATCCCTCTTCATACCATCCCACCAATAGCAAGTTTTCAAGTCCTTGTACATTTTGGTGCTTTCGGGATGTATGGAGTAGGGCGAATCATGTGCCTCCTTCAATATCATGTCGCGAAGGTGTCTTATGTTCGGCACACAAATCCTTTTTCCTAGCCAAAGCGTACTCTTTTCATCCTCCATGAAATTCTTCGGCCGGCGTTTCCTCTCACCATCTGTGAGAGAGATCGAAATAGAATAGGAGGTTAGAAGGTTAGGTAGATTCCCTCTAACTTTATGCATCAAGGTGAGTTGGACTATGTATATATTAGCCCATATGAGGATGTGAGTAAGTGCCGAAACATCTCACACCTCTTTCTTCTTACGTTTGGATATGGACAATGTTTTTGAGACGTCCCACCACTCACACTAAGCATACAATCATAAATAATAATCACAAGGGCCCACACAACTCCTATTCAAGGATGGTTTCCTATGTCAAGGTGGTTTTAAGGCCAATCTAAGCTATTCACCCTAGGATGCTTCCTTCGGTCAGCGTGGCTTAGTTACCTGTTACTCCTATTTAGGGGTGTAACTTACTGTTAACCCGTGGCTCTAATATCAATCTAAGGTTTCTATCTAGGCGTGTAACCTACTGTCAACCCGTGGCTCTGATACCAATCTGTGACGCCCTCAATTCTGTGGAAAACCACGGAACCGAGAACTAATGCATATGTGTGCCCAGGATGTTCATCACACATACACATACGTTCCACAAACTGAATTCAGATTATATATTACCACGAATAACAGAGTTTATTACAATACCTCATGAGTCTTGGGCTCATGTTCACAGCGGAAGTCTTTATTCTAATGCGGAAGCAAAAACTAATGCAGATGCAAATCTAAGCAGAAGTGGCTCCATCTCTATTCCCTCCATAGGCAAGGTTATGAATAGATCACACGCCATAATGCTCCACTTGGTCTTCATAGTAGGCTTCTCCTGCTGCTGCTGATGAAGTAATAATGCAAGTTTGAGTACAATGATGTACTCAGCAAGTGCGGGAAAACACATGATATGCAGCTCCTAAACAAGGTAGGTATAAAAAGGCTTATTTGCAGAAAAGCAGATTTGTAAAACCATGATAAAACAGCAACTTAACTTTAGATGAATGTAATACCAGCATGAATTAAATTACCAACATACCTCCATCACTTCCCATGTTCCATCCGAACATTAACCAATCCTTTGTTCATACTCATGAATACCTCCTCGTATTCGCTACCATCTCACCTCATAAAACAACCTCGTCTCACACCGAGACCAAACTCGCTGCCATGACTCAACAGTCATGCAACCATCTCATCACCCAGACTCAACAGTCCCAAACCAAACCATAACCAAACCAATAACCATCCCAATAACCATCCCAATAACCATCCCAACTAATCATGGCCGTTTAGCCAGGTGCTCGTGACCGTAAGCTCGGCTATCATGATAGTTTTAGACTCTGCAGAGTTTGCACCTCTTTACCCACAAGTTTGTGATTTTGTCACCCGTCGGCGACTGCAGAACCTCCATTATACCAGTACATATCCGTCGGTGTATAGTCAAGAGATCACAAAATAGCCTTTACAAAGGGGTTACTAGATGTATGGACTCACTAAGGTTTCACCGGTAGGCTAGAATCTCCAATTCTCCCACCCACGGGCCCCCTCTTGTGCCATGCAGTTCCCAGGAAAGTCCTCACTCGACTCCCATTCCTCGCGCCTTCCACAGTCCATAACACTCTAGCAACTTACCTAATTACTCAGCTAAGCCGCACCCATACTTGGCCTTGTGGTGGCACTGTTATCCTGGCATGTGCATGCATGAACCGGTCCTTAGATCTATGGCAAGTAAACCACCATCTCATGCTACCTCATTCACAAACCCAGTCTTGCCTAGATCTCCCTCCGATCCATGTTCATTATTAACATCAGTTTCTCCTTATCAATATGAGTGCAGTTAGCTAGACACATCTATCTCGCTTCCCAATCCCATAGACTCAGCGAAGCATAAAGCAAAAACCATACCCGACTCATAAACTTCCCAGGCGACAAGGGTGGTTTATTAAAAACTAGTAAACTCCTATAAAAATATTCCCCATCATGTTTGACTCAGTACGCACACCTTTTCGCAAAACAAAACAGTTTTACCCAAAACATAGGATCAACATGGTCAAGGAGCACTTGCCTTGTTCTTGCGGTTCCGGTTGTTCTTGAATCTCAAAACCTGGTTGCTGCGGTTCGTCGTAGACAGCTCCCTGAGCTTGTCCTGCTAGGTAGGATCACGTGCATACAAGATTCACAGCAATCAATATCATGCACAAACCTTAAACTAGATGCGATGATGCATATGCAGGTTATCCTATGATTTTTATTAGATTGGTGTGTTCTTGCATGGCTTGCATGGACAGAGGTGTTCGGATCAAAGGTGGACGTGGCCATGATCTGGTCTTTAGAACAATCTGATCATCAAGTGATCTGTCCACGAGAAGGCTTCTGTTCGAAAGAAATCAAAGAACAGATGCAAGGGAAATACAACAATGCCATAAGGTGGTGTCGGAGTCCTACCTTACGCCCTTCTGGGTTTTCGAGGTCCTCCTCAGACTGCTTGGTTCTCCTCCGATGATCTCCCTTGTTGCGCTTCGGCGATGGCTTTCTCGGCGAGTTGGGGCTAGGGCTCTAAGTCGTCGGCTCAGGATTTGGAAATAGAAGTCTGTGGTTTCGGCCAGAGGTTCTGGGTTCTATTTATAATCGGGAAGAGAAGAGTCCTAATCTGATTGTATCCCGAATAAGAGTCTTATTCAGATCGTCGTTGGATCCTATCATCTTATCTTTAGTTGATTTGGTGCGGTAACGTTGTGGAATTTAGGTCGGTTTCCTTTACGTACCGGTATTCTTACTCGTACAGCTGCTCCAGAACTCGTTACCTTCGCGGTGATGAGCTCCAGAGGCTCCACGTGTCCTTCCGGGGCCTGGTATCTCCTTCTCCGCAGAGACGAGCTCCGGTTGTGCCACGTGTCAATCGACCGAGACCTCCCCCTCTTTTGGAGGTGAGCTCCGCGCACGCCACGTGTTGGCGCCGGTCTTTCCTCTCTTCTTCCTTCAGGGACATGCCCCGAGGTCGACACGTGTCCAGCAGCGACAGACCTCCCGGAGATAAGCTCCGGTGACGACGCGTGTCCAATAGAACAGGACCTCTCGGAGGTGGGCTCCGAGATCGACACGTATCCCGCGCGACTGGTCCTCTGATTTCCGTGAGGACTAGCTCTGAGGATGACACGTGTCCTGCGGAAATGCCTTTGCTTCTTCCGCAGAGGCTAGCTCCGTGGGCAACACGTGTCCCACAGGATCGGACCTCTCCCCTTTGCGGAGACGAGCCCCGAGCCTGCCACATAGCCAGCTTGGCGGCGGTCTCTCCCCACTTAGCAGGGATGAGCTCCGAACACGCCACATGGCCAGTGGCCGTGGTGAGTTGTCTTCGGCGCTTTCTGAGAGCTGGATTCGGCTCTCATTGGTTATTCCTTTTGATATTTTTCTCTGTTCCTTCTTCTCTTAAAATGTTTCCTCTTCATAAAACATGAACATAGGCTGACACCCGAGATGAGGGTGTCACACACATGCCAGGAAAACAGTTCCACCACAAGGCCAAATATGGGTGTGGCTTAGGTGACTAATTAGGTGTGTTGCTATCTTGTTATGGACCATTGGATGGCGCGGGGAATGGGAGTCGAGAGGGACTGCCCTGGGAACTGCATGGCACAAGAAGGGGCCCGTGGGTGGGAAAATGGAGATTCGATCCTGCCGGTGAAACCTCAGTGGGTCCGTACATTCTAGTAGCCCCTTTGTAAAGGCTATTTTGTGATCTCTTGGCCATACACCGAAGGTTGTGTACTGGAATCATTGAGGTTCTTTCTAGTTGCCGATGGGTGATGAAATCACAAACTTGTGGGTAAAGTGTTGTCACCTCGGCAGAGTGTAAAACTATCATGATAGCCATGCTTTCGGTCACAAGCACCTGGCCAACTTCCATGATTAGAGGAAAAACTTGGGATGGATATTTGGGTATGGTCATTGGGATTGGTTTTGGGACTGTTTTGAGTCATAACAATGAGTTTGGTTTTGATTATATGAATATGAGATGGTTATGAATATTTATGAGCATGAGATGAACTTGAGAAAGACTCATGGCTGGTTGAGACTTGACAAATGGTGAATTATGGTGAAGGAATATTGCTGTTTTACTTGGTTATATTGGTATTAAACTCACCTCGAAATAGTTGCTGTTTTTACCATGTTTGTGAAATAAAATTTGCTTGCTGCAATGAGCCTTTTTCTTCCTTACCTTGTTGTTAGCTACATGTCATACTTTTCCCGCACTTGCTGAGTACGACATGTACTCACCTTTGCATTCCCACATATACATCAGCTACAGGAGAAGAATATTTCGAGGACCATGTGGAGTACTAGGCCTGCGCACTACCGTCAACATGCCTGTGGAGTTGAAGTTGGAGCCTGCTGTTTTAGTTATTTTCCGCTGTCGTTTAGAGTCTTCTGCTGCAAGAATAAGATAGACATTCATGAGTGAGACAATGAGTCGATGTAATAAAGTACTTAAACATTATTCATACATGGTTATATTCTAAATTTAAGTTTGTGGAATACATGTATATGTGTGTGAACATCCTGGGCACACATGCATTCACTTGGTTCATTTTTGGAACCGGGCGTCACAAATTGGTACCAGAGCCACGTTGACCGTAGGACGCAAGACTTGGTAGAATGGACACTCTAAAACACATAAGAACTGTGACGGACTGGAATCCTCTTGCCCAGGATCTCAGAGGGTGGTGCCGCACGATGCGACACCTGACAGCACACAGCATAAGGAAAACATTGTATTACATGGAAAACACTGAATATGTACAAAGGAGTACAAACCTTCAGTTTACAACTAAGTACAGAGTTTATAACAGCGGAAGCTAGATTTATACAACTCACGCCCACCTAACTAGCAAAAGTCGGTTGTCCAGCCCTATGGACAATGTGACACCCGGTTTCGAAAATAGAACCAAGTTAATGCATATGTGTGCCTAGGATGTTCATCACACATACACATGTAATCCACAAACTGAATTCAGAATATAACCACGAATAAATAGGGTTTAAGTACTTTATTACATCGACTCATTGTCTCACTCACGAATCTCTAACTTATTCTGCAGCGGAAGTCTCTAAACGACAGCAGAAATAACTAATTAGCAGTAGGCTCCATCTTCAACTCCACAGGCATGTTGACGGTAGTTCGCACGCCTAGTACTCCACATGATCCTCGAAGTACTCTTCTCCTGTTGCTGATGTTTATGTGATAATGCAAGGGTGAGTACATGACGTACTCAGCAAGTGCGGAAAAAGTATGACATGTAGCTTACAACAAGGTATGGAATAAAAAGGCTCATTGCAGCAAGCAAATTTTATTTCATAAACATGGTAAAAACAGCAACTATTTCTAGGTGAATTAAATCCCAACATATATCCAAGTAAAACAGCAGCATTCCTCCATCATATTTCACCATTTATCAAGTCTCAACCAACCATTAATCTTTCTCAAGTTCATCTCATGCTCATAAATATTTATAACCATCTCATATTCATATAACCGAAACCAAACTCATTGTCAAGACTTAAACAGCCCCGAAACCAATCCCAATGACCATACCATAACCACACCGAACATCCATCTCAAGTTTTCCCTCTAATCATGTGAGTTGGCCAGGTGCTGGTGACCGGAAGCACGGCTATCATGATAGTTTTACACTCTGCAGAGGTGGCACCACTTTACCCACAAGTTTGTGATTTCGTCACCCGTCGGTGACTGCAGAACCTCCATTATACCAGTACACAACCATCGGTGTATGTCCAAGAGATCACAAAATATCCTTTACAAAGGGGCTACTAGATGTATGGACTCACTGAAGTTTCACTGGCAGGCTCGAATCACCATTCTCCCACCCACGGGCCCCCTCTTGTGCCATGCAGTTCCAAGGGCAGTCCTCTCTCGACTCCCATTCCCCGCGCCATCCAAGGTCCATAACAAGCTAACAACACACCTAATTAGTCAGCTAAGCTGCACCCATATTTGGCCTTGTGGTGGCACTGTTTTCCTGGCATGTGCTGGCATGAACCGGTCCTTAGATCTGCGGCAAGTAAACCACCATCTCATTCAGCAACATCCACGAACCAAGCTTGCCTAGATCTCCCCCGATTCCATGCTCATTAACATCATCAAGTTCTAATCTTCATTATTCATATGAGTGCAGTAGCTAACCATGTTTTAATTCAGCTTCCCGTATCCCGTAAATTAAGCGAAGCAAAAAGGAAAAACGACCATACCCAACTTATCAACTTTCCCGGCGACAAGGATGGTTAAGAAAACTAGTAAACTCCTATAAAAGGGTGTCCCATCAAGTTGACTCAAGCGTGCATATTTTCACAAACAAAACAGTTTCAAAACATGGGATCAATATGGTCAAGGGGCACTTGCCTTGCTCCCGTGGCTCTTGTTGCTCAAGCGTCTCGAAGTCTTGGCGCTGTAGTTCTTCGTAGATGGCTTCCTGAGCTTGTCCTTCTACTCACTACCACACACATACAAAATTTACAGCAATCAATCATCATGCACAAACTTTACTCAAGATGCAATGGGGTAGATGAATGCAAATCCTATGGTGCACTTTTAATAATCCAGTTTGTACGTGTTCTTGCATGTTTTAATGGGCTTTCATGGGGTTTTATGATGAAAGGGTGTAGGGATCAAGTGTGGACGTGGTGATGATCTTGACTCAAGATCTAGATCAATTCCACCTTCAAAAACCGATCAAAACGTGATCTGTCCACACAAAAAAGTTTCTATTCAAAGGGAGCGAAGAAAACGGATACGTGGAAACAGCGACGACGTCGTAAGATGGGTAACAAAGACCTACCTCACTTCCTTTCGGTGGCAGGGCCTTTCTCCTAGCGATAGCAGCAGCGGGAAGTTTTTCTATGGATGACTAGGGCAGGACAGATCGTCGGTTCTTTTTCCGGCGACGGCAAGGTGTGACGGGGCTCGTCGGTGGGCTCACCGGCGACTGAACTCCGGCAAAAAGGGGGGTCTAACTCGGCGAGTTGGTACTAGGGCCTCCAAGTCGCCGACTTGGGAGGGAAAAAAAGAAAAGGGGTTGCGGCTAAGGGGGGGGGGGGTTTGGGTTCTATTTATAAGGGGAAAAAAGAGTCCTACTCCAATTGGAGCTCAAATAAGAGTCCAACTCAACTTTGGATCTCAACAAACTTATCTTTTCAGTTAGGTGCGGCAGCCTTGGGGATTTTGTCCCCCCAAATGTGGGGAAAATTTGGGGGCAATTGTGTCGGTACCCTCAGTACCGGGTACCCCCGCGCACGGCAGAAAAACCTCTAAGGACCTCGCCCCCTCCACAGAGGTGAGCTCCGAAGGCGCCACGTGTCCAGCGGGGCAGGGCCTCCCCTCTCCTCAGAGGCGAGCCCCGGGCCTGCCACGTGGTCAGCAGTGCTGGGCCTCGCCTCCCTCCGCAGGGGCGAGCTCCGAGGGCGCCACGTGTTTAGCGGGGCCGGGCCTCCCTTCTCCTCAGAGGCGAGTTCCGAGGGCGCCACGTGTCCACCGGGGCCGGAACTCCCTTCTCCTCAGAGGCGAGCTTCGAGGGCGCCACGTGTCCAGCGGGGCCGGCCCTCCCTTCTCCTCAGAGGCGAGCACCGAGGGCGCCACGTGTCCAGCGGGGCCGGGCCTCCCTTCTCCTCGAAGGCGAGCTTCGAGGGTGCCACGTGTCCAACGGCCGGACCTCACCCCTTCCGTAGGGGTGGGCTCCGAAGGCGCCATGTGCCCAGCGAGGCCGGACCTCACCCCTTCCGCAGGGGTGAGTTCCGAAGGCGCCACGTGCCCAGCGAGGTCGGACCTCACCCCTTCCGCAGGGGTGAGCTCCGAAGGCGCCACGTGCCCAGCGAGGCCGGACCTCACCCCTTCCGCAGGGGTGAGCTCCAAAGGAGCCATGTGCCCAGTGAGGCCGGACCTCACACCTTCCGCAGGGGTGAGCTCCGAAGGCGCCACGTGTCTAGCGGGCCGGGGAAGTGTCGACAGCGCACTTCGACAAATTGGAATTGGCTCATTTCAGCTATCTTTTTTCCCATTCCCCATCATTTGTATGATTCTTTCTCCATTTATACGGTTCTTTTCTCCATTTCTACTTCTTTTATAATGTTTCTCTATATGAAAAATGTATGCAATGTATGGAAATGAATTTGAGGGTGTTACAAACCTACCCCCCTTAAACTGAATCTCGCCCTCGAGATTCGATAGAGTAGAGAATACATAAGGGAATTCTGCCTTGAGGTCTTCCTCACGCTCCCATGTAGATTCGGCTTCCGTGTGATGGCTCCAGTGTACCTTGCACCAACGGATCACTTTGTTCCTTGTGACCCTTTCCTTCACATCCAAAATTTGGATGGGGTGCTCCACATAAGTCAGATCCTCTTGAAGCTTGAGCTCATCCATCGGTACTTGTTCTTCCGGTACTCTTAAGCACTTCTTGAGTTGGGATACGTGAAACACGTCGTGTACGTCGGAGAGGTGCATTGGCAGCTCTAGTTGATAGGATACTTCTCCTCGCTTGCCCAAAATCTTAAATGGCTCGATGTAGCGAGGTGCTAATTTGTCCTTGACGTTGAACCGTCGTTGGCCTCGAATAGGCGATACCTTAAGGTACACGAAGTCTCCTACTTCGAAGGTCAATCTTCTTCACCTATTGTCCGCATAACCTTTTTGTCATGACTGAGCAGCCTTCAAATTTTCTCGTATCGTTTGGACTTGCTTTTCGGCGTCTTGCAGCACTTCGGGTCCAAACACTTGGCTCTCTCCGGTCTCATTCCAGAACAGCGGCGTTCTACACCGTCTACCATACAATGCTTCGAAAGGTGACATCTTCAAGCTGGCTTGATAGCTGTTGTTGTATGAGAATTCAGCATACGGCAAACTCCTATCCCAACTGCGCCCATGTTTCAAGGCGCAAGCTCTCAACGTTTCTTCAAAAACTTGATTTGTCCTCTCAGTTTGCCCGTCAGTTTGTGGGTGACAAGTGGAGCTGAAATTCAGCCGCGTACCCATGGCTTCATGCAGATCCTTCCAGAACCTAGAGGTAAATTGAGAACCCCGATCTGAAACTATCCTCTTTGGAACTCCATGGCAACACACGATTTGCTCCATATACAGCTCGGCTAGTTCTGCGACGCGGTACGTGGTTCTAACAGGAAGGAAATGGGCTGTTTTCGTCAATCGGTCCTTAATAACCCAAATGGAGTCGTAACCCGACTGAGTACGTGGCAATCCGACAATGAAATCCATGCTGATGTCTTCCTACATCCACTCGGGTACTTTCAATGGCTGCAACAGTCCAGCGGGTCTTTGATATTCGGCCTTCACCCGTTGACACGTGTCGCATAAGGCAAGATATTCAGCTATGTCCCTTTTCATACCATCCCACCAATAGTAAGTTTTCAGGTCCTTGTACATCTTTGTACAGCTGGGATGTATGGAATAAGGTGAGTCATGTGCCTCCTTTAATATCGTGTCACGGATGTGCTTCACGTTAGGCACATAAATCCTTTTCCCTAACCAAAGCGTGCCCTTCTCGTCTTCATTGAAATCCTTTTCTATGCCTTGTCGGATTCTTTCCTTGATTTCCTCATCCGTTGCTTGGCCATCTCGTATCTCTTGTTCCAGCGAAGAGTTGAGTTCTAACACTTCCATCTCATTCAAGAACCTGAGACGTAACCGTTCGAACTCCTTGCACAGCTCGGGCTGTAGTCCTCGAACCGTGAGTTGGTGACATGCTCCCTTTCAGCTCAACGCATCAGCTACTACATTGGCCTTTCCGGGGTGATAATTGATTCCAACATCATAATCCTTGATGAGTTGCAACCATCGATGTTGCCTCAAATTCAGATTCGTTTGCGTGAATATATACTTGAGGCTTTTGTGATCCGTATAGATCTCACATCGGTGGCCAAGGATGTAATGCCTCCAAATCTTCAAGGCATGTACCACGGCTGCAAGTTCAAGTCATGTGTTGGGTAATTCAGCTCGTGTTTCTTTAGTTGTCTCGACGCATAGGCTACCACTTGTCCTTCTTGCATGAGCACGCATCCAAGCCCTTGTCTTGATGTGTCACAATATATATCAAAACTCCATCTCACGTCCGGCAATACTAAAACCGGCGCTGTGGTTAGCCTTTTCTTGAGCTCCTCAAAGCTTTCGTGGCACACTGGTGTCCACTGAAATGCTTTTCCCTTCATTAGCAATTCAGTCATAGGCTTCACTATTTCGGAGAAATCCTTGATGAACCGTCGGTAGTATCCAGCCATCCCAAGGAAACTCCGAATATCTCTCACATTCTGCGGTTGGTTCCACTTCAGAACATCTCCCACTTTTCCGGGATCAACCGATACTCCTTCCTCGGAGATGATGTGGCCTAGGAACGATATCTCCTTTAGCAAAAATTGACACTTGCTGAGCTTGGCATACAATTGATGCTCTCGCAGTTTCTGCAATGTCAATTTCAAATGTTCTTCCTCGCTTTTTGAATACACCATGATATCATCGATGAAAACCACGACGAACTTGTCCAAGTACTCCATGAAGACCTTATTCATGAGGTACATGAAGTATGCGGGTGCATTCGTTAACCCAAAATACATAACGGTATATTCATACGAACCATACCGTGTTCAAAATGCAGTCTTGGGTATGTCGGAGGGCTTAATCTTCAGCTGGAAGTATCCCGACCGAAGATCAATCTTGGAGAAAATTCGGGCACCCTTCATTTGGTCGAACATGTCCTATATACAGGGCAGTGGGTATTTATTCTTGATCGTCACCTTGTTGAGAGACCTACAATCCACACACATCCTTTGGGTCCCATCCTTCTTGTCTACGAAGAGCACGGGGGCTCCCCATGGTGACGAGCTTGGGCGTATAAAACCCTTTTCTAGCTGCTCCTGAATTTGCTTCTTAAGTTCCACTAGTTCATTAGCGGGCATCCTATATGGCCTCTTTGCTATAGGTGCAGTTCCAGGTACTAAATCAATGGCAAATTCAATGTCCCGGTCAGGTGGCATGCCAGGAAATTCTTCCGGGAACACATCTGAAAATTCTTGAACCACTGGAATGCTTTCCAATGTTACTTCTTCGACGTGGTTCAACGCTGCCTTCTCGGTTGCCGGTTGGGCTGACTTGAACTCAATACGAGTACCGTGCTCATTTGTCAACTGCACACTCCTCTCAGCACATTGGATTACTCCGTTGTGCTTGCTTAACCAATCCATTCCAAGTATTATATCAATCCTTTGGGAAACCAAGACAATAAGGTTGGCAAGAAAGTCTACCCCCCTTATTTTAAGGTTTACTTTCGGGCATACTATATTAGTCCTCATCTCTCCACCGGGAGAATTAACCAACATAGTGTGTTTCATGTGTGATATGGGCAGATTATACTTGGCAACATACTTGGATGATATGAAGGAATGCGATGCTCTGGAATCAAATAGAATGGTGGCTGGGTTGGAGTTGGCAAGGAACATACCAATTACGACGTCCTCAGCCTGTTGCTCTTCCTCAGCGGAGACATGATTCACGTTACCATGAGCGTAGTTCTGCTGCCCACGTTTACCTTCCGTAGCTCCTCCATTCGACCGTGGGTTCTGTCTTGGTGTGTTGGTCGGCTGTCCAAGACTTTTCCTCAGGCATTGACTTGCAAAGTGTCCCGTCTCTCCACATGAAAAGCATGCCTTGTTGCCCAAGACAACAGGAACGTTGGGCGAGGGTGGTTTTAAGCATAGGCGCCCGTGTTGGGATGGGGCGCAGAAGGCAAAGGCACACGAGGTGCTTGCATAACAGGACGTTACTGCGGTGGTTGACTAGGGCGAGGTGGGTTTGCAGGGCAGAAAGTAGAAGCGGATGACCCATACTGTGGTGCAGCTGGTGGCATGAAACGGGGATGTACATTGCTCCCTTGTGGCTGGTATGACATCTTCCTCTTGCCCTCTTGCTCGATCTCACGGATCTTGCTCTCAACCACTATAACTTTGTCAACGAGCTTCTGGAAGTTTGCATAATCATTGTTGAGCAGTTTTACTTGGATCACATTGTTCAATCCTCTCACGAACAAGTATTGCTTCCTTTGATCTGAGTTAACGTCTTCGGGAGCATACCTTGACAGCTGCGTGAACTTGTTGAGGTACTCATTCACGCTCTTCTTTCCTTGTTGGAGACCTTCGAACTCTTGCCTTTTAAGCATCATGACTCCAACAGGGACGTAATGAGAGCAGAAACTCTCCTTGAATTCAGCCCAAGTGATAGTCTCCTGGTTGACATGAGCATTGCAAAGAGCATCCCACCAGTCAGCGGCTGCTCCCATAAGTTAGTGCGATGCGAAGAGAACGTTCTCCCGATCATTGCACTGAACAATAGCAAGCTTCTTTTCCATGGATTTCAACCAATCACCAGCCTCCATGGGATCATTAGCTTGTGCAAAAGTAGGTGGTCGAGTCCTCATGAACTCTCCCAATCTGTTGTGAGCCGGTAGTGGTGGAGGTGGTGGCGGTGCGGTGCAGGAATGGGGTTAGGATTGTTGTTGTTATTGGCTTGCAGCTGTCCTAAAGTTTGTATCATAGTTTGCATGAGCTGGTTCTGCATAGCCATCAACCGTTCAAGGTTGTTTGCATCAGCCCCGGGGTTGGCATTTTCAGGAACTTCAACGTTGCCATCCTCTTGTGGTTCATGGTTGCCACGAACGTTCCTCCTTTGACGGCTGGCGTTTTCCCTCACCATCTGTGAGAGAGAGTTGGGTAGAATAGAAAAGAGAAGTTTAGATTGATCCCCCAACTATATGCATCAAGGTGTACGAACTAAATATCTTCCTTCATGAATTTCAGCCTATGTGAGGATGTGAACACATGCCGAAGCATCTCACATCTCTCTACTATGTGTGGATGTGGACATTCGCCGAAGCGTCTCACAACTCACACCAGCACACAAACACAAGCAATCATCACAAAAGTTCAACACACCACTCCTATTCATGCTACTACGGTTTAAACATTCCTATTACAGCTTATTCAATGGGAGTACTAAACCTAATCATGTGAGCTGGTGCTGTTCCCGCCGTGTGACGGGGGTGGTCCATCGGACACCTCAATGGGGTTAAGTGCACTCCCACGTGGTGGTGAATGAGTACTTATGCGTGTCGTGCTCCTGATCACCGGCATCTATAAATATGACATGAAAAACTTTAGAGAAGGAAGAAAATACTTCAAAACTTCAGAAGATATGAAGCAAGAAAGCAAAAGTGGTGTTGTCCAAAAGAAGAGAAGAGAGGGGCTGAAAATAGCACTTTGCTGTGGCTGAATTGACAAGAAAAGTGCAGTAACAAGCAATTTTCGAAAATAGCAGTTTAGAGGGGTGTGCCTATGTGTTTTATAGTGTATATTCTACCTAGTCTTGTGTCCTACGGTCAACGTGGCTCTGATACCAATCTGTGACACCCGGTTCCGAAAACAGAACCAAGTTAATGCATATGTGTGCCCAGGATGTTCATCACACATACACATGTAATCCACAAACTGAATTCAGAACATAATCACGAATAAATCGGGTTTAAGTACTTTATTACATCGACTCATTGTCTCACTCACGAATCTCTAACTTATTCTGCAGCAGAAGTCTCTAAACGATAGAGGAAATAACTAATTAGCAGTAGGCTCCATCTTCAACTCCACAGGCATGTTGACAGTAGTTCGCACGCCTAGTACTCCACATGATCCTTGAAGTACTCTTCTCTTGTTGCTGATGTTTATGTGATAATGCAAGGGTGAGTACGTGACATACTCAGCAAGTGCGGAAAAAGTATGACATGTAGCTGACAACAAGGTATGGAATAAAAAGGCTCATTGCAGCAAGCAAATTTTATTTCATAAACATGGTAAAAACAGCAACTATTTCTAGGTGAATTAAATCCCAACATATATCCAAGTAAAACAGAAGCATTCCTCCATCATATTTCACCATTTATCATGTATCAACCAACCATTAATCTTTCTCAAGTTCATCTCATGCTCATAAATATTCATAACCATCTCATATTCATAACCGAAACCAGACTCATTGTCAAGAATTAAACAGCCCCGAAACCAATCCCAATGACCATACCATAACCACACGAACATCCATCCCAAGTTTTCCCTCCAATCACGTGAGTTGGCCAAGTGCTTGTGACCGGAAGCACGGCTATCATGATAGTTTTACACTCTGCAGAGGTGGCACCACTTTACCCACAAGTTTGTGATTTCGTCACCCGTCGGCGACTGCAGAACCTCCATTATACCAGTACACAACCATCGGTGTATGGACAAGAGATCACAAAATAGCCTTTACAAAGGGTTACTAGATGTATGGTCTCACTGAGGTTTCACTGGCAGGCTCGAATCACCATTCTCCTACCCACGGGCCCCCTCTTGTGCCATGCAGTTCCCAGGGCAGTCCTCTCTTGACTCCCATTTCCCGCGCCATCCATGGTCCATAACAAGCTAGCAACACACCTAATTAGTCAGCTAAGCCGCACATATATTTGGCCTTGTGGTGACACTGTTTTCCTGGCATGTGCTGGCATGAACCGGTCCTTAGATCTACGGCAAGTAAACCACCATCTCATTCAGCAACATCCACGAACCAAGCAACCTAGATCTCCCCCGATTCCATGCTCATTAACATCATCAAGTTCTCATCTTTATTATTCATTTGAGTGCAGTAGCTAACCATGTTTTAATTCAGCTTCCCGTATCCCGTAAATTAAGCGAAGCAAAAAGGAAAAATGACCATACCCGACTTATCAACTTTCCCGGCGACAAGGATGGTTAACAAAACTAGTAAACTCCTATAAAAGGTTGTCCCATCAAGTTGACTCAAGCATGCATGTTTTCGCAAACAAAACAATTTCAAAACATGGGATCAATATGGTCAAGGGGCACTTGCCTTGCTCCCGTGGCTCTTGTTGCTCAAGCGTCTCGAAGTCTTTTCGCTGTAGTTCTTCGTAGATGGCTCCCTGAGCTTGTCCTTCTACTCACGACCATGCACATACAAAATTTACAACAATCAATCATCATGCACAAACTTTACTCAAGATGCAATGGGGTAGATGAATGCAAATCCTATGGTGCACTTTTAATAATCCAGTTTGTATGTGTTCTTGCACGTTTTAATGGGCTTCCATGGGGTTTTATGATGAACAAGGGTGTAGGTATCAAGTGTGGATGTGGCGATGATCTTGACTCAAGATCTAGATCAATTCCACCGTCAAAAACTGATCAAAATGTTATCTGTCCACACGAAAAAGTTTCTGTTCGAAGGGAGCGAAGAAAACGGATACGTGGAAACAGCGACGACATCGTAAGATGGGTAACAAAGACCTACCTCACTTCCTTTTGGTGTCAGGTCCTTTCTCCTAGCGATGGCAGCAGCGGGAAGTTCTTCTATGGATGACTAGGGCAGGACAGATCGTCGGTTCTTTTTCCGGCGGCGGCGAGGCATGACGGGGCTCGTCGGCGGGCTCACCGGCGACTGAACTCCGGTAAAAAAGGGGGATCTAACTCGGCGAGTTGGGGCTAGGGCCTCCAAGTCACCTACTTGGAAGGGGGGAAAAAAGAAAAGGGGTTGCGACCAAGGGGGGGGGGGTTGGGTTCTATTTATAAGGGGAAAAAAGAGTCCTACTCCAATTGGAGCTCAAATAAGAGTCCAATTCAACTTTGGATCTCAACAAACTTATCTTTTCAGTTAGGTGCGGAAGCCTTTGGGATTTTATCCCCCCAAATGTGGGGAAAATTTGGGGGAAATTATGTCGGTACCCTCAGTACCGGGTACCCCCGCACATGGGAGAAAAACCCCTAAGGACCTCGCCCCCTCCGCAGGGGTGAGCTCTGAAGGCGCCACGTGTCCAGTGGGGCCGGGCCTCCTCTCTCCTCAAAGGTGAGCCCCGGGCCTGCCACGCGGCCAGCAGTGCCGGGCCTCACCCCCCTCCACAGGGGCGAGCTCCGAGGGCGCCATGTATCCAGCGGGGCCGGGCCTCCCTTCTCCTCAGAGGCGAGCTCCGAGGGCGCCACGTGTCCAGAGGGGCTGGGCCTCCCTTCTCCTCAGAGGCGAGCTCCGAGGGCGCCACATGTCCAGCGGGGCCGGGCCTCCCTTCTCCTCAGAGGCGAGCTCCGAGGGTGCCACGTGTCCAACGGCCGGACCTCACCCCTTCCGCAGGGGTGAGCTCCGAAGGCGCCATGTGCCCAGCGAGGCCGGACCTCACCCCTTCTGCAGGGTGAGCTCCGAAGGCGCCACATGCCCAGCGAGGCCGGACCTCACACCTTCTGCAGGGGTGAGCTCCGAAGGCGCCACGTGCCCAGCGAGGCCGGACCTCACCCCTTCCGCAGGGGTGAGCTCCGAAGGCACCACGTGTCCAGCGGGCCGGGGAAGTGTCGACAGCGCACTTCGACAAATTGGAATTGGCTCATTTCAGCTATCTTTTTTCCAATTCCCCATCATTTTTATGATTCTTTCTCCATTTATACGGTTCTTTTCTCCATTTCTACTTCTTTTATAATGTTTCTCTATATGAAAAATGTATGCAATGTATGGAAATGAATTTTAGGGTGTTACAGACAACCCACACTAGCTTCACTCCTCAGCTCAGCGCGGCGTGTACGGCTCCCACTCAGCCGTGGTCCACGACGGAGGATAGCCCTCGCCGGTGGACTCGTACCCCGAGTCTGTGGGGTAGTTCTCACCTGTAAACACTCAAAAGCAGCAACCGTGAGCACGATGGCTCAGCAAGTCTTAACCGACGCGCGTACACATGAAACTCTACATGCAGGTCATAACAAAATAGGATGGTAAATTGCAGCAAACGGACACGCCTACAGGTTCATACTTAGTTAAGCTTTTAGCCACAAGTTAACAGTTCATGAAATCTGAAATTTAGTGAGCAATATTTGGTGGCACACAAGTAACCATACAATTTATTCAGAACATCAATATTGAATCATAACATTTCATATATTAACCTACGTCATGACTCAGTGACCAAGTGGTACTCGTCACCGCGACGGATGTCGAATCGACTCAATATACACCTGCAGGGATACCAGAAGAGCACGTCACGTACGCCCACCCTTGGAGCTGCACAGCATGCTCACTTGATGTCGTACGGGACAACGTTTCACCAAACATCCCAAACGTCGAACCTGTTGCACCCAAACGGACAGGAGGTTCCCTACACGGAGCATCTCTCTAGGCCCGTTAGCAGATTTCCACCTTGCTGCCCTCAACCTACACCTATAAATCGGTGCGTTATGCCTCGACGCACGGAGGTATAGGTTACATCAGTTTATCAGGGCCCATATATCCGATATGCCTTCAGTACGTTCATACTTGATCAGCATGGGCCGCACAAGGATCGGTCCTCAATCGACACGGACAGGGCTGCACCCACAAGACTTCCTCTTGCTGCGTCCTAGCCCCTTCCTAGTCTCCTTTTCTTACTAAATTGATCTCACATCACTCGAACCAATCCCTTGTGTCCCAAGCCTATACTCACGAGTAGATTCCAACTACTCGACTTGTACAAGTCCATACACAATAAGCAGAGCATATACTATTCGAGGACTTATACACTACCCTCACTCTTGTGGGAATAATCTGGCTATGCATTTGGGTTTCATCCATCCTACACATAATGCACATAAATACCTCAAGCTAAAGTATATATATAAAGCAAAACTTTACAAACTTTGTTAAATGCAAACCAGGGCTTGCCTTGTTGCTGCTGGTCGGATGTTAGTGCTTCGTCCGGAAGTAGGAAATCCAAAACTTCCGGGGTCTCTTCGCCTTCAGCGACTACACGTAAGCAATGTACGATATGTCAATTTAAATGCAATGTGTTAAATTTTAAATGTAAAGACCATAACTTTAGCTATACATCCCCTTTGGCTCTGAAATTTTTAAGTTGGCTTGGTAGGATCCTAATCAGATACTTGACCAAGTTTCATCTGAAATAAAGTTCATTTGAGCTCTGTACAAATAAAAGTCTATTTGGTCATTACTAGAGCCTCTAAGGATTTCCAGGGATTTTCATGGCTCAAACCATTACTTTCTGGAAACTAGAGTTTGAGATGGTTCTAATGGAATTGGTTTCATGTCATTTGAAGAATACTGAAAATCTGAAAAATGTTTCTGTACATTTTTCCATTTTCTCAGGGCAGTTCACTTAATCACACCATTAGGGGGACTAAATGAACTTTAATGGATTTGAAATTTTTCCTGTGACTCAAGGACTGTCAATTGAACATACTAGCCAGATTTCAGAAGTTTCCATAAAAGAATTTTCCAGATAAAAATTCCCAACAATTTAAATTTGAGGTAATTAACTCTGGAACAAGAATAAGTTTCATGAGCTGAAACTTGTTTTGCTGGATAGCACTCGAAGAGATGAATCCAAAAAAATTTGATTCACTCAATTTGGAGCTTCCTAGTAAGAGATATGGATTTTACATGTTCGGAGAAATTCTCTGAAAAAGGTCTCTGTTATTTTTCCTATTTTTCGGAGACATAGAGGATTGAAACGACATTTGGCCAAGCAAATGGAATCTAATGCCTCTGAAATTTTTACTGGAGTTCAACAATTTTTGGAAGAATGTCATGCCCAAATTTGGGAATTTTCCACTAAACAGAACTCCTGTAAAAATTCCTACAAAATTTTCCTTAATTGAATTAATGAGCCAATTCTAGGGATTTTCATACCAATTGGAATGTTACCCCTAGATAGTACTCACTGAGGGGAATCCAATGTAATCTATTTCACAATTTTTGGATGTTCCTATCAAAAGTTATGAGCAATAGAAGTTGAACTAAACTGAAAAATGGGAGAAATGTTTAACTTCTTGCGCATGGACCTCAAAGCACAGTTGTTTCTCCCTCCTCGCGCCAACAGCCGAGCTGCGGCGGCGCTCTCCGGCGAGCCCCGTGGAAAGTGCCTTCCCGGACCATACTTGCCCCCAAACTCGCCGCCTCCCCCTTTTGGACCACGGGCAACTCATCCCCGTGGTTAGCCGAGGACCCCGGTCACCGGAAACCCTTCGGCGACGGGCGGCAGCGGCGGTTGGACTTCGGCAGCGTCGCACAAATGCTAGGAGGGCTCAAACCCTTCGGTTTTTCTTCCTAGAGCACCGTGGTGGATCCCTTATCACTGGCACGAGCTAACATCAGCTCAAAAGAGGCTGCAAATACGATCTCATCGGCGACCTAGGGCCAAAACCGGGACCGGTGCAAAATTCTCGAAGAACAGCGCCAAAACTCGATGAAAATTGATGGTTCTTGATGCTATAGGAACGTGGGAGGGTGTAGATCATGTCTATATCTCGGTACACGTGATGGTGGAAGGATCACCACGAATTTGGAAGATTGGTGCGGCTCGGTTCAATGAGTACCAACGCAATAAACAGCAAAATTCTCCACCGATCGTGCAAGAGGGAAGGGGAGGTCGGCACGGTTGTGTTCAGCACCTTGTGGCGCACATTTTTCGTGTAGGGTGTCGGCCACGAACAAGCTCCTAGCAGCCGGGCGCCGGGTGCAGAGAGGTCGGCCGGTGGTGCGGTTCTTCGGTTGTGCGAGGGAGGACGGTGGAGAAGTGAGTGAATGGTCCACGTGGCCCAGCATGTGTTGATCACTGCAGCCGGCGCTTCAACGGCACAGCACGAGGGTGGGCGGTGTCTTCCTCGCTCGGGCACGAGAGCAGGAGGTGGCGCACGGGTGAGTTCGGCTTCCGAGTGAAAACCTGCGAAGATTTACTTCAGTGTTAAGTCTACTGACCAATGGGCCCCCTATTCCCTCTTCTTTTCTTTCCAATTCCTTTTGAGCTAGCAAACAAACTCCAAATTTGATCAAACTTGGAGGATAAGCCAAAAGGAATATGAGGAACACAATGGTGCTCTCCAATTTGAATTTCAGTGAAGTCGGAATTTGAAACTGAAGTTTGAATTCAAATTCAAATTGTCCCCCGTTTAAATTCCAACAAATAGGAAATCTTTTCCAAATGAGCTGAAAATTTTCCGGGCTACCCATGGATGTGTGAAGAACCAAATGGTAAATTTAGGTCTTCATGTTTGGACCTTGTTACACGTACTTTAACACTTGGAGTCACACCTTCCAATTCAAAAGTTTAAAATTCTCTCTCATTTTCTCAGTATGAATTTCAGCTCCACTTGCTAGACTTTTTGGGATTTCACATCCCTCCCTCCTTAAAAGAATCTCGTCCCGAGATTACAAAAGAAGAGACAACGATGTGAGAAGAATTACCCGTGATGAGCTGCCTTGAAATCCGGGTAGTTGGAGCGAAGGAATTCCTCGCTCTCCCACGTCGCATCCTCAGCGGTGTGGTTACTCCACAATATCTTGTAGAACCACAGCGTTCGATTACGTGTGGTTCAGGACTTCTCATTTATAATCGCCACCAGATATTCCGCATACGTCAAATCCGGTTGCAACTCGCCAATATCTTCGGTGGGAACAACAGCCGTATACTTCAGACATTTCCGTAGTTGTGAAACATGGAAAACGTCGTGAACACCAGCGAGAGATGCCGGTAGCTCCAGTCTATACGCCACTGGTCCACACTTCTCGGTGATAGCATAGGGTCCAACAAATCGGGGAGCGAGCTTCCCCTTCACGCTGAATCGGTGCACGCCTTTCATCAGAGATAAACGGAGGTACACGTGTTCCCCGACATCGAAGTGTAGCGGCCTATGCCTCTTATCAGCGTAACTTTTCTGCCGGGATTGAGTGGCCTTCAAGTTGGCTTGAATCATCCGAACACACTCTTCGGCGTCGTTCACCACATCAACCCCGAATGTGACCCTTCCACCGGACTCGCACCAGTTCAATGGGGTGCGTCATTTGCGATCGTAGAGAGACTCATATGGTGCCATCTTGATACTCGCCTGATAGCCAATGTTGTACGAGAATTCCGCCAACGGTAGATGATTATCCCAGTTTCTACCGTGGTGGATGGCACACGCTCTCAACATGTGTTCTAATACTTGTTTCACCCTCTCAGTTTGTCCATCCGTCTGAGGGTGATAGGCGGGGCTTCTAATCAGCTTAGTACCCAAAGCAGCGTGCAACTGCTCCTAGAAACGAGCCACGAACAGTGCCCCTCTATCTGAGATTATCATCTTGGGTACTCCATGCAAGCATAAAATTCTTGCAATGTACAACTCCGCATTTTGTGACGGACCGGAATCTGCACGCCCAGGATCTCAGAGGGTGGTGCCACACGATGCGACACCCGACAGCACACATCATAAGGCAAACATTATATTACATAGAAAACAACTGTAAATGTACAAATTAGTACAAACCTTCAGTTTACAACTAAGAACAGAGTTTAGACATGCGGACACTAACTTTTTACAACTCACGGCCACCTAACTAGCAAAAGTCGGTTGTCCAGCCCTATGGACAACCCACACTAGCTTCACTCCTCAGCTCAGCGCGGCGTGTACGGATCCCACTCAGCTGTGGTCCCCGATGGAGGGTAGCCCTCGCCGGTGGACTCGTACCCCGAGTCCGTGGGGTAGATCTCACCTGCAAACACTCAATAGCAGCAACTGTGAGCACGATGGCTCAGCAAGTCTTAACCGACTCACCTATACATGAAACTCTACATGTAGTTCATGACCAACATGGGATGGCATATTGCAGCAAAGGACACCCTACAAGTTCATCCTTAATTCATATTTTAGCCACAAGTTAACAGTTCATGAATCTGAAATTTAGTAAGCGATATTTGGTGGCACACATGTAGCAATACAATTTATACATATCAGCAGAATTGAATCACAATATTCCATAATTTATCTACGTCACGATGCAGTGAACAAGCGGTACTCATCACCACGAGGGACGGTGAATCGACTCGATATACACCGGCAGGGACACCCAAATAGCACGTCACGTACGCCCAACCGTGGAGCTACACAGCACACTCACTCGATGTCGTACGGGACAACCTTTCACCAAACAGCCCAAACGTCGAACCGGTCGCACCCAAACGGACAGGAGGTTCCCTACATGGAGCATCTCTCTATGCCCGTTAGCGGATTTCCACCTTGCTGTCCTCAACCTACACCTATAAATCGGTGTGTTATGCCTCGACGCCCGGAGGTATAGGTTACATCGGTTTATCGGGGCCCATATATCCGATATGACTTTGGTACGTTCAATACTTGTTCAGCAGGGCCGCACACAGATCGGTCCTCAATCGACACAGACAGGGCTGCGCCCACAAGACTTCCTCTTGCTGCACCCTAGCCCCTGCCTAGTCTCATTTTCTTACTAAAGTGATCTCACATCACTCGAACCAATCCTGTGTGTCCCAACGCCTATACTCGCGAGTAGATTCCAACTACTCAACTTGTACCGAAGTGCTATGGACATTAAGCACAGCCTAACTACTCAAGGACTTAGACACTACCCTCACTCTTGTGGGAATCATCTGGCTATGCACTTGGGTTTCATCCATCCTATACCTAATGCACAAACATACCTCATGCTAAGTATACATAAAGCGAAACTTTATAAAACTTGTTAATGCAAATCGGGGCTTGCCTTGTTGCTGCTGGTCAGATGTTACTGCTTCATCCGGAAGGGGAAAATCCAGCACTTCCAGGGTTTCCTCGCCTTCAGCGACTACACGTAGGCAATATAGTATATGTTAAATTAAATGCAATGTGTTAAATTGAATATGTAAATACCATAACTCCATCTAGCCTTCCCCTTTGGCTCTGAAGTTTTTATGGTCTCTTGGTAGGGTCCTAACCAGAGACTTGACCAAGTTTCATTTGAAACAAAGTTCATCTGAGCTCTGTACAAATAAAAGTCTATTTGGACATTACTAGAGTCTCTAAGGATTTCTAGGGATTTTCATGGCTCAAACCATTACTTTCTGGAAACTAGAGTTTGAGATGGTTCTAATGGAGTTGGTTTCATGTAATTTGAAAAATCCTAGAGAGAGTTATGCCCTAAACAAGATTTGAGAAATTCTGAAAAATGTGTACATTTTTCCATTTTCTCAGGGCAGTTTACTTAATCACACCATTAGGGGGAATAATTAACTTGGATGGATCTGAAATTTTCCTGTGACTCAAGGATTTTCAAATGAACATCGCAGCAAAATTTCAGAATTTTCCATAAAAGAATTCTCCAGATAAAATTCCCAACAGTTTAAACTTGAGGGAATTATTTCTGGAAAAAGAATAAGTTTCATGAGCTGAAACTTGTTTTGCTGGATAGTACTCGAAAATATGAATCCAATAAAATTTGGTTCACTCCATTTGTTGTTTGCTACACCAAGTTATGAATTTCCTAAGTTGGAGCTAAAACTGGAATTGTTTTGCTACTGAAAATGGCCTTGGACCCACGTTTTAAACCTCAGCCACTGAAATCCGAGAACACACGGGGTACATGGTTCCAGCGCGCTGCCACAGTGGATCCCTAGCCACAGCAGATCAAATTTTTAAACCGCGGTCACTGACGGCCGCCCCCTCGCCGAACTGAGGCGGTGCCTCTGACACGACCCCACGGTCTTGTCGAGCCAGAATCACGCTGAGGGGTGCTGCGTTGCACAACACCGGATAACACACATCAAAGGTACAAAGCGGAAGCAAAGTTTTATTACATAAACAGGTTTATGAACACTTTTACAACAAAATATGTTCAGTCTACACTCACGGCCGTAGACTACGCATCAAGTTCACGTTCAGCCCGTGAACGTGTCCCCGCTAGCACGCACACACACTAACACGGCGGCGTGCACGACTCCCACCCGACGGGGTTCCCCTCCTGGGGTTCCGTCTCCTCCTCGGGAGTCCCTTCCTCATAGAACCCTACCAAAGCTTCAAACACAAGCAGTGAGCACGATGGCTCAGCCAGACTGACCCGTCTCTCCTATACATGAAACTTCTACATGAAGGGTTATAGGTTACATGAGGTAAAATAAGTTGCAAAGGACTCGCCTAATAAGTGGAACCTTACTTTCAAGTTTTAGCAGCAGGTTGTAGAGAACCTTACACTAAGGCACATGAGAGAGCCGTAATCAAACAAGAAACACATTTCTCTCATGTACTTTACCCAAAGTTGAAAATAACTTTAATTAGCTCTAAACTACAACAAGACATTAACAAGCAAGGTATATCTTTCAAATCAGCAAACTTTTAACATGTATCTAGCATGTTCTTTCTACGTCACGGTACAGTGAACAAGTGGTACTCACTGACCGCGAGGGACGGTGATTATAATCAATTTACACATGCAGGGTTACCCGAACAACCCGTCGCGTACGCCCGTACTCGATGTTGCCTACAGAAACCATCCCGGACGTCGTACGCAACCACCTTTCACCTGTCAGCCAAATATTGAACCGGTCCTATCATCCCGAGCAAGAGGTCTCTGCACGCGCATCCACAGTGCCGCCAGCCGATTTACACCTCGAGCTCCCAACCTACCCTCTGAACGACAGGCAATGCCTCAATACCCAGCTACCCGATTTACATCGGTTTCCCGGTTCCAATATAGCCGGTAGGTCTTCGGTACTGTTCTAGCTTGTTCAACAGGCCTGCACACGGCTCGGTCCTCAATCGACACAAGCGGAGCTATAGCACCCAGGCCCCAAAGTCCTGCTGCCCTTACTATCCGCTCGGTCTCATTTTTATTGCCATGTGTTTCATTTGCTATCTTTACCCGAGTCGAGTGCCTCTAGCCTACCCTCGCGAGTAGTTCCAACTACTCGACTTGTACCGAATCCTACTCTATCTTAGCATTGTAGTAGCTAAACGGAGTTTTCAATCCTAATCCCAACCCATGGTTTTCTTGGATATGCAATTGGGTTTCAAACAAGACTCTAATGCAAGAATTTATTGAGTGCTCAAAGTAAGTTCTCAAAACAATAAAACTTTGTGAAAAGGTTAATGCAAACCGGAGGTTGCCTTGCTGCTCTTGGTCGTAGGCTAGTTGCTCTTCCGGAGTGACGAAGTCTAAGATTTCAGGCTCCTCCTCAACCTTAGCGACTACATGAGATAACATGTAATGTATCAATTTAAATGCATTTGAATTGAATATAAACTTGTAAAGACTATAAGTCTTACTAGACAGACCCAATGACTCTGAAATTTTTACTTGGGTTTCGATACAACCTAAACAGAGACTTGGCCAAGTTTTATTTGCAGCAAAGCTCATTTGAGCTCTCCACAAATAATTATGTACTTGACCTTAATTGGAGCTCTTAGGGTGTTCTAGGGATTTTCATGGAGCAAGCCATGACTTTCTCAAAACTAGATTTTCAGAGGGTTCCAATGGAGTTGGTCTCACTTAATTTGAAGGTCCCTAGCCTAAGATATGAGCTAAACAATTTCAGAGAAATTCTGAAAATGTTTCTGGATATTTTCTATTTTCTCTGGAACAGTTTCATTAATCACCCCATTAGGTGGATCAAATGAGCTCAAATGGATCTGAAATTTCTATGGTATCTCAGTGATATTTTGGTGAACATCCTAGCAAAATTTCAGAATTTTCCTCCAAAGGGTTCTCCAGTTAAAATTCTAAACTGTTAAAATTTTGCAGAATTAATTCTGGAGAAATAAAGATTTTCATAGAGTGAAACTTGATTTTCTGGAAAGTATTCAAAGAGCTGAATCCAACAAAATTTAGTTCACTCGATTTGGAGCTTCCTAGCCAAAGTTATGTGGGTTTGAAGTTTGAACTAAATCTGAAAATCGGGAAAAGTTTAAACCACTGCACGTGGGACCGGGGCTACGTGTCAGCTCCTCCGCGGTCGACACACGGGGCTACGGAATCTTTTCCACGCAACCGCACCCGATCTGGTGCCACAGAAAATCCTGGTTTTTAAAATATCTGCCGCTGACGCATGGGACCGGGGGCTTCGTCTACCTCCGGCCTCCCGCGCTCGGCCGCCGCGACCCCTCGCCGGAGAGCTCGCCGGTGGCCTCTGCCATGCACCAAACTCTATGATTTTGGCTGCCTCTGCCTAAATCCATCCGGGGAACACGATGCTGGGCTCAGCTCGTCATGAAAATCACCGGCACATAGTCGGCGACGAGTGGCGGCTTCGGAAGAACTTCGGCCGTGTCGACCGGCCCTCCTAGCATCCCAAACGATCGAGCAAAAGGTCGTCGAGCATCAGTGGATCCTAGGAAAGATCAATATGAGTTCCACGGACCTTGGAAATGGCTGTACTGGGCTGTCACTGTGCGACCTAGGCCAGGAATCGGGAATTCTCCTAAAACTCGAAGAACAGTGGTTTCCCCCAATGGTTCTTCGTGGTTTCTGCTCCTATGGACTCGTACGGACACCTAGAAGTGCTTCCCCCCGTGAGAGGATGAGTGGTGCAGTGTGTACTATGAATTTTGTGGATCGGTCCGGGCATCCCTTTTGTATACCGTCGCAATTATGTCATGCCGCCGGGGCTTGCGGTAATGGAAGAGGGACTGAAGGCAAACCTTTTTGCTATTCACAGCTCATAGAACGGCGGGCTGTGGTGTCCGGACAGGTCATCCCCGTGACGGCTGCTCGAGCTGAACCGTGGAACGAAAGAACGTCACGGTGGAGCTCGGGAAGGGTTGATCAGGGTCTGGAACTGGTGCTAGGGCGTCAAGGAAGACTCGGCGCACCCGGTGATGGTCTCAGATTTCCGTGAAAACCACAGGATCGGCTGGGCGACGAGGGACCGAGAGCTCAGCCGAGCCGCGAGGTGTTTCGGTTTACTGGGTGAGAGCGCGTTGGAACTGCGGTGAGAAACACCGAGGACGCCTCGGGCGCCTAGATAGGGCCCAGGGAGGCGGTTCAGCGGCGTGGGCGGCAAGCAGCTGCTGGCCTCGGCGGACTGGCGTGGTGGCGACCGCGGCGAGAGCCCGAGACCCCAGTGCTCGGTGTCCTCAGTCAGTTCTTTGAACTGTGCAGCTGACATGTGGGTCCCACCCAAGTTTTAACCTCTGAAATTAACTTTCCTCTACTGCTCCAAACAGTAATCCCCCTAATACCCTCTAGGATTTGAATTATATACCACATGCCCATTTGAAATGGGTATAATTCAAATTGTGAAGTGTTTGACTAAATTTCAGCACATATGCAGTTTGAAATTCAAATAAAGTTTGAATTTGCTAAACTTAGCTCATGTCAAGATCAACTCCAAATGGAGTGAAAATTTGTGTGTGAGCTCACAAAAATGTGCTGAGTAATAATATGCCTCCCACTTTTGAATTCATGGGATGGAAATAGTTTGAATTTGCATTTGAATTCAAACCACCCTCTTTCTAGTTAAACCCAAAAAGACTTCAAAAGGTTTTGAATTTGGGTGAAATTTGGCATGGACATTCCTAGCAAGGTGTAGGAGTTTTTCATATGCCCAGCCCCTATATGATGCATGTGGGAAATACCACTTTTGCATTTTGTGAGTTTATTTCCTAATGATCATGTTGATGGTGTTTACTTGCTCTTCAAATGTATTCATCAAGTTTCTTCAAATGAAGTGTGTGTGTGGTGATGAACACTTTGAATGTATGCCCAAAAACTTAGGCCTTACATTCCTCCCCTGTTAGAAGAATCTCGTCCCAAGATTATAATGTGAAATTGAGAGAGAGGACGGTGGAAAAATTACCGTATATGCGACGTGAAAAAGTCGGGGTAGTTAGCGAGAAGAAATCCTTTGCTCTCCCATGTCGATTCGTCCACGGAGTGATTACTCCATAGAACTTTGTAGAACCACAATGTACGGTTGTGTGTGGTTCGGACCTTTTCATCAATAATCTGAACCGGTTCCTCCCGATACGTGAGATCCGGTTTCAGTTCTTCTATATCCTCCAGCTGAATGGTAGTTGATAGCTTAAGACACTTCCTCAGCTGGGAGATGTGAAAGACGTCATGCACACTGTCACACCCGGTTTCTCCTAAGAACAACCGAGTGAATATCACATGTATGCCAGGATCATTTTCTCATACATGTGATAACAAAGAGTGAAGCATCATTTATTACAAGCCAGGTGTCGAATATAAATAAGTCTTACATAGCATATGTCTCGATGGACGATAATAAGTTCATAACAAGTAAATAAAATAGCAGCGGAATATTATTCTTGTGGGTTCTGTTACAGGCATTGCCCGGGGGACTCCATGAACCTAGAAACCTTCTTCGGGTCCAAAGTCTTGATTATTAAACACCACTTCATTATCTTGACCTGAGCAGCAATATAAACCAACAAATATGCAAGGTTGAGTACCGATGGTACTCAGCAAGTGTGGGAAAATTATGTCATGCATGGCTAGAGCAAGGAGAGGTTGAACCCATGGTTAAAGCACTACACAATTAATACCATTTCTTAGCTTATTAAGCACCTACATTACTACACAGGTGAAATGGTCCCAATCTCCCATCCCATCATCATAATCAAATAACCATAACATCATTTTCAATGTTAAGCTCCCCGCTTAACATCCTTAACTTCCAAAACCATCACTCCTCTAATCATGAAAAAGTCCAAGCCGCTCTTGACCGTGAGCACGGCTGTCATGACAGTTTTGACTCTGCAGAGTTTGCACCACTGTACCCACATGTAGTGATTTCATCCCCCGTTGCCGGGTGGACTAAAAGAACCTCCATTATGCCAGTGGCCACGAACCACATTCACACTTCCCAGGTGTGTAGCCAGGAGATCACTACAAAGCCTTTACAAAGGGATTCCCGACGAGCGTGGGCCCACTGAGGTTTCACCCCTAACAACATACAAGAGGCTCCAACCCCGCTGCAGTGGCCCCCTCTTGAGCCTTGCGGTTCATATGGTAGTCCAGCTGACACCTATTCCCCGCACCATCCAACACACCCATACTACGCCGGGGATACACCTAATTAATTGGCCAAGCTGCCCCATCTCAGCATGTGGTTGGCACGGTAAAGCCAGGTTACATGCTCCATGAACCGGTCCTTAGAATCCAGGCAAGTACTAAACACAAACCCGAGTCTCGTGCACCCAGCACCAACCAAAACATCCAACTTGCCTTGATCCCTACCTCTACATAACTCACAATATCTCATTCAAGAGTATGGTAAAATAAACTGATGATCTCATATCCCAAATATCCCATTCTAAGCATGGCTAAGCATATGCATAATAATAAATGACATGATAAAATAAATCCCAACCCAAGCTACAAGGAAAAAAGGTAATGCAATTCTAGGGAAACATCCTAGCATGGGTTTCATCTTTTCAATTGACAATGCAAATAATTCTATCTACACATCCTAGTATGGGATCAAAGTGGTCAAGGACAATTGCCTTCTTCTTGCTGCTCTGGGAATGGGTAGTCCTGATCTTGGAAAGGAAGAACTTGCTCCGGAGCAGGTTTTACTCATACCATCACATATAGCAAAAGAAAACAACAATCCATAAGACATAGTTCACACTTCCACTTCATACAAGCCACACATTCACATTTATGAAAGCCATTCACATTTCTATGTGTTGTGGTTACTCTATGTGTGTTGATTTTGGCTTCCATGCACTTTTAAACATGTGCATATGATTTCTACTTTTGTATTCATATTTATGTTGCATACTATATATGAGTTTCCAATTTAAATAAATTCCTTATATTCAATTGATACACCTTTTAGCTACCAAGTGTGCATGGAGGGTATTTTCCTACTCCAAATGTGTCTTCAGACCTTCTACCAACCCTAAACTGAATTCTTTGGATTTTGGAAACTTCATTTATCATTTTCTAGTTATTCATACCTAGCTTGCTATATTTTCAGATTTATTTCCTATGCCTAAATGTGAACTTTATTATGAAAATAGTAAGACACCTCATCTAAACAGAATAGGTTTTGGGTCTAAAATATTAAATAATGTACTTTTGAACTTCTCCTCTGATGTGAACTATTTTACATTTATTTTACTAATTTTCAGAATTATTCTCTACTTAAAAATGTGTCCCTATAACTAATAAATGCGAATAATCAATTAGACAGATTCATTTAAGCCAAAAATCTATTTTTATCTCACTCCAAAGTTTTCCAAGTACTAGGAAAGTTTTTAATTTGAATTTACAATGTGTTTGTCCCATCTTTTAAATTTTAAATACTAAACACATATTCAAATTCCTAAATTTAATATCACATAGGGTTAAAAAGGTAAACTCACCCCACTACAGGGTCTATTATATTATTTTAAGAATTTCCAGGGGTCTAACTACACATAACAGAGGGGTTTTTGCTAATTTTTTCATTAAGTCCAGGGGCTAAAACTGATTTTTAAATGAATTTACATGATTTTCTGAAGTTCCAGGGGCTAGATCAGAAGTTTCCGGGGCTAGCTCGTATTTTCCGAGAACCCCAGGGGGTAGCGCGTAAGAATTCCGGCCTTTATAACGCGGGGCTGACGTGGACCGTCCGATTTAAAACAGACGGCTGAGATTATAACGTCGAACCGGTACGAGGGGATTTAAATTCTACCGTGCGATTTAAAATAGATGGCGCACAAGCGGCCACGTCGCTCTGATCGAGCGCGGGCGGCGCTGCCCGGCGGCGCACGGCGGCGGGAGGCGGCGATCTCGCCGGAGAGTTTCGGATCTTCGTCAATTCTTCCTAGAACTGTGATTTTATGGCATAGATCGGTAGAGGGGAGGTTGGGGATCTCACCTCGGGGGTTTTCTTGAGCTCGGAGGTCCTGGAAAGCGATCGGCGACGAGGTCCGAGATGAATTCATGGCGAGGCTCGTCAGCGCTGTGTTTGAAGTGCAAACCACCGAGTTTTCTGCACCTGCGCGGTTCCCCGGAGGCGGTGGATCAAGATCAGCGCGTTAGATCAGAAATCCCGAGCGAAGATCGAGCGAAATTGGCCGGAGTAACTCGGGTTCTCACCTGAAGGAAAAACGGCGGATCGTGGGGAAAAACAGGGAGATGCCGGGGTTTATATAGCCGGGGAAGGGCGGCGGGTTTGTTTAGATCGAGTTGGAGCCTTCTGGGACCCGGAGTTGGGCTGAGGGACGCGGAAATCTGGTCGGTTACGATCGCGCGCGCGCGGTGAAGAGTCCGGGGTCGGCGCGAGCGGGGGATTGGGGATGACAGGTGGGTCCCGCCTGTCTGTGAGGGGGAAACGGGCGCGCGGCTGCAGGCTGGCGCCGGGTGAGGTGGGCCGGCTGGTGGGTTTCGGCCCACTGGCCGGGGAGGTTTATTTTTTTCCTTTTCTTTTTCTTTTTCATTTCTGTTTTGAGTTTAATTTGAATTCTAGTTTGAATTTGAATTTTTGCAACACATGCAATACGTCCAAAAATTTTTAAATTCCCCTCTTAACAGGATTTTGGGGTGTTACAGCTCTACCCCCCTTAAAAGAAATCTCGTCCTCAAGATTGGTGGTTCTAAGAAAACAATTCCGGAAATTGTGTCTTAAGCTCATCTTCTCGCTCCCAGGTGGCTTCCTCTTCCGAGTGATGCTTCCACTGCACCTTGCACATCCGGATTCTTTTATTTCTTGTGAGGCGTTCCATTGTTTCCAAAATCTTGGATGGTTGCTCGGCATAAGACAAATCCTCAGCTACGTCAACCTCATTCATGGGTAACACCTCTTCAGGCGTTCTCAGACATTTCTTGAGCTGTGACACATGGAATACATCATGCACATCCGATAGGCGAGCCGGTAATTCTAGTTGATACGCCACTTCGCCTTTCCTCTCTAGAACTTGAAAGGGTCCGATGTATCGAGGTGACAACTCCCCTTTCACCTTGAACCGACGAAGTCCTCGGATAGGGGACACCTTGATATAGACATAGTCTCCCACATTGAAAACGAGCTCTCTTCTCCGTACATCGGCATAGCTCTTTTGTCGTGTCTGTGCTATCCTCAAGTTGTTGCGAATTTCCCTCACTTTCGCCTCAACTTGATTTAATTTAATGTCCCTCCTAGGCTCTGGTACTGTTATAAACTTTACTCTTGTGCCACTAGGGTGAGTTAGTTCCACCGTTCTGGTCGAACAATGGATGATTCCTTTATGTTCAGTCAACCAATCCATACCCAAGATAATATCTATCCCTTGTGAATCTATCATATGAGGTTAGCAGTAAATACTACCCCATTAATGTCTAGGTTCACTTTGGGACACACTTGTCTTGTCCGTATTTCTCCACCTGGACAGTTTACTGCTAGCATATGTGTAAAAGCCCAAGAAAAGAGACTTGCAAAAACTTTTCTTCACCTCACAACACCACGGTTTTCGTTGTGGATATCTTAGGAAATATTGTGAAGAGCAAGTAACCTTCATCAAAAGAGTGATTATAGGGGAAAGTCTTCCTTTTCACAAAGTGGGATTTGGACATAGGAACATGAGAGGTTGAGCTCACCCCTAGAACTTAAAAAGTCTTGGGAAGGTTCAGTCCAAGTTTCATAGAAATCCAACACTTTTTGAGGCACTTTTTGGGTTATTTGAAAAAGAGGACAATTTGAATGTAAATTCAAATTGCAGCAACTTTCATGACCCAATTTCAAAAGTTAGCTTCATATTCTTATTCAGCACATTTTTGTGAGCTCACACACCAATTTTCACTCCATTTGGAGTTGATCTTGACATGAGCTAAGTGGGACGAATTCAAACTTTATTTGAATTAAAAAAACTAAACTAGTGCTGAAATTCACCCAAGCCGAACCCAATTTGAATTCTATTCAATTCAAATGGCTCAGGGGTGAATAATTTGAATCACCAGGGGTATTATGGGGCTCACTGTTTACAACAGTGATTAGGAGTAAATTCCAGAGGTTAAAACCCCGGGTGGGACCCACATGTCATAGAGGGGAGAAGGAGAAACTTGCACCCAAAGTCAGAGTCTCGGTGGGAAATTCCACCGAGCAGCTGTCGGCTGTGCCACCGAGCAGCTACCGGCGCCACCAGCTGCTTCCCTCTCCGCGCGCTGGCGTCCAGGGCGGCTGGCTCGCGCCCCCACGTGACCGGCACCGCCTCAGCCGAGCAGGAGTCGGCCGGCTTTATCTTCTCGCGGGCAAACCCGAGCAGCGGCATTGTTTCTCGCCGCAGCTCTCTGCTCAATCGGGAAAACCAGAAAAACCATCTCCTCCTTCGTCCCTGAGCTGCTAGACAGCCACCTGAGCTCGCACTCCACCTCTCCAACACCAGAAACCTCGAGCTCCGACCTCCTTTGCCGAGAGCGATCGCCACAGCGGCGACTCAACCTCAGCCGAGAGTCAGGCGCCCGTGGGCAGCGTTCCACAGGCGTTTTCATGGTCCAACGAGAGAGGCAACAGGAGCGCGCGACCACCGTGCTGCTCTCCTCTAAGTTTGGAAGCCAACCGTGAAGAATCCGTAGAGAATTTCCAGTTTTTGCTCCGGCGACCGTAAACCGAGCTTCCGGTACGGTTTCTTTAAATTCTCGCTCTATGGTCTTTCGGAGGTCATCAAATCTTGCACATAGACGCTGGACTAGCCGGCGATCAAGTTCTTTTCTGCGTCCGTAGCGTGAAACTGTCTAGGAGTGACGAATTTCGAGCTCGATCGAGGGCGGTCATGGCGGGCACGATCGGTCACACGGTGCCGACCGACTTGCCTCCATCCCTGAACCCTGTTGACACCTTGTCGAGCTTCCTAGAGGTACACTGATGCTGTAGGGCCGTTTGTTCGAGGTGTTGGCGGGTTTAGAAACCACGGTCGACGGTGTCGAACCTCAACCGAGGCCGCGGCACGTCGCCGAGCTATTTCCGGTCCCCCCAACCCGACCTGTCACCACCGACGTGTTCCTCGACGTCGACAACCCCCTGGCGGCGAGTTTCAGACCATGGGAGGTCCGGCAGCGGCGAGCCGGCGAGCCCTGAGTCTGCTCCGGCGAGGTCGGCGGCGCGGGCGCGAGAGAACGGCGGGAGGAAGACGAAGCCGGCTGGCCCACGTGTCAGCGGCTGAAGAATTTAAATCGGGATCTGGTGAGGCCAGGGATCGGCTGTGCTGGCGCGCGAATACCCTGTGAGCTCCGGTGTGCCGGACACCTCCGCGCTCGACACGTGTGGTATCCCCGGTGTGCCGGACACCTCCGCGCTCGACACGTGTCCCCGCGGGCCCCGAGAGTTTAAACCTTTCCCCCGTTTTTCAGAATTCTTCCAAACTTCAAATCCTCAGAATTTTGGCTAGAAACCTCCAAATTCAGAGAACCAAATTTTGCTGAACTCAGGATTCTGAGTACTTTCCAGCAATACCAAATTCAGCTCATGAAAGTGAATAGTTTTCTAGAATTAAATCCCTAAAGTCTAAACTGTTGGGAATTTTATCTGGAGAACTACTTTATGAAAAATTCTGAAATTTGGCTAAGAGGTTCATTAGAAAATCCCTGAACCCCAGTAAAATTTTCAGACTCATCCAAGTTCATTTAGTTACCCTAATGGGGTGATTAAGAGAACTGCCCTGAGAAAATAGAAAAATATACAGAAACATTTTTCACATTTTCTGAAATCTTATTTAGGGCATAACTTTCTGTAGAATTCTTCAAATGACATGAAACCAACTCCATTAGGACCATCTTAAAGTCTAGTTTCCAGAAAGTAATGGTTGGAGCCATGAAAACCCCTGGAATTATTCAGAGTCTCAAATATTGACCAAATGGGCTTTTATTTGCACAAGGTTCAAATAAACTTTGTTTCAAATGAAACTCGGTCAAGACTCTGGTTAGGACCCTACCAAGCCACAATAAAAATTTCAGAACCACAGGGGAGGGCTAGCTAGAGTTATTAGTAAATAAGTATTCAAGTTTACACTTTGCATTTAAATTTACATGTAGTATTGTATTCAACGTGTAGCCATTGAAGAAGAGACTCCGGAAGTGCTGGACTTCCTCCTTCCGGAAGAGGAACTAACCCCTGACCAGCAGCAACAAGGCAAGCCCCGGTTTGCATTAACCTTTTTATAAGTTTTATTTTGTTTACATGTGTCATATGAAGTATGTATGTGCATTAGGTATAGGATGAATGAAACCCCACTGGCATAACTAAAGGTTCCTAGAAGAGTGAGGGTAGTGTTTAGGACCTCGAGTAGAAAGGCTATGCTTAATGATTCATAGGACTTCGGTACAAGTCGAGTAGTTGGAATCTACTCGCGAGATAGGCTTGGGACACACGGGTTCGGTTGAGTGATGTGAGATCACTTTAGTAATGAAAATGAGACTAGGCAGGGGCTAGGGCGCAGCAAGAGGGAGTCTTGTGTGCGCAGCCCTGTCCGTGTCGATTGAGGACCGATCCGTGCGCGGCCCACGCTGATCAAGTTTGAACGTACCGAAGGCATATCGGATATATGGGCCCCGATAAACCGATGTAGCCTAAACCTCCGGGCGTCGAGGCATAACGCACCGATTTATAGGTGTAGGCTGAGGGCAGCAAGGTGGAAATCTGCCAACGGGCATAGAGAGATGCTCCGTGTGGGGAACCTCCTGCTCGTTTCGGTGCGACCGGTTCGACGTTTGGGCTGTTGGGTGAAAGGTTGTCCCGTACGACATCGAGTGAGCGTGCTGTGCAGCTCCACGGGTGGGCGTACGTGACGTGCTCTTTGGGTCTCCCTGCAGGTGTATATTGAGTCGATTCGCCGTCCCTCGCGGTGAAGAGTACCACTTGGTCACTGAGTCGTGACGTAGATTAATGGATGAAACATGTTGATTCAATATTGCTGGTTGATATAATTGTATTGCTACACGTGTGCCACCAAATACTGCTTACTAAATTTCAGATTTCATGAACTGTTAACTTGTTGCTAAAAGATGAACTAAGGATGAACTTGTAGGCGTGTCCTTTTGCTGAAATGTTACTATCCTATGTCCATTGTACCCCTCATGTAGAGTTTCATGCTTAGGTGAGTCGGTTAAGCCTTGCTGAGCCTTCGTGCTCACGGTTGCTGCTTAAGTGTTTTTCAGGTGAGGAGCCACCCACGGACTCGGAGTACGAGTCCACCGGCGAGGGTTACCCTCCGTCGGGGACCACGGCTGAGTGGGAGCCGTACAGGCCGTGCTGAGCTGAGACGTGCAGCTAGTGTGGGTTGCCCTAGGGCGGGGCAACCGACTTTTGCTAGATAGGCGGGCGTAAGTTGTACAAAAGAAACTCCCGCTGTGTAATAAAGACCCTAGTTTGTAACTGACAAGTGTACTATTCTGTACATTCAGTTTGTTTTTCCCATGTAATATAATGTGTTCTTATGACGTGTGCTGTCGGGTGTCGCATCGCGCGGCACCACCCTCTGCGATCCTGGATGAGCGGATCCCGGTCCGCCACAATATGGTTCATTTGTGTTGTTGCTAGGTCATGCTTCTTAACAAACCCTTGGCCAATGAACGAGTGGGTAGCACCAGAATCAAACAACAGGGTTGCAATGTGTAAATTGGCAGGAAACTTACCAACTACCACGTCGGGTGCCTCTTGCGCCTCCTCCATGGTGATGTGGTTCACACGTCCTCTCATTACATTCTGCTGTTGCGGCTGCGCGGACTTCTTCTTTGGGCACTTATGGGCGTAGTGCCCCACTTCTCCACAGTTAAAATATTGCACCCCAACCTTAGGTGCCTGGCCTTTGTTGTCTTGGGGTTGGTTTGGGGGTCCTTGCACTGCTGGTCGAGGTTGATATGTAGGGCGAGGCTGCTGTACGAACTGACATTGTGGCTGTATTGGTGCTGCCGGAGGCCTGTAGTTCGGGTTGTACGCTCGTGGTGCTGAGTAGGGTACCGCAGCACGGTTCGTCTGCCCGGCGGGTTGCTGCATCAGACGTGGGCGGGTGTTGCTCCCGGAGGCTTGGTGTGACCACCCGGCCTTCCTCTTGTTTTCATTTTCCAAGGCCTTCAGCTTCCTTTCTACCACAAATTCTCTGTCCACCATCTTTTGGAAGCTTTCATACTCGTTGGAGGACATTGCACACTGCATTTCTGCGGTAAGTCCTTCCATGAAACAATCCTGTTTCTGCTCATCAGTCTCTATGTCCCGTGGGGCATAACGGGAGAGTTGAGTAAATTTAGTGAGGTATTCCCTCACAGTCATGTTTCCTTGCTGCAACCCCAAGAACTCGTTCCTCTTGTTTTTGAGTTCACCCCTTGGTATGTAATGGTTGCGGAAGCTGCGCTTGAACTCTTCCCATGTGATGTTCTCAGGGTCATGATGGGCGGCCACGTAGGCGGTCCACCAATCAGCAGCAGGTCCATGCAATTGATGAGAGGCAAACAGCACCCTCTCATACCCTTGGCACTGTATGATCCTCATCTTGCTCTCAATGGTCTTTAGCCAGTCATCTGCCTCCAGAGGTTCAGCAGCACTTACAAACTTCGGAGGTTGAGTTCCTAGAAACTCACTCAACCTTGGTTGGCGTGGTGCAACTTGTGGGGGTGGAACTTGATGCAAGTTGGCCACCACATGAGTCAGGTTCTGGATGAGCTGATTTTGATTTTCAAGCATTTGGTGGATGGGATCAACTCCCTCACGGCGTCCACCCCTGTCTTGGCTCCCAGAAAGATGAGGGTTGCAGGCCTCATCGTTGTTGTTGGCGGGGTTGGCAGCACGACCCTTTCCTCTTCCGGCCATCTAGCATGATCATCCAAATGTTAATTTAAAGCATTACATATTATCTTGCTACTTTCACTTGTTTTTACTTTGAAGTGTTGAGGCTTTGTTATACTTTCTAAGGGTTCATGTCTCACACAAAAATAAATGCACTATTATTTCATGTGGGTTCACACACCAAAGCAAAACAATCTGAAGACGAGGCTGTGGACAATTGCTCATGGCTTCCACAACTCACGTCACACACCAAGCATTAACACACCATTAACTAAGGTAACGACTCGACTATTCGACATCTTGCTAACTAAGGGAAAGACTCTACACTACTCGTATCACTGAGCTGGCTCCTCGAGATCTTCCTCATCATTGCAACTGCCTTCTGACTCGGCTTTGGGTGGGGAGGCTGCTGGTGGAGAAGTGCGACGGCGCCTGATCGCCCGGCGATCTGGGGAGTCAGGAGTCCATGTGTCATTCACGGTGACACACAGTTTATTCCCATCTCCTCTTTCTCTCGCCCTCAAGCAGGCTCGAAGAAACGCCTCGATTTCCTTCAGGGTGTCACGAACATCCTGAAGCTCTTGCTGACACAACTGCAGTCGAGTGCTGAGCATAGCAGCATCCTCCAAGCACAGGTCCATGTGCTCATGGGAAGTCCCTTGCTGCACTGGCGGGTACTTGTACTCCGTTGTACCACTCTCGCGCTGGAGGACATACATGTACTCAGTCCTGTCCAGGTGTCGACGATAGATGTGACTCTGGCAGGTGATGGCCTCCCAGGTGACATCCTTCTCCGCATCGACCTGTGTCGCTCGACAAGCTGGAGAGCGGTGGATCTTGAGCAGCTGATTTTCGTGGATAATCCTCATCTCTGAACTCCATTCTTCCCTCTTCTCACGAATGGTCCTGGTGGAGCTATAATGTATGATTAGCTTGCCCGTATTTCCGGCGGCTTGGAGCATACGTCGAAGACGGCGCAACAAGCCTCCTACTGCCAATCCGTAGGAAAGGTACATCACCGGACGGCTCTCCTCTCTTTGGGCAAGGGCAACTACGGGAACTCTCCCTCCTGTGGACTTGCAAACGGTGCGAATCACGCAAACCATCTAAAACAGAAAGCATTTAAACTTAGGTTAGATAAACTTTTAAACAAAAATCCTATTTTGAATGAAAGTTGGGGTAAGATGAAGAAAGTGACTCCATTAAATAACACTTTTCAACACACACCTTGTAAAATAGTTTTTAAGAAAATAGGGCCCTTAAATACGTCCATTTCTACCTAGGTCCACGTTCCTACGGGCAACCTTGGCTCTGATACCACTTCTGTCACACCCGGTTTCTCCGAAGAACAACCGAGTGAATATCACATGTATGTCAGGATCATTTTCTCATACATGTGATGACAAATAGTGAAGCATCATTTATTACAAGCCAGGTGTCGAATATAAATAAGTCTTACATAGCATATGTCTCGATGGACGATAATAATTTCATAACAAGTAAATAAAATAGCAGCGGAATATTATTCTTGTGGGCTCCGTTACAGGCGTTGCCCGAGGGACTCCATGAACCTAGAAACCTTCTTAGAGTCCAAAGTCTTGATTATTAAACACCACTTCATTATCTTGACCTGAGCAGCAATATAAACCAACAAATATGCAAGGTTGAGTACCGATGGTACTCAGCAAGTGTGGGAAAATTATGTCATGCATGGCTAGAGCAAGGAGAGGTTGAACCCATGGTTAAAGCACTACGCAATTAATACCTATTTCCTTAGCTTATTAAGCACCTACATTACTACACAGGTGAAATGGTCCCAATCTCCCATCCCATCATCATAATCAAATAACCATAACATCATTTTCAATGTTAAGCTCCCCGCTTAACATCCTTAACTTCCAAAACCATCACTCCTCTAATCATGAATAAGTCAAAGCCGCTCTTGACCGTGAGCACGGCTGTCATGACAGTTTTGACTCTGCAGAGTTTGCACCACTGTACCCTCATGTAGTGATTTCATCCCCCGTTGCCGGGTGAACTAAAAGAACCACCATTATGCCAGTGGCCACGAACCACATTCACATTTCCCAGGTGTGTAGCCAGGAGATCACTACAAAGCCTTTACAAAGGGATTCCCGACGAGCGTGGGCCCACTGAGGTTTCACCCCTAACAGCATACAAGAGGCTCCAACCCCGCTGCAGTGGCCCCCTCTTGAGCCTTGCGGTTCATATGGTAGTCCAGCTGACACCTATTCCCCGCACCATCCAACACACCCATACTACGCCGGGGATACACCTAATTAATTGGCCAAGCTGCCCCATCTCAGCATGTGGTTGGCACGGTAAAGCCAGGTTACATGCTCCATGAACCGGTCCTTAGGATCCAGGCAAGTACTAAACACAAACCCGAGTCTCGTGCACCCAGCACCAACCAAAACATCCAACTTGCCTTGATCCCTACCTCTACATAACTCACAATATCTCATTCAAGAGTATGGTAAAATAAACTGATGATCTCATATCCTAAATATCACATTCTAAGCATGGCTAAGCATATGCATAATAATAAATGACATGATAAAATAAATCCCAACCCAAGCTACAAGGAAACAAGGTAATGCAATTCTAGGGAAACATCCTAGCATGGGTTTCATCTTTTCAATTGACAATGCAAATAATTCTATCTACACATCCTAGTATGGGATCAAAGTGGTCAAGGACACTTGCCTTCTTCCTGCTGCTCTGGGAATGGGTAGTCCTAATCTTGGAAAGGAAGAACTTGCTCTGGAGCAGGTTCTACTCATACCATCACACATAGCAAAAGAAAACAACAATCCATAAGACATAGTTCACACTTCCACTTCATACAATCCACACATTCACATTTATGAAAGCCATTCACATTTCTATGTGTTGTAGTTACTCTATGTGTGTTGATTTTGGCTTCCATGCACTTTTAAACATGTGCATATGATTTCTACTTTTGTATTCATATTTATGTTGCATACTATATATGAGTTTCCAATTTAAATAAATTCCTTATATTCAATTGATACACCTTTTAGCTACCAAGTGTGCATGGAGGGTATTTTCCTACTCCAAATGTGTCTTCAGACCTTCTACCAACCCTAAACTGAATTCTTTGGATTTTGGAAACTTCATTTATCATTTTCTAGTTATTCATACCTAGCTTGCTATATTTTCAGATTTATTTCCTATGCCTAAATGTGAACTTTATTATGAAAATAGTAAGACACCTCATCTAAACAGAATAGGTTTTGGGTCTAAAATATTAAATAATGTACTTTTGAACTTCTCCTCTGATGTGAACTATTTTACATTTATTTTACTAATTTTCAGAATTATTCTCTACTTAAAAATGTGTCCCTATAACTAATAAATGTGAATAATCAATTAGACAGATTCATTTCAGCCAAAAATCTATTTTTATCTCACTCCAAAGTTTTCCAAGTACTAGGAAAGTTTTTAATTTGAATTTACAATGTGTTTGTCCCATCTTTTAAATTTTAAATACTAAACACATATTCAAATTCCTAAATTTAATATCACATAGGGTTAAAAAGGTAAACTCACCCCACTACAGGGTCTATTATATTATTTTAAGAATTTCCAGGGGTCTAACTACACATAACAGAGGGGTTTTCCTAATTTTCATTAAGTCCAGGGGCTAAAACTGATTTTTAAATGAATTTACATGATTTTCTGAAGTTCCAGGGGCTAGATCAGAAGTTTCTGGGGCTAGCTCGTATTTTCCGAGAACCCCAGGGGGTAGCGCGTAAGAATTCCGGCCTTTATAACGCGGGGCTGACGTGGACCGTCCGATTTAAAACAGACGGCTGAGATTATAACATCGAACCGGTACCCGGAGATTTAAATTCTACCGTGCGATTTAAAATAGACGGCGCACAAGCGGCCACGTCGCTCTGATCGAGCGCGGGCAGCGCTGCCCGACGGCGCATGGCGGCGGGAGGCGGCGATCTCGCCGGAGAGTTTCGGATCTTCGTCAATTCTTCCTAGAACTGTGATTTTATGGCATAGATCGGTAGGGGGGAGGTCGGGGATCTCACCTCAGGGGTTTTCTCGAGCTCGGAGGTCCTTGAAAGCGATCGGCGACGAGGTCCGAGATGAATTCACGGCGAGGCTCGTCGGCGCTGTGTTTGAAGCGCAAACCACCGAGTTTTCTGCACCTGCGCGATTCCCCGGAGGTGGTGGATCAAGATCAGCGCGTTAGATCAGAAATCCCGAGCGAAGATCGAGCGAAATTGGCCGGAGTAACTCGGGTTCTCACCGGAAGGAAAAACGGCGGATCGTGGGGAAAAACGGGGAGATGCCGGGGTTTATATAGCCGGGGAAGGGCGGCGGGTTTGTTTAGATCGAGTTGGAGCCTTCTGGGACCGGGAGTCGGGCTGAGGGACGCGGAAATCCGGTCGGTTACGATCGCGCGCGCGGGGAAGAGTCCGGGGTCGGCGCGAGCGGGGGGTTGGGGATGACAGGTGGGTCCCGCCTGTCTGTGAGGGGGAAACGGGCGCGCGGCTGCGGGCTGGCGCGGGGTGAGGTGGGCCGGCTGGTGGGTTTCGGCCCACTGGCCGGGGAGGTTTATTTTTTCCTTTTCTTTTTCATTTCTGTTTTGAGTTTAATTTGAATTCCAGTTTGAATTTGAATTTTTGCAACACATGCAATACGTCCAAAAATTTTTAAATTCCCCTCTTAACAGGATTTTGGGGTGTTACACATACCGGAAAGTGCTTCTGGTAATTTCAACAGTTATGCTACTGACCCACATCTCTCTGTAATCTGAAATGGACCGATGAATCGGGGTGCCAACTTTCTTCTCACCCCGAATCTGTTCACGCTCTTCATTGGAGACACACGTAGATATACGTGATCCAAAACTTCGAATTGTAGAGGACGTCTTCTCCGGTCCGCATATTGTTTCTGTCGGGATTGGGCGGCTTTTAGGTTCGCTTGAATCAGCTGAACCTTTTCTTCCGCATTGTTGACAAGATCAATCCCGAAGGCAACCCTTTAGCCAGACTCGCACCAATTCAGTGGTGTGCGGCACTTTCTCTCGTATAGCGCCTCGTAAGGCGCCATCTTGATGCTGGATTGGTACCCATTGTTGTACGAGAACTTGGCCAACGGCAAATGATCATCCCAATTCTTGCAGTGGTTGATAGCGCAAGCTCGTAGCATATCTTCCAAAATTTGATTTACCCGCTTGGTTTGCCCATCCGTCTGCAGGTGGTACGCTGAACTACAGATCAGCTTCGTCCCCAATGCAGCGTGTATCTGCTCCCAAAAATGGGACACAAATAAAGTGCCCCGATCCGATATGATGGTACGGGGTACGCCGTATAAACATAGAATCCGTGAGATGTACAGTTCAGTATACTTCTTTGTGTTGTAGTTGGTATTGACCGGGATAAAGCGGGCAACTTTGGTGAGCCGGTCGACGATCACCCACACAGAATCATGCTTCTGAAAAGTGGTGGGTAAACCGACGATGAAGTCCATGCTCACATCTTCCCACTTCCAGGCAGGAACACCCAGTGGTTGTAGCAGTCCCAGTTTCCGCATATGATCTGCTTTCACCCTTCAACATGTATCACACTCGGACACGTACTTTGCGATCTCCCGCTTCATCCGTGTCCACCAAAACTTGCTTCTGAGTTCTTGATACATTTTGTTGCTGCCGGGATGAATAGAAAACTTGGACAAGTGAGCCCCATCAAAGATTTTCTTCCGTAACTACGGGTTACGGGGTACGACGATCCGGTCCTTGAACCATAGGACGCTGCCTCCGTCTTTCCGGAAACATTTCAGCTCCCCACTGTCTATGCGTCTCCGCAAATGTGACGTGCCCTTGTCATTTTTCTGGGCTGCCGCTATCTCTTCACGGATGGTGGGGATCAAAGCTAAGTTGTAGAGAGCTCCATGTGGGATCACATGCAGTGGTGGTTCGCTCTCTTCCAACGGTGTGATGATCAGATTGTTGACGTGTGACTTGTGACTCAGCGCATCTGCCACTACATTTGCTTTGCCGGGGTGATAATGGATCTCTATTTCACAATCCTTTATCAACTCTAACCATCTTCACTGCCTCATGTTCAGCTCCTTCTGAGTGAATATGTACTTGAGTCTTTTGCGGTCGGTATATAAATGCACGAGGTTACCGAGTAGGTAGTGCCTCCACATTTTAAGTGCAAGTACCACGGCAGCGAGCTCCAAGTCGTGAGTTGGATAATTCTGCTCATGGTTTCTGAGCTGCCGTGATCCATACGCGACCACTCTTCGGTCTTGCATCAGCACACATCCGAGCCCAATGCCGGACGCATCACAGTACACATCAAACGGTTTTGTTGTGTCTGGCTGCGCCAAAATTGGTGCTGTTGTTAGGTGTCTCACTGATGCCTTGAATGCTGCTTCACATGATGGACTCCAAACATATTTGGTAACCTTCTTCAGCAGCTCTGTCATAGGCTTGGCAATCTTCGAGAAGTTCGGAATGAACCTCCGATAATATCTCGCATGTCCGAGGAAACACCGTACCTCGTGAACAGTTCTCGGGGACTTCCAATTCAGCACTTGTGTGATCTTACTCGGGTCTACAGCGATGCCCTCCGATGAGATGATATGCCCAAGAAAAGGCACTTGCGATATCCAGAATTCACACTTTCTGAATTTCACGTATAGCTTGTGATCCCGCAGCCGTTGCAAGACTATACGCAGATGCTTCCTGTGTTCTCCCTCCGACTTGGAATATACCAATATGTTATCGATGAAGACCACGACAAACTTGTCCAGCTCCGGCATGAATACCGAGTTCATCAAATACATGAAGTGAGCTGGAGCGTTGGTGAGGCCGAAGGACATGACCAGGAACTCATAAAGTCCGTACCTCATCGATAAAGCTGTCTTCGGAATATCCTCAGCCTGTATTTTAATCTGGTGGTACCCGGATCTTAAGTCCATGTTGGATAAGATCTTTGCTTCGACCAACTGATCAAATAACATGTCAATCCATGGCAACGGGTACTTGTTCTTGATGGTTACGGCGTTTAGTGGACGATAGTCCACGCAAAGCCGCAACTTCTCGTCTTTGTTCTTCACGAATAATGCTGAACAGCCCCATGGCGAGGAGCTGGGCCTAATAAAACCCTTTTCCAGCAGGTCCGTTAGCTGGGTCTTCAGTTCAGCTAACTCCTTGGGCGCCATCTTATACGGCCTTTGGGATATTGGCATGGTTCCCGGTGCAAGTTCAATCTTGAACTCCACCTCTCTGTCAGGCGGCATCCCCGGTAAATCATCCGGGAACACGTCAGGGAACTCTCGGAACACTGGAATGTCTTACAATCTGATGGTTGTGGATTGATACACACTTGGAAGTCTTATTTCTGGACTGTCCAGAAATAAGGAATGAGATCCCTGCACTTCTGAGTTCAAGTGCACGATTTGGAGGACGGTGTCTAAAACAGCACCGTGGCGGGTTAACCACGACATCCCTAAGATGATATCGACCTTCTATCCCTCTAAAATTATGAGGGACGTAGGGTACACTCTACCCGCTAAGCATAATGGTACCTTGGAAACCATCATGCTTGCTGAGATCTTCCCACCTGGTGAACAAATCAAATATGGACTATTGGTGGGTAGTATTTGCAAGCTGTATTTAGCAATGAAAGATTGGCCAATAAAATTGTGCGTGGCGCCTGAATCAAATAATACTATGGTGGGATGTTGGTGGAGTTGGAACATACCCGCAAGGATTGGTTCACTCTCCAGCACGTCCTCTATGGCAAGTTGGTGGATGGTGCCGGGCCTAGGGTTTGCCTGCCGCGCATTAGTGGGGTTCCGGGGCTGATTCCTCCCCGGAAGTTGCGGTGCAACTCCGCCGCCTAGCCTCTCCGGACAACTGCTGGCGAAGTGTTCTGGACGACCACATTTGTAGCATGTGGCTGCTGCTTGGCCGGTGCTCGGGGGACGAAAGCCCGGCATGCACTGCTGAGGTGCATACGCATGCGGCATCGCCCACTGTTTTTGTTGCTGCGGAGGTGGTACTGGCAGTGCCGGCCTGAATGCCGGTGGAGAATACGGCCGACTGTGGAATGGCATCGGCCTCTGCGGTCTCTGCCACCGCGGACCCGACGGTGGGCGATTCACCATCCGGTATTTTTGAGAAGGACTACCTCCTTCTCCGCTGCTTTGCGGCGCGCTTCACTTCCTTTCCGCCGCCGCTAACTCCTTTCTGGAGTGCTCCTGAACAATCGCGGCATCAATTATATCGTTGAGGCTACCGCAATTGAACATCACCAGATTGTCCTTCAGGAGCGGGTTAAGCCCCTGGTAGAAATGATCCCGCTGCTTCTCGTCGGTATCGGCGTGATACGAAGCTTGGAGCGCAAGATCATTGAACGCCCTGGAGTATTCCAGTGTGTTCCGGCTACCTTGCTGCAGGCGTAAGAACTCCTGCGTCTTCCTCTTCATGAGACCCGGCGTTATGTGATAGGCCCTGAAGGCCGTCCGGAATTCCGCCCAGGTCATAACTCGCTCGGTGGGCTGTGAAGCACAGTAATTCGCCCACCACGTGCTTGCGGACCCCTGGAGCTGTTGGACCGCGAACTGAGTCTTGCGCTGCTCACTCACTTGGAGCAGCCCGAACTTCATCTCCATCGTGCGGAGCCAGTTGTCCGCATCGAGGGGTTCATCCGCCCTTGAGAATACTAGGGGATGGGTCGCGAGAAAGTCGGAGTAGGAGCTCTGTTGGCGCTCCTCACGATCTTGATGTCTCTCTGGTCGAGACGTACTCGCAATGAGGGTTTGAAGCAACTCCGTGTGCTGCTGATGAGAGCCCGCCATTGCTGCCACAATATCCGCCAAAGTAACCGTTGGCGGTGGCGGTGGCGGTTGTTGCTGTTGCTGTCCCGAGGAGTCCTCAGGAGGTTGTTGGGAGGTTTCTCCCCCCTGACTGGAACCCCCAACGTCCGGGTTGGCATGAGTACGAGTCATTCTGAAATTCAAAACAGCAGCGATCAGCACATGTCATACTTAAAATTCCATATGAAACAGTAGGTATTGAAGTGACGCATGAATAATTTGCACAACATTCACATATATTGATAAAGCATAAATTTTATACAAGATACATTAGTCTCGGGTCTCCGAAAAGTAGTGCTCATGTCGCCACTACCTATACATACACTACTGTCTACACGACATGTCACCTATTACAAAAGTTTGGGTTACATCACCCCAGCTGCCCTACTTGACAATGGTAACCCCCTACTCGGAGTAGAATTCGACCTGCTGCGGGTCGTCCTCCTCCGGTACCTCTGCTGGCGGCTGTGGGTCTACAACCTCCTCTTCCGGCTCGGGTTCTCCCATTGCCAGAAGACCCAAGACCACAGGTATGGCACCTACCACCGGTATGCCCATTACCGGAGGTACGAGGTCCCGCAACGCGTGCACCTCATCCATGGCCTGGTTGTAGTCCTCTTCCCAGCCTTGTCCCTCCTCAATAGCGTTGTCCCGCTCTTGAGTAAGGACCTCGTTCTGCTGGGCCAGAGCCTGCACCTGTTGTTGCAAAGCCGTAATGTCGACATGGCTTTTCTTCTTCGCCTTCTTCAGACGATGCAACTGATTATGCTGTTTGTTCAGTCGCTTAATCGTCGGAAGGGGAACATTGCAGAGTGCGCTGTGAGCACTCTCAAAGTGGTCTCCATGGCTGGTGCTTTCTTTAAGCCTTGCAGCAAGACCCTCTGTATGGACAGCTTGGTTGTCCATCACGGCCCTTCCTGCTTTCAATTGGAGGCTGAGGTTCGCCTCTGCAGGATTGTACCTTGGGCAACCCGGATCTGTTGCCTTTATGTACCTTCCTCCCCACACATGATTTGCCCGTCCCTCCACCGGAACGAGTGCGTATGGAGTGCCCTCCATAGCTCTCACGTGTAGTTGGCAGAAACGCGACATGGTGTCGCGGGCTGCCACTTGCCACATTTCTTCCGGCTGTCTAGCTCTCACCGTGACGGTGAATGGTGCCCAACCGTGTGGCGTAGGTTCTGCAGGAACTTCGACATGGATCGTCCATGTCTTGTTCCCCTCCTCGTCTTGTCCTTTGGCGAAGTACTGCGGCATCTTGTTGTATCCGAAATATTGAAGCATTTGCGTCAAGGCTTACGGATAGCCGCTGTGGTGAGAACAGTGGGATTCCATGAGGGGGCCCGACCTCGACCACGGGGTTGTGCCGCCTCGCCCGGGGATCGCATTGGGTGGTGCCGTGTTATGCGGCACCCAACAGCACACATATAAGGAACACTGCATTACATAAATCAAAAGCGGAAGCTTACAGGTGTTCTTTGTAAATAATTTACATAAAATTGCTACAGCGGAAGTCTATAGACAGCTCACGTTGATTATCTGAGAAGCACTCGAGAAGGGGTCCAGCCCGCGGACTCATCTCGCTAGCAACACGAAGACACGGCAGGGGCTAGGTTCTCCAAGTGTGAAATGACTCAGAGTTCTCGAGTCTCACCGGACAACCTTCTTTATAGCGTCGATGTTTACCTGCAAAACCACTTATATAGCAAGAGTGAGCACAAAGGATCAGCAAGACTTAACCGTCTCTCCTAAGACATGAAACTCTAGATGAAAGTAACCTAAGACTTAAGGCTGTCATTTGCGAAAAGACTCGCCTACGAGTTTATCCTTAACTTTCAAATTTTTAGCCATAATAGTGGTGACCTTGCGCCTAGCAACATTGGAACCCCACAATCAAACAAGAAATGCTTCATTCCAATGTTACTTGTCCCAAGGTGGAAAATAACTTTAGTTTGCTCTATCTCTACTTCAAACAGGGTTTTCATGCAATTTCCAATTATCATAACAGCATTTAAAACTTTGAAATGTTCACACACAACTTGATTACTACGTCACAGCGCAGTGAGCAAGCGGTACTCATAACCGCGAGGGACGGTGATTCGAATCAAACACTACCCGGATAACTCGACACATACGCCCGCCTCTGAAGACCCAACTCTGGCGTCCTTCATTACATCGTATGTGGCAACCTTTCTCAGGCCACTAAACTGTAGAACCGGCCGCGCCGTCTCGGGCTCATAGGTCTAACGAGACGATGTGGTATGCCTCTACAATCCAGTGAACCCGGTACATCGGATTCCTGGTTCCCATATATCAGTAAGCATCCGGTACACAACTCAATACTTGCTCCCAGGGCCGCATACGCTTCGGTCCTTGACAGACACGGGCAGAGCTACGCGACCAAGACCTCGTCTTGTCGCTGTCTAACCCCTTTGCCCGGTCTCATCTTTAGAAATGTAAACTTTAGTTTGCTCCCCTTCCCAATCACACTTATGATATTCTGAACTATAGCTCGCGAGTAGATTCCAACTACTTGTCTTCTACTGGATGCCCTAGTCTATTTAGCATGGCCTTATTCTACAGCGATGACACAATGCTACCCTTGACCTCAGGGTTCACGTTTGGTTATGCAAGTGGAGTATAAAACACCCTTGACCTAATGCACATACAAACTTTGACCCATAGTAGTGAACAAATGAAAAACTTTATAAAATAGTTCAAATGCAAACCGAAGCTTGCCTTGGTTTTGCAGGTGACTAAAGTCAGATGATATGAAGTTAGTTGCTGATGATTTGCAGTTCAATCCCTGCCCTTCTTGTTCCTTGATCCAGGCTTAACTTCTCTTCCACACTTCCACGTTTAATCACTACACGTTATGAACATGCACATATGTTTAATTGTAAAACTTTTGCTAACAAGTTCTAAAGACAAGTTTGAAACTGGAACTTTGTTTAAGAATTTAAAATGACACTGGGGCTGGTGGTTTGGGTGTGTGTTTAAGCACTAAGATCAAGTGATGAGTGGGGTTTCATCACTTGGGTGGGGATCAACTAATGGTGGAACAGAACACTACTGATCCAGGGCTCCAATGGAGCTGGAAATTTTCTTGTGAGTTCCTTGTCACAAGAAAGTCCTCTGGACCAAAATTCAGAATATTTCACTAAGTAGATCACCCAGAATAATTCCTTAAGCATCTAAGCCAAAAGGAATTAGTTTTGAATAAATTTGCACTTTCATGCAAATCCAAGTGAACTACAATTTCATACATAGCTCAGGGAGCATGCATGAATTTTCCTAGGATTTTTGGAGCTAAGGAATGCCCAGAACTGAATTTCCATGTTTTGGAAATTCTCTGAAAATGTTTCTGTATTCATTTGAATACAGAAACTTGAAATCAGAATTACCCTAACTAAATCAACTCCAAATGAGCTGAAACTGCTTCCGGAGTCTCCTAATATCCTAAAAAATATCTTGGCAAAATTTGGAGATTTTTGGATGAACCAAACTCCCTTTTGCTGAAAAGCTTTAAAGAATTCTCCAGAATTTTCTATTGGTTTTCATGCCAATTGGGTTGCATATTTGGATAGAGTTCTTCATCCTGAATCCAACCCAATTTGAATCACTAAATTTGGAGCTCCCTAGCAAAAGTTATGAGGTTCTAAATTTTGAACTAAATCTGGAATTCAAATTAATTCAGGAAATGTTCAAACTCTGCCTGTGGGTCCACCCTACACGTGTCAGCCGCCGGAATCACACCACACGGGGCCACAGACCCTTTTCCGCGTTGTCGCAGAGGATCCCGGGGCCGCAGCTGATCGGGGATTTAATTTTTCCGCCACTGACACGTGGGACCCGCCGGTCGTCTTCTTCCCCGAGCCGTTTTCTTTTTCCCGCGCCGCCCCCTCGCCGGAAACTCGTCGGGGCTCGCCGGAGTTGGCTCTCCGGCCGTCTCCCGGCTCGATACTTGCCGCCTGAGGGTTTTCAGGGACGAGCAATCCACTGATGCATTGATCTCGGATCGCTGGTGACCAGAAACCAGTCGGCGACGTGCGCACCTTTCGGTACAGCCTCGGCGCCGTGGACCGAGCACTCTAGCCCGCCAAACATTCGGCGGATCCGCTCTAAAGCACCAGTGTAGGACAGGCAAGTTCGGCACGGCCTCAAACTGGCTAGGAAATGGCGGCAACCTGGTTGTCACCGTGCGCCCGCGCGTTCCCGCCATGGCCGCCGATCAGAAAGCTCGGAATTCGCCGCTAACACGGGGTTTCTAGCTAGGTCGTGAAGGGGATAAGATCACCGTTAAGCCTAGACCCTTTGGGCACGAGTTGGTGACCTCTACGTGCAAATTGAGCGTGAATTTGAGAAATCCTTACCAGAGGGTCCGAGGTCGTGCTCCGGAAGAAAAACTTCGAATTCTGTCACTGAGGATCACCGTTTGAGCTGAGCTCCGGGGAGAAGCACTGCAGTGGCACGGCACACCTCTGAGCGTTGCTGCTGGAGCGTGAAACCCACGGTGGTGAGCTGCTCACGAGAGCCCGACGTCGGTTTCCAACGTTTACCCCTCGGCTTCGGCGCTGATCCTCAGATTACGGCCAACAGCAGCCCCGAACGCCAGAGCTGAGCTGGGGAAACTCTTGTGCACACGCTGGCGCTCCTCTTTCGTGTTGCTAGCTCGAGCAGCCGGGGAACGACGCCGGCTTACGATCGGGGCGAACAGGCGCGGCGCCGGCGGCTCGTTTTCTCGGGAGGAAGCAGAACTGGGGCTCGTGGGGCGGTTTGTGACCGACAGAGCGTTGTGTGGGGGTGATAAGGGCGTGGTGAGACGTCGAGCTGGTCTCCCGTGCGAGCTGGACAACAGGAGGTGGCCTCCCCGTGCGTCTCGGTGTCGGCCTGCCGTGGGCTGCTTCGGGCTCAGTCTGAACTGAAGAACTGGTTTGCTTCAGTGGTAAGTCTCCTCCCACTGACCTGTGGGCCCCACAGTCCCTCTCCCAAATATCTCCAAATTTTTGGCACATGCACATTCAGCTATGTGGAACTCAATTCAAAAGTTATTTTGGCAATTTGACAAGTTGTGCCACAGTTTCAAGTTTAAATTAAAATTTGGATGAAATTTACAAGTACTCTTGATATTCATATCCAAGCACCTCCAAATTTCCTCCAAATTGTTCTCCCTCATAATTTGAACCTGAGGAACTCAAATATGCCACCTGATTCTTGAGTTGGCTATTGCAAATACACTTTTTCAAACAAAAGTTTTGAATTTTTCTCTTTTGAAAATGCCCTTCTTCTTTTTGAAGTGCACCTCTTAGTTCAAACTGAATTCAATGTTTTTATTGCACATGCCAACACTTTCATGAGTGGACCAAAAGTTTTTGTAAGTCCCATTTCTTGTATTAACTCAACTTTATTCATAGCTCATGTTTTCTATTTACAAGTTTTTGGACTTTTACATTCCTCTCCCCTTAAAAAGAATCTCGTCCCGAGATTCATGATTAAGGACAATGTGGAGAGGACAACTACTACATATAAGCCTCTAACAACTCCGGATGATTGCGCTGTAAGTATTCCTCGCTTTCCCATGTAGCTTCGTCGGACGTGTGATTTTCCCATAGCACCTTGAAAAATCGCAGCGTCCGGTTTCTGGTTTCGCGAGTCTTTTCATCAATTATCCGGGTTGGATGCTCAACATACGTAAGGTCCGGCTTCAAATCTGCTATGCCCTCCGTGAGAATCTCTGTTGGAACTTTCAAACACTTCCGCAACTGAGATATGTGGAAGACGTTATGAACTCCGGCTAAGGTTGCCGGTAGCTCCAAACGGTATGCCACGGATCCACATCTTTCAATGATGACGAAGGGACCGATAAAGCGCGGAGCTAATTTTCCTTTCACTCCGAACCGGTGAATGGCCTTCATCGGAGATACGCGGAGGTATACGTGGTCCCCAACATGGAAGTCTAGAGGGCGACACCTCCTATCCGCATAGCTCTTTTGTCTGGACTGAGCGGCTTTAAGATTTGCTTGAATAAGCCGTACCCGCTCTTCCGCTTCATTTACGAGATCAATCCCGTAAATAACTCTCTCGCCGGCTTCACACCAGTTCAAGGGTGTGCGGCACTTCCGGCCGTAGAGAGCTTCATAAGGCGCCATTTTGATACTGGATTGATACCCGTTGTTATATGAGAACTCCGCCAACGGTAAGTGATTATCCCAGCTCTTACCGTGATGGATGGCACATGCTCTCAGCATATCTTCAAGTATTTGATTCACCCTCTCAGTTTGTCCATCGGTTTGAGGGTGATACGCGGAGCTTCGAATCAATTTAGTTCCCAAGGATGCATGTAGCTGTTCCCAGAAGCGGGACACGAACAGCGATCCTCTGTTAGAGACAATGGTACGGGGAACTCCATACAAGCAAAAGATTCGCGCTATGTACAGCTCCGCATACTTTTTGGCATTATATTTGGTACGCACCGGAATGAAGCGTGCTGATTTGGTCAACCGATCCACGATTACCCAAATCGAATCATGCTTATTAGCCGTGAGAGGTAGTCCAAAAATGAAGTCCATACTGATATCCTCCCACTTCCATGCCGGAACGCTTAGCGGTTGTAAGGTTCCCGCTTTCTTCATGTGGTCGGCTTTAACTCGCCGATACGTATCACATTCTGATACGTATTTAGCCATCTCTCTCTTCATACGGGTCCACCAAAATTTAGTCCTCAATTCTTGGTACATCTTGTTGCTGCCCGGATGAATAGAAAATTTGGATAAGTGAGCCTCACCCAAAATTTTCTTCCGCAGCCTCATATCACGGGGTACGACTATCCGGTCCTTGAACCATAGGGTGTCTTTATCATCTAACCGGAAACATTTCATTTCCCCATTCCTCAATCTCCTTCTGATATGAGCCATGCCCTTGTCTTTCTTTTGAGCTTCCATAACCTCCTCTCTGATTGTGGGTATGAGAGCTAGATTATGTAGAGCTCCATATGGAACCAAGTAGAGGCTTGGCTCTTCCTCTTCTATCGGCGCAATGGTCAGGTTATGAATATGAGACATCCGGCTGAGTGCATCGGCAACCACATTTGCCTTGACCGGATGATAATGAATTTCAATCTCATAGTCCTTGGTCAACTGCAACCATCACCGTTGCCGCATATTCAACTCTTTCTGAGTGAATATGTACTTCAAGCTTTTGTGGTCGGTGTAGAGATGAACCAGATTTCCCAAGAGGAAATGTCTCCACATCTTCAAAGCTAATACCACGGCAGCAAGTTCGAGATCATGCGTTGGATAATGTTGCTCATGATTCCGTAATTGCTGTGATCCATATGCGACCACACGTCCTCCTTGCACGAGTACACAACCAAGCCCGATGCCAGACACATCACAATAAACATCAAAAGGTTTGGTTGTATCCGGTTGAGCTAGAACCGGGGCTGTTGTGAGGTGTTTCACCAACGCTTGAAAAGCCTCCTCACATGGCTTGCTCCAATCATATTTGATGCCCTTTTTCAGTAGCTCTGTCATAGGTTTGGAGATTTTTGAGAAGCCCGGGATGAACCTCCGATAATATCCCGCCAAACCCAAGAAGCTACGAACTTCATGGACTGATGTTGGAGACTTCCACTTCAGCACTTGCTCAATCTTGCTTGGATCATCAGCAATGCCTTCCGCTGAAATAATAGGCCCAAGAAATGGCACTTGGTTGATCCAGAATTCACATTTACTAAACTTTGCATAGAGCTTGTGATCTCTCAGTTGTTGGAGCACAATATGCAAATTTTTAGCATGTTCCTCTTCAGATTTGGAATAGACCAAAATGTCGTCGATGAATACCACGACGAACTGATCCAGCTCTGGCATGAACACTGAGTTCATAAGATACATAAAGTGAGCCGGAGCATTGGTCAACCCAAATGACATGACAAGATATTTGTAGAGCCCATATCTTGTCGAGAATGCTGTTTTCGAGATATCTTCCGCTCGAATCTTGATTTGATGATATCCCGACCTTAAGTCCATCTTGGAGAAGACTTTAGCACCCACTAGCTGATCGAAGAGGATATCAATTCTTGGTAGTGGATACTTGTTCTTTATTGTCACAGCATTTAAAGGACGATAATCGACGCATAGCCTCAGTGTCTCATCCTTCTTCTTCACAAATAAAGCTGAGCAACCCCATGGTGATGAACTTGGACGAATAAACCCCTTGTCCATCAGATCCTTGAGTTGCTCCTTCAGTTCTGCTAGTTCATTCGGAGCCATTTTGTATGGTCTCCGAGAGATTGGTGTGGTTCCCAGTATCAACTCTATTTTGAACTCCACCTCGCGCTCAGGTGGTAGGCCTGGGAGATCTTCTGGAAACACGTCCGGATATTCACGGACTACCGGAATGTCTTCTAACTTTCACGCCTCGGCATTACATACTTCCGGGTCTTTAGAAACCGCTTTGCCGAGATACAATGTTTGACGTCCGTGAAGTGGAGAGTCCAAGTGAACACTCCTGTTCTCGATGTCCAGAACAGCCTTACGGAAGGTCAACCATGATATTCCCAATATGGCATTGATTCCCTGGTCTTCGAGAATGATGAGGGTGGTAGGATAAATTTTTCCACCCAAACAAAGTGGTGCTCGAGAAACGAGTTCATTAGTTGAGATTTCTCCACCTGGCGAATGAATAAGGTAAGACCCTTTTGTGACAGTTGTGGAGATCTGATCCCGGATCACCGTTGCCCTACTAATGAAGTTATGTGTTGCACCGGAGTCAAATAAAATGACAACCGGCTTGTCATTTAAGGTAAACCTGCCGGCAAGAACAGGTCCTCCCTTTGGCAGATCATCGACTGACACATAATTAACTGTCCCCACTTTGGACATAGCTTTTCTTGGCTGTCCAAGATCACTCTTTGGCGCTGGACCCGCAGACACAATGTTGCTGCTCGGTTCAGTTGCTTCATTGACGTTGAGCTCATTGTCAACGTGAAGTGGGACAGCACTTGGTTCAGCTGAGACATCAACTTGTTCCTCTTCAACCTCTTGAGGGCAATAATATTCTAGTGCACTTTGTTGATACTGAGGTGCAGGAGAAACAAGTTCCTGCTGCGGTGGAGGTGAATAAGACCTCTGTGGAGTAGAAGAGTCGTCACACTCCCAGAATGATTGCACTTCTTGTGGAATCTCTCAACCGGAAGGTGAACGGATTACCAACCGATACTTCTGAGGCAGACGATTGTCTTCATCCTGTGATGAGTCCCTCTCCCTCTTTTCTTTGAGGTAGAGATTGGAATAATATTCTTGAGCGATAGCACAGCTCACAAACTCATCAAAATTCTCTTGGCTAACTTGAGCCAATTCACATCGCAGCCTAGCGGTCAGCCCTCGGTAGAAATGATAACCCTTCATGGCTGGTGACTTCACATAGTCAGGGACATACTGAGCTAAGCGATTGAATTCCTTCGCATACTCAATAACACTCATGTCACCTTGCTGTAGGTTCCAGAATCCATCATGGCTTGTTTGCATTATGCCCGCAGGGATGAAACGAGCACGAAATGCAGCCTGGAACTCCGCCCATGTGACAAGATGCCCTGCTGGTTGGACAGCAATGTATTCTGCCCACCATGCTCCAGCAAAGCCGTGAAGCTGCTGAGTGGCATATAGAGTCTTCGAGAATTCATCACATCGGATCAACCCAAACTTGGACTCAATGACACGTAACCAGTGATTTGCTTCACAATGGTCAGCCGCCTCGGAGAATACCGGCGGTTGTGTCGCCAAGAAATCCAGATACGTGCTCTGTGTTGGCATGTGACGTTGAGCTTCTCGATCTATGCCTTGCTGAACTAGAGTTTGGAGAGATTCATTCATCTTCGCCATAATTTCCGCCAATCCGGTTGGCGATGGCTCTTGTGATGAAGTCGAGTCATTCCCACCTCGACTTGAACCTCCAATCTCCAATTGAGGATGTGTGCGTACCATACTGCACAAAACAAAATTTTGAGTCAATCAAAATTCTATCTCAGTAGTAAGTAAAGATAAGTAAAACATGAACATGTCATGAACTTTATGAAAGCATAACCACGTTCATGTTTAAACAAATCTTAAGTACGCTAAACTAATCAGCGGAACTACCCTGACCAGTTCACACAAACTCCAAATTTTACTCAAGTTATCAACAGATTCTCGTCTTGAGTTCAACACCGAAGTTTTAGTAACTTCAGTAGCTTTCCAACAAGTACTTATAGGCTTCTTAAAGATTTTTCTACAGGAAGTTATGGCTTAAAAACAGAAAGGTCCAGAGAGGGTTTTTGCTACTGTCCTGGTTCTGAATAGTTTGCCTTCAACTGGACTTTTCACCAACTTAACTTGTGATTTTGCTCTGGAGGTCTACAAAGAAGTTGTAGAGCACTTGAAAATCTTTCCAGAACTGTATCATACACCTTAATTGGTTAAATATACTCAGAGTTATGCTCTGTCAAAGTACAGCAAGAGTTCCTGCCAGAAACAGAGCACTCTGTTTTTGAAAACTTTGATGCCTAGTTATACTCTCATTTGAATCTTAGCTCAAAATAAGAGTTCAGTATCTAATATTTGTTTCAAACTTCCATTTTTAGTTGACAGTTAGTTCATGAATCATTTCTTCATAGGGAAGCGGTTATTAAGTGTAGTACGGTGTCGATGCACCGTAAGAACATGTCGGTACTACGTAGCCTCACCAAAAGAAAAACCCTAACCAGATTATACCGGCATATCCGTTTTATCAGTGGCACTAAGACGGTCTCTCGCACAAGTGTACTACACGGGATATGTACGTGGTTAGTACCTGCAGAAGAACACTCAATAGTGATGCACTCAAAGTTTTTCTCATTTCAGGCAGTTCCATATTTGAAAATCAATACAAACACCCGTATCATTGTCATACGGCCGTCCTTGAGTTAAGTCACGTCTCAAGGTACGTGATCGTGTTTCGACACCACACGACGGGGAACCCGAGTATATCATGAACGGGTCGTCACGGTTGGGAATATTATCAACCCAACGGATACCACCTACTGCCCTGCAGGGCACGCCGATGGCAAGCGCTGCGTATGTCCTCCTGGGCTATTTCCAGACGAACACACTATCGCGTTACTGACCATACGATGGAGTCTCCACTTACTTTCCTAATGCACGCTAGGGATCAGCGTTTTATATGAACTCAGGAACATGAAGAGTCCAAGAGTTTCATATTGACGTCTCACACAAAGATGTGAGACCTATCCCTGAACCACTTTCCTCGTCAGGGGAGCTAACCGAAATTGAACCGCTTTCGGTGGCGTTCCTTACCATTCTTACCTGAGCGTAGGTGCGTCGTTACATAATAAAAATTCAGAATTAAAACACATATGTTAGTCTTGCCACTTTAAGTAACTATACTACTATAGTCCTTATGTGGGCCTAATATCGTTTCCTCACCATATCCTAAGCTTTTGTCGTAATACCATCCTTATTCCGTGCGCTATTACCAATGCGGCTCTGATACCACGCTGAGGGGGCCCGACCTCGACCACGGGGTTGTGCCGCCTCGCCCGGGGATCGCATTGGATGGTGCCGTGTTATGCGGCACCCAACAGCACACATATAAGGAACACTGTATTACATAAATCAAAAGCGGAAGCTTACAATTGTTCTTTGTAAATAATTTACATAAAATAGCTACAGCGGAAGTCTATAGACAGCTCACATTGATTATCTAAGAAGCACTCGAGAAAGGGGTCCAGCCTGCGGACTCCTCTCGCTAGCAACACGAAGACACGGCAGCGGCTAGGTTCTCCAAGTGTGAAATGACTCGGAGTTCTCGAGTCTCACCGGACAACCTTCTTTATAGCGTCGATATTTACCTGCAAAACCACTTATATAGCAAGAGTGAGCACAAAGGCTCAGCAAGACTTAACCGTCTCTCCTAAGACATGAAACTCTAAATGAAAGTAACCTAAGACTTAAGCCTGTCATTTGCGAAAAGACTTGCCTACGAGTTTATCCTTAACTTTCAAATTTTTAGCCATAATAGTGGTGACCTTGTGCCTAGCAACATTGGAATTCCACAACCAAACAAGAAACGCTTCATTCCAATGTTACTTGTCCCAAGGTGGAAAATAACTTTAGTTTGCTCTATCTCTACTTCAAACAGGGTTTTCATGCAATTTCCAATTATCATAGAGCATTTAAAACTTTGCAAACTTTTCCCACACAACTTGATTACTACGTCACAGCGCAGTGAGCAAGCGGTACTCATAACCGCGAGGGACGGTGATTCGAATCAAACACTACCCGGATAACTCGACACATACGCCCGCCTCTGAAGACCCAACTCTGGCGTCCTTCATTACGTCGTATGTGGCAACCTTTCTCAGGCCACTAAACTGTAGAACCGGCCGCGCCTTCTCGGGCTCATAGGTCTAACGAGACGATGTGGTATGCCTCTACAATCCAATGAACCCAGTACATCGGTTTCCTGGTTCCCATATATCAGTAAGCATCCGGTACACAACTCAATACTTGCTCCCAGGGCTGCATACGCTTCGGTCCTTGACCGACATGGGCAGAGCTACGAGACCAAGACCTCGTCTTGTCGCTGTCTAACCCCTCTGCCCGGTCTCATCTTTAGAAATGTAAACTTTAGTTTGCTCCCCTTCCCAATCACACTTATAATATTCTGAACTATAGCTCGCGAGTAGATTCCAACTACTCGTCTTCTACCGGATGCCCTAGTCTATTTAGCATGGCCTTATTCTACAGCGATGACACAATGCTACCCTTGACCTCAGGGTTCATGTTTGGTTATGCAAGTGGAGTATAAAACACCCTTGACCTAATGCACATACAAACTTTGACCCATAGTAGTGAATAAATGAAAAACTTTATAAAATAGTTTAAATGCAAACCGGGGCTTGCCTTGGTTTTGCAGGTGACTAAAGTCAGATGATATGAAGTTAGTTGCTGATGACTTGAAGTTCAATCCCTGCCCTTCTTGTTCCTTGATCCAGGCTTAACTTCTCATCCACTCTTCCACGTTTAATCACTACACGTTATGAACATGCACATATGTTTAATTGTAAAACTTTTGCTAACAAGTTCTAAAGACAAGTTTGAAACTGAAACTTTGTTTAAGAATTTAAAATGACACTGGGGCTGGTGGTTTGGGTGTGTGTTTAAGCACTAAAATCAAGTGATGAATGGGGTTTCATCACTCGGGTCGGGATCAACTAATTTTGGAACAGAACACTACTGATCCAGGGCTCCAATGGAGCTGGAAATTTTCTTGTGAGTTCCTTGTCACAAAAAAGTCCTCTGGACCAAAATTCAGAATATTTCACTAAGTAGATCACCCAGAATAATTCCTTAAGCATCTAAGCCAAAAGGAATTAATTTTGAATAAATTTGCACTTTCATGCAAATCCAAGTGAACTAAAATTTCATACATAGCTTAGGGAGCATGCATGAATTTTTCTAGGATTTTTGGAGCTAAGGAATGCCAAGAACTGAATTTCCACGTTTTAGAAATTCTCTGAAATGAATACAGAAACTTGAAATCAGAATTACCCTAACTAAATCAACACCAAATGAGCTGAAACTTTTACAGAAGTATCCTAATATCCTAAAGAATATATTGGCAAAATTTGGGGATTTTTGGATGAACCAAACTCCCTCTAAAATTCTTTTGCTGAAAAGCTTTAATAAATTCTCCAGAACTTTCTATTGGTTTTCATGCAAATTGGGTTGCATATTTGGATAGAGTTCTTCATCCGGAATCCAACCCAATTTGAATCACTAAATTTGGAGCTCCCTAGCAAAAGTTATAAGGTTCTAAAGTTTGAACTAAATCTGGAATTCAAATTAATTCGGGAAATGTTCAAACTCTGCCTGTGGGTCCACCCTACACGTGTCAGCCGCCGGAATCACGCCACACGGGGCCACAGACCCTTTCCCGCGTTGTCGCAAAGGATCCCGGGGCCGCAGCTGATCGGGGATTTAATTTTTCCGCCACTGACACGTGGGACCCACCGGTCGTCTTCTTCCCCGAGCCGTTTTCTTTTTTCCGCGCCGCCCCCTCGCCGGAAACTCGTCGGGGCTCGCCGGAGTCGGCTCCCCGGCCGTCTCCCGGCTCGATACTTGCCGCCTGAGGGTTTTCAGGGACGAGCAATCCACTGGTGCATTGATCTCGGATCGCTGGTGACCGGAAACCGGTCGGCGACGTGCGCACCTTTTGGTACAGCCTCGGCGCCGTGGACCGAGCACCCTAGCCCGCCAAATGTTCGGCGGATCCGCTCTAAAGCACCAGTGGAGATCAGGCAAGTTCGGCGAGGCTTCAAACGGGCTAGGAAATGGCGGCAACCTGGTTGTCACCGTGCCCCCGCGCGTTCCCGCCATGGCCGCCGATCAGAAAGCTCGGAATTCGCTGCTAACACGGGGTTTCTAGCTAGGGTCGTGAAGGGGATCGGACCGCCGTTAAGCCTAGACCCTTTGGGCACGAGTTGGTGACCTCTACGTGCAAATTGAGTTCGAATTTGAGAAATCCTTACCAGAGGGTCCGAGGTCGTGCTCTGGAAGAAAAACTTCAAATTCTGTCACTGAGGATCACCGTTTGAGCTGAGCTCCAGGGAGAAGCACTGCGGTGGCACGGCGCACCTCTGAGTGTTGCTGCTTGAGCGTGAAACCCACGGTGGTGAGCTGCTCACGAGAGCTCGACGTCGGTTTCCAACGTTTACCCCTCGGCTTCGGCGCCGATCCTCAGATTACGGCCAACAGAAGCCCCGAACGCCGGAGCTGAGCTGGGGAAACTCTTGTGCACACGCTGGCGCTCCTCTTTCGTGTTGCTAGCTCGAGCAGCCGGGGAACGACGCTGGCTCACGATCGGGGCGAACAGGCGCGGCGCCGGCGGCTCGTTTTCTCAGGAGGAAGCAGAACTGGGGCTCGTGGGGCGGTTTGCGACCGACAGAGCGTTGCGTTGGGGCGATAAGGGCGGGGTGAGACGTCGAGCTGGTTTCCCGTGCGAGCTGGACAACAGGAGGTGGCCTCCCCGTGCGTCTCGGTGTCGGCCTGCCGTCGGCTGCTTCGGGCTCAGTCTGAACTGAAGAACTGGTTTGGTTCAGTGGTAAGTCTCCTCCCACTGACCTGTGGGCCCCACAGTCCCTCTCCCAAATATCTCCAAATTTTTGGCACATGCACATTCAGCCATGTGGAACTCAATTCAAAAGTTATTTTGGCAATTTGACAAGTTGTGCCACAGTTTCAAGTTTAAATTCAATTTTGGATGAAATTTACAAGTACTCTTGATATTCATATCCAAGCACCTCCAAATTTCCTCCAAATTGTTCTCCCTCATAATTTGAACCTGAGGAACTCAAATATGCCACCTGATTCTTGAGTTGGCTATTGCAAATACACTTTTTCAAACAACAGTTTTGAATTTTTCTTTTTTGAAAATGCCCTTCTTCTTTTTGAAGTGCACCTCTTAGTTCAAACTGAATTCAAAGTTTTTATTGCACATGTTAACACTTTAATGAGTAGACCAAAAGTTTTTGTAAGTCCCATTTCTTGTATTAACTCAACTTTATTCATAGCTCAAGTTTTCTATTTACAAGTTTTGGGACTTTTACATTCCACCCACCCGTTCTCCAACTGTCTATCCTCTGTCATCTGTAGAAACATATTTGAGAAACGTCAAATATTTATTTGAACAGTAAACCATTGAGTTATAACATAAAACATGTCATTGAACTCATAAAACTTGGAAATATAGTTCAAATTTATACAAACTTGACTGCTGATCTGCTGTCCAACACGACAGTCCTGACCAGTTTCCATTCCAACCTGATTTATACCATACTAAATACAAAACCAATTCTCGAGCTCAACATAAAAGTTAAAGCTAACTTCAATAGCTTTCCAGAAATTATTTGCTTGGCCTAATATCTGTCTTGGTTCAAAAGTTATGAGATGTCAAAGTTAACAGAATTTCTGGAGAAAATTGGACAGCACCTCCCTGCTTGAGGTATTGATTTGATCCAAGAATTCCAGTTAATTCTACTCCCAATCTGACAAAACTTTCTGTTACAAAGTTGTAACCCATCTCATAAACATTTCAGAACTACCTCATTTTCTATTTTTGGGTTTTTATGCAGGAAGTTATGCTTAATTTACAGAGAGTTACAGAGAGTATTTGCTCTGCCCTGTTTTCTGGACAGTTTCAACTCTACTGCATTTTTCGATTGGTTAGGGGATGAAACATCTCTGGACATAAATAGAACAGTTGTAAAGATCTTCCAAATATTTCCAGAAATGTATCATATGACCCCAACCTAGAAAGAACTCAACCTCTAACCTCTGATTAACTTCAGCCTTATTTCAGCTGAAAACAGGGGACTCTGTCCTTAGTATCCTATAAGTTGAAAACTTGTTAAATTTTAATATCCTGATTAAGGGAAGGAGTTACATCAAGTTTTATGCTCTGGATTAACACTGTCAAGTTTTACAATGCAGTTGCTCATTTAGTGGGGTGTGAGGTCGATGCGTCACCAGATCATGTCGGTACTACGTCCTCACAAAGAAAAACCTATACCGGACTTAGCCGGCTTCGCTAGTTCAGTGGCACTAAACATCTCTCGCACACGAATGCTACACGTCTACCGTTTCGTGGTTAGACTACCTGCAGATAACTCACACAATCGTCAGACTCGGCTGCACACCGATCCCGGTATCCATACAGTTCGTACACCCGGTCGTCATCACTCGCCCGGATGTTCTCAAGACAAACACGCCTTGAGCTACGTGTTCATGTTACTGACCACGTGACGGGGTCTCCCAAATTGCCCAAAGCACGCCAGGGACAGACGTTGCTCGAATACCCCAAACGACACGAAGAGTCGTAGAGGATATTAAAGCGGGTCGAGTTACCTGCCACCCGTGGGGCTCCACCCTTCAGCTTGTGCGCACTGGTGGACAGTGCTTACGTGCACCCCCCAAGACATAAAGCGTCCCGAGATGCACGATTTTCTGACATAAGCAAATAGGTTAGTATACCACTTTCTATACACTAATAACATCCTTATATGGGCTACTAACTCGTTCCTCACTGGATTTTTGAAAAAGATGGCCTTTTTAGTGCGTTAAACCTCAAGCGAGCTCTGATACCACGCTGACATGACCCCACGGTCTTGTCGAGCCAGGATCACGCTGAGGGGTGCTGCGTTGCACAGCACCAGATAACACACATCAAAGGTACAAAGCGGAAGCAAAGTTTTATTACATAAATAGGTTTATGAACACTTTTACAACAAATATGTTCAGTCTACACTCACGGGCGTAGACGATGCATCGAGTTCACGTTCAGCCCGTGAACGTGTCCCCGCTAGCACGCACACACACTAACACGGCGGCGTGCACGACTCCCACCCGACAGGGTTCCCCTTCTGGGGTTCCGTCTCCTCCTCAGGAGTCCCTTCCTCATAGAACCCTGCCAAAGCTTCAAACACAAGCAGTGAGCATGATGGCTCAGCAAGACTGACCCGTCTCTCCTATACATGAAACTTCTACATGAAGGGTTATAGGTCACATGAGGTAAAATAAGTTGCAAAGGACCCGCCTAATAAGTGGAACCTTACTTTCAAGTTTTAGCAGCAGGTTGTAGAGAACCTTACGCTAAGGCACATGAGAGAGCCGCAATCAAACAAGAAACATATTTCTCTCATGTACTTTGCCCAAAGTTGAAAATAACTTTAATTAGCTCTAAACTACAACAAGACATTAACAAGCAAGGTATATCTTTCAAATCAGAAAACTTTTAACATGTATCTAGCCTGTTCTTTCTACGTCATGGTACAGTGAAGAAGTGGTACTCACCGACCGCGAGGGACAGAGATTATAATCGATTTACACCTGCAGGGTTACCAGAACAACCCGTCGCGTACGCCCGTACTCGATGTTGCCTACAGCAACAATCCCGGACGTCGTACGCAACCACCTTTCACCCGTCAGCCAAATATTGAACCGGTCCTATCGTCCCGAGCAAGAGGTCTCTGCACGCACATTGACAGTGCCGCCAGCCGATTTACACCTCGAGCTCTCAACCTACCCTCTGAACGACAGACAATGCCTCAATACCCAGCTACCCGAGTTACATAGGTTTCCCGGTTCCCATATAGCCAGTAGGTCTTCGGTACTGTTCTAGCTTGTTCAACAGGCCTGCACACGGCTCGGTTCTCAATCGACACAAGCGGAGCTATAGCACCCAGGCCCCAAAGTCCTGCTGCCCTCACTCTCCGCTCGGTCTCATTTTTCTTGCCATGTGTTTCATTTGCTATCTTTACCCAAGTCGAGTGCCTCTAGCCTATCCTCGCGAGTAGTTCCAACTACTCGACTTGTACTGAATCCTACTCTATCTTAGCATTGCAGTAGCTAAATGGGGTTTTCAATCCTAATCCCAACCCATGGTTTTCTTGGCTATGCAATTGGGTTTCAAACAAGACTCTAATGCAAGAATTTATTGAGTGCTCAAAGTAAGTTCTGAAAACAGTAAAACTTTGTAAAAAGGTTAATGCAAACCAGAGCTTGCCTTGTTGCTCTTGGTCGTAGGCTAGTTGCTCTTCTGGAGTGACGAAGTCTAAGACTTCAGGATCCTCCTCAACCTTAGTGACTACATGAGATAACATGTAATGTATCAATTTAAATGCATTTGAATTGAATTTAAACTTGTGAAGACTATAAGTCTTACTAAACAGACCCAATGACTCTAAAATTTTACTGGGGTTTGGATACAACCTAAACAGAGACTTGGCCAAGTTTTATTTGCAGCAAATCTCATTTGAGCTCTCCACAAATAATTATGTACTTGATCTTAATTGGAGCTCTTAGGGTGTTCTAGGGATTTTCATGGAGCAAGCCATGACTTTCTGAAAACTAGATTTTCAGAGGGTTCTAATGGAGTTGGTCTCACTTAATTTGAAGGTCCCTAGCCTAAGATATGAGCTAAACAATTTAAAAGAAATTCTGAAAATGTTTCTGGACATTTTCTATTTTCTCTGGAACAGTTTTATTAATCACCCCATTATGTGGATCAAATAAGCTCAAATGGATCTGAAATTTTTATGGTAGCTCAGAGATATTTTGGTGAACATCCTAGAAAATTTCAGAATTTTCCTCCAATGAGTTCTCCAGTTAAAATTCTAAACTGTTAAAATTTGCAGAATTAGTTCTGGAGAAATAAAGATTTTCATAGAGTGAAACTGGATTTGCTGGAAAGTACTCAAAGAGCAGAATCCAACAAAATTTGGTTCACTCGATTTGGAGCTTCCTAGCCAAAGTTATGTGGGTTTGAAGTTTGAACTAAATCTGAAAATCTGGAAAAGTTTAAACCGCTGCGCGTGGCACCGGGGCTACGTGTCAGCTCCTCCGCGGTCGACACACGGGGCTACGAAATCTTTTGCACGCAGCCACACCCGATCCGGTGCCACAGCGACTCCCGGTTTTTAAAATATCTGCCGCTGACGCGTGGGACCGGGGGCTTCGTCTACCTCCGGCCTCCCGCGCTCGGCCGCCGCGACCCCTCGCCGGTGGCCTCTGCCGTGCACCAAACTCTATGATTTTGGCAGCCTCTACCTAAATCCATCCGGGGAACACGATGTTGGGCTCAGCTCATCATGAAAATCACTGGTACATAGTCAGCGACGAGCGGCGGCTTTGGAAGAACTTCGGCCGTGTTGGCCGGCCCTACTAAACAATCGAGCAAAAGGTCGTCGAGCATCAGTGGACCCTAGGAAAGGTTGACATGAGTTCCACGGAGCTCGGAAATGGCTGTACTGGGCTGTCACCGTGCGACCTAGGCCGGAAATCGGGAATTCTCCTAAAACTCGAAGAACAGTGGTTTCCCCCAATGGTTCTTTGTGGTTTCTGCTCCTATGGACTCGTACGGACACCTAGAAGTGCTTCCCCCCGTGAGAGGATGAGTGGTGCAGTGTGTACTACAAATTTTGCGGATCGGTCCAGGCATCCCTTTTGTATACTGTCGCAAAATCGTGAAATCCCAGCGTGAGTAGTTTATGTCACGCCGCCGGGGCTTGCGGTAATGGAAGAGGGACTGAAGGCGGACCTTTTTGCCATTCACAGCTCAGAGAACAGTGGGCTGTGGTGGCCGGATGGGTCGTCCCCGTGATGGCGGCTCGAGCTGAACCGGGGAACGAAAGAACGTCGCAGTGGAGCTCGGGAAGGGTTGATCAGGGTCTGGAACTGGTGCTAGGGCGTCAAGGAAGACTCGGCGCACCAGGTGATGGTCTCAGATCGCCGTGAAAACCACAGGATCGGCCGGGCGACGGGGGACCAAGAGCTCAGCCGAGCGGCGAGGTGTTTCGGTTTACTGGGTGAGAGCGCATTGGAACTGCGGTGAGAAACACCTGGGACAGCTCGGGCGCCTAGATAAGGGCCCAGTGAGGCGGTTCAGCAGCGTGGGCGGCAAGAAGCTGCTGGCCTCCGCGGCCTGGCGCGGTGGCGACCACGGCGAGAGCCCGAGACCCCAGTACTCGCTGTCCTCAGTCGGTTCTTTGAACTGTGCAGCTGACATGTGGGTCCCAACCAAGTTTTAACCTCTGAAATTAACTTTCCTCTACTGCTCCAAACAGTAATCCCCCTAATACCCTCTAGGATTTGAATTATCTACCACAAGCCCATTTGGAATTGGTAGAATTCAAATTGTGAAGTGTTTGACTAAATTTCAGCACATATGCAGTTTGAAATTCAAATAAAGTTTGAATTTGCTATACTTAGCTCATGTCAAGATCAACTCCAAATGGAGTGAGAATTGGTGTGTGAGCTCACAAAAATGTGCTGAGTAATAATATGCCTCCCACTTTTGAATTCATGGGATGGAAATAGTTTGAATTTGAATTTGAGTTCAAACCACCCTCTTTCTGTAACACCCCAAAACCTGTTAAGAGGGGGATTTAAAAATTTTTGGACGTATTGCATGTGGTGCAGAAATTCAAATTCAAATTGGAATTCAAATTAAACTCAAAAGAGAAAAGAAAAAGAAAAAGAAAAAGAAAAAGAAAAAGAAAAAACAAACCCCTCCGGCCAGTGGGCCGAAACCCACCAGCCGGCCCACCCATCCCCGCGCCAGCCTGCAGCCACGCCCCCCCTCTTTCTCACTGACACGCAGGGCCCGCCATCTTCCTCCTCCTCGCGCGCGCGCTCGGCCAACCGGGACTCCTCTCTCTCCCCCGAATCAAAACCACCCCGGATACTCGCGTATCTCAGCCGAATTTCGGTTCTGGACGACGCAAACTCGATCACAACCGAACGCCGCCCTCCCCCGGCTATATAAACACCGGCATCGTCCCGATTTTCACCCACGATCAGCCGTTTTTCCTTCCGGTGAGAACCAGAGTTTCTCCGGCCAATTTCGCTCGATCTTCGCTCGGGATTTCTGATCTAACGCGCTGATCGTGTTCCACCGCCTCCGGGGAATTACGCAGGTGCAGAAAACTCGGTGGTTTGCGCTTCAAACACAGCGCCGACGAGCCTCGCCGTGAATTCACCTCGGACCTCGTCGCCGACTGCCATCCAGGACCTCCGAGCTCAAGAAAACCCCCGAGGTGAGATCCCCGACCTCCCCTCTACCGATCTATGCCATGAAATCTCAGTTTTAGGAAGAATTGACGAAGATCCGAAGCTCTCCGGCGAGATCGCCGCCTCCCGCCGCCGGGCAGCGCCGCCCGCGCTCGATCAGAGCGACGTGGCCGCATGTGCGCCGTCTATTTTAAATCGCACGGTAGAATTTAAATCCCCGCATACCGGTTCGACGTTATAATCTCAGCCGTCTGTTTTAAATCGGACGGTCCACGTCATCCCCGCGTTATAAAAGCCAGGATTCTTACGCGCTACCCCCTGGGGATCTCAGAAAATACTAGCTAGCCCGGAAACTTCAGATCTAGCCCCTGGAACTTCAGAAATTCATGTAAATTCAATTAAAAATCAGTTTTAGCCCCTGGACTTAATAAAAATTAGGAAAACCCCTCTATTATGTGTAGTTAGACCACTGGAAATTTACGAAATAATATAATAGACCCTTTAATGGGGTGAGTTTGCCTTTTTAACCTTATATAATATTAAATTTAGGAATTTGAATATGTAATTAAGATTTAAATTTAGAAGGGTGAGGCACACACATTGTAAATTCAAGTTTAAACTCTACTAACAATTGGAAAGCTTTAGAATGAGCTAAAAATAAATTTTAGGCTGAAATGAAATCTGTTTGGGTGTGTTCATGTTTATTAGATCTAGAAACAAATTTTTAGGCTAGGAAATAATTCTGAAAATTGGTAAAATAGATGTAAAATAGTTCACATCAGAGTAAAGTTCAAAAATATATTATTTAATATTTTAGATCAGAACCTATTCTGTTTAGATGATGTGTCTTACTATTTTCATAATAAAGTTCACAATTAGGTATAGAAAATAAATCTTAAAATATAGGAAAATAGGTATGCATAACTAGAAAATGATACATGAAATTTCCAAAATCCAAATATTTCAGTTTAGGATTTGGTAGAAGATCTGAAAACCCATTTGGAGTAGGAAAATACCTTCCATGCATACTTGGTAGCTAAGATGTGTATCAATTGAATATAAGGAATTTGTTTAAATTGGAAATTCATATATAGTGTGCAAACATAAATCTGAATACAAAAGTTAGAAATCATATGCACATGTTTAAAAGTGCATGTAAGCCCAAAATCAACACATATAGAGTAACCACAACACATAGAAATGTGAATGACTTTCATAAATGTGAATGTGTGGTTTGTATGAAGTGAAAGTGTGAACTATGTCTTATGGATTGTTGTTTTCTTTTGCTATGTGTGATGGTATGAGTAGAACCTGCTCCAGAGCAAGTTCTTCCTTTCCAAGATCAGGACTATCCATTCCCTGAGCAGCAGGAAGAAGGCAAGTGTCCTTGACCACTTTGATCCTATGCTAGGATGTGTAGATAGAATCATTTGCATAGTCAATTGAAATATGAAACCCATGATAGGAAGTTTCCCTAGAATTGCATTATCTTGTTTCCTTGTAGCTTGGGTTGGGATTTACTTTATCATGTCATTTATTCATATACTTGTGCTTAGCCATGCTTAGAATGGGATAATTGGGATATGAGATCATTAGTTTATTTACCATTCTCTTGAATGAGATGTTATGAGTTATGTAGAGGTAGGGATCAAGGCAAGTTGGATGATTTTGGTTGGTGCTGGGTGCACGAGACTCGGGTTTGTGTTTAGTACTTGCCTGGATCCTAAGGACCGGTTCATGGAGCATGTAACCTGGCTTTACCGTGCCAACACATGCTGAGATGGGGCAGCTTGGCCAATTAATTAGGTGTATCACCGGCGTAGTATGGGTGTGTTGGATGGTGCGGGGAATAGGTGTCAGCTGGACTACCATATGAACCGCAAGGCTCAAGAGGGGGCCACTGCAGCGGGGTTGGAGCCTCTTGTATGCTATTAGGGGTGAAACCTCAGCGGGCCCACGCTCGTCGGGAATCCCTTTGTAAAGGCTTCGTAGTGATCTCCTGGCTACACACCTGGGAAGTGTGAATGTGGTTCGTGGCCACTGGCATAATGGAGGTTCTTTTAGTCCACCTGGCAACGGGGGATGAAATCACTACATGTGGGTACAGTGGTGCAAACTCTGCAGAGTCAAAACTGTCATGACAGCCGTGCTCACGGTCAAGAGCGGCTTGGACTTATTCATGATTAGAGGATGATGATTTTGGAAGTTGAGGATGTTAAGAGGGGAGCTTAACATTGGAAATGATGTTATGGTTATTTGATTATGATGATGGGTTGGGAGTTTGGGACCATTTCACCTATGTAGTAATGTAGGTGCTTAATAAGCTAAGGTGATAGGTGTTAATTGCGTAATGCTTTAACCATGAGTTCAACCTCTCCTTGTTCTAGCCATGCATGACATTACTTTCCCACACTTGCTGAGTACCATCGGTACTCAACCTTGCATATTTGTTGGTGTATATTGCTGCTAAGGTCAAGAGAATGATGTGGTGTTTAATGATCAAGACTTTGGACCCGATGAAGGCTTCTAGGTTCATGGAGTCCCCCGGGCAACGCCTGTGATGGAGCCCACCAGAATAATATTCCGCTGCTATTTTATTTACTTGTTATGAACTTATTATCGTCCATCAAGACATATGCTATGTAAGACTTATTTATATTCGACACCTGGCTTGTAATAAATGATGCTTCACTATTTGTCATCACATGTTTGAGAAAATGATCCTGGCATACATGTGATATTCACTCGGTCGTTCTTCGGAGAAACCGGGTGTGACAGAAGTGGTATCAGAGCCAAGGTTGCCCGTAGGAACGTGGACCTAGGTAGAAATGGACGTATTTAGGGACCCTATTTTCTTAAAAACTATTTTACAAGTTGTGTGTTGAAAAGTGTTATTTAATGGGCCACTTTATTCATCTTACCCAACTTTTATTCAAAATAGGATTTTTGTTTAAAACCATATCTAACTTAAGTTTAAATGCTTTATGTTTTAGATGGTTCGCATGATCCGCACCGCTCGCAAGTCCACCGGAGGGAGAGTTCCCGTAGTTGCCCTTTCCCTGAGAGAGGAGAGCCGTCTGGTGACGTACCTCTCCTACGGATTGGAAGTAGGAGGCTTGTTGCGCCGTCTTCGACGCATGCTCCAAGCCGCCGGCAACACGGGAAAGCTAAATCATACACTATAGCTCCACCAGGACCATCCGTGAGAAGAGGGAAGAATGGAGTTTAGAGATGAGGATTATCCACGAAAATCAGATGCTCAAGATCCACCGCTCTCCAGCTTGTCGAGCGACACAGGTCGATGCGGAGAAGGATGTCACCTGGGAGGCAATCACCTGTCAGAGTCACATCTATTGTCGTCACCTGGACAGGACTGAGTACATGTATGTCCTCCAGCGCGAGAGTGGTACAACGGAGTACAAGTACCCGCCAGTGCAGCAGGGGACTTCCCATGAGCACATGGACTTGTGCTTGGAGGATGCTGCTATGCTCAGCACTCGACTGCAGGAGTGTCAACAGGAGCTTCAGGATGTTCGTGACACCCTGAAGGAAACCGAGGCGTTGCTTCGAGCCTGCTTGAGGGCGAGAGAAAGAGGAGATGGGAATGAACTGTGTGTCACCGTGAATGACACATGGACTCCTGACTCCCCAGATCGCCGGGCGATCAGGCGTCGTCGCACTTCTCCACCAGCAGCCTCCCCACCCAAAGCGGAGTCAGAAGGCAGCCGCAATAATGAATAAGATCCTGAGGAGCCAGCTCAGTGATACGAGTAGTGTAGAGTCCTTCCCTTAGTTAGCAGGATGTCGAGTAGTCGAGTCGTTACCTTAGTTAATGGTGTGTTAATGCTTGGTGTGTGACGTGAGTTGTGGAAGCCATGGGCGTTTGTTCACAACCTCATCTTCAGGTTGTTTTGCTTTGGTGTGTGAACCCATATGAATTAAGAGTGCATTTATGTTTACGTAAGACATGAAAGCCTTAGAAAATATAAATGAAATAAGTTCTCAAAATCTTAAAGTTTAAACAAGCAAAAACTGGTAAGTTAATACGTAATGCTTTAAATTAACATCTGGTTAATCATGATAGATGGCCGGAAGAGGAAAGGGTCGTGCTGCCAACCCCGCCAACAACAACGATGAGGCAGGCAACCCTCATCTTTCTGGAGGCCAAGACAGGGGTGGTTGCTGTGAAGGAGTTGATCCCATCCACCCAATGCTTGAGAATCAAAATCAACTCATCCAGAATCTGACTCAAGTGGTGGCCAAATTGCACCAAGCTCCACCTCCACAAGCTGCACCATGCCAACCAAGGTTGAGTGAGTTTCTGGGAACTCAACCTCCAAAGTTTGCAAGTGCTGCTGAACCGCTAGAGGCAGATGACTGGCTAAAGACCATTGAGAGCAAAATGAGGATCATACAGTGCCAAGGGTATGAGAGGGTGCTGTTTGCCTCTCACCAATTGCATGGACCTGCTGCTGATTGATGGACCGCTTACGTGGCCGCCCATCATGACCCCGAGAACATCACTTGGGAAGAGTTCAAGCGTAGCTTCCACAACCATTACATACCAAGGGGTGAACTTAAAAACAAGAGAAAGGAGTTCTTGGGGCTGCAGCAAAGAAACATGACGGTGAGGGAATACCTCACTAAATTCACCCAACTATCCCGTTATGCACCACAGGACATAGAGACTGATGAGCAGAAACAGGATTGCTTCATGGAAGGACTTACAGCGGAAATGCAGTGTGCAGTGTCCTCCAGCGAGTATGAAAGTTTCCAAAAGACGGTGGACAGAGCATTTGTTGTAGAAAGGAAGCTGAAGGCCTTGGAAAATGAAAACAAGAGGAAGGCCGGGTGGTCACACCAAGCCTCGGGTAGCAACACCCGCCCACGTCTGATGCAGCAACCCGCAGGGCAGACGAGCTGTGCTGCGGTAACCTACTCAGCACCGAGAGGGTACAACCCGAACTTCAGGCCTCCGGCAGCACCAGCACCACCACAGCGTCAGTTTGGACAGCAGCCTCGACCCACATATCAACCCCGACCAGCAGTAAAAGGACCCCCAAATCAACCCCAAGACAACAAAGGCCAGGCACCTAAGGTTGGGGTGCAATGCTTTAGCTGTGGTGAAGTGGGGCACTACGCCCATAAGTGCCCAAAGAAGAAGCCCGTGCAGCCGCAACAGCAGAATGTGATGCAAGGATGGGTGAACCACGTGACCATGGAGGAAGCGCAAGAGGCACCTGACGTGGTAGTTGGTAAGTTTCATGCCAATTTACATATTGCAACCCTGCTGTTTGATTCTGGTGCTACCCACTCGTTCATTGCTCAAGGGTTTGTTAAGAATCATGACCTAGCAACAACACAAATGAACCATATGCTAGCAGTAAACTCTCCAGGTGGAGAAATAAGGACAAGACAAGTGTGTCCCAAGGTGAATCTAGACATTAATGGGGTGGTATTTACTGCCAACCTCATAGTGATAGATTCACAAGGGATAGATATTATTTTGGGCATGGATTGGTTGACCAAACATAAGGGAATCATCCATTGTTCGACCAGAACGGTGGAACTAACTCACCCTAGTGGCACAAGAGTAAAGTTCATAACAATACAAGAGCCTAGGAGGGACATTAAATTAAATCAAGTTGAGGTGAAAGTGGAGGAGATCAGGATTATCAGGGAATATCCGGACGTTTTTCCGGAGGAGTTGCCAGGTATGCCTCCCAATCGTGAAGTGGAATTCGCGATTGAGCTAGTGCCTGGAATAGCTCCGATATACAAGAGACCTTATCGGAAGGACTCCAAGCAGCTGGGAGAACTCAACGATCATTTAAGAGAATTGACGGAGAAGGGGTATATTCGTCCTAGTTCCTCACCATGGGGAGCTCCAGTGATATTTGTGCCGAAGAAGGACGGAACCCAAAGGCTATGCGTGGACTACCGTGCCTTGAATGAAGTAACCATCAAGAACAAGTACCCATTACCCCGCATTGAAGACTTGTTTGATCAGTTAAGGGGAGCTTTTGTGTTCTCGAAAATTGATCTCAGGTCGGGATACCACCAACTTAAGATAAGGCAAACTGATATTCCAAAGTCAACTTTCGTATCTCGGTATGGACTGTATGAATACACCGTCATGCCTTTCGGGCTAACTAATGCCCCGGCATACTTCATGTATCTCATGAACAAGGTATTCAAGGAATATTTGGAGAAATTTGTGGTGGTTTTCATAGATGACATACTCGTCTTCTCCAAAGATGAAGAGGAACATGAGAAACATCTGAGGTTGGTGTTGCAGAAGCTGAGAGAACACCAACTATATGCCAAGTTGAGCAAGTGTGAGTTTTGGCTGAAGAGAGTTCCCTTCTTAGGACACATAATCTCAGAGGGAGGAATCTCCGTAGATCCCGCCAAGATTGAGGATGTACAGAAGTGGAAGACCCCTGAGAATGTCGGGGAAGTTCGAAGCTTCTTAGGATTGGCTGGGTATTATAGACGGTTTATTGAGGGTTTCTCCAAGATCTCGAGACCCCTCACCAAACTGTTGGAGAAGGGAATCACATTCACATGGACGCCACAGTGCGAGACGAGTTTTCAGGAGCTAAAGAAAAGATTGACAACAGCCCCAGTGCTAGTTATGCCAGATATGCAGAAGAACTTCTTGGTGTACTACGATGCCTCTAGAAACGGGTTGGGATGTGTTCAAATGCAAGAAGGGCATGTCGTGGCTTATGCATTCTGGCAGCTCCGGAAACACGAGAAGAACTATCCTACACATGACCTAGAACTAGCCGCAGTGGTACACGCGTTGAAAATTTGGCGGCACTACTTGATGGGGAAGAGGACAGAGATATATACAGATCATAAGAGCTTAAAGTACATTTTCACAGAGCCAGATCTCAACCTCAGACAAAGGAGATGGTTAGAGCTAATCAACGACTTTGATGTGGGCATCAACTATCATCCTGGGAAAGCGAACGTCGTGGCAGATGCTTTAAGCCGGAAGGTGCAAGTCAATAGGTTGAGCTTGAAGGACATGCCTATAGAATTGAAGGACGATGTTATAAGACTCAATCTATGCCTGGTGAATAGTGGTGAAGTCATCGCCATGGAAGTGGACTCCACACTAGAGCAAGACATATGCGATGGTCAAAAGAATGACGAGAAGATACAAGAAATCAGACAACTCATCAAGGAAAATAAAGCCCATGGTTTCAGAGAGGATGACCAAGGTACGGTGTGGCACGGGAAAAGAATCTATGTGCCTGAAGTAAAGGAGATCCGTGAATTGATTTTGAAGGAGGCTCATGATTCACACTATTCCATTCATCCTGGGAGTACGAAGATGTACCAGGACCTCAAGAGCAGGTATTGGTGGTATGGCATGAAGCGAGATGTTGCGGAACATGTTGCCCTATGTGACACATGTCAGTTGGTGAAAGCGGAACATCAACGACCCCCGGGATTATTGCAACCACTCAAAGTGCCTGAATGGAAATGGGAAGAAATCGGTATGGATTTCATAGTGGGATTGCCTAGGACCCAATCAGGATACGATTCGATATGGGTCATCGTCGACAGGCTAACCAAGGTAGCTCATTTCATCCCCGTGAAAGAAAGCTACAACGGATCCAAATTGGTGGAGTTGTACATGTCAAGGATCATGTGTTACCATGGAGTGCCGAAGAAGATAGTGTCGGATCGAGGGACACAGTTCACCTCAAGGTTCTGGCAGAAGCTGCATGAAACCATGGGAACCCATCTGAACTTTAGTTCTGCCTATCATCCCCAAACTGACGGACAGACGGAAAGAACCAATCAGATCCTTGAGGATATGCTGAGAGTGTGTGCACTAAAAAACAATCGGAGTTGGGATAAGAACTTACCGTATGCGGAGTTCTCCTATAACAACAGCTATCAGGCTAGTATGAAGATGTCACCGTTTGAAGCTTTGTATGGGAGGAAGTGCAGAACTCTACTATTTTGGAACCAAACAGGGGAAAGTAAAGTGTTTGGACCCGAGGTACTACAAGAAGCCGAGGCGAAAGTGAGGGAAATCCGCAACAACTTGAGGATAGCACAGACACGACAAAAGAGCAATGCCGATGTATGGAGAAGAGAGCTCGTTTTCAACGTGGGGGACTATGTCTACCTCAAGGTGTCCCCTATCCGAGGACTTCGTCGGTTCAAGGTGAAAGGGAAGTTATCACCTCGATACATCGGACCCTTTCCAGTTCTGGAGAGGAAAGGCGAAGTGGCGTATCAACTAGAATTACCGGCTCGCCTATCGGATGTGCATGACGTATTCCATGTGTCACAGCTCAAGAAATGTCTGAGAACACCTGAAGAGATGTTACCCATGAATGAGGTTGACGTAGTTGAGGATCTGTCTTATGCCGAACAACCATCCAAGATTTTGGAGACAATGGAACGCCTCACAAGAAATAAAAGAATCCGGATGTGCAAGGTGCAGTGGAAGCATCATTCGGAAGAGGAAGCCACATGGGAGCAAGAAGACGAACTTAAGGCACGGTTTCCGGAATTGTTTTCCTAGAACCACCAATCTCGAGGACGAGATTTCTTTTAAGGGGGGTAGAGCTGTAACACCCCAAAACCAGTTAAGAGGGGGATTTAAAAATTTTTGGACGTATTGCATGTGGTGCAGAAATTCAAATTCAAATTGGAATTCAAATTAAACTTAAAACAGAAAAGAAAAAGAAAAAGAAAAAACAAACCCCCCCGGCCAGTGGGCCGAAACCCACCAGCCGGCCCACCCATCCCCGCGCCAGCCCGCAGCCGCCCCCCCCCTCTTTCTCACTGACACGCGGGGCCCGCCATCTTCTTCCTCCTCGCGCGCGCGCTCGGCCGACCGGGACTCCTCTCTCTCCCCCGAATCAAAACCACCCCGGATACTCGCGTATCCCAGCCGAATTTCGGTTCTGGATGACGCAAACTCGATCACAACCGAACGCCGCCCTCCCCCGGCTATATAAACACCGGCATCGTCCCGATTTTCACCCACGATCAGCCGTTTTTCCTTCCGGTGAGAACCAGAGTTTCTCCGGCCAATTTCGCTCGATCTTCACTCAGGATTTCTGATCTAACGCGCTGATCATGTTCCACCACCTCCGGGGAATCACGCAGGTGCAGAAAACTCGGTGGTTTGCGCTTCAAACACAGCGCCGACGAGCCTCGCCGTGAATTCACCTCAGACCTCGTCGCCGACCGCCTTTCAGGACCTCCGAGCTCAAGAAAACCTCCGAGGTGAGATCCCTGACCTCCCCTCTACCGATCTATGCCATGAAATCTCAGTTTTAGGAAGAATTGACGAAGATCCAAAGCTCTCCGGCGAGATCGCCGACTCCCGCCGCCGCGCGCCGCCGGGCAGCGCCGCCCGCACTCGATCAGAGCGATGTGGCTGCGCGTGCGCCGTCTATTTTAAATCGCACGGTAGAATTTAAATCCCCGCGTACCGGTTCGACGTTATAATCTCAGCCGTCTGTTTTAAATCGGACGGTCCACGTCAGCCCCGCGTTATAAAAGCCGGGATTCTTATGCGCTACCCCCTGGGGATCTCGGAAAATACGAGCTAGCCCCGAAAACTTCAGATCTAGCCCCTGGAACTTCAGAAACTCATGTAAATTCAATTAAAAATCAGTTTTAGCTCCTGGACTTAATAAAAATAGGAAAACCCCTCTGTCATGTGTAGTTAGACCCCTGGAAATTTATAAAATAATATAATAGACCCTTTAATGGGGTGAGTTTGCCTTTTTAACCTTATATAATATTAAATTTAGGAATTTGAATATGTAATTAAGATTTAAATTTAAAAGGGTGAGGCACACACATTGTAAATTCAAGTTTAAACTCTACTAACAATTGGAAAGCTTTAGAATGAGCTAAAAATAAATTTTAGGCTGAAATGAAATCTGTTTGGGTGTGTTCATGTTTATTAGATCTAGAAACACATTTTTAGGCTAGGAAATAATTCTGAAAATTGGTAAAATAGATGTAAAATAGTTCACATCAGAGGAGAAGTTCAAAAATATATTATTTAATATTTTAGATCAGAACCTATTCTGTTTAGATGATGTATCTTACTATTTTCATAATAAAGTTCACAATTGGGTATAGAAAATAAATCTTAAAATACAGGAAAATAGGTATGCATAACTCGAAAATGATAAATGAAATCTCCAAAATCCAAATATTGCAGTTTAGGATTTGGTAGAAGATCTGAAAACCCATTTGGAGTAGGAAAATACCTTCCATGCATACTTGGTAGCTAAGATGTGTATCAATTGAATATAAGGAATTTGTTTAAATTAGAAATTCATATATAGTGTGCAAACATAAATATGAATACAAAAGTTAGAAATCATATGCACATGTTTAAAAGTGCATGTAAGCCCAAAATCAACACACATAGAGTAACCACAACACATAGAAATGTGAATGACTTTCATAAATGTGAATGTGTGGTTTGTATGAAGTGAAAGTGTGAACTATGTCTTATGGATTGTTGTTTTGTTTTGCTATGTGTGATGGTATGAGTAGAACCTGCTCCAGAGCAAGTTCTTCCTTTCCAAGATCAGGACTATCCATTCCCAGAGCAGCAGGAAGAAGGCAAGTGTCCTTGACCACTTTGATCCTATGCTAGGATGTGTAGATAGAATTATTTGCATAGTCAATTGAAATATGAAACCCATGATAGGAAGTTTCCCTAGAATTGCATTATCTTGTTTCCTTGTAGCTTGGGTTGGGATTTACTTTATCATGTCATTTATTCATATACTTGTGCTTAGCCATGCTTAGAATGGGATAATTGGGATATGAGATCATTAGTTTATTTACCATACTCTTGAATGAGATGTTATGAGTTATGTAGAGGTAGGGATCAAGGCAAGTTGGATGATTTTGGTCGGTGCTGGGTGCACGAGACTCGGGTTTGTGTTTAGTACTTGCCTGGATCCTAAGGACCGGTTCATGGAGCATGTAACCTGGCTTTACCGTGCCAACCACATGCTGAGATGGGGCAGCTTGGCCAATTAATTAGGTGTATCCCCGGCGTAGTATGGGTGTGTTGGATAGTGTGGGGAATAGGTGTCAGCTGGACTACCATATGAACTGCAAGGCTCAAGAGGGGGCCACTGCAGCGGGGTTGGAGCCTCTTGTATGCTGTTAGGGGTGAAACCTCAGTGGGCCCACGCTCGTCGGGAATCCCTTTCTAAAGGCTTCGTAGTGATCTCCTGGCTACACACCTGGGAAGTGTGAATGTGGTTCGTGGACACTGGCATAATGGAGGTTCTTTTAGTCCACCCGGCAAAGGGGGATGAAATCACTACATGTGGGTACAGTGGTGCAAACTCTACAGAGTCAAAACTGTCATGACAGCCGTGCTCACGGTCAAGAGCGGCTTGGACTTATTCATGATTAGAGGATGATGATTTTGGAAGTTGAGGATGTTAAGAGGGGAGCTTAACATTGGAAATGATGTTATGGTTATTTGATTATGATGATGGGTCGGGAGTTTGGGACCATTTCACCTATGTAGTAATGTATGTGCTTAATAAGCTAAGGTGATAGGTATTAATTGTGTAGTGCTTTAACCATGAGTTCAACCTCTCCTTGTTCTAGCCATGCATGACATTACTTTCCCACACTTGCTGAGTACCATCGGTACTCAACCTTGCATATTTGTTGGTTTATATTGCTGCTCAGGTCAAGAGAATGATGTGGTGTTTAATGATCAAGACTTCAGACCCGAAGAAGGCTTCTAGGTTCATGGAGTCCCCCGGGCAACGCCTGTGACGGAGCCCACCAGAATAATATTCCGCTGCTATTTTATTTACTTGTTATGAACTTATTATCGTCCATTGAGACATATGCTATGTAAGACTTATTTATATTCGACACCTGGCTTGTAATAAATGATGATTCACTATTTGTCATCACATGTATGAGAAAATGATCCTGGCATACATGTGATATTCACACGGTCGTTCTTCGGAGAAACCGGGTGTGACACTTTCTAGTTATACCCAAAAAGACTTCAAAAGGTTTTGAATTTGGGTGAAATTTGGCATGGACAATCCTAGCAAGGTGTAGGAGTTTTTCATATGCCCAGCCCCTATATGGTGCATGTGGGAAATACCACTTTTGCATTCTGTGAGTTTATTCCCTAATGATCATGTTGATGGTGTTTACTTGCTCTTCAAATCATCAAGTTTCTTCAAATGAAGTGTGTGTGTGGTGATGAACACTTTGAATGTATTCCCAAAAACTTAGGCCCTTACAGCCTCGCCGGAGGGGCGTTCCCGGCTGTCTCCCGGCATGAGACTCACCGCCCAGGGGTTTTTAGGGTCGGGGAACTCGTTGGCAGGGTCGGTACGGGTGCTAGAGAACCAGAACTATCCCGGCGATGTGCGATGGCCTCGGAAGAGGTTCGGCGCCATCGGCCGGTGGTCCTTGCCAGCCAAATTCTCTAGTGATCGGCTCTAAAGCATCCTTGGATGCTAGGGAAGCTCGGCAAAGACTCAAGCAAGCACGGGAACGGCTGCCACCCTGCTTTCACCGTGCGGCCGAGAGTTGTGACGACGTTCGAGCTCGGGAAGACATGAAATAACTCGTACACCGTCGGTTTCTAGTTAGAGCTGTGAAGGAAAATCAACCGCTAGCAAGTCTAGTTTCCGTGTGCATGATTTGGTGGCCTAAGGACGAGAATTGCGGGTGAATTCGACGGATTCTTACCCGGAGGTCCGAGTGTATGCGCCGGGAGAAAAACTTCAAATTGGAGCTCGATGATCCACAGCTTGAACTGAGACTTGGCGAGGAGAAGCGCGACGATCCGGCACGTCTCGGAGTGACCTAGCTCAACCGTGAAAGTCTTCGGTCCGAGCTGTCCACGGTGAGCCAGTGCCGGCTGTTTTCTCGGTCGCCGCCAAGAACCACCGAGCTAGGGTTAGGAGGGCCGAAACTCGAATGTTTTTGCGCCGAAGGGTAGAGAACGAGCAACCGGTGTGGTTTTCCGCTAGGAGGGGCGCTGTACATGTTGGTTTTTCTGAGTTCTCGATCGAGTTCGAGCGGCGGCGGTCGGTGCTCAGTTCAGCACGAGGGAGACACGAGAGAGTGAGGGAATTCACGTGGGCCGAGCGTTCATTGATCACGTTGCTTTCCCCGCGTCCTCAGCCTCCCCGCCAAGCAGGAGGTGGCACCCGCGCACGCACGCTTCGGTCGAGTGAAAATCAAGCAGAGAAGACTTCGGTGTGAAGTCTACTGACAAGTGGGCCCCCTTTTCCCTCTTCTTTTATTTCTAATTCCATTTGAGCTAGCAAACAAACTCCAATTTTGATCAAACTTGGAGGATGTGCCAACAGGAATATGAGGAACACAATGGTGCTCTCAAATTTGAATTCTGGTGAAGTCAGAATTTGAAACTGAAGTTTGAATCCAAATTCGATTTGTCTCCCGTTTAAGTTCCAACAAATAGGAAATCTTTTCCAAATGAGCTGAAAATTTTCCGGGCTACCCGTGGATGTGTGGAGAACTAAATGGTAGCTTTAGATCTTCGTGTTTGGACATTGTGACACGTTTACTATAGCACTTGGAGCTCACACCTTCCAATTCCAAAGTTTAAATTCTCTCTCCTTTCCTAGGTGTGAATTCCAGCTCCCGTTGCTAGACTTTTGGGGATTCCACACATATCTGCTGGCATGGAAATGTGTATGCACGGGAATAAAGTGAGCCGACTGTAACACCCCAAAATTTTGATTCAAAACCCTAAATCATGTTAAGAGGGGGATTTAAAATTTTTTGGACGTGTTGCATGTTTTGCAAAAATTCAAAATCAAACTGGAATTCAAATTAAACTCAAATCAGAAAAGAAATAGAAAAAAGAAAAAGGAAAACAGAAAAAAAACCGGCCAGTGGGCCGAAACCCACCAGCCGTCCCACCCTGCCCCGCGCTAGCCCGCAGCCGCGCGCCCGCGCGCTCTCTCTCAGACAGGTGGGACCCACCTGTCATCCCTAACCCCCGATCGTCCGAAACTCGGACTGTTCACCCGCGCGCGCGCGATCGCAACCGACCGGATTTCCGGCCGAATTCTGGTTCCGGAGGATTCCCACCCGATCTAAACAAACCCGCCGCCCTCCCCCGTCTATAAAAACCCCGACCTCGTTCTGTTTTTCCCACGCGATCGCCGATTTTTCCTCCGGTGAGAACCGAGACTTCTCCGGCGAATTCTGGCCGATCTAAGCTCGGAATTTCCGATCTAACTCGCTGGTCTTGATCCACCGCCTCCGGGGAACCTTGCAGGTGCCGAAAACTCGGTGACTTGCGGTGTAAACACAGCGCCGAAGAGCTTCGCCGTGGTTTTGCCTCGGACCTCGTCACCGATCACTTTCCAGGACCTCCGAGCTCAAGAAAACCCCCGAGGTGAGATCCCCGACCTCCCCTCTACCGATCTATGCCATAAAATCACAGTTCTAGGAAGAATTATCGAAGATCCGAAAGTCTCCGACGAGATCGCCGCTTCCCGCCGCCGTGCGCCGCCGGCAGCGCCACCCGCGCTCGATCAGAGCGACGTGGCCGCTTGTGCGCCGTTTATTTTAAATCGCACGGTAGGGTTTAAACCCCGCGTACCGGTTCGACATTATAATCTCAGCCGTCGGTTTAAAATCGGACGGTCCACGTCATCCCCGCGTTATAAAGACTGGAAATCTTACGTGCTACCCCCTGGGGTTCTCGGGAAATAAGAGCTAGCCCCGGAAACTTCTGATCTAGCCCCTGGAACTCCAGAAAATCATGTAAATTCATTTAAAAATCAGTTTTAGCCCCTGGATTTAATAAAAATTAGGAAAAACACCTCTGATAAGTGTAGCTAGACACCTGGAAATTCTGAAAATAATATTATAGACCCTGTAATGGGGGTGAGTTTACCTTTTTAGCCCTGTTTAGTATTTAATTTAGGAAATTGAATATGTGGCTAGTGTTTAAAAATTAAAAAGTGGGACAAACAAATTGTCAAAATTTAATTAAAGACTTTCTCAGTATTTAGGAAACTTTGGAGTGAGATAAAAACATATTTTGGGCTGAATTGAATCTGTTAAATTTATTATTCACATTTAGGGACACATTTTTAAGTAATGAATAGTTTTAGAAAATAGGGAAAATAATGGTGAAATAGTTTATATCAGAGGCAAGGGTCAAAATATGTTATTAAATTATTTAGGACCAGAACCTATTCTGTTTAGATGATGTATATTACTAATTTCATAATAAAGAACACATTTATGTATAGGGAAATAAATCTGAAAATATAGCAACTAGTAAATGATAAATGAAGTTTCTAAAATCCAAAGAATTCAGTTTAAGGTTGGTAGAAATAATAAAGGCACATATGGAGAAGAAAAATATTTTTTTATACATACTTGGTAGTAAAAAGGTGTAGTAGTTGAATATAAGGAATTTATTTAAATTGGAAACTCATATATATAGTATGTAAGTATAAATGTGAACACAAAAGTAGGAATCATATACACATGATTAAAAGTGCATGCAAGCCAGAAATCAACACACATAGAGTAACCACAACACATATAATGGTGAATGACTTTCATAAATATGAATGTGTGGTTTGTATGAAGTGGAAGTGTGAACTATGTCTTATGGATTGTTGTTTTTCTTTTGCTATGTGTGATGGTATGATGTAGAACCTGCTCAAGAGCAAGTTATTCCTTTCCAAGACCAGGACTACCCATTTCAAGAGCAGCAAGAAGGAGGCAAGTGTCCTTGACCACTTTGATCCTATGCTAGGATGTGTAGATAGAATTATTTGCATTGTCAAGTTAAATATGAAACCCATGCTAGGAAGTTTCCCTAGAATTGCATCACCTTGTTTCCTTGTAGCTTGGGTTGGGATTTATTTTATCATGTCATTTATTATTATGCATATGCTTAGCCATGCTTAGAATGGGATATTTGGGATATGAGATCATCAGTTTATTTTACCATACTCTTGAATGAGATATTGTGAGTTCTGTAGAGGTAGGGATCAAGGCAAGTTGGATGTTTTGGTTGTGTGCTGGGTGCACGAGACTCGGGTTTGTGTTTAGTACTTGCCTGGATCCTAAGGACCGGTTCATGGAGCATGTAACTTGGCTTTACAGTGCCAACCACATGCTGAGATGGGGCAGCTTGGCCAATTAATTAGGTGTATCCCCGGCGTAGTATGGGTGTGTTGGATGGTGCGGGGAGTAGGTGTCAGTTGGACTACCATATGAACCGCAAGGCTCAAGAGGGGGCCACTGCAGCGGGGTTGGAGCCTCTTGTATGCTGTTAGGGGTGAAACCTCAGTGGGCCCACGCTCGTCGGGAATCCCTTTGTAAAGGCTTCGTAGTGATCTCCTGGCTACACACCTGGGTAGTGTGAATGTGGATCGTAGCCACTGGCATAATGGAGGTTCTTTTAGTCCACCCGGCAACGGGGGATGAAATCACTACATGTGGGTACAGTGGTACAAACTCTGCAGAGTCAAAACTGTCATGACAGCCGTGCTCACGGTCAAGAGCGGCTTGGACTTATTCATGATTAGAGGATTGATGGTTTTGAAAGTTAAGCGGGGAGCTTAACATTGGAAATGATGTTATGGTTATTGGATTATGATGATGGGATGGGAGATTGGGACCATTTCACTTGTGTAGTAATGCAGGTGCTTAATAAGCTAAGGTGATAGGTATTAATTGCGTAGTACTTTAACCATGAGTTCAACCTCTCCTTGTTCTAGCCATGCATGATATAATTTTCCCACACTTGCTGAGTACCATTGGTACTCAACCTTGCATATTTGTTGGTTTATATTGCTGCTCAGGTCAAGATAATGAGGTGGTGTATAATGATCAAGACTTTGGACCCGAAGAAGGTTTCTAGGTTCATGGAGACCCCAGGCAATGCCTGTGAAGGAGCCCTCAAGAATAATATTCCGCTGCTAGTTTATTTACTTGTGATGAACTTATTATTGTCCATCGAGACATTTGCGATGTAAGACTTATTTATATTCAACACCTGGCTTGTAATAAATGATGCTTCACTATTTGTCATCACATGTATGAGAAAATGATCCTGACATATATGTGATATTCACTTGGTTGTTTCTTCGGAAAAACCGGGTGTGACAGAAGTGGTATCAGAGGCAAGTTTGCCCGTAGGAACGTGGACCTAGGTAGAAATGGACGTATTTAAGGGCCCTATTTTCTTAAAAACTATTTTACAAAGGTGTGGAATTGAAAAGTGTTATTTAAGTGAGTCACTTTCTTCATCTTACCCCAACTTTCATTCAAAATAGGATTTTTGTTTGAGAGTTTATCTAACCTAATTTTAAATTCTTTTTGTTTTAGATGGCTCACATGATTCGCACCGCTCGCAAGTCCACAGGAGGGAGAGTTCCCGTAGTTGCCCTTGCCGAGAGGGAGGAGAGCCGTCCGGTGACGTACCTTTCCTACGGATTGGCAGTAGGAGGCTTGTTGCGCCGTCTTCGACGTAGGCTCGAAGCCGCCGGCAATACGGGCAAGCTAATCATCCACTATAACTCCACCAGGACCATCCGTGAGAAGAGGGAAGAATGGAGTTCAGAGATGAGGATAATACACGAAAATCATCTGCTTAAGATTCACCACTCTCCAGCTTGTAGAGCGACACAGGTCGATGCGGAGAAAGATGTCACCTGGGAGGCCATCACCTGCCAGAGTCACATCTATCGTCACCACTTGGACAAAACTGAGTACATGTATGTCCTCCAGCGTGAGAGTGGTACCACGGAGTACAAGTACCCGCCGGTGCAGCAAGGGACTTCCCATGAGCACATGGACTTGTGCTTGGAAGATGCTTCTATGCTCAACACTCGACTGCAGGAGTGTCAACAAGAGCTTCAGGATGTCCGGGACACCCTGAAGGAAACGGAGGCGTTGCTGCGAGCCTGTTTGAGGGCGAGAGAAAGAGGAGATGGGAATGAACTGTGTGTCACCGTGAATGATACATGAACTCCTGACTCCTCAGATCACCGAGCAATCAGGCGTCGTCGCACTTCTCCACCAGCAGCCTCCCCACCCAAAGCAGAGTCAGAAGGCAGCCGAAATGATGAGGAAGATCCCGAAGAGCCAGCTCAAGAAAACGAGTAGCGTAGAGCCTTTCCCTTAAATTAGAAGGATGTCGAGTAGTCGAGTCGTTACGTAGTTAATGGTGTGTTAATGCTTGGTGTGTGACGTGAGTTGTGGAAGCCATGAGCAATTGTCCACAACCTCGTCTTTAGATTGTTTTGCTTTGGTGTGTGAACCCACATGAAATAATAGTGCATCTATTTGGTGTGAGATATGAACCCTTGTAAAAGTATAACAAAGCCTCAACACTTCAAAGTACAAACAAATGAAAGTAGTAAGATGATACTAAATGCTTTCAAATTAACATTGGTTGATTCTACCAGATGGCCGGAAGAGGAAAAGGACGTGCTGCCAACCCCGCCAACAACAACGATGAGGCATGCAACCCTCATCTTTCTGGAGGCCAGGACCGGGGTGGTCGCCGTGAAGGAGTTGATCCCCTCCACCAAATGCTGGAGAATCAAAATCAGCTCATCCAGAACTTGACTCAAGTGGTGGCCAACTTGCATCAAGTTCCACCTCCATAAGCTGCACCACGCCAACCAAGGTTGAGTGAGTTTCTAGGAACTCAACCTCCAAAGTTTGCAAGTGCTGCTGAACCTCTGGAGGCAGATGATTGGCTGAAGACCATTGAAAGTAAGATGAGGATCATACAGTGCCAAGGGTATGAGAGGGTGCTGTTTGCTTCTCATCAATTGCATGGACCTGCTGCTGATTGGTGGACCGCCTACGTGGCTGCCCATTATGACCCTGAGAACATCACTTGTGAAGAGTTCAAGCGTAGCTTCCGCAACCATTACATCCCAAGAGGTGAACTCAAAAACAAGAGGAAGGAGTTTTTGGGACTGCAGCAGGGAAACATGACGGTGAGGGAATACCTCACTAAATTTACTCAACTATCCCGTTATGCCCCACGGGACATAGAGACTGATGAGCAGAAACAAGATTGTTTCGTGGAGGGACTTACCGCAGAGATGCAGTGTGCAATGTCCTCAAATGAGTATGAAAGCTTCCAAAAGATGGTGGACAGAGCATTTGTGGTAGAAAGGAAGCTAAAGGCCTTGGAAACTGAGAATAAGAGGAAGGCCGGGTGGTCACATCAAGCTTCAGGGAGCCACACCCGCCCACGTCTGATGCAGCAACCTGCAGGGCAGACGAACCGTGCTGCGGTACCCTACTCAGCACCAAGAGGGTACAACCCGAACTACAGGCCTCCGGCAGCACCAGCACAGCCACAACGTCAGTTTGTACAACAGCCTCGCCCTGCATATCCACCTCGACCAGCAGTGCAAGGACCCCCGAACCAACCCCAAGACAACAAAGGCCAGACACCTAAGATTGGGGTGCAATGTTTTAGCTGTGGTGAAGTGGGGCACTATGCCCATAAGTGCCCAAAGAAGAAGCCCACGCAGCCACAACAGCAGAATGTGATGAGAGGACGGGTGAACCACGTCACTATGGAGGAAGCACAAGAGGCACCCGACGCGGTAGTTGGTAAGTTTCCTGCCAATTTACACATTGCAACCCTGCTGTTTGATTCCGGTGCTACCCACTCGTTCATTGCAAAAGGGTTTGTTAAGAAGCATTATCTAGCAACAATACAAATGAATTATATGCTAGCAGTAAACTCTCCAGGTGGAGAAATAAGGACAAGACAAGTGTGTCCCAAGGTGAATCTAGACATTACTGGGGTGGTATTTACGGCTAACCTCATAGTGATAGATTCACAAGGGATAGATATTATCTTGGGTATGGATTGGCTGACAAAACATAAGGGAATCATCCATTGTTCGACCAGAACGGTGGAACTAACTCACCCTAGCGGCACAAGAGTAAAGTTTATAACAATACAAGAGCCTAGGAGGGACATTAAATTAAATCAAGTTGAGGTGAAAGTGGAGGAGATCAGGATTATCCGGGAATATCCAGATGTTTTTCCAGAAGAATTGCCAGGTATGCCTCCCGATCGTGAAGTGGAATTTGCAATTGAGCTAGTGCCTGGAACAGCCCCGATATACAAGAGACCTTATCGGATGGACTCCAAGCAGCTGGAAGAACTCAAGGATCATTTGAGAGAACTGACGGAAAAGGGGTATATTCGCCCTAGTTCCTCACCTTGGGGAGCTCCGGTGATATTGGTGCCCAAGAAGGACGGAACCCAAAGGTTATGCGTGGATTACCGTGCTTTGAATGAGGTAACCATCAAGAACAAGTACCCATTACCTCGCATTGAAGACTTGTTTGATCAGTTGAGGGGAGCTTGTGTGTTCTCGAAAATTGATCTCAGGACGGGATACCACCAACTCAAGATAAGGCAATCTGATATTCCCAAGACAGCTTTCGTATCTCGGTATGGACTGTATGAATACACCGTCATGCCTTTCGGGCTAACTAATGCCCCGACATACTTCATGTATCTCATGAACAAGGTATTCATGGAATATCTGGACAAATTTGTGGTGGTTTTCATAGATGACATTCTCGTCTTCTCCAAAGACGAAGAAGAACATGAGAAACATCTAAGATTGGTGTTGCAGAGGCTAAGAGAACACCAACTGTATGCCAAGTTGAGCAAGTGTGAGTTTTGGCTGAAGAAAGTTCCCTTCTTAGGACATATAATCTCGGAGGGAGGAATCTCCGTGGATCCTGCCAAAATCGAAGATATACAGAAGTGGAAGACCCCTGAAAATGTCGGGGAAGTTCGAAGCTTCTTTGGATTGGCTGGATACTATCGACGGTTTATTGAAGGATTCTCCAAGATCTCGAGACCTCTCACTAAACTGTTGGAGAAGGGAATCACATTCACATGGACGCCGCAGTGCGAGAAGAGTTTTCAGGAGTTAAAGGAAAGATTGACAACAACCCCAGTGCTGGTTATGCCAGATATGCAAAAGAGCTTTACGGTGTACTGCGATGCCTCTGGAAACGGGTTGGGATGTGTTCTCATGCAAGAAGGGCATGTCGTGGCTTATGCCTCCCGACAGCTCCGGAAGCACGAAACGAACTATCCTACACATGACCTAGAACTAGCCGCAGTGGTACACGCGTTGAAAATTTGGCGGCACTATTTGATGGGGAAGAGGACCGAGATATATACGGATCATAAGAGTTTGAAGTACATTTTCACACAGCCAGACCTCAACCTCAGATAAAGGAGATGGTTAGAGCTAATTAATGACTTTGATGTGGGCATCAACTGTCATCCCGGGAAAGCAAACGTCGTGGCCGATGCTTTGAGTCGGAAAGTGCAGGTCAATAAGTTGAGCTTGAAGGACATGCCTGCAGAATTGAAGGACGAGGTTATAAGGCTCAATCGATGCCTGGTGAATAGTGGTGAAGATATCTCCATGGAAGTGGACTCCACCCTAGAGCGAGACATCCGCGAGGGTCAAAAGAAAGACGAGAAGATACAAGAGATCAGACAACTCATCAAGGAAAATAAAGCTCCGGGTTTTAGAGAGGATGAACAAGGAACGGTGTGGCACGGGAAAAGAATCTGTGTGCCAGAAGTAAAGGAGATCTGTGAATAGATTTTGAAGGAGGCTCATGATTCTGACTATTCCATTCATCCTGGGAGTACGAAAATGTACCAGGACCTCAAGAGCAGGTATTGGTGGTATGGCATGAAGCGAGATGTCGCGGAACATGTTGCCCTATGTGACACATGTCAGTTGGTGAAGGCAGAACATCAACGACCCACGGGATTATTGCAACCACTCAAAGTGCCTGAGTGGAAATGGGAAGAAATCAGCATGGATTTCATCGTGGGATTGCCTAGAACCCAATCAGGATATGATTCAATATGGGTCATCGTTGATAGGCTAACCAAGGTAGCTCATTTCATCCCCGTGAAAGAAAGCTACAGCGGATCCAAATTGGCAGAGCTGTACGTGTCAAGGATCGTGTGTTACCATGGAGTGCCAAAGAAGATTGTGTCGGATCGAGGGACACAGTTCACCTCAAGGTTCTGGCAGAAGTTGCACGAAACCATGGGAACCCATCTGAACTTTAGTTCTGCCTATCATCCCCAAACTGATGGGCAGACGGAAAGAACCAATCAGATCCTTGAAGATATGCTAAGGGCAGGTGCACTCAAAAACAATAGGAGTTGGAACAAAAACTTACCGTATGCGGAGTTTTCCTATAACAACAGCTATCAAGCTAGTATGAAGATGTCACCGTTTGAAGCCTTGTACGGGAGAAAGTGCAGAACTCCCCTATTTTGGAACCAAACAGGGGAAAGTAAAGTGTTTGGTCCAGAAGTACTACAAGAAGTCGAGGCGAAGGTGAGGGAAATTCGCAATAACTTGAGGATAGCACAGACACGCCAAAAGAGCTATGCCGATGTACGAAGAAGAGAGCTCGTTTTCAACGTGGGAGACTATGTCTATCTCAAAGTGTCCCCTATCAGAGGACTTCGTCGGTTCAAGGTGAAAGGGAAGTTGTCACCTCGATACATCGGACCCTTTCAAGTTTTGGAATGGAAAGGCGAAGTGGCGTATCAACTAGAGTTACCGGCTCGTCTATCGGATGTGCACGATGTATTCCATGTGTCACAACTCAAGAAATGCCTGAGGACGCCTGAGGAGGTGTTACCAATGAATGAAGTGAACGTAGCTGAGGATTTGTCTTATGCCGAGCAACCATACAAGATTTTGAAGACAATGGAACGCCTCACCAGAAATAAAAGAATCCGGATGTGCAAGGTGCAGTCGAAGCATCACTCAGAAGAGGAAGCCACCTGGGAGCGGGAAGATGAGCTCAAGGCACAATTTCCGGAATTGTTTTCTTAGAACCACCAATCTCGAGGACGAGATTTCTTTTAAGGGGGGTAGAGCTGTAACACCCCAAAATTTTGATTCAAAACCCTAAATCATGTTAAGAGGGGGATTTAAAAAATTTTGGACGTGTTGCATGTTTTGCAAAAATTCAAATTCAAACTGGAATTCAAATTAAACTCAAATCAGAAAAGAAATAGAAAAAAGAAAAAGGAAAACAGAAAAAAACCGGCCAGTGGGCCGAAACCCACCAGCCGGCCCACCCTGCCCCGCGCCAGCCCGCAGCCGCGCGCCCGCGCTCTCTCTCTCAGACAGGTGGGACCCACCTGTCATCCCTAACCCCCGATCGTCCGAAACTCGGACTGTTCACCCACGCGCGCGCGATCGCAACCGACCGGATTTCCGGCCGAATTCTGGTTCCGGAGGACTCCCACCCGATCTAAACAAACCCGCCGCCCTCCCCGTCTATAAAAACCCCGACCTCGTTCTGTTTTTCCCACGCGATCGCCGATTTTTCCTCCGGTGAGAACCGAGACTTCTCCGGCGAATTCTGGCCGATCTAACCTCGGAATTTCCGATCTAACTCCCTGGTCTTGATCCACCGCCTCCGGGGAACCTTGCAGGTGCAGAAAACTCAGTGACTTGCGGTGTAAACACAGCGCCAACGAGCTTCGCCGTGGTTTTGCCTCGGACCTCGTCACCGATCACTTTCCAGGACCTCCGAGCTCAAGAAAACCCCCGAGGTGAGATCCCCGACCTCCCCTCTACCGATCTATGCCATAAAATCACAGTTCTAGGAAGAATTCTCGAAGATCCGAAAGTCTCCGGCGAGATCTCCGCTTCCCGCCGCCATGCGCTGCCGGCAGCGCCACCCGCACTCGATCAGAGCGACGTGGCCGCTTGTGCGCCGTTTATTTTAAATCGCACGGTAGGGTTTAAACCCCGCGTACCTGTTCGACGTTATAATCTCAGCCGTCGGTTTAAAATCGGACGGTCCACGTCAGCCCCGCGTTATAAAGACTGGAAATCTTACGTGCTACCCCTGGGGTTCTCGGGAAATAAGAGCTAGCCTCGGAAACTTCTGATCTAGCCCCTGGAACTCCAGAAAATCATGTAAATTCATTTAAAATCAGTTTTAGCCCCTTGATTTAATAAAAATTAGGAAAAACACCTCTGATAAGTGTAGCTAGACCACTGGAAATTCTGAAAATAATATTATAGAACCTGTAATGGGGTGAGTTTACCTTTTTAGCCCTGTTTAGTATTTAATTTAGGAAATTGAATATGTGGCTAGTGTTTAAAAATTAAAAAGTGGGACAAACAAATTGTCAAAATTTAATTAAAGACTTTCTCAGTATTTAGGAAACTTTGGAGTGAGATAAAAACATATTTTGGGCTGAATTGAATCTGTTAAATTTATTATTCACATTTAGGGACACATTTTTAAGTAATGAATAGTTTTAGAAAATAGGGAAAATAATGGTGAAATAGTTTATATCAGAGGCAAGGGTCAAAATATGTTATTAAATTATTTAGGGCCAGAACCTATTCTGTTTAGATGATGTATATTACTAATTTCATAATAAAGAACACATTTATGTATAGGAAAATAAATCTGAAAATATAGCAACTAGTAAATGATAAATGAAGTTTCTAAAATCCAAAGAATTCAGTTTAAGGTTGGTAGAAATTCTAAAGGCACATATGGAGAAGAAAAATATTTTTTTATACATACTTGGTAGTAAAAAGGTGTAGTAGTTGAATATAAGGAATCTATTTAAATTGGAAACTCATATATATAGTATGTAAGTATAAATGTGAACACAAAAGTAGGAATCATATACACATGATTAAAAGTGCATGCAAGCCAGAAATCAACACACATAGAGTAACCACAACACATATAATGGTGAATGACTTTCATAAATATGAATGTGTGGTTTGTATGAAGTGGAAGTGTGAACTATGTCTTATGGATTGTTGTTCTTCTTTTGCTATGTGTGATGGTATGATGTAGAACCTGCTCAAGAGCAAGTTATTCCTTTCCAAGACCAGGACTACCCATTTTAAGAGCAGCAAGAAGGAGGCAAGTGTCCTTGACCACTTTGATCCTATGCTAGGATGTGTAGATAGAATTATTTGCATTGTCAAGTTAAATATGAAACCCATGCTAGGAAGTTTCCCTAGAATTGCATCACCTTGTTTCCTTGTAGCTTGGGTTGGGATTTATTTTATCATGTCATTTATTATTATGCATATGCTTAGCCATGCTTAGAATGGGATATTTGGGATATGAGATCATCAGTTTATTTTACCATACTCTTGAATGAGATATTGTGAGTTATGTAGAGGTAGGGATCAAGGCAAGTTGGATGTTTTGGTTGTGTGCTGGGTGCACGAGACTCGGGTTTGTGTTTAGTACTTGCGTGGATCCTAAGGACCGGTTCATGGAGCATGTAACCTGGCTTTACAGTGCCAACCACATGCTGAGATGGGGCAGCTTGGCCAATTAATTAGGTGTATCCCCGGCGTAGTATGGGTGTGTTGGATGGTGCGGGGAGTAGGTGTCAGCTGGACTACCATATGAACCGCAAGGCTCAAGAGGGGGCCACTGCAGCGGGATTGGAGCCTCTTGTATGCTGTTAGGGGTGAAACCTCAGTGGGCCCACGCTCGTCGGGAATCCCTTTGTAAAGGCTTCGTAGTGATCTCCTGGCTACACACCTGGGAAGTGTGAATGTAGATCGTAGCCACTGGCATAATGGAGGTTCTTTTAGTCCACTCGGCAACGGGGGATGAAATCACTACATGTGGGTACAGTGGTACAAACTCTGCAGAGTCAAAACTGTCATGACAGCCGTTCTTACGGTCAAGAGCGGCTTGGACTTATTCATGATTAGAGGATTGATGGTTTTGGAAGTTAAGCGGGGAGCTTAACATTGGAAATGATGTTATGGTTATTGGATTATGATGATGGGATGGGAGATTGGGACCATTTCACTTGTGTAGTAATGTAGGTGCTTAATAAGCTAAGGTGATAGGTATTAATTGCGTAGTGCTTCAACCTCTCCTTGTTCTAGCCATGCATGATATAATTTTCCCACACTTGCTGAGTACCATTGGTACTCAACCTTGCATATTTGTTGGTTTATATTGCTGCTCAGGTCAAGATAATGAGGTGGTGTATAATGATCAAGACTTTGGACCCGAAGAAGGTTTCTAGGTTCATGGAGACCCCAGGCAACGCCTGTGAAGGAGCCCTCAAGAATAATATTCCGCTGCTAGTTTATTTACTTGTGATGAACTTATTATTGTCCATCGAGACATTTGCGATGTAAGACTTATTTCTATTCGACACCTGGCTTGTAATAAATGATGCTTCACTATTTGTCATCACATGTATGAGAAAATGATCCTGGCATACATGTGATATTCACTTGGTTGTTTCTTCGGAAAAACCGGGTGTGACACCGACTTGGTTAACCGGTCAACGATTATCCAAATGGAATCATGCTTGTTGGAAGACAGAGGTAATCCCACAATGAAATCCATGCTCACATCTTCTCACTTCCATGCTGGAATTTTCAGGGATTGTAACAGCCCTGGTTTTCTCATGTGATCCGCTTTCACTCGTCTACACGTATCGCACCCAGATACGTATTTAGCCACTTCCCGCTTCATCCGTGTCCACCAAAATTTTCTCTTCAAATCTTGGTACATTTTCTTGCTGACCAGATGAATGGAGAATTTAGACAAGTGAGCCTCATCAAGGATCTTCTTCCTCAGCCCCATATTCCGGGGTACGACTATGCTGTCATTGAACCACAGCGTCCCCTCATCATCTTTCCAGAAACATTTAATATCCCCATTGTCTATCTGTCTCCGGAGATGTGCCATGCCCTTGTCTACTTTCCGAGCTGCAATGATATCCTCCCTAATGGTAGGGATGAGAGAAAGGTTTTAGAGTGATCCATAAGGAACCAAGTATAAACTCGGCTCTTCCTCTTCCACCGGTGTAATGGTGAGGTTATGGACATGTGACTTCTGACTCAACGCGTCGGCAACCACATTTGCCTTGCCGGGGTGGTAATGAATCTCAATCTCATAGTATTTGATTAGTTCTAACCACCTCCTTTGCCTCATATTCAGCTCCTTCTGGGTGAAGATATATTTTAAGCTCTTGTGGTCGGTGTAGAGATGCACCAAATTCCCCAAGAGATAGTGCCTCCACATTTTCAGCGCCAAAACCAGAACAGCGAGCTCAAGATCATGAGTTGGATAGTGCTGCTCATGGTTCCGAAGTTGGAGTGAGCCATACACGACCACACGTCCTTCTTGCATTAACACGCAGCCGAGGCCGATACTGGATGCATCACAATACACGTCAAAGGGCTTGGTCGTATCCGGTTGAGCTAAGATCAGGGCTGTGGTGAGATGCTTTACCAATGCTTGGAACACTCCTTCACATGCTGAGTTCCAAACATATTTTGTTTCTTTCTTCAATAATTCTGCAATTGGCTTAGCAAGCTTGGAGAAGCTTGGAATGAATATCTGGTAATATCCCGCTAAACCGAGGAAGCTTCTGACTTCATGGCCAGAAGTGGGGGCTTTCCATTTCAGCACTTGTTCAATTTTGCTTAGATCAACCGCAATGCCTTCCGCTGAGATGATATGTCCCAAAAATGGCACTTGGCTGATCCGAAACTCGCATTCGCTGAACTTGGCATAGAGCTTGTGGCCCCGCAATTGTTGAAGAACGATTCTCAAGTGTTCGGCATGTTCTTCTTCTGACTTGGAGTAAACCAAGATATCATCAATGAACACCACAACAAAGTTGTATAGCTCCGGCATGAACGCCGAGTTCATGAGATACATGAAATGTGCCGGAGCGTTAGTGAGACAAAAAGACATGACGAGATATTCATATAAGCCATATCTCGTCAAGAAGGCCGTCTTCGGGATATCCTCCGCTCGGATTTTTTATTTGATGATACCCGGAGCGAAGGTCCATATTGGAGAAAATGCTGGCACCCACAAGCTGATCAAACAGGATGTCAATATGAGGCAGTGGGTATTTGTTCTTGACGGTGATGGCATTGAGCGGCCGGTAATCCACACAAAGCCTCAAGGTTTCATCCTTCTTCTTGATGAACAGCGCCAAGCATCCCCAAGGCGAGGAACTCGGTCTAATGAAACCCTTGCTCAACAAATCATTGAGCTGTTCTTTCAACTCAGCCAGCTCGTTCGGAGCCATTTTGTATGGTCTTCGTGATATGTGAGTAGTCCTGGGTGCAAGTTCTATCATGAACTCCACATCCCGTTCAGGTGGCATACCCGAAAGATCATCCGGGAACACGTCGGGATACTCTCGGACTACAGGGATGTCCTCTAACTTGGAAGCTTCATTATTATAGGCGGCTGAAACTTCCGGGACTGGATTGTCTAGTATGAGGGACTTCGGAAGGTGTAGTGGGGAGTTGAGGTGAACCGACCGTGATAATGTTTCTAGGACAGCGCCATGGTAACTTAGCCATGACATCCCTAAGATTGCATCCATCTTCTTCCCCTCAAGAATAATCATAGTAGCGGGATATATCTTCCCACCTAAGCACAGTGGTGCTTTCGGAATCATCATAGTTGCTGAAATCTTCCCTCCTGGTGAGCAGATCATATAAGAGCACTCAGTTGGAAAGACTTCCAGTTGATGCTTAACCACATATGATGCACTTATGAAGTTGTGAGTGGCACCAGAATCAAATAAAATGATGATTGCTTGATCGTTGAGAGTAAACGTACCCGCCAGCACATTTTCTCCCTCTGGGGCGTCCTCATTGTCGAGGTTGCGAACGCCCTTGGTTCGCTGACCTCCCTTCTTGACTGGAGGTCGGCCTCGAACACCGCCCTGATATTGGGCTTGCCCGCTGCTCTGATGCCCCTGGGGACAGTCCTTCAAGAAATGGCCTACCTGGCCACACGTGTAGCAGGTGTAGCGAGGTGGTCCTCCGCTGATCGGCGGACGGAATCTCGGGGTGCGTTGTGGCGGTGGAAACGCCTGGGTACCATCTTCTGCTGCTGCTGCTGTTGCGGGCGCGGTGGTGGAATCGGCGGTCGGAATGGGGGTGGCTGAAAAGAAGGACCCCAAACTGCTGAGGTCGCGCCGGTGGATGCCACTGCTGACCGGATGGTGTCCGATACACCATGCGGTATTTTTGAGGAGCTCTACCCCCGCTGCTGGGTGGATTGCTGCGCTTTCGCTGCTCAGCCGCCATTTCCCACTGAGCATCTTCGTGCATGATCGTGGTGTTGACAAGGTCGTTGAAAGTGCCGTGATTGCATTGTACGCGATGCGTCTTCATCTCGGGATTTTACCCCTGATAGAACTGCTCTCGCTTCCTCTCCTCGGTGGAGACATAATCCGACGCATACTACGCCAGATGGTTGAACACATGGGAGTAGTCGTGGGCACTCCACCCGCCCTGCTTCAGCTCCAAGAATTCTTGGAACTTCCTCTTCATTATCCCGGGAGGGATATGATAGGCGCGGAACGCCTCCCGGAATTCTGCCCATTCCACGGCGTGGCCAGCAGGTAGTGAGGCGACATAGCTCGCCCACCACGCACTGGCAGCACCGTGAAGCTGCTGCGCTGTGAAGAGAGTCTTCTGCCGCTCCGTGCATTGGAGCAACCCAAACTTGGACTCGATTGTCCGCAGCCAGTTGTCGGCCTCCAGTGGTTCTGCCGCTTCGGTGAACGCCGGAGGATGCGTACTCATGAAATCCAAGTACGTCATAGTTTGGGGCTCACGAGGCCCCCCTCTCTTGACACCCCCCCCCCCCCGCCTGGGACGTATTCTGCATGATCGTGTGGAGCAGATCGGTCTGCTCCTCACGATTGCCCACCAGCGCCGCGATCACATCGGCTAGTGTAAGCGGAGGCGGTGGTGGTGGTTGTTGCTGCGGGGTGCTGTCGTAGGCAGGTGGTTGGGAGTCATCATCCCCTTGCTGACTAGAGCGACCGAACTCATGCGTGGCCGGAGTACGAACCATATGCAACCATACGACAATAAAATCAGTTCCACAACATACTTCATGCAGTCCAATAAAATAGGCGTAAAAACATAATGACAGTAAACATGCGATACATCTTGTATATAGATAATGTAATAACTTTGCACAAGCTACATCATTACCAGACCAAATACAAACTAGTTAAATCTAACTTTATGGACTTCCTCTTTGGAAGTTCACCTTAATTAGATTTGGTCACTACGAGACGTTAATATCGCTTTGTCATCAAGTATACTACCCTTTTATCTTCAATACGACACAAACATGGTCTCTATCCAAAGAAACTTGAGTAGGAAATATACTCAAACCTTTCACTAGTTGAAGATAACAACTCATGAGTATGTTCTACCCAATTGGAAGTAATCAAACTCCCTAGGATACAACAGTCTCTCAAATGAGTTCAACTGTCCATCCCTCTGCCCAAAATGACCAGTTTCTACATATCCCAGATTTTTATCTGGTACTGTGCATTTTCATGACTCAAGTTGAATACCAAAGTTAAAGTTAACTTCAGTAGATTTCCAAAAACTATTTATTTTCCCCCATATAAGCTTTGGTTAAAAATTTATGATAATTCAAAGTCAACAGAATTTCTGGAAGAATTTCAACAGCACCTCCTTTGGAAGTTGCTGTTTTCAACTCTAAATTCCACTGAATTCCGTGCTGCAATTGCAGAAACTTTGAATTACAAAGATGTAACACATCTCCTATCTTTTCCAAAAATGTATCATATGATAATTTTTTATTTTTCTACAGGAAGTTATGCTTGAAAAACAGAACAGTTCAGAGAGTTTTTGAAGCTGTTGTGGTTCTGGACAGTTTACAATCATCTGGAATTTCAAGCAGTTTAAGTTGTGATTCTGCTCTGGAAGTCTCCAACAAAGTTGTAGATCACTTAAACATCTTTCCAGAACTATATCCCACACCTCCATTGACTAAGTAACCTCTGAGTTATGCTCTGTTAAAGTTCAGCAACCTTGCTGCCAAAACAGAGCACTCTGTTTTTCAATCCCTTTGAGCTAAACTAATCACTTGTTGAATTTTTCCTACCCAACCAGGATCCTAAATATTGAAACTTGGTTATTTTAGTTCCTTGTTACCATTATATTTAATGCAAATGCCTATTATATGTCGGTACTATGTTCCTCACAAAAAGAAACTCCTAACCGGATTATACCGGCACATACGTCTCAATTGTGACACTAAACGGTCTCTCGCACACGTGTACTACACGGGATACATACGTGGTTAGTACCTGCAGAAGAACACTCAATAGTGATGCACTCAAAGGTTGTTGTCATTTCAGGCAGGTCCATATTTGAAAGTAAATACATACGCCTGTATCATTACCATACGACCGTCCTTGAGTTAAGCCACGTCTCAAGGTACGTGATCGTGTTTTCGCACCACACGACGGGGAACTCAAGTAGAGCGCGAACGGGTCATCACGGTTGGGAATTTTATCAACCCAACAGATACCGCCTACTGTCCTGCAGGGAACACCGATTGCAAGTGCTGCGTATGTCCTCCTAGGCTATTTCTAGAAGAACACACTATCATGTTATCGACCACACGATGGGGTTTCCACTTTCTTGCCTAATGCACGCCAGGGACCAGCATTTCATATGAACTCAGGAACATGGAGAGTCCAAGAGTTTCATATTAACGTCTCACACCAAGCTGTGAGACCTATCCCTGAACCACATTCCTCGTCAGGGGAGCTAACCAAAATTGAACCACTTTCGGTGGCGTTCCTTACCATTTTTACCTGAGCGTAGGTGCGTCTTTACATAATCAAATTCAGAATTATACCACATATGTTAGTCATGCCACTTTAAGTAACTATGCTAATATAGTCCTTATTTGGGCATACTAGCGAACCTCACCGTAATCCTAAGTTTTCCCGTAATACAGTCCTTAATTAGAGTGCTATCCCCTACGTAGCTCTGATACCAGCCTGTGACGGACTGGAATCCGCTCGCCCAGGATCTCAGAGGGTGGTGCCGCACGATGCGACACCTGACAGCACACAGCATAAGGAAAACATTGTATTGCATAGAAAACACTGAATATGTACAAAGGAGTACAAACCTTCAGTTTACAACTAAGTACAGAGTTTATAACAGCGAAAGCTAAATTTATACAACTCACGCCCACCTAACCAGCAAAAGTTGGTTGTCCAGCCCTATGGACAACCCACACTAGCTTCACTCCTCAGCTCAGCACGGCGTGTACGGCTCCCACTCACCTGTGGTCCCCGACGGAGGATAGCCCTCGCCGGTGGACTCGTACCCCGAGTCCGTGAGGTAGTTCTCACCTGCAAACACTCAGTAGCAGCAACCGTGAGCACGATGGCTCAGCAAGTCTTAACCGAAGCGCCTACACATGAAACTCTACATGCAGGTCATAACAAAATAGGATGGTAAATTGCAGCAAACGGACACGCCTACAAGTTCATCCTTAGTTCAGGTTTTAGCCACAAGTTAACTGTACATGAAATCTGAAGTTTAGTGAGCAATATTTGGTGGCAAAAATTTAACCATACAATTTATTCAGAACAGCAATATTGAATCATAACATTTCATATATTAACCTATGTAACACCCTCAAAATCCATTCCCTGCATGCATACATTTTTCATATAGAGAAACATTATGAAAGAAGTTGAAATGGAGAAAGAGTCATAAAAATGGCGGGGAACGGGAAAAAGACAGCTGAATGAGACAATTCCAGTTTGCCGAGGTGCGCCGTCGACACTTCCCTCGGCCACAGGACGCGTGGCGCCCGCGGAGGGGATGAGGTTCGGCCCTGTGGGACACATGTTGTCTTCGGAGCTCGCCTCGGAGGAGAGGCGAGGCCCGACCCCACGGGACACGTGTCACCCTCGGAGCTCGCCTCCGAGAGGTCCAGCCCTGATGGACACGTGTCATCCTTGGAGCTCACCTCATAGGAGAAGGGAGGTCCAACGCTGTTGAACACGTGTCGCCACCAGAGCTCGCCTCTGTAGAGAGGGGAGGCCCCGACCCGCCAGACACGTGGCGCACGCGGAGCTCACCTCTGAAGAGAGGGGAGGTCCCGCCCGCCAGACACGTGGCACACCCAGAGCTCGCCTCTAAGGAAAAGGGAAGCTCGGCCCCCGCTGGACACGTGGAGCCTCCAGAGCTCATCCCTACAGAGGTGATGAGATCCTTAAGCGGTTTTTCCCTTGTGCGCGAGTACCCGGTACTGAGGAAACCGACACGATTTCTTCCACGTTGCTACCGCAACCAAATCAATTGAAGATATGTAGTTAAGATCCAAAACAAATTGAATAGGACTCTTATTTGAACTCCAATTGGAGTAGAAGTCTTCTTTCACCCTTATAAATAGAACCCAAAACCCCTTGGCCGCAACCATGTACCTTTCTTTTTCCACCTCCCGGGTCAGCGACTTGGAGGTCCTAGCTCCCAACATGCCGAGTTACACCCCTTCGCCGGAGTTCAGTCGCCGGTGAGCCACCGACGAGCCCCATCACGCTTTGACGTCACCGGAAAAGAGCCGACGATCATAAGGAAGTAAGGTAGGTCTTCGTTACCCATCTTAAACATCATCGCATCTGTTTTCTTCTCTTCCTTTGGACAGAAACCCTTTCGGGTGGATAGATCATGTTTTGATCGGTCTTTGACGGTGGAATTGATCTAGATCTTGAGTCAAGATCATCACCATGTCAAAACTTGATCCCTACACCCTTGTTCATCATAAAACCCCGTGCAAGCCATTAAAACATGCAAGAACACGTACAAACTAGTTTAATAAAACAGCACCATAGGATCTACACCATTGCATCTTGAGTAGAGTTTGTGCATGATGTTTGATTGCTGTAAATCTTGTATGTGCGTGATCGTGAGTAGAAGGACAAGCTCAGGGAGCTATCTACGAAGAACTACAGCACCAAGATTTCGAGACGCTTGAGCAATAAAAGCCACAGGAGCAAGGCAAGTGCCCCTTGACCATATTGATCCCATGTTTTGAAAACTGTTTTGTTTGCGAAAACGTGTATGCTTGAGTGAACTTGATGGGACACCCTTTTATAGGAAGTTACTAGTTTTGTTAACCATCCTTGTCGCCGGGAAAGTTGATGAGTCGGGTATGGTCGTTTTTCCTTTTTGCTTCGCTTAAGCTATGGGATACGGGAAGGCGAAGTAGAACATGTCTAAGTACTGCACTCATATGAATAATGATAATGAGAAATTGATGATGATAATGAGCATAGAATCGGGGGAGATCTAGGCAAGCTTGGTTTGTGGATGTGGTAGAATGAGATGGTGGTTTACTTGCTGTAGATCTAAGGACCGGTTCATGCCAGCACATGCCATAAAAACAGTGCCACCACAAGGCCAAATATGGGTGCGACTTAGCTGACTAATTAGGTAAGTGGCTAGATTGTTATGGACCGTGGAAGACGCGGGGAATGGGAGTCGAGAGAGGACTGCCCTGGGAAGTGCATGGCACAGGAGGGGGCCCGTAGGTGGGAGAATGGTGATTCGAGCCTGCTGGTGAAACCTTAGTGAATTCATACATCTAGTAGCCCCTTTGTAAAGGCTATTTTGTGATCTCTTGGCCATACACCGACGGTTGTGTACTGGTATAATGGAGGTTCTGCAGTCGCCGACGGGTGACGAAATCACAAACTTGTGGGTAAAGTGGTGCCACCTCTGCAGAGTGTAAAACTATCATGATAGCCGTGCTTACGGTCACAAGCACCTGGCGAACTCACATGATTAGATGGGGAAAATTTGGGATGGATGGTTTGGGATGGATGTTCGGTATGGTCATTGGGACTATTTTGGAACTGTTTGACTCATGACATTAAGTTTGGCTTTGGTCATATGAATATGAGAATGAGTTTTGGTTTCGGTTATGAGATTATGAGATGGTTATGGATATTATGAGCATAAGATGTAGTTGGGAAAGATTAATGGCTGGTTAAGACATGATAAGTGATGAATTATGATGATGCTATGTTACTGTTATAACATGGTTATGATGGGATTAAATTCATCTAGGCCTGGTTGCTGTTTTTACCATGTTTGTGAAATAAACTTTGCTTTCTGCAATGAGCCTTTTTATTCCTACCTTGTTCTAAGCTACATGTCATACTTTCCCCGCACTTGCTGAGTACGACATGTACTCACCCTTGCATTATCATACAAACATCAGAAACAGGAGAAGAGTACTTCGAAGATCTTTTGGAGTACTAGGCGTGCGAACTACCGTCAACTTGCCAGTGGAGTTGAAGATGGAGCCGCTGCTGTTTAGTTTGCTTCCGCTATCATTTAGACTTCCGCTGCTAGAATAAGTTAGAGACTTCCACTGCAAGAATAAGTTAGAGATTTATGTAATAAAGTACTTAAAACCCTATTATTCGTGGTTATATTCTGAATTCAGTTTGTGAATTACATGTGTAGGTGTGATGAACATCCTGGGCACACATATGCATTAGCTGGGTTTCGTGTTTTACGGGACCGAGCGTCACAACCTACGTCACGACTCAGTGACCAAGTGGTACTTATCACCGCAAGGGACGGCGAATCGACTCGATATACACCAGCAGGGATACCCGAAGAGCACATCAGTACACCCACCCGTGGAGCTGCACAGCACGCTCACTCGATGTCATACGGGACAATCTTTCACTAAACAGCCCAAATGTCAAAACGGTCGCACCCAAACGGACAGGAGGTTTCCTACACAGAGAATATCTCTATGCCTGTTAGCGGATTTCCACCTTGCTGTTCTCAACCTACACCTATAAATTGGTGCGTTATGCCTCGACGCCCGGAGGTATAGGTTACATCAGTTTATCGGGGCCCATATATCCGAGATGCCTTCGGTAAATTCAAACTTCATCAGCATGGGCCGTACACAGATCAGTCCTCAATCGACACGGACAGGGCTGCGCCCACAAGACTTCCTCTTGCTGCGCCCTAGCCCCTGCCTAGTCTCCTTTTCTCACTAAAGTGATCTCACATCACTCGATCCAATCCCGTGTGTCCCAAGCCTATACTCGCGAGTAGATTCCAACTACTCGATTTGTACCGAAGTCCATACACATTAAGCAGAGCATATACTACTCGAGGACTTATACACTACCCTCACTCTTGTGGGAATAATCTGGCTATGCATTTTGGGTTTCATCCATCCTACACCTAATGCACATAAATACCTCAAGCTAAAGTGTGTGTGTGTATATATATATAAAGCAAAACATTATAAACTTTTTTAAATGCGAACCGGGGCTTGCCTTGTTGCTGCTGGTCAGATTTTAGTGCTTTGTCCAGAAGTAGGAAATCCAAAACTTCCGGGGTCTCTTCGCCTTCAGCGACTACACGTAAGACATGTACGATATGTCAATTTAAATGCAATGTTTTAAATTCAATATGTAAAGACCATAACTTTAGCTAGACATCCCCTTTGGCTCTGAAATTGTTATGGTGGCTTGGTAGGATCCTAACCAGAGACTTGACCAAGTTTAATCTGAAATAAAGTTCATTTGAGCTCTGTAAAAATAAAAGTTTATTTGGTCATGACCAGATCTTCTAAGGATTTCCAGGGATTTTCATGGCTCGAACCATTACTTTCTGGAAACTAGAGTTTAAGACGGTTCTAATGGAATTGGTTTCATGTCATTTGAAGAATCCTAGAGGAAGTTATGCCCTAAACAAGATTTGAGAAAATCTGAAAAATGTTTCTGTACATTTTTCCATTTTCTCAGGGCAGTTCATTTAATCACATCATTAGGGGGACTAAATGAACTTGAATGTATCTGAAATTTTTACTGTGACTTAAAGATTTTCAGTTGAACATCCCAGGCAAAATTCAGAATTTTGCATAAAAGAATTTTCCAGATAAAATTCCCAACAGTTTAAATTGAGGGAATTAATTCTGGGAAAACAATAAGTTTCATGAGATGAAACTTGTTTTTCTGGATAGTACTCAAAGAGATGAATCAAACAAAATCTGGTTCACTCAATTTGGAGATTCCTAGTCAGAGATATGGATTTTACAAGTTTGGAGAAATTCTCTGAAAAAGGTCTCTGTTATTTTTCCTATTTTCCGGAGACATAGAGGATTGAAACAACATTTGGCCAAGCAAATGGAATCTAATGTCTCTGAAATTTTTACTGGAAGTCAAGGATTTTTGGAAGAATGTCATGCCCAAATTTGGGAACTTTCCAATACACAGAACTCCTGTAAAAATTCCTACAAGAATTTCCTTAATTGAATTAATGAGCCAATTCTAGGGATTTTCATACCAATTGGGATGCACCCCTAGATAGTACTCACTGAGGGGAATCCAATGAAATCTATTTCACAATTTTTGGAGGTTCCTATCAAAAGTTATGAGCAATAGAATTTGAAATAAACTGAAAAATTGGAGAAATATTTAAATTCTTGCGTGCGGGCCCCACAGTACAGTTCTTTCTTCATCCTCACGCCAACAGCCGAGCTGCGGCGGCGCTCTCCGGTGAGCTCCGCAGAAAGTGCCTTCCCGGCCCTCACTTGCCCTCAAACTCGCTGCCTCCCCCTTTTGGACCACGGGCAACTCATCCCCGTGGTCAGCCGAGGACCCCAGTCACCGGAAACCCTTTGGCGACGAGCGGAAGCGGCGGTTGGACTACGGCAGCGTCGCACTCGTGCTAGGAGGACTAAAATCCTTCTGTTTTTCTTCCTAGAGCACCGTGGTGGATCCCTTGTCACCGGCACGAGCTCACGTCAGCTCAAAAGAGGCTGCAAATACGAGCTCATCGGAGACCTAGGGCCAAAACCGGCACCGGTGCAAAATTCTCGAAGAAGAGCGCCAAAACTCGATGAAAATCGATGGTTCTTGATCATAGAGGAGCGTGGGAGGGTGTAGATAATGTCTATAGCTCGGTACATGTGATGGTGGAAGGATCACCACGAATTTGGAAGATTGGTACGGCTCGGTTCAATGAGTACCGACGCAATAAACGGCAAAATTATCCACCGATCGTGTGAGAGAGAAGGGGAGGTCGGCACAATTGTGTTCAGCACCTTGTGGTGGACCTTTTTCGTGTAGTGCGTCGGCCATGAATGAGCTCCTAGCAACCGGGCGCCGGGGTGCAGAGAGGTCGGCCAGTGGTGCGGTTCTTCGGTTGTGCGAGGGAGGACGGTGGAGAAGTGAGTGAATGGTTCACGTGGCCCAGCGTGTGTTGATCACTGCAGCCGGCGCTTCCACGGCACAGCACGAGGGTGTGCGGTGTCTTCCTCGCTCGGGCACGGGAGCAGGAGGTGGCGCGCGGGTGAGTTCGGCTGCCGAGTGAAAACCAGCGAAGATTTACTTCAGTGTTAAGTCTACTGACCAGTGGACCCCCTATTCCCTTTTCTTTTCTTTCCAATTCCTTTTGAGCTAGCAAACAAACTCCAAATTTGATCAAACTTGGAGGATAATCCAAAAGGAATATGAGGAACACAATGGTGCTCTCAAATTTGGATTTCAGTGAAGTCAGAATTTGAAACTGAAGTTTGAATTCAAATTCGAATTGTCTCCCGTTTAAATTCCAACAAATAGGAAATCTTTTCCAAATGAGCTGAAAATTTGCCGGGCTACCCGTGGATGTGTGAAGAACCAAATGGTAAATTTAGGTCTTCGTGTTTAGACCTTGTTACACGTACTTTAGCACTTGGAGCTCAGACCTTCCAATTCAAAAGTTTAAAATTCTCTCTCACTTTCTCGATGTGAATTTCAGCTCCACTTGCTAGACTTTTTGGGATTTCACAGGAACACTCCTCTAAACTATTATTTTCAAAAATTGCTTTCTGCTGCACTTTACTTGTCAATTGAGCCACCGCGAAGTGCTATTTTCAGCCCCTCTTTTTCTCTTCTTTTGGACAGAAACACTTTTGCTTTCTTTCTTCATAGCTTCTGAAGTTTTGGAGTTATTTCTTCCTTCTCTAAAGTTTCTCATGTCTTATTTAAAGATGCCAGTGATTAGGAGAACAGCACGCATAAGGACTCATCCACCATCACGTGGGAGTGCACTTAACCCCATTGAGGTGTCCGATGGACCATACTGGGAGGAGGTGAAGATGGAACCTCATGACGAAGATGAAGTCAATAGCTCTATGCATGAGGAAGAGGATCTGGAAGAGGTGGAGCCATTCGAAGACGACATGGAGGATGATCCACAAGAACGGAATTGGTACGCACCTCAGGAGGAGTTTCCCGCGGGCTTACACCCCGTGGAGCCTCATGAAGCTATGTCAGGAGGAGATGAATCTGAAGAGGAGCCACCCCTTGCTGAGACCAATAATGAAGGTGATGAATGGGCCAAACATTCAGTTCAAGAATTTTGGTCCGACAGAATGAAAGGAGGACACATATCCAGGGAGCTCAAAGAATTTCTGGATTGCTGCAGCTTATACCCGGAATATCTTCTCAAGAAAGTCCCTCGTTGTGACACCCGGTTCCGAAAATAGAACCAAGTGAATGCATATGTGTGCCCAGGATGTTCATCACACATACACATGTAATCCACAAACTGAATTCAGAATATAACCATGAATAAATAGTGTTTAAGTACTTTATTACAATGACTTAATGTCTCACTCATGAATATCCAACTTATTTAGCAGCGGAAGACTCTAAATGACAGCGAAAAATGGCTAAGACAGCAGGCTCCAATCTTCAACTCCACAGGCATGTTGACGGTAGTTCGCACGCCTAGTACTCCATATGATCCTCGAAGTACTCATCTCCTGTAGCTGATGTTTATGTTGTAATGCAAGGGTGAATACATGTCATACTCAGCATGTGCGGGAAAAGTATGACATGTAGCTTACAACAAGGTAGGAAATAAAAAGGCTCATTGCAGCAAGCAAATCTTATTTCACAAACATGATAAAAACAGCAACTATTTCTATGTGAAATTTATCCCATCATAATCAAGTAATTCAGCAACATTCTCTCATCATAATTCACCATTTATCAAGTCTCATCCAGCCATTAATCTTTCTCAAGTTCATCTCATGCTCATAAATATTCATAACCATCCCATATTCATCAACCAAAACCAAACTCATTTTCATGACTCAAAACAGTCCCAAAACCAATCCCAATGATCATACCATAACCATAGCAAATAAACATCCCAAGTTTTCCCTTTAATCATGGAAGTTGGCCAGGTGCTTGTGATCGGAAGCACGGCTATCATGATAGTTTTACACTCTGCAGAGGTGGCACCACTTTACCCACAAGTTCGTGATTTCGTCACCCGTCGGCGACTGCAGAACCTCCACTATACCAGTACACGACTACCGGTGTATGGCCAAGAGATCACAAAATAGCCTTTACAAAGGGGATACTAGATGTATGAACTCACTGAGGTTTTACCGGGTAGGCTCGAATCACCATTCTCCCACCCACGGGCCCCCTCTTGTGCCATGCAGTTCCCAGAGCAGTCCTCCTCGACTCCTATTGCCTGCGCCATCCACGGTTCATAACAAGCTAGCAACACACCTAATTAATCAGCTAAGCCACACCCATACTTGGCCTACTGTTTTCCTGGCATATTCTCGCATGAACTGGTCCTTAGATCTACGGCAAGTACCACCATCTCATCCAGCAACATTTACAAACCAAGCTTGCCTAGATCTCCCCGATTCCATGCCCACTAACATCATCAAGATCTCATCATCATTATTCATATGAGTGCAGTAGCTAGACATGTTTTATTTCAGCTTCCCGTATCCCGTAAATTAAGCGAAGCAAAAAGGAAAAATGACCATACCTGACTCATCAACTTTCCCGGTGAGAAGGATGGTTGACAAAACTAGTAAACTCCTATAAAAGGGTGTCCCATCAAGTTGACACAAGCATACGAGTTTTCGCAAACAAAACAGTTTCAAAACATGGGATCAATATGGTCAAGGGGCACTTGCCTTGCTCCCGTGGTTCTTCTTGCTCAAGCGTCTTGAAGTCTTGGTGCTGTAGTTCCTCATAGATGGCCTCTTGAGCTTTTCCTTCTACTCACGACCATGCACATACAAAATTTACAGCAATCAATCATCATGCACAAACTTTACTCAAGATGCAATAGGGTAGATGAATGCGAATCCTATAGTGCATTTTTCTTAATCCAGTTTGTACGTGTTCTTGCATGTTTTAATAGGCTTTCATGGGGTTTTATGATGAACAAGGGTGTAGGGATCAAGTGTGGACATGGTGATGATCTTGACTCAAGATCTAGATCAATTCCACCATCAAAAACTGATCAAAACACGATCTGTCCACACGCAAAAATTTCTGCTCGAAGGGGGCGAAGAAAATGGATGTATAAAAACAGCGGCGACATCGTAAGATGGGTAATGAAGAACTACCTCACTTCATTTTCGTGGCATGGCCTTCCTCCTGGCAATGGCAGCAGCGGGGAACTTTTCTATGGAAGATTATGGTAGGACAGGGCTTCTTTTACGGTGACGGCGAGGCGTGACAGGGCTCGTCGGCGGCTCTTGACGATGGGGCTCGACGGCGGGGCTCGATGGCGGGGCTTGACGGCGGGGCTCACCGGTGGGGCTCACCGGTGACCAAACTCCGGCGAGGGGGGTGCCAACTCGGCGAGTTGGGGGGGCAGGGGTTCCAAATCGATGACTTGGAGGGGGGAGGGGTAGGGGGAGGCTGCGGCCAAAAGGGGGGGGGCTGGGGTTGTATTTATAAGTGGGGAAGGGAGGAGTCCTACTCCAATTGGAACTCAAATAAGAGTCCTAGTCAATTTTAATGTGGTGAGGCAGCAATGGGGATTAAATTCCCGAAATGTGGGGAAAATTCCCCTTTTTGGGGAATTGGGAATTTATAAATTTTGGGGAAATTTGGGAATGGCTCATTTCACCATTCTTTTTCCCATTCCTCACCATTTCTATGTCACTTGTTCCATTTCTCCATTCCTCTCTCCATTTCTATGTCCCATTCCCCATTTCTACATTCCCCTCTCCATTTCTATGTCCCATTTTTTTCCATTTCTACATCCCCCTCTCCATTTCTATGCCCCATTCTCCATTTCTATACTCCCCTTCTCCATTTCTGTGGTTTTTCCTTCCTTGTTCCGTTTCTATGGTTCTTCCTCCATTTCTATGGTTCTTTCTCCATTTCTATAGTTCTTTTTCCGTTTCTACTTCTTTTATAATGCTTTTCTACATGAAAAATCTATGCAATGCATGGAAATGAATTTGAGGGTGTTACACTCGTCTCGGACATGAAGAGTGGAAGGATGAAGTAACCATCCTATCTAATGGTAGGGTTGTTACCCAGCACATCGCACCCACATGGAGAGCTACAAGGGCAGAAGCTATCAATGATGCTGCATGGGATGCACTCACCGGACTGTGCTACGCCTTCCGTGAGCAGCTTGAGGACACCACTTTTGGGCTGCACCCGTATCGGAAGAGTGATACAAGGGAGATCATTGGACCCCATGTAGGAGCTCTGTCCAACCCACAAGTTGCTGACAGATCTCAGAGGTTGCTCGTGGAGTAAGGAAACCGCTATGCAAGCGCACAAGAAGAGATATGTTACCTCCGCAAGAAGCTGTATTTGCTGGAGAAACAAGAGGACACTTGTGCCAACGCAGAAACAAACGGAGCACCAGCGTCATCTATCCATACATGGGCAGCCGACTCACCATGGCGTGCGCCCATGTATGGACCACCCCCGTCACACAGCGAGAACAGCACCGGTTCACACGATTAAGTTTAGGTTCCTTATTGAATAAATTTGTAATAAGAACGCTTAGATCGTAGTACCTTGAATAAGAGTGGTGTACTGAGCTTTTGTGATGATTGCTTGTGTTTGTCTTGGTGTGAGCTGTAGCACGCTTTGGTGAATGTCCATATCCACACATAGTAGAGAGATGTGAGATTCTTTGGCACGTGTTCACATCCTCATATAGGATGAAATTAATAAAATAAGTTGTTTAGTTCATACACCTTGATGCATATAGTTTGGAAATCACTTCTTTCAAATCTGAATTCTAGCTCCTACAAATATAGTATGTCCGAAAGTAAGTCTTAAAATAAGGGGGTAGACTTTCTTGCCAACCTTATTGTATTGGATTCCCAAGGGATCGACATAATACATGGAATGGACAGGTTAAGCAAGCACAAGAGAGTGATTCAATGTGCTCAGAAGATTGTGTAGTTGACGAGTGAGCACGGTACTCGTATTGAGTTTGAGGTAGCTCAACCAACAACTGAGAAGGCAGTGCTGAACCACGTCAAAGAAGCGACATTGGAAAGCATTCCGGTGGTTCAAGAATATTAAATGTGTTCCCGGAAGAACATCCAGGTACGCCACCTGACCGGGACATTGAATTTGCCATTGATTTAGTACCTGGAACTGCACCTATAGCGAAGAGGCCGTATAGGATGCCTGCTAATGAATTAGTGGAGCTCAAGAAGCAAATTCAGGAGCAGCTAGATAAGGGTTTTATGTGCCAAAGCTCGTCACCGTGAGGAGCCCCCATGCTCTTCATGGACAAGAAAGATGGAAACCAAAGGATGTGTGTGGACTATAGGTCTCTCAACGAAGTGACGATCAAGAATAAAAACCCGCTGCCCCGCATAGAGGACTTGTTCGATCAAATGAAAGGTGCCCGAATTTTCTCCAAGATTGATCTTCGGTCGGGATACTTCCAGCTGAAGATTAAGCCCTCCGACATACCCAAGACTGCATTTTGAACACGGTATGGTTCGTATGAGTATACCGTTATGTCTTTTGGGTTAATCAATGCACCCTCATACTTTATGTACCTCATGAATAAGGTCTTCATGGAGTACTTGGACAAGTTCGTCGTGGTTTTCATCGACGATATCATGGTGTATTCAAAGAGCGAGGAAGAACATGAAGAACACTTGAGGTTAACATGCAGAAACTGCAAGAGCATCAATTGTATGATAAGTTCTGCAAGTGACAATTTTAGCTAAGGGAGATATCGTTCCTAAACCACATCATCTACGAGGGAGGAGTATCGTTTGATCCCAGAAAAGTGGGAGATGTTCTGAAGTGGAACCAACCGCAGAATGTGATTGATATTCTGAGTTTCCTTGGGATGGCTGGATACTATCGCCGGTTCATCAAGGATTTCTCCAAAATAGCGAAGTCTATGACTGAATTGCTAATGAAGGGAAATCATTTCAATGGACACCAGCGTGTCAAGAAATTTTTGAGGAGCTAAAGAAGAGATTAACCACAGCGCCGGTTTCGGTATTGCCGGATGTGAGCAAGAGCTTCTATAGATATTGTGACGCATCAAGACAAGGGTTTGGATGTGTGCTCATGCAAGGAGGCCAAGTGGTAGCCTATGCATTGAGACAACTAAAGAAACATGAGCTGAATTACCCAACACATGACTTGGAACTTGCAGCCGTGGTACATGCCTTGAAGATTTGGAGGCATTATATTCTTGGCCACCGATGTGAGATCTATACGGATCACAAAAGCCTCAAGTATATATTCACGCAAAGGGATCTGAATTTGAGGAAACATCGATGGTTGGAACTCATCAAGGATTATGATGTTTGAATCAACTATCACCCCGTAAAGGCCAATGTAGTAGCTGATGCGTTGAGCCAAAAAGGAGCATGTCACCAACTCACGGTTCGGGAGCTGCCACCCAAGCTGCGTAAATAGTTTGAACCGTTGCATCTCGGATTCTTGAATGAGATGGAGGTGATCGAACTGAACTCCACGCTGGAACAAGAGATACGAGATGGCCAAGCAACGGATGAGGAAATCAAGGAAATCAAGGAAAGAATCCTACAAGGCATAGAAAAGGATTTCAAGGAAGATAAGAAAGGCACACTTTGGTTAGGGAAAAGGGTTTGTGTTCCTAACGTGAAGCACATCCACGACACCATATTAAAGGAGGCACATGACTCACCTTATTCCATGCACCCCTGCTGTACAAAGATGTACAAGGACCTGAAAATATGCTGGTGGGATGGTATGAAAAGGGACATTGCTGAATATGTTGCCCTATGCAACACGTGCCAACGACAGAAGGCTGAACATCAAAGACCCGCTGGATTGTTGCATCCATTGAAAGTACCCAAGTGGAAGTGGGAAGACATCAGCATTGATTTCAAAGTCGGATTGCCACGTACTCAGTGGGGTTACGACTCTATTTGGGTTATCGTGGACCGATTGACGAAAACAGCCCATTTCCTTCCTGTTAGAACCAAGTACACCATCGCACAACTAGCCGAGCTGTATATTGAGCAAATCATGTGTCGCCATGGAGTTCCAAAGAGGATATTTTCAGATCGAGGTTCTAAATTTACCTCTAGGTTCTGGAAGAAGTTTCATGAAGCCATAGGTACACGGTTGAATTTCAGCTCTGCATATCACCCGCAAACTGACAGGCAAACTGAGAGAACAAATCAGATTTTGGAAGACATGTTAAGAGCTTGCGCCTTGAAGCATGGACGCAGTTTGGATAAGAGCTTGCCGTATGCTGAATTCTCATACAACAACAGCTACCAAGCCAGCTTGAAGATGTCACCTTTCGAAGCATTGTATGGTAGATGGTGTAGAACACCGTTGTTCTAGAATGAGACCGGAGAAAGCCAAGTATTTGGATCCGAAGTGCTGCAAGACGCCGAAAAGCAAGTCCAAACGATACTTGAAAACTTGAAGGCCGCTCAGTCATGATAAAAGGGTTATGTGGAAAATAGGTGAAGAAGATTGACCTTCAAAGTCGGAGACTTCGTGTATCTTAAGGTATCGCCTATCTGAGGCCAACAACGGTTCAATGTGAAAGGCAAGTTAGCACCTCGCTACATTGGGCCATTCAAGATTTTGGGCAAGCGAGGAGAAGTAGCCTATCAACTGGAGCTGCCAAACGCACCTCTTCGATGTGCACGACGTGTTTCACGTATCCCAACTCAAGAAGTGCCTAAGAGTACCGAAAGAACAAGTACCGATGGAGGAGCTAGAGCTTCAACAGGATCTGACCTACGCAGAACACCCAGTCAAAATCTTGGATGTAAAGGAAAGGATCACGAGAAACAAAGTGATCCATTGGTGCAAGGTACAATGGAGACATCACACGGAAGCCGAAACTACATGGGAACATGAGGAAGATCTCAAGGCAGAATTCCCTCATCTTTTCTCCACTCTATCGAATCTCGAGGGCGAGATTCATTTTAAGGGGGTAGGTTTGTAACACCATCAATTTTATTATCATGCATTGCATACATTTTTCATGTAGAGAAGCATTTAAAAAGAAGTAGAAATGGAGAAAGAACCATAGAAATGGAGAAAGAACCATAGAAATGGAAAAAGAACCATAGAAATGGAGAAAGGAATATATAAAATGGAGAAGGGAATATTGAAATGGAGAAAGGGACATAGAAATGGAGAGAATGGAAATAAGATAGCTGAATTGAGCCATTTCAAATTTTCCCAAAATCCCAATTTTTCCCCAAATTCCCGAAATTCCCCTAGAGGGAATTTCCCTCAAATTTGGAGGAATTTTCCCCCAAATTGGCTGCACCAAATTAGAGGGGAGACCCCTTGGCCGCAGCCCTTGAGCGGGGAGCCCCAGTCCCCCACCTCTAGGACTCTTTGTTGAAGTCCCCCACCTCTAGGACTCTTTGGTTATGTCCCCCACCTTTAGGACTATTTGGTTAAGTTCCCCACCTTTAGGACTCTTTGTACCCCACCACTAGGACTCTTTGGTTGAGTCCCCTACCTCTACGACTCTTTGTATCCACCCATAGGACTCTTTGGTTGAGTCCCATACTTCTAGGGCTCTTTGTTTCCACCCCTAGGACTCCTTTTCCCCCTTATAAATATAACCCCCACCCCCTGGCTGCACCCCTCTTTCTTTTGGTCGTCCCCCCTGCTGCCAAGCCTCCTTCCTTGCTGCCAAGTCGCCGAGTCCCCCCCCCCCCCTTGCCGGAATTTGGCCGTCGTCGAGCCCTGTCACGCCTCCCCGTTGCCGGAAAAGAAGCCCCCGACGTTCTGCCCTACCCGCAGCCCCATAATTCTCCACGGAAAATCCTCCGCTGCTGCCATTGCTAGGAGAGACGCCATGCCGCAAGGGAGAAGTAAGGTAGGTCTTCGTGACCCCTCTTACGACGTTGCCACTGTTTCTACACACCGAATTTCTTCGCCCCCTTCGAGCAGAAACTTCTGCGTGTGGACAGATCATGTTTTGGTCGATTTTTGATGGTGGAATTGATCTACATCTTGTGTCAAGATCATCACCACGTCCACACTTGATCCCAGCAACCTTTATCACCATAAAACCTCATGGAAGCCCATTAAAACATGCAAGAACACGTACAAACTGGTTTTATAAAACTGCACCATATGATTTGCATTCATCCACCTCATTGCATATTGAGTAAAGATTGTGCATGATAATTGATTGCTTTAAATCTTGTATGTGCGTGGTCGTGAGTAGAAGGACAAGCACAAGAGGCCGTCTACGAGGAACTACAGCACCAAGACTTTGAGACGCTTGAGCAACACGAACCACGGGAGCAAGGCGAGTGCCCCTTGACCATATTGATCCCATGTTTTGAAACAGTTTTATTTGCGAAAACTCGTATGCTTGTGTCAACTTGATGGGAAACCCTTTTATAGGAGTTTACTAGTTTTGTCAACCATCCTTCTCACCGGGAAAGTTGATGAGTGTAAAATCCCCAAAAAAGTTGTAGCAAGAAAAATTCAGCTCATGTACACTTAGAAAAAATGAGGGGAATTAAAACTTTGAATTATAACGGTGTAAGTTCAAAGTGAGGATTTAGACTTCCTAAAAACTTCCAAACATGGAGATCTAAATTCATAACTTGGATCTTCATAGTCAAAATATTCACCCTTCCAAATTTCAGCTCATTTGGAGGAGTTTCAATATTTGTTTGGGATTAAAAGGAGAAGCCCTCTAATCTGAATTTCAAATTCAGTTTCAAATTCCAATTCCCTCAATTTGCAAATTTGGTTCCATAAATGTGTTCTCCACATTTGAATTAGCAGCCATGCCAAAAATTAGAAACTTTGGAGTTGGTTTGCTATGTTTTTGGAACTATACAAAATGGAGAATTCAAATTCCATTTCAAATTCAAATGACCAAACCCAATTCAAACTTCACACCCGAATTCAAACTATTTGAATTCAGAAAGTTTAAACCATGACTTGGGGTGGAAGTATGGAATTTAATTCTGAGTAGCTTAGGTAAAAATATCAGTGGTAACTGGATAATAGTTTGTGGTGGTGGAACCCACATGTCAGCCACACACAAGTGCTGCCGCCTCAGCCGACGGCGGTCGAACAGCGGGAGCGCGCCAGCTCCCGGTTGAACCCATGCCCGAGGGAGAGCACCAAGCCACCTCCTGCTGCCTGGGTTTGCTCAGCTGGATCACGGCAAGGGGTGCACCGGAGCTGTTTCGCTATCCCTCAGCTATAACTCGCGCCTCAGCCGCTTTCTTTCGCTCAGAACACCGCCGCTGTTTCCTCCTGATCACGCCACAGCCACTGAGCTCGGTTGCTCGAGCGCCCAACAGCGAAGAGCTGCGCCCACCAGTGATCTAGCTATCCAGCCCCTCTCCTTTCCTGTCCCGAGCTCGATTGCACCAGAAATTTGCAAAGTAGCCACGGTTCTCGGGTGAACACTGAAAACCCGAGAGAGGTCTCCGTGGACAGCTCACCCCGAGCAAAATCACGCCAAAACAAGTCAGCCCCTCGGTGCACCCTCGACCCCAGCTGCCCGAGCGCAAAGCTCAGCCCTGGATGTTGATCACAGCAGAAGAATTTTGGGTTTTTCTCCCGGGCGGTACCAACTGACCCCAAGGTAGGAATTTGCCAAATTCTTCGTTAATTCATGTTCTCGTTGATTCAAACTGTGCACAAAGCTTCCTAACTACTTGGCGCACTTCCTCCCTCGATCTTATACCTAGATATGGGGGGTAGAGGGAGAATTTCCACGTCTTGACCATGGCATACCACCGGACCACATCGGGCGCACGGTGCCGATAGGGTTACAGCGATCCTCGATCAGTTTAGGCTCCCTGTCGAGCTTCTACATCTTCCACGGGTGCTCTAGAGCCAGAGAACCGATCATTTGGTGGAGGGATGAGGGTTCCCAACCTCGCCGGAGTTCAACACCCTGCTGTCACCGGTACGCGGTGGTTTCCGGTGAGCTACGGCCGCCGGCAACCATCCTAGAGTGTTCAGCACGGTCAATAATGGAGAAGCAGCCAGTTTGGGCCCGGGAGATGGCCGGGAAAGCCCTTCCCGCCAACCTCGCCGGAGCAGCGCCGCGGGCTCCTCTGTTTGGCGCGAGGAAGGAGAGAGAGCTGATGGGTGGGGCCCACAGACAGAATTTAAACATTTCCAGATTTTCTTAATCCAGTTCAAACTTTGGAGACCCATAACTTTGTGTAGAAAACTCCAAAAAGAGTGGGACCAATTTTATTGGAATCCTTAGGAGGAGTACTTCACAGAGGAACAAATTGTATGCTATGAAAATGCCCAGAAATTTCTGTAGAATTGTTTTTAGTAAATCATTTAGGGATTTATTACAGGAGCAATTCTTTATGAAATATTACCAAATTTGGGAAGATAATCCTTTTCATAGTGACTGATCTCCAGTAAAAATTGAGCTTCATTGGAGTTAATTTGCTGGGTCAAATTGTCTTCCAAAGTTCAGCCTTTATTCGAAAATTCAAATTTAAACAGAAACTTTTTCAGAACTCCTATCCAACTTCAAAATTTATATCTCTCTGTTGGTAGCTCCAAAAATTGTGAAACAAATTTTCTTAGAACCATGGAGACTTACCCTAATCATGTCATCCACTTTTAGCTATGTCAAATATCCTGATTTGGGCTCAAAATTCAGAGAAACCTTGTACTTGTAGGAATTTTTGGAGACTACATTGTGCAATGACATTTCTCCAAATTTTGCTCAGATCATTCTTAGAGAGTCTAGTATCCACTGTAAAAATCCTAAAGCCAATTAAGGATCCTAAATAGCAGTAGCTATGAATATAAGTTTACTTCTTATAAGTCCTTAATACTTATACATATATTTTGTGACATTTCATAATAGTGACCGAAGTTGAGGATGCACCGGAGCCTTTTGACGTCCTCCCACCAGAAGCTGACATCCCCTTTAACTCACAACCAGGCAAGTGTGAGGACCCACCGTCCTGATCATTCACGGGGACGGAGCACCTCGCCCAGGAATCGCATTGGGTGGTGTCGTGCGATGCGGCACCCAACAGCACACATAATAAAGCATCATATTACATACATCAGGCGGACGCTTACAAAGTGTAAATTTATACATGCTTCTCAAAATAAACTACAGCGGAAGACTATTACAACTCACGTCTCATACCTATGCTAAGCAACAGAGAAGGTGTCCAGCCCGCGGACCCTTCTCGCTAGCAACACTGTCATAATAGCAGCGGCAGGGGTTACCCTGAGTTCATCACTCGGAGAGCTCCGAGTCTCATCAGGTACCAGTACATCTCAGCGTACAGTTATTACCTGCAAAACAACTTGTGCAGTATCTGTGAGCACGAAGCTCAGCAAGACTGACACGTCACCCTAGTCATGAAACTCCATATGATGGAAATAGAGGGCTGATTATAGCAGTTTGCATAAACGATAAACTTGAGCTCAAGGAGAGTCCTTACTTCCAGTTTTAATCAACTTTTATATACCTCGCGCAACTTACATCGAGACTCCACAATCAAACAAGAAACGCTTCATCTCGATGTCACCTGCCCGAGGTGAAAGTAACTTTAGTGAACTACCCTAGACTCATACAGACCTTGCGCCATCAACGTCGAGACTCCACAATCAAACAAGTAACGCTTTGCCTCAACGCTACTAGCCCAAGGTGGAAAATAAATTTAGTGAAAGTGTTGATCATTCCTCATCTCCATTATGAGGATTACTCACGAAGAATGTTAAATGTTTCCCGGTTTATTACTTCGTCACGACGCAGAGAACAAGTATGCTCACTACCGCGAGCGACGGTGATTGCAATCAAAAAACACCCGGCTGACACGACACGTACGCCCATACTCGACGTTGCACACAGCAACCGTCACTGACGTCGTACGTGGCCACCTTTCACACGACACCCAAATGTCGAACCGGTCCCACCGACTGGGATTAAGTCTCTCTACGGCAAACCCTCGTAGAGCCGACTTCTCTATCCTTTCAGCATCGGCATCAGACGGTGAGGTATGCCTCGACACCCAGGTTAACATGTTACATCGGTTTCCTGGGTCCCATGTAGCCAGTATGCATCCGGTACACAACTCAAACTTGTCCAACGGGCCGCACACGGACGGGCCTTAATCGACTCAGACATAGACTAGGTTCACAGGACCACGTCCTTGAACCTTCCATCCGCTGCCCGGTCTCCATTCCCAACTATGAGGATCAATTCCCAACTCTTCCGATTGATCCCCCTTAATCCCGGTTCACGAGTAGGAAACTGCCCACTCGAGTTTTGCTTCTTTTAATCCACTTTTGTTGACTTGAGATCAGCAGTTATAAACAAGTGTTAACCTACTCTACATCATACTCCAGGGTTTTCTGGGTCATGCATTTGGAGTTTCATACCATCTAGACGTAATGCAATAAATAAGATGCTAGACGTATGAAGTGAATACAAATAAAAACTTATAAATTTGATGCAAACCGGGGCTTGCCTTTGTTTTGCAGGTGACTTATATATATATGCAGTTAGTGAAGATCACTCGGCTTGATCAAGTGCTGTCCTCCTTCCTTGATCTCCCCTCCGATGACTTGAAGTCCTTCACGTAGATGCTACACGTAATGCATATGCACAATTGTTTAATTGTAAAGACTTTGCTACAAGTTCCTATAATAAGTTTTTAAAACTGGAACTCTGTTCAAGAATTTAAAATGACACTGGTGCTAGTGATTTGGGTTTGGATCTAAACACATGATTAATGCTAAGTGGTTTCCCCCTCTTCTATATTGATCACCTTAGGAGGTTGAACAGAACAGGGGTGATCCAGAGCTCCAATGGAGCTGAGCATTTTCATGTGAGTTCCTTGTCACAAGAAAATCCTCTGGACCCAAAATTAGCACTTTTCATTGAGTGGTTTGTTCAGAATAATTTTCTAAGCAATTAAGCAAAGAAGAATTAATTCTGAGATCACACCCATATTCATGCCAAACTTAGTGAACTACAATTTCAATTATATCTCATAGAGTTGCATGAATTTTCCTAGCATTTTTGGAGCTAATATTTGCCCAGAACTGATTTTTCCAAGTCTTTGAAAATTCTCTGAAAAAGGTTTCTGCATTCAATTGAACACAGCATCTTCAAATCTGGATTGCTCTGATCAAATCATCTCCAATTGATCTGAAATTTTTACAGGTGTTCACTAATACCCTAAATACTATTCCGGAAAATTTTGAGGATTTTTGGATTTGCCAAACTCCTTCTAAAATTCTTTTGCTGAAAAGTTTAAAGAATTTTCCAGAATTATATAATGAGTTTCATACAATTTGGGTTGCAGATTTGGACAGAGCTGTTCCATACAAATCCAAACCAATTTGAATCACTAAATTTGGGGCTTCCTAACAATAGTTATGAGGTTCTAAAGTTTGGGGGAAAATTCTGAAATTGAACTCTGTTTATTTTTCCAATTTTCAGAGACATAAAGAATTAACACCACATTTGGCCAAGCAAATGAGGTCCAATGATTCTGAAATTTTTACTGGAGTTCACATATTTTTGGGGGAATCCCCTGCCCAAATTTGGGGATTTTCAAATACACAGAACTCCTGGAAGAATTCCCACAAGATTTTTTATATGAATTAATGAGCCAAAACCAGGGATTTTCATAAATATTGGGCTGTACCCCTGGATAGTACTCTCTTAGAGGAATCCAACAAAATTTATCTCACTATTTTTGGAGCTTCCTACACAAAGTTATGCATTTTACAAGTTTGCACAACTCTGTTTGATTTTAAACAGCACAGTCACACGTGGGGCCCACGGGTCAGGTGCTTCTTCAACCTCCCGCCAGAGCCCGCGGGTGCACACCGGCAGAAAACTTGGCATGGCTCGTTCTCTCTCATTTCTCCACCAAATGAGCTCCGGTTTCGCCCTACATGCTCCTGGGAACGTGGCGCAGCTGCCGGGCAAGTTTTCCCCGCGTGAAAACGGCTGCAGGTGGGTCGGCACCGGCGGGGCGGCTCGGGAGCTCGACATGGACGCGTTCCAGCGTGTCCAAAGAATCTCCCGGCGAGCTACGATGTCCTACAGCATCCTTATGGTCCTAGGAACATGGAACGGAGATCAAATCGTGCAGAAAATGGCTGCAACCTAGTCGTCACCGTGGGCCGTGGCAGTTTTGGCCGCCGGCGACGATTTCTCGTCGCCCGGGGCATAGGAGGGTCGGTTTTCTTTGGTTTTTGGCGTGGGAGTGCGCTAGGGCATCTAGTTGCTGTGATTTGAATTGTAGGAGGTATGATCAATCGGTTTGAGAGAATTTCACGAATTAATCAAGGTCTGTTCTATATGTGCGCCGGTACCAAAATTCAAATTCCGGCGAGCCGGCATCGGGGGAGAGCAGGGGGACGATAGGATGAGGATCAGTACCTCCTGGCGCACCTCTGTGGCCTATTGAGCATGCCGGAGAGGAACGGGACTGGCCGGGAGACGAGTAGCAGCGGAGGCGGCAGCATCTGTCGAACTTTCGTGCGAGGGGGGCAACAAACAGAATTTGCCTCGGGTCTGTGGGCAACAGGACGCGGCTGGGGTGATAAGGAGGGAGGAGACAGCTCGCCAGCACAGAGATCGCAAGGAGGAGGTGGCTTCGGCCTGCCCCGGTGTCGCACGGTGAGGAAACCCGAGTTCTGTTTCGGTGGCGCGGTTCCTTCACGTGCAGGAAGAAAAACAGGGACCGGGCACTGTCAATGAAGATCTTTTGCACACCAAATCCCCTCCATGACATGTGGACCCCACTGCCCAACTTATCTCCCCACAATTTTCTCACAAATACCCTCATAATTTGGCAAATGCTGGAACTCAAATGGTGGAAATTCAAATCTGAATTGTGTGTGGTTATTTGGACAAGTTTTATCCAAATTCAAAAGATTATTTGAATTCCTTGCAAATTTATGTCCATTTGGCAAATGGATAGCAACATCTTCAAAAATTCATGAGACTTTGCCTACCCCCTATTTGGACCTAAAGAATTCAATATGAACTCTGATATTTGATTTGGCTGCTGAAATTGAGGTTTCTCAAACAACAGTTTGAATTTCCTTTTTGCAAAGGGCTTACTTTGCCTTGAAGTAAACCCTTGAATTCAAACTGAATATTTAAGCCCTCTTTTGTGATGACCCTTTTGAATTTGGGTGAAACACTTTGGTTTTCTCCTAGCCCATGCTTGATCAACCTTGGTCCCAAGCTGAACCTTACAAATTCAGTTTTGGACCATGCCCCTCAAATTTGAATTTGAAGGTGATCTCAAACAAGGCTTTGAACAAATGGTATATGAGCTTAACATCCCTCTCATTTTGGAACTTAAGCTCTTCAATACCTGAGGACTGCAATGATCATCTCATATATATGCTTTTGGACCATATGAACTTGACTGCTTTGCAAGGGTTCAAAAATGGGGTTTAAACTTCCCTCCCCTCTACTCATAGAGAATGTGCCTATGAGTTAGGTTTTGGGAGTTAAATTCTTCCCTAGGTTAACATGTGTGCAGTATGAGCTAAAGAACATTTTAGCTCTCCCCACATGCCCATGTTTGAGTTTATCATTATATGTGACATAACTCAAGTCATTCCCTTGCCTAACATGTATGAACTCAACATGATCATAGTTCATTCCCTTTTGGCTCACCCTCAAATCAGAAAGTTGCCACCACATTCTCCTCAATTCAAATGTATGAGGCTCCATGTGTATACAAAAGTTTGGCAGTAATTTGAGCTGAGCCTTTGAGACTAAAGACCTTATTTTTGTTCTTTCTCATGTACATGTATGATAACACATGAGTTTAACTCCACCTTGGTCCAACACCTTCAAAGGCATGCTTGAACCCACATGGTTGCACCTCATGCATACCATCACATGTGAGAAAGTTTTTGTAAGTCCTTTTTTTTTTCATGAACCAGAAACACGATGACGTTCAATCACCCGTTTCTTTGCATTCACGTTTTTGGGACTTTTACATTCCTCCCCCCTTAAAAAGAATCTCGTCCCGAGATTCCAATAGGTGAACAAGACGGGAAAGGTAATGCCAAGTGGTATGACGATAAAAACTCCGGATAGTTCATGCGGAGGTAATCTTTGCTCTCCATGTTATTTCTTCCGTGATATGATTAACCCACAGTACCTGGTAAAATCTTAATATTCGATTCCAGGTGTTCCGGATTCTTCTCATCGATAGTCTGAACCGGTCGCCTGGTGTAGGTACGATCCGGCTTCAACTAGTCAAGTTCTTCGGTATGAACGGCAATGGTAGCTTTAAGCCACTTCCATAGCTGTGACATATGAAACATGTCGTGAGCACCAGCAAGGCTTGCCGGTAGTTCCAGCCGGTAAGCTACGGGTCCACACATCTCCGTGATAACAAGTGGATCTAAGGCTTGGGGAGAAAAATCCCACCTTTACATCGGACCAGTGAATTCCTTTCATCGGAGACACGCAAAGACAACATGTTCTACGCCGTCGAAACGCAACGGTCGATGCCTTTGACCATCGTGATTTTGCTGTCGGGGTTGAACAGCCTCCAAGTTAGCTTCTACCGTTCGAACTCGGCCATCGGTTTTGTTGACAAATCAACCCTGAATAGTACTCTCAACACCTTACTCACACCTCTTCCATGGTGTGCGACATTTCCGACTGTAGAACTTCATCTTACGAGGTATAACTATATGGTTTTTAAACCATAAAGTACCCTCATTGCCCTTTATAGTGACGGCATTGAGTGAACGAAAATCAACACTTAATCTTAGTATCTCATTGTTCTTCTTAACGAACCGCGCAGAGCAACCCCATGGTGATGAGCTTGGTTGTGTAAAACCGTTGCTCATAAGTGTACTTAGTTGCTCCTGCAACTTTGCTAGTTCATTGGGTGCCATCTTACACAGCCTTCGTGAAATGGGTGTTGTTTCCGGCGTCAGTTCAATTCTGAACTTGACGTCTCGTTACCCGGCACTGCCCGGTAACTCATCAGAAACACATTGGATATTCACGTCCCACCGGAAAATCCTCGAGTTTAATCACTTCCGTGGGATAAGCCTAGCCCGTTCTCTTTGCTGTACCGAACGGACTCTTCTGTCCTCATCTAGATTTTGATCCGTTTAATCAGCATTTTCATAACTCAAGTCGAATACAAAAGTTAGAGTTAACTTCAGTATCTTTTTAACGAGTATTCATATGCCTTCAGATCATCTCTGGATCCAAAGTTATGATTGTTCAAAGTTGACAGAATTCTTGGATAAAATTTGCCAGCATCACCTTTGTATGTGGCTGACTTTATCACAGTTGTATATGAAAATACAACAAGAATCTGAACAACCTTTGAACTACAACAATGTTGCATATCTCATAACCTTTCCAACGGTGTATCACTGGTTCCCTAGGGATCTTTCTACAGGAAGTTATGGCTTAAAAACAGATAGGTCCAGAGAGGTTTTTGGTACTGTCCTGGTCCTGAACAGTTTGCCATCATCTGGACTTTTCACCAATTTAACTTATGATTTTGCTCTGGAGGTCTACAAGAGAGTTGTAGAGCACTTGAAAAGCTTTCCAGAACTGTATCATACACATTAATTGGTTAAAGCTACTCGGAGTTATTCTCTGTTAAAGTCCAGCAAAAATTTCTGCTAGAACAGAGCACTCTGTTTTTGAAATCTTTGATACCTAGACATTCTCTTATTTGAATCCTAGTTCAAAATAAGAGTTCAGTAACTAATATTTGTTTCAAACTTCCATTTTTAGTTGAAAGTTAGCTCATGAATCATTTCTTCATAGGGAAGAGATTATTATGGGTGGTACGGTGTCGATGCACCGTAAGAGCAATGTCGGTACTGCGTTCCCTTTCCAAAAGAAAATCCTAAACCGACTTATACCGGCATATACGTATGATCAGTGGCACTAAGACGGTCTCTCGCACACGCGTACTACACGGGATACGTACGTGGTTAGTACCTGCAAAAGATCACTCAATAGTGGTGGACTCAAAGTTTTTCTCATTTCAGGCAGTTTTATAATTGAAAGTAATTACGAACGCCCGTATCATTGTCATACGGCCGTCCTTGAGTTAAGTCACGTCTCAAGGTACGTGATCGTGTTTCAACACCACACGATGGGGAACCCGAGTATGTCATGAACGGGTCGTCACGGTTGGGAATGTTATCAACCCAACGGATACCACCTACTGCTCTGCAGGGCACGCCGATGGCAAGCGCTGCGTATGTCCTCCTGGGCTATTTCCAGACGAACACACTTTCGCGTTACTGACCACGCGATGGGGTCTCCGCTTACTTGCCTAATGCACGCTAGGGATCAGCGTTTCATATGAACTCAGGAACATGAAGAGTCCAAGAGTTTCATATTGACGTCTCACACCAAGCTGTGAGACCTATCCCTGAACTACTTTCCTCGTCAGGGGAGCTAACCGAAATTGAACCGCTTTCCGTGGCGTTCCTTACCATTCTTACCAAAACGTAGGTGCATCATTACAGAATCAAAATTCAGAATTATAACAAGTATGTTAGTACTGCCACTTTCAGTAACTATACTACTATAGTCCTTATGTGGGCCTACTATCGTTTCCTCACCGTATCTTAAGTTTTTGTCGTAATACGATCCTTATTCAGTGCGTTGTTACCAATGCGGATCTGATACCACGCTGTGAGGACCCACCGTCCCGATCATTCACGGGGACGGGGCACCTCGCCCGGGAATCGCATTGGGTGGTGCCGTGCGAAGCGGCACCCAACAGCACACATAATAAAGCATCATATTACATACATCAGGCGGACGCTTACAAAGTGTAAATTTATACATGCTTCTCAAAATAAACTACAGCGGAAGACTATTACAACTCACGTCTCATACCTATGCTAAGCAACAGAGAAGGTGTCCAGCCCGCGCACCCTTCTCGCTAGCAACACTGTCATAATAGCAGCGGCAGGGGTTACCCTGAGTTCATCACTCGGAGAGCTCCGAGTCTCATCAGGTACCCGTACATCTCAGCGTACAGTTATTACCTGCAAAACAACTTGTGCAATATCTGTGAGCACGAAGCTCAGCAAGACTGACCCGTCACCCTAGTCATGAAACTCTATATGATGGAAATAGAGGGCTGATTATAGCAGTTTGCATAAACGATAAACTTGAGCTAAAGGAGAGTCCTTACTTCCAGTTTTAATCAACTTTTATATACCTCGCGCAACTTACATCGAGACTCCACAATCAAACAAGAAACGCTTCATCTCGATGTCACTTGCCCGAGGTGAAAGTAACTTTAGTGAACTACCCTAGACTCATACAGACCTTGCGCCATCAACGTCGAGACTCCACAATCAAACAAGAAACGCTTTGCCTCGACGCTACTAGCCCAAGGTGGAAAATAAATTTAGTGAAAGTGCTGATCATTCCTCATCTCCATTATGAGGATTACTCACGAAGCATGTTAAATGTTTCCCGGTTTATTACTACGTCACGACGCAAAGAACAAGTATGCTCACTACCGCGAGCGACGGTGATTGCAATCAAAAAACACCCGGCTGACACGACACGTACGCCCATACTCGACGTTGCACACAGCAACCGTCACTGACGTCGTACGTGGCCACCTTTCACACGACACCCAAATGTCGAACCGGTCCCACCGACTGGGATTAAGTCTCTCTACGGCAAACCCTCGTAGAGCCGACTTCTCTATCCTTTCAGCATCGGCATCAGACGGTGAGGTATGCCTCGACACCCAGGTTAACATGTTACATCGGTTTCCTGGGTCCCATATAGCCAGTATGCATCCGGTACACAACTCAAACTTGTCCAACGGGCCGCACACGAGAACGGGCCTTAATCGACTCAGACATAGACTAGGTTCACAGGACCACGTCCTTGAACCTTCCATCCGCTGCCCGGTCTCCATTCCCAACTATGAGGATCAATTCCCAACTCTTCCGATTGATCTCCCTTAATCCCGGTTCACGAGTAGGAAACTGCCCACTCGAGTTTTGCTTCTTTTAATCCACTTTTGTTGACTTGAGATCAGCAGTTATAAACAAGTGTTAACCTACTCTACATCATACTCCAGGGTTTTCTGGGTCATGCATTTGGAGTTTCATACCATCTAGACGTAATGCAATAAATAAAATGCTAGACGTATGAAGTGAATACAAATAAAAACTTATAAATTTGATGCAAACCGGGGCTTGCCTTTGTTTTGCAGGTTACTTATATATATATGCAGTTAGTGAAGATCACTCGGCTTGATCAAGTGCTGTCCTCCTTCCTTGATCTCCCCTCCGATGACTTGAAGTCCTTCACGTAGATGCTACACGTAATGCATATGCACAATTGTTTAATTGTAAAGACTTTGCTACAAGTTCCTATAACAAGTTTTTAAAAATGGAACTCTGTTCAAGAATTTAAAATGACACTGGTGCTAGTGGTTTGGGTTTGGATCTAAACACATGATTAATGCTAAGTGGTTTCCCCCTCTTCTATATTGATCACCTTAGGAGGTTGAACAGAACAGGGGTGATCCAAAGCTCCAATGGAGCTGAGCATTTTCATGTGAGTTCCTTTTCACAAGAAAATCCTCTGGACCAAAAATTAGCACTTTTCATTGAGTGGTTTGTTCAGAATAATTTTCTAAGCAATTAAGCAAAGAAGAATTAAATCTGAGATCACACCCATGTTCATGCCAAACTTAGTGAACTACAATTTCAATTATAGCTCATAGAGTTGCATGAATTTTCCTAGCATTTTTGGAGCTAATATTTGCCCAGAACTGATTTTTCCATGTCTTTGAAAATTCTCTGAAAAAGGTTTCTCCATTCAATTGAACACAGCATCTTCAAATCTGGATTGCTCTGATCAAATCATCTCCAATTGATCTGAAATTTTTACAGGGGTTCACTAATACCCTAAATACTATTCTGGCAAAAGGTGAGGATTTTTGGATTTGCCAAACTCCCTCTAAAATTCTTTTGCTGAAAAGCTTTAAAGAATGTTCCAGAATTATATAATGAGTTTCATACAATTTGAGTTGCCGATTTGGACAGAGCTGTTCCATACAAATCCAAACCAATTTGAATCACCAAATTTGGGGCTTCCTAACAATAGTTATGAGGTTCTAAAGTTTGGGGAAAAATTCTGAAATTGAACTTTGTTTATTTTTCCAATTTTCAGAGACATAAAGAATTAACACCACATTTGGCCAAGCAAATGAGGTCCAATGCTTCTGAAAATTTTACTGGAGTTCACATATTTTTGGAGGAATCCCCTGCCCAAATTTGGGGATTTTCAAATACACAGAACTCCTGGAAGAATTCCCACAATATTTTTATTATATGAATTAATGAGAAAAAACCATGGATTTTCATAAATATTGGGCTGTACCCCTGGATAGTAGTCTCTTAGAGGAATCCAATAAAATTTATCTCACTATTTTTGGAGCTTCCTACACCAAGTTATGCATTTTACAAGTTTGCACAACTCTCTGTTTGATTTTTAACAGCACAGTCACACGTGGGGCCCACGGGTCAGGTGCTTCTTCAACCTCCCGCCAGAGCCCGCGGGTGCACACCGGCAGAAAACTTGGCATGGCTCGTTCTCTCTCTTTTCTCCACCAAATGAGCTCCGGTTTCGCCCTACATGCTCCTGGGAACGTGGCGCAGCTGCCAGGCAAGGTTTCCCCGCGTGAAAACGGCTGCAGGTGGGTCGGCACCGGCGGGGCGGCTCGGGAGCTCGACATGGACGCGTTCCAGCGTGTCCAAGGAATCTCCCGGCGAGCTACGATGTCCTACAGCATCCTTATGGTCCTATGAACATGGAACGGAGATCAAATCGTGCAGAAAATATCTGCAACCTAGTCGTCACCGTGGGCCGTGGCAGTTTTAGCCGCCGGCGACGATTTCTCGTCGCCCGGGGCATAGGAGGGTCGGTTTTCTTTGGTTTTTGGCGTGGGAGGGCGCTAGGGCATCTAGTTGCTGTGTTTTGAATTGTAGGAGGTATGATCAATCGGTTTGAGAGAATTTCACGAATTAATCAAGGTCTGTTCTATATGTGCGCCGGTACCAAAATTCAAATTCCGGCGAGCCGGCTTCGGGGGAGAACAGGGGGACGATAGGATGAGGATCAGTACCTCCTGGCGCACCTCTGTGGCCTCTTGAGCATGCCGGAGAGGAACGGGACTGGCCGGGAGATGAGTAGCAGCGGAGGCGGCAGCCTCTGTCGAACTTTCGTGCGAGGGGGGCAACAAACAGAACTTGCCTCGGGTCTGTGGGCAACAGGACGCGGCTGGGGTGATAAGGAGGGAGGAGACAGCTCGCCAGCGCAGAGATCGCAAGGAGGAGGTGGCTTCGGCCTGCCCCGGTGTCGCACGGTGAGGAAACCCGTGTTCTGTTTCGGTGGCGCGGTTCCTTCACGTGCAGGAAGAAAAACAGGGACCGGGCACTGTCAATGAAGATCTTTTGCACACCAAATCCCCTCCATAACATGTGGACCCCACTGCCCAACTTATCTCCCCACAATTTTCTCACAAATACCCTCATAATTTGGCAAATGCTGGAACTCAAAAGGTGGAAATTCAAATCTGAATTGTGTGTGGTTATTTGGACAAGTTTTATACAAATTCAAAAGATTATTTGAATTCCTTGAAAATTTAAGTCCATTTGGCAAATGGATAGCAATATCTTCAAAAATTCATGAGACTTTGCCTACCCCCTATTTTGGACCTAAAGAATTCAATATGAACTCTGATCTTCGATTTGGCTGCTGAAATTGAGGTTTCTCATACAACAGTTTGAATTTCCTTTTTGCAAAGGGCTTACATTGCCTTGAAGTAAACCCTTGAATTCAAACTGAATATTTAAGCCCTTTTTTGTGATGACCCTTTTGAATTTGGGTGAAACACTTTGGTTTGCTCCTAGCCCATGCTTGATCAACCTTGGTCCCAAGCTGAACCTTACAAATTCAGTTTTGGACCATGCCCCTCAAATTTGAATTTGAAGGTGATCTCAAACAAGGCTTTGAACAAATGGTATATGAGCTTAACATCCCTCTCATTTTGGAACTTAAGCTCTTCAATACCTTAGGACTGCAATGATCATCTCATATATATGCTTTTGGACCATATGAACATGACTGCTTTGCAAGGGTTCAAAAATGGGGTTTAAACTTCCCTCCCCTCTACTCATAGAGAATGTGCCTACGAGTTAGGTTTTGGGAGTTAAATTCTTCCCTAGGTTAACATGTGTGCAGTATGAGCTAAAGAACATTTTAGCTCTCCCCACATGCCCATGTTTGAGTTTATCATTTCATGTGTAACTCAAGTCATTCCCTTGCCTAACATGTATGAATTCAACATGAACTCAACATGATCATAGTTCATTCCCTTTTGGCTCACCCTCAAATCAGAAAGTTGCCACCACATTCTCCTCAATTCAAATGTATGAGGCTCCATGTGTATACAAAAGTTTGGCAGTAATTTGAGCTGAGCCTTTGAGACTAAAGACCTTATTTTTGTTCTTTCTCATGTACATGTATGATTACACATGAGTTTAACTCCACCTTGGTCCAACACCTTCAAAGGCATGCTTGAACCCACGTTGTTGCACCTCATGCATACCATCACATGTGAGAAAGTTTTTGTAAGTCCCTTTTTTTCATGAACCAGAAACACGATGACGTTCAATCACCCGTTTCTTTGCATTCACGTTTTTGGGACTTTTACAGCAAGCCCCAGTTTGCACTTAAGTACCTTTTATAAAGCTTTTTATTTGTATCACTTATGTCTAGGGTCAATGTTTGCATTAGAGTTAGGGTGATTGAAACCCCACTTGCATAGCCTTTTAAATCCTATAAAGGGTTGGGTAGTTTACAAACTCGACGAGTAGAGAATGCCATGCTAATGTATAGGATCTCGGTAGAAGTCGAGTGGTTGGAAGCTACTCGCGAGATAGTACTTATCACCCAGGATGAGAAGAGGTAGAAAATGGCTTAAGTTATGAAAATGAGACCCAGCAGGGGGGATAGGATGCAGTGGGCAGAGGTCTCACGTGCGTAGCCCTGTTGGTGTCGATTGAGGACCGTCCGTGTGCGGCCCTGCTGGACAAGTATCAAACAGTACCGGATGCATACTGGCATATGGGAACCAGGAAACCGATGTAATTGGTTAACCTGGGTGCCGAGGCTTACCCAACCGTAAATAGGAGTGGGTTGAGAGTAGCAAGGTGTAAATCTGCCGGTGGGCACAGTCACGCAACACGTGGGGACCTCCTGCCCGTTACGGATGGACGGTTCGGCATTTGGGTTGCCTTTGAAAGGTTGTTGCATACAACAGAGTAGGAAGGGGTGTGGAAGCACACTTCTGAAAGTGGGTGTATGTGACGTGTTATCCGGGTGTGTCTTGATTGCAATCACCGTCCCTCGCGGTTATTTGAGTACCCGCTTGTTCACTGCGCTGTGACGTAGTAAGAAGTGAAATAAGCCAATTGAATATGTTGTATTGAACTATTAATGTCTTAAAACCTTGTATGCTGTAGTTATAGAGCTAATTAATTTTATATTCCACTTTGGGCATCGCCACATCGGAGGAAAGCGTTTCTTGTTTGATTGTGGACTCCTGATGTGAGGGCTGCCTAAGGCTCATTAAACTGTTGCTATAAAACTGAAAGTAAGGATCCACATGTAGGCGTGTCTTTATTGCAAAGCCCGTTTCCTACCTTATACATCCTTGCATGTAGAGTTTCATGCCTAGGGTTGTCGGTTAAGACTTGCTGAGCCTTCGTGCTCATGGTTGCAACATTTGAGCTGTGTGCAGGTGAGAGTTATAAGGAAGGTTCCGAAGACAAGGCGATGCCCCTGTCGGGGTACACGGCCGAGCTGGAGCCCTGTACGCCGCCGTGATCTCCGGTTACTTGCTGCTAGTGAGTAGCGTCCCCAGGCTGGACGGCTGCACTTGTGCATAGTTAGGATGAGAGGCCATCTATGTATAATACTTCCGCTGTTAGTTAAGTTTTGTAAAAGACTTCCGCTGTTTTATATCATAAAAGTTTGTATGTTGTTCTTAATTCTTTTCGTGTGTGCTGTTGGGTGCCGCATCGCACGGCACCACCCTATGCGATCCTGGAGTGGGTAAACCACGGGGTGGTCCCCACAGTCGTGGTATCAGAGCCGCATTGGGAATAGCACGCTCGAAAAGAGCCTAATTTTGAAAATTTAGGAGTAGTCGAGTGAGGATTAGTCATTAAGCCCACATAAGGTCTATGATAGTAGTAGTTACTAAGGTGGAAAGACTAACTTATGTGTTATACATTCTGTAACGACGCTCCGACGTCAGGTAAGAGGTAAGGTACGCCACCGCAGGCCGATCAATTGCGGTATCTCGCCATACGAGCAATAGTATGGAAAGATATACCGTGGCTGGGCACGATCGTTAATATGAGTCTCGGAACCTCTCCATGGTTCTGAGAGCATATGAAAACGCTGATCTCCAGTGTGCATTAGGCAAAAGTGAGAATACCCCATCGTGTGGTAAGCAACACGATAGTATGCAACTCTTGAACGTTCAATGTTCAAAGGGCCATACGCAGCGCTCGCCATCGGCGTGCCTCAACGGTCATGAGGCAGTAGGTGGTATCCGTTGGGTTGATAAAATTCCCAACCGTGACGACCCGTTCGCGCTCTACTCGGGTTCCACGTCGTGTGGTGTGAAAACACGACCATGTACCTTGAGACGTGGCTTGACTCAAGGACGATCCGTATGGCAATGATACGGACCGTATGTTTTTATTATGATATGGAACTGCCTGAAATGTCAAAAACCCTTGTGTGCACAATTATTGTGTGTTTTTCTGCAGGTACACTAACCACGTTAGTGCATGACGTTTAGTAACCGTTTGTGAGTGACGTTCTTAGTTCCACCATTTGACACGTATATGCCGGAATACCGGCTTAGGATTTTTCTTTGGTGAGGAAACATAGTACCGAGACTGCATAAAAGGTTATTTTTCAAATAAAAGAGTTAAAATAAAGTTAGGATTCGATTTAGGGGTTATTGAACCTCCATATTGAACTAAGAGTCAATTGGAAGTATAGATTCAATCTAAAAAACTTAGCAATAACCTCCCCTGTTTTTGGCAGAAACTTATCTGAACTTAAACAGGGCATAACATATGATTGGTTAAATCAATGGAGGTGTGGGATACCATTCTGGAAAGTTATTGAAGTCCTATACAACTTTTCTGTAGAGCTCCAGAACAGAATCTCCCTCCAAAGGGATGAAAATCTGAGATGAGTAGGTACTGTCAAGAAACAGGGCAAACCAAAATGCTATCTGGAGTTTCCTGTACTTCGACCACAACTTCCTGTAGAAAATTTTCTAAGGGTCAAGAAAGACACCGTTGGAAAGTACAGGAAATGTTCTACAACTTTGTTGTTGAACCCTAGTCCAGATTTTGCCTCTATAGTGGTCAAAACTGTTGAACTATCCAGACTGGTCAGCTGGACCAGAAGCTGGACAGTGAGCACCATGTTGAAGTGTTTCAACTGAAACACTTAGTTTCACAACTCGACGTCCAGTGGATGTTGTAAAACAGCGAGTTGGAGTTGAAAGGTTTATGCATTCCACATATCACTTAGAGCAAGTGCATGTTTGGGTCCAGTGCAATAGCGATGAATTACGCATGCTAACACACTTCACATCCCGTGGTGACCCGATGGTCGAAATGAACTTTTCACCCATAAAGTTCAATACTTTGGAACTCGATCATGTGACCCGGTCCAGGGATGTATATGTTGTATAAAGTTTATACTTTATCCATATGTGTGATTGTTATGCGCATTATTTATTCCATTCTCGCAACTATTGTATAGACTGGATAAGCTAAACCAACATGTGCTGATCATTTGAACGATGTGAATGCAGAATGGTGCGTACACGGTCCACGCAAGAGGAGGGAGGTCCGAGTCAAGTTCGTGGTGACGAGTCTCCACCTCCGGACCAAACCACGATGCAGCAGCAACCACCTCCTCCACCGCCAGAACTTCCAAGAAATCTTGCGGAGGTTCTCGCCGCAGTGCTCGGCTCGCGCGACGAGCAAACCGAGCTGCTGCGGATGTTGGTGCAGCAGAATGCATCCCATCAGGGAGGACACCCAGACAATGGGCAGCACCAGCCCCAACAAAGTTCTTATTCAGAATTCCTGGCGACCCATCCACCAGTCTTTACAAAGGCCGAAGAGCCTTTGGAGGCGGACAGCTTTATCCGCACTCTGGAGGCGAAGTTCGGGCTGCTACGATGCACCGAACACCAGAAGGCGCTGTACGCAGCGCGACAGCTTCAAGGAGAAGCCGGTACATGGTGAGCGAACTACACCGCCTCCTTACCGGCTGGCCATGCTGTCACATGGACGGAGTTCCGGGAGGCGTTCCGCGCCTATCACATACCCCCCGGTGTTATGGAGAGGAAGCTCCAGGAGTTCTTGGCGCTGAAACAAGGCGAGAGGAGTGCACATGAGTACTCCAGGTTATTCAACCGGCTGGCGCAGTATGCGCCAGGGTTTGTGGGAACGGAAGGCGACAAGCAAAATGTGTTCTTCCGGGGGCCTGAATTCAAAGATGAAGGTCCATGTTGCCCAAAGCAATCGCGGCACATTCAACGACCTAGTTAATGCCGTGACTCTACAAGAGAATGCTCAGCGCGAGCACGGTTCGGACAAGAGGAAACGCAGCGCGCTGACGAGCAGCAGTGGTGGGACGCCACAGAAATACCGTGTGGTGTATCGCTCACCATCCGGTCAGAGATGGCAGCCACCGGCTTGACCGCCTCAGTTTCGCGGTCGACAATATAACGCGCCGGGCTTCCGACCAACATATCCACCACAGAAACAGCAGCAGCAAAGGATGGTCCCATGTGCGCCTCAGTTTCAGCAACGTGCACCGGGATTCCGTCCTCAAGTCGGCGGGACCCCGACAACTTACACGTGCTACACGTGTGGCCGTGTCGGGCATATTTCAAGGGACTGCCCCGAGCCGTGTCAGGACAGGGGTGCAGCACCGTACCAGGGTGCTAATTAGCCCCGTAATCAGCCTAAGAAACCAGCACCAAAACCCGGCAACGTCCACCACTTAGCCATCGAAGACATGCCAGAAGGCGAACCCATCCTCGCGGGTACGTTCTCCTATTTAGATCATCCTGTAGTCATACTTTTTGACTCCGGTGCCACCCATAATTTCATAAGTCAGTCTTATGTTATTAAATATAAATTGCCTATCATTCCCACAAATAATTCATACTTCATATGTTCTCCGGGTGGGAAAATAACAGCTGATAGAATGGTCTATAGGGCACCATTACAGTTGGTTGGAAATCTATATCCGACTTCTCTAATCATGTTAGAGAGTCAAAAACTTGATGTTATTTTAGGAATGTCATGGCTACATTGCCATGGTGCTGTTCTTGACATCATTCCACGTGTGGTTCATTTAAACTCTCCACTTCATGAACCACATGTTCTTATTCTTGACCATCCGGTTCAAGAAGATCCAGCCACACATAACACGGAAGCCATAAAACTTGAGGATATTCGTGTGGTCCGTGAATTCCCGGATGTCTTTCCGGATGATCTTCCGGGCATGCCCCCCGAAAGAGATGTCGAGCTCAAGATTGAACTTGTACCTGGGACGACACCGATCTCACGGAGACCGTACAAGATGGCTCCGAACGAGCTGGCTGAACTGAAGGAGCAGCTCAACGATCTAATGAAGAAGGGTTTCATTCGACCGAGTTCCTCGCCATGGGGATGCTCGGCGCTGTTTGTGAAGAAGAAGGATGAAACCTTGAGGTTGTGTGTGGACTACCGACCTCTCAACGCCGTCACCATCAAGAATAAATATCCACTGCCCCGCATCGATATTCTCTTCGATCAACTTGTGGGTGTGAGTGTATTTTCGAAGATGGATCTTCGCTCCGGATATCACCAAATCAAGATCTGAGCAGAGGATATTCCGAAGACGGCCTTCTCGACGAGATATGGGTTGTATGAATACCTCGTCATGTCCTTTGGTCTCACCAACGCCCCGGCACACTTCATGTATCTCATGAACTCAGTGTTCATGCTGGGGTTGGACAAGTTTGTGGTGGTGTTCATAGATGACATCATGGTTTACTCGAAGTCTGAAGAGGAACACGCCAAACACTTGCATATCGTGCTTCAACGATTGCAAGACCATAAACTTTATGCCCAGTTCAGCAAATGCGAGTTTTGGATCAGCCAAGTGCCATTCCTTGGTCACCTTATTTCTGCAGAAGGCATTGCAGTTGACCCAAGCAAAATCGAACAAGTGCTGAAATGGAAATCCCCCACATCAGTCCACGAAGTCAGGAGTTTCCTCGGGTTAGCAGGATATTACCGGAGATTCATACCGAACTTCTCCAAGCTTGCTAAGCCGATGACTGAACTGTTGAAGAAGGGCATCAAATATGTTTGCATCTCAGCTTGTGAAGAAGCTTTCCAAGCATTAGTGAAGCATCTTACAACAGCCCCGGTGTTAGCTCAACCGGATACAACCAAGCCCTTCGACGTATATTGTGATGCGTCCTGCATCGGGCTTGGCTGTGTATTGATGCAAGGAGGAAGAGTGGTTGCCTATGGCTCACGTCAACTTCGTAACCACGAGCAGCACTATCCGACTCATGATCTTGAGCTCGCTGCTGTGGTGTTGGCATTGAAAATGTGGATGCACTATTTGCTTGGGAACTTAGTTCACCTCTACACCGACCACAAAAGTCTGAAATATATATTCACTCAAAAGGAGTTGAATATGCGGCAACGGAGATGGTTAGAGTTGATCAAAGACTATGATATAGAGATTCACTACCATCCCGGGAAGGCAAACATGGTTGCCGACGCCTTAAGCTGCAAATCTCATGTCAACAATCTGTCCATCACCCCACCTGAATAGGAGGAGTCAAGTCTGTACTTGGTTCCATATGGGGCGTTATATAGTCTTGCTCTCGTCCCGACCATAATAGAGGAGATTATGGAAGCTCAGAAGAAAGACATGGGGATGTCGCACATTCGAAGAAGTATGAAGAACGGCGAAATGAAATGGTTCCGAAGAGATGAACACGACACTCTATGGTTTAAAGACCGTATAGTAGTACCCCGTGACATGAAGCTTCGGAAGAATATCTTGGACGAAGCTCATTTGTCCAAGTATTCTATTCATCCGGGCAGCAACAAGATGTACCAGGATCTGAAAACCAGGTTTTGGTGGACACGGATGAAAAGAGAAAATCGCGAAGTACGTATCCAAATGTGATACGTGTCGGCGAGTGAAAGCCGACCATATGCGTAAAGCCGGACAGCTGCAACCATTGAACATTCCGGCATGGAAGTGGGAGAATATCAGCATGGACATCATTGTTGGTTTACCTCTCACGTCTCACAAACATGACTCGATTTGGGTGATAGTCGATCGACTAACAAAGTCGGCTCATTTTATTCCCGTACATACAAAGCACGTGGCCAAGCAATATGCGGAGCTGTACATTGCAAAGATCTTGTGCTTGCACGGTGTCCCCCGCTCCATTATTTCAGATCGCGGTGCGCTGTTCATCTCTCGGTTTTGGGAACAGCTGCATGCATCATTGGGGACCAAACTGATCTGAAGCTCCGCGTATCACCCGCAGACGGATGGTCAAACTGAATGAGTGAATCAAGTGCTTGAAGACATGCTATGCGCTTGTGCCATCCACCACGGCATGAATTGGGACGATCATTTGCTGTTGCCGGAGTTTTCTTACAACAACGACTATCAAGCTAGCATCAAGATGGCGCCGTATGAATCTCTCTACGTCCGGAAATGTCGCACACCTCTCAACTGGTGCGAGTCCGGCGAGCAAGTTATCTACAGCATCGAACTTGTGAATGAGGCTGAAGAACGAGTGCGAATAATACAAGCCAATCTCAAGGCTGCTCAATCTCGTCAGAAGAGCTATCCGGATAAAAGACCCCGCCCTCTCCACTTCGACATCGGGGACCATGTTTATGTCCATGTGTCTCCGATGAAGGGAGTTCACCGTTTCGGAGTGAAGGGTAAACTTGTGTCACGGTTCATTGGTCCGTTCGCCGTCATTGAAAGATACGGACCCGTGGCCTATCGATTGGATTTACCGGCGTCGCTCGCAGGGATTTGCAATGTCTTCCACATCTCTCAGCTGAGGAAGTGCCTCAAACCCTCCGCTGAAATCCACACTGAAGACATAGAAGTTCTTCAACCAGACCTCACGTACACGGAGTATCCAATCCGGATTATCGATGAAAAGACCCGCGCCACAAGAAACCGGACCTTATGGTTCTACAAGGTCTTGTGGAGTAACCATACCGCTGATGAGGCGACATGGGAAAGCGAGGACTATCTCCAAACATATTATCCGGACTTGCTATCATCGTATACCCGGTAAAGTTTTCACACTTTGCATTTCTTTTAGAATCTCGGGACAAGATTCTTTTTAAGGGTGGAGGGATGTAAAATCCCCAAAAAAGTGGTAGCAAGAAAAATTCAGCTCATGTACACTTAGGAAAAATGAGGGGAATTAAAACTTTGAATTATAACGGTGTAAGTTCAAAGTGAGGATTTAGACTTCCCAAAAACTTCCAAACATGGAGATCTAAATTCATAACTTGGATCTTCATAGTCAAAATATTCACCCTTCCAAATTTCAGCTCATTTGGGGGAGTTTCAGTATTTGTTTGGGATTAAAAGGAGAAGCCCTCTAATTTGAATTTCAAATTCAGTTTCAAATTACAATTCCCTCAATTTGCAAATTTGGTTCCACAAATGTGTTCTCCACATTTGAATTAGCAGCGATGCCAAAAATTAGAAACTTTGGAGTTGGTTTGCTATGTTTTTGGAACTATACAAAATGGAGAATTCAAATTCCATTTCAAATTCAAATGACCAAACCCAATTCAAACTTCACACCCGAATTCAAACTATTTGAATTCAGAAAGTTTAAACCATGACTTGGGGTGGAAGTATGAAATTTAATTCTGAGTAGCTGGGGTAAAAATATCAGTGGTAATTGGATAACAATTTGAGGTGGTGGGACCCACATATCAGCCACACACAAGTGCTGCCGCCTCAGCCGACGGCGGTCGAACAGCGGGAGCGCGCCAGCTCCCTGTTGAACCCACGCCCGAGGGAGAGCACCGCGCCACCTCCTGCTGCCTGGGTTTGCTCGGCTGGATCACGGCAAGGGGTGCACCGGAGCTGTTTCGCTATCCCTCAGCTATAACTCGCGCCTCAGCCGCTTTCTTTCACCCAGAACACCACCGCCGTTTCCTCCCGATCACGCCACAGCCACTGAGATCGGTTGCTCTAGCGTCCAACAGCGAAGAGCTGCGCCCACCAGTGCTCTAGCTATCAAGCCCCTCTCCTTTCCTGTCCCGAGCTCGATTGCACCAGAAATTCGCAAAGTAGCCACGGTTCTCGGGTGAACACTGAAAACCCGAGAGAGGTCGCGGTGGACAGCTCACCCCGAGCAAGATCACGATAAAACAAGTCAGCCCCTCGGTGCACCCTTGACCCCAGATGCTCAAGCCCAATGCTCAGCCCTGGACGTTGATCACAGCAGAAGAATTTCGGGTTTTTCTCCCGGGCGGTACCAACTGACCCCGGGGTAGGAATTTGCCAAATTCTTCATTAATTCATGTTCTCGTTGATTCAAACTGTGCACAAAGCTTCCTAAATACTTGGCGCACTTCCTCCCTCGATCTTAGACCTAGATATTGGGTGTAGAGGGAGAATTTCCACGTCTTGACCATGGCGCACCGCCGGACCACATCGGGCGCACGGTGCCGATAGGGTTACAGCGATCCTCGATCAGTTTAGGCTCCCTGTCGAGCTTCTACATCTTCCACGGGTGCTCTAGAGCCCGAGAACCGATCATTTGGTGGAGGGATGAGGGTTCCTGACATCGCCGGAGTTCAAAACCCTGCTGTCACCAGTGCACGGTGGTTTCCGGTGAGCTACGGCCGCCCGCAACCCTCCCAGAGTGTTCAGCACGGTCAATAATGGAGGAGCGGCCAGTTTGGGCCCGGGGGATGGCCGGGAAAGCCCTTCCCGCCAACCTCGCTGGAGCAGCGCCGCGGCCTCCTCTGTTTGGCGCGAGGAAGGAGAGAGAGCTGACGGGTGGGGCCCACAGACAGAATATAAACATTTCCAGATTTTCTTAATCCAGTTCAAACTTTGGAGACCCATAACATTGTGTAGAAAACTCCAAAAAGGGTGGGACCAATTTTATTGGAATACTTAGGAGGATTACATCACAGAGGAACAAATTGTATGCTATGAAAATGCCGAGGAATTTCTGTAGAATTGTTTGTAGTAAATCTTTTAGGGATTTATTACAGGAGCAATTCTATATGAAATATTACCAAATTTGGGCAGATCATCCTTTCCATAGTGACTGATCTCCAGTAAAAATTTGAGCGTCATTGGAGTTCATTTGCTAGGTCAAATTGTCTTCCAAAGTTCTGCCTTTATTTGAAAATTCAAATTTAAACAGAAACTTTTTCAGAACTCCTATCCAACTTCAAAAATTCATATCTCTCTGCTGGTAGCTCCAAAAATGGTGAAATAAATTTTGTTAGAACCATGGAGACTTACCCTAATCAGGTCTTCCACTGTTAGCTATGTCAAAGCTCCTGATTTGGGCTCAAAATTCAGAGAAACCTTGTACTTGTAGGAATTTTTGGAGACTACATTGTGCAATGACATTTCTCCAAATTTTGCTCAGATCATTCTTAGAGAGTCTAGTATCCACTGTAAAAATCCTAAAGCCAATTAAGGATCCTAAAGAGCAGTAGCTATGAATAGAAGTTTACTTCTTATAAGTCCTTAATACTTATACATATATTTTGTTACATTTCATAATAGTGACCGAAGTTGAGGACACACCGGAGCCTTTGGACGTCCTCCCACTAGAAGCTGACTTCCCCTTTAACTCGCAACCAGGCAAGCCCTGGTTTGCACTAAATTACCTTTTATAAAGCTTTTTATTTGTATCACTTATGTCTAGGGTGAATGTTTGCATTAGAGTTAGGGTGATTGAAACCCCACTTGCATATCCTTTTAAATCCTATAAAGGGTTGGGTAGTTTACAAACTCGACGAGTAGAGAATGCCATGCTAATGTATAGGATCTTGGTAGAAGTCGAGTGGTTGGAAGCTACTCGCGAGATAGTACTTATCACCCAGGATGAGAAGAGGTAGAAAATGGCTTAAGTTATGAAAATGAGACCCAGCAGGGGGGATAGGATGTAGTGGGCAGAGGTCTCACGTGCGTAGCCCTGTTGGTGTCGATTGAGGACCGTCCGTGTGCGGCCCTGCTGGATAAGTATCGAACAGTACCGGATGCATACTGGCATATGGGAACCAGGAAACCGATGTAATTTGTTAAACTGGGTGCCGAGGCTTACCCAACCGTAAATAGGAGTGGGTTGAGGGTAGCAAGGTGTAAATCTGCCGGTGGGCACAGTCATGCTCCACGTGGGGACCTCCTGCCCATTACGGATGGACCGGTTCGGCATTTGGGTTGCCTTTGAAAGGTTGTTGCATACAACAGAGTAGGAAGGGCTGTGGAAGCACGCTTCTGAAAGTGGGTGTATGTGACGTGTTATCCGGATGTGTCTTGATTGCAATCACCGTCCCTCGCGGTTATTTTAGTACCCGCTTGTTCACTACGCTATGACGTAGTAATAAGTGAAATAAGCCAACTGAATATGCTGTATTGAACTATTAATGTCTTGAAACCTTGTATGTTGTAGTTATAGAGCTAATTAAGTTTATATTCCACTTTGGGCATCGCCACATCGGAGGAAAGCGTTTCTTGTTTGATTGTGGACTCCCGATGTGAGGGCTGCCTAAGGCTCATTAAACTGTTGCTATAAAACTGAAAGTAAGGATCCACATGTAGGTGTATCTTTATTGCAAAGCCCGTTTCCTACCTTATACATCCTTGCATGTAGAGTTTCATGCCTAGGGTTGTCGGTTAAGACTTGCTGAGCCTTCGTGCTCACGGTTACATTATTTGAGCTGTGTGCAGGTGAGAGTTATGAGGAAGGTTCCGAGGATGAGGCGATGCCCCCGTCGGGGTACACGGCCGAGCTGGAGCCCTGAACGCCGCCGTGATCTCCGGTTACTTGCTGCTAGTGTGTAGCATCCCCGGGCTGGACGGCTGCACTTGTGCATAGTTAGGATGAGAGGACATCTATGTATAATACTTCTGCTGTTAATTAAGTTTTGTAAAAGACTTCCGCTGTTTTATATCAAATAAAAGTTTGTATGTTGTTCTTAATTCTTTTCGTGTGTGCTGTTGGGTGCCGCATCGCATGGCACCACCCTATGCGATCCTGGAGTGGGTAAACCATGGGGTGGTCCCCACAATGAGTCGGGTATGGTCCTTTTTCCTTTTAGCTTCGCTTAATTTACGGGATACGGGAAGCTGAAATAAAACATGGTTAGCTACTGCACTCATATGAATAATGATGATGATAACTTGATGAGGTCAATGAGCATGGAATAAGGGAGATCTAGGCAAGATTGGTTCGTGGATGTTGCTGAATGAGATGGTGGTTTACTTGGCGTAGATCTTAGGACCGGTTCATGTGAGCACATGCCAGGAAAATAGTGCCACCACAAGGCCAAATATGGGTGCGGCTTAGCTGACTAATTAGGTGTGTTGCTAGCTTGTTATGGACCGTTGGATGACGCGGGGAATGGGAGTCGAGAGGGACTGCCCTGGGAACTGCATGGCAGAATAGGGGGCCCGTGGGTGGGAGAGTGGAGATTCGAGCCTGCCGGTAAAACCTCAATGGATATTTGGGTATGGTCATTGGGATTGGTTTTGGGAGTGTTTTGAGTCATAACAATGAGTTTGGTTTCAGTTATATGAATATGAGATGGTTATGAATATTTATGAGCATGATATGAACTTGAGAAAGATTAATGGCTTGTTGAGACTTGACAAATGGTGAATTATGGTGAAGGATTGCTGTTTTACTTGGTTATATTTGGATTAAAATCACCTAGAAATAGTTGCTGTTTTTACCATGTTTGTGAAATAAAATTTGCTTGCTGCAATGAGACTTTTTATTCCCTACCTTGTTTTTAGCTACATGTCATACTTTTCCCGCACTTGCTGAGTATGACATGTACTCACACCTTGCATTCCTACATATACATCAGCTACAGGAGAAGAATATTTTGAGGACCATGTGAAGTACTAGGCGTGCGCACTACCATGAACATGCCTATGGAGTTGAAGTTGGAGCCTTCTGTTTTAGTTATTTTCTGCTGTCGTTTAGAGTCTTCCTCTGCAAGAATAAGATAGACATTCATGAGTGAGACAATGAGTCGATGTAATAAAGTACTTAAACATTATTCTTACGTGGTTATATTCTGAATTTCAGTTTGTGGAATACATGTGTATGTGTGATGAACATCCTGGGCACACATATGCATTCACTTGGCGGGGGGGGCGGCGGAGGAGCGCGGGAACGCGAGATAGACGAAGTACCCACGGGCCCCACATGTCAGCCTCTGTTTTCCTCGAGCTGGATCTTCTGTGCCGTGGTATCGGGTGTGGTTACGCACGTTTAAAACTGTGGCCCCATGTGTCTTCGCTTCTGGTGGTGCCACATCGCCGGTGGACCCCGTGGTCAGAGTTTTAAAGTTTTCACAGTTTCCCTTTTTCCAGATTTTCCCTAAACTTTATAAGCCCGTAACTTTTGCTAGGAATGTCCAAATTTAGTGAACCAAATTTTGTTGGATTCATCTCTCCGAGTACATTCCAGCAAAACAAGTTTCAGTCCTTGAAACACATTATTTTTCCAGAATTAATTCCCTCAATTTTAAACTGTGGGGAATTTTAACTGGAGATCCACTTTGTGGAAAACTCCCAAATTTGGCCAGGATGTTCATTTTAATATCCTTGAGTCACATGAGTGTAGACTATAAACGCTATTTTGTTGTAATTATGTTCATAAACAAGTAACGTAATAAAACTTAGCTTCCGCTTTATGTATTAATCTGTGCGTTATCCGGTGTTATATATCACAACACCCCTCAGTGAGAGCCTGGAATGTCGGGACCATCGGGTCCTCACATCGTGGCCTCAGAGCTCCGTTGAGGTTTAACACACTGAAAAAGACTAGATTTTCAAAACCTCGGTGACGAACGAGTATTAGCCAACATAAGGACGTTATTAGTGTATAGAAAGTGGCAGTACTAACCTATTTGCTATGTCGGTAAATCATGCATCTCGAAACTTTCTATGTCTTAGGGGGTGCATGTATGCGCTGTCCACCAGTGCGCACAATCTTAACGGTGGAGCCTCACGGTTGGAAGGTAACCCGGCCAGCTTAGGTATCCTCTACGACTCTTCATGTCGTTTGGGGTATTCGAGCAACGCCGGTCCAACCGGCGTGCTACGGGCAAGTAGGTGGAAACCACGTCACCTGGTTGGTAACGTGAACACGTAGCTCAAGGCGTGTTTGGCTTGAGAACACCTGTGTGACTGACGACAGACAGGTGTATGAAACTGTTATGGAGCCGGGTTCAGTGTGCAACTGAACCTGATAATTGTGTGGTTCTATGCAGGTAGTCTAACCAGGATTTAGTATCCAAGTAGAACAGGTGTGCGAGAGTCGCTTAGTGGCACTGGATTAACGAAGCCGGTTAAAGCCGGTATAGGGTTTTCTTTGTGAGGAACGTAGTACCGGCATGCTATGGTGACGCTTCGATGTCACAGTACTCTAAATGATGAACCTCATTGTAAAAGCTGAATTTTTTTTATACAGAGCACTAAAAAGATCATTAAAACTTCTTCTCTTGATCTGAATTTCAAAATTAAGCAAGTTTCAACTTATGTAAGACTAGGAACAGAGTCCTCTGTTTTTAGCTGAAATAATGCTGAAGTTATATAGAGTGTAGAGGTTGAGTTCTTTCGACATTGGGGTGGTATGATACATTTCTGGAAAATTTTGGAAGATTTCGACAACTTTTATGTTGATGTCCAGAGGTGTTTCATCCCTTAACTTGTCAAAATCATCAGTAGAGTTGAAACTGTCCAGAAAACAGGGCAGAGTAAATACTCTCTGGAATTCTCTGTAAAATGACCATAAATTTCTGCATAAAAATCAAAAAATAGAAAATGATACGTTTATGAACAGTTCATGAGATAAGTTACACCTTTGTAATACAAAGTTTGGTCAAATTATGCGCAGAATTAACTGGAATTCTTGGATCAAGTCAGCACCTCAAGCAGGGAGGTGCTGCCCAATTTTCACCAGAAATTCTGTCAACTTTAACATCTCATAACTCCTGAACCAGAGCACATCTGAGGGAATAAAAATGCATTTTGAAAAGATGTTGAAGATAACTTTAACTTTTATTTATAACTCCAGAACTGATTTTGCCCTTAACATGGTATAAATCTGGTTAGAAGGGAAACTGGTCAGTACTGTCAGTTTGGGCAGCAGACCAGAAATCAAATTTATTCTAAGTTTGATTTATGTTTCCAAATTTTATGAGTTCAATGACATGTTTTATGTTATAACTCACTGTTTTAGTGTTGAAATGAATATTTGACCGTTTCAAATATTTTTCTACAGATGGAAGCCGATAAACAACTGGAGAATGGATGTGTGGTGTCCCACTGTTCTCAACGCCGTGGGTATCCGGATCTGTTGAAGCTGATGCTCCAATATTTCGGATACGTGGAGATGCCGCGCTTCCTTGCAAAGGAAGGAGGCGAGAAGGAGAACACGCCATGGGTCATCTATGTTGATGTTCCAGCAGGACCGACTTTACCGGGTTGGGCACATTTCACCGTCACGGTGACAGGGAGACACCAAGAGGACATGTGGCAATTGGCAGCCCTCGATGCCATGTCACGCTTTTGCCAGCTACACGTGCGAGATATGGAGGGCACTCCATATGTGTTTTTTCTAGTGGAGGGATGAGCTAACCACGTGTGATGAGAGGGGTACTTTGCGGCAACAGATCCAAACTTCCCAAGGTACAATCCGGAGGAGGCGAATCTTAGCCTCAATCTTATGGCAGGAAGGAACGTGATGGACAGCCAAGCTGTCCATACGGCTCATCTTGCCAAGGGGCTCAAGGAGAGCACAAGCTGCCGTGATCATTACGAGAATGCCCATAACGCACTCTGTAATGTGCTTCTACCGACAATACATTGACTGAATGACCATCATAATCAGTTGCGCGGTTGAGGAAAGTGGGGAAGAAAAGCTGTTTCGACATCACGGCTTTGCAGCAGCAAGTCCAGACTTTGACCCAGCAGAACGAAGTCCTCACTCAAGAGCGTGATGACGCGATTGAGGAGGGACAGAACTGGGGAGATGGACTACAATCAGGCCATGGATGAGGTGAATGCATTACAGGACCTCGTACCTCAGGTAGTGGGCCTACCAATGGTAGGTGCAGTACCCGTGGTTCTCGGTATTCCAGTGATACCGGAACCTGAACCCGAAGATGAGGTCATGGACCCCGAGCCACCAACAGAACCAGCGGAGGAGGAAGCTCGCAGGAGGTCAACTTCCACTCCGGTTAGAGAGTTTTCCGTTGCCAAGTAGGGCAGCGAGTGTGGTTGTATGTAATAGCTTTTGTAGTAGCGACATGTCGTGTAAAACAGTAGTGTGTGAGTATGTAGTGACGATATGAGCACGACTTCTCGGATGTTCAAAAGTGGATGTAACTTTGAACCGAGAATATTGTATCATGTATAATTTTTTTGCTTTATTAATATATGTGAATGTTGTGCAAGTATCTCAATGCATCACTACATTACCGTACTGTTTTTATGGAATTTTTAATTATGACATGTGTTGATGAACGCTGTTTTGAATTTTAGAATGACTCGCACCAACCCAGAGGTTGGGGGTTCTACTCAGGTGGGAGATGCCTCCCATCAGCCTCCCGAGACTTCTTCGGGACAGCAGCAACAACCACCACCACCGCCGACGGTCACGTTGGCCGATATTGTTGCGGCCATGGCGGGCTTGCACCAGCAGCACACTGAGTTGCTGCGAACATTAATCGAGAAGATGTCTCGTCCATAGAGGCATCAAGACCGGGAAGAACGTCAGCAGAGTTCTTACTCAGATTTCCTCGTGACACATTCCACGGTATTCTCGCAGGCAGATGAGCCCATCGATGCGGACAACTGGCTCCGCACGATAGAAATGAAGTTCGGGCTGCTACGAGTGAGTCAGCAGCAAAAGACCCAATTCGTGGCCCAGCAACTTATAGGGTCCGCGAGCGCTTGGTGGGCCAACTTTTGTGCCTCCCAACCCACCGAGCGAGTTCTGACCTGGACGTAGTTCAGGACGGCCTTCAGGGCCTATCACATTCCGTCGGTTCTCATGAAGCGGAAGACGAAAGAATTCCTACACCTGCAACACGGGAGCCGGAACGCACTGGAATATGCCCATGTGTTCAACGATCTTGCCCTATATGCTTCCCATCACGCCGATACGGATGAGAAGAGGCGGGATTTCTTTTACCATGGGCTGAATCCGCTCCTGAAGGACAAGCTGGCGATGTTCAATCGTGACAGCCTCAATGAAATGATTGATGCTGCGATTGTTCAAGAGGACACCGGCAAGGAGTTAGCTGTGGCAGAGAAGAAGCGCAGCATGCCGCAGAGCAGCGGAGAGGGAGGTGGTCCTCCCCAAAAATATAGGATATATGGTGTATCGCACACCATCGGGTCAATGCTAGAAGCCACCACAGCGATCGATGTAATCTCGCAATCGGCCGTATCCACAGCCGGCGTTCTGACCGGCACTACCAGCACCTCCGCAGCCACAACAGCAGCAGCGGGCGATGCCGCATGCGTTTGCACCCCTGCAACGCATGCCGGTCTTTCGTCCCCCAGGCAGCAGGCAGCCACCGTACGCGTTCTACACATGCGGTCGTACGGAGCATTTCTCCAATGATTTCCGCGAGAAACCGCAAAGCAGAAGAGCGGCACCACCATTCCCGGGGAGGAACCAGCCCTAAAACAACAACAACACATGCCGTGTGAACCCCAAACCTGGCAACGTCCACCAGCTCGCCATTGAGGACATACCAGAGGGAGAACCCATCCTGGCGGGTATGTTCAAACTCCACTGATTCCCCACCATAGTTTTATTTGATACGGGTGCCACTCATAATTTCATTAGCAATGCATATGTTGCTAAGCATAGTCTGCAAATACTACCAACCGACAGTCCATTTTTGATTTGTTTGCCGGGTGGGAAGATTTTGGCAAGCATGATGGTTCCGAAAGCACCATTATGCCTAGGGGAAGTGTAACACCCTCAATTTCATATTCAAGCATTGCATATAGAAAATATTATAAAAGAAGCAGAAACAGAGAAAGAATCAGAAAGATAGCCGAAAAGAGCCAAATCCAGTTCGCCGAGGTGCGCTGTCGACACTTCCCACGGCCTGCTGGCCACGTGGCGCTTTCGGAGTTCATCCCTGTGGAGGGGGTGAGGTCCGGCACTGTTGGCCACGTGGCAGGCTTGGAGCTAGCCTCTGCGGAAGGGGCGAGGTCCGGCCCCGCTGGATATGTGTTGCCTTGGAAGCTAGTCTCTGCGGAGAAGCAAGGCTCAGCCCCGCAGGACACGTGTTGCCTTCGGATCTAGTCTCTGCGGAGAAGCAAGACCCAGCCCCGCAGGACACGTGTTGCCTTCGGAGCTAGTCTCTGCGGAGAAGCAAGGCCCAACCCCGCGGGACACGTGTCGCTCTCAGAGCTCACCCCTGTGGAGGGAGTGAGGTCCGGTCCTGCTGGACACGTGTCATCCTCGGAGCTCACCTCCCAGGAGAAGTGAGGTCTGACACAGCGGGACACCTGTCGTCTTCGGAGCTCACCTCCGAGGAGGAAGGAGGTCCGGCACTGACACGCGGCACTCTCGGAGCTCGCCTCTGAGGAGAGGGGAGGTCCGGCACTGACACACGGCACTCTCGGAGCTCGCCTCTGAGGAGAGAGGAGGTCCGGCACTGACACGTGGCACCCCCAGAGCTCGCCTCTGAGGAGATGGGAGGTCCCGCCCACCAGACACGTGGCGCATGCGGAACTCGCCTCTGAGGGAGAGGGAGGTCCCGCCCGCCAGACACGTGGCACACCCAGAGCCCACCTCTGAGGAAAAGGGAGGCCCGGCCCTCGCTGGACATGCGGCGTCTCCGGAGCTCACCACTGCGGAGATGCGAGGTCCTTAGGCGATTTTTCTTCTGTGCGTGGGAGTACCCGGTACGGAGGATACCGACACAGTTTCCCCCACGTTGCTGCCGCACCAAATCAATTAAAGATAAGTTGTTAAGATCCAAAACAAGTTGAATAGGACTCTTATTTGAAATCCAATTGGAGTAGGACTCTTCTTTCACCCCTTATAAATAGAACCCAAATCCTCTGGCCGCAAACCACGTATTATTTTTCCACCTCCCGAGTCGACGACTTGAAGGCTCTAGCCCAAACTCGCCGAGTTGGACCACCACCACCATTCACCATAGTTCAGTCGCCGGAGAGCCGCTGACGAGCGCCGTCACGCCTCACCGTCGCTGCTGCCATTGCTAGGAGGAAGGCCTTGCCACTAGAGAGAAGTGAGGTAGGTCATCGTTACCACCTTACGACATCATCACGGTTTCTACGCATCTGTTCCCTTCGAAAAGAAGCTTTTTCGTATGGACAGATCACGTGTTGATCAGTTTTTGACGGTGGAATTGATCTAGATCTTGAGTCAATATCAGCATCACGTCCACACTAGATCCCTACACCCTTGTTCATCATAAAACCCCATGAAAGTCAATAAAACATGCAAGAACACGTACAAACTGGTTTAATAAAACAGCACCATAGGATTTGCATCCACTGCATCTTGAGTAGAGTTTGTGCATGATGATTGATTGCTGTAAATCTTGTATGTGTGTGGTCGTGAGTAGAAGGACAAGCTCTGGAAGCCATCTACGAAGGACTACAGCACCAAGACTTCGAGACACGTGAGCAACAAAAGCCACAGGAACAAGGCAAGTGCCCCTTGACCATATTGATCCCATGTTTTTGGAACTGTTTTGTTTGCGAAAACGCGTATGGTTGATTCAACTTGATGGGAAACCCTTTTATACGAGTTTACTAGTTTTTTTAACCATCCTTGTCGCTGGGAAAGTTGATGAGTCGAGTATGGTCATTTTCCTTTTTGCTTCGCTTAAGCTACGGGATCCAGGAAGGCGAAGTAAAACATGTCTAGCTACTGCACTCATATGAATAATGACAATGCGAACTTGATGATGATAATTAACATGGATCGGGGGAGATCTATGCAAGCTTGGTTCATGGATGTGGTAGAATGAGATGGTGGTTTACTTGCCGTAGATCTAAGGACCGGTTCATGCCAGCACATGCTAGGAAAACAGTGCCACCACAAAGCCAAATATGGGTGCGGCTTAGATGACTAATTAGATAAGTTACTAGATTGTTATGGACCGTGGAAGGCGTGGGGAATGGGAGTCGAGAGAGGACTGCCCTGGGAACTGCATGGCACAAGAGGGAGCCCGTAGGTGGGAGAATGGTGATTCGAGCCTACTGGTGAAACCTTAGTGAGTCCATACATCTAGTAGCCCCTTTGTAAAGGCTATTTTGTGATCTATTGACCATACACCGACGGTTGTGTACTGGTATAATGGAGGTTCTGCAGTCGCTGACGGGTGACGAAATCACAAACTTGTGGGTAAAGTAGTGCCACCTCTGCAGAGTGTACAACTATCATGATAGCCGTGCTTACGGTCACAAGCGCCTGGCCAACTCACATGATTAGATGGGAAACTTGGGATGGATGGTTTGAGATGGATGGTTATCGGGATGGTTATTGGTATGGTTATTGGTTTGATTATGGTATGGTGTTTGGGATTTGTTTCGGGACTATTGAGTCATGACAATGAGTTTGGTTTCGGATCAAACGAATATGAGATAGTAGCTGATGCATTGATCCTTAAGGGAGCATGTTACCAACTTATGGTTCGGGATCTACCACCCGAGCTGCGCAAGGAGTTCGAACAGTTACATCTCGGGTTCTTGAATGAGATGGAAGTGATGGAACTCCACTCTTCGCTGGACACAAGAGATAAGAGATGGCCAAGTAATGGATGATGAAATCAAGGAGATCAAGGAAAGGATCCTACAAGGCATAGAAAAGGACTTCGAGGAAGACGAGAAGGGTACGCTTTGGCTAGGGAAAAGGATTTGTGTGCCTAACGTGAAGCACATCCATGACACGATATTAAAGGAGGCACATGACTCACCTTATTCCATACATCCTGGCAGTACAAAGATGTACAAGGACTCTAAAACTTGTTATTGGTGGGATGGTATGAAAAGGGACATAGCTGAGTATGATGCCTTATGTGACACGTGCCAACCGGTGAAGGCCGGACATCAAAGACCCGCTGGACTGTTGCAACCATTGAAAGTACCCGAGTGGAAGTGGGAAGACATCAGCATGGATTTCATCGTCGGATTACCACGTACTGGGTCGGGTTACGACTCCATCTATGTTATTGTGGACCGAATGACGAAAACAGCCCATTTCCTTCCAGTTAGAGCCACGTACCGCGTCGCGGAACTAGCCGAGATGTACATGGAGCAAATCGTGTGCCGTCATGGAGTTCCGAAGAGGATAGTTTCAGATCGGGGTACCCAATTTACCTCTAGGTTCTGGAAGAAGCTGCATGAAGCTATGGGTACACGACTGGATTTTAGCTCCGCTTACCACCCGCAGACTGATGGGTAAACTGAGAGGACAAATCAAATTTTGGAGGACATGTTGAGAGCCTGCGCCTTGAAACATGGGCGTAGTTGGGATAGGAGCTTGCCTTATGCTGAGTTCTCATACAATAACAGCTATCAAGCCAGCTTGAAGATGTCACCTTTTGAAGCATTGTACGGTAGACGGTGTAGAACACCGCTGTTCTGGAATGATACCGGAGAGAACCATGTGTTTGGACCCGAAGTGCTGCAAGAAGCTGAGAAGCAAGTCCAAACGATACTCAAAAATTTGAAGGCAGCTCAGTCACGACAAAAGGCTATGCGGACAATAGGCGAAGAAGATTGTCCTTCAAAGTAGGAGACTTCGTGTACCTTAAGGTATCGCCTATCCGAGGCCAATGACGTTTCAACGTCAAAGGCAAGTTAGCACCTCGCTACAACGGGCCATTTAAGATTTTGGGCAAGCGAGGAGAAGTAGCCTATCAACTAGAGCTCCCAACGCACCTCTCCGACGTGCATGACGTGTTTCACGTATCCCAACTCAAGAAGTGCTTGACAGTACAGGAAGAACAAATACCAATGGATGAGCTCGAGCTTCAAGAGGATCTGACCTATGTGGAGCACCCAGTCCAAATTTTGGACGTGAAGGAAAGGGTCACGAGGAGCAAAGTGATCAGTTGGAGCAAGGTACAATGGAGCCATCACACGAAAGCTGAAGCTACATGGGAGCGTGAGAAGACCTAAAGGCAGAATTCCCTCATCTGTTCTCTACTCTATCGAATCTCGAGGGTGAGATTCAATTTAAGGGGGGTAGGTTTGTAACACCCTCAATTTCATATTCATGCATTGCATATAGAAAAACATTATAAAAGAAGCAGAAAGGGAGAAAGATAGCTGAAAAGAGCCAAATCCAGTTCGCCGAGGTGCGCTGTCGACACCTCCCACGGCCTGCTGGCCATGTGGCGCTTTCGGATCTCATACCTGCGGAGGGGGTGAGGTCCGACACTGCTGGCCACGTGGCAGGCTCGGAGCTTGCCTCTACGGAAGGGGCGAGGTCAGGCCCGCTGGACACGTGTTGCCTTTGGAGCTAGTCTCTGCGGAGAAGCAAGGCCCAGGCCCGTAGGACACGTGTTGCCTTCGGAGCTAGTCTCTGCGGAGAAGCAAGGCCCAGCCCCGTAGGACACGTGTTGCCTTTGGAGCTAGTCTCTGAGGAGAAGCAAGGCCCAACCGCGCGGGACACGTGTCACTCTCGGAGCTCACACCTGCGGAGGGAGTGAGGTCCGGTCCTGTTGGACACGTGTCATCCTCGGAGCTCGCCTCCGAGGAGAAGGGAGGTCCGACACCACGGGACACGTGTCATCCTCAGAGCTCACCTCCGAGGAGGAGGGAGGTCCGATGCTGTTGGACACTTGGCAACCTCAGAGCTCGCCTCTATGGAGAAAGGAGGTCCGGCATTGACTTGTGGCACTCTCGGAGCTCGCCTCTGAGGAGAGGGGAGGTCTTGCCCGCCAGACACATGGCGCACGCGGAGCTCGCCTCTGAGGGAGAGGGAGGTCCCGCCCGTCAGACACGTGGCGCACCCAGAGCCCGCCTCTGAGGAAAAGGGAGGCCCGGCCCTCGCTGGACACGCGGCGTCTCCGGAGCTCACCACTGTGGAGATGCGAGGTCCTTAGGCAATTTTTCTTCTGTGCACGGTAGTACCCGGTACGGAGGATACCGACACAGTTTCCCCCACATTGCTACCGCATCAAATCAATTGAAGATAAGTTGTTAAGATCCAAAACAAGTTGAATAGGACTCTTATTTGAAATCCAATTGGAGTAGCACTCTTCTTTCACCCCTTATAAATAGAACCCAAAACCTCTGGCCGCAAACCACGTATTATTTTTCCACCTCCCGAGTCGACGACTTGGAGGCTCTAGCCCCCAACTCGCCGAGTTGGACCACCACCACCCTTCACCGGAGTTCAGTCACCGGAGAGCCGCCGACGAGTGCCGTCACGCCTCGCCGTCGCTGCTGCCATTGCTAGGAGGAAGGGACTGCCACCAGAGAGAAGTGAGGTAGGTCTTCCTTCCCACCTTACGACATCATCGCGGTTTGTACGCATCTGTTCCCTTCGAACAGAAGCTTTTTCGTGTGGACAGATCACGTGTTGATCAGTTTTTGACGGTGGAATTGATCTATATCTTGAATGAAGATCATCACCACGTCCACACTAGATACCTACACCCTTGTTCATCGTAAAACCCCATGAAAGTCATTAAAACATGCAAGAACACGTACAAACTGGTTTAATAAAATAGCACCATAGGATTTGCATCCACTGCATCTTGAGTAGAGTTTGTGCATGATGATTAATTGCTGTAAATCTTGTATGTGCATGGTCGTGAGTAGAAGGACAAGCTCAGGAAGCCATCTACGAAGGACTACAACACCAAGACTTTGAGACACGTGAGCAACAAAAGCCACAGGAACAAGGCAAGTGCCCCTTGACCATATTGATCCCATGTTTTTGAAACTGTTTTGTTTGTGAAAACGCATATGCTTGAGTCAACTTGATGGGAAACCCTTTTATAGGAGTTTACTAGTTTTGTTAACCATCCTTGTCGCCGGGAAAGTTGATGAGTCGGGTATGGTCATTTTCCTTTTTTGCTTCGCTTAAACTACGTGATACGGGAAGGCGAAGTAAAACATGTCTAGCTACTGCACTAATATGAATAATGACAATGAGAACTTGATGATGATAATGAACATGGATCGTGGGAGATCTAGGCAAGCTTGGTTCGTGGATGTGGTAGAATGAGATGGTGGTTTACTTGCCGTAGATCTAAGGACCGGTTCATGCCAGCACATGCCACGAAAACAGTGCCACCACAAGGCCAAATATGGGTGCGGCTTAGCTGACTAATTAGGTAAGTTACTAGATTGTTATGGACCGTGGAAAGCACGGGGAATGGGAGTCGAGAGAGGACTGCCCTGGGAACTACATGGCACAAGAGGGGGCCCGTAGGTGGGAGAATGGTCATTCGAGCCTACTGGTGAAATCTTAGTGAGTCCATACATCTAGTAGCCCCTTTGTAAAGGCTATTTTGTGATCTCTTGACCATACACCGACGGTTGTGTACTGGTATAATGGTGGTTCTGCAGTCACCGACGGGTGACGAAATCACAAACTTGTGGGTAAAGTGGTGCCACCTCTGCAGAGTGTAAAGCTATCATAATAGCCGTCTTACGGTCACAAGCGCCTGGCCAACTCACCTGATTAGATGGGAAACTTAGGATGGATGGTTTGGGATGGATGATTATCGGGATGGTTATTGGTATGGTTATTTGTTTGATTATGGTATGGTCTTTGGGATTGGTTTCAGGACTATTGAGTCATGACAATGAGTTTGGTTTCGGATCAAACAAATATGAGATGGATATGAATATGAGATGGTTATTATGAGCATGAGATGAAGTTGAGAAAGGTTAATAGCTGGTTGAGACATGATAAGTGGTGAATTATGATAGAGGTATGTTGCTGTTTTACCAGAATATATGTCGGGATTAAATTCACTTAAGATAGTTGCTGTTTTATCATGGTTGTGAAACAAAATTTGCTTTTCTGCAATGAGCATTTTTATTCCTACCTTGTTGTAAGCTACATGTCATACTTTTCCCGCACTTGCTGAGTACGACATGTACTCCCACTTGCATTATCATACAAACATCAGCAACAGGAGAGGAGTACTTCAAAGACCATGTGGAGTACTAGGCGTGTGATCTACCGTCAACTTGCCTGTGGAGTTGGAGTTGAAGATGGATCCACTGCCGTGCTTAGTTTGCTTCCGCTATCGTATAGAGACTTCCGCTGCTAGAATAAGTTAGAGACTTCCGCTGCAAGAATAGGTTAGAGATTGATGTAATAAAGTACTTAAACCCTATTATTCATGGTTATATTCTGAATTCAGTTTGTGCATTACATGTGTATGTGTGATGAACATCATGGGCACACATATGCATTAGCTGGGTTCCGTGTTTTACGGGACCGGGTGTCACAGGAAGAGTATACCCCAAATCTCTCATAGTTCTAGATGGACAAAAGATCGATGTCCTCCTAGGGATGTCGTGGCTAAACCGCCACGGTGCTGTTCTAAACATCATCCTTCGAGTCATGTATTAGCATCCAGAGGTGCACGAGTCTCATTCTCTATTTCTGGACAGTCCAGAAATAATACTTCCAGCCATATACCAATCCACCACCATCAGCCTGGAAGAGATTCCAGTAATCCGTGAGTTCCCTGACGTATTCCCGGATGATCTACCGGGTATGCCGCCCGACCGAGAGGTGGAGTTCAAGATTGAGCTTGCACAGGGAACAACGCCAATATCCTGAAGGCCGTACAAGATGGCACCAAACGAATTGGCAGAATTGAAAACACAATTGACGGATCTGCTGGAAAAGGGTTTTATTAGGCCGAGCTCCTCGCCATAGGGCTGTTCGGCATTATTTGTCAAGAAGAAAGACGAAACGTTGTGGCTTTGTTTGGACTATCATCCACTAAACGCCATCACGATCAAGAACAAGTACCCATTGCCCCGCAACGACATGCTATTTGATCAATTGGTTGAGACAATGATCTTTTCCAAGGTGGATTTAAGATCAGGGTACCATTAAATTAACATTAGGGCTGAGGATATACTGAAGACGGCTTTCTCGACGAGGTACGGGCTCTATGAGTACCTTGTCATGTCCTTCGGCCTCACCAATGCTCCAGCTCATTTAATGTACTTGATGAACTCGGTATTCATGCCAGAGCTGGACAAGTTTTTCGTGGTCTTCATCGACGACATACTGGTATATTCCAAGTTGGAGGAATTGCACGTAAATCATTTGCGTATAGTCTTGCAACTGTTGCGAGATCACAGGCTGTACGCTAAATTCAGCAAGTGTGAATTCTGGATATCTCATGTACCTTCCCTCGGACATATTATCTCAGCGGAGGGCATCGCTGTAGACCCGGTACAATTGTACAAGTTCTGAATTGGAAATCTCCGAGGTCTGTCCATGAGGTGCGGAGTTTCCTCGGACTCGCGGGAAATTATCGGAGGTTCATTCCGAACTTTTCGAGGATTGCAAAGCCAATGACCAAACTTCTGAAGAAGACTTCTAATTATATCTTGAGTCCAGCATGTGAAGCGGCATTCAGGGCTTTGGTGAAGCACCTAACATCAACACCGGTTTTGGCGTAGCCAGACACAACAAAACCGTTCGATGTGTATTGTGATGCATCCGGCATTGGGCTCGAATGTGTGCTGATGCAAGATCGAAGAGTGGTTGCATTTAGATAATGTCAGGTCCGGAATCATGAGCAAAACTACCCCTCATGACTTAGAACTCGCTGCCGTGGTACTCGCACTCAAGGTGTGGAGGCATTACCTACTTGGGAACCTCTTGCATTTGTATACCGATCACAAGAGCCTCAAGTACGTATTCACTCAGAAGGAGTTGAACATGAGGCAAATAATATGGTTAGAGTTGATAAAGGATTACAAAATATAGATCCATTATCATCCTGGTAAGGCAAACGTACTGGCCGATGCGCTGAGCCGCAAGTCACACGTGAATAATCTAACCATCACACCGGTTGAAGAGAGTGAATCAAATATGTATTTGGTTCCACATGGAGCTCTCTACAACTTGGCTCTTATCCACACCATCCGTGAAGAGATAGCGGCAGCCCGGAAAAATGATAAGGGTATGTCGCATTTGCGGAGACGAGTAGACAGTGGGAGCTGATTTGATTCCGGAAAGATGGAGACTGCGTTCTGTGGTTCAAAAACATAATATTCGTACCCCGTAACCCAGAACTGAGGAAGAAAATCTTTGATGAGGTTCACTTGTCAAAGTTTTCTATTCACCCTGGCAGCAACAAGATTTATCAAGAACCTAAGAGCAAATTTTAGTGGACACGAATGAAGTGAGAGATCGCTAAATATGTGTCCGAGTGCGATACATGTCGAAGGGTGAAATCTGATCACATGAAGAAACCGGGATTGTTGCAACCATTAGGCATTCCTGCCTGGAAGTGGGAGGACGTTAGCATGGATTTCATTGTCGGTTACCTACCACATTTCAGAAACATGATTCAGTGTGGGTAATAGTTGACCGGCTCACGAAGTCTGCCCCATTTTATCCCGGTCAACACAAATCACAACGCCAAGAAGAATGCTGAGCTGTACATCTCACGGTTCTTATGTTTTCACGGCGTACCCCGCACTATCATCTCGGATCGGGGCACTTTATTTGTGTCTCATTTTTGGGAGCAGCTACATGCCGCGTTGTGTACGAAACTGATCCATAGTTCAGCGTACCACCCGCAGAAGGATGGGCAAACCGAGCGGGTAAACCAAATCCTGGAAGACATGCTACGAGCTTGTGCTATAAATCACGGTAAGAATTAGGATGATCACTTACCGTTAGCCAAGTTTTCGTACAACAATGGGTACCAGGCCAGCATCAAGATAGCGCCCTACGAGGCGCTGTATGGGAGGAAATGCCACACACCGCTGAATTGGTGTGAGTCCAGCGAGAGTGTCACCTTCGGAATTGATCGTGTCAACAATGCAGAGGAGAAAGTTCGGATTATTCAATCAAACTTGAATGCCGCCCAATCCTGACAAAAGCATTATGCTGATCGTAGAAGAGGCCCTCTACAATTTGAAGTAGGGGATCATTTGTACCTACGTGTGTCTCCAATGAAGTGGGTAAACAGATTCGGGGTCAGAGAAAAGTTGGCATCCCGATTAATAGGTCCATTCAAGATTTTGGAAAGGTGTGGATCCGTCGCATACCGACTGGAATTACCAGCAACACTCTCCGGTGCATGACATCTTCCATATATCTCAGCTGAGGAAGTGTCTTAAATTTTCCACCACAATCCAGCTGGGAGATATCGAGGAACTGAAACCGGATCTCACGTATCGGGAGTAACCGGTTCAGATCATCGACGGGAAGGCCGGAACCACACGTAACCGAACGTTGTGGTTGTACAAAGTTTTATGGAGTAATCACTCTGCGGATGAAGCGACATGAGAGAGCGAGGAGTTTCTTCGCACCAATTATCTGGAATTTTTAACGTCGCACATCCGGTAATTCTCCATCATCCACTCTCTCATTTTTCACCTTATAATCTCAGGAAAAGATTCTTTTAAGGGGGGGGGGAACATAAAGGACCAAAAATTTTTACTTGCCAAAAGTGTTCTTCAGCACACACACACCAGAACTCATTTGTGGTAATCACATGAACACAATTGAAGAGCAAGTAACCACCGTCCATAGAGTGATTAGAAGATGGACTCAAAAAATCCAAAAGGGGTATTTCCCACATTAACTCTTTAGAGGCTGATCTCACAATTACCTCCTAAACTTTCTTAAGAAAGCTCATGCTAATTTTCATGCAAATCGAAACCTTTTTGAGATACTTCTGGATACAATTATTAAAAGGGTTAGTTTGAACTTAAATTCAAATTCAAACTACTTCCATCACATGAATTCAAAAGAGGTATTCATATTCACACTAAACACATTTTTATGAGCTCATCCACCAAATTTCAGCCCATTTGGGATTGATATTGACATGAGCCACTTGGAGCAAATTCAAACTAAATTTGAATTTCAGCTTCACATTTGCTGTAGTTTCATTCAAATCAAACTACAGTTTGAATTGTTCAAACTCAAATCGCCATTTTGAGGTTTGATCAAGTTGCAAATGATAGTAGGGTCACCAATATTTGGAGCAGTAAAAATTTAAGTTTTGAGGACAAATTTGGGCTGGTGGGACCCCCTGTCAGCTACACACCCGAGAGAAACCGACTGAGACCGAGTGCTCTGTTCTTCGGGGTTTCCACGCAAGTGCCACCGAGGTTAAATCGCTCGGCCACATCCCCAAGCTGCAGTCGCGCTGGAGACCACCTCTCGGCACTCTTATCACCCCCACGAAGCGATCTTTTTTCTCACGCCACCGTAACAGCGCCTCAGTTGCTCGATCGGGGAACTGCGCCATCTCGCATGTGAAGTCCCGCTGAGTAGCAAAACGGCACCTCCTACATCCTAGGCACGAAAATGAGTTGAGTTCGGCCTTCTTTGCCCACACCCGAACATTCTTCGTAGCAACCATAACTTGCCACGGTTCGGAGTTCATGTCGGCAGCCCAGCTCAGAAGCTTTCACGCTTGATCAAGGACGTCCATAGGAGCGCCGGACATCCACGCTGCTCCTCCTTAACTCGCTGCTCAATCCGTGAACCGTCACCCATGAATTCGGCTATTTTCTTCTGGCGTGTGCAAAAGGACCTACGGGAAGAGTCCGTCGAATTCAACTTCGATTCTAGTTTAGAGTCCACCAAATCATGCACAGAGGAGCTAGACTAGCTAGCGGTCAATTCCTCTTTACAACCCTAGCTTGAAATTGTACGTAGAAGGACCATTTCCATGTTTTCCGTATGGAGACACAAAGAACACCCTCGGGCGCAAGGTGACATGGTAGTTAGCGGTGGTCCCGAGCTTGTTTGCATACTTGTCAAGCTTTTCTATAGACCACTGATGCTTTAGAGCCGTTTACTCAAGCTTTTGGAGGACTAGGGAGGCCGGCCGATGTAGCCAAACTTCTCCCAAAGCCGCCGCACGTCGCCGGCCATGTTCTGGTCACCGGCAACATGATTTCATCGCACAAATGGATTCCTCGTTCCCGAAAACCCCCAGGCGGCGATAATGAAGGATTTTGGCGCTCTGCAGAGCCCTTCCGGCGAGCACTCCGGCGAGGGGGACGGCGGAGGAGCGCGGGAAGGCGAGGTAGACAAAGCACCCGCGGGCCCCATGCGTCGGCCGCTGTTTTCCTCGAGCTGAATTTTCCGTGCCGCAGGATCGGGTGTGTCTACCCGCGATTAAAAAATGTGGCTCCGTGTGTCTTCGCTTCTGGTGGTGCCACGTCGCCAGTGGACCCCACAGTCAGAGTTTTAAACTTTTCGCGGTTTTTCCTTTTTCCAGAATTTGCCCAAACTTCAGAAGCCCATAAATTTTGCTAGGAATGTCAAAATTCAGTGAACCAAATTTCGATGGATTCAGCTCTCCGAGTACTTTCCAGCAAAACAAGTTTCACTCCATGAAACAAATTATTTTTCCAGAATTAATTCTCCAAATTTAAACTGTTGGGAATTTTAACTGGAGATTCCCTTTGTGGAAAATTCTGAAATTTTGCCAGGATGTTCATTTTAATATCCTGAGTCACATGAAAAATTTCAGATCCATCTGAGTTCATTATGTCCACTTAATTGTGTGATTAAGTGGACTGCCCTGAGAAAATAGAAAAATGTACAGAAACATTTTTCAGAATTTTCTCAAACTTCATTAGCTCATAACTTTCTCTAGGTCCTTCAAATTACATGAAACCAATTCCATTAGAACCATCATAAACCGTAGTTTCCAAAAGTAATTTCTTGCTCCATGAAAATTCCAAGAAAAACATAGAAGATCTAATTATGGCCTTTTATACATTTGTTTATGCAGGGCTCAAATGAGCTTTGCTTTAAATGAAATTTGGCCAAATCCATGTTTAGGTTGTCACCAAGCGACAGTAAAAATTTAAGAGTCAAAAGTTCTGTCTAGCTACAGTTATTGTCTTTAACTCTTCACTTCAACACAAATGCATTTAGATTTGACATACATTTTTCATTCAATTTTGTGTAGTCACAAAAGTCGAAGAAGAACCGGAGATTCTGGATTTTATCTCTCCGGAAGAAAGTTTAGTCGATGACCAACAGTAAGGCAAGCTCTGGTTTGCATTAACTTATTTACAAAGTTTTACTTTTCTCACTTACGTTACGATTTCAATGTTTTGTGCATTAGAGTCTTGATTTGAAATCACCCTTGCATAGCCAAGACAACTAAGGGGTTTGAGTCTAGGTTTTGAACCTCGAGTAGCCACAGCAACGATTACAATAGTATAGGATTCGGTACTAGTCGAGTAGTTGGAACTACTCGCGAGAATAGGCTTAGAGGCACACCACTCGGGTTGAGATAGACAATGAATCATATGACATGAAAATGAGACCGAGCAAAGAGTAGGAGCCGCAGGACGTTGGGGCCTGGGGTTGCCATAGCTCTGCTTGTGTCGGTTGAGGACCGAGCCGTGTGCGGGCTTGTTGAACAAGCTAGAAATGTACCAATGACATACCGGCTATATGGGAACCGGGAAACCGATGTAATTCAGGTAGCGATATGTTGAGGCGTTGCTTGTCGTCCAAAGGTGTGGGTTGAGAGCAGCAAGGTGTAAATCCACTAGCGGGCACGTAGGTTGCTCCACATAAGGACCGGTTCAACACTTGGCTAACGAGTGAAAGGTGGCTATGCGTACGACGTCCTGTATGGTTGTTGTAGGCAACATCGAGTACGTGCATACGTGACGTGTTATTTGGGTAACCCTGCAGGTATAAATCGATTATAACGCTGTCCCTCGTGGTCAGTGAGTACCACTTATTCACTGTACCATGAAGTAGAAAGAACAGGCTAGATGTCATGAATAAAAGTTGCTGTTTGGAAGTCTTAAGTTGATTATTAATGAAGTGCTTTATATTAGAGCAAATCAAAGTTCTTTTCAACCTTAAGCAACAAACATAGAGGGAATATCTTTCTTGTTTGATTGCGGACTTCCTATGTTCCTTGGCACAAGGTTTCCACTTTATATGCAGCTAAAACGTGAAAGTTGGATTCAACTAATTAGGTGAGTCTTTAAGCAACATTTTCCTTCCTATTGTACACCTAAACTCCAGCATGTAGAGTTGCATGTTTAGCGGTGACGGGTCAGTCTTGTTGAGTCTTCGTGCTCACTTCTTGTTGTTGAAGTGTTTGCAGGGGATTATGAGGTGGAGGCTCCCGAGGAGATGGGTGCTAGCGAGGACTCTTTTTGCTTAGTCTACGCCCGCGAGTGCAGACTATAAATGATATGTTGTTATAATTATATTCATAAACAAGTTATGTAATAAAACTTAGCTTCCGCTTTATGTCTTAATCTGTGTGTTATCCGGTGTTGTCTATCGCAACATCCCTCAGCGAGATCCTTGAATGTTAGGACTATCGGTTCCTCACACTATTGTCCTAGACCATTCAATTGATTCGACGTAGGTGGAACATGGCAAAGGTTGCCACGTACGACGTCCGTGGAGTGCACAGATGTGACTTCCAGTACAGGCGTACGCGTCGTGTAGTCCGGACGTTTTTTGATTTGAATCACCGTCTCTCGCGGATATTTGAGCATACTTGTTCTCACAGTCGTGATGTAGTAATTACTTCCAATTGACATAAGAACTAATCACTGCTGTTATGAATTGTATACCATCATTATATTGTTATCTTGTACGGATTAGATTAAGTGCAAACTAAATTCAGTTTCCACCTTTAGAAATTAACAGCGAGAGGAAGTGTTTCTTGTATGATTGTGGACTTCCGATGTTGAGGTGCCCAAGGTTAATAATCTGCTGCTAATGAAATATGAAAATAAGGATCCACATTTAGGCGAGTCCATTATGCAAATTTGCTATCCTCGGTTTATGTCATTACCCTCATGTAGAGTTCCATGTTTAGGTGAAATGGTTAAGTCTTGCTGAGCCTTCATGCTCACAATTGCTATACTTATTGTTTTGCAGGTATTAACCATTAGGCTTAAGATTGTAGTTGTCTGATGAGACTCGAAACTCTCCGAGCGGTATACTCATGGGAAACCCTGCCGCTGTTGTATGTCTTCGTGTTGCTAATGAGGAGCATCCGCGGGTTGGACGACTTCTCTTTTGCTTATCGTAGATATTAGACGTGAGTTGTATTTAGTCTTTCGCTGTAGTTTACTTTGATGTAAATTATTTGTAAACTGAATACTTTGTAAATTCAGATCTCAATTTATGTAATATGATGCCTTTACTATGTCTGCTATTGGGTGTCGCATCGCACGACATCACCTAATGTGATTCCTGTTAGTGTGGACCAATGGGGTCCTCACAGACGTGGTATCAGAGCCGCGTTGGAATAGCACACTAAATAAGAATTGTATTAGGGAAAAACTTAGGGTACGGTGAGGAAACGGTACTAGGCCCACATCAAGACTATATTAGCATAGTTACTTAAGGTGGCAAAGCTAACATAATTGCTTATGTCGGAAAACATGCATCTCGGGACGTTCTATGTCTTGGGGGGTGCATTGTTGCGCTGTCCACCAGTGTGCACATGCTGAAGGGTGGAGCCTCACGGGTGGCAGGTAACCTGGCCAAGTCATGTGTTCTATATGACTCTTTATGTCTTTTGGGGTATGTAAGCAACGCCAGTCCCCAGCGTGCTGCGGGCAAGTAGGCGGAAAACCCGTCACATGGTTGGTAATGTTAACGTGTATCTCAAGGCGTGTTTGGCTCGGGAACGTCTGTGTGACTGACAACATACGGGCGTATTAAAAACTGCTGATCGAGTGGGGTCCAGTTTTGCACTAGATCCGATGATTGTGTGCCTTCTACAGTTACACCAACCGCGATAACCGTATTACGAGTAGAATACATTTGTGAGTGACCATTTTTAGTGCCACCTATGGAGACGTATATGCCGGTATAATCCAGTTAGGATTTTCTTTTTGGTGAGGCAACGTAGTACCGACATATGTCTTATGTTGCATCAACATCGTACTACACTTGAAAACCTTCTACCTATGAGAAATGACTCATGAACTAACTTTCAACTAAAAATGGAAGTCTTGACACAATTATTAATTATTGAGCTTTTAAATTGAACTAAGATTCAAATAAGATAATTGATAGGCTTCAAAAGTTTCATAAGCAGAGTACTCTGTTTGTGGCAGGAAATCTTGCTGGAATTTGACAGAGCATAACTCAGATTAGATTTAACCAATGGAGGTGTATAATACAGTTATGGAAAGATTTTGTAGTGCTTTACAACTTCTCTGTAGACCTCCAGAGCAAAATCACATGCCAAACTGGTGGAATGTCCAGTTGCATGTAAACTGTCCAGAACCAGGACAGACTCAAACCTTCTCTTAACATTTCTGTATATCATCCATAACTTTCTGTATAAAATTTTCTAAGGGTCCTATGATACACGTTGGAAAGGTTATGAGATGTGTAACAATTTTTTAGTGCAAATTTTGTTCAGAATTGGATTGTATTTTATGTACAACTGTGATAAAACAGCCACAATCAGTGCAGGTTTTAGCAAATTTTATCCAGAAATTCTTTCAACATTGAGTAATCATAACTTTTGATCCAAAACTGATATGGAGGCATATAAATACGTGTTGGAAATATATCGAAGTTAACTGTAACTTTGGTATTCAACTTGAGTTATGAAAATGTAACACCCCAAATTTTTAGTCAAAACTCAAATTTTGATTCAGAACCATAAACCATGTTCAGAGGGGAATTTAGAAATTTTTGGACGTGTTGCATGTTTTGCAAAAATTCAAATTCAAACTGGAATTCAAATTAGACTCAAAACAGAAAAGAAATGGAAAAAGAAAAAGGAAAACCGGGAAAAAACTGGCCAGTGGGCCGAAACCCCAGCCGGCCCAGCAAACCCCCGCGCAGCCCGCCCCCGCGCGCGCCGCGCTGCCCCTCGCTGACGGGTGGGACCCGCCTGTCATCCCTAACCCCGCGACCCCGGACTTCTCCCCCGCGCGCGCGATCGCAACCGATCGGGAAACCGAGTCCCGCAGCCGAATTATGGACCCTGAGGACTCTAACTCGATCACAACAGAACCACCGCCCTCCCCCGGCTATAAAAACAACCGATCCGATCAGTTTTTCTCACGCAATCGCCGATTTTCACTCCGGTGAGCACCGAGACTTCGCCGGTGAATTCTGGCCGATCTAAGCTCAGAAACTCTGATCTAACTCGTTGGTCTTGATCCACCGCCTCCGGGGAACTTTGCAGGTGCAGAAAACCCGAAGACTTACGGTGCAAATCCAGCTCCGACGAGCTTCGCCGTGGTTTTGCCTCGGACCTCGCCGCCGAGCACTTTCCAGGACCCCCGAGCTCGAGAAAACCCTCGAGGTGAGATCCCTGACCTCCCCTCTACCGATCTAGGCCATAAGATCACAGTTCTAGGCAGAATTCTCGAGGATCCGAAAGTTTCCGGCGAGATCGCCGCTTCCCGCCGCCGTGCGCCGCCGGCAGCGCCGCCCGCGCTCGATCAGAGCGACGTGGCCGCTTGTGCGCCATTTATTTTAAATCGCACGGTAGACTTTAAAACCCCGCGTACCGGTTCGATGTTATAATCTCAGCCGTCGGTTTAAAATCAGACGGTCCACGTCATCCCCGCGTTATAAAGACTGGAATTCTTACGTGCTACCCCCTGGGGTTCTCTGGAATTGAGAGCTAGCCCCGGAAACTTCAGATCTAGCCCCTGGAACTCCAGAAAATCATGTAAATTCATTTAAAAATCAGTTTTAGCCCCTAGACTTAATAGAAATTAAGAAAAACACCTCTGAAAAGTGTAGCTAGACCCCTGGAAATTATGAAAATAATATTATAGACCCTGTAATGGGGTGAATTCATTATTTTAGCCCTGTTTAGTATTTAATTTAGAAAATTTAAAATGTAACTAGTGTTTAAATATCAAAAAGGGGGACAAACCTAATTGTTAAAATTATTAAAAACTTTCTCAGTACTTAGAAAACTTTGGAGTGAGATAAAAATATATTTTTGGGCTGAAATAAATCTGTTTCATCTATTATTCACATTTAATAGTATAGGGACACATTTTTAAGTAAAGAATAGTTAAAGAAAAATAGGGAAAATAATTATGAAATAGTATACATCAGAAGCCAAGGTCAAAATATGATCTTAAATTATTTAGGACCAGAACCTAATCTGTTTAGGTAGTGTGTATTACTAATTTAATAATAAAATGCACAATTATGCATAAGAATATAAATCTGAAAATATAGAAACTAGTAAATGATAAATGGAGTTTCTAAAATACAAAGAATTCAGTTTAGGGTTGATAGAAATTATGAAGGCACATATGGAGAAGAAAAATACTTTTCATACATACTTGGTAGTTTAATATATAAGGAATTTATTTAAAACTGAAACACACATATATACATGTATATATATATATATAGTATGTGAGTATAAATATGAACACCAAAGTAGGAATCATACACATGTAAATAAAAGTGTATGCAAGCCCCAAATCAACACACATAGAGTAGCCACAACACATAAAATGGTAAAGAAAATTTCATAAATGTGAATGTGTGGTTTGTATGAAGTAGAAGTGTGAACTATGTCTTATGATTGTTGTTTTTCTTTTGCTATGTGTGATGGTATGAAGTAGAACCTGTTCAAGAGCAAGCTATCAGTTTCCAAGATCAGGACTACCCATTTCAAGAGCAGCAAGAAGGAGGCAAGTGTCCTTGACCACTTTGATCCTATGCTAGGATGTGTAGATAGAATTATTTGCATTGTCAAATGAAATATGAAACCCATGCTAGGAAGTTTCCCTAGAATTGCATTACCTTGTTTCCTTGTAGCTTGGGTTGGGATTTATTTTGTCATGTCATTTATGTCCATGCATATGCTTAGCCATGCTTAGAATGGGATATTTGGGACATGAGATCATCAGTTTATTATACCATACTATTGAATGAGCTATTGGGAGTTATGTAGAGGTAGGGATCAAGGCAAGTTGGATGTTTTGGTTGTGTGCTGGGTGCACGAGACTTGGGTTTGTGTTTAGTACTTGCCTGGATCCTAAGGACCGGTTCATGGAGCATGTAACCCGGCTTTACAGTGCCAACCACATGCTGAGATGGGGCAGCTTAGCCAATTAATTAGGTGTATCCCCGGCGTAGTATGGGTGTGTTGGATGGTGCGGGGAATAGGAGTCAGCTGGACTGCCATATGAACCGCAAGGCTCAAGAGGGGGCCACTGCAGCGGGGTTGGAGCCTCTTGTATGCTGTTAGGGGTGAAACCTCAGTGGGCCCACGCTCGTCGGGAATCCCTTTGTAAAGGCTTCGTAGTGATCTCTTGGCCACACACCTGGGAAGTGTGAATGTGGTTCGTAGCCACTGGCATAATGGAGGTTCTTTTAGTCCACCCGGCAACAGGGGATGAAATCACTACTTGTGGGTACAGTGGTACAAACTCTGCAGAGTCAAAACTGTCTTGACAGCCGTGCTCACGGTTAAGAGCGGCCTGGACTTATTCATGATTAGAGAATTGATGGTTTTGGAAGTTAAGCGGGGAGCTTAACATTGGAAATGATGTTATGGTTATTTGGTTATGATGATGGGATGGGAGATTGGGACCATTTCACCTGTGTAGTAATGTAGGTGCTTAATAAGCTAAGGTGATAGGTATTAATTGCGTAGTGCTTTAACCATGAGTTCAACCTCTCCTTGTTCTAGCCATGCATGATATAATTTTCCCACACTTGCTGAGTACCATTGGTACTCAACCTTGCATATTTGTTGGTTTATATTGCTGCTCAGGTCAAGATAATGAGGTGGTGTATAATGACCAAGATTTTGGACCCGAGGAAGGCTTTTAGGTTCATGAAGACCCCCGGGCAACGCCTGTGATGGAGCCCTAAAGAATAATATTCCGCTGCTAGTCCATTTACTTGTGATGAACTTATTATTGTCCATCGAGACATTTACTATGTAAGACTTACTTATATTCGACACCTGGCTTGTAATAAACGATGCTTCACTATTTGTCATCACATGTATGAGAAAATGATCCTAGCATACATGTGATATTCACTTGGTTGTTTCTTCGGAAAAACCGGGTGTGACAGAGGTGGTATCAGAGCCAAGGTTGCCCGTAGGAACGTGGACCTAGGTAGAAATGGACGTATTTAAGGGCCCTATTTTCTTAAAAACTATTTTCCAAGGTGTGGGTGAAAAAGTGTTATCAAAAGAGTCATTTTCTTCATCTTACCCCAACTTTCATTCAAAAATAGGATTTTTGTTTGAAATTTTATCTAACCTAATTTTAAATTCTTTTGATTTAGATGGTTCGCATGATTCGCACCGCTCGTAAATCCACGGGAGGGAGAGTTCCCGTAGTTGCCCTTGCTGAAAGAGAGGAGAGTCGTCCAGTGACGTACCTTTCCTACGGATTGGCAGTGGGAGATTTGTTGCGCCGTCTTCGACGTATGCTCGAAGCCGCCGGCAATACGGGCAAGCTCATCATCCACTATAACTCCACCAGGACCATCCGTGAGAAGAGGGAAGAATGGAGTTCGGAGATGAGGATTATACACGAGAATCAGCTGCTTAAGATCCACCACTCTCCAGCTTGTCGAGCAACACAAGTTGACGCGGAGAGAGATGTCACTTGGGAGGCCATCACCTGCCAGAGCCACATCTATCGTCGCCACTTGGACAAAACTGAGTACATGTATGTCCTCCAACGTGAGAGTGGTACCACGGAGTACAAGTACCCACCGGTGCAGCAAGGGACTTCCCATGAGCACATGGACTTGTGCTTGGAGGATGCTGCTATGCTCAGCACTCGACTGCAGGAGTGTCAACAAGAGCTTCAGGATGTCCGAGATACCCTGAAGGAGACGGAGGCATTGCTGCGAGCTTGCTTAAAGGCGAGAGAAAGAGGAGATGGGAATGAACTGTGTGTCACCGTAAGTGATCCATGGACCCCTGACTCCCCGGATCGCCGAGCGATCAGGCGTCGTCGCACTTCTCCACCAGCAGCCTCCCCACCCAAAGCAGAGTCAGAAGGTAGCCGAAATGAGGAGGAAGATCCCGAGGAGCCAGCTCAAGAGGATGAGTAGTGTAGAGTCTTTCCCCTAGCTAGCAAGAGGTCGAGTAGTCGAGTCGTTACGTAGTTAATGGTGTGATAATGCTTGGTGTGTGACGTGAGTTGTGGAAGCCATGAGCAAGTGTCCACAGCCTCGTCTTCAGATTGTTTTGCTTTGGTGTGTGAACCCACAGGAAATAATAGTGCATTTATTGGGTGTGAGATATAAAACCCTCGTAAGATTTTAACAAAACTTCAACACTTCAAAGTACAAATAAGTGAAAGTAGTAAGATGATACTAAATGCTTTCAAATTAACATTTGTTGATTCTGCCAGATGGCCGGAAGAGGAAAAGGACGTGCTGCCAACCCCGCCAACAACAATGATGAGGCATGCAACTCTCATCTTTCTGGAGGCCAGAACCGGGGTGGTCGCCGTGAAGAAGTTGATCCTCTCCACCAAATGCTGGAGAATCAAAATCAGCTCATCCAGAACTTGACTCAAGTAGTGGCCAACTTGCATCAAGTTCCACCTCCACAAGCTGCACCACGCCAACCAAGGTTGAGTGAGTTTCTAGGAACTCAACCTCCAAAGTTTGCAAGTGCTGCTGAACCTCTGGAGGCAGATGATTGGCTGAAGACCCTTGAAAGTAAGATGAGGATCATACAATGCCAAGGGTATGAGAGGGTGCTGTTTGCCTCTCATCAATTGCAAGGACCTGCCGCTGATTGGTGGACCGCCTACGTGGCCGCCCATCATGACCCGGAGAGCATCACTTGGGAAGAGTTCAAGCGTAGCTTCCGCAACCATTACATCCCAAGAGGTGAACTCAAAAACAAGAGGAAAGAGTTTTTGGGACTGCAGCAGGGAAACATGACGGTGAGGGAATACCTCACTAAATTCACTCAACTATCCCGTTATGCTCCACGAGACATAGAGACAGATGAGCAGAAACAAGATTGTTTCGTGGAAGGACTTACCGCAGAGATGCAGTGTGCAATGTCCTCCAATGAGTATGAAAGCTTTCAAAAGATGGTGGACAGAGCGTTTGTGGTGGAAAGGAAGCTAAAGGCCCTGGAAAATGAGAATAAGAGGAAGGCTGGGTGGTCACATCAAGCCTCAGGGAGCAACACCCGCCCACGTATGATGCAGCAACCTACGGGGCAGACGAGCCGTGCTGCGGTACCCTATTCAGCACCAAGAGGGTACAACCCAAACTACAGGCCTCCCGCAGCACCAGCACAGCCGCAACGTCAGTTTGTGCAGCAGCCTCGCCCCGCATATCCACCTCGACCAGCAGTGCAAGGACCCCCAAACCAACCCCAAGACAACAAGGGCCAAGCATCTAAGATTGGGGTGCAATGTTTCAGCTGTGGTGAAGTGGGGCACTACGCCCATAAGTGTCCAAAGAAGAAGCCCACGCAGCCACAGCAGCAGAACGTAATGAGAGGACGGGTGAACCACGTCACTATGGAGGAAGCACAAGAGGCACCCGACGTGGTAGTTGGTAAGTTTCCTGCCAATTTACACCTTGCAACTCTGCTGTTTGATTCTGGTGCTACCCATTCGTTCATTGCTCAAGGGTTTGTTAAGAAGCATGACCTAGCAACCACACAAATGAACCATATGCTAGCGGTAAATTCTCCAGGTGGAGAAATAAGGACAAGACAAGTGTGTCCTAAAGTGAACCTAGACATTAATGGGGTAGTATTTACCGCTAACCTCATAGTGATCGATTCACAAGGGATAGATATTATTTTGGGTATGGATTGGTTGACCAAACATAAAGGAATCATCCATTGTTCGACCAGAACGGTGGAACTAACTCACCCTAGTGGCACAAGAGTAAAGTTCATAACGATACACGAGCCTAGGAGGGACATTAAATTAAATCAAGTGGAGGTGAAAGTTGAGGAAATCAGGACTATCAGGGAATATCCAGATGTTTTTCCGGAGGAGTTGCCAGGAATGCCTCCCGACCGTGACGTGGAATTCGCAATCGAGCTAGTACCGGGAACAGCCCCGATATACAAGAGACCTTATCGAATGGACTCCAAGCAGCTAGAAGAGCTCAAGGATCATTTGAGAGAATTGACGGAAAAGGGGTATGTTCGCCCTAGTTCCTCACCATGGGGAGCTCCGGTAATATTTGTGCCTAAGAAAGATGGAACTCAAAGGTTATGCGTGGATTACCGTGCCTTGAATGAGGTGACCATCAAGAACAAGTACCCATTACCCCGCATTGAAGACTTGTTTGATCAGTTGAGGGGAGCTTACGTGTTCTCGAAAATTGATCTCAGGTCGGGATACCACCAACTCAAGATAAGGCAATCTGATATTCCCAAGACATCTTTCGTATCTCGGTACGGACTGTATGAATACACTGTCATGCCTTTCGGGCTAACAATGCCCCGGCATATTTCATGTACCTCATGAACAAGGTATTCATGGAATATCTGGACAAATTTGTGGTGGTTTTCATAGATGATATTCTCGTCTTCTCCAAAGATGAAGAAGAACATGAGAAACATCTAAGGTTGGTGTTACAGAGGCTGAGAGAACACCAACTATATGCCAAGTTGAGCAAATGTGAGTTTTGGCTAAAGAGGGTTCCCTTTTTAGGACATATAATCTCGGAGGGAGGAATCTCCGTAGATCCCGCCAAAATCGAAGATATCCAGAAATGGAAAACCCCTGAAAATGTCGGGGAAGTTCGAAGCTTTTTGGGATTGGCTGGATACTATCGACGGTTTATTGAGGGATTCTCCAAGATCTCGAGACCTCTCACCAAACTGTTGGAAAAGGGAATCACATTCACCTGGACGCCACAGTGCGATACGAGCTTTCAGGAGCTAAAGAAGAGATTGACAACAGCCCCCGTGTTGGTTATGCCAGATATGCAGAAGAATTTCACGGTGTACTGCGATGCCTCTGGAAACGGGTTGGGATGTGTTCTCATGCAAGAGGGACATGTCGTGGCATATGCATCTCGGCAGCTTCGGAAGCACGAGAAGAACTATCCTACACATGACTTAGAACTAGCTGCAGTGGTACACGCGTTGAAAATTTGGCGGCACTATTTGATGGGGAAGAGGACAGAGATATATACGGATCATAAGAGTTTGAAGTACATATTCACACAGCCAGATCTCAACCTTAGACAAAGAAGATGGTTAGAGCTAATCAATGACTTTGATGTAGGCATCAACTATCATCCCGGGAAAGCAAACGTCGTGGCCGATGCCTTGAGTCGGAAAGTGCAGGTCAATAAGTTGAGCTTGAAGGATATGCCTGCAGAATTGAAGGACGAGGTTATAAGGCTCAATCTATGTCTAGTAAATAGTGGTGAAGCCATCGCCATGGAAGTGGACTCCACACTTGAGCGAGACATACGCGAGGGACAAAAGAATGATGAGAAGATACAAGAGATCAGACAGCTCATCAAGGAAAATAAAGCTCCTGGTTTTAGAGAGGATGAACAAGGAACGGTGTGGCACGGGAAAAGGATCTGTGTGCCAGAAGTAAAGGAGATTCGTAAATTAATTTTGAAGGAGGCTCACGATTCCGACTATTCCATTCATCCTGGGAGTACGAAGATGTATCAGGACCTCAAAAGCAGGTATTGGTGGTATGGCATGAAGCGAGATGTCGCGGAACATGTTGCCCTATGTGACACATGTCAGTTGGTGAAAGCAGAACATCAACGACCCGCGGGATTGCTGCAACCACTCAAAGTGCCTGAATGGAAGTGGGAAGAGATCAGCATGGATTTTGTCGTGGGATTGCCTAGGACCCAGTCCGGGTATGATTCAATATGGGTTATTATTGATAGGCTAACCAAGGTAGCTCATTTCATTCCGGTGAAGGAAAGCTACAGCGGAACCAAATTGGCAGAATTGTACATGTCAAGGATTGTGTGTTACCATGGAGTGCCAAAGAAGATAGTGTCGGACCGAGGGACACAGTTCACCTCGAGGTTTTGGCAAAAGTTGCATGAAACCATGGGAACCCATCTGAATTTCAGTTCTGCCTATCATCCCCAAACTGATGGACAGACGGAGAGAACCAATCAGATCCTTGAAGATATGTTAAGGGCATGTGCACTCAAAAACAATAGGAGTTGGGACAAGAACCTACCGTATGCGGAGTTTTCCTATAACAACAGTTATCAAGCTAGTATGAAGATGTCACCGTTTGAAGCTTTGTATGGAAGGAAATGCAGAACTCCCCTATTTTGGAACCAAACAGGAGAAAGTAAAGTGTTTGGTCCCGAAGTGTTACAAGAAGCCGAGGCAAAGGTGAGGGAGATTCGCAACAACTTGAGGATAGCACAGACACGCCAGAAGAGTTATGCTGATGTACGAAGAAGAGAGCTCGTTTTCAACGTGGGAGACTATGTTTATCTCAAGGTGTCCCCTATCAGAGGACTTCGTCGGTTCAAGGTGAAAGGGAAGTTGTCACCTCGATACATCGGACCCTTTCCAGTTTTGGAAAGAAAGGGCGAAGTGGCGTACCAACTAGAGTTGCCGGTTCATCTGTCGGACGTGCACGATGTGTTCCATGTGTCGCAACTCAAGAAATGTCTGAGGACGCCTGAGGAGGTGTTACCCATGAATGAAGTGGATGTAGCTGAGGATTTGTCTTATGCCGAGCAACCATACAAGATTTTGGAGACAATGGAACGCCTCACCAGAAATAAGAGAATCAGGATGTGCAAGGTGCAGTGGAAGCATCACTCAGAAGAGGAAGCCACCTGGGAACGGGAAGATGAGCTTAAGGCACAATTTCCGGAATTGTTTTCTTAGAAACACCAATCTCGAGGACGAGATTTCTTTTAAGGGGGGTAGAGCTGTAACACCCCAAATTTTTAGTCAAAACTCAAATTTTGATTCAGAACCATAAACCATGTTCAGAGGGGAATTTAGAAATTTTTGGACGTGTTGCATGTTTTGCAAAAATTCAAATTCAAACTGGAATTCAAATTAGACTCAAAACAGAAAAGAAATGGAAAAAGAAAAAGAAAAACCGGGAAAAAACTGGCCAGTGGGCCGAAACCCCAGCCGGCCCAGCAAACCCCCGCGCAGCCCGCCCCCGCGCGCGCCGCGCTGCCCCTCGCTGACGGGTGGGACCCGCCTGTCATCCCTAACCCCGCGACCCCGGACTTCTCCCCCGCGCGCGCGATCGCAACCGATCGGGAAACCGAGTCCCGCAGCCGAATTCTGGACCCTGAGGACTCTAACTCGATCACAACAGAACCACCGCCCTCCCCCGGCTATAAAAACAACCGATCCGATCAGTTTTTCTCACGCGATCGCCGATTTTCACTCCGGTGAGCACCGAGACTTCGCCGGTGAATTCTGGCCGATCTAAGCTCGGAAACTCTGATCTAACTCGTTGGTCTTGATCCACCGCCTCCGGGGAACTTTGCAGGTGCAGAAAACCCAAAGACTTACGGTGCAAATCCAGCTCCGACGAGCTTCGCCGTGGTTTTGCCTCGGACCTCGCCGCCGAGCACTTTCCAGGACCCCCGAGCTCGAGAAAACCCCCGAGGTGAGATCCCTGACCTCCCCTCTACCGATCTAGGCCATAAGATCACAGTTCTAGGCAGAATTCTCGAGGATCCGAAAGTTTCCGGCGAGATCGCCGCTTCCCGCCGCCGTGCGCCGCCGGCAGCGCCGCCCGCGCTCGATCAGAGCGACGTGGCCGCTTGTGCGCCGTTTATTTTAAATCGCACGGTAGACTTTAAAACCCCGCGTACCGGTTCGATGTTATAATCTCAGCCGTCGGTTTAAAATCAGACGGTCCACGTCAGCCCCGCGTTATAAAGACTGGAATTCTTACGTGCTACCCCCTGGGGTTCTCTGGAATTGAGAGCTAGCCCCGGAAACTTCAGATCTAGCCCCTGGAACTCCAGAAAATCATGTAAATTCATTTAAAAATCAGTTTTGGCCCCTAGACTTAATAGAAATTAAGAAAAACACCTCTGAAAAGTGTAGCTAGATCCCTGGAAATTATGAAAATAATATTATAGACCCTGTAATGGGGTGAATTCATTATTTTAGCCATGTTTAGTATTTAATTTAGAAAATTTAAAATGTAACTAGTGTTTAAATATCAAAAAGGGGGACAAACCTAATTGTCAAAATTATTAAAAACTTTCTCAGTACTTAGAAAACTTTGGAGTGAGATAAAAATATATTTTTGGGCTGAAATAAATCTGTTTCATCTATTATTCACATTTAATAGTATAGGGACACATTTTTAAGTAAAGAATAGTTAAAGAAAAATAGGGAAAATAATTATGAAATAGTATACATCAGAAGCCAAGGTCAAAATATGATCTTAAATTATTTAGGACCAGAACCTAATCTGTTTAGGTAGTGTGTATTACTAATTTAATAATAAAATGCACAATTATGCATAAGAATATAAATCTGAAAATATAGAAACTAGTAAATGATAAATGGAGTTTCTAAAATACAAAGAATTCAGTTTAGGGTTGATAGAAATTATGAAGGCACATATGGAGAAGAAAAATACTTTTCATACATACTTGGTAGTTTAATATATAAGGAATTTATTTAAAACTGAAACACACATATATACATGTATATATATATATAGTATGTGAGTATAAATATGAACACCAAAGTAGGAATCATACACATGTAAATAAAAGTGTATGCAAGCCCCAAATCAACACACATAGAGTAGCCACAACACATAAAATGGTAAAGAAAATTTCATAAATGTGAATGTGTGGTTTGTATGAAGTAGAAGTGTGAACTATGTCTTATGATTGTTGTTTTTCTTTTGCTATGTGTGATGGTATGAAGTAGAACCTGTTCAAGAGCAAGCTATCAGTTTCCAAGATCAGGACTACCCATTTCAAGAGCAGCAAGAAGGAGGCAAGTGTCCTTGACCACTTTGATCCTATGCTAGGATGTGTAGATAGAATTATTTGCATTGTCAAATGAAATATGAAACCCATGCTAGGAAGTTTCCCTAGAATTGCATTACCTTGTTTCCTTGTAGCTTGGGTTGGGATTTATTTTGTCATGTCATTTATGTCCATGCATATGCTTAGCCATGCTTAGAATGGGATATTTGGGACATGAGATCATCAGTTTATTATACCATACTATTGAATGAGCTATTGGGAGTTATGTAGAGGTAGGGATCAAGGCAAGTTGGATGTTTTGGTTGTGTGCTGGGTGCACGAGACTTGGGTTTGTGTTTAGTACTTGCCTGGATCCTAAGGACCGGTTCATGGAGCATGTAACCCGGCTTTACAGTGCCAACCACATGCTGAGATGGGGCAGCTTAGCCAATTAATTAGGTGTATCCCCGGCGTAGTATGGGTGTGTTGGATGGTGCGGGGAATAGGAGTCAGCTGGACTGCCATATGAACCGCAAGGCTCAAGAGGGGGCCACTGCAGCGGGGTTGGAGCCTCTTGTATGCTGTTAGGGGTGAAACCTCAGTGGGCCCACGCTCGTCGGGAATCCCTTTGTAAAGGCTTCGTAGTGATCTCTTGGCCACACACCTGGGAAGTGTGAATGTGGTTCGTAGCCACTGGCATAATGGAGGTTCTTTTAGTCCACCCGGCAACGGGGGATGAAATCACTACTTGTGGGTACAGTGGTACAAACTCTGCAGAGTCAAAACTGTCTTGACAGCCGTGCTCACGGTTAAGAGCGGCCTGGACTTATTCATGATTAGAGAATTGATGGTTTTGGAAGTTAAGCGGGGAGCTTAACATTGGAAATGATGTTATGGTTATTTGGTTATGATGATGGGATGGGAGATTGGGACCATTTCACCTGTGTAGTAATGTAGGTGCTTAATAAGCTAAGGTGATAGGTATTAATTGCGTAGTGCTTTAACCATGAGTTCAACCTCTCCTTGTTCTAGCCATGCATGATATAATTTTCCCACACTTGCTGAGTACCATTGGTACTCAACCTTGCATATTTGTTGGTTTATATTGCTGCTCAGGTCAAGATAATGAGGTGGTGTATAATGACCAAGATTTTGGACCCGAGGAAGGCTTTTAGGTTCATGAAGACCCCCGGGCAACGCCTGTGATGGAGCCCTAAAGAATAATATTCCGCTGCTAGTCCATTTACTTGTGATGAACTTATTATTGTCCATCGAGACATTTACTATGTAAGACTTACTTATATTCGACACCTGGCTTGTAATAAATGATGCTTCACTATTTGTCATCACATGTATGAGAAAATGATCCTGGCATACATGTGATATTCACTTGGTTGTTTCTTCGGAAAAACCGGGTGTGACAGAAAATGCTGTTAACTAGATCAAAATCTGGGTTAAGTGCAGACTGGTCTGTTCTGTCCAGAAAAGCTGACTAGTTATGTCTACTTTAAGGATATGTGTAAACACGAATTTTATTATTCTTTCATAAATTTTTAGCATGTTCATGTTTTACATATTTTCATATACTGCTGAGATCAAGTTTTGACTATGCTTGAAATATATTTTTGCAATATGGTTCGTACTCGCTCTTCGAGTAAGACCGGAGATTCTCGCCAAGACGGTGATGATTCTACTCCACCGCGGGCACAGCCATCAATGGGATGGGTGGATGTCATGGCTAAGGTGGTCGAGTCAAATCAAGAGAGCACCAGATTACTCCAAGCCTTGGTGCAGCAAGGCATACTTCATCGAACGCAACAAGTCGTTCCACCTCGGAACGCCTATTTGGATTTCTTGGCAACTCAACCGCCAATCTTCATGGAAGCTACCGAACCAGTGGAAGCAGATCAGTGACTTCGTGTAATAGAGTCCAAATTTGGAGTGTTCGAGCGTGATGAATAGCAGAAGACATTGTTTGCCTCTCAACAACTCCATGGAGCCACCGACACTTGATGGGTTGAGTATCTCGCCATCATTCTGGAAGGCCATCAAGTGGCATGGACTGAATTCCGTGAAGCTTTCCGTGCTTTTCACATACCTATGGGGATTATCAAGACCAAACATGAGGAATTTGTGGAGCTAAAGCAAGAGGATATGAATGTCCTTGAGTATGTCAAGAAGTTCAACCATTAGGCACAATACACTCTCGATTATGTGGTGACAGAAGCTTCGAGGTGTGATTATTTCTTCCGAGGCCTTAGTGTCACCTTACGGGAGAAATTGGTCTTGTTCAATAAAGGAAATTACACCGAGTTGATCAGTGCGGCCATCATGTAAGAAAAGACAACACTCGAGTGTCAAGCAGAGAAGAGGGATATGAGTGATGTGCAAGACAGCATGATTAATATTCCCCGTAAATACCGTTTGGTGTACTAAACACCATCTGGTCAAATATGGCGGCCACCTGTACGATCAGCTCCTCAAAAATATTTCTAGTCAAGTATCAAGTCTTGAAGCACACCTACAGCAGCAGCGAGTGATTTCTGGTGCCTCATTGCTGCAGCCAAGTACATCAGCTTCTTCCCCACAAGTCAGCATGGAACCAGAAGGACATCCGTATTTATTTGTGGCCGTGTTGGGCATTTTACTCAGGAATGCTGGGAGAAGTTTTTAAACAATGGACAACCTCATCATCAGGTGGTATGCAGCCACGTGTTCAATTAGAGAAGACAGCACTGCAAACCGGAAGTATTCAACATCTAGCTATCGAGGATGTCCCATAGGGAGAACCGGTGTTAGCAGGCATGTTTACTATCAAAGATATACCCGTCCTAATACTCTTTGATTCCGGTGCTACCCACAATTTCATCAGTAAATCATGTGTGAATCGGCACCAATTATCCACTGATACTCCCAAGAATGGTTATCTTATACGTTCACCGGGTGGAAGTATCTCTGCCAGTCAAATTGCTCCCCACGCAGCTCTGTGTTTGGGAGGAAACATATATCCAACACGCTGATTATTTTGGATGGGCAGAAGATCGATATAATATTGGGGATGTCATGGTTAAACCATCATGGTACCGTTCTTAATATCAGTAACCGGACTGTTCAAATTGACTCTCTGATTCAAGGACAGCACACACTGTTTTTGGACAGCGAGGAGCAGGAAATTTCAGTTGCATAAAGCGCGGAAGTAATTATGCTCGAACACATTCCGGTAGTCCGTGAATACCCCGATGTGTTTCCCGATGATCTACCGGTCATGCCGCCTGAACGGGATGTCAAGTTCAAGATAGAACTTGCGCCAGAAACAATACCGATTTCACAGAGACCGTACAAGATGACACCCAATGAGTTAGTGGAGTTAAAGGAGCAGCTAAATGAACTCTCGAGAAAAGGTTTTCTTGGCCATACACCGACGGCTGTGTATTGGCATAATGGAGGTTTCTCTAGTCATCGACGGGTGACGAAATCACGAACTTGTGGGTAAAGTGGTGCCACCTCTGCAGAGTGTAAAACTATCATGATAGCCGTGCTTTCAGTTACGAGCACGGGCCAACTTCCATGGTAAGAGGTTAACTTGGTTTGGTTGGGATGGTCATGTCATTTGGGACTGGTTATGGTCATTCGGAATTTGGTTATGTACATGAGATTGGTTTCAGTTATGTGAATATGAGCTGATCATGAGAAATTCTGAATTTGAGATAAGCTTGAGAATGAGTATTGGCTGGCTAAAACATGATGAATGATGAAGTATAATGGCATTGAACATGACGCATGATGAACTACTTGGTTATGTTGGGATTTAACTCACCTAGACATTGTAGTCTGTTTTCTTGTGATTGTGAAATAAAGCTTGCTTGCTGCAATTAACCTTTGTTTCCAACCTTGTTTTAAGCTACATGTCATACTTTCCCACACTTGCTGAGTATGACATGTACTCACCTTTGCATTTCTCACAATAATTCAGCTACAGGAGAAGAGTACTTTGAAGATCTGGTGGAGTACTAGGCATGCGCACTACCGTGAACTGCCTGTGGAGTCGAAGTTGGAGCCCGCTGTCTTTAGTTTTCTTTCCGCTGCTGTTTAGTGTCTTCCGCTGCAAAATAAATTAGATACTCATGATTGAGACATTGATTACTGTAATAAAGCACTTAAGTACTATTTGTAATGTGGTTATGTTCTGAATTCAGTTTGTGATGTATCTGTGTATGTGTGATGAACATCCTGGGCACACATATGCATCACTTCGTTCATTTTTGGATCCGGGTGTCTCAGCAGTATCGCCCCAACCTTAACTTCGGTGGCCAGGATCAGACCTTAAGAGACAGGCGGCACCCCCCTCATCTTTCTTGTCCTCAGAACTAGTTCGGGCGTGCGTCCGGACACCTGTTCTGGGGGGGGGGGGGACGTTCAGAGCTGGGTACGACCCGCTCGGATCGACACACTGCTGGGCGAGGAGTTAGTCCGCGGCCAGGGGGGCACGGCAAGCGCAGCATCGCTCGCCAGGGGCCACCCCCATAAGTTTCTTCATCCTCGTCACCACCTCCGACTCCCTCGTCGAGTCCATTGGGCCAAAGTACTCCCACATTGGGCGCCCCAAGATCCGAAGGGGCTGGACCCTTCGCTCCACAAAGACGCGTAGAAGGGACGCGCCGGTAAGGACCCTCCCATGAAGATCCTCCAGCCGAGCAAGAAGCGGCGCCAGCGCGGCCACCTCACCATCGGAGAAACCATCGCACCAAGAGGGGTTAGGAATCGGGGGGCTGCGGGTGAAGCAGGGAAGTTCCAGCGCTACATTCTGGATGTAGAACCATCCCTGATGCCATCCCTTGAGCGACGACCGAAGAGGGACTGAAGTAGCACTTCCACTGCGCGCGGAGTTGAATGCAGGTGCCGACGATGTTGAGAAGCGGAGAGTCATCCACTGAAGCCCGCACCAAGAAGAAGAAATTCCACAAATTCAGATCTGGCTCCACCATCAGAAAGGCTTTGCACAGGGTGATGAACACCGACATGTGGAGGATCCCATTCGGCGTCAATTGATGAAGATCGACGCCGTATTCCCCAAGGACTCACCGGAAGAAGGGGTGTGTCGGAACCCCAAATCCCCGCACGTGGAACGCGAAGAATGACACAACTTCATCGTCGTGCGGCGCGGGCACGCTCAACCCCTCAGAGAGACGAATGGAATGATCTTCCCTCGATGAAAGGAGCATGTGCCCGGCATACTCAGAGATTTGGCCAGGACTCGCACGGGAGGTTGTCCACACAGACATGGCGGATGAAAAAGAGGAGAAAAAGGGAACGAGTTTTTCTCTAGCCAAAGGCGCAAAGAAGCAGGCGGAAGACAATGCCCCGGGAGGGGAAGCATATAAAGCCGCCAAAGCGGTGCGTAACTTGACAACCGTCAGGGAACAGGTGACCACGCGGGCCCCCTCAAAACCGATGCCGGTTCAGCCTGATCAACCATTCCTGGATTAAAACCACCCTTGTGGCTAGGAAACCGAGTCGAGCTGCGCCTCATCGATTCTCCGAATTAAAACCGCCACAAAGGCGCAGAGGCCTCACCAGGCGGTGGCGACTCGGCTTCACGACCCAAAATTATGACCATGATGCAGGAACTGAATCGAGCGGCATCTCCTAAACTCCATCGAACACGGATGACAACACGACCTGTAAAAGCCCAAAAAAGGGACTTGCAAAAATTGGTCATTACCTCACAACACCACAGCTCATCTTGTGGATATCTTGTGAACACATGTGAAGAGCAAGTAACCACCATCAAAAGGGTAATTAGAGAGGAAAGCCCTAACTTCCAAAAAGTGGGATTTTTCAACATGAACATGAAAGGTTGAGCTCAACCCTGGACCTTAAATAGTCTTGGGGAGGCTCAGGCCAAATTTCATGCAAATCCAATACTTTTTGAGGCACTTTTGGAGGCATTTGAAAAAGAGGCCAATTTGAATGCAAATTCAAATTTCAGCCACTTTCATCACTGGAATTCAAAAGTTGACTTCATATTCAAACTCAGCTCATTTTTCTGAGTTAACCCACCAATTTTCATCTCCATTGGAGCTCATCTTGTCGGGAGCCAAATTTGCGCTAATTCAAAACTGAATTTGAATTTAAAATTCAAATGGCCAGCAAATTTAGCCAAACCAGTTTCAAACATAGGAAATCAAATTCAAACAATGACTTTGGGGCTAAGTCTTTCATTTAACTGTGAGTAGCTAGGATCTTTTCGGTGAAAACAGAAATGAAAATCAGAAAAAAAGAATTAGAGGGGAGGGACCCACTGGTCAGACACACAGAGGCCAAACCGACTCTGTTCTTCTGTCGAACACCCTGAGGTCGCCAGCGCACGGGTGAGTCCTTGCCCCAACGAAGTCACCGTGCCACCTCCTGTTCTGGGGAACAGACCGCGTCGACGTCTTCTACACGTCGTCCGACCCCAACCGGGACCGTTTCACTGCCGTGCCTCCCCTCACGCGCGCGTACCCTCGCTGTTCTCACCATCCGAGCAACTCTCGGCTCCCCCACCGTTCCCGCAATACAAGCCGAGACTCGGTCGATCACCTACAGCAAAAACACGCGCTGTCCTATCCTCGAACTTCCGGTGAGCGCCGTCCTCCTTCTCGTTCAGTAGTGAGGGAGTATTTTGAGGTTTGCTGAATTGCCATTTTTAGGACCGAGAGCGGGCTCGACTCAAAATTCTTGGTGATCAGTCCATACCAGATCGTCTTCCTTTAGCCATACATCCTAGGCCTTCCAACGGACCTCTAGGATCAACAACCGTAGAAAACCGTCGAACCTGGTGGCTGTTCTACGAGTTTTTCCGATCGCCGCCATTTTCAACTCTAGGTCGACGGTTAGGTCCTAGCTTCGTCCATTTCCATGGCAAACTGAGCTCATTTTCGTGCTCAGCATGCCACTGCGGAGCTGTAGTAGCAAACCGTTCTGAAAATAAGGCCCTGGGTAGCTCGGGCGACATCGCCGGAGTGGGGATCGCCGCTGTCACCGTCGCGGGCGTGGTTCCGGCCATCGCCGAGCTTCGGTGAGGGCACCAGCGTGTTCCCCGAGAAAAGTTAGGCACAGGTGGCAAAATCCGTCGGAGGTCGGGCAGCGAAATTGCCGGCGGCGAGATCTCCAGCGAAGCGCCGCCGCGGGAGTTGCAGGTGTCGCGAGGAAGACGAAGGGGGGCCGGGTCCACCAGTGAGTCCCTGTTCTCTCGCAGGGATCCACTTTACGGCCGGGATCCGGTATGGCAGCGCGGGTAAAACCCCGTGGGCTGCGGTGTGTCTGCGATCTCAGTGGGCCGGTTTGTGACGCCATCAATTCTGTGGAAAACCACGGAACCGAGAACTAATGCATATGTGTGCCCAGGATGTTCATCACACATACACATATGTTCCAGAAACTGAATTCAGATTATATATTACCACGAATAACAGAGTTTATTACAATACCTCATGAGTCTTGGACTCATGCTCACAGCGGAAGTCTTTATTCTAAAGCGGAAGCAATTTAGCTAATGCAGAAGCAAATCTAAGCAGAAGTGACTCCATCTCTACTCCCTCCACAGGCAAGGTTGAGAACAGATCACACGCCATAATGCCCCACTGGATCTTCATAGTAGGCTTCTCTTGCTGCTGATGATGAAGTAATAATGCAAGTTTGAGTACAATGATGTACTCAGCAAGTGCGGGAATAACACATGATATGCAGCGCTTATAACAAGGTAGGTATATAAAAGGCTTATTTGCAAAAAAAGCAGATTTGTAAAACCATGATAAAACAGCAACTTAACTTTAGATAATGGAATCCCAGCATGAATTGAATTACCAACATACCTCCATCCCTTTCCGTATTCCATCCGAACATTAACCAACCTTTATTCACACACACGAATACCTCCTCGTATTCGCTACCATCTCACGAATACCTTCCCGTATTCGCTACCATCTCATTTCATTAAACATCCTTGTCTCACACCGAGACCAATCTCGTTGCCATGACTCAACAATCATGCAACCATCATATCACCCGGACTCAACAGTCCCAAACCATAACCATGACCAAACCAATAACCATAACCAAAAACCTTCCCTTTAACCATCCCAACTAATCATGGCAGTTTAGCCAGGTGCTCGTGACCGTAAGCTCGACTATCATGATAGTTTTATTAACTCTGCAGAGTTTGCACCTCTTTACCCACAAGTTTGTGATTTCGTCACCCGTCGGCGACTGCAGAACCTCCATTATACCAGTACACGACCGTCGGTGTATGGCCAAGAGATCACAAAATAGCCTTTACAAAGGGGTTACTAGATGTATGGACTCACTAAGGTTTCACCGGCAGGCTAGAATCTTCAATTCTCCCACCCACGGGCCCCCTCTTGTGCCATGCAGTTCCCAGGGCAGTCCTCACTCGACTCCCATTCCCCGCGCCTTCCACAGTCCATAACACTCTAGCAACTTACCTAATTACTCAGCTAAGCCGCACCCATACTTGGCCTTGTGGTGGCACTGTTATCCTGGCATGTGGATGCATGAACCGGTCCTTAGATCTACGGCAAGTAAACCACCATCTCATGCTACCTCATTCACAAACCCAATCTTGCCTAGATCTCCCTCCGATCTATATCCATTATTAACATCAGTTTCTCATTATCAATACGAGTGCAGTTAGCTAGACACATCTATCTCGCTTCCCAATCCCATAGACTTAGCGAAGCATGAAACATAAACCTTACCCGACTCATAAACTTCCCAGGTGACAAGGGTGGTTTAACCAAAACTAGTAAACTCCTATAAAAGGGTTTCCCATCATATTTGACTCAGTACGCACACCTTTTCGCAAAACAAAACAGTTTTACCCGAAACATAGGATCAATATGGTCAAGGAGCACTTGCCTTGTTCTTGCGGTGATGGTAGTTCTTGATTCCCAAAACCTTGTTGCTGTAGTTCGTCGTAGACAGCTCCCTGAGCTTGTTCTGCTAGGTAGGATCACGTGCATACAAGATTCACAGCAATCAATATCATGCACAAACCTTAAACTAGATGCGATGATGCATACGCATGCTATCCTATGGCTTATATGGACAGAGGTTTTCGGATCAAAGTTGGACGTGGCAATGATCTTGTCTTTAGATCAATCTGATCATCAAGTGATCTGTCCACGAGAAGGTTTCTGTTCGAAAGGAATCAAAGAACAGATAGAAGGGAAATACAACAATAACGTAAGGTGGTATTGGGGCCTACCTTACGTTTCCTCTTGGCTTTCGAGGTCCTCCTCAGACCGCTGGCTTTCCTCCGGCGATCTTCCTTGCCGCGCTCCGGCGATGGCTTTCTCGGCGAGTTGGGGCTAGGGCTCTAAGTCGTCGGCTCAGGATTTGGAAAAAGAAGTCTGTGGTTTCGGCCAGAGGTTCTGGGTTCTATTTATAATCGGGAAGAGAAGAGTCCTAATCTGATTGTATCCCGAATAAGAGTCTTATTCAGATCGTCGTTGGATCTTATCATCTTATCCTTAGTTGATTTGGTGTGGTAACGTTGTGGAATTCAGTTTGGTTCCCTTTATGTACATGTATTCTTACTCGTACAGATACTCCAAAACTCGTTACCTTCGCGGTGATGAGCTCCGGAGGCTCCATGTGTCCTTCCGGGGCCTGGTATCTCCTTCTCCGCAGAGACGAGCTCCGGTTGTGCCACGTGTCAATCGACCGAGACCTCCCCCTCTTTTGGAGGTGAGCTCCGCGCACGCCACGTGTCGGCGCCGGTCTTTCCTCTCTTCTTTCTCCAGGGACATGCCCCGAGGTCGACACGTGTCCAGCAGCGACGGACCTCCCGGAGATAAGCTCCGGTGGCGACACGTTTTCGAGAGATCCGGACCTCTCGGAGATGGGTTCCGAGATCGACACGTATCCCGTGCGACTGGTCCTCTGACTTCCGCAAGGACTAGCTCCAAAAGTGACATGTGTCCTACGAAAAATGCCTTTGCTTCTTCCGCAGAAGCTAGCTCCGTGGGCAACACGTGTCCCACAGGGTCGGACCACTTTCCAATTGTGAAGGTGACCCCCGAGCCTGCCACAGAGCCAGTTTAGCGGCAGACCTCTCCCAACTTCTCGGGGATGAACTCCGAACATGCCACGTGGCATGCTGGCCACGGAAGTTGCCTTCGGTGCTCTCTGAGAGCTTTATTGGCTATCCTTTTGATATTTATCTCTGTTCCTTCTTTTCTTAAAATGTTTTCTCTTCATAAAACATGAACATATGCTGACACCCGAGATGAGGGTGTCACAAATCTACCCCCCTTAAATTAAATCCCGTCCTTGAGATTCGTTAGTGGAAAATAGATGGCGAAATTCTGCCTTGATATCCTCTCCACGCTCCCATGTGGCTTCAGCTTCGGTGTGATGGCTCCGTTGTACCTTGAACCATCGAATTACCTTGTTTCGGGTGACCCTTTCCTTTACGTCCAAGATTGGGACAGGGTATTCCGCATAAGTCAGATCCTTTTGAAGTTCAAGCTCTCCCATTGATACTTGTTCCTCTGGTACTCTTAAGCACTTCTTGAGCTGGGACACATGAAACACGTCATGTACGTCGGAGAGGTGGTTTGGGGCTCTCGTTGTTAGGCTACTTCTCCTCGCTTATCCAGAATCTTAAATGGTCCGATGTAGCGAGGTGCTAGCTTGCCTTTGACGTTGAAACGTCGTTGGCCTCGGATAGGCGATACCTTAAGGTATACGAAGTCTCCCACTTCGAAAGTCAACTTCCTTCGCCTATTGTCTGCATAGCCATTCTGTCGTGACTGAGCAGCCTTTAAGTTTTCCCGTACCATTTAGACTTGCTTTTCAGCTTCTTCTAGTACTTCGGGTCCAAACACCTGGTTCTCTCTGGTCTCATTCCAGAACAGTGGCGTTCTACACCGTCTACCATATAAGGCTTCGAAAGGCGACATTTTCAAGCTAGCTTGATAGATGTTGTTATAGGAGAATTCGGCATACGGTAAACTCCTATCCCAACTACGCCCACGTTTCAAGGCGCAAGCTCTCAACGTGTCCTCCAAAATTTGGTTCGTCCTTTCGGTTTGTCCATCTGTTTGCGGGTGATAGGCGGAGCTAAAATCCAGTCGTGTACCCATGGATTTCTGCAGCTTCCTCCGGAACCTAGAGGTAAACTGAGAACCTCGATCTGAGACTATCCTCTTCGGGACTCCATGACGGCACACGGTCTGTTCTATGTACAACTCTGCCAATTGTGCAACGTTGTAACTGGCCTTTACAGGAAGAAAATGGGCGGTTTTCATAAATCGGTCCACAATGACCCAGATGGAGTCGTATCCCGACTTAGTACGTGGCAATCCGACGATGAAATCCATGCTGATGTCCTCCCACTTCCATTCCGGTATTTTCAAAGGTTGCAACAATCCAGTGGGTTTTTGGTGTTCGGCCTTCACCCGTTGGCATGTGTCGCATAGGGCAACGTATTCGGCTATATCCCGCTTCATACCATCCCACCAATAACAAGTTTTCAAGTCCTTGAACATTTTGGTGCTTCCGGGATGTATAGAATAGGGGGAATCATGTGCCTCCTTCAATATCATGTCACGGAGATGTCTTATGTTCGGCACGCAAATCCTTTTCCCTAGCTAAAGCGTACCCTTTTCATCCTCCTTGAAATCCTCCTCTATTCCTTGTCGGATTCTTTCCTTGATCTCCTCGTCCATTGCTTGGCCCTCTCTTATTTCTTGTTCCAATGAGGAGTGGATCTCTATTATTTCCATGTTATTCAAGAATCCAAGGTGTAACCGTTCAAACTCCTTACGTAGTTCGGGTGGTAGCTCCCGAACCGTGAGTTGGTGACATGCTCCCTTTCTGCTCAATGCATCAGCTACTACATTGGCCTTCCCGGGGTGGTAGTTGATTCCAACATCATAATCCTTGATGAGTTCTAACCATCGACGTTGCCTCAAATTTAAGTCCGTATGTGTGAATATGTACTTGAGGCTTTTATGATCCGTATAGATCTCACATCGATGACCAAGGATATAATGTCTCCAAATCTTCAGTGCATGCACCACTGCTGCTAGCTCCAAGTCATGCGTAGGATAATTAAGCTCGTGCTTCTTTAATTGCCGTGAGGCATTGGCTACCACTTTTCATTCCTGCATGAGCACACATCCGAGCCCCTGTCTGGATGCATCACAATATATGTCAAAGCTCTTGCTTATGTCTGGCAATACCAGAACCGGTGCGGTAGTTAGCCTTTTCTTGAGTTCGTCAAAACTTTCTTGACAGGCTGGTGTCCATTGAAAGACCTTTCCCTTTATTAGCAACTCCGTCATAGGTTTTTGCTATCCTAGAGAAGTCTTTAATGAAGCGTCGATAGTATCCGGCCATCCCAAGGAAACTCCGAATATCCCTCACGCTATTCGGTTGGTCCCACTTCAAAACATCTCTCACCTTTCCAGGATCAACTGATACCCCTTCTTCGGAGATAATGTGGCCTAGGAAAGATATTTCCTTTAGCCAAAATTGACACTTGTTGGGCTTGGCATACAATTGATGCTCACGCAACTTCTGCAGGGTTAATTTCAAATGTTCATCATGCTCCTCCTCACTTTTTGAATACACCATAATGTCGTCAATGAAAACCACGACGAACTTGTCCAAGTACTCCATGAAGACCTTGTTCATAAGGTACATGAAGTATGCGGGTGCATTTGTCAACCTAAAAGACATGAAGGTATATTCATACGAACCATACCGTGTCCGAAAGGCTGTCTTAGGTATATCAGAGGGCTTAATCTTCAGCTGGAAATATCCCAACCGAAGATCAATCTTGGAGAACACTTGGGCTCCTTTCATTTGGTCGAACAGGTCCTCTATACGGGGCAGAGGGTATTTGTTCTTGATGGTTACCTCGTTGAGAGACCTATAATCCACGCACATCCTTTGGGTTCCATCCTTCTTGTCCACAAAGAGCACCGGAGCTCCCCATGGTGACGAGCTTGGACGGATAAAACCCTTTTCCAACTGTTCTTGAATTCGCTTCTTGAGTTCAACTAGCTCGTTGACGGGCATCCTATAAGGTCTTTTGGCTATGGGTGCAGTTCCGGGTATCAACTCTATGGCAAACTCAATGTCCCGGTCAGGTGGCATACCTGGAAGCTCTTCCGGGAACACGTCCGAAAACTCTCGAACCATCGGAATACTGTCCAATGCTACTTCTTCAATGTGGTTCAGATTTTCCCCTTCAGTGGTTTGCTGGGCTGACTCAAACTCGACACGAGTACCGTGCTCGTTTGTCAACTGCACGCTTCTTTCAGCACATTGGATTACTCCATTGTGTTTGCTTAGCCAATCCATTTCGAGTATGATGTCAATCCCTTGGGAGTCCAAGACAATAAGGTTGGCAAGGAAGTCTACCCCCCTTATTTTAGGGCTTACTTTCGGACATACTATATTAGTCCTCATTTCTCCTCCGGGAGAATTAACTAACATAGCACATTCTAAGTGGGATACTGGTAGATGATGTTTGGCAACGTATTTGGATGATATGAAGGAATGCGATGCTCCAGAATCAAATAAGATGGTGGCTGGGTTGGAGTTGGCAAGGAACATACCAATTACGACGTCCTCAGCCTGTTGTGCTTCCTCGGCAGTGACGTGGTTCACGTGGCCGCGAGCATAATTCTGCTGTCCACGGTTCCCTTGATTGTCTCCTCCGTTCGGTCGTGGGTTCTGCTTGGGCACGTTACCTTGCTGTCCAGGGCCTCTCCTCGGGCACTGGTTCGCGAAGTGGCCTACCTCCCCGCATGCAAAGCATGCCCTGTTGCCTACGGCAGCAGGTTCGTTGGGGCGGGGGTTTTGAACAGGGGTGCCGTTGTTAGGTCGGGGCGCAGGAGGCATGGGCACGCGAGGTGCTGGAGCAACGAGTTGTTGCTGTGGTGGCTGACCAGGGCGGTATGCAGGAGTGGTCGATCCATACTGCGGTGCAGGGGGCATGTACTTGGGTCGTACGTTGCTCCCTTGGGGCCGGTATGGAATCTTCCTCTTGCACTCTCGCTCGATTTCTCGGATCTTATTTTCAACCACTATGGCCTTGTCAACCAGCTTCTGGAAGCTTACGTAGTCAATATTGAGGAGCTGAACCTGGATCTCATTGTTCAACCCTCTCATGAACAGGTACTGTTTCCTCTGATCTGAGTTGACATCTTCAGGGGCATACCGGGACAGTTGTATGAACTTGTTGAGATACTCATTCACACTTTTCTGCCCTTGGCGGAGACCTTCCAACTCCTGCCTTTTGAGCATCGTTACACCAGCAGGGATATAGTGAGAGCGGAAACTTTCCTTGAACTCAGTCCAAGTGATTGTCTCCGGGTTGGCATGGGCGTTGCTCAAGGCATCCCACCAGTCAGCAGCGGCTCCCATAAGTTGGTGCGACGTGAAGAGAACCTTCTCTCGGTCATTGCACTGAACAATGGCAAGCTTTTTCTCCATGGATTTTAACCAATCATCGGCCTCCATGGGATCACTAGCTTGAGCAAAGGTGGGTGGTCGAGTCCTCATGAACTCTCCCAACCTGTTATGAGCCAGCGGTGGTGGTGGCGGTGGTGCCGGAACGGGGTTTTGTTTGACCTGCAACTGACCCAAAGTTTGGATCATGGTTTGCATAAGCTGGTTTTGCATGGCCATCAACCTTTCCAGATGGTTTTCACCAGCTCCTGGGTTAGCAGGAATTTCATCATGGTCATCCTCCTGGACGTTCCTTCGGCCGGCGTTTCCTCTCACCGTCTGTGAGAGAGATCGAAATAGAATAGGGTGTTAGAAGGTTAGGTAGATTCCCTCCAACTATATGCATCAAGGTGAGTTGGACTATGTATATATTAGCCCTTATGAGGATATGAGCAAGTGCCGAGACATCTCACACCTCTTTCTTCTTACGTGTGGATATGAACAATGTTTTGAGACGTCCCACTACTCACTAAGCATACAATCATAAATGATCATCACAAGGGCCCACACAATCTCCTATTCAAGGATGGTTTCCTATGTCAAGGTGGTTTTAAGGCCAATCTAAGCTATTCACCCTAGGATGCTTCCTTCGGTCAGCGTAGCTTAGTTACCTGTTACTCCTATTTAGGGGTGTAACTTGCTGTTAACCCGTGGCTCTAATATCAATCTAAGGTTTCTATCTAGGCGTGTAACCTACTGTCAACCCGTGGCTCTGATACCAATCTGTGATGCCCTCAATTCTGTGGAAAACCACGGAACCGAGAACTAATGCATATGTGTGCCCAGGATGTTCATCACACATACACATACGTTCCACAAACTGAATTCAGATTATATATTACCACGAATAACAGAGTTTATTACAATACCTCATGAGTCTTGGACTCATGCTCACAGCGGAAGTCTTTATTCTAAAGCGGAAGCAAATCTAAGCAGAAGTGGCTCCATCTCTACTCCCTCCACAGGCAAGGTTGAGAACAGATCACACGCCATAATGCCCCACTGGATCTTCATAGTAGGCTTCTCTTGCTGCTGATGATGAAGTAATAATGCAAGTTTGAGTACAATGATGTACTCAGCAAGTGCGGGAATAACACATGATATGCAGCTTATAACAAGGTAGGTATATAAAAGGCTTATTTGCAAAAAAAGCAGATTTGTAAAACCATGATAAAACAGCAACTTAACTTTAGATGAATAGAATCCCAGCATGAATTGAATTACCAGCATACCTCCATCCCTTTCTGTGTTCCATATGAACATTAACCAACCTTTATTCACACTAGTGAATACCTCCTCGTATTCGCTACCATCTCACGAATACCTTCCCGTATTCGCTACCATCTCATTTCATAAAACATCCTTGTCTCACACCGAGACCAAACTCGTTGCCATGACTCAACAATCATGCAACCATCATATCACCCGGACTCAACAGTCCCAAACCATAACTATGACCAAACCAATAACCATAACCAAAAACCTTCCCTTTAACCATCCCAACTAATCATGGCAGTTTAGCCAGGTGCTCGTGACCGTAAGCTCGGCTATCATGATAGTTTTATTAACTCTGCAGAGTTTGCACCTCTTTACCCACAAGTTTGTGATTTCGTCATCCGTCGGCGACTGCAGAACCTCCATTATACCAATACACGACCGTCGGTGTATGGCCAAGAGATCACAAAATAGCCTTTAAAAAGGGGTTACTAGATGTATGGACTCACCAAGGTTTCACCGGCAGGCTAGAATCTCCAATTCTCCCACCCACGGGCCCCCTCTTGTGCCATGCAGTTCCCAGGGCAGTCCTCACTCGACTCCCATTCCCCGCGCCTTCCACAGTCCATAACACTCTAGCAACTTACCTAATTACTCAGCTAAGCCGCACCCATACTTGGCCTTGTGGTGGCACTGTTATCCTGGCATGTGCATGCATGAACCGGTCCTTAGATCTACGGCAAGTAAACCACCATCTCATGCTAGATCTCCCTCCGATCCATATCCATTATTAACATCAGTTTCTCATTATCAATATGAGTGCAGTTAGCTAGACACATCTATCTCGCTTCCCAATCCCATAGACTCAGCGAAGCATGAAACAAAAACCATACCCGACTCATAAACTTCCCAGGCGACAAGGGTGGTTTAACCAAAACTAGTAAACTCCTATAAAAGGGTTTCCCATCATATTTGATTCAGTACGCACACCTTTTCGCAAAACAAAACAGTTTTACCCAAAACATAGGATCAATATGGTCAAGGAGCACTTGCCTTCTTCTTGCGGTTCCGGTAGTTCTTGATTCCCAAAACCTTGTTGCTGCAGTTCGTCGTAGACAGCTCCCTGAGCTTGTTCTGCTAGGTCGGATCACGTGCATACAAGATTCACAACAATCAATATCATGCACAAACCTTAAACTAGATGCGATGATGCATACACATTCTATCCTATGGCTTATATGGACAAAGGTTTTCGGATCAAAGGTGGATGTGGCAATGATCTTGTCTTTAGATCAATCTGATCATCAAGTGATCTGTCCACGAGAAGGCTTCTGTTTGAAAGGAATCAAAGAACAGATGCAAGGGAAATACAACAATACCGTAAGGTGGTATTGGGGCCTACCTTACGTTTCCTCTTGGCTTTCGAGGTCCTCCTCAGACCGCTGGCTTTCCTCCGGCGATCTTCCTTGCCGCGCTCCGGCGATGGCTTTCTCGGCGAGTTGGGGCTGGGGCTCTAAGTCGTCGGCTCAGGATTTGGAAAAAGAAGTCTGTGGTTTCGGCCAGAGGTTCTAGGTTCTATTTATAATCGGGAAGAGAAGAGTCCTAATCTGATTGTATCCCGAATAAGAGTCTTATTCAGATCGTCGTTGGATCTTATCATCTTATCCTTAGTTGATTTGGTGCGGTAACGTTGTGGAGTTCAGGTCGGTTCCCTTTATGTACCGGTATTCTTACTCGTACAGCTACTACAGAACTCGTTACCTTCGCGGTGATGAGCTCCGGAGGCTCCACGTGTCCTTCCGGGGCCTGGTATCTCCTTCTCCGCAGAGACGAGCTCCGGTTGTGCCACGTGTCAATCGACCGAGACCTCCCCCTCTTTTGGAGGTGAGCTCCCGCGCACGCCACGTGTCGGCGCCGGTCTTTCCTCTCTTCTTTCTCCAGGGACATGCCCTGAGGTCGACACGTGTCCAGCAGCGACGGACCTCACAGAGATAAGCTCCGGTGGCGACACGTGTTCGATAGATCCGGACCTCTCGGAGATGGGTTCCGAGATCGACAAGTGACATTGTGTCCTACGAAAAATGCCTTACGGTTCTTCCGCAGAGGCTAGCTCCGTGGGCAACACGTGTCTCACAGGGTCGGACCTCTTTCCAATTGCGGAGGTGACCCCCCGAGCCTGCCACCTAGCCAGTTTAGTGGCGGACCTCTCCCAACTTCTCGGGGATGAACTCCGAACACGCCACGTGGCCTGCTGGCCGCGGAAGTTGCCTTCGGTGCTCTCTGAGAGCTTTATTGGCTATCCTTTTGATATTTATCTCTGTTACTTCTTTTCTTAAAATATTTTCTCTTCATAAAACATGAACATATGCTGACACCCGAGATGAGGGTGTCACACGGTTTAAAGAGTGGGGCCCACCCGCAGAGAGTAAACATTTCTGGGATTTTCCAGTTGTAGTTCAAACTTCATATGCACACAACTTTTGCTAGGAAGCTCCAAATTTAGTGAACTAAATTTTGCTGAACTCAGATTTTTGAGTACTTTCCAGCAACACAAATTTCAGCTCATGAAACTTAATAGTTTCCAGAATTAATTCCCTAAAGTTTATACTGTCAGGAATTTTATCTGGAGAATTACTTTAGGAAAAGTTCTAAAATTTGGCTGAGAGGTTCATTCGAAAATCCTTGAGTCACACTAAAGTTTTCAGACTCATCAAAGTTCATTTAGTCTCCTTAATGGTGTGATTAAGTGTACTGCCCAGAGAAAATAGAAAAATGTAGAGAAACATTTTTTTTCTGATTTTCTCAAATCTTGTTTAGGGCATAACTTCATCTAGAATTCTTCAAATGACATAAAACCAATTCCATTAGAACCATCTAAAATTCTAGTTTCCAGTAAGTAATGGTTGAAGCCATGAAAATCCCTGGAATTTCTTAGAGACTCTAATATTGACCAAATAGGCTTTTATTTGTACAAGGCTTAGATGAACTCTGTTCCAAATGAAACTTGGTCAAGACTCTTGTTAGGACCCTACCAAGCCACCATAAAAATTTCAGAACCAAAGGGGGGGGGCTAGCTAGAGTTATAGTAATTACTTATTAAGTTCTAAACATTGCATTTGAATTAATATATATTATCTCGTTGGCGTGTGGTCACTGAAGGCGAGGAAACTCCAGAAGTGCTCGACTTCCTTCTTCCGGACGAAGCCCTAACCACTGACCAGCAGCAACAAGGCAAGCCACGGTTTGCATTAACCCATTTTTTCAAAGTTTTGCTTTGTTTACATACTTAGTATGAGATATATATGTGCATTAGGTGTAGGATGGATGAGACCCCAAATGCATAACCAGATTTTCCTATAAGAGTGAGGGTAGTGTCTAAGACCTCGAGTAGACAGGCTATGCTTAATGATTCATAGAACTTTGGTACAAGTCGAGTAGTTGGAATCTACTCGCAAGTTAGGCTTGGGACACAGGGGATTGGTTCGAGTGATGTGAGATCACTTTGGTAATGAAAATGAGACTAGGCATGGGCTAGGGCGCAGCAAGAGGAAGTCTTGCGTGCGCAGCCATGTCCGTGTCGATTGAGGACCGATCCATGTGCGGCCCACGCTGATCAAGTTTGAACGTACCAAAGACATATCGGATATATGGGCCCCGGTAAACCGATGTATCCTAAACCTCCGGGCATCGAGGCATAACGCACCGATTTATAGGTGTAGGCTGAGGGCAGCAAGGTGGAAATCTGCTAACGGGCAGAGAGAGAGATGCTCCGTGTAGGGAACCTCCTGCTCGTTTTGGTGCGACCGGTTTGACGTTTGGGCTGTTGGGTGAAAGGTTGTCCCGTACGACATCGAGTGAGCGTGCTTTGCAGCTCCACGGGTGGGCATACGTGACATGCTCTTTGGGTATCCCTGCAGGTGTATATCAAGTCGATTCGCCATCCCTCGCGGTGAAGAGTACCACTTGGTCACTGAGTTGTGACATAGGCTAATATATGAAATGTGATGATTCAATATTGCTGTTATGATATAGTTGTATTGATACATGTGTGCCACCAAATATTGCTCACTAAATTTCATATTCATGAACTGTTAACTTGTGGCTAAAAGATGAACTAAGGATGAACTTGTAGGCATGTCCGTTTGCTAAAAGTTACCATCCCATGTTCGTGTAGACTACATGTACAGTTTCATGCCTAGGGACGTCGGTTAAGTCTTGTTGACCATCGTGCTCATGGTTGCTGCTATAAGTGTTTTTTAGGTGAGGAGCATCCCACGGACTCGGGGTACGAGTCCACCGGTGAAGGTTACCCTCCGTCGGGGACCACGGCTGAGTGGGAGCCGTACACACCGCGTTGAGTTGAGAAGTGCAGCTAGTGTCGGTTCCCCTAGGGCTGGGCAACCGACTTTTGCTAGATAGACGGGCGTGAGTTGTACAAATTTAGCTTCCGCTGTTGTAATATAAACACTAGTTTGTAACTGAAGTATTGTACTACTTTGTACATTTCAGTTGGTTTCCTATGTAATACAATGTTGTTCTTATAATGTGTGCTGTCGGGTGTCGCGTCGTGCGGCACCACCCTCTGCGATCCTGGATGAGCAGATTCCGGTCCACCACACTCCGGCTAGTCTAGCTTGTGTGTGCAAGATTTGATGTGCTAAGAACAATTAGGGGGGGTGGAGAATTTTGGGTTCCCGTACTGGACGCTCGGGTTGTGTACGCCGGGGCAAAAACATCAAATTCGCTGGCGAGGATCAACGGCTTGCTCCATGTTTTGGAGGAGAGCAGCAACGAGCTGGGGCGCTTCCATGGCCGTGCTTGCTTGGGCCTGACAGTTTCTGTGGAGTGCTGTCCACGTGAAGCCGATCGTCGGGTTTCTTTAGGTCACCGTGGAGGAGTGCTATAGGGGCTCTGGAACGCCGGAACTCAGCTGGGTTTGTGTCGGGGACGTGGGCAACGAGTGTGGGGTGCTATTTAGCCGCTCGGGGTGGAGGCACATGCACCTTTTCCCGGTTTCCTGGTTGCTCCAGAGAATGAGGCGGTGAGTTCTCTGTTCGGTGTGTTTCTCGCGAGGAGGAGAAGGCAAAGGGCGTTTGGCTCAGCTGTGGGGGAGTAGATAACGTTGAAGAGGGAGTGAAGCTGCTACACAGTTGCCAGCGCGAGGAAACGTAATGAGGAGGTGGCGGCAGCACCCTCGGTGGCTCACGGTGAGAAGCTACTCGTGGGAGTTGAAAACAGAGGCTTTGTTTGCTTTGGGTGCAAGTTACAAATATCCCAATGACGTGTGGGCTCCACCAAAATTTTTCCTTCCCAAAATATCTCCTCATGTCAATCTTAATCCATTCAAAAGTTTTGAATTTGAAAAGTGTGCTAGCATTTGAATTCCCCCAAATTCAGTTTGAATTTGCATAGCAACTTTGAATTTGGTTTGAATTTGAAATGCTTGTATTTAATTCCTTTTGAGCCCACCCTACAATGACAAGTTTGTCATCCAACTTTTTCCACAAATTCCAAACTATATGGCTGCATAAGTATTACAAGTTTTTGGCCACAAATTGTGTGAACTTTGAATTTGAAATCTGATCCTGGATGAGCGGATTCCGGTCCGCCACAGGCTGGTATCAGAGCAGCATTGGGGATAGCACACTAATTAAGGACTGTATTATGGGAAAACTTAGGTTTACGGTGAGGATTCGCTAGATTGCCCAAGTAAGGACTATAGTAGCATAGTTACTTAAAGTGGCAAGACTAACATATGTGTTATAATTCTATATTTGATTATGCAACGACGCACCTACGCTCAGGTAAGAATGGTAAGGAACGCCACCGAAAGCGGTTCAATTTTGGTTAGCTCCCCTGACGAGGAACGTGGTTCAGGGATAGGTCTCACAGCCTGGTGTGAGACGTCAATATGAAACTCTTGTACTCTTCATGTTCCTGAGTTCATATGGAACGCTGATCCCTAGCATGCATTAGGCAAGTAAGTGGAGACCCCATCATGTGATCAGTAACATGAAAGTGTGTTCGTCTGGAAATAGCCCAGGAGGACATGCGCAGCGCTTGCCATCGGCGTGCCCTGCAGGGCAGTAGGTGCTATCTGCTGGGGTGATAAAATTCCCAACCGTGATGACCCGTTCGCGCTCTACTCGGGTTCCCCGTCATGTGGTGTTAAAACACGATCACGTACCTTGAGACGCGGCTTAACTCAAGGACGGCCGTATGGCAATGATACGGGCGTTTGTATTTACTTTCAAATATGGTCCTGCCTGAAATGGAAAATAACCCTTGAGTGCATCATTATTGTGTGGTTTTCTGCAGGTACTAAACACTTATGTATCCCGTGTAGTATACGTGTGCGAGAGCCCGTTTAGTGCCACAATTGAGACGTGTATGACGGTATAATCCGGTTAGGATTTTCTTTTTGTGAGGAACGTAGTACCAACATATCATAGGCATGTGCATGAAATATAATGATAAAAAGGAACAAAAAACACTAAGTTTCAACATTTAGGACCCTGGTTGGGTAGAAAAATTCAATAGTGGATCAGTGTAGCTCAAACGGATTGAAAAACAGAGTGCTCTGTTTTGGGCAGAAAGTTTGCTGAAATTTGACAGAGCATAACTCACATATTATTTAGCCAATGGAGGTGTGGGATATAGTTATGGAAAGGTGTTTAAGTGCTCTACAACCTTCTTGTAGACTCCCAGAGCTGAATCACACCTTAAACTGGCTGAAGTTACAGATGATTGTAAACTGTCCAGAACCAGGACAGATTTAAAATACTCTCTGGACTGTTCTGTTTTTCAAGTATAACTTCCTGTAGGAAAATAAAAAATTATCATATGATATATTCTTGCAAAGGTAGGAGAGGTGTTACATCTTTGTAATTCAAAGTTTCTGAAATTTCAGCACAGAACTCAGTGGAAATTAGAGTTGAAAACAGCAACTTCCAATGGAGGGGCTGTTGAAATTCTCCCAGAAATTCTGTTGACCTTGAATTACCATAACTTTTAAACCAGAGCTGATCTGAGAGCAAATAAGTACTCGTTGGAAATATACTGAAGTTACCTTTAACTTTGGTATTCAGCTTGAGTCATGAATATGCACAGAACCATATAAAAATCTGGAATATGTCATAACTGGTCATTCGGGCAGAGGGATGACAGTTTAACTCATTTGAGAGATTGTTGTACCCAAGTGGGTTTGAGTACTTCCAATGGGGTAGAACATACTCATGAGTGGTTATCTTCAACTAGTGAAAGATTTGAGTATATGTCTTACTCAAGTTTCTTTTGCTAGAGACCATGTTTGTGTCGTATTGAAGATAAAAGGGCAGTATACGTGATGACAAAGCGATATTGACGTCTCGTAGTGACCAAACCTAGTTGACATGAACTTCCAAAGAGGGAGTCCATCAAATTGGATTTAACTAGCTTCTATTTGGTCTGGTAATGGTGTAGCTTGTGCAAAGTTATTACATTATCTGTATACGAGATGTATCGCATGTTTTACTGTCATTATGTTTTATGCCTATTTTATTGGACTGCATGAAGTATGTTGCGGGACTGATGTTTATTGTCGTATGGTTGCAGATGGTTCACACTCGGACCACGCATGAGATTGGTGGCTCTAGCCAGCAGGGGGGTGATGACTCCCAGCCACCTGCTTACGACAGCACCCCGCAGCAACAACCACCACCGCCGCCTCCGCTTACGCTAGCGGATGTGATTGCGGCACTGGTGGGTGGTCATGAGGAGCAGACCGACCTGCTCCGCACGATCGTGCAGAATACGTCCCAGGCAGGGGGCATCAAGAGAGGGGGCCTCGTGAGCCCCATGTTGTGACGTACTCGGATTTCATGAGTACGCACCCTCCGGTGTTCACAGAAGCAGCAGAAACCCTGGAGGCCGACAACTGGCTGCGGACAATTGAGTCCAAGTTCGGGATGCTCCATTGTACGGAGTGGCAGAAGACTCTGTTCGCGGTGCAGCAGCTTCACGGTGCCGCTGCTGCGTGGTAGGCAAATTATGTCGCCTCACGTCCGGCTGGCCATGCCGTGGAGTGGGAAGAATTCCGGGAGGCGTTCCGTGCCTACCATATCCGTCCCGGGATAATGAAGCGGAAGTTCCAAGAGTTCTTGGAGCTGAAGCGGGGCGGGAGGAGTGCCCATGACTACTCCCGTGCCTTCAACCATCTGGCGGAATATGTATCAGATTACGTCTCCACCGAGGAGAAGAAACGAGAGCACTTCTATCAGGGGCTACACACCGAGATGAAGACGCATCTCGTCCAATGCAATCGCGGCACCTTCAACGATCTCGTTAATGCCGCGATCATGCAAGAAGACGCTCAGCGAGAATTGGCGGCTGAGCAGTGAAAGCACAGCACTCACCCCAGAAGTGGGGGTGGAGCTCCCCAGAAGTACCGCATGGTGTATCGGACACCATCCGGTCAGCCGTGGCATCCACCGGCGCGACCTCAGCAGTTCGGGGGTCGTTCTTTTCAGCCATCCCCATTCCGACCGCCGATGCCACCACCGCGACCACAACAGCAGCAGCAGACGGTACCCCAAGCGTTTCCACCGCCACAACGCGCCCCAGGTTTCTGTCCACCAATCAGCGGAGGACCACCTCGCTACACATGCTTTACGTGTGGCCAGGCTGGCCATTTCTCGAAGTACTGTCCCCAGAGGCAGCAGAGCATCGGGCAAGCCCAGTTCCAGGGTGATGCTCGAGGCCGACCTCCGGTCAAGAAGGTTGGTCAGCGAACTGGGGGCGTTCGCAACTTCGACACTGAGGACGTCCCAGAGGGAGACAACGTGCTGGCGGGTACGTTCACTCTCAACGATCAAGCAATCATCATAGTATTTGATTCGGGTGCAACTCACAACTTCATAAGTATATCATATATGATTAAGCATCAACTAGAAGCCTTTCCAACCGAGTGCTCTTATATGATCTGCTCACCGGGAGGAAGGATTTCAGCAACTATGATAATCCCGAAAGCAACACTGTGCTTAGGTGGGAAGATATATCCCACCACTATGATTATTCTTGAGGGGCAGAAGATTGATGCAATCTTAGGGATGTCATGGCTAAGCTACCATGGCGCTGTCCTGGAAACATTATCACGGACGGTTCACCTCAACTCCCCACTACACCGTCCGCAGTCCCTCATATTAGACAATCCAGTCCGGGAAGTTTCAGTAATTAATAATACTGAATCTTCCAAGTTAGAGGACATTCCCGTAGTCCGGGAGTACCCCGACGCGTTTCCGGATGATCATCCGGGCATGCCACCTGAGCGCAATGTCGAGTTCAAGATTGAGCTTGCACCCGGGACTACTCCTATCTCACGGAGACCATACAAAATGGCCCCGAATGAGCTGGCTGAATTGAAAGAACAGCTCAATGATCTGTTGAGCAAAGGTTTCAATAGGACGAGTTCCTCGCCTTGGGGATGCTCGGCGCTGTTTGTAAAGAAGAAATATGAAACCTTGAGGCTGTGTGTGGATTACCGGCCGCTCAACGCCGTCACCATCAAGAACAAATACCCACTGCCCCGCATTGACATCCTGTTTGATCAGCTTGTGGGTGCAAGTGTGTTCTCCAAGATGGACCTTCGCTCTGGATATCATCGAATCAAAATCTGGGCGGAGGATATCCCGAAGACGGCCTTCTCGACGAGATATGGCTTATATGAGTATCTCGTCATGTCTTTTGGTCACACGAATGCTCCGGCACATTTCATGTATCTCATGAACTCGGTGTTCATGCCGGAGCTGCACAAGTTCGTTGTGGTGCTCATTAATGATATCTTGGTTTACTCCAAGATAGAAGCAGAACACGCCGAACACTTGAGGATCATTCTTCAACGACTGAGGGACCATAAGCTATATTCCAAGTTCAGCAAATGTGAGTTTTGGATCAGCCAAGTGCCGTTTTTGGGACATATCATCTCAGCCGAAGGAATTGTGGTTGACCCAAGCAAAATTGAGCAAGTGCTGGAATGGAAAGCCCCTACTTCTGTCCATGAAGTCAGAAGCTTCCTCGGCTTAGCGGGATATTACAGGAGATTCATTCCAAACTTCTCCAAGCTTGCTAAGACGATGACAGAATTATTGAAGAAGGGAACAAAATATGTTTGGAACACGGCATGTGAAGGAGCGTTCTAAGAATTAGTGAAGCATCTCATAACAGCCCTGGTCTTAGCTCAACCTGATACAACTGAGCCCTTCGATGTATATTGTGATGCGTCCGGTATTGGGCTCGGCTGCGTGTAGATGCAGGAAGGACATGTGGTCGCATATGGTTCACGCCAACTTCGGAACCATGAGCAGCATTATCCGACTCATGATCTTGAGCTCGCTGCTGTGGTTTTGGCGTTGAAAATGTGGAGGCACTATCTCCTGGGGAATTTAGTGCATCTCTACACCGACCACAAGAGCCTGAAGTACATTTTCACCCAGAAGAAGCTGAATATGAGGCAAAAGAGGTAGTTAGAACTAATCAAAGATTACGAGATTGAGATTCATTACCACCCCGGCAAGGCGAATGTGGTTGCCGACGCGTTGAGTCAGAAATCACATGTCTATAACCTCACCATTACACCGATGGAGGAGGAAGAGCCGAGTTTATACTTGGTTCCTTATGGATCGCTCTACAACCTGGCCCTCATCCCTACCATTAGGGAGGACATCATTGCAGCTCTGAAGATTGACAAGGGCATGGAAATCAAATGTTTCCGGAAAGATGATGAGGGGACGCTGTGGTTCAATGACCGCATAGTCGTACGCCGGAATATGGAGCTGAGAAAGAATATTCTTGATGAAGATCACTTGTCTAAATACTCCATTTATCCGGGCAGCAACAAAATGTACCAAGATTTGAAAAAAAATTTTGGTGGACACGGATGAAGCGGGAAGTAGCGAAGTACGTATCCAAGTGTGATACGTGTAGACGAGTAAAAGCTGATCATATGAGGAAATCAGGGCTGCTGCAACACCTGAATATTCCAGCATGGAAATGGGAGGATGTGAGCATGGATTTCATTGTGGGATTACCCCTGACTTCCAACAAGCATGATTCCATTTGGGTGATCGTTGACCGATTAACCAAGTCGGCTCACTCCATTCCTGTGCATACACATTTCCATGCCAACAGATATGCGGAGTGGTATATTGCAAGAATCCTATGCTTGCATGGAGTACCCAAGACCGTAGTCTCAGACCGAGGGGCACTATTTGTATCTCGTTTCTGGGAGCAGTTGCGCGCTGCTTTTGGTACTAAGCTGATTAGAAGCTCCGCCTATCATCGTCAGATAGATGGCCAAACAGAGAGGGTGAACCAAGTACTGGAAGACATGTTCAGAGCATGTGCCATCCACCATGGTAGGAACTCGGATGATCACCTACCGTTGGTGGAATTCTCGTACAATAACGGCTATCAGGCGAGTATCAAGATGGCACCATATGAGGCTCTCTATGGCCGCAAATGCCGCACCCCATTAAACTGGTGCGAGTCCGGTGAAAGGGTCACATTCGGGGTTGATGTGGTGAACGACGCCGAAGAGCGCGTTCGGATGAGTCAAGCCAACTTGAAGGCCGCTCAATCCCGACAGAAAAGCTATGCTGATAAGAGGCGTAGGCCGCTGCACTTTGACGTCGGGGGACACATGTATCTCCGTGTATCTCTGATGAAAGGCGTGCACCGGTTCGGCGTGAAGGGGAAGCTCGCTCCCCGATTCATTGGGCCCTATGCCATCACCAAGAAATGTGGACCAGTGGCATATAGACTGTAACTTCCAGCATCTCTTGCTGGTGTTCATTACATTTTCCATGTTGCACAACTGCGAAAATGTCTGAAGCATACGGCTGCTGTTCCCACTGAAGACATCGGCGAGCTGCAACCGGATTTGACGTATGATGAATATACGGTGGCAATTATTGATGAGAAGGCCCAGACCAGACGTAGCCGAACATTGTGGTTCTACAAGATACTCTGGAGCAACCACACCGCCGAAGAAGCGACGTGGGAGAGCGAAGAATTTCTTCGCTCAAACTACCCGGAGTTCATGGCGTCCCAGCACGGGTAAGCTCCTATTATATCGCTGTCTCTTCTTTTGTAATCTTGGGACGAGATTCTTTTAAGGGGGAAGGGATGTAAAAGCCCATGAAAGGGACTTGCAAAAATTGTTCATAACCTCACAACACCACAGCGCATCTTGTGGATATCTTGTGAACACTTGTGAAGAGCAAGTAACCACCATCAAAAGGGTAATTAGAGAGGAAAGCCCTAACTTCCAAAAAGTGGGATTTTTATACATGAACATGAAAGGTTGAGTTCACCCCTAGACCTTAAATAGTCTTGGGGAGGCTCAGGCTAAATTTCATGCAAATCCAATACTTTTTGAGGCACTTTTTGAGGCATTTGAAAAAGAGGCCAATTTGAATGCAAATTCAAATTTCAGCCACTTTCATCACTGGAATTCCAAAGTTGACTTCATATTCAAACTCAGCACATTTTTCTGAATTAGCCCACTAATTTTCATCTCCATTGGAGCTCATCTTGTCGGGAGCCAAATTTGCACTAATTCAAAAATGAATTTGAATTTCAAATTCAAATGGCCAGCAAATTTAGCCAAACCAGTTTCAAACATAGGAAATCAAATTCAAACAATGACTTTGGGGCTAAGTCTTTCATTTAATTGTGAGTAGCTGGGATCTTTTCGGTGAAAACAGAAATGAAAATCAGAAAAAAATAATTAGAGCGGAGGGACCCACTGGTCAGACACACAGAGGCCAAACCGACACCGTTCTTCAGTCGAACACCTTTAGGACGCCAGCGCACGGGTGAGTCCTCGCCCCAACGAAGTCGCCGTGCCACCTCCTGTTCCGGGGATCAGACCGCGTCGAGGTCTTCTACACGTCGTCCGACCCCAACCGGGACCGTTTCACTGCCGTGCCTCCCCTCACGCGCGCGTACCCTCGCTGTTCTCACCACCCGAGCAACTCTCGGCTCCCCACCGTTCCCGCGATACAAGCCGAGACTCGGTCGATCACCTACAGCAAAAACACGCGCTGTCCTCTCGTTGAACTTCCGGTGAGCGTCGTCCTCCTTCTCGTTCAGTAGTGAGGGAGTATTTTGAGGTTTGCCGAATTGCCGTTTTTAGGACCGAGAGCGGGCTCGACTCAAAATTCTTGGTGGTCATTCCATACCAGCTCGTCTTCCTTTAGCCATACATCCTAGGCCTTCCAACAGACCTCTAGGATCAACAACCGGAGAAAACCGTCGACCCTGGTGGCTGTTCTCCGAGTTTTTCCGATCGCCGCCATTTTCAACTCTAGGTCGATGGTGAAGTCCTAGCTTCGGCCATTTTCATGGCAAACCGACTAATTTTCGTGCTCAGCATGCCACAGCGGAGCTGTAGGAGCAAACCGTTCCGAAAATAAGGCCCTGAATAGCTCGGGCGACATTGCCGGAGTGGGGATCGCCACTGTCACCGTCGCGGGCGTGGTCCCGGCCATCGCCGAGCTTCGGTGAGGGCACCAGCGTGTTCCCCAAGCAAAGTTAGGCACAGGCGGTGAAATCCGTCGGAGGTCGGGCAGCGAAATGGCCGGCGGCGAGATCTCCAGCGAAGCGCCGCCGCGGGAGTTGCGGGTGTCGCGAGGAAGATGAAGTGGCGGCCAGGTCCACCGGTCAGTCCCTGTTCTCTTGCGGGGCCACATTGCGGCCGGGATCCGGTGCGGCAGCGTGGGTAAAACCCCGTGGGCTGCTGTGTGTCCGCGATCTCAGTGGGCTGGTCTAAAGAGTGGGGCCCACCTGCAGAGAGTAAACATTTCTGGGATTTTCCAGTTGTAGTTCAAACTTCATATGCACACAACTTTTGCTAGGAAGCTCCAAATTTAGTGACCTAAATTTTGCTGAACTCGGATTTTTGAGTACTTTCCAGCAGCACAAATTTCAGCTCATGAAACTTAATAGTTTTCCAGAATTAATTCCCTAAAATTTAAACTGTCAGGAATTTTATCTGGAGAATTAATTTAGGAAAATTTCTGAAATTTTGCTGAGAGGTTCATTGGAAAATCCTTGAGTCACAGTAAAATTTTCAGACTCATCCAAGTTCATTTAGTCCCCTTAATGGTGTGATTAAGTGAACTGCCCAGAGAAAATAGAAAAATGTACAGAAACATTTTTTTCAGATTTTCTCAAATCTTGTTTAGGGCATAACTTCATCTAGAATTCTTCAAGTGACATGAAACCAATTCCATTAGAACCATCTCAAATTCTAGTTTCCAGTAAGTAATGGTTGAAGCAATGAAAATCCCTGGAATTTCTTAGAGACTCTAATATTGACCAAATAGGCTTTTATTTGTACAAGGCTCAGATGAACTCTGTTCCGAATGAAACTTGGTCAAGACTCTGGTTAGGACCCTACCGAGCCACCATAAAAATTTCAGAACCAAAGGGGATGGCTAGCTAGAGTTATAGTAATTAATTATTTAATTCTAAACATTGCATTTGAATTGACATATAGTATCTCGTTGACGTGTAGTCGCTGAAGGCAAGGAAACTCCGGAAGTGCTCGACTTCCTTCTTCCGGACGAAGCACTAACCACTGACCAGCAGCAACAAGGCAAGCCCCGGTTTGCATTAACCCATTTTTCAATGTTTTGCTTTGTTTACATACTTATATATATATATATATATATATATATATATATATATATATATATATATATATATATATATATATATATATATATGTGTGTGTGTGTGCATTAGGTGTAGGATGGATGAGACCCCAAATGCATAACCAGATTTTCCTATAAGAGTGAGGGTAGTGTCTAAGACCTCTAGTAGACAGGCTATGCTTAATGATTCATAGAACTTCGGTACAAGTCGAGTAGTTGGAATCTACTCGCGAGTAAGGCCTGGGACACACGGGATTGGTTCGAGTGATGTGAGATCACTGTAGCAATTAAAATGAGACTAGGCAGGGGCTAGGGCGCAGCAAGAGGAAGTCTTGTGTGCGCAGCCCTGCCCGTGTCGATTGAGGACCGATCCTTTACGGCCCACGCTGATCAAGTTTGAACGTACCGAAGGCATATCGGATATATGGGCCCCGGTAAACCGATGTATCCTAAACCTCCGGGCATCGAGGCATAACGCACCGATTTATAGGTGTAGGCTTAGGGCAGCAAGGTGGAAATCTGCCAACGGGCATAGAGAGAGATGCTCCGTGTAGGGAACCTCCTGCTCATTTCAGTGTGATCGGTTCAATGTTTGGGCTGTTGGGTGAAAGGTTGTCCCATACGACATCGAGTGAGCGTACTGTGCAGCTCCACGGGTGGGTGTATGTGACGTGCTCTTTGGGTATCCCTGCAGGTGTATATCGAGTCTATTCACAGTCCCTCATGGTGAAGAGTACCACTTGGTCTGAGTCATGACGTAGGCTAATATATGAAATGTGATGATTCAATATTGCTGTTATGATATAATTGTATTGATACATGTGTGCCACCAAATATTTCTCACTAAATTTCATATTCATGAACTGTTAACTTGTGGCTAAAAGATGAACTAAGGATGAACTTGTAGGCTTGTCCATTTGCTAAAAGTTACCATCCCATGTTCGTGTAGACTGCATGTAGAGTTTCATGCCTAGGGGTGTCGGTTAAGTCTTGTTGACCCATCGTGCTCACGGTTGCTGCTATAAGTGTTTTTCAGGTGAGGAGCATCCCACGGACTCGGGGTACGAGTCCACCGGCGAAGGTTACCCTCCGTCAAGGACCACGGCTGAGTGGGAGCCGTACACGCCGTGCTGAGCTGAGAAGTGCAGCTAGTGTGGGTTGCCCTAGGGCTGGGCAACCGACTTTTGCTAGATAGACGGGCGTGAGTTGTACAAATTTAGCTCCCGCTGTTGTAATATAAACACTAGTTTGTAACTGAAGTATTGTACTACTTTGTACATTTGAGATGGTTTTCTATGTAATACAATGTTGTTCTTATAATGTGTGCTGTCGGGTGTCGCATCGTGCGGCACCACCCTCTGCGATCCTGGATGAGCGGATTCCGGTCCGCCACACGACCGAGGGAAGGTAAGTCTCCAGCCTGCACTACAGGCTCAATAAGCCCCGGGTTCATAGGCTGGCCTGCGGAAGGCTCCGAGGCCGCCCGGGGCAACCACGAGTGAGGGGCAGGCGATGCGAGGCGGTCTGCGATAGAGACGACCTTGGACATTATGAATCCACTTGACACCTTTAGGTCTGCAGACGAGTCCCAGCCTCGCGAGCACTGAGGTAACCCCCCGAAGTGTCAGCAGCAAGCCTCCCGAGCCAACGACAAGCTTGGGTACCACGCGCACGCCTCGAGCAGGGATCTGATGAAACGTGAGCACAGAGCCCCAACCAGAAAGCCCCTTGGCACGAAGCAAGGCCAATGGTTCCGACCGTCCAAACGAACAGGACGGACAGGTTTCACTCAGTTCTACCCGATAGATATCTCACCGGGCCCGGGGGCTCGACCATCATGGAAAGCCCCTGATCAGCCTGACCACTCCTGTAAAAGCCCAAGAAAAGGGGCTTGCAAAAAACATTTCATCACCTCACAACACCACAGTTGTTGTTGTGGATAGCTTGTGAAAGTTTGTGAAGAGCAAGTGACCTCCATCAAAAGAGTGTTTAGAGGGGAAAGCCTACACTTTCACAAAGTAGGATTTATACACATGAACATGAGAGGTTGAGCTCACCCCTAGGACTTAAAAAGTCTTGGGGAGGTTCGGGCCAAGTTTCATGCAAATCAAACACTTTTTGAGGCACTTTTGGAGGTATTTGAAAAAGAGGCCAATTTGAATGTAAATTCAAATTGCAGCAACTTTTATCCCTCAAATTCAAAAGTTTGCTTCATATTCAAACTCAGCACATTTTTATGAGTTAGCCCCCCAATTTTCATCATCATTGTAGTTCATTTTGTCAAGAGCTAAATTTGCAAGAATTCAAAACTGATTTTTAATTTCAGTTCAAATGTGAAGCAAATTCAGCCAAACAAAGTTTGAATTTGAGAACTCAAATTCAAACCAAGACTTGGGGTCTAAGTCTCTCATTCAATGGAGAGTAGCTGGGATATTTACAGGATAAATTGGAAAAAGAGGATTAGGGGGAGAGTTGGGCCCACAAGTCAGTGGGAGGGAGGTGCAACACCGGACAGCGCTCTGTTTCTCGCCGAAGCAAACGCCCAACTTGCGCCAGCGAGCTGTTTCCCCGTACGCCACCTCCCGAGCGCCAGCCCACAGCGCGCGTCGATGAGTCGGTCGCCCAGGGATATTTCCCCTCCGGAACTGACTTCCGTCGCGGCCTTGACCGTTCCCGAGCCCTCGACACAGCAACACCGCCGTGCACACGCGAGCTTTCGGTTATCCGGTGTCCTCCCGTCTCAGCAGCTAGCAAGCGAGTCTGAGCTCACCCCGAGCTTCGCCAAGGCTTCCTCGACGCGATAGACACGATACCCCGGCGCCCCATCCACGGTAAACTGCCCCCGAGCTCTTTATTTCCATTCCACACCGGGTAGAGCCGCCGCGACCAAAAACTCCCAGCCCGGCCGCCAGGCTTGATTCCCCGTCGAGTTGAGCAGGCCAGGAGGTTCACCTGGAAGTGTGCTCCCTGTCCAACAACGCCGGCTGCATGCCATGAGGTGTGCTGGCCGGAATTCCAGTTCTTGCCGAGAGCATGCGATATAGCCCGGTTCGGGTAAATCGGCAAATTCGCCTCACACACCCAACCACTCCTCACCAGACCTAGAAACCCAGTTGTAGACATCCGTGCGGGCACATGGGATCAAGAACTAGGGAGAACCATTGAGGAAACCCTCAGTTCTTCGAGTTTTTCCAGTTTTCCTCAAAATCGCCCTAGGTCGCACGGTGAGCCCCTAGTTGCCGACGTTTCTCACGAGATCAGAGCCCTGGACGTTGCTCCCTAGGTCGTGGCGATGCTGTAGGAGCTAACCGGAGAAAAGTTGGGTCAGTGCAGTGCCCTAGCGACGCCACCGAAGTTACCGCAGCTACTGTCGCCGTCGCGCCTAGGTTCCCAGCCATCCTCGATCCGAGGTAAGGTCGGCAACGTGTTACTCACACAAAAATGTGCAGTGGCGGCGAAAATCAGCAAGTTCCGAGGGACGGAACCCCTTCCCGGCGAGAGCTCCGGCGAGCTCGGCGGCGGGGTCATGCGGGTGCCTGGAGGAAGACGAAGGGGGGAGGCCCCACTCGTCAGCGGCTGGGAGTAAATGTGCAGGATTTTCTGTGGTCCAGGATCCAGTGTGGCTGCCCGGGAAGGAGGCTGTGGCCCCGTGTGGCTCGGCTCCAGCGGTCGACACGTGTGCGATGGACCCACCCGCAGGATTTAAACATTTTGGAATTTCCAGTTTTAGTTCAAACTTCAAATGCATAGAACTTTTGCTAGGAAACTCCAAATTCGATGAACCAAATTGTGCTGAACTCAGGATTCTCAGTACTTTCCAGCAATACCAATTTCAGCTCATGAAACTTAATAGCTTTCCAGAATTAAATCCCTAAAGTTTAAACTGTGGGGAATTTTATGTTGAGAATTACTTTATGAAAAATGCTGAATTTTGGCTGAGAGGTTCATTGGAAAATCCTTGAGTCACAGTAAAATTTTCAGACTCATCCAAGTTCATTTAGTCCCCCTAATTGGGTGATTAAGAGAACTGCCCTGAGAAAATAGAAAAATGTACAGGAACATTTTTCAGATTTTCTCAAATCTTAATTAGGGCATAACTTTCAGTAGAATTCTTCAAATGACATGAAACCAATTCCATTAGAACCATCTTAAATTCTAGTTTCCAGAAAGTAATGGTTGGTGCCATGAAAACCCCAGAAATTGCTTAGAGGCTCAAATATTGACCAAGTGGGCTTTTATTTGTACAAGGTTCAAATGAACTTATTTCAAATGAAACTTGGTCAAGATTCTACTTAGTACCCTGCCAAGCCACCATAAAAATTTCAAAACCAAAGGGGAGGGCTAGCTAGAGTTATTAGTAATTATGTATTCAAGTTTACACATTGCATTTAAATTGACATGTTGTATTTCCTTAACGTGTAGTCGCTGAAGGCAAAGAGACTCCGGAAGTGCTGGACTTCCTCCTTCCGGACGAAGACCTAACCACTGACCAGCAGCCACAAGGCAAGCCCCGGTTTGCATTAACCTTCTTTGTAATTTTTTGCTTTGTTCACATGTCTAGTGTGAAGTATAAATGTTCATTAGGTGTAGTATGAATGGAACCCCACATGCATAACCAAAAGTTTCCTATAAGAGTGAGGGTAGTGTCTAAGACCTCGAGTAGACAGACTATGCTTAATGATTCATAGGACTTTGGTACAAGTCGAGTAGTTGGAATCTACTCGCGAGTTAGGTTTGGGCACACGGGTTTGGTTCGAGTGATATGGGATCACTTTAGTAATGAAAATGAGACTAGACAGGGGCTAGGGCGCAGCAAGAGGAAGTCTTGTGTGCGCAGCCCTGTCCGTGTCGATTGAGGACCGATCCTTGTGTGGCCCTGCTGAACAAGTATTGAACGTACCGAAGGCATATCGGATATATGGGCCCCGAGAAACCGATGTAGCCTAAATCTCCGGGCGTCGAGGCATAGCACACCGATTTATAGGTGTAGGTTGAGGGCAGCAAGGTGGAAATCTGCCAACGGGCATAGAGAGATGCTCCGTGTGGGGAACGTCCTGCTCGTTTCGGTGCGACCGGTTCGAAGTTTGGGCTGTTGGGTGAAAGGGTGTCCCGTACGACATCGAGTGAGCGTGCTGTGCAGCTCCACTGGTGGGCGTACGTGACATGCTCTTTGGGTTTCCCTGCAGGTGTATATTGAGTCGATTCGCCATCCCTCGCGGTGACGAGTACCGCTTGTTCACTGCATCGTAACGTAGTTAATGTATGAAATGCTATGCTTCAATATTGCTGTCATGATATAACTGTATTGCTACATGTGTGCCACCAAATATTGCTTACTAAATTTCAGATTTCTGAACTGTTAACTTGTGGCTAAAAGATGAACTAAGGATGAACTTGTAGGCGTGTCCATTGATGCACTGTTACTATCCTATGTCCATTGTACCCCTCATGTAGAGTTCCATGCTTAGGTGAGTCGGTTAAGTCTTGTTGAGCCATCGTGCTCACGGTTGCTGCTTAAGTGTTTTTCAGGTGAGGAGCCACCCACGGACTCGGAGTACGAGTCCACCGGCGAGAGTTACCCTCCGTCGGGGACCACGGCTGAGTGGGAGCCGTACACGCCGCGCTGAGCTGAGCAGTGCAGCCAGTGTTGGCTGCCCCAGGGCTGGGCAGCCGACTTTTGCTAGATAGACGGGCGTGAGTTGTATATTGTAGACTTCCGCTGTGTAACATAAATAGTAGTTTGTAACTGAGTAGTGTACTACTTTGTACAGTTCAGTTGTTTTTCCCATGTAATATATTGTGTTCTTATGACGTGTGCTGTCGGGTGTCGCATCGTGCGGCACCACCCTCTGCGATCCTGGATGAGCGGATTCCGCTCCGCCACAGCCTGGTATCAGAGCTGCATTGGGGATAGCACAGTATTTAAGGACTGTATTATTGGAAAACTTAGGTTTACGGTGAGGAATCGGTAGTTTGCCCAAGTAAGGACTATATTAGCATAGTTACTTAAAGTGGCAAAGACTAACCTATGTGCTATAATTCTGAATTTTAATTATGTAACGATGCACCTACGCTCTGGTAAGAATGGTAAGGAACTCCACCGAAAGCGGTTCAATTTCGGTTAGCTCCCCTGACGAGGAACGTGGTTCAGGGATAGGTCTCACAGCTTGGTGTGAGACGTCAATATGAAACTCTTGGACTCTTCATGTTCCTGAGTTCGTATGAAACGCTGATCTCTAGCATGCATTAGGCAAGTAAGTGGAGACCCCATCGCGTGGTCAGTAACGCGAGGCTGGAAGTAGCCCAGGGGGACATACGCAGCACTTGCCATCGGCGTGCCCTGCAGGGCAGTAGATGGTATCTGTTGGGTTGATTACATTCCCAACCGTGACGACCCGTTCATGACATACTCGGGTTCCCCGTCGTGTGGTGTTGAAACACGATCACGTACCTTGAGACGTGACTTAACTCAAGGACGGCCGTATGGCAATGATACGGGCGTTGGTATTTAATTTCAAATATGGAACTGCCTGAAATGAAACAACCGTTGAGTGCATCATTATTGTGTGGTCTTCTGCAGGTACTAACCACGTATGTATCCGTGTAGTAAACGTGTGCGAGAGGCCGTTTAGTGCCACACTTGAGACGTATATGCCGGTATAATCCGGTTAGGATTTTCCTTTGTGAGGAATGTAGTACCGACATAGTATAGGCATGTGCATGAAAGATAATAATAACAAGGAACTAAAATCACTAGGTTGCAATATTTTGGACCCTTGTTGGGTAGGGAAAATTTTCATAGCTTATCAGTGTAGTCCAAAGGGTGGAAAAACAGAGTGCTCTGTTTTGGCAGCAAGTTTGCTGAATTTTAACAGAGCATGCCTCACAGGTATTTTAGCCAATGGAGGTGCGGGATATAGTTCTGGAAAGTTATTTAAGTACTCTACAACTTTGTTGTAGACTTCCAGGACTAAAACGCACCTTAAGATGGCTTAAACCCAGAGGGAGGTAAACTGTCCAGAACCAGGACAGGGTTAAACCCTCTCTGAACTGTTCTGTTTTTCAAACATAACTCCCAGTAGAAAAACCAAAAATTTTTCATACAATACACCTTTAGAAAGGATAGAAGATGTGTTACATCTTTGCAATTCAAAGTTTCCGAAATTTCAGCACAGATTTCAGTGGAAACCAGAGTTGAAATCAGCAACTTCCTAAAGTAGGTGCTGTTAAAATTCTTCCAGAAATTCTGCTGACATTGAATTACCATGACTTTTGAACCAGAGCTGATCTGAGGGCAAATAAGTACTAGTTGGAAAGATACTGAAGTTAAATTTAACTTTGGTATTCAGCTTGAGTCATGAAAATGCCCAGAACCAGATCAAAATCTTGGGTATGTGGAAACTGGTCATTCGGACAGAGGAATGACAGTTGAATTCATTTGAGGGATTGTTGTACCCTAGAGGGGGTTTGAGTACTTCCAATGGGGTAGAACATACTCATGAGAGGTTATCTTCAACGAGTGAAAGATTTGAGTATAGGTCTTACTCAAGTTTCTTTTACTAGAGACCATGTTTGTGTCGTATTGAAGGTAAAAGGGTGGTATACGTGATGACAACGCGATAGTAACGTCTCGTAGTGACCAAACATAGTTGTCGTGAGCTTACAAAGAGGAGGTTCATCAAGTTGGATTAAACTAGCTTGTATTTGGTCTGGTAATGATGTAGCATGTGTAAAGTTATTACATTATCTACATACGAGATGTATCGCATGTTTTATTGTCATTATGTTTTTACACCTATTTTTATTGGACTGCATGCAATATGTTGCGGGACTGATGTTTACTGTCGTATGATTGCAGATGGTTCGCACTAGGACCACGCACAAGGTTGGTAGCTCTAGCCAACAGGGAAGCGATGACTCCGAGCCACCGGCCTACGACAGCACCCTGCGGCAGCAGCCACCACCGCCGCCTCCGCTTACTCTAGCGGATGTGATAGCGGCACTGGTGGGAGGTCGTTAGGAGCAGACCGACCTGCTCCGCACGATCGTGCAGAATACGTCCCAGGCGGGGGGGGGGGCATCAAGAGAGGGGGCCCCGTGAGCCCCGTGAGGTGTCGTACTCGGATTTCATGAGTACGCACCCTCCAGTGTTCACGGAAGCTGAAGAACCACTGGAGGCCGACAACTGGCTGCGGACCATCGAGTCCAAGTTCGGGCTGCTCCAATGCACGGAGCGGCAAAAGACTTTGTTCGCAGTGCAGAAACTTCACGGTGCCGCTGGTGCGTGGTGGGCGAATTATGTCGCCTCACGTCCGGCTGTCCATGCCGTGGAGTGGGGAGAATTCCGGGAGGCGTTCCGCGCCAATCACATCCCTCCCGGGATAATGAAGAGGAAGTTCCAAGAATTCTTGGAGCTGAAGCAGGGCGGGAGAGGTGCCCATGACTACTCCCGTGCCTTCAACTATCTGGCGCAATATGCGTCAGACTACATCTCCACTGAAGAGAAGAAGCGGGAACATTTCTATCAAGGGTTACACCCCGAGATGAAGACACACCTCGTTCAGTGGAATTGCGGCACCTTCAACGACCTAGTCAATGCCGTGATTATGCAAGAGGACGCTCAGCGGGAGTTGGCAGCTGAGCAGAGGAAGCGCAGCGCTCCACCCAGCAGTGGGGGTGGCGCTCCCCAGAGGTACCGCATGGTGTATCGGACACCATCCGGGCAGCAGTGACATCCACTGGCGCGACCTCAGCGATTCGGGGGACGTCCTTTTCAAGCACCCCCGTTCTGACCGCCGATGCCACCACCAAGACAGCAGCAGCAGCAGCATACAGCACCCCGGGCATTTCCACCGCCACAACGCGCCCAGGGTTTCCGTCCACCGATCAGCGGGGGACCGCCCCGTTTCACTTGCTTCACGTGTGGCCAGGCGGGCCACTTCGCGAAGGACTGTCCCCAGGGGCAGCAAAGCAGTGGGCAATCCCAGTTCCAGGGCGGTGCTCGAGGCCGATCTCCGGTCAAGAAGGTTGGTCAGCGGACTGGGGGCGTCCGCAACCTCGACAATGAGGACGCCCCAGAGGGAGACAACATGCTGGCGGGTAAGTTTACTGTCAACAATCGAGCCATCATCATACTGTTTGATTCTGGTGCAACCCACAGCTTTATAAGTGCATCCTATGTGGCTAAGCATCAAATGCAAGTCTTCCCAACCAACTGCACTTATATGATCTGCTCGCCAGGAGGGAAGATCTCAGCAAATATGATGATCCCAAAGGCACCGCTGTGCTTAGGTGGGAAACTATATCCCACCACCTTGATAATCCTTATGGGGCAAAAGATTGATGCAATCTTAGGGATGTCATGGCTACAATACCACGGCGCTGTCCTTGAGACTCGGACACGGACGGTTCATTTAAACTCTCCATTTCACCGTCCACATTCCATGGTGTTAGACACGCCAGTCCGGGAAATTTCAGCAATTAATAATGCTGAAGCTCTCAGGCTAGAGGACATCCCCGTAGTCCGGGAGTACCCCGACGTGTTTCCGGATGATCTTCCGGGTATGCCACCTGAGCGGGATGTCGAGTTCAAGATTGAACTTGCACCCGGGACTACACCCATATCACAGAGACCATACATGATGGCTCCAAACGAGCTGGCTGAATTAAAAGAACAGCTCAATGATCTGTTGAGCAAAGGTTTCATTAGGCCGAGTTCCTCGCCTTGGGGATGCTCGGCGCTGTTCGTGAAGAAGAAGGTTGAAACCTTGAGGCTGTGTGTGGACTACCGGCCGGTCAACGCTGTCACCATAAAGAATAAGTACCCACTGCCCCGCATCGACATATTATTTGATCAACTTGTGGGTGCAAGTGTGTTCTCCAAGATGGACCTTCGCTCTGGATATCATCAGATAAAGATCCGGGCGGAGGATATCTCGAAGACGGCCTTCTCGACGAGATATGGATTATATGAATATCTCGTCATGTCCTTTAGTATCACAAACGCTCCAGCCCATTTCATGTATCTCATGAACTCGGTGTTCATGCCGGAGCTGGACAAGTTCGTGGTAGTGTTCATCGATGATATCTTGGTTTACTCCAAGACAGAAGCCGAACATGCCGAACACTTGAGGATCGTTCTTGAACGATTGCGAGACCACAAGCTCTACGCCAAGTTCAGCAAATGCGAGTTTTGGATCAGCCAAGTACTATTCTTGGGACATATCATCTCAGCTGAAGGCATTGCGGTTGACCCGAGCAAAATTGAGCAAGTGCTGAAATGGAAAGCTCCCACTTCAGTTCATGAAGTCAGAAGCTTCCTCGGGTTAGCGGGATACTATCGGAGATTTATTCCCAGTTTCTCCAAGCTCGCTAAGCCAATGACGGAATTGCTGAAGAAGGGAACGAAATATGTTTGGAACACGGCGTGTGAAGGAGCATTCCAGGCATTGGTGAAGCATCTCACCACAGCCCAGGTCTTAGCTCAGCCGGATACAACAAAGCCCTTCGACGTGTATTGTGACGCGTCCGGTATTGGGCTCGGCTGCATGTTGATGCAGGAAGGACGTGTGGTCACATATGGCTCACGCCAACTTCGGAACCATGAGCAGCACTACCCGACTCATGATCTTGAGCTTGCTGCAGTGGTTTTGGCGCTGAAAATGTGGAGGCACTATCTCCTGGGGAATTTGGTGCACCTCTACACCGACCACAAGAGCTTGAAATACATTTTCACCTGGAAGGAGCTGAACATGAGGCAAAGGAGGTGGTTAGAACTGATCAAAGATTATGAAATTGAGATTCATTACCACTCCGGCAAGGCGAATGTGGTTGCCGACGCGCTGAGTCGGAAATCACATGTCCATCACCTCACCATTACACCGGTGGATGAGGAAGAGCTGAGTTTATACTAGGTTCGTTATGGATTGCTTTACAACCTTGCCCTCATCCCTACTATTAGGGAGGACATCATTGCAGCTCAGAAGACTGATAAAGGCATGGCACATCTCCGGAGACGGATAGACAACGGGGAGATCAAATATTTCCGGAAAGATGATGAGGGGACGCTGTGGTTCAATGACCGAATAGTCGTACCCCGAGATATGGAACTGAGGAGGAAGATCCTCGATGAAGCTCACTTGTCTAAGTACTCCATTCATCCAGGCAGCAACAAAATGTACCAAGATTTGAAAAAGAAATTTTGGTGGACACGGATGAAGCAGGAGGTAGCGAAGTACGTATCCGAGTGCGATATGTGCCGACGAGTGAAAGCTGATCACATGAAGAAATCAGGGCTGTTGCAACCCCTGAAGATCCCGGCATGGAAATGGGAAGATGTGAGCATGGATTTCATTGTGGGATTGCCCCTAACTGCCAACAAACATGATTCCATTTGGGTAATCATTGATCGGTTAACCAAGACGGCTCACTTCATTCCGGTGAATACACGTTACAAGGCCGGCAAATATGCGGAGCTGTACATAGCAAAAATCCTATGCTTATATGGGGTACCCAATACCATCGTCTCAGACCGAGGTGCATTGTTCGTATCTCGCTTTTGGGAGCAGTTGCACGCTGTGTTTGGTACCAAGCTGATTGGGAGCTCCGCCTATCACCCTCAGACCGATGGGCAAACAGAGAGGGTGAACCAAGTATTAGAAGACATGTTGAGAGCATGTGCCATCCACCACGGTAGGAACTGGGATGATCACCTGCCGTTGGCGGAATTCTCGTACAACAACGGCTATCAGGCGAGTATCAAGATGGCACCCTACGAAGCTCTCTACGGTCAAAAATGCCGCACCCCATTAAACTGGTGCGAATCCGGTGAAAGGGTCACATTCGGGGTTGATGTGGTGAACGACGCCGAAGAGCGCGTTCAGATGATTCAAGCTAATTTGAAGGCCGCTCAATCCCGGCAAAAGAGCTACGCTGATAAGAGGCATAGACCGCTGCACTTTGAGGTCGGTGAACACGGGTACCTCCGCGTGTCTCCGATGAAGGGCGTGCACCGGTTCGGTGTGAAGGGGAAGCTCGCTCACCGTTTCATTGGACCCTATGTTATCACCGAGAAGTGCGGACCAGCGGCGTATCGATTGGAGCTACCGGCATCTCTTGCTGGTGTTCACGACGTTTTCCATGTTTCGCAACTGCGAAAATGTCTGAAGCATACCGCCGCTGTTCCGAACACATCGGCGAGTTGCAACCGGATTTGGCGTATGATGAATATCCGGTGGCAATTCTTGATGAAAAAGCTTGGACCACACGTAGCCGAACGCTGTGGTTCTACAAGATACTCCGGAGCAACCACACCGCCGAAGAAGCGACGTGGGAGAGCGAGGAATTCCTTCGCTCAAACTACCCGGAGTTCATGGCGTCTCAGCACGGGTAAGTCCCTATTACATGGCTGTCTCTTCTTTTATAATCTCGGGACAAGATTCTTTTAAGGGGGGAGGGATGTAAAAGCCCAAGAAAAGGGACTTGCAAAAAACTTTTCATCACCTCACAACACCACAGTTGTTGTTGTGGATAGCTTGTGAAAGTTAGTGAAGAGCAAGTGACCTCCATCAAAAGAGTGTTTAGAGGGGAAAGCCTACACTTTCACAAACTAGGATTTATACACATGAACATGAGAGGTTGAGCTCACCCCTAGGACTTAAAAAGTCTTGGGGAGGTTCAGGCCAAGTTTCATGCAAATCCAACACTTTTTAGGCACTTTTGGAGGTATTTGAAAAAGAGGCCAATTTGAATGTAAATTCAAATTGCAGCAACTTTCATCCCTCAAATTCAGAAGTTAGCTTTATATTCAAACTCAGCACATTTTTCTGAGTTAGCCCCCCAATTTTCATCATCATTGGAGTTCATTTTGTCAAGAGCTAAATTTGCAAGAATTCAAAACTGAATTTTAATTTCAGTTCAAATGTGAAGCAAATTCAGACAAACAAAGTTTGAATTTGAGAACTCAAATTCAAACCAAGACTTGGTGGCTAAGTCTCTCATTCATTGGAGAGTAGATAGGATATTTACAGGAGAAATTGGAAAAAGAGGATTAGGGGGAGAGTTGGGCCCACAAGTCAGTGGGAGGAAGGTGCAACACCGGACATCGCTCTGTTTCTCGCCGAAGCAAACGCCCACCGTGCGACAGCGAGCTGTTTCCCCGGACACCACCACCCGAGCGCCGGCCCACAGCGCGCGTCGACGAGGCGGTCGTCCAGGGTTATTTCCCCTCTGGAACTGACTTCCTTCGCGGCCTTGACCGTTCCCGAGCCCTCGACACAGCAACACCGCCGCGCACACCCGAGCTTTCGGTTCTCCGGCGTCCTCCCGTCTCAGCAGCTAGCAAGCGAGTCTGAGCTCACCCCGAGCTTCGCCGAGGCTTCCTCGACGTGATAGACACGATACCCCGGCGCCCCATCCACGGTAAACTGCCCCCAAGCTCTTTATTTCCATTCCACACCGGGTAGAGCCGCCGGGACCAAAAACTCCCAGCCTGGCCGCCAGGCTTGATTCCCCATCGAGTTGAGTGGGCCAGGAGGTTCGCCTGGAAGTGTTCTCCCTGTCCAACAATGCTGGCCGCATGCCATGAGGTGTGCTGGCCAGAATTCCAGTTCTTGCCGAGAGCATGCGATATAGCCCGGTTCGGGTAAATCGGCAAATTCGCCTCACACACCCAACCACTCCTCACCAGACCTAGAAACCCAGTTGTAGACATCCGTGCGGGCACATGGGTTCAAGAACTAGGGAGAACCATTGACAAAACCCTCAGTTTTTCGAGTTTTTCCTGTTTTCCCCGAAATCGCCCTAGGTCGCACGGTGAGCCCCTAGTTGCCGACGTTTCTCGCGAGATCAGAGCCCTGGACGTTGCTCCCTAGGTCATGGCGATGCTGTAGGAGCTAACCGGAGCAAGGTTGGGGCAGTGCAGTGCCCTAGCGACGCCGCCGAAGTTATCGCAGCTACTGTCGCAGTCGCGCCTAGGTTTACGGCCATCATCGATCTGAGGTAAGGTCGGCAACATGTTCCTCGCACAAAAATGTGCAGTGGCGGCAAAAATCAGCAAGTTCCGAGGGCCGGAACCCCTTCCCGGCGAGAGCTCCGGCGATCTCGGCGGCGGGGTCGCGCCGGTGGCTGGAGGAAGATGAAGGGGGGAGGCCCCACTCATCAGCGGCTGGGAGTAAATGTGCGGGATCTTCTGTGGTCCAGGATCCAGTGTGGCTATGCGGGAAGGAGGCTGTGGCCCCGTGTGGCTCGGCTCCAGCGGTCGACACGTGTGCGATGGACCCACCCGCAGGATTTAAACATTTTGGAATTTCCAGTTTTAGTTCAAACTTCAAATGCATAGATTCTGAGTATTTTCTAGCAATACCAATTTCAGCTCATGAAACTTAATAGTTTTTCAGAATTAAATCCCTAAAGTTTAAACTGTGGGGAATTTTATCTGGAGAATTACTTTATGAAAAATGCTGAATTTTGGCTGAGAGGTTCATTGGAAAATCCTTGAGTCACAGTAGAATTTTCAGACTCATCCAAGTTCATTTAGTCTCCCTAATTGGGTGATTAAGAGAACTGCCCTGAGAAAATAGAAAAATGTACAGAAACATTTTTCAGATTTTCTCAAATCTTAATTAGGGCATAACTTTCAGTAGAATTCTTCAAATGACATGAAACCAATTCCATTAGAACCATCTTAAATTCTAGTTTCCAGAAAGTAATGGTTGGAGCCATGAAAACCCCTGGAATTGCTTAGACGCTCAAATATTGACCAAGTGGGCTTTTATTTGTACAAGGTTGAAATGAACTCTATTTCAAATGAAACTTGGTCAAGATTCTAGTTAGGACCCTACCAAGCCACCATAAAAATTTCAGAACCAAAGGGGAGGGCTAGCTTGAGTTATTAGTAATTAAGTATTCAAGTTTACACATTGCATTTAAATTGACATGTAGTATTTCCTTAACGTGTAGTCCCTGAAGGCGAAGAGACTCTGGAAGTGCTGGACTTCCTCCTTCCGGACGAAGACCTAACCACTGACCAGCAGAAACAAGGCAAGCCCCAGTTTGCATTAACCTTCATTGTAAAGTTTTTGCTTTGTTCACATGTCTAGTGTGAAGTATAAATGTGCATTAGGTGTAGTATGAATGGAACCCCACTTGCATAACCAAAAGTTTCCTATAAGAGTGAGGGTAGTGTCTGAGACCTCGAGTAAACAGACTATGCTTAATGATTCATAGGACTTCGGTACAAGTCGAGTAGTTGGAATCTACTCACGAGTTAGGTTTGGGACACACGGGTTTGGTTCGAGTGATGTGAGACCACTTTAGTAATGAAAATGAGACTATACAGGGGCTAGGGCGCAGCAAGAGGAAGTCTTGTGTGCGCAGCCCTGTCCGTGACGATTGAGGACCGATCCGTGTGTGGCCCTGCTGAACAAGTATTGAACGTACCGTAGGCATATCGGATATATGGGCCCCGATAAACCGATGTAGCCTAAACCTCCGGGCGTCGAGGCATAGCACACCGATTTATAGGTGTAGGTTGAGGGCAGCAAGGAGGAAATCTGCCAACGGGCATAGAGATATGCTCCGTGTGGGGAACCTCCTGCTCGTTTCGGTGCGACCGGTTCGACGTTTGGGCTGTTGGTTGAAAGGTTGTCCCGTACGACATCGAGTGAGCGTGCTGTGCAGCTCCACGGGTGGGCGTACATGACGTGCTCTTTGGGTTTCCCTGCAGGTGTATATTGAGTCGATTCGCCGTCCCTCATGGTGACGAGTAGCGCTTGTTCACTGCGTCATAACATAGTTAATGTATGAAATGTTATGTTTCAATAGTGCTGTCATGATATAACTGTATTGCTACATGTGTGCCACCAAATATTGCTTTCTAAATTTCAGATTTCCGAACTGTTAACTTGTGGCTAAAAGATGAACTAAGGATGAACTTGTAAGCGTGTCCATTGATGCACTATTACTATCCTATGTCCATTGTACCCATCATGTAGAGTTCCATGCTTAGGTGAGTCGGTTAAGTCTTGTTGTGCCATCGTGCTCACGGTTTCTGCTTAAGTGTTTTTCAGGTGAGGAGCCACCCACGGACTCGGAGTACGAGTCCACCGGCGAGGGTTACCCTCCGTTGGGGACCACAGCTGAGTGGGAGCTGTACACGCTGCGCTGAGCTGAGGAGTGCATCCAGTGTTGGCTGCCCTAGGGTTGGGCAGCCGACTTTTGCTAGATAGACGGGCGTGAGATGTATAGTGTAGACTTCCGCTGTGTAACATAAATAGTAGTTTGTAACTGAGTAGTGTACTACTTTGTACAGTTCAGTTGTTTTTCCCATGTAATATATTGTGTTCTTATGACGTGTGCTGTCGGGTGTCACATCGTGCGGCACCACCCTCTGCGATCCTGGATGAGCGGATTCCGGTCTGCCACACCTCCGACCCATGAACGGTTCGCGGATGGGCTGGGGGCGAGGTGAACTTGCCGTAACGACAACTCGACCCCTCAAAAGAGGGCTCAAAGGCTCGCCGCAGAACCCCAGTAGGGACAGCCGAAGGCCGTGACCGTCCGCTGCAGGTCCATTCATTGCGGCTATGCAATATAAATTTCTCATTGTTTTTAGCTGTGCAGGATCGAAGCCAACCAGTGTTCAGCCCCTGGTCGATCAGATAGATCAATCAAAGGCTCGGGGTCTATTGACAGGGTTCCTGACCCCAACCCCATACGGGAGAGCGGCAAGCCTCCCCCACAAGGGACAAACAAAGGAGGAGGCCCGAGCTCGGAGGAAGACGGAGTGGAAAGTATAGGGGTCCTGACCCCGACTGCAGAGGGGGAGCCGCGAGCCTCCCCCCAGTGCTCGGGCGAAAGGAAGACGTCGGAGAGAAAGCCCGAGCCTGACCTTGGGTAGGCGAGGAGGAGGTGGCCTTCAATGCGGAGCAGGCGTTGCCGTGGCCAAGTGGGCTCGAGTGCCTTCCCTGGCAAGAGCATTGAATGGCCGTCTCCTCCGATGGAACAGAAGAGCAGCAATGTGCAGGGCGCGTGTGCGCTCTGGTATGGTAAGTACCAGCAACAAGACGGGAGCAGGTGGGTCGGCGGATTCCCGAGACAGTGACTCCATCAAGTGTTCTGGCTTATGTTCGATGGGACAAAGCTGTCCCTGTACCAACGACCTCCATCCCACTTGTAATAAGAGAGACCACGAGAGCGAGTATAAAGGAGGAGCTGATCGATCCTCTGAGGAGGCTTTCGCACTTGTAAGAGAACCACCCCCATTCTCAAGAAAGAACAGCAAAACACCCCGATTGGACATGGGGCATCTTGCCGGAACCAGTATAATCCCTTTATGTTCTTAGCTAGGCCAACTCAAGGACGAATGCGCAGCATCTTAGTTACTTGTCAGAAATCCAAACAACAAAAACTATGGTATCTTTGTATTGTTGAGGTCGGGCCATCTTTAAAAGCCTGGTGAAATCGTCATGCCTCGTGTCGGTCAGGATGGCTTTTGGCATCCATCAGGCGTTTATAGGGGAGCTTATTGCCTCTGCATTGTAGGCGTTTAGTGGAAACAAGGGTGCATGGTGGGTCAAGTGACTTGATTTTTTACTTATATCTGCTGCAGTGCAGGTGCGGTTCACCAGTTGACCAAACAAAGGGGTGATTAGGGGCATATTTTCTCACCAGTCGTCTTGTCTTAGCACTGCCTAAGGGTGTCGTAGGTCAACGCCCTTACTGCCCAATTGTGTCGTGTAACACCCTCAATTTCACTACCCTGCATTGCATACATATTCATGTAGAGAAGCATTTAAAAAGAAGAACAAATGAAGAAAGTATTATAGAAGCTACTAAAATGATAAAATGAAATAGAAATGGAAAATAATGAAAATAAAATGGCCAAATTGAGCCACTTCAATTTTTCCCCAAATTTCACCCATCCACAAATCTTTCCAATTTTTCCTGGTTTTTCCCAAATTCCACAAAACTCCCCTAGGGGGAATTTTCCCCCACATTTGGGGGGATTTATCCCCCAAATTGGCCGCACAAAATTGGGGGGTGGGGGAACCTAATTGGGCACACCCCCTTGGCCGCAGCCCATTAGGGGGGGAACCCTAGTCCTCCACCTCTAGGACTCTTTGGTTAGTCCCCCACCTATAGGACTCTTTTGTTAGTCCCCCACCTCTAGTACTTTTTGGTCAGTCCCCCACCTCTAGGACTCTTTGGTTATTCACCCACCTCTAGGACTCTTTGTTCCCCACCCCTAGGACTCTTTTCCCCCTTATAAATATAACTCCCCCCTAGCCGCAACCCTCTTTTCTTTTGGCCGTCGCCCCACTGCTGCAAGTTGCGCCCCGTTGCTGCCAAGTCGCCGAGTCCCCCACCCCCCTTTCCGGAATTTGGCCACCATACATCCCCGCTGCCCTATAAGTCCCCCACACCCCTTTCCAGAAGAAGCCCCCGACGTTCTGCCCTACCCGCAGCCCTATAATTCTCCATGGAAAATCCTCCGCTGCTGCCATTGCTAGGAGGGAGGCCCTTCCGCAAGGGATAAGTGAGGTAGGTATTTGTTACCCTTCTTACAACATTGCCGCTGTTTCTACTCACCCGTTTTCTTCGCCCCCTTTGAGCAGAAACTTCTGCGTCTGGACAGACCATGTTTTGGTCAATTTCTGACTGTGGAATTGATCTACACCTTGTGTAAAGATCATCACCACGTCCACACTTGATTCCAGCAACCTTGATCACCATAAAACCCCATGGAAGCCTACTAAAACATGCAAGAACACGTGCAAACTGGTTTTATAAAACTGCACCATAGGAATTGCATTCATTCACCTCATTGCATCTTGAGTAAAGTTTGTGCATGATAATTGATTGCTGTAAATTTTGTACGTGTGTGATCGTGAGTAGAAGGACAAGCTCAAGATGTTGTCTACGAGGAACTACAGCACCAAGATTTTGAGACGCTTGAGCAACACGAACTGCGGGAGCAAGGCAAGTGCCCCTTGAACATATTGATCCCGTGTTTTTGAAACTGTTTTGCTTGTGAAAACTCGTATGCTTGAGTCAACTTGATGGGACACCCTTTTATAGGAGTTTACTAGTTTTGTTAACCATCCTTGTCGCCGGGAAAGTTGATGATGTATGTTTTTTTTTCCTTTTTGCTTCGCTTAACTTACGTGATATGGGAAGCTGAAATAAAACTTGTTAGCTACTGCACTCATGATATTAAAGATGATAAGAACTTGATGATGTTGATGAGCATGGAATCGGGGAGATCTAGGCGAGCTTGGTTCGTGGATGATGCTGAATGAGACGGTGGGTTTCTTGCCATAGATCTAAGGACCGGTTCATGCGAGCACATGCAAGGAAAACAGTGCCACAACAAGGCCAAATATGGGTGCGGTTTAGCTGACTAATTAGGTGTGTTGCTAGCTTGTTATGGACAGTTGGATGGCGTGGGGAATGGGAGTCGATGAGGACTACCCTGGGAACTGCATGGTATAAGAGGGGGCCGTGGGTGGGATAATGGAGATTCGAGACTGCCGGTGAAACCTCAGTGGGTGTGTACATACTAGTAGCCTCTTTGTAAAGTCTATTTTGTGATCTCCTTGCCAGACACCAACGGTTGTGTACTGGTATAATGGAGGTTCTTTTTAGTCGCCGACAGGTGATGAAATCATGAACTTGTGGGTGAAGTGGTGCCACGTCTACAGAGTGTAAAACTATCATGATAGCCATGCTTCCGGTCACAAGCACCTAGCCAACTTCCATGATTAGAGGCGAAAACTTGGTATTGTTATGGTATAGTCATTGGGATTGGTTTTGGGACTGTTTTGGGTCATGACAATGATTTTAGTTTCGATTATATGAATATGAGATGGTTATGAATATTTATGAGTATGAGATGAACTTGAGAAAGATCAATGGCCGGTTGAGACTTGGTAAATGGTGAATTATGATGATGGAATGTTGATGAAATACTTGGTTATGATGGGATTAAACTCACCTAGAGATAGTTGCTGTTTTTAACGTGTTTGTGAAATAAAATTTGCTTGCTGCAATGAATCTTTTTTATTGCCTACATGTTGTAAGCTACATGTCATACTTTTCCCGCACTTGCTGAGTACGACATATACTCACCCTTGCATTCCCACATATACATCAGCTACAGGAGAAGAATACTTCGAAGAACAAGTGGAGTACTAGGCGTGTGCACTACTGTCAACATGCCTGTGGAGTTGAAGTTGGAGCCTGCTGTCTTAGCCATTTTCCGCTGTCGTTAGGGTCTTCCGCTGCAAGAATAAGTTAGATATTCATGAATGAGACAATGAGCTGATGTAATAAAGTACTTAACCATTATTTGTACGTGGTTATATTCTGAATTCAGTTTGTTGAATACATGTGTATGTGTGATAAACATCCTGAGCACACATATGCATTCACTTGGTTCATTTTCAGAACCGGGTGTCACAATTGGTACCAGAGCCATGTTGACTGTAGGACGCAAGCCTAGGTATAATGGACACTCTAAAACACATAGGAACACCCCTCTAAACTATTATTTTCGAAAATTGCTTGCTGCTGCACTTTACTTGTCAATTCAGCCACCACAAAGTGCTATTTTCAGCCCCTATCACGGACGGCAACACTTTTGTTTTCTTGCTTCATATATTCTGAAGTTTTGGAGTTATTTCCTTCTTCTCTAAAGTTTCTCATGTCTTAATTATATATGCCGGTGACTAGGAGCACAGCACGCATAAGGACTCGTCCACCACCACTTGGGAGTGCACTTAACCCCATTGAGGTGTCCGATGGACCATATTGAGAGGAGGTGAAGATGGAACCTCATGATGAAGATGAAGTCAGTAGCTCTATGCATGAGGAAGATGACCCGGAAGAGGTGGAACCAATCGAAGTTGACATGGAAGATGATCTACAAGAACAGAATTGGTACGCACCTCAAGAGGAGTTTCACGCGGGCTTACACCCAGCAGAGCCTCATGAAGCTATTTCAGATGGAGATGACTCCAAAGAGGAGCCACCCCCTGCTGAGGCCGAAAATGAAGGTGATGAACGGGCCAACCATTCAGTTCAAGAATTCCGGTCTGACAGGATTGAAGGAGGACACATATCCAAGGAGCTTAAAGAGTTTCTGGATTGCTGCAGCCTATACCTGGAATATCTTCTCAAGAAAGTCCCTCGTCTCAGACATGAAGAGTGGAAGGCTGAGGTAACCATCCTATCTAACGGTAGGGTTGTCACTCAGCACTTAACACCCACATGGAGAGCTACAGAGGCAGAAGCTATTGGTGATGCCGCATAGGATGCACTCACCGGACTGTGCTACGCCTTCCATGAACAGCTTGAGAACACTACTTTTGGGCTGCACCCGTATCGGAAGAGTGGTACAAGGGAGATTATTGGACTCCATTGAGGAGATATTTCCAACCCACAAGCTGCTGATAAGTCTCATAGGTTGCTCGTGGAGTTAGGAAACCGCTATGCAAGCGCACAAGAAGAGATCCGTTACCTCCGCAAGAAGCTGTACTTGTTGGAAAAACAAGAGGAGACTCGTGCCAACGCGGGAGAAAATGGAGCACCAGCGTCATTTATCCCTACATGGACTGCCGACTCACCATGGCGTGCAGCCATGTATAGACCACTCCCGTCACACGGCGAGAACAGCATCGGATCTCATGATTAAGTTTAGGTTTCTATTGAATAAAGCTGTAATAGGAACGTTTAGACTGCAGTAGATTAAATAGGAGTGGTGTGCAGAAATTTTTATGATGATTGCTTGAGTTTTGTACTTGTTGTGAGTTGTGGGATGCTTTGGCGAATGTCCACATCCACACATAGTGGAGAGATGTGAGATGCTTCGGCACTTGTTCACATCCTCATATAGGCTGAAATTAATAAAAGAAGTTTCTTAGTTCATACACCTTGATGCATATAGTTGGGGGATCATTATAAATCTTTATTTCCTACTCTACTCTTTGTCTCACAGATGGTGATGGAAAACTCCAACCGCCAACGGAGGAACGCACATGGTAACAACAAACCACAGGAGGATGGCAATGTTGAAGTTCTTGAAAATGCCAACCTCGGGGCTGATGCAAACAACCTTGAACGGTTGATGGCTATGCAGAACCAGATCATGCAAACTGTGATACAAACGTTGGGACAGCTGCAGGCCAACAAAAACAACAATCCTAACCCGGTTCCTGCACCCTCACCACCGCCACCGCTACCACCGCCGGCTCACAAAAGATTGGAGAGTTCATGAGGACTAGGCTGCCTACTTTTGCACAAGCCAATGATCCTATGGAGGCTGATGATTGGCTGAAGTCTATGGAAAAGAAGCTTGCTATTGTTCAGTGCAATGATCGGGAGAAAGTTCTCTTCACATTGCACCAACTTTTGGGAGCAGCCGCTGATTGGTGGGATGCTCTTTGCAATGCTCATGTCAACCAGGAGACTATCACTTGGGCTGAATTCAAGGAGAGTTTCCGCTCTCACTATGTCCCTGCAGGAATCATGATGCCTAAAAGGCAAGAGATTGAGTGTCTCCGCCAAGGAAGGAAGAGCGTGAATGAGTACCTCAACAAGTTCACGCAACTGTCAAGGTATGCTCTAGAAGATGTCAACTCGGATCAAAGAAAGCAGTACTTGTTCATGAGAGGATTGAACAATGAAATTCAAGTTCAGCTGCTCAACAATGACTATGCAAACTTCCAAAAGCTCGTTGACAAAGCTATCATGGTGGAGAGCAAGATCTGCAAAGTTGAACAAGAGGCCAAGAGGAAGATGCCATATCAAGGACAGCCACAAGGGAGCAATGTATGTCCCCGTTTCGTGCCACCAGCTGCACCACACCATGGCTCGTCCGCTTCTACTTTTCACCTGGCAAATCCACCTTGCTCTAACCAGCCACCGCAACAACGTCCTGTTATGCAAGCATCTCGTATGCCTATGCCTCATGCGCCCCGTCCCAACATGGGTCCCTATGCTCAAAACCAGCCTCGCCACAACATTTCTGCTGTTATGGGGAACAAGTCATGTTTTTCATGCGGAGAGGTGGGACACTTTGCAAGTCAATGCCCGAAGAAAGGCCTTGGACAGCCGAACAACGCACCTAAAGAGAACCCACGGCCGAATGGAGGAGCTATGCAAGATAACCGTGGACAGCAGAACTATGCTTGTGGCAATATGAATCACGTCTCCGCTGAGGAAGCACAAAAAGCTGAGGACGTCGTGATTGGTATGTTTCTCGCCACCTCCAACCCAGCCACTGTTTTATTTGATTCCGGAGCATCGCATTCATTCATCTCATCCAAGTATATTCCCAAGTGTAACCTGCCCATATCTCACATGAAACAAACTATGTTGGTTAATTCTCCCGGTGGAGAGATGAGGACTAATATAGTATGTCCGAAAGTAAGCCTTAAGATAAGGGGGGTAGACTTTCTTGCCAATCTTATTGTCTTGGATTCCCAATGGATTGCCATAATACTTGGAATGGATTAGTTAAGTAAGCACAATGGAATGATTCAATGTTCTCAGAGGATCATGCAGTTGACTAGTGAGCACGATACTTGTATTGAGTTCAAGGCGGCCCAACCTACAACCGAGAAGGCAGTGCTAAACCACATTGAAGAAGTGACATTGGAAAGCATTCCGGTGGTTCAAGAATATTCAAATGTGTTCACGTAAGAATTTCCAGGTATTCCACCTGACCGGGACATTAAATTTACCATTATTTTATTACCCGGAACTGCACCTGTAGCAAATAGGCCATATAGGGTGCCTGCTAATGAATTAGTGGAGCTCAAGAAGCAAATTCAGGAGCAGCTAGAAAAGGGTTTTATAAGCCCGAGCTCGTCACCGTGGGGAGCCCCGTGCTCTTCGTGGACAAGAAAGATGGGACCCAAAGGATGTGTGTTGACTATAGGTCTCTCAACGAGGTGATGATCAAGAATAAATACCCGCTGCCCCGCATAGAGGACTTATTCGATCAAATGAAAGGTGCTCGAATTTTCTCCAAGAATGATCTTCGGTCGGCATACTTCCAGCTGAAGATTAAGCCCTCCGATATACCCAAGACTGCATTTCAAACACGGTATGGTTCGTATGAATATACTGTTATGCCATTTGGGTTGACGAATGCACCCGCATACTTTATGTATCTCATGAATAAGGTCTTCATGGAGTACTTGGACAACTTCGTCATGGTTTTTCTATCGACGATATCATGGTGTATTCAAAAAGCGAGGAAGAACATGAAGAACACTTGAGATTGACGTTGCAAAAACTGCAGGAGCATCAATTATATGCCATGTTCAGCAAGTGTCAATTTTGGCTAAAGTAGATATCATTCCTAGGACACATCATATCCGAAGGAGGAGCATCGGTTGATCCCGGGAAAATGAGGGATGTTTTGAAGTGGAACTAACCGCAGAATGTGAGGGATATTCAGAGTTTCCTTGGGATGGCTGGATACTACTGCCGGTTCATCAAGTATTTCTCCAAAATAGCGAAGCCTACGACTGAATTGCTGATGAAAGGGAAAGCATTTCAGTGGACACGAGCATCTTACGACAGCTTTGAGAAGCTAAAGAAGAGATTAACAACAGCGCCAGTTTTAGTATTGCCGGACGTGAGAAAGAGTTTCGATATATATTGTGACGTATCAAGACAAGGGCTTGGATGTGTGCTCATGCAAGGAGTACAATTGGTTGCCTATGCATCGAGGCAATCAAAGAAACATGAGCTTAATTACCACAGACATGACTTGGAACTTGCATCCGTGGTACATGCCTCGAAGATTTGGAGGCATTACACCCTTGGTCACCGATGTGAGATCTATACGGATCACAAAAGCCTCAGATATATATTCATACAAACGGATCATTATTCGAGGCAATGTCGATGGTTGGAACTCATCAAGGATTATGATGTTGGAATCAACTATCATCCTATAAAGGCCAATGTAGTAGCTCATGCGTTGAGCTGAAAGGGAGCATGTCACCAGCTCACGGTTCGGGAGCTGCCACCCGAGCTGCATAAGGAGTTTGAACGGTTACATCTCGAGTTCTTGAACTAGATGGAAGTAATAGAACTGAACTCAATGCTGGAACAAGAGATACGAGATGGCCAAGCAACGGATGAGGAAATCAAGGAAATCAAGGAAAGAATCCGACAAGGCATAAAAAAGGATTTCAAGGAAGACGAGAAAGGCACGCTTTGGTTAGGGAAAAGAATTTGTGTGCCTAACATGAAGCACATCCGCGACACGATACTAAAGGAGGCACATGACTCACCTTATTTCATACACCCCGGCTGTACGAAGATGTACAAGGACCTGAAAACATGCTATTGGTGAGATGGCATGAAAAGGGATATTGCTGAATATGTTGCCCTATGCGACATGTGCCAACGAGTGAAGGACGAACACCAAAGACCCGCTGGATTGTTGCAGCCATTAAAAGTACCCGAGTGGAAGTGGGAATACATAGGCATGGATTTCATAGCCGGATTGCCGCATACTCAGTCCGGCTATGACTCCATTTGGGTTATCATGGACCGATTGACGAAAACAGCCCACTTCCTCCCTGTGAGAACCAAGTACACCGTCGCACAACTAGCCGAGCTGTATATGGAGCAAATTGTGTGTCGTCATGGAGTTCCAAAGAGGATAGTTTCAGATCGAGGTTCTCAATTTACCTCTAGGTTCTGGAAGAAGCTGCATGAAGCCATGGGTACACGATTGAATTTCAGCTCCGCATATCACCCACAAACCGACGGGCAAACTGAGAGGACAAATCAGATCTTGGAAGACATGTTGAGAGCTTGCGCCTTGCAACATGGGCGTAGTTGGGACAGGAGGTTGCCATATGCTGAATTCTCATACAACAACAGCTACCAAGCCAGCTTGAAGATGTCACCCTTCGAAGCATTGTATGGTAAATGGTGTAGAACACCGCTGTTCTGGAATGAGACCGGAGAAAGCCAAGTATTTGGACCCGAAGTGCTGCAAGACGCCAAAAGTGAGTCCAAACGATACATGAAAACTTGAAGGCTGCTCAGTCAAGACAAAAGGGCTATGCGGACAATAGGCGAAGAAGATTGACCTTCGAAGCGGAAGACTTCGTGTATCTTAAGGTGTCGCCTATTCGAGGCCAACGACAGTTCAACGTCAAAGGCAAGTTAGCACCTCGCTACATTGGGCCATTCAAGATTTTGGGCAAGCGAGGAGAGGTAGCCTATCAACTATTGCTGCCAACGCACCTCTCCGACGTGCACGACGTGTTTTACGTATCTCAGCTCAAGAAATACCTAAGAGTACCGGAAAACAAGTACCAATGGATGAGATAGAGCTTCAAGAGGATCTGACCTACGAGGAACACCCCGTCAAAATCTTCGAAGTGAAGGAAAGGGTCATGAGAAACAAAGTAATCCATTGGTGCAAGGTATAATGGATCCATCACATGGAAGCCGAGACTACATGGGAACGTGAGGAAGATCTCAAGGCGGAATTCTCCCATCTTTTCTCCACTCTATCGAATCTCGAGGGCAAGAATCATTTTAAGGGGGGTAGGTTTGTAACACCCTCAATTTCACTACCCTGAATTGCATACATATTCATGTAGAGAAGCATTTAAAAACAAGAAGAAATAAAGAAAGGAATATAGAAGCTACTAAAATGATAAAAGGAAATAGAAATGGAAAATGATGAAAATAAAATAGCCAAATTGAGCCACCCCAATTTTTCCCCAAATTTCCCCCTTCCCCAAATCTTTCTAAATTTTCCCAATTTTTCCTAGTTTTTCCTAAATTCCCCAAAACTCCCCTAGGGGAAATTCCCCCCACATTTGGGGGGAATTTCCCCCCAAATTGTCCGCACCAAATTAGGGGGGAAACCCTAATTGGGAACACCCCATTGACCGCAACCCATTAGGGGGTGCCCTAGTCCCCCACCTCTAGGACTCTTTGGTTAGTCCCGCACCTCTAGGACTCTTTGGTTAGTCCCCCACCTCTAGGACTCTTTGGTTAGTCCCCCACCTCTAGGACTCCTTGGTTAGTACCGCACCTCTAGGACTCTATGTTAGTCCCCCGCCTCTAGGACTCTTTGGTTAGTTCCCCACCTCTAGGACTCTTTGCTCCCCAACCCTTGGACTATTTTCCCCCCTTATAAATATAACTCCCCCCCTAGCCGCACACCTCTTTTCTTTTGGCCGCCGCCCCCCTGCTGCAAGTTGCGCCCCCTTGCTGCCAAGTCACCGAGTTCCCCCTCCTTTCCAGAATTCGGCCGCCGTCGAGCCCCGTCACGCCTCGCCGTTGCCAGAGAAGAAGCCCCCGACGTTCTGCCCTACCCGCAGCCCCATAATTCTCAATGAAAAATCCTCCGCTGCTGTCATTGCTAGGAGGGAGGCCCTGCCGCAAGGGAGAAGTGAGGTAGGTCTTTGTTACCCCTCTTAAAACGTTGCCGCTATTTCTACGCACCCGTTTTCTTCGCCCCCTTTCAGCAGAAACTTCTACTTGTGGACAGACCATGGTTTTGTCAATTTTTGATGGTGAAATTGATCTACACCTTGTGTCAAGATCGTCACCACATCCATATTTGATCTCAGCAACCTTGATCACCATAAAACCCCATGGAAGCCTACTATAACATGCTAGAACACATGCAAACTGTTTTTATAAAACTGCACCATAGGAATTGCATTCATTCACCTCATTGCATCTTGAGTAATGTTTGTGCATGATAATTGATTGCTTTAAATTTTGTATGAGCGTGGTCGTGAGTAGAAGGACAAGCTCAAGAGTCCATCTACGAGGAACTACAGCACCAAGACTTCGAGACGCTTAATCAACACGAACAACGGGAGCAAGGTAAGTGCCCCTTGATCATATTGATCCCATGTTTTTGAAACCATTTTGCTTGCAAAAACTCGTATGCTTGAGTCAACTTGATGGGACACCCTTTAAAGGAGTTTACTAGTTTTATTAACCATCCTTGTCGCTGGGAAAGTTGATGAGTCAGGTATGTTTTTTTTCCTTTTTGCTTCGTTTAACTTACGTGATACGGAAGCTGAAATAATACTTGTTAGCTACTGCACTCATGATATTAAAGATGATGAGAACTTGATGATGTTGATGAGCATGGAATCGGGGAGGTCTAGGCAAGCTTGGTTCATGGATGTTGCTGAATGAGATGGTGGTTTGCTTGCCGTAGATCTAAGGACCGGTTCACGCGAGCACATGCAAGGAAAACAGTGCCACCACAACGCCAAATATGGGTGCGGCTTAGCTGACTAATTAGATGTGTTGCTAGCTTGTCATGGACCGTTGGATGGCGCAAGGAATGAGAGTCGATGAGGACTGCCCTGGGAACTGCATGGCACAAGAGGGGGCCCGTGGATGGGAGAATAGAGATTCGAGCCTGCCGGTAAAACCTTAGTGGGTCCGTACATACTAGTAGCCCCTTTGTAAAGGCTATTTTGTGATCTCTTGGCCATACACCGACGGTTGTGTACTGGTATAATGGAGGTTCTTTCTAGTCACCGACGGGTGACGAAATCATGAACTTGTGGGTAAAGTGGTGCCACCTCTGTAGAGTGTAAAACTATCATGATAGTCGTGCTTTTGGTCACAAGCACCCTGACAACTTCCATGATTAGAGGCAAAAACTTGGTAGGTTATGGTATGGTCATTGGGATTGGTTTTGGGACTGTTTTGGATCATGACAATGAGTTTGGTTTCGGTTATATGAATATGAGATGGTTATGAATATTTATGAGTATGAGATGAACTTCAGAACGATTAATGGCTGATTGAGACTTGATAAATGGTGAATTATGATGAAGGAATGTTGATGAAATACTTGGTTATGATGGTATTAAACTCACCCAGAGATAGTTGTTGTTTTTAACGTGCTTGTGAAATAAAATTTGATTGCTGCAATGAACCTTTTTTATTTCCTACCTTGTTGTAAGATACATGTCATACTTTTCCCGCACTTGCTGAGTATAACATGTAGTCACCCTTGCATTCCCACATATACATCAGCTACAGGGAGAAGAATACTTCGAAGAACAAGTGGAGTACTAGGCGTGTGCACTACCGTCAACATGCCTGTGGACTTGAAGTTGGAGCCTGCTGTCTTAGCCATTTTCCATTGTTGTTAGAGTCTTCCGCTGCAAGAATAAGTTAGATATTCATGAGTGTGTGTAACACCCTCAATTTCACTACCATACATTGCATACATTTTTCATGTAGAGAAGCATTTGAAAAGAAGTAGAAATGGAGAAAGAACCATAGAAATGGAGAAAGAACCATAGAAATAGAGAAGGGAATATAGAAATGGAGAAGGGAATATAGGAATGGAGAAAGGAACATAGAAATGGACAGAAATGGAAATAAGATAGCTGAATTGAGCCATCCCAAATTTCCCCAAAATTTCACCAAATCTCCCCAAATTCCCCGAAATTCCCCGATGGCGAATTTCCCCACATTTTAAGGGGGGGGGGGGATTTCCCCCAAATTGGCCGCAGCCTTGAGGGGGGGGAACCCTATCCCCACCCCTAGGACCCTTTGGTTGAGTCCCATCTTGCTAGGACTCTCCTTTTTCCCCTTATAAATACAACCCCCAGCCCCCCTATTCCTTTGGCCACCACACCTGCCCCCCCCCCCCAAACTCGCCGAGTTGCCGCCCCTTGCTGAAGTTTGGTCGCCGACGAGCCCTGCCTTCGAGCCCCGTCAACGAGCCCCACCGTTGAGCCCTGCCGTCGAGCCCCGCCGTCGAGCCCCATTGTCGAGCCCCGTCACGCCTCGCCGTCGCCGGAGAAGAAGCCCGACGATCTGCCATACCAGAATTCCCCGCAGAAAAATCCCCCGCTGCTGCCGTTGCTAGGAGAATGTCCCTGCCACAAGGAGGAAGTGTGGTAGCTCTTCATTACCCCTCTTACGACGTCGCCACTGTTTCTACGCATCCGTTTTCATCGCCCCCTTTGAGCAGAAACTTTTGCATGTGGATAGATCATTTTTTGATCGATTTTTGATGGTGGAATTGATCTACATCTTGTGACAAGATCATCACAACATCCACACTTGATCCCAGCACCCTTGGTCATCATAAAACCCCATGAAAGCCCATTAAAACATGCAAGAACACGTACAAACTGGTTTAACAAAACTGCACTATAGGATTTGCATTCATCTACCCCATTGCATCTTGAGTAAAGTCTGTGCATGACAATTGATTGCTGTAAATTTTGTATGTGTGTGATCGTAAGTAGAAGGACAAACTCAAGAGTCCATCTACGAGGAACTACAGCACCAATACTTCGAGACGCTTGAGCAACACGAACCACGGGAGCAAGGCAAGTGCCCCTTGACCATATTGATCTATGTTTTGAAACTGTTTTTGTTTGCGAAAACATGTATGCTTGTGTCAATTTGATGCGACACCCTTTTTATAGGAGTTTACTAGTTTTGTTAACCATCCTTGTCGCCGGGAAAGTTGATGAGTCGGGTATGGTCATTTTTCCTTTTTGCTTTGCTTAATTTACGGGATACAGGAAGCTGAATTAAAACATGGTTAGCTACTGCACTCATATGAATAATGATGATGATAACTTGATGAGGTCAATGAGCATGGAATCGGGGAGATCTAGGCAAGATTGGTTCGTGGATGTTGCTGAATGAGATGGTGGTTTAATTGCCGTAGATCTAAGGAACGGTTCATGTGAGCACATGCCAGGAAAACAGTGCCACCACAAGGCCAAATATGGGTGCGTCTTAGCTGACTAATTAGGTTTTCTGCTAGCTTGTTATGGACCGTTGGATGGCACGGGGAATGGAAGTCGAGAGGGACCGCCCTGGGAAATGCATGGCACAAGAGGGGGCCCGTGGGTGGGAGAATGAAGATTCGAGCCTGCCGGTGAAACCTCAGTGGGTCCGTACATCCTAGTAGCCCCTTTGTAAAGGCTATTTTGTGATCTCTTGGCCATACACCGACGGTTGTGTACTTGTATAATGAAGGTTCTGCAGTCTTTATCATGTTTTTATCATGTTTGTGAAATAGTCTTTATCATGTTTTTATCATGTTTGTGAAGTAGTCACCTAGAAATAGTTGTTGTTTTTATCATGTTTGTGAAATAAAATTTGCTTGCTGCAATGAGCCTTTTTATTTCCTACCTTGTTGTAAGATACATGTCATACTTTTCCCGCACATGCTGAGTACGACATGTACTCACCCTTGCATTCCCACATATACATCAGCTACAGGAGAAGAGTACTTCGAGGAACATGTGGAGTACTGGAGTACTAGGCGTGCGAACTACCGTCAACATGCCTGTGGAGTTGAAGATTGGAGCCTGCTGTCTTTAGTTATTTCTGCTGTAGTTTAGGGACTTCCGCTGCAAGAATAAGTCAGATATTCATGAGTGAGACATTGAGTTATTGTAATAAAGTTGTTAAACTCTATTTATTCATAGTTATATTCTAAATTCAGTTTGTGGATTACATGTGTATGTGTGAAGAACATCCTGGGCACATATATGCATTCACTTGGTTCTATTTTTCGGAACCGGGTGTCACAGAGATTGTGAGACCAAGGTGCTGAATACATTGGCAATGGGTGTTAAAGTGAGGTTCATGTAAAGTTTTGAGCATTCACGTAGTGTTTGACATGTTGTTTGACATGGAACGTATTATGCTTGCCTTGATGTGTAGAACAGAATTCATTGTGTTTATTGAATTAGCTGTTGATGTGTTTTGGTAGTTCATGGCTGTTTGAGGTGTACAATATGCTTGTGTGAGGTGCTCACACAAGGTGTTGTGGTGTCGACTGTAACACCCCAAAATTCTGTTAAAACCCAAAATCCTGTTAAGAGGGGAGTTTAAAAATTTTTGGACGTGATGCATGTGTTGCAAAAATTCAACTTTAAACTGGAATTCAAATTAAACTCAAAACAGAAAAGAAATAGAAAAAAGAAAACGGAAAACAGAAAAAAACCGGCCAGTGGGCCGAAACCCACCAGCCGGCCCACCCTGCCCCGCGCCAGCCCGCAGCCACGCGCCCGCGCTCTCTCTCTCAGACAGGTGGGACCCACCTGTCATCCCTAACCCCCGATCGTCCGAAACTCGGACTGTTCACCCGCGCACGCGCGATCGCAACCGACCGGATTTCCGGCAGAATTCTGGTTCCGGAGGACTCCCACTCGATCTAAACAAACCCACCGCCCTCCCCCGTTTATAAAAACCCCGGCCTCGTTCTGTTTTTCCCATGCGATCCGCCGTTTTTGCTCCGGTGAGAACCCGAGCCTTCTCCGGCAAGTTCTGGCCAATCTACGCTCGGAAATTCCGATCTAACTTGCTGGTCTTGATCCACCGCCTCTGGGGAACCTTGCAGGTGCAGAAAACTCGGTGACTTGCGGTTCAAACACAGCGCCGACGAGCTTCGCCGTGGTTTCACTTCGGACCTCGTAGCCGGTCGCTTTCCAGGACCTCCGAGCTCAAGAAAACCCCCGAGGTGAGATCCCCGACCTCCCCTCCACCGATCTATGCCATAAAATCACAGTTCTAGGAAGAATTCCCGAAGATCCGAAAATCTCTGGCGAGATCGCCGCCGTGCGCTGCCGGGCAGCGCCGCTCGCGCTCGATCAGAGCGACGTGGCCGCTTGTGCGCCGTCTATTTTAAATCGCACGGTAGACTTTAAAACCCCTCGTACCGGTTCGGCGTTATAATCTCAGCCGTCTGTTTTAAATCGGACGGTCCACGTCAACCCCGCGTTATAAAGACTGGAAATCTTACGTGCTACCCCCTGGGGTCCTCGGGAAATAAGAGCTAGCCCCGGAAACTTCTGATCTAGCCCCTAGAACTTCAGAAAATCATGTAAATTCATTTAAAAATCAGTTTTAGCCCCTGGACTTAATAAAAATTAGGAAAAACTCCTCTGTTATGTATAGCTAGACCCCTGAAAATTTTTAAAATAATATTATAGACCCTGTAGTGGGGTGAGTTTACCTTTTTAACCCTGTTTGATATTTAATTTAGGAAATTGAATATGTGGCTAGTATTTAAAATTTAAAAAGTGGGACCAACATATTGTCAAATTTAAATTAAAAACTTTCTCAGTACTTAGAAAACTTTGGAGTGAGATAAAAATAGATTTTTGGCTGAGATGAATCTGTTTAATTTATTATTCACATTTATTAGTTGAAGGGACACAATTTTAAGTAAAGAATAGTTCTGGAAAATAGGGAAAATAATTGTAAAATAATTTACATCAGAGGAAAAGGTCAAAAATATATTAGTAAATATTTTAGATCAGAACCTATTCTGTTTAGATGATGTGTCTTGTTATTTTCATAATAAAGTTCACATTTAGGCATAGGAAATAAATCTGAAAATATAGCAACTAGTAAATGATAAATGGAGTTCTAAAATCCAAAGAATTCAGTTTAGGGTTGGTAGAAATTCTGAAGACACTTATGAAGAAGGAAAATACCTTTCATGTATACATTGTAGCTAAAAGGTGTAGTAATTGAATATAAGGAATTTATTTAAATTGGAAACTCATATATATAGTATGTAAGTATAAATGTGAACACAAAAGTAGGAATCATATACACATGATTAAAAGTGCATGCAAGCCACAAATCAACAGACATAGAGTAACCACAACACATATAATGGTGAATGACTTTCACATATATGAATGTGTGGTTTGTATGAAGTGGAAGTGTGAACTATGTCTTATGGATTGTTGTTTTTCTTTTGCTATGTGTGATGGTATGATGTAGAACCTGCTCAAGAGCAAGTTATTCCTTTCCAAGATCAGGACTACCCATTTCAAGAGCAGCAGGAAGGAGGCAAGTGTCCTTGACCACTTTGATCCTATACTAGGATGTGTAGTTAGAATTATTTGCATTGTCAATTGAAAATATGAAACCTATGCTAGGATGTTTCCCTAGAATTGCATTACCTTGTTTCCTTGTAGCTTGGGTTGGGATTCATTTTACCATGCCATTTATTATTATGCATATGCTTAGCCATGCTTAGAATGGGATAATTGGGATATGAGATCATCAGTTTATTTTACCATACTCTTGAATGAGATATTGTGAGTTATGTAGAGGTAGGGATCAAGGCAAGTTGGATGTTTTGGTTGTGTGCTCGGTGCACGAAACTCGGTTCATGGAGCATGTAACCTGGCCTTACAGTGCCAACCACATGCTGAGATGGGGCAGCTTGGCCAATTAATTAGGTGTATCCCCGGCGTAGTATGGGTGTGTTGGATGGTGCGGGGAGTAGGTGTCAGCTGGACTACCATATGAACTGCATGGCTCAAGAGGGGGCCACTGCAGCGGGGTTGGAGCCTCTTGTATGCTGTTAGGGGTGAAACCTCAGTGGGCCCACGCTCGTCGGGAATCCCTTTGTAAAGGCTTCATAGTGATCTCCTGGCTACACACCTGGGAAGTGTGAACGTGGTTCGTAGCCACTGGCATAATGGAGGTTCTTTTAGTCCACCCGGCAACGGGGGATGAAATCACTACATGTGGGTACAGTGGTACAAACTCTGCAGAGTCAAAACTGTCATGACAGCCGTGCTCACGGTCAAGAGCGGCTTGGACTTATTCATGATTAGAGGAGTGATGGTTTTGGAGGTTGTGAATGTTAAGAGGGGAGCTTAACATTGGTAATGATGTTATGGTTATTTGGTTATGATGATGGGATGGGAAATTGGGACCATTTCACCAGTGTAGTAATGTAGGTGCTTAATAAGCTAAGGTGATAGGTATTAACTGCGTAGTGCTTTAACCATGAGTTCAACCTCCCCTTGTTCTAGCCATGCATGACATAACTTTCCCACACTTGCTGAGTACCATCGGTACTCAACCTTGCATATTTGTTGGTTTATATTGCTGCTCAGGTCAAGATAATGAGGTGGTGTATAATGACCAAGACTTTGGACCCGAAGAAGGTTTCTAGGTTCATGGAGACCCCCGGGCAACGCCTGTGATTGAGCCCTCAAGAAATAATATTCCGCTGCTAGTTTATTTACTTGTGATGAACTTATTATTGTCCGTCAAGACATATGCTATGTAAGACTTATTTATATTCGACACCTGGCTTGTAATAAATGATGCTTCACTATTTGTCATCACATGTGTGAGAAAATGATCCTGGCATACATGTGATATTCACTTGGTTGTTCTTCGGAAAAACCGGGTGTGACAGAAGTGGTATCAGAGCCAAGGTTGCCCGTAGGAACATGGACCTAGGTAGAAATAGACGTATTTAAGGGCCCTATTTTCTTAAAAACTATTTTTACAAGATGTGTGTTGAAAAGTGTTATTTAATGGAGTCACTTTCTTCATCTTACCCCAACTTTCATTCAAAAAAGGATTTTTGTTTGAGAGTTTATCTAACCTAATTTTAAATTCTTTTTGTTTTAGATGGTTCGCATGATTCGCACCGCTCGCAAGTCCACAGGAGGGAGAGTTCCCATAGTTGCCAAGGGTATGAGAGGGTGCTGTTTGCCTCTCATCAATTGCATGGACCTGCTGCTGATTGGTGGACCGCCTACGTGGCTGCCCATCATGACCCTGAGAACATCACTTGGGAAGAGTTAAAGCGTAGCTTCCGCAACCATGACATCCCAAGAGGTGAACTCAAAAACAAGAGGAAGGAGTTTTTGGGACTGCAGCAGGGAAACATGACGGTGAGGGAATACCTCACTAAATTTACTCAACTATCCCGTTATGCCCCATGAGACATAGAGACTGATGAGCAGAAACAAGATTGTTTCGTGGAAGGGCTTACCGCCGAAATGCAGTGTGCGATGTCCTCAAATGAGTATGAAAGCTTCCAAAATATGGTGGACAGAGCATTTGTGGTGGAAAGGAAGCTGAAGGCCTTGGAAAATGAGAACAAGAGGAAGGCCGGGTGGTCACATCAAGCCTCAGGGAGCAACACTCGTCCAGTCTGATGCAGCAACCTGCAGGGCAGACGAACCGTGCTGCGGTACCCTACTCAGCACCAAGAGGGTACAACCCGAACTACAGGCCTCCCGCAGCACCAGCGCAGCCACACACGTCAGTTTGTACAGCAGCCTCGCCCCGCATATCCACCTCGACCAGCAGTACAGGGACCTCCAAATCAACCCCAAGACAGCAAAGGCCAGACACCTAAGGTTGGGGTGCAATGTTTCAGCTGCGGTGAAGTGGGGCACTACGCCCATAAATGCCCAAAGAAGAAGCCCGCACAGCCACAACAGCAGACTGTGATGCGAAGACGGGTGAACCACGTCACTATGGAGGAAGCGCAAGAGGCACCCGACGTGGTAGTTGGTAAGTTTCCTGCCAATTTACACCTTGCAACCCTGTTGTTTGATTCTGGTGCTACCCACTCGTTCATTGCTCAAGGATTTGTTAAGAAGCATGACCTAGCAACAACACAAATGAACCATATGCTAGCAGTAAATTCTCCAGGAGGAGAAATAAGGACAAGACAAGTGTGTCCCAAAGTGAACCTAGACATTAATGGGGTGGTATTTACTGCTAACCTCATAGTGATAGATTCACAAGAGATAGATATTATCTTGGGTATGGATTGGTTGACAAAACATAAAGGAATCATTCATTGTTCGACCAGAACGGTGGAACTAACTCACCCTAGTGGCACACGAGTAAAGTTCATAACAATACACGAGCCTAGGAGGGACATTAAATTAAATCAAGTTGAGGTGAAAGTTGAGGAAATCAGGACCATCAGGGAATATCCAGATGTTTTTCCGGAAAAGTTGCCAGGTATGCCTCCCGATCGTGAAGTGGAATTCGCAATTGAGCTAGTACCTGGAACAGCCCCGATATACAAGAGACCTTATCGGATGGACTCCAAGCAGCTAGAAGAACTCAAGGATCATTTAAGAGAATTGACGGAGAAGGGGTATATTCGTCCTAGTTCCTCACCATGGGGAGCTCCGGTGATATTTGTGCCCAAGAAGGACGGAACCCAAAGGTTATGCGTGGATTACCGTGCCTTGAATGAGGTAACCATCAAGAACAAGTACCCATTACCCCGCATTGAAGACTTGTTTGATCAGTTTAGGGGAGCTTGTGTGTTCTCGAAAATTGATCTCCGGTCGGGATACCACCAACTCAAGATAAGGCAATCTGATATTCCCAAGACAGCTTTCGTATCTCGGTACGGACTGTATGAATACACTGTCATGCCTTTCGGGCTAACTAATGCCCCAGCATACTTCATGTATCTCATGAACAAGGTATTCATGGAATATCTGGACAAATTTGTGGTGGTTTTCATAGATGACATTCTCGTCTTCTCCAAAGATGAAGAAGAACATGAGAAACATCTAAGGTTGGGGTTGCAAAGGCTGAGAGAACACCAACTATATGCCAAGTTGAGCAAGTGTGAGTTTTGGCTAAAGAGAGTTCCCTTCTTAGAACATATAATCTCGGAGGGAGGAATCTCCGTGGATCCTGCCAAAATCGAGGATATACAGAAGTGGAAGACCCCTGAAAATGTCGGGGAAGTTCGAAGCTTCTTGGGATTGACTGGATACTATCGACGGTTTATTGAGGGATTCTCTAAGATCTCGAGACCCCTCACCAAACTGTTGGAGAAGGGAATCACATTCACATGGACGCCACAGTGCGAGACGAGTTTTCAGGAGCTAAAGAAAAGATTGACCACAACCCCAGTGTTGGTTATGCCAGATATGCAGAAGAATTTCACAGTGTACTGCGATGCCTCTGGAAATGGGTTGGGATGTGTTCTCATGCAAGAAGGGCATGTCGTGGCATATGCATCCCGGCAGCTTCGGAAGCACGAGAAAAACTATCCTACACATGACTTAGAACTAGCCACAGTGGTACACGCGTTGAAAATTTGGCGACACTATTTGATGGGGAAGAGGACAGAGATATATACGGATCATAAGAGTTTGAAGTACATTTTCACACAGCCAGATCTCAACCTCAGACAAAGGAGATGGTTAGAGCTAATCAATGACTTTGAGGTGGGCATCAACTATCATCCTGGGAAAGCAAACGTCGTGGCCGATGCTTTAAGTCAGAAAGTGCAGGTCAATAAGTTGAGCTTGAAGGACATGCCTGCAGAATTGAAGGACGAGGTTATAAGGCTCAATCTATGCCTGGTAAATAGTGGGGAAGCCATCGCCATGGAAGTGGACTCCACACTCGAGCAAGAAATCCGCGAGGGTCAAAAGAATGATGAGAAGATACAAGAGATCAGACAACTCATCAAGGAAAATAAAGCTCCTGGTTTCAGAGAGGATGAACAAGGTACGGTGTGGCACGAGAAAAGAATCTGTGTGCCTGAAGTAAAAGAGATTCGTGAATTGATTTTGAAGAAGGCTCACGATTCCGACTATTCCATCCATCCTGGGAGTACGAAGATGTACCAGGACCTCAAGAGCAGGTATTGGTGGTATGGCATGAAGTGAGATGTCGTGGAACATGTTGCCCTATGTGACACATGTCAGTTGGTGAAAGCAGAACATCAACGACCCGCGGGATTATTGCAACCACTCAAAGTGCCTGAATGGAAATGGGAAGAAATCGGTATGGATTTCATAGTGGGATTGCCTAGGACCCAATCAGGATATGATTTAATATGGGTCATCATCGACAGGCTAACCAAGGTAGCTCATTTCATCCCCATGAAAGAAAGCTACAGCGGATCCAAATTGGCAGAGTTGTACATGTCAAGGATTGTGTGTTACCATGGAATGCCAAAGAAGATTGTGTCGGATCGAGGGACACAGTTCACCTCGAGGTTCTGGCAGAAGTTGCACGAAACCATGGGAACCCATCTGAACTTTAGTTCTGCCTATCATCCCCAAACTGATGGGCAGACGGAAAGAACCAATCAGATTCTTGAAGATATGCTGAGGGCATGTGCACTCAAAAACAATAGGAGTTGGGACAAGAACTTACCGTATGCGGAGTTTTCCTATAACAACAGCTATCAAGCTAGTATGAAGATGTCACCATTTGAAGCCTTGTACGGGAGGAAGTGCAGAACTCCCCTATTTTGGAACCAAACGGGGGAAAGTAAAGTGTTTGGTCCAGAAGTACTACAAGAAGCCGAGGCGAAGGTGAGGGAAATTTGCAACAATTTGAGGATAGCACAGACACGCCAAAAGAGCTATGCCGATGTACGAAGAAGAGAGCTCGTTTTCAACGTAGGAGACTATGTCTATCTCAAGGTGTCCCCTATCATAGGACTTCGTCGGTTCAAGGTGAAAGGGAAGTTGTCACCTCGATACATCGGACCCTTTCAAGTTCTGGAGAGGAAAGGCGAAGTGGCGTATCAACTAGAATTACCGGCTCGCCTATCGGATGTGCATGACGTATTCCATGTGTCACAACTCAAGAAATGCCTGAGGACGTCTGAAGAGGTGTTACCCATGAATGAAGTGGACGTAGCTGAGGATTTGTCTTATGCCGAGCAACCATCCAAGATTTTGGAGACAATGGAACGCCTCACCAGAAATAAAAAAATCCGGATGTGCAAGGTGCAATGGAAGCATCACTCAGAAGAAGAAGCCACATGGAACGGGAAGATGAACTCAAGGCACAATTTCTAGAATTGTTTTCTTAGAACCACTAATCTCGAGGACGAGATTTCTTTTAAGCGGGGTAGAGCTGTAACACCCCAAAATTCTGTTAAAACCCAAAATCCTGTTAAGAGGGGAGTTTAAAAATTTTTGGACGTGATCCATGTGTTGCAAAAATTCAAATTTAAACTGGAATTCAAATTAAACTCAAAACAGAAAAGAAATAGAAAAAAGAAAAAGGAAAACAGAAAAAAACCGGCCAGTGGTCCGAAACCCACCAGCCGGCCCACCCTGCCCCGTGCCAGCCCGCAGCCGCGCGCCCGCGCTCTCTCTCTCAGACAGGTGGGACCCACCTGTCATCCCTAACCCCCGATCGTCCAAAACTCGGACTGTTCACCCGCGCGCGCGCGATCGCAACCGACCGGATTTCCGGCTGAATTCTGGTTCCGGAGGACTCCCACTCGATCTAAACAAACCCACCGCCCTCCCCCGTCTATAAAAACCCCGGCCTCGTTCTGTTTTTCCCACGCGATCGGCCGTTTTTGCTCCGGTTAGAACCCGAGCCTTCTCCGGCGAATTCTGGCCAATCTACGCTCGGAAATTCCGATCTAACTTGCTGGTCTTGATCCACCGCCTCCGGGGAACCTTGCAGGTGCAGAAAACTCGGTGACTTGCGGTTCAAACACAGCGCCGACGAGCTTCGCCGTGGTTTCACTTCGGACCTCCGAGCTCAAGAAAACCCCCGAGGTGAGATCCCCGACCTCCCCTCCACCGATCTATGCCATAAAATCACAGTTCTAGGAAGAATTCCCGAAGATCCGAAAATCTCCGGCGAGATCGCCGCCTCCCGCCGCCGTGCGCCGCCGGGCAGCGCCGCTCGCGCTCGATCAGAGCGACGTGGCCGCTTGTGCGCCGTCTATTTTAAATAGCACGGTAGACTTTAAAACCCCGCGTACCGGTTCGGCGTTATAATCTCAGCCGTCTGTTTTAAATCGGACGGTCCACGTCAACCCCTCGTTATAAAAGACTGGAAATCTTACGTGCTACCCCCTGGGATTCTCGGGAAATAAGAGCTAGCCCCGGAAACTTCTGATATAGCCCCTAGAACTTCAGAAAATCATGTAAATTCATTTAAAAATCAGTTTTAGCCCCTGGACTTAATAAAAATTAGGAAAAACTCCTCTGTTATGTATAGCTAGACCCCTGAAAAATTTTAAAATAATATTATAGACCCTGTAGTGGGGTGAGTTTACCTTTTTAACCCTGTTTGATATTTAATTTAGGAAATTGAATATGTGGCTAGTATTTAAAATTTAAAAAGTGGGACCAACATATTGTCAAATTTAAATTAAAAACTTTCTCAGTACTTAGAAAACTTTGGAGTGAGATAAAAATAGATTTTTGGCTGAGATGAATCTGTTTAATTTATTATTCACATTTATTAGTTGAAGGGACACAATTTTAAGTAAAGAATAGTTCTGGAAAATAGGGAAAATAATTGTAAAATAATTTACATCAGAGGAAAAGGTCAAAAATATATTAGTAAATATTTTAGATCAGAACCTATTCTGTTTAGATGATGTGTCTTGTTATTTTCATAATAAAGTTCACATTTAGGCATAGGAAATAAATCTGAAAATATAGCAACTAGTAAATGATAAATGGAGTTCTAAAATCCAAAGAATTCAGTTTACGGTTGGTAGAAATTCTGAAGACACTTATGAAGAAGGAAAATACCTTTCATATATACTTTGTAGCTAAAAGGTGTAGTAATTGAATATAAGGAATTTATTTAAATTGGAAACTCATATATATAGTATGTAAGTATAAATGTGAACACAAAAGTAGGAATCATATACACATGATTAAAAGTGCATGCAAGCCACAAATCAACAGACATAGAGTAACCACAACACATATAATGGTGAATGACTTTCACAAATATGAATGTGTGGTTTGTATGAAGTGGAAGTGTGAACTATGTCTTATGGATTGTTGTTTGTCTTTTGCTATGTGTGATGGTATGATGTAGAACCTGCTCAAGAGCAATTTATTCCTTTCCAAGATCAGGACTACCCATTTCAAGAGCAGCAGGAAGGAGGCAAGTGTCCTTGACCACTTTGATCCTATACTTGGATGTGTAGTTAGAATTATTTGCATTGTCAATTGAAAATATGAAACATATGCTAGGATGTTTCCCTAGAATTGCATTACCTTGTTTCCTTGTAGCTTGGGTTGGGATTCATTTTATCATGTCATTTATTATTATGCATATGCTTAGCCATGCTTAGAATGGGATAATTGGGATATGAGATCATTAGTTTATTTTACCATACTCTTGAATGAGATATTGTGAGTTATGTAGAGGTAGGGATCAAGGCAAGTTGGATGTTTTGGTTGTGTGCTCGGTGCACGAAACTCGGGTTTGTGTTTAGTACTTGCCTCGATCCTAAGGACCGGTTCATGGAGCATGTAACCTGGCCTTACAGTGCCAACCACATGCTGAGATGGGGCAGCTTGGCCAATTAATTAGGTGTATCCCCGGCGTAGTATGGGTGTGTTTGATGGTGCAGGGAGTAGGTGTCAGCTGGACTACCATATGAACCGCAAGGCTCAAGAGGGGGCCACTGCAGCGGGGTTGGAGCCTCTTGTATGCTGTTAGGGGTGAAACCTCAGTGGGCCCACGCTCGTCGGGAATCCCTTTTAAAGGCTTCGTAGTGATCTCCTGGCTACACACCTGGGAAGTGTGAACATGGTTCGTAGCCACTGGCATAATGGAGGTTCTTTTAGTCCACCCGGCAACGGGGGATGAAATCACTACATGTGGGTACAGTGGTACAAACTCTGCAGAGTTAAAACTGTCATGACAGCCGTGCTCACGGTCAAGAGCGGCTTGGACTTATTCATGATTAGAGGAGTGATGGTTTTGGAGGTTGTGAATGTTAAGCAGGGAGCTTAACATTGGTAATGATGTTATGGTTATTTGGTTATGATGATGGGATGGGAAATTGGGACCATTTCACCTGTGTAGTAATGTAGGTGCTTAATAAGCTAAGGTGATAGGTATTAATTGCGTAGTGCTTTAACCATGAGTTCAACCTCCCCTTGTTCTAGCCATGCATGACATAACTTTCCCACACTTGCTGAGTACCATCGGTACTCAACCTTGCATATTGTTGGTTTATATTGCTGCTCAGGTCAAGATAATGAGGTGGTGTATAATGACCAAGACTTTGGACCCGAAGAAGGTTTCTAGGTTCATGGAGACCCCCGGGCAACGCCTGTGATTGAGCCCTCAAGAAATAATATTCCGCTGCTAGTTTATTTACTTGTGATGAACTTATTATCGTCCGTCGAGACATATGATATGTAAGACTTATTTATATTCGACACCTGGCTTGTAATAAATGATGCTTCACTATTTGTCATCACATGTGTGAGAAAATGGTCCTGGCATACATGTGATATTCACTTGGTTGTTCTTCGGAAAAACCGGGTGTGACATCGACTAATGAGAGTCGAGTCGTGGACTTGTGCTCAGAAGAATAGGTTGATTGTTCAGGTGCAGGTGTTGCTTGATGTCAATACATGGCTGTTGATGGTGATCCATTGATCTAGTCCTAGGGAAAAGATGAGGTTCAACAACCAAATTCGGGACGAATTGTGGTTGAGTTGATCAGGGAGGTCACGCAACATGTTTGAGTCAAGAATAATGCATATGAAGATATCATGGATGTTTTCAAAAGTGTATGCACGTGTGAAAGGAGTGCATGGACATGATAACATTGTTCCAAGGCGTAATGAAGAGTTATGGATGAGAAGAAAAGGCCGGAATGGTCCAACCGGCTGGATTACGCGCTCATGCTGAAGCTGAGGCTGTTATGGTGCGTTTATGGAAAGTTTCGAGTTGGTTATGTTAGGATTTTGTGTGAGGCATGGAGTTGAGTTGTTTTAGGAATGTGTGGGACATTCCTAAGGTATTTAGAAGTCTTAGGATTGCTTCTATCTGCATATGGAAGTCTTAAGCAGTTATGGAAAGTTTCGGATGAATCAATGTAGGAGTAGGGAGTCCTAGTTGGATTAGAGTTGGCTAAGGGTTGGTTATATAAGCAAGGGGGCTAGGGCTCATGGAGTTCACGACGTGCAGCTGTCTCTCTTGTGTTTTGATCAGTAAAATTCATTGTTTGTGAGGAGCTTTTGTGCCTTGGTCGTCCAGCTTATTTGCTTCAAGCTTTTTTCGACGAGTCTGTGCAGCCTGATGTTGGATCGGTATTTTTTATCATAACTCGCGTTTTACAGATCCAATTATCGTGATTCTTTTTGTGTTGTCTTTAAAACTCAATTATATATCATCTGTGGTATGATTTCAAGGTCATTGGTTTTGTGGTGTTTAGTTACACGAGTTTCTTTGCAGTGTAGCAGATCTGTTTTTCACTCATAGAACAGATTGACCTTTGCTCAATCTTTTGATCATAACTTGAGTTCTACTCACTGTTTTAAATTTATTATTATTGCATTGTCTTCATGACTTGATTATTAACAATAATTACTGGTTTTGTCACAGTTGAACACGTGTATAATAATTGCACACACAGTTTTCTCCATCAGATTGATTTTCTGCCAAGGGGTTTCTTCTGCTTCCGCATAAAAGTTTTTAATCTACCATTCACACCCCTCTGGTAGTTTTTCACGTGCTCTTTGATCCTACAATTTGTATCAGAGCCAAGGTGCTCTAATCTTATTGATTTGCATGTTTTTTTTATAACAACATGGAGAAATACTCTGGAAAACATTGTTTGTTTGAAGAAGGCTTGTATTGAGGCTTACATACAGGCCCAAGATTTTGCCATATGAGGAAAGGTGTATAATTCCTTCGATGTGCTGCCAAACGATTGTCATGGCTGCCAACATGAAAGATGTAGACAACAACAAGGCAGGAAATCTGATTACCGAAGGATTGACTCAATGCGACTTTGATCGTGTTGCACACCTCTTATCTGCGTACGGTGTATGGAAATCACTACGTGATCATCATGAAGGATCCCACACTATCATGGAGGTAAGACAAGATATGTTCAAGAAAGAATACATGTGTTTTGAGATGCAATCCAGTGAGTCGATTGATAATTTCTTTGGTCGCTTTTAATAAAATTCTCAGTAACTTGCGTAGTTTTAATGTTAATTATTCAGGTGTGGAGAATGATAGGCAATTATTAAGTGCATTAGACATGTTAATTTGGGAGATGAAAGTTACATCTATTCATGAATCCACTGTCAGGACTACACTTACTTTAGATGTGTTGTATTCTAAATTAAAAACTCTTGGACTTGATAAAATATCATGTAGAAACCCCAATAAGTCTCTCGCGTTTGTTTCACAACATGACATGCCTAGTTCTAGCCAAGCTTCATCATGTGTCACACTTGCTTTGCTTTCCTTTATAACCCTTGAATAGATTGAGGAGGTTATAGAAGAGGAGTTTGCACTTCTCTACTCGGTTCTCGAAAGCATTTTAAAATGTGAACCAAGAGGATAGGAAGTGGTGGTTCACAAATATGCTTTGAATACGTTAAGACGGGACATTTCGTACAGATTGCCCTAACCTTTAGGCCCTACTCCCGGTGAAGAAAAGTAGTCTAAGTTCAAGCCCTTCTCTGCAAACAACAACAAGAAAAAGAGGAATTCATCAATGTGCAAAGTGATGCACAACTTTCTCTCAGCACTCCAAGAATATAGCTCAAGCAATGTGGACTATGTGAGTGAAGAAGATGAAGACACCTTGACAAATATGTGCTTTTTGGCGATCAACTCAAGTTCAAGCATGGAGGAGAGCGGATTTAACAGCGAAAATGATAAGGTATGTCCCTCATATGAAGAACTATGTGACTCTATTTCACGTGTCATTACTGTACTTAAGAAAAAAAACCAGAAACTTATGAACAATGCTGCTAAAATTGAATCAGTAGAATCTCAAATTAATCGACTAAAATCCTTGATTCCTGGTAATGATTCTTGTTCCTATTGTGAATCAATATATGAATGACTGTCCACTTCGAGAAGTGCACACACTCCACACTTGATAAACTTGAACTTGAAATTGAAAAGAATAGAAAGCTTGCTGTATTTATTGAAAAGAATATGAAAAATTCTAGATGTTCTACAATTGATTTGCATTGTTCTAGTTGTGATGATTTTGATTGGAAATTACATGATTCTAGGGTACAAATTCTTTCTTTGAATGATGTTTTACATAGTCATGAAGTTACATCATGTTCTAATTGCAAAATAAAAGAAAAAAATCATGTGAAAACTACCTAGACTTATCCAAGAAACTGATAACACGTATAGGACACTAGAGCGGTTTTATAGTGCGAATAAGAATCTAAACCTGCTGCTTAATTATTCCAAAACTTGCAATTATAAAACTGGTTTAGGTTTTGACTCTCATGCTCATGCTAAGGCACATCTACCTAAGGTTGTAACGTCACTATAGAGTGATCAGATTCAAACAGTTACTAAACAAAAAGAGGTGGTTTTTAGGTCTGCAGGTGTGTTGTCTCATTCAAGTGCTAACAAACACATTGCTTGCTCATCTAGACATCAAAATAATGTTAAGTATCATTGTACCTACTGTGGTTGAGATGGTCATGTCATAGTTTTTAGTCTAGCTAAATAACATAAAAAGAAAAGAATGATGGCTAGATCACATAACAACCAAGCAAAACTAGTTGCTCATGCTGAACCAATTGTTAGAAACATACAACCTTCTGTTATGAGTCAAGAAAAACATGTAAATTTTGCTTCCAAGCCTACTGTTTTTCGTGCTACACATAACACACCTTGTAGGTCAGTAGTTTGATACAAGAACTCTCATTCTTTGGCTCATAAACCTGCTGTATTTCCACAGCATTCGTGTGTTATTCCTGCTGGACGTCGTGTGACTCAGTATTGGATTCCTACATGCCTTTTGACTAACCCCAGTATTGATCCATCGACATATTGTGCTGTCATGTAGGTCACACGCCTGAGGAAGAAGAAAATTTGGCTTGTGGACTAAGGATGCTCATGCCACATGATTTATAACAAAGAATGGTTCTCCTCTCTTTCTCTTTTCTGTCACATGTAGAAGATGTTAACTTTCCCGATAATTCATCAACTCCTATAATTGCTCAAGGCTCAGTTAAGGTTAATAATTAATACGCTTTGAGTGATGTGGCACTTGTTAAAAACTTGAAATACAACTTGCTCTCGGTTTCCCAATTGCTAGATGAAAATCTAGAAGTTAGTTTCACTAAAAACTGCTGCAAAGCTGTAGATTCAATTCAAAAGGTGAGCTTATGTTTACCATGTCTCATTTGGAAGAGTTTTTAAATCTGATTTTTACATGTTATCCTCTAAGCATAGGTGTCTAGTTGCTAATGAATTAAAGGACTTATATTTTTGGCATCGTAGACTTGGTCAAGTGGTCTTGATCGCATATGTGGGCTTCTTAAGCTAAAAGGGGACAACAATATCGTGTGCTCTTCTTGTAGACATGTTAAGATGGTTGCAGGTACAGACACTCAACTCACAATGGCCATGAAAACAGCACGGGACAACTTTTACACCTCAAAGTATCATTGGTCCTTCAAGTGTTCAATCTTTTGGAGGTAAATGGTACGTGCCTGTAGTTGCTAACGATTATTCTAGATACTCTTGGGTTTACTTTATGACATCTAAGAATGAAACTTTTAGTGAGTTTAGAAGTTTAGTTCTTAGACTTTCACTTGACCACCCAGGATCTTTAAAAGCAATAAGAAGCGATAATGGAACCGAATTTAAAAATCAATCATTTGATCACTTTTGTGCTGAAAAAGAAATAGATCGTCAATTTCCTTCACCATATGTACCTCAACAAAATGGTTTTGTAGAAAGAAAAAACAAAACCTTAGTTGAGATGGCTAGGACTAACCTTGATGAATATTAAACTTATAGAAAATTTTGGGCAGATGCAATTGCAACAGCCTGTTATTTCAAATCGTGTTTTTTTGCTATCTATGCTAGGAAAAACACCATATGAACTTTGATTCGGACACAGGCCTAGTGTTACACACTTTATAGTCTTTAGTTGCAAATGCTTTGTGAATAAATGTGGTAGTCTTCATAAATTTGATGCTAGATCTGTTGATGGCATGTTTCTTGGTTATCCATCTCATACTCGAGGCTACCGTGTACCTTTGCTTGACACTAGTAAAATTATGGAGACTTGTGAGGTTTATTTTGATGAAGCTAGCCTAGGTACTAGTTCTAACATTGCAGGTCAAGTTGCATATCTCTAGGGGGAGAGCATTTTCATTGTTGATGAAGAAGGAGTGGAGCTGCTGCCCGAAATTTCAGAAGCAAACAATGTCGTTCCTGCTCCTGATTTTGCTCCACAACCAGCTCCAACATCTACTATTGCTGGTCCTGATCGTCCTCAAGCCACAAGCAATTTGGTTTGTGATGAACATGAAGGAGAAGGACCTTGTGAAGTCTATACTCCCCTCCACATCAGTAAAATTCGCCCTCTACAACAGATTATTTGAAGCTTGCACGAAAGAGTCACACGGTCCAGGTTTTGCGAACCAAACTCTTACGCTCATTCTGCTTTTATTGCTTCTTTTAAATCCAACGATGTATCACACACTCTCAGTAATGAATCTTAGATCATTGTCATGCAAGAAAAGTTAGAAAATTTCGAAGGAAATGAAGTTTGAAAACTTGTACCTCCACTCATGCTCACACTTCGATAGGAACTAAATGGGTGTTTAAAAACAAACAAAGTGAGGACGTGGTTGTGGTTAGGAACAAATCTGGGTTAGTTGCTCAAGGTTTCACAAAAATGGAAGGTCTAGATTTTGATGAAACTTTTGCTCCTATTGCCAGATTAGAAGCCATAAGAATCTTGTTAGAATTCTCTGCATCTAAAGGTTTCAAGTTATATCAAATAGATCTGAAAAGTGCTTTTCTTAATGGCTACATAGATGAGGAGGTTTGTGTCAAACAACCACCAGGGTTTGAAAATCCAAATTTTCATAATCATGTTTACAAATTGTCCAATGATTTGTTTGGTCTTAAGCAAGCCCCTAGAGCATGGTATGATAGGTTAAAACATTCCTATTTGAAAAGTTGTTTACCATGGGCAAGGTAGATAAAACTCTTTCTGTAGTTAAGCATGACAATGACTCATTATTTGTTCTAGTGTACGTGGATGATATTATCTCTGATTGTGCTTCTCATGATCGTGTGTCCAAGTTTTTAGCTATGATGAGTTCAGAATTTGAGATGAGTATGATGGGAGAACTCACGCACTTTTTGGGGCTACAAATCAAGCAAACCAAGGAGGGAACCTTTGTACATCAAACAAAGTATAAGAAAGAACTCCTTAGGCGTTTCAACATTGAAAACAGCAAGCCTATTCGGGTACCAATGACAACAACGGCAACACTTGAACTTGATGAAGATGGTGAATCCGTTGATAAAAAAGAATATAGAAGTATGATTGGGTAACTTTTGTTCGTCACGACATCAAGACCGGACATAAAATTCAGCGTATGTCTTTGTGCACGATTCCAAGCTTCTCCACATGCTTCAAATCGTCAAGCCGTCAAAAAGATTCTCAGGTACTTACATGAAACTCAAGAATTTGACATTTTTCTTTCTTCTTCCTCAACAGTTACTTTTAAAACTTTTTCGGATGCTGATTTTGGGGGTTGTAGGATTGATAGGAAAATTACTTCAGGTGCTTGTCACTTTCTTGGTAACTTACTAGTTGCTTGGTCCTCTAGAAAACAAAGTTTAGTTGCACAATCCAAGGCTGAATCTGAATATGTAGCAGCTGCTAGCGCTTGCTCACAAATTTTATGGATTGTTCAAACACTTTGCATCGCTAATGCTTTGTGATAACACTAATTCTATCTGCACCGCTAAAAACCCAGTGCAACATTCTAGAACAAAGCACATTGACATTAGGTATCACTTTATCCGTGATAATATTGAAAAAGGAAACATTGTGCTTTGTCATGTAGATACCAAACAAGAATTGACTAACATTTTTACAAAACCTTTGGATTTCACTTGTTTTTATTTCATTCAAAGTGAATAGGGGTTATGCATCCTCATGGCTTAATCTGAGGGGGAGTTTTGCAACTTAGTAAGTCTATGTGTGAATCAGAAATTAAAATAATATGAGCATAAGTGTTCCATACATATATGACTTCGTGATTCCTTTTACATGCTGAGAGTTCTTACTACATTACTAGTGTTATACATTTTATATTTTTTGCCATGACTAGTAATTGGAATAATTACTTTCTTATTGTTTTCAACTTGTTGCATGCTCACAAGTGCTTTTAATTGTGAAAAATTAATCAATCAGCATCCCACATGTTGAGCTTTTATGATCAAATGAAAAATCAAGAAAGATCAAGAGAATATGCATGCATCACACTTCTTCTTTTGAGATTGCTTATCATTGCACTTAGATATGAACTTGGAAGGAGTTGTGTATGACTAAAATCATGTCCTTAAGCTTCTGATTGTCAGATGACATAGGCTTGGCTTGGTTGGTTAGAATAAGGCATATGGTGCATATAATCTCTTGCAAAGTTCATATGATTTAAATCTGCGCTTTTAAAAGTTAATAAAAAAAAGCAACATGTGTCATGCATTAAAGTTTTGAAATAGTTGAGACAGGAAGATCACGACATGCTTAAATTGAAATTACACTTGATCTATAGCATGGAATTACACTTGATCTATAGCATGGAATTACACTCATCTACAGCATGGCTTACACTACTTTATGTATTTCATTGATGTGATAGTGTAAGTTACTTGATAGTATGGCTTGTGTTGGGAAATAGGCGATGCACTACTCTAGCAATTCGACCGTATCACCCAGGAAACATGCGAGTGAGAAGGTCATGGATCGTTACCACTAGACGCGCAGCGCAGCGGATCGTAGATGCGCGCCGTAGCCGATCAGCGCAGCAGTAACAGCAGCGCCTCCACGGAGTCCACACGTACAGGGAGGAACACCGTGCGTCGGTGTGCTAGCACCGTGCGCGCGGCAGGGGTTTCGGCGGCTGACCTGTGAGGGGCGGCGGCTGGGACTGCTATCTGGTGGAGAGCTCTGTCTGTAACCCTACCCCTCATATTTATAGGCGCGCTAATGGGCTTTTAGGTCACAGGCCCATTAGTACCCTAATTTCTTATGGATCAAATATCCATTAGGCCTTTATCCGAATTGTTATGATTGCCTCTTGGGCATATCACCAACAATCTCCCACTTGCACTAGAGACAATCATATAGCCAAGTTTTTCAATATTCCATCCCCTTAAGTGTGTGACCCGTTAGGTTCATGTACAGTCGGTTATGAGTGAAAACCGTTTTCAAACACAAGTCAGTAGAGGTACCTAGCAGGACATACTGACTCCCGAATGTACATAAAGATCATATCGGTTGAACCTAGATACATTCACATGCTAATTCCTTTGCCACACGATACCAGGACGAGATACGTGCCATCCTTGTGATAGCTCGACCATTCACTCGATCAAATAGTGGATTCAATCGATGACTAACTTTTAGTCATAATGATTAACTCTTTAATCATTTTGGCATGGCCATGCACTTTCAATCCAACTATCTCGAGGGGCCCAGAGATATCTCTCCTGTTATTTAGGAGGGGCAAATCCCATCTTGATCCGCACACATCTCATTCCATGCTTCATCATGCACCTGAAGACTATTTTTATGACCACCCAGTTACGGAGTAGCGTTTGATAGTTTCAAAGTGCATAACTACACATAGTGAGAATCAATGGCGATCTCAGGTCAAAGAATCTAGCAGGTGTATCACTCAAGACCAACTGATGGCACATATGTAAATAACAATCCCAACAGTGTCTCGGAATGGGTCTATCCAACACCATGTTCACTAACATGTGTTCACATTATTAATTTGATATCTCCATATCTATGATCCGTGAAACGTGATCATCAATTAATACATGTGCTAGTCTGCGTACTATCATTGTCTCATATAACGATGTAGACTAGGGATCATTTTGAGTAACATTATAATTAACAAAGAGTCTCACGAACAAGTCACATACTTGATGATCAATGTGAATAATAGTTACTCAAATAGTACATAAACATAGCTATGACAAAAGTCTCCCACTATACACTAGGATCATTGATGTAAGTATCTAATACCCATAGATCTCGTGTGCGTCTCATGCTTTGATTGTGGAAGAGGCTTTGTCAACGGATCTGCCATATTCAAATCCGTATGCACCTTGCATATATTCACATCACCTCGGTCGATAATCTCTCGAATCAGATGATAGCGTCGTAGTATATGTTTGGATCTTTTGTGTGATCTAGGCTCCTTTGCCTGTGCAATGGCTCCATTATTGTCGCAATAGAGATCCACAGGTCCGGACGCACTAGGAACAACACCCAACTCAGAAACAAATTTTCTGATCCAAACAGCTTCCTTTGCAGCTTCAGAAGCTGCAATATACTCCGCCTCCGTCGTTGAATCTGCTACTGTGTCTTGCTTGGAACTTTTCCAGCTCACTGCCCCTCCATTGAGGCAGAACACAAAACCGGATTGCGATCTAGAGTCATCCTTGTCTGTTTGGAAGCTAGCATCGGTGTAACCTCTTACAACGAGCTCATCTTCACCTCCAAACACTAGGAATACATCCTTAGTTCTTCTCAAGTACTTAAGAATGTTTTTGACAACTGTCCAATGAGCCTCACCATAATCTGATTGATACCTGCTCGTAACACTTAGAGCATAGGATACATCTGGACGTGTACACAACATGGCATACATGATAGATCCAATAGCCGAAGCATAAGGAATCGCTCTCATCCTCTTTTGCTCATCAGGTGTCGAAGGACACTGACTATTGCTTAGAGTGATGCCATGTGACATTGGCAAGAAACCTTTCTTAGAATCTTGCATATTGAATCGATTCAATATCTTGTCAATATATGTGTCTTGGCTTAATCCAATTAACCTTTTAGATCTATCTCTATAGATCTTTATACCCAAAATGTATGCTGCCTCTCCTAAATCCTTCATTGAGAAACTTTTCCTTAATGGGGATTTAACAGCATCTAGTACTGGAATGTCATTTCCGATCAACAATATGTCATCTACATATAGGACCAGAAATATAAGTGCGCTCCCACTAACCTTCTTGTAAATACAAGGTTCTTCTACGTTCTTGATGAAACCAAACCCTTTGACCACTTCACCAAAACGTAGATTCCAACTCCGAGATGCTTGCTTCAATCCATAGATGGACTTTTGAAGTTTGCATATTTTTCTAGCATTTTTAGGATCGACAAAACCCTCAGGTTGTGTCATGTACACATCCTCAGTCAGACTCCCATTAAGAAAGGCTGTTTTGACATCCATCTGCCATATTTCATAATCAAAATATGCAGCAATTGCTAGGAGAATCCGAACAGACTTTAGCATAGCGACGGGCGAAAATGTTTCATCATAATCAACACCTTGAATTTGTCTGAAACCTTTCGCCACCAATCGTGCTTTATAGATGTGAACTTTTCCATCCATATCAGTCTTTTTCTTGAAAATCCATTTGCAATCGATCGGTCTCACACCGTCGATTGGATCAACCAAGTTCCAAACTTGATTCTCATGCATGGATTCTATTTCGGATTCCATGGCTCCAAGCCATTTCTCAGAGTCGGGTCCCATTGTTGCTTCAGTGTAGGTCACAGGCTCATTATTGTCCAACAATACCATGTCCTGTGGTTCCGTGGTTAGGAGTGTCAACTTTTCAGTTGCACGACGTACTCTTGTAGACCTTCGTGGAGCTGGTGTTTCATCAAGTGGTTGTACAACATCTTGTACATCCTGTATAGGATTACAGGGTGCCGAAACATTTTCAGATATTTCTTGGATTTCTTCAAGATGCACCTTGCTCCCACTAACTCCTTTTGAGAGAAACTCTTTCTCCAAGAAGACACCATTGCGAGCAGTAAACACTTTACCCTCCGTTTTATTATAAAAATAATATCCTTTGGTTTCCCTAGGATATCCCACAAAGAAGCATTTGTCTGATTTGGGAGTAAGTTTGTCTGACGTCAAACGTTTGACATAAGCATCACATCCCCAAACTTTGAGGAAAGACAATCCGGGACGTTTCCCGGTCCACATCTCATATGGTGTCTTCTCAACAGACTTAGTTGGGACTCTGTTTAGTGTAAACGCAGCAGTTTCAAGAGCATAACCCCAAAAGGATAGTGGAAGATCAGTCTGACTCATCATCGACCTAACCATGTCTAACAAGGTTCGGTTCCTCCGCTCGGACACCCCATTCCATTGGGGCGTTCCTGGTGGAGTCAACTGTGGAACAATTCCACATTGTTTTAAATGATCATAAAATTCATGGCTCAAATATTCACCCCCACGATCAGATCGTAGAAGTTTAATTGTCTTGCCCAACTGATTTTGTACTTCATTCTGAAATTCTTTGAACTTTTCAAAAGATTCAGACTTGTGCCTCATTAGATAGACATATCCATATCTACTAAAGTCATCGGTAAAAGTAATGAAATACTGAAAACCACCTCTAGCTACCGAACTCATTGGTCCACATACATCAGTATGTATAAGTCCCAACAAGTCAGTTGCCCTCTCACTTTGACCAGTGAAGGGTGCTTTAGTCATCTTCCCAAGCAAACAAGACTCGCATGTGTCAAGTGATTCAAAATCAAATGAACTTAACAAACCATCTTTATGGAGTTTCTCAATGCGTTTCTCATTTATATGACCTAAGCGACAATGCCAAATAAAAGTGGGATTTAGATCATTTCGTCGAGCCCTTTTTGTACTAATGTTATAGACTGTTTTATCCTCAAGATCAAGAACATATAATCCATTCACTAATGGACATTGAGCATAGAAAATATTATTATAATAAATAGAACAACATTTGTTCTTTATTATAATCTCATAACCATTAACTTCTTCCAAACATGAAGAAGATATAATGTTCTTGCTCAAAGAAGGAATGTAATAACAATTATTTAATTCCAAAACTAATCCTGAGGGTAATGACAAGTGATAAGTTCCGACAGCTATGACAGCAACCTTTGCTCCATTGCCGACCCGAACATCTAACTCGCCTCTTGCAAATCTTCTAGTCTCACTTAGACCCTGCAACGATTTGCAAGTGTGAATCATTGATCCGGTATCAAATACCCATGATTCACTAGAAGATGTAGCAATATTGATTTCTATAACATTTATACCTGAAGTGGAAGTCTCACTCCCTTTCTTCTTCTTATCCTCCAAGTACTTCTTGCAATTCCTAGACCAATGCCCCTTAGCATGACAGTGGAAGCATTCATCATTAGGAGAAGGGCCTGATTTTCCCTTTGGCTTTGAGCTTGAAGACTCATTGGGAACCTTTCCCTTGCCTTTAGGATGCATCACACGCTTCCTCTTTTTATTCTCCTTTTGAACCATCATCACATGAGTGGTGTTTTTCTTAATGCTTTCCTCGGCTGTTTTAAGCATCCCATGCAATTCAGCCAACGTTTTCTCCATGCCATTCATTTGATAATTCAATATAAATGGCTCATAGCTCGGTGGGAGTGACTGGAGAATAACGTCAATAGCCAGGTCATCCTTGAGTTCAGAACCAAGTTTGTCCAAAGTCTCAATGTAACCAATCATCTTGATTACATGGGGACTGACCGGGCTACCTTCTGCCAGCTTGCATGAGAACAAGGACTTTGAGATGTTGTACCTCTCAGCCCTTGCTTGGTTCTCAAACATTCCACGTAGTCCCTGAATCATAGAATAAGCATCTGCATGCTCATATTGTTTCTGTAGATCAGGGGACATTGTGGCAAGCATGAGGCAGCTTGCATTAAGCGCATCATCGCAGTGCTTCTCATAAGTCCTGCGAGTTGCGGCATTTGCATCATCGGGGAGGTCATTGGGGTATGGTTGCTCAAGAACATACTCAATTTTCTCTTGCCTGAGAACAATTCTCAGGTTGCGGTACCAATCAATAAAGTTAGCTCCATTGAGCTTTTCTTTCTCAAGCACAGATCGCAAATTGAAACCGGAATTGTTACTAGCAGACATGATCTACAATAGAAAATAAATATGCAAGGTTTTAGCACTATGTTATGTACCAATCTTTTATTAATATTTTAATAAAAGACACCACCACTATATGAGCATCGTCCTCCCTCTAACGACATATAGTGGTCCAAGATCCATATTTACTAATTCCTAGTGAGCTTTGGCTTCACTGCTAGAAAATTAGTAACATAGGTAAACAACCATTGTTAATCATATCTCTATATGATTCTTGTTTGTTGGGTGACATCCAATGCCCCGGCTCCCAACACTATGCCATAAAGCCCAAAACCGTTTTGATAGCTTTGTTGAGTAAACCAATACTATGCATGTGAATGTCCAACATTCACCCTATTCATTATGATAGATGACGGTATTTTGCTTTGGCAAACCTACCATACAACGATCAAAACAACATAGGTGCAGCTATAGGTAAATGGCATCAAATACTCAACTTTTCCGAGGGAAGCTATTCTATCATGACAAAACATCCACCATATGAAAAGCATGAAAAGAATAGTAAAACATCACAGGCATACGATCATATCATATATGTGAATAGTATGGCCTTCAGGATCATAGTGATCTCCATCACCATGGTTCCATCATGATCTATACCGCCATGTCTCCCTTCTTATGGTGATCACCATCGCCATCATGCTTGAGGTTTCTCAATGAATATAAAAGAAGCTAATACATCTAATAGCTATCAAATAAATTACATGAGAGATCAGGCATCACAGGGCGACACGCAGGTCGTTATACAAATATGTGACAACCTCAACCCGGTTGTGTTAAATTTGCAACACGCAGGCTGCACGAATTTTACACACAGATTATCACATCATATTTAGGCCATACCATTCACATCATTCCCTGCAAAAACAAGTTAAGCGTAGAACGATGTCTATCGCGAAACAACATAATGATGTCACTATAGCAGACAGCAACGGCGGTCCCGATGAAATCACTATAGCAGACAGCAACACCAAACGGAATTACATAGATCGCATCTATGAAATCACTATGAAAATCTCATCGAATTGATCAGATCAACCCGAATCTGAGCCATTCAGAATGCCTCAATTTTCATTGTGACTGGTTATCCACGAGAAGATCGCGACACATGACCGTGATCTGTTGGCTCAATCTGCTAGCTATGTACACTATTAGTCCCGATGGTGATTCCAGCCGGTAGGGACAGGTTGCGCACACAGCAGAGAAGGAGCACGAACTAATCCTTTAGTCATATGATGGCAATCTACTCTAACCAATTCCAAACCCCAGAAGCCGAACTATAAAAATTCATCATATGAACTTGTCTGCAGTAGATCGCATCTAAGATCCAGACCAAAAACTACGCAAGTCGGCTCTGGTACCACTGTTGGGAAATAGGCGATGCACTACTCTAGCAATTCGACCGTATCACCCAGGAAACATGCGAGTGAGAAGGTCATGGATCGTTACCACTAGACGCGCAGCGCAGCGGATCGTAGATGCGCGCCGTAGCCGATCAGCGCAGCAGTAACAGCAGCGCCTCCACGGAGTCCACACGTACAGGGAGGAACACCGTGCGTCGGTGTGCTAGCACCGTGCGCGCGGCAGGGGTTTCGGCGGCTGACCTGTGAGGGGCGGCGGCTGGGACTGCTATCTGGTGGAGAGCTCTGTCTGTAACCCTACCCCTCATATTTATAGGCGCGCTAATGGGCTTTTAGGTCACAGGCCCATTAGTACCCTAATTTCTTATGGATCAAATATCCATTAGGCCTTTATCCGAATTGTTATGATTGCCTCTTGGGCATATCACCAACAATCTCCCACTTGCACTAGAGACAATCATATAGCCAAGTTTTTCAATATTCCATCCCCTTAAGTGTGTGACCCGTTAGGTTCATGTACAGTCGGTTATGAGTGAAAACCGTTTTCAAACACAAGTCAGTAGAGGTACCTAGCAGGACATACTGACTCCCGAATGTACATAAAGATCATATCGGTTGAACCTAGATACATTCACATGCTAATTCCTTTGCCACACGATACCAGTCAAGCTCAGGACGAGATACGTGCCATCCTTGTGATAGCTCGACCATTCACTCGATCAAATAGTGGATTCAATCGATGACTAACTTTTAGTCATAATGATTAACTCTTTAATCATTTTGGCATGGCCATGCACTTTCAATCCAACTATCTCGAGGGGCCCAGAGATATCTCTCCTGTTATTTAGGAGGGGCAAATCCCATCTTGATCCGCACACATCTCATTCCATGCTTCATCATGCACCTGAAGACTATTTTTATGACCACCCAGTTACGGAGTAGCGTTTGATAGTTTCAAAGTGCATAACTACACATAGTGAGAATCAATGGCGATCTCAGGTCAAAGAATCTAGCAGGTGTATCACTCAAGACCAACTGATGGCACATATGTAAATAACAATCCCAACAGTGTCTCGGAATGGGTCTATCCAACACCATGTTCACTAACATGTGTTCACATTATTAATTTGATATCTCCATATCTATGATCCGTGAAACGTGATCATCAATTAATACATGTGCTAGTCTGCGTACTATCATTGTCTCATATAACGATGTAGACTAGGGATCATTTTGAGTAACATTATAATTAACAAAGAGTCTCACGAACAAGTCACATACTTGATGATCAATGTGAATAATAGTTACTCAAATAGTACATAAACATAGCTATGACAAAAGTCTCCCACTATACACTAGGATCATTGATGTAAGTATCTAATACCCATAGATCTCGTGTGCGTCTCATGCTTTGATTGTGGAAGAGGCTTTGTCAACGGATCTGCCATATTCAAATCCGTATGCACCTTGCATATATTCACATCACCTCGGTCGATAATCTCTCGAATCAGATGATAGCGTCGTAGTATATGTTTGGATCTTTTGTGTGATCTAGGCTCCTTTGCCTGTGCAATGGCTCCATTATTGTCGCAATAGAGATCCACAGGTCCGGACGCACTAGGAACAACACCCAACTCAGAAACAAATTTTCTGATCCAAACAGCTTCCTTTGCAGCTTCAGAAGCTGCAATATACTCCGCCTCCGTCGTTGAATCTGCTACTGTGTCTTGCTTGGAACTTTTCCAGCTCACTGCCCCTCCATTGAGGCAGAACACAAAACTGGATTGCGAATTGTTATGATTGCCTCTTGGGCATATCGCCAACAGCTTGGACATAATGCTCATATCAGATTTAAAAAATTTCCTTTCTATCTTGATGAATACATTGTCAAAGGGGGAGAAATTAGGTCACACATTACACATGCACAAGTGCTTTACACGTTCTACCCCGGGGGAGTAACATCCGTAGGGGGAGAATTGTTAAGGGGGACAGTTTCTTCACAAATGGGGAGAATTTTTTTCTTTTTTGTCAAAACTTTTCATGAAATGTGAATAATCCAATGTTCAGTTCTAGCTGGTGTTGCCAATGCATTTATCAAGGGGGAGATTGTGAGGCCTAGGTGCTGAATGCATCGGCAATAGAGTGTTAAAGTGAGGTTCATGTAAAATTTTGAGCATTCACGTAGCGTTTGACGTGTGGTTTGACATGGAACGTAGTATGCCTGTCTTTGATGTGTAGAACATAATGCTTTGTGTTTACTGAATTAGTTGTTGATGTTTTTGGTGGTGCATGGCTGTTTGAGGTGTACAACATGCTTGTGTGAGGTGCTCACACAAGGTGTTGGGGTGTGGACTAACAAAAGTCAAGTCATGGACTTGTGCTCGGAAGAATTGGTTGATTGTTCATGTGCAGGTATTGCTTGATGTCAAGAAATGGCTGTTGACAATGAACCATTGAAATGGTCCTAGGGAGAATATAAGGTTCAACAACCATGTTCGGGAGGAATTGTGGTTGAGTCGATCAGGGAGGTCACGAAGCATGTTTGAGTCAAGAATAGTGCATATGAAGATATCATGGATGTTTTGGAAAGTTTTTGCACGTGTTCATGGAGTGCATGGACGTGGTAACATTGTTACAAGGCGTGATGAAGAGTTATGGATGAGAAGAAAAGGCCGGAATCATCCAACCACGCGCTCAGGCTGAAGCTGAGACGGTTATGGTGCCTTTATGGAATGTTTCATGTTGGTTATATCAGGATTTCGTGTGATGCACGGAGTTGAGTTGTTTTTTAGGAATGTGTGGGATGTTCCTAAGGTGTTTTGAAATCTTAGTATTGATTCTATCTGCGTATGGAGGAGTCTTATGCAGTTATGAAAAGTTTCGGTTAAATCCAAAGAGGAGTAGGGAGTCCTAGTTGGTTTGGAGTTGCCTAAGAGCTGGTTACATAAGAATTGGGGCTAGGGCTCATTGAGTCCAGTACTTGCAGCCGCCTCTCTTGTGTTTTGGTCAATAAAATTTATAGTTTGTGAGGAGCTTTTGTGCCTTGGTCGTCCGTCTTGTTTACTTCAAGCTTTTCTCGGCGAGTCTCTGTGCAGCCTGATGTTGGATCGGTATTTTGATCATAACTCGTGTTTTACAGATCCAATTGTCGTGATTATTATTGTGTTGTCTTCAAAACTCAATTTTTATATATACTATGTGAATATTTCACGGTCTATGGTTTTGTGGTGTTTGAGTTACACGAGATTAGTTGCAGTATAGCAGATCTGTTTTCACTCACGTAGAACAGATTGACCTTTGCTGAATCTTTTGATCATAACTTGAGTTCTACTCACTATTTTCAAGTGATTCTTGTTGCATTGTCTTCGTGACTTGATTATGTACAATCATTACTAGTTTTGTCACAGTGGAATACTTGTAGAATAATCTCACACACAGTTTTCTCCATCAGATTGATTTTCTGCCGAGGGGTTTTTTCGCTTCCGCATAAAAGTTTTTAATCTAGCATTCACCCCCCTCTCGTAGCTTTTGACGTGCTCTTCAATCCTACAGAGTAAAATAAGAGCACAGGCCTATGATGAGTTATATGAGAGACTAGAGACAAAAGAAGGTGAAAAGTACATATACAAGATGGCAAAAATTCGTGAGAGAAAGATGAGGGATCTCAAGCAAGTTAAATGCATCGAAGACGAGATAGGTTGCATTCTAGTGAAGGATGAAGAGATTAAGAATAGATGGCAAAATTACTTTGATGGGCTATTCAATGATGGGAATTAGACCATTATGCTCGATCTGGATGACTCCTTTGATGACTCCAACATGCGGTTCGTGTGGAGGATACAAGAGTTTGAGGTTAAGGAGGACTTAAAAAGGATGAAAGAAGGAAAGGCCTCAGCCCTGATGATATCCCTATTGAGGTGTGGAGATGCCTTGGGGACGTGGCAATCATATGGCTCAATAAGCTTGATATCCCTATTGAGGTGTGGAGATGCCTTGGGGACGTGGCAATAGTATGGCTCAAGAAGCTATTCAACCATATTTTTAAGTCAAACAAGATGCCTGAAGAGTGGACGAAAGCTATATTAGTACCTATCTTCAAGAATAATGGAGATATTCTAAGTTGTACAAATTATCGAGAAATTAAGCTTATGAGTCATACTATGAAGCTTTATGAGAGAGAGATTGAATACCGCTTGAGGAGAGTGACCAAAGTCACTAAAAACCAGTCTGGTTTCATGCCTTGGAAGATCTACTATGTGTTGGGAGCAATAAATGTTTGTGATGTTTTGCAGATATGAGAAGCCGGAAAATGGAGTGAAGAGGGCCTTTTGTCTTGAAAATTCGAGGTGCAGATGACTTCGGCGAGAGAACCTACCCGATACTGAAAAATCATTCGCGGGAAGACACTTTACCTCAAAAATCCAAGGTGCAAGCGCCCGGTGGGAGTTTGACCATTAGAAGACCGAGTAACCTCGCAGCCGCAAGATACGAAGACCGAGCGGGACTTAGGCATTGTGACACCCTCATTTTTGGGTCCTGCATATATTCATATTTTATATGTAGAAAACATTTTAAAATAAGAAGAAATAGAGAAAACATTAAAAAGTTAGCCAAAAAGAGCAAATTCCAGTGTACAGAGAGCACCGAAGACAACTTCCGCGGCTCGCTGGCCACATGGTGTGTTTGGAGCTCATCTCCGCAAATGGGGAGGGGTTCGCCACTAAACTGGCTACGTGACAGGCTCGGGGCTCATCTCCGCAAAGGGGGGAGAGGTCCGACCCTGCGGGACACGTGTCGCTCTCGGAGCTCACCTCCGAGAGGTCCGACACAACCGGACACATGTCACCTCCGGAGCTCACCTCCGGGTGGTCCGGTCCTATTGCATACGTGTCAACCTCGGAGCTCGTCTCTGAGAAGAAAGGAAGTATGGCGCTGTTAAGAAACGTGGCACACCCGGAGCCACCTCTGAATAAAGAGGGGGTCCCGACCGCCAGGATACGTGGCGCACGTGGAGCTCACCTCCGAAGAAGAGGGAGGTCTCGCCCGCTTGACACGCGGCACAACCGGAGCTCGTCTCTGCGGAAAGGGGGAGACCAGGCCCCGATGGACACGTGGAGCTTCCGGAGCTCATCACCACGGAGGTAACGAGTTTTGGAGCGGTTTTTGCTTCTGTACGCGTGGAAATACCGGTACGGGAGGAAACCGACACGAATTCCACAATGTTACCGCACCAAATCAACTAGAGATAAGTTGTTAAGATTCAACGACAAGTTGAATAGGACTCTTATTCGAAGTCCAATCAGATTAGGACTCTTTTCCTCCCGATTATAAACAGAACCCAGAACCTTTGGCCGAAACCACAAACTTCTTTTCCACCTCCTGAGTCGACGACTTAGAGCCCTAGCCCCAGCTCGCCAAGTAAACCTTTCGCCGGAGTTTGGTCGAGAAAGATCACCAGAAGAGAGCCCCAACGATTTGTCTGACAGGAGAAGGACCCCGAGACCCAGAAGAACGTAAGGTAGGTCTCCAATACCACCTTACGACATCATGGCGTTTTCTTTGCATCTGTTCTTCGATTCCTTCCGAACAGAAGCTTTTTCATGGACAGATCACTTGTTGATCGGTTTGAACTAAGTTAAGATCATCACCACGTCCACAATTGATCTCTACAACTCTGTTCATCATAAAACCCATGCAAACGTACAAGGACACGTACAACCGATCTAATAAAAACTGCACCATAGGATTAACATGCATATACATCATTGCATCTTAAAGTAGAGTTTGTGCATGATATTGATTGACGTGAATCTTGTATGTGCGTGATCGTGTATAGAAGGACAAGCTCAGAGAGCTACCTACGACGGACTACACCAACAAGATTTTGAGCAACAGGAACCGCTAGAACAAGGCAAGTGCCCCTTGACCATATTGATCCTATGTTTTGGGAAACTGTTTTGTTTTGCGAAAAGGTGTGTGTGTGCTGAGTCAAACTTGATGGGAAACCTTTTATAGGAGTTTACTAGTTTTGGTTAAACCACCCTTGTCGCCTGGGAAGTCTATGAGTCGGGTATAGTTTTTTTTTACTTTTATGCTTCGCTGAGTCCATGGGATTACGAGAGGCGAGATAGATGTGTCTAACTAACTGCACTCGTAAGAATGAAGAGAAACTGATGTTGTAATGAACATGGACCGGAGGGAGATCTAGGCAAGCCGGTTTTGTGAATACGGTAGCATGAGATGGTGGTTTACTTGCCGTAGATCTAAGGACCGGTTCATGCGAGCACATGCCAGGATAACAGTGCCACCACAAGGCCAAGTAGGGGTGCGGCTTAGCTGAGTAATTAGGTAAGTTGCTAGATTGTTATGGACCGTGGAAGGTGCGGAGAATGGGAGTTGAGTGAGGACTGCCCTGGGAACTGCATGGCACAAGAGGGGGCCCGTGGGTGGGAGAATTGGAGATTCTAGCCTGCCGGTGAAACCTTAGTGAGTCCATACATCTAGTAGCCCCTTTGTAAAGGCTATTTTGTGATCTCTTGACCATACACCGACGGTTGTGTACTGGTAGAATGGAGGTTCTGCAGTCGCCAACGGGTGACGAAATCATAAACTTGTGGGTAAAGTGGTACAACCTCTGCAGAGTCTAAAACTATCATGATAGCCGAGCTTACGGTCACGAGCGCCTGGCCAACTTCCATCATTAGTTGGATGGTTATTTTGGGATGGTTATGGTTTTGTTTTGGTTTGGTTTTTGGGACTGTTGAGTCTGGGTGATAAGATTGGTTGCATGACTGTTGAGTCATGGCAACGAGATTGGTCTCGGTGTGAGACGGAATTGTTTATGAGATGAGATGGTAGCGAATACGAGAAGGTATTCTTGAGCATGAATGAGGTTGATTAATGTCTAGTTGGGACATGGAAGGTAATGAACATAATGGAGGTATGATTGATATTTTAATACATGTTGGGATTACATTCACTTAAAGATAAGTTACTGTTTTATCGTGGTTTTGATAAATAACTTTGCTTTCTGCAATGAGCCTTTTTATACCTACCTTGTTGTGAGCTACATAGCATATTTTCCCGCACTTGCTGAGTACATCATTGTGCTCAAACTTGCATTATTATTTCATCATCAGCAAGAGAAGATTACTATGAAGACCAGGTGGAGCATTACGCGTGTAATCTGTCCTCAACCTTGCCTGTGGGGAAATGGAGTAGAGATGGAGCCGCTGCAACTGCTTAGATTGCTTAAGCACTAGTTAGAAGACTTCCGCTGCATAGAAATAAAGACTTCCGCTGTTAGATTAAGACTTCCGCTGTGAGCATGAGTCCAAGACTCATGAGACATTGTAATAAACTCTGTTATTCGTGGTCATATATATTCTGAAATTCAGTTTGTGGATGATGTGTATATGTGTGATGAACATCCTGGGCACACATATGCATCAGTTCTCGGTTCCGTGGTTTTCCACAGAATTGAGGGCGTCACAGGCATTCTCGGTAGAAATCAAAACTTTGTAAATAATAAAGTTAGCATTATGTAATCTTCTAGAAGGTCTAGCAGGTCATTTATCCATGCATTTGGATAAGATCGAGTCTTAGAGATTAGAAAAGATCTGAGATTAAACATATGAGATTGGATCTCGCAGTTTGTATCAAGTCTTTATAAAGGCAGCTCCTTGCCAAGAAGAATAACCAACCAACAACAGATCAATTCAATATAAACTTTTCGTTGAACTACTTTCATTTTTTTACGTTTCCATAGTTCGTAGCTTAGTTTGTAGTTTATTTGTTGTTTTGCCGAGTAAAGCATCTGTCCATCTCCACGTAAGTGAGACTTATCACGTTCCTGATCTCAGGAACCTTACGTTTATCTTAGTTTCGGTAAGCTGACGCTGAAATTTACAGAAGTACAGGTGGCTTGGATCATCTGTTGGCGACTCCAAGCGACTTCGACTCTTTGTTACATGAACAGAATTGGCGACTCCGCTGAGGAGCGACGTCATTCACATCGACCAAATGCATCTACTATGTGATCGGCACGTTCTTGTACTGATCGCAACTAGGAAGAGCATGGACGACACTGCAGGAACCCCTCCGGGTCCACACTCCAATAATCACATCGGGTGGTGCCTTTGGATGCGGTACCCAATAGCATGCACGAAAAGACAATATGAACATACCAAATCCTTTATTTCTCAAAATAAAGTATTTTACAACATAACGCACACAGGATGTACATACGCAGCAGAAAATAAAACTAGATACATACTCACTCTCGTCCCTAACTACGCCAAAGATAAGTCGTCCAGCCCATGGGTGCTTCCTACTAGCTTCACAAAAGTAAGGAAGCGGCTAGGTTTCCAGTGAGTTATACGAACCGTGAGGTCCGATATCTCACCGAACAACCGTCTTAAGAGCAGCATCGTGCTACCTGCAAAAACAACTACGAAAGCAACCATGAACACTAAGGCTCAACAAGTCTTAACCGTCAATCCTAAACATGTAACTCTACATGCAGGAGTTGTAAGAAGATAGGAAAATGAATTTGCAAAATGAAACTTGGCTAATTGTTGATCCTTATATTCAGATTAGTAAAGCAACAAGTTTTAATGATCCTCATGCGTCACAACACCGGAAGTCCACAATCTATAAAAGTCCCAAAACTTGTAAATAGAAAACTTGGGCTATGAATAAAGTTGAGTTTGAATACATGAAATGGGACTTACAAAAACTTTTGTGTTCATCATCTAAGTGATGGCAGGTGCAATAGAACCCAAAAATCAGTGTGAACCAAAAGGTTCACTTCCAGGAGGAGAGAGCCATTTTCAAAAAGAAAAATTCAAACTGTTGTTTAAGAAGTGGTGTTTGCAATGGGCAACTCAAAGATCAGAGAGCATATTCAAACTCTCCAGGTTCAAATTGTGAAGGAGGCAAATTTGGAGCAAATTTGGAGGTGCTTTGATATGAATATCAAAGGAACTTGTGAATTCCATCCAAATTTGAATTTAAATTTGAAACTGTGGCATAAATTGTCAAATGGCAAAAATGAATTTTGAAGTTGGATCCCTCATAGCTGAATTTGCAATGTGCCAAAGTTTAGAAGATCTTTTAGGGAGGAGCAGGGGGGACCCACTTGCCATTGAGCCATATAGACTTGCTCCTTAAGTCTTCTGTTCAGTGGGGCCCAATTGTCTGTGAGAGGGAGCACGGTCTCTGTTTCTCCTCTGCCGAGCGTGCAACAGCAGCACAGCGAAGACAGCGCGCGCGCAACGGTGGCTTCCCGGCTGTCTCCACGAAGGAACCGCCTCGGTTGAGATTGATTCAATCGTCCCTGCCGACCACAGCATCGGTTATACGGCTCTCGCAGCGACAGCGCCCTCTCTCACTCGAATACTGCCTCCCCGAGAGACCTTTCCTCCGGTGGGGTGCACCCGAGCGGTTCAACGTCGGTCGACTGCTCCACGCCGCTGCACACCGCGCTGAACGTCTCCAAAGCGTCGCCATCCCTCCCTGAACGTGACCGACGCAAGGAACCGGTGCTAAACCCACGGGGACCCCGGCGTCGAGCTCATTTTCCCTCCACGGCACCGGGCGAAGCCGCCGTTGCAAAAATCAGTTGCCCGGCCACCACAGAGCCTCTCCTCTCCAGTTGCAAAAGCAAAAAGGTTCGCCTATACCTCTGCTCACTTCACCGCAACCCCGGCTGCCTGTCTTGGACAGTGCTCGCCGGAATTTCAATTCTTCCGACGACATACGATAATAACCGAGGGGAGAAACTCGGCAAATTCGCCTCACACGTCGAACTACTCATCACACGTCGAACTACTCATCACACAACGTAGCCTACACCTTCCAGACCTCCGTGTGCGTTCATAGTATCAAGAACCACCGAGGACCATCGAGCAAAGCCGCTGTTCATCGATTTTTTTGATTTTCGCCGGATTTTGACCTAGCCCGACGGTGAGGTCATACTTCCAGCGAGTTTCAGCGAGATCGGCAGTTGGTTCCGTGTTCTCCTCGGTTCGGTGGTGCTGTACGCGAAAACACCTACATGTTTAGTGCAGTATAACGCCCTAGCGACATCGCCGGAGTTGCCACAGCCGCTGTCGCCGTCGCACCTAGGTTTCCGGCCGTCGTCGAGCTGAGATAAGCCCGGCAACGTGTTCCTCGCAGGAGAATACGTGGGGGCAGCGAGATCCGGCAAGTTCCTATCACCGGAACCCACTCCCGGCGAGAGCTCCGGCGAGCTCGGCGGCGCGGGAGAGCGGGCGGCCGGAGGAAGACAAAGACGGGGGCTGGCCCACGTGTCAGTCTCGGTTGCGAGGAAATAAATCTTCTGTGGCCTCGGATCTGCCTGTGACAATGCGGGAAATACTCTGTGGCCCGTGTGGCTCGTGTTTCAGCGGTCGACACGTGGCCCTGTGGGCCGCAGTTAGGGTTTAAACAATTCTCGGTTTATTTTGAATTCCAAATTCGGTTCAAACTTTAGAACCCCATAACTTTTGCTAGGAAGCTCCCAATTTAGTGATTCAAATTGGGTTGGATTCAGGATGAAAAGATCTATCCAAATATGCAACCCAATTTGCAAGAAAACCAATAGAAAATTCTGGAGAATTCTTTAAAGCTTTTCAGCAAAATAATTTTAGAGGGAGTTTGGTTCATCCAAAATTCCCCAAATTTTGTCAGGATATTCTTTTGGATATTAGGAGGCTTCTGTAAAAGTTTCAGCTCATTTGGAGTTGATTTAGTTAGGGTAATTCTAATTTCAAATTTATGTATTCAAATGAATACAGAAACATTTTCAGAGAATTTCCAAAACTTGGAAATTCAGTTATGGCCATTCCTTAGCTCCAAAAATCCTAGGAAAATTCATGCATACTCCCTGCGCTATGTATGGAATTGTAGTTCACTTGAATTTGCATGAAAGTGCAAATTTATTCAGAATCAATTCCTCTTTGCCTAAATGCTTAGGGAATTGTTCTAGGTGATCTACTTAGTGAAATATTCCAAATTTTGGTCCAGCTGACTTTCTTGTGACAAGGAACTCACAAGAAAATTTCCAGCTCCATTGGATCCCTGGATCATTATGTCCTGTTCAAACTCATTAGCTAATCCCCACCCAAGTGATGAAACCCCACTCATCACTTGATCCTAGTACTTAAACACAGACCTAAACCACTAGCCCCAGTGTCATTTTAAATTCTTAAACAAAGTTCCAGTTTCAAACTTGTCTTTAGAATTTGTTAGCAAAAAGTTTTACAATTAAACATGTATGCATGTTCATAACATGTAGTGTTTAAATGTGGAAGAGTGAAGGAGAAGGTGAACTTGGATCAAGGAACAAGAAGGGCAGAAGTTGAACTTCAAGACATCAGCAACTAACCCCATATTACCTGACTTTAGTCACCTGCAAAACCAAGGCAAGCCCCGGTTTGCATTTAAGTTGTTTTCTAAAGTTTTTACTTTGTTCACTACTATGGGTCAAAGTTTGTATGTGCATTAGGTCAAGGATGTTTTTTACCCCACTTGCATAACCAAAGATGAACCCTGAGGTCAAGGGTAGAATTGTGTCATCGTTGAAGAATAAGGCCGTGCTAAATAGGCTAGGACATCCAGTAGAAGACGAGTAGTTGGAATCTACTCGCGAGCTTTGTTTTAGGATCACATAAGTGGGATTGGAAAGAGAGGCAAACTAAATTTTACGTTTCTAAAAATGAGACCGGGCAGGAGAGTTAGGTAGCGACAAGACGAGGTCTTGGTCGAGTAGCTCTGCCCGTGTCGGTCAAGGACCGAAGCGTATGCAGCCCCGCTGAGCAAGTATTGAGTTGTGTACCGGATGCTTACTGATATATGGGAACCAGAAAACCGATGTACCAGGTGCACTGGATTGTAGAGGCATACCACATCGTCTCGTTAGACATATGAGCCCGAGACGGCGCGACCGGTTCTACAGTTTTGTGTCCTGAGAAAGGTCGCCACATACGACGTAATGAAGGACGCCAGAGTTGGGTCTTCAGGGGCGGGCATATGTGTCGAGTTATCCGGGTAGTGTTTGATTCGAATCACCGTCCCTCGCGGTTATGAGTACCGCTTGCTCACTGTGTTGTGACGTAGTAAGCAAGTTGTGTGGGAACAGTTTGCAAAAGTATAATTGCTGCTATGATTATGTTAAACTGCATGAGAACCTTGTTTCAAGTAGAGATAGAGCAAACTAAATTTATTTTTCACCTTGGGACAAGTAACATTGGAATGAAGCGTTTCTTGTTTGATTGTGGAGTTCCAATGTTGCTGGGCGCAAGGTCACTACTATTATGGCTAAAATCTGAAAGTTAAGGATGAACTCATAGGCGAGTCTTTTCGCAAATTTCAGGACTTGGTCTTAGTTACCCTCATGTAGAGTTGCCTGCTTTAGGTGAGACGGTTAAGTCTTGCTGAGCCTTTGTGCTCACTCTTGCTATATAAGTGGTTTTGCAGGTAAACTTCGACGCTATAAAGGAGGTTGTCCGGTGATACTCGGGAACTCCCGAGTCATGTCACACTTGGAGAACCTGGCCGCTGCCATGTCTTCGTGTTGCTAGCGAGAGAAGTCCGCTGGCTGGACCTCTTCTCGAGTGCTTCTTAGATATTCAACGTGAGCTGTTTATAGACTTCCGCTGTAGCTATTTTATGTAAATTATTTACAAAGAACAATTGTAAGCTTCCACTTTTGATTTATATAATACATTGTTCCTTATATGTGTGCTGTTCGGTGCCGCATAACACGGCACCACCCAATGCGATCCCCGGGCGAGGCGGCACGACCCCGTGATGGAGGTCGGGCCCTCCTCAACGTGGTATTAGAGCCGCATTGGTAATAGCGCACGGAATAAGGATGGTATTACGACAAAAACTTAGGATAGGGTGAGGAAACGATATTAGGCCCACATAAGGACTATAGTAGTGTAGTTACTTAAAGTGGCATGACTAACATATGTGTTTTAATTCTGAACATTCATTATGTAACGATGCACCTACGCTCAGGTAAGAATGGTAAGGAACGCCACCGAAAGCGGTTCAATTTCGGTTAGCTCCCCTGACGAGGAAAGTGGTTCAGGGATAGGTCTCACAGCTTGGTGTGAGACGTCAATATGAAACTCTTGGACTCTTCATGTTCCTGAGCTCATATGAAACGCTGATCCCTAGCGTGCATTAGGCAAGTAAGTGGAGACCCCATCGTGTGGTCAGTAACGCGATAGTGTGTTCATCTGGAAATAGCCCAGGAGGACATACGCAGCACTTGCCATCGGCGTGCCCTGCAGGGCAGTAGGTGGTATCCGTTGGGTTGATAACATTCCCAACCGTGACGACCCGTTCATGACATACTCGGGTTCCCCGTCGTGTGGTGTTGAAACACGATCATGTACCTTGAGACGTGACTTAACTCAAGGACGGCCGTATGACAATGATACGGGCGTTTGTATTTACTTTCAAATATGGAACTGCCTGAAATGAAACAACCTTTGAGTGCACCACTATTGAGTGTTTTTCTGCAGGTACTAACCACGTACGTATCCCGTGTAGTACACGTGTGCGAGAGATCGTCTTAGTGCCACTGATAATACGTATATGCCGGTATAATCCGGTTTAGGATTTTCATTTGGTGAGGCAACGTAGTACCGACATGTTCTTACGGTGCGTCGACACCGTACTAAACATATAATTCTCTTCCCTATGAAGAAATGATTCATGAACTAAATTTAAACTAAAAATGGAAGTTTGAAACAAGTATTAGTTAATGAACTCTTATTTTGAGCTAAGATTCAAATGAGAGTATAACTAGGTGTCAAAGTTTTCAAAAACAGAGTGCTCTGTTTCTGGCAGAAATTCTTGCTGGATTTGACAGAGCATAACTCTGAGTAGCTTTAACCAATTAAAGTGTATGATACAGTTATGGAAAGATGTTTATGTTCTCTACAACTTCTTTGTAGACCTCCAGAGCAAAATCACACGTTAAGTTGGTGAAAAGTCCAGTTGAAGGCAAACTGTTCAGAACCAGGACAGTACCAAAAACCCCTCTGGACCTTTCTGTTTTTAAGCCATAACATCCTGTATAAAAATCCTTAAGGAGCCTATGAGTACTTGTTGGAAAGCTACTGAAGTTTACTAAAACTTTGGTATTGAACTCAAGTCAAGAATCTGTTGATAACTTGAGAAAAATTTGGAGTTTGTGTGAACTGGTCAGGGTAGTCACGCTAATTAGTTTAGCGTACTTAAGATTTGTTTAAACATGAATGTGGTTTTGCTTTCATAAAGTTCATGACATGTTCATGTTTTACTTATCTTTACTTATTACTGAGATAGAATTTTGATTGACTCAAAATTTTGTTTCGTGCAGTATGGTACGTACACATACTCAAATGGAGCTTGGATGTTCAAGTCGAGTGTGAAATCCCAAAAACTCAAGCAAGTGGAGCTGCAGTTCACACCGAGAAAAGGATAGGGGATTTAAACTTTTGAATTTAAAGGTGTGAGCTCCAAGTCGAAACTTGAACTTGCAAAAATTCCCGAACACGGAGATCTAAAGCTATCATTTGGTTCTCCACACATCCAATAATAGCCCGGCAAATTTTCAGAGCATTTGAAAAGGATTTCCTATTTGTTGGAATTTTAACGGGAGAAAATTTGAATTTGAATTTAAATCTCAGTTTCAAATACCGACTTCACCGAAATTGAAATTTGAGTGCACCATTGTGTTCCTAATATTTATTTTGGCCTGTCCTCCAAATTTTATTAAATTTGGAGCTCGTTTGCTATTTTAAATCGAAATGGGGGATAAGAGGGAGAATTGTGGCTGGGTGGACCCCACTGGACAGAGACTCCACACGCTGTGCTGTGTTTGTGCTTCACGGGAGGGAGCCACCTCCAGCCACCGGCGTCAACCGACGTCCTGAGCTCCACCTCATGCTTTTTACCCCGGAAGCCAAAGAATAAGTGCACAGCAGCCGTGGACCGCTTCTCCTTCCTTGCTCTCCACCCTCTACCTCGCACACCGAAGGAAAACCAGCCACCACAGCCGACCTCGCTGTTCTCCCGTGACCGCCGGCTAGAAGCCTCTTCGTGGCTGACGGTCTACACGAAAAGAGGCGCCCCAGACTGCTCTACACGCCGGTGAAAACCTCTCCTCTTTTCATGCACTACAGAGGAAGAATTTCTCTGTTTACTGCAACTGTATTCATAAAACCGAGCTGCATAAATCCTTAAAATTCGTCGTGTTCAGTCCACCATCACTTGTGCCGAGCTGGAAACATGTTCTAGACTCTCCAACACCCCTCTAGGATCAAAAACCATCAAAAATCATCAAGAATTGGGGCTGTTCTTTGAGAATTTCGGGCTGGCACCGAATTTTGCCCTAGGTCGCCGATGAGTCCCTATTTGCAGCCATTTTTGGGCAGATTTGAGCTCATGCCGGTGATGAGGGATCCCCCACGGTGCTATAGAGCCCAAGAACCCACCTTTTCGTGGAGAAATCACTGCACACGACCTCGCCGGAGCCCTAGGGTTAGCTGTGGCCGGTGCGCACTGCTTTCCGGCGAGTTTTGGCCGCCGGCGACCTCACCAACGAGTTCAGCAGGGTGGAAAATGGGGGGGGCGGCCAGCAGGGGGTCCGGAGGTGGCCGGGAAGCTCATTTCCGGCGACCTCACCGGAGGCACCCGCCACTGCTCTGTTTTGACGCCTGGCTGGAGGTTAGGGATGACGAGTGGGACCCACTGTCAGCATTTAAACATTTTCCAGATTTTCCCATTTCAGTTCAAACTTTAGAGAGCCATAACTTTGTGTAGGAGTGTCCAAAAATTGTGAAATAAATTTTGTTGGATTCCACTCAAAGAGTACTATCCAGGGATGCAGCCCAATATTTATGAAAATTCCTGGATTTGGCTCATTAATTCATTTAAGGAAAATGTTGTATGAATTTTTACAGGAGTTCTGTTAATTGGAAAATTCCCAAATTTGGGCAGGACATTCTTCCAATATTCATTGAACTCCAGTAAAACTTTCAGAGGCATTGGACACAATTTGCTTGGCCAAATGTTGTTTGAATCCTCTATGTCTCTGAAAAATGGGAAAATGAACAGAGACATTTTCAGACTTTTAACCAAGTTTGGAAAATTCATATCTCTGTGTAGGAAGCTCCAAAAATGGTGAAACCAAGTCCTATGGACTCATGAGACTCTCAAGTTTCTGAAAAACCAAATTTGGAGCATGAAAAGACACTATAATTACCATAGGATTTCAGAGAATCCAAATAGTAAGAAAATTCCCTAGGCCACATCTTCCATCAACTTTGTCTGACATTTTGCAAGCCATACCTCTGTATGATATATGAACCACTGTAAAAATTTCAGAGCAAGTTGAGATCATCTTCTCCAGTTTTCTGCTGGTTCTTCCTACTACCTTTCTTATGTCCATTATAAATAGATCTTTGAATTTTACTCCAACAAACATCCACTGCCCACCTAAAGTTCTTCTCTGTTTCTGTCCGTAACAGAGCCCATCTCTCACTTTAGAATTGGTCTAAACCATTCTTAGTTCCTAAAACACATTTGTTTTATAATTCAGTTACTTGTATTAAAAACTGTGCATATTCATATCGGTAGGAAATACGACGAAGGAGGTCGACGGGCAACTTGACTCGGAGCAGCAAGTTGAAGCTTAACTCATCGCCAAGATACTGACTATAAAGTAGAACTAAACGTGCAGCAACATAAGGCAAGCCCCGGTTTGCATTTAACAGCTTTTAGTTATATTTTGCTTTGTATCACTTCTATTGGTCTAGCATGTATTGTGCATTAGGTCCAGGTGATTGATACTCCAAATGCATGACCCACAAACCCTTGGAGTAAAGGGTAGAACAGGTTACCTTCGTGTAGATTCTGCTAGGCTAAAGTTGTATAGGATCCGGTACAAGTCGGGTAGTTGGAAGCTACCCGCGAGTTTAGGATGTGGGTACAGCGGGGGTATGATTCTAGAGAATGAAAGTTCTGGAAAAGAAAATGAGACCGGGCAGAGAGTAGGAGCAGCAGGACGTTGGGCCTGTGTGGCTGTAGCTCTGTTTGGGTCGGTTAAGGACCGATGCGTATGCCGCCCTGCTGAGCAAGTTTGAACAGTACCGGATGCATGTCGGATATATGGGACCCGATAAACCGATGTAACTCGGGTACTCTCGTGTCGAAACTTATACGGCCGTCCTTTGGGGGTTGGTGTCAGAGGTGTAAACCCGCTAGCGGAGCAACTTCGACGTGTTCCGTGTAGTGGCCCTTCTGATGGGTCGGCAGAACTGGTTCGGCATTGGAGTGACGGGTGAAAGGTTGCTGCATACAACGTAAGAAAGAGCTCGCGTGAGTCTTTCAAGGCGGGTGTATGTGTCGTGTATTCCGGGTGTGTCCTGATTGCAATCACCGTCCCTCGCGGTTATATGAGTACCACTTGTTCACTGAGTTGTGACGTAGTAATTATTTCCAGATAAAGTATGATGAATCATTGCTGATGTGAAGTTCTTAAATTCATTGTATTGCCAACCATGTATGCTGTAGTTGTAGAGCTCATTAAGTTTATTTTCCTTTTTGGGCATCACCACGTCGGAGGAAAGCGTTTCTTGTTTGATTGTGGACTTCCGATGTGAGGGCTGCCTAAGGCATAATAATCTGCTGCTATAAACCTGAAAGTAAGGATCAACATTTAGGCGTGTCGTTGTTGCATCATACCTTTCCTATGTTAGTAATCCCTGCACGTAGAGTTCCATGTTTAGGAGTGTCGGTTAAGTCTTGCTGAGCCATCGTGCTCACGGTTGCATTATTAGTGTTTTGCAGGTTATAAAATTTGCTATGAAGATGGTTGTTCGGTGAGCCATCAGCGACTCACCGGAAACCCTGCCGCTGCACTCATCTTTGTGGAAGCTAGTAAGAAGCGTCCGCGGGCTGGACGCCTTCTCTTTTGCATAGTTAGGACCGAGAGTAAGTGTGTATGTATATTCCGCTGCGTGTACCTTCGTGGTACATTATTTTGTAAATGACACTATCTTGAGAAATAAAAGACTTTGTACTTTATGGTTCTTTTCGTGTATGCTGTTGGGTGCCGCATCGCACGGCACCACCCAATGTGTATCCTGGAGTGTGGATCCCGGAAGGGGTTCCCCACAGGCGTGGTATCAGAGCCGCATTGGGAATAGCACGCATGAAAAGTGCTTATTTTCGAAAACTTCAAAGTATACGAGTGAGGAACGTGTAGTATGCCCATATAAGGACTATTAGTAGCATAGTTACTTCAGGTGGCAAGCTAACAGTGTGTTACCTTCAGTATTTCAATTCAGTAACGACGCACCTACATGGAGGTAAGAGGTAAGGTACGCCACCGTAGGCGGATCAATTACGGTAACTCGCCATACGAGTAATAGTATGGAATGATATACCGTGGCTTGGCACGGTAGTTAATATGAGTCTCTGAACCTCTCTATGGTTCTGAGAGCATATGAAAATGCTGATCTCCAGCGTGATTTAGGCAAAAGTGAGAATACCCCATCGTGTGGTAAGCAACACGATAGTATGCAACTCTTGAACGTTCAATGTTCAAAGGGCCATACGCAGCGCTCGCCATCGGCGTGCCTCAACGGTTATGAGGCAGTAGGTGGTATCCGTTGGGTTGATAACATTCCCAACCGTGACGACCCGTTCACGCTCTACTCGGGTTCCCCGTCGTGTGGTGTTAAAACACGACCATGTACCTTGAGACGTGACTTGACTCAAGGACGGCCCGTATGGCAATCATACGGGGCGTATGTTTTTACTATGATATGGACCTGCCTGGAATGGAAAACCTTTGTGTGCATCACTATTTATTGTTTTTCTGCAGGTACTTAACCACGAGTAGAACATTGCGTTTAGAACACGTGTGTGAGTGATCGTTTTAGTGCCACCCTTTGAGATGTATATGCCGGTGTAACGCCGGTTAGGATTTTGATTTGGTGAGGAAACGTAGTACCGTGAAATGTTCCTAACTGCATGGAAAAGAAAGTTTTCAAAGAAAAGAGTAAATTTGGAGTCTAGGATTTCATTAGGGGTTAATGAACTCCTATATTGAACTAAGAGTCAATTGGGAGTATAGTTTCCATTTCAAACCATTAGAAACAACCTCCCCTGTTTTCAGAAGAATTTTTGCTGAAATTGAACAGGACATAACTTTTGATTGGTTGATCCAATGGAGGTGAAGGATACATTTCTGGAAAGTTTTTGAAGTCTTCTACAACTTTTCTGTAGAACTCCCGAACAGAATCTCCCTCCAAATGGATGAGAATCTCAGATGAGTGTTTACTGTCCAAAAACAGGGCAGGCCAAAAATGCTCTCTGGAATTTTCTGTATTTCAACCATAATTTCTTGTAGAAAGATCTCTAAGTGTCATGTAAGACACCGTTGGAAAGTTTGTGATATGTGCTACGACTTTGTAGTTCAAAGTTTCTACAGATTTGGGGTAGAAGTTTATGAAATCTTCCGGACAAAACAGACACTTTCAGAGGAGGTGCTGTCAAAATTGTTCCAGATTTCTGTCAACTTTGGAATATCATAGCTTCTGATCCAGAATTGATATGAAGGCAAATAAATGTTCGTTGGAAAGATATTGAAGTTACATATAACTTTAATATTCACCTTGAGTCATGAAACTGCCATTTTCATAATCAAATTCTGGGAATTAGGTCAAATGGTCAATCTGAACAGAGCAGTGTTCATTTCCCCTGTAACTTGAGACTTGTTATGGACATGAAGATTTTTATACTTCTCTAAGTTCCATGACATATTCATTAGTTATCTTTCATCATTCCTTGCTGTTGATTTAAGTGTTTGACAAACTTCAACAATCATTGGTCACATTTCAGAATTGTCAAAAACCTTGCTTCCTTTATATATGCTGCATAGTTGATGTGATGCTTTTGCGGTTAATAATTTCGAGTTAAAGCTGAGTACACTCTTGGATATTAACCGTAAATTGCTCACTCTTGCAGTATGGATCATACTCATTCTGGGTATGAAGTTGGTGATTCCAGTCGGGATGGAAATGATTCATCACAGCGACGATCACCACCATCAGCAACCGGACTGGCGGAGATGTTGGGGAGAATGGCTGAGTCTCTTGAGATGTTGGTGCAGCAAGGCATCCGACAAGAGACCTCACAGCAAAACCCTACACTGAATACGTATCTGGATTTTCTAGCAAGACAACCACCGGTATTCTCTGAAGCTAAAGAAGCCTTGGAGGCAGATCATTGGCTCCGGGTTATTGAAACTAAATTGGGAATGCTCCAGTGTGATGAATATGAGAAGGCTTTATTTGCCGCTCAGCAACTTCATGGATCCGCTGGGGCTTGGTGGTCTGAATATCTTGCTAAGATCGCTGAAGGTCATCGTGTGACGTGGACGGAGTTTCGTGAGGCTTTCCGTGCACGTCATATTTGTGAGGGCATTGTCAAAACCAGAATTGAAGAGTTCTATGAACTCAAACAAGAAGGCATGAGTGTCATGAAGTACTTTACGGAATTTAACCGTTTAGTACAATATGCATCCTCTTATGTGCATAACGAGACGATGAAGTGTCATTACTTCTTCCGAGGCCTCGATGTGAAGCTTCGGACAAAAGTGGCACAATGCAATAAAGGGAATTATAGCGAGTTAGTCAATGCCGCTATGATTCAAGAAATAGCTGAACTTGAGCACAAGGAAAGTAAGAGGAAGAGAAAAATTATCACTGGCAAGTACGGATGATTATCATCAAGAACAACCGGTGATATATTGCTTACCATCCGGGGTGGAAATTCAGTCCTTTGACGGGCCACCTCAGATACAATACTGTCCATATTCACCCATGGAGGTTCAGCCACTGCTGCAACAGCAGCAAATGAGTATTTGTGCGCCGCCACCTCAGCAAAGTGCACAAGAATATCAACCACTTCCATATGGTGAAGATCCTGAGCTCGCATCGTACGGTACTCATAGTGATGTAGAGCATATTTCTCAGGAGGGTCAAGTGACCCAGCAAAGCAGCAGTCACATGTCATCTCAAGCTGCAAAGAAATTCTATGGTCGGTCAAGGAGAACATCACTGAAAGTGGGAAACGTAAACTATATGGCAGTTGAAGACGTTCCCGTAGGAGAACCCGTGTTGGCGGGCATGTTCAGCCTACGTGATAAGCCCACACTCGTGTTGTTCGACTCGGGTGCTACACATGATTTTATCAGCCAAGATTATGTGGTTAAGCACCAAGTACCATCAACGACCTTGGCCGCATCATATCATATTAATTCACCGGGAGGTAGTAGGACAGCGGGCAGAATTGTTTCTCGAGCGCCTATATGTTTGGATGGGCGAATATATCCTACTACTCTTATCATCCTAGAAGGATTGCGGATTGACATCATATTGGGAATGGCTTGGTTGACGTATCACCAAGCTATCTTTGATATTAGTTCACGAACGGTGCAGCTGAATTCAAAGAAGCACGGGTAACACACATTGATTCTGAGAAATGTTGCACCGGAAGTCACCTCTGTCCACACCGTTGAGGTTAAGAAACTGGAGGACATTCCAGTGGTCCAGGAATATCCGGACGTGTTCCCCGATGATCTACCGGGCATGCCGCCCGATCGTGAAGTGGAGTTCAAAATTGAACTAGCACCGGGAATCACGCCCATCTCTCGGAGGCCGTATAAAATGGCACCGAAGGAACTCGCGGAGCTGAAGGAGCAGCTGAATGATTTTTTAAGCAAAGGCTTCATTCGACCCAGTTCATCACCATGGGGATGCTCCGCGCTGTTCGTCAAGAAAAAGGACGAGACTCTGAGTTTATGTGTGGACTATCGCCCGCTAAATGCCGTAACTATCAAGAACAAGTATCCACTACCACGTATCAATATGCTTTTTGATCAACTAGTGGGTGCTAAGGTTTTCTCGAAGATGGATCTTCGGTCCGGATATCACCAGATAAAAATCCGGGCGGAAGACATACCCAAGACGGCATTCTCAACGAGATACGGATTATATGAGTATCTCGTCATGTCATTCGGACTCACTAATGCTTCGGCCCATTTCATGTACTTGATGAATTCAGTCTTCATGCCGGAGCTGGACAAGTTCGTTGTGGTCTTCATCGACGATATTCTGGTATATTCTAAGTCGGAGGAAGAACACGCCGAACATCTGCATATTGTGCTCCAACGCCTACGGGATCACAAACTATATGCAAAATTCAGCAAGTGCGAGTTCTGGATCAACCAAGTGCCATTTCTTGGGCACATTATTTCTGCGGAGGGCATCGCAGTTGATCCGAGCAAGATCGTTCAAGTGCTGAATTGGAGTTCACCGAAATCAGTTCACGAAGTCCGTAGTTTTCTCGGTTTAGCAGGTTACTACCGGAGATTCATTCCGAATTTCTCCAAGGTCTCTAAACCGATGACGGAACTTCTAAAGAAAGGCAAGAAATATGTGTGGAGTGAAGTATGTGAGGAGGCGTTCAAAGTATTGGTAAAGCACCTCACAACAGCCCCAGTCTTGGCGCAGCCCGATACAACTTAGTCTTTTGATGTTTATTGTGATGCATCCGGCATCGGCCTTGGCTGCGTGCTTATGCAAGAAGGGCGAGTGGTCGCATATGGATCCAGGCAGCTTCGGAATCATGAGCAGAATTATCCGACACATGATCTCGAGCTAGCTGCTGTGGTTCTTGCTCTAAAGATGTGGAGGCACTATTTACTTGGAAACTTAGTCCACCTCTACACCGACCACAAGAGTTTAAAGTACATCTTCACAAAGAAGGAATTAAATATGAGGCAGCGAAGATGGTTAGAGCTAATCAAGGATTATGAACTGGAGATTCATTACCATCCTGGTAAAGCGAATGTGGTGGCCGACGCACTTAGTCGGAAATCGCATGTCCATAATCTAGCCATGGCTGCAATGGAAGAAGGAGAACCGAGTCTGCGCTTGGTTCCCTATGGGTCATTGTTTAACCTTGCCCTCATTCCTACAATTCGTGATGAAATTGTAGCGGCTCAAAAGAAAGATAAGGGCATGGCCCATATCCGGAAGAGAATAGACAAAGGAGAAGCTAAGTGCTTCCGGAAAGATGAGAATGGTACGCTATGGTTCAAAAACCGTATAGTCGTACCCCGTGACATGAAGCTTCGTAAGAAGATATTAGACGAAGCTCATTTATCAAAATTTTCCATTCATCCGGGTAGCAACAAGATGTACCAAGATTTGAGAAACAGGTTTTGGTGGACACGGATGAAGCGGGAAATAGCTAAATACGTATCCGAGTGTGATACGTGTTGGAGGTTGAAAGCAGATCACATGAAGAAACCTGGTTTGCTGCAGCCCCTTCATATTCCCGCATGGAAGTGGGAAGATGTGAGTATGGATTTCATTGTCGGTCTGCCGCTCACATCTCGAAAGCATGATTCGGTTTGGGTAATCGTTGACCGATTAACCAAGTCAGTACACTTCATACCGGTGAATGTGGGATTCAATGCCAAGAAATATGCGGAGTTATACATTGAACGGATATTATGCCAGCATGGAGTTCCAAAAACAATAGTTTCAGATCGTGGTGCACTGTTCGTTTCTCGTTTCTGGGAACAGCTGCACGCATCTTTGGGAACCAAATTGCTTAGAAGCTCCGCATATCACCCTCAAACTGATGGACAAACCGAGAGGGTGAATCAAGTCTTGGAAGATATGTTGAGAGCGTGTGCCATCCACCACGGTAAGAACTGGGATGCTTATCTACCGTTGGCGGAATTCTCGTACAACAACAGCTATCAAACGAGTATCAAGATGGCACCGTATGAGACTCTCTACGGCCGGAGATGTCGCACACCGCTGAATTGGTGCGAATCGGGTGAAAGAGTGACATTCGGGATTGACCTTGTCAATGATGCCGAAGAACGAGTTCGGGTCATACAAGCAAATTTAAAAGCTGCTCAATCTCGACAGAAGAGTTATGCAGACCAGCGACGTCGACCGCTGAACTTCAACGTCGGGGAGTACGTATATCTCCGCGTATCTCCAATGAAGGGAGTTCACCGATTTGGTGTAAAAGGAAAGCTCGCTCCCCGGTTTATCGGTCCATTCGCTATCACGGAGAAATGTGGACCCGTAGCCTACCGGCTTGAGCTACCGACAAATCTCGCTGGTGTGCATGATATATTTCACGTCTCTCAGCTTCGGAAATGTCTCAAGAATACCACTGCTGTCCGCAATGAAGATCTCGAGACATTGCAACTGGATCTCTCTTATGCCGAGCATCCAATCCGGATTATTGATGAAAAGTCTCGGTCGACAAGGAATCGGACGCTCCAATTCTATAAGGTATTATGGAGCAATCATACCGCGGAGGAAGCAACATGGGAGAGTGAAGAATACCTCCGTTCGAACTACCCGGACTTGCTGTCCGCTCATATAAGGTAATTCCTTCTCTACCGCTTGTCTCTTCTTTTGGAATCTCGGGACGAGATTCTTTTTAAGGGGGGAGGGATGTGAAATCCCAAAAACTCAAGCAAGTGGAGCTGCAGTTCACACCGAGAAAAGGAGAGGGGATTTAAACTTTTGAATTTAAAGGTGTGAGCTCCAAGTCGAAACTTGAACTTGCAAAAATTCCCGAACACGGAGATCTAAAGCTATCATTTGGTTCTCCACACATCCAATAATAGCCCGGCAAATTTTCAGAGCATTTGAAAAGGATTTCCTATTTGTTGGAATTTAAACGGGAGAAAATTTGAATTTGAATTTAAATCTCAGTTTCAAATTCCGACTTCACCAAAATTGAAATTTGAGTGCACCATTGTGTTCCTAATATTTATTTTGGCCTGTCCTCCAAATTTTATCAAATTTGGAGCTCGTTTGCTATTTTAAATCGAAATGGGGGATAAGAGGGAGAATTGTGGCTGGGTGGACCCCACTGGACAGAGACTCCACACGCTGTGCTGTGTTTGTGCTTCACGGGAGGGTGCCACCTCCAGCCACCGGCGTCAACCGACGTCCTGAGCTCCACCTCATGCTTGTTACCCCGGAAGCCAAAGAATAAGTGCACAGCAGCCGTGGACCGCTTCTCCTTCCTTGCTCTCCACCCTCTACCTCGCACACCGAAGGAAAACCAGCCACCACAGCCGACCTCGCTGTTCTCCCGTGACCGCCGGCTAGAAGCCTCTTCATGGCTGACGGTCTACACGAAAAAGAGGCGCCCCAGACTGCTCTACACGCCGGTGAAAACCTCTCCTCTTTTCATGCACTACAGAGGAAGAATTTCTCTGTTTACTGCAACTGTATTCATAAAACCGAGCTGCATAAATCCTTAAAATTCGTCGTGTTCAGTCCACCATCACTTGTGCCGAGCTGGAAACATGTTCTAGACTCTCCGACGCCCCTCTAGGATCAAAAACCATCAAAAATCATCAAGAATTGGGGCTGTTCTTCGAGAATTTCGGGCTGGCACCGAATTTTGCCCTAGGTCGCCGATGAGTCCCTATTTGCAGCCACTTTTGGTCAGTTTTGAGCTCATGCCGGTGATGAGGGATCCCCCACGGTGCTATAGAACCCAAGAACCCACCTTTTCGGGGAGAAATCACTGCACACGACCTCGCCGGAGCCCTAGGGTTAGCTGTGGCCGGTGCGCACTGCTTTCCGGCGAGTTTTGGCCGCCGGCGACCTCACCAATGAGTTCAGCAGGGTGGAAAATGGGGGGGGGGCGGCCAGCAGGGGGTCCGGAGGTGGCCGGGAAGCTCATTTCCGGCGACCTCACCGGAGGCACCCGCCACTGCTCTGTTTTGGCGCCTGGCTGGAGGTTAGGGATGACGAGTGGGACCCACTGTCAGCATTTAAACATTTTCCAGATTTTCCCATTTCAGTTCAAACTTTGGAGAGCCATAACTTTGTGTAGGAGTGTCCAAAAATTGTGAAACAAATTTTGTTGGATTCCTCTCAAAGAGTACTATCCAGGGGTTCAGCCCAATATTTATGAAAATTCCTGGATTTGGCTCATTAATTCATTTAAGGAAAATGTTGTATGAATTTTTACAGGAGTTCTGTTAATTAGAAAATTCCCAAATTTGGGCAGGACATTCTTCCAATATTCATTGAACTCCAGTAAAACTTTCAGAGGCATTGGACACCATTTGCTTGGCCAAATGTTGTTTGAATCCTCTATGTCTCTGAAAAATGGGAAAATGAACAGAGACATTTTCAGACTTTTAACCAAGTTTGGAAAATTCATATCTCTGTGTAGGAAGCTCCAAAAATGGTGAAACTAAGTCCTATGGACTCATGAGACTCTCAAGTTTCTGAAAAACCAAATTTGGAGCATGAAAAGACACTATAATTACCATAGGATTTCAGAGAATCCAAATAGTAAGAAAATTCCCTAGGCCACATCTTCCATCAACTTTGTCTGAAATTTTGCAAGCCATACCTCTGTATGATATATGGACCACTGTAAAAATTTCAGAGCAAGTTGAGATCATATTCTCCAGTTTTCTGCTGGTTCTTCCTACTACCTTTCTTATGTCCATTATAAATAGATCTTTGAATTTTACTCCAACAAACATCCACTGCCCACCTAAAGTTCTTCTCTGTTTCTGTCCATAACAGAGCCCATCTCTCACTTTAGAATTGGTCTAAACCATTCTTAGTTCCTAAAACACATTTGTTTTATAATTCAGTTACTTGTATTAAAAACTGTGCATATTCATATCGGTAGGAAATACGACGAAGGATGTCGACGGGCAACTTGACTCGGAGCAGCAAGTTGAAGCTTAACTCATCACCAAGATACTGAATATAAAGTAGAACTAAACCTGCAGCAACATAAGGCAAGCCCCGGTTTGCATTTAACAGCTTTTAGTTATATTTTGCTTTGTATCACTTCTATTGGTCTGGCATGTATTGTGCATTAGGTCCAGGTGATTGATACTCCAAATGCATGACCCACAAACCCTTGGAGTAAAGGGTAGAACAGGTTACCTTCGTGTAGATTCTGCTAGGCTAAAGTTGTATAGGATCCGGTACAAGTCGGGTAGTTGGAAGCTACCCGCGAGTTTAGGATGTGGGTACAGCGGGGGTATAATTCTAGAGAATGAAAGTTCTGGAAAAGAAAATGAGACCGGGCAGAGAGTAGGAGCAGCAGGACGTTGGGCCTGTGTGGCTGTAGCTCTGTTTGGGTCGGTTAAGGACCGATGCGTATGCCGCCCTGCTGAGCAAGTTTGAACAGTACCAGATGCATGTCGGATATATGGGACCCGATAAACCGATGTAACTCGGGTACTCTCGTGTCGAAACTTATATGGCCATCCTTTGGGGGTTGGTGTCAGAGGTGTAAACCCGCTAGCGGAGCAACTTCGACGTGTTCCGTGTAGTGGCCCTTCTGATGGGTCGGCAGAACTGGTTCGGCATTGGAGTGACGGGTGAAAGGTTGCTGCATACAACGTAAGAAAGAGCTCGCGTGAGTCTTTCGAGGCGGGTGCATGTGTCGTGTATTCCGGGTGTGTCCTGATTGCAATCACCGTCCCTCGCGGTTATATGAGTACCACTTGTTCACTGAGTTGTGACGTAGTAATTATTTCCAGATAAAGTGTGATGAATCATTGCTCATGTGAAGTTCTTAAATTCATTGTATTGCCAACCATGTATGCTGTAGTTGTAGAGCTCATTAAGTTTATTTTCCTCTTTGGGCATCACCACATCGGAGGAAAGCATTTCTTGTTTGATTGTGGACTTCCGATTTGAGGGCTGCCTAAGGCATAATAATCTGCTGCTATAAACCTGAAAGTAAGGATGAACATTTAGGCGTGTCGTTGTTGCATCATACCTTTCCTATGTTAGTAATCCCTGCACGTAGAGTTCCATGTTTAGGAGTGTCGGTTAAGTCTTGCTGAGCCATCGTGCTCACGGTTGCATTATTAGTGTTTTGTAGGTTATAAAATTTGCTATGAAGATGGTTGTTCGGTGAGCCATCAGCGACTCACCGGAAACCCTGCCGCTGCACTCATCTTTGTGGAAGCTAGTAAGAAGCGTCCGCGGGCTGGACGCCTTCTCTTTTGCATAGTTAGGACCGAGAGTAAGTGTGTATGTATATTCCGCTGCGTGTACCTTCGTGGTACATTATTTTGTAAATGACACTATCTTGAGAAATAAAAGACTTTGTACTTTATGGTTCTTTTCGTGTATGCTGTTGGGTGCCGCATCGCACGGCACCACCCAATGTGTATCCTGGAGTGTGGATCCCAGAAGGGGTTCCCCACATCGAGGTGGGAATGACTCGACTTCATCACAAGAGCCATCGCCAACCAGATTGGCTGAAATTTTGGCAAAGATGAATGAAACCCTCCAAACTCTAGTTCAGCAAGGAATAAATCGAGAAGCCCAACGTCACAGGCCAAACCAAAGCACGTACTTGGATTTCTTGGCGACACAACCGCCAGTATTCTCTGAGGCGGCTGACCATTGTGAAGCAAATCACGGGTTACGTGTCATTGAGTCCAAGCTTGGGTTGATCTGGTGTGATGAATTCTCGAAGACTCTATATGCCGCTCAGCAGCTTCACGGCTTTGCTGGAGCATGGTGGTCAGAGTACCTTGCTGTCCAACCAGCAGGGCATCGTGTCACGTGGACGGAATTCCAAGCTGCATTCCGTGCTCGTTTCGTCCCTGCCGGCATAATGCAGACAAGTCATGATGAGTTTTGGAGTCTGAAGCAAGGGTACAGGAGTGTTATTGAGTATGCAAAGGAATTCAATCGCTTAGCTCAATATGTCCCTGACTATGTGAAGTCACCAGCCATGAAGGGTTATCATTTTTATCGAGGGCTGACTGCTAGGCTGCGATGTGAATTGGCTCAAGTTAGCCAAGAGAATTTTGATGAGTTTGTGAGCTGTGCTATCGCTCAAGAATATTATTCCAACCTCTACCTCAAAGAAAAGAGGGAGAGGGACTCATCACAGGATGAAGACAATCATCTACCCCAGAAGTATCGGTTGGTAATCCGTTCACCTTCCGGTCGAGAGATTCCACAAGAGGTGCAATCATTCTGGGAGTGTGACAACTCTTCTACTCCACCGAGGTCATATTCACCTCCACCGCAGCAGCAAATTATTTCTTATGCACCTCAGTATCAACAAGGTGCATCAGAATATTATTTCCCTCAAGAGGTTGAAGATGAACAAGGTGATTTCTCAGCTGAGCCAAGTGCTGTCCCACTTCAGTTTGACAATGATCTTAAGGTCAATGAAGCAACTGAACCGAGCAGCAACAATGTGTCTGCGGGTCCAGTTCCACAGAGCGATCTTGGGCAGCAAAGCAAAGCTACATCCAAAGTGGGGACAGTTAATTATGTGTCAGTCGATGATCTGCCAAAGCGAGGACCTGTTCTTGCCGGCAGGTTCACCTTAAATGACAAGCCGGTTGTCATTTTATTCAACTCTGGTGTGACACATAACTTCATTAGCAGGGCAATGGTACTCCGGGATCAAATCTCCACCACTATCATAAAAGGTTCGTACCTTAATCATTCGCCAGGTGGAGACCTCTCAACTAATGAAGTCGTCTCTCGAGCACCACTCTGCTTGGGTGGAAAATTTTATCCTACCACCCTCATCATTCTCGAAGACCAAGGAATCAATGCCATATTGGGAATATCATGGTTGACCTTCCATAAGGCTGTTCTGGACATCGAGAACAAGAGTGTTCACTTGGACTCTCCACTTCACGGACGTCAAACATTGTACCTCGGCGAAGCGATTTCCAAAGACCCGGAAGTATGTAATGCCGAGGCGTGCAAGTTAGAAGACATTCCGGTAGTCCGTGAATATCCGGACGTGTTTCCCGAAGATCTTACAGGCCTACCACCTGAGCGCGAGGTGGAGTTCAAATTACAGTTATACTGGGAACCACGCCGATCTCTCGGAGACCATACAAAATGGCTCCGAGTGAGTTAACAGAATTGAAGGAGCAACTCAAAGATCTGATGGACAAGGGGTTTATTCATCCAAGTTCATCACCATGGGGTTGCTCAGCTTTGTTTGTGAAAAAGAAGGATGAGACGCTGAGGCTATGCGTCGATTATCGTCCTTTAATTGCTGTGACCATAAAGAACAAGTATCCACTACCAAGAATTGATATCCTCTTCGATCAGCTAGTGGGTGCTAAAGTCTTCTCTAAGATGGACTTAAGGTCGGGATATCATCAAATCAAGATCCGCGTGGAAGATGTCCCGAAAACAGCATTCTCAACAAGATATGGACTCTATGAGTATCTTGTCATGTCATTTGGGTTGACCAATGCTCTGGCTCACTTTATGTATCTTATGAACTCGGTGTTCATGCCGGAGCTGGATCAGTTCGTCGTGGTATTCATCGACGACATCTTGGCCTATTCCAAATCTGAAGACGAACAAGCTAAACATTTGCATATCGTGCTTCAACGCTTGAGAGATCACAAGCTCTATGCAAAGTTTAGTAAATGTGAATTCTGGATCAACCAAGTGCCGTTTCTTGGACATATTATTTCAGCGGAAGGCATTGCTGTTGATCCAAGCAAGATTGATCAAGTGCTGAAATGGAAGTCTCCAACATCAGTCCATGAAGTTCGTATCTTCTTGGGATTGGCGGGATATTACCGGAGGTTCATCCCGAGCTTCTCAAAAATCTCCAAACCTATGATGGAGCTACTGAAGAAGGGCGTCAAATATGATTGGAGCAAGCCATGTGAGGAAGCTTTTCAAGCGTTGGTGAAACACCTCACAACAGCCCCGGTTCTAGCTCAACCGGATACAACCAAGCCATTTGATGTTTATTGTGATGTGTCCGGCATCGGACTTGGTTGTGTACTCATGCAAGGAGGACGTGTGGTCGCATATGGATCACTGCAATTACGGAATCATGAGCAACATTATCCAACTCATGATCTCGATCTTGCTACCGTGGTATTAGCTTTGAAGATGTGGAGACATTACCTATTGGGAAATCTGGTTCATCTCTACACTGACCACAAAAGTTTGAAGTACATATTCACTCAGAAAGAGTTGAATATGCGACAACGGCGATGGTTGGAGCTGATCAAGGACTATGAGATTGAAATTCATTATCATCCGGGCAAGGCAAATGTGGTTGCCGATGCACTCAGCCAGAAGTCTCATATGCATAACCTGACCATTACGCCGCTAGAAGAGGAAGAACCAAGTTTCTACTTGGTTCCATATGGAGCTCTAAATAACCTGGCTCTCGTACCCACAATAAGAGAGGAGGTCATGGAAGCTCAAAAGAAAGACAAGTGAATGGCTCATATCAGAAGGAGATTGAAGAACGGGGAAATGAAATGTTTCCAGTTAGATGAGAAAGACACCCTATGTTTCAAGAACCGGATAGTCGTACCCCGTGATATGAGGCTGCAGAAGAAAATTTTGGATGAGGCTCACTTATCCAAATTTTCTATTCATCCGGGCAGCAACAAGATGTACCAAGAATTGAAGACTAAATTCTGGTGGACCCGGATGAAGAGAGAAGTTGCTAAATACGTATCAGAATGTGATACGTGTCGGCGAGTTAAAGCCGACCACATGAAGAAAGCGGGAACCCTACAACCGCTAAGTGTTCCGGCATGGAAGTGGGAGGATATTGGTATGGACTTTATTGTTGGACTACCTCTCACGGCTAATAAGCATGACTCAGTTTGGGTAATCGTGGATCGGTTAACCAAGTCAGCCCATTTTCTCCCGGTGCATACGGGATACCATGCCAAGAAGTATGCGGAGCTATATATTGCAAGAATATTATGCCTACATGGAGTTCCCCGAACTATCATCTCTGACCGAGGCACATTGTTCGTTGCTCGTTTCTGGGAGCAGCTACATGCATCGCTGGGGACCAAATTGATTAGAAGCTCTGCATATCATCCTCAGACCGATGGGCGAACGGAGAGGGTGAACCAAGTTCTCGAAGACATGCTTCGAGCATGTGCCATTCACCACGGTAAGCGATCGGACGATCATCTACCGTTGGCGAAATTCGCTTATAATAATTGGTATCAAGCGAGCATAAAAATGGCACCTTACGAAGCTCTCTACGGCTGGAAGTGCCGCACACCCTTGAACTGGTGTGAATCTGGCGATTGTGATTTACGGGATTGATCTCGTAAATGAAGCGGAAGAGCGGGTACGGCTTATTCAAGCAAATCTTAAAGCCGCTCAGTCCAGACAAAAGAGCTATGCGGATAGGAGGCGTCGTCCTCTAGACTTCCATGTTGGGGACCACGTATACCTCCGCGTATCTCCTATGAAGGGCACTCACCGATTCAGAGTGTAAGGGAAATTAGCTCCGTGTTTTATCGGCTCCTTCGTCATCATTGAAAGATGTGGACCCGTGGCATACCGTTTGGAGCTGCCGGCAGCCTTAGCCGGAGTTCATAATGTCTTCCACATATCTCAATTACGGAAGTGTTTGAAAGTTCCAACGGAGATTCTCACGGAAGGCATAGCAGATCTGAAGCCGGACCTCACTTATGTTCAGCGACCAACCCGGATAATTGAGGAAAAGGCTCGCGAGACCAGAAACCGGATGCTACGATTTTTCAAGATGCTATGGGAAAATCACACGTCCGACAAAGCTACATGGGAAAGCGAGGAATATTTGCAGCGCAATCATCCGGAGTTTTTAGAGGCTTATATGTAGTAGTTGTCCTCTCCACCTTGTCCTTAATCATGAATCTCGGGACGAGATTCTTTTTAAGGGGGAGGAATGTAAAAGTCCCAAAACATGTAAATAGAAAACTTGGGCTATGAATAAAGTTGAGTTTGAATACAAGAAATGGGACTTACAAAAACTTTTGTGTTCATCATCTAAGTGATGGCTGGTGCAATAGAACCCAAAAATCAGTGTGAACCAAAAGGTTCACTTCAAGGAGGAGAAAGCCATTTTCAAAAACAAAAATTCAAACTGTTATTTAAGAAGTGGTGTTTGCAATGGGCAACTCAAAGATCAGAGAGCATATTCAAACTCTCCAGGTTCAAATTGTGAAGGAGGCAAATTTGGAGCAAATTTGGAAGTGCTTTGATATGAATATCAAAGGAACTTGTGAATTCCATCCAAATTTGAATTTAAATTTGAAACTGTGGCATAAATTGTCAAATGGCAAAAATGACTTTTGAAGTTGGATCCCTCATAGCTGAATTTGAAATGTGCCAAAGTTTAGAAGGTCTTTTAGGGAGGAGCAGGGGGGACCCACTTGCCATTGAGCCATATAGACTTGCTCCTTAAGTCTTCTGTTCAGTGGGGCCCAATTGTCTGTGAGAGGGAGCACGGTCTCTGTTTCTCCTCTGCCGAGCATGCAACAGCAGCACAGAAGCGACAGCGCGCGCGCACCGGTGGCTTCCCGGCTGTCTCCACGAAGGAACCGCCTTGGTTGAGATTGATTCAATCGTCCCTGCCAACCACAGCATCGGTTATACGGCTCTCGCAGCGACAGCGCCCTCTCTCACTCGAATACTGCCTCCCCGAGCGACCTTTCCTCCGGCGGCGTGCACCCGAGCGGTTCAACGTCGGTCGGCTGCTCCACGTCGCTACACACCGCGCTGAACGTCTCCACAGCGTCGCCATCCCTCCCTGAACGTGACCGACGCAAGGAACCGGTGCTAAACCCACGGGGACCCCGGCGTCGAGCTCATTTTCCCTCCACGGCACCGGGCGAAGCCGCCGTTGCAAAAATCCGTCGCCCGACCACCATAGAGCCTCTCCTCTCCAGTTGCAAAAGCAAAAAGGTTCGCCTATACCTCTGCTCACTTCACCGCAACCCCGGCTGCCTGTCTTGGACGGTGCTCGCCGGAATTTCAATTCTTCCGACGACATACGATAATAACCGAGGGGAGAAACTCGGCAAATTCACCTCACACGCCGAACTACTCATCACACAACGTAGCCTACACCTTCCAGACCTCCGTGCGCGTTCATAGTATCAAGAACCACCGAGGACCATCGAGCAAAGCCGTTGTTCATCGAATTTTTCGATTTTCGCCGGATTTTGACCTAGCCCGACGGTGAGGTCATACTTCCGGCGAGTTTCAGCGAGATCGGCAGTTTGTTCCGTGTTCTCCTTGGTTCAGTGGTGCTGTACGCGAAAACGCCTACATGTTTAGTGCAGTATAACGCCCTAGCTACATCGCCGGAGTTGCCACAGCCGCTGTCGCCGTCACACCTAGGTTTCCGGCCATCGTCGAGCTGAGATAAGCCCAGCAACGTGTTCCTCGCACGAGAATACGTGGGGGCGGCGAGATCCGACAAGTTCCGAGCACCGGAACCCACTCCCGGCGAGAGCTCCGGCAAGCTCGGCGGGCGCGGGAGCGCGGGCAGCTGGAGGAAGACGAAGACGGGGGCTGGCCCATGCGTCATTCTCGGTTGCGAGGAAATAAATCTTCTGTGGCCTCGGATCTGCCTGTGACAATGCGGGAAATACTCTGTGACCCATGTGGCTCGTGTTTCAGCGGTCGACACGTGGCCCTGTGGCCCACAGTCAGGGTTTAAACAATTCTCGGTTTAATTTGAATTCCAAATTCGGTTCAAAATTTAGAACCCCATAACTTTTGCTAGGAAGCTCCAGATTTAGTGATTCAAATTGGGTTAGATTCAGGATGAAAAGATCTATCCAAATATGCAACCCAATTTGCATGAAAACCAATAGAAAATTCTGGAGAATTCTTTAAAGCTTTTCAGCAAAAGAATTTTAGAGGGAGTTTGGTTCATCCAAAATTCCCCAAATTTTGTCAGGATATTCTTTTGGATATTAGGAGGCTTCTGTAAAAGTTTCAGATCATTTGGAGTTGATTTAGTTAGGGTAATTCTAATTTCAAGTTTATGTATTCAAATGAATACAGAAACATTTTCAGAGAATTTCCAAAACTTGGAAATTCAGTTCTGGCCATTCCTTAGCTCCAAAAATCCTAGGAAAATTCATGCATACTCCCTGCGCTATGTATGGAATTGTAGTTCACTTGAATTTGCATGAAAGTGCAAATTTATTCAGAATCAATTCCTCTTTGCCTAAATGCTTAGGGAATTGTTCTAGGTGATCTACTTAGTGAAATATTCCAAATTTTGGTCCAGCTGACTTTCTTGTGACAAGGAACTCACAAGAAAATTTCCAGCTCCATTGGATCCCTGGATCATTATGTCCTGTTCAACCTCATTAGCTAATCCCCACCCAAGTGATGAAACCCCACTCATCACTTGATCCTAGTATTTAAACACAGACCCAAACCACCAGCCCCAGTGTCATTTTAAATTCTTAAACAAAGTTCCAGTTTCAAACTTGTCTTTAGAATTTGTTAGCAAAAAGTTTTACAATTAAACATGTATGCATGTTCATAATGTAAAAGTCCCAAAAATGTGTATGAATAAAAACTATGGTTTGAGTTCATATGTGTGGCAATGATAGAAAAAAAAAAATGGGACTTGCTAAAACTTTTCTTCATGCAAAGTAATACATGGATGAACATCCAACATGAGGTTCACCTTTTTACTTAAAAGGGTTGGACCAATAAGGAGTTAAATACCTCTTTGCATGTGAGTTTAAAATTCAGATTTGAAAATTCAAAGTTCACACATATGGTGACCTAAAAACTTTGAATTAACATGCAGCCATATAGTTAAGTTTTTAGGGAAAAGGTTATCACCAACTTTTCAATTGTAGGGTGGGCTCAAAAAGGAGTTAAAGAGGATAATTTGCAAACTTAAACCAAATTCAGATTTAGTCTTGCAAATTCAAACTGAATTTGAAGAATTCAAATTCTAGCCCACCTTTTTAAAATTTAGCATTTTGGGGAGTGAAAAGATCAGCTTAAACAGATATTTGGGAGGTACATGTGGAGTGGGACCCACATGTCATTGAGCTAAAAGAGGAAACTTAATCACTAAGTTTTGCTCTCGGTGGGAACTTTTCCCGAGCAGCTTGCGAGCGCCACCGAGCAGCTTGCCGGTGACAGCTCCTGCTGCCGGCCTCCACGCGTTGGCGCCCCAGGGCGGGTTCTCACCGCTTCAGCAACGTTATCTCCCCCTCCTCGGACCAAGCCAACAGCAGTTGCTCCTCTCCTCACGATCAGCAGGGCGCTGTTTTTCCTTCACCGGCGCTGCTCCATTGCCCCTGTCTCCCGGCCAGACCAGCGCCTCTCCGGCAGGCTCAAGAGGTCACAGAGGTGCGCCAGGAGGTACTGGTCCTCATCCCGTCGTCCTCTTGCCCTCCCCCGACGCCGGCTCGCCGGAATTCCAGTTTTGGCACCGGTGCACGTGTAGAACAGCATGTGTGTAATTCGGGAAATTCTCCCAAACCGATTGATCACACCTCCTACAATTCAAACCACAGCAACTAGATGCCCTAGCGCCCTCCCACGCCGAAAACCAAAGGAAACCGACCCTCCTGTGCCCCGGGCGACGAGAAATCGTCGCCGGCGGCCAAAACTGCCATGGTCCACGGTGAGGACTAGGTTGCAGCCACTTTCTGCATGATCTGATCCCCGTTCCGTGTTCCTAGAACCATAGGGATGCTGTAGGACATCATAGCTCGCCGGGAGATGCCTTGGACACGCGGGAACGCGTCCATGTCGAGCTCCCGAGCCGCCCCACCGGTGCCGACCCACCTGCAGCCATTTTCATGCGGGAAAACCTTGCCCGGCAGCTGCGCCACGTTCCCAGGAGCATGTAGGGCGAAACCGGAGCTCATTTGGTGGAGAAATGAGGGAGAACGAGCCATGCCAAGTTTCTGCTGGTGTGCACCGCGGGCTCTGGCGGGAGGTTGAAGAAGCATCTGACCCGTGGGCCCCACGCGCGACTGTGCTGTTTAAAAATCAAACAGAGAGTTGTGCAAACTTGTAAAATGCATAACTTGGTGTAGGAAGCTCCAAAAATAGTGAGATAAATTTTGTTGGATTCCTCTAAGAGAGTACTATCCAGAGGTACAACCCAATTTGTATGAAACAAATTATTTAATTCTGGAAAATTCTTGGAAGGTTTTCTGAAAAAGAATTATAGAGGGAGTTTGGTTTATCCAAAAATACCCAAATTTTGCCAGATTATTCTTTAGCATATTGTTGACCTTATAGCAAATTTTCAGCTCATTTGAAGATCATTTGAGTAGGAATTTGCTAAAAACAATCTGCTGTGTCATAAGAGTCCAGAAACATTTTCAGAAAATGTTTCCCACTTCAAAGATCTGTTCTGAGCAATCCATAGCTCCAAAAATCATAGGAAAATTTAGGCAAGCTCTATGGGACATACTTGGAATTGTAGTTCACTTAGTTGGGCATGAAAATGCACATTACTACAGAATTAATTCTATTGAGTATAAATGCTTAAAGAATTGTTCTGGGAGAACTACCCAAGTAAAAGGGCTGAATTTTGGACCAGATGACTCTCATGTGATCAAAAACTCACATGTAAATTATCAGCCCAAGATAAGTCCTGGAACTCCCTGTTCTTATTCTCCATACTTATGTATAAGGGAAAAATACATAAGAGATATTGTGAGAATTATGGGGGACACAATATGACTCCACATTAGCTGCAATGTGGCAAGCTAAATCCTTAGGTATCATAGAACCTGCTGTAAAAGTTTTGAGGCCATTGGAGTTCTTGTTCTCCAGTTGCACTCAAATCCTTTCAGCTTATCTATTATGTTCATTAGAGAAGAGGGTTAGTGTATAGCTAAGGGCCTTAAGGTCAAATTAGTTTAATTCTGTTCCTTGCACAACAGAGGCAAACCAAGCCATGCTTGGCTTTTCCACACAACCTCTGTTCTTAAGAAAGTAATTCTATAACTTCTTTCCATTACATTCCATGAAACATATGCATATGCATTTCAATAGGGACCACAACGAAGGGGACTCAAAGGAGTGATTCATCAAAGTGGATCAAGCTCCGGAGAGTCAAGGGTGGATCTGCAAGGATACTAACTGCTTATATGCGACTACCCTGCAAAACAGGCAAGCTCCGGTTTGCATTTAACAGCTGTTAAGTTTTTATTTTGTATTCACCTTTGGTTAAGATTTGAACTGTGCATTAGGTCTAGTGTTTGATACTCCTCTTGCATAGCCAAAGGACCCATGGAGTATTGGGTAGGTGTCTTTCACCGTGTAGAACTGCCATGCTTAAGTACGGTTTGGTAGAAGTCGAGTGGTGAGATGCTACTCGCAGATTTAGGAACAACAGGGGCATACGGGATTGGTTCGTAATTGAATTAGCAAGTTAAAAGTTGAGACCGGAAGGTTGTAGGAGCAGCAGGACATAGGGGCCTGGGTGCTGTAGACCTGTCCGTGTCGGTCAAGGACCGATCCGTATGCGGCCCTGTTGAACAAGTTTGAGTTGTGTACCGGACTCATGCTGGCTATATGGGACCCAGTAAACCGATGTACCTCGGGAAGCTGTCGTTGGGACTTTTCGGGTCGCCTCAGGCGGACGGCCGGTGTGCAGTATGTGGGGAATATTCTCATGACATCTCACGTCGGAAGGTGCACCATGAGAGTAGCTACTGTACGGGGCGACTTGATCGATTCAGCGGGGGTGAAACGGGGGAAAGGCTGCCACGTACGACGTCAGTGATGGTTGTTGTAGGCAACGTCGAGTACGGGCGTACGTGTCGTGTAGTCCGGGTGTTATTGATTCGAATCACCGTCGCTCGCGGAATGGACCGAGCATACTTGTTCTCACAGTCGTGACGTAGTAAGAACTTGCATGAGAAAGGAACTAATCATATTGATGTGAAGTATTATTCTACCTTGTATTGGAGCTTGATGAATAGGCTAGTGCAAACTCGATTCATTTATGCCATGAGCAATTTACATCGGGGGAAAGCGTTTCTTGTTTGATTGTGGACTCCCGATGTGGCGTGCCCAGGGTTACTTAAAATACTGCAATTAATACTGAAAGTAAGGATTCATTTTTAGGCGAGTTTACTTATGCTTCTGCCATCCTATGTTAGGTCCATAACCTCACTTAGAGTTTCATGTTTAGGGTGACGGTTAAGTCTTGCTGAGCGTTATGCTCACGGATGCTATCCGAGTTGTTTTGCAGGTAATTGACTCGCTGATTATGAGAAGGGATGCCGATGAGACTCGGGAACCTCCGAGTGTTTACTCAAAGAGCATCCTCGCCGCTGCAGATTGATCTTCGTGTTGCTAGTAAGAAACGTCCGCGGGCTGGACTGTTTCTTTGTTGCTAGTTTAGATATGAGTCGTGAGAGTGATAGTCTTCCGCTGTAGTTTACTCTGATATATATTTATTTGTAAAACAATCTTGTACGCTTCCGCAAACCATTTATGTAATATGATGTATGTTCATCGACCCGTGTGCTGTTGGGTGCCGCATAACACGGCACCACCCGACGAGGTCCCGTGGGGCCGTCTCAGCGTGGTATCAGAGCTGCGTTGGGAACAGAGCACGGATTGAGCATCATATTATGTCAAAAACTTAGGATACGGTGAGATAACGGTACTAGGCCCACATAAGGACTACTATTAGCATATAATGAAGGTGGCAAGCTAACTTATTTGTTATGTCAGAAAATCGTGCATCTCGGGACGGTTTATGTCTTGGGGGGTGCACGTATGCGCTGTCCACCAGTGCGCACAAGCTGAAGGGTGGAGCCCCACGGGTGGCAGGTAACCCGACCCGCTTTAGTATCCTCTACGACTCTTCATGTCGTTTGGGGTATTCGAGCAACGTCTGTCCCAGGCGTGCGTGGTGCAATTTGGGAGACCCCGTCACGTGGTCAGTAACGTGAACACGTAGCTCAAGGCGTGCTTGGCTTGAGAACACCTGGGCGAGTGATGACGGCCGGGTGTACCAACTGTTATGGATACCGGGTTCGGTGTGTAGCCGAACCTGATGATTGAGTGTGTTTTATGCAGGAACTAACCACGAAAACCTTAGTGCGTGTAGAACACGTTTGCGAGTGACCGTTTTAGTGCCACCTAAGTATACGTATATGCCGGTGTAATCCGGTTAGGTTTTTCTTTGGTGAGGCAACGTAGTACCGTCATATGTCTTACGGTGCATCGTCACCGTACTACACTGGATAGTATTCTTACCTATGAAGAAATCATTCATGACTAACTTTCAAACTAAAAATGGATGTGATAAAGCACATAATAGTTACTGAACTCTTCATTTGAACTAAGTTTCAAAGAAGAGAATTACTAGGCTTCTTTTGATCTCAAAAACAGAGTGCTCTGTCCTGGCAGAAGTTTTGCCGAACTTTAACAGAGCATAACTCTGATTAGTTTGACCCAATGGAGGTGTTTGATACAGTTCTGGAAAGTTTATTAAGTGCTCTACAACTTTTCTGTAGAACTCCAGAGCCAAATCCGACACCAACGTGGTTGAACGTCCAGATGAATGCAAACTGTTCAGAAAACAGAGCAGCTGCAGACTTCTCTGGATGATTGCTGTAAATTAGCCGTCACAGTCTGTAGAAAAATTCCTAAGGGTCATATGATACACCGTTGGAAAGGTTAGGAAATTTGCAACGATTTTGTAGTTCATAGTTTGTTCAGAATTGTACCCCAGTTGTATGTAAAACTGTGATGAAAACAGCCACATACAAAGGAGGTGCTGGCAAATTTTAGCCAGAAATTCTGTCAACTTTGAACAATCCTAACTGTTGTTCCAGAAATGATCTAGGGGCATGTGAGTACTCGTTGAAAATATACTGAAGTTAACTTTAACTTTGGTATTCAACTTGAGTTATGAAAATGCTAGTAACTGGATCAAATTCTGGGTTAAGTACTGAAAGGTCTGTTTTGTACCGAATGAGGGACTGGATATGTTGGCTTTAGAAAGATGTGTAAACATGAAATTTTGTTATGCTTTCATAAAGTTTTAGCATGTTCATGTTTTACATACTTTCACATACTGCTAGATCAAGTTGTGACTCCCCTCAAAAATTATGCTTGTGCAGTATGGTGCGTACTCATTCTCCGAGTAGGACTGAAGGTTCTCATCAAGACAGTGATGACTCGACTCCACCAAGGGCACCGCCATCAACGGTATGGGCGGAGATCATGGCTCCGATGGTCGAGTCAAGTCGAGAGAACACAAGACTACTCCAAGCCTTGGTACAACAGGGCTTACTCCAGCGTGCACAACCGGACGTTCCACCTCGGAACGCCTACTTGGATTTCTTGGCAACACAACCGCCAATCTTCACGGAAGCCCATGAACCAGTGGAAGCTGATCAGTGGCTTCGAGTTATGGAGTCCAAGTTTGGAGTGTTTGAGTGCGACGAGTACCAGAAGACATCATTTGCAGCTCAACAGCTCCATGGAGCCGCCGGAAATTGGTGGTTTGCGTATCTCGCCACCGTCCCGGAAGGCCATCAAGTGGAATGGACGGAATTTTGTGAAGCATTCCGTGCTCGTCACATTCCTATGGGTTTTATCAAGGCCCAACAGCAAGAATTCAGAAACTTGAAGCAGGGGGACATGAGTGTCCTTGGTTATGTCCGAAGATTCAACCTTCTGGCACAATATGCTCCTGCTTATGCGACGAGCGAAGCTGCAATGTGTGACTACTTTTTCTATGGCTTGAGTGCCATACTAAAAGAGAAGTTAGCTTTGTTCAATCAAGGCAGTTACACCGAGTTGATCAGTGCTGCTCTGCTGCAAGAACAAGCGACACTTGAGTGTCAAGCAGAGAAGAGGGACCGGGAGGATGTGCAAGAAGACACACCAATCGTTCCTCGTAAATACCGTGTGGTGTATCACACACCATCCGAGGAGATATGGCAAGCACCAGGGAGATCAACTCCGTACAGATTTCCTGCTCAAGAATCTTATCTTGAAGCAGCGCCATTTCCGCAGCAACGAATGATACCTGTTGCATCATTGCTGCAGCCAAGTGCCTCAACTTCTCAACCACAAGTCAACGAAGAACCGGGGAAACCTCCGTGTTCTTATTGCCACCGTTTTGGGCATTTTAGGCAGGAATGCCGGGAGAAGTTGGTAAACACCAGACAGCCATCATCATCAGGTGGTATGCCGCCACCTGCTCCAGTCAACATAACAGCATTGCAATCCGGGAGTGTGCAACATCTTGCGATTGAGGATGTCCCGGAGGGAGCACCGGTGTTAGCGGGCATGTTTACTCTCAAGGACGTGCCCGTATTGGTACTTTTTGATTCAGGTGCAACCCACAATTTTATCAGCAAAACATGCGTGGATCAGCACCAAATATCCACCAATACTCCCACAACGAGTTTTCTCATACGTTCACCGGGAGGGAATATCTCTGCCAATCAGATTGTGTCCCGAGCAGCTTTGTGTTTGGGCGGAAAAATATACCCAACATCGCTGATTATGTTGGATAGGCAGAAGATAGACATTATATTGGGGATGTCTTGGTTAAATCGTCACGGTGCCGTTCTCAATATCGGTAACCGGACTATCCAGATTGACTCGCCGATTCACGGACAGCACACGCTGTTTTTAGACAGCGAAGATCCAGATAGGGTAGAGGCCTACCACACGGAAGCGCTGAAGATTGAAGATATTCCGGTGGTACGTGATTATCCCGACGTATTTCCCGATGACTTACCGGGCATGCCGCCCGAACGGGACGTCGAGTTCAAAATTGAACTGGCACCGGGAACGACGCCTATTTCACGAAGGCCTTACAAGATGGCACCTAACGAGCTAGCGGAGTTGAAAGAGCAACTGAATGAACTCATGAGCAAGGGTTTCATACGACCAAGTTCTTCACCTTGGGGTTGCTCAGCGCTGTTCGTTAAGAAGAAGGACGAAACACTACGGCTATGTGTTGATTATCGTCCTCTCAATGCGGTCACGATCAAGAACAAGTATCCTTTGCCCCGCATTGACATTCTGTTTGATCAACTTGTGGGTGCAAAGGTATTTTCGAAGATGGATCTTCGGTCGGGCTATCATCAAATCAAGATCCGACCGGAGGACATACCGAAGACAGCTTTCTCGACGAGATACGGACTCTACGAGTACCTCGTCATGTCATTTGGGCTAACCAACGCTCCGGCACACTTTATGTATTTGATGAATTCTGTGTTCATGCCGGAACTAGACAAGTTCGTCGTGGTATTCATCGACGACATTTTGGTTTACTCCAAATCTAAAGAAGAGCACGCTGAACATCTGCGTATTGTGCTACAACGGTTGCGGGAGCACCAATTGTATGCCAAGTTCAGCAAGTGCGAATTTTGGATTGATCGAGTGCCTTTCCTAGGCCATATCATTTCAGCAGAGGGCATTGCCGTGGACCCCAGCAAAATTGAACAAGTGCTGAAATGGGAATCTCCCAAGTCAGTCCACGAGGTCCGAAGTTTCCTAGGTTTAGCAGGGTATTATCGGAGGTTCATTCCGAGCTTCTCAAAAATTGCTAAACCAATGACGGAGCTGCTGAAGAAGGGCACTAAATACATGTGGAATGCAGCATGTGAAGCCGCATTCAAAACTTTGGTGAAACATCTCACAACGGCTCCAGTTCTTGCTCAGCCGGACACGGCGAAGCCATTTGATGTATACTGCGATGCATCCGGCATCGGTCTCGGCTGCGTTCTGATGCAAGAAGGGCGTGTAGTCGCCTATGGGTCTCGTCAACTGCGAAACCACGAGCAGCATTATCCAACTCACGATCTTGAGCTTGCTGCTGTGGTGTTGGCGTTAAAGATGTGGAGGCATTACCTACTGGGTAATCTTGTTCACCTCTACACCGACCACAAAAGCCTGAAGTATATCTTCACGCAGAAGGAGCTGAATATGAGACAACGGAGATGGTTGGAGCTCATCAAAGATTATGAAATTGAGATCCACTATCATCCAGGAAAAGCAAACGTGGTTGCCGACACGCTTAGTCGGAAAGCCCACGTTCATAACTTAGCGGTTGCTGAGTTGGAAGATGAAGAACCAAGCCTCCGTGTCATTCCGTATGGCGCGCTTTATAACCTCGCGCTCATTCCAACAATCCGTGAAGAGATTGTTGAGGCTCAAAGAAGAGACAGAGGTATGTCTCACATACGGAGAAGACTGGACAACGGAGAGGTGAAATGTTTCCGGAAGGATGAGAACGGTACGATATGGTTTAACGACCGTATGGTGGTACCGCGTAATATGAAACTCCGGAAGAAGATCTTAGATGAAGCCCACCTGTCTAAGTTTTCCATTCATCCCGGAAGTAACAAGATGTACCAAGATTTGAAACAGAAATTTTGGTGGACGAGGATGAAGAGGGAGGTTGCTAAATACGTATCCGAATGCGATACGTGTAGACGGGTCAAGGCTGATCATATGCGGAAGGCCGGACCGCTACAACCTTTGAAGATTCCGGCGTGGAAATGGGAGGATGTGAGTATGGACTTCATCGTCGGATTACCGCTCACATCCAGGAAGCATGACTCGATATGGGTGATTGTCGACCGGTTGACAAAGTCGGCTCATTTCATACCGGTGAACACTCATTATCGAGCAAGGCAATATGCGGAGTTATTCATCTCCAGAATTATATGTTCACATGGTGTCCCGAAGACCATCATCTCAGATCGAGGTGCGTTGTTCGTTGCTCGGTTTTGGGAGCAGCTGCATGCCTCGTTGGGCACCAAGTTGATTAGGAGCTCCGCATATCACCCTCAAACCGATGGACAAACTGAGAGGGTGAATCAAGTACTTGAGGATATGTTGAGAGCGTGTGCCATCCACCACGGTAGGAATTGGGACGATCACCTACCGCTGGCGCAGTTTTCATACAACAACGGTTATCAAGCGAGTATTAAAATGGCACCGTATGAAGCTCTCTATGGCCGGAAGTGTCGCACACCACTGAATTGGTGTGAGTCCGGCGAAAGAGTTCTGTTTGGGATTGATCTTGTCAACGAAGCCGAAGACCGAGTTCGGTTGATACAAGAGAACTTAAAGGCTGCCCAATCCCGACAGAAGAGCTACGCCGATCAAAGGCGTAGGCCATTACATTTTGACGTCGGAGAACACGTTTATCTTCGTGTATCCCCGATGAAGGGAATTCACCGGTTCGGTGTAAAGGGGAAGCTCGCTCCCCGTTTTATTGGTCCTTTTGCTATCACGGAGAAGTGCGGACCCGTAGCCTACCGGCTGGAGTTACCAGCAAGTCTAGCGGGTATTCATGATGTATTTCATGTATCACAGCTGCGGAAGTGCCTCAAATTCACCGCTGCTGTTCGCACTGAGGACATCGACGAATTGAAACCGGACCTGACCTACACCGAGCGACCGGTCCAGATTTTGGATGAAAAGACCCGGGTAACCCGGAACCGGACGATCAAATTTTTCAAGGTGCTGTGGAGTAACCACACCGCGGAAGAGGCGACGTGGGAAAGTGAAGATTATCTCCGCACCAACTACCCGGAACTTTTATCTTTGTACAGTTTGTAATTACCTCTCCCGTCGCGTTCCTCTTTTGTAATCTCGGGACGAGATTCTTTTAAGGGGGGAGGAATGTAAAAGTCCCAAAAATGTGTATGAATAAAAACTATGGTTTGAGTTCATATGTGTGGCAATGATAGAAAAAAAAAAATGGGACTTGCTAAAACTTTTCTTCATGCAAAGTAATACATGGATGAACATCCAACATGAGGTTCACCTTTTTACTTAAAAGGGTTGGACCAATAAGGAGTTAAATACCTCTTTGCATGTGAGTTTAAAATTCAGATTTGAAAATTCAAAGTTCACACATATGGTGACCTAAAAACTTTGAATTAACATGCAGCCATATAGTTAAGTTTTTAGGGAAAAGGTTATCACCAACTTTTCAATTGTAGGGTGGGCTCAAAAAGGAGTTAAAGAGGATAATTTGCAAACTTAAACCAAATTCAGATTTAGTCTTGCAAATTCAAACTGAATTTGAAGAATTCAAATTCTAGCCCACCTTTTTAAAATTTAGCATTTTGGGGAGTGAAAAGATCAGCTTAAACAGATATTTGGGAGGTACATGTGGAGTGGGACCCACATGTCATTGAGCTAAAAGAGGAAACTTAATCACTAAGTTTTGCTCTCGGTGGGAACTTTTCCCGAGCAGCTTGCGAGCGCCACCGAGCAGCTTGCCGGTGACAGCTCCTGCTGCCGGCCTCCACGCGTTGGCGCCCCAGGGCGGGTTCTCACCGCTTCAGCAACGTTATCTCCCCCTCCTCGGACCAAGCCAACAGCAGTTGCTCCTCTCCTCACGATCAGCAGGGCGCTGTTTTTCCTTCACCGGCGCTGCTCCATTGCCCCTGTCTCCCGGCCAGACCAGCGCCTCTCCGGCAGGCTCAAGAGGTCACAGAGGTGCGCCAGGAGGTACTGGTCCTCATCCCGTCGTCCTCTTGCCCTCCCCCGACGCCGGCTCGCCGGAATTCCAGTTTTGGCACCGGTGCACGTGTAGAACAGCATGTGTGTAATTCGGGAAATTCTCCCAAACCGATTGATCACACCTCCTACAATTCAAACCACAGCAACTAGATGCCCTAGCGCCCTCCCACGCCGAAAACCAAAGGAAACCGACCCTCCTGTGCCCCGGGCGACGAGAAATCGTCGCCGGCGGCCAAAACTGCCATGGTCCACGGTGAGGACTAGGTTGCAGCCACTTTCTGCATGATCTGATCCCCGTTCCGTGTTCCTAGAACCATAGGGATGCTGTAGGACATCATAGCTCGCCGGGAGATGCCTTGGACACGCGGGAACGCGTCCATGTCGAGCTCCCGAGCCGCCCCACCGGTGCCGACCCACCTGCAGCCATTTTCATGCGGGAAAACCTTGCCCGGCAGCTGCGCCACGTTCCCAGGAGCATGTAGGGCGAAACCGGAGCTCATTTGGTGGAGAAATGAGGGAGAACGAGCCATGCCAAGTTTCTGCTGGTGTGCACCGCGGGCTCTGGCGGGAGGTTGAAGAAGCATCTGACCCGTGGGCCCCACGCGCGACTGTGCTGTTTAAAAATCAAACAGAGAGTTGTGCAAACTTGTAAAATGCATAACTTGGTGTAGGAAGCTCCAAAAATAGTGAGATAAATTTTGTTGGATTCCTCTAAGAGAGTACTATCCAGAGGTACAACCCAATTTGTATGAAACAAATTATTTAATTCTGGAAAATTCTTGGAAGGTTTTCTGAAAAAGAATTATAGAGGGAGTTTGGTTTATCCAAAAATACCCAAATTTTGCCAGATTATTCTTTAGCATATTGTTGACCTTATAGCAAATTTTCAGCTCATTTGAAGATCATTTGAGTAGGAATTTGCTAAAAACAATCTGCTGTGTCATAAGAGTCCAGAAACATTTTCAGAAAATGTTTCCCACTTCAAAGATCTGTTCTGAGCAATCCATAGCTCCAAAAATCATAGGAAAATTTAGGCAAGCTCTATGGGACATACTTGGAATTGTAGTTCACTTAGTTGGGCATGAAAATGCACATTACTACAGAATTAATTCTATTGAGTATAAATGCTTAAAGAATTGTTCTGGGAGAACTACCCAAGTAAAAGGGCTGAATTTTGGACCAGATGACTCTCATGTGATCAAAAACTCACATGTAAATTATCAGCCCAAGATAAGTCCTGGAACTCCCTGTTCTTATTCTCCATACTTATGTATAAGGGAAAAATACATAAGAGATATTGTGAGAATTATGGGGGACACAATATGACTCCACATTAGCTGCAATGTGGCAAGCTAAATCCTTAGGTATCATAGAACCTGCTGTAAAAGTTTTGAGGCCATTGGAGTTCTTGTTCTCCAGTTGCACTCAAATCCTTTCAGCTTATCTATTATGTTCATTAGAGAAGAGGGTTAGTGTATAGCTAAGGGCCTTAAGGTCAAATTAGTTTAATTCTGTTCCTTGCACAACAGAGGCAAACCAAGCCATGCTTGGCTTTTCCACACAACCTCTGTTCTTAAGAAAGTAATTCTATAACTTCTTTCCATTACATTCCATGAAACATATGCATATGCATTTCAATAGGGACCACAACGAAGGGGACTCAAAGGAGTGATTCATCAAAGTGGATCAAGCTCCGGAGAGTCAAGGGTGGATCTGCAAGGATACTAACTGCTTATATGCGACTACCCTGCAAAACAGGCAAGCTCCGGTTTGCATTTAACAGCTGTTAAGTTTTTATTTTGTATTCACCTTTGGTTAAGATTTGAACTGTGCATTAGGTCTAGTGTTTGATACTCCTCTTGCATAGCCAAAGGACCCATGGAGTATTGGGTAGGTGTCTTTCACCGTGTAGAACTGCCATGCTTAAGTACGGTTTGGTAGAAGTCGAGTGGTGAGATGCTACTCGCAGATTTAGGAACAACAGGGGCATACGGGATTGGTTCGTAATTGAATTAGCAAGTTAAAAGTTGAGACCGGAAGGTTGTAGGAGCAGCAGGACATAGGGGCCTGGGTGCTGTAGACCTGTCCGTGTCGGTCAAGGACCGATCCGTATGCGGCCCTGTTGAACAAGTTTGAGTTGTGTACCGGACTCATGCTGGCTATATGGGACCCAGTAAACCGATGTACCTCGGGAAGCTGTCGTTGGGACTTTTCGGGTCGCCTCAGGCGGACGGCCGGTGTGCAGTATGTGGGGAATATTCTCATGACATCTCACGTCGGAAGGTGCACCATGAGAGTAGCTACTGTACGGGGCGACTTGATCGATTCAGCGGGGGTGAAACGGGGGAAAGGCTGCCACGTACGACGTCAGTGATGGTTGTTGTAGGCAACGTCGAGTACGGGCGTACGTGTCGTGTAGTCCGGGTGTTATTGATTCGAATCACCGTCGCTCGCGGAATGGACCGAGCATACTTGTTCTCACAGTCGTGACGTAGTAAGAACTTGCATGAGAAAGGAACTAATCATATTGATGTGAAGTATTATTCTACCTTGTATTGGAGCTTGATGAATAGGCTAGTGCAAACTCGATTCATTTATGCCATGAGCAATTTACATCGGGGGAAAGCGTTTCTTGTTTGATTGTGGACTCCCGATGTGGCGTGCCCAGGGTTACTTAAAATACTGCAATTAATACTGAAAGTAAGGATTCATTTTTAGGCGAGTTTACTTATGCTTCTGCCATCCTATGTTAGGTCCATAACCTCACTTAGAGTTTCATGTTTAGGGTGACGGTTAAGTCTTGCTGAGCGTTATGCTCACGGATGCTATCCGAGTTGTTTTGCAGGTAATTGACTCGCTGATTATGAGAAGGGATGCCGATGAGACTCGGGAACCTCCGAGTGTTTACTCAAAGAGCATCCTCGCCGCTGCAGATTGATCTTCGTGTTGCTAGTAAGAAACGTCCGCGGGCTGGACTGTTTCTTTGTTGCTAGTTTAGATATGAGTCGTGAGAGTGATAGTCTTCCGCTGTAGTTTACTCTGATATATATTTATTTGTAAAACAATCTTGTACGCTTCCGCAAACCATTTATGTAATATGATGTATGTTCATCGACCCGTGTGCTGTTGGGTGCCGCATAACACGGCACCACCCGACGAGGTCCCGTGGGGCCGTCTCACATAACATGTAGTGTTTAAATGTGGAAGAGTGAAGGAGAAGGTGAACTTGGATCAAGGAACAAGAAGGGCAGAAGTTGAACTTCAAGACATCAGCAACTAACCCCATATTACCTGACTTTAGTCACCTGCAAAACCAAGGCAAGCCCCGGTTTGCATTTAAGTTGTTTTCTAAAGTTTTTACTTTGTTCACTACTATGGGTCAAAGTTTGTATGTGCATTAGGTCAAGGATGTTTTGTACCCCACTTGCATAACCAAAGATGAACCCTGAGGTCAAGGGTAGAATTGTGTCATCGTTGTAGAATAAGGCCGTGCTAAATAGGCTAGGACATCCAGTAGAAGAGGAGTAGTTGGAATCTACTCGCGAGCTTTGTTTTAGGATCACATAAGTGGGGTTGGAAAGAGAGGCAAACTAAATTTTACGTTTCTAAAAATGAGACCGGGCAGGAGAGTTAGGTAGCGACAAGACGAGGTCTTGGTCGAGTAGCTCTGCCCGTGTCGGTCAAGGACCGAAGCGTATGCAGCCCCGCTGAGCAAGTATTGAGTTGTGTACCGGATGCTTACTGATATATGGGAACCAGGAAACCGATGTACCAGGTGCACTGGATTATAGAGGCATACCACATCGTCTCGTTAGACCTATGAGCCCGAGACGGTGTGACCGGTTCTACAGTTTAGTGTCCTGAGAAAGGTTGCCACATACGACATAATAAAGGACGCCAGAGTTGGGTCTTCAGGGGCGGGCGTATGTGTCGAGTTATCCGGGTAGTGTTTGATTCGAATCACCGTCCCTCGCGGTTATGAGTACCGCTTGCTCACTGTGTTGTGACGTAGTAAGCAAGTTGTGTGGGAACAGTTTGCAAAAGTATAATTGCTGCTATGATTATGTTAAACTGCATGAAAACCTTGTTTGAAGTAGAGATAGAGCAAATTAAATTTATTTTTCACCTTGGGAAAAGTAACATTGGAATGAAGCGTTTCTTGTTTGATTGTGGAGTTCCAATGTTGCTGGGCGCAAGGTCACTACTATTATGGCTAAAATCTGAAAGTTAAGGATGAACTCATAGGCGAGTCTTTTTGCAAATTTCAGGACATGGTCTTAGGTTACCCTCATGTAGAGATGCATGCTTTAGGTGAGACGGTTAAGTCTTGCTGAGCCTTTGTGCTTACTCTTGCTATATAAGTGGTTTTTCAGGTAAACTTCGACGCTATAAAGGAGGTTGTCCGGTGATACTCAGGAACTCCCGAGTCATGTCACACTTGGAGAACCTAGCCGCTGCCATGTCTTCGTGTTGCTAGCGAGATGAGTCCGTGGGCTGGACCTCTTCTAGAGTGCTTCTTAGATATTCAATGTGAGCTGTTTATAGACTTCCGCTGTAGCTATTTTATGTAAATTATTTACAAAGAACAATTGTAAGCTTCCGCTTTTGATTTATGTAATACATTGTTCCTTATATGTGTGCTGTTCGGTGCCGCATAACACGGCACCACCCAATGCGATCCCCGGGCGATGCGGCACGACCCCATGATGGAGGTCCGGCCCTCATCACAATCAAACAAGAAACGCTTATTCCGATGTTGCTAGCCTGAGGTGGAATAGAAATTTAGTTTGCACTATCTCTACTTCATTCAAGGTTTCAATACAATTATTAAGCTAAGAATAATATCTTAAGAGACTTAATTTTTTCCTCTTACTACATCACAACGCTGTGAGCAAGTATGGTCAATCCTTAACCGCAAGCGACGGTGATTCGAATCAATGACAACCCGGAATACACGACACATACACCCGCCTCAAAAGACTCACTCGAGGGATCTTTCTTACGATGTATGCAGCTACCTTTCACATGACACCCCGACATAGGAAAACGCTTCGTCCCGAGCAGGATGGTCCTCTATGCGGACACGTCGGAGTTGCCCGCTGAAGGATTTACACCTCCCTCCTTCTCAACGCCATTCCCAAACGAAGGATGAGTTTCCACACCATGGTCTATCAGGTTACATCAGTTCTGGGTCCCATACCCCATTATATATCCAGTACAACTCAAACTTGTCCAGTTAGGCCACATACGGCGCGGTCCTGAGCCGACACAGATGGGGCTAATACACAACCTCCACATTGGCCTTTCCATAACCGACCCAGGTCCAATGTGGTCCCAAGCATTGTCACACCCATCAAGTTGACACAACCTCGAGGGTTCCATCCTACAGAAACTCCCTGCCCACATCTCACTTTCTTCGAGGGTGCTCTTATCAATAACTTTCTCTAGTGAGTAGACTCCGCTACTCGACCTTTCTCGCGGGTAGCTTCTAACTACTCGATTTCTACTGGGCTATCTACAACATTAGCCTAGCCAACTATGATGAGGTAAAACCTATGCTAAACCTTGTACTCAAGGAATTCATGGTAATGCAGATGGAGTTTCAAGCATCCTAGACATAGTGCACAATATCAAGTCTAACAACATTAGGTAAAGTAAAGCAAAACTTAAAAAGGCAATTAATATGCAAACCGGGACTTGCCTTGCTCAACGATTTTCTTAGAGACTCTATGAGTTAGTCTTCCTCCAGAGAATCCGCCAAATCCGTCAATAGATGGAGATCCTCGCTTCTGAGTTGAACTCCTCGTCGAGCCTTGACGTCACTTGAGCTATTGAGATGCAATGCACATATATTCAAAAGCACTTTAGGAAATACTTTAATTTTGTGGTACAAGTTAATTACGACTACGAGGGGAAAACAACAGCAAGGTCTATGTTGTTGGATCTACAACATTAGAGAGGAATATGCTAGGTGAAATGAAAATAATATTAATCACCATGAGATTAAGTCTTTATATGAACACCTAGACATAAAGGAGGCTAGCTCAAGTTCCCGAGGTCCAATGAAGCTGAAATTTTACTAGTAGCTTCAAGGGATGGTATGTAGTAATTGTTTAAAATTTAAGCTCATGGAATGGCTAAATGTGATCTTAATAATTCTGTGGCGGACCGGGATCCGCCCATCCAGGATCCCAGAGGGTGGTACCGCGCGATGCGACACCCGACAGCACACGTCGTAAGGACACAATATATTATATGGGGAAACAAACTGAACTGTACAAACAGGTACAATCTTCAGTTACAAACTATTGTTTATGTTACACAGCGGAATTCTACTCTATACAACTCATGCCCGCCTTTCTAGCAAAAGTCGGCTGCCCAGCCCTTGGGCAACCCACACTAGCTGCACGTCTCAGCTCAGTGCGGCGTGTACGGCTCCCACTCAGCCATAGTCCCCGACAAGGGGTAACCCTCGCTGGTGGACTCATACTCCGAGTCCTTGGGTGGCTCCTCACCTGAAAAACACTTAAGCAGCAACTGTGAGCACGATGGCTCAACAAGACTTAACCGACTTACCTAAGCATGGAACTCTACATGAGGGGTACAATGGACATAGGATAGTAACAGTGCATCAATGGACACGCCTACAAGTTCATCCTTAGTTCATCTTTTAGCCACAAGTTAACAGTTCGGAAATCTCAAATTTAGTAAGCAATATTTGGTGGCACACATGTAGCAATACAATTATAACATAACAGCAGTATTGAATCATAACATTCCATAAATTATCTACGTTACGACGCAGTGAACAAGCGGTACTTGTCACCGTGAGGGACGGCGAATCGACTCGATATACACCTGCAGGGTAACCCAAAGAGCACGTCATGTACGCCCACCCGTGGAGCTGCACAGCACGCTCACTCGATGTCGTACAGGACAACCTTTCACCCAACAGCCCAAACGTCGAACAGGTCGCACCGAAACGAGCAGGAGGTTCCCCACACGGAGCATCTCTCTATGCCCGTTGGCAGATTTCCACCTTGCTGCCCTCAACCTACACCTATAAATCGGTGTGCTATGCCTCGACGTCGGAGGTTTAGGCTACATCGGTTTATCGGGGCCCATATATCCGATATGCCTTCGGTACAATCAATACATGTTCAGCAGGGCCGCACATGGATCGGTCCTCAATCGACACGGGCAGGGCTGCGCACACAAAAGCTCCTCTTGCTGCGCCCTAGCCCCTGCCTAGTCTCATTTTCATTACTAAAGTGATCTCACATCACTCAACCGAACCCGTGTGTCCCAAGCCTATCTCGCGAGTAGATTCTAACTACTCGACTTGTACCGAAGTTCTAAGAAACATTAAGCATAGCCTGTCTACTCGAGGTCTTAGATACTACCCTCACTCTTATGGTAAATTTCTGGTCATGCAAGTGGGGTTCCATCCATCCTACACCTAATGCACATTTATACTTCATACTAGACATGTGAACAAAGTAAAACTTTATAAAAGAGCTTAATGCAAACTGGGGCTTGCCTTGTTGCTGCTGGTCAGGGGTTAGTTCTTCTTCCGGAAGGAGGAAGTCCAGCACTTCCGGAGTCTCTTCGCCTTCAGCGACTACACGTCAATGAAATACTACATGTCAATTTAAATGCAATGTGTAAACTTGAATACTTAATAGCTAATAACTCTAGCTAGCCCTCCCCTTTGGTTCTGTAATTTCTATGGTGGCTTGGTAGGGTCCTAACTAGAATCTTGACCAAATTTTATTTTAAATAAAGTTCATTTGAACCTTGTACAAATAAAAACCCATTTGGTCAATATTTGAGACTCTAAGCAATTTCAGGGGTTTTCATGGCTCCAACCATTACTTTATGGAAACTAGAATTTAAGATGGTTTTAATGGAATTGGTTTCATGTCATTTGAAGAATTCTACTGAAAGTTATGCCCTAATTAAGATTTGAGAAAATCTGAAAAATGTTTCTGTACATTTTTCTATTTTCTCAGGGCAGTTCAATTAATCACCCCATTAGGGCGACTAAATTAGCTTGGACGAGTCTGAAAATTTTACAGTGACTCAAGGATTTTCCAATGATCCTCTCAGCCAAATTTCAGCCTTTTTCATAAAGTAATTCTCCAGATAAAATTCCGAACAGTTTAAATTTTAGGGATTTAATTCTGGAGAACTATTCACTTTCATGAGCTGAAATTGGTATTGCTGGAAAGTACTCAGAATTCTGAGTTCAGAAAAATTTGGTTCATCGAATTTGCAGTTTCCTAGCCAAAGTTCTATTCATTTGAAGTTTGAACTAAAACTGGAAATTCCAAAATTGTTTAAATCCTGCAGGTGGGTCCATCGCACACGTGTCGACCGCTAGAGCCGAGCCACACGAGGCCACAGACTCCTTCCCGCGCGGCCACACTGGATCCTGGACCACAGAGAATCCTGCACATTTACCTCCAGCTGCTGACGAGTGCCCCCCCCCCCTTCGTCTTCCTCCAGCCACCCGCGCGACCCAGCCGCCGAGCTCGCCGGAGCTCTCGCTGGGAAGGGGTTCCGGCCCTCGGAACTTGCTGATTCTCGCTGCCACTGCACATTCTTGCGCGAGGAACACGTTGCCGGCCTTACCTCGGATCGAGGATGGCCGGAAACCTAGGCGCGACGGCGACAGGAGCTGTGGTAACTTCGGCGGCGTCGCTAGGGCACTGTACTGCCCCAACCTTGCTCCGGTTAGCTCCTACAGCATCGCCATGACCTAGGGCGCAACGTCCCGGGCTCTGATCTCACGAGAAACGTCGGCAATCAGGGGCTCACCGTGCGACCTAGGGTGATTTCGGGAAAAACTGGAAAAACTCGAAGAACTGAGGGTTTCCTCGATGGTTCTTCCTAGTTCTTGATCCCACGTGCCCGCACGGATGTCTACAACTGGGTTTCTAGGTCTGGGGAGGAGTGGTTCGCTGTGTGAGGCGAATTTGCCGATTTACCCAAACCGGGCTATATTGCATGCTCTCGGCAAGAACTGGAATTCCGGCCAGCATACCTCATGGCATGCGGCCAGCGTTGTTGGATAGGGAGCACACTTCCAGGCGAACCTCCTGGCCCGCTCACATGATGGGGGATCAAGCCTAGCGGCTGGGCTGGGAGTTTTCGGTCACGGTGGCTCTACCCGGTGTGGAAGGAAAACAAGGAGCTCGGGGGCAGTTTACCGTGGATGGGGCGCCGGGGTATCGTGTCTATCACGTCGAGGGCGCCTTGGCGAAGCTCGGGGTGAGCTCAGACTCGCTTGCTAGCTGCTGGGACGGGAGGACACCATAGCACCGAAAGTTTTCGGCTGTGCGGCGGTGTTTCTTCGTCGAGGGGTTCGGGAACGGTCAAGACCGCGACGGGAGTCGGTTCCGGAGGGAAATATCGCTGGGCAACCGCTTCGTCGACGGGCGCTGTGGGCTGGCGCTCGGGAGGTGGCATTCGGGGAAGCAGCTCGCTGGCGCACGGAGGGAGTTTGCTTCGGCGAGAAGCAGAGCGCTGTTCGGTGTTGCACCTCCCTCCCACTGCCTTGTGGGCCCAACTTTCCCCCCTAATCCTTTCCTCCCCATTTCTTTTTTAAATATCCCAGCTACTAAACATTGAATGAGAGACTTAGCCCCCAAGTATTGGTTTGAATTTGAGTTCTCAAATTTAAAATTTGTTGGGTTAAATTTGCTTCATGTTTAAACTGAAATTCAAATTCAGTTTTGAATTATTGCAAATCTAGCTCCCGACAAGATGAAGTCTAATGGGGATGAAAATTGGTGGGCTAACTCAGAAAAATGTTCTGAGTTTGAATATGAAGCTAACTTTTGAATTTGAGTGATGAAAGTTGCTGCAATTTGAATTTACATTCAAATTGGCCTATTTTTCAAATACCTCCAAAAGTGCTTCAAAAAGTGTTGGCTTTACATGAAACTTGGCTTGAACCTTCCCAAGACTTCTCAAGTCCCAGGGGTGAGCTCAACCTCTCATTTTCATGTGTAGAAATCCTACTTTGTGAAAGTGAAGGCTTTCCCCTCTAATCCTTCTTTTGATGGAGGTTACTTGCTCTTCACAATTTTTCCTAAGATATCCACAATAAAAACTGTGGTGTTGTGAGGTGATGAAAAGTTTTTTGCAAGTCCCTTTTCTTGGGCTTTTACATCCCTCCCCCCTTAAAAGAATCTCGTCCCGAGATTATAAAAGAAGAGACAGTGATGTAATAGGGACTTACCCGTGTTGAGATGCCATGAACTCCGGGTAATTTGAGCGAAGGAATTCCTCGCTCTCCCTCGTCGCTTCTTCGGCGGTGTGGTTGCTCCAGAGTATCTTGTAGAACCACAATGTTCTGCTACGCGTGGTTCAAGCTTTCTCATCAATAATTGCCACCGGATATTCATCATATGTCAAGTCCGGTTGCAACTCGCCGATGTCTTCGGTAGTAACAGCAGCGGTATGTTTCAGACATTTTCTAAGTTGTGAGACATGGAAAACGTCATGGACACCAGCCAGGGATGCCGGTAGCTCCAGTCTATACGCCGCTGGTCCACACTTCTCGGTGATAGCATAGGGTCCAACGAAACGGGGAGTGAGCTTCCCCTTCACACCGAACCGGTGCACGCCCTTCATCGGAGACATGCGGAGGTATACGTGTTCACCAACGTCAAAGTGCAATGGTCTACGCCTCTTGTCAGCGTAGCTCTTCTGCCGGGATTGAGCAGCCTTCAAATTAGCTTGGATCGTCCGAACGCGCTCTTCGGCGTCGTTCACCACATCAACCCCGAATGTGACCCTTTCACCGGACTCGCACCAGTTTAATGGGGTGCAGCATTTACGACCGTAGATAGCTTCGTAGGGTGCCATCTTGATACTCGCCTGATAGCCATTGTTGTACGAGAATTCCGCCAATGGTAGGTGATCATCCCAGTTCCTACCATGGTGGATGGCACATGCTCTCAACATGTCTTATAGTACTTGATTCACCCTCTCTGTTTGGCCATCGGTCTGAGGGTGGTAGGCGGAGCTCCTGATCAGCTTAGTACCCAATGCAGCGTGTAACTGCTCCCAAAAGCGAGATACAAATAATGCACCTCGATCTGAGATGATGGTTTTGGGTACCCCATATAAGCATAGAATATTCGCCATATACAGCTCCGCGTACTTGCTGGCATTGTAATGTGTATGCACTGGGATGACGTGAGCCGTCTTGGTTAACCGATCAACGATTACCCAAATGGAGTCATGCTTGTTGGAAGTCAGGGGCAATCCCACAATGAAATCCATGCTCACATCTTCCCATTTCCATGCCGGAATCTTCAGGGGTTGCAGCAGCCCTGATTTCTTCATATGATCAGCCTTCACTCGTCTACACGTATCACACTCGGATACGTACTGCGCTACCTCCCGCTTCATCCGTGTCCACCAAAATTTCTTTTTCAAATCTTGGTACATTTTGTTGCTGCCCGGATGAATGGAGTACTTAGACAAGTGAGCTTCATCGAGGATCTTCCTCCTCAGTTCCATATCTCGGGGTACGACTATTTGGTCATTGAACCATAGCGTCCCCTCATCATCCTTCCAGAAACATTTGATCTCCCCGTTGTCTATTTGTCTCCGGAGATGTGCCATGCCTTTATCAATCTTCTGAGCTGCAATGATGTCCTCCCTAATAGTAGGGATGAGGGCAAGGTTGTACAACGATCCATAAGGAACCAAGTGTAACCTCGGCTCTTCCTCCTCCACCGATGTAATGGTGAGGTTATGGACATGTGATTTCCGACTCAGCGCGTCGGCAACCACATTCGCCTTGCCGGGGTGGTAATGAATCTCAATTTCATAATCTTTGATCAATTCTAACCACCTCCTTTGCCTCATGTTCAGCTCCTTCTGGGTGAAAATGTATTTCAAGCTCTTGTGGTCGGTGTAGAGATGCACTAGATTCCCCTGGAGATAGTGCCTCCACATTTTTAGCGCCAACACCACGGCAGCAAGCTCAAGATCATGAGTTGGATAGTGCTGCTTATGGTTCCGAAGTTGGCGTGAGCCATATGCGACCACACGTCCTTCCTGCATCAGCACGCAGCCGAGCCCAATACCGGACGCGTCACAATACACGTCGAAGGGCTTTGTTGTATCCGGCTGAGCTAAGACCGGGGCTGTGGTGAGATGCTTCACCAATGCTTGGAACGCTCCTTCACACGCCGTGTTCCAAACATATTTCCATGCAGTCAAATGAAATAGGCGTAACAACATAATGACAATAAAAACATGTGATACATCTCGTATGTAGATAATGTAATAACTTTGCACAAGCTACACCATTACCAGACCAAATACAAGCTAGTTTAATCCAACTTGATGAACCTCCTCTTTGGAAGCTCACCACAACTAGGTTTGGTCACCACGAGACGTTACTACCGCTTTGTCATCACGTATACTACCCCTTTATCTTAAATACGACACAAACATGGTCTCTAGTAAAAGAAACTTGAGTAAGACCTATAATCAAATCTTTCACTAGTTGAAGATAAACTCTCACGAGTATGTTCTACCCCATTGGAAGTATTCAAACCCCCTCTAGGGTACAACAATCTCTCATATGAGTTCAACTGTCATTCCTCTGTCAGAATGACCAGTTTCTACATATCCGAGATTTTGATCTGGTTCTTGTCATTTTCATGACTCAAGCTGAATACTAAAGTTAAAGTTAACTTCAGTATATTTCCAACGAGTACTTATTTTCCCTCATATAAGCTCTGGTTAAAAAGTTATGGTCATTCAAAGTCAGCAGAATTTCTGGAAGAATTTTAACAGCACCTCTTTTGGGAAGTTGCTGTTTTCAACTCTTATTTCCACTGAATTCTGTGCTGAAATTTCAGAAACTTTGAATTGCAAAGATGTAACACATCTTCTACCCTTTATAAGGATGTATCATATGAAAATTTTAGATTTTTCTACTGGAAGTTATGTTTGAAAAACAGAACAGTCCAGAGAGTGTTTCACTCTGTCCTGGTTCTGGACAGTTTACACTCCTCTGGGATTTTAAGCCCTCTTAAGTTGTGTTTCAGCTCTGGAATGCTACAACAAAGTTGTAGAGTACTTAAATAGCTTTCCAGAACTATATACCACACCTCCCTGGGCTAAAATACCTGTGAGTTATGCCCTGTTGAAGATCAGCATACTTGCTGCCTAAAAAAGGGCACTCTGTTTTTCAGTCCTTGAGAACTACACTAATCACCCTCCAATTTTTCTACCCAACCAGGCCCTAAATATTGAACCTAGTGATTTTATGTAAGGGCCTCAGTTTTTGACACATATTTGAAGTGTTCATCACCATACCACACACCTCATTTGAAGCAAGTCGATGAACACAAATGAAGAGCAAGTAACCACCATCAACATGCTCATTAGAGAACAAACTCACATATTGCAAAAGTGGTATTTCCCTCATGTGATATGGAGGGGCTGGGCATATGAAAACTCCTACACATTGCTAAGGATGTCCATGCCAAGTTTCACCCAAATTCAAAACCTTTTTGAGGTCATTTTGGGTATAGCTAGAAAGAGGGCAGTTTGAAACCATATTCTAATTCAAACTGTTTTTATCCCATGAATTCAAAAGTGGGAGGCATATTCTTATTCAGCACATTTTTGTGAGCTCACACACCAATTTTCACTCTATTTGGAGTTGATCTTGACATGAGCTAAGTGGGGCAAATTCAAACTTTATTTGAATTCCAAACTGAACTTGTGCTGAAATTCATTCAAACCAAATCCAATTTGAATCCTAATCAATTCAAATGGCTCATGGGTGAATAATTTGAATCACCATGGGTATTCTGGGGCTCACTGTTTACCACAGTGATTAGGAGTGAATTTCAGAGGTTAAAACCCCGGGTGGGACCCACATATCAGTCACTGGTTCAAAGCAACCGACTGGGACTTTTTCCACTCGGGTCGCCGAGCTGCGGCTGCGATAGCCACCGAGGGAGGCCGCCACGCCAGCAGCTGCTTGGCCACGCGCGGGCACGAGGCGGTTCAGAGCCTTCTTAAGGCGTTCCTTCCCCTCCTCGGCCGAAGCTATCGTCATTTCTTCCCCCGCAAGAACACAGCGCCGGAAAACTCCTTCCGCCGCTCAGAACCGATCGGAGAGCTCCGATCACAGCCTTCTCGTCCCCTCCAGAGCTATGGCAAGGTACTAAGAACCCTCCTCCTTCTTCCCCGTTGCTAAAACTCAGGTGAAACCGATTGATCTCGGCTATACCAAAAGTTCAATTCGGTGACCTAAAACCGCCGCACCTCGGGCTCCCGTGGACAGCCCAACCGGGGAGTTGTCACGCCCGAGCCAAGGCACCCTTGGACGCGCTGGTGACCGGTGCTGCTCACCCCCGAGCCACAGCTCGAGCGCTTGCTCACCGGCGGCGAATTTCCAGTTTTCTCCTTTCTGGGTGCAGAACGACCTTCGGGTGCGGTTCTGTCAAATTCTTACTCTAGGAAGGATTAGAGGGCCTCAATCCGCTCTCACATACACTAGACACGGTAATGCACATGTTGCCTTCACAACCTTTGGCCGGAGAACCTCTGTACCCGGCGTATTTAGAAGTTTACCGACGGCGGAGCAAGCAGGAGACATCGGGCGCACGGTGAGGTCCTACTTTGGGCTTCCCCTGAGCTGCTTCAAGCTCATGTCGACCTTCCCTGAGGTCCACTGATGCTCCCCGACTGATTTCTCGAGTAGTTGAGGTGCTAGGGAAGTCTGCCGACACGGCCGAAGTCTTTCCGAGGCGGCGGCTCGTCGCCGACCATGCACCGGCCGTTGTCATGACGAGCTGAGCCAAGAATCCTGTTCCCCGAGTGAAAATAGGCAGAGTCGGCCAAAATCAGGAAGTTTGGAGCTTTACAGAAGCTGCCGGCGAGCTCTCCGGCGAGATACTCCGGCGGCAGAGCGCGGGAGTCGGGAGGAAGACGAGGCCGGCTGGCCCACGCGTCAGCGGCTTAAAAATTCAAACCGGGATCGGGTGTGGCCGGGATCTGTTGTGCTGGCGTGCAGGAACCCCGCAGACCACGGTGTGCCGACACCTCCGGGTGCGACGCGTGTCCCCGTGGCCCACCCGCGAGTTTAAACTTTTTCCCGATTTCCAGATTTCATTCAAACTTCAAATCCTCATAACTTGAGCTAGGAAACTCCAAATCGAGTGAACAAAATTTTGTTGGATTCGGCTCTCTGAGCACTTTCCAGCAAATCAAGTTTCACTTCATGAAAATCCTTAATTATCCAGAATTAATTCCACAAAGTTTAAACTGTTTGGGATTTTAACTGGAGAATCCTTTGGAGGAAAATTCTGAAATTTTGCTGGGATGTTCACCAAAATATCCCTGAACTACCATAAAAAATTTCAGATCCATTTGAGCTCATTTGATCCACCTAATGGTGTGATTAGTGAAACTGTTCCAGAGAAAATAGAAAATGTTCAGAAACATTTTCAGAATTTTGTCTGAAATTGTTTAGCTCATATCTCTAGCTAGGAACCTTCAAATTAAGTGCGACAACTCCATTAGAACCTTCTGAAAATCTAGTTTTCAGAAAGGCATAGTTTGTTTCATGAAAATCCTTAGAACACCCTAAAAGCCTTCAATTAAGGTCAAGTACATAATTAATTGTGGAGGGCTAAAATGAGCTTTGCTGCAACTAAACCTTGACCAAGTCTGTATTTAGGTTGCAACCAAGCCACAGTAAAAGTTTCACAGTCATTGAGTCTGTCTAGTGGGACTTATAAGCTTCACAAGTTCAAACTTAATACAAATGCATTCAAATTAATACATGTACTTCTTATATCATGTAGTCGCTAAGGTCAAGGAGGAACCGAAGTCCTAGACTTCATTACTCCGGAGGAGCAGCTAGCCTATGACCAAGAGCAGCAAGGAAAGCTCCGGTTTGCATTAACCTTTTTACAAGTTTTTATTGTTTTGAGCACATACTTGATTACTTTATTCTTTGCATTAGAGTCTTGTTTGGAAACCCAACTGCATAGCCAAGAAAACCATGGGTTGGGTTTAGGATTGCAAACCCCGTTAGCTACTGCAATGCTAAGATAGTGTAGGATTCGGTACAAGACGAGTAGTTGGAACTACTCGCGAGCATAGGCTAGAGGCACTCGACTCGGATAGAGATAGCACATGATACACATGGCAAGAAAGATGAGATCGAGCGGAGAGTAAGGGCAGCAGGACTTTGGGTCCTGTGTGCTGTAGCTCCGCTTGTGTCGATTGAGGACTGAGCCATGTGCGGGCCTGTTGAACAAGCTAGAACAGTACCGAAGACCTACCAGCTATATGGGAACTGGGAAACCGATGTAACTCGGGTAGATGGGTATTGAGGCATTGCCCGTCGTTCAGAGGGTAGGTTGAGAGCTCGAGGTGTAAATCGGCTGGCGGCACTGAGATGCGCATGCAGAGACCTCTTGCTCGGGACAATGGGACCGGTTCAATATTTGGCTGACGGGTGAAAGGTGGTTGTGTACGGCGTCCGTGATGGTTGCTGTAGGCAACATCGAGTACGGGCGTAAGTGACGGGTTGTTCGGGTAACCCTGCAGGTGTAAATCGATTATAATCGCCGTCCCTCGCGGTCAGTGAGTACCACTTGTTCACTGTACCGTGACGTAGAAAGAACAGGCTAGTTGCATGTTAAAATAATGCTGATTGAAAGATGGGCCTGATTGCTAATGATTTGCTGTAGTTTAGAGCTAACTAAAGTTCTTTTCAACTTTGGGCAAAGTACATGAGAGAAATGTGTTTCTTGTTTGATTGTGGCTCTCTCATGTGCCTTAGCGTAAAGTTCTCCACAACCTGCTGCTAAAACTTGAAAGTAAGGTTCTACTAATTAGGCGAGTCCTTGCAAATAATTTTTACCTCATGTAACCCATCATCCCTCATGTAGAAGTTCCATGATTAGGAGAGATGGGTCAGTCTTGCTGAGCCTTCGTGCTCACTGCTTGTGTTTGAAGCTTTTGCAGGGTTCTATGAGGAAGGGACTCCCGAAGAGGAGACGGAACCCCAGGAGGGGAACCCCATCGAGTGGGAGTCGTGCACGCCGTCGTGTTAGTGTGCGTGTGTGCTAGCAAGGACACGTTCACGGGCTGAACTTGAACTTGATGCGTAGTCTACGCCCGTGAGTGTGGACTGGACCTATTTTGATGTAAAAATGTTCATAAACCACTTTATGTAATAAAAGTTTTGCTTCTGCTTTGTACCTTTGATGTGTGTTATCCGGTGCTGTGCAACGCAGCACCCCTCAGCGTGATCCTGGCTCGACAAGACCGTGGGGTCGTGTCATTTTATATCCTTGTTATCATTATTTTACATGCATATGCCTATGATATCTCGGTACTACGTTCCTCACAACAGAAAATCCTAACCGGATTATACCGGCATATACGTCTCAAGTGTGGCACTAAATGGTCTCTCGCACACGTTTACTACACGGATACATACGGGGTTAGTACCTGCAGAAGACCACACAATAATGATGCACGCAATGGTTTTTCATTTCAGGCAGGACCATATTTGAAAGTAAATACAAACGCCTGTATCATTACCATTCGGCCGTCTTTGAGTTAGGTCACGTCTCAAGGTACGTGATCGTGTTTCAACACCACACGACGGGGAACCCGAGTATGTCATGAACGGGTCGTCACGGTTGGGAATGTTATCAACCCAACAGATACCACCTACTGCCCTGCAGGGCACGCCGATGGCAAGCGCTGCATATGTCCTCCTGGGCTATTTCCAGACGAACACACTTTCGCGTTACCGACCACACGATGGGGTCTCCACTTACTTGCCTAATGCACGCTAGGGATCAGCGTTTCATATGAACTCAGGAACATGAAGAGTCTCAGAGTTTCATATTGACGTCTCACACCAAGCTGTGAGACCTATCCCTGAACCACGTTCCTCGTCAGGGGAGCTAACCGAAATTGAACCGCTTTCGGTGGCGTTCCTTATCAATCTTACCAGAGCGTAGGTGCGTCGTTACATAATTAAAATTCAGAATTATAACACATAGGTTAGTCGTTGCCACTTTAAGTAACTATGCTAATATAGTCCTTACTTGAGCAACTACCGAATCCTCACCGTGTACCTAAGTTTTCCCGTAATACAGTCGTTAAGTACTGTGCTATCCCCGATGCAGCTCTGATACCAGGCTGTGGCGGACCGGGATCCGCCCATCCAGGATCGCAGAGGATGGTGCCGCGCGATGCTACACCCGACAGCACACGTCGTAAGGACACAATATATTACATGGGAAAACAAACTGAACTGTACAAACAGGTACAAACTTTAGTTACAAACTATTGTTTATGTTACACAGCGGAAGTCTACTCTATACAACTCACGCCTGCCTATCTAGCAAAAGTCGGCTGCCCAGCCCTAGGGCAACTCACACTAGCTGCACGTCTCAGCTCATCATGGCGTGTACGGTTCCCACTCAGCCGTAGTCCCCGACGAAGGGTAACCCTCGCTGGTGGACTCATACTACGAGTCCGTGGATGGCTCCTCACCTGAAAAACACTTAAGCAGCAACCGTGAGCACGATGGCTCAACAAGACTTAACCGACTCACCTAAGCATGGAACTCTACATGAGGGGTACAATGGACATAGGATAGTAACAGTGCATCAATGGACACGCCTACAAGTTCATCCTTAGTTCATCTTTTAGCCACAAGTTAACAGTTCAGAAATCTGAAATTTAGTAAGCAATATTTGGTGGCACACATGTAGCAATACAATTATAACATAACAGCAGTATTGAATCATAACATTCCATAAATTATCTACGTTACGACGCAGTGAACAAGCGGTACTCGTCACCGCGAGGGACAGCGAATCGACTCGATATACACCTGCAGGGAAACCCAAAGAGCACGTCATGTACGCCCGCCCGTGGAGCTGCACAGCATGCTCACTCGATGTCGTACGGGACAATCTTTCACCCAACAGCCCAAACGTCGAACCGGTCGCACCGAAACGAGCAGGAGGTTCCCCACACGGAGCATCTCTCTATGCCCGTTGGCAGATTTCCACCTTGCTGCCCTCAACCTACACCTATAAATCGGTGTGCTATGCCTCGATGTCCGGAGGTTTAGGCTACATCTGTTTATCGGGGCCCATATATCCGATATGCCTTCGGTACGTTCAATACTTGTTAAGCAGGGCCGCACACGGATCGGTCCTCAATCGACACGGGCAGGGCTGCGCACACAAGACTTCCTCTTGCTGCGCCCTAGCCCCTGCCTAGTCTCATTTTCATTACTAAAGTGATCTCACATCACTCAACCGAACCCGTGTGTCCGAAGCCTATCTCGCGAGTAGATTCCAACTACTCGACTTGTACCGAAGTTCTAAGAAACATTAAGCATAGCCTGTCTACTCGAGGTCTTAGACACTACCCTCAGTCTTATGGGAAATTTCTGGTCATGCAAGTGGGGTTCCATCCATCCTACACCTAATACAAATTTACACTTCATACTAGACATGTGAACAAAGTAAAACTTTATAAAAGAGCTTAATGCAAACTGGGGCTTGCCTTGTTGCTGCTGGTCAGGGGTTAGTTCTTCTTCCGGAAGGAGGAAGTCCAGCACTTCCGGGGTCTCTTCGCCTTTAGCGACTACATGTCAATTTAAATGCAATGTGTGAACTTGAATACTTAATAGCTAATAACTCTAGCTAGCCCTCCCCTTTGGTTCTGAAATTTCTATGGTGGCTTGGTAGGGTCCTAACTAGAATCTTGACCAAGTTTTCTTTTAAATAAAGTTCATTTGAACCTTGTACAAATAAAAACCCATTTGGTCAATATTTGAGCCTCTAAGAAATTCCAGGGGTTTTCATGGCTCCAACCATTACTTTCTGGAAACTAGAATTTAAGATGGTTCTAATGGAATTGGTTTCATGTCATTTGAAGAATTCTACTGAAAATTATGCCCTAATTAAGATTTGAGAAAATCTGAAAAATGTTTCTGTACATTTTTCTATTTTCTCAGGGCAGTTCAATTAATCACCCCATTAGGGGGACTAAATTAGCTTGTATGAGTCTGAAAATTTTACTGTGACTCAAGGATTTTCAAATGACCCTCTCAGCCAAATTTCAGCCTTTTTCATAAAGTAATTCTCCAGATAAAATTCCCAACATTTTAAATTTAGGGATTTAATTCTGGAGAACTATTCACTTTCATGAGCTGAAATTGGTATTGATGGAAAGTACTCAGAATTCTGAGTTCAGCAAAATTTGGTTCATCGAATTTGGAGTTTCCTAGCCAAAGTTCTATTTATTTGAAGTTTGAACAAAAACTGGAAATTCCAAAATTGTTTAAATCCTGCGGGTGGGTCCATCGCACACGTGTCGACCGCTGGAGCCGAGCCACAGGGGGTCACAGACTCCTTCCCGCGTGGCCACACTGGATCCTGGACCATAGAGAATCCCGCACATTTACCTCCAGCCGCTGACGAGTGGGGCCTCCCCCCTTCGTCTTCCTCCAGCCACCCGCGCGACCCAGCCGCCAAGCTCGCCGGAGCTCTCGCTGGGAAGGGCTTCCGGCCCTCGGAACTTGCTGATTCTCGCCGCTACTGCACATTCTTGCGCGATTAACACGTTGCCGGCTTTACCTCAGATCAAGGATGGCTGGAAACCTAGGCGCGACAGCGACAGGAGCTGTGGTAACTTCGGCGGCGTCGCTAGGGCACTGTACTGCCCCAACCTTGCTCCGGTTAGCTCCTACAGCATCGCCATGACCTAGGGCGCAATGTCCCGGGCTCTGATCTCGCGAGAAACGTCGGCAACCAGGGGCTCACCGTGCGACCTAGGGTGATTTCGGGAAAAACTGGAAAAACTCGAAGAACTGAGGGTTCCCTCGATGGTTCTTCCTAGTTCTTGATCCCACGTGCCCGCACGGATGTCTACAACTGGGTTTCTAGGTCTGGAGAGGAGTGGTTCGATGTGTGAGGCAAATTTGCCGATTTACCCGAACCGGGCTATATTGCATGCTCTCGGCAAGAACTGGAATTCCGGCCAGCACACCTCATGGCATGCGGCCAGCGTTGCTGGACAGGGAGCACACTTCCAAGCGAACCTCCTGACCCGCTCACTTGACGGGGGATCAAGCCTAGCGGCCGGGCTGGGAGTTTTTGGCCACGGCGGCTCTACCCGGTGTGGAAGGAAAACAAGGAGCTCGGGGGCAGTTTACCGTGGATGGGGCGCCGGGGTATCGTGTCTATCACGTCAAGGGCGCCTTGGCGAAGCTCGGGGTGAGCTCAGACTCGCTTGCTAGCTGCTGGGACGGGAGGACGCCGGAGCACCGAAAGTTTTCGGGTGTGCGGCGGTGTTTCTTCGTCGAGGGGTTCGGGAACGGTCAAGACCGCGACGGGAGTCGGTTCCGGAGGGAAATATCGCCGGGCAACCGCTTCGTCGACGGGCGCTGTGGGCTGGCGCTCGGGAGGTGGCGTTCGGGGAAGCAGCTCGCTGGCGCACGGAGGGAGTTTGCTTCGGCGAGAAGCAGAGCGCTCCGGTGTTGCACCTCCCTCCCACTGCCTTGTGGGCCCAACTTTCCCACCTAATCCTTTCCTCCCCATTTCTTTTGTAAATATCCCAGCTACTAAACATTGAATGAGAGACTTAGCCCCCAAGTATTGGTTTGAATTTGAGTTCTCAAATTTAAAATTTGTTGGGTTAAATTATCTTCATGTTTAAACTGAAATTCAAATTCAGTTTTGAATTATTGCAAATCTAGCTCCCGACGAGATGAACTCTAATGGGGATGAAAATTGGTGGGCTAACTCAGAAAAATGTGCTGAGTTTGAATATGAAGCTAACTTTTGAATTTGAGTGATGAAAGTTGCTGCAATTTGAATTTACATTCAAATTGGTCTCTTTTTCAAATACCTCCAAAAGTGTCTCAAAAGGTGTTGGCTTTACATGAAACTTGGCTTGAACCTTCCCAAGACTTTTCAAGTCCTAGGGTGAGCTCAACCTCTCACGTTCATGTGTAGAAATCCTACTTTGTGAAAGTGAAGGCTTTCCCCTCTAATCCTTCTTTTGATGGAGGTTACTTGCTCTTCACAATTTTTTCTAAGATATCCACAATAAAAACTGTGGTGTTGTGAGGTGATGAAAAGTTCTTTGCAAGTCCCTTTTCTTGGGCTTTTACAAATTCCTTATGTATTTTTAACTATTCTGCCTTTACCTCCTAGTTCTTGATCTCTCTTATGCTGAAAAGTGGACTTTTGTGAAGTACACAATGTCATGAGTCTATAGGACTTGGTTTCATCATTTTTGGAGTTTCCTACACGGAGATATGGAATTTACAAGAATTGGGGAAAAACTAAAAAATAGTTTCTGTTCTTTTCCTACTTTTCAGAGACATAAAGGATTGACGCATCATTTGGCCTAGCAAATGAGGTCCAATGCCTCTGAAATTTTTACTGGGGTTCAAGTAAGAGGAAGGTTCTACCCAAAATTGGGAATTTTCCAATACACAGAACTTCTGGAATAAATTCTCAATTTATTTCTTAAATAATTTAATGAGCTAAATCCAGGGACTTTCAAATATTATGATACATCACTGTATAGTACTCACTGAGAGGAATCTAACATGATTTATTTGAGAAATTTTGGACTTCTTATGGACATTTGAATCTGGAACCGAAACTGAAAAAGATTTGAAAATGTTTAAATGCTGACAGCGGGGCCACCCTCAGTCATCCATTACGCCAACAGAGCCCGGGCGGTGGCGCACGCCAGCGAGAGTCGCCAGAAGGGGTTTCCCGGCCGCCCCTGGAGCTGTAATTCGTCACCTAGCCCTAACCCGACATGCTGAACACGCCTAGGTGGTCGGAGCTCACCGGCGGTGACCGGAATTACTCGCGCGACGGTGGCAGCAGAACTGAAGGTTCCAGCGACCTCGGGAACCCTCATATCTACCCTAAACCGTTGGGTTTTTGGCCCTTGAGCACCAGAGAATCATGGGGATTCTGAAAATGGATGCCAACCCCGATGAAACATCCAGCAACCTAGGGCTCCATGGTGACCTGTAGGTTTTTCGTTGGCAGAAAGGAAAACTGATATTCCGGCACGGTTACTTGATGAAACTTCGGTTTTTCTGCGGGTAGATGTTCGCCACGCATCTCAGTACCCCTGATCCGATGGAAATGGAGAAGATCAAGCCGGAGGTTTGAATTTATGAGTTTGCTACCAGCTGTGCTATGAACTAGGTTTCGGTAATTTATGAAATTCACGTGAACGAATTGATCAAACGCTAAAAGGCTTGCAGCTACACGTTCTAGGAATGCACGCGCACCTTTCTTGTGTAGCGAAGTGGAGACGAGGATGATCGTAGTGAGCTGTCGATGGTGAGCCGAATGGGTCCGCCGCGATCACCTCAGGAACTCGGTGGCGATCGTTGAATTCCTAGCAACAGATGCAAGAAACGTTGGAGTTGAAGTGGTAGCACGCTAGAGCACATTGTTGTGCTCATTTTCTATGCTTGGAGCTCGATCATCCGAAGCTCGGGCGGCAGTGTGCAGTGGGAAACAGAGAGCGCGGCCGCCGGTTTGTTCTCCGTGGGAGAAAGCAGAGAGGGAGCTGCGAGCGAGCAAGAGAGGAGAAGTTCAGTTGTGCTGCACCCGTAGGGGATAAGAGGAAGCAAAACTGATCGCGAGAGCAGGAGCTCGCACCAGGAAGTCGTCGGGAAGAGGTTCCTTCTGGGAGCTGGCGATCGCTCGTGCGAAGGGAGAAAAACAGAGGCGGTAGTTCTTGTGCAGCTGACCACTGGGTTCCACAGATCCACAATTTGCCCACCCCTCTGTCCTTTCAGATTCCCACAAAATTGTTGTCCAAACCTCACCAAATTTGGAGGTTAGGCCAAAAATAATATGGAGAACTCAATTCTGAAATCAGATTTTAAAATTGAACAAGTTTGGTTCAAATTCAAATCTGAATTTAAATGTGCTCTCAATTTCATTCCTTTGAATAAAGAGTATATGAGCTCTAAAAATATCCAAATTTGGAACAGAAGCTCTTTGATACATGTGAAATTCATTGGTTGAATTACTTGTATGCATTTGTGCAATCAGAACATGAATCCTTTTAAAAGAACTCAAATTATGTTGAAATTTCCCCCACTCTCTTCATAGTGGTGGTTCACATGAGTTTAAATCATGTATTGAAATCCACTCCTCATGTTAACAAGTGTTAAGCATGAGTTAGAGAAAAAATATAACACCCTCACATGTCCATTGTGTTTAACATTTTATGTGACACAAATATTCTTACTTCTCCTAAACTTTGCTTCATAAAGTGAAATGTAACTTCACAAAAATTAGGGCTGTTATAGACGCGTCCAGGAGGAAATCTGATGGCAAAGCCGTAACGTGAGCAACGTCATTGACGTCCAGCTCGAGAATCATTGGCAGGAGGAACGTAAACACATACAGTAAGAACTAGAGCGGGAGATTCAGGAGGAGAACATGGCGCGACTTCAAGCCATGCTTGCTTGCTTCCACAAGACGCAAGGAGGCATCATCCAGATGGCCGACACGCGCGAAGCAACAGCTCGCAAGGTTAATGCACCGATATCACTCGAAGAACTCGTTCAACTTGTAGATGTTTCGGTCACCATTAAGTACAACGTCGGTCTAGAGCAGATGGCATCGTAGAGAGTGGATAAACTTAAAAATTCTTTCCACACGTTCAAAGCCGACATAGAACACACAATAGATTGGATCCACCATTGGCAGATCCAATCTACTGTGCAACAAGTGCAAGACGAGGCTGTAGGCAAATGTGTACAAGCTAACGTGAGCAGTGGAGTAGGGAACGCAGTGAGCACGCCATCACCTTGCATGCCACCAACGTACACGCAATCCAGGCAGCCTACTATGAAAGTGCAACAGCCATACTACCAAACGGTGGCATATGGACCCGCCGTTCCACCCACAGGGAGTGGTGTACCACTCGGGCAAGTACCCGACGCGTACTTTCCTCCAATACCTCCACAAGTTGCACCTCGCAACTTGCTCGAACCTTCCATGCCACAGAACCGTGCTCCACATGAAGAGCTTAGGGAACAAGTAAATAGAACGCTTAGGGAGCTTGGGGTGGCAACCAGAACAGCTATAAGAAACTACTGAAAGCCTTAACCCGACTACTATGATGATGTCCCATATCCCAGAAGCTTTAGGGTGCCAGATTTCACTAAGTTTAGGGTGGAGGACTCTAAAACTACTCAAGAACACATAGGCCAATTCTTGATCCAGTGAATTGACGTAGGAATCACTGATGTACACCGGATCAGATTGTTCCCCTTGTCCCTAATCGGCGCGACCTTTACTTGGTTTACATCACTATCTCCTAATTCTGTCCTCACTTGGCCGTGTCTAGAACAAAAGTTTCATGAATACTTCTTCACTGGTGAAATAGAGCTAAGATTATTCCATCTAACCACAGTGAGGCAGAGCCATAATGAATTTGTAGCTGAATACATCAAATGGTTTAGGGAAACTAGAAACGAATGTTTTAGCCTAATCATAGGGGAGAAAGATTTGGCCGGTCTTCTGCCATATCTTAGGGACAAGATGGATGGTGTCGAGTTTTGCGACATCAAACAAGTCTTGCAACGAGCTGTGGCACACGAGAACCGAGCCAGAGAGGCTAAGATACACGGCCGGATCAAAGAGATCAACCACAGGGACCGAGAGAAGCAACACATAAACCAACTCGGGGAGGACTCAGCCAGTGATGAGGATATGGAGGTTTGCATGGCTGAGTGGATTGAAAACCACAAGAACAAGCCTTGGCTTGTACATTCTTGAAGCCCAACCCCGTGAAGAAGGAAGAGATGAGGTTCACCTTCGATGTAACAAATTGTGACAAGCTATTTGACATTCTCTTACAAAACAAAGTGATCAAGTTGAAGAATGGCCACGTTATTCCACCAGCCGAGCAGCTGGCCAACAAAAGATATTGTAAGTGGACTGACTCCTATTCTCATTCGAATAACGAGTGTAACTTCTTTCGTCGGCAGGTACAATCGGCTCTAAATGATGGCTGGTTGACACTCCGTGACAGCCATCAAATGAATCTGGACATGGATCCTTTCCCTGTCAACATGGTTAACCTTGAAGGAAAGAATATCCTTGTGAGGACTGATCAAGGGTCGACAACCAAAGGAAAGAATGTGATCATGTCCGATGATCTACGAAAGAAGATGGTCAAGCCTCCAAAACCCAAAGTTTGCATATGGAAGCTTAACGAGCCGAGGAAAATGATCCAATTCATGCCAATTTCGGAGTATCTGATCACCAAATACATCACGAAGAGGCAGGCAGGAAGTGTCTTCCACAGGCTAAAAGATTGCAAGTGTGAAAGGTCAAAGATCTTCACCAATAGAAGCTTGGGAAGCACTCTCAGGAAAACCGGGTTTGGGAGGCATCGACACCTGGATAATTCGATGATTTTCCAAGATAAATCACCTTCCCAAGGGGCTCAGGGGGCATGACCAGGAGATCAGCGTTACCTCGAGAAATCAGTAGATTTACAAGGTAAAATGACCTCCTGAGTGGCTCGGGAACCTTGGGTGCGGGAGCATCACCCGGGTAAGAGAGGAACCAGCGCGACAACTTGGGGACCAAAGCAAAATCCATAGGAGAATGCTGAGTCCTCAAACCAACCTCAAAGACACGACGGAAAGACCCGACCAGAGGAAACATGAGCTCGGATCACCAAGTGCTGATGATTAGGTCGGTACCTTGCGTGATCCAAGATAAACTGGTCCCTAGCAACTCCGAGGATGAAGACCAGTTTAAAAAGCAAGGTTTGCGTAAACGGCCCGATGTTGGCAGCTCCAACGTGAAGATGGGTGTTGGTCCAAGCAAATCTGGGAGAACCAGGGTCAATCCAAGACATTCTAACAAACATTCTTGGCTAGTGTCTCCGGAAGGAAGGATCACTGTAGGACCAGGCATCACACCAACACCCAAGCATAGTATACAAGGGCAGGTTGAACGTGCACGACCATGACAACCCAAGACATGAACCGGCCAGTCTAGATCAACTCCAAGACGGCTCAGCAGGTGGAGTGTAAAGCCATAGGGGAAGAAACAAGACATGATAACGAAAGTGGCTCCGGGAACAAAGCCAGAAAACCAATGATTTCCCACAGGGCTCAACAAGACTCAGAAGAGGCGTGTCCAAAGGCTGAGGGCTCCGAAATTGCTAAGAGAAAAGAGGAGCAGAGGGATCATTGGTTCAACTAGACACGACCAATGATCACCAAGAAGACTTGGAAGGAGAAGACGATTGCCTGGGAAAAATCTGCAGATAATGAGCAAGAAGAAGACATCTCGGGCAAGGATGAAAACCAAGTCGAGGTAAACATGGTGTTCCATTTGCCTTCTGAATTCTGTCTTCTGGAGGTTGAGGTGGCGGAGCTCGATCTAGGAGCTAAGAACGTGATTTTTTGAGAAACCAGAACAGCTCGGCCAGCACATAAAGCCCTTGTATATCTGGGGGCATGTCGATGGAACACCAGTTGGAAGGATGTTGGTCGATGGAGGAGCACGGGTCAACATAATGCCTATATCCATGTTTGAGAAGCTTGGACACCGAGAGAGTGACCTCATCAAGACCAACACGACTTTGAGTGGGTTTGTTGGGGATCCAACGAAGCCAAAGGGATATTGTCCGTGGAGCTCACGGTTGGAAGCAAGACGCTACCCACAGCATTCTTTGTTGTCAACGTGAGGAGTCGGTACAACTTGCTCCTTGGATGAGATTGGGTTCATGCCAATGGGTGTGTTCCATCCAAACTTCACCAATGTCTCGTCCAATGGGTTGGCGACGAGGTAGAAGTGGTTGAGGCTGATAATTCGGCTTGCATAGCAATGGTCGAGTCATCTGATATTCAACATGAGGATATTAGGTGTCTCACAGGTCGGGACTTAACCGACTATGACTATGTGAGCGTAGGAAGAGACAGGTTTGTTCCCATATGTGTAAAGCCAGTTGATTTCAATTGGCTCAGTAATGTAACTTAAAAATGCAAGATAAACAACGTCATTTAACTTGGCTGCAGGAGATAACCGAGCAGTACAGTTTAGGAAGAAACGATATGGGAGAGTTAGTAGAGGACTTCAACGACTTAGGCAAGCTCGGGCAGGGGTTTCTCTAAGCGGATGAACTAGAGGAGATAAACCTCTGTGATGGATTGGCACATCGGCCAACCTTCATCAACAAAAACCTTGGATGTTCCTAGAAGCAAGAGGTAAGCTAGTTACTTAAAGAATATTTGGATTGTTTTGCATGGGAATACACCAAGATGCCAGGACTTAGTCGAGAGCTCGTGGAACACAAGCTGCAGATCAAGCCATGCTTTTGACCTCAAAAGCAACCATTCAGACGATTCAACCCGGCCATCCACGACAATGTCAAGAAGAAGTGAATCGTCTACTCCAAGCTAAGTTAATTTGGCTTTGCAGGTATGCCGAATGGGTGTCAAACATAGCCCCGGTAGAAAAGAAAAACAAAGGAAAGCTGAGGATATGCATAGAATTCCGAGACCTCAACCGGGCTACACCCAAGGATGAGTACCCCATGTCCATTGCCGACGTGTTGATCAACAATGCTTTGGGACACAAGATGATCAGCTTCTTGGATGGCAATGCGGGGTACAATCAGATTTTCATGGCCGAGGAAGACACATCGAAAACAGCATTTTTCTGTCCCGGGTTCGTTGGTTTGTTTGAATGGGTTGTCATGACTTTTGGGGTTAAAGAACCCCGGTCCAACATATCAAAGGGCTATGAATCTGATCTTCCACGACATGTTGGGAGATATTCTTGAGGTGTGTATTGATGATCTTGTGGAGAAGTCTGCTGGATTCCAAGGACATATGGACGACTTAAGGATGTCCTTTGAGAGAATGAGAAGGTATGACCTTAAGGTGAACCCTCTCAAATGTGCATGTGGCGTGTCGGCTGGACGTTTCTTGGATTTTATCATGCATGAACACGACATAGAGGTCGACCCCAAGAAAGTCGAAGCTATTAGAAGGATAGGGGAGTCGACATGCAAGAAAGACATGCAAAGTTTGCTGGGGAAGGTCAATTACCTTAGAAGGTTCATTTTAAACTTGGCTGGGAAGATCGAAACCTTCATGCCACTCTTGAAACTCAAGCACGAGCAGGAGTTTACTTGGTGGGAAGAGCAGAAGGAGGCTTTCGAGAGGATCAAAGAATACTTGATGAAGCCACCGGTCTTACGTGAACCACAGATGAGGCAGCCTGTCTGGCTCTATGTAGCTGCCCAAAGCCATGTTATTGGGGCCGTTTTAACTCAGGAAAGCAAAGGTAAAGAGCATTATGTGGCTTACTTGAGCAGACGACTCCTAGATGCCAAAACAAGATACACTTTCATTGAGGAACTTTTTTATATTTGTATTACACGTGTTCCAAGTTCCGGCATTATCTCCTTCCTAGTACGTGCTTCGTGACATGTCAACACGACATTGTCAAACACGTGTTGCAACAGCTGATTTTGAGTAGCAGGATAGGTAAAAGGGCCTATTCATTGGTGGAATATGGTCTGGTGTTCAAGCCTCTCCGGAGCGTAAAGGGCCAGGTTGTAGCAGACTTCATCGTGGAGCATGATGTGCAACTCAAGGAGGAGTGTATGGTCAAATTACGTCCTTGGAAGCTGTTCTTTGATGGATCAGTTTGCGACGGGGGTCAAGGAATCGGCTACGTGTTGGTTTCACCAACAAATTCAATGTACGAGTTGTCTGTTCAGTTAAATTTTGCATGCTCCAACAACCAAGCCAAATACGAAGCCTTGCTGAATGGCTTAAAGCATTTGGTCGACATGAAGATCAAGGATGTCGAAGCTTTTGGTGATTCCAAGCTTATCATCCAACAGGTCAGTGGGAAAAGCCAATGTTACAATGGAACATTGAATGATTATCGTGAATGATGTCTAGATATCATCAAGACTTTGGATACATTCTGTGCCAAACACATACCAAGAGAAGAAAACCGGAGGGCAAATGAATTGGCACAGCAGGCATCAAGCTACGAATTGAAAGGAGAAGTTCCACGTAAAAACAAGGATGACATTGTCCCAGGACGATGGAATCAAGATAAAACATAGCAATTCGGCCAGACTTGACATGTTAGTTGTTGAAGATTGGAGGCCAGAGTTCATAGGATGTATCAAAGACCCAAACAGGTGCAAAGACCGGAAGGTTCAGTGTCAAGCATTGAAATATACGTTGATCAACGATGAACTATATCACCAAATCATAGATGGACTCTTATTTAGGAGTTTAGACAAAGATCGAGCAAAGGAGGCCATGGGAGAAGTGCACGAAGGTCTTTGTGGCACACATCAGTTGGCCCACAAGATGAAATGGATGCTCAAATGAGCTGGTCTCTATTGGCCAACAATGCAAGAAGATTGTTTCCGGTATTACAAAGGATGTGACGCTTGCCAGAGATTCGGAGATATCCAACAAGCACCATCTAGCATGCTTCATCCCATTGTGAAGCCTTGGCCTTTCCGAGGATGGGGTCTCGACTTCATTGGGGAGATCCATCCGGTGTCATCAAAGAAACACCGGTTTGTATTAGTGGCCATAGACTACTTCACCAAGTGGACAGAATTTGTGCCACTCAACAACGACGCGTACAAGGTAACCAGTTTTGTCCTTGAGCATATTATCTATAGATTCGGTGTTCTTCAGAATTCAACCACAGATCAAGGAGGGGCTTTCATATCCTCTAAATCCAGGGAATTTGCTGAATCTTTGAAGATAAAGTTGTTGAACTCTTTTCCATATTATGCTCCAACTAGCGGACAAGCTGAGGCTAGTAACAAGATACTCATCAAGCTCATTAAAAAGAAGATCAGGGATAACCCCAGACGATGGCATGAGACTTTGAATAAAGTCTTATGGGCTCATCGAGTGTCAAGACATAGTGCCACTAAAGTTACCCCATTTGAGCATGTGTATGGGCAAGAGGCCGTGTTACCTGTGGAAATTAAGATGAAGGCGTGTCGAGTTGATCAACAAGACAACCTTTCAGCTGTGGATTATAAAGAATTGATGATGGACAAGTTGGATGAAGTTTCTGAGAGCCGGATGGAAGCCTTAAAGGAAATCAAGAAAGAGAAGCTCAAGGTGGCCAAGTATTGCAACAAGAGAAATCGCGAGAAATTGTTCCAGATTGGAGATTTAGTATGGAACGATTTTGCCTTTAGGAACTCGAGACAAGAAGTTTGGCAAATGGTCACCGAGCTGGGAAGGACCTTTCGAGATTGTGGGTATTGTCCCTGGAAATGCCTACTTTGTAGAGAACTTGCAAAGGGAGAATTTGGGCAAGGCTATCAATCAAAGAAACTTGAAACGAATTTACCCGAGTGTATGGCAAGAAGGTTGAGATATATAAGCATTGCAAGGTAAAATAGCCGATTTATATAGTAGATCCTTGCTTGGAGGATGTTTTTTGGCATACTATGTTTGCCCAAAAACAGGGGAGCATATGTTGGGAGCAAAAAATGGCTGTGATGTTTTGCAGGTATGAGAAGCCAGGAAACAGAGTGAAGAGGGCCTTTTTTCTTGAAAATTCGAGGTGCAGGTGACTTCAGCGAGAGAACCAACCAGAGCCCAAAAAATCATTCGCGGTCAGCCACTTTACCTAAAAAATCTAAGGTGCAAGCGCCCGGGTGGGAGTTCGACCCATGAAGACCGAGTTACCTCGCGACCGCAAGATAAATCAGCTAAATCTCAAGATACAAAGGCTGAGCGGGACTTGGGCATTCTCGGTAGAAATCAAAACTTTGTAAATAATAAAGATAGTGTCATGTAATCTTCTAGAAGGTCTAGTATGTCATTCATCTGCGCATTTAGATAAGATCAAGTCTTAGAGATTAGTAAGGAACTTAGTTTAAACTTAGGAGATCGGATCTTGTAGTTTGTATCGAGTCTTTATAAAGGCAGCTCTCTGCCAAGAAGAATAACCAACCAATGACAGATCAATTCAATACAAACTTTTTGTTCATCTACTTTCATTTTTTTATGTTTCCTTAGTTCGTTGCTTAGTTTGTAGTTTCTTTGTTGCTTTGCCGAGTAAAGCATCCATCCATCTCCATGTAAGTGAGACTTATCATGTTCTTGATCTCAAGAACCATACGTTTATCTTAGTTTCTGTAAGCTAACGCCAAAATCTATCGAAGTACAGGTGACTTGGATCAACTGCTGGCGACTTCAAGCGACGTTGACAATCTGTTCCACAAACACTATGGAGGTGATTTTCATGCTTCGTCAGCTTATGGAGAGATATAGGGAGCAGAAGAAGGACCTAATATGGTGTTCATCGACTTGGAGAAGGTGTATGACAAGATACCAAGGCCGGTCATGTGGTGGGCACTAGAAAAACATAAAGTGCCAACAAAGTACATTACCCTTGTCAAGGATATGTACAATAATGTTGTGACAAGTGTGCGCGTAAGTGATAGTGAGACCGATACATTTCCCATCACGATAAGAATACACCAAGGGGATATCCCTTGGAGCATGCTCTTTCTCAATGATGTAGTGATGGTAGATGAAACTAGAGATGGCATTGATAAGAAATTAGAGCTATGGCGACAAACCTTAGAGTCCAAGGGGTTTAGACTTAGTAGGACCAAGACCAAGTATATGAGGTGTGACTATAGGGGTGTTGGTTATGAAGAGGGAAATTTTAGTCTACAAGGACAAATAGTACCTAGGAGGGACTCTTTTAGATACTTAGGATCAATGTTACAAAGCAATGGCGATATTGACGAGGATGTTTGCCACAGGATCAAGGTAGGGTGGATGAAAAGGAGACAAGCCTCTAGAATCCTATGTGATAGGAAGGTCCGGCAAAACCTAAAAGGGAATTTCTATAGGACGGTGATCAGACCCGCAAGGCTATATGGGGTGAAATGTTGACCAACTAAAAGGCAACATGTCCAACAAATGAGTGTCGCGGAGATGTGCATGCTGCGGTGGATGTGCGGGCACACAAGAAGAGACCCAATTCGAAATGAGGCTATTCGTTATAGGGTAGGGGTGGCATCTGTCAGTATCGGTTACCCCCACGTAGTGGGTAAAAGACAGCTTGGGCCCCGCCTCCCCGCTGAGGCAGGCACCAGCGTGAGCCACGTACCCTTGGCCCCATGGTCAGCCCTGGGGCTACCGCGTGCGCATCAGTACCGGAGCTGACACGTGCGCTGGGCTCTGGCTCGAGCCTCCCCGCTGAGGTGAGGTCCGGGTCTGACACGTGTCCCCTGGCTCCGAGCCGCCTCCCCGCTGAGGATAGCTCCGGTGCAGACACATGCCATGGGCTCCGGCCTGAGCCTCCCCATTGAATTGAGGTCCGGGGCTGCCACGTGTCCCCTTGCTCCGAGCCGCCTCCCCGCTAAGGACAGCTCTGGTGCAGACACGTGCCCTGGGCTCCGGCCCGACCCTCCCCGCTGAGGTGAGGTACGGGGCTGCCACGTGTCTCCTGACACCAAGCCCGTCGATAAGAGCTCCAGAGCTGCCACGTGCCCTGCGATCCATCGTGGGCCGTGGGTCGACGAAGTCAAGAAGGAAGTGTGCTGTCAGGCTTCACATTCAAGGCTCACGCCTTCCCAGAAGCATGGCGCACTGCACACGCCTCCGTCCCTTGCCCGTTCACCATTATGGTGATAAGACAGGACGGCAAGGCGTGACAGCAGTACAGTTGACACGACCCCACGGTCTTGTCGAGCCCGGACCACGCATAGGGGTGCTGCGTTTTACAGCACCGGATAACACACATCAAAGGTACAAAGCAGAAGCAAAGTTTTATTACATAAACAGGTTTATGAACACTTTTACAACAAAATATGTTCAGTCTACACTCACGGGCGTAGACTACGCATCGAGTTCACGTTCAGCCCGTGAACGTGTTCCTGCTAGCACGCACACACACTAATACGGCGGCGTGCATGAATCCCACTCGACGGGGTTCCCCTCCGGGGGTTCCGTCTCCTCCTCGGCAGTCCCTTCCTCATAAATCCCTGCAAAAGCTTCAAACACAAGCAGTGATCATGATGGCTCAGCAAGACTGACCCGTCTCTCCTATACATGAAACTTCTACATGGAGGGTGATAGGTTACATGAGGTAAAATAAGTTGCAAAGGACTTGCCTAATTAGTGGAACCTTATTTTCATGTTTTAGCAGAAGATCGTGAAGAACCTTACGCTAAGGCACATGAGAGAGCCGCAATCAAACAAGAAACGCATTTCTCTCATGTACTTTGCCCAAAGTTGAAAAGAAACTTTAATTAGCCCTAAAACTACAACAAGACATTAACAAGAGTATGTCTTTCAAATCAGCAAACTTTTAACATGTATCTAGCCTGTTCTTTCTACGTCACGGTACAGTGTACAAGTGGTACTCACTGACCATGAAGGACGGCGATTATAATCGATTTACACCTGCAGGGTTACCCAAATAACCCGTCACGTATGCCCGTACTCGATGTTGCCTGCAGCAACCATCACGGACGTCGTACGCAACCACCTTTCACCCATCAGCCAAATGTTGGACCGGTCCAATCGTCCCGAGCAAAAGGTCTCTGCGCGCGCATCCACAGTGCCACCAGCCGATTTACACCTCGAGCTCTCAACCTACCCTCTGAACGACCAGCTATGCCTCAACACCCAGCTACCCGAATTACACCTGTTTCCCGGTTCCCATATAGCCGGTAGGTCTTCGGTACTGTTCTATCTTGTTCAACAAGCCCGCACACGGCTCGGTCCTCAATCGACACAAGTGGAGCTATAGCACCCAGGCCCCAAAGTGCTGCTGCCCTTACTCTCCGCTCGGTCTCACCTTTCTTGCCATGTGTTTCATTTGCTACCAGTACCCGAGCAATGTGCCTCTAGCCTATCCTCGCGAGTAGTTCAAACTACTCGACTTGTACTGAATCCTACACTATCTTAGCATTGCAGTAGCTAAATCGGGTTTTCAATCCTAATCCAAACCCACGGTTTTCTTGGCTATGCATTTGGGTTTCAAACAAGACTCTAATGCAAGAAGTAAGTGGTACTCAAAGTAAGTTCTCAAAAAAATAAAAATTTATGAAAAGGTTAATGCAAACCGGGGCTTGCCTTGCTGCTCTTGGTCATAGGCTAGCTGCTCTTCCGGAGTGACGAAGTCTAAGACTTCGGGTTCCTCCTCAACCTTAGCGACTACAATGAGATAACACGTATATGTATTAATTTAAATGCATTTGAATTGAATCTAAACTTGTGAAGACTATAAGTCTTACTAGACAGACCTAATGACCCTGAAATTTTTACTGTGGTTTGGTTACAACATAAGCAGAGACTTGGCCAAGTTTTACTTGCAGCAAAGCTCTTTGAGCTCTCCACAAATAATTATGTGCTTGGCCTTAATTGGAGCTCCTAGGGTGTTCGAGGGATTTTCATGGAGCAAGCCATGCCTTTCTGAAAACTAGATTTTTAGAGGGTTCTAATGGAGTTTGTTTCACTTAATTTGAAAGTTCCCAACTAAATATATGAGCTAAACAATTTCAGAGAAATTCTAAAAATGTTTCTGGACATTTTCTCTTTTGTCTGGAACAGTTTCATTAATCACACCATTAGGTGGATCAAATTAGCTCAAATGGAGCTGAAACTTTTAGGGTAGCTCAGGGATATTTTGGTGAATAACCTGGCAAAATTTCAGAATTTTCCTCCAAAGGGTTCTCTAGTTAAAATTCTAACCAATTTGAATTTGAAGAATTAATTCTGGAGAAATAAGGATTTTCATGAAGTGAAACTTGACTTGCTGGAAAGTGCTCAGAGAGCTGAATCCAACAAAATTTTGTTCACTCGATTTGGAGTTTCCTAGCCAAAGTTATGTGGGAAGTTTGAACTAAATCTGAAAATCGGGAAAAAGTTTAAACTGCTGCGCGTGGGACCGGAGCTACATGTCAGCTCCTCAGTGGTCGACACAAGGGGCTACGGAATCTTTCGCACGCAGCCGCACCCGATCCGGTGCCACGGCGAATCCCAGTTTTAAAATATCTGCCGCTGACGCGTGGGACCAGGGGCTTCGTCTACCTCCCCCCTCCCAGCTTCGGCCGCCGTGACCCCTCGCCAGAGAGCTCGCCGGTGGCCTCTGCCGTGCGCCAAACTCTATGATTTTGGCCGCCTCTGCCTAAATCCATTCGGGGAACACGATGCTGGGCTCAACTCGTCATGAAAATCACCGGCACATAGTCGGCGACGAGCGGCGGCTTCAGAAGAACTTCGGCCGTGTCGGCCGGCCTTCCTAGCACCCCAACCAATCGAGCATCAGTGGTCCCTAGGGAAGCTCGGCATGGGTTCGAAGCAGCTCGGGAGAGGTCCAAAGTAGGCTCTCACTGTGCGCCCGATGCTTCCCGCATAAGCCGCAGTTGGCAAGCTTCGAAATACGCAATGTACAGAGGTTCTCATGCTAGGTATTGTGAAGCTAACTTGTGCGCCACTAAGCCTAGATCATGTAGGAACAGTTTGATGGTCTCTAAACAACTATAGGGTGAGAATTTGACGGTTCCGCACCCGAAGGTCGGTCTGTGCCGAGTGAAAAGGAAAACTGAAATTCGTCGCTGGTGATCAAACACTCGGGCTGTGGCTTAGGGGTGAGCAGCACCAGTCCCTAACGCAACCAGGGATGCCTTAGCTTGGGCGTAACAGCCTCCCGTTTGGGCTGTCCACGGGAGCCCGAAGTGTGGTGGACTTAGGTCACCAAAAAGAACCCTCAGTAGGGGCGAGGTCAACCGAGTTCAACCAATTTTCAGCGACGGGGAACGAGAAGGAGAGTCCTTCGTACCGTTTTGCAGCTTGGAGGGGGTGGAGAGGCTATGATCGTGGGCTTCTCCGATCAACCGAGAGAGCGGCGGCGAGAGCTGTTTTTCTTGTGCGAGGGAGCAGAAAAGCAGCCGAATGCCTCTCTCGCCGGCTCGGGCTCGGGGATAAGAAGGCAGGGGCGACGTCGGTCGGTTGAATTTGCTCTAGAGGCTGACATGTGGGTCCCACCCAGGGTTTAACCTCTGAAATGAAATTTTTCCCACTGCTCTAAACGGTAGAGACCCAATTAACCCTAGTCATTTGAATTATCTACCACTGGGCCATTTGAATTGGATAGAATTCAAATTGGTTTTTGTTTGACTAAATTTCAGCACATATGCAGTTTGAAATTCAAATAAAGTTTGAATTTGCTAAACTTAGCTCATGTCAAGATCAACTCCAAATGGAGTGAAAATTGGTGTGTGAGCTCAGAAAAATATGCTGAGTAAGAATATGTCTCCCACTTTTGAATTCATGGGATAGAAACAGTTTGAATTTGAATTTAAGTTCAAACCACCCTCTTTCTAGTTATACCCAAAAAGATCTCAAAAGGTTTTGGATTTGGGTGAAATATGGCATGGACATTCCTAGCAAAGTGTAGGAGTATTTCATATGCCCAGCCCCTATATGATGCATGACGGAAATGCCACTTTTGTATCTTGTGAGTTCATTCTCTTATGAGCATGTTGATGGTGTTTACTTGCTCTTCAAATGTACTCATCAAGTTTCTTCAAATGAGGTGTGTGTGTGGTGATGAACACTTTGAACATGTGCCAAAAACTTAGGCCCTTACATTCCTCCCCCCTTAAAAGAATCTCGTTCTGAGATTATAAGGTGAAAATGAGAGAGAGGACGGTGGGAAATTACTGCATATGCGACGTGAAAAAGTCGGGGTAGTTCGCGCGAAGAAATCCTTCGCTCTCCCATGGCGCTTCGTCTGCGGAGTGATTTCTCCATAGAACTTTGTAGAACCACAACGTACGGTTGCGTGTAGTTCGGGCCTTTTCATCTATAATCTTTACCGGTTCCTCCCGATACGTGAGATCCGGTTTCAGTTCTTCTATATCTTCCAGCTGAATGGTAGTGGATAGCTTGAGACACTTCCGCAGCTGGGATATGTGAAAGACGTCGTGCACACCGGAAAGTGCTTCTGGTAAATTCAGCCGGTATGCTACTGATCCACATCGTTCTGTAATCTAAAATGGACCGATGAATCGGGGTGCAAACTTTCCTCTCACCCCGAATCTGTTCCCTCCCTTCATTGGAGACACACGTAGATATACGTGATCACCGACTTCAAACTGTAATGGGTGTCTTCTCCGGTCTGCATATTGTTTCTGTCGGGATTGTGCGGCTTTTAAGTTTGCTTGAATTAGCCGAACCTTTTCCTCCGCGTTGTTGACAAGATCAATCCGGAAGGTAACCCTTTCGCCAGACTCACACCAATTCAGTGGTGTGCGGCATTTTCTCCCGTATAGCGCCATGTAAGGCGCCATCTTGATGCTGGGTTGTTACCCATTGTTGTACGAGAACTCAGGCAACGGCAAGTGATCATCCCAGTTCTTGCTGTGGTTGATAGCGCAAGCTCGTAGCATATCTTCTAAAATTTGGTTTACCTGCTCAGTTTGCCCATCCGTCTGTGGGTGGTATGCTGAACTACGGAACAGCTTTGTCCCCAACGCAGCATGTAGCTGCTCCCAAAAACGGGACACAAATAAAGTGCCCCGATCCGATATGATGTTACGGGGTACGCCATACAAGCATAGGATCCGTGAGATGTACAGTTCAGCATACTTCTTGGCGTTGTAGTTGGTCTTGACCGGGATGAAATGGGCAACTTTGGTGAGCCGGTCGGCGATCACCCACACAGAATCATGTTTCTGAAAATTGGTGGGTAGACTGACGATGAAGTCCATGCTCACATCCTCCCACTTCCAGGCAGGAACGCCCAGTGGTTGTAGCAGTCCCGGTTTCCTCATATGGTCTGCCTTCACCCTTCGACATGTATCACACTCGGACACGTACTTTGTGATCTCCCGCTTCATTCATGTCCACCAAAACTTGCTTCCGAGTTCTTGATACATTTTGTTGCTGCCGGGGTGAATAGAAAACTTTGACAAGTGAGCCTCATCAAAGATTTTCTTCTGTAACTCCGGGTTACGGGGTACGACGATTCGGTCCTTGAACCATAGGACGCCGTCTCCGTCTTTCCGGAAACATTTCAGTTCCCCACTGTATCCGTCTCCACAAATCTGACATGCCCTTGTCATTTTTCTGGGCTGCCGCTATCTCTCCACGGATGGTGGGGATCAAAGCTAAGTTGTAGAGAGCTCTATGTGGGATCACATGCAGTGGTGGTTCGCCCTCTTCCAACGGTGTGTTGGTCAGATTGTTGACGTGTGACTTGCGACTTAGTGCATCCACCATCACGTTTGCTTTACCGGGGTGATAATGGATCTCTATTTCGTAATCCTTTATCAATTCTAACCATCTTCGCTGCCTCATGTTCAGCTCCGTCTGAGTGAATATGTACTTGAGGCTTTTGTGGTCGGTATATAAATGTACGAGGTTACCGAGTAGGTAGTGCCTCCACATTTTAAGTGCAAGTACCTTGCCAGCGAGCTCCAAGCGTGAGTTGGATAATTCTGCTTATGGTTTCTGAGCTGCCGTGATCCATACGCAACCACTCTTCGGTCTTGCATCAGCACACATCCGAGCCCAATGCCGGATGCATCACAGTACACATCGAACGGTTTTGTTGCGTCTGGCTGCGCCAAAACCGGTGCTGATGTTAGGTGTTTCACTAATGCCGTGAACGCTGCTTCACATGCTGGACTCCAAACATATTTGGTAGCCTTCTTCAGCAGCTCTGTCATAGGCTTGGCAATCTTCGAGAAGTTCGGAATGAACCTCCGATAATATCCCACGAGTCCGAGGAAACTCCGTACCTCGTGAACAGTTCTCGGGGATTTCCAATTCAGCACTTGTGTGATTTTATTCGGGTCTACAGCGATGCTCTCCGCTGAGATGATATGCCCGAGAAACGGCACTTGCGATATCCAGAACTCGCATTTGCTTAATTTCGCGTATAGCTTGTGATTCCGCAGTCGTTGCAATACTATACGCAGATGTTTCTTGTGTTCTTCCTCCGACTTGGAATATACCAATATGTCGTCGTTGAAGACCACGACAAACTTGTCCAGCTCCGGCATGAATACCGAGTTCATCAGACACATGAAGTGAGCTGGAGCTTTGGTGAGGCCAAAGGACATGACCAGGTACTCATAAAGCCCGTACCTCGTCGAGAAAGCCGTCTTTGGAATATCTTCAGCCCGTATTTTAATTTGGTAGTACCTGGTTCTTAAGTCCATCTTGGAAAAGATATTTGCTTTTACCAACTGATCAAACAACATGTCGATCCGTGGCAACGGGTACTTGTTCTTGATGGTTACGGCGTTTAGAGGACGATAGTCCACGCAAAGCCGCAACGTCTAGTCTTTCTTCTTCACGAATAATGCCGAACAGCCCCATGGCGAGGAGCTCGGCCTAATAAAACCCTTCTCCAGCAAGTCCGTTAGCTGAGTCTTCAGTTCAGCCACTTCCTTGGGCGCCATCTTGTACGGCCTTCGGGATATTGGCATGGTTCCCGGTGCAAGTTCAATCTTGAACTCCACCTCTCTGTCGGGTGGCATCCCCGGTAAATCATCCGGGAACACGTCAGGGAACTCACGGACTACTGGAATGTCTTCCAATCTGATGGTTGTGGATTGATACACACTTGGAAGTTTTATTTCTGTACTGTCCCGAAATAAGGAATGAGATTCGTGCACTTCTGAGTTCAAGTGCACAATTCGGAGGACGGTGTCTAAAACAGCGCCGTGGCAGGTTAACCACGACATACCTAAGATGACATCGACCTTCTGTCCCTCTAAAATTATGAGAGACGTAGGGTACACTCTACCCACTAAGCATAATGGCACTTTTGGAACCATCATGCTTGCTGAAATTTTCCCACCCGGTGAACAAATCAATTATGGACTATCGGTGGGTAGTATTTGCAAGCTGTATTTAGCAATGAAAGCTTGGCTAATAAAGTTATGCGTGGCGCCTGAATCAAATAATACTATGGGGGGGTGCTGGTGGAGTTGGAACATACCCACAAGGATCGGCTCTCCCTCCGGCACGTCCTCTATGGCAAGTTGGTGGACGGTGTCAGGCCTAGGGTTTGCCCGCCGCATATTAGTAGGGTTCCGGGGCTGATTCCTCCCCAGAAGTTGCGGTGCCGCTCCGCCGCCTTGCCTCTCTGGACAACTGCTGGCGAAGTGTCCTGGACGACCACATTTGTAGCATGTGGCTGCTGCTTGGCCGGTGTTCGGGGGACGAAAGCCCGGCATGCGCTGCGGAGGTGCATACGCACGCGGCATCGCCCGCTGCTGTTGTTGCTGTGGAGGTGGTACTGGCAGTGCCGGCCTGAATGCCGGTGAAGAATATGTCCGACTGCAGAATGGCATCGGCCTCTGTGGTGGCTTCTAGCGTGGATCCGATGGTGGGCGATTTACCATCCGGTATTTTTCAGAAGGACCACCTCCTTCTCCGCTGCTTTGCGGCGAACTTCGCTTCCTTTCCACCGCCGCTAACTCCTTGCCGAAGTCCTCCTGAACAATCGCAGCATCAATTATGTCATTGAGGCTGCTGCGATTGAACATCGCCAGCTTGTCCTTCAGGAGCGGGTTAAGCCCCTGGTAGAAATGATCCCGCCGCTTCTCGTCGGTATCGGCGTGATACGAAGTGTAGAGCGCAAGATCATTGAACGCCCTAGAGTATTCCAGGGCATTCCGGCTCCCTTGCTGCAGGCGCAAGAACTCCTGCGTCTTCCTCTTCATGAGACCCGGCGGTATGTGATAGGCCTTGAAGGCTATCCAGAATTCCGCCCAGGTCATAACTCGCTCGGTGGGCTGCGAAGCACAGTAATTCGCCCACCACGTGCTTGCGGACCCCTGGAGCTGTTGGACCGCGAACTGAGTCTTGCGCTGCTCACTCACTTGGAGCAGCCCAAACTTCATCTCCATCGTGCGGAGCCAGTTGTCCGCATCGAGGGGTTCATCCGCCCTTGAGAATACCGGGGGATGGGTGGCCAGAAAGTCGGAGTAGGAGATCTGTTGGCGCTCCTCACAATCTTGACGTCTCTCTGCTCGAGACGTATTTGCAATGAGGGTTTGCAGCAACTCCGTGTGCTGCTGATGAGAGCCCGCCATTGCTGCCACAATATCCGCCAAAGTAACCGTTGGCGGTGGCGGTGGCGGTTGTTGCTGTTGCTGCTGCTGCTGTTGCTGTCCAGAGGAGTCCTCGGGAGGCTGTTGGGAGGTTTCTCCCCCCTGACTGGAACCCCCAACGTCCGGGTTGGCACGAGTACGAGTCATTCTGAAATTCAAAACAGCAGCGATCAGCACATTCCATACTTAAAAGTCCTTATGGAACAGTAGGTATTGAAGTGACGCATGAATAACTTGCACAACATTCACATATATTGATAAAGCACAAACTTTATACATGATACATTAGTCTCAGGTCTCCGAGAAGTCGTGCTCATATCATCACTACCTATACATACGCCACTGTCTATCCGACATGTCACTGATTACAAAAGTTTGGGTTACATCACCCCAGCTGCCCTACTTGGCAACGGTAACCCCCTACTCGGAGTAGAATTCGACCTCCTGCGGGTCGTCATCCTCCGGTACCTCTGCTGGTGGCTCTGGGTCTACAACCTCCTATTGCGGCTCGGGTTCTCCAATTGCCGGAAGATCCAAGACCACGGGTACGGCATCTACCACCGGTATGCCCATTACCGGAGGTACGAGGTCCTGCAACGCGTGCACCTCGTCCATGGCCTAGTTGTAGTCCTCTTCCCAGTCTTGCCCCTCCTCAATAGCTTCGTCCCGCTCTTGAGTAAGGACCTCGTTCTGCTGGGTCAGATCCTGCACCTGTTGTTGCAAAGCCGCGATGTCAACACGGCTTTTCTTCTTCGCCTTCTTCAGACGATGCAACTGATTATGCTGTTCGTTCAGTCGCTTAATCGTCGGAAGGAGAACATTGCGGAGTGTGCTGTGAGCACTCTCAAAGTGGTCTCCATGGCTGTTGCTCTCCTGGAGCTTCATAGCGAGACATTCCGTATGAATAGCTTGGCTGTCCATCACGGCCTTTCCCGCCCTTATCTGGAGGCTGAGGTTCGCCTCCGCGGAGTTGTACCTTGGGCAACCCGGATCAGTTGCCTCCATGTACCTCCCTTCCCACACATTATTAGCCCGTCCCTCCACCGGAACGAGTGCTTACGGAGTACCCTCCATAGCTCTCACGTGTAGTTGGCAGAAACGCGACATTGTGTCACGGGCTGCCACTTGCCACATCCCCTCCGGCTGTCTACCTCTCACCGTGACGGTGAATGGCGCCCAACAGGGTGGCGTAGGTCCTAAAGAAACTTCGGCATGGATCGTCCATGTCTTGTTCCCCTCCTCGTCTTCTTCCTTGGTGAAGTACTGCGGCATCTTGCTGTACCCGAAATATTGAAGCATTTGCCTCAACGCTTCCGGATAGCCACTGTGGTGAGAACAGTGGGATTCCACCCATCCGTTCTCCAACTGTCTATCCGCTGTCATCTGTAGAAACATATTTGAGAAATGTCAAATATTTATTTGAACAGTAAATCATTGAGTTATAACATAAAACATGTCATTGAACTCATAAAACTTGGAAACATAGTTCAAATTTATACAAATTTGACTGTTGATCTGCTGTCCAATACGACAGCCCTGACCAGTTTCCATTTCAACCTGATTTAGACCATACTAAAGGCAAAAACAATTCTGGAGCTCAACATAGAAGTTAAAGCTAATTTCAATAGCTTTCCAGAAAGTGTTTGTTTGGCCTAATATCTGTCCTGGTTCAAAAGTTATGAGATGTCAAAGTTAACAGAATTTCTGGAGAAAATTGGACAGCACCTCCCTGCTTGAGGTACTGATTTGATCCAAGAATTCCAGTTAATTCCACACCAAACCTGACAAAACATTCTTTTACAAAGTTGTCACCCATCTCATAAACTTTACAGAACTACCTCATTTTCTATTTTTGGGTTTTTATGCAGGAAGTTATGCTCAATTTACAGAGAGTTACAGAGAGTATTTGCTCTGCCCTGTTTTCTGGACAGTTTCAACTCTACTGCATTTTTCGATTGGTTAGGGGATGAAACATCTCTGGACATCAATAAAACAGTTTTAAAGCTATTCCAAAGCTTTCCAGAAATGTATCATATGACCCCAACCTCGAAATAACTCAACTTCTAACCTCTGATTAACTTCAGCCTTATTTCAGCTGAAAACAGGGGACTCTGTCCTTAGTATCCTATAAGTTGAAAACTGATAACTTTGAATATCCTGATTAAGGGAAGGAGTTACCTCAAGTTTTAGTGCTCTGAATTAACACTTTCAAGTTTTACAATGCAGTTGCTCATTTAGTGGGGTGTGATGTCGATGCGTCACCAGATCATGTCGGTACTACGTCCTCACAAAGAACAACCTATACCGGACTTAGCCGGCTTGGCTAGTTCAGTGGCACTAAGAGTCACTCGCACACGAATGCTACACTTCTACTGTTTCATGATTAGACTACCTGCAGATAACTCACACAATCGTCACACTCGGGTGCACACTGAGCCCGGTATCCATACAGTTCGTACACCCGGCCGTCATCACTCGCTCGGATGTTCTCAAGCCAGACACGCCTTGAGCTACGTTTTCACGTTAGTGACCACGTGATGGGGCCTCCCAAATTGCCCGAAGCACGCCAGGGACAGACGTTGCTCAAATACCGCAAATGACATGAAGAGTCGTAGAGTACATTAAAGTGGGTCGGGTTACCTGCCACCCGTGGGGCTCCACCCTTCAGCTTATGCGCACTAGTGGACAGCACTTATGTGCACCCCCAAGACATAAAGCGTCCCGAGATGCACGATTTTCCGTCATAATCAAATAGGTTAGTATGCCACTTCTATACACTAATAACATCCTTACATGGGCTACTAACTCGTTCCTCACCGAATTTTTGAAAAAGATGAACTTTTAGTGCGTTAAACCTCAAGCGAGCTCTGATACCACGCTGACACGACCCCACGGTCCTGTCGAGCAAGGATCACGCTGAGGGGTGCTGCGTTGTACAGCACCGGATAACACACATAAAAGGTACAAAGCGGAAGCAAAGTTTTATTACATAAACAGGTTTATGAACACTTTTACAACAAAATATGTTCAGTATACACTCACGGGCGTAGACTACGCATCGAGTTCACAGTCAGCCCGCGAACGTGTTCCCGCTAGCACGCACACACACTAACACGGCGGGGTGCACGACTCCCACTCGACGGGGTTCCCCTCCGGGGGTTCCGTCTCCTCCACGGGAGTCCCTTCCTCATAAACCCCTGCAAAAGCTTCAAACACAAGCAGTGAGCACGATGGCTCAGCAAGACTGATCCGTCTCTCCTATACATGAAACTTCTACATGAAGGGTGATAGGTTACATGAGGTAAAATAAGTTGCAAAGGACTCGCCTAATTAGTCGAACCTTATTTTAAAGTTTTAGCAGCAGATCATGGAGAACCTTACGCTAAGGCACATGAGAGAGCTGCAATCAAACAAGAAACGCATTTCTCTCATGTACTTTGTCCAAAGTTGAAAAGAAACTTTAATTAGCTCTAAAACTACAACAAGACATTAACAAGCAAAGTATGTCTTTCAAATCAGAAAACTTTTAACATGTATCTAGCCTGTTCTTTCTACGTCACGGTACAGTGAACAAGTGGTAGTCACTGACCCTGAGGGATGGCGATTATAATCGATTTACACCTGCAGGGTTACACAAATAACCCGTCACGTACGCCCGTACTCGATGTTGCCTACAGCAACCATCACGGACGTCGTACGCAACCACCTTTCACCCGTCAGCCAAATGTTGAACCAGTCCAATCGTCCCGAGCAAGAGGTCTCTGCGCGCGCATCCACAGTGCCGCCAGCCGATTTACACCTGGAGCTCTCAACCTACCCTCTGAACGACCAGCTATGCCTCAGCACCCAGCTACCCGAATTACATCGGTTTCCCGGTTCCCATATAGCCGGTAGGTCTTCGGTACTGTTCTAGCTTGTTCAACAGGCCCGCACACGGCTCGGTTCTCAATCGACACAAGCGGAGCTATAGCACCCAGTCCCCAAAGTCCTGCTGCCCTTACTCTCCGCTCGGTCTCATCTTTCTTGCCATGTGTTTCATTTGCTACATCTACCCGAGCAATGTGCCTCTAGCCTATCCTCACGAGTAGTTCCAACTACTCGACTTGTACCGAATCCTACACTATCTTAGCATTGCAGTAGAAAAACAGGGTTTTGAATCCTAATCCCAACCCGTGGTTTTCTTGGCTATGCATTTGGGTTCCAAACAAGACTCTAATGCAAGAAGTAAGTGGTACTCAAAGTAAGTTCTCAAAACAATAAAAATTTATGAAAAGGTTAATGCAAACCGGGGCTTGCTTTGCTGCTCTTGGTCGTAGGCTAGCTGCTCTTCCGGAGTGACGAAGTCTAGGACTTCGGGTTCCTCCTCAACCTTAGCGACTACAATGAGATAACATGTATATGTATTAATTTAAATGCATTTGAACTGAATCTAAACTTTTGGTTTGGTTACAACCTAAACATAGACTTGGCCAAGTTTTACTTGCATCAAAGCTCATTTGAGCTCTCCACAAATAATTATGTGCTTGGCCTTAATTGGAGCTCCTAGGGTGTTCGAGGGATTTTCATGGAGCAAGCCATGCCTTTCTGCAAACTAGATTTTCAGAGGGTTCTAATGGAGTTGGTTTCACTTAATTTGAAATTTCCCAACTAAAGATATGAGCTAAACAATTTCAGAGAAATTCTAAAAATGTTTCTGGACATTTTCTCTTTTCTCTGGAACAGTTTCATTAATCACACCATTAGGTGGACCAAATCAGATCAAATGGAGCTGAAATTTTTAGGGTAGCTTAGGGATATTTTGGTGAACATCCTGGCAAAATTTCAGAATTTTCTTCCAAAGGATTCTCCAGTTAAAATTCTAACCAGTTTGAAATTTGAAGAATTCATTCTGGAGAAATAAGGGCTTTCATGAAGTGAAACTTGACTTGCTGGAAAGTGATCAGAGAGCTGAATCCAACAAAATTTGGTTCACTCAATTTGGAGTTTCCTAGCCAAAGTTATGTGGGTTTGAAGTTTGAACTAAATCTGAAAATCAAGAAAAATTTTAAACTGCTGCGCGTGGGGACCGGGGCTACGTGTCAGCTCCTCAGTGGTCGACACACGGGGCTACGGAATCTTTCGCATGCAGCCGCACCTGATCCGGTGCCACAGCGAATCCCGGTTTTAAAATATCTGCCGCTGACGCGTGGGACCGGGGGCTTCGTCTACCTCCCGCCTCCCGCGTTCGGCCGACGCGACCCCTCGCCGGTGGCCTCTGCCATGCGCCAAACTCTATGATTTTTGCCGCCTCGACCTAAACCCATTCGGGGAACACGATGCTGGGCTTAACTCGTCATGAAAATCACCGGCACATAGTTGGCGACGAGCGGCGGCTTCGGAAGAACTTCGGCCGTGTCGGCCGGCCTTCCTAGCACCCCAACCGAGCGAGCAAACGGCCGGAGAGCATCAGTGGTCCCTAGGGAAGCTCGGCATGGGTTCGAAGCAGCTTGGGAGAGGTCCTAACTAGGCTCTCACCGTGCGCCCGATGCTTCCCGCATAAGCCACCGTTGGCAAGCTTCGAAATACGCCATGTACAGAGGTTCTCATGCTAGGTGTTGTGAAGCTAACTTGTGCGCCGCTAAGCCTAGATCATGTAGGAACAGTTTGAGGGTCTCTAAACAACTATAGGGTGAGAATTTGACGGATCCGCACCCAAAAGTCGGTCTGTGCCGAGTGAAAAGGAAAACTGAAATTCGTCGCCGGTGATCAAACACTCTGGCTGTGGCTCGGGGGTGAGTAGCACCAGTCCCTAACGCATCCAGGGACGCCTTAGCTTGGGCGTAACACCCTCCCGTTTGGGCTGTCCATGGGAGCCCGAAGTGCGGTGGACTTAGGTCACCGAAAAGAACCCTCGGTAGGGGCGAGATCAACCGAGTTCAGCCAATTTCCAGTGACGGGGAAGGAGAAGGAGAGTCCTTCGTACCATTTTGCAGCTTGGAGGGGCTGGAGAGGCTGTGATCGTGGGCTTCTCCGATCAACCAAGGGAGCAGCGGCGAGAGCTGTTTTTCTTGCGCGAGGGAGCATAGAAGCAGCCGAATGCCTCTCTCGCCGGCTCGGGCACGGGGATAAGAAGGCAGGGGTGACGTCGGTCGACGCGGCCAGCCCGAGCAGGAGCTGTCCCGGCGACCAGCTCGGTGGCACCCTCGGATGAAGCCCGATAAACCGAGTGTTGAATCTTCAGTCGGTTGAATTTGCTCTAGAGGCTGACATGTGGGTCCCACCCGGGGTTTAACCTCTGAAATTAAATTTTTCCCACTGCTCTAAATGGTAGAGACCCAATTAACCCTAGTCATTTGAATTATCTACCACTGGGCCATTTGAACTGGATAGAATTCAAATTGGTTTTTGTTTGACTAAATTTCAGCACATATGCAGTTTGAAATTCAAATAAAGTTTGAATTTGCTAAACTTAGCTCATGTCAAGATCAACTCCAAATGGAGTGAAAATTGGCGTGTGAGCTCAGAAAAATATGCTGAGTAAGAATATGCCTCCCACTTTTGAATTCATGGGATAGAAACAGTTTGAATTTGAATTTAAGTTCAAACCACCCTCTTTCTAGTTATACCCAAAAATATCTCAAAAGGTTTTGGATTTGTGTGAAATTTGGCATGGACATTCCTAGCAAGGTGTAGGAGTTTTTCATATGCCCAGCCCTTATATGATGCATGTGGGAAATGCCACTTTTGTATCTTGTGAGTTCATTCCCTAATGAGCATGTTGATGGTGTTTACTTGCTCTTCAAATGTACTCATCAAGTTTCTTCAAATGAGGTGTGTGTGTCGTGATGAACACTTTGAACATGTGCCAAAAACTTAGGCCCTCACAACAATGCCGCCCAATGGCATGAATTCACCCAAGCAGGACGAGAAGGCGCGGCGACAAGACGGCTTCTTCATCATCACCTGAAACGCGGTCAGGGGCGCTCAGCGCGCCAGTCGGCGAGACTTAACTCTCCTGCCGGCCACTCTACTGAGAGGATAAAACCCTAGATCGTGTATAGGGTTCACTTATCTCTAGGGCCACCTGTCGGGCCCCAGGTGTAAAGGTACCAAAAATATGAATACAAAGAAACTCAAGTTTGCACAAACATTGATTTCATGTGTACGAAAAATGGGACTTGTTTAAACTTTTGGACATGTGATGATGCACATGAGATCTATCTCTACACAAGCTTATTGTTACTTACATGCTTGGACCCAAGGTGGATTAAAACCACATATTTGAAGTCTCATGTGCAATGGAAAATTTAAAAATCAGATTGTGAACAACATTTGTTCAAATGCAGATTTCAAATGAGGGTAACACAAGGGATTGCAAACTGTTGTGTTAAAAAGCTCATTTGCAGTAGCTAAACCAAAAATCATATTCCATATTTTAATTCCTTAGGTCCAAATTAGTGGGTATGCAATGTTTCATGAATTTTTGAAATGTTTTGCTATCCATTTTCCAATTGGATTTAAATTTGCAAAGAATTCAAACACACATTTGAATTTGGATGAAGCTTGCCCAATTATCCAAATGCATTTTAGATTTTAACTCCAAACAATTGAATTTGGTCATTGGTCAAATTTGGAGATATTTTAGAGAGGATAAGAGTTGACTTCTGGGACCCACATGTCATTGAGACAGAAAAATTTGCAATTGAAGTTTCAGTGCACAGTCTCTGTTTCTCCTTTCTGTTTCACTCGGGCAGACCAAAGGCTCCTCACCGTGCAACACCGAGACACGGCGCGTGCGACCTCCCAGCAATTTCCCTCATGCTGGCGAGTTGTTTGCGTGCCTCCTTCACCTCTAGCCGTGCTCCTCTTTGCCACAGCACCGAAGACATGGCTCTGCCCTTCTCTCGTGCAAGAACCGAACAGAGACACGCCGCTGCTACTTTGATCGATTGTGAGCCAATTTTCTCTCGTGTGCAAAGCCCCAGGCAGTAGAAAAACCGCACCACTGTCTCCTCCACAACCTCCTCGGACCACAACCGAGTGAGCTCGGCCTCCACAACCCCGCGCACACCGAGTTTCCACGGCGGCCGAACTACAACTGAAAGGAGGTCACCCATGGAAAGCCTCACCCGTAGCTTCTCACACCGGAACAAGACCACCTTTGGACATGCCAAGGTCTCACGATGCTCACCTCTAAATCGTGGCTCGAGTGGTGGATCACCGCCGACGAATTTCCGATTCTTGGTCCGGCCGGCGCAAAACAACCCGCGGGTAAGGAACTTCGAAATTCCCGATTGATTCTTGTTTAGTGGCCAATAAATTGCACTCACATGAGCTAGACATGCTTAGCAACAATTCTTCTTTGGAACCCTAGCATGAAACCCTCGGTAGATATCCTATATTCATTTTTTCCATCGACGGCCGTGCCAAACCATGCCGGGTGCACGGTGCAACCCTAGTTAGAGCCATTCCCGAGCTGTTTTGATGGCATGCCAACCTTCTCTAGCAACCACCAGTGCTCTAGGGCTTGGAAAACGAAGTTTGGACGGTTTAGGCCGTCGTGCCGGCGCCGCGGAACCTTCACCGAGCAGCTGCACCGTTGCGGGATATGTTGGAGGCTTCGCCGGTCCAGGGAAACCCTCCCACTGTGTTCCTCACATGATTCTAGGGGCTAGCGGCGAGTGAGAGAACGGGAAGAGCCCGGGAGGCTGAAATCCGGTGAGCTCTGGCGGCGCGGGCGCGCGGGGCGGCTGGAGGTTGAAGAAGCTGCCCGGGCTCGCTGTCAGTGAGAGGGGGGTTAGAACTGGGATTTTCTGCAGCCTCGGATCACTTTATGACAGCGCGGGAAGGACCCTGTGACTCCGTGTGTCTTCGTTTGAGAGAGTGACACGTGGTCCTGGACCCACAGTCAGCATTTGAACTTTTCCTCGAATTAATTCAAATGCCAGATTTGATTCAAACTTTGAAAGAGCATAACTTTTGCTAGGAAACTCCAAATTTAGTGATTCAAATTGGGTTAGATTCAGATTGAAAAGCTCTATCTAAATATGCAACCCAATTTGTACGAAAGTCATTATTTAGTTCTGGAATAGATTTAGATTCTTTAAAACTGTGGGTTAGATTTAGATTCTTTAAAACTTTCAGCAATAGAATTTTAGAGGGAGTTTGTTTCATCCAAAAATCCTCAAATTTTGCCAGAATATTCTTTAGGATGTTATGGAACTCCATTAAAAACTCAGATCATTTGATGTTGATTTGATTAGGAGAATTCAGATTCCAAGCTTCTGTGTTCAAAAGAATACAGAAACATTTTCAGTTTATTTCCAAAACTTGAAAATTCAGTTCTGGGCAATTCTTCACTCCAAAAATCCTTGTAAAATTGATGCAGACTTTATGAACTATAATTGAAATTGTAGTTCACTAAGTTTTACATGAACATGTGATTTACTTCAGAATTAATTCCTTTTTGCTTAATTGCTTAGAGAATTTTTCTGAATAAACCACTAAGTGAAAATTGCTAATTTTTGGTCCAGGTGACATTCTTGTGACAAGGAACTCGCATGAAAATTTTCAGCTCCATTGGATGTAAAATCCCCAAGTTGAGCTTTGCTTGGGTTCCTGGAGAATTCAAATCAGCAGAGTAGACTCCTTCCAAAGTAGTGTTCAAATTTGAAATTTACCGCATGGAATAAAGGATAGACTACGATAAAGGAAGTGTAGAAAAAAGAAGGAGAATCACAGGATTTGAATTAGGGTCACGAGAAAGGATGAGCCACTGTATTCAAATTCGTCCTTCGAAATTTGCTAGCACTCTTCAAATTCAAACTTCGGCTACATGAAATAAAGGAAGGGCTACAAAAGAAAATTATCCAAAAAGTAAATGAACCCGAGAGTTCAAATGCGAGCACAAACGAGAGTTAACGCCACAGAAATCAAATTCAAAATTTTGGAATTCGCTGCAACTTTTGAATTTGAATTGTGGAGCCACGGTTGTTTGGAGGGGGAGACTTGGTGGGACCCGCATGTCATGGGAACCAAGAACCCTCAGTGTTTCTTTCTATGCGAGCTCGTCACCGAGGCAGCCACCGAGCTGCTGCTCGTGCCTTGCTCCCGAAGGCAGGCAATTCCACGGCGTTGTTGATCGTTAGCCACAGCAGCTGCACAACTCAATTGCCTTTTTCCCTGCTCACACAAACAACCGAAGACTTTCCTCCATGCGACGTTATTTCCACAGTTCGAATCATCCGTGGGTTTGAATTCACACACGTATTTGAAATTGGGGCCGCTGTTGTTTGCGGGAGAGTTCAGTGGGAACCACCTGTAAGTGGGAAAGACCCCAACTTCAGTTTCCCTTCTGTGTGAGCTTGCCGCGGAGAGGCTGAGTGCTCCACCGAGCTGTGCCCCTGCTTCCTCCCGATGGCGGTTTAATCCTCTGCACTTGCTTCTCGACAAATATCGTGGATGCACAAAGCAAATAGCTGTTTCCTTCTCTGTCTCGCACAAGCATGTCAACAGCACACGGCCTCACGCGCTCACCCGAAGCAAAACAGCACCGCTCCTCTCGGCCCTCATCACCGATCGAGTTCCGGCAGGTTTGGCGCCCGGTGGAGCCATCAAACAGCGGCACCGGAGCCTCTCTACCTCCCCAACACAGTTTCAACTCGTCCCAGGCCTTCCCCCACGGCGTCCGAGCCATTTTTCTTCCGACAAAACAGAGCCACGCCACCTCCACGTCTCCACGTTGCCAGGCCGTCTCCGAGCCTCCCCGACATGCTCAAAAGCTTACAGAGGTGTGCCACGAAGTCTAGCTACTCCTCCCGTAGTCCCCCTGCTCTTCCCCGCCGCCGGCTAGCCAGAATTCGCGTTTTACCGCCGGAGCACGTGAAGAACCGGCGCTGTCTAATTCTCTAAATTCACTCAAACCGCTTGATCAATGCTCATGCAGTTCAAACCACAAAACTAGTAGCCCTAGCGCCTTCCCACGCCGAAGCACAGAGCAAATCGCCCCTCCTCCGCCCAGGGCGACGAGAAATCACCGCAGGCGGATAAAACCGCTGCGGTCCACGGTGACAACTAGTTTACCACCTCTTGCTGCAAGAGTGGAGCTCCGTTCCAAGTTCCCCAACCACTAGGGATGCTTTAGGGCAAACTAGCTCACCGGGAGAAGCTTGGGACACACCGGAACGCGCCGATGCCGAGCTACCGAGCCGCCCCGCTGATGCTGACCTGCCTCCAGCAGTTTTCATGCGGGGAAACCTTGCCCGGCTGCTAGGCCACGGTGTGAGGGTTATGTAGAGCGAAACCGGAGCTAAAACGGTGGAGAAACGAGGGACAACGAGCCGCACCACCACTCTGTCCGGCGTGCACCCACGGGCTCTGTCCTGAGGTAGAAGAAAGGAATGACCCATGGGCCCCCGTTTGAGTGCTCTGTGTAAAAATCAAACAGAAAGTTGTTCAAACTTAAAAAATCCATAACTCGGGGTAGAAAACTCCAAAATTAGTGAGACAAATTTTGTTGGAATCATTATGAGGAGTAATTGGCAGAGAAATAAATTTCTAGCTAATAAAATTTTAGGAATTTCTGTAGAATCATTTTTATTTATCCCTTTAGGGATTAATTCCAGAAATATGGTTTGATGAAATAATCCCATTTTTGGTCAGAAGCTCTTTCTCATAGTCCCTGAGCTCCAGTAGAAATTTCAGGATTTTTGGAGAAGATTAAGAGGGCTTAATCAGTAGGTTTTTTCAGGTTTATTTAAATGGGCTGAAAAATTACAGAACAAATTCCAGAAAATAGAATTAAACTTCACCAAGCCATTCTGATAAGAAAAAAGGCTTAGAAAATTTTGGAACAATTTGTCCTAGGAACCTTAGGTGCAGACCTATTAGGATATTAAATTTCTCCATATGACCAAGTCTAATTAAATTCCTATACATCATTGAAATTTAAAGGTTCCAAGAATTCTTGTGGCCAATTCCTTCCTCAAAAACCTCTGAAAATTATACCACATCCCTATCATGATATTAGGAAGATTCGGTAAAAAATTTAACCATAGACTCCTCTGTCTTCTTAGGTTTTGCTTCTGTAGTTTGCTTGTAGCACATTATATCATAATGTGACACATTTCTTATTTGATCATTTCGATAGCGATACATCACACGAAGACTTCGTAGGCTGCTGACTTGAATCCTATTGACAGAAACTTTAGTCGGGATCAACACTAAGGCAAGCCCAGTTTTGCATCAATATTTACAAGCTTCTATTTGTATTCACTTTATAATGTCTAGCATTTTGATTATTGCACTAAGTCTAGTTTAAATGACACTCCACATGCATGCCCCAATAAATCCCTGGAGTTTGATTTAGAATAGGTTTTTACTTAACCATAACAGCTGTTATCAAGTTAAGAAAAATTGATTAAAAGAGGCATAACTCGAGTAGGCCGTTTCCTACTCGTGAACCGGGATTTAAGGGGGATCAATCGGAAGAGTTGGGAATTGATCCTCTTAGATGAGAATGGAGACCGGGCAGTATGGATGGAAGGCTCAAGGATGTGGTCTTGTGAACCTAGTCTTGGTCTGAGTCGATTAAGGCCCGTTCTCATGTGCGGCCCCGCTGGACAAGTTTGAGTTGTGTACCGAGTGCATACTGGCAATATGGGACCCAGTAAACCGATGTAACACATTAACCTTGGTGTCGAGGCAATCCAAACCGTCTTATGCAGATGCTGAAATGAATGAGAAGTCGGCTCTAGGAGGGTTTGCCGTAGTGAGACTTAATCCAAGTCGGTGGGATCGGTTCGATATTTGGGTGTCGTGTGAAAGTTTGCCACATACGATGTTGAAGGGATTGGTTGATCACCGGTCTCGGACGGGCGTATGTGTCATGTCACCGGGTGTTTTTGATTCGAATCACCGTCGCTCGCGGTAGTGAGCATACTTGTACACTGAGTCGTGACGTAGTAAGAAATTGGGGAAAAGTTAATATGCTTCATGATTAATCCTCATACTGGAGATGAGGAATGATAACTACTTTCACTAAATTACTTTCTACTTTGGGCTAGTGGCGTCGAGACAAAGCGTTTCTTGTTTGATTGTGGAGTCTCGACGTTGATAGCACAAGGTATGTATGGGTCTAGGGTAGCTCAATAAATTTACTTTCTCCTTGGGCAAGTGGCATCGAGAGGAAGCGTTTTTTGTTTGATTGTGGAGTCTCAGTGTAACTTGTGCGAGGGTCATAAAAGTTGCTAAAAACTTGAAGTAGGGACTCTCCATTAGCTCAAGTTCATTGTTTATGCAAACTTCTCTATTCAGCCCTCTATTTTCAGCATCTAGAGTTCCATGTGTAGGTTGTCGGTTAAGTCTTGCTGAGCATAAGCTCACGGTTTGTTGATCCATTGTTTTGCAGGTAACGTTGCATAAGGCAACATTAGGGAGGAACGGAGATCCGAGCTGGGCAGCACCCAATGAGGGGTGTGAGTCTCACTTTGGAACCCTGCACGCCGCCGGGTTTTTGATGTGGTTCTAGGGTGAAGCATCTGCAAGCAGGACGACTTTATTTTGCTTAGCGTAGGCTATAGTCCGTGAGTGTATTCTTATCTTCCGCTGCAATGTACACTTGTACATAATTTGTAAAATGTGACAATAATATGCATTCATGACATATATTGTTGTGTATGTGTGTTTTTCGGACGTGTGCTGTTGGGTGCCGCATCGCACGACACCACTCAATGTGATTCCTGAACTGTCGGGGCGGAGGTCCCCACATTGGAGCTCTGGATCATCACTGTCCTATTTAACCTCGTTAGATGATTGAAACACAAGTGATGAAAAGCATTTAGCAATTGATCATGTTGCTTAAACCCAAACCCAAACCTTAGCACCAGTGTCATTTTAAATTCTTAAACAGAGTTCCAGTTTCTAACTTGTCATTAGAACTTGGTAGCAAAAACTTTACAATTAAATAATTGTGCATATTCAAAACGTGTAGCATCGACGTGAAGATTGTGAAGCAATTAAAGGGGAGATCAAAGAGGGAGGAAAGCAAGTGATCAAGACTCATGTGAACTACACTAACTGATTTTAATTTTAGCCACCTGCAAAACAGGCAAGTCCCGGTTTGCATTCAAGCAGTTTTATAAAGTATTTCCATTTCTAGAGATCATAGCTTTGAATGTTTGATTGCATTAGGTCTAGTTGATATTGAAAACCCAATTGCATGACCAGAATTTTCTAAGAGAGAAAGGGTAGAATAGCACCTCCTCGAGTGGATGTGGGCTACGCTAAAGTTAGTTTGGAAGGACCGGTAGAAGTCGAGTAGCTGGAAACTACTCGCAAGTTTAGGGCTTGGTTTTATCGGAGCGGGTCAAGAATAGAAACATTGAGGAAAGTTCACAATTAAGAAATGGATACCGGGCAGAGAGATTTAGTTGCAGCAGGCTGCGGACCGTACTTGGCGCTGTTGGACAAGTTTGAGTTGTGTACCGGGCGCATACTCGCTATATGGGACCCAGGAAACTGATGTACCTTGTGAGATCCACATTGGAACTTTTCTAATCGTATTAGGCTTTCGGCGTCAGGATAGCAGGAGGTAACTCGCTCAAGATCATATTACTGCAGGTATGTACCTTGAGGGAGCTTGCTATTCGGGGCAATTGGACTGCATCCTATGTGGAAGAACTTGGGAAAGGTGGCCGCGTAAAACATCAGTCAAGGTTGCTGCCGGCAACTCGGAGTATGGGTGTATGTGTCGTGTGGTCCGGGCGTGTACTGTTTTGAATCACCGTCGCTCGCGGTCATAAGAGCATACTTGCCCACTGCGTCTTGACGTAGTAAGAAATGAAGTGATTTCCTTTGAACTTGATAAGGATATGATTTAACTTGTATTGCAACCATGCTTGATTTAGAGATAATGCTAATTAAAGTTTACTTCACTTTGTGCAAGAAGCATCACAACAAAGCGTTTCATGTTTGATTGTGGAGTTGCGATGCTGTTCAGCTCAAGGTCTTTAAAATGAGGCTTAAAATCTGAAAGTTAAGGATCAACATTAGGCGTGTCCTTTATGCAAATTCAGCTAACCTATTTCAATTCGTCGTGCATGTAGAGTTTCTTGTTTAGGAGAGACGGATCAGTCTTGCTGAGCATATGTGCTCACGCTTGCTATATGAGTGGTTTTGCAGGTTAACATAGATGCTAAGGAGAAGGTTGTCCGGTGAGACTCGGAGACTTTTGAGTCGTATTACACATTGAGAACCCAGACGCTACTGTTGTCTTCGTGTTGCTAGCGAGAAGAGTCCGCGGGCTGGACATCTTCTCGAGTGCTCATTAGTTATTCGACGTGAGATGATTATAGTCTTCCGCTGTAGATATTTGCAGTAAATTATTTACAAAGAACCTTTGTAAGCTTCCACTTTTGATTTATGTAATACATGCTTCTTTATATGTGTGTTGTTGGGTGCCGCATAACACGGCACCACCCAATGTGATTCCCGGACGAGCAGCACGGCCCCGTGAACGGGTGTCGGGGCCTGTGACACCCGGTTCCGAAAACAGAACCAAGTTAATGCATATGGGTGCCCAGGATGTTCATCACACATATACATGTAATCCACAAACTGAATTCAGAATATAACCACGAATAAATAGTGTTTAAGTACTTTATTACATTGACTAATTGTCTCACTTATGAATCTCTAACTTATTCTTGCAGCGGAAGTGTCTAAACAAAAGCGGAAATAACTAAATAGCAGTGGCTCCATCTTCAACTCCACCGGCATGTTGACGGTAGTTCACACGCCTAGTACTCCACATGATCCTCGAAGTACTCTTCTCCTGTAGCTGATGTTTATGTGATAATGCAAGGGCGAGTACATGTCGTACTCAGCAAGTGCGGGAAAAGTATGACATGTAGCTTACAACAAGGTATGGAATAAAAAGGCTCATTACAGCAAGCATATTTTATTTCATAAACATGGTAAAAACAGCAACTATTTCTAGGTGAATTTAATCCCAACATATATCCAACTAAAACAGCAACATTCCTCCATCATAATTCACCAATTATCAAGTCTCAACCAACCATTAATCTTTCTCAAGTTCATCTCATGCTCATAAATATTCATAACCATCTCATATTCATATAACCGAAACCAAACTCATTATCATGACTTAAAACAGTCCCAAAACCAATCCCAATGACCATACCATTACCATACCGAACATCCATCCCAAGTTTTCCCTCTAATCATGTGAGTTGGCCAGGTGCTTGTGACCGTAAACACGGCTATCATGATAGTTTTACACTCTGCAGAGGTGGCACCACTTTACCCACAAGTTTGTGATTTCGTCACCTGTTGGCAACTGCAAAACCTCCATTATACCAGTACACAACCGTCGGTGTATGGCCAAGAGAACAAAAAATAGCCTTTACAAAGGGTCTACTAGATGTATGGACTCACTGAGGTTTCACCGGCAGGCTCGAATCACCATTCTCCCACCCACGGGCCCCTTTTGTGCCATGCAGTTCCCTGGTCAGTCCCTCTCGACTCCCATTCCCCGCGCCATCCACGGTCCATAACAAGCTAGCAACACACCTAATTAGTCAGCTAAGTCGCACCCATATTTGGTCTCGTGGTGGCACTGTTTTCCTAGCATGTGCTGGCATGAACTGGTCCTTAGATCTACGGAAAGTAAACCACCATATCATTCAGCAACATCCACGAACCAAGCTTGCCTAGATCTCCCCCGATTCCATGCTCATTAACATCATCAATTTCACATCATCATTATTCATATGAGTGCAGTAGCTAACCATGTTTTAATTCAGCTTCCTGTATCCCGTAGATTAAGCGAAGCAAAAAGGAAAAACGACCATACCCGACTCATCAACTTTCCCGGTGACAAGGATGGTTAACCAAACTAGTAAACTCCTATAACAGGGTGTCCCATTAGGTTGACTCAAGCATACGAGTTTTCACAAACAAAACAGTTTACAAAACATGGGATCAATATGGTCAAGGGGCACTTGCCTTGCTCCCGTGGCTCTTGTTGCTCAAGCATCTCGAAGTCTTGGTGCTGTAGTTCTTCGTAGATGTCCACTTGAGCTTGTCCTTCTACTCACAAACAAACACATACAACATTTACAGCAATCAATCATCATGCACAAACTTTACTCAAGATGCAATGGAGTAGATGGATGCAAATCCTATGGTGCTGTTTTATTAAACCAGTTTGTACGTGTTCTTGCATGTTTTAATGGGCTTTCATGGGGTTTTATGATGAACAATGGTGTAGGGATCAAGTGTGGACGTGGTGATGATCTTGAATCAAGATCTAGATCAATTCCACCATCAAAAACCGATCAAAACGTGATCTGTCCACACAAAAAAAAGTTTCTGTTCAAAGGGAGCGAAGAAAACGGATGTGTAGAAACAGCGACGACGTCGTAAGATGGGTAACGAAGACCTACCTCACTTCCTTTTGATGGCAGGGCCTTCCTCCTAGCGATGGCAGCAGCGGGAAGTTTTTCTACGGATGATTAGGGCAGGACAGATCGTCGGTTCCTTTTCCGGCGACGGCGAGGCGTGACAGGGCTCGTCGGCGGGCTCACCGGCGACTGAACTCCGGCGAGTTGGGGGCTAGGGCCTCCAAGTCGCCGACTTGGGAGGGGGAAAAAGGGAAAGGGGTTGCAGCCAAGGGGGGGCTTTGGGTTCTATTTATATGGGGGGGAGAGTCCTACTCCAATTGGAGCTCAAATAAGAGTCCTACTCAATTTGTTTTGGATCTTAACAAACTTATCCCTTGTGGTGTTGCAGCCTTGGGGATTTTATCCCCAAAATATGGGCAAAATTCCCCTTTTTGTGAATTTGGAAATTTAGAAATTTTTTTGGGGAGATTGTGTCGGTACCCTCAGTACCGGGTACCCCCGCGCACAGGAGAAAAATCCGCCTAAGGGCCTCGCCCCCTCCGTAAGGGCGAGCTCTGAGGGCGCCACGTGTCCAGCGGGGCCGGGCCTCTCCTCTCCTCAGAGGTGAGTTTCGAGGGTTCCACGTGTCCAGCGGGGCCGGACCTCCCTTCTCTTCAGAGGCGAGCACCGAGGGTGCCACGTGTCCAGCAGGGCCGGGCCTCCCTTCTCCTCAGAGGCGAGCTCTGAGGGCACCACGTGTCCAGCGGGGCAGGGCCTCCCTTCTCCTCAGAGGCGAGCTCCGAGGGTGCCACGTGTCCAGCGGGGCCAGGCCTCCCTTCTCCTCAGAGGCGAGCTCCGAGGGCGCCATGTGTCCAGCGGGGCCGGGCCTCCCTTCTCCTCAGAGGCGAGCTCCGAGGCCGCCACGTGTCCAGCGAGGCCGAACCTCACCCCTTCCGCAGGGGTGAGCTCCGAAGGCGCCACGTGTCCAGTGGCCCGGGGATGTGTCGATAGCGCACTTCGACAAATTGGAATTGGCTCATTTCAGCTATCTTTTTTCCATTCCCCATCATTTTTATGATTCTTTCTCCATTTATACGGTTCTTTTCTCCATTTCTACCTCTTTTATAATGTTTCTCTATGTGAAAAATGTATGCAATGCTTGGAAATGAATTTGGGGGGTGTTATAAACCTACCCCCCTTAAACTGAATCTCGCCCTCGAGATTCGATAGAGTAGAGAATAGATGAGGGAATTCTGCCTTGAGGTCTTCCGCACGCTCCCATGTAGTTTCGTTTTCCGTGTGATGGCTCCATTGTACCTTGCACCAACGGATCACTTTGTTCCTCGTGACCCTTTCCTTCACGTCCAAAATTTGGACGGGGTGCTCCACATAGGTCAGATCCTCTTGAAGCTCGAGCTCATCCATCGGTACTTGTTCTTCTGGTATTCTTAAGCACTTCTTGAGTTGGGATATGTGAAACACGTCATGTACGTCGGAGAGGTGCATTGGCAGCTCTAGTTGATAGACTACTTCTCCTCGCTTGCCCAAAATCTTAAATGACCCGATGTAGAGAGGTGCTAATTTGCCCTTGACGTTGAACCGTCGTTGGCCTCAGATAGGCGATACCTTAAGGTACACGAAGTCTCCTACTTCGAAGGTCAATCTTCTTCGCCTATTGTCCGCATAACCTATTTGTCGTGACTGAGCAGCCTTCAAATTTTCTCGTATCGTTTGGACTTGCTTTTCGGCGTCTTTCAGCACTTCGGGTCCAAACACTTGGCTCTCTCTGGTCTCATTCCAGAACAGCGGCGTTCTACACCGTCTACCATACAATGCTTCTAAAGGTGACATCTTCAAGCTGGCTTGATAGCTGTTGTTGTATGAGAATTCAGCATACGGCAAGCTCCTATCCCAACTGCGCCCATGTTTCAAGGCGCAAGCTCTCAACATGCCTTCCAAAATTTGATTTGTCCTCTCAGTTTGCCCGTCAGTTTGTGGGTGATAAGCGGAGCTGAAATTCAGCCGTGTACCCATGGCTTCATGCAGCTTCTTCCAGAACCTAGAGGTAAATTCAGAACCTCGATCTGAAACTGTCCTCTTCGGAACTCCATGGCGACACACGATTTGCTCCATATACAGCTCGGCTAGTTCTACGATGCGGTACGTGGTTCTAACAGAAAGGAAATGGGCTGTTTTTGTCAATCGGTCCACAATAACCCAAATGGAGTCATAACCCGACCAAGTACGTGGCAATCCGACAATGAAATCCATGCTGATGTCTTCCCACTTCCACTCGGGTACTTTCAATGGCTGCAACAGTCCAACTGGTCTTTGATGTTCGGCCTTCACCCGTTGGCACGTGTCGCATAGGGCAACATATTCAGCTATGTCCCTTTTCATACCATCCCACCAATAGCAAGTTTTCAGGTCCCTGTACATCTTTGTACAGCCGGGATGTATGGAATAAGGTGAGTCATGTGACTCCTTTAATATCGTGTCACGGATGTGCTTCACATTAGGCACACAAATCCTTTTCCCTAACCAAAGCTTGCCCTTCTCGTCTTCCTTGAAATCATTTTCTATGCCTTATCGGATTCTTTCCTTGATTTCCTCATCCGTTGCTTGGCCATCTCGTATCTCTTGTTCCAGCGAAGAGTTGAGTTCTATTACTTCCATCTTGTTCAAGAACCCGAGATGTAACCGTTCGAACTCCTTGCGCAGCTCAGGCGGTAGCTCCTCAAATGTGAGTTGGTGACATGCTCCCTTATGGCTCAACGCATCATCTACTACATTGGCCTTTCCGGGGTGATAATTGATTCCAACATCATAATCCTTGATGAGTTCCAACCATCGATGTCACCTCAAATTTAGATCCGTTTGTGTGAATATATACTTGAGGATTTTGTGATCCGTATAGATCTCACATCGGTGGCCAAGGATATAATGCCTCCAAATCTTCAAGGCCTATACCACGGCTGCAAGTTCCAAGTCATGCCTGGGGTAATTCAGCTTGTGTTTCTTTAGTTGTCTCGACACATAGGCTACCACTTGTCCTTCTTGCATGAGCACACATCCAAGCCCTTGTCCTGATGCGTCACAATATATATCGAAACTCTTGCTCACGTCCGGCAATAACAAAACCGGCGCTGTGGTTAGTCTATTCTTAAGCTCCTCAAAGATTTCTTGGCGCACTGGTGTCCACTGAAATGCTTTTCCCTTCATTAGCAATTCAGTCATAGGCTTCGCTATTTTGGAGAAATCCTTGATGAACCGTCGGTAGTATCGAGCCATCCCAAGGAAACTCCGAATATCTCTCACATTTTGCGGTTGGTTCGACTTCAGAACATCTCCCACTTTTCCTGGATCAACCGATACTCATCTCTCGGAGATGATGTGGCCTAGGAACGATATATCGTTTAGCCAAAATCGACACTTGCTGAACTTGGCATACAATTGATGCTCTCACAGCTTCTGCAATGTCAATCTCAAATGTTGTTTATGTTCTTCCTCGCTTTTTGAATACACTATGATATCGTCGATGAAAACCCTGACGAACTTGTCCAAGTACTCCATGAAGACCTTATTCATGAGGTACATAAAGTATGTGGTTCATTCGTTAACCCAAAAGACATTATGGTATATTCATACGAACCATACCGTGTTCGAAATGCAGTCTTGGGTATGTCGGAGGGCTTAATCTTCAGCTGGAAGTATCCCGACCGAAGATCAATCTTGGAGAAAATTCGGGCACCTTTCATTTGGTCGAACAGGTCCTCTATACGGGGCTGCGGGTATTTATTCTTGATCGTCACTTCATTGAGAGACCTATAATCCACACATATCCTTTGGGTCCCATCCTTCTTGTCTACGAAGAGCACGGGGGCTCCCCACGGTGACGAGCTTGGGCGTATAAAACCCCTTTCTAGCTGCTCCTGAATTTGCTTATTAAGTTCCACTAGTTTATTAGCGGGCATCCTATATACCTTTTCGCTATAGGTGCAGTTCCAGGTACTAAATCAATGGCAAATTCAATGTCCCGGTCAGGTGGCATACCAAAAAGTTCTTCCGGGAGCACATCTGAAAATTCTTGAACCACCGGAATGCTTTCCAATGTTGCTTCTTCGACGTGGTTCAACGCTGTCTTCTCGGTTGCCGGTTGGGCTGACTCAAACTCAATACGAGTACCGTGCTCATTTGTCAACTGCACGCTCCTCTCAGCACATTGGATTACTCCATTGTGCTTGCTTAACCAATCCATTCCAAGTATTATATCAATCCCTTGGGAATCCAAGACCATAAGGTTGGCAAGAAAGTCTACCCCCCTTATTTTAAGGTTTACTTTGTTACAAACTATATTAGTCCTCATCTCTCCACCGGGAGAATTAACCAACATAGTGTGTTTCATTTGTGATATGGGCAGATTATACTTGGCAACATACTTGGATGATATGAATGAATGCAATGCTCCGGAATCAAATAAAACAGTGGCTGGGTTGGAGTTGGCAAGGAACATACCAATCACGACGTCCTCAGCTTGTAGCGCTTCCTTAGCGGAGACATGATTCACGTTGCCACGAGCGTAGTTCTGCTGCCCACGGTTACCTTGCGTAGCTCCTCCACTCGGCCGTGGGTTCTTTTTCGGTGCGTTGGTTGGCTGTCCAAGGCCTTTCTTCGGGCATTGACTTGCAAAGTGTCCCGCCCCTCCGCACGAAAAGCATGCTTTGTTGCCCAAAACAGCAGGAACGTTGGGGCGAGGCTGGTTTTGAGCATAGGCGCCCATGTTGGGACGGGGCACAGGAGGCAAAGGCATATGAGGTGCTTGTATAACAGGATGTTTCTGCGGTGGTTGATTAGGGCGAGGTGGGTTTGCAGGGCAGAAAGTAGAAGCGGACGAGCCATACTGTGGTGCAGCTGGTGGCATGAAACGGGGACGTACATTGCTCCCTTGTGGCTGGTATGGCATCTTCCTCTTGCCCTCTTGCTCGATCTCACGGATCTTGCTCTCAACCACTATAGCTTTGTCAACGAGCTTCTAGAAGTTTGCATAATCATTGTTGAGCAGTTTTACTTGGATCTCATTGTTCAATCCTCTTATGAACAAGTATTGCTTCCTTTGATCCGAGTTGACGTCCTCGGGTGCATACCTTGACAGCTGTGTGAACTTGTTGAGGTACTCATTCACGCTCTTCTTACCTTGGCGGAGACCTTCGAACTCTTGCCTTTTAAGCATCATGACTTCAGCAGGGACGTAATGAGAGCGAAAACTCTCCTTGAATTCAGCCCAAGTGATAGTCTCCTGGTTGACATGAGCATTGCAAAGAGCGTCCCACCAGTCAGCGGCTGCTCCCATAAGTTGGTGCGATGCGAAGAGAACTTTCTCCCGATCATTGCACTGAACAATAGCAAGCTTCTTTTCTATGGATTTCAACCAATCATCAGCATCCATGGGATCATTAGCTTGTGGAAATGTAGGCGGTCGAGTCCTCATGAACTCTCACAATCTGTTCTGAGCCGGCGGTGGTGGCGGTGGTGGCAGTGGGGGTGCAGGAACGGGGTTAGGATTGTTGTTGTTGTTGGCTTGCAGCTGTTCCAAAGTTTGTATCATAGTTTGCATGAGCTGGTTCTGCATAGCCATCAACCGTTCAAGGTTGTTTGCATCAGCCCCGGGGTTGGCATTTTCAGGAACTTCAACCTTCCCATCCTCTTGCGGTTCATGGTTGCCACGAATATTCCTCCTTTGACGACTAGCGTTTTCCCTCACCATCTGTGAGAGGGAGTTGGGAAGAATAGAAAAGAGAAGTTTAGATTGATCCCCCCAACTATATTAATCAAGGTGTATGAACTAAATATCTTCTTTCATTAATTTCAGCCTATGAGAGGATGTGAACAAATGCCGAAGCATCTCACATCTCTCTACTATGTGTGGATGTGGATATTCGCCGAAGCGTCCCACAACTCACACCAGCACACAAACACAAGCAATCATCGCAAAAGTTCAACACACCACTCCTATTCACGCTACTACGATTTAAATGTTCCTATTACAGCTTATTCAATGGGAATCCTAAACCTAATCATGTGAACTGGTGCTGTTCCCGCCGGGTGATGGGCGTGGTCCATCGGACACCTTAATGGGGTTAAGTGCACTCCCACGTGGTGGTGAACGAGTACTTATGCATGTCGTGCTCCTGATCACCAGCATCTATAAATAGGACATGAAAAGCATTAGAGAAGGAAGAAAATACTTCAAAACTTCAGAAGCTATGAAGCAAGAAAGCAAAAGTGTTGTTGTCCGAAAGAAGAGAAGAGAGGGGCTGAAAATAGCACTTTGCGGTGGCTGAATTGACAAGAAAAGTGCAGCAGCAAGCAATTTTCAAAAATAGAATTTTATAGGGGTGTGCCTATGTGTTTTAGAGTGTCCATTCCACCTAGGCTTGTGTCCTACGGTCAACGTGGCTCTGATACCAATCTGTGGCACCCGGTTCTTAAAACAGAACCAAGTTAATGCATATGTGTGCTCAGGATGTTCATCACACATATACATGTAATCCACAAACTGAATTCAGAATATAACCATGAACAAATAGTGTTTAAGTACTTTATTACATCGACTAATTGTCTCAGTTATGAATCTCTAACTTATTCTTGCAGCGGAAGTCTCTAAACGACAGCGGAAATAACTAAATAGCAGCGACTCCATCTTCAACTCCACAGGCATGTTGACGGTAGTTCACACGCCTAGTACTCCACACGATCTCGATGTACTCTTCTCCTGTAGCTGATGTTTATGTGATAATGCAAGGGTGAGTACATGTCGTACTCAGCAAGTGAGGGAAAAGTATGAAATGTAGCTTACAACAAGGTATGGAATAAAAAGGCGCATTGCAGCAAGCGAATTTTATTTCATAGACATGGTAAAAACAGCAACTATTTCTAGGTGAATTTAATCCCAACATATATCCATGTAAAACAGCAACATTCCTCCATCATAATTCACCAATTATCAGGTCTCAACCAACCATTAATCTTTCTCAAGTTCATCTCATGCTCATAAATATTCATAACAATCTCATATTCGTATAACCGAAACCAAACTCATTATCATGACTCAAAACAGTCCCAAAACCAATCCCAATGACCATACCATTACCATGCCGAACATCCATCCCATGTTTTCCCTCTAATCATGGAAGTTGGCCAGGCGCTCGTGACCGTAAGCTCGGCTATCATGATAGTTTTAGAATCTGCTAAGTTTGCACCTCTTTACCCACAAGTTTGTGATTTCGTCACCCGTCGGCGACTGCAGAACCTCCATTATACCAGTACACAACCGTCGGTGTATGGCCAAGAGATCACAAAATAGCCTTTACAAAGGGGCTACTAAATGTATGGACTCACAGAGGTTTCACCGGCAGGCTCGAATCACCATTCTCCCATCCACGGGCCCCCTTTTGTGCCATGCAGTTCCCAGGGCAGTCCCTCTCGACTCCAATTCCCCGCGCCATCCACGGTCCATAACAAGCTAGCAACACACCAAATTAGTCAGCTAAGCCGCACCCATCTTTGGCCTTATGGTGGCACTGTTTTCCTGGCATGTGCTGGCATGAACCGGTCCTTAGATCCACGGCAAGTAAACCACCATCTCATTCAGCAACATCCACGAACCAAGCTTGCCTAGATCTCCCCCGATTCCATGCTCATTAACATCATCATATTCTCATCATCATTATTCATATGAGTGCAGTAGCTAACCATGTTTTAATTCCGCTTCCCGTATCCCGTAGATTAAGCGAAGCAAAATGGAAAAACAACCATACCCGACTCATCAACTTTCCCGACGACAAGGATGGTTAACAAAACTAGTAAACTCCTATAACCGGGTATCCCATTAAGTTGACTCAAGCATACGAGTTTTCGCAAACAAAACAGTTTCCAAAACATGGGATCAATATGGTCAAGGGGCACTTGCCTTGCTCCCGTGGCTCTTGTTGCTCAAGCGTCTCGAAGTCTTGGTGCTGTAGTTCTTCGTAGATGGCCTCTTGAGCTTGTACTTCTACTCATGACCACACACATACAAAATTTACAGCATCAATCATCATGCACAAACTTTACTCAAGATGCAATGGAGTAGATGGATGCAAATCCTATGGTGCTGTTTTATTAAACCAGTTTGTACGTGTTCTTGCATGTTTTAATGGGCTTTCATGGGGTTTTATGATGAACAAGGGTGTAAGGATCAAGTATGGACGTGGTGATGATCTTGACTCAAGATCTAGATCAATTCCACCATCAAAAACTGATCAAAATATGATCTGTCCACACAAAAAAAGTTTCTGTTCGAAGGGAGCGAAGAAAACGGATGCGTAGTTTCACGCCCTCAATTTCGTGGAAAACCACGGAACCGAGAACTGATGCATATGTGTTCCCAGGATGTTTATCACACATACACATATGTTCCACAAACTGAGTTCAGAATATATATTACAACGAATAACAAGGTTTTATTACAATGTGTCATGAGTCTTGGACTCATTGTAACACCCCAAAATCTGTAAAAGGAGGGAATTTAAAAATTTTGGACATATTGCATGTGGTGCAGAAATTTAAATTCAAACTGGAATTCAAATTCAAATCAAAACAGAAAAGAAAAGGAAAAAGAAAAAGAAAACCTCAGCCGGCCAGTGGGCCGAAACCCGCCAGCCGGCCCACTATTCCCCCGCGCCAGGCCACAACCACGCGCCCTCTCTTCCTGTCAATGACACGCGGGGCCCGCGTGTCATCTCCTACCTCCGGCGCGCGCCAACCGACCGGACTCTTCCCCGCGCCCGATCGCAACCGAACTCTGGAAACCCGCGCCCCTGGCCCGAATTCTGGTCCCGAACGTCTCCAACTCGATCGCAACCGACCACCTCCCTCCCTCGCCTATATAAACATCGATATCGCCCTGTTTTTTTCCCCTGATCGGCCGTTCTTCTCTCCGGTGAGAACCAAAGATTCAATCCCCATTTTCTTTCGATCATTGCACGGATTATCTGATCTAACGCGCTGATCGTGCTCCACCGCCCCCAGGGAGCCCTGCACGTGAAGAAAACGACAAGTTTCGCGCCCTAGCAGCTGTTCCGACGTACACCGAAGATCGTCGCCGTTGAAGCTCGCCGCCGACCGACTTCCAGGACCTCCGAGTGTTGGAAAACCCCTCGGTGAGCGTCCCCTACCCCTCCGCAGCCGATCCATGCAAAAAAGATGCGAGTTCTAACGTGTAGCGGCAAAAGCCGAGGCTGCGCCGGCGAGATCGCCACCCCCGCCGCCGGGCGTCGCCGCACGCGCGGGCTGGCTCCGGCCAGGGCGACGTGGCCACTTGAGGGCCGTCTATTTTAAATCGCACGGTAGAATCAAAACCCGCGCGTACCGGTTCGGCGATCTAATCTGTGCCGTCTGTTTTAAATCGGAAGGTCCACGTTAGCCCCGCGTTATAAAGGCCGGGATTCTTACGCGCTACCCCCTGGGGATCTCAGAAAACATGAGCTAGCCCCGGAAACTTCTGATCTAGCCCCTGGAACTTCAGAAATTTGTGTAAATTCAATTAAAAATCAGTTTTAGCCCCTGGACTTAATAAAAATTAGGAAAACCTCTCTGTTATGTGTAGTTAGACCCCTGGAAATTTATGAAATAATAAATTAGACCCTGCAGTAGGGTGGATTTACCTTTTTGACCCTATATGATATTAAATTCAGAAATTTGAATATGTGATTAGGATTTAAATTTAAAAGGTGAGGCAAACACATTGTAAATTCAAATTTAAACTCTACTAGCACTTGGAAAACTTTAGAATGAGTTAAAAATAGATTTTAGGCTGAAATGAATTCTGTCTAAATGATATTTATATTTATTAGTTCTAGAAACATATTTTAGGCTAGGAAATAATTCTAAAAACTAGTAAAATAAATTTAATTTGTTCCACATCAGAGAGGAAGTTCAAAGATATATTATTGAACATTTTAGATCAGAACCTATTCTGTTTAGATGATGTGTCTTACTATTTTCATAATAAAACTCACTTTTAGGCATAGAAAATAAATCTGAAAAATATAGGAAAATAGGTATGCATAATTAGAAAATGATAAATGAAGTCTCCAAATCCAAAAACTTCAGTTTAGGATTTGGTAGAAGATCTGAAAACCTAATTGGAGTAGGAAATACCTTTTATACAAACTTTGTGGCTAAGAAATGTAATAATTAAATATAAAGAATTTGTTCAAATTGGAACTTCATATATAGTGTGCAAATAGAAATCTGAACATAGAAGTTAGAAATAATATACATATGTTTAAAGGTGAATGTAGGCCAAAAATAAACACATGTAGAGTAACCACAACACTTAGAAATGTGAATGACTTTCATAGGTATGTATGTGTGGTTTGTATGAAGTGAAAGTGTGAACTATGTCTTATGGATTGTTGTTTTCTTTTGCTATGTGTATTGGCATGAATAGAACCTGCCCCAGAGCAAGTTCTCCCCTTCCAAGACCAGGACTTTCCATTCCCAGAGCAGTAGGAAGAAGGCAAGTGTCCTTGACCACTTTGATCCTATACTAGGATGTGTAGCTAGAATTATTTGCATTGTCAATTGAAATATGAAACCCATGTTAGGAAGTTTCCCTAGAATTGCATTACCTTGTTTCCTTGTAGCTTGGGTTGGGAATTATTTTATCATGTCATTTACTTATATGCTTATGCTTAGCCATGCTTAGAATGGGATAATTGGGAAATGAGATCATCAATTTATTTACCTTACTCTTGAATTGAGATATCATGAGTTATGTAGAGGTAGAGATCGAGGCAAGTTGGATGATTTGGTTGGTGCTGGGTGCACGAGACTCGGGTTTGTGTTTAGTACTTGCCTGGATCCTAAGGACCGGTTCATGGAGCATGTAACCTGGCTTTACCGTGCCAACCACATGCTGAGATGGGGCAGCTTGGCCAATTAAGTAGGTGTATCCCCGGCGTAGTGTAAGGGCCTCAGTTTTTGACACACATTTGCAGTGTTCATCACCACACCACACACCTCATTTGAGGAAGAATGATGAACACAAATGAAGAGCAAGTAACAATTATCAACATGCTCATTAGAGAACAAACTTACACATTGCAAAAGTGGTATTTCCCACATGTGATATAGATGGGTTGGACATATGAAAACTCCTACACTTTGCTAAGGATGTCCATGCCAAGTTTCACCCAAATTCAAAACCTTTTTGAGGTCATTTTGGGTATAGATAGGAAGAGGGCAGTTTGAAACCATATTCAAATTCAAACTGTTTTTATCCCATGAATTTAGAAGTGGAAGGCATATTCTTACTCAGCACATTTTTGTGAGCTCACACACCAATTTTCACTCCATTTGGAGTTGATCTTGACATGAGCTAAGGGGGAGAAATTCAAACTTTATTTGAATTTCAAACTGAACTTGTGCTGAAATTCATTCAAACCAAACCTCATTTGAACTTTGATCAATTCAAATGGCTCATGGGTGAATAATTTGAATTGCCAAGGGTAGTATGGGGTTCACTGTTTACAACAGTGATTAGGAGTAAATTTCAGAGGTTAAAACTGGAGGTGGGACCCACATGTCAGCCACTGCTCAGATCAAACCGACTGAGACTTTTTCACTCGGGTCGCCGAGCCGCAGCGGTGATCGCCACCGAGGCCAGCCGCCGCGCCACCAGCTGCTTGCCCACGCGCGGGCGTGAGGCGGTGCAGAGCCTTCTTAAGGCGCCTGCCCCCTCCTCGGCCGAGGCACCACCGTTCTTCCCCGCAAGAACTCAGCGCCGGCCGAAAACTTCCGCAGCTCGGACTTGATCGGAGAACGCCGATCGCAGCTCCCTCCTTCCACTCCAGAGCCCCAGCAAGGTACTAGAGACCTTCCTCCATCCTCCCCGTTGCTAGAATTTGGTTGAAACCGATTGATATCGGCTGTGCCGAAAGATCAAATTCGGGACTTGGAACCGCCGCACCTCGGGCTCTCGTGGACAGCCCAACCAGGGTGTTGTCACGCCCGAGCCAAGCCACCCTTGGACGCGCGGGTGACCAGTGCTGCTCATCCCCGAGCCACAGCTCGAGTGGATGCTCACCGACGGCGAATTTCCATTTTTCCCCTTTCTGTGTGCAGAACGACCTTCGGGTACGATTCTGTTTAATTCGTGCTCTAGAAAGGATTATAGGGCCTCAGGCCGCTCTCACACGAGCTAGACACGGTAACGTACAAGTTGCCTTCACAACTCTGGGCCGGAGAACCTCTGTGCCCGGCGTAATTTGAGGTCTACTAATGGCGGAACGAACGGGCGGCATCGGGCGCACGGTGAGGGCCTATTTCGGGCCTTCCCCGAGCTGCCTCAAGCTCATGTCGACCTTCTCTAAGGTCCACTGATGCTCCCCGACCGGTTTCCCATGTAGCTGAGGTGCTAGGGTAGTCAGCCGACATGGCCGAAGTCGTTCTGAGGTGGCGGCTCATCGCCGACCATGCTCTGGCTGTTGTCATGAGCAGCTGACCATCGCATCCTGTCCCCCGAGTAAAAGTATGCAGGGGTGGCCAGAATCGAGAAGTTTGGAGCTGTACAGCAGCCGGCGGCGAGCTCTCCGGCGAGATCCCTCGGCGGCGAGGCGCGGGTGTCGCGAGGTTGAAGAAGGGGGTGGGCCCCAGCTGTCAGCGGGAGATATTTTGAATCGGGATCCGGCTGCGGCCGGGATCGGGTGTGCTGGCGCGCAAAATCCTTGTGGGCCGCGATGTGCCATCGCCTAGGCGCGCGACGCGTGTCCCCTGGGCCCACGCGCGAGTTTAAACTTTTCCCCGATTTTCAGATTTCCTTCAAACTTCAAATCATCATAACTTTGGCTAGAAACCTCCAAATTGAGTGAACCAAATTTTGCTGGATTCAGCTCTCTGAGTACTTTCCAGAAAATCAAGTTTCACTTCATGAAATTCCTCTCCAGAATTAATTCCTCAAAGTTTAAACTGTTAGGAATTTTAACTGGAGAATCCTTTGGAGGAAAATCCTGAAATTTTGCTGAGATGTTCACCAAAATATCCCTGAACTACCATAAAAATTTCAGATCCATTTGAGCTCATTTAATCCACCTAATGGTGTGATTAGTGAAACTGTTCCAGAGAAAATAGAAAATGTTCAGAAACATTTTCAGAATTTTCTCTGAAATTGTTTAGCTCATATCTTTAGTTAGAGACTTCCAAATTAAGTGAGACCAACTCCATTAGAACCCTCTGAAAATCTAGTTTTCAGAAAGTCATAGTTTGTTTCATGAAAATTCCTAGAACACCCTAAGAGTTCCAATTAAGGTCAAGGACATAATGAATTGTGGAGGGCTCAAATGAGCTTTGCTGCAACTAAAACTTGACCAAGTCTCTGTTTAGGTTGTAACCAAGCCACAGCAAAAGTTTCACAGTCATTAGGTCTGTCTAGCAAGGGTTATAGACTTCACAACTTCAAAGTTAATACAAATGCATTTAAGTTGATACATATATTGCTCTTATCATGTAGTCGCTAAGGTCGAGGAGGAACCCGAAGTCCTAGACTTCGTAACTCCGGAGGAGCAGCTAGCCTACGACCAAGAGCAGCAAGGCAAGCTCCGGTTTGCATTAACCTTTTTACAAATTTTTATTGTTTTGAGCACATACTTGTTTCCTTTATTCTGTGCATTAGAGTCTTGTTTGGAAGCCCCACTGCATAGCCAAGAGAACCATGGGTTGGGTTTAGGATTGCAAACCCCGTTAGCTACTGCATTGCTAGGATAGAGTAGGATTCGGTACAAGTCGAGTAGTTGGAACTACTCGCGAGAATAGGCTAGAGGCACATTGCTCGGGTAGAGATAGCACATGATACACATGGCAAGAAAATGAGACCGAGCGGAGAATAAGGGCAGCAGGACTTTGGGGCCTGTGTGCTGTAGCTCCGCTTGTGTCGATTGAGGACCGAGCCGTGTGCGGGCCTGTTGAACAAGCTAGAATAGTACCGAAGACCTACCGGCTATATGGGAACCGGGAAACTGATGTAACTCGGGTAGCTGGGTATTGAGGCATTTCCCGTCGTTCAGAGGGTAGGTTGAGAGCTCGAGGTGTAAATCGGCTGGCGGCACAGAGATGCGCGTGCAGGGACCTCTTGCTCGGGACGATGGGACCGGTTCAATATTTGGCTGACGAGTGAAAGGTAGTTGCGTACTGCGTCCGTGATGGTTGTTGTAGGCAACATTGAGTACGGGCGTACGTGACGGGTTGTTCGGGTAACCCTGCAGGTGTAAATCGATTATAATCGCCGTCCCTCGCGGTCAGTGAGTACCACTTGTTCACTGTACCGTGACGTAGAAAGAACAGGCTAGTTACATGTTAAAATGTTGCTGATTGAAAGCTGGACATTGATTGTTAATGATATGCTGTAGCTTAGAGCTAACTAAAGTTCTTTTCAACTTTGGGCAAAGTACATGAGAGAAATGCGTTTCTTGTTTGATTGCGGCTCTCTCATGTGCCTTAGCGTAAGGTTCTCCACAACCTGCTGCTAAAACTTGAAAGTAAGGTTCTACTAATTAGGCGAGTCCTTGCAAATGATTTTTACCTCATGTAACCCATTACCCTCATGTAGAAGTTCCATGTTTAGGTGAGACGAGTCAGACTTGCTGAGCCTTCGTGCTCACTGCTTGTGTTTGAAGCTTTTGCAGGGTTCTATGAGGAAGGGACTCCCGAAGAGGAGACGGAACCCCAGGAGGGGAACCCCGTCGAATGGGAGTCGTGCACGCCGCAGAGTTAGTGTGTGTGTGTGTGCTAGCAAGGACACGTTCGAGGGCTGAACGTGACTTGACGCGTAGTCTACGCCCGCGAGTGTGGACTAAACTTATTTTGATGTAAACAGGTTCATAGAACTGTTTATGTAATAAACTTCTGCTTCCGCTTTATACCTTTGACGTGTGTTATACGGTGCTGTGCAACGCAGCACCCCTCAGCGTGATCCTGGCTCGACAGGACCAATGGGGTCGTGTCAGCGTGGTATCAGAGCTCGCTTGAGGTTTAACACAGTACAAAGGTCTTCTTTTTCAAAAATCCAGTGAGGAACGAGTTAGTAGCCCGTATAAGGATGTTATTAGTATATAGAAAGTGGCTTATTAACCTATTTGTTATGTCGAAAAAATCGTGCATCTCGGGACGTTCATGTCTTGGGGGGTGCACGTAAGCGCTGTCCACCAGTGCGCACAAGCTGAAGGGTGGAGCCCCACGGGTGGCAGGTAACCCGACCCGCTTTAGTATCCTCTACGACTCTTCATGTTGTTTGGGGTATTCGAGCAACGTCTGTCCCTGGCGTGCGTGGTGCAACATGGGAGACCCGTCACGTGGTCTGAAACGTGAACACGTAACTCAAGGCGTGTTTGGCTTGAGAACATCCGGGCGAGTGGTGACGGCCGGGTGTACGAACTGTATGGATTCCGGGCTCGGTGTGCAGCCGAGTCTGATGATTGTTTGAGTTTCTGCAGGTAGCCTGACCATGAAACGGTAGACGTGTAGCATCCGTGTGCGAGTGACGTTTAGTGCCACTGAAATAACGAAGCCGGCTAAGTCCGGTATAGGTTTTTCTTTGTGAGGACGTAGTGCTGACATAATTTGGTGAAGCATCGACGTCACACCCCACTAAATGAACAACTTCATTGTAAAACTTGAAAGTTTTGATCCAAAGTAGTAAAACATGATGTAACTCCTTCCCTTGTACAGGATATTCAAAGTTAACAAGTTTTCAACTTATAGGATGTTAAGGACAGAGCACTCTGTTTTCAGCTGAATCAAGGCTGGAGTTAATCAGAGGTTAGAGGTTGAGTTCTTTCGAGGTTGGGGTCGTATGATACATTTCTGGAAAGCTTTGGAAGAGTTTTACAACTTTTCTGTTGAGGTCCAGAGGTGTTTCATCACTTAACCAATCGAAAAATGCAGTAGAGTTGAAACTGTCCAGAAAACAGGACAGAGCAAAGACTCTCTGTAGACTCTCTGTAAAATAAGCATAACTTCCTGCATAAAAATCCAAAAATAGAAAATGAGGTAATTCTGGAAAGCTGATGAGATGGGTTACAACTTTGTAACAGAAAGTTTTGTCAGATTAGGAATGTAATTAACTGGGATTCTTGGATCAAATCAGTACCTAAGGCAGGGAGGTGCTGTCCAATTGTTCCCAGAAATTCTGTTAACTTCGACATCTCATAACTTTTGAACCAGGACAGATTTTAGGCCAAGCAAATACTTTATGGAAAGCTATTGGAGTTAGCTTTAACTTTGATGTTGAGCTCCAGAACTGGTTTTGCTTTTAACCTGGCCTAAATCAGGTAGAAATGGAAACTGGTCAGGGCTGTCATGGGAACAGCAGATCAGCAGTCAAATTTGTTTAAAAATTTGAACTATGTTTCCAAGTGTTATGGGTTCAATGACATATCTTATGTTATAACTCAATGGTTTACTGTTTAAATAAATATTTGACATTTCTCAAATATATTTTTACAGATGGCAGCAGATAAACAGTTGGAAAACGGGTGGGTAGTTTCCCACTGTTCTGACCGTAGCGGCTACCCGCGAGCATTGTGGCAAATGCTCCAATATTTCGGGTACAACCAGATGCCGCGATACTTCGCCAAGGAAGAAGGCGAAGAGGGGAACAAGACGTGGACGATCCATGTCGAGGTTCCTGCAGGACCTACGCCACCCGGTTGGGTGCCATTCACCGTCACGGTGAGAGGAAGACAACAGGAAGGGATGTGGCAAGTGGCAGCCCGTGACACTATGTCACGTTTCTGCCAACTACACGTGCAGGCTATGGAGGGCACTCCATACGCACTCGTTCCGGTGGAGGGACGAGCTCAGCATGTATGGGAAGAGAGGTACCTGGAGGCAACAGACCCGAGTTGCCCAAGGTACAACCCCGCGGAGGCAAATCTCAGCCTCCAAATGAGGGCGGGAAACGCTGTGATGGACAGCCAAGCTGTTCATACGGAGCATCTCGCCACAAAGCTCAAGGAGAGCACAAGCCGTGGAGATCATTTCGAGAGTGCTCACAGCGCACTCCGCAATGTGCTCCTTCCGACGATCAAGCGACTGAATGAACAACACAATCAGTTGCGTCGTCTGAAGAAGGCAAAGAAGAAGAGCCGTGTTGACATTGCGGCGTTGCAAGAGCTGGTGCAGACCCTAACCCAGCAGAATGAGGACCTTGCTCAAGAGCGGGACGACGCTATCGAGGAAGGCCAAGGCTGGGAAGAGGACTACAACCAAGCTATGGACGAGGTGCATGCTTTGCAGGACCTCGTGCCCCCGGTGTTAGGCATACCAGTAGTCTTGGGTCTTCCAGCAATGGGAGAACCCGGGATGGGAGAAGAGGTGGTAGACCCAGAGCCACCAGCAGAGGTACCGGAGGAGGACGACCCCCAGGAGGTCGAATTCTACTCCGAGTAGGGAGTTACGGTTGCCAAGTAGGGCAGCTAGGGTAGCGTAACCCAACTTTTGTAATCGGTGACATGTCGTGTAGACAGTAGCGTATGTATAGGTAGTGACGACATGAGCACGACTTCTCGGAGATCCGAGAATAATGTATCTTGTATAAAGTTTCTGCTTTATCAATATATGTGAATGTTGTGCGAATTAATCATGTGTCACTTCAATACCTACTGTTGCGTATGGAATTTTAAGTAAGACATGTGCTAATTGCTGCTATTTTGAATTTCAGAATGACGCGTACTCGTGCCAACCCTGACGTTGGGGGTACCAGTCAAGGGGGAGAGACCTCCCAACCACCTCCCGAGGACTCCTCGGGACAGCAGCAGCAACAGCAACAGCAAACACCGCCACCGCCACTGCCGACGGTTACAATGGCCGACATTGTCGCGGCAATGGCGGGTTCACATCAGCAGCACACGGAGCTGCTGCAAACTTTAATTGCGAATATGTCTCGCCCAGAGAGACGTCAGGACCGTGAGGAGCGTCAACAGAGCTCCTACTCCGACTTCCTGGCAACTCATCCCCCTGTATTCTCAAGGGCGGATGAACCACTTGACGCGGACAACTGGCTCCGCGCCATAGAAATGAAGTTCGGGCTGCTCCAAATCAGCGAGCAGCGCAAGACTCAGTTCACGGTCCAGCAGCTCCAAGGATCCGCGAGCGCGTGGTGGGCCAACTTCTGTGCTTCACAACCCACCGACCGAGTGATGACCTGGACGGAGTTCCGGATGGCCTTCAGGGCCTATCATATACCTCCAGGTTTGATGAAGAGGAAGACACAGGAGTTCTTACACCTGCAACAAGGGAGCCGGAACGCGCTGGAATATTCCAGGGCGTTCAACGATCTCGCGCTCTACGCGTCGTTTCACGCAGATACGGACGAGAAGCGGCGGGACCACTTTTACCAGGGGCTTAACCCGCTCCTGAAGGACAAGTTAGCGATGTTCAATCGCGGCAGCCTCAACGACATCATTGATGCTGCGATTGTTCAGGAGGACTCCGGCAAGGAGTTAGCGGCGGCAGAGAGAAAGCGAAGCGCGCCGCAGAGCAGTGGAGAAGGAGGCGGTCCTTCCCAGAAGTTTCGGATGGTGAATCGCCCACCATCAGGTCCACGCTGGCAACCACCACAACGGTCGATGCCGTTCCGCAGTCGGCCGTACTCTTCACCGGCATTCCGGCCGGCACTGCCAGCACCACCGCAACCACAACAGCAGCCACGGGCGATGCCGCGTGCGTTTGCACCTCAGCAACGCATGCCGGGCTTTCGTCCACCGAGTACTCCACCAGCAGCGGCCACATGTTACAAGTGTGGTCGTCCAGGACACTTCGCGAGCAGTTGCCCGGACAGGCAAGGCGGCGGAGTGGCACCACAGTTTTCGGGGAGGAATCAACCCCGGAACCCTACTAATGCGCGGCGGGCAAACCCTAGGCCCGACACTGTCCACCAACTTGCCATTGAGGACGTGCCGGAGGGCGAGCCAATCCTTGCGTGTATGTTCCAACTCCACCAGCATCCCGCTATAGTACTGTTTGATTCAGGCGCCACGCATAATTTTATTAGCCAAGCTTTCATTGCTAAACACAGTTTGCCAATACTACCCACCGATAGTCCATATTTAATTTGTTCACCGGGTGGGAAGATTTCAGCAAGCGTAATGGTCTCCAAAGCACCATTATGCTTAGCGGGTAGAGTGTACCCCACGTCTCTCATTATCTTAGAGGGACAGAAGGTCGATGTCATCCTAGGGATGTCGTGGTTAACCTGCCACGGCGGTGTTTCAGACACCGTCCTTCGAGTCGTGCACTTAAACTCAGAGGTGCACTTTCTCACTCATTATTTCTAGACAGTCCAGAAATAAAACTTTCAAGTGTCTATCAGTCCACAACTATCAGATTGGAAGACATTCCAGTGGTCCGAGAGTTCCCTGATGTATTCCCGGATGATTTACCGGGAATGCCACCCGATAGAGAGGTGGAGTTCAAGATTGAACTTACACCAGGAACCGTGCCAATATCCCGAAGGCCGTACAAGATGGCGCCCAAGGAGTTGGCTGAACTGAAGACTCAGCTCACGGACCTTCTGGAGAAGGGTTTTATTAGGCCGAGCTCCTCGCCATGGGGCTGTTCGGCATTATTTGTCAAGAAGAAGGATGAGACGTTGCGGCTTTGCATGGACTACCGTCCATTAAATGCCGTAACCATCAAGAACAAGTACCCGTTGCCACGGATCGACATGTTGTTTGATCAGTTGGTCAAAGCAAAGATCTTTTCCAAGATGGATTTAAGATCCAGGTACCATCAGATTAAGATAAGGGTGGAGGACATTCCAAAGACAGCTTTCTCGACAAGGTACGGACTTTTTGAGTACCTGGTCATGTCCTTCGGCCTCACCAATGCTCCAGCTCACTTCATGTACTTAATGAACTCGGTGTTCATTTCGGAGCTGGACAAGTTTGTCGTGGTCTTCATCGACGACATCCTGGTATATTCCAAGTCGGAGGAAGATCACAAGAAACATCTGCGTATTGTCTTTCAACGGCTGCGGGATCACAAGTTATACGCAAAATTCAGCAAATGCAAATTTTGGATATCGCAAGTGCCTTTACCTCGGGCATATCATCTCAGCGGAAGGTATCGCTGTGGACCCGAGCAAGATCACGCAAGTGCTGAATTGGAAATCCCCGAGAACTGTTCATGAGGTACGGAGTTTCCTCGGACTCGCGGGATATTATCGGAGGTTCATTCTGAACTTCTCGAAGATTGCCAAGCCAATGACAGAGCTGCTGAAGAAGGCTACCAAATATGTTTGGAGTCCAACATGTGAAGCAGCATTCAAGGCTTTAGTCAAGCACCTGACATCAGCACCGGTTTTGGCGCATCCAGACACAACAAAACCGTTCGATGTGTACTGCGATGCATCCGGCATTGGGCTCGGATGTGTGCTGATGCAAGACCGAAGGGTGGTCGCGTATGGGTCACGGCAGCTTAGGAACCATGAGCAGAATTATCCAACTCACGATTTGGAGCTCGCTGCCGTGGTACTTGCACTAAAAATGTGGAGGCACTACCTACTCGGTAACCTCGTACATTTATATACCGATTACAAAAGCCTCAAGTACATATTCACTCAGAAGGAGTTGAACATGAGGCAGCGAAGATGGTTAGAATGGATAAAGGATTATGAAATAGAGATCCATTATCATCTGGGCAAGGCAAACGTAGTGGCAGATGCGCTGAGCCGCAAGTCACACGTCAATAATCTGACCATCACACCGTTGGAAGAGAGCGAACCACCACTACATGTGATTCCACACGGAGCTCTCTACAACCTAGCTTTGATCCCCACCATCCGTGAAGAGATAGCGGCAGCCCAGAAGAATGACAAGGGCATGTCACATTTACGGAGACGTGTAGACAGTGGGGAGTTGAAATGTTTCCGGAAGGACGGAGACGGCGTCCTATGGTTCAAGGACCGGATCGTCGTACCCCGAAACCCGGAGTTACGGAAGAAAATCTTTGATGAGGCTGACTTATCAAAGTTTTCTATTCACCCCGGCAGCAACAAAATGCATCAAGAACTCAGAAGCAAGTTTTGGTGGACACGGATGAAGCGTGAGACTGCAAAATACGTGTCCGAGTGTGATACATGTCGAAGGGTGAAGGCAGATCATATGCGGAAACCGGGACTGCTGCAACCACAGGGCATTCCTGCCTGGAAGTGGGAGGACGTGAGCATGGATTTTGTCGTCGGTTTACCCACCACCTTACAGAAACATGATTCGGTGTGGGTGATCGTCGATCGGCTCACCAAAGTTGCCCATTTCATCCCGGTCAACACCAACTACAACGCCAAGAAGTACGCTGAACTGTACATCTCACGGATCCTATGCTTGTACGGCGTACCCCGTACTATCATATCGGATCGGGGCACCTTATTTGTGTCCCGTTTTTGGGAGCAGCTGCACGCTGCCTTGGGGACGAAGCTGATCCGTAGTTCAGCCTACCACCCCAGACAGATGGACAAACCGAGCGGGTAAATCAGATTCTAGAAGACATGCTACGAGCTTGCGCTATCGACCACGGCAAGAATTGGGATGATCACTTGCCGTTAGCCGAGTTCTCGTACAACAATGGGTACCAAGCCAGCATCAAGATGGCGCCCTACGAGGCGCTATACGGAAGAAAATGCTGCACACCATTGAACTGGTGTGAGTCTGGCGAAAGGGTTACCTTCGGGATTGACCTTGTCAACAACGCGGAAGAAAAGGTTCGACTAATTCAAGCGAACCTAAAAGCCGCTTAATCCCGTCAGAAACAGTATGCGGACCGGAGAAGGCACCCATTACAATTCAAAGTTGGAGATCACGTATATCTACGGGTGTCTCCAATGAAGGGCGTAAACAGATTTGGGGTGAGAGGAAAGTTGGCACCCCGATTCATCGGTCCGTTTCAGATTACCGAGAGATGTGGATCAGTGGCATACCGGCTAAAGTTACCAGAAGCACTTTCCGGTGTGCACGACGTCTTTCACGTTTCCCAGCTGAGGAAATGTCTCAAGCTATCAACTACCGTTCAGCTGGAAGACATTGAAGAACTGCAACCGGATCTCACCTATCGGGAGGAACCGGTGCAGATTATTGATGAAAAGGCCCGAACCACACGCAACCGTACGTTGTGGTTCTACAAGGTTCTATGGAGTAATCACTCCATGGACGAAGCGACATGGGAGAGCGAAGAATTCCTTCGCACTAACTACCCCGACATTTTCACGTCGCATATCCGGTAATTTTCCACCGTCCTCTCTCTCATTTTCACCTTATAATCTCGGGACGAGATTCTTTTAAGGGGGGAGGAATGTAAGGGCCTCAGTTTTTGACACACATTTGCAGTGTTCATCACCACACCACACACCTCATTTGAGGAAGAATGATGAACACAAATGAAGAGCAAGTAACAATTATCAACATGCTCATTAGAGAACAAACTTACACATTGCAAAAGTGGTATTTCCCACATGTGATATAGATGGGCTGGACATATGAAAACTCCTACACTTTGCTAAGGATGTCCATGCCAAGTTTCACCCAAATTCAAAACCTTTTTGAGGTCATTTTGGGTATAGATAGGAAGAGGGCAGTTTGAAACCATATTCAAATTCAAACTGTTTTTATCCCATGAATTTAAAAGTGGAAGGCATATTCTTACTCAGCACATTTTTGTGAGCTCACACACCAATTTTCACTCCATTTGGAGTTGATCTTGACATGAGCTAAGGGGGAGAAATTCAAACTTTATTTGAATTTCAAACTGAACTTGTGCTGAAATTCATTCAAACCAAACCTCATTTGAACTTTGATCAATTCAAATGGCTCATGGGTGAATAATTTGAATTGCCAAGGGTAGTATGGGGTTCACTGTTTACAACAGTGATTAGGAGTAAATTTCAGAGGTTAAAACTGGAGGTGGGACCCACATGTCAGCCACTGCTCAGATCAAACCGACTGAGACTTTTTCACTCGGGTCGCTGAGCCGCAGCGGTGATCGCCACCGAGGCCAGCCGCCGCGCCACCAGCTGCTTGCCCACGCGCGGGCGTGAGGCGGTGCAGAGCCTTCTTAAGGCGCCTGCCCCCTCCTCGGCCGAGGCACCACCGTTCTTCCCCGCAAGAACTCAGCGCCGGCCGAAAACTTCCGCAGCTCGGACTTGATCGGAGAACGCCGATCGCAGCTCCCTCCTTCCACTCCAGAGCCCCAGCAAGGTACTAGAGACCTTCCTCCATCCTCCCCGTTGCTATAATTCGGTTGAAACCGATTGATATCGGCTGTGCCGAAAGATCAAATTCGGGACTTGGAACCGCCGCACCTCGGGCTCTCGTGGACAGCCCAACCAGGGCGTTGTCACGCCGGAGCCAAGGCACCCTTGGACGCGCGGGTGACCGGTGCTGCTCATCCCCGAGCCACAGCTTGAGTGGTTGCTCACCGGCGGCGAATTTCCATTTTTCCCCTTTCTGTGTGCAGAACGACCTTCGGGTACGATTCTGTTTAATTCGTGCTCTAGAAAGGATTAGAGGGCCTCAGGCCGCTCTCACACGAGCTAGACACGGTAACGCACAAGTTGCCTTCACAACTCTGGGCCGGAGAACCTCTGTGCCCGGCGTAATTTGAGGTCTACTAATGGCGGAACGAATGGGCGGCATTGGGCGCACGGTGAGGGCCTATTTCGGGCCTTCCCCGAGCTGCCTCGAGCTCATGTCGACCTTCTCTAAGGTCCACTGATGCTCCCCGACCGGTTTCCCAAGTAGCTGAGGTGCTAGGGTAGTCAGCCGACATGGCCGAAGTCGTTCTGAGGTGGCGGCTCGTCGCCGACCATGCTCCGGCCGTTGTCATGAGCAGCTGACCCTCGGATCCTGTCCCCCGAGTAAAAGTATGCAGGGGCGGCCAGAATCGAGAAGTTTGGAGCTGTACAGCAGCCGGCGACGAGCTCTCCGGCGAGATCCCTCGGCGGCGAGGCGCGGGTGTCGCGAGGTTGAAGAAGGGGGTGGGCCCCAGCTGTCAGCAGGAGATATTTTGAATCGGGATCCGGCTGCGGCCGGGATCGGGTGTGCTGGCGCGCAAAATCCTTGTGGGCCGCGATGTGCCATCGCCTAGGCGCGCGACGCGTGTCCCCTGGGCCCACGCGCGAGTTTAAGCTTTTCCCCGATTTTCAGATTTCCTTCAAACTTCAAATCATCATAACTTTGGCTAGAAAGCTCCAAATTGAGTGAACAAAATTTTGCTGGATTCAGCTCTCTGAGTACTTTCCAGAAAATCAAGTTTCACTTCATGAAATCCCTTATTTCTCCAGAATTAATTCCTCAAATTTAAACTGTTAGGAATTTGAACTGGAGAATCCTTTGGAGGAAAATCCTGAAATTTTGCTGAGATGTTCACCAAAATATCCCTGAACTACCATAAAAATTTCAGATCCATTTGAGCTCATTTAATCCACCTAATGGTGTGATTAGTGAAACTGTTCCAGAGAAAATAGAAAATGTTCAGAAACATTTTCAGAATTTTCTCTGAAATTGTTTAGCTCATATCATTAGTTAGAGACTTCCAAATTAAGTGAGACCAACTCCATTAGAACCCTCTGAAAATCTAGTTTTCAGAAAGTCATAGTTTGTTTCATGAAAATTCCTAGAACACCCTAAGAGTTCCAATTAAGGTCAAGGACATAATGAATTGTGGAGGGCTCAAATGAGCTTTGCTGCTACTAAAACTTGACCAAGTCTCTGTTTAGGTTGTAACCAAGCCACAGCAAAAGTTTCACAGTCATTAGGTCTGTCCTGCAAGGGTTATAGACTTCACAACTTCAAAGTTAATACAAATGCATTTAAGTTGATACATATATTGCTCTTATCATGTATTCGCTAAGGTCGAGGAGGAACCCGAAGTCCTAGACTTCGTAACTCCGGAGGAGCAGCTAGCCTACGACCAAGAGCAGCAAGGCAAGCTCCGGTTTGCATTAACCTTTTTACAAATTTTTATTGTTTTGAGCACATACTTGTTTCCTTTATTCTGTGCATTAGAGTCTTGTTTGGAAGCCCCACTGCATAGCCAAGAGAACCATGGGTTGAGTTTAGGATTGCAAACCCCGTTAGCTACTGCATTGCTAGGATAGAGTAGGATTCGGTACAAGTCGAGTAGTTGGAACTACTCGCGAGAATAGGCTAGACGCACATTGCTCGGGTAGAGATAGCACATGATACACATGGCAAGAAAATGAGACCGAGCGGAGAATAAGGGCAGCAGGACTTTGGGGCCTGTGTGCTGTAGCTCCGCTTGTGTCGATTGAGGACCGAGCCGTGTGCGGGCCTGTTGAACAAGCTAGAACAGTACCGAAGACCTACCGGCTATATGGGAACCGGGAAACTGATGTAACTCGGGTAGCTGGGTATTGAGGCATTGCCCGTCGTTCAGAGGGTAGGTTGAGAGCTCGAGGTGTAAATCGGCTGGCGGCACAGAGATGCGCGTGCAGGGACCTCTTGCTCGGGACGATGGGACCGGTTCAATATTTGGCTGACGAGTGAAAGGTAGTTGCGTACGGCGTCCGTGATGGTTGTTGTAGGCAACATCGAGTACGGGCGTACGTGACGGGTTGTTCGGGTAACACTGCAGGTGTAAATCGATTATAATCGCCGTCCCTCGCGGTCAGTGAGTACCACTTGTTCACTGTACCGTGACGTAGAAAGAACAGGCTAGTTACATGTTAAAATGTTGCTGATTGAAAGCTGGACATTGATTGTTAATGATATGCTGTAGCTTAGAGCTGACTAAAGTTTTTTTCAACTTTGGGCAAAGTACATGAGAGAAATGCGTTTCTTGTTTGATTGCGGCTCTCTCATGTGCCTTAGCGTAAGGTTCTCCACAACCTGCTGCTAAAACTTGAAAGTAAGGTTCTACTAATTAGGCGAGTCCTTGTAAATGATTTTTACCTCATGCAACCCATTACCTCATGTAGAAGTTCCATGTTTAGGTGAGACGGGTCAGACTTACTGAGCCTTCGTGCTCACTGCTTGTGTTTGAAGCTTTTGCTGGGTTCTATGAGGAAGGGACTCCCGAAGAGGAGACAGAACCCCAGGAGGGGAACCCCGTCGAGTGGGAGTCGTGCACGCCACAGAGTTAGTGTGCGTGTGTGCTAGCAAGGATACATTCGAGGGCTGAACGTGCACTTGATGCTTAGTCTACGCCCGCGAGTGTAGACTGAACTTATTTTGATGTAAACATGTTCATAACTTGTTTATGTAATAAAATTTCGCTTCCGCTTTGTACCTTTGACGTGTGTTATACGGTGCTGTGCAACGCAGCACCCCTCAGCGTGATCCTGGCTCGACAAGACCAATGGGGTTGTGTCACTACTCCACACCACCATCTCAGGATTCCAGCATTATGGTAGGCAACGGCGCACTCATGCCCGTCATACGGGTCGGTCATGCGACCATTGACACCACACGCTCACCCTTGCACCTCCGCAATGTCCTGATATCTCCCCACCTAGTCAAAAATCTCATATCTGTACGTGCTTTAACACGTGACAACTTCGTTTCTGTTGTTTTTGACCCTTTTGGCTTCTCTATTAAGGATTTCCGCACGGGGACAACACTGCTCCGATGTGATTCCAGCGGTTACCTATACCCTCTTCGGCAGTCCACCACTAATAAGAAGCCTCACCGGAGCCTCCTCACCATGCTCGACACCGACACATGGCATGCGCGCTTGGGCCATCCAAGCCATGGGCAGCTGCAACGTCTCCTTTCCAAGTTTCAGTTTCATTGCATAAAGTCTGATGTACACACATGCAATGCATGCCATGTTGGCAAGCATGTCAGACATCCATTCCCCACTTCCCAAACATATTCATTTGTTCCGTTCCAATTATTACATTGTGATGTGTGGACCTCTCCAATACCAAGTAATTCCGGGTTCAAATATTACCTTGTGATATTGGACGACTTCTCACACTTCACATGGACATTTCCTCTACACAACAAATCTGATGTTTTGCCCACCCTCATTTCCTTTCATGCCTTTGTACTCACACAATTTCAGCGGCCGATTTGTTGCCTTCGCACGGACAATGGAAAGGAATTTGACAATCACGCCATGCGGTCCTTCCTTACCTCGCACGGCATTGTCCTCCAACTCACCTGCCCATACACATCACCTCAAAATGGTCGTGCGGAACGTGTGCTCCGTACGCTGAACGACAGTATGTGCACTATGTTGCTACATGCTGCTGCACCACTGCCTTTTTGGCCGGACGCACTTGCGACCGCGACTTACCTTCTAAATCTTCGACCATCCCGTGTTCGATCCAACAGTACTTCACACGAAATTCTCTTTGGCAGTCCACCATCCTATGACCATCTGAGAATTTTCGGATGCCTGTGTTACCCTAATACCGCATCCAGTGCACCACATAAACTAGCGCCACGTTCCATCCCTGCGTATTCATTGGATATCCAAAAGACTCCAAAGGATATAGGTGCTTTGATCCTTCTAGTAAACGGGTCATCACGTCCAGGCATGTCACTTTTGACGAAACAAAATTTCCGTTTCGTTCCTATACTCCGGCTGAGTCCACGGATTAATCATTATCCCAGTCTAACCACACGGGCAGTGCTGATCCGTTTTTTGTGCCTCTACTGTGCACACCCATGCATGCACGTAGGCGACATCTTCCACGCCATGCAGCATACCCACACCAACCTTCCCCGCATAGTGCGCCGGGCCCATCCATGACCCAGCATGCACCTGCGCACACCTCGCACTCACCCAAGCCAACACATGCGTCTCAAGCAGATTTCTCTCAACAAACAGCCGCGTCACCTCCGAGCGATCTGCCTCCAGTTGTTGAGATGCAACAACCCATGCAAACCTCCACCGCTGCAGCGCCAGCTACACCTGCAGCCCTCCCGGTTCAGCCAAACCATACCAACACGTCTACAACAAATCCACCAGCCTGCACACATTGCCATCCGATGACAATGCGTGCGCGTGCCAGAATTTTTCTTCCGAACCCAAAATACGCTGGCGTCAGCACCATCACACCCACTGCCCCACCAACATCCGTTCATGCAGCAATGCGCGGCCCTTCTTGGCTCGCAGCGATGGAAGAAGAATATGCAGCGCTTTGTCCTAACAAAACATGGACCCTTGTTCCTAAGCCTGCAGGTGTGAACATCATAACAGGCAAGTGGTTGTTCAAGAACAAGTTGAATGCCGACTGGAGCCTCGCCAGGCGCAAGGCCAGATGGGTCGTGCGCGGCTTCAAGCAGCGACAGGGGATCGACTTCGACCAAACTTTCTCCCCTGTCGTGAAGCCGGCCACAATACGCACGGTCCTGCATCTGGCTGCATCCAGACGATGGCCCGTTCATCAACTTGACGTCAAGAACGCGTTCTTGCATGGCGACCTCAATGAACGCGTCTATTGCTCGCAACCGACAGGCTTCGTCGACAAGCAGCACCCAGACTACGTGTGCCTACTGTCTAAGTCCTTGTACGGGCTTAAGCAGGCACCAAGAGCCTGGTTTCAGACCTTCGCATCTTCAATCAAAAGGCTCGGTTTCATACAAGCTCGTTCTGACTCGTCATTGTTCATTGTCAAGTCAGGCAACGAGCTAGCCTACCTGCTTTTATATGTTGATGATATTGTTGTGACCTCATCATCCGGCAATCTACTTCAACATATTGTGGGAAGCCTCAGCAGCACATTCTCCATGAAGGATCTCGGGCTGCAGGAATTCTTTTTGGGCATTCATGTGCGGCGCTCACCAGCTGGGTTCTTTCTCAGCCAAACAAGATACGCGGAGGATATTCTACAACGTGCCGGAATGGAAAATTGCAAACCGGCGCCCACACAAGTGGACACCAAATGGAAGACCTCTTCCTCCGCCGGCGCACTGGTGGAAAATGCTTCCTTCTACCGCAGCATCACAGGTGCTCTACAGTACTTGACCATCACACGTCCAGATATAGCGTATGCCGTCAATCAAGTGTGCCTTCATATGCATGCTCCACGGGACATTCATTGGAGCCTTGTGAAACGTATTCTGCACTACATCAAGGGAACCTTGAGCCATGGTCTCCAACTGCATGCCTCTTCCGGAATGGCCCTCACTGCTTACTCCGACGCGGATTGGGCTGGATGCCCTGACACTCGCCGATCTACGTCGGGGTACTGCATTTTTCTTGGTGATTCTCTAATCTCATGGTCATCAAAGAGGCAAACAACAGTGTCAAGATCCAGTGCCGAAGCCAAGTATAGTGCCGTTGCCAATGCCACGGCCGAGTGCTGCTGGATACGGCAACTCTTGCAGGAGCTGCAGGTCAAGATTGACAAGTGCACGGTCATGTATTGTGACAATATATCGGCAGTCTACCTCACACAAAATCCAGTCAACCATCATCGTACGAAGCACATCGAGCTGGATATCCACTTTGTTCGGGAGAAGGTTGCCTTGGGCGAGCTGCGCGTCCTTCATGTCCCAACGCATCAGCAGTTTGCGGACATTATGACCAAAGGACTGCCCACAACATTGTTCCAGGATTTTCGTTCCAGTTTATGTATCGTGTTAGACGATGCACAAACTGCAGGGGGGTGTAGAAAGAACGTTGCCTGCATGCACGTTCAGAGTAACTTCCCATCCGATAGTTTAGGCTAGCCGATAAGCTCAGCCCGCGCATGCATATGCATGCGTATCCACGTACGGCGCAGCGTCTTCGCTAGCTTCTGTTACATACGCATGCGCTGTATGCTCGCGCTTCACGGATGGCAGTTGCCTCCACTTTGTATTTAACTGGCTCCTGGACGTATGAATAAAGTGTCGGCTATTCTCAATAGTGCCCAAAGAAGAAGCCCGTGCAGCCGCAGCAGCAGAATATGATGCGAGGACGGGTGAACCACGTGACCATGGAGGAGGCGCAGGAGGCACCTGACGTGGTAGTTGGTAAGTTTCCTGCCAATTTACATATTGCAACCCTGTTGTTTGATTCTGGTGCTACCCACTCGTTCATTGCCCAAGGTTTTGTTAAGAAGCATGATCTAGCAACAACACAAATGAACCATATGCTAGCAGTAAACTCTCCAGGGGGAGAAATAAGGACAAGACAAGTGTGTCCCAAGGTGAATCTAGATATTAATGGGGTGATATTTACTGCAAACCTCATAGTAATAGATTCACCAGGGATAGATATTATTTTGGGTATGGATTGGTTGACCAAACATAAAGGAATCATCCATTGTTCGACAAGAACGGTGGAACTAACTCACCCTAGTGGCACCAGAGTAAAGTTCATAACCATACAAGAGCCTAGGAGGAACATTAAACTTAATCAAGTTGAGGTGGAAGTGGAGGAGATTAGGATCATCAGGGAATATGCAGACGTTTTTCCGGAGGAGTTGCCAGGTATGCCTCCCGATCGTGAAGTGGAATTCGCGATTCAGCTAGTGCCTGGAACAGCTCCGATATACAAGAGACCCTATCGGATGGACTCCAAACAGCTGGAAGAACTCAAGGAACATTTAAGAGAATTGACAGAGAAGGGGTACATTCGTCCTAGTTCCTCACCATGGGGAGCTCCAGTGATATTTGTGCCCAAGAAGGACGGAACCCAAAGGTTGTGCGTAGACTACCGTGCGTTGAATGAAGTAACCATCAAGAACAAGTACCCATTACCCCGCATTGAAGACTTGTTTGATCAGTTGAGCGGAGCTTGTGTGTTCTCGAAAATTGATCTCAGGTCGGGATACCACCAACTTAAGATAAGGCAAACAGATATTCCAAAGACAGCTTTTGTATCTTGGTACGGACTGTATGAATACACCGTCATGCCTTTCAGGCTAACTAATGCCCCGACATACTTCATGTATCTCATGAACAAGGTATTCATGGAATATCTGGACAAATTTGTGGTGGTTTTCATTGATGACATTCTCGTCTTCTCCAAAGATGAAGAAGAACATGAGGAACATCTAAGGTTGGTGTTGCAAAAGCTGAGAGAACACCAACTATATGCCAAGTTGAGCAAGTGTGAGTTTTGGCTGAAGAGAGTTCTCTTCTTAGGACATATAATTTCGGAGGGAGGAATCTCCGTAGATTTACTGCCAAGATCGAGGATGTACAAAAGTGGAAGACCCCTGAGAATGTCGGGGAAGTTCGAAGCTTCATAGGATTGGCTGGGTATTATCGACGGTTTATCGAGGGTTTCTCCAAGATTTCGAGACCCCTCACCAAATTGTTAGAAAAGGGAATCACATTCACATGGACACCGCAGTGTGAGACGAGTTTTCAAGAGCTGAAGAAAAGATTGACAACAGCCCCAGTGCTAGTTATGCCCGATATGCAGAAGAACTTTTCGGTGTACTGCGATGCCTTTAGAAACGGGTTGGGATGTGTTCTCATGCAAGAGGGGCATGTCGTGGCTTATGCGTCCCAGCAGCTCCGGAAACACGAGAAGAACTATCCTACGCATGACCTAGAGCTAGCTGCAGTGGTACACACGTTGAAGATTTGGCGGCATTACTTGATGGGGAAGAGGACAGAGATATATACGGATCATAAGAGCTTAAAGTATATTTTAACACAGCCAGATCTCAACCTCAGACAAAGGAGATGGTTAGAGCTAATCAATGACTTTGATGTGGGCATCAACTATCATCCTGGGAAAGCGAACGTCGTAGCAGATGCTTTAAGCCGGAAGGTGTAGGTCAATAGGTTGAGCTTAAAGGACATACCTACAGAACTGAAGGAAGAGGTTGTAAAACTCAATCTATGTTTGGTGAATAGTGGTGAAGCCATCGCCATGGAAGTGGACTCCACATTAGAGCAAGATATACGCAACGGTCAAAAGACTGATGAGAAGATACATGAAATCAGGGAACTCATCAAGGATAATAAAGCCCCTGGTTTCAGAGAGGATGAACAAGGTACGGTGTGGCATGGGAAAAGAATCTGTGTGCCTGAAGTGAAGGAGATCCGTGAATTGCTTTTGAAGGAGGCTCATGATTCCGACTATTCCATTCATCCTGGAAGTACGAAGATGTATCATGACCTCAAGAGCAGATATTGGTGGTATGGAATGAAGTGAAATGTCGCGAAACATGTTGCCCTGTGTGACACATGTCAGTTGGTGAAAGCAGAACATCAACGACCCGCGGGATTATTGCAACCACTCAAAGTGCCTGAATGGAAATGGGAAGAAATCAGTATGGATTTCATAGTGGGACTACCCAGGACCCAATCGGGATATGATTCAATATTGGTCATCATCGACAGGCTAAACAAGGTAGCTCATTTCATCCCCGTGAAAGAAAGCTACAGCGGATCCAAATTGGCAGAGTTATACATGTCAAGGATCGTGTGTTTCCATGGAGTGCCAAAGAAGATAGTGTCAGATCGAGGGACACAGTTCACCTCAAGGTTCTGGCAGAAGTTACATGAAACCATGGGAATCCATCTAAATTTCAGTTCTGCCTATCACCCCCAGACTGACGGGCAGACGGAAAGAACCAATCATATCCTTGAGGATATGCTGAGAGCGTGTGCGCTCAAGAACAATAGGAGTTGGGATAAGAACTTACCGTATGCAGAGTTCTCCTATAACAACAGCTATCAGGCTAGTATGAAGATGTCACCATTTGAGGCTTTGTATGGGAGGAAGTGCAGAACTCCACTATTTTGGAACCAAACAGGGGAAAGTAAAGTGTTTGGGCCCGAGGTACTACAAGAAGCCGAGGCGAAAGTGCGGGAAATCCGCAACAACTTGAGGATAGCACAAACACGACAAAAGAGCTATGCCGCTGTACGGAGAAGAGAGCTCGTTTTCAACGTGGGGGACTATGTTTATCTCAAGGTGTCCCCTATCCGAGGACTTCGTCGGTTCAAGGTGAAACGGAAGTTATCACCTCGATACATCGGACCCTTTCAGGTTCTGGAGAGGAATGGCGAAGTGGCATATCAACTAGAACTACCGGCTCGCCTATCGGATGTGCACGATGTATTTCATGTGTCACAGCTCAAGAAATGTCTGAGGACGCCTGAAGAGACGTTACCAACGAATGACATTGACGTAGGAGAAGATCTGTCTTATGCCGAGCAACCGGTCAAGGTTTTGGAGACAATGTAACGCCTCACGAGAAATAAAAGAATCCGGATGTGCAAGGTGCAGTGGAAGCATCACTCGGAAGAGGAAGCCACATGGGAGCGAGAAGAAGAGCTTAAGGCACAGTTTTCGGAATTGTTTTCCTAGAACCACCAATCTCGAGGATGAGATTTCTTTTAAGGGGGGTAGAGCTGTAACACCCCAAAATCTGTAAAAGGAGGGAAATTAAAAATTTTGGACATATTGCATGTGGTGCAGAAATTTAAATTCAAACTGGAATTTAAATTCAAATCAAAACAGAAAAGAAAAGGAAAAAGAAAAAGAAAAAGAAAACCTCAGCCGGCCAGTGGGCCGAAACCCACCAGCCGGCCCACTATTCCCCCGCGCCAGCCCACAACGGTGCGCCCTCTCTTCCTCTCACTGACATGCGGGGCCCGCGTGTCATCTCCTACCTCCGGCGCGTGCCAACCGACCGGACTCTTCCCCGCGCCCGATCGCAACCGAACTCCGGAAACCCGCGCCCCTGGCCCCAATTCTAGTCCCGGACATCTCCAACTCGATCCCAACCGACCGCCGCCCTCCCTCGCCTATATAAACGTCGACATCGCCCTGTTTTTCCCCCGATCAGCCGTTCTTCTCTCCGGTGAGAACCGAAGATTCAATCCCTGTTTTCTTTCGATCATTGCACGGATTATCTGATCTAATGCGTTGATCGTGCTCCACAGCCCCCAGGGAGCCCTGCACGTGAAGGAAACGACAAGTTTCGCGCCCTAGCAGCTGTTCCGACGTGCACCGAAGATCGTCGCCGTTGAAGCTCGCCGCCGACCGACTTCCAGGACCTCCGAGTGTTGGAAAACCCCTCGGTGAGCGTCCCCTACCCCTCCGCAGCCGATCCATGCAAAAAGATACGAGTTCTAACGTGTAGCGGCAAAAGCCGAGGCTGCGTCGGCGAGATCGCCACCCCCGCCGCCGCGCGAGCGGGCTGGCTCCTGCCAGGGCGACGTGGCCACTTGAGGGCCGTCTATTTTAAATCGCACGGTATAATCAAAACCCGCGCGTACCGGTTCGGTGATCTAATCTGAGCCGTCTGTTTTAAATTGGACGGTCCACGTTAGCCACGCGTTATAAAGGCTGGGATTCTTACGCGCTACCCCCTGGGGATCTCGGAAAACACGAGCTAGCCCTGGAAACTTCTGATCTAGCCCCTGGAACTTCAGAAGTTCGTGTAAATTCAATTAAAAATCAGTTTTAGCCCCTGGACTTAATAAAAATTAGGAAAACCCCTCTGTTATGTGTAGTTAGACCCCTGGAAATTTATGAAATAAAAAATTAGACCCTGTAGTAGGGTGGATTTACCTTTTTGATCCTATATGATATTAAATTCAGAAATTTGAATATGTGATTAGGATTTAAATTTGAAAGGTGAGGCAAACACATTGTAAATTCAAATTTAAACTCTACTAGCACTTGGAAAACTTTAGAATGAGTTAAAAATAGATTTTAGGCTGAAATGAATTCTGTCTAAATGATATTTATATTTATTAGTTCTAGAAACATATTTTAGGCTAGGAAGTAATTCTAAAAACTAGTAAAATAAATTTAATTTGTTCCACGTCAGAGAGGAAGTTCAAAGATATATTATTGAACATTTTAGATCAGAACCTATTCTGTTTAGATGATGTGTCTTACTATTTTCATAATAAAACTCACTTTTCGGCATAGAAAATAAATCTGAAAAATATAGGAAAATAGGTATGCATAATTAGAAAATGATAAATGAAGTCTCCAAATCCAAAAACTTCAGTTTAGGATTTGGTAGAAGATCTGAAAACCTAATTGGAGTAGGAAAATACCTTTTATACAAACTTTGTGGCTAAGAAATGTAATAATTAAATATAAAGAATTTGTTCAAATTGGAACTTCATATATAGTGTGCAAATAGAAATCTGAACATAGAAGTTAGAAATAATATACATATGTTTAAAGGTGAATGTAGGCCAAAAATCAACACATGTAGAGTAACCACAACACTTAGAAATGTGAATGACTTTCATAGGTATGTATGTGTGGTTTGTACGAAGTGAAAGTGTGAACTATGTCTTATGGATTGTTGTTTTCTTTTGCTATGTGTATTGGCATGAATAGAACCTGCCCTAGAGCAAGTTCTCCCCTTCCAAGACCAGGACTTTCCATTCCCAGAGCAGCAGGAAGAAGGCAAGTGTCCTGGACCACTTTGATTCTATACTAGGATGTGTAGCTAGAATTATTTGCATTGTCAATTGAAATATGAAACCCATGTTAGGAAGTTTCCCTAGAATTGCATTACCTTGTTTCCTTGTAGCTTGGATTGGGAATTATTTTATCATGTCATTTACTTATATTCTTATGCTTAGCCATGCTTAGAATGGGATAATTGGGATATGAGATCATCAATTTATTTACCTTACTCTTGAAGTGAGATATCATGAGTTATGTAGAGGTAGGGATCGAGGCAAGTTGGATGATTTGGTTGGTGCTGGGTGCACGAGACTCGGGTTTGTGTTTAGTACTTGCCTGGATCCTAAGGACCGGTTCATGGAGCATGTAACCTGGCTTTACCGTGCCAACCACATGCTGAGATGGGGCAGCTTGGCCAATTAATTAGGTGTATCCCCGGCGTAGTATGGGTGTGTTGGATGGTGCGGGGAGTATGTGTCAGCTGGACTACCACATGAACCGCAAGGCTCAAGAGGGGGCCACTGCAGCAGGGTTGGAGCCTCTTGTATGCTGTTAGGGGTGAAACCTCAGTGGGCCCATGCTTGTCAGGAATCCCTTTGTAAAGGCTTCGTAGTGATCTCCTGGCTACACACCTGGGAAGTGTGAATGTGGTTCGTGGCCACTGGCATAATGGAGGTTCTTTTAGTCCACCCGGCAACGGGGGATGAAATCACTACATGTGGGTACAGTGGTGCAAACTCTGCAGAGTCAAAACTGTCATGACAGCCGTGCTCACGGTCAAGAGCGGCTTGGACTTATTCATGATTAGAGGATAGATGGATTTGGAAGTTGAGGATGTTAAGCGGGGAGCTTGACATTGGATATGATGATTATGGTTACTTGATTTTGATGATGGGTTGGGAGATTGGGACCATTTCACCTGTATAGTAATGTAGGTGCTTAATAAGCTAAGGTGATAGGTATTAATTGCATAGTGCTTTAACCATGAGTTCAACCTCTCCTTGCTCTGGCCATGCATGACATAACTTTCCCCCACTTGATGAGTACCAACGGTACTCAAACTTGCATATTTGTTGGTTTAAATTGCTGCTCAGGTCAAGGGGATGATGTGATGTTCAATGACCAAGACTTCGCACCCGAAGAAGGATTCTAGATTCGTGGAGTCCCCCTGGCAACGCCTGTGACGGAGCCCACAAGAATAATATTCCACTTCTGTTTTATTTATATGTCACGAACTTATTATCGTCCATCGAGACGTATGCTATGTAAGACATATTTATATTCGACACCTGGCTTGTAATAAATGATGCTTCACTATTTGTCGTCACATGTATGAGAAAATGATCCTGGCATACATGTGATATTCACTCGGTTGTTCTTCGGAGAAACTGGGTGTGACACTCATGCTAACTGCGGAAGTCTTAATCTAACAACGGAAGTCTTTATTCTAGCAGCGGAAGTCTTCTAACTATTGGGGAAGCAATCTAAGCAGCATCAGCAGCTCCATCTCTGCTCCATTCCCCAAAGGCAAGGTTAAGGACAGATTACACGCCTAATGCTCCACCTGGTCTTCATAGTAATCTTCTCCTGTTGCTGATGATGAATGATAGTGCAAGTTTGAGTACAATGATGTACTCAGCAAGTGCGGGAAAATATGATATGTAGCTCACAACAAGGTAGGTATAAAAAAAAAGACTCATTGCAGAAAGCAAAGTTATTTACCAAACCACGATAAAACAGCAACGTAATCCCAACATGTATTAAAATACCAACATACCTCCATTATGCACATCACTTTCCATGTCCCAACCAGACATTAATCAACTTCATTCTTGCTCATGAATACCTTCTCGTATTTGCTACCATCTCACGAATACCATCTCGTATTCGCTACCATTTCATCTCATAAACAATTCCATCTCACACCGAGACCAATCTCGTTGCCATGACTCAACAGTCATGCAACCAAATCTTATCACCCGGACTCAATTGTCCCAAAAACCAAAAACCAACCATAACCAAAACCTTCCAAAACCATCCCAAAATAACCATCCAACTAATCATGGAAGTTGGCCAGGCGCTCTTGACCGTAAGCTCGGCTATCATGATAGTTTTAGACTCTGCAGAGTTTGCACCTCTTTACCCACAAGTTTGTCATTTCATCACCCGTTGGCGACTGCAGAACCTCCATTATACCAGTACACAACCGTCGGTGTATGGCCAAGAGATCGCAAAATAGCCTTTACAAAGGGGCTACTAGATGTATGGACTCACTAAGGTTTCACTGGCAGGCTAGAATCTCTAATTCTCCCACCCACAGGACCCTTCTTTTGCCATGCAGTTCCCAGGGCAGTCCTCACTCGACTCCCATTCCCCGCGCCTTCCACGGTCCATAACAAACTAGCAACTTTCCTAAATACTCAGCTAAGCCGCACCCATACTTGGCCTTGTGGTGGCACTGTTATCCTGGCATGTGCTCGCATGAACCGGTCCTTAGATCTACGGCAAGTAAACCACCATCTCATGCTACCTCATTCACAAACCCGGCTTGCCTAGATCTCTCTCCGATCCATGTCCATTATCAACATCAGTTTCTCATTATCATTACGAGTGCAGTTAGCTAGACACATCTATCTCGCTTCCCAATCCCATGGACTCAACGAAGCATAAAAGAAAAAACCATACCCGACTCATAAACTTCCCTGGCGACAAGGGTGGTTTAACCAAAACTGGTAAACTCCTGTAAAAGGGTTTCCCATCATGTTTGACTCAGCACACACACCTTTTCGCAAAAACAAAATAGTTTTCCAAAACATAGGATCAATATGGTCAAGGGGCACTTGCCTTGTTCTGGTTGCTCAAAATCTTGTTGTTGTAATCCATCGTAGGTAGCTCCCTGAGCTTGTGCTTCTATACACGATCACGCACATACAAGATTTACAACAATCAATATCATGCACAAACTTTAACTAGATGTGATGATGCTTATGCATGTTAATCCTATGATGCAGTTTAGTTTGTTCGTGTTCTTGCATGGCTTGCATGGGTTTTACAATGAACAGAGTTGTAGAGATCAATTGTGGACGTGGCGATGATCTTGACTTCAGATCAAACCGATCAACAAGTGATGTGTGCACGAAAAGGCTTCTGTTCAAAAGGAATCAAAGAACAGATGCAAAGAAAATGCGATGATGTCGTAATGTAGTATTGGAGACCTACCTTACGTTCTTCTTGGTCTCGGGGTCCTTCTCCTAGCAAGACAGATCGTTGGGGCCCTCTTCCGGCGATCTCTCTCGACTGAACTCCGGCGAAGGTTTTACTCGGCGAGCTGGGGCTAGCGCTCTAAGTTGTCGGCTCAGGAGGTGCAAAAGAAGTTCGTGGTTTCGGCCAAAGGTTCTGGGTTCTATTTATAATCGGGAGGAGAAGAGTCCTAATCTGATTGTATTTCGAATAAGAGTCCTATTCAAATTGTCGTTGAATCTTAACAACTTATCTTTTGTTGATTTGGTGCGGTAACATTGTGGAATTCATGTCGGTTTCCTCCCGTACTGGTATTCCCACGCGTACAGAAGCAAAAACCGCTCAAGAACTCGTTACCTCCACGGTGATGAGCTCCGAAAGCTCCACGTGTCCATCGGGGGCCTGGTCTCCCCTTTCCGCAAAGATGAGCTCCGGTTGTGCCGCGTGTCAAGTGAGCGAGACCTCCCTCTTTCTCAGAGGCGGGCTCTGGTTGCGCCACGTATCCTGGCGGTGGGACCTCCTCTCTATTGGGAGGTGGCTCCACGCACGCCACGTGTCAGTGTCGTACCTCCCCTCTCTTCGGAGGTGGCTCCGGGTGTGCCACGTGTCCTAACAGTGCCAGACTTCCTTTCTTCTCACAGACGAGCTTCGAGGTTGACACATGTTCAACAGTGATGGACCTCCAGGAGATAAGCTCCGGTGGTGACACATGTCCAATAGAACCGGACCTCTCGGAGGTGAGCTCAGAGATCGACACGTATCCCGCGTGACTGGTCCTTTGTTTTCCGCGGTGACTAGCTCTGAAGGTGACACGTGTCCTACGGGACTGGCCTCGCTTCCCCGCAGAGGCTTGCTCCAGGGCAACACGTGTCCCACGGGGTCGGACCTTTCCCCGTTTGCGAGGGTGAGCTCCGGACACGCCATGTGGCCAGCGGCCCATGGAAAATGTCTACGGCACTCTAGGCGAACTGAAATTGGCTCCTTTTGGCTATCTTTTGATTCTTCTCTGTTTCAATCTTATAAAAATGTTTATGAAACATGAATATATGCAGAAATCAAAAAATGAGGGTGTGACAAATCTACCCCCTTAAATTGAATCTCGCCCTCGAGATTCGATGGTAGAGAATAAATGAGGGAATTCTGTCTTGAGGTCTTCTTCACCCTCCCATGTGGCTTCAGCTTCGGTGTGATGGCTCCATTGTACGTTGCACCATCGGATCACTTTGTTCCTCGTGACCCTTTCCTTTACGTCCAAAATTCAGACAGGGTGCTCTACGTAGGTCAGATCCTCTTGAAGTTCAAGTTTATCCATCGGTACTTGCTCTTCTGATATCCTCAAGCACTTCTTGAGCTGGGATACATGAAATACGTCATGTACGTCAGAGAGGTGCGTTGAGAGCTCTAGTCGATAGGCTACGTCTCCTCACTTGTCCAAAATCTTAAATGGCCCGATGTAGCGAGGTTCTAGCTTTCCTTTGACGTTGAAACATCGTTGGCCACGAATAGGCGATACCTTAAGGTATAAGAAGTCTCCTACTTCGAAAGTCAACTTCCTTCGCCTATTGTCCGCATAGCTTTTCTGTCGTGACTAAGCAGCCTTTAAGTTCTCCCGTATCGTTTGGACTTGCTTCTCAACCTCTTGTAGCACTTCGGGTCCAAACACTTGGTTTTCCCCGACCTCATTCCAAAACAGCGGCGTTCTACACCGTCTGCCAATATAATGCTTCGAAAGCTGACATCTTCAAGCTGGTTTGATAGCTGTTGTTATAGGAGAATTCGGCGTATGGTAAACTCCTATCCCAACTACGTCCATGTTTCAAGGCGCAAGCTCTCAACATGTCCTCCAAAATTTGGTTTGTCCTTTCGGTTTGACCATCGGTTTGTGGGTGATAGGCGGAGCTAAAATCCAGTCGTCTACCCATAGCTTTCTGCAGCTTCCTCCAAAATATAGAGGTAAACTGAGAACCTCGATCTGAGACTATCCTCCTCGGGACTCCATGACGGCACACGATCTGCTCCATGTACAACTCGACTAATTGTGCAACGTTGTACTTGGCCCTTACAGGGAGAAAATGGGCTGTTTTCGTCAATCGGTCCACGATAACCCAGATGGAGTCATAACCCGACTGAGTACGTGGCAATCCGACGATGAAATCCATACTGATGTCTTCCCACTTCCACTCGGGTACCTTAAAGGGTTGCAACAATCCAACGGGTCTTTGATGTTCGGCCTTCACCCGTTGGCATGTATTGCATAGGGCAACGTACTCGGCTATGTCCCTTTTCATACCATCCCTTAATAACAAGTCTTCAGGTCCTTGTACATTTTGGTACTTCCGGGATGTATGAAATATGGTGAATCATGTGCCTCTTTTAATATCATGTCGCGGATGTGCTTCACGTTAGGCACACAAATTCTCTTTCCTAGCAAAAGCGTACCCTTCTCATCTTCCTTGAAATCCTTCTCTATTCCTTGTCGGATCCTTTCTTTGATTTCCTTGATCTCCTCATCCGTTGCTTGGCCATTTCTTATCTATTGCTCCAATGAAGAGTGAAGTTCCATCACTTCCATCTTGTTCAAGAATCCGAATTGTAACCGTTCGAACTCCTTGCGTAGTTCGGGTGGTAGCTCCCAAACCGTGAGTTTGTGACATGCTCTCTTCCGGCTCAATGCATCAGCTACTACATTGGCCCTTCCAGGGTGGTAGTCGATTCCAACATCGTAATCCTTGATGAGTTCCAACCATCGACGTTGCCTCAAATTCAAGTCCGTTTGTGTAAATATATATACTTGAGGCTTTTATGATCCGTATAGATCTCACATCGATGATCAAGGATGTAATGTCTCCAAATCTTCAATGCATGCACTACTGCTGCTAGCTCCAAGTCATGTGTAGGATAATTAAGCTCGTGCTTCTTTACTTGTCATGAGGCATAGGCTACCACTTGTCCTTCTTGCATGAGCACACATCCGAGCCCTTGTCTGGATGCGTCACAATATATGTCGAAGCTCTTGCCTACGTCTGACAATACCAAAACTGGCGCTGTGGTTAGCCTTTTCTTGAGTTCCTCAAAGCTCTCTTGGCACGCTGATGTCCACAGGAACGCTTTTCCCTTCGTTAGCAACTCCGTCATAGGTTTTGCTATCTTAGAGAAGTCCTTGATGAACCTTCGGTAGTATCCAGCCATCCCAAGAAAACTCCGAATGTCCTTCACGTTTTGCGGTTTGTTCCACTTCAGAACATCTCCCACTTTTCCGGGATCAACCGATACTCCTTCCTCGGAGATAATGTGGCCTGGGAATGATATCTCCTTTAGCCAAAATTGACATTTTTTAAGCTCAGCATACCATTGATGCTCTTGCATTTTCCGCAAGGTCAATCCTAAATGTTCTTCATGCTCCTCCTCACTTTTTGAATACACCATAATGTCGTCGATGAAAACCACGATGAACTTATCAATGTACTCCATGAAAACCTTGTTCATAAGGTACATGAAGTATGCGGGTGCATTTGTTAACCCAAAATACATGACGGTATATTCATACGAACCATACCGTATTCGAAAGGCAGTCTTGGGTATATCGGAGGGCTTAATCTTCAGCTGGAAGCATCCCGACCGAAGATCAATCTTGGAGAACACTCGGGCTCCTTTCATTTGGTCGAATAGGTCTTCTATATGGCGCAGAGGGTATTTGTTCTTGATTGTCACCTCGTGGAGAAATCTATAGTCCACGCACATCCTTTGGGTCCCATCCTTCTTGTCTACGAAGAGCACGGGGGCTCCCCATGGTGACGAGCTTGGACGTATAAAACCCTTCTCCAACTGCTCCTGAATTTGCTTCTTGAGTTCCACTAGTTCATTGGTGGGCATCCTATAGGGTCTCTTTTCTATGGGTGCAGTTCCGGGTACCAAATCAATGGCAAACTCAATGTCCCGGTCAGGTGGCATACCTGGAAGCTCTTCCAGAAACACGTCCGAGAATTTTTGAACCACTGGAATGCTGTCCAATGTTGATCCTTCGACGTGGTTCAAAATTGCCTTCTTGGTTGTCTGTTGGGCTGACTCAAACTCGATACGAATACCGTGCTCGTTTGTCAACTGTACGCTCCTTTCAGCACATTGGATTACTCCGTTGTGCTTGCTTAACCAATCCATCCCGAGTATTATGTCAAGCCCATGGGAATCCAAGACAATGAGGTTGGCAAGAAAGTCTACCCCCCTAATTTTAAGGCTTACTTTCGGACATACTATATTAGTCCTCATCTCTCCATCGGGAGAATTAACTAACATAGCACATTTTAAGTATGATATGGGTAGATTACGCTTGGCAACATACTTGAATGATGTGAAGGAATGTGATGCTCCAGAATAAAATAAAATGGTGGCTGGGTTGGAATTGGCATGGAACGTACCAATTACGACGTCCTCAGCCTGTTGTGCTTCCTCAGCAGAGACATGGTTCATGTTGCCGCGAGCATAGTACTGCTGTCCACGGTTTCCTTGATTTTTCCCTTCGTTCGGTCGCGGGTTCTGCTTGGGCACGCTGCCTTGCTGTCTATGACCTCTCTTCGGGCACTGGCTCGCGAAGTGTCCTGTTTCCCCGCATGCAAAGCATGCCCTGTTGCCCACGGCAGAAGGTACGTTGGGGCGGGGGTTTTGAACAGGAGCGCCCATGTTGGGTCAGGGCACAAGAGGCAAGGGCACACGAGGTGCTTGTGCAACGGGTCATTGCTGTGGTGGCTGACTAGGGCGGTATGCAGGAGCGGTCGATCCATACTGTAGTGCAGATGGGGGCATGTACCGAGGTCGTACGTTGCACCCTTGTGGCTGGTATGGCATCTTCCTCTTGCCCTCCCGCTCGATCTCTCGGGTCTTGTTGTCAACCACTATAGCCTTGTAAACCAGCTTCTGGAAGCTCGCCTAGTCATTGTTGAGGAGCTGAACCTGGATTTCATTGTTCAACCCTCTCATGAACAGGTACTTCTTCCGTTGGTCCGAGTTGACATCTTCAGGGGCGTACCTGGACAGTTGCATAAACTTGTTGAGATACTCATTCACGCTTCCCTGTCCTTGGTGGAGACCTTCGAACTCCTGTCTCTTGAGCATCATTACACTAGCAGGGATGTAATGAGAGCGGAAACTCTCCTTGAACTCAGTCCAAGTGATCGTCTCCGGGTCGACATGAGCGTTGCATAGGGCATCCCACCAGTCAGCGGCAGCACCCATGAGTTGGTGCGACGCAAAAGGAACCTTCTCTTGGTCATTGCACTGCACTATGGCAAGCTTCTTCTCCATGGATTTCAACCAGTCGTTGGCCTCCATGGGGTCATTAGCTTGAGCAAAGGTGGGTGGTCGAGTCCTCATGAACTCTCCAGTCTGTTATGAGCCGGCGGTGGTGGCGGCGGTGGTGGCAGCGGTGCCGGAACGGGGTTGTTGTTGTTGGCCTGCAACTGACCCAAAGTTTGGATCATGGTTTGCATAAGTTGATTCTGCATGGCCATCAACCGTTCCAGGTTATTCTCACCAGCTCTGGGGTTAACAGGAACTTCATCGTGGCCATCCTCTTGGTTGCCACGGACGTTCCTTCCTTGGCGGCTGGCGTTTCCTCTCACCATCTGTGAGAGAGAACGAAATAGAATAGAGGTTAGAAGATTAGATGGATCCCCCCAACTATATGCATCAAGGTGGATTGGACTATATGTATTAGCCCATATGAGGATGTGAACAAGTGCCGAGGCATCTCACACCTCCTTTCTAATTATGTGTGGGTACGGACAACGCTTGAGACATACAACAATCATCACAAGTGCTCACACAAATCCTATTCAAGGCTTTTATTCAATGGGGGTCCTATATGGCTTAGGGTGATGCCAATCTGTGATCCAACTACGACTTTTCCTAGGTTTGTATCCTATATCAAGGTAGTTCCAATGCCAATCTATGCATCCTAGTTTTGCATCCTATGGTCTCAGCTACCAAATCTGTGACTAGGCATGGCGGTTTAATATCAATCTGTGACCTATCTAGGTTGTGTGATCTTCGATTAACCCGTGGCAGATTGATACCAATCTGTGCCTGATACCAACTTGTGACTTCTATCTAAGCGTATAACCTACCGTCAACCCGTGGCTCTGATACCAATCTGTGACGCCCTCAATTTCGTGGAAAACCACGGAACCGAGAACTGATACATATGTGTGCCCAGGATGTTTATCACACATACACATATGTTCCACAAACTGAATTCAGAATATATATTACCACGAATAACAGGGTTTTATTACAATGTCTCATGAGTCTTGGACTCATGCTAACAGTGGAAGTCTTAATCTAACAGCGGAAGTCTTTATTCTTGCAGCGGAAGTCTTCTAACTAATGCAGAAGCAATCTAAGCAGCATCAATTACACGCCTAATGCTCCACCTGGTCTTCATAGTAATATTCTCCTGTTGCTGATGATGAAATGATAATGCAAGTTTAAGTATAATGATGTACTCAGCAAGTGCGAGAAAATATAATATGTAGCTCACAGCAAGGTAGGTATAAAAAAAAGGCTCATTGCAGAAAGCAAAGTTATTTACCAAACCACGCTAAAACAGCAACGTAATCCTGACATGTATTAAAATACCAACATACCTCCATTATGCACATCACTTTCCATGTCCCAACCAGACATTAATCAACTTCATTCTTGCTCACGAATACCTTCTCATATTCGCTACCATCTCACGAGTAGCATCTCGTATTCGCTACCATTTCATCTCATAAACAATTCCGTCTCACACTGAGACCAATCTCGTTGCCATGACTCAACAGTCATGCAACCAAATCTTATCACCCGGACTCAACAGTCCCAAAAACCAAAAGCCAAACCATAACCAAAACCTTGCAAAACCATCCAAAAATAACCATCGAACTAATCATGGAAGTTGGCCAGGCGCTCGTGACCGTAAGCTCGGCTATCATGATAGTTTTAGACTCTGCAGAGTTTGTACCTCTTTACCCACAAGTTCGTGATTTCGTCAACCGTCGGCGACTGCAGAACCTCCATTATACCAGTACACCACCGTCGGTGTATGGCCAAGAGATCACAAAATTGCCTTTACAAAGGAGCTACTAGATGTATGGACTCACTAAGGTTTCACCGGCAGGCTAGAATCTCCAATTCTCCCACCCACGGAGCCGCCTCTTGTGCCATGCAGTTCCCAGGTCAGTCCTCACTCGACTCCCATTCCCCACGCCTTCCACGGTCCATAACAATCTAGCAACTTTCCTAATTACTCAGCTAAGCCGCACCCATACTTGGCCTTGTGGTGGCACTGTTATCCTGGCATGTGCTCGCATGAACCGGTCCTTAGATCTACGGCAAGTAAACACCATCTCATGCTACCTCATTCACAAAGCCGGCTTTCGTAGATCTCCCTCCGATCCATGTCTATTATCAACATCAGTTTCTCATTATCATTATGAGTGCAGTTAGCTAGACACATCTATCTCGCTTCCCAATCCCATGGACTCAGCGAAGCATAAAAGCAAAAACCATACCCGACTCATAAACTTCCCTGACGACAAGGGTGGTTTATCCAAAACTAGTAAACTCCTATAAAAGGGTTTCCCATCATGTTTGACTCAGCACACACGCCTTTTCGCAAAAACAAAATAGTTTTCCGAAACATAGAATCAATATGGTCAAGGGGCACTTGCCTTGTTCTGGTGTTCCGGTTACTCAAAATCTTGTTGTTGTAGTCCGTCGTAGGTAGCTCACTGAGCTTGTCCTTCTATACATGATCACACACATACAAGATTTACAACAATCAATATCATGCACAAACTTTGACTAGATGTGATGATGCTTATGCATGTTAATCCTATGATGCAGTTTAGTTTGTTCGTGTTCTTGCATGGCTTGCATGGGTTTTACGATGAACAGAGTTGTAGAGATCAATTGTGGACGTGTCGATGATCTTGACTTTAGATCAAACCAATCAACAAGTGACCTGTCCACAAAAAGGCTTCTGTTCGAAAGGAATCAAAGAACAGATGCAAAGAAAACGCGATGATGTCGTAAGGTAGTATTGGAGACCTACCTTACGTTCTTCTTGGTATCGGGGTCCTTCTCCTAGCAAGACAGATTGTTGGGGCCCTCTTCTGGCGATCTCTCTCGACCGAACTCCGGCGAAGGTTTTACTCGGCGAGCTGGGGCTAGGGCTCTATGTTGTCGCCTAAGGAGGTGGAAGAGAAGTTTGTGGTTTTGGCCAAAAGTTCTGGGTTCTATTTATAACCGGGAGGAGAAGAGTCCTAATCTGATTGTATTTCGAATAAGAGTCCTATTCAAATTGTTGTTGAATCTTAATAACTTATGTTTTGCTGATTTGGTGCGGTAACATTGTGGAATTCATGTCGGTTTCCTCCCGTACTGGTATTCCCACGCGTACAGAAGCAAAAACCGCTCCAGAACTCGTTACCTCCGCGGTGATGAGCTCCGGAAGCTCCACGTGTGCATCGGGGGTCTGGTCTCCCCTTTCCGCAAATACGAGCTCCGGTTGTGCTGCGTGTCAAGCGAGCGAGACCTCCCTCTTTCTCAGAGGCGGGCTCCACATGCGCCACGTATCCTGGCGGTCGGGACCTCCTCTTTATTCGGAGGTGGCTCCGCGCACGCCACGTGTCAGTGCCGGACCTCCCCTCTCTTCGGAGGTGGCTCCGGGTGTGCCACGTGTCCTAACAGCGCCAGACTTCCTTTCTTCTCAGAGACGAGCTCCGAGGTTGACACGTGTCCAACAGTGACGGACCTCCCGGAGATAAGCTCCGGTGGTGACACGTGTCCAATAGAACCGGACCTCTCGTAGGTGAGCTCCGAGATCGACACGTATCCGACGCGACTGGTCCTCTGTTTTCCAAGGTGACTAGCTCTGTAGGATCGAAGTACACGTGTAAATCTACCAGAGGGGGGGTGAATGGTACATAAAAACTTTTCAGCGGAAGCAACAAAACACCCCTCAGCAGAAAACCGATCTGTTAAAGAAACCGTGTGTGCGACTAATTTAAACGTGTTCAACTGTGACAAAACTAGTATAGATTGTATAGAATCAAGTCACAAAGACGTCACAACAAGAATCATGAAAATCCGTTGAGAGAAACTCAAGTTACGATCTAAAGATCGAACAAAGGTCAATCTGTCCTACACGAGAAAAACAGTTCTGGAATACTGCAAAGAAACTCGTGTATATCAGAAACCACAAATTCAATGACCGTGAAATTTTCACAGATCATAGATAATCAAGTTGTGAACAACCCAAAAAGAATCACATCAATTGGATCTGTAAAACTCGAGTTATGATAAAACCACCGAAGCAAGGTAGTGCTGAACAGAAACTCGACGAGAAAAAGTTGTCTGAAACAAGTCGGACAAACAAGGCACAAAAGTTCCTTTAGAATACGAATTTTATTTATCAAAACACAAGAGGAACAGCCCCAAAGTCGTGCACCACGAGCTCTGGCCTCCCTTGCTTATATAACCAGCCCGAAGGCCAACTCAACTCAAACTAGAACTCCTACTCCTACATGGATTCAAACTGTAACTTTCCAATACTGCTTAGGACTCTTCTATATGCAGATAGAAGCAATGTTAAGACTTCCAAACACCTTAGGAACGTATCCCACTTTTCTAAAATAACTCAAATTCGTGACCCACACGAAATCCTATCATAACCAACTCAAAACTTTCCATATTTGAGTCAAACATGACTCAGCCGCAGCCAGAGTCCATAACCTAATGGGTTGGACCTTTCCGACCAATTCTTTACATCCACATCTCTTCATCACGCCTTGGAACCATGCAGACACGGCAACGCACTCCTTGCACACGTGCAAACATCTTCCAAAGACATCCAAGATACCTTCATATGCATTGTTCTTGATTCAACATACTGCGCAACCTCCAGATCAACTCAACCACAATTCCTCCCGAACTTGGTTGTTGAACATCATCTTCTCCCTAAGACTAGTTCAATGGATCCCATCACCAGCCATGTCTTGATCTCAAGCAACACCTGCACATGAATAAACAACCAATACTTCCGAGCACAAGTCCTCGACTTGACTCTCGTTAGTTCCGAAACAACAACATCTTACGTGAGCACCTCACATAAGCATGTTGTAAATCATAGCAAAATGATATCAGCCATAACCACCAAAACACACAAAAAACATAGTAAAATAATACTAAGCAAACTTTACATAAGAGTAAAGCAAGTTCAAAACATTGCAAGTTAAAAGCAGAACCATTGCAATCAAGCTCCAAACCTTACGAAAGCTAACCCGACCTTGAATCGGAGCTTACCAAAGCTAGTCGGACCCAGCGCCGGACCTTACTAAAGCTTAGTCGGACCTAGCATGGAACTTACCAAAGCTAGTCCGACCTAGCACCGGAGCTAGCAAAAACAAGTCTGACCTAGCCAAGATAAGTCAGACCTAGACAAAGCAAGTCGGACCTTACGTCGGACCTTGCCCGAGCTACCCAAAACAAGTCGGGCCTATCGTCGGACCTTGCAGGACCTCGGACCTAGAGTCGGACCTTGTTAAAAAGGTGTTTGGGTAGTATCCAAAACTTTTATCGTCAAAGCCAATGTATTCAGCACACATAGGTCTCACAATCTCCCCCTTGATGAATGCATTGGCAACACCACTTAAAATCCGAACATTGGCTTATTCACATGAAAAGTTTTGAAAACAATTTCTCCCCCTTTGTAAATCAGAAATAAAATGAGAAGAAAAACAAAAATACCAAAAATTCTCCCCCTGAGAAGAATCGTGCCAAAACACTTGTTAATGTGTGCAATGTGTTATCAATTTCTCCCCCTTTGACAATGTATTCAGCAAAGTACAAAAGAGAAATTTTAATTTGTTATGAGCACATTATAAATATACATATAAAACAAAGGTCATCCAAATCATACTATCAAGTAACTTACACTATCACATCAATGAGATACATAAAGTAGTGTAAGCCATGCTAGAGATCAAGTGTAATTTTTAATTTAAACAAGTCATGATCTCACAAACATAACTATTTCAAGACCTGAAAGCATGATACTTGTTGCTGCATTTTATTTAACATTTAAAACACTAATTTTGATATTATGACATTTGCAAGAGATTATATGCAGCATCAGCATTATTCTAACCAACCAAGCCAAGCCTATGTCATTTGACAGTCAGAAGCTTAAGGACATGGTTTTAGTCATACACAACTCCTTTCAAGTTCATATCTAAGTGCAATGATAAGCCATCTCAAAAGAAGAAGTGCGATGCATGCATATTCTCTTGATATTTTCTCATTTTTTATTTGAACATAAAAACTCAACATGTGAGTTGATTACTTGATTAATTATTTATGATCAAAAGCACTTGTGAGCATGCAACAAGTTCAAAACAGCAAGAAAGTTCGACCATGACCAGATTTAGTGTAAGTAATTATTCCAATTACTATACATGGTAAAAACTACAAAATGTATAACACGGGTAATGTAGTAAGAACTTTCAGCATGAAAAAGGAATCACAAAGTCATATATGCATGAAATACTATGCTCATATTATTTTAATTTCAGATTCACACATAGACTTCCCAAGCTTCAAAATTCTCCCTCAATTTAAGCCATGAGGATGCATAACCCCTATTTCACTACGAATGTAACAAAAACGAGTGAAATCCAAAGGTTTTGTAAAAATGTCAGCCAATTGTTGTTTGTATCTACATGGTGAAGCACAATGTTCCCTTTTTCGACATTATCATGGAGAAAGTGATACCTAATGTCAATGTGCTTAGTTCTCGAATGTTGCACGGGGTTTTTAGCAATGCAAATGGCACTAGTGTCATCACAAAAAAGTGAAACACTATCTAGATCAACCCCATAGTCCTTAAGTGTTTGAACAATCTAAAGAATTTGTGAGCAAGCACTAGCAGCAGCTACATATTCAGATTCGGCTGTGGATTATGCAACTGAACTTTGTTTTCTAGAGCACCAGGCAACAAGTGAATTACCAAGAAAATGACAAGCACCAGAAGTACTTTTCCTATCAATCCAACAACCCCCAAAATCAGCATCGGAAAAAGCTTTCAAAGTAACGGTTGAGGAAGAAGGAAGAAAAATGCCAAATTCTTGAGTTCCATGTAAGTATCTGAGAATCCTTTTGACAGCTTGACGATGTGAAGCACGTGGGGAGGCTTGAAACCGTGCACAAAGACATACGCTGAATTATATGTCTTATATGTCCGGTCTTGATGCCGTGAGATACAAAAGTGATCCGATCATGCTTCTATACTCTTTTTGATCAACGGGACCACAATCTTCATCAAGTTCAAGTGTTGTTGCTCTTCCCATTGGTGTCCGAAGAGGCTTGCTTTTGTCCATGTTGAAGCGCCTTAGGAGATCTTTTGTATACTTTGTTTGATGCACAAAGGTACCCTCCTTGGTTTGCTTGATTTGCAGCCACAAAAAGTAGGTGAGTTCTCTCATCATACTCATCTCAAATTCTGAACTCATCATAGTTGAAAACTTTGACACAAGATCATCAGAAGCACAACCAAAGATAATATCATCCACATACACTTGAACGATGTGACACCCTCAATTCTGTGGAAAACCACGGAACCGAGAACTGATGCATATGTGTGCCCAGGATGTTCATCACACATATACACATCATCCACAAACTGAATTTCAGAATATATATACGACCACGAATAACAGAGTTTATTACAATGTGTCATGAGACTTGGACTCGTGCTCACAGCGGAAATCTTAATCTAACAGCGGAAGTCTTTATTCTAATGCGGAAGCAATCCAAGCAACAGCAGCGGCTCCATCTTCTACTCCATTCTCCCACAGGCAAGGTTGAGGACAGATTACACGCCTAATGCTCCACCTGGTCTTTATAGTAATCTTCTCCTGTTGCTGATGATGAAATAATAATGCAAGTTTGAGTACAATGATGTACTCAGCAAGTACGAGAAAATATTATATGTAGCTCACAACAAGGTAGGCATAAAAAGGCTCATTGCAGAAAAGCAAAGTTATTTATCAAAAACCACGATAAAACAGCAACTTATCTTTAAGTGAATGTAATCCCAACATGTAATAGAATACCAATCATACCTCCATTCTGTTCATTACCTTCCATGTCCCAACCAGACATTAATCAACCTCATTCTTGCTCACGAATACCTTCTCGTATTCGCTACCATCTCACGAATACCATCTCGTATTCGCTACCATTTCATCTCATAAACAAATCCGTCTCACACGAGACCAATCTCGTTCAACAGTCATGCAACCCATCTTATCACCCGGACTCAACAGTCCCGAAAACAAAACCAAAACCAAACCATCCAAAACCATAGCCAATAACCATAGCCGGTAACCATCCCAACTAATCATGGAAGTTGGCCAGGCGCTCGTGACCGTAAGCTCGGCTATCATGATAGTTTTAAGACTCTACAGAGTTTGCATCTCTTTACCCACAAGTTTGTGATTTCGTCACCCATTGGCGACTGCAGAACCTCCATTATAACAGTAGACAACCGTTGGTGTATGGCCAAGAGATCACAAAATAGCCTTTACAAAGGGGTTACTAGATGTATGGACTCACTAAGGTTTCACCGGCAGGCTAGAATCTCCAATTCTCCCACCTACGGGCCCCCTCTTGTGCCATGCAGTTCCCATGGCAGTCCTCACTCGACTCCCATTCCCCGCGCCTTCCACGGTCCATATCAATCTAGCAACATACCTAATTAGTCAGCTAAGCCACACCCATACCGGTCCTTAGATCTACGGCAAGTAAACCACCATGTCTTTCTACCTCATTCACAAACCCAGGCTTGCCTAGATCTCCCTACGATCCATGTTCATTAACAACCTCAGTTCCTCATAAATCATACGAGTGCAGTTAGCTAGACACATCCATCTCGCTTCCCAATCCCATGGACTCAGTGAAGCATAAATTAAAACCATACCCGACTCATAAACATCCCTGGCGACAAGGGTGGTTTAACCAAAACTAGTAAACTCCTATAAAAGGGTTTCCCATCATGTTTGACTCAGCACACACACACCTTTCCGCAAAACAAAACAGTTTCCCAAAACGTAGGATCAATATGGTCAAGGGGCACTTGCCTTGTCCTTGCGGTTCCGGTTGCTCTTGGATCTCGAAACCTTGTTGTGGCAGCTCGTCGTAAACGGCTCCCTGAGCTTGTCCTTCTATACGCTAAAAGGGCCTCAGTTTTTGAAACATGTTTAAAGTGTTCATCAACACACCACACACCTCATTTGAAGCAAGATGATGAACAAAAATGAAGAGCAAGTAACCACCATCAACATGCTCATTAGAGAACAAACTCACATATTGCCAAAGTGGTATTTCCGACATGTGATATAGAGGGGCTGGGCATATGAAAACTCCTACACATTGCTAGGGATGCCCATGCCAAGTTTCACCCAAATTTAAAACTTTTTTGAGATCATTTTGGGTATAGCTAGAAAGAGGGCAGTTTGAAACCATATTCAAAATCAAACTGTTTTTATCCCATGAATTCAAAAGTGGGAGGCATATTCTTATTCAGCACATTTTTGTGAGCTTACACACCAATTTTCACTCCATTTGGAGTTGATCTTGACATGAGCTAAGTGGTACAAATTCAAACTTTATTTGAATTCCAAACTGAACTTGTGCTGAAATTCATTCAAACCAAACCCAATTTGAAACCTAATCAATTCAAATGGCTCATGGGTGAATAATTTGAATCACCATGGGTATTTTGGGGCTCATTGTTTACAACAGTGATGAGGAGTTAATTTCAGAGGTTAAACTTTAGTGTGGGACCCACATGTCATAGAGAGAAGAGGGGAGACTTGCACCCAAAGTCACAGTCTCGGTGGGAAATTCCACCGAGCAGCTGCCGGTTCAACGACCCGGGAGCAGCTGCGATCGCCACCGAGGAGGAGCAGCGCCACCAGCTGCTTCCCGCGCCCACACATGAGCCCAAGGGCGGTTCCAGGGTCCTCTTAAGGTGCTCCACCGAGGCAGGCAACGCTCGCTTCCCCCTCTCCCGTGAACACCGAGCCCCCGGCCGCCCGCCTCTCTGCTCAATCGGGAAACCGCGGAAACATCTCGCCTCCTCCTTCCCCGAGCTGCTAGACAGCACCCTGAGATCGCACTCCACCTCCCCAATGACATAAACCCCGACCTCCGACCTCCCTTGCCCGAGAATGATCGCCACAGCAGCGACCTAACCTCAGCCGAAGGTCAGGCGCTCGTGGACAGCATTCCACAGGAGCTTTCACGGTCCAGCAAGAGCGGCAGCAGGAGCGCGCAATAGCCGTGCTGCTCTCCTCCAAGTTTGGAAGCAAACCATGAAGAATCCACCGCGAATTTCCAGTTTTTACTCCGGCGGCCTTAAACTGAGCTTCCGGTACAGATTCTTCAAATTCTCGCTCTAAGATCCTTCTCTAGTTATCAAATCTTGCACATAGGCGCTGGACTAGACGGCGATCAATTTCCTTTCTGCATCCGTGGTATGAAACCGACTAGGAGTGACGAATTTTGAGCTCGATCAAGGGCGCTCATGGCGGGCACGCTCGGTCACACGGTGCTGACCGGCTTGCCGCCATCTTTGAACCCATTTGACACCTTGTCGAGCTTCCTAGAGGTGTACTGATGCTATAGAACCGATCGTTCGAGGTTTTGGCGGGTTAGGAACCACGGCCGACGGTGCCGAACCTCAACTGAGGCCGCCGCATGTCGCCGGGCTATTTCTGGTCACCGCCAGCTCGAACTGATCCCACAGACGTGCTCCTTGACGTCGACAACCCCCTGGCGGCGAGTTTCAGACCAGGTGATGGCCAGCAGCGGCAAGCCGGCGAGCTCAGAGTCGGCTCCGGCGAGGGGAGGCGGCGCGAGCGCGAGGGCGCGTCGGGAGGAAGACGAAGCCGGCTGGCCCATGCGTCAGCGGCTTAAAAATTTAAATCGGGATCGGGTGTGGCCGGGATCTGTTGTGCTGGCGCGCAGGAACCCCGAAGACCACGGTGTGCCGACGCCTCAGGGCGCGACGCGTGTCCCCGTGGCCCACCCGCGAGTTTAAACTTTTCACCGAATTTTCAGATTTCATTCAAACTTCAAATCCTCATAACTTGGGCTAGGAAACTCCAAATCGAGTGAACCAAGATTCAGCTCTCTGAGTACTTTCCAGCAAATCAAGTTTCACTTCATGAAAATCCTTATTTCTCCAGAATTAATTCCTCAAAGTTTAAACTGTTTGGAATTTTAACTGGAGAATCCTTGGGAGGAAAGTCCTGAAATTTTGCTGGAATGTTCACCAAAATATCCCTGAACTACCATAAAAATTTCAGATCCCTTTGAGCTCATTTGATCCACCTAATGGTGTGATTAGTGAAACTGTTCCAGAGAAAACAGAAAATGTTCAGAAACATTTTCAGAATTTTCTCTGAAATTGTTTAGCTCATATCTTTGGCTAGGAACCTTCAAATTAAGTGAGACCAACTCCATTAGAACCCTCTGAAAATCTAGATTTCAGAAAGTCATAGTTGTTTCATGAAAATCCATAGAACACACTAAAAGCCTTCAATTAAGGTCAAGCACATAATTGATTGTGGGGGGACTCAAATGAGCTTTGCTGCAACTAAAACTTGACCAAGTCTCTGTTTAGGTTGTAACCAAGCCACAGTAAATGTTTCACAGGCATTAGGTCCGTCTATTAAGAGTTATAGATTGCACAAGTTTAAAAGTCAACTTAAATGCATTAATTTAATACATGTTCTTCTTTTATCATGTAGTCGCTAAGGTCGAGGAGGAACCCGAAGTCCTAGACTTCGTTACTCTGGAGGAACAGCTAGCCTACGACCAAGAGCAGCAAGGCAAGCTCCGGTTTGCATTAACCGTTTTACAAATTTTTACTGTTTTGAGCACTTCCTTGAGTATTATGATTCCTTGCATTAGAGTCTTGTTTGGAAACCCAATTGCATAGCCAAGAAAACCATGGATTGGGTTTAGGATTGCAAACCCTGTTAGCTACTGCAATGCTAAGATAGTGTAGGATTCAGTACAAGTCGAGTAGTTGGAACTACTCGCGAGCATAGGCTAGAGGCACTCAACTCGGGTAGAGATAGCACATGATACACATGGCAAGAAAAATGAGACCGAGCGGAGAGTAAGGGCAACAGGACTTTGGGGCCTGTGTGCTATAGCTCCGCTTGTGTCGATTGAGGACTGAGCTGTGTGCGGGCCTGTTGAACAAGCTAGAACAGTACCGAAGACCTACCGGCTATATGGGAACCGAGAAACCGATGTAACTCGGGTAGCTGGGTATTGAGGCATTGCCCGTCGTTCAGAGGGTAGGCTGAGAGCTCGAGGTGTAAATCGGCTGGTGGCACTAAGATGCGCGTGCAGAGACCTCTTGCTCGGGACGATGGGACCAGTTCAATATTTGGCTGACGGGCGAAAGGTAGTTGCGTACGGCGCCCGTGATGGTTGTTGTAGGCAACATCGAATACGGGCATACGTGACGGGTTGTTCGGGTAACCCTGCAGGTGTAAATCGATTATAATCGCCGTCCCTCGCGGTCAGTGAGTACCACTTGTTCACTGTACCGTGACGTAGAAAGAACAGGCTAGTTACATGTTAAAATGTTGCTGATTGAGAGATGGACTTTGATTGTTAATGGTTTGCTGTAGTTTAGAGCTAATTAAAGTTCCTTTCAACTTTGGGCAAAGTACATGAGAGAAATGCGTTTCTTGTTTGATTGCGGCTCTCTCATGTGCCTTAGCGTAAGGTTCTCCACAATCTGCTGCTAAAACTTGAAAGTAAGGTTTTACTAATTAGGCGAGTCCTTGCAAATGATTTCTCCTCATGTAACCTATCAATCTGTCATGTAGAAGTTCCATGTTTAGGAGAGACGAGTCAGACTTGCCGAGCCTTCGTGCTCACTGCTTGTGTTTGAAACTTTTGCAGGGTTCAATGAGGAAGGGGCTCCCGAAGAGGAGACAGAACCCAAGGAGGGGAACCCCGTCGAGTGGGAGCCGTGCACGCCGCAGAGTTAGTGTGCGTGTGTGCTAGCAAGGACACGTTCAAGGGCTGAACATGCACTTGATGCGTAGTCTACGCCCGTGAGTGTAGACTGGACTTATTTTGATGTACAAATGTTCATAATCCACTTTATGTAATAAAAGTTCTGCTTCCGCTTTGTACCTTTGATGTGTGTTATCTGGTGCTGTGCAACGCAGTATCCCTCAGCGTGATCCTGGCTCGACAAGACCGTGGGGTCGTGTCAGCGTTGGTATCAGAGCTCGCTTGAGGTTTAACGCACGACAAAGGTCATCTTTTTTAAAAATCCAGTGAGGAACGAGTTAGCAGCCCGTATAAGGATGTTATTAGTATATAGAAAGTGGCATACTAACCTATTTGTCTATGTTGGAAAATCGTGCATCTCGGGACGTTTATGTCTTGGGGGGTGCACGTAAGCGCTGTCCACCAGTGCGCACAAGCTGAAGGGTGGAGCCCCACGGGTGGCAGGTAACCCGACCCACTTTGATATTCTCTACGACTCTTCATGTCGTTTGGGGTATTCGAGCAATGTCTGTCCCTGGCGTGCATGGTGCAATGTGGGAGACCACGTCACGTGGTCTGAAACATGAAAACGTAACTCAAGGCGTGTTTGGCTTGAGAACATCCGGGCGAGTGATGACGGCCGGGTGTACGGACTGTATGGATACCGGGCTCGGTGTGCAGCCGAGTCTGACGATTGTTTGAGCTTTCTGCAGGTAGACTGACCATGAAATGGTAGGCGTGTAGCATCCGTGAGCGAGAGACGCTTAGTGCCACTGAATTAACGAAACCGGCTAAGTACGGTATAGGTTTTTCTTTGTGCGGACGTAGTGCCGACATGATCTGGTGACGCATCGACATCATACCCCACTAAATGAACAACTTCATTATAAAACTTGAAGGTTTTGATCCAAAGCACTAAAACTTGATGTAACTCCTTCCCTTAATCAGGATATTCAAAGTTAACAAGTTTTCAACTTATAGGTTGATAAGGACAGAACACTCTGTTTTCAGCTGAGTTAAGGCTGAAGTTAATCAGAGGTTAGAGGTTGAGTTCTTTCGAGGTTGGGGTCATATGATACATTTATGGAAATTTTCGGGAGAGTTTTACAACTTTTATGTGGAGGTCCAGAGGTGTTTCATCCCTTAACCAATCGAAAAATGCAGTAGAGTTGAAACTGTCCAGAAAACAGGGCAGGGCAAAGACTCTCTGTAAACTCTCTGTAAATTGAGCATAACTTCCTGCATAAAATTCTAAAAATGGAAAATGAGGTAGTTCTGGAAATCTTATGAGATGGGTTACAACTTTGTAACATAAAGTTTTGTCAGATTGGGAGCAGAATTAACTGGAATCCTTGGATCAAATCAGTACCTAAAGCAGGGAGGTGCTGTCCAATTTTCTCTAGATATTCTGTTAACTTTGACCTCTCATAACTTTGAACCAGGACAGATCTTAGGCCAAGCAAACACTTTCTGGAAAGCTACTGAAGTTAGCTTTAACTTTGATGTTGAGCTCCAGAATTAGTTTTGCCTTTAGCATGTCCTAAATCAGGTTGAAATGGAAACTGGTCAGGGCTGTCATGCATACAGCAGATCAGCAGTCAAATTTGTTTAAATTTGAACTGTATTTCCAAGTTTGTGGGTTTAATAACATGTCTTATGTTATAACTCAATGGTTTACTGTTCAAATAAATATTTGACATTTCTCAAATATATTTTTACAGATGACAGCAGATAAGCAGTTGGAGAACGGGTGGGTGGTGTCCCACTGTTCTCACCGCAGCGGCTATCCGGAAGCATTGAGGCAGATGCTGCAATATTTTGGGTACAACCAGATGCTGCAGTACTTCGCCAAGGAAGAAGGCGAGGAGGGGAACAAGACGTCGACAATCCATGTCGAAGTCCCTGCAGGACCTACGCCACCCGGTTGGGTGCCGTTCACCGTCACGGTGACAGGTAGACAACCGGAAGGGATGTGGCAAGTGGCAGCCCGTGACACCATGTCATGTTTCTGTCAACTACACGTGCAGGCTATGGAGGGTACTCCATACGCGCTCGTTCCGGTGGAGGGACAGGCTCATCATGTGCGGGAAGAGAGGTACCTGGAGGCAACGGACCCGTGTTGCCCAAGGTACAGCCCCACGGAGGCAAATCTCAGCCTCCAGATGAGGGAGGAAAACGCCGTGATGGCCAGCCAAGCTGTTCATACGGAACATCTCACCACGAAGCTCAAGGAGAGCACGATTCGTGGAGACCATTTTGAGAGTGCTCACAGAGCACTCCGCAATGTGCTCCTTCCGACGATCAAGCGACTGAATGAACAACATAATCAGTTGCATCGTCTGAAGAAGGCAAAGAGGAAAAGCCGCGTCGACATCGCGGCGTTGCAAGAGCTGGTACAGACTTTAACCCAGCAGAATGAGGACCTTGCTGAAGAGCAAGACGACACTATTGAGGAAGGGCAAGGCTGGGAAGAAGACTGCAACCAAGCCATGGACGAGGTGCATGCATTGCAGGACCTCGTACCTCCGGTATTGGGCATACCGGTATTCTTGGGCCTTCCAGTAATGGGAGAACCCGAGATGGGAGAAAAGGTGGTAGATCCAGAGCCACCAGCAGAGGTACCGTAGGAGGACGACCCACAGGAGGTCGAGTTCTACTCCGAGTAGGGGGTTACAGTTGCCAAGTAGGGCAGCCAGGGTAGTGTAACCCAACTTTTGTAATCAGTGACATATCGTGTAGGCAGTAGCGTATGTATAGGTAGTGACGACATGAGCACGACTTCTCGGAGACCCGAGAGTAATGTATCTTGTATAAATTTTATGCTTTATCAATATATGTGAATGTTGTGCAAATTATTCATGTGTCACTTCAATACCTACTGCTGTATATGGAAATTTCAGTAAGACATGTGCTAATCGCTGCTGTTTTGAATTTCAGAATGACGCGTACTCGTGCCAACCCGGACATTGGGGGTACTAGCCAAGGGGGAGAGACCTCCCAACAGCCTCCCGAGGACTCCTCGGGACAGCAGCAGCAACAACAACAGCAAACACCGCCACCGCCACTGCCAACGGTTACATTGGCCGACATCGTCGCGGCAATGGCGGGTTCACATCAGCAGCACACGGAGTTGCTGCAGACTCTCATCGCTAATACGTCTCGCCCAGAGAGACGTCAAGACCGTGAGGAGCGTCAACAGAGCTCCTACTCCGACTTCCTAGTGACTCATCCCCCGGTATTCTCAAGGGCGGATGAACCTCTTGACGCGGACAACTGGCTCCGCGCAATAGAGATGAAGTTCGGGCTGCTCCAAATAAGCGAGCAGCGCAAGACTCAGTTCGCGGTCAAGCAGCTCCAAGGATCCACGAGCGCGTGGTGGGCAAACTTTTGTGCTTCACAGCCCACCGACCGAGTTATGACCTGGGAGGAGTTCCGGACGGCCTTCAGGGCCTATCACATACCGCCGGGTCTGATGAAGAGGAAGACGCAGGAGTTTCTACACCTGCAGAAAGGGAGCCGAAACGCACTGGAATACTCCAGGGCGTTCAACGATCTCGCGCTCTACGCGTCGCATCACGCAGATACGGACGAGAAGCGGCGGGACCACTTTTACCAGGGGCTTAACCCGCTCCTGAAGGACAAATTGGCGATGTTCAATCGCGGCAGCCTCAACGACATCATTGATGCTGCGATTGTTCAGGAGGACTCCGGCAAGGAGTTGGCGGCGGCGGAGAGAAAGTGAAGCGCGCCGCAAAGCAGCGGAGAAAGAGGCGGTCCTTCTTAGAAGTTTCGGATGGTGAATCGCCCACCATCAGGTCCACGCTGGCAGCCACCCCAGAGGTCAATGCCTTTCCGCAGTCGGCCGTACTCTTCACCGGCATTCAGGCCGGCACTGCCAGTACCACCTGCGCAACAACAACAGCAGCAGCGGACAATGCCGCGTGCATATGCACCTCAGCAACGCATGCCAGGCTTTCGTCCCCCGAGCACTATACCAGCAGCGGCCACATGTTACAAGTGTGGTCGTCAAGGACACTTCGCGAGCAGTTGCCCGGAGAGGCAAGGCGGCGGAGTGGCACCGCAGTTTTCGGGGAGGAATCAACCCCGGAACCCTACTAATGTGCGGCGGGTAAACCCTAGGCCCGGGACCGTCCACCAGCTTTCCATAGAGGACGTGCCGGAGGGTGAGCCAATCCTTGCGGGTATGTTCCAACTCCACCAGCATTCCGCCATAGTATTGTTTGATTCAGGCGCCACGCATAATTTTATTAGCCAAGTTTCATTGCTAAACACAGCTTGCAAATACTACCCACCAATAGTCCATATTTAATTTGTTCACCGGGTGGGAGGATTTCAGCAAGCGTAATGGTTTCCAAAGCACCATTGTGCTTGGCGGGTAGAGTCTACCCTACGTCTCTCATAATCTTAGAGGGATAAAAGGTTGATGTCATCCTAGGGATGTCTTGGTTAACCCGCCACGGCGCTGTTTTAGACACCGTCCTTCGAGTCGTGCACTTAAACTCAGAAGTGCACGGGTCTCACTCCTTATTTCTGGACAGTCCAGAAATAAAACTTCCAAGTGTCTATCAAGCCACAACCATCAGATTGGAAGATATTCCAGTGGTCCGAGAGTTCCCTGACGTATTCCCGGATGATTTGCCAGGGATGCCGCCCGATAGAGAGGTGGAGTTCAAGATTGAACTTGCACCGGGAACCATGCCAATATCCCGAAGGCCGTACAAGATGGCACCCAAGGAGTTGGCTGAACTGAAGACTCAGCTCACGGACCCTCTGGAGAAGGGTTTTATTAGGCCGAGCTCCTCGCCATGGGGCTGTTCGGCATTCTTTGTGAAGAAGAAGGATGAGACGTTACGGCTTTGCGTGGACTATCATCCATTAAATGCCGTAACCATCAAGAACAAGTACCCGTTGCCACGGATCGACATGTTGTTTGATCAGTTGGTCGAAGCAAAGATCTTTTCCAAGATGAAGTTAAGATCCGGGTACCATCAGATTAAGATAAGGGCTGAGGACATACCGAAGACGGCTTTTTCGATGAGGTACGGACTTTATGAGTACCTGGTCATGTCCTTCGGCCTCACCAACGCTCCAGCTCACTTCATGTATTTGATGAACTCGGTATTCATGCCGGAGCTGGACAAGTTTGTCGTGGTCTTCATCGACGACATCCTGGTATATTCCAAGTCCGAGGAAGATCACAAGAAGCATCTGCGTATAGTCCTGCAACGGCTGTGAGATCACAAGCTATACGAGAAATTCAGAAAATGCGAGGTCTGGATATCGCAAGTGCCTTTTCTCGGGCATATCATTTCAGCGGAGGGTATCGCTGTAGACCCGAGCAAGATCACTCAAGTGCTGAATTGGAAATCCCCGAGAACTGTTCACGAGGTACGGAGTTTCCTCGGACTCGCGGGATATTATCGGAGGTTCATTCCGAACTTCTCGAAATTGCCAAGCCTATGACGGAGCTGCTGAAGAAGGCTACCAAATATGTTTGGAGTCCAGCATGTGAAGCAGCATTAAAGGCTTTAGTCAAGCACCTGACATCAGCACCGGTTTTGGCTCAGCCAGACACAACAAAACCGTTCGATGTGTACTGTGATGCATCCGGCATTGGGCTCGGATGTGTGCTGATGCAAGACCGAAGAGTGGTCGCGTATGGATCACGGCAGCTTAGAAACCATGAGCAGAATTATCCAACTCACGATTTGGAGCTCGCTGCCATGATACTTGCACTGAAAATGTGGAGGCACTACCTACTCGGTAACCTCGTACATCTATATACCAACCACAAGAGCCTCAAGTACATATTCACTCAGAAGGAGCTGAACATGAGGCAGCGAAGATGGTTAGAACTGATAAAGGATTACGAAATAGAGATCCATTATCATCCGGGCAAGGCAAGCGTAGTGGCAGATGCGCTGAGCCGCAAGGCACACGTCAACAAACTTACCATCACACCGTTGGAAGAGAGCGAACCACCACTACATGTGATCCCACATGGTGCTCTCTACAACTTAGCTTTGATCCCCACCATCCGTGAAGAGATAGCGGCAGCCCAGAAGAATGACAAGGGCATGTTGCATTTGCGGTGACGTGTAGACAGTGGGGAGCTTAAATGTTTCCGGAAGGACGGAGACGGCGTCCTATGGTTCAAGGACCGGCTCGTCGTACCCCGTAACCCGGAATTACGGAAGAAAATCTTTGATGAGGCCCACTTGTCAAAGTTTTCTATTCACCCCGGCAGCAACAAAATGTATCAAGAACTCAGAAGCAAGTTTTGGTGGACACAGATGAAGCGGGAGATCGCGAAGTACGTGTCCGAGTGTGATACATGTCGAAGGGTGAAGGCAGACCATATACGGAAACCCGGACTGCTACAACCACTGGGCGTTCCTGCCTGGAAGTGGGAGGATGTGAGCATGGACTTCATCGTCGGTTTACCCATCACCTTTCAAAAACATGGTTCCGTGTGGGTGATCGTCGACCGGCTCACCAAGGTTGCCCATTTCATCCCGGTCAACACCAATTACAACGCCAAGAAGTACGCTGAACTGTACATCTCACGGATCCTATGCTTGTACGGCGTACCCCGTACCATCATATCGGATCGGGGCACTTTATTTGTGTCCCGTTTTTGGGATCAGCTGCATGCTGCCTTGGGGACGAAGCTGATCCATAGTTCAGCGTACCACCCGCAAACGGATGGGCAAACCGAGCGGGTGAATCAGATCTTAGAAGACATGCTACGGGCTTGCGCTATCAACCACGGCAGGAATTGGGATGATCACTTGCCATTAGCCGAGTTCTCATACAACAATGGATACCAAGCCAGCATAAAGATGGCGCCCTACGAGGCGCTATATGGAAGGAAATGCCGCACACCATTGAACTGGTGTGAGTCTGGCGAGAGGGTTACCTTCGGGATTGACCTTGTCAACAACGCGGAAGAAAAGGTTCGACTGATTCAAGCGAACCTAAAAGCCGCCCAATCCCGTCAGAAACAGTATGTGGACCGGAGAAGACGCCCCTTGCAGTTTGAAGTCGGGGATCACGTATATCTGCGTGTGTCTCCAATGAAGGGCGTAAACAGATTTGGGGTGAGAGGAAAGTTGGCACCCCGATTCATCGGTCCATTCGAGATTACCGAAAGATGTGGATCAGTAGCATACCGGCTGAGATTACCAGAAGCACTTTCCGGTGTGCACGACGTCTTTCACATTTCGCAGCTGAGGAAGTGTCTCAAGCTATCAACTACCGTTCAGCTGGAAGACATTGAAGAACTGCAACCAGATCTCACCTATCGGGAGGAACTGGTTCAGATTATTGACGAAAAGGCCTGAACCACACGCAACCGTACGTTGTGATTCTATAAGGTTCTATGGAGTAATCACTCCGTGGATGAAGCGATATGGGAGAGCGAAGGATTTCTTCGCGCTAACTACCCCGACTTTTTCACGTCGCATATCCGGTAATTTTCCACCGTCCTCTCTCTCATTTTCACCTTATAATCTCGGGACGAGATTCTTTTAAGGGGGGAGGAATGTAAGGGCCTCAGTTTTTGACACATGTTTAAAGTGTTCATCACCACACCACACACCTTATTTGAAGCAAGATGATGAACACAAATGAAGAGCAAGTAACCACCATCAACATGCTCATTAGAGAACAAACTCACATATTGCCAAAGTGGTATTTCCCACATGTGATATAGAGGGGCTGGGCATATGAAAACTCCTACACATTGCTAGGGATGCCCATGCCAAGTTTCACCCAAATTCAAAACCTTTTTGAGGTCATTTTGGGTATAGCTAGAAAGAGGGCAGTTTGAAACCATATTCAAATTCAAACTGTTTTTATCCCATGAATTCAAAAGTGGGAGGAATATTCTTATTCAGCACATTTTTGTGAGCTCACACACCAATTTTCACTCCATTTGGAGTTGATCTTGACATGAGCTAAGTGGGACAAATTCAATCTTTATTTGAATTCCAAACTGAACTTGTGCTGAAATTCATTCAAACCAAACCCAATTTGAAACCTAATCAATTCAAATGGCTCATGGGTGAATAATTTGAATCACCATGGGTATTTTGGGGCTCACTGTTTACAACAGTGATGAGGAGTTAATTTCAGAGGTTAAACTTGAGTGTGGGACCCACATGTCATAGAGAGCAGAGGGGAGACTTGCACCCAAAGTCACAGTCTCGGTGGGAAATTCCACCGAGCAGCTGCCGGTTCAATGCCCCGGGAGCAGCTGCGATCGCCACCGAGGAGGAGCAGCGCCACCAGCTGCTTCCCGCGCCCACACATGAGCCCAAGGGCGGTTCCAGGGTCCTCTTAAGGCGCTCCACCGAGGCAGGCACCACTCGCTTCCCCCTCTCCCGTGAACACCGAGCCCCCGGCCGTCCGCCTCACTGCTCGATCGGGAAACCGCGGAAACATCTCGCCTCCTCCTTCCCCGAGCTGCTAGACAGCACCCTGAGATTGCACTCCACCTCCCCAACGACAAAAACCCCGAGCTCCGACCTCCCTTGCCCGAGAATGATCGCCACAGCAGCGACCTAACCTCAGCCGAAGGTCAGGCGCTCGTGGACAGCGTTCCACAGGAGCTTTCATGGTCCAGGAAGAGCGGCAGCAGGAGCGCGCAATAGCCGTGCTGCTCTCCTCCAAGTTTGGAAGCAAACCATGAAGAATCCACCGCGAATTTCCAGTTTTTACTCCGGCGGCCTTAAACTGAGCTTCCGGTATGGATTCTTCGAATTCTCGATCTAAGATCCTTCTCTAATTATCAAATCTTGCACATAGGCGCTGGACTAGCCGGCGATCAATTTCCTTTCTGCATCCGTGGTATGAAACCGACTAGGAGTGACGAATTTTGAGCTCGATCAAGGGCGCTCATGGCGGGCACGCTCGGTCACACGGTGCCAACCGGCTTGCTGCCATCTTTGAACCCATTTGACACCTTGTCGAGCTTCCTAGAGGTGTACTGATGCTATAGAACCGATCGTTCGAGGTTTTGGCGGGTTAGGATCCACGGCCGACGGCGCCGAACCTCAACCGAGGCCGCCGCACGTCGCCGGGCTATTTCCGGTCACCGCCAGCTCGAACTGACCCCACAGACGTGCTCCTCGACATCGACAACCCCCTGGCGTCGAGTTTCAGACTAGGTGATGGCCGGCAGCGGCAAGCCGGCGAGCTCAGAGTCGGCTCCAGCGAGGGGAGGCGGCGTGAGCGCGAGGGCGCGTCGGGAGGAAGACGAAGCCGGCTGGCCCACGCGTCAGCGGCTTAAAATTTTAAATCGGGATCAGGTGTGGCTGGGATCTGTTGTGCTGGCGCGCAGGAACCCCGCAGACCACGGTGTGCCGACGCCTCAGGGTGCGACGCGTGTCCCCGTGGCCCACCCGCGAGTTTAAACTTTTCCCCGAATTTTCAGATTTCATTCAAACTTCAAATCCTCATAAATTGGGCTAGGAACTCCAAATGGAGTGAACCAAATTTTGTTGGATTCAGCTCTCTGAGTACTTTCCAGCAAATCAAGTTTCACTTCATGAAAATCATTATTTCTCCAGAATTAATTCCTCAAATTTTAAACTGTTTGGAATTTTAACTGGAGAATCCTTGGGAGGAAAATCCTGAAATTTTGCTGGAATGTTCACCAAAATATCCTTGAACTACCATAAACATTTCAGATCCCTTTGAGCTCATTTGGTCCACCTAATGGTGTGATTAGTGAAACTGTTCCATAGAAAATAGAAAATGTTCAGAAACATTTTCAGAATTTTCTCTGAAATTGTTTAGCTCATATCTTTGGCTAGGAACCTTCAAATTAAGTGAGACCAGCTCCATTAGAACCCTCCGAAGATCTAGATTTCAGAAAGTCATAGTTGTTTCATGAAAATCCTTAGAACACCCTAAAAGCTTCCAATTAAGGTGAAGTACATAATTAATTGTGGGGGGGCTCAAATGAGCTTTGCTGCAACTAAAACTTGACCAAGTCTCTGTTTAGGTTGTAACCAAGCCACAGTAAATGTTTCACAGGCATTAGGTCTGTCTATTAAGAGTTATAGATTGTACAAGTTTAAAAGTCAACTTAAATGCATTAATTTAATACATGTACTTCTTTTATCATGTAGTCGCTAAGGTCGAGGAGGAACCCGAAGTCCTAGACTTCGTTACTCTGGAGGAACAGCTAGCCTACGACCAAGAGCAGCAAGGCAAGCTCCGGTTTGCATTAACCGTTTTACAAATTTTTACTGTTTTGAGCACTTCCTTGAATATTATGATTCCTTGCATTAGAACCTTGTTTGGAAACACAATTGCATAGCCAAGAAAACCATGGGTTGGGCTTAGGATTGCAAACCCCGTTAGATACTGCAATGCTAAGATAGTGTAGAATTCGGTACAAGTCGAGATGTTGGAACTAATTGAAAGCATAGGCTAGAGGCACTCGACTCGGGTAGAGATTGCACATGATACACATGGCAAGAAAAATGAGACCGAGCGGAGAGTAAGGGCAGCAGGACTTTGGGGCCTGTGTGCTATAGCTCCGCTTGTGTCGATTGAGGACCGAGCCGTGTGCGGGCCTGTTGAACAAGCTAGAACAGTACCGAAGACCTACCGGCTATATGGGAACCGGGAAACCAATGTAACTCGGGTAGCTGGGTATTGAGGCATTGCCCGTCGTTCAGAGGGTAGGCTGAGAGCTCGAGGTGTAAATCGGCTGGTGGCACTGAGATGCGCGTGCAGAGACCTCTTGCTCGGGACGATGGGACCGGTTCAATATTTGGCTGACGGGCGAAAGGTAGTTGCGTACGGCATCCGTGATGGTTGTTGTAGGCAACATCGAGTACGGGCGTACGTGACGGGTTGTTCGGGTAACCCTGCAGGTGTAAATCGATTATAATCGCCGTCCCTCGCGGTCAGTGAGTACCACTTGTTCACTGTACCGTGGCGTAGAAAGAACAGGCTAGTTACATGTTAAAATGTTGCTGATTGAGAGATGGACTTTGATTGTTAATGATTTGCTGTAGTTTAGAGCTAATTAAAGTTCCTTTCAACTTTGGGCAAAGTATATGAGAGAAATGTGTTTCTTGTTTGATTGCGGCTCTCTCATGTGCCTTAGCGTAAGGTTCTCCACAATCTGCTGCTAAAACTTGAAAGTAAGGTTTTACTAATTAGGCGAGTCCTTGCAAATGATTTCTCCTCATGTAACTTATCAATCCCTCATGTAGAAGTTCCATGTTTAGGAGAGACGGGTCAGACTTGCTGAGCCTTCGTGCTCACTGCTTGTGTTTGAAGCTTTTGCAGGGTTTTATGAGGAAGGGGCTCCCGAAGAGGAGACGGAACCCCAGGAGGGGAACCCCGTCGAGTGGGAGCCGTGCACGCCGCGGAGTTAGTGTGCGTGTGTGCTAGCAAGGACACGTTCAAGGGCTGAACGTGCACTTGATGCGTAGTCTACGCCCGTGAGTGCAGACTGGACTTATTTTGATGTACAAATGTTCATAAACTACTTTATGTAATAAAAGTTCTGCTTTCGCTTTGTACCTTTGATGTGTGTTATTCGGTGCTGTGCAACGCAGTACCCCTCAGCGTGATCCTAGCTCGACAAGACCGTGGGGTCGTGTCATACGCGATCACGCACATACAAGATTTACAACAATCAATATCATGCACAAATTTTAACTAGATGTGATGATGCTTATGCATGTTAATCCTATGATGCAGTTTAGTTTGTACATGTTCTTGCATGGGTTTTATGATGAACAGAGTTGTAGAGATCAATTGTGGACGTAGCGATGATCTTGACTTTAAATCGATCAACAAGTGATTTGTCCACGAAAAAGCTTCTGTTCGAAAGGAATCGAAGAACAGATGCAAAGAAAACACGATGATGTCGTAAGGTGGTATTGGAGACCTACCTTAGGTTCCTCTTAGTATCGGGGTCCTTCTCTTATCAGACAGATCGTTGAGGCCCTCTTCCGGCAATCTTCCTCGACTGAACTCCAGCGAAGGGTTTATTCGGCGAGTTGGGGCTAGGGCTCTAAGTTGTTGGCTCAGGAGTTGGGAAAGAAGTTTGTGGTTTCGGCCAAGGGTTCTGGGTTCTATTTATAATCGGGAAGAAAGAGTTCTAATCTGATTGGACTTTGAATAAGAGTCCTATTCAACTTGTCGTTGAATCTTAACAAATTATTTTTAGTTGATTTGGTGCGGTAACATTTAGAATTCATGTCGGTTTCCTCCCATACCGGTATTCCCACGCGTACAGAAGCAAAAACCGCTCCAGAATTCGTTACCTCCGCGGTGATGAGCTCCGGAAGCTCCACGTGTCCACTAGGCCTGGTCTCCCCTTTTCCGCAGAGATGAGCTCCGGTTGTGCCGCGTGTCAAGCGAGCGAGACCTCCCTCTCCTTTGGGGGTGAGCTCCGCGTGCGCCACGTATCCTGGCGGTCGGGACCTCCTCTCTATTCGGAGGTGGCTCCGCGCACGCCACGTGTCAGTGCCGGACCTTCCCTCTCTCCGGAGGTGGCTCCGGGTGTGCCACATATCCTAACAGCGCCAGACTTCCTTTCTTCTCAGAGACGAGCTCCGAGGTTAACACATGTCCAACAGTGACGGACCTCCCGGAGATAAGCTCCGGGGGTGACATGTGTCCAATAGAACTGGACCTCTCGGAGGTGAGCCCGAGATCGACACGTATCCCGCGCAACTGGTCCTTTGATTTCCACGGTGACTAGCTTCGAAGGTGACACGTGTCCTGCGGGGTCGGACCTCTCCCCATTCGTGGAGATGAGCCCCGAGCCTGCCACGTAGCCAGTTTAGCGGTGGACCTCTCCCCATTTGCGGAGATGAGCTCTGTGGCGGACCGGAATCTGCTCATCCAGGATCGCAGAGGGTGGTGCCACACGATGCGGCACCCGACAGCACACGTCATAAGGACACAATATATATTACATGGGAAAACCAACTGAACTGTACAAACAGGTACAACCTTCAGTTACAAACTATTGTCTTTATTACACAGCGGAAGTTTCTTTTATACAACTCACGCCCGCCTATCTAGCAAAAGTCGGTTGCCCAGCCCTAGGGCAACCCACACTAGCTGCACTCCTCAGCTCAGCTCGGCGTGTACGGCTCCCACTCAGCCGTGGTCACCAACGGAGGGTAACCCTCGCCGGTGGACTCGTAACCCAAGTCCGTGGGTGGCTCCTCACCTGAAAAACACTTAAGCAGCAACCGTGTGCACGATGGCTCAACAACACTTAACTGACTCACCTAGGCATGAAACTCTACATGTAGGGTACAATGAACATGGGATGGTAAAATTTCATCAAATGGACACACCTACAGTTGATCCTTAGTTCATTTTTTAGCTACAAGTTAACAGTTTATGAATCTGAAATTTAGTAAGCAATATTTAGTGGCACACATGTAACAATACAATTATATCATACAGCAGAATTTAATCATAGCATTCCATACTTTATCTATGTTACGACACAGTGAACAAGCGGTACTCGTCACCGCGAGCGATGGCGAATCGACTCGATATACATCTGCAGGGAAACCCAAAGAGCACGTCATGTACGCCCACCCGTGGAGCTGCGCAGCATGCTCACTCGATGTCGTACGGGACAACCTTTCACCCAACAGCTCAAACGTCGAACCGGTCGCACCGAAATGAGCAGGAGGTTCCCTACACGGAGCATCTCTCTATGCCCGTTACCAGATTTCCACCTTGCTGCCCTCAACCTACACCTATAAATCGGTGTGCTATGCCTCGACGCCCGGAGGTTTAGGTCACATTGGTTTATCGGGGCCCATATATCCGATATGCCCTCGGTACGTTCAATACTTGTTCAGCAGGGCCGCACACGAATCGGTCCTCAATCGACACGGACAGGGCTGCGCACACAAGACTTCCTCTTGCTGCGCCCTAGCCCCTGCCTAGTCTCATTTTCATTACTAAAGTGATCTCACATCACTCAACCGAACCCGTGTGTCCCAAGCCTAAACTCGCGAGTAGATTCCAACTACTCGACTTGTACCAAAGTCCTATGAATCATTAAGCATAGCCTGTCTACTCGAGGTCTTAGACACTACCAAATCCGCACATTTGATCCCTGTGCATACAAAATATAACGCAAAACAGTATGCAGAGTGGTACATAGCACGGATCTTGTGCTTACATGGAGTTCCCCGCACCATTGTGTCAGATAGAGGATCGCTGTTCGTAGCCCGTTTCTGGGAACAGTTACACGCATCCTTGGGGACAAAGTTGATTCGAAGCTCTGCGTACCAACGTCAAACTGATGGGCAAACTGAGAGGGTGAATCACACATACTGGAAGATATGCTAAGAGCATGTTCCATCCACCACGGTAAGAGCTGGGATGATCATTTACCGCTGGCGGAGTTCTCGTACAACAACGGATATCAGACAAGCATTAAAATGGCACCATATGAAGCTCTATATGGCCGGAAGTGCCGTACACCATTGAATTGGTGCGAATCCGGTGAACGAGTAACGTTCGGGGTTGATCTTGTCAATGAAGCCGAAGAGAGAGTTTGGATAATACAAGAGAACCTCAAAGCTGCCCAATCTCGTCAAAAGAGATACGCGGACCAGAGACATCGACCACTGCATTTCGAAGTCGGGGAGCACGTGTATCTTCGTGTGTCTCTGATGAAGGGGATTCATCAGTTCGGTGTCAAGAGGAAACTTGCTCCCCGATTCATCAGTCCGTTTACTATCACGGAGAAGTGCGGAGACGTAGCCTACCGGCTGGAACTACCGGCAAGCCTTGCCGGTATTCACGACATATTTCACGTGTCCCAGCTGCGGAAATGTCTCAAGTTTACCGCTACCATCCGCACCGAAGACATCGACGAGTTGAAGCCGGATCTCACCTAAGTCGAGCAACCTATACAGATTATCGACGAAAAGACCCGGACCACCAGGAACCGGACCTTGAAATTTTACAAAGTCCTGTGGAGTAATCATACCCCGGGAGAGGCGACGTGGGAGACCGAAGATTACATCCACAAGAACTATCTGGAGCTTTTGTCATAAACTTTTTAATTACCTCCCGTCTCGTTTTTCTTTTGAATCTCGGGACGAGATTCCTTTTAAGGTGGGAGGAATGTAAAGGTCCCAAAATTAGGAATACAAAGGAACACTTGTTTGCAAAGTTTTGTTTCATATGAGTGAAATTTGGGACTTGTTAAAACTTTTCCCCACATGTGATAACACACATGAGGGATTTATTCACACAAGTCAAATGTTTATTTGAGAACTTGGAACCCTTGAGAGGTCTAAGACAAAGATGGGAAGTTCCCGTATGTGTGGAAAAACAAAAATCAGATTTGGAACAATTTGTTCAAACTAAAATTCAAATGAGAACAACACAATGGAAATCAAAACTGTTGTGCTGAAAATCTCATTTGCAGCAGCCAAAATAAAAATCAGATTTCATATTTGAATTCCTTGGGTCCAAATCAGGGGGTGTGCAAAGTTTCATGATTTATGGAGATGATTTGCAACCCATTTTTCAAAATGGACTTTAAATAACAAGGAATTCAAACGCCCATTTGAATTTGACTGAAACTTGCCCAATTATTCAAATGCATACCAGATTTGAATTCCCACAATTGAATTCCATCAATATTCAAACTTGGGAGATATTTTGAGAGGGATAAGAAGGAACTGAACAGTGGGTCCCACATGTCATTGGGAGCACCGAAATTTGCAAAAGATCTTCAGTCCACAGTCTTCATTTGCTCTCCTCCCACGCGAAGCGACGGCCGAGCCAATCCTTCTTCGGGCGACACCGGGGGACAGCGGCAGCCAGCTCCTGCTGAATTCTTTCGCGCTGGAGAGCTGCTGGACGTCGGTAGCTACCGCCTCACTCCCTCTCCCGCCTCTTAACCGAAGCCACAGTGCTGTTTCTTCTCTCCCTCGCATCGAAAGACAGAAACGCGGTCGCCCCTCTTCGATCACTCTGGAGCTCAGGCAATTCAAGTGAGCAACACCTCCGAGCAGGAAAACCACACCACCGTAGACCCCTCGACCTCATCGAGCCATCGCCAAGTGCGTTCATGCCCTCTACGCCGAGAACATCGAGTTCCCGCGGCGGCCGAACACCTCGGCGGCGACGTGCTCCCGCGGACAGCTCCACAGAGCGGCTTTCATGACAAAGCAAGTGGTCCCTGGGACGCGCAAGAGCTCCACGCAGCTTCCACCCGAAGCACATAGCTTGTCTTCGCCTCTGGACGACGAATTTCGGAAATCTTCTCCGGCCGGGGAAAACTTGTCACACCCGGTTTCTCCGAAGAACAACCGAGTGAATATCACATGTATGCCAGGATCATTTTCTCATACATGTGATGACAAATAGTGAAGCATCATTTATTACAAGCCAGGTGTTGAATATAAATAAGTCTTACATAGCATACATCTCGATGGACGGTAATAAGTTCATGACATATAAATAAAACAGCAGCAGAATATTATTCTTGTGGGCTCCGTCACAGGCGTTGCCCGGGGGACTCCATGAACCTAGAATCCTTCTTCGGGTCCGAAGTCTTGGTCATTGAACACCACATCATCCCCTTGACCTGAGCAGCAATTTAAACCAACAAATATGCAAGTTTGAGTACCGTTGGTACTCAGCAAGTGTGGGAAAGTTATGTCATGCATGGCTAGAACAAGGAGAGGTTGAACTCATGGTTAAAGCACTACGCAATTAATACCTATCACCTTAGCTTATTAAGCACCTACATTACTACATAGGTGAAATGGTCCCAATCTCCCAACCCATCATCATAATCAAATAACCATAACATCATTTCCAATGTTAAGCTCCCCGCTTAACATCCACAACTTCCAAAGTCATCATCCTCTAATCATGAATAAGTCCAAGCCGCTCTTGACCGTGAGCACGGCTGTCATGACACTTTTGACTCTGCAGAGTTTGCGCCACTGTACCCACATGTAGTGATTTCATCCCCCGTTGCCGGGTGGACTAAAAGAACCTCCATTATGCCAGTGGCTGCAAACCACATTCACACTTCCCAGGTGTGTAGCCAGGAGATCACTACGAAGCCTTTACAAAGGGATTCCCGACGAGCGTGGGCCCACTGAGGTTTCACCCCTAACAGCATACAAGAGGCTCCAACCTCGTTGCAGTGGCCCCCTCTTGAGCCTTGCGGTTCATACAGTAGTCCAGCTGACACCTATTTCCTGCACCATCCAACACACCCATACTACGCCGGGGATACACCTAATTAATTGGCCAAACTGCCCCATCTCAGCATGTGGTTGGCATAGTAAAGCTAGGTTACATGCTCCATGAACTGGTCCTTAGGATCCAGGCAAGTACTAAACACAAACCCGAGTCTCGTGCACCCAGCACCAACCAAATCATCGAACTTGCCTCGATCGCTACCTCTACATAACTTATAATATCTCATTCAAGAGTAAGGTAAATAAATTTATGATCTCATATCCCAATTATCCCATTCTAAGCATGGCTAAGCATAAGCATATAAATAAATGACACGATAAAATAAATCCCAACCCAAGCTACAAGGAAACAAGGTAATGCAATTCTAGGGAAACTTCCTAGCATGGGTTTCATATTTCAATTGACAATGCAAATAATTCTATCTACACATCCTAGCATAGGATCAAAGTAGTCAAGGACACTTGCCTTCTTCCTGCTGCTCTGGGAATGGAAAGTCTTGGTCTTGAAAGGGAAGAACTTGCTCTGGGGCAGGTTCTACTCATGCCAATACGCATAGCAAAAGAAAACAACAATCCATAAGACATAGTTCACACTTTCACTCCACACATACATACATATGATAGTCATTCACATTTCTAAGTGTTGTGGTTACTCTAGATGTGTTGATGTTTAGCCTTCATGCACTTTTAAACATATGTATATGATTTCTAACTTTTGTATTTCAGATTTCTGTTTGCACACTATATATGAATTTTCAATTTGAACAAATTCTTTATATTTAATTAATATACTTATTAACTACCAAGTTTGCATGGAAGGTAATTTCCTACTCCAAATAGGTTTTCAGATCTTCTACCAAATCCTAAACTGAAGTTTTTGGATTTGGAGACTTCATTTATCATTTTATAATTATGCATACCTATTTTCCTATATTTTCAGATTTATTTTCTATGCATAAAAGTGAGTTTTAATATTAAATAGTAGGACATATCATCTAAACAGAATAGGTTCTGATCTAAAATATTAAATAATATATTTTTGAACTTCTCCTCTGATGTGAACTAATTTAAATTTATTTTACCAATTTTCAGAATTATTTCCTAACCTAAAAATGTGTCCCTATAACTAATAAATGTGAACAATCAATTAGACAGAATCATTTCAGCTTAAAATCTATTTTTAACTCATTCTTAAGTTTTCCAAGTGCTAGGAGAGTTTAAATTTGAATCTACAATGTGTTTGCCTCAGCTTTTAAATTTAAATCCTAATCACATATTCAAATTTCTGAATTTAATATCATATAGGGTTAAAAAGGTAAATCCACTTCTACTGCAGGGTCTATTATATTATTTCATAAATTTCCAGGGGTCTAGCTACACATAACATAGGGGTTTTCCTAATTTTTATTAAGTCCAGGTGCTAAAACTGATTTTTAAATAAATTTACATGAATTTCTGAAGTTCCAGTGGCTAGATCAGAAGTTTCTGGGGCTAGCTCGTGTTTTCCGAGATCCCCAGGGGGTAGCGCGTAAGAATCCCGGCCTTTATAACGCGGGGCCGACGTGGACCGTCTGATTTAAAACAGACGGCTGAGATTATAACGCGAAGCGGTATGGGTTAGATCTAATAGGAACTGCACGATTTAAAATGGACAGGCCTCAGGGGGCCACGTCGCCCTGGCTGTGCGCGGGCGGCGCTGCCCGGCGGCGCGCGGCGGCGGGAGGTGGCGATCTTGTCGGAGAACTTCGGATCTTCATCTATACCTCCTAAAACTGGGATTTCATAGCATAGATCGGTAGAGGGGAGGTCGGGGATCTCACCTCGGGGTTTTTCTTGAGCTCGGAGGTCCTGGAAGACGGTCGGCGACGAGGTTCGAGGTGAAAACGCGGCGGAGCTCGTCGGAGCTGTGTCTAGAGCGCAAAACACCGAATTTCCTTCACCTGCAAGATTCCCCGGAGGCGGTGGAACAGGATCAGCGCGTTAGATCAGGAAATCCGAGCTAGGATTGAAGAAAAACGGCTGGAGAAGCTCTGGTTCTCACCGGGAGGAAAAACAGCCGATCGGGGGGGGGGGGGGGGGAACAGGGCAATGCCAGCGTTTATATAGACGGGGGCGGGCGGCGGTCTGTTGGGATCGAGCTGGAGTCGTCCGGGACCAGAATTCGGCTGGGGGACGCGTGTTTCCGGGGTTAGTTGCGATCGGGCGCGCGGAGGAGTCCCGGTGGTTGGCGCGAGCGGGAGGTGAGGGATGACACGCGGGAACCGTGTGTCAGTGAGAGGGAGAGAGGGGCGCGTGGCTGTGGGCTGGCGCGGTGAAATGGTGGGCCGGCTGGTGGGTTTCGGCCCACTGGCCGGTTGGGTTTTCTTTTTCTTTTTCCTTTTCTTTTCTGTTTTGATTTGAATTTGAATTCCAATTTGAATTTGAATTTCTGCACCACATGCGATACGTCCAAAGTTTTTTAAATTTCCCTCTTAACAGATTTTTGGGTGTTACAGCTCTACCCCCCTTAAAAGAAATCTCGTCCTCGAGATTGGTGGTTCTAGGAAAACAATTCCGGAAACTGTGCCTTAAGCTCGTCTTCTCGCTCCCATGTGGCTTCCTCTTCTGAGTGATGCTTCCACTGCACCTTGCACATCCGAATTCTTTTATTTCTTGTGAGGCGTTCCATTGTCTCCAAAATCTTGACCGGTTTCTCGGCATAAGACAGATCCTCTCGTACGTCAACCTCATTCATGGGTAACATCTCTTCAGGCGTCCTTAGACATTTCTTGAGCTGTGACACATGGAATACATCGTGCACATCCGATAGGCGAGCCGGTAGTTCTTGTTGATATGACACTTCACCTTTCCTCTCGAGAACCTGAAAGGGTCCGATGTATCGAGGTGATAACTTCCCTTTCACCTTGAACCAACGAAGTGCTCGGATAGGGGACACCTTGAGATAAACATAGTCTCCCACATTGAAAATAAGCTCTCTTCTCCATACATCGGCATAACTCTTTTGTCGGGTTTGTGCTATCCTCAGGTTGTTGTGAATTTCCCTCACTTTCGCCTCGGCTTCTTGTAGTACCTCGGGTCCAAACACTTTACTTTCCCCCGTTTGGTTCCAAAATAGGGGAGTTCTGCACTTCCTCCCATACAAGGCCTCAAATGGTGACATCTTCATACTAGCCTGATAGTTGTTGTTATAGGAGAACTCCGCATATGGTAAGTTCTTATCCCAACTCCTGTTGTTCTTGAGCGCACACGCTCTCAACATATCCTCAAGGATCTGATTGGTTCTTTCCGTCTGTCCGTCAGTCTGGGATGATAGGCAGAACTAAAATTCAGATGAGTTCCCATGGTTTCATGCAACTTCTGCCAGAACCTTGAGGTGAACTGTGTCCCTCTATCTGACACTATCTTCTTTGGCACTCCATGGAAAAACACGATCCTGGACATGTACAACTCTACCAATTTGGATCCGCTGTAGCTTTCTTTCACGGGAATGAAATGAGCTACCTTGGTTAGTCTGTCAATGATGACCCATATCGAATCATGTCCTGATTGGGTCCTGGGTAGTCCCACTATGAAATCCATGCCTATTTCTTCCCATTTCCATTCAGGCACTTTGAGTGGTTGCAATAATCCCGCGGGTTGTTGATGTTCTGCTTTCACCAACTGACATATGTCACATAGGGCAACATGTTCCGTGACATCTCGCTTCATGCCATACAACCAATACCTGCTCTTGAGGTCATGATACATCTTCGTACTTCCTGGATGAATGGAATAGTCGGAATCATGAGCCTCCTTCAAAATTAATTCACGGATCTCCTTCACTTCAGGCACACAGATTCTTTTCCCGTGCCACACCGTACCTTGTTCATCCTCTTTGAAACCAGGGGCTTTATTGTCCTTGATGAGTTTTCTAATTTCTTGTATCTTCTCATCATTCTTTTGACAATAGCGTATGTCTTGCTCTAATGTGGAGTCCACTTCCATGGCGATGGCTTCACCACTATTCACCAGACATAGGTTGAGTTTTATAACCTCTTCCTTCAATTCTGTAGGCATGTCCTTCAAGCTCAACCTATTGACCTGCACTTTCTGGCTTAGAGCATCCGCCACGACGTTCGCTTTCCCAGGATGGTAGTTGATGCCCACATAAAAGTCGTTGATTAGCTCTAACCATCTCCTTTGTCTGAGGTTGAGATCTGTCTGTGTGAAAATATATTTAAGCTCTTATGATCCTCATATATCTCTGTCCTCTTCCCCATCAAGTAGTGCCGCCAAATCTTCAACGCGTGTACCACTGCGGCTAGCTCTAGGTCATGTGTAGGATAGTTCTTCTCGTGTTTCCGGAGCTGCCGAGACGCATAAGCCAGGACATGCCCCTCTTGCATGAGAACACATCCCAACCCGTTTCCAGAGGCATCACAGTACACTAAAAAGTTCTTCTGCATGTCTGGCATAACTAGCACTGGGCTGTTGTCAATCTTTTCTTCAGTTCCTGGAAACTCGTCTCGCACTGCGGCATCATGTGAATGTGATTCACTTCTCCAACAGTTTGGTGAGGGGTCTCGAAATATTGGAGAAACCATCGATAAACCGTCGATAGTATCTAGCCAATCCTAAGAAGCTTCGAACTTCCCCGACATTCTCAGGGGTCTTCCACTTCTGTACATCCTCGATCTTGGCGGGATCTTTAGAGATTCCTCCCTCCGAGATTATATGTCCTAAGAAGGGAACTCTCTTTAGCCAAAACTCACACTTGCTCAACTTGGCATATAGTTGGTGTTCTCTCAGCTTTTGCAACACCAACCTTAGATGTTTCTCATGTTCTTCTTCATCTTTGGAGAAGACGAGAATGTCATCTATGAAAACCACCACAAATTTGTCCAGATATTCCGTGAATACCTTGTTCATGAGATACATGAAGTATGCCGGGGCATTAGTTAGCCCGAAAGGCATGACTGTGTATTCATACAGTCCGTACCGAGATACGAAAGCTGTCTTTGAAATATCAGTTTGCCTTATCTTAAGTTGGTGGTATCCCGACCTGAGATCAATTTTCGAGAACACACAAGCTCCCCTCAACTGATCAAACAAGTCTTCAACGTGGGGTAATGGGTACTTGTTCTTGATGGTTACCTCATTCAACGCACGGTAGTCCACGCATAGCCTTTGGGTCCCGTCCTTCTGGGCACAAATATCACTGGAGCTCCCCATGGTGAGGAACTAGGACGAATGTACCCCTTCTCTGTCAATTCTCTTAAATGTTCCTTGAGTTCTTCCAGCTATTTGGAGTCCATCCGATAGGGTCTCTTGTATATCGGAGCTGTTCCAGGCACTAGCTCAATCGCGAATTCCACTTCACGATCGGGAGGCATTACTGGCAACTCCTTTAGAAAAACATCTGGATATTCCCTGATGATCCTGATCTCCTCCACTTCCACCTCAACTTGATTGAATTTAATGTCCCTCCTAGGCTCTTGTATGGTCATGAACTTTACTCTGGTGCCACTAGGGTGAGTTAGTTCCACCGTTCTTGTCAAACAATGGATGATTCCTTTATGTTTGGTCAACCAATCCATACCCAAAATAATATCTATCCCTGGTGAATCTATTACTATGAGATTTGCAGTAAATATCACCCCATTAAATAACACCTTCAACCCACACTTTTGTAAAATAGTTTTTAAGAAAATAGGGTCCTTAAATACGTTCATTTCTACCTAGGTCCACGTTCCTACGGGCAACCTTGGCTCTGATACCACTTTCTGTCACACCCGGTTTCTCCGAAGAACAACCGAGTGAATATCACATGTATGCCAGGATCATTTTCTCATACATGTGATGACAAATAGTGAAGCATCATTTATTACAAGCCAGGTGTCGAATATAAATAAGTCTTACATAGCATACGTCTCGATGGACAACAATAAGTTCATGACATATAAATAAAACAGCAGCGGAATATTATTCTTGTGGGCTCCGTCACAGGCGTTGCCCGGAGGACTCCATGAACCTAGAATCCTTCTTCGGGTCCGAAGTCTTGGTGATTAAACACCACATCATCCCCTTGACCTGAGCAGCAATTTAAACCAACAAATATGCAAGTCTGAGTACCGTTGGTACTCAGCAAGTGTGGGAAAGTTATGTCATGCATGGCTAGAACAAGGAGAGGTTGAACTCATGGTTAAAGCACTACGCAATTAATACCTATCACCTTAGCTTATTAAGCACCTACATTACTACAAAGGTGAAATGGTCCCAATCTCCCAACCCATCATCATAATCAAATAACCAAAACATCATTTCCAATGTTAAGCTCCCCGCATAACATCCACAACTTCCAAAGTCATCATCCTCTAATCATGAATAAGTCCAAGCCGCTCTTGACCGTGAGCACGGCTGTCATGACAGTTTTACTCTACAGAGTTTGCACCACTGTACCCACATGTAGTGATTTCATCCCCCGTTGCCGGGTGGACTAAAAGAACCTCCATTATGCCAGTGGCCGCGAACCACATTCACACTTCCCAGGTGTGTAGCCAGGAGATCACTACGAAGCCTTTACAAAGGGATTCCCGACGAGCGTGGACCCACTGAGGTTTCACCCCTAACAACATACAAGAGGCTCCAACCCCGCTGCAGTGGCCCCCTCTTGAGCCTTGCGGTTCATACGGTAGTCCAGCAGACACCTATTTCCTGCACCATCCAACACACCCATACTATGCCGGGGATACACCTAATTAATTGGCCAAGCTGCCCCATCTCAGCATGTGGTTGGCACGGTAAAGCCAGGTTACATGCTCCATGAACCGGTCCATAGGATCCAGGCAAGTACTAAACACAAACCCGAGTCTCGTGCACCCAGCACCAACCAAATCATCCAACTTGCCTCGATCCCTACCTCTACATAACTCATAATATCTCATTCAAGAGTAAGGAAAATAAATTGATGATCTCATATCCCAAATCCCATTCTAAGCATGGCTAAGCATAAGCATATAAATAAATGACATGATAAAATAAATCCCAACCCAAGCTACAAGGAAACAAGGTAACGCAATTCTAGGGAAACTTCCTATCATGGGTTTCATATTTCAATTGACAATGCAAATAATTCTATCTACACATCCTAGCATAGGATCAAAGTGGTCAAGGACACTTGCCTTCTTCCTGCTGCTTTGGGAATGGAAAGTCTTGGTCTTGGAAGGAAAGAACTTGCTCTGGGGCAGGTTCTACTCATGCCAAAACACATAGCAAAAGAAAACAACAATCATAAGACATAGTTCACACTTTCACTCCACACATACATACATATGATTGTCATTCACATTTCTAAATGTTGTGGTTACTCTAGATGTGTTGATTTTTAGCCTTCATGCACTTTTAAACATATGTATATGATTTCTAACTTTTGTATTTCAGATTTCTGTTTGCACACTATATATGAATTTTCAATTTGAACAAATTCTTTATATTTAATTAATATACTTCTTAACTACCAAGTTTGCATGGAAGGTAATTTCCTACTCCAAATAGGTTTTCAGATCTTCTACCAAATCCTAAACTGAAGTTTTTGGATTTGGAGACTTCATTTATCATTTTATAATTATGCATATCTATTTTCCTATATTTTTCAGATTTATTTTCTATGCATAAAAGTGGGTTTTAATATTAAATAGTAGGACATATCATCTAAACAGAATAGGTTCTGATCTAAAATATTAAATAATATATTTTCGAACTTGTCCTCTGATGTGAACTAATTTAAATTTATTTTACCAATTTTCAGAATTATTTTCTAACTTAAAAATGTGTCCCTATAACTAATAAATGTGAACAATAAATTAGACAGATTCATTTCAGCTTAAAATCTATTTTTAACTCATTCTAAAGTTTTCCAAGTGCTAGGAGAGTTTAAATTTGAATCTACAATGTGTTTGCCTCACCTTTTAAATTTAAATCCTAATCACATATTCAAATTTCTGAATTTAATATCATATAGGGTTAAAAAGGTAAATCCATTTCTACTGCAGGGTCTATTATATTATTTCATAAATTTCCAGGGGTCTAGCTACACATAACAGAGGGGTTTACTAATTTTTATTAAGTCCAGGGGCTAAAACTGATTTTTAAATGAATTTACATGAATTTCTGAAGTTCCAGGGGCAAGATCAGAAGTTTCCGGGGCTAGCTCATGTTTTCCGAGATCCCCAGGGGGTAGCGCGTAAGAATCTCGGCCTTTATAATGTGGGGCCGACGTGGACCTTCCGATTTAAAACAGACGGCTGAGATTATAACGCGAAGCGGTACGGGTTAGATCTAATAGGAACCGCACGATTTAAAATGGACAGGCCTCAGGGGGCCACGTCGCCCTGGCCGTGCGCGGGCGGCGCTGCCCGGCGGCGCGCGGCGGCGGGAGGCGGCGATCTCACCGGAGAACTTCGGATCTTCGTCTATACCTCCTAAAACTGCGATTTCATGGCATAGATCGGTAGAGGGGAGGTCGGGGATCTCACCTCGGGGTTTTTCTTGAGCTCGGAGGTCCTGGAAGACGGTCGGCGACGAGGTCCGAGGTGAAAACGCGGCGGTGCTCGTCGGAGCTGTGTCTAGAGCGCAAAACATCGGATTTCCTTCACCTGCGAGATTCCCCGGAGGCGGTGGAACATGATCAGTGCGTTAGATCTGGAAATCCGAGCAAGGATCGAAGGAAAACGGCTGGAGAAGCTCTGGTTCTCACCGGGAGGAAAAACAGCCGATCAGGGGGGGGGGGACATGGCAATGCCGGCGTTTATATAGACGGGGGAGGGCAGCGGTCTGTTGGGATCGATCTGGAGTCGTCCGGGACCAGAATTCGGCTGGGGGACGCGGGTTTCCGGGGTTAGTTGCGATCGGGCGCGCAGAGGAGTCCCGGTGGTTGGCGCGAGCGGGAGGTGAGGAATGACACGCGGGCCTCATGTGTCAGTGAGAGGGAGAAAGGGGCGCGCGGCTGTGGGCTGGCGCGGGGAAATGGTGGGCCGGCTGGTGGGTTACGGCCCACTGGCCGGTTGGGTTTTCTTTTTCTTTTTCTTTTCTATTTTGAATTGAATTTGAATTCCAATTTGAATTTGAATTTCTGCACCACATGCAATACGTCCAAAAATTTTTAAATTTCCCTCTTAACAGATTTTGGGGTGTTACAAAACTGACCGCGGGTATGAATCCATGAAATTCTCGAGTTATATTCATTTAGAGCTCTGCAAATTTCGCACACAGAACCTAAACTGGTGTAGCAACCTTTCTTCTTCACAAAGCGTCCCATGAAACCCATGGTAGACGGCTTGCTCCGGGCTTTTCCGACGGCTACCGCAATAAGGGGCATCGAGTACACGGTGAACCCTAGGTTGGAGCCGTTCCCGAGCTCATATGCGGCCATGCCGAGCTTGGCCACCCTCCACTGGTGCTGTAGAACATTTCCAGAGAACTTTTGGCGGACTAGAGCGTCGGGGCGACATTGCCGGACTCCCTTAGAGCCGCTGCGCCGGTGCGGGGTGGGTTAGGAACCTCGCCGGTCTGAGGAAGCCCCACCATCGTGTTCCTCGGGTTAAAATAGGGCCTAGCGGCGAGTTTCAGCAGCTGCGATGGCCGGACGACCGATCCCGAAGCTACTCCGGCGAGCCCGGCGGCGGGATCGCGCGGGAGCGGGAGGTTGAAGACGACCTCACCGGTCCCGTCTGTCAGCGACTCGGGAGAGGGGGCTGGATACTCTGTGGCGCGGGATCGATTGTAACAGCGCGGGAAATAACCCTGTGACCTTGTGTGGCGCGCTCCCAGCAGCAGACACGTGTACCCGTGGTCCCACTGTCAGTTTAAACTTTTCCCGGATTTATTCAAATTCCAGATTTTCCGCAAAATTTAGAAGAACATAACTTTTGCTAGAAACCTCCAAATTTAGTGATTTAGAGGGAGTTTGGTTTATCCAAAAATTCTTAAATTTTGCCAGAATATTCTTTAGGGCGTTCTTAGACTCCTGTGAAAGTTTCAGCTCATTTGGAGTTGATTTGTTCAGGAGAATTCAGATTGTAAGTTACTGTGTTCAAATGAATACAGAAACATTTTCAGAGAATTTCCAAAACTTGTAAATTCAGTTCTGGGAAACTCTTAGCTCCAAAAATCCTAGGAAAATTCATGTAGACTCTATGAACTATAATGGAAATTGTGGTTCACTGTGTTTGACCTGAAAATGGGTGTTACCTAAGAATTAATTCATCTTTGATTAAACACTTAGAGAATTGTTCTGAATAACCCACTCCATGAAAAGTGCTAAATTTTGGTCCAGAGGACTTTATTGTGACAAGGAACTCACATGAAAATTCCCAGCTCCATTGGAGCTCTGGATCACCACTGTCTTAGGTAACCTCTTAAGGTGATCAACACTTAAGTGGGAAAAGCACTTAATATTTGATCTTAGTGTTTAAGCCCAACCCAAACCACTAGCACCAGTGTCATTTTAAATTCTTGAACAGAGTTCCAGTTTTAAAAACTGTCATTAGATCTTATTAGCAAAAACTTTTCAATTAAATACATATGCATGATCATATTGTAAGGGCCTCAGTTTTTGACACCCATTTGTAGTGTTCATCCCCACACCACACACCTCATTTGAGGAAGAATGATGAACACAAATGAAGAGCAAGTAACAATTATCAACATGCTCATTAGGGAACAAACTTACACATTGCAAAAGTGGTATTTCCCACATGTGATATAGATGGGCTGGACATAGGAAAAACTCCTACTCTTTGCTAAGGATGTCCATGCCAAGTTTCACCCAAATTCAAAACCTTTTTGAGGTCATCTTGGGTATAGATAGGAAGGGGGCAGTTTGAAAACATATTCAAATCCAAACTGTTTTTATACCATGAATTTGAAAGTGGAAGGCATATTCTTACTCAGCACATTTTTGTGAGCTCACACACCAATTTTCACTCCATCTGGAGTTGATCTTGACATGAGCTAAGGGGAGAAATTCAAACTTTATTTGAATTTCAAACTGAACTTGTACTGAAATTCATTCAAACCAAACCTCATTTGAACTTTGATCAATTCAAATGGCTCATGGGGGAATAATTTGAATTGCCAAGGGTAGTATGGGGTTCACTGTTTACAACAGTGATTAGAAGTAAATTTCAGAGGTTAAAAGGAAGGGTGGGACCCACATGTCAGCCTCTACTTCAACACAAACCGACTGAGACTTTTCACTCGGGTCGCCGAGCCGCAGCGGTGATCGCCACCGAGGCCAGCCACCGCGCCGCCAGCTGCTTGCCCACGCGCGGGCATGAGGCAGTGCAGAGCCTTCTTAAGGCGCCTGCCCCCCTCCTCGGCCGAGGTACCGACGTGTTTTCCCGCAAGAACCCAGCACTGGCCGAAAGTTTCTGCAGTTCGGACTTGATCGGAGGACGCCGATCGCAGCTCCCTCCTTCCACTCCAGAGTCCCAGCAAGGTACTAGAGACCTTCCTCCATCCTCCCCATTGCTAGAATTCGGTTGAAACCGATTGATATCGGCTGTGCCGAAAGATCAAACTCGGAACTTGGAACCGCCGCACCTCGGGCTCTCGTGGACAGCCCAACCTGGGCGTTGTCACGCCCGGGCCAAGGCACCCTTGGACGCGCGGGTGACCGGTGCTGCTCATCCCCGAGCCACAGCTCGAGTGGTTGCTCACCGGCGGCGAATTTCCACTTTTCCCCTTTCTGTGTGCAGAACGACCTTCGGGTACGATTCTGTTTAATTCGTGCTCTAGAAAGGATTAGAGGGCCTCAGGCCACTCCCACACGAGCTAGACACGGTAACGCACAAGTTGCCTTCACAACTCTGGGCCGGAGAACCTCTGTGCCCGGCATAATTTAAGGTCTACTAATGGCGGAACGAACGGGGGGGGGGGGGTATCGGGCGCACGGTGAGGACCTATTTCGGGCCTTCCCCGAGCTGCCTCGAGCTCATGTCGACCTTCTCTGAGGTCCACTGATGCTCCCCGACCGATTTCCCAAGTAGCTGAGGTACCAGGGGAGTCAGCCGACATGGCCGAAGTCATTCCGATATGGCGGCTCGTCGCCGACCATGCTCCAGCCGTTGTCATGAGCAGCTGACCCTCGGATCCTGTTCCCCAAGTAAAAGTAGGCAGGGGCGGCCAGAATCAAGAAGTTTGGAGCTGTACAGCAGCCGGCAGCGAGCTCTCCGGCGAGGTCCCTCGGCGGCGGAGCGCGGGTGTCGCGAGGTTGAAGAAGGGGGTGGACCCCAGCTGTCAGCGGCCGATATTTTGAATCGAGATCCGGCTGCGGCTGGGATCAGGTGTGCTGGCGCGCAAAATCCTTGTGGGCCGCGGTGTGCCATCGCCTAGGTGTGCGACGCGTGTCCCCTGGGCCCATGCGCGAGTTTAAACTTTTCCCCGATTTTCAGATTTCCTTCAAACTTCAAATCCTTATAACTTTGGCTAGAAAGCTCCAAATTGAGTGAACCAAATTTTGCTGGATTCAGCTCTCTGAGTACTTTCCAGAAAATCAAGTTTCACTTCATGAAATTCCTTAATTCTCCAGGATTAATTCCTTAAAGTTTAAACTGTTAGGAATTTTAACTGGAGAATCCTTTGGAGGAAAATCCTGAAATTTTGCTGAGATGTTCACCAAAATATCCTTGAACTACCATAAAAATTTCAGATCCATTTGAGCTCATTCAGTCCACCTAATGGTGTGATTAGCAAAACTGTTCCAGAGAAAATAGAAAATGTTCAGAAACATTTTCAGAATTTTCTCTGAAATTGTTTAGCTCATATCTTTAGTTAGAGACTTCCAAATTAAGTGAGACCAACTCCATTAGAACCCTATGAAAATCTAGTTTTCAGAAAGTCATAGTTTGTCTCATGAAAATTCCTAGAACACCCTAAGAGTTCCAATTAAGGTCAAGGACATAATTATTTATGGAGGGCTCAAATGAGCTTTGCTGCAACTAAAACTTGACCAAGTCTTTGTTTAGGTTGTAACCAAGCCACAGTAAAAGTTTCACAGTCATTAGGTCTATCTAGCAAAGGTTATAGACTTCACAACTTCAAACTTAATACAAATGCATTAAATTAATACATGTATTGTTTCTATCATGTAGTCGCTAAGGTCGAGGAGGAACCCGAAGTCCTAGACTTCGTTACTCCGGAGGAACAGCTAGCCTACGACCAAGAGCAGCAAGGAAAGCTCCGGTTTACATTAACCTTTTTACAAATTTTTATTGTTTGGAGCACATACCTGTTTCCTTTATTCTGTGCATTAGAGTCTTGTTTGGAAATCCAACTGCATAGCCAAGAAAACCACGGGTTGGGTTTAGGATTGCAAACCTCGTTAGCCACTGCATTGCTAGGATAGTGTAGGATTCGGTACAAGTCGAGTAGTTGGAACTACTCGCGAGAATAGGCTAGAGGCACATTGCTCGGGTAGAGATAGCACATGATACACATGGCAAGAAAATGAGACCGAGCGGAGAGTAAGGGCAGCAGGACTTTGGGGCCTGTGTGCTGTAGCTCCGCTTGTGTCAATTGAGGACCGAGCCGTGTGCGGGCCTGTTGAACAAGCTAGAACAGTACCGAAGACCTACCGGCTATATGGGAACCGGGAAACTGATGTAACTCGGGTAGCTGGGTATTGAGGCATTGCCCGTCGTTCAGAGGGTAGGTTGAGAGCTCGAGGTGTAAATCGGCTGGCGGCACGGAGATGCGCGTGCAGAGACCTCTTGCTCGGGACGATGGGACCGGTTCAATATTTGGCTAACGGGTGAAAGGTAGTCGCGTACGGCGTCCGTGATGGTTGTTGTAGGCAACATCGAGTACGGGCGTACGTGACGGGTTGTTCGGGTAACCCTGCAGGTGTAAATCGATTATAATCGCCGTCCCTCGCGGTCAGTGAGTACCACATGTTCACTGTACCGTGACGTAGAAAGAACAGGATAGTTACATGTTAAAATGTTGCTGATTGAAAGCTGGACATTGATTGTTAATGATATGCTGTAGCTTAGTGCTAACTAAAGTTCTTTTCAACTTTGGGCAAAGTACATGAGAGAAATGCGTTTCTTGTTTGATTGCGGCTCTCTCATGTGCCTTAGCGTAAGGTTCTCTACAACCTGCTGCTAAAACTTGAAAGTAAGGTTCTACTAATTAGGCGAGTCCTTGCAAATGATTTTTGCCTCATGCAACCCATTACCCTCATGTAGAAGTTCCATGTTTAGGTGAGACGGGTCAGACTTGCTGAGCCTTCGTGCTCACTGCTTGTGTTTGAAGCTTTTGCAGGGTTCTATGAGGAAGGGACTCCCGAAAAGGAGACGGAACCCCAGGAGGGGAACCCCGTCGAGTGGGAGTCGTGCACGCCGCAGAGTTAGTGTGCGTGTGTGCTAGCAAGGACACGTTCGAGGGCTGAACGTGCACTTGATGTTTAGTCTACGCCCGTGAGTGTAGACTGAACTTATTTTGATGTAAACATGTTCATAAACCTGTTTATGTAATAAAACTTCCGCTTCCGCTTTGCACCTTTGACGTGTGTTATACGGTGCTGTGCAACGCAGCACCCCTCAGCGTGATCCTGGCTCGACAGGACCATTGGGGTCGTGTCAGCGTGGTATCAGAGCTCGCTTGAGGTTCAACACAGTACAAAGGTCTTCTTTTTCAAAAAAATCCAGTGAGGAATGAGTTAGTAGCCCATATAAGGATGTTATTAGTATATAGAAAGTGGCTTATTAACCTATTTGTTATGTCGGAAAATCGTGCATCTCGGGACGTTCATGTCTTGGGGGGTGCACGTAAGCGCTGTCCACCAGTGCGCACAAGCTGAAGGGTGGAGCCCCACGGGTGGCAGGTAACCCGACCCGCTTTAGTATCCTCTACGACTCTTCATGTCGTTTGGGGTATTCGAGCAACGTCTGTCCCTGGCGTGCGTGGTGCAACATGGGAGACCCCGTCACGTGGTCTGAAACGTGAACACGTAACTCAAGGCGTGTTTGACTTGAGAACATCCGGGTGAGTGATGACGGCCGGGTGTACCAACTGTATAGATTCCGGGCTCGGTGTGCAGCCGAGTCTGATGATTGGTTGAGTTTCTGCAGGTAGCCTTACCACGAAACGGTAGACGTGTAGAATCCGTGTGCGAGTGACGAGTAGTGCCACTGAACTAACGAAGCCGGCTAAGTCCGGTATAGGTTTTTCCTTTGTGAGGACGTAGTACCGACATAATCTGGTGACGCCTCGACGTCACATCCAATTAAATGAACAACTTCATTTAAAAACTTGAAGGTTTTGATCCAAAGTAGTAAAACTTGATGTAACTCCTTCCCTTGAACAGGATATTCAAAGCTAACAAGTTTTCAACTTATAGGATGTTAAGGACAGAGCACTCTATTTTCAGCTAAATCAAGGCTGGAGTTAATCAGAGGTTAGAGGTTGAGTTCTTTCGAGGTTGGGGTCGTATGATACATTTCTGGAAAGCTTTGGAGGAGCTTTACAACTTTTCTGTTGAGTTCCAGAGGTGTTTCATCCCTTAACCACTCGAAAAATGCAGTAGAGTTGAAACTGTGCAGAAAACAGGACAGAGCAAAGACTCTCTGTAAACTCTCTGTAAATTAAGCATAACTTCCTGCTTAAAAATCCAAAAATAGGAAATGTGGTAGTTCTGGAAATCTTAGGAGATGGGTTACAACTTTGTAACAGAAAGTTTTGTCAGATTAGGAACAGAATTAACTGGGATTCTTGGATCAAATCAGTACCTAAGGCAGGGAGGTGCTGTCCAATTGTTTCCAGAAATTCTGTTAACTTTGACATCTCATAACTTTTGAACCAGGATAGATCTTAGGCCAACCAAATACTTTCTGGAAATCTATTGAAGTTAACTTTAACTTTGATGTTGAGCTCCAGGACTGGTTTTGCTTTTAACCTGGCCTAAATCAGATTGAAATGGAAACTGGTCAGGGCTGTCATGGTAACAGCAGATCAGCAGTCAAATTTGTTTAAAAATTTGAACTATGTTTCCAAGTGTTATGGGTTCAATGACATATCTTATGTTATAACTCAATGGTTTACTGTTTAAATAAATATTTGACATTTCTCAAATATATTTTACAGATGGCAGCAGATAAACGGTTGGAGAACGGGTGGGTAGTTTCCCACTGCTCTGACCGTAGCGGCTACCCGGAAGCATTGTGGCAAATGCTCCAATATTTCGGGTACAACCAGATGCCACAATACTTCGCCAAGGAAGAAGGCGAAGAGGGGAACAAGACGTGGACGATCCATGTCGACGTTCCTGCAGGGCCTACGCCACCCGGTTGGGTGCCATTCACCGTCACGGTGAGGGGAAGACAACCGGAAGGGATGTGGCAAGTGGCAGCCCGTGACACTATGTCAAGTTTCTGCCAACTACACGTGCAGGCTATGGAGGGCACACCATACGCACTCGTTCTGGTGGAGGGACGAGCTCAGCATGTGTGGGAAGAGAGGTACCTGGAGGCAACAGACCCGAGTTGCCCAAGGTACAACCCCGCGGAGGCAAATCTCAGTCTCCAAATGAGGGCGGGAAACGCTGTGATGAACAGCCAAGCTGTTCATACGGAGCATCTCGCCACCAAGCTCAAGGAGAGCACAAGCCGTGGAGATCATTTTGAGAGTGCTCACAGTGCACTCCGCAATGTGCTCCTTCCGATGATCAAGCGACTGAATGAACAACACAATCAGTTGCGTCGTCTGAAGAAGGCAAAGAAGAAGGGCCGTGTTGACATCGCGGCGTTGCAAGAGCTGGTGCAGACCCTAACCCAGCAGAATGAGGACCTTGCTCAAGAACGGGACGACGCTATTGAGGAAGGACAAGGCTGGGAAGAGGACTACAACCAGGCTATGGACGAGGTGCATGCATTGCAGGACTTCGTGCCCCCGGTATTGGGCGTACCGGTAGTCTTGGGTCTTCCAGCCATGGGAGAGCCCGGAATGGGAGAAGAGGTGGTAGACCCCGAGCCACCAGCAGTGGTACCGGAGGAGGACGACCCACAGGAGGTCGAGTTCTACACCGAGTAGGGGGTTACGGTTGCCAAGTAGGGCAGCTAGGGTAGCGTAACCCAACTTTTGTAATCGGTGACATGTCGTGTAGACAGTAGCGTATGTATAGGTAGTGACGACATGAGCACGACTTCTCGGAGATCCGAGAATGATGTATCTTGTATAAAGTTTATGCTTTATCAATATATGTGAACGTTGTGCAAGTTAATCATGCGTCGCTTCAATACCTACTGCTGTTTATGGAATTTTGAGTAAGACATGTGCTAATTGCTGCTGTGCTGAATTTCAGAATGACGCGTACTCGTGCCAACCCTGATGTTGGAGGTACTAGCCAAGGGGGAGAGACCTCCCAACCGCCTCCCGAGGACTCCTCGGGACAGCAGCAGCAACAGCAACAGCAAACACCGCCACCGCCACTGCCGACGGTTACATTGGCCGACATTGTCGCGGCAATGGCGGGTTCACATCAGCAGCACACAGAGCTGCTGCAAACGTTAATTGCGAATACGTCTCGCCCAGAGAGACGTCAAGATCGTGAGGAGCGCCAACAGAGCTCCTACTCCGACTTCCTGGCGACTCATCCCCCTGTATTCTCAAGGGCGGATGAACCACTTGACGCGGACAACTGGCTCCGCGCCATAGAAATGAAGTTCGGGCTGCTCCAAATTAGCGAGCAGCGCAAGACTCAGTTCGCGGTCCAGCAGCTCCAAGGATCCACGAGCGCGTGGTGGGCCAACTTTTGTGCTTCACAACCCACCGACCGAGTGATGACCTGGGCGGAGTTCCGGACGGCCTTCAGGGCCTATCATATACCGCCAGGTCTGATGAAGAGGAAGACGCAGGAGTTCCTACACCTGCAACAAGGGAGCCGAAACGCGCTGGAATATTCCAGGGCGTTCAACGATCTCACGCTCTACGTGTCGTATCACGCAGATACGGACGAGAAGCGGCGGGACCACTTTTACCAGGGGCTTAACCCGCTCCTGAAGGACAAGCTGGCGATGTTCAATCGCGGCAGCCTCAACGACATAATTGATGCTGCGATTGTTCAGGAGGACTCCGGCAAGAAGTTGGCGGCGGCAGAGCGAAAGCGAAGCGCACCGCAGAGCAGCGGAGAAGGAGGTGGTCCTTCTCAGAAGTTTCGGATGGTGAATCGCCCACCATCAGGCCCACGCTGGCAACCACCACAGCGGTCGATGCCGTTCCGCGGTCGGCCGTACTCTTCACCAGCATTCCGGCCGGCACTGCCAGCACCACCGCAACAACAACAGCAGCAGCGGGCGATGCCGCGTGCGTTTGCACCTCCGCAACGCATGCCGGGCTTTCGTCCCCCGAGTACTCCACCAGCAGCGGCCACATGTTACAAGTGTGGTCGTCCAGGACACTTCGCGAGCAGTTGCCCGGAGAGGCAAGGCGGCGGAGTGGCACCACAGTTTCCGGGGGGGAATCAACCCCGGAACCCTACTAATGCGCGGCGGGCAAACCCTAGGCCCGGTACTCTCCACCAGCTTGCCATTGAGGACGTGCCGGAGGGCGAGCCAATCCTTGCGGGTATGTTCCAACTCCACCAGCATCCCTCTATAGTACTATTTGATTCAGGCGCCACGCATAAATTTATTAGCCAAGCTTTCATTGCTAAACACAGCTTGCCAATACTACCCACCGATAGTCCATATTTAATTTGTTCACTGGGTGGGAAGATTTCAGCAAGCGTAATGGTCTCCAAAGCACCAGTATGCTTAGCGGGTAGAGTGTACCCCACGTCTCTCATTATCTTAGAGGGGCAGAAGGTCGATGTCATCCTAGGGATGTCGTGGTTAACCCGCCACGGCGCTGTTTTAGACACCGTCCTTCGAGTCGTGCACTTAAACTCAGAGGTGCACGGTTCTCACTCATTATTTCTGGACAGTCCAGAAATAAAACTTCCAAGTGTCTATCAAGCCACAACCATCAGATTGGAAGACATTCCAGTGGTCCGAGAGTTCCCGGATGTATTCCCGGACGATTTGCCGGGGATGCCACCCGATAGAGAGGTGGAGTTCAAGATTGAACTTGCACCGGGAACCATGCCAATATCCCGAAGGCCGTACAAGATGGCGCCCAAGGAGTTGGCTGAACTGAAGACTCAGCTCACGGACCTTCTGGAGAAGGGTTTTATTAGGCCGAGCTCCTCACCATGGGGCTGTTCGGCATTATTTGTCAAAAAGAAGGATGAAACGTTGCGGCTTTGCGTGGACTACCGTCCATTAAATGCCGTAACCATCAAGAACAAGTACCCGTTGCCACGGATCGACATGGTGTTTGATCAGTTGGTCGAAGCAAAGATCTTTTCCAAGATGGATTTAAGATCCGGGTACCATCAGATTAAGATAAGGGCGGAGGACATTCCAAAGACAGCTTTCTCGACAAGGTATGGACTTTATGAGTACCTGGTCATGTCCTTTGGACTCACCAATGCTCCAGCTCACTTCATGTACTTAATGAACTCGGTGTTCATGCCGGAGCTGGACAAGTTTGTGGTGGTCTTCATCGACGACATCCTAGTATACTCCAAGTCGGAGGAAGATCACAAGAAACATCTGCGTATAGTCTTGCAACGGCTGCGGGATCACAAGTTATACACAAAGTTCAGCAAATGCGAGTTTTGGATATCGCAAGTGCCTTTCCTCGGGCATATCATCTCAGCGGAAGGTATCGCTGTGGACCCGAGCAAGATCACGCAAGTGCTGAATTGGAAATCCCCGAGAACTGTTCATGAGGTACGGAGTTTCCTCGGACTCGCGGGATATTATCGGAGGTTCATTCCGAACTTCTCGAAGATTGCCAAGCCAATGACAGAGCTGCTGAAGAAAGCTACCAAATATGTTTGGAGTCCAGCATGTGAAGCAGCATTCAAGGCTTTAGTCAAGCACCTGACATCAGCACCGGTTTTGGCGCAGCCAGACACAACAAAACCGTTCGATGTGTACTGCGATGCATCCGGCATTGGGCTCGGATGTGTGCTGATGCAAGACCGAAGAGTGGTCGCGTACGGATCACGGCAGCTTAGGAATCATGAGCAAAATTATCCAACTCACGACTTGGAGCTCGCTGCCGTGGTACTTGCACTGAAGATGTGGAGGCACTACCTACTCGGTAACCTCGTACATTTATATACCGACCACAAAAGCCTCAAGTACATATTCACTCAGAAGGAGCTGAACATGAGGCAACGAAGATAGTTAGAACTGATAAAGGATTATGAGATAGAGATCCATTATCATCCGGGCAAGGCAAACGTTGTGGCAGATGCGCTGAGCCGCAAGTCACACGTCAATAATCTGACCATCACACCGTTGGAAGAGAGCGAACCACCACTACATGTGATTCCACACGGAGCTCTCTACAACCTAGCTTTGATCCCCACCATCCGTGAAGAGATAGCGGCAGCCCAGAAGAATGACAAGGGCATGTCACATTTGCGGAGACGTGTAGACAGTGGGGAGTTGAAATGTTTCCGGAAGGACGGAGACGGCGTCCTATGGTTCAAGAACCGGATCGTCGTACCCCGAAACCCGGAGTTACGGAAGAAAATCTTTGATGAGGCTCACTTATCAAAGTTTTCTATTCACCCCGGCAGCAACAAAATGTATCAAGAACTCAGAAGAAGGTTTTGGTGGACACGGATGAAGCGAGAGACTGCCAAATACGTGTCCGAGTGTGATACATGTCGAAGGGTGAAGGCAGACCATATGCGGAAACCGGGACTGCTGCAACCACTAGGCATTCCTGCCTGGAAATGGGAGGACGTGAGCATGGATTTCGTCGTGGGTTTACCCACCACCTTACAGAAACATGATTCTGTGTGGGTGATCGTCGATCGGCTCACCAAAGTTGCCCATTTCATCCCGGTCAACACCAGCTACAACGCCAAGAAGTACGCTGAACTGTACATCTCACGGATCCTATGCTTATACGGCGTACCCCGTACCATCATATCGGACCGGGGCACTTTATTTGTGTCCTGTTTTTGGGAGAAGCTACACACTGCCTTGGGGACGAAGCTGATCCGTAGTTCAGCCTACCACCCGCAGACGGATGGGCAAACTGAGCGGGTAAATCAAATCCTAGAAGACATGCTATGAGCTTGCGCTATCGACCACGGCAAGAGTTGGGATGATCACTTGCCGTTAGCCGAGTTCTCGTACAACAACGGGTACCAAGCCAGCATCAAGATGGCGCCCTACGAGGCGCTATACGGCAGGAAATGCCGCACACCGCTGAACTGGTGTGAGTCTGGCGAGAGGGTTACCTTTGGGATTGACCTTGTCAACGACGCGGAAGAAAAAGTTCAACTGATTCAAGCGAACCTAAGAGCCGCTCAATCCCGACAGAAACAGTATGCGGACCGGAGAAGGCGCCCATTACAATTCGAAGTTGGAGATCACGTATACCTACGAGTGTCTCCAATGAAGGGTGTAAACAGATTTGGGGTGAGAGGAAAGTTGGCACCCTGATTCATCGGTCCATTCCAGATTACCGAAAGATGTGGATCGGTAGCATACCGGCTGAGATTACCAGAAGCACTTTCCGGTGTGCACGACGTCTTTCACATTTCCCAGCTGAGGAAGTGTCTCAAGCTATCAACTACCGTTCAGCTGGAAGACATTGAAGAACTGCAACCGGATCTCACCTATCGGGAGGAACCGGTGCAGATTATTGATGAGCAGGCCCGAACCACACGCAACCGTACGTTGTGGTTCTACAAGGTTCTGTGGAGTAATCACTCCATGGACGAAGCGACATGGGAGAGCGAAGAATTCCTTCGCACTAACTACCCCGACTTTCTCACGTCGCATATCCGGTAATTTTCCACCGTCCTCTCTCTCATTTTCACCTTATAATCTCGGGACGAGATTCTTTTAAGGGGGAGGAATGTAAGGGCCTCAGTTTTTGACACCCATTTGTAGTGTTCATCCCCACACCACACACCTCATTTGAGGAAGAATGATGAACACAAATGAAGAGCAAGTAACAATTATCAACATGCTCATTAGGGAACAAACTTACACATTGCAAAAGTGGTATTTCCCACATGTGATATAGATGGGCTGGACATAGGAAAAACTCCTACACTTTGCTAAGGATGTCCATGCCAAGTTTCACCCAAATTCAAAACCTTTTTGAGGTCATCTTGGGTATAGATAGGAAGGGGGCAGTTTGAAAACATATTCAAATCCAAACTGTTTTTATACCATGAATTTGAAAGTGGAAGGCATATTCTTACTCAGCACATTTTTGTGAGCTCACACACCAATTTTCACTCCATTTGGAGTTGATCTTGACATGAGCAAAGGGGAGAAATTCAAACTTTATTTGAATTTCAAACTGAACTTGTACTGAAATTCATTCAAACCAAACCTCATTTGAACTTTGATCAATTCAAATGGCTCATGGGGGAATAATTTGAATTGCCAAGGGTAGTATGGGGTTCACTGTTTACAACAGTGATTAGAAGTAAATTTCAGAGGTTAAAAGGAAGGGTGGGACCCACATGTCAGCCTCTACTTCAACACAAACCGACTGAGACTTTTCACTCGGGTCGCCGAGCCGCAGCGGTGATCGCCACCGAGGCCAGCCACCGCGCCACCAGCTGCTTTCCCACGCGCGGGCATGAGGCGGTGCAGAGCCTTCTTAAGGCGCCTGCCCCCCTCCTCGGCCGAGGTACCGACGTGTTTTCCCGCAAGAACCCAGCACTGGCCGAAAGTTTCCGCAGTTCGGACTTGATCGGAGGACGCCGATCGCAGCTCCCTCCTTCCACTCCAGAGTCCCAGCAAGGTACTAGAGACCTTCCTCCATCCTCCCCATTGCTAGAATTCGGTTGAAACCGATTGATATCGGCTGTGCCGAAAGATCAAACTCGGAACTTGGAACCGCCGCACCTCGGGCTCTCGTGGACAGCCCAACCTGGGCGTTGTCACGCCCGGGCCAAGGAACCCTTGGACGCGCGGGTGACCGGTGCTGCTCATCCCCGAGCCACAGCTCGAGTGGTTGCTCACCGGCGGCGAATTTCCACTTTTCCCCTTTCTGTGTGCAGAACGACCTTCAGGTACGATTCTGTTTAATTCGTGCTCTAGAAAGGATTAGAGGGCCTCAGGCCACCCCACACGAGCTAGACACGGTAACGCACAAGTTGCCTTCACAACTCTGGGCCGGAGAACCTCTGTGCCCGGCGTAATTTAAGGTCTACTAATGGCGGAACGAACGGGGGGGTATCGGGCGCACGGTGAGGACCTATTTCGGGCCTTCCCCTAGCTGCCTCGAGCTCATGTCGACCTTCTCTGAGGTCCACTGATGCTCCCCGACCGATTTCCCAAGTAGCTGAGGTACCAGGGGAGTCAGCCGACATGGCCGAAGTCATTCCGATATGGCGGCTCGTCGCCGACCATGCTCCGGCCGTTGTCATGAGCAGCTGACCCTCGGATCCTGTTCCCCAAGTAAAAGTAGGCAGGGGCGGCCAGAATCAAGAAGTTTGAAGCTGTACAGCAGCCGGCGGCGAGCTCTCCGGCGAGGTCCCTCGGCGGCGGAGCGCGGGTGTCGCGAGGTTGAAGAAGGGGGTGGACCCCAGCTGTCAGCGGCCGATATTTTGAATCGGGATCCGGCTGTGGCCGGGATCGGGTGTGCTGGCGCGCAAAATCCTTGTGGGCCGCGGTGTGCCATCGCCTAGGCGTGCGACGCGTGTCCCCTGGGCCCACGCGCGAGTTTAAACTTTTCCCCGATTTTCAGATTTCCTTCAAACTTCAAATCCTTATAACTTTGGCTAGAAAGCTCCAAATTGAGTGAACCAAATTTTGCTGGATTCAGCTCTCTGAGTACTTTCCAGAAAATCAAGTTTCACTTCATGAAATTCCTTAATTCTCCAGGATTAATTCCTTAAATTTTAAACTGTTAGGAATTTTAACTGGAGAATCCTTTGGAGGAAAATCCTGAAATTTTGCTGAGATGTTCACCAAAATATCCTTGAACTACCATAAAAATTTCAGATCCATTTGAGCTCATTCAGTCCACCTAATGGTGTGATTAGCAAAACTGTTCCAGAGAAAATAGAAAATGTTCAGAAACATTTTCAGAATTTTCTCTGAAATTGTTTAGCTCATATCTTTAGTTAGAGACTTCCAAATTAATTGAGACCAACTCCATTAGAACCCTCTGAAAATCTAGTTTTCAGAAAGTCATAGTTTGTCTCATGAAAATTCCTAGAACACCCTAAGAGTTCCAATTAAGGTCAAGGACATAATTATTTGTGGAGGGCTCAAATGAGCTTTGCTGCAACCAAAACTTGACCAAGTCTTTGTTTAGGTTGTAACCAAGCCACAGTAAAAGTTTCACAGTCATTAGGTCTATCTAGCAAAGGTTATAGACTTCACAACTTCAAACTTAATACAAATGCATTAAATTAATACATGTATTGTTTCTATCATGTAGTCGCTAAGGTCGAGGAGGAACCCGAAGTCCTAGACTTCGTTACTCCGGAGGAACAGCTAGCCTACGACCAAGAGCAGCAAGGCAAGCTCCGGTTTACATTAACCTTTTTACAAATTTTTATTGTTTGGAGCACATACCTGTTTCCTTTATTCTGTGCATTAGAGTCTTGTTTGGAAATCCAACTGCATAGCCAAGAAAACCACGGGTTGGGTTTAGGATTGCAAACCTCGTTAGCCACTGCATTGCTAGGATAGAGTAGGATTCGGTACAAGTCGAGTAGTTGGAACTACTCGCGAGAATAGGCTAGAGGCACATTGCTCGGGTAGAGATAGCACATGATACACATGGCAAGAAAATGAGACCGAGCGGAGAGTAAGGGCAGCAGGACTTTGGGGCCTGTGTGCTGTAGCTCCGCTTGTGTCGATTGAGGACCGAGCCGTGTGCGGGCCTGTTGAACAAGCTAGAACAGTACCGAAGACCTACCGGCTATATGGGAACCGGGAAACTGATGTAACTCGGGTAGCTGGGTATTGAGGCATTGCCCGTCGTTCAGAGGGTAGGTTGAGAGCTCGAGGTGTAAATCAGCTGGCGGCACGGAGATGCGCGTGCAGAGACCTCTTGCTCGGGACGATGGGACCGGTTCAATATTTGGCTAACGGGTGAAAGGTAGTCGCGTACGGTGTCCGTGATGGTTGTTGTAGGCAATATCGAGTACGGGCGTACGTGACGGGTTGTTCGGGTAACCCTGCAGGTGTAAATCGATTATAATCGCCGTCCCTCACGGTCAGTGAGTACCACTTGTTCACTGTACCGTGACGTAGAAAGAACAGGCTAGTTGCATGTTAAAATGTTGCTGATTGAAAGCTGGACATTGATTGTTAATGATATGCTGTAGCTTAGTGCTAACTAAAGTTCTTTTCAACTTTGGGCAAAGTACATGAGAGAAATGCGTTTCTTGTTTGATTGCGGCTCTCTCATGTGCCTTAGCGTAAGGTTCTCCACAACCTGCTGCTAAAACTTGAAAGTAAGGTTCTACTAATTAGGCGAGTCCTTGCAAATGATTTTTGCCTCATGCAACCCATTACCCTCATGTAGAAGTTCCATGTTTAGGTGAGACGGGTCAGACTTGCTGAGCCTTCGTGCTCACTGCTTGTGTTTGAAGCTTTTGCAGGGTTCTATGAGGAAGGGACTCCCGAAGAGGAGACGGAACCCCAGGAGGGGAACCCCATCGAGTGGGAGTCGTGCACGCCGCAGAGTTAGTGTGCGTGTGTGCTAGCAAGGACACGTTCGAGGGCTGAACGTGCACTTGATGCTTAGCTATGCCCGTGAGTGTAGACTGAACTTATTTTGATGTAAACATGTTCATAAACCTGTTTATGTAATAAAACTTCCGCTTCCGCTTTGCACCTTTGACGTGTGTTATACGGTGCTGTGCAACGCAGCACCCCTCAGCGTGATCCTGGCTCGATAAGACCATTGGGGTCGTGTCACATATCGTGTAGCATATACGTGAAGAAGGTGACAAGGACTTGAAGTAAAGATCAAGGAGGGAGGAAAACAAGTGATCAAGCCCCAAGTGATCGTCACTAACTGATTGTAACCTTAGTCACCTGCCAAACAGGCAAGCCCCTGTTTGCATTTGAACAGTTTTATAAAGCATTTTCATTTGTAGAGATCATAGCTTTGCATCATTGATTGCAGTAAGTATAGATGATATTGAAAACCCCACTTGCATGACCAGAAATTCCTAAGAGAGAAAGGGTAGAATAGCACCTCCTAGAGTGGATTTGGCTACACTAAAAGTTAGTAGGAAAGGTCTGGTAGAAGTCGAGTAGTTGGAAGCTACTCGCGAGTTTAGGGCTGGTTTACTCGGAACGGGTCCGAATTAGAAAAGATGAGGAAAGTTCACACATAAGAAATGGAGACCGGGCAGGGTGGTTTAGATGCAGCAGGATGCAGGCCGTGCGTGCATAGCCCTGCCTGTGTCGGTTAAGGCCCGTCCATGCTTGGCCCTGTTGGACAAGTTTGAGTTATGTACCGGGCGCATACTGGCTATATGGGACCCAGGAAACCGATGTACCTTGGGAGATCCATAGTGGAACTTTTCCAACTGCCTTAGGCTTTCGGCGTCAGGGTAGCAGGAGGTAACTCGCTTAAGAACATACCACTGCTGGTATGTACCTTGAGGGAGCTTGCGTACTCGGGGCAGTTGGACTGCGTCCAATCTGGAAGATCTTGGGAAAGGTGACCACATACAACGTCAGTCGAGGTTGCTGCCGGCAACTCGGAGTACGGGTGTACGTGTCGTGTAGTCCGGGCGTGTACTGATTCGAATCACCGTCGCTCACGGTCATATGAGCATAATTGCCCACTGCGTCTTGAAGTAGTAAGTACTGAAACTGGTTATCTTTGCCCTTGATAAGGCTGTGCTGTAATATGTATTGCAACCATGATTGAATTAGAGATAGGCGCATTAAACTTTACTTTCACTTTGTGCAAGGAGCATCGCAACAAAGTGTTTCTTGTTTGATTGTGGAATTGCGATGCTTTTTAGGCTCAAGGTCTGCACAATGAGGCTTAAAATCTGAAAGTTAAGGATCAACTGTAGGCGAGTCCTTTATGCAAATCTAGCTAACCCAATTGCAACCGTCGTGCATGTAGAGTTTCATGTTTAGGAGAGACGGATCAGTCTTGCTGAGCCTATGTGCTCACGCTTGCTATATAAGTGGTTTTGCAGGTTAACATCGATGCTAAGATGGAGGTTGTCCGGTGAGACTCGGAGACTTCCGAGTCAGGTAACACATGGAGAACCCAGCCGCTGGTGCTTGTCTTCGTGTTGCTAGCGAGAGAAGTCCGCGGGCAGGACTTCATCTCTAGTGCTCTTAGTTATTCGACTTGAGTTGTTATAGACTTCCGCTGTAGCTATTTGATGTAAATTATTTACAAAGAAAAATTTGTAAGCTTCCGCTATTGTTTTATGTAATACATTGTTCCTTGTATGTGTGTTGTTGGGTGCCGCCCAACATGGCACCACCCAATGCGATTCCCGGGCGAGTGGCCTGTCTCAGTTGGTTGGGCCGCGTCATTTGGAGTTTCCTAGCAAAAGTTCTATGCATTTGAAGTTTGAACTAAAACTGGAAATTCCCAAAATGTTTAAACTCTGCGGGTGGGGCCCACTCCTTAAACCGGCCCACTGAGAAAGCGGCCACACCGCAGCCCACGGGGTTTTTACCCGCGCTGCCGCACGGAATCCCAGCCGCAAAAGGATCCCCGCGTGAGACCAGAGGCCGACCGCTGGACCCGGCCCCCCTTCGTCTACCTCGCGCCCTCCAGCAGCTCCCGTGGCGGTGCTTCGCCGGAGTTCTCGCCGCCGGCCGTTTCACAGCACGACCTTCGATGGTTCTCGCCGTCTGGGCCTAACTTGACTCGGAGAAAATGCTGGTGCCCTCACCGAAGCTCGGCGATGGCCGGAACCATGCCCGCGACAGTGACAGTGGTTCTCTCTACTCCGGCGATGTCGCCCGGGCTACTCAGGGCCTTATTCCTCAAACGGTTTGCTCCTACAGCTCCGCTGTGGCATGCTGAGCACGAATATGAGCTCGGTTGGCCATGGAAATGGCCGGAGCTATGTGCTCACCGTCGACCTAGGCCCGATATCGGCTGTGACCGGAAAATTTCAAAGAACAGTAACCCTAGCCCATAGTTTTCGCTGGTTTTTGATCCTAAGTGGTCGTGTACCAGTGAGAACGTGTGTGTAGCTCGGAATCCCCGGTGGTGAACTACCCACTCCGAATTTCTGCGTTTTGTACCAGTCGGTACTTTGAACACCGAATGACTAAACGGGCAAATACTACCCCGACGAAGCACGAGAGGAGGAACGGTCGGCACGAGCGTGTCACACACCTTGGAGCGGACCTTTTTCGTATAGCTCGCTGGGCACGAAACGGGTCCTAGCTCTCGTACGCCGGGGATCAGAGGAGGTCGGCGTTCTGTTATTGCGTGGAACCGAGAAAGGAGCTCGGGGTGTGGTCGTTCTCGCTCGGGAAATGGAAGGAAGGGTGGAGTAGCATGTGCGCTGGCCTTTGAGCCGCGATTTTTGCACCGTGAGGTGGACGTTTGATCGCTGCTGGTAGTCGGGGCGCCGGTGCAATCGCGCTGGCCCGCGCGCGAGGCTTTGGCCGAAGGAAATATCACCCGAGGGAAACTTTAGACTGAAGTCTGCTGACATGTGGGCCTCCCCTCTAATTCTTTTTCCAATTCTTTTCATTTCTCCTGGTACTCAAATATTCCCAGCTACTCACAATTGAATGTGAGACTTAGCCCCCATGTTTTGATTTGAATTTGAGTTCTCAAATTTGAACTTTGTTTGGCTAAATTTGCTTCACATTTGAACTGAAATTAAAAGATATGGCCAAGCAACGGATGAGGAAATCAAGAAGATCAAGGAAAGAATCCGACAAGGCATAGAAAAGGACTTCAAGGAAGATTCGAAGGGTACGCTTTGGCTAGGGAGAAGGATTTGTGTGCCTAACGTAAAGCATATCCGCGACACGATATTAAAGAAGGCACATGACTCACCTTATTCCATACATCCCGGTAGTACAAAGATGTACAAGGACCTGAAAACTTGTTATTGGTGGGATGGTATGAAAAGGGACATAGCTGAGTATGTTACCTTATGCGACACGTGCCAACGGGTGAAGGCCGAACATCAGAGACCCGCTGGACTGTTGCAACCATTGAAAGTACCTGAGTGGAAGTGGGAAGACATCATCATGGACTTCATCGTCGGATTACCACGTACTCGGTCGGGTTACGACTCCATATGGGTTATTGTGGACCGATTGACGAAAACAGCCCATTTTCTTCCCGTTAGAACCATGTACTGCGTCGCGGAATTAGCCGAGCTGTATATGGAGCAAATCGTGTGTCGCCATGGAGTACCGAAGAAGATAGTTTCAGATCGGGGTTCTCAGTTTACCTCTAGGTTCTGGAGGAAGCTGCATGAAGCTATGGGTAGACGACTGGATTTTAGCTCCGCTTATCACCTGCAAACCGACGGGCAAACCGAGAGGACAAACCAGATTTTGGAAGACATGTTGAGAGCCTGGGTCTTGAAACATGGGCGTAGTTGGGATAGGAGCTTGCCGGCCGAGTTCTCATACAATAACTGCTATCAAGCCAGCCTGAATATGTCACCTTTTGAAGCATTGTACGGTAGACAGTGTAGAACGCCGCTGTTCTGGAACGAGACCGGAGAGAATCAAGTGTTTGGACCCGAAGTGCTGCAAGAAGCTGAGAAGCAAGTCCAAACGATATGGGAGAATTTGAAGGCTGCTCAGTCACGACAAAAAGGTTATGCGGACAATAGGCGAAGAAAGTTGACCTCTGAGGTAGGAGACTTCGTGTACCTTAAGGTATCACCTATCCGAGGCCAACGGTGTTTCAACGTCAAAGGCAAGTTAGCACCTCGCTACATCGGGCCATTCAAGATTTTGGGCAAGTGAGGAGAGGTAGCCTATCAACTGGAGCTCCCAACACACCTCTCCGACGTGCATAACATGTTTCACGTATCCCAACTCAAGAAGTGCTTGAGAGTTCCGGAAGAACAAGTACCAATGGATGAGCTTGAACTTCAAGAGGATCTGACCTATGTAGAGCACCCTATCTGAATTTTGGACGTGAAGGAAAGGGTCACGAGGAACAAAGTGATCCGTTGGTGCAAGGTACAACGGAGCCATCACACGGAAGCCGAAACTACATGGGAGCGTGAGGAAGACCTCAAGGCAGAATTCCCTCATCGATTCTCCACTCTATCGAATCTCGAGGGCGAGATTCAGTTTAAGGGGGGTAAGTTTGTAACACCCTCAACTTTGTAATTCATACATGAATTCATATTTCATATAGAGAAACATTTTAAAAAAAGTAGAAATGGAGAAAGAATCAGAAAGATAGCCAAAAAGAGCCAATTCCAGTTCGCCGAGGAGCGCTGTAGACACTTCCCACGGCCCGCTGGCCACGTGTTGCTAGCTTGTTATGGACTGCCCTGGGAACTGCATGGCACAAGAGGGGGCCCGTGAGTGGGAGAATGGTGATTCGAGCCTTTCGGTAAAACCTCAGTGGGTCCATACATCTAGTAGCCCCTTTGTAAAGGCTATTTTGTGATATCTTGGCCATACACCGACGGTTGTGTACTGGTATAATGGAGGTTCTGCAGTCCCCGACGGGTGACGAAATCACGAACTTGTGGGTAAAGTGGTGCCACCTCTGCAGAGTGTAAAACTATCATGATAGCCGTGCTTCCGGTCACAAGCACCTGGCCAACTTCCATGATTAAATGGGATGGTTATTGGGATGGTTATTGGTTTGGTTATGGTATGGTCTTTGGTTTTGGTTTCGGGACTGTTGAGTCGTGACAATGAGTTTTGGTCCGGATATATGATCATGAGATGGATATGATCATGAGATGGATATGATCATGAGATGGTTATTATGAGCATGAAAAAAGGTTGAGAAAGATAAATGTCTGGATGAGATATGAAAAGTGGAGAATCATGATGGAGGTATGTTACTGGTTTAATTGGATACATGTTGCTATTAAATTCACTTAAAGATAGTTACTGTTTTAATAATGTTTGTGAAATAAACTTTACTTTCTGCAATGAGCCTTTTTATTCCTACCTTGTTGGAAGCAACATGTCATACTTTTCCTGCACTTGCTGAGTACAACATGTACTCACCCTTGCATTATCATACAAACATCAGCGACAGGGGAGGAGTACTTTGAAGATCATGTGGAGTATTAGGCGTGCGATCTACCGTCAACTTGCCTGTGGGGATGGAGTTGAAGATGGATCCGTTGCCATGCTTAGTTTGCTTCCGCTATCATTTAGAAGACTTCTGCTGCTAGAATAAGTTAGAGACTTCCGCTGCAAGAATGAGTTAGAGATTGATGTAATAAAGTACTTAAACCCTATTATTCATGGTTATATTCTGAATTCAGTTTGTGGATTACATGTGTATGTGTGATGAACATCCTGGGCACACATATGCATTAGTTCGGATCCGTTTTCACGGGACTGGGTGTCACAAAATCCTATGGTGTTGTTTTATTAAACCAGTTTGTACGTGTTCTTGCATGTTTTAATGCGCTTTCATGGGGTTTTATGATGAACAAGGGTGTAGGGATCAAGTGTGGACGTGGTGATGATCTTGACTCAAGATCTAGATCAATTCCACCATAAAAAATCGATCAAAATGCGATCTGTCCACACATAAAAGTTTCTGCTCGAAGGGAGCGAAGAAAACGGATGCGTAGAAACAGCGGTGACGTCATAAGATGGGTAATGGTGACCTACCTCGCTTCCATTTGGTGGCAGGGCCTTCCTCCTAGCAATGGCAGCAGTGGGGAATTTTCTATGGAAGATTAGGGCAGGACAGATCGTCGGGCTTCTTCTCCGGTGACTGCGGGGCTCGACGGAGCTTGATGGTGGCCAAATTCCGGCAAGGGTGGAAATTGGAGACTTGGCAGCAAGGAAGGGGGCTTGGAAGCAGGGGGGGACGTCCAAAATAGAGAGGATTTCGGCCAGGGGGTGGGGGTTATATTTATAAGGGGGAAAAAGGGAGAGTCCTACTCCAGTTGGATCTCAAATAAGAGTCCTAATCAATTTTTTTTGGATCTTAACAAACTTATCTCTTGTGGTGCGGCAGCCTTGGGGATTTTATCCCCAAAATGTGGGGAAAATTCCCCTTTTTGGGAATTTGGGAATTTAGAAATTTTGGGGGGAAGTTGGGGAAATTTGGGAATGGCTCATTTCAGCTATCTTTTTCCCATTCCTCACCATTTCTATGTCACTTGCTCCATTTCTACATTCCCCTCTCCATTTCTATGTCCCATTCTCCATTTCTACATTCCCCTCTCCATTTATATGTCCCATTCTCCATTTCTACATTCCCCTCTCCATTTCTATGCCCCATTCTCCATTTCTATATTCCCTTCTCCATTCTGTGATTTTTCCTCCATTTCTATGGTTCCTTCCTCCATTTCTATGACTCTTTCTCCATTTCTATGGTTCCTTCCTCCATTTCTATGGTTCTTTATCCATTTCTATGGTTCTTTTCTCCATTTCTATGGTTCTTTTACAATGCTTTTCTACATGAGAAATGTATGCAATGCATGATAATGAATTTGACGGTGTTAGAGGCTGTATTTATAAGGGGGAAGATCGAGAGGGACTCTATCTCCAAGAGATGCAATCTCCTACTCAGTTTGGAGGAGGAGAAGGACTCTATCCCTAAGAGATGCGGCCAGCAGGGTGTTTTATCTCCAAAACTTTATCTCTAAGCTCTATCTTTAACCTTATCTAGAAGCTTTATCTCTAAGGTTCATCTAGAAGATTTATCTCTAAGGTTTATGTCCAATATTCTTCTAGAAGCTTTATCTCTAAGGTTTATCTTAGAGATTCTTCTAGAAGCTTTATCTCCAAGCTACTTCTAGAAGCTTTATCTCCAAGATTCTTCTAGAAGCTATATCCCCAATATTCTTCTAGAAGATTTATCTCTAAAATTCTTCTAGAAGCTTTATCTCTAAAATTCTTCTAGAAGACTTATCTATAAGATGCGGCCAGGGTTTTATCCCATTTCTCTTCATTTCTATGTTCCTTTCTTCATTTCTATATTCGCTTCTCCATTTATATGGTTCTTTCTCAATTTCTATGGTTCTTTCTCCATTTCTACTTCTTTTCAAATGCTTCTCTACATGAAAGATGTATGCAATGCATGGTAGTGAAATTGAGGGTGTTACAAACCTACCCCCCTTAAAATGAATCTCGCCCTCGAGATTCGATAGAGTGGAGAAAAGATGGGGGAATTCTGCCTTGAGATCTTCCTCACGTTCCCATGTAGTTTCAGCTTCACATCCATCTCGTTCAAGAACCCGAGATGTAACCGTTCAAACTCCTTGCGCAGCTCGGGTGGTAGCTCCCGAACCGTAAGTTGGTGGCATGCTCCCTTTCGGCTCAATGCATCAGCTACTACATTGGCCTTTCCGGGGTGATAGTTGATTCCAACATCATAATCCTTGATGAGTTCCAACCATCGACGTTGCCTCAAATTCAAATCCCTTTGCGTGAATATGTACTTGAGGCTTTTATGATCCGTATAGATCTCACATCGGTGGCCAAGGATATAATGTCTCCAAATCTTCAAGGCATGTACCACGGCTGCGAGTTCCATGTCATGTGTGGGGTAATTCAGCTCGTGTTTCTTGAGTTGTCTCAACGCATAGGCTACCACTTGCCCTTCTTGCATGAGCACACATCCAAGCCCTTGTCTTGATGCGTCACAATGTTGAAGCTCTTGCTTACGTCCGGTAATACCAAAACCGGCGCTGTGGTTAGCCTTTTCTTGAGCTACTCAAAGCTTTGTTGGCACGCTGGTGTCCATTGGAATGCTCTTCCCTTCATTAGTAATGACACGACCCCTTTGGGTCCTGTCGAGCCAGGATCACGCTGAGGGGTGCTGCGTTGCACAGCACCGCATAACACACGTCAAAGGTACAAAGCGGAAGCGGAAGCTTTATTACATAAACAAGTTTATCAACATGTTTACATCAAAATAAGTTTAGTCCACACTCGCGGGCGTAGACTAAGCATCAAGTGCACGTTCAGCCCTCGAACGTGTCCTTGCTAGCACACACGCACACTAACTCTGCGGCGTGCACGACTCCCACTCGACGGGGTTCCCCTCCTGGGGTTCCGTCTCCTCTTCGGGAGTCCCTTCCTCATAGAACCCTGCAAAAGCTTCAAACACAAGCAGTGAGCACGAAGGCTCAGCAAGTCTGACCCGTCTCACCTAAACATGAAACTTCTACATGAGGGTGATGGGTTGCATGAGGTAAAAATCATTTGCAAGGACTCGCCTAATTAGTAGAACCTTACTTTCAAGTTTTAGCAGCAGGTTGTGGAGAACTTTACGCTAAGGCACATGAGAGAGCCGCAATCAAACAAGAAACGCATTTCTCTCATGTACTTTGCCCAAAGTTGAAAAGAACTTTAGTTAGCACTAAGCTACAACATATCATTAACAATCAATATCCAACTTTCAATCAGCAACATTTTAACATGTAACTAGCCTGTTCTTTCTACGTCACGGTACAGTGAACAAGTGGTACTCACTGACCGCGAGGGACGGCGATTATAATCGATTTACACCTGCAGGGTTACCCGAACAACCCGTCACGTACGCCCGTACTCGATGTTGCCTACAACAACCATCACGGACGCCGTACGCGACTACCTTTCACCCGTTAGCCAAATATTGAACCGGTCCCATCGTCCCGAGCAAGAGGTCCCTGCACGCGCATCTCTGTGCCGCCAGCTGATTTACACCTCGAGCTCTCAACCTACCCTCTGAACGACGGGCAATGCCTCAACACCCAGCTACCCGAGTTACATCAGTTTCCCGGTTCCCATATAGCCGGTAGGTCTTCGGTACTGTTCTAGCTTGTTCAACAGGCCCGCACACGGCTCGGTCCTCAATCGACACAAGCGGAGCTACAGCACACAGGCCCCAAAGGGGTCGTGTCAGCGTGGTATCAGAGCTCGCTTGAGGTTTAACACAGTACAAAGGTCTTCTTTTTCAAAAATCCAGTGAGGAACGAGTTAGTAGCCCGTATAAGGATGTTATTAGTATATAGAAAGTGGCTTAGTAACCTATTTGTTATGTCGGAAAATCGTGCATCTCGGGACGTTCATGTCTTGGGGGGTGCACGTAAGCGCTGTCCACCAGTGCGCACAAGCTGAAGGGTGGAGCCCCACGGGTGGCAGGTAACCCGACCCGCTTTGATATCCTCTACGACTCTTCATGTCGTTTGGGGTATTCGAGCAACGTCTGTCCCTGGCGTGCGTGGTGCAACATGGGAGACCCCGTCACGTGGTCTGAAACGTGAACACGTAACTCAAGGCGTGTTTGGCTTGAGAACATCCGGGCGAGTGATGACGGCCGGGTGTACAAACTGTATGGATTCCGGGCTCGGTGTGCAGCCGAGTCTGATGATTGGTTGAATTTCTGCAGGTAGCCTTACCACGAAACGGTAGACGTGTAGTATCCGTGTGCGAGTGACGAGTAGTGCCACTGAAGTAACGACGCCGGCTAAGTCCGGTATAGGTTTTTCCTTTGTGAGGACGTAGTACCGACATAATCTGGTGACGCCTCGACGTCACACCCAACAAAATGAACAACTTCATTTAAAATTTGATGGTTTTGATCCAAAGTAGTAAAACTTGATGTAACTCCTTCCCTTGAACAGGATATTCAAAGTTAACAAGCTTTCAACTTATAGGATGTTAAGGACAGAGCACTCTGTTTCCAGCTAAATTAAGGCTGAAGTTAATCAGAGGTTAGAGGTTGAGTTCTTTCGAGGTTGATGTCGTATGATACATCTCTGGAAAGCGTTGGAGGAGCTTTACAACTTTTCTGTTGAGTTCCAGAGGTGTTTCGTCCCTTAACCACTCGATAAATGCAGTAGAGTTGAAACTGTCCAGAAAACAGGACGGAGCAAAGACTCTCTGTAGACTCTCTGTAAATTAAGCATAACTTCCTGCATAAAAATCCAAAAATAGAAAATGAGGTGGTTCTGGGAAGCTTATGAGATGGGTTACAACTTTGTAACAGAAAGTTTTGTCAGATTAGGAACAGAATTAACTGGGATTCTTGGATCAAATCAGTACCTAAGGCAGGGAGGTGCTGTCCAATTGTTTCCAGAAATTCTGTTAACTTTGACATCTCATAACTGTTGAACCAGAGCAGATCTTAGGCCAACCAAATACTTTCTGGAAAGCTATTGAAGTTAACTTTAACTTTGATGTTGAGCTCCAGGACTGGTTTTGCTTTTAACCTGGCCTAAATCAGATTAATATGGAAACTGGTCAGGGCTGTCATGGGAACAGCAGATCAGCAGTCAAATTTGTTTAAAAATTTGAACTATGTTTCCAAGTGTTAAGGGTTCAATGACATATCTTATGTTATAACTCAATGGTCTACTGTTTAAATAAATATTTGACATTTCTCAAATATATTTTTACAGATGGCAGCAGATAAACGGTTGGAGAACGGGTGGGTAGTTTCCCACTGCTCTGACCGTAGCGGCTACCCGGGAGCATTGTGGCTAATGCTCCAATATTTCGGGTACAACCAGATGCCGCAATACTTCGCCAAGGAAGAAGGCGAAGAGGGGAACAAGATGTGGACGATCCATGTCGAGGTTCCTGCAGGGCCTACGCCACCCGGTTGGGTGCCATTCACCGTCACGGTGAGAGGAAGACAACCGGAAGGGATGTGGCAAGTGGCAGCCCGTGACACTATGTCCCGTTTCTGCCAACTACACGTACAGGCTATGGAGGGAACTCCATACGCACTCGTTCCGGTGGAGGGACGAGCTCAGCATGTGTGGGAAGAGAGGTACCTAGAGGCAACAAACCCGAGTTGCCCAAGGTACAACCCCGCGGAGGCAAATCTCAGCCTCCAAATGAGGGCGGGAAACGCTGTGATGGACAGCCAAGCTGTTCATACGGAGCATCTCGCCACCAAGCTCAAGGAGAGCACAAGCCGTGGAGATCATTTTGAGAGTGCTCACAGTGCACTCCGCAATGTGCTCCTTCCGACGATCAAGCGACTGAATGAACAACACAATCAGTTGCGTCGTCTGAAGAAGGTAAAGAAGAAGGGCCGTGTTGACATCGCGGCGTTGCAAGAGCTGGTGCAGACCCTAACCCAGCAGAACGAGGACCTTGCTCAAGAGCGGGACGACGCCATCGAGGAAGGACAAGGCTGGGAAGAGGACTACAACCAGGCTATGGACGAGGTGCATGCATTGCAGGACCTCGTGCCCCCGGTATTGGGCGTACCGGTAGTCTTGGGTCTTCCAGCCATGGGAGAACCTGGAATGGGAGAAGAGGTGGTAGACCCCGAGCCACCAGCAGAGGTACCGGAGGAGGACGACCCACAGGAGGTCGAGTTCTACTCCGAGTAGGGGGTTACGGTTGCCAAGTAGGGCAGCTAGGGTAGCGTAACCCAACTTTTGTAATCGGTGACATGTCGTGTAGACAGTAGCGTATGTATAGGTAGTGACGGCATGAGCACGACTTCTCGGAGGTCCGAGAATAATGTATCTTGTATAAAGTTTATGCTTTATCAATATATGTGAATGTTGTGCAAGTTAATCATGCGTCGCTTCAATACTTACTCCTGTTTATGGAATTTTGAGTAAGACGTGTGCTAATTGCTGCTGTGTTGAATTTCAGAATGACGCGTACTCGTGCCAACCCCGATGTTGGAGGTACTAGCCAAGGGGGAGAGACCTCCCAACCACCTCCCGAGGACTCCTCGGGACAGCAGCAGCAACAGCAACAGCAAACACCGCCACCGCCACTGCCAACGGTTACATTGGCCGACATTGTCGCGGCAATGGCGGGTTCACATCAGCAGCATACAGAGCTGCTGCAAACGTTAATTGCGAATACGTCTCGCCCAGAGAGACGTCAAGATCGTGAGGAGCGCCAACAGAGCTCCTACTCTGACTTCCTGGCGACTCATCCCCCTGTATTCTCAAGGGCGGATGAACCACTTGACGCGGACAACTGGCTCCGCGCCATAGAGATGAAGTTCGGGCTGCTCCAAATCAGCGAGCAGCGCAAGACTCAGTTCGCGGTCCAGCAGCTCCAAGGATCCGCGAGCGCGTGGTGGGCCAACTTTTGTGCTTCACAACCCACCGACCGAGTGATGACCTGGGCGGAGTTCCGGACGGCCTTCCGGGCCTATCATATACCGCCCGGTTTGATGAAGAGGAAGACGCAGGAATTCCTACACCTGCAACAAGGGAGCCGGAACGCGCTGGAGTACTCCAGAGCGTTCAACGATCTCGCACTCTACGCGTCGTATCACGCAGATACGGACGAGAAGCGGCGGGACCACTTTTACCAGGGGCTTAACCCGCTCCTGAAGGACAAGCTGGCGATGTTCAATCGCGGCAGCCTCAACGACATAATTGATGCTGCGATTGTTCAGGAAGACTCCGGCAAGGAGTTGGCGGCGGCAGAGCGAAAGCGAAGCGCGCCGCAGAGCAGCGGAGAAGGAGGCGGTCCTTCTCAGAAGTTTCGGATGGTGAATCGCCCACCATCAGGTCCGCGCTGGCAGCCACCACAGCGGTCGATGCCGTTCCGCGGTCGGCCGTATTCTTCACCGGCATTCCGGCCGGCACTGCCAGCACCACCGCAACAACAACAGCAGCAGCGGGCGATGCCGCGTGCGTTTGCACCTCCGCAACGCATGCCGGGCTTTCGTCCACCAAGTACTCCACCAGCAGCGGCCACATGTTACAAGTGTGGTCGTCCAGGACACTTCGCGAGCAGTTGCCCGGAGAGGCAAGGCGGCGGAGTGGTACCACAGTTTCCGGGGAGGAATCAACCCCGGAACCCTACTAATGCGCGGCGGGCAAACCCTAGGCCCGGTACTGTCCACCAGCTTGCCATTGAGGACGTGCCGGAGGGCGAGCCAATCCTTGCGGGTATGTTCCAACTCCACCAGCATCCCGCTATAGTACTATTTGATTCAGGCGCCACGCATAATTTTATTAGCCAAGCTTTCATTGCTAAACACAGCTTGCCAATACTACCCACCGATAGTCCATATTTAATTTGTTCACCGGGTGGGAAGATTTCAGCAAGCGTAATGGTCTCCAGAGCACCATTATGCTTAGCGGGTAGAGTGTACCCCACGTCTCTCATTATCTTAGAGGGACAGAAGGTCGATGTCATCCTAGGGATGTCGTGGTTAAACCGTCACGGCGCTGTTTTAGACACCGTCCTCCGAGTCGTGCACTTAAACTCAGGAGTGCACGGTTCTCACTCATTATTTCTGGACAGTCCAGAAATAAAACTTCCAAGTGTCTATCAAGCCACAACCATCAGATTGGAAGACATTCCAGTGGTCCGAGAATTCCCTGATGTATTCCCGGATGATTTGCCGGGGATGCCACCCGATAGAGAGGTGGAGTTCAAGATTGAACTTGCACCGGGAACCATGCCAATATCCCGAAGGCCGTACAAGATGGCGCCCAAGGAGTTGGCTGAACTGAAGACTCAGCTCACGGACCTTCTGGAGAAGGGTTTTATTAGGCCGAGCTCCTCGCCATGGGGCTGTTCGGCATTATTTGTCAAAAAGAAGGATGAAACGTTGCGGCTTTGCGTGGACTACCGTCCATTAAATGCCGTAACCATCAAGAACAAGTACCCGTTGCCACGGATCGACATGTTGTTTGATCAGTTGGTCGAAGCAAAGGTCTTTTCCAAGATGGATTTAAGATCCGGGTACCATCAGATTAAGATCAGGGCTGAGGACATTCCAAAGACAGCTTTTTCGACAAGGTACGGACTTTATGAGTACCTGGTCATGTCCTTTGGCCTCACCAATGCTCCAGCTCACTTCATGTACTTAATGAACTCGGTGTTCATGCCGGAGCTGGACAAGTTTGTCGTGGTCTTCATCGACGACATCCTGGTATATTCCAAGTCGGAGGAAGATCACAAGAAACATCTGCGTATAGTCTTGCAACGGCTGCGGGATCACAAGTTATACGCAAAGTTCAGCAAATGCGAGTTTTGGATATCGCAAGTGCCTTTCCTCGGGCATATCATCTCAGCGGAGGGTATCGCTGTGGACCCGAGCAAAATCACGCAAGTGCTGAATTGGAAATCCCCGAGAACTGTTCATGAGGTACGGAGTTTCCTCGGACTCGCGGGATATTATCGGAGGTTCATTCCGAACTTCTCGAAGATTGCCAAGCCAATGACAGAGCTGCTGAAGAAGGCTACCAAATATGTTTGGAGTCCAGCATGTGAAGCAGCATTCAAGGCTTTAGTCAAGCACCTGACATCAGCACCGGTTTTGGCGCAGCCAGACACAACAAAACCGTTCGATGTGTACTGCGATGCATCCGGCATTGGGCTCGGATGTGTGTTGATGCAAGACCGAAGGGTGGTCGCGTATGGGTCACGGCAGCTTAGGAATCATGAGCAAAATTATCCAACTCACGACTTGGAGCTCGCTGCCGTGGTACTTGCACTGAAAATGTGGAGGCACTACCTACTCGGTAACCTCGTACATTTATATACCGACCACAAAAGCCTCAAGTACATATTCACTCAGAAGGAGCTGAACATGAGGCAACGAAGATGGTTAGAACTGATAAAGGATTACGAGATAGAGATCCATTATCATCCGGGCAAGGCAAACGTTGTGGCAGACGCGCTAAGCCGCAAGTCACACGTCAATAATCTGACCATCACACCGTTGGAAGAGAGCGAACCACCACTACATGTGATTCCACATGGAGCTCTCTACAACCTAGCTTTGATCCCCACCATCCGTGAAGAGATAGCGGCAGCCCAGAAGAATGACAAGGGCATATCACATTTGCGGAGACGTGTAGACAGTGGGGAGTTGAAATGTTTCCGGAAGGACGGAGACGGCGTCTTATGGTTCAAGGACCGGATCGTCGTACCCCGAAACCCGGAGTTAAGGAAGAGAATCTTTGATGAAGCTCACTTATCAAAGTTTTCTATTCACCCCGGCAGCAACAAGATGTATCAAGAACTCAGAAGCAAGTTTTGGTGGACACGGATGAAGCGAGAGACGGCAAAATACGTGTCCGAGTGTGATACATGTCGACGGGTGAAGGCAGACCACATGCGGAAACCGGGACTGCTGCAACCACTGGGCATTCCTGCCTGGAAGTGGGAGGACGTGAGCATGGATTTCGTCGTCGGTTTACCCACCACCTTACAGAAACATGATTCTGTGTGGGTGATCGTCGATCGGCTCACCAAAGTTGCCCATTTCATCCCGGTCAACACCAACTACAACGCCAAGAAGTACGCTGAACTGTACATCTCACGGATCCTATGCTTATACGGCGTACCCCGTACTATCGTATCGGACCGGGGCACTTTATTTGTGTCCCGTTTTTGGGAGCAGCTCCACGCTGCCCTGGGGACGAAGCTGATCCGTAGTTCAGCCTACCACCCGCAGACGGATGGGCAAACGGAGCGGGTAAATCAAATCTTAGAAGACATGCTACGAGCTTGCGCTATCGACCACGGCAAGAACTGGGATGATCACTTGCCGTTAGCCGAGTTCTCGTACAACAATGGGTACCAAGCCAGCATCAAGATGGCGCCCTACGAGGCGCTATACGGGAGAAAATGCCGCACACCATTGAATTGGTGTGAGTCTGGTGAGAGGGTTACCTTCGGGATTGATCTTGTCAACAACGCGGAAGAAAAGGTTCGATTAATTCAAGCGAACCTAAAAGCCGCTCAATCCCGACAGAAACAGTATGCGGACCGGAGAAGGCGTCCGTTACAATTCGAAGCTGGAGACCACGTATATCTACGAGTGTCTCCAATGAAGGGCGTAAACAGATTTGGGGTGAGAGGAAAGTTAGCACCCCGATTCATCGGTCCATTCCAGATTACCGAAAGATGTGGATCGGTGGCATACCGGCTAAGATTACCAGAAGCACTTTCCGGTGTGCACGACGTCTTTCACATTTCCCAGCTGAGGAAGTGTCTCAAGCTATCAACTACCGTTCAGCTGGAAGACATTGAAGAACTGCAACCGGATCTCACCTATCGGGAGGAACCGGTGCAGATTATTGATGAAAAGGCCCGAACCACACGCAACCGTACGTTGTGGTTCTACAAGGTTCTGTGGAGTAACCACTCCATGGATGAAGCGACATGGGAGAGCGAAGAATTCCTTCGCACTAACTACCCCGACTTTCTCACGTCGCATATCCGGTAATTTTTCCACCGTCCTCTCTCTCATTTTCACCTTATAATCTCGGGACGAGATTCTTTTAAGGGGGGAGGAATGTAAGGGCCTCAGTTTTTGACACCCATTTGCAGTGTTCATCCCCACACCACACACCTCATTTGAGGAAAAATGATGAACACAAATAAAGAGCAAGTAACAATTATCAACATGCTCATTAGGGAACAAACTCACACATTGCAAAAGTGGTACTTCCCACATGTGATATAGATGGGCTGGACATATGAAAACTCCTACACTTTGCCAAGGATGTCCATGCCAAGTTTCACCCAAATTCAAAACATTTTTGAGGTCATCTTGGGTGTAGATAGGAAAGGGGCAGTTTGAAAACATATTCAAATTCAAACTGTTTTCACCCACTGAATTTAAAAGTGGAAGGCATATTCTTGCTCAGCACATTTTTGTGAGCTCACACACCAATTTTCACTCCATTTGGAGTTGATCTTGACATGAGCTAAGGGGGAGAAATTCAAACTTTATTTGAATTTCAAACTGCACTTGTGCTGAAATTCATTCAAACCAAACCTCATTTGAACTTTGATCAATTCAAATGGCTCTTGGGTGAATAATTTGAATTGCCAAGGGTAGAATAGGGTTCACTGTTTACCACAGCTGTTAGGAATAAATTTCAGAGGTTAAAAGAGAAGTGGGACCCACATGTCAGCCTCTGCCTCAAAGCAAACCGACTGAACCACAGTTCAGTCGGTTCCCGGCAGCTGTGCGCGCGCGCCACCGAAGGGGCCGGCCGGCGCCAGCTCCTGCTGCGTGCCCCAAGCCGGAGGCCAGCCGGCCGAGCTATTTATTCCCTCCCCGGCGTGCCTCAGTCACCATTTCCCCGAGCTACCGACGTGCGCGACTGCTTTTCCCACTGCCATCGCCGCCGCTCGAGTTCCTGCTTGATCAAGCCGATCGCAGCTCCCTCTTTCCATTCCAAGATCCCAGCAAGGTACTAGCAACCATCCTCCATCCTTCCCATTGATAGAAATCGATTGAAACCGAGTGATATCGGCTGTGCCGAAAGATCAAACTCGGAACTGGAAACCGCCGCACCTCGGGCTCTCGTGGACAGCCCAACCTGGGCGTTGTCACGCCCGAGCCAAGGCACCCTTGGACGCGCAAGTGACCGATGCTGCTCACCCCCGAGCCACAGCTCGAGTGGTTGCTCACCGGCGGCGAATTTCCACTTTTCCCCTTTCTGTGTGCAGAACGACCCTCGGGTACGATTCTGTTTAATTCGTGCTCTAGAAAGGATTAGAGGGCCTCAGGCCACTCCCACACGAACTAGACACGGTGACGCACAAGTTGCCTTCACAACTCTGGGCCGGAGAACTTCTGTGCCCGGCGTAATTCAAGGTCTACTAATGGCGGAACGCACGGGGGGTATCGGGCGCACGGTGAGGACCTATTTCGGGCCTTCCCCGAGCTGCCCCGAGTTCATGTCGACCTTCTCTGAGGTCCACTGATGCTCCCCGACCGGTTTCCCAAGTAGCTGAGGCACTAGGAGCATCAGCCGACATGGCCGAAGTCGTTCCGATATGGCGGCTCGTCGCCGACCATGCTCCGGCCGTTGTCATGAGCAGCTGACCCTCGGATCATGTTCCCCAAGTAAAAGTAGGCAGGGGCGGCCAGAATCAAGAAGTTTGAAGCTGTACAGCAGCCGGCGGCGAGCTCTCCGGCGAGGTCCCTCGGCGGCGGAGCGCGGGTGTCGCGAGGTTGAAGAAGGGGGTGGACCCCAGCTGTCAGCGGCCGATATTTTGAATCGGGATCCGGCTGCGGCCGGGATCGGGTGTGCTGGCGCGCAAAAGCCTTGTGGGCCGCGGTGTGTTGTCGCTTCGGCGTGCGACGCGTGTCCCCCGGGCCCACGCGCGAGTTTAAACTTTTCCCCGATTTTCAGATTTCCTTCAAACTTCAAATCCTTATAACTTTGGCTAGAAAGCTCCAAATTGAGTGAACCAAATTTTGCTGGATTCAGCTCTTTGAGTACTTTCCAGAAAATCAAGTGTCACTTCATGAAATTCCTTAATTCTCCAGAATTAATTCCTTAAAGTTTAAACTGTTAGGAATTTTAACTGGAGAATCATTTGGAGGAAAATCCTGAAATTTTGCTGAGACGTTCACCAAAATATCCTTGAACTACCATAAAAATTTCAGATCCATTTGAGCTCATTTAGTCCACCTAATGGTGTGATTAGTAAAACTGTTCCAGAGAAAATAGAAAATGTTCAGAAACATTTTCAGAATTTTCTCTGAAATTGTTTAGCTCATATCTTTAGTTAGAGACTTCCAAATTAAGTGAGACCAATTCCATTAGAACCCTCTGAAAATCTAGTTTTCAGAAAGTCATAGTTTGTTTCATGAAAATACCTAGAACACCCTAAAAGCCTTTAATTAAGGTCAAGGACATAATTATTTGTGGAGGGCTCAAATGAGCTTTGCTGCAACTAAAACTTGACCAAGTCTCTGTTTAGGTTGTAACCAAGCCACAGTAAAAGTTTCACAGTCATTAGGTCTATCTAGTAAAGGTTATAGACTTCACAACTTCAAAGTTAATACAAAAGCATTTAATTAATACATACATTGTTCTTATCATGTAGTCGCTAAGGTCGAGGAGGAACCCGAAGTCCTAGACTTCGTTACTCCGGAGGAACAGCTAGCCTACGACCAAGAGCAGCAAGGCAAGCCCCGGTTTGCATTAACCATTTTATAAATTTTTATTGTTTTGAGCACATACTTGTTTTCTTTATGTTGTGCATCAGAGTCTTGTTTGGAAACCCCACTGCATAGCCAAGAAAACCATGGGTTGGGGTTTAGGATTGCAAACCCCGTTAGCCACTGCATTGCTAGGATAGAGTAGGATTCGGTACAAGTCGAGTAGTTGGAACTACTCGCGAGAATAGGCTAGAGGCACATTGCTCGGGTAGAGATAGCACATGAAACACATGGCAAGAAAATGAGACCGAGCGGAGAGTAAGGGCAGCAGGACTTTGGGGCCTGTGTGCTGTAGCTCCGCTTGTGTCGATTGAGGACCGAGCCGTGTGCGGGCCTGTTGAACAAGCTAGAACAGTACCGAAGACCTACCGGCTATATGGGAACCGGGAAACTGATGTAACTCGGGTAGCTGGGTGTTGAGGCATTGCCCGTCGTTCAGAGGGTAGGTTGAGAGCTCGAGGTGTAAATCAGCTGGCGGCACAGAGATGCGCGTGCAGGGACCTCTTGCTCGGGACGATGGGACCGGTTCAATATTTGGCTAACGGGTGAAAGGTAGTCGCGTACGGCGTCCGTGATGGTTGTTGTAGGCAACATCGAGTACGGGCGTACGTGACGGGTTGTTCGGGTAACCCTGCAGATGTAAATCGATTATAATCGCCGTCCCTCGCGGTCAGTGAGTACCACTTGTTCACTGTACCGTGACGTAGAAAGAACAGGCTAGTTACATGTTAAAATGTTGCTGATTGAAAGTTGGATATTGATTGTTAATGATATGTTGTAGCTTAGTGCTAACTAAAGTTCTTTTCAACTTTGGGCAAAGTACATGAGAGAAATGCGTTTCTTGTTTGATTGCGGCTCTCTCATGTGCCTTAGCGTAAAGTTCTCCACAACCTGCTGCTAAAACTTGAAAGTAAGGTTCTACTAATTAGGCGAGTCCTTGCAAATGATTTTTACCTCATGCAACCCATCACCCTCATGTAGAAGTTTCATGTTTAGGTGAGACGGGTCAGACTTGCTGAGCCTTCGTGCTCACTGCTTGTGTTTGAAGCTTTTGCAGGGTTCTATGAGGAAGGGACTCCCGAAGAGGAGACGGAACCCCAGGAGGGGAACCCCGTCGAGTGGGAGTCGTGCACGCCGCAGAGTTAGTGTGCGTGTGTGCTAGCAAGGACACGTTCGAGGGCTGAACGTGCACTTGATGCTTAGTCTACGCCCGCGAGTGTGGACTAAACTTATTTTGATGTAAACATGTTGATAAACTTGTTTATGTAATAAAGCTTCCGCTTCCGCTTTGTACCTTTGACGTGTGTTATGCGGTGCTGTGCAACGCAGCACCCCTCAGCGTGATCCTGGCTCGACAGGACCCAAAGGGGTCGTGTCAAGTAACTCCGTCATAGGCTTCGCTATTTTGGAGAAGTCCATGATGAACCGTCGGTAGTATCCAGCCATCCCAAGAAAATTCCGAATATCTCTCACATTTTGCGGTTGGTTCCACTTCAGAACATCTCCTACTTTTCCAAGATCAACCGATACTCCTTCCTCGGAGATGATGTGGCCTAGGAACGATATGTCCTTTAGCCAAAATTGACACTTGCTGAGCTTGGCATACAATTGATGCTCTCGCAGCTTCTGCAATGTCAATGTCAAGTGTTCTTCATGTTCTTCCTCGCTCTTTGAATACACCATGATATCGTCGATGAAAACCACGATGAACTTGTCCAAGTACTCCATGAAGACTTTATTCATGAGGTACATGAAATACGCGGGTCCATTCGTTAACCTGAAAGACATAACGGTATATTCATACAAACCATACCGTGTTCGAAAGGCAGTCTTGGGTATGTCGGAGGGCTTAATCTTCAGCTGGAAGTATCCCGACCGAAGATCAATCTTGGAGAAAACTTGGGCTCCTTTCATTTGGTCAAACAGGTCCTCTATTCGGGGGCAGCGGGTATTTATTCTTGATCGTCACCTCATTGAGAGACCTATAATCCACACACATCCTTTGGGTCCCATCCTTCTTGTCTACGAAGAGCACAGGGGCTCCCCAGGGTGACAAGCTTGGGCGTATAAAACCCTTTTCTAGCTGCTCCTGAATTTGCTTATTAAGTTCCACTAGTTCATTAACAGGCATCCTATATAGCCTCTTTGCTATAGGTGCAGTTCCAGGTACCAAGTCAATGGCAAACTCAATGTCCCAGTCAGGTGGCATACCTGGAAGTTCTTCCGGGAACACGTCCGAATATTCTTGAACCACCGGAATGCTTTCCAATGTTGTTTCTTCGACGTGGTTCAACATTGCCTTCACGGTTGCCGGTTCTGCTGACTCAAACTCAATACGAGTTCCATGCTCGTTTGTCAACTGCACGCTCCTCTCAGCACATTGGATCACTCCGTTGTGCTTGCTTAACCAATCCATTCCGAGTATTATATCAAGCCCTTGGGAATCCAAAACAATAAGGTTGGCAAGGAAGTCTACCCCCCTTATTTTAAGGTTCACTTTCGGACATACTATATTAGTCCTCATCTTCCCACCGGGAGAATTAACCAACATAGTATATTTCGTGTGCGTTATGGGTAGATTATACTTGGCAACATACTTATATGATATGAATGAATTTGATGCTCCGGAATCAAATAAAATAGTGGCTAGGTTGGAGTTGGCAAGGAACATACCAATCACGATGTCCTCAACCTGTTGTGCTTCTTAAGCGGAGACATAATTCACGTTGCCACGAGCATAGTTCTGCTGCCCACGGTTGCCTTGATTAGCTCCTCCATTCGGCCGTGGGTTCTGCTTGGCCGCGTTGGTTGGCTGTCCAAGGACTTTCTTCGGGCACTGACTTGCAAAGTGTCCCGTCTCTCTGCATGCAAAGCATGCCTTGTTGCCCAAGGCAGAAGGAACATTGGGGCTAGGGTGGTTTTGAGCATAGGCGCCCATGTTTGGACGGGGAGCAGGAGGCAAAGGCACATGAGGTGCTTGCATAACAGGACGTTGCTGTGGTGGTTGATTAGGGCAAAAAGTAGAAGCGGACGAGCCATACTGCGGTGCAGCTTGGGGCATGAAACGGGGATGTACATTGCTCCCTTGTGGCTGGTATGGCATCTTTCTCTTGCCCTCTTGCTCAATCTCACGGATCTTACTCTCAACCACTATAGCTTTGTCAACGAGCTTCTGGAAGTTTGCATAGTCATTGTTAAGCAGTTGAACTTGGATCTCATTGTTCAACCCTCTCATGAACAAGTACTACTTCCTTTGACCCGAGTTGACATCCTCGGGGGCATACCTTGACAATTGCGTGAACTTGTTGAGGTACTCATTCATGCTCTTCTGTCCTTGGCAGAGACCTTTGAACTTTTGCCTTTTAAGCATCATGACTCCAGCAGGGACGTAATGAGAGCGGAAACTCTCCTTGAAGTCAGTCCAAGTGATAGTCTCCTGGTTGACATGAGCGTTGCAAAGAGCGTCCCACCAGTCAGCGGTTGCTCCCATAAGTTGGTGCGATGCAAAGAGAACTTTCTCTCGATCATTGCACTGAACAATAGCAAGCTTCTTCTCCATGGATTTTAACCAATCATCAGCCTCCATGGGATCATTAGCTTGTGAAAAAGTAGGCGGTCGAGTCCTCATGAACTCTCCTAATCGGTTGTGAGCCTGCGGTGGTGGCGGTGCTGGTGGTGCAGGAACGGGGTAAGGATTGTTGTTGTTGTTGGCTTGCAGCTGGCCAAAAGTTTGTATCATGGTTTGCATGAGCTGTTTCTGCATAGCCATCAACCGTTCCAGGTTATTTGCACCAGCCCTGGGGTCAGCATTCTCAAGAACTTCAATGTGGTCATCCTCTTGTGGTTCATGGTTGCCACGGACGTTCCTCCTTTGATGGCCGGCGTTTTCTCTCACCATCTGTGAGAGAGAGTTGGGCAGAATAGAAATTAGAAGTTTAGATTGATCCCCCAAATCTATATGCATCAAGGTGGACGGACTAAATATATTAGCCTATATGAGGATATGAATACATGCCGAAGCATCTCACATCTCTCCACTATGTGTGGATATGGACAACGCTGAAGCATCCCATAACTCACACTAAGCACTCAAACACAAGCAATCATCACAAAAGTTCGACACACCACTCCTATTCAAGCTTCTATGGTTTAAATGTTCCTATGTGTTTTAGGGTGTTCGTTCTACCTAGGCTTGCATCCTACGGTCAAGGTGGTTCTGATGCCAATCTATGCATTCTACCTAAGCTTGCATCCTACGGTCAACGTGGCTCTAATGCCACTCTGTGACTAGGCCTGCGTCCTACGATCAACGTGGCTCTGATACCAATCTGTGATGCCCGGTCCCGTGAAAACGGATCCAAACTAATGCATATGTGTGCCCAGGATGTTCATCAAACATACACATGTAATCCACCAACTGAATTCAGAATATAACCACGAATAATAGGGTTTATGTACTTTATTACATCAATCCCTAACTCATTCTTGCAGTGGAAGTCTCTAACTTATTCTAGCAGCAGAAGTCTTCTAAAAGAAAGCAGAAGCAAACTAAGCACGGCAACGGCGCCATCTTCAACTCCATCCCCACAGGCAAGTTGACGGTAGATCGCATGCCTAATACTCCACATGATCTTCAAAGTACTCCTCCCCTGTTGCTGATGTTTGTATGATAATGCAAGGGTGAGTACATGTCGTACTCAGCAAGTGCAGGAAAAGTATGACATGTTGCTTCCAACAAGGTAGGAATAAAAAGGCTCATTGCAGAAAGCAAAATTTATTTCACAAACATGATAAAAATAGTAACTATCTTTATGTGAATTTAATCCCAACATGTATCCAATTAAACCAGTTACATACCTCCATTATGATTCTCCACTTTTCAAGTCTCATTCAGACATTTATCTTTCTCAACTTTTTCTCATGCTCATAATAACCATCTCATGATCATATCCATCTCATGATCATATATCCAAACCAAAACTCATTGTCACGACTCAACAGTCCCGAAACCATTCTTATTACCAAGACTCAACAGTCCCGAAACCAAAACCAAAGACCATACCATAACAAACCCAATAACCATCCCATCTAATCATGGAAGTTGGCCAGGTGCTTGTGACCGGAAGCACAGCTATCATGATAGTTTTACACTCTGCAGATGTGGCACCACTTTACCCACAAGTTTGTGATTTTGCCACCCGTCGGCGACTGCAGAACCTCCATTATACCAGTACACAACCGTCGATGTATGGTCAAGAGATCACAAAATTTCCTTTACAAAGTGGCTACTAGATGTATGGACTCACTAAGGTTTCACCAGTAGGCTCGAATCACCATTCTCCCACCTATAGGCCCCCTCTTGTGCCATGCAGTTCCAAGGGCAGTCCTCTCTCGACTCCCATTCCCCGCGCCTTCCACGGTCCATATCTGGCCTTGTGGTGGCACTGTTCCTGGCATGTGATCGCATGAACTGGTCCTTAGATCTACGGCAAGTAAACCACCATCTCGTTCTACCACATCCACAAACCAAGCTTGCCTATATCTCCCACGATTCATGTTCATTATCAAGTTCTCATTATCATCATTCATGTGAGTGCAGTAGCTAACATGTTCTATCTCGGCTTCCCATAACCCGTAGATTAGCGAAGCAAAAAGAAAAATGACCATACCCGACTCATCAACTTTCCCGGTGACAAGGGTGGTTAACAAAGCTAGTAAACTCCTATAAAAGGGTTTCCCATCAAGTTGACTCAAGCATACATAGTTTTCTCAAACAAAACAGTTCCAAAAACATGGGATCAATATGGTCTAGGGGCACTTGCCTTGTTCCTGTGGCTTTTGTTGCTCACGTGTCTTGAATTCTTGGTTCTGTAGTCCTTCGTAGATAGCTCCATGAGCTTGTTCTTCTACTCACGATTACGCACATACAAGATTCATAGCAATCAATCTTCATGCACAACTTTACTTTAAGATGCAATGGTGTAGATGCATGCTAATCCTATGATGCAGTTTCATTAATTCAGTTTGTACGTGTTTTTGCATGTTTTAATGGCTTTGCATGGGGTTTTACGATGAACAAAGGTGTAGGGATCAAGTGTGGACGTGGTGATGATCTTGACTCAAGATCTAGATCAATTCCATCGTCAAAAACTGATCAACACGTGCTCTGTCCACACGAAAAAGCTTCTGTTCGAAGAAGCATATGTGAAGGAACCGCGATGATGTCGTAAGGTGGTAATGAAGACCTACCTCGGCCTTCCTCCTAGCAATGGCAGCAGGACAGATCGTCGGCTCTCTTCCGGCAACGGCGAGCTCGTTGGGGCTCGTCGGTGTCTCTCCGGCGACTGAACTTCGGCGAAGGTGGTTAACTCGGCGAGTCGGGAGCTAGGACCTCCAAGTCGTCGACTTGGGAGGTGGAAAAAGAATACGTGGTCGTGACCAAAGGTTTTGGGTTCTATTTATAAGGGTGAAAGAAGAGTCCTACTCCGATTGGATTTCAAATAAGAGTCCTATTCAATTTGTTTTGGATTCTAGCAACTTATCTTCGATTGATTTGGTGGGGCAGCAACATGGAATTCGTGTCAGTTTCCTCAGTACCGGGTATTCCCGCGTGCACAGGAGAAAAACGCTCAAGAATCTCATCCTTCCATAGGAATAAGCTCCGGAGGCTCCACGTATCCAGCGGGGGCTGGGCTTCCCTTTTCCTCAGAGGCGAGCTTCGGTTGTGCCACGTGTCAGGCGGGCGGGACCTCCCTCTTCCTCAGAGGCGAGCTCCGCATGCGCCACGCGTCTAGCGGGCGGGACCTCCCTCTCCCTCAGAGGCGAGCTCCACGTGCGCCACGTGTCTGGTGGGTCGGGACCTCTCCTCTCTCCAGAGGCGAGTTCCGCGTACGCCACGTGTCAGTGCCGGACCTCCCCTCTCTTCGGAGGTCAGCTTTGAAAGTGCCACATGTCCAGCAGCGTCGGACCTCCCTTCTCCTCGGAGATGAGCTCCGAGGTCGACACGTGTCAGGTGTAACACCCCAAAACCTGTTAAAAAGGGAAATTTAAAATTTTTGGACGTAATACATGTGGTGAAACAATTCAAATTCAAATTGGAATTTAAATTTGAATCAAAACAGAAAAGGAAAAGGAAAAAGAAAAACAGCCAGTGGGACGAAACCCACCTCAGCCGGCCCAACAGCCCGCGGCTGTTTGCCCGTCCCCCGCTCTCTGCCGCGTGGGACCCACCTGTCGGCACCTTCGTCTCCAACCGCCACCCGGTTTTCTTCCGAGCACCCGCGCCCGATCGCACCCGCCCTCTCCGGATTCTGCGCACCCAGAGCCGCGATATCCAGTCCACACGTGCGGCACCATCTCAACCGACCTCACCGCCCTCCCTCGCCCATTTAAACGCCGAAATCCGCCCCTTTTTCCTCCCCGATCGGCCCGCCTCAGTTCCCGGTGAGAACCGAAGCTCCCATCGCCGTTTTCTTTCGATCTCCGTCCGTTCTCTCCGATCTAATGCGTGTAGTGCGTCCTGCCGCTGCCGGGGAGTCTTGCAGGTGAAGGATACCCGGTGTTTTGCGCTCTATACACAGCTCCGGTGAGCACCGCCGCGTTTTCCCCTCGGACCTCGTTGCCGACCGCCTTCCAGGGCCTCCGAGCTCAAGAAAAACCCCGAGGTGAGATCCCCTACCTCCCCTCTTCCGTTCTATGCCAAGAAACCCAAGTTTTAGGAAGTATAGACGAAAACCCGAAACTCTCCGGCGAGATCGCCGCCTCCCGCACACGGCCAGGGCGACGTGGCCCCCTGAGGCCCGTCCATTTTAAATCGTGCGGTCCCGAATAGATCTAACCCGTACCGCTTCGCGTTATAATCTCAGCCGTCCATTTTAAATCCAACGGCCCACGTCAGCCCCGCGTTATAAAGGCCAGGAATCTTACGCGCTACCTCCTGGGGACCTCGGAAAACATGAGCTAGCCCTGGAAACTTCTGATCTAGCCCCTCGACCCTTAGAAATTCATGTAAATTCATTTAAAAATCAGTTTTAGCCCCTGGACTTAATAAGAATTAGGAAGACCTCCCTGTTTTGCACACTTAGACCCCTGAAAATTTAGAAAATGAGAAAGGGGGCCCCCGCAGCAGTGTGGATTTGCACATCAGCCCCTGAGGGTTATTAAGTTCAGGAAATTGAATATGTGAATAGGATTTGAAATTAAAACATAGGTATATGTTCAGTTTAATTATTCTAACCCTGTTGGAAATTGGTAGAACAATCTAAGATCTGAATTTAGAGGGGAAATAAACTTTTAAACTCAATGGGATTGCTGTTTTGTAATTTATATCTGAAATATACCCTTTAGGCATAAAACAAATTTAAAATGTGGGAAATGAATCTAAGTAACCAAAAAGGAGTAGGAAAAACTTATAAAGGTTCTGTTCAGGTAATTGGAACAGTATAAATTTTTGTAGGAATTTAGGTTTTTGTTTTATTGGTAGAAATTCATTTTTAGGCTAGAAAATAATTCTCAAAATGGGTAAAAATAAATTTAAATTGATCCTCATCAGAGAGGAAGTCCAAAGATATTTTATTGAACATTTTAGATCAGAACATATTCTGTTTAGGTGATATATCTTACTATTTTAATATTAAAGTTCACTTTTAGGCATAGAAAATAAATCTGAAAATGAAGGAAAATAGGCATGCATAATTAGAAAAGGCTAAATAAGGTCCCCACATCCAAAACTTCAAATTAAGATTTTGTAGAAGATCTGAGAATCTATTTGGAGTAGGAAGTTACCTTTTATACAAATTTTGTGGCTAAGAGGTGTATTACCTAAAATAGAAAAGTTGTGCAAATTGGAAATTCATATATTGTGTGCACTTAGGAATCTAAATATTAAAGCTAGAAATAATATATATATTTAAAAGTGCATGAATGCTTAGGATCAACATATTTAGGGTAAACACAACACTTAAATTTGTGTATGGCTTTCATATGTATGCATGTGCGATTTGCATGAGTGGAAATATGGACTATGGCTTATGGAATATTCTTTGCTTTTGCTATGTGTATTGGCATGAGTAGAACCAGCCCCAGAGCAGGTTCTCACCTTTCAAGATCAAGACTTTTCATTCCCAGAGCAGCAGGAAGAAGGCAAGTGTCCTTGACCACTTTGATCCTATACTAGGATGTGTAGTTAGAATTATTTGCATTGTCAATTGAAATATGGAACCCATGCTAGGAAGTTTCCCGAGATTTTCATTATCTTACTTCCTTGTAGCCTGGGTTGGGGGTTAATTTATTATGTCATTCATTTATACTACTTATGCTTAGCCATGCTTAGAATGGGGTAAATGGGATATCAGATCATCAACTTGTTTACTTTACCCATGAATGAGATGTTATGAATTATGTAGAGGTAGGGATCGAGGCAATCTGGATGCTTTGGTTGGTGCTGTGTGAACGAGACTCTGGTTTGTGTTTAGTGCTTGCCTGGATCCTAAGGACCGGTTCATGGAGCATGTAACCTGGCTTTACCGTGCCAACCACATGCTGAGATGGGGCAGCTTGGCCAATTAATTAGGAGCATCTCCGGCGTAGTATGGGTGTTTGGATGGTGCGGGGAATAAGTGTCAGCTGGACTACCATATGAACCGCAAGGCTCAAGAGGGGGCCACTGCAGCGGGGTTGGAGCCTCTTGTATGCTGTTAGGGGTGAAACCTCAGTGGGCCCACACTCGTCGGAAATCCCTTTGGAAAGGCCTCGTAGTGATCTCCTGGCTACACACCTCGGAAGCGTGAACGTGGTTCGCGGCCACTGGCATAATGGAGGTTCTTCTAGTCCACCCGGCAACGGGGGATGAAATCACTACATGTGGGTACAGTGGTGCAAACTCTGCAGAGTCAAAACTGTCATGACAGCCATGCTCACGGTCAAGAGCGGCTTGGACTTATTCATGATTAGAGGATGATGGATCGGGAAGTTGAGGATGTTAAGCGGGAAGCTTAACATTGGAGATGAGACTATGTTTACTTGATACTGATGATGGGTTGAGGGATTGGGACCATTTCACCTATGTAGTAAAGTAGGTGCTTATAAGCTAAGGTGATAGGTATTATTTGCGTAGTGCTTTAACCATGAGTTCAACCTCTCCTTGCTCTAGCCATGCATGACATAACTTTCCCACACATGCTGAGTACCAACGGTACTCAAGCTTGCTTTTCTGTTGGTTTAAATTGCTGCTCAGGTCAAGGGGGTGATGTGGTGTTCAATGACCAAGACTTCGGACCCGAAGAAGGATTCTAGGTTCACGGAGTCCCCCGGGCAATGCCTGTGATGGAGCTCACAAGATTTATATTCCGCTACTGTTTTATTTACATATTATGAACATATTATCATCCATCGAGACGTATGCTATGTAAGACTTATTTATATTCGAACACTTGGCTTGTAATATAATGATGCTTCACTATTTGTCGTTACATGTATGAAAAAATGATCCTGGCATACATGTGATATTCACTAGGTTGCTCTTTGGAGAAACCGGGTGTGACATCAGGCAATGTTTTCTCCTCGGAGGTGAGCTCCGAGGACGACACGTGTCCATCGGGGCCAGACCTCCCAGAGGCGAGTTCCGAGGATGACACGTGTCTGTTAGTGTCGGACCTCCCGGAGGCGAGCTCCGAGGGTGACACGTGTCTAGCAGGGCTAGACCTCATCCCATACGCAGGGGTGAGCTCCGAGAGCGACACGTGTCCCGCGGAACTGGACCTCTCTTCTCCGTAGAGGCGAGCTCCGCAGGCGACACGTGTCCCGCGGGGCCGTACCTCGCCCCTTCCGCAGAGGCGAGCTCTGAGCTTGCCACATGGCCAGTTAGCGGCGGACCTCACCCCCTCCGCAGGGATGAGCTCCGAAGGCGCCACGTGGCTAGCGGGCCGTGGGAAGTGTCTACAGCGCTCCTCGGCGAACTGGAATTGGATGTTTCCGGCTATCTTTCTGATTCTTTCTCCGTTTCTACTTCTTTTAAAATGTTTCTCTATATTAAATATGAATGCATGCATGAATTACGAAGTTGAGGGTGTTACAGATTTGCATTCATCTACCCCATCGCATCTTGAGTGAAGTTTGTGCATGATGATTGATTGCTGTAAATTTTGTATGTGCGTGGTCATGAGTACAAGGGCAAGATTAAGAAGCCATCTATGAGGATCTACAACACCAAGACTTCGAGATACTCGAACAGCAAGAACCACGGGAGCAAGGAAAGTGCCCCTTGACCATATTGATCCCATGTTTTGAAACTGTTTTGTTTGCGAAAACTCATATGCTTGAGTCAACTTGATGGGATACCTTTTTATAGGAGTTTACTAGTTTTTTAACCATCCTTGTCGCCGGGAAAGTTGATGAGTCGGGTATGGTTGTTTTTTTTCTTTTTGCTTCACTTAATTCACGGGATACGGGAAGCTGAAATAAAATATGTCTAGCTACTGCACTCGTATGAATAATGATGATGAGAACTTGATTATGTTATTGAGCCTGGAATTGGGGAGATCTAGGCAAGATTGGTTCGTGAATGTTGCTGAATGAGATGGTGGTTTACTTGCCATAGATCTAAGGACCGGTTCATGCCAGCACATGCCCGGAAAACAGTGCCACCACAAGGCCAAATATGGGTGCGGTTTAGCTGACTAATTAGGTGTGTTGCTAGCTTGTTATGGACTGTGGATGGCGAGGGGAATGGGAGTCGAGGAGGACTGCCCTGGGAACTGCATGGCACAAAAGGGGGCCCGTGGGTGGGAGAATGGTGATTCGAGCCTTTCGGTGAAACCTCAGTTGGTCCATACATCTAGTAGCCCCTTTGTAAAGGCTATTTTGTGATCTCTTGGCCATACACCGACGGTTGTGTATTGTTATAATGGAGGTTCTGCAGTCACCGACGGGTGACGAAATCACGAACTTGTGGGTAAAGTGGTGCGACCTCTGCAGAGTGTAAAACTATCATGATAGCCGTGCTTCCGGTCACAAGTACCTGGCCAACTCACATGATTAGAGGGAAAACCTGGGATGGTTGTTCTGTATGGTCATTGGGATTGGTTTTGGAACTGTCTTGAGTCATGAAAATGAGTTTGGCTTCGGTTATATGAATATGAGGTGGTTATGAATATTTATGAGTATGAGATGAACTTGAGAAAGATTATTGGCTGGTTGAGACTTGATAAATGGTGAATCATGATGAAAGAATGTTGCTGATTTACTTGGATATATTGGGCTTTAACTCACCTAGAAATAGTTTCTGTTTTGATCATGTTTGTGAAATAAAATTTGCTTGCTGCAATGAGCCTTTTTATTTCATACCTTGTCGTAAGCTACATGTCATACTTTTCCCGCACTTGCTGAGTACGACATGTACTCACTCTTGCATTACCACATAAACATCAGCTACAAGAGATGAATACTTCGAGGACCACCCTGAGTACTAGGCGTGCAAACTACCGTCAACATGCATGTGAAGATGAAGATTGGAGCCTGCTGTCTTTAGTCACTTTCCGCTGTCATTAGAGACTTCCGCTGCAAGAATAAGTTAGATATTCATGAGTGAGACAATGAGTCGATGTAATAAAGTTCTTAAACACTATTTATTCGTGGTTATATTCTGAATTCAGTTTGTGGATTACATGTGTATGTATGATGAACATCCTGGGCACACATATGCATTCACTTGGTTCTATTTTCGGAACCGGGTGTCACACAGCCTTACCTGGCCACCACCCCTGCCAAAACAAGCCTATCGCCACCTGCTTCCAAGCCCCGTTCGCCACCCCATTGCTGCTTCCTTGGCCGTCATGGAAACTCTGCCCCGCCTCGCTGTCGACTGAGAAGAAGATCCCTCCTGCCAAGCCCTGGCCGCAGCCCTATTCTTCTCAAAAGAAAAACCCCAGATGCTGCCATTGCAAGGGAAGAAGTTCAGCTGCAAGGAGGAGAGGAGGAAGAAGAGAGGTAGGTCCCCGTCACCCCTCTTAACACGTCGCTGCGGTTGCTACGCACCCGTTTTTCTCTACCCCCTGCGAACAGAAGTTTCTGCGTGTGGATAGACCATGTTTTGGTCAATTCTTGACGGTGGAATTGATCTACATTTTGTGTCAAGATTATCACCACGTCCACACTTGATCCCAGCAACCTTGATCACCATAAAACCCCATGAAAGCCTACTAAAACATGCAAGAACACGTACAAACTGGTTTTATAAAACTGCACTATAGGATTTGCATTCGTCTACCCCATTGCATCTTGAGTAAAGTTTGTGCATGATGATTGAATGCTGTAAATATTGTATGTGTGTGGTCTTGAGTAGAAGTAAAAGCTCAAGAGGCCGTCTACGAGAAACTACAGCACCAAGATTTCGAGACGCTTGAGCAACACGAACCACGGGATCAAGGCAAGTGCCCCTTGACCATATTGATCCCATGTTTTGAAACTGTTTTATTTGCGAAAACTCGTATGCTTGAGTCAACTTGATGGGACCCTTTTATAGGAGTTTACTAGTTTTGTTAACCATCCTTGTCGCCGGGAAAGTTGATGAGTCGGGTATGATCATTTTTCCTTTTTGCGTCACTTAATTTACGGGATACGGGAAGCTGAAATAAAACATGTCTAGCTACTGCACTCATATGAATAATGATGATGAGAACTTGATTATGTTAATGAGCATGGAATAGGGGAGATCTAGGCAAGCTTGGTTCGTGGATGTTGCTGAATGAGATGGTGGTTTACTTGCCATAGATCTAAGGACCGGTTCATGCGAGCACATGCTAGGAAAACAGTGCCACCACAAGGCCAAATATGGGTGCGGCTTAGCTGACTAATTAGGTGTGTTGCTAGCTTGTTATGGACTGTTGGATGGCGCGGGGAATGGGAGTCGTGATGGACTGCCCAAGGAACTGCAGGGCACAAGAGGGGGTCCGCGGGTGGGAGAATAGAGATTCGAGCCTGCCGGTGAAAACTCAGTGGGTCCGTACATCAGGCTGTTTTGTGATCTCTTGACCATACACCGATGGTTGTGTACTGCTATAATGGAGGTTCTTTCTAGTCGCCGATGGGTGACGAAATCACAAACTTGCGGGTAAAGTGGTGCCACCTCTACAGAGCGTAAAACTATCATGATAGCCGTGCTTCCGGCCACAAGCATCTGGCCAACTTCCATGATTATAGGCAAAACTTGGGTATGGTTATGGTATGGTCATTGGGATTGGTTTTTTGACTGTTTTGAGTCATAACAATGAGTTTGGTTTCGGTTATATGAAAAAGAGATGGTTATAAATTATTATGAGTATGAGATGAATTTGAGAAAGATTATTGGTTGGTTGAGACTTGATATATGGTGAATTATGATGAAGGAATGTTGATGAATAACTAGGTTATTATGGGATTAAACTCACCTAGAGATAGTTGCTGTTTTTAACGCGTTTATGAAATAAAATTTGCTTGCTGTAATGATCCTTTTATTCCCTACCTTGTTGTAAGCTACATGTCATACTTTTCCTGCACTTGCTGAGTACGAGATGTACTCACCCTTGCATTACCACATATACATCATGTGGCGCACCGGAATCCGCTCATCCAGGATCGCAGAGGGTGGTACCGCATGATGCGACACCTGACAGCACACGTCATAAGGACACAATATATTACATGGGAAACCAACTGAACTGTACAGACGGTACAATACTCAGTTCCAAACTATTGTCTTTATTACACAGCCGAAGTCTACTTTTCTACAACTCACGCCCGCCTATCTAGCAAAAGTCGGTTGCCCAGCCCTAGGGCAACCCACACTAGCTGCACTCCTCAGCTCAGCGCGGCGTTTACGGCTCCCATTCAGCCGTGGTCCCCGACGGAGGGTAACCCTCGCCGGTGGACTCATACTCCGAGTCCGTGGGTGGCTCCTCACCTGAAAAACACTTAAGCAGAAACCGTGAGCACGATGGCTCAACAAGACTTAACCGACTCACCTAGGCATGAAACTCTACATGAGCTGTACAATGAACATAGGATAGTAATAGTGCATCAAATAGACACGCCTACAAGTTCATCCTTAATTCATATTTTTAGCAACAAGTTAACAGTTCGGGAATCTGAAATTTAGTAAGCAATATTTGGTGGCACACATGTAGCAATACAATTATATCATAACAGCAATATTGAAGCATAACATTCCATAAATTATCTACGTTACGACGCAGTGAACAAGCGGTACTTGTCACCGTCAGGGACGGCGAATCGACTCGATATACACCTGCACGGTGACCCAAAGAGCACGTCACCTATGCCCACCCGTGGAGCTGCACAGCACGCTCACTGGATGTCGTACGGGACAATCTTTCACCCAACAGCCCAAACGTCGAACCGGTCGCACCGAAATGAGCAGGAGGTTTCCCACACGGATCATCTCTCTATGCCCGTTGGCTGATTTCCACCTTGCTGCCCTCAGCCTACACCTATAAATCGGTGCGTTATGCCTCGACGCCCGGAGGTTTAGGATACATTGGTTTATCGGGGCCCATATATCTGATATGCCTTTGGTACGTTCAATACTTGTTCAGCAGGGCCGCACACGGATCGGTCCTCAATCGACACGGGCAGGGCTGCGCACACAAGACTTCCTCTTTCTGCGCCCTAGCCCCTGCCTAGTCTCATTTTCATTACTAAAATAATCTCACATCACTCAACCGAACCCGTGTGTCCCAAGCCTATCTCGAGAGTAGATTCCAACTACTCGACTTGTACCGAAGTCCTATGACTCATTAAGCATAGCCTGTCTACTCGAGGTCTTAGACACTACCCTCACTCTTAGGGAAAAATTCTTGTTATGCAAGTGGGGTTCCATTCATCCTACACCTAATGCACATTTATACTTCACACTAAACAGGTGAACAAAGCAAAAACTCTATAAAGAAGGTCAATGCAAACCGGGGCTTGCCTTGTTGCTGCTGGTCAGTAGTTAGTTCTTCTTCCAGAAGGAGGAAGTCGAGCACTTACGGAGTCTCTTCGCCTTCAGCGACTACACGTTAATGAAATACTACATGTCAATTTAAATGCAATGTGTAAACTTGAATACTTAATTACTAATAACTCTAGCTAACCCTCCTCTTTGGTTCTGAAATTTTTTATGCTGGCTTGGTAGGGTCCTAACTAGAATCTTGACCAAGTTTCATTCGAAATAAAGTTCATTTGAACCTTGTACAAATAAAAGCCCATTTGGTTAATATTTGAGCCTCTAAGCAATTCCAGGGGTTTTGATGGCTCCAACCCTTTCTTTCTGGAAACTAGAATTGAAGATGGTTCTAATGGAATTGGTTTCATGTTATTTGAATAATTCTACTGAAAGTTATGCCCTAATTAAGATTTGAGAAAATCTGAAAAATGTTTCTGTACATTTTTTCTATTTTCTCAGGGCAGCTCTCTTAATCACCCAATTAGGGGGACTAAATGAACTTGGATGAGTCTGAGACTTTTACTGTGACTCCAGGATTTTCCAATGACCCTCTCAGCTAAATTTCAGCATTTTTCATAAAGTAATTCTCCAGATAAAATTCACAACAGTTGAAACTTTAGGGAATTAATTCTGGAAAACTTTTAGGTTTCATGAGCTGAAATTGGTATTGCTGGAAAGTACACAGAATTCTGAGTTCATCAAATTTGGCGTTTCCTAGCAAAAGTTCTATGCATTTGAAGTTTGAACTAAAACTGGAAATTCCAAAATGTTTAAATCCTGCGGGTGGGTCCATCGCACACGTGTCAACCGCTGGAGCCGAGCCACATGGGGCCACAGACTCCATCCCGGGCAGCCACACTGGATCCTGGACCATAGAAAATCCCGCACGTTTACTCCCAGCCGCTGACGAGTGGGGCCTCCCCCCTCGTCTTCCTCCAGCCACCCGCGCGACCCCGCCGCCGAGCTCGCCGGAGCTCTCGCCGGGACGGGGTTCCGGCCCCCGGAACTTGCTGATTTTTTCCGCCACTGCACATTTTTGCGTGAGGAAAAACTAGGGGCTCACCGTGCGGCCTAGGGCGATTTCGGGGAAAACTGGAAAAACTCGAAGAACTGAGGGTTTCCTCAATGGTTCTCCCTAGTTCTCGATCCCACGTGCCCGCACGGATGTCTACAAATGGGTTTCTAGGTCTGGTGAGGACTAGTTCAGTGTGTGAGGCGAATTTGCCGATTTACCCAAACCGGTCTATATCGCATGCTCTCGGCAAGAACTGGAATTCCGGCCAGCACACCTCATGGCATGCAGCCGGCGTTGTTGGACAGGGAGCACACATCCAGGCAAACCCCCTGGCCCGCTCAACTCGACGGGGGATCAAGCCCAGTGGCCGGGCTGGGAGTTTTTGGTGGCGGTGGCTCTACTCGGTGTGGAATGAAAACAAAGAGCTCGGGGGCAGTTTACCGTGGATGGGGCACAGGGGTATCATGTCTATCACGTCGAGGACGCCTCGGCGAAGCTCGGGGTGAGCTCAGACTCGCTTACTAGCTGCTGGGACGGGAGGACGCCGGAGAACCGAAAGCTCGGGTGTGCGCGGCGGTGTTTCTGTGTCGAGGGCCTGGGAGCGGTCAAGGTCGCGACGGGAGTCGGTTCCGGAGGGGAAATATCGCTGGGCGACTGCCTCGTCGACGCACGCTATGGGCTGGCGCTCGGGATGTGGCGTCCGGGGAAACAGCTCGCTGGCACACGGTGGGAGTTTGTTCGGCGAGAAACAGAGCGCTGTCCGGTGTTGCACCTCCCTCCCACTGACTTGTGGGCCCAACTCTCCCCCTAATCCTCTTTTTCCAATTTCTCCTGTAAAAATCCCAGCTACTCTCCATTGAATGGGAGACTTAGCCCCCAAGTCTTTGTTTGAATTTGAGTTCTCCAATTCAAACTTTGTTTGGCTGAATTTCCTTCACATTTGAACTGAAATTCAAATTCAGTTTTGAATTCTTGCAAATTTAGCTCTTGACAAAATGAACTCCAATGATGATGAAAATTGGTGGGCTAACTCAGATAAATGTGCTGAGTTTGAATATGAAGCTAACTTTTGAATTTTAGGGATGAAAGTTGCTGCAATTTGAATTTACATTCAAATTGGCCTCTTTTTCAAATACCTCCAAAAGTGCCTCAAAAAGTGTTGGATTTGCATGAAACTTGGCCTGAACCTCCCCAAGACTTTTTAAGTCCTAGGGGTGAGCTCAACCTCTCATGTTCATGTGTATAAATCCTACTTTGTGAAAGTGTAGGCTTTCCCCTCTAAACACTCTTTTGATGGAGGTTACTTGCTCTTCACAAACTTTCACAAGCTATCCACAACAAAAACTGTGGTGTTGTGAGGTGATGAAAAGTTTTGTGCAGGTCCCTTTTCTTGGGCCTTTACATCCCTCCCCCCTTAAAAGAATCTCGTCCCGATATTATAAAAGAACAGATGGTGATGTAATAGGGACTTACCAGTGCTGAGGTGCCATGAACTCCGGGTAATTTGAGCGAAGGAATTCCTCGCTCTCCCACGTCGCTTCTTCGGCAGTGTGGTTGCTCCATAGTATCTTGTAGAACAACAGCGTTTGGCTACGCGTGGTTCGAGCTTTCTCATCAAGAATTGCCACCGGATATTCATCATATGTCAAATCCGGTTGCAATTCACCGATGTCTTCGGTAGTAACAGCCGCGGTATGCTTCAGACATTTTCTCAGCTGTGAGACATGGAAAATGTCATAGACACCAGCAAGAGACGCCGGTAGCTCCAGTCTATACGCCGCTGGTCCACACTTCTCGGTGATAGCCTAGGGTCCAATGAAACGGGGAGCGAGTTTCCCCTTCACGCCAAACCGGTGCACGCCTTTCATCGGAGACACGCGGAAGTACACGTGTTCCCCGACCTCAAAGTGCAGCGGTCTACGCCTCCTATCAGCGTAGCTCTTTTTCCGGGATTGAGCGGCCTTCAAATTAGCTTGAATCGCCCGAACGCGCTCTTCGGCGTCGTTCACCACATCAACCCCGAATGTGACCCTTTCACCGGATTCGCACCAGTTTAATGGGGTGCGGCGTTTTCGACCGTAGAGAGCTTCGTAGGGTGCCATCTTGATACTCGCCTGATAGCCGTTGTTGTACGAGAATTCCGCCAATGCTAGGTGATCATCCCAGTTCCTACCGTGGTGGATGGCACATGCTCTCAACATGTCTTCCAAAACCTGATTGACCCTCTCTGTTTGGCCATCTGACTGAGGGTGGTAGGCGGAGCTTCTAATCAGTTTAGTAACCAAAGCAGCATGCAACTGCTCCCAAAAGCGAGATACAAATAATGCACCTCGATCCGAGACTATGGTCTTGGGTACCCCATATAAGCATAGAATCTTCCCTATTTACAGCTCCGCATATTTGCCGGCATTGTAACGTGTATTCACCGGGATGAAGTGAGCCGTCTTGGTTAACCGATCGACGATTACCCAGATGGAATCATGTTTGTTGGAAGTTAGGGGCAATCCCACAATGAAATCCATGCTCACATCTTCCCATTTCCATGCCAGTATCTTCAGGGGTTGCAACAGCCCTGATTTCTTCATATGATCAGCTCCTCGGATACGTACTGTGCTACCTCCCGCTTCATCCGCGTCCACCAAAATTTCTTTTTCAAATCTTGGTACATTTTGTTGCTGCCCGGATGAGTGGAGTATTTAGACAAGTGAGCTTCATCGAGGATATTTCTCCTCAATTCCATATCTCGGGGTACGACTATGCGGTCATTGAACCATAGTATTCCCTCCTCATCCTTCTGGAAACACTTGATCTCCCTGTTGTCTATCCGTCTCCGGAGATGTGCCATGCCTTTATCAGTCTTCTGAGCTGCAATGATGTCCTCCCTAATAGTAGGGATGAGGGCAAGGTTGTAAAGCGATCCATAAGGAACCAAGTATAAACTTGGCTCTTCCTCCTCCACCGGTGTAATGGTGAGGTGATGGACATGTGATTTCTGACTCAGCGCGTCGGCAACCACATTTGCCTTGCTGGGGTGGTAATGAATCTCAATTTCATAATCTTTGATCAGTTCTAACCACCTCCTTTGCCTCATGTTCAGCTCCTTCTGGGTGAAAATGTATTTCAAGCTCTTGTGGTCTGTGTAGAGGTGCACCAAATTCCCCAGGAGATAGTGCCTCCACATTTTCAGCGCCAAAACCACTGCAGCAAGCTCAAGATCATGAGTGGGATAATGCTGCTCATGGTTCCAAAGTTGGCGTGAGCCATAGGCGACCACACGTCCTTCCTGCATCAACACGCAGCCGAGCCCAATACCGGACGCGTCACAATACACGTCAAAGGGCTTTGTTGTATCCGGCTGAGCTAAGACCGGGGCTGTTGTGAGATGCTTCACCAATGCTTGGAACGCTCCTTCACACGCCATGTTCCAAACATATTTCGTTCCCTTCTTTAGCAATTCTGTCATTGGCTTAGCGAGCTTGGAGAAGCTTGGAATGAATCTTCGATAGTATCCCGCTAACCCGAGGAAGCTTCTGACTTCATGAACTGAAGTGGGAGCTTTCCATTTCAGCACTTGCTCTATCTTGCTCGGATCAACCGCAATGCCTTCAGCTGAGATGATATGTCCCAAGAATGGCACTTTGCTGATCCAAAACTCACATTTACTGAACTTGGCGTAGAGCTTGTGGTCTCGCAATCGTTGAAGAACAATCCTCAAGTGTTCGGCATGTTCGGCTTCTGTCTTAGAGTAAACCAAGATATCATCGATGAACACTACCACGAACTTGTCCAGCTCCGGCATGAACACTGAGTTCATGAGATACATGAAATGGGCTGGAGCGTTTGTGAGACCAAAGGACATGACGAGATATTCATATAATCCGTATCTTGTCAAGAAAGCCGTCTTCGGGATATCCTCCGCCCGGATCTTTATCTGATGATATCCAGAGCGAAGGTCCATCTTGGAGAATACACTTGCACCCACAAGTTGATCAAACAATATGTCGATGCGGGGCAGTGGGTACTTATTCTTGATGGTGACGGCGTTGAGCGGCCGGTAGTCCACACACAGCCTCAAGGTTTCATCCTTCTTCTTTACGAACATCGCCGAGCATCCCCAAGGCGAGGAACTCGTCCTAATGAAACCTTTGCTCAACAGATCATTGAGCTGTTCTTTCAGTTCAGCCAGCTCATTCGGAGCCATTTTATAGGGTCTCCGTGATATGGGCATAGTCCCGGGTGCAAGCTCGATCTTGAACTCGATATCCCACTCAGGTGGCATACCCGGAAGATCATCCGGGAACACGTCAGGGTACTCCCGGACTACGGGGATGTCCCCCAACTTGAGAGCTTCAGTATTATTGATTGCTGGAACCTCTCGGACTGGATTATCTAATAAGAGGGACTGCAGACGGTGTAATGGGGAGTTGAGGTGAACCGTCCGTGTTAAAGTTTCCAGGACAGCGCCATGGTAACTTAGCCATGACATTCCCAAGATTGCATAAATCTTCTGCCCCTCAAGAATAATCAAAGTGGTGGGATATATCTTCCCACCTAAGCACAGTGGTGCTTTCGGAACCATCATAGTTGCTGAAATCTTTCCTCCCGGTGAGCAGATCATATAAGAACACTCGGTTGGAAAGGCTTCCAACTGATGCTTAACCACATATGATGCACTTATGAAGTTGTGGGTTGCACCAGAATCAAACAATATGATGATGGCTTGATTGTTGAGAGTGAACGTACCCGCCAGCACGTTGTCTCCCTCCGGGGCGTCCTCATTGTCGAGGTGGCGAACGCCCCCAGTCCGCTGACCAACCTTCTTGACTGGAGGTCGGCCTCGAGCACCGCCCTGGAACTGGGCTTGCCCGCTGCTTTGCTGCCCCTGGGGACAGTCCTTCGCGAAGTGGCCCGCCTGGCCACACGTGAAGCAAGTGAAAAGGGGCGGTCCCCCACTGATCGGTGGACGGAAACCCGGGGCGCGTTGTGGCAGTGGAAACGCACAGGATGCCGTCTGCTGCTGCTACTGCTGTCTCGGTGGTGGCACCGGCGGTCGGAACGGAGGTGACTGAAAGGATCGTCCCCCGAACCGTTGAGGTCACGCCGGTGGGTGCCACTGCTGCCCGGATGGTGTCCGATACACCATGAGGTACTTCTGGGGAGCGCCACTCCCACCGCTGGGTGGAGCGCTGCGCTTCCTCTGCTCAGCTGCCAACTCCCGCTGAGCGTCCTCTTGCATAATCGCGGCATTGACTAAGTCGTTGAAGGTACCGCGATTCCACTGAACAAGATGTGTCTTCATCTCGGGGTGTAACCCCCGATAGAAATGTTCCCGCTTCTTCTCTTCAGTGGAGATGCATTCTGACGCATATTGCGCCAGGTGGTTGAAGGCACGGGAGTAGTCATGAGCACTCCTCCCGCCCTGCTTCAGCTCGAAGAATTCTTGGAACTTCCTCTTCATTATTCCGGGAGGAATGTGATAGGCGCGGAACGCCTCCCGGAATTCTCCCCACTCCACAGCATGGCCAGCCGGACGTGAAGCGACATAGTTCGCCCACCACGCACCAGCGGCACCGTGAAGTTGCTGCGCCGCGAACAGAGTCTTCTGCCGCTCCGTACATTGGAGCAGCCCAAACTTGGACTCGATGGCCCGCAGCCAGTTGTTGGCCTCCAGTGGTTCTTCAGCTTCTGTGAACACTGGAGGGTGCGTACTCATGAAGTCTGAGTACGACACCTCACAGGGCTCACGGGGCCCCCTCTCTTGACGCCCCCACCTGGGACGTATTATGCATGACCGTGCGGAGCAGGTCGGTCTGCTCCTCACGACCACCCACCAGTGCCGCTATCACATCCGCTGACTAAGCGGAGGCGGCGGTGGTGGCTGCTGCTGCGGGGTGCTGTCGTAGGCAGGTGGCTGGGAGTCATCGCCTCCCTGCTGGCTAGAGCCACCAACCTCGTGCATGGTCCTAGTGCGAACCATCTGCAACCATACGACAATAAACATCAGTCCCGCAACATATTGCATGCAGTACAATAAAAATAGGCGTAAAACATAATGACGTTGAAACATGCGATGCATCTCGTATGTAGATAATGTAATAACTTTGCACAAGCTACAGCATTACCAGACCAAATACAAGCTAGTTTAATCCAACTTGATGAACCTCCTCTTTGGAAGCTCACCACAACTAGGTTTGTCCCTACGAGACGTTACTATCGCTTTGTGATCACGTATACCACCCCGTTACCTCCAATACGACACAAACATGGTCTCTAGTAAAAGAACTTGAGTGATACCTATACTCAAATCTTTCACTAGTTGAAGATAACCTCTCATGAGTATGTTCCACCCCATTGGAAGTACTCAAACCTCTTCTAGGGTACAACAATCTCTCAATGAGTTCAACTGTCATCCCTCTGTCAGGATGACCAGTTTCTACATATTCCAGGTTTTGATCTGGTTATGGGCAGTTTCATGACTCAACCTGAATACCGAAGTTAAAGTTAACTTAAGTATGTTTCCAACGAGTACTCATTTGCCCTCATATAAGCTCTGGTTAAGAATTTATGGTAATTCAAATTCAGCAGAATTTCTGGAAGAATTTTAACAGCACCTCCCTGGGGAGTTGCTGTTTTCAACTCTGATTCCCACCGATTTCTGTGCTGAAATTTCAGAAACTTAGAATTGCACAGATGTAACACATCTTCTACCCTTTCTAAATATGTATCATATGAAAATTTTAGATTTTTCTACTGGGAGTTATGTTTGAAAAACAGAACAGTCCCGAGAGTGTTTAACTCTGTCCTGATTCTGGACAGTTTACATTCCTTTGGAATTTAAGCCATCTTAAGGTGTGTTTCAGCTCTGGAATTCTACAACAAAGTTGTAGAGTACTCAACTACCTTTCCATAACTATATACCACACCTCCCTGGGCTAAAATACCTGTGAGTTATGCCCTGTTGAAAATCAGCAAACTTGCTGCCCAAAACAGAGCACTCTGTTTTTCAGTCTTTTGGAACTACCCTCATCACCCTCCAATTTTTCTACCCAAGCAGGGTCCTAAATGTTAAACCTAGTGATTTTAATTCCTTTTTATCATTATTTTTCATGCATATGCCTATGATATCTCGGTACTACGTTCCTCACAAAATAAAATCCTAACCGGATTATACAAGCATATACGTCTCAAGTGTGGCACTAAACGGTCTCTCGCACACGTTTACTACACGGATACATACGTGGTTAGTACCTGCAGAAGACAACACAATAATGGTGCACTCAATGGTTGTTTTCATTTCAGGCAGGATCATATTTAAACGTAAATACAAACGGCCGTATCATTGCCATACAGCCGTCCTTTTGCTAAGTCACGTCTCAAGGTACGTGACCATGTTTCAACACCACACGACGGGGAACCCGAGTATGTCATGAATGGGTCGTCACGGTTGGGAATTTTATCAACCCAACGAATACCACGTACTGCCCTGCAGGGCACGCCGATGGCAAGCGCTGCGTATGTCCTTCTGGGCTATTTCCTGACGAACACACTATTGCGTTACTGACCACGCGATGGGGTCTCCACTCACTTGCCTAATGCACGCTAGGGATCAGCGTTTCATATGAACTCAGGAACATAAAGAGTCCAAGAGTTTCATATTGACGTCTCACACCAAGCTGTGAGACCTAGCCCTGAACCACGTTCCTCGTCAGGGGAGCTAACCGAAATTGAACCGCTTTTGGTGGCGTTCCTTACCATACTTACCAGAGCGTCGGTGCGTCGTTACATAATTAAAATTCAGAATTATAACACATAAGTTAGTCTTGCCACTTTAAGTAACTATGCTAATATAGTCCTTACTTGGGCAACTACCGAATCCTCACCGTAAACCTAAGTTTTCCCATAATACAGTCCTTAGGGACTGTGCTATCCCCAATGCAGCTCTGATACCAGGCTGTGGCGGACCGGAATCCGCTCATCCAGGATCGCAGAGGGTGGTACCGCACGATGCGACACCTGACAGCACACGTCATAAGGACACAATATATTACATGGGAAACCAACTGAACTGTACAAACGGTACAATACTCAGTTACAAACTATTGTCTTTATTACACAGCAGAAGTCTACTTTTCTACAACTCACGTCCGCCTATCTAGCAAAAGTCGGTTGCCCAGCCCTAGGGCAACCCACACTAGCTGCACTCCTCAGCTCAGCGCGGCGTGTACGGCTCCCATTCAGCCATGGTCCCCGACGGAGGGTAACCCTCGCCGGTGGACTCATACTCCGAGTCCGTGGGTGGCTCCTCACCTGAAAAACACTTAAGCAGCAACCGTGAGCACGATGGCTCAACAAGACTTAACCGACTCACCTAGGCATGAAACTCTACATGAGCTGTACAATGAACATAGGATAGTAACAGTGCATCAAATGGACACGCCTACAAGTTCATCCTTAATTCATCTTTTTAGCAACAAGTTAACAGTTCGGGAATCTGAAATTTAGTAAGCAATATTTGGTGGCACACATGTAGCAATACAATTATATCATAACAGCAATATTGAAGCATAACATTCCATAAATTATCTACGATACGATGCAGTGAACAAGCGGTACTCGTCACCGCGAGGGACGGTGAATCGACTCGATATACACCTGCAGGAAGACCCAAAGAGCACGTCACATACGCCCACCCGTGGAGCTGCACAGCACGCTCAATGGATGTCGTACGGGACAACCTTTCACCCAACAGCCCAAACGTCGAACAGGTCGCACCGAAACAAGCAAGAGGTTCCCCACATGGAGCATCTCTCTATGCCCGTTGGCAGATTTCCACCTTGCTGCCCTCAGCCTACACCTATAAATCGGTGCGTTATGCCTCGATGCCCGGAGGTTTAGGCTACATCGGTTTATCGGGGCCCATGTATCCGATATGCCTTCGGTACGTTCAATACTTGTTCAGTAGGGCCGCACACGGATCGGTCCTCAAGCGACACGGGCAGGGCTTCGCACACAAGACTTCCTCTTGCTGCGCCCTAGCCCCTGCCTAGTCTCATTTTCATTACTAAAATGATCTCACATCACTCAACCGAACCCCTGTGTCCCAAGCCTATCTCGCGAGTAGATTCCAACTACTCGACTTGTACCGAAGTCCTATGACTCATTAAGCATAGCCTGTCTACTCGAGGTCTTAGACAATACCCTCACTCTTAGGGAAAAATTCTGGTTATGCAAGTGGTGTTCCATTCATCCTACACCAAATGCACATTTATACTTCACACTAGACAGGTGAACAAAGCAAAAACTTTATATAGAAGGTTAATGCAAACCGGGGCTTGCCTTGTTGCTGCTGGTCAGTAGTTAGTTCTTCTTCCGGAAGGAGGAAGTCGAGCACTTCCGAAGTCTCTTCGCATTCAGCGACTACACGTTAATGGAATACTACATGTCAATTTAAATGCAATGTGTAAACTTGAATACTTAATTACTAATAACTCTAGCTAACCCTCCCCTTTGGTTCTGAAATTTTTTATGGTGGCTTGGTAGGGTCCTAACTAGAATCTTGACCAAGTTTCATTCGAAATAAAGTTCATTTGAACCTTGTACAAATAAAACTCCATTTGGTCAATATTTGAGCCTCTAAGCAATTCCAGGGGTTTTCATGGCTCCAGCCCTTTCTTTCTGGAAACTAGAATTTAAGATGGTTTTAATGGAATTGGTTTCATGTCATTTGAAGAATTCTACTGAAAGTTATGCCCTAATTAAGATTTCAGAAAATCTGAAAAATGTTTATGTACATTTTTTCTATTTTCTCAGGGCAGTTCTCTTAATCACCCAATTAGGGGGACTAAATGTACTTGGATGAGTCTGAAAATTTTACTGTGACTCCAGGATTTCCCAATGACCCTCTCAGCTGAATTTCAGCATTTTTCATAAAGTAATTCTCCAGATAAAATTCCCAACAGTTTAAATTTTAGGGAATTAATTCTGGAAAACTATGAGGTTTCATGAGTTGAAATTGGTATTGCTGGAAAGTACTCAGAATTCTGAGTTCAGCAAAATTTGGTTCATCAAATTTGGCGTTTCCTAGCAAAAGTTCCATGCATTTGAAGTTTGAACTAAAACTGGAAATTCCAAAATGTTTAAATCCTGCGGGTGGGTCCATCGCACACGTGTCGACCGCTGGAGCCGAGCCACACGGGGCCACAGACTACTTCCCGCGCAGCCACACTGGATCCTGGACCACAGAAAATCCCGCACGTTTACTCCCAGCCTCTGACGAGTGGGGCCTCCCCCCCTTCGTCTTCCTCCAGCCACCCGCGTGACCCCGCCGCCGAGCTCGCCGGAGCTCTCGCTGGGACGGGGTTCCGGCCCCCATAACTTGCTGATTTTCGCCGCCACTGCACATTTTTGCGCGAGGAACACGTTGCCGGCCTTACCTCGGATCGAGGATGGCCGGAAACCTAGGCACGACGGCGACAGTAGCTGCAGTAACTTCGGCGGCGTCGCTAGGGCACTGCACTGCCCCAACCTTGCTCCGGTTAGCTCCTACAGCATCGCCATGACCTAGGGAGCAACGTCCAGGGCTCTGATCTTGCTAGAAACATCGGCAACTAGGGGCTCACCATGCGACCAAGGGCGATTTCGGGGAAAACTAGAAAAACTCGAAGAACTGAGGGTTTCCTCAATGGTTCTCCCTAGTTCTTGATCCCACGTGCCCGCACGGATGTCTACAACTGGGTTTCTAGGTCTGGTGAGGAGTAGTTCGGTGTGTGAGGCGAATTTGCCGATTTACCCGAACCGTGCTATATCGCATGCTCTCGGCAAGAACTGGAATTCTGGCCAGCACACCTCAGGCATGCGGCCGGCGTTGTTGGACAGGGAGCACACTTCCAGGTGAACCCCCTGGCCCGCTCAACTCGACGGGGGATCAAGCCCAGCGGCCAGGCTGGGAGTTTTCGGTCGCGGCGGCTCTACCCAGTGTGGAATGAAAACAAAGAGCTCGGGGGCAGTTTACCGTGGATGGGGCGCCGGGGTATCGTTTCTATCACGTCGAGGACTCCTCGGCGAAGCTCGGGGTGAGCTCAGACTCGCTTACTAGCTGCTGGGACGGGAGGACGCCGGAGAACCGAAAGCTCGGGTGTGCACGGCAGTGTTTCTGTGTCGAGGGCCTGGGAGCGGTCAAGGTCGCGACGGGAGTCGGTTCCGGAGGGGAAATATCGCTGGGCGACCGCCTTGTCGACGCACGCTATGGGCTGGCGCTCGGGAGGTGGCGTCCGGGGAAACAGCGCACTGGCGCACGGTGGGAGTTTGCTTCGGCGAGAAACAGAGCGCTGTCCGCTGTTGCACCTCCCTCCCACTGACTTGTGGGCCCAACTCTCCCCCTAATCCTCTTTTTCCAATTTCTCCTGTAAATATCCCAGCTACTTTCCATTGAATGGGAGACTTAGCCCCCAAGTTCTGATTTGAATTTGAGTTCTCAAATTCAAACTTTGTTTGGCTGAATTTGCTTCACATTTGAACTGAAATTCAAATTCAGTTTTGAATTCTTGCAAATTTAGCTCTTGACAAAATGAACTCCAATGATGATGAAAATTGGTGGGCTAAATCAGAAAAATGTGCTGAGTTTGAATATGAAGCTAACTTTTGAATTTGAGGGATGAAAATTGCTGCATTTTGAATTTACATTCAAATTGGCCTCTTTTTCAAATACCTCCAAAAGTGCCTCCAAAAGTGTTGGATTTGCATGAAACTTGGCCTGAACCTCCCCAAGACTTTTTAAGTCCTAGGGGTGAGCTCAACCTCTCATGTTCATGTGTATAAATCCTACTTTGTGAAAGTGTAGGCTTTCCCCTCTAAACACTCTTTTGATGGAGGTTACTTGCTCTTCACAAACTTTCACAAGCTATCCACAACAAAAACTGTGGTGTTGTGAGGTGATGAATAGTTTTTGCAAGTCCCTTTTCTTGGGCCATTACACATCAGCTACAGGAGAAGAATATTTCGAGGAACATGAGGAGCACTAGGCATGCGCACTACCGTCAACATGCCTGTATAGTTGAAGTTGGAGCCTGCTGTTTTAGTCAATTTCCGCTGTCGTTTAGAGTCTTCCGCTGCAAGAATAAGTTACATATTAATGAGTGAGACATTGAGTCATTGTAATAAAGTACTTAAACACTATTTATTCGTGGTTATATTCTGAATTCAGTTTGTGGATTACATGTGTATGTGTGATGAACATCTAGGGCACACATATGCATTCACTTGGTTTATTTTCGGAACCGGGTGTCACAAGATTCTTATTGTATTTGCATATACAACTGTGATAAAGATAGCCACATACAAAGGAGATGCTGGCAAATTTTATCTAGGAATTCTGTCGATATTGGAAAAATCATAACTTTTATCCAGATATGATCTGAAGGCATATGAATACTCGTTGGAAAGATACTGAAGTTAAGGTTAACTTTGGTATTCAACTTGAGTTACGAAAATTCTTTTAACTAGATCAAAATCTGGAGTTAGTCCATAAAGGTCTGTTCTGTACAGATAGGCTGGTTAGCGATGCCTACTCTAAGGAGTTGTGTAAACATGAATTTTGTTATTGCTTTTATAAAGTTTTGACATATTTATGTTTCATTAGCTTCACGTACTGTTGAGTTCATGTTTAACTCATCTCAAAATGTATTTTGTAGTATGGTTCATACTCACTCTTCAAGTAAGGTCGGGAGTTCTTGCGAGGCCGTGGTGAATCTAATCCACCGTCGGAACCACCATCCACGGGATGGATGGATCTTATGACTCGTGTTGTCAAGTCTAACCAAGAGAACACCAGGCTACTCCAAGAAGCAACTCAAGAGAACACAGGCTTACTCCAAGCCTTGGTACAGCAGGGCATACTCCAAAACACGCAACAAGTCGTTCCACCTCGGAGCGCTTATCTTGATTTCTTGGAGACTCAACCGCCAATCTTTACTGAAGCTACCGAACCCGTGGAAGCGGATCAGTGGCTTCGTGTCATGGAGTCCAAATTTGGAGTATTCGAGTGTGACGAATATCAGAAGACATTGTTTGCTGCTCAACAACTCCATGGAGCCGCCAGGTACTGGTGGGTTGAACATCTTGCCACCATTCTGGAGGGCCATCATGTGACATAGAGTGAGTTATGTGAGGCCTTCCGTACTCGTCACATACCTATTGGTATTATCAAGGCAAAGTGGGAGGAATTTTTGAACTTGAAGCAAGGGGACATGAGTGTCCTTGAGTAGGTCAGAAGGTTTAACCTTTTGGCTCAATATGCTCCCGAATATGTGGCCATAGAGGAGCACACTGTGATTTATTCTTCCATGGCCTGAGTGCCTTATTACAGGAGAAGTTGGTCGTGTTCAACAAAGGCAGTTACACCGACATGGTCGATGCGGCTCTCATCCAAGAAAAGCCGACACTCGAGCAGGCCAGCACAAGTTACGTGCCTCAAAAGTACCGTTTGGTGTACCAAACGCCATCCGGTGAAAGATGGAGGCCACCGGTACGATCAACTCCTCAGAGGTTGATTTCTGGTCAAGTGCCACAACTTGCACCACCTCCACAGCAGCAGCAACAGACGGTGGTTTGTGCTCCATCGCTGCAGCCATATGTACCTAGCATCCAACCGAAAGTCAGTGAAGAACCAAAGAGATATCCGTGTTTCACTTGTTGGCATATGGGCCATTATGCTAGGCATTGTCCGGAGGGAACTCAAGGCTGTGGGTCATCATATTTGCAATATCCAGATCCGGACCTAAATCTGCAGAAAAGAGGGCAGACAAGTGGCAGTATTCACTACACAGTGATGGATGATGTTCCAGAAGGAGAAGACGCTTTAGCAGGGATGTTTTCTTTGAATCAGCTACCGGTTTTGATTCTCTTTGATTCTGGTGACACACACAACTTCATTAGCCAATCTTTCATGGCTCAACATCAGCTCCATCCAGCTTATACAAAGAGGCAATACCTCATATCTTCGCCCGGGGGAAGCAGTACCACAAGTGAGATTATATCCCGAGCACCTCTTTGTTTGGGGGGTAGAATATACCCCACAACTCTCATTATTCTTGAGGATTTGAAGATCGACGTTGTTTTGGGGATGTCGTGGTTAAATTACCACTATGCAGTTCTTAACATCAGCTCTAGGACCGTTGAGCTCAACTCCCCACAACACGGTCTTCATATATTATTTCTGGGCACCAGTCGGCAACAGATTGCAACAGTGAACCACACGGAGACTGTTAAGATAGAGGACATTCCGGTGGTACATGAATATCCAGATGTGTTCCCCGATGATTTACCGGGCATGCCGCCCGAACGGGACGTATAGTTCAAGATTGAACTTGCGCCAGGAACAACACCAATTTCATAAAGTCTGTACAAGATGGCACCCAATGAACTGACAGAATTGAAGACACAACTGAATGACCTATTGAGCAAGGGCTTTATACGATCGAGTTCGTCACCTTGGGGTTTTTCAACATTATTTGTCAAGAAGAAGGACAGAACACTACGGCCTTGTGTTGATTATCATCCTCTTAATGCCGTGACCATCAAGAACAAATATCCACAACCTCGCATTGATATGCTCTTCGATCATTTAGTGGGTGGTAAGGTATTCTCGAAGATGGATCTTCGGTCCAGATATCATCAGATTAAAATCCAGGCAGAATATATTCCAAAGACGGCATTCTCGACGAGATACGGGCTATACGAATATCTCGTTGTCTTTTGGGTTGACCAATGCCCCGGCACACATTATGTACCTGATGAATTCAGTGTTGATGCCGGAGTTCAATAAAATCGTCGTGGTCTTCATCGACGATATCTTGGTGTACTCCAAGTCAGAGGAAAAACATGCTGAGCATCAGCATTATGTGCTACAAAGATTGCGAGATCACCAGCTCTATGCAAAATTCAGCAAATGTGAATTCTGTATTAATCAAGTACCTTTTCTCGGACACATTATCTCAGCGGAGGGCATCACTGTAGATCCAAGTAAGATTATCCAAGTGCAGAAATGGGAGTCACCATAGTCTGTGCATGAAATCCGAAGCTTCCTCGGTTTAGCGGGTTATTACTGGAGGTTCATTTCGGGTTTCTCCAAGATCGCTAAACCGGTGATGGAATTATTGAAGAAGAATACCAGATTTGTGTGGGGTGCTGCGTGTGAACAAGCTTTCAAGACTTTAGTGAAGCATCTCACAACAGCCCCAGTTCTTGCTGAGCTGGATACGACGAAGCCATTCGACGTTTATTGCGATGCATCTGGCATCGGTCTTGGCTGCGTGCTGATGAAAGAAGGACGAGTGGTCGCTTATGGATATCGTCAACTCAGAAATTATGAGCAGTATTATCCAACTCATGATCTTGAGTTAGCTGCCGTGGTCCTTGCTTTGAAGATGTGGAGGCATTACTTGCTCGGAAATCTTGTACACCTCTACACCGACCACAAGAGCTTGAAATACATCTTCACTCAGAAAGAATTGAACATGAGACAATGAAGATGGCTAGAGCTCATTAAAGATCATGAACTTGAGATTCATTATCATCCGGGAAAGGCGACTGTGGTCGCTGATGCGCTTAGTCGTAAGGCGCATGTCCACCACTTGACTATTGCTGAAATGGATGATGAAGAACCAAGCCTCCGTGTCATTCCGTATGGAGCACTCTATAATCTCGCTCTCATCCCGACTATCCAAGAGGAGATCATCGAGGCTCAACGAAAAGACAAGGGTACGTCTCACATACGGCGAAGAATAGACAACGGAGATATGAAATGCTTCCGGAAGGACGATGATAGTACTTTGTGGTTCAACAACCGGATAGAGTATCATGGGATATGGGACTACGGAAGAAAATTTTGGATGAAGCTCATTTGTCCAAAATTTCTATTCATCCAGGCAGCAATAAAATGTACCAAGAGCTCCGGAAGAAATTTTGGTGGACACGTATGAAACATGAAGTTGCAAAGTATGATTCGGAATGTGATACGTGTCGAAGAGTCAAGGCCGACGACCAGAAGAAGTCGGGCCTATTGCAACCACTGCAACTACCGGCATGGAAGTGGGAAGACTTGAGTATGTATTTCATCGTCGGGGTTGCCGATGACCTCCCACAACCATGATTCGATTTGGTTAATCGTTGACCGGCTAACCAAATCAGCACACTTTATCCCTGTGCATACAAGATTCAACTCCAAGCAGTATGTGGAGTTTTACATAGCACAAATCTTGTGCTTACATGGAGTTCCCCGTACCATTGTGTCCGACAGAGGATCGCTGTTCGTAGCCCGTTTTTGGGAGCAGCTACACGCATCCTTGGAAACCAAATTGATTCGAAGCTCCATGTATCACCCTCAAACTGACGGGCAAACTGAGAGGGTGAATAAAATACTGGAAGATATGCTAAGAATGTGTGCCATCCACCACGGTAAGAACTTGGATGATCACATACCGTTGGCGGAGTTCTCGTACAACAACGGTTATCAGGCGAGCATCAAAATGGCACCATATGAAGCTCTATACGGACGGAAGTGTCATACACCATTGAATATGTGCGAGTATGGTGAACGAGTAACGTTCGGGGTTGATCTTGTAAATGAAGCCGAAAAGAGAGTTCGAATAATACAAGAGAACCTCAAAGCTGCCCAATCTCGTCAGAAAAGCTAAGCGGATCAGAGGCGTTGACCGCTGCTTTTCGACGTCGGAGAGCATATGTATCTTCGTGTGTTTCCGATGAAAGGGATTCATATGTTTAGTGTCAAGGGGAAACTTGCTCCCCGATTCATCGGTCCGTTTGCCATCACAGAGAAGTGCGGAACCGTAGCCTACCAGCTGGAACTACCGCCAAGCCTTGCTGGTATTCACGACAAATTTCACGTGTCCCAGCTACGGAAGTGTCCTCAAGTTTACTGCTGCTGTTCGCACCAAAGACATCGACGAACTGAAGCCGGATCTCACATACACCGAGCAGCCCATTCAGATTATCGATGAAAAGACCCGGATCACCCGAAACCGGACTTTGAAATTTTACAAAGTCCTGTGGAGTAATCATACCCCGGAAGAGGCGACATGGAAAGTGAAGATTACATCCACAAGAACTATCCGGAACTTTTGTCATAGACTTTATAATTACCTTCCGTCTCGCTTTTCTTTTTTAATCTTGGGACGAGATTCCTTTTAAAGGGGGAGGAATGTAAAGGTACCAAAAATATGAATACAAAGAAACTCATGTTTGCACAAACATTGGTTTCATGTGTATGAAAAATGGGACTTGTTTAGACTTTTGCACATGTGATGATGCACATGAGATCTATCAGATGAGTAGTTTAGGCCCGATCTTCCGAAAGGTAGGTCGATTGAAGTGGAGATCTCGAGTTGATGATCCGAGGCACTCGAGCAGCCCCGAATACCCCTGCAATCACTACACCACTGCTCCATTGGTTATCAACCGTGCTTCACACGCTTGACCTTGCCAAGAAGGCTATCCCTGCAGGTGCAACCGAGAACACAAGCAAGAACGATGAAGATGCAATCTGAAATTGCAAAATTGGGGTCTCACAAACCGTAGAACGGTAAAAGTGTTTAATCTAAGCAAAACCCACCGAATATGGACGGCGGCTGCAGTATTTAAAGGCTACGGTTCGTCCATAAAATCCTTAGATGCGTCCCTAATGGACTCATACGGGATACAAGGCCCAAAAGCCCAATACGATGGTGCAACACTGGACAGAACTCTGAATTCGACTTGTTTCGGCAATTCCCGTGACTCCTGGCGAATTTTAATGTGGGACCAGAACCATTAGAAAGTTTATCTTCTCATCTTTCGATGCATATGTAGAACGTCAAAAACAGAGTTCGTATGCATCCTGGGCGTCCGTTTTAAGATGGACTGCTCCTGGACTCCGAGTTGAACTCGAGTCCGAGTTAGCGACTGTTTCTATCAACTTGTGGACGTCCCATCTGGTTCTCACGTCCCCAAATCCTCCTCCCTTTACTTGTTGATCATGTCCATGGTTCCTAATAACAATTAAATCATTAAATAGCAATCCATTTTCAAACTCACATGGGTAGGAAGTTAGGAACGAGTTCACCTTCTGATTTAGTAACCGTGCTCATGCTCTTGTGATTGGTCCTTGTATATCAATGTGAGTATCCACTGTTGTGATGTCCTCATCATCCTCCCCCTCTTGAATCGTTGTCGTCCGCGACTCAAGATCATCTTCTTCTCCCATGTATGGTCATAAATCTGAAATGTTAAATATGGGACTAACCCCAAAATCCGGAGGCAACTCAAGCTTATATGCATTGTCATTGATCTTTTCAGCAATCTTAAAAGGACCAGCAGCTCGTGGCATAAGTTTAGATTTTCTCAAGTGAGGGAATCGTTCTTTTCTCAAATGTTGCCATACCAAGTCCCCTGGTTCAAGTTTCACTTCTTTTCTTCCTCTACTACCAGAAATTCTATACTTCTCATTCATCCTTTCAATATTTTTCTTTGTAGTTTCATGCATCTTAAGAATGAATTCAGATCATTGTGTAGCATCCAAATTTATAGTTTCAGAAGGAGGCAAAGGTAATAAATCAATAGGAGCACGAGGATTGAAACCATACACTACCTGGAATGGGCTTACCTTTGTAGTAGAGTGAACTGACCTGTTGTAAGCAAATTCTATATGTGGTAAACAATCCTCCTAACCCTTTAAATTTGTTTTTAAAACAGCCCGCAACATAGTGAATAGAGTACGATTTACTACCAACATAGTGGATAGAGTACGATTTACTACCTCAGTTTGTCCATCGGTTTGTGGGTGACATGTGGTTGAAAACAGCAGCTTGGTTCCCAATTTATACCACAAAGTTCTCCAAAAATGACTTAAAAATTTTGCATCACGATCAGAAACAATGGTATTTGGCACACCATGTAAATGAATAATTTCCGTCATAAATAAATCAGCAATGTGTGAGGCATTATCATTCTTATGACAAGGTATAAAATGTTCCATTTTGGAGAAATGATCAACAACCACAAAAATAATATCCCTCCCCCTCTTAGTCCTAGGCAATCCCAAAACAAAATCCACGGAAATATCCTGCCAAGATACACTAGGAACAAGAAGAGGCATATAAAGACCATGTGGGTTAAGTCAGGACTTAGCTTTATTGCAAGTAGTGCATCGTGACACGTAGCGCTCGACATCACGTCTCATCTTTGGCCAAAAGAAGTGTGTGGCCAGCACGTCCTCAGTTTTCTTCACTCCAAAATGTCCCATCAAACCTCCTCCATGTGCTTCCTGCAAAAGTAATAGGCGAACGGAACTAGTAGGAACACATAGCTTGTTAGCACGATAGAGGAGGCCCTCCCGTAGTACATATTTATTCCATGTATTTCCTTCTCTACAATTTTCAAAGGCATCTTTGAAGTCCAAATCAGTAGGATATAATCCTTTTATTGTTTCCAAACCAAATATTTTATGATCAAGTTGGGACAGCATGGTGTAACGTCTACATAATGCATCTGCAATAACATTCTCCTTCCCTTTCTTATGCTTATGATGTATGGAAACGATTCTATTAACTCAATCCATTTAGCATGTCCTTTATTCAGATTGGTTTGACACTTACGATACTTCAAAAATTCATGATTGGAATGTATGACGAACTCCTTAGACCACAGGTAATGTTGCCAAGTTTGTAGAACTCGCACTAAGGCATACAATTCCTTATTATAAGTAGAATAATTCAGAGAAGGACCATGCAATTTTTCACTAAATAATGCAACGGGTTTACCTCCTTGTATGAGAACACCTCCAATACCAATGCCGCTTGCATCACAATCTAGCTCAAATGTCTTGTCAAAATCAGGAAGTTGTAGCAATGGTACTTGTGTAAGCTTTGATTTGAGAACATCAAAAGCTTGTTGCTTCTGTTCGCCCCATCGAAACTGCACTCTCTTCTTCGTCAGTTCATGGAGAGGTGCTGTAATGGTGCTGAAATCCCGCACAAAGCGTCGATAAAAACCTGCAAGACCAACAAAACTACACACCTGCGTGACGGTCGATGGAGTTGGCCAGCTAGTGATCGCCACAATTTTTGCCTGATCCATCTCAATTCCCTACGATGAAACGACATATCCAAGAAACGAAACTCGATTGGTGCAAAAGACGCACTTTTCGAGGTTACCAAACAAGCGTGCCTCTCTCAAGACATTGAAAACAGCACGTAAATGATTAAGATGTTCGTCATATGACTTGCTGTAAATGAGGATATCATCGAAGTAAACCACCAAAAATTTTCCAATAAAAACACGTAAAACCTCGTTCATTAATCGCATAAAAGTGCTAGGTGCATTAGTTAAACCAAAAGGCATGACTAACCGCTCGTAAAGTTGTGAGACCTATGTGTGCTGAATACATGGGCAATTAGGATAAAAGTTAGCATTAACATTCAAAGTTTTGAATATTGACAAAACATTCTTCTGTGGCAAGGTCCGACAAGTTCTTTGTTAGGTCCGCCAAGTGCTGGCAAGGTCCGACGCAAGGTCCGGAGAGCTCCTGCAAGGTCCGGAGAGCTTCTGTGAGGTCCGGAGCTTGTTTTTAGGGAGCTCCCGTGAAGTTCAACTCGTAGAACTGCAGCGTCTTGTTTTTGCTTTCAACTCGCAATGTTTCAAACTTGCTTTATGGGAAGGTTTGCTTAGTATTAATTTGCTAAGTTTTTGGTGTGTTTTGGTGGTTATGGCTGTTATCATTTGATATGGTTTGCAACATGCTTATGTGACGTGCTCATGTAAGGTGTTGTGGTTTTCGAACTAACGTGAGTCAAGTCGAGCATTGTTCTCGGAAGAATTGGTTGTTTATTCATGTGCAGGTGTTGCTTGAGTTCAAGACATGGCTGGTGACGGGATCCTTGAACTAGTCTCAGGGAGGAGATGAGGTTCCAACAATCAAGTTCGAGAGGAGCTGTGGTTGATCGGGAGGTCGCGCAACATGTTTGGATCAAGGGCAGTGCATATGAAGGTTGCGTGTACGTTGTTGGAAGGTGTTTGCACGTGTGCAAGGAGTGCATGGACGTGGCAACATTGTTCCAAGGCGTGATGAAGAGATGTGGACGTAAAGAATTGGTCGGAAAGGTCCAACCGGCTGGATTGCGTACTCAGGCTGAGGCTGAGTCGGATATGGCTCAAATATGGATGATTTGAGTTGATTATGATAGGATTTCGTGCTAGGCACGAAGTTGAGTTGTTTTAGGAATGTTTAGGACATTCCTAAGGTGTTTGGAAGTCTCACGATTGCTTCTATCTGCGAATAGGAGAGTCCTGAGCAGTTATGGTAAGTTAGGATACGAGTCCAATTAGGAGTAGGAGTCCTAGATTGGATTGTTTAGCCTGAGGGCTGGCTATAAAAGCAAGGGAGGCCAGAGCTCTCGTGTGTAGAGAACTTTGGGCTGTTCCTCTTGTGTTTCTATCGAATAAAGTTCATAGTTTCGAGGATCTTTTGTGCTTGTTCGTCCGACTTGTTTTTCGTCCAGTCTTTCTCGCCGAGTTTCTGGACAGACCGACGTTGCTTCGGTGTTTCGTTCATAACTCAAGTTTTACAGATCCGATTGACGTGATTCTTTTTGGGTTGTCTTCACAACTCAATTATCTATGATCTTTGAAATTTTCACGAGCTTCGGATTTGTAGTTTTTGAGATACACGAGTTTCTTTGCAGCGCTGGAGATCTGTTTTATATCGGGTAGAACAGATTGATCTTCGTTTAATGTTTTGATCGTATCTCAAGTTTTACTTCGTGTTTTGAAGTGATTCTTGTTGCATTAGATCCGTGACTTGATTCTCTACCTCTCTACTTGATTTTTCACGGTTGAACACGTTTGAAAACACTTGCACACACGGTTTCTTTAACCGATTGATTTTTTGCTGAGGGGTTTTTGTTGTTTCCGCTGCGAAAAGTTTTAATCTACCATTCACCCCCCTCTGGTAGCTTTTCATGTGCTCTTCGATCCTACAATTGGTATAAGAGCCAAGGTGCTCTAATCTTTGTGATTTGCACGTGTTTTGACTAACCATCATGGAGAAGTACTCCGCAAAACCTTGTGTGTTCAATGGCATCGATTTTCAGGTTTGGAAGGCGCGGATGGAGGCCTACATACAGGCGCAAGGCTTCACCATATGGGAAAAGGTCTACCGGAACTTTGATGTACCACCCAACGATCATGTTACGGCTGCGAACATGAGAGATGTTGACAACAACAATAAGGCTCGCAACTTGATCATCCAAGGATTGACTCAAAGCGACTTTGACCGTGTTGCACACCTCCGATCTGCATATGATGTTTGGAAAGCTCTTTGTGACTATCATGAAGGATCCAATACGATCAAGGAGGTAAGGCAAGATATGTTCAAGAAAGAATACATGCGTTTTGAGATGCAACCCGGTGAGTCAATTGACGACCTTTTTGCTCGCTTTAATAAAATTCTCAGCAACTTGCGTAGTGTCAATGTTAACTTTTCAGATGCTGAAAATGCTAGACAATTGTTAGGAGCATTAGATATGTCAATTTGGGAGATGAAAGTTACATCTATTCGTGAATCTACTGTCATGAGTTCTCTTACTTTAGACGTGCTTTATTCTAAATTGAAAACTCATGAAATTGACATCTCACGTAAAAACCCCAACAAGTCTATTGCATTTGTTTCGCAACGTGACATGTCTAGTTCTAGTCAATCATCATCTAGTGGTGCACTCTCTTTGCTGTCCTCTCTAACCCTTGAACAGATTGAAGAGTTTCTAGAGGAGGAGCTTGCACTCATCTCTACTCGGTTCTCAAAAGCATTGCAAAATTTAAGAACTAGAAGGAGAGGAAGCTCCAGACCTCAACGATGTTTTGAATGTGGTAAGACAGGATATTTTCGTACGGAGTGCCCTAACCTTTCAGGTCTGACTTCACGTGAAGAGAAGCAAACAAGGCCGAAGAAATCGTTTGCAAAGAATAAGAAGAAGAAAGATTTATCAATGCGCAACATAGTGCATAGTATGATCTCTGCACTTCAAGATTTCGGCTCAAGTGATGTGGACACCGGTAGTGATGAAGATGAAGAAGCTATGGCAATTATGTGCTGCATGGCTAGCAAGTAAAGTTCAAGCTCCGAGGAGGCAGAACACAACAGCGACGATGAAGAGGTATGTCCCACTTGCGAAGAAATGTGTGATGCTATTTCTCGTGCCACTGTTATATTAAAGAAAAAGGATAAAAAACTTAGGAACAATGCTGTTAAAATTGAATCACTAGAATCTGAAATTAATCGTTTAAAAACTTTGATTCCTAGTGATGATTCTTGTTCCTCATGTGATTTGATTTATGAACAATTATCCTCTTTGAGAAGTGCACACGCATCTACACTTGATAAACTTGAACTTGAAATTGAAAAGAACAAAGAGCTTGCTGCACTTAATGATAAAAATTTGAAAGATGCTTGTTGTTCTACAATTGATTTGCATTGTTCTTCATGTGATGATCTGAATAAGAAACTAAATGATGCTATGAATGAGATTTCTATTTTGAACAATGCTTTACGTGTGCATGAAGTTAAATATTGTTCAAATTGCAAACTAAAAGGAAAAACTTCATGTGAAAACTGCTTTGATCTGTCCAATAAACTTGATGACATGCATAGGACACTAGATCGGTTTTCTAATGCAAATAAGAACCTAAACTTACTGCTGAATTCTTCCAAGTCTTGTAATGATAAAACTGGTTTAGGTTTTAATTCTCATGCTCATGCTAAGGCACACCCACCTAAAGTTGTAAAGTCATTAGGAAGCGGTTTGATTCAAACAGCTCCTAGACAAAAAGAGGCGATTTTCAAGTCTGCAGGAGTACTGTCCCATTCGGGTTCTGATAAACGTGTTGCTTGCTCATCTAGACATGATAATACGGTTATTTTTCATTGTACCTACTGTGGTAGAGATGGTCATGTCGTGGATTTTTGTTATAGACTAGCTAAACACGATAAGAAACAAAGAATACTTGCTAGATCACATAACAACCAAGCAAAATCTGCTAGACTGAATGTTCGGAGCTTGCAACCTGCTGTAATGAGTCAAAAACTTGCTCCCGGACCTACTGTTTTTGTGCTACATATAACACATCTTCTAAGTCAGTAGTTGGGAACAAAATTTTTCGATGTTTGGCTCATAAACCTGCTGTACCTTCTCAGCTTTCGCGTGTTATTCCTGCTGGACGTCGTGTGACTCAGTACTGGATTCCTAAAAGTCTTTTAACTAACCCCAGTATTGAGTCATCGACGTATTGTGCTGCTGTGTAGGTTTCACGTTTGAGGATGGAGAACATTTGGATTGCGGATTCAGGTTGCTCACGCCACATGACTGGTAACAAAGAATGGTTCTCCTCTCTCTCTTTTGTGTCACATGTAGAAAATGTTACTTTCGCCTATAACTCTTCTACTCCCATAATTGCTAAAGGTTCGGTTAGAGTAAACAATCTCTACACTTTGAAAGATGTGGCACTTGTTAAAAATTTGAAATACAACTTGCTTTCGGTTTCACAATTGCTAGATGAAGATCTAGATGTTAGCTTTGCTAAAAATTGCTGCAAGGTTGTGGATTCAAAAGGTGAGCTTTTGTTTAACATGTCTAGGTTTGGAAGAGTTTTTAAAGCTGATTTTGATTTGTCAACTTCTAAGCATCGGTGTCTAGTTGCTAATGATACAAAGGATCTATATTTTTGGTATCGTAGACTTGGTCACATAGGCTTTGATCATCTCACTCGTGTTAGTGCTCTCGATCGCATACGTGGGCTGCCGAAGCTTAAAAAGGACAATGATATTGTGTGCTCTTCTTGTAGACATGCTAAGTTTGTTGCAGGTTCACATGCTCCTCTCACAATGACCATGACAGCTGAACCAGGACAACTTTTACATCTTGACACAGTAGGTCCGGCACGTGTTCAATCCTTCGGAGGTAAATGGTATGTGCTTGTGATTGTTGATGATTATTCCAGATATTCTTGGGTTTATTTTATGGCATCTAAGAATGAAGCTTTTAGTTATTTTAGAACTTTATTTCTTAGATTATCTATTGATCACCCAGGATCATTAAAAGCAATTAGAAGTGATAACGGAACTGAATTTAAAAACCAATCCTTTGATCACTTTTGTGCTGAAAATGGAATAGATCATCAATACTCTTCACCCTATGTACCACAACAAAATGGTGTCGTAGAAAGAAAGAACAGGACCTTAGTTGAGATGGCTAGGACTATGCTTGATGAATATCAAACTCCTAGGAAATTTTGGGCTGATGCAATTGCAACGGCTTGTTATGTCTCAAATCGTGTTTTCTTGCGTGCTAAGCTTGGAAAAACCCCATATGAGCTCCGGTTTGGACATAGGCCTAGTGTTACACACTATAGGGTTTTTGGTTGCAAATGCTTTGTTAAGAAACATGGTAATCTTGATAAATTTGAAGCTAGATCTGTTGATGGCATGTTTTTTGGTTATCCATCTCATACTAAAGGCTATCGTGTGCTTTTACTTGACACTAACAAAATTGTGGAGACTTGCGAGGTTTCTTTTGATGAAGCTAGCCCAAGTACTAGCTCCGATATTGCAGGTCCGGATCCATATCCGCAGGGGGACAGTATTTTTATTGAAGAAGATGAAGAAGTGGTGCTGCTGCCCGAAAACTCGGAAGTAAATAACGATCAAGCTGCTGATTTTGCACCACAACCAGCACCAACAGTCACTACTGCTGGTTCGTACCTTCCTCAATCAACAAGCTCTCCTAATCAAAGGTCCGAACATGAAGAAGAAGGTGCTTGTGAAGTGTCTACTCCCCTCCGAGTACTCAAAAGTCATCCTCCACAACAAATAATAGGAAGCTTGCATGAACGAGTCACTCGGTCCAGGTTTTGCCATCCAAACTCTCATGCTCATTCTGCTTTTGTTGCTTCTTTTGAACCCAAGGATATATCACACGCACTCACTAATGAATCTTGGATTAATGCCATGCAAGAAGAGTTTGAAAATTTTGAAAGAAATAATGTTTGGAAACTTGTACCTCATCCTCAAGGTCACACATTAATTGGAACTAAATGGGTATTTAAAAATAAGCAAAGTGAGGATGGGGTTGTAGTTAGGAATAAAGCTAGGTTTGTTGCTCAAGGTTTCACTCAAATTGAAGGTCTAGATTTTGACGAAACATTTGCTCCTGTTGCTAGATTAGAAGCTATAAGAATTTTATTAGCATTTGCTGCATCTAAAGGTTTCAAGTTTTATCAAATGGATGTTAAAAGTGCTTTTCTTAATGGCTACATAGAGGAGGAGGTTTATGTTAAGCAGCCACCGGGTTTTGAAAATCCAAATTTTCCTAATCATGTTTACAAACTGTCCAAAGCCTTGTACGGTCTAAAACAAGCCCCTTGAGCATGGTATGATAGGTTAAAAACATTCTTACTTGAAAAGGGGTTTACCATGGGCAAGGTTGATAAAACTCTTTTTGTACTTAAGCATGGCAATGACTCATTATTCGTTCAAGTGTATGTGGATGATATTATCTTTGGTTGTGCTTCTCATGATCTCGTGTCCAAGTTTTCAGCTATGATGAGTTCAGAATTTGAGATGAGTATGATGGGAGAACTCACATACTTTTTGGGGCCGCAAATCAAGCAAACAAAAGAAGGAACTTTTGTGCATCAAACTAAGTATACAAAGGACCTTCTTAAGCGCTTCAACATGGACAAATGCAAGCCTCTTCAGACACCAATGGGAACAGCAACAACACTTGAACTTGACGAAGATGGTGACCCGGTCGATAAAAAAGGATACAGAAGTATGATTGGATCACTTTTGTATCTCACGGCGTCAAGACCGGACATACAATTCAGCGTATGTCTTTGTGCACGTTTTCAAGCTTCTCCACGTGCTTCACATCGCCAAGCCATCAAAAAATTCTCAGGTACCTACATGGAACTCAAGAATTTGGCATTTTTCTTCCTTTTTCCTAAACCGTTTCTTTGAAAGCTTTTTCGGATGCTGATTTTGGGAGTTGTAGGATTGATAGGAAAAGTACTTCAGGTGCTTGTCATTTTCTTGGTAATTCACTTGTTGCTTGGTCCTCTAGAAAACAAAGTTCAGTTGCACAATCCACGGCCGAATCTGAATATGTAGCTGCGGCTAGCGCTTGCTCACAAATTCTTTGGATTGTTCAGACACTTAAGGACTATGGGATTGATTTAGATAGTGTTCCACTGTTTTGTGATAACACTAGTGCAATTCGTATTGCTAAAAACCCCGTGAAACACTCTAGAACTAAGCACATTGGCATTAGGTATCACTTTCTTCGTGATAATGTTGAAAAAGGAAACATTGTGCTTCACCATGTCGATACCGAACAACAATTGGCTGATATTTTTACAAAACCTTTGGATTTCACTCGTTTTTGTTTCATTCGTAGTGAAATAGGGGTTATGCATCCTCATGGCTTAAATTGAGGGGGAGTTTTTGAAACTTTGAAAGTCTATGCGTGAATCTGAAACTAAAATAATATGAGCATAGTATTTCATACATATATGACTTTGTGATTCCTTTTATAGGCTGAAAGTTCTTACTACATTACTCATGTTATACATTTTGTAGTTTTTGCCATGACTAGTAATTAGATTAATTACTTACACTAAATCTGGTCATGATCGAACTTTCTTGCTGTTTTGAACTTGTTGCGTGCTCACAAGTGCTTTTAATCAAAAAAAATTAATCAAGTGATCAGCTCACATGTTGAGTTTTCAAATAAAAAATTGAGAAAAGGTCAAGAGAATATGCATGCATTGCACTTCTTCTTTTGAGATTGCTTATCATTGCACTAAGATATGAACTTGGAAGGAATTGTGTATGACTAAAACCATGTCCTTAAGCTTCTGATTGTCAAATGATATAGGCTTGGCTTGGTTGGTCAGAATAAGGCTGATGCGGCATATAATCTCTTGCAAATATCATATGATCAACTTTGTGCCTTAAATGATTATGAATAATAAAAATGCAGCAACAAGTGTCATGTTTTCAGGTTTTGGAATAGTTGAGTAAGGGAGATCATGACTTGCTTACAACAACAACAACAACAACCAAGCCTTTATCCCAAGCCTGTTGGGGTCGGCTAGACATGAAACCCAATATCAATGAAGTAAAAGAGAGGAAGAGATATGAGAACAAGGAAAAAAGAAAAAAAGAGAAAAAAAAAGAGAAAAAAACAAAAAAAAGAAAAAAAAAAAGGAAAAAAGAAAAAGGGAAAAGAGAAAAATAAATAAGAAATAAGAAATAAGGAAAAGAAAAAAAACAAGACTACGATTCTGGCACATGAATTGCTACTTTCCATGCGGTCCTATCATGAGCTAAGTCTCTGGATACATTCCAATCTCTCAAATCTCGTTTTACCGCCTCCTCCCAGGTCAACCTTGGTCGTCCTCTACCCCTCCTAATATTTTCTCTACCTCTTAAAATCCCACTGTTAACCGGTGCTTCTGGAGGTCTCGGTTGGATATGTCCAAACCACCTAAGCCGATGTTGGACTAACTTCTCTTCAATCGGCGCCACCCCTACCTTATCACGATTCGCCTCATTCCTTATTCGATCTCTTCTCGTGTGCCCACACATCCACCGTAGCATGCGCATCTCTGCGACACTCATTTGTTGGACATGTTGCCGTTTAGTTGGCCAACATTCCGCCCCATAGAGCATCGCGGGTCTGATCACCGTACTATAGAACTTCCCTTTTAGCTTTTGTGGGACTTTCCTATCACATAGGATTCTAGAGGCTTGTCGCCATTTCATCCACCCTACCTTGATCCTGTGGCCAACATCCTCATCAATATCGCCATTGCTTTGTAACATTGATCCTAAGTATCGGAAAGAGTCCCTTCTAGGTACTATTTGTCCTTGTAGACTAACATTTTTCTCTTCACGACCAACACCACTAAAGTCACACCTCATATACTCGGTTTTGGTCCTACTAAGTCTAAACCCCTTGGACTCTAAGGTTTGTCTCCATAACTCTAATTTCTTATCAACACCATCTCTAGTTTCATCTACCAGCACTACATCATCAGCAAAGAGCATGCACCAAGGGATATCCCCTTGTATATCCTTCGACACCTCATCCATCACCAAGGAAAAGATGTATGGGCTCAAAGCTGATCCTTGATGTAGTCCTACCGTGATAGGAAATGCCTCAGTCTCACTATCACTTACGCGCACACTTGTCCTAACATTATTGTACATATCCTTGATAAGGGTAATGTACTTTGTTGGCACTTTATGTTTCTCTAGTGCCCACCACATGACTGACCTTGGTATCTTGTCATACTCCTTCTCCAAGTCGATGAACACCATATGCAAGTCCTTCTTCTGCTCCCTATATCTCTCCATAAGCTGACGAAGCAAGAAAATCGCCTCCATTGTAGACCTCCCAGGCATAAAACCAAACTGGTTTTTAGTGACATTGGTCACTTTCCTCAGGCGGTGTTCAATCACTCTCTCCCAAAGCTTCATAGTATGACTCATAAGCTTAATACCTCGATAATTAGTACAACTTTGAATATCTCCTTTATTTTTGAAGATAGGTACTAATATACTTTTCCTCCATTCTTCAGGCATCTTGTTTGACCGAAAAATGTGGTTGAATAGCTTTGTGAGCCATACTATTGCGAAGTCCCCAAGACATCTCCACACCTCAATAGGGACATTGTCAGGGCCGAGGGCCTTTCCTCCTTTCATCCTTTTTAAGGCCTCCTTTACCTCAAACTCTTGTATCCTCCGCACGAACCGCCTGTTGGAGTCATCAAAGGAGTCATCCAACTCAACCATTGTGCTCTCATTCCCATCATTGAATAGCCCATTAAAGTAATCACGCCATCTATTCTTAATCTCTTCATCCTTCACTAGAATGCGGTCAGTCTCATCTTTGATGCATTTAACTTGATTGAGATCCCTCATCTTTCTCTCGCGGATTTTTGCTACCTTGTATATGTCCTTTTCACCTTCTTTTGTCCCTAGTCTCTCATATAACTTATCATAGGTCTGTCCTCTTGCCTTACTCACAACCCGCCTTGCATTCTTCTTAGCCTCTTTGTACTTAAGCATGTTGCTTGCGCTTCTATCATTATGCCAACTCTTGTAACACTCCTTCTTCTCCTTAATGGCCTTTTGTACATCCTCATTCCACCACCAAGTGTCTTTATCTATAAGTTTCTTTCCCTTTGTCACACCGAACACCTCACTAGCTACCTTTCTAATGCAAGTTGTCATCTTCATCCACATACTATCTGCATCTCCATTTTCTGCCCAGGGTCCTTCTGTGATCACCATATTTTTAAAGGATTCTTGTGATTCTCCCTTCAACTTCCACCACTTTGTTCTTGTCATTTTGACACCTTTGTCCCGCAAAGAGCATGTATGGAAGCGAAAGTCAGCTACCACAAGCTTATGTTGTGTCACAACACACTCCCCCGGGATCACCTTACAATCTAGACACTCCCGTCTATCCTTTCTCCTAGTGAGGACAAAGTCAATCTGGCTAGAGTGTTGGGCACTACTAAAGGTCACTAGGTGAGATTGCCTCTTCCTAAAGAGGGTGTTAGCTATCAACAGATCATAGGCTACGACAAAGTCTAGGATGTCCTTACCCTCTTGATTTCTATCGCCGCATCCAAAACCTCCATGTACTCCCTCAAATTCTAGGTTAGTTGCACCCACATGACCATTGAGATCTCCTCCTATGAGGAGTTTCTCGGTTATCGGTACACTACTAACCATATCCTCCAAGTCCTCCCAAAATTGCCTCTTAGCACTCATGTTGAGCCCAACTTGTGGGGCATAAGCACTAATGACGTTCAAGACAATGTCCCCAATTACTATCTTGATTAAGATGATCCTATCCCCTTGTCTTCGAACATCCACTACTCCATCCTTAAGACTCTTATCTATTAGAACACCTACGCCATTCCTAGTCCCAGCTGAACTAGAATAACAAAGCTTGAAACCGGTATTCTCGACTTCTCTCGCCTTTTGACCCGCCCATCTAGTCTCTTGTACACAAAGGATATTTACTCGTCTCCTAATGGCAACATCTACTAACTCACGTAGCTTCCCCGTCAAGGATCCTACATTCCAACTACCCACCCGAAATCTATGTTCCTCGGCTAGCTTCCTTACGCTTTGCACCCGTCGAGTAAGATGCAAAGACCCTTGCTCACTTATCACTACATCCGGGCGATGATGTAGCGCGCCACTAAGGTGATGGCGATCCGGCCCTTGCTCATTTAACACCATATCCGGGTTCCGATATGGCGCGCCACTAAGGCGGTGGCGACCCGGCCTTTGCCCACTTAACACCATACCCGGGTTCCGATATGGCGCGTCGCTAAGAGGGTTACGCCCCAACGAATTTCTATTGGGTTTCATTTCCATGAGAGTGGCTAAGTGTAGTTGTTGGCTCGCCAAGCCTATCACAACCCCCTCCTCCTTTACCCGGGCTTGGGACCGGCTATGTCATTACAACATAGGCGGAGTTAGATCATGACTTGCTTAAACTGAAAAATACATTTGATTTCTAGCATGGCTTACACTACTTTATGTATCTCATTGATGTGATAGTGTAAGTAACCTGATAGTATGACTTGGATGAGCTTTGTTTTGTATGTATATGTTATAATATGCTCATAACATTTAAAAATTTCTCTTTTGAACCTTGCTGAATATATTGTCAAAGGGGGAGAAATATGTATAAGGAGAGATTTTTTTTACACATTGCATATGTTATACACTTTCTTCCTTCTCTGATTTTAAAAAATGGGGAGAAATTAATAAAGGGGGAGAAATGAGTTTTCAAAGCTTTTCAAAACTTTTCATAAGCCAATGTTCGGATTTTAATTGGTGTTGCCAATGCATTCATCAAGGGGGAGATTGTGAGGCCTATGTGTGCTGAATACATTGGCAATTAGGGTAAAAGTTAGCATTAACATTCAAAGTTTTGAATATTGCCAAAACATTCTTCTGTGGAAAGGTCCGACAAGTTCTTTATTAGGTCCGCCAAGTGTTGGCAAGGTCCGATGCAAGGTCCGAGACCTTCTGTGAGGTCCGGAGCTTGTTTTTAGGGAGCTCCCGTGAAGTTCAACTCGTAGAACTGCAGCGTCTTGTTTTTGCTTTTAACTCGCAATGTTTCAAACTTGCTTTATCAGAAGGTTTGCTTAGTATGAATTTGCTAAGTTTTTGGTGTGTTTTGGTGGTTATGGCTGTTATCATTTGATATGGTTTGTAACATGCTTATGTGACGTGCTCATGTAAGGTGTTGTGGTTTTCGAACTGATGTGAGTCAAGTCGAGCACTTGTGCTCGGAAGAATTGGTTGTTTATTCATGTGCAGGTGTTGCTTGAGTTCAAGACATGGCTGGTGACGGGATCCTTGGACTAGTCTCAGGGAGGAGATGAGGTTCCAACAACCATGTTCGGGAGGAGCTGTGGTTGAGTTGATCGGGAGGTCGCGCAGCATGTTTGGATCAAGGGCAGTGCATATGAAGGTTGCGTGTACGTCGTTGGAAGGTGTTTGCACGTGTGCAAGGAGTGTATGGACGTGGCAACATTGTTCCAAGGCGTGATGAAGAGATATGGACGTAAAGAATTGGTCGGAAAGGTCCAACCGGCTGGATTGCGTACTCAGGCTAAGGCTGAGTCGGATATGGCTCAAATATGGAAGATTTGAGTTGGTTATGATAGGATTTCGTGCTAGGCACGAAGTTGAGTTGTTTTAGGAATGTTTAGGACGTTTCTAAGGTGTTTGGAAGTCTCACGATTGCTTCTATCTGCGAATAGGAGAGTCCTGAACAGTTATGGTAAGTTAGGATACGAGTCCAATTAGGAGTAGGAGTCCTAGATTGGATTGTTTAGCTTGAGGGCTGGCTATAAAAGCAAGGGAGGCGAGAGCTCTCGTGTGTAGAGAACTTTGGGCTGTTCCTCTTGTGTTTCTATTGAATAAAGTTCATAGTTTCGAGGAGCTTTTGTGCCTTGTTCGTCTGACTTGTTTTTCGTCAAGTCTTTCTCGCCGAGTTTCTGAACAGACCAACGTTTCTTTGGTGTTTCGTTCATAACTCGAGTTTTACAGATCCGATTGACGTGATTCTTTTTGGGTTGTCTTCACAACTCTATTATCTATGATCTGTGAAATTTTCACGAGCTTCGGATCTGTATTTTTTGAGATACACGAGTTTCTTTGCAGCGTTGCAGATCTGTTTTATATCGGGTAGAACAGATTGATCTTCGTTTAATGTTTTGATCGTATCTCAAGTTTTACTTCGTGTTTTCAAGTGATTCTTGTTGCATTAGATCCGTGACTTGATTCTATACCTCTCTACTTGATTTGTCACGGTTGAACTCGTTTGAAAACACTTGCACACATGGTTTCTTTAACAGATTGATTTTTTGTTGAGGGGTTTTTGTTGTTTCCGCTGCGAAAAGTTTTAATCTACCATTCACCCCCCTCTGGTAGCTTTTCACGTGCTCTTCGATCCTACAAAAGTCCAAACTTGGTTTAAATGCAGTTTTCCATTCATCTCCTAGTGCCATTCTAATTTGGTGGTAACCACTACGCAAGTCAATTTTTGTGAAAATAATAGCACCACTCAATTCATCAAGCATGTCATCTAAGCGAGGAATAGGATAACGATATCGAATGGTGATGTTATTAATCACTCTACAATCAACACACATGCGCCAGCTACAATCTTTCTTAGGGACCAAAAGAACAGGAACAGAACAAGGACTAAGGCTTTCACGAATATACCCGCGGTTCAAAAGATCTTGAACTTGTCGCTGAATTTCCCTTGTCTCTTCCGGATTCGCCCTGTACGCCGCACGATTTGGCAAACTTGACCCTGGAATCAAGTCGATCTTATGTTCAATACCCCTCATAGGTGGTAATCCAGGGGGTATCTCGGGGGGGAACACATCCGCAAAATCCTGCAAAAGTTTAGCAACAGCAGGGGGCAATGCAATGGGCACTTCATGAAGCGAAAACATGGCTTCTTTGCATACTAAAGCATAGTACATCCCCTTGGTATTAAATAAATCAGCAAGGTCAGATTTAGTTGTGAGCAGCGAAGGTGATTTTAACTTAATTACTTGCTGTTTTTAAGAGTCTAGTGATTTTGTTGCCTTATCATCACGTGTTTTACTTTTCTCCAAATGTACAATTTCAGCAGGAGTCATTGGAAGCAAAGTGATTTTCTTTCCTTTATGCATCAGAGTATATTTATTAGTTCTACGATGATGAATAGCATCCGTATCAAATTCCCAAGGACGTCCCAACAAAAGAGAACAAGCATCCATAGGTACGACATCAAAATCGGCAAAATCATGGTAAGAACCAATCGGAAAATGTACTCTCGCTCTTTGTGTTACCCTAACCTTACCGCTGTTGTTGAACCACTGAATGTGGTATCGATGAGGGTGTGCTCTTGTTGTCAACCAAAGTTTCTTGACCACATCCGTGTTCACGAAGTTATTGCAACTGCCTCCATCAATTATAGTGTGCACACGGCAGTCCTTGACGATGAGAAACATGTGAAAAAGATTGTGTCACTATAGCTTGTCATCCACCTCAACTTTGGAGCTCAAAGCACACTGCACAATTATGCTTCTATATTTTTCCGTTGCTGCAGTACCAAGTACCTCTTCATCTGTGCTACAGTGGTCATCTTTTGGTCCTGCAACGTTAGTAGCAAGAGAATATTCATCTTCAACATCCAAAGTACTATCATACCCGCCATCATCTCGTGCTATGTATGCTCGTTTGCTAGGGCAATCTTTCATCAAATGACCAACTCCCTGGCAGCGGTGACACTTAATGTTGGGAGTTCGACTCGTGGATGGAGTGGAAGACGTAGGCTTGAATGGTGTCGTCTTGCTGCCCTCCACCGCGCGAGAAAATGGAGCAGTAGATGAAGTTCATTGGCCACAATTGGATGGTGTAGTGGCAGTAGGAAAACTCGAAGATGGTGCTGTTTTGGAAGGTGTAGATGTCGAACGTGGTGTGAAGGTGCTCCTCGTGCGTTGGTGCTGCTGCTGTTGGCGGCCCTGCAATTGTTTTTCTGCCAACATAGCCAGCTGAAATAATCTGTTAACAGTATCATATTCCTTATAGTCAGCAATGTCCTAAATTTTACGCCTCAACCCTCATAAAAACAAGCTATTTTATCATCCATGTCCTCTACTACCCCACAGCGCAACATACCCTTTTGTAACTCTTGATAATACTCCTCTACGGACCTGTTACCTTGGTCTAAGCGCTGCAATTTTTTGCAAAGGTCTCTCTGAAAAGAAGGAGGAACAAAACAAACACGCATAGCTTCCTTTAATCTATCCCATGTTGGAGGATCAGTTCTAGTTTTAACAAGTTCATTCCACCATATGATAGCAAAGTCCTTAAACTCACTAGTGGCTTGACAAACTCTATGTTGTTCAAGGTGAGCATTAAATTTCTGCTCTACTGTCATGTCCCAATCAAGATATGCCTCAACATCATAAGCACCAGAAAAAGAGGGTATAATAAATTTGACTTTAGCAAAAGGATCATCAAGAGGGCGATTAAAATTGTTATGACGATCATTGTAATTATAACGATTATTACCTCCCATACCTCGTAGATAAATTGGAACTCATGGTTGATTGTTATGATATTCCATATTATAAGAATCGTCTTCACGATCTTCAGCGAGAGGCAGCCGAGCCTCGAGAGTATCCATCCGAACACCAAGATCAGCAAGTTGGCGATTCAAGGTCGTCAATGACGCCTCTGTCGATGCTTGGGTTTTGGTGAACATATCTGTCATTTCCCTCATCATGTCACGCAACTCAGCATGTTGAACACATTCATCATCCCTTTTATCTTCTGTCATTGTTAGTAGTAAACAAAAGACAACAAAAATATGTTATCCCTATCAACTACCAAGGATAGTGGCAATGTGAAAAGTGGAAGGAAGGAAACAATCTCTCTCTCAAGCGTCTTACCACGTTCTTACAAGTGTTCTTACCGACGCAGCAGGTGGTAAACAGTGGACGGTGAGAACCAATGAAGCGTGGAGTGATTGCAAAGGTACATGTTCTGCTCAAGAGGAAAAGTGGAGCTTGGATGGCACAATATGCATGGTGGCTAATAAGCAAAAAAAATCGTTAACAGCAAACAAAGTTGAATAAGTATTCAATGTAGGAACTGTTGCTGATTAACAAGTGTTCTAGGCCTAGCACAACACAAGGAAGTAGAAAGGCAAATAGAAAATCAGGAAGATATAACTAGACAAGTATAGCACAAGTGTATAGGCCAACTGTTTTCAAGGGTATGCTATCAATGCTTTAATATCTGTGCTCTCTTCACTATTTTTTTCTTTTTTTATATTTTTCTGATATTTTTTGTTTACTCAAGAGCACAAAAATAGAAAGCACACAACTTTGCAGCTCAATTGGATGTAAGATGTGGCCTATAGAAAATCAGTAAGATTCTTTAAAATCCGGGCTGAAACTTCGGAGGCCAGATAGTCTATCTTCCGAGGGGAATTTGGCCAAACAAATTTCGCCGAACACGGCAAAGCGGTGGAAACACGGTTGCGAAATTTTGAGTATATCAATTTGAAAAAAAAATCACCTGATTTCGAGTTCGTATGCAAAAGTTATAGCCGTTTTAAGGTAGGCTACCCGAGTTACTATTTTTTTATGTTAATTCAAACTCGGTTGTGAAGAAGATCTCGCAATAGGATGTGAGAAACAATCGGAATTTAGCAACGGCGACTGATGTGTTGTTGTGTGATGAATCAAGGAGGACTGGCACAATGGTTTGTCACCTGTTCTAGGGCTGGCGATGTGGGAGTTCACGCAAGGCGGCTAGCTAGGGCAAACCGATGATCTTGGTGGCTCGGTTTGTTGTTTAGGGATTGTGAAATAGGTGAGCAGCAAGAAAAACATGGAAGAAAACCGATAACTACGACCCAAAAACACAAAGCTAAACCAGCAACAAGCCTCGACCACACAAATGCAAACTCAACAATGCAAACTGAAAAACAAAAATTGCAGGCACTATGGTATAGGAATCGGTAAACACGATATGTTTTTTGTGGCTTTTTTCTGTGGACTCTATGTATGAAAAACAAAAACTAATCTAGTGGGAAATCAAAGAACCTCACTGGCAACCTGAAATCTGATACCAAATGATGAGTGTTTTAGGCCCGATCTTCCGAAAGGTAGGTCGATTAAAGCAGAGATCTCGACGTTGATGATCCGAGGCACTCGAGCAGACCCGAATACCCCTGCAATCACTACACCACTGCTCCGTTGGTTATCAACCGTGCTTCACACGCTTGACCTCGCCAAGAATGCTATCCCTGCAGGTGCAACCAAGAACACAAGCAAGAACGATGAAGATGCAATCTGAAATTGCGAAATTGGGGTCTCACAAACCGTAGAACGGCGAAAGTGTTTAATCTAAGCAAAACCAACCAAATATGGTCGGCGGCTGCAGTATTTAAAGTCTAGGGTTCGTCCATAAAACCCTTAGATGCGTCCCTAATGGACTCATATGGGATACAAGGCCCAAAAGCCCAATACGGTGGTGCAACACAGGACAGAACTCCGAATTCGACTTGTTTCAACAATTCCCATGACTCCTGGCAAATTTTAATGTCGGACCAGAAACATTGGAAATTTTATCTACTCATCTTTCCATGCATATGTAGAACGTAAAAAACGGAGTCTGTATTCATCCTGGGCGTCCGTTTTAAGATGGACTGCTCCTGGACTCCGAGTTGAACTCGAGTCCGAGTTGGCGACTGTTTCCATCAACTTGTGGACGTCCCATCTGGTCATCCACGTCCCCAAATCCTCCTCCCTTTACTTGTTGATCATGTCCATGGTTCCTAATAACAATTAAATCATTAAATAGCAATCCATTTTCGAACTCACATGGGTAGGAAGTTAGGAACGAGTTCACCTACTGATTTAGTAAGCGTGCTCGTGCTCTTGTGATTGGTCCTTGTATATCAATGTGAGTATCCACTGTTGTGATGTCCTCATCACTATCTCTACACAAGCTTATGGTTACTTACATGCTTGGACCCAAGGTGGATTAAAACCACATATTTTAAGTCTCATGTGCAATGGAAAGTTTAAAAATCAGATTGTAAACACCATTTGTTCAAATGCAAAATTTTCAAATGAGAGTAACACAAGGGATTGAAAATTGTTGTATTAAAAAGCTCATTTGCAGAAGCTAAACAAAAAAATCAGATTCATATTTGAATTCCTTAGGTTCAAATTAGTGGGCACGCAAAGTTTCATGAATTTTTGAAATGTTTTGCTATCCATTTTCCAATTGGATTTAAATTTGCGAAGAATTCAAACACACTTGAATTTGGATGAAGCTTGACCAATTATCCAAATGCATTTTAGATTTTAACTCGAAACAATTGAATTTGGTCATTGGTCAAATTTGGAGATATTTTAGAGAGGATAGAAGTTGACTTGTGGGACCCACATGTTGTAAAAGTCCCAAAACTTGTAAATAGAAAACATGAGCTATGAATAAAAGTTGAGATTATATTCAAGAAATGGGACTTACAAAAACTTTTGTGTTACTCATAAAAGTGTGGGCATGTGCAATAAAACCTTGAATTCAGTTTGAATTAAGAGGGTCACTTCAAAAGGAAGAAGGGCATTTTTAAAAGAGGAAATTCAAACTGTTGTTTGAGAAGTTGCATTTGCAATGGCCAACTCAAAGATCAGAGGGCATATTTGAATTCCTCAGGTCCAAATTATGAGGGAGGCAAATTTTGAGCAAATTTGGAGGTGCATTGATATGATTATCAAAGGGACTTGTAAATTTCATCTAAATTTGAATTCAAATTTGAAACTGAGGCAAAACATGTCAAATTGCCAAATGGCTTTTGAATTGGAGTTCCTCATAGTTGAATTTGCAAAGTGCCAAAAATTGGAGATATTTTGGATAGGAACTGTGGAGGGACCCACCTGTCATTGAGAGGGGGAGGGAGTAACTTACTGCTTAAGTTCCAGTCTCTGTGTATTGACTCACACCGAGCTGCTGTCACACCCGGTTTTTCCAAAGAACAACCAAGTGAATATCACATGTATGCCATGATCATTTTCTCACACATGTGATGACAAATAGTAAAGCATCATTTATTACAAGCCAGGTGTCGAATATAAATAAGTCTTACATAGCATATGTCTCGACGGACGATAATAAGTTCATCACAAGTAAATAAACTAGCAGCGGAATATTATTTCTTGAGGGCTCCATCACAGGCATTGCCCGGGGGTCTCCATGAACCTAGAAACCATCTTCCGGTCCAAAGTCTTGGTCATTATACACCACCTCATTATCTTGACCTGAGCAGCAATATAAACCAACAAATATGCAAGGTTGAGTACCGATGGTACTCAGCAAGTGTGGGAAAGTTATGTCATGCATGGCTAGAACAAGGGGAGATTGAACTCATGGTTAAAGCACTACGCAATTAATACCTATCACCTTAGCTCATTAAGCACCTACATTACTACACAGGTGAAATGGTCCCAATTTCCCATCCCATCATCATAACCAAATAACCATAATATCATTACCAATGTTAAGCTCCTCGCTTAACATTCACAACCTCCAAAACCATCACTCCTCTAATCATGAATAAGTCCAAGCCGCTCTTGACCGTGAGCACGACTGTCATGACAGTTTTGACTCTGCAGAGTTTGCACCACTGTACCCACATGTAGTGATTTCATCCCCCATTGCCGTGTGGACTAAAAGAACCTCCATTATGCCAGTGGCTAGGAACCACATTCACACTTCCCAGGTGTGTAGCCAGGAGATCACTACGAAGCCTTGACAAAGGGATTCCCGATGAGCATGGGCCCACTGAGGTTTCACCCCTAACAGCATACAAGAGGCTCCAACCCCGCTGCAGTGGCCCCCTCTTGAGCCTTGCGGTTTATATGGTAGTCCAGCTGACACCTATTCCCCGCATCATCCAACACACCCATAATACGCCGAGAATACACCTAATTGATTGGCCAAGCTGCCCCATCTCAGCATGTGGTTGGCACGGTAAAGCCAGGTTACATGCTCCATGAACCGGTCCTTAGGATCCAGGCAAGTACTAAACACAAACCCGAGTCTTGTGCACCCAGCACACAACCAAAACATCCAAATTGCCTTGATCCCTACCTCTACATAACTCACAATATCTCATTCAAGAGTATGGTAAAATAAACTGATGATCTCATATCCCAATTATCCCATTCTAAGCATGGCTAAGCATATGCATAATAATAAATGACATGATAAAATGAATCCCAACCCAAGCTACAAGGAAACAAGGTAATGCAATTCTAGGGAAACATCCTAGCATAGGTTTCATATTTTAAATTGACAATGCAAATAATTCTGACTACACATCCTAGTATAGGATCAAAGTGGTCAAGGACACTTGCCTCCTTCCTGCTGCTCTTGAAATGGGTAGTCCTGATCTTGAAAAGGAATAACTTGCTCTTGAGCAGGTTCTACATCATACCATCACACATGGCAAAAGAAAAACAACAATCCATAAGACATAGTTCACACTTCCACTTCATACAAACCACACATTCATATTTGTGAAAGTCATTCACCATTATATGTGTTGTGGTTACTCTATGTGTGTTGATTTGTTGGTTGCATGCACTTTTAATCATGTGTATATGATTCCTACTTTTGTGTTGACATTTATACTTACATACTATATATATGAGTTTCCAATTTAAATAAATTCCTTAATTCAATTACTACACCTTTTAGCTACCAAGTATGCATGAAAGGTATTTTCCTTCTTCATAAGTGTCTTCAGAATTTCTACCAACCCTAAACTGAATTCTTTGGATTTTAGAACTCCATTTATCATTTACTAGTTGCTATATTTTCAGATTTATTTCCTATGCCTAAATGTGAACTTTATTATGAAAATAACAAGACACATCATCTAAACAGAATAGGTTCTGATCTAAAATATTTACTAATATATTTTTGACCTTTTCCTCTGATGTAAATTATTTTACAATTATTTTCCCTATTTTCCAGAACTATTCTTTACTTAAAATTGTGTCCCTTCAACTAATAAATGTGAATAATAAATTAAACAGATTCATCTCAGCAAAAAATCTATTTTTATCTCACTCCAAAGTTTTCTAAGTACTGAGAAAGTTTTTAATTTAAATTTGACAATATGTTGGTCCCACTTTTTAAATTTTAAATACTAGCCACATATTCAATTTTCTAAATTAAATATCAAACAGGGTTAAAAAGGTAAACTCACCCCACTACAGGGTCTATAATATTATTTTAAAAATTTTCAGGGGTCTAGGTATACATAACAGTGGAGTTTTTCCTAATTTTTATTAAATCCAGGGGCTAAAACTGATTTTTAAATGAATTTACATGATTTTCTGAAGTTCTAGGGGCTAGATCAGAAGTTTCCGGGGCTAGCTCTTATTTCCCGAGAACCCCAGGGGGTAGCACGTAAGATTTCCAGTCTTTATAACGCGGGGTTGACGTGGACCGTCCGATTTAAAACAGACGGCTGAGATTATAACGCCGAACCGGTACGCGGGGTTTTAAAGTCTACCGTGCGATTTAAAATAGACGGCGCACAAGAGCCCACGTCGCTCTGATCGAGCGCGAGCGGCGCTGCCCGGCGGCGCACGGCGGCGGGAGGCAGCGATCTCGCCGGAGATTTTCGGATCTTCGGGAATTCTTCCTAGAACTGTGATTTTATGGCATAGATTGGTGGTGGGGAGGTCGGGGATCTCACCTCGGGGGTTTTCTTGAGCTCGGAGGTCCTGGAAAGCGACCGGCGACGAGGTCCGAAGTGAAACCACGGCGAAGCTCGTCGGCGCTGTGTTTGAACCGCAAGTCACCGAGTTTTCTGCACCTGCAAGGTTCCCCGGAGGCGGTGGATCAAGACCAGCAAGTTAGATCGGAATTTCCGAGCGTAGATTGGCCAGAATTCGCCGGAGAAGGCTCGGGTTCTCACCGGAGCAAAAACGGCGGATCGCGTGGGAAAAACAGAACGAGGCCGGGGTTTTTATAGACGGGGGAGGGCGGTGGGTTTTTTTAGATCGAGTGGGAGTCCTCCGGAACCAGAATTCGGCCGGAAATCCGGTCAGTTGCGATCGCGCGCGCGCGGGTGAACAGTCCGAGTTTCGGACGATCGGGGGTTAGGGATGACAGGTGGGTCCCAACTGTCTGAGAGAGAGAGAGAGCGCGGGCGCGCGGCTGCGGGCTAGCGCGGGGCAGGGTGGGCCGGCTGGTGGGTTTTGGCCCACTGGCCGGTTTTTTTCTGTTTTCCTTTTTCTTTTTTCTATTTCTTTTCTGTTTTGAGTTTAATTTGAATTCCAGTTTAAATTTGAATTTTTGCAACACATGCATCACGTCCAAAAATTTTTAAACTCCCCTCTTACCAGGATTTTGGGTTTTAACAGAATTTTGGGGTGTCACAGCTGCCGAGCGAGGCTCCGGGCGCCACCGGGAGAAAACTGCTGCCACCTCCTCACCGAAGCAGCACGCTGGAGAGCTGCCTGGACGCCTATCCCTTCTCCCGTGCGATCTTCTGCCTCATCACCGACGCCTCGGCCTGCTTTTCCTCCCTCGCACGACAAAAGAACCGAGGACGCTGCCGCCTCGGGGGATCGACCGGGAACTGAGGAAAACCGAGCGCGCAGAGGCCAGCCAAGCCGGAAAACCACACAGTGAGCTCGTCCTCCACCTCCTAAGCACAGAATCCAGCGAGTTGCTGCATCCCCGACTTGAGACTGGCTCGTCGCCGCGGCAGTTTAACCGCACAGAGGGTTGGGCGCTCGTGGACAGCCTAATCCAGGCACTTCCACGCCCAAGCAAGGCCACCCCCGGACGCGCGGGGTGAACCCTCCTGCTCACCCCCAAGCCTCCAGTCGAGCTGTGAATCACCGAGAGCCAATTTAGGAATTTTCCTTCGGAGGCCGCAACCCGACCTTCCGGTACGCAATCTAGAAATTCTCCTTCCATCCTCAATCTTTGGTCCCGAAATTAGTCACAGAGGAGCTAAGCTAGATGGCGGTGATCTCCTCTTTTCAAACCTAGCCTAGAACCGAATGGTTACAGCTAATTTCGAACTTTTCGAGCGGCGATCATGGCGGGAACCACCGGGCGCACGGTGAGACCCCATCTCGAGCCGTTACCGATCCAGTTTGAGCCAAAGCCGAGCACCCCCATGACTCACTGGTGCTTTAGAGCAAATCCCCCGAGCCGTTGGCGGGCTAGGGTGCTCGGGCCACGGTGCCGAAGCCTCACCGACGTGTGCGCACATCGCCGACCGGTTTCCGATCACCGGCAGCCCGAGGGCACCGCACCATTGGTTTGCTCGTACCTGAAAACCCCCAGGCGGCAAGTACCGAGCTGGGAGACGGCCGGGAAGCCGACTCCTGCGAGCTCCGACGAGTTTCCGGCGAGGGGGCGGCGCGGGAAAGAAAACGGCCCGAGGAGGAAGAAGGTCCGGTGGGCCCCGCGTGTCAGCGATGGAGGGTTTAAACTGCTTATCAGCTGTGGCCCCGGGATCCTTGGCGACAGCACGGGAAATAGTCTGTGGCCCCGTGTGGCGTGATCCCAGCAGCTGACACGTGTAGGATGGACCCACTGTCAGAGTTTGAACATTTCCCGAATTAAGTTGAATTCCAGATTTAGTTCAAACTTTAGAACCTCATAACTTTTGCTAGGAAGCTCCAAATTTAGTGATTCAAATTGGGTTGAATTCAGGATGAAAAACCCTCTCCAAAATGCAACCCAATTTTCATGAAAATTAATATAAAATTCTGGAAAATTCTTTAAATCCTATCAGCAAAAGAATTTTTGAGGGAGTTTGGTTCATCCAAAAATTCCCAAATTTTGCCAGTATATTCCTTAGGATGTTAGGAGACTCCTGTAAAAGTTTTAGATCATTTGGAGTTGAATTAGTTAGGGTAATTCTAAATTCAAATTTCTGTATTCAAATGAATACAGAAACATTTTCAGGAAATTTCCAAAACTTGGAAATTCAGTGCTGGCCATTCCTTAGCTCCAAAAATCCTAGGAAAATTCAGGCATACTCCCTGAGCTATGTATGAAATTATGGTTCACATGGATTTGGATGAAACTGCAAGTTTAATCAGAATTAATTCCTTTATGCCTAAATGCTTAGGGAATTGTTCTGGGTGACCTAATCAGTGAAACATTCTGAATTTTGGTCCAGAGGACTTTCTTGTGACAAGGAACTCACAAGAAAATTTCCAGCTCCATTGGAGCCTTGGATCAGTAGGGTTCTGTTCAACCAATTTGGTGATCCCCACCCAAGTGATGAACCTCACTTCTCACTTGATGATAGTGCTTCGACACACACCCAAACCACCACCCCAGTGTCATTTTAAATTCTTGAACAGAGTTCCAGTTTTAAAATTGTATTTAGCACTTGTTGACAAAAGTTTTATAATTAAACATGTATGCATATTCATAACGTGTAGTGATAAAACGTGGGAAGTGAAGAAGGAGAAGTTGAGCTTGGATCAAGAAGCAAAAAAAGAAGTGATTCAGATTCAAGGCAGCAGCAATTAACTTCATAATCATCTGACTTTAGTCACCTGCAAAACCAAGGCAAGCCCCGGTTTGCATTTAAGTTGTTTTCTCAAGTTTTTACTTTGTTCACTACTATGGGTCTAAGTTTGCATGTGCATTAGGTCAAGGATGTTTTACACTCCAAATGCATGACCAAATGAACCTTGGATTTAAGGGTAGAAAGGGACACCGCTGTAGAATAATGCTGTGCTCAATAGTTTAGGACATCCGGTAGAAGTCGGGTAGTTGGAATCTACTCGCGAGTGATTGACGGGATTACACGGGGGTAGTCGGAAATAAGGCAAACTAAAGTTTACATTTCTAAAGATGAGACCGGGCAGCGGGGTTAGGAAGTGACAAGACGAGGTCTTGGTTGAGTAGCTCTGCCTGTGTCGGTTAAGGACCGAAGCGTGTGCAGCCCCGCTGAGCAAGTTTTGAGTTGTGTACCGGATGCTTACTGATATATGGGAACCAGGAAACCGATGTACCAGGTTCACTGGGTTGTAGGGGCATACCACATCGTTTCTTTAGACCTATGAGCCCGGGACGGCGCAACCGGTTCTACAGTCTAGTGTCCTGCGAAAGGTTGCCACGTACGACGTAATGAAGGACGCCAGAGTTGGATCTTCAGAGGCGGGCGTATGTGTCGAGTTATCCAGGTAGTGTTTGATTCGAATCACCGTCCCTCGTGGTTATGAGTACCGCTTGCTCACTGTGTTGTGACGTAGTAAGCAAGTTGTGTGGGAACAGTTTGCAAAAGTATAATTGCTGCTATGATTATGTTAAATTGCATGAAAACCCTGTTTGAAGTAGAGATAGAGCAAACTAAAGTTATTTTCCACCTTGGGACAAGTAACATTGGAATGAAGCGTTTCTTGTTTGATTGTGGAGTTCCAATGTTGTTGGGCGCAAGGTCACAACTATTATGGCTAAAAATTTGAAAGTCAAGGATAAACTCGTAGGTGAGTCTTTTTGCAAATGACAGGCTTAAGTCTTAGGTTACTTTCATTTAGAGTTTCATGTCTTAGGAGAGACGGTTAAGTCTTGCTGAGCCTTTGTGCTCACTCTTGCTATGTAAGTGGTTTTGCAGGTAAACCTCGACGCTATATATAGGGTTGTCCGGTGAGACTCGGGAACTTCCAAGTCGTGTCACACTTGGAGAACCTAGCCACTGCCATGTCTGTGTGTTGCTAGCGAGAGGAGTCCGCGGGCTGGACCTCTTCTCGAGTGCTTCTTAGATATTCAGTGTGAGCTGTTTATAGACTTCTGCTGTAGCTATTTTATGTAAATTATTTACAAAGAACAACGTGTGCTGTTCGGTGCCGCATAACACAGAACCACCCAATGCGATCCCCGGGCGAGGCGGCACGGCTCCGTGATTGGGACCGGGCCCTCTCAGCATGGTATCAGAGCCGCATTGGTAATAGTGCACGGAATAAGGATGGTATTATGACAAAAACATAGGATACGGTGAGGAAACGGTATTAGGCCCACATAAGGACTATAGTAGTATAGTTACTTAAATAGCATTGCTAACTTACTTGTTATAATTCTGACTTTTGATTATGTAACGACGCACCTACGCTCAGGTAAACATGGTAAGGAACGCCACCGAAAGCGGTTCAATTTCGGTTAGCTCCCCTGACGAGGAAAGTGTTTCAGGGTTAGATCTCACAGCTTGGTGTGAGATGTTAATATGAAACTCTTGGACTCTTCATGTTCCTGAGTTCATATGAAATGCTGATCCCTAGCATGCATTAGGCAAGTAAGTGGAGGCCCCATCACGTGGTCAGTAACGCGAGAGTGTGTTCGTTTAGAAGTAGCCCAGGAGGACATACGTAGCACTTGCCATCGGCGTGCCCTGCAAGGCAGTAGGTGGTATCCGTTGGGTTGATAACATTCCCAACCGGGACGACCCGTTCATGACATACTCGGGTTCCCCGTCGTGTGGTGTTGAAACACGATCACGTACCTTGAGACGTGGCTTAACTCAAGGACAGCCGTATGGCAATGATACAGGCGTTTGTATTTACTTTCAATTATGGAACTGCCTGAAATGAAACAACCTTTGAGTGCACCACTATTGCATGTTCTCCTGCAGGTACTAACCACGTACGTATCCCGTGTAGTACACGTGTGCGAGAGACCGTCTTAGTGCCACCGATAATACGTATATGTCGTTGTAATCCGGTTAGGATTTTTCCTTTAGTGAGGCTACGTAGTACCGACATGTTTCTTACGGTGCATCGACACCGTACTAAACTTAATAACCTCTTCCCTATGAATGATTCATGAACTAACTTTCAACTAAAAATGGAAGTTTAAAACAAGTACTAGTTACTGAACTCTTATTTTGAGCTAAGATTCAAATGAGAGTATAACTAGGCATCAAAGTTTTCAAAAACAGAGTGCTCTGTTTCTGGCAGGAACTCTTGCTGTACTTTGACAGAGCATAACTCTGAGTAGCTTGACCCAATTAAGGTGTAGGATACAGTTCTGGAAAGATATTCAAGTGATCTACAACTTCTTTGTAGACCTCCAGAGCAAAATCACACGTTAAGTTGGTGAAAAGTCCAGTGGAAGCAAACTGTTCAAAACCAGGACAGTAGCAAAAAGCTTTCTGGACCTTTATGTTTTCAAGCCATAACTTTCTGTAGAAAAATCCTTAAGGAGCACATAAGTACTTGTTGGAAAGCTACTGAAGTTTACTAAAACTTTGGTATTGAACGTAAGTCAAGAATCTGTTGATAACTTGAGTAAAATTTGGAGGTTGTGTGAACTGGTCAGGGTAGTCCTGCTGATTAGTTTAGCGTACGTAAGATTTGTTTAAACATGAATATTGTTTTGCTTTCATAAAGTACATGACATGTTCATGTTTTACTTATCTTTACTTACTACCGAGATAGAATTTTGATTGACTCAAAATTTTGTTTCGTGCAGTATGGTACGCACACATTCTCAAATGGAGCTTGGAGATTCAAGTCGAGGTGGGAATGACTCGACTTCATCACAAGAGCCATCGCCAACCGGATTGGCTGAAATTATGGCAAAGATGAATGAAACTCTCCAAACTCTGGTTCAACAAGGCATAAATAGAGAAGCTCAGCATCACATGCCAACCCCAAGCACGTATCTGGATTTCTTGGCGACACAACCGCCGGTATTCTCTGAGGCGTCTGACCATTGTGAAGCAAATCACTGGTTACGTGTCATTGAGTCCAAGTTTGGGTTGATCCAATGTGATGAATTCTCAAAGACTCTATATGCCGCTCAGCAGCTTCACGGCTTTGCTGGAGCATGGTGGGAAGAGTACCTTGCTGTCCAACCAGCAGGGCATCGTGTCACATGGGCGGAGTTCCAGACTGCATTTCGTGCTCGTTTCATCCCTGCGGGCATAATGCAAACCAGTCTGGATGAATTCTGGAGTCTGAAGCAAGGGGACATGAGTGTTATTGAGTATGCGAAGGAATTCAATCGCTTAGCTCAATATGTCCCTGACTATGTGAAATCACCATCATTGACGGGTTATCATTTCTACCGAGGGTTGACCGCTAGGCTGCGATGTGAATTGGCTCAAGTTAGCCAAGAGGATTTTGATGAGTTTGTGAGCTGTGCTATCGCTCAAGAATATTATTCCAACCTCTACCTCAAAGAAAAGAGGCAGAGGGACTCATCACAGGATGAAGACAATCATCTACCTCAGAAGTATCGGTTGGTAATCCATTCACCTTCCGATCGAGAGATTCCACAAGAGCTGCAATCATTCTGGGAGTGTGACGCCTCTTCTGTAACACCCCAAAATCTGCTAAAGAGTGGAATTTAAAATTTTTTGGACGTATTGCATGTGGTGTAGAAATTCAAATTTAAACTGGAATTCAAATTCAAATCAAAACAGAAAAGAAAAGGAAAAAGAAAAAAGAAAACCTCAGCCGGCCAGTGGGCCAAAACCCGCCAGCCGGCCCACTATTCCCCCGCGCCAGCCCACAACCGCGCGCCCTCTCTTCCTCTAACTGACACGCGGGGCCCGCGTATCATATCCTACCTCCCGCTCGCGCCAACCGACCGGACTTTTCCCCCGTGCCCGATCGCAATCAACTCAGGAAACCCGCGTCCCCATCCCGACTCCCGGTCCCGGACGACTCCAACTCGATCCCAACAGACCGCCGCCCCCCCTCGTCTATATAAACGTCGACATCACCATTTTTTCCCCCACGATCGGCTGTTTTCCTCCCGGTGATAACCGAGGCTTCTCCCGCCGTTCTCCTTCGATCCTAGCTCGGATTTCCTGATCTAACGCGCTGATCATGTTCCACCGCCTCCGGGGAATCTCGCAGGTGAAGGAAATCCGGTGTTTTGCGCTCTAGACACAGCTCCGACGAGCACCGCCGCGTTTTCACCTCGGACCTCGCCGCCGACCGCCTTCCAGGGCCTCCGAGCTTAAGAAAAACCCCAAGGTGAGATCCCCGACCTCCCCTCTACCATTCTATGCCATGAAATCTAAGTTTTTGGAAGTATATACGAAAATCCAAAGATCTCCGGCGAGATCACAGCCTCCCGCCGCCGCGCGCCGCCGGGCAGCGCGGGCTGGCTCCGGCCAGGGCGACGTGGCCCCTTGAGGGCCGTCTATTTTAAATCGCATGGTAGAATTAAAAACCGCGCGTATCGGTTCGATGATCTAATCTGAGCCGTCCACTTTAAATCGGACGGTCCACATCAGCCCCGCGTTATAAAGGCTGGGATTCTTACGCGCTACCCCCTGGGGATTTTGGAAAACACGAGCTAGCCCCGGAAACTTCTGATCTAGCCCCTGGACCTTCAGAAATTCGTGTAAATTCATTTAAAAATCAGTTTTAGCACCTAGACTTAATAAAATTAGGAAACCCCCTCTGTTATGTGTAGTTAGACCCCTGGAAATTTAGGAAATAGTAAATTAGACCCTGCAGTAGGGTGGATTTACCTTTTTGACCCTATATGATACTAAATTCAGAAATTTGAATATGTGACTAGGATTTAAATTTAAAAGGTAAGGCAAACACATGTGCAAATTCAAATTTAAACTCTCCTAGCACTTGGAAAACTTTAGAATGAGCTAAAATAGATTTTAGGCTGAAATGAAATCTGCCTAAGTGTTGCTCATTTTTATTTTCTCTAGAGACACATTTTTGTCTAGGAAATATAAAAACTAGTAAAATAAATTTAAATTGTTTCACATCAGAGAGGAAGTTCAAAAATATATTATTGAACATTTTAGATCAGAACCTATTCTGTTTAGATGATATGTCTTACTATTTTAATAGTAAAGTTCACTTTAGGCATAGAAAATAAATCTGTAAATATAGGAAAATAGGTATGTATAATAATAAAAAATGATAAATGAGGTCTCCAAACTCAAAAACTTCAACTTAGGATTTTGTAGAAGATCTGAAAACTTATTTGGAGAAGGGAAATACCTTTTATGCAAACTTTGTGGCTAAGAAGTGTAATAATTAAATATAAAGAATTTGTTCAAATTGGAAATTCATATATAGTGTACAAATAGAAATCTGAATACAAAAGATTAGAAATAATATATATATGTTTAAAAGTGCATGTAGGCCAAAAATCAACACATCTAGGGTAACCACAACACTTAGAAATGTGAAGGACTCCCATATGTATGTATGTGCGGTTTGCATGAGTGAAAGTGTGAACTATGGCTTATGGATTGTTGTTTCTTTTGGTATGTGTATGGCATGAGTAGAACCTGCCCCAGAGCAAGTTCTCCCCTTCCAAGACCAAGACATTCCATTCCCAGAGCAGCAGGAAGAAGGCAAGTGTCCTTGACCACTTTGATCCTATGCTAGGATGTGTATATAGAATTATTTGCATTGTCAATTGAAATATGAAACCCATGCTAGGAAGTTTCCCTAGAATTGCATTACCTTGTTTCCTTGTAGCTTGGGTTGGGATTTATTTTATCATGTCATTTATTTATATGCTTATGCTTAGCCATGCTTAGAATGGGATAATTGGGATATGAGATCATCAATTTATTTACCTTACTCTTGAATGAGAAATTATGAGTTATGTAGAGGTAGGGATCGAGGCAAGTTGGATGATTTGGTTGGTGCTGGGTGCACGAGACTCGGGTTTGTGTTTAGTACTTGCCTAGATCCTAAGGACCGGTTCATGGAGCATGTAACCTGGCTTTACCGTGCCAACCACATGCTGAGATGGGGCAGCTTGACCAATTAATTAGGTGTATCCCCGGCGTAGTATGGGTGTGTTGGATGGTGCGGGGAATAGGTGTCAGCTGGACTACCATATGAACCGCAAGGCTCAAGAGGGGGCCACTACAGCGGGGTTGTAGCCTCTTGTATTCTGTTAGGGGTGAAACCTCAGTGGGCCCACGCTCCTCGGGAATCCCTTTGTAAAGGCTTCGTAGTGATCTCCTGGCTACATACCAGGGAAGTGTGAATGTGGTTCGTGGCCACTGGCATAATGGAGGTTCTTTTAGTCCACCTGTTAACGAGGGATGAAATCACTACATGTGGGTACAGTGGTGCAAACTCTGCAGAGTCAAAACTGTCATGACAGCTGTGCTCACGATCAAGAGCGGCTTGGACTTATTCATGATTAGAGGATGATGGCTTTGGAAGATGAGGATGTTAAGAGGGGAGCTTAACATTGGAATTGATGTTATGGTTATTTGATTCCGATGATGGGTTGGGAGAATTGGGACCATTTCACCTATGTAGTAATGTAGGTGCTTAATAAGCTAAGGTGATAGGTATTAATTGCGTAGTGCTTTAACCATGAGTTCAACCTCTCCTTGTTCTAGCCATGCGTGACATAACTTTCCCACACTTGCTGAGGACCAAAGGTACTCAAACTTGCATATTTGTTGGTTTAAATTGCTGCTCAGGTCAAGGGGATGATGTGGTGTTCAATGACCAAGACTTCGGACCCGAAGAAGGATTCTAGGTTCATGGAGTCCCTCGGGCAACTTCTGTGACGGAGCCCACAAGAATAATATTCCGCTGCTATTTTATTTACATGTTATGAACTTATTATTGTCCATCGAGACCTATGCTTTGTAAGACATATTTATATTCGACACCTGGCTTGTAATAAATGATGCTTCACTATTTGTCATCACATGTATGAGAAAATGATCCTGGCATACAGGTGATATTCACTCTGTTGTTCTTCGGAGAAACCGGGTGTGACAGAAGTGGTATCAGAGCCAAGGTTGCCCATAGGAACGTGGATCTAGGTAGAAATGGACGTATTTAAGGACCCTATTTTCTTAAAAACTATTTTACAAAGTTGTGGGTTGAAAAGTGTTATTTAATGGGTCACTTTATTCACCTTGCCCCAACTTTATTCAAAATATGTTTTTTATTTAAATCTTATCTAACTTAATTTTAAATGCTTTATGTTTTAGATGGTTTGCATGATCCGCACCGCCCGCAAGTCCACTGGAGGGAGAGTTCCTGTAGTTGCCCTTGCCCTAAGAGAGGAGAATCGTACGGTGACGTACCACTCCTACGGTTTGGCAGTAGGAGGCTTGTTGCGCCGTCTACGACATATGCTCCACGCTGCCGGCAATACGGGCAAGCTAATCATACACTACAGCTCCACCCGGACCATCCGTGAGAAGCGGGAAGAACGGAGTTCAGAAATGAGGATTATCCATGAAAATCAGCTGCTCAAGATCCACCGCTCTCCAGCTTGTCGAGCGACACAGGTCGATGCCGAGAAGGATGTCACCTGGGAGGCCCCTGCCAGAGTTACATCTACCGTCGCCACCTAGACAGCACTAAGTATATGTATGTCCTCCAGCGTGAGAGTGGCACCGCGGAGTACAAGTACCCGCCAGTGCAGCAGGGGACTTCCCATGAGCACATGGATCTGTGCTTGGAGGATGCTGCTATGCTCAGCACTCGACTGCAGGAACTTCAGGATGTTCGTGACACCCTGAAGGAGACCGAGGCATTGCTTCGCGCCAGCTTGAGGGCGAGAGAAAGAGGAGATGGGAATGAACTGTGTGTCACCGTGAATGACACATGGACTCCTGACTTCCCATGAGCACTTCTCCACCAGCAGCTTCCCCACCCAAAGCGGAGTCAGAGGGCAGCCGCAATAATGAGGAAGATCCCGAGGAGCCAGCTCAGTGATACGAGTCGTGTAGAGTCCTTTCCCTTAGTTCAGCAGGTTATCGAGTAGTTGAGTCAATACCTTAGTTAATGGTGTGTTAATGTTTGGTGTGTGACGTGAGTTGTGGAAGCCATGGGCATTTGTCCGCAACCTCGTCTTCAGGTTGTTTTGCTTTGATGTGTGAACCCCTATGAATTAAGAGTACATTTATATTCGCGTGAGACGTGAAACCCTCAGAAAATGTTAATATAATAAGACCTCATGAGTTTAAGTTTAAACAAGCAAATTGGGAATTTAATACGAAATGCTTTAAATTAACATTTGGTTGATCACGATAGATGGCCGGAAGAGGAAAGGGTCGTGGTGCCGACCCCGCCAACAACAACGATGAGGCCGGCAACCCTCATCTTTCTGGAGGACAAGACAGGGGTGGTCGCCGTGAAGGAGTTGATCCCATCCACCAAATGCTTCAAAATCAGAATCAGCTCATCCAGAGCCTAACTCAAGTGGTGGCCAACTTGCACCAAGTTCCACCTCCACAAGCTGCACCACGCCAACCAAGGTTGAGTGAGTTTCTAGGGACTCAACCTCCAATGTTTGCAAGTGCTGCTTTACGTCTGGAGGCAGATGATTGGCTAAAGACCATTGAGAGAAAGATGAGGATCATACAATGCCAAGGGTATGAGAGGGTGCTGTTTGCCTCTCACCAATTGCATGGACCTGCTGCTGATTGGTGGACCGCTTACGTGGCCGCCCATCATGACCCTGAGAATATCACTTGGGAAGAGTTCAAGCGCAGTTTCCGCAACCATTACATACCAAGGGGTGAACTCAAAAACAAGAGAAAGGAGTTCTTGGGGCTGCAGCAAGGAAACATGACTGTGAGGGAATACCTCACTAAATTCACCCAACTATCCCGTTATGCACCACGGGACATCGAGACTGGTGAGCAGAAATAGGACTGCTTTGTGGAAGAACTTACTGCGGAAATGCAGTGTGCAATGTCCTCCAACGAGTATGAAAGCTTCCAAAAGATGGTGGACAGAGCATTTGTTGTGGAGAGGAAGCTGAAGGCCTTGGAAAATGAAAACAAGAGGAAGGCGGGTTGGTCACACCAAGCCTCGGGTAGCAACACACGCCCACGACTGATGCAACCACCCGCAGGGCAGACGAGCCGTGCTGTGGTACCCTACTCAGCACCCAGAGGGTACAACCCAAATTTCAGGCCTCCATCAGCACCGGCACAGCCGCAGCGTCAGATTGTACAGCAGTCTCATCCCACATATCAACCTCGACCAGCAGTGCAAGGACCACAGAACCAACCCCAAGACAACAAAGGCCAGACACCTAAGGTTCGGGTGCAATGCTTCAACTGTGGTGAAGTGGGGCACTACGCTCATAAGTGCCCAATGAAGAAGCCCATGCAGCCGCAACAGCATAATGTGATGCGAGGACGGGTGAACCACGTGACCATGGAGGAGGTGCAAGAGGCACCTGACGTGGTAGTTGGTAAGTTTCCTGCCAATTTACACATTGCAACCCTGTTGTTCGATTCTGGTGCTACCCAATCGTTCATTGCTCAAGGGTTTGTTAAGAAGCATGATCTAGCAACAACACAAATGAACCATATGCTAGCAGTAAACTCTCCAGGGGGAGAGATAAGGACAAGACAAGTGTGTCCCAAGGTGAATCTAGACATTAATGGGGTAGTATTTACTGCAAACCTCATAGTGATAGACTCACAAGGGATAGATATTATTTTGGGTATGTATTGGTTGACCAAACACAAAGGAATCATCCATTGTTCGACAAGAACGGTGGAACTAACTCACCCTAGTGGCACAAGAGTAAAGTTCATAACCATACAAGAGCCTAGGAGGGACATTAAACTCAATAAAGTTGAGGTGGAAGTGGAGGAGATCAGGATCATCAAGGAATATCCCGATGTTTTTCCAGAGGAGTTGCTAGGTATGCCCCCTGATCTTGAAGTGGAATTCGCGATTGAGCTAGTGCCTGGAACAGCTCCGATATACAAGAGGCCCTATCGGATGGACTCCAAACAACTAGAAGAACTCAAGGAACATTTGAGAGAATTGACAGAGAAGGGGTACATTCGTCCTAGTTCCTCACCCTGGGGAGCTCTAGTGATATTTGTGCCCAAGAAGGACGGAACCCAAAGGTTGAGCATAGACTACCGTGCGTTGAATGAAGTAACCATCAAGAACAAGTACCCATTACCCCGCATTGAAGACTTGTTTGATCAGTTGAGGGGAGCTTGTGTGTTCTCGAAAATTGATCTCAGGTCGGGATACCACCAACTTAAGATAAGGCAAACTGATATTCCAAAGACCGCTTTCGTATCTCGGTACGGACTGTATGAATACACCGTCAAGCCTTTCGGGCTAACTAATGCCCTGGCATACTTCATGTATCTCATGAACAAGGTATTCATGGAATATCTGGACAAATTAGTGGTGGTTTTCATTGATGACATTCTCGTCTTCTCTAAAGATGAAGAAGAACATGAGAGACATCTAAGGTTGGTGTTGCAAAAACTGAGAGAACACCAACTATATGCCAAGCTGAGCAAGGTGAATTTTGGTTGAAGAGAGTGCCCTTCTTAGGACATATAATCTCGGAGGGAGGAATCTCCATAGATCCCGCTAAGATCGAGGATGTACGGAAGTGGAAGACCCCTGAGAATGTCAGGGAAGTTCGAAGCTTCTTAGGATTGGCTGGGTATTATCGACAGTTTATCGAGGGTTTCTCCAAGATTCCGAGACCCCTCACCAAATTGTTGGAGAAGGGAATCACATTCACATGGACACCGCAGTGCGAGACGAGTTTTCAGGAACTGAATAAAAGATTGACAACAGCCCCAGTGCTAGTTATGCCAGATATGCAGAAGAACTTTTCAGTGTACTGCGATGCCTCTGGAAACGGGTTGGGATGTGTTCTCATGCAAGAGGGGCATGTCGTAGCTTATGCATCCCGGCAGCTCCGGAAACACGAGAAGAACTATCCTACGCATGACCTAGAACTAGCCGTAGTGGTACACGCGTTGAAGATTTGGCGGCACTACTTGATGGGGAAGAGGACAGAGATATATACGGATCATAAGAGCTTAAAGTATATTTTCACACAGCCAGATCTCAACCTCAGCTAAAGGAGATGGTTAGAGCTAATCCATGACTTTGATGTGGGCATGAACTATCATCCTGGGAAAGCGAACGTCGTGGCAGATGCTTTAAGCTGGAAGATGCAGGTCAATAGGTTGAGCTTGAAGGACATGCCTACAGAACTAAAGGAAGAGGTTGTAAAACTCAATCTATGTCTGGTGAATAGTGGTGAGGCCGTCGCCATGGAAGTGGACTCCACATTAGAGCAAGACATACGTGATGGTCAAAAGAATGATGAGAAGATACAAGAGATCAGAGAACTCATCAAGGATAATAAAGCCCCTGGTTTCAGAGAGGATGAACAAGGTACGGTGTGGCACGGGAAAAGGATATGTGTGCCTGAAGTGAAGGAGATCCGTGAATTGATTTTGAAGGAGGCTCATGATTCCGACTATTCCATTCATCCTGGGAGTACGAAGATGTATCATGACCTCAAGAGCAGGTATTGGTGGTATGGCATGAAGCGAGATGTCGCGGAACATGTTGCCCTATGTGACACATGTCAGTTGGTGAAAGCAGAACATCAACGACCCGTGGGATTATTGCAACCACTCAAAGTGCCTGAATGGAAATGGGAAGAAATCGGTATGGATTTCATAGTGGGACTACCCAGTACCCAATCGGGATATGATTTGATATGGGTCATCATCGACAGGCTAACCAAGGTAGCTCATTTCATCCCCGTGAAAGAAAGCTATAACGGATCCAAATTGACAGAATTATACATGTCAAGGATCGTGTGTTTCCATGGAGTGCCAAAGAAGATAGTGTCAGATCGAGGGGCACAGTTCACCTCAAGGTTCTGGCAGAAGTTACATGAAACCATGGGAACCCATCTAAATTTCAGTTCTGCCTATCATCCCCAGACTGACGGGCAGATGGAAAGAACCAATCAGATCCTTGAGGATATGCTGAGAGCGTGCGCGCTCAAGAACAATAGGAGTTGGGATAAGAACTTACCGTATGCGGAGTTCTCCTATAACAACAGCTATCAGGCTAGTATGAAGATGTCACCATTTGAGGCTTTGTACGGGAGGAAGTGCAGAACTCCACTATTTTGGAACCAAAAAGGGGAAAGTAAAGTGTTTGGGCCCGAGGTACTACAAGAAGCCGAGGCGAAAGTGTGGCAAATCCGCAACAATTTGAGGATAGCACAGACACGACAAAAGAGCTATGCCGATGTACGGAGAAGAGAGCTCATTTTCAACGTGGGGGACTATGTCTATCTCAAGGTGTCCCCTATCCGAGGACTTCGTTGGTTCCAGGTGAAAGGGAAATTATCACCTCGATACGTCGGACCCTTTCAGGTTCTGGAGAGGAAAGGCGAAGTGGCATATCAACTAGAACTACCGGCTCGCCTATCGGATGTGCATGACGTATTCCATGTGTCACAGCTCAAGAAATGTCTGAGGACGCCTGAAGAGATTTTACCCATGAATGAGGTTGACGTAGGAAGAGGATCTGTCTTATGCCGAGCAACCGGTCAAGGTTTTGGAGACAATGGAACGCCTCACGAGAAATCAAAGAATCCGGATGTGCAAGGTGCAGTGGAAGCATCACTCGGAAGAGGAAGCCACATGGGAGCGAGAAGACGAGCTTAAGGCACAGTTTCCGGAATTGTTTTCCAAAGAACCACCAATCTCGAGGACGAGATTTCTTTTAAGGGGGGTAGAGCTGTAACACCTAAAAATCTGCTAAAGAGGGGAATTTAAAAATTTTTGGACGTATTGCATGTGGTGCAGCATTCAAATTTAAACTGGAATTCAAATTCAATTCAAAACAGAAAAGAAAAGGAAAAAGAAAAAAAAAAGAAAACCTCAGCCAGCCAGTGGGCCGAAACCCGCCAGCCGGCCCACTATTCCCCCGCGCCAGCCCACAACCGCGCGCCCTCTCTTCCTCTCACTGACACACGGGGCCCATGTGTCATCTCCTACCTCCCGCTCGCGCCAACCGACCGGACTTTTCCCCCGCGCCCGATCGAAACCAACTCCGAAAACCCGCGTCCCAATCCCGACTCCCGGTCCCGGACGACTCCAACTCGATCCCAACATACCGCCGCCCCCCTCGTCTATATAAACGTCGACATCGCCCTGTTTTCCCCCACGATCGGCTGTTTTCCTCCCGGTGAGAACCGAGGCTTCTCCCGCCGTTTTCCTTCTATCCTAGCTCGGATTTCCTGATCTAACGCGCTGATCATGTTCCACCGCCTCCGGGGAATCTCGCAGGTGAAGGAAATCCGGTGTTTTGCGCTCTAGGCACAGCTCCGACGAGCACCGCCGCGTTTTCACCTCGGACCTCGCCGCCGACCGCCTTCCAGGGCCTCCGAGCTCAAGAAAAACCCCGAGGTGAGATCCCCGACCTCCCCTCTACCGTTCTATGCCATGAAATCCAAGTTTTAGGAAGTATAGACGAAAATCCGAAGATCTCCGGTGAGATCACCGCCTCCCACCACCACGCGCCGCCGGGCAGCGCGGGCTGGCTCTGGGCAGGGCGACGTGGCCTCTTGAGGGCCGTCTATTTTAAATCGCACGGTAGAATTAAAACCCGCGCGTACCGGTTCGATGATCTAATCTGAGCCGTCCACTTTAAATCGGACGGTCCACATCAGCCCCGCGTTATAAAGGCCGGGATTCTTACGCGCTACCTCCTGGGGATTTCGGAAAACACGAGCTAGCCCCTGAAACTTCTGATCTAGCCCCTGGACCTTCAGAAATTCATGTAAATTCATTTAAAAATCAGTTTTAGCCCCTAGACTTAATAAAAATTAGGAAACCCCCTCTGTTATGTGTAGTTAGACCCCTGGAAATTTAGGAAATAGTAAATTAGGCCCTGCAGTAGGGTCGATTTACCTTTTTGACCCTATATGATATTAAATTCAGAAATTTTAATATGTGACTAGTATTTAAATTTAAAAGGTAAGGCGAACACATGTGCAAATTCAAATTTAAACTCTCCTAGCACTTGGAAAACTTTAGAATGAGTTAAAAATAGATTTTAGGCTGAAATGAAATCTGCCTATGTGTTGCTCATTTTTATTTTCTCTAGAGACACATTTTAGTCTAGGAAATAATTCTAAAAACTAGTAAAATAAATTTAAATTGTTTCACATCAGAGAGGAAGTTCAAAAATATATTATTGAACATTTTAGATCAGAACCTATTCTGTTTAGATGATATGTCTTACTATTTTAATAGTAAAGTTCACTTTTAGGCATAGAAAATAAATCTGTAAATATAGGAAAATAGGTATGTATAATTAGAAAATGATAAATGAGGTCTCCAAACTCAAAAACTTCAACTTAGGATTTTGTAGAAGATCTGAAAACTTATTTGGAGTACGGAAATACCTTTTATGCAAACTTTGTGGCTAAGAAGTGTAATAATTAAATATAAAGAATTTGTTAAAATTGGAAATTCATATATAGTGTACAAATAGAAATCTGAATACAAAAGATTAGAAATAATATATATATATATATATGTTTAAAAGTGCATGTAGGCCAAAAATCAACACATATAGGGTAACCACAACACTTAGAAATGTGAAGGACTCCCATTTGTATGTATGTGTGGTTTGCATGAGTGAAAGTGTGAACTATGGCTTATGGATTGTTGTTTTCTTTTGGTATGTGTATGGCATGAGTAGAACCTGCCCCAGAGCAAGTTCTCCCCTTCCAAGACCAAGACATTCCATTACCAGAGCAGCAGGAAGAAGGCAAGTGTCCTTGACCTCTTTGATCCTATGCTAGGATGTGTAGATAGAATTATTTGTATTGTCAATTGAAATATGAAACCCATGTTAGGAAGTTTCCCTAGAATTGCATTACCTTGTTTCCTTGTAGCTTGGGTTGGGATTTATTTTATCATGTCATTTATTTATATGCTTATGCTTAGCCATGCTTAGAATGGGATAATTGGGATATGAGATCATCAATTTATTTACCTTACTCTTGAATGAGATATTATGAGTTATGTAGAGGTAGGGATCGAGGCAAGTTGGATGATTTGGTTGGTGCTGGGTGCACGAGACTCGGGTTTGTGTTTAGTACTTGCCTGGATCCTAAGGACCGGTTCATGGAGCATGTAACCTGGCTTTACCGTGCCAACCACATGCTGAGATGGGGCAGCTTGGCCAATTAATTAGGTGTATCCCTGGCGTAGTATGTGTGTGTTGGATGGTGCGGGGAATAGGTGTCAGCTGGACTACCATATGAACCGCAAGGCTCAAGAGGGGGCCACTACAGCGGGGTTGTAGCCTCTTGTATGCTGTTAGGGATGAAACCTCAGTGGGCCCACGCTCGTCGGGAATCCCTTTGTAAAGGCTTCGTAGTGATCTCCTGGCTACACACCTGGGAAGTGTGAATGTGGTTCGTGGCCACTGGCATAATGGAGGTTCTTTTAGTCCACCCGGTAATGGGGGATGAAATCACTACATGTGGGTATAGTGGTGCAAACTCTGCAGAGTCAAAACTGTCATGACAGCCGTGCTCACGGTCAAGAGCGGCTTGGACTTATTCATGATTAGAGGATGATGGCTTTGGAAGTTGAGGATGTTAAGCGGGGAGCTTAACATTGGATTTGATGTTATGGTTATTTGATTCCGATGATGGGTTGGGAGAATTGGGACCATTTCACCTGTGTAGTAATGTAGGTGCTTAATAAGCTAAGATGATAGGTATTAATTGCGTAGTGCTTTAACCATGAGTTCAACCTCTGCTTGTTCTAGCCATGCATGACATAACTTTACCACACTTGCTGAGTACCAACGGTACTCAAACTTGCATATTTGTTGGTTTAAATTGCTGCTCAGGTCAAGGGGATAATGTGGTGTTTAATGACCAAGGCTTCGGACCCGAAGAAGGATTCTAGGTTCATGGAGTCCCCCGGGCAACTCCTGCGACAGAGCCCACAAGAATAATATTCCGCTTCTATTTTATTTACATGTTATGAACTTATTATCGTCCATCGAGACGTATGCTCTGTAAGACATATTTATATTCGACACCTGGCTTGTACTAAATGATGCTTCACTATTTGTCATAACATGTATGAGAAAATGATCCTGGCATACATGTGATATTCACTCGGTTGTTCTTCGGAGAAACCGGGTGTGACATCTTCTACTCCACAGGGGTCTTATTCACCTCCACCGCAGCAGCGACTTGTTTCTCATGCACCTCAGTATCAACAAGGTGCATCAGAATATTATTTCCCTCAAGAGGTTGAAGATGAGCAAGGTGATTTCTCAGCTGAACCGAGTGCTGTCCCACTTCACATTGACAATGAGCTCAACGTCAATGAAGCAACTGAACCGAGCAGCAACATTGTGTCTGCGGGTCCAGTTCCACAGTGTGATCTTGGGCAGCAAAGAAAAGCTATGTCCAATGTCGGGACAGTTAATTATGTGTCAGTCGATGATCTGCCAAAGGGAGGACCTGTTCTTGCCGGCAGGTTCACCTTAAATGACAAGCCGGTTGTCATTTTATTCGACTCTGGTGCGACACATAACTTTATTAGCAGGGCAACGGTGATCCGGGATCAGATCTCCACAACTGTCACAAAAGGTTCTTACCTTATTCATTCGCCAGGTGGAGACATCTCAACAAATGAAGTCGTCTCCCGAGCACCACTTTGTTTGGGTGGAAACATTTATCCTACCACCCTCATCATTCTCGAAGACCAAGGAATCAATGCCATATTGGGAATATCATGGTTGACCTTCCATAAGGCTGTTCTGGATATCGAGAACAGGAGTGTTCACTTGGACTCTCCACTTCACGGGCGTCAAACATTGTACCTCGGCGAAGCGGTTTCCAAAGACCCGGAAGTATGTAATGCCGAGGCTTACAAGTTAGAAGACATTCCGGTAGTCCGTGAAAATCCGGACGTGTTTCCCGAAGATCTTCCAGGCCTACCACCTGAGCGCGAGGTGGAATTCAAAATAGAGTTGGTACCGGGAACCACGCCAATCTCTCGGAGACCATATAAAATGGCTCCGAATGAATTAGCGGAATTGAAGGAACAACTCAATGATCTGATGGACAAGGAGTTTATTCGTCCAAGTTCATCACCATGGGGTTGCTCAGCTTTGTTTGTGAAGAAGAAGGATGAGACGCTGAGGCTATGCGTCGATTAACGTCCTTTAAATGCTGTGACAATAAAGAACAAGTATCCACTACCACGAATTGATATCCTCTTCGATCAACTAGTGGATGCTAAAGTCTTCTCCAAGATGGACTTATGGTCGGGATATCATCAAATCAAGATTCGAGCGGAAGATATCCCAAAAACAGCATTCTCGACAAGATACAGACTCTATGAGTATCTTGTCATGTCATTTGGGTTGACCAATGCTCCAGCCCACTTTATGTATCTTATGAACTCGGTGTTCATGGCGGAGCTGGATCAGTTCGTCGTGGTGTTCATCGACGACATCTTGGTCTATTCCAAATCTGAAGAGGAACACGCTAAACATTTGCATATTGTGCTCCAACGACTGAGAGATCACAAGCTCTACGCAAAGTTTAGTAAATGTGAATTCTGGATCAACCAAGTGCCATTTCTTGGGCACATTATTTAAGCAGAAGGCATTGCTGTTGATCCAAGCAAGATTGAACAAGTGCTGAAATGGAAGTCTCCAACATCAGTCCATGAAGTTCGTAGCTTCCTAGGTTTGGCGGGATATTATCGGAGGTTCATCCCGGGCTTCTCAAAAATCTCAGAACCTATTACTGAGCTACTGAAAAAGGGCATCAAATACGATTGGAGCAAGCCATGTGAGGAAGCCTTTCATGCGTTGGTGAAACACCTCACGACAGCCCCGGTTTTAGCTCAACCGGATACAACCAAGCCATTTGATGTTTATTGTGATGCGTCCGGCATCGGACTTGGTTGTGTACTCATGCAAGGAGGACGTGTGGTCGCATATGGATCACGGCAATTACGGAATCATGAGCAACATTATCCAACTCATGATCTCGAGCTTGCTGCCATGGTATTAGCTTTAAAGATGTGGAGACATTACCTATTGGGAAATCGGGTTCATCTCTACACCGACCGCAAAAGTTTGAAGTACATATTCACTCAGAAAGAGTTGAATATGCGGCAGAGGCGATGGTTGGAGCTGATCAAGGACTATGAGATTGAAAATATTTATCATCCGGGCAAGGAAAATGAGGTTGCCGATGCACTCAGACGGAAGTCTCATATTCATAACCTGACCATTACGCTGATGGAAGAGGAAGAACCAAGTCTTTACTTGGTTCCATATGGAGCTTTACATAATCTGGCTCTCATACCTACAATAAGAGAGGAGGTCATGGAAGCTCAAAAGAAAAGGCAAGGGCATGGCTCATATCAGAAGGAGATTGAAGAACGGGAAGATGAAATGTTTCCGGTTAGATGATGAAGACACCCTATTGTTCAAGAACCGGATAGTCGTACCGCGTGATATGAGGCTGCGGAAGAAAATTTTGGATGAGGCTCACTTATCCAAATTTTCTATTCATCCGGGCAGCAACAAGATGTACCAAGAATTGAAGACTAAATTTTGGTGGACCCGGATGAAGAAAGAGGTTGCTAAATACGTATCAGAATGTGATACATGTCGGCGAGTTAAAGCCGACCACATGAAGAAGGCGGGAACCTTACAACCGCTGAGTGTCCCGGCATGGAAGTGGGAGGATATTAGTATGGACTTTATTGTTGGACTACCTCTCATGGCTAATAAGCATGACTCGGTTTGGTTAATCGTGGATCGGCTAACCAAGTCAGCCCATTTCATCCCGGTGCATACGAGATACCATGCCAAGAAGTATGCGTAGCTATATATTGCAAGAATATTATGCCTACATGGAGTTCCCCGAACGATCATATCCGATCGAGGCGCATTGTTCGTTGCTCGTTTCTGGGAGCAGCTACATGCATCGCTGGGGACCAAATTGATTAGAAGCTCTGCATATCAGCCTCAAACCGATGGGCAAACAGAGAGGGTAAACCAAGTTCTCGAAGACATGCTTCGAGCATGTGCCATTCACCACGGTAAGCGATGGGACAATCACCTACCGTTGGCGGAATTCTCTTATAACAATGGGTATCAAGCGAGCATCAAAATGGCACCGTATGAAGCTCTCTACGGCTGGAAGTGCTGCACACCCTTGAACTGGTGTGAATCTGGCGAGAGAGTGATTTACGGGGTTGATCTCGTAAATGAAGCTGAAGAGCGGGTAAGGCTTATTCAAGCAAATCTTAAAGCCGCCCAGTCCAGACAAAAGAGCTATGCAGATAAGAGACGTCGTCCTCTGGACTTCCATGTTGGGGACCACGTATACCTCCGCGTATCTCCTATGAAGGGCATTCACCGATTCGGAGTGAAAGGAAAATTAGCTCCGCGTTTCATCGGTCCCTTCGTCATCATTGAAAGGTGTGGACCCGTAGCATACTGTTTGGAGCTGCCGGCAGCCTTAGCCGGAGTTCATAACGTCTTCCACATATCTCAATTGCGGAAGTGTTTGAAAGTTCCAACGGAGATTCTCACGGAAGGAATAGCAGATTTGAAGCCGGACCTCACATATGTTGAGAATCCAACCCGGATAATTGATGAAAAGACTCGCGAAACCAGAAATCGGACGCTGCGATTTTTCAAGGTGCTATGGGAAAATCACACATCTGACGAAGCTACATGGGAAAGCGAGGAATATTTACAACGCAATCATCCGGAGTTGTTAGAGGCTTATACTTAGTAGTTGTCCTCTCCATTTTGTCCTTAATCATGAATCTTGGGACGAGATTCTTTTTAAGGGGGGAGGAATGTAAAAGTCCCAAAACTTGTAAATAGAAAACTTGAGCTATGAATAAAAGTTGAGTTTATATTCAAGAAATGGGATTTACAAAAACTTTTGTGTTACTCATGAAAGTGTGGGCATGTGCAATAAAACCTTGAATTCAGTTTGAATTAAGAGGATCACTTCAAAAGGAAGAAGGGCATTTTCAAAAGAGGAAATTCAAACTGTTGTTTGAGAAGTTTCATTTGCAATGGCCAACTCAAAGATCAGAGGGCATATTTGAATTCCTCAGGTCCAAATTATGAGGGAGGCAAATTTTGAGCAAATTTGGAGGTGCATTGATATGATTATCAAAGCGACTTGTAAATTTCATCTAAATTTGAATTCAAATTTGAAACTGAGGCAAAACATGTCAAATTGCCAAATAGCGTTTGAATTTGAGTTCCTCATAGTTGAATTTGCAAAGTGCCAAAAATTGGAGATATTTTGGATAGGAACTGTGGAGGGACCCACCTGTCATTGAGAGGGGGAGGGAGTAACTTACTGCTTAAGTTTCAGTCTCTGTGTATCGACTCACAGCCGTGGTATTAGCTTTAAAGATGTGGAGACATTACCTATTGGGAAATCTAGTTCATCTCTACACCGACCACAAAAGTTCAAAGTACATATTCACTCAGAAAGAGTTGAATATGCGGTAGAGGAGATGGTTGGAGCTGATCAAGGACTATGAGATTGAAATTCATTATCATCCGGGCAAGGCAAATGTGGTTGCCGTTGCACTCGGCTGGAAGTCTCATATTCATAACCTGACCATTACGGCGATGGAAAAGGAAGAACCAAGTCTTTACTTGGTTCCATATGGAGCTTTACATAATCTGGCTCTCATACCTACAATAAGAGAGGAGGTCATGGAAGCTCAAAAGAAAGACAAGGGCATGGCTCATATCAGAAGGAGATTGAAGAACGGGGAGATGAAATGTTTCCGGTTAGATGATGAAGACACCCTATGGTTCAAGAACCGGATAGTCGTACCCTGTGATATGAGGCTGCGGAAGAAAATTTTGGATGAGGCTCACTTATCCAAATTTTCTATTCATCCGGGCAGCAACAAGATGTACCAAGAATTGAAGACTAAATTTTGGTGGACCCGGATGAAGAGAGAGGTTGCTAAATACGTATCAGAATGTGATACATGTCGGCAAGTTAAAGCCGACCACATGAAGAAGGCGGGAACCTTACAACCGCTGAGTGTCCCAGCATGGAAGTGGGAGGATATTAGTATGGACTTTATTGTTGGACTACCTTTCACGGTTAATAAGCATGACTTGGTTTGGGCAATCGTGGATTGGCTAACCAAATCAGCCCATTTCATCCCGGTGCATACGGGATACCATGCCAAGAAGTATGCGGAGCTATATATTGCAAGAATATTATGCCTACATTGAGTTCACCGAACGATCATCTCCGATCGAGGCGCATTGTTCGTTGCTCGTTTCTGGGAGCAGCTACATGCATCGCTGGGGACCAAATTGATTAGAAGCTCTGCATATCATCCTCAAACCGATGGGCAAACGGAGAGGGTGAACCAAGTTCTCGAAGACATGCTTCGAGCATGTGCCATTCACCACGGTAAGCGATGGGACGATCACCTACCGTTGGCGGAATTCGCTTATAACAATGGGTATCAAGCGAGCATCAAAATGGCACCGTATGAAGCTCTCTACCGCCAGAAGTGCCGCACACCCTTGAACTGGTGTGAATCTGGCGAGAGAGTGATTTACGGGGTTGATCTCGTAAATGAAGCTGAAGAGCGGGTAAGGCTTATCCAAGCAAATCTTAAAGCCGCTCAGTCCAGACAAAAGAGCTATGTGGATAAGAGACGTCGTCCTCTGGACTTCCATGTTGGGGACCACGTATACCTCCGCGTATCTCCTATGAAGGGCATCCACCGATTTGGAGTGAAAGGAAAATTAGCTCTGCGTTTCATTGGTCCCTTCGTCATCATTGAAAGGTGTGGACCCGTAGCATACCGTTTGGAGCTGCCGGCAGCCTTAGCCGGAGTTTAGAACGTCTTCCACATATCTCAATTGTGGAAGTGTTTGAAAGTTCCAACGGAGATTCTCACGGAAGGCATAGCATATTTGAAGCCGGACCTCACATATGTTGAGCATCCAACCTGGATAATTGATGAAAAGACTCGCGAAACCAGAAATCGGATGCTGTGATTTTTCAAGGTGCTATGGGAAAATCACACATCCGACGAAGCTACATGGGAAAGCGAGGAATATTTACAACACAATCATCCGGAGTTGTTAGAGGCTTATACTTAGTAGTTGTCCTCTCCATTTTGTCCTTAATCATGAATCTCGGGACGAGATTCTTTTTAAGGGGGGAGGAATGTAAAAGTCCCAAAACATGTAAATAGAAAACTTGAGCTATGAATAAAAGTTGAGTTTATATTCAAGAAATGGGACTTACAAAAACTTTTGTGTTACTCATGAAAGTGTGGGCATGTGCAATAAAACCTTGAATTCAGTTTGAATTAAGAGGGTCACTTCAAAAGGAAGAAGGGCATTTCCAAAAGAGGAAATTCAAACTGTTGTTTGAGAAGTTGCATTTGCAATGGCCAACTCAAAGATCAGAGGGCATATTTGAATTCCTCAGGTCCAAATTATGAGGGAGGCAAATTTTGAGCAAATTTGGAGGTGCATTGATATGATTATCAAAGGGACTTGTAAATTTCATCTAAATTTGAATTCAAATTTGAAACTGAGGCAAAACATGTCAAATTGCCAAATGGCTTTTGAATTTTAGTTCCTCATAGTTGAATTTGCAAAGTGCCAAAAATTGGAGATATTTTGGATAGGAACTGTGGAGGGACCCACCTGTCATTGAGAGGGGGAGGGAGTAACTTACTGCTTAAGTTTCAGTCTCTGTGTATCGACTCACAGCCTAATGCAGGCACTTCCACTCCCAAGCAAGGCCACCCCCGGACGGGCGGGTGAACCCTCCTGCTCACCCCAAGCCTCAAGTCGAGTTGTGAATCACCGAGAGCCAATTTAGGAATTTTCCTTCGGAGGCCGCAACCCGACCTTCCGGTACGCAATCTAGAAATTCTTCTTCCATCCTCAATCTTTGGTCCCGAAATTAGGCACAGAGGAGCTAAGCTAGATGGCAGTGATCTCCTCTTTTCAAACCTAGCCTAGAACCGAATGGTTACAGCTAATTTCGAGCTTTTCGAGCGGCGATCATGGCGGGAACCGCCGGGTGCATGGTGAGACCCCATCTCGAGCCGTTACCGATCCAGTTTGAACCAAAGCCGAGCACCCCCATGACTCACTGGTGCTTTAGAGCAAATCCCCCGAGCCGTTGGCGGGCTAGGGTGCTCGGGCCACGGTGCCGAAGCCTCACCGAGGTGTGCGCACGTCGCCGACCGGTTTCCGATCGCCGGCAGCCCGAGGGCACCACACCATTGGATTGCTCGTCCCTGAAAACCCCCAGGCAGCAAGTACCGAGCTGGGAGACGGCCAGGAAGCCGACTCCGGCGAGCTCCGACGAGTTTCCAGCGAGGGGGCGGCGCGGGAAAGAAAACGGCCCGAGGAGGAAAAAGGTCCGGCGGGACCCGCGTGTCAGCGATGGAGGGTTTAAACTGCTGATCAGCTGTGTCCGCGGGATCCTTTGCGACAGCGCGGGAAGTATTCTGTGGCCCCGTGTGGCGTGATCCCAGCAGCTGACACGTGTAGGATGGACCCACTGTCAGAGTTTGAACATTTCCCGAATTAATTTGAATTCCAGATTTAGTTCAAACTTTAGAACCTCATAACTTTTGCTAGGAAGCTCCAAATTTAGTGATTAAAATTGGTTTGAATTCAGGATGAAAAAACCTCTCCAAATATGCAACCCAATTTGCATGAAAATCAATAGAAAATTCTGGAAAATTCTTTAAAGCTTTTCAGCAAAAGAATTTTTGAGGGAGTTTGGTTCATCCAAAAATTCCAAAATTTTGCCAGGATATTCCTTAGGATGTTAGGAGACTCCTGTAAAAGTTTCAGATCATTTGGATTTGAATTATTTAGTGTAATTCTAAATTCAAGTTTCTGTATTCAAATGAATACAGAAACATTTTCAGGAAATTTCCAAAACATGGAAATTCAGTTCTGGCCATTCCTTAGCTCCAAAAATTCTAGGAAAATTCAGGAATACTCCCTGAGCTATGTATGAAATTATGGTTCACTTGGATTTGCATGCAAGTGCAAGTTTAAGCAGAATTATTTCCTTTATGCCTAAATGCTTAGGGAATTGTTCTGGGTGACCTAATCAGTGAAACATTCTGAATTTTGGTCCAGAGGACTTTCTTGTGACAAGGAACTCACAAGAAAATTTCCTGCTCCATTGGAGTACTGGATCAGTAGTGTTCTGTTCAACCAATTAGGTGATCCCCACCCAAGTGATGAACCTCACTTCTCACTTGATGATAGTGCTTAGACACACACCCAAACCACCACCCCAGTGTCATTTTAAATTCTTGAACAGAGTTCCAGTTTTAAACTTGTCTTTAGCACTTGTTAATAAAAGTTTTATAATTAAACATGTATGCATATTCATAACGTGTAGTGATAAAACGTGGGAAGGGAAGAAGGAGAAGTTGAGCTTGGATCAAGAAGCAAGAAAGCGGTGATTCAGCTTCAAGGCAGCAGCAATTAACTTCATAATCATCTGACTTTAGTCACCTGCAAAACCAAGGCAAGCCCCGGTTTGCATTTAAGTTGTTTTCTCAAGTTTTTACTTTGTTCACTACTATGGGTCTAAGTTTGCATGTGCATTAGGTCAAGGATATTTTACACTCCAAATGCAAGACCAAATGAACCTTGCATTTAAGGGTAGAAAGGGACACCGCTGTAGAATAATGCCGTGCTAAATAGTTTAGGACATCTGGTAGAAGACGGGTAGTTGGAATCTACTCGCGAGTGATAGATGGGATTACACGGGGGTAGTCGGAAATAAGGCAAACTAAAGTTTACATTTCTAATGATGAGACCGGGCAGCGGGGTTAGGCAGTGACAAGACGAGGTCTTGGTCGAGTAGCTCTGCCTGTGTCGGTTAAGGACCGAAGCGTGTGCAGCCCCGCTGAGCAAGTTTTGAGTTGTGTACCGGAAGCTTACTGATATATGGGAACCAGGAAACCGATGTACCAGGTTCACTGGGTTGTAGAGGCATACCACATCGTCTCGTTAGACCTATGAGCCCAAGACGGCGCGACCGGTTCTACAGTCTAGTGTCCTGCGAAAGGTTGCCACATACGACATAATGAAGGACGCTAGAGTTGGGTCTTCAGAGGCGGGCGTATGTGTCGAGTTATCCGGGTAGTGTTTGATTTGAATCACCGTCCCTCGCGGTTATGAGTACCGCTTGCTCACTGTGTTGTGACGTAGTAAGCAAGTTGTGTGGGAACAGTTTGGAAAAGTATAATTGCTGCTATGATTATGTTAAACTGCATGAAAACCCTGTTTGAAGTAGAGATAGAGCAAACTAAAGTTATTTTCCACCTTGGGACAAGTAACATTGGAATGAAGCGTTTCTTGTTTGATTGTGGAGTTCCAATGTTGCTGGGCGCAAGGTCACTACTATTATGGCTAAAAATTTGAAAGTTAAGGATAAACTCGTAGGCGAGTCTTTTCGCAAATGACAGGCTTAAGTCTTAGGTTACTTTCATTTAGAGTTTCATGTCTTAGGAGAGACGGTTAAGTCTTGCTGAGCCTTTGTGCTCACTCTTTCTATATAAGTGGTTTTGCAGGTAAACCTCGACGCTATAAAGAGGGTTGTCCGGTGAGACTCAGGAACTTCTGAGTCATGTCACACTTGGAGAACCTAGCCGCTGCCATGTCTGTGTGTTGCTAGCGAGAGGAGTCCACGGGCTGGACCTCTTCTCGAGTGCTTCTTAGATATTCAACGTGAGCTGTTTATAGACTTCCGCTGTAGCTATTTTATGTAAATTATTTACAAAGAACAATTGTAAGCTTCTGCTTTTGATTTATGTAATACAGGATTCCTTATATGTGTGCTGTTCGGTGCCACATAACACGGCACCACCCAATGCGATCCTCGGGCGAGGCGGCACGGCCCCGTGATCGGGACCGGGCCCTCTCACATGTCAATGAGCCAGAAAAACTTGCAATTGAAGTTTCAGTGCACAGTCTCTATTTCTCCTCTCTGATTCACTCGGGCAGACCGAAGGCTCCTCACCTTGCAACACCGAGACACGGCGCGTGCCACCTCCCAGAGATTTCCCTCACGCTGGCGAGTTGTTTGCGTGCCTCCTTCACCTCTAGCTGTGCTCCTCTTTGCCACAGCACCGAAGACACGGCTCTGCCCTTCTCTCATGCAAGAACCGAACAGAGACACACCGCCACTGCTTTTATCGATCGTGAGCTGACTTTCTCTCATGTGCAAAGCCCCAGGCAGTAGCAAAACCGCACCACAGTCTCCTCCACGACCTCCTCGGACCACAACCGAGTGACCTCGGCCTCCACAACTCCGCACACACCGAGTTTCCGCGGCGGCCGAACTACAACCGAAAGGAGGTTGCCGTGGACAGCCTCACCAGTAGCTTCTCACACCTGAACAAGACCACCTTTGGACGCGCCAAGGTCTCACGCTGCTCACCTCCAAAGCGTGGCTCGAGTGGTGGATCACTGCCGACGAATTTCCGATTCTTCGTCCAGCCGGCGCAAAACAACCCGCGGGTATGGAACATCAAAATTCCTGATTGATTATTGTTTAGAGGCCACCGAATTACAGTCACATGAGCTAGACTTGCTTAGCAACAATTCTTTTTTGGAACCCTAGCATGAAACCCTTGGTACATGTCCTATTTGCAGTTTTTTTCATCGGCGGCCGTGCCAAACCATGTCGGGTGCACGGTGCAACCCTAGTTAGAGACATCCCCGAGCTGTTTTGATGGCATTTCGACCTTCACTATCAACCACCGGTGATCTAGGGCTTGGAAACCGAAGGTTGGAGGGTTTAGGGCGTTGGGTTGGCGCCGCCGAACCTTCACCGAGCCGCTGCACCATTGCGAGATATGTTGGAGGCTTCGCCGGTCCGGGGAAACCCTCCGACCATGTTCCTCGCATGATTCTAGGGGCTAGCGGCGAGTGAGAGGACGGGAGGAGGCCGGGAGGCCGAAATCTGGCGAGCTCCGGCGGCGCGGGCGCGCGGGGCTGCTGGAGGTTGAAGAAGCTGCTCGGGCCCGCTGTCAGTGAGAGGGGGATTAGAGCTGGGATTTTCTGCGGCCTTGGATCACTTTGTGACAGCGCGGGAAGAAACCTGTGGCCCTGTGTGTCTTCGTTTCATATAGTGACACGTCGCCCTGGACCCATAGCCAGCATTTGAACTTTTCCCTGAATTAATTCAAATGCCAGATTTGATTCAAACTTTGGAAGAGCATAACATTTGCTAGGAAACTCCAAATTTAGTGATTCAAATTGGGTTAGATTCAGATTGAAAAACTTTATCTAAATATGCAACCCAATTTGTATTAAAGTCATTATTTAGTTCTGGAAAAGTCTTTAAAGCTTTTCAGCAAAAGAATTTTAGAGGGAGTTTGGTTCATCCAAAAATCCTCAAATTTGCCAGAATATTCTTTAGGATGTTATGGAACTCCTGTAAAATTCTCAGCTCATTCCAAGTTGATTTGATTAGGATAATTCAGATTTCAATTTGCTGTGTTCAAAAGAATACAGAAACATTTTCAGAGAATTTCCAAAATTTGAAAATTCAGTTCTGGGCAATTCTTCACTCCAAAAATCCTAGGAACATTCATGCAGTCTCTATGAACTATAATTGAAATTGTAGGTCACTAAGTTTGACATGAACATGTGAGTTACTTCAGAATTAATTCCTTTTTGCTTAATTTCTTAGAGAATTGTTCTGAATAAACCACTCAGTGAAAAATGCTAATTTTTGGTCCAGATGACTTTCTTGTGACAAGGAACTCACATGAAAATTTCAGCTCCATTGGAGCTCTGGATCATCACTGTCCTTTTTAACCTCGTTAGATGATTAAAACACAAGCGATGAAAAGCATTTAGCAATTGATCATGTTGCTTAAACCCAAACCTTAGCACTAGTGTCATTTTAAATTCTTTAACAGATTTCCAGTTTCTAACTTGTCATATAGAACTTGGTGGCAAAAACTTTACAACTAAATACTTATGCATATTCATAACGTGTAGCATAGACGTAAAGATTGTGAAGCAATTAAAGGGGAGATCAAAGAGGGAGGAAAGCATGTGATCAAGACTCAAGTGATTGTAATCTTAGTCACCTGAAAACAGGCAAGCCGCGGTTTGCATTCGAGCAGTTTTATAAAGTATTTCCATTTCTAGAGATCATAGCTTTGAATGTTTGATTGCATTAGGTCTAGTCGATATTGAAACCCAATTGCATGACCAGATTTCCTAAGAGAGAAAGGGTAGATGTAACACCCTCAATTTCACTACCATGCATTGCATACATTTTTCATGTAGAGGAGCATTTAAAAAGATGTAGAAATGGAGAAAGGAGTATAGAAATGGAGGGAGAACCACAGAAATAGAGAAAGAACCATATAAATGGAGAAAAGAACCATAGAAATGGAGAAAGGAACATAGAAATGGAGAGAAGTGGAAATAAGATAGCTAAATTGAGCCATCCCAAATTTCCCGAAAATTCCCCAAATTCCACTTTTGGGGGGAATTTTCTCCCAAATTGGCCATAGCCTTGAGGAGGGGGAACCCTAGGACTCTTTGGTTGAGTCCCATCTTGCTAGGACTCTTCCTTTTTCCCCTTATAAATACAACCCCCAGCCCCCCTATTCCTTTGGTCGTCGCCCCCCTGCCCTCCAACTCGCCGAGTTTCCCACTGCCCTCCCCAACTCGCCGAGTCCCCCCCCCCCCCCCCCCGCCGGAGTTTGGCCGCTGTTGAGCCCCGTCGTCGAGACCCACCGTCGAGCCCTGTCACGCTTCGCCGTCGCCAGAGAAGAAGCCCGACGTTCTGCCCTCCCATAATTCTCTGCAGAAAAATCCCCCGCTGCTGCCTTTGCTAGGACGGAGGCCCTGCCGCAAGGAAAAAGTGAGGTAGGTCTTCATTACCCCTCTTACGACGTCTCCGCTTTGTCTACGCACCCATTTTCTTCATCCCTTTGAGCAGAAACTTTTGGCGTGTGGACAGATCATTTTTTGGTCGATTTTTTACGGTAGAATTGATCTACATCTTGTGTCAAGATCGTCACCACATCCACACTTGATCCCTACACCCTTGTTCATCATAAAACCCCATGAAAGCCCATTAAAACATGCAAGAACACATACAAACTTGTTTTATAAAACTGCACTATAGGATTTGCATTCATCTACCCATTGCATCTTCAGTAAAGTTTGTGCATGATGATTGATTGCTGTAAATTTTGTATGTGTGTGGTCGTGAGTAGAAGGACAAGCTCAAGAGGCCGTCTATGGGGAACTACAGCACCAAGACTTTGAGACACTTGAGCAACACGAACCACGGGAGCAAGGCAAGTGCCCCTTGACCATATTGATCCCATGTTTTCGAAACTGTTTTGCTTGTGAAAACACGTATGCTTGAGTCAACTTGATGGGACACACTTTTTATAGGAGTTAACTAGTTTCGTTAATCATCTTTGTCGCCGGGAAAGTTGATGAGTCGGGTATGGTCGTTTTTCCTTTTTTGCTTCGTTTAATTTACGGGATACGGGAAGCTGAAATAAAACATGGTTAGCTACTGCACTCATATGAATAATTATGATGATAACTTGATGATGTTAATGAGCATTGAATCGGGGAGATCTAGGCAAGAATTGTTCGTGGATGTTGCTCAATGATATGGTGGTTTTCTTACCGTAGATCTAAGGACCAGTTAATGCGAGCACATGCCAGGAAAACTGTTCCACCACAAGGCCAAATATGGGTGCGGCTTAGCTGACTAATTAGGTGTGTTTCTAGCTTGTTATGGACCATTGGATGGTGCGGAGAATGAGAGTCTAGAGGGACTTGCCCTAGGAACTGCATGGCACAAGAGGGGGCCCGTGGGTGGGAGAATGGAGATTCGAGCCTGCCGGTGAAACCTCAGTGGGTCCGTACATCCTAGTAGCCTCATTGTAAAGGATATTTTTTATCTCTTGGCCATACACAGACGGTTGTGTACTGGTATAATGGAGGTTCTTTCTAGTCGCCGACGGGTGACGAAATCATAAACTTGTGGGTAAAGTGGTGCCACCTCTGCAGAGTGTAAAACTATCATGATAGCCGTGCTTCCTGTCACAAGCACCTGGCCAACTTCCATGACTATAGGCAAAAATGAATATGGATATTTGGGTATGGTCATTGGGATTGGTTTTGGGACTGTTTTGGGTCATGAAAATGAGTTTGGTTTCAGTTATATGAAAATGAGATGGTTATGAATATTTATGAGTATGAGATGAACTTGAGAAAGATTGTTGGCTGGTTGAAGCATGATAAATGGTGAATTATGATGAAAGAATGTTGCTGAATTACTTGGTGATGATGGGATTAAACTCACCTAGAAATAGTTATGTTTTTACTATGTTTATGAAACAAAATCTGCTTGCTGCAATGAGCCTTTTTTATTGCCTACCTTGTTGTAAGCTACATGTCATACTTTTCCCGCACTTGCTGAGTATGAAATGTACTCACCCTTGCATTCTCACATATACATCAGCTACAGGAGAAGAGTACTTCTAGGAACATGTGGAGTACTAGGCGTGCCAACTACCGTCAACATGCCTGTGGAGTTGAAGTTGGAGCCTGCTGTCTTTAGTGATTTTCCGCTGTCTTTTAGAGTCTTCTGCTGCAAGAATAAGCTAGATATTCATGAGTGAGACATTGAGTCATTGTAATAAAGTACTTAAACACTACTCCTGGTTATATTCTGAATTCAGTTTGTGGAGTACATATGTATGTGTGATGAACATCCTGGGCACACATATGCATTCACTTGGCTCATTTTTCAGAACCGGGTGTCACAAATTGGTAACAGAGCCACATTAACCGTTGGATGCATGCCTAGGTAGAATGGAACTCTAAAACATATAGGAGAATCCCTCTAAACTTCTATTTTCGAAAATTTCTTACTGCTGCTCTTTAATCGTCAATTCAGCCACCGCAAAGTGCTATTTTCAGCCCCTCTTTTTCTCTTCTTTTGGATAGAAACACTTTTGCTTTCTTGCTTCATAGCTTTTGAAGTTTTTGTGTTATTTTCTTATTCTCTAAAGTTTCTCATGTCTTATTTATAGATGCCGTTAACTAGGAGCACAACACACATAAGGACTCGTCCACCACCACTTGAGTGCACTTAACCCCATTGAGGTGTCCGATGGACCATATTGGGAAGAGGTGAAGATCGAACCCCATGAGAAAGATGAAGTCAGTAGCTCTATGCATGAGGAAGAGGATCCTAAAGAGGTTGAACCAATCGAAGACGACATGGACACTAATCCATAAGAAGAACAGCAGTATTGGTACGCACCTCAGGAGGAATTTCACGAAGGCTTACACCCAGCGGAGCCTCATGAAGCTATGTCAGAAAGAGATGAATCCGAAGAGGAGCCACCCCCTGCTGAGGCCGAGAGTGAAGGTGATGAACGGGCCAACCGTTCAGTTCCAGAGTTCTGGTCCGACGGGATGGAAGGAGGACACATACCCAAGGAGCTTAGAGAATTCCTGGATTGCTGCACATTATACCCGTAGTATCTCATCAAGAAAGTCCCTCGTCTCGGACATGAAGAGTGGAAGACTGAGGTAACCATCCTATCTAACGGTAGGGTTATCACCCAGCACTTCACACTCACATGGAGAGCTACAAGAGCAGAATCTATTGATGATGCTGCATGGGATGCACTCACCGGACCGTGCTACGCTTTCCGTGAGCAGCTTGAGAACACTACCTTTGAGCTGCACCCGTATCGGAAGAGTGGTACAAGGGAGATCATTGGACCCCATGAAGGAGCTCTTTCCAACCCAGAAGCTGCTGACAAGTTGCAGAGGTTGCTCATGGAGTTAGGAAACCGCTACGCAAGCGCACAAGAAGAGATCTGCCACCTCCGCAAGAAGCTGTACTTGCTGGAAAAACAAGAGGAGACTCGTGCCAACGCGGGAACAAATGGAGCACCAGCGTCATCTATCCCTACATGGACTTCCGACTCACCATGGCGTGCGCCCATGTATGGACCACCCCCGTCACACGGCGAGAAAAGCACAGGTTCTCACGATTAAGTCTAGGTTTCCCATTGAATAAAGTTGTAGTAAGAACGCTTAGATTGCAGTAGCTTGAATAAGAGTGGTGTGCTGAATTTTTATGATGATTGCTTGTGTTTGTGTGCTTGGTGTGAGTTGTGGGACGCTTCGGCTAATGTCCACATCCACACATACTGGAGAGATGTGAGTTGCTTCGGCACTTGTTCACATCCTCATATAGGCTGAAATTAATAAAAGAAGCTGCTTAGTTCATACACCTTGATGCATATAGTTGGGGGATCAATTTAAATTTCTATTTCCTACGCTACTCTCTAACAGATGGCGAGGGAAAATTCAAACCACCAACGAAGGAACACTCGTGGTAACAACGAACCACATGAGGATGGCAATGTGGAAGGTCCTGAAAATGCTAACCCCGGGGCTGATGCAAACAACCTTCAAAGGTTGATGGCTATGCAGAACCAGCTCATGCAAACTATGATACAAACGTTGGGTCAGCTGCAGGCCAACAACAACAAAAATCCTAACCCCATTCCTGCACCCCCACCGTCGCCACCGCCACCACCGTCGGCTCACAATAGATTGGGCCGCCTACTTTTGCACAAGCCAATGATCCAATGGAGGCCGATGATTGGCTGAAGTCTATGGAAAGGAAGCTTTCTATTGTCCAGTGCAATGATCGGGAGAAAGTTCTTTTCGCATCGCACCAGCTTATGGGAGCAGCCGCTGATTGGTGGGACACTCTTTGCAGTGCTCATGTCAACCAGGAGGCTATCAATTGGGCTAAATTCAAGGAGAGTTTCTGCTCTCACTATGTCCCTGAAGGAGTCATGATGCTTAAAAGGCAAGAGTTTGAAGGTCTCCGTCAAGGAAGGAAGAGCGTGAATGAATATCTCAACAAGTTCACGCAGCTGTCAAGGTATGCTCCAGAACATGTCAACTCGGATCACAGGAAGCAGTACTTGTTCATGAGAGGATTGAACAATGAAATTCAAGTTCAGCTGCTCAACAATGATTATGCAGACTTCCAAAAGCTCGTTGACAAACCTATAGTGGTAGAGAGAAAGATCCGTGAGATTAAACAAGAGGTAAAGAGAAAGATGCCATATCAAGGACAGCCTCAAGGGAGCAATGTACGCCCCCGCTACATGCCACCAGCTGCACCGCACTATGGCTCGTCCGCTGCTACTTCCCGTCCTGCAAATCCACCTCGCTCTAATCAGCCACCGCCGCAACGCCCTGTTGTGCAAGCACCCCGTTTGTCTATGCCTCCTGTGCCCCGTCCCAACATGGGTGCCTATGCTCAAAACCAGCCTCGCCCAAACATTCCTGCTGTTATGGGCAACAAGGCATGTTTTTCATGCGGAGAGGCAGGATACTTTGCAAATCAGTGCCCGAAGAAAGGCCTTGGACAGCCAAGCAACGCACCTAAGCAGAACCCACGGCCGAATGGCGGAGCTATTCAAGGTAATCGTGGACAGTAGAACTATGCTCGTGGCAATGTGAATCGCGTCTACACTGAGGAAGCACGACAAGCTGAGGATGTCGTGATTGGTATGTTTCTCGCCAACTCCAACCCAGCCACTGTTTTATTTGATTCCGGAGCATCGCATTCATTCATCTCGTCCAAATATGTTGCCAGGTATAACCTGCCCATAACAAACATGAAACAAACTATGTTGGTTAATTCTCTCGGTGGATAGATGAGGACTAATGTAGTATGTCCAAAAGTAAGCCTTAAAATAAGGGGGGTAGACATTCTTGCCAACTTTATCGTCTTGGATTTCCAAAGGATTGACATAATACATGGAATGGATCGGTTAAGCATGTACAACGGAGTAATTCAATGTGCTTAGAGGATCGTGCAGTTGACGAGTGAGAACGGTACTCATATTGAGTTTGAGGCAGTCCAACGTATAACGGAGAAGGCAGTGTTGAACCACATCAAAGAAGCGACATTAGAAAGCATTCCGGTGGTTCGAGAATATTCAGATGTGTTCCCGGAAGAACTTCTAGGTATGCCACCTGACCGAGATATTGAATTTGCCATTGATTTAGTACCCGTAAGTGCACCTATAGTGAAGAGGCCATATCCGATGCCTGCTAATGAATTAGTTGATTTCAAGAAGCAAATTCAGGAGCATCTAGATAAGGGTTTTATACGCCCAAGCTCGTCACCTTGGGGAGCCCCCGTGCTTTTCGTGGATAAAAAAGATGGGACCCAAAGGATGTGCGTGGACTATAGATCTCTCAACAAAGAAATGATCAAGAATAAGTACACGCTGCCCCACATAGAGGACTTATTCGATCAAATGAAAGGTGCCTGGATTTTCTCCAAGAACTATCTTCAGCTGGGATATTTTCAGCTGAAGATTAAGCCCTCCAACATACCCAAAACTGCATTTCGAACACGGTATGGTTCATATGAGTATACCATTATGTCTTTTGGGTTAATGAATGCACCTGCATACTTTATGTACCTCATGAATATGGTCTTCATGGAGTACTTGGACAAGTTTGTCGTGGTTTTCATCGACGACATCATGGTGTATTCAAAAAGCAAGGAAGAACATGAAGAACACTTGAGATTGACATTGCAGAAACTGCGAGAGAATCAATTGTATGGTAAGTTCAGCAAGTGTCAGTTTTGGCTAAAGGAGATATCGTTCCTAGGCCACATCATCTCTAAGGGAGGAGTATCGGTTGATCCTGGAAAAGTGAGGGATGTTTTGAAGTGGAACCAACCGCAGAATGTGATGGACATTCAGAGTTTCCTTGGGATGGCTGGATACTACCGCCGGTTCATCAAGGATTTCTCAAAAATAGCGAAGCATATGACTGAATTGCTCATGAAAGGCAAAACATTTTAGTGGAAAAAAGCATGTCAAGACAGCTTTGAGTAGCTAAAGAAGAGATTAACAACAGCGCCGGTTTTGGTATTGCCGGACATGAGCAAGAGTTTTGACGTGGCCCCACAGCCTCATCGAGCCAGAATCACGCTGAGGGGTGCTGCGTTGCACAGCACCGGATAACGCACATCAAATATACAAAGCGGAAGCAAAGTTTTATTACATAAACAGGTTTATGAACATTTGTACATCAAGATATGTTCCGTCTACACTCACGGGCGTAGACTACGCATCGAATTCACGTTCAGCCCATGAACGTGTCCCCGCTAGCACGCACACACACTAACACAGCGGCGTGCACAACTTCCACTCGATGGGGTTTCCCTCTTGGGGTTCCGTCTCTTCCTCGGGAGTCCCTTCCTCATAAACCCCTGCAAAAGCATCAAACACAAGCAGTGAGCACGATGGATCAGCAAGTCTGACCCGTCTCTCCTATAAATGAAACTTCTACATGAATGGTTTTAGGGTACATGAGGAAAAATAAGTTGCAAAGGACTCGCTTAATTATTGGGACCTTACTTTCAAGTTTTAGCAGCAGGTTGTGGAGAACCTTACACTAAGACACATGAGAGAGCCGCAATCAAACAAGAAATGCATTTCTCTCATGTACTTTGCCCAAAGTTGAAAAGAACTTTAATTAGCTCTAAACTACAACAAGACATTAACAAGCAAGGTATATCTTTCAAATCAGCAAACTTTTAACATGTATCTAGCCTGTTCTTTCTACGTCACGGTACAGTGAACAAGTGGTACTCACTGACCGCGAGGGACGGCGATTAGAATCGATTTACACCTGCAGAGTTACCCGAATAACCCGTCAGCCAAATATTGAACCGGTCTTATCGTCCCGAGCAAGAGGTCTCTGCACACGCATCCGCAGTGCCGCCAGCCAATTTACACCTCAAGCTCTCAACCTACCCTCTGAATGACAGGCAATGCCTCAATACCCAGATACCCTAGTTACATCGGTTTCCCGGTTCCCATATAGCCGGTAGGTCTTCGGTATTGTTCTAGCTTGTTCAACAGGCCCGCACACGGCTCGGTCCTCAATCGACACAAGCGGAGCTATGGCACCCAGGGCCCAAAGTCCTGCTGCCCTTACTCTCCGCTCGGTCTCATTTTATTGCCATGTGTTTCATTTGCTATCTTTACCCGATCAATGTGCCTCTAGCCTATTCTCACGAGTAGTTCCGACTACTCGACTTGTACCGAATCCTACACTATTTTACCATTGCAGTAGCAAACAAGGTTGCCAAACCTAATCCCAACCCAGGGTTTTCTTGGCTATGCATTTGAGTTTCAAACAAGACTCTAATGCAAGAATTAAGTGGGTGCTCAAAGTAAGTTCTCAAAACAGTTAAAAATTTGTAAAAAGGGTTAATGAAAACCGGAGCTTGCCATAGCAACTACATATGATAAATACAATTATGTGTCAATTTAAATGCATTTGAATTGGAGTTAAACTTGTAAGGACTATAAGTCTTACTAGACAGACCTATTGACTCTGAAATTTTTACTGTGGTTTGGATATAACGTAAACAGAGTTTAGGATCAAAGTACACGTGTAAAGCTACCAGAGGGGGTGAATGGTAGATAAAAACTTTTCAGCGGAAGCAACAAAACACCCCTCAGCAGAAAACCGATCTGTTAAATAAACCGTGTGTGCGACTAATCTAAACGTGTTCAACTGTGACAAAACTAGTATACATTGTAGAGAATTAAGTCACTAAGACGTCACAACAAGAATCATGAAAAATCCGTTGAGAGAAACTCAAGTTACGATTGAAAGATCGAACTAAGGTCAATCTGTCCTACGCGAGAAAAACAGTTCTGGAATACTGCAAAGAAAATCGTGTAGATCAGAAACCACAAATTCAATGACCATGAAATTTTCACAGATGATAGATAATCAAGTTTTGAAGACAACCCAAAAATAATCACATCAATTGGATCTGTAAAACTCGAGTTATGATAAAACCACCAAAGAAAGGTAGTGCTGAACAGAAACTCGACGAGAAAAACTTGTCTGAAACAAGTCGGATGAACAAGGCACAAAAGTTCCTTTAAAATACGAATTTTATTTATCAAAACACAAGAGGAACAGCCCCAAAGTCGTGCACCACAAGCTCTGGCCTCCCTTGCTTATATAACCAGCCCGAAGGCCAAATCAACTCAAACTAGGACTCCTACTCCTACTTGGATTCAAAGTAACTTTCCAATACTGCTTAGGACTCTTCTATACGCAGATAGAAGCAATCTTAAGACTTCCAAACACCTTAGAAATGTATCCCTCATTTCTAAAATAACTCAAATTCGTGACCCACACGAAATCCTATCATAACCAACTCAAAACTTTCCATATTTGAGTCAAACACGACTCAGCCGCAGCCTGAGTCCATAACCTAGTCGGTTGGACCTTTCCGACCGATTCTTTACGTCCACATCTCTACATCACGCCTTGGAACCATGCAGCCACGTCCATGCACTCCTTGCACACGTGCAAACATCTTCCAACGACGTCCAAGATACCTTCATACGCATTGTTCTTGATTCAAACATACTGAGCAACCTCCCGATCAACTCAACCACAATTCCTCCCGAACTTGGTTGTTGAACCTCATCTTCTCCCTAGGACTAGTTCAATGGATCCCGTCACCAGCCATGTCTTGAACTCAAGCAACACCTGCACATGAATAAACAACCAAAACTTCCGAGCACAAGTCCTCTACTTGACTCTCGTTAGTTCCGAAACTACAACATCTTACGTGAGCACCTCACATAAGCATGTTGTAAACCATAGCAAAATGATATCAGCCATAACCACCAAAATACACCAAAAACTTAGTAAAATAATACTAAGAAAACTTTCCGTAAGAGTAAAGCAAGTTCGAAATATTGCAAGTTAAAAGCAGAACCATTGCAATCAAGCTCTGAACCTTATCAAAGCTAACCGTACCTTGAACCGGAGCTTACCAAAGCTAGTCGGACCTAGCGCCGGAGCTTACTAAAGCTTAGTCGGACCTAGCACGGAACTTACCAAAGCTAGTCGGATCTAGCACCAGAGCTAGCAAAAACAAGTCGGACCTAGCCAAAATAAGTCAGACCTAGACAAAGCAAGTCAGACCTTACGTCGGACCTTGCCGGAGCTACCCAAAACAAGTCGAACATATCGCCGGACCTTGCAGGAGCTCGGACCTAGAGTCAGACCTTGTTAAAAAGGTGTTTTGGTAGTATTCAAAACTTTTATCGTCAAAGCCAATGTATTCAGCACAAATAGGTCTCACAATCTCCCCCTTGATGAATGCATTGACAACATCACTTAAAACCGAACATTGGCTTATTCACATGAAAAGTTTTGAAAACAATTTCTCCCCCTTTGTAAATCAGAAATAAAATGAGAAGAAAAACAAAAATACCAAAAATTCTCCCCCTGAGAAGAATCGTGCCAAGACACTTGTGAATGTGTGCAATGTGTGATCAATTTCTCCCCCTTTGACAATGTATTCAGCAAGGTACAAAAGAGAAATTTTAATTTGTTATGAGCACATTATAACATATACATATAAAACAAAGCTCATCCAAATCATACTATCAAGTAACTTACACTAACACATCAATGAGATACATAAAGTAGTGTAAGCCATGCTAGAGATCAAGTGTAATTTTCAATTTAAGCAAGTCATGATCTCACAAACTTAATTATTTCAAGACCTGAAAGCATGACACTTGTTGCTGCATTTTATTTAACATTTAAAGCACAAATTTTGATCTTATGAAATTTGCAAGAGATTATATGCAGCATCAGCCTTATTCTAACCAACCAAGCCAAGCCTATGTCATTTGACAGTCAAAAGCTTAAGGACATGGTTTTAGTCATACACAACTCCTTTCAAGTTCATATCTAAGTGCAATGATAAGCCATCTCAAAAGAAGAAGTGCGATGCATGCATATTCTCTTGATCTTTTCTCATTTTTTTATTCGAACATAAAACTCAACATGTGAGTTGATTACTTGATTAATTCTTTATGATTAAAAGCTCTTGTGAGCATGCAACAAGTTCAAAACAACAACAAAGTTCGACCATGACCAGATTTGGTGTAAGTAATTATTCCAATTACTAGACATTGTAAAAACTACAAAATGTATAACACGAGTAATGTAGTAAGAACTTTCAGCATGAAAAAGGAATCACAAAGTCATATATGCATGAAATACTATGCTCATATTATTTTAATTTCAGATTCACACATAGACTTCCCAAGTTTCAAAATTCTCCCTCAATTTAAGCCATGAGGATGCATAACCCCTATTTCACTATGAATATAACAAAAACGAGTGAAATCCAAAGGTTTTGTATAAATGTCAGCCAATTGTTGTTCGGTATCTACATGGTGAAGCACAATGTTCCCTTTTTTGACATTATCACAGAGAAAGTGATACCTAATGTCAATGTGCTTAGTTCTCAAATGTTGCACAGGGTTTTTAGCAATGCAAATGGCACTAGTGTTATCACAAAACAGTGGAACACTATCTAGATCAACCCTATAGTCCTTAACTGTTTGAACAATCCAAAGAATTTGTGAGCAAGCACTAGCAGCAGCTACATATTCAGATTCGGCTGTGGATTATGCAACTGAACTTTGTTTTCTAGAGGACCAGACAACAAGTGAATTACCAAGAAAATGACAAGCACCAGAAGTACTTTTCCTATCAATCCTACAACCCCAAAAATCAGCATCGGAAAAAGCTTTCAAAGTAACGGTTGAGGAAGAAGGAAGAAAAATGCCAAATTCTTGAGTTCCATGTAAGTACCTGAGAATCTTTTGATGGCTTGATGATGTGAAGCACATGGGGAGGCTTGAAACCGTGCACAAAGACATACGCTGAATTGTATGTCCGGTCTTGATGCCGTGAGATACAAAAGTGATCCGATCATGCTTCTATATTCTTTTTGATCAACGGGATCACAATCTTCATCAAGTTCAAGTGTTATTGCTGTTCCCATTGGTGTCCGAAGAGGCTTGCTTTTGTCCATGTTGAAGCGTCTTAGGAGATCTTTTGTATACTTTGTTTGATGCACAAAGGTACCCTCCTTGGTTTGCTTGATTTGCAGAAACAAAAAGTATGTGAGTTCTCCCATCATACTCATCTCAAATTCTGAACTCATCATAGCTGAAAACTTGGACACAAGATCATGAGAAGCACAACCAAATATAATATCATCCACATACACTTGAACGAATAATGAGTCATTGACATGCTTAAGCACAAAAAGAGTTTTATCAACCTTGCCCATGGTAAACCCCTTTTCAAGTAAGAATGTTTTTAACCTATCATACCATGCTTTAGGGGCTTGTTAGAGACCGTACAAGGCTTTGGACAGTTTGTAAACATGATTAGGAAAATTTGGATTTTCAAAACCAGGTGGTTGTTTGACATAAACCTCCTCATCTATGTAGCCATTAAGAAAAGCACTTTTAACATCCATTTGATATAGCTTAAAATCTTTAGATGCAGCAAAAGCTAACAAAATTCCTATGGCTTCTAATCTATCAACAGGAGCAAAAGTTTCATCAAAATCTAGACCTTCAACTTGTGTGAAACCTTGAGCAACCAACCTAGCCTTATTCGTAACCACAACCCCATCCTCACTTTGTTTATTTTTAAACACCCATTTAGTTCCAATTAAAGTGTGACCTTGAGGTGGAGGTACAAGTTTCCAAACATTATTTCTTTCAAAATTTTCTAACTCTTCTTGCATGGCAATAATCCAAGATTCATTAGTGAGTGCGTGTGATATATCTTTGGGTTCAAAAGAAGCAACAAAAGCAGAATGAGCATGAGAATTGGGGTCGAAAAACCTGGATCTTGTAACTCATTCATGCAAGCTTCCAATAATTTGTTGTGAAGGATGACTTTTAGAATCCGGAGGGGAGCGGACACTTCACAAGCTTCTTCTTCATGTTCATCACAAATAGATGAGCTTGTGACGTGACGAGGATCTGGACCAGCAATGGTGGTCATCGGTGCTGGCTGTGAATCAAGATCAGGAGCTGGAACAATGTCATTAGCTGCTGAATTTTCGGGCAGCAGCACCACTTCTTCCTCTTCTTTAACGAAAATACTCTCCCCCTGCGGATATGGATCTGGACCTACAATATTTGAACTAATACCTGGGCTAGCTTCATCAAAAGAAACCTCACAAGTCTCCACAATTTTGTTAGTATCAAGTAAAAGCACACGGTAGCCTCTAGTATGAGATGGATGACCAAGAAACATGCCATCAACAGATCTAGCTTCAAATTTATCAAGATTACCATGTTTCTTAACAAAGCATTTGCAACCAAAGACTCTAAAGTGTTTGACACTTGGCTTATGTCCAAACCTGAGCTCATATGGTGTTTTACCTAGCTTAGCACGCAAGAAAACATGATTTGAGACATAACAAGCGGTTGCAATTGCATCAGCCCAAAATTTCCTAGGAGTTTGATATTCATCAAGCATAGTCCTAGCCATCTCAACTAAGGTTCTGTTCTTTCTCTCTACAACACCGTTTTGTTGAGGTACATATGGTGAAGAAAATTGATGATCTATTGCATTTTCAGCACAAAAGTGATCAACCGATTGATTTTTAAATTTGGTTCCATTATCACTTCTGATTGCTCTTAAAGATCCTGGGTGATCAATTCATAATCTAAGTAATAAAGTTATAAAGTGACTAAAAGCTTCATTCTTAGATGCCATAGAGTAAACCCAAGAGTATCTAGAATAGTCATCAACAATCACAAGAACATACCATTTACCTCCGAGGATTGAACACGTGAAGGTCCTATGGTGTCGAGGTGTAAAAGTTGACCCGGTTCAGTTGTCATGGTCATTGTGAGAGGAGCATGTGAAACTGCAACCATCTTAGCATGTCTACAAGAAGAGCACACAATTTCTTTGTCCCCTTTAAGCTTAGGAAGCCCACGTATGCGATCAAGAGCACTAACACGCGTGAGATGATCAAAGCCTACGTGACCAAGTCTACGATGCCAAAAATATAAATCTTTGGAATCATTTGCAACTAGACATCTATGCTTAGAGGAAGACATATCAAAATCAGCTTTAAAAACTCTTCCAAACTGAGACATGTTAAAAATAAGCTCACTATTTGAACCTACAACTTTGCAGCAGTTTTTATTGAAAATAATTTCCAGATTTTCATCTAGCAATTGTGAAACAGAAAGCAAGTTGTATTTCAAATTTTTGACAAGTGCCACATCCTTCATAGTGTAGTGATCATTTACTCTAACCGAACCCTTAGCAATTATAGGAGTTGAAGAATTATCGGCAAAAGTAACATTCTCTACACGTGACACAAAAGAGAGAGAGGAGAACCATTCTTTGTTACCGGTCATGTGGCGTGAGAAACCTGAATCCACAATCCAAATGTTCTCTTTCCTCAAGCGTGTAACCTACATAGAAGCACAATACATCGATGACTCAATACTGGGGTTAGTTAAAAGGCATTTAGGAATCCAGTACTGAGTCACACGATGTCTAGCAGGAATAACATGCGAAAGCTGAGATAAAACAGCAGGTTTATGAGTCAAAGTTGAGATTTTTTGTTCTTAACTACTGACCTATGAGGTGTTACTTGTGTAGCACGAAAATCAGTAGCTCCGGAGGCAAAAACAGAAGGTCCGGAGGCAAAAACTGAAGCTCCGGAGGCAAAAACTGAAGCTCCGGAGGTAAACTTTGAATATTTCTGACTCATAACAGCAGGTTGCATGTTCCTGACATTCAGTTTAGTATGTGCACCAAATTTCGAATGAGAGTTATAAGATCTAGCTTGCATTCTTTCCTTTTTATGTTGTTTAGCTAGTCTATAACAAAAATCTATGACATGACCATCTCTACCACAATAGGTACAATGAAATTTAACTTTGTGTTCATGTCTAGATGAGCATGCAGTATACTTATTTGAACCCGAATGTGACAACACTCCTGCAGATTTAAAAACCACTTCTTTTTGTTTAGGAACTGTTTGAATCAAACCACTTCCTAATGATTTTACAATTTTAGGTGGATGTTACATAGCATGAGCATGTAAATCAAAACCAAAACCAGTTTTATCATTGCAAGACTTGGAAGAATTCAGCAGCAAGTTTAGGTTCTTATTCCCATTACAAAACCGATCTAATGTCTTATGCATGTTATCAAGTTTATTTGATAGATCAAGGCAATTTTCACTTGAAGTTTTTCCTTTTAATTTGCAATTGGAACAATATTTAGCTTCATGAGAACGTAAAACATTGTTCAATATAGAAATTTCTTTCATAGCATCTTGTAGTTTCTTATCAAGATCATCGCAAGTAGAACAATGCAAATCAATTATAAAACAACAAGCATCTTTCAAGTTTTTATCATTAAGTGCAGCAAGCTTTTTGTTCTTTTCGATTTCAAGTTCAAGTTTATCAAGTGTGGAGGTGTGTGCACTTCTTAGAGAGGACAATTGTTCATATATTAAATCACATGAGAACAAGAATCATCACTAGGAATCAAGGATTTTAAATGATTAATTTCATATTCTAGTGACTCAATTTTAACAGCATTGTCCCTAAGCTTTTTGTCCTTTTTCTTAACAATAATAGTGGCACGAGAAATAGCATCACACATTTCTTTGCAAGTAGGACATACCTCTTCGTTGTCACTGTTGTCTTCTGCATCCTCCATACTTGATTTCGATTTGCCCGCCATGAAGCACAAGTTTGCCAGATCATCTTCATCTTCATCACTTCCAATGTTTACATCACTCGAGCCAAGTTCTTGAAGTGCGGTGATGAAACTGTTTATCAGTTTGCGTCCTGTAAAACCCTTCTTTTTCTTGTTGGTATTGCCAAAAGAGGACTTGACTTTATTCTGCTTTACATCACGGTTAGAAGGACCTGAAAGGTTAGGGCAATCTGTACGAAATTGTCCTGTCTTACCACATTCAAAGCATCGTTGAGGTCCAGGGCTTCCTCTCCTTCTAGTTCTCACATTTGCAATGCTTTTGAGAACCTAGTAGAAAGAAGCACTAGCTCCTCCTCTGGAAACTCCTTAATCTGTTCCAGGGTTAGTGAAGACAGCAAAGCAAGTGTATTGCTAGATGATTGGTCGGAGCTAGGCATATCACGTTGTGAGACAAATGCAATAGTCTTATTTGTGTTCTTACGTGATGTAATGTCAATTTCATGAGTTTTTAGCTTAGAATAAAGCACATCTAATGTAAGAGTACTCATGACAGTGGATTCACGTACGGATGTTACTTTCATATCCCAAATTGACATGTCTAATGCACTTAGTAATTGTCTAGCATTTTCAGCATCTGAAAAATTATCATTGACGCTACACAAGTTGCTGAGAATTTTATTAAAGCGAGCAAAGAGGTCATCAATGGACTCACCGGGTTGCATCTCAAAGCGCATGTATTCTTTCTTGAACATATCCTGTCTTACCTCCTTGATCGTGTTGGATCCTTCGTGGCAGTCACAAAGTGCTCTCCACACATCGTACGCCGATCGGAGGTGTGCAACACGGTCGAAGTCGCTCTGAGTTAGTCCTTGTATGATCAAGTTCCGAGCCTTGTTGTTGTTGTCGACATGTTTGTAGCCGTGACTTGATCGTTTGAAGGCACATCGTAAGGCTTGTACACCTTTTCCCATATTACAAAGCCTTGCGCCTGGATGAAAGCTTCCATGCATGCCTTCAAAACCTGAAAATCAATACCACTAACCATACAAGGTTTGGCGGAGTATTTCTCCATGATGATTAGTCAAAACACGTGCAAATCACAAAGATTAGAGCAACCTGGCTCTAATACCAATTGTAGGATTGAAGTACACGTGTAAAGCTACCAGAGGGGGGTGAATGGTAGATAAAAACTTTTCAGCGGAAGCAACAAAATACTCCTCAGCAGAAAACCAATCTGTTAAAGAAACCGTGTGTGCGACTAATATAAACGTGTTCAACTGTGACAAAACTAGCATAGATTGTAGATAATCAAGTCATGAAGACGTCACAACAAGAATCATGAAAATCCGTTGAGAGAAACTCATGTTACGATCGAAAGATCGAACAAAGGTCAATCTATCCTACTCTAGAAAAACAGTTCTGGAATATTGTAAAGAAACTCGTGTAGATCAGAAACCACAAATTCAATGACCGTGAAATTTTCAAAGATGATAGATAATCAAGCTGTGAAGACAACCCAAAAAGAATCACATCAATTGGATCTGTAAAACTCGAGTTATGATAAAACCACCAAAGCAAGGTAGTGCTGAATAGAAACTCGACGAGAAAAACTTGTCTGAAACAAATCGGACGAACAAGGCACAAAAGTTCCTTTAGAATACGAATTTTATTTATCAAAACACAAGAGGAGCAGCCCCAAAGTCGTGCACCACGAGCTCTAGCCTCCCTTGCTTATATAACCAGCCCGAAGGCCAACTCAACTCAAACTAGGACTCCTACTCCTACTTGGATTCAAACTGTAACTTTCCAATACTGCTTAGGACTCTTCTATACGCAGATAGAAGCAATATTAAGACTTCCAAACACCTTAGGAACGTATCCCACATTCCTAAAATAACTAAAAATCGTGACCCACACGAAATCCTATCATAACCAACTCAAAACTTTCCATATTTGAGTCAAACACGACTCAGCCGCAGTCTGAGTCCATAACCTAGTCGGTTGGACCTTTCCGACCAATTCTTTATGTCCACATCTCTTCATCACGCCTTGGAACCATGCAGCCACGTCCATGCACTCCTTGCACACATGCAAACATCTTCCAACGACGTCCAAGATACCTTCATATGCATTGTTCTTGATTCAAACATACTGTGCAACCTCCCGATCAACTCAACCATAATTCCTCCCGAACTTGGTTGTTGAACCTCATCTTCTCCCTAGGACTAGTTCAATGGATCCCGTCACCAGCCATGTCTTGAACTCAAGCAACACCTGCACATGAATAAAAAACCAAAACTTCCGAGCACAAGTCCTCGACTTGACTCTCGTTAGTTCCGAAACTACAACATCTTACGTGAGCACCTCACATATGCATGTTGTAAACCATAGAAAAATGATATCAGCCATAACCACCAAAACACACCAAAAACTTAGGAAAATAATATTAAGCAAACTTTCTGTAAGAGTAAAGAAAGTTCAAAACATTGCAAGTTAAAAGCAGAACCATTGTAATCAAGCTCTGAACCTTACCAAAGCTAACCGGAGCTTACCAAAGCTAGTCGGACCCAGCGCCGGAGCTTACTAAATCTTAGTCGGACCTTGCACGGAACTTACCAAAGCTAGTCGGACCTAGTACCGGAGCTAGCAAAAACAAGTCGGACCTAGCCAAAATAAGTCAGACCTAGACAACGCAAGTCGGACCTTACGTCGGACCTTGCCGGAGCTACCCAAAACAAGTCGGACCTATCGTCGGACCTTGCAGGAGCTCGGACCTGGAGTCGGACCTTGTTAAAAAGGTGTTTTGGTTGTATTCAGAACTTTTATCGTCAAAGCCAATGTATTCAGCAAACATATGTCTCACACAGAGACTTGGCCAAGTTTCATTTGCATCAATGCTCATTTGAGCTCTTCACAAATAATTATGTACTTGGCCTTAATTGGAGTTCCTAGGGTGTTCTAAGGATTTTCATGGAGCAAGCCATGACTTTCTGAAAACTAGATTTTCAGAGGGTTCAAATGGAATTGTTTTCACTTAATTTGAAAATTCCTAGCTAAAGATATGAGCTAAACAAGTTCAGAGAATTTCTGAAAAATGTTTCTGGACATTTTTCATTTTCTCTGGAACAGTTCTATTAATCACACCATTAGGTGGACCAAATGAGCTCAAATGGATCTGAAATTTTTATGGTAGCTCAGGGACATTTTGGTGAAAATCCTAACAAAATTTCAGAATTTTCGTCCAAAGGGTTCTCCAGTTAGAATTCTAGACAGTTTAAAATTTGAAGCATTAATTCTGGAGAAATAAGGATTTACATAGAGTGAAACTTTATTTGTTGGAAAGTACTCAGATATCTGAATTCAACAAAATTTGGTTCACTCGATTTGGAGTTTCCTAGCCAAAGTTATGTGGGTTTGAAGTTTAAACTAAATCTGAAAATCGGGGAAATGTTTAAAACACTGCACGTGGGTCCCTTGCACAGTGTATTCATCTATCTCCCACAAGCACCCGAGTGCGCGACGTACCGCGACGGTGGTGCGGTTCGTTATTGGCCGATACTGCCTAATTCTCGACAGCGTTTCCTCCTACGTGACCCTTGGAGCACGGCGCACACGCCGGTAAACTTCTCGGACCTCGACATCGCCGGGAACATAGTCGGCGACGGTGGAGGCAGAACATGAGCTCGGATCTGACGGTGCTAGCTCGTCTCGGCAGTGAACACGATCAACCAATGGGTCGTAAAGCACCACTGGGGCACGGGGAAGCTAACCCCACCCTCCTCTTGGCCGGAGATTGCCTGGAAAGTAGACTTCACCGGCGACCCGAGCCGTTTTCACTGGCGGTGGTCAAACTCAGGTGCTCTGCTCACTGGGTTGATCATCACCGCTAGGATTTGGCTGAGGTGACCATGAGGTGCTACTTTAGCTTCATCTCGACCAGGATTACCAGTGATCAAGTGATCGAGAGGAATTTTGAGTTTTTGTTCTCAGTGGTCTATACGGTGATCATCGGAAGAATTGAAATTTTGGCTAAACGGCGCTAAGAGGGAGCTAGGGAGTTTGGGGAGAGCTACTAGACTTTGATGCTAACCTCAGACACACGTTTGCCATGCTGGAGAAGCTTAGAGCTGCTCGGACGGCGTCATCGAGTTGGAGGATCTTTCGGGTTGACAGAGCGATGGAAGGGCCGTTTGTGGCCTTATCTTGTGGTGGAAGGGCCTGCTTTGGCCAGTCGATGGTGTGGTGGTGAGGTGGATCTGTGCGGCGACTTTCTCTGGTTTCTCAGTGCTGGAAACATTGAGGCGGCGTGAAAACGGGCTGATGTCGTCGGCAGCTCGAAGCTAAATAGCTGAGGACGTCGGTTTGAGGCGCTGATCGGCGACCAGGAGGTGGCAGCGGCGTGCAGTGCCGTGGCGATCATGTGGGCGCGCGCAAGAACCGAGCCTCGGTTGCTTCAGTCGGTTAAAACACTAGTGAGGCTGACATGTGGGTCCCACTCCAGTTTTAACCTCTGAAATTGAATTTTCCCCACTGCTCTAAACAGTAGAGACCCATTTACCCTTGGTCATTTAATTATCTACCAACTGGCCATTTGAATTGGATAGAATTCAAATTGTGGAGTGTTTGAATATGTTTTCAGCACATATGCAGTTTGAGATTCAAATTGAATTTGAATTTGCTAAACTTAGCTCATGTCAAGATCAACTCCAAATGGAGTGAAAATTGGTGTGTGAGCTCACAAAAATGTGCTGAGTATGAATATGCCTCCCACTTTTGATGTCATGGGATGGAAGTAGTTTGAATTTGAATTTGACTTCAAACTACCCCCTTTCTAGTTATACCCAAAAAGACCTCAAAAAGGTTTTGGATTTGGGTAAAATTTGGCATGAGCATTCCTAGCAAGGTGTAGGAGTTTTTCATATGCCCAGCCCCTATGTATTGCAGGTGGGAAATACCACTTTTGTATTTTGTGAGTTCATTCTCTAATGACCATGTTGATGGTGTTTACTTGCTCTTCAAATGTGTTCACAAAGTTTCCTCAAATGAGGTGTGTGTGGTGATGAACACTTTGAATATGTGCCAAAAACTTAGGCCCTTACATCCCTCCCCCCTTAAAAGAATCTCATCCCGAGATTATAAGGTGAAAATGAGAGAGAGGACGGTGGAAAAATTACCGTATATGCGACGTGAAAAAGTTGGGGTTGTGAGACCTATGTGTGCTGAATACATTGGCAATTAGGATAAAAGTTAGCATTAACATTCAAAGTTTTGAATATTGCCAAAACATTCTTCTGTGGCAAGGTCCGACAAGTTCTTTGTTAGGTCCGCCAAGTGTTGGCAAGGTCCGACGCAAGGTCCGGAGAGCTTCTGTGAAGTCCGGAGCTTGTTTTTAGGGAGCTCCCGTGAAGTTCAACTCATAGAACTGCAGCGTCTTGTTTTTGCTTTTAACTCGCAATGTTTCAAACTTGCTTTATGGGAAGGTTTGCTTAGTATTAATTTGATAAGTTTTTGGTGTGTTTTTGGTGGTTATGTCTGTTATCATTTGATATGGTTTCCAACATGCTTATGTGACGTGCTCATGTAAGGTGTTGTGGTTTTCGAACTAACGTGAGTCAAGTCGAGGACTTGTGCTCGGAAGAATTGGTTGTTTATTCATGTGCAGGTGTTGCTTGAGTTCAATACATGGCTGGTGACGGGATCCTTGGACTAGTCTCAGGGAGGAGATGACGTTCCAATAACCAAGTTTGGGAGGAGCTGTGGTTGAGTTGATCGGGAGGTCGCGCAGCATGTTTGGATCAAGGGCAGTGCATATGAAGGTTGCGTGTGCGTCGTTGGAAGGTATTTGCACGTGTGCAAGGAGTGCATGGACGTGGCAACATTGTTCCAAGGCGTGATGAAGAGAAGTGGACGTAAAGAATTGGTCGGAAAGGTCCAACCGGCTGGATTGCGTACTCAGGCTGAGGCTGAGTCGGATATGGCTCAAATATGGAAGATTTGAGTTGGTTATGATAGGATTTCGTGCTAGGCACGAAGTTGAGTTGTTTTAGGAATGTTTAGGACGTTCCTAAGGTGTTTGGAAGTCTCACGATTGCTTCTATCTGCGAATAGGAGAGTCCTGAGCAGTTATGGTAAGTTAGGATACGAGTCCAATTAGGAGTAGGAGTCCTAGATTGGATTGTTTAGCCTGAGGGCTGACTATAAAAGCAAGGGAGGCCAGAGCTCTCATGGGTAGAGAACTTTGGGCTGTTCCTCTTGTGTTTCTATTGAATAAAGTTCAAAGTTTGAGGAGCTTTTGTGCCTTGTTCGTCCGACTTGTTTTTCGTCAAGTCTTTCTCGCCGAGTTTCTGGACAGACCGATGTTGCTTCGGTGTTTCGTTCATAACTCGAGTTTTACAAATCCGATTGACGTGATTCTTTTTGGGTCGTCTTCACAACTCAATTATCTATCGTCTGTGAAATTTTCACGAGCTTCGGGTCTGTAGTTTTTGAGATACACGAGTTTCTTTGCAGCGTTGCAGATCTGTTTTATATCGGGTAGACCAGATTGATCTTCGTTTAATGTTTTGATCGTATCTCAAGTTTTACTTCGTGTTTTCAAGTGATTCTTGTTGCATTAGATCCGTGACTTGATTCTCTACCTCTCTACTTGATTTGTCACGGTTGAACACATTTGAAAACACTTGCACACACGGTTTCTTTAACCAATTGATTTTTTGCTGAGGGGTTTTTGTTGTTTCCGCTGCGAAAAGTTTTAATCTACCATTCACCCCCCCTCTGGTAGCTTTTCACGTGCTCTTCGATCGTACAGGGGTTGTTAGCGCGAAGAAATCCTTCGCTCTCCCATGTCGCTTCATCTTTGGAGTGATTACTCCGTAGAACTTTGTAGAACCACAACGTATGGTTGCCTGTGGTTCGGGCCTGTTCATCAAGGATCTGAACCGGTTCCTCCCGATACGTGAGATCTGGTTTCAGTTCTTCAATATCCCCTAGCTGAATAGTAGTTGATAGCTTGAGACACTTCCTCAGCTGGGAGATGTGAAAGATGTCGTGCACACCGGAGAGTGTTTCTGGTAATTCCAGCCGGTATGCTACCGATCCACATCTTTCTATAATCTGAAATGGACCAATGAATCGGGGTGATAACTTTCCTCTCACCCCGAATCTTTTGACGCCCTTCATTGGAGACACACGTAGATATACGTGATCCCCGACTTCGAACTGTAATGGGCGTCTTCTCTGGTCCACATACTTTTTTTGTCAGGATTGGGCGGCTTTTAGGTTCGCTTGAATCAGCCGAACCTTTTCCTCCGTGTTGTTGACAAGATCAATCCCGAAGGTGACCCTTTCGCCAGACTCACACCAATTCAGTGGTGTGCGGCATTTTCTCCCGTATAGCGCCTCATAAGGCGCCATCTTGATGCTGGCTTGGTACCCATTGTTGAACGAGAACTCGTCCAACGGTAAGTGATCATCCCAATTCTTACTGTGGTTGATCGCACAAGCTCGTAGCATATCTTCTAAAATCTGATTTACCCGCTTGGTTTGTCCATCCGTCTGCGGGTGGTATGCTAAACTACGGATCAGCTTCGTCCCTAATGCAACATGTAGCTGCTCCCGAAAATGAGACACAAATAAAGTGCCCCGATCTGATTTGATGGTGCGGGGTACGCCGTACAAGCATAAGATCCATGAGATGTACAATTCAGCATATTTCTTGGCATTGTAGTTGGTGTTGACCGGGATAAAATGGGCAACTTTGGTGAGCCGGTCGATGATCACCCACACTGAATCATGTTTCTGAAAAGTGGTGGGTAAACTGACGATGAAGTCCATGCTCACATCTTCCCACTTCCAGGCAGGAACGCCCAGTGGTTGTAGCAGTCCCGGTTTCCACATATGGTCTGTCTTCACCCTTCGACATGTATCACATTCGGACACGTACTTTGCGATCTCCCACTTCATCCGTGTCCACCAAAACTTCCTTCTGAGTTCTTGATACATTTTGTTGCTGCCGGGGTGAATAGAAAACTTTGACAAGTGGGCCTCATCAAGGATTTTCTTCCATAACTCCAGGTTACGGGGTACGACGATCCGGTCCTTGAACCATAGGACGCCGTCTCCGTCTTTCTGGAAACATTTCAGCTCCCCACTGTCTACACATCTCCACAAATGCGACATACCCTTGTCATGTTTCTAAGCTGCCGCTATCTCTTCACGGATGGTGGGGATTAAAGCTAAGTTGTAGAGAGGTCCATGCGGAATCACATGTAATGGTGGCTCGCTCTCTTCGAACGGTGTGATGATCAGATTGTTGACGTGTGACTTGCGACTCAGCACATCCGCCACTATGTTTTCCTTGTCGGGGTGATAATGGATCTCTATTTCGTAATCCTTTATCAATTCTAACCATCTTTGCTGCCTCATGTTCAGCTCCTTCTGAGTGAATATGTACTTGAGGCTTTTGTGGTCGGTATATAAATGTACGAGGTTACCGAGTATGTAGTGCCTCCACATTTTAAGTGCAAGCACCACAGCAGCGAGCTCCAAGTCATGAGTTGGATAATTCTGCTCATGGTTTCTGAGCTGCCGTGATCCATACGCGACCACCCTTCGGTCTTGCATCAGCACACATCCGAGCCCAATGCCGGATGCATCACAGTACACATTGAACGGTTTTGTTGTGTCTGGCTGCGCCAAAACCAGTGCTGACGTTAGGTGCTTCACTAATGCCTTGAACGCTGCTTCACATGCTGGACTCCAAACATATTTGGTAGCCTTTCAGCAGCTCTGTCATAGGCTTGGCAATCCTCAAGAAGTTCGGGATGAACCTCCGATAATATCCCGCGAGTCCGAGGAAACTCCGTACCTCGTGAACAGTTCTCGGGGACTTCCAATTCAGCACTTGTGTGATCTTACTTGGGTCTACAGCGATGCCCTCTGCTGAGATAATATGCCCGAGAAAAGGCACTTGCGATATCCAGAATTCGCACTTGCTGAATTTTGCGTGTAGCTTGTGATCCCGCAGCCGTTGCAAGACTATACGCAGATGCTTCGTGTGTTCTTCCTCCGAATTGGAATATACCAATATGTCGTCGATGAAGACCATGACAAACTTATCCAGCTCCAGCATGAATATCGAGTTCATCAAATACATGAAGTGAGCTGGAGCATTGGTGTGGCCGAAGGACATGACAAGGTACTCATAAAGCCCGTACCTCGTCGAGGAAGCCGTCTTCGGAATATCCTCAGCCCGTATCTTAATCTGGTGGTACCCGGATCTTAAGTCCATCTTGGAAAAGATCTTTGCTTCGACCAACTGGTCAAACAACATGTCAATCCGTGGCAACGGGTACTTGTTCTTGATGGTTACGACGTTTAGTGGACGATAGTCCATGCAAAGCCGCAACGTCTCGTCTTTCTTCTTCACGAATAATGCCGAACAGCCCCATGGCGAGGAGCTCGGCCTAATAAATCCCTTTTCCAGCAGGTCCGTCAACTGCATCTTCAGTTCAGCCAATTCCTTAGGTGCCATCTTGTACGGCCTTCGGGATATTGGCATCCCCGGTAAATCATCCGGGAACACGTCCGGGAACTCACGGACTACCGGAATATCTTCCAATCTGATGGTTGATGGACTGATATACACTTGGAAGTTTTATTTCTGGACTGTCCAGAAATAACGAGTGAGACTCGTGCACTTCTGAGTTCAAATGCATGACTCGGAGGACGGTGTCTAAAACAGCGCTGTGGCGACATCCCTAAGATGACATCGACCTTCTGTCCCTCTAAAATTATGAGAGACGTAGGGTATACTCTACCCGCTAAGCATAATGGTACTTTGGAAACCATCATGCTTGCCAAAATCTTCCCACCCGGTGAACATATCAAATATGGACTTTCAGTGGGTAGTATTTGCAAGCTGTGTTTAGCAATGAAAGCTTGGCTTATAAAATTGTGCGTGGCACCTGAATCAAATAATACTATGGTTGGATGCTGGTGGAGTTGGAACCCGCAAGGATGGGCTCTCCCTCCGGCACGTCCTCTATGGCAAGTTGGTGGACGGTGCCGGGCCTAGGATTTTCCCGCCGCGCAGTAGTGGGGTTCCGGGGCTGATTCCTCCTCGGAAATTGTGGTGCAACTCCGCCGCCTTGTCTCTCAAGACAACTGTTGGCGATGTGTCCTGAGCGACCACACTTGTAGCATGTGGCTGCCGCCTGACCGGAGCTTGGGGGACGAAAGCCCGGCATGCGCTGCTGAGGCGCATACGCACGCGGCATCGCCCGCTGCTGCTGTTGCTGCTGCGGAGGTGGTTCTGGCAGTGGCGGCCTGAATGCCGGTGGAGAATATGACCGACTGCGGAATGGCATCAGCCTCGGTGGTGGTTGCCAGCATGGACCCGATGGTAGGCGATTCACCATCCGGTATTTTTGAGAAGGACCACCTCCTTCTCCGCTTCTTTGTGGCGCGCTTCGCTTCCTCTCTGCCGCCGCTAACTCCTTGCCGGAGTCCTCCTGAAAATTCGCAGCATCAATAATATCATTGAGGCTGCCGCGATTGAACATCGCCAGCTTGTCCTTCAGGAGCGGGTTAAGCCCCTGGTAGAAATGATCCCGCTGCTTCTCGTCGGTATCGGCATGATACGAAGCGTAGAGTGCAAGATCATTGAACGCCCTGGAGTATTCCAGCGCGTTCCGGCTTCCTTGCTGCAGGCATAGGAACTCCTGCGTCTTTCTCTTCATGATGCCTGGCGGTATGTGATAGGCCCTGAAGGCCATCCGGAATTCCGTCGAGGTCATAACTCGCTCGGTGGGTTGCGAGGCGCAGAAATTCACCCACCAAGCGCTCACGGATCCCTGAAGCTGTTCGACCATGAATTGATTTTTGCGCTGCTCACTCACTTGGAGCAGCCCAAACTTCATCTCCATCGTGCGGAGCCAGTTGTCCGCATCGATGGGTTCATCCGCTCTTGAGAATACCGGGGGATGGGTAGCCAGAAAGTCGTAGTAGGAGCTTTGTTGGCGCTCCTCACGATCTTGATGCCTCTCTGGTCAAGACGTATTCGCAATAAGGGTTTGCAGCAACTCCGTGTGCTGCAGATGAGAACCCGCCATCGCCGCGACGATGTCGGCCAATGTAACCGTTGGCGGTGGCGGTGGAGGTTGTTGCTGTTGCTGCTGTTGTTGTCCCAAGGAATCCTCGGGAGGCTGTTGGGAGGTCTCTCCACCCTGACTGGAACCCCCAACATCTGGGTTGGCACGAGTGCGAGTCATTCTGAAATTCAAAACAGCAGCGATCAGCACATGTCACACTTAAAATTCCATATGAACAGCAGGTATTGAAGTTACACAAACTTGCACAACATTCACATATATTGATAAAGCATAAACTTTATATAAGATACATTATTCTCGGGTCTCCGAGAAGTCGTGCTCATGTCGTCACTACCTATACATACACTGCTGTGTACACGACATGTCACCGATTACACAAGTTTTTCTCTTACACCACCCTCGTTGCCCTACTTGGCAACGGTGACCCACTACTCGGAGTAGAACTCGACCTCCTGTGGGTCGTCCTCCTCTGCTACCTCTGCTGGTGGCTCTGGGTCCATGACCTCCTCTTCCGGTTCAGGTTCCCCCATTGCCGGAAGACCCAAAACTATGGGTACGGCACCTACCATTTGTATGCCCATTACCGGAGGTACAAGGTCCTGCAATGCGTGCACCTCGTCCATTACCTGGTTGTAGTCCTCTTCCCAGCCTTGCCCCTCCTCAATAGCGTCATCCCGCTCTTGAGGGAGGACCTCATTCTGCTGGGTCAGAGTCTGCACTTGTTGTTGTAAAGCCGTGATGTCGACGCGGCTTTTCTTTTTTGCCTTCTTCAGACAATGCAACTGATCGTGTTGCTCATTCAGTCGCTTTATCGTCACAAGGAGCACATTGCGGAGTGCGCTGTGAGCACTCTCGAAATGGTCTCCACGGCTGGTGCTCTCCTTGATCTTTGCAGCTAGACAATCCGTATGAACAGCTTGGCTGTCCATCACGGCTTTTCCTGCCCTCAACTGGAGGCTGAGGTTTGCCTCCACTGGGTTGTACCTTGGGCAACCCGGATCTGTTGCCTCCATGTATCTTTCCCCCCACACATGCTTAGCTCGCCCCTCCACCAGAATGAGCGCGTATGGAGTGCCCTCCATAGCTCTCATGTGTAGTTGGCAGAAACGCGACATGGTGTCACGAGCTGCCACTTGCCACATTCCCTCCGGCTGTCTACCTCTCACCGTGACGGTGAACGGCGCCCAACCGGGTGGCGTAGGTCCGGCAGAAACTTCGACATGGATCATCCACGTCTTGTTCCCTTCCTCACCTTCTTCCTTGGTGAGGTACTGCGGCATCTCAACGTACCCGAAATATTGAAGCATTTGCTTCAACACTTCCGGATAACCGCTGCGGTGAGAACAGTGGGACACCACCCACCCGTTCTCCAATTGTCTATCCGCTGTCATCTATAGAAACATATTTGAGAAATATCAAATATTTATTTGAACAGTAAACCATTGAGTTATAACATAAACATGTCATTGAACTCACAAAAACTGGAAACATAGTTCAAACTCAAATAAATTGACTACTGATCTGCTGTCAAAGATGTCAGCGCTGACCAGTTTCCATTCCAACCTGATTTAGACCATACTAACAGCAAAACCAATTCTGGAGCTCAACATCAATGTTAAAACTAACTTCAGCATCTATCAATAAAGTATTTACTTGGCCCAATATCTGTCTTGTTTCAAAAGTTATGATATTTCAAAGTTGACAGAATTTATGGAGAAAATTTTACAGCGCCTCCCTGCCTGAGGTACTGATTTGATCCAAGAATTCCAGTTAATTCTACACCAAATATGACAAAACTATATGTTACAAAGTTGTAAAACATCTCATGAACTTTCCATAACTACTTCATTTTCTATTTTTGGATTTTTATGCAGGGAGTTGTCCTCAATTTACAGAGTTACAGAGAGTGTTTGCTCTGCCCTGTTTTCTGGACAGTTTCAACTCTACTGCATTTTTCGACTGGTTAAGGGATGAGAGACCTCTGGACATCAATAGAAAAGTTGTAAAGATCTTCCAAAGCTTTCCAGGTGTGTATCATATGACACCAACCTCGAAAGAACTCAACCTCTAACCTATGATAAACTTCAGCCTCATTTCAGCTGAAAACAGGGGACTCTGTCCTTAGTATCCTATAAGTTGAAAACTTGTTAACTTTGAATTCCTGATTAAGGGAAGGAGTTATCTCAAAGTTTTAGTGCTCTAGATTAAAACTTTCCAGTTTTACAATGAAGTTGCTCATTTAGTGGGGTGTGACGTCGATGCGTTACGAGATCATGTCGGTACTATGTTCCTCACAAAGATGCTACACGTCTACCATTTCGTGGTTAGACTACCTGCAAATAACTCATACAATCGTCAGACTCGGCTGCACACCGAGCCCGGTATCCATACAGTTCATACACCCAGCCATCATCACTCTCCCGTATGTTCTCAAGCCAAACACGCCTTCAGATACGTGTTCACATTTCTGACCACGTGACGGGGTCTCCCAAACTTGCCCAAAGCATGCCAGGGAATGGCGTTGCTCGAATACCCCAAATGACATGAAGAGTCGTAGAGGATATTAAAGCGGGTCGGGTTACCTGCCACCCGTGGGGCTTCACCCTTCAGCTTGTGCGCACTGGTGGACAGCACTTACGTGCACCCCACAAGACATCAAACGTCCCGAGATGCATGGTTTTCTGACATAAACAAATAGGTTAGTATGCCACTTTCTATACACTAATAACATTCTTATATGGGATACTAACTCGTTCCTCACCAAATTTTTGAAAAAGATGACTTTTTTAGTGCGTTAAACCTCAAGCGAGCTCTGATACCACGCTGACGCGGTGCCACGGCCTCGTCGAGCCAGGATCACGCTGAGGGGTGCTGTGTTGCACAACACCGGATAACGCACATCAAAGATACAAAGCGGAAGCAAAGTTTTATTACATAAACAGGTTTATGAACATTTGCACATGAAAATATGTTCCATCTACACTCACGGGCGTAGACTATGCATCGAGTTCACGTTCAGCCCGTGAACATGTCCCAACCTCGCTGACGCGGCCCCACGGCCTTGTCGAGCAAGGATCACGCTGAGGGGTGCTGCGTTGCACAGCACCGGATAACGCACATCAAAGATACAAAGAGTAAGCAAAGTTTTATTACATAAACAGTTTTATGAACATTTGTACAAGAAAATATGTTCCGTCTACACTCACGGCCGTAGACTACACATCGAGTTTATGTTCAGCCCGTGAACGTGTCCCCGCTAGCACAAACACACTAACACGGCGGTGTGCACGACTCCCACTCGAAGGGGTTTCCCTCTTGGGGTTCCGTCTCTTCCAAGGGAATCCATCCTCATAAACCCATGCAAAAGCTTCAAACACAAGCAATGAGCACGATGGCTCAGCAAGTCTGACCCGTCTCTCCTATACATGAAACTTCTACATGAATGGTTGTAGGGTACATGAGGAAAAATAAGTTGCAAAGGACTCGCCTAATTATTGGGACCTTACTTTCAAGTTTTAGCAGCAGGTTGTGGAGAACCTTACGCTAAGGTACATTTGAGAGCCGCAATCAAACAAGAAACGCATTTCTCTCATGTACTTTGCCCAAAGTTAAAAAGAACTTTAATTAGCTCTAAACTACAACAAGACATTAACAAGCAAGGTATATCTTTCAAATCAGCAAACTTTTAACATGTATCTAGCCTGTTCTTTCTACGTCATGGTACAGTGAACAAGTGGTACTCACTGACCGTGAGGGACGGCGATTATAATCGATTTACACCTGCAGGGTTACCCGAATAACCCGTCACGTACGCCCGTACTCGATGTTTCCTACAGCAACCATCAAGGACATCGTACGCAACCACCTTTCACCCGTCGGCCAAATATAGAACCGGTCCTATCGTACCGAGCAAGAGGTCTCTGCGCGCGCATCCGCAGTGCCGCCAGCCGATTTACACCTCAAGCTCTCAACCTACCCTCTGAACGACAGGCAATGCTTCAATACCCAGCTACCCGAGTTACATTGGTTTCCCGGTTCCCATGTAGCCGGTAGGTCTTCGGTACTGTTCTAGCTTGTTCAACAGGCCCGCACACAGCTCGGTCCTCAATCGACACAATCGGAGCTATGGCACCCAGGCCCCAAAGTCCTGCTGCCCTTACTCTCCGCTCGGTCTCATTTTATTGCCACATGTTTCATTTGCTAGCTTTACCCGATCAATGTGCCTCTAGCCTATTCTCACGAGTAGTTCCGACTACTCGACTTGTACCAAATCCTACACTATTTTACCATTGCAGTAGCAAACAAGGTTGCCAAACCTAATCCCAACCCAGGGTTTTCTTGGCTATGCATTTGAGTTTCAAACAAGACTCTAATGCAAGAATTAAGTGGGTGCTCAAAGTAAGTTCTCAAAACAGTTAAAAACTTGTAAAAAGGGTTAATGCAAACCGGAGCTTGCTTTAGCGACTACATATGATAAATACAATTATGTGTCAATTTAAATGCATTTGAATTGGAGTTAAACTTGTAAGGACTATAAGTCTACTATACAAACCTATTGACTCTGAATTTTTTACTGTGGTTTGTATATAACCTAAATAGTGACGTGGCCAAGTTTTATTTGCAGCAATGCTCATTTGAGCTCTCCACAAATAATTATGTACTTGCATATGGTGTTCATTTACTTGGAGAAGGCGTACGACAAGAACCAAGGTCAGTCATGTGGTAGGAACTAGAGAAACATAAAGTTCCAACAAAGTACATTACCCTTATCAAGGATATGTACAATAATTTAAGACAAGTGTGCGCGTAAGTGATAGTGAGACTGATGCATTTCCTATCACGGTAGGACTAAATCAAGGATCAGCTTTGAGCCAATACATCTTTTCCTTGGTGATGGATGAGGTGTCGAAGGATATACAAGGGGATATCCCTTGGTGCATGCTCTTTGCCGATGATGTAGTGCTGGTAGATGAAACTAGGGATGGTGTTGATAAGAAATTAGAGATATGGAGACAAACGTTAGAGTCCAAGGGGTTTAGACTTAGTAGGACCAAGACCGAGTCTATGAGGTGTGACTTTAGTGGTGTTGCTCGTGAAGAGGGAAATGTTAGTCTACAAGGACAAGTAGTACCTAGAAAGGACTCTTTCCGATACATAGGATCAATGTTACAATTCAATGGCGATATTGATGAAGATGTTTGCCACAGGATCAAGGTAGGGTGGATGAAATGGCGACAAGCCTTTGGAATCCTATGTGATAGGAAGGTCCCACAAAAGCTAAAAGGGAAGTTCTATAGGACGGTGATCAGACCCGCGATGCTTTATGGGGCGGAATGTTGACCAACTAAACGGCAACATGTCCAAAAAATGAGTGTCGCAGAGATGCGCATGCTACGGTGGATGTGCGGGCACACGAGAAGAGACCGAATAAGGAATGAGGCGATTCGTGATAAGTTAGGGGTGGCGCCAATCGAAGAGAAGTTAGTCCAACATCGACTTAGGTGGTTTGGACATATCCAGCGGAGGCCTCCAGAAGCACCGGTTAACAGTGAGATTTTAAGAGGTAGAGAAAATATTAGGAGGGGTAGAGGACGACCAAGGTTGACCTGGGAGGAGACGGTAAAACGAGATTTGAGAGATTGGAATGTATCTAGAGACTTAGCTCATGATAGGACCGCATGGAAAGTAGCAATTCATGTGCCAGAACCTTAGTCTTGTTTTTTTCTTTTTTCTTTTTCTTTTTTTTTCTCCTTTTCTTTTTTTTCTCTTTTTTCTCTTTTTTCTTTTTTTCTTTTTCCCCTTTTTTTTTCCTTTTTTCCTTTTTTCTATTTTCTATTTTTATTTTTTCTTGTTCTTATATCTCTTCCTCTCTTTTACTTCATTGATATTGGGTTTCATGTCTAGCCGACCCCAACATGTTTGGGATAAAGGCTTGGTTGTTGTTGTTGTTGGCCTTATTGGAGTTACTAGGGTGTTCTAAGTATTTTCATGGAGCAAGCTATGACTTTATGAAAACTAGATTTTCAGAGGGTTCTAATGGAATTGGTTTCACTTAATTTGAAGCTTCCTAGCTAAAGATATGAGCTCAACAAGTTCAGAGAATTTCTGAAAATGTTTCTGGACATTTTTCATTTTCTCTGGAACAGTTTTATTAATAACACCATTAGGTGGATCAAATTAGCTCAAATGGATCTGAAATTTTTATGGTAGCTCAGGTGTATTTTGGTGAACATCCTAGAAAAATTTCAGAAGTTTCCTACAAAGGGTTCTCCAGTTAAAATTCTAGACAGTTTAAATTTTGAAGAATTAATTCTGGAGAAATAAGGATTTATATAGAGTGAAACTTGATTTGTTGGAAAGTACTCAGAGAGTGGAATCCAACAAAATTTTGTTCACTTGATTTGGAGTTTCCTAGCAAAAGTTTTGTGGGTTTAAAGTTTGAACTAAATCTGAAAATCGGGGAAATATTTAAAACACTGCACGTGGGTCCCATGCACAGTGTCTTTGTCTACCTCCCGCCAGCGCCCGAGTGTGCGACGTACAGCGACGGTGGCGTGGTTCATTCTCAGCCGATACTGCCTAATTCTCGACATGGTTTCCTCCTATGTGACCCTTGGAGCATGGCACACACGACGGGCAACTTCTCGGACCTCGACATCGACGGCGAACATAGTCGGCGATGGTGGAGGCGGAACATGAGCTTGGGTCCGACGGTGCTAGCTCATCTCGGGGGTGAACACGATCAACCAATGGGTCGTAAAGCACCACTGGGGCACGCGGAAGCTAACTCTGCCCTCCTCTTGGCCAGAGATCGCCGGGACTGTAGACTTCACGGGCGACCCGAGCCGTTTTCACCGGAGGTGGTCAAACTCAGGTTCTCTGCTCACTGGGTTGATCATCACCGCTAGGATTTGGCTGAGGTGACCGTGAGGTGCTACTCTAGCTTCATCTTGACCAGGATTTCCAGTGATCAAGTGATTGAGAGGAATTTTGAGTTTTTGTTCTCGGTGGTCTATACGGTGATCATCGAAAGAATTGAAATTCCTGCTAATCGGCACTAAGAGGGAGCTAGGGAGTTCGGGGAGAGATACTAGACTTTGATGCTAACCTCAGAGACATGTTTGCCGCGCTGGAGAAGCTTAGAGCTGCTCGGACGGCGGCGTCGAGTTGGAGGAGCTTTCGGGTTGACAGAGCGATGGAAGATCGGTTCGGACAAGCTCCACCGAAGCTGATCACGAGCAGATCAGGGCTGTAGCACGTCGAGCAATGACTGGCGGTGCCGTTTGTGGCCTTAGCTTGCGGTGGAAGGGCCTGCTTTGGCCGGTCGACGGCGGGGTGGTGAGGTGGAGCTGTGAGGCGACTTGCTCTGGTTTCTCAGTGCTGGAAACGTTGAGGCGGCGTGAAAACGGGCTGCTGCCGTCGGCAGCTCGAAGCTAAATAGCTGACGACGTCGGTTTGAGGCGCTTATCGGCGACCAGGAGGTTGCAGCGGCGTGCAGTGCCGTGGCGATCGCGTGGGCGCGCGCAAGAACCGAGCCTCAGTGGCTTCAGTCGTTTAAAACACTAGTGAGGCTGACATGTGGGTCTCACTCCGGTTTTAACCTCTGAAATTGAATTTTCCCCACTGCTCTAAACAGAAGAGACCCAATTACCCTTGGTCATTTGAATTACCTACCAACTGGCCATTTGAATTGGATAGAATTCAAATTGTGGAGTGTTTTAATATGTTTTCAGCACATATGCAGTTTGAAATTCAAAATGAATTTCAATTTGCTAAACTCAGCTCATGTCGAGATCAACTCCAAATGGAGTGAAAATTGGTGTGTGGGCTCACAAAAATGTGCTGAGTATGAATATGCCTCCCACTTTTGAAGTCATGGGATGGAAGTAGTTTGAATTTGAGTTCAAACTACCCCCTTTCTAGTTATACCCAAAAAGACCTCAAAAAGGTTTTGGATTTGGGTGAAATTTAGCATGAGCATTCCTAGCAAGGTGTAGGAGTTTTCATATGCCCATCCCCTATATGATGCATGTGGGAAATACCACTTTTGTATTTTGTGAGTTCATTCTCTAATGACCATGTTGATGGTGTTTACTTGCTCTTCAAATGTGTTCACAAATTTTCTCAAATGAGGTGTGTGTGTGGTGATGAACACTTTGAATATGTGCCAAAAACTTAGGCCCTTATGAGTTTTGATATATATTGTGACACATCAAGACATGGGCTTGGATGTGTGCTCATGCAAGGAGGCCAAGTGGTGACCTATGCATCGAGACAACTAAAGAAAGAAACACGAGCTGAACTACCCTACAAACGATCCTGAACTTGCAGACATGGTACATGCCTTGAAGATTTGGAGGCATTATATCCTCGGTCACCGATGTGAGATCTATACGGATCACAAAAGACTCAAGTATATATTCATACAAACAGATCTGAATTTGAGGCAACGTCGATGGTTGGAACTCATCAAGGATTATGATGTTGGATTCAACTATCACCCCGGAAAGGCCAATGTAGTAGCCGATGCATTGAGCCGAAAGGGAGCTTTTCACCAACTAACGGTTCGGGAGCTGCCACCCGAGCTGCGTATGGAGATCGAACGGTTACATCTCGGGTTTTTGAACGAGATGGAGGTGATAGAACTGAACTCAACACTGGAACAAGAGATACGAGATGGCCAAGCAACGGATGAGGAAATAATCAAAATCAATGAAATAATCCGACAAGGGAAAGAAAAGAATCTCAAGGAAGATGAGAATGGCACGCTTCGGTTAGGGAAAAAGGATTTGTGTGCCTAACGTGAAGCACATCCGCGACACGATACTAAATGAGTCACATGACTCGCCTTATTCCATACACCCCGGCTGTACAAAGATGCACAAGGACCTGAAAACTTGCTATTGGTGGGATGACATGAAAAGGGATATCGCTGAATATGTTGCCTTATGCGACACGGGCCAACGGGTGAAGGACGAACATCAAAGACCCGCTGGATTATTGCAGCCATTGAAAGTACCCGAGTGGAAATGGGAAGACATCAGCATGGATTTCATAGTCGGATTGTCACGTACTCAGTCGGGCTACGACTCTATTTGGGTTATCGTGGACCGATTGACGAAATCAGCCCACTTTATTTCTGTTAGGACTAAGTACACCGTGGCACAATAGCCGAGCTGTATAAGTGTCGTCACGGAGTTCCGAAGAGAATAGTTTCAGATCGAGGTTCTCAATTTACCTCTAGGTTATGGAGGAAGATGCATGAAGCTATGGGTACGCGGTTGAATTTCAGCTCCGCATATCGCCCGCATACCATGGGCAAAATGAGAGGACAAATCAGATTTTGGAAGACATGTTGAGAGCTTGCGCCTTGAAATATGGCATAGTTGGGATAAGAGCTTGCCGTATGCTGAATTCTCATACAACAACAGTTACCAAGCTAGCTTGAAGATGTCACCTTTCGAAGCATTGTATGGTAGACGGTGTAGCACACTGCTGTTCTGGAATGAGACCGGAGAAATCCAAATATTTGGGCCCGAAGTGCTGCAAGACGCTGAAAAGCAAGTCCAAACAATACGTGAAAACTTGAAGGCCGCTCAGTCACGACAAAAGGGCTATGCGGACAATAGGGGAAGGAGTTTGACATTCAAAGTTGGAGACTTCGTATATCTTAAGGTGTCGCCTATCCGAGGCCAACAACGATTCAACGTCAAAGGCAAGTTAGCACCTCACTACATCGGGACATTCAAGATTCTGCGCAAGAGAGGAGAGGTAGCCTATCAACTAGAGCTGCCAACGCACCTCTCCAACGTGCACGACGTATTTCACGTATCCCAGCTCAAGAAGTGCTCAAGAGTACCAGAAGAACAAGTACCAATGGATGAGCTAGAGCTTCAAGAGGATCTGACCTACGCAGAACAACCCATCAAAATCTTGGACGTAAAGGAAAGGGTCACTAGGAACAAAGTAATCCATTGGTGCAAGGTGCAATGGAGCCATCACACGGAAGCCGAAACTACATGGGAACGTGAGGAAGATCTCAAGGCGGAATTCCCTCATCTCTTCTCCACCTTATCAAATCTCAAGGGCAATATTCATTTTAAGGGGGGTAGGTTTGTAACACCCTCAAAATATGTGACACCCAGTTCCGAAAATGAACCAAGTGAATGCATATGTGTGCCCAAGATGTTCATCACACATACACATATGAGTGCAGTAGATAAACATGTATTATTTCAGCTTCCCATATCCCGTAAATTGAGCGAAGCAAAAAGGAAAAACGACCATGCCCAACTCATCAACTTTCCCTGCGACAAGGATGGTTAACAAAACTAGTAAACTCCTATAAAAGGGTGTCCTATCAAGTTGACTCAAGCATACGAGTTTTCGTAAGCAAAACAGTTTTGAAAGCATAGGATCAATATGGTGAAGGGGCACTTGCCTTGCTCTCGTGGTTCATGTTGCTCAAGCGTCTCGAAGTCTTGGTGCTGTAGGTCCTCGTAGACGGCCTCTTGAGCTTGTCCTTCTACTCACGACCACGCACATACAAAATTTACAGCAATCAAATGTCATGCACAAACTTTACTCAAGATGCAATGAGGTGAATGAATGCAATTCCTATGGTGCAGTTTTATAAAACCAGTTTGTAAGTGTTCTTGCATGTTTTAGTAGGCTTCCATGGGTTTTATGATGAACAATGGTGCTGGGATAAAGTGTGGACGTGGTAATGATCTTGACACATGGTGTAGATCAATTCCACTGCCAAAATTTGACCAAAACATGGTCTGTCCACACGCAGAATTCTTCTACTCGCAGCGGTGAAGAAAATGGGTGCATAGAAACAGAGGCGACATTGTAAGAGAGGTAACGAAGACCTACCTCACTTCCTCCTTGCGGCAGGGCATCCCTCCTAGCAATAGCAGCGGCAGAGGATTTTCCGTGGAGAATTATGGGGCTGCGGGTAGGGCAGAACGTCGGGGGCTTCTTCCCCGGCGACGGCGAGGCATGACGGGGCTAGACGGCAAACAAATTCTGGCAAGGGTGTGGCGGACCGGAATCCGCTCATCCAGGATCGCAGAGGGTGGTGCCGCACGATGCGACACCCGACAGCACACATCATAAGGATACATTGCATTACATAGAAAACAACTGAAACTGTACAACTCAGTTACAAACTAAGGTATACATTACACAGCGGAAGTTTTTATTTGTACAACTCACGCCCGCCTATCTAGCAAAAGTCGGCTGCCCAGCCCTAGGCAACTCACACTAGCTGCACTCCTCAGCTCAGCGCGGCGTGTACGGCTCCCACTCAGCCGTGGTCCCCGATGGAGGGTAACCCTCGCCGGTTTACTCGTAACCCGAGCCCATGGGTGGCTCCTCACCTTAAAAACACTTAAGCAGCAACCGTGAGCACGATGGCTCAACAAGACTTAACCGACTCGCCTAGGCATGAAAATCTATATGTAGTGTACAATGAACATGGGGTGGTAAAATTGCAGCAAACGGACACGCCTATAGTTTATCCTTAGTTCATCTTTTAGCCACAAGTTAACAGTTTATGAATCTGAAATTTAGTAAGCAATATTTGGTGGCACACATGTAACAATATGTTTATATCATAACAGCAGTATTTAACCATCACAATTCATATATTAGCCTACGTCACGACTCAGTGAACAAGCAGTACTCGTCACCGTGAGGGATGGCGAATCAACTCGATATACACCTGCAGGGATACCCAAAGAGCACGTCACGTACGCCCACCCGTGGAGCTGCACAGCACACTCACTCGATGTCGTACGGGACAACCTTTCACCCAACAGCCCAAACGTCGAACCGGTCGCACCGAAACGAGCAGAAGGTTCCCTACACGGAGCATCTTTCTATGCCCGTTACCAGATTTCCACCTTGCTGCCCTCAGCCTACACCTTTAAATCGGTGTGTTATGCCTCGACGCCCGGAGGTATAGGTTACATCGGTTTATCGGGGCTCATATATCCGATATGCCTTCGGTATGTTCAATACTTGTTCAGCAGGGCCGCACATGGATCGGTCCTCAATCGACACGGACAGGGCTGCACACACAAGACTTCCTCTTGCTGCGCTCTAGCCCCTGCCTAGTCTCATTTTCATTACTAAAGTGATGTCACATCACTCAACCAAACCCGTGTGTCCCAAGCCTAAGCTCGCGAGTAGATTCCAACTACTCGACTTGTACCGAAGTCCTATGAATCATTAAGCATAGCCTGTCTACTCGAGGTCATAGACACTACCCTCACTCTTATAGGAACTTTTGGTTATGCAAGTGGGGTGTCATCCATCCTACACCTAATGCACATTCATACTTCACCCTAGATATGTAAAGAAAGCAAACTTTTAAAAAGGTTAATGCAAACCAGGGCTTGCCTTGTTGCTTCTGGTCAGTGGTTAGGTCTTCGTCCGGAAGAAGAAAGTCGAGCACTTCCGGAGTCTCCTCGCCTTCAGCGACTACATGTTAACCATATGCTATGTCAATTTAAGTGCAAAGTGTAAACTTGAATAAGTAATTACTAATAACTCTAGCTATCCCTTCCCCTTTGGCTCTGAAATTTTTATGGTGGCTTGGTATGGTCCTAACCAGAGTCTTGACGAAGTTTCATTTGAAACAATGTACATTTGATCTTTGCATAAATAAAAGCCTATTTGGTCAATATTAGAGCCTCTAAGTAATTCCAGGGGTTTTCATGGTTCCAACCATTACTTTATGGAAACTAGAATTTAAGATGGTGCTAATGGAATTGGTTTCATGTAATTTGAAGAATTCTAGAGAAAGTTGTGCCCTAAACAAGATTTGAGAAAATCTGAAAAATGTTTCTGTACATTTTTCTATTTTCTCAGGGCAGTTCACTTAATCACACCATTAGAGGGACTAAATGAACTCGGATGAGTCTGAAAATTTTATTGTGACTCAAGGATTTTCCAATGAACCTCTCAGCCAAATTAAAGAAATTTCCATAAGCTAATTATCCAGATAAAATTCCTAACAGTTTGAATTTAGGGATTTAATTCTGCAAAACTATTAACTTTAATGAGCTGAAATTTGTATTGCTGGAAAGTACTCAAAATTCTGAGTTCAGCAAAATTTTGTTCACTGAATTTGGAGCTTCCTAGCAAAAGTTATGTGCATTTGAAGTTTGCACTAAAACTGGAAATTACCAAAATGTTTAAACTCCACGGGTGGGGCCCACTCTTTAAACTGGCCCGCTGAGAACGTGGCCACACCATGGCCCACAGGGTTTTACCCACGCTGCCGCACCGAATCCTACCCGCAAATGGATCCCCGCGCGAGAACAGAGGCTGACCGGTGGACCTGGCCCCCCCTTCGTCTATCTCGCGCCACCCCGCGACTCCCGCGGCGGTGCCTCGCCGGAGTTCTCGCCGCCGGCCATTTCGCTGCACGACCATCGACGGTTCTCGCCGCCTGGGCCCAACTTGGCTCGAGGAACACGCTGGTGCCCTCACCGAAGCTCGGCAATGGCCGGAACCATGGCCCCGACGGTGACAGCGGCTCTCCCTACTCCGGCGATGTCGCCCGGGCTACTCAGGGCCTTATTCTTCAAACGGTTTGCTCCTACAGCTCCGCTGTGGCAAACTGAGCACGAATATGAGATCGGTTGGCCACGGAAACGGCCGGAGCTAGGACCTCACCGTCGACCTAGGGCTAAAACGGTGGTTGCTCGAAAAACTCGGATAGCAGCGCCAAGACTCGACGGTTTTCAATGGTCTTTGATCCTAGGTGGCCGTGGGAACGTGTAGAGCATGTGCTTGGCTGGGTTCACGCGGTGAAGGATTGATCACCACGAATTTCAGATTCTTTGCTAGCTCGTTCTTTTGAACACCGCGGACTAAACGTGGAAATACTCTCCCTACAGAGCATGAAAGGGGGGTAGGATGTTCACCGTGAGTTCGAGCAGTCTCCGGCGCGCCTCTTTGCTGTTGATCTTCGGTCGTGAGGACGCCTGGATCAGCGGCGCACCGAGGAGCCAAGGAGAGCGGCCGAGAGGTGAACGTTTTCGGTCGAGTGCGCGTGGAAGCAAGTCGGTCGGCATGTGAGCTGCAAGGAATGACTTCGTGGGCAGGTAATAGCGCGGCGCAGGCCTCCAGCACGACACCAGCTTGTCGCGGTGGCCGCGTTGGGGCGGGGTTTCACCGTGCGCTGTCGACCGCAGGTGTTCGACCGAGTGACTGAGTCGGTTTGATCTCTGTGTGGCTGACCAGTGGGTCCTCTTCTCCCCTCTAATTCTTTCTCCCCCTTCTGCTGCAAATATCCCAGCTACTAAACATTGAATGATAGACTTAAGCACCAAGCTACATTTTGAATTTGGTTCCCTCAATTGGAATTTGGTTTGGCTAAATTTGCTTCACATTTGAACTGAAATTCAAATTCAGTTTTGAATTATTGCAAATTTAGCTCCCGACAAGATAAGTTACAATGGGGGTGAAAATTGGTGGACTAACTCAGAAAAATTGGTGGACCAAGACAACTTTTGAATTTAAGTGATGAAAGTTGCTGCAATTTAAATTTACATTCAAATTGACCTCGTTTTCAAATGCCTCCAAAAGTGCCTCAAAAAGTGTGGGATTTGCCTGAAATTTGGCCTAAACCTTCCCAAGACTTTTTAAGTGCTAGGGGTGAGCTCAACCTCCCATGTTCATGTGTAGAAATCCTACTTTGTGAAAGTTTTGTCTTTCCCCTCTAATCACCCTTTTTGATGGTGGTTACATGCTCTTCACAAGTCTTCACAAAATATCCACAACAAAAGCTGTGGTGTTGTGAGGTGATGAAAAATTTTTACAAGTCCCTTTTCTTGGGCTTTTACATCCCTCCCCCCTTAGAAGAATCTCGTCGAGATTACAAAAGAAGAGACAGCGATGTAAGAGGAACTCACCCGTGTTGAGATGCCATGAACTCCGGGTAATTTGCGCGAAGGAATTCCTCGCTCTCCCACGTCGCTTCTTCGGCGGTGTGGTTGCTCCAGAGGACCTTGTAGAACCACAACGTTCGGCTATGCATGGTCCGGGCCTTCTCATCAATAATTGTCACCGGATACTCATCATACGTCAAGTCCGGTTGCAATTCGCCGATGTTTTCGGTCGGAACAGCAGCTGTATGCTTCAGACATTTTCGCAGTTGTGAAATGTGGAAAACGTCGTGAACACCAGCAAGAGATGCCGGTAGATCCAATCTATACGCCGCTGGTCCACACTTTTCGGTGATAGCATAATGTTCAATGAAACGGGGAGCGAGCTTCCCCTTCACACTGAACCGGTGCACGCCCTCCATCGGAGACATACGGAGGTACACGTGCTCTCCGATGTCAAAGTGCAGCGGTCTACGCCTCTTATGAGCGTAGCTCTTCTGCCGGGATTGACCCGGCCTTCAAATTGGCTTGAATCATCCGAGCGCGCTCTTCGGCGTCGTTCACCACATCAACTCCGAAGGTGACCCTTTCACCGGACTCACACCAGTTCAATGGGGTGCGACATTTGCGACCGTAGAGAGCTTCGTAGGGTGCCATCTTGATACTCGCCTTGTAGCCGTTGTTGTACGAGAATTCCGCCAATGGTAGGTGAGCATCTCAGTTCCTACCGTGGTAGATGGCACACGCCCTCAACATGTATTCTAGTACTTGATTCACCCTCTCTGTTTGCCCATCTGTCTGAGGGTGATAGGCAGAGCTCCTAATCAGCTTGGTACCCAATGCAGCGTGTAACTGCTCCCAAAAGCGAGATACAAATAATGTACCTCGATCTGAGACGATGGTCTTGGGTACACCATATAAGCACAAAATCTTCGTTATGTACAGCTCCGCGTATTTGCCTGCATTGTAATGTGTATGCACCGGGATGAAGTGAGCCGTCTTGGTCAACCGGTCAACAATTACCCAAATGGAATCATGCTTGTTGGACGTCAGGGGTAATCCGACAATGAAATCCATGCTCACATCTTCCCATTTCCATGCCGGGATCTTCAAGGATTGCAACAGCCCTGATTTTCTCATATGATCAGCCTTCACTCGTCTACACATATCACACTCGGATACATACTGCGCTACCTCCCGCTTCATCCGCGTCCACCAAAATTTCTTTTTCAAATCTTGGTACATTTTGTTGCTGCCCGGATGAATGGAGTATTTGGACAAGTGAGCTTCATCGAGGATCTTTCTCCTCAGCTCCATAACACGGGGTACGACTATGCGGTCATTGAACCATAGCGTCCCCTCATCATCTTTTCGGAAACACTTGATCTCCCCGTTGTATATCCGTCTCTGGAGATGTGCCATGCCCTTATCAACTTTCTGAGCTGCAATGATGGTCTCCCTAATAGTAGGGATGAGGGCAAGGTTGTAGAGCGATCCATAAGGAACCAAGTATAAACTTGGCTCTTCCTCCTCCACCGGTGTAATGGTGAGGTTATGGACATGTGATTTCCGACTCAGCGCGTCGGCAACCACATTCGCCTTGCCGGGGTGGTAATGAATCTCAATCTCATAGTCTTTGATTAGTTCAAACCACCTCCTTTCCCTCATATTCAGCTCCTTCTGGGTGAAAATGTACTACAAGCTCTTGTGGTCGGTGTAGAGATGCACCAAATTCCCCAGGAGATAGTGCCTCCACATTTTCAGTGCCAACACCACAGCAGCAAGCTCAAGATCACGAGTTGGATAGTTCTGCTCATGGTTCTGAAGTTGGCGTGAGCCATATGCGACCACACGTCCTTCCTGCATCAACACGCAGCCGAGCCCAATACCGGACGCGTCACAATACACGTTGAAGGGCTTGGTTGTATCCGGTTGAGCTAAGACTGGGGCTGTTGTGAGATGCTTCACCAATGCTTGGAACACTCCTTCACACGCCGTGTTCCAAACATATTTTGTTCCCTTCTTCAGCAATTCTGTCATCGGCTTAGCAAGCTTGGAGAAGCTTGGAATGAATCTCCGATAGTATCCTGCTAAACCGAGGAAACTTCTGACTTCATGGACTGAAGTGGGCGCTTTCCATTTCAGCACTTGTTCGATTTTGATTGGGTCAACCGCAATGCCTTCCGTTTAGATGATATGTCCCAAAAATGGCACTTGTCTGATCCAAAACTCACATTTGCTGAACTTGGCGTAGAGCTTGTGGTCTCGCAATCGTTGAAGAACGATCCTCAAGTGTTTCGCGTGTTCTGCTTCTGTCTTGGAATAAACCAAGATATCATCAATGAACACCACCACGAACTTATCCAGCTCCGGCATGAACACCGAGTTCATGAGATACATGAAATGTGCTGGAGCATTTGTGAGACCAAATGACATGACGAGATATTCGTATAAGCCATATCTCGTCGCGAAAGCCGTCTTCGGGATATCCTCTGCCCGGATCTTTATCTGATGATATCCAGAGCGAAGGTCCATCTTGGAGAACACACTTGCACCCACAAGTTGATCAAACAAAATGTCAATGCGGGGCAGGGGGTACTTATTCTTGATGGTGACGGCGTTGAGCGGCCGGTAGTCCACACACAGCCTCAAGGTTTCATCCTTCTTCTTCACGGACAGAACCGAGCATCCCCAAGGCGAGGAACTCGGACTAATGAAACCCTTGCTCAACAGATCATTGAGCTGTTCTTTCAGTTAGGCCAGATAGTTCGGAGCCATTTTATATGGTCTCCATGATATGGGCGTAGTCCCGGGTGCAAGCTCAATCTTGAACTCGACATCCCGCTCAGGTGGCATGCCCGGAAGATCATCCGGGAACACGTCGGGGTACTCCTGGACTACGGGGATGTCCTCTAACTTGAGAGCTTCAGTACTATTGATTGCTGAAACCTCCCGGACTGGATGATCTAATATGAGGGACTGCGAACGGTGTAGTGGGGAGTTGAGGTGAACCGTCCGTGATAAAGTTTCCAGGACAGCGCCATGGTAGCTTAGCCATGACATTCCTAAGATTGCATCAATCTTCTGCCCCTCAAGAATAATCATAGTGGTGGGGTATACCTTCCCACCTAAGCACAGGGGTGCTTTCGGAATCATCATAGTTGCTGAAATCTTTCCTCCCGGTGAGCAGATCATATAAGAACACTTGGATGGAAAGGCTTCCAGCTGATGCTTAACCAAATATGATGCAGTTATGAAGTTGTGGGTTGCACCAGAATCAAATAATATGATGATGGTTTGGTCGTTGAGAGTGAATGTATCCGCCAGCACGTTGTCTCCCTCTGGGGCGTCCTCATTGTCGAGGTTGCGAACGCCCCCAGTCCGCTGACCAACCTTTTTGACCGGAGGTCGGCCTCGAGCACCGCCCTGGAACTGGGCTTGCCTGCTGCTCTGCTGCCCCTTGGGACAGTCCTTCGCGAAATGGCCCGCCTGGCCACACGTGAAGCAAGTGAAGCGGGGCGGTCCTCCGCTGATTGGCGGAGGGAAACCCGGGGCGCGTTGTGGTGGTGGGAACGCCCGGGGTGTCGTCTGCTGCTGCTGCTTCTGTCTTGGTGGTGGCATCGGTGGTCGGAACGGAGGTGACTGAAAAGGACGACCCCCAAACCGCTGAGGTCGCGCCGGTGGATGCCACTGCTATCCGGAGGGTGTCCGATACACGATGCGGTACTTCTGGGGAGCGCCACCCCCACTGCTGGGTGGAGTGCTGCGCTTCCGCTGCTCAGCCGCCAACTCCCGCTGAGAATCTTCTTGCATTATCGCGTCATTAACGAGGTCGTTGAAGGTGCCGCGATTGCTTTGGGTGAGATGTATCTTCATCTCGGGGTGTAACCCCCGATAGAAATGCTCCCGCTTCTTCTCCTCGGTGGAGACGTAATCCGACGCATATTGCGCCAGATGGTTGAAGGCACGGGAGTAGTCATGAGCACTCCTCCCGCCCTTCTTCAGCTCCAAGAATTCTTGGAACTTCCTCTTCATTATCCCGGGAGGAATATGATAGGCGCGGAACGCCTCCCAGAACTCTTCCCACTCCACGGCATGGCCAGCCGGATGTGAGGCGACATAGTTCGCCCACCACGCACCAACGGCACCGTGAAGCTGCTGCGCCGCGAACAGAGTCTTCTGCCGCTCCGTACATTGGAGCAGCCGGAACTTGGACTCGGTTGTCCGCAGCCAGTTGTCGGCCTCCAGTGGTTCTTCTGCTTCAGTGAACACTGGAGGGTGCGTACTCATGAAGTCCGAGTACATCACATCACGGGGCTCACGAGGGCCCCTCTCTTGACACCCCCCACCTGGGACGTATTCTGCACAATCGTGCGGAGCAGGTCGGTCTGCTCCTGACGATTCCCCACCAGTGCCGCTATCACATCCGCTAGGGTAAGCGGAGGCGGCGGTGGTGGTTGTTGCTGCGGGGTGCTGTCGTAGGCAGGTGGCTGGGAGTCATCGCCTCCCTGCTGGCTAGAGCCACCAACCTCGTGCGTGGTCCAAGTGCGAACCATCTGCAACCATACGACAATAACCATCAGTCCCGCAACATATTGCATGCAGTCCAATAAAATAGGCGTAAAACATAATGACATTAAACATGTGCTACATCTCGTATACGGATAATGTAATAACTTTTCACAAGCTACACCATTACCAGACCAAATACAAGCTAGTTAAATCTAACTTGATGAACCTCCTCTTTGGAAGCTCACCACAACTAGGTTTGGTCACTACGAGATGTTACTATCGCTTGGTCATCACGTATACCACTCTTTTATTTTCAATACGACACAAACATGGTCTCTAGGAAAAGAAACTTGAGTAAAGCATATACTCAAGCTTTCACTGGTTGAAGATAACCACTCATGAGTATGTTCTACCCCATTGGACGTACTTAAACCCCCTAGGGTACAACAATCTCCCAAATGGGTTCAACTGTCATTCCTCTGTCAGAATCACCAGTTTCTGCAAATCCCAGATTTTGATCTGGTTCTGGGCATCTTCATGACTCATGTTGAAACCAAAGTTAAGGTTAACGTCAGTATCTTTCCAACGAGTATTCATTTGCCCCCAGATAAGCTCTGGTTTAAAAGTTATGGTAATTCAAATTCAACAGAATTTCTGGAAGAATTTCAACAACACCTCCCTTGGAAGTTGCTGTTTTCAACCCTGGTTTCCACTGAATTCCGTGCTGAAAATACAGAGACTTTGAATTACAAAGATGTAACACATCTCCTACCCTTTCCAAAGATGTATCATATGATAATTTCAGATTTTTTCTACAGGAAATTACGCTTGAAAAACAGAACAGTCCAGAGAGTGTTTTAATTCTGTCCTGGTTCTGGAGACTTTACAATCCTCTGGGATTTAAGCCATCTTAAGGTTTGATTCAGCTCTGGGAGTCTACAACATAGTTGTAGGGTGCTTAAACACCTTTCCAGAACGATCTCCCACACCTCCATTGGCTAAATGATCTGTGAGTTATACTCTGTTAAAGTTCAGCAAACTTGCTGCCCAAAACAGAGCACTCTGTTTTTCAATCCTTTGGACTACACTAATCAAATATCAAATTTTTCTACCCAACCAGGGTCCTAAATGTTTAAACTTAGTGATTTTAATTCCTTGTTATCATTATTTTCCATGCACATGCCTATAATATGTCGGTACTACGTTAATCACAAAAAGAAAACCCTAGCCGGATTATACCGGCATATACGTCACAAGTGTGGCACTAAACGGTCTCTCGCACACGTATACTACACGGTATACATATGTGGTTAGTACCTGCAGAATACCACACAATAATGATACACTCAATGGTTGTTTTCGTTTCAGGCAGGTCCATATTTGAAAGTAAATACAAACGCCCGTATCATTGCCATACGGCCGTCCTTGAGTTAAGTCACGTCTCAAGGTACGTGATCGTGTTTCAACACCACACGACGGGGAACCCGAGTATACCATGAACGGGTCGTCACGGTTGGGAATGTTATCAACCCAACGGATAGCACCTATTGCCCTGCAGGGCACGCCGATGGCAAGCGCTGCGTATGTCCTCCTGGGCTATTTCCAGACGAACACTCTCGTGTTACTGACCACGTGATGGGGTCTCCACTTACTTGCCTAATGCACGCTAGGGATCAGCGTTTCATATGAACTCAGGAACATGAAGAGTCCAAGAGTTTCATATTGACGTCTCACACCAAGCTGTGAGACCTATGCCTGAACCACGTTCCTCGTCAGGGGAGCTAACCGAAATTGAACCGCTTTCGGTGGCTTTCCTTACCATTCTTACCAGAGCGTAGGTGCGTCATTACATAATTAAAATTCAGAATTATAACACATAAGTTAGTCTTGCCACTTTAAGTAACTATGCTAATATAGTCCTTATTTGGGCAACTACCGAATCCTCACCGTAAACCTAAGTTTTCCCGTAATACCATCCTTAAGTACTGTGCTATCCCCAATTCGGCTCTGATACCAGGTCGTGGCGGACCGGAATCCGCTCATCCAGGATCGCAGAGGGTGGTGCCGCACGATGCGGCACCCGACAGCACACATCATAAGGATGCATTGCATTACATAGAAAACAACTGAAACTGTACAAAGTAGTACACTGCTCAGTTACAAACTAAGGTATACATTACACAGTGGAAGTTTTCATTTGTACAACTCACGCCCGCCTATCTAGCAAAAGTCGGTTGCCCAGCCCTAGGGCAACCCACACTAGTAGCTCAGTGCGGCGTGTACAGCTCCCACTCAGCCGTGGTCCCCGACGGAGGGTAACCCTCGCCGGTGGACTCGTAACCTGAGTCCATGGGTGGCTCCTCACCTGAAAAATACTTAAGCAGCAACCGTGAGCACTATGGCTCAACAAGACTTAACCGACGCGCCTATGCATGAAAGTCTATATGTAGTGTACAATGAACATGGGGTGGTAAAATTGCAGCAAACGGACACACCTATAGTTTATCCTTAGTTCATCTTTTAGCCACAAGTTAACAGTTTATGAATCTGAAATTTAGTAAGCAATATTTGGTGGCACATATGTAACAATACGTTTATATCATAACAGCAGTATTTAACCATCACAATTCATATATTAGCCTATGTCACGACTCAGTGAACAAGCGGTACTCGTCACCGCGAGGGACGGTGAATCGACTCGATATACACCTGCGGGGATACCCAAAGAGCATGTCACGTACGCCCACCCATGGAGCTGCACAGCACGCTCACTTGATGTTGTATGGGACAACCTTTCACCCAACAGCCCAAACGTCGAACCGGTCGCACCGAAACGAGCAGGAGGTTCCCTACACGGAGCATCTCTCTATGCCCGTTAGCAGATTTCCACCTTTCTGCCCTCAGCCTACACCTATAAATCGGTGCGTTATGCCTCGACGCCCGGAGGTATAGGTTACATCGGTTTATCGGGGCCCATATATCCGATATGCCTTCGGTACGTTCAATACTTGTTCAGCACGGCCGCACACGGATCGGTCCTCAATCGACACAAACAGGCCTGCGCACACAAGACTTCCTCTTGCTGCGCCCTAGCCCCTGCCTAGTCTCATTTTCATTACTAAAGTGATCTCACATCACTCAACCGAACCCGTGTGTCCCAAGCCTAAACTCGCGAGTAGATTCCAACTACACGACTTGTACCGAAGTCCTATGAATCATTAAGCATAGCCTGTCTACTCGAGGTCTTAGACACTACCCTCACTCTTATAGGAACTTTTGGTTATGCTAGTGGGGTGTCATCCATCCTACACCTAATGCACATTCATACTTCACCCTAGATATGTAAACAAAGCAAACTTTTAAAAAGGTTAATGCAAACCGGGGCTTGCCTTGTTGCTGCTGGTCAGTGGTTAGATCTTCGTCCGGAAGAAGGAAGTCGAGCACTTCCGGAGTCTCCTCGCCTTAAGCGACTACATGTTAACCATATGCTATATGTCAATTTAAGTGCAAAGTGTAAACTTGAATAAGTAATTACTAATAACTCTAGCTAGCCCTTCCCCTTTGGCTTTGAAATTTTTATGGTGGCTTGGTATGGTCCTAACAGAGTCTTGACCTTGTTTCGTTTGAAACAAAGTTCATTTGAGCTTTGTACAAATAAAAGCCTATTTGGTCAATATTAGAGCCTCTAAGTAATTCCAGGGGTTTTCATGGTTCCAACCATTACTTTCTGGAAACTAGAATTTAATATGGTGCTAATGGAATTGGTTTCATGTAATTTGAAGAATTCTAGAGAAAGTTGTGCCCTAAACAAGATTTGAGAAAATCTGAAAAATGTTTCTGTACATTTTCTATTTTCTCAGGGCAGTTCACTTAATCACACCATTAGATGGACTAAATGAACTTGGATGAGTCTGAAAATTTTACTGTGACTCAAGGATTTTCGAATGAACCTCTCAGCCAAATTACAGAATTTTCCATAAGGTAATTCTCCAGATAAAATTCCTAAGAGTTTGAATTTTATGGATTTATTTCTGGAAAACTATTAACTTTCATGAGCTGAAATTTATATTGATGGAAAGTACTCAAAATTCTGAGTTCAGCAAAATTTGGTTCACTGAATTTGGAGCTTCCTAGCAAACGTTATGTGCATTTGAAGTTTGCACTAAAACTGGAAATTCCCAAAATGTTTAAACTCTGTGGGTGGGGCCCACTCTTTAAACCGGCCCGCTGAATCCTGGCCGCAAATGGATCCCCGCGTGAGAACAGAGGCTGACCGGTGGACCCCCCCCCCTTCGTCTATCTCGTGCCACCCCGCGACTCCCTCGGCGGTGCCTCGCCGGAGTTCTCGCCGCCGGCCATTTCGCTGCACGACCATCGACGGTTCTCGCCGCCTGGGCCCAACTTGGCTCGAGGAACACGCTGGTGCCCTCACCGAAGCTCGGCAATGGCCGGAACCATGGCCCCGACGGTGACAGCGGCTCTCCCTACTCCGGCGATGTCGCCCGGGCTACTCAGGGCCTTATTCTTCAAACGGTTTGCTCCTACAGCTCCGCTGTGGCAAACTGAGCACGAATATGAGATCGGTTGGCCACGGAAATGGCCGGAGCTAGGACCTCACCGTCGACCTAGGGCTAAAACGGTGGTTGCTCGAAAAACCCGGATAGCAGCGCCAAGACTCGACGGTTTTCAATGGTCTTTGATCCTAGGTGGCCGTGGGAACGTGTAGAGCATGTGCTTGGCTGGGTTCACGCGGTGAAGGATTGATCACCACGAATTTCAGATTCTTTGCTAGCTCGTTCTTTTGAACACCGAGGACTATACGTGGAAATACTCTCCCTACAGAGCATTAAAGGGGGGGTAGGATGTTCACCGTGAGTTCGAGCAGTCTCCGGCGCGCCTCTTTGCTGTTGATCTTCGGTCGCGAGGACGCCTGGATCAGCGGCGCACCGAGGAGCCGAGGAGAGCGGCCGAGAGGTGAACATTTTCAGTCGAGCGCACGTGGAAGCAAGTCGGTCGGTGTGTGAGCTGCAAGGAATGACTTCGTGGGCAGGTAATAGCGCGGCGAGGCCTCCAGCACGACACCAGCTCGTCGCGGTGGACGCGTTGGGGCAGGGTTTCACCGTGCGCTGGCGACCGCAGGTGTTCGACCGAGTGACTGAGTCGGTTTGATCTCTGTGTGGCTGACCAGTGGGTCCTCTTCTCCCCTCTAATTCTTTCTCCCCCTTCTGCTGCAAATATCCCAGCTACAAAACATTGAATGATAGACTTAAGCACCAAGCTACATTTTGAATTTGGTTCCCTCAATTGGAATTTGGTTTGGCTAAATTTGCTTTACATTTGAACTGAAATTCAAATTCAGTTTTGAATTATTGCAAATTTAGCTCCCGACAAGATAAATTCCAAGGGGGTGAAAATTGGTGGACTAACTCATAAAAATGTGCTGAGTTTGAATATGAAGCCAACTTTTGAATTTAAGTGATCAAAGTTGCAGCAATTTGAATTTACATACAAATTGACCTCTTTTTCAAATGCCTCCAAAAGTGCCTCAAAAAGTGTGGGATTTGCCTGAAATTTGGCTTAAACCTTCCCAAGACTTTTTAAGTGTTAGGGGTGATCTCAACCTCCCATGTTCATGTGTAGAAATCCTACTTTGTGGAAGTTATGGCTTTCCCCTCTAATCACCCTTTTTGATGGTGGTTACTTGCTCTTCACAAGTCTTCACAAAATATCCACAATAAAAGTTGTGGTGTTGTGAGGTGATGGAAAATTTTTGCAAGTCCCTTTTCTTGGGCTTTTACAAAGGGGGGGGGACTCAGCGAGTTGGCAGCAAGGGGGCGCAACTTGCAGCAGGGGGCGGGGGCAGCGGCCAAAAAGAAAGAGGTGTGCGGCTAGGGGGGGGGGAAGTTATATTTATAAGGGGGGAAAAGAGACCTAGGAGTGGGGAACAAAGAGTCCTAGAGGTGGGGGCAAAGAGTCCTAGAGGTGGGGGACTTAACAAAAGAGTCCTAGAGATGTGGGACAAAGAGTCCTAGAGGTGAGGGACTAACCCAATAGTCCTAGAGGTGGGGGACTAGGGTTCCCCCAGTAATGGGCTGCGGCAAAGGGGGGTGTGCCCAATTAGGGCCCCCCCTAATTTTGTGCGACCAATTTGGGGGAAAATTTCCCCCAAATGTGGGGGAAATCCCCCCTAGGGGAATTTTGAGAAAAATCAGGAAAATTAGGAAAATTTTTGGAAAGATTGGGGAAGGGGGAAATTTGGCGAAAAATTGGGGTGGCTCAATTTTGCTATTTTATTTTCATTATTTTCCATTCCTATTTCCTTTTATCATTTTAGTAGCTTCTATATTCCTTTCTTTATTTCTTCTTCATTTTAAATGCTTCTCTACATGAAAAATGTATGCAATGCATGGTAGTGAAATTGACGGTGTTACAAACCTATCCCCCTTAAAATGAATCTCGCCCTTGAGATCCGATAGAGTGGAGAAAAGATGAGGGAATTCTGCCTTGAGATTTTCCTCACGTTCCCATGTAGTTTCTGTAACACCCCAAAACCTGCTCAAGAGGGGAATTTAAAAAATTTTGGACGTATTGCATGTGGTGAAGCAATTCAAATTCAAACTGAAATTTAAATTTAAATCAAAACAGAAAAAGAAAAGGAAAAGGAAAAAGAAAAACGGCCAGTGGGCCGAAACCCATCTCAGCCGGCACAAAACCTGTGCGCGCTCCCCCCTCTCCCTCTCTCTGACATGAGGGGCCCGCGTGTCATCCCTCTCCCCCCGCGCGCCCCCAACCGCCTCGGCTCTTCCGCAACGATCGCGCGCCCCGCCCCGGATTCTGTGCACTCGACCCAACCCCGAATCCCTCGCGCCATTCTGCTCGATCGCAACAAACCCCCATGCTCCCGGCCCTGATAAAAACAGATGACCCGCCACCCTCCCCTCGCACGAGCAGTTTCTCTCCCGGTGAGCGCCGCCGCTGTTGAGCTTGGAATTCCGCAAGAGCATCGCCGCTTCCCTTTGTCAAACCGATCTCGTGACCCCGCAGCACCGTGTACAAGCTATAGACGCCGACCCCGGAGGGAAACACCACAGGAAACGACCAACCCGCCGCTCGCCGGTGAGTACCGCCGCCGCTCGCCGGTGAAACCTTTGAATTACACGGTTTCGATCCACCCTAATCATCGGTGTGCCATCTCTAGACCCCAGTGAAGCGTCACGATCCAAGAGCTCGAAGGGATCACCGCCCCAACTGCCACTTCGACGTGCACCGAAGACCATCGCCGTTGACGCTTGCCGCCGATCCCATCTAGCCACGTAGGGATCAAGAAAACCACTGAGGTGAGGCCCCCTTCCTCCCCTCTGCCGTTTGCTACCAAAAAGGACAGGTTTTAGCGTCTGTAGATGAAGATCTGTGACCTCGCCGGCGAGATCACGCTTCTGCCGCCGTGCGCCGCCGCGCGCACGGGCGAACTCTGGCCAGGAGCGACGTGTCCTCTTGTGGGCCGTCTATTTTAAATTGCACGGCAGAAATTAAATCGGCGCATACCCCTTCGGCGATCTAATTTGAGCCGTCTGTTTTAAATCCAACGGCCCACATCAGCCCCGCGTTATAAAGGCCGGGAATCTTACGCGCTACCCCCTGGGGACCTCGGAAAACACGAGCTAGCCCTGGAAACTTTTCATCTAGCCACTGGACCCTTAGAAATTCATGTAAATTCATTTCAAAATCAGTTTTAGCCCCTGGACTTAATAAGAATTAGGAAGACCTCCCTGTTTTGCACACTTAGACCCCTTAAAATTTAGAAATTGGGAAATGGGGCCCCACAGTAGGGTGGATTTGCACATCAGCCCCTGAGGGTTATTAATTTTAGGAAATTGAATATGTCAATAGGATTTAAAATTCAGACATAGGTATATGATCAGTTTAATTATTCTAACCCTGTGGAAAATTTGTAGAAACAATCTAAGATCTGAGTTTAGAGGGGAAATAAAGTTTTAAACTCAATAAGATTACTGTATTGTAATTTATATCTGAAATATGCCCTTTAGGCATAAAACAAGTTTAAACTGTGGGAAAGTGAGTCTAAATAACCAAAAGGGATAGGAAACATTTATGAAGGTTCTGTTTGGGAAATTGGAACAGAAGAATTTTTGTAGGAATTTAGGTTGCTGTTTTATTGGTGGAAATTCATTTCTAGACTAGAAAAAAATTGTAAAAATAGTTAAAAATAACTTTAAATTGGTTTCCATCAGAGAGGAAGTCAAAGAATATTTTATTGAACATTTTAGATCAGAACATATTCTGTTTAGGAGATATGCTTTATTATTTTAATACTAAACTTCACTTTTAGGCATAGAAAATAAATCTGAAAATATAGGAAAATAGGTATGCATAATTAGAAAATGATAGATGTGGTCTCCAAATCAAAAAAACTTCAATTTAGGATTTTGTGGAAGATCTGAGAACCTATTTGGAGTAGGAAATTATCTTTCATGCAAACTTGTGGCTAAAAAGTGTATTAATTAAATATAGTGAATTTGTTCAAATTGGAAATTCATATATAGTGTACAAATAGAAATCTAAATACAAAAGTTAGAGATAATATATAAATGTTGAAAGTGTATGTGGGCCTAAAATCAACACATCTAGGGTAACCACAACACTTAGAAATGTGAATGATTTTCATATGTATGTATGTGTGGTTTGCATGAGTGAAAGTGTGGACTATGGCTTATAGATTGTTGTTTTCTTTTGCTATATGTATTGGCATGAGTAGAACAAGCCCCAGAGCAGGTTCTCACCTTTCAAGACCAAGACTTTCAATTCCCAGAGCAGCAGGAAGAAGGCAAGTGACCTTGACCACTTTGATCCTATACTAGGATGTGTAGTTAGAATTTAATTGCATTGTCAATTTGGAATATGATACCCAAGCTAGGAAGTTTCCCTAGATTTTCATAATCTTATTTCCTTGTAGCCTGGGTTGGGATTTATTTTATTATGTCAATTATTTATATACTTATGCTTAGTCATGCTTAGAATGCGATAAGTGGGATATGAGATCATCAACTTGTTTACCTTACTCTTGAATGAGATATTATGAGTTATGTAGAGGTAGGGATCGAGGCAAGTTGGATGATTTGGTTGGTGCTGTGTGCACGAGACTCGGGTTTGTGTTTAGTACTTGCCTGGATCCTAAGGACCGGTTCATGGAGCATGTAACCTGGCTTTACCGTGCCAACCACATGCTGAGATGGGGCAGCTTGGCCAATTAATTAGGTGTATCCCCGGCGTAGTATGGGTGTTTTGGATGGTGGGGGAATAGGGTTCAGCTGGACTACCATATGAACCGCAAGGCTCAAGAGGGGGCCACTGCAGTGGGGTTGGAGCCTCTTGTATGCTGTTAGGGGTGAAACCTCAATGGGCCCACGCTCGTCAGGAATCCCTTTGTAAAGGCCTCGTAGTGATCTCCTGGCTACACACCTTGAAAGTGTGAACGTGGTTCGCGGCCACTGGCATAATGGAGGTTCTTTTAGTCCACCCGGCAACAGCGGATGAAATCACTACATGTGGGTACAGTGGTGCAAACTCTATAGAGTCAAAACTGTCATGACAGCCGTGCTCACGGTCAAGAGCGGCTTGGACTTATTCATGATCAGAGGATGATGAATTGGGAAGTTGAGGATGTTAAGCAGGAAGCTTAATATTGGAGATGAGATTATGGTTACTTAATATTGATTATGGGTTGAGGGATTGGGACCATCTCACCTGTGTAGTTATGTAGGTGCTTAACAAGCTAAGGTGATAGGTATTAATTGCGTAGTGCTTTAACCATGAGTTCAACCTCTTCTTGCTCTAGCCATGCATGACATTACTTTTCCACACTTGCTGAGTACCAACGGTACTTAAACTTGCTTTTCTGTTGGTTTAAATTGCTGCTCAGGTCAAGGGGATGATGTGGTGTTCAATGACCAAGACTTTGGTCTCGAAGAAGGATTCTAGGTTCACGGAGTCCCCCGGGCAACGCCTGTTATGGAGCCCATAAGATTTATATTCCGCTGCTGCTTTATTTACATGTTATGAACATATTATCGTCCATCGAGACGTATGCTATGTAAGACTTATTTATATTCGAACACTTGGCTTGTAATAAATGATGCTTCACTATTTGTCATCACATGTATGAGAAAATGATCCTGGCATACATGTGATATTCACTCGGTTGCTCTTTGGAAAAATCGGGTGTGACAGAAGTGGTATCAGAGCCAGGTTGCCCGTAGGAACGTGGACCTAGGTCAAAATGGACGTACTTAAGGACCCTATTTTCTTAAAAACTATTTTACAAAGATGTGGGTTGAAAGTGTTATTTAATGGGGTCACTTTATTCACCTTGTCCCAACTTTTATTCAAAATACAATCTTTATTTAATTCTTATCTAACTTAATTTTAAATGCTTTATGTTTTAGATGGTTCGCATGATCCGCACTGCCCGCAAGTCCACTGGAGGGAGAGTTCCTGTAGTTGCCCTTGCCTTGAGAGAGGAGAACCGTCCGGTGACGTACCACTCCTACGGGTTCGCAGTAGGAGGCTTGTTGCGCCGTCTTCGGCGTATGCTCCACGCCGCAGGCAATGTGGGCAAGCTAATCATACACTACAGCTCCACCAGGACCATACGTGAGAAGCGGGAAGAATGGAGCTCAGAGATGAGGATTATCCATGAAAATTAGCTGCTCAAGATCCACCGCTCTCCTGCTTGTCGGGCGACTCAGGCCGATGCTGAGAAGGATGTCACCTGGGAGGCCATAACCTGCCAGAGTTACATCAACCGTCGCCACCTGGACAGGACTGAGTACATGTATGTCCTCCAGCGTGAGAGTGGCACCGCGGAGTACAAGTACCCGCTGGTGCAGCAGGGGTGTTCCCATGAGCACATGGACCTGTGCTTGGAGGATGCTACTATGCTCAGCACTCGACTGCATGAGTGCCAGCAGGAGCTTCAGGATGTTCGTGACACCCTGAAGGAGACTGAGGCATTGCTTCGCGCCAGCTTGAGGGTGAGAGAAAGAGGAGATGGGAATGAACTGTGTGTCACCGTGAATGGCACGTGGACTCCTGTCTCTCCAGACCGCCGGGCGAGCAGGCGTCGCTGCACTTCTCCACCAGCAGCTTCCCCACCTAAAGCGGAATCAGAGGGCAGCCGCAATAATGAGGAAGACCCCGACGAGCCAGCTCAGTGATACGAGTTGTTTAGAGTCATTTCCCTTATTTCAGCAGGTTATCGAGTAGTCGAGTCAATACCCTATTTATTTGTGTGTTAATGTTTGGTGTGTGACGTGAGTTGTGGAAGCCATGGGCATTTGTCCACAACCTCGTCTTTAGGTTGCTTTGCTTTGGTGTGTGAACCCCTATGAATCAATAGTGCATTATTTTCACGTGAAATGTGACGCCCAAAGATCTACGTGAAATCTTCAGAAATTGTTTAAATATTAAGGCCTCAAAAGTTTAAGTTAAACAAGCAATTTGGGAAGTTAATACGTAATGCATTAAGTTAACACTTGGTTGATCATGATAGATGGCTGGAAGAGGAAAAGGTCGTGGTGCCAACCCCAACAACAACAACGATGAGGCCGGCAATCCTCACCTTTCTGGAGGACAAGACATGGGTGGTCGCCATGAAGGAGCTGATCCTATCCACCAAATGCTCGAAAATCAGAATCAGCTCATCCAGAGTCTAACTCAAGTGGTGGCCAACTTGCACCAAGCTCCACCCCCACAAGATGCACCACGTCAACCAAGGTTGAGTGAGTTTCTGGGAACTCAACCCCCAAAGTTTGCAAGTGCTTCTGAACCTCTGGAAGCAGATGACTGGTTAAAGACCATAGAGAGCAAGATGAGGATCATACAATGCCAAGGGTATGAGAGGGTGTTGTTTGCCTCTCACCAATTGCATGGACCTGCTGCTGATTGGTGGACCGCTTACGTGGCAGCCCATCACGACCCCGAGAACATCACTTGGGAAGAGTTCAAGCGCAGTTTCCGCAACCACTACATACCCAGGGGTGAACTCAAGAACAAGAGAAAGGAGTTCTTGGGACTGCAGCAAGGCAACATGACTGTGATGGAATACCTCACTAAGTTCACCCAACTATCCCCTTATGCACCACGGGACATCGAAACTGATGAGCAAAAACAGCACTGTTTTGTGGAAGGACTTACTATGGAAATGCAATGTGCAATGTCTTACAATGAATACGAAAGCTTCCAAAAGATGGTAGACCGAGCGTTTGTCGTGGAAAGGAAGCTGAAGGCCTTGGAGAATGAAAACAAGAGGAAGATGGGATGGTCACACCAAGCATCAAGCAGCAACACACGTCCACGTCTGATGCAGCAACCTGCAGGGCAGACGAGTCGTGCTGTGGTACCCTACCCGACACCGAGAGGGTACAACCCGAACTTCAGGCCTCCATCAGCACCAGTACAGCCGGAACATCAGTTTGTGCAACAGCCACACCCCACTTATCAACCTCGACCAGCTGGACAAGGGCCACAGAACCAACCCCAAGACAACAAAGGTCAGGCACCTAAAGTTGGGGTGCAATGTTTCAACTGTGGTAAAGTGGGGCACTACGCCCATAAGTGCCCAAAGAAGAAGCCCATGCAGCCACAGCAGCAGAATGTGATGCGAGGACGGGTGAACCACGTGACCATGGAGGAAGCGCAAGAGGCACCTGACGTGGTAATTGGTAAGTTTCCTGCAAATTTACACATTGCAACCCTATTGTTTGATTCTGGTGCTACCCACTCATTCATCGCTCAAGGGTTTGTTAAGAAGCATGATCTAGCAACAACACAAATGAACCATATGTTAGCAGTGAACTCTCCAGGGGGAGAAATAAGAACAAGACAAGTGTGTCCCAAGGTGAATCTAGACATTCATGGGGTAGTATCTACTGCAAACCTCATAGTGATAGACTCCCAAGGGATAGATATCATTTTGGGCATGGATTGGTTGACTAAACATAAAGGTATCATCCACTGTTCGACAAGAATGGTGGAACTAACTCACACTAGTGGCACGAAAGTGAAGTTCATAGCCGTGCAAGAACCTAGGAGGGACATTAAACTCTATCAAGTTGAGGTGGAAGTGGAAGAGATAAGGACTATCAGGGAGTATCCAGATGTTTTTCCGGAGGAGTTGCCAGGTATGCCTCCCGATCGTGAAGTGGAGTTCGCGATTGAACTAGTGCCCGGAACAGCCCCAATATACAAGAGGCCTTATCGGATGGACTCCAAACAGCTGGAAGAGCTCAAGGAACATTTAAGAGAATTGACAGAGAAAGGGTATATTCATCCTAGTTCCTCACCATGGGGAGCTCCAGTGATATTTGTGCCCATGAAGGACGGAACCCAAAGGTTATGCGTAGACTACCGTGCGTTGAACGAAGTAATCATCAAGAACAAGTACCCATTACCCCGCATTGAAGACTTATTTGATCAGTTGAGGGGAGCGTGTGTATTCTCAAAAATTGATCTCAGGTCGGGATACCGCCAATTGAAGATAAGGCAAACTGACATTCCAAAGACAGCTTTCGTATCTCGGTACGGGCTGTATGAATACACCGTCATGCCGTTCGGGCTAACTAATGCCCCCGCATATTTCATGTACCTCATGAACAAGGTATTCATGGAATATCTGGATAAATTTGTGGTAGTTTTCATTGATGACATTCTTGTCTTTTCCAAAGATGAAGAAGAACATGAGAGACATTTAAGATTGGTGTTGCAAAAGCTAAAAGAGCACAAACTATATGCCAAGTTGAGCAAGTGTGAGTTTTGGCTAAAGAGAGTTCCCTTCTTAGGACATATAATCTCAGAGGGAGGAATCTCTGTAGATCCCGCCAATATCGAGGATGTGCAGAAGTGGAAGCCCCTAAAAATGTCGGGGAAATTCGAAACTTCTTAGGATTGGCTGGGTATTATCGACGGTTCATTGAAGGTTTCTCCAAGATCTCGAGACCCCTAACCAAATTGTTATAGAAGGGAATCACATTCATATGGACACCGGAGTGTGAGACGAGTTTTCAAGAACTGAAGAAAAGATTGACAACATCCCCAGTGCTAGTTATGCCAGATATGCAGAAGAATTTTTTGGTGTACTGCGATGCATCTGAACACGGGTTGGGATGTGTTCTCATGCAAGAGGGGCATGTCGTTGCTTATGCGTCCCGACAGCTCTGAAAACACGAGAAGAACTATCCTGCGCATGACCTAGAGCTAGCCGCAGTGGTACACACACTGAAGATTTGGTGGCATTACTTGATGGGAAAGAGGACAGAGATATATACGGATCATAAGAGCTTAAAGTACATTTTCAACAGCCAGATCTCAACCTCAGACAAAGGAGATGGTTAGAGCTAATAAACAACTTTGATGTGGGCATCAACTATCATCCTGGGAAAGCGAATGTCGTGGCTGATGCTTTAAGCCGGAAGGTGCAAGTCAATATGTTGAGCTTAAAGGACATGCCTACAGAATTGAAGGAAGAGATTGCAACTCAATCCATGTCTGGTGAATAGTGGTGAGACCATCGCCATGGAAGTGGACTCCACATTAGAGCAAGACATACGCAACGGTCAGAAAAATGACGAGAAGATACAAGAAATTAGAGAACTCATCAAAGGAAATAAAACCCCTGGGTTCAGAGAGGATGAACAAGTACGGTGCGGCATGGGAAAAGAATCTGTGTGCCTGAGGTGACGGAGATCCGTGAACTGATTTTGAAGGAGGCTCATGATTCCGACTACTCCATTCATCCTGGGAGTACGAAGATGTATCATGACCTCAAGAGCAGATATTGGTGGTATGGAATGAAGCGAGATGTCGAGGAACATGTTGCCCTATGTGACACATGTCAGTTGGTGAAAGCAGAACATCAAAGACCCGCGGGACTATTGCAACCACTCAATGTGCCTGAATGGAAATGGGAAGAAATAGGTACGGACTTCATAGTGGGACTGCCTAGGACCCAATCAGGATATGATTCGATATGGGTCATCATCGACAGGCTAACCAAGGTAGCTCATTTCATCCCCGTGAAAGAAATCTACAGTGGATCCAAATTGGCAGAATTGTACATGTCAAGAATCGTATGTTTTCACGGAGTGCCCAAGAAGATAGTGTCAGATCGAGGAACACAGTTCACCTCAAGGTTCTGGCAGAAGTTACAGGAAACCATGGGAACTCATCTGAATTTTAGTTCTGCCTATCACCCCTATACTAATGGGCAGACGGAAAGGACCAATCAGATTCTTGAGGATATGCTGAGAGCTTGTGCACTCAAGAACAATAGGAGTTGGGATAAGAACTTACAGTATGCAGAGTTCTCCTACAACAACAGTTATCAGGCTAGTATGAAGATGTCACGATTTGAGGCGTTGTATGGGAGGAAGTGCAGGACTCCACTATTTTGGAACCAAACAGGGGAAAGTAAAGTGTTTGGGCCCGAGGTACTACAAGAAGCCAAGGCGAAAGTGAGGGAAATTCGCAACAACTTGAGGATAGCCCAGACTCGACAAAAGTGTTATGCCGATGTACGGAGAAGAAAGCTTATTTTCAACGTGGGGGACTATGTCTATCTCAAGGTGTCCCCTATCCGAGGACTTCATCGGTTCAAGGTGAAAGGGAAATTATCACCGTGATACATCGGACCCTTCCAGATTCTGGAGAGGAAAGGCGAAGTGGCATATCAACTAGAACTACCAGCTCGCCTATCAGATGTGCATGATTTATTCCATGTGTCACAACTCAAGAAATATTTGAGAACACCCGAAGAGATGTTACCCATGACTGAGGTGGACGTACGAGAGGATCTTTCTTATGCCGAGCAACCGGTCAAGATTTTGGAGACAATGGAACGCCTCACAAGAAATAAAAGAATCCGAATGTGCAAGGTGCAGTGGAAGCATCACTCGGAGGCAGAAGCCACATGGGAGCGAGAAGACGAGCTTAAGGCACAGTTTCCGGAATTGTTTTCCTAGAGTCACCAATCTCGAGGACGAGATTTCTTTTAAGGGGCGTAGAGTTGTAACACCCCAAAACCTGCTGAAGAGGGGAATTGAAAAATTTTTGGACGTATTGCATGTGGTGAAGCAATTCAAATTCAAACTGGAATTTAAATTTACATCAAAACAGAAAAAGAAAAGGAAAAGGAAAAAGAAAAACGGACAGTGGGCCGAAACCCATCTCAGCCGGCCGAAAACCCCCGCGCGCTCCCCCCTCTCCCTATCTCTGACACCAGGGGCCCGCGTGTCATCCCTCTCCCCGCGCGCGCCCCCAACCGCCTCGGCTCTTCCGCAACGATCGCGCGCCCCGCCCCGGATTCCACGCACTCGACCCAACCCCGAATCCCTCGTGCCATTCTGCTCGATTGCAACAAACACCCGTGCTCCCCGCCCTGACAAAAATAGATGACCCCGCCGCCCTCCCCTCGCACGAGCAGTTTCTCTCCCGGTGAGCGCCGCCGCCGTTGAGCTTGGAATTCCCCAAGAGCGTCGCCGCTTCCCTCTGTCAAACCGATCTCGTGACCCCGCAGCACCGCGTACAAGCTGTAGACGCCGACCCCAGAGGGAAACACCGCCGGAAACGACCAACCCGACGCTCGCCGGTGAGTACCGCCGCCGCTCGCTGGTGAAACCTTCGAATTACACGGTTTCGATCCACCCTAATCATCGGTGTGCCATCTCTAGACCCTAGTGAAGCGTCACGACCCGAGAGCTCGAAGGGATCACCGCCCCAACTGCCACTTCGACGTGCACCGAAGACCATCGCCGTTGAAGCTCGCTGCCGATCCCATCTAGCCACGTAGGGATCAAGAAAACAACTGAGGTGAGGCCCCCTTCCTCCCCTCTGCCGTTTGCTACCAAAAAGGACGGGTGTTAGCGTCTGTAGATGAAGATCCGCGACCTCACCGGTGAGATCGCGCCTCTGCCGCCGTGCGCCGCCGCGCGCACGGGCGAACTCCGGCTAGGAGCGACGTGGCCTCTTGTGGGCCGTCTATTTTAAATCGCACGGCAGAAATTAAATCGGCGCATACCCCTTCGGCGATCTAATCTGAGCCATCTGTTTTAAATCCAATGGCCCACGTCAGCCCCACGTTATAAAGGCCGGGAATCTTACGCGCTACCGCCTGGGGACCTCGGAGAACACGAGCTAGCCCCGGAAACTTCTGATCTAGCCCCTAGACCCTTAGAAATTCATGTAAATTCATTTAAAAATCAATTTTAGCCCCTGGACTTAATAAGAATTAGGAAGACCTCCCTGTTTTGCACACTTAGACCCCTAAAAATTTAGAAATTGGGAAATGGGGCCCCACAGTAGGGTGGATTTGCACATCAGCCCCTGAGGGTTATTAATTTCAGGAAATTGAATATGTGAATAGGATTTAAAATTCAAACATAGGTATATGATCAGTTTAATTATTCTAACCCTGCGGAAAATTTGTAGAAACAATCTAAGATCTGAGTTTAGAGGGGAAATAAACTTTTAAACTCAATAAGATTACTGTTTTGTAATTTATATCTGAAATATGCCCTTTAGGCATAAAACAAGTTTAAACTGTGGGAAAGTGAGTCTAAATAACCAAAAGAGATAGGAAAAATTTATGAAGGTTCTGTTTGGGAAATTGGAACAGAAGAAATTTTTGTAGGAATTTAGGTTGCTGTTTTATTGGTGGAAATTCATTTCTAGACTAGAAAACAATTCTGAAAATGGGTAAAAATAACTTTAAATTGGTTTCCATCAGAGAGGAAGTCAAAGAATATTTTATTGAACATTTTAGATCAGAACATATTCTGTTTAGGAGATATGCTTTATTATTTTAATACTAAAGTTCACTTTTAGGCATAGAAAATAGATACGAAAATATAGGAAAATAGGTATGCATAATTAAAGTTCACTTTTTGTGGAAGATCTGAAAATCTATTTGGAGTAGAAAATTATCTTTCATGCAAACTTGTGGCTAAAAAGTGTATTAATTAAATATAAAGAATTTGTTCAAATTGGAGATTCATATATAGTGTACAAATAGAAATCTGAATACAAAAGTTAGAGATAATATATAAATGTTTAAAAGTGTATGTGGGCCTAAAATCAACACATCTAGGGTAACCACAACACTTAGAAATGTGAATGATTTTCATATGTATGTATGTGTGGTTTGCATGAGTGAAAGTGTGGACTATGGCTTATGGATTGTTGTTTTCTTTTGCTATGTGTATTGGCATGAGTAGAACCAGCCAAAGAGCAGGTTCTCACCTTTCAAGACCAAGACTTTTCATTCCCAGAGCAGCAGGAAGAAGGCAAGTGTCCTTGACCACTTTGATCCTATACTAGGATGTGTAGTTAGAATTTAATTGCATTGTCAATTTGGAATATGATACCCAAGACAGGAAGTTTCCCTAGATTTTCATAATCTTATTTCCTTGTAGCCTGGGTTGGGATTTATTTTATTATGTCATTTATTTATATAATTATGCTTAGCCATGCTTAGAATGGGATGAGTGGGATATGAGATCATCAACTTGTTTACCTTACTCTTGAATGAGATATTATGAGTTATGTAGAGGTAGGGATCGATGCAAGTTGGATGATTTGGTTGGTGCTGTGTGCTCGAGACTCGAGTTTGTGTTTAGTACTTGCCTGGATCCTAAGGACCGGTTCATGGAGCATGTAACCTGACTTTACCGTGCCAACCACATGCTGAGATGGGGCAGCTTGGCCAATTAATTAGGTGTATCCCCGGCGTAGTATGGGTGTTTTGGATGGTGCAGGGAATAGGTGTCAGCTGGACTACCATATGAACCGCAAGGCTCAAGAGGGGGCCACTGCAGCGGGGTTGGAGCCTCTTGTATGCTGTTAGGCGTGAAACCTCAGTGGGCCCACGCTCGTCAGGAATCCCTTTGTAAAGGCCTCGTAGTGATCTTCTGGCTACACACCTGGAAAGTGTGAACGTGGTTCGCGGCCACTGTCATAATGGAGGTTCTTTTAGTCCACCCGGCAACGAGGGATGAAATCACTACATGTGGGTACAGTGGTGCAAACTCTGCAGAGTCAAAACTGTCATGACAGCCGTGCTCAAGGTCAAGAGTGGCTTGGACTTATTCATGATTAGAGGATGATGAATTAGGAAGTTGAGGATGTTAAGCGGGAAGCTTAACATTGGAGATGAGATTATGGTTACTTAATATTGATTATGGGTTGAGGGATTGGGACCATTCACCTGTGTAGTAATGTAGGTGCTTAATAAGCTAAGGTGATAGGTATTAATTGCGTTGTGCTTTAACCATGAGTTCAACCTCTCCTTGCTCTAGCCATGCATGACATTACTTTCCCACACTTGCTGAGTACCAACAGTACTTAAACTTGCTTTTCTGTTGGTTTAAATTGCTGCTCAGGTCAAGGGGGTGATGTGGTATTCAATGACCAAGACTTTGGTCCCGAAGAGGGACTCTAGGTTCACGGAGTCCCCCGGGCAACGCCTGTGATGGAGCCCACAAGATTTATATTCCGCTGCTGCTTTATTAACATGTTATGAACATATTATCGTCCATCGAGACGTATGCTATGTAAGACTTATTTACATTCGAACACTTGACTTGTAATAAATGATGATTTACTATTTTTCATCACATGTATGAGAAAATGATCCTGGCATACATGTGATATTCACTCTGTTGCTCTTTGGAGAAATCGGGTGTGACAGTTTCGGCTTCCGTGTGATGTCTCCATTGTACCTTGCACCAACGGATCACTTTATTCCTCGTGACCCTTTCCTTTACGTCCAAGATTTTGATGGGGTATTCTGCGTAGGTCAGGTCCTCCTGAAGCTCTAGCCCATCCATCGGTACTTGTTATTCCGGTACTCTTAGGCATTTCTTGAGCTAAGATACGTGAAACACGTCGTGTACATCGGAGAGGTGCACTGGCAGCTCTAGTTGATAGACTACCTCTCCTTGCTTGCCCACAGCTGCCACGTGTATCCGGGCTCTGAGCCTCCTCCCCACTGAGGAGGACTCCGGAGCCGCCATGTGACCCATGATCTGTCGTGGGCCATGGGCCTTAGAAGCCAAGGGGGAGGTGTGCTGTCAGGCCGTGCGTTCAAGGCTCGCTCTTCTCTAGAATCATGGCGCATGGCTCACTCCTCCGTTCTTCGCCCGTTCACCACTACGGTGACAAGAGAGGGCGGAAAGGCGTGACAACGGTACAGTGCTGCTCAACGGCACAGAGCTGCCCAGTAGAGCGAAAGGACGCGGCGAGAAGACGGTGTCTTCATCATCGCCTGCTGCCCAGTCATAGGCGCTCAACGTGCCAGGCAGCGGGACTTAACTCCTCCGCCAACCACTCCACTCATAGGTGTAAAAACCCTAGATTATGTATAGGGTTTAGACAGCCTCGGGGCAACCTATCGTGCCCCAGGCACATTGTAATTGCCCCGGTCCTTGGACTATAAAATGACTGAGGTGGCCATCCGACAAAGGGTTCCGGTTGGCAACCCAGCAACTCACACACATACGCACAAGCAATACAACAATCACCCCTGTGGGCATAGGGTTTTACGCTCCAGCGGCCCAAACCACATAAATCCTCCTGTTCGTCTTCTTCCTCAATCTTGATCGCTCTAGGGACGTCAAGCCCCTCCAATCAATGAACCTCGGCTGGCTGCTCCAGCAGCAGATCGGGGGAAGTGTTGTTGCTACACTTCGACAGTGGTAAAGGCTTAGGCTGCTTATACAGAAGTTCTGTCACAAAATGAAACTGCTACACCACTGCTAATGGACATATTTCAGTGCCCAAAATCCATTTGTATGAGATCAATGCTTTTGAACATATTGTAGGGCTGCTCTGGCTTAATATTTTGTTGGTGGTATCTGCTACCTCTAATATCACATGCTGTTCCAATTTCTCTGTTTGGTTGTATTCGGAGAAGCCAGTCTCCTCATCCCTTGATAACTCATCAACATAGGCATACACAGGGGTCAGGTTAGCAGTCACGTGTCCAGCGAGGGTTGTGGCGGCCGACAGTGAAGAAGGTGGCAGCGCCATGGTTGGAGCTCACCAGAGTTGCCCGAAGCGGAGCTCTGATAGCACAAACTCGATGGAAAATGGGGAAAACAGAGAGGGGATAGAGGGGAATCTTAGCATGGTGTTGCGAGGCGGTGAAATGGCGGGAGACGAGAGTTTGGTGGTGAGGCACGGTGGCTGGGCTTCGGTGTTGACGTAAGGTGATTAGGCATCTAGGACGATTAGTCGTCCTAGTCGACCAAGTCAGTGATTAGGTGACTAGAACCGATTAGACGACTAGGGTTATCCTTCTATAACTTCAGTTTATTCTAAAATGAGATGATAAGCAATCACTTTCTTGTCTTATCAGTACTAACATGGAAGGGTCTAAGAAGACCGTCTCGCAAGGCGACGCTGCCAGTAACAAGGAAGACTAGAATATTGATTGGAACTCAGACCACTCTGGTAATGAGTCCAGTAGTAATGGATCGTATCAAAGTCCACAAGATCCTTTTGCTAAATTGATGATTAAAACTAAAAGAACTTCAATGGATATTGAACCGGAATATAATCCTGCGGATGAGGTATGGTACTTGTCCGGTCTAATAAATCGCAAATATTCCTGTTTAAGTTAATCTTGGTTGTCAAGTGAATAAAGTCTTTTAATTATTTTCTATCTAGCTTAACTTTCAAGAGAACGAGGTAAGTTCTGCTCGTAAACACGTAGAAGATTCTCCAATGGTTGAATCCTCAAGTTCACAAAAGCGAAAACTAGGGCAACGAGGTGCAAATAAGGGTCCAGAAGGCATCATATACAAAACAAGAATAAGTGAAGGTGGGCTTCCCCAAGAACCACTTGATGCTGTTACAAAGTACCGAAATGCTTGCGGTTGTCTCGTTAGGGCGCTCGTGCCGATCACAACGGACAATTGGAAAAAAATTCCTGAGGTGGGCAAGAACGAGTTGTGGGAGAGGTTGAAGAAACAATTCAGGTTCCCAAAAGGCACGGAAGAAGTTGTAAAGAAAGCAACATTGTTCTCTTGCGGAAAGAAGTTGCATGGCTCAAAGAGTGAGATGAATGCTTATGTTAAGGATAATAAGGTCCCTAGCCCTAAGAAGATGTAAAGTCACGCAAGCTCAGTCGGATGAATTTGTTTGTCAAAAGACAACACCTGAGTCTATAGCCCTAAGTCAAGCTAGGTCTGAGCTTGCAAAGAATAACACTTACCACCATTGCTTGAGGTCTACGGGATATGTCCCAAAATTGAGAAATGGCATAAGATAATAAAGGACACTGTCAGCGAGGGCAATCCTGACCCGCTAAAAGGCTGCGATGAGCGAATTAGGCGATGTGTGTTAGCTCGGTCAGGTTTGACCAACGAGGGCCAACTTGCAAAGCCCGAATCTGTGTCCGAAGTAAGGACGAGATTATCAGATATAATTGAAAAGCAAGAGAAGGGCCTCCTCGAGGGGGTGAGGGAGATGGACCAACTTATTGCTGCTCTAGGCAATCCTAAACACAGTGGATGGGTCCAAGCAATCTCTTCTCAAATGTCCTGGAAAGAGGGGTTCGCGAACAATGCAGCGTCATATAGAAAACATGATAATATCAAGACACTTGAAGATACAATTGAAGAAAAGGTCAAGGCCTCTTTACAACAAATATTGCACAAACTTAGAGAATCAGGACAATTTCCGTCTGAGAATAAATCCTTGGTGCCCAATGAAAATCCGGCTTTGTATCTCCAACTGCCCTGCCTAGCAGCGTAGGATCAGTGCCAACTGCCTTCCCTGTCGATGATATCATTGAGGACAAATCTTGTCGTCTTCGCATCCCCATCGGTAGAACAGGGAACAAAACAAAAATTGTTGCCACTGTTATGGCAAAACCATATCAAGTCTACAATGATAATCCCCTTTCTATGTGCTATGTTGTGGTGCAAGTTCTTGAGATCATTGACAATAATTTTGAAGATTAAGAAATAGACCACAACACTCCTGAGGGGATAACGACACTAGGACATGCTGTCAACAAGTTAATCTTTCGGCACCGACGCAACATCATGTTGGACGATGAGTCGATGTCGAGCCCCGTCATCACATCTCGGAAGACTTCAACCCCGTGGTCTTCTACGTCAAAGGTTCATGAGCAACCACTCCCGCTATCTCCTAGCAAGGACAATAGTAAAGATAAACAAGAGAAACCATTTGAACAACAGGTTAAAGCAGTACAGGAGCACGCTGAAGAAGTTGAACCTCTAGTTGATGCAGTTTTGGAGCATACTGGAACCGTCCTACTTCAAAGAACTGCTCCTCCCACAATTCATATGCAACTTTGCTCATACTGAAATAAGGAACCTTCAGAGCCAGTGACAAAGTATCTGGAAAAGATGAAGAAATAAATTCAACAACATCTTATGCTTCATACGTGCCAACAATACAAAATAATAAGAAGTGGGAAGAAGACGGAGAAGTTCGTAGTCGGGACTCTTGTTGTGTTAAAAAAGAGATCCCGATATACAAGAAGGAGGACGTCCCTCCTGAATTTGAGAATGGGAAGCCGATCATGACAACGGTACAACTTAGCAAACAACCTTTCCTGGTCAGGAGAATGCATGAGTTGTACATGATGTGCAGTAAAAAATATGATATTTCTAATATCAGATTCCGTGTGCCGGAAGAAGAATTTTGGAGCGGAGGAGGAAACAATAAACGACCAATTTTTTTGAAGATCTGTGGGGTTTGTTCCATTGAGGAATACTCAAAATCAACTTTTTACTTATCTGGTGCTTGTAAGTATCTCTAATCTTTCGTACTTACTTTTCTTACTACACGCATACATTGCATGATTTTATAACGATTCCAAACTTATTCTTTAGGATGCAATACATGGATAATAAAAAAGTGAAGGGCAAGACGGGCATCCTTGACCCGACAAGGATTGCCAAGTCGAATTTTGAAGTGACGTTGAAGCGGGATTGGCCCAATACTGGCACTTGACATAAAAAGAATTTACTAAGACGATAAATGAAATGATGAAGAATAGAAAGATGGAAGTGGCAACCCACATAGGACGAGCCATTTTTAACTTTGTGAAAGATGGCAAGGACCTAATAAAGGCTCCATACCACTTTGAGTAAGTTCGATACATGACGTTGAAATAGCAATTATTTTTAATCGCTAACTTAACATGTGTGTTGGTACGTGTGTAGTAATCACTACATTTGTATCTTCATCAACCCAAAGAATGGTCTAGAGTTGGTCATGGACTCGACTGATTTCGACCAAAGCAGATACAAAGATTTCATTACCATTTTAAAAAGGTACGGATATTCTATACTGTTATATACACACAAATATAGGTTGGCAATTCTTATATGACAGCGCTTGGACGTTCTACTAGAAACAACTTGGCAGTGAGCAACCTAAGGATAGGACCGTATTGCACGTACGGACAAATTTTCCTTGTGCCAAGCAGCCTCCTGGTAGTGTCCTCTACGGATATTATGTCTACGAGAATCGTTGTGTCGGCAGTGAATATAGAGTGAATCGTGAGGATGTAAGTTATCCTTACTATCGATATTGTATTTTCTTACTTTCGAGTTACATTTTCATTGTCACTATCGTATTCTAATACTTTTATTATGTTTTCATTGCAGTACAAGGATGTGAACAGATATTGGCCGATTGATAGGGATATGGTCAATGGAGTCGATAGGATTGTGAGTGAACTTTGTTTGTTCATGTGTCGCAAAGTTATTCACCAAAGAAGGGTGTTCTTCGATGACACAGGTCCACATGCTAATGTTCCAGAACTATGCAATTATGATCATTCAACTAGTTTTTAGATAAACTCGTAAAATATGTACTTGTGAACTACGATTGAGATATACATGTAAACTTGCATTGTATGTATACGATACTTATATTTTATGATTGTTGTGTGAATGTTATTTGAATCTTAGCGGGTGCAAATTGTGTTTGTGCTGTTTGTATCTGAATTTCAGCTGGAAATTAGAAATAACAGCATGTAGTTCTGTATAGGGTATATATCTTCACAGACGGTCTAAAACAAGAACCCCTGTGTTAAGAAAGTATCACAGGCGACCGGTAGTTAAAAATGACATGTGATAACATATTATCATGGGCTGTGGGTTGCCTAGAACCACCTGTGGTAATAGATGTTCACAGGCGGCCTCATGTACGGAGCCGCCTGTGCTAACACATTTTCACAAGCAGTTGATGAAATTGAACCGTCTGTGATAAATTATTTTCATAGGCGGCCACATATATTGAGCCGCCTGCGATATCCTTTTTTAAAAGCGGTCCCATATAAAGAGCCGCCTGTGATATTCAGTTTTACAAGCGGTCTGTAACGAAGTAGCGCCTGTGATATCAATTTTCACCAGCGGTCCTATATTTAGAGCCGCCTGTGGTAGTGCGTTTTCATAAGCGGTATTCCATAAACAGCCGCCTGTGGTAGTCTATTTTCACAAGTGGTCTTACCTTTAGAGCTGCCTGTGATAATTCTTTGTCACAGGCGGTCTTCTTTTATGAACCACCTGTGATAATTTATTTTCACAAGCGGTTCTTGATGCCGCCTGTGAAAATGGGCCATTTTCACAGGCGCTTTGTCACATGCGGTTTTCAAAACCGACTGTGAGAATATGTTTATAGTCGCCTGTGAAAATGTTTTCTTTAGTAGTGATTGTTGCCATCCATTGCCAGGATGATTTGTAGACGTCAATAAATACCAAAAATCAATTTTGGCACCGTTGCCACCGAAGACACGGAAGTATTCTAGGATTATTTATGATAGTTAGGATTCTAGTGGAGACCTAGTAGGATAACCCCACTTGTTTTCACATTCCTTTGATGCGAAAACAGGGTATGTATGAGCAGTTTCCACTTGCCAACAAACTACATTGAGAGTCGCAAATTACTTCTGAGAAATTTTAATCTGGTGTCGTTCTCCCTCATGTGATCTTTTTGGCAAGACAACCTGTAATCTCTGCACCATCAAGTTTCATGCCAATGGCTCACAAGACCCTTCGTGAGTTTTCGTCTCCCTCTGCTAACTATGTGCCAGTTGGTCCCACTATTAACACGGAAGAAAAAAATTAAAATCAAGATGGGCCTTATCACTATGGTGCAGGCTAATCCAATATATGGGAAAGCCAACTAGGATACAAGTGCTCAATTGCAAAAGTGATTCAAGGTGTTCCTCTAAACATTCTTTCCGCTGGGCAACACCATTGCCTTTTCGCGGATGAATTCCAGCTTCCAGCAGGAGCCAAACACATCTATCCCTAAAGCTTGGTGGGGGATCCAAGATTGTAGCTTGGTTTGCCTTCACCATGGGTGGACACTGGCTCATCGTCCAACACTCCTACAACGGGTGGACTCCGTCGACCCGTGATTACATTCATGCTGAAGATGGAGGACCTTCTTCTCATAGACCATGAGCATGTTAAAATTTTGGTGTGAGAAGATGGTCACCAATCACAGGGTGGGTCTATGAATGACTCTGGTTCTGTCAGTTTTGCATTTACACTATCAACAAGGTGGACATGTGTGACACCCGGTTCCGAAAATAAACCAAGTGAATGCATATGTGTGCCCAGGATGTTCATCACACATACAGATGTATTCCACAAACTGAATTCAGAATATAACCACGAACAAATAGTGTTTAAGTACTTTACTACAATGACTCAATGTCTCACTCATGAATATCTAACTTATTCTTGCAGCCGAAGACTCTAATCGACAGCGGAAAATGACTAAGACAGCAGGCTCCAACTTCAACTCCACAGGCATGTTGACGGTAGTGCGCACGCCTAGTATTCCACATTTTCCTCGAAATATTCTTCTCCTGTAGCTGATGTATATGTGGGAATGCAAGGGTGAGTACATGTCGTACTCAGCAAGTGCGGTAAAAGTATGACTTGTAGCTCACAACAAGGTAGGGAATAAAAGGGTTCATTGCAGCAAGCAAAGTTTATTTCACAACACGTTAAAAACAGCAACTATCTCTAGGTGAGTTTAATCCCATCATAACCAAGTATTTCATCAACATTCCTTCATCATAGTTCACCATTTATCGAGCCTCAACCAGCCATTAATCTTTCTCAAGTTCATCTCATACTCATAAATATTCATAACCATCTCATAATCATATAACCGAAACCCAACTCATTTTCATGACCCAAAACAGTCCCAAAACCAATCCCAATGACCATACCATAACCATAACCGAATAAACATCCCAAGTTTTGCCTCTAATCATGGAAGATGGCCAGGTGGTTGTAACCGGAAGCATGGCTATCAGTATAGTTTTACACTCTGCAGAGGTGGCACCACTTTACCCAAAAGTTTGTGATTTCGTCACCCGTCAGCGACTAAAAAGAACCTTCATTATACCAGTACACAACCGTCGGTGTATGGCCAAGAGATCACAAATTAGCCTTTACAAAGGGGCTGCTAGGATGTACGGACCCACTGAGGTTTCACCAGCAGGCTCGAATCTCCATTCTCCAACCCACGGGCCCCTCTTGTGCCATTGTAACATCCCAAAATATGTAAACTTAAATTTCAAAGCAAATGGACGTGCTGCATGTGAAGGAAAAGTTGAAATTCGAACCAGAATTCAAATTTGAAACAAAAACAGAAAAGAAAAAGGAAATGAAAAAGGAAAAACGGGTTACTGGGCCGAAACTCGACTGAAGCAGCCCAACAGCCCGCGGACCTCCCCCTCCTCCTCCTCTCACTGCTGCACGGGCCTTGCCTGTCAGCACCTTCTTCTTCCAACCGCCGCCCCTCTTTTCCCGCCTCCAAGAGCTGTGCGCCCACCCCGTCCGATTTCCACGCGCACGAGCCACGATCTCCGGCCGTGCAGTGCTACATCGCTCCAACCGACCCCGCCGCCCTCCCTCGTCCATTTCAACACTGAAGTTCGCCCATTTTCTTCCCCCGCTCGACTCATTTTCATTCCCGGTGAGAACCGAAACTTCCATCGCCATTTCCTTTCGGATTCTTCTCTGTTCCATGGGCTTGTCACGTTCCACCGCTGCCGGGGAGTCTTGCAGGTGAAGAAGGCACCGTGTTTTGCGCTCTAGCCACAGCTCCGGTGAGCACCGCCGAGCTTCCCCCTCGGACCTCATCGCCGACCGACTTCCAGAGCCTCCGAGCTCAAAAAAACCACCGAGGTGAGGCCCCCTACTCCCCCTCCTCCGAATTGTGCAGAGAAAACATTAGTCTAGGCCGCCGTGCGCCGCCGGGCAGCGCCGCCCGCACCCGGCCTGGGCGACTTGGCCCCTTGTGGGCCGTCTATTTTAGATCGTGTGGCGCATGACAGAAACCCTGTGTACCCCTTCGCGATATAATCTCAACCCTTCATTTAGAATCGGACGGCCCACATCCGCCACGCGTTATAAACGCCGGCACTCTTACGCGCTACCCCTGGAGTTGCGGGAAAATTGAGTCTAGCCCCGGATTCTTCGGTTCTACCCACTAGGCTTCCCAGAAATTGTGCAGAGGCGTGTAAACTTCTGATTTAGGCCCTAGAACTTTCTGTATTTAGGAAATTTGAGTATATAAAATTGAAATTAACCCTGTATTCATTTTAGAGGGGGATTAGCTCTGTGATTAAGGGTTTGCCACTAATAATAGGGATTAGGAAAATAGTTTAGGGCCCTGTTTAATAACAAAAGGAATTGTAGACCTGAAACAAAATAAAAAGAATGGAATCTAGACTTAGAAATTTATATTAAATTAGTAACAGCAGCCAAATTTGCACAAAAATGAATCACAAAATATTTGCTAACCTTAGGAAAATTTCTGAACACTCTGTTTTGGTGGTTGAGCAATATATAATAGGTAGAGGTGTTTATTTTACTGTTTTAAATTCTGAAATTCATTTTCGGGAATAGAAATAATTCTGAAATATAGGTAAAGATATCTAAATTAATCCCAACAAATAGGAAGCCAATAGATATTATGTTGGACATTTTAAGCAAAATATATTCTGTGTAGGTGATGTATTTTGCTGCTTTAATGCTGAAATTCACTTTTGGGCATAGGAAAATAAATCTGAAAATATAGGAAAATAGTTATACATAATTAGCAAATGGCATATGAGGCCCCAAAAATCAAAACTTCAGGTTTATGATAATGTAGAAGACTTGAAAACCATTTTTGAGTTGGAATATACATTTTATGCAAGTTGGAAAGTAAGAAGGGTAATATTCAATGTAGGAAATAGTGCAAATTGAAAATCTAGATTTAGTGCACACTTGAAAATCTGAATATTAAAGTTATAAATAACCTACATATTTAAAAGTGCATGCATGTATGGAAGCAACATATCTAGGGTAAACACAAAACTTAAATGTGTGTATGACTTTCATGTGTATGTATGTGTGGTTTGTATGAGTGAAAATGTGAATCATTGCTTATGGAATGTACTTTCTTTTGTTATGTGTATGATGGCATGATTAGAACCAACCCCAGAGCCGGTTCTCACCTTCCAAGACCAAGACTTTCCATTCCCGGAGCAGCAGGAAGAAGGCAAGTGTCCTTGACCACTTTGATCCTATACTAGGATGTGTAGTTAGAATTTAATTGCATTGTCAATTTGGAATATGATACCCATGCTAGGAGGTTTCCCTAGATTTTCATTATCTTTCTTCCTTGTAGCCTGGGTTGGGAGTTATTTTATTATGTCAATCATTTACACTACTCATTCTTAGCCATGGTTAGAATGGGATAAATGGGATATGAGATCATCACCTTGATTACTTTACCTATGAATGGATTATTATGAATTATGTAGAGATAGGGATCTAGGCAAGTTGGATGCTTTGGTTGGTGTTGTGTGCACGAGACACGGGTTTGTGTTTAGTACTTGGCTGGATCCTAAGGACCGGTTCATGGAGCATGTAACCTAGCTTACCGTGCCAACCACATGCTGAGATGGGCAGCTTGGCCAATTAATTAGGTGTATCTCCGGTGTAGTATGGGTGTTTGGATGGTGCGGGGAATAGGTGTCAGCTGGACTACCATATGAACCGCAAGGCTCAGGAGGGGGCCACTGCAGCGGGGGTTGGAGCCTCCTAGATGCTGTTAGGGGTGAAACCTCAGTGGGCCCACACTCGTCAGGAATCCCTTTATAAAGGCCTCGTAGTGATCTCCTTGCTACACACCTCGGAAGTGTGAACGTGGTTCACGGCCACTGGCATAATGGAGGTTTTCTAGTCCACCCGACAACGGGGGATGAAAACACTACATGTGGGTACAGTGGTGCAAAATCTGCAGTGTCAAAACTGTCATGACAGCCGTGCTCACGCTGAAGAGCGGCTTGGACTTATTCATGATTAGAGATTGATGAATTGGGAAGTGGAGGATGTTAAGCGGGAAGCTTAATAATGGAAATGAAGTTATGTTTATTTGATATTGATGATGGGTTGTGGGATTGGGACCATTTCACTTATGTAGTAATGTAGGTGCTTAATAAGCTAAGGTGATAGGTATTAATTGCGTAGTGATTTAACCATGAGTTCAACCTTTCCTTGTTCTAGCCTGCATGACATTCATTTCCCACACTTGCTGAGTACCTATGGTACTCAAGCTTGCTTTTCGTTGGTTTTAAATTGCTGCACAGGACAAGGCAATGATGTGGTGTACGACAATCAAGACTTTGGACCCGAAGAAGGATTCTAGGTTCACGAAGTCCCCCGGGCAACGCCTGTGATGGAGCCCACAAGACTTAGCTTCCGTTGTTGGTTTATTTATATGTTGTGAACATATTATCGTCCATCGAGACATTATGTAAGACTTATTTATATCCGTACACTTGGCTTGTAATATAATGATGCTTCACTATTTGTCATCACATGTATGAGAAAATGATCCTAGCATACATGTGGGAGTCACTCGGGTGTTCCGCGGAATAACCAGGTGTGACAGAAGTGGTATCAGAGCCAGGTTGCCCATAGGAACGTGGACCTAGGTAGAAATGGACGTATTTAAGGACCTTATGTTCTTAAAAACTATTTTTAAAAAGGTGTGGGGTAAACGTGTTAATTAATGTTCTTCCTTTATTTTATTTGTCATCTTGCTTTTATTCAAAATACAGTATTTATTTAACTATTATCTAACTTGATTTTAAATGTTTTATGTTTTTGATGGTTCACATGGTCCGCACCGCTCGCAAGTCCACCGGAGGAGAGTTCCTATAGCTGCACTTGCCTTGAGGGAGGAAAACCGCCCATGAAATTTGGTGGGGAAATTTGGGATGGCTCAATTTAGCTATCTTATTTCCAATTCTCTCCATTCCTATGTTCCTTTCTCCATTTCTATATTCCTTTTTCCATTTCTATATTCCCTTCTCCATTTCTAAGGTTCAATGTCCATTTCTATGCTTCTTTCTCCATTTCTATGGTTCTTTCTCCATTTCTACTTCTTTTCAAATGCTTCTCTACATGAAAAATGTATGCAATGCATGGTAGTGAAATTTGAGGGTGTTACAAACCTACCCCCTTTAAAATGAATCTCGCCCTCGAGATTCGATAGAGTGAAGAAAAGATTAGAGAATTCCGCCTTGAGATCTTCCTCACGTTCCCATGTAGTTTCGACTTCCGTGTGATGGTTTCATTGTACCTTGCACCAACGGATCATTTTGTTTCTAGTGACCCTTTCCTTTATATCCAAAATTTTGACGGGGTGTTCCACGTAGGTCAGATCCTATTGAAGCTCTAGCTCATCCATCGGTACTTGTTCTTCCGGTACTCTTAGGAATTTATTGAGCTGAGATACGTAAAACACGTCGTACACGTTGGAGAGGTACGTTAGCAGCTCCAGTTGATAGGCTACTTCTCCTCGCTTGCCCAAAATCTTGAATGGCCCGATGTAGCGAGGTGTTAACTTGCCTTTGACGTTGAACCGTCATTGGCCTCGGATAGGCGAAACCTTAAGATACACGAAGTCTCCCACTTCAAAGGTCTATCTTCTTCGCCTATTATCCGCATAACCCTTTTGTCATGACTGAGCAGCCTTCAAGTTTTCACATATCGTTTGGACTTGCTTTTCGGCGTCTTGCAGCACTTCGGGTCCATATACTTGATTTTCTCCTCATTCCAGAACAGCGGTGTTCTACACCGTCTACCATACAATGCTTTGAAAGGTGACATTTTCAAGCTGGCTTGGTAGCTGTTGTTGTATGAGGATTCAGCATACGGAAAGCTCTTGTCCCAACTACGCCCATATTTCAAGGCGAAAGCTCTCAACATGTCTTCCAAAATGTGATTTGTTCTCTCAGTTTGCCTGTCGGTTTGCGGGTAATATGCAGAGCTGAAATTCAGCCGTGTACCCATGGCTTCATACAGCTTCTTCCAGAACCTAGAGGTAAATTGAGAACCTCGATCTGAAACTATCCTCTTCGGAACTCCATGACGACACACGATTTGCTTCATATACAGCTCGGCTAGTTGTGCGACGGTGTACTTGGTTCTAACAGGAAGGAAGTGGGTTGTTTTCGTCAATCGGTCCACGATAACCCAAATGGAGTCGTAGCCAGACTGAGCATGTGGCACTTCGACTATGAAATCCATGCTGATGTCTTCCCACTTCCACTCGGGTACTTTTAACGGCTGCAACAATCCAGCGGGTCTTTGATGTTCGGCCTTCACTCATTGGCACGTGTCGCATAGGGCAACATATTCAGCAATGTCCCTTTTCATACCATCCCACTGGTAGCATGTTTTCAGGTCCTTATACATCTTTGCGCAGCCGGGGTGTATGGAATAAGGTGAGTCATGTGCCTCCTTGAATATCGTGTCACGGAAGTGCTTCACATTAGGCACACAAATCCTTTTCTCTAGCCCAAGCGTACCATTCTCGTGTTCCTTGAAATTTTTTCTATGCCTTGTCGGATTCTTTCCTTGATTTTCTTATCCGTTGCTTGGCCATCTAGTATCTCTTGTTCCAGCATTGAGTTCAGTTCTATCACCTCCATCTCGTTCAAGAACCCGTGATGTAACCGTTCAAACTCCTTACGCAGCTCGGGTGGCAGCTCCCAAACCGTAAGTTGGTGACATGCTCCCATTCGACTCAACGCATCAGCTACTACATTGGCCTTTCAAGGGTGATAGTTAATTTCAACATCATAATCCTTGATGAGTTCCAACCATCGACGTTGCCTCAAATTTAGATCCATTAGCGTGAATATATACTTGAGGCTTTTGTGACCCGTATAGATCTCACATCGATGACCGAGGATATAATGCCTCCAAATCTTCAAGGCATGTACCACGGCTGCAAGTTCCAGTTCGTGTGTAGGGTAATTCAGCTCATATTTCTTTAATTGCCTCGATGCATAGGCAACCACTTGTCCTCCTTGCATGAGCACACATCCAAGCCCTTGTCCTGATTCGTCACAATATATATCGAAATTCTTGCTCACGTCCGGCAATACAAAAACCGGTGCTGTTGTTAATCTCTTCTTTAGCTCCTCAAAGCTGTCTTGACACGCTTGTGTCCACTGAAATGATTTCCCTTTCATGAGAAACTCAGTAATAGGCTTCGCTATTTTGGAAAAATCTTTGATGAACCGGCGGTAGTATCCAGCCATCCCAAGGAAACTCCGAATATCCCTCACATTCTGCGGTTGGATCCACTTCAAAACATCTCCCACTTTTATGGGATCAACTGATACTCCTCCCTCGGAGATTATGTGGCCTAGGAACAATATCTCCTTTAGCCAAAACTGAAACTTGCTGAACTCAGCATACAACTGATGCTCTCGCAGTTTCTGCAACGTTAATCTCAAGTGTTCTTCGTGTTCTTCCTCGCTTTCAAATACACCATGATATCGTCGATGAAAACCACAATGAACTTGTCCAAGTACTCCATGAAAACCTTATTCATGAGGTACATAAAGTATGCGGGTGCATTCATTAACCCAAAATACATAACGGTATATTAATGGAAACCATATCATGTTCGAAATGCAGTCTTGGGTATGTCGGAGGGCTTAATCTTCTGCTGGAAGTATCCCGACTGAAGATCAATCTTGGAGAAAATTCGGGTACCTTTCATTTGATCGAACAAGTCCTCCATGCGGCGCAGCGGGTATTTATTCTTGATCGTCACCTCGTTGAGAGACCAATAGTCCACACACATCCTTTGGGTCCCATCTTTCTTTTCTACAAAGAGCACAGGAGATCCCCCACGGTGACGAGCTTGGGCGTATAAAACCCTTATCTAGCTGCTCCTGAATTTGTTTCTTGAGCTCCACTAATTCATTAGCAGGCATCCTATATGGCCTCTTCGCTATAGGTGCAGTTCCAGGTACTAAATCAATGGAAAATTTGATGTCCCGGTCAGGTGCCATACCTGGAAGTTCTTCCGGGAACACATCTGAATATTCTTGAACCACCGGAATGCTTTCCAATGTCGCTTCTTCGATGTGGTTCAGCACTGCCTTCTCGGTTGTAGGTTGAGCTGCCTCGAACTCAATACGAGTACCTTGCTCACTCGTCAACTGCACGATCCTCTGAGCACATTGAATCATTTCGTTGTGCTTTCTTTAGCAGTCCATTCCAAGTATTATGTAAATCCCATGGGAATCCAAGACAATAAGGTTGGCAAGAAAGTCTACCCCCTTATTTTAATGCTTACTTTCAGACATACTATATTAGTCCTCATCTCTCCACCGGGAGAATTAACCATCATAGTTTGTTTCATGTATGATATGGGCAGGTTATAGTTGGAAACATACTTGGATGAGATGAATGAATGTGATGCTCCGGAATCAAATAAAATAGTGGCTGGGTTGGAGTTGGCAAGAAACATAACAATCACGACGTCCTCAGCTTGTTGTGCTTCCTCAGCGGAGACGTGATTCACATTGCCACGAGCATAGTTCTGCTGTCCACGGTTACCTTGATTAGCTCCTCCATTCGGCTGTGGGTTCTGCTTCAGTGCGTTGCTCGGCTGTCCAAGGCCTTTCTTCATGCACTGACTTGCAAAGTGTCCCGCCTCTCCGCATGAAAAAATATGCCTTGTTGCCCATAACAGCAGGAATGTTGGGGCGAGGCTGGTTTTGAGCATAGGCGCCCATGTTGGGACGGGGCGCAGGAAGCAAAGGCATACGAGGTGCTTGTATAACAGGAAGATGGATTTGCAGGGCAGAAAGTAGAAGCGGACGAGCCATAATGTGGTGCTGCTGGTGGCATGAAACGGGTACGTACATTGCTCCTTTGTGGCTGTCCTTGATATGGCATCATCCTCTTGCCTTCTTGCTCGATCTCATGGATCTTGCTCTCAACCACTAGCTTTGTCAACAGGTTTTTGGAAGTTTGCATAGTCATTGTTTAACAGCTGAAATTGAATTTCATTGTTCAATCCTCTCATGAACAAGTACTACTTTCTTTGATCCGAGTTGACATCTTCTGGAGCATACCCTGACAGCTGCGTGAACTTGTTGAGCTACTCATTCACGCTCTTCCTGCCTTGGCGGAGACCTTCAAACTCTTGCCTTTTAAGCATCAAGACTCCTGCAGGGACATAGTAAGAGCGGAAACTCTCCTTGAATTCAGCCCAGTGATAGTCTCCTGGTTGACATGAGCATTGCAAAGAGCGTCCCACCAATCAGGCGGCAGCTCCCATGAGTTGGTGTGATGCGAAGAGAACATTTTCCCGATCATTGTACTAAACAATAGCAAGCTTCTTTTCCATAGACTTCAGCCAATCATCAGCCTCCATAGGATCATTGACCATTGCAAAAGTAGGCGGCCTAGTCATCATGAACTCTCCCAATCTGCTGTGAACCGGCGGTGGTGGCGGTGGAGGAGGTGGGGGTGCAGGAACGGGGTTAGGATTATTGTTGTTGTTGGCCTGCAGCTGTCCCAACGTTTGTATCATAGTCTGCATGAGCTGGTTCTGCATAGCCATCAACTGTTCAAGATTGTTTGCATTAGCCCCGGGGCTGATGCAAACAATCTTGAACACCGGGGCTGGCATTTTCAGGAATTTCAACATTGCCATCCTCTTGTGGTTTATTGTTACCACGAGCATTCCTCCTTTGGCGGTTGGAGTTTTCCCTCACCATCTGTGAGAGAGAGAGAGAGTAGAGTAGGAAATAGAAATTTAGATTGATCCCCCCAACTATATGTATCAAGGTGTATGAACTAAGTATCTTCTTTGATTAATTTCAGCCTATATGAGGATGTGAGCACGTGCTGAAGCATCTAACATCTCTCCACTATGTGTGGATGTGGACATTCGCCGAAGTGTCCCAGAACTCACATCAGCACACAAACCAAACAATCATCACAAAAATTTCAGCACACCACTCTTATTCAAGCTACTACGATCTAAACGTTCCTATTACAGCTTTATTCAATGGAAACCTAAACTTAATCGCGAGAACCGGTGCTGTTTTCACCGTATGACCGGGGTGGTCCATACATGGGCATACACCATGGTGTGTCGGCAGTCCATGTAGGGATAGATGACGCTGGTGCTCCATTTGCTCCAGCATTGGCATGAGTCTCCTCTTGTTTTTCCAACAAGTATAGCTTCTTGCGGAGGTAACGCATCTCTTCTTGTGCGCTTGCATAGTGGTTTCGTAACTCCACGAGCAACCTCTGAGACTTGTCAGCAGCTTGTCGGATGGAAAGAGCTCCTTCATGGGGTCCAATGATCTCTCTTGTACCACTCTTCCGATACGGGTGCAGCCAAAAAGTAGTGTTCTCAAGCTGCTCACGTAAAGCATAGAACAGTCCGGTGAGTGCATCCCATGCAGCATCATCAATAGCTTCTGTCCTTGTAGCTCTCCATGTGGGTGTGAAGTGCCGTGTGACAACCCTACCGTTAGATAGGATGGTTACTTCAGCCTTCCACTCTTCATGTCCGAGACGAGGGACTTTCTTGAGAAGATATTCCGGGTATAAGCTGCAGCAATCCAGAAATTCTTTGAGCTCCCTTGATATGTGTCCTCCTTCCATCCCGTCGGACTGGAATTCTTGAACTGAATGGTTGGCCCGTTCATTACCTTCATTCTCGGCCTCAGCAAGGGGTGGCTCCTCTTCAGATTTATCTTCTCCCGACATAGCTTCATGAGGCTCCACCGGGTGTAAGCCCGCATGAAAGTCCTCCTGAGGTGTGTACCAATGCCGTTCTTGTGGGTCATATTCCATGTCATCTTCGAATGGTTCCACCTCTTCCGGGTCCACTTCCTCATGTATAGAGCTATTGACTTCATCTTCATCATGAGGTTCCATCTTCACCTCCTCCCAATATGGTCCATCGGACACCTCAATGGGGTTAAGTGCACTCCCAAGTGGTGGTGGACGAGTCCTTATGCGTGCTGTGCTCCTAATCACCGGCATCTATAATAAGACATGAGAAACTTTGGAGAAGAAGGAAATAACTCCAAAACTTCAGAAGCTATGAAGCAAGAAAACAAAAGTGTTGCTGTCCAAAAGAAGAGAAAAGAAGGGCTGAAAATAGCACGTTGCGGTGGCTGAATTGACAAGTAAAGTGCAGCAGCAAGCAATTTTTGAAAATAGCAGTTTAGAGGGGTGTTCCTATGTGTTTTAGAGTGTCCATTCTACCTAGGCTTGCGTCCTACGGTCAACGTGGCTCTGGTACCAATTTGTGACACCCGGTTCCGAAAATGAACCAAGTGAATGCATATGTGTGCCCAGAACGTTCATCACACATACACATGTATTCCATAAAATGAATTCAGAATATAACCACAAACAAATAGTGTTTAAGTACTTCATTACAATGACTCAATGTCTCACTCATGAATATCTAACTTATTCTTGCAGCGGAAGACTCTAAACGATAGCGGAAAATGACTAAGACAGCAGGCTCCAACTTCAACTCCACGTGCATGTTGACGGTAGTGCGCACGCCTAGTACTCCACATGTTTCTCGAAATATTCTTCTCCTGTAGCTGATATATATGTGGGAATGCAAGGGTGATTACATGTCATACTCAGCAAGTGCGGGAAAAGTATGACTTGTGTGGCGGACCGGGATCCGCTCATCCAGGATCGCAGAGGGTGGTGCCGCGCGATGCGACACCCGACAGCACACGTCATAAGAACACATTATATTACACGGTGAAAACAAACTGAATGTACAAAGTAGTACACTTCTCAGTTACAAACTAGAGTCTTTATTACACAGCAGAAGTTTCTTTTGTACAACTCACGCCCGCCTATCTAGCAAAAGTCAGTTGCCCAGCCCTAGGGCAACCCACACTAGCTGCACGTCTCAGCTCAGCGCGGCGTGTACGGCTCCCACTCAGCCGTGGTCCCCGACGGAGGGTAACCCTCGCCGGTGGATTCGTACTACGAGTCCGTGGGGAGCTCCTCACCTGAAAAACACTTAAGCAGCAACCGTGAGCACGAAGGCTCAGCAAGGCTTAACCGACTCACCTACGCATGAAACTCTACATGAGGTGTACCATGACATAGGATAGCAATGTTGCAGCAAATGGACACGCCTATAAGTTCATCCTTAGTTCATCTTTTAGCAACAAGTTAACGGTTCATAAAGCTGAAATTTAGTGAGCGATATTTGGTGGCACACAGGTAACAATACAATTATATCATAACAGCAATATTGAATCATAACATTTCATTCATTAGTCTACGTTACGATGCAGTGAACAAGCGGTACTCGTCACCGCGAGGGACGGCGAATCGACTCGATATACACCTGCAGGGAAACCCATAGAGCACGTCACGTACGCCCACCCGTGGAGCTGCACAGCACGCTCACTCGATGTCGTACGGGACAACCTTTCACCCAACAGCCCAAACGTCGAACCGGTCGCACCGAAACGAGCAGGAGGTTCCTCACACGGAGCATCTCTCTATGCCCGTTGGCAGATTTCCACCTTGCTGCCCTCAGCCTACACCTATAAATCGGTGCGTTATGCCTCGACGCCCGGAGGTTTAGGCTACATCAGTTTATCGGGGCCCATATATCCGATATGCCTTCGGTACGTTCAATACTTGTTCAGCAGGGCCGCACACGGATCGGTCCTCAATCGACATGAGCAGGGCTGCGCACACAAGACTCTCTCTTGCTGCACCATAGCCCCTGTCTAGTCTCATTTTCATTACTAAAGTGATCTCTCATCACTCAACCGACCCCGTGTGTCCCAAGCCTATCTCGCGAGTAGATTCCAACTACTCGACTTGTACCGAAGTCCTATGACTTATTAAGCATAGCCTGTCTACTCGAGGTCCTTGACACTACCCTCACTCTTTTAGGAACCTTTGGCTACGCAAGTGGGGTTTCATTCATCCTATACCTAATGCACATACATACTTCCTATGACACATGTAAACAAAGTAAGACTTAGAAAAGGTTAATGCAAACCGGGGCTTGCCTTGTTGCTGCTGGTCAGTGGTTAGCTCTTCTTCCGGAAGGAGGAAGTCCAGCACTTCCGGGGCCTCTTCTTCAATGGCTACATGTTGAATACAATACTACATGTAAATTTAAATGCAATGTGTGAACTTAAATACATAATTGCTAATAACTCTAGCTAGCCCTTCCCTTTGGTTCTGAAATTTTTATTGTGGCTTGGTAGGGTCCTAACCAGAGTCTTGACCAAGTTTTATTTGAAACAAAGTTCCTTTGAACCTTGTACAAATAAAAGCCTCTTTGGTCAATAATTGAGCCTCTAAGTAATTCCAGGGTTTTTCATGGCTCCCACCATTACTTTCTGGAAACTAGAATTTAGGATGGTTCTAATGGAGTTGGTTTCATGTCATTTGAAGAATTCTACAGAAAATTATGCCCTAATTAAGATTTGAGAAAATCTGAAAAATGTTTCTGTACATCTTTCTATTTTCTCAGGGCAGTTCTCTTAATCACCCCATTAGGGTAACTAAATGAACTTGGATGAGTCTGAAAATTTTACTGGGATTCAGGGATTTTCTAATGAATCTTTCAGCCCAATTTCAGAATTTTTCATAAAGTAGTTTTCCAAATAAAATTCCCAACAGTTTAAATTTAGGGATTTAATTCTAGAAAACTATTCACTTTAATGAGCTGAAATTGGTATTGCTGGAAAGTACTCAGAATTCTGAGTTCAGCAAATTTTGATTCACCGAATTTGGAGCTCTCTAGCCAAAGTTCTGAGGATTTGAAGTTTGGAAGAATTCTGAAAATCGGGGGAAAAGTTTAAACTCTCGGGGCCCGTGGGGACACGTGTCGAGCGCGGAGGTGTCCGGCACACCAGGGATACCACACGGGTCGAGCGCGGAAGTGTCCGGCACACCGGAGCTCACAGGGTATTTGCGCGCCAGCACAGCCGATCCCTGGCCACACCCGATCCCAATTTAAATTCTTCAGCCGCTGACACGTGGGCCAGCCGGCTTCGTCTTCCTCCCGCCGTTCTCTCGCGCCCGCGCCGCCGACCTCGCCGGAGCAGACTCGGGGCTCGCCGGCTCGCCGCTGCAGGACCTCCCATGGTCTGAAACTCGCCGCCAGGGGGGTTGTCGACGTCGAGGAACACGTCGGTGGTGACAGGTCGGTCTGGGGGTGACCGGAAGTAGCTCGGCGACGAGCCGCGGCCTCGGTTAAGGTTTAACACCGTCGACCGTGGTTTCTAAACCCGCCAACACCTCGAACAAACGTCCCTACAGCATCAGTGTACCTCTAGGAAGCTCGACAAGGTGTCAAAAGGGTTCAGGGATGGCGGCAAGTCGGTCGGCACCGTGTGACCGATCGTGCCCGCCATGACCGCCCTCGATCGAGCTCGAAATTCGTCACTCCTAGACAGTTTCACGCTACAGATGCAGAAAAGAACTTGGTCGCCGGCTAGTCCAGCGTATATGTGTAAGATTTGATGACCTCCGAAAGATCATAGAGCGAGAATTTAGAGAAACCATACCGGAAGCTCGGTTTACGGTCGCCGGAGCAAAAACTGGAAATTCTCTGCGGATTCTTCACGGTTGGCTTCCAAACTTGGAGGAGAGCAGCACGGTGGTCGCGCGCTCCTGTTGCCTCTCTCGTTGGACCGTGAAAACGCCTGTGGAATGCTGCCCACGGGCGCCTGACTCTCGTCTGAGGTTGAGTCGCCGCTGTGGCGATCGCTCTCGGGCAAAGGAGGTCGGAGCTCGAGGTTTCTGGTGTTGGAGAGGTGGAGTGCGAGCTCAGGTGGCTGTCTAGCAGCTCAGGGACGAAGGAGGAGATGGTTTTGCTGGTTTTCCCGATTGAGCAGAGAGCTGCGGCGAGAAACAATGGCGCTGCTCGGGTTTGCCTGCGAGAAGATAAAGCCGGCCGACTCCTGCTCGGCTGAGGCGGTGCCGGTCGCGTGGGGCGCGAGCCAGCCGCCCTGGGCGCCATTGCGCGGAGAGGGAAACAGCTGGTGGCGCCGGTAGCTGCTCGGTGGCACAGCCGACAGCTGCTCGGTGGAATTTCCCACCGAGACTCTGACTTTGGGTGCAAGTTTCTCCTTCTCCCCTCTATGACATGTGGGTCCCACCCGGGGTTTTGACCTCTGGAATTTATTCCAAATCACTGTTGTAAACAGTGAGCCCCATAATACCCCTGGTGATTCAAATTATTCACCCCTGAGCCATTTGAATTGAATAGAATTCAAATTGGGTTCGGCTTGGGTGAATTTCAGCACAAGTTTATTTTTGAATTCAAATAAAGTTTGAATTCGTCCCACTTAGCTCATGTCAAGATCAACTCCAAATGGAGTGAAAATTGGTGTGTGAGCTCACAAAAATGTGCTGAATAAGAATATGAAGCTAACTTTTAAAATTGGGTTATGAAAGTTGCTGCAATTTGAATTTACATTCAAATTGGCCTCTTTTTCAAATAACCCAAAAAGTGCCTCAAAAAGTGTTGGATTTCTATGAAACTTGGACTGAACCTTCCCAAGACTTTTTTTTTAAGTTCTAGGGGTGAGCTCAACCTCTCATGTTCCTATGTCCAAATCCCACTTTGTGAAAATGAAGACTTTCCCCTATAATCACTCCTTTGATGAAGGTTACTTGCTCTTCACAATTTTTCCTAAGATATCCCCAACGAAAACTGGGGTGTTGTGAGGTGAAGAACAGTTTTTTGCATGTCCCTTTTCTTGGGCTTTTACATCCCTCCCCCCTTAAAAGAATCTCGTCCCGAGATTACAAAAGAAGAGATAGCGATGTAGTAGGGACTTACCCGTGTTGAGGAGCCATGAACTTCGGGTAATTTGAGCGAAGGAATTCCTCGCTCTCCCACGTCGCTTCTTCCGCGGTGTGGTTACTCCAGAGTATTTTGTAGAACCAAAACGTTCTTCTACGTGTGGTTCTGGCTTTCTCTTCAAGAATTTCCACCGGATACTCCTCATAGGTTAAATCCGGTTTCAGCTTGCCGATGTCTTCGGTAGGAACAGCAGCTGTATGCTTCAAACATTTTCGCAGTTGCAAAACATGGAAAACATCATGGACACCAGCCAGGGATGCCGGTAGCTCCAATCTGTATGCTGCTGGTCCACACTTTTCGATCATAGCGTAGGGTCCAATAAAACGGGGAGCGAGCTTCCCCTTCACACCGAACCGGTGCACGCCCTTCATCGGAGACACGCGGAGGTACACGTGTTCCCCAATGTAAAAATGCAACGGCCTACGCCTCTTATCAGCGTAGCTCTTCTGCCGGGATTGAGCGGCCTTCAAATTGGCTTGAATTGCCCGAACGTGCTCTTCGGCGTCGTTCACCACATCAACTCCGAATGTGACCCTTTCACCGGACTCGCACCAATTTAATGGGGTGCGGCATTTGCGACCGTAGAGAGCTTCGTAGGGTGCCATCTTGATACTCGCCTGATAACCGTTGTTGTACGAGAATTCCGCCAATGGTAGGTGATCATCCCAGTTCCTACCATGGTGGATGGCACATGCTCTCAACATGTCTTCTAATACTTGGTTTACCCTCTCTGTTTGCCCATCTGTCTGAGGGTGATAGGCGGAGCTCCTGATTAACTTAGTACCCAATGCAGCGTGTAGCTGCTCCCAAAAGCGAGATACAAATAATGCACCTCGATCTGAGACGATGGTCTTGGGTACCCCGTATAGGCATAGAATCTTCGCTATGTACAGCTCCGCATATTTACCGGCATTGTAACGTGTATTCACCGGGATGAAGTGAGCCGTCTTGGTTAACCGATCAACGATTACCCATATGGAATCATGCTTGTTGGATGTTAGGGGTAATCCCACAATGAAATCCATGCTCACATCTTCCCATTTCCATGCCGGGATCTTCAGGGGTTGCAGCAGCCCTGATTTCTTCATGTGATCAGCTTTCACTCGTCGGCACGTATTGCACTCGGATACGTACTTAGCTACCTCCCGCTTCATCCTTGTCCACCAAAATTTCTTTTTCAAATCTTGGTACATCTTGTTGCTGCCCGGATGAATGGAGTATTTAGACAAGTGAGCTTCATCGAGGATCTTTTTCCTCAACTCCATATCTCGGGGTACGACTATGCGGTCATTGAACCACAGCGTCCCCTCATCATCCTTCCGGAAACATTTGATTTCCCCGTTGTCTATCCGTCTCCGGAGATGTGCCATGCCTTTATCATCTTTCTGAGCTGCAATGATGTCCTCCCTAATAGTAGGGATGAGGGCAAGGTTGTACAGTGATCCATACGGAACCAAGTACAAACTTGGTTCTTCCTCCTCCACCGGTGTAATGGTGAGGTGATGGACATGTGACTTCCGACTCAGCGCGTAGGCAACCACATTTGCCTTGCCGGGGTGGTAGTGAATCTCAATTTCATAGTCCTTGATTAATTCTAACCACCTCCTTTGCCTCATGTTCAGCTCCTTCTGGGTGAAAATGTATTTCAAGCTCTTGTGGTCCGTGTAGAGATGCACCAGATTCCCCATGAGATAGTGCCTCCACATTTTCAGCGCCAACATCACGGCAGCAAGTTCAAGATCATGAGTAGGGTAGTGCTGCTCATGGTTCCAAAGTTGGCGTGAGCCATAGGCGACCACACGTCCTTCCTGCATCAACACGCAGCCAAGCCCAATACCGGACGCGTCACAATACACGTCGACGGGCTTTGTTGTATCCGGCTGAGCTAAGACTGGGGCTGTGGTGAGATGCTTCACCAATGTTTGGAATGCTCCTTCACACGCCGTGTTCCAAACATATTTCGTCCCTTTCTTCAGCAACTCCGTCATCGGCTTGGCGAGCTTGGAGAAACTTGGAATAAATCTCCGATAGTATCCCGCTAACCCAAGGAAGCTTCTGACTTCATGAACTGAAGTGGGAGCTTTCCATTTCAGCACTTGCTCTATTTTACTTGGGTCAACCGCAATGCCTTCTGCGGAGATGATATGTCCCAAGAATGGCACTTGGCTGATCCAAAACTCGCATTTACTGAACTTGGCGTAAAGCTTGTGGTCTCGTAATCGTTGAAGAACGATCCGCAAGTGTTCGGCATGTTCGGCTTCTGTCTTGGAGTAAACCAAGATATCATCGATGAACACTACCACGAACTTGTCCAGCTCCGGCATGAACACCGAGTTCATGAGATACATGAAATGGGCTGGAGCGTTTGTGAGACCAAAGGACATGACGAGATATTCGTATAAGCCGTATCTCGTCGAGAACGCCGTCTTCGGGATATCCTCCGCCCCGATCTTTATCTGGTTATATCCAGAGCGAAGGTCCATCTTGGAGAATACACTTGCACCCACAAGTTGATCAAACAATATGTCGATGCGGGGCAGTGGGTACTTATTCTTGATGGTGACGGCGTTGAGCGGCCGGTAATCCACACACAGCCTCAGGGTTTCATCCTTCTTCTTTACAAACAGCGCCGAGCATCCCCAAGGCGAGGAACTCGGCCTAATGAAACCCTTGCTCAACAGATCATTGAGCTGTTCTTTTAGTTCAGCCAGCTCATTAGGAGCCATTTTGTATGGTCTCCGTGATATGGGCGTAGTCCCGGGTGCAAGTTCAATCTTGAACTCGACATCCCGCTCAGGTGGCATGCCCAGAAGATCATCCGGGAACACGTCGGGATACTCCCGGACTAAGGGGATGTTCTCTAACTTGAGAGATTCAGTATTGTTGATTTCTGAAACCTCCCAGACTGGATTATCTAATAGGAGGGACTGCGGACTGTGTAACGGGGAGTTGAGGTGAACCGTCCGTGTTAGAGTTTCCAGGACAGCGCCATGGTAACTTAGCCATGACATTCCCAAGATTGCATCGATCTTCTGCCCCCCTAAGATAATCATAGTGGTGGGATATATCTTCCCACCTAAGCATAATGGTGCTTTTGGAACCATCATAGTTGCTGAAATCTTTCCGCCCGGTGAGCAGATCATATAAGAACACTCGGTTGGAAAGGCTTCCAGCTGATGCTTAGCCACATATGATGCACTTATAAAGTTGTGGGTTGCACCAGAATCAAAAAATATTATGATGGCTTGATGGTTGAGAGTGAACGTACCCGCCAGCACGTTGTCTCCCTCTGGGGCGTCCTCATTGTCGAGGTTGCGGACGCCTCCAGTCCGCTGACCAACCTTCTTCACCGGAGGTCGGCCTCGAGCACCACCCTGGAGCTGGGCTTGCCCGCTGCTCTGCTGCCCCTGGGGACAGTCCTTCGCGAAGTGGCCCGCCTGGCCACACGTGAAGCAGGTGAAACGGGGCGGTCCCCCGCTGATCGGTGGACGGAATCCCGGGGCGCGTTGTGGCGGTGGGAATGCCCGGGGTACCGTCTGCTGCTGCTGCTGTCTTGGTGGTGGCATCGGCGGACGGAACGGGGGTGCTTGGAACGAACGTCCCCCGAACTGTTGAGGCCGCGCCGGTGGTCGCCACTGCTGCCCGGATGGTGTCCGATACACCATACGGTACTTCTGGGGAGCGCCACTTCCACCGCTGGGTGGAGCGCTGCACTTCCTCTGCTCAGCTGCCAACTCTTGCTGAGCATCCTCTTGCATGATCGCGGCATTGACTAAGTCGTTGAATGTGCCACGATTCCACTGAACGAGATGTGTCTTCATTTCGGGGTGTAACCCCCGATAGAAGTGCTCCCGCTTTTTCTCCTCGGTGGAGATGTAGTCTGACGCATATTGCGCCAGATGGTTGAAGGCACGGGAGTAGTCATGGGCACTCCTCCCGCCCTGCTTCAGCTCCAAGAATTCTTGGAACCTCCTCTTCATGATTCCGGGAGGAATGTGGTAGGCGTGGAACGCCTCCCGGAACTCTTGCCATTCCACGGCATGGCCAGCCGGACGTGAGGCGACATAATTCGCCCACCACGCACCAGCGGCACCGTGGAGCTGCTGTGCTGCGAACAGGGTCTTCTGCCGCTCCATACATTGGAGCAGCCCGAACTTGGACTCGATAGTCCGCAGCCAGTTGTCCGCCTCCAGTGGTTCTTCGGCTTCGGTGAACACTGGAGGGTGCGTACTCATGAAATCCGAGTACGACACTTCCCGGGGCTCACGAGGCCCTCTGTTTCGACGTCCCCCTGCCTGGGACGTATTCTGCACGATCGTGCGGAGCAGGTCAGTCTGCTCCTCACGACCTCCCACCAGTGCCGCTATCACATCCGCTAGAGTAAGCGGAGGCGGCGGTGGTGGCTGCTGCTGCGGGGTGCTGTCATAGGCCGGTGGCTGGGAGTCATCACCTCCCTGTTGGCTAGAGCCACCAACCTCGTGCGTGGTCCTAGTGCGAACCATCTGCAACCATACGACAATAAGCATCAGTCCCGCAACATTTTGCATGCACTCCAATATAAATGGGCGTAAAAACATTATGACAACAAAAACATGCGATATATCTCGTAAGTAGATAATGTAATAACTTTGCACAAGCTGCACCATTATCAGACCAAATACAAACTAGTTACATCCAACTTGATGAACCTCCACTTTGGAAGCTCACCATAACTAGGTTTGGTCACCACAAGGTATTACTATCGCTTTGTCATCACGTATACCACCCTTAGGGTACAACACCCTCTCCAATGAGTTCAACTGTCGTTCTTCTGTCAGAATGACCAGTTTCTACCTATTCCAAGTTTTGATCTGGTTCTGGGCATTTTCATGACCCAAGTTGAATACCAAAGTTAAAGTTAACTTCAGTATCTTCCCAACGAGTATTCAATTGCCCCCAGATCAGCTTTGGTTAAAAAGTTATGTTAATTCAAAGTCAGCATAAGTTCTGGAAGAATTTTAACAGCACCTCCTTTGGAAGTGGCTGTTTTCATCCCTGGTTTCCACTGAAATCTGTGCTAAAACTTCAGAAACTTTGAATTGCAAAGATGTCACACATCTTCTACTCTTTCAAAGGAGGTATCATATGAAAATTTTAAATTTTTCTACTGGGAGTTATCCTTGAAAAACAGAACAGTCCAGAGAATGTTTTAACACTGTCCTGGTTCTGGACAGTTTACATTCCTCTGGGATTTAAGCCATCTTAAGGTGAGTTTCAGCTCTGGAAGTCTACAAAAAAGTTGTAGAGTACTTAAATACCTTTCCAGAACTATATAGCACACCTCTCTGGGCTAAAAGACCTGTGAGTTGTGCCCTATTGAAGATCAGCAAACTTGCTGTTGAAAACAGAGCACTCTGTTTTTCAGTCTTTTTGGAACTACACTCATCACTATCCCATTCTTATACCCAACCAGGGTCCTAAATGTGGAACCTATAGATTTTAATTCCTTGTTATCATTATTTTCGTGCATATGCCTACAATATCTCGGTACTACGTTCCTCACCAAAGAAAATCCTAACCGGATCATACCGGCATATACGTCTCAAGTGTGGCACTAAACGGTCTCTCGCACACGTTTTCTACACGGATACATACGTGGTTAGTACCTGAAGAAGACCACACAATGATGGTGCACTCAAAGGTTGTTCATTTCAGGCAGTTCCATATTTAAAAGTAAATACAAACGCCCGTATCATTTCCATACGGCCGTCCTTGAGTTAGGTCACGTCTCAAGGTACGTGATCATGTTTCAACACCACACGACGGGGAACCCGAGTATGTCATGAACGGGTCGTCACGGTTGGGAATGTTATCAACCCAACAAATACCACCTACTGCCCTGCAGGGCACGCCGATGGCAAGCGCTGTGTATGTTCTCCTGGGCTATTTCCAGACAAACACACTCTCGCGTTACTGACCACGCGATGGGGTCTCCACTTACTTGCCTAATGCACGCTAGGGATCAGCGTTTCATATGAACTCAGGGACATGACGAGTCCAAGAGTTTCATATTGACGTCTCACACCAAGCTGTAAGATCAATCCCTGAACCACGTTCCTCGTCAGGGGGAGCTAACCGAAATTGAACCGCTTTCGGTGGCGTTCCTTACCAAACTTACCAGAGCGTAGGTGCTTCGTTACATAATTGAAATTCAGAATTATAACACATAAGTTAGTCTTTGCCACTTTAAGTAACTAAGCTAATATAGTCCTTACTTGGGCAACTACCGAATCCTCACCGTATACCTAAGTTTTCCCCATAATGCAGTCCTTAAGTACTGTGCTATCCCCAATGCAGCTCTGATACCAGGCTGTGGCGGACCGGGATCCGCTCATCCAGGATCGCAGAGGGTGGTGCCACGCGATGCGACACCCGACAGCACACGTCATAAGAACACATTATATTACATGGGGAAAACAAACTGAATGTACAAAGTAGTACACTTCTCAGTTACAAACTAGAGTCTTTATTATACAGCGGAAGTTTCTTTTGTACAACTCACGCCCGCCTATCTAGCAAAAGTCGGTTGCCCAGCCCTAGGGCAACCCACACTAGCTGCACGTCTCAGCTCAGCGCGGCGTGTACGGCTCCCACTCAGCCGTGGTCCCCGACGGAGGGTAACCCTCGCCAGTGGATTCGTACTCCGAGTCCGTGGGTGGCTCCTCACCTGAAAAACACTTAAGCAGCAACCGTGAGCACGAAGGCTCAGCAAGGCTTAACCGACTCACCTACGCATGAAACTCTACATGAGGTGTACCATGACATAGGATAGCAATGTTGCAGCAAATGGACACGCCTATAAGTTCATCCTTAGCTCATCTTTTAGCAACAAGTTAACGGTTCATAAAGCTGAAATTTAGTGAGCGATATTTGGTGGCACACAGGTAACAATACAATTATATCATAACAGCAATATTGAATCATAACATTTCATTCATTAGTCTACGTTACGATGCAGTGAACAAGCGGTACTCGTCACCGCGAGGGACGGCAAATCGACTCTATATACACCAGCAGGGAAACCCAAAGAGCACGTCACGTACGCCCACCCGTGGAGCTGCACAGCACGCTCACTCGATGTCGTACGGGACAACCTTTCACCCAACAGCCCAAACGTCGAACCGGTCGCACCGAAACGAGCAGGAGGTTCCCCACACGGAGCATCTCTCTATGCCCGTTGGCAGATTTCCACCTTGCTGCCCTCAGCCTACACCTATAAATCGGTGCGTTATGCCTCGACGCCCGGAGGTTTAGGCTACATCAGTTTATCGGGGCCCATATATCCGATATGCCTTCGGTACGTTCAATACTTGTTCAGCAGGGCCGCACACGGATCGGTCCTCAATCGACATGAGCAGGGCTGCGCACACAAGACTCTCTCTTGCTGCACCATAGCCCCTGTCTAGTCTCATTTTCATTACTAAAGTGATCTCTCATCACTCAACCGACCCCGTGTGTCCCAAGCCTATCTCGCGAGTAGATTCCAACTACTCGACTTGTACCGAAGTCCTATGACTTATTAAGCATAGCCTGTCTACTCGAGGTCCTTGACACTACCCTCACTCTTTTAGGAACCTTTGGTTATGCAAGTGGGGTTTCATTCATCCTATACCTAATGCACATACATACTTCATATGACACATGCAAACAAAGTAAGACTTAGAAAAGGTTAATGCAAACCGGGGCTTGCCTTGTTGCTGCTGGTCAGTGGTTAGCTCTTCTTCCGGAAGGAGAAAGTCCAGTACTTCCGGGGTCTCTTCTTCAATGGCTACACGTTGAATACAATACTACATGTAAATTTAAATGCAATGTGTGAACTTAAATACATAATTGCTAATAACTCTAGCTAGCCCTTCCCTTTGGTTCTGAAATTTTTATTGTGGCTTGGTAGGGTCCTAACCAGAGTCTTGACCAAGTTTTATTTGAAACAAAGTTCCTTTGAACCTTTTACAAATAAAAGCCTCTTTGGTCAATAATTGAGCCTCTAAGTAATTCCAGGGTTTTTCATGGCTCCCACCATTACTTTCTGGAAACTAGAATTTAGGATGGTTCTAATGGAGTTGGTTTCATGTCATTTAAAGAATTCTACAGAAAATTATGCCCTAATTAAGATTTGAGAAAATCTGAAAAATGTTTCTGTACATCTTTCTATTTTCTCAGGGCAGTTCTCTTAATCACCCCATTAGGGTAACTAAATGAACTTGGATGAGTCTGAAAATTTTACTGGGATTCAGGGATTTTCTAATGAATCTTTCAGCCCAATTTCAGAATTTTTCATAAAGTAGTTTTCCAGATAAAATTCCCAACAGTTTAAATTTTAGGGATTTAATTCTAGAAAACTATTCACTTTCATGAGCTGAAATTGGTATTGCTGGAAAGTACTCAGAATCCTGAGTTCAGAAAAATTTGGTTCACTGAATTTGGAGCTCTCTAGCCAAAGTTCTGAGGATTTGAAGTTTGGAAGAATTCTGAAAATCGGGGGAAAAGTTTAAACTCTCGGAGCCCGCGGGGACACGTGTCGAGCGCGGAGGTGTCCGGCACACCGGGGATACCACACGGGTCGAGCGCGGAAGTGTCCGGCACACCGGAGCTCACAGGGTATTTGCGCGCCAGCACAGCCGATCCCTGGCCACACCCGATCCCCGATTTAAATTCTTCAGCCGCTGACACGTGGGCCAGCCGGCTTCGTCTTCCTCCCGCCGTTCTCTCGCCCCCGCGCCGCCGACCTCGCCGGAGCAGACTCGGGGCTCGCTGGCTCGCCGCTGCCGGACCTCCCATGGTCTGAAACTCGCCGCCAGGGGGGTTGTCGACGTCGAGGAACACGTCGGTGGTGACAGGTCGGTCTGGGGGTGACCGGAAGTAGCTCGGCGACGTGCCGCGGCCTCGGTTGAGGTTCAACACCGTCGACCGTGGTTTCTAAACCCGCCAACACCTCGAACAAACGGCCCTACAGCATCAGTGTACCTCTAGGAAGCTCGACAAGGTGTCAAAAGGGTTCAGGGATGGCGGCAAGTCGGTCGGCACCGTGTGACCGATCGTGCCCGCCATGACCGCCCTCGATCGAGCTCGAAATTCGTCACTCCTAGACAGTTTCACGCTACGGATGCAGAAAAGAACTTGATCGCCGGCTAGTCCAGCGTCTATGTGTAAGATTTGATGACTTCCGAAAGATCATAGAGCGAGAATTTAGAGAAACCGTACCGGAAGCTCGGTTTACGGTCGCCGGAGCAAAAACTGGAAATTATCTGCGGATTCTTCACGGTTGGCTTCCAAACTTGGAGGAGAGCAGCACGGTGGTCGCGCGCTCCTGTTGCCTCTCTCGTTGGACCGTGAAAACGCCTGTGGAACGCTGCCCACGGGCGCCTGACTCTCGGCTGAGGTTGAGTCGCCGCTGTGGCGATCGCTCTCGGGCAAAGGAGGTCGGAGCTCGAGGTTTCTGGTGTTGGAGAGGTGGAGTGCGAGCTCAGGTGGCTGTCTAGCAGCTCAGGGACGAAGGAGGAGATGGTTTTTCTGGTTTTCCCGATTGAGCAGAGAGCTGCGGCGAGAAACAATGCCACTGCTCGGGTTTGCCTGCGAGAAGATAAAGCCGGCCGACTCCTGCTCGGCTGAGGCGGTGCCGGTCGCGTGGGGCGCGAGCCAGCCGCCCTTGGCGCCAGCGCGCGGAAAGGGAAGCAGCTGGTGGCGCCGGTAGCTGCTCGGTGGCACAGCCGACAGCTGCTCGGTGGAATTTCGCACCGAAACTCTGACTTTGGGTGCAAGTTTCTCCTTCTCCCCTCTATGACATGTGGGTCCCGCCCGTGGTTTTAACCTCTGGAATTTACTCCAAATCACTGTTGTAAACAGTGAGCCCCATAATACCCCTGGTGATTCAAATTATTCACCCCTGAGCCATTTGAATTGAATAGAATTCAAATTGGGTTCGGCTTGGGTGAATTTCAGCACAAGTTTAGTTTTGAATTCAAATAAAGTTTGAATTTGTCCCACTTAGCTCATGTCAAGATCAACTCCAAATGGAGTGAAAATTGGTGTGTGAGCTCACAAAAATGTGCTGAATAAGAATATGAAGCTAACTTTTGAAATTGGGTGATGAAAGTTGCTGCAATTTGAATTTACATTCAAATTGGCCTCTTTTTCAAATAACCCAAAAAGTGCCTCAAAAAGTGTTGGATTTCTATGAAACTTGGACTGAACCTTCCCAAGACTTTTTTTTAAGTTCTAGGGGTGAGCTCAACCTCTCATGTTCCTATGTCCAAATCCCACTTTGTGAAAAGGAAGACTTTCCCCTATAATCACTCCTTTGATGAAGGTTACTTGCTCTTCACAATTTTTCCTAAGATATCCCCAACGAAAACTGGGGTGTTGTGAGGTGAAGAAAAGTTTTTTGCAAGTCCCTTTTCTTGTGCTTTTACAACTTGTAGCTTACAACATGGTAGGGAATAAAAAGGTTCATTGCAGCAAGCAAATTTTATTTCACAACACGTTAAAAACAGCAACTATCTCTAGGTGAGTTTAATCCCATCATAACTAAGTATTTCATCAACATTCCTTCATCATATTCACTATTTATCGAGTCTCAACCAGCCATTAATCTTTCTCAAGTTCATCTCATACTCATAAATATTCATAACCATCTCATATTCATAAAACCAAAACCAAACTCATTTTCATGACCCAAAACAGTCCAAAACCAATCCCGAGTTTTGCCTCTAATCATGGAAGTTGGCCAGGTGGTTGTAACCGGAAGCACGGATATCATTATGTTTCACACTCTGCAGAGGTTGCACCACTTTACCCACAAGTTTGTGATTTCGTCACCCATCGGCGACTAAAAAGAACCTCCATTATACCAGTACACAACCGTCAGTGTATGGCCAGGAGATCATAAAATAGCCTTTACAATGGGGCTACTAGGATGTACGGACCCACTGAGGTTTCACCGGCAGGCTCGAATCTCCATTCTCTCACCCACGGGCCCCCTCTTGTGCCATGCAGTTCCCAAGGAAGTCCCTCTCGACTCCCATTCCCCTTGCCATCCAACGGTCCATAACACGCTAGCAACACACCTAATTATTCAGCTAAGCCGCACCCATATTTGGTCTTGTGGTGGCACTGTTTTCCTGGCATGTGCTCGCATGAACCGGTCCTTATATCTATGACAAGCAAACCACCATCTCATTCAGCAACATCCATGAACCAAGCTTGCCTAGATCTCCCCGATTTCATGCTAATTAACATCATCAAGTTCTCATCATCATTATTCATATGAGTGCAGTACCTAACCATGTTTTGTTTCAGCTTCCTGTATCCCGTAAGTTAAGCGAAGCAAAAAGGAAAAACGACCATACCCGACTCATCAACTTTCCCGGCGACAAGGATGGTTAACAAAACTAGTAAACTCCTGTAAAAAGGGGTGTCCCATCAAGTTGACTCAAGCATACGAGTTTTCGCAAACAAAATAGTTTCAAAACATGGGATCAATATGGTAAATGGGCACTTGCCTTGCTTCCATGGTTCGTGTTGCTCAAGCGTCTCGAAGTCTTGGTGCCGTAGTTCCTCGTAGACGGCCTCTTGAGCTTGTCCTTCTACTCACGATCACGCACATACAAAATTTACAGCAATCAATCATGATGCACAAACTTTACTGATGATGCAAAGGGGTAGATGAATGCAAATCCTATAGTGCAGTTTTGTAAAACCCGTTTGTACGCGTTCTTGCATGTTTTAATGGGCTTTCATGGGGTTTTATGATGAACAAGGATGTAGGGATCATATGTGGACGTGGTAATGATCTTGACACAAGATGTAGATCAATTCCACCATCAGAAATTATCCAAAACATGATCTGTCCACATGCAAAAGTTTCTGCTCGAAGGGGGCGAAGAAAACGGATGTGTAGAAACAGCGGCGACGTCGTAAGAGGGATAATGAAGACCTACCTCATTTCCTCTTTGTGGTAGGGCCTTCCTCCTAGCAATGGCAGCAGCGGGGAATTTTTCTGCGGGGAATTATGGTAGGGCAGATCGTCGGGCTTCTTCTCCGGCGACGGCGAGGCGTGACGGGGCGCGACGGCGGGTCTTGACGGTGGGTCTCGACGGAGGGGCTTGACGATGGGGATCGACGGTGGGGCTCGACGGCGGGGCTCGATGGTAGAGCTCGAGGCGGGCCTTGTCGGGCGGGCTCATCGGCGGGGCTCAACGGCGACCAAACTCTGGCAGGGGGGAGGGGGCAACTCGGCGAGTTGGGGGTGGGGGGCAACTCGGTTAGTTTGGGGGGCGCAGGGGCGGCGACCAAGGAATAGGGGGGCTCGGGGTTGTATTTATAAGGGGGGGGGGGAAGAAGAGTCCTAGCAAGATGGGACTGAATTAAAGAGTCCTAGGGGTGGGGGACAGGGTTCCCCCCCTAGGCTGCGGCCAATTTGGGGGAAATTCCCCATAGGGGAATTTTGGGGAATTTGGGGAGATTTGGGGAAATTTTGGGGAAATTTGGTGGGGAAATTTAGGATTGCTCAATTCAGATATCTTATTTCCATTTCTCTCCATTCCAATGTTCCTTTCTCCATTTCTATATTCCCTGTAAAAGTCCCAAAAATGTATATGAATAAACCGAGGCTTGAAAGTCTACGTGTGCAAATTCATGAAAGATGGGACTTGCTAAAACTTTTCTTCACGCAAAGTTGTTCATGGATGTTCATATAAAATTAGGCTCACATGGTCATTTGAATGTGTTGAACCAATATGGACTTAAACATTTATTTGCATGAATTTTAAAAATCAGATTTCAAATTCAAAGTTCACAAAAATTGTGGCCAAACCTTTGAATACTCTTGCATCCTTATAATTCTGAATTTGAGGAAAAAGTTGGATGATAACTTGTGTATTTAGAGTGGGCTAAAAAGGAATTTAAGAGAAGCAAATCCCAATTCAAACTGAATTCAATTTGCAGGTCAAATTTAAACTGAATTCAGAGAATTCAAATTCTAGCCCACTTTTAAACTTCAAAACTTTTGAATGGGAAGGATTAACTTGAGGAGATCTTTTGAGAGGAGAAACATGGGTGGACTCCACATGTCATTGAGCTAGACATGAGACTTGCAACCAAAGCAACCGAGTCCTCTCTCTGTTCTTTCACTCGAACAACCCGAGACCTCATCGTGTGACACCAAGCTGCCATTGCCGCCACCCCCTGCTCTTCACAACACGTTGGCAGCAGTGAGTGGACTTTCCCTCGGTGTGATCCCCCTCTCCAGACCGAGCTATTTGCTCTTCGCTACCTCGTCGCGAGTAAAACACGAGAAACGAGCCCCACACACACCCGCTCCTCGGTGATTTTCCAGGAACCCACACAACTCGCGCCCCCTTTCCACTCCGAGCTGCAAAACAGCATGGTGCACTTGTCCCTCACCTCCCCGACACAAAACCAGCCGAGTTCCGTTTGCCCTTGCCCTAGAACGGCTTCATCCGCGGCAACCTAAAGAGGGCCGGCGGTTGGGGTGCACGTGGGCAGCCAGCGTGTTTCACGGCCGAGAAAGGGCGGCAACGGAAGTGCACGGGCTCCACGCTGCTTCCACCCGAAGCTCAAGCCAAGCCGTGAGCCCTCGCCGGCAAATTTGAAGTTTTTGCTCCGGCGTACACAACCCGAGCGTCCGGTATGGGAACCCCTAATTCTCCCTCTCTAATTGTTCTTAGATCATCAAACGTTGCACGCACGGGATGGACTAGCCGGCGATCATTTCTCCTTTAGCAACCCTAGCATGAAACCACCTTGGAGCGACGGATTTTGAGATCTTCTGAGCGTGTTCATGGTGGAACCGTTCGGGCGCACGATAACAACCCACTTGCGGCTGTTTCCAAGATAGTTAGAGGCCTTGTTGATCTTCCCTAAGCTTCCCTGGTGCTGTAGAGCGTGTTGGACGCTTGTTTGGCGGGCTACGCCGGCCGGCCGATGGCGCCGAAGTGCACCCGAGGCCGCCGCACGTCGCCGAGCCATTTGCGGTCACCAGCAGCTCGAGAACACCCCACCATCGTGTTCCCCGGCCTCCAAAATACTCCGGCAGCAAGCCTCCAGTCTGGAGATGGCCGGAAAGGGGTCGCCGGCGAGGGGCAGTTTCAGTCTGGTGGCTGGCGAAGCGGGCGCGGGAAAAACGTCCGAGGAAGAAGAAGACCGGGCGGGTCCCACGTGTCAGCGGCTGAAAACTTTAAACTGTGATTGGCTGTGGCTCGAGGATCTTCTGTGGCTGCGCGCCAAAATGCTGTAGCCCCCATGTGTTCCCGGATTCTATTGGCTGAGGTTTAAACACGTGGGCCCAATTGATTTCCAATAACAAATTAATTCCAGATTGTGTTCCAACTTTCGAAAATCATATATTTGTGTAGGAATCTCCAAATTGAGTGATTCAAATTGGGTTGGATTCATTTTGCAAAGATCTATTCAAATGTGAACCTCAATTTGTACGAAAGTCAATATTAAATTCTGCAAAATTGTTTGAAGTTTTTCTGAAAAAGAATTATTGAGGGAGTTTGGTTCATCCAAAAATCCTCAGATTTTGCCAGAATATTATTTAGGATATTTTTGACCTTCTAGCAGGTTTTAAGCTCATTTTAAGAACATTAGAGTAGTAATTTGCTAAATACAAACTGCTGTGTTCATAAGGATCCAGAAACATTTTCAGAAAATGTTGCCCACTTGTAAAATCCATTCTAGGCAAATCATAGCTCAAAAAATCATAGGAAAATTCAGACATACTCTCTGAGACATACTTGAAATTGTAGTTTACTGAATTGGGCATGAAAAGGCACAGTACTCCAGAACTAATTCCTGTTAGTAGAAATGCTTAAGGAATTGTTTTGGAGAAACTACTCAAGTAATAGGTCTGAATTTTGGATCAAATTACTTTCATGTGACCAGGAACTCACATATAAATTATCAGCTCAAGTTGAGCCCTAAAACTCCCTGTTCTTGTTCTCCATGCTTATGTATGTGGGAAAAATACATAAAAGCATTGTAGGAATTATGGAGATCACAATTTGACTCCACATTAGCTGCAATCTGGCAATATAAGTCTCTGTGTAGTTTATGACTTCCTGTAAAAATTTCGAAGTAATTGGAGATCAGGATCTTAAGTTATGTCCAAATCATGCTAGTTCATCTCTTATGGTCATTAGGGAACTTAGTTAGTTATAAACTAAATCCATAAGACAAATGTAGTTCATTCGTGTTTCTTTGCACAACAGAGGCAAACCAAGCCAATCTTGGCATTTACACACAGCCTCTGTTCTTAATAAATCAAGTCTTTAATTCTCCGAATTACATTATAAAATCTGTGCATATACATTTCAATAGGATTCACGATGAAGGGGATTCGAAGTAGTGATTCATTGAAGTGGATCAGACTCCGGAGAATCAAGGGTTGATCAGCAAGGATCACTAACTGCTTATATACACCACTACCCTGTAAAATAGGCAAGCACCGGTTTGCATTTAACAGCTTTTAAGTTTTACTTTGTATTCACTCTTTCGGTTAAGATATGAATTGTGCATTAGGTCTAGATGATTTTATACTCCTCTTGCATGACCAAATGAACCCATGGAGTATTGGGTAGGTGTCTTTTCATCGTGTAGAACTGCATGCTTAAGTAAGGTTCGGTAGAAGTCGAGTGGTGAGATACTACTCGCATGATCAGGAACAACAGAGGCATAGGGGATTGGTTCAGAAAATTGTTAGCAAGTTAAAGTTTAGACCGACAGGTTGTAGGAGCAGCAGGACATAGGGGCATGGGTGCATTAGAGCTGTCCGTGTCGGTCAAGGACCGATCCGTATGTGGCCCTGTGAGCAAGTTTGAGTTGTATGCCGGACTCATGCTGGCTCTATGGGACCTAGTAAACCGATGTACCTCGGGAAGCTTGCGTTGAGCCTTTTCGGGTCGCCTCAGGCGAGACGGCCGGTGTGCAGTATGTGGGTAACATTCTCATAACATCTCATGTCAATAGGTGCACCATGAGAGTGGCTACTGTACAGGGTGATTTGATCGATTCAGTGTAGGTGAAACGGGGGAAAGGCTGCCATGTACGACGTCAGTGATGGTTGCTGTAGGCAACGTCGAGTACGGGCGTACGTGTCGTGTAGTTCGGGTGTTATTGATTCGAATCACCATCACTCACAGAAAATAACCGAGCATACTTGTTCTCACAGTCATGACGTAGTAAGAAATTGCATGAGAAAGGAACTAATCATTATGGTTTGAAGTTTATACTATCTTTGTGATGTATCTTTGATGAATAGTTAGAGCAAACTCGATTAATTTCCACCGTGAGCAAATTACATCGGAGGAAAGCGTTTCTTGTTTGATTGTGGACTCCCGATGTGGCGTGCCCAAGGTTACTTTTAAATTGCTGCAAATAACACTTGAAAGTAAGGATTCACATTTAGGCGAGTTTATTACGCATTATGCCATCCCACTTTATGTTATACCCTCATGTAGAGTTTCATGACTAGGGTGACGGTTAAGTCTTGCTGAGCGTTATGCTCACGGATGTTATCCGAGTTGTTTTGCAGGTATTGACTTTATGCTTATGAGAAGGTATGCCGATGAGACTCGGAAACCTCCAAGTGGTTACTCAAGAGCATTCTCGCCGCTGCGGTTGTTCTTCGTGTTGCTAGTATGAAATGTCCGCAGGCTAGACTGTTTCTTTGTTGCTAAGTTAGAAATGAGTCGTGAGAGTTGTAGTCTTCTGCTGTAGTAATATTTGACATAAGTATTTTGTAAAATACTCTTGTACGTTTCTGCAAAACAGATTTGTGTAATATGACGTTTTCCTCGACCCGTGAGTTGTTGAGTGCCGCATCACACGACAGCACCCGACGAGGTCATCCGGGTCGGCCTTCACATTCCCTTTTTCCATTTCTATATTCCCTTCTCGATTTCTATGGTTCTTTCTCAATTTGTATAGTTCTTTCTCCATTTCTATTTCTTTTCAAATGCTTCTCTGCATAAAAAATGTATGCAATGCATGGTAGTGAAATTTGAGTGTGTTACAACATGCTAACTATGAAACTGGACCTCCTTATGAAGTATCAAGACGATCAAGCCAAAGGAGAAGTGCTGGGATAATCCACTTCATGGATATTCAACTCATGCGAGGTCCATGTCGAAACGGAACACTTAGGGAATTATTTCCCTAAGACCCGTGAGGGTCCTCTATTTCTAAACAACAACTCCATTGGGTAGCATTCACAACGAGGTCAAGGGTGGAATCAACACAACCCTTACATCAAAGAGGCTATGGGAATTTCAACGATTCCAAAGGATTCCACTTAAACCAGCCTACCTTGAAGTATCTTGTCCATAGCCTAGCAAAAATCAATGAAAACACATCCAAGAAGTTATTGGCCAATGGTAAGACACTTGAAAGCATTAAAGATCCAAGGTGTCCCACAATCACCCGTCAGGACCCTACACTTTGACCAAGCCTGTGCAACCTTGGACAAGCAACATCACGGATGAAGCGTTTCTCGTTTGATTGTGGATTCCATATATCGTCACGCCCAAGGAAGTATTTGATCTAAGATCAAGTATAGGTTGATGTTGAAGGTCCTTAAGTGTCATATTTGACCGTCAATTCACCTCATAAAATGTATAAAATGAGAACACAACATAGTGGTAGGAGTTAAGTACTAACCATTTCTACAAGTGTTAGTGCCCATTTGTATGCAGGTGTACTATAACAAAAAATACTGAAAATTACATGGACCGATCCTTAAAACAAATTTCCAACCAATCAGGAGCTGCCATGTGGCAACACATGGATTCATAGACCCATTCTCAGGCTTATCTGAAGGAATCCAAAGGCTATTCATGAGGGGAAAGAACTAGGGCCCACATGCCCACTCTGGGAGAAAGCACATAGCAACCGGGACACGTAGGGGGTCGGCCGAACCAGAGGTTTGGCCTGTTGGGAACAAAAAATGGTTGTGTATTTTACAGGTGGTAGTGTAGTTTGGGAGACCAAGTTTACCTCATGGTCGCAAGACAAACAATCTAAACCGCAAGAAACAATGGCAGGAGCAAGACTTAGAAGTTCTCAGGAGGATCCAACCATGTAAATTCTTGTGTTTTCGTCGTGTCAACGTTCTAGAAAGTGGTTGCACGATTCTCTCATGTATATGTGCCTTAGATATAAGATAAAAGATTAGAGAGTCGCAGTTTAAACTTAGAATAGAGAGAGTTGTCGATATTGTATCAAGGCTATACAAAGGTAGACCTCTACCGAGAAGAACAAGCAAAATCCCGATCAAAACTTTTGTTCTTTGATCATTCTTTAGTTTTTCATAGCTTTAGAAGTAGTTCATAGCTCTTTGGTGCTTTGTCAAGAAAAGCATCCGGTTTCTCTCCACGAAAGTCATACTTATCACGTTTCGATCACAAAAACTCCACGTTTATCTAAGTTTTGTTGACTAACACCGAGATTCATCACAAAATAGGTGACTCCAACCATCTGTTTACCAATAGAATTGGCAACTCCGCTGGGGAGCGATGTCAACTGCATCGACAAACGCATCTACTCGACAATCGGCACGTTCTTATACCGATCAGACCATGAAGATCATGGCAGATGCATCTAGGAGGAAGGCTTATGGCAAAGTCGTCGATGTGAGCAACGTCATCGACGTCCAGCTTGAAGATATCTTTCCAAAGGACTGCGAACGCACCCAAGAGGAGTTGGAGCAAGAGATTCATGAAGAAAAGATGCCATGTCTGCAATCCAAGTTGTTGTGTTTCTAGAAGACAGGAGGAGGCATCATTCATAAGGCCGACACATGCGAGGCAACATCACATGAGGTAAGAACACTGATATCCCTCGAAGAGCTAGTTCAACTCGTAAATGTATCGGTAACTACCAAGTACAACGCGGACTTAGAGCAGATGGCATTTTCGGTAGCAGATAGGCTCAAAGACTCTTTCGACATGCTTAAGGCTGATGTAGAACTGTAACACCCCAAAACCTGTTAAGAGGGGAATTTAAAAATTTTTGGACGTATTGCATGTGGTGCAGAAATTCAAATTCAAATTGGAATTCAAATTCAAATCGAAACAGAAAAGAAAAAGAAAAAGAAAAAAAACCAAAACCCCGGCCAGTGGGCCGAAACCCACCAGCCGGCCCACCCGCCCCCGCGCCAGCCCGCAGCCGCGCGCTCCCCTCTCTTTCTCCCTGACACGCGGGGCCCATGGTCATCGTCTTCCTCGCGCGATCGCGCAAACCGCCGGGACTCCTCCGCGCGCCGAATCCAAACCACCCCGGAAACCCGCGTTTCCCCAGCCGAATTCTGGTCCCGGATGACTCAAACTCGATCACAACTGACACGCCGCCCTCCCCCGTCTATATAAACGCCGGCGTCGCCCTGTTTTCCCCACCCGATCAGCTGTTTTTCCTCCCGGTGCAGAAAACTCGGTAGATTTCGCCCCAGACACAGCGCCGGCGAGCATCACCGCGATTCCATCTCGGACCTCGTCGCCGACCACCTTCCAGGGCCTCCGAGCTCAAGAAAAACCCGGTGGTGAGATCCCCGACCTCCCCTCTACCGATCTATGCCATGAAATCCCAGTTTTAGGAGGAATAGACGAAGATCTGAAGTTTTCCGGCGAGATCGCCGCCTCCCGCTGCCGCGCGCCACCGAGCAGCGCCACCCGCGCATGGTCAAAGCGACGTGGCCGCATATGCGCCGTCTACTTTAAATCGCACAGTAGGATTAAAACCTGCGCGTACCTGTTCGGCGATCTAATCTGAGCCGTCTGTTTTAAATCGGACGGTCCACATCAGCCCCGCATTATAAAGGCCGGGATTCTTACGCGCTACCCCCTGGGGATCTCGGAAAATACGAGCTAGCCCCAGAAACTTCTGATCTAGCCCCTGGAACTACAGAAATTCATGTAAATTCATTTAAAAATCAGTTTTAGCCCCTGGACTTAATAAAAATTAGGAAAACCCCTCTGTTATGTGTAGCTAGACCCCTGGAAATTTATGAAATAATATAATAGACCCTGTAGTGGGGTGAGTTTACCTTTTTAACCCTATATGACATTAAATTTAGAAATTTGGATATGTAATTAAGATTTAAATTTAAAAGGGTGAGACAAACACATGGTAAATTCAAATTTAAACTCTCCTAGCACATGGAAAACTTTAGGATGAGTTCCAAAGTAGATTTTAAGCTGAAATGAATCTGTCTAATTGATTGTTCACATTTATTAGTTATAGGAACACATTTTTAGGTTAGGAAATAATTCTGAAAATGGGTAAAATAAATTTAAATTAGTTCACATCAGAGGAGAAGTTCAAAAATATATTATTTAATATATTAGACCAGAACCTATTTTGTTTAGAAGATGTGTCTTACTATTTTCATAATAAAGTTCACATTTAGGCATAGAAAATAAATCTGAAAATATAGGAAAATAGGTATGCATAACTAGAAAATGATAAATGAAGTTTCCAAATCCAAAGATTTCAGTTTAGGATTTGATAGAAGATCTGAAAGTCCATTTGGAGTAGGAATGTACCTTCCATGCAAACTTGATAGTTAAGAAGTATATTAATTTAATATAAAGAATTTATTCAAATTGAAAATTCATATATATAGTGCGCAAACAGAAATCTGAAATACAAAAGTTAGAAATCATATACATATGTTTAAAAGTGCATGAAGGTTAAAAATCAACACAGCTGGGGTAAACACAACACTTAGAAATGTGAATGATTATCATATGTATGTATGTGTGGAGTGAAAGTGTAAACTATGTATTATGGATTGTTGTCTTCTTTTGCTATGTGGGTTGACATGAGTAGAACCTGCCCCAGAGCAAGTTCTTCCCTTCCAAGATCAGGACTATCCATTCCCAGAGCAGCAGGAAGAAGGCAAGTGTCCTTGACCACTTTGATCCTATACTAGGATGTCTAGATAGAATTATTTGCATTGTCAATTGAAATATGACACCCATGCTAGGAAGTTTCCCTAGAATTGCATTATCTTGTTTCCTTGCAGCTTGGGTTGGGTTTATTTTATTATGTCATTCATTCATATTACTTATTCTTAGCCATGCTTAGAATGGGATAAGTGGGATATGAGATCATCAATTTGTTTACCTTACTCTTGAATGAGATATTATGAGTTATGTAGAGGTAGGGATCGAGGCAAGTTGGATGATTTGGTTGGTGCTGGGTGCACGAGACTCGGGTTTGTGTTTAGTACTTGCCTGGATCCTAAGGACCGGTTCATGGAGCATGTAACCTGGCTTTACCGTGCCAACCACATGCTGAGATGGGGTAGCTTGGCCAATTAATTAGGTGTATCCCCGGCGTAGTATGGGTGTGTTGGATGGTGCGGGGAGTAGGTGTCAGCTGGACTACCATATGAACCGCAAGGCTCAAGAGGGGGCCACTGCAGCGGGGTTGGAGCCTCTTGTATGCTGTTAGGGGTGAAACCTCAGTGGGCTCACGCTCGTCGGGAATCCCTTTGTAAAGGCTTCATAGTGATCTCCTGGCTACACACCTGGGAAGTGTGAATGTGGTTCGTAGCCACTGGCATAATGGAGGTTCTTTTAGTCCACCCGGCAACGGGGGATGAAATCACTACATGTGGGTACAGTGGTGCAAACTATGCAGAGTCAAAACTGTCATGACAGCTGTGCTCACGGTCAAGAGCGGCTTGGACTTATTCATGATTAGAGGATGATGACTTTGGAAGTTGTGGATGTTAAGTGGGGAGCTTAACATTGGAAATGATGATATGGTTACTTGATTTTGATGATGGGTTGGGAGATTGGGACCATTTCACCTGTGTAGTTATGTAGGTGCTTAATAAGCTAAGGTGATAGGTGTTAATTGCATAGTGCTTTAACCATGAGTTCAACCTATTCTTGCTCTGGCCATGCATGACATAACCTTCCCCCACTTGCTGAGTACCAACGGTACTCAAACTTTCATATTTGTTGGTTTATATTGCTGCTCAGGTCAAGAGAATGATGTGGTGTTCAATGACCAAGACTTCAGACCCGAAGAAGGATTCTAGGTTCATGGAGTCCCCCGGGCAACGCCTGTGATGGAGCCCACAAGAATAATATTCCACTGCTGTTTTATTTATATGTCATGAACTTATTATCGTCCATCGAGACATATGCTATGTAAGACTTATTTATATTCGACACCTGGCTTGTAATAAATGATGCTTCACTATTTGTCATCACATGTATGAGAAAATGATCCTGGCATACATGTGATATTCACTCGGTTGTTCTTCGGAGAAACCGGGTGTGACAGAAGTGGTATCAGAGCCAAGGTTGCCCGTAGGAACGTGAACCTAGGTAGAAATGGACGTAGTTAAGGACCCTATTTTCTTAAAAACTATTTTACAAAGGTGTGGGTTAAAAAGTGTTATTTAATGGGCCACTATATTTATCTTACCCCAACTTTTATTCAAAATATGATTTTTGTTTAAAATCTTATCTAACTTAATTTTAAATGCTTTATGTTTTAGATGGTTCGCATGATCCGCAGCGCCCACAAGTCCACCGGAGAGAGAGTTCCCGTAGTTGCCCTTGACCTGAGAGAGGAGAACCGTCCGGTGATGTATCTCTCCTACGGATTGGCAGTAGGAGGCTTGTTGCGCCGTCTTCGATGTATGCTCCACGCCGCCGGCAATACGGGCAAGCTAATCATACACTATAGCTCCACCCGGACCATCCGTGAGAAGCGGGAAGAATGGAGTTCGGAAATGAGGATTATCCATGAAAATCAGCTGCTTAAGATCCACCGCTCTCCAGCTTGTCGAGCGACACAGGTCGATGCGGAGAAGGATGTCACCTGGGAGGCCATTACCTGCCAGAGTCACATCTACCGTCGCCACCTGGACAGGACTGAGTAAATGTATGTTCTCCAGCGTGAGAGTGGTACGACGGAGTACAAGTATCCGCCAGTGCAGCAGGGGACTTCCCATGAGCACATGGACCTGTGCTTGGAGGATGCTGCTATGCTCAGCACTCGACTGCAGGAGTGTCAACAGGAGCTTCAGGATGTTCGTGACACCCTGAAGGAGACTGAGGCATTGCTTTGAGCCAGCTTGAGGGCGAGAGAAAGAGGAGATGGGAATGAACTTTGTGTCACCGTGAATGACACATGGAATCCTGACTCCCCAGATCGCCGGGCGAGCAGGCGTCGCCGCACTTCTCCACCAGCAGCTTCCCCACCCAAAGCGGAGTTAGAGGGCAGCCGCAATAATGAAGAAGATCCCGAGGAGCCAACTCAGTGATACGAGTCGTGTAGAGTCCTTTCCCATAGTTCAGCAGGTTATCGAGTAGGCGAGTCAATACCTTAGTTAATGGTGTGTTAATGTGTGGTGTGTGACGTGAGTTGTGGAAGCCATGGGCAATTGTCCACAACCTCGTCTTCAGGTTGTTTTGCTTTGATGTGTGAACCCCTATGAAATTAAGAGTGCATTTATTTTCACGTGAGACATGAAACCCTCAGAAAATAAAAATATAATATGACACGACCCCATTGGTCCTGTCGAGCCAGGATCACGCTGAGGGGTGCTGCGTTGCACAGCACCGTATAACACACGTCAAAGGTGCAAAGCGGAAGCGGAAGTTTTATTACATAAACAAGTTTATGAACATGTTTACATCAAAATAAGTTCAGTCTACACTCGCGGGTGTAGACTAAGCATCAAGTGCACGTTCAGCCCTCGAACGTGTCCTTGCTAGCACACACGCACACTAACTCTGCGGCGTGCACGACTCCCACTCGACGGGGTTCCCCTCCTGGGGTTCCGTCTCCTCTTCGGGAGTCCCTTCCTCATAGAACCCTGCAAAAGCTTCAAACACAAGCAGTGAGCACAAAGGCTCAGCAAGTCTGACCCGTCTCACCTAAACATGGAACTTCTACATGAGGGTAATGGGTTGCATGAGGTAAAAATCATTTGCAAGGACTCGCCTAATTAGTAGAACCTTACTTTCAAGTTTTAGCAGCAGGTTGTGGAGAACCTTACGCTAAGGCACATGAGAGAGCCGCAATCAAACAAGAAACGCATTTCTCTCATGTACTTTGCCCAAAGTTGAAAAGAACTTTAATTAGCTCTAAGCTACAGCATATCATTAACAATCAATGTCCAGCTTTCAATCAGCAACATTTTAACATGTAACTAGCCTGTTCTTTCTACGTCACGGTACAGTGAACAAGTGGTACTCACTGACCGCGAGGGACGGCGATTATAATCGATTTACACCTGCAGGGTTACCCGAACAACCCGTCACGTACGCCCGTACTCGATGTTGCCTCCAACAACCATCACGGACGCCGTACGCGACTACCTTTCACCCGTCAGCCAAATATTGAACCGGTCCCATCGTCCCGAGCAAGAGGTCTCTGCACGCGCATCTCCGTGCCGCCAGCCGATTTACACCTCGAGCTCTCAACCTACCCTCTGAACGACGGGCAATGCCTCAATACCCAGCTACCCGAGTTACATCAGTTTTCCGGTTCCCATATAGCCGGTAGGTCTTCAGTACTGTTCTAGCTTGTTCAACATGCCTGCACACGGCTCGGTCCTCAATCGACACAAGCGGAGCTACAGCACACAGGCCCCAAAGTCCTGCTGCCCTTACTCTCCGCTCGGTCTCATTTTCTTGCCATGTGTATCATGTGCTATCTCTACCCGAGCAATGTGCCTCTAGCCTATTCTCGCGAGTAGTTCCAACTACTCGACTTGTACCGAATCCTACTCTATCCTAGCAATGCAGTGGCTAACGGGGTTTGCAATCCTAAACCCAACCCGTGGTTTTCTTGGCTATGCAGCTGGATTTCCAAACAAGACTCTAATGCAAAGAACAAAGGAAACAAGTATGTGCTCAAAACAATAAAAATTTGTAAAAAGGTTAATGCAAACCGGAGCTTGCCTTGCTGCTCTTGGTCGTAGGCTAGCTGTTCCTCCAGAGTAACGAAGTCTAGGACTTCGGGTTCCTCCTCGACCTTAGTGACTACATGATAAGAGCAATATATGTATCAATTTAAATGCATTTGTATTAACTTTGAAGTTGTGAAGTCTATAACCCTTGCTAGACAGACCTAATGACTGTGAAACTTTTACTGTGGCTTGGTTACAACCTAAACAGAGTCTTGGTCAAGTTTTAGTTGCAGCAAAGCTCATTTGAGCCCTCCACAATTAATTATGTCCTTGACCTTAATTGGAACTCTTAGGGTGTTCTAGGAATTTTCATGAAACAAACTATGACTTTCTGAAAACTAGATTTTCAGAGGGTTCTAATGGAGTTGGTCTCACTTAATTTGGAAGTCTCTAACTAAAGATATGAGCTAAACAATTTCAGAGAAAATTCTGAAAATGTTTCTGAACATTTTCTATTTTCTCTGGAACAGTTTCACTAATCACACCATTAGGTGGATTAAATGAGCTCAAATGGATCTGAACTTTTTATGGTAGTTCAAGGATATTTTGGTGAACATCGCAGCAAAATTTCAGGATTTTCCTCCAAAGGATTCTCCAGTTAAAATTCCTAACATTTTAAATTTTGAGGAATTAATTCTGGGGAAATAAGGAATTTCATGAAGTGAAACTTTATTTTCTGGAAAGTACTCAGAGAGCTGAATCCAGCAAAATTTGTATTCACTCAATTTGGAGCTTTCTAGCCAAAGTTATAAGGCTTTGAAGTTTGAACTGAAACTGAAATTCGGGGAAAAAGTTTAAACTCTGGCTTGTGGGCCCCGCACACAGTGCGTCGTCTCCTTCCTCGCGCCAACTGCGCGGCGGCGGCGATCTCCGGCGACCCTCGCCAGAACTGAGTTCCCGGCCACCCCCCGGCCCGAAACTCGCCGCCTGCCCCTTTACTGACCCCCTGGACTCGCTGGTGGGGTCGCCGGCCGCCGGCGATGACCGGAAACCCGTGCGCACCGGTGACAGCACCTGCTAGGGTTCCGGTGAGGTCGGTCCCGCTCTCCCGTACACCAAATCGACCGGGAATCGGTCGGAGAGCATCAGTAGAGCATGGGAAACACGAACCAGGGCTTGGTGGAAGCTAGAAATACCGGCAACTAGGCTCTCGACGGTGAGCCGAGGTGTTCAGCCATGGCGGCGGGGAAAACGGCCATATCATGGCCAATTCTCAACGGTTTCCTCTGATTCCAGTTCGGGCATGGGCGCTATCGCGCGTAGACGCTACTAGCGAACGAGCTTGCCCAACCCTCGTGTATAGAGCACGAATTTCACCCGAAGGTGAGCTTAGTCCTTATGAACTGATCACGAGTAAACTTGGAAATTCTCGGCCGAGGTTTGATCAATCGCCAACCGGCTTTCGGCTACTCCATCTACATACAATAACGCACCTTTCTTGTGTAGAGAAGAGGACGTGACAGCGGCTGGGTTGTGCTGTCCACGAGAGCCCGATTGGCGGCGATGTTCGGCTCGCCGGAGAAATGGCTCGTACAGCTCGAGGACGCTTGCTCACTGAACAACACGGGGTCTAGGGGGTTGCTCACGATCTCTTTGTGCCGTTTTGCTGTGGAGGAGGCGGTGCTCGCGAGTGATCGGGCGTGATCAAACGTGAGCTCGGGCGGCGCCGATGGCAGTGGAAGAACAGGTCGAGTATGTCGGCAGCTCAGGGAATGGGCGATCGGAGCACGCCGGGGAGGGGATAAGTAGCCCGGCGACTGGTCTCCGGCTTGGGGCGCGCAGCAGGAGCTGGCGCCGGCTGCCCCCCTCGGTGGCGCGCGCGCACTGCACCCGGGAACCGATGGAGCTGCGTTTCAGTCGGTTTGTGTTGAAGTAGAGGCTGACATGTGGGTCCCACCCCTCATTTTAACCTCTGAAATTTACTCCTAATCACTGTTGTAAACAGTGAACCCCTTACTACCCTTGGCAATTCAAATTATTCACCCATGAGCCATTTGAATTGATCAAAGTTCAAATGAGGTTTGATTTGAATGAATTTTAGCACAAGTTCAGTTTGAAATTCAAATAAAGTTTGAATTTCTCCCCCTTAGCTCATGTCAAGATCAACTCCAAATGGAGTGAAAATTGGTGTGTGAGCTCACAAGAATGTGCTGAGTAAGAATATGCCTTCCACTTTTAAATTCATGGGATAAAGACAGTTTGAATTTGAATATGGTTTCAAACTGCCCTCTTCCTAACTATACCCAAACTGACCTCAAAAAGGTTTTGAATTTGGGTGAAACTTGGCATGGACATCCTTAGTAAAGTGTAGGAGTTTTCATATGTCCAGCCCATCTATATCACATGTGGGAATACCACTTTTGCAATGTGTAAGTTTGTTCTCTAATGAGCATGTTGATAATTGTTACTTGCTCTTCATTTGTGTTCATCATTCTTTCTCAAATGAGGTGTGTGGTGTGGTGATGAACACTGAAAATGTGTGTCAAAAACTGAGGCCCTTACATTCCTCCCTCCTTAAAAGAATCTCGTCACGAGATTATAAGGTGAAAATGAGAGAGAGGACGGTGGAAAATTACCGGATATGCGACGTGAAAAAGTCGGGGTAGTTAGTGCGAAGGAATTCTTCGCTCTCCCATGTCGCTTCGTCCATGGAGTGATTATTCCATAGAACCTTGTAGAACCACAACGTACGGTTGCGTGTGGTTCGGGCCTTTTCATCAATAATCTGCACCGGTTCCTCCCGACAGGTGAGATCCGGTTGCAGTTCTTCAATGTCTTCCAGCTGAACGGTAGTTGATAGCTTGAGACACTTCCTCAGCTGGGAAATATGAAAGACGTCGTGCACACCGGAAAGTGCTTCTGGTAATTTCAGCTGGTATGCCACCGATCCACATCTTTCGGTAATCTGAAATGGACCGATGAATCGGGGTGCCAACTTTCCTCTCACCCCAAATCTGTTTACGCCCTTCATTGGAGACACCCGTAGATATACGTGATCTCCAACTTCGAATTGTAACGGGCGCCTTCTCCGGTCCGCATACTGTTTCTGTCGGGATTGAGCGGCTTTTAGGTTCGCTTGAATTAATCGAACCTTTTCTTCCGCGTTGTTGACAAGATCAAACCCGAAGGTAACCCTTTCGCCAGACTCACACCAGTTCAATGGTGTGCGGCATTTTTTTCCGTATAGCGCCTCGTAGGGCGCCATCTTGATGCTGGCTTGGTACCCATTGTTGTACAAGAACTCGGCTAACGGCAAGTGATCATCCCAATTCTTGCCGTGGTTGATAGCGCAAGCTCGTAGCATGTCTTCTAAGATTTGATTTACCCGCTCGGTTTGTCCATCCGTCTGCGGGTGGTAGGCTGAACTACGGATCAGCTTCGTCCCCAAGGCAGCGTGCAGCTGCTCCCAAAAACGGGACACAAATAAAGTGCCCCGATCCGAAATGATAGTACGGGGTACGCCGTACAAGCATAGGATCCGTGAGATGTACAGTTCAGCGTACTTCTTGGCGTTGTAGTTGGTGTTGACCAGGATGAAATGGGCAACTTTGGTGAGCCGATCGACGATCACCCACACAGAATCATGTTTCTGCAAGGTGGTGGGTAAACCGACGATGAAGTCCATGCTCACGTCCTCCCACTTCCAGGCAGGAATGCCCAGTGGTTGTAGCAGTCCCGGTCTCCGCATATGATCTGCCTTCACCCTTCGACATGTATCACACTCGGACACATATTTTGCAACCTCGCGCTTCATCCGTGTCCACCAAAACTTTCTTCTGAGTTCTTGATACATTTTGTTGCTGCCGGGGTGAATAGAAAACTTTGATAAGTGAGCCTCATCAAAGATCTTCTTCCGTAGTTCCGGGTTTCGAGGTACGACAATCCGGTCTTTGAACCATAGGACGCCGTCTCCGTCCTTCCGGAAACATTTCAACTCCCCACTGTCTATACGTCTCCGCAAATGTGACATGCCCTTGTTATTCTTCTGGGCTGCCGCTATCTCTTCACGGATGGTGGGGATCAAAGCTAGGTTGTAGAGAGCTCCGTGTGGAATCACATGGAGTGGTGGTTCGCTCTCTTCCAACGGTGTGATGGTTAGATTATTGACGTGTGACTTGCGGCTCAGCGCATCTGCCACAACGTTTGCCTTGCCCGGATGATAATGGATCTCTATCTCGTAATCCTTTATCAGTTCTAACCATCTTCGTTGCCTCATGTTCAGCTCCTTCTGAGTGAATATGTACTTGAGGCTTTTGTGGTCGGTATATAAATGTACGAGGTTACCGAGTAGGTAGTGCCTCCACATTTTTAGTGCAAGTACCACGGCAGCGAGCTCCAAGTCGTGAGTTGGATAATTTTGCTCATGGTTCCTAAGCTGCCGTGATCCATACGCGACCACCCTTCGGTCTTGCATCAGCACACACCCAAGCCCAATGCCGTATGCATCGCAGTACACATCGAACGGTTTTGTTGTGTCTGGCTGCGCCAAAACCGGTGCTGAGGTCAGGTGCTTGACTAAAGCCTTGAATGCTGCTTCACATGCTGGACTCCAAACATATTTGGTAGCCTTCTTCAGCAGCTCTGTCATTGGCTTGGCAATCTTCGAGAAGTTCGGAATGAACCTCCGATAATATCCCGCGAGTCCGAGGAAACTCCGTACCTCATGAACAGTTCTCGGGGATTTCCAATTCAGCACTTGCGTGATCTTGCTCGGGTCCACAGCGATACCCTCCGCTGAGATGATATGCCCGAGGAAAGGCACTTGCGATATCCAAAACTCGCATTTGCTGAATTTTGCGTATAACTTGTGATCCCGCAGCCGTTGCAAGACTATACGCAGATGTTTCTTGTGATCTTCCTCCGACTTGGAATATACCAGGATATCGTCGATGCAGACCACGATAAACTTGTCCAGCTCCGGCATGAACACCGAGTTCATTAAGTACATGAAGTGAGCTGGAGCATTGGTGAGGCCGAAGGACATGACCAAGTACTCATAAAGTCCGTACCTTGTCGAGAAAGCTGTCTTTGGAATGTCCTCCGCCCTTATCTTAATCTGATGGTACCCGGATCTTAAATCCATCTTGGAAAAGATCTTTGCTTCGACCAACTGATCAAACAACATGTCGATCCGTGGCAACGGGTACTTGTTCTTGATGGTTACGGCATTTAATGGACGGTAGTCCACGCAAAGCCGCAACGTCTCATCCTTCTTTTTGACAAATAATGCCGAACAGCCCCATGGGGAGGAGCTCGGCCTAATAAAACCCTTCTCCAGAAGGTCCGTGAGCTGAGTCTTCAGTTCAGCCAACTCCTTGGGCGCCATCTTGTACGGCCTTCGGGATATTGGCATGGTTCCTGGTGCGAGTTCAATCTTGAACTCCACCTCTCTATCGGGTGGCATTCCCGGTAAATCATCCGGGAATACATCAGGGAACTCTCGGACCACTGGAATGTCTTCCAATCTGATGGTTGTGGCTTGATAGACACTTGGAAGTTTTATTTCTGGACTGTCCAGAAATAATGAGTGAGAACCGTGCATTTCTGAGTTTAACTGCACGACTCGAAGGACGGTGTCTAAAACAGAGCCGTGGCGGGTTAACCACGACATCCCTAGGATGACATCGACCTTCTGTCCCTCTAAGATAATGAGAGACGTGGGGTACACTCTACCCGCTAAGCATAATGGTGATTTGGAGACCATTACGCTGGATGAAATCTGCCCACCCGGTGAACAAATTAAATATGGACTATTGGTGGGTAGTATTAGCAAACTGTGTTTAGCAATGAAAGCTTGGCTAATAAAATTATGTGTGGCGCCTGAATCAAACAGTACTATAGCGGGATGCTGGTGGAGATGGAACATACCCGCAAGGATTGGCTCGCCCTCCGGCACGTCCTCAATGGCAAGTTGGTGGACAGTGTCGGGCCTAGGGTTTGCCCGCCGCGCATTAGTAGGGTTCCGGGGTTGATTCCTCCCCGGAAACTGTGGTGCCACTCCGCCGCCTTGCCTCTCCGGGCAACTGCTCGCGAAGTGTCCTGGACGACCACACTTGTAACATGTGGCCGCTGCTGGTGGAGTACTCGGTGGACGAAAGCCCGGCATGCGTTGCGGAGGTGCAAACGCACGCGACATCGCCCGTTGCTGTTGTTGTGGTTGCGGTGGTGCTGGCAGTGCCGGCCGGAATGCCGGTGAAGAGTACGGCCGACTGCGGAACGGCATCGACCGCTGTGGTGGCTGCCAGCGTGGGCCTGATGGTGGGCGATTCACCATCCGAAACTTCTGAGAAGGACCGCCTCCTTCTCCCCTGCTCTGCGGCGCGCTTCGCTTTCGCTCTGCCGCCGCCAACTCCTTGCCGGAGTCCTCCTGAACAATCGCAGCATCAATGATGTCGTTGAGGCTGCCGCGATTGAACATCGCCAACTTGTCCTTCAGGAGCGGGTTAAGCCCCTGGTAAAAGTGGTCCCTCCGCTTCTCGTCCGTATCTGCGTGATACGACGCGTAGAGCGCGAGATCGTTGAACGCCCTGGAATATTCCAGCGCGTTCCGGCTCCCTTGTTGCAGGTGTAAGAACTCCTGCGTCTTCCTCTTCATCAGGCCTGGCGGTATATGATAGGCCCTGAAGGCCGTCCGGAACTCCGCCCAGGTCATCACTGGGTCGGTGGGTTGTGAAGCACAGAAGTTAGCCCACCACGCACTCGCGGATCATTGGAGCTGCTGGACCGCGAACTGAGTCTTGCGCTGCTCGCTGATTTGGAGCAGCCCGAACTTCATCTCTATGGCGTGGAGCCAGTTGTCCGCGTCAAGTGGTTCATCCGCCCTTGAGAATACAGGGGGATGAGTCGCCAGGAAGTCGGAGTAGGAGCTCTGTTGGCGCTCCTCACGATCTTGACGTCTCTCTGGGCGAGAAGTATTGGCGATGAGAGTCTGCAGCAACTCTGTGTGCTGCTGATGCGAGCCCGCCATTGCCGCGACAATGTCGGCCAATGTAACCGTTGGTAGTGGTGGTGGCGGTGTTTGCTGTTGCTGTTGCTGCTGCTGTCCCGAGGAGTCCTCGGGAGGTGGTTGGGAGGTCTCTCCCCCTTGACTGGTACCCCCAACGTCAGGGTTGGCACGAGTACGCGTCATTCTGAAATTCAAAACAGCAGCAATTAGCACATGTCTTACTTAAAATTCCATACGCAACAGTAGGTATTGAAGTGACACATGATTAATTTGCACAATATTCACATATATGGATAAAGCATAAACTTTATACAAGATACATTATTCTCGGATCTCCGAGAAGTCGTGCTCATGTCGTCACTACCTATACATACGCTACTGTCTACACGACATGTCACCGATTACAAAAGTTAGGTTACGCTACCCTAGCTGCCCTACTTGGCAACCGTAACCCCCTACTCGGAGTAGAACTCGACCTCCTGTGGGTCGTCCTCCTCCGGTACCTCCGCTGGTGGCTCGGGGTCTACCACCTCTTCTCCCATTCCAGGTTCTCCCATGGCTGGAAGACCCAAGACTACCGGTACGCCCAATACCGGGGGCACGAGGTCCTGCAAGGCATGCACCTCGTCCATAGCTTGGTTGTAGTCCTCTTCCCAGCCTTGGCATTCCTCGATAGCGTCGTCCCGCTCTTGAGCAAGGTCCTCATTCTTCTGGGTTAAGGTCTGCACCAGCTCTTGCAACGCCGCGATGTCAATACGGCTCTTCTTCTTTGCCTTCTTCAGACGACGCAACTGATTGTGTTGTTCATTCAGTCGCTTGATCGTCGGAAGGAGCACATTGCGGAGTGCGCTGTGAGCACCCTCGAAATGATCTCCACGGCTTGTGCTCTCCTTGAGCTTGGTGGCGAGATGCTCCGTATGAACAGTTTGGCTGTCCATCACAGCGTTTCCCGCCCTCATTTGGAGGCTGAGATTTGCCTCCGCGGGGTTGTACCTTGGGCAACTCGGGTCTGTTGCCTCCAGGTACCTCTCTTCCCACACATGCTGAGCTCGTCCCTCCACCGGAACGAGTGCGTATGGAGTACCCTCCATAGCCTGCACGTGTAGTTGGCAGAAATGTGACATAGTGTCACGGGCTGCCACTTGCCACATCCCTTCCGGTTGTCTTCCTCTCACCGTGATGGTGAATGGCACCCAACCGGGTGGCGTAGGTCCTGCGGGAACCTCGACATGGATTGTCCACATATTGTTCCCCTCTTCGCCTTCTTCCTTGGCGAAGTATTGCGGCATCTGGTTGTACCCGAAATATTGGAGCATTTGCCACAATGCTTCCGGGTAGCCGCTACGGTCAGAACAGTGGGAAACTACCCACCCGTTCTCCAACTGTTTATCTGCTGCCATCTGTAAAAATATATTTGAGAAATGTCAAATATTTATTTAAACAGTAAACCATTGAGTCATAACATAAGATATGTCATTGAACCCATAACACTTGGAAACATAGTTCAAATTTTTAAACAAATTTGACTGCTGATCTGCTGTTCCCATGACAGCCTTGACCAGTTTCCATTTCAACCTAATTTAGGCCAGGTTAAAAGCAAAACCAGTCCTGGAGCTGAACATCAAAGTTAAAGCTAACTTCAATAGCTTTCCAGCCAGTATTTGCTTGGCCTAATATCTGTCCTGGTTCAAAGGTTATGAGATGTCAAAGTTAACAGAATTTCTGGAAACAATTGGACAGCACCTCCCTGCCTTAGGTACTGATTTGATCCAAGAATCCCAGTGAATTCTGTTCCTAATCTGACAAAACTTTCTGTTACAAAGTTGTAACCCATCTCATAAGCTTTCCATAACTACCTCATTTCCTATTTTTGGATTTTTAAGCAGGAAGTTATGCTTAATTTTACCGAGAGTCTACAGAGAGTCTTTGCTCTGTCCTGTTTTCTGGACAGTTTCAACTCTACTGCATTTTTCGAGTGGTTAAGGGATGAAACACCTCTGGACCTCAACAGAAGAGTTGTAAAGCTCTTCCAACGCTTTCCAGAAATGTATCATACGACCCCAACCTCGAAAGAACTCAACCTCTAACCTCTGATTAACTTCAGCCTTGATTCAGCTGAAAACAGAGTGCTCTGTCCTTAACATCCTATAAGTTGAAAGCTTGTTAACTTTGAATATCCTGTTCAAGGGAAGGAGTTACATTAAGTTTTACTACTTTGGATCAAAACCTTCAAGTTTTTAAATGAAGTTGTTCATTTAGTTGGGTGTGACGTCGATGCGTCACCAGATTATGTCGGTACTACGTCCTCACAAAGGAAAAACCTATACCGGACTTAGCCGGCTTCGTTAGTTCAGTGGCACTACTCGTCACTCGCACACGGATGCTACACGTCTACCATTTCGTGGTAAGGCTACCTGCAGAAACTCAAACAATCATCAGACTCGGCTGCACACCGAGCCCGGAATCCATACAGTTCGTACATCCGGCCGTCATCACTCGCCCGGATGTTCTCAAGCCAAACACGCCTTGAGTTACGTGTTCACGTTTCAGACCACGTGACGGGGTCTCCCATGTTGCACCACGCACGCCAGGGACAGACGTTGCTCGAATACCCCAAACGACATGAAGAGTCGTAGAGGATACTAAAGCGGGTCGGGTTACCTGCCACCCATGGGGCTCCACCCTTCAGCTTGTGCGCACTGGTGGACAGCGCTTACGTGCACCCCCCAAGACATGAACGTCCCGGGATGCACGATTTTCCGACATAACAAATAGGTTAATAAGCCACTTTCTATATACTAATAACATTCTTATACGGGCTACTAACTCGTTCCTCACTGGATTTTTGAAAAAGAAGACCTTTGTACTGTGTTAAACCTCAAGCGAGCTCTGATACCACGCTGACACGACCCCATTGGTCCTGTCGAGCCAGGATCACGCTGAGGGGTGCTGCGTTGCACAGCACCGTATAACACACGTTGGAAGCGGAAGTTTTATTACATAAACAAGTTTATGAACATGTTTACATCAAAATAAGTTCAGTCTACACTCGCGGGCGTAGACTAAGCATCAAGTGCACGTTCAGCCCTCGAACGTGTCCTTGCTAGCACACACGCACACTAACTCTGCGGCGTGCACGACTCCCACTCGACGGGGTTCCCCTCCTGGGGTTCCGTCTCCTCTTCGGGAGTCCCTTCCTCATAGAACCCTGCAAAAGCTTCAAACACAAGCAGTGAGCACGAAGGCTCAGCAAGTCTGACCCGTCTCACCTAAACATGGAACTTCTACATGAGGGTAATGGGTTGCATGAGGTAAAAATCATTTGCAAGGACTCGCCTAATTAGTAGAACCTTACTTTCAAGTTTTAGCAGCAGGTTGTGGAGAACCTTACGCTAAGGCACATGAGAGAGCCGCAATCAAACAAGAAACACATTTCTCTCATGTACTTTGCCCAAAGTTGAAAAGAACTTTAATTAGCTCTAAGCTACAGCATATCATTAACAATCAATGTCCAGCTTTCAATCAGAAACATTTTAACATGTAACTAGCCTGTTCTTTCTACATCACGGTACAGTGAACAAGTGGTACTCACTGACCGCGAGGGACGGCGATTATAATCGATTTACACCTGCAGGATTACCCGAACAACCCGTCACGTACGCCCGTACTCGATGTTGCCTCCAACAACCATCACGGACGCCGTACGCGACTACCTTTCACCCGTCAGCCAAATATTGAACCGGTCCCATCGTCCCGAGCAAGAGGTCTCTGCACGCGCATCTCCGTGCCGCCAGCCGATTTACACCTCGAGCTCTCAACCTACCCTCTGAACGACGGGCAATGCCTCAATACCCAGCTACCCGAGTTACATCAGTTTTCCGGTTCCCATATAGCCGGTAGGTCTTCGGTACTGTTCTAGCTTGTTCAACAGGCCCGCACACGGCTCGGTCCTCAATCAACACAAGCGGAGCTACAGCACACAGGCCCCAAAGTCCTGCTGCCCTTACTCTCCGCTCGGTCTCATTTTCTTGCCATGTGTATCATGTGCTATCTCTACCCGAGCAATGTGCCTCTAGCCTATTCTCGCGAGTAGTTCCAACTACTCGACTTGTACCGAATCCTACTCTATCCTAGCAATGCAGTGGCTAACGGGGTTTGCAATCCTAAACCCAACCCGTGGTTTTCTTGGCTATGCAGCTGGATTTCCAAACAAGACTCTAATGCACAGAACAAAGTAAACAAGTATGTGCTCAAAACAATAAAAATTTGTAAAAAGGTTAATGCAAACCGGAGCTTGCCTTGCTGCTCTTGGTCGTAGGCTAGCTGTTCCTCCGGAGTAACGAAGTCTAGGACTTCGGGTTCCTCCTCGACCTTAGCGACTACATGATAAGAGCAATATATGTATCAATTTAAATGCATTTGTATTAACTTTGAAGTTGTGAAGTCTATAACCCTTGCTAGACAGACCTAATGACTGTGAAACTTTTACTGAGGCTTGGTTACAACCTAAACAGAGTCTTGGTCAAGTTTTAGTTGCAGCAAAGCTCATTTGAGCCCTCCACAATTAATTGTGTCCTTGACCTTAATTGGAACTCTTAGGGTGTTCTAGGAATTTTCATGAAACAAACTATGACTTTCTGAAAACTAGATTTTCAGAGGGTTCTAATGGAGTTGGTCTCACTTAATTTGGAAGTCTCAAACTAAAGATATGAGCTAAACAATTTCAGAGAAAATTCTGAAAATGTTTCTGAACATTTTCTATTTTCTCTGGAACAGTTTCACTAATCACACCATTAGGTGGATTAAATGAGCTCAAATGGATCTGCAATTTCTACGGTAGTTCAAGGATATTTTGGTGAACATCTCAGCAAAATTTCAGGATTTTCCTCCAAAGGATTCTCCAGTTAAAATTCCTAACGGTTTAAATTTTGAGGAATTAATTCTGGGGAAATAAGGAATTTCATGAAGTGAAACTTTATTTTCTGGAAAGTACTCAGAGAGCTGAATCCAGCAAAATTTGGTTCACTAAATTTGGAGCTTTCTAGCCAAAGTTATAAGGCTTTGAAGTTTGAACTGAAACTGAAATTCGGGGAAAAAGTTTAAACTCTGGGTTGTGGGCCCCGCACACAGTGCGTCGTCTCCTTCCTCGCGCCAACTGCGCGGCGGTGGCGATCTCCGGCGACCCTTGCCGGAACTGAGTTCCCGGCCACCCCCCGGCCCAAAACTCGCCGCCTGCCCCTTTACTGACCCCCTGGACTCGCTGGTGGGGTCGCCGGCCGGCGGCGATGACCGGAAACCCGTGCGCACCGGTGACAGCACCTGCTAGGGTTCCGGTGAGGTCGGTCCCGCTCTCCCGTACACCAAATCGACCGGGAATCGGTCAAAGAGCATCAGTAGAGCATGGGAAACACGAACCAGGGCTGGGTGGAAGCTAGAAATACCGGCAACTAGGCTCTCGACGGTGAGCCGAGGTGTTCAGCCATGGCGGCGGGGAAAACGGCCATATCATGGCCGATTCTGAACGGTTTCCTCTGATTCCAGTTCGGGCATGGGCGCTATCGCGCGTAGACGCTACTAGCGAACGAGCTTGCCCAACCCTCGTGTATAGAGCACGAATTTCACCCGAAGGTGAGCTCGGTCCTTATGAACTGATCACGAGTAAACTTGGAAATTCTCGGCCGAGGTTTGATCAATCGCCAAACGGCTTTCGGCTACTCCATCTACATACAATCACGCACCTTTCTTGTGTAGAGAAGAGGACGTGACAGCGGCTGGGTTGTGCTGTCCATGAGAGCCCGATTGGCGGCGATGTTCGGCTCGCCGGAGAAATGGCTCGTACAGCTCGAGGACGCTTGCTCACTGAACAACACGGGGTCTACGGGGTTGCTCATGATCTCTTTGTGCCGTTTTGCTGTGGAGGAGGCGGTGCTCGCGAGTGATCGGGCTTGATCAAACGTGAGCTCGGGCGGTGGCGATGGCAGTGGAAGAACAGGTCGAGTATGTCGGCAGCTCGGGGAATGGGCGATCGGAGCACGCCGGGGAGGGGATAAGTAGCCCGGCGACTGGTCTCCGGCTTGGGGCGCGCAGCAGGAGCTGGCGCCGGCTGCCCCCCTCGGTGGCGCGCGCGCACTGCACCCGGGAACCGATGGAGCTGCGTTTCAGTCGGTTTGTGTTGAAGTAGAGGCTGACATGTGGGTCCCACCCCTCATTTTAACCTCTAAAATTTACTCCTAATCACTGTTGTAAACAGTGAACCCCATACTACCCTTGGCAATTCAAATTATTCACCCATGAGCCATTTGAATTGATCAAAGTTCAAATGAGGTTTGGTTTGAATGAATTTTAGCACAAGTTCAGTTTGAAATTCAAATAAAGTTTGAATTTCTCCCCCTTAGCTCATGTCAAGATCAACTCCAAATGGAGTGAAAATTGGTGTGTGAGCTCACAAAAATGTGCTGAGTAAGAATATGCCTTCCACTTTTAAATTCATGGGATAAAGACAGTTTGAATTTGAATATGGTTTCGAACTGCCCTCTTCCTAACTATACCCAAACTGACCTCAAAAAGGTTTTGAATTTGGGTGAAACTTGGCATGGACATCCTTAGTAAAGTGTAGGAGTTTTCATATGTCCAGCCCATCTATATCACATGTGGGAATACCACTTTTGCAATGTGTAAGTTTGTTCTCTAATGAGCATGTTGATAATTGTTACTTGCTCTTCATTTGTGTTCATCATTCTTTCTCAAATGAGGTGTGTGGTGTGGTGATGAACACTACAAATGTGTGTCAAAAACTGAGGCCCTTACATAATAAGGTCTCAAAATTTTAAAGTTTAAACAAGCAAATTGGGAAGTTAATACGTAATGCTTTAAATTGACATTTGGTTGATCAGGATAGATGGCCGGAAGAGGAAAGGGTCGTGGTGCCAACCCCGCCAACAACAACAATGAGGCCGGCAACCCTCATCTTTCTGGAGGACAATACAGGGGTGGTCGCCGTGAAGGAGTTGATCCCATCCACCAAATGCTTGAAAATCAGAATCAGCTCATCCAGAGCCTGACTCAAGTGGTGGCCAACTTGCACCAAGCTCCACCTCCACAAGCTGCACCACGCCAACCAAGGTTGAGTGAGTTTCTAGGGACTCAACCACCAAAGTTTGCAAGTGCTGCTGAACCTATGGAGGCAGATGATTGGCTAAAGACCATTGAGAGCAAGATGAGGATCATACAATGCCAAGGATATGAGAGGGTTCTGTTTGCCTCTCACCAATTGCATGGACCTGCTGTTGATTGGTGGACCGCTTACGTGGCCGCCCATCACCCTGAGAACATCACTTGGGAAGAGTTCAAGCGTAGCTTCCGCAACCATTACATACCCAAGGGTGAACTCAAAAACAAGAGAAAGGAGTTCTTGGGGCTGCAGCAAGGAAACATGACTGTGAGGGAATACCTCACTAAATTCACCCAACTATCCCGTTATACCCCACGGGACATAGAGACTGATGAGCAGAAACAGGATTGCTTCGTGGAAGGACTTACAGCAGAAATGCAGTGTGCAATGTCCTCTAACGAGTATGAAAGCTTCCAAAAGATGGTGGACAGAGCATTTGTTGTAGAAAGGAAGCTGAAGGCCTTGGAAAATGAAAATAAGAGGAAGGCTGGATGGTCACACCAAGCCTCGGGTAGCAACACCCGCCCACGTCTGATGCAGCAACCCGCAGGGCAGACGAGTCGTGCTGTGGTACCCTACTCCGCGCCGAGAGGGTACAACCCGAATTTCTGGCCTCCGTCAGCACCAACACAGCCACAACGTCAGTTTGTACAGCAGCCTCGCCCCGCCTATCAACCTCGACCAGCAGTACAAGGACCCCCCAACCAACCCCAAGACAACAAAGGCCAGGCACCTAAGGTCGGGGTGGAATGCTTTAACTGTGGTGAAGTGGGGCACTACGCCCATAAGTGCCCAAAGAAGAAGCCCGTGCAGCCGCAACAGCAGAATGTGATGCGAGGACGGGTGAACCACGTGACCATGGAGGAAGTGCAAGAGCCACCTGACGTGGTAGTTGGTAAGTTTCCTGCCAATTTACACATTGCAACCCTGTTGTTCGATTCTGGTGCTACCCACTCGTTCATTGCCCAAGGGTTTGTTAAGAAGCATGATTTAGCAACAACACAAATGAACCATATGCTAGCCGTAAACTCTCCAGGGGGAGAAATAAGGACAAAACAAGTGTGTCCCAAGGTGAATCTAGACATTAATGGGGTAGTATTTACTGCCAACCTCATAGTGATAGATTCACAAGGGATAGACATTATTTTGGGCATGGATTGGTTGACCAAACATAAGGGAATCATCCATTGTTCAACCAGAATGGTGGAACTAACTCACCCTAGTGGCACAAGAGTAAAGTTTATAACAATACAAGAGCCCAGTAGGGACATTAAATTAAATCAAGTTGAGGTGAAAGTGGAGGAGATCAGCATTATCAGGGAATATCCAGACGTTTTTTCGGAGGAGTTGCCAGGTATGCCTCCCGATCGTGAAGTGGAATTCGCAATTGAGCTAGTGCCTGGAACAGCTCCGATATACAAGAGACCTTATCGGATGGACTCTAAACAGCTGGAAGAACTCAAGGAACATTTAAGAGATTTGACAGAGAACGGGTAGATTCGTCCTAGTTTCTCACCATCGGGAGCTCCAGTGTATTTGTGCCCAAGAAGGACGGAACCCAAAGGTTGTGAGTAGACTACCATGCGTTGAATGAAGTAACCATCAAGAACAAGTACCCATTACCCCGCATTGAAGACTTGTTTGATCTGTTGAAGGGGGCGTGTGTGTTCTCAAAAATTGATCTCAGGTCGGGATACCACCAACTTAAGATAAGGCAAACTGATATTCCAAAGATAGCTTTCGTATCTCGGTACGGACTGTATGAATACACAGTCATGCCTTTCGGGCTAACTAATGCCCCGGCATACTTCATGTATCTCATGAACAAGGTATTCACGGAGTATCTGGACAAATTTGTGGTGGTTTTCATAGATGACATTCCCGTCTTCTCCAAAGATGAAGAAGAACATGAGAAACATCTAAGGTTGGTGTTGCAAAAGATGAGAGAACACCAGCTATATTCCAAGTTGAGCAAGTGTGAGTTTTGGCTGAAGAGAGTTCCCTTCTTAGGACATATAATCTCGGAGGGAGGAATCTTCGTAGATCCCGCCAAGATCACAGAAGTGGAAGACCCATGAGAGTGTCGGGGAAGTTCGAAGCTTCTTGGGATTGGCTGGGTATTATCGACGGTTTATTGAGTGATTCTCCAAGATCTCGAGACCCCTCACCAAACTGTTGGAGAAAGGAATCACATTCACATGGACGCCGCAGTGTGAGACGAGTTTTCAAGAGCTAAAGAAAAGATTGACAACAGCCCCAGTGCTAGTTATGACAGATATGCAGAAGAACTTTTCGGTGTACTGCGATGCCTCTGGAAACGGGTTGGGATGTGTTCTCATGCAAGAGGGGCATGTCGTGGCTTATCCATCCCGGCAGCTCCGGAAACACGAGAAGAACTATCCTACACACGACCTGGAACTAGCCGCAGTGGTACACGCGTTGAAGATTTGGCGGCACTACTTGATGGGGAAGAGGACAGAGATATATACGGATCATAAAAGCTTAAAGTACATTTTCACACAGCCAGATCTCAACCTCAGACAAAAGAGATGGTTAGAGCTGATCAACGACTTTGATGTGGGCATCAACTATCATCCTGAGAAAGCGAACGTCGTGGCAGATGCTTTAAGCCGGAAAGTGCAGGTCAATAGGTTGAGCTTGAAGGACATGCCTACAGAATTGAAGGAAGAGGTTATAAAAATCAACCTATGTCTCGTGAATAGTGGTGAGGCCATCGCCATGGAAGTGGACTCCACATTAGAGAAAGACATCTGAAATGGTCAGAAGAATGACGAGAAGATACAAGAGATTAGAGAACTCATCAAGGATAATAGAGCCCCTGGTTTCAGAGAGGATGAACAAGGTACGGTTTGGCACGGGAAAAGAATCTGTGTGCCTGAAGTGAAGGAGATCCGTGAATTGATTTTGAAGGAGGCTCATGATTCCGACTATTCCATTCATCCTGGGAGTACGAAGATGTACCAGGACCTCAAGAGCAGGTATTGGTGGTATGGCATGAAGCGAGATGTCGCGGAACATGTTGCCCTATGTGACACATGTCAGTTGGTGAAAGCAACACATCAACGACCCACGGGATTATTGCAACCACTCAAAGTACCTGAATGGAAATGGGAAGAAATCGGTATGGATTTCATAGTGGGACTACCTAGGACCCAATCAGGATATGATTCGATATGGGTCATCATCGACAGGCTAACCAAGGTAGCTCATTTCATCCCCGTGAAAGAAAGCTACAGCGGATCCAAATTGGCATAATTGTACATGTCAAGGATCGTGTGTTTCCATGGAGTACCAAAGAAGATAGTGTCAGATCGAGGGATGCAGTTCACCTCAAGGTTCTGGCAAAAGTTGCATGAAACCATGGGAACTAATCTAAATTTTAGTTCTGCCTATCATCCCCAAACTGACGGGCAGACGGAAAGAACCAATCAGATCCTTGAGGATATGCTGAGAGCGTGTGCACTCAAAAACAATCGGAGTTGGGATAAGAACTTACCGTATGCGGAGTTCTCCTATAACAACAGCTATCAGGCTAGTATGAAGATGTCACCATTTGAGGCTTTGTATGGGAGGAAGTGCAGAACTCCACTATTTTGGAACCAAACAGAGGAAAGTAAAGTGTTTGGACCCGAGGTACTACAAGAAGCCGAGGCGAAAGTGAGGGAAATCCGCAACAACTTGAGGATAGCACAAACATGACAAAAGAGCTATGCCGATGTACGGAGAAGAGAGCTCGTTTTCAACGTGGGAGACTATGTCTATCTCAAGGTGTCCCCTATCCGAGGACTTCGTCAGTTCAAGGTGAAAGGGAAGTTATCACCTCGATACATCGGACCCTTTCAAGTTCTAGAGAGGAAAGGGGAAGTGGCATATCAACTAGAACTGCCGGCTCGCCTATCAGATGTGCATGACGTATTCCATGTGTCACAGCTCAAGAAATGTTTGAGGACACCTGAAGAGATGTTACCCATGAATGAGGTTGACGTAGCTGAGGATATGTCTTATGCCGAGCAACCATTCAAGATTTTGGAGACAATGGAACGCCTCACAAGAAATAAAAGAATTCGGATGTGCAAGGTGCAGTGGAAGCATCACTCGAAAGAGGAAGCCACATGGGAGCGAGAAGACGAGCTTAAGGCACAGTTTCCAGAATTGTTTTCCTAGAACCACCAATCTCGAGGACGAGATTTTTTAGGGGGGTCGGGCTAGCTTAGAAAATCCTTCGATGAACCTCCGATAATGTAACACCCCAAAACCTGTTAAGAGGGGAATTTAAAAATTTTTGGACGTATTGCATGTGGTGTAGAAATTCAAATTCAAATTGGAATTCAAATTCAAATTGGAATTCAAATTCAAATCGAAACAGAAAAGAAAAAGAAAAAGAAAAAAACCAAAACCCCCGGCCAGTGGGCCGAAACCCACCAGCCGGCCCACCCGCCCCCCCCCCCCCCCCCGCAGCCGCGCGCACCCCTCTCTTTCTCCCTGACACGCGGGGCCCGCGGTCATCGTCTTCCTCGCGCGATCGCGCAAACCGCCGGGACTCCTCCGCGCGCCGAATCCAAACCACCCCGGAAACCCGCGTTTCCCCAGCCGAATTCTGGTCCCGGGCGACTCAAACTCGATCACAACCGACACGCCGCCCTCCCCCGTCTATTTAAACGCCGGCGTCGCCCCGTTTTCCCCACCCGATCAGCTGTTTTTCCTCCCGGTGCAGAAAACTCGGTAGATTTCGCCCCAGACACAGCGCCGACGAGCATCGCCGCGATTCCATCTCGGAAAAACCCCGAGGTGAGATCCCCGACCTCCCCTCTACCGATCTATGCCATGAAATCCCAGTTTTAGGAGGAATAGACGAAGATCCGAAGTTTTCCGGTGAGATCGCCGCCTCCCGCCGCCGCGCGCAGCCGGGCAGCGCCGCCCGCGCACGGTCAGAGCGACGTGGCCGCATATGCGCCGTCTATTTTAAATCGCACGGTAGAATTAAAACCTGTGTGTACCAGTTCGGCGATCTAATCTGAGCCGTCTATTTTAAATCGGACGGTCCACATCAGCCCCGCATTATAAAGGCCGGGATTCTTACGCGCTACCCCCTGGGGATCTCGGAAAATACGAGCTAGCCCCAGAAACTTCTGATCTAGCCCCTGGAACTACAGAAATTCATGTAAACTCATTTAAAAATCAGTTTTAGCCCCTGGACTTAATAAAAATTATGAAAACCCCTCTGTTATGTGTAGCTAGACCCCTGGAAATTTATGAAATAATATAATAGACCCTGTAGTGGGGTGAGTTTACCTTTTTAACCCTATATGACATTAAATTTAGAAATTTGAATATGTAATTAACATTTAAATTTAAAAGGGTGAGACAAACACATGGTAAATTCAAATTTAAACTCTCCTAGCACTTGGAAAACTTTAGGATGAGTTCAAAAGTAGATTTTAAGCTGAAATGAATCTGTCTAATTGATTGTTCACATTTATTAGTTATAGGAACACATTTTTAGGTTAGGAAATAATTCTGAAAATGGGTAAAATAAATTTAAATTAGTTCACATCAGAGGAGAAGTTCAAAAATATATTATTTAATATTTTAGACCAGAACCTATTCTGTTTAGATGATGTGTCTTACTATTTTCATAATAAAGTTCACATTTAGGCATAGAAAATAAATCTGAAAATATAGGAACATAGGTATGCATAACTCGAAAATGATAAATGAAGTTTCCAAATCCAAAGATTTCAGTTTAGGATTTGATAGAAGATCTGAAAGTCCATTTGGAGTAGGAAAGTACCTTCCATGCAAACTTGATAGTTAAGAAGTATATTAATTTAATATAAAGAATTTATTCAAATTGAAAATTCATATATATAGTGTGCAAACAGAAATCTGAAATACAAAAGTTAGAAATCATATACATATGTTTAAAAGTGCATGAAGGTTAAAAATCAACACAGCTGGGGTAAACACAACACTTAGAAATATGAATGATTATCATATGTATGTATGTGTGGAGTGAAAGTGTGAACTATGTCTTATGGATTGTTGTCTTCTTTTGCTATGTGGGTTGACATGAGTAGAACCTGCCCCAGAGCAAGTTCTTCCCTTCCAAGATCAGGACTATCCAATCCCAGAGCAGCAGGAAGAAGGCAAGTGTCCTTGACCACTTTGATCCTATACTAGGATGTCTAGATAGAATTATTTGCATTGTCAATTGAAATATGACACCCATGCTAGGAAGTTTCCCTAGAATTGCATTATCTTGTTTTCTTGCAGCTTGGGTTGGGTTTATTTTATTATGTCATTCATTCATATTACTTATGCTTAGCCATGCTTAGAATGGGATAAGTGGGATATGAGATCATCAACTTGTTTACCTTACTCTTGAATGAGATATTATGAGTTATGTAGAGGTAGGGATCGAGGCAAGTTGGATGATTTGGTTGGTGCTGGGTGCACGAGACTCGGGTTTGTGTTTAGTACTTGCCTGGATCCTAAGGACCGGTTCATGGAGCATGTAACCTGGCTTTACCGTGCCAACCACATGCTGAGATGGGGCAGCTTGGCCAATTAATTAGGTGTATCCCCAGCGTAGTATGGGTGTGTTGGATGGTGCGGGGAGTAGGTGTCAGCTGGACTACCATATGAACCGCAAGGCTCAAGAGGGGGCCACTGCAGCGGGGTTTGAGCCTCTTGTATGCTGTTAGGGGTGAAACCTCAGTGTGCTCACACTCGTCGGGAATCCCTTTGTAAAGGCTTCGTAGTGATCTCCTGGTACACACCTGGGAAGTGTGAATGTGGTTCGTAGCCACTGGCATAATGGAGGTTCTTTTAGTCCACCCGACAACGGGGGATGAAATCACTACATGTGGGTACAGTGGTGCAAACTCTGCAGAGTCAAAATGTCATGACAGCCGTGCTCACGGTCAAGAGCGGCTTGGACTTATTCATGATTAGAGGATGATGACTTTGGAAATTGTGGATGTTAAGCGGGGAGCTTAACATTGGAAATGATGATATGGTTACTTGATTTTGATGATGGGTTGGGAGATTGGGACCATTTCACCTGTGTAGTTATGTAGGCGCTTAATAAGCTAAGGTGATAGGTGTTAATTGCATAGTGCTTTAACCATGAGTTCAACCTCTCCTTGCTCAGGCCATGCATCACATAACCTTCCCCCACTTGCTGAGTACCAACGGTACTCAAACTTGCATATTTGTTGGTTTATATTGCTGCTCAGGTCAAGAGAATGATGTGGTGTTCAATGACCAAGACTTCGGACCCGAAGAAGGATTCTAGGTTCATGGAGTCCCCCGGGCAACGCCTGTGACGGAGCCCACAAGAATAATATTCCGCTGCTGTTTTCTTTATATGTCATGAACTTATTATCGTCCATCGAGACGTATGCTATGTAAGACTTATTTATATTCAACACCTGGCTTGTAATAAATGATGCTTCACTATTTGTCATCACATGTATGAGAAAATGATCCTGGCATACATGTGATATTCACTCGGTTGTTCTTCGTAGAAACTGGGTGTGACAAGAACACACTATAGATCAAAACCTTCATCGGAAAATCCGGTCTACTATCCAGCAATTGAAAGATGAGATCGGGGGCAAACGCATAGACATCAACATGAGTAGTGCAGCAGCAAACATAGTGAGCACCTCATCACCTTGCCTACCGACATATTACGTCCAAGCTAGGCAGCCAGTCGTTAACGTGCAGCAACCATATTACCAAACCGTCGCGCATGGACTGCCATGCCACCAACAGGCAGTGGTGTACCGCTCGGGCCAGTACCCAACGCATGTTTCCCTACACCACCGCCACAAGTTGCACCTTGCAACTTGCCAGAGTCTCCCATAGCACCGAACAATGCTCCACGCGATGAGCTTAGAGATCAAGTGGCCAGGGCACTTAGGGAGTTCGGGGTAACGACCAGAGCAAACATCGGAAACTACCGAAAGCCATACCCCGACCACTATGATAATGTCCCGTATCGTAGGGGCTGTAGAGTGCCTGATTTCTCTAAGTTTAGTGGGGAGGATTCAAAAACCACACAAGAACACATTGGTCAATTCTTGATCCAGTGCAGTGACATAGGAATAACAGATGTACACCGGATCAGATTGTTTCTCTTGTCCCTAACCGGCCCGACCTTTAGCTGGTTTACCTCGTTAGCTCCCAATTCTGTCCTCACCTGGCCGTGTTTGGAACAAAAGTTTCACGAGTACTTCTATAATGGTGAGACCAAAATTAGATTGTTTCATCTAAATGCGGTCAGGCAAAAACATAATGAACTCGTGACTGAATATATGGAAAGGTTTAGGGAAACCCGGAACAAATGCTTTAGCCTAACCATCGGGGAAAATGATTTGGCCGATCTAGCGTTTGCAGGACTCCTACCATACCTAGGCGAGAAGATGGAGGGCGTCGGGTTTGGAAACGTCAACCAGGTTCTGCAGCGAGCTGTGGCAGATGAGAACCGTGCCAGAGAAGCCAAGGCACAAGGTCAGTTCAAGGAAACCAACCAACGGGACAGAGATAAGCAACATGTTAACCACCTTGGGGAAGACTATGGGTTGAACAACGCCATTGCAATGTATCAAAGGGGCATGATCAAGATATTCCACGATCTTTTGGGAGATATCCTTGAAGTGTACGTCGACGACCTTGTGATAAAGTCGGCTGGAATGCAAGGGCGTATGGCTGACTTGAAGGTAGCCATTGAGAGGATGAGAAAGTATGGTCTCAAGATGAATCCTGTCAAGTGTGTGTTTGGGGTTTCGGCTGTACGTTTCTTGGGTTTCATCATGCACGAATATGGCATAGAGATTGACCCCAAGAAGGTAGAAGCTATTAAGAGAAGAGGAGAGCCGACATGCAAGAAAGATGTCCAGAGCCTACTAGGGAAGATAAACTACTTGAGGAGGTTAATTGCGAACTTGGCCGGCATGATTGGGTCCTTCATGCCTCTCTTGAAGTTCAAGCATGAGCAGGAGTTCACTTGGGGGCAGAGCAGAAGTAGGCTTTTGAAAGAATCAAAGAATACTTGATCAAGCCACCAGTCTTGCAAGCACCAAAGATGAAGCAACCTTTTAGGCTTTATATAGCTGCTCAAGACCAAGTTATCAGAGCTGTTTTAACTCAAGAAAGCCAAGGTAAGGAATACTCCGTAGCCTACTTGAGTATAAGACTCATAGATATCAAGACCAGGTATGCTTTCATTGAGAAACTATGCATACCTCTCTACTATGCTTGTTGTAAGTTTCGGTACTACAGCCTCCCTAGTACTTGCTTTGTGACATGTCAACACAAAATTGTCAAACATATGTTGCAACAACCGATTCTAAGTGGCAGGATAGGTAAGTGGGCATACTCTCTGGTGGAATACGACCTAGTGTTCGAACCTCTCCAGAGCATGAAAGGCCAAGTCATAGCTAACTTCATCGTGGAGCACGATGTGCAACTCGAGGAGGAATGTATGGTTGAGGTATGTCCATGGAAACTCTTCTTTGATGGGTCGGTTTGTGACAAAGGTCAAGGAATTGGATATGTGTTGGTTTCACCCACAAATACAACATATGAGTACTCTATTCGGCTAAGTTTCATGTGCACCAACAACCAAGCCGAGTATGAGGCATTGTTGAATTGTTTAGAGCATCTGGTTGATATGAGGATCAAATACGTCAAAGCTTTAGGTGATTCCAAGCTCATCATTAAGCAAGTTTGTGGTGAGAGTTTTTGTTATGATGGAACCTTGAATGATTACAGAGAACGATGCCTGGACGTCATCAAGACCATAGATACTTTGTGTGCCAGACACATTTCTATGGAGGAAAACTGGAAGGCAAACAACTTGGCACAACAGGCATCAAGCTATGATGTAAAGAGAGGGAAGTTCCATGTAAAGTAAAGGCCGACATTGTCCAAGGATGATGAAACTAAGAAAGAACAAAGCAACTAGGCCAAGATAGACGTGTTGGCTATCGAAGATTGGAGGCCAGTGATCACAGAGTGCATCAAAGATCCAAACACGTGCAGAGATAGAAAGGTTCAGCACCAAGATTTGATATATGCATTGATTGATGATGAGTTATACTGCTGAACCATCGATGGACTCTTGCTAAAGTGCTTAGATAAAGATCAAGCAAAGGAGGCCAAGGGAGAAGTGCACGAAGGGCTTTGTGGCACACATCAATCTGCCCACAAGATGAAATGGATGCTCAAACGAGCTGGATTCTATTGGCCAACCATGCAAGAATATTGTTTCAGGTACTACAAAGGGTGTGAAGCTTGTCGAAAGTTTGGGGACATCCAGCATGCCCTGGCTAGCATGCTACACCCTATCATGAAGCCGTGGCCGTTTCGAGGATGGGGTCTGGACTTTATCGGGGAGATACATCCTGCGTCGTCAAAGAAGCATCGCTTCGTGTTGGGTGCTCCGGATTACTTCACTAAGTGGACAGATGTCGTCCCACTCAAAAACAACATGTACAAAGAGGTAAAAAGCTTTGTCCTTGAGCATATTATCCACAGATTCGGTGTTCCACAAACTTTAACTACGGATCAATGAGGGGCATTCATATCCTCTCAGTTTAGAGAGTTTGCCGAATCCTTCAAGATAAAAATATTGAACTCTTCACCATACTATGCTCAAACCAATGGACAAGCTGAGGCTAGCAACAAAATACTGATCAAGTTCATCAAACAGAATATCAGGGAGAACCCAAGATGATGGCATGAGACATTGAACGAAGCTTCGTGGGCTCATAGAGTATCAATACATGGCGCCACCAAGGTAACCCCTTTTGAGCTTGTGTATGGACAAGAAGCCGTGTTACCTCTGGAGACCAAGATGAAGGCATGTAGAGTATCTCAACAAGACAATCTTTGGGCTGTGGATTATCAAGAACTAATGATGGACGAGTTAGATGAAGTATCTGAGCCGAATGGAAGCCTTAAAAGAGATTGAGAAATAGAAGTCCAGAGTGGCCAAGAATTACAACAAAAGAGTTCGAGAAAAATCGTTCATAATCGGAGACTTAGTATGGAGAACGATTTTACCATTAGGAACTCAAGATAAGAAGTTTGGCAAATGGTCATTAAGCTAGGAGGGACCTTTCAAAATTGTGGGAATTGTCGCCGGGAACGCTTACTTTGTGTAGAACTTGCAAGGGGAGAACTTGGGAAAAGCTATCAATGGAAGATAATTGAAAAGGTTCTACCCGAGTGTGTGGCAAGAAGGTTAAAGTATAAAACTTGCAAGGTAAAAATGCCGATTTATCTGACGAATCATGGCTAGGAATATGTTTTTTGGCATACTCCGTTTGCCCAAAAACAGGGGGGCATGTGTTGGGAACAAAAAATGGTTGTGTCTTTTACAGATGGAAGTCTAGTTTGGGAGACCAAGCCCACCTCACAGCCGCAAGACAAACAAGCTAAACCACAAGAAACAAAGGCAAGAGAAAGACTTAGAAGTTCTTAGGAGGATTCAAACTATGTAAATTCTTATGTTTTTGTCATGTGAACGTTATAGAAAGTGTTTGCATGATACTCACATGTATATGTGCCTTAGAGATAAGATAAAGGATTAGAGAGTCCTAGTTTAAACTTAGAATAGATAGAGTCGTCGAGATTTGTATAAAGTCTATATAAAGATAGTCCTCTACCAAGAATAACAAGCAGAATCCTGATCAAAACTTTCGTTATTTGCTCATTCTTTAGTTTTTCATAGCTTTTAGACGTAGTTCATAGCTCTTTGGTGCTTTGTCGAGGAAAGCATCTGGGTTCTCTCCACAAAAGTAAGACTTATCTTGTTTCTATCACAAAAACCCCGCGTTTATCTAAGTTTTGGTAACTAGCACCGAGATTCATCACAAAACAAGCAACTCCATCGATTTGTTCACCAACACGGCCGACCCATTCTTGCCCCCGAACTCGGTCTCCCTCCACATGTCGACTCCCTATGGCTCCCTGAAGGCGGTGGTCACTGATTCACGCACATATTCGGGCGGAAACCGACCTAAACTCGTGTATAAATACCCCCTCACTCCCTCACTCACACACACCACAAGTTTGAGATTAGTACTCCACTCCGTAGGCTTAGTGCTACCTTAGAGGCTGCCAAGATAGGAGGAGAGTGAGGAGAAGCTAGAAGGAGGAGTAGGCTTGGCTTGTCAAGTTCCTCTCCAACACTTGTACCTCTACGGAAGTTCTCTTCAAATGAGTAAGCTTTTTGTGAATTCCATTTAAGTTTTCTTCCTAGATTCAAAGTAGTTTATTTCAGTAGTTGTTTGTGGGTACATTGATCTATTCAATTAGTGGCTTTATTCTTAGCTTTAGATTTGAAAAGGTTACAGTAGTGATATAGAATGTAAGAGAGGTGCTTAGGTTAGATACCACCAGTGAATATCTTGTAGACCCACGAATTGAAGAGGCAGGCGGTAGGTGATGACAGACCTATCTGTTCTTTTTAATCCTCCACGTTTAGCTGACATAGGTTTTTGACAGAGTCGCTCTGGTAAACCAGGGGCAAGCCTATGCCAGAAGCAAACAACCACCGTAGATTACATTTGATTAAGGACAATCTTTAGGAATTCCTCTGTATCCCTTACCTACCAAATTATCTGTGTGTCCTTGGGTGAGTTGGTTACAAGATTAACTCACACGTTCCTTGGATTCGATACCCTTGGGAATACTCTTAAGGGGAAGTGCTATGACGGTATTCCGTGCGCTTACAGATATCTAATCTGTTTCGTAAGAAATACCAACAAGCATTTCTGGCGCCGTCGCTAGGGAACCATTGCCGTTGATCTTTGAACCTTGTTCACCCTCATATCTATTTTTATATTTCCTTTATTCCTTGTCCTATCACCAATCACATCATAGAGAAGCCCACCATTCTATCATATTCTTCCCCAAAGGGTGAGTTATATGAGCCACCGCCATAGGCAGAACCAATTTGCTCAACCAGCTAAGAACTTTGCCTTGGCTTTATACCCATTGTTCGGGACAATCCTTCTCAGGAACGAATTGTGAAAACCATTACTGCCATCTACGATAGTTCGAATAATTGTGTTCGTGCCTTTTAATAAAAGGTATGACCCAAGAAACTCTCAAATGTAAGCTATTTCATTTTTCCCCCAAGGAAAATGTGAAACAATGATACACCCATACAGTTGGAAAAACAAACGGTGATTGGATAGAACATCGAGACAAATTTTGTTTTGCATTCTTTCCAATATCCTGAATTGTTTCCCTACGAATGGAAGTACTAGGCTTCCAACAGATGGAGAAGGAATCGTTAGGTGCAGCCTGGGATAAATTTTCAATTTTGAAAAATTCTGGCACAGATTTTTCAATCCCGGGCCCTTTGCTATTACAACATTTCTATATGGGATTGAACAAAAAGTCTACCCTACATATTGACATTATGCTTGTGGAATATTTCCTCCATAAGACTCCAGAAGAAGGAAAGGAACTTCTAGATCAAATTCTGGAAAATGCTTCCTTCATTATGGGTCTTTATGAACCTCCATGAGAGGAAGCCTTGTCAAGTAATGAGATCATCTCTAAAAGCAAGGATGAACCAGCCTCTTTATAGAGGTGCATGATGTCTATTTTTTTCCAACATGATTGAGGAGATCATGGAAGTTTTCACGGGTGACTTCTCCATCTATGGAAAAACTTTTGATCACCGTCTATAAAACTTAGACAGGGTCTTACGAAGATGCCAAGAGAAGGACCTAGTACTTAACTGTAACACCCTAAATTTCACTACCATGCATTGCATACATTTTTCATATAGAGAAGCACTTAAAAAGAAGAAGAAATGAAAAAAAAGGAATATAGAAGCAACTAAAATGATAAAAGGAAATAGAAATGGAAAATAATGGAAATAAAATAGCCAAATTGAGCCACCTCAATTTTCCCCAAATTTTCCCCTTCCCCAATCTTTCCAAATTTTTCCCAATTTTCCTGATTTTCCCCAAAATTCCCCTAGGGGTAATTTCCCCCACATTTGGGCGGAATTTTCCCCCAAATTGGCCGCACCAAATTAGGGGGAAGAAACCCTAATTGAGCCCACCTCCCCTTGGCCGCAGCCATTAATGGAGGGAACCCTAGTCCCCCACCTCTAGTACTCTTGGGTTAAGTCCCCCACCTCTAGGACACTTTGGTTAAGTCCCCCACCTCTAGGACTCTTTGTCCCCCACCTCTAGGACTCTTTGGTTGAGTCCCCTACCTCTACGACTCTTTTTGTCCCCCACCCCTAGGACTCTTTGGTTGAGTACCCTACTTCTAGAACTCTTTGTTCCCCACCCCTAAGTCTCTTTTTCCCCCTTATAAATATAACCCCACCCCTGGCCGCACCCCTCTCTCTTTTGTTCGCCATCCCGTTGCTGCTGCCTTGGCCGCCGTCGAAGCTCTGCCCCGCCTCGCCGTCACCGGAGAAGAAGACCCCTGCTGCCAAGCCCTGGCCGCAGCCCTATTCTTCTCCAAAGTAAAACCCCAGATGCTGCCATTGCAAGGGAAAAAATCCAGCTTCAAGGAGGAGAGGAGGAAGAAGAGAGGTCGGTCCCCGTTACCCTCTTACGACATCGCCGCTGTTTCTACACACCCGTTTTCTTCGCCCCTTGCAAGCAGAAACTTCTGCGCATGGACATACCATGTTTTGGTCGATTTTTGACGGTGGAATTGATCTACATCTTGTGTCAAGATGATCACCACATCCACACTTGATCCCAGCAACCTTGATCACCATAAAACCCCGTGGAAGCCCATTAAAACATGCAAGAACACGTACAAACTGGTTCTATAAGACTGCACCATAGGAATTGCATTCATTCACCTCATTGCATCTTGAGTAAAGTTTGTAGATGACAATTGATTTCTGTAAATTTTGTATGTGTGTGGTCGTGATTAGAAGGACAAGCTCGAGAGGTCGTCTACGAGCAACTACAGCACCAAGACTTCGAGACGCTTGAGCAACACCAACCACAGGATGGTCATTTTTCCTTTTTTCTTTGTTTTACTTATGGGATACGGGAAGCTGAAATAAAACTTATTAGCTGCTGCACTCATGATATTAAAGATGATGATAACTTGATGATGTTGATGAGCATGGAGTCGGGGAGATATAGGAAAGCTTGGTTCGTGGATGTTGCTGAATGAGATGGTGGTTTGCTTGCCGTAGATCTAAGGACCGCTTCATGCGAGCACAAGCCAGGAAAACAGTGCCACCACAAGGCCAAATATGGGTGCGGCTTAGATACTAATTAGGTGTGTTGCTAGCTTGTTATGGACCGTTGGATGGCGCGGGGAATGGGAGTTGAGGGGAACTGCCCGTGGGTGGGAGAATGGAGATTCGAGCCTGCCGGTGAAACCTCAGTGGGTCCGTACATTCTAGTAGCCCCTTTGTAAAGGCTATTTTGTGATCTCTTGGCCATACACCAACGGTTGTGTACTGGTATAATGGAGGTTCTTTCTAGTCGCCGACGGGTGATGAAATCACAAACTTGTGGGTAAAGTGGTGCCACCTCTGCAGAGTGTAAAACTATCATGATAACCGTGCTTTCGGTCACAAGCACCTGGCCAACTTCCATGATTAGAGGCAAAACTTGGGATGTTTATTCGGGATGGTTGTGGTATGGTCATTGGGAATGGTTCCGGGACTGTTTTGGGTCATGAAAATGAGTTTGGTTTCGGTGATATGAATATGAGATGGTTATGAATATTTATGAGTATGAGATGAACTTGAGAAAGATTAATGGCTGGTTGAGACATGATAAATGGTGAATTATGATGAAGGAATGTTGATGAAATACTTGGTTATGATGGGATTAAACTCACCTAGAGATAGTTTCTGTTTTTAATGTGTTTGTGAAATAAAATTTGCTTGCTGCATTGAACCTTTTTATTTCCTATCTTGTTGTAAGCTACATGTTATACTTTTCCCGCACTTGCTGAGTACGACATGTACTCACCCTTGCATTCCCACATATACATCAGCTACAGGAGAATAATATTTTGAGAAACAAGTGGAGTACTAGGCGTGCGCACTACCGTCAACATGTCTGTGGAGTTGAAGTTGGAGCCTGCTGTTTTAGTTATTTTCTGCTGTCGTTTAGAGTCTTCCGCTGCAAGAATAAGTTAGATATTCATCAGTGAGACATTGATTTATTGTAATAAAGTACTTCAACATTATTTGTATGTGGTTATATTTTGAATTCAGTTTGTGGAGTACATGTGTATGTGTGATGAACATCCTGGGCACACATATGCATTCACTTGGTTCTATTTTCGGAACCGGGTGTCACAAATTGGTATCAGACCCATGTTTACCGTAGGACGCAAAGCCTAGGTAGAATGGACACTCTAAAACACATAGGAACACCCCTCTAAACTGTTATTTTCGAAAATTGCTTGCTGCTGCACTTTACTTGTCAATTCAGCCACCACAAAGTGCTATTTTCAGCCCCGCTTTTCTCTTCTTTTGGACGGCAACACTTTTGCTTTCTTACTTCATAGCTTCTGAAGTTTTGGAGTTATTTTCTTCTTCTCTAAAGTTTCTCATGTCTTATTTATAGATGACGGCGACTAGGAGCACAGCACGCATGAGAACTCGTCCACCACCACTTGGGAGTGCACTTAACCCCATTGAGGTGTCCGATGGACCATATTGGCAGGAGCTGAAGATGGAACCCCATGAGGAGGATGAGGTCAGTAGCTATATGCATGAGGAAGAGTATCCGGAAGAGATAGAAACAATCTAAGACGACGTGGAAGACGATCCGCAAGAACCACAGCATTGGTATGCACCTCAGGAGGAGTTTCACACAGGCTACACACAGCGGAGCCTCATGAAGCTATGTCGGAAGGAGATGAATCCGAAGAGGAGCCACCCCCTGCTGAGGCCGAGAATGAAGATGATGAACGGGCCAACTGTTCAGTTCAAGAATTCCGGTCCGATGGGATGGAAGGAGGACACATATCCAAGGAGCTTAAAGAGTTTCTGGATTGCTGCAGCTTATGCCCGGAGTATATCCTCAAGAAAGTCCCTCGTCTCGGACATGAAGAGTGGAAGGCTGAGGTAACCATCCTATCTAACGGTATGGTTGTCACTCGGCACTTTGCACCCACTTGGAGAGCTACAAGAGCAGAACCTATTGATGATGCTGTATGGGATGCACTCACCGGACTGTGCTACGCTTTCCGTGAGCAGCTTGAGAACACTACTTTTGGGATGCACCCGTATCGGAAGAGTGATACAAGGGAGATCATTGGACCCCATGGAGGAGCTCTTTCCAACCCACAAGATGCTGATAAGTCTCATAGGTTGCTCGTAGAGTTAGGTAACCGCTATGCAAGCGCACAAGAAGAGATCCGTTACCTCCACAAGACGCTGTACTTGCTGGAAAAACAAAAGGAGACTCGTGCCAATGTGGGAACAAATGGAGCACCAGCGTCATCTATCCCTACATGGACTGCCGACTCACCATGGTGTGCGCCCATGTATGGACCACCCCCGTCACAGGGTGAGAACAGCACCGGTTCTCACGATTAAGTTTAGGTTTCCATTGAATAAAACTGTAATAGGAATGTTTAGACCACAGTAGATCAAATAAGAGTGACGTGCAGAAACTTTTTGGTGATGATTGCTTGTGTTTGTGTGCTGGTGTGAGTTGTTGGACGCTTCGGCGAATGTCCACATCTACACATAGTGGAGAGATGTGAGATGCTATGGCACGTGTTCACATCCTCATATAGGCTGAAATTAATAAAAGAAGTTGATTAGTTCATACACCTTGATGCATATAGTTGGGAAATCGCTTACTTCAAATCTGAATTATAGCTCCTACAAATATAGTATGTCCGAAAGTAAGCCTTAAAATAAGGGTGGTAGACTTTCTTGCCAACCTAATTGTCTTGGATTCCCAAGGGATTGACATAATACATGGGATGGCCTGATTAAGCATGCACAACGGAGTGATTCAATGTGCTCAGAGGATCGTGCAGTTGGCGAGTGAGCACGGTACCCATATCGAGATCGAGGCAGCCCAACCTGCAACCGAGAGGGCAGTGCTAAACCACATCGAAGAAGTGAAGTTGGAAAGCATTCCGGTAGTTCAAGAATATTCAGATGTGTTTTCGGAAGAATTGCCAGGTATGCCACCTGATCGGGACGTCGAGTTTGCCATTGATTTAGTACCCGGAACTGCACCTATAGCTAAGAGGCCATATAGGATGCCTGCTAATGAATTAGTGGAGCTCAAGAAACAAATTCAGGAGCAGCTAGATAAGGGTTTTATACGCCCAAGCTCGTCACCGTGGGGAGCCCCCGTGCTCTTCATAGACAAGAAAGATGGGACCAAAAGGATGTGTGTGGACTATAGGTCTCTCAACGAAGTGACGATCAAGAATAAATACCTGCTGCTCCGCATAGAGGACCTATTTGATCAAATGAAAGGTGCCTGAATTTTCTCCAAAATTGATCTTTGGTCGGGATACTTTCAGCTGAATATTAAGCCCTCCGACATACCCGAGATTGCATTTCGAACACGGTATGGTTCATATGAATATACTGTTATGTCTTTTGGGTTGACGAATGCACCCGCATATTTTATGTACCTCATGAATTAGGTCTTCATGGAGTACTTGGACAAGTTCGTCGCGGTTTTCATCGATGATATCATGGTGTATTCAAAAAGCGAGGAAGAACATGAAGAACACTTGAGGTTAACATTGCAGAAACTGCGAGAGCATCAATTGTATGCCAAGTTCAGCAAGTTTCAGTTTTGGCTAAAGGAGATATCGTTCCTAGGCCACATCTTCTCCGAGGGAGGAGTATTGGTTGATCTCGGAAAAGTGGGAGATATTTTGAAGTGGAACCAACCGCAGAATGTGAGGGATATTCAAAGTTTCCTTGGGATGGCTGGATACTACCGCCGGTTCATCATGGATTTCTCCAAAATAGCGAAGCCTATGACTGAATTGCTGATGAAAGGGAAAGCATTTCAGAGGACACAAGCGTGTCAAGACAGCTTTGAGGAGCTAAAGAAGAGATTAACAACAGCGCTGGTTTTAGTATTGCCGGATGTGAGCAAGAGTTTTGATATATATTGTGACGCATCAAGACAAGGGCTTGGTTGTGTGCTCATGCAAGGACGCCAAGTGGTAGCCTGTGCATCAAGACAACTAAAGAAACATGAGCTGAATCACCCCACACACGACCTGGAACTTGCAGCCATGGTACATGCCTTTAATATTTTGAGGCATTACATCCTTGGTCACCGACGTGAGATTTATACGGATCACAAAAGCCTCAAGTATATATTCACGCAAACGGATCTGAATTTGAGGCAACGTCGATGGTTGGAACTCATCAAGGATTATGATGTTGGAATCGACTATCACCCCGGAAAGGCCAATGTGGTAGCTGATGCGTTGAGCCGAAAAGGAGGAGCATGTCACCAGCTCACGGTTCAGGAGCTGCCACCCGAGCTGCGTAAGGAGTTTGAATGGTTACATCCCGGGTTCTTGAATGAGACGGAGGTGATAGAACTGAACTCAACGCTGGAAGAAGAGATACGAGATGACCAAGCAACGGATGAGGAAATCAAGGAAAGAATCCGACAAGGCATAGAAATGGATTTAAAGTAAGACGAGAATGGCACCCTTTGGTTAGGAAAAGGATTTGTGTGCCCAATGTGAAGCACATCCGTGACACGATACTAAAAGAGGCACATGACTCACCTTATTCCATACACCCTGGCTGTACAAAGATGAACAAAGACCTGAAAATATGCTATTGATGGGATGGTATGAAAAGGGACATTGCTGAATATGTTGCCCTATACGACACGTGCGAATGAGTGAAGGCCGAGCATCAATGACCCGCTGGATTGTTGCAGCCATTAAAATACCCGAGTGGAAGTGGGAAGATATCAGCATGGATTTCATAGTCGGATTGCCGCGTACTCAGTCCGGCTACGACTCTATTTAGGTTATCGTGGACCAATTGACGAAAAAAACCCACTTCCTTCCGGTTAGAACCAAGTACACCTTCCCACAACTAGCCGAGCTGTATGTGGAGCAAATCATGTGTCGCCATGGAGTTCCGAAGAGGATAGTTTCAGATCGAGGTTCTCAATTTACCTCTAGGTTCTGGAAGAAGCTGCATGAAGCCATGGGTACATGGTTGAATTTCAGCTCCGCATATCACCCGCAAACTGACGGGCAAACCGAGAGGACAAATTAGATTTTGGAAGACATGTTGAGAGCTTGCGCATTGAAACATGGGCGTAGTTGGGATAAGAGCTTGCCATATGCTGAAACAACAGTTATCTAGCCAGCTTGAAGATGTCACTTTTCGAAGCATTGTATGGTAGATGGTGTAGAACACCGCTGTTCTTGAATGAGACCGGAGAAAGCCAAGTATTCGGACCCGAAGTGCTGCAAGACGCTGAAAAGCAAGTCCAAATGATACATGAAAACTTGAAGGCCGCTCAGTCACAACAAAAGGGTTATGCAGACAATAGGCGGGGAAGATTGACCTTTGATGTGGGAGACTTCGTATATCTTAAGGTGTCGCCTATCCGAGGCCAACGACTGTTCAACGTCCAAGGAAAGTTAGCACCTCGCTACATCGATCCATTCAAGATTTTGGCCAAGCAAGGAGAGGTAGCCTATCAACTAGAGCTGCCAACGCACCTCTCCAACATGCAAGACGTGTTTCACGTATCTCAACTCAAGAAATGCCTAAGAGTACCAGAAGAACAAGTACCGATGGATGAGCTAGAGCTTCAAGAGGATCTGACCTACGGGGAACACCCCGTCAAAATCTTGGACATGAAGGAAAGGGTCACAAGGAACAAAGTAATCCGTTGGTGCAAGTTACAATGGAGCCATCACACGGAAGCTGAAACTACATGGGAACGTGAGGAAGATCTCAAGACAGAATTCCCCCATCTCTTCTCCACTCTATCAAATTTGGAGGGCGAGATTCATTTAAAGGGGGGCAGGTTTGTAACACCCTCAATTTCACTACCATGCATTGCATACATTTTTCATGTAGAGAAGCATTTAGAAAGAAAAAGAAATGAACAAAGGAATATAGAAGCTACTAAAATGATAAAAGGAAATAGAAATGGAAAATAATAGGAATAAAATAGCCAAATTGAGCCACCTCAACTTTCCCCAAATTTTCCCCTTCCCCAATCTTTCCAAAATTTTCCCAATTTTCCTGATTTTCCCCAAAATTTCCCTAGGGGGGATTTCCCCCCAAATTGGCCGCACCAAATTAGGGGGGAAAAACCCTAATTGGGCCCACCTCCCCTTGGCCGCAAGCATTAAGGGGGGGACCCTAGTCCCCCACCTCTAGGACTCTTGGGTTAAGTTCCCCACCCCTAGGACTCTTTGGTTAAGTCCCCCACCTCTAGGACTCTTTGGTTAAGTCCCCCACGTCTAGGACTCTTTGTCCTCCACCCCTAAGACTCTTTGGTTGAGTTCCCTACCTCTAGGACTCTTTGTATAGGACTCTTTGGTTGAGTACCCTACTTCTAGGACTCTTTGTTACCCACCCCTTGGACTCTTTTACCCCCTTATAAATATAACCCCACCCCCCTGGCCGCACCCCTCTCTCTTTTGGTCCCCACCCCTTTGCTGCTGCCTTGGCCGCCGTCGAAAGTCTGCCCCGCCTCGCCGTTGCTAGAGAAGAAGACCCCTGCTGCCAAGCCCTGGCCGCAGCCCTATTCTTCTCCAAAGTAAAACCCCAGCTGTTGCCATTGCAAGGGAAAAAGTCCAGCTGCAAGGAGGAGAGGAGGAAGAAGAGAGGTAGGTCCCTGTTACCCCTCTTACGACATCGCCACTGTTTCTACGCACCCGTTTTCTTCGTCCCCTGCAAGCAGAAACTTCTGCATGTGGACAGACCATGTTTTGGTTGATTTTTGACGGTGGAATTGATCTACATGTTGTGTCAAGATCATCACCACGTCCACACTTGATCCCGGCAACCTTGATAACCATAAAACCCCATGGAAGCCCATTAAAACATGCAAGAACAAGTACAAACTGGTTCTATAAGACTGCACTGTACGAATTGCATTCATTCACCTCATTGCATCTTGAGTAAAGTTTGTGCATGATAATTGATTGCTGTAAATTTTGTATGTGCGTGGTCGTGTGTAGAAGGACAAGCTCAAGAGGCCATCTACGAGGAACTACGGCACCAAAACTTCGAGACGCTTGAGCAACACGAACCACGGGAACAAGGCAAGTGCTGCTTGACCATATTGATCCCATGTTTTCGAAACTGTTTTGCTTGCGAAAACTTGTATGCTTGAGTCAACTTGATGGGACACCCTTTTTATAGGAGTTTACTAGTTTTGTTAAACATCCTTGTCGCTGGGAAAGTTGATGAGTCGGTTATGGTCATTTTTCCTTTTTGCTTCACTTAACTTACAGGATGCGGGAAGCTGAAATAACACTTGTTTAGGTACTGCACTCATGATATTAAAGATGATGATAACTTGATGATGTTGATGAGCATGGAGTCAGGGAGATCTAGGCAAGCTTGGTTCGTGGATGTTGCTGAATGAGATGGTGGTTTGCTTGCCGTAGATCTAAGGACCGGTTCATGCGAGCACATGCCAAGAAACAGTGCCACCACAAGGCCAAATATGGTTTCGGCTTAGCTGACTAATTAGGTGTGTTGCTAGCTTGTTATGGACAGTTGGATGGCGCAGGGACTGGGAGTCGAGAGGGACTGTCCTAGGAACTGCATGGCACAAGAGGGGGCCCGTGGGTGGGAGAATGGAGATTCGAGCCTGCCAGTGAAACCTCAGTGGGTCCATACATTCTAGTAGCCCCTTTGTATAGTCTATTTTGTGATCTCTTGGCCATACACCAACGGTTGTGTAATGGTATGACGGAGGTTCTTTCTAGTTGCTGATGGGTGACAAAATGACAAACTTGTGGGTAAAGTGATGCCACCTCTGCAGAATGTAAAACTATCATGATAGCCGTGCTTCCTGTCACAAGCACCTGGCCAACTTCCATGATTAGAGGCAAGACTTGGGATGTTTATTCGGGTATGGTTTTTGGGACTGGTTTTGGGACTGTTTTGAGTCATGACAATGAGTTTGGTTTCGGTTCTATGAAAATGAGATGGTCATGAGTACTTATGAGTATGAGATGAACTTGGGAAAGAGTATTGGCTGGTTGAGACTTGAATAATGATGAATTATGATGGATTTTTAGGATTGTTTGAGAAGATGAACTAAAGATCCTTTTTGCCATGGTTAGAAAGATAAAAATTGCTCCTGTAAAAGCTATGGTTTATCAATGGTCAGAAAATTTTAAGACCACGGGTCCTATAGAGTGCACATCATTAGTTACCCGCATTACTATAAGAATAGGGGCTTTAGAAAATGCATCTATTGCTTATATCCCAACAGCTCGCTATCTTATCAATGAGGATTATCTTGTTCAAGGACACATTCTAAAACATGGACCCGATGGCTGTTTATTGTTTTTCCTTCCCCGGCTATGTAAATGAAATACGGTTACCTAACCCGGATCTTCATTTATATAAGTGACGGGAGATGACCATTACTCTTTGACCTCTTGAACAAGCCCACAGGAGTAATGTTTCAGGCAGGATCACAAGTAGTCGATCAAGAAATGCAGCCATGGTGATGCCACCATGATACACTCCTGTCCATGAGTACCAAGAGAAAGTGCATCCATCGGGGTATACACCTGGATGGACTCCACCTCAACCGTATGAGGTAGGAGGATCATCATGGCAATCCACATCCAGTGATACTTGGGCCACTAGAGGAGGATGGGAGCCATATCGTTCTCACTCAAGCTCAAGTAGCTTGCCTCCTCCACTAATGAGTGTTTGACGTTCCTTTTCGGTTAGAGGTTATTGTGACCTTAGCCAAGGAATGATCGATCTCACTCAGCAGATGGGAGACCTTTAAGTAAGGATGGGACATATCCTCAACAAACACAACATCACACTCAAGGCATCCACGATTGGCAGCAACAAATCGACACCCAGTTCAACAACGTCAACGCCACGCTGCAACAACAACAGGACAATCTCCTGGCCTATTTCAGTCATAAGGATTCTACCCTTAACACGGAAATTGATGAAGAACAAGCTTGGGGGAGGACCCCCACTTGAGGTAACTTGTATAACCTTGCATTTTGTGACACCCGATTCCAAAAATGAACCAAGTGAATGCATATGTGTGCTCAGGATGTTCATCACACATACACATGTATTCCACAAACTGAAATTCAGAATATAACCACGTACGAATAATGTTTAAGTACTTTATTACATTGACACAATGTCTCACTCATGAATATCCAACTTATTTAGCAGCGGAAGACTCTAAACGACAGCGGGAAATGGCTAAGACAGCAGGCTCCAACTTCAGCTCCATAGGCATGTTGACGGTAGTGTGCATGCCTAGTACTCCACATGTTCCTCAAAGTACTCTTCTCCTGTAGCTTATGTATAGTGGGAATGCAAGGGTGAGTACATGTTGTACTCAGCAAGTGCGGGAAAAGTACGATGTAACACCCCAAAATCCTGTAAAGAGGGGAATTTAAAAAATTTTGGACGTATTGCATGGGCTGCAGAAATTCAAACTTAGTTGGAATTCAAATTCAAATTCAAACCAGAAAAGAAATGGAAAAAGAAAAAGGAAAATAGAAAAAAAACCGGCCAGTGGGCCGAAACCCACCAGCCGGCCCACCCCATCCCGCGCCAGCCCGCAGCCACGCGCCCCCCCTTCTTCCCACTGACACGCGGGGCCCGCCAACCTTTCTTCCTCCTCGCGCTCGCGCCCGCGCTCGGCCGGACTCTTCTCACCCCGAATCAAAACCGACCCGGATCCTCGCGTATCCCAGCCGAATTTCGTTTGTGGGCGACGCAAACTCGATCACAACCGAACGCCGCCCTCCCCCGTCTATAAAAGCCCCGGCATCATCCCGTTTTCCCCCACGATCCGCCGATTTTCTCTCCGGTGAGAACCCGAGTCCCTCCGGCGAATTCTGCTCGATCTACGCTCGGGAATTCTGATCTAACTCGCTGGTCTTGATCCACCGCCTCCGAGGAACCTTGCAGGTGCAGAAAACTCGGTGATTTGCGGTTCAAACACAGCGCCGACGAGCCTTGCCGTGAATTCACCTCGGACCTCGTCGCCGATCGCTTTTCGGGACCTCCGAGCTCAAGAAAACCCCCGAGGTGAGATCCCCGACCTCCCCTCTACCGATCTATGCCATAAAATCACAGTTCTAGGAAGAATTTACGAAGATCCGAAACTCTCCGGCGAGATCGCCGCCTCCCGCCGCCGTGCGCCGCCGGGCAGCGCCGCCCGCGCTCGATCAGAGCGACGTGGCTGCTTGTGCGCCGTTTATTTTAAATCGCACGGTAGAGTTTAAATCTCCGCGTACCGGTTCGATGTCATAATCTCAGCCGTCTGTTTTAAATCGGACGGTCCACGTCAGCCCCGCGTTATAAAGACTGGAATTCTTACGCGCTACTCCCTGGGGTTCTCGGAAAATAAGAGCTAGCCCCGGAAACTTCTGATCTAGCCCCTGGAACTTTAGAAAATCATGTAAATTCATTTAAAAATCAGTTTTAGCCCCTGGACTTAATAAAAATTAGGAAAACCCCTCTGTTAAGTGTAGCTAGACCCCTGGAAGTTCTTAAAATAATATAATGGACCCTGTAGTGGGGTGAGTTTACCTTTTTAACCCTAGTAGATATTAAAGTTAGGAATTTGAATATGTGGCTAATATTTAAAATTTAAAAGGTGGAACAAACATATTGTCAAAGACAAATTAAAAACTTCCCAGTACTTAGAAGACCTTGGAATGAGATAAAAAGAGATTTTTGGCTGAAATGAATATGTTTAATTGATTAATCACATTTATTGGTTATAGGGACACATTTTTAATTAGAAAATAATTCTGAAAATTTGTAAAATAGTTTACATCAGAGGAGAAGTTTAAATATATATTATTATATATTTTAGACCCAAAACCTATTCTGTTTTGACGAGGTGTCTTACTATTTTTTATAATAAAGTTCATATTTAGGCCTAAGAAATAAATCTGAAAATATAGCAAATTAGGTATGAATAACTAGAAAATGATAAATGAAGTTTCCAAAAGTTCAAAGAATTCAGTTTAGGGTTGGTAGAAGGACTGAAGACACATATGGAGTAGGAAAATACCTTTCATGCATACTTAGTAGCTAAAGGGAGTAGTAATTGAATATAAGGAATTTATGTAAATTGGAAACTCATATATATAGTATGCAAGCATAAATATGAATACAAAAGTAGAAATCATATACACATGTTTAAAAGTACATGTAAGCCAAAAATCAACACACATAGAGTAACAACAACACATAGAATTGTGAATGGCTTTCATAAATGTGAATGTGTGGTTTGTATGAAGTGGAAGTGTGAACTATGTCTTATGACTTGTTGTTTTCTTTTGCTATGTGTGATGGTATGAGTAGAACCTGCTCCAGAGCAAGTTCTTCCTTTCCAAGATTAGGACTACCCATTTCAAGAGCAGCAGGAAGGAGGCAAGTGTCCTTGACCACTTTGTTCCTATACTAGGATGTGTAGATAGAATTATTTGCATTGTCAATTGAAAATATGAAACCCATGCTAGGATGTTTCCCTAGAATTGCATTACCTTGTTTCCTTGTAGCTTGGGTTGGGATTCATTTTATCATGTCATTTATTATTATGCATATGCTTAGCCATGCTTAGAATGGGATATTTGGGATATGAGATCATCAGTTTATTTTACCATACTCTTGAATGAGGTATTGTGAGTTATGTAGAGGTAGGGATCAAGGCAAGTTGGATGTTTTGGTTGGTGCTGGGTGCACGAGACTCGGGTTTGTGTTTAGTACTTGCCTGGATCCTAAGGACCGGTTCATGGAGCATGTAACCTGGCTTTACCGTGCCAACCACATGCTCAGATGGGGCAGCTTAGCCAATTAATTAGGTGTATCCCCGGCGTAGTATGGGTGTGTTGGATGGTGCGGGGAATAGGTGTCAGCTGGACTACCATATGAACCGCAAGGCTCAAGGGGGGGGGCCACTGCAGCGGGGTTGGAGCCTCTTGTATGTTGTTAGGGGTGAAACCTCAGTGGGCCCACGCTCGTCGGGAATCCCTTTGTAAAGGCTTCGTAGTGATCTCCTGGCTACACACCTGGGAAGTGTGAATGTGGTTCGTAGCCACTGGCGTAATGGAGGTTCTTTTAGTCCACCCGGCAACGGGGGATGAAATCACTACATGTGGGTACAGTGGTGCAAACTCTACAGAATCAAAACTGTCATGACAGCCGTGCTCACGGTCAAGAGCGGCTTGGACTTATTCATGATTAGAGGATGATGGCTTTGGAAGTTAAAGATGTTAAGTGGGGAGCTTAACATTGGAAATGATGTTATGGTTATTTGATTATGATGATGTGTTGGGAGATTGGGACCATTTCACCTATGTAGTAATGTAGGTGCTTAATAAGCTAAGATGATAGGTATTAATTGCGTAGTGCTTTAACCATGAGTTCAACCTCTCCTTGCTCTAGCCATGCATGACAAAATTTTCCCACACTTGCTGAGTACCATAGGTACTCAACCTTGCATATTTGTTGGTTTATATTGCTGCTCAGGTCAAGATAATGAGGTGGTGTATAATGATCAAGACTTTGGACCCGAAGAAGGTTTCTAGGTTCATGGAGTCCCCCGGGCAACGCCTGTGATGGAGCCCACAAGAATAATTATTCCGCTGCTAGTTTATTTACTTGTGATGAACTTATTATTGTCCATCGAGACATTTGCTATGTAAGACTTATTTATATTCGACACCTGGCTTGTAATAAATGATGCTTCACTATTTGTCATCACATGTATGAGAAAATGATCCTGGCATACATGTGATATTCACTCGGTTGTTCTTCGGAAAAACCGGGTGTGACATATGACATGTAGCTTACAACAAGGTAGGGAATAAAGAGGTTCCTTTATTTATTTTATTTGCTTCTATATCCCTCTCTTTATTTCTTCTTCTTTTTAAATGTTTTCTATATGAATATGTATGCAATGCATGTTAATGAAATTGAGGGTGTTACAAACCTACCCCCCTTAAAATGAATATCGCCCTCGAGATTCGATAGAGTGGAGAAGAGATGAGGGAATTCCGCCTTGAGGTCTTCCTCACGTTTCCATGTAGTTTCGGTTTCCGTTTGATGGCTCCATTATACCTTGCACCAACGGATTACTTTGTTCTTCATGACCCTTTCCTTCACATCCAAGATTTGATGGGGTGTTCCGCGTAGGTCAGATCCTCATGAAGGTCTAGCTCTTCCATCGGTACTTGTTCTTCCGGTACTCTTAAGCACTTCTTGAGTTGGGATATGTGAAACACGTCATGCACGTCAGAGAGGTGCGTTGGCAGCTCTAGTTGATAGGCTACCTCTCCTCGCTTGCACAAAATCTTGTATGGCCCGATGTAGCGGGGTACTAGCTTGCCTTGACGTTCAACCGTCGTTGGCCTTGGATAGGCGACACATTAAGGTACACGAAGTCTCCAACTTCGAAGGTCAATCTTCTTTGCCAATTGTCCGCATAACCCTTTTGTCGTGATTGAGCGGCCTTCAAGTTTTTACGTATCGTTTGGACTTGCTTTTCGGAGTTTTGCAGCACTTCGGGTCCGAATACTTGGCTTTCTCTGGTCTCATTCCAGAACAGCGGTGTTCTACACCATCTACCATACAATGCTTCAAAAGGTGACATCTTCAAAGCTGGCTTGGTAGCTGTTGTTGTACGAGAATTCAGCATATGGCAAGCTCTTATCTCAACTATGCCCATGCTTCAAGGCGCAAGCTCTCAACATGTCTTCAAGAATTTGATTTGTCCTCTCAGTTTGCCCATTGGTTTGTGGGTGATACGCGGAGCTGAAATTCAATCGTGTACCCATGGCTTCATGCAGCTTCTTCCACAACCTAGAGGTAAATTGAGAACCTTGATCTGAGACTATCCTCTTCGGAACTCTATGGCGACACACGATTTGCTCCATATACAGCTCGGCTAATTGTGCGATGGTGTACTTAGTTCTAACAGGAATAAAGTGGGCTGATTTTGTCAATTGGTCCACAATAACTCAAGTAGAGTCGTAGCCGGATTGAGTACATGGCAATCCGACAATGAAGTCCATGCTGATGTCTTCCCACTTCCACTCGGGTACTTTCAATGGCTGCAACAATCCAGCGGGTCTTTGGTGTTCCGCCTTCACTCGTCTGGCATGTGTCGCATAGGGCAACATATTAAGCTATGTCCCTTTTCATACCATCCCACCAATAGCAAGTTTTCAGGTCCTTGTACATCTTCGTACAGCTGGGTTGTATGGAATAAGGTGAGTCATGTGCCTCCTTTAGTATCGTGTCGCGGATGTGCTTCACGTTCGGCACACAAATCCTTTTCCGTAACCAAAGCGTGCCATTCTCGTCTTCCATGAAATCCTTCTCTATGCCTTGTCGGATTCTTTCCTTGATTTCCTTTATTTCTTCATCCATTGCTTGGCCATCTCGTATCTCTTGTTCCAGCGTTGAGTTCAGTTCTACCACCTCCATCTCGTTCAAGAACCCGAGATGTAACCGTTCGAACTCCTTACGCAGCTCGGGTGGCAGCTCCCGAACTTTGAGCTGGTGACATGCTCTTTTTCGGCTCAATGCATCAGCTACTACATTGGCCTTTCCGGGGTGATAGTTGATTCCAACATATAATCATTGATGAGTTCCAGCAATCGACGTTGCCTCAAATTCAGATCCGTTTGCGTGAATATATACTTGAGGCTTTTGTGATCCGTATAGATCTCGCAACGGTGACCAAGGATATAATGCCTCCAAATCTTCAAGGCATGTACCACGGCAGCAAGTTCCAGGTCATGTGTGGGGTAATTCAGCTCATGTTTCTTCAATTGCCTCGATGCATAGGCTACCACTTGGCCTTCTTGCATAAGCACACATCCAAGCCCTTGTCTTGAGGCATCACAATATATGTCGAAGCTCTTGCTCACATCCGGCAATACCAAAACCGGCGCTGTTGTTAATCTCTTCTTTAACTCCTCAAAGCTGTCGTGACGTGCTTGTCCACTGAAATGCTTTCCCTTTCATGAGCAATTCAGTCATAGGCTTCCCTATTTTGGAGAAATCCTTGATGAACCGGTGGTAGTATCCAGCTATCCCAAGGAAACTTTGAATATCCCTCACATTCTGCGGTTGGTTCCACTTCAAAACATCTCTCACTTTTCCGGGATCAACCGATACTCCTCCTTCAAATATGATGTGGCCTAGGAACGATATCCGCTTTAGCCAAAATTAACACTTGCTGAACTTGGCATACAATTGATGCGCTCGCAGTTTCTACAACAGCAACCTCAAGTGTTCTTCATGTTCTTCGTCGCTTTTTGAATACACCATGATATCGTCGATGAAAACATGATGAACTTGTCCAAGTACTCCATGAAGACCTTTTTCATGAGGTACATAAAGTATGCGGGTGCATTCGTTAACCCAAAAGACATAACGGTATATTCATATAAACCATACCGTGTTCGAAATGCAGTCTTGGGTATGTCAGAGGGCTTAATCTTCATCTGAAAGTATCCTGACCGAAGATCAATCTTGGAGAAAATTCGGACACCTTTCATTTGATCGAACAAGTTCTCTATGCGGGGCAGCGGGTACTTATTCTTGATTGTAACTTCGTTGAGGGACCTATAGTCCATACACATCCTTTGGGTCCCATCTTTCTTGGCCACAAAGAGCACGGGGGCTCCCCACGGTGACAAGCTTGGGCGCATAAAACTTTTTTCTAGCTGCTCCATAAGTTGCTTTGTGATTTCCACTAATTTATTAGCAGGCATCCTATATGGCCTCTTTGCTATAGATGCAGTTCCGGCTACTAAATCAATAGCAAATTCAATATCCTGGTCAGGTGGCATACCTGGAAGTTCTTCCGGGAACACATCTTAAAATTCTCGAACCACCGGAGTGTTTTCCAATGTCGCTTCTTCGATGTGTTTCAGCACTGCCTTCTCGGTTGCAAGTTGGGCTGCCTCAAACTCGATACGAGGACCGTGCTCACTCGTCAACTGCACGATCCTATGAGCACATTGAATTACTCCGTTGTACTTGCTTAACCAGTCCATTTCAAGTATTATGTCAATCCCTTGGGAATCCAAGACAATAAGGTAGGCAAGAAAGTCTACCCACCTTATTTTATTGCTTACCCTCGGAATAGAATTTAGAATTGAAAGAAATGATTTCCCATCTATATGCATCAAAGTGTATCAACTAAGCAACTTCTTTTATTAATTTCAGTCTATATGAGGATGTGAACATGTGCCGAAGCATCTCACATCTATCTACTATGTGTGGATATGGGCATTCACTGAAGCGTCCCACAACTCACACCAAGCACACAAACACAAGAAATAATCATAAAAATTCTGCACACCACTCTTATTCAAGCTACTACGATCTATGTGTTCCTATTACAACTTTATACAATGGGAAACCTAAACTTAATTATGAGAACCGGTGCTGTTCTCGCCGTGTAACGGGGATGGTCCATACATGGGTGCACGCCATGGTGAGTCGGCTGTCCATGTAGGGATAGATGACGCTGGTGCTCCATTCGCTCCCACGTTGGCACGAGTCTCCTCTTGTTTTTCTAATAAGTATAGCTTCTTGCGGAGATAACGGATCTCTTCTTGTGCGCTTGCAAAGCTGTTTCCTAACTCCACGAGCAACCTTTGAGACTTATCAGCAGCTTGCAGGTTGGAAAGAGCTCCTCCATGGGGTCTAATGATCTCCCTTGTACCACTCTTCTGATACGGGTGCAGCCCAAAAGTAGTGTTCTCAAGCTGCTCACAGAAAGCGTAGCACAGTACGGTGAGTGCATCCCATGCAGCACCATCGATAGCTTCTGCCCTTGTAGCCCACCATGTGGGTGTGAAGTGCCGAGTGACAACCCTACCGTTAGATAGGATGGTTACTTCTGCCTTCCACTCTTCATGTCCAAGACGAGGGACTTTCTTGAGGAGATACTCCGGGTATTAGCTGCAGCAATCCAGAAACTCTTAAAGCTCTTTGGATACGTGTCCTCCTTGCATCCCGTTGGACCGGAATTCCTGAACTGAACGGTTGGCCCGTTCATCACCTTCATTCTCGGCCTCAGCAGGGGGTGGCTCCTCTTCGGATTCATCTCCTTCTGACATAGCTTATGAGGCTCCACAGGGTGTAAGCCCGCGTGAAACTCCTCCTGAGGTGCATACCAATGCCGCTGTTCTTGCGGATCGTCTTCCATGTTGTCTTCGATTGGTTCTACCTCTTCTGGATCATCTTCCTCATGCATAGAGCTACTGACCTCATCTTCCTCATGTGGTTCCATCTTCACCTCCTCCCAATATGGTCCATCGGACACCTCAATGGGGTTAAGTGCACTCCCAAGTGGTGGTGGACGAGTCCTTATGCGTGTTGTTCTCCTAGTCACCGGCATCTATAAATAAGACATGAGAAACTTTAGAGAAGAAGAAAATAACTCCAAAACTTCAGAAGCTATGAGGCAAGAAAACAAAAGTGTTGCTGTACAAAATAAGAGAAAAGAGGAGCTGAAAATAGCACTTTGCGGTGGCTGAATTGACAAGGAAAGTGTGGCAGCAAGCAATTTTCGAAAATAACAGTTTAGTGGGGTGCTCCTATGTGTTTTAGAGTGTTCATTCTACCTAGGCATGCATCCTACGGTCAACGTGGCTCTGATGCCAATTTGTGACCGCTTCTAAAAATGAACCAAGTGAATGCATATGTGTGCCTAGGATGTGTAAGGGCCTCAGTTTTTGACACTCATTTGCAGTGTTCATCACCACACCACACACCTCATTTGAGCAAGAATGATGAACACAAATGAAGAGCAAGTAACAACTATCAACATGCTCATTAGAGAACAAACTTACACATTGCAAAAGTGGTATTTCCCACATGTGATATAGATGGGCTGGACATATGAAAACTCCTACACTTTGCTAAGGATGTCCATGCCAAGTTTCACCCAAATTCAAAACCTTTTTGAGGTCATTTTGGGTATAGTTAGGAAGAGGGCAGTTTGAAACTATATTCAAATTCAAACTATTTTCACCACTGAATTTAAAAGTGGAAGGCATATTCTCACTCAGCAAATTTTTGTGAGCTCACACACCAATTTTCACTCCATTTGGAGTTGATCTTGACATGAGCTAAGGGGGAGAAATTCAAACTTTATTTGAATTTCAAACTGAACTTGTGCTGAAATTCATTCAAACCAAACCTCATTTGAACTTTGATCAATTCAAATGGCTCTTGGGTGAATAATTTGAATTGCCAAGGGTAGAATAGGGTTCACTGTTTACCACAGCTGTTAGGAATAAATTTCAGAGGTTAAAAGAGGAGTGGGACCCACATGTCAGCCTCTGCCTCAAAGCAAACCGACTGAACCACAGTTCAGTCGGTTCCCGGCAGCTGTGCGCGCGCGCCACCGAAGGGGGCAGCCGGCGCCAGCTCCTGCTGCGTGCCCCAAGCCGGAGACCAGCCGGCCGGGCTATTTATTCCCTCCCCGGCGTGCTTCAGTCACCATTTCCCCGAGCTACCGACGTGCACGACTGCTTTTCCCACTGCCATCACCGGCGCTCGAGTTCCTGCTTGATCAAGCCGATCGCAGCTCCCTCTTTCCATTCCAAGGTCCCAGCAAGGTACTAGCGACCATCCTCCATCCTTCCCATTGATAGAAATCGATTGAAACCGAGTGATATCGGCTGTGCCGAAAGATCAAACTCGGAACTGGAAACCGCCGCACCTCGGGCTCTCGTGGACAGCCCAACCTGGGCGTTGTCACGCCCGAGCCAAGGCACCCTTGGACGCGCAAGTGACCGGTGCTGCTCACCCCCGAGCCACAGCTCGAGTGGTTGCTCACCGGCGGCGAATTTCCACTTTTCCCCTTTCTGTGTGCAGAACGACCTTCGGGTACGATTCTGTGTAATTCGTGCTCTAGAAAGGATTAGAGGGCCTCAGGCCACTCCCACACGAGCTAGACACGGTAACGCACAAGTTGCCTTCACAACTCTGGGCCGGAGAACCTCTGTGCCCGGCGTTATTCAAGGTCTACTAATGGCGGAACGAACGGGGGGTATCGGGCGCACGGTGAGGACCTATTTTGGGCCTTCCCCGGGCTGCCCTGAGTTCATGTCGACCTTCTCTGAGGTCCACTGATGCTCCCCGACCGATTTCCCAAGTAGCTGAGGTACTAGGAGAGTTAGCCGACATGGCCGAAGTCGTTCCGATATGGCGGCTCGTCGCCGACCATGCTCCGGCCATTGTCATGAGCAGCTAACCCTAGAATCATGTTCTCCGAGTAAAAGTAGGCAGGGGCGGCCAGAATCAAGAAGTTTGGAGCTGTACAGCAGCCAGCGGCGAGCTCTCCGGCGAGGTCCCTCGGCGGCGGGGCGCGGGTGTCGCGAGGTTGAAGAAGGGGGTGGACCCCAGCTGTCAGCGGCCGATATTTTAAATCGGGATCCGGCTGCGGCCGGGATCGGGTGTGCTGGTGCGCAAAAGCCTTGTGGGCCGCGGTGTGCCATCGCTTCGGCGTGCGACGCGTGTCCCCTGGGCCCACGCGCGAGTTTAAACTTTTCCCCGATTTTCAGATTTGCTTCAAACTTCAAATCCTTATAACTTTGGCTAGAAAGCTCCAAATCGAGTGAACCAAATTTTGCTGGATTCAGCTCTCTGAGTACTTTCCAGAAAATCAAGTTTCACTTCATGAAATTCCTTAATTCTCCAGAATTAATTCCTTAAAATTTAAACTGTTAGGAATTTTAACTGGAGAATCCTTTGGAGGAAAATCCTGAAATTTTGCTGGGATGTTCACCAAAATATCCTTGAGCTACCATAAAAATTTCAGATCCATTTGAGCTCATTTAGTCCACCTAATGGTGTGATTAGTAAAACTGTTCCAGAGAAAATAGAAAATGTTCAGAAACATTTTCAGAATTTTCTCTGAAATTGTTTAGCTCATATCTTTAGTTAGAGACTTCCAAATTAAGTGAGACCAACTCCATTAGAACCCTCTGAAAATCTAGTTTTCAGAAAGTCATAGTTTGTCTCATGAAAATTCCTAGAACGCCCTAAGAGTTCCAATTAAGGTCAAGGACATAATTATTTGTGGAGGGCTCAAATGAGCTTTGCTGCAACTAAAACTTGACCAAGTCTTTGTTTAGGTTGTAGCTAAGCCACAGTAAAAATGTCACAGTCATTAGGTCTGTCTAGCAAGGATTATAGACTTCACAACTTCAAAGTTAATCCAAATGCATTTAAATTAATACATACATTGTTCTTATCATGTAGTCGCTAAGGTCGAGGAGGAACCCGAAGTCCTAGACTTCGTTACTCCGGAGGAACAGCTAGCCTACGACCAAGAGCAGCAAGGCAAGCCCCGGTTTGCATTAACCTTTTTACAAATTTTTATTGTTTTGAGCACATACTTGTTTCCCTTTGTTCATTGCATTAGAGTCTTGATTGGAAACCCAACTGCACAGCCAAGAAAACCATGGTTTGGGTTTAGGATTGCAAACCTCGTTAGCCACTGCATTGCTAGGATAGAGTAGGATTCGGTACAAGTCGAGTAGTTGGAACTACTCGCGAGAATAGGCTAGAGGCACATCGCTCGGGTAGAGATAGCACATGAAACACATGGCAAGAAAATGAGACCGAGCGGAGAGTAAGGGCAGCAGGACTTTGGGGCCTGTGTGCTGTAGCTCCGCTTGTGTCGATTGAGGACCGAGCCGTGTGCGGGCCTGTTGAACAAGCTAGAACAGTACCGAAGACCTACCGGCTATATGGGAACCGGGAAACTGATGTAACTCGGGTAGCTGGGTATTGAGGCATTGCCCGTCGTTCAGAGGGTAGGTTGAGAGCTCGAGGTGTAAATCAGCTGGCGGCACAGAGATGCGCGTGCAGGGACCTCTTGCTCGGGACGATGGGACCGGTTCAATATTTGGCTAACGGGTGAAAGGTAGTCGCGTACGGCGTCCGTGATGGTTGTTGTAGGCAACATCGAGTACGGGCGTACGCGACGGGTTATTCGGGTAACCCTGCAGGTGTAAATCGATTATAATCGCCGTCCCTCGCGGTCAGTGAGTACCACTTGTTCACTGTACCGTGACGTAGAAAGAACAGGCTAGTTACATGTTAAAATGTTGCTGATTGAAAGTTGGACATTGATTGTTAATGATATGTTGTAGTTTAGTGCTAACTAAAGTTCCTTTCAACTTTGGGCAAAGTACATGAGAGAAATGCGTTTCTTGTTTGATTGCGGCTCTCTCATGTGCCTTAGCGTAAAGTTCTCCACAACCTGCTGCTAAAACTTGAAAGCAAGGTTCTACTAATTAGGCGAGTCCTTGCAAATAATTTTTACCTCATGCAACCCATTACCCTCATGTAGAAGTTCCATGTTTAGGTGAGACGGGTCAGACTTGCTGAGCCTTCGTGCTCACTGCTTGTGTTTGAAGCTTTTGCAGGGTTTTATGAGGAAGGGACTCCCGAAGAGGAGACGGAACCCCAGGAGGGGAACCCCGTCGAGTGGGAGTCGTGCACGCCGCAGAGTTAGTGTGCGTGTGTGCTAGCAAGGACACGTTCGAGGGCTGAACGTGCACTTGATGCTTAGTCTACGCCCGCGAGTGTGGACTAAACTTATTTTGATGTAAACATGTTAATAAACTTGTTTATGTAATAAAGCTTCCGCTTCCGCTTGTACCTTTGACGTGTGTTATACGGTGCTGTGCAACGCAGCACCCCTCAGCGTGATCCTGGCTCGACAGGACCAGTGGGGTCGTGTCAGCGTGGTATCAGAGCTCGCTTGAGGTTTAACACAGTACAAAGGTCTTCTTTTTCAAAAATCCAGTGAGGAACGAGATAGTAGCCCGTATAAGGATGTTATTAGTATATAGAAAGTGGCTTATTAACCTATTTGTTATGTCGGAAAATCGTGCATCTCGGGACGTTCATGTCCTGGGGGGTGCACGTAAGCGCTGTCCACCAGTGCGCACAAGCTGAAGGGTGGAGCCCCACGGGTGGCAGGTAACCCGACCCGCTTTGATATCCTCTACGACTCTTCATGTCGTTTGGGGTATTCGAGCAACGTCTGTCCCTGGCGTGCGTGGTGCAACAGGGGAGACCCCGTCACGTGGTCTGAAACGTGAACACGTAACTCAAGGCGTGTTTGGCTTGAGAACATCCGGGCGAGTGATGACGGCCGGATGTACCAACTGTATGGATTCCGGGCTCGGTGTGCAGCCGAGTCTGATGATTGGTTGAATTTCTGCAGGTAGCCTTACCACGAAACGGTAGACGTGTAGCATCCGTGTGCAAGTGACGAGTAGTGCCACTGAACTAACGAAGCCGGCTAAGTCCGGTATAGGTTTTTCCTTTGGGAGGACGTAGTACCGACATAATCTGGTGACGCATCGACGTCACACCCAACTAAATGAACAACTTCATTTAAAAATTTGAAGGTTTTGGATCCAAAGTAGTAAAACTTGATGTAACTCCTTCCCTTGAACAGGATATTCAAAGTTAACCAGTTTTCAACTTATAGGATGTTAAGGACAGAGCACTCTGTTTTCAGCTGAATCAAGGCTGAGGTTAATCAGAGGTTAGAGGTTGAGTTCCTTCGAGGTTGGGGTCGTATGATACATTTCTGGAAAGTTTTGGAGGAGCTTTACAACTTTTCTGTTGAGTTCCAGAGGTGTTTCATCCCTTAACCACTCGAAAAATGCAGCAGAGTTGAAACTGTCCAGAAGACAGGACAGAACAAAGACTCTCTGTAGACTCTCTGTAAAGTAAGCATAACTTCCTGCATAAAAATCCAAAAATAGGAAATGAGGTAGTTCTGGAAAGCTTATGAGATGGGTTACAACTTTGTAACAGAAAGTTTTGTCAGATTAGGAACAGAATTAACTGGGATTCTTGGATCAAATCAGTACCTAAAGCAGGGAGGTGCTGTCCAATTGTTTCCAGAAATTCTGTTAACTTTGACATCTCATAACTTTTGAACCAGGACAGATCATAGGCCAAGCAAATGCTTTCTGGAGAGCTATTGAAGTTAGCTTTAACTTTGATGTTAAGCTCCAGAATTAGTTTTGCCTTTAACCTGGCCTAAATCAGGTTGATATGGAAACTGGTCAGGGCTGTCATGGTAACAGCAGATCAGCAGTCAAATTTGTTTAAAAATTTGAACTATGTTTCCAAGTGTTATGGGTTCAATGACATATCTTATGTTATAACTCAATGGTTTACTGTTCAAATAAATATTTGACATTTCTCAAATATATTTTTACAGATGGCAGCAGATAAACGGTTGGAAAACGGGTGGGTAGTTTCCCACTGCTCTGACCGTAGCGGCTACCCGGAAGCATTGTGGCAAAGGCTCCAATATTTCGGGTACAACCAGATGCCGCAATACTTCGCCAAGGAAGAAGGCGAAGAGGGGAACAAGACGTGGACGATCCATGTCGAGGTTCCTACAGGACCTACGCCACCCGGTTGGGTGCCATTCACCGTCACGGTGAGAGGAAGACAACCGGAAGGGATGTGGCAGGTGGCAGCCCGTGACACTATGTCACGTTTCTGCCAACTACACGTGCAGGCTATGGAGGGAACTCCATACGCACTCGTTCCGGTGGAGGGACGAGCTCAGCATGTGTGGGAAGAGAGGTACCTGGAGGCAACAGACCCGACTTGCCCAAGGTACAACCCCGCGGAGGCGAACCTCAGCCTCCACATGAGGGCGGGAAATGCTGTGATGGACAGCCAAGCTGTTCATACGGAGCATCTCGCCATTAGGCTCAAGGAGAGCACAAGCCGTGGAGATCATTTCGAGAGTGCTCACAGCGCACTCCGCAATGTGCTCCTTCCGACGATCAAGCGACTGAATGAACAACACAATCAGTTGCGTCGTCTGAAGAAGGCAAAGAAGAAGGGCCGTGTTGACATCGCGGCGTTGCAAGAGCTGGTGCAGACCCTAACCCAGCAGAATGAGGACCTTGCTCAAGAGCGAGACGACGCTATTGAGGAAGGACAAGGCTGGGAAGAGGACTACAACCAGGCTATGGACGAGGTGCATGCATTGCAGGACCTCGTGCCCCCGGTATTGGGCGTACCGGTAGTTCTGGGTCTTCCAGCCATGGGAGAACCCGGAATGGGAGAAGAGGTGGTAGATCCCGAACCACCAGCCGAGGTACCGGAGGAGGACGACCCACAGGAGGTCGAGGTCTACTCCGAGTAGGGGGTTACGGTTGCCAAGTAGGGTAGCTAGGGTAGCGTAACCCAACTTTTGTAATCGGTGACATGTCGTGTAGACAGTAGCGTATGTATAGGTAGTGACGACATGAGCACGACTTCTCGGAGATCCGAGAATAATGTATCTTGTATGAAGTTTATGCTTTATCAATATATGTGAATGTTGTGCAAGTTAATCATGCGTCGCTTCAATACCTACTGCTGTTTATGGAATTTTGGGTAAGACATGTGCTAATTGCTGCTGTGCTGAATTTCAGAATGACGCGTACTCGTGCCAACCCTGATGTTGGAGGTACTAGCCAAGGGGGAGAGACCTCCCAACCACCTCCCGAGGACTCCTCGGGACAGCAGCAGCAACAGCAACAGCAAACACCGCCACCGCCACTGCCAACGGTTACATTGGCCGACATTGTCGCGGCAATGGCGGGTTCACATCAGCAGCATACAGAGCTGCTGCAAACATTAATTGCGAATACGTCTCGCCCAGAGGGACGTCAAGATCGCGAGGAGCGCCAACAGAGCTCCTACTCCGACTTCCTGGCGACTCATCCCCCTGTATTCTCAAGGGCGGATGAACCACTTGACGCGGACAACTGGCTCCGCGCCATAGAGATGAAGTTCGGGCTGCTCCAAATCAGCGAGCAGCGCAAGACTCAGTTCGCGGTCCAGCAGCTCCAAGGATCCGCGAGCGCGTGGTGGGCCAACTTTTGTGCTTCACAACCCACCGACCGAGTGATGACCTGGGCGGAGTTCCGGACGGCCTTCAGGGCCTATCATATACCGCCCGGTTTGATGAAAAGAAAGACGCAGGAGTTCCTACACCTGCAACAAGGGAGCCGAAACGCGCTGGAATATTCCAGGGCGTTCAATGATCTCGCGCTCTATGCGTCGTATCACGCAGATACGGACGAGAAGCGGCGGGACCACTTTTACCAGGGGCTTAACCCGCTCCTGAAGGACAAGCTGGCGATGTTCAATCGCGGCAGCCTCAACGACATAATTGATGCTGCGATTGTTCAGGAGGACTCCGGCAAGGAGTTGGCGGCGGCAGAGCGAAAGCGAAGCGCGCCGCAGAGCAGCGGAGAAGGAGGCAGTCCTTCTCAGAAGTTTCGGATGGTGAATCGCCCACCATCGGGTCCGCGCTGGCAGCCACCACAGCGGTCGATGCCGTTCCGCGGTCGGCCGTATTCTTCACCGGCATTCCGGCCGGCACTGCCAGCACCACCGCAACAACAGCAGCAGCAGCGGGCGATGCCGCGTGCGTTTGCACCTCCGCAACGCATGCCGGGCTTTCGTCCACCAAGTACTCCACCAGCAGCGGCCACATGTTACAAGTGTGGTCGTCCAGGACACTTCGCGAGCAGTTGCCCGGAGAGGCAAGGCGGCGGAGTGGCACCACAGTTTCCGGGGAGGAATCAACCCCGGAACCCTACTAATGCGCGGCGGGCAAACCCTAGGCCCGGCACTGTCCACCAGCTTGCCATTGAGGACGTGCCGGAGGGCGAGCCAATCCTTGCGGGTATGTTCCAACTCCACCAGCATCCCGCTATAGTACTATTTGATTCAGGCGCCACGCATAATTTTATTAGCCAAGCTTTCATTGCTAAACACAGCTTGCCAATACTACCCACCGATAGTCCATATTTAATTTGTTCACCGGGTGGGAAGATTTCAGCAAGCGTAATGGTCTCCAAAGCACCATTATGCTTAGCGGGTAGAGTGTACCCCACGTCTCTCATTATCTTAGAGGGGCAGAAGGTCGATGTCATCCTAGGGATGTCGTGGTTAACCCGCCACGGCGCTGTTTTAGACACCGTCCTTCGAGTCGTGCACGTGAACTCAGAGGTGCACGGTTCTCGCTCATTATTTCTGGACAGTCCAGAAATAAAACTTCCAAGTGTCTATCAAGCTACAACCATCAGATTGGAAGACATTCCAGTGGTCCGAGAGTTCCCGGATGTGTTCCCGGACGATTTGCCGGGGATGCCACCCGATAGAGCGGTGGAGTTCAAGATTGAACTTGCACCGGGAACCATGCCGATATCCCGAAGGCCGTACAAGATGGCACCCAAGGAGTTGGCGGAACTGAAGACTCAGCTCACGGACCTTCTGGAGAAGGGTTTTATTAGGCCGAGCTCCTCGCCATGGGGCTGTTCGGCATTATTTGTCAAAAAGAAGGATGAAACGTTACGGCTTTGCGTGGACTATCGTCCATTAAATGCCGTAACCATCAAGAACAAGTACCCGTTGCCACGGATCGACATGTTGTTTGATCAGTTGGTCGAAGCGAAGATCTTTTCCAAGATGGATTTAAGATCCGGGTACCATCAGATTAAGATAAGGGCGGAGGACATCCCAAAGACAGCTTTCTCGACAAGGTACGGACTTTATGAGTACCTGGTCATGTCCTTCGGCCTCACCAATGCTCCAGCTCACTTCATGTACTTAATGAACTCGGTGTTCATGCCGGAGCTGGACAAGTTTGTCGTGGTCTTCATCGACGACATCCTGGTATATTCCAAGTCGGAGGAAGATCACAAGAAACATCTGCGTATAGTCTTGCAACGGCTGCGGGATCACAAGTTATACGCAAAGTTCAGCAAATGCGAGTTTTGGATATCGCAAGTGCCTTTCCTCGGGCATATCATCTCAGCGGAGGGTATCGCTGTGGACCCAAGCAAGATCACGCAAGTGCTGAATTGGAAATCCCCGAGAACGGTTCATGAGGTACGGAGTTTCCTCGGACTCGCGGGATATTATCGGAGGTTCATTCCGAACTTCTCGAAGATTGCCAAGCCAATGACAGAGCTGCTGAAGAAGGCTACCAAATATGTTTGGAGTCCAGCATGTGAAGCAGCATTCAAGGCTTTAGTCAAGCACCTGACATCAGCACCGGTTTTGGCGCAGCCAGACACAACAAAACCGTTTGATGTGTACTGCGATGCATCCGGCATTGGGCTCGGATGTGTGCTGATGCAAGACCGAAGAGTGGTCGCGTATGGATCACGGCAGCTTAGGAACCATGAGCAAAATTATCCAACTCACGATTTGGAGCTCGCTGCCGTGGTACTTGCACTGAAGATGTGGAGGCACTACCTACTCGGTAACCTCGTACATTTATATACCGACCACAAAAGCCTCAAGTACATATTCACTCAGAAGGAGTTGAACATGAGGCAACGAAGATGGTTAGAACTGATAAAGGATTACGAGATAGAGATCCATTATCATCCGGGCAAGGCAAACATTGTGGCAGATGCGCTGAGCCGCAAGTCACACGTTAATAATCTGACCATCACACCGTTGGAAGAGAGCGAACCACCACTACATGTGATTCCACACGGAGCTCTCTACAACTTAGCTTTGATCCCCACCATCCGTGAAGAGATAGCGGCAGCCCAGAAGAATGACAAGGGCATGTCACATTTGCGGAGACGTGTAGACAGTGGGGAGTTGAATTGTTTCCGGAAGGACGGAGACGGCGTCCTATGGTTCAAGGACCGAATCGTCGTACCCCGAAACCCGGAGTTACGGAAGAAAATCTTTGATGAGGCTCACTTATCAAAGTTTTCTATTCACCCCGGCAGCAACAAACTGTATCAAGAACTCAGAAGCAAGTTTTGGTGGACACGGATGAAACGAGAGACTGCAAAGTACGTGTCCGAGTGTGATACATGTCGAAGGGTGAAGGCAGACCACATGCGGAAACCGGGACTGCTGCAACCACTGGGCATTCCTGCCTGGAAGTGGGAGGACGTGAGCATGGATTTCGTCGTCGGTTTACCCACCACCTTACAGAAACATGATTCTGTGTGGGTGATCGTCGATCAGCTCACCAAAGTTGCCCATTTCATCCCGGTCAACACCAATTACAACGCCAAGAAGTACGCTGAACTGTACATCTCACGGATCTTGTGCTTAACGGCGTACCCCGTACCATCATATCGGACCGGGGCACTTTATTTGTGTCCCGTTTTTGGGAGCAGCTGCACGCTGCCTTGGGGACGAAGCTGATCCGTAGTTCAGCCTACCACCCGCAGACGGATGGGCAAACTGAGCGGGTAAATCAAATCCTAGAAGACATGCTACGAGCTTGCGCTATCAACCACGGCAAGAATTGGGATGATCACTTGCCGTTGGCCGAGTTCTCGTACAACAATGGGTACCAAGCCAGCATCAAGATGGCGCCCTACGAGGCGCTATACGGCAGAAAATGCCGCACACCACTGAACTGGTGTGAGTCTGGCGAGAGGGTTACCTTCGGGATTGACCTTGTCAACAACGCGGAAGAAAAGGTTCGACTGATTCAAGCGAACCTAAAAGCCGCTCAATCCCGACAGAAACAGTATGCGGACCGGAGAAGGCGCCCGTTACAATTCGAAGCTGGAGACCACGTATATCTACGAGTGTCTCCAATGAAGGGCGTAAACAGATTTGGGGTGAGAGGAAAGTTGGCACCCCGATTCATCGGTCCATTCCAGATTACCGAAAGATGTGGATCGGTGGCATACCGGCTGAAATTACCAGAAGCACTTTCCGGTGTGCACGACGTATTTCACGTTTCCCAGCTGAGGAAGTGTCTCAGGCTATCAACTACCGTTCAGCTGGAAGACATTGAAGAACTGCAACCGGATCTAACCTATCGGGAGGAACCGGTGCAGATCATAGATGAAAAGGCCCGAACCACACGCAACCGTACGTTGTGGTTCTACAAGGTTCTGTGGAGTAATCACTCCATGGACGAAGCGACATGGGAGAGCGAAGAATTCCTTCGCACTAACTACCCCGACTTTTTCACGTCGCATATTCGGTAATTTTCCACCGTCCTCTCTCTCATTTTCACCTTATAATCTCGGGACGAGATTCTTTTAAGGGGGGAAGAATGTAAGGGCCTCAGTTTTTGACACTCATTTGCAGTGTTCATCACCACACCACACACCTCATTTGAGCAAGAATGATGAACACAAATGAAGAGCAAGTAACAACTATCAACATGCTCATTAGAGAACAAACTTACACATTGCAAAAGTGGTATTTCCCACATGTGATATAGATGGGCTGGACATATGAAAACTCCTACACTTTGCTAAGGATGTCCATGCCAAGTTTCACCCAAATTCAAAACCTTTTTGAGGTCATTTTGGGTATAGTTAGGAAGAGGGCAGTTTGAAACTATATTCAAATTCAAACTATTTTCACCACTGAATTTAAAAGTGGAAGGCATATTCTCACTCAGCACATTTTTGTGAGCTCACACACCAATTTTCACTCCATTTGGAGTTGATCTTGACATGAGCTAAGGGGGAGAAATTCAAACTTTATTTGAATTTCAAACTGAACTTGTGCTGAAATTCATTCAAACCAAACCTCATTTGAACTTTGATCAATTCAAATGGCTCTTGGGTGAATAATTTGAATTGCCAAGGGTAGAATAGGGTTCACTGTTTACCACAGCTGTTAGGAATAAATTTCAGAGGTTAAAAGAGGAGTGGGACCCACATGTCAGCCTCTGCCTCAAAGCAAACCGACTGAACCACAGTTCAGTCGGTTCCCGGCAGCTGTGCGCGCGCGCCACCGAAGGGGGCAGCCGGCGCCAGCTCCTGCTGCGTGCCCCAAGCCGGAGACCAGCCGGCCGGGCTATTTATTCCCTCCCCGGCGTGCTTCAGTCACCATTTCCCCGAGCTACCGACGTGCACGACTGCTTTTCCCACTGCCATCACCGGCGCTCGAGTTCCTGCTTGATCAAGCCGATCGCAGCTCCCTCTTTCCATTCCAAGGTCCCAGCAAGGTACTAGCGACCATCCTCCATCCTTCCCATTGATAGAAATCGATTGAAACCGAGTGATATCGGCTGTGCCGAAAGATCAAACTCGGAACTGGAAACCGCCGCACCTCGGGCTCTCGTGGACAGCCCAACCTGGGCGTTGTCACGCCCGAGCCAAGGCACCCTTGGACGCGCAAGTGACCGGTGCTGCTCACCCCCGAGCCACAGCTCGAGTGGTTGCTCACCGGCGGCGAATTTCCACTTTTCCCCTTTCTGTGTGCAGAACGACCTTCGGGTACGATTCTGTGTAATTCGTGCTCTAGAAAGGATTAGAGGGCCTCAGGCCACTCCCACACGAGCTAGACACGGTAACGCACAAGTTGCCTTCACAACTCTGGGCCGGAGAACCTCTGTGCCCGGCGTTATTCAAGGTCTACTAATGGCGGAACGAACGGGGGGTATCGGGCGCACGGTGAGGACCTATTTTGGGCCTTCCCCGGGCTGCCCCGAGTTCATGTCGACCTTCTCTGAGGTCCACTGATGCTCCCCGACCGATTTCCCAAGTAGCTGAGGTACTAGGAGAGTTAGCCGACATGGCCGAAGTCGTTCCGATATGGCGGCTCGTCGCCGACCATGCTCCGGCCATTGTCATGAGCAGCTAACCCTAGAATCATGTTCTCCGAGTAAAAGTAGGCAGGGGCGGCCAGAATCAAGAAGTTTGGAGCTGTACAGCAGCCAGCGGCGAGCTCTCCGGCGAGGTCCCTCGGCGGCGTGGCGCGGGTGTCGCGAGGTTGAAGAAGGGGGTGGACCCCAGCTGTCAGCGGCCGATATTTTAAATCGGGATCCGGCTGCGGCCGGGATCGGGTGTGCTGGCGCGCAAAAGCCTTGTGGGCCGCGGTGTGCCATCGCTTCGGCGTGCGACGCGTGTCCCCTGGGCCCACGCGCGAGTTTAAACTTTTCCCCGATTTTCAGATTTCCTTCAAACTTCAAATCCTTATAACTTTGGCTAGAAAGCTCCAAACCGAGTGAACCAAATTTTGCTGGATTCAGCTCTCTGAGTACTTTCCAGAAAATCAAGTTTCACTTCATGAAATTCCTTAATTCTCCAGAATTAATTCCTTAAAGTTTAAACTGTTAGGAATTTTAACTGGAGAATCCTTTGGAGGAAAATCCTGAAATTTTGCTGTGATGTTCACCAAAATATCCTTGAGCTACCATAAAAATTTCAGATCCATTTGAGCTCATTTAGTCCACCTAATGGTGTGATTAGTAAAACTGTTCCAGAGAAAATAGAAAATGTTCAGAAACATTTTCAGAATTTTCTCTGAAATTGTTTAGCTCATATCTTTAGTTAGAGACTTCCAAATTAAGTGAGACCAACTCCATTAGAACCCTCTGAAAATCTAGTTTTCAGAAATTCATAGTTTGTCTCATGAAAATTCCTAGAACGCCCTAAGAGTTCCAATTAAGGTCAAGGACATAATTATTTGTGGAGGGCTCAAATGAGCTTTGCTGCAACTAAAACTTGACCAAGTCTTTGTTTAGGTTGTAGCCAAGCCACAGTAAAAATGTCACAGTCATTAGGTCTGTCTAGCAAGGATTATAGACTTCACAACTTCAAAGTTAATCCAAATGCATTTAAATTAATACATACATTGTTCTTATCATGTAGTCGCTAAGGTCGAGGAGGAACCCGAAGTCCTAGACTTCGTTACTCCGGAGGAACAGCTAGCCTACGACCAAGAGCAGCAAGGCAAGCCCCGGTTTGCATTAACCTTTTTACAAATTTTTATTGTTTTGAGCACATACTTGTTTCCCTTTGTTCATTGCATTAGAGTCTTGATTGGAAACCCAACTGCACAGCCAAGAAAACCATGGTTTGGGTTTAGGATTGCAAACCTCGTTAGCCACTGCATTGCTAGGATAGAGTAGGATTCGGTACAAGTCGAGTAGTTGGAACTACTCGCGAGAATAGGCTAGAGGCACATCGCTCGGGTAGAGATAGCACATGAAACACATGGCAAGAAAATGAGACCGAGCGGAGAGTAAGGGCAGCAGGACTTTGGGGCCTGTGTGCTGTAGCTCCGCTTGTGTCGATTGAGGACCGAGCCGTGTGCGGGCCTGTTGAACAAGCTAGAACAGTACCGAAGACCTACCGGCTATATGGGAACCGGGAAACTGATGTAACTCGGGTAGCTGGGTATTGAGGCATTGCCCGTCGTTCAGAGGGTAGGTTGAGAGCTCGAGGTGTAAATCAGCTGGCGGCACAGAGATGCGCGTGCAGGGACCTCTTGCTCGGGACGATGGGACCGGTTCAATATTTGGCTAACGGGTGAAAGGTAGTCGCGTACGGCGTCCGTGATGGTTGTTGTAGGCAACATCGAGTACGGGCGTACGCGACGGGTTATTCGGGTAACCCTGCAGGTGTAAATCGATTATAATCGCCGTCCCTCGCGGTCAGTGAGTACCACTTGTTCACTGTACCGTGACGTAGAAAGAACAGGCTAGTTACATGTTAAAATGTTGCTGATTGAAAGTTGGACATTGATTGTTAATGATATGCTGTAGTTTAGTGCTAACTAAAGTTCCTTTCAACTTTGGGCAAAGTACATGAGAGAAATGCGTTTCTTGTTTGATTGCGGCTCTCTCATGTGCCTTAGCGTAAAGTTCTCCACAACCTGCTGCTAAAACTTGAAAGCAAGGTTCTACTAATTAGGCGAGTCCTTGCAAATAATTTTTACCTCATGCAACCCATTACCCTCATGTAGAAGTTCCATGTTTAGGTGAGACGGGTCAGACTTGCTGAGCCTTCGTGCTCACTGCTTGTGTTTGAAGCTTTTGCAGGGTTTTATGAGGAAGGGACTCCCGAAGAGGAGACGGAACCCCAGGAGGGGAACCCCGTCGAGTGGGAGTCGTGCACGCCGCAGAGTTAGTGTGCGTGTGTGCTAGCAAGGACACGTTCGAGGGCTGAACGTGCACTTGATGCTTAGTCTACGCCCGCGAGTGTGGACTAAACTTATTTTGATGTAAACATGTTAATAAACTTGTTTATGTAATAAAGCTTCCGCTTCCGCTTGTACCTTTGACGTGTGTTATACGGTGCTGTGCAACGCAGCACCCCTCAGCGTGATCCTGGCTCGACAGGACCAGTGGGGTCGTGTCAGGATGTTCATCACACATACACATGTATTCCACAAACTGAAATTGACAATATAACCATGTACTAATAATGTTTAAGTACTTTATTTTATTGACTCAATGTCTCACTCATGAATATCCAACTTATTTAGCAGCGGAAGACTCTAAACGACAGCGGAAAATGGCTAAGACAGCAGGCTCCAACTTCAACTCCACAGGCATGTTGACGGTAGTGCGCACACCTAGTACTCCACATGTTCCTTGAAGTACTCTTCTCCTGTAGCTGATGTATATGTGGGAATGCAAGAGTGAGTACATGACGTAATTAGCAAGTGGGGGAAAAGTATGACATGTAGCTTACAACAAGGTAGGGAATAAAGAGGTTCATTGCAGCAAGCAAATTTTATTTCACAAACATGGTAAAAACAGCAACTGTTTCTAGGTGAGTTAAATCCCATCATAACCAAGTAATTCATCAACATTCCTTAAGCATAATTCACCATTTATCAAGCCTCAACCAGCCAATACTCTTTCTCAAGTTCATCTCATACTCATAAATATTCATAACCATCTCATTTTCATGGAACCGAAACCAAACTCATTTCCATGACCCAAAACAGTCCCAAAACCAATCCCAATGACCATACCCAAATAACCAATCCCAATATTTGCCTCTAATCATGGAAGTTGGCCAGGTGCTTGTAATCGGAAGCACGGCTATCATAATAGTTTTACACTTCGCAGAGGTGGCGCCACTTTACCCGTCGGTGTATGTCCAAGAGATCACAAAATAGCCTTTACAAAGGGGCTACAAGGATGTACGGACCCACTGAGGTTTCACCGGCAGGCTCAAATCTCCATTCTCCCACCCACGGGCTCCATCTTGTGCCATGCAGTTCCCAGGGCAGTCCTTCTCGACTCCCATTCCCCGCACCATCCAACGGTCCATTACAAGCTAGCAACACACCTAATTAGTCAGCTAAGCCACACCCATATTTGGCCTTGTGGTGGCACTGTTTTCTTGGCATGTGCTCGCATGAACCGGTCCTTAGATCTACGGCAAGGAAACCACCATCTCATTTAGCAACATCCACGAACCAATCTCGCCTTGATCTCCTCGATTTCATGCTCATTAACATCATCAAGTTATCATCATCGGTATTCATGAATGCAGTAGCTAACCATATTTTATTTCAGCTTCCCGTATCCCATAAGTTAAGCGAAGCAAAAAGGAAAAACAACCATACCCGACTCATCAACTTCCCTGGTGACAAGGATGTTTAACAAAACTAGTAAACTCCTATATAAGGGTGTCCCATCAAGTTGACTCAAGCATACGAGTTTTCGCAAGCAAAACAATTTTGAAAACATGGGGTCAATATGGTCAAGGGGCACTTGCCTTGCTCCCGTGGTTCGTGTTACTCAAGCGTCTCGAAGTCTTGGTGCTGTAGTTCCTCATAGATGGCCTCTTGAGCTTGTCCTTCTACTCACGACCATGCACATACAAAATTTACAGCAATCAATTATCATGCACAAACTTTACTCAAGATGCAATCAGGTGAATGAATGCAATTCCTATGGTGTAGTTTTATAAAACCAGTTTGTACCTGTTCTTGCATGTTTTATAGGCTTTCATGGGGTTTTATGACAATCAAGGTTGCTGGGATCAAGTGTGGACGTGGTGATGATATTGACACAAGGTATAGATCAATTCCACCGTCAAAATTTGACCAAAACATGGTCTGTCCACATGCAGAAGTTTCTGCTCGAAGGGGGCGAAGAAAACAGGTGCGTAGAAACAGCGGCAACACTGTAAGGGGGGTAACGAAGACCTACCTCACTTCTCCCTTGCGACAGGGCCTTCCTCCTAGCAATGGCAGCAGCGGAGGATTTTCCGTGGAGAATTATGGGGCTGCGGATAGGCAGAACGTCGGAGGCTTCTTCTCCGGCGACGGCGAGGCGTGACGAGGCTTGACGGCAGCCAAATTCCGGCAAGGGGTGGGGGACTCGACGACTTGGCAGGAAGGGGGCGCAACTTGCAGCAGGGAGGGGGGCGGCGGCCAAAAAGAAAGAGGTGTGCGGCTGGGGGGGTTATATTTATAAGGGGGGGGAGAGTCCTAGGGGTGGGGAACAAAAGAGTCCTAGAGGTGGGGGACTAACCAAAGAGTCCTAAACGTGGGGGACTAACCAAAGAGTCCTAGAGGTGGGGGACTAGGGTTCCACCCTAATGGGCTGCGGACAAGTAGGGTGTTCCCAATTAGGGTGCCCCCCCTAATTTCATGCGGCCAATTTGGGGAAATGCCCCCCAAATGTGGGGGAAATTCCACCTAGGGGGATTTTGGGGAATTTGAGGAAAATCAGGAAAATTGGAAAAAATTTGGAAAGATTGGGGAAGGGGGAAAGTTGGGGAAAAATTGGGGTGGCCTAAGCTATTTTATTTATTTTATTTGCTTCTATATGCCTCTCTTTATTTCATGTTCATTTTAAATGCTTTTCATATGAATATGTATGCAATGCATGTTAGTGAAATTGATGGTGTTACACATTTCATATCATTTCCTTTTCCACCTCACATTGCATTTAAAAAACCATTAGAATAGGATTTAAATTGAATAAATGATGCACAGTAATAATGTTATGCATTTACATAAGTTGAAATGATGAATAGTTGCTCTGTTTTATTTATCTTTAGTCCATTGTATACAACTTAGTATTCTCCAAATATTGAGTTTACTGGTTTGGAATTACGTTACCTTGAACTTAGAATTTATAGGTAGCATAAGCTTACATCTAATTCTAGGTTGTTGTGAGATATGATATAGCAATTGAGCTGCTAAATCTTAATCAAGGTGAAACTTAATATCCATAGAAATACAAATTAGTTCAAATTTGGAAGTTTCCTCACTTTATTAGAATTTCCTACAAGAGCCATATGATATTATCACTAGATAAAACCATATGCATATGCTATTTGCTTTCACATTGAACCTAGTCAAACTAGTATAGACCTATGTGAGATTCTTTGCATACTCCTATGATTAAGATATCACGTGCACATGCTAAACTTCTACACTAGAAGTTAGCAATTTATCCATCATACCACTCCACAACAAAAGATACTCCATATTTTTCATGTCAAACACTCTCTTAGAATTTTGTGAAAGAAGGAGTAAAAGACATGGCTACAAGAAAAAGAAAAAGGAAATGCATGCTCACAATACATGAGCATGAGAAAAAAAAGATAGAAAAAAACAATAAATATAAAGTAACCATGTTTCATCCTTACAATAAAGAGAGTCCACAAAAATAAGTTATCTTCCATTCCCACATATCATCCATCACACATGCACATCTTGATCTAGAGTATGATTTGTTTTCTCCTAAGGCTTACTATTTTGACTTAACAAAATATGTTATGTAAATATGCCTACTCTTGTTCCCTGCCAAGCTCCACAAAGGCCATATTTATAGGTAGGATCAAAAGAGGCAAAGCCTTGATGAGAAAAATCCACATACAAATAGGAGTGATTGAGAGTATCATTAGAGGAAACTTGAAAATTAAAAGTCATTTGAAATTCTCTGGACTTTAAGTGCTTGATTTGTTGTTCTAGCTTTCAACCACCCAAGAAGAGGAGAAGGCATACGTCCCATATTGACTAAGGTAAAGGTGAGTACCAATGCTGTCACACCCGGTTTCTCCGAAGAACAACCGAGTGAATATCACATGTATGTCAGGATCATTTTCTCATACATGTGATGCCAAATAGTGAAGCATCATTTATTACAAGCCAGGTGTCGAATATAATATGTCTTACAAAGCATACGTCTCGATGGACGATAATAAGTTCATAACATGTAAATAAACTAGCAGCAGAATATTATTCTTGGGGGCTCCGTCACAGACGTTGCCCATGGGACTCCATGAACCTAGAATCCTTCTTCGGGTCCGAAGTCTTGATCATTAAACACCACATCATCCCCTTGACCTGAGCAGCAATTTAAACCAACAAATATGCAAGGTTGAGTACCGTTGGTACTCAGCAAGTGTGGGAAAGTTAGGTCATGCATGGCTAGAACAAGGAGAGGTTGAACTCATGATTAAAGCACTACGCAATTAATACCTATCACCTTAGCTATTAAGCACCTACATTACTACATAGGTGAAATGGTCCCAATCTCCCATCCCATCATCATAATCAAATAACCATAACATCATTTACAATGTTAAGCTCCCCGCTTAACATCCACAACCTCCAAGCTCATCATATTCTAATCATGAATAAGTCCAAGCCGCTCTTGACCGTGAGCACGGCCGTCATGACAGTTTTGACTCTGCAGAGTTTGCACCACTGTACCCACATGTAGTGATTTCATCCCCCGTTGCCGGGTGGACTAAAAGAACCTCCATTATGCCAGTGGCTACGAACCACATTCACACTTCCCAGGTGTGGAGCCAGGAGATCACTACGAAGCCTTTACAAAGAGATTCCCGACGAGCATGGGCCCACTGAGGTTTCACCCCTAACAGCATACAAGAGGCTCCAACCCCGCTGCAGTGGCCCCCTCTTGACCCTTGCGGTTCATATGGTAGTCCAGCTGACACCTACTCCCCGCACCATCTAACACACCCATACTACGCCGGGGATACACCTAATTAATTGTCCAAGCTGCCCCATCTCAGCATGTGGTTGGCACGGTAAAGCCAGGTTACATGCTCCATGAACCGGTCCTTAGGATCCAGGCAAGTACTAAACACAAACCCGAGTCTCGTGCACCCAGCACCAACCAAATCATCCAACTTGCCTCGATCCCTACCTCTACATAACTCATAATGTCTCATTCAAGAGTAAGGTAAATAAATTGATGATCTCATATCCTAAATATCCCATTCTAAGCATGGCTAAGCATAAGCATGTAAATAAATGATATGATAAAATAAATCCCAACCCAAGCTACAAGGAAACAAGATAATGCAATTCTAGGGAAACTTCCTAGCATGGGTTTCATATTTCAATTGACAATGCAAATAATTCTATCTACACATCCTAGCATAGGATCAAAGTGGTCAAGGACACTTGCCTTCTTCCTGCTGCTCTGGGAATGGAAAGTCTTGATCTTGGAAGGGAAGAACTTGCTCTGGGGCAGGTTCTACTCATGCCAACACACATAGCAAAAGAAAATAACAATCCATAAGACATAGTTCACACTTTCACTCCACACATACATACATATGATAGTCATTCACATTTCTAAGTGTTGTGGTTACTCTAGATGTGTTGATTTTTAGCCTACATGCACTTTTAAACATATGTATATGATTTCTAACTTTTGTATTCAGATTTCTGTTTACACACTATATATTGATTTCCAATTTAAACAAATTATTTAATACACTCTTTAGCTACCAAGTTTGCATGGAAGGTAATTTCCTACTCCCAAATGGGTTTTCAGATCTTCTACCAAATCCTAAACTGAAGTCTTTGGATTTGGAGACTTCATTTATCATTTTCTAGTTATGCATTCCTATTTTCATATATTTTCCAGATTTATTTTCTATGCCTAAAAGTGAGTTTTAATATTAAATAGTAGGGCATATCATCTAAATAGAATAGGTTCTGATCTAAAATATTAAATAATATATTTTGGAACTTCTCCTCTGATGTGAACTAATTTAAATTTATTTTACCAATTTTCAGAATTCTTTCCTAGCCTAAAATATGTTTCTATAACTAATAAATATGAACAATCAACTAGACAGATTCATTTCAGCTTAAAATCTATTTTTAACTCATTCTAAAGTTTTCCAAGTGCTAGGAGAGTTTAAATTTGAATTTACAATGTGTTTGCCTCACCTTTTAAATTTTAAATCCTAATCACATATTCAAATTCCTAAATTTAATATCATATAGGGTTAAAAAGGTAAACTCACCCCACTACAGGGTCTATTATATTATTTCATAAATTTCCAGGGGTCTAACTACACATAACAGAGGGGTTTTCCTAATTTTTATTAAGTCCAGGGGCTAAAACTGATTTTTTAAATGAATTTACATGAATTTCTGAAGTTCCAGGGGCTAGATCAGAAGTTTCCGGGGCTAGCTCGTGTTTTCTGAGATCCCCAGGGGGTAGCGCGTAAGAATCCCGGCCTTTACAATGCGGGGCTGATGTGGACCGTCCGATTTAAAGTGGACGGCTCAGATTAGATCATCGAACCGGTACTCGCGGGTTTTAATTCTACCGCGCGATTTAAAATAGACGGCGCATAAGCGGCCACGTCACTCTGGCCATGCGCGGGCGGTGCTGCCCGGCGGCGCGTGGCCGCGGGAGGCGGCGATCTCGCCGGAAAACTTCGGATCTTCGTCTATTCTTCCTAAAACTGGGATTTCATGGCATAGATCGGTAGAGGGGAGGTCGGGGATCTCACTCGGGGTTTTTCTTGAGCTTGGAGGTCCTGGAAGGCGGTCGGCGACGAGGTCTGAGATGGAATCACTGCGGTGCTCGTCGGAGCTGTGTCTAGAGCGCAAACCACCGAGTCTTCTGCAGCTGCGTGATTCCCCGGAGGCGGTTTAACACGATCGGCGCGTTAGATCGGAAAATCCAAGCAGAGATCGAGAGAAAACGGTGATCGGAACTTCGGTTCTCACCGGGAGGAAAAACAGCCGATCGTGGTGGAAAAACGGGGCCATGCCGGCATTTTTATAGACGAGGGAGGGCGGCGTGTCTGTTTGGATCGAGCCGGAGTCGTCCGGGACCGGGAGTCGGGCTGGGGACGCGGATTTCCGGAGTCGGTTGCGATCGGGCGCGGGGAAGAGTCCGGCTGTTGGTGCGAGCGGGAGGTGAGGGATGACACGCAGGCCCCACGTGTCAGTGAGGAAGAGAGAGAGGAGCACGCGACTGCGGGCTGGCGCGGGGGCGGGTGGGCCAGCTGGTGGGTTTCGGCCCACTGGCCGGGGGTTTTGTTTTTTCTTTTTCTTTTTCTTTTCTGTTTTGAGTTGAATTTGAATACCAATTTGAATTTGAATTTCTGCACCACATGCAATACGTCCAAAAATTTTTAAATTCCCCTCTTAACAGGTTTTGGGGTGTTACAAATGCCAATTTATTCAACACAAGGTAGAATATTTTGTTATGCACTTGGTACTAATGAAAAGTAGAACATTGTAGCAATTACTGTTCAACAATTTAAGTCTTGACCTTTGCTTCGGGACGAGAAAAGGATAAGCTTGGGGGAGTTTGTTGACGGTCATTAAGTACTAATTTCAACCATCAATATTACTTAATATTGTGAAGGAATAAACATTTCTTGCACGCATTACCCCTTGCAAATAGCGTAGTTCCACTTGTACCTTGGAAGAATTGTGCATGCAGGGAATATGTGCAGAATTGAAGAGGATTTAGGGTAACAATCCTAAAATATACACTTCTAGCCAATTAGAGGATGACACATGGCAGTCCATGGATCTAATGGCCCACTTACAGGAGTATCCGAGGGATTCCAACGCGTATCACTCGGTAAACACCTGAGGGCCCACCTGGAAGCCACCCGGAGGAAGCATACCGACGTTGGGGTCACCGAGGGTCAGTTGAACCCATGGTTCGGCCGACCTAGTCCTGCCCCCAAACTCGGTCATCCTCCATGTGTTGACTCTCTGTAGCTCCTTGAACATGGTTCTGGTTGATTCGCGCACATATTCTGGCAGGAACCGACCTCAACTCATGTATAAATAGGACCCCATACCCCTCACTTCTCACATACACCACTTGAGTAATACTCTCTTGTATACACACTCATTCCAAGTCTCTAGTATAGGTTGTAGGAAGGAGCCTCTAGTTCCCAAGTCTAATTTGGGAAAGGTATGGCTCATGTATCTTATTGATAATATTAGTTTTCTTTTATTCATATAGTGACGCCCGGTCCCATAAAACACAGAACCCAGCTAATGCATATGTGTGCCCAGGATGTTCATCACACATACACATGTAATCCACAAACTGAATTCAGAATATAACCACAAATAATAGGGTTTAAGTACTTTATTACATCAATCTCTAACTTATTCTTGCAGTGGAAGTCTCTAACTTATTCTAGTAGCAGAAGTCTCTAAATGATAGCGGAAGCAAACTAAGCACGGCAGCGCCTCCATCATCAATTCCACAGGCAAGTTGACGGTAGATCGCACGCCTTGTACTCCATATGGTCTTCAAAGTACTCCTCTCCTGTTGCTGATGTTTGTATGATAATGCAAGGGTGAGTACATGTCGTACTCAGCAAGTGCGGGAAAAGTATGACATGTAGCTTACAACAAGATAGGAATAAAAAGGCTCATTGCAGAAAGCAAAGCTTATTTCACAAACATGATAAAAACAGCAACTATCTTTAAGTGAATTTAATCCCAACATATATTCAAGTAAAACAGCAACATACCTCCATCATAATTCACCACTTATCATGTCTCAATGTAACACCCCAAAATCCTGTTAAGAGGGGAATTTAAAATTTTTTGGACGTGTTGCATGTATTGCAAAAATTCAAATTGAAACTGGAATTCAAATTAAACTCAAAACAGAAAAGAAATAGAAAAAGAAAAAAGGAAAACAGAAAAAAACCGGCCAGTGGGCCGAAACCCAGCAGCCGGCCCACCGATCCCGCGCCAGCCCGCAGCCGCGCGCGCCCCCTTCTTCCCACTGACATGCGGGGCCCGCCAGTCTTTCTTCTTCCTCGCGCTCGGCCGGACTCTCTCACCCCGAATTAAAACCGATCCGGATTCCTGCGTATCCCAGCCGAATTTCGTTCGTGGGCGACGCAAACTCGATCACAACCGAACGCCGCCCTTCCCCCCCCCCCCCCCCCCCCCCCCCCCGTATATAAAAACCCCGGCATCGTCCCGTTTTCCCCACGATCTGCCGATTTTCTCTCCGGTGAGAACCCGAGCCCCTCCGGCGAATTCTGGCCGATCTACGCTCGTGAATTCCGATCTAACTCGATGGTCTTGATCCACCGCCTCCGGAGAACCTCGCAGGTACAGAAAACGTGGTGGTTTGCGGTTCAAACACAGCGCCGACGAGCCTCACCGTGAATTCACCACGGACCTCGTCGCCGACCGCCCACCAGGACCTCCGAGCTCAAGAAAACCCCCGAGGTGAGATTCCCGACCACCCCTCTACCGATCTATGCCATAAAATCACAGTTCTAGGAAGAATTTACGAAGATCCAAAACTCTCCGGCGATATCGCCGCCTCCCGCCGCCGTGCGCCGCCGGGCAGCGCCGCCCGCGCTCGATCAGAGCGACGTGGCCGCTTGTGCGCCGTTTATTTTAAATCGCACGGTAGAGTTTAAATCCCCGCGTACCGGTTCGACGTTATAATCTCAGCCGTCTGTTTTAAATCGTACGGTCCACGTCAGCCCCGCGTTATAAAGACTGGAATTCTTACGCGCTACCCCCTGGGGTTCTCAGAAAATAAGAGCTAGCCCCGGAAACTTCTGATCTAGCCCCTGGAACTTCAGAAAATCATGTAAATTCATTTAAAAATCAGTTTTAGCCCCTGGACATAATAAAAATTAGGAAACACCCCTCTGTTATGTGTAGCTAGACCCCTGAAAATTCTTAAAATAATATTATAGACCCTGTAGTGGGGTGAGTTTACCTTTTTAACCCTATTTGATATTAAATTTAGGAAATTGAATATGTGGTTAGTATTTAAAATTTAAAAGGTGGGACAAACATATTGTCAAATTCAAATTAAAAACTTTCCCAATACTTAGAAAACCTTGGAGTGAGATAAAAATAGATTTTTGGCTGAAATGAATCTGTTTAATTGATTATTCACATTTATTAGTTAGAGGGACACATTTTTAAGTAGAGAATAATTCTGAAAATTAGAAAAATAAATGTAAAATAGTTTACATCAGAGGAAAAGATCAAAAATATATTATTAACTATTTTGGATCAGAACCTATTCTGTTTAGATGATTTGTCTTACTATTTTCATAATAAAGTATACATTTAGGCATAGGAAGTAAATTTGAAAATATAGCAAGCTAGGTATAAATAATTAGAAAATGATAAATGAAGATTCCAAAATCCAAATAATTCAGTTTAGGGTTGGTAGAAGTTCTGAAGACACATATGGAGTAGGAAAATACCTTTCATGCATACTTGGTAGCTAAAAGGTGTAGTAATTGAATATAAGGAATTTATTTAAATTGGAAACTCGTATATATAGTATGCAAGTATAAATGTGAATACAAAAGTAGGAATCATATACACATGACTAAAAGTGCATGTAAGCCAAAGATTAACACACATAGAGTAACCACAACACATAGAATTTGTGAATGACTTTTATACATGTGAATGTGTGGTTTGTATGAAGTGGAAGTGTGAATTATGTCTTATGGATTGTTGTTTTTCTTTTGCTATGTGTGATGGTATGATGTAGAACCTGCTCCAGAGCAAGTTCTTCCTTTCCAAGATCAGGACTACCCATTCCAAGAGCAGCAGGAAGGAGGCAAGTGTCCCTGACCACTTTGATCCTATGCTAGGATGTGTAGATAGAATTATTTGCATTGTCAAATGAAATATGAAACCCATGCTAGGAAGTTTCCCTAGAATTGCATTACCTTGTTTCCTTGTAGCTTGAGTTGGGATTTATTTTATCATGTCATTTATTATTATGCATATGCTTAGCCATGCTTAGAATGGGATATCTGGGATATGGGATCATCAGTTTATTTTTACCATACTCTTGAATGAGATATTATGAGTTATGTAGAGGTAGGGATCAAGGCAAGTTGGATGTTTTGGTTGGTGCTGGGTGCACGAAACTCGGGTTTGTGTTTAGTACTTGCCTGGATCCTAAGGACCGGTTCATGGAGCATGTAACCTGGCTTTACCGTGCCAACCACATGCTGAGATGGGGCAGCTTGGCCAATTAATTAGGTGTATCCCCGGCGTAGTATGGGTGTGTTGGATGGTGCGGGGAGTAGGTGTCAGCTGGACTACCATATGAACCGCAAGGCTCAAGAGGGGGCCACTGCAGCGGGGTTGGAGCCTCTTGTATGCTGTTAGGGGTGAAACCTCAGTGGGTCCATGCTCGTCGGGAATCCATTTGTAAAGGCTTCGTAGTGATCTCCTGGCTACACACCTGGGAAGTGTGAATGTGGTTCGTGGCCACTGGCAAAATGGAGGTTCTTTTAGTCCACCCGGCAACGGGGGATGAAATCACTACATGTGGGTACAGTGGTGCAAACTCTGCAGAGTCAAAACTGTCATGACAGCCGTGCTCACGGTCAAGAGCGGCTTGGACTTATTCATGATTAGAGGAGTGGTGGTTTTGGAAGTTGTGGATGTTAAGCGGGGAGCTTAACATTGGAAATGATGTTATGGTTATGACGATGGGATGGGAGATTGGGACCATTTCACCTTTGTAGTAATGTAGGTGCTTAATAAGCTTAGGTGATAGGTATTAATTGCGTAGTGCTTTAACCATGAGTTCAAACTCTCCTTGTTCTAGCCATGCATGACATAACTTTCCCACACTTGCTGAGTACCATCGGTACTCAACCTTGCATATTTGTTGGTTTATATTGCTGCTCAGATCAAGATAATGAGGTGGTGTATAATGATCAAGACTTTGGACCCGAAGAAGGTTTCTAGGTTCATGGAGTCCCCCGGGCAACGCCTGTGACGGAGCCCTCAAGAATAATATTACGCTGATAGTTTATTTACTTGTGATGAACTTATTATTGTCCATCGAGACTTTTGCTATGTAAGACTTATTTATATTCGACACCTGGCTTGTAATAAATGATGCTTCACTATTTGTCATCACATGTATGAGAAAATGATCCTGGCATGCATGTGATATTCACTTGGTTGTTCTTCGGAAAAACCGGGTGTGACAGAAGTGGTATCAGAGCCAAGGTTGCCCGTAGGAACGTGGACCTAGGTAGAAATGGACATATTTAAGGGCCCTATTTTCTTAAAATCTATTTTTCAAGGTGTGTGTTGAAAAGTGTTATTTAATGGAGTCACTTTCTTCATCTTACCCCAACTTTCATTCAGAATAGGATTTTTGTTTAAAAGTTTATCTAACCTAAGTTTAAATGCTTTCTGTTTTAGATGGTTCACATGATTCGCACCGCTCGCAAGTCCACAGGAGGGAGATTTCCCGTAGTTGCCCTTGCCCAGAGAGAGGAGATCCGTCCGGTGACGTACCTTTCCTACGGATTGGCAGTAGGAGGCTTGTTGCGCCGTCTTCGACGTATGCTCCAAGCCGCCGGCAATACGGGCAAGATAATCATACACTATAGCTCTAATAGGACGATCCGTGAAAAGAGGGAAGAATGGAGTTCAGAGATGAGGATTATCCACGAAAATCAGCTGCTTAAGATCCACCGCTCTCCAGCTTGTCGAGCGACACAGGTCGATGCGGAGAAGGATGTCACCTGGGAGGCCATCACCTGCCAGAGTCATATCTATCGTCGCCACCTGGACAGGACTGAGTACATGTATGTCCTCCAGCGTGAGAGTGGTACCACGGAGTACAAGTACCCGCCAGTGCAGCAGGGGACTTCCCATGAGCACATGGACCTGTGCTTGGAGGATGCTGCTATGCTTAGCACTCGACTGCTGGAGTGTTAGCAGGAGCTTCAGGATGTTCGTGACATCCTGAATGAAACCGAGGCGTTGCTTCGAGCCTGCTTGAGGGCGAGAGAAAGAGGAGATAGGAATGAACTGTGTGTCACCGTGAATGATACATGGACTCCGGACTCCCCAGATCGCCGGGCGATCAGGCGTCGTCGCACTTCTCCACCAGCAGCCTCCCCACCCAAAGTAGAGTCAGAAGATAGCCGCAATAATGAGGAAGATCCCGAGGAGCCAGCTCAGGAATACGAGTAGTGTAGAGTCTTCCCCTTAGTTAGCAAGATGTCGAATAGTCGAGTCGTTACCTTAGTAAATGGTGTGTTAATGCTTGGTGTGTGACGTGAGTTGTGGAAGCCATGAGCAAGTGTCCACAACCTCGTCTTCAGATTGTTTTGCTTTGGTGTGTGAACCCACATGAAATAATAGTGCATTTATTTTTGTGAGACATGAACCCCCAGAAAGTATAACAAAACATCAACACTTCAAAGTAAAAACAAGTGAAAGTAGTAAGATGATACGTGATGCTTTAAATTAACATTGGTTGATCATGCCAGATGGCCGGAAGAGGAAAGGGTCATGCTGCCAACCCTGCCAACAACAACGATGAGGCCTGCAACCCTCATCTTTCTGGGAGCCAAGACAGGGGTGGACGCCGTGAAGGAGTGGATCCCCTCCACCAAATGTTGAGAATCAAAATCAGCTCGTCCAGAACTTGACTCAAGTGGTGGCCAACTTGCATCAAGTCCCACCTCCACAAGCTGCACCACGCCAACCAAGGTTGAGTGAGTTTCTAGGAACTCAACCTCCAAAGTTTGCAAGTGCTGCTGAACCTCTGGAGGCAGACGATTGGCTAAAGACCATTGAGAGCAAGATGAGGATCATACAGTGCCAAGGGTATGAGAGGGTGCTGTTTGCCTCTCATCAATTGCATGGACCTGCTGCTGATTGGTGGACCGCCTACATGGCCGCCCATCATGACCCTGAGAACATCACTTGGGAAGAGTTCAAGCGTAGCTTCCGCAACCATTACATACCAACAGGTGAACTAAAAAAAAAAGGAAAGAGTTCTTGGGACTGCAGCAAGGTAACATGACTGTGGGGGAATACCTCGCTTTACCCAACTCTCCCGTTATGCCCCACGGGACATAGAGACTGATGAGCAGAAACAAGATTGTTTCGTGGAAGGACTTACCGCAGAAATGCAGTGTGCAATGTCCTCAAATGAGTATGAAAGCTTCCAAAAGATGGTGGACGGAGCGTTTGTGGTAGAAAGGAAGCTGAAGGCCTTGGAAAATGAGAATAAGAGGAAGGCCGGGTGGTCACATCAAGCCTCAGGGAGCAACACCCGCCCACGTCTGATGCAGCAATCCGCAGGGCAGACGAACCGTGCTGCGGTACCCTACTCAGCACCAAGAGGGTACAACCCGAACTACAGGCCTCCGGCAGCACCAGCACAGCCACAACGTCAGTTTGTACAGCAGCCTCGCCCTACATATCAACCTCGACCAGCAGTGCAAGGACCCCCAAACCAACCCCAAGACAACAAAGGCCAGGCACCTAAGGTTGGGGTGCAATGTTTTAGCTGTGGGGAAGTGGGGCACTACGCCCATAAGTGCCCGAAGAAGAAGCCCACGCAGCCACAACAGCAGAATGTAATAAGAGGACGGGTGAACCACGTTACCATGGAGGAAGCGCAAGAGGCACCGGACGTGGTAGTTGGTAAGTTTCCTGCCAATTTACACCTCGCAACCCTGTTGTTTGATTCTGGTGCTACCCACTCGTTCATTGCCCAAGGGTTTGTTAAGAAGCATGACCTAGCAACAACACAAATGAATCATATGCTAGAGTAAACTCTCCAGGTGGAGAAATAAGGACAAGACAAGTGTGTCCCAAAGTGAACCTAGACATTAATGGGGTAGTATTTACTGCTAACCTCATCGTGATAGATTCACAAGGGATAGATATTATCTTGGGTATGGATTGGTTGACCAAACATAAAGGAATCATCCATTGTTCGACCAGAACGGTGGAACTAACGCACCCTAGTGGCACAAAAATAAAGTTTATAACAATACAAGAGCCAAGGAGGGACGTTAAATTAAATCAAGTTGAGGTGAAAGTTGAGGAGATCAGGACCATCAGGGAATATCCAGATGTTTTTCCAGAGGAGTTGCCAGGTATGCCTCCCGATCATGAAGTGGAATTCGCAATTGAGCTAGTGCCCGGAACCGCCCCGATATACAAGAGACCTTATCGGATGGACTCCAAGCAGCTGGGAGAACTCAAGGATCATTTGAGAGAGTTGATGGAGAAGGGGTATATTCGTCCTAGTTTCTCACCTTGGGGAGCTCCGGTCATATTTGCCCCCAAGAAAGACGGAACCCAAAGGTTATGCGTGGATTACCGTGCCTTGAATGAGGTAACCATCAAGAACAAGTACCCATTACCCCGCATTGAAGACTTATTTGATCAGTTGAGGGGAGCTTGTGTGTTCTCGAAAATTGATCTCAGGTCGGGATACCACCAACTCAAGATAAGGCAATCTGATATCCCCAAGACAGCTTTCGTATCTCGGTACGGACTGTATGAATACACTGTCATGCCTTTCGGGCTAACTAATGCCCCGGCATACTTCATGTATCTCATGAACAAGGTATTCATGGAATATCTGGACAAATTTGTGGTGGTTTTCATAGATGACATTCTCGTCTTCTCCAAAGGTGAAGAAGAACATGAGAAACATCTAAGGTTGGTGTTACAGAGGCTGAGAGAACACCAACTATATGCCAAGTTGAGCAAGTATGAGTTTTGGCTGAAAAGAGTTCCCTTCATAGGACATATAATCTCGGAGGGAGGAATCTCCGTGGATCCCGCCAAAATCGAGGATATACAGAAGTGGAAGACCCCTAAAAATGTCGGGGAAGTTCAAAGCTTCTTGGGATTGGCTGGATACTATCGACGGTTTATTGAGGGATTCTCTAAGATCTCGAGACCCCTTACCAAACTGTTGGAGAAGGGAATCACATTCACATGGACGCCACAGTGCGAGACGAGTTTTCAGGAGTTAAAGGAGAAATTGACAACAGCCCCAGTGCAAGTTATGCCAGATATGCAGAAGAACTTTACGGTGTACTGCGATGCCTCTGGAAACGGGTTGGGATGTGTTCTCATGCAAGAAGGGCATGTCGTGGCTTATGCATCCCGACAACTCCGTAAGCACGAGAAAAACTATCCTACACATGACCTAGAACTAGCTGCAGTGGTACACGCATTGAAAATTTGGCGGCACTATTTGATGGGGAAGAGGACAGAGATATATACGGATCATAAGAGTTTGAAGTACATTTTCATACAGCCAGATCTCAACCTCAGACAAAGGAGATGGTTAGAGCTAATCAATGACTTTGATGTGGGCATCAACTATCATCCTGGGAAAGCAAACGTCGTGGCCGATGCTTTAAGTCGGAAAGTGCAGGCCAATAAGTTGAGCTTGAAGGACATGCCTTCAGAATTGAAGGACGAGATTATAAGGCTCAATCTATGCCTTGTGAATAGTGGTGAAGCCATCGCCATGGAAGTGGACTCCACACTAGAGCAAGACATACGCGATGGTCAAAAGAACGACGAGAAGATACAAGAAATCAGGCAACTCATCAAGGAAAATAAAGCTCCTGGTTTCAGAGAGGATGAATAAGGTACGGTGTGGCACGGGAAAAGAATCTGTGTGCCTGAAGTAAAAGAGATTCGTGAATTGATTTTGAAGGAGGCTCACGATTCCGACTATTCCATCCATCCTGGGACTACGAAGATGTACCAGGACCTCAAGAGCAGGTATTGGTGGTATGGCATGAAGCGAGATGTCGCGGAACATGTTGCCCTATGTGACACTTGTCAGTTGGTGAAAGCAGAACATCAACGACCCACGGGATTATTGAAACCACTCAAAGTGCCTGAATGGAAATGGGAAGAAATCGGTATGAATTTCATAGTGGGATTGCCTAGGACCCAATCAGGATATGATTCAATATGGGTCATCATCGACAGGCTAACCATGGTAGCTAATTTCATCCCCGTGAAAGAAAGCTACAGCGGATCCAAATTGGCAGAATTGTACATGTCAAGGATCGTGTGTTGCCATGGAGTGCCAAAGAAGATAGTGTCGGATCGAGGGACACAGTTCACCTCAAGGTTCTGGCAGAAGTTGCATGAAACCATGGGAACCCATCTGAACTTTAGTTCTGCCTATCATCCCCAAACTGATGGGCAGACGAAAAGAACCAATCAGATTCTTGAGGATATGCTGAGGGCATGTGCACTCAAAAACAATCGGAGTTGGGACAAGAACTTACCGTATGCGGAATTCTCCTATAACAACAGCTATCAAGCTAGTATGAAGATGTCACCGTTTGAAGCTTTGTATGGGAGGAAATGCAGAACTCCCCTATTTTGGAACCAAACAAGGGAAAGTAAAGTGTTTGGTCCCGAAGTACTACAAGAAGCCGAGGCGAAGGTGAGGGAAATTCGCAACAACTTGAGGATAGCACAGACACGCCAAAAGAGCTATGCTGATGTACGAAGAAGAGAGCTCGTTTTCAACGTGGGAGACTATGTCTATCTCAAGGTGTCCCCTATCCGAGGACTTCATCGGTTCAAGGTGAAAGGGAAGTTGTCACCTCGATACATCGGACCCTTTCAAGTTCTGGAGAGGAAAGGCGAAGTGGCGTATCAACTAGAATTACCGGCTCGCCTATCGGATGTGCACGACGTATTCCATGTGTCACAACTCAAGAAATGCCTGAGGACGCCTGAAGAGGTGTTACCCATGAATAAAGTGGACGTAGCTGAGGATTTGTCTTATGCCGAGCAACCATCCAAGATTTTGGAGACAATGGAACGCCTCACCAGAAATAAAAGAATCCGGATGTGCAAGGTGCAGTGGAAGCATCACTCAGAAGAGGAAGCCACCTGGGAGCGAGAAGATGAGCTTAAGGCACAATTTCCGGAATTGTTTTCTTAGAACCACCAATCTCGAGGATGAGATTTCTTTTAAGGGGGGTAGAGCTGTAACACCCCAAAATCCTGTTAAGAGGGGAATTTAAAAATTTTTGGATGTGTTGCATGTATTGCAAAAATTCAAATTCAAACTGGAATTCAAATTAAACTCAAAACAGAAAAGAAATAGAAAAAGAAAAAAGGAAAACAGAAAAAAACCGGCCAGTGGGCCGAAACCCACCAGCCAGCCCACCGATCCCGCGCCAGCCCGCAGCCGCGCGCGCCCCCTTCTTCCCACTGACATGCGGGGCCCGCCAATCTTTCTTCTTCCTCGCGCTCGCGCCCGCGCTCGACCGGACTCTCTCACCCCGAATCAAAACCGACCCGGATTCCTGTGTATCCCAGCCGAATTTCGTTCGTGGGTGACGCAAACTCGATCACAACCGAACGCCGCCCTTTCCCCGTCTATAAAAACCCCGGCATCGTCCGGTTTTCCCCACGATCTGCCGATTTTCTCTCCGGTGAGAACCCGAGCCCCTCCGGCGAATTCTGGCCGATCTACGCTCGGGAATTTCGATCTAACTCACTGGTCTTGATCCACCGCCTCCGGGGAACCTCGCAGGTGCAGAAAACGCGGTGGTTTGCGGTTCAATGTAACACCCCAAATTTTTAGTCAAAACTCAAATTTTGATTCAGAACCATAAACCATGTTCAGAGGGGAATTTAGAAATTTTTGGACGTGTTGCATGTTTTGCAAAAATTCAAATTCAAACTGGAATTCAAATTAGACTCAAAACAGAAAAGAAATGGAAAAAGAAAAAGGAAAACCGGGAAAAAACTGGCCAGTGGGCCGAAACCCCAGCCGACCCAGCAAACCCCCGCGCAGCCCGCCCCCGCGCGCGCCGCGCTGCCCCTCGCTGACGGGTGGGACCCGCCTGTCATCCCTAACCCCGCGACCCCGGACTTCTCCCCCGCGCGCGCGATCGCAACCGATCGGGAAACCGAGTCCCGCAGCCGAATTCTGGACCCTGAGGACTCTAACTCGATCACAACAGAACCACCGCCCTCCCCCGGCTATAAAAACAACCGATCCGATCAGTTTTTCTCACGCGATCGCCGATTTTCACTCCGGTGAGCACCGAAACTTCGCCGGTGAATTCTGGCCGATCTAAGCTCGGAAACTCTGATCTAACTCGTTGGTCTTGATCCACCGCCTCCGGGGAACTTTGCAGGTGCAGAAAACCCGAAGACTTACGGTGCAAATCCAGCTCCGACGAGCTTCGCCGTGGTTTTGCCTCGGACCTCGCCGCCGAGCACTTTCCAGGACCCCCGAGCTCGAGAAAACCCCCGAGGTGAGATCCCTGACCTCCCCTCTACCGATCTAGGCCATAAGATCACAGTTCTAGGCAGAATTCTCGAGGATCCGAAAGTTTCCGGCGAGATCGCCGCTTCCCGCCGCCGTGCGCCACCGGCAGCGCCGCCCGCGCTCGATCAGAGCGACGTGGCCGCTTGTGCGCCGTTTATTTTAAATCGCACGGTAGACTTTAAAAACCCGCGTACCGGTTCGATGTTATAATCTCAGCCGTCGGTTTAAAATCAGACGGTCCACGTCAGCCCCGCGTTATAAAGACTGGAATTCTTACGTGCTACCCCCTGGGGTTCTCTGGAATTGAGAGCTAGCCCCGGAAACTTCAGATCTAGCCCCTGGAACTCCAGAAAATCATGTAAATTCATTTAAAAATCAGTTTTAGCCCCTAGACTTAATAGAAATTAAGAAAAACACCTCTGAAAAGTGTAGCTAGACCCCTGGAAATTATGAAAATAATATTATAGACCCTGTAATGGGGTGAATTCATTATTTTAGCCCTGTTTAGTATTTAATTTAGAAAATTTAATATGTAACTAGTGTTTAAATATCAAAAAGGGGGACAAACCTAATTGTCAAAATTATTAAAAACTTTCTCAGTACTTAGAAAACTTTGGAGTGAGATAAAAATATATTTTTGGGCTGAAATAAATCTGTTTCATCTATTATTCACATTTAATAGTATAGGGACACATTTTTAAGTAAAGAATAGTTAAAGAAAAATAGGGAAAATAATTATGAAATAGTATACATCAGAAGCCAAGGTCAAAATATGATCTTAAATTATTTAGGACCAGAACCTAATCTGTTTAGGTAGTGTGTATTACTAATTTAATAATAAAATGCACAATTATGCATAAGAATATAAATCTGAAAATATAGAAACTAGTAAATGATAAATGGAGTTTCTAAAATACAAAGAATTCAGTTTAGGGTTGATAGAAATTATGAAGGCACATATGGAGAAGAAAAATACTTTTCATACATACTTGGTAGTTTAATATATAAGGAATTTATTTAAAACTGAAACACACATATATATATATATATATAGTATGTGAGTATAAATATGAACACCAAAGTAGGAATCATACACATGTAAATAAAAGTGTATGCAAGCCCCAAATCAACACACATAGAGTAGCCACAACACATAAAATGGTAAAGAAAATTTCATAAATGTGAATGTGTGGTTTGTATGAAGTAGAAGTGTGAACTATGTCTTATGATTGTTGTTTTTCTTTTGCTATGTGTGATGGTATGAAGTAGAACCTGTTCAAGAGCAAGCTATCAGTTTCCAAGATCAGGACTACCCATTTCAAGAGCAGCAAGAAGGAGGCAAGTGTCCTTGACCACTTTGATCCTATGCTAGGATGTGTAGATAGAATTATTTGCATTGTCAAATGAAATATGAAACCCATGCTAGGAAAGTTTCCCTAGAATTGCATTACCCTTGTTTCCTTGTAGCTTGGGTTGGGATATTATTTTGTCGTGTCATTTCTTTACATGCATATGCTTAGCCATGCTTAGAATGGGATATTTGGGATATGAAATCATCAGTTTACATTACCATACTCTTGAATGAGATATTGTGAGTTATGTAGAGGTAGGGATCAAGGCAAGTTGGATGTTTTGGTTGTGTGCTGGGTGCACGAGACTTGGGTTTGTGTTTAGTACTTGCCTGGATCCTAAGGACCGGTTCATGGAGCATGTAACCCGGCTTTACAGTGCCAACCACATGCTGAGATGGGGCAGCTTAGCCAATTAATTAGGTGTATCCCCGGCGTAGTATGGGTGTGTTGGATGGTGCGGGGAATAGGAGTCAGCTGGACTGCCATATGAACCGCAAGGCTCAAGAGGGGGCCACTGCAGCGGGGTTGGAGCCTCTTGTATGCTGTTAGGGGTGAAACCTCAGTGGGCCCACGCTCGTCGGGAATCCCTTTGTAAAGGCTTCGTAGTGATCTCTTGGCCACACACCTGGGAAGTGTGAATGTGGTTCGTAGCCACTGGCATAATGGAGGTTCTTTTAGTCCACCCGGCAACGGGGGATGAAATCACTACTTGTGGGTACAGTGGTACAAACTCTGCAGAGTCAAAACTGTCTTGACAGCCGTGCTCACGGTTAAGAGCGGCCTGGACTTATTCATGATTAGAGGATTGATGGTTTTGGAAGTTAAGCGGGGAGCTTAACATTGGTAATGATGTTATGGTTATTGGATTACAATGATGGGATGGGAGAATGGGATCATTTCACCTGTGTAGTAATGTAGGTGCTTAATAAGCTAAGGTGATAGGTATTAATTGCGTAGTGCTTTAACCATGAGTTCAACCTCTCCTTGTTCTAGCCATGCATGATATAATTTTCCCACACTTGCTGAGTACCATTGGTACTCAACCTTGCATATTTGTTGGTTTATATTGCTGCTCAGGTCAAGATAATGAGGTGGTGTATAATGACCAAGATTTTGGACCCGAGGAAGGTTTTTAGGTTCATGAAGACCCCCGGGCAACACCTGTGATGGAGCCCTAAAGAATAATATTCCGCTGCTAGTTTATTTACTTGTGATGAAGCATTAGTGTTCATCGAGACATTTGTGATGTAAGACTTATTTATATTCGACACCTGGCTTGTAATAAATGATGCTTCACTATTTGTCATCACATGTATGAGAAAATGATCCTGGCATACATGTGATATTCACTTGGTTGTTCTTCGGAAAAACCGGGTGTGACAGAGGTGGTATCAGAGCCAAGGTTGCCCGTAGGAACGTGGACCTAGGTAGAAATGGACGTATTTAAGGGCCCTATTTTCTTAAAAACTATTTTCCAAGGTGTGGGTGAAAAAGTGTTATCAAAAGAGTCATTTTCTTCATCTTACCCCAACTTTCATTCAAAAATAGGATTTTTGTTTGAAATTTTATCTAACCTAATTTTAAATTCTTTTGATTTAGATGGTTCGCATGATTCGCACCGCTCGTAAATCCACGGGAGGGAGAGTTCCTGTAGTTGCCCTTGCTGAAAGAGAGGAGAGTCGTCCAGTGACGTACCTTTCCTACGGATTGGCAGTGGGAGATTTGTTGCGCCGTCTTCGACGTATGCTCGAAGCCGCCGGCAATACGGGCAAGCTCATCATCCACTATAACTCCACCAGGACCATCCGTGAGAAGAGGGAAGAATGGAGTTCGGAGATGAGGATTATACACGAGAATCAGCTGCTTAAGATCCACCACTCTCCAGCTTGTCGAGCAACACAAGTTGACGCGGAGAGAGATGTCACTTGGGAGGCCATCACCTGCCAGAGCCACATCTATCGTCGCCACTTGGACAAAACTGAGTACATGTATGTCCTCCAACGTGAGAGTGGTACCACGGAGTACAAGTACCCACCGGTGCAACAAGGGACTTCCCATGAGCACATGGACTTGTGCTTGGAGGATGCTGCTATGCTCAGCACTCGACTGCAGGAGTGTCAACAAGAGCTTCAGGATGTCCGAGATACCCTGAAGGAGACGGAGGCATTGCTGCGAGCTTGCTTAAAGGCGAGAGAAAGAGGAGATGGGAATGAACTGTGTGTCACCGTAAGTGATCCATGGACCCCTGACTCCCCGGATCGCCGAGCGATCAGGCGTCGTCGCACTTCTCCACCAGCAGCCTCCCCACCCAAAGCAGAGTCAGAAGGTAGCCGAAATGAGGAGGAAGATCCCGAGGAGCCAGCTCAAGAGGATGAGTAGGGTAGAGTCTTTCCCCTAGCCAGCAAGAGGTCGAGTAGTCGAGTCGTTACGTAGTTAATGGTGTGATAATGCTTGGTGTGTGACGTGAGTTGTGGAAGCCATGAGCAAGTGTCCACAGCCTCGTCTTCAGATTGTTTTGCTTTGGTGTGTGAACCCACAGGAAATAATAGTGCATTTATTGGGTGTGAGATATAAAACCCTCGTAAGATTTTAACAAAACTTCAACACTTCAAAGTACAAACAAGTGAAAGTAGTAAGATGATACTAAATGCTTTCAAATTAACATTTGTTGATTCTGCCAGATGGCCGGAAGAGGAAAAGGACGTGCTGCCAACCCCGCCAACAACAATGATGAGGCATGCAACTCTCATCTTTCTGGAGGCCAGAACCGGGGTGGTCGCCGTGAAGAAGTTGATCCTCTCCACCAAATGCTGGAGAATCAAAATCAGCTCATCCAGAACTTGACTCAAGTAGTGGCCAACTTGCATCAAGTTCCACCTCCACAAGCTGCACCACGCCAACCAAGGTTGAGTGAGTTTCTAGGAACTCAACCTCCAAAGTTTGCAAGTGCTGCTGAACCTCTGGAGGCAGATGATTGGCTGAAGACCATTGAAAGTAAGATGAGGATCATACAATGCCAAGGGTATGAGAGGGTGCTGTTTGCCTCTCATCAATTGCAAGGACCTGCCGCTGATTGGTGGACCGCCTACGTGGCCGCCCATCATGACCCGGAGAGCATCACTTGGGAAGAGTTCAAGCGTAGCTTCCGCAACCATTACATCCCAAGAGGTGAACTCAAAAACAAGAGGAAAGAGTTTTTGGGACTGCAGCAGGGAAACATGACGGTGAGGGAATACCTCACTAAATTCACTCAACTATCCCGTTATGCTCCACGAGACATAGAGACAGATGAGCAGAAACAAGATTGTTTCGTGGAAGGACTTACCGCAGAGATGCAGTGTGCAATGTCCTCCAATGAGTATGAAAGCTTTCAAAAGATGGTGGACAGAGCGTTTGTGGTGGAAAGGAAGCTAAAGGCCCTGGAAAATGAGAATAAGAGGAAGGCTGGGTGGTCACATCAAGCCTCAGGGAGCAACACCCGCCCACGTATGATGCAGCAACCTACGGGGCAGACGAGCCGTGCTGCGGTACCCTATTCAGCACCAAGAGGGTACAACCCAAACTACAGGCCTCCCGCAGCACCAGCACAGCCGCAACGTCAGTTTGTGCAGCAGCCTCGCCCCGCATATCCACCTCGACCAGCAGTGCAAGGACCCCCAAACCAACCCCAAGACAACAAGGGCCAAGCATCTAAGATTGGGGTGCAATGTTTCAGCTGTGGTGAAGTCGGGCACTACGCCCATAAGTGTCCAAAGAAGAAGCCCACGCAGCCACAGCAGCAGAACGTAATGAGAGGACGGGTGAACCACGTCACTATGGAGGAAGCACAAGAGGCACCCGACGTGGTAGTTGGTAAGTTTCCTGCCAATTTACACCTTGCAACTCTGCTGTTTGATTCTGGTGCTACCCATTCGTTCATTGCTCAAGGGTTTGTTAAGAAGCATGACCTAGCAACCACACAAATGAACCATATGCTAGCGGTAAATTCTCCAGGTGGAGAAATAAGGACAAGACAAGTGTGTCCCAAAGTGAACCTAGACATTAATGGGGTAGTATTTACCGCTAACCTCATAGTGATCGATTCACAAGGGATAGATATTATTTTGGGTATGGATTGGTTGACCAAACATAAAGGAATCATCCATTGTTCGACCAGAACGGTGGAACTAACTCACCCTAGTGGCACAAGAGTAAAGTTCATAACGATACACGAGCCTAGGAGGGATATTAAATTAAATCAAGTGGAGGTGAAAGTTGAGGAAATCAGGACTATCAGGGAATATCCAGATGTTTTTCCGGAGGAGTTGCCAGGAATGCCTCCCGACCGTGACGTGGAATTCGCAATCGAGCTAGTACCGGGAACAGCCCCGATATACAAGAGACCTTATCGAATGGACTCCATGCAGCTAGAAGAGCTCAAGGATCATTTGAGAGAATTGACGGAAAAGGGGTATGTTCGCCCTAGTTCCTCACCATGGGGAGCTCCGGTAATATTTGTGCCTAAGAAAGATGGAACTCAAAGGTTATGCGTGGATTACCGTGCCTTGAATGAGGTGACCATCAAGAACAAGTACCCATTACCCCGCATTGAAGACTTGTTTGATCAGTTGAGGGGAGCTTGCGTGTTCTCGAAAATTGATCTCAGGTCGGGATACCACCAACTCAAGATACGGCAATCTGATATTCCCAAGACAGCTTTCGTATCTCGGTACGGACTGTATGAATACACTGTCATGCCTTTCGGGCTAACCAATGCCCCGGCATATTTCATGTACCTCATGAACAAGGTATTCATGGAATATCTGGACAAATTTGTGGTGGTTTTCATAGATGATATTCTCGTCTTCTCCAAAGATGAAGAAGAACATGAGAAACATCTAAGGTTGGTGTTACAGAGGCTGAGAGAACACCAACTATATGCCAAGTTGAGCAAATGTGAGTTTTGGCTAAAGAGAGTTCCCTTTTTAGGACATATAATCTCGGAGGGAGGAATCTCCGTAGATCCCGCCAAAATCGAAGATATCCAGAAATGGAAAACCCCTGAAAATGTCGGGGAAGTTCGAAGCTTTTTGGGATTGGCTGGATACTATCGACGGTTTATTGAGGGATTCTCCAAGATCTCGAGACCTCTCACCAAACTGTTGGAAAAAGGAATCACATTCACCTGGACGCCACAGTGCGATACGAGCTTTCAGGAGCTAAAGAAGAGATTGACAACAGCCCCCGTGTTGGTTATGCCAGATATGCAGAAGAATTTCACGGTGTACTGCGATGCCTCTGGAAACGGGTTGGGATGTGTTCTCATGCAAGAGGGACATGTCGTGGCATATGCATCTCGGCAGCTTCGGAAGCACGAGAAGAACTATCCTACACATGACTTAGAACTAGCTGCAGTGGTACACGCGTTGAAAATTTGGCGGCACTATTTGATGGGGAAGAGGACAGAGATATATACGGATCATAAGAGTTTGAAGTACATATTCACACAGCCAGACCTCAACCTTAGACAAAGAAGATGGTTAGAGCTAATCAATGACTTTGATGTAGGCATCAACTGTCATCCCGGGAAAGCAAACGTCGTGGCCGATGCCTTGAGTCGGAAAGTGCAGGTCAATAAGTTGAGCTTGAAGGATATGCCTGCAGAATTGAAGGACGAGGTTATAAGGCTCAATCTATGTCTAGTAAATAGTGGTGAAGCCATCGCCATGGAAGTGGACTCCACACTTGAGCGAGACATACGCGAGGGACAAAAGAATGATGAGAAGATACAAGAGATCAGACAGCTCATCAAGGAAAATAAAGCTCCTGGTTTTAGAGAGGATGAACAAGGAACGGTGTGGCACGGGAAAAGGATCTGTGTGCCAGAAGTAAAGGAGATTCGTAAATTAATTTTGAAGGAGGCTCACGGTTCCGACTATTCCATTCATCCTGGGAGTACGAAGATGTATCAGGACCTCAAAAGCAGGTATTGGTGGTATGGCATGAAGCGAGATGTCGCGGAACATGTTGCCCTATGTGACACATGTCAGTTGGTGAAAGCAGAACATCAACGACCCGCGGGACTGCTGCAACCACTCAAAGTGCCTGAATGGAAGTGGGAAGAGATCAGCATGGATTTTGTCGTGGGATTGCCTAGGACCCAGTCCGGGTATGATTCAATATGGGTTATTATTGATAGGCTAACCAAGGTAGCTCATTTCATTCCGGTGAAGGAAAGCTACAGCGGAACCAAATTGGCAGAATTGTACATGTCAAGGATTGTGTGTTACCATGGAGTGCCAAAGAAGATAGTGTCGGACCGAGGGACACAGTTCACCTCGAGGTTTTGGCAAAAGTTGCATGAAACCATGGGAACCCATCTGAATTTCAGTTCTGCCTATCATCCCCAAACTGATGGACAGACGGAGAGAACCAATCAGATCCTTGAAGATATGTTAAGGGCATGTGCACTCAAAAACAATAGGAGTTGGGACAAGAACCTACCGTATGCGGAGTTTTCCTATAACAACAGTTATCAAGCTAGTATGAAGATGTCACCGTTTGAAGCTTTGTATGGAAGGAATTGCAGAACTCCCCTATTTTGGAACCAAACAGGAGAAAGTAAAGTGTTTGGTCCCGAAGTGTTACAAGAAGCCGAGGCAAAGGTGAGGGAGATTCGCAACAACTTGAGGATAGCACAGACACGCCAGAAGAGTTATGCTGATGTACGAAGAAGAGAGCTCGTTTTCAACGTGGGAGACTATGTTTATCTCAAGGTGTCCCCTATCAGAGGACTTCGTCGGTTCAAGGTGAAAGGGAAGTTGTCACCTCGATACATCGGACCCTTTCCAGTTTTGGAAAGAAAAGGCGAAGTGGCGTACCAACTAGAGTTGCCGGTTCATCTGTCGGACGTGCACGATGTGTTCCATGTGTCGCAACTCAAGAAATGACTGAGGACGCCTGAGGAGGTGTTACCCATGAATGAAGTGGATGTAGCTGAGGATTTGTCTTATGCCGAGCAACCATACAAGATTTTGGAGACAATGGAACGCCTCACCAGAAATAAGAGAATCAGGATGTGCAAGGTGCAGTGGAAGCATCACTCAGAAGAGGAAGCCACCTGGGAACGGGAAGATGAGCTTAAGGCACAATTTCCGGAATTGTTTTCTTAGAAACACCAATCTCGAGGACGAGATTTCTTTTAAGGGGGGTAGAGCTGTAACACCCCAAATTTTTAGTCAAAACTCAAATTTTGATTCAGAACCATAAACCATGTTCAGAGGGGAATTTAGAAATTTTTGGACGTGTTGCATGTTTTGCAAAAATTCAAATTCAAACTGGAATTCAAATTAGACTCAAAACAGAAAAGAAATGGAAAAAGAAAAAGGAAAACCGGGAAAAAACTGGCCAGTGGGCCGAAACCCCAGCCGGCCCAGCAAACCCCCGCGCAGCCCGCCCCCGCGCGCGCCGCGCTGCCCCTCGCTGACGGGTGGGACCCGCCTGTCATCCCTAACCCCGCGACCCCGGACTTCTCCCCCGCGCGCGCGATCGCAACCGATCGGGAAACCGAGTCCCGCAGCCGAATTCTGGACCCTGAGGACTCTAACTCGATCACAACAGAACCACCGCCCTCCCCCGGCTATAAAAACAACCGATCCGATCAGTTTTTCTCACGTGATCGCCGATTTTCACTCCGGTGAGCACCGAAACTTCGCCGGTGAATTCTGGCCGATCTAAGCTCGGAAACTCTGATCAAACTCGTTGGTCTTGATCCACCGCCTCCGGGGAACTTTGCAGGTGCAGAAAACCCGAAGACTTACGGTGCAAATCCAGCTCCGACGAGCTTCGCCGTGGTTTTGCCTCGGACCTCGCCGCCGAGCACTTTCCAGGACCCCCGAGCTCGAGAAAACCCCCGAGGTGAGATCCCTGACCTCCCCTCTACCGATCTAGGCCATAAGATCACAGTTCTAGGCAGAATTCTCGAGGATCCGAAAGTTTCCGGCGAGATCGCCGCTTCCCGCCGCCGTGCGCCACCGGCAGCGCCGCCCGCGCTCGATCAGAGCGACGTGGCCGCTTGTGCGCCGTTTATTTTAAATCGCACGGTAGACTTTAAAACCCCGCGTACCGGTTCGATGTTATAATCTCAGCCGTCGGTTTAAAATCAGACGGTCCACGTCAGCCCCGCGTTATAAAGACTGGAATTCTTACGTGCTACCCCCTGGGGTTCTCTGGAATTGAGAGCTAGCCCCGGAAACTTCAGATCTAGCCCCTGGAACTCCAGAAAATCATGTAAATTCATTTAAAAATCAGTTTTAGCCCCTAGACTTAATAGAAATTAAGAAAAACACCTCTGAAAAGTGTAGCTAGACCCCTGGAAATTATGAAAATAATATTATAGACCCTGTAATGGGGTGAATTCATTATTTTAGCCCTGTTTAGTATTTAATTTAGAAAATTTAATATGTAACTAGTGTTTAAATATCAAAAAGGGGGACAAACCTAATTGTCAAAATTATTAAAAACTTTCTCAGTACTTAGAAAACTTTGGAGTGAGATAAAAATATATTTTTGGGCTGAAATAAATCTGTTTCATCTATTATTCACATTTAATAGTATAGGGACACATTTTTAAGTAAAGAATAGTTAAAGAAAAATAGGGAAAATAATTATGAAATAGTATACATCAGAAGCCAAGGTCAAAATATGATCTTAAATTATTTAGGACCAGAACCTAATCTGTTTAGGTAGTGTGTATTACTAATTTAATAATAAAATGCACAATTATGCATAAGAATATAAATCTGAAAATATAGAAACTAGTAAATGATAAATGGAGTTTCTAAAATACAAAGAATTCAGTTTAGGGTTGATAGAAATTATGAAGGCACATATGGAGAAGAAAAATACTTTTCATACATACTTGGTAGTTTAATATATAAGGAATTTATTTAAAACTGAAACACACATATATATATATATATATAGTATGTGAGTATAAATATGAACACCAAAGTAGGAATCATACACATGTAAATAAAAGTGTATGCAAGCCCCAAATCAACACACATAGAGTAGCCACAACACATAAAATGGTAAAGAAAATTTCATAAATGTGAATGTGTGGTTTGTATGAAGTAGAAGTGTGAACTATGTCTTATGATTGTTGTTTTTCTTTTGCTATGTGTGATGGTATGAAGTAGAACCTGTTCAAGAGCAAGCTATCAGTTTCCAAGATCAGGACTACCCATTTCAAGAGCAGCAAGAAGGAGGCAAGTGTCCTTGACCACTTTGATCCTATGCTAGGATGTGTAGATAGAATTATTTGCATTGTCAAATGAAATATGAAACCCATGCTAGGAAAGTTTCCCTAGAATTGCATTACCCTTGTTTCCTTGTAGCTTGGGTTGGGATATTATTTTGTCATGTCATTTCTTTACATGCATATGCTTAGCCATGCTTAGAATGGGATATTTGGGATATGAAATCATCAGTTTACATTACCATACTCTTGAATGAGATATTGTGAGTTATGTAGAGGTAGGGATCAAGGCAAGTTGGATGTTTTGGTTGTGTGCTGGGTGCACGAGACTTGGGTTTGTGTTTAGTACTTGCCTGGATCCTAAGGACCGGTTCATGGAGCATGTAACCCGGCTTTACAGTGCCAACCACATGCTGAGATGGGGCAGCTTAGCCAATTAATTAGGTGTATCCCCGGCGTAGTATGGGTGTGTTGGATGGTGCGGGGAATAGGAGTCAGCTGGACTGCCATATGAACCGCAAGGCTCAAGAGGGGGCCACTGCAGCGGGGTTGGAGCCTCTTGTATGCTGTTAGGGGTGAAACCTCAGTGGGCCCACGCTCGTCGGGAATCCCTTTGTAAAGGCTTCGTAGTGATCTCTTGGCCACACACCTGGGAAGTGTGAATGTGGTTCGTAGCCACTGGCATAATGGAGGTTCTTTTAGTCCACCCGGCAACGGGGGATGAAATCACTACTTGTGGGTACAGTGGTACAAACTCTGCAGAGTCAAAACTGTCTTGACAGCCGTGCTCACGGTTAAGAGCGGCCTGGACTTATTCATGATTAGAGGATTGATGGTTTTGGAAGTTAAGCGGGGAGCTTAACATTGGTAATGATGTTATGGTTATTGGATTACAATGATGGGATGGGAGAATGGGATCATTTCACCTGTGTAGTAATGTAGGTGCTTAATAAGCTAAGGTGATAGGTATTAATTGCGTAGTGCTTTAACCATGAGTTCAACCTCTCCTTGTTCTAGCCATGCATGATATAATTTTCCCACACTTGCTGAGTACTATTGGTACTCAACCTTGCATATTTGTTGGTTTATATTGCTGCTCAGGTCAAGATAATGAGGTGGTGTATAATGACCAAGATTTTGGACCCGAGGAAGGTTTTTAGGTTCATGAAGACCCCCGGGCAACACCTGTGATGGAGCCCTAAAGAATAATATTCCGCTGCTAGTTTATTTACTTGTGATGAAGCATTAGTGTTCATCAAGACATTTGTGATGTAAGACTTATTTATATTCGACACCTGGCTTGTAATAAATGATGCTTCACTATTTGTCATCACATGTATGAGAAAATGATCCTGGCATACATGTGATATTCACTTGGTTGTTCTTCGGAAAAACCGGGTGTGACATTCAAACACAGCGCCGACGAGCCTCGCCGTGAATTCACCTCGGACCTCGTCGCCGACCGCCCACCAAGACCTCCGAGCTCAAGAAAACCCCCGAGGTGAGATTCCCGACCTCCCCTCTACTGATCTATGCCATAAAATCACAGTTCTAGGAAGAATTTACGAAGATCCGAAACTCTCCGGCGAGATCGCCGCCTCCCGCCGCCGTGCGCCGCCGGGCAGCGCCGCCCGCGCTCGATCAGAGCGACGTGGCCGCTTGTGCGCCGTTTATTTTAAATCGCACGGTAGAGTTTAAATCCCCGCGTACCGGTTCGACGTTATAATCTCAACCGTCTGTTTTAAATCGGACGGTCCACGTCAGCCCCACGTTATAAAGACTGGAATTCTTACGCGCTACCCCCTGGGGTTCTCAGAAAATAAGAGCTAGCCCCGGAAACTTCTGATCTAGCCCCTGGAACTTCAGAAAATCATGTAAATTCATTTAAAAATCAGTTTTAGCCCCTGGACTTAATAAAAATTAGGAAAAACCCCTCTGTTATGTGTAGCTAGACCCCTGAAAATTCTTAAAATAATATTATAGACCCTGTAGTGGGGTGAGTTCACCTTTTTAACCCTATTTGATATTAAATTTAGGAAATTGAATATGTGGTTAGTATTTAAAATATAAAAGGTGGGACAAACATATTGTGAAATTCAAATTAAAAACTTTCCCAATACTTAGAAAACCTTGGAGTGAGATAAAAATAGATTTTTGGCTGAAATGAATCTGTTTAATTGATTATTCACATTTATTAGTTAGAGGGACACATTTTTAAGTAGAGAATAATTTTGAAAATTAGAAAAATAAATGTAAAATAGTTTACATCAGAGGAAAAGATCAAAAATATATTATTAACTATTTTGGATCAGAACCTATTTTCTTTAGATGATGTGTCTTACTATTTTCATAATAAAGTACACATTTAGGCATAGGAAGTAAATTTGAAAATATAGCAAGCTAGGTATAAATAATTAGAAAATGATAAATGAAGATTCCAAAATCCAAAGAATTCAGTTTAGGGTTGGTAGAAGTTCTGAAGACACATATGGAGTAGGAAAATACCTTTCATGCATACTTGGTAGCTAAAAGGTGTAGTAATTGAATATAAGGAATTTATTTAAATTGGAAACTCATATATATAGTATGCAAGTATAAATGTGAATACAAAAGTAGGAATCATATACACATGATTAAAAGTGCATGTAAGCCAAAGATTAACACACATAGAGTAACCACAACACATAGAATTTGTGAATGACTTTTATACATGTGAATGTGTGGTTTGTATGAAGTGGAAGTGTGAATTATGTCTTATGGATTGTTGTGTTTTCTTTTGCTATGTGTGATGGTATGAAGTGGAAGTGTGAATTATGCTTTGGGTGGGGAGGCTGCTGGTGGAGAAGTGCGACGACGCCTGATCGCTCGGCGATCCGGGGAGTCAGGGGTCCATGGATCACTTACGGTGACACACAGTTTATTCCCATCTCCTCTTTCTCTCGCTTTTAAGCACGCTCGCAGCAATGCCTCCGTCTCTTTCAGAGTATCTCGGACATCCTGAAGCTCTTGTTGACACTCCTGCAGTCGAGTGCTGAGCATAGCAGCATCTCCCAAGCATAAGTCCATGTGCTCATGGGAAGTCCCTTGCTGCACCGGTGGGTACTTGTACTCCGTGGTACCACTCTCACGTTGGAGGACATACATGTACTCAGTTTTGTCCAAGTGGCGACGATAGATGTGACTCTGGCAGGTGATGGCCTCCCAGGTGACATCTCTCTCCGCGTCAACTTGTGTTGCTCGACAAGCTGGAGAGTGGTGGATCTTAAGCAGCTGATTCTCGTGTATAATCCTCATCTCCGAACTCCATTCTTCCCTCTTCTCACGGATGGTCCTGGTGGAGTTATAGTGGATGATGAGCTTGCCCGTATTGCCGGCGGCTTCGAGCATACGTCGAAGACGGCGCAACAAATCTCCTACTGCCAATCCGTAGGAAAGGTACGTCACTGGACGACTCTCCTCTCTTTCAGCAAGGGCAACTACGGGAACTCTCCCTCCCGTGGACTTACGAGCGGTGCGAATCATGCGAACCATCTAAAACAGAAGAATTTAAAATTAGGTTAGATAAAATCTCAAACAAAAATCCTATTTTGAATGAAAGTTGGGGTAAGATGAAGAAAATGACCCTTTTAATAACACTTTTTCACCCACACCTTGGAAAATAGTTTTTAAGAAAATAGGGCCCTTAAATACGTCCATTTCTACCTAGGTCCACGTTCCTACGGGCAACCTTGGCTCTGATACCACCTCTGTCACACCCGGTTTTTCCGAAGAACAACCAAGTGAATATCACATGTATGCCAGGATCATTTTCTCATACATGTGATGACAAATAGTGAAGCATCATTTATTACAAGCCAGGTGTCGATTATAAATAAGTCTTACATCACAAATGTCTTAATGAACACTAATGCTTCATCACAAGTAAATAAACTAGCAGCGGAATATTATTCTTTAGGGCTCCATCACAGGTGTTGCCCGGGGGTCTTCATGAACCTAGAAACCTTCCTCGGGTCCAAAATCTTGGTCATTATACACCATCTCATTATCTTGACCTGAGCAGCAATATAAACCAACAAATATGCAAGGTTGAGTACCAATGGTACTCAGCAAGTGTGGGAAAATTATATCATGCATGGCTAGAACAAGGAGAGGTTGAACTCATGGTTAAAGCACTACGCAATAAATACCTATCACCTTAGCTTATTAAGCACCTACATTACTACACAGGTGAAATGGTTCAAATCTCCCATCCCATCATCATAAACCAATAACCATAATCATCATTTCCAATGTTAAGCTCCCCGCTTAACTTCCAAAACCATCAATTCTCTAATCATGAATAAGTCCAGGCCGCTCTTAACCGTGAGCACGGCTGTCAAGACAGTTTTTAACTCTGCAGAGTTTGTACCACTGTACCCACAAGTAGTGATTTCATCCCCCGTTGCCGGGTGGACTAAAAGAACCTCCATTATGCCAGTGGCTACGATCCACATTCACACTTCCCAGGTGTGTGGCCAAGAGATCACTACGAAGCCTTTACAAAGGGATTCCCGACGAGCGTGGGCCCACTGAGGTTTCACCCCTAACAGCATACAAGAGGCTCCAACCCCGCTGCAGTGGCCCCCTCTTGAGCCTTGCGGTTCATATGGTAGTCCAGCTGACACCTAAATCCCCGCACCATCCAACACACCCATACTACGCCGGGGATACACCTAATTAATTGGCTAAGCTGCCCCATCTCAGCATGTGGTTGGCACTGTAAAGCCGGGTTACATGCTCCATGAACCGGTCCTTAGGATCCAGGCAAGTACTAAACACAAACCCAAGTCTCGTGCACCCAGCACACAACCAAAACATCCAACTTGCCTTGATCCCTACCTCTACATAACTCACAATGTCTCATTCAAGAGTATGGTAATATAAACTGATGATCTCATGTCCCAAATATCCCATTCTAAGCATGGCTAAGCATATGCATGTGTATAAATGACATGACAATATAAATCCCAACCCAAGCTTCAAGGAAACAAGGTAATGCAATTCTAGGAAACTTCCTAGCATGGGTTTCATATTTAACTTGACAATGCAAATAATTCTATCTACACATCCTAGCATAGGATCAAAGTGGTCAAGGACACTTGCCTCCTTCTTGCTGCTCTTGAAATGGGTAGTCTTGGTCTTGGAATTGAATAACTTGCTCTTGAGCAGGTTCTACTTCATACCATCACACATAGCAAAAGAAAAACAACAATCATAAGACATAGTTCACACTTCCACTTCATACAAACCACACATTCACATTTATGAAAGTTTCTTTACCATTTTATGTGTTGTGGATACTCTATGTGTGTTGATTTGGGGCTTGCATACACTTTCATTTACATGTGTAGGATTCCTACTTTGGTGTTCATATTTATACTCACATACTATATATATATATATACATATATATATGTGTGTTTCAGTTTTAAATAAATTCCTTATATATTAAACTACCAAGTATGTATGAAAAGTATTTTTCTTCTCCATATGTGCCTTCATAATTTCTATCAACCCTAAACTGAATTCTTTATACTTTAGAAACTCCATTTATCATTTACTAGTTTCTATATTTTCAGATTTATATTCTTATGCATAATTGTGTATTTTATTATTAAATTAGTAATACACACTACCTAAACAGATTAGGTTCTGGTCCTAAATAATTTAAGATCATATTTTGACCTTGGCTTCTGATGTATACTATTTCATAATTATTTTCCCTACTTTTCTTTAACTATTCTTTACTTAAAAATGTGTCCCTACACTATTAAATGTGAATAATAGATGAAACAGATTTATTTCAGCCCAAAAATATATTTTTATCTCACTCCAAAGTTTTTTAAGTACTGAGAAAGTTTTTAATAAGTTTGACAATTATGTTTGTCCCCCTTTTTAATATTTAAACACTAGTTACATATTCAATTTTCTAAATTAAATACTAAACAGAGCTAGAATAATGAATTCATCCCATTACAGGGTTTATAATATCATTTTCATAATTTCCAGGGGTCTAGCTACACTTTTCAGAGGTGTTTTTCTTAATTTCTATTAAGTCCAGGGGCTAAAACTGATTTTTAAATGAATTTACATGATTTTCTGGAGTTCCAGGGGCTAGATCTGAAGTTTCCGGGGCTAGCTCTCAATTCCAGAGAACCCCAGGGGGTAGCACGTAAGAATTCCAGTCTTTATAACGCGGGGCTGACGTGGACCGTCTGATTTTAAACCGACGGCTGAGATTATAACATCGAACCGGTACGCGGGGTTTTAAAGTCTACCGTGCGATTTAAAATAAACGGCGCACAAGCGGCCACGTCGCTCTGATCGAGCGCGGGCGGCGCTGCCGGCGGCGCACGGCGGCGGGAAGCGGCGATCTCGCCGGAAACTTTCGGATCCTCGAGAATTCTGCCTAGAACTGTGATCTTATGGCCTAGATCGGTAGAGGGGAGGTCAGGGATCTCACCTCGGGGGTTTTCTCGAGCTCGGGGGTCCTGGAAAGTGCTCGGCGGCGAGGTCCGAGGCAAAACCACGGCGAAGCTCGTCGGAGCTGGATTTGCACCGTAAGTCTTCGGGTTTTCTGCACCTGCAAAGTTCCCCGGAGGCGGTGGATCAAGACCAACGAGTTAGATCAGAGTTTCCGAGCTTAGATCGGCCAGAATTCACCGGCGAAGTCTCGGTGCTCACCGGAGCGAAAATCGGCGATCGCGTGAGGAAAACTGATCGGATCGATTGTTTTTATAGCCGGGGGAGGGTGGTGGTTCTGTTGTGATCGAGTTAGAGTCCTCAGGGTCCAGAATTCTGCTGCGGAGCGCGGTTTCCCGATCGGTTGCGATCGCGCGCGCGCGGAGAAGAGTCCGGGGTCGCGGGGTTAGGGATGACAGGCGGGTCCCACCCGTCAGCGAGGGGCAGCGCGGCGCGCGCGGGGGCGGGCTGCACGGGAGGTTGCTGGGCCGGCTGGGGTTTCGGCCCACTGGCCAGTTTTTTTCCGGTTTTCCTTTTTCTTTTTCATTTCTTTTCTGTTTTGAGTATAATTTGAATTCCAGTTTGAATTTGAATTTTTGCAAAACATGCAATACGTCCAAAAATTTCTAAATTCCCCTCTGAACATGTTTTATGGTTCTAAATCCAAAGATTTGAATCTTGACTAAAAATTTGGGGTGTTACACAAGTGTGGGAAAATTATATCATGCATGGCTAGAACAAGGAGAGGTTGAACTCATGGTTAAAGCACTACGCAATTAACACCTATCACCTTAGCTTATTAAGCACCTACATTACTACAGAGGTAAAATGGTCCAAATCTCCCAACCCATTATCATAATCCAATAACCATAACATCATTTCCAATGTTAAGCTCCCCGCTTAACTTCCAAAACCATCAATCCTCTAATCATGAATAAGTCCAGGCCGCTCATAACCGTGAGCACGGCTGTCAAGACAGTTTTAACTCTGCAGAGTTTGTACCACTGTACCCACAAGTAGTGATTTCATCCCCCGTTGCCGGGTGGACTAAAAGAACCTCCATTATGCCAGTGGCTACGATCCACATTCACACTTCCCAGGTGTGCAGCCAGGAGATCACTACGAAGCCTTTACAAAGGGATTCCCGACGAGCGTGGGCCCACTGAGGTTTCACCCCTAACAGCATACAAGAGGCTCCAACCCCGCTGCAGTGGCCCCCTCTTGAGCCTTGCGGTTCATATGGTAGTCCAGCTGACACCTACTCCCCGCACCATCCAACACACCCATACTACGCCGGGGATACACCTAATTAATTGGCCAAGCTGCCCCATCTCAGCATGTGGTTGGCACTGTAAAGCCGGGTTACATGCTCCATGAACCGGTCCTTAGGATCCAGGCAAGTACTAAACACAAACCCAAGTCTCGTGCACCCAGCACACAACCAAAACATCCAACTTGCCTTGATCCCTACCTCTACATAACTCACAATGTCTCATTCAAGAGTATGGTAATATAAACTGATGATTTCATATCCCAAATATCCCATTCTAAGCATGGCTAAGCATATGCATGGAAATAAATGACATGACAAAATAAATCCCAACCCAAGCTTCAAGGAAACAAGGTAATGCAATTCTAGGGAAACTTCCTAGCATGGGTTTCATATTTAACTTGACAATGCAAATAATTCTATCTACACATCCTAGCATAGGATCAAAGTGGTCAAGGACACTTGCCTCCTTCTTGCTGCTCTTGAAATGGGTAGTCCTGATCTTGGAAAGGGTTAACTTGCTCTTGAACAGGCTCTACTTCATACCATCACACATAGCAAAAGAAAAACAACAATCATAAGACATAGTTCACACTTCTACTTTATACAAACCACACATTCACATTTATAAAAGTTCTTTACCATTATATGTGTTGGGGTTACTTTATGTGTGTTAAGTTGTGGCTTGCATGCACTTTTAACCATGTATATATGATTCCTACTTTTGTGTCCACATTTATACTTACATACTATTTATATGGGTTTCCAATAAATTTCTTATATTCAACTACTACACCTTTTTACTACCAAGTGTGTATGAAAAGTATTTTTCTTCCCCATATGTGCCTTCATAATTTCTACCAACCCTAAACTGAACCCTTTGGATTTTTAAAAAAACTCCATTTATCATTTTTTTTATACTCCTATGCATAATTGTGTATTTTATTATGAAATTAGTAATACACATCATCTAAACAGTATAGGTTCTGGTCCTAAATAATTTTAATAACATATTTTAACCTTGGCCTCTGATGTAAACTATTTCATAATTATTTTCCCTATTTTTCTATAACTATTCTTTACTTAAAAATGTGTCCCTATACTAATAAATGTTTTCTAAGTACTGAGAAAGTTTTTAATTAATTTTGACAATTATGTTTGTCCCACTTTTTAATTTTTAAACACTAGTTACATATTCAATTTTCTAAATTAAATACTAAACAGGGCTAAAATAATGAATTCATCCCATTACAGGGTCTATAATATTATTTTCATAATTTCCAGGGGTCTAGCTACACTTATCAGAGGTGTTTTTCCTAATTTTTATTAAGTCCAGGGGCTAAAACTGATTTTTAAATGAATTTACATGATTTTCTGGAGTTCCAGGGGCTAGATCTGAAATTTCCGGGGCTAGCTCTCAATTCCAGAGAACCCCAGGGGGTAGCACGTAAGAGTTCCAGTCTTTATAATGCGGGGCTGACGTGGACCGTCCGATTTTAAACCGACGGCTGAGATTATAACATCGAACCGGTACGCGGGGTTTTAAAGTCTACCGTGCGATTTAAAATAAACGGCGCACAAGCGGCCACGTCGCTTCGATCGAGCGCGGGCGGCGCTGCCGGCGGCGCACGGCGGCGGGAAGCGGCGATCTCGCCGGAAAGTTTCGGATCCTAGAGAATCCTGCCTAAAACTGTGATCTTATGGCATAGATCGGTAGAGGGGAGGTCAGGGATCTCACCTCGGGGGTTTTCTCGAGCTCGGGGGTCCTGGAAAGTGATCAGCGGCGAGGTCCGAGGCAAAACCACGGCGAAGCTCGTCGGCGCTGGATTTACACCGTAAGTCTTCGGGTTTTCTGCACCTGCAAAGTTCCCCGGAGGCGGTGGATCAAGACCAGCGAGTTAGATCAGAGTTTCCGAGGTTAGATCGGCCAGAATTCACCGGCGAAGTCTCGGTGCTCACCGGAGTGAAAATCGGCGATCGCGTGGGAAAAACCGATCGAAGCTGGGGTTTTTATAGCCGGGGGAGGGCGATGGGTCAGTTGTGATCGAGTTGGATTCTTCTGGGACCGGAATTCGGCTGAGCGACGCGGTTTTCAATCGGTTAAGATCGCGCGCGCTCGGGGGGAAAAGTCCGGGGTCGGCGCGAGCGAGGTTGGGGATGACAGGCGGGTCCCACCTGTCTGTGAGAGACAGCGCGGCGCGCGCGGGGGCGGGCTGGCGCGGGGAAACTGGGCCGGCTGGCGGGTTTCGGCCCACTGGCCGGTTTTTTCCCGTTTTCTCTTTTTCTTTTTCCATTTCTTTTCTGTTTTGAGTTTAATTTGAATTCCAGTTTGAATTTGAATTTTTGCAAAACATGCAACACGTCCAAAAATTTTTAAATTCCCCTCTGAACATGGTTTAGGGTTTTGAATCAAAATTTAGGGTGTTACAGCTCTACCCCCCTTAAAAGAAATCTCGTCCTCGAGATTGGTGTTTCTAAGAAAACAATTCCGGAAATTGTGCCTTAAGCTCATCTTCCCGTTCCCAGGTGGCTTCCTCTTCTGAGTGATGCTTCCACTGCACCTTGCACATCCGGATTCTTTTATTTCTGGTGAGGCGTTCCATCGTCTCCAAAATCTTGTATGGTTGCTCGGCATAAGACAAATCCTCAGCTACATCTACTTCATTCATGGGTAACACCTCCTCAGGCGTCCTCAGACATTTCTTGAGTTGTGACACATGGAATACATCGTGTACATCTGATAGATGAACCGGTAACTCTAGTTGGTACGCCACTTCGCCTTTTCTTTCCAAAACTTGAAAGGGTCCGATGTATCGAGGTGACAACTTCCCTTTCACCTTGAACCGACGAAGTCCTCTGATAGGGGACACCTTGAGATAAACATAGTCTCCCACGTTGAAAACGAGCTCTCTTCTTCGTACATCAGCATAGCTCTTTTGGCGTGTTTGTGCTATCCTCAAATTGTTGCGAATCTCCCTCACCTTTGCCTCGGCTTCTTGTAGCACTTCTGGACCAAACACTTTACTTTCTCCTGTTTGGTTCCAAAATAGGGGAGTTCTGCACTTCCTTCCATACAAAGCTTCAAACGGTGACATCTTCATACTAGCTTGATAACTGTTGTTATAGGAAAACTCCGCATACGGTAGGTTCTTGTCCCAACTCCTATTGTTTTTGAGTGCACATGCCCTTAACATATCTTCAAGGATCTGATTGGTTCTCTCCGTCTGCCCGTCAGTTTGGGGATGATAGGCAGAGCTGAAGTTCAGATGGGTTCCCATGGTTTCATGCAACTTTTGCCAAAACCTCGAGGTGAACTGTGTCCCTCGGTCCGACACTATCTTCTTTGGCACTCCATGGTAACACACAATCCTTGACATGTACAATTCTGCCAATTTGGATCCGCTGTAGCTTTCTTTCACAGGAATGAAATGAGCTATCTTGGTTAGCCGATCAATAATGACCCAAATTGAATCATACCCGGATTGGGTCCTAGGCAATCCCACGACAAAATCCATGCTGATTTCTTCCCACTTCCATTCAGGCACTTTGAGTGGTTGCAGCAATCCCGCGGGTCGTTGATGTTCTGCTTTCACCAACTGACATGTGTCACATAGGGCAACATGTTCCGCGACATCTCGCTTCATGCCATACCACCAATACCTGCTTTTGAGGTCCTGGTACATCTTCGTACTCCCAGGATGAATGGAATAGTCGGAATCGTGAGCCTCCTTCAAAATTAATTCACGGATCTCTTTTACTTCTGGCACACAGATCCTTTTCCCGTGCCACACCGTTCCCTGTTCATCATCTCTAAAACCAGGAGCTTTATTTTCCTTAATGAGCTGTCTGATCTCTTGTATCTTCTCATCATTCTTTTGGCCCTCGCGTATGTCTTGCTCGAGTGTGGAGTCCACTTCCATGGCGATGGCTTCACCACTATTTACTAGACATAGATTGAGCCTTATAACCTCGTCCTTCAATTCTGCAGGCATGTCCTTCAAGCTCAACTTATTGACCTGCACTTTCCGACTCAAAGCATCGGCCACGACGTTTGCTTTCCCGGGATGATAGTTGATGCCCACATCAAAGTCATTGATTAGCTCTAACCATCTCCTTTGTCTGAGGTTGAGATCTGGTTGTGTGAATATGTACTTCAAACTCTTATGATCCGTATATATTTCTGTCCTCTTCCCCATCAAATAGTGCCGCCAAATTTTCAACGCGTGTACCACTGCAGCTAGTTCTAGGTCATGTGTAGGATAGTTCTTCTCGTGCTTCCGAAGCTGCTGGGATGCATGAGCCACGACATGTCCTTCTTGCATGAGAACACATCCCAACCCATTTCCAGAGGCATCGCAGTACACTGTGAAATTCTTCTGCATATCTGGCATAACCAGCACTGGGGCTGTTGTCAATCTCTTCTTTAGCTCCTGAAAGCTCGTCTCGCACTGTGGCGTCCAGGTGAATGTGATTCCCTTTTCCAACAGTTTGGTGAGAGGTCTCGAGATCTTGGAGAATCCCTCAATAAACCGTCGATAGTATCCAGCCAAGCCCAAAAAGCTTCGAACTTCCCCGACATTTTCAGGGGTTTTCCACTTCTGGATATCCTCGATTTTGGCGGGATCTACGGAGATTCCTCCCTCCGAGATTATATGTCCTAAAAAGGGAACTCTCTTCAGCCAAAACTCACACTTGCTCAACTTGGCATATAGTTGGTGTTCTCTCAGCCTCTGTAACACCAACCTTAGATGTTTCTCATGTTCTTCTTCATCTTTGGAGAAGACGAGAATATCATCTATGAAAACCACCACAAATTTGTCCAAATATTCCATGAATACCTTGTTCATGAGATACATGAAATATGCCGGGGCATTGGTTAGCCCGAAAGGCATGACAGTGTATTCATACAGTCCGTACCGAGATACGAAAGCTGTCTTGTGATTGCCTTATCTTGAGTTGGTGGTACCCCGACCTGAGATCAATTTTCGAGAATACACAAGCTCCCCTCAACTGATCAAACAAGTCTTCAATGCGGGGTAGTGGGTACTTGTTCTTAATGGTTACCTCATTCAAGGCACGGTAATCCACGCATAACCTTTGGGTTCCGTCCTTCTTAGGCACAAATATCACCGGAGCTCCCCAGGGTGAGGAACTAGGGCGAATATACCCCTTCTCCGTCAATTCTCTCAAATGATCCTTGAGCTCTTCTAGCTGCTTGGAGTCCATTCGATAAGGTCTCTTGTATATCGGGGCTGTTCCCGGTACTAGCTCAATTGCGAATTCCACGTCACGGTCGGGAGGCATCGCTGGCAATTCCTCCGGAAAAACATCTGGATATTCCCTGATAGTCCTGATTTCCTCAACTTTCACCTCCACTTGATTTAATTTAATGTCCCTCCTAGGCTCGTGTATGGTTATGAACTTTACTCGGGTGCCACTGGGGTGAGTTAGTTCCACCGTTCTGGTCGAACAATGGATAATTCCTTTATGTTTGGTCAACCAATCCATACCCAAAATAATATCTATCCCTTGTGAATCTATCACTATGAGGTTAGCCGTGAATACTACCCCATTAATGTCTAGGCTCACTTTGGGACACACTTGTCTTGTCCTTATTTCTCCACCTGGAGAGTTTACCGCTAGCATATGGTTCATTTGTGTGGTTGCTAGGTCATGCTTCTTAACAAACCCTTGAGCAATGAACTAATGGGTAGCACCAGAATCAAACAGCAGAGTTGCAAGGTGTAAATTGGCAGGAAACTTACCAACTACCACGTCGGGTGCCTCTTGTGCTTCCTCCATAGTGACGTGGTTCACCCGTCCTCTCACTACATTCTGCTGTTGTGGCGGCGCAGGCTTCTTCTTTGGGCATTTATGGGCGTAGTGCCCCACTTCACCACAGCTGAAACATTGCACCCCAATCTTAGATGCTGGGCCCTTGTTGTCTTGGGGTTGGTTTGGGGGTCCTTGCACTGCTGGTCGAGGTGGATATGCGGGGCGAGGCTGCTGCACAAACTGACGTGGCGGCTGTGCTGGTGCTGCGGGAGGCCTGAAGTTCGGGTTGTACCCTCTTGGTGCTGAATAGGGTACCGCAGCACGGCTCGTCTGCCCCGTAGGTTGCTGCATCATACGTGGGCGGGTGTTGCTTCCTGAGGCCTGATGTGACCACCCCGCCTTTCTCTTATTCTCATTTTCCAGTGCCTTTAGCTTCCTTTCCACCACAAACGCTCTGTCCACCATCTTTTGAAAGCTTTCATACTCATCGGAGGACATTGCACACTGCATCTCTGCGGTAAGTCCTTCCACGAAACAATCTTGTTTCTGCTCATCAGTCTCTATGTCTCGTGGAGCATAACGGGATAGTTGAGTAAATTTAGTGAGGTATTCCCTCACCGTCATGTTTCCCTGCTGCAGTCCCAGAAACTCTTTCCTCTTGTTTTTGAGTTCACCTCTTGGGATGTAATGGTTGCGGAAGCTACGCTTGAACTCTTCCCAAGTGATGTTCTCAGGGTCATGATGGGCGGCCACGTAGGCGGTCCACCAATCAGCAGCAGGTCCATGCAATTGATGAGAGGCAAACAGCACCCTCTCATACCCTTGGCACTGTATGATCCTCATCTTACTTTCAATAGTCTTCAGCCAATCATCTGCCTCCAGAGGTTCAGCAGCACTTGCAAACTTTGGAGGTTGAGTTCCTAGAAACTCACTCAACCTTGGTTGGCGTGGTGCTGCTTGTGGAGGTGGAACTTGATGCAAGTTGGCCACCACTTGAGTCAAGTTCTGGATAAGCTGATTTTGATTCTCCAGCATTTGGTGGAGAGGATCAACTTCTTCACGGCGACCACCCCTGTCCTGGCCTCCAGAAAGATGAGGGTTGCATGCCTCATCGTTGTTGTTGGCGGGGTTGGCAGCACGTCCTTTTCCTCTTCCGGCCATCTGGCAGAATCAACAAATGTTAATTTGATATCATTTAGTATCATCTTACTACTTTCATTTGTTGGTGCTTTGAGGTGTTGAGGCTTTGTTAAAATTTTACGAGGGTTTATATCTCACACCAAATAAATGCACTATTATTTCCTGTGGGTTCACACACCAAAGCAAAACAATCTGAAGACGAGGCTGTGGACAATTACTCATGGCCTCCACAACTCACGTCACACACCAAGCATCATCACACCATTAACTACGTAACGACTCGACTACTCGACCTTTTGCTAGCTAGGGGAAAGACTCTACACTACTCGTCCTCTTGAGCTGGCTCCTCGGGATCTTCCTCCTCATTTCGGCTACCTTCTGACTCTGCTTTGGGTGGGGAGGCTGCTGGTGGAGAAGTGCGACGACGCCTGATCGCTCGGCGATCCGGGGAGTCAGGAGTCCATGGATCACTCACGGTGACACACAGTTCATTCCCATCTCCTCTTTCTCTCGCCTTTAAGCAAGCTCGCAGCAACGCCTCCGTTTCCTTCAGGGTGTCTCGGACATCCTGAAGCTCTTGTTGACACTCCTGCAGTCGAGTGTTGAGCATAGCAGCATCCTCCAAGCACAAGTCCATGTGCTCATGGGAAGTCCCTTGCTGCACCGGTGGGTACTTGTACTCCGTGGTACCACTCTCACGTTGGAGGACATACATGTACTCAGTTTTGTCCAAGTGGCGACGATAGATGTGACTCTGGCAGGTGATGGCCTCCCAGGTGACATCTTTCTCCGCGTCAAATTTTGTTGCTCGACAAGCTGGAGAGTGGTGAATCTTAAGCAGTTGATTCTCGTGTATAATCCTCATCTCCGAACTCCATTCTTCCCTCTTCTCACGGATGGTCCTGGTGGAGTTATAGTGGATGATTAGCTTGCCCGTATTGCCGGCGGCTTCGAGCATACGTCGAAGATGGCGCAACAAGTCTCCTACTGCCAATCCGTAGGAAAGGTACGTCACTGGACGACTCTCCTCTCTTTCGTCAAGGGCAACTATGGGAACTCTCCCTCCTGTGGACTTGCGAGCGGTGCGAATCATGCGAACCATCTAAAACAAAAAGAATTTAAAAATTAGGTTAGTTAAACTTTTTAAACAAAAATCCCATTTTGAAGGAAAATTTGGGGTAAGATGAAGAAAATGACTCCTTAAATAACACTCTTCAACCCACACCTTGGAAAATAGTTTTTAAGAAAATAGGGCCCTTAAATACGTCCATTTCTACCTAGGTCCACGTTCCTATGGGCAACCTTGGCTCTGATACCACCTCTGTCACACCCGGTTTTTCCGAAGAACAACCAAGTGAATATCACATGTATGCCAGGATCATTTTCTCATACATGTGATGACAAATAGTGAAGCATCATTTATTACAAGCCAGGTGTCGAATATAAATAAGTCTTACATCGCAAATGTCTCAATGGACACTAATGCTTCATCACAAGTAAATAAACTAGCAGCGGAATATTATTCTTTAGGGCTCCATCACAGGCGTTGCCCGGGGGTCTTCATGAACCTAAAATTCTTCCTCGGGTCCAAAATCTTGGTCATTATACACCACCTCATTATCTTGACCTGAGCAGCAATATAAACCAACAAATATGCAAGGTTGAGTACCAATGGTACTCAGCAAGTGTGGGAAAATTATATCATGCATGGCTAGAACAAGGAGAGGTTGAACTCATGGTTAAAGCACTACGCAATTAACACCTATCACCTTAGCTTATTAAGCACCTACATTACTACAGAGGTAAAATGGTCCAAATCTCCCAACCCATTATCATAATCCAATAACCATAACATCATTTCCAATGTTAAGCTCCCCGCTTAACTTCCAAAACCATCAATCCTCTAATCATGAATAAGTCCAGGCCGCTCTTAACCGTGAGCACGGCTGTCAAGACAGTTTTAACTCTGCAGAGTTTGTACCACTGTACCCACAAGTAGTGATTTCATCCCCCGTTGCCGGGTGGACTAAAAGAACCTCCATTATGCCAGTGGCTACGATCCACATTCACACTTCCCAGGTGTGCAGCCAGGAGATCACTACGAAGCCTTTACAAAGGGATTCCCGACGAGCGTGGGCCCACTGAGGTTTCACCCCTAACAGCATACAAGAGGCTCCAACCCCGCTGCAGTGGCCCCCTCTTGAGCCTTGCGGTTCATATGGTAGTCCAGCTGACACCTACTCCCCGCACCATCCAACACACCCATACTACGCCGGGGATACACCTAATTAATTGGCCAAGCTGCCCCATCTCAGCATGTGGTTGGCACTGTAAAGCCGGGTTACATGCTCCATGAACCGGTCCTTAGGATCCAGGCAAGTACTAAACACAAACCCAAGTCTCGTGCACCCAGCACACAACCAAAACATCCAACTTGCCTTGATCCCTACCTCTACATAACTCACAATGTCTCATTCAAGAGTATGGTAATATAAACTGATGATTTCATATCCCAAATATCCCATTCTAAGCATGGCTAAGCATATGCATGGAAATAAATGACATGACAAAATAAATCCCAACCCAAGCTTCAAGGAAACAAGGTAATGCAATTCTAGGGAAACTTCCTAGCATGGGTTTCATATTTAACTTGACAATGCAAATAATTCTATCTACACATCCTAGCATAGGATCAAAGTGGTCAAGGACACTTGCCTCCTTCTTGCTGCTCTTGAAATGGGTAGTCCTGATCTTGGAAAGGGTTAACTTGCTCTTGAACAGGCTCTACTTCATACCATCACACATAGCAAAAGAAAAACAACAATCATAAGACATAGTTCACACTTCTACTTTATACAAACCACACATTCACATTTATAAAAGTTCTTTACCATTATATGTGTTGGGGTTACTTTATGTGTGTTAAGTTGTGGCTTGCATGCACTTTTAACCATGTATATATGATTCCTACTTTTGTGTCCACATTTATACTTACATACTATTTATATGGGTTTCCAATAAATTTCTTATATTCAACTACTACACCTTTTTACTACCAAGTGTGTATGAAAAGTATTTTTCTTCCCCATATGTGCCTTCATAATTTCTACCAACCCTAAACTGAACCCTTTGGATTTTTAAAAAAACTCCATTTATCATTTTTTTTTATACTCCTATGCATAATTGTGTATTTTATTATGAAATTAGTAATACACATCATCTAAACAGTATAGGTTCTGGTCCTAAATAATTTTAATAACATATTTTAACCTTGGCCTCTGATGTAAACTATTTCATAATTATTTTCCCTATTTTTCTATAACTATTCTTTACTTAAAAATGTGTCCCTATACTAATAAATGTTTTCTAAGTACTGAGAAAGTTTTTAATTAATTTTGACAATTATGTTTGTCCCACTTTTTAATTTTTAAACACTAGTTACATATTCAATTTTCTAAATTAAATACTAAACAGGGCTAAAATAATGAATTCACCCCATTACAGGGTCTATAATATTATTTTCATAATTTCCAGGGGTCTAGCTACACTTATCAGAGGTGTTTTTCCTAATTTTTATTAAGTCTAGGGGCTAAAACTGATTTTTAAATGAATTTACATGATTTTCTGGAGTTCCAGGGGCTAGATCTGAAATTTCCGGGGCTAGCTCTCAATTCCAGAGAACCCCAGGGGGTAGCACGTAAGAATTCCAGTCTTTATAATGCGGGGCTGACGTGGACCGTCCGATTTTAAACCGACGGCTGAGATTATAACATCGAACCGGTACGCGGGGTTTTAAAGTCTACCGTGCGATTTAAAATAAACGGCGCACAAGCGGCCACGTCGCTTCGATCGAGCGCGGGCGGCGCTGCCGGCGGCGCACGGCGGCGGGAAGCGGCGATCTCGCCGGAAAGTTTCGGATCCTAGAGAATCCTGCCTAAAACTGTGATCTTATGGCATAGATCGGTAGAGGGGAGGTCAGGGATCTCACCTCGGGGGTTTTCTCGAGCTCGGGGGTCCTGGAAAGTGATCAGCGGCGAGGTCCGAGGCAAAACCACGGCGAAGCTCGTCGGCGCTGGATTTACACCGTAAGTCTTCGGGTTTTCTGCACCTGCAAAGTTCTCCGGAGGCGGTGGATCAAGACCAGCGAGTTAGATCAGAGTTTCCGAGGTTAGATCGGCCAGAATTCACCGGCGAAGTCTCGGTGCTCACCGGAGTGAAAATCGGCGATCGCGTGGGAAAAACCGATCGAAGCTGGGGTTTTTATAGCCGGGGGAGGGCGATGGGTCAGTTGTGATCGAGTTGGATTCTTCTGGGACCGGAATTCGGCTGAGGGACGCGGTTTTCAATCGGTTAAGATCGCGCGCGCTCGGGGGGAAAAGTCCGGGGTCGGCGCGAGCGAGATTGGGGATGACAGGCGGGTCCCACCTGTCTGTGAGAGACAGCGCGGCGCGCGCGGGGCGGGCTGGCGCGGGGAAACTGGGCCGGCTGGCGGGTTTCGGCCCACTGGCCGGTTTTTTCCTGTTTTCTCTTTTTCTTTTTCCATTTCTTTTTTGTTTTGAGTTTAATTTGAATTCCAGTTTGAATTTGAATTTTTGCAAAACATGCAACACGTCCAAAAATTTTTAAATTCCCCTCTGAACATGGTTTAGGGTTTTGAATCAAAATTTGGGGTGTTACATGAGATGGGGCAGCTTGGCCAATTAATTAGGTGTATCCCCGGCGTAGTATGGGTGTGTTGGATGGTGCGGGGAGTAGGTGTCAGCTGGACTACCATATGAACCGCAAGGCTCAAGAGGGGGCCACTGCAGCGGGGTTGGAGCCTCTTGTATGCTGTTAGAGGTGAAACCTCAGTGGGCCCACGCTCGTCGGGAATCCCTTTGTAAAGGCTTCGTAGTGATCTCCTGGCTACACACCTGGGAAGTGTGAATGTGGTTCGTGGCCACTGGCAAAATGGAGGTTCTTTTAGTCCACCCGGCGACGGGGGATGAAATCACTACATGTGGGTACAGTGGTACAAACTCTGCAGAGTCAAAACTGTCATGACAGCCGTGCTCACGGTCAAGAGCGGCTTGGACTTATTCATGATTAGAGGAGTGGTGGTTTTGGAAGTTGTGGATGTTAAGTGGGGAGCTTAACATTGGAAATGATGTTATGGTTATGACGATGGGATGGGAGATTGGGACCATTTCACCTTTGTAGTAATGTAGGTGCTTAATAAGCTAAGGTGATAGGTATTAATTGCGTAGTGCTTTAACCATGAGTTCAAACTCTCCTTGTTCTAGCCATGCATGACATAACTTTCCCACACTTGCTGAGTACCATCGGTACTCAACCTTGCATATTTGTTGGTTTATATTGCCGCTCAGGTCAAGATAATGAGGTGGTGTATAATGATCAATACTTTGGACCCGAAGAAGGTTTCTAGGTTCATGGAGTCCACCGGGCAACGCCTGTGACGGAGCCCTCAAGAATAATATTCCGCTGCTAGTTTATTTACTTGTGATGAACTTATTATTGTCCATCGAGACATTTGCTATGTAAGACTTATTTATATTCGACACCTGGCTTGTAATAAATGATGCTTCACTATTTGTCATCACATGTATGAGAAAATGATCCTAGCATACATGTGATATTCACTTGGTTGTTCTTCGGAAAAACCGGGTGTGACACTCAACCATCTATTAATCTTTCTCAACTTCATCTCATGCTCATAATAACCATCTCATATTCATATCCATCTCATATTCGTTTGATCCGAAACCAAACTCATTCTCATGACTCAACAGTCCCGAAACCAATCCCAAAACCATACCATAATCAAAACAATAACCATACCAATAACCATCTCGATAACCATCCATCCCAAACCATCCATCCCAAGTTTCCAATCTAATCATGTGAGTTGGCCAGGCGCTTGTGACCGTAAGCAAGGGTATCATGGTAGTTTTACACTCTGCAGAGGTGGCACCACTTTACCCACAAGATTGTGATTTCGTCACCCGTCGGCGACTGCAGAACCTCCATTATACCAGTACACAACCGTCGGTGTATGGCCAAGAGATCACAAAATAGCCTTTACAAAGGGGCTACTAGATGTATGGACTCACTAAGGGTTCACCAGTAGGCTCGAATCACCATTCTCCCACCTACGGGCCCCCTCTTGTGCCATGCAGTTCCCAGGGCAGTCCTCTCTCGACTCCCATTCCCCGCGCCTTCCACGGTCTATAACAAACTAGCAACTTACCTAATTAGTCAGCTAAGCCGCACCCATATTTGGCCCTGTGATGGCACTGTTTTACTGGCATGTGCTGGCATGAACCGGTCCTTAGATCTATGGAAAGTAAACCACCATCTCGTTCTACCACATCTACGAACCAAGCTTGCCTAGATCTCCCCCGATCCATGTTCATTATCATCATCAAGTTCTCATTATCATTATTCATATGAGCGCCGTAGCTAGACACGTTCTATCTCGGCTTCCCTTATCCCGTAGATTAGTGAAGCAAAAAGGAAAAACGACCATACCTGACTCATAAACTTTCCCAGCGACAAGGATGGTTAACAAAACTAGTAAACTCCTATAAAGGGTGTCCCATCAAGTTGACTCAAGCATACACGTTTTCGCAAACAAAACAGTTTTTAAAACATGGGATCAATATGGTCAAGGACACTTGTCTTGTTCCTGTGGCTTCTGTTGCTCACGTGTCTCGATGTCTTGGTGCTGTAGTTCTTTGTAGATAGCTCACTGAGCTTGTACTTCTACTCACGATCACGCACATAAAAAAATATAGCAATCAAACATCATGCACAAACTTTACTCAAGATGCAGTGGATGCAAATCCTATGGTGCTGTTTTATTAGACCAGTTTGTACGTGTTCTTGCATGTTTTAATGGCTTTCATGGGGTTTAGGGTGAACAAGGATGTAGATATAAAGTGTGGACGTGGTGATGATCTTGACTCAAGATGTAGATCAATCTCACCATTAAAAACCGATCAACACGTGATCTGTCCACATGAAAAAGCTTTTGTCTGAAGGAACAGATGCGTAGAAACCGCGATGATGTCGTAAGGTGGTAACAAAGACCTACCTCACTTCTCTCTGGTGGCAGGTCCTTCCTCCTAGCAATGGCAGCAGCGACGGCGAGGCATGACGGCGCTCGTCGGCGGCTCTCCGGAGACTGAACTCCGGCAGGGGGTTCAACTCGGTGAGTTGGGGCTAGGGCCTCCAAGTCATCGACTCGGGAGGTGGAAAAATAATACGTGTTTTGCGGCCAGAGGTTTTGGGTTCTATTTATAGGGGGTTAAAGAAGAGTCCTACTCCAAATGGGATTTCAAATAAGAGTCCTATTCAACTTGTTTTTGGATCTTAACAACTTATCTTAAATTGATTTGGTGCGGTAGCAACGTGGAAATCGTGTCGGTTTCCTCAGTACCGGGTATTCCCGCACAGGGGAAAAATCGCCTATGGACCTGTAGGATCGAAGAGCACGTGAAAAGCTACCAGAGGGGGGTGAATGGTAGATTAAAACTTTTCGCAGCGGAAACAACAAAAACCCCTCAGCAAAAAATCAATCGGTTAAAGAAACCGTGTGTGCAAGTGTTTTCAAACGTGTTCAACCGTGACAAATCAAGTAGAGAGGTAGAGAATCAAGTCACGGATCTAATTCAACAATAATCACTTGAAAACAGGAAGTAAAACTTGAGATACGATCAAAACATTAAACGAAGATCAATCTGTTCTACCCGATATAAAACAGATCTGCAACGCTGCAAAGAAACTCATGTATCTCAAAAACTACAGATGCGAAGCTCGTGAAAATTTCACCGATGATAGATAATTGAGTTGTGAAGACAACCCAAAAAGAATCACGTCAATCGGATCTGTAAAACTAGAGTTATGAACGAAACACCGAAGCAACGTCGGTCTGTCCAGAAACTCGGCGAGAAAGACTTGACGAAAAACAAGACGGACGAACAAGGCACAAAAACTCCTCGAAACTATGAACTTTATTCAATAGAAACACAAGAGGAACAGCTCAAAGTTCTCTACCCACGAGACTTGGCCCCCCTTGCTTATATAACCAGCCCTAAGGCCAACTCAACTCAAACTAGGATTCCTACTCCTACTTGAATTCAAACTGTAACTTTCCAATACTGCTCAAGACTCTTCTATACGCAGATAGAAGCAATCTTAAGACTTCCAAACACCTTAGGAACGTCCCAAACATTCCTAAAATAACTCAAATTTCGTGACCCAAACGAAATCCTATCATAACCAACTCAAAACTTTCCATATTTGAGTCAAACACGACTCAGCCACAGCCTGAGTCCATAACCTAGTCGGTTGAACCTTTCCGGCCAATTCTTTACATCCACATCTCTTCATCACGCCTTGGAACAATGTTGCCACGTTCATGCACTCCTCGCACACGTGCAAACACCTTCCAACGACGTACACGCAACCTTCATATGCACTGCCCTTGATCCAAACATGCTGCGCGACCTCCCGATCAACTCAACCACAGCTCCTCCTGAACTTGGTTGTTGGAACCTCATCTCCTCCCTGATACTAGTCCAAGGATCCCGTCACCAACCATGCCTTGAACTCAAGCAACACCTGCACATGAATAAACAACCAATTCTTCCGAGCACAAGTCCTCGACTTGACTCACGTTAGTTCGAAAACCACAACACCTTACATGAGCACGTCACATAAGCATGTTGCAAACCATATCAAATGATAACAGCCATAACCACCAAAACACACCAAAAACTTAGCAAATTAATACTAAGCAAACCTTACCATAAGCAAGTTTGAAACATTGCGATTTAACAGCAAAAACAAGACGCTGCAGTTCTACGAGTTGAACTTCATGGGAGCTCCCTAAAAACAAGCTCCGGACCTCACAGAAGCTCTCTGGACCTTGCAGGAGCTCTCCGGACCTTGCTTCGGACCTTGCCAACACTTGGCGGACCTAACAAAGAACTTGTCGGACCTTGCCAAAAGAAGAATGTTTTGGCAATATTCAAAACTTTGAATGTTAATGCTAACTTTTATCCTAATTGCCAATGTATTCAGCACACATAGGTCTCACAATCTCCCCCTTGATGAATGCATTGGCAACACAAATTAAAATCCGAACATTGGCATATGAAAAGTTTTGAAAAGCTTTGAAAACTCATTTCTCCCCCTTTATTAATTTCTCCCCATTTTTTAAAATCAGAGAGAAGAAAGTGTATAACATATGCAAAGTGTAAAAAAATCTCTCCTTATACATATTTCTCCCCCTTTGACAATGTATTCAGCAAGGTTCAAAAGAGAAATTTTTAAATGTTATGAGCATATTATAACATATACATACAAAACAAAGCTCATCCAAGTCATACTATCAGGTTACTTACACTATCACATCAATGAGATACATAAAGTAGTGTAAGCCATGCTAGAGATCAAATGTATTTTTCAGTTTAAGCAAGTCATGATCTCACTTACTCAACTATTTCAAAACCTGAAAACATGACACTTGTTGCTGCATTTTTATTATTCATAATCATTTAAGGCACAAAGTTGATCATATGATATTTGCAAGAGATTATATGCAGCATCAGCCTTATTCTAACCAACCAAGCCAAGCCTATGTCATTTGACAATCAGAAGCTTAAGGACATGGTTTTAGTCATACACAATTCCTTCCAAGTTCATATCTTAGTGCAATGATAAGCAATCTCAAAAGAAGAAGTGCGATGCATGCATATTCTCTTGATCTTTTCTCAATTTTTTATTTGAAAACTCAACATGTGAGCTGATCACTTGATTAATTTTTTATGATTAAAAGCACTTGTGAGCACGCAACAAGTTCAAAACAGCAAGAAAGTTCGATCATGACCAGATTTAGTGTAAGTAATTATTCCAATTACTAGTCATGGCAAAAACTACAAAATGTATAACATGAGTAATGTAGTAAGAACTTTCAGCCTGTAAAAGGAATCACAAAGTCATATATGTATGAAATACTATGCTCATATTATTTTAGTTTCAGATTCACACATAGACTTTCAAAGTTTCAAAAACTCCCCCTCAATTTAAGCCATGAGGATGCATAACCCCTATTTCACTATGAATGAAACAAAAACGAGTGAAATCCAAAGGTTTTGTAAAAATATCAGCCAATTGTTGTTCGGTATCGACATGGTGAAGCACAATGTTTCCTTTTTCAACATTATCACAAAGAAAGTGATATCTAATGTCAATGTGCTTAGTTCTAGAGTGTTTCACGGGGTTTTTAGCAATACAAATTGCACTAGTGTTATCACAAAACAGTGGAACACTATCTAAATCAACCTCATAGTCCTTAAGTGTTTGAACAATCCAAAGAATTGTGAGCAAGCGCTAGCCGCAGCTACATATTCAGATTCGGTCGTGGATTGTGCAACTGAACTTTGTTTTCTAGAGGACCAAGCAACAAGTGAATTACCAAGAAAATGACAAGCACCCGAAGTACTTTTCCTATCAATCCTACAACTCCCAAAATCAACATCCGAAAAAGCTTTCAAAGAAATGGTTGAGGAAGAAGGAATAAAAATGCCAAATTCTTGAGTTCCATGTAGGTACCTGAGAATCCTTTTGATGGCTTGGAGATGTGAAGCACGTGGAGAAGCTTGAAAACGTGCACAAAGACATACGCTGAATTGTATGTCCGGTCTTGATGCCGTGAGATACAAAAGTGATCCAATCATACTTCTGTATTCTTTTTTATCGACCGGGTCACCATCTTCGTCAAGTTCAAGTGTTGTTGCTGTTCCCATTGGTGTCCGAAGAGGCTTGCATTTGTCCATGTTGAAGCGCTTAAGAAGGTCTTTTGTATACTTAGTTTGATGCACAAAAGTTCCTTCTTTTGTTTGCTTGATTTGTAGCCCCAAAAAGTATGTGAGTTCTCCCATCATACTCATCTCAAATTCTGAACTCATCATAGTTGAAGACTTGGACACGAGATCATGAGAAGCACAACCAAAGATAATATCATCCACATACACTTGAACGAATAATGAGTCATTGCTATGCTTAAGTACAAAAAGAGTTTTATCAACCTTGCCCATGGTAAACCCCTTTTTAAGTAAGAATGTTTTTAACCTATCATACCATGCTCTAGGTGCTTGTTTTAGACCGTACAAGGCTTTGGACAGTTTGTAAACATGATTAGGAAAATTTGGATTTTCAAAACCCGGTGGCTGCTTAACATAAACCTCCTCCTCTATGTAGCCATTAAGAAAAGCACTTTTAACATCCATTTGATATAACTTGAAACCTTTAGATGCAGCAAATGCTAATAAAATTCTTATAGCTTCTAATCTAGCAACAGGAGAAAATGTTTCATTAAAATCTAGACCTTCAATTTGAGTGAAACCTTGAGCAACCAACCTAGCTTTATTCCTAACCACAACCCCATCCTCACTTTGCTTATTTTTAAATACCCATTTAGTTCCAATTAATGTGTGACCTTGAGGTGGAGGTACAAGTTTGCAAACATTATTTCTTTCAAAATTTTCTAACTCTTCTTGCATGGGATTAATCCAAGATTCATTAGTGAGTGTGTGTGATATATCCTAGGGTTCAAAAGAAGCAACAAAAGCAGAATGAGCATGAGAGTTCGGATCGCAAAACCTGGACCGAGTGACTCGTTCATGCAAGCTTCCAATGATTTGTTGTGGAGGATGACTTTTGAGTACTCGGAGGGGAGTAGACACTTCACAAGCACCTTCTTCCTCATGTTCGGACCTTTGATTAGGAGAGCTTGTTGATTGAGGAAGGTCCGAACCAGCAGTAGTGACTGTTGGTGCTGGTTGTGGTGCAAAATCAGCAGCTTGATCGTTATTTACTTCCGAGTTTTCGGGCAGCAGCACCACTTCTTCATCTTCTTCAATAAAAATACTCTCCCCCTGCAGATATGGATCCGGACCTGCAATATCGGAGCTAGTACTTGGGCTAGCTTCATCAAAAGAAACCTCGCAAGTCTCCACAATTTTGTTAGTGTCAAGTAAAAGCACACGGTAGCCTCTAGTATGAGATGGATAACCAAGAAACATGCCATCAACAGATCTAGCTTCAAATTTATCAAGATTACCATGTTTCTTAACAAAGCATTTGCAACCAAAAACCCTAAAGTGTGTAACACTAGGCCTATGTCCAAACCGGAGCTCATATGGGGTTTTTCCAAGCTTAGCACGCAAGAAAACACGATTTGAGTCATAACAAGCGGTTGCAATTGCATCAGCCCAAAATTTCCTAGGAGTTTGATATTCATCAAGCATAGTCCTAGCCATCTCAACTAAGGTCCTGTTCTTTCTTTCTACGACACCATTTTGTTGTGGTACATAGGGTGAAGAGTATTGATGATCTATTCCATTTTCAGCACAAAAGTGATCAAAGGATTGGTTTTTAAATTCAGTTCCGTTATCACTTCTAATTGCTTTTAATGATCCTGGGTGATCAATAGATAATCTAAGAAATAAAGTTCTAAAATGACTAAAAGCTTCATTCTTAGATGCCATAAAATAAACCCAAGAATATCTGGAATAATCATCAACAATCACAAGCACATACCATTTACCTCCGAAGGATTGAACACGTGCCGGACCTACTGTGTCAAGATGTAAAAGTTGTCCCGGTTCAGCTGTCATGGTCATTGTGAGAGGAGCATGTGAACCTGCAACAAACTTAGCATGTCTACAAGAAGAGCACACAATATCATTGTCCTTTTTAAGCTTCGGCAGCCCACGTATGCGATCGAGAGCACTAACACGAGTGAGATGATCAAAGCCTATGTGACCAAGTCTACGATGCCAAAAATATAGATCCTTTGTATCATTAGCAACTAGACACCGATGCTTAGAAGTTGACAAATCAAAATCAGCTTTAAAAACTCTTCCAAACCTAGACATGTTAAACAAAAGCTCACATTTTGAATCTACAACCTTGCAGCAATTTTTAGCAAAGCTAACCTCTAGATTTTCATCTAGCAATTGTGAAACCGAAAGCAAGTTGTATTTCAAATTTTTAACAAGTGCCACATCTTTCAAAGTGTAGAGATTGTTTACTCTAACCGAACCTTTAGCAATTATGGGAGTAGAAGAGTTATCGGCGAAAGTGACATTTTCTACACGTGACACAAAAGAGAGAGAGGAGAACCATTCTTTGTTACCGGTCATGTGGCGTGAGCAACCTGAATCCACAATCCAAATGTTCTCCTTCCTCAAACGTGAAACCTACACAGCAGCACAATACGTCGATGACTCAATACCGGGGTTAGTTAAAAGACTTTTAGGAATCCAGTACTGAGTCACACGACGTCCAGCAGGAATAACACGCGAAAGCTGAGAAGGTACAGCAGGTTTATGAGCCAAACATCGAAAATTTTTGTTCCCAACTACTGACTTAGAAGATGTGTTATATGTAGCACAAAAAACAGTAGGTCCGGGAGCAAGTTTTTGACTCATTACAGCAGGTTGCAAGCTCCGAACATTCGGTCTAGCAGATTTTGCTTGGTTGTTATGTGATCTAGCAAGTATTCTTTGTTTCTTATCGTGTTTAGCTAGTCTATAACAAAAATCCATGACATGACCATCTCTACCACAGTAGGTACAATGAAAAATAACCTTATTAGCATGTCTAGATGAGCAAGCAACACGTTTATTAGAACCCGAATGGGACAGTACTCCTGCAGATTTGAAAATCACCTCTTTTTGTCTAGGAGCTGTTTGAATCAAACCGCTTCCTAATGACTTTACAACTTTAGGTGGGTGTGCCTTAGCATGAGCATGAGAATTAAAACCTAAACCAGTTTTATCATTACAAGACTTGGAAGAATTCAGCAGCAAGTTTAGGTTCTTATTTGTATTAGAAAACCGATCTAGTGTCCTATGCATGCCATCAAGTTTATTGGACAGATCAAAGCAGTTTTCACATGAAGTTTTTCCTTTTAGTTTGCAATTTGAACAATATTTAACTTCATGCACACGTAAAGCATTGTTCAAAATAGAAATCTCATTCATAGCATCATTTAGTTTCTTATTCAGATCATCACATGAAGAACAATGCAAATCAATTGTAGAACAACAAGCATCTTTCAAATTTTTATCATTAAGTGCAGTAAGCTCTTTGTTCTTTTCAATTTCAAGTTCAAGTTTATCAAGTGTAGATGCGTGTGCACTTCTTAAAGAGGATAATTGTTCATAAATCAAATCACATGAGGAACAAGAATCATCACTAGGAATCAAAGTTTTTAAACGATTAATTTCAGATTCTAGTGATTCAATTTTAACAGCATTGTTCCTAAGTTTTTTATCCTTTTTCTTTAACATAACAGTGGCACGAGAAATAGCATCACACATTTCTTCGCAAGTGGAACATACCTCTTCATCGTCGCTGTTGTGTTCTGCCTCCTCGGAGCTTGAACTTGACTTGCTCGCCATGCAGCACATATTTTCCATAGCTTCTTCATCTTCATCACTACCGGTGTCCACATCACTTGAGCCGAAATCTTGAAGTGCAGAGATCATACTATGCACTATGTTGCGCATTGATAAATCTTTCTCCTTCTTATTCTTTGCAAACGATTTCTTCGGCCTTGTTTGCTTTTCTTCACATGAAGTCGGACCTGAAAGGTTAGGGCACTCCGTACAAAAATGTCCTGTCTTACCACATTCAAAACATCGTTGAGGTCCGGAGCTTCCTCTCCTTCTAGTTCTCACATTTTGCAATGCTTTTGAGAACCGAGTAGAGATGAGTGCAAGCTCCTCCTCTGGAAACTCTTCAATCTGTTCAAGGGTTAGAGAGGACAGCAAAGACAGTGCACCACTAGATGATGATTGACTAGAACTAGACATGTCACGTTGCGAAACAAATGCAATAGACTTGTTGGGGTTTTTACGTGAGATGATGTCAATTTCATGAGTTTTCAATTTAGAATAAAGCACGTCTAAAGTAAGAGAACTCATGACAGTAGATTCACGAATAGATGTAACTTTCATCTCCCAAATTGACATATCTAATGCTCCTAACAATTGTCTAGCATTTTCAGCATCTGAAAAGTTAACATTGACACTACGCAAGTTGCTGAGAATTTTATTAAAGCGAGCAAAAAGGTCGTCAATTGACTCACCGGGTTTCATTTCAAAATGCATGTATTCTTTCTTGAACATATCTTGCCTTACCTCCTTGATCGTATTGTATCCTTCATGGTAGTCACAAAGAGCTTTCCAAACATCATATGCAGATCGGAGGTGTGCAACACGGTCGAAGTCGCTTTGAGTCAATCCTTGGATGATCAAGTTGCGAGCCTTGTTGTTGTTGTCAACATCTCTCATGTTCACAGCCGTAACTTGATCGTTGGGTGGTACATCAAAGTTCCGGTAGACCTTTTCCCATATGGCGAAGCTTTGCGCCTGTATGTAGGCCTCCATCCGCGCCTTCCAAACCTGAAAATCGATGCCATTGAACACACAAGGTTTTGCGGAGTACTTCTCCATGATGGTTAGTCAAAACATGTGCAAATCACAAATATTAGACCACCTTGGCTCTGATACCAATTGTAGGATCGAAGAGCACGTGAAAATCTACCAGAGGGGGTGAATGGTAGATTAAAACTTTTCGCAGCGGAAACAACAAAAACCCCTCAGCAAAAAATCAATCGGTTAAAGAAACCGTGTGTGCAAGTGTTTTCAAACGTGTTCAACCATGACAAATCAAGTAGAGAGGTAGAGAATCAAGTCACGGATCTAATGCAACAAGAATCACTTGAAAACACGAAGTAAAACTTGAGATACGATCAAAACATTAAACGAAGATCAATCTGTTCTACCCGATATAAAACAGATCTGCAACGCTGCAAAGAAACTAGTGTATCTCAAAAACTACAGATCCGAAGCTCGTGAAAACTTCACAGATGATAGATAATTGAGTTGTGAAGACAACCCAAAAAGAATCACGTCAATCGGATCTGTAAAACTCGAGTTATGAACGAAATACCGAAGCAACGTCGGTCTGTCCAGAAACTCAGCGAGAAAGACTTGACGAAAAACAAGTCGGACGAACAAGGCACAAAAGCTCCTCGAAACTATGAACTTTATTCAATAGAAACACAAGGGGAACAGCCCAAAGTTCTCTACCCACGAGACTTGGCCCCCCTTGCTTATATAACCAGCCCTAAGGCCAACTCAACTCAAACTAGGACTCCTACTCCTACTTGTATTCAAACTGTAACTTTCCAATACTGCTCAAGACTCTTCTATACGCAGATAGAAGCAATCTTAAGACTTGCAAACACCTTAAGAATGTCCCAAACATTCCTAAAATAACTCAAATTTCGTGACCCAAACGAAATCCTATCATAACCAACTCAAAACTTTCCATATTTGAGTCAAACACGACTCAGCCGCAGCCTGAGTCCATAACCTAGTCGGTTGAACCTTTCCGACCAATTCTTTACGTCCACATCTCTTCATCACGCCTTGGAACAATGTTGCCACGTCCATGCACTCCTTGCACACGTGCAAACACCTTCCAACAACGTACACGCAACCTTCATATGCACTGCCCTTGATCCAAACATGTTGCGCGACCTCCCGATCAACTCAACCACAGCTCCTCCCGAACTTGGTTGTTGGAACCTCATCTCCTCCCTAAGACTAGTCCAAGGATCCCGTCACCAGCCATGTCTTGAACTCAAGCAACACCTGCACATGAATAAACAACCAATTCTTCCGAGCACAAGTCCTTGACTTGACTCACGTTAGTTCGAAAACCACAACACCTTACATGAGCACGTCACATAAGCATGTTGCAAACCATATCAAATGATAACAGCCATAACCACCAAAACACACCAAAAACTTAGCAAATTAATACTAAGCAAACCTTCCCATAAAGCAAGTTTGAAACATTGCGAGTTAACAGCAAAAACAAGACGCTGCAATTCTACGAGTTGAACTTCACGGGAGCTCCCTAAAATGTCACACCCGGTTATTCCGAAGAACAACCAAGTGAATATCACATGTATGCCAGGATCATTTTCTCATACATGTGATGACAAATAGTGAAGCATCATTTATTACAAGCCAGGTGTCGAATATAAGTAAGTCTTACATAGTAAATGTCTCGATGGACAATAATAAGTTCATCACAAGTAAGTAAACTAGCAGCGGAATATTATTCTTTAGGGCTCCATCACAGGCGTTGCCCGGGGGTCTCCCTGAACCTAGAAACCTTCTTCTGGTCCAAAGTCTTGGTCATTATACACCACCTCATTATCTTGACCTGAGCAGCAATATAAACCAACAAATATGCAAGGTTGAGTACCAATGGTACTCAGCAAGTGTGGGAAAATTATATCATGCATGGCTAGAACAAGGAGAGGTTGAACTCATGGTTAAAGCACTACGCAATTAATACCTATCACCTTAGCTTATTAAGCACCTACATTACTACACAGGTGAAATGGTCCCAATCTCCCATCCCATCATCATAACCAAATAACCATAACATCATTTTGAAATGTTAAGCTCCCCGCTTAACATCCACAACTTCCAAAAACCATCACTCATCTAATCATGAATAAGTCCAAGCCGCTCTTGACCGTGAGCACGGCTGTCATGACAGTTTTGACTCTGCAGAGTTTGTACCACTGTACCCACATGTAGTGATTTCATCCCCCGTTGCCGGGTGGACTAAAAGAACCTCCATTATGCCAGTGGCTACGAACCACATTCACACTTCCCAGGTGTGTAGCCAGGAGATCACTACGAAGCCTTTACAAAGGGATTCCCGACGAGCGTGGGCCCACTGAGGTTTCACCCCTAACAGCATACAAGAGGCTCCAACCCCGCTGCAGTGGCCCCCTCTTGAGCCTTGCGGTTCATATGGTAGTCCAGCTGACACCTATTCCCCGCACCATCCATCACACCCATACTACGCCGGGGATACACCTAATTAATTGGCCAAGCTGCCCCATCTCAGCATGTGGTTGGCACTGTAAAGCCAGGTTACATGCTCCATGGACCGGTCCTTAGGATCCAGGCAAGTACTAAACACAAACCCGAGTCTCGTGCACCCAGCACACAACCAAAACATCCAACTTGCCTTGATCCCTACCTCTACATAACTCATAATATCTCATTCAAGAGTATGGTAAAAATAAATTGATGATCTCATATCCCAAATATCCCATTCTAAGCATGGCTAAGCATATGCATAATAATAAATGACATGATAAAATAAATCCCAACCCAAGCTACAAGGAAACAAGGTGATGCAATTCTAGGGAAACTTCCTAGCATGGGTTTCATATTTAACTTGACAATGCAAATAATTCTATCTACACATCCTAGCATAGGATCACAGTGGTCAAGGACACTTGCCTCCTTCTTGCTGCTCTTGAAATGGGTAGTCCTGGTCTTGGAAAGGAATAACTTGCTCTTGACCAGGTTCTACATCATACCATCACACATAGCAAAAGAAAAACAACAATCATAAGACATAGTTCACACTTCTACTTCATACAAACCACACATTCACATTTATGAAAGTTCTTTACCATTATATGTGTTGTGGTTACTTTATGTGTGTTGAGTTGTGGCTTGCATGCACTTTTAACCATGTGTATATGATTCCTACTTTTGTGTCCACATTTATACTTACATACTATATATATATGAGTTTCCAATAAATTTCTTATATTCAACTACTACACCTTTTCACTACCAAGTGTGTATGAAAAGTATTTTTCTTCCCCATATGTGCCTTCATAATTTCTACCAACCCTAAACTGAACTCTTTGGATTTTAAAAACTCCATTTATCATTTACTAGTTGCTATATTTTCAGATTTATATTCCTATGCATAATTGTGTATTTTATTATGAAATTAGTAATACACATCATCTAAACAGAATAGGTTCTGTTCCTAAATAATTTAATAACATATTTTGACCTTTGCCTCTGATGTAAACTATTTCATAATTATTTTCCCTATTTTCTAAAACTATTTATTACTTAAAAATGTGTCCCTAATTGTGAATAATAAATTAAACAGATTCAATTCAGTCCAAAATATGTTTTTATCTCACTCCAAAATTTCCTAAACACTGAGAAAGTCTTTAACTTAATTTTGACAATATGTTTGTCCAACTTTTTAATTTTTAAACACTAGTTACATATTCAATTTCCTAAATTAAATACTAAACAGGGCTAAAAAATAAACTCACCCCACTACAGGGTCTATAATATTATTTTTCAAAATTTCCAGGGGTCTAGCTACACTTATCAGAGGTGTTTTTCCTAATTTTTATTAAGTCCAGGGGCTAAAACTGATTTTTAAATGAATTTACATGATTTTCTGGAGTTCCAGGGGCTAGATCAGAAGTTTCCCGGGCTAGCTCTTATTTCCCGAGAACCCCAGGGGGTAGCACGTAAGATTTCCAGTCTTTATAACGCGGGGCTGACGTGGACCGTCCGATTTTAAACCGACGGCCGAGATTATAACATCGAACCGGTACGCGGGGGTTTAAACCCTACCGTGCGATTTAAAATAAACGGCGCACAAGCGGCCACGTCGCTCTGATCGAGCGCGGGCGGCGCTGCCGGCGGCGCACGGCGGCGGGAAGCGGCGATCTCGCTGGAAACTTTCGGATCCTCGAGAATTCTGCCTAGAACTGTGATCTTATGGCATAGATCGGTAGAGGGGAGGTCGGGGATCTCACCTCGGGGGTTTTCTTGAGCTCGGAGGTCCTGGAAGGTGATCGGCGGCGAGGTCCGAGGCAAAACCACGGCGAAGCTCGTCGGCGCTGTGTTTACACCGCAAGTCACCGAGTTTTCTGCACCTGCAAGGTTCCCCGGAGGCGGTGGATCAAGACCAGCGAGTTAGATCGGAGTTTCCGAGCTTAGATCGGCCGGAATTCACCAGAGAAGTCTCGGTTCTCACCGGAGTAAAAATCGGCGATCGCGTGGGAAAAACAGAACGGGGCCGGGGTTTTTATAGACGGGAGAGGGCGGCGGGGTGGTTTAGATCATTTCCGTTTCCTCCTCGAGCGAAATTCGGCTGTGATCCGCAGCAGTTCCGATCGGTTTGGATTCGGTGAGAGAGAGTCCGGCGCGGCGCGAGGTGGAAGACGAAGCCCGGGTGGGTCCCGCCTGTCTGCGTGAGAAAACGCGGGCGCGCGGCTGCGGGCTGGCGCGGGGTAAGTTGGGCCGGCTGGTGGGTTTCGGCCCACTGGCCGGTTTTTTTCTGTTTTCTCTTTTTCTTTTTCCATTTCTTTTCTGATTTGAGTTTAATTTGAATTCCAGTTTGAATTTGAATTTTTGCAAAACATGCAACACTTCCAAAAAATTTTAAATTCCCCTCTTAGCATGATTTAAGGTTTTGAATCAAAATTTTTTGGGTGTTACAGCTCTACCCCCCTTAAAAGAAATCTCGTCCTCGAGATTGGTGTTTCTAAGAAAACAATTCCGGAAATTGTGCCTTGAGCTCATCTTCCCGTTCCCAGGTGGCTTCCTCTTCTGAGTGATGCTTCCACTGCACCTTGCACATCCGGATTCTTTTATTTCTGGTGAGGCGTTCCATTGTCTCCAAAATCTTGTATGGTTGCTCGGCATATGACAAATCCTCAGCTACATCCACTTCATTCATGGGTAACACCTCTTCAGGCGTCCTCAGACATTTCTTGAGTTGTGACACATGGAATACATCGTGCACATCCGATAGATGAACCGGTAACTCTAGTTGATACGCCACTTCGCCTTTCCTTTCCAAAACTTGAAAGGGTCCGACGTATCGAGGTGACAACTTCCCTTTCACCTTGAACCGACGAAGTCCTCTGATAGGGGACACCTTGAGATAAACATAGTCTCCCACGTTGAAAACGAGCTCTCTTCTTTGTACATCGGCATAGCTCTTTTGGCGTGCCTGTGCTATCCTCAAGTTGTTGCGAATCTCCCTCACCTTCGCCTCGGCTTCTTGTAGCACTTCTGGACTAAACACTTTACTTTCTCCTGTTTGGTTCCAAAATAGGGGAGTTCTGCACTTCCTTCCATACAAAGCTTCAAACGGTGACATCTTCATACTAGCTTGATAGCTGTTGTTATAGGAAAACTCCGCATACGGTAAGTTCTTGTCCCAACTCCTATTGTTTTTGAGTGCACATGCTCTTAACATATCTTCAAGGATCTGATTGGTTCTTTCCGTCTGCCCGTCAGTTTGGGGATGATAGGCAGAGCTAAAGTTCAGATGGGTTCCCATGGTTTCATGCAACTTCTGCCAAAACCTCGAGGTGAACTGTGTCCCTCGGTCCGACACTATCTTCTTTGGCACTCCATGGTAACACACGATCCTTGACATGTACAATTCTGCCAATTTGGATACGCTGTAGCTTTCTTTCACGGGGATGAAATGAGCTACCTTGGTTAGCCTATCAATGATGACCCATATTGAATCATACCCGGATTGGGTCCTAGGCAATCCCACGACAAAATCCATGCTGATTTCTTCCCATTTCCATTCAGGCACTTTGAGTGGTTGCAATAATCCCGCAGGTCGTTGATGTTCTGCTTTCACCAACTGACATGTGTCACATAGGGAAACATGTTCCGCGACATCTCGCTTCATGCCATACCACCAATACCTGCTCTTGAGGTCCTGGTACATCTTCGTACTCCCAGGATGAATGGAATAGTCGGAATCGTGAGCCTCCTTCAAAATTAATTCACGGATCTCCTTTACTTCTGGCACACAGATCCTTTTCCCGTGCCACACCGTACCTTGTTCATCCTCTCTGAAACCTTGAGCTTTATTTTCCTTGATGAGTTGCCTGATTTCCTGTATCTTCTCATCATTCTTTTGGCCCTCGCGTATGTCTCGCTCGAATGGGGAGTCCACTTCCATGGCGATGGCTTCACTACTATTTACTAGACATAGATTGAGCCTTATAACCTCGTCCTTCAATTCTGCAGGCATGTCCTTCAAGCTCAACTTATTGACCTGCACTTTCCGACTCAAAGCATCGGCCACGACGTTTGCTTTCCCGGGATGATAGTTGATGCCCACATCAAAGTCATTGATTAACTCTAGCCATCTCCTTTGTCTGAGGTTGAGGTCTGGCTGTGTGAATATGTACTTCAAACTCTTATGATCCGTATATATCTCTGTCCTCTTCCCCATCAAATAGTGCCGCCAAATTTTCAACGCGTGTACCACTGCGGCTAGTTCTAGGTCATGTGTAGGATAGTTCTTCTCGTGCTTCCGAAGCTGCCGGGATGCATATGCCACGACATGCCCTTCTTGCATGAGAACACATCCTAACCCATTTCCAGAGGCATCGCAGTACACTGTGAAATTCTTCTGCATATCTGGCATAACCAACACTGGGGCTGTTGTCAATCTCTTCTTTAGCTCCTGAAAGCTCGTCTCGCACTGTGGCGTCCAGGTGAATGTGATTCCCTTCTCCAACAGTTTGGTGAGAGGTCTCGAGATCTTGGAGAATCCCTCAATAAACCGTCGATAGTATCCAGCCAATCCCAAAAAGCTTCGAACTTCCCCGACATTTTCAGGGGTCTTCCACTTCTGTATATCCTCGATTTTGGCAGGATCTACGGAGATTCCTCCCTCTGAGATTATATGTCCTAAAAAGGGAACTCTCTTTAGCCAAAACTCACACTTGCTCAACTTGGCATATAGTTGGTGTTCTCTCAGCCTCTGCAACATCAACCTTAGATGTTTCTCATGTTCTTCTTCATCTTTGGAGAAGACGAGAATGTCATCTATGAAAACCACCACAAATTTGTCCAGATATTCCATGAATACCTTGTTCATGAGATACATGAAGTATGCCGGGGCATTGGTTAGCCCGAAAGGCATGACAGTGTATTCATACAGTCCGTACCGAGATACGAAAGCTGTCTTGGGAATATCAGATTGCCTTATCTTGAGTTGGTGGTATCCCGACCTGAGATCAATTTTCGAGAACACACAAGCTCCCCTCAACTGATCAAACAAGTCTTCAATGCGAGGCAATGGGTACTTGTTCTTGACGGTTACCTCATTCAAAGCACGGTAATCCATGCATAACCTTTGGGTTCCATCTTTCTTGGGCACAAATATCACCGGAGCTCCCCATGGTGAGGAACTAGGGCGAATATACCCCTTCTCCGTCAATTCTCTCAAATGATCCTTGAGTTCTTCTAGCTGCTTGGAGTCCATCTGATAAGGTCTCTTGTATATCGGGGCTGTTCCCGGTACTAGCTCAATTGCGAATTCCACTTCACGGTCAGGAGGCATACCTGGCAACTCCTCCGGAAAAACATCTGGATATTCCCTGATAGTCCTGATTTCCTCAACTTTCACCTCCACTTGATTTAATTTAATGTCCCTCCTAGGCTCGTGTATCGTTATGAACTTTACTCTTGTGCCACTAGGGTGAGTTAGTTCCACCGTTCTGGTCGAACAATGGATGATTCCTTTATGTTTGGTCAACCAATCCATACCCAAAATAATATCTATCCCTTGTGAATCTATCACTATGAGGTTAGCAGTAAATACTACCCCATTAATGTCTAGGTTCACTTTGGGACACACTTGTCTTGTCCTTATTTCTCCACCTGGAGAGTTTACAGCTAGCATATGGTTCATTTGTGTGGTTGCTAGGTCATGCTTCTTAACAAACCCTTGAGCAATGAACGAGTGGGTAGCACCAGAATCAAACAGCAGAGTTGCAAGGTGTAAATTGGCAGGAAACTTACCAACTACCACGTCAGGTGCCTCTTGTGCTTCCTCCATAGTGACGTGGTTCACCCGTCCTCTCATTACATTCTGCTGTTGTGGCGGCGCAGGCTTCTTCTATGGGCATTTATGGGCGTAGTGCCCCACTTCACCACAGCTAAAACATTGCACCCCAATCTTAGATGCCTGGCCTTTGTTGTCTTGGGGTTGGTTTGGGTGTCCTTGCACTGCGGGTCGAGGTGGATATGCGGGGCGAGGCTGCTGCACAAACTGACGTTGCGGCTGTGCTGGTGCTGCGGAAGGCTTGTAGTTTGGGTTGTACCCTCTTGGTGCTGAATAGGGTACCGCAGCACGGCTCGTCTGCCCCGTAGGTTGCTGCATCATACGTGGGCGGGTGTTGCTCCCTGAAGCTTGATGTGACCACCCGGCCTTCCTCTTATTCTCATTTTCCAGGGCCTTTAGCTTCCTTTCTACCACAAATGCTCTGTCCACCATCTTTTGGAAGCTTTCATACTCATTTGAGGACATTGCACACTGCATCTCTGCGGTAAGCCCTTCCACGAAACAATCTTGTTTCTGCTCATCAGTCTCTATGTCTCGTGGGGCATAACGGGATAGTTGAGTAAATTTAGTGAGGTATTCCCTCACCGTCATGTTTCCCTGCTGCAGTCCCAAAAACTCTTTCCTCTTGTTTTTGAGTTCACCTCTTGGGATGTAATGGTTGCGGAAGCTATGCTTGAACTCTTGCCAAGTGATGTTCTCAGGGTCATGATGGGCGGCCACGTAGGCGGTCCACCAATCAGCAGCAGGTCCATGCAATTGATGAGAGGCAAACAGCACCCTCTCATACCCTTGGCATTGTATGATCCTCATCTTACTTTCAATGGTCTTCAGCTAATCATCTGCCTCCAGAGGTTCAGCAGCACTTGCAAACTTTGGAGGTTGAGTTCCTAGAAACTCACTCAACCTTGGTTAGCGTGGTGCAGCTTGTGGAGGTGGAACTTGATGCAAGTTGGCCACCACTTGAGTCAAGTTCTGGATGAGCTGAGTGTGATTCTCCAGCATTTGGTGGAGGGGATCAACTCCTTCACGGCGACCACCCCGGTCCTGGCCTCCAGAAAGATGAGGGTTGCATGCCTCATCGTTGTTGTTGGCGGGGTTGGCAGCACGTCCTTTTCCTCTTCCGGCCATCTCGCAGAATCAACCAATGTTAATTTGAAAGCATTTAGTATCATCTTACTACTTTCATTTGTTTGTACTTTGAAGTGTTGAGGCTTTGTTATACTTTTACAAGGGTTCATATCTCACACCAAATAGATGCACTATTATTTCATGTGAGTTCACACACCAAAGCAAAACAATCTAAAGACGAGGCTGTGGACAATTGCTCATGGCTTCCACAACTCACGTCACACACCAAGCATTAACACACCATTAACTACATAACGACTCGACTACTCGACATCCTTCTAATTTAAGGGAAAGGCTCTACGCTACTCGTTTTCTTGAGCTGGCTCCTCGGGATCTTCCTCATCATTTCGGCTGCCTTCTGACTCTGCTTTGGGTGGGGAGGCTGCTGGTGGAGAAGTGCGACGACGCCTGATCGCTCAGCGATCCGGGGAGTCAGGAGTCCATGTATCATTCGCGGTGACACAAAGTTCATTCCCATCTCCTCTTTCCCTCGCCTTTAAGCAGGCTCGCAGCAACGCCTCCGTTTCCTTCAGGGTGTCCCGGACATCCTGAAGCTCTTGTTGACACTCCTGCAGTCGAGTGCTGAGCATAGCAGCATCCTCCAAGCACAAGTCCATGTGCTCATGGGAAGTCCCTTGCTGCACTGGCGGGTACTTGTACTCCGTGGTACCACTCTCACGTTGGAGGACATACATGTACTCAGTTTTGTCCAAGTGGCGACGATAGATGTGACTCTGGCAGGTGATGGCCTCCCAGGTGACATCTTTCTCCGCATCGACCTGTGTTGCCCGACAAGCTGGAGAGTGGTGAATCTTAAGCAGCTGATTTTCATGTATAATCCTCATCTCTGAGCTCCATTCTTCCCTCTTCTCACGGATGGTCCTGGTGGAGTTATAGTGGATAATTAGCTTGCCCGTGTTGCCGGCGGCTTCGAGCATACGCCGAAGACGGCGCAATAAGCCTCCTACTGCCAATCCGTAGGAAAGGTACGTCACCGGACGGCTCTCCTCTCTTTCGGCAAGGGCTACTACGGGAACTCTCCCTCCTGTGGACTTGCGAGCGGTGCGAATCATGCGAACCATCTAAAACAAAAAGAATTTAAAATTAGGTTAGATAAACTCTCAAACAAAAAAATCCTATTTTGAATGAAAGTTGGGGTAAGATGAAGAAAATGACTCCTTAAATATCACTTTTCAACCCACACCTTGGAAAATAGTTTTTAAGAAAATAGGGCCCTTAAATACGTCCATTTCTACCTAGGTCCACGTTCCTACGGGCAACCTTAGCTCTGATACCACCTTTATCACACCCGGTTTTTCCGAAGAACAACCAAGTGAATATCACATGTATGCCAGGATCATTTTCTCAAACATGTGATGACAAATAGTGAAGCATCATTTATTACAAGCCAGGTGTCGAATATAGGTAAGTCTTACATAGTAAATGTCTCGATGGACAATAATAAGTTAATCACAAGTAAATAAACTAGCAGCGGAATATTATTCTTTAGGGCTCCATCACAGGCGTTGCCCGGGGGTCTCCCTGAACCTAGAAACCTTCTTCGGGTCCAAAGTCTTGGTCATTATACACCACCTCATTATCTTGACCTGAGCAGCAATATAAACCAAGAAATATGCAAGGTTGAGTACCAATGGTACTCAGCAAGTGTCGGAAAATTATATCATGCATGGCTAGAACAAGGAGAGGTTGAACTCATGGTTAAAGCACTACGCAATTAATACCTATCACCTTAGCTTATTAAGCACCTACATTACTACACAGGTGAAATGGTCCCAATCTCCCATCCCATCATCATAACCAAATAACCATAACATCATTTTCAAATGTTAAGCTCCCCGCTTGACATCCACAACTTCCAAAAACCATCACTCCTCTAATCATGAATAAGTCCAAGCCACTCTTGACAGTGAGCACGGCTGTCATGACAGTTTTGACTCTGCAGAGTTTGTACCACTGTTCCCATATGTAGTGATTTCATCCCCCATTGCCGGGTGGACTAAAAGAACCTCCATTATGCCAGTGGCTACGAACCACATTCACACTTCCCAGGTGTGTAGCCAGGAGATCACTACGAAGCCTTTACAAAGGGATTCCCGACGAGCGTGGGCCCACTGAGGTTTCACCCCTAACAGCATACAAGAGGCTCCAACCCCGCTGCAGTGGCCCCCTCTTGAGCCTTGCGGTTCATATGGTAGTCCAGCTGACACCTATTCCCCGCACCATCCATCACACCCATACTACGCCGGGGATACACCTAATTAATTGGCCAAGCTGCCCCATCTCAGCATGTGGTTGGCACTGTAAAGCCAGGTTACATGCTCCATGAACCGCTCCTTAGGATCCAGGCAAGTACTAAACACAAACCCGAGTCTCTTGCACCCAGCACACAACCAAAACATCCAACTTGCCTTGATCCCTACCTCTACATAACTCATAATATCTCATTCAAGAGTATGGTAAAAATAAATTGATGATCTCATATCCCAAATATCCCATTCTAAGCATGGCTAAGCATATGCATAATAATAAATGACATGATAAAATAAATCCCAACCCAAGCTACAAGGAAACAAGGTGATGCAATTCTAGGGAAACTTCCTAACATGGGTTTCATATTTAACTTGACAATGCAAATAATTCTATCTACACATCCTAGCATAGGATCAAAGTGGTCAAGGACACTTGCCTCCTTCTTGCTGCTCTTGAAATGGGTAGTCCTGGTCTTGGAAAGGAATAACTTGCTCTTGAGCAGATTCTACATCATACCATCACACATAGCAAAAGAAAAACAACAATCATAAGACATAGTTCACACTTCTAATTCATACAAACCACACATTCACATTTATGAAAGTTCTTTACCATTATATGTGTTGTGGTTACTTTATGTGTGTTGAGTTGTGGCTTGCATGCACTTTTAACCATGTGTATATGATTCCTACTTTTGTGTCCACATTTATACTTACATACTATATATATATGAGTTTCCAATAAATTTCTTATATTCAACTACTACACCTTTTCACTACCAAGTGTGTATGAAAAGTATTTTTCTTCCCCATATGTGCCTTCATAATTTCTACCAACCCTAAACTGAACTCTTTGGATTTTAAAAACTCCATTTATCATTTACTAGTTGCTATATTTTCAGATTTATATTCCTATGCATAATTGTGTATTTTATTATGAAATTAGTAATACACATCATCTAAACAGAATAGGTTCTGTTCCTAAATAATTTAATAACATATTTTGACCTTTGCCTCTGATGTAAACTATTTCATAATTATTTTCCCTATTTTCTAAAACTATTTATTACTTAAAAATGTGTCCCTAATTGTGAATAATAAATTAAACAGATTCAATTCAGTCCAAAATATGTTTTTATCTCACTCCAAAATTTCCTAAACACTGAGAAAGTCTTTAACTTAATTTTGACAATATGTTTGTCCCACTTTTTAATTTTTAAACACTAGTTATATATTCAATTTCCTAAATTAAATACTAAACAGGGCTAAAAAAAATAAACTCACCCCACTACAGGGTCTATAATATTATTTTTCAAAATTTCCAGGGGTCTAGCTACACTTATCAGAGGTGTTTTTCCTAATTTTTATTAAGTCCAGGGGCTAAAACTGATTTTTAAATGAATTTACATGATTTTCTGGAGTTCCAGGGGCTAGATCAGAAGTTTCCGGGGCTAGCTCTTATTTCCCGAGAACCCCAGGGGGTAGCACGTAAGATTTCCAGTCTTTATAACGCGGGGCTGACGTGGACCGTCCGATTTTAAACCGACGGCCGAGATTATAACATCAAACCGGTACGCGGGGGTTTAAACCCTACCGTGCGATTTAAAATAAACGGCGCACAAGCGGCCACGTCGCTCTGATCGAGCGCGGGCGGCGCTGCCGGCGGCGCACGGCGGCGGGAAGCGGCGATCTCACCGGAAACTTTCGGATCCTCGAGAATTCTGCCTAGAACTGTGATCTTATGGCATAGATCGGTAGAGGGGAGGTCGGAGATCTCACCTCGGGGGTTTTCTTGAGCTCGGAGGTCCTGGAAGGTGATCGGCAGCGAGGTCCGAGGCAAAACCACGGCGAAGCTCGTCGGCGCTGTGTTTACACCGCAAGTCACCGAGTTTTCTGCACCTGCAAGGTTCCCCGGAGGCGGTGGATCAAGACCTGCGAGTTAGATCGGAGTTTCCGAGCTTAGATCGGCCGGAATTCACCGGAGAAGTCTCGGTTCTCACCGGAGTAAAAATCGGCGATCGCGTGGGAAAAACAGAACAGGGCCGGGGTTTTTATAGACGGGAGAGGGCGGCGGGGTGGTTTAGATCATGTCCGTTTCCTCCTCGAGCGAAATTCGGCTGTGATCCGCAGCAGTTCCTATCGGTTTGGATTCGGTGAGAGAGAGTCCGGTGCGGCGAGAGGTGGAAGACAAAGCCCGGGTGGGTCCCGCCTGTCAGCGTGAGAAAACGCGGGCGCGCGGCTGCGGGCTGGCGCAGGGTAAGTTGGGCCGGCTGGTGGGTTTCAGCCCACTGGCCGGTTTTTTTCTGTTTTCTCCTTTTCTTTTTCCATTTCTTTTCTGATTTGAGTTTAATTTGAATTCCAGTTTGAATTTGAATTTTTGCAAAACATGCAACACGTCCAAAAATTTTTAAATTCCCCTCTTAGCATGATTTAAGGTTTTGAATCAAAATTTTTGAGGTGTTACATAAAAACAAGCTCCGGACCTCACAGAAGCTCTCTGGACCTTGCAGGAGCTCTCCGGACCTTGCGTCGGACCTTGCCAACACTTGGCGGACCTAACAAAGAACTTGTCGGACCTTGCCACAGAAGAATGTTTTGGCAATATTCAAAACTTTGAATGTTAATGCTAACTTTTATCCTAATTGCCAATGTATTCAGCACACATAGGTCTCACAGGACCTCGTATCTCCGCAGTGGTGAGCTCCGGAGACGCCACGTGTCCAGCGAGGACCGGGCCTCCATTTTCCTTAGGGGCGGGCTCCGGGTGCGCAACGTGTCTGGTGGGCGGGACCTCCCTCTCCCTCATAGGCGAGCTCCGCGTGCACCACGTGTCTGGCGAGCGGGACCTCCCTCTCCCTCGGAGGCGAGCTCCGCGTGCGCCACGTGTCTGGCAGGCAGGACCTCCCTCTCCCTCAGAGGCGAGCTCCGTGTGTGCCATGTGTCAGTGCCGGACCTCCCCTCTTCTCAGAGGCGAGCTCCAAGAATGCGGTGTGTCAGTGCCGGACCTCCCCTCTCCCTAGAGGCGAGCTCCGAGAGTGCCGCGTGTCAAACAGCATCGGACTTCCCTCCTCCTCAGAGGTGAGCTCCGAGGATGACACGTGTCCCGCGGTGTCGGACCTCCCTTCTCCTTGGAGGTGAGCTCCGAAGATGACACGTGTCCCGCGGTGTTGGACCTCCCTTCTCCTCGGAGGTGAGCTCTGAGGATGACACGTGTCCTGCGGGCTGGGCCTTGCTTCTCCGCAGAGACTAGTTCCGACGGCAACACGTGTCCAGCGGCGCCGGACCTCACCCCTTCCGCAGAGGCAAGCTCCGAGCCTGCCACGTGGCCAGCAGTGCCGGAACTCACCCCCTCCGCAGGGATGAGCTCCGAAAGCGCCACGTGGCCAGCAGGCCATGGGAAGTGTCGACAACGCACCTCGGCGAACTGGATTTGGCTCTTTTCGGCTATCTTTCTGATTCTTTCTCCGTTTTCTGCTTCTTTTATAATGTTTTTCTATATGCAATGCATGAATATGAAATTGAGGGTGTTACAAACCTACCCCCCTTAAATTGAATCTCGCCCTCGAGATTCGATATAGTAGAGAACAGACGAGGGAATTCTGCCTTGAGGTCTTCCTCACACTCCCATGTAGCTTCGGCTTCCGTGTGATGGCTCCATTGTACCTTGCACCAACGGATCACTTTGCTTCTCGTGACCCTTTACTTCACGTCCAAAATTTGTACAGGGTGCTCTACATAGGTCGGATCCTCTTGAAGCTCGAGATCATCCATCGGTACTTGTTCTTCAGGGAACACGTCCAAAAAATCTTGAACCACTGGAATGCTTTCTAATGTTGCTTCTTCGATGTCTCGGTTAGGTGGCATACTTGGAAGTTCTTCCGGGAACACATCAGAAAATTCTTTAACCACCGGAATGCTTTCCAATGTTGCTCCTTCTACGTGGTTCAACATTGCCTTCTCGGTTGTTGGTTGGGCTGACTCGAACTCAATACGAGTACCGTGCTCATTTGTCAACTGCACGCTCCTCTCAGCACATTGAATTATTCCGTTGTGCTTGCTTAACCAATCCATTCCAAGTATTATATCAAGCCCTTGGGAATCCAAGACAATAAGGTTTGCAAGAAAGTCTACCCCCCTTATTTTAAGGTTTACTTTTGGACATACTATATTAGTCCTCATCTCTCCACTAGGAGAGTTAACCAACATAGTATATTTCATGTGTGATATGGGTAGATTATACATGGCAACATACTTGGATGATATGAATGAATGCGATGCTCTAGAATCAAATAAAACAACAGCTGGGTTTGAGTTGGCAAGGAACATACCAATCACGACGTCCTCAGCCTGTTGCGCTTCCTCAGTGGAGACATGATTCACGTTGCCATGAGCATAATTCTGCTGTCCACGGTTACCTTGCGTAGCTCCTCCATTCGGCCGCGGGTTCTGCTTGGGCGTGTTGGTTGGCTGTCCAAGACTTTTTCTCAGGCATTGACTTGCAAAGTGTCTCGTCTCTCCGCATGAAAAGCATGTCTTGTTTCCCAAGACAACAGGAGCGTTGGGGCGAGGGTGGTTTTGAGCATAGGCGCCCGTGTTGGGACGGGGCGCAGAAGGCAAAGGCACACGAGATGCTTGCATAATAGGACGTTGTTGTGGTGGTTGATTAGGGCAAAAAGTAGAAGCGGACGATCCATACTGCGGTGCAGCTGGGGGCATGAAACGGGGATGTACATTGCTCCCTTGTGGCTGGTATGGCATCTTCCTCTTGCCCTCTTGCTCAATATTACGGATCTTGCTCTCAACCACTATAGCTTTGTCAACTAGCTTCTGGAAGTTTGCATAGTCGTTGTTGAGAAGCTGAAGTTGGATCTCATTGTTTAATCCTCTCATGAACAAGTATTGTTTCCTTTGATCCGAGTTGACGTCCTCAGGGGAATACCTTGACAGTTGCGTGAACTTGTTGAGGTACTCATTCAAGCTCTTTCTTCCTTGGCGGAGACCTTCAAACTCTTTCCGTTTAAGCATCATGACTCCAGAAGGAACGTAATGAGAGCGGAAACTCTCCTTGAACTCAGTCCAAGTAATAGTCTCCTGGTTGACATGAGCGTTGCAAAGAGCATCCCACCAGTCAGCGGCTGCTCCCATAAGTTGGTGCGATGCAAAGAGAACTTTCTCCTGATCATTGCACTGAACAATAGCAAGCTTCTTCTCCATGTACTTCAGCCAATCATCAGCCTCCATGGGATCATTAGCTTGTGCAAAAGTAGGCAGCCGAGTCCTCATGAACTCTCCCAATCTGTTGTGAGCCGGCGGTGCTGGCGGCAGCGGTGGTGGTGGTGCAGGAACGGGGTTATGGTTGTTGTTGTTGTTGGCTTGCAGCTGACCCAAAGTTTGGATCTTAGTTTGCATGACCTGGTTCTGCATAGCCATCAACCGTTCAAGGTTGTTTTCACCAACCCCGGGTTAGGAACTTCAACGTGTCCATCCTCTTGTGGTTCCTGGTTGCCACGAACGTTCCTCCCTTGTCGGCTGGCGTTTTCCCTCACCATCTGTGAGAGAGAGTTGAGTAGAGTAGAAGTTAGAAGTTTAGATTGATCCCCTCAACTATATGCATCAAGGTGGATGAACTAATTAATTTCAGCCTATATGAGGATCTGAACAAGTGCCAAAGCATCTCACATCTCTCTACTATGTGTGGATATAGACAACGCTGAAGCGTCCCACAACTCACACTAAGCACTCAAACACAAGCAATCGTCACAAAGGTTCACACCACTCCTTGGAAGTCCTAAACTTAATCATGTGAACTGGTGTTGTTCCTATGTGTTTTTGAGTGTCCATTTTACCTAGGCTTGCATCCTACGGTCAATGTGGTTCTGATGCCAATCTGTGCATTCTACCTAGGCTTGCGTCCTACGGTCAACGTGGCTCTGATGCAAATCTGTGACTTCTACCTAGGCTTGTGTCCTACGGTCAACGTGGCTCTGATACAAATCTGTGACGCCCGGTCCCGTAAAACACGCAACCCAGCTAATGCATATGTGTGCCCAGGATGTTCATCACACATACACATGCAATCCACAAACTGAATTCAGAATATAACCATGAATAATAGGGTTTAAGTACTTTATTACATCAATCTCTAACTTATTTATGCAGCGGAAGTCTCTAACTTATTCTAGCAGCAGAAGTCTCTAAACGATAGAGGAAGCAAACTAAGCACGGCAGCGGCTCCATCTTCAATTCCACAGGCAAGTTGACGGTAGATCACACGCCTAGTACTTCACGTGGTCTTCGAAGTACTCCTCTCCTGTTGCTGATGTTTGAATGATAATGCAAGGGTAAGTACATGTCGTACTCAGCAAGTGCGGGAAAAGTATGACATGTAGCTTACAACAAGGTAGGAATAAAAAGGCTCATTGCAGAAAGCAAAGCTTATTTCACAAACATGATAAAAACAGCAACTATCTTTAAGTGAATTTAATCCCAACATATATCCAAGTAAACAGCAACATACCTCCATCATAATTCACCACTTATCATGTCTCAACCAGCTATTAACCTTTCTCAACTTCATCTCATGCTCATAATAACCATCTCATATTCATATCCATCTCATATTCATCTCATATTCGTTTGATCCGAAACCAAAACTCATTGTCATGACTCGACAGTCCCGAAACAAATCCCAAAGACCATACCATAATCAAACCAATAACCATACCAATAACTATCCCGATAACCATCCATCAAAAACCATCCATCCCAAGTTTCCTATCTAATCATGTGAGTTGGCCAGGCGTTTGTGACTATAAACACGACTATCATGATAGTTTTACACTGTGCAGAGGTGTCACCACTTTACCCACAAGTTTGTGATTTCGTCACCCATCGGCGAATGCAGAACCTCCATTATACCAGTACACAACCATTGGTGTATGGCCAAGAGATCACAAAATAAACTTTACAAAGGGGCTACTAGATGTATGGACTCACTAAGGTTTCACCAGTAGGCTCGAATCACCATTCTCCCACCTACGGGCCCCCTCTTGTGCCATGCAGTTCCCATGGCAGTCCTCTCTCGACTCCCATTCCCCGCGCCTTCCACGGTCCATAACAATCTAACAACTTACCTAATTAGTCAGCTAAGCCACACCCATATCTGGCCTTGTGGTGGCACAGTTTTCTTGGCATGTGCTGGAATGAACTGGTCCTTAGATTTACGAAAAGTAAACCACCATCTCGTTCTACCTGTCACACCCGGTTTCTCCAAAGAGCAACCGAGTGAATATCACATGTATGCCAGGATCATTTTCTCATACGTGTGATGACAAATAGTGAAGCATCATTTATTACAAGCCAAGAGTTCGAATGTAAAATAAGTCTTACATAGCATAATGTCTCGACGGACGATAATATGTTCATAACAGGTAAATAAAACAGCATCGGAATATAAATCTTGTGGGTTCCGTCACAGGTGTTGCCCGGGGGACTCTGTGAACCTAGAACCTTCTTCGGGTCCGAAGTCTTGGTCATTGAACACCACGTCATCCCCTTGACCTGAGCAACAATTTAAAGCAACAGAAAAGCAAGCTTGAGTACCGTTGGTACTCAGCAAGTGGGGGAAAGTTATGTCATGCATGGCTAGAACAAGGAGAGGTTGAACTCATGGTTAAAGCACTACGCAATTAGTACCTATCACCTTAGCTTATTAAGCACCTACATTACTACGTAGGTGAAATGGTCCCAATCTCCCAACCCATCATCAAAAATCAAGGAACCATAACAACATTTCCAATGTTAAGCTCCCCGCTTAACATCCTCAACTTCCAAATTTATCATCCTCTAATCATGAATAAGTCCAAGTTGCTCTTGACCGTGAGCACGGCTGTCATGATAGTTTTAACTCTGCAGAGTTTGCACCACTGTACTCACATGTAGTGATTTCATCCCCCGTTGCCAGGTGGACTAAAAGAACCTCCATTATTCCAGTGGCCGCGAACCACGTTCACACTTCTCAGGTGTGTAGCCAGGAGATCACTACGAGGCCTTTACAAAGGGATTTCCGACGAGCATGGGCCCACTGAGGTTTCACCCCTAACAGCATACAAGAGGCTCCAACCCCGCTGCAGTGGCCCCCTCTTGAGCCTTGCGGTTCATATGGTAGTCCAGCTAACACCTATTCCCCGCACCATCCAAACACCCATACTACGCCGGAGATACACCTAATTAATTGGCCAAGCTGCCCCATCTCAGCATGTGGTTGGCACGGTAAAGCCAGGTTACATGTTCCATGAACCAGTCCTTAGGATCCAGGCAAGCACTAAACACAAACCCGAGTCTCGTGCACACAGTACCAACCAAATCATCCAACTTGCCTCGATCCCTACCTCTACATAACTCATAATATCTCATTCAAGAGTAAGGTAAATAAGTTGATGATCTCATATCCCACTTATCCCATTCTAAGCATGGCTAAGAATAAGTATATAAATAAATGACATAATAAAATAAATCCCAACCCAGGCTACAAGGAAATAAGATAGTGAAAATCTAGGGAAACTTCCTAGTTTGGGTATCATATTCCAAATTGACAATGCAATTAAATTCTAACTACACATCCTAGTATAGGATCAAAGTGGTCAAGGACACTTGCCTTCTTCCTGCTGCCCTGGGAATGGAAAGTCTTGATCTTGAAAGGTGAGAACCTGCTCTGGGGCTGGTTCTACTCATGCCAATACACACATAGCAAAAGAAAACAACATTCCATAAGCCATAGTCCACAATTCCACTCATGCAAACCACAAATACATACATATGAAAGTCATTCACATTTTTAAGTGTCGTGGTTACCCTAGATGTGTTGATTTTAGGCCTACATGAACTATTAAACATACATATTACTCCTAACTTTTGTATTCAGATTTCAAATTGCACAATATATATGAATTTCCAATTTGAACAAATTTTCTCTATTTAATTAATACACTTCTTAGCCACAAAATTTGCATGAAAGAAAATTTCCCACTCCAAATAGGTTTTCAGATCTTCTACAAAATCTTAATTTCAAGTTTTTGGAATTGGAGACCTCATTTAACATTTTCTAATTATGCATTCCTATTTTCCTATATTTTCAAATTTATTTTCTATGCCTAAAAGTGAACTTTAATATTAAAATAGTAAGACATATCACCTAAACAGAATAGGTTCTGACCTAAAATGTTCAATAAAATATCTTTGAGCTTCCTTTCTGATGGGGATCAAATTAAATTCATTTCAGACCTATTTTCAGAATTATTTTTTAGACTAAAAAAATGAATTTCCAGAAAACAGCACTTAGTCAGATTTCATTTCAGCCTAAAATCAGTTCTCAACTCATTCTAAATGTTTTCCAAGTGCTAGGAAAATTTACATTTGTATATGCACATGTGTTTACATCACCCATTGAATTCAAATTCTACTCATATGTTCAAATTTCTGAATTTAATCCCTATAGGGTCTAAAGTGCAAATCCACCCTACTGCAGGGTCTACTTTACTATTTCCTAAATTTTCAGGGGCCTAATTACACAAAACAGAGAGGTTTTCCTAATTTTTATTAAGTACAGGGGCTAAAATTGATTTTTAAATGAATTTACATGAATTTCTGAAGGTCCAGGGGCTAGATCAGAAGTTTTCGGGGCTAGCTCGTGTTTTCCGAGATCCCCAGGGGGTAGCGCGTAAGATTCCTGGCCTTTATAATGCGGGGCCGACGTGGGCCGTTGGATTTAAAACAGATGGCTTAGATTATAACGCGAAGCGGTACGGGTTAGATCTATTTGTGACTGCACAATTTAAAATGGACGGACCTCAGGGGGCCACGTCGCCCTGGCCGGAGCCAGCCCGAGTGCGCGGCGGCGGGGACGGTGATCTCACCGGCGAAATCTCGGTTTTTGTCGCTGTGCGTTAGAACTCGCATCTTTTTTGCACAGATCGGCCGCGGAGGGGTAGGGGAAGCTTACCGAGGGATCTTCTTGGGCCCGGGAGGGTTGGAATAGGCTCTGCGACGGCGACGGGTGGAGGAGCTCCTCGGTGCTCGATGGAGGAGTGGTTTGGTTCAGCGACCCTTCGAGTTCTCCGGTTGTGAGGCTTCCCTGCGGTTAGCAGATGGTGTACCGAGGGTCAGGTAGGGTCGGGTCACGGAAATTCGACGACTTCAGAGATGACCGGCGGCTAGACCTCACCGGAGCTCGACGGCGTCGGTTGTCTGGGCAGCAAATCGTTCCAGAGTGGGCGTCACCGGCTAGTGTTCGATGCTGTGATGATGTGAAACCGGTTAGATGGACCAGAACGGCATTGCGCCGAGGGAAATTCGGAGGTTGGGTGGCGGTGCTCACCGGTGGCGGAAGTTCGCGGGTGAGGTGGCGAGCAGAGGGGGTTTGCGGGAGTTTAAATCGGCCCGGAGTCCCCGGTCGGTGTGTGCATGCGGAATTGGCGCTCGTGGGGCGGATCAGTTTGCTGCGATTGGGGAATTCGGCCGGCGGCTTGCGATCAGCGCGGAAAGGTCGGTGGCGGTTGGGCGCGCGCGGGGAAGAAGATGACACACGGGCCCCGCGCATCAGAGAGAGAGGGAGGGGGGAAGCAGTCGCGGGTTTTGGGCCGGCTGAGGTGGGTTTCGGCCCACTGGCCGTTTTTCTTTTTCTTTTTCCTTTTTCTTTTCTGTTCTGATTCAAATTTGAATTCCAGTTTGAATTTGAATTGTTTCACCACATGCAATACGTCCAAAAATTTTAAATTCCCCTCTTTAACAGGTTTTGGGGTATTACACTACCACATCCACGAACCAAACTTGCCTAGATCTTCCCCGATCCATGTTCATTATCATCATCAAGTTCTCATTATCATTATTCATATGAGTGCAGTAGCTAGACATGTTCTATCTCGGCTTCCTTTATCCCATAGATTAGCGAGGCAAAAAGGAAAAAAACGACCATACCTGACTCATCAACTTTCCCAGTGACAAGGATGGTTAACAAAACTAGTAAACTCCTATAAAGGGTGTCCCATCAAGTTGACTGAAGCATACACGTTCTCACAAACAAAACAGTTTTCAAAACATGGGATCAATATGGTCAAGGGCACTTGCCTTGTTCCTGTGGCTTCTGTTGCTCACGTGTCTCAAAGTCTTGGTGTTGTAGTTCTATGTAGATAGCTCCCTGAGCTTGTCCTTCTACTCACGATCACGCTCATAAAGAATTATAGCAATCAAACATCATGCACAAACTTTACTCAAGATGCAGTGGATGCAAATCCTATGGTGTTGTTTTATTAGACCAGTTTGTACGTGTTTTTGCACGTTTTAATGGCTTTCATGGGGTTTATGGTGAACAAGGATGTAGAGATCAAGTGTGGACGTGGTGATGATCTTGACTCAAGATCTAGATCAATCTCACCGTTAAAAACCGATCAACACGTGATCTGTCCACACGAAAAAGCTTCTGTCCAAAGGAACAGATGCGTAGAAACCGCGATGATGTCGTAAGGTGGTAATGAAGACCTGCCTCACTTCTCTCTGGTGGAAGGGCCTTCCTCCTAGCAATGGCAGCAGTGACAGCGAGACGTGACGGTGCTCTTTGGCGGCTCTCCGGCGACTGAACTCCGGTAGGGGGTTCAACTCGGCGAGTTGGGGCTAGGGCCTCCAAGTCGTCGACTCGGGAGGTGGAAAAACAATATGTGGTTTGCGGCCAGAGGTTTTGGGTTCTATTTATAAGGGGTGAAAGAAGAGTCCTACTCCAAATGGGATTTCAAATAAGAGTCCTATTCAACTTGTTTTTGGATCTTAACAACTTATCTTCAATTGATTTGGTGCGGTAGCAACGTGGAAATTGTGCCGGTTTCCGTACCGAGTATTCCCGCACAGGGGAAAAATCACCTAAGGACCTCGTATCTCCGTTGTGGTGAGCTCCGGAGATGCTACGTGTCCAGCAAGGGCCGGGCCTCCCTTTTCCTCAGGGGCGGGCTCCGGGTGTGCCACGTGTCTGGCGGGCGGGACCTCCCTCTCCCTCGGAGGTGAGCTCCGCGTGCGCCACGTGTATTGCGGGCGGGACCTCCCTCTCTCTCAGAGGCGAGCTCCGCGTGCGCCACGTGTCTGACGGACGGGACCTCCCTCTCCCTCAGAGGCGAGCTCCGCGTGTGCCATGTGTCAGTGCCGGACCTCCCCTCTTCTCAGAGGTGAGCTCTGAGAATGCCGCGTGTCAGTGCCGGACCTCCCCTCTCCCCAGAGGCGAGCTCCGAGAGTGCCGCGTGTCAAACCGCATCGGACCTCCCTCCTCCTCAGAGGTGAGCTCCGAGGACGACACGTGTCCCGCAGTGTCGGACCTCCCTTCTCCTCGGAGGTGAGCTCCAAGGACGATACGTGTCCCGCGGTTTCGGACCTCCCTTCTCCTCGGAGGTGAGCTCCGAGGATGACACGTGTCCTGCAGGGCTGGGCCTTGCTTCTCTGCAGAGACTAGTTCCGAAGGCAACACGTGTCCATCGGGGCCGGACCACGCCCCTTTCCGCAGAGGCAAGCTCTGAGCCTGCCACGTGGCCAGCAGTGCTGGACCTCACCCCCTCTGCAGGGATGAGCTCCGAAAGCGCCACGTGGCCAGCAGGCCGCGGGAAGTGTCGACAGCGCACCTCGGCGAACTGGATTTGACTCTTTTCGGCTATCTTTCTTATTCTTTCTCCGTTTCTGCTTCTTTTATAATGCTTTTCTATATGAAATGCATGAATATGAAATTGAGGGTGTTACACATATGCTTGTATGAAGCGCTTCTTGTTTGATTGTGGAATCCATGTATGTGGTAGGTTTAGTTGTTCTTATGATAGTATAGTAACATTGTTATTATGTTATCATAAACACCATAGGCCTCCACTATAGTCTAACTAGGTATTATATGTATATGTTAGTATGAATAATATAGTGCTTGGTCCCAGCATTGGTTCAATGATGTTTAGGTTAGTCATTGCCTTAGTATGGTAATTGTACTGCAGCTTCTAAGGTATTTACTTAGCATGCAAGCGTGGTTTTTGGATAGTTAAGTAGCATGGATGTCTCGTAGATCCACGGATTGTAGGGTAGGTGGAAGGTGGTGACAGCCCTGTCCGTCCATCATAATCCCCCACGTTCGGTTATGCCACAGACTCTTGGCGGGAGTCGCTCTGGTATTACCAGGAGTAATCCCGTGCCTAATATGTTGGACCACTAAGACCTAATACTCACTACCACTATAACCATATATACACTATTAGGCTATGCATCTGTATACCAGAAACACACAAGGAACAACCCATTACCTTAGTCTCACTTTCACTAGGACCATCTTACCTTTAGAGTAGATTGCTCAGTGTCTTTCACACTACCCCATTGCTATCCTTTTACCCATCCCCCTTGGTTACCTACTAGAATATCCTATCCTACCCATCATTTTGCCACACTTCACCTTACTTCGGGAAATATGATACCCTAGGGAATACTCTTGGATGAAATGCTACAGCGATATTGTGACGCCCTCAATTCTGTGGAAAACCACGGAACCGAGAACTGATGCATATGTGTGCCCAGGATGTTCATCACACATACACATATGTTCTACAAACTGAATTCAGAATATATATTACCATGAATAACAGGGTTTTATTACAATGTCTCATGAGTCTTGGACTCATGCTAACAGCGGAAGTCTTAATCTAACAGCGGAAGTCTTTATTCTAGCAGCGGAAGTCCTCTAACTAATGCGGAGGCAATCTAAACAGCAGCAGCAGCTCCATCTCTGCTCCATCCCCACAGGCAAGGTTGAGAATAGATTACACGCCTAATGCTCCACTTGGTCTTCATAGTAATCTTCTCCTGTTGCTGATGATGAAATAATAATGCAAGTTTGAGTACAATGATGTACTCAGCAAGTGCGGGAAAATATGATATGTAGCTCACAACAAGGTAGGTATAAAAAGGATCATTGCAAAAAGCAAACTTATTTATCAAAACCATGATAAACATCAACTTAACTTTAAGTGAATGTAAATCCACATGTACTAAAATACCAATCATATCTCCATTATGTTCATTACCTTCCATGTCCCAACCAGACATTAATCAACCTCATTCTTGCTCATGAATACCTTCTTGTATTCGCTACCATCTCACGAATACCATCCCGTATTCGCTACCATTTTATCTCATAAACAATTCTGTCTCACATCGAGACCAATCTCGCTGCCATGACTCAACAGTCATGCAACCAAATCTTATTACCCAGACCCAACAGTCCCGAAAACCAAACCAAAATCAAACCATAACCAAAACCCATCCAAAACCATCCCAAATTAACCATCCAACTAATCATGGAAGTTGGCCAGACGCTCGTGACCATAAGCTCGACAATCATGATAGTTTTAGAATCTGCAGAGGTTGTACCACTTTACCCACAAGTTTGTGATTTTGTCACCCGTCGATGAGCAGAAGCTCCATTATACCAGTACATAACCGTCGGTGTATGGCCAAGAGATCACAAAATAGCCTTTACAAAGGGGCTACTAGATGTATGGACTCACTAAGGTTTCACTGGCAGGCTAGAATCTCCAATTCTCCCACCCACGGCCCCCCTCTTGTGCCATGCAGTTCCCAGGGCAGTCCTCACTCGACTCCCATTCCCCGCGCCTTCCACGGTCCATAACAATCTAGCAACTTACCTAATTAGTCAGCTAAGCCGCACCCATACTTGGCCTTGTGGTGGCACTGTTATCCTAGCATGTGCTCGCATGAACCGGTCCTTAGATCTACGGCAAGTAAACCACCATCTCTTTCTACCTCATTCACAAACCCAGTCATGCCTAGATCTCCCTCCGATCCATGTTCATTAGCAACATCAGTTTCTCATAAATTTTACGAGTGCAGTTAGCTAGACACATCTATCTCGCTTCCCGTAATCCCATGGACTCAGCGAAGCATAAAAGTAAAAACCATACCCGACTCATAAACTTCCCTAGCGACAAGGGTGGTTTAACCAAAACTAGTAAACTCCTATAAAAGGGTTTTCCATCATGTTTGACTCAGCACCCACACCTTTTCGCAAACAAAACAGTTTTCCAAAACATAGGATCAATATGGTCAAGGGCACTTGCCTTGTTCTGGCGGTTCCTGTTGCTCAAAATCTTGTTGTTGTAGTCCGTCGTAGGTAGCTCCCTGAGCTTGTCCTTCTATACACGATCACGCACATACAAGATCCACAACAATCAATATCATGCATAAACTCTACTTTAAGATGCAATGATGTATATGCATGTTAATCCTGTGGTGCAGTTTTTATTAGATTGGTTAGTTTGTGTTCTAGCATGGATTGCATGGTTTTACGATGAACAGAGGTGTTCGGATCAATTGTGGACGTGGCGATGATCTTGTCTTTAGATCTAGATCAAACCGATCAACAAGTGATCTGTCCACGAAAATGTTTCTGTTTGAAAGGAATCGAAGAACAGATGCAAAGAAAACACGATGATGTCGTAAGGTGGTATTGGAGACCTACCTTATGTTCTTCTTAGTCTCGAGGTCCTTCTCCTATCAGACAGATCGTTGGGGCTCTCTTTTGGCGATCTCTCTCGACAAAACTCTGGCGAAGGGTTTACTCGGCGAGCGGGGGCTAGGGCTCTATGTCGTCGGCTCAGGAGGTGGAAAAGAAGTTTGTGGTTTCGGCCAAAGGTTCTGGGTTCTATTTATAATCAGGAGGAGAAGAGTCCTAGTCTCATTGGACTTCGAATAAGAGTCCTATTCAACTTGTCGTTGAATCTTAACAACTTATCTTTAGTTGATTTGGTACGGTAACATTCGTGTCGGTTTCCTCCCGTACCGGTATTCCCGTGCATACAGAAGCAAAAACCGCTCCAGAACTCGTTACCTCCGCGGTGATGAGCTCCGAAAGCTCCACGTGTCCATTGGGCCTGGTCTCCCCCTTCCGCAGAGACGCGCTCCGGTTGTGCCGCGTGTCAAGCGAGCGAGACCTCTCTTTTTCTTAGAGGCGGGCTCCGCATGCGCCACGTATCCTGGTGGTCGGGACCTCCTCTTTATTCGGATGTGGCTCCGGGTGTGTCACGTGTCCTAACAGCGCCAGACTTTCTCTCTTCTCAGAGACGAGCTCCGAGGTTGACACGTGTCCAACAGTGATGGACCTCCTAGGGATAAGCTTCGGAGGTGACACGTATCCGGTAGTGTCAGACCTCCTGGAGATGAGCTCCGAGGTTGACACGTATCCCACACGACTGGTCCCCTGTTTTTCCACGGTAAATAGCTCCTAAGGTGACACGTGTCCTGCGGGACTGGCCTCGCTTCTCCGCAAAAGGCTAGCTCCGGGGGCAACACGTGTTACACGGGGTCGGACCCCTCCCCCTTTGCGGTGATGAGCCTCGAGCCTGCCATGTAGCCAGTTTAGCAGCAGACCTCTCCCCACTTCGCAGGGATGAGCTCCGAACATGCCACGTGGCCAGTGGGCCGCGGGAGTTGTCTTCGGCGCTCTTTGTGAACTGGATTTGGCTCTTTTTGGCTATCGTTTTGATATTTTCTCTGTTTCAGCTTGTTTTAAAAATGTTGTTCTACATGAAACATGAATACATGCAGAAATAAAAAAAATGAGGGTGTCACAAAGCTACCCCCCTTAAATTGAATCTCGCCCTCAAGATTCGTTAGTAGAGAATACATGAGGGAATTATGTCTTGATGTCTTCTTCACGCTCCCATGTGGCTTCAGCTTCGGTATGATGGCTCTATTGTACCTTGTACCATCGGATTACTTTGTTCCTCGTGACCCTTTCCTTCACGTCCAAAATTCAGACGGGGTGCTCCGTATAGGTCAGGTCCTCTTGAAGTCCAAGCTCTTCCATTGGTACTTGCTCCTCTGGTACTCTCAAGCACTTCTTGAGCTGGGATACAGGAAACACGTCATGTACGTCGGAGAGGTGTGTTGGGATCTCTAGTTGATAGGCTACTTCTCCTCGCTTGTCCAAAATCTTAAATGGTCCGATGTAGCGAGGTGCTAGCTTTCCTTTGACGTTGAAACGTCGTTGGCCTCGGATAGGCGATACCTTAAGGTATACGAAGTCTCCTACTTCAAAAGTCAACTTCCTCACCTATTGTCTGCATAGCCTTTCTGTCGTGACTGAGCAGCCCTTAAGTTCTCCCGTATCGTTTGGACTTGCTTTTCAGCTTCTTGTAGTACTTTGGGTCCAAACACCTGGTTCTTTCCGGTTTCGTTCCAAAACAGCAGCGTTCTACACCGTCTACCGTACAATGCTTCGAAAGGTTACATCTTCAAGCTAGCTTGATAGCTGTTGTTATAGGAGAATTCGGTGTACGGTAAACTCCTATCCCAACTATGTCCATGTTTCAAGGCGCAAGCTCTCAACATGTCCTCCAAAATTTGGTTTGTCCTTTCGGTTTGTCCATCGGATTGTGGGTGATAGGCGGAGCTAAAATCCAGTCGTGTACCCATAGCTTTCTGCAGTTTCCTCCAAAATCTAGAGGTAAACTGAGAACCTCGATCTGAGACTATCCTCCTCGGGACTCCATGACGGCACACGATCTGCTCCATGTACAACTCGGCTAATTGTGCAACGTTGTACTTGGCCCTCACAGGGAGAAAATGGGCTGTTTTCGTCAATCGGTCCATGACAACCCAGATGGAGTCATAACCCGACTGAGTACGTGGCAATCCGACGATGAAATCCATACTGATGTCCTCCCACTTCCACTCGGGTACCTTCAAGGGTTGCAACAATCCAGCGGGTCTTTGGTGTTCGGCCTTCACCCGTTGGCATGTGTCGCATAGGGCAACATATTCGGCTATGTCCCTTTTCATACCATCCCACCAATAACAAGTCTTCAAGTCCTTGTACATTTTGGTACTTCCGGGATGTATGGAATAGGGTGAATCATGTGCCTCTTTTAATATCATGTCGCGGATGTGCTTCACGTTAGGCACACAAATTCTTTTTCCTAGCCAAAGCGTACCCTTCTCATCTTCTTTGAAATCCTTCTCTATTCCTTGTTGGATCCTTTCCTTGATCTCTTTGATCTCCTCATCCGTTGCTTGGCCATCTCTTATCTCTTGCTCCAATGAAGAGTGGAGCTCCATCACTTCCATCTTGTTCAAGAATCCAAGGTGTAACCGTTCGAGCTCCTTGCGTAGTTCGGGTGGTAGCTCCTGAACTGTGAGTAGGGGACATGCTCCCTTCCGGCTCAATGCATCAGCTACTACATTGGCCCGTCCAATGTGGTAGTTTATTCCAACATCGTAATCCTTGATGAGTTCCAACCATCGAAGTTGCCTCAAATTCAAGTCCGTTTGTGTAAATATATACTTGAGGCTTTTATGATCCGTATAGATCTCGCATCGATGACCAAGGATATAATGTCTCCAAATCTTCAATGCATGCACTACTGCTGCTAGCTCCAAGTCATGTGTAGGATAATTAAGCTCGTGCTTCTTCAATTGTCGTGAGGCATAGGCTACCACTTGTCCTTCTTGCATGAGCACACATCCAAGCCCTTGTCTGGATGCGTCACAATATATGTCGAAGCTCTTGCTCACGTACGGCAATACCAAAACCGGTGTTGTGGTTAGCCTTTTCTTGAGCTCCTCAGAACGTTCTTGGCATGCTGGTGTCCATTGGAAGGCTTTTCCCTTCATTAGCAACTCCGTCATAGGCTTTGCTATCTTATAGAAGTCCTTGATGAAGCGTCGGTAGTATCCAGCCATCCCAAGAAAACTCCGAATGTCCTTCACGTTTTGCGGTTGGTTCCACTTCAGAACATCTCCCACTTTCCTGGGATCAACCGATACTCCTTCCTCGGAGATAATGTGGCCTAGGAACGATATCTCCTTTAGCCAAAATTGACACTTGTTAAGCTTGGCATACAATTGATGCTCGCGCATTTTCTGCAAGGTCAATCTCAAATGTTCTTCATGCTCCTCCTCACTTTTTGAATACACCATAATGTCGTCGATGAAAACCACGACGAACTTATCCAAGTATTCCATGAAAACCTTGTTCATAAGGTACATGAAGTATGCGGGTGCATTCGTTTACCCAAAAGACATGACGGTATATTCATATGAACCATACCGTGTTCGAAAGGCAGTCTTGGGTATATCGGAGGGCTTAATCTTCAGCTGGAAGTATCCCGACCGAAGATCAATCTTGGAGAACACTCAGGCTCCTTTCATTTGGTCGAATAGGTCCTCTATACAGGGCAGAGGGTATTTGTCCTTGATTGTCACCTCGTTGAGAGACCTATAGTCAACGCACATCCTTTGGGTCCCATCCTTCTTGTCTACGAAGAGCACGGGGGCTCCCCATGGTGACGAGCTTGGACGTATAAAACCCTTCTCCAACTGCTCCTGAATTTGCTTCTTGAGTTCCACTAGTTCATTGGTGGGCATCCTATAGGGTCTTTTTGCTATGGGTGCAGTTCCGGGTACCAAATCAATGGAAAACTCAATGTCCCGGTCAGGTGGCATACCCGGAAGCTCTTCTGGAAACACGTCTGAGGATTCCTGAACCACTGGAATGCTGTCCAATGTTGCTCCTTCGACGTGGTTCAAAATTGCCCTTTTGGTTGTTTGTTGGGCTGACTTAAACTCGACACGAATACCGTGCTCGTTTGTCAACTGCACGCTCCTTTCAGCACATTGAATTACTCCGTTGTGCTTGCTTAACCAATCCATCCCGAGTATTATGTCAAGCCCTTGGGAATCCAAGACAATGAGGTTGGCAAGGAAGTCTACCCCCCTTATTTTAAGGCTTACTTTCGGACATACTATATTAGTCCTCATCTCTCCACCGGGAGAATTAACTAACATAGAACATTTTAAGTGTGATATGGGTAGATTATGCTTGGCAACATACTTGGATGATATGAAGGAATGTGATGCTCCAGAATCAAATAGAATGGTGGCTGGGTTGGAATTGGCAAGGAGCATACCAATTACGACGTCCTCAGCATGTTGTTCTTCCTCAGCAGAGACATGGTTCACGTTGTCGCGAGCATAGTACTGCTGTCCACGGTTTCCTTGATTGCCCCCCCCCCCCCGTTCGGTCGTGGGTTGGGCACGTTGCCTTGCTGTCCAGGGCCTCTTCTCGGGCACTGGCTCGCGAAGTGTCATGTTTCTCCGCATGCAAAGCATGCCCTGTGGCCTACGGCAGCAGGTACGTTGGGGCGGGGGTTTTGAACAGGAGCGCCCATGTTGGGTCGGTGCACAGGAGACAAAGGCACACGAGGTTCTTGTGCAACAGATCGTTGCTGTGGTGGCTGACTAGGGCGGTATGCAGGAGCGGTCGATCCTTACTGCGGTGCAGCTGGGGGAATGTACCGAGTTCGTACGTTGCTCCCTTGAGGCTGGTATGGCATCTTCCTCTTGCACTCTCGCTCGATCTCTCGGATCTTGCTTTCAACCACTATAGCCTTGTAATCCAACTTCTGGAAGCTCGCGTAGTCATTGTTGAGGAGCTGAACCTGGATCTCATTATTCAACCCTCTCATGAACAGGTACTGCTTCCGTTGGTCCGAGTTGACATCTTCGGGGGCATACTGGGACAGTTGCGTGAACTTGTTGAGATACTCATTCACGCTTCTCTGTTCTTGGCGGAGACCTTCGAACTCCTGTCTCTTGAGCATCATTACACCAGCAGGGATGTAATGAGAGCGGAGAATGTCCTTGAACTCAGTCCAAGTGATCGTCTCCAGGTCGACATGAGTGTTGCATAGGGCATCCCACCAGTCAGCGGCAGCTCCCATGAGTTGGTGCGACGCAAAAAGAACCTTCTCTCGGTCATTGCACTGCACTATGGTAAGCTTCTTCTCCATGGATTTCAACCAGTCGTCAGCCTCCATGGGGTCGTTAGCTTGAGCAAAGGTTGGTGGTCGAGTCCTCATGAACTCTCCCAGTCTGTTATGAGCCGGCGGTGGTGGTAGCGGTGGTGCCGGGACGGGGTTGTTGTTGTTAGCCTGCAACTGACCCAAAGTTTGGATCATGGTTTGCATAAGTTGATTCTGCATGGCCATCAACCGTTCCAGGTTGTTCTCACCAGCTCCGGGGTTAACAGGAACTTCGTCGTGGCCATCCTCTTGGTTGCCACGGACGTTCCTTCCTTGGCGCCCGACGTTTCCTCTCACCATCTGTGAGAGAGAGGAAGAAATAGAATAGAGGTTAGAAGATTAGATGGATCCCCCTAACTATATGCATCAAGGTGGATTGGGCTATATGTATTAGCCCCTATGAGGATGTGAACAAGTGCCGAGGCATCTCACACCTCCTTTCTACTTATGTGTGGGTATGGACAACACTTGAGACGTCCCACAACTGACACTCAACATTCAATCACAACAATCATCACAAGGGCTCACACAACTCCTATTCAAGGCTTTATTCAATGGGGGTCCTATATGGATTTAGGGTGATGCCAATGTGTGTTTCAACTACGGCTTCTCCTAGGTTTGTATCCTATATAAGGGTAGTTCCAATGACAATCTATGCATCCTAGGTTTGAATCCTATGGTCAGCGTGGCTCAGCTACCAATCTATGATCATTCTAGGTTGTGTGATCTACGATCAACCCGTGGCAGGTTGATACCCATTTGTGCCTGATACCAACTTGTGACCTCTATCTAAGCGTGTAACCTACTGTCAACCCGTGGCTCTGATACCAATCTGTGACGCCCTCAATTCTGTGGAAAACCACGGAACCGAGAACTGATGCATATGTGTGCCCAGGATGTTCATCACACATACACATATGTTCCACAAACTGAATTCAGAATATATATTACCACGAATAACAGGGTTTTATTACAATGTCTCATGAGTCTTGGACTCATTCTAACAGCGGAAGTCTTAATCTAACAGCGGAAGTCTTTATTCTAGCAGCGAAAGTCCTCTAACTAATGCGGAGGCAATCTAAACAGCAGCAGCAGCTCCATCTCTGCTCCATCCCCACAGGCAAGGTTGAGAATAGATTACACACCTAATGCTCCACTTGGTCTTCATAGTAATCTTCTCCTGTTGCTGATGATGAAATAATAATGCAAGTTTGAGTACAATAATGTACTCAGCAAGTGCGGGAAAATATGATATGTAGCTCACAACAAGGTAGGTATAAAAAGGCTCATTGCAAAAAGCAAAGTTATTTATCAAAACCATGATAAACAACAACTTAACTTTAAGTGAATGTAAACCCAATATGTATTAAAATACCAATCATATCTCCATTATGTTCATTACCTTCCATGTCCCAACCAGACATTAATCAAGCTCATTCTTGCTCATGAATACCTTCTTGTATTCGCTACCTTCTCACGAATACCATCCCGTATTCACTACCATTTTATCTCATAAACAATTTCGTCTCACACCGAGACCAATCTCGCTGCCATGACTCAACAATCATGCATCCAAATCTTATTACCCGGACTCAACAGTCCCGAAAACCAAACCAAAATCAAACCATAACCAAAACCCATCCAAAACCATCCCAAATTAACCATCCAACTAATCATGGAAGTTGGCCAGGCGCTCGTGACCGTAAGCTCGGCTATCATGATAGTTTTAGACTCTGCAGAGGTTGTACCACTTTACCCACAAGTTTATGATTTCGTCACCCGTCGGTGACTGCATAACCTCCATTGTACCAGTACACAACTGTCGTGTATGGCCAAGAGATCACAAAATAGCCTTTACAAAGGGGCTACTAGATGTATGGACTCACTAAGGTTTCACCGGCAGTCTAGAATCTCCAATTCTCCCACCCACGGGCCCCCTCTTGTGCCATGCAGTTCCCAAGGCAGTCCTTATTCGACTCCCATTCCCCGCGCCTTCCACGGTCCATAACAATCTAGCAACTTACCTAATTAGTCAGCTAAGCCGCACCCATACTTGGCCTTGTGGTGGCGCTGTTATCCTAGCATGTGCTCGCATGAACCGGACCTTAGATCTACGGCAAATAAACCACCATATCTTTCTACCTCATTCACAAACCCAGTCTTGCCTAGATCTCCCTCCGATCCATGTTCATTAGCAACATCAGTTTCTCATAAATTTTACGAGTGCAGTTAGCTAGACACATCTATCTCGCTTTCCGTAATCCCATGGACTCAGCGAAGCATAAAAGTAAAAACCATACCCGACTCATAAACTTCCCTGGCGACAAGGGTGGTTTAACCAAAACTAGTAAACTCCTGTAAAAGGGTTTCGCATCATGTTTGACTCATCACCCACACCTTTTCGCAAACAAAACAGTTTTCCAAAACATAGGATCAATATGGTCAAGGGCACTTGCCTTGTTCTGGCGGTTCCTGTTGCTCAAAATCTTCTCCTATCAGACAGATCATTGGGGCTCTCTTTTGGTGATCTCTCTCGACAAAACTCTGGCGAAGGGTTTACTCGGCGAGCGGGGGCTAGGGCTCTAAGTCGTCGGCTCAGGAGGTGGAAAAGAAGTTTGTGGTTTCGGCCAAAGGTTCTGGGTTTTATTTATAATCAGGAGGAGAAGAGTCCTATTCTGATTGGACTTCGAATAAGAGTCCTACTAAACTTGTCGTTGAATCTTAACAACTTATCTCTAGTTGATTTGGTGCGGTAACATTCGTGTCGGTTTCCTCCCGTACCGGTATTCCCGCGCGTACAGAAGCAAAAACCGCTCCAGAACTCGTTACCTCCGCGGTGATGAGCTCCGAAAGCTCCACGTGTCCATTGGGCCTGGTCTCCCCCCTTCCGCAGAGACGCGCTCCGATTGTGCCGCGTGTCAAGCAAGCGAGACATCCCTTTTTCTTAGAGGCGGGCTCCGCGTGCGCCACGTATCCTGGCGGTCAGGATCTCCTCTTTATTCGGAAGTGGCTCCGGGTGTGTCAAGTGTCCTAACAGCGCCAGACTTCCTCTCTTCTCAGAGACAAGCTCCGAGGTTGACACGTGTCCAACAGTGATGGAGCTCCCAGGGATAAGATCCAGAGGTGACACGTATCCGGTAGTGTCGGACCTCCTGGAGATGAGCTCCGAGGTCGACACGTATCCTGCGCGGCTGGTCCTCTGTTTTTCCGTGGTGAATAGCTCCTAAGGTGACACGTGTCCTGCGGGACTGGCCTCGCTTCTCCGCAGAGGCTAGCTCTGGGGGCAACACGTGTCTCACGGGGTCGGACCCCTCCCCCTTTGCGGGGATGAGCCCCGAGCCTGCCACGTAGCCAGTTTAGCGGTGGACTTCTCCCCACTTCGCAGGGATGAGCTCCGAACACGCCACGTGGCCAGTGGGCCGCGGGAGTTGTCTTCGGCGCTCTCTGTGAACTGGATTTGGCTCTTTTTGGCTATCGTTTTGATATTTTCTCTGTTTCAGCTTATTTTAAAAATGTTGTTATACATGAAACATGAATACATGCAGAAATAAAAAAATGAGGGTGTCACAGATATCTTCCGTATGCTTACGGAACTCACCTTGCTTTGGCTCTAGGTCAGCCTAGTTGTCATAAGCCTTGCTGCCATCCATTGCTAGGATGACCTATAGAAGTAAGAGATACCAACAACATGCTTGATGAATTGAGTGGTGCTATCATTTTCACAAAATTTAACTTGCTTAGTGGTTACCACCAAATTAGAATGGCACTAGGAGATGAATGGAAGACTGCATTGTCACACCCGGTTTCTCCAAAGAGCAACCGAGTGAATATCACATGTATGCCAGGATCATTTTCTCATACATGTGATGACAAATAGTGAAGCATAATTTATTACAAGCCAAGAGTTCAAATATAAAATAAGTCTTACATAGCATAATGTCTCGATGGACGATAATATGTTCATAACAGGTAAATAAAACAGCAGCGGAATATAAATCTTGTGGGCTCCGTCACAGGTGTTGCCCGGGGGACTCCGTGAACCTAGAATCCTTTTCGGGTCCGAAGTCTTGGTCATTGAACACCACGTCATCCCCTTGACCTGAGCAGCAATTTAAACCAACAGAAAAGCAAGCTTGAGTACCGTTGGTACTCAGAAAGTGGGGGAAAGTTATGTCATGCATGGCTAGAGCAAGGAGAGGTTGAACTCATGGTTAAAGCCCTACGCAATTAGTACCTATCACCTTAGCTTATTAAGCACCTACATTGCACCTACATTACTACGGCCGTCATGACAGTTTTGACTCTGCAGAATTTGCACCACTGTACCCACATGTAGTGATTTCATCCCCTGTTGCCTGGTGGACTAAAAGAACCTCCATTATGCCAGTGGCCGCGAACCACGTTCACACTTCCTAGGTGTGTATCTAGGAGATCACTACGACGCCTTTACAAAGGGATTTCCGACGAGCGTGGGCCCACTGCAGTTTCACCCCTAACAGCATACAAGAGGCTCCAACCCCGCTGCAGTGGCCCCCTCTTGAGCCTTGCGGTTCATATGGTAGTCTAGCTGACACCTATTCCCCGCACCATCCAAACACCCATACTACGCCGGAGATACACCTAATTAATTGGCCAAGCTGCCCCATCTCAGCATGTTGTTGGCACGGTAAAGCCAGGTTACATGCTCCATGAACCGGTCCTTAGGATCCAGGCAAGCACTAAACACAAACCCGAGTCTCGTGCACACAGCACCAACCAAATCATCCAACTTGCCTCAATCCCTACCTCTACATAACTCATAATATCTCATTCAAGAGTAAGGTAAATAAGTTGATGATCTCATATCCCACTTATCCCATTCTAAGCATGGCTAAGCATAAGTATATAATTAAATGACATAATAAAATAAATACCAACCCAGGCTACAAGGAAATAAGATAGTGAAAATCTAGGGAAACTTCCTAGTTTGGGTATCATATTCCAGATTGACAAGGCAATTAAATTCTAACTACACATCCTAGTATATGATCAAAGTGGTCAAGGACACTTGCCTTCTTCCTGCTGCTCTGGGAATGGAAAGTCCTGATCTTGAAATGTGAGAACCTGCTCTGGGGCTGGTTCTACTCATGCCAATACACACATAGCAAAAGAAAACAACATTCCATAAGCCATAGTCCACACTTCCACTCATGCAAACCACACATACATACATATAAGAGTCATTCACATTTTTAAGTGTTGTGGTTACCCTAGATGTGTTGATTTTAGGCCTACATGCACTTTTAAACATAATATTACTTCTAACTTTTGTATTCAGATTTCTAATTGCACAATATATATGAATTTCCAATTTGAACAAATTCTCTCTATTTAATTAATACACTTCTTAGCCACAAAATTTGCATGAAAGAAAATTTCCTACTCCAAATAGGTTTTCAGATCTTCTACAAAATCTTAATTTGAAGTTTTTGGAATTGGAGACCTCATTTAACATTTTCTAATTATGCATACCTATTTTCCTATATTTTCAGATTTATTTTCTATGACTAAAAGTGAACTTTAATATTAAAATAGTAAGACATATCACCTAAACAGAATAGGTTCTGACCTAAAATGGTCAATAAAATATCTTTGAGCTTCCTCTCTGATGGGGATCAAATTAAATTCATTTTACCTATTTTCAGCATTATTTTCTAGCCTAAAAAAATGAATTTCCAGAAAACAGCACTTAGTCAGATTTTATTTCAGCCTAAAATCAGTTCTCAACTCATTCTAAAGGTTTTCCATGTGCTAGGAAAATTTACATTTGTATTTGCACATGTGTTTACATCACCCTTTGAATTCAAATTCTACTCATATGTTCAAATTTATGAATTTAATACCCTATAGGGTCTAAAGGGCAAATCCACCCTACTGCAGGGTCTACTTTACTATTTCCTAAATTTTCAGGGGCCTAATTACACAAAACAGAGAGGTTTTCCTAATCTTTGTTAAGTCCAGGGGCTAAAACTGATTGTTAAATGAATTTACATGAATTTCTGAAGGTCCAGGGGCTAGAACAGAATTTTCGGGGCTAGCTCGTGTTTTCCGAGATCCCCAGAGGGTAGCGCGTAAGATTCCCGGCCTTTATAATGCGGGGCTGACGTGGGCCGTTGGATTTAAAACAGACGGCTCAGATTATAACGCGAAGCGGTACGGCTTAGATCTATTTGGGACCGCACGATTTAAAATGGACGGGCCTCAGGGGGCCACGTCGCACTGGCCGGAGCCAGCCCGCGCGCGCGGCGGCGGGGACGGTGATCTCGCCGGAGAAATCTCGGTTTTTGCCGCTGTGCGTTAGAACTCGCATCTTTTTGCACAGATCGGCCGCGGAGGGGTAGGGGAAGCTCACCGAGGGATCTTCTTGGGCCCGGGAGGGTTGGAATAGGCTCTGCGACGGCGAGGGGCGGAGGAGCTCCTCGGTGCTCGATGGAGGAGTGGTTTGGTTCGGCGATCCTTCGAGTTCTCCGGTCGTGAGGCTTCCCTACAGTTAGCAGATGGTGTACCGAGGGTCAGGTAGGGTCGGGTCATGGAAATTCGACGACTTCAGAGCTGACCGGCGGCTAGACCTCATCGGAGCTCGACGGCGTCGGTTGTCTGGGCAGCAAATCATTCCGGAGTGGGCGTCACTGGCTAGTGTTCGATGCTGCGATGATGTGAAACCGGTTAGATGGACCAGAACGGCATTGTGCCGAGGGGAATTCGGAGGTTGGGCGGCGGTGCTCACCGGTGGCTGAAGTTCGCGGGCGAGGTGGCAAGCAGAGGGGGTTTGCGGTAGTTTAAGTCGGCCCGGAGTCCCGGGGTGGGTGTGTGCGTGCGGAATTGGTGCTCATGGGGGCGGATCAGTTTGTTGCGATTGTGGAATTCGGCCGGCGGCTTGCGATCAGCGCGGAAAGGTCGGTGGCGGTTGGCCGCGCGCGCGGGAAGGGAGATGACACGCGGGCCCAGCGCGTCAGAGAGATGGAGAGGGGGGGAACAGCCGCGGGTTTTGGGCCGGCTAAGGTGGGTTTAGGCCCACTGGCCGTCTTTCCTTTTTTTTTTCTTTTTCCTTTTCCTTTTCTGTTTTGATTCAAATTTGAATTCCAGTTTAAATTTGAATTGCTTCACCACATGCAATACGTCCAAAAATTTTAAATTCCCCTATTTAACAGGTTTTTGGGGTGTTACAACTCTACCCCCCTTAAAAGAAATCTCGTCCTCGAGATTGGTGACTCTAGGAAAACAAATCCGGAAATTGTGCCTTAAGCTCGTCTTCTCGCTCCCATGTGGCTTCTGCTTCCGAGTGGTGCTTCCACCGCACCTTGCACATTCGTATTCTTTTATTTCTTGTGAGGCGTTCCATTGTCTCCAAAATTTTGACCGGTTGCTCGGCATAAGAAAGATCCTCTCGTACGTCCACCTCATTCATGGGTAACATCTCTTCGGGTGTTCTTAAACATTTCTTGAGTTGTGACACATGGAATACATCGTGCACATCTCATAGGCGAGCCGGTAGTTCTAGCTGATATGCCACTTTGCCTTTCCTCTCTAGAATCTGAAAGGGTCCAATGTATCGTGGTGATAATTTCCCTTTCACCTTGAACCGACGAAGTCCTCGGATAGGGGACACCTTGAGATAAACATAGTCCCCCACTTTGAAAATGAGCTCTCTTCTCCGTACATCGGCATAGCTCTTTTGTCGGGTCTGGGCTATCCTCAAATTGTTGCGGATTTCCCTCACTTTTGCCTCGGCTTCTTGTAGCACCTCGGGCCCAAACACTTTACTTTCCCCAGTTTGGTTCCAAAATAGTGGAGTTTGGCACTTCCTCCCGTACAACGCCTCAAATGGTGACATCTTCATACTAGCCTGATAACTGTTGTTGTAGGAGAACTCTGCATACGGTAAGTTCTTATCCCAACTCCTATTGTTCTTGAGTGCCCACAAGCTCTCAGCATATCCTCAAGGATATGATTGGTCCTTTAGGTCTGCCCGTCAGTCTGGGGGTGATAGGCAGAACTAAAATTCAGATGAGTTCCCATGGTTTCATGTAACTTCTGCCAGAACCTGGAGGTGAACTGTGTCCCTCGGTCTGACACTATCTTCTTTGGCACTCCATGAAAACACACGATTCTTGACATGTACAATTCTGCCAACTTGGATCCGTTGTAGCTTTATTTCACAGGGATGAAATGAGCTACTTTAGTCAGTCTGTCGATGATGACCCATATCGAATCATATCCCGATTTGGTCCTAGGTAGTCCCACTATGAAGTCCATACCGATTTCTTCCCATTTCCATTCAGGCACTTTGAGTGGTTGCAATAGTCCCGCGGGTCGTTGATGTTCTGCTTTCACCAACTGACATGTGTCACATAGGGCAACATGTTTCGCGACATCTCGCTTCATGCCATACCACCAATATCTGCTCTTGAGGTCATGATACATCTTCGTACTCCCAGGATGAATGGAATAGTCGGAATCATGAGCCTCCTTCAAAATCAGTTCACGGATCTCCTTCACCTCAGGCACACAGATTCTTTTCCCATGCCACACCGTACCTTGTTCATCCTCTCTGAACCCAGGAGCTTTATTCTCTTTGATGAGTTCTCTTATTTCTTGTATCTTCTCACCATTATTCACCAGGCATAGATTGAGTTTTGCAATCTCTTCCTTCAATTCCGTAGGCGTGTCACTTAAGCTCAACATGTTGACGTGCACCTTCCGGCTTAAAGCATCTGCCATGACGTTCGCTTTCCCAAGATGATAGTTGAGGCCCACATCAAAGTCGTTGATTAGTTCTAACCATCTCCTTTGTCTGAGGTTGAGATCTGGCTGTGTGAAAATGTACTTTAAGCTCTTATGATCTGTATAAGTCTCTGTCCTCTTTCCCATCAAGTAATGCCGCCAAATCTTCAATGCGTGGACCACTGTGGCTAGCTCTAGGTCATGCGTAGGATAGTTCTTCTCATGTTTTCGGAGTTGTCGGGACGCATAGGCAACGACATGCCCCTCTTGCATGAGAACACATCCCAACCCGTGTCCAGATGCATCGCAGTACACCGAAAAATTCTTCTGCATATCTGGCATAACTAGCACTGGGGTTGTTGTCAATCTTTTCTTCAGTTCTTGAAAACTCGTCTCACACTTCGGTGTCCATGTGAATGTGATTCCCTTCTCTAACAATTTGGTGAGGGGTCTCGAGATCTTGGAGAAACCCTCAATGAACCGTCGATAATACCCAGCCAACCCTAAGAAGCTTCGAATTTCCTGACATTTTGAGGAGTCTTCCACTTATGCACATTCTCGATCTTGGCGGGATCTAGGGAGATTCATCCCTCCGAGATTATATGTCCTAAGAAGGGAACTCTCTTCAGCCAAAACTCACACTTTCTCAACTTGGCATATAGTTGGTGTTCTCTAAGCTTTTGCAACACCAATGTTAGATGTTCCTCATGTTCTTCTTCATCTTTGGAGAAGACGAGGATGTCATCAATGAAAACCACCACGAATTTGTCCAGATATTCCATGAATACCTTGTTCATGAGATACATGAAATACGCCGGGGCATTAGTTAGCCCGAACGGCATGACGGTAAATTCATACAGCCCGTACCGAGATACAAAAGCTGTCTTTGGAATGTCAGTTTGCCTTATCTTCAGTTGGTGGTATCCCGACCTGAGATCAATTTTTGAGAACACACAAGCTCCCCTCAACTGATCAAATAAGTCTTCAATGCGGGGTAATGGGTACTTGTTCTTGATGGTTACTGTCACACCCGGTTTCTCCGAAGAACAACCGAGTGAATATCACATGTATGCCAGGATCATTTTCTCATACATGTGACGACAAATAGTGAAGCATCATCATATTACAAGCCAGGTGTTCGAATATAAATAAGTCTTACATAGCATACGTCTCGATGGACGATAATAAGTTCTTAACATGTAAATAAAACAGCAGCGGAAATATAAATCTTGTGGGCTCCATCATAGGCGTTGCCCGGGGGACTCCATGAACCTAGAATCCTTCTTCGGGTCCGAAGTCTTGGTCATTAAACACCACATCATCCCCTTGACCTGAGCAGCAATTTAAACCAACAAATATGCAAGTTTGAGTACCGTTGGTACTCAGCAAGTGTGGGAAAGTTATGTCATGCATGGCCAGAACAAGGAGAGGTTGAACTCATGGTTAAAGCACTACGCAATTAATACCTATCACCTTAGCTTATTAAGCACCTACATTACTACACAGGTGAAATGGTCCCAATCTCCCAACCCATCATCAGAATCAAATAACCATAACATCAATCCCAATGTTAAGCTCCCCACTTAACATCCTCAACTTCCAAAGCCATCATCCTCTAATAATGAATAAGTTCAAGCCGCTCTTGACCGTGAGCACGGCTATCATGACAGTTTTGACTCTGCAGAGTTTGCACCACTGTACCCACATGTAGTGATTTCATCCCCCATTGCCGGGTGGACTAAAAGAACCTCCATTATGCCAGTGGCCGCGAACCACATTCACACTTCCCAGGTGTGTAGCCAAGAGATCACTACGAAGCCTTTACAAAGGGATTCCCGATGAGCGTGGGCCCACTGAGGTTTCACTCCTAACAGCATACAAGAGGCTCCAACCCCGCTGCAGTGGCCCCCTCTTGAGCCTTGCGGTTCATATGGTAGTCCAGCTGACACCTATTCCCCGCACCATCCAAAACACCCATACTACGTCGGGGATACACCTAATTAATTGGCCAAGCTGCCCCCATCTCAGCATGTGGTTGGCACGGTAAAGCCAGGTTACATGCTCCATGAACCGGTCCTTAGGATCCAGGCAAGTACTAAACACAAACCCGAGTCTCGTGCACCCAGCACCAACCAAATCACCCAACTTGCCTCGATCCCTACCTCTACATAGCTCATAATATCTCATTCAAGAGTAAAGTAAATAAGTTGATGATCTCATATCCCACTTATCCCATTCTAAGCATGGCTAAGCATAAGTAATATGAATGAATGACATATTAAAATAAATCCCAACCCAAGCTACAAGGAAACAAGATAATGCAATTCTAGGGAAACTTCCTAGCATGGGTTTCAATTTCAATTGACAATGCAACTAACTCTATCTACACATCCTAGCATAGGATCAAAGTGGTCAAGGACACTTGCATTCTTCCTGCTGCTCTAGGAATGAAAAGTCTTGGTTTTGGAAGGGGAGAACTTGCTCTGGGGCAGGTTCTATTCATGCCAATACACATAGCAAAAGAAAACAACAATCCATAAGACCTAGTTCACACTTTCACTTCATACAAACCACACATACATACCTATGAATGTCATTCACATTTCTAAGTGTTGTGGTTACTCTACATGTGTTGATTTTTGGTCTACATTCACCTTTAAACATATGTATATTATTTCTAACTTCTATGTTCAGATTTCTATTTGCACACTATATATGAAGTTCCTATTTGAACAAATTCTTTATATTTAATTATTACACTTCTTAGCCACAAAGTTTGTATAAAAGGTATTTTCCTACTCCAAATAGGTTTTCAGATCTTCTACCAAATCCTAAACTGAAGTTTTGGGATTTGGAGACTTCATTTATCATTTTCTAATTATGCATACCTATTTTCCTATATTTTTCAGATTTATTTTCTATGCCTAAAAGTGAGTTTTAATATTAAATAGTAGAACATGTCATCTAAAAAGAATAGGTTCTGATCTAAAATATTAAATAATAAATATTTGAACTTCTCCTCTGATGTGAACTATTTTAAATTTATTTTATCAGTTTTCAGAATTATTTCCTAGACTAAAAATGTGTTTCTATAACTAATAAATATGGACAACAATTAGACAGATTCATTTCAGCCTAAAAATCTATTTTTAACTCATTCTAAAGTTTTCCAAGTGCTAGGAGAGTTTAAATTTTGAATTATTACATGTGTCTGCCTTACCTTTTAAATTTAAATCCTAGTCACATATTCAAATTTCTGAATTTAATATCATATAGGGTCAAAAGGTAAATCCACACTACTGCAGGGTCTAATTTATTATTTCATAAATTTCTAGGGGTCTAACTACACATAACAGAGGGGGTTTCCTAATTTTTATTAAGTCCAGGGGCTAAAACTGATTTTTAAATGAATTTACACTAATTTCTGAAGTTCCAGGGGCTAGATCAGAAGTTTCTGGGGCTAGCTCGTGTTTTCCGAGATCCCCAGGGGGTAGCGCGTAAGAATCCCGGCCTTTATAACGCGGGGCTGATGTGGACCGTCCGATTTAAAATAGACGGCTCAGATTAGATCGCCGAACCGGTACGCGCGGGTTTTGATTCTACCGTGCGATTTAAAATAGACAGCCTTCAAGGGGCCACGTCGCCCTGGCCGGAGCCAGCCCGCGCGGCGCGCGGCGGCGGGGGGTGGCGATCTCGCCGGCGCAGCCTCGGCTTTTGCCGCTACACATTAGAACTCGCATCTTTTTGCATGGATCGGCTGCGGAGGGGTAGGGGATGCTCACCGAGGGGTTTTCCAGCACTCAGAGGCCCTGGAAGTCGGTCGGCGGCGAGCTTCAACGGCGAAGATCTTCGGTGCACGTCGGGGTGGCTATTGGGGCGCAAGGCACGTCGTTTCCTTCACCTACAGGGATCCCTGGCGGCGGTGGAACGTGATCAGCACATTAGATCAGTAAATTTGAGCAAGGATCGACGGAAATTGGCTGTAGAATCTTCGGTTCTCACCGGAGAGAAGAACGGCCGATCGGGGGGTGGGGGGGGAGGAAACAGGGCGATGTCGACGTTTATATAGGCGAGGGGGGCGGCGGTCTGTTGGGATCGAGTTGGAGTCGTCCGGGACCGGGAGTCGGGCTGGGGGCGCGGGTTTCCGGAGTTGGTTGCCATCGGGCGCGAGGAAGAGTCCGGCCGTTGGGCGCGCCGGAGGTAGGAAATGACACGCGGGCCCCGCGTGTTAGTGAGAGGGAGAGAGGACGCTCGGTCGTGGGCTGGCACGAGGGGGGAAGAATAGTGGGCCGGCTGGCGGGTTTCGGCCCACTGGCCGGTTGGGTTTTCTTTTTCTTTTTCCTTTTGTTTTCTGTTTTGATTTGAATTTAAATTCCAATTTGAATTTGAATTTCTGCACCACATGCAGTACGTCCAAATTTTTTAAAATTCTCATCTTAACAGATTTTGGGGTGTTACAGCCACATGTTAGTTCCGGACCTTCCCCTCTCTTCGGAGGTGGTTCCGAGTGTGCTATGTGTTTAGTACTTGCCTAGATCCTAAGGACCGGTTCATGGAGCATGTAACCTTGCTTTACCGTGCCAACCACATGCTGAGATGGGGCAGCTTGGCCAATTAATTAGGTGTATCCCCGGCGTAGTATGGGTGTTTTGGATTGTGCGGGGAATAGGTGTCAGCTGATATCCCAATGGTATCAGAGCCGACCCTCGCAGTTTCACGTGTGCGTACGGGTCAGTGAGAGGGATACGGTAGCGTATGGGTCAAGGACATTGGTACGTACGCATGAAGCATGGGTCCTCTGTGTGGGACACGGTATGGTATGTATGCTGCTAACCGGACGTACGGTATGCGTATGCCAGTACTGAACGTACGGACGTGGCTAAGAGGTGACGTTCCTGTCTTGGCTTTAACCGACGAGGACGTCGGTCTTCTAAGGGGGGTGCAATGTGTGATATCCTGACTCCTGGATTAATAGGATTGATAGAGTACTCATACCATTAAGGTATACCTTCTTTTCCGGAAGCTCACCTGCAAAGGACTCCGGGGTTAAGCGTGCTTGTCCCGGAGGAATTGGGGGATGGGTGACCGACCGGGAAGTTTTCCCGGGTGCGCACGAGTGAGGACAAAGTGTGCAGAAAAGACGAGTGGTGGTATGTGGGGACAATCTATGATCCTAGAAGAGGACAGAGATATATACGGATCATAAGAGCTTAAAGTATATTTTCACACAGCCAGATCTCAACCTCAGACAAAGGAGATGGTTAGAGCTAATCCACGACTTTGATGTGGGCATCAAATATCATCCTGGGAAAGCGAACGTCGTGGCAGATGCTTTAAGCCGGAAGGTGCAGGTCAATAGGTTGAGCTTGAAGGACATGCCTACAAAATTGAAGGAAGAGGTTATAAAACTCAATCTATGTCTGGTGAATAGTGGTGAAGCCATCGCCATGGAAGTGGACTCCACATTAGAGCAAGATATACGCATCAAGGATAATCAGAGAACTCAACCCGGTCCCGGACGACTCCAACTCGATCCCAACAGAACGCCGCCCCCCTCGCCTATATAAACATCGGCATCGCCCTGTTTTTCCCCCCCGATCGGCCGTTCTTCTCTCCGGTGAGAACCGAAGATTCTACAGCCAATTTACGTCGATCCTTGCTCAAATTTACTGATCTAACGTGCTGATCACGTTCCACCGCCGCCAGGGATCCCTGTAGGTGAAGGAAACGACGTGCCTTGCGCCCCAACAGCCACCCCGACGTGCACCGAAGATCTTTGCCATTGAAGCTCGCCGCCGACCGACTTCCAGGGCCTCTGAGTGCTGGAAAACCCCTCGGTGAGCATCCCCTACCCCTCCGCAGCCGATCCATGCAAAAAGATGCGAGTTCTAATGTGTAGCGGCAAAAGCCGAGGCTGCGCCGGCGAGATCGCCACCCCCACCCGCCGCGCGCCGCGCGGGCTGGCTCCGTCCAGGGCGACGTGGCCCCTTGAGGGCTGTCTATTTTAAATCGCACTGTAGAATCAAAACCCGCGCGTACCGGTTCTGTGATCTAATCTGAGCCGTCTATTTTAAATCGGACGGTCCACATCAGCCCCGCGTTATAAAGGCCGGGATACTTACGCGCTACCACCTGGGGATCTCGGAAAACACGAGCTAGCCCCAGAAACTTCTGATCTAGTCCCTGGAACTTCAGAAATTCGTGTAAATTCATTTAAAAATCAGTTTTAGCCCCTGGACTTAATAAAAATTAGGAAAACCCCTCTGTTATGTGTAGTTAGACCCCTGGAAATTTATGAAATAATAAATTAGACCCTGCAGTAGTGTGGATTTACCTTTTTGACCCTATATGATATTAAATTCAGAAATTTGAATATGTGACTAGGATTTAAATTTACAAGGTAAGGCAAACACATGTACAAATTCAAAATTTAAACTCTCCTAGCACTTGGAAAACTTTAGAATGAGTTAAAAATAGATTTTTAGGCTGAAATGAATCTGTCTAGTTGTTGTTCATATTTATTAGTTATAGAAACACATTTTTAGGCTAGGAAATAATTCTGAAAACTGATAAAATAAATTTAAATTAGTTCACATCAGAGGAGAAGTTCAAAAATATATTATTTAATATTTTAGATCAGAACCTATTCTGGTTAGATGACATGTTCTACTATTTAATATTAAAACTCACTTTTAGGCATAGAAAATAAATCTGAAAAATATAGGAAAATAGGTATGCATAACTAGAAAATGATAAATGAAGTCTCCAAATCCCAAAACTTCAGTTTAGGATTTGGTAGAAGATCTGAAAACCTATTTGGAGTAGGAAAATACCTTTTATACAAACTTTGTGGCTAAGAAGTGTAATAATTAAATATAAAGAATTTGTTCAAATTGGAACTTCATATATAGTATGCAAATAGAAATCTGAACATAGAAGTTAGAAATAATATACATATGTTTAAAGGTGAATGTAGACCAAAAATCAACACATGTAGAGTAACCACAACATTTAGAAATGTGAATGACATTCATAGGTATGTATGTGTGGTTTGTATGAAGTGAAAGTGTGAACTATGTCTTGTGGATTGTTGGTTTCTTTTGCTATGTGTATTGGCATGAATAGAACCTGCCCCAGAGCAAGTTCTCCCCTTCCAAGACCAAGACTTTCCATTCCCAGAGCAGCAGGAAGAAGGCAAGTGTCCTTGACCACTTTGATCCTATAATAGGATGTGTAGATAGAATTATTTGCATTGTCAATTGAAATATGAAACCCATGCTAGGAAGTTTCCCTAGAATTGCATTATCTTGTTTCCTTGTAGCTTGGGTTGGGATTTATTTTACTATGCATTCATTCATATTACTTATTCTTAGCCATGCTTAGAATGGGATAAGTGGGATATGAGATCATCAACTTATTTACTTTACTCTTGAATGAGATATTATGAGCTATGTAGAGGTAGGGATCGAGGCAAGTTGGATGATTTGGTTGGTGCTGGGTGCACGAGACTCGGGTCTGTGTTTAGTACTTGACTGGATCCTAAGGACCGGCTCATGGAGCATGTAACCTGGCTTTACCGTGCCAACCACATGCTGAGATGGGGCAGCTTGGCCAATTAATTAGGTGTATCCGCGGCGTAGTATTGGTGTTTTGGATGGTGCGGGGAACAGGTGTCAGCTGGACTACCATATGAACCGCAAGGCTCAAGAGGGGGCCACTGCAGCGGGGTTGGAGCCTCTTGTATGCTGTTAGGGGTGAAACCTCAGTGGGCCCACGCTCGTCGGGAATCCCTTTGTAAAGGCTTCGTAGTGATCTCCTGGCTACACACTTGGGAAGTGTGAATGTGGTTCGCGGTCACTGGCATAATGGAGGTTCTTTTAGTCCACCCAGCAACGGGGGATGAAATCACTACATGTGGGTACAGTGGTGCAAACTCTGTAGAGTCAAAACTGTCATGACAGCCGTGCTCACGGTCAAGAGCGGCTTGAACTTATTCATGATTACAGGATGATGGCTTTGGAAGTTGAGGATGTTAAGCGGGGAGCTTAACATTGGGATTGATGTTATGGTATTTGATTCTGATGATGGGTTGGGAGATTGGGACCATTTCACCTGTGTAGTAATGTAGGTGCTTAATAAGCTAAGATGATAGGTATTAATTGCGTAGTGCTTTAACCATGAGTTCAACCTCTCCTTGTTCTAGCCATGCATGACATAACTTTCCCACACTTGCTGAGTACTAATGGTACTCAAACTTGCATATTTGTTGGTTTAAATTGCTGCTCAGGTCAAGGGGATGATGTGGTGTTTAATGACCAAGACTTCGGACCCGAAGAAGGATTCTAGGTTCATGGAGTCCCCCGGGCAATGCCTGTGATGGAGCCCACAAGATTTATATTTCCGCTGCTGTTTTATTTACATGTTAAGAACTTATTATCGTCCATCGAGACGTATGCTATGTAAGACTTATTTATATTCGAACACCTGGCTTGTAATATGATGATGCTTCACTATTTGTCGTCACATGTATGAGAAAATGATCCTGGCATACATGTGATATTCACTCGGTTGTTCTTCGGAGAAACCGGGTGTTTAAAGGAGATCACTACGAAGCCTTTACAAAGTGATTCCCGACGAGCATGGGCCCACTAAGGTTTCACCCCTAACAGCATACAAGAGGCTCCATCCCCGCTGCAGTGCTCCCGTCTTGAGCCTTGCAGTTCATATGGTAGTCCAGCTGACACCTATTCCCCGCACCATCCAAAACACCCATACTACGCCGGGGATACACCTAATTAATTGGCCAAGCTGCCCCATGTAACACCCCAAAGTTTTGATTCAAAACCCTAAATCATGTTAAGAGGGGGATTTAAAAATTTTTGGACGTGTTGCATGTTTTGCAAAAATTCAAATTCAAACTAGAATTCAAATTAAACTCAAATCAGAAAAGAAATAGAAAAAGAAAAAGAGAAAACAGAAAAAAACCGGCCAGTGGGCCGAAACCCACCAGCCGGCCCAGCCAGCGCCCGCGCCAGCCCGCAGCCGTGCGCGCTGCTGCCTCACGCTGACAGGTGGGACCCACCCGATCGTCGTCTACCTCACGCCAGCGCCGGACTCCCTCGCGCCCGAATCAAAACCGATCGGGATTTCGGCGTATCCCCGCTGAATTCTGTTCGTAGGCGACGCGGACATGATCTAAACCATCCCGCCGCCCTCCCCCGTCTATAAAAACCCCGGCCTCGTTCTGTTTTTCCCACGCGATCGCCGATTTTTCCTCCGGTGAGAACCGAGACTTCCCCGGCGAATTCTGGCCGGTCTACGCTCGGAAACTCTAACTCGCTGGTCTTGATCCACCGCCTCCGGGGAACCTTGCAGGTGCAGAAAACTCGGTGACTTGCGGTGTAAACACAGCGCCGACGAGCCTCGCCGTGGTTTCACCTCGGACCTCGTCGCCGATCACCTTCCAGGACCTCCGAGCTCAAGAAAACCCCCGAGGTGAGATCCCCGACCTCCCCTCCACCGATCTATACCATAAAATCACAGTTCTAGGAAGAATTCTCGAAGATCCGAAAGTCTCCGGCGAGATCGCCGCTTCCCGCCGCCGTGCGCCGCCGGCAGCGCCGCCCGCGCTCGATCAGAGCGACGTGGCCGCTTGTGCGCCGTTTATTTTAAATCGCACGGTAGGGTTTAAACACCCGCATACCGGTTCGATGTTATAATCTCGGCCGTCGGTTTAAAATCGGACGGTCCACGTCATCCCCGCTTTATAAAGACTGGAAATCTTACGTGCTACCCCCTGGGGTTCTCGGGAAATAAGAGCTAGCCCCGGAAACTTCTGATCTAGCCCCTGGAACTCCAGAAAATCATGTAAATTCATTTAAAAATCAGTTTTAGCCCCTGGACTTAATGAAAATTAGGAAAACACCTCTGATTAGTGTAGCTAGACCCCTGGAAATTCTGAAAATAATATTATAGACCCTGTAATGGGGTGAGTTTACCTTTTTAGCCATGTTTAGTAATTAACTTAGGAAATTGAATATGTGGCTAGTGTTTAAAAATTAAAAAGTGAGACAAACATATTGTCAAAATTTAATTAAAGACTTTCTCAGTGTTTAGGAAACTTTGGAGTGAAATAAAAACATATTTTGGGCTGAATTGAATCTGTTTAATTTATTATTCACATTTAGGGACACATTTTTAAGTAAAGAATAGTTATAGGAAATAGGGAAAATAATTGTGAAATAGATTACATCAGAGGCAAAGGTCAAAATATGTTATTAAATTATTTAGGACCAGAACCTATTCTATTTAGATGATGTGTCTTACTATTTTCATAATAAAGTACACATTTATGCATAGGAAAATAAATCTGAAAATATAGCAACTAGTAAATGATAAATGGAGTTTCTAAAATCCAAAGAATTCATTTTAAGGTTGGTAGAAATTCTAAAGGCACATATGGAGAAGAAAAATACTTTTCATACATACTTGGTAGTGAAAAGGTGTAGTAGTTGAATATAAGGAATTTATGTAAATGGGAAACTCATATATATACAGTAGGTAAGTATAAATGTGAACATAAAAGTAGGAATCATATACACATGATTAAAAGTGCATGCAAGCCACAAATCAACACACATAGAGTAACCACAACACATAGAATGGTGAATGACTTTCATAAATGTGAATGTGTGGTTTGTATGAAGTGGAAGTGTGAACTATGTATTATGGATTGTTGTTTTTCTTTTGCTATGTGTGATGGTATGATGTAGAACCTGCTCAAGAGCAAGTTATTCCTTTCCAAGATCAGGACTACCTATTTCAAGAGCAGCAGGAAGGAGGCAAGTGTCCTTGACCACTTTGATCCTATGCTAGGATGTGTAGCTAGAATTATTTGCATTGTCAATTGAAATATGAAACCCATGCTAGGAAGTTTCCCTAGAATTGCATTACCTTGTTTCCTTGTAGTTTGGGTTGGGATTTATTTTATCATGTCATTTATTATTATGCATATGCTTAGCCATGCTTAGAATGGAATATTTGGGATATGAGATCATCAATTTATTTTACCATATTCTTGAATGAGATATTGTGAGTTATGTAGAGGTAGGGATCAAGGAAAGTTGGATGTTTTGGTTGTGTGCTGGGTGCACAAGACTCGGGTTTGTGTTTAGTACTTGCCTGGATCCTAAGGACCGGTTCATGGAGCATGTAACCTGGCTTTACCGTGCCAACCACATGCTGAGATGGGGCAGCTTGGCCAATTAATTAGGTGTATCCCCGGCATAGTATGGGTGTGTTGGATGGTGCGGGGAATAGGTGTCAGCTGGACTACCATATGAACCGCAAGGCTCAAGAGGGGGCCACTGCAGCGGGGTTGGAGCCTCTTGTATGCTGTTAGGGGTGAAACCTCAGTGGGCCCATGCTCGTCGAGAATCCCTTTGTAAAGGCTTCATAGTGATCTCCTGGCTACACACCTGGGAAGTGTGAATGTGGTTCGTAGCCACTGGCATAATGGAGGTTCTTTTAGTCCACCCGGCAACGGGGGATGAAATCACTACATGTGGGTACAGTGGTACCAACTCTGCAGAGTCAAAACTGTCATGACAGCCGTGCTCACGGTCAAGAGCGGCTTGTACTTATTCATGATTAGAGGATTGATGGTTTTGGAAGTTAAGCGGGGAGCTTAGCATTGGAAATGATGTTATGGTTATTGGATTATGATGATGGGATGGGAGATTGGGACCATTTCACCTGTGTAGTAATGTAGGTGCTTAATAAGCTAAGGTGATAGGTATTAATTGCGTAGTGCTTTAACCATGAGTTCAACCTCTCCTTGATCTAGCCATGCATGATGTAATTTTCCCACACTTGCTGAGTGCCATTGGTACTCAACCTTGCATATTTGTTGGTTTATATTGCTGCTCAGGTCAAGATAATGAGGTGGTGTATAATGACCAAGACTTTAGACCCGAAGAAGGTTTCTAGGTTCATGGAGACCCCCGGGCAACGCCTGTGACAGAGCCCACGAGAATAATTATTCCGCTGCTAGTTTATTTACTTGTAATGAACGTATTATTGTCCATTGAGACATTTGCGATGTAAGACTTATTTATATTCGACACCTGGCTTGTAATAAATGATGCTTCACTATTTGTCATCACATGTATGAGAAAATGATCCTGGCATACATGTGATATTCACTTGGTTGTTTCTTCGGAAAAACCGGGTGTGACAGAAGTGGCATCAGAGCCAAGGTTGCCCGTAGGAACGTGGACCTAGGTAGAAATGGACGTATTTAAGTGCCCTATTTTCTTAAAAACTATTTTTCAAAGGTGTGGATTGAAAAGTGTTATTCAAATGAGGTACTTTCTTCATCTTACCCCAACTTTCATTCAAAATAGGATTTTTGGTTTAAGAGTTTATCTAACCTAAGTTTAAATTCTCTTTGTTTTAGATGGTTCGCATGATTCGTACCGCTCGCAAGTCCACGGGAGGGAGAGTTCCCGTAGTTGCCCTTGCCGAGAGATAGGAGAGCCATCCGGTGACATACCTTTCCTACGGATTGGCAGTAGGAGGCTTATTGCGCCGACTTCGGCGTATGCTCGAAGCCGCCGGCAATACGGGCAAGCTAATCATCCACTATAACTCCACCAGGACCATCCGTGAGAAGAGGGAAGAATGGAGTTCGGAGATGAGGATTATACACGAAAATCAGCTGCTTAAGATTCACCACTCTCCAGCTTGTAGAGCGACACAGGTCGATGCGGAGAAAGATGTCACCTGGGAGGCCATCACCTGCCAGAGTCACATCTATCGTCGCCACTTGGACAAAACTGAGTACATGTATGTCCTCCAGCGTGAGAGTGGTACCACGGAGTACAAGTACCCGCCGGTGCAGCAAGGGACTTCCCATGAGCACATGGACTTGTGCTTGGAGGATGCTTCTATGCTCAGCACTCGACTGCAGGAGTGCCAACAAGAGCTTCAGGATGTCCGGGACACCCTGAAGGAAACGGAGGTGTTGCTGCGAGCCTGCTTAAGGGCGAGAGAAAGAGGAGATGGGAATGAACTGTGTGTCACCGCGAATGATACATGGACTCCTGACTCCCCAGATCGCCGAGCGATCAGGCGTCGTCGCACTTCTCCACCAGCAGCCTCCCCACCCAAAGCAGAGTCAGAAGGCAGCGGAAATGATGAGGAAGATCCTGAGGAGCCATCTCAAGAAAATGAGTAGTGTAGAGTCCTTCCCTTAGTTAGCAAGATGTCGAATAGTCGAGTCATTACGCTAAGTTAATGGTGTGTTAATGCTTGGTGTGTGACGTGAGTTGTGGAAGCCATGAGCAATTGTCCATAGCCTCGTCTTCAGATTGTTTTGCTTTGGTGTGTGAACCCACATGAAATAATAGTGCATTTATTTGGTGTGAGATATGAACCCTCGTAAAAGTATAACAAAGCCTCAACACTTCAAAGTACAAGCAAATGAAAGTAGTAAGATGATACTAAATGCTTTCAAATTAACGTTGGTTGATTCTGCCAGATGGCTGGAAGAGGAAAAGGATGTGCTGCCAACCCCGCCAAGAACAACGATGAGGCATATAACCCTCATCTTTCTAGAGGCCAGGACCGGGGTGGTCGCCGTGAAGGAGTTGATCCCCTCCACCAAATGCTGGAGAATCAAAATCAGCTCATCCAGAACTTGACTCAAGTGGTGGCCAACTTGCATCAAGTTCCACCTCCACAAGCTGCACCACGCCAACCAAGGTTGAGTGAGTTTCTAGGAACTCAACCTCCAAAGTTTGCATGTGCTGCCGAACCTCTGGAGGCAGATGATTGGCTGAAGACCATTGAAAGTAAGATGAGGATCATCCAGTGCCAAGGGTATGAGAGGGTGCTGTTTGCCTCTCATCAATTGCATGGACCTGCTGCTGATTGGTGGACCGCCTACGTGGTTGCCCATCATGACCCTGAGAACATCATTTGGGAAGAGTTCAAGCGTAGCTTTCGCAACCATGACATCCCAAGAGGTGAACTCAAAAACAAGAGGGAGGAGTTTTTGGGACTGCAGCAGGGAAACATGACGGTGAGGGAATACCTCACTAGATTTACCCAACTATCCAGTTATGCCCCACGGGACATAGAGACTGATGAGCAGAAACAAGATTGTTTCGTGAAAGGACTTACCGCAGAGATGCAGTGTGCAATGTCCTCGAATGAGTATGAAAGCTTCCAAAAGATGGTGGACAGAGCATTTGTGGTAGAAAGGAAGCTAAAGGCCTTGGAAAATGAGAATAAGAGGAAGGCCGGTTGGTCACATCAAGCCTCGGGAAGCAACACTCGCCCCCGTATGATGCAGCAACCTACGGGGCAGACGAGGCATGCTGCGGTACCCTACTCAGCACCAAGGGGGTACAACCCGAACTACAGGCCTCCGGCAGCACCAGCACAGCCACCACGTCAGTTTGTACAGCAGCCTCGCCCTGCATATCCACCTCGACCAACAGTGCAAGAACCCCCGAACCAACCCCAAGACAACAAGGGCCAAGCACCTAAGGTTGGGGTGCAATGTTTTAGCTGTGGTGAAGTGGGGCACTATGCCCATAAGTGCCTAAAGAAGAAGCCCGCGCAGCCACAACAGCAGAATGTAATGAGAGGACGGGTGAACCACGTCACTATGGAGGAAGCACAAGATGCAACCGACGTGGTAGTTGGTAAGTTTCCTACCAATTTACACCTTGCAACCCTGCTGTTTGATTCTGGTGCCACCCACTCGTTTATTGCTCAAGGGTTTGTTAAGAAGTATGACCTAGCAACAACACAAATGAACCATATGCTAGCCGTAAACTCTCCAGGTGGAGAAATAAGGACAAGACAAGTGTGTCCCAAGGTGAATCTAGACATTAATGGGGTAGTGTTTACTGCTAACCTCATAGTGATAGATTCCCAAGGGATCGATATTATTTTGGGCATGGATTGGTTGACCAAACATAAGAGAATCATTCATTGTTCGACCAGAACGGTGGAACTAACTCACCCTAGTGGCACAAGAGTAAAGTTCATAACAATACACGAGCCTAGGAGGGACATTAAATTAAATCAAGTTGAGGTGAAAATGGAGGAGATCAGGATTATCCGGAAATATCCAGATGTTTTTCCGGAAGAATTGCCAGGTATGCCTCCCGATCGTGAAGTGGAATTTGCAATTGAGCTAGTGCCTGGAACAGCCCCGATATACAAGAGACCTTATCGTATGGACTCCAAGCAGCTAGAAGAACTCAAGGATCATTTGAGAGAATTGACGGAGAAGGGGTATATTCGCCCTAGTTCCTCACCATGGGGAGCTCCGGTGATATTTGTGCCCAAGAAAGACGGAACCCAAAGGTTATGCGTGGAATACCGTGCTTTGAATGAGGTAACCATCAAGAACAAGTACCCATTACCCCGCATTGAAGACTTGTTTGATCAGTTGAGGGGAGCTTGTGTGTTCTCGAAAATTGATCTCAGGTCAGGATACCACCAACTCAAGATAAGGCAATCTGATATTCCCAAGACAGCTTTCGTATCTCGGTACGGACTGTATGAATACACTGTCATGCCTTTCGGGCTAACTAATGCCCCGACATACTTCATGTATCTCATGAACAAGGTATTCATGGAATATCTGGACAAATTTGTGGTGGTTTTCATAGATGACATTCTCGTCTTCTCCAAAGATGAAGAAGAACATGAGAAACATCTAAGGTTGGTGTTGCAAAGGCTGAGAGAACACCAACTATATGCCAAGTTAAGCAAGTTTGAGTTTTGGCTGAAGAGAGTTCCCTTCTTAGGACATATAATCTCAGAAGGAGGAATCTCCGTAGATCCCGCCAAAATCGAGGATATACAGAAGTGGAAGACCCCTGAAAGTGTCGGGGAAGTTCGAAGCTTCTTGGGATTGGCTGGATACTATCGACGGTTTATTGAGGGATTCTCTAAGATCTCAAGACCCCTCACCAAACTGTTGGAGAAGGGAATCACATTCACATGGACGCCACAGTGCGAGACGAGTTTTCAGGAGCTAAAGAAAAGATTGACAACAGCCCCAGTGTTGGTTATGCCAGATATGGAGAAGAATTTCACGGTTTACTGCGATGCCTCTGGAAACGGGTTGGGATGTGTTCTCATGCAAGAAGGGCATGTCGTGGCTCATGCATCCCGGCAGCTTCGGAAGCACGAGAAGAACTATCCTACACATGATCTAGAACTAGCTGCAGTGGTACACGCGTTGAAAATTTGGTGGCACTATTTGATGGGGAAGAGGACAGAGATATATACGGATCATAAGAGTTTGAAGTACATATTCACACAGCCAGATCTCAACCTCAGACAAAGGAGATGGTTAGAGCTAATCAATGACTTTGATGTGGGCATCAACTATCATCCCGGGAAAGCAAACGTCGTGGACGATGCTTTGAGTCGGAAAGTGCAGGTCAATAAGTTGAGTTTGAAGGACATGCCTGCAGAATTGAAGGACGAGGTTATAAGACTCAATCTATGTCTAGTAAATAGTGGTGAAGCCATCGCCATGGAAGTGGACTCCACACTCGAGCAAGACATACGCGAGGGCCAAAAGAACGATGAGAAGATACAAGAGATCAGACAGCTTATCAAGGAAGATAAAGCTCCTGGTTTTAGAGAGGATGAACAAGGAACGGTGTGGCACGGGAAAAGGATCTGTGTGCCAGAAGTAAAGGAGATCCGTGAATTAATTTTGAAGGAGGCTCACGATTCTGACTATTCCATTCATCCTGGGAGTACGAAGATGTACCAGGACCTCAAGAGCAGGTATTGGTGGTATGGCATGAAGCGAGATGTCGCGGAACATGTTGCCCTATGTGACACATGTCAGTTGGTGAAAGCCGAACATCAACGACCCGCGGGATTATTGCAACCACTCAAAGTGCCTGAATGGAAGTGGGAAGAAATCAGCATGGATTTTGTCGTGGGATTGCCTAGGACCCAATCCGGGTATGATTCAATATGGGTCATTATTGATAGGCTAACCAAGGTAGCTCATTTCATCCCTGTGAAAGAAAGCTACAGTGGATCCAAATTGGCAGAATTGTACATGTCAAGGATTGTGTGTTACCATGGAGTGCCAAAGAAGATAGTGTCGGACCGAGGGACACAGTTCACCTCGAGGTTTTGGCAAAAGTTGCATGAAACCATGGGAACCCATCTGAACTTCAGCTCTGCCTATCATCCCCAAACTGACGGGCAGACGGAGAGAACCAATCAGATCCTTGAAGATATGTTAAGGGCATGTGCACTAAAAAACAATAGGAGTTGGGACAAGAACTTACCGTATGCGGAGTTTTCCTATAACAACAGCTATCAAGCTAGTATGAAGATGTCACCGTTTGAAGCTTTGTATGGAAGGAAGAGCAGAACTCCCCTATTTTGGAACCAAACGGGAGAAAGTAAAGTGTTTGGTCTAGAAGTGCTACAAGAAGCCGAGACGAAGGTGAGGGAGATTCGCAACAACTTGAGGATAGCACAAACACGCCAGAAGAGTTATGCTGATGTACGAAGAAGAGAGCTCGTTTTCAACGTGGGAGACTATGTTTATCTCAAGGTGTCCCCTATCAGAGGACTTCGTCGGTTCAAGGTGAAAGGGAAGTTGTCACCTCGATACATCGGACCCTTTCAAGTGTTGGAAAGAAAAGGCGAAGTGGCGTACCAACTAGAGTTACCGGCTCATCTATCGGACGTGCACGATGTATTCCATGTGTCACAACTCAAGAAATGCCTGAGGACGCCTGAGGAGGTGTTACCCATGAATGAAGTGGATGTAGCTGAAGATTTGTCTTATGTCGAGCAACCATACAAGATTTTGGAGACGATGGAACGCCTCACCAGAAACAAGAGAATCCGGATGTGCAAGGTGCAGTGGAAGCATCACTCGGAAGAGGAAGCTACCTGGGAATGGGAAGATGAGCTCAAGGCACAATTTCCGGAATTGTTTTCTTAGAAACACCAATCTCGAGGACGAGATTTCTTTTAAGGGGGGTAGAGCTGTAACACCCCAAATTTTGATTCAAAACCCTAAACCATGTTCAGAGGGGAATTTAAAAATTTTTGGACGTGTTGCATGTTTTGCAAAAATTCAAATTCAAACTGGAATTCAAATTAAACTCAAATCAGAAAAGAAATGGAAAAAGAAAAAGAGAAAACGGGAAAAAACCGACCAGTGGGCCGAAACCCGCCAGCCGGCCCAGTTTTCCCCGCGCCAGCCCGCCCCCGCGCGCCCGCGCTCTCTCTCACAGACAGGTGGGACCCACCTGTCATCCCCAACCTCGCTCGCGCCGACCCCGGACTTTTCCCCCCGAGCGCGCGCGATCTTAACCGATTGAAAACCGCGTCCCTCAGCCCGAATTCTGATCCCGGAAGACTCAAACTCGATCACAACCAACTCACCGCCCTCCCCCGGCTATAAAAACCCCAGCCCCGATCAGTTTTTCCCACGCGATCGCCGATTTTTACTCCGGTGAGCACCGAGACTTCGCCGGTGAATTCTGGCCGATCTAAGCTCGGAAACTCTGATCTAACTCGCTGGTCTTGATCCACCGCCTCCGGGGAGCTTTGCAGGTGCAGAAAACTCGGAGACTTACGGTGTAAATCCAGCGCCGACGAGCTTCGCCGTGGTTTTGCCTCGGACCTCGCCGCCGATCACTTTCCAGGACTCCCGAGCTCGAGAAAACCCCCGAGGTGAGATCCCTGACCTCCCCTCTACCGATCTATGCCATAAGATCACAGTTCTAGGCAGAATTCTCGCGGATCCGAAACTTTCCGGCGAGATCGCCGCTTCCCGCCACCGTGCGCCGCCAGCAGCGCCGCCCGCGCTCGATCAGAGCGACGTGGCCGCTTGTGCGCCGTTTATTTTAAATCGCACGGTAGACTTTAAATCCCCGCGTACCGGTTCGATGTTATAATCTCAGCCGTCGGTTTAAAATCGGACGGTCCACGTCAGCCCCGCGTTATAAAGACTGGAATTCTTACGTGCTACCCCCTGGGGTTCTCTGGAATTGAGAGCTAGCCCCGGAAACTTCAGATCTAGCCCCTGGAACTCCAGAAAATCATGTAAATTCATTTAAAAATAAGTTTTAGCCCCTGGACTTAATAAAAATTAGGAAAAACACCTCTGATAAGTGTAGCTAGACCCCTGGAAATTATGAAAATAATATTATAGACCCTGTAATGGGGTGAGTTCATTATTTTAGCCCTGTTTAGTATTTAATTTAAAACATTGAATATGTAACTAGTGTTTAAAAATTAAAAAGTAGGGACAAACATAATTGTCAAAGTTAATTAAAAACTTTCTCAGTACTTAGGAAACTTTGGAGTGAGATAAAAATATATTTTGGGCTGAAATGAATCTGTTTCATTTATTATTCACATTATTTAGTATAGGGACACATTTTTAAGTAAAGAATAGCTATAGAAAAATAGGGAAAATAATTATGAAATAGTTTACATCAGAGGCCAAGGTCAAAATATGTTATTAAGTTATTTAGGACCAGAACCTATTCTGTTTAGATGATGTGTATTACTAGTTTCATAATAAAATACACAGTTATGCATAGGAATATAAATCTGAAAATATAGCAACTAGTAAATGATAAATGGAGTTTTTAAAATCCAAAGAGTTCAGTTTAGGGTTGATAGAAATTATGAAGGCACATATGGAGAAGAAAAATACTTTTCATACATACTTGGTAGTTTAATGTAAGGAATTTATTTAAAACTGAAACACACACATATATATATAAATATAGTATGTAAGTATAAATATGAACACCAAAGTAGGAATTATACACATATAAATAAAAGTGTATGCAAGCCACAGATCAACACACAAAGTAACCACAACACATATAATGGTGAATGAATTTCATAAATATGAATGTGTGGTTTGTATGAAGTAAGAAGTGTGAACTATGTCTTATGATTGTTGTTTTTCTTTTGCTATGTGTGATGGTATGAAGTAGAACCTGTTCAAGAGCAAGTTATTCCTTTCCAAGATCAGGACTACCCATTTCAAGAGCAGCAAGAAGGAGGCAAGTGTCCTTGACCACTTTGATCCCATGCTAGGATGTGTAGATAGAATTATTTGCATTGTCAAGTTAAATATGAAACCCATGCTAGGAAGTTTCCCTAGAATTGCATTACCTTGTTTCCTTGTAGCTTGGGTTGGGATTTATTTTGTCATGTCATTTATTTACATGCATATGCTTAGCCATGCTTAGAATGGGATATTTGGGATATGAGATCATCAATTTATTTTACCATACTCTTGAATGAGTTAATGTGAGTTATATAGAGGTAGGGATCAAGGCAAGTTGGATGTTTTGGTTGTGTGCTGGGTGCACGAGACTTGGGTTTGTGTTTAGTACTTGCCTGGATCCTAAGGACCGGTTCATGGAGCATGTAACCCGGCTTTATAGTGCCAACCACATGCTGAGATGGGGCAGCTTGGCCAATTAATTAGGTGTATCCCCGGCTTAGTATGGGTGTGTTGGATGGTGCGGGGAGTAGGTGTCAGCTGGACTACCATATGAACCGCAAGGCTCAAGAGGGGGCCACTGCAGCGGGGTTGGAGCCTCTTGTATGCTGTTAGGGGTGAAACCTCAGTGGGCCCACGCTCGTCGGAAATCCCTTTGTAAAGGCTTCGTAGTGATCTCCTGGCTGCACACCTGGAAAGTGTGAATGTGGATCGTAGCCACTGGCATAATGGAGGTTCTTTTAGTCCACCCGGCAACGGGGGATGAAATCACTACATGTGGGTACAGTGGTACAAACTCTGCAGAGTCAAAACTGTCTTGACAGCCGTGCTCACGGTTAAGAGCGGCCTGGACTTATTCATGATTAGAGGATTGTTGGTTTTGGAAGTTAAGCGGGGAGCTTAACATTGGAAATGATGTTATGGTTATTGGATTATGATAATGGGTTGGGAGATTGGGACCATTTCACCTGTGTAGTAATGAAGGTGCTTAATAAGCTAAGGTGATAGGTATTAATTGCGTAGTGCTTTAACCATGAGTTCAACCTCTCCTTGTTCTAGCCATGCATGATATAATTTTCCCACACTTGCTGAGTACCATTGGTACTCAACCTTGCATATTTGTTGGTTTATATTGCTGCTCAGGTCAAGATAATGAGGTGGTGTATAATGACCAAGACTTTGGACCCGAGGAAGGTTTTTAGGTTCATGAAGACCCCCGGGCAACGCCTGTGATGGAGCCCTAAAGAATAATATTCCGCTGCTAGTTTATTTACTTGTGATGAAGCATTAGTGTCCATTGAGACATTTGCGATGTAAGACTTATTTATATTCGACACCTGGCTTGTAATAAATGATGCTTCACTATTTGTCATCACATGTATGAGAAAATGATCCTGGCATACATGTGATATTCACTTGGTTGTTTCTTCGGAAAAACCGGGTGTGACATCATATCCCACTTATCCCATTCTAAGCATGGCTAAGCATAAGTAATATGAATGAATGACAGAGTAAAATAAATCCCAACCCAAGCTACAAGGAAACAAGATAATGCAATTCTAGGGAAACTTCCTAGCATGGGTTTCATATTTCAATTGACAATGCAAATAATTCTATCTACACATCCTAGTATAGGATCAAAGTGGTCAAGGACACTTGCCTTCTTCCTGCTGCTCTGAGAATGGAAAGTCTTGGTCTTGGAAGGGGAGAACTTGCTCTGGGGCAGGTTCTATTCATGCCAATACCCGTAGCAAAAGAAAACAACAATCCATAAGACATAGTTCACACTTTCACTTAATACAAACCACACATACATACCTATGAATGTCATTCACATTTCTAAGTGTTGTGGTTACTCTACATGTGTTGATTTTTGGTCTACATTCACCTTTAAATATATGTATATTATTTCTAACTTCTATGTTCAGATTTCTATTTGCACACTATATATGAAGTTCCAATTTGAACAAATTCTTTATATTTAATTATTACACTTCTTAGCCACAAAGTTTGTATGAAAGGTATTTTCCTACTCCAAATAGGTTTTCAGATCTTCTACCAAATCCTATACTGAAGTTTTGGGATTTGGAGACTTCATTTATCATTTTCTAATTATGCATACCTATTTTCCTATATTTTTCAGATTTATTTTCTATGCCTAAAAGTGAGTTTTAATATTAAATAGTAGAACATGTCATCTAAACAGAATAGGTTCTGATCTAAAATATTAAATAATATATTTTTGAACTTCTCTGATGTGAACTAATTTAAATTTATTTTTATCAGTTTTCAGAATTATTTCCTAGCCTAAAAATGTGTTTCTATAACTAATAAATATGAACAACAATTAGACGGATTCATTTCAGCCTAAAAATCTATTTTTAACTCATTCTAAAGTTTTCCAAGTGCTAGGAGAGTTTAAATTTTTAATTTGTACATGTGTTTGCCTTACCTTTTAAATTTAAATCCTAGTCACATATTCAAAATTCCGAATTTAATATCATATAGGGTCAAAAAGGTAAATCCACACTACTGCAGGGTCTAATTTATTATTTCTTAAATTTCCAGGGGTCTAACTACACATAACAGAGGGGTTTTCCTAATTTTTATTAAGTCCAGGGGCTAAAACTGATTTTTAAATGAATTTACATGAATTTCTGAAGTTCCAGGGGCTAGATCAGAAGTTTCCGGGGCTAGCTCGTGTTTTCCGAGATCCCCAGGGTGTAGCGCGTAAGAATCCCGGCCTTTATAACGCGGGGCTGATGTGGACCGTCCGATTTAAAATAGACGGCTCAGATTAGATCGCCGAACCGGTACGCGCGGGTTTTGATTCTTCCGTGCGATTTAAAATAGACGGCCCTCAAGGGTCCATGTCGCCCTGGCCGGAGCCAGCGCGCGGCGGCGGGGGGTGGCGATCTCGCCGGCGCAGCCTCGGCTTTTGCTGCTACACGTTAGAACTCGCATCTTTTTGCATGGATCGGCTGCGGAGGGGTAGGGGATGCTCACCGAGGGGTTTTCCAGCACTCGGAGGCCCTGGAAGTCGGTGGGCGGCGAGCTTCAACGGTGAAGATCTTCGGTGCATGTCGGGGTGGCTGTTTGGGCGCAAGGCACGACGTTTCCTTCACCTACAGGGATCCCCGGCGGCGGTGGAACGTGATCAGCACGTTAGATCAGTAAATTTGAGCAAGGATCGACGGAAATTGGCTGTAGAATCTTCAGTTCTCACCGGAGAGAAGAACGGCCGATCGGGGGGGGGGGGAACAGGGCGATGTCGACGTTTATATAGGCGAGGGGGGGCGGCGGTCTATTGGGATCGAGTTGGAGTCGTCCGGGACCGGGAGTCGGGCTGGGTGCGCGGGTTTCCAGAGTTGGTTGCGATCGGGCGCGAGGAAGAGTCCGGCCGTTGGGCGCGCCGGAGGTAGGAGATGACACGCGGGCCCTATGTGTCTATGAGAGGGAGAGAGGGCGCTCAGTCGTGGGCTGGCGCGAGGGGGGATTCTAGGTTCATGGAGTCCCCCGGGCAAGACTTCGGACCCGAAGAAGGATTCTAGGTTCATGGAGTCCCCCGGGCAACGCCTGTGATGGAGCCCACAAGATTTATATTTCCGCTGCTGTTTCATTTACATGTTAAGAACTTATTACCGTCCATCGAGACGTATGCTATGTAAGACTTATTTATATTCGAACACCTAGCTTGTAATATGATGATGCTTCACTATTTGTCGTCACCCGGTTTCTCTGAAGAACAACCGAGTGAATATCACATGTATGCCAGGATCATTTTCTCATACATGTGACGACAAATAGTGAAGCATCATCATATTACAAGACAGGTGTTCGAATATAAATAAGTCTTACATAGCATACGTCTCGATGGACGATAATAAGTTCTTAACATATAAATAAAACAGCAGCGGAAATATAAATCTTGTGGGCTCCATCACAGGCGTTGCCCGGGGACTCCATGAACCTAGAATCCTTATTCGGGTCCGAAGTCTTGGTCATTAAACACCACATCATCCCCTTGACCTGAGCAGCAATTTAAACCAACAAATATGCAAGTTTGAGTACCGTTGGTACTCAGCAAGTGTGGGAAAGTTATGTCATGCATGGCCAGAACAAGGAGAGGTTGAACTCATGGTTAAAGCACTACGCAATTAATACCTATCACCTTAGCTTATTAAACACCTACATTACTACGCAGGTGAAATGGTCCCAATCTCCCAACCCATCATCAGAATCAAATAACCATAACATCAATCCCAATGTTAAGCTCCCCGCTTAACATCCTCAACTTCCAAAGCCATCATCCTCTAATCATGAAAAAGTCCAAGCCGCTCTTGACCATGAGCACGGCTGTCATGATAGTTTTGACTCTGCAGAGTTTGCACCACTGTACCCACATGTAGTGATTTCATCCCCTGTTGTCGGGTGGACTAAATGAACCTCCATTATGCCAGTGGCCGCGAACCACATTCATACTTCCCAGGTGTGTAGCCAAGAGATCACTACGAAACCTTTACAAAGGGATTCCCGGTGAGCATGGGCCCACTAAGGTTTCACCCGTAACAGCATACAAGAGACTCCAACCCCGCTGCAGTGGCCCCCTCTTGAGCCTTGCGGTTCATATGGTAGTCTAGCTGACACCTATTCCCCGCACCATCCAAAACACCCATACTACACCGGGGATACACCTAATTAATTGGCCAAGCTGCCCCATCTCAGCATGTGGTTGGCACGGTAAAGCCAAGTTACATGCTCCATGAACCGGTCCTTAGGATCCAGGCAAGTACTAAACAAAACTCGAGTCTCGTGCACCCAGCACCAACCAAATCATCCAACTTGCCTCGATCCCTACCTCTACATAGCTCATAATATCTCATTCAAGAGTAAAGTAAATAAGTTGATGATCTCATATCCCACTTATCTCATTCTAAGCATGGCTAAGCATAAGTAATATGAATGAATGACATACTAAAATAAATCCCAACCCAAGCTACAAGGAAACAAGATAATGCAATTCTAGGGAAACTTCCTAGCATGGGTTTCATATTTCAATTGACAATGCAACTAACTCTATCTACACATCCTAGCATAGGATCAAAGTGGTCAAGGACACTTGCCTTCTTCCTGCTGCTCTGGGAATGGAAAGTCTTGGTCTTGGAAGGGGAGAACTTGCTCTGGGGCAGGTTCTATTCATGTCAATACACATAGCAAAGGTAAACAACAATCCATAAGACCTAGTTCACACTTTTACTTCATACAAACCACACATACATACCTATGAATGTCATTCACATTTCTAAGTGTTGTGGTTACTCTACATGTGTTGATTTTTGGTCTACATTCACCTTTAAACATATGTATATTATTTCTAACTTCTATGTTCAGATTTCTATTTGCACACTATATATGAAGTTCCAATTTGAACAAATTCTTTATATTTAATTATTACACTTCTTAGCCACAAAGTTGTATCAAAGGTATTTTCCTACTCCAAATAGGTTTTCAGATCTTCTACCAAATCCTAAACTGAAGTTTTGGGATTTGGAGACTTCATTTATCATTTTCTAATTCTGCATACCTATTTTCCTATATTTTTCAGATTTATTTTCTATGCCTAAAAGTGAGTTTTAATATTAAATAGTAGAACATGTCATCTAAACAGAATAGGTTCTGATCTAAAATATTAAATAATATATTTTTGAACTTCTCCTCTGATCTGAACTAATTTAAATTTATTTTTATCAGTTTTCAGAATTATTTCCTAGCCTAAAAATGTGTTTCTATAACTAATAAATATGAACAACAATTAGACAGATTCATTTCAGCCTAAAATTCTATTTTTAACTCATTCTAAAGTTTTCCAAGTGCTAGGAGAGTTTAAATTTTGAATTTGTACATGTGTTTGCCTTACCTTTTAAATTTAAATCCTAGTCACATATTCAAATTTCTGAATTTAATATCATATAGGGTCAAAAAGGTAAATCCACACTACTGCATGGTCTAATTTATTATTTCATAAATTTCCAGGGGTCTAACTACACATAACAGACGGGTTTTCCTAATTTTTATTAAGTCTAGGGGCTAAAACTGATTTTTAAATGAATTTACACGAATTTCTGAAGTTCCAGGGGCTATATCAGAAGTTTTCGGGGCTAGCTCGTGTTTTCCGAGATCCCCAGGGGGTAGCGCGTAAGAATCCCGGCCTTTATAACGCGGGGCTGATGTGGACCGTCCGATTTAAAATAGACGGCTCAGATTAGATCGCCGAACCACTACGCGCGGGTTTTGATTCTACCGTGCGATTTAAAATAGACGGCCCTCAAGGGGCCACGTCGCCCTGGCCGGAGCCAGCCCGCGCGCGCGGCAGCGCGCGGCGGTGGGGGGTGGTGATCTCGCCGGCGCAGCCTCGACTTTTGCCGCTACACGTTAGAACTCGCATCTTTTTGCATGGATCGGCTGCGGAGGGGTAGGGGATGCTCACCGAGGGGTTTTCCAGCACTCGGAGGCCCTGGAAGTCGGTCGGCGGTGAGCTTCTACGGCGAAGATCTTCGGTGCACGTCGGAGTGGCTGTTGGGGCGCAAGGCACGTCGTTTCCTTCACCTACAGGGATCCCCGGCGGCGGTGGAACGTGATCAGCACGTTAGATCAGTAAATTTGAGCAAGGATCGACGGAAATTGGCTTTAGAATCTTTGGTTCTCACCGGAGAGAAGAACGGCCGATCGGGGGGAAAAACAGGGCGATATCGACGTTTATATAGGCGAGGGGGGGCCACGTTCTGTTGGGATCGAGTTGGAGTCGTCGGCGACCGGGAGTCGGGCTGGGGGCGCGGGTTTCCAGAGTTGGTTGCGATCGGGCACGAGGAAGAGTCCGGCCGTTGGGCGCGCCGGAGGTAGGAGATGACACGCGGGCCCCGCGTGTCAGTGAGAGGGAGAGAGGGTGCTCGGTCGTGGGCTGGCGCGAGGGGGGAAGAATAGTGGGCCGGCTGGCGGGTTTCGGCCCACTGGCCGGTTGGGTTTTCTTTTTCTTTTTCCTTTTCTTTTCTGTTTTGATTTGAATTTGAATTTGAATTTCTGCACCACATGCAGTACGTCCAAAAATTTTTAAATTCCCCTCTTAACAGATTTTGGGGTGTTACAGTTACTTCATTCAACGCACGATAGTCTACGCATAACCTTTGGGTTTCGTCCTTCTTGGGCACAAATATAACTGGAGCTCCCCATGGTGAGGAACTAGGACGAATATACCCCTTCTCTGTCAATTCTCTTATATGTTCTTTGAGTTCTTCCAGTTGTTTGGAGTCCATCCAATAAGGCCTCTTGTATATTGGGGCTGTTCCAGGTACTAATTCAATCAAGAATTCCACTTCACGATCGAGAGGCATACCTGGCAACTCCTCCGGAAAAATGTCTGGATATTCCCTGATAATCCATATCTCTTCCACTTCCACCTCAACTTGATTGAGTTTAATGTCCCTCCTAGGTTCTTGCACGGCTATGAACTTCACTTTTGTGCCACTAGTGTGAGTTAGTTCCACCGTTCTTGTCGAACAATGGATGATGCCTTTATGTTTGGTCAACTAATCCATACCTAAAATAATATCTATCCCTTGTGAGTCTATCACTATGAGGTTTGCAGTAAATACTACCCCATTAATGTCTAGATTCACCTTGGGGCACACTTGTCTTGTCCTTATTTCTCCCCCTGGAGAGTTCACTGCTAACATATGGTTCATTTGTGTTGTTGCTAGATCGTGCTTCTTAACAAACCCTTGAGCAATGAACGAGTGGGTAGCACCAGAATCGAACAATAGGGTTGCAATGTGTAAATTTGCAGGAAACTTACCAATTACCACGTCAGGTGCCTCTTGCGCTTCCTACATGGTCACGTGGTTCACCCGTCCTCGCATCACATTCTGCTGCTGTGGCTGAATGGGCTTCTTTTTTGGGCACTTATGAGCGTGGTGCCCCACTTCACCACAGTTGAAGCATTGCACCCCAACTTTAGGTGCCTGACCTTTGTTATCTTGGGGTTGGTTTTGTGGCCCTTGTCCTGCTGGTCGAGGTTGATAAGTGGGGTGCGGCTGCTGCACAAACTGACGCTGCGGCTGTACTGGCGCTGATGGAGGTCTGAAGTTCGGGTTGTACCCTCTTGGTGTCGGGTAGGGTACCACAGCACGGCTCGTCTGCCCTGCAGGTTGCTGCATCAGACGTGGACGTGTGTTGCTGCTTGATGCTTGGTGTGACCATCCCGTCTTCCTCTTGTTTTCATTCTCCAAGGCCTTCAGCTTCCTTTCCATGACAAACGCTTGGTCTACCATCTTTTGGAAGCTTTCATATTCGTTGGAAGACATTGCACATTGCATTTCCATGGTAAGTCCTTCCACAAAACAATCATGTTTCTGCTCATCCGTTTCGATGTCCCGTGGTGCATAACGGGATAGTTGGGTGAACTTGGTGAGGTATTCCCTCACAGTCATGTTGCCTTGCTGCAGTCCCAAGAACTCCTTTCTCTTGTTCTTGAGTTCACCCCTGGGTATGTAGTGGTTGCAGAAACTGCGCTTGAACTCTTCCCAAATGTTCTCGGGGTCATGATGGGTTGCCACGTAAGCGGTCCACCAATCAGCAGCAGATCCATGCAATTGGTGAGAGGCAAACAGCACCCTCTCATACCCTTGGCATTGTATGATCCTCATATTGCTCTCTATAGTCTTTAGCCAGTCATCTGCCTCCAGAGGTTCAGCAGCACTTGCAAACTTTGGGGGTTGAGTTCCTAGAAACTCACTCAACCTTGGTTGACGTGGTGCAGCTTGTGGGGGTGGAGCTTGGTGCAAGTTGGCCACCAGTTGAGTTAGACTCTGGATGAGCTGATTCTGATTTTCGAGCATTTGGTGGATAGGATCAGCTCCTTCACGGTGATCACCCCTATCTTGCCCTCCAGGAAGGTGAGGATTAGCGGCCTCATCGTTGTTGTTGCTGGGGTTGGCACCACGACCTTTTCCTCTTCCAGCCATCTATCATGACCAACCAAATGTTAACTTTAATCATTACGTATTAACTTCCCAAATTGCTTGTTTAAACTTAAACTTTTGAGGCCTTAATATTTAAACAACTTCTGAAGATTTCACATAGATCTTTGGGAGTTACGTCTCATGCGAAAATAAATGCACTATTGATTCATAGGGGTTCACACACCAAAGCAAAGAAAATTTAAAGACGAGGTTGTGGACAAATGTCCATGGCTTCCACAACTCACGTCACACACCAAACATTAACAAACAAATAAATAGGGTATAGACTCGACTACTCGATAACCTGCTGAAATAAGGGAAATGACTCTAAACGACTTGTATTACCGAGTTGGCTCATCGGGGTCTTCCTCATCTGATAGGAGGATGAGTCCCAATCTTCCGAGAGGTAGGGTAAACTTGATTGGGTGGAGATCTCGACGTTGATGATCCAAGGCTCCGAACGAATGAAACCCCACAATCACTACACCACTGCTCCGTTGGTTATCACCCGTGTCACACGAATGAATTTGCCACGAGGGCTTATCCCTGCAAACGCAATCAAGAACACAAGCAAGAACAGAGAAGTTGCAATCAAAACTGAATTGATCACGAATTTGGGGTCCCACAACCGATGATTGGCGAACTGTTCAATGACAGATTGTAACTAAGCAAAACCCAGCTGTTTGTGACGGCTGCTAGGGGGTATAAAGGAGGTGGAGGACGACCAGGGGGGTGCTGGGGTCGTGAACTAACCCTAATACACGTACATAATGGACTTGGACTCGATACAAGGCCCAATGGCCCAACTAGGTGATGCAACACCCTGACAGACTCTAAACTTTATACTGTTTCGAAGTTTCCGGTCGACTCCGAGGTAATTTTGATGTGGAGCCAGTTCCATTGGAAAGTTTATCCTCTAAGCTTTCCGTGCATATGTAGAACGTCAAAAACGGAGTCCGTATGCCTCCTGTGCATCCATTTTAAGGTGGACTGCTTCTGGGCCCGAGTTGGACTCGAGTTTGAGTTGGGCTCGGTCTCTAACTTCTTGTTGGCGTATTTTCTGGTCCTCCACGCCTCCAAACCCCTCTCCATGTATCTTCATGTCCTATCCATGGTTCCTAATCATAATTAATCCATTAGGTAGCAACATACTCTCAAAATTCACATATAAAGAATTGTTCAGGAACGAGCTCACCTCTAAATTCAATTTTCGTGCTCGAGCTCTAGTAATTGGACCTTGCATGTCTACCATATGAGTGTTGTGTATATCTGCAGGAGTGATGTCCACATCATCCTCCCCCTCTTGCATTGGAGTCGTCCTCGACTCAAGCTCATCTTCTTCTCCCAAGTATGGCTTCAAATCTGAAATGTTAAATGTGAGACTAACCCCAAACTCAGGAGGCAACTCAAGTTTATATGCATTTTCATTTATCTTCTCAAGAACCTTAAAAGGTCCAGCAGCACGTGGCATGAGTTTGGACTTTCTCAAATCCGGGAACCTATCTTTTCTCAAATGAACCCACACCAAATCACCGGGTTCCAATTTTACCTCCTTCCTACCTTTACTAGCAGCAATGCGATACTTTTCATTCATTTTTTCAATTTGTAACTTAGTAGTTTCATGCAACTTAAGAATAAATTCAGAACGTTGTGTAGCATCTAAGTTCACAATTTCAGTATGTGGTAAAGGTGGCAAATCAATTGGAGCACGAGGATTGAAACCATAGACTACCATAAACGGACTTAACTTGTTTGTGGAGTGAATAGACCTGTTATAAGCAAACTCAATATGTGGCAAACACTCCTCCCACAACCTCAAATTGTCTTTCAAAACACCCCGCAACATAGTAGATAAGGTACGATTAAGTACCTCCGTTTGCCCATCAGTTTGTGGATGACAAGTAGTAGAAAACAGCAAATTTGTTCCCAATTTATACCATAAAGTTCTCCAAAAGTGACTCAAAAACTTAGCATCCCTATCAGAAACAATAATATTGGGAACACCATGCAAACGCACAACCTCATTAAAGAACAAATCAGCAACATGTGAAGCAATATCGGTCTTGTGGCAGGGTATAAAATGAGCTATTTTAGAGAAACGATCAATAACCACGAAGACACTATCCCTCCCCCTCTTTGTTCTAGGCAATCGTAAAACAAAGTCAATAGAAATATCTTCCCAAGGTGCACTAGGAACCGGAAGAGGCATATAAAGACCATGTGGGTTAAGTTGAGACTTAGCTTTGTTGCATGTCGTGCAACGTGAAACGTAGCGCTCCACATCACGCCTCATTCGTGGCCAAAAGAAGTGAGCGGTCAGCACATCCTCTGTCTTTTTAACACCAAAATGTCCCATCAAACCACCTCCATGCGCTTCCTGCAACAATAAAAGACGAACGGAGCTAGCTGGAACACACAGCTTGTTAGCACGGTAGAGAAGGCCTTCACGCAGCAGGAATTTTTGCCACGTTCTTCCCTCTCTACAATTTTCAAAGGCAACTTTGAAGTCCAAATCAGTAGCATATAACCTCTTTATGGTTTCCAAACCAAAAATTTTATGAGAAAGTTGGGATAGTATGGTATAACGTCTAGATAAAGCATCGGCAATCACATTGTCTTTCCCTTTCTTATGTTTAATGATGTAAGGAAATGATTCTATGAACTCAAACCATTTAGCATGACGTTTGTTCAGATTAGCTTGTCCTTTAAGATACTTCAAAGACTGATGATCTAAATGTATGACAAATTCTTTAGACCATAGGTAATGTTGCCAAGTTTGCAAGACACGCACTAAAGCATAAAGTTCTTTGTCATATGTAGAATAATTCAGCGAAGACCCATGCAATTTTTCACTAAAGAAGGCAACAGGTTTACCTCCTTGAATTAGCACTCCTCCAATGCCAATGCCGCTCGCGTCACATTGAAGCTCGAAGGTCTTCTCAAAATCAGGAAGTTGCAGCAATGGTGCTTGTGTGAGCTTCGACTTGAGAACATCAAAAGCTTGTTGTTGTGCTGGCCCCCATCGAAACGGCACTCCATGCTTTGTCAACTCGTGGAGAGGTGCCGCAATGGTGCTGAAATCCCGCACGAAACGCCGGTAGAAACCCGCGAGACCAAGAAAACTCCGAACCTGTGTGACCGTAGTCGGAAGTGGCCAGCTCGTGATGGCAACAATCTTTGCCTCGTCCACCTCAATGCCCTGCGAAGTAACAACATACCCAAGAAAAGACACATGATCGGTGCAAAAGGTGCACTTCTCAAGGTTACCATATAAACATGCATCGCGCAAGACATTAAAAACAGCACACAAATGTTCAAGATGCTCATGATATGACTTGCTGTAAATAAGGATATCATCAAAGTAAACCACCACAAATTTACCAATGAAAGCACGTAAAACCTCATTCATCAACCTCATGAAAGTGTTGGGCGCATTAGTTAAACCAAATGGCATGACTAACCATTCATAAAGTCCGAATTTAGTTTTAAAAGCAGTTTTCCATTCATCACCTAAAGCCATACGAATCTGATGATACCCACTACGCAAATCAATCTTGGAGAAAATAACAGAACAACTCAACTCATCAAGCATGTCATCCAATCTAGGAATAGGATAGTGATAACGAATGGTATTGTTATTCACACACATGCGCCAAGTGCCATCTTTTTTTGGAACCAAAAGAACAGGAACAGAACAAGGACTAAGACTCTCACGAATGTACCCGCGGTCCAGAAGATCGTGGACTTGCCGTTGAATTTCCTTAGTCTCGTCGGGGTTGGTCCTGTAGGCAGCACGGTTTGGCAAGCTCGCCCCTTGAACCAAATCAATCTTGTGCTCAATGCCTCGCACAGGTGGTAATCCAGGGGGTATCTCTGATGGAAAAAAATCCATATATTCCTGCAAAAGGTTAGCAACAGGAGGTGGTAAGACAATGGATGTATCCTCAATGGAATATAAAGCATGTTTGCACACAAAAGCATAGCAAGTTCCATTAGAGGCATATAAATCATCAAGATCAGATTTAGTTGCAAGCAAAATAGGATTGTTCAACTTAATAGGTTGCTGAATTTCAGAATTGAAAACACCCTTTTGCTTAGCATTATTCTTTTTCTCCTGCTCAAATTGTACAATTTCAGTGGGACTCATAGGAAGCAACACAATTTTCTTGCCCTTATGCATGAGAGTATACTTATTAGATCGACCATGGTGAATAGCATCAGTATCAAACTCCCAAGGACGTCCCAACAAAAGAGAACAAGCATCCATAGGTACCACATCAAAATCAGCAAAATCATGATAAGAACCAATGGAAAAATGTATCCTTGCTGTTTGTGTTACCTTAACCTTACCATTGTTGTTAAACCATTGAATGTGATAAGGGTGGGGATGCTCCCGTGTGGTCAAGCCAAGCTTCTTGACCTCCTCAACATTCACCAAATTGTTGCAGCTACCACCATCAATGATGGTATGTACACGGCAGTCCTTGACGACGAGAAACATGTTGAAAAGGTTGTGACGTTGGCGGTTGTCGTCCTCTCGAACCGTGGCACTCAAAGCTCGCTGCACAATCAAAGTCCTATAGTTGTTTGTTGCAGATGTACCAAGAACCTCCTCAGCACCATCATCCGAACCTGAAATTTTAGTTGCAATAATATTTTCATCTTCAATATCAGAAGCACTAACATACCCACCATCATCAGTGGCACTGATCGCCCGTTTGCTGGGGCAATCTCGTTGCATATGGCCAAGTCCCTGGCAGCGGTGGCACTTGATGTCGGAGCTGCGACTTGTCGAAGTGTTGGGTGCAGCCGCCTTTGCTGCAACACCTGGAGGCATCTGGGACTTGCTGTTATCTTGTCCCCGTGATGTAGAAGGTGCGATGCTGCTGCGTACAACACCCGTGGAGGGTGGTGTAGAATCACGTACACTCGAGGAGGGCGCTGCTTTGGATGGCACCGAAAATTGTCGTGGCGTGAAGGTGTTGTTCCGCCGCTGCTGTTGGCGACCCTGCACTTCTTTTTCTGCTAACATGGCAAGTTGAAATAAACGTTGAATAGAATGATATTCCTTGTAGTCAACTATGTCCTGGATCTCACGCCGCAAGCCCCCATAAAACCTAACAATTTGGTCTTCCTGATCCTCAACTACCCCACAACGAAGCATACCTTTCTGCAACTCTTGGTAGTACTCTTGGACAGTCATGTTACCCTGATCATAGCGTTGCAATTTCTTAAGAAGATCACGTCTATATGAAGGAGGAACAAACCTAGCGCGCATCTCTTCTTTTAACGCAGCCCATGTCTGTGGTGCATTACGTGTATTGACAAGTTCATTCCACCAAATTATAGCAAAATCTTTAAACTCACTAGTTGCTTGTCTAACTCTATGTCGCTCAGGAACAAGATGAGAGCTAAATTTTTGTTCTACCATCATCTCCCAATCCAAGTAAGTCTCAGCATCATAAGATCCATAAAATGTTGGAATAGAAAACTTAATCTTAGCATAAGGATCATTATCTTGTTCAGGAGCATGAGGACGAGGTCTACCTCCCATACCTTGACGATTTCGTCGAGGGCGACGGCGATGCTGTGCATCAACCTCATCGTTATTGAAGTCATCCTCTGTGTCGTAGTGAGCATGTGCATCACCATCAAGGATGATAGAGGGTGTAGCTTGTTGGGGAAGACGAGTCTCCATCTCGTCCAACCGTGTGGTCAGACCAGCAACACTTGTATGGAGCCTCTGAAAGGTGGCTGTAGTCGTGGTCTGGTAATTGTTGAAAGCTTCGGTCATTGCCCACATCATGTCCTTTAGTTCCATATGGGACACGCACTCATCATCATCTAGAGGTGTAGAACCAGAGGTCTTATCCATAGGCTTCTTTCCTGTCATTGTTAGTACAAAATAGAAATGAAGACAAAAAGATCGTGAAGAACCCTATTACTACGCTCTCCGAAGTGGGTGGAAAATCGATCAGTAAGATGCCTCTTACCCCGCTGTTACAAGTTTCTTACCGGCACTGCAGGTGGCCAACAGTGACCGGTGTGAAGGAAGCAGAGAGTGGGTGTGATTGCAAAGGTTACCTGTTCTGCTCGAGAGAAGGTGGAGCTTGGAAGGCTCAAATGCAGTATATGTATGTGGCACACAAGTTAGTAACAGATAGCAATGCTGAATAAGTGTCCAAAGAATTTCACCTAGTTGCTGGCCTAAGAATGTATTAGAACAGTTGTGGCAACAAGCAAGGACAAGGATGAATGATGATGAACAACAAGGATAATATCAGCAAGTATCCAGCACTCGCACAAAAATAGCACACCCCTTAGCCTCCTGTTTTTGTCTTGAAGCACTAGTAGAAATCAAAATCTTTTTTTTTCTCTTTTTTTTGATATTTTTGTTTCTCAACCAGGGGCACAAGAATAGAAACAGCACCAAGTATTAGCTCAAACTGATGAAAGATGAGATCGGCACAAATTCAGGAGCGATTGGAAAAATTGGTGCTGGAACTTCGGAGTTCGAAACGAGGGCCTTCTTAATTTTTTTTTATTTTTTCGAAAACGCCATATGTGGACTTTTTCGAGACCTTTCTGGGGAAAAATGCGCCTCAATCGGAGTTACGAGCGAAAAGTTATGCCCGTTTTAAGGAGGATACCCCGAATCAGGTTTTGGCGGTGGTGGAAACTGCAACAGAAACGAATCGGTGGATGGAATTCTTTTATAGATTAGTTTTTTGTAGATGGCAGCGGATGGAAGAAACAAAACTGAACCAAAACAAATCTAAACCAGCAACCAGACTCAACCTCGGACACGAACTCAGAACTACGAACTCCGAAACTAAATTGTGCAAAAGGTTGAGCGGGGGTTGTAGGTCAGGGAAACTAAAATTTTTTTTGTGGCTTTTTGTGGACGATAGGACTGAAACAAAATAAATCTAAAGGGCACACAAGTATACCTCACGGTGAACCTGGAGATATGATACCAATTGATAGGAGGATGAGTCCCGATCTTCCGAGAGGTAGGGTAAACTTGATTGGGTGGAGATCTCGACGTTGATGATCCAAGGCTCCGAACGAACGAAACCCCGCAATCACTACACCACTGCTCCGTTGGTTATCACCCGTGTCACATGAATGACCTTGCCACGAAGGCTTATCCCTGCAAGCGCAATCAAGAACACAAGCAAGAACAGAGAAGTTGCAATCAAAACTGAATTGATCACGAATTTGGGGTCTCACAACCAATGATCAGCGAACTGTTCAATGACAGATTGTAACTAAGCAAAACCCAGCTGTTTGTGATGGCTGCTAGGGGGTATAAAGGAGGTGAAGGACGACCAGGGGGTGCTGGGGTCGTGACCTAACCCTAATACACGTACATAATGGACTTGGACTCGATACAAGGCCCAATGGCCCAACTAGGTGATGCAACACCCTGACAGACTCTAAACTTTATACTGTTTCGAAGTTTCCGGTCGACTCCGAGGGAATTTTGACGTGTGGCCAGTTCTATTGGAAATTTTATCCTGTCATATTTCCGTGCATATGTAGAACGTCAAAAACGGAGTCTGTATGCCTCCTGTGCATCCATTTTAAGGTGGACTGCTCCTGGGCCCGAGTTGGACTCGAGTTTGAGTTGGGCTCGGTCTCTAACTTTTTGTTGGCGTATTTTCTGGTCCTTCACGCCACCAAACCCCTCTCCATGTATCTCCATGTCTTCTCCATGGTTCCTAATCATAATTAATCCATTAGGTAGCAACATACTCTCAAAATTCACATATAAAGAATTGTTCAGGAACGAGCTCACCTCTAAATTCAATTTTCATGCTCGAGATCTAGTAATTGGACCTTGCATGTCTACCATGTGAGTGTTGTGTATATCTGCAGGAGTGATGTCCACATCATCATCATTGTGGCAGCCCTCTGATTCTGCTTTAGGTGGGGAAGCTGCTGGTGTAGGAGTGTGGCGACGCTTGCTCGCCCGGCGGTCTCGGGAGTCAGGAGTCCACGTGTCATTCACGGTGACACACAATTCATTCCCATCTCCTCTTTCTCTCGCCCTCAAGCTGGCGCGAACAAACGCCTCAGTTTCCTTCAGGGTGTCACGAACATCCTGAAGCTCCTGCTGGCACTCCTGTAGTCGAGTGCTGAGCATAGCTGCATCCTCCAGGCACAGGTCCATGTGCTCGTGGGAAGTCCCCTGCTGCACTGGCGGGTATTTGTACTCCGCGGTGCCACTCTCACGCTGGAGGACATACATGTACTCAGTCATGTCCAGGTGGCGACGGTTGATGTAACTCTGGCAGGTGATGGCCTCCCAGGTGACATCCTTCTCAGCATCGGCTTGAGTCGCCCGACAAGCTGGAGAGCGGTGGATCTTGAGCAGCTGGTTTTCATGGATAATCCTCATCTCTGAGCTCCATTCTTCACGCTTCTCACGGAGGGTCCTGGTGGAGCTGTAGTGTATGATCAGCTTGCCAACGTTGCCGGCGGCGTGGAGCATATGCCGAAGACGGCGCAACAAGCCTCCTACTGCCAACCCGTAGGAGTGGTACGTCACCGGACGGTTCTCCTCTCTCAAGGCAAGGGCAGCTACAGGAACTCTCCCTCCGGTGGACTTGCGAGCGGTGAGGACCATGCGAACCATCTAAAACATAAAGCATTTAAAATTAAGTTAGATAAGAATTAAATAATTGAATAAAAGTTGGGACAAGATGAATAAAGTGACCCCATTAAATAACACTTTCAACCCACACCTTTGTAAAATAGTTTTTAAGAAAATATGGTCCTTAAAAACGTCCATTTCTACCTAGGTCCACGTTCCTACAGGCAACCTGGCTCTGATACCACTTCTGTCACATCCGGTTTCTCCAAATAGCAACCGAGTGAATATCACATGTATGCCAGGATCATTTTCTCATACATGTGATGACAAATAGTGAAGCATCATTTATTACAAGCCAAGAGTTCGAATATAAAATAAGTCTTACATAGCATAATGTCTCGATGGACGATAATATGTTCATAACAGGTAAATAAAGCAGTAGCAGAATATAAATTTTGTGGGCTCCGTCACAGGTGTTGCCCGGGGGACTCCGTGAACCTAGAATCCTTCTTCGGGTCCGAAGTCTTGGTCATTGAACACCACGTCATCCCCTTGACCTGAGCAGCAATTTAAACCAACAGGAAAGCAAGCTTGAGTACCGTTGGTACTCAGCAAGTGGGGGGAAGTTATGTCATGCATGGCTAGAGAAAGGAGAGGTTGAACTCATGGTTAAAGCACTACGCAATTAGTACCTATCACCTTAGCTTATTGAGCACCTACATTACTACATAGGTGAAATGGTTCCAGTCTCCCAACCCATCATCAAAAATCAAGTAACCATAACAACATTTCCAATGTTAAGCTCCCCGCTTAACATCCTCAACTTCCAAATTTATCATCCTCTAATCTTGAATAAGTCCAAGCCGCTCTTGACCGTGAGCACGGCTGTCATGACAGTTTTGACTCTGCAGAGTTTGCACCACTGTACCCACATGTAGTGATTTCATCCCCCGTTGCCGGGTGGACTAAAAGAACCTCCATTATGCCAGTGGCCGCGAACCACGTTCACACATCCCAGGTGTGTAGCCAGGAGATCACTACGAGGCCTTTACAAAGGGATTTCCGACGAGCGTGGGCCTACTGAGGTTTCACCCCTAACATCATACAAGAGGCTCCAACCCCGCTGCAGTGGCCCCCTCTTGAGCCTTGCGGTTCATATGGTAGTCCAGCTGACACCTATTCCCCGCACCATCCAAACACCCATACTACGCCGGAGATACACCTAATTAATTGGCCAAGCTGCCCCATCTCAGCATGTGGTTGGCACGGTAAAGCCAGGTTACATGCTCAATGAACCGGTCCTTAGGATCCAGGCAACCACTAAACACAAACCCGAGTCTCGTGCACACAGCACCAACCAAATCATCCAACTTGCCTCGATCCCTACCTCTACATAACTCATAATATCTCATTCAAGAGTAAGGTAAATAAGTTGATGATCTCATATCCCACTTATCCCATTCTAAGCATGGCTAAGCATAAGTATATAAATAAATGACATAATAAAATAAATCCCAACCCAGGCTACAAGTAAATAAGATAGTGAAAATCTAGGGAAACTTCCTAGTTTGGGTATCACATTCCAAATTGACAATGCAATTAAATTCTAACTACACATCCTAGTATAGGATCAAAGTGGTCAAGGACACTTGTCTTCTTCCTGCTGCTCTGGGAATGGAAAGTCTTGATCTTGAAAGGTGAGAACCTGCTCTGGGGCTGGTTCTACTCATGCCAATACACACATAGCAAAAGAAAACAACATTCCATAAGCCATAGTCCACACTTCCACTCATGCAAACCACACATATATACATATTAAAGTCATTCACATTTTTAAGTGTTGTGGTTACCCTAGATGTGTTGATTTTAGGCCTACATGCACTTTTAAACATACATATTACTTCTAACTTTTGTATTCAGATTTCTAATTGCACAATATATATGAATTTCCAATTTGAACAAATTCTCTCTATTTAATTAATACACTTCTTAGCCACAAAATTTGCATGAAATAAAATTTCCTACTCCAAATAGGTTTTCAGATCTTCTACAAAATCTTAATTTGAAGTTTTTGGAATTGCAGACCTCATTTAACATTTTATAATTATGCATACCTATTTTCCTATATTTTCATATTTATTTTCTATGCCTAAAAGTGAACTTTAATATTAAAATAGTAAGACATATAACCTAAACAGAATAGGTTCTGACCTAAAATGTTCAATAAAATATCTTTGAGCTTCCTCTCTGATGGGGATCAAATTAAATTCATTTTACCTATTTTCAGAATTATTTTCTAGCCTAAAAAAATGAATTTCCAGAAAACAGCACTTAGTCAGATTTCATTTCAGCCTAAAATCAGTTCTCAACTCATTCTAAATGTTTTCCAAGTGCTAGGGAAATTTACATTTGTATTTGCACATGTGTTTACATCATCCTTTGAATTCAAATTCTACTCATATGTTCAAATTTCTGAATTTAATACCCTATAGGGTCTAAAGGGAAAATCCACCCTACTGCAGGGTCTACTTTACTATTTTCTAAATTTTCAGGGGCCTAATTACACAAAACAGGGAGGTTTTCCTAATTTTTAATAAGTCCAGGGGCTAAAACTGACTTTTAAATGAATTTACATGAATTTCTGAAGGTCCAGGGGCTAGATCAGAAGTTTCCGGGGCTAGCTCGTGTTTTCTGAGATCCCCAGGGGGTAGCACGTAAAATTCCCAGCCTTTATAATGCGGGGCCGACGTGGGCCACTTGATTTAAAACAGACGGCTCAGATTATAACGCGAAGCGGTACGGGTTAGATCTATTTGGGACCGCACGATTTAAAATGGACGGGCCTCAGGGGGCCACGTCGTCCTGGCCGGAGCCAGCCCGCGCATGCGTCGGAGGGGACGGTGATCTCGTCGGTGAAATCTCGGTTTTTGCCGCTGTGCGTTAGAACTCGCATCTTTTTGCACAGATCGGCCGCGGAGGGGTAGGGGAAGCTCACCGAGGGATCTTCTTGGGCCCGGGAGGGTTGGAATAGGCTCTGCGACGGCGATGGGCGGAGGAGCTCCTCGGAGCTCGATGGAGGAGTGGTTTGGTTCGGCGATCCTTCGAGTTCTCCGGTCGTGAGGCTTCCCTGCGGTTAGCAGATGGTGTACCTAGGGTCAGGTAGGGTCGGGTCATGGATATTCAACGACTTCAGAGATGACCGGCGGCTAGACCTCACCGGAGCTCGAAGGCATCGGTTGTCTGGGCAGCAAATCGTTCCGGAGTGGGCGTCACCGGCTAGTGTTCGATGCTGCGATGATGTGAAACCGGTTAGATGGACCAGAACGGCGTTGTGCCGATGGGAATTCGGAGGTTGGGCGGCGGTGCTCACCGGTGGCGGAAGTTCGCGGGCGAGGTGGCAAGCAGAGGGGGTTTGCGGGAGTTTAAATTGGCCCGGAGTCCCGGGGTGGGTGTGTGCGTGCAGAATTGGCGCTCGTGGGGGCGGATCAGTTTGTTGCGATTGTGGAATTCGGCCGGCGGCTTGCGATCAGCGCGGAAAGGTCGGTGGCGGTTGGGCGCGCGCGCGGGAAGGGAGATGACACGCGGGCCCCGCGCGTCAGAGAGAGGGAGAGGGGGGAAACAGACGCAGGTTTTGGGCCGGCTGAGGTGGGTTTCGGCCCACTGGCCGTTTTTCCTTTTTTTTCTTTTTCCTTTTCTGTTTTGATTCAAATTTGAATTCCAGTTTAAATTTGAATTGCTTCACCACATGCAATACGTCTAAAAATTTTAAATTCCCCTCTTTAAGAGGTTTTTGGGGTGTTACATGCATTTAGAACCGAGTTTGGACTTTATGAGGGGTTACTCATGCCTTTTGGTTTAACTAATGCACCTAGCACTTCTATGTGATTAATGAATGAGGTTTTACGTGCTTTTATTGGAAAATTTGTGTTGGTTTACTTTGATGATATCCTCATTTACAGCAAGTCATATGATGAACATCTTGATCATTAGTGTGTTGTTTTCATTGTCTTGATAGATGCATGGTAGTTTGGTAACCTCAAAAAGTGTGTATTTTGCACCAATCGAGTCTTGTTCCTTGGATATGTTGTTTCATCACAGGGAATGGAGATGTATGGGACAAAAATTGTGGCAATCACTAGCTTGCCAATCCCAACAATCGTCACACAGGTGCGTAGTTTTCTTGGTCTTGCAGGTTTTTATCGCTGCTTTGTGCGGGATTTCAGCATCATTGTAGAACCTCTCCATGAGTTGACAAAGAAGGGGGTACTGTTTCAATGGGGGGGGACAGCAGCAACATGCTTTTGACGTTCTCAAATCAAAATTTACACAGGCACCATTGCTACAACTTCCTGATTTTGACAAAACGTTTGAGCTGAAACGTGACGCAAGCGGCATTGGTATTGGGGAGTTCTCATACAAGGAGGTAAATCCATTTCATTCTTTAGTGAAAAATTGAGTGGTCATTCTCTAAATTATTATACTTATGATAAGAAATTGGATGCTCTAGTGCGAGTTTTACAAATTTGGCAACATTATCTTTGGTTTTAGGAGTTTGTCTTAAATTCCGATCATGAATCTTTGAAGTATCTTAAATGTCAACCAATCTGAATAAATGACATGTCAAATGGATTGAGTTCATAGAGTCATTTCCATACATCATCAAGCATAAGGAAGGGAAGAAAAATGTCATTGCAGATGTATTATCTAGATGATATACCATGTTGTCCCAACTTGATCATAAAATCATTAGTTTGGAAACAATAAAAGAATTATATGCTACCGATTTTAACTTCAAAGGTGCTTTTGAAAATTGTAGAGAATGAAGAACATGGAATAAGTATGTGTTGCAGGAGGGTCTCCTTTATTGTGCTAACAAGTTGTGTATTCCAGCTAGCTCCGTTCGCATATTGCTTTTGTAGGAAGCACATGGAGGAGGTTTGATGGAACATTTTGGAGTGGAGAAAACTGAGGACATGCTGGCCACAAATTTCTTTTGGCCAAAGATGAGGTGTGAAGTTGAACCCTATGTGTCACATTGTACTACGTGCAATAAAGCTAAGTCTCGACTTAACCCACATGGTCTTTATATGTCCCTTCCTGTTACTAGTGTACCTTGTGAGGATATTTCCATGGATTTTGTTTTGGGATTGCCTAGGACTAAAAGGGGAAGGGATAGGTATTTTTGTGGTTGTCGATCGTTTCTCCAAAATGGCATATTTTATACCATGTCATAAGAGTGATAATGACACACATGTTGCTGATTTTTTTATGACAGAAATTGTTCGTGTACATGGTGTGCAAAATATTATTGTTTCAGATTGTGATGCAAAATTTTTAAGTCATTTTTGGAGAACTTTATGGTATAAATTTGGAACAAAGTTGTTGTTATCCACTACATGTCACCCACAAACCGATGGACAAATTGAGTTAGTTAATCATACTTTATCCACTATGTTGCGGGCTGTTTCGAAAACAAATTTAAAGTTGTAGGAGTGTTTACCACACATAGAATTTGCTTACAACATGTCCATTCACTCTACTACAAAGGTAAGTCCATTCCAGGTAGTGTGTGGTTTCAGTCCCCGTGCTCCTATTGATCTGTTACCTTTGCCTCCTTCTAAAACTATAGATTTAGATGCTACACAATGATCTGAATTTATTCTTAAGGTGCATGAAACTACAAAGAACAATATTGAAAGGATGAATGATAAGTATAGAATTGCTGTTACTAAAGGTATAAAGGAAGTAAAACTCGAACTAGGGGATTTGGGTGGGTACATTTGAGAAAAGAATAGTTCTCTGGCTTTAGGAAATCTAAACTCATGCCACGAGCTGTTGGTCCTTTTAAGGTTGTTGAAAAGTTAATGACAAATCATATAAGTTTGAGTTGCCTCCCGATTTTGGGGTTAGTCCCACATTTAACATTTCAGATTTGCGACCATACTTGGGAGAAGAAGATGAGCTTGATTTGAGGACGACTCCAATTCAATAGGGGGGTGATGAGGACACCACAACAGAGGATACTCACATTCTCCTCAAAAAGCAGTGAATAATCACATTCCTTCTATTTATATACAAGGACCAATCACAAGAGCAAGAGCACAATTCCTAAATCATAAGGTGAACTTGTTACTAAATTCCTTTCCATGTGAATTTTAGAATGGATTGCTATTTAATGATTTAATTGTGATTAGGAACCATGGAGAGGATCATCAAATGATAGGAGCAGGTTTTAAGAATGTGGAGAGCCAGCAGGTACGTCCACAAGATGCTAGGAGCAGCCTCCAACTCGAATTTCAGTTCAACTCGGTGTCCAGGAGGGGTCCACCTTCAAACAGACGCCCAGGATGCATACGGACTCCATTTTTTACGTTCTATGTACGCACGGGAAGCTGAGAAGATTAACTTTCCAAAGGCTCCAGTTCTACATCAAAATTCCTCTGGAGTCATTAGGAATCGTCAAAAAAAATTGAGTTTAGATTCTGTTCGATGTTGTGCCACCATATTGGGCCTTTGGGCCTTGTGTCCCATCTAAGTACATTAGGAACGCGTCCAAGGGCCTTTTGGCTGAACCCTAGACTTTAAATACTGCAGCCGCCAGCCATGTTTACTGATTTTTGCTTATATTAATCTTTTCTAAACAGTTTTACCATTCTACGATTTGTGAGACCCCAATTTTGTGATTTCAAATATCATCTTCGTCGTTCTTGCTTGTGTTCTCGGTTTTACTTGCAGGGATTAGCCTTATTGGAGAGGTTAAGTGTGTGGAGCACGGTTTATAACTAACGGAGTGGTGGTGTAGTGGTTGCAGGGGTTGTTTGGGTTCTGCTCGAGTGCCCCGGATCATCAACGTCGAGATCTCCACTTCAACCGACCGACTTTTTGGAAGATCGGGCCTGCTCTTTCTCATTAAAATCGCTAATGTTTTCTTCTTGCTGTTGTTCTTGCGCAATGTGTGCTCATCATCATTACTCTCGTTGTCCGTATCGCTCATATTGATCTGTTCTAATGCGGAGAGTACATGGTGCACCACCTTGTGGTTCACAACCCCTATCTTTTTCTTCTTCTTGTTGTTGTTGGAGGAGGGCTTTAACCTTGGTATCTTTTCATCTTGGGAAGTAGAACCTGAAGAGTTAGGGAATTTGCATGAAAATGTCCTGACTCACCACATTCAAAGCATCTTTGAGACCTACCACTTCCTCTCCTCCAAGTCCTCACGTTTTGCTACGCTTTTGACAACCGATTTGAGAGAAGTGCTAGCTCCTCCTCTAGAAACTCCTCAATCTGTTCAAGGGTTAGAGAGGACGGCAAAGCGAGTGTAACAAATGATGACGGTTGGCTAGAGATAGGAATATCACGTTGTGAGACAAATGAAAGATAGTTTTTGGGGGTATCACGTGATATTATGTCAAGTTCATCAGTTTTTAACTTAGAATACAGGACGTGTAAAGTAATTGTACTCATTACAGTAGATTCACGTATAGGGGTGACTTTCATCTCTCAAATTGACATGTCTAATGCACCCAACAATTGACTAGCATTCTCAGCATCTGAACAAACAACATTTACATGACGCAGGTTGTTGAGAATTTTGTTAAAGCATGTGAAAAAGTTATATAATGACTCATCAGGTGTGAGGACCTGACGGTCCCAACGATCCAGGATCTCGCTGTGGGGTGCTGTGATGGACAGCACCATATAACACACAGAAAAGGCGATAAGCGGAAGCTAAATTTTATTACATAAACTTGTTTATCAACAGAGTTACATCAAAATATTGTTAAAGTCTACACTCATGAGCGTAGACTAAGCAAAAGGTCTCACATTCAGCCCGTGAACGTGATCCCACTAGCAAACACATGCACACTAACAAGGCGAGTGCATGGCTCCCATTCGACGGTGGTTCCCTCTTGGGGGCCCGTCTCCTCCTCGGGAACCTCCTCCTCATAGAACCCTGCAAATGCTTCAACAAACAAACAGTGAGCACGATGGCTCAGCAAGACTGACCCGTCTCACCTAAACATGTAACTCTACATGATGGGTTTGCATTGTAGGATAGGGAAGTACTTTGCATAAGACTCTCCTAATTAGTTGATCCTTACTTTTAAGTTTTAAGCCTCTAGTTAATGGAAAACCTTGTGCTAAGCCACATAAAAAGTCTGCAATCAAACAATAAATAAATTCCTCTTATGGAACTTGCCTAAGGTTGAAAAGAACTTTGATTTGCTCTAAACTAAAGCATTTCATTCACAATCAACATAAAGCTTTCAACCAGCAACATTTTATCATTACAACTAGCCTGTTCTTTCTACGTCATGGTACAGTGAACAAGTGGTACTCACTGACCGCAAGGGATGGTGATTATAATCGATTTACACCTGCAGGGTTACCCGAATAACCCGTCATGTACGCCCGTACTCGATGCTGCCTACAGCAACCATCACGGACATCGTACGCAACCACCTTTCATCCGTTAGCCAAGTGTTGAACCGGTCCTATCATCCCAAGCAGGAGGTCTATACGCGGAGCATCCTCGGTGCCCGCTAGCTGATTTACACCTCGCTGCTCTCAACCTACCCTCTGGACGACAAGCAATGCCTCAACTGATCGCTACCCGAATTACATTGGTTTCATGGTTCCCATATAGCCGGTAGGTCTTCGGTACTGTTCTAGCTTGTTCAACAGGCCCGCACATGGCTCGTTCCTCAAGCGATACATACAGAGCTATGGCACCCAGGCTCCAAAGTCATGCTGCCCTTACTCTCCGCTCGGTCTGATTTTTATGCCATGTGATTCATTATCTATCTCTCTAACCGAGTGGTGCCTCTAAGCCTATTCTCGTGAGTAATTCCAACTACTCGACTTGTACCGAATCCTATACCATCTTGAGCATTGCTGTGGCTACTAGAGGTCTAAATCCTATGCCCAAATCCATGGTTCTCTTGGCTATGCAAGTGGGTTTCAAGTCAATACTCTAATGCACATCTTAAGACTTGCATAAAATAAGTGATCAATACAATAAACTTTAAAAGTAGGTTAATGCAAACCGGAGCTTGCCTTGCTGCTAGTCGTTGAGTGAACTCTCTTCCAGAGAGATACAGTCTATTATCTCCAGTTCCTCCTCGACCTTAGCGACTACACGAAATAAAAAATACGATGCGTGTCAAATTATATGCATTTGTATTGAGATGATAATGTGAATACTATAAGTATAGCTAGACAGCCCTGTTGACCCTGCAATTTTTACTGTGGTTTTTTGACAACCTAAACAGGGACTTGGCCAAAGTTCATTTGAATCAAAGCTCATTTGAGCCTTGCACAAATAAATATGTATTTGAACATAAGTAGAGCTCTTATGGTTTTCTAGGGATTTTCATGGATCAATCCATGACTTTTTGGAAACTAGAGTTCAATATAGTTCTAATGGAATTGGTTTCATCTAATTTTGAGAATCCTAGCAAAAGATATGAGCTAAATAAGTTCAGAGAATTTCTGAAATATGTTTCTGGACATTTTTCTTTTTCTCTGGATCAGTTTACTAATCACACCATTAGGTGAAATAAATGAGCTCGGATAGATCTGAAATTTTTCATCTGACTCAGGGATGTTACAATGAACATCCTGGCAAAATTTCAGAATTTTACACTAAAGGAATCTCCAGTTAAAATTATCAACAGTTTGAATTTTGGATAATTAATATGGATAAATAATGGGTTTCATGGAGTGAAACTTATTTTTCTGGAAAGTAATCAGAGATCTGAATCCAAAAAAATTTGGTTCACTCGATTTGGACACTCCTAGCAAAAGTTATGGGTGTTTGAAGTTGGGGGAAAAATCTGGAAATTGGAAAACCCGAGAAATGTTTAAATCTCTGACTGCGGGGTCCAGAGGCGACGTGTAACTCCCTGGATCAACGACACACGGGGACACAGGATTAACCTTGCGTTGTCACAAACTGATCCCGAGCCACAGAAGATCTGGCACCCAGAAAACCGAGGCTGACACGCGGGGCCTGTGGGTTGTCTTCAACCTCGCGCTCCCGCGCTCGGCCGCCGCCCCCCTCGCCGGATTGCTCGCCGGAGGGGTGTTACAGCGCGCCAAACTTTCTTATTCTCTCCGTGTGGGGGTTTTCAGACACAAGGAATCCATTTGTGGCATGAACTCAGGTCGCCGATGACCGGAACATGGCCGGCGAAGTGCGGCGGCTTTGGGAGAACTCCGGCTATGTCGGCCGACCTCCCTAGCACCCAAAAAGATCGAGTAAACGGTCGTACAGCATAAGTGCACCCTAGGGAAGATCGTCATGGACGCAAATGAGCTCGGGAAAGGCTCTAAGTGGTATGTCACTGTGTGACCTAGGTCAAAAATCGGGAAAAATAGCAAAACTTGGAGAACAGCGGCTATACTCGATGTTTCTCCGAGGTTTTTGATCCTATGAACTCGCACGGACCTCTAAAGTGGTCTGCTAAGTTTGGTGTCATGAGTGGTGCAACGTGTAGAACAAATTTTGAATAGTTGGCCGGCGGTTCATATTGCACACCGGCGCCAAAAATGGAAATTCCGGCAAGCACAGCCCATGGCATGCGGCCGGGGTTTTCAGTGAAGAAGGAGGAGACCTTGGCGAACCTTTTTGTTGTTTACAGCTCGGGGAAAGAAGGACTGTGGTGGCCGGACGACAAGTTCTCATGGTGGCGGCTCGGGTTGAACCGAGAAAGAAGAAGAGGTGCGGTGTTGGCCGGAGGAAGCCGATCACGAGCTGCTGAGGGCTGGAGCACATCGAGTGAAGGTCGGCGCTGCTACTGAGCTGCTCAGCCGGGCGTGCAATCCGCCGGAGTAGGGTGATCGGTGAGGTAGCAGAGAGAATGGTCGAGCGGAAGTGTTTCAGTCGAGCGCGCGAGAACAGAGAAGCCAACTCGGTCAGTGCAGCTCGAGGATTGCTTCGTGGGGGGCGGGGTGGGGGCGGGGGGGGGGGTTAAGTGCCAATAGCCGGCCTCCAGCGCGACAGCCGCTCGGAGCAGGAGGTTGCGCCGGTTTTTGGCTCATTGGTGTCCGCAGCATCAGCCGGACGAACAGAGCAATGTTGCTTCAGTCGGTTAGAGTACTGTGTGGCTAACAGAGGGACCCACCTCTCCAAATTTGTCCCTAAAACTTGAATACTTACTGCTCTTAATATTGGGGACACTAATACCCTTGGTGAGTTGATCAAATCACCCAATGCCCATTTGAATTTGAATAATTCAATGTGTGAAATGGTTTGGATGAATTTGCAGCACATGTGAGGATGAAAATCAAATTTGGTTTGAATTTGCTCAAAATAGCTCATGTCAAGATCAACTCCAAATGGAGTGAAAATTGGTGTGTGAGCTCATAAAAATGTGCTGAGTGTGAATACGAATCCCTCTTTTGAATTCTTGTGATGAAAAGAGTTTGAATTTGAATTTACATTCAAACCAACCTTTTAATGATTGTATCCAAAAGTATGTCAAAAGGTTTTGGATTTGTGTGAAATTTTGCATGAGCATTCTTAACAAAGTTTAGGAGTTAATCATGTGCTCAGCCCCTATATGATGCATGTGGGAAATACCACTTTTGCATTTTGTGAGTTCATCTCTTAATAGCTCTATTATGGTGGTTACTTGCTCTTTAAATGTGTTCATGTTTTTACCACAAATGAGGTGAGGTGTGTGTGTGATGAACACTTTTAGCAAGTGAAAACTTGGGCCCTTACATTACTCCCCCCCTTAAACACTACAGGGATACGACTGACTTACGACGGCCAGAACCATCGAATTAAGTCATAAACCGTCGTAAGTAGCTAACTTATGACGGTATTCCGTTACTTACGACGGTGATGAGCCGAGGTAATTATTTTGTCGTAAATAAGCTAACATACAACGGCTACCGTCGTAAGTTAAGTAACTTACGATGGCGTCGCACATCCGTTGTAAGTAACGGCCTAGGCCACATGGTGGCCCAAGCCACTTTACTTACGACGGCTTGCTCAGTGCCATCGTAAGTAACTGAGGCTAACTTACGACGGTTCTGGTGACTGTCGTAAGTAGCAGAGGCTAACTTACGATGGCTTCTAGGTAGTGGCCGTCGTAAGTTATGTTTGTAATTTTTAAAAAAACAAAAACTGACTAACCTGGCTCGTTGGCTAGCTCATAGAACAGACAATAGAGACAATATATACTCATAGAAGCAGTAAACAGTCTTAAACAGAGGCATACGCATCAAACACAACACAAAACACAAAGGGGCTATAAACTATCCCCTCGACTACCTCCGGAGCTGAAGAAACCGTCTCCGCGCGTCCCTCCTGGAACCGGTAGCTGTGGCAATGGAGTCGAAGCCTCCATCGCCACATGAGTAGTTAGACATGTTTTGGATTCAGATATTCATGTCTTTCTCTTTTTTCTCACTCTCTTGGTCTCTCTCTACTTTTCATCTTCTCTCTCACTCTGTTCCTCTATCTCTGTACCACCCATCCCTTTTTTGTGTCACTCTCACCCTCTCTCTTGCACTCTCTCTCCCTTTATTGTAACACTCCATCTCTCCATCTCACTCTCACCCTCTCTCGCACTACCTCTCTCTCCCTTCTGTACCACTCTAACTCTCTCTATATCTCCCTCTCTCCTTATGTTAAATGAATAATACAATATTAAAGAGTTTATTACCTGTACCGGAGGCACCTGTGCTGCGGGCTCCTCTGACGGGGTTGCCTGTGGCGGCTGCCACGCAGGAATCGCGATCTGCTGGCCGTTCTGTCGAGCTAAGGCCTATAATTGCAAAATATAAGAACATACATATTACTTAAATGCTATGAAAGTAAACTACAGTAATTTAAATTACTTACCACCATCGTTGCCTACATCTGGGCCATGTAGTTGGTTTGGTACTCCTGAATGGCCATCGTTCTGTCGAGCTCCTCCTAGGTCCGCGTCAGCCTCTCCTGCATGGCATGGAACTCCATGTCCCTCTGCGAGAGAAGGCCACTCGACGGCCCTCGACGAAGCCTGCTGTAACACCCCCAAAATTTTGATTCAAAACCCTAAATCATGTTAAGAGGGGAATTTAAAAATTTTTGGACGTGTTGCATGTTTGGCAAAAATTCAAATTCAAACTGGAATTCAAATTAAACTCAAATCAGAAAAGAAATAGAAAAAGAAAAAGAGAAAACAGAAAAAAACCGGCCAGTGGGCCGAAACCCACCAGCCGGCCCACCCAGCCCCCGCGCCAGCCCGCAGCCGCGCGCGCTGCTTCCTCACGCTGACAGGCGGGACCCACCCGATCTTCGTCTACCTCGCGACAGCGCCAGACTCCCTCGCACCCGAATCAAAACCGATCGGGATTTCGGCGTATCCCCGCTGAATTCTGTTCGTAGGCGACGCGGACATGATCTAAACCACCCCGCCTTCCTCCCCCGTCTATAAAAACACCGGCCTCGTTCTGTTTTTCCCCCGCAATCGCCGATTTTTACTCCGGTGAGAACCGAGACTTCTCCGGCGAATTCTGGCCGATCTAAGCTCGGAAATTCCGATCTAACTCGCTGGTCTTGATCCAACGCCTCCGGGGAACCTTGCAGGTGCAGAAAACTCGGTGACTTGCGGTGTAAACACAGCACCGACGAGCTTCGCCGTGGTTTCGCCTCGGACCTCGTCGCCGATCACTTTCCAGGACCTCCGAGCTCAAGAAAACCCCCGAGGTGAGATCCCCGACCTCCCCTCTACCGATCTATGCCATAAAATCACAGTTCTAGGAAGAATTCTCGAAGATCCGAAAGTCTCCGGCGAGATCGCCGCTTCCCGCCGCCGTGCGCCGCCGGCAGCGCTACCCGCGCTCGATCAGAGCGACGTGGCCGCTTGTGCGCCGTTTATTTTAAATCGCACGGTAGGGTTTAAACCCCCGCGTACCGGTTCGGCGTTATAATCTCAGCCGTCGGTTTAAAATCGGACGGTCCACGTCAGCCCCGCGTTATAAAGACTGGAAATCTTACGTGCTACCCCCTGGGGTTCTCGGGAAATAAGAGCTAGCCCCAGAAACTTCTGATCTAGCCCCTGGAACTCCAGAAAATCATGTAAATTCATTTAAAAATCAGTTTTGGTCCCTGGACTTAATAAAAATTAGGAAAAACACCTCTGATAAGTGTAGCTAGACCCCTAGAAATTCTGAAAATAATATTATAGACCCTGTAGTGGGGTAAGTTTAACTTTTTAGCCCTGTTTAGTATTTAAATTAGGAAATTGAATATGTGGCTAGTGTTTAAAAATTAAAAAGTGGGATAAACATATTGTCATAATTAAATTAAAAACTTTCTCAGTATTTAGAAAACTTTGGAGTGAGATAAAAACATATTTTGGGCTGAATTGAATCTGTTTAATTTATTATTCACATTTAGGGACACATTTTTAAATAATGAATAGTTTTAGAAAATAGGGAAATAATTTTGAAATAGTTTATATCTGAGGTAAAGGTCAAGATATGTTATTAAATTATTTAGGACCAGAACCTATTCTGTTTAGATGATGTGTATTACTATTTTCATAATAAAGTACATATTTATGCATAGGAAAAATAAATCTGAAAATATAGCAACTAGTAAATGATAAATGGAGTTTCTCAAATCTAAAGAATTCAGTTTAGGGTTGGTAGAAATTCTGAAGGCACATAGGGAGAAGAAAAATACATTTCATACATATTTGGTAGTAAAAAGGTGTAGTAGTTGAATCTAAGGAATTTATTTAAATTGGAAACTCACATATATATAGTAGGTAAGTATAAATGTGAACACAAAAGTAGGAATCATATACACATTATTAAAAGTGCATGCAAGCCACAAATCAACACACATAGAGTAACCACAACACATATAATGGTGAATTACTTTCATGAATGTGAATGTGTGGTTTGTATGAAGTGGAAGTGTGAACTATGTCTTATGGATTGTTGTTTTTCTTTTGCTATGTGTGATGGTATGATGTAGAACCTGCTCAAGAGCAAGTTATTCCTTTCCAAGATCAGGACTACCCATTTCAAGAGCAGCAGGAAGGATGCAAGTGTCCTTGACCACTTTGATCCTATGCTAGGATGTGTAGATAGAATTATTTGCATTGTCAAGTTAAATATGAAACCCATGCTAGGAAGTTTCCCTAGAATTGCATCACCTTGTTTCCTTGTAGCTTGGGTTGGGATTTATTCTATCATGTCATTTATTATTATGCATATGCTTAGCCATGCTTAGAATGGGATATTTGGGATATGAGATCATCAGTTTATATTACCATACTCTTGAATGAGATATTGTGAGTTATGTAGAGGTAGGGATCAAGGCAAGTTGGATGTTTTGGTTGTGTGCTGGGTGCACGAGACTCGGGTTTGTGTTTAGTACTTGCCTGGATCCTAAGGACCGGTTCATGGAGCATGTAACCTGTCTTTACAGTGCCAACCACATGCTGAGATGGGGCAGCTTGGCCAATTAATTAGGTGTATCCCCGGCGTAGTATGGGTGTGTTGGATGGTGCGGGGAGTAGGTGTCAGCTGGACTACCATATGAACCGCAAGGCTCAAGAGGGGGCCACTGCAGCAGGGTTGGAGCCTCTTGTATGCTGTTAGGGGTGAAACCTCAGTGGGCCCACGCTCGTCGGGAATCCCTTTGTAAAGGCTTCATAGTGATCTCCTGGCTACACACCTGGGAAGTGTGAATGTGGATCGTAGCCACTGGCATAATGGAGGTTCTTTTAGTCCACCCGGCAACGGGGGATGAAATCACTACATGTGGGTACAGTGGTACAAACTCTGCAGAGTCAAAACTGTCATGACAGCCGTGCTCACGGTCAAGAGCGGCTTGGACTTATTCATGATTAGTGGATTGATGGTTTTGGAAGTTGTGGATGTTAAGCGGGGAGCTTAACATTGGAAATGATGATATGGTTATTTGATTATGATGATGGGATGGGAGATTGGGACCATTTCACCTGTGTAGTAATGTAGGTGATTAATAAGCTAAGGTAATAGGTATTAATGGCATAGTGCTTTAACCATGAGTTCAACCTTCCCTTGTTCTATCCATGCATGACATAACTTTCCCACACTTGCTGAGTACCATCGGTACTCAACCTTGCATATTTGTTGGTTTATATTGCTGCTCAGGTCAAGATAATGAGGTGGTGTATAATGATCAAGACTTTGGACCCGAAGAAGGTTTCTAGGTTCATGGAGACCCCGAGCAACGCCTGTGATGGAGCCCTCAAGAATAGTATTCCGCTGCTAGTTTATTTACTTGTGATGAACTTATTATTGTCCATCGAGACATTTGCGATGTAAGACTTATTTATATTCGACACCTGGCTTGTAATAAATGATGCTTCACTATTTGTCATCACATGTATGAGAAAATGATCCTGGCATACATGTGATATTCACTTGGTTGTTTCTTCGGAAAAACCGGGTGTGACAGAAGTGGTATCAGAGCCATGGTTGCCCGTAGGAACGTGGACCTAGGTAGAAATGGACGTATTTAAGGGCCCTATTTTCTTAAAAACTATTTTACAAAGGTATGGAATTGAAAAGTGTTATTTACGTGAGTCACTTTCTTCATCTTACCCCAACTTCCATTCAAAATAGGATTTTTGTTTGAGAGTTTATCTAACCTAATTTTAAATTCTTTTTGTTTTAGATGGTTCGCATGATTCGCACCGCTCGCAAGTCCACAGGAGGGAGAGTTCCCGTAGTTGCCCTTGCCGAGAGGGAGGAGATTCGTCCGGTGACGTACCTTTCCTACGGATTGGCAGTAGGAGGCTTGTTGCGCCGTCTTCGACGTATGCTCGAAGCCGCCGGCAATACGGGCAAGCTAATCATCCACTATAACTCCACCAGGACCATCCGTGAGAAGAGAGAAGAATGGAGTTCAGAGATGAGGATAATATACGAAAATCAGCTGCTTAAGATTCACCACTCTCCAGCTTGTAGAGCGACACAGGTTGATGCGGAGAAAGATGTCACCTGGGAGGCCATCACCTGCCAGAGTCACATCTATCGTCGCCACTTGGACAAAACTGAGTACATGTATGTCCTCCAGTGTGAGAGTGGTACCACGGAGTACAAGTACCCGCCGGTGCAGCAAGGGACTTCCCATGAGCACATGGACTTGTGCTTGGAAGATGCTTCTATGCTCAGCACTCGACTGCAGGAGTGTCAACAAGAGCTTCAGGATGTCCGGGACACCCTGAAGGAAACGGAGGCGTTGCTGCGAGCCTGTTTGAGGGCGAGAGAAAGAGGAGATGGGAATGAACTGTGTGTCACCGTGAATGATATATGGACTCCTGACTCCCCAGATCGCCGAGCGATCAGGCGTCGTCGCACTTCTCCACCAGCAGCCTCCCCACCCAAAGCAGAGTCAGAAGGCAGCCAAAATGATGAGGAAGATCCCGAGGAGCCAGCTCAAGAAAATGAGTAGCGTAGAGCCTTTCCTTTAAATTAGAAGGATGTCGAGTAGTCGAGTCGTTACGTAGTTAATTGTGTGTTAATGCTTGGTGTGTGACGTGAGTTGTGGAACCCATGAGCAATTGTCCACAGCCTCGTCTTTAGATTGTTTTGCTTTGGTGTGTGAACCCACATGAAATAATAGTGCATCTATTTGGTGTGAGATATGAACCCTTGTAAAAGTATAACAAAGCCTCAACACTTCAAAGTACAAACAAATGAAAGTAGTAAGATGATACTAAATGCTTTCAAATTAACATTGGTTGATTCTACCAGATGGCCGGAAGAGGAAAAGGACGTGCTGTCAACCCCGCCAACAACAACGATGAGGCATGCAACCCTCATCTTTCTGGAGGCCAGGACCGGGGTGGTCGCCATGAAGCAGTTGATCCCCTCCACCAAATGCTGGAGAATCAGAATCAGCTCATCCAGAACTTGACTCAAGTGGTGGCCAACTTGCATCAAGTTCCACCTCCACAAGCTGCACCACGCCAACCAAGGTTGAGTGAGTTTCTAGGAACTCAACCTCCAAAGTTTGCAAGTGCTGCTGAACCTCTGGAGGCAGATGATTGCCTAAAGACCATTGAAAGTAAGATGAGGATCATACAGTGCCAAGGGTATGAGAGGGTGTTGTTTGCTTCTCATCAATTGCATGGACCTGCTGCTGATTGGTGGACTGCCTACGTGGCCGCCCATCATGACCCTGAGAACATCACTTGGGAAGAGTTCAAGCGTAGCTTCCGCAACCATTACATCCCAAGAGGTGAACTCAAAAACAAGAGGAAGGAGTTTTTGGGACTGCAGCAGGGGAACATGACGGTGAGGGAATACCTCACTAAATTTACTCAACTATCCCGTTATGCCCCACGAGACATAGAGACTGATGAGCAGAAACAAGATTGTTTCGTGGAAGGACTTACCGCGGAGATGCAGTGTGCAATGTCCTCAAATGAGTATGAAAGCTTCCAAAAGATGGTGGACAGAGCATTTGTGGTAGAAAGGAAGCAAAAGGCCTTGGAAAATGAGAATAAGAGGAAGGCCGGGTGGTCACATCAAGCCTCAGGGAGCAACACCCGCCCACGTCTGATGCAGCAACCAGCAGGGCAGACGAACCGTGCTGCGGTACCCTACTCAGCACCAAGAGGGTACAACCCGAACTACAGGCCTCCGGCAGCACCAGCACAGCCGCAACGTCAGTTTGTGCAGCAGCCTCGCCCCGCATATCCACCTCGACCAGCAGTGCAAGGACCCCCAAACCAACCCCAAGACAACAAAGGCCAGGCACCTAAGGTTGGGGTGCAATGTTTTAGCTGCGGTGAAGTGGGGCACTACGCCCACAAATGCCCAAAGAAGAAGCCCGCGCAGCCACAACAGCAGAATGTAATGAGAGGACGGGTGAACCACGTCACTATGGAGGAAGCACAAGATGCACCCGACGTGGTAGTTGGTAAGTTTCCTGCCAATTTACACCTTACAACCCTGCTGTTTGATTCTGGTGCTACCCACTCGTTTATTGCTCAAGGGTTTGTTAAGAAGTATGACCTAGCAACACCACAAATGAACCATATGCTAGCCGTAAACTCTCCAGGTGGAGAAATAAGGACAAGACAAGTGTGTCCCAAGGTGAATCTAGACATTAATGGGGTAGTGTTTACTGCTAACCTCATTGTGATAGATTCCCAAGGGATCGATATTATTTTGGGCATGGATTGGTTGACCAAATATAAGGGAATCATTCATTGTTCGACCAGAACGGTGGAACTAACTCACCCTAGTGGCACAAGAGTAAAGTTCATAACAATACACGAGCCTAGGAGGGACATTAAATTAAATCAAGTTGAGGTGAAAGTTGAGGAAATCAGGACTATCAGGGAATATCCAGACGTTTTTCCGGAAGAATTGCCAGGTATGCCTCCCGATCGTGAAGTGGAATTTGCAATTGAGCTAGTGCCTGGAACAGCCCCGATATACAAGAGACCTTATCGGATGGACTCCAAGCAGCTAGAAGAACTCAAGGATCATTTGTGAGAATTGACGGAGAAGGGGTATATCCGCCCTAGTTCCTCACCATGGGGAGCTCCGGTGATATTTGTGCCCAAGAAAGACGGAACCCAAAGGTTATGCGTGGATTACCGTGCTTTGAATGAGGTAACCATCAAGAACAAGTACCCATTACCCCGCATTGAAGACTTGTTTGATCAGTTGAGGGGACCTTGTGTGTTCTCGAAAATTGATCTCAGGTCAGGATACCACCAACTCAAGATAAGGCAATCTGATATTCCCAAGACAGCTTTCATATCTCGGTACGGACTGTATGAATACACCGTCATGCCTTTCGGGCTAACTAATGCCCCGGCATACTTCATGTATCTCATGAACAAGGTATTCGTGGAATATCTGGACAAATTTTTGGTGGTTTTCATAGATGACATTCTCGTCTTCTCCAAAGATGAAGAAGAACATGAGAAACATCTAAGGTTGGTGTTGCAAAGGCTGAGAGAACACCAACTATATGCTAAGTTGAGCAAGTGTGAGTTTTGGCTGAAGAGAGTCCCCTTCTTAGGACATATAATCCCAGAGGGAGGAATCTCCGTAGATCCCACCAAAATCGAGGATATACAGAAGTGGAAGACTCCTGAAAATGTCGGAGAAGTTCGAAGCTTCTTGGGATTGGCTGGATACTGTTGACGGTTTATTGAATGATTCTCCAAGATCTCGAGACCTCTCACTAAACTGTTGGAGAAGGGAATCACATTCACGTGGACGCCGCAGTGCGAGAAGAGTTTTCAGGAGTTAAAGGAAAGATTGACAACAGCCCCAGTGTTGGTTATGCCAGATATGCAAAAGAGCTTTACGGTGTACTGCGATGCCTCTGGAAACGGGTTGGGATGTGTTCTCATGCAAGAAGGGCATGTCGTGGCATATGCATCCCGGCAGCTTCGGAAGCACGAGAAGAACTATCCTACACATGACCTAGAACTAGCCGCAGTGGTACACGCGTTGAAAATTTGGCGGCACTATTTGATGGGGAAGAGGACCGAGATATATACGGATCATAAGAGTTTGAAGTACATATTCACACAGCCAGATCTCAACCTCAGACAAAGGAGATGGTTAGAGCTAATCAATGACTTTGATGTAGGCATCAACTATCATCCTAGGAAAGCAAACGTCATGGCCGATGCTTTAAGTCGAAAAGTGCAGGTCAATAAGTTGAGCTTGGAGGAAATGCCTGCAGAATTGAAGGACGAGGTTATAAGGCTCAATCTATGTCTAGTAAATAGTGGTGAGGCCATCGCCATGGAAGTGGACTCCACACTAGAGCGAGACATACGCGAGGGTCAAAAGAATGATGAGAAGATACAGGAAATCAGGCAACTCATCAAGGAAAATAAAGCTCCAAGTTTCAGAGAGGATGAACAAGGTATGGTGTGGCACGGGAAAAGGATCTGTGTGCCTGAAGTAAAGGAGATCTGTGAATTGATTTTGAAGGAGGCTCACGATTCTGACTATTCCATTCATCCTGGGAGTACGAAGATGTACCAGGACCTCAAGGGCAGGTATTGGTGGTATGGCATGAAGCGAGATGTCGCGGAACATGTTGCCCTATGTGACACATGTCAGTTGGTGAAAGCAGAACATCAACGACCCGCGGGATTGTTGCAACCACTCAAAGTGCCTGAATGGAAATGGGAAGAAATCAGCATGGATTTCATCGTGGGATTGCCTAGGACCCAATCAGGATATGATTCAATATGGGTCATCATTGATAGGCTAACCAAGGTAGCACATTTCATCCCCGTGAAGGAAAGCTACAGCGGATCCAAATTGGCAGAGTTGAACATGTCAAGGATCGTGTGTTACCATGGAGTGCCAAAGAAGATTGTGTCGGATCGAGGGACACAATTCACCTCAAGGTTCTGGCAGAAGTTGCACGAAACCATGGGAACCCATCTGAACTTTAGTTCTGCCTATCATCCCCAAACTGACGGGCAGACGGAAAGAACCAATCAGATCCTTGAAGATATGCTAAGGGCATGTGCACTCAAAAACAATAGGAGTTGAGACAAGAACTTACCGTATGCGGAGTTTTCCTATAACAACAGCTATCAAGCTAGTATGAAGATGTCACTGTTTGAAGCCTTGTACGGGAGGAAGTGCAGAACTCCCCTATTTTGGAATCAAACGGGGGAAAGTAAAGTGTTTGGTCCAGAAGTACTACAAGAAGCCGAGGCAAAGGTAAGGGAAATTTGCAACAATTTGAGGATAGCACAGACACGCCAAAAGAGTTATGCTGATGTACGAAGAAGAGAGCTCGTTTTCAACGTGGGAGACTATGTTTATCTCAAGGTGTCCCCTATCCGAGGACTTCGTCGGTTCAAGGTGAAAGGAAAGTTGTCACCTCGATACATCGGACCCTTTCATGTTTTGGAGAGGAAAGGCGAAGTGGCGTATCAACTAGAGTTACCGGCTCATCTATCGGATGTGCACGATGTATTCCATGTGTCACAACTCAAGAAATGCCTGAGGACGCCTGAAGAGGTGTTACCCATGAATGAAGTGGATGTAGCTGAGGATTTGTCTTATGCCGAGCAACCATACAAGATTTTGGAGACAATGGAACGCCTCACCAGAAATAAAAGAATCCGGATGTGCAAGGTGCAGTGGAAGCATCACTCAGAAGAGGAAGCCACCTGGGAGCGGGAAGATGAGCTCAAGGCACAATTTCCGAAATTGTTTTCTTAGAAATACCAATCTCGAGGACGAGATTTCTTTTAAGTGAGGTAGAGCTGTAACACCCCCAAAATTTTGATTCAAAACCCTAAATCATGTTAAGAGGGGAATTTAAAAATTTTTGGACGTGTTGCATGTTTTGCAAAAATTCAAATTCAAACTGGAATTCAAATTAAACTCAAATCAGAAAAGAAATAGAAAAAGAAAAAGAGAAAATAGAAAAAAACCGGCCAGTGGGCCGAAACCCACCAGCCGGCCCACCCAGCCCCCGCGCCAGCCCGCAGCCTCGCGCGCTGCTTCCTCACGCTGACAGGCGGGATCCACCCGATCTTCGTCTACCTCGCGACAGCGCCGGACTCCCTCGCACCCGAATCAAAACCGATCGGGATTTCGGCGTATCCCCGCTGAATTCTGTTCGTAGGCGACGCGGACATGATATAAACCACCCCGCCACCCTCCCCCGTCTATAAAAACCCCGGCCTCGTTCTGTTTTTCCCCCGCAATCGCCGATTTTTACTCCGGTGAGAACCGAGACTTCTACGGCGAATTCTGGCCGATCTAAGCTCGGAAATTCCGATCTAACTCGCTGGTCTTGATCCACCGCCTCCGGGGAACCTTGCAGGTGCAGAAAACTCGGTGACTTGCGGTGTAAACACTGCGCCGACGACCTTCGCCGTGGTTTCGCCTCGGACCTCGTCGCCGATCACTTTCCAGGACCTCCGAGCTCAAGAAAACCCCCGAGGTGAGATCCCCGACCTCCCCTCTACCGATCTATGCCATAAAATCACAGTTCTAGGAAGAATTCTCGAAGATCCGAAAGTCTCCGGCGAGATCGCCGCTTCCCGCCGTCGTGCGCCGCCGGCAGCGCCACCTGCGCTCGATCAGAGCGACGTGGCCGCTTGTGCGCCGTTTATTTTAAATCGCACGGTAGGGTTTAAACCCCCGCGTACCGGTTCGGCGTTACAATCTCAGCCGTCGGTTCAAAATCGGACGGTCCACGTCAGCCCCGCGTTATAGAGACTGGAAATCTTACATGCTACCCCCTGGGGTTCTCGGGAAATAAGAGCTAGCCCCGGAAACTTCTGATCTAGCCCCTGGAACTCCAGAAAATCATGTAAATTCATTTAAAAATCAGTTTTAGCCCCTGGACTTAATAAAAATTAGGAAAAACACCTCTGATAAGTGTAGCTAGACCCCTAGAAATTCTGAAAATAATATTATAGACCCTGTAGTGGGGTAAGTTTAACTTTTTAGCCCTGTTTAGTATTTAAATTTGGAAATTGAATATGTGGCTAGTGTTTAAAAATTAAAAAGTGGGACAAACATATTGTCATAATTAAATTAAAAACTTTCTCAGTATTTAGAAAACTTTGGAGTGAGATAAAAACATATTTTGGGCTTAATTGAATCTGTTTAATTTATTATTCACATTTAGGGACACATTTTTAGGTAATGAATAGTTTTAGAAAATAGGGAAATAATTTTGAAATAGTTTATATCTGAGGTAAAGGTCAAGATATGTTATTAAATTATTTAGGACCAGAACCTATTCTGTTTAGATGATGTGTATTACTATTTTCATAATAAAGTACACATTTATGCATAGGAAAAATAAATCTGAAAATATAGCAACTAGTAAATGATAAATGGAGTTTCTAAAATCTAAAGAATTCAGTTTAGGGTTGGTAGAAATTCTGAAGGCACATAGGGAGAAGAAAAATACCTTTCATACATATTTGGTAGTAAAAAGGTGTAGTAGTTGAATCTAAGGAATTTATTTAAATTAGAAACTCACATATATATAGTAGGTAAGTATAAATGTGAACACAAAAGTAGGAATCATATACACATGATTAAAAGTGCATGCAAGCCACAAATCAACACACATAGAGTAACCACAACACATATAATGGTGAATTACTTTCATGAATGTGAATGTGTGGTTTGTATGAAGTGGAAGTGTGAACTATGTCTTATGGATTGTTGTTTTTCTTTTGCTATGTGTGATGGTATGATGTAGAACCTGCTCAAGAGCAAGTTATTCCTTTCCAAGATCAGGACTACCCATTTCAAGAGCAGCAGGAAGGAGGCAAGTGTCCTTGACCACTTTGATCCTATGCTAGGATGTGTAGATAGAATTATTTGCATTGTCAAGTTAAATATGAAACCCATGCTAGGAAGTTTCCCTAGAATTGCATCACCTTGTTTCCTTGTAGCTTGGGTTGGGATTTATTTTATCATGTCATTTATTATTATGCATATGCTTAGCCATGCTTAGAATGGGATATTTGGGATATGAGATCATCAGTTTATATTACCATACTCTTGAATGAGATATTGTGAGTTATGTAGAGGTAGGGATCAAGGCAAGTTGGATGTTTTGGTTGTGTGCTGGGTGCACGAGACTCGGGTTTGTGTTTAGTACTTGCCTGGATCCTAAGGACCGGTTCATGGAGCATGTAACCTGGCTTTACAGTGCCAACCACATGCTGAGATGGGGCAGCTTGGCCAATTTAGGTGTATCCCCGGCGTAGTATGGGTGTGTTGGATGGTGCGGGGAGTAGGTGTCAGCTGGACTACCATATGAACCGCAAGGCTCAAGAGGGGGCCACAGCAGCGGGGTTGGAGCCTCTTGTATGCTGTTAGGGGTGAAACCTCAGTGGGCCCACGCTCGTCGGGAATCCCTTTGTAAAGGCTTCGTAGTGATCTCCTGGCTACACACCTGGGAAGTGTGAATGTGGATTGTAGCCACTGGCATAATGGAGGTTCTTTTAGTCCACCCGGCAACGGGGGATGAAATCACTACATGTGGGTACAGTGGTACAAACTCTGCAGAGTCAAAACTGTCATGACAGCCGTGCTCACGGTCAAGAGCGGCTTGGACTTATTCATGATTAGTGGATTGATGGTTTTGGAAGTTGTGGATGTTAAGCGGGGAGCTTAACATTGGAAATGATGATATGGTTATTTGATTATGATGATGGGATGGGAGATTGGGACCATTTCACCTGTGTAGTAATGTAGGTGCTTAATAAGCTAAGGTAATAGGTATTAATGGCATAGTGCTTTAACCATGAGTTCAACCTTCCCTTGTTCTAGCCATGCATGACATAACTTTCCCACACTTGCTGAGTACCATCGGTACTCAACCTTGCATATTTGTTGGTTTATATTGCTGCTCAGGTCAAGATAATGAGGTGGTGTATAATGATCAAGACTTTGGACCCGAAGAAGGTTTCTAGGTTCATGGAGACCCTGGGCAACGCCTGTGACGGAGCCCTCAAGAATAGTATTCCGCTGCTAGTTTATTTACTTGTGATGAACTTATTATTGTCCATCGAGACATTTGCGATGTAAGACTTATTTATATTCGACACCTGGCTTGTAATAAATGATGCTTCACTATTTGTCATCACATGTATGAGAAAATAATCCTGGCATACATGTGATATTCACTTGGTTGTTTCTTCGGAAAAACCGGGTGTGACACCTGCATCGATGAAGTGCCTCTCGCAGGTCGCGCCGACCTCGAGTCGACAACTCCATCAAAAATGGAAAACCTACAAAAGAAAGAAAAATAATAAGTAAAAGAAGGAAGAGTGAAAAAACATAAATCAAAGAAACCAACTCACCGGCCATAGGCCTTTCCGCCGCCGCTTGCATACATGGCTTGAGGGTCGATTGGCGCGTTTTCCCAATCGTACCCTTCACCGTGTATTTTGACGACTTCCTGCCCGTACTTTTCCTAAAAAACATAGAAATGGTGTAAGCATGTAAATAATAATATTAGTTATAATTAAGTTAAAGAATTTTGAAAACTTACCAGTCGCTCGGTCGCGATCTGACTGCACTGCCCCGGCTGCGACGGGCACTTCCCCTGTGACCTCTCTTCCAAACTTGGGTCATGCTAGGCTCCTGACCGGTCTCTCGCTCCTATAGATACGTGTTAGTAGGATAAATATATTATGAACACATAAGCAAACTTATAATACACTTACCATTCGTTTAGGCAAATGCAAATGACCATCCACGCCATTGGTGTCCTTCCCGTCGGACCCTCTGCATCATCGAGCCCTCATGGACTTAGCTTTGAATTCAACGCTAGCCCAATATCGACAGAGAGCTCGGTATGCGTTGGGTTGACCCTCTAACCAGGAAATACTAACCTGCACATATTTAGTATATCATTCAACTGTTAACATAAGTAACTATTGAAATTTTTTTAACAATTAGAACTTACCTCTGCGTATTGATCCTCTGTCAAGTACGTGTTGGAGTCCCTTCTAAAGGGACCCCGTTCCTGCTGCTGCTGATGTCGTTTCTGGTAGTCCTTAGCGGCTTGTATACAGGCGTACCACAGCGCCTGCGTCATGAGCTTCCGAGCGTTTCTGTGGAACACGACTGCCGTGTGCTCCATCATGCTCTCCCTCGTTTCCTCTAACTGGTACCTCAGCTTTAAGAAAACAAACATTTAATCAATATGCATTAACAATTTAAATGAGTTAAAGAATGTAAACATTTAAACTTACCATAAAATCGTTCCACACGGCCCCCTGAAGAGTGTTGTGCACCTCGTGCAAGACACGAGCGTAGTCGTCTCATGACAAAGCAGGGACACCATCCATGACACAAGGATAGTGCAAACGCACTAAAGCCCTGATGACACCGTTAACCTGTCTGTGGTGTCCCTGGCCCGTGAACGAACAGTCGTACCAAGATCTGCAAAATTTGTTAACTCGTTAAGTAATGGTAGACATCATGAAATATGTAATAGTATATGATTTTTTTACCTATCTCCAACTGGACGAATAGTGACCCTCTCATGAGGAACAAGAGGAGGAGCCGCAAAGTGGGTCCTCCTCGTCCGTCGCCTATGCACGGGCACCACGTCCGGTGACCCAGAAGGCTGGTCACCACTAGAGCCTGAAGGCTCCATGCTCGCCAGATCTAAAGGGCGGGTAGCCGGCTCCGAGGCCTGGCTAGCCTGTGGCAGCGCCCTAACCTCTGACTCTGACTCTGACGACTGTGAGTCAGACTACAAAATTAAAGGATTGATAAGAATAAATTATTTATAAGTGCAATCTAAAAAAACGTGATTGACAACTGAAATTTACCTCTGTGCGCTGTAAGGCCAGAGCTCGGCCCGCAAAGTCTGTAAGGTGCCTCATCAGCTGAGAGCGTCTTCTCGCACCTGATGAGCTACCTGAGAAGAGGTCCCGTGACCGACTGAGAAACCCTCGTGCCCCCTTCTTCCCTCTCCCCTTTGATGACGACATCCTATTGTAAGGAATAATTGATAAATATGCTAAGATAATATATACAAAATTCATGTTAAGTTAGTGAAGAAAATATTAAATCATCAATTTCAAAATTTATCAACGTCATGATCATGTACCCTACTCCTTAAACCAGATGATCGATCTTCTTTCGTGAGCGTCTGGACTGGATTTCGTTTCCGTTTACGCATATCAGAAGTTTCAGCATCTTGAGCGTCTCCAACTAAGTCATCGAGTCCTACACCATGCTCGACGATAAATGAGTCTGGCAACTCTTCTTCTTGGTAAACATTGTCAACCTCATCAGTATCATGGTAACCATCATCTCCTTGAGTGTATAGCGTCTCACGATGATTCACCTTATGTACCACCCACCAAGCTTTGATTTTTTTGTATGGATAAGGTAGATAATACACTTGCTCCACTTGGTGTGCAAGAACAAATGAATCGTCTCCTTGTAGCCATTCGTTGTGCTTGACTTCCACCATGCCAAATTGGTTTAGTCGAGTTCCATGATTGATATCAAACCAATCACAGTCAAATAATACTGCTCGATGATCCTTATTCCTGGCAAAAGCAAATTCAAGGATTTTATTAATGATTCCATAATAATTAGTTTCATGTCCTTGAGAGTCGACTGCCCTCGTCACAACTCCGGTATTAGATGTTGCCACGAGAGGACGAAGAGATTCAAATTGAGTTGTACAGAATCGGAAGCTATTGACGTCATATCGACCATAGCTCCTAACTTTAATCAATCCATAGGATAGATGTCGCAAGTCTTGATGAACGTTGGCATCTTTCATGCACTATTCAAATATGAAGTTATAAGAAAACTTAGTAAATACTCGTAAGTTATAAGAATACTTTGTAAATATTGCTAAGTTAATGAGAAAATGTTACATGATCTCGAAACTAGGATAGTAAATTAGGTCCTCCGTTTATTCCTCCCCGTCGCATCACTTTTACTTGTTTGCTTGTAGGTTGATACCTATGTGTCCAATTTTGCTTGTGGAACTCAATGTACGAAAAGAAAACTTTTTAGAATAGATGTGTTACAAAATATGTTGATTAGCATAAATGTAAGACAAACACTTACTCAAAATATTTGTCGATCTCATCTATATTCGCGTACATGTAGAGGAAAGCAGCACTCCTTTCTTCTCCGGTAGAGTTGTAGGAAGTGGAACTACCAACAGTAGTGCCTCTTGTTGCAAAAATGGAGAGATCGCTACAAGGAGGTTGCTCATCCACATTGTACCGCATTGCCCAAGTGTTGACATTGTTTTCCTCTGCAAAGTAAACACTTGAAAAGTATCATACTTCTTTAAGAGTAAATGCTTTGGCGATGCATCCTTCTACCTTTGCCCTGTTATGAACCATTGGTTTTAGATATCTTAGTGCTCTTTGAATATGATACATTCACCTATACGGCACGGGACCTCCAACTTTAGCTTCAAATGGAAGATGGATGAGGAGATGTTGCATTGGATTGAAGAACCATGGAGGAAAAAATTTCCATCTTACATAATAGTACCGGTATCTCCTTCTCCAATTTACGCATCATATCTATCGTGATTTCTTTTGCACAGAGCTGTCTATAGAAGTGACTAGGCTCGGTTAGCACCTTCCCCACCGCATCATCAAAATAGCCCCGAAACAAAACAGGTATAAGTCTTTCCATAATTATGTGATAATCATGACTCTTCAACCCTGTCAGCTTTCCCGTTTTGATATTCACGGCTCGTTTCACACTAGCTGCGTAACCACCTGGGAATTTCAAATTTTTCAACCATTTGAGTACTTCTTTCTTTTCTTTAGGTTGAAGACAGAAAGAAGCACGTAGTTTAGCACCACTTTCAGAGAACTCAAGAGTTGGATGGTTACAAAGCTCTGCCAGGCCCTTTCGAGCCTTTATATTGTCTTTCGTTTTGCCCGTCATGTCCATGCATGTGCTTATGATACATTCGCCCATATAACGCTCTTGATTCATGACATCAATGTTGTGCATTAGTATCAATGACTTCACATATGGTAGCTCCCATAGTCCACATATATGAGTCCAATTGTGATCCTCTCCGTAACCGAGAAAATATCCAGAACGTCCTTTATCTGGCACCAGTCTGTCTAGCATATCAAATATTTCTGATCCATTTAGATGTTTCGGTGGTCCTTTAGTGACAACGGTGTCTTTTTTAAATACATTCCTCTGTTTCCTAAACATGTGATTCGGAGGCAGCCAACGTTTGTAACAATCGAAGTAGCATATCTTTCCTCCATGAGTAAGTCAAAAATAGTCCGTGTCAGAAGCACATATCGGACATGACAAACGATCATGAGTGCTCCATCCAGAAAACATACCGTATGCCGGGAAATCATGGACGGACCACAAATAAGCAGCTCAAAGGTTGAATTTCTGCTTCTTGTAATAGTCCTACACTTCGACTCCTATCCACAACATTTTTAATTCTTCGATCAGCGGTTTTAACATCACGTTGAGACATGGCCCAGGATGATCTAGCCTAGGTATAATGAGGCTAAGGAACATGAACTCATACTTCATACAAAGGGCTGGTGGTAGGTTGTACGGAATAACAAAGACGGGCCAACCGGAGTATGGTGTGGCGTTTGTACTGAACGGCGAGAATCCATCTATCGCCAACCCGATGCGAACATTTCTCGCATCACGACTGAAGTCTGGATTGAACCGGTCAAACGTCTTCCATGCCTTACCATCGGCCGGGTGTATCATGACTCCATTGTTCTCACATACACCTTCTTTGTGCCATCTCATGTGTCTAGCTGTTCTTTTTGATAGAAACAGCCGCTTCAACCGAGGTGTCACAAGTAAGTAACGAAGTTGCTTACGTGCGACTTCTGTCATCATATTATCACCATCGTTATTAACAACTTCGACAAACCTTGATTCACCACATTTTAAGCATTTCTTCTCTTTTGCATGCTCTTTCCAGAAAAACATGCAATTGTCTGGACCCACATCAACCTTCTCATATTTCATACCGAGACCAGAAAGCAATTTCTTCTTCTAATACATATCTTTAGGTACTTTATGAGGCTGTGGAAGGATATCGCTAATCAATTTGATAAGGTCGTTGTAGCAGTGAATGTGGCCTAGAGGGGGGATGAATAGGCCTTACATAGTTTCCTGCACACTTAATGTAGTTGTCAAAAACTAGCTTGACCATACTAGTCCGGTTGTGTGAGCGGACTAGTCCGGTGTGCCTGAAGTGTGTAGATTGTATTAAGTATTGTTCAGGAAAATTAACTTGTTTAGCAGCGGAAATAAGAACAACAGTTGTTTTATTTGGATTTTACAATGTGAGGTGTGATTATGCCCGTGAATGAAACTTAACAACTCAAATTATGAAGTTTAGCAACTAGATGTTCTAATCAACAAAAATAAAGAGGCACGCGAGACACAAATTTTACCGAGGTTCGATCCCACCAAGACATCTACGTCTTCGTTGAGGAAGCTCACACAGAGCCGGGTCTCTAACCCTTTCCCTCTTCAAGTCACCACACAAGTCTGACTTGACTCCACTAGCACGGGTAATCACCGAGTTTGTGGGGCAACCTCACACGTTGAGGGCTCCCACAAGAATTACAATGAAAAAGCGATCAAATACACTCAAAAAGATTACAATGTAGAATATGAGTGTAGAGAGATCAAACCCAAGAGCTTACAATGAAGGAACGACGATCTCCCAATCCCAAATCCAAGTGTGTAATTGATTTTCACCTTTTTCACACCTTAGATGTGTGGGGAGATGTGTTTTTGGGCTCTTGGGACAGGTGGCGGCGCTAGGGTTTGAGTTTCTAGCAGTATGAGTCGTGTCTTCCTGTTGGAAGGCCGTGGATCACCAATTTATATGGTTTCCAAAAAGTTATCGTTGTAAAACCTAATATCGGACTAGTCCGGTATATGATCGGACTTGTCCGGTCTACTTCCAGTGGGCTAAGCGGACTAGTCCGATCTAAAACCGGACTTGTCCGGTGCTATGTGAAGTGGGGTTCCAGAAAGTTTAGCAGACTAATCCTGTCGCATGTACGGACTAGTCCGCAGTCCTCTAAAGAGGACAACAGAAACATGAGCGGGCTAGTCCGGTCTAAAATCGGACTTGTCCGGTGCATTCCAGTAAGCTGACCGGACTAGTCTGGTCCATGAACGGACTAGTCCGGTATCTAGTGGATTTTAGGTTATTTTTAAACCCCTTACCCTTACGCAAAGTTATGAGCTCTTGGGATGTGTCTCTCACACACACCCTATACATTTAAGTCTACTTTGCTCTTCTAAGTTTCATTAAAGTCTTCCTTTTCGGACACCACTCTATTTTTCACCTTTTTGTGTGCACCGAGCTAGTTCACTTTGTTTGTCCTGCAATCATCTCAATAGTTTCATTAGGATCTCATATGCTTTCTATCAATTCTCCAAAACCCACAAGGGATACCCTTGATGCACTTTCAATCTCCCCCTTTTTAGTGATTGATGACAACCATTTGAGATATCACAATTAAGAGAAAAAATTGATTTTTCATAAAGTGTGCATATATGAGAATATTGAATAACTAACAAGAAAAACTTCTCTCATATACACACACCTTATGGTGGGATGCCTAACAAATGTGTGATCAACAAAAATGTGATGAACGAGGATAAAAGATAACAACCATAGATGTAAGCATCGCAATACTATGAAGCATCACACATAAGGTGAATAGTCAAATTACAATAGTTTTAAAAATAAGTACAAGTCCTCGATCACAAGTCCTTAATAACTTATCCTAGATAGCTATTCTAGTCTCAATCTCTTCCCCTTTGGCATCAAGACACCAAAAAGGGAAAAATCGAGTGGAATCACTCATCTCCGTTCCCACTTTCGCTCTCAATCCTATCTTCATCTTCCTCTTCACCTTGATCTTCATCATCTTGACCATGTAGAGGGTTAGCAAATGAACCACCCCCAAACCCAAGGGAGCTCAACTCTTGGTCAGTGAAGGTTGGTATTTTAGTGAAGTCTTCAGCTGAGTCCTCAGAAACCTCAAGTGACCCTTGTGGCTCAATTTCCAGTTTGGCACAGATGGCCTGGATGTTGGCTTTTACATATCTTTGATGCTTCTTCCTGGCCAATCTCTCTTCATGTTGCTTAACTTCAACTTTGTGGCAAGAGGCAAAGATAGAAGATAACATCTTGAAGATGCCACTTGAGGATACCCGAGTAGATGAGGTTGCATGAGTGGTAGCTGCAGCCTCAGATCTTGTCTCCTCTTGAGCTCTCTTGCACCTTCTTTCTTCTCCGGGTGAGGCAGGAGCAGAAGGAGCAGAATATATAGTGGGCTTTTGGGGCCTAAGTCTAGTGTGAGGCACATCCTTTACGAACTCTAGTCCTGTCACTTTTTCAATCATGAACATTATGTAGGGTGCATAGCCGCAAGACCGGATGGGATTGATAGAGATATTGACAATGTCATTGTAAATATACTCAAACACATTGAATTTCCTCTTCTTTCTTATGACCTTCATCAAGGTTCTGAGAGTGCCCTGAACAGTCCATGCATTTCCCTCTTTGGGAGCTATAGTCTTCCTCAATATCCGATTGAGAACTACAAAGAAAGGCTTCATGTATTTGGTGGTTGGAGGCTTGAATGGCATTCGTGTATCATAGACAAAGTCTAGCTGATCTTTCTCCAGTGGTTTCAGGTTGTGAATTACAAGTTCATTGTCCAAGGTATGCTCAAGATGAAGGATTCTTGCGAATTCTTCATAGGTGACACTGTACTGAGACCCATGTTTCATCCAAATCATCCTGTCGTTGTCATCACGAGCGAAGTAAAGAGTAGAGTAGAATTGCGTGATGACTTCATCATTCCAGTCGCACTGGAAGGAGAATAGTTCTTTCAGCCCGTGAAGCTCGAGGGCTGTCACAACCTCCTGATAAGCTTGACATCTCTTGGACTGAAGATAAGCAATGTCAACCCATTGACTTTCGACAACTGGATGCTTCATCTTTCGATACACATGTTCATAGTAGTCAGCATGAAAATTACTCCAAAATTTGGGGTCAGCTGACTCTCTGGGCTGATTATACACCTCTACTTTTCTGAACTTGTCAGCTAGTTCACCCCCTTTTCCATTGTAATCATCATTCGAAGGTTGCCTGTTGTGATGAATGGGATTTTTCATTTTCAGAGGCCCAATGGGGCCACTAGCAAGTCCCTTCCCTTTATTGAGAGCCCTCTTAGGTCCCGAGGAGCTCTCGGCAATAGCCTTTCCTCGAGGCTTCTTCACAATCACCTTCCTCTTCTTAGGCAAATTTTCATCAGAAGGTGGAGAGTGGACATTGACATCATGTCTTTTCTTCATCACTCCCTCCTTGGCTCTCCTCACTCTTTCACGTTGAACCTCTTCATCAAGGTGGAAAGAGCCGTCATCTGAGCCTGAAGACATGGTGCCTGATAAGGAGTTCAAGGATTAGATACGAATGGACTCATTATTGACTTCAAATAAGAATGTAGGGGTTCAACTGTCAGAGACTGGACTTGTCCGGTTTCAGAGTGCGAACTTGTCTGGTGTACCGGACTTGTCCGCATCTGTGCGCCGGACTAGTCCGGCCTGGCATAAGAACCCTAACGTTTCCATTTGAATCAAATCTCCTATCTAAAGACACAAAGGCAGGAAAGTGGTAGGAATACATCTATGGAGGCAATGTACATCCTTTTGAAATCAAAGGAAACGAGCTAGAATTAGAAAAGTTTGAGAGTTAGGTTTTAGGGGGGAATTTACCAAGAATTGAAGATTCGCGTTGAAGGAGCAAGAATCTATCCGGACGAGTCCGGAGAGGAGAATCCACTCGTCGAGGAGAGGGTTTTCCACGAGAAAACTTCGAGTTTGAGGGCTCAACCCAAAAATCACTTTGGGAGCTAGGGTTTAGGAGAGGGGGGTGAGACCAAATGCTTATGAGTGGAGAAGGAGGGGTCTGGGCCGGCCAAATGGTTATATGTGCGACTGACCGGACTAGTCTGGTCCCAGTAGCGGACTAGTCCGGTGCCCCTGAGTTAACCTCACTCTATCGTCTGTCCGGACTAGTCCGGTTGACAACCGGACAAGTCCGGTTCCAACAGACTTGATGCAAATAGTAAAGTTTAAAAGTGATCCAAGGACACTAATTTTTGCAAATAATCTTGGTAATTACGACCAGTAGGCAAGCAACAATCAAACAATGGTCATATTTCGCAAGATTTCTTCATTAAAATAGTTTTCTTAGAGGAAAAAGAGATGAGAAGCAGTTTTTACAATAAAATGTAACATTTGAGGTTGCAACCAGGTATGTCAACGTTTCAAGCCACGTTTCGAGAGTCAAGAATATTAAGTTCATTTCTTAGCTCACAAAACCTTTTCTCATCTAATGGTTTGGTAAAGATATCTGCTAGTTGTTTTTCAGTTCTAACATGTGAAATTTCAATGTCACCTTTTAATGAATGATCTCTAAGAAAGTGATGACGAATATCTATGTGCTTAGTTCTTGAGTGCTCTACTGGGTTATGTGCAATTTTTATAGCGCTTTCATTATCACATAGAAGCGGAATATGATTTAGATTGTAGCCGTAGTCTCTAAGAGTTTGTCGCATCCAAAGTAGTTGTGCACAATAACTACCAGCTGCAACATACTCTGCTTCCGTTGTTGAAAGAGCAATAGAGTTTTGCTTTATAGATGACCAAGAAATTAGGGATCTGCCAAGAAATTGACAAGTCCCTGAAGTGCTCTTTCTATCGACTTTGCATCCTGCATAGTCGGCATCAGAATAACCTATCAAGTTAAACTTGGATCCTTTGGGATACCAAAGACCCAAGTTAGGTGTGTGCACGAGATACCTTAGGATTCTTTTTACAGCTATTAAGTGACACTCTTTAGGTGCGGCTTGAAACCTTGCACACATGCATACGCTAAGCATAATATCTGGCCTAGATGCACATAAGTAAGGAGCCGATCATTGACCTATATACCTTTTGGTCCACATTTGGACCTTCTTCATTGAGGTCGAGATGTCCGTTGATTGCCATGGGTGTCTTGATGGGCTTGGCTTTGTCCATATTGAATTTCTTGAGGATGTCCTGTGTGTATTTGGTTTGGCTTATAAATGTGCCTTCTCTCAGATGCTTCACTTGGAATCCCAAGAAGAACTTCAATTCGCCCATCATTGACATCTCGAACCTATCTGTCATAATTTTGCTAAATTCCTCACAGAAAGACTTGTTAGTGGATCCAAAGATAATATCATCAACGTAAATTTGACATACAAATAGATGATCATCAAAATGTTTAGTGAAGAGTGTATAGTCAGCTTTACCAATTTTGAATCCATTTTGAGTTAGAAAATCTCTAAGGCACTCATACCAAGCTCGAGGAGCTTGTTTGAGGCCATAGAGAGCCTTACGCAGTTTATAGACGTGGTTAGGATACTCTTGGTCTTCGAATCCTGGTGGCTGCTCCACATAAACTTCCTCCTTTATCGGACCGTTCAGGAAGGCACTTTTGACGTCCATTTAATACAACTTAAAATTATGGTAAGTAGCATATGCCAATAAAATACAAATGGACTCAAGTATAGCTACGGGAGCGAAAGTTTCATCGAAGTCCAAACCTTTGACCTGAGAATAATCCTTGGCCACCAGCCTCGCTTTATTTCTTGTTACTACTCCATGTTCATCTTGCTTGTTCCGAAAGACCCATTTGGTTCCAACGATGTTCGCCCTTGGTCTTTCCACCAGCTCCCACACTTCATTTCTTTTGAAGTTGTTCAATTCTTCTTGCATTGCAATCACCCAGTCTGGATCCCTTAAGGCTTCATCTACCCTTTATGGTTCCAGAAAAGAGACAAAAGAATAGTATTCACAGAAATTTGCACCGCGAGATCTAGTAGTTACTCCCTTAGCAATATCACCAATGATATTGTTGACAGGATGGTCTCTTTGCACACTCTGATGTACTCTTGGGTGAGGAACTTGTGTAGCTGCTTGTTCTTCATCATCTTCATGTTCATTGTCTCCCCGTAGATCATTGCTTCCATGATTATCTTGATCTTCTTGATCTTCCTCCACTTGATCTTGTGCAAAAGCTCCCCCTTGATCATTGCTTCCTTGTTGAGGTTCACCTTGTGCATTTGAGTCTTGCGTTTGCTCTTGTGGTAGAATATCACCAAGTGCCATTTTCTTCAGCGCTTCACATGGAGCTTCCTCTTTATCTAGCATACACTTATCGACTTGCTCCACTTGTGAGCCGTTAGTTTCATCGAACACTACGTCACGTGCTACTTCAACAAGACCGGACACCTTGTTGAAGACACGATAGGCGTAGGCATTCGATTCATAGCCGAGCAAGAACCCTTCATCGGACTTCGAAGCGAACTTCGAAGCCCTCTGTTTCTTGTTTAGAATAAAACATTTACAACCAAAAACTTTGAAATAAGAAACATTAGGCTTTTTACCGGTAAGGAGCTCATATGGAGTTTTCTTCAGTAGTCGGTGAAGGTACAGCCGATTTGTGGCATGACAAGCGGTGTTCACCGCTTGTGCCCAAAATCGATCTGATGTCTTGTATTCGTCCAACATTGTTCTTGCCATTTCAATCAATGTTCTGTTCTTCCTTTCGGTCACCCCGTTTTGTTGAGGAGAGTAGGGTGCCGAGGACTCATGCTTTATCCCTTCTTCATCGAGATACTCTTCAACTTGTGTATTCTTGAATTCTGTCCCGTTGTCACTTGTAACACCCCAAAACCTGTTAAGAGGGGAATTTAAAAAATTTTGGACGTATTGCACGTGGTGCAGAAATTCAAATTTAAATTGGAATTCAAATTCAAATCAAAACAGAAAAGAAAAAGAAAAAAACCAAAACCCCCGGCCAGTGGGCCAAAACCCACCAGCCGGCCCACCCGCCCCCGCGCCAGCCCGCAGCCGCGCGCTCCCCTCTCTCTCTCTCACTGACACGCGGGGCCCGCCATCATCTTCTTCCTCGCGCGCGCTCGGCCGACCCCGGGACACCTCTCTCTCCCGAATCAAAACTACCCCCTGAAAACCACGTCCCCCAGCCGAATTCTGGTCCCGGACGACTCAAACTCGATCACAACCGACACACCGCCCTCCCCCGTCTATATAAACGCCGGCGTCGCCCCGTTTTCCCCACCCGATCAGCTGTTTTCCTCCTAGTGAGAACCGAAGTTCCGATCACCGTTTTCTCTCGATCTTTGCTCGGGTTTTCTGATCTAACACGCCGATCCTGTTCCACCGCCTCCGGGGAATCACGCAGGTGCAAAAAACTAGGTAGATTTCGCCCCAGACACAGCGCCGACGAGCATCGCCGTGATTCCATCTCGGACCTCATCGCCGACCGCCTTCCAGGGCCTCCGAGCTCAAGAAAAACCCCGAGGTGAGATCCCCGACCTCCCCTCTACCAATCTATGCCATGAAATCCCAGTTTTAGGAGGAATAGACGAAGATCCGAAGTTCTCCGGCGAGATCGCCGCCTCCCGCCGCCGCGCGCCGCCGGGCAGCGTGGGCTGGCTCCGGCCAGGGCGACGTGGCCGCTTGTGTGCCGTCTATTTTAAATCGCACGGTAGAATTAAAACCCGCGCGTACCGGTTCGACGATCTAATCTGAGCCGTCTGTTTTAAATCGGACGGTCCACATCAGCCCCGCATTATAAAGGCCGGGATTCTTACGCGCTACCCCCTGGGGATCTCGGAAAATACGAGCTAGCCCTGAAAACTTCTGATCTAGCCCCTGGAACTTCGGAAATTCTTGTAAATTCAATTAAAAATCAGTTTTAGCCCCTGGACTTAATAAAAATTAACAAAACCCCTCTGTTATGCATAGTTAGACCCCTGGAAATTTGTAAAATAATAAATTAGACCCTATAGTAGGGTGAACTTACCTTTTTGACCCTATATGGTATTAAGTTTAGAAATTTGAATGTGTGACTAGGATTTAAATTTAAAAGGAAAGACAAACACATGTGATAATTCAAGTTTAAACTCTACTAACACTTGGAAAACTTTAGAATGAACTAAAAATAAATTTTAGGCTGAAATGAAATCTGTTTGGGTGTGTTCATATTTATTAGTTCTAGGAACACATTTTTAGGTTAATAAATAATTCTTAAAATGGGTAAAATAAATTTAAATTAGTTCACATCAGAGGAGAAGTTCAAAAACATATTATTTAATATATTAGATCAGAACCTATTCTGTTTAGATGTTATGCCCTACTATTTAATATTTAAAACTCACTTTTAGGCATAGAAAATAAATCTGGAAAATAATGGAAAAATAGGTATGCATAATTAGAAAATGATAAATGAAGTCTCCAAATCCAAAGACTTCAGTTTGGGATTTGGTAGAAGGTTTAAAAACCCATTTGGAGTAGGAAAATACCTTCCGTGCAAACTTGGTAGTTAAGAAGTATATTAATTAAATTTAAAGAATTTATTCAAATTGAAAATTCATATATAGTGTGCAAACAGAAATCTGAAATACAAAAGTTAGAAATCATATACATATGTTTAAAAGTGCATGAAGGCTAAAAATCAACACAGCTAGAGTAAACAAAACACTCAGAAATGTGGATGACTATCATATGTATGTATGTGTGGAGTGAAAGTGTGAACTATGTCTTATGGATTGTTGTTTTCTTTTGCTATCTGTGTTGGCATGAGTAGAACCTGCCCCAGAGCAAGTTCTTCCCTTCCAAGATCAGGACTATCCATTCCAAGAGCAGCAGGAAGAAGGCAAGTGTCCTTGACCACTTTGATCCTATGCTAGGATGTGTAGATAGAATTATTTGCATTGTCAATTGAAATATGACACCCATGCTAGGAAGTTTCCCTAGAATTGCATTATCTTGTTTCTTTGTAGCTTGGGTTGGGTTTATTTTATTATGTCATTCATTCATATTACTTATGCTTAGCCATGCTTATAATGGGATAAGTGGGATATGAGATCATCAACTTGTTTACCTTACTCTTGAATGAGATATTATGAGTTATGTAGAGGTAGGGATCGAGGCAAGTTGGATGATTTGGTTGGTGCTGGGTGCACGAGACTCGGGTTTGTGTTTAGTACTTGCCTGGATCCTAAGGACCGGTTCATGGAGCATGTTACCTGGCTTTACCGTGCCAACCACATGCTGAGATGGGGCAGCTTGGCCAATTAATTAGGTGTATCCCCGGCGTTGTATGGGTGTGTTGGATGGTGCGGGGAATAGGTGTCAGCTGGACTACCATATGAACCGCAAGGCTCAAGAGGGGGCCACTGCAGCGGGGTTGGAGCCTCTTGTATGCTGTTAGGGGTGGAACCTCAGTGGGCCCACGCTCGTCGGGAATCCCTTTGTAAAGGCTTCGTAGTGATCTCCTGGCTACACACCTGGGAAGTGTGAATGTGGTTCGTGGCCACTGGCATAATGGAGGTTCTTTTAGTCCACCTGGCAACGGGGGATGAAATCACTACATGTGGGTACAGTGGTGCAAACTCTGCAGAGTCAAAACTGTCATGACAGTCGTGCTCACGGTCAAGAGCGGCTTGGACTTATTCATGATTAGAAGATGATGACCTTGGAGGTTGTGGATGTTAAGCGAGGAGCTTAACATTGGAAATGATGTTATGGTTATTTGATTATGATGATGGGATGGGATATTGGGACCATTTCACCTGTGTAGTAATGTAGGTGCTTAAAAAGCTAAGGTGGTAGGCAATAATTGTGTAGCGCTTTAACCATGAGTTCAACCTCTCCTTGTTCTAGCATGCATGAAATAACTTTCCCACACTTGCTGAGTACCAACGGTACTCAACCTTGCATATTTGTTGGTTTAAATTGCTGCTCAGGTCAAGGGGATGAGGTGGTGTTTAATGATCAAGACATCGGACCCGAAGAAGGATTCTAGGTTCATGGAGTCCCCCGGGCAACGCCTGTGATGGAGCCCACAAGAATAATATTCCGCTGCAATTTTATTTACATGTTATGAACTTATTATTGTCCATCGAGACATATGCTATGTAAGACTTATTTATATTCGACACCTGGCTTGTAATAAATGATGCTTCACTATTTGTCATCACATGTATGAGAAAATGATCCTGGCATACATGTGATATTCACTCGGTTGTTCTTCGGAGAAACCGGGTGTGACATCACTTCTGATGTTCTTCACGGTCGATGAGAATTCGTTCTGGGCTCTTTTCGGGAACTTCTTGAGGATTCACTGAGTTTATGATTTATCATACAAGAAAAATACCCAGGTAAATCTTGAAAAATCATGAACAATTACTAAACCATATTTGTTACCGCCGATACTTATGTAAGCAATTGGACCAAATAGATCCATATGAAGAAGTTCCAGTGGTCTTGTAGTGGTCATTACGTTCTTGGCGGGGTGTGGTGCTCCGACTTGTTCTCCCGCCTGGCAAGCGCTGCACGGCTTGTCTTTCTCAAAAACCACATCCTTTAGACCTCGGAGGTGACCACCTTTTAGAAGTTTCTGCAGATTTCTCATCCCAACATGGGCTAGCCGGCTATGCCACAGCCATCCCATGTTGGTCTTAGCAACCAAGCAAGTGTTGAGTTCGGCTTTATCTTTGTTGAAGCCAACAAGATAAAGCTTTCCCTTCAACATTCCCTTGAATGCAATCGAGCCATCGCTTCTTCTAAAAACGGTCACACCCTCATTAGTGAATAAACAGTTATAACCTTTGTCGCATAGTTGAGATATTGATAAAAGGTTATAATCTAGGGAGTCTACATGTAAAACATTAGATAAAGTGTGTTGAGGAGATATTTCAATGTTACCGCTACCAAGGACCTTTCCTTGGCTGTTGTCTCCAAAGTATATGCCTTCACTTGGATCCTCGTTGTACTCGTACTCCACAAACATATCTCTCTCTCCGGTCATGTGATTTGTGCATCCGCTATCTAGCACCCAATTAGATCCACCGGAGGAGTAAGCCTGCAAAACAGAATTATTCCTTGGTCTTAGGTACCCAAGCTTGCTTGGGTCCTCTCAGGTTAGTCACAAGAGTCTTGGGAACCCACACACAAGTTTTCGAGTTCTTGTGGCGTGGCCCTGTGTATTTAGCAATGACTTTTCCATATTTGTTTTTCATAAGAACATAGGAAGCATCAAATGTACGAAATAATATTTGTAAATCAGATTCATGTGATTTTTCCTTAACAAAGGTGATTCTTTTCTTTGCATGATTAAGAGTGGACATGTGTTTGTTCCTGTCAAACCCAAGACCATCTTTGACGTTGGGAGGTCTAGTGACCATATAGGCACTACGTGCATATTTGATCTTCTCCTTATCAAAGATGCTGTTTTGGGAAGGATGCATATCATGAGAAGTTGAAGTATTAGAAATGATATTTTTCTTACTAGAGCATGTGCAGGTTCCAATTGTTGTCGAACTCATATCTTTGGAGGAAGAGCTCTTGGAGAAAGATGAGTCACTTTGCTTGAGCGACTCAACTTGCACCTCAACGATCTTGTTAACTCTTGACAAGTTAGCAAGCTCATTCTTGATTGCAATATGTGAGTCCTCTAGCTTTGAGTAAGTCTCCTTATTCAAGGCTAGCTTAAACTCAAGTGACTTGTTCTTCTCTCTTTCAAGCTCAAAAAGTTTTTCAACTTCTTGATATCTCTTCCTTTCACGGATGAGCATATCTTCTTGTCGGTTGACAAGTTCCTCCTTTTCAAAGATTTCGTTCGACAACATTTCCATTTTCTTTAAAGCAATTTTACTTAATCCTCTAAACATTTCTTCATTATCACTAGAGCTATCAAAGTCATCAATAGAGGTGTTTAACGCAGGAGGAGTAAGTCGAACCTTTTTCTTGCCTTCTTTAGCCATAAGGCAAGTATGGTTGTTCATATCCCGTCCTCCCATGTTTGAGAAGAGTGTAGCTCTCATGGTGGGTTTCTTAACGGCAATGGTGGCCATCTCCTCTTCTTCATCGGAGGAGGACTCATCGTTTGAGTCCCACTCCTTGCCAATGTGAGCTTGATGAGCTTGTCTCCTTTTCTAAAATTTTTCTTCTCATGTGCTTTTGTTTCCTTCTTCTTCTTGTTTTCTTCATAAGTACAGTCCACCATGAAGTGACCGTACTCTCCACAATTATAGCAAGTACGTCGAGCCTTGGATTTCCCTTTATCCTTGCTTTTCCCTTCATTTGAGTTATTGCCATGTCTTCTCCTCATCATGCGCTTGAACTTTTTGATAAAGAGTACCATTTCCTCATCATCTAGATCGGTACTCACGTCGCTTGTATCTCCGTCATCTTGGTCTTCACGGGTTTCTTTGAGTTTGGGTCTGCACGTTGCTTTGAGAGCAACTTCTTTCTTTTTGGAAGAGATAGGCTTGGCTAAGTCTTTGACGTATTGAGCCTCCTTCTCCATCATTTCATGGTTTATGATTTTCCCCAATAACTCATCGGGAGTCATTTTGTGAAACCCGGGGCTTTCTCTAATCATTGAGCAAAGTGTGACGTTTCTTGGCATGAAGGCTCTAATCATCCTTTTGACCACCTCGTGATCAGTCCATTTCTTACTTCCATAGGCACGGATTTTGTTGATGAGTGCCTTCATCCGATTGTACATGTCTTGAGGTGATTCGCCTTCTTCAATAGCAAATCTCCCCAACTCTCCTTCAAGCATCTCAATTTTGGCTTCACGTACAGACCTATTTCCTTCATGAGCTGTTTTGAGTGTATCCCAGATTTCTTTTGCACTCTCTAGTCCATCGATCTTGGTGAATTCTTCCCTGCTCAGTGACGATGTGATTACTGTTACGGCTTGTGCATTTCTCTGAATCTCTTGTTCTTGTTCCGGAGTGAGTTCTTCATCCGTGTCTGCGATATCTATACCTGTGCAGACAATATGCCAAAGGCTAGGATTCAAGGATATTAGATGCATTTTCATGTTGTACTTCCACATGGTATAGTCACTTCCGTCAAACTGCGGGGGCCTTCCCATAGGAATGGAGAGATTGTGATTATTTGAATTGAGACGGTTGCAGTTGTAAGGATATCGGGAGTAGTCGTGATGACCACTCCCCATCGTCTTTTCTTCGTCTTTTCCCTTTTGTGCCATTAATTTCTTTCTCAGTAGTTCCTTTAGCTGTCTCACTTCTTCATCATCATGTGGACTTTCTTTTAGCACATCGAAGGCTTTGGCTTCTTGCTCCTCATCGTTGATATTCGTCTTCGGGATATCGTTGTTCTTCTCAGAGGCCATTGATCTCTCCGAGATGTGAGTCTCGTTGGTGGAGAACCTTGCTCTGATACCAATTGAATGTGGCCTAGAGGGGGGGTGAATAGGCCTTACAGAGTTTCCTGCACACTTAATGTAATTGTCAAAAACTAGCTTGACCGGACTAGTCCGGTTGCGTGAGCGGACTAGTCCGGTGTGCCTGAAGTGTGTAGATTGTCTTAAGTGTTGTTCAGGAAAATTAACTTGTTTAGCAGCGGAAATAAGAACAACAGTTGTTTTATTTTGATTTTACAATGTGAGGTGTGATTATGCCCGTGAATGAAACTTAGCAACTCAAATTATTAAGTTTAGCAACTAGATGTTCTAATCAGCAAAAATAAAGAGGCACGTGAGACACAAATTTTACCGAGGTTCGATCTCACCAAGAGATTGTGACACCCTCATCTCGGGTGTCAGCATATGTTCATGCTTTATGAAGAGGAAACATTTTAAGAAAAGAAGGAATAGAGAAAAATATCAAAAGGATAGCCAATAAGAGCCGAATTCAGCTCTTAGAAAACGCCGAAGACAACTCACCGCGGCCGATGGCCACGTGGCGTGTTCGGAGCTCGTCCCTGCGAGGTGGGGAGAGGTCCGCCGCTAAAATAGCTACGTGGCAGGTTCGGGACTCACCTCCGCAATAGGGGAGGGGTCCGACCCTGGGGGACACGTGTTGCTCTCGGAGTTTTCCTCTGCGGAAGAAGCAAAGGCATTTCCGCAGGACACATGTCACCTTCGGAGCTAGTCATCACGGAAATCAGAGGACTAGTCGCGCGGGATACGTGTCGATCTCGGAGCTCACCTCCGAGAGGTCCGATTCTATCGGACATGTGTCGCCACCGGAGCTTATCTCCGGGGGGTCTATCACTGTTGGACACGTGTTAACCTCGGAGCTCATCTCTGAGGAAAGAAGAGAGGAAAGGTCCGGCACTGACACGTGGCGTGCACGGAGAACACCTCCGAAGAAGAGGGAAGTCTTGCTCGTTTGACACATGGCACAACCGAAGCTCATCTCTGCGGAGAAGGAGATACCAGGCCCCTTAGGACACGTGGAGCTTCCGGAGCTCATCCCCTCGGAGGTAACGAGTTCTGGAGGGGTTTTTACGCGTAAGAATACCGGTGCGTAAAGGAAACCGACTTGAATTCCACAAAGATAAGATGTTAGGATCCAACAACGATCTGAATAGGACTCTTACTCGGGATACAATCAGATTAGGACTCTTCTCTTTCCGATTATAAATAGAACCCAGAACCCCTGGCCGAAATCACAAACTTCCTTTCCAACTCCTGAGCCGACGACTTAGAGCCCTAGCCCTAACTCACCGAGTAAACCATCGCCAAAGCACAACAAGGGAGATCATCGGAGGAGAACCGAGCGGTCTGAGGAGGACTTCGAAAACCAAGAAGGACGTAAGGTAGGACTCCGACACCACCTTACGACATCATTGTATTCTCTTTGCATCTGTTCTTTGATTCCTTCCAGAAGCCTTCTCGTGGATAGATCACTTGATGATCAAAATGATCTAAAGACAAGATCATCGCCACATCCACCTTTGATCCGAACACCTCTGTCCATGCAAGCCATGCAAGAACACGTACAAACCAATCTAATAAAACTAATCACAGGATAACATGCATATGCATCATCGCATCTTGTATAAGGTTTGTGCATGATATTGATTGTCGTGAATCTTGTGTGCACGAAATCCGACCTAGCAGGACAAGCTCAGGGAGCTGTTTACGACGAGCTGCAGCAACAAGGTTTTGAGATCCAAGAACCCCCGGAACCGCAAGAACAAGGCAAGTGCTCCTTGACCATATTGATCCTATGTTTTGGGTAAAATTGTTTTGTTTTGCGAAAAGGTGTGCGTACTGAGTCAAACAAGATTGGAAACCCTTTTATAGAAATTTATTAGCTTTGGTTAAAACCACCCTTGTCGCCTGGGAAGTTTATGAGGCGGGTATGGTTTTTTACTTTTATGCTTCGCTGAGTCCATGGGATTGGGAAGCGAGATAGATGTGTCTAGCTAACTGCACTCGTAATGATAATGAGAAACTGATGATGTTAAATGAACATGGATCGGAGGGAGATCTAGGCAAGACTAGGTTTGTGAATGAGGTAGCATGAGACGGTGGTGTACTTGCCATAGATCTAAGGACCGGTTCATGCATGCACATGCCAGGATAACAGTGCCACCACAAGGCCAAGTATGGGTGCGGCTTAGCTGAGTAATTATGTAAGTTTCTAGAGTGTTATGGACTGTGGAAGGCGCGGGGAATGGGAGTCGAGAGGGGGCCCGTGGGTGGGAGAACTGGAGATTCTAGCCTGCCGGTGAAACCTTAGTGAGTCCATACATCTAGTAACCCCTTTGTAAAGGCTATTTTGTGATCTCTTGACCATACGCCAATGGTTGTGTACTGGTATAATGGAGGTTCTGCAGTCGCCGACGGGTGACGAAATCACAAACTTGTGGGTAAAGAGGTGCAAACTCTGCAGAGTTATTAAAACTATCATGATAGTCGAGCTTACGGTCACGAGCACCTGGCTAAACTGCCATGATTAATTGGGATGGTTATTGGGAAGGTTCTTGGTTATGGTTATTGAGTTTGGTTATGGTTTGGATGTTGGGACTGTTGAGTCCGGGTGATGAGATGGTTGTATGACTGTTGGGTCGTGACATAAGATTGGTCTCAGTGCGAGAAGGAGTTGTTTTATGAGATGAGATGGTAGCGAATACGGGAAGGTATTCGAGAGATGGTAGCGAATACGAGGAGGTATTCGTGAGTATGAATAAAGGTTGGTTAATGTTCGGATGGAACACGGAAAGGGATGAAGGTATGTCGGTAATTTAATTCATGCTGGGATTACATTCATCTAAAGCTAAGTTGCTGTTTTATCATGGTTTATAAATTTACTTTTCTGCAAATGAGCCTTTTTATACCCACCTTGTTATGAGCTGCATATCGTGTTTTTCCCGCACTTGCTGAGTACATCATTGTACTCAAACTTGCATTATTATTTCATCATCAGCAGCAGGAGAAGCCTACTATGAAGACCAAGTGGAGCATTAAGGTGTGTGATCTGTTCTCAACCTTGCCTGTGGAGGGTGTAGAGATGGAGCCACTTCTGCTTAGATTTGCTTCCGCATTAGCTAAATTGCTTCCGCATTAGAATAAAGACTTCCGCTGCATAGAAATACGACTTCCGTTGTGAGCATGAGTCCAAGACTCATGAGGTATGGTAATAAACCCTGTTATTCGTGGTAATATATAATCTGAATTCAGTTTGTGGAACGTATGTGTATGTGTGATGAACATCCTGGGCACACATATGCATTAGTTCTCGGTTCCGTGGTTTCCCCACAGAATTGAGGGCGTCACAGAGATCTACGTCCTCGTTGAGGAAGCTCACACAGAGCCGGGTCTCTAACCCTTTCCCTCTTCAAGTCACCACACAAGTCTGACTTGACTCCACTAGCACGGGTAATCACCGAGTTTGTGGGGCAACCTCACACGTTGAGGGCTCCCACAAGAATTACAATGAAAAAGCGATCAAATACACTCAAAAAGATTACAATGTAGAATATGAGTGTAGAGAGATCAAACCCAAGAGCTTACAATGAAGGAACGACGATCTCCCAATCCCAAATCCAAGTGTGTAATTGATTTTCACCTTTTCCACACCTTAGATGTGTGGGGAGATGTGTTTTTGGGCTCTTGGGACAGGTGGCGGCGCTAGGGTTTGAGTTTCTAGCAGTATGAGTCGTGTCTTCCTGTTGGAAGGCCGTGGATCACCAATTTATATGGTTTCCAAAAAGTTATCGTTGTAAAACCTAATATCGGACTAGTCTGGTATATGATCGGACTTGTCCGGTCTACTTCCAGTGGGCTAAGCGGACTAGTCCGATCTAAAACCGGACTTGTCCGGTGCTATGTGAAGTGGGGTTCCAGAAAGTTTAGCAGACTAGTCCTGTCGTATGGACGGACTAGTCCGCAGTCCTCTAAAGAGGACAACAGAAACATGAGCGGGCTAGTCCGGTCTAAAATCGGACTTGTCCGGTGCATTCCAGTAAGCTGACCGGACTAGTCTGGTCCATGAACGGACTAGTCCGGTATCCAGTGGATTTTAGGTTATTTTTAAACCCCTTACCCTTACGCAAAGTTATGAGCTCTTGGGATGTGTCTCTCACACACACCCTATACATTTAAGTCTACTTTGCTCTTCTAAGTTTCATTAAAGTCTTCCTTTTCGGACACCACTCTATTTTTCACCTTTTTGTGTGCACCGAGCTAGTTCACTTTGTTTGTCCTGCAATCATCTCAATAGTTTCATTAGTATCTCATATGCTTGCCATCAATTCTCCAAAACCCACAAGGGATACCCTAGATGCACTTTCAAGCAGTTAGTAGAAAAGTACTTAGACTTAATTACCATAAGTCTAGTCATGAAAGTGAGGAGGGTCACTTCAGTGTGTTCATGCAGGGGCTCTTTTGAAGGTTTGAGAAGCTTGAAGAACGCTTCAACCTCTGTTGTAGGAGGATCCTCCATAAACTCTGGTTCTATAGCTTCAAGCATCTCATCCATCCTATCAACCCCCGTGTTATCAAAATTTTCCTCTTCCACTTCTCTTACAGTTTGAGAAGTTGTCTCGCCGTGGAAGGTCCACACCTCATAATGTGGCACGTAACCGTTTCGACACAAGTGTATCAAGACCGTCATTTTGTCCAAAAACTTGGTATTCTGGCATTCCGTACATGAGCACCGCACCTTACCGATCATTGACAATGAAAAAGCTCGATCTACAAAAGCATCTGTCTTGGCAACCCACTCATCCGAGTGAACACCACATCTGTTCTTCCAACCGCTATACATCCAACTACGGTCCTCACCCAAGTTTGAATCTACAGTTTAATGTCAAGTAAATTATAGTTACTTTATAATTTATTTATGTCACGACCCTACATCTATTGGAAAGGATAGGTCCTAAATCCACCCAAGGGTGACCAAGAGGAACGGGCTTATGACAAGACACGGGGTCTAGATTCAGATGAAATTTTGGCAGCATAACCCCGTTGTTCTCCAACTGCACGCCCGAAAATGGTGCAGCAGAGAACACTAGGGTTACGTTGTCGAAACTACGTCCAAATCCAGACCCCGCGTCTCATCATAAGCACGCCCTCTCGGTCACTCCCAAGCTGTCCAAAAAGGGACAATTCCAAACCTACACGCCTCACATGCGTAACACATGTGAGACGGGCCGGTTTGAACGAGTGACGCATATTGTATATGTTTACGTCAATCTTTTATTTTTTAGTCAATTAAAAGAGAGAAAGGAAAGAATGAGAGAGATAAGGAAAGAACGAGATAGAGAAGGAAAGAACGAGAGAGAGACAGAGAAGTGGGTCAGCCGTCCTAAGTTATTCCCCAAGAGGCGGCGCGGCGGGGCGGCGGTGGTGGCGCGACGGCGGAGCGGGGTGGAGGTGGCGCGGCTCAGTGAGGGCGAGGCGGAGCGCTAGCGGTGGCAGTCAGCGGGTCGCGTGCGCGGCCCACGAGATGTAGGGTTATGTTCTTTAATTATGACGGTTTAAGTTTTAGCTGTCGTAAATAGTGATTAAATTCCGACGGTTTACTTACTTACGACGGCCAAGATTTCGACCGTTGTAAGTCATACATTAAATTTCGTCGGTCTTATTATTTACGACGGCTGAGAGCCAACGACCGTCGTAAATTAGCAAACTTACGACGGCTACCACGAGTCGTCGTAACTACGTTAATTTACAATGGCTGGCCCACGTAAATAAATGCAGCCGTCGTAAAATGTTGATTTTCTTGTAGTGATTAAGAACTCCGACAACCTTGTCCTCCAACACAGATGGACAAAAAATCTTGGGACATGATCGGTTGGCTTCACAGAAACCTAATAAGTGCTAAACTAGTTGGTTACGGCGACGGCGGCCATGGCCATGGCACCAACGGCGCTTCTTGATCAAAACCACACGGTTCTCAACGGTTGTCTCGGCGGAGGTCATAGCCATGGCCATTGACCTTTAAATGGCCCGTGTCAGCCCATATATGGGTTGTGTCGGGTTGAGTCGGCCCGAAGCCCGTTTATATATATATCGATATTATACACTCAAGCAATCAAATTAAACTAAAATTACTAACTTAATAATCAACTAACTCAAAATTTTAAAAGAAATATAAAACTAACTTAATACTCAACTAAACAAAAATTAAGTAATCTAATTAAGTAATAAATTAAATTATTAACTAAACTAATTAATAGAAAACTAAATTAACTAAATTACTTACCAAATTAATTACTAAATGAAATAAAATGAACTAAATTACTTAGTAAATTAACTAAATAAACTAAATTTATTACTACAAGAACTAAATTAATTACTAAATGAACTAAATAAACTAAATTAATTAAATTAATTCCTAAACAAACTAAACTAACTAAATTAATTACTAAATAAAACGTACCTCGAAGTGGCGGCGAAGCAGGGTGGGCTTGGGGCTGTCACACCCGGTTTCTCCGAAGAACAACTGAGTGAATATCACATGTATGCCAGGATCATTTTCTCATACATGTGATGACAAATAGTGAAGCATTATTTATTACAAGCCAGGTGTCGAATATAAATAAGTTTTACATAGCATACATCTCGATGCACGATAATAAGTTCATAATATGTAAATAAAACAGCAGCGGAATATAAATCTTGTGGGCTCCATCACAGACGTTGCCCGGGGGACTCCATGAACCTAGAATCCTTCTTCGGGTCCGAAGTCTTGGTCATTGAACACCACATCATCCCCTTGACCTGAGCAGTAATTTAAACCAACAAATATGCAAGGTTGAGTACCGTTGGTACTCAGCAAGTGTGGGAAAGTTGTGTCATGCATGGCTAGAACAAGGAGAGGTTGAACTCATGATTAAAGCACTACGCAATTAATACCTATCACCTTAGCTATTAAGCACCTACATTACTACGTAGGTGAAATGATCCCAATCTCCCAACCCATCATCAAAATCAAATAACCATAACCTCAATTCCAATGTTAAGCTCCTAGCTTAACATCCTCAACTTCCAAATCCATCAATCCTCTAATCATGAATAAGTCCAAGCCGCTCTTGACTGTGAGCACGGTTGTCATGACAGTTTTGACTCTGCAGAGTTTGCACCACTGTACCCACATGTAGTGATTTCATCCCCCGTTGCCGGGTGGACTAAAAGAACCTCCATTATGCCAGTGGCTACGAACCACATTCACACTTCCCAGGTGTGGAGCCAGGAGATCACTACGAAGCCTTTACAAAGAGATTCCCGACGAGCATGGGCCCACTGAGGTTTCACCCCTAACAGCATACAAGAGGCTCCAACCCCGCTGCAGTGGCCCCCTCTTGACCCTTGCGGTTCATATGGTAGTCCAGCTGACACCTACTCCCCGCACCATCTAACACACCCATACTACGCCGGGGATACACCTAATTAATTGTCCAAGCTGCCCCATCTCAGCATGTGGTTGGCACGGTAAAGCCAGGTTACATGCTCCATGAACCGGTCCTTAGGATCCAGGCAAGTACTAAACACAAACCCGAGTCTCGTGCACCCAGCACCAACCAAATCATCCAACTTGCCTCGATCCCTACCTCTACATAACTCATAATGTCTCATTCAAGAGTAAGGTAAATAAATTGATGATCTCATATCCTAATTATCCCATTCTAAGCATGGCTAAGCATAAGCATGTAAATAAATGATATGATAAAATAAATCCCAACCCAAGCTACAAGGAAACAAGATAATGCAATTCTAGGGAAACTTCCTAGCATGGGTTTCATATTTCAATTGACAATGCAAATAATTCTATCTACACATCCTAGCATAGGATCAAAGTGGTCAAGGACACTTGCCTTCTTCCTGCTGCTCTGGGAATGGAAAGTCTTGATCTTGGAAGGGAAGAACTTGCTCTGGGGCAGGTTCTACTCATGCCAACACACATAGCAAAAGAAAATAACAATCCATAAGACATAGTTCACACTTTCACTCCACACATACATACATATGATAGTCATTCACATTTCTAAGTGTTGTGGTTACTCTAGATGTGTTGATTTTTAGCCTACATGCACTTTTAAACATATGTATATGATTTCTAACTTTTGTATTCAGATTTCTGTTTGCACACTATATATGAATTTTCAATTTGAACAAATTCTTTATAATTAATTAATATACTTCTTAACTACCAAGTTTGCATGGAAGGTAATTTCCTACTCCAAATGGGTTTTCAGATCTTCTACCAAATCCTAAACTGAAGTCTTTGTATTTGGAGACTTCATTTATCATTTTCTAGTTATGTATACCTATTTTCCTATATTTTTCAGATTTATTTTCTATGACTAAAAGTGAGTTTTAATATTAAATAGTAGGGCATAGCATATAAACAGAATAGGTTCTGATCTAAAATATTAAATAATATATTTTTGAACTTCTCCTCTGATGTGAACTAATTTAAATTTATTTTACCAATTTTCAGAATTATTTCCTAACCTAAAAATGTGTCCCTATAACTAATAAATGTGAACAATCAATTAGACAGATTCATTTCAGCTTAAAATCTACTTTTAACTCATTCTAAAGTTTTCCAAGTGCTAGGAGAGTTTAAATTTGAATTTACAATGTGTTTGTCTCACCTTTTAAATTTAAATCCTAATCACATATTCAAATTTCTAAATTTAATATCATATAGGGTTAAAAAGGTAAACTCACCCCACTACAGGGTCTATTATATTATTTCATAAATTTCCAGGGGTCTTGTTACACATAACCGAGGGGTTTTCCTAATTTTTATTAAGTCCAGGGGCTAAACTGATTTTTAATGAATTTACACGAATTTCTGAAGTTCCAGGGGCTAGATCAGAAGTTTCCAGGGCTAGCTCGTGTTTTCCAAGATCCCCAGGGGGTAGCGCGTAAGAATACCGGCCTTTATAACACGGGGCTGATGTGGACCGTCCGATTTAAAATAGCCGGCTGAGATTAGATCGCCGAACCGGTACGCGGCGGTTTTATGTCTACCGTGCGATTAAAATAGACGGCGCACAAGCGGCCACGTCGCCCTGGCCAGAGCCAGCCCGCGCTTCCCGGCGGCGCGCGGCGGCGGGAGGCGGCGATCTCGCCGGAGAACTTCGGATCTTCGTCTATACCTCCTAAAACTGGGATTTTATGGCATAGATCGGTAGAGGGGAGGTCGGGGATCTCACCTCGGGGTTTTTCTTGAGCTCGGAGGCCCTGGAAGGTGGTCGGCGACGAGGTCCGAGGTGAAAACGCGGTGGTGCTAGTCGGAGCTGTGTCTAGAGCGCAAAACACCGGATTTCCTTCACCTGTGAGACTCCCCGAAGGCGGTGGAACATGATCGGCGCGTTAGATCAGAAAATCCGAGCAAGGATCAAGAGAAAACGGCTGGAGAAGCTCTGGTTCTCACCGGGAGGAAAAACTGCCGATCGGGGTGGAAAAAACGGGGCAATGCCGGCGTTTATATAGACGAGGGAGGGCGGCGGTCTGTTGGGATCGAGCTGGAGTCGTCAGGGACCAGAATTCGGCTGGGGGACGCGGGTTTCCTGGGATAGTTTGGATTCGGGAGAGAGAGGAGTCCTGGGGTCGACCGAGCGCGCGCGAGGAAGAAGATGACGGTGGGCTCCGCGTGTCAGTGAGAGGAAAAAGGGGTGCGCGGCTGTGGGCTGGCGCGGGGGGGGGGGGAATGGTGGGCCGGCTGGTGGGTTTCGGCCCACTGGACGGTTGGGTTTTATTTTTCTTTTTCTTTTTTTCTTTTCTGTTTTGATTTGAATTTGAATTCCAATTTGAATTTGAATTTCTGCACCACATGCAATACGTCCAAAAATTTTTAAATTCCCCTCTTAACAGGTTTTTGGGGTGTTACAGGGGCCTAGTGGCGGCGGCGGGGAGCGCGGGACGGCGCGGGGAGGCGCGCGGCGGCGGCGCGGCCGGGGGAGCGCGGTGCAGCGCAAGAGGTGGCGCGGCGTGGGGAGGCGCGCAGGGGCGGAGGGGCGGCATGGGGAGGCGTGCAGCAGGGGCGGCGCAGGGGGCCGGGGGACCTCGGGGCAGCGGGGCTAGGGCGTTGCGTGGCGGTGGCACTGGGGGCGGTGGCGGCGTGGGGCGGTGGCAGCGGCGGCGCGGGGCGGAGGCACTGCGCGGCGGCAGCGGCGGCGGTGCAGGCTCGGGCTGAATGAGCCCGAGCCGGAACCATGGCGGCGGTTAAAACCCGCAACTTACGAGGTTGTAACCTTAGCCGTCGTAAGTTACTCTTAGTTTACGACAGCAATTTAACTTACGACGGCTTAGGGATACGGCTGTCGTACGTTACACGTAACTTACGACGGTCCCGTAACTTACGCGGCCATGGGCCTAAGGCCGTCGTAAGTTAGTTTACTTACGACGGCCCACAGCGACCATCGTAAGTTAGGTTACATAGAACGTCTAGCCGTCGTAAATAACTTGGTCGTTGTAATGTGTTAGGTTTCCTGTAGTGAAAAGAATCTTGTCCCAAGATTATAAGGTAAAAATGAGAGAGAGGATGGTGGAAAATTACCGGATGTGCGACGTTAAAAACTCTGGATAATTGGCGCGAAGAAATCATTCGCTCTCCCATGTCGCTTCATCCTCGTAGTGATTACTCCATAAAACTTTATATAACCACAACGTACGGTTGTGTGTGGTTCGGGCCTTCTCGTCGATGATCAGAACCTGCTCTTCCCAATGTGTGAGATCCAGTTTCAATTCCTCGATATCTTCCAGCTGAATGGTGGTTGAAAACTTGAGTCACCTACTCAGCTGAGAAATGTGGAAGATGTCATGCACACCGGAGAGTGTCGCTGGTAATTTCAGCCGGTATGCAACGGATCCACACCTTTCCAGAATCTTGAATGGACCGATGAATCGTGGTGCCAACTTTTCTCTGACCCCGAATCTGTTAACACCCTTCATTGGAGACACACGTAGATAAACGTGATCTCCGACCTCAAATTGTAGAGGGCCTCTTCTCCGGTTCACATATTGCTTTTGTTGGGATTGGGTGGCTTTCCAGTTTGCAAATAAGCCAAACTTTTTCTTCCGCGTTGTTGACAAGATCAATCCCGAAGGTGACCCTTTCACCGGATTCATACCAATGCAGTGGTGTGTGGCATTTTCTTCCGTATAGCGCTTTGTAAGGCGACAACTTGATGCTGGCCTGGTAACCATTGTTGTACGAAAACTCGACTAATGGTAAGTGATCATCCCAATTCTTACCGTGGTTGATAGCACAAGCCCGTAGCATATCCTCTAGGATTTGGTTTACCTGCTCGGTTTGCCCATCCGTTTGCGAGTGGTACGCTGAACTACGGATCAGTTTCATACCCAATGCAGCATAACTGCTCCCAAAAACAAGACACAAATAAAGTGCCCCGATCAGAGATATTAGTGCGGGGTACGCAACACGGAATCCGTGAGATGTACAATTTAGCATACTTCTTGGCGTTGTAGTTTGTATTGACCGGGATAAAATGGGCAGACATCGTGAGCCGGTCGATGATCACCCACATTGAATCATGTTTCTAAAATGTGGTTGGTAAATCGACGATGAAGTCCATGCTCACGTCCTCCCACTTCCAGGCAGGAATGCATAGCGGTTGCAATAATCCCGGTTTCTTCATGTGCTCAGCCTTAACCATCCGGCGTGTATCGTACTCGGACATATATTTAGCGATCTCTCGCTTCATCCGTATCCACCAAAATTTGCCCTTGAGTTCCTGATACATCTTGTTGCTGCCGGGGTGAATAGAAAACTTTTACAAGTGAGCCTCGTCAAAAATTTTCTTCCTCAATTCCGGATTACGGGGTACGACGATCCTGTCCTTGAACCAGAGAACGTGATCTCTGTCCTTCTGGGAACACTTCAACTCCCCACTATCTACTCGTCACCGCAAATGCGACATACCCTTGTCATGTTTCTGGCTGCCACTATCTCTTCACGGATGGTGGGGATAAGAGCTAAGTTGTAGAGGGCTCCATGGGGAACCACATACAAGGGTGGTTCACTCTCTTCCAACAGGGTGATGTTCAGATTATGTACGTGAAAGTTGCCTAGAGGGGGGTGAATAGGCGGAAAATCTGAAATACGGCTTAATAAAAATGATTAGTTCACAGAGTGCGGACTAGTCCGGTCCTGAGGGTGTACTAGTCCGGTCACAAAGAATTTTAGTTCAACAAGACAAGGACACAATATCTATCTCGTGGTTCAGCTCCACAAAGAAGCTTACGTCCACGTTGAGGAGTCCACCAAGGACCAGGTTGCTCTCAACCTTTTCCTCACCAAGCCACCACTAAGGTCGGCTTGTTCTTCCACTATATTACAAATGCTTGACAATATATTGTGGGGCAACTCATAACTTGAGGCTCCCACAAAAACTCAGCTCAAAGCACTTACAAATCAATGCCCTCAACATCACACTTCCAACTCAGTGCTAGAGAATCAACCAAGAGCTCTATGGTGCACACTCCCCTTCTTCTCTTCCCCAAACTCACAAACTCTAAAGAATCACACTTAGGGCTCCAAGGATTTGAAGAGAGGGGACTAGAAAAGCTCTAGGAAGGCTATTTCAGCGTTAGGGTGCTTGTCTCTTACTTTGAGGCCCGGGCAACCCCATTTTATAGAGGTCCCGGGAACTAGCCGTTGCCAACTGCAAAAGTCCGGACTAGTCCGCCCTTTGACCCCGGACTAGTCCGGCCTGCGGGGAGCGATGACATCACTCTTCACCTACTAAACGGTCAGATTCTACCAACTAAACATTCAGATTCTATCAACTAAACGGTCACAATCCATGGACTAGTCCGATCCACGACGGACTAGTTTGATCTCACACAGAAATCATTGTTCCGGTTGAGAACGACAAGTCTGGTCCACCAGACTAGTCCGTCCTCCAAGGGCGGACAAGTCCGGCCATCCAAGACTTAGTTCCTTCAGCTATTTCCAAGTCCCAAACAGAATAGTATGACTCACAGAGGACTAGTCCGATCTCACACAGAACCTCCTGTTCCGGTTGGAAACGGACTAGTCTGAACCAGCGGACTAGTCCGGCCTCAAAGAGCGGACTAGTCTGGTCCTTCAGAACTTAGCTCCTAAAGAGCTCAGACACTGTCTCCACGGACTAGTCCGTCCCCAGACGAACAAGTCCGAACTCACACAGAAACTCTCGTTCCGTCCTACATCGGATCAGTCCGATTCTTCGGACTAGTCTGGCCTTCCACCCCAGACAAGTCTGAGCTCACACGGAAACTCTTGTTCCGTTCGATATCGGATTAGTCTGATTCTTCGGACTAGTCCGGCCTTCCACCCGGGACAAGTCCAAACTCACACAGAACCTCTTGTTCCGTTCTACATCGGATCAGTCCGATGTACCGGACTAGTCCGGCCCTCCAGCCCGGACAAGTCCAGCCCTATTCCGAGCGCTATCCCAATTATTCACTCCACTCAACCTAAACTCGGACTATGAGCTCTTAGGTGATTCTCAGCACTTTACTCTATGATCACACTCATACTCAAAGGCTAAACTCAACACAAAAGAATTAAAAACCCTACATCCTATTCTTCTTGTGCATTTGCCTTTTTCTCCTCTTTTCCTTTTTGAGTGTATCCATCTTCGTAGATTTCTTAATCACCTGTACTCACACTTGCAATGCTCATTAGTCCCTTAAGTGTTGTCATTAATCATCAAAACCCACGGGGAATTAGCCTAGATGCACTTTCAGTCTCCCCCTTTTTTGGTGATTTGATGACAACACCTTAAGGTTTTGATAAAAATGTAAATGAGTTAGTTTTCATAACACACACGTGTATAAGAAGCTTCCCCTAAATATGTGCATGAATAATTTGCAATAAAGGCAATGCACGAGAGTGAACTATATGGGAGTTTTATTGGAGTAGTGTGTTATGGTGGGGTGCCTACGTATGATGCAAATATTGAGATGTGATAATTATATGTGAAACATGCATCTCAAATTGAAATTAAGGATCATCACAGATGCCAGTAGCATAGCATAATTATTACAGCCCAAATATGAAAGTGTAGCAACATTACAACTTCAGAGAGTGACATAGATACTTATTACTCCCCCTCAATCTCCCCCCCTTTGACATCAATACACCAAAAAGGAAAAGATGAGAGTCTAAGTCTAGTCGTCATCGCTCTCACTCTCCTCCCCGCGATCTTTGTTGCTTTGGGTCACTTCTTGATCGTCCTCCTCATCATCTTGGTCGTCCTCTTCCTCTACGGAGGGAGCGGCACTGGAGGAACCACCACCAAGGAATACAACCTCAGCTGCCGTGAGATCCGGGAAGGGTGTGATCTCCTCGTCATCGGAAGCCTCCAGAGACATAGCAATGTCCGCCTTCTCACAGAGATTCTTCAAGTACTTTTCTTGCCTTTTAGCCATTTTCTGTGTTTTGACTTCCACTTTTTGAAAAGATGGAAGATAGACTTCAAGAATTTTGAGATGGCACTAGAGGAGTCTCCAGAAGAGAAAGAGGAGGAGCAGCTGGAGGAGGAGGTGCATCAGGGGCACTCCTTATAGAAGCTCCGCCAATCTTTGGCACAATAGGAGGAATTTGAGGGTGAAGGGGTCTATGCTTGACATCCTTAACAAAATCCAGTCCTGACACCTTCCCAATGAGGTACATGATAAAAGGATCGTAACCACATGAGCGATTGGGGGTGTGGGATATGTTGAAGATGTGGTTGTAGATGCAGTCAAACACATTGAATTTTTCATCTTCACAAATCAGCTTCAACAGATGGCGGAGGTGGCCCTGGATCATCCCTGCATCCCTGTCTTTAGGTGCTAGGGTTTTTCTCAAGATCCGATTAAGCACACTAAAGAATGGACGGAGAATTTTGGTTGTAGGGGGATTATAAATGCCAACCTCATACATTAACTCCATCTTCCCCAAGTCTCTTGCCGTGAGATTGTGAATCGTCAGACCATGGCTCAAGAACTCCTCGAGGCCAAGAATTCGTGCAAACTCACTATAGAGTATGGAGTATTGGACTCCGTTTGTCATCCATGAGATCTTCCTATCTCCAAAGGTGGAGAAATAGCACGTGGTGTAAAACTGAGCCACCACCTCTGTGTTCCAATCATATTGAAAAGCCAGAAGATCCTTCAAACTGTGATGCTCAGCGGCTTGTATAACTACATTGAAGGCTTGATGATTTTTCTTCTCCATATAGGGCCAATCAACCCACTGAGCATCAGTAATTGGTGTCTTCATCTTCAAGTAGACTAGGCGATAGTAGCTGCAGTGGAAGTCACACCAAAAGCGATGATCCGGTGTGGCCTTCTCATACTTGTATGGATCCTTTCCCCTAAATCCTTGCCTTTTCAGAGCCTTTTCCATGAAATATGTTGCTTGAAAGCTCTGGTTGTTGGTTGGGATTGTTCATGGGAGGTGTCATGACCAAAGGCCCAATGGGACCCTGTGGGGGAGCACTTGACCCCATGGGACGGTCTCGAATGACAATTCCCCTGCTAGCAGGTGCCCTTCTCCTTGGTGCTTCCTTCTTGACGGGAACCTTCTGAACCGGGGCTTTGCCTTTTCTCGTTGTCCCTTCTCCTTCATTCGTGGGTCTCTTCCCATTGTCCGCTGCTTGGGCCATTTCCTCTTCACCTAAGGAAACAATCCTTTTCCTTCGAATAGAGCGCTCTTCTTCAGCTTGAGCTTGACCTGCCTCTCTTTCATGCCGATTCTTGGTTCGAGCTTTGCGATGAGTGAGCTCTTGCGCAAGTGCAGCATCCTCCTCCTCACGACGATGATAAAGCTCTTGTCGAGCTGCTTCACGCTCTGGGTCGGAGAGGGGTGGAGAGTTGTCGTTTTGAGACATGCTGGAAGAATGAAAGAGCAAGGATATGAGTTGAAAGCAAAAGATTATCGTGACAGAGATGTAGCAAAAACACTAAGTTAGGAGTTAACTCAAGGTTTTGTCGGACTTGTCCGGTCCCTGATCGGACTAGTCCGGTCAGGAACGGACTTGTCCGCCTATTGTTCGGACTAGTCTGGACTGCCTGGGGTTAAACCCTAACTAAGCGGATTTTCTACAAATGTGTTCAACAGTTTGCAATAATCCCAGGGATGAGACGCATGAAGATTATGAAGCACTAGACATCCTATTTTATGGAATAAATATCCTAGAATCGAGAGATTTTAGAAGATTAGGTTTTGGTCCAAGAACACACCTTGGTTGCTCAAATCCGATGAAATCGCCGGATCAAAGTGTGGATAAGTCTAAAGATTGACTTCCCGAGGTCCCAAGAGGTAGAGGACTCGGCTCCTTTGAAGTTTTTGGTGGAAATCCTCAAAAATCGCCAATGGGGGCTAGTTTTGAGTGCGGGCGCGTGTTTGAATGTGTGACGAGTGAAGTGGGTCTCGACTTCCGGCGGTTGGGTTAAGTCCCAACTGTCGATACTAGTCCGGTCGTAGATACCGGACAAGTCCAATCGCTGGACTAGGTCCGGACCTACCTGACCGTACGGACTAGTCTGGTTAGGAGCGGACTAGTCCGATGTAGACTTGTGTAAACCCAGTCGGACTTGTCTAGCACTACGTACTTGTCCGGCCCATCGGGCGGGTTAGTCCGGCCCTTGATATCACACTCTTATATATATATGTGAATAGATTTGTAGGAATTGATCCACATAGACTAATTTTTCACAAGTATTCTCAATGAAAATGACCAGTAGAGCACACAAACAAACATACAATGGTCATGATTCAAGGAGATGGTAATTGAAAATAATTTGATAGAAAAGTTGAGAGAGATAGTCTTCAAAAAATATGCTCAGTTTTGAACAAATTAGACAATAACAACCAGATGTGCAACATCACAAGCCACATTTCGGGAGTCAAGGATATTCAGCTCACTCCTAAGTTCACAAAAGCGTTTTTCATCTAGTGGCTTGGTGAAGATATCCGCTAGCTTTTTTTTGGTTCTAACATGTGAAATGACTATGTCTCCCTTTATTGAGTGATCTCTCAGGAAATGATGTCGGATATCAATGTGTTTGGTCCTAGAGTGTTCAAAAGGGTTGTGGGCAATCTTAATAGCACTCTCATTGTCGCATAGGAATGGAATATGGTTCATATTGAGACCGTAGTCTCTTAGAGTTTGTCTCATCCAAAGAAGTTGAGCACAACAAACTCTTGGTTGTGGCGTACTCCACTTCGGCTGTGGATAGGGCAATGGAATTTTGCTTCTTGGATGACCATAACACTAAGGACCTGCCCAAGAATTGACAGGTGCCTGAGGTACTTTTCCTATCCACTTTGCATCCGGCATAATCAGCATCGGAGTATCCGATGAGATTGAATTTGGACCCTTTAGGATACCACAGCCCTAGGTTAGGTGTATGAACTAGATAGCGCAAGATTCTCTTTACGGCTGTTAGATGGCACTCTTTGGGTGCGGCTTAAAACCTTGCACACATGCATGCACTTAACATAATTTCGGGTCTAGATGCCCAAAGATAAAGAAGAGAACAAATCGTGGAACGATATACCTTTTGATCCACGCTAGGAATGTCTTGATTGAGGTCGACGTGTCCATTTGTTGCCATTGGAGTTTTGATAGGGTTGGCCTTTTCCATGCCAAACTTCTTAAGTATGTCTTGAGTGTACTTTGTTTGACATATGAAAGTGCCTTCCTTGAGGTGTTTCACTTGGAAACCTAGAAAGAACTTTAATTCTCCCATCATCGACATCTCAAACCTCTCCGTCATGATTTTGCTAAATTCTTCACAAAATGATTTATTAGTAGAACCAAATATTATGTCATCGACATAAATTTGACACACAAATAAGTCATTGTCTAAGGTTTTTGTGAAAAGTGTGTAGTCAGCCTTTCCTATCCTAAGACTATTGTCAATGAGGAAATCTCTAAGACATTCATACCAAGCTCTAGGAGCTTGTTTGAGGCCGTAGAAAGCTTTGTGAAGCTTAAAAAAATGGTTAGGATACTTATCATCTTCAAAGCTGGGTGGTTGCTCCACATACACTTCCTCCTTGATTGGTCCGTTGAGGAACACACTTTTTACATCCATTTGGTACAACTTGAAATCATTGTGAGTAGCATAGGCTAATAATATACGAAATGATTCAAGTCTAGCTACAGGAGCAAAATTTTCATCGAAGTCCAAACCTTCGACTTGTGAGTATCCCTTCGCCACAAGTCTAGCTTTGTTTCTTGTTACTACTCCATGCTCATCTTGCTTATTGCGAAAGACCCACTTGGTGCCTACTATGTTTGCATTTGGTCTTTCTACAAGCTCCCTTACTTTGTTTCTTTTGAAGTTGTTAAGCTCCTCTTGCATTGCCATCACCCAATCTGGATCTCGTAGGGCATCTTAAACTTTGAAAGGCTCCAAAGAAGATATGAAAGAGCAGTGAGCACAAAAGTTAGCCATACGAGAGCGAGTCATTACCCCCTTAGAGATATCTCCAAGTATATTGTCAACGGGATGATCCCATTGTACACATTGATGGACTCTTGGGTGTGGCACACTTGGTCTTGAGTCAACTTCTTCTTCCTCTTTATCTCCCCCTTGATTGTTGCCACCCTTGTTGCCTTCGATGTCTTGAACATGGTGATCCTGATCTTGTTCTTCATTTAGGGGATCTAGTGCTTGATCATTTGTTTGGGTCACTTCTCGTGACGAGGATGGGTCACTTGGATCTTGGATCTCTTGTGGTCGTATGTCACCGAGTGCCATCCTCCTTAATGCCATACATGATGCCTCTTCTTCATCTAGTGCACATTGATCAACTTGCTACCTTTGGGAGCCATTAGTTTCATCAAACACTACGTCACGTGCGATTTCAACACAATCGGAGGTTTTGTTGAATACATGGTAGACGTAAGTGTTTGAATCATAACCAAGCAAGAAACCTTCATCGGATTTCGAGGCAAACTTCAAAACTCAAGGTTTCTTGTTAAGAATATAGCACTTGCTACAAAAGGCTCTAAAGTACGAGATATTTGGTTTGTTACCCGTTAGGAGGTCATAGGGAGTCTTCCTCAAGAGACGATGAAGGTAGAGACAGTTTGTGGCATGGCAAGCGGTATTCACCGCTTCCGCCCAAAACCGGTCGGATGTCTTGTACTCATCAAGCATTGTCCTTGACATATCTATTAGAGTTCGGTTCTTCCTTTCTGCCACTCCATTTTGTTCGGGTGTGTATGGTGTTGAAAACTCGTGCTTGATGCCCTCCTCGTCCAAGTACTCTTCTACTTTGGTGTTCTTGAATTTGGTGCCATTGTCGCTTCTTATCTTCTTGATTCTCAAGGAGAACTCATTTTGAGCTCTCCTCAAGAAACTCTTGAGGACACTTTGAGTTTCACCCTTATCATGCAGGAAAAATACCCAAGTGAAGCGACAAAAATCATCAACAATAACTAGACCATATTTATTACCGCCAATGCTTATGCAAGCAATGGGACCAAAGAGGTCCATGTGGAGCATCTCTAGCGGTCTTGTCGTTGGCATCACATTCTTGGCGGGATGAGCTACTCCAACTTGTTTCCCGGCTTGGCATGCGCTACAAGGTATATCTTTCTCAAAAATGACATTCTTAAGACCTCGGACGTGATTACCTTTTAGAAGTTTTTTGAGATTTCTCATATCAACATGGGCTAGCCTACGATGCCACAGCCAACCCATGTTAGTCTTTTCCATCAAACATGTGTCAAGTTGAGCTTTATCCGCAGAAAAGTCTGCAAGATAAAGCTTTCCTTTGAGCACACCTTTGAAGGCAATTGAGTTATCTACTCTTCTAGTGACAATCATGCCTTCGTTAGTGTAACACCCCAAAACCTGTTAAAGAGGGGAATTTAAATTTTTTGGACATATTGCATGTGCTACAGAAATTCAAATTCAAACTGGATTTCAAATTCAAATCAGAACAGAAAAGAAAAGGAAAAAGAAAAAGAAAAAGAAAAACCCCACCGGCCAGTGGGCCGAAACCCACCAGCCGGCCCAATCCCCCGCGCCAGCTCGAGACCGCGTGCCCCCTCTCTTCCTCTCACTGACATGTGGGGCCCGTGTGTCATCTCCTACCTCCCGCGCGCCCCCAACCGACCGGATTTTTCACCCCCGCGCCCTATCGCAACCGAACTCCGAAAACCCGCGCCCCCAACCCGACTCCCGGTCCCGGACGACTCCAACTCGATCCCAACAGACCGCCGCCCTCCCTCGCCTATATAAACGCCGACAATCGCCCTGATTCCCCCCCCCCCCCCCCCGAACGGCTGTTCTTCTCTCCGATGAGAACCGAAGTTTCTACAGCCGATATCTTGCGATCCTTGCTCAAATTCCCTGATCTAACGTGCTGATCACGTTCCACCGCCGCCGGGGAGCCCTGCAGGTGAAGGAAATGAAGTGTCTTGCGCCCTAACGCCCCCCCCCCCCCCCGACGTGCACCGAAGATCGTCGCCGTTGAAGCTTGCCGCCGACCGACTTCTAGGACCTCCGAGTGCTGGAAAACCCCTCGGTGAGCATCCCCTAACCCTCCGCAGCCGATCCATGCAAAAAGATGTGAGTTCTAACGTGTAGCGGCAAAAGACGAGGCTGCACCGGCGAGATCGCCACCCCCCGCCACCGCGCGCGCGGGCTGGCTCCGGCCAGGGCGACGTGGCCCCTTGAGGGTCGTCTATTTTAAATCGCACGGTAGAATTAAAACCCGCGTGTACCGGTTCGGCGATCTAATCTGAGCCGTCTATTTTAAATCGGACGGTCCACATCAGCCCCGCGTTATAAAGGCCGGGATTCTTACGCGCTACCCCCTGGGGATCTCGAAAAATACGAGCTAGCCCCGGAAACTTCTGATCTAGCCCCTGGAACTTCAGAAATTCGTGTAAATTCATTTAAAAATCAGTTTTAGCCCCTGGACTTAATAAAAATTAGGAAAAAACCCTCTGTTATGTGTAGTTAGACCCCTGGAAATTTATGAAATAGCAAATTAGACCCTGCAGCAGGGTGGATTTACCTTTTTGACCCTATATGATATTAAATTCAGAAATTTGAATATGTGACTAGGATTTAAATTTAAAATGTAAGGCAAACACATGTGCAAAATTCAAATTTAAACTCTCCTAGCACTTGGAAAACTTTAGAATGAGTTGAAAATAGATTTTAGGCTGAAATGAAATCTGTCTAAATGTTGTTCATATTTATTAGTTCTAGAAACACATTTTTAGGCTAGGAAATAATTCTGAAAACTGATAAAATAAATTTAAATTAGTTCACATCAGAGGAGAAGTTCAAAAATATATTATTTAATATTTTAGATCAGAACCTATTCTGTTTAGATGATGTGTCTTACTATTTTCATAATAAAGTTCACTTTTAGGCATAGAAAATAAATCTGAAAAATATAGGAAAATAAGTATGCATAATTAGAAAAGGATAAATGAGTTCTCCAAATCCAAAAGCTTCAATTTAGGATTTTGTAGAAGATCTGAAAACCTATTTGGAATAGGAAATTACCTTTCATGCAAACTTGGTAGTTAAGAAATGTATTAATTCAATATAAAGAAATTGTTCAAATTGGAAATTCATATATAGTGTGCAAACAGAAATCTGAATACAAAAGCTTAGAAATCATATACATATGTTTAAAAGTGCATGTAGGCCAAAAATCAACACATGTAGAGTAACCACAACACTTAGATGTGAATGACTTTCATAGGTATGTATGTGTGGTTTGTATGAAGTGAAAGTGTGAACTATGTCTTATGGATTGTTGCTTTCTTTTGCTATGTGTATTGGCATGAGTAGAACCTGCCCCAGAGCAAGTTCTCCCCTTCCAAGACCAAGACTTTCCATTCCCAGAGCAGCAGGAAGAAGGCAAGTGTCCTTGACCACTTTGATCCTATGCTAGGATGTGTAGATAGAATTATTTGTATTGTCAATTGAAATATGAAACCCATGCTAGGAAGTTTCCCTAGAATTGCATTACCTTGTTTCCTTGTAGCTTAGGTTGGGATTTATTTTATCATGTCATTTATTTATATGCTTATGCTTAGCCATGCTTAGAATGGGATAATTGGGATATGAGATCATCAATTTATTTACCTTACTCTTGAATGAGATATTATGAGTTATGTAGGGGTAGGGATCGAGGCAAGTTGGATGATTTGGTTGGTGTTGGGTGCACGAGACTCGGGTTTGTGTTTAGTACTTGCCTGGATCCTAAGGACCGGTTCATGGAGCATGTAACCTGGCTTTACCGTGCCAACCACATGCTGAGATGGGGCAGCTTGGCCAATTAATTAGGTGTATCCCTGGCGTAGTATGGGTGTGTTGGATGGTGCGGGGAATAGGTGTCAGCTGGACTACCATATGAACCGCAAGGCTCAAGAGGGGGCCACTGCAGCGGGGTTGGAGCCTCTTGTATGCTGTTAGGGGTGAAACCTCAGTGGGCCCACGCTCGTCGGGAATCTCTTTATAAAGGCTTTGTAGTGATCTCCTGGCTACACACCTGGGAAGTGTGAACGTGGTTCGCGGCCACTGGCATAATGGAGGTTCTTTTAGTCCACCTGGCAACGGGGGATGAAATCACTACATGTGGGTACAATGGTGCAAACTCTGCAGAGTCAAAACTGTCATGACAGCCGTGCTCACGGTTAAGAGCGGCTTGGACTTATTCATGATTAGAGGATGATGAATTGGGAAGTTGTGGAAGTTAAGCGGGAAGCTTAACATTGGAGATGAGACTATGTTTATTTGATAATGATGATGGGTTGAGGGATTGGGACCATTTCACCTATGTAGTAATGTAGGTGCTTAATAAGCTAAGGTGATAGGTAATAATTGCGTAGTGCTTTAACCATGAGTTCAACCTCTCCTTGCTCTAGCCATGCATGACATAACTTTCCTACACTTGCTGAGTACCCACGGTACTCAAACTTGCTTTTCTGTTGGTTTATATTGCTGCTCAGGTCAAGAGAATGATGTGGTGTTTAATGACCAAGACGTTGGTCCCGAAGAAGGATTCTAGGTTCACGGAGTCCCCCGGGCAACGCCTGTGACGGAGCCCCACAAGATTTATATTTTCGCTGCTGCTTTGTTTACATGTTATGAACTTATTATCGTCCATCGAGACGTATGCTATGTAAGACTTATTTATATTCGAACACCTGGCTTGTAATATGATGATGATTCACTATTTGTCATCACATGTATGAGAAAATGATCATGGCATACATGTGATATTCACTCGGTTGTTCTTCGGAGAAACCGGGTGTGACAGAAGTGGTATCAGAGCCAAGGTTGCCCGTATGAACGTGGACCTAGGTAGAAATGGACATATTTAAGGATCTTATTTTCTTAAAAACTATTTTACAAAAGTGTGGGTTGAAGGTGTTATTTAATGGGGTCACTTTATTCATCTTACCCCAACTTTTATTCAAAATACAATTTTTGTTTAACTCTTATCTAACTTAATTTTAAATGCTTTATGTTTTAGATGGTTTGCATGATCCGCACCGCTCGCAAGTCCACCGGAGGGAGAGTTCCTGTAGTTGCCCTTGCCTTAAGAGAGGAGAACCGTTCGGTGACGTACCACTCCTACGGGTTGGCAGTAGGAGGCTTGTTGCGCCGCCTTTGGCGTATGCTCCACGCTGCCGGCAATACGGGCAAGCTAATCATACACTACAGCTCCACCCGGACCATCCGTGAGAAGTGGGAAGAATGGAGTTCAGAAATGAGGATTATCCATGAAAATCAGCTGCTCAAGATCCACCTCTCTCCAGCTTGTCGGGCGACACAGGTCGATGCTGAGAAGGATGTCACCTGGGAGGCCATCACCTGCCAGAGTCACATCAACCGTCGCCACCTGGACAGGACTGAGTACATGTATGTCCTCCAGCGTGAGAGTGGTACAGTGGAGTACAAATACCCGCCAGTGCAGCAGGGGACTTCCCATGAGCACATGGACCTGTGCTTGGAGGATGCTGCTATGCTCAGCACTCGACTGCAGGAGTGTCAGCAGGAGCTTCAGGATGTACGTGACACCCTGAAGGAGACTGAGGCGTTGCTTCGAGCCAGCTTGAGGGCGAGAGAAAGAGGAGACGGGAATGAACTGTGTGTCACCGTGAATGACACCTGGACTCCTGACTCCCCAGACCGCCGGGCGAGCAGGCGTCGCCGCACCTCTCCACCAGCAGCTTCCTCACCCAAAGCGGAATCAGAGGGCAGCCACAATAATGAGGAAGACCCCGAAGAGCCAGCTCGTTCATATGAGTCGTTTAGAGTCCTTTCCCTTATTTCAACAGGTTATCGAGTAGTCGAGTCAATACCTTAGTTAATTGTGTGGTAATGTTTGGTGTGTGATGTGAGTTGTGGAAGCCATGGGCATTTGTCAACAACCTCGTCTTTAGGTTGATTTGCTTTGATGTGTGAACCCCTATGAATTAAGAGTGCATTTACTTTCGCGTGAGACGTGAAACCCTTAGAAAATGTTAACATAATAAGGCCTCAAAAGTTTAAGTTTCAACAAGCAAATTGGGAAGTTAATACGTAATGCTTTAAATTAACATTTGGTTGATCATTATAGATGGCCGGAAGAGGAAAGGGTCGTGGTGCCAACCCCGCCGACAACAACGATGAGGCCGGCAACCCTCATCTTTCTGGAGGACAAGACAGGGGTGGTCGCCGTGAAGGATCTGATCCTATCCACCAAATGCTTGAAAATCAGAATCAGCTCATCCAGAGTCTAACTCAAGTGGTGGCCAACTTGCACCAAGCTCCACCCCCACAAGCTGCGCCAGCCAACCAAGGTTGAGTGAGTTTCTAGGGACTCAACCTCCAAAGTTTGCAAGTGCTGCTGAACCTCTGGAGGCAGATGACTGGCTAAAGATCATTGAGAGCAAGATGAGGATCATACAATGCCAAGGGTATGAGAGGGTGTTGTTTGCCTCTCACCAATTGCATGGACCTGCTGCTGATTGGTGGACCGCTTACGTGGCAGCCCATCATGACCCTGAGAACATCACTTGGGAAGAGTTCAAGCGTAGTTTCCGCAACCATTACATACCAAGGGGTGAACTCAAAAACAAGAGAAAGGAGTTCTTGGGACTGCAGCAAAGAAACATGACTGTGAGGGAATACCTCACTAAGTTCACCCAACTATCCGATTATGCACCATGGGACATCGAAACTGATGAGCAAAAACAGAACTGTTTTGTGGAAGGACTTACTATGGAAATGCAGTGTGCAATGTCCTCTAACGAGTATGAAAGCTTCCAAAAGATGGTAGACAGAGCATTTGTCATGGAGAGGAAGCTGAAGGCCTTGGAAAATGAAAACAAGAGGAAGGCGGGATGGTCACACCAAGCCTCAGGTAGCAACACACGCCCACGTCTGATGCAGCAACCCGCAGGGCAGATGAGTCGTGCTGTGGTACCCTACTGAGCACCCAGAGGGTACAACCCGAATTTCAGGCTGTGACGCCCTCAATTCTGTGGAAAACCACGGAACCGAGAACTAATGCATATGTGTGCCCAGGATGTTCATCACACATACACATATGTTCCACAAACTGAATTCAGATTATATATTACCACGAATAACAGAGTTTATTACAATACCTCATGAGTCTTGGACTCATGTTCACAGCGGAAGTCTTATTTCTATGCAGCGGAAGTCTTTATTCTAATGCGGAAGCAATTCAACTAATGCGGAAGCAAATCTAAACAGAAGTGGCTCCATCTCTGATCCCTCCACAGGCAAGGTTGAGAATAGATCATACGCCATAATGCTCCACTTGGTCTTCATAGTAGGCTTCTCTTGCTGCTGATGATAAAGTAATAATGCAAGTTTGAGTACAATGATGTACTCAGCAAGTGCGGGAATAACACATGATATGCAGCTCATAAACAAGGTAGGTATAAAAAGGCTCATTTGCAGAAAAGCAAATTTATAAATTCATGATAAAACAGCAACTTATCTTTAAATAAATGTAATCCCATCACGTATTAAATTACCAACATACCTCCCTCGCTTTCCATGTTCCGCCCGAACATTAACCAACCTCATTCTTCCTCATGAATACCTCCTCGTATTTGCTACCATCTCACGAATACCTCCCCGTATTCGCTACCATCTCATCTCATAACACAACCTCATCTCACACTGAGACCCATCTCATGTCATGACCCAACAATCATGCAACCATCTCATCACCCGGACTCAACAGTCCCAATCCAAACCATAACCAAACCAATAACCATACCCCAAAACCTTCCCAATAACCATCCCAACTAATCATGGCAGTTTAGCCAGGTGCTCATGACCGTAAGCTCGGCTATCATGATAGTTTTATTAACTCTGCAGAGTTTGCACCTCTTTACCCACAAGTTTGTGATTTCGTCACCCGTCGGCGACTGCAGAACCTCCATTATACCAGTACCCGACCGTCGGTGTATGGTCAAGAGATCACAAAATAGCCTTTACAAAGGGGTTACTAGATGTATGGACTCACTAAGGTTTCACCGGCAGGCTAGAATCTCCAATTCTCCCACCCACGGGCCCCCTCTTGTGCCATGCAGTTCCTAGGGCAGTCCTCACTCGGCTCTCATTCCCCGCGCCTTCCACAGTCCATAACATTCTAGCGACTTACCTAATTACTCGACTAAGCCGCACCCATACTTGGCCTTGTGGTGGCACTGTTATCCTGGCATGTGCATGCATGAACTGGTCCTTAGATCTATGGCAAGTAAAACCACCATCTCATGCTACCTCATTCACAAAAACCCAGTCTTGCCTAGATCTCCCTCCGATCCATGTCCATTATTAACATCAGTTTCTCATTATCATTACGAGTGCAGTTAGCTAGACACATCTATCTCGCTTCGCAATCCCATGGACTCAGCGAAGGATAAAGCAAAAACCATACCCGACTCATAAACTTCCCAGGCGACAAGGGTGGTTTAACCAAAACTAGTAAACTCCTGTAAAAGGTTTCCCATCATGTTTGACTCAGTACACACACTTTTTCTCAAACAGAATAGTTTTACCCAAAACATAGGATCAGCATGGTCAAGGAGCACTTGCCTTGTTCTTGTGGTTCCGGTTGTTCTTGGATCTCAAAACCTGGTTGCTGCAGTTCCTCGTAGACAGCTCCCTGAGCTTGTCCTGCTAGGTAGGATCACGTGCATACAAGATTCACAGCAATCAATATCATGCACAAACCTTAAACTAGATGCAATGATGCATATGCATGCTATCCTATGACTTGTATGGACAGAGGTGTTCGAATCAAAGGTGGACGTGGCAATAATCTTGTCTCCTGATCATCAAGTGATCTATCCACGAGAAGGCTTCTGTTCGAAAGGAATCAAAGAACAGATGCAAGAAAACACAACGATATCGTAAGGTGGTATTGGGGCCTACCTTACGTTCCTCTCGGTCTTCGAGGTCCTCCTAAGACCGCTGGACTTTCCTCTGGCGATCTTCCTTGCCGCGCTCCGGCGATGGCTTTCTCGGCGGGTTGGGGCTAGGGCTCTAAGTTGTCGGCTCAGGAGTTGGAAAAGAAGTTTGTGGTTTTGGCCAGAGGTTCTGGATTCTATTTATAATCGGGAAGAGAAGAGTCCTAATCTGATTGTATCCCGAATAAGAGTCTTATTCAGATCGTCGTTGGATCCTATCATCTTATCATTAGGTGATTTGGTAACGTTGTGGAATTCAGGTCGGTTTCCTTTACGTACCGGTATTCTTACGCGTAACAGCCGTTCCAGAACTCGTTACCTTCTCGGCGATGAGCTCCGGAGGCTCCACGTGTCCTCCTGGTATCTCCTTCTCCGCAAAGACGAGCTCCGGTTGTGCCGCGTGTCAATCGACCGAGACCTCCCCTCCTTTGGAGCTGAGCTTCGCGCACGCCATGTGTTGGCGCCGGTCTTTCCTCTCTTTTTTATCCAGGGACATGCCCCGAGGTTGACACGTGTCTAGTAGCGAACAGACCTCCCGGAGATAAGCTCCGGTGGCGACACGTGTCCGATAGATCCAGACCTCTCGGAGATGGGTTCCGAGATCGACACGTATCCCGTGCGACTGGTCCTCTGACTTCCGCGAGGACTAGCTCCAAAGGTGACATATGTCCTACGAAAAATGCCTTTGCTTCTTCCGCAGAGGCTAGCTCCGTGGGCAACACGTGTCCCACAGGGTTGGACCTCTTTCCAATTGCGGAGGTGACCCCCGAGCCTGCCACGTAGCCAGTTTAGCGGCGGACCTCTCCCAACTTCTCGGGGATGAGCTCTGAACACGCCACGTGGCCTGCTGGCCGCGGAAGTTGCCTTCGGTGCTCTCTGAGAGCTTTATTGGCTATCCTTTTGATATTTGTCTCTGTTCCTTGTTTTCTTAAAATGTTTTCTTCTTCATTAAAACATGAACATATGCTGACACCCGAGATGAGGGTGTTACAAATCTACCCCCCCCCTTAAATTGAATCTCGCCCTCGAGATTCGTTAGTAGAACATAGATGGGGAAATTATGCCTTGATATCCTCTTCACGCTCCCATGTGGCTTCAGCTTCGGTGTGATGGCTCCATTGTACCTTGCACCATCGAAACACCTTGTTCCGGAAGACCCTTTCCTTTTCGTCCAAGATTCGGACAGGGTGTTCCACATAAGTCAGGTCCTTTTGAAGCTCAAGCTCTCCCATTGATACTTGTTCCTCTGGTACTCTCAAGCACTTCTTGAGTTAGGATACATGAAACACGTCATGTACGTCGGAGAGGTGGGTTGGGAGCTCTAGTTGATAGGCTACTTCTCCTCGCTTGTCCAAAATCCTAAATGGTCCGATGTAGCGAGGTGCTAGCTTGCCTTTGACGTTAAAACGCCGTTGGCCTCGGATACGCGACACCCTAAGATATACGAAGTCTCCTACTTCGAAGGTCAACTTCCTACGCCTATTATCCGCATAGCCTTTCTGTCGTGACTGAGCAGCCTTTAAGTTCTCCCGTACCGTTTGGACTTTCTTTTCAGCTTCTTGTAGTACTTCGGGTCCAAACACCTGGTTCTCTCCGGTCTCATTCCAGAACAGTGGCGTTCTACACCGTCTACCACATAAGGCTTCGAAAGGCGACATTTTCAAGCTAGCTTGATAGCTGTTGTTATAGGAGAATTCGGCATACGGTAAACATCTATCCCAATTACGCCCATGTTTCAAGGCGCAAGCTCTCAACATGTCCTCCAAAATTTGGTTTGTCCTTTCAGTTTGCCAATCCGTTTGTGGGTGATAGGCAGAGCTGAAATCCAGTCGTGTACCTATGGCTTTCTGCAGATTCCTCCAGAATCTAGAGGTAAACTGAGAACCTCAATCTGAGACTATCCTCCTCGGAACTCCGTGACGGCACACGATCTGTTCCATGTACAACTCTGCCAATTGTGCAATGTTGTAACTGGCCTTTACAGGGAGAAAATGGGCATTTTTCGTCAATCGGTCCACGATGACCCAGATGGAGTCGTATCCCGACTGAGTACGTGGCAATCCGACAATGAAAATCCATACTGATGTCCTCCCACTTCCATTCGGGTATTTTTAAAGGTTGCAACAATCCAGCGGGTCTTTGATGTTCGGCCTTCACCCGTTGGCATGTGTCACATAGGGCAACGTATTCGGCTATATCCCTCTTCATACCATCCCACCAATAACAAGTTTTCAAGTCCTTGTACATTTTGGTGCTTCCGGGATGTATGGAATAGGGGGAATCATGTGCCTCCTTCAATATCGTGTCGCGGAGGTGTCTTATGTTTGGCACACAAATCCTTTTTCCTAGCCAAAGCGTACCCTTTTCATCCTCCTTGAAATCCTTCTCTATTCCTTGTCGGATTCTTTCCTTGATCTCCTTGATTTCCTCGTCCGTTGCTTGGCCCTCTCTTATTTCTTGTTCCAATGAGGAGTGGATCTCTATTATTTCCATGTTACTCAAGAATCCGAGGTGTAACCGTTCGAACTCCTTACGTAGTTCGGGTGGTAGCTCCCGAACCGTGAGTTGATGACATGCTCCCTTTCTGCTCAATGCATCAGCTACTACATTGGCCTTCCCGGGGTGATAGTTGATTCCAACATCATAATCCTTGAAGAGTTCTAACCATCGACGTTGCCTCAAATTGAAGTCCGTTTGTGTGAATATGTACTTGAGGCTTTTATGATCCGTATAGATCTCACATCGATGACCAAGGATATAATGTCTCCAAATCTTTAATGCATGCACTACTGCTGCTAACTCCAAGTCATGTGTAGGATAGTTAAGCTCGTGCTTCTTTAATTGCCGTGAGGCATAGGCTACCACTTGTCCTCCCTGCATGAGCACACATCCGAGCCCCTGTCTGGATGTGTCACAATATATGTCAAAGCTCTTGCTTATGTCTGGCAATACCAGAACCGGTGCTGTGGTTAGCCTTTTCTTGAGTTCCTCGAAACTTTCTTGGTAGGCTGGCGTCCATTGAAAAACGTTTCCCATCATTAGCAACTCCGTCATAGGTTTTGCTATCTTAGAGAAGTCTTTAATGAAGCGTCAATAGTATCCTGCCATCCCAAGGAAACTCCGAATATCCCTCACGCTCTTCGGTTGGTCCCACTTCAGGACATCTCTCACCTTTCCAGGATCAACCGATACCCCTTCCTTGGAGATAATGTAGCCTAGGAAAGATATTTCCTTTAGCCAAAATTGACACTTGTTGAGCATGGCATACAATTGATGCTCACGCAACTTCTGCAGGGTCAATTTCAAATCTTCTTCATGCTCCTTTCAGCACATTGGATTACTCCATTGTGCTTGCTTAGCCAATCCAATTCCGAGTATGATGTCAATCCCTTGGGAGTCCAAGACAATAAGGTTGTCAAGGAAGTCTACCCCCCTTATTTTAAGGCTTACTTTAGGACATACTATATTAGTCCTCATTTCTCCTCCGGGAGAATTAACTAACATAGCACATTCTAAGTGGGATACGGGTAGATGATGTTTGTTAACATATTTGGATGATATGAAGGAATGCGATGCTCTAGAATCAAATAAGATGGTGGCTGGATTGGAGTTGGCAAAGAACATACCAATTACGGCGTCCTCAGCCTGTTGTGCTTCCTCAGCAGTGACATGGTTCACGTGGCCGCGAGCATAATTCTGCTGTCCACGGTTCCCTTGATTGTCTCCTCTGTTCGGTCGCGGGTTCTGCTTGGGCACGTTACCTTGCTGTCCAGGGCCTCTCCTCGGGCACTGGTTCACGAAGTGGCCTACCTCCCCGCATGCAAAGCATGCCCTGTTGCCTACGGCAGCAGGTGCGTTGGGGCGGGGGTTTTGAACAGGGGCGCCGTTGTTAGGTCGGGGCGCAGGAGGCATGGGCACGCGAGGTGCTGAAGCAACGAGTTGTTGCTGTGGTGGCTGACCAGGGCGGTATGCAGGAGTGGTAGATCCATACTGCGGTGCAGGGGGCATGTACCTAGGTCGTACGTTGCTCCCTTGGGGCTGGTATGGCATCTTCCTCTTGCACCCTCGCTCGATCTCTCGGATCTTGTTTTCAACTACCATGGCCTTGTCAACCAGCTTCTGGAAGCTTACGTAGTCATTGTTGAGGAGCTGAACCTGGATCTAATTGTTCAACCCTCTCATGAACAGGTATTGCTTCCTCTGATCTGAGTTGACATCTTCAGGGGCATACCGGGACAGTTGTATGAACTTGTTGAGATACTCATTCACACTTTTCTGCCCTTGGCGGAGACCTTCGAACTCCTGCCTTTTGAGCATCATCACACCAGCAGGGATGTAGTGAGAGCGGAAACTTTCCTTGAACTCAGTCCAAGTGATTGTCTCCGGGTTGGCATGAGCGTTGCTCAGGGCATCCCACCAGTCAGCAGCGGCTCCCGTAAGTTGGTGCGACGCGAAGAGAACCTTCTCTCGGTCATTGCACTGAACAATGGAAAGCTTTTTCTCCATGGATTTTAACCAATCATCGGCCTTCATGGGATCACTAGCTTGAGCAAAGGTGGGGGGTCGAGTTCTCATGAACTCTCCCAACCTGTTATGAGCCGGCGGTGGTGGTGGAGGTGGTGCCGGAACGGGGTTTTGGTTGGCCTGCAATTGACCCAAAGTTTGGATCATGGTTTGCATAAGCTGGTTTTGCATGGCCATCAACCTTTCTAGATGGTTTTCGCCAGCTCCTGGGTTAGCAGGAACTTCATCATGGTCATCCTCCTAGACGTTCCTTCGGTCGGCGTTTCCTCTCACCATCTGTGAGAGAGATCGAAATAGAATAGGATGTTAGAAGGTTAGGTAGATTCCCTCTAACTATATGCATCAAGGTGAGTTGGACTATGTATATATTAGCCCATATGAGGATGTGAGCAAGTGCCGAGACATATCACACCTCTTTCTTCTTACGTGTGGATATGGACAATATTTTTGAGACGTCCCACCACTCACACTAAGCACACAATCACAAATAATCATCACAAGGGCCCACACAACTCCTATTCAAGGATGGTTTCCTATGTCAAGGTGGGTTTAAAGGCCAATCTAAGCTATTCACCCTAGGACGCTTGTGACTTCTATCTAGGGGTGTAACCCGTGGCTCTATTATCTATCTATGGTTTTCTATCTAGGCGTGTAACCTACTGTCAACCCGTGGCTCTGATACCAATCTGTGATGCCCTCAATTCTTTGGAAAAGCACGGAACCGAGAACTAATGCATATGTGTGCCTAGAATGTTCATCACACATACATATACGTTCCACAAACTGAATTCAGATTATATATTACCACGAATAACAGAGTTTATTACAATACCTCATGAGTCTTGGACTCATGTTCACAGCGGAAGTATTATTTCTATGCACCGGAAGTCTTTATTCTAATGTGGAAGCAATTCAACTAATGCGGAAGCAAATCTAAACAGAAGTGGCTCCATCTCTACTCCCTCCACAGGCAAGGTTGAGAATAGATCATATGCCATAATTCTCCACTTGGTCTTCATAGTAGGCTTCTCTTGCTGCTGATGATGAAGTAATAATGCAAGTTTGAGTGCAATGATGTACTCAGCAAGTGCGGGAATAACACATGATATGCAGCTCATAAACAAGGTAGGTATAAAAAGGCTCATTTGCAGAAAAGCAAATTTATAAATTCATGATAAAACAGCAACTTATCTTTAAATGAATGTAATCCCATCGTGTATTAAATTACCAACCTACCTCCCTCGCTTTCCATGTTCCACCCGAACATTAACCAACCTCATTCTTACTCACGAATACCTCCTCGTATTCGCTACCATCTCACGAATACCTCCCCGTATTCGCTACCATCTCATCTCATAACACAACCTCGTCTCACACTGAGACCCATCTCATGCCATGACCCAACAATCATGCAACCATCTCATCACCCGGACTCAACAGTCCCAATCCAAACCATAACCAAACCAATAACCATACCCAAAAACCTTCCCAATAACCATCCCAACTAATCATGGCAGTTTAGCCAGGTGCTCGTGACCGTAAGCTCGGCTATCATGATAGTTTTATTAACTCTGCAGAGTTTGCACCTCTTTACCCACAAGTTTGTAATTTTGTCACCCGTCGGCGACTGCAGAACCTCCATTATACCAGTACACGACCGTCGGTGTATGGTCAAGAGATCACAAAATAGCCTTTACAAAGGAGTTACTAGATGTATGGACTCACTAAGGTTTCACCGGCAGGCTAGAATCTCCAATTCTCCCACCCACGGGCCCCCTCTTGTGCCATGCAGTTCCTAGGGCAGTCCTCACTCGACTCCCATTCCCCGCGCCTTCCACAGTCCATAACATTCTAGCAACTTACCTAATTACTCAGCTAAGCCGCACCCATACTTGGCCTTGTGGTGGCACTGTTATCCTGGCATGTGCATGCATGAAGCGGTCCTTAGATCTATGGCAAGTAAAACCACCATCTCATGCTACCTCATTCACAAACCCAGTCTTGCCTAGATCTCCCTCCGATCCATGTCCATTATTAACATCAGTTTCTCATTATCATTACGAGTGCAGTTAGCTAGACACATCTATCTCGCTTCCCAATCCCATGGACTCAGTGAAGCATAAAGCAAAAACCATACCCGACTCATAAACTTCCCAGGTGACAAGGGTGGTTTAACCAAAACTAGTAAACTCCTATAAAAGGTTTCCCATCATGTTTGACTCAGTACACACACCTTTTCACAAACAGAATAGTTTTACCCAAAACATAGGATCAACATGGTCTAGGAGCACTTGCCTTGTTCTTGCGGTTCCGGTTGTTCTTGGATCTCAAAACCTGGTTGCTGCAGTTCATCGTAGACAGCTCCCTGAGCTTGTCCTGCTAGGTAGGATCACGTGCATACAAGATTCACAGCAATCAATATCATGCACAAACCTTAAACTAGATGCGATGATGCATATGCATGCTATCCTATGGCTTGTATGGACAGAGGTGTTCGAATCAAAGGTGGACGTGGCAATGATCTTGTCTCCTGATCATCAAGTGATCTGTCTATGAGAAGGCTTCTGTTCGAAAGGAATCAAAGAACAGATGCAAGAAAACACAACGATATCGTAAGGTGGTATTGGGTCCTACCTTACGTTCCTCTCGGTCTTCGAGGTCCTCCTCAGACCGCTGGGCTTTTCTCCGGCGATCTTCCTTGCCGCGCTCCGGCGATGGCTTTCTCGGTGGGTTGGGGCTAGGGCTCTAAGTCATCGTCTCAGGAGTTGGAAAAGAAGTTTGTGGTTTCGGCCAGAGGTTCTGGGTTCTATTTATAATCGGGAAGAGAAGAGTCCTAATCTGATTGTATCCCGAATAAGAGTCTTATTCAGATCGTCGTTGGATCCTATCATCTTATCTTTAGGTGATTTGGTAACGTTGTGGAATTCAGGTCGGTTTCCTTTACGCACCGGTATTCTTACGCGTAACAGCCGTTCCAGAACTCGTTACCTTCGCGGCGATGAGCTCCGGAGGCTCCACGTGTCCTCCTGGTATCTCCTTCTCCGCAAAGACGAGCTCCGGTTGTGCCGCGTGTCAATCGACCGAGACCTCCCCTCCTTTGGAGGTGAGCTTCACGCACGCCACGTGTTGGCGCCGGTCTTTCCTCTCTTCTTTCTCCAGGGACATGCCCCGAGGTTGACATGTGTCTAGTAGTGAACAGACCTCCCGGAGATAAGCTCCGGTGGCGACACGTGTCCGATAAATCCGGACCTCTCGGAGATGGGTTCCGAGATCAACACGTATCCCGTGCAACTGGTCCTCTGACTTCCGCGAGACTAGCTCCGAAGGTGACATGTGTCCTACGAAAAATGCCTTTGCTTCTTCCGCAGAGGCTAGCTCCGTGGGCAACACGTGTCCCACAGGGTCGGACCTCTTTCCAATTGCGAAGGTGACCCCCGAGCCTGCCACGTAGCCAAATTAGCGGCGGACCTCTCCCAACTTCTCGGGGATGAGCTCCGAACATGCCACGTGGCCTGCTGGCCGCGGAAGTTGCCTTCGGTGCTCTCTGAGAGCTTTATTGGCTATCCTTTTGATATTTGTCTCTGTTCCTTCTTTTCTTAAAATGTTTTCTTCTTCATTAAAACATGAACATATGCTGACACCCGAGATCAGCACCAGCACAGCCGCAGCGTCAGTTTGTACAGCAGCCTCGTCCCACATATCAACCTCGACCAGCAGTGCAAGGACCACAGAATCAACCCCAAGACAACAAAGGCCAGGCACCTAAGGTTAGGGTGCAATGCTTCAACTGTGGTGAAGTGGGGCACTACGCCCATAAGTGCCCAAGGAAGAAGCCCATGCAGCCACAACAGCAGAATGTGATGCGAGGACGGGTGAACCACGTGACCATGGAGGAAGTGCAAGAGGCACCTGACGTGGTAATTGGTAAGTTTCCTGCCAATTTACACATTGCAACCCTGTTGTTTGATTCTGGTGCTACCCACTCGTTCATTGCTCAAGGGTTTGTTAAGAGGCATGATCTAGCAACAACACAAATGAACCATATGCTAGCAGTGAACTCTCCAGGGGAGAAATAAGGACAATACAAATGTGTACCAAGGTGGATCTAGACATTAATGGGGTAGTATTTACTGCAAACCTCATAGTGATAGACATTATTTTGGGTATGAATTGGTTGACCAAACATAAGGGAATCATCCATTGTTCGACAAGGATGGTGGAACTAACTCACCATAGTGGCACAAGAGTGAAGTTCATAACTGTACAAAACCCTAGGAGGGACCTTAAACTCAATCAAGTTGAGGTGGAAGTGGAGTAGATCAGGATCATCAGGGAATATCCAGATGTTTTTCTGGAGGAGTTGCCAGGTATGCCCCCCGATCGTGAAGTGGAATTCGGGATTGAGCTAGTGCCTGGAACAGCCCCGATATACAAGGGACCTTATCGGATGGACTCCAAACAGCTGGAAGAACTCAAGGAACATTTAAGAGAATTGACAGAAAAAGGGTATATTCGTCCTAGTTCCTCACCATGGGGAGCTCTGGTAATATTTGTGCCCAAGAAGGACGGAACCCAAAGGTTATGCGTAGACTACCGTGCTTTGAATGAAGTAACCATCAAGAACAAGTACCCATTACCCCGCATTGAAGACTTATTTGATCAATTGAGGGGAGCTTGTGTGTTCTCAAAAATTGATCTCAGGTCGGGATACCACCAACTTAAGATAAGACAAACCGACATTCCAAAGACAGCTTTCGTATCTCGGTACGGGCTGTATGAATACACCGTCATGCCTTTCGGGTTAACTAATGCCCCGGCATACTTCATGTATCTCATGAACACGGTATTCATGGAATATCTGGACAAATTTGTGGTGGTTTTCATTGATGACATTCTCGTCTTCTCCAAAGATGAAGAAGAACATGAGGTACATCTAAGGTTAGTGTTGCAAAAGCTGAGAGAACACCAACTATATGCCAAGTTGAGCAAGTGTGAGTTTTGGCTGAAGAGAGATCCCTTCTTAGGACATATAATCTCGGAGGGAGGAATCTCCACAGATCCCGCCAAGATCGAGGATGTGCAGAAGTGGAAGACCCCTGAAAATGTCGGGGAAGTTCGAAGCTTCTTAGGATTGGTTGGGTATTATCGACGGTTTATCGAGGGTTTCTCCAAGATTTCGGGACCCCTCACCAAATTGTTGGAGAAGGGAACCACATTCACATAGACACCGCAGTGTGAGACGAGTTTTGAAGAGCTGAAGAAAAGATTGACAACAGCCCCAGTGCTAGTTATGCCAGATATGCAGAAGAACTTTTCGGTGTACCGCGATGCCTCTGGAAACAGGTTGGGATGTGTTCTCATGCAAGAGGGGCATGTCGTGGCTTATGCATCCCGGCAGCTCCGAAAACACGAGAAGAACTATCCTACACATGACCTAGAGCTAGCTGCGATAGTACACGCGTTGAAGATTTGGCGGCATTACTTGATGGGGAAGAGGACAGAGATATATACGGATCATAAGAGCTTAAAGTACATTTTCACACAGCCAGATCTCAACCTCAGACAAAGGAGATGGTTAGAGCTAATCAACGACTTTGATGTGGGCATCAACTATCATCCTAGGAAAGCGAACGCCGTGGCAGATGCTTTAAGCCGGAAGGTGCAGGTCAATAGGTAGAGCTTAAAGGACATGCCTACAGAATTTAAGGAAGAGGTTATAAAACTCAATCTATGTCTGGTGAATAGTGGTGAGGCCATCGCCATGGAAATGGACTCCACATTAGAGAAAGACATACGCAATGGTCAGAAGAATGACGAGAAGATACAAGAAATTAGAGAACTCATCAAGGATACTAAAGCCCCTGGGTTCAGAGAGGATGAACAAGGTACGGTGTGGCACGGGAAAAGAATCTGTGTGCCTGAAGTGAAGGAGATCCGTGAATTGATTTTCAAGGAGGCTCATGATTCTGACTATTCCATTCATCCTGGGAGTACGAAGATGTATCATGACCTCAAGAGCAGGTATTGGTGGTATGGCATGAAGCGAGATGTCACGGAACATGTTGCCCTATGTGACACATGTCAGTTGGTGAAAGCAGAACATCAACGACCCGCGGGATTATTGCAACCACTCAAAGTGCCTGAATGGAAATGGGAAGAAATCAGTATGGATTTCATAGTGGGACTACCCAGGACCCAATCGGGATATGATTTGATATGGGTCATCATCGACAGCCTAACCAAGGTAGCTCATTTCATCCCCGTGAAAGAAAGCTACAGCGGATCCAAATTGGCGGAATTGTACATGTCAAGGATGGTGTGTTTCCATGGAGTGCCAAAGAGGATAGTGTCAGATCGAGGGACACAGTTCACCTCAAGGTTCTGGCAGAAGTTACATGAAACCATGGGAACCCATCTAAATTTTAGTTCTGCCTATCACCCCCAGACTGACGGGCAGACGGAAAGAACCAATCAGATCCTTGAGGATATGCTGAGAGCATGTGCGCTCAAGAACAATAGGAGTTGGGGTAAGAACTTACCGTATGCGGAGTTCTCCTATAACAACAGCTATCAGGTTAGTATGAAGATGTCACCATTTGAGGCTTTGTATGGGAGAAAGTGCAGAACTCCACTATTTTGGAACCAAACCGGGGAAAGTAAAGTGTTTGGGCCCGAGGTACTACAAGAAGCCGAGGCGAAAGTGAGGGAAATCCGCAACAACTTGAGGATAGCACAGACATGACAAAAGAGCTATGCCGATATACGGAGAAGAGAGCTTGTTTTCAACGTGGGGGACTATGTCTATCTCAAGGTGTCCCCTATCCGAGGACTTTGTCGGTTCAAGGTGAAAGGGAAGTTATCACCTTGATACATCGGACCCTTTCAGATTCTGGAGAGGAAAGGCGAAGTGGCATATCAACTCGAACTACCGGCTCGCCTATCGGATGTGCACGATGTATTCCATGTGTCACAGCTCAAGAAATGTCTGAGGACGCCTGAAGAGATGTTACCCATGAATGAGGTTGACGTAGGAGACGATCTGTCTTATGCCGAGCAACCGGTCAAGGTTTTGGAGACAATGGAACGCCTCACAAGAAATAAAAGAATGCAGATGTGCAAGGTTCAGTGGAAGCATCACTCGGAAGAGGAAGGCACATGGGAGCGAGAAGACGAGCTTAAGGCACAGTTTCCGGAATTGTTTTCCTAGAACCACCAATCTCGAGGACGAGATTTCTTTTAAGGGGGTAGAGTTGTAACACCCCAAAACCTGTTAAAGAGGGGAATTTAAAATTTTTGGACGTATTGCATGTGGTGCAGAAATTCAAATTCAAACTGGAATTCAAATTCAAATCAGAACAGAAAATAAAAGGAAAAAGAAAAAGAAAAACCCCACCGGCCAGTGGGCCGAAACCCACCAGCCGGCCCAATCCCCCGCGCCAGCACAAGACCGCGCGCCCCCTCTCTTCCTCTCACTGACACGCGGGGCCTGCGTGTCATCTCCTACCTCCCGCGCGCCCCCAACCGACCGGATTCCCCCCCCCTGCGCCCGATCGCAACCGAACTCCGGAAACCCGCGCCCCCAGCCCGACTCCCGGTCCCGGACGACTCCAACTCGATCCCTATAGACCGCTGCCCTCCCTCGCCTATATAAACGCCGACAATCGCCCTGTTTCCCTTCCCCCCCCCCCCCGATCGGCTGTTCTTCTCTCCGGTGAGAACCGAAGTTTCTACAGCCGATATCTTTTGATCCTTGCTCAAATTCCCTGATCTAACATGCTGATCACGTTCCACCGCCGCCGGGGAGCCCTGCAGGTGAAGGAAACGAAGTGTCTTGCGCCCCAACGCCCCCCCCCCCCCCCGACGTGCACCGAAGATCGTCGCCGTTGAAGCTCGCCACTGACCGACTTCCAGGACCTCCGAGTGCTGGAAAACCCCTCGGTGAGCATCCCCTAACCCTCCGCAGCCGATCCATGCAAAAAGGTGCGAGTTCTAACGTGTAGCGGCAAAAGCCGAGGCTGCGCCGGCGAGATCGCCATCCCCCGCCGCCGCGCGACGCCGCGCGCGCGGGCTGGCTCCGGCCAGGGCGACGTGGCCCCTTGAGGGCCGTCTATTTTAAATCGCACGGTAGAATTAAACCCGCGCGTACCGGTTCGGCGATCTAATCTGAGCCGTCTATTTTAAATCGGACGGTCCACATCAGCCCCGCGTTATAAAGGCCGGGATTCTTACGCGCTACCCCCTGGGGATCTCGGAAAATACGAGCTAGCCCTGGAAACTTCTGATCTAGCCCCTGGAACTTCAGAAATTCGTGTAAATTCATTTAAAAATCAGTTTTAGCCCCTGGACTTAATAAAAATTACCCCTCTGTTATGTGTAGTTAGACCCCTGGAGATTTATGAAATAGCAAATTAGACCCTGCAGCATGGTGGATTTACCTTTTTGACCCTATATGATATTAAATTCAGAAATTTGAATATGTGACTAGGATTTAAATTTAAAAGGTAAGGCAAACACATGTGCAAAATTCAAATTTAAACTCTCCTAGCACTTGGAAAACTTTAGAATGAGTTAAAAATAGATTTTAGGCTGAAATGAAATCTGTCTAAATGTTGTTCATATTTATTAGTTCTAGAAACACATTTTTAGGCTAGGAAATAATTCTGAAAACTGATAAAATAAATTTAAATTAGTTCACATCAGAGGAGAAGTTCAAAAATATATTATTTAATATTTTAGATCAGAACCTATTCTGTTTAGATGATGTGTCTTACTATTTTCATAATAAAGTTCACTTTTAGGCATAGAAAATAAATCTGAAAAATATAGGAAAATAAGTATGCATAATTAGAAAACGATAAATGAGTTCTCCAAATCCAAAAGTTTCAATTTAGGATTTTGTAGAAGATCTGAAAACCTATTTGGAATAGGAAATTACCTTTCATGCAAACTTGGTAGTTAAGAAATGTATTAATTCAATATAAAGAAATTGTTCAAATTGGAAATTCATAATATAGTGTGCAAACAGAAATCTGAATACAAAAGCTTAGAAATCATATACATATGTTTAAAAGTGCATGTAGGCCAAAAATCAAAACATGTAGAGTAACCACAACACTTAGAAATGTGAATGACTTTTATAGGTATGTATGTGTGGTTTGTATGAAGTGAAAGTGTGAACTATGTCTTATGGATTGTTGCTTTCTTTTGCTATGTGTATTGGCATGAGTAGAACCTGCCCCAGAGCAAGTTCTCCCCTTCCAAGACCAAGACTTTCCATTCCCAGAGCAGCAGGAAGAAGGCAAGTGTCCTTGACCACTTTGATCCTATGCTAGGATGTGTAGATAGAATTATTTGCATTGTCAATTGAAATATGAAACCCATGCTAGGAAGTTTCCCTAGAATTGCATTACCTTGTTTCCTTGTAGCTTGGGTTGGGATTTATTTTATAATGTCATTTATTTATATGCTTATGCTTAGCCATGCTTAGAATGGGATAATTGGGATATGAGATCATCAATTTATTTACCTTACTCTTGAATGAGATATTATGAGTTATGTAGAGGTAGGGATCGAGGCAAGTTTGATGATTTGGTTGGTGCTGGGTGCACGAGACTCGGGTTTGTGTTTAGTACTTGCCTGGATCCTAAGGGCCGGTTCATGGAGCATGTAACCTGGCTTTACCGTGCCAACCACATGCTGAGATGGGGCAGCTTGGCCAATTAATTAGGTGTATCCCCGGCGTAGTATGGGTGTGTTGGATGGTGCGGGGAATAGGTGTCAGCTGGACTACCATATGAACCGCAAGGCTCAAGAGGGGGCCACTACAGCAGGGTTGGAGCCTCTTGTATGCTGTTAGGGGTGAAACCTCAGTGGGCCCACGCTCGTCGGGAATCCCTTTGTAAAGGCTTTCTAGTGATCTCCTGGCTACACACCTGGGAAGTGTGAACGTGGTTCGCGGCCACTGGCATAATGGAGGTTCTTTTAGTCCACCTGGCAACGGGGGATGAAATCACTACATGTGGGTACAGTGGTGTAAACTCTGCAGAATCAAAACTGTCATGACAGTCGTGCTCACGGTCAAGAGCAGCTTGGACTTATTCATGATTAGAGGATGATGAATTGGGAAGTTGTGGAAGTTAAGCGGGAAGCTTAACATTGGAGATGAGACTATGTTTATTTGATAATGATGATGGGTTGAGGGATTGGGACCATTTCACCTATGTAGTAATGTAGGTGCTTAATAAGCTAAGGTGATAGGTAATAATTTTGTAGTGCTTTAACCATGAGTTCAACCTCTCCTTGCTCTAGCCATGCATGACATAACTTTCCTATACTTGCTGAGTACCCACGGTACTCAAACTTGCTTTTCTGTTGGTTTATATTGCTGCTCGGGTCAAGAGAATGATGTGGTGTTTAATGACCAAGACTTTGGTCCTGAGGAAGGATTCTAGGTTCACGGAGTCCCCTGGGCAACGCCTGTGACGGATCCCCACAAGATTTATATTTCCGCTGCTGCTTTGTTTATATGTTATGAACTTATTATCGTCCATCGAGACGTATGCTATGTAAGACTTATTTATATTCGAACACCTGGCTTGTAATATGATGATGCTTCACTATTTGTCGTCACATGTATGAGAAAATGATCCTGGCATACATGTGATATTCACTCGGTTGTTCTTCGGACAAACCGGGTGTGACAGTTAGTGAATAAGCAATTAAAACCCATGACACATAATTGAGATATGGATAAAAGATTATAATCTAGTGACTCCACATGCATGACATTTGAAATGGTGTGTTGTGAAGAAATGGAGATTTTACCTATACCTAGTACCCTTCCTTGGCTATTGTGACCGAAATAAATACCTTGACTTGGATCATTGGTTTCTTCATACTCTACAAACATTTTTCTCGCTCCGGTCAAATGGTTGGTGCAGCCACTATCGAACACCCACTTTGTGCCGCCAGAGGAGTATGCCTACAAAACAAGTTTAGCCTTTAGTTTTAGGTACCTAAGCTTGGTTGGGTCCTTTAAGGTTAGTGACAAGAGTTTTGGGCACCCATATACAAGGCTTTGGGCTCTTGCGTAGTGGTCCAACATATTTTGCAAAGACATACCCAAATTTGCTTTTCATTAATACATAGGATGCATTAAAATCATGGAATAGTGTTAGGTTGTTATTCTTAGCACTACTAGCATCTTTAGTATATTTATCAAATTTTGTCATTTTAGTAGAAGTAGAGATATGACATTTATTCATAGTTTTGTATGATCCTTCTTTCAAAAAGGCTATAAGCATCTTGTCACTCTTAGATATGTTTGTATTTTGCTTTGCTTTTCTTGAATAGCCAAGACCATCTTTGATCAAAGGAGACCTTGCAATTGAGTATACACTGCGTGCATACTTAATCTTCTCCTTGTCAAAGATGCTACTCTTACGTGCACTCTTTGCTATGTTAAGTTTCTTCTTTGAATTAGGTTTAGGTTTTGCACATTTGCAGATTTCAGTGTTTAACTCTAAACTAGACAAGTTTGAGCTTGTTGAGGGGAGAGAAATAACATTTGACTTGAGAGTTGTGAATTATGCTTCAAGATTCTTGTGAGCTTTGTTCAAACTCACAAGCTCATCTTGGAGCACAACATTCGAACTCTTGAGACTTGAAGGTCTCCTTGCATTCCGCAAGTTCAAGTGCCATGTTTTTCTCCCTCTCAAGCTCGAGGAGATTCTCAAGGTCAATATTCTTTTGCTTCTCCTCGAAAAGCAAATCCTCTTGTCTCTCAAGAAGTTCCTCCTTATCTAAGATTTCATCAAATAGTTTTGTCATTTTAGTTAGTGCATTTTTACTCAATCCTTGGAACAAATACTCATTTTCACTACCACTATCAAAGTCTTCATCCTTAATAGAATGCAAGGAGAGTTTAGTTTTTACCTTTCGCTTTCCCTCCTTTGCCATGAGACATGTGTGGTTTGAGCTTTTCCATTCCCCCTTGTTGGGTAGGAGAGTCTTCTTCCTTGTTGGCTTCTTGATGGCGACGGTTGCCCCCACCTATTCATCATCGGAGGAGGACTCATCATTGGAGTCCCATTCTTTGCCAACATGAGCGTTCCCATGTGTCTTCCTCTTCTTGAATATCCTCTTCTCTTGTGACTTTTCATCCTTATTCATTTTCTTCTTGTCTTCTTCCCTTTCATATGGGCAATTGATAATGTAATGCCCATACTCGCCGCAGTTGTAGCATGCTTTCTTGTTTCTTGACTTGCCTTTATCCTTGCCTATGCTCTCATTGCTTGGTCCTCTTCTTCTCTTCATCATCCTTCTGAATTTCTTGATGAAAAAGGCCAACTCCTCATCATCCATATCGGTGCTCTCTTCTTCACTTTCCTCCTCATCACTTGAGACTTGTACTTCTTTGTTCTTGGCCTTGGGTGATGCTTTGAGAGCAATCCCCTTTTTCTTGGTGGATGTAACTTGGCAAGATCGTTGACGTGACGTGCTTCCATCTCCATCATCTCATGATTGATGATTTTGCCAAGCACCTCATCCGGAGTCATTTTGTGGAAGTTTGGACTCTCTCGGATGAGTGTGCAAAGCGTCACATTGCGAGGCATGAAGGCTCTTATCATCCTTTTGACTACCTCATGGTCTGTCCACTTCTTACAACTGTATGCTCTACTCTTATTTATGAGAGTCTTGAGTCGGTTGTACATCTCTTGAGGGGTCTCGTCATCTTCCATGACAAATCTCCCAAGCTCCCCCTCAATCATCTCAATCTTTGCTCCTCGGACAGAGCGGTTGCCTTCATGAGAAATTTTGAGGGTATCCCATATTTCTTTGGCTTGTTCCAACCCATCCACCTTGTTGAATTCTTCTTGGCTCAAGGAAGAGTTGAGTACGGCTGCTGCTTGAGCATTGCGGTGGATGAGTTGCTCTTGCTCCAGTGTAAGTTCTTCATCATCCACGGGGATATCTACACCTGTGCAACAATGTGCCAAAGTGTGGGGTTGAGAGAAATAAGGTGCGGTTTCATATTGTGTTTCCATATTGTGTAGTTTGTTCCATCAAAGTGTGGAGGTTTGCCTAAGGGAATAGATAAGTAATTTGTGTGCGAATTTAAACGCTCATAGTTAAAAGGATATCGAGTGTAGTCTTCTTCGGGCTTCTTGAGTTTCTTTTATTTCTCAAGTCTCCTCCTTCTAGCTTCATCTTTTGCCTTTTGAATAAAGATTGGCAAGATGCCTCACTTCTTCATCTTCGTCGTCAGTCTCCAAGTCGAAGGGAGGGAGCCTTGGCATGTCCTTGATTGGGTTGACGCCCTTGTGAGGTGAGAACTTGAGCCCTTCACCGCTGTGGGTATTGTTCTCACCGGCACCGGTGGTGTCGACGGGCGGTAAGTCCTTCTTGCCGTTTTCCCCCATCTCCTTTCCAAGCGGTTAAGCTTTTGAGAGAATTAGGCTCTGATACCAATTGAAAGTTGCCTAGAGGGGGTGAATAGGCGGAAAATCTGAAATACGGCGTAATAAAAATGATTAGTTCACAGAGTATAGACTAGTTCGGTCTTGAGGGGGACTAGTCCGGTAACAGAGAATTTTAGTTCAACAAGACAAGGACACAATATTTATCACGTGGTTCATCTCCACAAAGAAGCTTACGTCCATGTTGAGGAGTCCACCAAGGACTAGGTTGCTCTCAACCTTTCTCTCACCAAGCCACTACCAAGGTCGGCTTGTTCTTCCACTATATCACAAATGCTTCACAATATATCCTGGGACAACTCACAACTTGAGGCTCCCACGAGAACTCAGCTCAAAGCACTTACAAACCAATGCCCTCAACAGCACACTTCCCACTCAGTACTATAGAATCAACCAAGAGCTCTATGGTGCACAATCCCCTTCTTCTTCTCTTCCCGAAACTCACAAACCCTCAAGAATCACACTTAGGGCTCCAAGAATCTGAAGAGAGCAGACTAGAAAAGCTCTAGGAAGGCTATTTCGGCGTTAGGGTGCTTGTCTCTTACTTTGAGGCCCGGGCAACCCCCTTTTATAGAGGTCCCAGGAACTAGCCGTTGCCAACTGCAAAAGTCCGGACTAGTCCGCCTTTTGACACCGGACTAGTCCGGCCTGCGGGGACCGATGACATCACTCTTCACCTACTAAACGGTCAGATTCTACCAACTAAACAGTCAGATTCTATCAACTAAACGGTCACATTCCACGAACTACTTTGGTCCACAATAGACTAGTCTGATCTCACACAGAAACCATTGTTCCGGTTAAGAACGTACAAGTCTGGTCCACCGGACTAGTCCGGCCTCCAAGGGTGGAAAAGTCCGTCCATCCAAGACTTAGTTCATTCAGCTATTTCCATGTCCCAAACAGACTAGTCCGACTCACATAGGAATAGTCCGATCTCACACAGAACCTCCTGTTCCGGTTGGAAATGGACTAGTCTGAACCTGCGGACTAGTCCGACCTCAAAGAGCGGACTAGTTCGGTCCTTCAGGACTTAGCTCCTGAAGAGCTCAGACACTCTCTCCATGGACTAGTCCGTCCCCAGACAGACAAGTCCAAACTCACAAAGAAACTCTTGTTCCGTCCTACATCGGATCAGTCCGATTCTTCGGACTAGTCTGGCCTTCCACCTCGGACAAGTCTGAACTCACACAGAAACTCTTGTTCCGTTCTATATCGGATTAGTCCGATTCTTCGAACTATTACAGCCTTCCACCCCGGACAAGTCCAAACTCACACAGAACCTCTTGTTCCGTTCTACATCAGATCAGTCTGATGTACCGGACTAGTCCGGCCCTCCAGCCCGGACAAGTCCGGCCCTATTCCCAGGGCTATCCCAATTCTTCACTCTACTCAACCTAAACTCAGACTATGAGCTCTTAGGTGATTCTCAGCACTTTACTCTATGATCACACTCATACTCAAAGGCTAAACTCAACACAAAAGGATTAAAAACCCTACATCCTATTCTTCTTGTGCATTTGCCATATTCTCCTCTTTTCCTATTTGAGTGTATCCATCTTTGTAGATTTCTTAATCATCTGTACTCACACTTGCAATGCTCATTAGTCCCTTAAGTGTTGTCATTAATCATCAAAACCCACGGGGAATTAGCCTAGATGCACTTTCAGTACGTGTGAATTGTTACTTAGTGCATCCGCCACTACATTTGCCTTGCCAGGGTGATAATGGATCTCTATTTCATAATCTTTTATCAGCTCTAACCATCTTCTTTGCTTCATGTTCAACTCCTTCTGAGTGAATATGTACTTGAGGCTCTTGTGGTCGGTATATAAATGTACGAGGTTACCGAGTAGGTAATGCCTCCACATTTTTAGTTTGAGTACCAAGGCAGCGAGTTCCATGTCATGAGTTGGATAGTTTTACTCATGATTCCCGAGCTGCCATGGTCCATACGCGACCACTCTTCGATCTTGCATCGGCACACATCCGAGCCCAATGCTGGATGCATCACAGTACACATCGAATGGTTTTGTTGTGTATGGCTGCGTAAAAACCAGTGCTGATGTTAGGTTTTTCACTAAAGCCTTGAATGACGCTTCACATGCTGGACTCCAAACATATTTGGTAGCCTTCTTCAGCAGTTCGGTCATAGGCTTGGCAGTCTTTGAGAAGTTCGGAATGAACCTCCGATAATATCCCTCGAGTCTGAGGAAACCCCATACCTCATGAACAGACCTCGGGGACTTCCAATTCAGCACTTGTACAATTTTGCTCGGTTCTATAGCGATGCTCTCCACTGAGATAATATGTCTGAGGAAAAGTACTTGCGATATCCAGAATTTGCACTTGCTGAATTTCGCGTATAACTTGTGATCTCGCAGCCATTGCAAGACTATACGCAGGTGCTTCGCGTGTTCTTCCTCTGACTTGGAATAAACCAGGATGTTGTCGATGAAGACCACAACGAACTTGTCCAGCTCCAGCATGAATACTGATTTCATCAAGTACCTGAAATGAGCTGGAGCATTGGTGAGGCCGAAGGACATGACCAGATACTCATAAAGTCCGTACCTCGTCGAGAAAGCCGTCTTCGGGATGTCCTCAGCCCGTATCATAATCTGATGGTACCCTATCTTAAATCCATTTTGGAAAAGATCTTTGCTTCGACCAACTGATCAAACAACATGTAGATCCATGGCAATGGATACTTGTTCTTGATTGTAATGGCATTTAGTGGACGATAGTCCACGCAAAGCCGCAATGTTTCGTCCTTCTTTTTGACGAAAAATGCCGAACAGCCCCGTGGCGAGGAGCTCGACCTAATAAACCCTTTGTTCAGCAGGTCCGTCAACTGCTTTTTAAGTTCTGCCAACTCCTTTGACGCCATCTTGTACGGCCTTCAGGATATTGGCATTGTTCCCAGCGCAAGTTCAATCTTGAGCTCCACCTCCCGGTCGGGCGGCATACCCGGTAAATCATCCAGGAATACGTCGGGAAACTCACGGACTATTGGAATATCTTCCAATATGATAGTGGTGGATTGGTATACGGTTGGAAGTTTTATTTCTGACTGTCCAGAAATAATGAATGAGACTCGTGCATTTCTGAATGCAAATGCACGACTCAGAGGACAATGTCTAAAACAGCACCGTGGCGGTTTAGCCACGACATCCCTAGGATGACATCGACCTTTTGTCCCTCTAAAACTATGAGAACCGTAGGGTATACTTTTCCCCCTAGGTACAATGGTGCTTTTGGCACCATCATGCTTGCTGAAATTCTCCCACCCGGTGAACAAATCAAATATGGACTCTCGGTGGGTAGTATTTGCAAACTGTGCTCAACAACATATGCTTGGCTAATGAAATTATGTGTGGCACCCAAATCAAATAAGACTATGGCGGGTGTTTGTGGAGTTGGAAGTGGAACATACCTGCCAAGATGGGTTCTCCCTCCGGTACGTCCTCAATAGCTAGCTGGTGGACATTGCCGGGCTTAGGGTTGGCCCGCCATGCATTAATGGGATTCCGGGGCTGATTCCTCCCCGGAAATTGTGGTGCCACCCCGCTACTTTGCTTCTCGGGGCAATAGTTGGTGAAATGTCCCTGGCGACCGCACTTGAAGCATGTGTACGGTGGCTCGCCTATGCTTGGGGGGTGAAAGCTCGGCATGCGCTGCTGAGGTGCAAACGCACGCGGCATCGCCCGCTGCTGCTGTTGTTGCTGCGGAGGTGTTGGTAATGTCGGTCTGAACGCCGGCTGTGGATACGGCCGATTGTGGAACTGCATCAGTCGCTGTGGTGGCTGCCAGCGTTGACCCGATGGTGTACGATACACCATCATATATTTCTAGGGAGGACCACCTCCCTCTCCACTGCTCTGCGGCATGCTGCGCTTCTTTTCCGCTGCAGCCAACTCCTTGCCAGAGTCCTCCTGAACAATCGCAGCATCAATCATTTCATTGAGGCTGACGCGATTGAACATTGCCAGCTTGTCCTTCAGAAGCGTATTCAGCCCCTGGTAAAACAAATCCCACCTCTTCTCATCCGTATCGGCATGATGGGATCATAGAGGGCGAGATCATTGAACACCCGGGCATACTCCAGTGCATTCCTGTTGCCTTGTTGCAGGTGGAGGAATTCCTACGTCTTTCTCTTCATCAGACCAGGTGGTATGTGATAGGCCCTGAAGGCCGTATGGAATTCCACCCAGGTCAAAACTCGCTCGGTGGGTTGGGAGAAGCAGAAGTTTGCCCATCAAGCGCTGGCGGACCCCACAAGTTGTTGGGCCGCGAACTGAGTCTTCTGCTGCTCCGTAATACAGAGCAGCCCGAATTTCATTTCCATCGTGTGGAGCCAGTTGTCCGCATCGATGGGCTCATCCACCCTCGAGAATACGGGGGGATGTGTCGTAAGAAAATCCGAGTAAGAACTCTGCTGACGTTCTTCCCGGTCTTGACGCCTCTCTGGATGAGACGTATTCTCGATAAGGGTGCACAGCAACTCAGTGTGCTGCTGGTGCGAGCCCGCCATGGCCGCAACTATATCTGCCAATGTGACCATTGGCGGTGGTGATGGTTGTGGTTGCTGCTGCTGTTGTCCCGAGGAAGTCTCGGGAGGCTGTTGGGAGGCATATCCTCCCTGACTGGAACCCCCAACCTCAAGGTTGGCACGAGTGTGAGTCATTCTGAAATTCAAAAATGCAACGGTCAACACATGTTATACTCAAAATTCCATAAGAACAGTACGGTAATGTAGTGATGCATTGAGAAATTCACACAACAGTCACATATATTGATAAAGCAAACACTTTATACAAGATACATTATTCTCAGACCTCCGAGAAGTCGTGATCATGTCGTCACTACATATACACGTGCTACTGTTTACACGACATGTCGCTGTTACAAAAGTTATTACACACCACCCTCGCTGCCCTACTTGGCGACGGTAACTCCCTAGTCAGAGTAAAAGTCGACCTTCTGTGGGTCTTCTTCCTCCTCTGGTTCTGCTGGTGGCTCCGGGTCCATGACCTCCTCTTCGGGTTCAAGTTCCGGTATCACCGGAATGCCGAGAACCACGGGTACTAAACCTACCATCGGTAAGCCTACCGGAGGTACGAGGTCCTGCAATGCATGCACCTCGTCCATGGCCTGGTTATAGTCAGTCTCCCAGTTCTGCCCCTCCTCAATAGCGTCATTACGCTCTTGAGTAAGGACCTCATTTTGCTGGGTCAAAGCCCGAACTTGTTGCTGCAAAGCCGTGATATCAACATGGCTTTTCTTTCCTGCCTTCTTCAGCCGACGCAACTGATTATGTTGGTCATTCAGTCGCTTTATTGTTGGGAGAAGCACATTATGGAGTGCGTTGTGGGCACTCTCGAAATGGTCATGGCGGCTGGTGCTCTCCTTGAGCTTCATGGTAAGTTGAGCCGTATGGACAGCTTGGATGTCCATCACGTTCTTTCCTGCCGTCAATTGGAGGCTGAGGTTCCCCTCCGCTGGATTGTATCTTGAGCAACTCGGATCAGTCGTCGCAAAATACCACTCCCACCACACGTGGTTAAACTGTCACGTACGCCCGTACTCGATGTTGCCTACAGCGACCATCACGGACGTCGTGCGCGACCACCTTTCATCCGTTAGCCAAGTGTTGAACCGGTCCTATTGTCCCGAGCAGGAGGTCTCTCGCGGAGCATCCTCAGTGCCCGCTAGCCAATTTACGCCTCGCTGCTCTCAACCTACCCTCTGGACGACAAGCAATGCCTCAATAGATTGCTACCCGAATTACATCGGTTTCCCGGTTCCCATATAGCCGGTAGGTCTTCGGTACAGTTCTAGCTTGTTCAACAGGCCCGCACACGGCTCGGTCCTCAATTGACACAAGCAGACCTATGGCACCCAGGGCCCAAAGTTCTGCTGCCCTTACTCTCTGCTCAGTCTCATTTTTATGCCATGTGATTCATTATCTATCTCTCTAACAGAGTGGTGTGCCTCTATGCCTATTCTCGCGAGTAGTTCCAACTACTCGACTTGTACCAAATCCTATACCATCTTGAGCATTTGATGTGGCTACTCGAGATCTAAATCCTAAGACCAAATCCCTGGTTCTCTTGGCTATGCAAGTGGGTTTCAAGTCAAAACTCTAATGCACATCTTAAGACTTGCATAAAATAAGTGATCAAAACAATAAACTTTAAAAGTAGGTTAATGCAAACCGGAGCTTGCCTTGCTGTTGGTCGTCGAGTGAACTCTCTTCTGGAGAGATACAGTCTAGTATCTCCGGTACCTCCTCGACCTTAGCGACTACACGAAATAAAAATACAATGTGTGTCAAATTATATGTATTTGTGATGAGATGATAATGTGAAGACTATAAGTATAGCTAGACAGACCTGTTGACCCTGAAATTTACTGTGGTTTGGTGACAACCTAAACAGGGACTTGACCAAAGTTCATTTGAAGCAAAGCTCATTTGAGCCTTGCACAAATAAATGTGTATTTGGCCATAAATAGAGCTCTTATGGTTTTCTAGGGATTTTCATGGATCAAGCCATGACTTTTTGGAACCTAGAGTTCAATATGGTTCTAATGGAATTGGTTTCATCTAATTTGGAGAATCCTAGCAAAAGATATGAGCTAAAGAAGTTCAGAGAATTCATGAAAAATGTTTCTGGACATTTTTTTCTATGGATCAGTTTACTTAATCACACCATTAGGTGGACTTTCAGAATTTTCCACCAAAGGAATCTCCAGTTAAAATTCCCAACACTTTAAAGTTCAGAGAATTAATTCTGGAGAAATAAGGGGCTTCATGGATTGAAACTTGTTTTCTTGGAAAGTAATCAGAGAAACTGAATCCAACAAAATTTGGTTCACTCGATTTGGACACTCCTAGCAAAAGTTATGGGTGTTTGAAGTTGGGGGAAAATCTATAAATTGGAAAACCCGAGAAATGTTTAAATGTCTGACTGCGGGGTCCAAAGGCGACGTGTCACTCCCTAGAGCAACGACACATGGGGCCACATGGTTAAACGTGCGTTGTCACAAACTGATCCTGAGCCACAGAAGATATGGCACCCGGAAAACTGAGGCTGACGCGCGGGGCCCGTGTGTTGTCTTCAACCTCGCGCTCCCGCGCTCGGCCGCCGCCCCCCTCGCCGGAGTGCTCGCTGGAGGGGTGTTACAGTGCGCCAGACTTTGTGATTCTCGCCGCCTAGGGGTTTTCAGACACGAGGAATCCATTTGTGTCATGAACTCGGTTCACCGATGACCGGAACATAGCCAGCGACGTGCGGCGGCTTCGGGAGAACTTCGGCTATGTCGGCCGACCTCCCTAGCACCCCAAAAGCTTGAGCAAACGGTCGTACAGCATCAGTGCACCCTAGGGAAGATCGTCGTGGACGCAAATGAGCTCGGGAAAGGCTCTAAGTGGTATGTCACCATTCAACCTAGGTCAAAAATCGGGGAAAATAGCAAAACTTGGAGAACAGCGGCTATACTCGATGGTTCTCCGAGGTTTCTGATCCTATGAACTCGCACGGACCTCTAAAAGTGGTTTGCTGAGTTTGGTGTTGAGTGGTGCGACGTGTAAAATGAATTTTTAATAGTTGGCCGGTGGTTCATATTGCACAGTGGCGCCAAAAATGGAAATTTCGGTGAGCACAGCCCATGGCTTGTGGCCGGGGTTTGCAGTGAAGAAGGAGGAAACCTTGGCGATCCTTTTTGTTGTTTACAGCTCGGGGAAAGAGGGACTGTGGTGGCTGGATGACAGGTTCTCGTGGCGGCAGCTCGGGTTGAACCGAGAAAGAAGAAGAGGTGCGGTGCTGGCCGGAGGAAGCCGATCACGAGCTGCTGAGGGCTGGAGCACGTCGAGTGAAGGTTGGCGCTGCTACTGAGCTGCTCAGCCGGGCGTGCAATCCATCGGAGTAGGGTGATCGCCAAGGTAGCAGAGAGAACGGTCGAGAGGAAGTGTTTCAGTCAAGCGCACGAGAACAGAGAAGCCAACTCGGTCAGTGCAGCTCAGGATAGCTTCGTGGGGGGTTTAAGCGCCAAGAGCCGGCCTCCAGCGCGACATCCGCTTGGAGCAGGAGGTGCCGCCGTTTTTTGGCTTGGTGGCGCGCGCAGCTTCAGCCCGACGAACAGAGCAATGTTGCTTCAGTCGGTTACAGTACTGTGTGGCTGACAGAGGGCCCCACCTCTCGAAATTTGTCCCAAAAACTTGAATTCTTACTGCTCTTAATATTGGGGACTCTAATACCCTTGGTGAGTTGATAAAATCACCCAATGCCCATTTGAATTTGAATAATTCAAAGTGTGTTTGGATGAATTTGCAGCACATGTGAGGTTGAAATTCAAATTTGCTTTGAATTTGCTCAAAATAGCTCATGTCAATATCAACTCCAAATGGAGTGAAAATAGGTATGTGAGCCCATAAAAATATGCTGAGTGTGAATATGAATCCCTCTTTTGAATTCATGTGATGAAAAGAGTTTGAATTTGAATTTACATTCAAAACAACATTTTAATGATTGTATTCAAATGTACCTCAAAAGGTTTTGAATTTGTGAATTTGGCATGAGCATTCCTAACGAAGTTTAGGAGTTAATCATGTGCTCGGCCCCTATATGATGCATGTGGGAAATACCACTTTTGCATTTTGTGAGTTCATCTCTTAATAGCTCTATTATGGTGGTTACTTGCTCTTCAAATGTGTTCATGCTTTTCCCAAAAATGAGGTGAGGTGTGTGTGATGAACACTTTTAGCAAGTGAAAAACTGTGGCCCTTATATCAGGGCTCATCTCAAAGCACATGTACTCCTTGTACATGTCTTGGCATACTTTCTTGATGTTGTTGGAGCCTTCATGGTAGTCGCATAAAGCGTTGCACACGCCGTACGCTGAGTTCAAGTGGGCAACATTATCAAAGTCGCCTTGTGTAAATCCTTGGATGATTAAATTTCTTGCTCTGTTGTTAGCGTCGACTCCCATCATGTTTTCAGCCATCATTTGATCATTTGAGAGCACATTTTACGGCTTGTACACCTTCTCTCAGATTGAAAATCCCTGTACTTTAATGTAGGCCTCCATCCTTGCCTTTCAAACCTGAAAATCCACACCAGAAAACACACATGGTTCCGAACAATAACGATCCATTGAAACTAATCTAAAAACCAGCAAATATTGTTAGATTAATGCGACTTTACTCTGTTACCACTTGTAGGATCAAGGGATATAAGATCAGCTACCAGAGGGGGTGAATGGTAGATGAAAAAATTCAATGGAAGACTTAACCTCTCAACAAAAATTGATCTGTCTCAAAAACACGTGTGTGCGAGTAGGTTCTATGACCTAAAACATGATAAAAACTCTAGATAAGGTAGAGAAATAACTTAGTAAGCCAACGCAACAAGAATAACGTTAATTGGTTGGGTAAAACTCAAGTTATGATAGAAAAACGTGAGCAAAGGTCACTCTTATCTACCCTAGCAAAGATCCAATCTGTAATTCTGCAAAACTCTCATGTGAAGAGTGAACTGTGACTTTAATGACCTTGAAATCTTCACAAATGATAGAAAATTGAGTTCTAAAGCTAACACGGAAAGAATCACATCAATTGGATGGATAGAACCAAAGTTATGACTCAAAACATGATCAAAGGTTGGCTGAAATAAAACGGACGCGAGAAACACAATATGTATGAAGAAAAACAACGTTCAAACTGAAAAATGATGTTTTTGGATCATGATGCAAAAGCTTGGCACAAATAACGATTTTTACTCCAAAACACACAAATGACAGATGCAAGGGATGCCTCACTCACAGCCAAGTCCCCTCTATTTATATCCGTAGCTCTCAGGCCAACAAAACCAACTAGGAGATCTCCATTGGAGTACTGATCAACTAGCACACTTCCTAACCTACTTGGACTCTACCTATTGGCACATGGATAAGAATCCTAATCTTCCAAACCTTTTTGGACGCAACCACAAGAGTTACAGACACAAACAACTCAAAATCTGACCTTAACTTGTACTTTGTAGTAGAGATGACAACGGGTAAGATATCCACAGATATTGTCCTCCTCTACCCATACCCATTAGACAATATACATACCCGAATCCATATCCGTTATCCACAACAGGTAAGAAATATTACCCTTACTCATTACCTACGAATATTTTTTACCCACGGGTATACCCATTACCCACTCTTCAAGTCTTGCTCATGTAAGTAGTCTAATTGACACGACCCCACGGTCTTGTCGAGCCAGGATCACGCTGAGGGGTGCTACGTTGCACAGCACCGGATAACACACATCAAAGTTACAAAGCGGAAGCAAAGTTTTATTACATAAACCAGTGTATGAACATTTTTACAACAAAATATGTCCAGTCTACACTCACGGGCGTAGACTACGCATCAAGTTCACGTTCAGCCCGTGAACATGTCCCCGCTAGCACACACACACACTAACACGGCGGCGTGCACGACTCCCACTCGACGGCGTTCCCCTCCTGGGGTTTCGTCTCCTCCTCGGGAGTCCCTTCCTCATAGAACCCTGCAAAAGCTTCAAATACAAGCAGTGAGCACGAAGGCTCAGCAAGACTGACCCGTCTCTCCTATACATGGAACTTCTACATGATGGATGATAGGTTACATGAGGTAAAACAAGTTGCAAAGGACTCGCCTAATTAGTGGAACCTTACTTTCAAGTTTTAGCAACAGGTTGTGGGGACTTTACGCTAAGGCACATGAGAGAGCCGCAATCAAACAAGAAACGCATTTCTCTCATGTACTTTTCCCGAATAAGGAATGAGGCGATTCGTGATAAGGTAGGGGTGGCGCCGACTGAAGAGAAGTTAGTCCAACATCGACTTAGGTGGTTTGGACATATCCAACGGAGACCTCCAGAAGCACCGGTTAACAGTGGGATTTTAAGAGGTAGAGAAAATATTAGGAGGGGTAGAGGACGACCAAGGTTGACCTGGGAGGAGGCGGTAAAACGAGATTTGAGAGATTGAAATGTATCCAGAGACTTAGCCCATGATAGGACCGCATGGAAAGTAGCAATTCATGTGCCAGAATCGTAGTCTTGTTTTTTTCCTTTTTTTCTTTTTTCTTTTTTCTTTTCTCTTTTTCTTTTCCTTTTTTCTTATTTCTTTTCTCTTTTTCCTTTTTCTTTTTTTCTTTTTTTTTCTTTTTTTCTTCTTTTTTTCTTCTTTTTTTCTCTTTTTTTCCTTGTTCTTATATCTCTTCCTCTCTTTTACTTCATTGATATTGGGTTTCATGTCTAGCCGACCCCAACAGGCTTGGGATAAAGGCTTGGTTGTTGTTGTTGTTGTTATTGTTGTACTTTTCCCAAAGTGGAAAAGAACTTTAGTTAGCTCTAAACTACAACAAATCATTAACAAGCAAAGTCCATCTTTCAATCAGCAACATTTTAACAAGTAACTAGCCTGTTCTTTCTACGTCACGGTACAGTGAACAAGTGGTACTCATTGACCGCGAGGGACGGCGATTATAATCGATTTACACCTGCAGGGTTACCCGAATAACCCGTCACGTACGCCCGTACTCGATGTTGCCTACAGCAACCATCACGGGCGTCGTACGCAACCACCTTTCACCCGTCATCCAAATGTTGAACCGGTCCAATCGTCCTGAGCAAGAGGTCTCTGCACGCGCATCTCAGTGCCGCCAGCCGATTTATACCTCAATCTCTCAACCTACCCTCTGAACGACCAGCTATGCCTCAACACCCAGCTACCCGAGTTACATCGGTTTCCCGGTTCCCATATAGCCGGTAGGTCTTCGGTACTGTTCTAGCTTGTTCAACAGGCCCGCACACGGCTCGGTCCTCAATCGACACAAGCGGAGCTATAGCACACAGGCCCCAAAGTCCTGCTGCCCTTACTCTCCGCTCGGTCTCATTTTCTTGCCATGTGTTTCATTTGCTATCTCTAACCGAGTCGAGTGCCCCTAGCCTATCCTCGCGAGTAGTTCCAACAACTTGACTTGTACCGAATCCTACGCTATCTTAGCATTGCAGTAGCTAAACGGGGTTTCAATCCTAATCCCAACCCATAGTTTTCTTGGCTATGCAATTGGGTTTTCAAACAAGACTAATGCAGGAAGAAATGGTACTCAAAGTAAGTTCTCAAAACAATAAAATTTATAAAAAGGTTAATGCAAACCGGAGTTTGCCTTGCTGCTCTCGTAGGATAGCTGCTCTTCCGTAGTAACGAAGTCTAAGACTTCGGGTTCCTCCTCGACCTTAGCGACTACATGAGATAACAAGTACATGTATTAATTTAAATGTATTTGATTGAAATTTAAACTTGTGAAGTTTGTAAGTCTCACTAGACAGACCCAATGACTCTGAAATTTTTACTATGGTTTGGTTACAACCTAAGCAGATACTTGGCCAAGTTTTAGTTGCAGCAAAGCTCAATTGAGCTCTACACAAATAATTATGCACTTGACCTTAATTGGAGCTCTTGGGGTGTTCTAGGAATTTTCATGGAGCAAGCCATGACTTTTTGAAAACTAGATTTTCAGAGGGTTCTAATGGGGTTGGTCTCACTCAATTTGAAGATTCCTAGCTAAAGATATGAGCCAAACAATTTCAGAGAAATTTTGAAAATGTTTCTGAACATTTTCTATTTTCCAATGGATCTGAAATTTTTATGGTAGCTCAGGGATATTTTGGTGAACATCCCAGCAAAATTTCAGATTTTTCCTTCAAAGTATTCTCCAGTTGAAAATTCTAAACAGTTTAAACTTTGAAGAAATAATTCTAAAGAAATAAGGATTTTCATGAAATGAAACTTGATTTGCTGTAAAGTACTCAGAGAGATGAATCCAACAAAATTTGGTTCACTTGATTTGGAGTTTCCAAGCCAAAGTTATGTGGGTTTGAGGTTTGAACTAAATCTGAAAATCGGGAAAACTTTAAACTTCTGCCTGTGGGCCCCACACACAGTGCTTCTTCTTTCTCCTCGAGCCAAATACTCGGCGGCGGCGGTCTCTGGCGAGACTCGCTGGAACCGAGTTCCCGACCACCTTTCGGCCCGAAACCCGCCACCTCCCCCTTCTCCGACCTCCTGAACTCGGCTGTGGGCTCGCCGGCCGCCAGTGATGGCCGGAAACCCGCGCGCACCGGTGACAGCACCCGCTAGGGTTCCGGTGAGGTCAGTTTTGCTCTAACGTGCAACAAATCGATCGGAAATCGTTCGGAGAGCATCAGTGGAGCACGAGGAACATGAACTAGGGCTTTGTGGAAGCTAGCAACGCCGGCAACCATACCCTCGACGGTGAGCCGAGGTACTTTGCAACGGCAGCGAGGAAAACGGCCATAACACGGCCGATCCTCAACGGTTTTCCTTACTTCCTTCTCGAGCGTGTGCGCTAGTATGTGTAGAACCCAGTGGACAACCGGCCTGACCAACCCTAGTGTGTGGAGTCCGAATTTCACTTGGAGGTGAGCTCGGCTCATATGAACTGGCTGGCAGTAAACTTGGGAATTCTCAACCGATGGTTGATCATATGCCGAACGGCTTTCGGATACACCATCTACATACAGTGACGCACCTTTCTTGTGTAGAGAAGTGGACGTGACAACGGCTGCACCGAGCTGTCCACGAGAGCCCGAACGGCGGCAACGTTTGGTCCGCCGGAAAAGATGTCCGGTGGAGCTCGAGGGCGCCTTCTCACTGACCAACACGGGGTATAGGATGTTGCTCACAAGCTCACGGTGCCGTTTTGCTGCAGAGGAGGCTGGGCTGGCGAGTGATCGGCCTGATCACGAGCAGAATCGAGAGGGCGGCTGGTTGCGGTGGAGCTCGGTGTGGAAACAGACTGATCGCGTCGGGGCTCAGGGGATATTTAACGGGAGCACGCCGGGGAGGATAAGGAGTCCGGGCAGCTGGCCTCCAGCGCGGGGAAATGCAGCAGGAGCTGGCGCCGGCCAGCCCCTCGGTGGCGCGCTCGGGCTGCACCCGAGAACCGAGTGTTCTGTTCTTCAGTCGGTTCAATTTGATTCAGTGGCTGACATGTGGGTCCCACCTCCATTTTAACCTCTGAACTTAACTCCCTCTTACTGTTGTAAACTGTAATCCCTCTTATACCCATGGTGATTTGAATTATCTACCCTGAGTCTTTTGAATGGACTAGAATTCAAATTGGTTTGTGTTTGACTAAATTTCAGCACATATGCAGTTTGAAATTCAAATAAAGTTTGAATTTGCTAAACTTAGCTCATGTCAAGATCAACTCCAAATGGAGTGAAAATTGGTGTGTGAGTTCACAAAAATGTGCTGAGTAAGAATATGCCTCCCACTTTTGAATTCATGGGACGAAAACAGTTTGAATTTGAATTTGAGTTCAAACCACCCTCTTTCTAGCTATACCCAAAAGGACTTCAAAAAGGTTTTGAATTTGGGTGAAACTTGGCATGGACATTCCTAGCAAGGTGTAGGAGTTTTCATATGCCCAGCCCCTCGATGATGCATGTGGGAAATGCCACTTTTGCATTGTGTGAGTTTGTTCTCTAATGATCATGTTGATGGTGGTTACTTGCTCTTCAAATGTGTTCATCAACTTTCTTCAAATGAAGTGTGTGTGTGGTGTGATGAGCACCTTGATTATGTGTCAAAAACTGAGGCCCTTACATTCCTCCCCCCTTATAAGAATCTTGTCCCGAGATTATAAGGTGAAAATGAGAGAGAGGACAGTGGAAAAATTACCGGATATGCGACGTGAAGAAGTCGGGGTAGTTAGCGCGAAGAAATCCTTCTCTCTCCCATGAACTTTGTAGAGCCACAGTGTACGGTTGCGTGTGGTTCGGGACTTTTCATCAATAACTTGAACCGGTTCCTCTCGATACGTGAGATCCGGTTTCAGTTCTTCTATACCTTCCAGCTGAATGGTAGTTGATAGTTTAAGACACTTCCTCAGCTGGGAAATGTGAAATACGTCATGCACACCGGAAAGTGCTTCTGGTAATTTCAGCCGGTATGCTACCGATCCACATCTTTCGGTAATCTGAAATGGACCGATGAATCGGGGTGCCAACTTTCCTCTCACCCCGAATCTGTTCACGCCCTTCATTGGAGACACACGTAGGTATACGTGATCCCCGACTTCAAACTGTAATGGGCGTCTTCTCCGGTCCGCATATTGTTTCTGTCGGGATTGGGCGGCTTTTAGGTTCGCTTGAATCAGCCAAACCTTTTCCTCCGCATTGTTGACAAGATCAATCCCGAAGGTAACCCTTTCGCCTGACTCACACCAATTCAATGGTGTGCGGCATTTCCTCTCGTATAGCCCCTCGTAAGGCGCCATCTTGATGCTGGCTTGGTACCCATTGTTGTACGAGAACTTGGCCAACGGCAAGTGATCATCCCAATTCTTGCCGTGGTTGATAGCGCAAGCTCGTAGCATATCTTCTAGGATTTGGTTTACCCGCTCAGTTTGTCCATCCGTTTGCGGGTGGTACGCTAAACTACGAATCAGCTTCGTCCCCAATGCAGCGTGTAGCTGCTCCCAAAAATGGGACACAAATAAAGTGCCCCGATCCGATGTGATGGTACGGGGTACGCCGTACAAGCATAGGATCCGTGAGATGTACAGTTCAACATACTTCTTGGCGTTGTAGTTGGTGTTGACCGGGATGAAATGGGCAACTTTGGTGAGCTGGTCGACGATCACCCACATAGAATTATGTTTCTGAAAGGTGGTGGGTAAACCGACGATGAAGTCCATGCTCACATCTTCCCACTTCCAGGCAGAAACGCCCAGTGGTTGTAGCAGTCCCGGTTTCCGCATATGATCTGCCTTCACCCCTCGACATGTATCACACTCGGACACGTACTTTGCGATCTCCCGCTTCATCCTTGTCCACCAAAACTTGCTTCTGAGTTCTTGATACATTTTTTTGCTGCCGGGGTGAATAGAAAACTTTGACAAGTGAGCCTCATCAAAGATTTTCGTACGTAATTCCGGGTTACGGGGAATGACGATCTGGTCCTTGAACCATAGGACGCCATCTCCGTCTTTCCGGAAGCATTTCAACTCCCCACTGTCTATACGTCTCCGCAAATGCGACATGCCCTTGTCATGTTTCTGAGATGCCGCTATCTCTTCACGGATGGTGGGGATCAAAGCTAAGTTGTAGAGAGCTCCATGTGGAATCACATGCAGTGGTGGTTTGCTCTCTTCCAACGGTGTGATGGTCAGATTGTTGACCTGTGACTTGCGACTCAGCGCATCCGCCACTACGTTTGCTTTGCCGGGGTGATAATGGATCTCTATTTCGTAATCCTTTATCAATTCTAACCATCTTCGCTGCCTCATGTTCAGCTCCTTCTGAGTGAATATGTACTTGAGGCTTTTGTGGTCAGTATATAGATGTACGAGATTACCGAGTAGGTAGTGCCTCCACATTTTAAGTGCAAGTACCACTGCAGCAAGCTCCAAGTCGTGAGTTGGATAATTCTGCTCATGGTTTCTAAGCTGCCGTGACCCATACGCGACCACCCTTCGGTCTTGCATCAGCACACATCCGAGCCCAATGTCGGATGCGTCGCAGTACACATCGAACGGTTTTGTTGTGTCTGGATGCGCCAAAACCGGTGCTGATGTCAGGTGCTTTACTAAAGCCTTGAATGCTGCTTCACATGCTGGACTCTAAACATACTTGGTAGCCTTCTTCAGCAGCTCCGTCATAGGCTTGGCAATCTTCGAGAAGTTCGGAATGAACCTCCAAAAATATCCAGCGAGTCCGTGGAAACTCCGTACCTCATGAACAGTTCTCAGGGATTTCCAATTCAGCACTTGTGTGATCTTGCTCGGGTCTACAGCGATGCCCTCCGCTGAGATGATATGCCTAAGAAACGGCACTTGCGATATCCAGAATTCGCACTTGCTGAACTTCGCGTATAGCTTGTGATCCCGCAGCCGTTGCAAGACTATACGCAGATGCTTCTTGTGATCTTCCTCCGACTTGGAATATACCAGTATGTCGTTGATGAAAACCATGAAAAACATGTCCAGCTCCAGCATGAATACCAAGTTCATCAAATACATGAAGTGAGCTGGAGCGTTGGTGAGGCCGAAGGACATGACCAGGTACTCATAAAGTCCGTACCTCATCGAGAAAGCCGTCTTCGGAATATCCTCAGCCCGTATCTTAATGTGGTGGTAACCGGATCTTAAATCCATCTTGGAGAAGATCTTTGCCTCGACCAACTGATCAAACAACATGTCGATCTGTGGCAACGGGTACTTGTTCTTGATGGTTACGGCGTTTAGTGGACGATAGTCCACGCAAAGCCGCAACGTTTCATCTTTCTTCTTCACAAATAATGCCGAACAGCCCCATGGCGAGGAGCTTGGCCTAATAAAACCCTTCTCCAGCAGGTCCGTTAGCTGGGTCTTCAATTCAGCCAACTCCTTGGGCGCCATCTTGTATGGCCTTCGGGATATTGGCATGGTTCCCGGTGCAAGTTCAATCTTTAACTCCACCTCTCTATCGGGCGGCATCCTCGGTAAATCATTCGGGAACATGTCAAGGAACTCTCGGACCACTGGAATGTCTTCCAATCTGATGGTTGTGGATTGATAGATGCTTAAAAGTTTTATTTCTGGACTGTCCAGAAATAAGGAATGAGATTCATGCACTTATGAGTTCAAGTGCACAATTCGGAGGACGGTGTCTAAAACAGCGCCGTGGTGGGTTAACCACGACATCCCTAAGATGACATCGACCTTCTGTCCCTCTAAAATTATGAGAGACGTAGGGTATACCCTACCCTCTAAGCATAATGGTGCTTTTGGAACCATCATGCTTGCTGAAATTTTCCCACCCGGTGAACAAATCAAATATGGACTATCGGTGGGTAATATTGGCAAGCTGTATTTAGCAATGAAAGCTTGGCTAATAAAGCTATGCGTGGCGCCGGAATCAAATAATACAATGGTGAGATGCTGGTGGAGTTGGAACATACCCGCAAGGATTGGCTCACCCTCCGACACATCCTCTATGGCAAGTTGGTGGATGGTGCCGGGCCTAGGGTTTGCCCGCCCCGCATTAGTAGGATTCCGAGGCTAATTCCTCCCCGGAAGTTGCGGTGCAACTCCGCCGCCTTGCCTCTCCGGACAACTGCTGGCGAAGTGTCCTGGACGACCACACTTGTAACATGTGGCTGCTGTTTGTCCGGTGCTTGGGGGACGAAAGCCCGGCATGTGCTGCTGAGGTGCATACGCACGCGGCATCGCCCGCTGCTGCTGTTGTTGTTGCGGAGGTGGTACTGACAGCGCCGGCCTGAATGCCGGTGAAGAATACGGCCGACTGTGGAATGGCATCGTCCTTTGTGGTGGCTGCCAGCGTGGACCTGATGGTGGGCAATTCGCCATCCGAAGTTTCTGAGAAGGACCGCCTCCTTCTCCGCTGCTTTGCGGCGCGCTTCGCTTTCTTTCTGCCGCCGCTAACTCCTTGCCGGAGTCCTCCTGAACAATCGCAGCGTCAATTATGTCATTGAGGCTGCCGCGATTGAACATCGCCAGCTTGTCCTTCAGGAGCGGGTTAAGCCCCTGGTAGAAGTGGTCCCGCCGCTTCTCGTCAGTATCGGCGTGATACGACGCATAAAGCGCAAGATCGTTGAACGCCCTGGAGTATTCCAGCGCGTTCTGGCTCCCTTGCTGCAGGTGTAAGAACTCCTGCGTCCTCCTCTTCATGAGACCCGGCGGTATGTGATAGGCCCTGAAAGCCGGCCGGAACTCCGCCCAGGTCATAACTCGGTCGGTGGGCTGTGAAGCACAGTAATTCGCCCACCATGCGCTCGCGGATCCCTGGAGCTGTTGGACCGCGAACTGAGTCTTGCGCTGCTCACTCACTTGGAGCAGCCCGAATTTCATCTCCATCGTGCGGAGCCAATTGTCTGCATTGAGGGGTTCATCCACCCTTGAGAATACCGGGGGATGAGTCGATAGGAAGTCAAAGTAGGAGCTCTGTTGACGCTCCTCATGATCTTGACGCCTCTCTGGTCGAGACGTATTTGCAATGAGAGTTTGCAGCAACTCCGTGTGCTGCTGATGAGAACCCGCCATTGCCGCAACGATGTCGGCCAATGTAACCGTTAGCGGTGGCGGTGGCGGTGTTTGCTGTTGCTGTTGCTGCTGCTGTCCCGAGGAGTCCTCGGGAGGCTGTTGGGAGGTTTCTCGCCCTTGACTAGAACCCCCAACATCCGGGTTGGCACGAGTACGAGTCATTCTGAAATTCAAAACAGCAGCGATCAGCACATGTCATACTTAAAAATTCCATATGGAACAGTAGATATTGAAGTGACGCATGAATAATTTGCACAACATTCACATATATTGATAAAGCATACACATTATACAAGATACATTATTCTCGGGTCTCCGAGAAGTCGTGCTCATGTCGTCACTACCTATACATAGCTACTGCCTACACGACATGTCACTGGTTAGAAAAGTTTGGGTTACTCCACTCTGGTTGCCCTACTTGGCAACGGTAACCCCCTACTCGGAGTAGAACTTGACCTCCTGCGGGTCGTCCTCCTCCGGTACCTCTGCTGGTGGCTCCGGATCTACAACCTCCCCTCCCATCTCGGGTTCTCCCATTGTCGGAAGACCCAAGACCACCGGGATGCCCAATACCGGAGGTACGAGGTCCTGGAACGCGTGCACCTCGTCCATGGCCTGGTTGTAGTCTTCTTCCCAGCCTTGCCCTTCCTCAATAGCGTCGTCCTGCTCTTGAGTAAGGACCTCGTTCTGCTGGGTTAGAGCCTGCACCTGTTCTTGTAACGCCACGATGTCAACACGGCTTTTCTTCCTTGCCTTCTTCAGACGATGCAACTGATTATGCTGTTCGTTCAGTCGCTTAATCATTGGAAGGAGCAAATTGCGGAGTGCGCTGTGAGCACTCTCAAAATGGTCTCCACGGCTTGTGCTCTCCTTGAGCTTTGCGGCGAGACACTCCATATGAACAGCTTGGCTGTCCATCACGGCCTTTCCCGCCCTTATCTGGAGGCTGAGGTTCACCTCAGCGGGGTTGTACCTTGGGCAACCCGGATCCGTTGCCTCTATGTACCTCCCTTCCCACACCTGATGAGCCCGTCGCTCCACCGAAACGAGCGCGTATGGAGTGCCCTCCATAGTTCTCACGTGCAGTTGGTAGAAGCGCGACATGGTGTCGCGGGCTGCCACTTGCCACATTCCCTCCGATTGTCTACCTCTCGACATGGATTGTCCACGTCTTGTTCCCTTCCTCGCCTTCTTCTTTGGCGATGTACTGTGGCATCTTGTCATACCCAAAATATTGAAGCATTTGCCTCAACATTTCCGGATAGCCGCTGCGGTGAGAACAGTGGGACATCACCCACCCATTCTCCAACTGTCTATCCGCTGTCATCTGTAAAAACATATTTGAGAAATGTCAAATATTTATTTGAACAGTAAACCATTTGAGTTATAACATAAGACATGTCATTGAACTCATAAAACTTGGAAACTTAGTTCAAATTTAAACTAATTTTACTGCTGATCTGCTGCCCAATATGACAGTCCTGATCAGTTTCCATTTCAACCTGATTTAGGCCATGCTAAAGCAAAACCAATTCTGAGCTCAACATCAAAGTTGAAGCTAACTTCAATAGCTTTCCAGAAAGTATTTGCTTGGCCTAAGATCTGTCCTGGTTCAAAAGTTATGAGATGTTAAAGTTAACAGAATTTCTGGAGAAAATTGGACAGCACCTCCCTGCTTCAGGTACTGATTTAATCCAAGAATTCCAGTTAATTCCATTCCCAATCTGACAAAACTTTCTGTTACAAAGTTGTAACCCATCTCAGAAACCTTTCAGAACTACCTCATTTTCTATTTTTGGATTTTTATGTAGGAAGTTATGTTCAATTTACGTAGAGTTTACAGAGAGTGTTTGCTCTGCCCTGTTTTCTGGACAGTTTCAACTCTACTGCATTTTTCGATTGGTTAAGGGATGAAACACCTCTGGACCTCAACAGAAAAGTTGTAAAGCTCTTCAAAAGATTTCCATAAATGTATCATATGACCCCAACCTCGAAATAACTCAACTTCTAACCTCTGATTAACTTCAGCCTTAATTCAGCTGAAAACAGGGGACTCTGTCCTTAATAGCCTATAAGTTGAAAACTTGTTAACTTTGAATATCCTGATTAAGGGGAAGAGTTACATCAAGTTTTAATGCTTTGGATTAAAGCTTTCATGTTTTATTATGAAGTTGCTCATTTAATGGGGTGTGACGTTGATGCGTCACCAGATCATGTCGGTACTACGTCCTCACAAAGAAAAACCTATACCGGACTTAGCCGGCTTCGTTATTTCAGTGGCACTAAGCGTCACTCGCACACGGATGCTACACGTCTACCGTTTTGTGGTTAGACTACCTGCAGATAACACACACAATCGCCAGACTCGGCTGCACACCGAGCCCGGTATCCATACAGTTCATACACCCAGCCATCATCACTCGCCCGGATGTTCTCAAGCCAAACACGCCTTGAGCTACGTTGTTCACGTTACTGACCATGTGACGGGGTCTCCCAAATTGCACCACGCACACCAGGGACAGACGTTGCTCGAATAACCCAAACGACATGAAGAGTCGTAGAGGATATTAAAGTGGGTCGGGTTACCTGCCACCCGTGGGGCTCCACCCTTCAGCTTGTGCGCACTGGTGGACAGCGCTGACGTGCACCCCGCAAGACATAAAGCGTCCCGAGATGCACGATTTTCCGACATAAGAAAATAGGTTAGTATGCCACTTTCTATACACTAATAACATCCTTATATGGGCTACTAACTCGTTCCTCACTGGATTTTTGAAAAAAGATGACCTTTGTAGTGCGTTAAACCTCAAGCGAGCTCTGATACCAACGCTGACACGACCCCACGGTCTTGTCGAGCCAGGATCACACTGAGGGGTGCTGCGTTGCACAGCACCGAATAACACACATCAAAGGTGCAAAGCGGAAGCAAAACTTTTATTACCTAAAGTGGTTTATGAACATTTTTACATCAAATAGGTCCAGTCTACACTCACGGGCGTAGAGTACGCATCGAGTTCACGTTCAGCCCGTGAACGTGTCCCCGCTAGCACGCACACACACTAACATGGCGGCATGCACGACTCCCACTTGACGGGGTTCCCCTCCTGGGGTTCCGTCTCCTCCTCGGGAGTCCCTTCCTCATAGAATCCAGCAAAAGCTTCAAACACAAGAAGTGGGCCCGAAGGCTCAGCAAGACTGACCCGTCTCTCCTTACATGGAACTTCTACATGATGAATGATAGGTTACATGAGGTAAAACAAGTTGCAAAGGACTCGCCTAATTAGTGGAACCTTACTTTCAAGTTTTAGCAACAAGTTGTGGGGACTTTACGCTAAGGCACATGAGAGAGCCGCAATCAAACAAGAAACGTGTGACGCCCTCAATTCTGTGGAAAACCACGGAACCAAGAACTGATGCATATGTGTGCCCAGGATGTTCATCACACATACACATATGTTCCACAAACTGAATTCAGAATATATATAACCACGAATAACAGAGTTTATTACAATGTTTCATGAGTCTTGAACTCATGCTCACAGTGGAAGTCTTAATTTAACAGAGGAAGTCTTATTTCTATGCAGCGGAAGTCTTCTAACTAGTGCGGAAGCAATCTAAGCAGTAGCAGCTCCATCTCTACTCCATCCCCACAGGCAAGGTTGAGAACAGATTACACGCCTAATGCTCCATTTGGTCTTCATAGTAATCTTCTCCTTTTGCTGGTGATGAAATAATAATGCAAGTTTGAGTACAATGATGTACTCAGCAAGTGCGGGAAAATATGATATGTAGCTCATAACAAGGTAGGTATAAAAAGGCTCATTGTTGAAAGCAAAGTTATTTATCAAAAACCACAATAAAATAGCAACTTATCTTTAAGTGAATGTAATCCCAACATGTATTAAAATACCGATCATACCTCCATTATGTTCATTACCTTCTATGTCCCATCCAGACATTAATCAACCTCATTCTTGCTCACGAATACCTCCTCGTATTCGCTACCATCTCACGAACCCCATCTCGTATTCGCTACCATTTCATAAACAACTTCGTCTCACACCGAGACCAACCTTGTTGCCATGACTCAACAGTCATGCAACCCATCTTATCACCCAGACTCAACAGTCCCAAAAACAAAACTAAAACCAAACCATCCAAAACCATAACCAATAACCATATCCAATCACCATCCCAACTAATCATGGAAGTTGGCCAGGCGCTCGTGACCGTAAGATCGGCTATCATGATAGTTTTTAGACTCTGCTGAGTTTGCACCTCTTTACCCACAAGTTTGTGATTTTGTCACCCGTCGGCGACTGCAGAACCTCCATTATACCAATACACAACCGTCGGTGTATGGCCAAGAGATCACAAAATAGCCTTTACAAAGGGGCTACTAGATGTATGGACTCACTAAGGTTTCACCGGCAGGCTAGAATCTCCAATTCTCACACCCACGGGCCCCCTCTTGTGCCATGCAGTTCCCAGGGCAGTCCTCACTCGACTCCCATTCCCCGCACCTTCACGGTCCATAACAATCTAGCAACTTACCTAATTACTCAACTAAGCCGCACCCATACTTGGCCTTGTGGTGGCACTGTTATCCTGGCATGTGCTCGCATGAACCGGTCCTTATATCTACGGCAAGTAAAACCACCATCTCATGCTACCTCATTCACAAACCCAGTCTTGCCTAGATCTCCCTACGATTCATGTTCATTAACAACATCAGTTTCTCATTATCATTACGAGTGCAGTTAGCTAGACACATCTATCTCGCTTCCCAATCCCATGGACTCACCGAAGCTTAACACAAAAACCATACCCGACTCATAAACTTCCCTGGCGACAAGGGTGGTTTAACCAAAACTAGTAAAATCCTATAAAAAGGTTTCCCATCATGTTTGACTCAGCACACACACCTTTTCGCAAAACAAAACAGTTTTCCCAAAACATAGGATCAATATGGTCAAGGGGCACTTGCCTTGTTCTTGCGGTTCCGGTTGCTCTTGGATCTCGAAACCTTGTTATTGCAGCTCGTCGTAGACAGCTCCCTGAGCTTGTCCCTCTATACAGGATCACGCACATACAAGATTCGCAGCAATCAATATCATGCATAAACTTCAACTAGATGCGATGATGCATATGCATGCTATCCTATAATCAGTTTTATTAGATCGGTTTGTACGTGTTCTTGCATGGCTTGCATGGATTTTATGATGAACAAAGGTGTTCGGATCAAATGTGGATGTGGCGATGATCTTGTCTTTAGATCAACCCGATCAACAAGTGATTTGTCCACAAAAAAGCTTCTGTTCGAATGGAATCGAAGAACAAATGCAAAGAAAACACGATGATGTCGTAAGGTGATATTGGAGACCTACCTTACGTTCTTCGTGGTCTCAGGGTCCTTCTCTTAGCAAGACAGATCGTTGGGCCCTCTTCCGGCAATCTTCCTCGACTGAACTCCGGCGATGGTTTTACTCGGCGAGTTGGGGGCTAGGCTCTAAGTTGTCGTCTCAAGAGTTGGAAAAGAAGTTTGTGGTTTCGGCCAAAGGTTCTGGGTTCTATTTATAATCAGGAGAAGAAGAGTCCTAATCTGATTGTATTTCGAATAAGAGTCATATTCAAATTATTGTTGAATCTTAACAACTTATCTTTAGTTGATTTGGTGCGGTAACATTGTGGAATTCAGGTCGGTTTCCTCTCCGTACCGGTATTTCCGTGAGCAACAGAATCCAAAAACCGCTCCAGAACTCGTTACCTCCACGGTGATGAGCTCTGGAAATTCCACGTGTCCACCGGGACCTGGTCTCCCCTTTTCCGCAGAGACGAGATCCGGTTGTGCCGAGTGTCAAGCGAGCGAGACCTCCCTTTCCCTCGGAGGTGAGCTCCACGTGCGCCACGTATCCTGGCGGTCGGGACCTCCTCTCTATTCGGAGGTGGCTCCGCGCATGCCACGTGTCAGTGCCGGACCTTTCCTCTCTCCGGAGGTGAGCTCCGTGAATGCCACGCGTCAAGTAGCGCCGGACTCCCTTTTTTCTCAGAGACGAGCTCCGAGATTGACACATGTCCAACAATGTCAGACCTCCCAGAGATAGGCTCCGGTGGTGACACGTGTCCAATAGAACCGGACCTTCTCAGAGGTGAGCTCCGAGATTGACACGTATCTCGTGCGACTGGTCCTCTGATTTCCGCGGTGATTAGCTCCGAAGGTGACATGTGTCCTGCGGAACTGCCTTCGCTTCTCCGCAGAGGCTAGCTCCGGGGGCAACACGTGTCCCAAAGGGTCGAACCTCTCCCCCATTGCGGAGATGAGCCCTGAGCCTACCACGTAGCCATTTTAGCGGCGAACCTCTCCCCACTTCGCAAGGATGAGCTCCGAACAAGCCACGTGGCCAGCGGGTCGCGGGAGTTGTCTTCGGCGCTCTCTGTGAACTGGATTCTTATTCTTTTTGGCTATCCTTTTAATTCTTTCTCTTTTTCCACTTCCTTTAAAATGTTTTCTCTTCATGAAACATGAATACATGCAGAAACCAAAAATGAAGGTGTCACAAAATGCATTTCTCTCATGTACTTTGCCCAAAGTGGAAAAGAACTTTAGTTAGCTCTAAACTACAACAAATCATTAACAAGCAAAGTCCATCTTTCAATCAGCAACGTTTTAACATGTAACTAGCCTGTTCTTTCTATGTCACGGTACAGTGAACAAGTGGTACTCACTGACCGCGAGGGACGGCGATTATAATCGATTTACACCTGCAGGGTTACCCGAATAACCCGTCACGTACGCCCGTACTCGATGTTGCCTACAGCAACCATCACGGACGTCGTACGCAACCACCTTTCACCCGTCAACCAAATGTTGAACCGGTCCAATCGTCCCGAGCAAGAGGTCTCTACACGCACACCTCAGTGCCGCAAGCCGATTTACACCTCAAGCTCTCAACCTACCCTCTGAACGACCAGCTATGCCTCAACACCCAGCTACCCAAGTTACATCGGTTTCCCGGTTCCCATATAGCCGGTAGGTCTTTGGTACTGTTCTAGCTTGTTCAACAGGCCTACACACAGCTCGGTCCTTAATCGACACAAGCAGAGCTATAGCACACAGGCCCCAAAGTCCTGCTGCCCTTACTCTCCGCTCGGTCTCATTTTCTTGCCATGTGTTTCATTTGCTATCTCTAACCAAGTCGAGTGCCCCTAGCCTATCCTTGCGAGTAGTTCCAACTACTCGACTTGTACCGAATCCTACACTATCTTAGCATTGCAGTATCTAAACAGGGTTTCAATCCTAGTCCCAACCATGGTTTTCTTGGCTATGCATTTGGGTTTTCAAACAAGACTCTAATGCAGGAAGAAATGGTACTCAAAGTAAGTTCTCAAAACAATAAAATTTATAAAAAGGTTAATGCAAACCGGAGCTTGCCTTGCTGCTCTTGGTCGTAGGCTAGCTGCTCTTCCGGAGTAACAAAGTCTAAGACTTCGGGTTCCTCCTCGACCTTAGCGACTACATGAGATAACAAGTACATGTATTAATTTAAATGCATTTGATTGAAATTTAAACTTGTGAAGTTTGTAACTCTCACTAGACAGACCCAATGAATCTGAAATTTTTACTGTGGCTTGGTTACAACCTAAGCAGAGATTTGGCCAAGTTTTAGTTGCAGCAAAGCTCAATTGTGCTCTCCACAAATAATTATGCACTTGACCTTAATTGGAGCTCTTTGGGTGTTCTAGGAATTTTCATAGAGCAAGCCATGACTTTCTGAAAACTAGATTTTCTGAGGGTTCTAATGGGGTTGGTCTCACTCAATTTGAAGGTTCCTAGCTAAATATATGAGTCAAACAATTTCAGAGAAATTTTGAAAATGTTTCTTAACATTTTCTATTTTCCCTGGAACAGTTTTATTAATAACACCATTAGGTGGATCAAATTAGCTCAAATGGATCTGAAATTTTTATTGTAGCTCATAGATATTTTGGTGAACATCCCAGAAAAATTTCAGAATTTTCCTCCAAAGGATTATCCAGTTAAAAATTCTAAACAGTTTAAATTTTGAAGAATTAATTCTGAAGAAATACGGATTTTCATGAAGTTAAACTTGATTTTCTGGAAAGTACTCAGAGAGATGAATCCATCAAAATTTGGTTCACTCGATTTGGAGTTTCCTAGCCAAAGTTATGTGGGTTTGAAGTTTGAACTAAATCTGAAAATCGGGAAAAGTTTAAACTTCTGCCTGTGGCCCCACACACAATGCTTCTTCCTCCTCGCGCCAAATGCTCGGCGGCGGCGGTCTCCGGCGAGACTCGCTGGAACCGAGTTCCTGACCACCTTTCGGCCCGAAACCCACCGCCTCCCCCTTCTCCGACCTCCTAAACTCGGCTGTGGGCTCGCCGGCCGCCGGTGATGGCCGGAAACCCACGCACACTGGTGACAGCACCCGCTAGGGTTCCGGTGAGGTCGGTTTTGCTCTACCGTGCACCAAATCGATCGGAAATCATTCGGAGAGCATCAGTGGAGCACGAGGAACATGAACCAGGGCTTTGTGGAAGCTAGCAACGCTGGCAACCATACCCTCGACGGTGAGCCGAGGTACTTTGCAACGGCGGCGAGGAAAACGGACATAACACGGCCGATCCTCAGCGTTTTTCCTTACTTCCTTCTCGAGCGTGTGCTAGTACGTGTAGAACCCACTGGACAACCGGCCTGACCAACCCTAGTGTGTGGAGTCCGAATTTCACTTGGAGGTGAGCTCGGCTCATATGAACTGGCTGGCAGTAAACATGGGAATTCTCAACCGATGGTTGATCATATGCCGAATGGCTTTCGGCTGCACCATCTACATACAGTAACGCCCCTTTCTTGTGTAGAGAAGTGGACGTGACAACGGCTGCACCGAGCTGTCCACGAGAGCCCGAACGGCGGCAACGTTTGGTCCGCCGGAAAAGATGTCCGGTGGAGCTCGAGGGTGCCTGCTCTTTGACCAACACGGGGTCTAGGATGTTGCTCACGGTGCCGTTTTGCTGCAGAGGAGGCTGGGCTGGTGAGTGATCGGCCTGATCACGAGCAGAATCGAGAGGGCGGCTGATTGCGGTGGAGCTCGGTGTGGAAACAGACTGATCGCGTCGGGGCTCGGGGGATATTTAACGTGAGCACGCCGGGGAGGATAAGGAGTCCGGGCAGCTGGCCTCCAGCGCGGGTAAATGCAGCAGGAGCTGGTGCCGGCCAGCCCCTCGGTGGCGCGCTCGGGCTGCACCCGAGAACCGAGTGTTCTGTTCTTCAGTCGGTTCAATTTGATTCAGTGGCTGACATGTGGGTCCCACCTCCATTTTAACCTCTGAACTTAACTCCCTCTTACTGTTGTAAACAGTAATCCCTCTTATACCCATGGTGATTTGAATTATCTACCCCTGAACCATTTGAATGGACTAGAATTCAAATTGGTTTGTGTTTGACTAAATTTAAGCACATATGCAGTTTGAAATTCAAATAAAGTTTGAATTTGCTAAACTTAGCTCATGTCAAGATCAACTCCAAATGGAGTGAAAATTGGTGTGTGAGCTCACAAAAATGTGCTGAATAAGAATATGCCTCCCACTTTTGAATTCATGGGATGAAAACAGTTTGAATTTGAATTTGAGTTCAAACCACCCTCTTTCTAGCTATACGCAAAAGGACTTCAAAAAGGTTTTGAATTTGGGTGAAACCTTGCATGGACATTCCTAGCAAGGTGTAGGAGTTTTCATATGCCCAGCCCCTAGATGATGCATGTGGGAAATGCCACTTTTGCATTGTGTGAGTTTGTTCTCTAATGATCATGTTGATGGTGGTTACTTGCTCTTCAAATGTGTTCATCAACTTTCTTCAAATGAAGTGTGTGTGTGGTGTGATGAGCACCTTGATTATGTGTCAAAAACTGAGGCCCTTACATTCCCCCCCCCCTTAAAAGAATCCCCTCCCGAGATTATAAGGTGAAAATGAGAGAGAGGACGGTGGAAAAACTACCGGATATGCGACGTGAAGAAGTCAGGGTAGTTAGCGCGAAGAAATCCTTCGCTCTCCCATGTCGCTTCATTCATGGAGTGATTACTCCACAGAACATTGTAGAACCACAACGTACGGTTGCGTGTGGTTCGGGCCTTTTCATCAATAACTTGAACCGGTTCCTCTCGATACGTGAGATCCGGTTTCAGTTCTTTATACCTTCCAGCTGAATGGTAGTTGATAGCTTAAAACACTTCCTCAGCTGGGAAATGTGAAATACGTCGTGCACATTGGAAAATGCTTCTGGTAATTTCAGCCGGTATGCTACCGACCCACATCTTTCGGTAATCTGAAATGGACCGATGAATCGTGGTGCCAACTTTTCTCTCACCCCGAATCTATTCACGCCCTTCATTGGAGACACACGTAGGTATACGTGATCCCCGACTTCGAACTGTAATGGGCATCTTCTCCGGTCTGCATATTGTTTCTGTCGGGATTGGGCGGCTTTTAGGTTCACTTGAATCAGCCGAACCTTTTCCTCCGCATTGTTGACAAGATCAATCCCGAAGGTAACCCTTTCGCCAGACTCACACCAATTCAATGGTGTGCGGCATTTCCTCCCGTATAGCGCCTCGTAAGGTGCCATCTTGATGCTGGCTTGATACCCATTGTTGTACGAGAACTCGGCCAACGGCATGTAATCATCCCAATTCTTGCCGTGGTTGATAGCGCAAGATCGTAGCATATCTTCTAGGATTTGGTTTACCCGCTCAGTTTGTCCATCCGTTTGCGGGTGGTACGCTGAACTACGAATCAGCTTCGTCCCCAACGCAGCGTGTAGCTGCTCCCAAAAACGGGACACAAATAAAGTGCCCCGATCCGATATGATGGTACGGGGTACGCTGTACAAGCATAGGATCCGTGAGATGTACAATTCAGCATACTTCTTGGCGTTGTAGTTGGTGTTGACCGGGATGAAATGGGCAACTTTGGTGAGCCGGTCGATGATCACCCACACAGAATCATGTTTCTGAAAGGTGGTGGGTAAACTGACGATGAAGTCCATGCTCACATCTTCCCACTTCCAGGCAGGAACGCCCAGTGGTTGTAGCAGTCCTGGTTTCCGCATATGATCTGCCTTCACCCTTCGACATGTATCACATTCGGACACGTACTTTGCGATCTCCCGCTTCATATGTGTCCACCAAAACTTGCTTCTGAGTTCTTGATACATTTTGTTGCTGCCGTGGTGAATAGAAAACTTTGACAAGTGAGCCTCATCAAAGATTCTCTTCCGTAATTCCGGGTTACGGGGCACGATGATCCGGTCCTTGAACCATAGGACGCCATCTCCGTCTTTCCGGAAGTATTTCAACTCCCCACTATCTATACGTCTCCGCAAATGCGACATGCCCTTGTCATGTTTCTGAGCTGCCGCTATCTCTTCACGGATGGTGGGGATCAAAGCTAAGTTGTAGAGAGCTCCATGTGGAATCACATGCAGTGGTGGTTCGCTTTCTTCCAACGGTGTGATGGTCAGATTGTTGACGTGTGACTTGCGACTCAGCGCATCTGCCACTATGTTTGCTTTGCCGGGGTGATAATGGATCTCTATTTCGTAATCCTTTATCAATTCTAACCATCTTCGCTGCCTCATGTTCAGCTCCTTCTGAGTGAATATGTACTTGCGGCTTTTGTGGTCGGTATATAGATGTACGAGGTTACCGAGTAGGTAGTGCCTCCACATTTTAAGTGCAAGTACCACGGCAGTGAGCTCCAAGTCGTGAGTTGGATAATTCAGCTCATGGTTTCTAAGCTACCGTGACCCATACGCGACCACCCTTCGGTCTTGCATCAGCACACATCCGAGCCCAATGCCGGATGCGTCGCAGTACACATCGAACGGTTTTGTTGTGTCTGGCTCCGCCAAAACCGGTGCTGATGTCAGGTGCTTTACTAAAGCCTTGAATGCTGCTTCACATGCTGGACTCTAAACATACTTGGTAGCCTTCTTCAGAAGCTCCGTCATAGGCTTGGCAATCTTCGAGAAGTTCGGAATGAACCTCCGATAATATCAAGCGAGTCCGAGGAAACTCCGTACCTCATGAACAGTTCTTGGGGATTTCCAATTCAGCACTTGTGTGATCTTGCTCGGGTCTACAGCGATGCCCTCCGCTGAGATGATATGCCCAAGAAAAGGCACTTGCGATATCCAGAATTCGCACTTGCTGAACTTCGTGTATAGCTTGTGATCCCGCAGCCGTTGCAAGACTATACGAAAATGCTTCTTGTGATCTTCCTCCGGCTTGGAATATACCAGTATGTCGTCGATGAAGACCACGACAAACTTGTCCAGCTCCAGCATGAATACCGAGTTCATCAAATACATGAAGTGAGTTGGAGTGTTGGTGAGGCCGAAGGACATCACCAGGTACTCATAAAGTCTGTACCTCATCGAGAAAGCCGTCTTCGGAATATCCACAGCCCGCATCTTAATCTGGTGGTACCCGGATCTTAAATCCATCTTGGAGAAGATCTTTGCCTCGACCAACTGATCAAACAACATGTCGATCTGTGGCAACGGATACTTGTTCTTGATGGTTATGGCGTTTAGCGGACGATAGTCCATGCAAAGCCGCAACATTTCGTCTTTCTTCTTCACAAATAATGCCGAACAGCCCCATGGCGAGGAGCTCGGCCTAATAAAACCCTTCTACAGCAGGTCCGTTAGCTGGGTCTTCAATTCAGCCAACTCCTTGGGCGCCATCTTGTATGGCCTTCGGGATATTGGCATGGTTCCTGGTGCAAGTTCAATCTTGAACTCCACCTCTCTATCGGGCGGCATCCCCGGTAAATCATCCGGGAACATGTCAAGGAACTCTCGAACCACTGGAATGTCTTCCAATCTGATGGTTGTGGATTGATAGACGCTTGGAAGTTTTATTTCTGGACTGTCCAGAAATAAGGAATGAGATTCATGCACTTCTGAGTTCAAGTGCACAATTCGGAGGACGGTGTCTAAAACAGCGCCGTGGTGGGTTAACACCGACATCCCTAAGATGACATCGACCTTCTGTCCCTCTAAAATTATGAGAGACATAGGGTATACTCTACCCTCTAAGCATAATGGTGCTTTTGGAACCATCATGCTTGCTGAAATTTTCCAACCCGGGGAACAAATCAAATATGGACTATCGGTGGGGTAGATTGGCAAGCTGTATTTAGCAATGAAAGCTTGGCTAATAAAGCTATGTGTGGCGCCGAAATCAAATAATACAATGGTGGGATGCTGGTGGAGTTGGAACATACCCGCAAGGATTGGCTCACCCTCCGGCACGTCCTCTATGGCAAGTTGGTGGACGGTGTCGGGCCTAGGGTTTGCCTGCCGCGCATTAGTAAGATTCCGAGGCTGATTCCTCCCCGGAAGTTGCGGTGCAACTCCGCCGCCTTGCCTCTCCGGACAACTGCTGGCGAAGTGTCCTGGACGACCACACTTGTAACATGTGGCTGCTGCTTGTCCGGTGCTTGGGGGACGAAATACCGGCATGCGCTGCTAAGGTGCATACGCACACGGCATCGCACGCTGCTGCTGTTGTTGTTGCGGAGGTGGTACTGGCAGCGCCGGCCTGAATGCCGGTAAAGAATACGGGCTGACTGCGGAATGGCATCGGCCTTTGTGGTGGCTGCCAGCGTGGACCTGATGGTGGGCGATTCACCATCCAAAATTTCTGTGAAGGACCGCCTCCTTCTCCGCTGCTTTGCGGCGCGCTTCGCTTTCTTTCCGCCGCCGCTAACTCCTTGCCGGAGTCCTCCTGAACAATCGCAGTGTCAATTATGTCATTGAGGCTGCCGCGATTGAACATCGCCAGCTTGTCCTTCAGGAGCGGGTGAAGCCCCTGGTAGAAGTGGTCCCGCCGCTTCTCGTCGGTATTGGCGTGATACGACGTGTAGAGCGCGGGGTCGTTCAATGCCCTGGAGTATTCCAGCGCGTTCCGGCTCCCTTGCTGCAGGTGTAAGAACTCATGCGTCTTCCTCTTCATGACATCCGGCGATATGTGATAGGCCCTGAAGGCTGGCCGGAACTCCGCCCAGGTCATAACTCGGTCGGTGGGATGTGAAGCACAGTAGTTCGCCCACCACGCGCTCGCGGATCCCAGGAGCTGTTGGACCGCGAACTGAGTCTTGCGCTGCTCACTCACTTGGAGCAGCCCGATTTCATTTCCATCGTGCGGAGCCAGTTGTCCGCATCGACGGGTTCATCCGCCGTTGAGAATACCGGGGGATGAGTCGATAGGAAGTCGAAGTAGGAGCTCTGTTGAAGCTCCTCACGATCTTGACGCCCTCTCTGGTCGAGACGTATTTGCAATGAGAGTTTGCAGCAACTCCGTGTGCTGTTGATGAGAACCCGCCATTGCCGCAACGATGTCGGCCAATGTAACCGTTGGCGGTGGCGGTGTTTGCTGTTGTTGTTGCTGCTGTTGCTGCTGCTGCTGTCTCGAGGAGTCCTCGGGAGGCTGTTGGGAGGTTTCTCCCCCTTGACTAGAACCCCCAACGTCCGGGTTGGCACGAGTACGAGTCATTCTGAAATTCAAAACAGCAGCGATCAGCACATGTCATACTTAAAAATTTCATATGGAACAGTAGGTATTGAAGTGGCGCATGAATAATTTGCACAACATTCACATATATTGATAAAGCATACACTTTATACAAGATACATTATTCTCGGGTCTCCAAGAAGTCATGCTCATGTCGTCACTACCTATACAATCGCTACTGCCTACACGACATGTCACTGGTTACAAAAGTTTGGGTTACTCCACTCTGGTTGCCCTACTTGGCAACGGTAACCCCCTACTCAGAGTAGAACTCGACCTCCTGCAGGTCGTCCTCCTCCGGTACCTCTGCTGGTGGCTCCGGATCTACAACCTCCCCTCCCATCTCGGGTTCTCCCATTGCCGGAAGACCCAAGACCACAGGGATGCCCAATACCGGAGGTACGAGGTCCTGGAACGCGTGCACCTCGTCCATGGCCTGGTTGTAGTCTTCTTCCCAGCCTTGCCCTTCCTCAATAGCGTCGTCCTGCTCTTGAGTAAGGACCTCGTTCTGCTGGGTTAGAGCATGCACCTGTTCTTGTAACGCCACGATGTCAACACGGCTTTTCTTCCTTGCCTGCTTCAGATGATGCAACTGATTATGTTGTTCGTTCAGTCGCTTAATCGTCGGAAGGAGCACATTACGGAGTGCGCTGTGAGCACTCTCGAAATGGTCTCCACGGCGTGTGCTCTCCTTGAGCTTTGCAGCGAGACACTCCGTATGAACAGCTTGGCTGTCCATCACAGCCTTTCCCGCCCTTATCTGAAGGCTGGGGTTCGCCTCCGCGGGGTTGTACCTTGGGCAACCCAGATCCGTTGCCTCTATGTACCTCCCTTCCCACACCTGATGAGGCCGTCCCTCCACCGGAACCAGCGCGTATGGAGTGCCCTCCATAGCTCTCACGTGCAGTTGGCAGAAGCGCGACATGGTGTCGCGGGCTGCCACTTGCCACATTCCCTCCGATTGTCTACCTCTCACCGTAACGGTGAACGGCACCCAACCGGGTGGCGTAGGCCCTGCAGGAACTTCAACATGGATTGTCGACGTCTTGTTCCCTTCCTCGCCTTCTTCTTTGGCGATGTAATGTGTCATCTTGTCATACCCGAAATATTGAAGCATTTGCCTCAACGTTTCCGGATAGCCGCTGCGGTGAGAACAGTGGGACATCACCCACACGTTCTCCAACTGTCTATCTGTTGTTATCTGTAAAAACATATTTGAGAAATTTCAAATATTTATTTGAACAGTAAACCATTTGAGTTACAACATAAGACATGTCATTGAACTCATAAAACTTGGAAACTTAGTTCAAATTTAAACCAATTTGACTGCTGATCTGCTGCCCAACATGACAGCCCTGATCAGTTTCCATTTCAACCTGATTTAGGCCATGCTAAATGCAAAACCAATTCTAGAGCTCAACATCAAAGTTAAATCTAACTTCAATAGATTTCCAGAAAGTATTTGCTTGGCCTAAGATCTGTCCTGGTTCAAAAGTTATGAGATGTTAAAGTTAACAGAATTTCTGGAGAAAATTGGACAGCACCTCCCTGCTTCAGGTACTGATTTAATCCAAGAATTCCAGTTAATTCCATTCCCAATCTGACAAAAATTTCTGTTACAAAGTTGTAACCCATCTCAGAAACATCTTAGAACTACCTCATTTTCTATTTTTGGATTTTTATGCAGGAAGTTATGTTCAATTTACAGAGAGTTTATAGAGAGTGTTTGCTCTGCCCTGTTTTCTGGACAGTTTCAACTCTACTGCATTTTTCGATTGGTTAAGGTATGAAACACCTCTGGACCTCAACAGAAAAGTTGTAAAGCTCTTCCAAAGCTTTCCAGAAATGTTATATGACCCCAACCTCGAAAGAACTCAACCTCTAACCTCTGATTAACTTCAGCCTTAATTCAGCTGAAAATAGGGGACTCTGTCCTTAATAGCCTATAAGTTGAAAACTTGTTAACTTTGAATATCCTGATTAAGGAGAAGAGTTACATCAAGTTTTAATGCTTTGGTTTAAAACTTTCATGTTTTATTATGAAATTGCTCATTTAATGGGATGTGACGTCAATGCGTCACCAGATCATGTCGGTACTACGTCCTCACAAAGAAAAACCTATACCGGACTTAGCAGGCTTCGTTATTTCAGTGGCACTAAGCGTCACTCGCACACGGATGCTACACGTCTACCTTTTCATGGTTAGACTACCTGCAGATAACTCACACAATCGTCAGACTCGGCTGCACACCGAGTCCGGTATCCATACAGTCCATACACCCGGCCGTCATCACTCGCTCGGATGTTCTCAAGCCAAACATGCCTTGAGCTACGTGTTCACGTTACTGACCACGTGACGGGGTCTCCCGAATTGCACCATGCACGTCAGGGACAGACGTTGCTCCAATACCCCAAACGACATGAAGGGTCGTAGAGGATATTAAAGCGGGTCGGGTTACCTGCCACCCGTGGGGCTCCACTCTTCAGCTTGTGCGCACTGGTGGACAGCACTGACGTGCACCCCGCAAGACATAAAGCGTCCCGAGATGCACGATTTTCCGACATAAGAAAATAGGTTAGTATGCCACTTTCTATACATAATAACATCCTTATATGGGCTACTAACTCGTTCCCCACTGGATTTTTGAAAAAGATGACCTTTGTAGTGCGTTAAACCTCAAGCGAGCTCTGATACCAACGCTGACACGACCCCACGGTCTTGTCGAGCTAGGATCACACTGAGGGGTGCTGCATTGCACAGCACCGGATAACACACATTAAAGGTACGAAGCGGAAGCAAAGTTTTATTACATAAACCAGTGTATACACATTTTTACAACAAAATATCTCCAGTCTACACTCAGGGGCGTAGACTACGCATCGAGTTCACGTTCAGACCGTGAACGTGTCCCTGCTAGCACACACACACACACACTAACACGGCGGCGTGCACGACTCCCACTCGACGGGGTTCCCCTCCTGGGGTTCTGTCTCCTCCTCGAGAGTCCCTTCCTCAAAGAACCCTGCAAAAGCTTCAAACACAAGCAGTGAGCACGAAGGCTCAGCAAGACTGACCCGTCTCTCCTATACATGGAACTTCTACATGATGAATGATAGGTTACATGAGGTAAAACAAGTTACAAAGGACTCGTCTAATTAGTGGAACCTTACTTTCAAGTTTTAGCAACAGGTTGTGGGGACTTTACGCTAAGGCACATGAGAGAGCCGCAATCAAACAAGAAACGCATTTCTCTCATGTACTTTGCCCAAAGTGGAGAAGAACTTTAGTTAGCTCTAAACTACAACAAATCATTAACAAGCAAAGTCCATCTTTCAATCAGCAACATTTTAACATGTAACTAGCATGTTCTTTCTACGTCACGGTACAGTGAATGAGTGGTACTCACTGACCGTGAGGTACGGCGATTATAATCGATTTACACCTGCAGGGTTACCTGAATAACCCGTCACGTATGCCCGTACTAGATGTTGCCTACATCAACCACCACGGACGTCGTACGCAACCACCTTTCACCCGTCAGCCAAATGTTGAACCGGTCCAATTGTCCCGAGCAAGAGGTCTCTGCACGCGCATCTCAGTGCCGCCAGACGATTTACACCTCAAGCTCTCAACCTACCCTCTAAACGACCAGCTATGCCTCAACACCTAGCTACCCGAGTTACATCGGTTTCCCGGTTCCCATATAGCCGGTAGGTCTTCGGTACTATTCTAGCTTGTTCAACAGGCCCGCACACGGCTCGGTCCTCAATCGACACAAGCGGAGCTATAGCACACAGGTCCCAAAGTCCTGCTGCCCTTACTCTCCGCTCGGTCTCATTTTAGTGCCATGTGTTTCATTTGCTATCTCTAACCGAGTCGAGTGCCCCTAGTCTATCCTCGCGAGTAGTTCCAACTACTCGACTTGTACCGAATCCTACACTATATTAGCATTGCAGTAGCTAAACGGGTTTCAATCCTAATCCCAACCCATGGTTTTCTTGGCTATGCATTTGGGTTTTCAAACAAGACTCTAATGCAGGAAGAAATGGTACTCAAAGTAAGTTCTCAAAACAATAAAATTTATAAAAAGGTTAATGCAAATGGGAGCTTGCCTTGCTTCTCTTGGTCGTAGGCTAGCTGCTCTTCCGGAGTAACGAAGTCTAAGACTTCGGGTTCCTCCTCGACCTTAGTGACTACATGAGATAACAAGTACATGTATTAATTTAAATGCATTTGATTGAATATTAAACTTGTGAAGTTTGTAAGTCTCACTAGACAGACCCAATGACTCTGAAATTTTTACTGTGGTTTGGTTACAACCTAAGCAGAGACTTGGCCAAGTTTTAGTTGCAGCAAAGCTCAATTGAGCTCTCCACAAATAATTATGCACTTGACCTTAATTGGAGCTCTTAGGGTGTTCTAGAAATTTTCATGGAGCAAGCCATGACTTTCTGAAAACTAGATTTTCAGAGGGTTATAATGGGGTTGGTGTCACTCAATTTGAAGGTTCCTATCTAAAGATATGAGCCAAACAATTTCAGAGAAATTTTGAAAATGTTTCTTAACATTTTCTATTTTCCCTGGAACAGTTTTATTAATCACACCATTAGGTGGATCAAATGAGCTCAAATGGATTTGAACTTTTTATGGTAGCTCAGTGATATTTTGGTAAACATTCCAGCAAAATTTCAGAATTTTCCTCCAAAGGATTCTCTAGCTAAAAATTCTAAACAGTTTAAATTTTGAAGAAATAATTATGAAGAAATAAGGATTTTCATGAAGTGAAACGTGATTTTCTGGAAAGTACTCAGAGAGCTGAATCCAACAAAATTTGGTTCACTCAATTTGAAGTTTTCTAGCCAAAGTTATGTGGGTTTGAAGTTTGAACTAAATCTAAAAATCGGGAAAAGTTTAAACTTCTGCCTGTGGGCCCCACACACAATCCTTCTTCTTCCTCCTCGCGCCAAATACTCGGCGGCGGTGGTCTCCGGCGAGACTCGCCGGAACCAACTTCCCTACCACCTTTCGGCCCGAAACCCGCCGCCTCCCCCTTCTCCGACCTCCTAAACTCGGCTGTGGGCTCGCCAGCCGCCGGTGATGGCCGGAAACCCGCGCGCACCGGTGACAGCACCCGCTAGGGTTCCGGTGAGGTCGGTTTTGCTCTACCGTGCATCAAATCGATCGGAAATCATTCGGAGAGCATCAGTGGAGCACGAGGAACATGAACCAGGGCTTTGTGGAAGCTAGCAATGCCGGCAACCATACCCTCGACGGTGAGCCGAGGTACTTTGCAACGGCGGCAAGGAAAACGGCCATAACACGACCGATCCTCAACGGTTTTCCTTACTTCCTTGTCGAGCATCTGCGCTAGTACATGTAGAACCCGCTGGACAACCGGACTGACCAACCCTAGTGTGTGGAGTCCGAATTTCACTTGGAGGTGAGCTCGGCTCATATGAACTGGCTGGCAGTAAACTTGGGAATTCTCAACCGATGGTTGATCATATGCCGAACGGCTTTCGGCTACACCATCTACATACAGTGACGCACCTTTCTTGTGTAGAGAAGTGGACGTGACAACGGCTGCATTGAGATGTCCACGAGAGCCCGAACCGCGGCAACGTTTGGTCCGCCGGAAAAGATGTCTGGTGGAGCTCGAGAGCGCCTGCTCACTGGCCAACACGGGGTCTAGGATGTTGCTCACGAGCTCACGGTGCCGTTTTGCTGCAGAGGAGGCTGGGCTGGCGAGTGATCGGCCTGATCACGAGCAGAATCGAGAGGGCGGCTGGTTGCGGAGGAGCTCGGTGTGGAAATAGACTGATCGCGTCGGGGCTCAGGGGATATTTAACGGGAGCACGCTGGGGAGGATAAGGAGTCCGGGAAGCTGGCCTCCAGCACGGGGAAATGCAGCAGGAGCTGGTGCCGGACAGCCCCTCGGTGGCGCGCTCGGGCTGCACCCGAGAACCGAGTGTTCTGTTCTTCAGTCGGTTCAATTTGATTCAGTGGCTGACATGTGGGTCCCACCTCCATTTTAACCTCTGAACTTAACTCCCTCTTACTGTTGTAAACATTAATCCCTCTTATATCCATGGTTATTTGAATTATCTACCCCTGAGCCATTTGAATGGACTAGAATTTAAATTGGTTTGTGTTTGACTAAATTTCAGCACATATGCAGTTTGAAATTCAAATAAAGTTTGAATTCGCTAAACTTAGCTCATGTCAAGATCAACTCCAAATGGAGTGAAAATTGGTGTGTGAGCTCACAAAAATATGCTGAGTAAGAATATGCCTCCCACTTTTGAATTCATGGGATGAAAACAGTTTGAATTTGAATTTGAGTTCAAACCACCTCTTTCTAGCTATACCCAAACGGACTTCAAAAAGGTTTCGAATTTGGGTGAAACTTGGCATGGACATTCCTAGCAAGGTGTAGGAGTTTTCATATGCCCAGCCCCTAGATGATGCATGTGGGAAATGCCATATTTGCATTGTGTGAGTTTGTTCTCTAATGGTCATGTTGATGGTGGTTACTTGCTCTTCAAATATGTTCATCAACTTTCTTCAAATGAAGTGTGTGTGTGGTGTGATGAGCACCTTGATTATGTGTCAAAAACTGAGGTCCTTACACTAATTAAGTATCCAATGTTCATGGTCAAGTAGTGATCAAAATATATAATTTTGCTAGCGAAAAATATTCAAAAATTAATGCCCTCAAAAAAATAGTTTCTTTTTTATGATAATGCAAATTTTATTATTATTAATCCACATGTTACATGGAACCCACATGTCACTATTCGGGTACGGGTAAACGGATATAGATATGACTTTCTCTTACCCGATAGAAATTATCCATTCAATTTTATCCGTTACCCGAACCCGTACCTGCGGGTACAAATTTCTACCCAAACCTGTACCCATCGGATCGGATATCCGTGAGTATGCGGGTAATGGATATCCATTGTCATCTCTACTTTGCAGCCCAAACTCGCAACCAACTCGGAATCAGCTGTTTCTGGCCAAAACAAACTAATTTCCTAATAAAGCACTCATCCTAACCCACCTGATTCAGACTCCAACTCGGATTCATGTTCGAACCTACCTAAGACCAACTTTTTCACATTCGAACGTGTTGGAATCTGTAACACCCCAAAACCTGTTAAGAGGGGAATTTAAAAAATTTTGGGCGTATTACATGTGGTGCAGAAATTCAAATTCAACTCAAAACTAAAAAGAAAAAGAAAAAGAAAAAAACAAAACCCCCGGCCAGTGGGCCGAAACCCACCCGCCCCGCGCCAGCCCGCAGCCGGGCCCCCCCCTCTCCCTCTCACTGACACGCGGGGCCCGCGTGTCATCCCTCACCTCCCGCTCGCGCCAAAAGCCGGACTCTTTCGCGCGCGCCCGATCGCAACCGACTCCGGAATTCCGCGTCCCCAGCCCGACTCCCGGTCCCGGACGACTCCGGCTCGATCTAAACAAACACGCCGCCCTCCCTCATCTATAAAAACGACGGCATCGCCCCGTTTTTCCCCCACGATCGGCTGTTTTTCCTCCCAGTGAGAACCGAAGCTCTGATCACAGATTTCTCTCGATCTCTGCTCGGATTTTCCGATCTAACGCGCCGATCGTGTTCCACCGCCTCCAGGGAATCACGCAGGTGCAGAAAACTCGGTGGTTTGCGCTCTAGGCACAGCTCCGACGAGCACCGCAGCGGTTCCACCTCGGACCTCGACGCCGACCGCCTTCCAGGACCTCCGAGCTCAAGAAAAACCCCGAGGTGAGATCCCCGACCTCCCCTCTACCGATCTATGCCATGAAATCCCAGTTTTAGGAAGAATAGACGAAGATCCGAAGTTTTCCGGCGAGATCGCCGCCTCCCACCGCCGCGCGCCGCCGGGTAGCGCCGCCCGCGCATGGTCAGAGCGACGTGGCCGCTTATGCGCCGTCTATTTTAAATCGCACGGTAGAATTAAAACCCGCACGTACCAGTTCGGCTATCTAATCTGAGCCATCTGTTAAAAATCGGAAGGTCCACGTCGGCCCCGCATTATAAAGGTCGGGATTCTTATGCGCTACCCCCTGGGGATCTCGGAAAACACGAGCTAGCCCCGGAAACTTCTGATCTAGCCCCTGGAACTTCAGAAAACTGTGTAAATTCATTTAAAAATCAGTTTTAGCCCCTGGACTTAATAAAAAATAAGAAAACCCCTCTGTCATGTGTAGTTAGACCCCTGGAAATTTATGAAATAGCAAATTAGACCCTGCAGTAGGGTGGATTTACCTTTTTGACCCTATATGATATTAAATTCAGAAATTTGAATATGTGACTAGCATTTAAATTTAAAAGGTAAGGCAAATACATGTGCAAATTCAAATTTAAACTCTCCTAGCACTTGGAAAACTTTAGAATGAGTTAAAAATAGATTTTTAGGCTGAAATGAAATCTGTCTAAATGATATTCATATTTATTAGTTCTAGAAACACATTTTAGGCTAGGAAATAATTCTAAAAACTAGTACAATAAATTTAATTTGTTCCACATCAGAGAGGAAGTTCAAAGATATATTATTGAACATTTTAGATCAGAACCTATTCTGTTTAGATGATGTGTCTTACTATTTTCATAATAAAGTTCACATTTAGGCATAGAAAATAAATCTAAAAATATAGGAAAATAAGTATGCATAATTAGAAAAAGGATAAATGAAGTCTCCAAATCCAAAAACTTCAGTTTAGGATTTGTTAGAAGATCTGAAAACCTATTTGGAGTAGGGAATTACCTTCCATGCAAACTTGGTAGCTAAAGAGTGTGTTAAAGAATTTGTTTAAGTTGGAAATTCATATATAATGTGCAAACAGAAATCTGAATATAAAAGTTAGAAATAATATACATATGTTTAAAAGTGCATGTAGGCTAAAAATTGTAACACCCCAAATTTTTAGTCAAGATTCAAATCTTTGGATTTAGAACCATAAAACATGTTCAGAGGGGAATTTAGAAATTTTTGGACGTATTGCATGTTTTGCAAAAATTCAAATTCAAACTGGAATTCAAATTATACTCAAAACAGAAAAGAAATGAAAAAGAAAAAGGAAAACCGGAAAAAAACTGGCCAGTGGGCCGAAACCCCAGCCGGCCCAGCAACCTCCCGCGCAGCCCGCCCCCGCGCGCGCCGCGCTGCCCCTCGCTGACGGGTGGGACCCGCCTGTCATCCCTAACCCCGCGACCCCGGACTCTTCTCCGCGCGCGCGCGATCGCAACCGATCGGGAAACCGCGCTCCGCAGCAGAATTCTGGACCCTGAGGACTCTAACTCGATCACAACAGAACCACCGCCCTCCCCCGGCTATAAAAACAATCGATCCGATCAGTTTTCCTCACGCGATCGCCGATTTTCGCTCCGGTGAGCACCGAGACTTCGCCGGTGAATTCTGGCCGATCTAAGCTCGGAAACTCTGATCTAACTCATTGGTCTTGATCCACCGCCTCCGGGGAACTTTGCAGGTGCAGAAAACCCGAAGACTTACGGTGCAAATCCAGCTCCGACGAGCTTCGCCGTGGTTTTGCCTCGGACCTCGCCGCCGAGCACTTTCCAGGACCCCCGAGCTCGAGAAAACCTCCGAGGTGAGATCCCTGACCTCCCCTCTACCGATCTAGGCCATAAGATCACAGTTCTAGGCAGAATTCTCGAGGATCCGAAAGTTTCCGGCGAGATCGCCGCTTCCCGCCGCCGTGCGCCGCCGGCAGCGCCGCCCGCGCTCGATCAGAGCGACGTGGCCGCTTGTGCGCCGTTTATTTTAAATCGCACGGTAGACTTTAAAACCCCGCGTACCGGTTCGATGTTATAATCTCAGCCGTCGGTTTAAAATCAGACGGTCCACGTCAGCCCCGCGTTATAAAGACTGGAATTCTTACGTGCTACCCCCTGGGGTTCTCTGGAATTGAGAGCTAGCCCCGGAAACTTCAGATCTAGCCCCTGGAACTCCAGAAAATCATGTAAATTCATTTAAAAATCAGTTTTAGCCCCTGGACTTAATAGAAATTAAGAAAAACACCTCTGAAAAGTGTAGCTAGACCCCTGGAAATTAGGAAAATGATATTATAGACCCTGTAATGGGATGAATTCATTATTCTAGCTCTGTTTAGTATTTAATTTAGAAAATTGAATATGTAACTAGTGTTTAAATATTAAAAAGGGGGACAAACATAATTGTCAAACTTATTAAAAACTTTCTCAGTACTTAAAAAACTTTGGAGTGAGATAAAAATATATTTTTGGGCTGAAATAAATCTGTTTCATCTATTATTCACATTTAATAGTGTAGGGACACATTTTTAAGTAAAGAATAGTTAAAGAAAAGTAGGGAAAATAATTATGAAATAGTATACATCAGAAGCCAAGGTCAAAATATGATCTTAAATTATTTAGGACCAGAACCTAATCTGTTTAGGTAGTGTGTATTACTAATTTAATAATAAAATACACAATTATGCATAAGAATATAAATCTGAAAATATAGAAACTAGTAAATGATAAATGGAGTTTCTAAAGTATAAAGAATTCAGTTTAGGGTTGATAGAAATTATGAAGGCACATATGGAGAAGAAAAATACTTTTCATACATACTTGGTAGTTTAATATATAAGGAATTTATTTAAAACTGAAACACACATATATATATGTATATATATATATATAGTATGTGAGTATAAATATGAACACCAAAGTAGGAATCCTACACATGTAAATGAAAGTGTATGCAAGCCCCAAATCAACACACATAGAGTATCCACAACACATAAAATGGTAAAGAAACTTTCATAAATGTGAATGTGTGGTTTGTATGAAGTGGAAGTGTGAACTATGTCTTATGATTGTTGTTTTTCTTTTGCTATGTGTGATGGTATGAAGTAGAACCTGCTCAAGAGCAAGTTATTCAATTCCAAGACCAAGACTACCCATTTCAAGAGCAGCAAGAAGGAGGCAAGTGTCCTTGACCACTTTGATCCTATGCTAGGATGTGTAGATAGAATTATTTGCATTGTCAAGTTAAATATGAAACCCATGCTAGGAAGTTTCCTAGAATTGCATTACCTTGTTTCCTTGAAGCTTGGGTTGGGATTTATATTGTCATGTCATTTATACACATGCATATGCTTAGCCATGCTTAGAATGGGATATTTGGGACATGAGATCATCAGTTTATATTACCATACTCTTGAATGAGACATTGTGAGTTATGTAGAGGTAGGGATCAAGGCAAGTTGGATGTTTTGGTTGTGTGCTGGGTGCACGAGACTTGGGTTTGTGTTTAGTACTTGCCTGGATCCTAAGGACCGGTTCATGGAGCATGTAACCCGGCTTTACAGTGCCAACCACATGCTGAGATGGGGCAGCTTAGCCAATTAATTAGGTGTATCCCCGGCGTAGTATGGGTGTGTTGGATGGTGCGGGGATTTAGGTGTCAGCTGGACTACCATATGAACCGCAAGGCTCAAGAGGGGGCCACTGCAGCGGGGTTGGAGCCTCTTGTATGCTGTTAGGGGTGAAACCTCAGTGGGCCCACGCTCGTCGGGAATCCCTTTGTAAAGGCTTCGTAGTGATCTCTTGGCCACACACCTGGGAAGTGTGAATGTGGTTCGTAGCCACTGGCATAATGGAGGTTCTTTTAGTCCACCCGGCAACGGGGGATGAAATCACCACTTGTGGGTACAGTGGTACAAACTCTGCAGAGTTAAAAACTGTCTTGACAGCCGTGCTCACGGTTAAGAGCGGCCTGGACTTATTCATGATTAGAGAATTGATGGTTTTGGAAGTTAAGCGGGGAGCTTAACATTGGAAATGATGATTATGGTTATTGGTTTATGATGATGGGATGGGAGATTTGAACCATTTCACCTGTGTAGTAATGTAGGTGCTTAATAAGCTAAGGTGATAGGTATTTATTGCGTAGTGCTTTAACCATGAGTTCAACCTCTCCTTGTTCTAGCCATGCATGATATAATTTTCCCACACTTGCTGAGTACCATTGGTACTCAACCTTGCATATTTGTTGGTTTATATTGCTGCTCAGGTCAAGATAATGAGATGGTGTATAATGACCAAGATTTTGGACCCGAGGAAGGTTTCTAGGTTCATGAAGACCCCCGGGCAACACCTGTGATGGAGCCCTAAAGAATAATATTCCGCTGCTAGTTTATTTACTTGTGATGAAGCATTAGTGTTCATTAAGACATTTGTGATGTAAGACTTATTTATAATCGACACCTGGCTTGTAATAAATGATGCTTCACTATTTGTCATCACATGTATGAGAAAATGATCCTGGCATACATGTGATATTCACTTGGTTGTTCTTCGGAAAAACCGGGTGTGACAGAGGTGGTATCAGAGCCAAGGTTGCCCGTAGGAACGTGGACCTAGGTAGAAATGGATGTATTTAAGGGCCCTATTTTCTTAAAAACTATTTTCCAAGGTGTGGGTGAAAAAGTGTTATTAAAAGGGTCATTTTCTTCATCTTACCCCAACTTTCATTCAAAATAGGATTTTTGTTTGAGATTTTATCTAACCTAATTTTAAATTCTTCTGTTTTAGATGGTTCGCATGATTCGCACCGCTCGTAAGTCCACGGGAGGGAGAGTTCCCGTAGTTGCCCTTGCTGAAAGAGAGGAGAGTCGTCCAGTGACGTACCTTTCCTACGGATTGGCAGTAGGAGATTTGTTGCGCCGTCTTCGACGTATGCTCGAAGCCGCCGGCAATACGGGCAAGCTCATCATCCACTATAACTCCACCAGGACCATCCGTGAGAAGAGGGAAGAATGGAGTTCGGAGATGAGGATTATACACGAGAATCAGCTGCTTAAGATCCACCACTCTCCAGCTTGTCGAGCAACACAAGTTGACGCGGAGAGAGATGTCACCTGGGAGGCCATCACCTGCCAGAGTCACATCTATCGTCGCCACTTGGACAAAACTGAGTACATGTATGTCCTCCAACGTGAGAGTGGTACCACGGAGTACAAGTACCCACCGGTGCAGCAAGGGACTTCCCATGAGCACATGGACTTATGCTTGGGAGATGCTGCTATGCTCAGCACTCGACTGCAGGAGTGTCAACAAGAGCTTCAGGATGTCCGAGATACTCTGAAGGAGACGGAGGCATTGCTGCGAGCGTGCTTAAAAGCGAGAGAAAGAGGAGATGGGAATGAACTGTGTGTCACCGTAAGTGATCCATGGACCCCTGACTCCCCGGATCGCCGAGCGATCAGGCGTCGTCGCACTTCTCCACCAGCAGCCTCCCCACCCAAAGCAGAGTCAGAAGGTAGCCGAAATGAGGAGGAAGATCCCGAGGAGCCAGCTCAAGAGGATGAGTAGTGTAGAGTCTTTCCCCTAGCTAGCAAGAGGTCGAGTAGCCGAGTCGTTACGAATTTAATGGTGTGATAATGCTTGGTGTGTGACGTGAGTTGTGGAAGCCATGAGCAAGTGTCCACAGCCTCGTCTTCAGATTGTTTTGCTTTGGTGTGTGAACCCACAGGAAATAATAGTGCATTTATTGGGTGTGAGATATAAAACCCTCGTAAGGTTTTAACAAAACTTCAACACTTCAAAGTACAAACAAGTGAAAGTAGTAAGATGATACCAAATGCTTTCAAATTAACATTTGTGATTCTGCCAGATGGCCGGAAGAGGAAGAGGACGTGCTGCCAACCCCGCCAACAACAATGATGAGGCATGCAACTCTCATCTTTCTGGAGGCCAGAACCGGGGTGGTCGCCGTGAAGAAGTTGATCCTCTCCACCAAATGCTGGAGAATCAAAATCAGCTCATCCAGAACTTGACTCAAGTAGTGGCCAACTTGCATCAAGTTCCACCTCCACAAGCTGCACCACGCCAACCAAGGTTGAGTGAGTTTCTAGGAACTCAACCTCCAAAGTTTGCAAGTGCTGCTGAACCTCTGGAGGCAGATGATTGGCTGAAGACCATTGAAAGTAAGATGAGAATCATACAATGTCAAGGGTATGAGAGGGTGCTGTTTGCCTCTCATCAATTGCAGGGACCTGCTGCTGATTGGTGGACCGCCTACGTGGCCGCCCATCATGACCCTGAGAGCATCACTTGGGAAGAGTTCAAGCGTAGCTTCCGCAACCATTACATCCCAAGAGGTGAACTCAAAAACAAGAGGAAAGAGTTTTTGGGACTGCAGCAGGGAAACATGACGGTGAGGGAATACCTCACTAAATTCACTCAACTATCCCGTTATGCTCCACGAGACATAGAGACAGATGAGCAGAAACAAGATTGTTTCGTGGAAGGACTTACCGCAGAGATGCAGTGCGCAATGTCCTCCAATGAGTATGAAAGCTTTCAGAAGATGGTGGACAGAGCATTTGTGGTGGAAAGGAAGCTGAAGGCCCTGGAAAATGAGAATAAGAGGAAGGCTGGGTGGTCACATCAAGCCTCAGGGAGCAACACCCGCCCACGTATGATGCAGCAACCTACGGGGCAGACAAGCCGTGCTGCGGTACCCTATTCAGCACCAAGAGGGTACAACCCAAACTACAGGCCTCCCGCAGCACCAGCACAGCCGCAACGTCAGTTTGTACAACAGCCTCGCCCCGCATATCCACCTCGACCAGCAGTGCAAGGACCCCCAAACCAACCCCAAGACAACAAGGGCCAAGCATCTAAGATTGGGGTGCAATGTTTCAGCTGTGGTGAAGTGGGGCACTACGCCCATAAGTGTCCAAAGAAGAAGCCCACGCAACCACAGCAGCAGAACGTAATGAGAGGACGGGTGAACCACGTCACTATGGAGGAAGCACAAGAGGCACCCGACGTGGTAGTTGGTAAGTTTCCTGCCAATTTACACCTTGCAACTCTGCTGTTTGATTCTGGTGCTACCCATTCGTTCATTGCTCAAGGGTTTGTTAAGAAGCATGACCTAGCAACCACACAAATGAACCATATGCTAGCGGTAAATTCTCCAGGTGGAGAAATAAGGACAAGACAAGTGTGTCCCAAAGTGAACCTAGACATTAATGGGGTAGTATTTACCGCTAACCTCATAGTGATCGATTCACAAGGGATAGATATTATTTTGGGTATGGATTGGTTGACCAAACATAATGGAATCATCCATTGTTCGACCAGAACGGTGGAACTAACTCACCCTAGTGGCACAAGAGTAAAGTTCATAACGATACACGAGCCTAGGAGGGACATTAAATTAAATCAAGTGGAGGTGAAAGTTGAGGAAATCCGGACTATCAGGGAATATCCAGATGTTTTTCCGGAGGAGTTGCCAGGAATGCCTCCCGACCGTGACGTGGAATTCGCAATCGAGCTAGTACCGGGAACAGCCCCGATATACAAGAGACCTTATCGAATGGACTCCAAGCAGCTAGAAGAGCTCAAGGATCATTTGAGAGAATTGACGGAAAAGGGGTATGTTCGCCCTAGTTCCTCACCATGGGGAGCTCCGGTAATATTTGTGCCTAAGAAAGATGGAACTCAAAGGTTATGCGTGGATTACCGTGCCTTGAATGAGGTGACCATCAAGAACAAGTATCCATTACCCCGCATTGAAGACTTGTTTGATCAGTTGAGGGGAGCTTGCGTGTTCTCGAAAATTGATCTCAGGTCGGGATACCACCAACTCAAGATAAGGCAATCTGATATTCCCAAGACAGCTTTCGTATCTCGGTACGGACTGTATGAATACACTGTCATGCCTTTCGGGCTAACCAATGCCCCGGCATATTTCATGTACCTCATGAACAAGGTATTCATGGAATATCAGGACAAATTTGTGGTGGTTTTCATAGATGATATTCTCGTCTTCTCCAAAGATGAAGAAGAACATGAGAAACATCTAAGGTTGGTGTTACAGAGGCTGAGAGAACACCAACTATATGCCAAGTTGAGCAAGTGTGAGTTTTGGCTAAAGAGAGTTCCCTTTTTGGGACATATAATCTCGGAGGGAGGAATCTCCGTAGATCCCACCAAAATCGAAGATATCCAGAAATGGAAAACCCCTGAAAATGTCGGGGAAGTTCGAAGCTTTTTGGGATTGGCTGGATACTATCGACGGTTTATTGAGGGATTCTCCAAGATCTCGAGACCTCTCACCAAACTGTTGGAAAAGGGAATCACATTCACTTGGACGCCACAGTGCGATACGAGCTTTCAGGAGCTAAAGAAGAGATTGACAACAGCCCCCGTGTTGGTTATGCCAGATATGCAGAAGAATTTCACGGTGTACTGCGATGCCTCTGGAAACGGGTTGGGATGTGTTCTCATGCAAGAGGGACATGTCGTGGCATATGCATCCCGGCAGCTTCGGAAGCACGAGAAGAACTATCCTACACATGACTTAGAACTAGCTGCAGTGGTACACGCGTTGAAAATTTGGAGGCACTATTTGATGGGGAAGAGGACAGAGATATATACGGATCATAAGAGTTTGAAGTACATATTCACACAGCCAGATCTCAACCTTAGACAAAGGAGATGGTTAGAGCTAATCAATGACTTTGATGTAGGCATCAACTATCATCCCGGGAAAGCAAACGTCGTGGCCGATGCCTTGAGTCGGAAAGCGCAGGTCAATAAGTTGAGCTTGAAGGATATGCCTGCAGAATTGAAGGACGAGGTTATAAGGCTCAATCTATGTCTAGTAAATAGTGGTGAAGCCATCGCCATGGAAGTGGACTCCACTCTTGAGCGAGACATACGCGAGGGACAAAAGAATGATGAGAAGATACAAGAGATCAGACAGCTCATCAAGGAAAATAAAGCTCCTGGTTTTAGAGAGGATGAACAAGGGACGGTGTGGCACGGGAAAAGGATCTGTGTGCCAGAAGTAAAGGAGATTCGTAAATTAATTTTGGAGGAGGCTCACGATTCCGACTATTCCATTCATCCTGGGAGTACGAAGATGTACCAGGATCTCAAGAGCAGGTATTGGTGGTATGGCATGAAGCGAGATGTCGCGGAACATGTTGCCCTATGTGACACATGTCAGTTGGTGAAAGCAGAACATCAACGACCCGCGGGATTATTGCAACCACTCAAAGTACCTGAATGGAAGTGGGAAGAAATCAGCATGGATTTTGTCGTGGGATTGCCTAGGACCCAATCCGGGCATGATTCAATATGGGTCATTATTGATAGGCTAACCAAGGTAGCTCATTTCATCCCTGTGAAAGAAAGCTACAGCGGATCCAAATTGGCAGAATTGTACATGTCAAGGATTGTGTGTTACCATGGAGTGCCAAAGAAGATAGTGTCGGACCGAGGGACACAGTTCACCTCGAGGTTTTGGCAGAAGTTGCATGAAACCATGGGAACCCATCTGAATTTCAGCTCTGCCTATCATCCCCAAACTGACGGGCAGACGGAGAGAACCAATCAGATCCTTGAAGATATGTTAAGGGCATGTGCACTCAAAAACAATAGGAGTTGGGACAAGAACTTACCGTATGCGGAGTTTTCCTATAACAACAGTTATCAAGCTAGTATGAAGATGTCACCGTTTGAAGCTTTGTATGGAAGGAAATGCAGAACTCCCCTATTTTGGAACCAAACAGGAGAAAGTAAGGTGTTTGGTCCCGAAGTGCTATAAGAAGCCGAAGCAAAGGTGAGGGAGATTCGCAACAACTTGAGGATAGCACAGACACGCCAGAAGAGTTATGCTGATGTACGAAGAAGAGAGCTCGTTTTCAACGTGGGAGACTATGTTTATCTCAAGGTGTCCCCTATCAGAGGACTTCGTCGGTTCAAAGTAAAAGGGAAGTTGTCACCTCGATACATCGGACCCTTTCAAGTTTTGGAAAGAAAAGGCGAAGTGGCGTACCAACTAGAGTTGCCGGTTCATCTGTCGGACGTGCACGATGTGTTCCATGTGTCGCAACTCAAGAAATGTCTGAGGACGCCAGAGGAGGTGTTACCCATGAACGAAGTGGATGTAGCTGAGGATTTGTCTTATGCCGAGCAACCATACAAGATTTTGGAGACAATGGAACGCCTCACCAGAAATAAGAGAATCAGGATGTGCAAGGTGCAGTGGAAGCATCACTCAGAAGAGGAAGCCACCTGGGAACGGGAAGATGAGCTTAAGGCACAATTTCCGGAATTATTTTCTTAGAAACACCAATCTCGAGGACGAGATTTCTTTTAAGGGGGGTAGAGCTGTAACACCCCAAATTTTTAGTCAAGATTCAAATCTTTGGATTTAGAACCATAAAACATGTTCAGAGGGGAATTTAGAAATTTTTGGACGTATTGCATGTTTTGCAAAAATTCAAATTCAAACTGGAATTCAAATTATACTCAAAACAGAAAAGAAATGAAAAAGAAAAAGGAAAACCGGAAAAAAACTGGCCAGTGGGCCGAAACCCCAGCCGGCCCAGCAACCTCCCGCGCAGCCCGCCCCCGCGCGCGCCGCGCTGCCCCTCGCTGACGGGTGGGACCCGCCTGTCATCCCTAACCCCGCGACCCCGGACTCTTCTCCGCGCGCGCGCGATCGCAACCGATCGGGAAACCGCGCTCCGCAGCAGAATTCTGGACCCTGAGGACTCTAACTCGATCACAACAGAACCACCGCCCTCCCCCGGCTATAAAAACAATCGATCCGATCAGTTTTCCTCACGCGATCGCCGATTTTCGCTCCGGTGAGCACCGAGACTTCGCCGGTGAATTCTGGCCGATCTAAGCTCGGAAACTCTGATCTAACTCGTTGGTCTTGATCCACCGCCTCCGGGGAACTTTGCAGGTGCAGAAAACCCGAAGACTTACGGTGCAAATCCAGCTCCGACGAGCTTCGCCGTGGTTTTGCCTCGGACCTCGCCGCCGAGCACTTTCCAGGACCCCCGAGCTCGAGAAAACCTCCGAGGTGAGATCCCTGACCTCCCCTCTACCGATCTAGGCCATAAGATCACAGTTCTAGGCAGAATTCTCGAGGATCCGAAAGTTTCCGGCGAGATCGCCGCTTCCCGCCGCCGTGCGCCGCCGGCAGCGCCGCCCGCGCTCGATCAGAGCGACGTGGCCGCTTGTGCGCCGTTTATTTTAAATCGCACGGTAGACTTTAAAACCCCGCGTACCGGTTCGATGTTATAATCTCAGCCGTCGGTTTAAAATCAGACGGTCCACGTCAGCCCCGCGTTATAAAGACTGGAATTCTTACGTGCTACCCCCTGGGGTTCTCTGGAATTGAGAGCTAGCCCCGGAAACTTCAGATCTAGCCCCTGGAACTCCAGAAAATCATGTAAATTCATTTAAAAATCAGTTTTAGCCCCTGGACTTAATAGAAATTAAGAAAAACACCTCTGAAAAGTGTAGCTAGACCCCTGGAAATTAGGAAAATGATATTATAGACCCTGTAATGGGATGAATTCATTATTCTAGCTCTGTTTAGTATTTAATTTAGAAAATTGAATATGTAACTAGTGTTTAAATATTAAAAAGGGGGACAAACATAATTGTCAAACTTATTAAAAACTTTCTCAGTACTTAAAAAACTTTGGAGTGAGATAAAAATATATTTTTGGGCTGAAATAAATCTGTTTCATCTATTATTCACATTTAATAGTGTAGGGACACATTTTTAAGTAAAGAATAGTTAAAGAAAAGTAGGGAAAATAATTATGAAATAGTATACATCAGAAGCCAAGGTCAAAATATGATCTTAAATTATTTAGGACCAGAACCTAATCTGTTTAGGTAGTGTGTATTACTAATTTAATAATAAAATACACAATTATGCATAAGAATATAAATCTGAAAATATAGAAACTAGTAAATGATAAATGGAGTTTCTAAAGTATAAAGAATTCAGTTTAGGGTTGATAGAAATTATGAAGGCACATATGGAGAAGAAAAATACTTTTCATACATACTTGGTAGTTTAATATATAAGGAATTTATTTAAAACTGAAACACACATATATATATGTATATATATATATATAGTATGTGAGTATAAATATGAACACCAAAGTAGGAATCCTACACATGTAAATGAAAGTGTATGCAAGCCCCAAATCAACACACATAGAGTATCCACAACACATAAAATGGTAAAGAAACTTTCATAAATGTGAATGTGTGGTTTGTATGAAGTGGAAGTGTGAACTATGTCTTATGATTGTTGTTTTTCTTTTGCTATGTGTGATGGTATGAAGTAGAACCTGCTCAAGAGCAAGTTATTCAATTCCAAGACCAAGACTACCCATTTCAAGAGCAGCAAGAAGGAGGCAAGTGTCCTTGACCACTTTGATCCTATGCTAGGATGTGTAGATAGAATTATTTGCATTGTCAAGTTAAATATGAAACCCATGCTAGGAAGTTTCCTAGAATTGCATTACCTTGTTTCCTTGAAGCTTGGGTTGGGATTTATATTGTCATGTCATTTATACACATGCATATGCTTAGCCATGCTTAGAATGGGATATTTGGGACATGAGATCATCAGTTTATATTACCATACTCTTGAATGAGACATTGTGAGTTATGTAGAGGTAGGGATCAAGGCAAGTTGGATGTTTTGGTTGTGTGCTGGGTGCACGAGACTTGGGTTTGTGTTTAGTACTTGCCTGGATCCTAAGGACCGGTTCATGGAGCATGTAACCCGGCTTTACAGTGCCAACCACATGCTGAGATGGGGCAGCTTAGCCAATTAATTAGGTGTATCCCCGGCGTAGTATGGGTGTGTTGGATGGTGCGGGGATTTAGGTGTCAGCTGGACTACCATATGAACCGCAAGGCTCAAGAGGGGGCCACTGCAGCGGGGTTGGAGCCTCTTGTATGCTGTTAGGGGTGAAACCTCAGTGGGCCCACGCTCGTCGGGAATCCCTTTGTAAAGGCTTCGTAGTGATCTCTTGGCCACACACCTGGGAAGTGTGAATGTGGTTCGTAGCCACTGGCATAATGGAGGTTCTTTTAGTCCACCCGGCAACGGGGGATGAAATCACTACTTGTGGGTACAGTGGTACAAACTCTGCAGAGTTAAAAACTGTCTTGACAGCCGTGCTCACGGTTAAGAGCGGCCTGGACTTATTCATGATTAGAGAATTGATGGTTTTGGAAGTTAAGCGGGGAGCTTAACATTGGAAATGATGATTATGGTTATTGGTTTATGATGATGGGATGGGAGATTTGAACCATTTCACCTGTGTAGTAATGTAGGTGCTTAATAAGCTAAGGTGATAGGTATTTATTGCGTAGTGCTTTAACCATGAGTTCAACCTCTCCTTGTTCTAGCCATGCATGATATAATTTTCCCACACTTGCTGAGTACCATTGGTACTCAACCTTGCATATTTGTTGGTTTATATTGCTGCTCAGGTCAAGATAATGAGATGGTGTATAATGACCAAGATTTTGGACCCGAGGAAGGTTTCTAGGTTCATGAAGACCCCCGGGCAACACCTGTGATGGAGCCCTAAAGAATAATATTCCGCTGCTAGTTTATTTACTTGTGATGAAGCATTAGTGTTCATTAAGACATTTGTGATGTAAGACTTATTTATAATCGACACCTGGCTTGTAATAAATGATGCATCACTATTTGTCATCACATGTATGAGAAAATGATCCTGGCATACATGTGATATTCACTTGGTTGTTCTTCGGAAAAACCGGGTGTGACAAAAATCAACACATCTAGAGTAACCGCAACACTTAGAAATGTGAATAACTACCATATGTATGTATGAGTCGAGTGAAAGTGTGAACTATGTCTTATGGATTGTTGTTTTCTTTTGCTATGTGTGTTGGCATGAGTAGAACCTGCCCCAGAGAAAGTTCTTCCCTTTCAAGATCAGGACTATCCATTCCCAGAGCAGCAGGAAGAAGGCAAGTGTCCTTGACCACTTTGATCCTATGCTACGATGTGTAGATAGAATTATTTGCATTGTCAATTAAAATATGAAACCCATGCTAGGATGTTTCCCTAGAATTGCATTATCTTGTTTCCTTGTAGCTTGGGTTGGGATTTGTTTTATTATGTCATTCACTCATATTACTTGTGCTTAGCCATGCTTAGAATGGGATAATTGGGATATGAGATCATCAGTTTATTTACCATACTCTTGAATGAGATGTTATGAGTTATGTAGAGGTAGGGATCAAGGCAAGGTGGATGATTTGGTTGGTGCTGGGTGCACGAGACTCGGGTTTGTGTTTAGTACTTGTCTGGATCCTAAGGACCGGTTCATGGAGCATGTAATCTGGCTTTACCGTGCCAACCACATGCTGAGATGGGGCAGCTTGGCCAATTAATTAGGTGTACCCCGGCGTAGTATGGGTGTGTTGGATGGTGCGGGGAATAGGTGTCAGCTGTACTACCATATGAACCGCAAGGCTCAAGAGGGGCCACTGCAGCGGGGTTGGAGCCCCTTGTATGCTGTTAGGGGTGAAACCTCAGTGGGACCATGCTCGTCGGGAATCCCTTTGGAAAGGCTTCGTAGTGATTTCCTGGCTACACAAATGTGTGGATGTGGTTCATAGCCACTGGCATAATGGAGGTTCTTTTAGTCCACCCGGCAACGGGGGATGAAATCACTACATGTGGGTACAGTGGTGCAAACTCTGCAGAGTCAAAACTGTCATGATAGCCGTGCTCATGATCAAGAGCGGCTTGGACTTATTCATGATTAGAGGATTGATGGCTTTGGAAGTTGAGGATGTTAAGCGGGGAGCTTAACATTGGTATTGATGTTATGGTTAATTGATTATGATGATGGGTTGGGAGATTGGGACCATTTCACCTGTGTAGTAATGTAGGTGCTTAATAAGCTAAGGTGGTAGGTAATAATTGCGTAGTGCTCTAACCATGAGTTCAACCTCTCCTTGCTCTAGCCATGCATGAAATAACTTTCCCACACTTGCTGAGTACCCACGGTACTCAAACTTGCATATTTGTTGGTTTAAATTGCTGCTCAGGTCAAGGGGACGATGTGGTGTTTAATGATCAAGACTTCGGACCCGAAGAAGGTTTCTAGGTTCATGGAGTCCCCCGGGCAACGCCTGTGACGGAGCCCACAAGAATAATATTCCGCTGCTATTTTATTTACTTGTTATAAACTTATTATCGTCCATCGAGACATATGCTATGTAAGACTTATTTATATTCGACACCTGGCTTGTAATAAATGATGCTTCACTATTTGTCATCACATGTATGAGAAAATGATCCTGGCATACATGTGATATTCACTCGGTTGTTCTTCGGAGAAACCGGGTGTGACAGAAGTGGTATTAGAGCCAAGGTTGCCCGTAGGAACGTGGACCTAGGTAGAAATGGACGTATTTAAGGACCCTATTTTCTTAAAAAATATTTTACAAAAGTGTGGGTTGAAGGTGTTATTTAATGGGGTTACTTTATTCATCTTACCCAACTTTTATTCAAAATAGGATTTTTGTTTAAAATCTTATCTAACTTAATTTTAAATGCTTTATGTTTTAGATGGTCCGCATGATCCATACCGCCTGCAAGTCCACCGGAGGGAGAGTTCCCATAGTTGCCCTTGCCCTGAGAGAGGAGGACCGTCCGGTGACGTATCTCTCCTACGGATTGACAGTAGGAGGCTTGTTGCGCCGTCTTCGACGCATGCTCCAAGCCGCCGGCAATATGGGCAAGCTAATCATACACTACAGCTCCACCCGAACCATCCGTGAGAAGCGGGAAGAGTGGAGTTCAGAAATGAGGATTATCCACGAAAATCAGCTACTCAAGATCCACCGCTCTCCAGCTTGTCGAGCGACACAGGTCGATGCGGAGAAGGATGTCACCTGGGAGGCAATCACCTGCCAGAGTCACATCTACCGTCGCCACCTGGACAGGACTGAGTACATGTATGTCCTCCAGCGTGAGAGTGGTACAACGGAGTACAAGTACCCGCCACTGCAGCAAGGGACTTCCCATGAGCACATGGACTTGTGCTTGGAGGATGCTGCTATGCTCAGCACTCGACTGCAGGAGTGTCAGCAGGAGCTTCAGGATGTTCATGACACCCTGAAGGAGACTGAGGCGTTGCTTCGAGCCAGCTTGAGGGCGAGAGAAAGAGGAGATGGAAATGAACTGTGTGTCATCGTGAACGACACATGGACTCCTGACTCCCCAGATCGCCGGGCAAGCAGGCGTCGCCGCACTTCTCCACCAACAGCTTCCCCACCCAAAGCGGAGTCAGAGGGCAGCCGCAATAACGAGGAAGATCCCGAGGAGCCAGCTCAGTGATACAAGTAGTGTAGAGTCCTTTCCCTTAGTTTAGCAGGTTGTCGAGTAGTCGAACCGTTACCTTAGTTAATGGTGTGTTAATGTTCGGTGTGTGACGTGAGTTGTGGAAGCCATGGGCATTTGTCCGCAACCTCGTCTTCAGGTTGTTTTGCTTTGATATGTGAACCCCTATGAATTAAGAGTGCATTTATTTTCACGTGAGACGTGAAACCCTCAGAAAATATAAATATAAATATAATAAGGCCTCAAAATTTTAAGTTTAAACAAGCAAATTGGGAAGTTAACACGTAATGCTTTAAATTGACATTTGGTTGATCATGATAGATGGCCGAAAGAGGAAAGGGTCGTGCTGCCAACCCCGCCAACAATAACGATGAGGCAGGCAACCCTCATATTTCTGGAGGACAAGACAGGGGTGGTCGCCATGAAGGAGTTGATCCCATCCACCAAATGCTTGAAAATCAGAATCAACTCATCCAGAGCCTGACTCAAGTGGTGGCCAACTTGCACCAAGCTCCACCTCCACAAGCTGCACCACGCCAACCGAGGTTGAGTGAGTTTCTAGGGACTCAACCTCCAAAGTTTGCAAGTGCTGCTGAACCTCTGGAGGCAGATGATTGGCTAAAGACCATTGAGAGCAAGATGAAGATCATACAATGCTAGGGGTATGAGAGGGTGCTGTTTGCCTCTCACCAATTGCATGGACCTGCTGCTGATTGGTGGACCGCTTACGTGGCCGCCCATCATGACCCTGAGAACATCACTTGGGAAGAGTTCAAGCGTAGCTTCTGCAACCACTACATACCAAGGGGTGAACTTAAAAACAAGAGAAATGAGTTCTTGGGGCTACAGCAAGGAAACATGACGGTGAGGGAATACCTCACTAAATTCACCCAACTATCCCGATATGCACCACGGGACATAGAGACTGGTGAGCAGAAACAGGACTGCTTTGTGGAAGGACTTACAGCGGAAATGCAGTGTGCAATGTCCTCCAACGAGTACGAAAGCTTCCAAAAGATGGTGGACAGAGCATTTGTGGTGGAGAGGAAGCTGAAGGCGTTGGAAAATGAAAACAAGAGGAAGGCGGGATGGTCACACCAAGCCTCGGGTAGCAACACCCGCCCACGTCTGATGCAGCAACCCGCAGGGCAGACGAGCCGTGCTGTGGTACCCTACTCTGCACCGAGAGGGTACAACCCGAACTTCAGGCCTCCGTCAGCACCAGGACAGCCACAACGTCAGTTTGTACAACAGCCTCGCCCCACATATCAACCTCGACCAGCAGGACAAGGACCACCGAATCAACCCCAAGACAACAAAGGCCAGACACCTAAAGTTGGGGTGCAATGCTTCAACTGTGGTGAAGTGGGGCACTACGCCCATAAGTGCCCAAAGAAGAAGCCCATGCAGCCACAACAACAGAATGTGATGCGAGGACGGGTGAACCACGTGACCATGGAGGAAGCGCAAGAGGCACCTGACGTGGTAGTTGGTAACTTTCCTACCAATTTACACATTGCAACCCTGTTGTTCGATTCTGGTGCTACCTACTCATTCATTGCCCAAGGGTTTGTTAAGAAGCATGATTTAGCAACAACACAAATGAACCATATGCTAGCCGTAAACTCTCCAGGGGGAGAAATAAGGACAAGACAAGTGTGTCCCAAGGTGAATCTAGACATTAATGGGGTAGTATTTACTACCAACCTCATAGTGATAGATTCACAAGGGATAGATATTATTTTGGGCATGGATTGGTTGACCAAACATAAAGGAATCATCCATTGTTCGACCAGAACGGTGGAACTAACTCACCCTAGCGGCACAAGAGTAAAGTTCATAACAATACAAGAGCCTAGGAGGGACATTAAATTAAATCAAGTTGAGGTGGAAGTGGATGAGATCAGGATCATCAGGGAATATCTAGATATTTTTCCGGAGGAGTTGCCAGGTATGCCCCCCGATCGAGAAGTGGAATTTGCGATTGAGCTAGTGCCTGTAACAGCTCCGATATACAAGAGACCTTATCGGATGGACTCCAAGCAGCTGGGAGAACTCAAGGATCATTTAAGAGAATTGACGGGGAAGGGGTACATTCGTCCTAGTTCCTCACCATGGGGAGCTTTAGTGATATTTGTGCCCAAGAAGGATGGGACCCAAAGGCTATGTGTGGACTACCGTGCGTTGAATGAGGTAACCATCAAGAACAAGTACCCATTACCCCGCATTGAAGACTTGTTTGATCAGTTGAGGGGAGCTTGTGTGTTCTCAAAAATTGATCTCAGGTCGGGATACCACCAACTTAAGATAAGGCAAACTGATATTCCAAAGACAGCTTTCGTATCTCGATACGGACTGTATGAATACACAGTCATGCCTTTCGGGCTAACTAATGCCCCGGCATACTTCATGTATCTCATGAACAAGGTATTCATGGAATATCTGGACAAATTTGTGGTAGTTTTCATAGATGACATTCTCGTCTTTTCCAAAGATAAAGAAGAACATGAGAAACATCTAAGGTTGGTGTTGCAGAAGCTGAGAGAACACCAACTATATGCCAAGTTGAGCAAGTGTGAGTTTTGGCTGAAGAGAGTTCCCTTATTAGGACATATAATCTCGGAGGGAGGAATCTCCGTAGATCCCGCCAAGATCGAGGATGTACAAAGCGGAAGACCCCTGAGAATGTCGGGGAAGTTCGAAGCTTCTTAGGATTGGCTTGGTATTATCGACGGTTTATCAAGGGTTTCTCCAAGATCTCGAGACCCCTCGCCAAACTGTTGGAGAAGGGAGTCACTTTCACATGGACGCCGTAGTGTGAGACGAGTTTCCAGGAACTAAAGAAAAGATTGACAACAGCCCCAGTGCTAGTTATGCCAGATATGCAGAAGAACTTTTCGGTGTACTGCGATGCTTCTCGAAACGGGTTGGGATGTGTTCTCATGCAAGAAGGGCATGTCGTGGCTTATGCGTCCCGGCAGCTCCGGAAACACGAGGAGAACTATCCTACACATGACCTAGAGCTAGCTGCAGTAGTACACGCGTTGAAGATTTGGTGGCATTACTTGATGGGGAAGAGGACAGAGATATATACGGATCATAAGAGCTTAAAGTATATTTTCACACAGCCAGATCTCAACCTCAGGCAAAGGAGATGGTTAGAGTTGATCAACGACTTTGATGTGGGCATCAACTATCATCCTGGGAAAGCGAACGTCGTGGCAGATGCTTTAAGCCGGAAGGTGCAGGTCAATAGGTTAAGCTTGACGGACATGCCTACAGAATTGAAGGAAGAGGTTATAAAACTCAATCTATGTCTGGTGAATAGTGGTGAAGCCATCACCATGGAAGTGGATTCTACCTTAGAGAAAGACATCCGCAATGGTCAAAAGAATGACGAGAAGATACAAGAGATTAGAGAACTCATCAAGGAAAATAAAGCCCCTGGGTTCAGAGAGGATGAACAAGGTACGGTGTGGCACGGGAAAAGAATCTGTGTGCCTGAAGTAAAGGAGATTCGTGAATTGATTTTGAAGGAGGCTCATGATTCAGACTATTCCATTCATCCTGGGATTACGAAGATGTACCATGACCTCAAGAGCAGGTATTGGTGGTATGTCATGAAGCGAGATGTCGCGGAACATGTTGCCCTATGTGACACATGTCAGTTGGTGAAAGCAGAACATCAACGACCCGCGGGATTATTGCAACCACTTAAAGTGCCTGAATGGAAATGGGAAGAAATCGGTATGGAATTCATAGTGGGATTACCCAGGACCCAATCAGGATATGATTCGATATGGGTCATCATTGACAGGCTAACCAAGGTAGCTCATTTCATCCCTGTGAAAGAAAGCTACAGCGGATCCAAATTGGCAGAATTATACATGTCAAGGATCGTGTGTTTCCATGGAGTGACAAAGAAGATAGTGTCAGATCGAGGGACACAGTTCACCTCAAGGTTCTGGCAGAAGTTACATGAAACCATGGGAACTCATCTGAACTTTAGTTCTGCCTATCATCCCCAGACTGACGGACAGACGGAAAGAACCAATCAGATCATTGAGGACATGCTGAGAGCGTGTGCACTCAAAAATAATCGGAGTTGGGATAAGAACTTACCGTATGCGGAGTTCTCCTATAACAACAGCTATTAGGCTAGTATGAAGATGTCACCATTTGAGGCTTTGTATGGGAGAAAGTGCAGAACCCCACTATTCTGGAACCAAGCCGGGGAAAGTAAAGTGTTTGGACCCGAGGTACTACAAGATGCCGAGGCGAAAGTGAGGGAAATCCGAACAACTTGAGGATAGCACAAACACGACAAAAGAGCTATGCCGATGTACGGAGAAGAGAGCTCGTTTTCAACGTAGGGGACTATGTCTACCTCAAGGTGTCCCCTATTCGAGGACTTCGTTGGTTCAAGGTGAAAGGGAAGTTATCACCTCGATACATCGGACCCTTTCAAGTTCTGGAGAGGAAAGGCAAAGTGGCATATCAACTAGAATTACCGGCTTGCCTATCGGACGTGCATGATGTATTCCATATGTCACAGCTCAAGAAATGTCTAAGGACGACTGAAGAGATGTTACCCATGAACGAGGTTGACGTAGCTGAGGATCTGTCTTATACCGAACAATCGTTCAAGATTTTGGAGACAATGGAACGTCTCACAAGAAATAAAAGAATCCGGATGTGAAGGTACAGTGAAAGCATCACTCGGAAGAGGAAGCCACATGGGAGCGAGAAGACGAGCTTAAGGCACAGTTTTCGGAATTGTTTTCCTAGAACCACCAATCTCGAGGAAGAGATTTTTTTAGGGGGGTAGAGCTGTAACACCCCAAAACCTGTTAAGAGGGGAATTTAAAAATTTTTGGACGTATTGCATGTGGTGCAGAAATTCAAATTCAAATTGGAATTCAAATTCAACTCAAAACTGAAAAGAAAAAGAAAAAGAAAAAACAAAACCCTCGGCCAGTGGGCCGAAACCCACCAGCCGGCCCACCCGCCCCGCGCCAGCCCGCAGCCGCGCGCCCCCCTCTCCCTCTCACTGACACGCGGGGCCCGCGTGTCATCCCTCACCTCCCGCTCGCGCCAACAGCCGGACTCTTCCGCGCGCGCCCGATCGCAACCGACTCTAGAATTCCGCGTCCCCAGCCCGACTACCGGTCCCGGATGACTCCGGCTCGATCTAAACAAACACGCCGCCCTCCCTCGTCTACAAAAACGTCGGCATCGCCCCGTTTTTTCCCCACGATCGGCTGTTTTTCCTCCCGGTGAGAACCGAAGCTCTGATCATCGATTTCTCTCGATCTCTGCTCGGATTTTCCGATCTAACGCGCCGATCGTGTTCCACCGCCTCCGGGGAATCACGCAGGTGCAGAAAACTCGGTGGTTTGCGCTCTAGGCACAGCTCCGACGAGCACCGTAGCGGTTCCACCTCGGACCTCGACGCCGACCGCCTTCCAGGACCTCCGAGCTCAAGAAAAACCCCGAGGTGAGATCCCCGACCTCCCCTCTACCGATCTATGCCATGAAATCCCAGTTTTAGGAAGAATAGACGAAGATCCAAAGTTTTCCGACGAGATCGCCGCCTCCCGCCGCCGCCGGGTAGCGCCGCCCGCGCACGGTCAGAGCGACGTGACCGCTTATGCGCCGTCTATTTTAAATCGCACGATAGAATTAAAACCCGCACGTACCGGTTCGACGATCTAATCTGAGCCGTCTGTTTAAAATCAGACGGTCCACGTTGGCCCCGCATTATAAAGGTCGGGATTCTTACGCGCTACCCCCTGGGGATCTCGGAAAACACGAGCTAGCCCCGGAAACTTCTGATCTAGCCCCTGGAACTTCAGAAATCTATGTAAATTCATTTAAAAATCAGTTTTAGCCCCTGGACTTAATAAAAATTAAGAAAACCCCTCTGTCATGTGTAGTTAGACCCCTGGATTTATGAAATAGCAAATTAGACCCTGCAGTAGGGTGGATTTACCTTTTTGACCCTATATGATATTAAATTCAGAAATTTGAATATGTGACTAGCATTTAAATTTAAAAGGTAAGGCAAACACATGTGCAAATTCAAATTTAAACTCTCCTAGCACTTGGAAAACTTTAGAATGAATTAAAAATAGATTTTTAGGCTGAAATGAAATCTGTCTAAATAATATTCATATTTATTAGTTCTAGAAACACATTTTAGGCTAGGAAATAATTCTAAAAACTAGTAAAATAAATTTAATTTGTTCCACATCAGAGAGGAAGTTCAAAGATATATTATTGAACATTTTAGATCAGAACCTATTCTGTTTAGATGATGTGTCTTACTATTTTCATAATAAAGTTCACATTTAGGCATAGAAAATAAATCTGAAAATATAGGAAAATAAGTATGCATAATTAGAAAAAAGGATAAATGAAGTCTCCAAATCCAAAAACTTCAGTTTAGGATTTGGTAGAAGATCTGAAAACCTATTTGGAGTAGGGAATTACCTTCTATGCAAACTTGGTAGCTAAAGAGTGTGTTAAAGAATTTGTTTAAGTTGGAAATTCATATATAATGTGCAAACAGAAATCTGAATACAAAAGTTAGAAATAATATACATATGTTTAAAAGTGCATGTAGGCTAAAAATCAACACATCTAGAGTAACCGCAACACTTAGAAATGTGAATAACTACCATATGTATGTATGAGTGGAGTGAAAGTGTGAACTATGTCTTATGGATTGTTGTTTTCTTTTGCTATGTGTGTTGGCATGAGTAGAACCTGCCCCAGAGCAAGTTCTTCCCTTTCAAGATCAGGACTATCCATTCCCAGAGCAGCAGGAAGAAGGCAAGTGTCCTTGACCACTTTGATCCTATGCTAGGATGTGTAGATAGAATTATTTGCATTGTCAATTGAAATATGAAACCCATGCTAGGATGTTTCCCTAGAATTGCATTATCTTGTTTCCTTGTAGCTTGGTTTGGGATTTGTTTTATTATTTCATTCACTCATATTACTTGTGCTTAGCCATGCTTAGAATGGGATAATTAGGATATGAGATCATCAATTTATTTACCATACTCTTGAATGAGATGTTATGAATTATGTAGAGGTAGGGATCAAGGCAAGTTGGATGATTTGGTTGGTGCTGGGTGCACGAGACTCGGGTTTGTGTTTAGTACTTGCCTGGATCCTAAGGACCGGTTCATGGAGCATGTAACCTGGCTTTACCGTGCCAACCACATGCTGAGATGGGGCAGCTTGGCCAATTAATTAGGTGTATCCCCGACGTAGTATGGGTGTGTTGGATGGTGCGGGGAATAGGTGTCAGCTGGACTACCATATGAACCGCAAGGCTCAAGAGGGGGCCACTGCAGCGGGGTTGGAGCCTCTTGTATGCTGTTAGGGGTGAAACCTCAGTGGGCCCACGCTCGTCGGGAATCCCTTTGTAAAGGCTTCGTAGTGATCTTCTGGCTACACACCTGGGAAGTGTGAATGTGGTTCCTAGCCACTGGCATAATGGAGGTTCTTTTAGTCCACCCGGCAACGGGGGATGAAATCACTACATGTGGGTACAGTGGTGCAAACTCTGCAGAGTCAAAACTGTCATGACAGCCGTGCTCACGGTCAAGAGTGGCTTGGACTTATTCATGATTAGAGGATTGATGGCTTTGGAAGTTGAGGATGTTAAGCGGGGAGCTTAACATTGGTATTGATGTTATGGTTAATTGATTATGATGATAGGTTGGGAGATTGGGACCATTTCACCTGTGTAGTAGTGTAGGTGCTTAATAAGCTAAGGTGGTAGGTAATAATTACGTAGTGCTCTAACCATGAGTTCAACCTCTCCTTGCACTAGCCATGCATGACATAACTTTCTCACACTTGCTGAGTATCCACAGTACTCAAACTTGCATATTTGTTGGTTTAAATTGCTGCTCAGGTCAAGGGGACGATGTGGTGTTTAATGATCAAGACTTCGGACCCGAAGAAGGTTTCTAGGTTCATGGAGTCCCCCGGGCAACGCCTGTGACGGAGCCCACAAGAATAATATTTCGCTGCTATTTTATTTACTTGTTATGAACTTATTATCGTCCATCGAGACATATGCTATGTAAGACTTATTTATATTCGACACCTGGCTTGTAATAAATGATGCTTCACTATTTGTCATCACATGTATGAGAAAATGATCCTGGCATACATGTGATATTCACTCGGTTGTTCTTCGGAGAAACCGGGTGTGACAAAATCACGCCACAAACTTGTGACAACCTTCACACACGTTCAAACACCTTCACCACGCCTTGAAACCATGTTGCCATGTACATGCACTCTTTGCACATGTGCACACCATCCAAACACGTTCAACTTTCACTTTTCGTAATCCAAACATGTTGAAATCACGTCACAACCTTGTGTCATCCCTGCGCTTGTGCTCATGACTTCCACAAACTTTTGTAACACCACTTGACAGGTATCAAGTACATTCATATGCACTGTTCTTGATCCAAACATGTTGCATGACATATTTGATCGCCTTAACCATAATTGCTTCTGAATTTGATTGTCGAACCTCAACTTCTCTCTAAGTTTACTTCAATAATCATCATCACCAGCCATGTCTTGACCTCAAGCAACACCTACACATGTGCAAACAATCAATTCTTTGCGAGCACAAGTGCACGACTTGACTACACCACAACACTTTGCATGAAAGTCTTACACAAACGTGTTACTCACATTTAAACCACCATACCCACACCAAAACTCAATTAATGAGTACCAAACATACTCTTCTACACATCAAAAAACATGTTTAACCCTTCACATGTCAAACCATACATCAAAAACAAAAAGTGTATACGCAAAACTTTACATGAAGCTCACTCAAACAACTTTTGCCAATGTATTAAGCGTATCTAGATAGTAATAGCGTGTTGTCCCAATAGTTGTCTTGCCCAAACACTGCCAGTCACGTCGAGTCTCGGTCCGAGGCGTGGCCGCATCGTCCGACGCTTTCTAGCCGTCTTGAGTACGTACATTCCTCGGGACAATGCATGGGTGCACAGTTAATATTGTGTACAGTGACTGGATAGCCTCCGATCTGAGTTGGTCAGATTGTGGCATTGCGACCCTATGCCAGTTGCCTACTGAGGTCTTGGTTTTGTGCCCTTTAGTCTTTTCATAATATAAAGTTCCGGTCACACCTTCATCTTTTTAGGCTTTTACGGTTGTGTGGTCCATGAGCCGTCATTGCTTAACAACGGTTAGTGGAAACCTCATTCCCTATACGCCAACAGAGTGCATTGATGACTTAGCGTGGCAAGGAATAGGCTGCAGACCCACCGACACATACTCTATCGAGGACAACCACACAAGGGCAGGAGGCAGGGAAGTGTGCTGCTTGTGTTGGGATGGCAATCCCACCCGCCCTCGTGGGTACCTGACGTGTTTTGTATTCGAAGAGTGCGGGTGAGATTTTTCACCTGCGGGTCTAACTCGTACCTGACCTAACTTGTTGTAGGTGCGGGTTTTATTTTGCATCCGTGAGTACTCGGCCGACACCAGGAATAGTTTATATTTATAATTTTAAAGTCAAATTTGATTGTTTTATGTAATTTAATTGTTTATCTTACTTGTCACAACCTATATTTATAATCTTTATAAGCAACTTAATATTTTTTGTATTGCCATTCAAAATAGATGATTTTTAGACTTATTTTGTTAAACATTGTAGTATATTTATAAAAAAATCAAACCCGACGAGCACTGGAAACCCGACGGGTGCGGGTGCGAATTCTCGCCGGCGGGAGCGGGTCTCAAATTTCACCCGCAACCTCTTTTGTTTCAGACGGGTTTTTTCTCCATCCGACCCGAACTCGACCCATTGCCATCCCTATGCTTGTGAGAGAGAAGAAAGGAGCAACCGATGATTGAAGAAGATTTTATGAACGTTGATCATTGATTCAACGGTGCACGTTTGCAATTGAAACAAGGTCGACTTTTAATAGCTTAAAAATAAGTGTGAACCTAGATTTAGAAGATTTAGCTTTATGAGGCAGATGTAAAATGGAAGTGTAGTATAAGATATATTATTTCAATATAATTTCTTATAACAATTACTTATAAGAAATGGGAACATCTAGAATAGAAACAGGCTTCTGATGCAATCGTGTAAAAATTACTCCTAACCACACAATCTCTATCATATAGTGAGTGTATTTACTTAAACCCTCCCACCTGACAACTTAAGCTGAAAAAAGTAAAGTTTACAGTTGGGAAGGTTTAGGTACAAAGATACACTCACCGAAGGATGGAGATCGTGTGATTTAAAAGGGATTTTTACACGGTTACACTAGAGAGTTGTTTGCACTCTAGTCGTTTTGATAAGAAAATTAGATCTTCTCATAATGTATCTCGTATGTTTGAAACAAGGAAATTAAAACAAACATTGTAACCAGATAGGAGGAAAACTGCGTGTTCAAATGGAGCCTAGTCGAGGGGCCATAAGAAAAAAGATTCCGGCGAAAAAAGGCGAAAAGGCAAAAGAATCTAAGCAGCTGTCCAAGCTCCAAAAGTCACACCCTCTGACCTTTGCGTCCCAAATCTTCACCAACTACGCTAGATCGCCGGCGATCTCCACGCGGGCCGCTTCCGATTAGCACCGGCGCCACCGCGCCAACCATCGCCTCCCCACCTCTGGTAGGGGACTTTAGAAAACAGCTTCGGCCGCGGGGGCTTTGTTCTATTCTAGCGGCGGCGAGACGAAGCGAGACAAGAGGGGATGACGAGCCTGTCGATCACAGTGATGACGCTAAACCTGCACGAAGGCGAGCAGCGGAGCGAGAGCCCCAACAGCTGGGAGAAGCGCCGGGACATCTGCGTCAGCGTCATCACAAGCTACTCCCCCACCATCCTCTGCACCCAGCAAGGTGAGGGATGATACACATGATGCAGATAACAAAGCGTGGGAGCTTGGGCTATCGTGTCTAACTTCAATTCATTTGGTTCAGACGCGCTTCTAGATTTTGATTTGGTTTTATACTATTGATGGATATGAGTAGCACAGCTGCATACCTGGCATTAAATTGAGCAGTTGTACTCTAATTGGCGAATGCTATTGTCCCTAGAAATTGTTTGGTTGGCTTCATTTAGTTAAGTCAGTTCGAAGTTAATTTGGGGTACGAATTTGATTGGTTCTATTGGCTCTCAATTTTGTGCTCCAATGCTGCACAGTTGCAAGATGTATCTGTATAATTCTTCATCATTTGCGTTTGTAATTCATCTTTCTAGGCTGAAATAACGACTTTGGTATGCAGGATTGAGGTGGCAACTGGACTATCTACAACAGTGCTTGCCAGGTAATTCATCTGGTCTGCACACAAAAATTCAATTATCACAGTACTCTTCCTTTAGCTTACTTTTCAGAAGAGGTGATATTAACCTTTTTGAAGCTATGAATTCTTAACCCTAGCAAAGAAATATGATTCATGAGAGCTAAACATCCTCAGCTTAATTTGCAAAAGCAACGTTCTTAATATCTATGCTTCAGCTCGATTTAAAACTGGTGAAAATGTATTTCTATATGAAATTCATCGAGCTACGACGATACTTATGCCTAAGCTATGAAGGTGCTAGTTAAGTGTCAAATGATCTGAAGTTCCTTTAGCAATTAATATAGTAGCTCGCAGGTGCTATGAAAACTAAACTGAATAAAAAGGCAGGGAAAACTCTATTTTCTCAAAAAAAGAAGTACTATCATATGTTTGGAAAGGCTTATAGTGCTCTCTTCCATTAAGTCGTACTTAGAAACTTGCAACAACAGCAACAGCAAAGCATTTTAGTACAAATCAAGTTGGGGCTAGACTAGAGGTGAAACCCACAAGTCCTAGCAAGAGCAGCAAGAAATGTCATACAACAACAACAAAGTCTTTGTCCCAAATACGTTGGGGTGGGCTAGACATAAAACCCAACAACTTTTTTATTATTCTTTTAAATGAGGTAAAAGAAAGAAAGAGATATAAGAGTAACAAAAAACTAAGATTTTGGCACATGAATTGCTACTTTTCATGCAGTCCTATCATGAACTAAGTCTCTATATACATTCCAATCTCTCAAGTCTCATTTTACCACCTCCTCCCAAGTCAACCTTGGTCTTGTTCTACCCCTCTTCATATTTTCTCTAGTCCTTAAAATACCACTGTTAACCGGTGCTTCTGGAGATCTCCGCTAGATATGTCCAAACCACCTATGTTGGACTAAATTCTCTTCAATCGGTGTCACCCAGTGTTTTCAATTTACCGATATCGTGATTAGTCGCGATTAGTCGTCCTTATCGCCCAGTTGATCGCGATCAGGCCTGTCGACTCGATCAGGACGACTAGAAACCTAGTCGTCCGACTAGGGGGTCTGGTGATCAAGCGACTTGCTGGGAAAAAAATATGGGTCTCCCGCTGCTAGCCCATTAGGCTTCAGTACCTTCTCTACTTTGTTTTGTTTGACTCCTCCTCTGCTCTTTTCGATCCCAGCAGGAAATAGAGGCTTCCAACTTGATGATGACATGCTTCTTTAAAATAAATTGTTGTTGAACTGAACTCTTGTTGTTATGAAGTAAATTATGAATTGTTGTCTATTTTTTAGTCTTTCTAAATTCTTGCTATTAGCATAGTGCATAAATGTGAACTCTTGCTGTTTTTATTGTCTCTGTGTTTTAACTGTTGTTGTTTGTTGAACTGTTCAGAAACTGAAGTTCTAATTCTGCCTTTGTGTTGTGAGTATAATAGTATATGTTTCTCCTAATTAACTATTGATTGTTTTATCCATCTAGTTTATATATCTCTTCTGTAATACTAATGGAGAGTGCTCCTCTTGTTTATATATATATATATATATATAGTCGACTAGAAAACTGCAACAAAAATAGACAGGACGACTAGAGGGTCGACTAGTTGCCCTAGTCAACGATTAGTCGTCCTAGTCGCCCCTCAAGCGACTAGGGTCGACTAGGCGATTTGAAAACATTGGTGTCACCCCTACCCTATCATGAATCGTCTCGTTTCTGATTCGGTCTCTTCTTGTGTTCCGCACATCCACCACAGCATGCGCATCTTCGCGACAATCATTTGTTAGACATGTTGCCTTTTAGTTGGCCAACATTCCGCCCCATATAGCATCGCGGGTTTGATCACCGTCCTATACAACTTTTCTTTTAGCTTTTGTGGGACCTTCCTATCACATCGGATTCTAGACTTTTGTCTCCATTTCACCCACTCTACCTTGATCCTATTGCAAACATCCTTGTCAACATCGCTATTGCTTTGTAACATTGATCCTAAGTATTGAAAAGAGTCCGTCCTAGGTACTATTTGTCCTTGGAGGCTAACATTTCCCTCTTCACAACCAACACCACTAAAGTCGCACCTCATATAATCGGTCTTGGTCCTACTAAGTCTAAACCCTTGGACTCTAGGTTTGTCTCCATAACTCTAATTTCTTATCAACGCCATTTCTAGTTTCATCTTCCAGCACTACATCATCGATAAAGAGCATGCACTAAGGGATATCCCCTTGTATATCCTTCGACACCTCATCCATTACTAAGGAAAAGATGTATGAGCTCAAAGCTGATCATTGATGTAGTCCTATCGTGATGGGAAATGTATCGGTCTCTCTATCACTTACGTGCACACTTGTCACAATATTATTTTACATATCCTTGATAAGGTAGTGTACTTTGTTGGCACTTTATGTTTTTCTATTGCTCATGACTGGCCTTGGTATCTTATCATACGCCTTCTCCAAATCAATGAACACCATATGTAGGTCCTTCTGCTCCTATATCTCTCCATAAGTTGACGAAGCAAAAAAATTACCTCCATAGTAGACCTCCCAGGCATAAAACCAAACTGGTTTTTAGTGACATTGGTCACTCTTCTCAAGCGGTGTTCAATCACTCTCTCGCAAAGCTTTATAGTATAACTCATAAGCTTAATCCCTTGGTAATTAGTACAATTTTGAGTATCTCCTTTTATTATTAAAGATAGGTACTAATACACTTTTTGTTCATTCTTCAGACACCTTGTTTGACTGAAAAATGTGGTTGAATAGCTTTGTGAGTCGTACTATTGCCACGTTCCCGCAGCAAGAAATGTCATAAGAAATAAAAACAAATGAAAACGAGAAAAAGAATGAAAGGGACAAGAAGTGACCACATATTATGATTATACTGTTGACCGCTGAACGCTCAAAAGAAAGGGAAAAATGAGCAAAATTGTACTCTTATGCTTTATATGATTAATTATGAATAAAAGAAGAGCTAAATCTTATTTTCAACAACAACAACAACAACAACAACAACAACAACCAAGCCTTTATCCCAAGCCTGTTGGGGTCGGCTAGACATGAAACCCAATATCAATGAAGTAAAAGAGAGAAAGAGTTATAAGAACAAGGAAAAAAGAAAAAAAGAAAAAAAAAGAAAAAAAGAAAAAAAAAAAGAAAAAAAGGAAAAAAAGAAAAAAAAAGAAAAAGAGAAAAGAAAAAAGAAAAAAGAAAAAAAAAGAAAATAGAAAAGAGAAAAGAGAAAAGAAAAAAGAAAAAAAACAAGACTACGATTCTGGCACATGGATTGCTACTTTCCATGCGGTCCTATCATGAGCTAAGTCTCTGGATACATTCCAATCTCTCAAATCTCGTTTTACCGCCTCCTCCCAGGTCAACCTTGGTCGTCCTCTACCCCTCCTAATATTTTCTCTACCTCTTAAAATCCCACTGTTAACCGGTGCTTCTGGAGGTCTCCGTTGGATATGTCCAAACCACCTAAGTCGATGTTGGACTAACTTCTCTTCAATCGGCGCCACCACTACCTTATCTCGAATCGCCTCATTCCTTATTCGGTCTCTTCTCGTGTGCCCGCACATCCACCGTAGCATGCGCATCTCTGCGACACTCGTTTGTTGGACATGTTGCCGTTTAGTTAGCCAACATTCCGCCTCATAGAGCATCGCGGGTCTGATCACCGTCCTATAGAACTTCCCTTTTAGCTTTTGTGGGACTTTCCTATCACATAGGATTCCAGAGGCTTGTCGCCATTTCATCCACCCTACCTTGATCCTGTGACAAACATCCTCATCAATATCGCCATTGCTTTGTAACATTGATCCTAAGTATCGGAAAGAGTCCCTTCTAGGTACTATTTGTCCTTGTAGACTAACATTTCCCTCTTCACGACCAACACCACTAAAGTCACACCTCATATACTCGGTTTTGGTCCTACTAAGTCTAAACCCCTTGGACTCTAAGGTTTGTCTCCATAACTCTAATTTCTTATCAACACCATCTCTAGTTCCATCTACCAGCACTACATCATCAGCAAAGAGCATGCACCAAGAGATATCCCCTTGTATATCCTTCGACACCTCATCCATCACCAAGGAAAAGATGTATGGGCTCAAAGTTGATCCTTGATGTAGTCCTACCGTGATAGGAAATGCATCAGTCTCACTATCACTTACGCGCACACTTGTCCTAACATTATTGTACATATCCTTGATAAGGGTAATGTACTTCGTTGGCACTTTATATTTCTCTAGTGCCCACCACATGACTGACCTTGGTATCTTGTCGTACGCCTTCTCCAAGTCGATGAACACTATATGCAAGTCCTTCTTCTGCTCCCTATATCTCTCCATAAGCTGACGAAGCAAGAAAATCGCCTCCATTGTAGACCTCGCAGGCATAAAACCAAACTGGTTTTTAGTGACATTGGTCACTTTCCTCAGGCGGTGTTCAATCACTCTCTCCCAAAGCTTCATAGTATGACTCATAAGCTTAATGCCTCGATAATTAGTACAACTTTGAAATATCTCCTTTATTTTTGAAGATAGGTACTAATATACTTTTCCTCCATTCTTCAGGCATCTTGTTTGACCGAAAAATGTGGTTGAATAGCTTTGTGAGCCATACTATTGCCACGTCCCCAAGACATCTCCAAACCTCAATAGGGACATCGTCAGGGCCGAGGGCCTTTCCTCCTTTCATCCTTTTTAAGGCCTCCTTAACCTCAAACTCTTGTATCCTCCGCACGAACCGCCTGTTGGAGTCATCAAAGGAGTCATCCAACTCAACCATAGTGCTCCCATTCCCATCATTGAATAGCCCATTAAAGTAATCACGCCATCTATTCTTAATCTCTTCATCCTTCACTAGAATGCGGTCAGTCTCATCTTTGATGCATTTAACTTGATTGAGATCCCTCATCTTTCTCTCGCGGATTTTTGCTACCTTGTATATGTCTTTTTCACCTTCTTTTGTCTCTAGTCTCTCATATAACTTATCATAGGCCTGTCCTCTTGCCTTACTCACAGCCCGCTTTGCATTCTTCTTAGCCTCTTTGTACTTAAGCATGTTGCTTGCGCTTCTATTATTATGTCAACTCTTGTAACACTCCTTCTTGTCCTTAATGGACTTTTGTACATCCTCATTCCACCACCAAGTGTCTTTATCTACAAGTTTCTTTCCCTTTGTCACACCGAACACCTCACTAGCTACCTTCCTAATGCAAGTTGCCATCTTCATCCACATACTATCTGCATCTCCATTTTCTGCCCAGTGTCCTTCTGTGATCACCCTATTTTTAAAGGATTCTTGTGATTCTCCCTTCAACTTCCACCACTTTGTTCTTGTGATTTTGACACCTTTGTCCCGCAAAGAGCATGTATGGAAGCGAAAGTCAGCTACCACAAGCTTATGTTGTGTCACAACACACTCCCCCGGGATCACCTTACAATCTAGACACTCCCGTCTATCCTTTCTCCTAGTGAGGACAAAGTCAATCTGGCTAGAGTGTTGGGCACTACTAAAGGTCACTAGGTGAGATTGCCTCTTCCTAAAGAGGGTGTTAGCTATCAACAGATCATAGGCTACGGCAAAGTCTAGGATGTTCTTTCCCTCTTGATTTCTATCGCCGCATCCAAAACCTCCATGCACTCCCTCAAATCCTAGGTTAGTTGCACCCACATGACCATTGAGATCTCCCCCTATGAGGAGTTTCTCGGTTATCGGTACACTACTAACCATATCCTCCAAGTCCTCCCGAAATTGCCTCTTAGCACTCATGTTGAGCCTAACTTGTGGGGCATAAGCACTAATGACGTTCAAGACAATGCCCCCAATTACTATCTTGATTAAGATGATCCTATCCCCTCGTCTTCGAACATCCACTACTCCATCCTTAAGACTCTTATCTATTAGAACACCGACGCCATTCCTAGTCCCAGCCGAACCAGAATACCAAAGCTTGAAACCGGTATTCTCGACTTCTCTCGCCTTTTGACCCGCCCATCTAGTCTCTTGTACACAAAGGATATTTACTCGTCTCCTAATGGCAACATCTACTAACTCACGTAGCTTCCCCGTCAAGGATCCTACATTCCAACTACCCACCCGAAATCTATGTTCCTCGGCTAGCTTCCTTACGCTTTGCACCCGTCGAGTAAGATGCAAAGACCCTTGCTCACTTATCACTACATCCGGGCGATGATGTAGCGCGCCACTAAGGTGGTGGCGATCCGGCCCTTGCTCATTTAACACCATATCCGGGTTCCGATATGGCGCGCCACTAAGGCGGTGGCGACCCGGCCCTTGCCCACTTAACACCATACCCGGGTTCCGATATGGCGCGTCGCTAAGAGGGTTACGCCCCAACGAATTTCTATTGGGTTTCATTTCCATGAGAATGGCTAAGTGTAAGTTGTTGGCTCGCCAAGCCTATCACAACCCTCTCCTCCTTTACCCGGGCTTGGGACCGGCTATGTCATTACAACATAGGCGGAGTTCTAAATCTTATTTTCAATTAGAAAAAAAATAAATCTGAGGATCTAAACAAGGTATCAGCTTACTTGACCAAATTGATATCTAATTTAGAAATTTACCGATATCACACATCAGGAAAAGAGAATAAAATCATTGGATATCAGGATGGAAAATTTATTTCCATCTGGTACCTTATTCATATATAGTCCCCAAGTGGATATAGATAGAACCCCGAGGGCTGGGGCGGCATCCAGTAGCCATCTATCTGGAGCAGTAGTACCCTTGAGGTGGCATCATTAAGACGCCTTCAATGATTGATAACACAGACTATCTAAGGCCCTGTTTGGATCCCATTCAGTTTTTAGAAACCCAAAAGCTAGCCTCTCCCAGCTTCCCAGTTTCTAAAAACTGGTTTCTGACTCGGGCCATAAAAGCTGATAAAAACTGGTGCTGTCTGGATCCATCCTAGCTTTTAAAATCTGGTTTCTATAAACTAGATGGATTCAAACATGCCCTAAATCGATTCCTGGTTCCTGGTATGGGGTGATTTATAAATGCTAGTCGCCATAAAAGCCAGAGGGCACACTTCTGATTATGAAAGAACAGTATACAAACCTATACATGTGTGTTTCCCCCATCCATTGTCTATGGACACATGTAAGAAAAGACTCGTGTGCTCCATAATCCATGAACAAATACTATTTTACATTGTCTATTAAATGCTAATATGAGTTTATATAGATGATGTTATACATTTAAGAGGTAGCCTTTGATTTAGTTGACCGGCATGTATTATGAGTTTATGATGCTGAATGACCAAGTCGTTGCTCTCGTCCAGGCTATGAACAGTTTGGAATTTCAAGAAAAGGCTCAGAGGACACTTGTGATGAATACTGCACAATATTCTATGAAAAAGAGAAGGTTTGACATTTCTGACTATTCATTTCTGTACACTGTGTGTACTAATCTTATTTCAACTTTAAAACATCTAAATCTTTCTTTTATAACGCAATATCAAATAAATAATACTGTATATTCCTAGATGAGCTGAACTCCCATGCATTTGCTGAAGGTGGAACTTACCGAAGGTGGTACCTTTTGGTTATCAGAATCCCCATCAGTGCCAGAAAGCATTTCTTGGGGAGCAATCACACCCTGCATTGCTACATGGGCAATATCCTTTAGTGCAATTCTCACATTTTGTCATTCTATCACTATTATTGTGTCTTAGTTGCAATGAAGATTGTTTGTTGCCTTAACATGATGTACACACTTTTCAACTCAAAAGAGTAGAACCACCTGGATTCAGTTTCCAGGTTGTCAATACAAATCTTGATGAAGTTAGCCCTCGTGCTCGTCGAAGAAGTGCTTTGCTTACATGGCAACATATAGCATCTTTGCCACCCAATTTGCCTGTTATCTATTGTGGAGGCTTCAACACACAGAAAGAGTCTATGACTGGGCGTTTTTTGCTTGGTAGATCCAGGTATATCTTGATGGAGGATCGAATTTTGTCACAATTAAGACAGTCATTTTACTTTTAACAGCTACAGGCATATATTCTGGAAATTTTCTCTATGCTATTCATCTCTGCTTAAATTCAATCACACTTTTTTTTCAAACATAGAACATCTTTTGCACATTGAATCAATTATTGACACTTGTTTCCCTTGACCACCACTAGGGAACACAAAACCTCAAACAGTTCTGTAATGATAAGTTGTGCCATTGGCTCCCGGACTTTCATCTTGTGTTTATGCAGCTTGAAGTTTTATACACCATATTATATGGTATTTTCAATATATTTCTAACAGTAGCATAAATGCATTTGATATCCTTTTAACAGGATTACTTTCTGTTTTTCTCCAAATATTGTACTTGATATTTCAACTATTAAAATCTGAGCTCATGATTACCTTTTTATATCCACTACTATTTGTAAGACACCAAAAGGTCACATTTTCTAAAAGCATTCCATGCAGTTTTTGGTTCCTCATGAATATATCAGTCATTGGGTTCGAATCAGCCTCCTTGCTAAATAAGCAAGGAGAAGACTGCCTAGAAACTCCCTTACCTAGACCCCAAAATGTGTGGGGACCTTTCAGCACTAGGTACACCCCTTTTTTCATGAATAAATATCAGTCACTGTTGGATAACAGTTAGATGTTTTGATAATATATAGAGATAGGAACAGCCGGTGCTTGATGCTATATCATTCGACTTCCAAGTGCCCTATATTTTGTTCTTTACCCCTTTTTGCTTAAGAAGACACAATCTATGGATGATTACAACCTCCTGTTCAAAAGTGCTTCAGGACTTAGTGGAAAATGGACTTTAATTACTCCACGTTATTCTTTTGTGTGCAGTGATATACAATTCAAAATAGACCTTATATTGGGTTGAATAGTTATTGTTGTTTGATTTAGGCTTTAGAAAGCCAATTTGAACTGCTTAATTGCATCTGTAGCTAAGTGGATCCAAAGGCAATGAGGTGCCTTACTTGACGGAAGGATTAGGTTGGGAGATAACAATAATGTGGTTTTGCTGTGAAACGTGGTGGAGGGGAGCTCCCCGGCTGCGCCTAGGGCTGCGTACGGTAGAGTAGAGGTGCATGGAGGAGGAGGGATTGCTGCGCAAGGGGTAGTGAGGAGGGGAAGGGGTGTTACGGTGGCTGCTAGGATTAGCAGCCAGAGTGACCAAGGTAGAAAACAACCCGCAGGGCAATTTTCTTTATTTCTTGATGGATTATAAGAGGAGAGGAGGGGGTGCATTATATAGGCCAGAGCCCTGCACGCCCTTCCTAAGCCTGCGCCCAGGCGGTTGGGAAAAGCCCAACCGCTTCTGTCTCTTATTTCTATCTATAACATACCATGTTATTTATTCTCTTCTCTAACAGATTATTATTCCCTAATCCATATTATTTCCCTCTAAGCGCCCAGGCGGTTTGGTAAAGCTCAACCACCTCTATCTCTTATTTCTATCTATAACACACCAAAGAAAGGGCAGCCCGGTGCATGTAGCTCCCGCTTGCGCAGGGTCCGGGGAAGGGTTCGACCCATTTGTGTCTTTTGTACGCAGCCTTTCCCTGCATTTCTGTAAGAGGTTGTTTCCAGGACTCGAACCCGTGACCTCATGGTCACAAGGCAACAACTTTACCGCTGCGCCAAGGCCCCCTTTCTTTTCTATCTATAACACACCAAATCTCTAATTTATTTATTCTTATCTAAACTTCCCATCTAAAGAGATTTCCTTTGCCTTGTACCTCAAGCCGCTGGCCCTCCTGGAGCATGGCTGCTGCACCGTCGCCACCTAGGCGTCCAGGCGCTTCGGCCTGGACGCCATGGCCGGGTGACTGGCCGCTGCTGCCGCCCGTTGTCGCCGCCGCCGCCATCGCTGCGGCCACAGCTGCATGGCTCCTAGCGCCGCCGCCACCTCGCCGACGCCTCGCCGCATGTCGTTGTCGCCGCCGCAGCTCTGTCGCCGCCGCTCTGTTGCCGCCGCCCGCCAGTGGAGGAGAGGGAGTTGAGGGAGAAAATGTTAGGGTTAGGGAGGGAGGTAGATTTTTATATACACAATCTAAAATGTGGACCGTCGGATCTCATCTGACGGTCCACATTAATTGGGCCAAACCGCCTGTGAGACCCGCCAGCCTGCCGCCGCCCCACCTGGCAATGTCCCCTCCTCGCCCCGCCTTCCTCCTCCCCCCCTCGCCCCGCGCTCCGCCGTCACCGCCGACCGCCTGGACGTTCAGGCGCTCGGCAGGCGCCTAGGCGTCTAGGCGGTGGTTCACAAGCCTGGGCTGCTGGCTCTTTTGTGGGCCCTGAGTGCATAGTGGTGGCCCACAAAGGCGTCCACAGCAGGTTTCTATTGATCTTAAAGGTATTTATAGAGTACAATGTACAATAAACCCTAGGCGACTTGCGGTGCAAGCAATACATACACAAATATTTACATATTCTAATACCACTTAATATTGATAGTTGTAAGTATTAGAGAGGAATAATTGGATGGATTAATCTGAGGGTCAAGGGTACATTATATAGAGTGATTAGGTGAGGGGAAAAGACTAAACTGCCTCTAACTCTAATCCCATACAAAGGACTAAAATACCCCTGATCAGCCCACATAATTACGCAATCTAACACCCCCTCCCCCCCGCAGTCACAACATCTAGCCACTGTAGATGTTGAGACTGGATCGAAACTCGGAGAACAGCGATGACGGGAGGCCCTTCGTAAAGATGTTGGCAAACTGTGTCGTCGTCAGGACATGATGTACTCGAACCTCGTCACGTGCAACCCGCTCACGAATAAAATGTAGGTCAATCTCCACATGCTTCGTGCGCTGATGCTGGACCGGGTTGGTGGAGACGTATACGGCGCTGACGTTGTCGCTATAGATCAGAGTGCTCCTGGTGACTGGAGTGTGGAGCTCCTGAAGCAGCTGCTGAAGCCAGGAAGCCTCAGCCACGGCGCGATACTCCGCCTCAGCATTCGAACGCGACACCACGTGATGTCGCTTCGAGGACCAAGAGACGAGATTGCCGCCCAGGAAGACAACGTAGCCAGAGGTAGACCGACAAGTGTCCGGACAGTCTGCCTAGTCAGCGTCGGTGTACACGACAATTTCGGAGGCCGCGTCACGTCGAAGGAGGAGGCCGTAGTCGAGGGTGCCACACAGGTACTGAAGAATCCGCTTTACAGCAGTGAGGTGCGGCTCCCTCGGGTCATGCATGTGGAGGCACACTTGCTAAACCGCATAGAAGATATCCGGCCTGGTGAAGGTGAGGTACTGAAGAGCACCTGCAAGACTCCTGTAAGCAGTGGGGTCAGTGACGGGTGTCCCGTCGGTAGCGGAGAGCTTCGCCTGAGTATCCACTGGAGTGGAGCACGGCTTGCACTCAGCCATGCCCGCTCGTTGGAGGATATCCAGGCAGTACTGTCGCTGGTGAAGGAACAAGCCGTCTGGTCGGTCCTCGACCGCAATACCCAGGAAGTGGTGGAGGCGGCCCAGGTCCTTCATAGCGAATTCCTGCTGTAAAGCCGAGATAGTGTGCCGAAGAAAAGAGCCGGACTGGACGCTGTCAGTACAATGTCATCAACGTACAGTAGAAGGTAAGTAGTGTCACTGTCACATCGATAGACAAACAGCGAAGTGTCTGACTTAGCTTCGATGAAGCCCTGTGAGACCAAGAAGGAGGCGAACCGGCTACACCAGGCTCTGGGTGCCTGCTTTAGACCGTACAGGGATTTGTTCAGCTTACAGACCATGTCTGGATGAGTTGAGTCTACAAATCCTGTCAGCTGACTGCGGTACACCGTCTCGGTCAGTGTACCGTGGAGGAAGGCATTCTTGACGTCCAACTGGTGGACGGGCCAAGAACGCAAGAGAGCCAGCGACAGAACGGTACGAACCGTCGCCGGCTTCACCACCGGGCTGAAGGTCTCGTCGTAGTCGACTCCAGGGCGCTGAGTGAAGCCCCGAAGTACCCACCGAGCCTTGTACCTCTCCAAGGTACCGTCCGCCTTCTTCTTATGTGTGAATACCCACTTGCCCGTGACAACATGGCCACGACCGGGGTGAGGAACCAGGTCCCAAGTCCGGTTAGCAAGCAGGGCTGCATACTCTTCCTCCATAGCGCGACGCTAGTGAGGGTCAACGGGGCGCTACGGACGGAAGTCGGTATGGGCGAGATCGAAGAAGAGTCAGGCGGTGGAGACGTCGTCGACGAGAAAACAACGCCGGAGAAGCGCTCAACCGGTCGGAGACTCCCGGACGCATGTCGAGTCACCATCGGGTGAACGTGACCAGAATCTCTGTGGAGCAGAGGAGGATTGTACATCGGGCTCTCGGAACGAGCGGGAGCCGGTGCACCACCCCGCTCCCGTCGTTGATAGACGAGAGTGGGTCCCGTGGCCGCGCGTGGCGCAACGACTAGCGTGGAGGGCTCCGGTACCACGCGTGGCGCAACTGCAGCTGGGGCACCATCTCGCGCTCGTCGTTGGTAGAGAAGCGCGGGCTCGGCGAAGCGAGAAGTCGGGGTCATAGTTGGTGCCACACCTGGTTCGGCTGGTGACGTCGGGGACGTCGGGCGCACTGCAGGTGACGTCGGGGAGGCCGAGGCCGCGCGTGGCGCAGCCGGTGACGTAGGGTCCACCCGAGATGCAGCGGGCGACGCCGGAGACGCTGATGTTGCGCGTGGCACAGCTGGTGACGTCGGGACCACTTGAGGCGTAGCGCGCGTCGGACCTGCAGAAGAAAGAGGCCAAGGCAACTGGGGAGCAGCCTCGGCGTCAGTGGAAAAAATAGAATCCAACTCAGTGGTGGAACCGGAAGAGGTGGTGGAGAAGGGAAAGGAGGACTCATCGAAGACGACGTGTCAAGAGATCAAAAGGCGGTGAGTGGTAAGGTCTAAGCATCGGTAACTCTTATGATCAAGGGAATACCCGAGGAAAACACACCGCGTCGAGCGGGGCGCAAGCTTATGTGGTGCAGTGGCGGAAAGATTAGGGTAGCAAGCGCACCCGAAAACTCGAAGGTGTCGTAAAGAGGATTGTTGCCATATAAAGCAAAATAGAGGGTGGAGGCATCAATCGCCTTGGTAGGAAGGCGATTAATCAGAAGAGTGGTAGTGTGGAGAGCTTCCACCTAGTATCGAGCAGGAATAAATGCCTGGAACATCAGATAGCGCATGACGTCGTTGGTGGTACGAATCATGCGCTTAGCCTTGTCGTTCTGAGGAGAGGTATACCGACAAGACATGTGTAGCTGTACCCCATGTGCGGAGAGAAAGTTACAAAACACAGAGTTATCGAACTCGCGTCCGTTATCGCACTAGACATCTCGGATGGTGCGCCCAAACTGAGTGGAAATCCAAACGAAGAAGTGAGAAAGAGTAACAAAAGTCTCAGACTTCAATCGTAATGGAAAAGTCCACGAAAAGTGAGAAAAATTACCAATGATAACCAAGTAATAATTAAAGCTCGATACACTGGTAATAGGTGATGTCCATAAATCACAATGAATAAGATCAAAGGCGTGCTCAGCATGAGTCATAGAAGTAGGAAAAGAGAGCCAAACATGGCGACCAAGCTGACAAGCATGACATAAAGAGTCATCTGTGACCCTAGTACACGAAATAACAGAGCTACTGGACAACTTCGACATAGCATTTGCACCAGGGTGGCCAAGCCGGCGATGCCAAATGGTGGATGAAGCTGTCGTAGTCAAAGCAAAAGGTGGTGATGTAGCGGAAGTAGGAAGTCGAAGTGTGTACAGGGGGCCCGAGCTATCACATCAAAAAAGAACTCGACGGGTAGAAAGATCCTTCACAGACAAACCAAACGAATCAAACTCAATAGAAACATTATTGTCAGTGGTAAAACGACGGACAGAAAGCAAATTTTGAATGATATCCGGAGCGACAAGAGTGTTTTTAAGCTGGAAAGAACTCGGGAGACCAGAATCACCTACTGAGATGACCGGAAGAACAGACCCATTCCCAACAACGATAGATGAAGGAAAAGAGAGATTGGAAGGGTGGGTGGAAGAGAGTATACCAGCATTAGGAGTAGTATGGTATGATGCTCCGGAGTCAGTTATCCAGTCGGCAGCTGGTGGAGTAAGATGTATGGTGCTGAAGGAGGAGGCCAGCGACTGACGATCCCACGTCGAGGGTGGCTCCTGGAGAGGTGCCTCTGTAGGTCGAGGCCGTCTGTTCGGCAGGAGGATAGCCAGGCCCACCGTACTGAGTCGGCGACCCACCAGCACTGTAGGCTGGTCCACTATAGCCAGGGTGGGCTACGAAAGCCGATTGTGGTCGAGGTGGTCGTGGAAGCCGAGAACCCGGAGACGGCCCAAGCCACATATAGATCTGTCCAGTCCATGGGTTGTAGAGTGTGGGCCAGGGTGCACCTCCCCCGCCGGTACCACCACTATCACCTGTAGCCTGAGTGTTGGAAGTAGGGATGCCGCCTGCACTGCTACCTCCATCACGGCCATTGCGTTTACCTTGGCGGCGACGATTTCCACCCCCAGTGCTAGCTGTTGCAATTCCGGTCCTGTTCTTGTTGAAACTGTGTCTGAACCTGCTATATAACCTGATCTGCACTAGCAGATCAGTCTGCCTTCTAAAGAAAACAGACCAGAAACTGATTTACAGCAGTAGACAGAAACCTGATTCAGCAGAGAACAATAGGGGAATTGAATATTCAGTAGTTCTGTTCAGGGGAACAGAACAGGTGCGAGGAAGAGCAGGAGAGCAGCCAGCCCTGATCTGATCTGATGCGCTGAACAGATGAGAACAGGGAAAGACAGGGAACCGCAGATCTGTTCTGCTGTTGAGGGAGGTGCAGAAACAGAGGAGAGGCAGGGGCGGTGGCTAGGGTTGGCCTGGTGGCGGCAGCTGCTCCAAGGGAGAGGTGGCGGCTAGGGCTAGAGGGGTAGAGGAATTTTTTTTTGATCTCTTCTAAAACTGGGGTGTTTGGCTTCTTTATATAGCCCCCTTACAAGAGTCATGATCTATTACAACTCAATCTTTTAGTCTATCTCTAATTCTATCTCTAAGAAGACTAAACTCTAATATCTTCTAGAAGGAGGATCCGGCCCAGTCCTGGCCGCCCATGGGCCAGAGGCAAACAGTGTAGTCCTCCTCTCCTGCTCCTTCTCCCCATTCCCACTTGGCCGTCTCGTCAAATATCACGTCACGTGATATGTGTGTGCGCCCATTAGCTGGATTATACATCCGATATCCCTTCGTCCCTGCAGCATAGCCAAGAAAAAACATTGGAGTGCTCCGGTCTCGGACATGCCCCACGCACCTAAAAGTTCGGAAGTAATTGACGGTTGGTCGCTCTCCATGCCAAGCTTCATATTGCGTCTTCTCGTCGAGGCCGCGGGTGGGGGATCGATTCAAGATGTAGACAGCCGTGATAACTGCCTCACCCCAAAAATTCCCGGGCATACCCTTCGCCTTCAACATACTCCTCGCCATGCCGACCACCGTCTGGTTGCGCCGCTCCACAACCCCGTTTTGCTACGACGTATACGGGGTTGTGAGCTAACTTTGTACTCCGTGTTGAGCGTAGTACTCGCCGAACTCCTGTGAGGTGAACTCCCCTAAGCGATCAGTACGAAGTAGCTTCAGCCTCCTCCCGGACTCTAATTCAGCTGTCGCCGGGAATTGCTGAATTAAGTCGAGCGCCTGGTCCTTGGTTGCTATAAGATAGAGCCACATATAGCGGCTCATGTCATCCACTAGCAACAAGAACATCTTCTTGCCGCCTGGAGTCGTCGGCGTAATAGGCCCGCAGATGTCGCTGTGGACGAGGTCGAGCGCGCCCTCCGCGTGCCGCCGAGCTTGCTTGGGGAAGTTGGAGTGCCTCTGCTTCCCGACCAAGCAAGCTTTGCACAGTTGATCGATGTGATCAATTTGCGGAAGCCCGAGCACCATCTCCTCTCGTGCCAACTTCCGAAGCGCCTGGAAGCTGACGTGTCCGTAGCGTTCGTGCCAACGCCACGCAACATCATCACGCCTCGTGGTTAGGCAAACCGGACGTGTGATGTTGAGTCTGATGGAGTACAACTTGCTGTCATCGCGCTGAACTCGTGTGAGGAGACGCTGCTGCTCATCCCGTATGTGCATCACTCCTCCATGCACCGTGATGCTGTAGCCATCCTCATCCAGCTGACCGACGCTGATGAGGTTGGTGGTGAGGCGCGGGATGAGGTAGACGCCGGTGAGCCTCCTGTGCTCACCCGTCTTGGCGGCGAATAGGATCGTACCCTTCCCCTGGATACGCACGACGGAGTTGTCGTCGAACTTGATGGTTCCGACGACGTTTTCCTCGAGCTCGGAGAAAACGGCGCGCAAACCCGTCATGTGGTTGGTCGCGCCCGTGTCGAGGTACCAATGAGTGTCGTCAAAGTCGTCGTCGTTGCCGCGGTGAGCGAAGACACGTCCCCCCACTATCTCCAGTGGGCGCGTAGGACGTTCCTGTACAGGCTCCTCCTGTACAGAGGCCACCCTTGTCATAAACAAGGCGCCCTCCTCCCCCGCCTTCGCCATGAAAGCCTGCTGCTGCGGCTCCTCCTTAGGCTTCGACCGATACTCTCTGGCCTAGTGGCCCTTCTTCCCGCACTTCCTGCACTGGTCCCGCGGAATATCCTTCCCGGAACCTCCCTTCTTGCCTCCGTTCTTCTTGGGCGGGCCCTTTCGGCCGCCCCTCTTAGAAGAACCCGCGGACTGGGTAGACCGCTCCTTCCGCCGTGCCTCCCACTCCCCCCGAGTAAGGTACAGCTGGCCGTCGTGTACTCCTCCCTTCCGCTGCGTCAAGTCGAAGGCGTTCTCCACCGCCCTGAGATGCCCCGTTACCTCCGACAAGGTGAGGATCGACACGTCCAGCAGTGTCGTGATCGTCACCACGATCTGTTGGAAGCGTTCTGGAACGCTTCACAGGAGCTTCTCCACGACCCTCTCTTCTCCTATCTCCTCCCCTAGCGACGCAAGCCGTGATAGCATGTCGCTCAGGCGGAGGGAGAAGTCCTCCACGCTCTCGTCATCCTTGAAGGTATGAGGGGGCGCGACCCCAATCACAGGGCCGTACCGCCTTGCCCGAGGAATCGCATTGGGTGGTGCCGTGTTATGCGGCACCCAACAGCACACATATAAGGAACACAATATTACATAAATCAAAAGCGGAAGCTTACAATTATTCTTTGTAAATAATTTACACAAAATAGCTACAGCGGAAGTCTATAAACAGCTCACGATGAATATCTAAGAAGCACTCGAGAAGAGATCCAGCCCTCGGACTCTTCTCGCTAGCAACACGAAGACATGGCAGCGGCTAGGTTCTCTAAGGGTGACATGACTCGGAAGTTCCCGAGTCTCACCGGACAACCTTCTTTATAGCGTCGATGTTTACCTGCAAAACCACTTATATAGCAAGAGTGAGCACAAAGGCTCAACAAGACTTAACCGTCTCTCCTAAGACATGAAACTCTAGATGAAAGTAACCTAAGACCTAAGCCTGTCATTTGCGAAAAGACTCGCCTACGAGTTCATCCTTAACTTTCAAATTTTAGCCATTTTAATAATGACCTTGCGATCAGCAACATTGGAACTCCACAATCAAACAAGAAACGCTTCATTCCAATGTTACTTGCCCCAAGGTAGAAAATAACTTTAGTTAGCTCTATCTTTACTTCAAACATGGTTTTCATGCAACTTAACATCATCATAGCAGCAATTATACTTTTGCAAACTGTTCCCACACAAGTTGATTACTACGTCACAGCGCAGTGAGCAAGCGGTACTCATAACCGCGAGGGACGGTGATTCGAATCAAACACTACCCGGATAACTCGACACATACGCCCGCCTCTGAAGACCCAACTCTGGCGTCCTTCATTACGTCGTATGTGGCAACCTTTCCCAGGCCACTAAACTGTAGAACCGGTCGCGCCGTCTCGGGCTCATAGGCCTAACGAGACGATGTGGTATGCCTCTACAGTCCAGTGTACCCGGTACATCGGTTTCCTGGTTCCCATATATCAGTAAGCATCCGGTACACAACTCAATACTTGCTCCCAGGGCCGCATACGCTTCGGTCCTTAACCGACACGGGCAGAGCTACTCGACCAAGACCTCGTCTTGTCGCTGTCTAACCCCTCTGCCCGGTCTCATCTTTAGAAACGTAAACTTTAATTTGCTACCTTTTCCAACCCCACTTATGTGGTCCTGGAACAAAGCTCGCGAGTAGATTCCAACTACTCGTCTTCTACCGACTGTCCTAGCCTATTTAGCACGGCCTTATTCTACAGCGATGACACACTTCTACCCTTGACCTTAGGGTTCATGTTTGGTTATGCAAGTGGAGTATCAAACATCCTGGACCTAATGCACATAGAAACTTCGACCAATAGCAGTGAACAAAGGGAAAGCTTTAAAAACAACTTAAGTGCAAACCGGGGCTTGCCTTGGTTTTGCAGGTGACTAAAGTCAGTTGAGAGAAAGTCAGTTTCTGATGTATTGAAGTTCACTCCTGCCCTTTTTGTTCCTTGATCCAAGTTCACCTCCTCCTTCTTCACTTTCCACGTTTAATCACTACATGTTAGGAACATGCATACATGTTCAATTATAAAACTTTTTGCTAACAAATGCTAAAGTCAAGTTTAAAATTGGAACTCTGTTCAAGAATTTAAATTGACACTGGGGTGGTGGTTTAAGTGTGTGTTTGAGCACTATCATCAAGTGAGAAATGAGGTTCATCACTTGGGTGGGGGATCAACTAATGGTTGAACAGAACACTAATGATCCAGGGCTCCAATGGAGCTTGGAATTTTCTTGGGAGTTCCTTGTCACAAGAAAGTCCTCTGGACCAAAATTCAGAACATTTCACTAAGTGGATCTCCCAGAACAATTCCTAAGCATTTAAGTAAAAAGGAATTAATTCTGATTAAATTTGCACTTTCATGCAAATTCAAGTGAACTATAATTTCCTACATAGCTCAGAGAGTATGCCTGAATTTTCCTAGGATTTGTGGAGCTAAGGAATGGCTAGAACTGAATTTCCAAGTTTTGGAAATTCTCTGAAAATATTTTTGTATTTATTGGAATACAGAAACTTGAAGTTAGAATTACCCTAACTAAATCAACTCCAAATGAGCTGAAACTTTTACAGGAGTCTCCTAAAATTCTAAAGAATATCCTGGCAAAATTTGGGGAATTTTGGATGAACCAAACTCCCTCTAAAATTCTTTTGCTAAAAAGCTTTAAAGAATTTTTCAGAATTTTCTATGGGTTTTCATGCAAATTGGGTTGCATATTTGGATAGAGCATTTCATCCTGAATCCAACCCAATTTGAATTACTAAATTTGGAGCTTCCTAGCAAAAGTTATGCATTTTACAAGTTTGAACAACTCTCTGTTTGATTTTAAACAGCACAGTCACACGTGGGGTCCACGGGTCAGGTGCTTCTTCAACCTCCCGCCAGAGCCCGCGGGTGCACACCGGCAGAAAACTTGGCATGGCTCGTTCTCCCTCATTTCTCCACCAAATGAGCTCCGGTTTCGCCCTACATGCTCCTGGGAACGTGGCGCAGCTGCCGGGCAAGGTTTCCCCGCGTGAAAACGGCTGTAGGTGGGTCGGCACCGGCGGGGCGGCTCGGGAGCTCGACATGGACGCGTTCCCGCATGTCCAAGGCATCTCCCGGCAAGCTACGATGTCCTACAGCATCCTTATGGTCCTAGGAACATGGAACGGAGATCAAATCGTGCAGAACATGGCTGCAAACGGGTCGTCACCGTGGACCATGGCAGTTTTGGCCGCCGGCGACGATTTCTCGTCGCCCGGGGCATAGGGTGGTCGGTTTGCTTCGTGCTTCGGCGTGGAAGGGCGCTAGGAACCCTAGTAGCTGTGGTCTGAATTGTAGAACGAACAATCAATCGATTGGAGCTAATTTTAGAAATTTGCTAAGGTCGGTCCTTCACGTGCGCCGACGCCAAAAATGAAATTCCGGCTAGCCGGCGTCGGGGGAGAGCAGGGGGACGACGGGATGAGGATCAGTACCTCCTGGCGCACCTCTGTGGCCTCTTGAGCCTGCCGGAGAGGCGCTGGGCTGGCCGGGAGACAGGGAGCAGTGGAGCAGCGCCAGTGAGGGAAAACACACACGTTGCAGCTGCTGATCGTGAGGAGGAAAACAAACACGGTTGGCTCAGCTGTGTGGGGTAATATCAGTGCATGAGCAGCTCGCCAGCGTGAAGAATTCAGGCAGGAGGTGGAGCTTTGGGGCGTGGGGCAGCAGCTGGGTGTCGGCCAGAGGCAGGGCCTCGGTGGAGTGAGGAACAGCGAGCAAATACTTAGTGATTAAGTCTGCTCATTCCTATGACATGTGGGGTCCACCCCTCTTCTTATCCCCCAAAACTCTCACAAATATCTCCAAATTTTGGCACCTTGCAAATTCAGCTATGAGGTACTCAAATCCAAAAGTCATTTGGCAATTTGACCAGTTTTGCCTCAGTTTCAAATTTGAATTCAAATTTGGATGAAATTTACAAGTCCTCTTGATATTCATATCCAAGCACCTCCAAATTTCCTCCAAATTGGTCTCCCTCATAATTTGGATCTGAGGAATTCAAATATGTCCTCTGATCTTTGAGTTGGCTATTGCAAATACACTTTTTCAAACAACAGTTTGAATTTTCTCTTTTGTACATGCCCTCCTTCTTTTTGAAGTGCACCTCTTAATTCAAACTGAATTCAAAGTTTTATTGCACATGCCAACACTTTCATGAGGAACACAAAAGTTTTTGTAAGTCCCCTTTCTTGTATTCAAACTCAACTTTATTCATAGCTCAAGTTTTCTATTTACAAGTTTTGGGACTTTTACATTCCCCCCCCCCTTAAAAAGAATCTCGTCCCGAGATTCATGATTAAGGATGGTGCGGAGAGGACAGTTACTCAACATACGCCTCTAACAACTCCGGATGATTGCGTTGCAAATACTCCTCGCTTTCCCATGTAGCTTCGTCGGTCGTGTGATTTTCCCATAGCACCTTGAAAAATCGCAGCGTCCGATTTCTGGTTTCGCGAGTCTTTTCATCAATTATCCGGGTTGGTCGCTCAACATACGTGAGGTCCGGCTTCAAATTTTCTATGTCTTCCATGAGAATCTCCGTTGGAACTTTTAAACACTTCCGCAACTGAGATATGTGGAAGACGTTATGAACTCCGGCTAAGGTTGCCGGCAGCTCCAAACGGTATGCCATGGGTCCACATCTTTCAATGATGACGAAGGGACCGATAAAGCGCGGAGCTAATTTCCCTTTCACTCCGAATCGGTGAATGCCCTTCATAGGAGATACGCGGAGGTATACGTGGTCCCCAACATGGAAATCCAGAGGACGACGCCTCCTATCCGCATAGCTCTTTTGTCTGGACTGAGCGGTTTTCAGATTTGCTTGAATAAGCCTTACCCGCTCTTCAGCTTCATTTACGAGGTCAACCCCGTAAATCACTCTCTCGCCAGATTCACACCAGTTCAAGGGTGTGCGGCACTTCCGGCCGTAGAGAACTTCATATGGTGCCATTTTGATACTTGATTGATACCCGTTGTTATATGAGAACTCCGCCAACGGTAAGTGATCATCCCAGCTCTTACCGTGATGAATGGCACATGCTCTCAGCATATCTTCAAGTATTTGATTCACCCTCTCAGTTTGCCCATCGGTTTGAGGGTGATACGCGGAGCTTCGAATCAATTTGGTTCCCAAGGATGTGTGTAGCTGTTCCCAGAAGCGGGACACGAACAGCGATCCTCTGTCGGAGACAATGGTACGGGGAACCCCATACAAGCAAAAGATTTGTGCTATGTACAACTCCGCATACTTTTTGGCGCTGTATTTGGTACGCACCGGAATGAAGCGTGTTGATTTGGTTAATCGATCCACGATTACCCAAATCGAGTCATGCTTATTAGCCGTGAGAGGTAGTCCAACAATGAAGTCCATACTAATATCCTCCCACTTCCATGCCGGAATGCTTAACGGTTGTAAGGTTCCCGCTTTCTTCATGTGGTCGGCTTTAACTCGCCGACACGTATCACATTCTGATACGTATTTAGCAACCTCTCTCTTCATCCGGGTCCACCAGAATTTAGTCCTCAATTCTTGGTACATCTTGTTGCTGCCCGGATGAATAGAAAATTTGGATAGGTGAGCCTCATTCAAAATTTTCTTCCGCAGCCTCATATCACGGGGTATGACTATCCGGTCCTTGAACCATAGAGTATCTTCATCATCTAACCGGAAACATTTCATTTCCCCGTTCTTCAATCTCCTTCTGATATGAGCCATGCCCTTGTCTTTCCTTTGAGCTTTCATAACCTCCTCTCTTATTGTGGGTATGAGAGCTAGATTATGTAAAGCTCCATATGGAACCAAGTAGAGACTTGGTTCTTCCTCTTCTATTGGCGTAATGATCAGATTATGAATATGAGACTTCCGGCTGAGTGCATCGGCAACCACATTTGCCTTGCCCGGATGATAATGAATTTCAATCTCATAGTCCTTGATCAGCTCCAACCATCGCCGTTGCCGCATATTCAACTTCTTTTGAGTGAATATTTACTTCAAGCTTTTATGGTCGGTGTAGAGATGAACCAGATTTCCCAATAGGTAATGTCTCCACATCTTCAAAGCTAATACCACGGCAGCAAGCTCGAGATCATGAGTTGGATAATGTTGCTCATGATTCCGTAACTGCCGTGATCCATAAGCGACCACACGTCCTCCTTGCATGAGTACACAACCAAGTCCGATGCCAGATGCATCACAATAAACATCAAAGGGCTTGGTTGTATCCGGTTGAGCTAGAACCGGGGCTGTTGTGAGGTGTTTGACCAACGCTTGAAAAGCTTCCTCACATTGCTTGCTCCAATCATATTTGATGCCCTTTTTCAGTAGCTCCGTCATAGGTTTGGAGATTTTTGAGAAGCTCGGGATGAACCTCCGATAATATCCCGCCAAACCTAAGAAGCTACGAACTTCATGGACTGATGTTGGAGACTTCCACTTCAGCACTTGCTCAATCTTGCTGGGATCAACAGCAATGCCTTCTGCTGAAATAATGTGTTCAAGAAATGGCACTTGGTTGATCCAGAATTCACATTTACTAAACTTTGCATAGAGCTTGTGATCTCTCAGTCGTTGGAGCACAATATGCAAATGTTTAGCGTGTTCCTCTTCAGATTTGGAATAGACCAAGATGTCATCGATGAAGACCACGACGAACTGATCCAGCTCCGGCATGAACACCGAGTTCATAAGATACATAAAGTGGGCCGGAGCATTGGTCAACCCAAATGACATGACAAGATACTCATAGAGTCCGTATCTTGTCGAGAATGCTGTTTTCGGGACATCTTCCGCTCGAATCTTGATTTGATGATATCCCGACCTTAAGTCCATCTTGGAGAAGACTTTAGCACCCACTAGCTGATCGAAGAGGATATCAATTCTTGGTAGTGGATACTTGTTCTTTATGGTCACAGCATTCAAAGGACGATAATCGACGCATAGCCTCAGCGTCTCATCCTTCTTCTTCACAAATAAAGCTGAGCAACCCCATGGTGATGAACTTGGACGAATAAACCCCTTGTCCATCAGATCCTTGAGTTGCTCCTTCAATTCTGCTAACTCACTCGGAGCCATTTTGTATGGTCTCCGAGAGATCGGCGTGGTTCCCGGTATCAAGTCTATTTTGAACTCCACCTCGCGCTCAGGTGGTAAGCCTGGAAGATCTTCGGGAAACACGTCCGAATATTCACAGACTACCGGAATGTCTTCTAGCCTGCACGCCTCGGCATTACATACTTCTGGGTCTTTGGAAACCGCTTTGCCGAGATACAAGGTTTGACGCCCGTGAAGTGGAGAGTCCAAGTGAACACTCCTGTTCTCGATGTCCAGAACAGCCTTATGGAAGGTCAACCATGATATTCCCAATATGGCATTGATTACTTGGTCTTCGAGAATGATGAGGGTGGTAGGATAAATATTTCCACCCAAACAAAGTGGTGCTCGTGAAACAACTTCATTAGTTGATATGTCTCCACCTGGCGAATGAAGGTAAGAACCTTTGGTGATAGTGGTGGAGATCTGATCTCGGATCACCGTTGCCCTGCTAATGAAGTTATGTGTCGCACCAGAGTCGAATAAAATGACAACCGGCTTGTCATTTAAGGTGAACCTGCCGGCAAGAACAGGTCCTCCCTTTGGCAGATCATCGACTGACACATAATTGACTGTTCCCACTTTTGACATAGCTTTTCTGGGCTGCCCAAGATCACCTTTTGGAACTGGACCCGCAGACACAATGTTACTGCTCGGTTCAGTTGCTTCATTGACGTTGAGCTCGTTGTCAACATGAAGTGGGACAGCACTCGGTTCAACTGAGAAATCACCTTGTTCATCTTCAGCCTCTTGAGGGTAATAATATTCTAGTGCACCTTGTTGATACTGGGGTGCATAAGAAATAAGTTGCTGCTGCGGTGGAGGTGAATAAGACCTCTGTGGAGTAGAAGAGTCGTCACACTCCCAGAATGATTGCACCTCTTGTGGAATCTCTCGACCGGAAGGTGAACGGATTACCAACCGATACTTCTGAGGTAGACGATTGTCTTCATCTTGTGATGAGTCCCTCTCCCTCTTTTCTTTGAGGTAGAGGTTGGAATAATATTCTTGAGCGATAGCACAGCTCACAAACTCATCAAAATTCTTTTGGCTAACTTGAGCCAATTCACATCGCAGCCTAGCAGTCAACCCTCGATAAAAATGATAACTCCTCATGGATGGTGATTTCACATAGTCAGGGACATATTGAGCTAAGCGATTGAATTCCTTCGCATACTCAATAACACTCATGTCCCCTTGCTTCAGACTCCAGAACTCATCTAGACTGGTTTGCATTATGCCCGCAGGGATGAAACGAGCACGAAACGCAGCCTGGAACTCTGCCCATATGACACGATGCCCTACTGGTTGGACAGCAAGGTACTCTGCCCACTATGCTCCAGCAAAGCCGTGAAGCTGTTGAGCGGCATATATAGTCTTCGAGAATTCATCACATTGGATCAACCCAAACTTGGACTCAAGGACACGTAACCAGTGATTTGCTTCACAATGGTCAGCCGCCTCGGAGAATACCGGCGGTTGTGTCGCCAAGAAATCCAGATACGTGCTCGGGGTTGGCATGTGACGTTGAGCTTCTCGATCTATGCCTTGCTGAACTAGTGTTTGGAGAGTTTCATTCATCTTCGCCATAATTTCAGCCAATCCGGTTGGCGATGGCTCTTGTGATGAAGTCGAGTCATTCCCACCTCGACTTGAACCTCCAAGCTCCATTTGAGAATGTGTACGTACCATACTGCACGAAACAAAATTTTGAGTCAATCAAAATTCTATCTCAGTAGTAAGTAAAGATAAGTAAAACATGAACATGTCATGAACTTTAAGAAAGCATAACCACATTCATGTTTAAACAAATCTTATGTACGCTAAGCTAATCAGCGGAACTACCCTGACCAGCTCACACAAACTCCAAATTTTACTCAAGTTATCAACAGATTCTTGACTTGAGTTCAATACCAAAGTTTTAGTAAATTTCAGTAGCTTTCCAAGAAGGACTGATGTGCTCCTTAATGATTTTTCTAGAGGAAGTTATGGCTTAAAAACAGAAAGGTCCAGAGAGGTTTCTGGTACTGTCCTGGTTCTGAACAGTTTTCCTTCAACTGGACTTTTCACCAATTTAACGTGTGATTCTGCTCTGGAGGTCTACAAATAAATTGTAGAGCACTTGAAAATCTATCCAGAACTGTATCATACACCTTGATTGGTTAAATATACTCAGAGTTATGCTCCGTTAAAGTCCAGCAAGAGTTCCTGCCGGAAACGAAGCACTCTGTTTTTGAAAACTTTGTCACCTAGTTATACTCTCATTTGAGTCTTAGCTCAAAATAAGAGTTCAGTAACTAATAATTGTTTCAAACTTCCATTTTTAATTGCAAGTTATTCCATGAATCATTTCCTCACACGGGAGAGGATTATATGTTTAGTACGGTGTCGATGCACCGTAAGAATCATGTCGGTACTACGTAGCCTCACCAAAGAAAATCCTAAACCGGATTATACCGGCATATCCGTTTTATCAGTGGCACTAAGACGGTCTCTCGCACACGTGTACTATACGGGATACGTACGGGGTTAGTACCTGCAGAAGATCACTCAATAGTGGTGCACTCAAAGGTTGTTTCATTTCAGGCAGTTCTATAATTTAAAGTAAATACAAACGCCTGTATCATTGTCATACGGTCGTCCTTGAGTTAAGTCACGTCTCAAGGTACGTGATCGTGTTTCAACACCACACGACGGGGAACCCGAGTATGTCATGAACGGGTCGTCACGGTTGGGAATGTTATCAACCAACGGATACCACCTACCGCCCTGCAGGGCACGCCGATGGCAAGCGCTGCGTATGTCCTCCTGGTCTATTTCCAGACGAACACACTATCGCGTTACTGACCACGCGATGGGGTCTCCACTTACTTGCCTAATGCACGCTAGGGATCAGCGTTTCATATGAACTCAGGAACATGGAGAGTCCAAGAGCTTCATATTAACGTCTCACACAAGGCTGTGAGACCTATCCCTGAACCACTTTCCTCGTCAGGGGAGCTAACCGAAATTGAACCGCTTTCGGTGGCGTTCCTTACCATTCTTACCTGAGCGTAGGTGTGTCGTTACAGAATCAAAATTCAGAATTATAACAAGTAAGTTAGCAATGCAACTTTAAGTAACTGTACTAGTATAGTCCTTATGTGGGCCTAATATCGTTTCCTCACCGTATCCTAAGTTTTTGTCGTAATACGCTCCTTATTCCGTGTGCTATTACCAATGCGGCTCTGATACCACGCTGAGGGGGCGCGACCCCGATCACAGGGCCGTACCGCCTTGCCCGAGGAATCGCATTGGGTGGTGCCGTGTTATGCGGCATCCAACAGCACACATATAAGGAACACAGTATTACATAAATCAAAAGCGGAAGCTTACAATTATTCTTTGTAAATAATTTACACAAAATAGCTACAGCGGAAGTCTATAAACAACTCACGATGAATATCTAAGAAGCACTCGAGAAGAGATCCAGCCCTCGGACTCCTCTCGCTAGCAACACGAAGACATGGCAGCGGCTAGGTTCTCTAAGGGTGACATGACTCGGAAGTTCCTGAGTCTCACCGGACAACCTTCTTTATAGCGTCGATGTTTACCTGCAAAACCACTTATATAGCAAGAGTGAGCACAAAGGCTCAGCAAGACTTAACCGTCTCTCCTAAGACATGAAACTCTAGATGAAAGTAACCTAAGACCTAAGCCTGTCATTTGCGAAAAGACTCGCCTACGAGTTCATCCTTAACTTTCAAATTTTAGCCATTTTAATAATGACCTTGCGATCAGCAACATTGGAACTCCACAATCAAACAAGAAACGCTTCATTCCAATGTTACTTGCCCCAAGGTAGAAAATAACTTTAGTTAGCTCTATCTTTACTTCAAACATGGTTTTCATGCAACTTAACATCATCATAACAGCAATTATACTTTTGCAAACTGTTCCCACACAAGTTGATTACTACGTCACAGCGCAGTGAGCAAGCGGTACTCATAACCGCGAGGGACGGTGATTCGAATCAAACACTACCCGGATAACTCGACACATACGCCCGCCTCTGAAGACCCAACTCTGGCGTCCTTCATTACGTCGTATGTGGCAACCTTTCTCAGGCCACTAAACTGTAGAACCGGTCGCGCCGTCTCGGGCTCATAGGCCTAACGAGACGATGTGGTATGCCTCTACAATCCAGTGTACCCGGTACATCGGTTTCCTGGTTCCCATATATCAGTAAGCATCCGGTACACAACTCAATACTTGCTCCCAGGGCCGCATACGCTTCGGTCCTTAACCGACACGGGCAGAGCTACTCGACCAAGACCTCGTCTTGTCGCTGTCTAACCCCTCTGCCCGGTCTCATCTTTAGAAACGTAAACTTTAATTTGCTACCTTTTCCAACCCCACTTATGTGGTCCTGGAACAAAGCTCGCGAGTAGATTCTAACTACTCGTCTTCTACCGGCTGTCCTAGCCTATTTAGCACGGGCTTATTCTACAGCGATGACACACTTCTACCCTTGACCTTAGGGTTCATGTTTGGTTATGCAAGTGGAGTATCAAACATCCTGGACCTAATGCACATAGAAACCTCGACCAATAGCAGTGAACAAAGGGAAAGCTTTAAAAACAACTTAAGTACAAACCGGGGCTTGCCTTGGTTTTGCAGGTGACTAAAGTCAGTTGAGAGAAAGTCAGTTTCTGATGTATTGAAGTTCACTCCTGCCCTTTTTGTTCCTTGATCCAAGTTCACCTCCTCCTTCTTCACTTTCCACGTTTAATCACTACATGTTAGGAATATGCATACATGTTCAATTATAAAACTTTTTGCTAACAAATGCTAAAGCCAAGTTTAAAACTGGAACTCTGTTCAAGAATTTAAATTGACACTGGGGTGGTGGTTTAAGTGTGTGTTTGAGCACTATCATCAAGTGAGAAGTGAGGTTCATCACTTGGGTGGGGGATCAACTAATGATTGAACAGAACACTAATGATCCAGGGCTCCAATGGAGCTTGGAATTTTCTTGGGAGTTCCTTGTCACAAGAAAGTCCTCTGGACCAAAATTCAGAACATTTCACTAAGTGGATCTCTCAGAACAATTCCTTAAGCATTTAAGTAAAAAGGAAACTTTCATGCAAATTCAAGTGAACTATAATTTCCTACATAGCTCAGAGAGTATGCCTGAATTTTCCTAGGATTTGTGGAGCTAAGGAATGGCTAGAACTGAATTTCCAAGTTTTGGAAATTCTCTGAAAATATTTTTGTATTTATTGGAATACAGAAACTTGAAGTTAGAATTACCCTAACTAAATCAACTCCAAATGAGCTGAAACTTTTACAGGGGTCTCCTAAAATTCTAAAGAATATCCTGGCAAAATTTGGGGAATTTTGGATGAACCAAACTCCCTCTAAAATTCTTTTGCTAAAAAGCTTTAAAGAATTTTCCAGAATTTTCTATGGGTTTTCATGCAAATTGGGTTGCATATTTGGATAGAGCATTTCATCCTGAATCCAACCCAATTTGAATTACTAAATTTGGAGCTTCCTAGCAAAAGTTATGCATTTTACAAGTTTGAACAACTCTCTGTTTGATTTTAAACAGCACAGTCACACGTGGGGCCCACGGGTCAGGTGCTTCTTCAACCTCCCGCCAGAGCCCGCGGGTGCACACCGGCAGAAAACTTGGCATGGCTCGTTCTCCCTCATTTCTCCACCAAATGAGCTCCGGTTTCGCCCTACATGCTCCTGGGAACGTGGCGCAGCTGCCGGGCAAGGTTTCCCCGCGTGAAAACGGCTGTAGGTGGGTCGGCACCGGCGGGGCGGCTCGGGAGCTCGACATAAACGCGTTCCCGCGTGTCCAAGGCATCTCCCGGCAAGCTACGATGTCCTACAGCATCCTTATGGTCCTAGGAACATGGAACGGAGATCAAATCGTGCAGAACATGGCTGCAAACGAGTCGTCACCGTGGACCATGGCAGTTTTGGCCGCCGACGACGATTTCTCGTCGCCCGGGGCATAGGGTGGTCGGTTTGCTTCGTGCTTCGGCGTGGAAGGGCGCTAGGAACCCTAGTAGCTGTGGTCTGAATTGTAGAACGAACAATCAATCGATTGGAGCTAATTTCAGAAATTTGCTGAGGTCGGTCCTTCACGTGCGCCGGCGCCAAAAATGAAATTCCGGCTAGCCGGCGTCGGGGGAGAGCAGGGGGACGACGGGATGAGGATCAGTACCTCCTGGCGCACCTCTGTGGCCTCTTGAGCCTGCCGGAGAGGCGCTGGGCTGGCCGGGAGACAGGGAGCAGTGGAGCAGCGCCAGTGAGGGAAAACACACACGTTGCAGCTGCTGATCGTGAGGAGGAAAACAAACACGGTTGGCTCAGCTGTGTGGGGTAATATCAGTGCATGAGCAGCTCGCCAGCGTTAAGAATTCAGGCAGGAGGTGGAGCTTTGGGGCGTGGAGCAGCAGCTGGGTGTCGGCCAGAGGCAGTGCCTCGGTGGAGTGAGGAACAGAGAGCAAATACTTAGTGATTAAGTCTGCTCATTCCTATGACATGTGGGGTCCACCCCTCTTCTTATCCCCCCAAACTCTCACAAATATCTCCAAATTTTGGCACCTTGCAAATTCAGCTATGAGGTACTCAAATCCAAAAGTCATTTGGCAATTTGACCAGTTTTGCCTCAGTTTCAAATTTGAATTCAAATTTGGATGAAATTTACAAGTCCTCTTGATATTCATATCCAAGCACCTCCAAATTTCCTCCAAATTGGTCTCCCTCATAATTTGGATCTGAGGAATTCAAATATGTCCTCTGATCTTTGAGTTGGCTATTGCAAATACACTTTTTCAAACAACAGTTTGAATTTTCTCTTTTGAACATGCCCTCCTTCTTTTTGAAGTGCACCTCTTAATTCAAACTGAATTCAAAGTTTTATTGCACATGCCAACACTTTCATGAGGAACACAAAAGTTTTTGTAAGTCCCCTTTCTTGTATTCAAACTCAACTTTATTCATAGCTCAAGTTTTCTATTTACAAGTTTTGAGACTTTTACAAGGTAGCAGCTTCGAACTCCTTCTGGAGTTGTTGTGCCGTCATCTTTTTCACGCGGTCTGCCCCGACCCGCATGATGGCGATCGTGTCCCATGCTTCCTTCGCCGTCCTCTTCTCTCCTATCGTCGTGATCATCTCCGACGGGACAACGCTGACCAAAATGTCAAGCGCCATCGTAACTTATTGCTCGCTCATGTTGCCCTCCTCCACGGCCTTCCAAAGCAGCCGTGCCTTCAGCTTGATCTTCATCATGACAGCCCACTCCGCGTAGTTGGTCTTGGTGAGCACGGGGAACCCCGTCCCGATGTTCACCTCACGAGCTTCCGGTGAGTGTGTCGCATGGCTGGTGGCGCTGCCGCTGCTTAGAGGTGTGTACGATATCGTGCAGAATTCAACCTAGGGTCGAAATCGGCTCTGATGCCACGAATGTTGCAATTCCGGTCTTGTTCTTGCTGAAACTGTGTCGGAACCTGCTGTATAACCTGATCTGCACTAGCAGATCAGTCTACCTTCCAAAGAAAACAGACCAGAAACTGATTTACAGCAGTAGACAGAAATCTGATTCAGCAGAGAACAGTAGGGGATTGAATATTCAACAGTTCTGTTCAGGGGAACAGAACAGGTGTGAGGAAGAGCAGGAGAGCAGCCAGCCCTGATCTGATCTGATGCGCTAAACAGATGAGAACAGGGAAAGACAGGGAGCCGCAGATCTGTTCTGCTGTTGAGGGAGGCGCAAAAACAGAGGAGAGGCAGGGGCGGTGGCTAGGGTTGGCCTGATGGCGGCGGCTGCTCTAAGGGAGAGGCGGCGACTAGGGCTAGAGAGTTGGAGGAATTCTTTTTTTTTATCTCTTCTAAAACTGGGGTGTTTGGCTTCTTTATATAGTCCCCTTTACAAGAGTTCTGATATATTACAACTCAATCTTTTAGTCTATCTTTAAGAAGACTAAACTCTAATATCTTCTAGAAGGAGGATCCGGCCCAGTTCTGGCCGCCCATGGGCCAGGGGCAGATCAGCCCACACTAGCAGGAGTGTCTGGGGTGAAAGGTGGTCGTGGCGGTGGTCCACCAGCAGCTGGCGAGGGTGGACGAGGGGACTGGCCAGAGACGTAAAAGGTTGTGGCAGTCCCGGAGCCAGTAGAGCCTCCTGCAGTGATCTCCTCGAGCTCGAGATCAGATCATACCTTCTCGCAGGTAGGGGTGGCTCCAGACGGAGTAGCCACGTCCGTAGGTCTCAATAGCGCTCATTCAGGCACTGAAGGACTCGAAGGACGACAGCGCTGTCGGTGACCGGCTCGCCAAGGTCACGTAGAGCATCCGTCATGCCCTTCATCGCTTGACGGTAGGCGGAGACGGAGCGGTCACCCTAAACTGTGTTCTGGAACCGCACACTGATGTGGAGGGCTCGAGTCACGCGGTTCCCCAGAAAACGCTGCTCAAGGACCAGCCAGGCCCGACGAGCAGTGTTGCCACCGCGCTGCATGACGATGTTCTATAGCTCCTCAGAGAGGGAGCCAAGGATCCAGGACAGGAACATATTGTCCATACTAACGTAGGAGACATCCACCGAAGAACCATCCTGGAGGGTGTGGTCGTCGAGGCGGAAACGCCTTAGCGTGAGGAGCACCAGGTCACGCCACCGGGCGTATGAGGTAGACTGAACTGAGGACAACCGGCACGAGTGTCCGGATGTTCTGGATCCCGGCGGCCTGTGCATGAAGAGCAGCCACAAGAGAGGCCGAGTATGTACCAGCATCTGAGGACGGCTCGTAGGTAGTACTCATTGACCGATCAGTACTTTCCTCGAGCTGATGCGAAAGAGCGCCCACAGAGGCACGCTCCTACTCCAGTGCAAGAGCGAGTGCTCGCTCCCGCTAGCGAGAGGCAGCCAAGGCTGCGGCGATGCCGAAGGTGACCGTCGTGTCGGTGTCGTAGACGGAGGCAGTAGCCGCACTGTCAGCAGCGTCACTAGTGGCCGAAAACGGGATCACCGGCGGGACAGTGGTCCTGGTGCTTCCATCGATGTCGAGGCCGATGGACGTGGCAACGGAATCGTTAGCACCGGAGGTAGTACCTGCCATGAAAACAGAGGCAGTGGCCGGCCAAGAGAGGGAGCGCCAATCAATTCGGCAGTGCCCCCCCCCCCCCCCCGTAACGCGCCTGACTGGTCGACCGTGTATGGCGCCGGCCGGCCGAGGCTCGGCGATAGTGGCGCCTCAAAGCCAGGAGGCGGCAGCGGGGCTGTACTCTGCACAGGCGCTCGGGGCAGAGGCGCGGCGGCGGGGTGGGGCGCTGCAATGGTGGGGGTGGCTGTGGCCCATGGAGGCGGCGATGTGGCAGGGGCAGGTGCTGGGTGGGCGGCAGGGTGAGGCGGCAGAGCCAACAGAGGTGGCAGCGGGGAGGGGCGTCGCGGCAGCGCCTGCAGACACGGCGGCAGCGGGGTGGGGTGGGTGGTGGGGCGAGCGATGTGGTAGGGTGGCGGTTCCTGCAGAGGCGGCGGCGGTGTGGAACGGCGCGGCGGCGCGCCAGCGGGGGTGGCGGCAGCGGCAGCCCAGGGAGGCGGCGTGGTGGCGCCGGCAGCAGCCCAGGGTGGCGGCGGCTGGGTCATTAGGGTTAGGGTTAAGCCTTAATCCTAAACAATCCTAGTTAATGATATCATATCAGAGGGGAATAATTGGATAGATTAATATGAGGGTCAAGGGTACATTATACAGAGGGATTACGTGAGGGGAAAAGACTAAACTGTCCCTGTCGGTACCCTCAATATGGGGTACCCCGCGCACAGGGAAAACTGCCTAAGGACCTCGCCCTTCTCCGCAGGGAGAGCTCCGAGGGCGCCACGTGTCCAGCAGGGCCGGACATCCCTCTCCTTAGAGGTAAGCTCCGGGCCCGCCACGTGGCCAACTGAGCCAGACCTCCCCCCTCCGTGGGGAGAGCTCCGAAGGCTTCACGTGTCCAGCGGGGCCGGACCTCCCTCTCCTTAGAGGAGAGCTCCGTGCCCGCCACGTGGCCAGCAGAGCCGGACCTCCCCCCTCCGCGGGGAGAGCTCCGAAGGCTCCACGTGTCCAGCGGGGCCGGACCTCCCTCTCCTCAGAGGAGAGCTCCGGACCTGCCACGTGGCCAGTAGAGCAGCGCTGCCCGCTCCCGCGCGGTAGGCAGCAAGAGTAAAGACGCGCCATACCTTGCCCGTACAAGGTATTCAAGACCCGCGCCTTCCCAAGGCGCGGATACGCGGAGCACGCCTCTGTCAGGTGCCGTTGCGCCCAGTCACATCGCAGTGAAGACTAGCGCGCCGCGTCAGAGGCTGTACGCCAATAAACACAGCGACAAGACATCCCCTGCCGCCCCTGCCATCATCAACCGCTACGACTAGCTTGCGGCATGGGCAGGGCGGCAGAAAGAAGACTCGGAAGCCCTCGCCAGAGACAACTACCGGCGTAACTGCAGATGCGGTAGATGGCAGGCAATCTCCCCGGGATCACCTGTCGGGCCCCGGGCCCACCTTGTAAGCCACCCGAGCCTTGGACTATAAAAGGCTCGGGTAGGCAACGTTAGCAAGGGTTCGACTCTTTGCATACTTACGCTCTAGCATCCGAGCACTTAGGTCATCCCCAAGCTCAGAACTCCGGTTCTGGGCACCAAGCAATACAACGAGCATCTCTGCTCACCGTGGACGTAGGGTTTTTCGCTCCGGCGGCCTGAACCACGTAAAAATCCCTGTGTCAAGCTTCTCCTTCAATCGTCCCTAACGCGTGAGCTCTCCGTGAGTGACTAGCCCCTCCGAAAAAGAACCTCCGCGGGCTGCCCAGAGCAGGCCCGGGGGAAGTGTCGGCTAAACACTTCGACGGTCCCTAACCTAATCCCATACAAAGGACTAAAATACCCCTGATTAGCCCACATAATTACACAGTCTAACAGTAAGCACTTTTTTCTTCAGTATGTTGACACAGTTCGTTATGGTGTCTTTACAGAGAACATGGTGTTGTGGGTGATATGAGAGATGCTTGGCCAAATGCTCGCGTGCGAAAAAATGTTTCAATAATACATACATATCATGGATTCAAAGGTTCTCTTGATACTTCATCTATATCCTTTTATTTCCAATTTTCAGTTTTGCGGAGAAAATTGATTATGGTTGTTTTAGTTTACATAGTTGTATCCACGCAAAAAAATCACCATAAATAACTATTATTCTGCACAAGGTTTTTCCAACAGTATTTTATAATTCTGCATCGAGTATTATTTTGTACAATGATGACTTATGTTCCCTGAGTTACTATGGTAACTACTACCGATGTTCGTTACCTGACAATGTTTCATTTTCCAAGTTGTTCATCTTATTATTTGTTTTAGGTACTTAAAGAAATAATTTTTTTGTTGCAGGGGAAAAACAAGGTGCAGTAGAATTTCTTAAATTAATATTTAGAGCTCTTTGCCTCTGCTGGGATCGACAGACTCAGGACTTGCATATTGACTGGATTCTATTCAGAGGGCGCCCATTGGTTCCAGCACTTTGTGAGGTCATAAATGACAATATAGACGGTGTTTATCCATCCTCACACTTTCCCATCTTTGCAGAGTTTTTACTTCCGCGTTCAGTCCGCCTAGTCGAGGCAACTTCATAGTCATAAGGCGTGTTCTCGTGGGTCATGCTTTTATTTGTTATTTTTTGTTTGTCAACCTTTTTTATTTGTGCCATTTGTTTCATTCTACATATCTATCCCACTTTGCACGGTTCTTTTTGTCGTCCCTTTGGTCGGAACATCGTAAAACATGGATCTTATGCTCTGTAGGTTTGCTACTAGTCAACCGTGGTGCAATTGTGTTTCCTGGGGCCTTGTTCTTTATTCACCGTGTTGTTTCTGGCTATTCATGATGCTTTCATGTACATATTGAACTGTATCTCACTTGTTCCGTAGCAACGACATGAGATTTTGAAGTTAATTTGCGGCACGATGAAAATGAATTCAGACAGGCCATTTTGCACACAGTATGTACTTGCTCCTATGTTTATGTGCCTTTCAAGAAGTTGTAAAGTGTTCCATGTGTGTTAAGGTTGTGAGCGAGTCTTATATCCCTTTTCTTTCTCTCCAGTAGTATAGCGCGCACATGGAAATATTGTTTTTGCAGTTTCAAAAATTTGTGGTTCATTTGTCTTTGAAAATCATGCAATCTAACGTCCTAGAATTCCGTCAGCATGGCTTTTATTCGAGTTTCATCAGCAACTTGAATGCCATCCGTAATTTGGATTCGTGTAACGTAGACGTTGGTATGACCACGGGCCATGCCAAGCATGACCCCTGATAATCTCCTAATCACTGAAACAATAGTTGTGAGCAGCATGTCGGACCTACGTGTAAACATGTAGTACGTGGCACGCCGTTCACGCTCCGCTGAACCGTCGCAGGTGCAGGTGTCACGACGCGCAGGCAGCGGTGCTATTGATGAGGCGCAAGAGCAGCAGTGGCGGTGGGTGGGAACTGGGAATTCCATCCATCCGCCCGCCCGTGACCAGCAGCGCGCGCCTTTTTCTTCCCATTCTCCCTTGTCCGCCTCTGCCGGCCGTCGGGGCAGGCACCCCCCCCCCCCCCCCCCCCCACACCCCGGTCCTCGGGCAGCCGCACTACGCAACAAAGCCGCGCTCACGGGCGCTTCCGTGCCGCGTTCCGCTTTCCAACGACTAACCGACGGCGCCACGCCCGCCGACGCCGGGGCCGATCGGCAACGTCGCATGCCGCCTTTTTTCCCGTAGTCGATCATTGTTCACGGTCCTCTCTGTTCGCGATTCTTCAGCAGCTTTCGTGCTGCCCTGCGCGTTCCCATTACTCGCTCACGTAGAGCTCGTGGTCCAAGGGCCAACCGCCAGGTATTCTGATTTTACGTAATCGATCATTGTTAGCTCAGCGTTTTAATTGCTCCCAAATGAGATGTACATACCTAGTTATGTGATTCTCCGCTGTCCGAATGAGGTTGGTCACCGTCATCAACTAAACTAACTTTTTCCTTTTTCGGCACTCAAGTACGGTGAAAAGTTTTCAGAAGCTGGGGACCGCGAGCATAGTATATAACAAAGTTTAAGCTAACAAACCCATGGTAAATGGGCAGTCGAGGCCAACCAACGAACCCGCTGGTGCTCGCTCCGTCCACTTACTAAACATTCTACGCGTTCCTGCACATTCAATTTGGGATTTCCTCTCGGGTAAGAAAACAAGAACATGCGCATGAAGCTTCTAGAGCCGGTTACCTCAGTCACGAGAGTGCACGGGATGCGACAAAGTAGACCCGACACTCTCCTTCTGTAACCATGAAAACGATTCGCGGTCCAGATGTAACAAGATACGCTTTGGACCTACCGACCCATGTACTACAACGCAAGCCTGGCAGCTACTGAAATAGTGAAATGTATAGCCAGTTTCTGCGTGTTTCATACCACTGCATTTTTTTTGTGAAGTTGGGCATACGCAGCACCGCACACTTGAATATATTTATTCGATGCAGAATCTGGTTTAGCCAGAGGCATCCTTGCTCCAATCAAAGCTACAGAACAAACAAACGCTTATAACTGGCAACTTTTTGGTCTCCTAGCCCTGTGACCCTGCTATCAGACTTAGCGGCCAACCGGGAGATCACATTCTCAGGGAACAGGAAAAGGACAACAGCTTGTGAGCCACGAGTCATCGAAACATTCCCATTAAAATGACCACCTCGAATGCAACCGTGAGCTGATCTCGGCACTCAATGATACCTCTGTGACAGTAGTTCATTGTCATAAATATTTCTAACCAGGGATTCAAACAAACACAGCAGTTCATATGGTTGTTTGCATCCCAGGTCCCCTCTATGATCTCTAACCACTGCCTCATTGATTGCGAATTCAAGATTTGGCGAACATTTTTTATGTACCGAACTACTGATGATATCAGAACTAAAAGCTACAAGGAAAAAAAAGATAGTTGAAAAATTCTCAGTTGTCATTGTTTCTGCAGAACCTTCATTTTTAGACAAGGTTTTTCATTCCAGCCGAGAAGACCAGGAAGACAGATAAATCATAAAAGATGGATTGTTTTGTGAAACACTCTTCGTATCAAAAAACAGAGTTTATGCTTGTGGAATAGTCTCTTCCGCTTCACTTTCTATACTTTACTTTCTTCTTTTATTTGAAATACTAGTTAGATGACCCGTGCATCTATGCGGCTAGAATCAATGAACCAAATACAATGTATTATCAACAATCTAATTATAGCTAAGATTACATTTGTCGATGTGTAACCTGCGACACTTCTCTCAGCACCGCTACTGGAGAAGTCTGCGGAGGTTCGTTGTTTGGAGGGGCTAACGTCGCTAGATCTATCGAGCTTGGAGAACAAGGACGAACACCGAGATTTATGTGGTTCAGGCCGCCAGAGCGTAAAATCTTACGTCCACGGGAGTGAGTGTTGTATTGCTTGAGCTTGCGCGTGTTCTGGGATTGAAGATCAAACCCTTTTCCTGGAGGCTGCCTCATTCCTTTTATAGCTAAGGCCGAGGCAGTTACACTGTGGCCCAGGGCCCAACTGGTGGCCCCGCGGTTGTCCGTACCCTATACACGATCTAAGGTATTTACAACTCACCGGGCGCCACAGGCCGAGTAGTGGTTGATGATGGCGGGAGAAGGCTCCGTCTTGCCGTCGCGTCCTACTCGGTCACATGTGCAGCATTGTGCCGTTGTCACGCCGTACCGCCCTATCCTGTCACTGTAATGACTGGCAGGAGTGGGCGGAAGTGTGCGTCGTGCGCCATGCTTTTGGGGAACGCGCGAGTCTTGAATGCGTGACTGGACAGCGCACGTCTTCCTTGACTTCTAAGGCCCACGACCAATGGCGGACGTGGGACACGTGGCAGCTTCGGAGCCCTCCTCAGCGAGGAGGTCAGACCCGGAGCCCAGAGACACATGGCAGCGCTGGACCTTGCCTCAGCGGGGAAGCTAGGTCCTGCGCCAAGGACACGTAGAAGCTCTAAAACCCTTCTCTAGGGGAGGTCAGGTCCGGAGCCCGGGGGTACGTGACAGCGCCGGACCTCGCCTTAGCGGGGAGGCCAGGTTCGGAGCCAAGGATACATGGCAGCTCCTGAGCCCTTCTCTGTGGGGAGGTCAGGCCGGATCGGACTCCGGGGACACGTGGCAGCGCCGGACCTCGCCTCAGCGGGGAGGCCAGGTCTGGAGCCAATGACACGTGACAGCGCCAGAGCCCACCCAGCAGGGAGGTGGGGTCCGGGGCCTCTTTAAACCTCTACGCGGGGGTTCCCGCTCTGCATGGTACCGACAACATTATATTTAAATTCAACGACAAGTATGATCAAATGCTGGAAAAAATGTGCCAGTAAACTAGCAGCTGCCATGAAAGTTTGACAGGTGCGACTGCGAACCAATCAAATAAGCCCTAAGCCTGGTTTGTCCAACTTCAAAACCTAGACTAGGATAAGAAGCTGCAACAATCGTCTTAATTCTGGAAATCGATGTGTCGCCATTTAAAATATTAGGCATTGGATTATTATTTCTCCATTAAAAAACTGAACTTCAGTTCCCTCTGCTTTTCAACATTATCATCACAAAGCCGCCGCAGAGGAATCCAAACCCTGACGCAGTTGGATTTGGATCGACATCATCCCTTTCCTCTGTTCCTCTCAAATATTATACTACATACATGCACTGCGTATACATGCTCCACGTTGGCCCTTCTGCCTGCAAAGATTCATGTGACGAAAACGATAGGCGGCGAGATGAGTCCGTAGTCGACTCCACACCACCCGAAGCGGCACCGATCTCATTGTCTGCGCTCTTGACAAGTGTCTCCCTGCTCGTGGCCTTCTCCCTCCATTTGTCTCCACACGAGCTATAGCATACATAAACTGCCCGGACGCCACAACCTCCAGCCCCTCACCAGCCACTAACACCCATCATCACAAGATCACATTGGCATCCATACCGAAAGGCCATCGTTATCGTGCGACCACACTGAAAGTACACTTTGCAATGGCATTGCAACAAGCTTCGTTTTAGCCTCACCGTTGCATTACGTTTCCCCATAGCTCCCTTCTACCCACAGTCCACAGCAAGCACACACCACATTGCTGTTCCCCTATTTCTTGAAGCCAAGCTTTGGCTTGCCCATGGGAGCTACAATTAGGCTGCTCTTTGTGCCGTTAATGGCGGTCGCGTTCTGCAGCTACGAGGTCAGTGGAAGAAGCCACTACCACAAGAAGCCGTCGCAAGGGGGTGGTGGCGGCCGGCACAAGGGCGGTGGCAAGGGAGGAGGCTCTGGCTCTGTGGTGTCGTCCCCGGCGATTCCTCCTTCGGACGAGGATACCCAGCCGGTGGCGTGGCCACCACCGACGGGCATTGCGCCGTCCGATCCTGCCATACCAGTGCAGCCGGCGGAGCCGTGCGTGTTCGACGTCCGGGCACACGGCGCGGTCGGGGACGGCACGACGGACGACACCCGGGCTTTCCGGGAGGCGTGGATGGCGGCCTGCGACGCTGACTCTGCCGTGCTTCTGGTGCCGTCCGACGGGGCGTTCACCGTCACCACCACCATCTTCTCCGGGCCATGCAAGCCCGGCCTCGTGTTCCAGGTAAGAATGCTTGTATCCCAATCCCAATACCATGGTCGCTAATTCATTCATGTCTTGGTCCAAACCAACTCGACCTGTCGATTTTGCGTCGTGCAGGTGGACGGCGTGCTGATGCCTCCCGACGGACCGGACTGCTGGCCGGCATCGGACAACCGGCGGCAGTGGCTGATCTTCTCCAACCTCGACGGCTTGACGCTGCGCGGCACGGGCACCATAGAGGGCAACGGCGAGAACTGGTGGAACCTCCCCTGCAAGCCTCACAGGGTACGCCTCTCCCTCAACACTCTCAATGCCTCTCCGTTCGCATTGACATCACACCACGGCGTCACAAGCTCCATGTGCAAACCTCTGCAGGGTCCGAACGGGTCCACGCTGCGCGGTCCGTGCGACAGCCCCACGGTATGTAGCGACGTGCCGTCCACTCTCTCCGCATTGTCAGTCTGGAGGTTGCTTACGTGTGCTGGTGCGCGCGCGCAGCTGGTGAGGTTCTTCATGAGCCGGAACCTGGCGGTGGAGGGCCTGCGGGTGGAGAACAGCCCGGAGTTCCACTTCCGGTTCGACGGCTGCGCCGACGTGCGCGTCGACGGGCTGTACATCAGCTCGCCGGCGAACAGCCCCAACACGGACGGCATCCACGTCGAGAACACGGAGCGCGTCACCATCTACAACTCGAGGATTAGCAACGGTGGGTAACCGCTGCGAATTAATAATTCTTTTGTTTCAATTCAGGGAGGTGCTGGAAGCTGAACATTGTTGCTTTGGCGTAGGTGATGACTGCATCTCAATTGGGACCGGGAGCTACGACGTAGACATTCAAAATGTTACCTGTGGCCCCGGGCACGGCATCAGGTAAACCTGACACATCTCCCACTGTTTTGCACCCTCTTTTCTAATTTTTTTGTGCTTCCATGTTTTTTTGGTATAAGGTTCTATTTTTCAACCAAACCTTCGTCCTTTTTCTTGAACTGGAGCATTTAAAACTACAAATATTTTGTTCCACATGATCTAGTATTGTTTCTTCCTTTTGGGGAAGGTGAATGCCTTGTCCATTTATGTATATCGATCGTTCATGTATGTACTATTTATATATTCGATGATGACGAATCGGTAATCCATATCTATATGTGGCAGCATCGGCAGCCTGGGCGTGCACAACTCTCAGGCGTGCGTGGCGAACGTGACGGTGCGGAACGCGGTCATCCGGAACTCGGACAACGGCGTGCGCATCAAGACGTGGCAGGGCGGCATGGGCTCCGTCTCGGGCATCACCTTCGACACGGTGGTGATGGAGAACGTGCGCAACTGCATCATCATCGACCAGTACTACTGCCTGGACAAGAGGTGCATGAACCAGTCCACCGCCGTGCACGTCACCGACGTCTCCTACGCCAACATCCGGGGCTCCTACGACGTCCGCAGCGCGCCCATCCACTTCGCCTGCAGCGACACCGTGCCCTGCACCAACATCACCATGGCCGAGGTCGAGCTGCTGCCATTCAGCGGCGAGCTCGTCGACGACCCCTACTGCTGGAGCGCCTACGGGCTGCAGCAGACGCCAACCATCCCGCCCATCACCTGCCTGCAGGAGGGGCTGCCGGAGTCACTCCTCGACAACCCTGACCTCAGGTGCCGGTGACACGATTCAGGATTGATTGGTACCTAGATACGCACGCCGAGGGAACTATATTGAGTTGTACATGTGTGCTTCCGCTCCTTCTCAATAAACTTAACTGACTGTTTCGATCTGGCGCTGGTTTCAGAATAGCAAATTACTTGCAAGAAAAGAGTTTTTACAGTCATACAGCTCTATAACTGGCACTGCTTGTCCGAGCAATCGCGTGTGATACTTCTCTCTCTGCAATTCTGCATCTCATCTGTTCGATCAGTTCCAGTGCTAGCAGACTAGTACAGTACGGTATCTTGCTATTTAATACACCGTTCTACCAATGTATTTGTGTTGTTAATGGAAGGGACCAGTAAAAAGCTTTCCATGACCGTGGTAGAAACAAACTAGGAACGTCTACTATGTAATCACCATTTTGACGAAATCGTGCAAGCAGCTTTTCAAGCCTACACGACTCTGGTCACTGCATTTTTTATTTAAGCCTCTTCATCTGGCAACGATGTGCATACTCTATTTTTTTTCAATTTACATTGTTAGATGGAGAGACTTAAGTAAAAAAATATTATAACTGTAGGATGAAGATCTTGTTGACTTGAGAAGCCGTTTGCACGATTGCATTAAAATTGAAGGCAAAACTAATTACATGACTAACCCCATAGGGGAGAGTACACATATATAGATACAAAAGTGGGATGTTGGGCCTAGCCCAAAGTACTAATAAAGTCCAACACCCCCCGCAGTCCCAACATCTAGCTACAACAGATGTTGAGACTGGACCGGAACTCTAAAAACAGCGTCGACGGGAGGCCCTTTGTGAAGATGTCGGCGAACTGCGACGTCGTCGGTACGTGGAGAACCCGGACCTCGCCACGTGCAACCCGCTCACGAACAAAATGGAGATCAATCTCCACATGCTTCGTGCGCTGATGCTGGACGGGGTTGGTGGAGAGGTAGACGGCGCTGACATTATCACAGTAGACCAACGTGCTCCGGGCGACGGGGGAGTGAAGCTCCTGAAGTAGCTGTTGAAGCCAAGAAGCCTCAGCCACGCCGTTAGACACAGCGCGATACTCTGCCTCAGCACTCGAGCGCGAGACCACGGGCTGCCGCTTCGAGGACTAGGAGACGAGGTTCCCCCCAGGAAGACAGCGTAACCAGAGGTGGAACGGCGAGTGTCTGGGCATCCCGCCCAGTCAGCGTCGGTGTAGACAACCAACTCAGAGGGCAAGTCACGTCGAAGTAGAAGGCCGTAGTCGAGGGAGCCGCGCAGGTACCGAAGAATCCGCTTCACAGCGGTGAGGTGTGGCTCCCGCGGGTCATGCATGTGTAGGCACACCTGCTGAACCGCGTAGGAGATGTCCGGCCTGGTGAAGGTGAGATACTGGAGTGCACCTGCAAGACTCCTGTAGACAGTCGGGTCACTGACAGGTGGCCTGTCGGCAGAGGAGACCTTTGCCTAGGTATCCACCAGCGTGGGGCTTACACTCAGCCATGCCCGCGCGCTCGAGGATGTCCAGACAATACTGCCGCTGGTGAAGAAACAGGCCACTTGGTTTGTCCTCAACTGCAATCCCCAAAAAGTGGTGAAGCCGACCCAAGTCCTTCATGGCAAACTCCCGCTGGAGGGCAGAGATAGTACGCTGAAGGAAAGCCGGACTGGACGCCGTCAGCACGATGTCATCGACGTACAGAAGAAGGTAAGCAGTGTCACCTTCCCGTCGATAAACAAACAGTGACGTGTCCGACTTAGCTTCAACGAAGCCCAAGGAGACCAGGAAGGAGGCGAACCTGCTGTACCAGGCTCGAGGTGCCTGCTTCAAACCGTACAAGGACTTGTTCAGCTTGCATACCATAGCTGGTCGAGCTGAGTCAACAAATCCTGTCGGTTGACAACAGTACACCGTCTCCGTCAGAGTACCGTGGATGAAGGCATTCTTGACGTCCAGCTGGTGGACTGGCCAAGAACGCGAGAGAGCTAACGACAGAACGGTACGAACTGTCGCTGGCTTAACCACCGGGCTGAAAGTCTCGTCGTAGTCCACTCCAGGGCGCTGAGTGAAGCCCCGAAGTACCCATCGAGTCTTATATCTCTCCAGGGATCCATCGGCCTTCCTCTTATGCGTGAAGACCCACTTGCCAGTGACAACGTTGCCACTAGGTGGACAAGGAACAAGGTCCCAAGTCCGGTTGGCAAGTAGGGCCGCATACTCTTCCTCTATAGCGCGGCGCCAGTGAGGATCGGCAAGGGCGCTACGGACGGAAGTCGGTATAGGTGATACCGAAGAGGAAGAAGACGGCGGAGGCGTCGTCAAAGAGAGGGCGACCCCGGAGAAACGCTGTGCAGGTCGAAGGACCCCAGCTGCACGTCTAGTCACCATCGGGTGAACATGCCTTGGGTCCCGTGGAGCAAAGGCAGGTGGTACACCGGGGGCTCGAGGCGAGCAGGAGTGGAGTCACCAACTCGCTCTCGTCGCTGGTAGACAAGAGCCGAGTCGGCGAACCGTGGAACCGTGGCCGCACATGGCACAGTGCGTGATGTCAGAGAGGTCGGAGATGCCGGGGACGTCGGGGCTGCGTGTGCCACGGTGGTCGGTGTCGAAGACGCCGGGGCCGCGAGTGGCACGGTGGTCGAGGTCGGAGACACCGGGGCCGCGCGTGGCGCGGTGGTCGGGGTCGAAGAGGCCGGGGCCGCGCGTGGCGCGGTGGTTGAGGTCGGAGACACCGGGGCCACGCGTGGCGCGGGAGTCGAGGTTGGAGACACCGGGGCCGCGCGTGGCGCGGGAGTCGAGGTTGGAGACACCGGGGCCGCACATGGCGCGGGAGTCGAGGTCGAAGACGTCGGGGCCGCGCGTGGCGCGGTGGTCGAGGTCGGAGACGCCGGGGTCACACGTGGCGCATCTGGGAGCCCCAGGAACGGCGGAGCCCCAGGGGTCTGGGCACCAACCCGCGCTCGTCGCTGGTAGACGAGAGCAGGATCAGTGAACCGCAACGTCGCCTGAGGTACCGGTACTGCGTGAGGCGCAGCAGTCGACGTCGTGGGTGCTGGGGTCACATGTGACCCAGCGGGTGGCGCACCTGCAGAAAAAGGCCAAGACAGCTGTGGTGGAGCAGTCTCGGTGTCAGTAGGAAACAGAGAGTCCAACTCTGCAGCTGAAGCAGAGGAGGAGGAAGAGAAAGGAAAGGAGGACTCGTCGAAGACGACATGTCGAGAGATCAAGATACGGTGTGTAGTGAGATCAAGACACCGATACCCCTTATGATCAAGTGAGTACCCCAGAAAAACACACCGAGTAGAGCGGGGCGCAAGCTTATGTGGAGCTATGGCAGAAAGATTAGGATAGCAAGCGCACCCGAAAACTCGAAGGTGGTCGTAGAGAGGAGTAGTGCCATACAGGGCAAAGTACGGGGTAGGTGCCTGAATCGCCTTGGTGGGAAGGCGATTAATGAGAAAGGTGGAAGTGTGGAGTGACTCTACCCAGTACCGAGCAGGGAGAGAGGTCTGAAACATTAAAGACCGCATGACATCATTCATGGTGCGAAGCATACGCTCTGCCTTGCCATTTTGAGGGGAATTATATGGACAAGACATGCGCAGTTGGATGCCATGTGTGAGTAAAAAATTACGGAGCATCGAGTTATCAAACTCACGTCCGTTGTCACACTGGAGGGCACGGACAGTGCGACCAAACTGAGTGGAAACCCAAGCGAAGAAGTGAGAGAGAGTGACATATGTCTCAGACTTTAAACGTAAAGGAAAGGTCCAAGAGAAATGCGATAAATCATCAATGACCACCAGATAATACTTAAACCCAGAGACACTAGTAATGAGAGATGTCCACAAATCACAGTGAATAAGATCAAAACTATGCTCAACATGAGTCACTGATGTAGGAAACGGAAGCCTAACATGGCGACTAAGCTGACAAGCATGACATAAAGACTCATGTGTGCCCCTAGTACACGAGATAACTGAACTACTAGATAGCTTAGACATAGCATCAACGCCAGGATGACCAAGCCGGCGGTGCCAAGTAGTGGACGAAGCCGTCGTAGCCAGAGCAAAAGTCGGAGATGCAGCGGAAGCAGGAAGCCGAAGTGTGTATAGGGGCCCCGGACTATCACATCTAAGAAGAAGACGCCGGGTGGAAAGATCCTTCACGGATAAACCAAGAGGATCAAATTCAACAGAAACAAGATTATCAGTGGTAAAACGACGAATAGAAAGCAAATTCTGAATAATATCTGGGGCGGCAAGGATATTGTTAAGCTGAAAAAAACCCAGGGATCTTGAGTCACCTACTGAAGTGACCGGAAGAACAGACCCATTCCCAACAACGATAGATGAAGGAAAAGAGGGATGTGGGGGGTGGGTAGAAGAAAGAATACCAGCATTGGGAGTAGTATGGTACGAAGCTCCGGAGTCAGCCACCCAGTCTGCAGTAGGTGGTGTGAGGTGCATAGTGCTGAACGAGGACGCCAGCAACTGGCGGTCCCACCCCAGGGGCGGCTCCTGGCGTGGTGCAGACGGCTCCGAGTACCCAACAGGGTAGTCTGTGGCCTGAGTCGGTGTAGTAGCAGGGTAGGCAAACCCGCCATAGCCTGGATGGGCTACGTACGCCGGCTGAGGATGTGGCTGACGTGGAGAGGGAAGGCCAGGGGGTGGCCCAAGTAGACCCGGAGACGGCCCAGGCCACATGTAGATCTGGCCAGTCCACGGGTTGTAGGGTGTGGGCCAGGGTGCACCTCCCCGGCCGGTGCCGCCACTACTGCCTCCAGGAGTAGAAGTAGTCGTAGAAGTGCTGTCAGCACCTTGTCCTGTGCGCTTTCCACCGCGCCATCGACGATTACCACCCCCTGAACCTGTAGAGGTGCCTGGGGCGGTAGACAGAAGAGGTGGTCTCCGCGGTGGTCCTCCAGAAGTCGGTGGTCGCGAGGGCTGCCCAGAGCCATAGAAAGCTGTGGCAGGCCCCGAGCTAGTAGGACCATCAGTCGTGATCTCCTCAAGCTCAAGATCCGACCAGACCTTTTCAAAGGTCGGTGGTGGCTCCACACGAAGAAGCCAGGAATGGAGGTGGCTGTAGCGCTCGTTCAGGCCCTGAAGGACCCGAAGAACAAGAGTGCTGTCGGTCACCGGCTCACCAAGGTCGCGCATGGCGTCAACCATACTCTTCATTTCCCCACAGTAGGCAGAAATGGAGCGGTCCCCCTGAACCGTGGTCTGGAACCGTGCGTTGATGTTGAGTGCCCGAGTTGCACGGTTCCCCAAGAAGTGTTGCGCAAGCACCAGCCACGCCCGGCGCGCAGTGCCACCACCACGCTGCCCAACAAGGTCGTGTAGCTCGTCGGTGAGGGACCCAAGGATCCAGAAGAGGACCAAGCTGTCCATGCTGATCCAAGAATCGTCCCACGTGGAGCTCTCCCGCTGGACGTGGTCCTCAAGCTGGTACCGCCTCAACGTAAGAAGGAACACGTTACGCCAGCGGGCGTAGGCAGTTGAGTTGGAGTTAAGGACAACCGGCACAAGGGTCCGGATGTTCTGAACTCCAGCAGCCTGGGCATGTAGAGCGGCGGTGAGAGATGCCGAGTACGCAGGGTGCGCACTAGCATCCGAGGGAGGCTCGTGTGTAGTGTCCAGTGGTCGGTGAACACTCTCCTGGATCTGGTGAGAGATAGCAGCTGCCGAGGCACACTCTTGCTCCAGGGATAGAGCAAGTGCCCGCTCACGTTCTTGGGAGGCAGCTAGGGCTGTGTACATGCCGGAGGTATCCGCAATCGCTGGAGTAGTGCTGTCAACACCATAGAGGGGAGCAGCAGCGGTGCCACTTGTAGATCCGTCTAATCTGGAGCCCGTCATGAAAGCAACAGCAGTGGGGCCGGCAAGAGGGCCGCCCGCTGCCGGACCGGTCGTGGCGCTGTACGTGCGTCGAGTCACCGCCGCAGGGGATGTGCTGAGCAGATGAGCGCCTGCCAGGGGCGCGCTGGCTGAAGAGGCGCGAGCCAGGGGCGCGCTGGACATGGGCGCGCCGGTCGCGCTGGCCAGTTGGGCGTCAGTCAGGGGCGTCGCACCGGCCAGGGGCGCTGCGCAGGGCACACCAGCCAGATGACCACCGGCGAGGGGCCCCGCGCCGGACGCGCCGGCCAGCCAGGCACCAGCCACGGGCGCCGCGCCGAGCGCGCCTGCCAGAGGCGCCGCGGTGGGTGGTGGCACGCCGACCAGGGGCGCGGCGCCCAGTGGGGGAGCGCCGGCGGCCAGAGGAGGGGCGCCGGCGGCCAGTGGAGGAGCGCCGGCGGCCAGAGAAGGGGCGCCGGCGGCCAGGGAGAGGGAGGCGGCCTGCGGCGGCCTGGATGGAGGCGCCATAGGGAGAGGGCGGTGGCGGCCAGGTAGGGAGAGGGCGGCGGCGGCCTGGTAGGGAGAGGGCGGCGGCGACCAGGGAGAGAATTAGGGTTAGGGGCTGGCTAATCTGATACCATGAAGGCAAAACTAATTACATGATTAACCCCATAGGGGAGAGTACACATATATAGATACAAAAGTGGGCTGTTGGGCCTAGCCCAAAGTACTAATAAAGTCCAACAAAAATAATGATTGCATTCTAGTCACTCTAAACAAATAAGGGGACGATTAAAATGCAAATACTTCTTTAGTCCAATCGTGTAAAAAGCTCTCTTAGTTTTAACTAGTTCTCTAAACATCAAATAAAACACAACAAGGAGGATATTCACTAAAGAGAGGGGTATTGAATTCACCCGTATACCCATATATCCATGTTAAAATCTAAAGCAAATATGACTTGTATCTTGAATGGATGGACCAAGACAAAAACTGATGGCCAAATAGACCTAACAAATATGGCGATTGCACTAACAGATCAACCAAAAAATGATGACCAAATAGAGTACCTACATGCGAACAGTCCACAAATCATCAAGTTACATACTAATCTTGCTTGTATGACATGAAAAGACGAGCAGTACGCGCAATAATCTTGCCGGAGCTCGTAGCTTGCTTGGCCCTCGCGGTGTGTTGGTGAACAGATCGTGGAGTCATCTGTTTCTGTTTTATGATGAATCTCGATATTAGTCATCGAAACTTCGATGGATACAAGGTTCCTGAGGCAGGAACGTGGTAAGTCTCACTTATATGGAGAGAATCGGATGCTTTACTCGGCAAAGCAAAAAAGACTACGATCCAAACCTAAGAGCTACGAAGAACAAGTAAAGAAACAAGTAAAATAAAAAGTAGTTGATCGAAATTTAGATTGTATCGTGCCGACTTCTCGGTAGAAGGCCGTCTTTATATAGACTCGGTACAAATTTGATGACTCTATCTTTCAAGCTTAAACTGAGACTATATCTTATCTCTAAGTTCGAATTAAGACTGTCTTATCTCTGAGACACAAACAATATCGTGCAAACTCTATCTAATACTTGACACGATGAAAACACGTCTTCACACGGTTTGAATCCTCTTGAGAGCCTCCAAGTCTTGCTCCGGATTTGATTGCTCGTGTCTTGACTTGTTTGTCTCTCGACCGTGATGAAAACTTGATCTTCACCAGCTGGATTCTTTCCCGTGAAACACACAACCGCGTTTCAACACGGTGACGAGAGGAACTGAGGCGTTTGTGCTTGTCAGGTGACGTGCGGCCCGAGCACCAGTCTAGGACGCCGAAACCAATCGATCCGAGGCGGCCATGGAGGCAGGGCGGCGAAATCTTGGCTTGGAGCGCGGCGTTTCTCTCTGGTAGCGATGTGGGCGGTGGCATTTTTCTTGTAAATACAGCGAATTTCTCACTGGTAGCGATGTGGGCGGTGGCATTTTTCTTGTAAATACAGCGAAGTCCAAGGCGAAGTGAGAATACACCGAAGCGTTTCCCTGGTGAAACACCATTTCGCCCGTTCCGCGTCCGTGGGCAAATGCGAGTCGTTTCGCAGCGTTTCGGTGAAGAGAAATATCATGTTTGGCGTTTTGAGCGGTCGCGAGCCGTGGCGGTGGGAGAACGACGACGTGTCTGGGCCCACCAGGAGATGCATGGGGTTGCGTAGCGATTGACTATGTTCCGCTCATCGAATTATCTTTTCCCCCTTTTTTAGAACCCGTGCTACGGTGCTGGTCTTCGCGTTGCCTAGAATGGATTGCACGCTGGTATTTGTGTCTAGAATGGACTGCACGCTAGTTTTTGTTCACATGCCACAATAATGACTGTCTTTTATTTTTTATCTTTGTTATTTTTTTATATTTTTCGCTCGCCGATATTTCTATCTCTTGACCACATATGTTGTTCTGATTTTGGGTCAATATGTTTTAGTGGTCACTTTGTTTGGGGTAGTTTCTTTCTTTCAAAATTTTCTGTTTCAGGTATGTTGAACCATCATATTGTTTTTTATCTAATATTTTTATTAACGCTAAATATTTTTTACTCCTTCAAAGTTTTTATTATAGGCTTGGTTCATAAACATGTTATTTTGTTGAGAAAATTAAAGCAGAATTTGGAAGCATGTCAAGGACACGCTCGTACTGGATGTGGTGGAACTCAACGCCAGTTGTCGATGGTGAGGAAAGAAGACCCCATTCGCCTAGTCGCCTAGCCGTAGGGGATCTGGACGGTTGCACTTGATTACTGACGAAGACGAATCACCAATAGAAATGCAAATCGTTGCCATCTACATCCCCTACGTCCACTAGTCGAAAGGGTCTTCGTTCCCCATCGTCGGCCACAGGCGTTGAGCTCCACCAAATCTATGAGTATTTTGGTTTTTAGCTTTCCCAAGTGCATCTCTGAGAAACCCAAGGGTTGTGCGATGCCTGAGTCGTTGCCAGAACACCCTGGGATCAGGCTCTCTAGGTTCCCAGCGTCTGGATCAGGCTTCGGCTGATGCAAGAGCGGAAGGGCAGGTGAATCTATAAGTAATAACACCAATATTGAACGCGTGTTGGAAATTCTGGATGTTCAGGAGGATGACTTTGATGATGTTATTATCAATGATGAGGAAGATGAAGTGCCGGAGGACACTAGATGGCTTGCTGTGGTGAAGGTAAAAATGGATAAAAGTTTCATGGACCTGATATATACTGATGTATGTGGAACAATGATCTCTATATCAGAGGTGTTTTATAGTATTTTATCACTTTTAACGATGACTTTAGTAAATATGAATATATTTACTTAATTAGGCACAAGTATGAATCGTTTGAAAAGTTCAAAGAATTTCAGAATGAAGTACGAAATCGACTAGGCAAGACAATTAAACTTCTACGATCTAATCGTGGATGTGAAAATTTGAGCCATGATCTTTTATGATCATTTAAAATAATGTGGAATTGTTTCACGGTTAACTCCATCTTGAACGCCTCAATGGAATGAGGTATCTGAGCGGAGAAACCGAACCTTGTTAGACATGGTCCGGTCCATGATGACACAAACTGATCTTTCATTGTCCTTTTGGAGCTATGCTCTTGAATCTGCTACGTTTACATTGAATAGAGTTCCAACTAAGTTTGTTGAGAGGACATCATATGAGATGTGGACAGGTAAACGTTCCGGATTGTCTTTTTCTCAAAGTTTGGGGATGTGAGGCTTATGTCAAATGTTTGACGTTAAACAAACTCCCTCTTAAATCAGACTATTAGAGGAGAGACAATTGGATTATTAATCTGAGGGGTTAAGGTTGCAATATATAAAGGGATTAGGTGAGGGGAAAAAGACTATTAAACCCCTAACCCTAATCCCATCCAAAGGACTAAATTGCCCCTGATTATCCTACTAACTACACAGTCTAACACCCCCCGCAGTCACAACATCTAGCCACAGCAGATGTTGAGACTGGACCGAAACTCGAAGAACACCGATGATGTGAGGCCCTTCGTGAAGATGTCGACGAACCGTGTCGTCGTTGGGACATGATGTACCCGAATCTCACCACGTGCAACCCGCTCACGAACAAAGTGGAGGTCAATCTCCACATGCTTCGTGCACTGATGCTGGACCGGGTTGGTGGAGAGGTACACGGCGCTGACGTTGTCGCAGTAGATCAGAGTGCTCCTGGCGACTGGAGTGTGGAGCTCCTGAAGTAGCTGGTGAAGCCACGAAGCCTCAGCCACGCCGTTAGCCACGACATGATACTCTGCCTCAGCACTTGAGCGCGACACCACGCGCTGTCGCTTCGATGACTAGGAGATGAGGTTACCGCCTAGGAAGACGGTGTAACCAGAGGTAGATCAGCGAGTGTCCGAGCATCCTGCCCAGTCAGCGTCGGTGTACACGACCAGCTCGGAGGCCGAGTCACGCCAAAGGAGGAGGCCGCAGTCGAGGTTGCCACACAGGTACCGTAGAATCCGCTTCATAGCGGTGAGGTGCGGCTCCCTCGGGTCATGCATGTGAACACACACCTGCTGAACCACATAGGAGATATCCGGCCTGGTGAAGGTGAGGTACTGAAGAGCACATGCAAGACTCCTGTAAGCAGTAGGGTCAGTGACGCGTGTCCCATCGGTAGCGGAGAGCTTCGCCTTGGTATCCACTAAAGTGGAGCGCGATTTGCACTCAACCATGCCCGCTCGCTGGAGGATGTCGAGGCAATACTGTCGTTGGTGAAGGAACAAGCCATCTGGTCGGTCCTCGATCGCAATACCCAAGAAGTGGTGGAGGCAGCCCAAGTCCTTCATGGTGCACTCCTGATGTAAATTAGAGATAGTACGCCGAAGAAGAGCGGGACTGGACGCTGTCAGTACAATGTCATCGACGTATAGTAGAAGATAAGCAGTGTCACAGTCACGTCAATAGACAAACAGGGAAGTGTCCGACTTGTCTTCGACGAAGCCCAGTGAGACCAAGAAAGAGACAAACCGGCTATACCAGGCTCACGGTGCCTGCTTCAGACCGTACAGGGATTTGTTTAGCTTACAAACCATGTTCGGATAAGTTGAGTTAACAAACCCTGTCGTCTGACTGCAGTACATCGTTTGTGTCAGTGTACCGTGGAGGAAGGCATTCTTGACGTCAAAATGGTGGACGGGCCAAGAACGTGCAAGATCCAGCGAGAGAACGGTACGAACCATCGCTAGCTTCACCACCGGGCTGAAGGTCTCATCATAGTCTACTCCAGGGCGCTGAGTGAAGCCCCGAAGTACCCACCAAGACCTGTACCTCTTTGAGGTACCGTCCTGTGAGACCTATGTGTGCTGAATACATTGGCTTTGACGATAAAAGTTTTGAATACTACCAAAACACCTTTTTAACAAGGTCCGACTCTAGGTACGAGCTCCTGCAAGGTCCGACGATAGGTCTGACTTGTTTTAGATAGCTCCGGCAAGGTCCGACGTAAGGTCCGACTTGCTTTGTCTAGGTCTAACTTATTTTTGCTAGGTCCGACTTGTTTTTGCTAGCTCCGGTGCTAGGTCCGACTAGCTTTGGTAAGGTTCGGAGCTTGATTGCAATGGTTCTGCTTTTAACTTGCAATGTTTCGAACTTGCTTTACTCTTATGGAAAGTTTGCTTAGTATTATTTTACTAAGTTTTGGTGTGTTTTGGTGGTTATGGCTGATATCATTTTGCTATGGTTTACAACATGCTTATGTGAGGTGCTCACGTAAGATGTTGTAGTTTCGGAACTAACGAGAGTCAAGTCGAGGACTTGTGCTCGAAAGTATTGGTTGTTTATTCATGTGCAGGTGTTGCTTGAGTTCAAGACATGGCTGGTGACGGGATCCATTGAACTAGTATTAGGGAGAAGATGAGGTTCAACAACCAAGTTCGGGAGGAATTGTGGTTGAGTTGATCGGGAGGTTGCGTAGTATGTTTGAATCAAGAACAATGCATATGAAGGTATCTTGGACGTCGTTGGAAGATGTTTGCACGTGTTGAAGGAGTGCATGAAGGTGGCTGCATGGTTCCAAGACATGATGAAGAGATGTGGACGTAAAAAATTGGCCGGAAAGGTCCAACCGACTAGGTTATGGACTCAGGATGCGACTGAGTCGTGTTTGACTCAAATATGGAAAGTTTTTAGTTGGTTATGATAGGATTTCGTGTGGGTCACCAATTTGAGTTATTTTAGGAATGTGGGATACGTTCCTAAGGTTTTTGGAAGTCTTAAGATTGCTTCTATCTGCGTATAAAAGAGTCCTAAACAGTATTGAAAAGTTACAGTTTGAATCCAAGTAGGAGTAGGAGTCCTAGTTCGAGTTGAGTTGGGCTTTTGGCTGGTTATATAAGCAAGAGAGGCCAGAGCTCGTGGGGCACGAATTTGGGGCTGTTCTTCTTGTGTTTTGATAAATAAAATCGTATTCTAAAGGAACTTTTGTGCCTTGTTCGTCTGACTTGTTTCAGATAAGTTTTTCTCGTCGAGTTTCTGTTCAGCACTACCTTGCTTCGGTGGTTTTATCATAACTCGAGTTTTACAGATCCAATTGATGTGATTCTTTTCGGGTTGTCTTCACAACTTGATTATATATCATATGTGAAAATTTCACGGTCATTGAATTTGTGGTTTATGATCTACACGAGTTTCTTTGCAGTATTCCAGAACTGTTTTTCTCGCGTAGGACAGATTGACCTTTGTTCGATCTTTCGATCGTAATTTGAGTTTCTCTCAACGGATTTTCATGATTCTTGTTGTGACGTCTTCGTGACTTGATTCTATACAATCTATACTAGTTTTGTCATAGTTTAACATATTTAGATTAGTCGCACACACGGTTTCTTTAACAGATCAGTTTTCTGCTGAGGGGTGTTTTGTTGCTTCCGCTGAAAAGTTTTTATCTACCATTCACCCCCTCTGGTGTTTAGTGGTATTGATTTTCAGGTTTGGAAGGCACGCATGTAAGCTTTCATCCAGGCGCAAGGCTTTGCAATATGGGAAAATGTGTACAAGCCTTACGATGTGCCTTCAAACGATCAAGTCACGGCTACAAACATGAGAGATGTCGACAACAACAACAAGGCTCGGAAGTTGATCATACAAGGACTGACTCAGAGCGACTTCGACCGTGTTGCACACCCCCGATCGGCGTACGATGTGTGGAGAGCACTTTGTGACTACCATGAAGGATCCAACACGATTAAGGAGGTAAGACATGATATGTTCAATAAAGAATACATGCGCTTTGAGATGCAACCCGGTGAGTCCATTGATGACCTCTTTGCTCGATTTAATAAAATTCTCAGCAACTTGCGTAGCGTCAATGTTAATTTTTCAGATGCTGATAATGCTAGGCAATTACTAAGTGCATTAGACATGTCAATTTGGGAGATGAAAGTAACATCCATACGTGAATCCACTGTCATGAGTACTCTTACATTAGATGTGCTTTATTCTAAGCTAAAAACTCATGAAATTGACATTATATCACGTAAGAACCCAAATAAGACTGTTGCATTTGTCTCACAACGTGATATGTCTAGCTCCGGCCAATCATATATCAATACACTTGCTTTGCTGTCTTCACTAACCCTTGATTCCTAGTGATGATTCTTGTTCCTCATGCAATTGTCCTCTCTAAGAAGTGCACACACCTCCACACTTGATAAAATTGAACTTGAAATCAAAAAGAACAAAAAGCTTGCTGCACTTAATGATAAAAAGTTGAAAGATGCTTGTTGTTCTACAATTGATTTGCATTGTTCTACTTGCGATGATCTTGATAAGAAACTACAAGATGCTATGAGAGAAATTTCTATATTGAACAATGCTTTACGTTCTTATGAAGTTAAATATTGTTCCAATTGCAAATTAAAAGGAAAAACTTCATGTGAAAATTGCCTTGATCTATCAAATAAACTTGATAACATGCATAGGACATTAGATCGGTTTTGTAATGGGAATAAGAACCTAAACTTGCTGCTGAATTCTTCCAAGTCTTGCAATGATAAAACTGGTTTAGGTTTTATTTACATGCTCATGCTAAGGAACATCCACCTAAAATTGTAAAATCATTAGGAAGTGGTTTGATTCAAACAGTTCCTAAACAAAAAGAAGTGGTTTTTAAATCTGCAGGAGTGTTGTCACATTCGGGTTCAAATAAGTATACTGCATGCTCATCTAGATATGAACACAAAGTTAAATTTCATTGTATCTATTGTGGTAGAGATGGTCATGTCATAGATTTTTGTTATAGACTAGCTAAACAACATAAAAAGGAAAGAATGCAAGCTAGATCTTATAACTCTAATGCAAAATTTGTTTCACATACTAAACCGAATATTAGGAACATGCAACCTGCTGTTATGAGTCAGAAATATTCAAAGTTTACCTCCGGAGCTTCAGTTTTTGCCTCTGGAGCTTTAGTTTTTTGCCTCCGAACCTTCTGTTTTTGCCTCCGAAGCTACTGATTTTCGTGCTACACAAGTAACACCTCTTAGGTCAGTAGTTAAAAACAAAAAATCTCAAACTTTGACTCATAAACCTGCTGTTTTATCTCAGCTTTCGCATGTTATTCCTGCTGAACTTTGTGTGACTCAGTACTGGATTCCTAAATACCTTTTAACTAACGCCAGTATTGAGTCATCGACGTATTGTGCTTCTATGTAGGTTACACACTTGAGGAAGAAGAACATTTGGATTGTGGATTCAGGTTGCTCACGCCACATGACCGGTAACAAAGAATGGTTCTTCTCTCTCTCTCTTTTGTGTCACGTGTAGAGAATGTTACTTTTGCCGATAATTCTTCAACTCCTATAATTGCTAAGAGTTCGGTTAGAGTAAATGATCACTACACTTTGAAGAATGTGGCACTTGTCAAAAATTTGAAATACAACTTGCTTTCTGTTTCAAAATTGCTAGATGAAAATCTTAAAATTATTTTCAATAAAAACTGCTGCAAAGTTGTAGGTTCAAATAGTGAGCATATTTTTAACATGTCTCAGTTTGGAAGAGTTTTTAAAGCTGATTTTGATATGTCTCCCTCTAAGCATAGATGTCTAGTTGCAAATGATTCCAAAGATTTATATTTTTGGCATCGTAGACTTGGTCACGTAGGCTTTGATCATCTCACGCGTGTTATGCTCTTGATCGCATAGTGGGCTGCCTAAGCTTAAAGGGGACAAAAAAATTGTGTGCTCTTCTTGTAGACATGCTAAGATGGTTGCAGGTTCACATGCTCCTCTCACAATGACCATGACAACTGAACCGGGTCAACTTTTACACCTTGACACCGTAGGACCTTCATGTGTTCAATCCTTTGAAGGTAAATGGTATGTTCTTGTGATTGTTGATGACTATTCTAGATACTCTTGGGTTTACTTTATGGCATCTAAGAATGAAGCTTTTAGTCACTTTAGAACTTTATTTCTTAGATTATCAATTGATCACCCAGGATCTTTAAGAGCAATTAGAAGTGATAATGGAACCGAATTTAAAAATCAATCGTTTGATCACTTTTGTGCTGAAAATGCAATAGATCATCAATTTTCTTCACCATATGTACCTCAACAAAACGGTGTTGTAGAGAGAAAGAACAGAATCTTAGTTGAGATGGCTAGGACTATGCTTGATGGATATCAAACTCCTAGGAAATTTTGGGCTGATGCAATTGCAACCGCTTGTTATGTCTCAAATCGTGTTTTCTTGCGTGCTAAGCTAGGTAAAACACCATATGAGCTCAGACTTGGACATAGGCCTAGTGTCACACACTTTAGGGTCTTTGGTTGCAAATGCTTTGTTAAGAAACATGGTAATATTGATAAATTTGAAGCTAGATCTGTTGATGGCATGTTTCATGGTTATCCATCTCATACTAGAGGCTACCGTGTGCTTTTACTTGACACTAACAAAATTGTGGAGACTTGTGAGGTTTCTTTGATGAAGCTAGCCCAGGTACTAGTTTAAATATTGCAGGTCCGGATCCATATCCGCAGGGGGAGAGTATTTTCGTTGAAGAAGAGGAAGAAGTGGTGCTGCTGCCCGAAAATTTAGCAGCTAATGACATTGTTCCAGCTCCTGATCTTGATTCACAGCCAGCACCGACGACCACCATTGCTGGTCCAGATCCTCCTCACGTCACAAGCTCATCTATTTGTGATGAACATGAAGAAGAAGAAGAAGCTTGTGAAGTGTCCACTCCCCTCCAGATTCTCAAAAGTCATCTTCCACAACAAATTATTGGAAGCTTGCATGAACGAGTTACAAGATCCAGGTTTTTCGACCCCAATTCTCATGCTCATTCTGCTTTTGTTGCTTCTTTTGTACCCAAAGATATATCACACGTACTCACTAATGAATCTTGGATTATTGCCATGCAAGAGGAGTTAGAAAATTTTGAAAGAAATAATGTTTAGAAACTTGTAACTCCACCTCAAGGTCACACTTTAATTGGAACTAAATGGGTGTTTAAAAATAAACAAAGTGAGGATGGGGTTGTGGTTAGGAATAAGGCTAGGTTGGTTGCTCAAGGTTTCACACAAGTTGAAGGTCTAGATTTTGATGAAACTTTTGCTCCTGTTGCTAGATTAGAAGCTATAAGAATTTTGTTAGCTTTTGCTGCATCTAAAGGTTTTAAGATATACCAAATGGATGTTAAAAGTGATTTTCTTAATGGCTACATAGATGAGGAGGTTTATGTCAAACAACCACCTATTTTTGAAAATCCAAATTTTCCTAATCATGTTTACAAACTGTCCAAAGCCTTGTACGGTCTCAAACAAGCCCCTAGAGCATGGTATGATAGGTTAAAACCATTCTTACTTGAAAAGGGGTTTACCATGGGCAAGGTTGATAAAACTCTTTTTGTGCTTAAGCATGACAATGACTCATTATTCGTTCAAGTGTATGTGGATGATATTATCTTTGGTTGTGCTTCTCATGATCTTGTGTCAAAGTTTTCAGCTATGATGAGTTCAGAATTTGAGATGAGTATGATGGGAGAACTCATGTACTTTTTGGGGCTGCAAATCAAGCAAACCAAGGAGGGTACTTTTGTGCATTAAACAAAGTATACAAGGACCTTCTTAAGCGCTTCAACATGGACAAAATCAAGTCTCTTCGGACACCAATGGGTACAGCAACAACGCTTGAACTTGATGAAGATTGTGATCCCGTTGATCAAAAAGAATATAGAAGCATGATCGGATCACTTTTGTATCTCACGGCATCAAGACCGGACATTCAATTCAGCGTATGTCTTTGTGCACGGTTTCAAGCCTGTCCACGTGCTTCACATCGTCAAGCCATCAAAAGCATTCTTAGGTACTTACATGGAACTCAAGAATTTGGCATTTTTCTTCCTTCTTCATCAACCGTTACTTTGAAGGCTTTTTCCGATGCTGATTTTGGGGGTTGTAGAATTGATAGGAAAAGTACTTCTGGTGCTTGTCATTTTCTTGGTAATTCAATTGTTGCCTGGTCCTCTAGAAAACAAAGTTCAGTTGCACAATCCACAGCGGAATCTGAATATGTAGCTGCTGCTAGTGCTTGCTCACAAATTCTTTGGATTGTTCAAACACTTAAGGACTATGGGGTTGATCTAGATAGTGTTCCACTGTTTTATGATAACACTAGTGCCATTTGCATTGATAAAAACCCCGTGCAACATTCGAGAACTAAGCACATTGACATTAGGTATCACTTTCTCCGTTATAATATCGAAAAAGGGAACATTGTGCTTCACCATATAGATACCGAACAACAATTGGCTGACATTTTTACAAAACCTTTGGATTTCACTCGTTTTTGTTACATTCGTAGTGAAATAGGGGTTATGCATCCTCATGGCTTAAATTGAGGGAGAATTTTGAAACTTGGGAAGTCTATGTGTGAATCTGAAATAAAAATAATATGAGCATAGTATTTCATGCATATATGACTTTGTGATTCCTTTTTCATGCTGAAAGTTCTTACTACATTACTCGTGTTATACATTTTGTAGTTTTTACTATGTCTAGTAATTGGAATAATTACTTACACTAAATCTGGTCATGGTCGAACTTTCTTGCTATTTTGAATTTGTTGCATGCTCACAAGTGCTTTTAATCATAAAGAATTAATCAAGTAATCAACTCACATGTTGAGTTTTTATGTTCAAATAAAAAATGAGAAAAGATCAAGAGAATATGCATGCATCACACTTCTTCTTTTGAGATGACTTATCATTGCACTTAGATATGAATTTGAAAGGAGTTGTGTATGAATAAAACCATGTCCTTAAGCTTCTGACTGTCAAATGACATAGGCTTAGCTTGGTTGGTTAGAATAAGGCTGATGCTGCATATAATCTCTTGCAAATGTCATAAGATCAAAATTTGTGCTTTAAATGTTAAATAAAATGCAGCAACAAGTGTCATGCTTTCAGGTCTTGAAATAGTTAAGTTTGTGAGATCATGACTTTCTTAAATTGAAAATTACACTTGATCTCTAGCATGGCTTACACTACTTTATGTATCTCATTGATGTGTTAGTGTAAGTTACTTGATAGTATGATTTGGATGAGCTTTGTTTTATATGTATACGTTATAATGTGCTCATAATAAATTAAAATTTCTCTTTTGTACCTTGCTGAATACATTGTTAAAGGGGGAGAAATTGATCACACATTGCACACATTCATAAGTGTTTTGGCACGATTCTTCTCAGCGGGAGAATTTTTGGCATTTTTGTTTTTCTTCTCATTTTATTTCTGATTTACAAAGGGGGATAAATTGTTTTCAAAACTTTTCATGTGAATAAGCCAATGTTTGGATTTTAAGTGGTGTTGCCAATGCATTCATCAAGAGGGAGATTGTGAGACCTATGTGTGCTGAATACATTGGCTTTGACGATAAAAGTTTTGAATACTACCAAAACACCTTTTTAACAAGGTCCGACTCTAGGTACGAGCTCCTGCAAGGTCCGACGATAGGTCCGACTTGTTTTAGGTAGCTCCGGCAAAGTCTCCGGCGAGATCGCCGCTTCCCGCCGCCGTGCGCCACCGGCAGCGCCGCCCTCGCTCGATCAGAGCGACGTGGCCGCTTGTGCGCCGTTTATTTTAAATCGCACGGTAGGGTTTAAACCCCCGCGTATCGGTTCGACGTTATATTCTGAGCCGTTGGTTTAAAATCGGACGGTCCACGTCAGCCCTGCGTTATAAAGACTGGAATTCTTGCGTGCTACCCCCTGGGATTCTCGGAAAATAAGAGCTAGCCCCGGAAACTTCTGATCTAGCCCCTGGAACTCCAGAAAATCATGTAAATTCATTTAAAAATCAGTTTTAGCCTCTGGACTTAATAAAAGTTAGGAAAAACACCTCTGATAAGTGTAGCTAGACCCCTGGAAATTCTGAAAATAATATTATAGACCCTGTAATGGGGTGAGTTTACCTTTTTAGCCCTGTTTAGTATTTAAATTAGGAAATTGAATATGTGGCTAGTGTTTAAAAATTAAAAAGTGGGACAAACATATTGTCATAATTAAATTAAAAACTTTCTCAGTATTTAGAAAACTTTGGAGTGAGATAAAAACATATTTTGGGCTGATTTGAATCTGTCTAATTTATTATTCACATTTAGGGACACATTTTTAAGTAATGAAAAGTTTTAGAAAATAGGGAAAATAATTGTGAAATAGTTTACATCAGAGGCAAAGGTCAAAATATGTTATTAAATTATTTAGGACCAGAACCTATTCTGTTTAGATGATGTGTATTACTATTTTCATAATAAAGTACACATTTATGCATAAGAAAATAAATCTGAAAATATAGCAACTAGTAAATGATAAATGGAGTTTCAAAAATCCAAAGAATTCAGTTTAGTGTTGGTAGAAATTCTGAAGACACATATGGAGAAGAAAAATACCTTTCATGCATACTTGGTAGCAAAAAGGTGTAGTAGTTGAATATAAGGAATTTATTTGAATTGGAAACTCATATATATATATATTATGTAAGTATAAATGTGAACAAAAAAGTAGGAATCATATACACATGATTAAAAGTGCATGCAAGCCACAAATCAACACACATAAAGTAACCACAACACATATAATGGTGAAGGACTTTCATAAATATGAATGTGTGGTTTGCATGAAGTGGAAGTGTGAACTATGTCTTATGGATTGTTGTATTTCTTTTTGCTATGTGTGATAGTATGATGTAGAACCTGCTCAAGAGCAAGTTCTTCAGATCAGGACTACCCATTCCAAGAGCAGCAGGAAGGAGGCAAGTAAGTGTCCTTGACCACTTTGATCCTATGCTAGGATGTGTAGATAGAATTATTTGCATTGTCAAGTTAAATATGAAACCCATGCTAGGAAGTTTCCCTAGAATTGCATCATCTTGTTTCCTTGTAGCTTGGGTTGGGATTTATTTTATCATGTCATTTATTATTATGCATATGCTTAGCCATGCTTAGAATGGGATATTTGGGATATGAGATCATCAATTTATTTTTACCATACTCTTGAATGAGATATTGTGAGTTATGTAGAGGTAGGGATCAAGGCAAGTTGGATGTTTTGGTTGTGTGCTGGGTGCACGAGACTCGGGTTTGTGTTTAGTACTTGCCTGGATCCTAAGGACCGGTTCATGGAGCATGTAACCTGGCTTTACCGTGCCAACCACATGCTGAGATGGGGCAGCTTGGCCAATTGATTAGGTGTATCCCCGGCATAGTATGGGTGTGTTGGATGGTGCGGGGAGTAGGTGTCAGCTGGACTACCATATGAACCGCAAGGCTCAAGAGGGGGCCACTGCAGCGGGGTTGGAGCCTCTTGTATGCTGTTAGGGGTGAAACCTCAGTGGGCCCATGCTCGTCGGGAATCCCTTTGTAAAGGCTTCGTAGTGATCTCCTGGCTACACACCTGGGAAGTGTGAATGTGGATCGTAGCCACTGGCATAATGGAGGTTCTTTTAGTCCACCCGGCAACGGGGGATGAAATCACTACATGTGGGTACAGTGGTACAAACTCTGCAGAGTCAAAACTGTCATGACAGCCGTGCTCACGGTCAAGAGCGGCTTGGACTTATTCATGATTAGAGGATTGATGGTTTTGGAAGTTGTGATGTTAAGCGGGGAGCTTAACATTGGAAATGATGTTATGGTTATTGGATTATGATGATGGGATGGGAGATTGGGACCATTTCACCTGTGTAGTAATGTAGGTGCTTAATAAGCTAAGGTGATAGGTATTAATTGCGTAGTGCTTTAACCATGAGATCAACCTCTCCTTGTTCTAGCCATGCATGATATAATTTTCCCACACTTGCTGAGTACCATTGGTACTCAACCTTGCATATTTTGTTGGTTTATATTGCTGCTCAGGTCAAGATAATGAGGTGGTGTATAATGACCAAGACTTTGGACCCGATGAAGGTTTCTAGGTTCATGGAGACCCCTGGGCAACGCCTGTGATGGAGCCCTCAAGAATAATTTTCCGCTGCTAGTTTATTTACTTGTGATGAACTTATTATTGTCCATCGAGACATTTGCGATGTAAGACTTATTTATATTCGACATCTGGCTTGTAATAAATGATGCTTCACTATTTGTCATCACATGTATGAGAAAATGATCCTGGCATACATGTGATATTCACTTGGTTGTTTCTTCGGAAAAACCGGGTGTGACAGAGGTGGTATCAGAGCCAAGGTTGCCCGTAGGAACGTGGACCTAGGTAGAAATGGACGTATTTAAGGTCCCTATTTTCTTAAAAACTATTTTTACAAGGTGTGTGTTTAAAAGTGTTATTTAAATGAGTCACTTTCTTCATCTTACCCCAATTTTCATTCAAAATAGGATTTTTGTTTGAGAGTTTATCTAACCTAATTTTAAATTCTTTTTGTTTTAGATGGTTCGCATGATTCGCACCGCTCGCAAGTCCACAGGAGGGAGAGTTCCCGTAGTTGCCCTTGCCGAGAGAGAGGAGAGCCGTCCGGTGACGTACCTTTCCTACGGATTGGCAGTAGGAGGCTTACTGCGCCGTCTTTGGCGTATGCTCGAAGCCGCCGGCAATACGGGCAAACTAATCATCCACTATAACTCCACCAGGACCATCCATGAGAAGAGGGAAGAATGGAGTTCAGAGATGAGGATTATACACGAAAATCAGCTACTTAAGATCCACCAGTCTCCAGCTTGTAGAGCAACACAGGTCGATGCGGAGAAAGATGTCACCTGGGAGGCCATCACCTGCCAGAGTCACATCTATCGTCGCCACTTGGACAAAACTGAGTACATGTATGTCCTCCAGCGTGAGAGTGGTACCACGGAGTACAAGTACCCGCCGGTGCAGCAAGGGACTTCCCATGAGCACATGGACTTGTGCTTGGAAGATGCTTCTATGCTCAGCACTCGACTGCAGGAGTGTCAACAAGAGCTTCAGGATGTCCGGGACACCCTGAAGGAAACGGAGGCGTTGCTGCGAGCCTGCTTAAAGGCGAGAGAAAGAGGAGATGGGAATGAACTGTGTGTCACCGTGAATGATACATGGACTCCTGACTCCCCGGATCGCCGAGCGATCAGGCGTCATCGCACTTCTCGACCAGCAACCTCCCCACCCAAAGCAGAGTCAGAAGGAAGCCGAAATGATGAGGAAGATCCCGAGGAGCCAGCTCAAGAAAACGAGTAGCATAGAGCCTCTCCCTTAAATTAGAAGGATGTCGAGTAGTCGAGTCGTTACGTAGTTAATGGTGTGTTAATGCTTGGGGTGTGACGTGAGTTGTGGAAGCCCTGAGCAATTGTCCACAGCCTCGTCTTTAGATTGCTTTGCTTTGGTGTGTGAACCCACATGAAATGATATTGCATTTATTTTTGTGTGAAAAGTGAACCCTTAGAGAAGAATAACAAAGCCTCAACACTTCAAAGTACAAACAAATGAAAGTAGTAAGATGATACTAAATGCTTTCAAATTAACATTGGTTGATTCTGCCAGATGGCCGGAAGAGGGACAACCCGAACTACAGGCCTCCCGCAGCACCAACACAGCCACAACGTCAGTTTGTACAGCAGCCTCGCCCCGCATATCCACCTCGACCAGCAGTACAGGGACCTCCAAACCAACCCCAAGACAGCAAAGGCCAGGCACCTAAGGTTGGGGTGCAATGTTTTAGCTGCGGTGAAGTGGGGCACTACGCCCATAAATGCCCAAAGAAGAAGCCCAGACAACCACAACAGCAGAATGTGATGCGAGGACGGGTGAACCACGTCACTATGGAGGAAGCGCAAGAGGCACCCGACGTGGTAGTTGGTAAGTTTCCTACCAATTTACACCTTGCAACCCTGCTGTTTGATTCTGGTGCTACCCACTCGTTCATTGCTCAAGGGTTTGTTAAGAAGCATGACCTAGCAACAACACAAATGAACCATATGCTAGCCGTAAACTCTCCAGGGGGAGAAATAAGGACAAGACAAGTGTGTCCCAAAGTGAACCTAGACATTAATGGGGTGGTATTTACTGCTAACCTCATAGTGATAGATTCACAAGGGATAGATATTATCTTGGGTATGGATTGGTTGACAAAACATAAAGGAATCATCCATTGCTCGACCAGAACGGTGGAACTAACGCACCCTAGTGGCACAAAAGTAAAGTTTATAACAATACAAGAGCCTAGGAGGGATGTTCAATTAAATCAAGTTGAGGTGAAAGTGGAGGAGATCCGAATTATCAGGGAATATCCAGACGTTTTTCAGGAGGAGTTGCCAGGTATGCCTCCCGATCGTGAAGTGGAATTCGCAATTGAGCTAGTTCCTGGAACAGCCTCGATATACAAGAGACCTTATCGGATGGACTCCAAGCAGCTAGAAGAACTCAAGGATCATTTGAGAGAATTGACGGAGAAGGGGTATATTCGTCCTAGTTCCTCACCATGGGGAGCTCCGGTGATATTTGTGCCCAAGAAGGATGGAACCCAAAGGTTATGCGTGGATTACCGTGCCTTGAATGAGGTAACCATCAAGAACAAGTACCCATTACCCCGCATTGAAGACTTGTTTGATCAGTTGAGGGGAGCTTGTGTGTTCTCGAAAATTGATCTCAGGTCGGGATACCACCAACTCAAGATAAGGCAATCTGATATTCCCAAGACAGCTTTCGTATCTTAGTACGGACTGTATGAATACACCGTCATGCCTTTCGGGCTAACTAATGCCCCGGCATACTTCATGTACCTCATGAACAAGGTATTCATGGAATATCTGGACAAATTTGTGGTGGTTTTCATAGATGACATTCTCGTCTTCTCCAAAGATGAAGAAGAACATGAGAAACATCTAAGGTTGGTGTTGCAGAGGCTAAGAGAACACCAACTATATGCCAAATTGAGCAAGTGTGAGTTTTGGCTGAAGAGAGTTCCCTTCTTAGGACATATAATCTCGGAGGGAGGAATCTCCGTAGATCCCGCCAAAATCGAGGATATACAGAAGTGGAAGACCCCTGAAAATGTCGGGGAAGTTTGAAGCTTTTGGGGATTGGCTGGATACTATCGATGGTCTATTGAAGGATTCTCCAAGATCTCGAGACCTCTCACCAAACTGTTGGAGAAGGGAATCACATTCACCTGGATGCCACAGTGCGAGACGAGTTTTCAGGAGCTAAAGAAGAGATTGACAACAGCCCCAGTGCTCGTTATGCCAGATATGCAGAAGAACTTTACGGTGTACTGCGATGCCTCTGGAAACGGGTTGGGATGTGTTCTCATGCAAGAAGGGCATGTCGTGGCATATGCATCCCAACAACTTCGGAAGCACGAGAAGAACTATCCTACACATGACCTAGAACTAGCCGCAGTGGTACACGCGTTGAAAATTTGGCGGCATTATTTGATGGGCAAGAGGACCGAGATATATACGGATCATAAGAGTTTGAAGTACATTTTCACACAGCCAGACCTCAACCTCAGACAAAGGAGATGGTTAGAGCTAATCAATGACTTTGATGTGGGCATCAACTATCATCCTGGGAAAGCAAACGTCGTGGCTGATGCTTTGAGTCGGAAAGTGCAGGTCAATAAGTTGAGCTTGAAGGACATGCCTGCAGAATTGAAGGACGAGGTTATAAGGCTCAATCTATGTCTAGTAAATAGTGGTGAAGCCATCGCCATGGAAGTGGACTCCACACTAGAGCGAGACATACGTGTGGGTCAAAAGAATGATGACAAGATACAAGAGATCAGACAACTCATCAAGGAAAGTAAATCTCCTGGTTTTAGAGAGGATGAACAAGGAACGGTGTGGCACGGGAAAAGAATCTGTGTGCCTGAAGTAAAGGAGATCCGTGAATTGATTTTGAAGGAGGCTCATGATTCTGACTATTCCATTCGTCCTGGGAGTACAAAAATGTATCAGGACCTCAAGAGCAGGTATTGGTGGTATGGCATGAAGCGAGATGTCGCGGAACATGTTGCCCTATGTGAAACATGTCAGTTGGTGAAAGCAGAACATCAACGACCCGCGGGATTATTGCAACCACTCAAAGTGCCTGAATGGAAATGGGAGGAAATCAACATGGATTTTATCGTGGGATTGCCTAGGACCCAATCAGGATATGATTCGATATGGGTCATCATTGATAGGCTAACCAAGGTAGCTCACTTCATCCCCGTGAAGGAAAGCTACAACGGATCCAAATTGGCAGAATTGTACATGTCAAGGATCGTGTGTTACCATGGAGTGCCAAAGAAGATTGTGTCGGATCGAGGGACACAGTTCACCTCCAGGTTCTGGCAGAAGTTGCACGAAACCATGGGAACCCATCTGAACTTTAGTTCTGCCTATCATCCCCAAACCGACGGGCAGACGGAAAGAACCAATCAGATCCTTGAAGATATGCTAAGGGCATGTGCACTCAAAAACAATAGGAGTTGGGACAAGAACCTACCGTATGCGGAGTTTTCTTATAACAACAGCTATCAAGCTAGTATGAAGATGTCACCGTTTGAAGCTTTGTACGGGAGGAAGTGCAGAACTCCCCTATTTTGGAATCAAACGGGGGAAAGTAAAGTGTTTGGTCCAGAAGTACTACAAGATGCCGAGGCGAAGGTAAGGGAAATTCGCAACAATTTGAGGATAGCATAGACACGCCAAAAGAGTTATGCTGATGTACAAAGAAGAGAGCTCGTTTTCAACGTGGGAGACTATGTTTATCTCAAGGTGTCCCCCATCCGAGGACTTCGTCGGTTCAAGGTGAAAGGGAAGTTGTCACCTCGATACGTCGGACCCTTTCAAGTTCTGGAAAGGAAAGGCGAAGTGGCGTATCAATTAGAGTTACCGGCTCGTCTATCGGATGTACACGATGTATTCCATGTGTCACAACTCAAGAAATGCCTGAGAACGCCTGAAGAGGTGTTACCCATGAAAGAAGTGAACGTAGCTGAGGATTTGTCTTATGCTGAGCAACCATGCAAGATTTTGGAGACAGTGGAACGCCTCACCAGAAATAAAAGAATCCGGATGTGCAAGGTGCAGTGGAAGCATCACTCAGAAGAGGAAGCCACCTGGGAGCGGGAAGATGAGCTCAAGGCACAATTTCCGGAATTGTTTTCTTAGAACCACCAATCTCGAGGACGAGATTTCTTTTAAGGGGGGTAGAGCTGTAACACCCCAAAATTTTGATTTAAAACCCTAAATCATGTTAAGAGGGGAATTTAAAAATTTTTGGACGTGTTGCATGTTTTGCAAAAATTCAAATTGGAATTCAAATTAAACTCAAATCAGACAAGAAATAGAAAAAGAAAAAGAGAAAACAGAAAAACAGGCTAGTGGGCCGCAACCCACCAGCCGGCCCAACCTGCCCCCGCGCCAGCCCGCAGCCGCGCGCCCGCGCTCTCTCTCTCAGACAGGCGGGACCCACCTGTCATCCCTAACCCCCGATCGTCCGAAACTCGGACTGTTCACCCGCGCGCGCGCGATCGCAACCGACCGGATTTCCCGCCGAATTCTGGTTCCGGAGGACTCCCACTCGATCTAAACAAACCCGCCGCCCTCTCCCGTCTATAAAAACCCCGGCCTCGTTCTGTTTTTCCCACGCGATCGCCGATTTTTCCTCCGGTGAGACCCGAGACTTCTCCGGCGAATTCTAGCCGATCTAAGCTCGGAAATTCCGATCTAACTCACGGGTTTTGATCCACCGCCTCCGGGGAAACTTGCAGATGCAGAAAACTCGGTGACTTGCGGTGTAAACACAGCGCCGACGAGCTTCGCCGTGGTTTTGCCTCGGACCTCGTCGCCGATCACCTTCCAGGACCTCCGAGCTCAAGAAAACCCCCGAGGTGAGATCCCCGACCTCTCCTCCACCGATCTATGCCATAAAATCACAGTTCTAGGGAGAATTCTCAAAGATCCGAAAGTCTCCGGCGAGATTGCCGCTTCCCGCCGCCGTGCGCCGCCGGCAGCGCCGCCCGCGCTCGATCAGAGCGACGTGGCCGCTTGTGCGCCGTTTATTTTAAATCGCATGGTAGGGTTTAAACCCCCGCGTACCGGTTCGGCGTTATATTCTCAGCCGTCGGTTTAAAATCGGACGGTCCACGTCAGCCCCGCGTTATAAAGACTGGAATTCTTACGTGCTACCCCCTGGGGTTCTCGGGAAATAAGAGCTAGCCCCGAAAACTTCTGATCTAGCCCCTGGAACTCCAGAAAATCATGTAAATTCATTTAAAAATCAGTTTTAGCCCCTGTTCTTAATAAAAGTTAGGAAAAACACCTCTGATAAGTGTAGCTAGACCCCTGGAAATTCTGAAAATAATATTATAGACCCTGTAATGGGGTGAGTTTACCTTTTTAGCCCTGTTTAGTATTTAAATTAGGAAATTGAATATGTGGCTAGTGTTTAAAAATTAAAAAGTGGGACAAACATATTGTCATAATTAAATTAAAAACTTTCTCAGTATTTAGAAAACTTTGGAGTGAGATAAAAACATATTTTGGGCTGAATTGAATCCGTCTAATTTATTATTCACATTTAGGGACACATTTTTAAGTAATGAATAGTTTTAGAAAATAGGGAAAATAATTGTAAAATATTTTACATCAGAGGCAAAGGTCAAAATATGTTATTAAATTATTTAGGACCAGAACCTATTCTGTTTAGATGATGTGTATTACTATTTTCATAATAAAGTACACATTTATGCATAAGAAAATAAATCTGAAAATATAGCAACTAGTAAATGATAAATGGAGTTTCAAAAATCCAAAGAATTCAGTTTAGGGTTGGTAGAAATTCTGAAGACACATATGGAGAAGAAAAATACCTTTCATGCATACTTGGTAGCAAAATGGTGTAGTAGTTGAATATAAGGAATTTATTTGAATTGGAAACTCATATATATATATATATATATATTATGTAAGTATAAATGTGAACAAAAAAGTAGGAATCATATACACATGATTAAAAGTGCATGCAAGCCACAAATCAACACACATAAAGTAACCACAACACATATAATGGTGAAGGACTTTCATAAATATGAATGTGTGGTTTGTATGAAGTGGAAGTGTGAACTATGTCTTATGGATTGTTGTTTTTCTTTTTGCTATGTGTGATGGTATGATGTAGAACCTGCTCAAGAGCAAGTTCTTCCTTTCCAAGATCAGGACTACCCATTCCAAGAGCAGCAGGAAGGAGGCAAGTGTCCTTGACCACTTTGATCCTATGCTAGGATGTGTAGATAGAATTATTTGCATTTTCAAGTTAAACATGAAACCCATGCTAGGAAGTTTCCCTAGAATTGCATTACCTTGTTTCCTTGTAGGTTGGGTTGGGATTTATTTTATCATGTCATTTATTATTATGCATATGCTTAGCCATGCTTAGAATGGGATGTTTGGGATATGAGATCATCAGTTTATTTTACCATACTCTTGAATGAGATATTGTGAGTTATGTAGAGGTAGGGATCAAGGCAAGTTGGATGTTTTGATTGTGTGCTGGGTGCACGAGACTCGGGTTTGTGTTTAGTACTTGCCTGGATCCTAAGGACCGGTTCATGGAGCATGTAACCTGGCTTTACCGTGCCAACCACATGCTGAGATGGGGCAGCTTGGCCAATTAATTAGGTGTATCCCCGGCGTAGTATGGGTGTGTTGGATGGTGCGGGGAGTAGGTGTCAGCTGGACTACCATATGAACCGCAAGGCTCAAGAGGGGGCCACTACAGCGGGGTTGGAGCCTCTTGTATGCTGTTAGGGGTGAAACCTCAGTGGGCCCACGCTCGTCGGGAATCCCTTTGTAAAGGCTTCGTAGTGATCTCCTGGCTACACACCTGGGAAGTGTGAATGTGGATCGTAGCCACTGGCATAATGGAGGTTCTTTTAGTCCACCCGGCAACGGGGGATGAAATCACTACATGTGGGTACAGTGGTACAAACTCTGCAGAGTTAAAACTGTCATGACAGCCGTGCTCACGGTCAAGAGCGGCTTGGACTTATTCATGATTAGAGGATTGATGGTTTTGGAAGTTGTGATGTTAAGCGGGGAGCTTAACATTGGAAATGATGTTATGGTTATTGGATTATGATGATGGGATGGGAGATTGGGACCATTTCACCTGTGTAGTAATGTAGGTTCTTAATAAGCTAAGGTGATAGGTATTAATTGCGTAGTGCTTTAACCAAGAGATCAACCTCTCCTTGTACTAGCCATGCATGATATAATTTTCCCACACTTGCTGAGTACCATTGGTACTCAACCTTGCATATTTTGTTGGTTTATATTGCTGCTCAGGTCAAGATAATGAGGTGGTGTATAATGACCAAGACTTTGGACCCGATGAAGGTTTCTAGGTTCATGGAGACCCCCGGGCAACGCCTGTGATGGAGCCCTCAAGAATAATTTTCCGCTGCTAGTTTATTTACTTGTGATGAACTTATTATTGTCCATCGAGACATTTGCGATGTAAGACTTATTTATATTCGACACCTGGCTTGTAATAAATGATGCTTCACTATTTGTCATCACATGTATGAGAAAATGATCCTGGCATACATGTGATATTCACTTGGTTGTTTCTTCGGAAAAACCGGGTGTGACATCTTGGACGTCGTTGGAAGATGTTTGCACGTGTGCAAGGAGTGCATGGACGTGGCTGCATGGTTCCAAGGCGTGATGAAGAGATGTGGACGTAAAGAATTGGTCAGAAAGGTCCAACCGACTAGGTTATGGACTCAGGCTGCGGCTGAGTCGTGTTTGACTCAAATATGGAAAGTTTTGAGTTGGTTATGATAGGATTTCGTGTGGGTCACGAATTTGAGTTATTTTAGGAATGTGGGATATGTTCCTAAGGTGTTTGGAAGTCTTAAGATTGCTTCTATCTGCGCATAGAAGAGTCCTAAGCAGTATTGGAAAGTTACAGTTTGAATCCAAGTAGGAGTAGGAGTCCTAGTTTGAGTTGAGTTAGCCTTCGGGCTGGTTATATAAGCAAGGGAGACCAGATCTCGTGGGGCACGACTTTGGGGCTGTTCCTCTTGTGTTTTGATAAATAAAATTCGTATTCTAAAGGAACTTTTGTGCCTTGTTCGTCTTACTTGTTTCAGACAAGATTTTCTCGTCGAGTTTCTGTTCAGCACTACCTTGCTTCGGTGGTTTTATCATAACTCGAGTTTTACAGATCCAATTGATGTGATTAATTTTGGGTTGTCTTCACAACTTGATTATATATCATCTGTGAAAATTCCATAGTCATTGAATTTGTAGTTTTTGATCTACACGAGTTTCTTTGCAGTATTCCAGAACTGTTTTTCTCGCGTAGGACAGATTGACCTTTGTTCGATCTTTCGATCGTAACTTGAGTTTCTCTCAACGGATTTTCATGATTCTTGTTGTGATGTCTCCGTGACTTGATTCTATACAATCTATACTAGTTTTTTCACAGTTGAACACGTTTAGATTAGTCGCACACACGGTTTCTTTAACAGATCGGTTTTCTGCTGAGGTGTGTTTTGTTGCTTCCGCTGAAAAGTTTTTATCTACCATTCACCCCCCTCTCTGGTACCTTTACACATGTACTTTGATCCTACACGTCCGCCTTCTTCTTATGTGTGAATACCAACTTTCCCATGACAACATTGCCACGACCGGGGCGGGGAACCAGGTCCTAGGTTCGGTTGGCAAGCAGGGCTGCATACTCTTCCTTCATAGCGCGACGCCAGTGAGGGTCGGCGAGGGTGCTACGAACGGAAGTCGGTATGGGTGAGATTGAAGAAGAGTCGGGCAGTGGAGACGTCGTCGATGAGAAGATAGCTCTAGGGAAGCGCTCAACCTGCCAGAGACTTCCGGACGCATGATGAGTCACCATCAGGTGAACATGACCAGGATCCCTATGGAGCAGAGGAGGATTGTACACCGGGCGCTCGGAGCGAGCGGGAGCCGGAGCACCACCCCTCCCCCGTCGTTGATAGATGAGAGTCGGTCTCGTGGCTGCGCATGGTGCGGCGACTGGCGTGGAGGGCTCCGGTGCCGCGCGTGGCGCAGCTGGAGCTGGGGAACCATCCTACGCTTGTCACTGGTAGACAAGTGACGGGTCGGCGAAGCGAGAAGTCAGTGCCGTGCCTGGTGCAGCAGGTGACGTAGGGGACGTCGGGCTCGCTGCAGGTGATATCGGGGAGTCCGAGGCCGCGCGTGGCGCAGATGGTGACGTAGGGGCCACCTGAGGTGCAGCGGGCGACGCCGGAGACGCCGATGCCGCACGTGGCGCTGCTGGTGACGTCGGGACCACCCGAGATGCAACAGGTGACGCTGGAGGCATCGACGCCACACGTGGTGTAGCAGGTGACATCGGGGTCACCTGTGCAGCGCATGGCGTAGCGCGTGTTGAACCTGCATAAGAAAGAGGCCAAGGCAGCTGGGGAACAGCCTTAGAGTTAGTGGGAAAAAGAGAATCTAGCTCTGTGGTGGGACCGGAAGAGGTTGTGGAGAAGGAAAAGGAGGACTCGACGAAGATGACGTGTCGAGAGATCAAGAGGCGATGAGTGGTGAGATCTAAGCATCAGTAACCCTTATAATCAAGGGAATATCCGAGGAAAACACACTGTGTCGAGCAGGGTGCAAGCTTATATGGGGCGGTGGCGGAAAGATTAGGGTAGCAAGCACACCTGAAAACTCGAAGGTGGTCGTAAAGAGGATCGGTGCCATATAAAGCGAAATAGGGGGAGGAGGCACGAATCTCCTTGGTAAGAAGGCGATTAATCAGAAGAGTGGCAGTGTGGAGAGTCTCCAGCCAATATCGGGCAGGAATAGATGCCTGAAAACATCAGGGAGCGCATGATGTCGTTGGTGGTACGAATCATGCACTCAGCCTTGCCATTCTGAGGAGAGGTATACAGACAAGACATGCGTTGCTGTACCCCTTGCGCGGAGAGAAAGTTACGAAGCGCCGAGTTATGGAACTCACGTCCGTTATCGCACTTGACAGCTCGGATGGTGTTCCCAAACTGAGTGGATATCCAAACGAAGAAGTGAGAAAGAGTAACAAAAGTCTCAAACTTCAATCGTAATGGAAAAGTCCACGAAAAGTGAGAAAAATCACCAATGACCACCAAGTAATAATTAAAACCCGATACACTGGTAATAGGTGATGTCCACAAATCACATTGAATAAGATCAATGGCGTGCTCAAGATGAGTCACAGAAGTGGGAAAAGGGAACCGAACATGGTGACCAAGCTGACAAGCATGACATAAAGAGTCATGTGTGCCCCTAGTACACGAAATAACAGAACTACTGGACAGCTTCGACATAGCATCTGCACCAGGGTGGCCAAGCCGGCGATGCCGAATGGTGGATGAAGCTATCGTAGTCAAAGCAAAAGGTGGTGATGTAGCATAAGTAGGAAGTCGAAGTGTGTAGAGGGGCCCGAGCTATCACATTGAAAAAGAACTCGCCGGGTAGAAAGATCCTTCACAGACAAACCAAATGTCACACCCGGTTTCTCCGAAGAACAACCGAGTGAATATCACATGTATGCCAGGATCATTTTCTCATACATGTGATGACAAATAGTGAAGCATCATTAATTACAAGCCAGGTGTCGAATATAAATAAGTCTTACATAGCATATGTCTCGATGGACGATAATAAGTTCATAATATGTAAATAAAACAGCAGCGGAATATAAATCTTGTGGGCTCCGTCACAGGCGTTGCCCGGGGGACTCCATGATCCTAGAATCCTTCTTCGGGTCCGAAGTCTTGGTCATTGAACACCACATCATCTCCTTGACCTGAGCAGCAATTTAAACCAACAAATATGCAAGTTTGAGTACCGTTGGTACTCAGCAAGTGTGGGAAAGTTATGTCATGCATGGCTAGAGCAAGGAGAGGTTGAACTCATGGTTAAAGCACTACGCAATTAATACCTATCACCTTAGCTTATTAAGCACCTACATTACTACATAGGTGAAATGGTCCCAATCTCCCAACCCATCATCAAAATCAAATAACCATAACACCATTTCCAATGTTAAGCTCCCCGCTTAACATCCACAACTTCCAAAGTCATCATCCTCTAATCATGAATAAGTCCAATCCGCTCTTGACCGTGAGCACGACTGTCATGACAGTTTTGACTCTGCAGAGTTTGCACCACTGTACCCACATGTAGTGATTTCATCCCCCGTTGTCGGGTGGACTAAAAGAACTTCCATTATGCCAGTGGCCGTGAACCACATTCACACTTCCCAGGTGTGTAGCCAGGAGATCACTACGAAGCCTTTACAAAGGGATTCCCGACGAGCATGGGCCCACTGAGGTTTCACCCCTAACAGCATACAAGAGGCTCCAACCCCGCTGCAGTGGCCCCCTCTTGAGCCTTGCAGTTCATATGGTAGTCCAGCTGACACCTATTCCCCGCACCATCCAACACACCCATACTACGCCGGGGATACACCTAATTAATTGGCCAAGCTGCCCCATCTCAGCATGTGGTTGGCACGGTAAAGCCAGGTTACATGCTCCATGAACCGGTCCTTAGGATCTAGGCAAGTACTAAACACAAACCCAAGTCTCGTACACCCAGCACCAACCAAATCATCCAACTTGCCTCGATCCTTACCTCTACATAACTCATAATATCTCATTCAAGAGTAAGGTAAATAAATTGATGATCTCATATCCCAATTATCCCATTCTAAGCATGGCTAAGCATAAGCATATAAATAATTGATATGGTAAAATAAATCCCAACCCAAGCTACAAGGAAACAAGGTAATGCAATTCTAGGGAAACTTCCTAGCATGGGTTTCATATTTCAATTGACAATGCAAATAATTCTATCTACTCATCCTAGCATAGGATCAAAGTGGTCAAGGACACTTGCCTTCTTCCTGCTGCTCTGGAAATGGAAAGTCTTGGTCTTAGAAGGGGATAACTTGCTCTGGGGCAGGTTCTACTCATGCCAATACACATAGCAAAAGAAAACAACAATACATAAGACATAGTTCACACTTTCACTTCATACAACCCACACATACATACATATGATAGTCATTCGCATTTCTAAGTGTTGTGGTTACTTTAGATGTGTTGATTTTTAGCGTACATGCACTTTTAAACATATGTATATGATTTCTAACTTTTGTATTCAGATTTCTGTTTGCACACTATATATGAATTTCCAATTTGAACAAATTCTTTATATTCAATTAATACACTTCTTAGCTACAAAGTTTGCATGAAAGGTAATTTCCTACTCCAAATAGGTTTTCAGATCTTCTACCAAATCCTAAAATAAAGTTTTTGGATTTAGAGACTTCATTTATCATTTTCTAATTATGCATACCCATTTTCCTATATTTTTCAGATTTATTTTCTATGCCTAAAAGTGAGTTTTAATATTAAATAGTAGGGCATATCATCTAAACAGAATAGGTTCTGATCTAAAATATTAAATAATATATTTTTGAACTTCTCCTCTGATGTGAACTAATTTAAATTTATTTTACCAATTTTCAGAATTATTTCCTAACCTAAAAATGTGTCCCTATAACTAATAAATGTGAACAATCAATTAGACAGATTCATTTCAGCTTAAAATCTATTTTTAACTCATTCTAAAGTTTTCCAAGTGCTAGGAGAGTTTAAATTTGAATTTACAATGTGTTTGCCTCACCTTTTAAATTTAAATCCTAATCACATATTCAAATTTCAGAATTTAATATCATATAGGGTCAAAAAGGTAAATCCACCCTACTACAGGGTCTAATTTATTATTTCATAAGTTTCCAAGGGTCTAACTACTCATAACAGAGGGGTTTTCCTAATTTTTATTAAGTCTAGGGGCTAAAACTGATTTTTAAATGAATTTACACGAATTTCTGAAGTTCCAGGGGCTAGATAAGAAGTTTCCGGGGCTAGCTCGTGTTTTCCGAGATCCCCAGGGGGTAGCGCGTAAGAATCCCAGCCTTTATAACGCGGGGCTGATGTGGACCATCCGATTTAAAATAAACGGCTCAGATTAGATCGCCGAACCGGTACACGCAGGTTTTAATTCTACCGTGCGATTTAAAATAGACGGCCCTCAAGGGGCCACGTCGCCCTGGCCGGAGCCAGCCCGCGCGCGCGGCGGCGCGCGGCGGCGGGGGGGGTGGTGATCTCGCCGGCGCAGCCTCAGCTTTTGCCGCTACACATTAGAACTCGCATCTTTTTGCATGGATCGGCTGCGGAGGGGTAGGGGACGCTCACCGAGGGGTTTTCCAACACTCGGAGGTCCTGGAAGTCGGTCGGCGGCGAGCTTCAACAGCGACGATCTTCGGTGCACCTCGGAACAGATGCTAGGGCGCGAAACTTGTCGCTTCCTTCACGTGCAGGGCTCCCTGGGGGCGGTGGAGCACGATCAGCGCGTTAGATCAGATAATCTGAGCAATGATCGAAAGAAAACGGGGATCGAATCTTCGGTTCTTACCGGAGAGAAGAACGGCCGATCGGTGGGAAAAACAGGGCAATGTCGACGTTTATATAGGCGAGGGGGGCAGCGGTCTGTTGGGATCGAGTTGGAGTCGTCCCGGACCGGGAGTCGGGCTGGGGACGCGGGTTTCCGGAGTTGGTTGGGATCGGGCGCGGGGAAGAGTCCGGTCGGTTGGCGCGAGCGGGAGGTAGGAGATGACACGCGGGCCCCGCGTGTCAGTGAGAGGTAGAGAGGGGCGCGGGTTTGGGGCTGGCGCAGGGAGATTGGGTCGGCTGGTGGGTTTCGGCCCACTGGCCGGTGGGTTTTTTCTTTTTCCTTTTCTTTTCTGTTTTGATTTGAATTTGAACTCCAATTTGAATTTGAATTTATGCACCACATGCAATACGTCCAAATTTTTTTAAATTCCCCCCTTAACAGGTTTTGGGGTGTAACACCAAACGGATCAAACTCAATAGAAACATTATTGTCAGTGGTAAAACGATGAACAAAAAGCAAATTTTGAAGTATATCCGGAGCGACAATAATGTTTTTAAGCTGGAAGGAACCCGGGAAACCAGAATCACCTACTAAGGTGATCGGAAGAACAAACCCATTCCCAACAACGATAGATAAAGGAAAAGAGGGATTGAGAGGGTGGGTGGAAAAGAGTATACCAACATTAGAAGTTGTATGGTATAAAACTCCAGAGTCAGCTATCCAGTCGGCACCTGGTGGAGTAAGATGCATGGTGCTGAAGGAGGAGGCCAACGACTGGTGATCCCACGTCGAGGGTGGCTCCTGGTGTGGTACCGACGACTCTGAGTACCCAACAGGGTAGTCGGTGCCTCCGTAAGTCGAGGTCGACTATCCGCCAGAAGGTTAGCCAAGCCCACTGTAGGCCTTAGTCGGTGTTCCACCAGCACTGTAGGCTGGTCCATTATAGCCTGGAGTGGCTACGAATGCCGGCTGGGGATGCAGTTGTCGCGGGAGCTGAAAACCCAGAGACGCCCCAAGCCACATGTAGATCTGGCCAGTCCACGGGTTGTAGGATGTGGGCTAGGGTGCACCTCCACGGCCGGTATCACCACTACCACTAGTAGCCGGAGTAGTGGAAGTAGGAGTGCCACCTGCACTGCTACCTCCATCACAGCCGCCACGTTTACCTCGCCGGTGACGATTACCACCCCAGTGCTAGAAGGAGTGCCTGGGGTGGTGAATGGTCGTGACGGTGGTCCACCAGCAGCTGGCGAAGGTGGACGAGGGAACTGCCCAAAGCCGTAAAAGGCTGTGCCAGACCTGGAACCAGTAGAGCCTCCTGCAATGATCTCCTCAAGCTCACAATCAGACCATACCTTCTCGAATGTAGGGGGTGGCTGTAGAAGGAGAAGCCACATCCGTAGGTGACAATAATGCTCATTCAGGCCCTGGAGGCCCTGAAGGACTCGAAGGACGAGAGCGCTATCAGTGACCGGCTTGCCAAGGTCACGTAGAGCATCCGCCATGCCCTTCATCTCACAGCAGTGGGCGGAGATGGAGCGGTCACCCTAAATGGTGTCCTAGAACCTCGCGCTGATGTGGAGGGCTTGAGTCACGCGGTTCCCCAGAAAGCGCTGCTCAAGGACCAGCCAGGCTCGACAAGCAGTGCCATCACCGCGCTGCCCGACGATGTCCTGTAGCTCATCAGAGAGAGAGAGAGAGCCAAGGATCCTGGACAGGACCAGGCTGTCCATACTGAGGAGACATCCACCGGAGAGTCGTCCTGGAGGACATGGTCATCGAGCTGGAAATGCCTCAGCGTGAGGAGCCTTAGGTTACGCCACCGTACGTATGAGATAGACTCGGAACTAAGGACAACTGGCACGAGTGTCTGGATGTTCTGAATCCCGGCGGCCTGTTCATGAAGAGCAGCCACAAGTGAACCCGAATACGTACCAACGTATAAGGGAGGCTCGTAGGCAAACCTCATCGGTCGGTGAGGACTCTCCTCGAGCTGGTGAGATAGAGCGGCCACAGAGGCACACTCCTACTCTAGGGCGAGAGCGAGTGCCCGCTCGCTCTCATGAGAGGCAGCCAGGGCTGCGGTGATACCAGAGGTGTCCGTCGTGTCGGTGCCATAGGAGGCAGTAGACGTGCTATCAACAGAGGCGCCAGCTGCTGGAAACAGAATCACCGACTGGACGGTGGTCGTAGTTCTCTCATCGAGGTCGAGGCCGGTAGACATGACGGCGGATTCATGAGGTCCGCAGGTAGTACCTGCCATGAAAACAACAGCGGTGCCAGGTTTGCCGGTGGTACGTACAAGAGGTCCGTCGGTGGACGGTCCGATCCTCGGAGACATGACGACGGCGATGACGGCCGGCCGAGGAAGGGTACGTGCCATCCCAAAACCAGAACAGAAGCGGTGGCCGACCAAGGAAGGGGGGCACCATCCGATCCGCCGGTGGCCCACTCGTCCCCCGTAACACGCCTGACAGGCCGGTTGCGGCGGCCTCCCCATGCATGCTGGCCGGGTGCAGCGCCGGTCGGCCGAGGTTCTGTGGTGGCGGTGGGGCAGCCTGCTGCGGCGGCAGCCCCGCAGTTGTGACGCTCATCGCCCATTGGTGGCCGGCGGTGGCGCCTGCGGTGAGAGGGGCGGCGACGGGGTGGGGCGCGAGGGCAGCAGTGACGCCTGTGGTTGCAGGGGCGCCGACACCTGCGGTAGCTGGGGTGGCGGCGCGGTGGCGCGAGGGTGGTGGCGCCAGCGGTTGCAGGGGCGGCGGCGACTGTGGTAGGGTGAGGTGTGGTGGCTATGGTGGTGGAGCGGTGGCGCCAGCGGCAGCCCAGAGTGGCGGCGGCTGAGCCATTAGAGTTAGGGTTAAGCCCTAATTCTAAACTAACCTAGCTAATGATACCATATTAGAGGAGAGACAATTGGATGATTAATCTGAGGGGTCAAGGTTACAATATATAGAGGGATTAGGTGAGTGGAAAAGATGACTATTAAGCCCCTAACCCTAAGCCCATCCAAAGGACTAAACTTCCCTTGATTATCCCACTAATTACGCAGTCTAACACATACATATATTTCTTTGTTGTGTATCCAAGAGAAATCGAAGGATATTATTTTATAATAAAATGGAGGGCAAAATGTTACCGCTCGCGATGGTGTTTTCTCAAAGAAAGAGTTTCTCTCAAAAGGACTTAGTGAGAGCAAGGTGCAACTTGAAGAAATTCAATAATAGATGAAAATGTTTCTGATCCACTGATCCTATACATGATGTACAAGATGTTATGTAATCTATTGTTGAAGCACCAACCCCACAAAGGTCTACAAGGGCACGTTGTGCAACTGAAAACTTAAGACTCCTAACCATGGAGCAGCATGACATGTTATTGTTGGACAATAATGAGCCCATGACCTACACCGAAGCAATGATGGGACCCGACTATGAGAAATGGCTTGGAGCCATGGAATCCGAAATAGATTCCATGATTGAGAATCAAGTTTGGAACTCGGTTGATCGAATTGACAGTGTGATACCTATCAATTACAAATGGATTTTGAAGAAAAAGACTAACATGGATGGAAAAGTTCACATCTATAAAGCATGATTGGTGATGAAAGGTTTCAAACAGACCCAATGTGTTGATTATGATGAAATGTTTTCGCCCGTCGTGTAACACCCAAAAGTTTCAAAATCTCAAAAGAGAAATTTTGGACGTGATGCATGGGCAAAAATTCAAAAGTTGGAATTGGAATTCAAATTTGAAGTGGGGAAACATAAAACAAAAGTAAAAAGAAAAAGAAAAACGGGCGACTGGATCAAAACCCGCTGAGCGGCCCAACCAGCCACGCTCCTTCTCTTCTCTCCTCCACTCACTGTCGCACGGGCCCCAGCTGTCAGCTCCTTCTCTCCCAACCATCGCCGAGTCTCCCATGCCGATCGCTGCCGAGCGCATCCAAAATTGGCGCACCCCGGCCACGATCTCGAATTTTCAGCACTGGTACCGCACGTTCCCAACCTCCACGACCTCGGCTCCATCAGATTTATAAGCCACGTGGGTCCCTCGGACCCTCTCCGCTCGCAACCGCATCCCACCGTTGAGTGCCGCCGCCGAAGCCTAAAATTTGCCCCGGTTATCGCTTTTCCTTCGAGTCTAACTAGCCTCACTGCTTCCCAGGAACTCCCTCGACCCCTCAGCGCCAATGAGAAGAATCCTCGCCGGAAGACTCGATTCCGTCACACACCGGTGAGCAACCACCGCGCCTCATAGTTGCATCGTTGAAATCCTATTCCTCTGCCCTTACTGATCCTCCAGTTCGCCTTGGAGTGTTGCCACGCAGCTCTCAAGCAATAAAAACCCAAGAGGTCCCGTGCCTAAACGCTCGGCCAACAATCACCGACATCTCCGCCGGTCTACGTCACCGCTGACCGCCTTCCAAGACCTCCGAGTTCAAGAAAACCGCCGAGGTGAGGCCCCCTACTCCCCCTCCTTCGAATTGTGCAAAGAAAATGACGGTCTAGGGCTTGTAGATGGGTTTTCGCGGAAATCTGGCGAGCTCGCCGCCTCCCGCCGCCGTGCGCCACCGGATAGCGCCGCCCGCTCCTGTCGGGGTGATGTGGCTCGCTGCGAAGCGTCCATTTTAAATCGTAAGGCCACGAATAGATCGGCGCGTACCCCTTCGGCGATCTAATCCGGGCTCTCTGTTTTAAATCCGACGGTCCACTTTTAAAGCGCCGATTCCCGCCGGGAATTAAGCGCGCTACCCCCTGGGATTTTCAGAAAGCGCGTGCTAGCCCTGGGTTTCTCCGATCTAGCCCCTGGACTTCCTGAATACTATGCAAACATGTGTAGCTATTGAATTTAGCCCCTGGAATTTGCTGGAATTAGGAGAATAGGAATAGAAAATGCAAAAACAGTCCCTGAAATTCATTTTTAGATGGAGTTAGCCCTGATTTAAGGATATAGGACCTGGTATTAGGGTTAGAGAAAAATAGTTTAGTTCTGTATTAACCCACAATTGCACCTTAGTCTCAAAACCAAAACAAATTAGGTAGCTTTGATTTCTAGAAATTCATAGGAATTAATTACAGCAGCAAGTTATACACAAAATGAATGTAAAAAATGATCTAAACAGTTAGGAAGTCTATAAATGTTCTGTTTTGGTATTTTGAGCAATATATATTCGGTGTATGTGTTTATTTTGCTGTTTTTGATGCTGAAATTCACTTTTAGGTATAGAAAATAAATCTGAAAATATGGAAAAATATGTATACACACTTAGGAAATGTCATATAAGGTTCTTGAATCCAAAACTTCAAGTTGAAAGTTGAGTAGGGAATCTGAAATCCTGTTTAGAGTTGGAATATACATTTTTATGCAAAATTTTGTAGCTAAGAAGTGTAGTATTTAATATAGGAATTAGTTCAAATTGAAGATTCACATTAGGTGTTCATGTAAAATCTGGATAACGAATTTAGAAACAATATGTATGCTCAAGAAGTGTAGTTATGCATAGAAACAACTCATGTAATTTGAAGTTTGGCTCAAAGGGAAGTTTAAATGTAATATAATTTGGTAGGAACATCACATGAGGTTAAAATTGACAATTTCACCAATGGCCACCCAAGAGTATCATATATATATATATGTAGACCTTGACAATTTTAAGCTAAATAATAAAATGAAGCAATGTGTATGTATGTATGATTTGCATGAGTGTATGTGTGGATGGTTGCTTATGGAATATTTTTCTTTTGCTATGTGTATGTTGGCATGAGTAGAACCAGCCCCAGAGCCGGTTCCCACTTCCCAAGATCAAGACTTTCCATTCCCGGAGCAGCAGGAAGAAGGCAAGTGTCCTTGACCACTTTGCACCTAAGCTAGGATGTGTAGCTAGAACTATTTGCATTTTCAATTGAACTATGAAACCCATGCTAAGAAGTTTCCCTAGATTTTCATTATCTTGTTTCCTTGTATCCTGGGTTGGAAGTTATTTTATTATGTTATTTACTTATACTACACATGCTTAGCCATGCCTAGAATGGGATAAATGGGATATGAGATCATCACCTTGATTATTTACCCTTGAATGGAATGTTATAAATTATGTTATAGGTAGGAATCTAGGCAAGCTGGATGCTTTGGTTGGTGCTAGTGCACGAGACTCGGGTTTATGTTTAGTGCTTGCCTAGGTTCTAAGGACCATTTCATGGAGCATGTAACCTGGCTTTACCGTGGCAACCACATGCTGAGATGGGGCAGCTTGGCCAATTAATTAGGTGTATTTCCGATGTAGTGTGGGTGTTTGGATGGTGTGGGGAATAGGTGTCAGCTGGACTACCATAGAAACCGCAAGGCTCAAGAGGGGGCCACTGCAGTGGGGGTTGGAGCCTCCTGGATGCTGTTAGGGGTAAAACCTCAGAAGGCTCATACTCACCGGAAATCCCTTTGTAAAGGCCTCGTAGTGATCTCCTGGCTATTCACCTGGGAAGTATGAAATGTGGCTTGCTACCACGGGCAAAATGGAGGTTCTTAGTCCACCCAACAACGGGGGATGAAATCACTACATATGGGTACAGTGGTGCAAACTCTGCAGAGTCAAAACTGTCATGACAGCCGTGATCACGGTCAAGAGCGGCTTGGACTTATTCATGATTAGATGATGATGAATGAAGAAGTTGAGGATATTAAGCGGGGAGCTCAACAATGGGATTGGGTTTATGAGATTGGGACCACTTCACTTATGTAGTAATATAGGTGCTTTATAAGCTAAGGATATAGGTATTAAATGCGTAGTGCTTTAACCATGTGTTCAGCCTTTCCTTGTCCTAACCTGCATGACATTAATTTCCCACACTTGCTGAGTACCAATGGTACTCATGCTTGCTTTTTCGTTGGTTTTACTTGCTGCACAGGCCAAAGAAATGAAGTGGTGTACAACAATGAAGACTTTGGTCTTGAAGAAGGGTTTTAGATTCATGGAGTTCCCCGGGCAACGCCTGTGACAGGGCCCACAAGACCATATTTCCGCTGCTATGTTTAATTTCATGTTATGGACATATTTGTTATCCTTGAGACTATATGTAAGACTTATTTGTATTTGAACCCCTGGCTTGTAATATTATGATGTTTCACTATTTGTCGTCACATGTATGAGAAAATGATCCTGGCATACATGTGGGAATCACTTGGTTGTTCTTTAGAAAAACCGGGTGTGACACGTCGCAATGCTAAAGTCTTTTCGGATTCTTCTAGCGATTGCTGCATATTTTGATTATGAAATATGGTAGATGGGTGTCAAGACAACTTTTCTTAATGGAAGCCTAAGTGAGGATGTGTACATGACACAGTATGAGCGTTTTGTTGATCCTAAAAATACTAGGAAAATATGCAAACTGGAAAAGTCCATCTACGAATTGAAGCAAGCATCTCGGAGTTAGAATCTACATTTTGATGAAGTGTTCGAAGGATTTGGTTTCATCAAGAACGTAGAAGAGACTTGTATTTATAAGAAGTTCAGTGGGAGCACGATTGTATTTCTGGTCCTATATGTAGATGACATATTGTTGCTTGGAAATGACATTCCAATGCTTGATCTTGATAAATCCTTATTAAGAAAAAGTTTCTCAATGAAGAGTTTAGGAGTGGCAGCGTATATTTTAGGCATAAAGATCTATAGGGATAGATCGAAGAGGTTGATTGGATTAAGCAAGATAATTATGTTGGCCAGATATTGGATCGGTTCAATATGCAAGATTTTAAGAAAGGTTTCTTGCCAATGTCACATGGCATTACTCTAAGCAAGAGTCGGTGTCTTTCGACATATGATGAGCAAAAGAGGATGAGAGCGATTCCTTATGCTTCTGCTATTGGATTCATCATGTACGTCATTGCTATGTATACGCACAGATGTCTATTATGGTCTAAGTGTTACGAGGAGGTATCAATCAGATTATGATGAGGCTCATTGTACAGTTGCTAAAAACATCCTTGACTACTTGACAAGAACTAAGGATGCATTCCTAGTCTTTGGAGGTGAAGAAGAGCTCGTTGTAACAGGTTACACCGATGCTAGCTTTCAAACAGACAAAGATGATTGTACATTGCAATCCGATTCTGTGTTCTGTCTCAATGGAGAGGCAGTGAGTTGGAAAAGTTCCAAGCAAGATACGATTGTAAATTCAACGACAGAGGCAGAGTATATTGCAGCTTCTGAAGCAGAAAAAGAAGCTGTTTGGATCAGAAAATTTGTTTCTGAGTTGGGTATTATTCGTAGTGTGTCCGATCTTGTAGATCTCTATTGTGACAATAGTGAAGCCATTTCACAGGCAAAGGAGCCTAGATCACACAAAAGGTCCAAACGTATACTACAACACTATCATCTCATCTGAGAGATCATTGATTAAGGTGATGTGAAGATTTGCAAGGTGCATACGATTTGAATGTTGTTGATCCATTGACAAAGCCTCTTGCACAATTAAACAATGAGGCGCACACAATATCTATGGGTATTATATATTACATCATTGATTCTAGTGTGTGTGGGAGGGTTGTGTCATAACTATGTTTATGTACCATTAAATAAATTGTTGTTTGAGGTACTTTTCATTACATTAATTATAAAGTACGTGACTTGTTCGTGAAACTCTTTGTCAATTATAATGTTACTCTAAACCATCCCTATTCTACATCATTATGTGAGAAAATGATGATACACAGACTAACACATATATTAATTGGTGATCACGTTTCACGGATCATAGATACGGATATATCAAGTTAATAATGTGAACACATGTTAGTGAATATGGTGTTAGATTGACCCACTCCGAGACACTACTGGGATTGTTATTTTGTATATGCCATCAGTTGGTATTGAGTGATACACCAACTAGATCCTTAGATCTCAGATCTCCATTGTTTCTCACTATGTGTAATTGTGCATTTTGAGACTGCCAAATGCTACTCCGTAACTAGGTAGTCATAAAAGTAGTCTTCGGGTACATAATGAAACATGGAATGTGTCGAAGTATTTCCTGCGACACTTCCCTTGGTACTGCTACTGGAGCAGTCTGCGGAGGTTCATTGTTTGGAGGGACTAACGCCTCTAGATCGAACGAGGTTGATGAACTCAGGTGAACACAAAGATTTACGTGGTTCGAGCCGCCGGAGCATAAAACCCTACGTCCATGCGTGTGAGTGTTGTATTGCTTGCGCATGTGAGTATTGCAGGATCAGAGATCGAACCCTCTGCCCGGAGGCTGCTGCGGTCCTTTTATAATTCTAGGCCAAGGCTGCTTCAATGTGGCCTAGGGCCTGACAGGTGGCCCCGCGGCTGTCCGTACCCTATACACGTTCTAGGGTATTTACAACTACATGTAATATCGTTATCGGTGGAGTTAAGACGCGCCGCCTGACACGTCAGGCGCCTCTGACCGTGTAGATGATGGCAGATGATGAACCCATCTTGTCGCCGCGTCCCCTCAGTATGCTGGGAAAAATGTGCCGTTGGGCGGCACTGTGCCGCTGTCACGCCTCGCCACCCTGTCCTGTCGCTGTAATGACATATGGGAGGGGTGGAGACGTGCGCCGTGCGCCATACTTCTAGGGAAGGCGCGAGTCTTGAATGCGCAACTGGTTGGCACACGTCTTCCTTAACTCCAGAGTCTTCATGTCCCGCGACTGGTCGTGAGACACGTGGCGGCTCCGGTGCCCTCCTCAGCCGGGAGGTCCGGCCTAGATCCTAGGGACACGTGGCAGCTCCGTACCTCACCTCAGCAGGAAGGCCAGGTCCGGGGCCAAGGACACATGGCGTCTCCGGAGCCCTCCTTAGCAGGGAGGTGCAGCCCAGGCCCGGGTGAATGTGCATCTAGGCTAAGTCCCCGTGGGTTTCGATGATTAATGACAACACTTAAGGGACTAATGAGCATTACAAGTGTAAGTACAGATGATTAAGAAATCAATGAAGATGGATGCACTCAAAAAGGAAAACAAAGAGAAAAAAGGCAAAAATACTCGAAAAGTAGAATTTAGGGTTTAAATTCCCTTGCATTGAGTTTAGACTTTTAGTATGAGTGTGTTCATAGGATCAAAGTGTCGAGAATCATCTAAGAGCTCTTAGTCCAGGTTTAGGTTAGTTGGAGAGAAGAGTTGAGGCAAACCTAAGAACAGGGACGGACATGTCTGGGCTGAAAGGCCGGACTAGTGTGGCCATATCGAACTAATCCGATGTTAGACAGACCAGGAGTTTCTGTGTGAGTTCGGACTTGTCCGTTTGTGGACGGACTAGTCCATGGTGAGTGTGTAACTAAGTCCTGAAGGACCAGACTAGTCTGCCCTTGGGGGCCGGACTAGTCCGCTCCGTCAGACTAGTCCGTTTTTAACCAGAACAAGAGTTTCTGTGTTAGATCAGACTAGTCCATTGTGAGTCAGACTAGTCCGTTTCAGACTTGGAAGTGGCTGTGGAGAATTAGTCCTGGATGGACGGACTTGTCCGCCCTTTGAGGCCGGACTAGTCCGGTGGACCAAACTTGTCCTTTTTCAACCGGAACAATTGTTTCTGTGTGAGATCGGACTAGTCCGTTGTTGGACGGACTAGTCCGTGGTGTTGTGACTGTTTGAATTGAAAAGGAGGCAGGGGACTTTTTGGTTGGTGAAGTGTGACATCACCGGTCCCCATAGGCCGGACTACTCCGGGGTTAAAGGCCAGACTAGCCCAGACTTTTTCTATTGGCAACGACTAGTTACTTGGACCTCTATAAAAAGGGGATCCCTGGGCCTCTAAGGCATCAACTCAAACCCTAGCTCCGCCATAGCCTTCCTAGAGCTTTTCTATCCCTTTCTTTTTAATTCTTTGAGCCCTAGGAGTGAATCTTGAGGCTTTGTGAGATTTGGGAAGAGGAGAAAGAGGGGAGTGATTAGTATTGAGCTCTTGGTTGATTCTTGCACACTGACTGGGCTAGTTGAGTTGTTGAGGGTGCTGATTTGGAAGTTCCTCGAGCTGTAATCTTGTGGGAGCCTCAGTTTGTGAGCAACCCCTTGAATCATTGTGAAATCTTTGTGATCTAGTGGAAAAATAAGCCAACCCTTGTGGTGGCTTGGTGAGGAAAGGGTTGAGAGCAACCCGGTCCTTTGTGGACTCCTCAACGTGGACGTAGGCTTCTTTGTGAAGCTGAACTACGGGATAAATCGTGTGCCTTGCATTTCTGATTTGTCTCTCGTTCTTTGTTAGATTACTTTAGGGTTCTTCACTCTAATCATCTAAGACTTGTGATCCACCTAGTTCTAGTCGGTTGTTTTCTCGTCAACCTCGCTACTAGATCACTTAGTTATAGTACTTCATCACTTACTAAGTAGATCTGTGAAAATGGATTATGAGACTATCTAATTTTGTGTTTTATTTTCTTGTGACCGGACTAGTCCCCCACAGGCCAGACTAGTCCGTACTCTGCAAGTTAATTAGTTTTGATTAAGTTGAATTTCAGGTATTCAGCCTGTTCACCCCCTCTAGGAAACTTTCAATTGATATAAGAGCCTAACTCTCCTAAAATCTTAACCACTTGGAGAGGAGATGGAGGAAAACGGCAAGAAGGAGTTTCCGATCATCGACACCACTGGCACCGATGGGGACAGCGCCCACGGCGAGGAAGGACTCAAGTTCTCGCCCCACAATACCATCAACTCAAGCAAGGACAAGCCAAAGTCTCCTCCCTTCGACTTCGAGACCGATGATGAAAATGAAGAAGTGAGGTGCCTTTCTGATCTTCTTCAAAAAGCAAAAGACGAAGCTAGAAGGAAGAGGAGACTTGAGAAAGAAAAGAAACTCAAGAAGCCCGAAGAGGACTACACGTGATATCCTTTCAACTATGAGCGCTTAAATTCTCATACAAATTACTTATTTATTCCTTTGGGCAAACCTCCACATTTTGATGGCACTAGCTATACTATGTGGAAACACAACATGAAATTGCACCTTATTTCTCTCAACCCTACACTTTGGCACATTGTTTGTATAGGTGTATATATCCCTGTGGATGATGAAGAGCTTACCTCGGAGCAAGAACAACTTATCCACCTCATTGCTTAAGCGGCGGCCGTGCTCAACTCTTCTTTGAGACAAGAAGAATTCAACAAGGTGGATTGGTTGGAGCAAGCCAAAGAGATCTGTGACACGCTCAAAATTGCGCATGAGAGGCAACCGCTATATCCGGGAAGCAAAGATTGAGATGATTGAGGGGGATCTTGGAAGATTTGCCATGGAAGATGGCGAGACCCCCCAAGAGATGTACAACCGACTCAAGGCTCTCATCAATAAGAGTCGAGCGTACGGTTGCAATAAGTGGACGGACCATGAAGTGGTCAAAATGATGATAAGAGCCTTCATGCCTCGCAACGTGACACTTTACACCCTCATCCGTGGAAGTCCAAATTTCCACAAAATGACTCCGGATGAGGTGCTTGGTAGAATCATCACCACGAGATGACGGAGATGGAAACACGCCACATCAAGGACCTTGCCAAGGTTACATCCTCCAAGAAAAAAGGGCATTGCTCTCAAAGCCTCACCCAAGTCCAAAAGTAAAGAGGTACAAGCTTCAAGATATGATGAAGAAAGTGAAGAAGAAAGCACCGATATGGACGATGAGGAGTTGGCCTCCTTCATCAAGAGATTCAAGGGAATTATGAATAAAAGAAGAGGGTCAAACTATGAGAGCAGGGGCAAGGACAAGAGCAAGTCAAGAACCAAGATAGCTTGATACAATTGCGGCGAGTATGGGCATTACATTGTTAATTGCCCATACAAAAAGGAAGAAGGCAAGAAGAAGAAGAAGGATGAAAAGCATTAAGAGAAGAGGATGTTCAAGAAGAAGAAGGCACATGGGAATGCTCATATTGGCAAGGAGTGGGACTCCAACGATGTGTCCTCCTCCGATGATGAGGCGGAAGTGGCAACCGTCGCCATCAAGAAGCCAACGATGAAGAAGACTCTCTTGCCAAACAAGGGAGAATGGAAGAGCTCAAGCCACACATGTCTCATGACAAAGGAGGGAAAGCGGAAGGTTGTAGGATCGAAGAGCACGTGAAAAGCTACCAGAGGGGGGGTGAATGGTAGATTAAAACTTTTCGCAGCTGAAACAACAAAAACCCTTCAGCAAAAATCAATCGGTTAAAGAAACCGTGTGTGCAAGTGTTTTAAAACGTGTTCAACCGTGAAAAATCAAGTAGAGAGGTAGATAATCAAGTCACGGATCTAATGCAACAAGAATCACTTGAAAACACGAAGTAATACTTGAGATACGATCAAAACATTAAACGAAGATCAATCTGTTCTACCCGATATAAAACAGATCTGGAACGCTGCAAAGAAACTCGTGTATCTCAAAAACTACAGATCCGAAGCTCGTGAAAATTTCATAGATGATAGATAATTGATTTGTTAAGACGACCCAAAAAGAATCACGTCAATCGGATCTGTAAAACTCGAGTTATGAACAAAACTCCGAAGCAACGTCGGTCTGTCCAGAAACTCGGCGAGAAAGACTTGACGAAAGACAAGTCGGACGAACAAGGCACAAAAGCTCCTCGAAACTATGAACTTTATTCAATAGAAACACAAGAGGAACAGCCCAAAGTCGTGCACCCACGAGACTTGGCCCCCCTTGCTTATATAACCAGCCCTAAGGCCAACTCAACTCAAACTAGGACTCCTACTCCTACTTGGATTCAAACTGTAACTTTCCAATACTGCTCAAGACTCTTCTATACGCAGATAGAAGCAATCTTAAGACTTCCAAACACCTTAGGAACGTCCCAAACATTCCTAAAATAACTCAAATTCGTGACCCAAACGAAATCCTATCATAACCAACTCAAAACTTTCCATATTTGAGTCAAACATGACTCAGCCGCAGCCTGAGTCCATAACCTAGTCGGTTGAACCTTTCCGACCAATTCTTTACGTCCACATCTCTTCATCACGCCTTGGAACAATGTTGCCACGTCCATGCACTCCTTGCACACGTGCAAACACCTTCCAATGACGTACACGCAACCTTCATATGCACTGCCCTAGATCCAAACATGTTGCGCGACCTCCCGATCAACTCAACCACAGCTCCTCCCGAACTTGGTTGTTGGAACCTCATCTCCTCCCTGAGACTAGTCCAAGGATCCCGTCACCAGCCATGTCTTGAACTCAAGAAACACCTGCACATGAATAAACAACCAATTCTTCCGAGCACAAGTCCTCGACTTGACTCACGTTAGTTCGAAAACCACAACACCTTACATGAGCACGTCACATAAGCATGTTGCAAATCATATCAAATGATAACAGCCATAACCACCAAAACACACCAAAAACTTAGCAAATTAATACTAAGCAAACCTTCCCATAAAGCAAGTTTGAAACATTGCGAGTTAAAAGCAAAAACAAGACGCTGCAGTTCTACGAGTTGAACTTCACGGGAGCTCCCTAAAAACAAGCTCTGGACCTCACAGAAGCTCTCCGGACCTTGCAGGAGCTCTCCGGACCTTGCGTCGGACCTTGCCAACACTTGGCGGACCTAACAAAGAACTTGTCGGACCTTGCCACAGAAGAATGTTTTGGCAATATTCAAAACTTTGAATGTTAATGCTAACTTTTATCCTAATTGCCAATGTATTCAGCACACATAGGTCTCACAATCTCCCCCTTGATGAATGCATTGGCAACACCAATTAAAATCCGAACATTGGCTTATGAAAAGTTTTGAAAAGCTTTGAAAACTCATTTCTCCCCCTTTATTAATTTCTCCCCATTTTTTAAAATCAGAGAAGGAAGAAAGTGTATAACATATGCAAAGTGTAAAAAAAAACTGTCCTTATACATATTTCTCCCCCTTTGACAATGTATTCAGCAAGGTTCAAAAGAGAAATTTTTAAATGTTATGATCATATTATAACATATACATACAAAACAAAGCTCATCCAAGTCATACTATCAGGTTACTTACACTATCACATCAATGAGATACATAAAGTAGTGTAAGCCATGCTAGAGGTCAAATGTATTTTTTAGTTTAAGCAAGTTATGATCTCCCTTACTCAACTATTTCAAAACCTGAAAACATGACACTTGTTGCTGCATTTTTATTATTCATAATCATTTAAGGCACAAAGTTGATCATATGATATTTGCAAGAGATTATATGCCGCATCAACCTTATTCTAACCAACCAAGCCAAGCCTATGTCATTTGACAATCAGAAGCTTAAGGACATGGTTTTAGTCATACACAATTCCTTCCAAGTTCATATCTTAGTGCAATGATAAGCAATCTCAAAAGAAGAAGTGCGATGCATGCATATTCTCTTGATCTTTTCTCAATTTTTATTTGAAAACTCAACATGTGAGCTGATCACTTGATTAATTTTTTATGATTAAAAGCACTTGTGAGCACGCAACAAGTTCAAAACAGCAAGAAAGTTCGATCATGACCAGATTTAGTGTAAGTAATTATTCTAATTACTAGTCATGGCAAAAACTACAAAATGTATAACATGAGTAATGTAGTAAGAACTTTCAGCCTGTAAAAGGAATCACAAACTCATATATGTATGAAATACTATGCTCATATTATTTTAGTTTCAGATTCACACATAGACTTTCAAAGTTTCAAAAACTCCCCCTCAATTTAAGCCATGAGGATGCATAACCCCTATTTCACTACGAATGAAACAAAAACGAGTGAAATCCAAAGGTTTTGTAAAAATATCAGCCAATTGTTGTTCGGTATCGACATGGTGAAGCACAATGTTTCCTTTTTCAACATTATCATGAAGAAAGTGATACCTAATGTCAATGTGCTTAGTTCTAGAGTGTTTCACGGGGTTTTTAGCAATACAAATTGCACTAGTGTTATCACAAAACAGTGGAACACTATCTAAATCAACCCCATAGTCCTTAAGTGTTTGAACAATCCAAAGAATTTGTGAGCAAGCGCTAGCCGCAGCTACATATTCAGATTCGGCCGTGGATTGTGCAACTGAACTTTGTTTTGTAGAAGACCAAGCAACAAGTGAATTACCAAGAAAATGACAAGCACCCTAAGTACTTTTCCTATCAATCCTACAACCCCCAAAATCAGCATCCGGAAAAGCTTTCAAAGAAACGGTTGAGGAAGAAGGAAGAAAAATGCCAAATTCTTGAGTTCCATGTAGGTACCTGAGAATCCTTTTGATGGCTTGGTGATGTGAAGCACGTGGAGAAGCTTGAAAACGTGCACAAAGACATACGCTGAATTGTATGTCCGGTCTTGACGCCGTGAGATACAAAAGTGATCCAATCATACTTCTGTATTCTTTTTTATCGACCGAGTCACCATCTTCGTCAAGTTCAAGTGTTGTTGCTGTTCCCATTGGTGTCCGAAGAGGCTTGCATTTGTCCATGTTGAAGCGCTTAAGAAGGTCCTTTGTATACTTAGTTTGATGCACAAAAGTTCCTTCTTTTGTTTGCTTGATTTGCAGCCCCAAAAAGTATGTGAGTTCTCCCATCATACTCATCTCAAATTCTGAACTCATCATAGCTGAAAACTTGGACACGAGATCATGAGAAGCACAACCAAAGATAATATCATCCACATACACTTGAACGAATAATGAGTCATTGCCATGCTTAAGTACAAAAAGAGTTTTATCAACCTTGCCTATGGTAAACCCCTTTTCAAGTAAGAATGTTTTTAACCTATCATACCATGCTCTAGGGGCTTGTTTTAGACCGTACAAGGCTTTGGACAGTTTGTAAACATGATTAGGAAAATTTGGATTTTCAAAACCCGATGGCTGCTTAACATAAACCTCCTCCTCTATGTAGCCATTAAGAAAAGCACTTTTAACATCCATTTGATATAACTTGAAACCTTTAGATGCAGCAAATGCTAATAAAATTCTTATAGCTTCTAATCTAGCAACAGGAGCAAATGTTTCATCAAAATCTAGACCTTCAATTTGAGTGAAACCTTGAGCAACCAACCTAGCTTTATTCCTAACCACAACCCCATCCTCACTTTGCTTATTTTTAAATACCCATTTAGTTCCAATTAATGTGTGACCTTGAGGTGGAGGTACAAGTTTCCAAACATTATTTCTTTCAAAATTTTCTAACTCTTCTTGCATGGCATTAATCAAAGATTCATTAGTGAGTGCGTGTGATATATCCTTGGGTTCAAAAGAAGCAACAAAAGCAGAATGAGCATGAGAGTTTGGATCGCAAAACCTGGACCGAGTGACTCGTTCATGCAAGCTTCCAATTATTTGTTGTGGAGGATGACTTTTGAGTACTCGGAGGGGAGTAGACACTTCACAAGCACCTTCTTCTTCATGTTCGGACCTTTGATTAGGAGAGCTTGTTGATTGAGGAAGGTCCGAACCAGCAGTAGTGACTGTTGGTGCTGGTTGTGGTGCAAAATCAGCAGCTTGATTGTTATTTACTTCCGAGTTTTCGGGCAGAAGCACCACTTCTTCATCTTCTTCAACAAAAATACTCTTCCCCTGCGGATATGGATCCGGACCTGCAATATCGGAGCTAGTACTTGGGCTAGCTTCATCAAAAGAAACCTCGCAAGTCTATACAATTTTGTTAGTGTCAAGTAAAAGCACACGGTAGCCTCTAGTATGAGATGGATAACCAAGAAACATGCCATCAACAGATCTAGCTTCAAATTTATCAAGATTACCATGTTTCTTAACAAAGCATTTGCAAACAAAAACCCTAAAGTGTGTAACACTAGGCCTATGTCCAAACCGGAGCTCATATGGGGTTTTTCCAAGCTTAGCACGCAAGAAAACACGATTTGAGACATAACAAGCGGTTGCAATTGCATCAGCCCAAAATTTCCTAGGAGTTTGATATTCATCAAGTATAGTCCTAGCCATCTCAACTAAGGTCCTGTTCTTTCTTTCTATGACACCATTTTGTTGTGGTACATAGGGTGAAGAGTATTGATGATCTATTCCATTTTCAGCACAAAAGTGATCAAAGGATTGGTTTTTAAATTCAGTTCCGTTATCACTTCTAATTGCTTTTAATGATCCTGGGTGATCAATAGATAATCTAAGAAATAAAGTTCTAAAATGACTAAAAGCCTCATTCTTAGATGCCATAAAATAAACCCAAGAATATCTGGAATAATCATCAACAATCACAAGCACATACCATTTACCTCCGAAGGATTGAACACGTGCCGGACCTACTGTGTCAAGATGTAAAAGTTGTCCCGGTTCAGCTGTCATGGTCATTGTGAGAGGAGCATGTGAACCTGCAACAAACTTAGCATGTCTACAAGAAGAGCACACAATATCATTGTCCTTTTTAGCTTCGGCAGCCCACGTATGCGATCGAGAGCACTAACACGAGTGAGATGATCAAAGCCTATGTGACCAAGTCTACGATGCCAAAAATATAGATCCTTTGTATCATTAGCAACTAGACACCGATGCTTAGAAGTTGACAAATCAAAATCAGCTTTAAAAACTCTTCCAAATCTAGACATGTTAAACAAAAGCTCACCTTTTGAATCTACAACCTTGCAGCAATTTTTAGCAAAGCTAACCTCTAGATTTTCATCTAGCAATTGTGAAACCGAAAGCAAGTTGTATTTCAAATTTTTAACAAGTGTCACATCTTTCAAAGTGTAGAGATTGTTTACTCTAACCGAACCTTTAGCAATTATGGGAGTAGAAGAGTTATCGGCGAAAGTAACATTTTCTACACGTGACACAAAAGAGAGAGAGGAGAACCATTCTTTGTTACCGGTCATGTGGCGTGAGCAATCTGAATCCACAATCCAAATGTTCTCCTTCCTCAAACGTAAAACCTACACAGCAGCACAATACGTCGATGACTCAATACTGGGGTTAGTTAAAAGACTTTTAGGAATCCAGTACTGAGTCACACGACGTCCAGCAGGAATAACACGCAAAAGCTGAGAAGGTACAGCAGGTTTATGAGCCAAACATCAAAAATTTTTGTTCCCAACTACTGACTTAGAAGATGTGTTATATGTAGCACAAAAAACAGTAGGTCCGGGAGCAAGTTTTTGACTCATTACAGCAGGTTGCAAGCTCCGAACATTCGGTCTAGCAGATTTTGCTTGGTTGTTATGTGATCTAGCAAGTATTCTTTGTTTCTTATCGTGTTTAGCTAGTCTATAACAAAAATCCATGACATGACCATCTCTACCACAGTAGGTACAATGAAAAATAACCCTATTATCATGTCTAGATGAGCAAGCAACACGTTTATTAGAACCCGAATGGGACAATACTCCTGCAGATTTGAAAATCACCTCTTTTTGTCTAGGAGCTGTTTGAATCAAACCGCTTCCTAATGACTTTACAACTTTAGGTGGGTGTCCCTTAGCATGAGCATGAGAATTAAAACCTAAACCAGTTTTATCATTACAAGACTTGGAAGAATTCAGCAGCAAGTTTAGGTTCTTATTTGCAATAGAAAACCGATCTAGTGTCCTATGCATGTCATCAAGTTTATTGGACAGATCAAAGCAGTTTTCACATGAAGTTTTTCCTTTTAGTTTGCAATTTGAACAATATTTAACTTCATGCACACGTAAAGCATTGTTCAAAATAGAAATCTCATTCATAGCATCATTTAGTTTCTTATTCAGATCATCATATGAAGAACAATGCAAATCAATTGTAGAACAACAAGCATCTTTCAAATTTTTATCATTAAGTGCAGCAAGCTCTTTGTTCTTTTCAATTTCAAGTTCAAGTTTGTCAAGTGTAGATGCGTGTGCACTTCTTAAAGAGGATAATTGTTCATAAATCAAATTACATGAGGAACAAGAATCATCACTAGGAATCAAAGTTTTTAAACGACTAATTTCAGATTCTAGTGATTCAATTTTAACAGCATTGTTCCTAAGTTTTTTATCCTTTTTCTTTAATATAACAGTGGCACGAGAAATAGCATCACACATTTCTTCGCAAGTGGGACATACCTCTTCATCGTCGCTGTTGTGTTCTGCCTCCTCGGAGCTTGAACTTGACTTGCTCGCCATGCAGCACATATTTGCCATAGCTTCTTCATCTTCATCACTACCGGTGTCCACATCACTTGAGCCGAAATCTTGAAGTGCAGAGATCATACTATGCACTATGTTGCGCATTGATAAATCTTTCTTCTTCTTATTCTTTGCAAACGATTTCTTCGGCCTTGTTTGCTTTTCTTCACGTGAAGTCGGACCTGAAAGGTTAGGACACTCCGTACGAAAATGTTCTGTCTTACCACATTCAAAACATCGTTGAGGTCCGGAGCTTCCTCTCCTTCTAGTTCTCACATTTTGCAATGTTTTTGAGAACCGAGTAGAGATGAGTGCAAGCTCCTCCTCTTGAAACTCTTCAATCTGTTCAAGGGTTAGAGAGGACAGCAAAGAGAGTGCACCACCAGATGATGATTTACTAGAACTTGACATGTCACGTTGCGAAACAAATGCAATAGACTTGTTGGGGTTTTTACGTGAGATGATGTCAATTTCATGAGTTTTCAATTTAGAATAAAGCACATCTAAAGTAAGAGAACTCATGACAGTAGATTCACGAATAGATGTAACTTTCATCTCCCAAATTGACATATCTAATGCTCCTAACAATTGTCTAGCATTTTCAGCATCTGAAAAGTTAACATTGACACTACGCAAGTTGCTGAGAATTTTATTAAAGCGAGCAAAAAGGTCGTCAATTGACTCACCGGGTTGCATCTCAAAACGCATGTATTCTTTCTTGAACATATCTTGCCTTACCTCCTTGATCATATTGGATCCTTCATGGTAGTCACAAAGAGCTTTCCAAACATCATATGCAGATCGGAGGTGTGCAACACGGTCGAAGTCGCTTTGAGTCAATCCTTGGATGATCAAGTTGTAAGCCTTGTTGTTGTTGTCAACATCTCTCATGTTCGCAGCCGTAACTTGATCGTTGGGTGGTACATCAAAGTTCCGGTAGACCTTTTCCCATATGGCGAAGCCTTGCGCCTGTATGTAGGCCTCCATCCGCGCCTTCCAAACCTGAAAATCGATGCCATTGAACACACAAGGTTTTGCGGAGTACTTCTCCATGATGGTTAGTCAAAACACGTGCAAATCACAAAGATTAGAGCACCTTGGCTCTGATACCAATTGTAGGATCGAAGAGCACGTGAAAAGCTACCAGAGGGGGGGTGAATGGTAGATTAAAACTTTTCGCAGCTGAAACAACAAAAACCCCTCAGCAAAAATCAATCGGTTCAAGAAACCGTGTGTGCAAGTGTTTTCAAACGTGTTCAACCGTGAAAAATCAAGTAGAGAGGTAGAGAATCAAGTCACGGATCTAATGCAACAAGAATCACTTGAAAACACGAAGTAAAACTTGAGATACGATCAAAACATTAAACGAAGATCAATCTGTTCTACCTGATATAAAACAGATCTGGAACGCTGCAAAGAAACTCGTGTATCTCAAAAACTACAGATCCGAAGCTCGTGAAAATTTCATAGATGATAGATAATTGAGTTTTTAAGACTACCCAAAAAGAATCACGTCAATCGGATCTGTAAAACTCGAGTTATGAACGAAACTCCGAAGCAACGTCGGTCTTTCCAGAAACTCGGCGAGAAAGACTTGACAAAAAATAAGTCGGACGAACAAGGCACAAAATCTCCTCGAAACTATGAACTTTATTCAATAGAAACACAAGAGGAACAGCCCAAAGTCGTGCACCCACGAGACTTGGCCCCCTTGCTTATATAACCAGCCCTAAGGCCAACTCAACTCAAACTAGGACTCCTACTCCTACTTAGATTCAAACTGTAACTTTCCAATACTGCTCAAGACTCTTCTATACGCAGATAGAAGCAATCTTAAGACTTCCAAACACCTTAGGAACGTCCCAAACATTCCTAAAATAACTCAAATTCGTGACCCAAACGAAATCCTATCATAACCAACTCGAAACTTTCCATATTTGAGTCAAACACGACTCAGCCGCAGCCTGAGTCCATAACCTAGTCGGTTGAACCTTTCCGACCAATTCTTTACGTCCACATCTCTTCATCACGCCTTGGAACAATGTTGCCACATCCATGCACTCCTTGCACACGTGCAAACAGCTTCCAACGACGTACACGCAACCTTCATATGCACTGCCCTTGATCCAAACATGTTGCGCGACCTCCCGATCAACTCAACCACAGCTCCTCCCGAACTTGGTTGTTGGAACCTCATCTCCTCCCTGAGACTAGTCCAAGGATCCTGTCACCAGCCATGTCTTGAACTCAAGCAACACCTGCACATGAATAAACAACCAATTCTTCCGAGCACAAGTCCTCGACTTGACTCACGTTAGTTCAAAAACCACAACACCTTACATGAGCACGTCACATAAGCATGTTGCAAACCATATCAAATGATAACAGCCATAACCACCAAAACACACCAAAAACTTAGCAAATTAATACTAAGCAAACCTTCCCATAAAGCAAGTTTGAAACATTGCGAGTTAAAAGCAAAAACAAGACGCTGCAGTTCTACGAGTTGAACTTCACGGGAGCTCCCTAAAAACAAGCTCCGGACCTCACAGAAGCTCTCCGGACCTTGCAGGAGCTCTCCGGACCTTGCGTCGGACCTTGCCAACACTTGGCGGACCTAACAAAGAACTTGTCGGACCTTGCCACAGAAGAATGTTTTGGCAATATTCAAAACTTTGAATGTTAATGCTAACTTTTATCCTAATTGCCAATGTATTCAGCACACATAGGTCTCACAAAGGTAAAAACTAAACTCTCCCTGCGTTCTATTAAAGATGAAGATTTTGATAGTGATAGTGGAAATGAGTATATGTTTGAAGGGTTGAGTAAAAGTGCCTTAATTAAAATGAAAAAGCACTCCGTTGAAATTTTAGATAAGTAGGAACTTCTTGAGAGACAAGATGATTTGCTTATCAAGGAGAAGCAAAATAATCTTGACCTTGAGATGCTCCTCGAGCTTGAAAAGGAGAAGAACATGGCGCTTGAACTTGAACTTGCGTAATGCAAGGAGACCTCTTCATGTCTAAAGAGTTCGAATATTGTGCTCCAAGATGAGCTTGTAAGTTTGAACAAAGCTCACAAGAATCTTGAGGCACAATTCGCAACTCTCAAGTCAAGTGCCCCCTCTTCCGCTCAACAAGCTCAAACTTGTCCAATGTAGAGTCAAACAATAAAATCCGTAAATGTGCAAATCTTGTACTTAATTTAAAAATGAGCTTAATATGGCAAAGAGCAAGAGTACACCTAAGGGTAGCATCTTTGACAAGGAGAAGATCAAGTATGCACGTAGTGCATACTCGGTTGGAAGGTCTCCCTTGATGAAAGATGGTCTTGGCTATTCAAGGGAAGGAAAGCAAAATGCTAAAATTCCCAAGAATAACAATATGCATATTGCCTTTGTCAAGGAAGGATCGTACCAAACCATGAATGAATGTCATGTTTCTACCTCTCTTGAAATGGTAAGACTTGATAAATATGCTAAAGATGCTAAAATTGCTAAGAATGTTAACCTAACTATGTTTCAGGATTTGAATGCATCTTATGTACTAATTAGAAGCAAATTTTGGTATGTCTATGCAAAATATGTTGGTCCACTCCGTAAGAGCCTAAAGCCTTGTGTGTGGGTACCAAAAACTCTTGTCACTAACCTCAAAGGACCCAACTAAACTTGGGTACCTAAAACCAATGCCTAAACTTGTTTTGTAGGCTTACTCCTCCAGCGGTACAAAGTGGGTGCTAGATAGTGGAGGCACCAACCACATGACTGGAGTGAGAAAGATGTTTGTGGAGTATGAAGAAACCAATGATCCAAGTCAAGGTATCTATTTTGGCGACAATAGCCAAGGGAAGGTACTAGGTATGGGTAAAATTTCTATTTCTCCACAACACACTATTTCTCATGTTATGCACATTGAGTCACTAGATTATAATCTTTTATCCATATCCCAATTATATGCAAAAGGTTATAATTGCTAATTCACTAATGAAAGCGTGATTGTCACTAGAAGAGTTGATAACACAATTGCTTTCAAGGTTGTGCTCAAGGGAAAGCTTTATCCTGTGGACTTCACCGCGGATAAAGCTCAACTTAACACATGCTTGATGGCAAAGACCAACATGGGATGGTTTTGGCATCGTAGGCTAGCCCATATTGGTATGAGGAATCTTCAAAAACTTCTAAAAGGCAATCACGTCCGAGGTATTAAGAATGTTGTTTTTGAGAAAGAAAGACCTTGTAGCGTGTGCCAAGCCGGGAAACAAGTCGGAGCAGTTCATCCCGCCAAAAATGTGATGACGTGTGAGACCTATGTGTGCTGAATACATTGGCTTTGACGATAAAAGTTTTGAATACTACCAAAATACCTTTTTAACAAGGTCCGACTCTAGGTTCGAGCTCCTGCAAGGTCTGACGATAGGTCCGACTTGTTTTGGGTAGCTCCGGCAAGGTCCGACGTAAGGTCCGACTTGCTTTGTCTAGGTCTGACTTATTTTGGCTAGGTCCGACTTGTTTTTGCTAGCTCCGGTGCTAGGTCCGACTAGCTTTGGTAAGTTCCGTGCTAGGTCCGATTAAGCTTTAGTAAGCTCCGGCGCTGGGTCCGACTAGCTTTGGTAAGCTCCGGTTCAAGGTCCGGTTAGCTTTGGTAAGGTTCGGAGCTTGATTGCAATGGTTCTGCTTTTAACTTGCAATGTTTCAAACTTGCTTTACTCTTATGGAAAGTTTGCCTAGTATTATTTTACTAAGTTTTTGGTGTGTTTTGGTGGTTATGGCTGATATCATTTTGCTATGGTTTACAACATGCTTATGTGAGGTGCTAACGTAAAAAGTTGTAGTTTCGGAACTAACGAGAGTCAAGTCGAGGACTTGTTCTCGAAAGTTTTGGTTGTTTATTCATGTTCAGGTGTTGCTTGAGTTCAAGACATGGCTGGTGACGAGATCAATTGAACTAGTCTTAGGGAGAAGATGAGGTTCAACAACCAAGTTCGGGAGGAATTATGGTTGAGTTGATCGGGAGGTTGTGCAGTATGTTTGAATCAAGAACAATGCATATGAAGGTATCTTGGACGTCGTTGGAAAATGTTTGCACGTGTGCAAGGAGTGCATGGACGTGACTGCATGGTTCCAAGGCGTGATGAAGAGATGTGGACGTAAAGAATTGGTCGGAAAGGTCCAATCGACTAGGTTATGGACTCAGGCTGCGGCTGAGTCGTGTTTGACTCAAATATGGAAAGTTTTGAGTTGGTTATGATAGGATTTCATGTGGGTCACGAATTTGAGTTATTTTAGGAATGTGGGATACGTTCCTAAGGTGTTTGGAAGTCTTAAGATTGCTTCTATCTGCGTATAGAAGAGTCCTAAGCAGTATTGGAAAGTTACAGTTTGAATCCAAGTAGGAGTAGGAGTCCTAGTTTGAGTTGAGTTGGCCTTCGGGCTGGTTATATAAGCAAGGGAGGCCAGAGCTCGTGGCGCACGACTTTGGGGCTGTTCCTCTTGTGTTTTAATAAATAAAATTCGTATTCTAAAGGAACTTTTTTGCCTTGTTCGTCCGACTTGTTTCAGACAAGTTTTTCTCGTCGAGTTTCTGTTCAGCACTACCTTGCTTCGGTGGTTTTATGATAACTCGAGTTTTACAGATTCAATTGATGTGATTCTTTTTGGGTTGTCTTCACAACTTGATTATATATCATATGTGAAAATTTCACGGCCATTGAATTTGTGGTTTCTGATCTACACGAGTTTATTTGCAGTATTCCAGAACTGTTATTCTTGCGTAGGACAGATTGACCTTTGTTCGATCTTTCGATCGTAACTTGAGTTTCTCTCAACGAATTTTCATGATTCTTGTGGTGACGTCTTCATGACTTGATTCTCTACAATCTATACTAGTTTTGTCACAGTTTAACACGTTTAGATTAGTCGCACATACGGTTTCTTTAACAGATCGGTTTTCTGCTGAGGGGTGTTTTGTTGCTTCCGCTGAAGAGTTTTTATCTACCATTCACCCCCCTATGGTAGCTTTACACGTGTACTTTGATCCTACATGACGACAACTAGACCGTTGGAGATGCTTCACATGGACGTCTTCGGTCCCATAGCTTACATAAGAATTGGCGGTAACAAATATGGTTTAGTTATTGTCGATGACTTTTCTCGCTTCACTTGGGTGTTTTTCTTGCATGATAAGGGTGAAACTCAATGTGTCCTTAAGAGTTTCTTGAGGAGACCTCAAAATGAGTTCTCTTGGGAATTAAGAAGATAAGAAGCGACAACGGCACTGAATTCAAGAATACCCAAGTAGAATAGTACTTGGACGAGGAGGGCATCAAGCATGAGTTTTCGGCACCCTACACACCCGAACAAGATGGGGTGGCCGAAAGGAAGAACCAGACTCTAATAGAGATGTCAAGAACCATGCTTGATGAATACAAGACATCCGATCAGTTTTGGGCGGAAGCTGTCAACACCACCTGCAATGCCACAAACTGCCTCTACCTCTATCGCCTATTGAAGAAGACTCCATACGAACTTCTAACGGGTAACAGACCAAATATCTCCTACTTTAGAGTCTTTGGTAGAAATTGTTACATTCTTAACAAGAAGCCTCAAATTTTGAAGTTCGCATCAAAAATTGATGAAGGTTTCTTGCTTGGCTATGATTAAAACACCTACGCCTATCATGTATTCAGCAAAACCTCCGGCTGTGTTGAAATCGCACGTGACGTGGTGTTTGATGAAACTAATGGCTTCCAAGTGGAGCAAGTTGATAAATTTGTACTAGATGAAGAAGAGGCACCATGTTTGGCGTTGAGAAGGATGGCACTTGGTGATATACGACCACAAGAGCAACAAGGCCCAAATGACCCATCATCATCGCAAGAAGTGCCCCAAGCACAAGATCAAGCCCAGGATCTCCAAGATCAAGATCACCATAATCAATACATTGAATATCAAAATGGTGGCAATTATCACGGGAAGATGAAGACAAAGAAGGAGATGAAGAAGTTGACTCAAGACCAAGTGTACTACTCCCTAGAGTCCATCAATGTGTTCAACGGGATCATCCCGTTGACAACATACTTGGAGACATCTCCAAGGGGGTAATGACTCGCTCTCGTATGGCTAACTTTTGTGCTCACTACTCTTTTGTGTCTTCTTTGGAGCCTTTCAAGACTGAAGATGCCCTACGAGACCCGGATCAAGTGATGGCGATGCAAGAGGAGCTCAACAACTTCAAAAGAAACAAAGCGTGGGAGCTTGTGAAAAGACCAAATGCCAACGTAGTAGGCACCAAGTGGGTCTTTTGCAAAAAGCAAGATGTGAATGGAGTAGTGACAAGAAACAAAGCTAGACTTTTGGCCAAGGGGTACTCACAAGTCGAAGGTTTGGACTTGGACAAAACTTTTGCACCAGTAGCTAGACCTGAATCTTTTCATATATTACTAGCCTATGCTACTCACAATGATTTCAAGTTGTATCAAATGACGTGAAAAGCTTCTTTCTCAATGGACCAATCAAGGAGGAGGTGTATGTGGAGCAACCGCCTTGCTTCGAGGACGATAACTATCCTAACCATGTTTTTAAACTTCATAAAGCTCTTTACGGCCTCAAACAAGCTCCTAGGGCTTGGTATTAGTGTCTTAGAGACTTCCTCATTGACAATGGTTTTAGGATAGGAAAGGCCGACTATATACTTTTTACTAAAAACATGGATGATGACTTATTTTTGTGCCAAATTTATGTTGATGACATAATATTTAGTTCTACTAATCAATCTTTTTGTGAAGAATTTAGCAAAATCATGACGGAGAGGTTTGAGATGTCGATGATGGGAGAGTTGAAGTTCTTTCTAGGTTTCCAAGTGAAACAACTCAAGTAAGGTACCTTCATATATCAAACCAAGTACATTCAATACATACTCAAATATTTTGACATGGAGAAGGCCAAGCCCATGAAGACGCCAATGGCGACGAACGGACATCTTGACCTGAACCAAGATGGCCCTAGCGTGGATCAAAAGGTTTACAATTTCATGATTGGATCCCTTCTTTACCTTTGTGCATCTAGGCCCGATATTATGTTAAGTGTATGCATGTGTGCAAGGTTTCAAGCCGCTCCTAAAGATTCTTATTTAACTACTGTAAAGAAAATCTTGCGCTATTTAGTTCATACACCTAACCTAGGGTTGTGGTACCCTAAGGTGTCCATGTTCAATCTTATCGGATACTCCGATGCGGATTATGCCGGATGCAAAATATATAGGAAAAGTACCTCCGGTACATGTAAATTCTTGGGTAGATCCCTAGTATCATGGTCATCCAAGAAAAAAATTCTATTGCCCTATCCACAGCCGAAGCGGAGTATGTCGCAGCCGGAAGTTGTTGTGCACTTCTTCTATAGATGCGACAAACTCTAAGGGACTATGGTCTCAATATGAACCATATTCCACTCCTATGCGACAATGAGAGTGCTATTAAGATTGCCCATAACCCCGTTGAACACTCTAGGGCCAAACACATTGACATCTGGCAACACTTCTTGAGAGATCACTCAATAAAGGGGGACATTGTTATTTCGCATGTGAGGATCGAAAAACATCTAGCTGATATCTTCTCAAAGCCACTAGATGAAAATCGCTTTTGCGAACTTAGGAATGAGCTAAATATCCTTGATTCTCGAAATGTGGCTTGAGATATTGCACATCTTATTGTTAGTTGTTTTGTCTCTTCAAAACTAAGCACGTTTTCAAAAATCCATCTCTCTCAATTTTCTATGAAACTATTTTCGATTATTGTATCCTTGAATCATGGTCACTATATCATTGTTTTTATGCTCTACTGGCCATGTTCATTGAGAATATTGTGAAAAATTAGTCCATATGGATCATTCCTTACAAATCTCTTAGTATATATGAGAGTTGGATGTCTAGGACCAGACCAGTCCGCTCCAGGGGCCGAACAAGTCCGACGTCCTAGAGAAGTCCGGACAGGCTCAAACAAGTCCACATCGGACTAGTCTGGACTGTCAACGGACCTGCCCGGACCTGGTACGATGATCAGACTTGTCCGGTATCTCCCACCGGACTAGTCTAGACCTTTGGGACTTGACCCAACTACCGGGCCTGAGTTCCTCCACTTCATCCAAAACAAATCTTAACGTGCATCCCTCCCTCAAACTCGTCCCCATTGGTGAAGTTTGAGGATTTCCACCGAAACCTTCAAACGATCCGAGTATTCTACTCTTTGGAGCCTCGAGAAGTAAATCTCCTGACTTCTTCGCCCTTCAATCCAGTGTTTTCTTTGGATTTGAACCGTCAAGGTGCGTTCTTAGGGTAAAACCCAATCTCTTCAAATCCCCCAATTTTTGGTTGTTACTTCCATAAACTAGGATGCCTGGTGCCTCATCAACTCATTGTGACTCTTTCCTAGGGTTATTACGACCTATTGATAGGATTTGTAGAAAAATAAGCAGTCCGTTGCTGACCGGACTAGTCCAGTCAAACCTAGAGTTAACCCCTAACTTTGTATTTTTGCTGCACCTCTATCACGATAATCTTCTGTCTGAAACTCATACCTTCTCTTAATTGTTATTCCATCAAGTCTCAGCATGATAACTCTCCTCCCCTCTCCGACCCGGAGTGAGAAGCGGCCCGGTAAGAGCTTTATCACCGTCGAGAAGAGGACGCGACAGTTGTGCAAGAGCTAGCTCGCCGTGAAGCTAGAACCAAAAAGCGACATGAGAGAGAGGAAGCTCAAGCTCAAGCAGCAGAAGAGCAATCTAGCCGAAGGAAGAAGCTAGTCCCCATGGGAGAAAAGGAAAAGTGTGACGGACTGAAGCCCACACATACCAGGATCTCAGAGGGTGGTGCTGCACGATGCGACACCGACAGCACACATCATAAGAAACATAGTATTACATTGAAACATAATAAATCTATACAAAAGTGGTACAAACCTTCAGTTTACATCTATTTACAGAGTCTACTACAGCGGAAGATAATTATACAACTCACGCCAACACCTAACTAGCAAAATTTGGTTGTCCGGCCCTACGGAAAACCCACCCTTGCTGCACTCAGCCTCAGCGCAGCGTGTACGGCCCCACTCAGCCGTAGTCCCCAACAGAGGGTAGCCCTCGCCGGTGGACTCGTACTCCAAGTCCGTGGGGTACTCCTCACCTGCAAACACTTATAGCAGCAACCGTGAGCACGATGGCTCAACAAGTCTTAACCGACGCTCCTACACAGGAAACTCTACATGCAAGTCATAACAAAGGTAGCATGGCAATTTTCAGCAAAGGACTCGCCTACACGTTTATCCTTAATTTATCTTTTAGCCACAAGTTAACGGTTCATGAATCTGAAATTTAGTGAGCAATATTTGGTGGCACACATGTAACAATACAAGTTATTCATATTAGCAATATTGAATCATAACATTTCATATGTTTAACCTACATCACGACTCAGTGACCAAGTGGTACTCATTACCGCGAGGGACAGTGAATCGACTCGATATACACCTGCAGGGATACCCGAATAGCACGTCACGTACGCCCATCCTCGGAGCTGCAACGGCACACTCAACCGATGTCGTACGGGATAACCATTAATCCAACAGCCCAAACATTGAACCGGTCGCACCGAAACGAGCAGGAGGTTCCCTACACGGAGCATCTCTCTATGCCCGTTAGCAGATTTCCACCTGGCTGCCCTCAACCTACACCTATAAATCGGTGTGCTATGACTCGACGCCCGGAGGTTTAGATTACATCAGTTTATCAGAGCCAATATATCCGATATGCCTTCGGTACATTCAAACTTGATCAGTGTGGGCCGCACACGGATCGGTCCTCAATCGACACGGACAGGGCTACGCACACAAGACTTCCTCTTGCTGCGCCCTAGTCCCTGCATAGCCTCATTTTTTTACTAAAGTGGTCTCACATCTCGAACCAATCCCGTGTGTGATGGACCCTATACTCATGAGTAGATTCCAACGACTCAACTTGTACCAAAGTCTAGAAATATTAAGCACATCATGAACTACTCGAGGCCTTAGACACTACCCTCACTCCTTTTGGAATAATCTGGTTATTCGTTTGGGGTTTCATCCATCCTACACCTAATGCACACACATACTTCACGCTAAGTGTATATAAAGCAAAACTTTATAAAACTTGTTAAATACAAACCGGGGCTTGCCTTGTTGCTGCTGGTCAATAGTATATAATTCAGTTAGAGTCTTCTGTCCCTTGAGGCTTGATCAACTGATTCACTTCAATGAACTCCCTCCATCGAACTCCGTCATCGACCGCCTTCGTTGTAAGAACTATCTACATGTATATGTACAAGTTTCATAATGCAATTCATATCATTAAATATTTAACTTGTTAAGAACAGAGGATGGTGTGGGAGTGCTAAAAATGATGTGTTTGCCTCTGTTGTGCATAGAAGCTTAAAGGTTAACTTCATCTTCCCTAGGAACTTAAGTCCTAATGGTCTATGTTGCATAATAGATAAATGAGGTGTTGCATGCCCCTCGGCGTCACGCGCGCACAGAAGAGGAGCTCAGTTGTTGACTTTGTGCCAATGACAGGTGGGTCCCACCAGCAGTCTCTCCCCCACACAGTGGCTCCCAATTTCAAATTCAAAATTCGCAGCCATTCCCAAAAAATGAATTTGATTACCGGGAGTTAACCTTCCGTGAGGTTCAAAACTTTAAAATTCGGCGCTCTCCGTTCAGTTGCCGTGCACTGGGAAAATAACGCCCGAAATTGCTGGTTTTGTGAGAAACAAATCACACCGGAAGCTACTCAATCACACGAGCTGGTCGCCAACACGATGGAAGCAGCGAGAAGGTTGCCTCTGCTTGCAGCTCGGTTTGTGAGTGGGAGGATCACAACATGAGGTGTTGAAATAACGAGTAGGCCGCCAGCTCGATGCAAGAAGCTGGAGGTGGCTGTCCTCGGTGGCGCTCTGAGGAGGCTCGGATGGTGGGTTCGAGTAGAAACAGAAGAAGAAGGCTTCGGGTGTAAATCTAAGTGTCCCAATGACAAGTGGGTTGTCACACCCGGTTTTTCCGAAGAACAACCAAGTGAATATCACATGTATGCCAGGATCATTTTCTCATACATGTGATGACAAATAGTGAAGCATCATTTATTACAAGCCAGGTGTCGAATATAAGTAAGTCTTACATAGTAAATGTCTCGATGGACAATAATAAGTTCATCACAAGTAAATAAACTAGCAGCGGAATATTATTCTTTAGGGCTCCATCACAGGCGTTGCCCGGGGGTCTCCATGAACCTAGAAACCTTCTTCGGGTCCAAAGTCTTGGTCATTATACACCACCTCATTGTCTTGACCTGAGCAGCAATATAAACCAACAAATATGCAAGGTTGAGTACCAAGGGTACTCAGCAAGTGTGGGAAAATTATATCATGCATGGCTAGAACAAGGAGAGGTTCAACTCATGGTTAAAGCACTATGCAATTAATTCCTATCACCTTAGCTTTTTAAGCACCTACATTACTACATAGATAAAATGGTCCCAAGGTCCCATACCCTCTTCATAATCAAATAACCATAACATCATTTCCGATGTTAAGCTCCCCGCTTAACATTCTCAACTTCCAAAACCATCAATCCTCTAATCATGAATAAGTCCAAGCCGCTCTTGACCGTGAGCACGGCTGTCACGACAGTTTTGACTCTGCAGAGTTTGTACCACTGTACCCACATGTAGTGATTTCATCCCCCGTTGCCGGGTGGACTAAAATAACCTCCATTATGCCAGTGGCTACGAACCACATTCACACTTCCCAGGTGTGTAGCCAGGAGATCACTACGAAGCCTTTACAAAGGGATTCCCGACGAGCGTGGGCCCACTGAGGTTTCACCCCTAACAGCATACAAGAGGCTCCAACCCCGCTGCAGTGGCCCCCTCTTGAGCCTTGCGGTTCATATGGTAGTCCAGCTGACACCTATTCCCCGCACCATCCATCACACCCATACTACGCCGGGGATACACCTAATTAATTGGCCAAGCTGCCCCATCTCACCATGTGGTTGGCACTGTAAAGCCAGGTTACATGCTCCATGAACTGGTCCTTAGGATCCAGGCAAGTACTAAACACAAACCCGAGTCTCGTGCACCCAGCACACAACCAAAACATCCAACTTGCCTTGATCCCTACCTCTACATAACTCATAATATCTCATTCAAGAGTATGGTAAAAATAAATTGATGATCTCATATCCCAAATATCCCATTCTAAGCATGGCTAAGCATATGCATAATAATAAATGACATGATAAAATAAATCCCAACCCAAGCTACAAGGAAACAAGGTGATGCAATTCTAGGGAAACTTCCTAGCATGGGTTTCATATTTAACTTGACAATGCAAATAATTCTATCTACACATCCTAGCATAGGATCAAAGCGATCAAGGACACTTGCCTCCTTCTTGCTGCTCTTGAAATGGGTAGTCCTGGTCTTGGAAAGGAATAACTTGCTCTTGAGCAGGTTCTACATCATACCATCACAGATAGCAAAAGAAAAACAACAATCATAAGACATAGTTCACACTTCTACTTCATACAAACCACACATTCACATTTATGAAAGTTCTTTACCATTATATGTGTTGTGGTTACTTTATGTGTGTTGAGTTGTGGCTTGCATGCACTTTTAACCATGTGTATATGATTCCTACTTTTGTGTCCACATTTATACTTACATACTATATATATATATGAGTTTCCAATAAATTTCTTATATTCAACTACTACACCTTTTCACTACCAAGTGTGTATGAAAAGTATTTTTCTTCCCCATATGTGCCTTCATAATTTCTACCAACCCTAAACTGAACTCTTTGGATTTTAAAAACTCCATTTATCATTTACTAGTTGCTATATTTTCAGATTTATATTCCTATGCATAATTGTGTATTTTATTATGAAATTAGTAATACACATCATCTAAACAGAATAGGTTCTGTTCCTAAATAATTTAATAACATATTTTGACCATTGCCTCTGATGTAAACTATTTCATAATTATTTTCCCTATTTTCTAAAACTATTTATTTCTTAAAAATGTGTCCCTAATTGTGAATAATAAATTAAACAGATTCAATTCAGTCCAAAATATGTTTTTATCTCACTCCAAAATCTCCTAAACACTGAGAAAGTCTTTAACTTAATTTTGACAATATGTTTGTCCCACTTTTTAATTTTTTTAAACACTAGTTACATATTCAATTTCCTAAATTAAATACTAAACAGGGCTAAAAAAATAAACTCACCCCACTACAGGGTCTATAATATTATTTTCAAAATTTCCAGGGGTCTAGCTACACTTATCAGAGGTGTTTTTCCTAATTTTTATTAAGTCCAGGGGCTAAAACTGATTTTTAAATGAATTTACATGATTTTCTGGAGTTCCAGGGGCTAGATCAGAAGTTTCCGTGGCTAGCTCTTATTTCCCGAGAACCCCAGGGGGTAGCACGTAAGATTTCCAATCTTTATAACGCGGGGCTGACGTGGACCGTCCGATTTTAAACCGACGGCCGAGATTATAACATCGAACCGGTACGCGGGGGTTTAAACCCTACCGTGCGATTTAAAATAAACGGCGCACAAGCGGCCACGTCGCTCTGATCGAGCGCGGGCGGTGCTGCCGGCGGCGCACGGCGGCGGGAAGCGGCAATCTCGCCGGAAACTTTCGGATGCTCGAGAATTCTGCCTAGAACTGTGATCTTATGGCATAGATCGGTAGAGGGGAGGTCGGGGATCTCACCTCGGGGGTTTTCTTGAGCTCGGAGGTCCTGGAAGGTGATCGGCGGCGAGGTCCGAGGCAAAACCACGGCGAAGCTCGTCGGCGCTGTGTTTACACCGCAAGTCACCGAGTTTTCTGCACCTGCAAGGTTCCCCGGAGGCGGTGGATCAAGACCAGCGAGTTAGATCGGAGTTTCCAAGCTTAGATTGGCCGGAATTCACCGGAGAAGTCTCGGTTCTCACCGGAGTAAAAATCGGCGATCGCGTGGGAAAAACAGAACGGGGCCGGGGTTTTTATAGACGGGAGAGGGCGGCGGGGTGGTTTAGATCATGTCCGTTTCCTCCTCGAGCGAAATTCGGCTGTGATCCGCAGCAGTTCCGATCGGTTTGGATTCGGTGAGAGAGAGTCCGGCGTGGCGCGAGGTGGAAGACGAAGCCCGGGTTGGTCCCGCCTGTCAACGTGAGAAAACGCGGGCGCGCGGCTGCGGGCTGGCGCGGGGTAAGTTGGGCCGGCTGGTGGGTTTCGGCCCACTGGCCGGTTTTTTTCTGTTTTCTCTTTTTCTTTTTCCATTTCTTTTCTGATTTGAGTTTAATTTGAATTCCAGTTTGAATTTGAATTTTTGCAAAACATGCAACATGTCCAAAATTTTTTAAATTCCCCTCTTAGCATGATTTAAGGTTTTGAATCAAAATTTTTGGGGTGTTACAGCTCTACCCCCCTTAAAAGAAATCTCGTCCTCGAGATTGGTGTTTCTAAGAAAACAATTCTGGAAATTGTGCCTTGAGCTCATCTTCCCATTCCCAGGTGGCTTCCTCTTCTGAGTGATGCTTCCACTGCACCTTGCACATCCGGATTCTTTTATTTCTGGTGAGGCGTTCCATTGTCTCCAAAATCTTGTATGGTTGCTCGGCATATGACAAATCCCCAGCTACATCCACTTCATTCATGGGTAACACCTCTTCAGGCGTCCTCAGACATTTCTTGAGTTGTGACACATGGAATACATTGTGCACATCCGATAGATGAACCGGTAACTCTAGTTGATACGCCACTTCGCCTTTCCTTTCCAAAACTTGAAAGGGTCCGACGTATCGAGGTGACAACTTCCCTTTCACCTTGAACCGACGAAGTCCTCTGATAGGGGACACCTTGAGATAAACATAGTCTCCCACGTTGAAAACGAGCTCTCTTCTTCGTACATCGGCATAGCTCTTTTGGCGTGCCTGTGCTATCCTCAAGTTGTTGCGAATCTTCCTCACCTTCGCCTCGGCTTCTTGTAGCACTTCTGGACCAAACACTTTACTTTCTCCTGTTTGGTTCCAAAATAGGGGAGTTCTGCACTTCCTTCCATACAAAGCTTCAAACGGTGACATCTTCATACTAGCTTGATAGCTGTTGTTATAGGAAAACTCCGCATACGGTAAGTTCTTGTCCCAACTCCTATTGTTTTTGAGTGCACATGCTCTTAACATATCTTCAAGGATCTGATTGGTTCTTTCCGTCTGCCCGTCAGTTTGGGGATGATAGGCAGAGCTGAAGTTCAGATGGGTTCCCATGGTTTCATGCAACTTCTGCCAAAACCTCGAGGTGAACTGTGTCCCTCGGTCCGACACTATCTTCTTTGGCACTCCATGGTAACACACGATCCTTGACATGTACAATTCTGCCAATTTGGATCCGCTGTAGCTTTCTTTCACGGGGATGAAATGAGCTACCTTGGTTAGCCTATCAATGATGACCCATATTGAATCATACCCGGATTGGGTCCTAGGCAATCCCACGACAAAATCCATGCTGATTTCTTCCCATTTCCATTCAGGCACTTTGAGTGGTTGCAATAATCCCGCGGGTCGTTGATGTTCTGCTTTCACCAACTGACATGTGTCACATAGGGCAACATGTTCCGCGACATCTCGCTTCATGCCATACCACCAATACCTGCTCTTGAGGTCCTGGTACATCTTCGTACTCCAAGGATGAATGGAATAGTCGGAATCGTGAGCCTCCTTCAAAATTAATTCACGGATCTCCTTTACTTCTGGTACACAGATCCTTTTCCCGTGCCACACCGTACCTTGTTCATCCTCTCTGAAACCTTGAGCTTTATTTTCCTTGATGAGTTGCCTGATTTCCTGTATCTTCTCATCATTCTTTTGGCCCTCGCGTATGTCTCGCTCGAGTGTGGAGTCCACTTCCATGGCGATGGCTTCACTACTATTTACTAGACATAGATTGAGCCTTATAACCTCGACCTTCAATTCTGCAGGCATGTCCTTCAAGCTCAACTTATTGACCTGCACTTTCCGACTCAAAGCATCGGCCACGATGTTTGCTTTCCCGGGATGATAGTTGATGCCCACATCAAAGTCATTGATTAACTCTAGCCATCTCCTTTGTCTGAGGTTGAGGTCTGGCTGTGTGAATATGTACTTCAAACTCTTATGATCCGTATATATCTCTGTCCTCTTCCCCATCAAATAGTGCCGCCAAATTTTCAACGCGTGTACCACTGCGGCTAGTTCTAGGTCATGTGTAGGATAGTTCTTCTCGTGCTTCCGAAGCTGCCGGGATGCATATGCCACGACATGTCCTTCTTGCATGAGAACACATCCCAACCCATTTCCAGAGGCATCGCAGTACACTGTGAAATTCTTCTGCATATCTGGCATAACCAACACTGGGGCTGTTGTCAATCTCTTCTTTAGCTCCTGAAAGCTCGTCTCGCACTGTGGCGTCCAGGTGAATGTGATTCCCTTCTCCAACAGTTTGGTGAGAGGTCTCGAGATCTTGGAGAATCCCTCAATAAACCGTCGATAGTATCCAGCCAATCCCAAAAAGCTTCGAACTTCCCCGACATTTTCAGGGGTCTTCCACTTCTGTATATCCTCGATTTTGGCGGGATCTACGGAGATTCCTCCCTCCGAGATTATATGTCCTAAAAAGGGAACTCTCTTCAGCCAAAACTCACACTTGCTCAACTTGGCATATAGTTGGTGTTCTCTCAGCCTCTGCAACATTAACCTTAGATGTTTCTCATGTTCTTCTTCATCTTTGGAGAAGACGAGAATGTCATCTATGAAAACCACCACAAATTTGTCCAGATATTCCATGAATACCTTGTTCATGAGATACATGAAGTATGCCGGGGCATTGGTTAGCCTGAAAGGCATGACAGTGTATTCATACAGTCCGTACCGAGATACGAAAGCTGTCTTGGGAATATCAGATTGCCTTATCTTGAGTTGGTGGTATCCCGACCTGAGATCAATTTTCGAGAACACACAAGCTCCCCTCAACTGATCAAACAAGTCTTCAATGCGAGGCAATGGGTACTTGTTCTTGACGGTTACCTCATTCAAAGCACGGTAATCCACGCATAACCTTTGGGTTCCGTCTTTCTTGGGCACAAATATCACCGGAGCTCCCCATGGTGAGGAACTAGGGCGAATATACCCCTTCTCCGTCAATTCTCTCAAATGATCCTTGAGTTCTTCTAGCTGCTTGGAGTCCATCCGATAAGGTCTCTTGTATATCGGGGCTGTTCCCGGTACTAGCTCAATTGCGAATTCCACTTCACGGTCGGGAGGCATACCTGGCAACTCCTCCGGAAAAACATCTGGATATTCCCTGATAGTCCTGATTTCCTCAACTTTCACCTCCACTTGATTTAATTTAATGTCCCTCCTAGGCTCGTGTATCGTTATGAACTTTACTCTTGTGCCACTAGGGTGAGTTAGTTCCACCGTTCTGGTCGAACAATGGATGATTCCTTTATGTTTGGTCAACCAATCCATACCCAAAATAATATCTATCCCTTGTGAATCTATCACTATGAGGTTAGCAGTAAATACTACCATATTAATGTCTAGGTTCACTTTGGGACACACTTGTCTTGTCCTTATTTCTCCACCTGGAGAGTTTACAACTAGCATATGGTTCATTTGTGTGGTTGCTAGGTCATGCTTCTTAACAAACCCTTGAGCAATGAACGAGTGGGTAGCACCAGAATCAAACAGCAGAGTTGCAAGGTGTAAATTGGCAGGAAACTTACCAACTACCACGTCAGGTGCCTCTTGTGCTTCCTCCATAGTGACGTGGTTCACCCGTCCTCTCATTACATTCTGCTGTTGTGGCGGCGCAGGCTTCTTCTTTGGGCATTTATGGGTGTAGTGCCCACTTCACCACAGCTAAAACATTGCACCCCAATCTTAGATGCCTGGCCTTTGTTGTCTTGGAGTTGGTTTGGGGGTCCTTGCACTGCAGGTCGAGGTGGATATGCGGGGCGAGGCTGCTGCACAAACTGACGTTGCGGCTGTGCTGGTGCTGCGGAAGGCCTGTAGTTTGGGTTGTACCCTCTTGGTGCTGAATAGGGTACCGCAGCACGGCTCGTCTGCCCCGTAGGTTGCTGCATCATACGTGGGCGGGTGTTGCTCCCTGAGGCTTGATGTGACCACCCGGCCTTCCTCTTATTCTCATTTTCCAGGGCCTTTAGCTTCCTTTCTACCACAAATGCTCTGTCCACCATCTTTTGGAAGCTTTCATACTCATTTGAGGACATTGCACACTGCATCTCTGCGGTAAGCCCTTCCACGAAACAATCTTGTTTCTGCTCATCAGTCTCTATGTCTCGTGGGGCATAACGGGATAGTTGAGTAAATTTAGTGAGGTATTCCCTCACCGTCATGTTTCCCTGCTGCAGTCCCAAAAACTCCTTCCTCTTGTTTTTGAGTTCACCTCTTGGGATGTAATGGTTGCGGAAGCTACGCTTGAACTCTTCCCAAGTGATGTTCTCAGGGTCATGATGGGCGGCCACGTAGGCGGTCCACCAATCAGCAGCAGGTCCATGCAATTGATGAGAGGCAAACAGCACCCTCTCATACCCTTGGCATTGTATGATCCTCATCTTACTTTCAATGGTCTTCAGCCAATCATCTGCCTCCAGAGGTTCAGCAGCACTTGCAAACTTTGGAGGTTGAGTTCCTAGAAACTCACTCAACCTTGGTTGGCGTGGTGCAGCTTGTGGAGGTGGAACTTGATGCAAGTTGGCCACCACTTGAGTCAAGTTCTGAATGAGCTGAGTCTGATTTTCCAGCATTTGGTGGAGGGGATCAACTCCTTCACGGCGACCACCCCGGTCCTGGCCTCCAGAAAGATGAGGGTTGCATGCCTCATCGTTGTTGTTGGCGGGGTTGGCAGCACGTCCTTTTCCTCTTCCGGCCATCTCGCAGAATCAACCAATGTTAATTTGAAAGCATTTAGTATCATCTTACTACTTTCATTTGTTTGTACTTTGAAGTGTTGAGGCTTTGTTATACTTTTACAAGGGTTCATATCTCACACCAAATAGATTCACTATTATTTCATGTGGGTTCACACACCAAAGCAAAACAATCTAAAGACGAGGCTGTGGACAATTGCTCATGGCTTCCACAACTCACGTCACACACCAAGCATTAACACACCATTAACTACGTAATGACTCGACTACTCGACATCCTTCTAATTTAAGGGAAAGGCTCTACGCTACTCGTTTTCTTGAGCTGGCTCCTCGGGATCTTCCTCATCATTTCGGCTGCCTTCTGACTCTGCTTTGGTTGGGGAGGCTGCTGGTGGAGAAGTGCGACGACGCCTGATCGCTCGGTGATCCGGGGAGTCAGGAGTCCATGTATCATTCACGGTGACACACAATTCATTCCCATCTCCTCTTTTCCTCGCCTTTAAGCAGGCTCGCAGCAACGCCTCCGTTTTCTTCAGGGTGTCCCGGACATCCTGAAGCTCTTGTTGACACTCCTGCAGTCGAGTGCTGAGCATAGCAGCATCCTCCAAGCACAAGTCCATGTGCTCATGGGAAGTCCATTGCTGCACTGGTGGGTACTTGTACTCCGTGGTACTACTCTCACGTTCGAGGACATACATGTACTCAGTTTTGTCCAAGTGGCGACGATAGATGTGACTCTGGCAGGTGATGGCCTCCTAGGTGACATCTTTCTCCGCATCGACCTGTGTTGCCCGACAAGCTGGAGAGTGGTGAATCTTAAGCAGCTGATTTTCGTGTATAATCCTCATCTCTGAGCTCCATTCTTCCCTCTTCTCACGGATGGTCCTGGTGGAGTTATAGTGGATAATTAGCTTGCCCGTGTTGCCGGCGGCTTCGAGCGTACGCCGAAGACGGCGCAATAAGCCTCCTACTGCCAATCTGTAGGAAAGGTACGTCACCGGACGACTCTCCTCTCTTTCGGCAAGGGCTACTACGGGAACTCTCCCTCCTGTGGACTTGCGAGCGGTGCGAATCATGCGAACCATCTAAAACAAAAATAATTTAAAATTAGGTTAGATAAACTCTCAAACAAAAAAAATCCTATTTTGAATGAAAGTTGGGGTAAGATGAAGAAAATGACTCCTTAAATAACACTTTTCAACCCACACCTTGGAAAATAGTTTTTAAGAAAATAGGGCCCTTAAATACGTCCATTTCTACCTAGGTCCACGTTCCTACGGGCAACCTTGGCTTTGATACCACCTCTGTCACACCCGGTTTTTCCGAAGAACAACCAAGTGAATATCACATGTATGCCGGGATCATTTTCTCATACATGTGATGACAAATAGTGAAGCATCATTTATTACAAGCCAGGTGTCGAATATAAGTAAGTCTTACATAGTAAATGTCTCGATGGACAATAATAAGTTCATCACAAGTAAATAAACTAGCAGCGGAATATTATTCTTTAGGGCTCCGTCACAGGCGTTGCCCGGGGGTCTCCATGAACCTAGAAACCTTCTTTGGGTCCAAAGTCTTGGTCATTATACACCACCTCATTGTCTTGACCTGAGCAGCAATATAAACCAACAAATATGCAAGTTTGAGTACCAAGGGTACTCAACAAGTGTGGGAAAATTATATCATGCATGGCTAGAACAAGGAGAGGTTGAACTCATGGTTAAAGCACTATGCAATTAATTCCTATCACCTTAGCTTTTTAAGCACCTACATTACTACATAGATGAAATGGTCCCAAGCTCCCATACCCTCTTCATAATCAAATAACCATAACATCATTTCCGATGTTAAGCTCCCCGCTTAACATTCTCAACTTCCAAAACCATCAATCCTCTAATCATGAATAAGTCTAAGCCGCTCTTGACCATGAGCACGGCTGTCATGACAGTTTTGACTCTGCAGAGTTTGTACCACTGTACCCACATGTAGTGATTTCATCCCCCGTTGCCGGGTGGACTAAAAGAACCTCCATTATGCCAGTGGCTACGAACCACATTCACACTTCCCAGGTGTGTAGCCAGGAGATCACTACGAAGCCTTTACAAAGGGATTCCCAACGAGCGTGGGCCCACTGAGGTTTCACCCCTAACAGCATACAAGAGGCTCCAACCCCGCTGCAGTGGCCCCCTCTTGAGCCTTGCGGTTCATATGGTAGTCCAGCTGACACCTATTCCCCGCACCATCCATCACACCCATACTACGCCGGGGATACACCTAATTAATTGGCCAAGCTGCCCCATCTCAGCATGTGGTTGGCACTGTAAAGCCAGGTTATATGCTCCATGAACCGGTCCTTAGGATCCAGGCAAGTACTAAACACAAACCCGAGTCTCGTGCACCCAGCACACAACCAAAACATCCAACTTGCCTTGATCCCTACCTCTACATAACTCATAATATCTCATTCAAGAGTATGGTAAAAATAAATTGATGATCTCATATCCGAAATATCCCATTCTAAGCATGGCTAAGCATATGCATAATAATAAATGACATGATAAAATAAATCCCAACCCAAGCTACAAGGAAACAAGGTGATGCAATTCTAGGGAAACTTCCTAGCATGGGTTTCATATTTAACTTGACAATGCAAATAATTCTATCTACACATCCTAGCATAGGATCAAAGTGGTCAAGGACACTTGCCTCCTTCTTGCTGCTCTTGAAATGGGTATTCCTGGTCTTGGAAAGGAATAACTCGCTCTTGAGCAGGTTCTACATCATACCATCACACATAGCAAAAGAAAAACAACAATCATAAGACATAGTTCACACTTCTACTTCATACAAACCACACATTCACATTTATGAAAGTTCTTTACCATGATATGTGTTGTGGTTACTTTATGTGTGTTGAGTTGTGGCTTGCATGCACTTTTAACCATGTGTATATATATGAGTTTCCAATAAATTTATACTTACATACTATATATATATATGAGTTTCCAATAAATTTCTTATATTCAACTACTACACCTTTTCACTACCAAGTGTGTATGAAAAGTATTTTTCTTCCCCATATGTGCCTTCATAATTTCTACCAACCCTAAACTGAACTCTTTGGATTTTAAAAACTCCATTTATCATTTACTAGTTGCTATATTTTCAGATTTATATTCCTATGCATAATTGTGTATTTTATTATGAAATTAGTAATACACATCATCTAAACAGAATAGGTTCTGTTCCTAAATAATTTAATAACATATTTTGACCTTTGCCTCTGATGTAAACTATTTCATAATTATTTTCCCTATTTTCTAAAACTATTTATTTCTTAAAAATGTGTCCCTAATTGTGAATAATAAATTAAACAGATTCAATTCAGTCCAAAATATGTTTTTATCTCACTCCAAAATTTCCTAAACACTGAGAAAGTCTTTAACTTAATTTTGACAATATGTTTGTCCCACTTTTTAATTTTTTTAAACACTAGTTACATATTCAATTTCCTAAATTAAATACTAAACAGGGCTAAAAAAATAAACTCACCCCACTACAGGGTCTATAATATTATTTTCAAATTTTCCAGGGGTCTAGCTACACTTATCAGAGGTGTTTTTCCTAATTTTTATTAAGTCCAGGGGCTAAAACTGATTTTTAAATGAATTTACATGATTTTCTGGAGTTCCAGGGGCTAGATCAGAAGTTTCCGGGGCTAGCTCTTATTTCCCGAGAATCCCAGGGGGTAGCACGTAAGATTTCCAATCTTTATAACGCGGGGCTGACGTGGACCGTCCGATTTTAAACCGACGGCCGAGATTATAACATCGAACCGGTACGCGGGGGTTTAAACCCTACCGTGCGATTTAAAATAAACGGCGCACAAGCGGCCACGTCGCTCTGATCGAGCGCGGGCGGCGCTGCCGGCGGCGCACGGCGGCGGGAAGCGGCAATCTCGCCGGAAACTTTCGGATGCTCGAGAATTCTGCCTAGAACTGTGATCTTATGGCATAGATCGGTAGAGGGGAGGTCGGGGATCTCACCTCGGGGGTTTTCTTGAGCTCGGAGGTCCTGGAAGGTGATCGGCGGCGAGGTCCAAGGCAAAACCACGGCGAAGCTCGTCGGCGCTGTTTTTACACCGCAAGTCACCGAGTTTTCTGCACCTGCAAGGTTCCCCGGAGGCGGTGGATCAAGACCAGCGAGTTAGATCGGAGTTTCCGAGCTTAGATCGGCCGGAATTCACCGGAGAAGTCTCGGTTCTCACTGGAGTAAAAATCATCGATCGCGTGGGAAAAACAGAACGGGGCCGGGGTTTTTATAGACGGGAGAGGGCGGCGGGGTGGTTTAGATCATGTCCGTTTCCTCCTCGAGCGAAATTCGGCTGTGATCCGCAGCAGTTCCGATCGGTTTGGATTCGGTGAGAGAGAGTCCGGCGCGGCGCGAGGTGGAAGACGAAGCCCGGGTGGGTCCCGCCTGTCAGCGTGAGAAAACTCGGGCGGGCGGCTGCGGGCTGGCGCGGGGTAAGTTGGGCCGGCTGGTGGGTTTCGGCCCACTGGCCGGTTTTTTTCTGTTTTCTCTTTTTCTTTTTCCATTTCTTTTCTGATTTGAGTTTAATTTGAATTCCAGTTTGAATTTGAATTTTTGCAAAACATGCAACACGTCCAAAAATTTTTAAATTCCCCTCTTAGCATGATTTAAGGTTTTGAATCAAAATTTTTGGGGTGTTACATGGGTCCACCAAGTTTCCCTCGCCTTATCCTCCCAACAATTATCTCCACTTTGGCAGGTGATCATTTCAAATGTCTATAATCAAATTTTTGGATCCATTCGCATAATTGATCACGCTTCCTCCGAATTCCAATCCAAATTTGAATTCCCACTCAGTTAAAGATCCTCTTTGAAAGGAATAGCAAAGGATCTTCAAATTCCTTCAAACTTTGCCTTCCCACTAAATTGAACCTGAGGAATTCAAGTGCAAAATCTGATTTTAAGTTGGCTACTGCAAATAGGAATTTTTTAACCACAGTTGGTATTCCTATTTTGAAATGACCACCTTTGAATTTAAGTAATGACCACCTTTGAATTTAAGTGAACAAATTGAGTTCAACATCGGAATTTACACTTCCTCTATACATGAGAGCTTTATACATGGTGTTTAACTCCCCATTGGTCCAACACATTCAAATGAATACTTGAACCCAGGTTGTTGAACCCCATGTACACCATCCTGTGTAACAAAGTTTTTGTAAGTCCCATTTTTCATGAACCAGAAACACAATGATGTTCAAACATCCGTTCCTTTGCATTTACATTTTTGGGACTTTTACATCCCCCCCCTTAAAAAGAATCTCATCCCGAGATTACAAAAGAAGAACGAGACGGAAGAGGTAATTCCATGCTGTACGATGACAAAAGTTCCGGATAGTTCATGCGGAGGTAATCTTTGTTTTCCACGTTGTTTCTTCCGTGGTATGATTACTCCACAGCACCTCGTAAAATCGTAATGTCTAGTTCCAGGTGTTCCGGATCCTTTCATCGATAGTCTGAACCGGTCGCTCGGTGGAGGCAAAATCCGGCTACAATTTGTTGATTTATTCGATGCGGGCAACATCGGTAAATTTGTGGCACTTCCACAGCTGTGACACATGAAATATGTCGTGAACACCAGCAAGGATTGACTGTAGTTCCAGCCGGTAGGCTACGGGTCCGCACTTCTTCGTGATAGTAAGTGGACCTAAATATCGGGGAGCAAATTTCCCCTTTACATCAAACCGGTGAATTCATTTCATCGGAGACACACGAAGATAAACATGTTCTCTGACGTCAAATGCCATGGTCTACGCCTTTGATCAGCGTAGCTTTTCTGTCGAGATTGTGCAGCCTTCAAGTTCGCTAGTCTTAACCGAACTCAGTCAACGGTTTTGTTGACTAATCAACCCCGAACAATACTCTTTCACCGTACTCACACCACTTCAGCGGTGTGCGACATTTCCGGCCGTAAAGAGCTTCATATTATGAGGTATAACTATACGGTCTTTAAACCATATAGTATCCTCATTGTCCTTCCGGAAACCTCATATCTCCGTTGTCTATTCTTCTCCGTGTGAGACATACCCTTATGTAACACCCTCAGTTTCACTACCATGCATTGCATACATTTTTCATATAGAGAAGCATTTGAAAAAAAAGTAGAAATGGAGAGAGAAACATAGAAATGGAGAAAGAACCATAGAAATGGAAAAAAGAACCATAGAAATGAAGAAAGAACCATAGAAATGGAGAAGGGAACATAGAAATGGAGAAGGGAACATAGAAATGGAGAGAAATGGAAATAAGATAGCTGAATTGAGCCATCCCAAATTTCCCCCAAATTTCCCCCAAATTTCCCCACCAAATTTCCCCAAATTTTTCCCAAATGTCCCCAAATTCCCCAAAATTTCCCTATGGGGAATTCCCCCCCACATTTGGGGGTAATTTTCCCCAAATTGGACGCAGCCTTGAGGTAAGGGAAGCCCTAGGATCTTTGGTTGAGTCCCAACTTGACTAGGATTCTTTGATCGAGTCCCAACTTGACTAGGATTCTTTGGTTGAGTCCCAATTGGACTAGGACTCTCCTTTCCCCCCCCCCCCCTTATAAATACAACCCCAGCACCCCCCCTACACCTTTGACCGCAGCCCCCCCCCAACTCACCGAGTTGAGCCCCCCCCTTGCCGGAGTTTGGTCGCCGTCGAGCCCCGCCGATGAGCCCCGATGTCGAGCCGCGCCGTCGAGACCCGCCGTCGAGACCTGCCATCGAGACCCGCCGTCGAGCCCCGTCACGCCTCGCCGTCGCCGGGGAAGAAGCCCGACAATCTTCCCTACCACAATTCCCCACAGAAAAATCCCCCGCTGCTGCCGTTGCTAGGAGGAAGGCCCTGCCACAAGGAGGAAGTGAGGTAGCTCTTCATTACCCATCTTACGACATCGCCGCTGTTTCTACGCATCCGTTTTTTTCGCCCCCTTCGAGCAGAAACTTTTTCATGTGGACAGATCGTGTTTTGTTCAATTTTTGACGGTGGAATTGATCTAGATCTTGTATCAATATCATCACCATGTACACACTTGATCCCTACACCCTTGTTCATCATAAAACCCCATGAAAGCCCATTAAAACATGCAAGAACACGTACAAACTGGTTTTATAAAACTGCACTATAGGATCTGCATTCATCTACCCCATTGCATCTTGAGTAAAGTTTGTACATGATGATTGATTGCCGTAAATTTTGTACGTGCGTGGTCGTGAGTAGAAAGACAAGCTCAAGAGGTCGTCTATGAGGAACTACAGCACCAAGACTTCGAGACGCTTGAGCAACACGAACCACGGGAGCAAGGCAAGTGCCCCTTGACCATATTGATCCCATGTTTTGAAACTGTTTTGTTTGCGAAAACTTGTATGCTTGAGTCAACTTCATGGGACACCCTTTTATAGGAGTTTACTAGTTTTGTTAACCATCCTTGTCTCCGGGAAAGTTTATGAGTCGGGTATGGTCATTTTTCCTTTTTGGTTCGCTTAATTTATGGGGTACGGGAAGCTGAAATAAAACATGGTTAGCTACTGCACTCATATGAATAATTATGATGAGAACTTGATGATGATGTTAATGAGCATGGAGTCGGAGAGATCTAGGCAAGCTTAGTTCGTGGATGCTACTGAATGAGATAGTGTTTTACTTGCCGTAGACCTAAAGACCAGTTCATGCGAGCACATGCCAAGAAAACAGTGCCACCACAAGGCCAAATATGGGTGCGGCTTAGCTGACTAATTAGGTGTGTTGCTAGCTTGTTATGGACCATTGGATGGCGCGGGGAATGGGAGTCGAGAGGGAGTGCCCTGGGAACTGCATGGCATAAGAGGGGGCCCGTGGGTGGGAGAATGGATATTCGAGCATGCCAGTGAAACCTCAGTGGGTCCGTACATCCTAGTAGTCCCTTTGTAAAGGCTATTTTTGTGACCTCTTGGCCATACACCGATGGTATTGTACTGGTATAATGGAGGTTCTTTCTAGTCACTGACGGGTGACAAAATCACGAACTTGTGGGTAAAGTGGTGCCACCTCTGCAGAGTGTAAAACTATCATGATAGCCGTGCTTCCGGTCACAAGCACCTGGCCAACTTCCATGATTATAGGCAAAATGGGTATGGATATTTGGGTATGGTCATTGGGATTGGTTTTGGGACTATTTTGAGTCATGACAATGAATTTGGTTTTGGTTATATGAATATGAGATAGTTATGAATATTTATGAGTATTAGATGAACTTGAGAAAGATTAATGGCTGGTAGAGACATGATAAATTGTGAATTATGATGAAGGAATGTTGATGAATAACCTGGTTATGATAGGATTAAACTCACCTAGAAATAGTTGCTGTTTTTACCATGTTTATGAAATAAAATTTGCTTGCTGCAATGAGCCTTTTTATTGCCTACCTTGTTGTAAGCTACATGTCATACTTTTCCCGCACTTGCTGAGTACGACATGTACTCACCCTTGCATTCCCACATATACATCAGCAACAGGAGAAGAGTACTTCGAGGAACATGTGGAGTATTAGGCGCGCGAACTACCGTCAACATGCCTGTGGAGTTGAAGTTGGAGCCTGCTGTTTTAGCCATTTTCCGCTGTCGTTTAGAGTCTTCCGCTGCTAAATAAGTTGGATATTCATGAGTGAGACATTGAGTCATTATAATAAAGTACTTAAACACTATTTATTTGTGGTTATATTCTGAATTCAGTTTGTGGATTACATGTGTATGTGTGATGAACATCCTGGGCACACATATGCATTCACTTGGTTCTATTTTTGTAACCGGGTGTCACAAATTGGCATCAGAGCCACGTTGACTGTAGGACGCAAGCCTAGGTAGAATGGACACTCTAAAACACATAGGAACACCCCTCTAAACTGTTATTTTCAAAAATTTCATGCTGCTACACTTTACTTGTCAATTCAGCCACTGCAAAGTGCTATTTTCAGCCCCTCTTTTCTTCTTTTCTTGTGGGCAGCCACACTTTCTGTTTCCTTGCTTCATAGATTCTGAAGTTTTAGAATTATTTCCTTCTTCTCTAAAGACTCTCATGTCTTACTTAGCAATGCCGGTCACTAGGAGCACATCACGCATGAGAACTCGTCCACCACCACTTGGGAGTGCACTTAACCCCATTGAGGTGTCCGATGGACCATATTGGGAGGAGGTGAAGATGAAACCTCATGATGAAGATGAAGTCAATAGCTCTATGTATGAGGAAGAGGATCCGGAAGAGGTGGAACCATTCGAAGATGACATGGAAGATGATCCACAAGAACGGCACTGGTACGCATCTCAAGAGGAGTTTCACGCGGGCTTACACCCCGTGGAGCCTCATGAAGCTATGTCAGATGGAGATGAATAAGAAGAGAAGCCACCCCCTGCTGAGGCCGAGAATGAAGGTGATGAACGGGCCAACCGTTCAGTTCAAGAATTCCGGTCCGATGGAATAGAAGGAGGGCACATATCCAAGGAGCTTAAAGAGTTTCTTGATTGGCGCAGCTTATGGGCCTGTTTGGCACAGCTTCTGAACCAGCCTTTTTATAAAAATAAGCTGCGGGTGTACCAAACAGTCAGCTCCTCCAGCAGCTTATTAGTTCAGCTGCTTCTCAGAATAAACTAAAAGCAGGATATAAGTTTAAGCTGCTGTTCACCAGCTTTTCAGACAAGGTGCTTTTTTAACAAGTTTAAGCCGTGCCATACAGGGCCTATACCCGGAATATCTTCTCAAGAAAGTCCCTCGTCTCGGACATGAAGAGTGGAAGGCTGAGAGAACCATCCTATCTAACGGTGTCACCCGGCACTTCGCACCCACATGGAGAGCTACAAGGGCAGAAGCTATTGATGATGCTGCATGGGATGCACTCACCGGACTGTGCTACGCTTTCCGTGAGCAGCTTGAGCACACTACTTTTGGGATGCACCCTTATCGGAAGAGTGGTACGAGATCATTGGACCCCATGAAGGAGCTCTTTCCAACCCACAAACTGCTGAGAAGTCTCATAGGTTGCTCGTAGAGTTAGGAAACCGCTATGCAAGCGCACAAGAAGAGATCCGTTACCTCCGCAAGAAGCTGTATTTGCTGGAGAAACAGGAGGAGACTCGTGCCAATGCGGGAGTAAATGGAGCACCAGCATCATCTATCCCTACATGGACTGCCAACTCACCATGGCGTGCGCCCATGTATGGACCACCGCCGTCACACGGCAAGAACAGCACCGTTTCTCACGATTAAGTTTAGGTTCCCATTGAATAAAGCTGTAATAGGAACATTTAGATCGTAGTAGATTGAATAAGAGTGGTGTGCTGAAATTTTTGTGATGATTGCTTGATTTGTGTGCTGGTGTGAGTTGTGGGACGCTTCGGCGGATATCCAAATCCACACATAGTGGAGAGATGTGAGATGCTTCGGCACATGTTCACAATATCATATAGGCTGAAATTAATAAAACAAGGTGATTAGTTCATACCCCTTGATGCATATAGTTGGGAAATCGCTTCTTTAAAATCTGAATTCTAGCTCCTACTAATATAATATGTCCGAAAGTAAGACTTAAAATAAGGGGGGGTAGACTTTCTTGCCAACTTTATTGTCTTGGATTCCCAAGGGATTGATATAATACTTAGAATGGATTGGTTAAGCAAGCACAACGGAATGATTCAATATGCTCAGAGGATCATGCAGTTGACGAGTGAGCACGGTACTCGTATTGAGTTCCAGGCAGCTCAACCTACAACCGAGAAGACAGTGCTGAACCACATTAAAGAATCAACATTGGAAAGCATTCCGGTGGTTCAAGAATATTCAGATATGTTCCCGGAAGAACTTCCAGGTATGCCACCAGATCGGGACATTGAATTTGCCATTGATTTAGTACCCGGAACTGCACCTATAGCGAAGAGGCCATATATGATGCCTGCTAATGAATTAGTGGAGCTCAAGAAGCAAATTCAGGAGCAGCTAGAAAAGGGTTTTATACGCCCAAGCTCGTCACCGTGGGGAGCCCCCGCGCTCTTCATGGACAAGGAAGATGGAACCCAAAGGATGTGTGTGAACTATAGGTCTCTCAATGAAGTGACGATCAAGAATAAATATCCGCTGCCCCGTATAGAGGACCTATTCGATCAAATGAATGGTGCCCGAATTTTCTCCAAGATTGATCTTCGATCGGGATACTTCCAGCTGAAGATTAAGCCCTCCGACATACCCAAGACTGCATTTCGAACACAGTATGGTACGTATGAATATACCGTTATGTCTTTTGGATTAACGAATGCACCCGCATACTTTATGTACCTCATGAATAAGGTCTTCATTGAGTACATGAACAAGTTCGTCGTGGTTTTCATCGACGATATCATGGTGTATTCAAAAAGCGAGAAAGAACACTTGAGGTTGACGTTGCAGAAACTGCGAGATCATCAATTATATACCAAGTTCAGCAAGTGTCAATTTTGGCTAAAGGAGATATCGTTCCGAGGCCACATCATATCCGAAGGAGGAGTATCGGTTGATCCCGGAAAAGTGAGGGATGTTTTGAAGTGGAACCAACCGCAGAATGTGAGAGATATTTGGAGTTTCCTTGGGATGGCTGGATACTACTGCTGATTCATCAAGGATTTCTCCAAAATAGCGAAGCCTATTACTGAATTGCTGATGAAAGGGAAAGCGTTTCAGTGGACCCAAGCGTGCCAATACAGCTTTGAGGAGTTAAAGAAGAGATTAACAATAGTGCCGGTCTTAGTATTGCCGGACGTGAGCAAGAGTTTCGATATATATTGTGACGCATCAAGACAAGGGCTCGGATGTGTGCTCATGCAAGGAGGCCAAGTGGTAGCCTATGCATCGGGACAACTAAAGAAACATTAGCTGAATTACCCCACACACGACTTAGAACTTGCAGCCATGGTACATGCCTTGAAGATTTGGAGGCATTATATCCTTGGCCACCGATGTGAGATCTATACGGATCACAAAAGCCTCAAGTATATATTCACACAAACGGGTCTGAATTTGAGGCAACATCGACGGTTGGAACTCATCAAGGATTATGATGTTGGAATCAACTATCACCCCAGAAAGGCCAATGTAGTAGCTGATGCGTTGAGTCGAAAGGGAGCATGTCACCAACTCACGATTCAGGAGCTGCCACCTGTAAAAGCCCCAAGTCAGCATGTTAGCTCCTTAGTAGAATTTAAATTTGCGGGGTCAAATTGAATTGTAACTAGGGTTTCAAATTCGATATTTTGACAAAGGAATTAAACCCGGCAATTCAAATGCGAGCACAAGTGAGGTTTAACCCTCCGCTATTCAAATTCAGTTTGTAGAACGTGCTGCAAAAATTTGAATTCAAAATATTGAAACCAATGTTGTGTGGTGGGACCCGCACGTCATTGGAACGGAGAATCCTCAGTTTTCTTTCTCTGCTAGCTCGCCACCGAGGCAGCCACCGAGCTGCTGCTCGTGACTTGCTCCCGAAGGCAGGAAAGTCCACAGTTTGTTGAGCCTTAGCCACGAGCTGCACAACTCAATTGGCTTTCTCTGCCTCACACGATCAACTCCCAGCTCCTCGCTCCCTCACACACGCAACAGAGAAAACCTCCGCCGGAGCCCGCTTTCTCTCGGCTCCCGTCGCTGATTGTTTTCCGGTGTGTTTGACGCCGGTAGAGCTGCCCAGGAGCTGCGCACATCGGTCCTCTACCTCCCCAACCCGTCCTCAGCTCGTGCCCGACCTTCTCCGATCGGTGGCAACCCGTTCTTCCTTCAGGAAAAACAGAGCGATGCCACCTCATCGGCTACACGTCGTCCGGCTGTCTCCGAGCCTCCCCGGCGCGAGCAAAACCACACAAAGGTGCGCCACAAAGTCTAGCTACTCCTCCCGCGGTCCTTTTGCTCTTCCCCATCGCCGGCTAGCCGGAATTCGCGTTCTACCGCCGGAGCACGTGAAGAACCGACTCTAGCAAAGTCGTGAAATTCGCCTAAACCGCTTGACCATCCGTTCTACAATTCAAACCACAGCTGCAACAACGTTATATGCAGCCGCAATATTCTGTTCCTCAAGCGTTCGTGCCGCAACAGAATGCACCCAGTGTCCGTACTCAGAGTAACATAGAACCGGATGAGAAACTGTGTTTCATGTGCGGTTATTTGGGTCACATCAGCAGGAGGTGTCCAGAAAGGATACGGCACAGAGGAAATGCACCAGATCCAGGTATAAATCAATCCCGTGCTCAGTTCCAAGGAACAGCACCAAAGTCCGGGTGCATATATTGTACAGCTCTAGAGGATGTGCCGGAAGGTGCACCTGTGCTAGCTGGAACGTTCACACTCAGTGAACTTCCTGTAGTGATTTTATTCGACTCTGGAGCCACACACAATTTCATCAGCAGATTATTTGTCTGCAAAGCTGAGCTCTCCACCACTACACCGAAAGATCACTACCTTATCAGCTCACCCGGTGGAAACATAGCTGCTAATGAAGTAGTGATCAAAGCACCCCTGTGCTTAGGTGGAAAATTATACTCCACAACCCTCATTGTGTTAGAGGGGCAGAAGATCGATGTGATCTTAGGAATGGTGTGGATGAACTACCATGGGGCTGTTCTTGACATCGGTCCACGGATTGTTCGCTTGGACTCTCCGTTCTACGGTCCTCAAACACTCATACTTGAAGATGTGGAGACTGAAATGTCAGTTGCGTACCACAGTGTGACCATGAAACTGGAGGATATTCCAGTGGTCCATGAGTACCCACATATGTTTCCCGACGATCTTCCAGGGATGCCGCCTGAAAGAGACGTGGTATTCAAGATCGAGTTAGCACCGGGAACCACACCGATATCTCGGAGGCCGTACAAAATTTCTCCGAAGGAATTAGCTGAACTGAAAGAGCAGCTAAAGGACTTAATGGACAAAGGATTCATCAGGCCAAGCTCATCACCATGGGGCTGTTCGCCCTCTTTGTGAAGAAAAATGATGAATCGCTATGGTTATATGTGGATTATCGGCCGCTGAATGCAGTGACGATCAAAAATAAATATCCACTGCCGCGGATCAATATTTTATTTGATCAGTTAGTGGGTGCCAAAGTATTCTCCATGATGGACTTGAGGTCCGGTTATCATCAGATAAAAATCAGAACGGAGGATATACCGAAGACGGCCTTCTCGACTAGATACGAGCTCTATGAGTATCTAGTCACGTCTTTCGGGCTAACGAATGCACTCGCACATTTCATTTACCTGAATTCTGTATTCATGCCAGAGTTGGATCAGTTCGTCGTGGTTTTCATCGATGACATTTTCGTATACTCCAAATCGGAGGAAGAGCACACCAAACATCTCCATTTTGTGCTCCAACGCTTACGAGAACATAAGCTGTATGCCAAATTCAGCAAATGTGAATTTTGGATCAGCAAGGTACCGTTCTTAGGCCACATTATATGAGCGGAGGGTGTTGCCGTAGATCCAACATAAGTTGAGAAAGTTTTGATGTGGGAGTCTCCGACATCCTTTCATCAAATCCGTAGTTTTCTAGGACTAGCGGGCTACTATCGGAGATTTATTACCCGCTTTTCGAAGGTTGCTAAGCCCATGGCAGAATTATTGAAAAAGAGCAGCAAGTATGTATGGACGGAGGCATGTGAAGAGGCATTTCAAACCCTGAAGAAACATCTCACAACGGCACCGGTTCTAGCCCAACCGGATACAACAAAACCATTCTATGTTTATTGTGATGCCTCAGGCATTGGACTTGGCTGCGTCTTAATGCAAGATAGACGCGTGATCGCGTATGGATCTTGTCAACTCCACAACTATGAGCAGCACTACCCTACTCATGACCTAGAACTAGCTGTAGTGGTGCTCGCGTTGAAAATGTGGAGGCACTACTTACTCGGAAATTTAGTGCACCTCTACACCGACCATAAGAGCCTCAAGTATATATTCACTCAGAATGATATCAATATTAGGCAGTGGAGATGGTTGGAATTAATCAAAGATTATGAGCTCGAGATTCATTACCATCCGGGTAAAGCTAACGTGGTGGCTGATGCGCTCAGTCGTAAGTTCCACGTGAATAACATGTCAGTTGTTCCGGATAAGGAAGAGGAACCAAGTTTGAGAAAGGTTCCATATGGGGCATTGTATAATCTTGCTCTCGTGCCTACCATTAGAGAGGAGATTGTACAAGACCAAAAGAGAGATAAAGGAATGCGGAAAATCCGAGCAAGAATCAAAGAGGATAAGATGAAATGTTTTCGGGAAGATGATCAAGGTTGTGAGACCTGGTGTGCTGAATACATTGGCAATTAGGATAAAAGTTAGCATTAACATTCAAAGTTTTGAATATTGCCAAAACATTCTTCTGTGGCAAGGTCCGACAAGTTCTTTGTTAGGTCCGCCAAGTGTTGGCAAGGTCCGACGCAAGGTCCAGAGAGCTCCTGCAAGGTCCGGAGAGCTTCTGTGAGGTCCGGAGCTTGTTTTTAGGGAGCTCCCGTGAAGTTCAACTCGTAGAACTAGAGCGTCTTGTTTTTTGCTTTTAACTCGTAATATTTCAAACTTGCTTTATGGGAAGGTTTTCTTAGTCTTAATTTGCTAAGTTTTTGGTGTGTTTTGGTGGTTATGGCTGTTATCATTTGATATGGTTTGCAACATGCTTATGTGACGTGCTCATGTAAGGTGTTGTGGTTTTTGAACTAACGTGAGTCAAGTCGAGGACTTGTGCTCGGAAGAATTGGTTGTTTATTCATGTGCAGGTGTTGCTTGAGTTCAAGACATGGCTGGTGACGGGATCCTTGGACTAGTCTCAGGGAGGAGATGAGGTTCCAACAACCAAGTTCGGGAGGAGCTGTGGTTGAGTTGATCGGGAGGTCGCGCAGCATGTTTGGATCAAGGGCACTGCATAGGAAGGTTGCGTGTACGTCGTTGGAAGGTGTTTGCACGTGTGCAAGGAGTGCATGGACGTGGCAACATTGTTCCAAGGCGTGATGAAGAGAAGTGGACGTAAAGAATTGGTCGGAAAGGTCCAACCGGCTGGATTGCGTACTCAGGCTGAGGCTGAGTCGGATGTGGCTCAAATATGGAAGATTTGAGTTGGTTATGATAGGATTTCGTGCTAGGCACGAAGTTGAGTTGTTTTAGGAATGTTTAGGACGTTCCTAAGGTGTTTGGAAGTCTCACGATTGCTTCTATCTGCGAATAGGAGAGTCCTGAGCAGTTATGGTAAGTTAGGATACGAGTCCAATTAGGAGTAGGAGTCCTAGATTGGATTGTTTAGCCTGAGGGCTGGCTATAAAAGCAAGGGAGGCCAGAGCTCTCGTGGGTAGAGAACTTTGGGCTGTTCCTCTTGTGTTTCTATTGAATAAAGTTCATAGTTTCGAGGAGCTTTTGTGCCTTGTTCGTCCGACTTGTTTTTCGTCAAGTCTTTCTCGCCGAGTTTCTGGACAGACCGACATTGCTTTGGTGTTTCGTTCATAACTCGAGTTTTACAGATCCGATTGACGTGATTCTTTTTGGGTTGTCTTGACAACTCAATTATTCATCATATGTGAAATTTTCACGAGCTTAGGATCTGTAGTTTTCTAGATACACGAGTTTCTTTGCAGCATTGCAGATCTATTTTATATCGGGTAGAACAGATTGATCTTCGTTTAATGTTTTGATCGTATCTCAAGTTTTACTTCATGTTTTCAAGTGATTCTTGTTGCATTAGATCCGTGACTTGATTCTATACCTCTCTACTTGATTTGTCACGGTTGAACACGTTTGAAAACACTTGCACACATGGTTTCTTTAACCGATTGATTTTTTGCTGAGGGGTTTTTGTTGTTTCCGCTGCGAAAAGTTTTAATCTACCATTCACCCCCCCTCTGGTAGCTTTTCACGTGCTCTTCGATCCTAAAATTGGTATCAGAGCCAAGGTGCTCTAATCTTTGTGATTTGCACGTGTTTTGACTAACCATCATGGAGAAGTACTCCGCAAAACCTTGTGTGTTCAATGGCATCGATTTTCAGTTTTGGAAGGCGCAGATGGAGGACTACATACAGGCGCAAGGCTTCGCCATATGGGAAAAGGTCTACCAGAACTTCGATGTACCACCCAACGATCAAGTTACGGCTGTGAACATAAGAGATGTTGACAACAACAACAAGGCTCGCAACTTGATCATCCAAGGATTGACTCAAAGCAACTTCGACCGTGTTGCACACCTCCGATCTGCATATGATGTTTGGAAAGCTCTTTGTGACTACCATGAAGGATCCAATACGATCAAGGTGGTAAGGCAAGATATGTTCAAGAAAGAATACATGCGTTTTGAGATGCAACCCGGTGAGTCAATTGACAACCTTTTTGCTCGCTTTAATAAAATTCTCAGCAACTTGCGTAGTGTCAATGTTAACTTTTCAGATGCTGAAAATGCTAGACAATTGTTAGGAGCATTAGATATGTCAATTTGGGAGATGAAAGTTACATCTATTCGTGAATCTACTGTCATGAGTTCTCTTACTTTAGACGTGCTTTATTCTAAATTGAAAACTCATGAAATTGACATCATCTCACGTAAAAACCCCAACAAGTCTATTGCATTTGTTTCGCAATGTGACATGTCTAGTTCTAGTCAATCATCATCTAGTGGTGCACTCTCTTTGCTGTCCTCTCTAACCCTTGAACAGATTGAAGAGTTTTCAGAGGAGGAGCTTGCACTCATCTCTACTCGGTTCTCAAAAGCATTGCAAAATGTGAGAACTAGAAGGAGAGGAAGCTCCGGACCTCAACGATGTTTTGAATGTGGTAAGACAGGACATTTTCGTACTGAGTGCCCTAACCTTTCAGGTCCGACTTCACGTGAAGAAAAGCAAACAAGGCCGAAGAAAGCGTTTGCAAATAATAAGAAGAAGAAAGATTTATCAATGCGCAACATAGTGCATAGTATGATCTCTGCACTTCAAGATTTCGGCTCAAGTGATGTGGACACCGGTAGTGATGAAGATGAAGAAGCTATGGTAAATATGTGCTGCATGGCGAGCAAGTCAAGTTCAAGCTCCGAGGAGGCAGAACACAACAGCGATGATGAAGAGGTATGTCCCACTTGCGAAGAAATGTGTGATGCTATTTCTCGTGCCACTGTTATATTAAAGAAAAAGGATAAAAAACTTAGGAACAATGCTGTTAAAATTGAATCACTAGAATCTGAAATTAATCATTTAAAAACATTGATTCCTAGTGATGATTCTTGTTCCTCATGTGATTTGATTTATGAACAATTATCCTCTTTAAGAAGTGCACACGCATCTACACTTGATAAACTTGAACTTGAAATTGAAAAGAACAAAGAGCTTGCTGCACTTAATGATAAAAATTTGAAAGATGCTTGTTGTTCTACAATTGATTTGCATTGTTCTTCATGTGATGATCTGAATAAGAAACTAAATGATGCTATGAATGGGATTTCTATTTTGAACAATGCTTTACGTGTGCATGAAGTTAAATATTGTTCAAATTGCAAACTAAAAGGAAAAACTTCATGTGAAAACTGCTTTGATCTGTCCAATAAACTTGATGACATGCATAGGACACTAGATCGGTTTTCTAATGCAAATAAGAACCTAAACTTGCTGCTGAATTCTTCTAAGTCTTGTAATGATAAAACTGGTTTAGGTTTTAATTCTCATGCTCATGCTAAGGCACACCCACCTAAAGTTGTAAAGTCATTAGGAAGCGGTTTGATTCAAACAGCTCCTAGACAAAAAGAGGTGATTTTCAAATCTGCAGGAGTACTGTCCCATTCGGGTTCTAATAAACGTGTTGCTTGCTCATCTAGACATGATAATAAGGTTATTTTTCATTGTACCTACTGTGGTAGAGATGGTCATGTCATGGATTTTTGTTATAGACTAACTAAACACGATAAGAAACAAAGAATACTTGCTAGATCACATAACAACCAAGCAAAATCTGCTAGACCGAATGTTCGGAGCTTGCAACCTGCTGTAATGAGTCAAAAACTTGCTCCCGGACCTACTGTTTTTTGTGCTACATATAACACATCTTCTAAGTCTGTAGTTGGGAACAAAAATTTTCGATGTTTGGCTCATAAACCTGCTGTACCTTCTCAGCTTTCGCGTGTTATTCCTGCTAGACGTCGTGTGACTCAGTACTGGATTCCTAAAAGTCTTTTAACTAACCCCAGTATTGAGTCATCGACGTATTGTGCTGCTGTGTAGGTTTCACGTTTGAGGAAGGAGAACATTTGGATTGTGGATTCAGGTTGCTCACGCCACATGACCGGTAACAAAGAATGGTTATCCTCTCTCTCTTTTGTGTCACGTGTAGAAAATGTTACTTTCGCCGATAACTCTTCTACTTCCATAATTGCTAAAGGTTCGATTAGAGTAAACAATCTCTACACTTTGAAAGATGTGGCACTTGTTAAAAAATTGAAATACAACTTTCTTTCGGTTTCACAATTGCTAGATGAAAATCTAGAGGTTAGCTTTGCTAAAAATTGCTGCAAGGTTGTAGATTCAAAAGGTGAGCTTTTGTGTAACATGTCTAGGTTTGGAAGAGTTTTTAAAGCTTATTTTGATTTGTCAACTTCTAAGCATCGGTGTCTAGTTGCTAATGATACAAAGGATCTATATTTTTGGCATCGTAGACTTGGTCACATAGGCTTTGATCATCTCACTCGTGTTAGTGCTCTCGATCGCATACGTGGGCTGCCGAAGCTTAAAAAGGACAATGATATTGTGTGCTCTTCTTGTAGACATGCTAAGTTTGTTGCAGGTTCACATGCTCCTCTCACAATGACCATGACAGCTGAACCGGGACAACTTTTACATCTTGACACAGTAGGTCCGGCACGTGTTCAATCCTTCGGAGGTAAATTGTATGTGCTTGTGATTGTTGATGATTATTCCAGATATTCTTGGGTTTATTTTATGGCATCTAAGAATGAAGCTTTTAGTCATTTTAGAACTTTATTTCTTAGATTATCTATTGATCACTCAGGATCATTAAAAGCAATTAGAAGTGATAATGGAACTGAATTTAAAAACCAATCCTTTGATCACTTTTGTGCTGAAAATGGAATAGATCATCAATACTCTTCACCCTATGTACCACAACAAAATGGTGTCGTAGAAAGAAAGAACAGGACCTTAGTTGAGATGGCTAGGACTATGCTTGAGGAATATAAAACTCCTAGGAAATTTTGGGCTGATGCAATTGCAACCGCTTGTTATGTCTCAAATCGTGTTTTCTTGCGTGCTAAGCTTGGAAAAACCCCATATGAGCTCCGGTTTGGACATAGGCCTAGTGTTACACACTTTAGGGTTTTTGGTTGCAAATGCTTTGTTAAGAAACATGGTAATCTTGATAAATTTGAAGCTAGATTTGTTGATGGCATGTTTCTTGGTTATCCATCTCATACTAGAGGCTACCGTGTGCTTTTACTTGACACTAACAAAATTGTGGAGACTTGCGAGGTTTCTTTTGATGAAGCTAGCCCAAGTACTAGCTCCGATATTGCAGGTCCGGATCCATATCCGCAGGGGAGAGTATTTTTATTGAAGAAGATGAAGAAGTGGTGCTGCTGCCCGAAAACTCGGAAGTAAATAACGATCAAGCTGCTGATTTTGCACCACAACCAGCACCAACAGTCACTACTGCTGGTTCGGATCTTCCTCAATCAACAAGCTCTCCTAATCAAAGGTTCGAACATGAAGACGAAGGTGCTTGTGAAGTGTCTACTCCCCTCCGAGTACTCAAAAGTCATCCTCCACAACAAATCATTGGAAGCTTGCATGAACGAGTCACTCGGTCCAGGTTTTGCGATCCAAACTCTCATGCTCATTCTTCTTTTGTTGCTTCTTTTGAACCCAAGGATATATCACACGCACTCACTAATGAATCTTGGATTAATGCCATGCAAGAAGAGTTAGAAAATTTTGAAAGAAATAATGTTTGGAAACTTGTACCTCCACCTCAAGGTCACACATTAATTGGAACTAAATGGGTATTTAAAAATAAGCAAAGTGAGGATGGGGTTGTGGTTAGGAATAAAGCTAGGTTGGTTGCTCAAGGTTTCACTCAAATTGAAGGTCTAGATTTTGATGAAACATTTGCTCTTGTTGCTAGATTAGAAGCTATAAGAATTTTATTAGCATTTGCTGCATCTAAAGGTTTCAAGTTATATCAAATGGATGTTAAAAGTGCTTTTCTTAATGGCTACATAGAGGAGGAGGTTTATGTTAAGCAGCCACCGGGTTTTGAAAATCCAAATTTTCCTAATCATGTTTACAAACTGTCCAAAGTCTTGTACAGTCTAAAACAAGCCCCTAGAGCATGGTATGATAGGTTAAAAACATTCTTACTTGAAAAGGGGTTTACCATGGGCAAGGTTGATAAAACTCTTTTTGTACTTAAGCATGGCAATGACTCATTATTCGTTCAAGTGTATGTGGATGATATTATCTTTGGTTGTGCTTCTCATGATCTTGTGTCCAAGTTTTCAGCTATGATGAGTTCAGAATTTGAGATGCGTATGATGGGAGAACTCACATACTTTTTGGGACTGCAAATCAAGCAAACAAAAGAAGGAACTTTTGTGCATCAAACTAAGTATACAAAGGACCTTCTTAAGCGCTTCAACATGGACAAATGCAAGCCTCTTCGGACACCAATGGAAACAGCAACAACACTTGAACTTGATGAAGATGGTGACCCGGTCGATAAAAAAGAATACAGAAGTATGATTGGATCACTTTTGTATCTCACGGCGTCAAGACCAGACATACAATTCAGCGTATGTCTTTGTGCACGTTTTCAAGCTTCTCCACGTGCTTCACATCGCCAAGCCATCAAAAGGATTCTTAGGTACCTACATGGAACTCAAGAATTTGGCATTTTTCTTCCTTCTTCCTCAACCGTTTCTTTGAAAGCTTTTTCGGATGCTGATTTTGGGAGTTGTAGGATTGATAGGAAAAGTACTTTGGGTGCTTGTCATTTTCTTGGTAATTCACTTGTTGCTTGGTCCTCTAGTAAACAAAGTTCAGTTGCACAATCCACGGCCAAATCTGAATATGTAGCTGCGGCTAGCGCTTGCTCACAAATTCTTTGGGTTGTTCAAACACTTAAGGACTATGGGGTTGATTTAGATAGTGTTCCACTGTTTTGTGATAACACTAGTGCAATTTGTATTGCTAAAAACCCCGTGAAACACTCTAGAACTAAGCACATTGACATTAGGTATCACTTTCTTCGTGATAATGATGAAAAAGGAAACATTGTGCTTCACCATGTCGATACCGAACAACAATTGGCTGATATTTTTACAAAACCCTTGGATTTCACTCGTTTTTGTTTCATTCGTAGTGAAATAGAGGTTATGCATCCTCATGGCTTAAATTGAGGGGGAGTTTTTGAAACTTTGAAAGTCTATGTGTGAATCTGAAACTAAAATAATATGAGCATAGTATTTCATACATATATGAGTTTGTGATTCCTTTTACAGGCTGAAAGTTCTTACTACATTACTCATGTTATACATTTTGTAGTTTTTGAGATTGCTTATCATTGCACTAAGATATGAACTTGGAAGGAATTGTGTATGACCAAAACCATGTCCTTAAGATTCTGATTGTCAAATGACATAGGCTTGGCTTAGTTGGTTAGAATAAGGCTGATGCGGCATATAATCTCTTGCAAATATCATATGATCAACTTTGTGCCTTAAATGATTATGAATAATAAAAATGCAGCAACAAGTGTCATGTTTTCAGGTTTTGAAATAGTTGAGTAAGGGAGATCATGACTTGCTTAAACTGAAAAATACATTTGATCTCTAGCATGGCTTACACTACTTTATGTATCTCATTGATGTGATAGTGTAAGTAACCTGATAGTATGACTTGGATGAGCTTTGTTTTGTATGTATATGTTATAATATGCTCATAACATTTAAAAATTTCTCTTTTGAACCTTGCTGAATACATTGTCAAAGGGGGAGAAATATGTATAAGGAGAGATTTTTTTACACTTTGCATATGTTATACACTTTCTTCCTTCTCTGATTTTAAAAAATGGGGAGAAATTAATAAAGGGGGAGAAATGAGTTTTCAAAACTTTTCATAAGCCAATGTTCGGATTTTAATTGGTGTTGCCAATGCATTCATCAAGGGGGAGATTGTGAGACCTATATGTGCTGAATACATTGGCAATTAGGATAAAAGTTAGCATTAACATTCAAAGTTTTGAATATTGCCAAAACATTCTTCTGTGGCAAGGTCCGACAAGTTCTTTGTTAGGTCCGCCAAGTGTTGACAAGGTCCGACGCAAGGTCTGGAGAGCTTCTGTGAGGTCCGAAGCTTGTTTTTAGGGAGCTCCCGTGAAGTTCAACTCGTAGAACTGCAGCGTCTTGTTTTTGCTTTTAACTCGCAATGTTTCAAACTTGATTTATGGGAAGGTTTGCTTAGTATTAATTTGCTAAGTTTTTGGTGTGTTTTGGTGGTTATGGCTGTTTTCATTTGATATGGTTTGCAACATGCTTATGTGATGTGCTCATGTAAGGTGTTGTGGTTTTTGAACTAACGTGAGTCAAGTCGAGGACTTGTGCTCGGAAGAATTGGTTGCTTATTCATGTGCAGGTGTTTCTTGAGTTCAAGACATGGCTGGTGACGGGATCCTTGGACGAGTCTCAGGGAGGAGATGAGGTTCCAACAACCAAGTTCGGGAGGAGCTGTGGTTGAGTTGATCGGGAGTTCGCGCAGCATGTTTGGATCAAGGGCGGTGCATATGAAGGTTGCGTGTACGTCTTTTGTCACACCCGGTTTCTCCGAAGAACAACCGAGTGAATATCACATGTATGCCAGGATCATTTTCTCATACATGTGATGACAAATAGTGAAGCATCATTTATTACAAGCCAGGTGTCGAATATAAATAAGTCTTACATAGCATATGTTTCGATGGACGATAATAAGTTCATAACAAGTAAATAAAATAGCAGCGGAATAATTATTCTTGTGGGCTTCGTCACAGGCGTTGCCCGAGGGACTTCATGAACCTAGAAACCTTCTTCGGGCCCAAAGTCTTGATCATTAAACACCACTTCATTATCTTGACCTGAGCAGCAATATAAACCAACAAATATGCAAGGTTGAGTACCGATGGTACTCAACAAGTGTGGGAAAGTTATGTCATGCATGGCTAGAACAAGGGGAGGTTGAACTCATGGCTAAAGTACTATGCAATTAATACCTATCACCTTAGCTTATTAAGCACCTACATTACTACACAGGTGAAATGGTCCCAATCTCCCATTCCATCATCAAAATCAAATAACCATAACATCATTTTCAATGTTAAGCTCCCCGCTTAACATACACAACTTCCAAAGCCATCATCCTCTAATCATGAATAAGTCCAAGCCGCTCTTGATCGTGAGCACGGCTGTCATGACAGTTTTGACTCTGCAGAGTTTGCACCACTGTACCCACATGTAGTGATTTCATCCCCCGTTGTCGGGTGGACTAAAAGAACCTCCATTATGCTAGTGGCTATGAACCACATTCACACTTCCCAGGTGTGTAGCCAGGAGATCACTACGAAGCCTTTACAAAGGGATTCCCGACGAGCGTGGGCCCACTGAGGTTTCACCCCTAACAACATACATGAGGCTCCAACCCCGCTGCAGTGGCCCCCTCTTGAGCCTTGCGGTTCATATGGTAGTCCAGCTGACACCTATTCCTTGCACCATCCAACACATCCATACTACGCCGGGGATACACCTAATTAATTGGCCAAGCTGCCCCATCTCAGCATGTGGTTGGCACGGTAAAGCCAGGTTACATGCTCCATGAACCGGTCCTTAGGATCCAGGCAAGTACGAAACACAAACCCGAGTCTCGTGCACCCAGCACCAACCAAAACATCCAACTTGCCTTGATCCCTACCTCTACATAACTCACAATATCTCATTCAAGAGTAAAGTAACCAAGTTGATGATATCATATCCCACTTATCCCATTCTAAGCATGACTAAGCATAAGTAATATGAATGAATGACAAAATAGAACAAAATCCCATCCCAAGCTACAAGGAAAACAAGGTAATGCAATTCTAGGGAAACTTCCTAGCATGGGTTTCATATTTCAATTGACAATGCAAATAATTCTATCTACACATCCTAGTATCGGAACAAAGTGGTCAAGGACACTTGCCTCCTTCCTGCTGCTCTTGGAATGGGTAGTCCTGATCTTGGAAAGGAAGAACTTGCTCTAGAGCAGGTTCTACTCATACCATCACACATAGCAAAAGAAAACAACAAGTCATAAGACATAGTTCACACTTCCACTTCATACAAACCACACATTCACATTTATGAAAGCCATTCACAATTCTATGTGTTGTGGTTACTCTATGTGTGTTGATTTTTGGCTTACATGCACTTTTAAACATGTGTATATGATTTCTACTTTTGTATTCACATTTATGTTTGCATACTATATATGAGTTTCCAATTTAAATAAATTCCTTATATTCAATTACTACACCTTTTAGCTACCAAGTATGCATGAAAGGTATTTTCCTACTCCATATGTGTCTTCAGACCTTCTACCAACACTAAACTGAATTCTTTGGATTTTGGAAACTTCATTTATCATTTTCTAGTTATTCATACCTAGTTTGCTATATTTTCAGATTTATTTCCTATGCCTAAATGTGAACTTTATTATAAAAATAGTAAGACACCTCATCTAAACAGAATAGGTTTTGGGTCTAAAATATATAATAATATATTTTTGAACTTCTCCTCTGATGTGAACTATTTTATATTTATTTTACTAATTTTCAGAATTATTCTCTACTTAAAAATATGTCCCTATAACTAATAAATGTGAATAATCAATTAAACAGATTCATTTCAGCCAAAAATCTATTTTTATCTCACTCCAAAGTTTTCCAAGTACTAGGAAAGTTTTTAATTTGAATTTGCAATGTGTTTGTCCCATCTTTTAAATTTTAAATACTAAACACATAGTCAAGTTCCTAAATTTAATATCACATAGGGTTAAAAAGGTAAACTCACTCCACTACAGGGTCTATTATATTATTTTAAGAATTTCCAGGAGTCTAACTACACATAACAGAGGGGTTTTCCTAATTTTTATTAAATCCAGGAGCTAAAACTGATTTTTAAATGAATTTACATGATTTTCTGAAGTTCCAGGGGTTAGATCAGAAGTTTCCGGGGCTAGCTCGTATTTTCTGAGAACCCCAGGGGGTAGCACGTAAGGATCCCGGCCTTTATAACGCGGGGCTGACGTGGACCGTCCTATTTAAAACAGACGACTGAGATTATAACGTCGAACCGGTACGCGGGGATTTAAATTCTACCGTGCGATTTAAAATAGACGGCGCACAAGCGGCCACGTCGCTCTGATCGAGCGTGGGCGGTGCTGCCCGGCGGCGTACGGCGGCGGGAGGCGGCGATCTCGCCGGAGAGTTTCGGATCTTCGTCAATTCTTCCTAAAACTGTGATTTTATGGCATAGATCGGTAGAGGGGAGGTCGGGGATCTCACCTCGGGGGTTTTCTTGAGCTCGGAGGTCCTGGAAGGCGGTCGGCGACGAGGTCCGAGGTGTATTCCCGGCGAGGCTCGTCGGCGCTGTGTTTGAGGCGCAAACCACCGAGTTTTCTGCACCTGCGTGATTCCCCGGAGGCGGTGGAACACGATCGGCGCGTTAAATCAGAGAATTCGAGCAGAGATCGAGAGAAAACGGTTATCGGAGCTTCGGTTCTCACCGGGAGTAAAATCAGCCGATCGCGGGTGAAAAACGGGACGATGCCGGGGTTTTTATAGACAGGGGAGGGCGGTGTGTTAGTTTAGATCGATTTGGAGTCCTCCGGAACCAGAATTCGGCTGGGAACGCACGGTTTTCCGGGTTAGTTTCGATCGGGTGCGCGCGAAGGAGTCCCAGGTTCGGACGAGCGGGAGGTCGGGGATGACAGGTGGGTCCCGCCTGTCTGCGAGAGGTGCACGGGCGCGCGGCTGCGGGCTGGCGCGGGGGTTGGGTGGGCCGGCTGGTGGGTTTCGGCCCACTGGCCGGGAAAGTTTATTTTTTCTTTTTCTTTTTCTTTTCTGTTTTGAGTTTAATTTGAATTCTAGTTTGAATTTAAATTTTTGCAACACATGCAATACGTCTAAAAATTTTTAAATTCCCCTCTTAACAGGATTTTGGGGTGTTACAGCTCTACCCCCCTTAAAAGAAATCTCGTCCTCGAGATTGGGGTTCTAAGAAAACAATTTTGGAAATTGTGCCTTAAGCTCATCTTCTCGCTCCCAGGTGGCTTCCTCTTCCGAGTGATGCTTCCACTGCACCTTGCACATCCGGATTCTTTTATTTCTTGTGAGGCGTTCCATTGTTTCCAAAATCTTGGAAGGTTGCTCGGCATAAGACAAATCCTCAGCTACGTCAACCTCATTCATGGGTAACACCTCTTCAGGCGTTCTCAGACATTTCTTGAGCTGTGACACATGGAATACATCGTGCACATCCGATAGGCGAGCCGGTAATTCTAGTTGATACGCCACTTCGCCTTTCCTCTCCAGAACTTGAAAGGGTCCGATGTATCGAGGTGACAACTTCCCTTTCACCTTGAACCGACGAAGTCCTCGCATAGGGGACACCTTGAGATAGACATAGTCTCCCACGTTGAAAACGAGCTCTCTTCTCCGTACATAGGCATAGCTCTTTTGCCGTGTCTGTGCTATTGCAGCCATTAAAAGTACCTGAGTGGAAGTGGGAAGACATCAGCATGGGTTTCATAGTCGGATTGCCACGTACTCAGTCGGGGCTACAACTCCATTTGGGTTATAGTGGACCGATTGACGAAAACAGCCCACTTCATTCCTGTTAGAACCAAATACACCGTGGCACAATTAGCCGAGCTGTACATGGAGCAAATCGTGTGTTGTCATGGAGTTCCGAAGAGGATAGTTTTGGATCGAGGTTCTCAATTTACCTCTAGGTTCTGGAAGAAGCTGCATGAAGCCATGGGTACACAGTTGAATTTCAGCTCCGCATATCACCCGCAAACCGACGGGCAAACTGAGAGGACAAATGAGATCTTGGAGACATGTTGAGAACTTGTGCCTTGAAACATGGGCGTAGTTGGGACAAGAGCTTTCCGTATGATGAATTCTCATACAACAACAGTTACCAATCCAGCTTGAAGATGTCACCTTTCGAAGCATTGTATGGTAGACGGTGTAGAACACCACTGTTCTGGAATGAGACTGCAGAAAGCCAAGTATTCGGACCTGAAGTGCTGCAAGATGTCAAAAAGCAAGTCCAAATGATAGGTGAAAACTTGAAGCCCGCTTAGTCACGACAAAAGGGTTATGCGGACAATAGGCGAAGAAGATTGACCTTCGAAGTTGGAGACTTTGTGTATCTTAAAGTGTCACGGATCCGAGGCCAACGACGTTCAACGTCAAAGGTAAGTTAGCACCTCGCTACATCGGGCCATTCAAGATTTTGGGCAAGCGAGGAGAGGTAGCCTGTCAACTAGAGCTGCCAACGCACCTCTCCGATGTGCACGACATGTTTCACGTATCCCAGCTCAAGAAGTCCTAAGAGTACTGGAAGAACATGTACCGATGGATGAGCTAGAGCTTCAAGAGGATCTGACCTACGCGGAACACCCCATCAAAATTTTGGAATAAAGGAAAGGGTCACGAGAAACAATGTGATCCGTTGGTGCAAGGTACAATGGAGCCATCACACGGAAGCCGAAACTACATGGGAATGTGAGGAAGATCTCAAGGAGGAATTCCCTCACCTTTTCTCCACTCCATCAAATCTCGAGGGCGAGATTCATTTTAAGGGGGTAGGTTTGTAACACCCTCAAAATTACTACCATGCATTGCATACATTTTTCATATCGAGAAGCATTTAAAAAGAAGAAGAAATGAAGAGAGGAATATAGAAGCAAATAAAATAGTAAAAGGGAATATAAATGGAAAATAATGAAAATAAATAGAAAAGGAAAATAAATAAATAAAATAGGCAAATTGGGCCACACCAATTTTTCCCCAAATTCCCTAATTTCCCAATTTTTTCCCAATTTCCTGATTTTCCCCAAATTCCCCAAAATCCCCCCTGGTGGGAATTTTCCCCACATTTGGGGGGTTTCCCCCTATTTTGGCCGCACCAAATTAGGGGGGAACCCTAATTGGGTCCCACCCCCTTCCCTGCAGCCCATTAGGGGGTGGGGAAACCCTACCCTCCCTTTGGACTCTTTTGGGCTTTTATTTTCTAATCAAATCCTAGCCATTGGACGAAAATAAATAATAAAATCCCAGCCCCTAGCTCCGACCTCTTTTAAAATTAAATCTCAGCCATTGGATATTTGATTTGCTAAAATCCTAGCCACCCTAGCTGTTTTCCCCCTTATAAATATAACTCTCCCCCCTAGCCGCCTACCCCCTCTCCTTTTTGGCAGCTGCCCCCCTGCTGCCAAGTCGCCCCCCTTTCCGGAATTTGGACGCCGTCGAGCTCCGTCACGCCTCGCCGCCGCCGGAGAAGAAGCCCCGACGTTCTGCCCTACACGCAGCCTTATGATTCTCCCTAGAAAATCTCCCACTGCTGCCATTGTAAGGATGGAGTTCCTGCCGCTAGGAAGAAGTGAGGTAGGTCTTCGTTACTCCACTTACAACGTCGCCGCTCTTTCTACGCATCCGTTTTCTTCGCACCCTTCGAGCAGAAATTTCTGCGGATGGATGGACCATGTTTTGGTCAATTTTCGATGGTGGAATTTATCTACACATCATGTCAATATCATGACCATGTCCACACTTGATCCCAGCAACCTTGATAATCATAATACCCCATGAAAGCCTACTAAAACATGCAAGAACACGTACAAACTGGTTTTATAAAACTGCACCATAGGAATTGCATTCATTCACGTCATTGCATCTTGAGTAAAGTTTGTGCATGATAATTGATTGCTATAAATTTTGTATGTGCGTGGTCGTGAGTAGAAGGACAAACTGAAGAGGCCATCTACGAGGAGCTACAGCACCAAGACTTCGAGACACTTGAGCAACATGAACCACGGGAGCAAGGCAAGTGCCCCTTGACCATATTGATCACATGTTTTGAAACTGTTTTGCTTTTGAAAACTCGTATGCTTGTGCGAACTTGATGGGACACCCTTTTATAGGAGTTTACTAGTTTTGTTAACCATCCTTGTCGCCGGTAAAGTTGGTGAGTCGGGTCTGGTCGTTTTTTTCCTTTTGCTTCGCTTAACTTACGGGACACGGGAAGCTGAAATAAAACATGTCTAGTTACTGCACTCATACAAATAAATATGATGATAACTTGATGATGTTAATGAGCTTGGAATCGGGGAGATCTAGGTGAGCTTGGTTCGTGGATGTCGCTGATTGAGATGGTGGTTTTCTTGCCGTAGATCTAAGGACCGGTTCATGTGAGCACATGCCAGGAACAGTGCCACCACAAGACCAAATATGGGTGCGGCTTAGCTGACTAATTAGGTGTGTTGCTAGCTTGTTATGGACCGTTGTATGGCACGGGGAATGGGGATTCGAGGAGGACTGCCCTGGGAACTTCATGGCACAAGAGGGGGCCCGTGGGTGGTATAATGGAGATTCGAGCCTATCGGTGAAACCTCAGTGGGTCCGTACATTCTAGTAGCCCCTTTGTAAAGGCTATTTTGTGATCTTTTGGCCATACACCGACGGTTGTGTACTGGTATAATGGAGGTTCTCTCTAGTCGTCATGGGTGACCAAATCACAAACTTGTGGGTAAAGTGGTGCCACCTCTGTAGAGTGTAAAACTATCATGATAGCCGTGCTTCCGGTTACAAGCACCTGACCAACTTCCATGATTAGAGGCAAAACTTGGGATGTTTATTCGGTTATGGTTATGGTATGGTCATTGGGATTGGTTTTGGGACTGTTTTGGGTCATGGAAATGAATTTTGTTCCGGTTATATGAAAATGAGATGGTTATGATAGTTATGAGTATGAGATGAAGTTGAGAATGACTAATGCCTGTTCGAGACTTGATATATTGTGAATTATGATGAAGGAATGTTGATAATTAACTTGGTTATATGGGATTTAACTCACCTAGAAATAGTTGCTATTTTTACCATGTTTGTGAAATTTGCTTGACCAAACACTTTACTTTCCCCTGTTTGGTTCCAAAATAGGAGAGTTCTGCACTTCCTCCCATACAAAGCTTCGAACGGTGACATCTTCATACTAGCTTGATAGCTGTTGTTATAGGAGAAATCCGCATATGGTAAGTTCTTGTCCCAACTCCGGTTGTTTTTGAGTGCACACGCCCTCAGCATATCTTCAAGAATCTGATTGGTTCTTTCCGTCTGCCCGTCAGTTTGGGGATGATAGGTAGAGCTAAAATTCAGGTGGGTTCCCATGGTTTCATGCAACTTCTGCCAGAATCTTGAGGTGAACTGTGTCCCTCGATCCGACACTATCTTCTTCGGCACTCCATGGTAACACACGATCCTTGACATGTACAATTCTGCCAATTTGGATCCGCTGTAGCTTTCTTTCACGGGGATGAAATGAGCTACCTTGGTTAGCCTGTCGATGATGACCCATATTGAATCATACCCTGATTGGGTCCTAGGCAATCCCACTATGAAATCCATACCGATTTCTTCCCATTTCCATTCAGGCACTTTGAGTGGTTGCAATAATCCCGCGGGTCGTTGATATTCTTCTTTCACCAACTAGCATGTGTCACATAGGGCAACATGTTTCACGACATCTCGCTTCATGCCATACCACCAATACCTGCTCTTGAGGTCCTGGTACATCTTCGTACTCCCAGGATGAATGGAATAGTCAGAATCGTGAGCCTCCTTCAAAATCAATTCGCGGATCTTCTTTACTTCTGGCACACAAATTCTTTTCCCGTGCCACACCGTTCCTTGTTCATCCTCTCTGAAACCAGGGGCTTTATTTTCCTTGATGAGTTGCCTGATTTCTTGTATCTTCTCGTCATCCTTTTGACCCTCTCGTATTTCTCGCTCTAGTGTGGAGTCCACTTCCATGGCGATGGCTTCACCACTATTCACAAGGCATAGATTGAGCCTTATAACCTCGTCCTTCAATTCTGCAGGCATGTCCTTCAAGCTCAACTTATTGACCTGCACTTTCCAACTTAAAGCATCTGCCACGACGTTTGCTTTCCCAGGATGATAGTTGATGCCCACATCAAAGTAATTGATTAGCTCTAACCATCTCCTTTGTCTGAGGTTGATATCTGGCTGTGTGAAAATGTACTATAAACTCTTATGATCCGTATATATCTCCGTCCTCTTCCCCATCAAGTAGTGCCGCCAAATTTTCAACGCGTGTACCACTGCGGCTAGCTCTAGGTCATGTGTAGGATAGTTCTTCTCGGGCTTCCGGAGCTGCCGGGATGCATAAGCCACGACGTGCCCTTCTTGCATGAGAACACATCCTAACCTGTTTCCAGAGGCATCGCAGTACACCGTAAAGTTCTTCTGCATATCTGGCATAACTAGCACTGGGGCTGTTGTCAATCTTTTCTTTAACTCCTAAAAACTCGTCTCGCACTGCGGCGTCCATGTGAATGTGATTCCCTTCTCCAACAGTTTGGTGAGGGGTCTCGAGATCTTAGAGAATCCCTCAATAAACCGTCGATAGTATCCTGCCAATCCCAAGAAGCTTCGAACTTCCCTTACATTTTCAGGGGTCTTCCACTTATGTATATCCTCGATTTTGGTGGGATCCACGGAGATTCCTCCCTCCGAGATGATATGTCCTAAGAAGGGAACTCTCTTCAGCCAAAACTCACACTTGCTCAACTTGGCATATAGTTGGTGTTCTCTCAGCTTCTGCATCACCAATCTTAGATGTTTCTCATGTTCCTCTTCATCCTTGGAGAAAACGAGAATGTCATCTATGAAAACCACCACAAATTTGTCCAGATATTCCATGAATACCTTGTTCATGAGATACATGAAGTATGCCGGGGCATTCGTTAGCCCGAAAGGCATGACGGTGTATTCATACAATCCGTACCGAGATACGAAAGCTGTCTTGGGAATATCGGCTTGCCTTATCTTAAGTTGGTGGTATCCCGACCTGAGATCAATTTTCGAGAACACACAAGCTCCCCTCAACTGATCAAACAAGTCTTCAATGCGGGGTAATGGGTACTTGTTCTTGATGGTTACCTCATTCAAGGCACGGTAGTCCACGCATAACCTTTGGGTTCCATCCTTCTCGGGCACAAATATCACTGGAGCTCCCCAAGGTGAGGAACTAGGATGAATATACCCCTTCTCTGTCAATTCTCTCAAATGATCCTTGAGTTCTCCCAGCTGCTTGGAGTCCATCCGATAAGGTCTCTTGTATATCGGGGCTGTTCCAGGAACTAGCTCAATTGCGAATTCCACTTCACGATCAGGAGGCATACTTGGCAACTCCTCCGGAAAAACGTCTGGGTATTCCCTGATGGTCCTGATCTCCTCCACTTTCAACTCAACTTGATTTAATTTAATGTCCCTCCTAGGCTCTTGTATTGTTGTGAACTTTACTCTTGTGCTACTAGGGTGAGTTAGTTCCACCGTTCTGGTCGAACAATGGATGATTCCTTTATGTTTGGTCAACCAATCCATACCCAAGATAATATCTATCCCTTGTGAATCTATCACTATGAGGTTAGCAGTAAAATCTACCCCATTAATGTCTAGGTTCACCTTGGGACACACTTGTCTTGTCCTTATTTCTCCACCTGGAGAGTTTACTGCTAGCATATGGTTCATTTGTGTTGTTGCTAGGTCATGCTTCTTAACAAACCCTTGAGCAATGAACGAGTGGGTAGCACCAGAATCAAACAACAGGGTTGCAATATGTAAATTGGCAGGAAACTTACCAACTACCACGTCCGTTGCCTCTTGCGCTTCCTCCATGGTGACGTGGTTCACCCGTCCTCTCATTACATTCTGCTGTTGCGGCTGCGCGGGCTTCTTCTTTGGGCACTTATGGGCGTAGTGCCCCACTTCACCACAGTTAAAACATTGCACCCCAACCTTAGGTGCCTGGCCTTTGTTGTCTTGGGGTTGGTTTGGGGGTCCTTGTACTGCTGGTCGAGGTGGATATGCGGGGCGAGGCTGCTGTACAAACTGACGTTGTGGCTGTGCTGGTGCTGCCGGAGGCCTGTAGTTCGGGTTGTACCCTCTTGGTGCTGAGTAGGGTACCGCAGCACGGTTCGTCTGCCCTGCGGGTTGCTGCATCAGACGTGGGCGGGTGTTGCTCCCTGAGGCTTGGTGTGACCACCCGACCTTCCTCTTGTTCTCATTTTCCAAGGCCTTCAGCTTCCTTTCTACCACAAATGCTCTGTCCACCATCTTTTGGAAGCTTTCATACTCGTTGGAGGACATTGCACACTGCATTTCTGCGGTAAGTCCTTCCACGAAACAATCCTGTTTCAGCTCATCAGTCTCTATGTCCCGTGGGGCATAGCGGGAGAGTTGAGTAAATTTAGTGAGGTATTCCCTCACAGTCATGTTTCCTTGCTGCAGCCCCAAGAACTCATTCCTCTTGTTTTTGAGTTCACCCCTTGGTATGTAATGGTTGCGGAAGCTACGCTTGAACTCTTCCCAAGTGATGTTCTCAGGGTCATGATGGGCGGCCACGTAAGCGGTCCACCAATCAGCAGCAGGTCCATGCAATTGATGAGAGGCAAACAGCACCCTCTCATACCCTTGGCACTGTATGATCCTCATCTTGCTCTCAATGGTCTTTAGCCAGTCATCTGCCTCCAGAGGTTCAGCAGCAGTTGCAAACTTCTGAGGTTGAGTTCCTAGAAACTCACTCAACCTTGGTTGGCGTGGTGCAGCTTGTGGAGGTGGAACTTGATGCAAGTTGGCCACCACTTGAGTCAGGTTCTGGATGAGCTGATTTTGATTTTCAAGCATTTGGTGGATGGGATCAACTCCCTCACGGCGTCCACCCCTGTCTTGGCTCCCAGAAAGATGAGGGTTGCAGGCCTCATCGTTGTTGTTGGTGGGGTTTGCAGCACGACCCTTTCCTCTTCCGGCCATCGAGCATGATCAACCAAATGTTAATCTAAGGCATTACATATTATCTTACTACTTTCACTTGTTTTTACTTTGAAGTGTTGAGGCTTTGTTATACTTCCTGAGGGTTCATGTCTCATACAAAAATAAATGCACTATTATTTCATGTGGGTTCACACACCAAAGCAAAACAATCTGAAGACGAGTCTGTGGACAATTGCTCATGGCTTCCACAACTCACGTCACACACCAAGCATTAACACACCATTAACTAAGATAACGACCCGACTACTCGACATCTTGCTAAACTAAGGGAAGGACTCTACACTACTCGTATCACTGAGCTGGCTCCTCGGGATCTTCCTCATTATTGCGGCTGCCTTCTGACCGCTTTGGGTGGGGAAGCTGCTGGTGGAGAAGTGCGACGGCGCCTGATCGCCCGGCGATCTGGGGAGTCAGGAGTCCATGTGTCATTCACGGTGACACACAGTTCATTCCCATCTCCTCTCTCTCTCGCCCTCAAGCAGGCTCGAAGCAACGCCTCGGTTTCCTTCAGGGTGTCACGAACATCCTGAAGCTCCTGCTGACACTCCTGCAGTCGAGTGCTAAGCATAGCAGCATCCTCCAAGCACAGGTCCATGTGCTCATGGGAAGTTCCCTGCTGCACTGGCGGGTACTTGTACTCCGTTGTACCACTCTCGCGCTGGAGGACATACATGTACTCGGTCCTGTCCAGGTGTCGACGATAGATGTGACTCTGGCAGGTGATGGCCTCCCAGGTGACATCCTTCTCCGCATCGACCTGTGTCGCTCGACAAGCTGGAGAGCGGTGGATCTTAAGCAGCTGATTTTCATGGATAATCCTCATCTCTGAACTCCATTCTTCCCGCTTCTCCCGGATGGTCCTGGTGGAGCTATAGTGTATGATTAGCTTGCTCGTATTGCCGGCGGCTTGGAGCATACGTCGAAGACGGCGCAACAATCCTCCTACTGCCAATCCGTAGAAAGGTACGTCACCGGACGACTCTCCTCTCTTTGAGCAAGGGCAACTACGGGAACTCTCCCTCCTGTGGACTTGCGAGCGGTGCGAATCATGCGAACCATCTAAAACAGAAAGCATTTAAACTTAGGTTAGATAAACTTTTAAACAAAAATCCTATTTTGAATGTAAGTTGGGGTAAGATGAAGAAAGTGACTCCATTAAATAACACTTTTCAACACACACCTTTTAAAATAGTTTTTAAGAAAATAGGGCCCTTAAATACGTCCATTTCTACCTAGGTCCATGTTCCTACGGGCAACCTTGGCTCTGATACCACTTCTGTCACACCCGGTTTCTCCGAAGAACAACTGAGTGAATATCACATGTACGCCAGGATCATTTTCTCATACATGTGATGACAAATAGTGAAGCATCATTTATTACATGCCAGGTGTCGAATATAAATAAGTCTTACATAGCATATGTCTCGATGGACGATAATAAGTTCATAACAAGTAAATAAAATAGCAGCGGAATAATTATTCTTGTGGGCTCCGTCACAGGCGTTGCCCGGGGGACTTCATGAACCTAGAAACCTTCTTCGGGCCCAAAGTATTGATCATTAAACACCACTTCATTATCTTGACCTGAGCAGCAATATAAACCAACAAATATGCAAGGTTGAGTACCGATGGTACTCAACAAGTGTGGGAAAGTTATGTCATGCATGGCTAGAACAAGGGGAGGTTGAACTCATGGTTAAAGCACTGTGCAATTAATACCTATCACCTTAGCTTATTAAGCACCTACATTACTACACAGGTGAAATGGTCCCAATCTCCCATCCTATCATCAAAATCAAATAACCATAACATCATTTTCAATGTTAAGCTGCCCGCTTAACATCCACAACTTCCAAAGCCATCATCCTGTAATCATGAATAAGTCCAAACCGCTCTTGACCGTGAGCACGGCTGTCATGACAGTTTTGACTCTGCAGAGTTTGCACCACTGTACCCCACATGTAGTGATTTCATCCCCCGTTACCGGGTGGACTAAAAGAACCTCCATTATGCCAGTGGCTACGAACCACATTCACACTTCCCAGGTGTGTAGCCAGGAGATCACTACGAAGCCTTTACAAAGGGATTCCCGACGAGCGTGGGCCCACTGAGGTTTCACCCCCAACAGCATACAAGAGGCTCCAACCCCGCTGCCGTGGCCCCCTCTTGAGCCTTGCGGTTCATATGGTAGTCCAGCTGACACCTATTCACCGCACCATCCAACACACCCATACTACGCCGGAGATACACCTAATTAATTGGCCAAGCTGCCCCATCTCAGCATGTGGTTGGCACGGTAAAGCCAGGTTACATGCTCCATGAACCGGTCCTTAGGATCCAGTAAAGTACGAAACACAAACCAGAGTCTCGTGCACCCAGCACCAACCAAAACATCCAACTTGCCTTGATCCCTACCTCTACATAACTCACAATATCTCATTCAAGAGTAAGTAACCAAGTTGATGATATCATATCCCACTTATCCCATTCTAAGCATGGCTAAGCATAAGTAATATGAATGAATGACAAAATAGAACAAAATCCCATCCCAAGCTACAAGGAAAACAAGGTAATGCAATTCTAGGGAAACTTCCTAGCATGGGTTTCATATTTCAATTGACAATGCAAATAATTCTATCTACACATCCTAGTATAGGAACAAAGTGGTCAAGGACACTTGCCTCCTTCCTGCTGCTCTTGGAATGGGTAGTCCTGATCTTGGAAAGGAAGAACTTGCTCTGGAGCAGGTTCTACTCATACCATCACACATAGCAAAAGAAAACAACAAGTCATAAGACATAGTTCACAGTTCCACTTCATACAAACCACACATTCACATTTATGAAAGCCATTCACAATTCTATGTGTTGTGGTTACTCTATGTGTGTTGATTTTTGGCTTACATGCACTTTTAAACATGTGTATATGATTTCTACTTTTGTATTCACATTTATGTTTGCATACTATATATGAGTTTCCAATTTAAATAAATTCCTTATATTCAATTACTACACCTTTTAGCTACCAAGTATGCATGAAAGGTATTTTCCTACTCCATATGTGTCTTCACACCTTCTACCAACCCTAAACTGAATTCTTTGGATTTTGGAAACTTCATTTATCATTTTGTAGTTATTCATACCTAGTTTGCTATATTTTCAGATTTATTTCCTATGCCTAAATGTGAACTTTATTATAAAAATAGTAAGACACCTCATCTAAACAGAATAGGTTTTGGGTCTAAAATATATAATAATATATTTTTGAACTTCTCCTCTGATGTGAACTATTTTACATTTATTTTACTAATTTTCAGAATTATTCTCTACTTAAAAATATGTCCCTATAACTAATAAATGTGAATAATCAATTAAACCGATTCATTTCAGCCAAAAATCTATTTTTATCTCACTCCAAAGTTTTCCAAGTACTAGGAAAGTTTTTAATTGGAATTTGCAATGTGTTTGTCGCATCTTTTAAATTTTAAATACTAAACACATAGTGAAATTCCTAAATTTAATATCACATAGGGTTAAAAAGGTAAACTCACCCCATTACAGGGTCTATTATATTATTTTAAGAATTTCCAGGGGTCTAACTACACATAACAGAGGGGTTTTCCTAATTTTTATTAAGTCCAGGGGCTAAAACTGATTTTTAAATGAATTTACATGATTTTCTGAAGTTCCAGGGGTTAGATCAGGAGTTTCCGGGGCTAGCTCGTATTTTCCGAGAACCCCAGGGGGTAGCACGTAAGAATCCCGGCCTTTATAACGCGGGGCTGACGTGGACCATCCGATTTAAAACAGACTGCTGAGATTATAACGTCGAACCGGTACGCGGGGATTTAAATTCTACCGTGCGATTTAAAATAGATGGCGCACAAGCGGCCACGTCGCTCTGATCGAGCGCGGGCGGCGCTGCCCGGCGACGCACGGCGGCGGGAGGCGACGATCTCGCCGGAGAGTTTTGGATCTTCGTCAATTCTTCCTAAAACTGTGATTTTATGGCATAGATCGGTAGAGGGGAGGTCGGGGATCTCACCTCGGGGGTTTTCTTGAGCTCGGAGGTCCTGGAAGGCAGTCGGCGACGAGGTCCGAGGTGAATTCCCGGCAAGGCTCGTCGGCGCTGTGTTTGAGGCGCAAACCACCGAGTTTTCAGCACCTGCGTGATTCCCCGGAGGCGGTGGAACACGATCAGCGCATTAGATCAGAGAATTCGAGCAGAGATTGAGAGAAAACGGTGATCGGAGCTTCGATTCTCACCGGGAGTAAAATCAACCGATCGCGGGTGAAAAACGGGACGATGCCGGGGTTTTTATAGACGGGGGAGGGCGGCGTGTTAGTTTAGATCGAGTTGGAGTCCTCCGGAACCAGAATTCAGCTGGGAACGCGCGGTTTTCCGGGTTAGTTTCGATCGGGTGCGCGCGAAGGAGTCCCGGGTTCGGACGAGCGGAAGGTCGGGGATGACAGGTGGGTCCCGCCTGTCTGCGAGAGGTGCGCGGGCGCGCGGCTGCGGGCTGGCGCGGGGTTGGGTGGGCCGGCTGGTAGGTTTCGGCCCACTGGCCGGGAAGGTTTATTTTTTTCTTTTTCTTTTTCTTTTTCATTTCTGTTTTGAGTTTAATTTGAATTCCAGTTTGAATTTAAATTTTTGCAACACATGCAATACGTCCAAATTTTTTTAAATTCCCCTCTTAACAGGATTTTGGGGTGTTACATCGTTGGAAGGTGTTTGCACGTGTGCAAGGAGTGCATGGACGTGGTAACATTGTTCCAAGGCGTGATGAAGAGAAGTGGACGTAAAGAATTGGTCGGAAAGGTCCAACCGGCTGGATTGCGTACTCAGGCTGAGGCTGAGTCGGATATGGCTCAAATATGGAAGATTTGAGTTGGTTATGATAGGATTTCGTGCTAGGCACGAAGTTGAGTTGTTTTAGGAATGTTTAGGACGTTCCTAAGGTGTTTGGAAGTCTCACGATTGCTTCTATCTGCGAATAGGAGAGTCCTGAGCAGTTATGGTAAGTTAGGATACGAGTCCAATTAGGAGTAGGAGTCCTAGATTGGATTGTTTAGCCTGAGGGCTGGCTATAAAAGCAAGGGAGGCCAGAGCTCTCGTGGGTAGAGAACTTTGGGCTGTTCCTCTTGTGTTTCTATTGAATAAAGTTCATAGTTTCGAGGAGCTTTTGTGTTTCATTCATAACTCGAGTTTTACAGATCCGATTGACGTGATTCTTTTCGGGTTGTCTTCACAACTCAATTATATATCATCTGTGAAATTTTCACGAGCTTCAGATCTGTAGTTTTTGAGATACACGAGTTTCTTTGCAGCGTTGCAGATCTGTTTTATATCGGGTAGAACAGATTGATCTTCGTTTAGTGTTTTGATCGTATCTCAAGTTTTACTTCGTGTTTTCAAGTGATTCTTGTTGCATTAGATCCGTGACTTGATTCTATACCTCTCTACTTGATTTGTCATGGTTGAACACGTTTAAAAACACTTGCACACACGGTTTCTTTAACCGATTGATTTTTTGCTGAGGGGTTTTTGTTGTTTCCGCTGCGAAAAGTTTTAATCTACCATTCGCCCCCCTCTGGTAGCTTTTCACGTGCTCTTCGATCCTACAAAGGTGTCTTATGGTTTAACAACCGTATTGTGGTACCCCGGAACATGAAGCTAAGGAAGAAAATCCTGGATGAAGGCCATATGTCCAAGTACTCAATACATCCAGGAAACAATAAAATGTATCAATACCTCAAGACAAAATTTTGGTGGACTCGGATGAAGCTAGAAATTGCCAAGTATGTATCCAAGTGTGATACATGTCGGCAAGTCAAAGCTAATCATATAAAGAAAGCGGGAATGCTGCAACCATTAAATATTCCGGCATGAAAGTGGGAGGACATCAGTATGGACTTTATTGTCGAACTGCCTTCACGTTCAAAAAGCATGACTCCATTTAGGTGATTGTTGATCGGTTAACAAAATCATCCCACTTCATCCCAGTGAATACGAGATTCCATACTAAGCAATATGCAGAGTTGTATCTCTCCAGAATTATGTGCTTACATGGAGTTCCCAAAACCATCATATCTGACCGAGGTTCTATATTCGTTGCTCATTTCTAGGAGCAACTACATGAATCTCTGGGAACAAAGTTACTTAGAAGCTCAACATACCATCCTCAGACCGATGGTCAAACGGAGAGGGTGAATCAAATTCTAGAAGATATGCTGAGAGCGTGTGCCATAGATCATTGAAAGAATTGGGATGACCATTTGCCATTAGCGGAGTTCTCCAGAAATAATGGTTATCAATCCAGCATTAGGATGGAACCATACGAAGCGCTCTATGGCAGGAAGTGCCGCACACCACTCCATTGGTGTGAATCTGGCGAGAGGGTGATTTTCGGCATACGAAGAGCGGGTCAGGCTTATTCAAGCGAATATTAAAGCCGCTCAATCTCGCCAGAAGAGTTATGCGGACAAGCGACGCCGACCCTTGTATTTTGAAGTCGGAGATCACGTCTATCTCCGAGTATCCCCGATGAAAGGAATTCATCGATTCGGGGTCAAGGGAAAGCTAGCTCCTCATTTTGTTAGTCCGTTCCTTATTACGGAAAGGTGTGGACCGGTAGCCTACCGTTTGAGGCTACCAATATCATTATCGGGCATACATGATATCTTCCATGTCTCACAACTGAGAAAGTGTTTGAAGGAGCCGACGGAGGTTCTTTCGGAAGGCATGGAAACATTACAACCGGATCTCACCTACATCGAGAAGCCGGTACAGATTCTCGATGAAAAGACTCGTGAAACAAGACGTCGATCATTGCGGTTTTACAAAGTGTTATGGAGTAACCACACCGACGATGAGGCTACCTAGGAAAGCGAGGATTTTCTACGAAGGAATTTCCTAGAATTATTATTGAGCTATAACCGGTAACATTCTTATTCCAACTCATTTTTTCACTAATCTCGGGATGAGATTCTTTTAAGGAGGGAGGATTTTAAAGCCCCAAGTCATCATGTTAGCTCCTTAGTAGAATTTAAATTTGCGGAGTCAAATTGAATTCTAACTAGGGTTTCAAATTTGATATTTTGACTACATGAAATGAAGGAAACCTATCCACAATGGAATTAAACTCGGCAATTCAAATGCGAGCACAAGCGAGGTTTAACTCTACGCTATTCAAATTCAGTTTGTAGAACGTGCTACAAAAATTTGAATTCAAATTTTTGAAACCAATGTAGTGTGGTGGGACCCGCATGTCATTGGAACGGGAATCCTCAGTTTTCTTTCTCTGCTAGCTCGCCGCCGAGGAAGCCACCAAGCTGCTGCTCATGACTTGCTCCCGAAGGCAGGAAAGTCCACAGATTGTTGAGCCTTAGCCACGAGCTGCATAACTCAATTGGCTTTCTCTGCCTCACGCGATCAACTCCCAGCTTCTCGCACCCTCGCGGACGCAACAGAGAAAACCTTCACCGGCGCCCGCTTTCTCTTGGCTCCTGTCGCCGATTGTTTTCCGGTGTGTTTGATGCCGGTAGAGCTGCCCAGGATCTGCGCCCGACGGTCCTCTACCTCCCCAACCCATCCTTAGCTCATGCCCGGCCTTCTACGATCGGTGGCAACCCGTTCTTCCTCTGGGAAAAACAGAGCGACGCCGCCTCATCGGCTACACGTCGTCCGGCCATCTCCGAGCCTCCCCAGCGCGAGCAAAACCACACAAAGGTGCACCACAAAGTCTAGCTACTCCTACTGTGGTCCTTTTGATCTTCCCCATCGCCGGCTAGCCGAAATTCGCGTTCTACCGCAGGAGCACGCGAAGAACCGACTCTAGCAAAGTCGTGAAATTCACCTAAACCGCTTGACCATCCGTTCTACAATTCAAACCACAGAAACTAGCCGCCCTAGTGCCCTCCCATGCCGAAACCCGAAGCAAACCGTCCACCACACACTCCGGGCGACGAGAAATCATCGCCGCCGATGAAAACACGTCGGTCCACCGTCGAGCTTATGTTTTCCGCCGTTTGCTGCGAGAGATGAGCTCCGTTCCACGTTCCCCGACCACTAGGGATGATTTAGGGCAAACTAGCTCACCAGGAGAAGCTTGGGACATGAAGGAACACATCAATGACGAGCTACCGAGCCGCCCCGCCGATGCCGACCCACCTCCGGTCGTTTTCATGCGGGGAAGCCTTGCTCGGCAGCTGCGCCACGTTCCAAGGATCGTGTAGGGTGAAACCGGGGCTAATTTGGTGGAGAATTGAGGGAGAACGAGCCGCGCCACGATCTGTGCTGGTGTGCACGCGCGTGCTCTGGCGATAGGTTGAAGAAACACCTGACCAGTGGGCCCCCCGTTTCATTGTTCTGTGTAAAATTCAAACAGAAAGTGTTCAAACTTGAAAAACCAATAACTCTGGGTAGAAAGTTCCAAAATTAGTGAGACAAATTTTGTTGGATTTCTCATAAGAAGTACTTTGCATAGAAACAAATTGCTTGCTTTGAAAAAGCTCAAGAATTTCTATAGAATTGTTTTTAGTAAATAATTAGGGATTTATTCCAGGAGCAATTCTTTATGAAACATTCCCAATTTTGGGAATCAAATCCTTCTCATAGTTCCTGAGCCCCTGTAAAAATTTCAGGATTTTTGGAAATGATTAAGAGGGCTTAATCAGTAGGTTTTCTCAGGTGTAATTTAAATGGGCTGAAAAACACAGAATTAAATTCAAAGAAAAATAGAATTGAACTTCAATCCTCCATTGTGGCCAGAAGAAGACTTCGAAAAATTTGAAACAAAATTTCCTATAAACCTTAGGTCCAGGCCTATTAGGATATCAAATTTCTCCCTATGACCAAGTTTAATTAAATTCCTAGAAATCATTGAAGGTTAAATCGGTCAAGAATTTTTGTGGCCATTTACTTCCTCAAAAGTTGCTGAAAATTTTACCATAACCTTAGCATGATATTAGGAAGCATCTGTAAAAATTTCAACCACATAAGTTGCTGTCTTCATATAGTTTAATTATTGTAGTCATATATCTCACTTAAATTCATAATATGATGTATCTCTCTTTATTTGATCATTTCGATAGAAATATTGCTCGCGAAGACTTTGGAGGCTACTGACTTGCTCCTATTGACAGAGACATTAGTTGGGATCAACAATAAGGCAAGCCCCGGTTTTCATCCAAATTTACAAATTTTTATTTGTATACACTTTATATTGTCTAGAATATTAGTTTTGCATTATGGTTAGGTTTGTATGACACTCCACATGCATGACCCAGAAAAACCCTGGAGTTTGATTTAGATTAGGTTATCACTTAATTATAACTGCTGTTCTCAAGTTAACAAAAGTGGACTAAAAGAGGCATAACTTGAGTGGGCCGTTTCCTACTCGTGAACCGGGATTAAGGGGGATCAATCAGAAGAGTTGGTAATTGATCCTCTTAGTTGGGAATGGAGACCGGACAGTTTGGATGGAAGGTTAAAGGACGTGGTCCTGTGAACCTAGTCTCTGTCTGAGTCGATTAAGGTCCGTTCTCGTGTGCGGCCCCGTTGGACAAGTTTGAGATATATACTGGATGCATACTGGCTATATGGGATCCAGGAAACAGATGTAACATGTTAACCTGGGTGTCGAGGCAATCCCCACCGTCCTATGCAGATGCTGAAAGGATAGAGAAGTCGGCTCTACGAGCGTTTGCCGTAGTGAGACTTAATCCAAGTTGGTGGGACCGGTTTGATATTTGGGTGTCGTGTGAAAGGTTGCCACATACAACGTTGAGGGGATCGGTTGATCACCGGTCTCAGACGGGCATATGTGTCGTGTCAGCCGGGTGTTTTTGATTCGAATCACCGTCGCTCGCGGTAGTGAGCATACTTGTACACTAAGTTGTGGCGTAGTAATAAACTGGGAAAAGTTAATATGCTTCGTGAGTAATCCTCATATTTGAGATGAGGGATGATCAACACCTTCACTAAATTTACTTTCTACCTTGGGCTAGTGGTGTCAAGACAAAGCGTTTCTTGTTTGATTGTGGAGTCTCGGCATTGATGGCGCAAGGCATGTATGGGTCTAGGGTAGCTCACTAAATTTATTTTCTCCTCGGGCAAGTGGCATCGAGATGAAGCGTTTCTTTTTTGATTGTGGAGTCTCGATGTAAATTGTGCGAGGGTTATAAAAGTTGCTAAAAACTTGATGTAAGGACTCTCCATTAGCTCAAGTTTATTGTTTATGCAAACTTCTCTATTCAGCCCTCTATTTTCAGCATCTAGAGTTCCATGTGTAGGTTTTTAGTTAATTCTTGCTAAGCATAAGCTCACGGTTTGTTTATCCATTGTTTTGCAGGTAACGTTGCATAAGGCAATGTTAGGGAGGAAGGGAGAGCTGAGCAGGGCAGCACCCAATGAGCGGTGTGAGTCTCGCTTGGAACCCTGCACACCGCCGGGTTTTTGATGTGGTGCTAGTGTGAAGCATCCGTGGGCAGGATGGCTTCATTTTGCTTAGTGTAGGCTATAGTCCGTGAGTGTACTCTTATCTTCCGCTGCAAATGTACCTCTGTACATTATTTGGAAAATTTGACAATATTATGTATTAAAAACATATATTGTTGTGTATGTGTGTTTTTTTCAGATGTGTGTTGTTGGGTGCCGCATCGCACGGCACCACCCAATGCGATTCCTGGACTGTCGGGGCGGGCATCCCCACACCACCCAAGCTGCGTAAGGAGTTTGAACGGTTGCATCTCGGATTCTTGAAAGAGATGGAGGTGATCGCACTGAACTCAATGCTGGAACAAGAGATACGAGATGGCCAAGCAACGGATGAGGAAATAAAGGAAATCAAAGAAAGAATCCGACAAGGCATAGAAAAGGATTTCAAGGAAGACGAGAAAGGCACGCTTTGGTTAGGGAAAAGGATTTGTGTGCCTAACGTGAAGCACATCCGCGACACGATATTAAAGGAGGCACATGACTCACCTTATTCCATACACCCCGGCTGTACAAAAATGTACAAGGATCTGAAAACATGCTATTGGTGGGAGGGTATGAAAAGGGACATTGCTGAATATGTTGCCCTATGCGACACGTGGCAACGAGTGAAGGCCGAACATCAAAGACCCGCGGGATTGTTGCAGCCATTAAAAGTACCCGAGTGGAAGTGGGAAGACATCAGCATGGATTTCATTGTCGAATTGCCACGTACTCAGTCTGGCTATGACTCTATTTGGGTTATCATGGACCGATTGACAAAAACAGCCCATTTCCTTCCTGTTAGAACCAAGTACACCATCGCACAACTAGCCGAGCTGTATATGGAGCAAATTGTGTGTCTCCATGGAGTTCTGAAGAGGATAGTTTCAGATCGAGGTTCTAAATTTACCTCTAGGTTCTGGAAGAGGCTGCATGAAGCCATGGGTACACGGTTGAATTTCAGCTCCGCATATCACCCGCAAACCGAGGGGCAAACCGAGAGGACAAATCAGATTTTGGAAGACATGTTGAGAGCTTGCTACTTGAAACGTGGGCGTAGTTGGGATAAGAGCTTTCCATTTGCTGAATTCTCGTACAACAATAGCTACCAAGCCATCTTGAAGATGTCACCTTTTGAGGCATTTTATGGTAGACGGTGAAGAACACAGCTGTTCTGGAATGAGACCGGAGAAAGCCAAGTATTTGGACCCCAAGTGCTGCAAGACGCCGAAAAGCAAGTCCAAACGATACGTGAAAACTTGAAGGCCGCTCAGTCACGACAGAAGGGTTATGCGGATAATAGGCGAAGAAGATCGACCTTCGAAGTGGGAGACTTCGTGTATCTTAAGGTGTCGCCTATCCGAGCCCAACGATGGTTCAAAGTCAAGGGCAAGTTAGCACCTCGCTACATCGGACCATTCAAGATTTTGGGCAAGCGAGGAGAGGTAGCCTATCAACTAGAGCTGCCAACGCACCTCTCCGATGTGCACGACGTATTTCACGTATCCCAACTCAAGAAATGCCTAAGAGTACCGGCAGAACAAGTACCAATGGATGAGCTAGAGCTTCAATAGGATCTGACCTATGCGGAACACCCTGTCAAAATCTTGGACGTGAAGGAAAGGGTCATGAGGAACAAAGTAATCCGTTGGTGCAAGGTACAATGGAGGCATGACACAAAAGTCAAAACTATATGGGAACGTGAGGAAGATCTCAAGGCAGAATTCCCCCATCTTTTCTCCACTCTATCAAATCTCGAGGGTGAGATTCATTTTAACAGGGGTAGGTTTGTAACACCCTCAATTTCACTACCATGCATTGCATACGTTTTTCATGTAGAGAACCATTTGAAAAGAAGTAGAAATGGATAAAGAACCATAGAAATGGAGAAAGAACCATATAAATGGAGAAAGAACCATAGAAATGAAGAAAGAACCATAGAAATGGAGAAGGGAATATAGAAATGGAGAAGAGAACATAGAAATGGAAACAAGATAGCTGAATTGAGCCATCCCAAATTTCCCCAAAATTTCCCCAAATCTCCCCAAATTCCCCTATGGGGAATTTCCCCCACATTTGGGGGGAATTTCCCCCAAATTGGCCGCAGCCTTGAGGGGAGGGAAGCCCTAGGACTCTTTGGTTGAGTCCCAACTTGACTAGGATTCTTTTGTTGAGTTCCAACTTGACTAGGATTCTTTGGTTCAGTCCCAATTGGACTAGGACTCTCCTTCCCCCCCCCCCCCTTATAAATACAACCCCCAGCCTCCCTACACCTTTGGCCGCAGCCCCCCCCCCCCCCTCCCAACTCGCTGAGTTGATCCCCCCCTTGCCGGAGTTTGGTCGCCATCGAGCCCCACCGTCGAGCCCCGCTGTTGAGACCCGCCGTCGAGCCCCGCGGTCGAGACCCGCCATCGAGCCCCGTCATGCCTCGCCGGAGAAGAAGCCCGACGATCTGCCCTACCATAATTCCCCACAGAAAAATCCCCCGCTGCTGCCGTTGCTAGGAGGAAGGCCCTGCCACAAGGAGGAAGTGAGGTAGCTCTTCATTACCCATCTTACGACGTCACCGCTGTTTCTACGCATCTGTTTTCTTTGCCCCCTTCGAGCAGAAAATTTTGCGTGTGGACAGATCGTGTTTTGATCGATTTTTGACGGTGGAATTGATCTAGATCTTGTGTAAAGATCATCACCACGTCCACACTTCATCCCTACACCCTTGTTCATCAAAAAACCCAATGAAAGCCCATTAAAACATGCAAGAACTCGTACAAATTGGTTTATAAAACTGCACTATAGGATTTGCATCCATCTACCCCATTGCATCTTGAGTAAAGTTTGTGCATGATGAATGATTGCTGTAAATCTTGTATGTGCGTGGTCGTGAGTAGAAGGACAAGCTCAAGAGGCCGTCTACGAGGAACTATAACACCAAGACTTCGAGACGCTTGAGCAACACGAACCACGGGAGCAAGGCAAGTGCCCCTTGACCATATTGATCCCATGTTTTGAAACTGTTTTGTTTGCGAAAACTCGTATGCTTGAGTCAAATTGATGGGACACCCTTCTATAGGAGTTTACTAGTTTTGTTAACCATCCTTGTCACCGGGAAAGTTTATGAGTCGGGTATGATCGTTTTTCCTTTTTGCTTCGCTTAATTTACGGGATACGGGAAGCTGAAATAAAACATGGTTAGCTACTGCGCTCATGTGAATAATGATGATGAGAACTTGATGATGATGTTAATGAGCATGGAGTCAGGGAGATCTAGGCATGCTTGGTTCGTAGATTTTACTGAATGAGATGGTGGTTTACTTACCGTAGATCTAAGGACCGGTTCATGCGAGCACATGCCCGGAAAACAGTGCCACCACAAGGCCAAATATGGGTGCAGCTTAGCTGACTAATTAGATGTGTTGCTAGCTTGTTATGGACCGTTGGATGGCGCGGGGAATATGAGTCGAGAGGGACTGCCCTGGGAACTGCATGGCACAAGAGGGAGCCCGTGGGTGGGAGAATGGAGATTTGAGCCTACCCGTGAAACATCAGTGGCTCCGTACATCCAAGTAGCCCCTTTGTAAAGGTTATTTTGTGATCTCTTGGCCATACACCGATGGTTGTGTACTGGTATAATGTAGGTTCTTTCTAGTCACCAACGGGTGACGAAATCATGAACTTGTGGGTAAAGTGGTGCCACATCTGCAGAGTGTAAAACTATCATGATAGCCGTGCTTCCAGTCACAAGCACCTGTCCAACTTCCATGATTATAGGCAAAATGGGTATGCATATTTGGGTATGGTCATTGGGATTGGTCTTGGGACTATTTTCAGTTATGACTATGAATTTTATTTTGGTTATATGAATATGAGATGGTTATGAATATTTATGAGTATTAGATGAACTTGAGAAAGATTAATGGCTGGTTGAGATATGATAAATGGTGAATTATGATGAAGGAATATTGATGAATAACTTGGTTATGATGGGATTAAACTAACCTAGAGATAGTTGCTGTTTTTACCATGTTTATGAAATAAAATTTGCTTGCTGCAATGAGCCTTTTCATTGCCTACCTTGTTTTAAGCTACATGTTGATCATTTATGGTTGATAGTTTGTTTGATCAGCTACATGTCGATAGTTTGTTTGATCAACTAGTTGGTGCAAGGGTATTCTTGAAGATGGTTGGAGCTCATAAAAGATTATGAAATCGGGAATGAAAAGGTTCATTGCAGCAAGCAAATTTTATTTCACAAACATGGTAAAAACAGTAACTATTTCTAGGTGAGTTCAATCCCATCATAACCAAATTAATCATAAACATTCCTTCATCATAATTCACCATCTATCATGTTTCAACCAACCATTAATCTTTCTCAAGTTCATCTCATACTCATAAAAATATTCATAACCATCTCATATTCATATAACCGAAACCAAACTCATTGTCATGACTCAAAACAGTCCCAAAACCAATCCCAATGATCATACCATAACCATCCCGAATAACCATACCCAGTTTTGACTCTAATCATGGATGTTGGCCAGGTGCTTGTGACCGGAAGCACGACTATCATGATAGTTTTACGCTCTGCAGAGATGGCACCACTTTACCCACAAGTTTGTGATTTCGTCCCTTGTCGGCAACTAGAAAGAACCTCCATTATACCAGTACATAACTGTCGGTGTATGGCCAAAAGATCACAAAATAGCCTTTACAAAGGGGCTACTAGGATGTACAGACCCACTGAGGTTTCACCGGCAGGCTCGAATCTCAATTCTCCCACCCACGGGCCCCCTCTTGTGCCATGCAGTTCCCAGGGCAGTCCCTCTCGACTCCCATTCCCTGCGCCATCCAATGGTCCATAACAAGCTAGCAACACACCTAATTAGTCAGCTAAGCAACACCCATATTTGACCTTGTGGTGGCATTGTTTTCCTGGCATGTGCTCGCATGAACTGGTCCTTAGATCTACGGCAAGTAAACCACCATCTCATTCAGCAACATCCACGAACCAATCTTGCCTAGATCTCCCTAATTCCATGCTCATTAACATCATCAAGTTCTCATCATTTTTATTCATATGAGTGCAGTAGCCAACAAGTTTTATTTCAGCTTCCCATATCCCGTAAATTAAGCGAAGCAAAAAGAAAAAATGACTGTACCCCACTCATCAACTTTCCCGCACGACAAGGATGAATAACAAAACTAGTAAACTCCTATAAAAGGGTGTCCCATCAAGTTGACTCAAGGATACACGTTTTCACAAACAAAATAGTTTCAAAACATGGGATCAATATGGTCAAGGGCACTTGCCTTGCTCCCGTGGTTTGTGTTGCTCAAGCGTCCTGAAATCTTGGTGCTGCAGTTCCTCGTAGACAGCCTATTGAGCTTGTACTTCTACTCACGACCATGCACATACAAAATTTACAGCAATCAATCATCATGCACAAACTTTACTCAAGATGCAATGGGTAGATGAATGCAAATCCTATAGTGCAGTTTTATAAAACCAGTTTGTACGTGTTCTTGCATATTTTAATGGGCTTTCATGGGGTTTTATGATGAACTTCCTCCTTGTGGCAGGGCCATCCTCCTAGCAACGGCAGCAGCGGGGGATTTTTGTGCGGGGAATTATGTTACGGCAGATCGTCGGGCTTCTTCTCCGGCGACGGCGAGGCGTGACGGGGCTCAACGGCGGGGCTTGACGGCTGGGCTCGATGGCGGGGCTCGTCGCCGTGGCTCGTCAGCGACCAAACTCCGGCAAGGGTGGGGGCAACTCGGCGAGTTTGGGGGGCAGGGGGGCGGTGGCCAAAGGAATAGGGGGGGCTGGGGGTTGTATTTATAAGGGGGAAAAAAGGAGAGTCCTAGTCAAGAAGGGACTCAACCAAAGGGTCCTAGGGGTGGGGAATAGGGTTTCCCCCTCGTCAAGGCTGCGGCCAATTTGGGGGGAAATTCCCCCCAAATTTGGGGGAAATCCCCCCCTTGGGGAATTTTGGGAAATTGGGGAAACTGTCACACCCGGTTTTTCCGAAGAACAACCAAGTGAATATCACATGTATGCCAGGATCATTTTCTCATACATGTGATGACAAATAGTGAAGCATCATTTATTACAAGCCAGGTGTTGAATATATATAAGTCCTACATAGCAAATGTCTTGCTGGACAATAATAAGTTCGTCACAAGTAAATAAACTAGCAGCGGAATAATTATTCTCGTGAGCTCCGTCACAGGCGTTGCCCGGGGTATCCATGAACCTAGAAACCTTCTTCGGGTCCAAAATCTTGGTCATTATACACCACCTCATTATCTTGACCTGAGCAGCAATATAAACCAACAAATATGCAAGGTTGAGTACCGATGGTACTCAACAAGTGTGGGAAAGTTATGTCATGCATGGCTAGAACGAAGGGATGTTGAACTCATGGTTAAAGCACTATGCAATTAATACCTATCACCTTAGCTTATTAAGCACCTACATTACTACACAGGTGAAATGGTCCCACTCTCCCATCCCATCATCATGATCAAATAACCATAACATCATTTCCAATGTTAAGCTCCCCGCTTAACATCCACAACTTCCAAAACCATCAATCCTCTAATCATGAATAAGTCCAAGCTGCTCTTGACCGTGAGCACGGCTGTCATGACAGTTTTGACTCTGCAGAGTTTGTACCACTGTACCCACATGTAGTGATTTCATCCCCCGGGTGGACTAAAAGAACCTCCATTATGCCAGTGGCCACAACCACATTCACACTTCCCAGGTGTGTAGCCAGGAGATCACTATGAAGCCTTTACAAAGGGATTCCCGACGAGCGTGGGCCCACTGAGGTTTCACCCCTAACAGCATACAAGAGGCTCCAACCCCGCTGCAGTGGCCCCCTCTTGAGCTTGCGGTTCATATGGTAGTCCAGCTGACACCTATTCCCCGCACCATCCAACACACCCATACTACGCCGGGGATACATCTAATTAATTGGCCAAGCTGCCCCATCTCAGCATGTGGTTGGCACGGTAAAGCCAGGTTACATGCTCCATGAACCGGTCCTTAGGATCCAGGCAAGTACTAAACACAAACCCGAGTCTCGTGCACCCAACACACAACCAAAACATCCAACTTGCCTTGATCCCTACCTCTACATAACTCACAATGTCTCATTAAAGAGTATGGTAAAATAAACTGTTGATCTCATATCGCAAATAATCCATTCTAAGCATGGCTAAGCATATGCATAATAATAAATGACATGATAAAATGAATCTCAACCCAAGCTACAAGGAAACAAGGTAATGCAATTCTAGGGAAACATCCTAGCATGGGTTTCATATTTTCATTCAACAATGCAAATAATTCTAGCTACACATCCTAGCATAGGATCAAAGTGGTCAAGGACACTTGCCTCCTTCCTGCTGCTCTTGGAATGGGTAGTCCTGATCTTGGAAAGGAAAAACGTGCTCTGGAGCAGGTTCTACATCATACCATCACACATAGCAAAAGAAAAACAACAATCCATAAGACATAGTTCACACTTCCACTTCATACAAACCACACATTCACATTTATGAAAGCCATTCACAAATTCTATGTGTTGTGGTTACTCTATGTGTGTTGATCTTTGGCTTACATGTACTTTTTATCATGTGTATATGATTTCTACTTTTGTATTCACATTAATGTTTGCATACTATATATATGAGTTTCCAATTTAAATAAATTCCTTATATTCAATTACTACACCTTTTTAGCTATCAAGTATGCATGAAAGGTATTTTCCTACTCCATATGTGTCTTCACCCTTCTACCAACCCTAAACTGAATTCTTTGAATTTTGGAATCTTCATTTATCATTTTCTAATTATTTATACCTAGCTTGCTATACTTTCAAATTTACTTTCTATGCCTAAATGTGTACTTTATTATGAAAATAGTAAGACACATCATCTAAACAGAATAGGTTCTGATCCAAAATAGTTAATAATATATTTTTGATCTTGCCCTCTGATGTAAACTATTTTACATTTATTTTTTTCTAATTTTCAGAATTATTCTCTACTTAAAAATGTGTCCCTATAACTAATAAATGTGAATAATAAATTAAACAGATTCATTTCAGCCCAAAATCTATTTTTATCTCACTCCAAAGTTTTCTAAGTACTGAGAAAGTTTTTAATTTAATTTTGACAGTATGTTTTTCCCACTTTTTAAATTTTAAATACAAGCCACATATTCAATTTCCTAAATTAAATATCAAACAGGGTTAAAAAGGTAAACTCACCCCACTACAGGGTTATAATATTATTTTAAGAATTTTCAGGGGTCTAGCTACACATAACAGGGGGGTTTTCCTAATTTTTATTAAGTCCAGGGGCTAAAACTGATTTTTAAATAAATTTACATGATTTTCTGAAGTTCCAGGGGCTAGATCAGAAGTTTCCGGGGCTAGCTCTTATTTCCCGAGAACCCCAGGGGGTAGCACGTAAGATTTCCAGTCTTTATAACGCGGGGCTGACGTAGACCGTCCGATTTAAAACAGACGGCTGAGATTATAACGTCAAACCGGTACGCGGGGATTTAAACTCTACCGTGCGATTTAAAATAAACGGCGCACAAGCGGCCACGTCGCTCTGATCGAACGCGGGCGGCGCTGCCCGGCGGCGCACGGCGGCGATCTCGCCGGAGAGTTTCGGATCTTCGTAAATTCTTCCTAGAACTGTGATTTTATGGCATAGATCGGTAGAGGGGAGGTCGGGGATTTCACCTCGGGGGTTTTCTTGAGCTCGGAGGTCCTGGAAAGCGATCGGCGACAAGGTCCGAAGTGAAACCACGGCGAGGCTCGTCGGCGCTGCGTTTGAACCGCAAGTCACCGAGTTTTCTGCACCTGCAGGGTTCCCCGAAGGCGGTGGATCAAGACCAGTGAGTTAGATCGGAATTTCCGAGCGTAGATCGGCCAGAATTCGCCGGAGAGGGCTCGGGTTCTCATCGGAGTAAAAACAGCAGATCGCGTGAGTAGAACGGGATGAGGCCGGGGTTTTTATAGATGGGGGAAGGGCGGCGTTCGGTTGTGATCGAGTTTGTGTCGCCCACGAGCAAAATTCGGCTGGGATACGCAGAAATCCGGGTCGGTTTGGATTCGGGGTGAGAGAGAGTCCGGCCGAACGCGGCGCTGGCGCGAGGAAGAAGAAGGGCTGGCGGGCCCCACCTGTCAGTGGGAGGAAGGGGGCGCGCGCGGCTGCGGGTTGGCGCGGGTGCTGGGTGGGCCGGCTGGTGGGTTTCGGCCCACTGGCCGGTTTTTTTTCTGTTTTCCTTTTTCTTTTTCTATTTCTTTTCTGTTTTGAGTTTAAATTGAATTCCAGTTTGAATTTAAATTGTTGCAAAACATGCAACACGTCCAAAAATTTTTAAATTCCCCTCTTAACATGATTTTGGGGTGTTACAGCTCTACCCCCCTTAAAAGAAATCTCGTCCTCGAGATTGGTGGTTCTAAGAAAACAATTCCGGAAATTGTGCCTTGAGCTCATCTTCCCGTTCCCAGGTGGCTTCCTCTTCTGAGTGATGCTTCCACTGCACCTTGCACATCCGGAGTCTTTTATTTCTGGTATGGCGTTCCATTGTCTCCAAAATCTTGTATGGTTGCTCGGCATAAGACAAATCCTCAGCTACGTCCACTTCATTCATGGGTAACACCTCTTCAGGCGTTCTCAGACATTTCTTGAGTTGTGACACATGGAATACATCATGCACATCTGATAGGCGAGCCGGTATTTCTAGTTGATACGTCACTTCGCCTTTCCTTTCCAGAACTTGAAAGGGTCCGATGTATCGAGGTGACAACTTCCCTTTCACCTTGAACCGATGAAGTCCTCAGATAGGGGACACCTTGAGATAGACATAGTCTCCCACGTTGAAAACGAGCTCTCTTCTTCGTACATCGGCATAGCTCTTTTGGCGTGTCTGTGCTATCCTCAAATTGTTGCGAATTTCCCTCACCTTCGCCTCGGCTTCTTGTAATACTTCTGGACCAAACACTTTACTTTCCCCCGTTTGGTTCCAAAATAGGGGAGTTCTGCACTTCCTCCCGTACAAAGCTTCAAACGGTGACATCTTCATACTAGCTTGATACCTGTTGTTATAGGAAAACTCCGCATACGGTAAGTTCTTATCCCAACTCCGATTGTTTTTGAGTGCACATGCCCTCAGCATATCTTCAAGAATCTGATTGGTTCTTTCCGTCTGCCCATCAGTTTGGGGATGACAGGCAGAACTAAAGTTCAGATGGGTTCCCATGGTTTCGTGCAACTTCTGCCAGAACCTTGAGGTGAACTGTGTCCCTCGATCCGACACAATCTTCTTTGGCACTCCATGGTAACACACGATCCTTGATATGTACAACTCTGCCAATTTGGATCCGATGTAGCTTTCTTTCACGGGGATGAAATGAACTAACTTGGTTAGCCTGTCAATGATGACCCATATCGAATCATATCCTGATTGGTCCTAGGCCATCCCACGATGAAATCCATGCCGATCTCTTCCCATTTCCATTCAGGCACTTTGAGTGGTTGCAATAATCCCGCGGGTCGTTGATGTTCTGCTTTCACCAACTGACATGTGTCACATAGGGCAACATGTTCCGCGACATCTCGCTTCATGCCATACCACCAATACCTGCTCTTGAGGTCCTGGTACATCTTCGTACTCCCAGGATGAATGGAATAGTCAGAATCATGAGCCTCCTTCAAAATCAATTCACGGATCTCCTTTACTTCTGGCACACAGATTCTTTTCCCGTGCCACACCGTTCCTTGTTCATCCTCTCTAAAACCAGGAGCTTTATTTTCCTTGATGAGTTGTCTGATCTCTTGTATCTTCTCGTCATTCTTTTGACCCTCGCGTATGTCTCGCTCTAGTGTGGAGTCCACTTCCATGGCGATGGCTTCACCACTATTTACCAGGCATAGATTGAGTCTTATAATCTCGTCCTCCAACTCTGCAGGCATGTCCTTCAAGCTCAACTTATTGACCTGCACCTTCCGACTTAAAGCATCTGCCACGACGTTTGCTTTCCCAGGATGATAGTTGATGCCCACATCAAAGTCATTGATTAGCTCTAACCATCTCCTTTGTCTGAGGTTGAGATCTGGCTGTGTGAAAATGTACTTCAAACTCTTATGATCCGTATATATCTCTGTCCTCTTCCCCATCAAGTAGTGCTGCCAAATTTTCAACGCGTGTACCACTGCGGCTAGTTCTAGGTCATGTGTAGGATAGTTTTTCTCATGCTTCCGGAGCTGCCGGGATGCATATGCCACGACATGCCCTTCTTGCATGAGAACACATCCCAACCCGTTTCGAGAGGCATCGCAGTACACCGTGAAATTCTTCTGCATATCTGGCATAATCAACACTAGGGCTGTTGTCAATCTTTTCTTTAGCTCCTGAAAACTCGTTTCGCACTGCGGCGTCCATGTGAATGTGATTCCCTTCTCCAACAGTTTGGTGAGGGGTCTCGAGATCTTAGAGAATCCCTCAATAAACCGTCGATAGTATCCTGCCAATCCCAAGAAGCTTTGAACTTCCCTGACATTTTCAGGGTCTTCCACTTCCGTATATCCTCGATTTTGGCAGGATCCACGGAGATTCCTCCCTCCGAGATTATATATCCTAAGAAGGGAACTCTCTTCTGCCAAAACTCACACTTGCTCAACTTGGCATATAGTTGGTGTTCTCTCAGCCTCTGCAACACCAACCTTAGATGTTTCTCATGTTCTTCTTCATCTTTGGAGAAGACGAGAATGTCATCTATGAAAACCACCACAAATTTGTCCAGATATTCCATGAATACCTTGTTCATGAGATACATGAAGTATGCCGGGGCATTAGTTAGCCCGAAAGGCATGACAGTGTATTCATACAATCCGTACCGTGATACGAAAGCTGTCTTGGGAATATCAGATTGCCTTATCTTGAGTTGGTGGTATCCCAACCTGAGATCAATTTTCGAGAACACACAAGCTCCCCTCAACTGATCAAACAAGTCTTCAATGCGGGGTAATGGGTACTTGTTCTTGATGGTTACCTCATTCAAGGCACGGTAATCCATGCATAACCTTTGAGTTCCGTCCTTTTTGGGCACAAATATCACCGGAGCTCCCCATGGTGAGGAACTAGGGCGAATATACCCCTTCTCCGTCAATTCTCTCAAATGATCCTTGAGTTCTTCTAGCTGCTTGGAGTCCATCCGATAAGGTCTCTTGTATATCGGGGCTGTTCCAGGCACTAGCTCAATTGCGAATTCCACTTCACGATCGGGAGGCATACCTGGCAAATCCTCCAGAAAAACATCTGGATATTCCCTGATGGTCCTTATCTCCTCAACTTTCACCTCAACTTGATTTAATTTAATGTCCCTCCTAGGCTCATGTATTGTTATGAACTTTACTCTTGTGCCACTAGGGTGAGTTAGTTCCACCGTTCTGGTCGAACAATGGATGATACCTTTATGTTTGGTCAACCAATCCATACCCAAAATAATATCTATCCCTTGTGAATCTATCACTATGAGGTTAGCAGTAAATACTACCCCATTAATGTCTAGGTTCACTTTGGGGCACACTTGTCTTGTCCTTATTTCTCCACCTGGAGAGTTTACGGCTAGCATATGGTTCATTTGTGTTGTTGCTAGGTCATGCTTCTTAACAAACCCTTGAGCAATGAACGAGTGGGTAGCACCAGAATCAAACAGCAGGGTTGCAATGTGTGAATTGGCAGGAAACCTACCAACTACCACGTCGGGTGCCTCTTGTGCTTCCTCCATAGTGACGTGGTTCACCTGTCCTCTCATTACATTCTGCTGTTGTGGCTGCGTGGGCTTCTTCTTTGGACACTTATGGGCATAGTGCCCCACTTCACCACAATTAAAACATTGCACCCCCACCTTAGGTGCTTGGCCTTTATTGTCTTGGGGTTGGTTTGGAGGTCCTTGCACTGCTGGTCGAGGTGGATATGCGGGGCGAGGCTGCTGTACAAACTGACGTTGCGGCTGTGCTGGTGCTGCCGGAGGCCTGTAGTTCGGGTTGTACCCTCTTGGTGCTGAGTAGGGTACCGCAGCACGGTTCGTCTGCCCTGCAGGTTGCTGCATCAGACGTGGGCGGGTGTTGCTCCCTGAGGCTTGATGTGACCACCCGACCTTCCTCTTATTCTCATTTTCCAAGGCCTTCAGCTTCCTTTCCACCACAAATGCTCTGTCCACCATCTTTTGGAAGCTTTCATACTCATTTGAGGACATTGCACACTGCATTTCTGCGGTAAGTCCCTCCACGAAACAATCTTGTTTCTGCTCATCAGTCTTTATGTCCCGTGGGGCATAACAGGATAGTTGAGTAAATTTAGTGAGGTATTCCCTCACCGTCATGTTTCCCTGCTGCAGTCCCAAGAACTCCTTCCTCTTGTTTTTGAGTTCACCCCTTGGTATGTAATGATTGCGGAAGCTACGCTTGAACTCTTCCCAAGTGATGTTCTCAGGGTCATGATGGGCGGCCACGTAAGCGGTCCACCAATCAGCAGCAGGTCCATGCAATTGATGAGAGGCAAACATCACCCTCTCATACCCTTGGCACTGTATGATCCTCATCTTGCTTTCTATGGTCTTTAGCCAATCATCTGCCTCCAGAGGTTCAGCAGCACTTGCAAACTTCGGAGGTTGAGTTCCTAGAAACTCACTCAACCTTGGTTTGCGTGGTGCAGCTTGTGGGGGTGGAACTTGATGCAAGTTGGCCACCACTTGAGTCAAGTTCTGGATGAGCTGATTTTGATTCTCCAGCATTTGGTGGAGGGGATCAACTCCTTCATGGCGACCACCCCTGTATTGGCCTCCTGAAAGATGAGGGTTGCAGGCCTCATCGTTGTTGGTGGCGGGGTTGGCAGCGCGACCTTTTCCTCTTCCGGCCATCTAGCATGATCAACCAAATGTTAATTTAAAGTATTACGTATTATCTCACTACTTTCACTTGTTTGTACTTTGAAGTGTTGAAGCTTTGTTATACTTTTCTGAGGGTTCTTATCTCACACAAAAATAAATGCACTATTATTTCATGTGGGTTCACACACCAAAGCAAAACAATCTGAAGACGAGGCTGTGGACAATTGCTCATGGCTTCCACAACTCACGTCACACACCAATCATTAACACACCATTAACTAAGATAACGACTCGACTACTCGACACTCTGCTAATCTAAGGGAAGAACTCTACACTACTCGCATTCACTGAGCTGGCTCCTCGGGGTCTTCCTCATCATTGCGGCTGCCTTCTGACTCCGCTTTGGGTGGGGAAGCTGCTGGTGGAGAAGTGCGACGACGCCTTATCGCCCGGCGATCTGGGGAGTCAGGAGTCTATGTATCATTCACGGTGACACACAGTTCATTCCCATCTCCTCTTTCTCTCGCCCTCAAGCAGGCTCGCAGCAACGCCTCCGTTTCCTTCAGGGTGTCCCGAACATCCTGAAGCTCTTGCTGACACTCCTACAGTCGAGTGCTGAGCATAGCAGCATTCTCCAAGCACAAGTCCATGTGCTCCTGGGAAGTCCCTTGCTGCACTGGTGGGTACTTGTACTCCGTGGTACCACTCTCACGCTGGAGGACATACATGTACTCAGTCCTGTCCAGGTGGCGACGATAGATGAGACTCTGGCAGGTGATGGCCTCCCAGGTGACATCCTTCTCCGCATCGACCTGTGTTGCTCGACAAGCTGGAGAGTGGTGGATCTTAAGCAGTTGATTTTCGTGTATAATCCTCATCTCTGAACTCCATTCTTCCCTCTTCTCACGGATGGTCCTGGTGGAGTCATAGTGGATGATTAGCTTGCCCGTATTGCCGGCGGCTTCGAGCATACGTTGAAGACGGCACAACAAGCCTCCTACTGCCAATCCGTAGGAAAGGTACGTCACCGGACGGCTCTCCTCTCTTTCGGCAAGGGCAACTACAGGAACTCTCCCTCCTGTGGACTTGCGAGCGGTGCGAATCATGCGAACCATCTAAAACAAGAAGCATTTAAACTTAGGTTAGATAAACTTTTTAAACAAAAATCCTATTTTGAATGAAAATTGGGGTAAGATGAAGAAAGTGACTCATTATATAACACTTTTCAACACACACCTTGTAAAAATAGTTTTTAAGAAAATAAGGCCCTTAAATACGTCCATTTCTACCTAGGTCCACGTTCCTACGGGCAACCTTGGCTCTGATACCACTTCTGTCACACCCGGTTTTTCCGAAGAACAACCAAGTGAATATCACATGTATGCCAGGATCATTTTCTCATACATGTGATGACAAATTGTGAAGCATCATTTATTACAAGCCAGGTGTCGAATATATATAAGTCTTACATAGCAAATGTCTTGCTGGACAATAATAAGTTCATCACAAGTAAATAAACTAGCAGCGGAATAATTTTTCTCGTGGGCTCCGTCATAGGCGTTGCCCGGGGTATCCATGAACCTAGAAACCTTCTTCGGGTCCAAAATCTTGGTCATTATACACCACCTCATTATCTTGACCTGAGCAGCAATATAAACCAACAAATATGCAAGGTTGAGTACCGATGGTACTCAGCAAGTGTGGGAAAGTTATGTCATGCATGGCTAGAACAAAGGGATGTTGAACTCATGGTTAAAGCACTATGCAATTAATACCTATCACCTTAGCTTATTAAGCACCTACATTACTACACAGGTGAAATGGTCCCACTCTCCCATCCCATCATCATAATCAAATAACCATAACATCATTTCCAATGTTAAGCTCCCCGCTTAACATCCACAACTTCCAAAACCATCAATCCTCTAATCATGAATAAGTCCAAGCCGCTCTTGACCGTGAGCACGGCTGTCATGACAGTTTTGACTCTGCAGAGTTTGTACCACTGTACCCACATGTAGTGATTTCATCCCCCGGGTGGACTAAAAGAACCTCCATTATGCCAGTGGCCACAACCACATTCACACTTCCCAGGTGTGTAGCCAGGAGATCACTACGAAGCCTTTACAAAGGGATTCCCGACGAGCGTGGGCCCACTGAGGTTTCACCCCTAACAGCATACAAGTGGCTCCAACCCCGCTGCAGTGGCCCCCTCTTGAGCTTGCGGTTCATATGGTAGTCCAGCTGACACCTATTCCCCGCACCATCCAACACACCCATACTACGCCGGGGATACACCTAATTAATTGGCCAAGCTGCCCCATCTCAGCATGTGGTTGGCACGGTAAAGCCAGGTTACATGCTCCATGAACCGGTCCTTAGGATCCAGGCAAGTACTAAACACAAACCCGAGTCTCGTGCACCCAGCACACAACCAAAACATCCAACTTGCCTTGATCCCTACCTCTACATAACTCACAATGTCTCATTAAAGAGTATGGTAAAATAAACTGATGATCTCATATCCCAAATAATCCATTCTAAGCATGGCTAAGCATATGCATAATAATAAATGACATGATAAAATGAATCCCAACCCAAGCTACAAGGAAACAAGGTAATGCAATTCTAGGGAAACATCCTAGCATGGGTTTCATATTTTCATTCGACAATGCAAATAATTCTAGCTACACATCCTAGCATAGGATCAAAGTGGTCAAGGATACTTGCCTCCTTCCTGCTGCTCTTGGAATGGGTAGTCCTGATCTTGGAAAGGAAAAACTTGCTCTGGAGCAGGTTCTACATCATACCATCACACATAGCAAAAGAAAAACAACAATCCATAAGACATAGTTCACACTTCCACTTCATACAAACCACACATTCACATTTATGAAAGCCATTCACAAATTCTATGTGTTGTGGTTACTCTATGTGTGTTGATCTTTGGCTTACATGTACTTTTTATCATGTGTATATGATTTCTACTTTTGTATTCACATTAATGTTTGCATACTATATATATGAGTTTCCAATTTAAATAAATTCCTTATATTCAATTACTACACCTTTTTAGCTATCAAGTATGCATGAAAGGTATTTTCCTACTCCATATGTGTCTTAACCCTTCTACCAACCCTAAACTGAATTCTTTGAATTTTGGAATCTTCATTTATCATTTTCTAATTATTTATACCTAGCTTGCTATACTTTCAAATTTACTTTCTATGCCTAAATGTGTACTTTATTATGAAAATAGTAAGACACATCATCTAAACAGAATAGGTTCTGATCCAAAATAGTTAATAATATATTTTTGATCTTGCCCTCTGATGTAAACTATTTTACATTTATTTTTTTCTAATTTTCAGAATTATTCTCTACTTAAAAATGTGTCCCTATAACTAATAAATGTGAATAATAAATTAAACAGATTCATTTCAGCCCAAAATCTATTTTTTATCTCACTCCAAAGTTTTCTAAGTACTGAGAAAGTTTTTAATTTAATTTTGACAATATGTTTTTCCCACTTTTTAAATTTTAAATACTAGCCACATATTCAATTTCCTAAATTAAATATCAAACAGGGTTAAAAAGGTAAACTCACCCCACTACAGGGTCTATAATATTATTTTAAGAATTTTCAGGGGTCTAGCTACACATAACAGGGGGGTTTTTCCTAATTTTTATTAAGTCCAGGGGATAAAACTGATTTTTAAATGAATTTACATGATTTTCTGAAGTTCTAGGGGCTAGATCAGAAGTTTCCGGGGCTAGCTCTTATTTCCCGAAAACCCCAGGGGGTAGCACGTAAGATTTCCAGTCTTTATAACGCGGGGCTGACGTGGACCGTCCGATTTAAAACAGACGGCTGAGATTATAACGTCGAACCGGTATGCGGGGATTTAAACTCTACCGTGCGATTTAAAATAAACGGCGCACAAGCGGCCACGTCGCTCTGATCGAACGCGGGCGGCGCTGCCCGGCGGCGCACGGTGGCGGGAGGCGGCGATCTCGCCGGAGAGTTTCGGATCTTCGTAAATTCTTCCTAGAACTGTGATTTTATGGCATAGATCGGTAGAGGGGAGGTCGGGGATCTCACCTCGGGGGTTTTCTTGAGCTCGGAGGTCCTGGAAAGCGATCGGCGACGAGGTCCGAAGTGAAACCACGGCGAGGCTCGTCGGCGCTGCGTTTGAACCGCAAGTCACCGAGTTTTCTGTACCTGCAGGGTTCCCCGGAGGTGGTGGATCAAGACCAGCGAGTTAGATCGGAATTTCCGAGCGTAGATCGGCTAGAATTCGCCGGAGAGGGCTCGGGTTCTCACCGGAGTAAAAACAGCAGATCGCGTGAGTAAAACGGGACGAGGCCGGGGTTTTTATAGACGGGGGAAGGGCGGCGTTCGGTTGTGATCGAGTTTGCGTCGCCCACGAGCAAAATTCGGCTGGGATACGCAGAAATCCGGGTCGGTTTGGATTCGGGGTGAGAGAGAGTCCGGCCGAACGCGGCGCTGGCGCGAGGAAGAAAAAGGCCTGGCGGGCCCTGCCTGTCAGTGGGAGGAAGGGGGCGCGCGCGGCTGCAGGCTGGCGCAGGTGCTGGGTGGGCCGGCTGGTGGGTTTCGGCCCACTGGACGGTTTTTTTTTTCTGTTTTCCTTTTTCTTTTTCTATTTCTTTTCTGTTTTGAGTTTAAATTGAATTCCAGTTTGAATTTAAATTGTTGCAAAACATGCAACACGTTCAAAAATTTTTAAATTCCCCTCTTAACATGATTTTGGGGTGTTACAGCTTTTGGGGGAAATTTGGTGGGAAAATTTGGGATGGCTCAATTCAGCTATATTACTTCCATTTCTCTCCATTTCTATGTTCCTTTCTCCATTTATATATTCCCTTCTCCATTTCTATGGCTCTTTGTCCATTTCTATGGTTCTTTCTCCATTTCTATGGTTCTTTCTCCATTTCTATAATTCTTTCTCCATTTCTACTTCTTTCTAAATGCTTCTCTACATGAAAAAAATGTATGCACTGCATGGTAGTGAAATTTGAGGGTGTTACAACACCGAACCCGGTCCCAATACAATTTCATACACCTGTCCGTCATCACTCGCACGTGTGTTCTCAAGCCAAACATGCCTTGAGGTACGTGTTCATGTTACTAACCACGTGACAGGGTCTCCCATACTTGCCCGTAGCACACCAGGGAAGGGCGTTGCTCAAATACCCCAAAACGATATGAAGAGTCGTAGAGGATACTAAAGCTGCTCGGGTTACCTGTCACCCGTGAGGCTCCACCCTTCAGCTTGTGCGCACTGGTAGACAGCGCTTACATGCACCCCTAAGACATATGAAGTCCCGAGATGCATGATTTTCCGACATAACACATAAGTTAGGTTGCCACCTTCATATTAGGCTAATATGGTAGTCCTTATTTGGGCATACTAGCGAATCCTCACTGTAATTCTAAGTTTTCCCATAATACTGTCCTTATTTAGTGTGCTATCCCCTAAACAGCTCTGATGCCAGCCTGTGACGGACTGAAGCTCATACATACCAGGATCTCAGATGGTGGTGCCGCACGATGTGACACCCGACAGCACACATCATAAGAAACATAGTATTACATTGAAACATACTGAATTTGTACAAAAGTGGTACAAACCTTCAGTTTACATCTATTTACAGAGTCTACTACAGTGGAAGATAATTATACAACTCACGCCAACACCTAACTAGCAAAAGTTGGTTGTCTGGCCCTACGGACAACCCACCCTAGCTACACTCAGCCTCAGCACGGCGTGTACGGCTTCCACTCAGCCGTAGTCCCTGACGGAGGGTAGTACTCGCTGGTGGACTCGTACTCTGAGTCCGTGGGGTACTTCTCACCTGCAAACACTTATAGCAGCAACCGTGAGCACGATGGCTCAGCAAGTCTTAACCGACGCTCCTACACAGGAAACTCTACATGCAAGCCATAAAAAAGGTAGGATGGCAATTTGCAGCAAAGGACTCACCTACACGTTTTATCCTTAATTCATCTTTTAGCCACAGGTTAACGGTTCATGAATCTGAAATTTAGTGAGCAATATTTGGGGGCACACATGTAACAATACAAGTTATTCATATCAGCAATATTGAATCATAACATTTCATATGTTTAACCTACGTCATGACTCAATGACCAAGTCGTACTCATTACCGCGAGGGACGGCGAATCGACTCGATATACACCTGCAGAGATACCCGAATAGCACGTCATGTAGGCCCATCCTCGGAGCTTCAACGGCACACTCAACCGATGTCGTACGGGACAACCTTTCACCCAACAGCCCAAACGTCGAACCGGTTGCACTGAAACGAGCAGGAGGTTCCCTACACGGAGCATGTCTCTGTGCCCGTTTAGCAGATTTCCACCTGGCTGCCCTCAATCTACACCTATAATTCGGTGTGCTATGCCTTGACGCCCGGAGGTTTAGATTACATCAGATTATCGGAGCCCGTATATCCGATATGCCTTTGGTACATTCAAACTTGATCAGCATGGACCGCACACGAATCGGTCCTCAATCGACACCGACAGGGCTACACACACAAGACTTCCTATTGCTGCGTCCTAATCCCTGCCTAGCCTCATTTTTCTTACTAAAGTGGTTTTATATCTCGAACCAATCCCGTGTGTGATGGACCCTATACTCGCGAGTAGATTCCAACTACTCGACTTGTACCGAAGTCTATAAACTTTAAGCACAGCATGAACTACTTGAGGCCTTAGACATTACCCTCACTCCTCTTGGAATAATCTGGCTATGCATTTGGGGTTTCATCCATCCTACACCTAATGCACACACATACTTCATGCTAAGTGTATATAAAGCAAAACTTTATAAAGCTTGTTAAATGCAAACCTGGGCTTGCCTTGTTGCTGCTGGTCAATAGTATATAATTCAGTTAGAGTCTTCTCTCCCTTGAGGCTTGATTAACTGATTCACTTCAATGAACTCCCTCCGTCGAACTCCGTCATCGACCGCCTTTGTTGTAAGCACTATGGACATGTATATGTACAAGTTTCATAATGCAATTCATATAATTAAAGATTTAACTTCTTAAGAACAGAGGATGGTGTGGGAGTGCTAAAAATGATGTGTTTGCCTCTGTTGTGCAAAGAAGCTTAAAGGTTAACTTCATATGAAAAGCTTTAAAGGAAACTGAAGATTAGGAACTCCACTGATTTCAAAACTTTACAGCAAGTCATATACTACTCAGTGACTTAGCTTGCCAAATTGCAGCTAAGGTAATGGAAATTGTGCCCCTCATAATTCCCTCAAGATTTCCTATGTACTTCTCATATACATAAGAATGGAAACCCAATACAGGGAGTTCTAAGGCTCAATTTGAGCTGAAACTTTACCTGTGAGTTTATGGTCATAAGAAAGTACTTTGGTCCAAAATTCAAGATTTTCGTTGAGTAGTTCCTCCAGAATAATTCTATAAGCAGTTATGCTACAAGGAATTAATTCTGAAGTAATGTGCATTTTCATGCCCAATCAATTGAACTACAATTCCAATTATGGCTCATAGAGCATTCCTGAATTTTTCTAGGATTTTTGGAGCTCAGGATTGTCTAGAAGGAATTGTTCAAAGTGGAAACTTTTCCTGAAGAGGAGCTCAGTTGTTGACTTTGTGCCAATTAAAGGTGGGTCCCACCAGCAGTCTCTACCCCACACAGTGGCTCCCAATTTCAAATTCAAAATTCGCAGCCATTCCCAAAAAATGAATTTGATTACCGGGAGTTAACCTTACATGAGGTTCAAAACTTTAAATTCGGCGCTCTCCGTTCAGTTGCCGTGCGATGTAGAAATAACGGCCAGAATTGCTGTTTTTGTGAGAAACAAATCACGCCGGAAGCTACTCAATCCCACGAGCTGGTTGCCAAAGCGATGGAAGCAGCGAGGAGGTGGCCTCTGCTTGCAGCTCGGTTTGTGAGTGGGAGGATCACGGTATGAGGTGTTGAAACCACGAGTAGGTCGCCAGCTCGATGCAAGAAGCTGGAGGTGGCTGCCCTCGGTGGCACTCTGAGGAGGCTCGGATGGTGAGTTCGAGTAGAAACAGAGGAAGAAGGCTTCGGGTGTAAGTCTAAGTGTCCCAATGACAAGTGGGTCCACCAACTTTCCCTCGCCTTATCCTCCCAACAATTATCACCACTTTGGCAGGTGATCACTTGTGTATAATTAAATTTTTGGTTCCATTTGGATAATTTATCACGCTTCCTCCGAATTCAAATCCAAATTTGAATTCCCATGCAGTTTAAGATCCTCTTTGAAAGGAATAGCAAAGCATCCCAAATTCCTTCAAACTTCGCCTTCACACTAAATTGAACCTTAGAAATTCAAATGCAAAATCTGATTTTTAAGTTGGCCACTGCAAATAGGAATTTTCGAACCACAGTTGGTATTCCTATTTTGAAATGACCACCTTTGAATTTAAGTGAACAAATTGAGTTCAACATCGGAATTTACACTTCCTCTACACATGAGAGCTTTATACATGGTGTTTAACTCCCCATTGGTCCAACACATTCAAATGAACCCTTGAACCCAGGTTGTTGAACCCCATGTACACCATCCTATGTAAGAAAGTTTTGTAAGTCCCATTTTTCATGAACCAGAAACACAATGATGTTCAAACATCCGTTTCTTTGCATTCACATTTTATGGTACTTTTACATTCCCCCCCTTAAAAAGAATCTCGTCTTGAGATTCCAAAAGAAGAACAAGACGGAAGGGGTAATTCCAAGCTGTACGATGACAAAAGTTCCTGATAGTTCATGCGGAGGTAATCTTTGTTTTCCATGTTGTTTCTTCCGTGGTATGATTACTCCACAGCACCTTGTAAAATCTTAATGTCCAGTTCCAGGTGTTCTGGATCCTTTCATCGATAGTCTAAACCGGTCGCTCGCTGTAGGCAAAATCCGGCTTCAACTCGTTGATTTCTTCGGTGCGGACAACATCGGTAAATTTGTGGCACTTCCACAGCTGTGACACATGAAATATGTCGTGAATACTAGCAAGTCTTGCCGGTAGTTCCAGCCAGTAGGCTACGGGTCCGCACTTCTTCGTGGTAGTAAATGGACCTAATAATCGGGGAGCAAATTTCCCCTTTATATCAAACCGGTGAATTCATTTCATCGGAGACACACGAAGATAAACATGTTCTCCGACGTCAAATGCCACGATCTACGCCTTTGATCAGCGTAGCTTTTATGTCGATATTATGCAGCCTTCAAGTTCGCTTGTCTTAACCGAACTCGGTCAGCGGCTTTGTTGACTAAATCAACCCTGAACAATACTCTTTCGCCGTACTCACACCACTTCAGTAGTGTGCGACATTTCCGGCCGTAGAGAGCTTCATATTACGAGGCATAACTACACGGTCTTTAAACCATAGAGTATCCTCATTGTCCTTCCGGAAACCTCATCTCTCCGTTGTCTATTCTTCTCCATATGTGAGATATACCCTTGTGTAACACCCTCAATTTTACTACCATGCATTGCATACATTTTTCATATAGAAAAGCATTTGAAAAAAGTAGAAATGGAGAAAGAACCATAGAAATGGAGAAAGAACCATAGAAATGGAAAAAGAACCATAGAAATGAAGAAAGAACCATAGAAATGGAGAAGGGAATATAGAAATGGAGAAGGGAACATAGAAATGGAGAGAAATGGAAATAAGATAGCTGAATTGAGCCATCCCAAATTTCCCACCAAATTTCCCCCCAAATTTCCAAAAATTCCCCTATGGGGAATTCCCCCACATTTGGGGGGGAATTTCCCCCAAATTGGCCGCATCCTTGAGGGGAGGGAAGCCCTAGGACTCTTTGGTTGAGTCCCAACTTGACTAGGATTCTTTGGTCGAGTCCCAACTTGACTAGGATTATTTGGTTGAGTCCCAATTGGACTAGGACTCTCTTTTCCCCCCTTATAAGTACAACCCCCCCAGCCCCCTACACCTTTGGCCGCAGCCCCCCCACCCCCAACTCGCCTAGTTGAGCTCCCCCCCTTCTCGGAGTTTTTGCAAAGAAGCTTAAAGGTTAACTTCATCAGACCTAGGAACTTAAGTCCTAATGGTCTATGTTGCATAATAGATAAATGAGGTGTTGCATGCCCCTCTGTGTCACACGCGCACAGAAGAGGAGCTCAGTTGTTGACTTTGTGCCAATGACAGGTGGGTCCCACCAGCAGTCTCTCCGCCAACAGTGGCTCCCAATTTCAAATTCAAAATTCACAGCCATTCCCAAAAAATGAATTTGATTACCGGGAGTTAACCTTCTGTGAGGTTCAAAACTTTAAATTTGGCGCTCTCTGTTCAGTTGCCGTGCGATGGGAAAATAACGCCCGGAATTGCTGTTTTTGTGAGAAACAAATCACGCCGGAAGCTACTCAATCCCACGAGCTGGTCGCCAACGCGATGGAAGCAGCGAGGAGGTGGCCTATGCTTGCAGCTCGGTTTGTGAGTGGGAGGATCACGGCATGAGGTGTTGAAACCACGAGTAGGTCGCCAGCTCGATGCAAGAAGCTAGAGGTGGCTGCCCTCGGTGGCGCTCTGAGGAGGCTCGGATGGTGGGTTGAAGTAGAAAAAGAGGAAGATGGCTTCGGGTGTAAGTCTAAGTGTCCCAATGACAAGTGGGTCCACCAACTTTCCCTCGCCTTATCCTCCCAACAATTATCTCCACGTTGGCAGGTGATGACTTCAAATGTGTATAATTAAATTTTTGGATCCATTTGGATAATTGATCACGCTTCCTCCGAATTCAAATCCAAACTTAAATTCCCATGCAGTTCACGATCCTCTTTGAAAGGAATAGCAAAGCATCCCCAAATTCCTTCAAACTTTGCCTTCCCACTAAATTGAACCTGAGGAATTCAAGTGCAAAATTTGATTTTTAAGTTGGCCACTGCAAATAGGAATTTTAGAACCACAGTTGGTATTCCTATTTTGAAATGACCACCTTTGAATTTAAGTGAACAAATTGAGTTCAACATCGGAATTTACACTTCCTCTACACGAGAGCTTTACACATGGTGTTTAACTCCCCATTGGTCCAACACATTTAAATTAACCCTTGGACCAAGGTTGTTGAACCCCATGTACACCATCCTGTGTAAGAAAGTTTTTGTAAGTCCCATTTTTCATGAACCAGAAACACAATGATGTTCAAACATCCGTTTCTTGGCATTCACATTTTTGGAACTTTTACAGAAAGCGCCCAAGCGGCCGATAAAGGAAAAGGACCCATGACTGAAGGAGAAACAACCAAGGGCAAAGGAAGGCCCCAGTCAAGAAGGTGCCCGCCAAAAAGGCAGCACCAAGGAAGAAAGCACTTGTCAGTAGGGGGCTAGTTATCAGAGACCGTCCCTGGGGTGAAGTGCCCCCCCCACGAGGTCCTATTGGGCTCTTGGTGTGACGCCCTCAATTGTGTGGGAGAACCACGGAACCGAGAACTAATGCATATGTGTGCCCAGGATGTTCATCACACATACACATACGTTCCACAAACTGAATTCAGATATATATAACCACGAATAACAGAGTTTATTACAACGTCTCATGAGTCTTGGACTCATGCTTACAGCGGAAGTCTTATTTCTATGCAGCGGAAATCTCTACTTTATTGCAGAAGCAAAACTACTGCGGAAGCAAAACTAAGCAGAAGTGGCTCCATCTCTACTCCCTCCACAGGCAAGGTTGAGAATAGATCACACGCCATAATGCTCCACTTGATCTTCATAGTAGGCTTCTCCTGCTGCTGAGGATGAAGTAATAATGCAAGGTTGAGTACAATGATGTACTCAGCAAGTGCGGGAAAACACATGATATGCAGCTCATAAACAAGGTAGGCATAAAAGGCTTATTTACAGAAAAGCAGATTTGTAAAATTATGATAAACAGCAACTTAACTTTAGATGTAATCCCGACATATATTAAATTACCAACATACCTCCATCACTTCCCGTGTTCCATCCGAACATTAATCAATCCTTTATTCATACTCACGAATACCTCCTCGTATTCGCTACCATCTCATCTCACAAATCAACCTCGTCTCACACCGAGACCAATCTCATGTCATGACCCAACAGTCATGCAAACATCTCATCATCCAGACTCAACAGTTCCAAACCAATAACCATAACCAAGAACCTTCCCAATAACCATCCCAAAAACACTCCCAACTAATCATTCCAACTAATCATGGCAGTTTAGCTAGGTGCTCGTGACCGTAAGCTCGGCTATCATAATAGTTTTAGTAACTCTGCAGAGTTTGCACCTCTTTACCCACAAGTTTGTGATTTTGTCACCCGTCGGTGACTGCAGAACCTCCATTATACCTGTACACAACCGTCGGTGTATGGTCAAGAGATCACAAAATAGCCTTTATAAAGGGGTTACTAGATGTATGAACTCACTAAGGTTTCACCGGCAGGCTAGAATCTCCAATTCTCCCACCCACGGTCCCCCTCTTGTGCCATGCAGTTCCCAGGGCAGTCCTCACTCGACTCCCATTCCCCGCGCCTTCCACAGTCCATAACACTCTAGCAACTTACCTAATTACTCAGCTAAGCCGCATCCATACTTGGCCTTGTGGTGGCACTGTTATCCTGGCATGTGCATGCATGAACCGGTCCTTAGATCTACGGCAAGTAAAACCACCATCTCATGCTACCACATTCACAAACCCAGGCTTGCCTAGATCTTCCTCCGATCCATGTTCATTATCATTAGTTTTCTCATTATCATTACGAGTGCAGTTAGCTAGACACATCTATCCCGCTTCCCAATCCCATAGACTCAGCGAAGCATAAAGCAAAAACCATACCCGACTCATAAACTTCCCAGGTGACAAGGGTGGTTTAATCAAAACTAGTAAACTCCTATAAAAGGGTTTCCCATCATGTTTGACTCAGTACGCACACCTTTTTCGCAAACAAACAGTTTTTCCCAAAATATAGGATCAATATGGTCAAGGAGCACTTGCCTTGTACTTGCGGTTCCGGTTATTCTTGATTCTCAAAACCTGGTTGCTGTAGTTCGTCGTAGACAGCTTCCTGAACCTTTCCTGCTATGTAGGATTCACGTGCATACAAGATTCACAACAATCAATATCATGTGCAAACCTTAAACTAGATGCGATGATGCACATGCATAATATCCTATGATTTTTATTAAATTGGTGTGCTCTTGCATGGCTTGCATGGGCAGAGGTGTTCAGATTAAAGGTGGATGTGGCGATGATCTTGTCTTTAGATCAAACTGATCATCGAGTGATCTGCCCACGAGAAGGCTTCTGTTCGAAAGGAATTGAAGAACAGATGCAAGAGATGAACAATGATGTCGTAAGGTGGTATTGAAGTCCTACCTCACGCTCTTCTTGTCTTCGAGGTCCTCCTCAGACCGCTTGGTTCTTCTCCGATGATCTCCCTTGTTGCGCTTTGGCGATGTTTTGCTCGGCGAGTTAGGGCTAGGGCTCTAAGTCGTCGGCTTAGGAGTTGAAAGAGAAGTTTGTGGTTTCGGCCAGAGGTTTTGGGTTCTATTTATAATCGGGAAGAGAAGAGTCCTAATCTGATTGGATCCCGAATAAGAGTCTTATTCAGATCTTCGTTGGATCCTAACATCTTATCTTTAGTAACATCGTGGAATTTAGATCGGTTTCTGTTGCGTACCGGTATCTTTTACGCGTAAAACCTGCTCCAGAACTCGTTACCTCCGTGATGATGAGCTCTGGAAGCTCCATGTGTCCTCCGGGGCCTGGTATATCCTTCTCCGCAGAGACGAGCTCCAGTTGTGCCGCGTGTCAATCGACCGAGACCTCCCCCTCTTTTGGAGGTGAGCTCCGCGCACGCCACGTGTTGGCGCCGGTCTTCCCTCTCTTCCCTCCTCAGGAACGTGCTCCGAGGTCGACTCGTGTCTAGCAACGAAAGTCCTCCCGGAGATAAGCTCCGGTGGCAACACGTGTTCGATAGATCCGGATTCCTCTGAGATGAGCTCCGAGATCGACACATATCCCGGCGACGGGTCCTCTGATTTCCACGAGGACTAGCTCCGAGGATGACATGTGTCCTACGAAAAATGCCTTTGCTTCTTCCGCAGAGGCTAGCTCCGTGGGCAACACGTGTCCCACAGGGTCGAACCTTTTTTCCAATTGCGGAGGTGACCCCCGAGCCTTCCACGTAGCCAGTTTAGCGGCGAACCTCTCTTCACCTTGCAGGGGCGAGCTCCGAACACGCCACGTGGCCTGCTGGCTGCGGAGGTTGCCTTCGGTGCTTTCTGATGGCTTTATTGGCTATCCTTTTGATGTTTGTCATTGTTCCATCTTTTCTTAAAATGTTTTTCTTCTTCATAACACATGAACATATGCTGACACCCGAGATGAGGGTGTCACAAATCTACCCCCCTTAAATTGAATCTCGTCCTCGAGATTCGTTAGTAGGAAATAGATGGGGAAATTCTGCCTTAATATCCTCTTCACGCTCCCATGTGGCTTCAGCTTCAGTGTGATGGTTCCATTGTACCTTGCACCATCCAATCACCTTGTTTCGGGTGACCCTTTCCTTTACGTCCAAGATTCGGACAGGGTGTTCTGCGTAAGTCAGGTCCTCTTGAAGTTCAAGTTCTCCCATTGACACTTGTTCCTCTGGTACTCTCAAGCACTTCTTGAGCTGGGATACATGGAACACGTCATGTACGTCGGAGAGGTGGTTTGGGAGCTCTAGTTGATAGGCTACTTCTCCTCGCTTGTCCAAAATTTTAAAGGGTCCGATGTAGCGAGGTGCTAGCTTGCCTTTGATGTTGAAACGTCATTGGCCTCGGATAGGCGATACTTTAAGGTATACAAAGTCTCCCACTTCAAAGGTCAACTTCCTACGCCTATTGTCCGCATAACCTTTCTGTCGCGACTGGGCAGCTTTTAAGTTCTCCCGTATCGTTTGGACCTGCTTTTCGGCTTCTTGTAGTACTTCGGGTCCAAACACCTGGTTCTGTCCAGTCTCGTTCCAGAATAGTGGCGTTCTACACCGTCTACCATATAAGGCTTTGAAAGGCGACATCTTTAAGCTAGCTTGATAGCTGTTGTTATAGGAGAACTCGGCATACAGTAAACTCATATCCCAACTACGCCCACGTTTCAAGGCGCAAGCTCTCAACATGTCCTCCAAAATTTGGTTCATCCTTTCGGTTTGTCCATCTGTTTGTGGGTGGTAGGCGGAGCTAAAATCCAGTCGTGTACCCATGGCTTTCTGCAGCTTCCTCCAGAATCTAGAGGTAAACTGAGAACCTCGATCTGAGACTATCCTCTTCGGAACTCCGTGACGGCACACGATCTGCTCCATGTACAATTCTGCCAATTGTGCAACGTTGTAACTGGTCTTTACCGGAAGAAAATGAGCAGTTTTCGTCAACCGATCCACAATGACCCAGATGGAGTCGTATCCTGACTGAGTACGTGGTAATCCGACGATGAAGTCCATACTGATGTCCTCCCATTTCCATTCGGGTATTCTCAAGGGTTGCAGCAATCCAGCGGGTTTTTGATGTTCGGCTTTTACCTGTTGGCATGTGTCGCATAGGGCAACGTATTCGGCTATATCCCTCTTCATACCATCCCACCAATAGCAAGTTTCCAAATCCTTATACATTTTGGTGCTCCCTGGATGTATGGAATAGGGTGAATCATGTGCCTCCTTCAATATCATGTCGCGAAGGTGTCTTATGTTTGGCACACAAATCCTTTTTCCTAGCCAAAGCGTACCCTTTTCATCCTCCTTGAAATCCTTCTCTATCCCTCGTCGGATTCTTTCCTTGATCTCCTTGATCCCCTCGTCCGTTGCTTGGCCCTCTCTTACTTCTTGCTCCAATAGGGAGTGGATCTCTATTATCTCCATGTTATTCAAGAATCCGAGGTGTAACCGTTCGAACTCCTTCTGTAGTTCCGGTGGTAGCTCCTGAACTGTGAGTTGGTGACATGCTCCCTTTCTGCTCAATGCGTCCGCTACTACATTGGCCTTCTCGGGGTGGTAGTTGATTCCCACATCATAATCCTTGATGAGTTCTAACCATCGACATTGACTCAAATTCAAGTCCGTTTGTGTAAATATGTACTTGAGGCTTTTATGATCCGTATAGATCTCACATCGATGTCCAAGGATATAATGTCTCCAAATCTTTAATGCATGCACCACTGCTGCTAGCTCCAAGTCATGCGTAGGATAGTTAAGCTCGTGCTTCTTTAATTGTCGTGAGGCATAGGCTACCACTTGTCCTTTCTGCATGAGTACACACCTGAGCCCTTGTCTGGATGCGTCACAATATATGTCAAAGTTCTTGCTTACGTCTGGTAATACCAGAACCGGTGCTGTGGTTAGCCTTTTCTTGAGTTCCTCAAAACTTTCTTGGCAGGTGTGTGTCCATTGAAAGACTTTTCCCTTCATTAACAACTCCGTCATAGGTTTTGCTATCTTAGAGAAGTCTTTAATGAAGCACCGATAGTATCCTGCCATTCCAAGGAAACTTCAAATATCCCTCACGCTCTTCGGTTGGTCCCACTTCAGAACATCTCTCACCTTTCCAGGATCAACCGATACCCCTTCCTTGGAGATGATGTGGCCTAGGAAAGATATTTCCTTTAGCCAAAATTGACACTCGTTGAGCTTGGCATACAACTGATGCTCGTGCAACTTCTGCAAGGTCAATCTCAGATGTTCTTCATGCTCCTCCTTACTTTTTGAATACACCATAATGTCGTCGATGAAAACCACGTCGAACTTGTCCAGGTACTCCATGAAAACCTTGTTCATAAGGTACATGAAGTATGCGGGTGCATTCGTCAATCCAAAAGACATAACGGTATATTCATATGAACCATACCGTGTCCGAAAGGCTGTCTTAGGTATATCGGAGGGTTTAATCTTCAGCTGGAAATATCCCGACCGAAGATCAATCTTGGAGAATACTTGGGCTCCTTTCATTTGATCGAACAGGTCCTCTATACGGGGCAGAGGGTATTTATTCTTGATTGTCACCTCGTTGAGAGACCTGTAGTCCACGCACATTCTTTGGGTTCCATCCTTCTTGTCCACGAAGAGTACCGGAGCTCCCCATGGTGACGAGCTTCGACGGATAAAACCCTTCTCCAACTGTTCTTGAATTTGCCTTTTGAGTTCAACTAGCTCGTTGACGGGCATCCTATATGGTCTCTTAGCTATAGGTGCAGTTCCGGGTACCAAATCTATGGCAAACTCGATGTCCCGGTCAGGTGGCATTCCTGGAAGCTCTTTCGGGAATACGTCCGAAAATTCCTGAACCACTGGAATGCTGTCCAATGTTGTCCCTTCGACGTGGTTCAAATTTGCCCGTTCGGTTGTTTGCTGGGCTGACTCAAACTCGACACGAATACCGTGTTCGTTTGTCAACTGCACGCTCCTTTCAGCACATTGGATTACTCCATTGTGCTTGCTTAACCAATCCATTCCGAGTATGATGTCAAACCCGTGGGAGTCCAAGACAATAAGGTTGGCAAGGAAGTCTACCCCCCTTATTTTAAGGCTTACTCTAGGACATACTATATTAGTCCTCATTTCTCCTCCGGGAGAATTAACTAACATAGCACATTCTAAGTGGGATACGGGTAGATGATGTTTGGCAACATATTTGGATAATATGAAGGAATGCGATGCTCCGGAATCAAATAAGATGGTGGCTGGGTTGGAGTTGGCAAGGAACATACCAATTGCGACGTCCTCAGCCTATTGTGCTTCCTCAGCAGTGACATGGTTTACGTGGCCATGAGCATAGTTCTGCGGTCCATGTTTCCCTTGGTTGTCCCCTCTATTTGGTTGCTGGTTCTGCTTGGGCACGTTACCTTGCTGTCCAGGGCCTCTCCTCGGGCATTGGTTAGCGAAGTGGCCTACTTCCCCGCATGCAAAGCATGCCCTGTTACCTACGGCAGCAGGTACGTTGGGGCGGGGGTTTTGAACAGGAGCGCCATTGTTAGGCCGGGGTGCAGGAGGCATGGGCACACGAGGTGCCGGTGCAACGAACCGTTGCTGTGGTGGCTGACCAGGGCGGTACGTGGGAGTGGTCGATCCATACTGCGGTGCAGGAGGCATGTACCTAGGTCGTACGTTGCTCCCTTGGGGCTGGTATGGCATCTTCCTTTTGCACTCTCGCTCGATCTCTCGGATCTTGTTTTCCACCAAAATAGCCTTATCAACTAGCTTCTGGAAGCTTACGTAGTCATTGTTGAGGAGCTGAACTTGGATCTCATTGTTCAACCCTCTCATGAACAGGTACTGCTTCCTCTGATCTGAGTTGACATCTTTGGGGGCATACCAGGACAGTTGTATGAACTTGTTAAGATATTCATTCACACTTTTCTGTCCTTGGCGGAGACCTTCAAACTCCTGCCTCTTGAGCATCATTACACCAACAGGGATGTAGTGGGTGCGGAAACTTTCCTTGAACTCAGTCCAAGTGATTGTCTCCGGGTTGGCATGGGCGTTGCTCAAGGCATCCCACCAGTCAGCGGCAGCTCCCATAAGTTGGTGCGACGCAAAGAGAACCTTCTCTCGGTCGTTGCACTGAACAATGGCGAGCTTCTTCTCCATGGATTTCAACCAATCATCGGCCTCCATGGGGTCACTAGTTTGAGCAAAGGTGGGTGGTCGAGTCCTCATGAACTCTCCCAACCTGTTATGCGCCGGCGGTGGTGGTGGCGCTGGTGCCGGAACGGGGTTTTGGTTGGCCTGCAACTGACCCAAGGTTTGGATCATGGTTTGCATAAGATGGTTTTGCATGGCCATCAACCTTTCCAGATGGTTTTCACCAGCTCCGGAGTTAGCAGGAACTTCCTCTTGGTCATCCTCCTGGACGTTCCTTCGGCTGGCGTTTCCTCTCACCATCTGTGAGAGAGAACGAAATAGAATAGAAGGTTAGGTGGGTCCCTTCAAATATATGCATCAAGGTGAGTTGGACTATATATATTAGTCCTTATGAGGATGTGATCAAGTGCCGAAGCATTTCACACCTCTTTCTTCTTACGTATAGATATGGACAACGTTTTTGAGACGTACCACAACTTCATACTAAACACATATTCACAAATAATCATCACAACGGCCCACACAGCTCCTATTCAAGGAGGGCTTCCTATGTCAAGGTGGTTTCTAAAGGCCAATCTAAGCTATTCACCCTAGGACGCTTGTGACTCCTATTTAGGGGTTAACCCGTAGCTCTATTATCTATCTAAGGTTTTCTATCTAGACGTGTAACCTACTGTCAACCCGTGGCTCTGATACCAATCTGTGGCGCCCTCAATTCTGTGGGAGAACCACAGAACCGAGAACTAATGCATATGTGTGCCCAGGATGTTCATCACACATACACATGCGTTCCACAAACTGAATTCAGATATATATATAACCACGAATAACAGAGTTTATTACAACGTCTCGTGAGTCTTGGACTCATGCTTACAGCGGAAGTCTTATTTCTATGCAGCGGAAATCTCTACTTTATTGTGGAAGCAAAACTAAGCAGAAGTGGCTCCATTTCTACTCCCTCCACAGGCAAGGTTGAGAATAGATCACACGCCATAATTTTCCACTTGATCTTCATAGTAGGCTTCTCCTGCTGCTGAGGATGAAGTAATAATGCAAGGTTGAGTACAATGATGTACTCAGCAAGTGCGGGAAAACACATGATATGCAGCTCATAAACAAGGTAGGCATAAAAGGCTTATTTGCAGAAAAGCAGATTTGTAAAATTATGATAAACAGCAACTTAAATTTAGATGTAATCCCAGCATATATTAAATTACCAACATACCTCCATCACTTCCCGTGTTCCATCCAAACATTAATCAATCCTTTATTCATACTCACGAATACCTCCTCGTATTCGCTACCATCTCATCTCACAAATCAACCTCGTCTCACACCGAGACCAATCTCATGTCATGACCCAACAGTCATGCAAACATCTCATCATCCAGACTCAACAGTTCCAAACCAATAACCATAACCAAGAACCTTCCCAATAACCATCCCGAAAACCACCCCAACTAATCATTCCAACTAATCATGGCAGTTTAGCCAGGTGCTCGTGACCGTAAGCTTGGCTATCATGATAGTTTTAGTAACTCTGCAGAGTTTGCACCTCTTTACCCACAAATTTGTGATTTCGTCACCCGTCGGTGACTGCAGAACCTCCATTATACCAGTACACAACTGTTGGTGTATGGTCAAGAGATCACAAAATAGCCTTTACAAAGGGGTTACTAGATGTATGGACTCACTAAGGTTTCACCGGCAGGCTAGAATCTCCAATTCTCCCACCCACGGGCCCCCTCTTGTGCCATGCAGTTCCTAGGGCAGTCCTCACTCGACTCCCATTCCCCGCGCCTTCCACAGTCCATAACACTCTAGGAACTTACCTAATTACTCAGCTAAGCCGCACCCATACTTGGCCTTGTGGTGGCACTGTTATCCTGGCATGTGCATGCATGAACCGGTCCTTAGATCTACGTCAAGTAAAACCACCATCTCATGCTACCACATTCACAAACCCAGGCTTGCCTAGGTCTTCCTCCGATCCATGTTCATTATCATTAGTTTTCTCATTATCATTACGAGTGCAGTTAGCTAGACACATCTATCCCGCTTCCCAATCCCATAGACTCAGCGAAGCATAAAGCAAAAACCATACCCGACTCATAAACTTCCCAGGCGACAAGGGTGGTTTAATCAAAACTAGTAAACTCCTATAAAAGGGTTTCCCATCATGTTTGACTCAGTACGCACACCTTTTTTGCAAACAAACAGTTTTTCCCAAAATATAGGATCAATATGGTCAAGGAGCACTTGCCTTGTACTTGCGGTTCCGGTTGTTCTTGATTCTCAAAACCTGGATGCTGTAGTTCGTTGTAGACAGCTTCCTGAACCTGTCCTGCTATGTAGCATTCACGTGCATACAAGATTCACAGCAATAAATATCATGCGCAAACCTTAAACTAGATGCGATGATGCACATGCATAATATCCTATGATTTTTATTAGATTGGTGTGCTCTTGCATGGCTTGCATGGGCAGAGGTGTTCGGATTAAAGGTGGATGTGGCGATGATCTTGTCTTTAGATCAAACTGATCATCGAGTGATCTGCCCACGAGAAGGCTTCTGTTCGAAAGGAATTGAAGAACAAATGCAAGAGATGAACAATGATGTCGTAAGGTGGTATTGAAGTCCTACCTCACGCTCTTCTTGTCTTCGAGGTCCTCCTCAGACCGCTTGGTTCTTCTCCGATGATCTCCCTTGTTGCGCTTCGGCGATGTTTTGCTCGGCGAGTTAGGGCTAGGGCTCTAAGTCGTCGGCTTAGGAGTTGAAAGAGAAGTTTGTGGTTTCGGCCAGAGGTTTTGGGTTCTATTTATAATCGGGAAGAGAAGAGTCCTAATCTGATTGGATCCCGAATAAGAGTCTTATTCAGATTTTTGTTGGATCCTAACATCTTATCTTTAGTAACATCGTGGAATTTAGATCGGTTTCTGTTGCGTACCGGTATCTTTTACGCGTAAAACCTGCTCCAGAACTCGTTACCTCCATGATGATGAGCTCCGGAAGCTCCACGTGTCCTCCGGGGCCTGGTATCTCCTTCTCCGCAGAGACGAGCTCCAGTTGTGCCGCGTGTCAATCGACCGAGACCTCCCCCTCTTTTGGAGGTGAGCTCCGCGCACGCCACATGTTGGCGCCGGTCTTCCCTCTCTTCCCTCCTCAGGAACATGCTCCGAGGTCGACTCGTGTCTAGCAATGAAAGACCTCCCGGAGATAAGCTCCGGTGGCAACACGTGTTCGATAGATCCGGATTCCTCTGAGATGAGCTCCGAGATCGACACATATCCCGGCGACGGGTCCTCTGATTTCCGCGAGGACTAGCTCCGAGGATGACATGTATCCTACGAAAAATGCCTTTGCTTCTTCCGCAGAGGCTAGCTCCGTGGGCAACATGTGTCCCACAGGGTCGAACCTTTTTCCAATTGTGGAGGTGACCCCCGAGCCTTCCACGTAGCCAGTTTAGCGGCGAACCTCTCTTCACCCCGCAGGGGCGAGCTCCGAACACGCCACGTGGCCTGCTGGCTGCGGAGGTTGCCTTCGGTGCTTTCTGAGGGCTTTATTGGCTATCCTTTTGATATTTGTCATTGTTCCATCTTTTCTTAAAATGTTTTTCTTCTTCATAACAAATGAACATATGCTGACACCTGAGATGAGGGTGTCACACTTGGTCATGACTCCTCCAATGAATAACCCCAATCGACAACCGGAGCTCTCGAGTAACAACTTCCACGGGAAAGGCTCTGAGAAGGTGGGGAGACTTAGGGGAACAGACCCCTACAACTATGAGAAGGTGACACCGAATCATCACTTCTGGTGTGATTTCCATTGCGATTACTATCGCCTTGTATACTTTAGGATGAAGACGCCGGTAGTTGATGCTCAGTGGGTTGACTGACCTTATATGGAGAAGAAAAATCATCAGGCCTTCAACGCATTTATACAAGCAGCTGAGCACCATGGCCTCAAAAAACTTCTTAGCTTTCAATATGACTGGAACACAGAGGTGGTGGCTCAGTTCTACACCACGTTCTACTTCTCCACCTTTGGAGACAGGAAAATCTCAAGGATGATGGATGGAGTTCAATACTCCATCCTATATGATGAGTTTGCAAGAATTCTCAGACTTGAGGAATTTATGATCCATGAGTTGACCATTCACATCCTCACGGTGATAGATTTGGGGGAGATGGAATTCATGTACGAGGTTGGCTTTTACAATCACCCCACAACCAAGATCCTCCGTCCATTCTTCAGTGTGCTAAAACGGATCTTGAGAAAGACTCTAGCACCTAAAGATGGGGATGCGGGGACGATTCAAGGCCACCTCCGACACATGCTAAAGCTATTCTGTGAAGATGAGAAGTTCAATGTGTTTGACTACATCTACAACGACATCTTCAACATATCCCACACCCCCAACCGCTTGTGTGGCTATGCTCCATTCATCATATGCCTCATTGAGAAAGTCTCGGGATTGGAGTTCTTGAAGGATGTCAAGCATAGACCTCTTCACCCTAAAATTCCTTCTATCGTGCCAAAGATTGGCGGAACTACTAGGAGGGGTGCCCCATATCCACCTCCTCCTCCTCTCGCTCCCGCCTCTTCCTCCTCCGGCGACTCTTCCAGTGCTATCCTAAAATTCTTGAAGTCTAGCTTCACCTCTTGCCGAAAAGTTGAAGTAAAAACTTAGAAAATGGCTACAAGGCAAGACAAGTACCTGAAGAAGCTCTGTGAGAAGGCGGGCATTGCTACGTCCCCGGAGGCTTCCGATGACGTGGAGCTAACACCCTTCCCGGATCTCATGGAGGCGGAGGCTGCTCTCCTTGGGGGTGGCCCCTCTAGTTCTGCTCCCGACATTGAGGAAGAATGTAACACCATCAAATTTCACTACCATGCATTGCATACATTTTTCATGTAGAGAAGCATTTGAAAAGAAGTAGAAATGGAGAAAGAACCATAGAAATGGAGAAAGAAACATAGAAATGGAGAAAGAACCATAGAAATGGGGAAGGGAATATAGAAATGGAGAAGGGAACATCATGGAGAGAAATGGAAATAAGATAGCTGAATTGAGCCATCCCAAATTTCCCCAAAACCTCCCCAAATTCCCCAAAATTCACCTATGGGGATTTTCCTCCAAATTGGCCGCAGCCTTGAGGGGAGGGAAGCCCTAGGACTCTTTGGTTGAGTCCCAACTTGACTAGGATTCTTTGATTGAGTCACAACTAGACTAGGACTCTCCTTTTTCCCCCTTATAAATATTACCCCCATCCCCCTACACCTTTGGCCTCAGCCACCCCCTCAACTCGCCGAGTTGAGGCCCCCCCTTGCTAGAGTTTGGTCGCCGATGAGCCCCGCCAACGAGCCCCACCGATGAGCCCCGCCGTCGAGCCCCGCCGTCGTGCCCCGCCGTCGAGCCCCACTGTCGTGCCCCGCCATAAAGCCCCTCCGTTGAGCCCCGCCGTTGAGCCCTACTGTCGAGCCCCGCCGTCGAGACCTGCCGTCGAGCCCCGTCACGCCTCGCCGTCGCCGGAGAAGAAGCCCGACGATCTGCCCTACCATTACTTCCCACAGAAAAATCCCCCGCTGCTGCCGTTGCTAGGAGGAAGGCCCTGCTACAAGGAGGAAGTGAGGTAGCTCTTCATTACCCATCTTACGACGTCGCCACTGTTTCTACGCATCCGTTTTCTTCGCCCCCTTCGAGCAGAAACTTTCGCGTGTGTACAGATCATGTTTTGATCAATTTTTGATGGTGGAATTGATCTAGATCTTGTGTCAAGATCATCACCACGTCCACACTTTATCCCTACACCCTTGTTCATCATAAAACCCCATGAAAGCCCATTAAAACATGCAAGAACACGTGCAAACTGCTTCTATAAAACTGCACAATAGGATTTGCATTCATCTACCCCATTGCATCTTGAGTAAAGTTTGTGCATGATGAATGATTGCTGTAAATCTTCTATGTGCGTGGTCGTGAGTATAAGGACAAGCTCAAGAGGCCGTCTACGAGGAACTACAGCACCAAGACTTTGATACGCTTGAGCAACACAAACCACAGGAGCAAGGCAAGTGCCCCTTGACCATATTGATCCCATGTTTTGAAACTGTTTTGTTTGTGAAAACGTGTATGCTTGAGTCAACTTTATGGGACACCCTTTTATAGAAGTTTACTAGTTTTGTTAACCATCCTTGTCGCCAGGAAAGTTGATGAGTGGGGTATGGTCGTTTTTCCTTTTTGCTTCGCTCAACTTACGGGATACGGGAAGCTGAAAAAAACTTGTTAGCTACTGCACTCATGAGAATAAAGATAATGAGAATGGAATCGGGGAGATCTGGGCAAGCTTGGTTCGTGGATGTTGCTGAATGAGATGGTGGTTTACTTGCCGTAGATCTATGGACCGGTTCATGTGAGCACATGCCAGGAAAACAGTGCCACCACAAGGCCAAATATGGGTGCGGATTAGCTGACTAATTAGGTGTGTTGCTAGCTTGTTATGGACCGTTGGATGGCGCGGGGAATGGGAGTCTAGAGGGACTTCCCTGGGAACTGCATGGCACAAGAGGGGACCTGTGGGTGGGAGAATGGAGATTCGAGCCTGCCGGTGAAACCTCAGTGGGTCCGTACATCCTAGTAGCTCCTTTGTAAAGGCTATTTTGTGATCTCTTGGCCATACACCGAGGGTTGTGTACTGATATAATGGAGGTTCTTTCTAGTGGCCGACGGGTGACAAAATCATAAACTTCTGGGTAAAGTGGTGCCACCTCTGCAGATTGTAAAAGTATCATGATAGCCGTTCTTCCGGTCACAAGCACCTGGCCAACTTCCATGGTTAGAGACAAAACTTGGGATGGTTATTCGGTATGGTTGTGGTATGGTTATTGGGATTGGCTTTGAGACTGTTTTGGGTCATGAAAATGAGTTTGGTTTCGGTTATATGAATTTGAGATGGTTAAGAATATTTATGAGTATGAGATGAACTTGAGCAAGATTAATAGCTGGTTGAGACTTGATAAATGGTGAATTATGATGAAAGAATGTTGCTGAATTACTTGGTTATGTTGGGACTAAACTCATCTAGAGATAGTCGCTGTTTTTACCTTGTTTGAGAAATAAAATTTACTTGCTGCAATGAACCTTTTTATTCTCTACCTTGTTGTAAGCTACATGTCATACTTTTCCCGCACTAGCTGAGTACGACATGTACTCACCCTTGCATTCCCACATATACATCAGCTACAGGAAAAGAGTACTTCGAGGAACATGTGGAGTACTAGGCGTGCGCACTACCGTTAACATGCCTGTGGAGTGTAAGTTGGAGCCTGCTGTCTTAGCCATTTTCCTCTGTCGTTTAGAGTCTTCTTGTGACGCCCCTATCCCGAGAAGAAAAAAAAAACCTCTCGGAACCGAGACTGATGCATATGTGTGCCCAGGATGTTCATCACACATACACATATAATCCACAAACTGAATTCAGAATATATATAACCACGAATGAACAGATTCAAGTACTTTATTACATCAATCTTTATTGCAGTGGAAGTCCTATCTTAACAGCGGAAGTCTTATTCTAGCAGCGGAAGTGTTCTAAACTATAGCGGAAGCAAACTAAGCGGCAGCAGCGACTCCATCTCTACTCCACAGGCAAAGTTGAGGGTAGATTACACGCCTAATACTCCACATGGTCTTCATAGTACTCCTCTCCTATTGCTGATGATGTATGATAATGCAAGGGTGAGTACATGACGTACTCAGCAAGTGCGGAAAGTATGACATGTAGCTTACAACAAGGTAGGTATAAAAAGGTTCATTGCATAAAAGAAAAGTTTATTTCACAAATCATGATAAAAACAACAACTAGCTTTAAGTGAATGTAATCCCAACAAGTATTTAAACATCAACATATCTCCATCATGGTTCACCACTTTTCATATCTCATCCGAACATTTATCTTTCTCAACTTTTCACATGCTCATGAATACCATCTCGTATTCACTACCATCTCATCTCATATTCAATCCCATCTCATAACCGAGATCAAATCTCATTGCCATGACTCAACAGTCATGCAACCAATCTCATTACCCGGACTCAACAGTCCCGAAAACCAAATCCAAAGACCAAACCATCACCAAACCAATAACCAAACCAAATACCATCCTAATAACCATCCCATATAATCATGGAAGTTGGCCAGGAGCTTGTGGCCAGAAGCACGGCTATCATGATAGTATTACACTCTGCAGAGGTGGCACCACTTTATCCACAAGTTTGTGATTTTGTCACCCGTCGGCGACTGCAGAACCTTCATTATACCAGTACACAACCGTCGGTGTATGGCCAAGAGATCACAAAATAGCTTTTACAAAGGGGCTACTAGATGTATGGATTCACTAAGGTTTCACCAGAAGGCTAGAATCTCCGATTCTCCCACCTACGGGCCCCCTCTTGTGCCATGCAGTTCCCAGGGCAGTCCTCACTCGACTCCCATTCCCCGCGCCATCCACGGTCCATAACAATCTAGTAACTTACCTAATTAATCAGCTAAGCCGCACCCATATTTGGCCTTGCAGTGGCACTGTCATCCTGTTATGTGCTCGCATGATCCGGTCCTTAGATCTACGGCAAGTAAACCATCATCTCATTCTACCACTTCCACAAACCAGGCTTGCCTAGATCTCTCTCCGATTCATGTTCATTAACATCAAGTTCTCATTATCAATGTTCTCATGAATGCAGTAGCTAGACACATCCTATCGCTTCCCATGACCCATAGATTAGCGAAGCAAAAAGCAAAAAAAAAAACAACCATACCCGACTCATAAACTTCCCTGGTGTCAAGGGTGGTTAACAAAACTAGTAAACTCCTATAAAAGGGTTTCCCATCAAGTTGACTAAAGCATTCATAGTTTTCGCAAACAAAACAGTTTCAAAAACATGGGATCAATATGGTCAAGGGGCACTTGCCTTGTTCCTGTGGCTTCTGTTGCTTTGGGATCTCGAAATCTTGGTGCTAAAATCCTTCGTAGATAGCTCCCTGAGCTTGTCCTTCTATATATGATCACGCACATACAAGGTTCATTGTAATCAATCATCATGCACAAACTTTACTGAAAATGCAATGGTGCATATGCATGCTAATCCTATGATGCTGTTTTATTAGATCAGTTTGTACGTGTTCTTGGATGGCTTGCATGGGTTTGCATGGTGTTTTACGATGAACGGATGTGTAAATATCAATTGTGGACACGACAATGATCTTGACCTAGATCAAACCGATCAACATGTGATCTGTCCACATGAAAAGCTTCTGTTCGAAAGGATCAAAGATAACAGATGCAAAGAAGACCGTGATGACGTCGTAAGGTGGTAATGGAGACCTACCTTACTTCCTTCGGGTCCTTTCTCCTAGCAAAAACAAGTCGTCGGTTCTCCTCCGGCGATGGTGATCGTGTCTGGGCTCGTCGGCGGTCTCTCTGGTGGTCAACTCCGTCGAAGGGGTTAAGCTCGGCGAGTTTGGGGGCTAGGGCTTCTAAGTTGTTGGCTTAGAAAAGATGTTACGACCAAGGGGTTGTTTCGGTCTATTTATAATTGGGAAGAGAAGAGTCCTCGTCCGATTGGATTTCAAATAAGAGTCCTATTCAAATCATTTTTAAATCTTAACAACTTATCTCCAATCGATTTAGTGTGGTAACCTCGTGAATATCAAGTCGGTTTCCTCCCGTATCGGGTATGCCCACACGTACAGAAGAAAACTGTTTCAGAATTGCGTCCTTCCGCAGGGATAAGCTCCGGAGGCTCCACGTGTCCAGCGGGGGCCTGGGCTTCCCTTTTTCCTCAGGGGCGAGCTCTGGTTGTGCCGCATGTCAGGCGGGCGGGACCTCCCTCTCCCTCAGAGGCGAGCTTCGCGTGCGCCACGCATCTTGGTGGGCGGGACCTCCCTCTCCCTCAGAGGCGAGCTCTGTGTGCGCCACATGTCTGGTGGTTCGGGACCTCCCCTCTCTCCAGAGACGAGCTCCGCGAACACCACATGTTAGTGCCGGATCTCCCCTCTCTTCGGAGGTGGCTCTGAATGTGCCACGTCAGTGTCGGACCTCCCCTCTCTTCGGAGGTGAGCTCTGATAGTGCCACGTGTCCTAGCAGCATTGGACTTCCTTTCTGCTCAGGTATGAGCTCCGAGGTCAACACGTGTCTATCAGCGTCGGACCTCCCTTCTTCTTGGAGGTGTGCTCCGAGAATGACATGTGTTCAGTAGGACCGGACCTCCCGGAGGTAAGCTCCGAGAGTGACACGTGTCTAGCGGGGCCGGACCTCTCGGAGGTGTGCTCCGAGAGCGACACGTGTCCCGCGGGTCGGACCTCTCGGAGACGAGCTCCGAGAGCGACACGTGTCACGCGCGGCTGGTCCTCTCTCTTCCGCAGTGACTAGCTCCGAAGGCGACACGTGTCCTACAGGCTAACCTCGCTCCTCCGCAGAGGCTAGCTCCGGGGGCAACACGTGTCCCATGGGGTCGGACCTCGCCCCTTTCACAGAGGCAAGCTTCGAGCCTGCCACGTAGCCAGTTAGCGGCGGACCTCTCCCCCTTTTGCGGGGATGAGCTCCGAAGGCGCCACATGGCCTGCGGGCCGCGGGAAGTGTCTTCGGCGCTCCTCGGGGAACTGGAATTTGCTCTTTTTGGCTATCTTTTCTATTCTTTTTCTGTTTCTACTTCTTTCAAAATATTTTCTTTATATAAAATATGACTGCATGCAGAAATCAAAATTGAGGGTGTTACACTTCCGCTGCAAGAATAAGGTAGAGATTCATGAGTGAGACATTGATTCATTAAAATAAATTACTTAAAAACTATTTATTCGTGGTTATATTCTGAATTCAGTTTGTGGAGTACATGTGTATGTGTGATGAACATCCTGGGCACGCATATGCATTCACTTGGTTCTATTTTTGGAATCGGATGTCACAAATTGGTATCAGAGCCACGTTGACCGTAGGACGCAAGCCTAGGTAGATTATCACTCTAAAACACATAGAAACATCCCTCTAAACTGCTATTTTCGAAAATTGCTTGCTGCTGCACTTTACTTGTCGACTCAGCCACTGCAGGTGCTACTTTCAGCCCCTCTTTTTCTCTTCTTTTGGACAGCAACACTTTTGCTTTCTTACTTAATACCTTCTGAAGTTTTGGAGTTATTTTCTTCTTCTCTAAAGTTTCTCATGTCTTATTTATAGATGCCGGTGACTAGGAGCATAGCACGCATAAGGACTCGTATACATCCACCACCACTTGGGAGCGCACTTAACCCCATCGAGATATCCGATGGACCGTATTGGGAGCAGGTGAAGATGGAACCTCATGAGGAAGATGAAGTCATTAGCTCTATGCATGAGAAAGAGGATCCGGAAGAGGTGGAACCATTCGAAGACGACATGGAAGATGATCCACAAGAATGGCATTGGTACGCACCTCAGGAGGACTTTCACACGGGCTTACACCCCGTGGAGCCTCTTGAAGCTATGTTGGAAGGAGATGAATCCGAAAAGGTGCCACCCCCTGCTGAGACCGAGAATGAAGGTGTTGAACGGGCCAACTGTTCCGTTCAAGAATTCCGGTCCGATGGAATGGAAGGAGGACACATATCCAAGGAACCCAAAGAATTTCTTGATTGCTGCAGCTTATACCCAGAATATCTTCTCAAAAAAGTCCCTCGTCTCGGACATGAAAAGTGGAAGGCAGAGGTAACCATCCTATCTAACGGTAGGGTTGTCACCCGGTACTTCGCACCCACATGGAGAGCTACAAGGGTATAAGCTATTGGTGATGCTGCATGAGATGCACTCACTGGACTGTTCTTCGCCTTCCGTGAGCAGCTTGAGAACACTACTTTTGGGCTGCACCCATATCGGAAGAGTGGTACAAGAGAGATCATTGGACTCCATGGAGGATCTCTTTCCAACCCACAAGCTGCTGACAAGTCTCATAGGTTGCTCGTGGAGTTAGGAAACCGCTATGCAAGCGCACAAGAAGAGATCCGTTACCTCCGCAAGAAGCTGTACTTGCTGGAAAAACAAGAGGAGACTCGTGCCAACGCGGGAACAAATGGAGCACCAGTGTCATATATCCCTACATGGACTGCCGACTCACCATGACGTGCGCCCATGTATGTACCACCCCCATCACACGGCGAGAACAGCACCGGTTCTCACAATTAAGTTAGATTTCCATTGAATAAAGCTGTAATAGGAACATTTAGATCATAGTAGCTTGAATAAGAGTGGTGTGCTGAATTTTTGTGATGATTGCTTGGTTTGTGTGCTGGTGTGAGTTGTGGGACCCTTCGGCAAATGTCCACATCCATACATAGTGGAGAGATGTGAGATGCTTCGACATGTGTCCACATCCTCATATAGGCTGAAATTAATAAAAGAAGTTGCTTAGTTTATACACCTTGATGCATATAGTTGGGAAATTGTTTCTATCAAATCTGAATTCTAGCTCCCACAAATATCGTATGTCCGAAAGTAAGCCTTAAAATAAGGGGAGTAGACTTTCTTCCCAACCTTATTGTATTGGATTCCCAAGGGATTGACATAATACATGGAATGGACTGGTTAAGCAAGCACAATGGAGTGATTCAATGTGCTCAGAGGATCGTGCAGTTGACGAGTGAGCACGATACTCGTATTGAGTTCGAGGCAGCCCAACCTACAACGGAGAAAGCAGTGCTGAACCACATCGAAGAAGCGACATTGGAAAGCATTCCGGTGGTTCGAGAATATTCAGATGTGTTCCCGGAAGAACTTCCAGGTATGCCACCTGACCATTACATTGAATTTGCCATTGATTTAGTACCCGTAACTGCACCTATAGCTAAGAGGCCATATAGAATGCCTGCTAATGAATTAGTGGAGCTCAAGAAGCAAATTCAGGAGCAGCTAGATAAGGGCTTTATATGCCCAAGCTCGTCACCTTGGGGAGCCTGTGCTCTTCGTAGACAAGAAAGATGGGACCCAAAGGATGTGTGTGGACTATAGGTCTCTCAACGCGGTGACGATCAAGAATAAATACCCGCTGCCCCGAATAGAGGACATGTTCGATCAAATGAAAGGTGCCCGAATTTTCTCCAAGATTAATCTTCGGTCGGGATACTTCCAGCTAAAGATTAAGCCCTCCGACATACCCAAAACTGCATTTCAAACACGGTATGGCTCAGATGAATATACCATTATGTCATTCGGGTTGACGAATGCACCCGCATACTTTATGTACCTCATGAATAAGGTCTTCATGGAGTACTTGGACAAGTTCGTCGTGGTTTTTATCGACGATATCATGTGTATTCAAAAAGCGAGGAAGAGCATGAAGAACACTTGAGATTGACATTGCAGAAACTGTGAGAGCATCAGTTGTATGCTAAGTTCAGCAAGTGTCAGTTTTGGCTAAAGGAGATATCGTTCCTAGGACACATCATATCCAAAGGAGGATTATCGGTGCGGCTGACCGGAATCCGCTCATCCAGGATCGCAGAGGGTGTTGCCGCACGATGCAACACCTGACAGCACACATTATAAGAACAACATTGTATTACATAGGAAACCAACTGAAATATACAATGTAGTACAATAATTCAGTTACAAACTAGTGTTTATATTACAACAGCGGAAGCTAAGGTTGTACAACTCACGCCCGTCTATCTAGCAAAAGTCGGTTGCCCAGCCCTAGGGCAACCTACACTAGCTGCACTCCTCAGCTCAACGCGGCGTGTACGGCTCCCACTCAGCCATGGTCCCCGACGGAGGATAACCCTCGCCGGTGGACTCGTACCCTGAGTCCGTGGGATGCTCCTCACCTGAAAAACACTTATAGCAGCAACTGTGAGCACGATGGCTCAACAAGACTTAACCGACTCACCTAGGTATGAAACTCTACATGCAGTTTACAATGAACATGGGATGGTAAAATTGCAGCAAACGGACACGCCTACAAGTTCATCCTTAGTTCATCTTTTAGCTACAAATTAACAGTTCATGAATATGAAAATTTAGTAAGCAATATTTGGTGGCACAAATGTAGCAATACAAGTTTTATCATAACAGCAATATTGAATCATCACATTTCATATATTAGCCTACGTCACGACTCAGTGACCAAGTGGTACTCTTCACCGCAAGGGACGGCAAATCGACATGATATACACCTACAGGGATACCCGAAGAGCACGTCACGTACGCCCACCCGTGGAGCTGCACAGCATGCTCACTCGATGTCGTACGGGACAACCTTTCACCCAACAGCCCAAACGTCAAACCGGTCGCACCGACACGGACAGGGGGTTCCCTACACGGAGCATCTCTCTATGCCCGTTAGCAGATTTCCACCTTGCTGCCCTCAACCTACACCTATAAATCGGTGTGCTATGCCTCGACGCCCAGAGGTTTAGGTTACATCAGTTTACCGGGGCCCATATATCCGATATGCCTTCGGTACGTTCAACCTTGATCAGCGTGGGCCGCACACAGATTGGTCCTCAATCGACACAGACAGGGCTGCGCACACAAGATTTCTTCTTGCTGCGCCCTAGCCCCTGCCTAGTCTCATTTTCATTACTAAAGTGAGCTCACATCACTCGAACCAATCCTATGTGTCCCAAAGCCTAACTCGCGAGTAGATTCCAACTACTCGACTTGTACAAAAGTTCTATGAATCATTAAGCATAGCCTGTCTACTCGAGGAATTAGACACTACCCTCACTCTTATAGGAGAATCTGGTTATGCATTTGGGGTCTCATCCATCCTACACCTAATGCACATATAGGTACCTCATACTAAATATGTAAACAAAGCAAAACTTTGAAAAATGGATTAATGCAAACCGGGCTTGCCTTGTTGCTGCTGGTCAGTTGTTAGGACTTCGTCCGGAAGAAGAAAGTCGAGTACTTCCGGGGTCTCCTTTCCTTCAGCGACTTCACGTCAACGAGATACTATATGTCAATTCAAATGCAATGCTTAGAACTGAATAAGTAATTACTATAACTCTAGCTAGCCCCCCCTTTGGTTCTGAAATTTTTATGGTGGCTTGGTAGGGTCCTAACCAGAGTCTTGACCAAGTTTCATTTGAAACAAAGTTCATTTGAGCTTTGTAGAAATAAAAGCCTATTTGGTCAATATTAGAGCCTCTAAAGAATTCCAGGGGTTTTCATTGCTTCAACCATTACGTTCTGGAAACTAGAATTTGAGATGGTTCTAATGGAATTAGTTTCATGTCATTTGAAGGATTCTAGATGAACTTATGCCCTAAACAAGAATTGTGAAAATCTGTAAAATGTTTCTGTACATTTTTCTATTTTCTATGGTCAGTTCACTTAATCACACTATTAGGGGGACTAAATAAATCTGGATCGGTCTGAAAATTTTACTGTGACTCAAGGATTTTCCAATGAACCTCCCAGCCAAATTTCAGAATTTTTCATAAAGTAATTCTCCAGATAAAATTCCTAACATTTTAAATTTTAGAGAACTAATTCTGGAAAACCATTAAGTTTCATGAGCTGAAACTTGTGTTGCTGGAAAGTACTCAAAATTATGAGTTCAGCAAAATTTGGTTCACTGAATTTGGAGCTTCCTAGCAGAAGTTATGTGCACTTGAAGTTTGAACCAAATCTGAAAATTCAAATAAAGTTTAAACCGGCTGGTGTAGTCTCCGGGCTACGTGTCAGCACCGCAGCCAAACCACACGGGGGTCCGCAGAATCTCCTGCGCAGTCGCACGAGATCCCGGTGCCACAGCCGATCAGGGGCGGTTTTTGCAGAGACTGACACGTGGGGCCCGCGGGGCTTCGTCTACCTCGCGCTCCCGCGCCTCCCCGCCACCCCCCTCGCCGGAGTACTCGCCGGGAGGCTGTTCCCGTGACCGGAGATCAACCAAACTGGCCGCCCCCGCCTGAAATTTCTCGGGGAACCCGTTGCTGACCTTGTTGCCGGCCGGTGATCACCGGAATCAGTTGCGCGATGGCGACAGTTCACGGGGTGAGTTCGGCGATGTCGGTATGGCGCTGTAATGCCTCACAGTCCCCTCTGTTCGCTCCTACAGCACCGCCACTACCTACGGAGCAAAGACCCAGCCTCTGATCTTGCTCAAAGTTGCGGCAACCTGGACTTCACCGTGCGACCTAGGTCTAAACCCGGCGATGAACGAAAAACCCACGGAACTCGGTGGTTTCTCGCTGGTTTCCCGTGGTTCTTGACCGTATGGTTTCGCACGGACGTTTCTAGTTGGTTTTCGAAGATGGAGTGCGATTGCTTGACCGGTTAGCCTGAATTTTCCGATTAACCAAACATCGGCTATATCACATGCTCTTGACAAGAACTGAAATTCCGACCAGCACACTCTATGGCATGCGGCCGGGGTTGTCGGACAGAAAGTACACTCCTAGGCGAACCTTTTGGCATGCTCAACTCGTCGTGGGATCAAACCTAGCGGCCTGACGATGAGTTTTTGGTAGCGGCGGCTTTACACGGCACTGAATGGAAACAGAGAGCCCGTGGTCGGTTTACCGTGAGTGGGGCGCCCGGTTGCTGCGTTGATCACGTCGAGGAGGCTTCGGCGAAGCTCTGGATGAGTTCAGACCAGCGTGCCAACCTCGGAGATGAGCGGACGCCGGTGAACAGAGGGTTGTCGGGGTGCGGCGGTGTTTTTCTGTCGAGGGGCTCGGGAGCGGCAGAGCAGCATAGAGGACCTGTTCGATGTGTGCGGAGATGTGTGTGGATTATAGGTCTCTTAATGATGTGACGATCAAGAATAAATACCCGCTGCCCCGTATAGAGGACCTGTTCGACCAAATGAAAGGTGCTCGAATTTTCTCCAAGATTGATCTTTGGTCGGGATACTTCCAACTGAAGATTAAGCCCTCCGACATACCCAAGACTGCATTTTGAACACGGTATGGTTCGTATGAATATACCATTATGTCTTTTGGGTTAAAAAATGCACCCGCATACTTTATGTACCTCATGAATAAGATCTCCATGGAGTACTTGGACAAGTTCGTCGTGATTTTCATCGACGATATCATGGTGTATTTAAAAAGGGAGGAAGAACATGAAGAACATTTGAGATTGACATTGCAGAAACTGCGAGAGCATCAATTGTATGCCAAGTTCTGCAAGTGTCAATTTTGGCTAAAGGAGATATCATTCCTAGGCCACATCATCTCCGAGAGAGGAGTATCGGTTGATCCCGGAAAAGTGGGAGATGTTCTGAAGTGGAACCAACCGCAGAATGTGAGAGATATTCGGAGTTTCTTTGGGATGGCTGGATACTACCGCCGGTTCATCAAGGATTTCTCCTCGAAGCCTATGACTGAATTGTTGATGAAGGGGAAAGCATTTCAGTGGACACCAGCATGTCAGGACAGCTTTGAAGAGCTGAAGAAGAGATTAACAACAGCGCCGGTTTTAGTATTGCCGGACGTGAGCAAGAGTTTCGATACATATTGTGACAGATCAAGACAAGGGTTCAGGTGTGTGCTCATGCAAGGAGGCCAAGCGGTAGCCTATGCATCGAGACAACTAAGGAAACATGATCTGAATTACCCCACACATGACCTGGAACTTGCAGCCGTGGTACATGCCATGAAGATTTTGAGGCATTACATCCTCGGTCACAGATGTGAGATCTATACGGATCACGAAATCCTCAAGTATATATTCACACAAACGGATCTGAATTTGAGGCAACGTCGATGGTTGGAACTCATAAAGGATTATGATGTTGGAATCAACTATCACCCCGGAAAGGCCAATGTAGTAGCTGATGCATTGAGCCGAAAAGGAGCATGTCATCAGCTCACGGTTCGGGAGCTGCCACCAGAGCTACGTAAGGAGTTCGAACGGTTACATCTCGGGTTCTTGAACGAGATGGAGGTGATAGAACTGAACTCGATGCTGGAACAAGAGATACGAGATGGCCAAGCAACGGATGAAGAAATAAAGGAAATCAAGGAAAGAATCCGACAAGGCATAGAGAAAGATTTCAAGGATAACGAGAATGGCACGCTTTGGTTAGGGATAAGGATTTGTGTGCCTAACGTGAAGCACATCCGCGACACGATACTAAAGGAGGCACATGACTCGCCTTATTCCATGCATCCTGGCTGTACAAAGATGTACAAGGAATTGAAAACATGCTACTGGTCGGATGGCATGAAAAGGTATATTGCTGAATATGTCGCCTTATGCGACACGTGCCAATGAGTGAAGGCCGAACATCAAAGACCCACAGGACTGTTGCAACCATTGAAACTACCCGAGTGGAAGTGGGAAGACATCAGCATGGATTTCATAGTCAGATTGCTGCGTACTCAGTCCGGCTACGACTTTATTTGGGTTATCGTGGACCGATTGACGAAAACTGCCCACTTCCTTCCTGTCAGAACCAAGTTGTGACACCCTCAATTCTGTGGAAAACCACGGAACCGAGAACTGATGTATATGTGTGCCCAGGATGTTCATCACACATACACATATGTTCCACAAACTTAATTTAGATTATATATATTACCACGAATAACAGGGTTTTATTACAATGTCTCATGAGTCTTGGACTCATGCTAACGGTGGAAGTCTTAATCTAATAGCGGAAGTTTTTATTCTAGCAGCGGAAGTATTCTAACTAATGCGGAAGCAATCCAAACAGCAGCAGCAGCAGCTCCATCTCTGCTCCATCCCCACAGGCAAGATTGAGAACAGATTACACGCCTAATGCTCCACTTGGTCTTCATAGTAATCTTCTCCTGTTGCTGATGATGAAATAATAATGCAAGTTTGAGTACAATGATGTACTCAGCAAGTGCAGGAAAATATGCTATGTAGCTCACAACAAGGTAGGTATAAAAAGGCTCATTGCAGAAAGCAAAGTTATTTATCAAAACCATGATAAAACAACAACTTAACTTTAAGGGAACGAAATCCCAACATGTATTAAATTACCAATCATACCTCCATTATATTCCTCACTTTCCATGTCCCAACCAGACATTAATCAACCTTATTCTTGCTCACGAAAACCTTCTCGTATTTGCTACCATCTCACGAATACGATCCCGTATTCACTACCATTTCATTTCATAAACAATTTCGCGTCACACCGAGACCAATCTCGTTGCCACGACTCAACAGTCATGCAACCAATCTTATAACCCGGACTCAAAAGTCCCGAAAACCAAACCAAAACCAAACAATAACCAATAACCATAACCGTATCAAAATAACCATCTAACTAATCATGGAAGTTGGCCAGGCGCTCGTGACCGTAAGCTCAGCTATCATGATAGTTTTAGACTCTGCAGAGTTTGCACCTCTTTACCCACAAGTTTGTGATTTCGTCACCCGTCGGCGACTGCAGAACCTCTATTATACCAGTACACAACCGTCGGTGTATGGTCAAGAAATCACAAAATAGCCTTTACAAAGGGGCTACTAGATGTATGGACTCACTAAGGTTTCACCGGCAGGCTAGAATCTCAAATTCTCCCACCCATGGGCCCCCTCTTGTGCCATGCAGTTCCCAGGGCAGTCCTCACTCGACTCCCATTCCCCGCGCCTTCCACGGTCCATAACAATCTAGCAACTTACCTAATTACTTAGCTAAGCCACACCCATACTTGGCCTTGTGGTGGCACTGTTATCCTGGCATATGCTCGCATGAACCGGTCCTTAGATCTACGGCAAGTAAACCACCATCTCATTCTACCTTATTCACAAACCCAGGCTTGCCTAGATCTCCCTCCGATCCATGTTCATTAACAACATCAGTTTTCTCATTATCATTACGAGTGCAGTTAGCTAGACACATCTATCTCGCTTCCCAATCCCATGGACTCAGCGAAGCATAAAATTAAAAACCATACCCGACTCATAAACTTCCCTGGCGACAAGGGTGGTTTAACCAAAACTAGTAAACTCCTATATAAAAAAGGGTTTCCCATCATGTTTGACTCAGCACACACACCTTTTCGCAAAACAAAACAGTTTCCCAAAACATAGGATCAATATGGTCAGGGGGCACTTGCCTTGTTCTGGCGGTTCCTGTTGCTCAAAATCTTGTTGTTGTAGTCCGTCGTAGGTAGCTCCCTAAGCTTGTCCTTCTATTCACGATTGCGCACATACAAGATTCACAGCAATCAATATCATGCATAAACTCTACTTTAAGATGCAATGATGTATATGCATGTTAATCCTATGGTGCAGTTTTCATTAGATCGCTTTGTACGTGTTCTAGCATGGCTTGCATGAGTTTTACGATGAACAGAGTTGTAGGGATCAATTGTGGACGTGGCGATGATCCTGACTTTAGATCAAATCGATCAACAAGTGATCTGTCCACGAAAAAGCTTCTGTTCGAAAGGAATCTAAGAACAGATGCAAAGAAAACGCGATGATGTCGTAATGTAGTATTGGAGACCTACCTTATGTTCTTCTTAGTCTCGGGGTCCTTCTCCTATCAGACAGATTGTTGGGGCTCTCTTCCGGCGATCTCTATCGACCAACTCCGGCGAAGGTTTTACTCAGCGAGCTGGGGCTAGGGCTCTAAGTCATCGACTCAGGAAAAGTTCGTGGTTTCGGCCAAAGGTTCTGGGTTCTATTTATAATCGAGAGGAGAAGAGTCCTAATATGATTGTATTTCGAATAAGAGTCCTATTCAAATTGTCGTTGAATCTTAACAACTTATCTGTAGTTGATTTGGTGCGGTAGCATTGTGGAATTCGTGTAGGTTTCCTCCCGTACCGGTATTTCCACGCGTACAGAAGCAAAAACCGCTCCAGAACTCGTTACCTCCACGTTGATGAGCTCCGGAAGCTCCACGTGTCCATCGGGCCTGGTCTCCCCCCTTCCGCAGAGACATGCTCCGGTTGTGCCGCGTGTCAAGCGAGTGAGACCTCCCTCTTTCTCAGAGGCGGGCTCCGCGTGCGCCACGTATCCTGGCGGTCGGGACCTCCTCTTTATTTGGAGGTGGCTCCTGGTGTGCCACGTGTCCTAACAGTGCCAGATTTGCTTCCTTCTCAGAGACGAGCACCGAGGTTGACACGTGTCCAATAGGACCGGACCTCCCGGAGGTGAGCTCCGGAGGTGACACGTGTCCGGTAATGTCGGACCTCCCGGAGGTGAGCTCCAAGAGAGACACGTGTCCCGCGTGGCTGGTCCTCTCTTCTCTGCGGTGAATAGCTCCTAAGGTGACACGTGTCCTGCAGGACTGGCCTCGCTTCTCCGCAGATGCTAGCTCCGGGGGCAACACGTGTTCCACAGGGTCGGACCTCTCTACCTTTGCGGAGATGAGCCCCGAGCCTGCCACGTAGCAAGTTTAGCAGCAGACCCCTCCCCATTTGCGGAGATGAGCTCCGAACACGTGACACGACCCCAACGGTCTTGTCGAGCCAGGATCACACTGAGGGGTGCTGCGTTGCACAGCACCGGATAACACACGTCAAAGGTACAAAGCGGAAGCGAAATTTTATTACATAAACAAGTTTATGACCATGTTTACATCAAAATAGTTCCAGTCTACACTCACGGGCGTAGACTACGCATCAAGTCCACGTTCAGCCATTGAACGTGTCCTTGCTAGCACATACGCACACTAACTCTGCGGCATGCACGACTCCCACTCGACGGGGTTCCCCTCCTGGGGTTCCGTCTCCTCTTCGGGAGTCCCTTCCTCATAGAACCCTGCAAAAGCTTCAAACACAAGCAGTGAGCACGAAGGCTCAGCAAGTCTGACCCATCTCACCTAAACATGGAACTTCTACATGAGGGATGGTGGGTTACATGAGGTAAAAATCATTTGCACGGACTCGCCTAATTAGTAGAACCTTACTTTCAAGTTTTAGCAGCAGGTTGTGGAGAACCTTACGCTAAGGCACATGAGAGAGCCGCAATCAAACAAGAAACGCATTTCTCTCATGTACTTTGCCCAAAGTTGAAAGAAAATTTAGTTAGCTCTAAACTACAACAAACCATTAACAAGCAAAGTCCATCTTTCAATCAGCAGCATTTTAACATGTAACTAGCCTGTTCTTTCTACATCACGGTACAGTGAACAAGTGGTACTCACTGACCGCGAGGGATGGCGATTATAATCGATTTACACCTGCAGGGTTACCCGAATAACCCGTCACGTACGCCCGTACTCGATGTTGCCTACAACAACCATCACGGATGCCATACGCGACTACCTTTCACCCGTTAGCCAAATGTTGAACCGGTCCAATCGTCCCGAGCAAGAGGTCTCTGCATGCGCATCTCAGTGCCGCCAGCCGATTTACACCTCGAGCTCTCAACCTACCCTCTCAACGACCAGCTATGCCTCAACACCCAGCTACCCGAGTTACATCGGTTTCCCGGTTCCCATATATCCAGTAGGTCTTCGGTACTGTTCTAGCTTGTTCAACAGGCCCGCACACGGCTCGGTCCTCAATCGACACAAGCGGAGCTACAGCACACAGGCCCCCAAAGTCCTGCTGCCCTTACCCTCCGCTTGGTCTCATTTTCTTGCCATGTGTTTCTTGTGCTATCTCTACCCGAGTCGAGTGCCTCTAGCCTATGCTCGCGAGTAGTTCCAACTACTCGACTTGTACCGAATCCTACACTAACTTAGCATTGCAGTAGCTAACGGGGTTTGTAATCCTAAACCCAACCCATGGTTTTCTTGGTTATGCAATTGGGTTTTCAAACAAGACTCTAATGCAAAGAATAAGGTATTCAAGTATGTGCTCAAAACAATAAAAACTTGTAAAAAGGTTAATGCAAACCGGAGCTTGCCTTGCTGCTCTTGGTCGTAGGCTAGCTGTTCCTCTGGAGTAACGAAGTCTAGGACTTCTGGTTCCTCCTCGACCTTAGCGACTACATGATAGAAGCAATGTATGTATCAATTTAAATGCATTTGTATTGAGTTTGAAGTTGTGAAGTCTATAACTCTCACTAGACAGACCCAATGACTGTGAAACTTTTACTGTGGCTTGGTTACAACCTAGGTACAGACTTGGTCAAGTTTTAGTTGCAGTAAAGCTCATTTGAGCCCTCCACAATTAATTATGCACTTGACCTTAATTGAAGGCTTTTAGGGTGTTCTAAGAATTTTCATGAAACAAACTATGAATTTCTGAAAACTAGATTTTCATAGGGTTCTAATGGAGTTGGTCTCACTTAATTTGAAGGTTCCTAATTAAAGATATGAGCTAAACAATTTCAGAGAAAATTCTGAAAATGTTTCTGAACATTTTCTAATTTCTCTGGAACAGTTTCACTAATCACACCATTAGGTGGATCAAATGAGCTCAAATGGACCTGAAATTTTTATGGTAGTTCAGGGATATTTTGGTGAACATGCCAGCAAAATTTCAGGATCTTCCTCCAAAGGATTCTCCAGTTAAAATTCCAAACAGTTTAAATTTTGAGGAATTAATTCTGCAGAATTAAGAATTTTCATGAAGTGAAACTTGATTTGCTGGGAAGTGCTCAGAGAGCTAAATCCAGCAAAATTTGGTTCACTCGATTTGGAGCTTTCTAGCCAAAGTTATGAGGATTTGAAGTTTGGAAGAATTCTGAAAATCGGGGAAAAAGTTTAAACTCGCGGGGGCCCGCGGGGACACGTGTCGAGCGCGGAGGTGTCCGGCACACCGGAGCTCACAGGGTATTTGCGCACCAGCACAGCCGATCCCCGGCCACTGTCACACCCGGTTTTTCCGAAGAACAACCAAGTGAATATCACATGTATGCCAGGATCATTTTCTCATACATGTGATGACAAATAGTGAAGCATCATTTAATACAAGCCAGGTGTCGAATATAAGTAAGTCTTACATAGTAAATGTCTCGATGGACAATAATAAGTTCATCACAAGTAAATAAACTAGCAGCGGAATGTTATTCTTTAGGGCTCCATCACAGGCGTTGCCCGGGGTCTTCATGAACCTAAAAACCTTCCTCGGGTCCAAAATCTTGGTCATTATACACCACCTCATTATCTTGACCTGAGCAGCAATATAAACCAACAAATATGCAAGGTTGAGTACCAATGGTACTCAGCAAGTGTGGGAAAATTATATCATGCATGGCTAGAACAAGGAGAGGTTGAACTCATGGTTAAAGCACTACGCAATTAATACCTATCACCTTAGCTTATTAAGCACCTACATTACTACACAGGTGAAATGGTCCCAATCTCCCATCCCATCATCATAATCCAATAACCATAACATCATTTTCAATGTTAAGCTCCCTGCTTAACTTCCAAAACCATCAATCCTCTAATTATGAATAAGTCCAGGCCGCTCTTAACCGTGAGCACGGCTGTCAAGACAGTTTTAACTCTGCAGAGTTTGTACCACTGTACCCACATGTAGTGATTTCATCCCCCGTTGCCGAGTGGACTAAAAGAACCTCCATTATGCCAGTGGCTACGATCCACATTCACACTTCCCAGGTGTGCAGCCAGGAGATCACTACGAAGCCTTTACAAAGGGATTCCCGACGAGCGTGGGCCCACTGAGGTTTCACCCCTAACAGCATACAAGAGGCTCCAATCCCGCTGCAGTGGCCCCCTCTTGAGCCTTGCGGTTCATATGGTAGTCCAGCTGACACCTACTCCCCGCGCCATCCAACACACCCATACTACGCCGGGGATACACCTAATTAATTGGCCAAGCTGCCCCATCTCAGCATGTGGTTGGCACGGTAAAGCCAGGTTACATGCTCCATGAACCGGTCCTTAGGATCCAGGCAAGTACTAAACACAAACCCAAGTCTCGTGCACCCAGCACACAACCAAAACATCCAACTTGCCTTGATCCCTACCTCTACATGACTCACAATATCTCATTCAAGAGTATGGTAATATAAACTGATGATCTCATATCCCAATTATCCCATTCTAAACATGGCTAAGCATATGCATGTAAATAAATGACATGACAAAATAAATCCCAATCCAAGCTACAAGGAATCAAGGTAATGCAATTCTAGGGAAACTTCCTAGCATGGGTTTCATATTTCATTTGACAATGCAAATAATTCTATCTACACATCCTAGCATAGGATCAAAGTGGTCAAGGACACTTGCCTCCTTCTTGCTGCTCTTGAAATGGGTAGTCCTGATCTTGGAAAGGGATAACTTGCTCTTGAACAGGTTCTACTTCATACCATCACACATAGCAAAAGAAAAACAACAATCATAAGACATAATTCACACTTCTTACTTCATACAAACCACACATTCACATTTATAAAAGTTCTTTACCATTATATGTGTTGTGGTTACTCTGTGTGTGTTAATCTGTGGTTTGCATACACTTTTATTTATATGTATATGATTCCTACTTTGGTGTTCATATTTATACTTACATGCTATATATATATATATATGTGTGTGTGTGTGTGTTTCAGTTTTAAATAAATTCCTTATATTAAACTACTACACCTTTTCACTACCAAGTATGTATGAAAAGTATTTTTCTTCTTCATATGTGCCTTCAGAATTTCTACCAACCCTAAACTGAACTCTTTGGATTTTTTTAAAAACTCCATTTATCATTTACTAGTTGCTATATTCTCAGATTTATATTCCTATGCATAATTGTGTATTTTATAATGAAATTAGTAATACACATCATCTAAACAGTATAGGTTCTGGTCCTAAATAATTTAATAACATATTTTGACCTTGGCCTCTGATGTAAACTATTTCATAATTATTTTCCCTATTTTTCTATAACTATTCTTTACTTAAAAATGTGTCCCTATACTAATAAATGTGAATAATAAATGAAACAGATTCATTTCAGCCCAAAATATATTTTTATCTCACTCCAAAGTTTTCTAGGTACTGAGAAAGTTTTTAATTAATTTTGACAATTATGTTTGTCCCACTTTTTAATTTTTTTTTAAACACTAGTTACATATTCAATTTTCTAGATTAAATACTAAACAGGGCTAAAATAATGAACTCACCCCATTACAGGGTCTATAATATTATTTTCATAATTTCCAGGGGTCTAGCTACACTTATCAGAGGTGTTTTTCCTAATTCTTATTAAGTCCAGGGGCTAAAACTGATTTTTAAATGAATTTACATGATTTTCTGGAGTTCCAGGGGCTAGATCAGAAGTTTCCGGGGCTAGCTCTTATTTCCCGAGAACCCCAGGGGGTAGCACGTAAGAATTCCAGTCTTTATAATGCGGGGCTGACGTGGACCGTCCGATTTTAAACCGACGGCTGAGATTATAACATCGAACCGGTACGCGGGGTTTTAAAGTCTACCGTGCGATTTAAAATAAACGGCACACAAGCGGCCACGTCGCTCTGATCGAGCGCGGGCGGCGCTGCCGGCGGCGCACGGCGGCGGGAAGCGGCGATCTCGCCGGAAAGTTTCGGATCCTCGAGAATTCTGCCTAAAACTGTGATCTTATGGCATAGATCGGTAGAGGGGAGGTCAGGGATCTCACCTCGGGGGTTTTCTCGAGCTCGGGGGTCCTGGAAAGTGATCGGCGGCGAGGTCCGAGGCAAAACCACGGTGAAGCTTGTCGGCGCTGTGTTTACACCGTAATTCTCCGAGTTTTCTGCACCTGCAAAGCTCCCCGGAGGCGGTGGATCAAGACCAGCGAGTTAGATCAGAGTTTCCGAGCTTAGATCGGCCAGAATTCACCGGCGAAGTCTCGGTGCTCACCGGAGTAAAAATCGGCGATCACGTGGGAAAAACCGATCGGGGCTGGGGTTTTTATAACCGGGGAAGGGCGGTGGGTCAGTTGTGATCGAGTTTGATTCTTCTGGGACCGGAATTCGGGCTGAGGGACACGGTTTTCCGATCGGTTAAGATCGCACGCGCGCGGGAGAGTCCGGGGTCGCGGGGTTAGGGATGACAGGTGGGTCCCACCTGTCTGTGTGAGATAGCGCGGGCGCGCGGCTGCGGGCTGGCGCAGGGAAACTGGGCCGGCTGGCGGGTTTCAGCCCACTGGCCGGTATTTTCCCGTTTTCTCTTTTTCTTTTTCCATTTCTTTTCTGATTTGAGTTTAATTTGAATTCCAGTTTGAATTTGAATTTTTGCAAAACATGCAACACGTCCAAAAATTTTTAAATTCCCCTCTGAACATGGTTTAGTGTTTTGAATCAAAATTTTGGGGTGTTACAGCTCTACCCCCCTTAAAAGAAATCTCTTCCTCGAGATTGGTGTTTCTAAGAAAACAATTCCGGAAATTGTGCCTTGAGCTCATCTTCCCGTTCCCAGGTGGCTTCCTCTTCTGAGTGATGCTTCCACTGCACCTTGCACATCCGGATTCTTTTATTTCTGGTGAGGCGTTCCATTGTCTCTAAAATCTTGTAGGGTTGCTCGGCATAAGACAAATCCTCAGCTACATCCACTTCATTCATGGGTAACACCTCCTCAGGCGTCCTCAGACATTTCTTGAGTTGTGACACATGGAATACATCGTGTACATCCGATAGATGAACCGGTAACTCTAGTTGGTACGCCACTTCGCCTTTTCTTTCCAAAACTTGAAAGGGTCCGATGTATCGAGGTGACAACTTCCCTTTCACCTTGAACCGACGAAGCCCTCTGATAGGGGACACCTTGAGATAAACATAGTCTCCCACGTTGAAAACGAGCTCTCTTCTTCGTACATCGGCATAGATCTTTTGGCGCGTTTGTGCTATCCTCAAATTGTTGCGAATCTCCCTCACCTTTGCCTCGGCTTCTTGTAGCACTTCTGGACCAAACACTTTACTTTCTCCTGTTTGGTTCCAAAATAGGGGAGTTCTGCACTTCCTTCCATACAAAGCTTCAAACGGTGACATTTTCATACTAGCTTGATAGCTGTTATTATAGGAAAACTCCGCATACGGTAAGTTCTTGTCCCAACTGTTTTTGAGTGCACATGCCCTTAACATATCTTCAAGGATCTGATTGGTTCTCTCCGTCTGCCCGTCAGTTTGGGGATGATAGGCAGAGCTGAAATTCAGATGGGTTCCCATGGTTTCATGCAACTTTTGCCAAAACCTCGAGGTGAACTGTGTCCCTCGGTCCGACACTATCTTTTTTGGCACTCCATGGTAACACACAATCCTTGACATGTACAATTCTGCCAATTTGGATCCGCTGTAGCTTTCTTTCACAGGAATGAAATGAGCTACCTTGGTTAGCCGATCAATAATGACCCATATTGAATCATACCCGGATTGGGTCCTCGGCAATCCCACGACAAAATCCATGCTGATTTCTTCCCACTTCCATTCAGGCACTTTGAGTGGTTGCAGCAATCCCGCGGGTCGTTGATGTTCTGCTTTCACCAACTGACATGTGTCACATAGGGCAACATGTTCCGCGACATCTCGCTTCATGCCATACCACCAATACCTGCTCTTGAGGTCCTGGTACATCTTCGTACTCCCAGGATGAATGGAATAGTCGGAATCGTGAGCCTCCTTCAAAATTAATTCACGGATCTCCTTTACTTCTGGCACACAGATCCTTTTCCCGTGCCACACCGTTCCTTGTTCATCCTCTCTAAAACTAGGAGCTTTATTTTCCTTGATGAGCTGTCTGATCTCTTGTATCTTCTCATCATTCTTTTGGCCCTCGCGTATGTCTTGCTCGAGTGTGGAGTCCACTTCCATGGCGATGGCTTCACCACTATTTACTAGACATAGATTGAGCCTTATAACCTCGTCCTTCAATTCTGCGGGCATGTCCTTCAAGCTCAACTTATTGACCTGAACTTTCCGACTCAAAGCATCGGCCACGACGTTTGCTTTCCTGGGATGATAGTTGATGCCCACATCAAAGTCATTGATTAGCTCTAACCATCTCCTTTGTCGGAGGTTGAGATCTGGCTGTGTGAATATGTACTTCAAACTCTTATGATCCGTATATATCTCTGTCCTCTTCCCCATCAAATAGTGCCGCCAAATTTTCAACGCGTGTACCACTGCGGCTAGTTCTAGGTCATGTGTAGGATAGTTCTTCTCTTGCTTCCGAAGCTGCCGGGATGCATATGCCACGACATGTCCTTCTTGCATGAGAACACATCCCAACCCGTTTCCAGAGGCATCGCAGTACACTGTGAAATTCTTCTGCATATCTGGCATAACAAGCACTGGGGCTATTGTCAATCTCTTCTTTAGCTCCTGAAAGCTTGTATCACACTGTGGCGTCCAGGTGAATGTGATTCCCTTTTCCAACAATTTGGTGAGAGGTCTCGAGATCTTGGAGAATCCCTCAATAAACCATCGATAGTATCCAGCCAATCCCAAAAAGTTTCGAACTTCCCCGACATTTTCAGGGGTCTTCCACTTCTGGATATCCTCGATTTTGGCGGGATCTACGGAGATTCCTCCCTCCGAGATTATATGTCCTAAAAAGGGAACTCTCTTCAGCCAAAACTCACACTTGCTCAACTTGGCATATAGTTGGTGTTCTCTCAGCCTCTGTAACACCAACCTTAGATGTTTCTCATGTTCTTCTTCATCTCTGGAGAAGACGAGAATATCATCTATGAGAACCACCACAAATTTGTCCAGATATTCCATGAATACCTTGTTCATGAGGTACATGAAATATGCCGGGGCATTGGTTAGCCCGAAAGGCATGACAGTGTATTCATACAGTCCGTACCGAGATACGAAAGCTGTCTTGGGAATATCAGATTGCCTTATCTTGAGTTGGTGGTATCCCGACCTGAGATCAATTTTCGAGAACACACAAGCTCCCCTCAACTGATCAAACAAGTCTTCAATGCGGGGTAATGGGTACTTGTTCTTAATGGTTACCTCATTCAAGGCACGGTAATCCACGCATAACCTTTGGGTTCCGTCTTTCTTAGGCACAAATATCACCGGAGCTCCCCATGGTGAGGAACTAGGGCGAATATACCCCTTCTCCGTCAATTCTCTCAAATGATCCTTGAGCTCTTCTAGCTGCTTGGAGTCCATTCGATAAGGTCTCTTGTATATCGGGGCTGTTCCCGGTACTAGCTCAATTGCGAATTCCACGTCACGGTCGGGAGGCATACCTGGCAACTCTTCCGGAAAAACATCTGGATATTCCCTGATGGTCCTGATTTCCTCAACTTTCACCTCCACTTGATTTAATTTAATGTCCCTCCTAGGCTCGTGTATTGTTATGAACTTTACTCTGGTACCACTGGGGTGAGTTAGTTCCACCATTCTGGTCGAACAATGGATGATTCCTTTATGTTTTGTCAACCAATCCATACCCAAAATAATATCTATCCCTTGTGAATCTATCACTATGAGGTTAGCAGTAAACACTACCCCATTAATGTCTAGGCTCACTTTGGGACACACTTGTCTTGTCCTTATTTCTCCACCTGGAGAGTTTACGGCTAGCATATGGTTCATTTGTGTAGTTGCTAGGTCATGCTTCTTAACAAACCCTTGAGCAATGAACGAGTGGGTAGCACCAGAATCAAACAGCAGAGTTGCAAGGTGTAAATTGGCAGGAAACTTACCAACTACCACGTCGGGTGCCTCTTGTGCTTCCTCCATAGTGACGTGGTTCACCCGTCCTCTCATTACATTCTGCTGTTGTGGCGGCGCAGGCTTCTTCTTTGGGCATTTATGGGCGTAGTGCCCCACTTCACCACAGCTGAAACATTGCACCCCAATCTTAGATGCCTGGCCCTTGTTGTCTTGGGGTTGGTTTGGGGGTCCTTGCACTGCTGGTCGAGGGGGATATGCGGGGCGAGGCTGCTGCACAAACTGACGTGGCGGCTGTGCTGGTGCTGCGGGAGGCCTGTAGTTTGGGTTGTACCCTCTTGGTGCTGAATAGGGTACCGCAGCACGGCTCGTCTGCCCCGTAGGTTGTTGCATCATACGTGGGCGGGTGTTGCTCCCTGAGGCCTGATGTGACCACCCCGCCTTCCTCTTATTCTCATTTTCCAGGGCCTTTAGCTTCCTTTCCACCACAAATGCTCTGTCCACCATCTTTTGAAAGCTCTCATACTCATTGGAGGACATTGCACACTGCATCTCTGCGGTAAGTCCTTCCACGAAACAATCTTGTTTCTTCTCATCAGTCTCTATGTCTCGTGGAGCATAACGGGATAGTTGAGTAAATTTAGTGAGTTATTCCCTCACCGTCATGTTTCCCTGCTGCAGTCCCAGAAACTCTTTCCTCTTGTTTTTGAGTTCACCTCTTGGGATGTAGTGGTTGCGGAAGCTACGCTTGAACTCTTCCCAAGTGATGTTCTCAGGGTCATGATGGGCGGCCACGTAGGCGGTCCACCAATCAGCAGCAGGTCCATGCAATTGATGAGAGGCAAACAGCACCCTCTCATACCCTTGGCACTGTATGATCCTCATCTTACTTTCAATAGTCTTCAGCCAATCATCTGCCTCTAGAGGTTCAGCAGCACTTGCAAACTTTGGAGGTTGAGTTCCTAGAAACTCACTCAACCTTGGTTGGCGTGGTGCAGCTTGTGTAGGTGGAACTTGATGCAAGTTGGCCACCGCTTGAGTCAAGTTCTGGATGAGCTGATTTTGATTCTCCAGCATTTGGTGGAGAGGATCAACTTCTTCACGGCGACCACCCCGGTCCTGGCCTCCAGAAAGATGAGGGTTGCATGCCTCATCATTGTTGTTGGCGGGGTTGGCAGCACGTCCTTTTCCTCTTCCGGCCATCTGGCAGAATCAACAAATGTTAATTTGATACCATTTAGTATCATCTTACTACTTTCATTTGTTGGTACTTTGAGGTGTTGAGGCTTTGTTAAAATTTTACGAGGGTTCATATCTCACACCAAATAAATGCACTATTATTTCTTGTGGGTTCACACACCAAAGCAAAACAATCTGAAGACGAGGCTGTGGACAATTGCTCATGGCTTCCACAACTCACGTCACACACCAAGCATTATCACACCATTAACTACGTAACGACTCGACTACTCGACCTCTTGCTAGCTAAGGGAAAGACTCTACACTACTCGTCCTCTTGAGCTGGCTCCTCGGGATCTTCCTCCTCATTTCGGCTACCTTCTGACTCTGCTTTGGGTGGGGAGGCTGCTGGTGGAGAAGTGCGACGACGCCTGATCGCTCGGCGATCCGGGGAGTCAGGAGTCCATGTATCATTCACGGTGACACACAGTTCATTCCCATCTCCTCTTTCCCTCGCCTTTAAGCAAGCTCGCAGCAACGCCTCCGTTTCCTTCAGGGTGTCTCGGACATCCTGAAGCTCTTGTTGACAATCCTGCAGTCGAGTGCTGAGCATAGCAGCATCCTCCAAGCACAAGTCCATGTGCTCATGGGAAGTCCCTTGCTGCACCGGTGGGTACTTGTACTCCGTGGTACCACTCTCACGTTGGAGGACATACATGTACTCAGTTTTGTCCAAGTGGCGACGATAGATGTGACTCTGGCACGTGATGGCCTCCCAGGTGACATATTTCTCCGCGTCAACTTGTGTTGCTCGACAAGCTGGAGAGTGGTGAATCTTAAGCAGCTGATTCTCGTGTATAATCCTCATCTCCGAACTCCATTCTTTCCTCTTCTCACGGATGGTCCTGGTGGAGTTATAGTGGATGATTAGCTTGCCCGTATTGCCGGCGGCTTTGAGCATACGTCGAAGACGGCGCAACAAATCTCCTACTGCCAATCCGTAGGAAAGGTACGTCACTGGACGACTCTCCTCTCTTTCGGCAAGGGCAACTACGGGAACTCTCCCTCCTGTGGACTTACGAGCGGTGCGAATCATGCGAACCATCTAAAACAAAAGAATTTAAAATTAGGTTAGATAAATTCTCAAACAAAAATCCTATTTTGAATGAAAGTTGGGGTAAGATGAAGAAAATGACTCCTTTAATAACACTTTTCCACCCACACCTTGGAAAATAGTTTTTAAGAAAATAGGGCCCTTAAATACGTCCATTTCTACCTAGGTCCACGTTCCTACGGGCAACCTTGGCTCTGATACCACCTCTGTCACACCCGGTTTTTCCGAAGAACAACCAAGTGAATATCACATGTATGCCAGGATCATTTTCTCATACATGTGATGACAAATAGTGAAGCATCATTTAATACAAGCCAGGTGTCGAATATAAGTAAGTCTTACATAGTAAATGTCTCGATGGACAATAATAAGTTCATCACAAGTAAATAAACTAGCAGCGGAATATTATTCTTTAGGGCTCCATCACAGGCGTTGCCCGGGGTCTTCATGAACCTAAAAACCTTCCTCGGGTCCAAAATCTTGGTCATTATACACCACCTCATTATCTTGACCTGAGCAGCAATATAAACCAACAAATATGCAAGGTTGAGTACCAATGGTACTCAGCAAGTGTGGGAAAATTATATCATGCATGGCTAGAACAAGGAGAGGTTGAACTCATGGTTAAAGCACTACGCAATTAATACCTATCACCTTAGCTTATTAAGCACCTACATTACTACACAGGTGAAATGGTCCCAATCTCCCATCCCATCATCATAATCCAATAACCATAACATCATTTCCAATGTTAAGCTCCCTGCTTAACTTCCAAAACCATCAATCCTCTAATCATGAATAAGTCCAGGCCGCTCTTAACCGTGAGCACGGCTGTCAAGACAGTTTTAACTCTGCAGAGTTTGTACCACTGTACCCACATGTAGTGATTTCATCCCCCGTTGCCGGGTGGACTAAAAGAACCTCCATTATGCTAGTGGCTACGATCCACATTCACACTTCCCAGGTGTGCAGCCAGGAGATCACTACGAAGCCTTTACAAAGGGATTCCCGACGAGCGTGGGCCCACTGAGGTTTCACCCCTAACAGCATACAAGAGGCTCCAACCCCGCTGCAGTGGCCCCCTCTTGAGCCTTGCGGTTCATATGGTAGTCCAGCTGACACCTACTCCCCGCGCCATCCAACACACCCATACTACGCCGGGGATACACCTAATTAATTGGCCAAGCTGCCCCATCTCAGCATGTGGTTGGCACGGTAAAGCCAGGTTACATGCTCCATGAACCGGTCCTTAGGATCCAGGCAAGTACTAAACACAAACCCAAGTCTCGTGCACCCAGCACACAACCAAAACATCCAACTTGCCTTGATCCCTACCTCTACATGACTCACAATATCTCATTCAAGAGTATGGTAATATAAACTGATGATCTCATATCCCAATTATCCCATTCTAAGCATGGCTAAGCATATGCATGTAAATAAATGACATGACAAAATAAATCCCAATCCAAGCTACAAGGAATCAAGGTAATGCAATTCTAGGGAAACTTCCTAGCATGGGTTTCATATTTCATTTGACAATGCAAATAATTCTATCTACACATCCTAGCATAGGATCAAAGTGGTCAAGGACACTTGCCTCCTTCTTGCTGCTCTTGAAATGGGTAGTCCTGATCTTGGAAAGGGATAACTTGCTCTTGAACAGGTTCTACTTCATACCATCACACATAGCAAAAGAAAAACAACAATCATAAGACATAATTCACACTTCTTACTTCATACAAACCACACATTCACATTTATAAAAGTTCTTTACCATTATATGTGTTGTGGTTACTCTGTGTGTGTTAATCTGTGGTTTGCATACACTTTTATTTATATGTATATGATTCCTACTTTGGTGTTCATATTTATACTTACATACTATATATATATATATATGTGTGTGTTTCAGTTTTAAATAAATTCCTTATATTAAACTACTACACCTTTTCACTACCAAGTATGTATGAAAAGTATTTTTCTTCTTCATATGTGCCTTCAGAATTTCTTCCAACCCTAAACTGAACTCTTTGGATTTTTTTTAAAAACTCCATTTATCATTTACTAGTTGCTATATTCTCAGATTTATATTCCTATGCATAATTGTGTATTTTATTATGAAATTAGTAATACACATCATCTAAACAGTATAGGTTCTGGTCCTAAATAATTTAATAACATATTTTGACCTTGGCCTCTGATGTAAACTATTTCATAATTATTTTCCCTATTTTTCTATATCTATTCTTTACTTAAAAATGTGTCCCTATACTAATAAATGTGAATAATAAATGAAACAGATTCATTTCAGCCCAAAATATATTTTTATCTCACTCCAAAGTTTTCTAGGTACTGAGAAAGTTTTTAATTAATTTTGACAATTATGTTTGTCCCACTTTTTAATTTTTTTTAAACACTAGTTACATATTCAATTTTCTAGATTAAATACTAAACAGGGCTAAAATAATGAACTCACCCCATTACAGGGTCTATAATATTATTTTCATAATTTCCAGGGGTCTAGCTACACTTATCAGAGGTGTTTTTCCTAATTCTTATTAAGTCCAGGGGCTAAAACTGATTTTTAAATGAATTTACATGATTTTCTGGAGTTCCAGGGGCTAGATCAGAAGTTTCTGGGGCTAGCTCTTATTTCCCGAGAACCCCAGGGGGTAGCACGTAAGAATTCCAGTCTTTATAATGCGGGGCTGACGTGGACCGTCCGATTTTAAACCGACGGCTGAGATTATAACATCGAACCGGTATGCGGGGTTTTAAAGTCTACCGTGCGATTTAAAATAAACGGCACACAAGCGGCCACGTCGCTCTGATCGAGCGCGGGCGGCGCTGCCGGCGGCGCACGGCGGCGGGAAGCGGCGATCTCGCCGGAAAGTTTCGGATCCTCGAGAATTCTGCCTAAAACTGTGATCTTATGGCATAGATCGGTAGAGGGGAGGTCAGGGATCTCACCTCGGGGGTTTTCTCGAGCTCGGGGGTCCTGGAAAGTGATCGGCGGCGAGGTCCGAGGCAAAACCACGGCGAAGCTCGTCGGCGCTGTGTTTACACCGTAATTCTCCGAGTTTTCTGCACCTGCAAAGCTCCCCGGAGGCGGTGGATCAAGACCAGCGAGTTAGATCAGAGTTTCCGAGCTTAGATCGGCCAGAATTCACCGGCGAAGTCTCGGTGCTCACCGGAGTAAAAATCGGCGATCGCGTGGGAAAAACCGATCGGGGCTGGGGTTTTTATAACCGGGGAAGGGCGGTGGGTCAGTTGTGATCGAGTTTGATTCTTCTGGGACCGGAATTCGGGCTGAGGGACGCGGTTTTCCGATCGGTTAAGATCGCGCGCGCGCGGGAGAGTCCGGGGTCGCGGGGTTAGGGATGACAGGTGGGTCCCACCTGTCTGTGTGAGATAGCGCGGGCGCGCGGCTGCGTGCTGGCGCGGGGAAACTGGGCCGGCTGGCGGGTTTCGGCCCACTGGCCGTTTTTTTCCCGTTTTCTCTTTTTCTTTTTCCATTTCTTTTCTGATTTGAGTTTAATTTGAATTCCAGTTTGAATTTGAATTTTTGCAAAACATGGAACACGTCCAAAAATTTTTAAATTCCCCTCTGAACATGGTTTAGTGTTTTGAATCAAAATTTTGGGGTGTTACAGCCACACCCGATCCCGATTTAAATTCTTCAGCCGCTGACACGTGGGCCAGCCGGCTTCGTCTTCCTCCCGCCGTTCTCTCGCGCCCGCGCCGCCGACCTCGCCGGAGCAGACTCGGGGCTCGCTGGCTCGCCGCTGCCGGACCTCCCATGGTCTGAAACTCGCAGCTAGGTGGTTGTCGACGTCGAGGAACACGTCGGTGGTGTCAGGTCGGGCTGGGGGTGACCGGAAATAGCCCGGCAACGTGCCGCGGCCTCGGTTGAGGTTCAGCGCCGTCAACCCTGGGTTCTAACCTGCCAACACCTCGAACAAACGGTCCTACAGCATCAGTGTACCTCTAGGAAGCTCGACAAGGTGTCAAAAGGGTTCAGGGATGGCGGCAAGTCAGTCGGCACCGTGTGACCGATCGTGCCCGCCATAATCGCCCCCGATCGAGCTCGAAATTCGTCACTCCTAGGAAGTTTCACGCCATGGATGCAGAAAAGAACTTGATCGCCGGCTAGTCCAGCATCTATGTGCAAGATTTGATAACCTCCGAAAGATCATAGAGCAAGAATTTAAAGAAACCGTACCGGAAGCTCAGCTTAAGGTTGCCGGCGCAAAAACTGAGAATGCGCCGGCGAGAGTTCACGGCGTGGCTTGAGCTTCAGGTGGAAGCAGCGTGGAGTCCGTGCGCTCCTGTTTCCACCCTTGCTCGGCCGTGGAAGTGGTTGTAGCGTGCTGCCCGTGTGAGACCGCTCGCCGTCCTTCAGCTAAACTGCGGCGGTCGTCGTTGATCACGGGAACAGGATCCGAAACCCGGTGGTTCAATCATTGGGAGGGTGGTGCTCGAGCTCAGGATGTTGCCTGGCAACTCGGAGAGGCGAGGACACGATTGTTTGCTGTGTTTTCCCGATCGACCGAGAGCTCAGGAAGAAAAGGAATGGCGCCGCCCAGTGTCGCTCACGGGGATAAGAAGGCACCCGGTCTTCACCCCGCTGAGGTGGTGACGGTCGCGTGGGGGCGCGAGCAGGCCGCCTGAGCGCCAGCGCGCATAGAGGGGAAGCAGCTGGTGGCGCCGGTAGCTGCTCGGTGGCACAGCCGACAGCTGCTCGGTGGAATTCCCCACCGAGGCTGTGACTTTGTGTGCAAGTTTTGCCTCCTTCTCTCTATGACATGTGGGTCCCACCCGGGGTTTTAACCTCTGAAATTTACTCCTGATCACTGTTGTAAACAGTGAGCCCCATAATACCCCTGGTGATTAAAATTATTCAACCATGTGCCATTTGAATTGAGTAGAATTCAAATTGGGTTGGATTTGAATGAATTTCAGCACAAGTTCAGTTTTGAATTCAAATAAAGTTTGAATTTGTCCCACGTAGCTCATGTCAAGATCAACTCCAGATGGAGTGAAAATTGGTGTGTGAGCTCACAAAATTGTGCTGAATAAGAATATGCCTCCCACTTTTAAATTCATGGGATAAAAACAGTTTGAATTTGAATATGGTTTCAAACTGCCCTCTTTCTAGCTATACCCAAAATTACCTCAAAAAGTTTTTAATTTGGGTGAAACTTGGCATGGACATCCTTAGCAATGTGTAGGAGTTTTCATATGTCCAGCCCACCTATATCACATGTGGGAAATACCACTTTTGCAATATGTGAGTTTGTTCTCTAATGAGCATGTTGATGGTGGTTACTTGCTCTTCATTTGTGTTCATCAACTTACTTCAAATGAGGTGTGTGGTGTGGTGATGAACACTTCAAATAGGTGTCAAAAACTGAGGCCCTTACATTCCCCCCCCCCCCCCCTTAAAAGAATCTCGTCCCGAGATTATAAGGTGAAAATGAGAGAGAGGACGGTGGAAAAAAAATTACCGGATATGCGACATGAAAAAGTTGGGGTAGTTGGCGCGAAGAAATCCTTCGCTCTCCCATGCCGCTTCGTCCATGGAGTGATTACTCCATAGAACCTTGTAGAACCACAACGTACGGTTGCGTGTGGTTCGGGTCTTTTCATCAATAATCTGCACCGGTTCCTCCCGATAGGTGAGATCCGGTTGCAGTTCTTCAATATCTTCCAGCTGAACGGTAGTTGATAGCTTAAGACACTTCCTCAGCTGGGCAATGTGAAAGACGTCGTGCACACCAGAAAGTGCTGCTGGTAATTCCAGCCGGTATGCCACTGATCCACATCTTTCGGTAATCTGGAATGGACCGATGAATCGGGGTGCCAACTTTCCTCTCACCCCAAATCTATTTACGCCCTTCATTGGAGACACCCGTAGATATACGTGATCTCCAACTTCGAATTGTAATGGGCGCCTTCTCCGCTCCACATACTGTTTCTGACGGGATTGAGCGGCTTTTAGGTTCGCTTGAATCAGTCGAACCTTTTCTTCCGCGTTGTTGACAAGGTCAATCCCGAAGGTAACCCTTTCGCCAGACTCACACCAGTTCAATGGTGTGCGGCATTTCCTACCGTATAGCGCCTCGTAGGGCGCCATCTTTATACTGGCTTGGTACCCATTGTTGTGCGAGAACTCGGCTAACGGCAAGTGATCATCCCAATTCTTGCCGTGGTTGATAGCGCAAGCTCGTAGCATGTCTTCTAAGATCTGATTTACCCGCTCCGTTTGCCCATCCGTCTGCTGGTGGTAGGCTGAACTACGGATCAGTTTCGTCCCCAAGGCAGCGTGCAGCTGCTCCCAAAAACGGGACACAAATAAAGTGCCCCGATCCGATATGATAGTACGGGGTACGCCGTACAAGCATAGGATCCGTGAGATGTAAAGTTCAGCATACTTCTTGGCGTTGTAGTTGGTGTTGACCGGGATGAAATGGGCAACTTTGGTGAGCCGATCGACGATCACCCACACAGAATCATGCTTTTGAAGAGTTGTGGGTAAACCGACGATGAAGTCCATGCTCACATCCTCCCACTTCCAGGCAGGAATGCCCAGTGGTTGCAGCAGTCCCGATTTCCGCATATGGTCTGCCTTCACCCTTCGACATGTATCACACTCGGACACGTATTTTGCAGTCTCACGCTTCATCCGTGTCCACCAAAACTTGCTTCTGAGTTCTTGATACATCTTGTTGCTGCCGGGGTGAATAGAAAATTTTGATAAGTGAGCCTCATCAAAAATTTTCTTCCGTAATTCCGGGTTACGGGGTACGACTATCCGGTCCTTGAACCATAGGACGCTGTCTCCGTCCTTCTGGAAACATTTCAGCTCCCCACTATATACACGTCTCCGCAAATGCGACATGCACTTGTCATGTTTATGAGCTGCCGCTATCTCTTCACGGATGGTGGGGATCAAAGCTAGGTTGTAGAGAGCTCCGTGTGGAATCACATGTAGTGGTGGTTCGCTCTCTTCCAATGGTGTGATGGTCAGATTGTTGACGTGTGACTTGCGGCTCAGCGCATCTGCACTACGTGTGCCTTGCCCGGATAATAATGGATCTCTATTTCGTAATCCTTTATCAGCTCTAACCATCTTCGTTGCCTCATGTTCAGCTGCTTCTGAGTGAATATGTACTTGAGGCTTTTGTGGTCGGTATATAAATGTATGAGGTTACCGAGTAGGTAGTGCCTCCACATTTTCAGTGCAAGTACCACGGCAGCGAGCTCCAAATCGTGAGTTGGATAATTCTGCTCATGGTTTCTAAGCTGCCGTGATCCATACGCGACCACTCTTCGGTCTTGCATCAGCACACATCCGAGCCCAATGCCAGATGCATCACAGTACACATCGAACGGTTTTGTTGTGTCTGGCTGCGCCAAAACCGGTGCTGATGTCAGGTGCTTGACTAAAGCCTTGAATGCTGCTTCACATGCTGGACTCTAAACATATTTGGTAGCCCTCTTTAGCAGCTCTGTCATTGGCTTGGCAATCTTCGAGAAGTTCGGAATGAACCTCCGATAGTATCCCGCGAGCCCGAGGAAACTCCGTACCTCGTGAACAGTTCTCGGGGATTTCCAATTCAGCACTTGAGTGATCTTGCTCGGGTCCACAGCGATACCCTCCGCTGAGATGATATGCCCGAGAAACGGCACTTGCGATATCCAAAACTCGCATTTGCTGAATTTCGCGAATAACTTGTGATCCCGCAGCCGTTGCAAGACTATACGCAGATGTTTCTTGTGATCTTCCTCCGACTTGGAATATACCAGGATGTCATTGATGAAGACCACGGCAAACTTGTCCAGTTCCGGCATGAATACTGAGTTCATCAAGTACATGAAGTGAGCTGGAGCATTGGTGAGGGCGAAGGACATGACCAGGTACTCATAAAGTCCGTACCTTGTCGAGAAAGCTGTCTTTGGAATGTCCTCAGCCCTTATTTTAATCTGATGGTACCCGGATCTTAAATCCATTTTGGAAAAGATCTTTGCTTCAACCAACTGATCAAACAACATGTCGATCCGTGGCAACGGGTACTTGTTCTTGATGGTTACGGCATTTAATGAACGATAGTCCACGCAAAGTCGTAACGTCTCATCCTTCTTCTTGACAAATAATGCCGAACAGCCCCATGGCGAGGAGCTCGGCCTAATAAAACCATTCTCTAGAAGGTCCGTGAGCTGAGTCTTCAGTTCATCCAACTCCTTGGGCGCCATCTTGTACGGCCTTCGGGATATTGGCATGGTTCCCGGTGCAAGTTCAATTTTGAACTCCACCTCTCTATCGGGTGGCATCCCCGGTAAATCGTCCGGGAATACGTCAGGGAACTCTCGAACCACTGGAATGTCTTCCAATCTGATAGTTGTGGCTTGATAGACACTTGGAAGTTTTATTTCTGTACTGTCCAGAAATAAGGAGTGAGACTCGTGCACTTCTGAGTTCAAGTGCAACTCGAAGGACGGTGTCTAGAACAGCGCCGTGGCGGGTTACCCACGACATCCCTAAGATGACATCGACCTTTTGTCTCTCTAAGATTATGAGAGACATAGGGTAAACTCTACCCTTTAAGCACAATGGCGCTTTTGGGACCATCATGCTTGCTGAAATTTTCCCACCCGGTGAACAGATCACAAAGGACTATCGGTGGGTAGTATTCGCAAGCTATGTTTATCAATGAAAGCTTGGCTAATGAAGCTATGCGTGGCTCCTGAATCAAATAATATTATAGCGGGATGCTGGTGGAGTTGGAACATACCCGCAAGGATTGGCTCGCCCTCCGGCACGTCCTCTATGGCAAGCTGGTGGACGGTGCCGGGCCTAGGGTTTGCCCGCCGCGCATTAGTATGGTTCCGGGGCTGATTCCTCCCCGGAAACTGCGGTGCCACTCCGCCGCCTTGCCTCTCCGGGCAACTGCTCGCGAAGTGCCCTGGACGACCACACTTGTAACATGTGGCCGCTGCTGGTGTAGTGCTCAGGGGACAAAAGCCCGGCATGCGCTGCTGAGGTGCATACGCACGCGGCATCGTCCGCTGCTGCTGTTGTTGTTGTGGAGGTGGTACTGGCAGTGCCAGCCTGAATGCCGGTGAAGAATACGGCCGACTGCGGAACGGCATCGACCGTTGTGGTGGCTGCCAGCGTGGACATGATGGTGGGCGATTCACCATACGAAACTTCTGAGAAGGACCACCTCCTTCTCCGCTGCTTTGCAGCGCGCTTCGCTTTCGCTCTGCCGCTGCAAACTCCTTGCCGGCGTCCTCCTGAACAATTGCAGCATCAATGATGTCGTTGAGGCTGCCGTGATTGAACATCGCCAACTTGTCCTTCAGGAGCGGGTTAAGCCCCTGGTAAAAGTGGTCCCGCCGCTTCTCGTCGGTATCGGCATGATATGACGCATAAAGCGCGAGATCGTTGAACGCCCTGGAGTATTCTAGCGCGTTCCGGCTCCCTTGCTGCAGGTGTAGGAATTCCTGCGTCTTCCTTTTAATTAGACCTGGCGGTATGTGATAGGCCCTGAAGGCCGTCCGGAACTCCGTCCATGTCATCACTCGGTCGGTGGGCTGTGAAGCACATAAGTTGGCCCACCACGCGCTCGCGGATCCTTGGAGCTGCTGGACCGCGAACTGAGTCTTGCGCTGCTCACTTATCTGGAGCAGCCCGAACTTCATCTCTATGGCGCGGAGTCAGTTGTCCGCGTCAAGTGGTTCATCCGCCCTTGAGAATACTGGGGGATGAGTCGCCAGGAAGTTGGAGTAGGAGCTCTGTTGACGCTCCTCATGGTCTTGACGTCTCTCTGGGCGAGACGTATTGGCAATAAGAGTTTGCAGCAACTCCGTGTGCTGCTGATGTGAACCCGCCATTGCCGCGACGATGTCGGCCAATGTAACCGTTGGCAGTGGCGGTGGCGGTGTTTGCTGTTGCTGTTGCTTCTGCTGTCCCGAGGAGTCCTCGGGAGGCTGTTGGGAGGTCTCTCCCCCTTGACTTGTACCCCCAACGTCAGGGTTGGCACGAGTACGCGTCATTCTGAAATTCAAAACAGCAGCGATTAGCACATGTCTTACTTAAAATTCCATATGTAACAGTAGGTATTGAAGTGACACATGATTAATTTGCACAACATTCACATATATTGATAAAGCATAAACTTTATACAAGATACATTATTCTCGGGTCTCCGAGAAGTCGTGCTCATGTCGTCACTACCCATACATACGCTACTGTCTACACGACATGTCACCGATTACAAAATTTGGGCTACACTACCCTGGCTGCCCTACATGGCAACTGTAACCCCCTACTCGGAGTAGAACTCAACCTCCTGTGGGTCGTCCTCCTCCTGTACCTCTGCTGGTGGCTCTGGATCTACCACCTCTTCTCTCATCCCGGGTTCTCCCATTGCTGGAAGACCCAAGACCACCGGTATGCCTAGCACCGGAGGTATGAGGTCCTGTAATGCATGCACCTCATCCATGGCTTGGTTGCAATCTTCTTCCCAGCCTTGCCCTTCCTCAATAGCGTCATCTCGCTCTTGAGTAAGTTCCTCGTTCTGCTGGGTCATATTCTGTACCAGTTCTTGTAATGCCGCGATGTCGACACGGCTTTTTCTCTTCGCCTTCTTCAGACGATGCAACTGATTATGTTGTTCATTCAGTAGCTTGATCGTCGGAAGGAGCACATTGCGGAGTGCGCTGTGAGCACTCTTGAAATGGTCTCCACGGCTCGTGCTCTCATTGAGCTTTGTGGCGAGATGCTCCGTATGAACTGCTTGGCTGTCCATCACGGCGTTTCCCGCCCTCATCTGGAGGCTGAGATTTGCCTCTGCGGGGTTGTACCTTGGGCAACTCGGGTCCGTTGCTTCCAGGTACCTCTCTTCCTACACATGCTGAGCCTGTCCCTCCACCGGAACGAGCGTGTATGGAGTGCCCTCCATAGCCTGCACGTGTAGTTGGCAGAAACGTGACATGGTGTCACGGGCTGCCACTTGCCACATCCCTTCCGGTTGTCTTCCTCTCACCGTGACGGTGAACGGCACCCAACCGGGTGGCGTAGGTCCTGCAGGGACTTCGACATGGATCGTCAACGTCTTGTTCCCCTCTTCGCCTTCTTCCTTGGTGAAGTACTGTGGCATCTGGTTGTACCCGAAATATTGGAGCATTTGCCACAATGCTTCCGGGTAGCCGCTACGGTGAGAACAGTGGGAAACCACCCACCCGTTCTCCAACTGTTTATCTGCTGTCATCTGTAAAAATATATTTGAGAAATGTCAAATATTTATTTAAACAGTAAACCACTGAGTTATAACATAAGACATGTCATTGAACCCATAAAACTTGGAAACATAGTTCAAATTTTTAAGCAAATTTGACTGCTGATCTGCTGTTCAACATGACAGCCCTGACCAGTTTCCATTTCAACCTGATTTAGGCCATGCTAAAGGCAAAACCAATTCTGGAGCTCAACATCAAAGTTAAATCTAACTTCAATATCTTTCCAGAAAGTATTTTCTTGGCCTAAGATCTGTCTTGGTTCAAAAGTTATGAGATGCCAAAGTTAGCAGAATTTCTGAAAACAATTGGACAGCACCTCCCTGCTATAGGTACTGATTTGATCCAAGAATTCCAGTTAATTCTGTTCCTAATCTGACAAAACTTTCTGTTACAAAGTTGTAACCATCTCATAAGCTTTCCAGAACTACATCATTTTCTATTTTTGGATTTTTATGCAGGAAGTTATGCTCAATTTTACAGAGAGTTTACAGAGAGTCTTTGCTCTGCGCTGTTTTCTGGACAGTTTCAACTCTACTGCATTTTTCGATTGGTTAAGGGATGAAACACCTCTGGACCTCAACATAAAAGTTGTAAAGCTCTTCCAAAGCTTTCCAGAAATGTATCATATGAACCCAACCTCGAAAGAACTCAACCTCTAACCTCTGATTAACTCCAGCCTAAATTCAGCTGAAAACAGAGTGCTCTGTGCTTAACAACCTATAAGTTGAAAACTTGTTAACTTTGAATATCCTGTTAAAGGGAAGGAGTTACATCAAGTTTTACTACTTTAGATCAAAACCTTCAAGTTTTTAAATGAAGTTGTTCATTTAGTGGGGTGTGACGTCGATGCGTCACCAGATCATGTCGGTACTACGTCCTCACAAAGAAAATCCTATACCGGACTTAGCTGGCTTCGTTATTTCAGTGGCACTAAACGTCACTCACACACAGATGCTACACGTCTACCGTTTCTTGGTCAGGCTACCTGCAGAAACTCAAACAATCATCAGACTCGGCTGCACACCGAGCCCGGAATCCATACAGTTCGTACAACCAGCCGTCATCACTCGCCCGAATGTTCTCAAGCCAAACACGCCTTGAGTTACGTGTTCACGTTTCAGACCACGTGACGGGGTCTCCCAAGTTGCACCATGCACGCCAGGGATAGACGATGCTCGAATACCCCAAACGACATGAAGAGTCGTAGAGGATATCAAAGCGGGTCGGGTTACCTGCCACCCGTAGGGCTCCACCCTTCAGCTTGTGCGCACTGGTGGACAGCGCTTACGTGTACCCCCCAAGACATAAACGTCCCGAGATACACGATTTTTCTGACATAAACAAATAGGTTAGTATGCCACTTTCTATATGCTAATAACATCCTTATACGGGCTACTAACTCGTTCCTCACTGGATTTTTGAAAAAGACGACCTTTGTAGTGCGTTAAACCTCAAGCGAGCTCTGATACCAGCGCTGACACGACCCCAACGGTCTTGTCGAGCCAGGATCACACTGAGGGGTGCTGCGTTGCACAGCACCGGATAACACACGTCAAAGGTACAAAGCGGAAGGGAAACTTTATTACATAAACAAGTTTATGACCATGTTTACATCAAAATAGTTCCAGTCTACACTCATGGGCGTAGACTACGCATCAAGTCCACGTTCAGCCCTTGAACGTGTCCTTGCTAGCACATACGCACACTAATTCTGCGGCGTGCACGACTCCCACTCGACGGGGTTCCCCTCCTGGGGTTCCGTCTCCTCTTCGGGAGTCCCTTCCTCATAGAACCCTGCAAAAGCTTCAAACACAAGCAGTGAGCACGAAGGCTCAGCAAGTCTGACCCGTCTCACCTAAACATGGAACTTCTACATGAGGGATGGTGGGTTACATGAGGTAAAAATCATTTGCAAGGACTCGCCTAATTAGTAGAACCTTACTTTCAAGTTTTAGCAGCAGGTTGTGGAGAACCTTACGCTAAGGCACATGAGAGAGCCGCAATCAAACAAGAAACGCATTTCTCTCATGTACTTTGCCTAAAGATGAAAGGAACTTTAGTTAGCTCTAAACTACAACAAACCATTAACAAGCAAACTCCATCTTTCAATCAGCAGCATTTTAACATGTAACTAGCCTGTTCTTTCTACGTCACGGTACAGTGAACAAGTGGTACTCACTGACCGCGAGGGACGGCGATTATAATCGATTTACACCTGCAGGGTTACCCGAACAACCCGTCACGTACGCCCGTACTCGATGTTGCCTACAACAACCATCACGGACGCTGTACGCGACTATCTTTCACCCGTTAGCCAAATGTTGAACCGGTCCAATCGTCCCGAGCAAGAGGTCTCTGCATGCGCATCTCAGTGCTGCCAGCCGATTTACACCTCGAGCTCTCAACCTACCCTCTGAACGACCAGCTATGCCTCAACACCCAGCTACCCGAGTTACATCGGTTTCCCGGTTCCCATATAGCCGGTAGGTCTTCGGTACTGTTCTAGCTTGTTCAACAGGCTCGCACACGGCTTAGTCCTCAATCGACACAAGCGGAGCTACAGCACACAGGCCCCCAAAGTCCTGCTGCCCTTACCCTCCGCTTGGTCTCATTTTCTTGCCATGTGTTTCATGTGCTATCTCTACTCGAGTCGAGTGCCTCTAGCCTATGCTCGCGAGTAGTTCCAACTACTCGACTTGTACCGAATCCTACACTAACTTAGCATTGCAGTAGCTAACGGGGTTTGCAATCCTAAACCCAACCCATGGTTTTCTTGGTTATGCAATTGGGTTTTCAAACAAGACTCTAATGCAAAGAATAAGGTATTCAAGTATGTGCTCAAAACAATAAAAACTTGTAAAAAGGTTAATGCAAACCGGATCTTGCCTTGCTGCTCTTGGTCGTAGGCTAGCTGTTCCTCCGGAGTAACGAAGTCTAGGACTTCGGGTTCCTCCTCGACCTTAGCGACTACATGATAGAAGCAATGTATGTATCAATTTAAATGCATTTGTATTGAGTTTGAAGTTGTGAAGTCTATAACTCTCACTAGACAGACCGAATGACTGTGAAACTTTTACTGTGGCTTGTTTACAACCTAGGTACAGACTTGGTCAAGTTTTAGTTGCAGTAAAGCTCATTTGAGCCCTCCACAATTAATTATGCACTTGACCTTAATTGAAGGCTTTTAGGGTGTTCTAAGGATTTTCATGAAACAAACTATGACTTTCTGAAAACTAAATTTTCAGAGGGTTCTAATGGAGTTGGTCTCACTTAATTTGAAGGTTCCTAATTAAAGATATGAGCTAAACAATTTCAGAGAAAATTCTGAAAATGTTTCTGAACATTTTCTAATTTCTGTGGAACAGTTTCACTAATCACACCATTAGGTGGATCAAATGGGCTCAAATGGATCTGAAATTTCTATGGTAGTTCAGGGATATTTTGGTGAACTTCCCAGCAAAATTTCAGGATCTTCCTCCAAAGGATTCTCCAGTTAAAATTCCAAACAGTTTAAACTTTGAGGAATTAATTCTGGAGAATTAAGGATTTTCATGAAGTGAAACTTGATTTGCTGGAAAGTGCTAAGAGAGCTAAATCCAGCAAAATTTGGTTCACTCGATTTGGAGCTTTCTAGCCAAAGTTATGAGGATTTGAATTTTGGAAGAATTCTGAAAATCAGGGAAAAAGTTTAAACTCACGGGGGCCCGCGGGGACACGTGTCGAGCGCGGAGGTGTCCGGCACACCGGAGCTCACAGGGTATTTGCACGCCAGCACAGCCGATCCCCGGCCACACCCGATCCCGATTTAAATTCTTCAGCCGCTGACACGTGGGCCAGCCGGCTTCGTCTTCCTCCCGCCATTCTCTCGCGCCCGCGCCGCCGACCTCGCCGGAGCAGACTCGGGGCTCGCCGGCTCGCCGCTGCCGGACCTCCCATGGTCTGAAACTCGCAGCCAGGGGGTTGTCGACGTCGAGGAACACGTCGGTGGTGTCAGGTCGGGCTGGGGGTGACCGGAAATAGCCCGGCAACGTACTGCGGCCTCGGTTGAGGTTCGGCGCCGTCGACCATGGGTTCTAACCTTCCAACACCTCGAACAAACGGTTCTACAGCATCAGTGTACCTCTAGGAAGCTCGACAAGGTGTCAAAAGGGTTCAGGGATGGCGGCAAGTCAGTCGGCACCGTGTGACCGATCGTGCCCGCCATGATCGCCCTCGATCGAGCTCAAAATTCGTCACTCCTAGACAGTTTCACGCCACGGATGCAGAAAAGAACTTGATCGCCGGCTAGTCCAGCGTCTATGTGCAAGATTTGATAACCTCCGAAAGATCATAGAGAGAGAATTTAAAGAAACCGTACCGGAAGCTCAGTTTAAGGTTGCCGGCGCAAAAACTGAGAATTCGCCGGCGAGAGTTCACGGCGTGGCTTGAGCTTCAGGTGGAAGCAGCGTGGAGTCCGTGCGCTCCTGTTGCCGCCCTTGCTCGGCCGTGGAAGTGGTTGTAGCGTGCTTCCCGCGTGAGACCGATCACCGTCCTTAAGCTAAACTGTGGTGGTCGTCGTTGATCATGGCAACAGGGGCCGAAACCCGGTGGTTCAGGCGTTGGGAGGGTGGTGCTCGAGCTCAGGATGTTGCCTGGCAACTCGGAGAGGCGAGGACACGATTGTCTGCTGTGTTTTCCCGATCGACCGAGAGCTCGGGAAGAAAAGGAATGGCGCCGCCCAGTGTCACTCACGGGGATAAGAAGGCACCCGGTCTTCACCCCGCTGAGGCGGTGACGGTCGCGTGGGGGCGCGAGCAGGCCGCCTGAGCGCCAGCTCGCGTAGAGGGGAAGCAGCTGGTGGCGCCGATAGCTGCTCGGTGGCACAGCTGACAGCTGCTCGGTGGAATTCCCCACCGAGGCTGTGACTTTGTGTGCAAGTTTTGCCTCCTTCTCTCTATGACATGTGGGTCCCACCCGGGGTTTTAACCTCTGAAATTTACTCCTAATCACTGTTGTAAACAGTGAGCCCCATAATAGCCCTGGTGATTCAAATTATTCACCCATGTGCCATTTGAATTGAGTAGAATTCAAATTGGGTTTGGTTTGAATGAATTTCAGCACAAGTTCAGTTTTGAATTCAAATAAAGTTTGAATTTGTCCCACTTAGCTCCTGTCAAGATCAATTCCAAATGGAGTGAAAATTGGTGTGTGAGCTCACAAAAATGTGCTGAATAAGAATATGCCTCCCACTTTTAAATTCATGGGATAAAAACAGTTCGAATTTGAATATGGTTTCAAACTGCCCTCTTTGTAGCTATACCCAAAATGACCTCAAAAAGGTTTTGAATTTGGGTGAAACTTGGCATGGACATCCTTAGCAATGTGTAGGAGTTTTCATATGTCCAGCCCACCTATATCACATGTGGGAAATACCACTTTTGCAATATGTGAGTTTGTTCTCTAATGAGCATGTTGATGGTGGTTACTTGCTCTTCATTTGTGTTCATCAACTTACTTCAAATGAGTTGTGTGGTGTGGTGATGAACACTTCAAATAGGTGTCAAAAAACTGAGGCCCTTACAACACGCCACGTGGCCAGCGAGCCGCGGGAGTTGTCTTCGGCGCTCTCTGTACATTGGAATTTGCTCTTTTTGGCTAACTTTTTGATTCCTTCTAGGTTTCAACTTATTTCAAAAGTGTTTTTCAACATGAAACATGAATACATGCAAAAACCAAAAATGAGGGTGTCACAAATCTACCCCCCTTAAATTGAATCTCGCCCTCGAGATTTGTTAGTAGAGAATAGATGAGGGAATTCTGCCTTGATGTCTTCTTCATGCTCCCATGTGGCTTCAGCTTCGGTATGATGGCTCCATTGTACCTTGCACCATCGGATCACTTTGTTCCCCGTGACCCTTTCCTTCACGTCCAAAATTTGGACGGGGTGCTCTGCATAGGTCAGATCTTCTTGAAGTTCAAGCTCTTCCATCGGTACTTGCTCCTCTGGTACTCTCAAGCACTTCTTTAGCTGAGATACATGAAACACGTCATGTCTGTCGGAGAGGTGCGTTGGGAGCTCTAGTTGATAGGCTACTTCTCCTCGCTTGTCCAAAATCTTAAATGGCCCAATGTAGCGAGGTGCTAGCTTGCCCTTGACGTTGAAACTTCGTTGGCCTTGAATAGGCGATACCTTAAGGTATAAGAAGTCTCCTACTTCAAAAGTCAACTTCCTTCGCCTATTGTCCGCATAGCCTTTCTGTCGTGACTGAGCGGCCTTTAAGTTCTTCCGTATCGTTTGGACTTGCTTTTCAGCTTCTTGTAGCATTTTGGGTCCAAACACCTGGTTCTCTCCGGTTTCATTCCAAAACAGCGGTGTTCTACACCGTCTACCGTACAATGCTTCGAAAGGTGACATCTTCAAGCTAGCTTGATAGCTGTTGTTATAGGAGAATTCGGTGTACGGTAAACTCCTATCCCAACTACGCCCATGTTTCAAGGCGCAAGCTCTCAACATGTCTTCCAAAGTTTGGTTTGTCCTTTCGGTTTGTCCATCGGTTTGTGGGTGATAGGCGGAGCTAAAATCCAGTCGTGTACCCATAGCTTTCTGCAGCTTCCTCCAAAATCTAGAGGTAAACTGAGAACCTCGATCTGAGACTATCCTCCTCGGGACTCCATGACGGCACACGATCTGCTCCATGTACAACTCGGCTAATTGTGCAACGTTGTACTTGGCCCTTACAGGGAGAAAATGGGCTGTTTTCGTTAATCGGTCCACGATAACCCAGATGGAGTCATAACCCGACTGAGTACGTGGCAATCCGACGATGAAATCCATACTGATGCCTTCCCACTTCCACTGGGGTACCTTCAAGGGTTGCAACAATCCAGCGGGTCTTTGATGTTCGGCCTTCATCCGTTAGCATGTGTCGCATAGGGCAACATATTCGGCTATGTCCCTTTTCATACCATCCCACCAATAACAAGTCTTCAAGTCCTTGTACATCTTGGTACTTCTGGGATGTATGTAATAGGGTGAATCATGTCCCTCCTTTAATATCATGTCACGGATGTGCTTTACGTTAGGCACACAAATCCTTTTTCCTAGCCAAAGCGTACCCTTCTCATCTTCCTTGAAATCCTTCTCTATTCCTTGTCGGATCCTTTCCTTGATCTCCTTGATCTCCTCTTCCGTTTCTTGGCCATCTCTTATCTCTTGCTCCAATGAAGAGTGGAGTTCCATCACTTCCATCTTGTTCAAGAATCCGAGGTGTAACCGTTCGAACTCCTTGCGTAGTTTGGGTGGTAGCTCCCAAACCGTGAGTTTGTGACATGCTCCCTTTCGGCTCAATGCATCAGCTACTACACTGGCCCTTCCAGGGTGGTAGTTGATTCCAACATCGTAATCCTTGATGAGTTCCAACCATCGACGTTGCCTTAAATTCAAGTCCGTTTGTGTCAATATGTACTTTAGGCTTTTATGATCCGTATAGATCTCGCATCGATGACCAAGGATATAATGTCTCCAAATCTTCAATGCATGCACTACTGCTGCTAGCTCCAAGTCATGTGTAGGATAATTAAGCTCGTGCTTCTTCAATTGTCGTGAGGCATAGGCTACCACTTGTCCTTCTTGCATGAGCACACATCCAAACCCTTGTCTGGATGCATCACAATATATGTCGAAGCTCTTGCTCACGTCCGGCAATACCAGAACCGGCGCTGTGGTTAGCCTTTTCTTGAGCTCCTCAAAACTTTCTTGGCATGCTGGTGTCCATTGGAAGGCTTTTCCCTTCGTTAGCAACTCCGTCATAGGCTTTGCTATCTTAGAAGAGTCCTTGATGAACCTTCGGTAATATCCAACCATCCCAAGAAAACTCCGAATATCGCTCACGTTTTGCGATTGGTTCCACTTCAGAACATCTCCCACTTTTCCGGGATCAACCGATACTCCTTTCTCGGAGATAATGTGGCCTAGGAACGATATCTCCTTTAGCCAAAATTGACACTTGTTAAGCTTGGCATACAATTGATGCTCGCACATTTTCTGCAAGGTCAATTTCAAATGTTCTTCATGCTCCTCCTCACTTTTTGAATACACCATAATGTCGTCGATGAAAACCACTACATACTTATCCAAGTACTCCATGAAAACCTTGTTCATAAGGTACATGAAGTATGTGGGTGCATTTGTTAACCCAAAAGACATGACGGTATATTCATACGAACCATACCATGTTCGAAAGGCTGTCATGGGTACATCGGAGGGCTTAATCTTCAGCTGGAAGTATCCCGACCGAAGATCAATCTTGGAGAATACTCGAGCTCCTTTCATTTGGTCGAATAGGTATTCTATACGGGGCAGAGGGTATTTGTTCTTGATTGTCACCTCGTTGAGAGACCTATAGTCCACGCACATCCTTTGGGTCCCATCCTTCTTGTCTACAAAGAGCATGGGGGCTCCCCATGGTGACGAGCTGGGACGTATAAAACCCTTCTCCAACTGCTCCTGAATTTTCTTCTTGAGTTCCACTAGTAAATTGGTGGGCATCCTATAGGGTCTCTTTGCTATGGGTGCAGTTCCGGGTACCAAATCAATGGCAAACTCAATGTCCCGGTCAGGTGGCATACCTGGAAGCTCTTCTGGAAACACGTCCGAGAATTCCTGAACCACTGGAATGCTGTCCAATGTTGCTCCTTCGACGTGGTTCAAAATTGCCCTTTCGGTTGTTTGTTGGGCTGACTTAAACTCGACACGAATACCGTGCTCGTTTGTCAACAGCACGCTCCTTTAAGCACATTGGATTACTCCGTTGTGCTTGCTTAACCAATCCATCCCGAGTAATATGTCAAGCCATTGGGAATCCAAGACAATGAGGTTGGCAAGGAAGTCTACCCCCCTTATTTTAAGGCTTACCTTCGGACATACTATATTAGTCCTCATCTCTCCACCGGGAGAATTAACCAACAGAGTACAATTTAAGTGTGATATGGGTAGATTATGCTTGGCAACATACTTGGATGATATGAAGGAATGTGATGCTCCAGAATCAAATAAAATGGTGGCTGGGTTGGATTTGGCAAGGAACATACCAATTACGACGTCCTCAGCTTGTTGTGCTTCATCAGCAGAGACATGGTTCACGTTGCCGCGAGCATAGTACTGCTGTCCACGGTTTCCTTTATTGTCCCCTCCGTTCGGGGTAGGGTTCTGCTTGGGCATGTTGCCTTGCTGTCCAGAGCCTCTCCTGGGGCAGTGGAACGCGAAGTGTCCTGTTTCCCCACATGCAAAGCATGCCCTGTTGCCTACGGCAGCAGGTACGTTGGGGCGGGGGTTTTGAACAGGAGCACCCATGTTGGGTCAGGGCACAGGAGGCAAAGGCACACGAGGTGCTTGTGCAACGGGTCGTTGCTGTGGTGGCTGATTAGGGCGGTATGCAGGGGCGGTCAATCCATACTGCGGTGCAGCTGGGGGCATGTACCAAGGTCGTACGTTGCTCCCTTGAGGCTGGTATGGCATCTTCCTCTTGCACTCTCGCTCGATCTCTCGGATCTTGCTTTCAACCACTATAGCCTTGTCAACCAGCTTCTGGAAGCTCGCGTAGTCATTGTTGAGGAGCTGAACCTGGATCTCATTGTTCAACCCTCTCATGAACAGGTACTGCTTCTCTGTCCTTGGCGGAGACCTTCGAACTCCTGTCTCTTGAGCATCATTACACCAGCAGGGATGTAATGAGAGCGGAAACTCTCCTTTAACTCAGTCCAAGTGATTGTCTCCGGGTCCACATGAGCGTTGCATAGGTCATCCCACCAGTCAGCGGCAGCTCCCATGAGTTGGTGCGACGCAAAAAGAACCTTCTCTCGGTCATCGCACTGCACTATGACAAGCTTCTTCTCCATGGATTTCAACCAGTCATCGGCCTCCATGGGGTTGTTAGCTTGGGCAAAGGTGGGTGGTCGAGTCCTCATGAACTCTCCCAGTCTGTTATGAGCCGGCGGTGGTGGCGGTGGTGGTGGCGGTGGTGCCGGAACGGGGTTGTTGTTGTTGGCTTGCAACTGACCCAAAGTTTGGATCATGGTTTGCATAAGTTGATTCTGGATGGCCATCAATCGTTCCAGGTTGTTTTCACCAGCTCCGGGGTTAACAGGAACTTCATCGTGGCCATCCTCTTGGTTGCCACGGACGTTCCTTCCTTGGCGGCCGACGTATCCTCTCACCATCTAATGAAATAGAATAGAGGTTAGAAAGTTAGATGGATCCCCCTCACTATATGCATCAAAGTGGGATGGACTATATATATTAGCCCATATGAGGATGTGAACAAGTGCCGAGGTATCTCACACCTCTTTCTACTTATGTGTGAGTATGGGCAATTCTTGAGATGTCCCACAACTCACATTAAGCACACAATCACAACAATCATCACAAGGGCTCACACAACTCCTATTCAAGGCTTATTCAATGGGGGTCCTATATGGCTTAGGGTGATGCCAAATCTGTGATCCAACTATGGCTTCTCCTAGGCTTGTATCCTATGGTCAGTGTGGCTTAGCTACCAATCTGTGATCATTCTAGGTTGTGTGATCTACGATCAACCCGTGGCAGGTTGATACCAATCTGTGCCTGATACCAACTTGTGACTTCTATCTAATCTTGTGTCCTACCGTCAACCATGGCAGGCTGATACCAATCTGGGGTTTCTATCTAGGCGTGTGACCTACTGTCAACCCGTAACTCTGATACCAATTTGTGACACCCTTAATTCTGTGGAAAACCACGGAACCGAGAACTGATGTATATGTGTGCCCAGGATGTTCATCACACATACACATATGTTCCACAAACTTAATTTAGATTATATATATTACCATGAATAACAGGGTTTTGTTACAATGTCTCATGAGTCTTGCACTCATGCTAACGGCAGAAGTCTTAATCTAACAGCGGAAGTTTTTATTCTAGCAGCGGAAGTCTTCTAACTAATGCGGAAGCAATCCAAACAGCAGCAGCAGCTCCATCTCTGCTTCATCCCCACAGGCAAGGTTGAGAACAGATTACACGCCTAATGCTCCACTTGGTCTTCATAGTAATCTTCTCCTGTTGCTGATGATGAAATAATAATTCAAGTTTGAGTACAATGATGTACTCAGCAAGTGCAGGAAAATATGCTATGTAGCTCACAACAAGGTAGGTATAAAAAGACTCATTGCAGAAAGCAAAGTTATTTATCAAAACCATGATAAAACAGCAACTTAACTTTAAGTGAACGAAATCCCAACATGTATTAAATTACCAATCATACCTCCATTATATTCCTCACTTTCCATGTCCCAACCAGACATTAATCAACCTCATTCTTGCTCACGAATATCTTCTCGTATTCGCTACCATCTCACGAATACTATCCCGTATTCGCTGCCATTTCATTTCATAAACAATTTTGCCTCACACCGAGACCAATCTCGTTGCCACGACTCAACAGTCATGCAACCAATCTTATCACCCGGACTTAACAGTCCCGAAAACCAAACCAAAGCAAACCATAACCAATAACCATAACCATCCCAAAATAACCATCCAACTAATCATGGAAGTTGGCCAGGCACTCGTGACCGTAAGCTCGGCTATCATGATAGTTTTAGACTCTGCAGATTTTGCACCTCTTTACCCACAAGTTTGTGATTTTGTCACCCGTCGGCGACTGCAGAACCTCCATTATACCAGTACACAACCGTCGGTGTATGGTCAAGAGATCACAAAATAGCCTTTACAAAGGGGCTACTAGATGTATGGACTCACGAAGGTTTCACCGACAGTCTAGAATCTCCAATTCTCCCACCCACGGGCCCCCTCTTGTGCCATGCAGTTCCCAGGGCAGTCCTCACTCGACTCCCATTCCCCGCGCCTTCCAAGGTCCATAACAATCTAGCAACTTACCTAATTACTCAGCTAAGCCGCACCCATACTTGGCCTTGTGGTAGCACTGTTATCCTGGCATGTGCTCACATGAACCGGTCCTTAGATCTACGGCAAGTAAACCACCATCTCATTCTACCTCATTCACAAACCCAGGCTTGCCTATATCTCCCTCCGATCCATGTTCATTAACAACATCAGTTTTCTCATTATCATTACGAGTGCAGTTAGCTAGACACATCTATCTCACTTCCCAATCCCATGGACTCAGTGAAGCATAAAATTAAAAACCATACCCGACTCATAAACTTCCCTGGCGACAAGGGTGGTTTAACCAAAACTAGTAAACTCCTATATAAAAAAAGGGTTTCCCATCATGTTTGACTCAGTACACACACCTTTTCGCAAAACAAAACAGTTTCCCAAAACATAGGATCAATATGGTTAAGGGGCACTTGCCTTGTTCTGGCGGTTCCTGTTGCTCAAAATCTTGTTGTTGTAGTCCGTCGTAGGTAGCTCCCTGAGCTTGTCCTTCTATTCACGATTGCGCACATACAAGATTCACAGAAATCAATATCATGCATAAACTCTACTTTAAGATGCAATGATGTATATGCATGTTAATCCTATGGTGCAGTTTTCATTAGATCGCTTTGTACGTGTTCTAGCATGGCTTGCATGGGTTTTACGATGAACAGAGTTGTAGGGATCAATTGTGGACGTGGCGATGATGCTGACTTTAGATCAAATCGATCAACAAGTGATCTGTTCATGAAAAAGCTTCTGTTCAAAAGGAATCTAAGAACAGATGCAAAGAAAACGCGATGATGTCGTAAGGTAGTATTGGAGACCTATCTTGTGTTCTTCTTAGTCTCGGGGTCCTTCTCCTATCAGACAGATCGTTGGGGCTCTCTTCCGGTGATCTCTCTCGACCAACTCCGGCGAATGGTTTACTCGGCGAGCTGGGGCTAGGGCTCTAAGTCGTCGTCTCAAGGGAAGTTTGTGGTTTCGGCCAAAGGTTCTGGGTTCTATTTATAATCAGGAGGAGAAGAGCCCTAATCTGATTGTATTTCGAATAAGAGTCCTATTCGAATTGTCGTTGAATCTTAACAACTTATCTCTAGTTGATTTGGTGCGGTAGCATTGTGGAATTTGTGTTGGTTTCCTCCCGTACCGGTATTTCCACGCATACAGAAGCAAAAACCGCTCCAGAACTCGTTACCTCCGCGGTGATGAGCTCCGGAAGCTCCACATGTCCATCGGGCCTGGTCTCCCCCCTTCCGCAGAGACGTGCTCCGGTTGTTCCACATGTCAAGCGAGCGAGACCTCCCTCTTTCTCAGAGGCGGACTCCGCGTGCGCCACGTATCCTGGCGGTCGGGACCTCCTATTTATTCGGAGGTGGCTCCTGGTGTGCCACGTGTCCCAACAGTGCTAGATTTCCTTCCTTCTCAGAGACGAGCTTCGAGGTTGACACGTGTCCAATAGGAACGGACCTCCCGGAGGTGAGCTCCATAGATGACACGTGTCCGGTAATGTCGGACCTCCCGGAGGTGAGCTCCGAGAGCGACACGTGTTCCGCGTGGCTGGTCCTCTCTTCTCCACGGTGAATAGCTCCTAAGGTGACACGTGTCCTGCGGGACTGGTCTTGCTTCTCCGCAGAGGCTAGCTCCGTGGGCAACACGTGTCCCACAGGGTCGGACCTCTCTCCCTTTGCGGAGATGAGCTCCGAGCCTGCCACGTAGCCAGTTTAGCGGCGGACCCCTCCCCATTTGCAGAGATGAGCTCCGAACACGCCACGTGGCCAGCGAGCCGCGGGAGTTGTCTTCGGTGCTCTCTGTACATTGGAATTTGCTCTTTTTGCTTAACTTTTTGATTCCTTCTAGGTTTCAAATTATTTAAAAGTGTTTTTCTACATGAAACATGAATACATGCAGAACCAAAAATGAGGGTGTCACACAAGTACACCGTCTCACAACTAGCCGAGCTGTATATGGAGCAAATTGTGTGTCGCCATGGAGTTCCAAAGAGGATAGTTCCAGATCGAGGTTCCCAATTTACCTCTAGGTTCTGGAAGAAGTTGCATGAAGCCATGGGTACACGATTGAATTTCAGCTCCGCATATCACCCGCAAACCGACGGGCAAACTGAGAGGACAAATCAGATTTTAGAAGACATGTTAAGAGCTTGCGCCTTGAAACATGGGCGTAGTTGGGATAAGAGCTTGCCGTATGCTGAATTCTCATACAACAACCGTTACCAAGCCAGCTTGAAGATGTCACCCTTCGAAGCATTGTACGGTAGACGGTGTAGAACACCACTGTTCTGGAATGAGACTGGAGAAAGTCAAGTATTCGGACCCGGAGTGCTGCAAGACACCGAGAAGCAGGTCCAAACGATACGTGAAAACTCGAAGGCCGCTCAGTCACGACAAAAGGGCTATGCGGATAATAGGCAAAGAAGATTGACCTTCGAAGTAGGAGACTTCGTGTATCTTAGAGTGTCGCCTATCCGAGGCCAACGACTGTTCAACGTCAAAGGAAAGTTAGCACCTTGCTACATCGGGCCATTCAAGATTTTGGGCAAGCGAGGAGAAGTAGCCTATCAACTAGAGCTGCCAATGCACCTCTCTGACGTGCACGACGTATTTCACGTATCTCAGCTCAAGAAATACCTACGAGTGCCGGAAGAACAAGTACCAATGGATGAGCTAGAGCTGCAAGAGGATCTGACCTACGCTGAACACCCCGTCAAAATCTTGGACGTAAAGGAAAGGGTCACGAGAAACAAAGTGATCCGTTGGTGCAAGGTACAATGGAGCCATCACACGGAAGCTGAAACTACATGGGAATGTGAGGAAGATCTCAAGGCGGAATTCCCCCATCTCTTCTCCACTCTATCAAATCTTGAGGGCAAGATTCATTTTAAGGGGGGTAGATTTGTAACACCCTCAATTTCACTACCATGCATTGCATACATTTTTCATGTAGAGAAGCATTTAAAAAGAAGTAGAAATGGACAAAGGAATGTATAAATGGAGAAAGAAATGTAGAAATGGAGAAAGGAATATAGAAATGGAGAAAGGAATATAGAAATGGAGTAAGGGATATAGAAATGAAAAAAAAGAATATAGAAATGGAGAGTAATGGAAATAAAATAGCTAAACTGAACCAACCCAAATTTTCCCCAATTTCCTCAAAATTCCCCTAGGGGAAATTTTCCCCAAATTTGGGGGGAATTTTCCCCCAAATTGGCCGCACCAATTAGGGGGGAGACCCCTTGGCCGCAGCCCTTGAGGGGGGAAACCCTATCCCCCACCTTTAGGACTCGTTGGTTAAGTCCCCCACCATTAGGACTCTTTGGTTAAATCCCCCACCTTTAGGACCCTTTATTTCCACCTTTAGTACTCTTTGGTTGAATCCCATCTTGCTAGGACTTTTTGTTTCCACCCCAAGGACTCTTTGGTTGAGTCCCATCTTGCTAGGACTCTTTGTTTCCACCCCTAGGACTCTCTTTTTCCCCCTAATAAATATAACCCCCAGCCGCCCCCTATTCCTTTTGGCCGCGGCCCCCTCTGCCCCCAAAGTCACCGAGTTGCCCTCCACCTCTGCCCAAGTCGCTGAGTCCCCCCCCCTTTTGCCGGAGTTTACCCACAATCGAGCCCCGTCATGCCTCGCCATCGAGGGAGAAGAAGCCCGACGTTCTTCCCTAGCCAAAATTCACCACGGAAAAATCCTCCACTGCTGCCATTGCTAGGAGGGAGGCCCTGTCACAAGGGGGAAGTGAGGTAGGTCTTCATTACCCATCTTATGACGTTGCCGCTGTTTCTACGCAATCCGTTTTCTTTGCCCCCTTCGAGCAGAAACTTTTGCATGTGGACAGATCATGTTTTGGTTGATTTTTAACGGAGGAATTGATCTACATCTTGTGTCAAGATCATCACCACGTCCACACTCGATTCCAGCACCCTTGTTCATCATGAAACCCCATGAAAGACCATTAAAACATGCAAGAACACGTACAAACAGGTTTTATAAAACTGCACTATAGGATTTGCATTCATCTACGCCATTGCATCTTGAGTAAAGTTCGTGCATGATGATTGATTGCTGTAAATTTTGTACGTGCGTGGTCGTCAGTAGAAGGACAAGCTCAAGAGGCCGTCTACGAGGAACTACAGCACCAAGACTTTGAGACGCTTGAGCAACACGAACCACGGGAGCAAAGCAAGTACCCCTTGACCATATTGATCCAATGTTTTGAAATTGTATGGCACAAGAGGGGGCCCGTGGGTGGGAGAATGGAGATTGGAGCCTGCCGGTGAAACCTCAGTGGGTTTGTAAATCCTAGTAGCCCCTTTGTAAAGGCTACTTTGTGATCTCTTGGCCATACGCCGACAGTTGTGTACTGGTATAATGGAGGTTCCTTTTAGTCGCCGACGGGTGATGAAATCACAAACTTGTGGGTAAAGTGGCGACACCTCTGCAGAGTGTAAAACTATCATGATAGCCGTGCTTCCGGTTACAAGCACCTGGCCAACTTCCATGATTAGAGGCAAAGCTTGGGATGTTTATTCGGGATAAACATCCCAAAACAGCCCCAAAACCAGTCCCAAAAACCATACCCGAATAAACATTCCAAGTTTTGCCTCTAATCATGGAAGTTGGTCAGGTGCTTGTGACCGGAAGCACGGCTATCATGATAGTTTTACACTCTGCAGAGGTGGCACCACTTTACCCACAAGTTTGTGATTTCATCACCCGTCGGCGACTAAAAAGAACCTCCATTATACCAGTACACAACCGTCAGTGTATGGCCAAGAGATCACAAAATAGCCTTTACAAAGGGGCTACTAGGATGTACGGACCCACTGAGATTTCACCGGCAAGCTCGAATCTCCATTCTCCCACCCACGGGCCCCCTCTTGTGCCATGCAGTTCCCAGGGCAGTCCCTCTCGACTCCCATTCCCCACACCATCCAACAGTCGATAACAAGCTAGCAACACACATAATTAGTCAGCTAAGCCGCACCCATATTTGGCCTTGTGGTGGCACTGTTTTCCTGGCATGTGCTCGCATGAACCGGTCCTTAGATCTACGACAAATAAATCACCATCTCATTCAGCAACATCCATGAACCAAGCTTGTCTAGATCTCCCCGCCTCATCATTATTCATATGTGCAGTAGCTAACCATGTTTTAATTCAGCTTCCCGTATCCCGTAAATTAAGCGAAGCAAAAAGGGAAAACGACCATACCCGACTCATCAACTTTCCAGGTGACAAGAATGGTTAACAAAACTAGTAAACTATTATAAAAATGGTTTCCCATCAAGTTGACTCAAGCATAGACATTTTCGCAAACAAAACAGTTTCAAAACAAGGGATCAATATGGTCAAGGGGCACTTGCCTTGCTCCCATGGTTCGTGTTGCTCAAGCATCTCAAAGTCTTGGTTCTGTAGTTCCTCGTAGATGGCCTCTTGAGCTTGTCCATGTACTTACGACCACACACATACAAAATTTACAGCAATCAATCATCATGCACAAACTTTACTCAAGATGCAATGGGGTAGATGAATGCAAATCCTATAGTGCAGTTTTATAAAACCAGTTTGTACGTGTTCTTGCATGTTTTAATGGGCTTTCATGAGGTTTTATGATGAACAAGGGTGTAGGGATCAAGTGTGGACTTGGTGATGATCTTGACACAAGATCTAGATCAATTCCACCGTCAAAAATCGATCAAAACATGATCTGTCCACACGCAAAAGTTTCTGCTCGAAGGGCGCGAAGAAAACGGATGCGTAGAAACAGCGGTGACATCGTAAGATGGGTCATTAAGACCTACCTCACTTCCTCCTTGTGGAAGGGCCTTTCTCCTAGCAACGGCAGCAGTGGGGGATTTTTCCATGGAAAATTATGGTAGGGCAGATCGTCGGGCTTCTTCTCCGGCAACGGTGTGGCGCGACGGGGCTCCACGGTGGCCAAATTCTGGCAAGGGGGGGGAACTCGGTGACTTGGCAGCAAGGAAGGGGGCTTGGCAGCAGGGGGACGACCAAAAGAGATAGGGGTGCAGCCAGGGGGTGGGGGGGGGTTATATTTATAAGGGGAAAAAGAGTCCTAGGGGTGGAAACAAGGAGTCCTAGAAGTATGGGACTCAACCAAAGAGTCCTAGGGGTGGGGGACAAAGAGTCCTAGAGGTGGGGGACTTAACCAAAGAGTCCTAGAGGTGGGGGACTTAACCAAAGAGTCCTAGAGGTGGGGGACTTCACCAAAGAGTCCTAGAGCCCCCCCCCCCTCTAGGGCTGCGGTCGATTTGGGGGCAAATCCCCCCCAAATGTCGGGGAAATTCCCCCTTTGGAGAATTTGGGGAGGATTTGGAATTTTGGGAAAATTTGAAATGGCTCAATTCAGCTATCTTATTTCCATTTCTATCCATTTCTATGTCCTTTTCTCCATTTCTATATTCCCTTCTCCATTTCTTTATTCCCTTCTCCATTTCTATGGTTCTTTCTCCATTTCTATGGTTCTTTCTTCATTTCTACATCTTTTTAAATGCTTCTCTACATGAAAATGTACGCAATTCATGGTAGTGAAATTGAGGGTGTTACAAACCTACCCCCCTTAAAATGAATCTTGCCTTTGAGATTCGATAGAGTGGAGAAAAGATGAGGGAATTCCGCCTTGAGATCTTCCTCACGTTCCCATGTTGTTTCGGCTTCCGTGTGATGGCTCCATTGTACCTTGCACCAACGGATCACTTTGTTTCTCGTTACCCTCTCCTTTACGTCCAAAATTTTGATGGGGTGTTCCGTGTAGGTCAGATCCTCTTGAAGCTCTAGCTCATCCATCGGTACTTGTTCTTCCGGTACTCTTAAGCATTTCTAGAGCTGAGATACGTGAAACACGTCATGCACATCGGAGAGGTGCATTGGCAGCACTAGTTGATAGGCTACCTCTCCTCGCTTGCCCAAAATCTTGAATGACCGGATGTATCGAGGTGCTAATTTGCCTTTGACGTTGAACATTGTTGGCCTCGGATAGGCAACACCTTAAGGTACACAAAGTCTCCCACTTCAAAGGTCAATCTTCTTTGCCTATTGTCCGCATAACCATTTTGTCATGACTGAGCGGCCTTCAAGATTTCACGTATCGTTTGGACCTACTTTTCGGCGTCTTGCAGCACTTCGGGTCTGAATACTTGGCTTTCTCCAGTCTCATTCCAGAACAGCGGTGTCCTACACCGTCTACCATGCAATGCTTCAAAAGGTGACATCTTCAAGCTGGTTTGGTAGCTGTTGTTGTACGAGAATTCAGCATATGGCAAGCTCTTATCCCAACTACGCCCATGTTGCAAGGCGCAAGCTCTTAACATGTCTTCCAAAATCTGATTTGTTATCTCAGTTTGCACGTCGGTTTGCGGGTGATATGCGGAGTTGAAATTCAATCGCGTACCCATGGCTTCATTCAGCTTCTTCTATAACCTAGAGGTAAATTGAGAACCTCAATCTGAAACTATCCTCTTCAGAACTCCATGGCGACACACGATTTGCTCCATATATAGCTCGGCTAGTTGTCACACCCGGTTTCTCCGAAGAACAACCGAGTGAATATCACATGTATGCCAGGATCATTTTCACATACATGTGATGACAAATAGTGAAGCATCATTTATTACAAGCCAGGTGTCGAATATAAATATGTTTTACAAAGCATACGTCTCGATGGACGATAATAAGTTCATAACATGTAAATAAAATAGCAGCTGAATATTATTCTTGTGGGCTCCGTCACAGGCGTTGCCCGGGGGACTCCATGAACCTAGAATCCTTCTTCGGGTCCGAAGTCTTGGTCATTGAACACCACATCATCCCCATGACCTGAGCAGCAATTTAAACCAACAAATATGCAAGTTTGAGTACCGTTGGTACTCAGCAAGTGTGGGAAAGTTATGTCATGCATGGCTAGAGCAAGGAGAGATTGTCTCATGGTTAAAGCACTGCGCAATTAATACCTATTACCTTAGCTTATTAAGCACCTACATTACTACACGGTGAAATGGTCCCAATCTCCCAATCCATCATCAAAATCAAGTAACAATAATCATCATATCCAATGTCAAGCTCCCCGCTTAACATCCTCAACTTCCAAATCAATCATCCTCTAATCATGAATAAGTCCAAGCCGCTCTTGACCGTGAGCACGGCTGTCATGACAGTTTTGACTCTGCAGAGTTTGCACCACTGTACCCACATGTAGTGATTTCATCCCCCGTTGCCGGGTGGACTAAAAGAACCTCCATTATGCTAGTGGCCGCGAACCACATTCACACTTCCCAGGTGTGTAGCCAGGAGATCACTACGAAGCCTTTACAAAGGGATTCCCGACGAGCATGGGCCCACTGAGGTTTCACCCCTAACAGTATACAAGAGGCTCCAACCCCGCTGCAGTGGCCCCCTCTTGAGCCTTGCGGTTCATATGGTAGTCCAGCTGACACCTATTCCCCACACCATCCAACACACCCATACTACGCCGGGGATACACCTAGTTAATTGGCCAAGCTGCCCCATCTCAGCATGTGGTTGGCACGGTATAGCCAGGTTACATGCTCCATGAACAGGTCCTTAGGATCCAGACAAGTACTAAACACAAACCCGAGTCTCGTGTACCCAGCACCAACCAAATCATCCAACTTGCCTCGATCCTTACCTCTACATAACTCATAACATCTCACTCAAGAGTAAGGTAAATAAATTGATGATCTCATATCCCAATTATCCCATTCTAAGCATGGCTAAGCATAAGCATAATAATAAATGACATGATAAAATAAATCCCAACCCAAGCTACAAGGAAACAAGGTAATGCAATTCTAGGGAAACTTCATAGCATGGGTTTCATATTTCAATTGACAATGCAAATAGTTCTATCTACACATCCTAGTATAGGATCAAAGTGGTGAAGGACACTTGCCTTCTTCCTGCTGCTCTGGGAATGGAAAGTCTTGGTCTTGGAAGGGGAGAACTTGCTCTGGGGCAGGTTCTACTCATGCCAATACACATAGCAAAAGAAAACAACAATCCATAAGACATAGTCCACACTTTCACTTCATACAAACCACACATACATACCTATGAAAGTCATTCTCATTTCTATGTGTTGTGGTTACTCTTCATGTGTTGATCTTTGGCCTTCATGCACTTTTAAACATATGTATATGATTTCTAACTTCTGTATTCAGATTTCTATTTGCACACTATATATGAAGTTCCAATTTGAACAAATTCTTTATATTTAATTATTACACTTCTTAGGAAAGGTATTTTCCTACTCCAAATAGGTTTTCAGATCTTCTACCAAATCCGAAACTGAAGTTTTGGGATTTGGAGACTTCATTTATCATTTCCTAATGATGCATACCTATTTTCCTATACTTTTCAGATTTATTTTCTATGCCAAAAAGTGAGTTTTAATATTAAACAGTAGAACATGTCATCTAAACAGAATGGGTTCTGATCTAAAATATTAAATAATATATTTTTGAACTTCTCCTCTGATGTGAACTAATTTAAATTTATTTTGTCAGTTTTTTAGAATTATTTCCTAGCCTAAAAATGTGTTTCTAGAACTATTAAATATGAACAACATTTAGACAGATTTCAATTCAGCCTAAAATCTATTTTTAACTCATTTCTAAAGTTTTCCAAGTGCTAGGAGAGGTTAGGTTTGAATTTGCACATGTGTGTGCCTCACCTTTTAAATTTAAATCCTAATCACATATTCAATTTCTTAATTTTAATATCATATAGGGTCAAAAGGGTAAATCCATCCTACTGCAGGGTCTAATTTGCTATTTCATAAATTTTCAGGGGTCTAACTACAAATAACAGAGGTGTTTTCCTAATTTTTATTGAGTCCAGAGGCTAAAACTGATTTTTAAATGAATTTACACGAATTTCTGAAGTTCCAGGGGCTAGATCAGAAGTTTCCGGGGCTAGCTCGTGTTTTCCGAGATCCCCAGGGCGTAGCGTGTAAGAATCCTGGCTTTTATAATGCGGGGTTGACGTGGACCGTCCGATTTAAAATAGACGGCTTAGATTAGATCGCCGAACCGGTACGCGTGGGTTTTATCTCTACCGTGCGATTTAAAAAAGACGGCGCACAAGAGGCCACGTAGCTCCTGGCCGGAGTTCGGCCGCGCGCGCGGCGGCGCACGGCGGCAGAGGCGCGATCTCGCCGGCGAGGTCGCGGATCTTCATCTACAGACGCTAACACCCGCCCTTTTTGGTAGCAAACAACAGAGGGGAGGTAGGGGAGCTCACCTAGGCTAATTTCTTAGGCCTGAAAGACTCGGAACCCGGTCGGTGACGAGGACAGGCGGCGGCGGCTTGCGGTGCTCGTCGAAGTGGCCGTTGGGGCAGTGATCCCTTTAAGTTCTAGGGTCATGACGCTTCACTAGGGTCTAGAGATGGCACATCGATGATTAGGATGTATCGGAACCGTGTAATTCGGATGTTTCACCGGCGAGCGGCGATGATACTCACCGGCAAGCATCGGGATGGTCGTTTCCGGCGGCGTTTCCCTCCGGGGTCGGTGTCTACAGCTTGTGCGCGGTGCTGCGGGGTCACGAGATCGGTTTCACAGAGGGAGACGGCGACGCTCTTGGGGAATTCCGTGCTCAACGGCGGCAGTGCATACCGGGAGAAAACTGCTCATGCGAGGGGAGGGTGGCGGGTTCATCTATTTTTATTAGGGCCAGGGACGCGGGGGTTTGTTGCGATCGAGCTGGCCGGCGCGAGGAATTCGGGGTCGGGTCGAGCGCAAAGAATCCGGGAGCGTCGGGTGTGATCGGCCGGGGGGGGGGGTTGGAAGTCTGGGCCGTTGGGGGCGCGCGGGGAAGAAGATGACATGCGGGCCCCACGTGTTAGTGAGAGTGAGAGAGAGGGGCACGGGTTCGGAGCTGGCGCTGGGAGATTGGGCCGGCTGGTGGGTTTCGGCCCACTGGTCAGTGGGGTTTTTCTTTTTCTTTTTTGTTTTGATTTGAATTTGAATTCCAATTTAAATTTGAATTTCTGCACCCCATGCAATACGTCCAAAAAAATTTTAAATTCCCCTCTTTACAGGTTTTGGGGTGTTACAGCTCTACCCCCCTTAAAAGAAATCTCGTCCTCGAGATTGGTGGTTCTAGGAAAACAATTCCGGAAACTATGCCTTAAGCTCGTCTTCTCGCTCCCATGTGGCTTCCTCTTCCGAGTGATGCTTCCACTACACCTTGCACATCCGAATTCTTTTATTTCTCGTGAGGCGTTCCATTGTCTCCAAAACCTTGACCGGTTGCTCGGCATAAGACAAATCCTCTCCTACGTCAATCTCATTCATGGGTAACATCTCTTCAGGCGTCCTCAGACTTTTCTTGAGCTGTGACACATGGAATACATCATGCACATCCGATAGGCGAGCCGGTAGTTCTAGTTGATATGCCACTTCGCCTTTCCTCTCCAGAACCTGAAAGGGTCCGATGTATTGAGGTGATAACTTCCCTTTCACCTTGAACCGACGAAGTCCTCGGATAGGGGACACCTTGAGGTAGACATAGTCCACCACGTTGAAAACGAGCTCTCTTCTCCGTACATCGGCATAGCTCTTTTGTCGTGTCTGTGCTATCCTCAAGTTTTTGCGGATTTCCCTCACTTTCGCCTCGGCTTCTTGTAGTACTTTGGGCCCAAACACTTTACTTTCCCCCATTTGGTTCCAAAATAGGGGAGTTCTGCACTTCCTCCCATACAAAGCCTCAAATGGTGACATCTTCATACTAGCCTGATAGCTTTTGTTATAGGAGAACTCCGCATATGGTAAGTTCTTATCCCAACTCCTATTGTTCTTGAGCGCACACGCTCTCAGCATATCCTCAAGGATCTGATTGGTTCTTTCCGTCTACCCGTCAGTCTGGGGGTGATAGGCAGAACTGAAATTTAGATGGGTTCCCATGGTTTCATGTAACTTCTGCCAGAACCTTGAGGTGAACTGTGTCCCTCGATCTGACACTATCTTCTTTGGCACTCCATGGAAACACACGATCCTTGACATGTACAATTCTGCCAATTTGGATCCGCTGTAGCTTTCTTTCACGGGGATGAAATGAGCTACCTTGGTTAGCCTATCGATGATGACCCATATCGAATCATATCCCGATTGGGTCCTGGGTAGTCCCACTATGAAGTCCATACCTATTTCTTCCCATTTTCATTCAGGCACTTTGAGTGGTTGCAATAATCCCGCGGGTCGTTGATGTTCTGCTTTCACCAACTGACATGTGTCACATAGGGCAACATGTTCCGCGACATCTCCCTTCATTCCATACCACCAATATCTGCTCTTGAGGTCACGATACATCTTCGTACTTCCAGGATGAATGGAATAGTCGGAATCATGAGCCTCCTTCAAAATCAATTCACGGATCTCCTTCACTTCAGGCACATAGATTCTTTTCCCGTGCCACACCGTACCTTGTCATCCTCTCTGAAACCAGGGGCTTTATTATCCTTGATGAGTTCTCTGATTTCTTGTATCTTCTCATCAGTCTTTTGACCGTTGCGTATATCTTGCTCTAATGAGGAGTCCACTTCCATGGCGATGGCTTCACCACTATTCACCATACATAGATTGAGTTTTATAACCTCTTCCTTCAATTCTACAGGCAGGTCCTTCAAGCTCAACCTATTTACCTGCATCTTCCGGCTTAAAGCATCTGCCACGACGTTCGCTTTCCCATGATGATAGTTAATGCCCACATCAAAGTCGTGGATTAGCTCTAACCATGTCCTTTGTCTGAGGTTGAGATCTGGCTGTGTGAAAATATACTTTAAGCTCTTATGATCCGTATATATCTCTGTCCTCTTCCCCATCAAGTAACGCCGCCAAATCTTCAACGCGTGTACCACTGCGGCTAGCTCTAGGTCATGCGTAGGATAGTTCTTCTCATGTTTCCGGAGCTGCCGGGACGCATAAGCCAAGACATGCCCCTCTTCCATGAGAACACATCCCAACCCGTTTCCAGAGGCATCGCAGTACACCGAAAAGTTCTTCTGCATATCTGGCATAACTAGCACTGGGGCTGTTGTCAATCTTTTCTTCAGCTCTTGAAAACTTGTCTCGCACTGCGGTGTCCATGTGAATGTGATTCCCTTCTCCAACAATTTGGTGAGGGGTCTCGAAATCTTGGAGAAACCCTCGATAAACCATCGATAATACCCAGCCAACCCTAAGAAGATTTGAACTTCCCCGACATTCTCAGGGGTCTTCCACTTCTGTACATCCTCGATCTTGGCGGGATCTACGGAGATTCCTCCCTCCGAGATTATATGTCCTAAGAAGGGAACTCTCTTCAACCAAAATTCACACTTGCTCAGCTTGGCATATAGTTGGTGTTCTCTCAGCTTTTGCAACACCAACCTTAAATGCCTCTCATGTTCTTCATCATCTTTGGAAAAGACGAGAATGTCATCAATGAAAACCACCACAAATTTGTCTAGATATTCCATGAATACCTTGTTCATGAGATACATGAAGTATGCCGGGGCATTAGTTAGCCCGAAAGGCATGACGGTGTATTCATACAGTCCGTACCGAGATACGAAAGCTGTCTTTGGAATATCGATTTGCCTTATCTTAAGTTGGTGGTTTCCCGACCTGAGAACAATTTTCGAGAACACACAAGCTCCCCTCAACTGATCAAACAAGTCTTCAATGTGGGGTAATGGGTACTTGTTATTGATGGTTACTTCATTCAATGCACGGTAGTCTACGCACAACCTTTGGGTTCCGCCCTTCTTGGGCACAAATATCACTGGAGCTCCCCATGGTGAGGAACTAGGACGAATGTACCCCTTCTCTGTCAATTCTCTTAAATGTTTCTTGAGTTCTTCCAGCTGTTTGGAGTTCATCCGATAGGGTCTCTTGTATATCGGAGCTGTTCCAGGCACTATCTCAATCACGAATTCCACTTCACGATCGGGGGGCATACCTGGCAACTCCTCCGGAAAAACATCTGGATATTCCCTGATGATCCTGATCTCCTCCACTTCCACCTCAACTTGATTGAGTTTAATGTCCCTCCTAGGCTCTTGTATGGTTATGAACTTTACTCTTGTGCCACTAGGGTGAGTTAGTTCCACCGTTCTTGTCGAACAATGGATGATTCCTTTATGTTTGGTCAACCAATCCATACCCAAAATAATATCTGTCCCTTGTGAATCTATCACTATGAGGTTGGCAGTAAATACTACCCCATTAATGTCTAGATTCACCTTGGGACACACTTGTCTTGTCCTTATCTCCCCCCTGTAGAGTTTACTGCTAGCATATGGTCCATTTCAGTTATTGCTAGATCATGCTTCTTAACAAACCCTTGAGCAATGAACGAGTGGGTAGCACCAGAATCAAACAACAAGGTTGCAATGTGTAAATTGGCAGGAAACTTATCAATTACCACGTCAGGTGCCTCTTGCGCTTCCTCCATGGTCACGTGGTTCACCCGTCCTCGCATCACATTCTGCTGTGGTGGCGGCATGGGCTTCTTCTTTGGGCACATATGGGCGTAGTGCCCCACTTCACCACAGTTGAAGCATTGCACCCCAACCTTAGGTGCCTGGCCTTTGTTGTCTTGGGGTTGGTTCTGTGGTCCTTGCACTGCTGGTCGAGGTTGATATGTGGGACGAGGCTGCTGTACAAATTGACGTTGTGGCTGTGCTGGTGCTGACGGAGGCCTGAAATTCTGGTTGTACCCTCTCGGTGCTGAGTAGGGTACCACAGCACGGCTCGTCTGCCCTGCGGGTGGCTGCATCAGTCGTGGGCGTGTGTTGCTACCCGAGGCTTGGCGTGACCAACCCGCCTTCCTCTTGTTTTCATTTTCCAATGCCTTCAGCTTCCTCTCCACAACAAATGCTCTGTCTACCATCTTTTGGAAGCTTTCATACTCGTTGGAGGACATTGCACATTGCATCTCCGCAGTAAGTCCTTCCACAAAGCAGTCCTGTTTCTGCTCATCAGTTTCGATGTCCCGTGGTGCATAAAGGGATAGTTGGGTGAACTTAGTGAGGTATTCCCTCACAGTCACGTTTCCTTGCTGCAGTCCCAAGAACTCCTTTCTCTTGTTTTTGAGTTCACCCCTTGGTATGTAATGGTTGCGGAAACTGCGCTTGAACTCTTCCCAAGTGATGTTCTTAGGGAAATGATGGGCGGCCACGTAAGTGGTCCACCAATCAGCAGCAGGTCCATGCAATTGGTGAGAGGCAAACAGCACCCTCTCATACCCTTGGCATTGTATGATCCTCATCTTGCTCTCAATGGTTTTTAGCCAGTCATCTGCCTCCAGAGGTTCAGCAGCACTTGCAAACTTTGGAGGTTGAGTCCCTAGAAACTCACTGAACCTTGGTTGGCATGGTGCAGCTTGTGGAGGTGGAGCTTGGTGCAAGTTGGCCACCACTTGAGTTAAACTCTGGATGAGCTGATTCTGATTTTCAAGCATTTGGTGGATGGGATCAGCTCCTTCACAGCGACCACCCCTGTCTTGTCCTCTAGAAAGATGAGGGTTGCCGGCCTCATCGTTGTTGGTGGCGGGATTGGCACCACGGCCCTTTCCTCTTCCGGCCATCTATCATGATCAACCAAATGTCAATTTAAAGCATTACGTATTAACTTCCCAATTTGCTTGTTTAAACTTAAACTTTTGAGGCCTTATTATATTTACATTTTCTGAGGGTTTCACGTCTCATGCAAAAATAAATGCACTCTTAATTCATAGGGGTTCACACATCAAAGCAAAACAACCTAAAGACGAGGTTGTGGACAAATGCCCATGGCTTCCACAACTCACGTTACACACCAAACATTAACACACCCTTAACTAAGGTATTGACTCGTCTACTCGGTAACCTGCTGAACTAAGGGAAAGGACTCTACACGGATTGTATCACTGAGCTGGCTCCTCGGGATCTTCCTCATTATTGCGGCTGCCCTCTGACTCCGCTTTGGGTGGGGAAGCTGCTGGTGGAGAAGTGCGGCGACGCCTGCTCGCCCGGCGATCTAGGGAGTCAGGAGTCCATATGTCATTCACGGTGACAGACAGTTCATTCCCATCTCCTCTTTCTCTCGCCCTCAAGCTGGCTCGAAGCAACGCCTCAGTCTCCTTTAGGGTGTCACGAACATCCTGAAGCTCCTGCTGACACTCCTGCAGTCGAGTGCTGAGCATAGCAGCATCCTCCAAGCACAGGTCCATGTGCTCATGGGAGGTCCCATGCTGTACTGGTGGGTACTTGTACTCCGCTGCACCACTCTCACGCTGGAGGACATACATGTACTCAGTCCTGTCCAGGTGGCGACGGTAGATGTAACTCTGGCAGGTGATGGCCTCCCAGGTGACATCGTTCTCGGCATCGACCTGTGTCGCTCGAGCGGTGGATCTTGAGCAGCTGATTTTCATGGATAATCCTCATTTCTGAACTCCATTCTTCCCGCTTCTCACGGATGGTCCGGGTGGAGCTGTAGTGTATGATTAGCTTGCCCGTATTGCCGGCAGTGTGGAGCATACGCCGTAGACGGCGCAACAAGCCTCCTACTGCCAACCCGTAGGAGTGGTACGTCACCGGACGGTTCTCCTCTCTCAAGGCAAGGGCAACTACAGGAACTCTGCCTCTGGTGGACTTGCGAGCGGTGCGGAGAACCATCTAAAACATAAAGCATTTAAAATTAAGTTAGATAAGAGTTAAACAAAATTGTATTTTGAATAGAAGTTGGGGCAAGATGAATAAAGTGACCCCCTTTAAATAACACTTTCAACCCACACCTTTGTAAAATAGTTTTTAAGAAAATAGGGTACTTAAATACGTCATTTCTACCTAGGTCCACGTTCCTACGGGCAACCTTGGCTTTGATACCACTTCCGTCACACCCGGTTTCTCCGAAGAACAACCGAGTGAATATCACATGTATGCCAGGATCATTTTCTCATACATGTGATGACAAATAGTGAAGCATCATTTATTACAAGCCAGGTGTCGAATATAAATATGTCTTACAAAGCATACATCTCGATGGACGATAATAAGTTCATAACATGTAAATAAAATAGCAGCGGAATATTATTCTTGTGGGCTCCGCCACAGGCGTTGCCCGGGGGACTCCATGAACCTAGAATCCTTCTTCGGGTCCGAAGTCTTGGTCATTGAACACCACATCACCCCCTTGACCTGAGCAGCAATTTAAACCAACAAATATGCAAGTTTAAGTACCGTTGGTACTCAACAAGTGTGGGAAAGTTATGTCATGCATGGCTAGAGCAAGGAGAGATTGTCTCATGGTTAAAGCACTGCGCAATTAATACCTATTACCTTAGCTTATTAAGCACCTACATTACTACACGGTGAAATGGTCCCAATCTCCCAACCCATCATCAAAATCAAGTAACCATAATCATCATATCCAATGTCAAGCTCCCCGCTTAACATCCTCAACTTCCAAATCCATCATCCTCTAATCATGAATAAGTCCAAGCCGCTCTTGACCGTGAGCACGGCTGTCATGACAGTTTTGACTCTGTAGAGTTTGCACCACTGTACCCACATGTAGTGATTTCATCCCCCGTTGCCGGGTGGAGTAAAAGAACCTCCATTATGCCAGTGGCCGCGAACCACATTCACACTTCCCAGGTGTGTAGCCAGGAGATCACTACGAAGCCTTTACAAAGGGATTCCCGACGAGCGTGGGCCCACTGAGGTTTCACCACTAACAGCATACAAGAGGCCCCAACCCCGCTATAGTGGCCCCCTCTTGAGCCTTGCGGTTCAAATGGTAGTCCAGCTGACACCTATTCCCCGCACCATCCAACACACCCATACTACTCCGGGGATACACCTAATTAATTAGCCAAGCTGCCCCATCTCAGCATGTGGTTGGCACGGTATAGCCAGGTTACATGCTCCATGAACCGGTCCTTAGGATCCAGGCAAGTATTAAATACAAACCCGAGTCTCGTGCACCCAGCACCAACCAAATCATCCAACTTGCCTCGATCCTTACCTCTACATAACCTATAACATCTCACTCAAGAGTAAGGTAAATAAATTGATGATCTCATATCCCAATTATCCCATTCTAAGCATGGCTAACCGTAAGCATAATAATAAATGACATGATAAAATAAATCCCAACCCAAGCTACAAGGAAACAAGGTAGTGCAATTCTAGGGAAACTTCCTAGCATGGGTTTCATATTTCAATTGACAATGCAAATAGTTCTATCTACACATCCTAGTATAGGATCAAATTGGTCAAGGACACTTGCCTTCTTCCTGCTGCTCTGGGAATGGAAAGTCTTGGTCTTGGAAGGGGATAACTTGCTCTGGGGCAGGTTCTACTCATGCCAATACACATAGCAAAAGAAAACAACAATCCATAAGACATAGTTCACACTTTCACTTCATACAAACCACACATACATACCTATGAAAGTCATTCTCATTTCTAAGTGTTGTGGTTACTCTTCATGTGTTGATTTTTGGCCTTCATGCACTTTTAAACATATGTATATGATTTCTAACTTCTGTATTTAGATTTCTATTTGCACACTATATATGAAGTTCCAATTTGAACAAATTTTTTATATTTAATTATTACACTTCTTAGCCACAAAGTTTGTATAAAAGGTATTTTCCTACTCCAAATAGGTTTTCAGATCTTCTACCAAATCCTAAACTGAAGTTTTGGGATTTGGAGACTTCATTTATCATTTCCTAATGATGCATACCTATTTTCCTATATTTTTCAGATTTATTTTCTATGCCAAAAAGTGAGTTTTAATATTAAACAGTAGAACATGTCATCTAAACAGAATGGGTTCTGATCTAAAATATTAAATAATATATTTTTGAACTTCTCCTCTGATGTGAACTAATTTAAATTTATTTTGTCAGTTTTTTAGAATTATTTCCTAGCCTAAAAATGTGTTTCTAGAACTAATAAATATGAACAACATTTAGACAGATTTCAATTCAGCCTAAAATCTATTTTAACTCATTTTTAAAGTTTTCCAAGTGCTAGGAGAGGTTAGATTTGAATTTGCACATTGTGTGCCTTACCTTTTAAATTTAAATCCTAATCACATATTCAATTTCTGAATTTTAATATCATATAGGGTCAAAAGGGTAAATCCATCCTACTGCAGGGTCTAATTTGCTATTTCATAAATTTTCAGGGGTCTAACTACACATAACAGAGGGGTTTTCCTAATTTTTATTAAGTCCAGGGGCTAAAACTGATTTTTAAATGAATTTACATGAATTTCTGAAGTTCCAGGGGCTAGATCAGAAGTTTTCGGGGCTAGCTCGTGTTTTCCAAGATCCCCAGGGGGTAGCGCGTAAGAATCCCGGCTTTTATAACGCGGGGCTGACGTGGACCGTACGATTTAAAATAGACGGCTCAGATTAGATCGCCGAACCGGTACGCGTGGGTTTTATCTCTACCGTGCGATTTAAAATAGACGGCGCACAAGAGGCCACGTAGCTCCTGGCCGGAGTTCGGCCGCGCGCGCGGCGGCGCACGGCGGTAGAGGCGCGATCTCGCCGACGAGGTCGCGGATCTTCATCTACAGACGCTAACACCCGCCCTTTTTGGTAGCAAACGACAGAGGGGAGGTAGGGGAGCTCACCTAGGCTAATTTCTTAGGCCTGAAAGACTTGGAACCCGGTCGGCGACGAGGACAGGCGGTGGCGGCTTGCGGTGCTCGTCGAAGTGGCCGTTGGGGCGGTGATCCCTTCGAGTTCTAGGGTCGTGACGCTTCACTGGGGTCTAGAGATGGCACACCGATGATTAAGATGGATCGGAACCGTGTAATTCGGAAGTTTCACCGGCGAGCGGCGGCGGTACTCACTGGCGAGCGTCGGGATGGTCGTTTCCGGCGGCGTTTGCCTCCCGGGTCGGTGTCTACAGCTTGTGCGCGGTGCTGCGGGGTCACGAGATCGGTTTGACAGAGGGAGACGGCGACGCTCTTGGGGAATTCCGAGCTCAACGGTGGTGGTTCTTACCGGGAGAAAACTGCTCGTGCGAGGGGAGGGCGGCAGGTTCATCTGTTTTTATCAGGGCCAGGGACGCGGGGGTTTGTTGCGATCGAGCTGGCCGGCGCGAGGAATTCGGGGTCGGGTCGGGCGCGAAGAATCCGGGAGTGTCGGGTGTGATCGGCGCGGGGGGGGGGGGGGGAGTCCGGGCCGTTGGGGGCGCGCGGGGAAGAAGATAACATGCAGGCCCCACGTGTCAGTGAGAGTGAGAGAGAGGGGCGCGGGTTCAGGGCTGGCGCGGGGAGATTGGGCCGGCTGGTGGGTTTCGGCCCACTGGCCAGTGGGGTTTTTCTTTTTCTTTTTCTTTTCTGTTTTGATTTGAATTTGAATTCCAATTTAAAATTGAATTTCTGCACCCCATGCAATACGTCCAAAAATTTTTTTAAATTCCCCTCTTTACAGGTTTTGGGGTGTTACACTAGTTGTGCGATGGTGTACTTGGTTCTAACAGGAAGGAAATGGGCTGTTTTCATCAATTGGTCCACGGTAACCGAAATGGAGTCGTAGCCGGACTGAGTACATGGCAATCCGACAATGAAATCCATGCTGATGTCTTCCCACTTCCACTCGGGTACTTTTAATGGCTGCAATAATCCAGCGGGTCTTTGATGTTCGGCCTTCACTCGTTGGCACGTGTCGCATAAGGCAACATATTCAGTAATGTCCCTTTTCAGACCATCCCACCAATAGCAAGTTTTCAGGTCCTTGTACATCTTTGTACAGCCGGGTTGCATGGAATAAGGTGAGTCATGTGCCTCCTTTAATATCGTGTCGCGGATGTGCTTCAGGTTAGGCACATAAATCCTTTTCCCTAACCAAAGCGTGCCTTTCTCGTCTTCCTTGAAATCCTTTTCTTTGCCTTGTCGGTTTTTTTCCTTGATTCCTCATCCGTTGTTTGGCCATCTCGTATCTCTTGTTCCAGCGTTGAGTTTGTTCTATCACCTCCATCTCGTTCAACAATCTGAGATGCAACCATTGAAACTCCTTACGTAGCTCGGGTGGCAGCTCCCGAACCATGAGTTGATGACATGCTCCTTTCCGGTTCAACGCATCAGCTACTACATTGGCCTTTCAGGGGTGATAGTTGATTCCAACATCATAATCCTTGATGAGTTCCAACCATCAAAGTTGCCTCAAATTCAGATCCGTTTGCGTGAATATGTACTTTAGGCTTTTGTGATCCGTATAGATCTCACATCGGTGGCCAAGGATATAATGCCTCCAAATCTTCAAGGCATGTACCACGGCTGCAAGTTCCATGTCATGTGTGGGGGTAATTCATCTCATGTTTCTTTAGTTGTCTCGATGCATAGGCTACCACTTGTTCTCCTTGCATGAGCACACATCCACGCCCTTGTCTTGATGCGTCAAATATATATCGAAGCTCTTGTTCACATACGGCAATACCAAAACCGGCGCTGTTGTTAATCTCTTCTTTAGCTCCTCAAAGCTTTCTTGACACGCTGGTGTCCACTGAAATGCTTTCCCCTTCATTAGCAATTCAGTCATAGGCTTCACTACTTTGGAGAAATTCTTGATGAACCGGCGATAGTATCCAGCCATCCCAAGGAAACTCTGAATATCTGTCACATTCTGCAGTTGGTTCCACTTCATAACATCTCCCACTTTTCCGGGATCAACCGATACTCCCCCCTCGGAGATGGTGTGGCCTAGGAAAGATATCTCCTTTAGCCAAAATTGACACTTGCTGAACTTAGCATACAATTGATGCTCTCGCAGTTTCTGCAATGTTAACCTCAAGTGTTCGTCGTGTTCTTCCTCGCTCTTTTAATACACCATGATATCGTCGATGAAAACCATGACGAACTTGTCCACGTACTCCATGAAGATCTTATTCATGAGGTACATAAAGTATGCGGGTGCATTCGTTAACCCAAACGACATAACGGTATACTCATACAAACCATACCGTGTTCAAAATGCAGTCTTAGGTATGTCGGAGGGCTTAATCTTCAGCTGGAAGTATCCCGACCGAAGATCAATCTTGGAGAAAATTCGGGCACCTTTCATTTGATCGAATAAGTCCTTTATGCGAGGCAGCGGGTATTTATTCTTGATCGTCACTTCGTTCAGAGACCTATAGTCCACACACATCCTTTGGGTCCCATCTTTCTTGTCCACGAAGAGCACGGGGGCTCCCCACGGTGACGAGCTTGGGCGTATAAAACCCTTTTGTAGCTGCTTCTGATTTTGCTTCTTGAGCTCCACTAGTTCATTAGCGGGCATCCTATACGGCCTCTTCGCTATAGGTGCAGTTACTAAATCAATGGCTAATTCAATGTCCTGGTCAGGTGGCATACCTAGAAGTTCTTCGGGAACACATCTGAATATTCTCGAACCACCGGAATGCTTTCCAATGTCGCTTCTTTGATGTGGTTTAGCACTGCCTTCTCGGTTTTAGGTTGGGCTGCCTCGAACTCAATACGAGTACCATGCTCACTCGTCAACTGCACGATTCTCTGAGCACATTGAATCATTCCGTTGTGCTTGCTTAACCAATCCATTCCAAGTATTATGTCAATCCCTTGGGAATTCAAGACAATAAGGTTGGCAAGAAAATCTACCCCCCTTATTTTGAAGCTTACTTTCGGACATACTATATTTGTAGGAGCTAGAATTCAGATTTGAGAGAAAAGATTTCCCAACTATATGCATCAAGGTATATGAACTATGCAACTCCTTTACTAATTATAGCCTATATGAGCATGTGAACAAGTGCCGAAGCATCTCACATCTCTCTACTATGTGTGGATGTGGACATTCACCAAAGCATCCCACAACTCACACCCAAACATGCAAACATAAGCAATCATCACAAAATTTTAGCACACCACTCTTATTCAAGCTACTGCAGTCTAAGTGTTCTTATTACAACTTTATTCAATGGAAACCTAAACTTAATCGTGAGAAACGGTGCTGTTCTCACCGTGTGACAAGGGTGGTCCATACATGGGCGCACACCATGGTGAGTCATCAGTCCATGTAGGAATAGATGACGCTGGTGTTCCATTTCTTCCCGTGTTGGCACAAGTCTCCTCTTGTTTTTCCAGCAAGTACAGCTTCTTGCGGAGGTAACGGATCTCTTCTTGTGCGCTTGCATAGTGGTTTCCTAACTCCACAAGCAACCTCTGAGACTTGTCAGCAGCTTGTGGGTTGGAAAGAGCCCCTCCATGGGGTCCAATGATCTCTCTTGTACCACTCTTCCGATACGGGTGCAGCCAAAAAGTAGTGTTCTCAAGCTGCTCAGAAGGCGTAGCATAGTCCGGTGAGTGCATCCCATGCAGCATCATCGATAGCTTCTGCCCTTGTAGCTCTCCATGTGGGTGCGATGTGCCGAGTGACAACCCTACCGTTAGATAGGATGGTTACTTCAGCCTTCCACTCCTCATCTCCGAGACGGGGGACTTTCTTGAGAAGATACTCCGGGTATAAGCTGCAGCAATCCAGAAATTCTTTGAGCTCCCTGGATATGTGTCCTCCTTCCATTCCGTCGGACAGGATTCTTGAACTGAACGGTTGGCCCATTCATCACCTTCATTATTGGCCTCAGCAAGGGTTGGCTCCTCTTTGGATTCATCTCCTTCCGACATAGCTTCATGAGGCTCCACGGGGTGTAAGCCTGCGTGAAAGTCCTCTTGAGGTGCGTACCAATGCTGTTCTTGTGGATCATCCTCTATGTCGTCTTCGAATGGTTCTGAGGCGGACCCATCAACCGAGACAGGCCACTCGCCCGGGAATCGCATTGGGTGGTGCCGTGTTGTGCGGCACCCAACAGCACACATATGAGGAACAATGTATCACATAAAACAATAGCGGAAGCTTGCAAGTTTTTCCTTTGTAAATACTTTACACCAAGTAACTACAGCGGAAGTCTATATCAACTCACGTCGAATAACTAAAAGCACTCGACATGAAGTCCAGCCCGCGGACTCCTCTCGCTAGCAACACGAAGACAAGCAGCAGCGGCTGGGTTCTCCATTTGTTACCTGACTCGGAAGTCCCCGAGTCTCACCGGACAACCTTCTTTTCAGCATCGTTGTTAACCTGCAAAACCACTTATATAGCAAGCGTGAGCACATAGGCTCAGCAAGTCTGACCCGTCTCTCCTAAACAAGAAACTCTACATGCACGACGGTTACAATTGGGTCGGCTAGATTTGCATAAAGGACTCGCCTAAAGTTGATCCTTAACTTTCATATTTTAAGCCTCATTGTGCAGACCTTGAGCCGAAAAGCATCGCAACTCCACAATCAAACAAGAAACGCTTTGTTGCGATGCTCCTTGCACAAAGTGAAAGTAAACTTTAATGAATCTATCTCTAATTCAACCATGGTTGCAATACAAGTTATAGCACAGCCTTATCAGGTTCAAAGATAAACGATTCCAATTGTTACTACGTCAAGACGCAGTGGGCAGGTATGCTCATGTAACCGCGAGCGACGGTGACTCGAATCAGTACACGCCCGGACTACACGACACGTACACCCGTACTCCGAGCTGCCGGCAGCAACCTCGACTGACGTTGTACGCGGCCACCTTTCCCAAGATCTTCCACATTGGACGCAGTCCAACTGCCCCGAGTACGCAAGATCCCTCAAGGTACATACCCGCTGTAGTATGTTCTTGAGCGAGGTACCTCCTGCTACCCTGACGCCGAAAGCCTAAGGCAGTTGGAAAAGTTCCACTATGGATCTCCCAAGGTACATCGGTTTCCTGGGTCCCATATAGCCAGTATGCGCCCGGTACACAACTCAAACTTGTCCAACAGGGCCAAGCACCGACGGGCCTTAACCGACACAGGCAGGGCTATGCACGCACGACCTGCAACCTGCTGCATCTAAACCTCCCTGCCCGGTCTCCATTTCTTAAGCGTGAACTTTCCTCATCTTTTCTAATCCGGACCCGTCCCGAGTAAACCAGCCCTAAACTCGCGAGTAGATTCCAACTACTCGTCTTCTACCGGACCTTTCCTACTAACATTAGCGTAGCCAAATTCCCTCGAGGAGTTGCTATTCTACCCTTTATCTCTTAGGTGTTTCTGGTCATGCAAGTGGGGTTTTCATTATCATCTAGACGTAATGCAATCAACAATGCAAAGCTATGATCTCTACAAATGAAAATGCTTTATAAAACGGTTCAAATGCAAACCGGGGCTTGCCTGTTTTGCAGGTGACTACTGTTACAATCAGTTAGTGATGATCACTTGGAGCTTGATCACTTGTTTTCCTCCCTCCTTGATCTTCACTTCAAGTCCTTCTCACCTTCTTCACGTATATGCTACACGATATGATCATGCATATGTATTTAATTGAAAAGCTTTTGCTCATAAGATCAAATGACAGTTTTAAAACTGGAAATCTCTGGTACTAGTGGTTTGGGTTGGGTTTAACACCATGATCAAGTGTTGAGTGCTTCTTCCCACTTAAGTGTTGATCACCTTAAGAGATCACACATGACAGTGGTGATCCAAAACTCTAATGGAGCTGAGGATTTTCATGTGAGTTCCTTGTCACAAGAAAGTCCTCTGGACCAAGTTTTATCACTTTTAATGGAGTGGTTTATTCAGAATAATTCTCTAAGTGTTTAGTCAAAGATGAATTAATTCTGAGGTAACACTCATGTTCATGTCAAACTCAGTGAACCAAAATCTCAATTATAGTTCATAGAGTCTACATGAATTTTTCTAGTATTTTTGGAGCTAAGAATTTCCCAGAACTGAATTTACAAGTTTTGGAAATTCTCTGAAAATGTTTCTGTATTCATTTAAATACAGGAACTTACAATCTGAATTACCCTGATCAATTCAACTCCAAATGAGCTGAAACTATTACAGGAGTCTAATAACTCCCTAAAGAATATGCTGGCAAAATTTGAGGATTTTTGGATAAAACAAACTCCCTCTAAAATTCTTTTGCTGAAAATATTTAAAGAATTTTCCAGAATTAAATAAAGACTTTCATACAAATTGGGTTGCATATTTGGATAGAGTTTGTCAATCTGAATCTAATCCAATTTGAATCACTAAATTTGGATATTCCTAGCAAAAGTTATGCTCTTCTAAAGTTTGGGGAAAAATCAGGAATTTGAACAAATCCGGGAAATGTTTAAACCTGACTGTGGGGCCACGGGGCACGTGTCAGTCACCGGGAGCGCGCCACACGGGGTCACAGGGTCAATTCCCACGCTGTTGCAAACGATCCCGCGCCACAGAATATCCAGCCCGCTCCCCTGAGCCGCTGACAGGCGGGACCGGCGAGGTCGTCTTCAACCTCCCGCTCCCGCGCGACCCCGCCGCCGGCTCGCCGGAGAAGCTCTGGAATCAGTCGTCCGGCCACCTCTGTCGATGAAACTCGCCGCCAGCCCCTAACTCAACGCGAGGAACACGCTGGTGGGGTTTGCTCGAGCCGGTAGGGCCCCCAAACTAGCCCGCGACAGCGCAACGGTTCGGATGAAGTCCGGCGACGTCGCCCCGACGCCCTAAGCCTTCTAGGCTTCAGTTTCCAAGCTCTAGAGCACCGGCGAACACTAAGGAACATCGACATGGGAAAACAATGGCTCGGAAGCGGTTCTAAATTAGGGTTCACCGTCCACCCGAACCTTTCCGCCATAGCCGCCGTCGCAAAGACTGGAAATACGTCGTGCACAGTGTGTTTCATGCGGGGTTTCAAAAGCAAACTGGTGCGTCCTTATGTCTAGCCCTCGTGTGCGAAGTTTCGTGCTATCTAGACCATAATCAACTGGGAATTTCTCGGAAACGTACCGGAAGGTTGGTTTTCACCGATCGGGAGAAATTCTCGAAATTCCCTGCCGACGATCCACAGTTGATCCTGAGCTTCGGGGGTGAGTTGCCTGGACGTGGCGCGTGCCCAGAGATGGCCTAGCTCGGTCGTAACAAGCCGTGGTTGAAGCTGCCCACGAGAGCACTTGCTCTCGGTTCTATGGCGGCTGCCGTGGAAACTCACCGTTCTCCGTGCAGAGAGCGCGAACCCGCTCAGTGATGGCTCGAGGATGTTGTGGAGTGTTCTGAGGTGCAGTTTTGCTGCTCAGCTGCAGCTGGCACACGCGCCAGGCGGTGGTCGATCGACCGAGAGCTCAGCGGCGGTTCTCGGTTGGTTTCTCGCGTGAGGGAGGAAGGAGCTGTGGTGTCTCGGTGATAAGAGCGAACAGGAGGCTAGGAGAGGGCATAGGACGGTCGGGCGGCTCTCCAGCGCGACGAAATTCCACCAGGAGGTGGCTGCCGGCTGAGCTCGGTGTCGAGCGGAGCTGCGCCCGTCAGTGTCGGGTGCCGACTGAAGGAGGCAAACAGAGACCCGACACTGAGATCTTTTGCAAATTTTCAGTTCACACAATGACATGTGGGACCCACTTATCAGTCCTCCTTATCCCCTCTCCAAATATCTCCCAAGTTTGAATGTTGAGTGAATTCAATTGTGGGAATTCAAATCTGGTATGCATTTGGATAATTGGGCAAGTTTCATCCAAATTCAAATATGCATTTGAATTCTGTCATTTAAAGTCCATTTTGCAAAATGGGTTGCAAACTATTTTCATAAACCATGAAACTTTGCACACCCCCTAATTTGGACCCAAGGAATTCAAATATGAAATCTGATTTTTATTTTGGCTGCTGCAAATGAGATTTGTAGCACAACAGTTTTGAATCCCATTGTGTTGTTCTCATTTGAATTTTTGTTTGAACAAATTGCTCTAAATCTGATTTTTGCTTCCTCACACATATGGGAACTTCCCATTCATGTTTTAGACCCCTCTAGGGTCCCAAGTTCTCAAATAAACATTTGACTTGTGTGAAGAAAACCCTCATGTGGGGAAAAGTTTTAACAAGTCCTACATTTCATACATGTGAAACCAACTTTTGCAAATAAGTGTTTCTTTGTATTCATAATTTTGGAACCTTTACAGGTTCCACCTCTTCAGGATCCTATTCCTCATGCATAGAGATATTGAGTTCATCTTCATCATGAGGTTCCATCTTCACCTCCTCCCAATATGGTCCATCGGACACCTCAATAGGGTTAAGTGCACTCCCACGTGGTGGTTGACGAGTCCTTATGCATGCTGTGCACCTAATCACCAGCATCTATAAATAAGACATGAGAAAATTTAGAGGAGAAGAAGAAAATAACTCCAAAACTTCAGAAGCTATGAAGCAATAAAGCAAAAGTGTTGCTGTCCAAAAGAAGAGAAAAGAGGGGCTGAAAATAGCACTTTGCGCTGGCTGAATTGACAAGTAAAGTGCAGCATCAAGCAATTTTTGAAATAATAGTTTAGAGGGGTGTTCCTATGTGTTTTAGAGTGTCCATTCTACCTAGGCTAGCGTCCTACGGTCAACGTGGCTCTGGTACCAATTTGTGACACCCGGTTCCGAAAATAGAACCAAGTGAATGCATATGTGTGCCCAGGATGTTCATCACACATATACATGTAATATACAAACTGAATTCAGAATATAACCACGAATAAATAGTGTTTAAGTACTTTATTACAATGACTCAATGTCTCACGCATGAATATATAACTTATTCTTGCAGTGGAAGACTCTAAATGACAGCGGAAAATCAATAAAGACAGCAGACTCCAACTTCAACTCCACATGCATGTTGACGGTAGTGCGCACGCCTAGTACTCCACATGTTCCTCGAAGTACTCTTCTCTTGTTTGTGTTGTATATGTGGGAATGCAAGGGTGAGTACATGTCATACTCAACAAGTGCGGGAAAAGTATGACATGTAGCTTACAACAAGGTAGGCAATAAAAAGGCTCATTGCAGCAAGCAAATTTTATTTCCCGAACTTGGTAAAAACAGCAACTATCTCTAGGTGAAATTTAGACCATCATAATCAAGTAATTCAGCAACATTCTCTCATCATAATTCACCATTTATGAAGTCTCATCCAGCCATTAATCTTTCTCAAGTTCATCTCATGCTCATAAATATTCATAACCATCTCATATTCATATAACCAAAACCAAACTCATTATCATGACCCAAAACAGTCCCAAAACCAGTTCCAAAAACCATACCCGAATAAACATCCCATGTTTTGCCTCTAATCATGGAAGTTGGCCAGGTGCTTGTGACCGGAAGCACGGCTATCATGATAGTTTTACAATCTGCAGAGGTGGCACCACTTTACCCACAAGTTTGTTATTTCGTCACCCGTCGGCAAATAAAAAGAATCTCCATTATACTAGTACACAACCGTCGGTATATGGCCAAGAGATCACAAAATAGCCTTTACAAAGGGGCTACCAGGATGTACGGACCCACTGAGGTTTCACCGGCAGGCTCGAATCTCCATTCTCCCACTCACGGGCCCCCTCTTGTGCCATGCAGTTCCCAGGGCAGTCCCTCTCGCCTCCCATTTCCTGCGCCATCCAACAGTCCATAACAAGCTAGCAACACACCTAATTAGCCAGCTAAGCCGCACCCATATTTGGCCTTGTGGTGGCACTGTTTTCCTGGCATGTGCTCGCATGAACCGGTCCTTAGATCTACGGCAAGTAAACCACCATATCATCCAGCAACATCCATGAACCAAGCTTGCCTAGGTCTCCTCGATTCCATGCTCATTAACATCGTCAAGTTCTCCTCATCATTATTCATATGAGTGCAGTAGCTAACCATATTTTAATTCAGCTTCCCGTATCCCATAAATTAAGCGAAGCAAAAAGGAAAAACGACCATACCCGACTCATCAACTTTCCCGGTGACAAGGATGGTTAAAAAAATCAGTGAACTCCTATAAAAATGGTTTCCCATCAAGTTGACTCAAGCATAGACGTTTTGGGAAACAAAACAGTTTCAAAACATGGGATCAATATGGTCAAGGGGCACTTGCCTTGCTCCCATGGTTCGTGTTGCTCAAGCGTCTTGAAGTCTTGGTGCTGTAGTTCCTCGTAGACGGCCTCTTGAGCTTGTCCTTTTACTTATGACCACGCACATACAAAATTTACAGCAATCAATCATCATGCACAAACTTTACTCAAGATGCAATGGGGTAGATGAATGCAAATGCTAAAGTGCAGTTTTATAAAAACCAGTTTGTACGTGTTCTTGCATGTTTTAATGGGCTTTCATGGGTTTTTATGATGAACAAGGGTGTAGGGATCAAGTGTGGACTTATTGATGATCTTGACACAAGATCTAGATCAATTCCACCGTCAAAAATTGATCAGAACATGATCTGTCCACACGCAAAAGTTTCTGCTCGAAGGGGGCGAAGAAAAAGGATGCGTAAAAACGGTGGCTACGCCGTAAGATGGGTAATGAAGACCTACCTCACTTCCTCCTTGTGGCAGGGTATTTCTCCTAGCAACGGCAGCAGCGGGGGATTTTTCTATGGAAAATTATGGTAGGGCAGATCGTCGGGCTTCTTCTCTGGCGACGGCGAGGCGTGACGGGGCTCGACGGTGGCCCAATTCCGGCAGGGGGGGGGGGGGAACTCGGCGACTTGGCAGCAAGGAAGGGGGCTTGGCAGCAGGGGGGACGACCAAATGAGATATGGGTGTGGCCAGGGGGTGGGGGTTATATTTATAAGGGGGAAAAAGAGTCCTAGGGGTGGAAACAAAGAGTCCTAGAAGTATGAGACTCAACCAAAGAGTCCTAGGGGTGCAAACAAAGAGTCCTAGAAGTATGGGACTCAACCAAAGAGTCCTAGGGGTGGAAACAAAGAGTCCTAAAGGTAGGGGACTCAACCAAAGAGTCCTAGGGGTGGGGGACTTAACCAAAGAGTCCTAGAGGTGGTGGACTTAACCAAAGAGTCCTAGAGGTGGGGGACTTCACCAAAGAGTCCTAGAGTTTTCCCTCCTCTAGGGATGCGGCCAATTTGGGGGCAAATCCCCCAAAATGTGGGGGAAATTCCCCCTTTGGGGAATTTGGGGAGGATTTGGAATTTTGGGAGAATTTGAAATGGCTCAATTCAGCTATCTTATTTCCATTTCTATGTCCCTTTCTCCATTTCTATATTCCCTTCTCCATTTCTTTATTCCCTTCTCCATTTCTATGGTTCTTTCTCCATTTCTATGGTTCTTTCTCCATTTGTACTTCTTTTTAAATGCTTCTCTACATGAAAATGTACACAATGCATGGTAGTGAAATTGAGGGTGTTACAGTAGGAAACACCAAAAATGGTGAAACAAAATCCTATAGACTCAAAATACTCCCAAGATTCTGAAAAGCCTAAATTGGAGCATGCCAAGACCCTAGAATTTCCATAGAAATTCAGTAAATTCAAATAACTTAGAGAATTCTTTAGACCATGTTGTCCATCAATTTTATCTGAAATTTTGCAAGCAATACCTCTGTAGGATCTATGGACTACTGTAAAAATAACAGAGAAATCTGAAGTCATCGTCTCCAGTTTTCTGCTGTTCCCTTCCAACTTCCTACGTATGTCTAATATATAGATCCTTTGAACTTACCCCAAAACTTCCACTGCTCAAATCCATTTTTCTCTCTTTCATCGCACATCAGAACTCATCTCTCAATCTTAGTTAGTCTGAACCCTTCTTAAGTCGTAAACTCTTTTGCTTATTAATTCTTTCACTTGCATTAAAAACTTGTGCATATTCATATCCGTAGGAAACCCGACGAAGGAGTCCGACGAGGCAATCGACTTGGAGTAGCAAGTTGAGGCATTACTCGTCAACAAGCTACTGACTTTTATTTAAGATCAAACCTGCAGCGATATAAGGCAAGCCTCGGTTTGCATTTAACCAGCTTTTAGCTATATTTTACTTTGTATCACTTTTATCGGTCTAGGGTGTATTGTGCATTAGTTCAAGGGTGATTGACACTCCAAATGCATGACCCAAGAATCCTGGGAGTGGAAGGGTAGAACAGGTTACCATCGTATAGTTTCTGCTAGACTTAAGTTGTATAGAGATCGGTACAAGTCGAGTAGCTGGAAGCTACTCGCGAGGCTAAGAATTTTGTTCAAAGGGGTATGATTATAGAGAATGAAATTACTAGAATGGAAAATGAGAACGAGCAGAGAGTAGGAGCAGCAGGACGTTGGGCCTGTGTTGCTGTAGCTCTGCTTGTGTCGGTTAAGGACCGATGCGTATGCCGCCCTGTTGAACAAGTTTGAACAGTATCGGGTGCATACTAGATAAATAGGGTGCAGGAAACTGATGTAACTCGGGTACCCTTGTGTCAAAACTTATAACGCCATCCTTTGGGGGGTTGGTGTCAGAGGTGTAAACCCACTAGCGGAGCAACTCCGACATGTTCCGTGTAGTGGCCCTTCAAATGGATCGGTAGAACTGGTTCGGCATTGGGGTGACGGGTGAAAGGTTGCTACATACAATGTGTGTGAAGTAGTTGGTACGATGCTTCCGATCGGGCGTATGTGTCGTGTGTTCTGGGAACTACAGGAAAAACGATCATTGACGACGGCCAAATTTATTGTCGACGGGGCCGTCGTCATTACAGTTATTGACGACGGCTAAACGAGTACCGTCGTCAATAAATTATTGACGACGGTGCACGTCGTCTTTAACTTAATTCGGGCCCACCCGAGGAGTTATTGACGACAGTGACCTACCACCGTCGTCAATAACACAGTTATTGACGACGGCTGAACGAGTACCGTCGTCAATAAATTATTGACGACGGTGCCCATCATCTTTAACTTAATTCAGGCCCACCCGAGGAGTTATTGACGACGGTGACTTAGCACCGTCGTCAATAACACAGTTATTGACGACGGCTGAACGAGTACCGTCGTCAATAAATTATTGACGACGGTCCCCGTCGTCTTTAACTTAATTCGGGCCCACCCGAGGAGTTATTGACGACGGTGTCCTAGCACCGTCGTCAATAACGGGACATATAACCCGTACGCGAGCCGGGAGGCGGCCAGTGCCGCCTCCCGACTCGCGCTGAGGTCTCGTCGCCGCCGCCCATCCCCGCCGGTCCCCGCCGCCGGTCTCCGCCGCCGGTCGCCGCTGCCGCCGGTCCCCGCCGCCCGAGGTAAGTCTCCCTCCCCCTCAGCTCCTCCTCGGTGGTGTTCCGGCTGCTCACATGTGAAGATACAAAAATAAATTTAAATGAGCCAACAGGTGGCTCCCAAATATACTTCAAAGAGAGGATAAAAAGATTGGTTGTTGCTTTATGCTCACCTGCCAATATGTGAGAAACACAACTGATTTGATAATGATGAATTTTGGGACAGGATTATATATATGGCCGTAGCAGGTCTTTGCACGCCGCATAGAACAGTGCAAGAGCATATAATGCCATTGAGTATGAGATAGTATATATGATATGTCACACCCGGTTTTTCCGAAGAACAACCAAGTGAATATCACATCTATGCCAGAATCATTTTCTCATACATGTGATGACAAATAGTGAAGCATCATTTATTACAAGCCAGGTGTCGAATATAAATAAGTCTTACATAGCCAATGTCTCGATGGACAATAATAAGTTCATCACAAGTAAATAAACTAGCAGCGGAATATTATTCTTGTGGGCTCCATTACAGGAGTTGCCCGGGGACTCCATGAACCTAGAAACCTTCTTCGGGTCCAAAGTCTTGATCATTATACACCACCTCATTATCTTGACCTGAGCAGCAATATAAACCAACAAATATACAAGGTTGAGTACCGATGGTACTCAGCAAGTGTGGGAAAGTTATGTCATGCATGGCTAGAACAAGGAGAGGTTGAACTCATGGTTAAAGCACTACGCAATCAATACCTATCACCTTAGCTTATTACGCACCTACATTACTACAAAGGTGAAATGGTCCCAAACCCCCATCCCATCATCATAACCATAACATCATTTCCAATGTTAAGCTCCCCGCTTAACATCCACAACCTCCAAGGTCACCATACTCTAATCATGAATAAGTCCAAGCCGCTCTTGACCGTGAGCACGGCTGTGATGACAGTTTTGACTCTGCAGAGTTTGCACCACTGTACCCACATGTAGTGATTTCATCCCCCGTTGTCGGGTGGACTAAAAGAACCTCCATTATGCCAGTGGCCACAACCACATTCACACTTCCCAGGTGTGTAGCCAGGAGATCACTACGAAGCCTTTACAAAGGGATTCCCGACGAGCGTGGGCCCACTGAGGTTTCACCCCTAACAGCATACAAGAGGCTCCAACCCCGCTGCAGTGGCCCCCTCTTGAGCCTTGCGGTTCATATGGTAGTCCACCTGACACCTATTCCCCGCACCATCCAACACACCCATACTACGCCGGGGATACACCTAATTAATTAGCCAAGCTGCCCCATCTCAGCATGTGGTTGGCACGGTAAAGCCAGGTTACATGCTCCATGAACCGGTCCTTAGGATCCAGGCAAGTACTAAACACAAACCCGAGTCTCGTGCACCAGCACCAACCAAAACATCCAACTTGCCTTGATCCCTGCCTCTACATAACTCACAATATCTCATTCAAGAGTATGGTAAAATAAACTGATGATCTCATATCCCAAATATCCCATTCTAAGCATGGCTAAGCATAAGCATGTAAATAAATGACATGATAAAATAAATCCCAACCCAAGCTACAAGGAAACAAGATAATGCAATTCTAGGGAAACTTCCTAGCATGGGTTTCATATTTCACTTGACAATGCAAATAATTCTATCTACACATCCTAGCATAGGATCAAAGTGGTCAAGGACACTTGCCTCCTTCCTGCTGCTCTTGGAATGGGTAGTCCTGATCTTGGAAAGGAAAAACTTGCTCTGGAGCAGGTTCTACTCATACCATCATACATAGCAAAAGAAAACAACAAGTCATAAGACATAGTTCACACTTCCACTTCACACAAACCACACATTCACATTTATGAAATCCATTCACAATCCTATGTGTTGTGGTTACTCTATGTGTGTTGATTTTGGCTTACATGCACTTTTAAACATGTGCATATGATTTATACTTTTGTATTCATATTCATGTTGGCATACCATATCTGAATTTCTAATTTAAATAAATCCCTTATATTTAATTGATACACATTTTTGCCACCAAGTATGCATAAAAGGTGTTTTCCTACTTCATATGTGTCTTCAAACCATCTACCAACCCTAAACTGAATTCTTTGGATTTTGGAAACTTCATTTATCATTTTCTAGTTATTTATACCTAGTTTGATATATTTTCAGATTTATTTCCTATGCCTAAATGTGCACTTTATTATGAAAATAGTAAGACACCTCATCTAAACAGAATAGGTTTTGGGTCTAAAATATTAAATAATATATTTTTGAACTTCTCTTCTGATGTAAACTATTTTACATTTATTTTACAAATTTTCAGAATTATTCTATACTTAAAAATGTGTCCCTATTACTAATAAATGTGAATAATCAATTAGACAGATTCATTTCAGCTAAAAATCTATTTTTAACTCACTCCAAAGTTTTCCAAGTGCTAGGAGAGTTTAAATTTGAATTTACAATGTGTTTGTCCCATCTTTTAAATTTTAAATACTAATCACATATTCAAATTCCTAAATTTAATATCATATAGGGTTAAAAGGTAAACTCACCCCACTACAGGGTCCAGAATATTATTTTAAGAATTTTCAGGGGTCTAGCTACACATAACAGAGGGGATTTTCCTAATTTTTATTAAGTCCAGGGGTCAAAACTGATTTTTTAAATGAATTTACATGATTTTCTGAACTTCCAGGGGCTAGATCAGAAGTTTTCGGGGCTAGCTCTTATTTTCCGAGAACCCTAGGGGGTAGCGCGTAAGAATCCCGGCCTTTATAACGCGGGGCTGACGTGGACCGTCCGATTTAAAACAGACGGCTGAGATTATAACATCGAACCGGTACGCGGGGATTTAAACTCTACCGTACGATTTAAAATAGACGGCGCACAAGCGGCCACGTCGCTCTGATCGAGCGCGGGCGGCGCTGCCCGGCGGCGCACGGCGGCGGGAGGCGGCGATCTCGCCGGAGAGTTTCGGATCTTCGTAAATTCTTCCTAGAACTGTGATTTTATGGCATAGATCGGTAGAGGGGAGGTCGGGGATCTCACCTCGGGGGTTTTCTTGAGCTCGGAGGTCCTGGAAAGCGATCGGCGACGAGGTACGAGGTGAATTCACGGCGAGGCTCGTCGGCGCTGTGTTTGAACCGCAAACCACCGAGTTTTCTGCACCTGCGAGGTTCCCCGGAGGCGGTGGATCAAGACCAGCGAGTTAGATCAGAATTCCCGAGCGTAGATCGAGCAGAATTCGCCGGAGAAGCTCGGGTTCTCACTGGAGAGAAAAACGGCGGATCGTGGGAAAAAACGGGACGATGCCGGGGTTTTTATAGACGGGGGAGGGCGGCGTGTTAGTTTAGATCGAGTAGGAGTCCTCCGGAACCAGAATTCAGGCGGAAATCCGGTCGGTTAAGATCGCACGCGCGCAGGGAACAGTCCGGGTTTCAGACGATCGGGGGTTAGGGATGACAGGTGGGTCCCGCCTGTCTGCGAGAGGGGGCGCGGGCGCGCGGCTGCGGGCTGGCTCGGGAGTTAGGTGGGCCGGCTGGTGGGTTTCGGCCCACTGGCCGGGAAGATTTGTTTTTTTCTTTTTCTTTTTTCTTTTTTATTTCTGTTTTGAGTTTAATTTGAATTCCAGTTTGAATTTGAATTTTTGCAACACATGCAACACGTCCAAAAATTTTTAAATTCCCCTCTTGACAGGATTTTGGGGTGTTACATTATAGTTATGTACAGATAAGTTTGGTTGACACTGAAGTTGCCATCTTCATATTTTCCTTCATATTTTCCGTTGCGAACGAGAGGCAGGCAGCCGAGCTCAGAGCTAGGGACGAGAGACAGGCAGCCGAGCTCCGGGCTAGGGACGAGTATCAACACTCGTACATGCTACAGCTGCAAGCTGCCATGCAGGTAAGTTCAGATCGTTGAACTCAACGTTTCTAATATATGAATGACATGTATAATAATTTACTTCATATTTGCAGGCTATGGCCACCGGACAGCCTGTTGTCTTTCCTCAGTGGGCGCCGCCACCGATACAGCTATCATAGGGGCCGACGTCAGAAGCACAGGTACAAAATTTCTCATAATAGCTGCAACTAGTTAAACTTGCTCAAATTTAGTTGAATTTGATCAAACTTACTCAAACATAGGGAAAACTAGTGAAACATCCTCAAACTGAGTAAAATATGGTACAACTTACTCAACCATAGTCAAATATGAGCAAACTTACTCAAACATAGCCAAAACTAGTTGAACTAGCTCAAACACAAACACTACTAGTCTATACTTCTCAAACTTAGTAAAATGTGAGCAAACTAACTCAAACATAGCCAAATCTAGCTAACTTGCTCAATTCTAACTTGTAATGAGTTTATTTAATCATATACTCATTTGTGAACTTCTAATTTGTCTAACTATACATGTACATCACAAGGATCGGCGACGCGGGCTCAGTAAACTTCATCCCCTCAGCAACTGGCATTTGGACGAGCGCGCGACGACTTCCTGGACTCCGGTGGCAGCGGTCGGGGTAGCGTAGGGTAGTGTGGCGTGCGTATAGTGTTTTTTTGCCTGTCTGCGATGTATTTTTGATTGCCTGTGATCTGGCCATCGAGCCAGGGCTGGCCTCGAAGCCAGGTGACACGACCCCATTGGTCCTGTCAAGCCAGGATCACGCTGAGGGGTGCTGCGTTGCACAGCACCGTATAACACACGTCAAAGGTACAAAGCGGAAGTGGAAGTTTATTACATAAACAGGTTTATGAACATGTTTACATCAAAATAAGTTTAGTCTACACTCGCGGGCGTAGACTACGCATCAAGTCACGTTCAGCCCTCGAACGTGTCCTTGCTAGCACACACGCACACTAACTCTGCGGCGTGCACGACTCCCACTCGACGGGGTTCCCCTCCTGGGGTTCCGTCTCCTCTTCGGGAGTCCCTTCCTCATAGGACCCTGCAAAAGCTTCAAACACAAGCAGTGAGCACGAAGGCTCAGCAAGTCTGACCCGTCTCACCTAAACATGGAACTTCTACATGAGGGTAATGGGTTACATGAGGTAAAAATCAGTTGCAAGGACTCGCCTAATTAGTAGAACCTTACTTTCAAATTTTAGCAGCAGGTTGTGGAGAACCTTACGCTAAGGCACATGAGAGAGCCGCAATCAAACAAGAAACACATTTCTCTCATGTACTTTGCCCAAAGTTGAAAAGAACTTTAGTTAGCTCTAAGCTACAGCATATCATTAACAATCAATGTCCAGCTTTCAATCAGCAACATTTTAACATGTAACTAGCCTGTTCTTTCTACGTCACGGTACAGTGAACAAGTGGTACTCACTGACCGTGAGGGACGGCGATTATAATCGATTTACACCTGCAGGGTTACCCGAACAACCCGTCACTTACGCCCGTACTCGATGTTGCCTACAACAACCATCACGGACGCCGTACGCAACTACCTTTCACCCGTCAGCCAAATATTGAACCGGTCCCATCGTCCCGAGCAAGAGGTCTCTGCACGCGCATCTCAGTGCCGCTAGCCGATTTACACCTCAAGCTCTCAACCTACCCTCTGAACGACGGGCAATGCCTCAATACCGAGCTACCCGAGTTACATCGGTTTCCCGGTTCCCATATAGCCGGTAGGTCTTCGGTACTGTTCAAGCTTGTTCAACAGGCCCGCACACGGCTCGGTCCTCAATCGACACAAGCGGAGCTACAGCACACAGGCCCCAAAGTCCTGCTACCCTTACCCTCTGCTTGGTCTCATTTTCTTGCCATGTGTTTCATGTGCTATCACTACCCGAGTCGAGTGCCTCTAGTCTATGCTCGCGAGTAGTTCCAACTACTCGACTTGTACCGAATCCTACCCTATCCTAGCAATGCAGTAGCTAACGGGGTTTGCAATCCTAAACCTAACCCATGTTTCTCTTGGCTATGCAGTGGGGCTTCCAAACAAGACTCTAATGCACAGAATAAAGGAAACAAGTATGTGCTCAAAACAATAAAAATTTTTAAAAAAGTTAATGCAAACCGGAGCTTGCCTTGCTGCTCTTGGTCGTAGGCTAGCTGCTCCTCCGGAGTAACGAAGTCTAGGACTTCGGGTTCCTCCTCGACCTTAGCGACTACATGATAGAAACAATACATGTATTAATTTAATGCATTTGTATTAGGTTTAAAGTTGTGAAGTCTATAACTTTTGCTAGACAGACCTAATGACTGTGACACTTTTATTGTGGCTTGGTTACAACCTAAACAAAGAATTGGTCAAGTTTTATTTGCAGCAAAGCTCAATTGAGCCCTCCACAATTAATTATGTCCTTGATCTTAATTGGAACTCTTAGGGTGTTCTAGGAATTTTCATGAAGCAAACTATGACTTTCTGAAAACTAGATTTTCAGAGGGTTCTAATGCAGTTGGTCTCACTTAATTTGAAGGTTCCTAGCTAAAGATATGAGCAAACCAATTTCAGAGAAAATTCTGAAAATGTTTCTGGACATTTTCTATTTTCTCTGGAACAGTTTCACTAATCACACCATTAGGTGGATTAAATGAGCTCCAATGGGTCTGAAATTTTTATGATAGTTTAAGGATATTTTGTGAACATCCCAGCAAAATTTCAGGATTTTCCTCCAAAAGATTCTCCAGTTAAAATTCCAAACAGTTTAAAATTTGAGGAATTAATTCTGGAGAAATAAGGGTTTTCATAAAGTGAAACTTGATTTGCTGGAAAGTTCTCAGAGAGCTGAATCCAACAAAATTTGGTTCACTCGATTTGGAGCTTTCTAGCCAAAGTTATGAGGATTTGAAGTTTGAACTGAAACTGAAATTCGGGGAAAAGTTTAAATTCCTGCTCGTGGGCCCCGCACACAGTGCGTCGTCTCCCTCCTCACGCCAACTGCACGGTGGCGGCGATCTCCGGCGACCCTCGCCGGAACTGAGTTCTCGGCCACCCCCCCCCCCCCCGGCCCGAAACTCGCCGCCTGCCCCTTTACCGACCCTCTGGACCCGATGGTGGGGTCGCCGGCCGCCGGTGATGACCGGAAACCCGTGCGCACCGGTGACAGCACCTGCTAGGGTTCCGGTGAGATCGGTCCCGCTCTCCCGTGCACCAAATCGACCGGGAATTGGTCGGAGAGCATCGGTAGAGCGTGGGAAACACGAACCCGGGCTGGGTGGAAGCTAGGAATACCGGCAACTATGCTCTCGACGGTGAGCCAAGGTGTTTAGCCATGGCGGCGGGGAAAACAGCCATATCATGGCCGATTCTCGATGGTTTTCTCTAATTCCAGTTCGAGCGTGGGAGCTATCGTGCGTAGAAGCTACTAGGTAACGAGCTCGTCCAACCCTCGTGTATAGAGCCAAATTTCACCCGAAGGTGAGCTCGGCCCTTATGAACTGATCACGAGTAAACTTGGAAATTCTTGGCCGAGGTTTGATCAATCGCCAAACGGCTTTCGGCTACTCCATCTACATACAATCACGCACCTTTCTTGTGTAGAGAAGAGGACGTGACAGCGGCTGTGTTGTGCTGTCCACGAGAGCCCGATTGGCGGCGATGCTCGGCTCGCCGGAGAAACGGCTCGTACAGCTCGAGGATGCTTGCTCACTGGACAACACGGGGTCTAGGAGGCTGCTCACGATCTCTTGGTGCCAGTTTGCTGTGGAGGAGGCTGTGCTCGCGAGTGATCGGGCTTGATCAAACGTAAGCTCGGGCGGCGGCGATGGCAGTGGAAGAACAGGTCGCGCACGTTGGCAGCTCGGGGAATGGGTGATCGAAGCACGCCGGGGAGGGGATAAGTAGCCCGGCGACTGGTCTCCGGCTTGGGGCGCGCAGCAGGAGCTGGCGCCGGCTGCCCCACGGTGGCGCGCGCACACTTCACCCGGGAACCGATTGAGCTGTGTTTCAGTCGGTTTGTGTTGAAGTAGAGGCTGACATGTGGGTCCCACTCCCCATTTTAACCTCTGAAATTTACTCCTAATCACTGTTGTAAACAGTGAACCCCATACTACCCCTGGCAATTCAAATTATTCACCCATGAGCCATTTGAATTGATCAAAGTTCAAATGAGGTTTGGTTTGAATGAATTTCAGCACAAGTTCAGTTTGAAATTCAAATAAAGTTTGAATTTCTCCCACTTAGCCCATGTCAAGATCAACTCCAAATGGAGTGAAAATTGGTGTGTGAGCTCACAAAAATGTGCTGAGTAAGAATATGCCTCCCACTTTTAAATTCATGTGGTGAAAACAGTTTGAATTTGAATATGGTTGCAAACTGCCCTATTCCTAACTATACCCAAAATGACCTCAAAAAGGTTTTGAATTTGGGTGAAACTTGGCATGGACATCCTTAATAAAGTGTAGGAGTTTTTCATATGTCCAGCCCATCTATATCACATGTGTGAAATACCACTTTGGCAATGTGTGAGTTTGTTTTCTAATGAGCATGTTGATAATTGTTACTTGCTCTTCATTTGTGTTCATCATCCTTCCTCAAATGAGGTGTGTGGTGTGGTGATGAACACTGCAATTGTGTGTCAAAAACTGAGGCCCTTACACCAGGGCAGGATGTTCTGTTTTTTAAAAAAAATTAAAAGCTTATTGACGACAGTTTCTGGTATCTGGCCGTCGTCAATAAGCCATTAGTATTGACGATGGCCAGGTACCAGAAACCGTCGTCAATAAGCCATTGTTATTGACGACGGCCAAAAACTTGGCCATCATCAATAAGCCATCGTTATTGACGACGGTAACAACCCTGGCCGTCGTCAATAAGCTTAATGACGACTAATAATTGACGACAGCAATAAACCGTCATCTATAACGTTTTACCATCGTCAATAAGTTATTGACGACGGTACTTTGCTTATTGACGACGGTTTTCGGCCGTCGTCTATTGTCCGGATTCCTGTAGTGGGGTGTGTCCTGATTCGAATCACCGTCCCTCGCGGTTATTGAGTACCACTTGTTCACCGAGTTGTGATGTAGTAACTATTTCCATATGAATTGAGACGAATCATTGCTGTTCTGAAATTCATAAATTCATTGTATTGCAACCATGTTTGCTATAGATGTAGAGCTCCCTAAATTTATATTCCACTTTGGGCAAAACAACATCGGCATGAAGCGTTTCTAGTTTGATTGTGGATTTCTGATGTTGGGAGGCTCAGGGCATATGAAATTTCTGCTGTAAACCTGCTAATAAGGATGTACTTTTAGGCAAGTCCCTAATGCAATAGCTGCTGTCCTACTTTATAGATTCCTGCATATAGAGTTCTTATTTAGTGTAGACGATTAAGCCTCGCTGAGATTTCGAGCTCAGGGTTGCAGTATTAGTGTCTTGCAGGTTGTATTATTTTTGCTATGAAGACGGTTTTTTGGTTGGACATCAGACCCCACGGGTCGTATAACTCACCGAAACCTTGCCGCTGCCTACACTATTTTTGGAGCTAGTAAGAAACGTCCGCCGGCTGGACGTCTTCTCTTTTGCGTAGCTAGGATCGAGAGTGCATGTTTACGTATATTCCACTGCATGTACCTTCGAGGTGCATTATGTTGTAAATGATATTATTTTGAGAAATAAAAGACTTTGTATGTTTCTGATTTCTTTTCATGTATGCTGCTGGGTGCCGTATCGCACGACACCACCCAATGATTCCTAGAGGGTGGACCCGGAGGGGTTCCCCACAGATGTGGTATCAGAGTCGCATTGGGAATAGCATGCATGAAAAGAGTCTATTTTCAAAAACTTAAAGGTATATGAGTCGGAAACAAATAGTAAGCCCGAATAAGGACTATAATAGCATAGTTACTTAAGGTGGCAAACAGACTTGTGTTAATATTTGGTATTTCAGTTATGTAACGATGCACCTACGTGGAGGTAAGAATGGTAAGGAACACCGAAAGCTGATCATTTTCGGTTGGCTCCCCTGATGAGGAAAGTTGTTCAGGAAAGATCTCACAGCTTGGTGTGAGACGTCAATATGATACCTCTTGAACTCTTCATGTTCCTGAGCTCATATGCAACGCTGGTCCCTGGCGTGCCTTAGGCAAGAAAGTGGAAACCCCATCATGTGGTCAGTAACATGATAGTGTGTTCCTCTGAAATTAGCCTAGAAGGACATGCGCAGCGCTCGCCATCGGCGTGCCTTGTTGGCAGTAGGTGGTATCCGTCGGGTTGATGAAATTCCCGTCTATGTCTACTCGTACACGCTCTGTTCGAGTCCCACATCGTGTGGTGTGAAAATGCGACCATGTACCTTGAGACGTGACATGAGTCAAGGACGACCTGTATGGCAATGATACGGGGCGTATGTTTTTAGTATGATATGGACCTGTCTGTAATGATAAACCATTGTGTGCTTCATTATTGAGTGGTTTTATGCAGGTACTTTGACCACGTTAGCACATTGCGTTTAAAAAACATTTTTGAGTGACCGTTTCTAGTGCCACAACTTGAGACGTATATGCCGGTATAACGCCAGTTAGGATTTTTGAATTGGTGATGAAACATAGTACCGAGATGTGTTCTTAATTTCATAAAATGGATGTTTTCAAAGAAAAGAGTCAATTTGGAGTTTAGGATTCAGTTAGTGGATATTAAACTACTAAATTGATCTAAGAATCAATTGGGAGTAAAGGTTCTGTCGTAGTGTGAGCTGCGACACTCCTCCCGGCTTGCTCAGAAGCAGCCTGCGAGGTTCTTTTTTTCGGAGGGGGCTTGGCGCCCTTCACGACCTGAGCTCGTGGAAGCGGATGAACACGAGGATTTACGTGGTTTGGGCCACCGGAGCATAATACCCTACGTCCACGGGTGTGCTTGTTATATTGCATTAGCACGAGCGCTTGTGCGTTGTGAGGCCTTGAGTGTGGGGAGTCGGAACCCTTTGCAGGGTGGTGTGGCGGACCGGGATCCGCGCATCCAGGATCGCAGAGGGTGGTGCCGCACGATGCGACACCCGACAGCACACGTCATAAGGACACAATATATTACATGAGAAAAACAAACTGAACTGTACAAACAGGTACAACTTCAGTACAAACTAATATTTATTTTACACAGCGGAAGTCTACTCTGTACAACTCACGCCCGCCTATCTAGCAAAAGTTGGTTGCCCAGCCCTAGGGCAACCCACACTAGCTGCACGTCTCAGCTCAGCGCGGCGTGTACGGCTCCCACTCAGCCGTGGTCCCCGACGGAGGGTAACCCTCGCCGGTGGACTCGTACTCCGAATCCGTGGGTGGCTCCTCACCTAAAAAACACTTAAGCCACAACCGTGAGCACGATGGCTCAACAAGACTTAACCGACTCCCTAAGCATGAAACTCTACATGAAGTGTATAAGGAACATAGATTAGTATCATTGCCGCAATTGGACACGCCTACAAGTTCACCCTTAATTCATCTTTTAGCAATAAGTTAACAGTTCAGAAATCTGAAATTTAATAAGCAACATTTGGTGGCACACATGTAGCAATACAATTATATCAATCAGCAATGTTGAACCATCATATTTCATACATTAGCCTACGTCACGACTCAGTGACCAAGTGGTACTCTTCACCACGAGGGACGGCGAATCGACTCGATATACACATGCAGGGAAACCCAAAGAACACGTCACGTACGCCCACCCGTGGAGCTGCACAACACGCTCACTCGATGTCGTACGGGACAACCTTTCACCCAACAGCCCAAACGTCAAACCGGTCGCACCAAAATGGATAGGAGGTTCCCTACACGGAGCATCTCTCTATGCCCGTTAGCAGATTTCCACCTTGCTGCCCTCAACCTACACCTATAAATCGGTGTGCTATGCCTCGACGCCCGGAGGTTTAGGCTACATCGGTTTATCGGGGCCCATATATCCGATATGCCTTCGGTACGTTCAAACTTGATCAGTGTGGGCCGCACACGGATCGGTCCTCAATCGACACGGACAGGGCTGCGCACACAAGACTCCCTCTTGCTGCGCCCTAACCCCTGCCAAGTCTCATTTTCCTTACTAAGGGTGATCTCACATCACTCGAACCAATCCCATGTGTCCCAAGCCTAACTCGCGAGTAGATTCCAACTACTCGACTTGTACCGAAGTCCTATGAATCATTAAGCATAGCTTGTCTACTCGAGGTCTTAGACCCTACCCTCACTCTTATGGAAAAATTCTGGTTATGCAAGTAGGGTTCCATTCATCCTACACCTAATGCACATCCACACTTCATTCTAAATGTTCATAAAGCAAAACTTGAAAATTAGTTTAATGCAAACCGGGGCTTGCCTTGTTGCTCCTGGTCAGGGGTTAGTTCCTCTTTCGGAAGTAGGAAGTCGAGTACCTCCGGAGCTTCCTCGCCTTCAGCGACTACACGTTAATGAAACACTACATGTTAATGATGTGCACATAAGTTTATTGTAATGGTTCTTCTATTAGTTCTAATAACAAGTTTCTAACAACTGGAACTCTGTTCAAGAATTTAAAATGAAACTGGGGCTAGTGGTTTGGGTTTGGACCTAAGCACCTCGGTCTGAGACTATTGTCTTGAGTACACCATGCAGGCAGAGAATCCTGGCAATATATAACTCCGCATATCTGTTGGCATGGAAATGTGTATGCACGGGAATGAAGTGAGCTGACTTGGTTAGTCGGTCAACGATCACCCAAATGGAATCATGCTTGTTGGATGTTAGGGGTAATCCCACAATGAAATCCATGCTCACATCCTCCCATTTCCATGCTGGGATCTTCAGGGGTTGCAACAGCCCTGATTTCCTCATATGATCCGCCTTCACTCGTCTACACGTATCACACTCGGATACGTACTTCGCTACCTCCCGCTTTATCCGTGTCCACCAAAATTTCTTTTTCAAATCTTGGTACATTTTGTTGCTGCCCGGATGAATGGAGTATTTAGACAAGTGAGCTTCATCGAGGATCTTTTTCCTCAACTCCATATCCCGAGGTACGACTATGCGGTCATTGAACTATAGCGTCCCCTCCTCATCTTTCCGGAAACACTTGATCTCTCCATTGTCTATCCGTCTCCGGAGATATGCCATGCCCTTATCAATCTTCTGAGCTGCAATGATGTCCTCCCTAATAGTAGGGATGAGGGCAAGGTTGTAAAGCGATCCATAAGGAACCAAGTATAAACTCGGCTCTTCCTCCTCCATCGGTGTAATGGTGAGGTGATGGACATGTGATTTCCGACTCAGCGCGTCGGCAACCATATTCGCCTTGCCGGGGTGGTAGTGAATCTCAATTTCATAATCTTTGATCAGTTCTAACCACCTCCTTTGCCTCATGTTCAGCTCCTTCTGGGTGATAATGTATTTCAAGCTCTTGTGGTCGGTGTAGAGATGCACTAGATTCCCCAGGAGATAGTGCCTCCACATTTTTAGCGCCAAAACCACTGCAGCAAGCTCAAGATCATGAGTCGGATAGTGCTGCTCATGGTTCCGAAGTTGGCGTGAGCCATACGCGACCACACGTCCTTATTACATCAACACGCAGCCGAGCCCAATACCGTACGCGTCACAATACACGTCGAAGGGCTTTGTTGTATCCGGCTGAGCTAAGACCGGGGCTGTTGTGAGATGCTTCACCAATGCTTCGAACGCTCCTTCACACGCCGTGTTCCAAGCGTACTTCGTCCCTTTCTTCAGCAATTCTGTCATTGGTTTAGCGAGCTTGGAGAAGCTTGGAATGAATCTCCGATAGTATCCCGCTAACCCGAGGAAGCTTCTGACTTCATGGACTGAAGTGGGGGCTTTCCATTTCAGCACTTGCTCTATTTTGCTTGGGTCAACCGCAATGCCTTCTGCTGAGATGATATGTCCCAAGAATGGCACTTGGCTGATCCAAAACTCGCATTTACTGAACTTGGCGTAGAGCTTGTGGTCTCGCAATCGTTGAAGAACGATCCACAAGTGTTCGGCATGTTCGGCTTCTGTCTTGGAGTAAACCAAGATATCATCGATGAACACTACCACGAACTTGTCCAGCTCCGGCATGAACACCGAGTTCATTAGATACATGAAATGAGCTGGAGCGTTTGTGAGACCAAAGGACATGATGATATATTCATATAATCCGTATCTCGTCGAGAATGCCGTCTTCGGGACATCCTCCGCCCGGATCTTTATCTGGTGATATACAGAGCGAAGGTCCATCTTGGAGAACACACTTTCACCCACAAGTTGATCAAACAATATGTCGATCCGGGGCAGTGGGTACTTATTCTTGATGGTGACGGTGTTGAGTGGCCGGTAATCCACACACAGCCTCAAGGTTTCATCCTTCTTTTTAACAAACAGCGCCGAGCATCCCGAAGGTGAGGAACTCGTCCTAATGAAACCCTTGCTAAACAGATCATTGAGCTGTTCTTTCAGCTCAGCCAGCTCATTTGGAGCCATTTTGTATGGCCTCCGTGATATGGGTGTCGTCCCGGGTGCAATTTCAATCTTGAACTCGACCTCCCGCTCAGGTGGCATGCCCGGAAGATCATCCAGGAACACGTCGGGGTACTCCCGGACTACGGGGATGTCCTCTAACTTGAGAGCTTCAGTTATTAATTGCTGAAATTTCCCGGACTGGCGTGTCTAACACCATGGAATGTGGACGGTGAAATGGAGAGTTGAAATGAACCGTCGGTGTCCGAGTCTCCAGGACAGCGCCATGGTATTGTAGCCATGACATCCCTAAGATTGCATCAATCTTTTGCCCCATAAGGATTATCAAGGTAGTGGGATATAGTTTCCCACCTAAGCACAACGGTGCCTTTGGGATCATCATATTTGCCGAGATCTTCCCTCCTGGTGAGCAGATCATATAGGTGCAGTCGGTTGGGAAGACCTGCATTTGATGCTTAGCCACATAGGATGCACTTATAAAGCTGTGGGTTGCACCAGAATCAAAAAGTATGATGATGGCTTCATTGTTGAGAGTAAACGTACCCGCCAGCACGTTGTCTCCCTCTGGGTTTTAAGCCATCTTAAGGTGCGTTTTAGTCCTGGAAGTCTACAACAAAGTTGTAGGATACTCAAATACCTTTCCAGAACTATATACCACACCTCCCTGGGCTAAAAGACCTGTGAGTTAGGCCCTGTTGAAGATCAGCAACTTGCTGCCCAAAACAGAGCACTCTGTTTTTCAGTCATTTGGAACTACACTCCTCATTATCCAAATTTTCTACCCAACCAGGGTCCTAGATGTTGAACCTAGTGATTTTAATTCCTTGTTATCATCATTTTTCATGCATATTCCTATAATATCTCGGTACTATGTTCCTCACAAAAGAAAATCCTAACCGGATTATACCGGCATATACGTCTCAAGTGTGGCACTAAATGGTCTCTCGCACACGTTTACTACACGGATACATACGTGGTTAGTACCTGCAGAAGACCACACAATAATGGTGCACTCAATGGTTGTTTTCATTTCAGGCAGGATTCATATGTAAAAGTAAATACAAACGCCCGTATCATTGCCATACGGCCGTCCTTGAGTTAGGTCACGTCTCAAGGTACGTGATCGTGTTTCAACACCACACGACGGGGAACCCGAGTATGTCATGAACGGGTCGTCACGGTTGGGAATGTTATCAACCCAACAGATACCACCTACTGCCCTGCAGGGCACGCCGTTGGCAAGCGCTGCGTATGTCCTCCGGGGCTATTTCCAGACGAACACACTCTCGCGTTACTGACCACGCGATGGGGTCTCCACTTACTTGCCTAGTGCACGCTAGGGATCAGCATTTCATATGAACTCAGGAACATGAAGATTCCAAGAGTTTCATATTGACGTCTCACACCAAGCTGTGAGACCTATCCCTGAACCACGTTCCTTGTCAGGGGAGCTAACCGAAATTGAACCGCTTTCGGTGGCGTTCCTTACCAATCTTACCAGAGCGTAGGTGCGTCGTAACATAATTAAAATTCAGAATTATAACACATAGGTTAGTCTTTGCCACTTTAAGTAACTATGCTAGTATAGTCCTTACTTGGGCAACTACCGAATACTCACCGTAATCCTAAGTTTTCCCATAATGCAGTCCTTAAGTACTGTGTCATCCCCAATACAGCTCTGATACCAGGCTGTGGCGGACCGGGATCCGCGCATCCAGGATCGCAGAGGGTGGTGCCGCACGATGCGACACCCAAAAGCACACGTCATAAGGACATAATATATTACATGGGAAAAACAAACTGAACTGTACAAACAGGTACAACTTCAGTACAAACTAATATTTATTTTACACAGCGGAAGTCTACTCTGTACAACTCACGCCCGCCTATCTAGCAAAAGTTGGTTGCCCAGCCCTAGGGCAACCCACACTAGCTGCACGTCTCAGCTCAGCGCGGCGTGTACGGCTCCCACTCAGCCGTGGTCCCCGACGGAGGGTAACCCTCGCCGGTGGACTCGTACTCCGAATCCGTGGGTGGTTCCTCACCTGAAAAACACTTAAGCCGCAACCGGGAGCACGATGGCTCAACAAGACTTAACCGACTCCCTAAGCATGAAACTCTACATGAAGTGTATAAGGAACATAGGTTAGTATCATTGCCGCAATTGGACACGCCTACATGTTCACCCTTAATTCATCTTTTAGCAACAAGTTAACAGTTCAGGAATCTGAAATTTAATAAGCAATATTTGGTGGCACACATGTAGCAATACAATTATATCAATCAGCAATATTGAACCATCATATTTCATACATTAGCCTACGTCATGACTCAGTGACCAAGTGGTACTCTTCACCGTGAGGGACGGCGAATCGACTCGATATACACCTGCAGGGAAACCCAAAGAGCACGTCACGTACGCCCACCCGTGGAGCTGCACAGCACGCTCACTCGATGTCGTACGGGACAACCTTTCACCCAACAGCCCAAACGTCGAACCGGTCGCACAGAAACGGACAGGAGGTTCCCTACACGGAGCATCTCTCTATGCCCGTTAGCAGATTTCCACCTTGCTGCCCTCAACCTACACCTATAAATCGGTGTGCTATGCCTCGACGCCCGGAGGTTTAGGCTACATCGGTTTATCGGGGCCCATATATCTGATATGCCTTCGGTACGTTCAAACTTGATCAGCGTGGGCCGCACACGGATTGGTCCTCAATCGACACGGACAGGGCTGCGCACACAAGACTCCCTCTTGCTGCGCCCTAACCCCTGCCAAGTCTCATTTTCCTTACTAAGGGTGATCTCACATCACTCGAACCAATCCCGTGTGTCCCAAGCCTAACTCGCGAGTAGATTCCAACTACTCAACTTGTACCGAAGTCCTATGAATCATTAAGCATAGCTTGTCTACTCGAGGTCTTAGACCCTACCCTCACTATTATGGAAAAATTCTGGTTATGCAAGTGGGGTTCCATTCATGCTACACCTAATGCACATCCACACTTCATACTAAATGTTCATAAAGCAAAACTTGAAAATTAGCTTAATGCAAACCGGGGCTTGCCTTGTTGCTGCTGGTCAGGGGTTAGTTCCTCTTCCAGAAGTAGGAAGTCGAGTACCTCCGGTGCTTCCTCGCCTTCAGCGACTACACGTTAATGAAACACTACATGTTAATGATGTGCACATAAGTTTATTGTAATGCTTCTGCTATTAGTTCTAATAACAAGTTTCTAACAACTGGAACTCTGTTCAAGAATTTAAAATGAAACTGGGGCTAGTGGTTTGGGTTTGGACCTAAGCACATGGTTATCCCCCCCTCTTCCACATTGATCACCTCAAGTGGTTAAACAGAGCAGGGGTGATCCACAGCTCCAATGGAGCCGAGAATTTTTGTGTGAGTTCCTTGTCACAAGACAAATCTCTGGATCAAACTTTAGCACTTTTCATTGAGTGGTTTGTCCAGAATAATTCTTTTAGCAAATAAGCAAAGAAGAATTAATTCTGAGGTAACACCCCTGTTCATGCCCAACTTAGTGAACTACAATTTCAATTATAGCTCATAGAGTTTGCATGAATTTTCCTAGCATTTTTGGAGCTAAGATTTGCCCAGGACTGAATTTCCAAGTTTTGGAAATTCTCTAAAAATGTCTCTGTATTCAAATGAACACAGCACCTTCAAATTCTGAAACTTTTACAGGGGTTCACTAACATCCTATAGAGCATTCTGGCAAAATGTGGGGATTTTTGGATGAACCAATCTCCCTCAAAAATTCTTTTGCTGAAAAGCTTTAAAGAATTTTCCAGAATTAATTAATGGGTTTCATACAAATTGGGTTGTATATTTGGATAGCGCTAGGCAAGATGAATCCAACCCAATTTGAATCACTAAATTTTGATCTTCCTAGCAAAAGTTATGATGCCCTAAAGTTTGGGGAAATTCTGGAATTCGAATTAACTGGGAAAAGTTCAAATTCCTGACAGCGGGCCCGGCCCCCACGTGTCACCACCTCGGCTACGCCACATGGGGCCACAGGACTGTTCTCCGCGTGGTCACAGCTGATCCGGTGCAACAGAAAATCCCCACGCTGTGCATCGAGCGACTGACGAGCGGGCCCGGCCGGCTCGTCTTCTTCCTCGCGCCAGCCCCTTTTCCCGCGCCGCCCTCTCGCCGGCACCCCTCTGAAGCTCGCCGGACCTAGATTCCCAACCGCCTCTCGGCCGGAAACTCGCCGCCTGGGCCTAATTTCGTGCGCTGAACACGATGGCACCAACTGCTCCTGCCGGCGGTGGCCCTAACATAGCCGGCGACGATGCAGCGGCTCTGGATCACTTCGGCTATGTCACCCGGCCAACTTAGCCCGCCAACACCTCGGTGGAAGGGCTCTACAGCACCGGGGAATCTCAGGGAAGGTCGACAAGGCCATGCAATGGCTCGGGGAGAGCTCTAACCTAGCCGTCACCGTGAGCCCGACCCTTCCCGCCATAACCGCGGTTGGAAAACCGGGAAATACGCCGGCTAAAGCCAAAATTAAGCTGGGGTTGCGAAGCAAACTTGGGCGCCATCAAGTATAGCTCCTGTGAGTGCAGTATGACGTGCTCTAAGCATGTATACGTCGGGAATTTGCGGTTTTCTTACCAGAAGGTGGTTCTACACCGGCCGGAAGTGTTTTGCGAAATTCACTGGCGATGATCGGTCACTGGTTCTAGGCTTTGGGGTTGAGCAGCGTGGAGCCTGGGCGCGTCCAAAACCGCTCCTTCTTGGTCGTGACAAGCCCTCTGCCGAGCTGCCCACGGGAGCACCTCTGCTCAGTTCTTCCCGTCCGCCGCGAAGAACGCCGTTTGCTGTGGGGGCTCAGCTCGACTAGAACTGGTGCGGGGAGGTCGTGGGAGGTCTGGGGGTGCTGGTTTGCTGAGTTGCCGATGTTTGTACGCGAGAGGAAATCGCTCCCGAGCGACTTGATCACAGCGGCGGCTCCTCGGCGTTCTGTCATGCGAGAGGACGGTGGCTGGGGATCGGCTCATTGCTGTGGCAAGCTGGGGCACGGCTGGGAGTTACTGCGCCCCCACGAGGAGCTCGCTAGCGCGCGAGGGGAGAGCAGGAGCTGTCACCCGGTGCTCCTTGGTGAGTCTCGGTGGAACCTCGGCTCCGTTCCGAGTGCAAAACTTAGCCCCTAAGGCTATTGATCTTTGTACAATTTTAACCTCTCCAATGACATGTGGGTCCCACCAGTCAGTCCCCTATCCCTCAAAAGATCTCCAAAAACTTGGCAAGTGATGAATTCAAATGTTTGGAGTCTCAAACTGGGCTACATTTGTATGGTTGGGCAAATTTCCCCCAATCCCAAATGTATATTTGAATTCTTTGCACATTTGGATCCTTTTTGGAAAAAAATGGGTAGTAAACCTTTTCAAAAATTTCTGAAACTTTGCCTACCCACTAATTTAGACCTAAGGAACCCAAATATGCACTTGATTCTTGTGTTAGCTGCTGCAACCATGAGTTTGAATACAACAGTTTTGAATCACCATTATGTCCTCCCCTCATTTGGATTTTGAGTTAGACATCAGTTCAAATTCTGCTTTTCAAACCCTCCCATTGTACTTGAGTACCTCAACTCAGTGGTCTCAATCCAACTTGGGTCCAAATATGTGAATGACTCTAAGTTGGTTTTAGAATCACCTCTCATGTGTTACACATGTGTGGAGAGTTTGAACCATCACCCTTTTGATGGAGGTTCTTGCTCTTCACAATATATTCACAACATATCCACAACAAAACTGTGGTGTTATGAGGTGATGAAAAAGTTTTTGCACGTCCCTTTTCTTGGGCTTTTATAGGTGGTCACCCCGGTCCTTTTATAGTTGAAGGCCGGGGTGATTACAATGAGGCTTGGGGCCTGACAGGTGGCCCCAATGCTTTGAGTATCCTATACACGATCTAGGGCTTCCTGCTCTGAGTAGAGTCGCCGGTGGGGGAGTTAAGTCCCTCCGTCCGGTGCGTTGAGCGCCATTTACCGTGTGTCAGGTGATGATGAAGACGACGTCTTGTCGCCGCGCCTCTTCGCCCTGCCTGGGCGGCTGCGTGCCGTTGGGCGGCACTGTTCTACTGTCATGCCTCTCTGTCCTGTCTTGTCACCGTTATGGCGAACGGGCAAGGGACGGAGGCGTGTGCCATGTGCCATGCTTCTAGGGAAGGCGCGAGTCTTGAATGCGAAGACTGACAGTGCACTTCCTTCTTGACTTCGTCGACCCACTGCCCACAACAGATCGTGGGGAATGTGGTGGCTCTGGAGCCCTTACCAACGTGCTTGGTGTCTGGGGACACGTGGCGGCTCTAGACCTTACCTCAGTGAGGAGGCCCTGACCGGAGCCCGGGACACGTGTCAGCACCGGAGCTGTCTTTAGTGGGGAGACAGCTCGGAGCCAGGGGACACGTGTCAGCTCCGGATCCCTCCTCAGCGGGGAGGCTCAGGTTGGAGCTCAGGACACGTGTCAGCCCCGGTGCTGTCCACTTCAGGGAGGTGACTCGGAGCCGGGGACACGTAGCAGCCCTGGACCTGTCCTCAGCGGGGAGGCTCAGGCCGGGACTCGGGACACGTGCCAGCCCCGGATCTCGGGCGCACGCGGTAGCCCTAGGGTTTACCATGGGCCCCCGGGTGCGTGGCCCTTGTTGGGGCCTGCCTCAGAAGGGAGGTGGGGCCCATGCTGTCTTTTACCCACTACACGGGGGTACCCGGTTTGCAGAGTACCAACAGGTTCCTTCTCAAACATTTAGAAACAGCTTCCCCTGTTTCCAGAAGAAATTTTGCTGGAATTAAACAGGACATAACTTCCGTTAGATTGAACCAAAGGAAATGTGTGACACATTTCTGGAAAGGTTTTGAAATCTTCTACAATTTTTCTGTAGAATTCCAGAATCAGCTTCCAAGGGGATGAAAAACTCAGAGTGTGAACTGTCCAGAAAACAGGGCAGACAAAAATACTCTCTGGAGTTTACTGTAATTCAACCATAACTTCATGTAGAAAAATATCTAAGGGTCATGTAAGATACCGTTGGAAAGTGCATGATATGTGCTACAACTTTGTAGTTCAATGTTTTCCCAGATTTGAGGCCGAAATAGTTGGAATTTTGTGAACAAAACAGCCACTTGCAAAGGAGGTGCTGTCAAAAATGTTCCAGATTTTTGTCAACTTTGAAATATCATAAAGTTCAATCCAGAACTGATATGAGGGAAAATGAGTACAAGTTGGAAAGATATTAAAGTTCCCTGTAACTTTGATATTCAACTGGAGAAATTAAATTGCCAGTTTCATATTCAAATTCGGGATTTAGTGGAAACTGGTCATATCTGAGCAGAGGGTTGCTCAACACCAATCTGTTTAGGACTTGTTGTGGACATGAAGGTTTTACACTTCTATAAGTTCCATAACCTATTCTTTAGTATCTTCCATCATTCCTTGCTGTTGGTTTATGTGTTTGACAAGCTTGATCAATCATTGGTTATATTCCAGAATTGTCAAAATTCTTGTTCACGTTCATGTATGCTGCACTGTTGATGTGACGCTTTTACGGTTAAAAGTTTCGAGTTCACGTTAGGTGCAATGTTGGAGATTAACCGTAATTTGCTCACTCTTGCAGTATGGATCACACTCATTCTGGGTGTGAGGTTGGTGGTTCCAGTCATGAAGGAAATGATTCATCGCAGCGATGATCACCGCCATCATCAACCGGATTGGCGGAGGTGTTGGATAAAATGGCCGAGTCTCTTGACATGTTGGTGCAGGAAGGCATCCGAAAGGAGACACTACAGCGTAATCCCGCACTGAACACTTATTTGGATTTTCTAGCAAGACAACCACCGGTATTCTCGGAAGCTAAAGAAGCCTTGGAGGCAGATAATTGGCTCCGGGTGATTCAATCTAAATTGGAAATGCTTCAGTGTGGTGAATATGAGAAGGATTTATTTGCCGCTCAGCATGTTCATGGATCCTCTGGGGCTTGGTGGTCTGAGTATCTTGCTACCATCGCTGAAGGTCATCATGTGACTTGGACTGAGTTCCGTGATGCTTTCCATGCACGTCATATCTGTACGGGGATCATTCAAACCTGAATTGAAGAGTTCTATGAACTCAAGCAAGAAGGGATGGGTGTTATGGAGTACTTCACATAATTTAACCATTTAGTACAATATGCATCCGCTTATATAGACATAGAAACGATTAAGTGTCATTACTTCTTCCGAGGCCTCAATGTGGAGCTTCGGGCAAAATATTCAATTGAGGAAATTATATCGAGTTAGTCAATGCCGCTATGATTCAAGAAAAGGCTGAACTCCAGTTTAAGGAGAGTATGAGGAAGAGAAGCCTATCACCGGAAAGTATGGATAACTATCCTCAGAAACAACCGGCGATATATTGCTTTCCGTCCGGGTTGGAAATTCAGTCTTTTGAAGGACCCCTGCAGATCCGATTCCGTCCATATCCAACCCTGGATGTTCAGCCACTGCTGCTGCAGCAGCAAAGGAGTATTTGTGCACTCCCACCTCAACAAAGTGCATAAGTATATCAACCACTTCCATCTTGTGAAGATCCTGAGCTCGCATCGTACGGTACTTGTAGCGATGTGGGGCATATCCCTCAGGAGTGGCATGTGACCAAGCAAAGCAGCAGTAACATATTGTATCAAGCTGCAAAGAAATTCCATGGTCAGCCAAGGAGGACAGCACTGAAAGTGGGAAACGTGAACTATATGGTAGTTGAGGATGTCCCCGTGGGAGAACCCGTTTTTGTGGGTATGTTCAGACTACGTGATCCGCCCACGTGCCACACATGATTTTATCATAAAAAATTATATGTTCAAGCACCAAATACCATCAACCATCTTGGCCGCATCTTATCAGATTAATTCATCGGGAGGTAGTAGGACAGCGGGCAGGATTGTTGCTCGAGCACCTCTATGTTTGGATGGACGGATATATCCTACTACTCTCATCATCCTAGAAGGCCTGAAGATTGACATCATATTGGGAATGTCTTGGTTGACACATCACCAAGCTATCTTTGATATTAGTTCACGAACGGTGCAGCTGAATTCAAAGAGGCACGCTCAACTAACGTTGATTCCGAGAAATGTTGCACCGGAAGTTACTGCTGTATACAAAGTTGAAGCTAATAAATTGGGGGACATTCCAGTGGTCCGGGAATATCTGGACATGTTTCCCGATGATCTACTGGGCATGCCGCCCGAACGTGAAGTGGAGTTCAAGATTGAACTAGCACCGGGAACCACACCCATCTCTCGGAGGCCGTATAAAATGGCACCGACAGAACTCGCGGAGCTGAAAGAACAGCTGAATGACTTGTTAAGCAAAGGCTTTATTCGACCAAGTTCATCACCATGGGGATGTTCCGCGCTGTTCGTAAAGAAAAAGGATGAGACTTCGGGACTATGTGTGGACTATCATCCGTTAAATGCGGTGACTATCAAGAACAAGTACCCACTAGCACGAATCAATATGCTTTTCGATCAATTAGTGGGTGCTAATGTTTCTCAAAGATGGATCTTCGGTCCGGTAGATATCACTAAATAAAAATCCAGGCGGAAGACATACCTAAGATGGCGTTCTCGACGAGATACCGGTTGTATGAGTATCTCATCATGTCATGTAACACCCCAAAATCCTGTCAAGAGGTGAATTTAAAATTTTTTGAACGTGTTGCATGTGATGCAAAAAATTCAAGTTCAAACTGGAATTCAAATTAAACTCAAAACAGAAATCAAAAAGAAAAAGAAAAAGAAAAAACAAATCTTCCCGGCTAGTGGGCCGAAACCCACCAGCCGGCCCACCCAACTCCCGAGCCAGCCCGCAGCCGCGCGCCCGTGCCCCCTCTCGCAGACAGGCGGGACCCACCTGTCATCCCTAACCCCCGATAGTCCGAAACCCGGACTGTTCCCTGCGCGCGCGCGATTTTAACCGACCGGATTTCCGCCCGAATTTTGGTTCCGGAGGACTCCTACTCGATCTAAACTAACACACCGCCCTCCCCCGTCTATAAAAACCCCGGCATCGTCCCGTTTTTCCCCACGATCCGCCGTTTTTCTCTCCGGTGAGAACCCGAGCTTCTCCGGCGAATTCTGCTCGATCTACGCTCGGGAATTCTGATCTAACTCGCTGGTCTTGATCCACCGCCTCCGGGGAACCTCGCAGATGCAGAAAACTCGGTGGTTTGCCGTTCAAACACAGCGCCGACGAGCCTCGCCGTGAATTCACCTTGGACCTTGTCGCCGATCGCTTTCCAGGACCTCCGAGCTCAAGAAAACCCCCGATGTGAGATCCCCGACCTCCCCTCTACCGATCTATGCCATAAAATCACAGTTCTAGGAAGAATTTACGAAGATCCGAAACTCTCCGGCGAGATCACCGCCTCCCGCCGCCGTGCGCCGCCGGGCAGCGCCGCCCGCGCTCGATCAGAGCGACGTGGCCGCTTGTGCGCCGTCTATTTTAAATCACACAGTAGAGTTTAAATCCCCGCGTACCGGTTCTCTGTTTTAAATCGGACGGTCCACGTCAGCCCCGCGTTATAAAGGCCAGGATTCTTACGCGCTACCCCCTAGGGTTTTCGGAAAATAAGAGCTAGCCCCGGAAACTTCTGATCTAGCCCCTGGAAGTTCAGAAAATCATGTAAATTCATTTAAAAATCAGTTTTGACCCATGGACTTAATAAAAATTAGGAAAAATCCCTCTGTTATGTGTAGCTAGACCCCTGAAAATTCTTAAAATAATATTATGGACCCTGTAATGGGGTGAGTTTACCTTTTAACCCTATATGATATTAAATTTAGGAATTTGAATATGTGATTAGTATTTAAAATTTAAAAGATGGGACAAACACATTGTAAATTCAAATTTAAACTCTCCTAGCACTTGGAAAACCTTGGAGTGAGTTAAAAATAGATTTTTAGCTGAAATGAATCTGTCTAATTGATTATTCACATTTATTAGTAATAGGGACACATTTTTAAGTATAGAATAATTCTGAAAATTTGTAAAATAAATGTAAAATAGTTTACATCAGAAGAGAAGTTCAAAAATATATTATTTAATATTTTAGACCCAAAACCTATTCTGTTTAGATGAGGTGTCTTACTATTTTCATAATAAAGTGCACATTTAGGCATAGGAAATAAATCTGAAAATATATCAAACTAGGTATAAATAACTAGAAAATGATAAATGAAGTTTCCAAAATCCAAAGAATTCAGTTTAGGGTTGGTAGAAGGTTTGAAGACACATATGAAGTAGGAAAACACCTTTTATGCATACTTGGTGTCAAAAATGTGTATCAATTAAATATAAGGGATTTATTTAAATTAGAAATTCAGATATGGTATGCCAACATGAATATGAATACAAAAGTATAAATCATATGTACATGTTTAAAAGTGCATGTAAGCCAAAATCAACACACATAGAGTAATCACAACACATAGGATTGTGAATGACTTTCATAAATGTGAATGTGTGGTTTGTATGAAGTGAAGTGTGAACTATGTCTTATGACTTGTTGTATTCTTTTGCTATGTGTGATGGTATGAGTAGAACCTGCTCCAGAGCAAGTTTTTCCTTTCCAAGATCAGGACTACCCATTCCAAGAGCAACAGGAAGGAGGCAAGTGTCCTTGACCACTTTGATCCTATGCTAGGATGTGTAGATAGAATTATTTGCATTGTCAAGTGAAATATGAAACCCATGCTAGGAAGTTTCCCTAGAATTGCATTATCTTGTTTCCTTGTAGCTTGGGTTGGGATTTATTTTATCATGTCATTTATTTACATGCTTATGCTTAGCCATGCTTAGAATGGGATATTTGGGATATGAGATCATCAGTTTATTTTACCATACTCTTGAATGAGATATTGTGAGTTATGTAGAGGTAGGGATCAAGGCAAGTTGGATGTTTTGGTTGGTGCTGGGTGCACGAGACTCGGGTTTGTGTTTAGTACTTGCCTAGATCCTAAGGACCGGTTCATGGAGCATGTAACCTGGCTTTACCGTGCCAACCACATGCTGAGATGGGGCAGCTTGGCCAATTAATTAGGTGTATCCCCGGCGTAGTATGGGTGTGTTGGATGGTGCGGGGAATAGGTGTCAGCTGGACTACCATATGAACCGCAAGGCTCAAGAGGGGGCCACTGCAGCGGGGTTGGAGCCTCTTGTATGCTGTTAGGGGTGAAACCTCAGTGGGCCCATGCTCGTCGGGAATCCCTTTGTAAAGGCTTCGTAGTGATCTCCTGGCTACACACCTGGGAAGTGTGAATGTGGTTGTGGCCACTGGCATAATGGAGGTTCTTTTAGTCTACCCGGCAATGGGGGATGAAATCACTACATGTGGGTATAGTGGTGCAAACTCTGCAGAGTCAAAACTGTCATGACAGCCGTGCTCTCGGTCAAGAGCGGCTTGGACTTATTCATGATTAGAGTATGATGACCATGGAGGTTGTGGATGTTAAGCGGGGAGCCTAACATTGGAAATGATGTTATGGTTATGATGATGGGATAGGGGTTTGAGACCATTTCACCTTTGTAGTAATGTAGGTGCGTAATAAGCTAAGGTGATAGGTATTGATTGCGTAGTGCTTTAACCATGAGTTCAACCTCTCCTTGTTCTAGCCATGCATGACATAACTTTCCCACACTTGCTTAGTACCATCGGTACTCAACCTTGCATATTTGTTGGTTTATATTGCTGCTCAGGTCAAGATAATGAGGTGGTGTATAATGATCAAGACTTTGGACCCGAAGAAGGTTTCTAGGTTCATGGAGTCCCCCGGGCAACGCCTGTAATGGAGCCCACAAGAATAATATTCCGCTGCTAGTTTATTTACTTGTGATGAACTTATTATTGTCCATCGAGACATTGGCTATGTAAGACTTATTTATATTCGACACCTGGCTTGTAATAAATGATGTTTCACAATTTGTCATCACATGTATGAGAAAATGATCGTGGCATACATGTGATATTCACTTGGTTGTTCTTCGGAAAAACCGGGTGTGACAGAAGTGGTATCAGAGCCAAGGTTGCCCGTAGGAACGTGGACCTAGGTAGCAATGGACGTATTTAAGGGCCCTTTTTTCTTAAAAACTATTTTACAAGGTGTGTGTTGAAAATTGTTATTTAATGGAGTCACTTTCTTCATCTTACCCCAACTTTCATTCAAAATAGGATTTTTGTTTAAAAGTTTATCTAACCTAGTTTAAATGCTTTTTGTTTTAGATGGTTCGCATGATTCGCACCGCTCGCAAGTCCACAGGAGGGAGAGTTCCCGTAGTTGCCCTTGCCCAAAGAGAGGAGAGCCGTCCGGTGACGTACCTTTCCTACGGATTGGCAGTAGGAGGCTTGTTGCGTCGTCTTCGACGTATGCTCCAAGCCGCCGACAATACGGGCAAGCTAATCATACACTATAGCTCCACCAGGACGATCCGTGAAAAGAGGGAAGAATGGAGTTCAGAGATGAGGATTATCCATGAAAATCAGTTGCTTAAGATCCACCGCTCTCCAGCTTGTCGAGCGACACAGGTCGATGCAGAGAAGGATGTCACCTGGGAGGCCATCACCTGCCAGAGTCACATCTATCATCGCCACCTGGACAGGACTGAGTACATGTATGTCCTCCAGCGTGAGAGTGGTACCACGGAGTACAAGTACCCGCCAGTGCAGCAGGGGACTTTCCATGAGCACATGGACTTGTGCTTGGAGGATGCTGCTATGCTTAGCACTCGACTGCAGGAGTGTCAGCAGGAGCTTCAGGATGTTCGTGACACCCTGAAGGAAACCGAGGCGTTGCTTCGAGCCTGCTTGAGGGCGAGGGAAAGAGGAGATGGGAATGAACTGTGTGTCACCGTGAATGATACATGGACTCCTGACTCCCCAGATCGCCGGGCGATCAAGCGCCGTCGCACTTCTCCACCAGCAGCCTCCCCACCCAAAGCAGAGTCAGAAGGTAGCCGCAATAATGAGGAAGATCCCGAGGAGCCAGCTCAGGAATCCGAGTAGTGTAGAGTCTTTCCCTCAGTTAGCAAGATGTCGAATAGTCGAGTCGTTACCTTAGTAAATGGTGTGTTAATGCTTGGTGTGTGTGACGTGAGTTGTGGAAGCCATGAGCAATTGTCCACAACCTCGTCTTCAGATTGTTTTGCTTTTATGTGTGAACCCACATGAAATAATAGTGCATTTATTTTTGTATGAGACGTGAACCCTCAGAAAGTATAACAAAGCCTCAACACTTCAAAGTAAAAATGAGTGAAAGTAGTAAGATAATACGCAATGCCTTAAATTAACATTTGGTTGATCATGCTAGATGGCCGGAAGAGAAAAGGGTCGTGCTGCCAACCCCGCCAACAACAACGATGAGGCCTGCAACCCTCATCTTTCTGGGAGCCAAGACAGGAGTGGACGCCGTGAGGGAGTTGATCCCATCCACCAAATGCTTGAGAATCAAAATCAGCTCATCCAGAACCTGACTCAAGTGGTGGCCAACTTGCATCAAGTTCCACCTCCACAAGCTGCACCACGCCAACCAAGGTTGAGTGAGTTTCTAAGAACTCAACCTCCAAAGTTTGCAAGTGCTGCTGAACCTCTCGAGGCAGATGATTGGCTAAAGACCATTGAGAGCAAGATGAGGATCATACAGTGCCAAGGGTATGAGAGGGTGCTGTTTGCCTCTCATCAATTGCATGGACCTGCTGCTGATTGGTGGACCGCCTACGTGGCCGCCCATCATGACCCTGAGAACATCACTTGGGAAGAGTTCAAGCGTAGCTTCCGCAACCATTACATACCAAGGGGTGAACTCAAAAACAAGAGGAAGGAGTTCTTGGGGTTGCAGCAAGAAAACATGACTGTGAGGGAGTACCTCACTAAATTTACTCAACTCTCCCGTTATGATCCACGGGATATAGAGACTGATGAACAGAAACAGGATTGTTTCGTGGAAGGACTTACCGCAGAAATGCAGTGTGCAATATCCTCCAACGAGTATGAAAGCTTCCAAAAGATGGTGGACAGAGCATTTGTGGTAGAAAGGAAGCTGAAGGCCTTGGAAAATGAAAACAAGAGGAAGGCGGGATGGTCACACCAAGCCTCAGGCAGCAACACACTCCCACGTCTGATGCAGCAACCCGCAGGGCAGACGAGCCGTGCTGCGGTACCCTACTCAGCACCAAGAGGGTACAACCCGAACTACAGGCCTCCGGCAGCACCAATGCAGCCACAACGTCAGTTCGTACAGCAGCCTCGCCCTACATATCAACCTCGACCAGCAGTGCAAGGACCCCCAAACCAACCCCAAGACAACAAAGGCCATGCACCTAAGGTTGGGGTGCAATGTTTCAACTGTGGTGTAGTGGGGCACTACGCCCATAAGTGCCCAAAGAAGAAGCCAACGCAGCCACAACAGCAGAATGTAATGAGAGGACGGGTGAACCACGTCACCATGGAGGAAGCGCAAGAGGCACCCGGCGTGGTAGTTGGTAAGTTTCATGCCAATTTACACATTACAACCCTGCTGTTTGATTCTGGTGCTACCCACTCGTTCATTGCTCAAGGGTTTGTTAAGAAGCGTGATCTAGCAACAACACAAATGAACCATATGCTAGCAGTAAACTCTCCAGGTGGAGAAATAAGGACAAGACAAGTGTGTCCCAAGGTGAATCTAGACATGAATGGGGTAGTATTTACTGCCAACCTCATAGTGATAGATTCCCAAGGGATCGATATTATTTTGGGCATGGACTGGTTGACCAAACATAAGGGAATCATCCATTGTTCGACCAGAACAGTGGAACTAACGCACCCTAGTGGCACGAAAGTAAAGATTATAACAATACAAGAGCATAGGAGGGACGTTAAATTAAATCAAGTTGAGGTGAAAGTGGAGGAGATGAGGGCTATCAAGGAATATCCAGATGTTTTTCCGGAGGAGTTGCCTGGTATGCCTCCTGATCGTGAAGTGGAATTCGCAATTGAGCTAGTGCCTGGAACAGCCCCGATATACAAGAGACCTTATCGGATGGACTCCAAACAGCTGGGAGAACTCAAGGATCATTTGAGAGAATTGACGGAGAAGGGGTATATTCGTCCTAGTTCCTCACCTTGGGGAGCTCTAGTCATATTTGTGCCCAAAAAGGACGGAACCCAAAGGTTATGCGTGGACTACTGTGCCTTGAATGAGGTAACCATCAAGAATAAGTACCCATTACCCCGCATTGAAGACTTGTTTGATCAGTTGAAGGGAGCTTGTGTGTTCTCGAAAATTGATCTCAGGTCGGGATACCACCAACTTAGGATAAGGCAATCTGATATTCCCAAGACAGCTTTCGTATCTCGGTACGGACTGTATGAATACACTGTCATGCCTTTTGGGCTAACTAATGCCCCGGCGTACTTCATGTATCTCATGAACAAGGTATTCATGGAATATCTGGACAAATTTGTGGTGGTTTTCATAGATGACATTCTCGCCTTCTCCAAAGATGAAGAAGATCATGAAAAACATCTAGGGTTGGTGTTGCAGAGGCTGAGAGAACACCAACTATATGCCAAGTTGAGCAAGTGTGAGTTTTGGCTGAAGAGAGTTCCCTTCTTAGGACATATAATCTCGGAGGGAGGAATCTCCGTGGATCCTGCCAAAATCGAGGATATACAGAAGTGGAAGACCCCTGAAAATGTCGGGGAAGTTCGAAGCTTCATGGCATTGGCTGGATACTATCGACGGTTTATTGAGTGCTTCTCCAAGATCTCGAGACCCCTCACCAAACTGTTGGAGAAGGGAATCACATTCACATGGACGACGCAGTGCGAGACGGGTTTTCAGGAGTTAAAGAAAAGATTGACAACAGCCCCAGTGCTAGTTATGCCAGATATGCAGAAGAACTTTACGGTGTACTGCGATGCCTCTGGAAACGGGTTGGGATGTGTTCTCATGCAAGAAGGGCATGTCATGGATTATGCATCCCGGCAGCTCCGGAAGCACGAGAAGAACTATCCTACACATGACCTAGAACTAGCTGCAGTGGTACACGCGTTGAAAATTTGGCGGCACTATTTGATGGGGAAGAGGACAGAGATATATACGGATCATAAGAGTTTAAAGTACATTTTCACACAGCCAGATATCAACCTCAGACAAAGGAGATTGTTAGAGCTAATCAATGACTTTGATGTGGGCATCAACTATCATCCTGGGAAAGCAAACGTCGTGGCAGATGCTTTAAGCCGGAAAGTGCAAGCCAATAGGTTGAGCTTGAAGGACATGCCTGCGGAATTGAAGGACGATGTTATAAGACTCAATCTATGCCTGGTGAATAGTGGTGAAACCATCGTCATGGAAGTGGACTCCACACTAGAGCGAGACATACGCGAGGGTCAAAAGAATGACGAGAAGAAACAAGAGATCAGACAACTCATCAAGGAAAATAAAGCTCCTGGTTTCAGAGAGGATGAACAAGGTACGGTGTAGCACAGGAAAAGAATCTGTGTGCCTGAAATAAAAGAGATTCGTGAATTGATTTTGAAGGAGGCTCACGATTCCGACTATTCCATCCATCCCGGGAGTACGAAAATGTACCAGGACCTCAAGAGCAGGTATTGGTGGTATGGCATGAAGCGAGATGTCACGGAGCATGTTGCCCTACGTGACACATGCCAGTTGGTGAAAGCAGAACATCAACGACCCGCGGGATTATTGCAACCACTCAAAGTGCCTGAATGGAAATGGGAAGAAATCGGTACGGATTTCATAGTGGGACTGCCTAGGACCAAATCAGGATATGATTCGATATGGGTCATCATCGACAGGCTAACCAAGGTAGCTCATTTCATCCCCGTGAAAGAAAGCTACAGCAGATCCAAATTGGCGGAGTTGTACATGTCAAGGATCGTGTGTTACCATGGGGTGCCAAAGAAGATAGTGTCGGATCGAGGGACACAGTTCACCTCAAGGTTCTGGCAGAAGTTGCATGAAACAATGGGAACCCACCTGAATTTTAGCTCTGCCTATCATCCCCAAACTGACGGGCAGACGGAAAGAACCAATCAGATTCTTGAAGATATGCTGAGGGCGTGTGCACTCAAAAACAACCAGAGTTGGGACAAGAACTTACCGCATGCGGAGTTTTCTTATAACAACAGCTATCAGGCTAGTATGAAGATGTCACCGTTTGAAGCTTTGTATGGGAGGAAGTGCAGAACTCCCCTATTTTGGAACCAAACAGGGGAAAGTAAAGTGTTTGGCCCCGAAGTACTACAAGAAGCCGAGGCGAAAGTGAGGGAAATTCGCAACAACTTGAGGATAGCACAGACACGGCAAAAGAGCTATGCCGATGTACGGAGAAGAGAGCTCGTTTTCAACGTGGGAGACTATCTCTATCTCAAGGTGTCTCCTATCCGAGGACTTCGTCGGTTCAAGGTGAAAGGGAAGTTGTCACCTCGATACATCGGACCCTTTCAAGTTCTGGAGAGGAAAGGCGAAGTGGCATATCAACTGGAATTACTAGCTCGCCTTTCGGATGTACACGATGTATTCCATGTGTCACAGCTCAAGAAATGTCTGAGAACGCATGAAGAGGTGTTACCCATGAATGAGGTTGACGTAGCTGAGGACCTGTCTTATGCCGAGCAACCATTCAAGATTTTGGAGACAATGGAACGCCTCACAAGAAATAAAAGAATCCGGATGTGCAAGGTGCAGTGGAAGCATCACTCAGAAGAGGAAGCCACCTGGGAGCAAGAAGATGAGCTTAAGGCACAATTTCCGGAATTGTTTTCTTAGAACCACCAATCTCAAGGACGAGATTTCTTTTAAGGGGGGTAGAGCTGTAACACCACAAAATCCTATCAAGTGGGGAATTTAAAAAATTTTGGACGTGTTGCATGTGTTGCAAAAATTCAAATTCAAACTGGAATTCAAATTAAACTCAAAACAGAAATGAAAAAGAAAAAGAAATAGAAAAAAACAAATCTTCCCGGCCAGTGGGCCGAAACCCACCAGCCGGCCCACCCAACTCCCGAGCCAGCCCGCAGCCGCGCGCCCGCGCCCCCTCTCGCAGACAGGCGGGACTCACCTGTCATCCCTAACCCCCGATCGTCCGAAACCCGGACTGTTCCCTGCGCGCGCGCGATTTTAACCGACCGGATTTCCGCCCGAATTCTGGTTCCGGAGGACTCCTACTCGATCTAAACTAACACGCCGCCCTCCCCCGTCTATAAAAACCCCGGCATCGTCCCGTTTTTCCCCACGATCCGCCGTTTTTCTCTCCGGTGAGAACCCGAGCTTCTCCGGCGAATTCTGCTCGATCTACGCTCGGGAATTCTGATCTAACTCGCTGGTCTTGATCCAGCGCCTCCGGGGAACCTCGCAGGTGCAGAAAACTCGGTGGTTTGCGGTTCAAACACAGCGCCGACGAGCCTCGCGTGAATTCACCTCGGACCTCGTCGCCGATCGCTTTCCAGGACCTCCGAGCTCAAGAAAACCCCTGAGGTGAGATCCCCGACCTCCCCTCTACCGATCTATGCCATAAAATCACTGTTCTAGGAAGAATTTACGAAGATCCAAAACTCTCCGGCGAGATCGCCGCCTCCCGCCGCCGTGCGCCGCCGGGCAGCGCCGCCCGCGCTCGATCAGAGCGACGTGGCCGCTTGTTCGCCGTCTATTTTAAATCGCACGATAGAGTTTAAATCCCCGCATACCGGTTCGATGTTATAATCTCAGCCGTCTGTTTTAAATCGGACGGTCCACGTCAGCCCCGCGTTATAAAGGCCGGGATTCTTACGCGCTACCCCCTGGGGTTCTCGGAAAATAAGAGCTAGCCCCGGAAACTTCTGATCTAGCCCCTGGAAGTTCAGAAAATCATGTAAATTCATTTAAAAATCAGTTTTGACCCCTGGACTTAATAAAAATTAGGAAAAACCCCTCTGTTATGTGTAGCTAGACCCCTGAAAATTCTTAAAATAATATTATGGACCCTGTAGTGGGGTGAGTTTACCTTTTAACCCTATATGATATTAAATTTAGGAATTTGAATATGTCATTAGTATTTAAAATTTAAAAGATGGGACAAACACATTGTAAATTCAAATTTAAACTCTCCTAGCACTTGGAAAACTATGGAGTGAGTTAAAAATAGATTTTTAGCTGAAATGAATCTGTCTAATTGATTATTCACATTTACTAGTAATAGGGACACATTTTTAAGTATAGAATAATTCTGAAAATTTGTAAACTAAATGTAAAATAGTTTACATCAGAAGAGAAGTTCAAAAATATATTATTTAATATTTTAGACCCAAAACCTATTCTGTTTAGATGAGGTGTCTTACTATTTTCATAATAAAGTGCAAATTTAGGCATAGGAAATAAATCTGAAAATATATCAAACTAGGTATAAATAACTAGAAAATGATAAATGAAGTTTCCAAAATCCAAAGAATTCAGTTTAGGGTTGGTAGAAGGTTTGAAGACACATATGAAGTAAGTAAACACCTTTTATGCATACTTGGTGGCAAAAATGTGTATCAATTAAATATAAGGGATTTATTTAAATTAGAAATTCAGATATGGTATGCCAACATGAATATGAATACAAAAGTATAAATCATATGTACATGTTTAAAAGTGCATGTAAGCCAAAATCAACACACATAGAGTAACCACAACACATAGGATTGTGAATGGCTTTCATAAATGTGAATGTGTGGTTTGTGTGAAGTGGAAGTGTGAACTATGTCTTATGACTTGTTATTTTCTTTTGCTATGTGTGATGGTATGAGTAGAACCTGCTCCAGAGCAAGTTTTTCCTTTCCAAGATCAGGACTACCCATTCCAAGAGCAGCAGGAAGGAGGCAAGTGTCCTTGACCACTTTGATCCTATGCTAGGATGTGTAGATAGAATTATTTGCATTCTCAAGTGAAATATGAAACCCATGCTAGGAAGTTTCCCTAGAATTGCATTATCTTGTTTCATTGTAGCTTGGGTTGGGATTTATTTTATCATGTCATTTATTTACATGCTTATGCTTAGCCATGCTTAGAATGGGATATTTGGGATATGAGATTATCAGTTTATTTTACCATACTCTTGAATGAGATATTGTGAGTTATGTAGAGGTAGGGATCAAGGCAAGTTGGATGTTTTGGTTGGTGCTGGGTGCACGAGACTCGGGTTTGTGTTTAGTACTTGCCTGGATCCTAAGGACCGGTTCATGGAGCATGTAACCTGGCTTTACCGTGCCAACCACATGCTGAGATGGGGCAGCTTGGCCAATTAATTAGGTGTATCCCCGGCGTTGTATGGGTGTGTTGGATGGTGCGGGGAATAGGTGTTAGCTGGACTACCATATGAACCGCAAGGCTCAAGAGGGGGCCACTGCAGCGGGGTTGGAGCCTCTTGTTGCTGTTAGGGGTGAAACCTCAGTGGGCCCACGCTCGTCGGGAATCCCTTTGTAAAGGCTTCGTAGTGATCTCCTGGCTACACACCTGGGAAGTGTGAATGTGGTTGTGGCCACTGGCATAATGGAGGTTCTTTTAGTCCACCCGTCAACGGGGGAGTAAATCACTACATGTGGGTACAGTGGTGCAAACTCTGCAGAGTCAAAACTGTCATGACAGCCGTGCTCACGGTCAAGAGTGGCTTGGACTTATTCATGATTAGAGTATGATGACCTTGGAGGTTGTGGATGTTAAGCGAGGAGCTTAACATTGGAAATGATGTTATGGTTATGATGATGGGATGGGGGTTTGGGACCATTTCACCTTTGTAGTAATGTGGGTGCGTAATAAGCTAAGGTGATAGGTATTGATTGCGTAGTGCTTTAACCATGAGTTCAACCTCTCATTGTTCTAGCCATGCATGACATAACTTTCCCACACTTGCTGAATACCATCGGTACTCAACCTTGCATATTTGTTGGTTTATATTGCTGCTCAGGTCAAGATAATGAGGTGGTGTATAATGATCAAGACTTTGGACCCGAAGAAGGTTTCTAGGTTCATGGAGTCCCCCGGGCAACGCCTGTAATGGAGCCCACAAGAATAATATTCCACTGCTTGTTTATTTACTTGTGATGAACTTATTATTGTCCATCGAGACATTGGCTATGTAAGACTTATTTATATTCGACACCTGGCTTGTAATAAATGATGCTTCACTATTTGTCATCACATGTATGAGAAAATGATCCTGGCATACATGTGATATTCACTTGGTTGTTCTTCGGAAAAACCAGGTGTGACATGTCATCCAGACTCACCAATGCTCCGGCCCATTTTATGTACTTGATGAATCCAGTCCTTATGCCAGAGTTGGACAAGTTCTTCATGGTCTTCATTGATGATATCTTGGTATATTCTATATCGGAGGAAGAACACACCGAGCATTTGCATATTGTGCTTCAACGACTACGGGATCACAAGCTATATGCAAAATTCAGCAAGTGTGAGTTTTGGATCAGCCAAGTGCCATTTCTACGGCACATTATTTCAGCGGAGGGCATTGCAGTTGATCCGAGCAAGATTTTCCAAGTGCTGAATTGGAGCTCACCAAAATCAGTCCACGAAGTCCGTAGCTTCCTCGGTTAAGCGGGTTACTACCAGAGGTTCATTCTGAATTTCTCCAATATTTCTAAACTAATGACGGAACTTCTGAAGAAAGGCAAGAAATATGTGTGGAGTGAAGCATGTGAGGAGGCGTTCAAAGCATTGATAGAGCACCTCACAACAGCCCTGGTGTTGGCGCAGCCCGACACAACTAATGTTTTTAAGTTTATTGCGATGCGTCCGGCATCGGTCTGGGCTGCGTGCTTATGCAAGAAGGGCGAGTGGCCGCGTATGGATTCCGGCAGATTCGGAGTCATGAACAGAATTATCCGACACACGACCTTGAGCTAGCTGCTGTTGTCCTTGCTCTGAAAATGTGGAGGCACTATCTACTTGGAAACTTGGTCCACCTCTACTGCGACCACAAAAGTTTGAAGTACATCTTAACACAAAATGAATTAAATATGAGGCAGCGAAGATGGTTAGAGTTAATTAAGGATTATGAACTAGAGATTCATTACCATCCTGGAAAAGCGAATGTGGTTGCCAACGCACTTCGTCGGAATGTACATGTTCATAACCTAACTATTCCTGCCATGGAAGAAGAAGAACCGAGCCTGCTTGGTTCCTTATGGGTCATTGTTTAATCTTGCCCTCATTCCTACAATTCAAGATGAAATTGTAGAGGCTCAAAAGAAAGATGAACGCATGGCACATATCCGGGAGAGAATAGACAAAGGAGACGTTAAGTGCTTCCAGAAAGATGAGAACGGTACGTTATGGTTCAAAAACCGTATAGTCGTACCCCATGACATGAAGCTTCGGAAGAAAATATTAGATGAAGCACATTTATCCAAATTTTCCATTCATCCGGGCAGCAACAAAATGTACAAGGAACTGAGAAACAAATTTTGGTGGACACGAATGAAGCGGGAAATAGCTAAATACGTATCCGAGTGCGATACGTGTCGGATAGTAAAAGCTGATCACATGAAGAAACCTGGATTGCTGCAGCCCCTTAGTATTCCGGCATGGAAGTGGGAAGATGTGAGTATGGTCATTGTTATATTACCGCTCATATTTCGGAAGCATGATTCGATTTGGGTGATCATTGACCGATTAACCAAATCAGCACACTTCATACAGGTAAATGTTGGATTCAACGCCAACAAATATGCGGAGTTATACATTGCAAGGATCTTATGGCTGCATGGGGTTCCAAGAACAATAGTTTCAGATCGAGGTGCACTGTTTGTTTCTCGTTTCTAGGAACAGCTGCACGCATCGTTGGGAACAAAATTGATTAGAAGATCCGTGTCACACCCGGTTTCTCCGAAGAACAACCGAGTGAATATCACATGTATGCCAGGATCATTTTCTCACACATGTGATGACAAATAGTGAAGCATCATTTATTATAAGCCAGGTGTCGAATATAAATAAGTCTTACATAGAATATGTCTCTATGGACGATAATAAGTTCATAACAAGTAAATAAAATAGCAGCGGAATAATTATTCTTGTGGGCTCCGTCACAGGCGTTGCCCGGGGGACTTCATGAACCTAGAAACCTTCTTCGGGCCCAAAGTCTTGATCATTAAACACCACTTCATTATCTTGACCTGAGCAGCAATATAAACCAACAAATATGCAAGGTTGAGTACCGATGGTACTCAACAAGTGTGGAAAAGTTATGTCATGCATGGCTAGAACAAGGGGAGGTTGAACTCATGGTTAAATCACTATGCAATTAATACCTATCACCTTAGCTTATTAAGCACCTACATTACTACACAGGTTTAATGGTCCCAATCTCCCATCCCATCATCAAAATCAAATAACCATAACATCATTTCAATGTTAAGCTCCCCGCTTAACATCCACAACTTCCAAAGCCATCATCCTATAATCATGAATAAGTCCAAGCCGCTCTTGACCGTGAGCATGGCTGTCATGACAGTTTTGACTCTGCAGAGTTTGCACCACTGTACCCACATGTAGTGATTTCATCCCCCATTGCCGGGTGGACTAAAAGAACCTCCATTATGCCAGTGGCTACGAACCACATTCACACTTCCCAGGTGTGTAGCCAGGAGATCACTACGAAGCCTTTACAAAGGGATTTCTGACGAGCGTGGGCCCACTGAGGTTTCACCCCTAACAGCATACAAGAGGCTCCAACCCTGCTGCAGTGGCCCCCTCTTGATCCTTGCGGTTCATATGGTAGTCCAGTTGACACCTATTCCCCGCACCATCCAACACACCCATACTACGCCGGGGATACACCTAATTAATTGGCCAAGCTGCCCCATCTCAGCATGTGGTTGGCACGGTAAAGCCAGGTTACATGCTCCATGAACCGGTCCTTAGGATCCAGGAAAGTACGAAACACAAACCCGAGTCTCGTGCACCCAACACCAACCAAAACATCCAACATGCCTTGATCCCTACCTCTACATGACTCACAATATCTCATTCAAGAGTAAAGTAACCAAGTTGATGATATCATATCCCACTTATCCCATTCTAAGCATGGCTAAGCATAAGTAATATGAATGAATGACAAAATAGAACAAAATCACATCCCAAGCTACAAGGAAAACAAGGTAATGCAATTCTAGGGAAACTTCCTAGCATGGGTTTCATATTTCAATTGACAATGCAAATAATTCTATCTACACATCCTAGTATAGGAACAAAGTGGTCAAGGACACTTGCCTCCTTCCTGCTGCTCTTGGAATGGGTAGTCCTGATCTTGGAAAGGAAGAACTTGCTCTGGAGCAGGTTCTACTCATACCATCACACATAGCAAAAGAAAACAACAAGTCATAAGACATAGTTCACACTTCCACTTCATACAAACCACACATTCACATTTATGAAAGCCATTCACAATCCTATACCTAAATGTGAACTTTATTATAAAAATAGTAAGACACCTCATCTAAACAGAATAGGTTTTGGGTCTAAAATATATAATAATATATTTTTGAACTTCTCCTCTGATGTGAACTATTTTACATTTATTTTACTAATTTTCAGAATTATTCTCTACTTAGAAATATGTCCCTATAACTAATAAATGTGAATAATCAATTAAACATATTCATTTCAGCCAAAAATCTATTTTTATCTCACTCCAAAGTTTTCCAAGTACTAGGAAAGTTTTTAATTTGAATTTGCAATGTGTTTGTCCCATCTTTTAAATTTTAAATACTAAACACATAGTCAAATTCCTAAATTTAATATCACATAGGGTTAAAAGGCTAAATTCACCACACTACAGGGTCTATTATATTATTTTAGGAATTTCCAGGGGTCTAACTACACATAACAGATGGATTTTGCTAATTTTTATTAAGTCCAGGGGCTAAAACTGATTTTTAATTGAATTTACATGAATTTCTGAAGTTCCAGGGGCTAGATCAGAAGTTTCCGGGGCTAGCTCTTATTTTCCGAGAACCCCAGGGGGTAGCACGTAAGAATCCCGGCCTTTATAACATGGGGCTGATGTGGACCGTCCGATTTAAAACAGACGGGTGAGATTATAACGTCGAACCGGTACGCGGGGATTTAAATTCTACCGTGCGATTTAGAATAGACGGCGCACAAGCGGCCACGTCGCTCTGATCGAGCGCGGGCGGCGCTGCCCGGCGGCGCACGGCGGCGGGAGGCGGCGATCTCGCCGGAGAGTTTCGGATCTTCGTCAATTATCCCTAAAACTGTGATTTTATGGCATAAATCGGTAGAGGGGTGGTCGGGGATCTCACCTCTGGGGTTTTCTTGAGCTCGGAGGTCCTGGAAAGCGATCGGCGACGAGGTCCGAGGTGAATTCACGGCGAGGCTCGTCGGCGCTGTGTTTGAACCGCAAACCACCAAGTTTTCTGCACCTGCGAGGTTCCCCGGAGGCGCTGGATCAAGACCTGCGAGTTAGATCAGAATTCCCGAGCGAAGATCGAGCAGAATTCGCCGGAGAAGCTCGGGTTCTCACCGGAGAGAAAAACGACGGATCGTGGGGAAAAACGGGACGATGCCGGGGTTTTTATAGACGGGGGGAGGGCGGCGTGTTAGTTCAAATCGAGTTGGAGTCCCCCGGAACCAGAATTCGGGCGGAAATCCGGTCGGTTAAGATCGCGCGCGCGGGGAAACAGTCCCTGGTTCGGACGAGCGGGAGCTCGGGGATGACAGGTGGGTCCCGCCTGTCTGGGAGAGGGGGCGCGGGCGCGCGGCTGCGGGCTGGCGCGGGGGTTGGGTGGGCCGGCTGGTGGGTTTTGGCCCACTGGCCGGGAAGGTTTATTTTTTTCTTTTTCTTTTTCTTTTTCATTTCTGTTTTGAGTTTAATTTGAATTCCAGTTTGAATTTAAATTTTTGCAACACATGCAATGCGTCCAAAAACTTTTAAATTCCCCTCTTAACAGGATTTTGGGGTGTTACAGCTCTACCCCCCTTAAAAGAAATCTCGTCCTCGAGATTGGGGTTCTAAGAAAACAATTCCGGAAATGGTGCCTTAAGCTCATCTTCTCGCTCCTAGGTGGCTTCCTCTTCCGAGTGATGCTTCCACTGCACCTTGCACATCCGGATTCTTTTATTTCTTGTGAGGCGTTCCATTGTTTCCAAAATCTTGGAGGGTTGCTCGGCACAAGACAAATCCTCAGCTACGTCAACCTCATTCATGGGTAACACCTCTTCAGGCGTTCTCAGACATTTCTTGAGCTGTGACACATGGAATACATCATGTACATCCGATAGGCGAGCCAGTAATTCTAGTTGATACGCCACTTCGCCTTTCCTCTTCAGAACTTGAAAGGGTCCGATGTATCGAGGTGACAACTTCCCTTTCATCTTGAACCGACGAAGTCCTCGGATAGGGGACTCCTTGAGATAGACATAGTCTCCCACGTTGAAAACGAGCTCTCTTCTCGTACATCGGCATAGCTCTTTTGCCGTGTCTGTGCTATCCTCAAGTTGTTGCGAATTTCCCTCACTTTTGCCTCGGCTTCTTGTAGTACTTCGGGACCAAACACTTTACTTTCCCCTGTTTGGTTCCAAAATAGGGGAGTTCTGCACTTCCTCCCATACAAAGCTTCGTCGGTGACATCTTCATACTAGCTTGATAGCTGTTGTTATAGGAGAACTCCGCATATGGTATGTTCTTGTCCCAACTCCGGTTGTTTTTGAGTGCACACGCCCTCAGCATATCTTCAAGAATCTGATTGGTTCTTTCCGTCTGCCCGTCAGTTTCGGGATGATAGGCAGAGCTAAAATTCAGGTGGGTTCCCATGGTTTCATGCAACTTCTGCCAGAACCTTGAGGTGAACTGTGTCCCTCGATCCGACACTATCTTCTTCGGCACTCCATGGTAACACACGATCCTTGGCATGTACAATTCTGCCAATTTGGATCCGCTGGAGCTTTCTTTCACGGGGATGAAATGAGCTACCTTGGTTAGCCTGTCGATGACCCTGATTGGGTCCTAAACAATCCCACTATGAAATCCATACCGATTTCTTCCCATTTCCATTCAGGCACTTTGAGTGGTTGCAATAATCCCGCGGGTCGTTGATGTTCTGCTTTCACCAACTGGCATGTGTCACGTAGGGCAACATGTTCCGCGACATCTCGCTTCATGCCATACCACCAATACCTGCTCTTGAGGTCCTGGTACATCTTCGTACTCCGAGGATGAATGGAATAGTCAGAATCGTGAGCCTCCTTCAAAATCAATTCGCGGATCTTATTTACTTCTAGCACACAGATTCTTTTCCCGTGCCACACCGTTCCTTGTTCATCCTCTCTGAAACCAGGGGCTTTATTTTCCTTGGTGAGTTGCCTGATTTCTTGTATCTTCTCGTCATCCTTTTGACCCTTGCGTATTTCTCGCTCTAGTGTGGAGTCCACTTCCATGGCGATGGCTTCACCACTATTCACAAGGCATAGATTGAGCCTTATAACCTCGTCCTTCAAATCTGCAGGCATGGCCTTCAAGCTCAACTTATTGACCTGCACTTTCCGACTTAAAGCATCTGCCACGACGTTTGCTTTCCCAGGATGATAGTTGATGCCCACATCAAAGTCATTGATTAGCTCTAACCATCTCCTTTGTCTGAGTTTGAGATATGGCTGTGTGAAAATGTACTTTAAACTCTTATGATCCGTATATATCTCTGTCCTCTTCCCCATCAAGTAGTGCCGCCAAATTTTCAACGCGTGTACCACTGCGGCTAGCTCTAGGTCATGTGTAGGATAGTTCTTCTCGTGCTTCCGGAGCTGCCATGATGCATAATCCACGACGTGCCCTTCTTGCATGAGAACACATCCTAACCCGTTTCCAGAGGCATCACAGTACACCGTAAAGTTCTTCTGCATATCTGGCATAACTAGCACTGGCGTTGTTGTCAATCTTTTCTTTAACTCCTGAAAACTCGTCTCGCACTGCGGCGTCCATGTGAATGTGATTCCCTTCTCCAACAGTTTGGTGAGGGGTCTCGAGATCTTAGAGAATCCCTCAATAAACCGTCGATAGTATCCTGCCAATCCCAAGAAGCTTCGAACTTCCCCGACATTTTCAGGGGTCTTCCACTTCTGTATATCCTCAATTTTGGCGGGATTCACGGAAATTCCTCCCTCCGAGATGATATGTCCTAAGAAGGGAACTCTCTTCAGCCAAAACTCACACTTGCTCAACTTGGCATATAGTTGGTGTTCTCTCAGCTTCTGCAACACCAACCTTAGATGTTTCTCATGTTCCTCTTCATCCTTGGAGAAAACGAGAATGTCATCTATGAAAACCACCACAAATTTGTGCAGATATTCCATGAATACCTTGTTCATGAGATACATGAAGTATGCCGGGGCATTCGTTAGCCCGAAAGGCATGACGGTGTATTCATACAATCCGTACCGAGATACGAAAGCTGTCTTGGGAATATCGTCTTGCCTTATCTTAAGTTGGTGGTATCCCGACCTGAGATCAATTTCGAGAACACACAAGCTCCCCTCAACTGATCAAACAAGTCTTCAATGCGGGGTAATGGGTACTTGTTCTTGATGGTTACCTAATTCAAGGCACGGTAGTCCATGCATAACCTTTGGGTTCCGTCCTTCTTGGGCACAAATATCACTAGAGCTCCCCAAGGTGAGAAACTAGGACGAATATACCCCTTATCATTCAATTCTCTCAAATGATCCGTGAGTTCTCCCAGCTTCTTGGAGTCCATCCGATAAGGTCTCTTGTATATCGGGGCTGTTCCAGGCACTAGCTCAATTGTGAATTCCACTTTACGATCAGGAGGCATTCCTGGCAACTCCTCCGGAAAAACATTTGGATATTCCCTGATGATCCTGATCTCCTCCACTTTCACCTAACCTTGATTTAATTTAATGTCCCTCCTAGGCTCTTGTATTGTTATAAACTTTACTCTTGTGCCACTAGGGTGAGTTAGTTCCACTGTTCTAGTCGAACAACGGATGATTCCTTTATGTTTGGTCATCCAATCCAAACCCAAGATAATATCTATCCCTTGTGAATCTATCACTATGAGGTTAGCAATAAATACTACCCCATTAATGTCTAGATTCACTTTGGGACACACTTGTCTTGTCCTTATTTCTCCACCTGGAGAGTTTACTGCTAGCATATGGTTCATTTGTGTTGTTGCTAGGTCATGCTTCTTAACAAACCCTTGGGCAATGAACGAGTGGGTAGCACCAGAATCAAACAACAGGGTTGCAATGTGTAAATTGGCAGGAAACTTACCAACTACCACGTCAGGTGCCTCTTGCGCTTCCTCCATGGTGACGTGGTTCACCCGTCCTCTCATTACATTCTGCTGTTGTGGCTGCGTGGGCTTCTTCTTTGGGCACTTATGGGCGTAGTGCCCCACTTTACCACAGTTGAAACATTGCACCCCAACCTTAGGTGCCTGGCCTTTGTTGTCTTGGGGTTGGTTTGGGGGTCCTTGTACGGCTGGTTGAGGTTGATATGTGACACGACCCCACGGTCTTGTCGAGCCAGGATCACGCTGAGGGGTGCTGCGTTGCGCAGCACCGTATAACACACGCCAAAGGTACAAAGCGGAAGCGAAATTTTATTACATAAACAAGTTCATGAACATGTTTACAACAAAATGAGTTCAGTCTACACTCACGGGCGTAGACTAAGCATCAAGTGCACGTTCAGCCCTTGAACGTGTCCTTGCTAGCGCACACACACACACTAACTCTGCGGCGTGCACGACTCCCACTCGACGGGGTTCCCCTCCTGGGGTTCCGTCTCCTCTTCGGGAGTCCCTTCCTCATAGAACCCTGCAAAAGCTTCAAACACAAGCAGTGAGCACGAAGGCTCAGCAAGTCTGACCTGTCTCACCTAAACATGGAACTTCTACATGAGGGTTGATGGGTACATGAGGTAAAATCATTTGCAAAGGACTCGCCTAATTAGTAGAACCTTACTTTTAAGTTTTAGCAGCAGGTTGTGGAGAACCTTACGCTAAGGCACATGAGAGAGCCGCAATCAAACAAGAAACACATTTCTTTCATGTACTTTGCCCAAAGTTGAAATGAACTTTAGTTAGCTCTAAACTACAGCAATTCATTAGCAATCAAGTCCATCTTTCAATCAGCAATATTTTAACATGTAACTAGCCTGTTCTTTCTACGTCACGGTACAGTGAACAAGTGGTACTCACTGACCGCGAGGGACGGTGATTATAATCGATTTACATCTGCAGGGTTACCCGAACAACCCGTCACGTACGCCCGTACTCGATGTTGCCTACAACAACCATCACGGACGCCGTACGCAACCACCTTTCGCCCGACAGCCAAATATTGAACCGGTCCCATCGTCCCGAGCAAGAGGTCTCTGCACGCGCATCTCCGTGCCGCCAGCCGATTTACACCTCGAGCTCTCAACCTACCCTCTGAACGACGGGCAATGCCTCAATACCCAGCTAACCGAGTTACATCAGTTTCCCGGTTCCCATATAGCCGGTAGGTCTTCAGTACTGTTCTAGCTTGTTCAACAGGCCCGCACACGGCTCGGTCCTCAATCGACACAAGCGGAGCTACAGCACACAGGCCCCAAAGTCCTGCTGCCCTTACCCTCCACTCGGTCTCATTTTCTTGCCATGTGTTTCATGTGCTATCACTACCCAAGTCGAGTGCCTCTAGCCTATTCTCGCGAGTAGTTCCAACTACTCGACTTGTACCGAATCCTACTCTATCCTAGCAATGCAGTAGCTAACGGGGTTTGCAATCCTAAACCCAACCCATGGTTCTCTTGGCTATGCAGTGGGGCTTCCAAACAAGACTCTAATGCAAAGAATAAAGCAAACAAGTATGTGCTCAAAACAATAAAAATTTGTAAAAAGGTTAATGCAAACCGGAGCTTGCCTTGCTGCTCTTGGTCGTAGGCTAGCTGTTCCTCCGGAGTAACGAAGTCTAGGACTTCGGGTTCCTCCTCGACCTTAGCGACTACATGATAGAAGGAATACATGTATCAATTTAAATGCATTTGTATTGATTTTGAAATTGTGAAGTCTATAACCCTTGCTAGACAGACCCAATGATTGTGAAACTTCTACTGGGGCTTGGTTACAACCTAAACATAGATTTGGTCAAGTTTTAGTTGCAGTAAAGCTCATTTGAGCCCTCCACAATTAATCATGTACTTGACCTTAATTGAAGGCTTTTAGGGTGTTCTAAGGATTTTTATGAAACAAACTATGACTTTATGAAAACTAGATTTTTCAGAGGGTTCTAATGGAGTTGGTCTCACTTAATTTAAAAGTTCCTAGCTAAAGTTATGAGCTAAACAATTTCAGAGAAAATTCTGAAAATGTTTCTGAACATTTTCTATTTTCTTTGGAACAGTTCCACTAATCACACCATTAGGTGGATCAAATGAGCTCAAATGGATCTGAAATTTTTATGGTAGTTCAGGGATATTTTGGTGAACATTCCAGCAAAATTTCAGGATTTTCCTCCACAGGATTCTCCAGTTAAAATTCCAAACAGTTTAAATTTTGAGGAATTAATTCTGGAGAGTTATGGGTTTTCATAAGTTGAAACTTGGTTTGCTGGAAAGTACTCAGAGAGCTGAATCCAGCAAAATTTGGTTCACTCAATTTGGAGCTTTCTATCCAAAGTTATGAGGATTTGAAGTTTGAAGGAAATCTGAAAATCGGGGAGAAGTTTAAACTCGCGAGTGGGCCTCGGGGACACGCGTCGCACGTCGAGGCGACAGCACACCACAGCCCACAAGGATTTTGCGCGCCAGCACACCCGATCCCGGCGCAGCCCGATCCTGATTCAAAATATCGGCCGCTGACAGCTGGGGTCCACCCCTTTCTTCAACCTCGCGACGCCCGCGCTCCACCGCCGAGGGACCTCGCCGGAGAGCTCGCCGCCGGCTTCTCTACAGCTCCAAACTTCACGATTTTGGCTGCCCCTGCCTACTTTCACTCGGGGAACAGGATTCTGGGGTCAGCTACTCATGACAATGGCCGGTGCATGGTCGGCGACGAGCCGCCACCTTGGAAAGACTTCGGCCATGTCGGCTGACTTCCCTAGCACCTCAACTACTCGAGGAACCGGTCGGGAAGCATCAGTGGACCTCAGGGAAGGTCGAAATGAGCTTGAGGCAGCTCAGGGAAGGCCCGAAGTAGGTCCTCACCGTGCGCCCGATGCCTCCTGTTTATTCCGCCATTGGTAAACCTCGAATTACGCCGGGTACAGAGGTTCTCCGGCCAAGGGTTGTGAAGGCAACTTGTGCGTTACCGTGTCTAGTTTGTGTGAGAGCGGATTGAGGCCCTCTAATCCTTTCTAGAGCACGAATTCGACAGAATCGCACCCGAAGGTCGTTTTGCACACCGAAAGGGGAAAACTGGAAATTCGCCACCGGTGAGCAATCACTCGGGCTGAGGCTCTGGGGTGAGCAGCACCGGTCACCAGCGCGTCCAAGGGTGCCTTGGCTCGGGCGTGACAACGCCCTGGTTGGGATGTCCACGGGAGCCCGAGGTGCGGCGGTTCTAAGTCACCGAATTGATCTTTCGGCACAGCCGAGATCAATCGGTTTCAACTGAATTCTAGCAGCGGGGAAGACGGAGGAAGGTCTCTAGTGCCTTGCCGGGGCTCTGGAGGGGACGGAGGTAGCTGTGATCGGCGCTCTCTGATTGATTCCGAGCTGCGGAAAGTTTCGGCCTGCGCTGAGTTCTTGCGGGGGAAGAACGGGTGATGCTTCGGCCGAGGAGGGGGGCGCCTTAAGAAGGCTCTGCACCGCCTCATGCCCGCGCGTGGGCAAGCAGCTGCTGGCGCGGCGGCTTCCCTCGGTGGCGATCGCAGCGGCGGCGCGGTTAACCGAGTGAGAAAAGTCTCAGTCGGTTTGATTTGAAGTAGAGGCTGACATGTGGGTCCCACTCCCCATTTTAACCTCTGAAATTTTCTCCTAATCACTGTTGTAAACAGTGAACCCCATACTACCCCTGTAAATTCAAATTATTCACCCATGAGCCATTTGAATTGAGTAGAATTCAAATTGGGTTTGGTTTGAGTGAATTTCAGCACAAGTTCAGTTTTGAATTCAAATAAAGTTTGAATTTGTCCCACTTAGCTCATGTCAAGATCAACTCCAAATGGAGTGAAAATTGGTGTGTGAGCTCACAAAAATGTGCTGAGTAAGAATATGCCTCCCACTTTTAAATTCATGGGATAAAAACAGTTTGAATTTGAATATGGTTTCAAACTGCCCTCTTTCTAACTATACCCAAAATGACCTCAAAAAGGTTTTGAATTTGGGTGAAACTTGGCATGGACATCCTTAGCAAAGTGTAGGAGTTTTCATATGTCCAGCCCACCTATATCACATGTGGGAAATACCACTTTTGCAATGTGTGAGTTTGTTCTCTAATGAGCATGTTGATGGTGGTTACTTGCTCTTCATTTGTGTTCATCATATTTCCTCAAATAAGGTGTGTGGTGTGGTGATGAACACTTCAATTTTGTGTCAAAAACTGAGGCCCTTACAATATGTAGGGCGAGGCTGCTGTACGAACTGACGTTGTGGCTGTATTGGTGCTGCCGGAGGCCTGTAGTTCGGGTTGTACCCTCTTGGTGCTGAGTAGGGTACCGCAGCACGGTTCGTTTGCCCTGCGGGTTGTTGCATCAGACGTGGGCGGGTGTTGCTCCCTGAGGCTTGGTGTGACCACCCGGCCTTCCTCTTGTTTTCATTTTCCATGGCCTTCAGCTTCCTTTCTACCACAAATGCTCTGTCCACCATCTTTTGGAAGCTTTCATACTCGTTGGAGGACATTGCACACTGCATTTCTGCGGTAAGTCCTTCCACGAAACAATCTTGTTTCTGCTCATCAGTCTCTATGTCCCGTGGGGTATAACGGGAGAGTTGAGTAAATTTAGTGAGGTATTCCCTCAGTCATGTTTCCTTGCTGCAACCCCAAGAACTCCTTCCTCTTGTTTTTGAGTTCACCCCTTGGTATGTAATGGTTGCGGAAGCTACGCTTGAACTCTTCCCAAGTGATGTTCTCAGGGTCATGATGGGCGGCCACGTAGGCGGTCCACCAATCAGCAGCAGGTCCATGCAATTGATGAGAGGCAAACAGCACCCTTTTATACCCTTGGCACTGTATGATCCTTATCTTGCTCTCAATGGTCTTTAGCCAGTCATCTACCTCCAGAGGTTCAGCAGCACTTGCAAACTTCGGAGGTTGAGTTCCTAGAAACTCACTCAACCTTGGTTGGCGTGGTGCAGCTTGTGGAGGTGGAACTTGATGCAAGTTGGCCACCACTTGAGTCAGGTTCTGGATGAGCTGATTTTGATTTTCAAGCATTTGGTGGATGGGATCAACTCCCTCACGGCGTCCACCCCTGTCTTGGCTCCCAGAAAGATGAGGGTTGCAGGCCTCATCGTTGTTGTTGGCGGGGTTGGCAGCACGACCCTTTCCTCTTCCGGCCATCTAGCATGATCAACCAAATGTTAATTTAAAGCATTACATATTATCTTACTACTTCCACTTGTTTTTACTTTGAAGTGTTGAGGCTTTGTTATACTTTCTGAGGGTTCATGTCTCACACAAAAATAAATGCACTATTATTTCATGTGGGTTCACACACCAACGCAAAACAATCTGAAGACGAGGCTATGGACAATTGCTCATGGCTTCCACAACTCACGTCACACACCAAGCATTAACACACCATTAACTAAGGTAATGACTCGACTATTCGACATCTTGCTAACTAAGGGAAAGACTCTACACTATTCGTATCCCTGAGCTGGCTCCTCGGGATCTTCCTCATTATTGTGGCTGCCTTCTGACTCTGCTTTGGGTGGGGAGGCTGCTGGTGGAGAAGTGTGCCGACGCCTGATCGTCCGGCGATCTGGGGAGTCAGGAGTCCATGTATCATTCACGGTGACACACAGTTCATTCCCATCTCCTCTTTCTCTCGCCCTCAAGCAGGCTCGAAACAACGCCTCGGTTTCCTTCGGGGTGTCCCGAACATCCTGAAGCTCCTGCTGACACTCCTGCAGTCGAGTGCTGAGCATAGCAGCATCCTCCAAGCACAAGTCCATGTGCTCATGGGAAGTCCCTTGCTGCACTGGCGGGTACTTATACTCCGTTGTACCACTCTCGTGCTGGAGGACATACATGTACTCAGTTCTGTCCAGGTGTCGACGATAGATGTGACTCTGGCAGGTGATGGCCTCCCAGGTGACATCCTTCTCCGCATCGACCTGTGTCGCTCGACAAGCTGAAGAGCGGTGGATCTTAAGCAGCTGATTTTCATGGATAATCCTCATCTCTGAACTCCATTCTCCCCTCTTTTCACGGATCGTCCTGGTGGAGCTATAGTGTATGATTAGCTTGCCCGTATTGCCGGCGGCTTGGAGCATACGTCGAAGACGGCGCAACAAGCCTCCTACTGCCAATCCGTAGGAAAGGTACGTCACCGGACGGCTCTCCTCTCTTTGGACAAGGGCAACTACGGGAACTCTCCCTCTTGTGGACTTGCGAGCGGTGCGAATCATGCGAACCATATAAAACAGAAAGCATTTAAACTTAGGTTAGATAAACTTTTAAACAAAAATCCTGTTTTGAATGAAAGTTGGGGTAAGATGAAGAAAGTGACTCCATTAAATAACACTTTTCAACACATACCTTTTAAAATAGTTTTTAAGAAAATAGGGCCCTTAAATACGTCCATTTCTACCTAGGTCCACGTTCCTACGGGCAACCTTGGCTCTGATACCACTTCTGTCACACCCGGTTTCTCCGAAGAACAACCGAGTGAATATCACATTTATGCCAGGATCATTTTCTCATACATGTGATGACAAATAGTGTAGCATTATTTATTACAAGCCAGGTGTCGAATATAAATAAGTCTTACATAGCATATGTCTCGATGGACGATAATAAGTTCATAACAAGTAAATAAAATAGCAGCGGAATAATTATTCTTGTGGGCTCCGTCACAGGCGTTGCCCGGTGGACTTCATGAACCTAGAAACTTTCTTCGGGCCCAAAGTCTTGATCATTAAACACCACTTCATTATCTTGACCTGAGCAGCAATATAAACCAACAAATATGCAACGTTGAGTACCGATGGTACTCAGCAAGTGTGGGAAAGTTATGTCATGCATGGCTAGAACAAGGGGAGGTTGAACTCATGGTTAAAGCACTATGCAATTAATACCTATCACCTTAGCTTATTAAGCACCTACATTACTACAAAGGTGAAATGGTCCCAATCTCCCATCCCATCATCAAAATCAAATAACCATAACATCATTTTCAATGTTAAGCTCCCCGCTTAACATCCACAACTTCCAAAGCCATCATCCTCTAATCATGAATAAGTCCAAGCCGCTCTTGACCATGAGCACGGCTGTCATGACAGTTTTGACTCTGCAGAGTTTGCACCACTGTACCCACATGTAGTGATTTCATCCGCCGTTGCCGGGTGGACTAAAAGAACCTCCATTATGCCAGTGGCTACGAGCCACATTCACACTTCCCAGGTGTGTAGCCAGGAGATCACTACGAAGCCTTTACAAAGGGATTCCCGACGAGCGTGGGCCCACTGAGGTTTCACCCCTAACAGCATACAAGAGGCTCCAACCCCGCTGCAGTGGCCCCCTCTTGAGCCTTGCAGTTCATATGGTAGTACAGCTGACACCTATTCCCCGCACCATCCAACACACCCATACTACGCCGGGGATACACCTAATTAATTGGCCAAGCTGCCCCATCTCAGCATGTGGTTGGCACGGTAAAGCCAGGTTACATGCTCCATGAACCGGTCCTTAGGATCCAGGCAAGTACGAAACACAAACCCGAGTCTCGCGCACCCAGCACCAACCAAAACATCCAACTTGCCTTGATCCCAACCTCTACATAACTCACAATATCTCATTCAAGAGTAAAGTAACCAAGTTGATGATATCATATCCCACTTATCCCATTCTAAGCATGGCTAAGCATAAGTAATATGAATGAATGATAAATAGAACAAAATCCCATCCCAAGCTACAAGGAAAACAAGGTAATGCAGTTCTAGGGAAACTTCCTAGCATGGGTTTCATATTTCAATTGACAATGCAAATAATTCTATCTAGACATCCTAGTATAGGAACAAAGTGGTCAAGGACACTTGCCTCCTTCCTACTGCTCTTGGATAGGGTAGTCCTGATCATGGAAAGGAAGAACTTGCTCTGGAGCAGGTTCTACTCATACCATCACACATAGCAAAAGAAAACAACAAGTCATAAGACATAGTTCACACTTCCACTTCATACAAACCACACATTCACATTTATGAAAGCCATTCACAATTCTATGTGTTGTGGTTACTCTATGTGTGTTGATTTTTGGCTTACATGCACTTTTAAACATGTGTATATGATTTCTACTTTTGTATTCACATTTAGATTTGCATACTATATATGAGTTTCCAATTTAAATAAATTCCTTATATTCAATTACTACACCTTTTAGCTACCAAGTATGCATGAAAGGTATTTTCCCACTCCATATGTGTCTTCAGACCTTCTACCAACCCTAAACTGAATTCTTTGGATTTTGGAAACTTCATTTATCATTTTATAGTTATTCATACCTAGTTTGCTATATTTTCAGATTTATTTCCTATGCCTAAATGTGAACTTTATTATAAAAATAGTAAGACACCTCATCTAAATAGAATAGGTTTTGGGTCTAAAATATATAATAATATATTTTTGAACTTCTCCTCTGATGTGAACTATTTTACATTTATTTTACTAATTTTCATAATTATTCTCTACTTAAAAATATGTCCCTATAATTAATAAATGTGAATAATCAATTAAACAGATTCATTTCAGCCAAAAATATATTTTTATCTCACTCCAAAGTTTTCCAAGTACTAGGAAAGTTTTTAATTTGAATTTGCAATGTGTTTGTCCCATCTTTTAAATTTTAAATACTAAACACATAGTCAAATTCCTAAATTTAATATCACATAGGGTTAAAAGGGTAAATTCACCACACTACAGGGTCTATTATATTATTTTAGGAATTTCCAGTGGTCCAGGGATTTTGCTAACTTTTATTAAGTCCAGGGGCTAAAACTGATTTTTAATTGAATTTACATGAATTTCTAAAGTTCCAGGGGCTAGATCAGAAGTTTCCAGGACTAGCTCTTATTTTCCGAGAACCCCAGGGGGTAGCACGTAAGAATCCCGGCCTTTATAACGCGGGGCTGACGTGGACCGTCCGATTTAAAACAGACGGCTGAGATTATAACGTCGAACCGGTACGTGGGGATTTAAATTCTACCGTGCGATTTAAAATAGACGGCGCACAAGCGGCCACGTCGCTCTGATCGAGCGCGGGCGGCGCTGCCCGGCGGCGCACGGCGGCGGGAGGCGGCGATCTCGCCGGAGAGTTTCGGATCTTTGTCAATTCTCCCTAAAACTGTGATTTTATGGCATAGATCGGTAGAGGGGAGGTCGGGGATCTCACCTCTGGGGTTTTCTTGAGCTCGGAGGTCCTGGAAAGCGATCGGCGACGAGGTCCGAGGTGAATTCACGGCGAGGCTCGTCGGCGCTGTGTTTGAACCGCAAACCACCGAGTTTTCTGCACCTGCGAGGTTCCCCGGAGGCGGTGGATCAAGACACGCGAGTTAGATCAGAATTCCCGAGTGAAGATCGAGCAGAATTCGCCGGAGAAGCTCGGGTTCTCACCGGAGAGAAAAACGGCGGATCGTGGGGAAAAACGGGACAATGCCGGGGTTTTTATAGACGGGGGGAGGGTGGCGTGTTAGTTTAGATTGAGTTGGAGTCCCCCGGAACCAGAATTCGGGCGGAAATCCGGTCGGTTAAGATCGCGCGCGCGTGGAAACAGTCCCGGGTTCGAACGAGCGGGAGCTCGGGGATGACAGGTGGGTCCCGCCTGTCTGCGAGAGGGGGCGCGGGCGCGCGGCTGCGGGCTGGCGCGGGGGTTGGGTGGGCTGGCTGGTGGGTTTCGGCCCACTGGCCGGGAAGGTTTATTTTTTCCTTTTTCTTTTTCTTTTTCATTTCTATTTTGAGTTTAATTTGAATTCCAGTTTGAATTTAAATTTTTGCAACACATGCAATGCATCCAAAAACTTTTAAATTCCCCTCTTAACAGGGTTTTGGGGTGTTACAATCCGCATATCACCCTCAAAACTATGCACAAACCGAGAGGGTGAATAAGATCTTGGAGGATATGTTGAGAGCGTGTGCCATCCACCACGGTAAAAATTGGGATTATCATTTACCATTGACGGAATTCTCTTATAAAAATCGGGACGAGATTCTTTTTAAGGGGGAGGGATGTGAAATCCCACTTTGATGAGAATCTTTCTAGCTGATGTTAGATCAAAAAGATTACTCGAAATTAAAATTCTCTCATGTAATAAAGAAAAGTATATATAAATTGGGTCAATCAAATCAAATTCTAAACTCGGCATTCCACCTTAGCAAATGTGAAGTTGAGTTCCCCAACAAGTTCCATTTGTAGCAAATATCCTCGCTTAAAATGGATTAAATTTGAAAACCATTTGCTAAGAAAATGGATTAGGGTACATGAGAGCTTCACATTTAAAAATCAAATTTAAATCTCCATGTCAACCTTGTCAAGTTTGAAATTTGAATCCATATTTGAGCTCCTCATATCAAACCTAACCTCACTGCCAGTTTTGAGCAAATTTGGAGCTTGTTTGATAATTTAAATGGAATTTGGAAAAGTGAAGAGGGGCGAAGTGGACCCATATGTCATCCACCGAAGACGCAAACCGCCTCTGTTCCTCTGCCTGCTGCCGAGAGCGTGCCAGCACGTTCTGCAACCCCCCCCCCCCCCCCGATGAACCACGCGTGCGCCAGATCCTGCTCGGGTGATCCGGTGGCTGAAGGATAGAACCGCAGCACCCTGCCCACGTGAACCGTTCCTCTCTCGCCGTTCACCCCCACCCCTCGCTCAGATCCGAAGAACTTCACCGCCGCCGACCACCCTCTCAGTTCCCCTGCGTCCCGGCGCTCCAAGCCATATCGTGACAAACTTTCTACAGCAAAAAGGACCGCCCTACGCTGCTCAAACTCATGGTGAAAACCTCATCTCTTTTCATGCATACCAAGGGAAAAATTTCCGTTTTACCACAAGGTTGTTCATAGAACCGAGATGATCGAATTTCCAAATATCGTGGTGTTTAGTCCATCTCAGCTCATGCCGAGTGAAACACACGTCCTAGACTTCCCCCACAAACCTCTAGGATCAAGAATCATCGGATACCATCAAGTTTAGGCTCTTTTCTTAAATATTTTCGGGTCGCCGTCGGAGTTTCGCCCTAGGTCGCCGGTGAACTCCTATGTTCAGCTTGTCCGGAGCTGATTTGGATTCATATGGGTGATTAGAGTTCTACCATGGTTCTGTAGGAAGAAGAACCGAAGGTTTTTAGCTACGTTGGTGCGAGTTTTCCGTTGCCTGAGTTGTGCCGATGCCGCCGCCTGTCACGATCAGGATTCCGGTGACCAGTGTCCGTCGCCAGCACCACCAACCAGTTTCCCGTGGTCTCAAACGCACAGGCGGCGGATTTCAGCCCTGGGGAAAGCCGAGAGCTCCGGTCCGGCGACTCTCACTGGAGAGCGCCGCCACTCGGGCTCTGCCCTCGCGAGGTTGAAGAAAGGTCGTGGGTCCCACTGTCAGCATTTTGAATTTTTCCATTTTATTCCCAGATGTTTATCAAACTTTGCAAGCCCATAACTTTCGGTAGGAAACTCCAAAAATTCTCAAACAAATTTCGTTGGAATCCTCTTGATGAGCACTATCCAGGGATGTATCATAATTTGTTTGAAAATCTATGGATTTTCAAAGTTAATTCATTTAAAAAAATCTTAGAGAATTAATTCCAGGAGTTCTGTTTATTGGAAAATTCCCAATTTCGGGCAGAACTTTCCCCTGAATATACTTAAACTCCAGTCGAAATTACAGAGGCATTGGACCTCATTTGCTTGGCCAAATGCTGTGTCAATCCTTTATGTCTCTGAAAATTAGGAAAAGAACATAAATATTTTTCAGCTTTCGGCCCAATCTTGTAAATTCCATATCTCCGTGTAGGAAACTCCAAAAATGGTCAAACCAAATCCTATAGAGTCATAATACTCCCAAGATTCTGAAAAGACTAAATTGGAGCATGCCAAGACCCTAGAATTTCCTTAGAAATTCAGAAAATTCAAATAACTTAGAGAATTCTTTTAGACCATGTTCTCCATCAATTTTATCTGAAATTTTGCAAGCAATACCACTGTAGGATCTATGGACTACTGTAAAAATTTCAGAGAAATCTGAAGTCATCTTCTCCAGTTTTCTGCTGTTCCCTTCCAACTTCGTACGTATGTCTAATATATAGGTCCTTTGAATTTACCTGGAAACTTCCACTGCTCAAATCCATTTTTCTCTTTTTCAGCACACAGCAGAACTCAACTCTCAATTCTTAGTTAGTGTGAACCCTTCTTAAGTCGTAAACTCTTTTGCTTATTAATTCTTTCACTTGAATTATAAACTTGTACATATTCATATCAGTAGGAAACCCGACGAAGGAGTTTGATGAGGCAATCGACTCGGAGCAGCAAGTTGAGGCATTACTCATCGACAAGCTACTGACTTTTATTTAAGATCAAACCTGCAACAATATGAGGCAAGCCCCGGTTTGCATTTAACCAGCTTTAAGCTATATTTTACTTTGTATCACTTTTATTGGTCTAGATTGTATTGTGCATTAGATCAAGGGTGATTAACCCTCCAAATGCATGACCCAAAAATCCTGGGAGTGGAAGGATAGAACAGGTTACCATCTTGTAGTTTCTGCTAGTCTTAAGTAGCTCTGCTTATGTCGATTAAGGACCGATGCGTATGCCGCCCTGTTGAGCAAGTTTGAACAGTACTGGATGCATACTGGATAAATAGGGTCCAGGAAACCGATGTAACTCGGGTACCCTCGTGTCGAAACTTATACCACCGTCCTTTGAGGGTTGGTGTCAGAGGTGTAAACCCACTACCAGAGCAACTACGACATGTTCCGTATAGTGGCCCTTCTGATGGGTCGGTAGAACTGGTTCGGCATTGGGGTGACGTGTGAAAGGTTGCTACATACGACGTGTGTGAAGTAGTCGGTACGATGCTTCCGATCGGGCATATGTGTCATGTGTTCCGGGTGTGTCCTGATTCGAATCACCGTCCCTCACGGTTATTGAGTACCATTTGTTCACTGAGTTGTGACGTAGTAAGTATGTCAATATGAATTGAGATGAATCATTGCTGTTCTACATTAATAAGTTCATTGTATTGCAACCATGTTTGCTATAGATGTAGAGCTCACTAAATTTATATTCCACTTTGGGCAAAACAACATCGGCATGAAGCGTTTCTTATTTGATTGTGGATTTCCGATGTTGGGAGGCTCAGAGCAAATTAAATTGCTGCTGTAAAACTGCTAATAAGGATGTACTTTTAGGCGAGTCCCTAATGCAATAGCTGTTGTCCTACTTTATAAATTCCTGCATATAGAGTTCTTATTTAGTATAGACGGTTAAGCCTTGCTGAGCTTTCGAGCTCATGGTTGCAGTATTAGTGTCTTGCAGGTTGAATTATTTTTGCTATGAAGACGGTTGTTCGGTGATACATCGGACCCCACAGGTCGTATAACTCACCGGAAACCTTGCCGCTGCCTACACTCTTCTTGGAGCTAGTAAGAAGCGTTCGTGAGCTGGACGTCTTCTCTTTTTTGTAGCTAGGATGGAGAGTGCATGTTTATGTATATTCCGCTCCGTGTACCTTCGAGGTACATTATTTTGTAAATGATATTATGTTGATAAATAAAAAGACTTTGTATGTTTATGGTTTCTTTTTGTGTATGCTCTTGGGTGCCGTATCGCACGGCACCACCCAATGTGATTCCTGGAGGGTGGACCCGGATGGGTTCCCCACAAAAAGCACTTTTAACATCGATTTAATATAACTTTAAACCTTTAGATGCAGAAAATGCTAACAAAATTCTTATGGCTTCTAATCTAGCAACGGGAGCAAAAGTTCCATCAAAATCTAAACCTTCAACTTGGATGAAACCTTGAGCAACCAACCAAGCCTTATTCCAGATCACAACCCCATCCTCACTTTGTTTATTTTTAAACACCCATTTAGTTCCAATTAAAGTGTGACCTTGAGGTCGAGGTACAAGTTTCCAAACATTATTTCTTTCAAAATTTTCGAACTCTTCTTGCATGGCAATAATCCAAGATTCATTAGTGAGTGAGTGCGTGTGATATATCTTGGTTCAAAATAAGCAACAAAAGCAGAATGAGCATGAGAGTTTGGATCGCAAAACCTAGACCGTATGACCCATTCGTCAAGCTTCCAATATTTTTTTGTGGAGGATGACTTTTGAGGATGCGGAGGGGAGTAGACACTTCACAAACTCCTCCTTCTTCATGATCATCACAAATCGAAGAACTTGTGGGTTGAAGAAGATCTGGACCTGCAGTAGTGGTCGTTGGCGCTGATTGTGGAGCAAGATCAAGAGATGGAACGCCATTGTTTATTTATGAAATTTCGGGCAGCAGCTCCACTCCTTCTTCATATTCAATGAAAATACTCTCCCCCTGCAGAAATGCATCTTGACCTGCAGCAGTAGAGCTAGTACCTGGGCTAGCTTCATCAAAAGAAACTTCACAACTCCACAATTTTGTTAGTGTCAAGTAAAAGCACACGATAGCCTCTAGTATTAGATGGATAACCAAGAAACATGCCATCAACAGATCTATCTTCAAATTTATCAAGATTACCATGTTTCTTAACAAAGCATTTGCAACCAAAGACCCTAAAATGTGTGATAGTAGGCCTATGTCTAAACCGAACCTCATATGGTGTTTTTTCCTAGCTTAGCTCTCAAGAAAACACGGTTTGAATCATAACAAGCTGTTGCAATTGCATATGCCCAAAAATTTCTAGGAGTTTGGTATTCATCAAGCATAGTCCTAGCCATCTCAACTAAGGTTTTGTTCTTTCTCTCTACAACACCATTTTGTTGAGGTACATATGGTGAAGAAAATAGATGATCTACTCCTTTTTCAGCACTAAAGTGGTCGAAAGATTGATTTTTAAATTCGGTTCCGTTATCATTTCTAATCGCTTTTAAAGATCCTGGGTGATCAATTTATAATCTAAGAAATAAAGTTATAAAGTGACTAAAATCTTCATTCTTAGATGATATAAAGTAAACCCAAGAGTATCTAGAATAATCATCAACAATCACAGGCACATACCATTTACCTCCAAAAGATTGAACACGTGAAGGACCTACGGTGCCAAGATGTAACAGTTGTCCCGGTTTAGTTGTCATGGTCATTGTGAGAGGAGGATGTGAGCCTGTAACCATATTAGCATGTACAAGAAGAGCACACAATATCGTTGTCCCCTTTAAGCTTAAGTAGCCCACATACGCGATCAAGAACACTAACACGTGTGAGGTGATCAAACCCTACGTGATCAAGTCTACGGTGCCAAAAATATAAGTCCTTTAAATCATTAGCAACTAGACACCTATGCTTAGAAGTTGACATATCAAAACAGCTTTAAAATCTCTTCCAATCCTAGACATGTTAAACAAAATCTCACCTTTTGAATCTACGACCTTGCAGCAATTTTTAGTGAAGTTAACTTCTAGATTTTCATCTAGCAACTGTGAAACAGAAAGCAAGTTGTATTTCAAATTTTGAACATGTGTTAAATCCTTCAAAGTGTAGTGTTTATTTACTCTAACCGAACCCTTAGCAATTGTAGGAGTTGAAGAATTATCGGCAAAAGTAACATTTTCTACACGTGACACAAAAGAGAGGGAGGAGAACCATTCTTTGTTACCGGTCACGTGGCGTGAGCAATCGGAATCCACAATTCAAATGTTCTCCTTCCTCAAGCGTGAAACCTACATAGCAGCACAATACGTCGATGACTCAATACTGGGGTTAGTCAAAAGGCATTTAGGAATCCAGTATTGAGTCACACGACGTCCAGCAGGAATAGCACGCGAAAGCTGAGAAAATACAGCAGGTTTATGAGCCCAATTTTGAGAATTCTTGTCCCCAACTACTGATTTATGAAGTATTTTATGTGTAGCACGAAAAACTGTAGGTTTAGGATCAATATTTGCATTTTTATGACTTATTACAGCAGGTTACATGTTCCTAACATTCGATTCAGCATGTGCAACAAGTTTTGCTCGGTTGTTATGTGATCTAGCAAGCAATATTTCCTTTTTATGTTGTTTAGCTAGTCTATAACAAAAATCTATGACATGGCCATCTCTACCACAGTATGTAACATGAAAAGTAACCTTATGTTCATGTCCAAATGAACAAACAACATGTTTATTAGAAACCGAATGAGACAACACTACTGCAGATTTGAAAACCACTTCTTTTTGTTTAGGAACTGTTTGAATCAAACCATTTCCTAATGAATTTACAAGTTTAGGTGGATGTGATTTAGCATGAGCTTGACAATCAAAACTTAAACCAGTTTTATCATTGCAAGACTTAGATGAATTCAGCAGCAAGTTTAGGTTCTTATTCGCACTATAAAACCGTTATAGTGTCCTATGCATGTCATCAAGTTTCTTGGACAAGTATAGACAGTTTTCACATGAAGTTTATCCTTTCAGTTTGCAATTAGAACAAGAATTAACTTCATGAATACGTAAAGCATTGTTCAAAGCAAAAATTTCATCTGTAAAATATTGTAGTTTCTTAATAAGATCATCACAGCTAGAACAACGCAAATCAATTTTGGAACAACTAGCATCTTTCATGTTTTTATCATTAAGTGCAGCAAGCTTTTTGTTCTTTTCAATTTCAAGTTCAAGTCTATCAAGTGTGGAGGTGTGTGCACTTCTTAAAGGGGGCAATTGTTCATAAATCAGATCGCAAGATGCACAAGAATCATCACTAGAAATCAAAGTTTTTAAACGTTTAATTTCAGACTTTATTTATTCAACTTTAACATCACTTTGCTTAAGTTTTTTGTCCTTTTTCTTAAGTATGGTAGTAGCACGATAAAGAGCATCAAACAATTCATCGTAAGAGGGATTTACCTCCTCATTGTCGCTGATTTATTTGTCTTCCTCCGAGCTTGAACTTGATTTGCTCGCCATGAAACACGCATTTGCCACGGCGTCTTCATCTTCATCATTTCCAATATCAATGTCGCTTGAGCAATACTCTTGAATTGCGGAGAAAATTTTGTCCATCACTTGACGTTGAGTGAAACCCTTCTTTTTCTTGTTGTAGTTGGCAGAGGAGTGCTTCGTCCTTGTTGGTTTTTATCACGGAAAGTAGGACCTGAACGGCTAGGGCAATCTGTACAAAAATGTCTTGTCTTACCACATTCAAAGCATCGTTGAGAGTTGCCACTTCCTCTCCTTCTTTTTCTCACATTTTGCAATGCTTTCGAGAACTAAGTAGAGAGAAATGCTAGCTCCTCCTCTGGAAACTCTTCAATCTGTTCAAGTGTTAGAGAGGACAACAAAGAAAGTGTACCACAAGATGAAGAATTGCTAGACCTAGGTATGTCATGTTGTGAAACAAAAGCAAGAGAATTATTGGGATTCTTACGTGAGATTATTTCAATTTCATGAGTTTTCAATTTAGATTATAGCACATCTAACTTAAGTGTATCCATGACAGTAGATTCACGAATATATATAACTTTCATCTCCCAAATTGACATATCTAATGCACTTAAAAATTGCCTAGCATTTTCAGCATCGGAAAAATTAACATTGACACTACGCAAGTTGCTGAGAAATTTATTAAACCGAGCAAATAAATCGTCGATGGACTCACCTGGTTGAATCTCAAAGCGCATATATTCTTTCTTGAACATATCTTGCCTTACCTCCTTGATCGTGTTGGATCCTTCGTGGTTATCGCAAAGTGCTTTCCACACATCATATGCATATCGGAGGTATGCAACACGATCGAAGTCGCTTTGAGTCAATCCTTGGATGATCAAGTTGCGAGCATTGTTATTTTTGTCGACATCCCTCATGTTCGCAGCCGTAACTTGATCGTTTGATGGCACATCGAAGTACTTGTAGACCTTTTCCCATATGGCGAATCCTTGCACTTGTATGTAAGCATCCACACGAGACTTCCAAACCTGAAAATCAATGCCATTTAACACACAAGGTTTTGCGGAGTATTTCTCCATGTTGATTAGCGAAAACACGAACAAATCAATGAGATTAGTGCACCGTGGCTCTTATACCAATTGTAGTATCGAGAAGAGCACGTAAAAAGCTACTGGAGGGAGGGTGAATGGTAGATTAAAACCTTTTATGCGGAAGCTACAAAAAAACCCCTTGGCAGGAAATTGATCTGATAAAGAAACCATGTGCGCAACTGTTTTCAATGTGTTCAAATGTGACTAAACTAGTGGAGATTATAGAGAATCAAGTCACGAAGCCACTACAACAAGAATCACGTGAAAACACTAAGTAGAACTCGAGTTATGGTCAAAAGACTAGAAAGGTCAATCTGTTCTACTCGATTTTAAAAACAGAACTGCAATGCTGTATAGGAACTCGTGTAGATTAACAACCACAAATCCAATGAACATGAAACTTTCTTAGATTATATATAATCAAGTTTTAAAGATGACCCAAAAAGAATCGCGTCAATTGATCAGTAAAACGCGAGTTATGATCGAAATACAGAAGCAACATTGCTCTGTCCAGAAACTCGCCGAGGAAAAACTTGTTTGAAACAAGTCGGAGAACAATGCACCAAAACTCCTCTAAACTAAGAATTTTATTGGTCAAAACTCAAGAGAAGCAGACACAAGTCATGCTCGATCTCCACTGAGCATTGGCCTCCCTTGCTTATATAACCAGCCCTAAAGCCAACCCAATTCAAACTAGGACTCCTACTCCTACTTGGATTCAAACTCTAACTTTCCAAAACTGCTCAAGACTCTTCTATACGCAGATATAAGCAATCTTAAGACTTCCAAACACCTTAGGAACGTCTCAAACATTCCTAAAACAACTCTACTTCGTGCCTAACATGAAATCCTATTATAACCAACTCAAAACTTTTCATAAACGAACCATAACCGCCTCAGCCGCAGCCTGAGCACAAAATCCACCCGGTTGAACCTTTTCAACCATATCTTCACTTCCATATCTCTTCAACACGCATTGGAACAATGTATCCACGTCCATGCACCCCTTGCATACGTGCAAACACTTTCCAAAACGTTCACAACACCTTCATATGTATTGTTCTTGACCCAAACATGCTGCGTGACCTCCCAATCAGCTCAACCACAATTCCTCCGAAACTTGGTTGTTGAACCTCATCTCGTCCCTAAGACTAGTTCAATGGATCACCGTCACCAACCATGTCTTGATCTCAAGCAACACCTGCACATGAACTAACATCCACTTTTTTCGAGCACAAGTCCGTGACTTGTCTCACGTTAGTCCGAAAACCACAACACCTTCATTAGCACCTCACATAAGCATGTTGCAAACCATAGCAATATATTAACCACCATAATCATCCATAACACATCAAAAACTTAGTAAGAGAATACTAAGCAAACATTCCATAAGCCAAGAAGCAAGTCGAAACATTGCAAGTTAAAAATAGAGTAACTGAAAATTAAACACTGTGAAAACAGCTGCTCTGAGTGACATTTACTCCTAAAATGCAATGAGAAAGTTGGGACAATCTGAACTGAATAAAGAGTAACAGTTACTCCCAAAAACACATTTGTAAAGATCAACTGTGTCGACTTACGTGCAGATCACGTGAGTGAAAGTTCGGACACTACGAAGCGGGTATTTCGGCAATATTCAAAACTTTGAATGTAGATCCTCACTTTTATTCTAATTGCCAATGTATTCAGCACATATAGATCTCACAGAGTTGGGCGAGACCATCCGGCGATGGAGTGGATGTTCACCATGGTGGTGATGCTCAGTCGTCTAGAGAGTGTGAAAGCGCCCCCCTTCCTGGCGCACCAAATGTCAAAGTGTTTCCTGCAACACTTCCCCCGGTACTGCTACTGGAGCAGTCCACGGAGATTCGTTGTTTGGAGGGGCTAACACCGCTAGATCAAACGAGGTTGATGAACTCAGGTGAACATAGAGATTTATGTGGTTCGGGCCGCTGGAGCATAAAAGCCTGCGTCCATGGGTGTGAGTGTTGTATTGTTTGCGCGTGTGAGTATTGCAGGATCAAAGATCGAACCCTTTGCCCGGAGGCTGCCCCGGTACATTTATAGTTTAAGGCCGGGGCAGTTTCAATGTGGCCCGGGGCCTGACCGTGGCCCTATGGCTGTTCATACCCTATACATTGTAGGGTATTTACAGCTACATGTAATATCACTGTCGGTGGAGTTATGGCACGCCGCCTGACATGCAGGGCGCCTCTGACCGAGTAGATGATGGCGGATGATGAACCCGTCTTGTCGCTGCATCCCCTCGGTCTGCTAGGCAACACTATGCCATTGGGTGGCACTGTACCGCGGTCATGCCTCGCTGCCCTGTCGCCCTAATGATGGGCGGGAGGGGGCAGAGGCATGCGTCGTGCGTCATATGTCTGGGGAAGGCGTAGGTCTTGAATGCATGACTGGTCGGGGCACGCCTTCCTTAACTCCAGAGTCTTCATGTCTCGCGACTGGTCGTGAGACATGTGGCGGCTCTGGTGCCCTCCTCAGTCGGGAGGTCAGGCCCTCAGCCCGGAGACACGGGGCAGCTCCGGACCTCGCCTCAGCGTGGAGGCCAAGTTCGGGGCCAAGTACACGTGGCCTCCCCGGAGTTCTCCTCAGCAGGGAGGTCCGGCCAGGAACCCAGGGACACGTGGCAGGTCCAGACCTTGTCTCAGTGGGGAGGCCAGGTCCGGGGGCCAAGGATACGTAGTGGCTCCGGAGCCTTCCTCAGCAGGGAGGTTCAGCCCGGAGCCCGGGAACACGTGGCAGCTCCACACCTAGCCTCAGCGGGATGGCCAAGTTCAGGGCCAAGGACACGTGGCGGCTCCGGAGCTCTCCTCAGCAGGGAGGTTTGGCTCGGAGCCCAAGGACATGTGGCTGCTCCAGACCTAGCCCCAGCAGGGAGGCCAGGTCCAGGGCCAAGGACACGTGGTGAATCCGGAGCCCTCCTCAGCAGGGAGGTCCGACCTGGAGCATGGGCACACGTGGTAGCACCGGACCTTTCCTCAGCGGGGAGGCTAGGTCCGGTGCCAAGGGCACGTGGCCGTGCAAGAGCCCGCCTCAACAGGGAGGCGGGGTCTAGACTGTCTTCAACCCTCCATGTTGGGGTACCCGGTCTGCAGGGTACCGAGAGAATGGGATGTGAGCGAATCAAGATGGAATTTTCCCCTTATAAATAACAGGACATATATCTCTAGGTCCCTAAAAATAGTTGGATTGGAAAGTGCATGGTCATGCCAAGATGATTAAAGAGTGTAACACCCCAAATTTTTAGTCAAGACTCAAATTTTTGATTTAGAACCATAAACCATGTTCAGAGGGGAGTTTAGAAATTTTTGGACGTATTGCATGTTTTGCAGAAATTCAAATTCAAACTGGAATTCAAATTATACTCAAAACAGAAAAGAAATGAAAAAGAAAAAGGAAAACCAGAAAAAAACTGGCCAGTGGGCCGAAACCCCAGCCGGCCCAGCTAACCCCGCGCAGCCCGCCCCCGCGCGCGCCGCGCTGCCCCTCGCTGACGGGTGGGACCCGCCTGTCATCCCTAACCCCGCGACCCCGGACTTCTCCCGCGCGCGCGATCGCAACCGATCGGGAAACCGCATCCCGCAGCCGAATTCTGGACCCAGCGGACTCCAACTCGATCACAACAGAACCACCGCCCTTCCCCGGCTATAAAAACAACCGATCCGATCAGTTTTTCTCACGCGATCGCCGACTTTCACTCCGGTGAGCACCGAGACTTCGCCGGTGAATTCTGGCCGATCTAAGCTCGGAAACTCTGATCTAACTCGTTGGTCTTGATCCACCGCCTCCGGGGAACTTTGCAGGTGCAGAAAACCCGAAGACTTACGGTGCAAATCCAGCTCCAACGAGCTTCGCCGTGGTTTTGCCTCGGACCTCGCCGCCGAGCACTTTCCAGGACCCCCGAGCTCGAGAAAACCCCCGAGGTGAGATCCCCGACCTCCCCTCTACCGATCTAGGCCATAAGATCACAGTTCTAGGCAGAATTCTCGAGGATCCGAAAGTTTCCGGCGAGATCGCCGCTTCCCGCCGCCGTGCGCCGCCGGCAGCGCCGCCCGCGCTCGATCAGAGCGACGTGGCCGCTTGTGCGCCGTTTATTTTAAATCGCACGGTAGACTTTAAAACCCCGCGTACCGGTTCGATGTTATAATCTCAGCCGTCGGTTTAAAATCAGACGGTCCACGTCAGCCCCGCGTTATAAAGACTGGAATTCTTCCGTGCTACCCCCTGGGGTTCTCTGGAATTGAGAGCTAGCCCCGGAAACTTCAGATCTAGCCCCTGGAACTCCAGAAAATCATGTAAATTCATTTAAAAATCAGTTTTGGCCCCTAGACTTAATAGAAATTAAGAAAAACACCTCTGAAAAGTGTAGCTAGACCCCTGAAAGTTATGAAAATAATATTATAGACCCTGTAATGGGGAGAATTCATTATTTTAGCCCTGTTTAGTATTTAATTTAGAAAATTGAATATGTAACTAGTGTTTAAATATTAAAAAGGGGGACAAACATAATTGTCAAAATTATTAAAAACTTTCTCAGTACTTAGAAAACTTTGGAGTGAGATAAAAATATATTTTTGGGCTAAAATAAATCTGTTTCATCTATTATTCACATTTAATAGTATAGGGGCACATTTTTAAGTAAAGAATAGTTAAAGAAAAATAGGGAAAATAATTATGAAATAGTATACATCAGAAGCCAAGGTCAAAATATGATCCTAAATTATTTAGGACCAGAACCTAATTTGTTTAGGTAGTGTGTATTACTAATTTAATAATAAAATGCACAATTATGCATAAGAATATAAATCTGAAAATATAGAAACTAGTAAATGATAAATGGAGTTTCTAAAATACAAAGAATTCAGTTTAGGGTTGATAGAAATTATGAAGGCATATATGGAGAAGAAAAATACTTTTCATACATACTTGGTAGTTTAATATATAAGGAATTTATTTAAAACTGAAACACACATATATACATATATGTATATATATATAGTATGTGAGTATAAATATGAACACCAAAGTAGGAATCATACACATATAAATAAAAGTGTATGCAAGCCCCAAATCAACACACATAAAGTAACCACAACACATATAATGGTAAAGAACTTTCATAAATATGAAGTGTGGTTTGTATGAAGTGAAAGTGTGAACTATGTCTTATGATTGTTGTTTTTCTTTTGCTATGTGTGATGGTATGAAGTAGAACCTGCTCAAGAACAAGTTATTCAATTCCAAGACCAAGACTACCCATTTCAAGAGCAGCAAGAAGGAGGCAAGTGTCCTTGACCACTTTGATCCTATGCTAGGATGTGTAGATAGAATTATTTGCATTGTCAAATGAAATATGAAACCCATGCTAGGAAAGTTTCCCTAGAATTGCATTACCTTGTTTTCCTTGTAACTTGGGTTGGGATTTATTTTGTCATGTCATTTATTTACATGCATTTGCTTAGCCATGCTTAGAATGGGATATTTGGGAAAATGAGATCATCAGTTTATATTACCATACTCTTGAAAGAGATATTGTGAGTTAAGTAGAGGTAGGGATCAAGGCAAGTTGGATGTTTTGGTTGTGTGCTGGGTGCACGAGACTTGGGTTTGTGTTTAGTACTTGCCTGGATCCTAAGGACCGGTTCATGGAGCATGTAACCCGGCTTTACAGTGCCAACCACATGCTGAGATGGGGCAGCTTAGCCAATTAATTAGGTGTATCCCCGGCGTAGTATGGGTGTGTTGGATGGTGCGGGGAATAGGAGTCAGCTGGACTGCCATATGAACCGCAAGGCTCAAGAGGGGGCCACTGCAGCGGGGTTGGAGCCTCTTGTATGCTGTTAGGGGTGAAACCTCAGTGGGCCCACGCTCGTCGGGAATCCCTTTGTAAAGGCTTCGTAGTGATCTCTTGGCCACACACCTGGGAAGTGTGAATGTGGTTCGTAGCCACTGGCATAATGGAGGTTCTTTTAGTCCACCCGGCAACGGGGGATGAAATCACTACTTGTGGGTACAGTGGTACAAACTCTGCAGAGTCAAAACTGTCTTGACAGCCGTGCTCACGGTTAAGAGCGGCCTGGACTTATTCATGATTAGAGGATTGATGGTTTTGGATGTTAAGCGGGGAGCTTAACATTGGAAATGATGTTATGGTTATTTGGTTATGATGATGGGATGAGAGATTGAGACCATTTCACCTGTGTAGTAATGTAGGTGCTTAATAAGCTAAGGTGATAGGTAATAATTGCGTAGTGCTTTAACCATGAGTTCAACTTCTCCTTGTTCTAGCCATGCATGATATAATTTTCCCACACTTGCTGAGTACCACTGGTACTCAACCTTGCATATTTGTTGGTTTATATTGCTGCTCAGGTCAAGATAATGAGGTGGTGTATAATGACCAAGACTTTGGAACCGAAGAAGGTTTTTAGGTTCATGAAGACCCCCGGGCAACGCCTGTGATGGAGCCCTAAAGAATAATATTCCGCTGCTAGTTTATTTACTTGTGATGAACTTATTATTGTCCATCGAGACATTTATTATGTAAGACGTACTTATATTCGACACCGGCTTGTAATAAATGATGCTTCACTATTTGTCATCACATGTATGAGAAAATGATCCTGGCATACATGTGATATTCACTTGGTTGTTTCTTCGGAAAAACCGGGTGTGACAGAGGTGGTATCAGAGCCAAGGTTGCCCGTAGGAACGTGGACCTAGGTAGAAATGGACGTATTTAAGGGCCCTATTTTCTTAAAAACTATTTTCCAAGGTGTGGGTGAAAAAGTGTTATCAAAAGAGTCATTTTCTTCATCTTACCTCAACTTTCATTCAAAAATAGGATTTTTGTTTGAAATTTTATCTAACCTAATTTTAAATTCTTTTGTTTTAGATGGTTCGCATGATTCGCACCGCTCGTAAATCCACGGGAGGGAGAGTTCCCGTAGTTGCCCTTGCTGAAAGAGAGGAGAGTCGTCCAGTGACGTACCTTTCCTACGGATTGGCGGTGGAAGATTTGTTGCGCCGTCTTCGACGTATGCTCGAAGCCGCCGGCAATACGGGCAAGCTCATCATCCACTATAACTCCACCAGGACCATCCGTGAGAAGAGGGAAGAATGGAGTTCGGAGATGAGGATTATACACGAGAATCAACTGCTTAAGATTCACCACTCTCCAGCTTGTCGAGCAACACAAGTTGACGCGGAGAGAGATGTCACTTGGGAGGCCATCACCTGCCAGAGCCACATCTATCGTCGCCACTTGGACAAAACTGAGTACATGTATGTCCTCCAACGTGAGAGTGGTACCACGGAGTACAAGTACCCACCGGTGCAGCAAGGGACTTCCCATGAGCACATGGACTTGTGCTTGGAGGATGCTGCTATGCTCAGCACTCGACTGCAGGAGTGTCAACAAGAGCTTCAGGATGTCCGAGATACCCTGAAGGAGACGGAGGCATTGCTGCGAGCTTGCTTAAAGGCGAGAGAAAGAGGAGATGGGAATGAACTGTGTGTCACCGTAAGTGATCCATGGACCCCTGACTCCCCGGATCGCCGAGCGATCAGGCGTCGTCGCACTTCTCCACCAGCCGCCTCCCCACCCAAAGCAGAGTCAGAAGGTAGCCGAAATGAGGAGGAAGATCCCGAGGAGCCAGCTCAAGAGGATGAGTAGTGTAGAGTCTTTCCCCTAGCTAGCAAGAGGTCGAGTAGTCGAGTCGTTACGTAGTTAATGGTGTGATAATGCTTGGTGTGTGACGTGAGTTGTGGAAGCCATGAGCAATTGTCCACAGCCTCGTCTTCAGATTGTTTGCTTTGGTGTGTAAACCCACAGGAAATAATAGTGCATTTATAGGGTGTGAGATATAAAACCCTCGTAAGATTTAACAAAACTTCAACACTTCAAAGTACAAACAAGTGAAAGTAGTAAGATGATACTAAATGCTTTCAAAATTAACATTTGTTGATTCTGCCAGATGGCCGGAAGAGGAAAAGGACGTGCTGCCAACCCCGCCAACAACAATGATGAGGCATGCAACTCTCATCTTTCTGGAGGCCAGAACAGGGGTGGTCGCCGTGAAGAAGTTGATCCTCTCCACCAAATGCTGGAGAATCAAAATCAGCTCATCCAGAACTTGACTCAAGTAGTGGCCAACTTGCATCAAGTTCCACCTCCACAAGCTGCACCACGCCAACCAAGGTTGAGTGAGTTTCTAGGAACTCAACCTCCAAAGTTTGCAAGTGCTGCTGAACCTCTGGAGGCAGATGATTGGCTGAAGACCATTGAAAGTAAGATGAGGATCATACAATGCCAAGGGTATGAGAGGGTGCTGTTTGCCTCTCATCAATTGCAAGGACCTGCTGCTGATTGGTGGACCGCCTACGTGGCCGCCCATCATGACCCGGAGAGCATCACTTGGGAAGAGTTCAAGCGTAGCTTCCGCAATCATTACATCCCAAGAGGTGAACTCAAAAACAAGAGGAAAGAGTTTTTGGGACTGCAGCAGGGAAACATGACGGTGAGGGAATACCTCACTAAGTTCACTCAACTATCCCGTTATGCTCCACGAGACATAGAGACAGATGAGCAGAAACAAGATTGTTTCGTGGAAGGACTTACCGCAGAGATGCAGTGTGCAATGTCCTCCAATGAGTATGAAAGCTTTCAAAAGATGGTGGACAGAGCGTTTGTGGTGGAAAGGAAGCTAAAGGCCCTGGAAAATGAGAATAAGAGGAAGGCTGGGTGGTCACATCAAGCCTCAGGGAGCAACACCCGACCACGTATGATGCAGCAACCTACGGGGCAGACGAGCCGTGCTGCGGTACCCTATTCAGCACCAAGAGGGTACAACCCAAACTACAGGCCTCCCGCAGCACCAGCACAGCCGCAACGTCAGTTTGTACAACAGCCTCGCCCCGCATATCCACCTCGACCAGCAGTGCAAGGACCCCCAAACCAACCCCAAGACAACAAGGGCCAAGCATCTAAGATTGGGGTGCAATGTTTCAGCTGTGGTGAAGTGGGGCACTACGCCCATAAGTGTCCAAAGAAGAAGCCCACGCAGCCACAGCAGCAGAACGTAATGAGAGGACGGGTGAACCACGTCACTATGGAGGAAGCACAAGAGGCACCCGACGTGGTAGTTGGTAAGTTTCCTGCCAATTTACACCTTGCAACTCTGCTGTTTGATTCTGGTGCTACCCATTCGTTCATTGCTCAAGGGTTTGTTAAGAAGCATGACCTAGCAACCACACAAATGAACCATATGCTAGCGGTAAATTCTCCAGGTGGAGAAATAAGGACAAGACAAGTATGTCCCAAAGTGAACCTAGATATTAATGGGGTAGTATTCACCGCTAACCTCATAGTGATCGATTCACAAGGGATAGATATTATTTTGGGTATGGATTGGTTGACCAAACATAAAGGAATCATCCATTGTTCGACCAGAACGGTGGAACTAACTCACCCTAGTGGCACAAGAGTAAAGTTCATAACGATACACGAGCCTAGGAGGGACATTAAATTAAATCAAGTGGAGGTGAAAGTTGAGGAAATCAGGACTATCAGGGAATATCCAGATGTTTTTCCGGAGGAGTTGCCAGGAATGCCTCCCGACCGTGACGTGGAATTCGCAATCGAGCTAGTACCGGGAACAGCCCCGATATACAAGAGACCTTATCGAATGGACTCCAAGCAGCTAGAAGAGCTCAAGGATCATTTGAGAGAATTGACGGAAAAGGGGTATGTTCGCCCTAGTTCTTCACCATGGGGAGCTCCGGTAATATTTGTGCCTAAGAAAGATGGAACTCAAAGGTTATGCGTGGATTACCGTGCCTTGAATGAGGTGACCATCAAGAACAAGTACCCATTACCCCGCATTGAAGACTTGTTTGATCAGTTGAGGGGAGCTTGCGTGTTCTCGAAAATTGATCTCAGGTCGGGATACCACCAACTCAAGATAAGGCAATCTGATATTCCCAAGACAGCTTTCGTATCTCGGTACGGACTGTATGAATACACTGTCATGCCTTTCGGGCTAACCAATGCCCCGGCATACTTCATGTACCTCATGAACAAGGTATTCATGGAATATCTGGACAAATTTGTGGTGGTTTTCATAGATGATATTCTCGTCTTCTCCAAAGATGAAGGAGAACATGAGAAACATCTAAGGTTGGTGTTACAGAGGCTGAGAGAACACCAACTGTATGCCAAGTTGAGCAAGTGTGAGTTTTGGCTAAAGAGAGTTCCCTTTTTAGGACATATAATCTCGGAGGGAGGAATCTCCGTAGATCCCGCCAAAATCGAAGATATCCAGAAATGGAAAACCCCTGAAAATGTCGGGGAAGTTCGAAGCTTTTTGGGATTGGCTGGATACTATCGACGGTTTATTGAGGGATTCTCCAAGATCTCGAGACCTCTCACCAAACTGTTGGAAAAGGGAATCACATTCACCTGGACGCCACAGTGCGATACGAGCTTTCAGGAGCTAAAGAAGAGATTGACAACAGCCCCAGTGTTGGTTATGCCAGATATGCAGAAGAATTTCACGGTGTACTGCGATGCCTCTGGAAATGGGTTGGGATGTGTTCTCATGCAAGAAGGACATGTCGTGGCATATGCATCCCGGCAGCTTCGGAAGCACGAGAAGAACTATCCTACACATGACTTAGAACTAGCTGCAGTGGTACACGCGTTGAAAATTTGGCGGCACTATTTGATGGGGAAGAGGACAGAGATATATACGGATCATAAGAGTTTGAAGTACATATTCACACAGCCAGATCTCAACCTTAGACAAAGGAGATGGTTAGAGCTAATCAATGACTTTGATGTAGGCATCAACTATCATCCCGGGAAAGCAAACGTCGTGGCCGATGCCTTGAGTCGGAAAGTGCAGGTCAATAAGTTGAGCTTGAAGGATATGCCTGCAGAATTAAAGGACGAGGTTATAAGGCTCAACCTATGTCTAGTAAATAGTGGTGAAGCCATCGCCATGGAAGTGGACTCCACACTTGAGCGAGACATACGCGAGGGACAAAAGAATGATGAGAAGATACAAGAGATCAGACAGCTCATCAAGGAAAATAAAGCTCCTGGTTTTAGGGAGGATGAACAAGGAACGGTGTGGCACGGGAAAAGGATCTGTGTGCCAGAAGTAAAGGAGATTCGTAAATTAATTTTGAAGGAGGCTCGCGATTCCGACTATTCCATTCATCCTGGGAGTACGAAGATGTATCAGGACCTCAAGAGCAGGTATTGGTGGTATGGCATGAAGCGAGATGTCGCGGAACATGTTGCCCTATGTGACACATGTCAGTTGGTGAAAGCAGAACATCAACGACCCGCGGGATTGCTGCAACCACTCAAAGTGCCTGAATGGAAGTGGGAAGAAATCAGCATGGATTTTATCGTGGGATTGCCTAGGACCCAATCCGGGTATGATTCAATATGGGTCATTATTGATCGGCTAACCAAGGTAGCTCATTTCATCCCTGTGAAAGAAAGCTACAGCGGATCCAAATTGGCAGAATTGTACATGTCAAGGATTGTGTGTTACCATGGAGTGCCAAAGAAGATAGTGTCGGACCGAGGGACACAGTTCACCTCGAGGTTTTGGCAAAAGTTGCATGAAACCATGGGAACCCATCTGAACTTCAGTTCTGCCTATCATCCCCAAACTGACGGGCAGACGGAGAGAACCAATCAGATTCTTGAAGATATGTTAAGGGCATGTGCACTTAAAAACAATAGGAGTTGGGACAAGAACCTACCGTATGCGGAGTTTTCCTATAACAACAGTTATCAAGCTAGTATGAAGATGTCACCGTTTGAAGCTTTGTATGGAAGGAAATGCAGAACTCCCCTATTTTGGAACCAAACAGGAGAAAGTAAAGTGTTTGGTCCAGAAGTGCTACAAGAAGCTGAGGCAAAGGTGAGGGAGATTCGCAACAACTTGAGGATAGCACAGACACGCCAGAAGAGTTATGCTGATGTACGAAGAAGAGAGCTCGTTTTCAACGTGGGAGACTATGTTTATCTCAAGGTGTCCCCTATCAGAGGACTTCGTCGGTTCAAGGTGAAAGGGAAGTTGTCACCTCGATACATCGGACCCTTTCAAGTTTTGGAAAGAAAAGGCGAAGTGGCGTACCAACTAGAGTTGCCGGTTCATCTGTCGGACGTGCACGATGTGTTCCATGTGTCGCAACTCAAGAAATGTCTGAGGACGCCTGAGGAGGTGTTACCCATGAATGAAGTGGATGTAGCTGAGGATTTGTCTTATGGCGAGCAACCATACAAGATTTTGGAGACAATGGAACGCCTCACCAGAAATAAGAGAATCAGGATGTGCAAGGTGCAGTGGAAGCATCACTCAGAAGAGGAAGCCACCTGGGAACGGGAAGATGAGCTTAAGGCACAATTTCCGGAATTGTTTTCTTAGAAACACCAATCTCGAGGACGAGATTTCTTTTAAGGGGGGTAGAGCTGTAACACCCCAAATTTTTAGTAAAGACTCAAATTTTTGATTTAGAACCATAAACCATGTTCAGAGGGGAGTTTAGAAATTTTTGGACGTATTGCATGTTTTGCAGAAATTCAAATTCAAACTGGAATTCAAATTATACTCAAAACAGAAAAGAAATGAAAAAGAAAAAGGAAAACCAGAAAAAAACTGGCCAGTGGGCCGAAACCCCAGCCGGCCCAGCTAACCCCGCGCAGCCCGCCCCCGCGCGCGCCGCGCTGCCCCTCGCTGACGGGTGGGACCCGCCTGTCATCCCTAACCCCGCGACCCCGGACTTCTCCCGCGCGCGCGATCGCAACCGATCGGGAAACCGCATCCCGCAGCCGAATTCTGGACCCAGCGGACTCCAACTCGATCACAACAGAACCACCGCCCTTCCCCGGCTATAAAAACAACCGATCCGATCAGTTTTTCTCACGCGATCGCCGATTTTCACTCCGGTGAGCACCGAGACTTCGCCGGTGAATTCTGGCCGATCTAAGCTCGGAAACTCTGATCTAACTCGTTGGTCTTGATCCACCGCCTCCGGGGAACTTTGCAGGTGCAGAAAACCCGAAGACTTACGGTGCAAATCCAGCTCCGACGAGCTTCGCCGTGGTTTTGCCTCGGACCTCGCCGCCGAGCACTTTCCAGGACCCCCGAGCTCGAGAAAACCCCCGAGGTGAGATCCCCGACCTCCCCTCTACCGATCTAGGCCATAAGATCACAGTTCTAGGTAGAATTCTCGAGGATCCGAAAGTTTCCGGCGAGATCGCCGCTTCCCGCCGCCGTGCGCCGCCGGCAGCGCCGCCCGCGCTCGATCAGAGCGACGTGGCCGCTTGTGCGCCGTTTATTTTAAATCGCACGGTAGACTTTAAAACCCCGCGTACCGGTTCGATGTTATAATCTCAGCCGTCGGTTTAAAATCAGACGGTCCACGTCAGCCCCGCGTTATAAAGACTGGAATTCTTCCGTGCTACCCCCTGGGGTTCTCTGGAATTGAGAGCTAGCCCCGGAAACTTCAGATCTAGCCCCTGGAACTCCAGAAAATCATGTAAATTCATTTAAAAATCAGTTTTGGCCCCTAGACTTAATAGAAATTAAGAAAAACACCTCTGAAAAGTGTAGCTAGACCCCTGAAAGTTATGAAAATAATATTATAGACCCTATAATGGGGAGAATTCATTATTTTAGCCCTGTTTAGTATTTAATTTAGAAAATTGAATATGTAACTAGTGTTTAAATATTAAAAAGGGGGACAAACATAATTGTCAAAATTATTAAAAACTTTCTCAGTACTTAGAAAACTTTGGAGTGAGATAAAAATATATTTTTGGGCTAAAATAAATCTGTTTCATCTATTATTCACATTTAATAGTATAGGGGCACATTTTTAAGTAAAGAATAGTTAAAGAAAAATAGGGAAAATAATTATGAAATAGTATACATCAGAAGCCAAGGTCAAAATATGATCCTAAATTATTTAGGACCAGAACCTAATTTGTTTAGGTAGTGTGTATTACTAATTTAATAATAAAATGCACAATTATGCATAAGAATATAAATCTGAAAATATAGAAACTAGTAAATGATAAATGGAGTTTCTAAAATACAAAGAATTCAGTTTAGGGTTGATAGAAATTATGAAGGCATATATGGAGAAGAAAAATACTTTTCATACATACTTGGTAGTTTAATATATAAGGAATTTATTTAAAACTGAAACACACATATATACATATATGTATATATATATAGTATGTGAGTATAAATATGAACACCAAAGTAGGAATCATACACATATAAATAAAAGTGTATGCAAGCCCCAAATCAACACACATAAAGTAACCACAACACATATAATGGTAAAGAACTTTCATAAATATGAATGTGTGGTTTGTATGAAGTGAAAGTGTGAACTATGTCTTATGATTGTTGTTTTTCTTTTGCTATGTGTGATGGTATGAAGTAGAACCTGCTCAAGAACAAGTTATTCAATTCCAAGACCAAGACTACCCATTTCAAGAGCAGCAAGAAGGAGGCAAGTGTCCTTGACCACTTTGATCCTATGCTAGGATGTGTAGATAGAATTATTTGCATTGTCAAATGAAATATGAAACCCATGCTAGGAAAGTTTCCCTAGAATTGCATTACCTTGTTTTCCTTGTAGCTTGGGTTGGGATTTATTTTGTCATGTCATTTATTTACATGCATTTGCTTAGCCATGCTTAGAATGGGATATTTGGGAAAATGAGATCATCAGTTTATATTACCATACTCTTGAATGAGATATTGTGAGTTAAGTAGAGGTAGGGATCAAGGCAAGTTGGATGTTTTGGTTGTGTGCTGGGTGCACGAGACTTGGGTTTGTGTTTAGTACTTGCCTGGATCCTAAGGACCGATTCATGGAGCATGTAACCCGGCTTTACAGTGCCAACCACATGCTGAGATGGGGCAGCTTAGCCAATTAATTAGGTGTATCCCCGGCGTAGTATGGGTGTGTTGGATGGTGCGGGGAATAGGAGTCAGCTGGACTGCCATATGAACCGCAAGGCTCAAGAGGGGGCCACTGCAGCGGGGTTGGAGCCTCTTGTATGCTGTTAGGGGTGAAACCTCAGTGGGCCCACGCTCGTCGGGAATCCCTTTGTAAAGGCTTCGTAGTGATCTCTTGGCCACACACCTGGGAAGTGTGAATGTGGTTCGTAGCCACTGGCATAATGGAGGTTCTTTTAGTCCACCCGGCAACGGGGGATGAAATCACTACTTGTGGGTACAGTGGTACAAACTCTGCAGAGTCAAAACTGTCTTGACAGCCGTGCTCACGGTTAAGAGCGGCCTGGACTTATTCATGATTAGAGGATTGATGGTTTTGGATGTTAAGCGGGGAGCTTAACATTGGAAATGATGTTATGGTTATTTGGTTATGATGATGGGATGGGAGATTGAGACCATTTCACCTGTGTAGTAATGTAGGTGCTTAATAAGCTAAGGTGATAGGTAATAATTGCGTAGTGCTTTAACCATGAGTTCAACTTCTCCTTGTTCTAGCCATGCATGATATAATTTTCCCACACTTGCTGAGTACCACTGGTACTCAACCTTGCATATTTGTTGGTTTATATTGCTGCTCAGGTCAAGATAATGAGGTGGTGTATAATGACCAAGACTTTGGAACCGAAGAAGGTTTTTAGGTTCATGAAGACCCCCGGGCAACGCCTGTGATGGAGCCCTAAAGAATAATATTCCGCTGCTAGTTTATTTACTTGTGATGAACTTATTATTGTCCATCGAGACATTTATTATGTAAGACGTACTTATATTCGACACCTGGCTTGTAATAAATGATGCTTCACTATTTGTCATCACATGTATGAGAAAATGATCCTGGCATACATGTGATATTCACTTGGTTGTTTCTTCGGAAAAACCGGGTGTGACAAAGAGTTAATAACTATGACTAAAAGTTAGTCATAGATTAAATCCACAATTTGATTGAGTTAATGGTCAGGCTATCACAAGGGTTGCACATATCACGCCTTGAGGTTGACTGATATCGCGTGGAAAAGGGATTAACTTGTGAATGTATCTAGGTTCAGACAATAAGATTTTTATGTACATTCGGGAGTCAGTATGTCCCACCAGGTACCTCTGCTAATTTGAGGTTCAGAAACGGTTTCCGTTCACGGCCTTTGCACATGAACCTACCTGGTCACACACTTAAGGGGTTGGAATATTGAAAAGACTTGCCTATATGATTGTCTCTAGTGCAAGTGGGAGATTGTTGGTTATATACCCAAGAGGCAATCATAACAATTCAGATTAAAGGCCTATTACATATTTGATCCATGAGGGATTGGGGTATTAATGGGCCTATGACCTAAAAGTCCATTAGTGCGACTTATAAATATGAGAGGTAGGTGAGGGGCTGTGTATTCCCGCCACGTGATAACCCTAGCCACCACCTCTTATTGGCCTTGTCCAGAGACACCTACCGAGCGAGATGTGCTAGCACACCTGCGCACGGCGTTCCTTCCGCTTATGTATGGACCCCCTAGAGGCGCTACCGCTGTTGCTGCTGTGCTGATCGACTACGGTGATGTGGGGTTGCTGCTGGGATGGTTGCGAGGAGGAGACGATCGTGATCGACTGCTTCCCCTACACCGACGCGTGTCTGCTCCAATCTTCCATTACGCTGCGCATCTAGTGATAATGATCTATGACCTCTTTTCTCGCATTTATCCTAGATGATGCGGTAGAGTAAATGGTAGAGTAACATGTCGCTTATTACCCAACAATGATATCATGTCCTTAGTGCCGTCGCTGATGGCCACCATGACCTCACACATTGTCCGCTATGCTCGAGCCAGCGCTAGAGCCCATGATACCCTAGGTGTAAGGTGTGACATCCTGGCTCCCGGCTTAACAGGATTGATAGAATACTCATATCATAAAGGTATACCTTCTTTTTCGAAAGCCCATCTGCAAAGAACTTCGGGGTTAAGCTTGTTTGGCTCAGAGAAATTTATGGATGGTGACCGACCGGTAAGTCTTCCCGGGTGCGCACGAGTGAGGACAAAAGTGTGCAAAAAAGACCATTGTTGGTCTGTGGGGCTAATCTATGATCCTTGAGAGTTGCCACAAATGGTACCAGAGCCGACCATGCTGCTGACAGGACATACGGTATGCGTATGCCAGTACTGAACGTACCAACGTGGCTAAGAGGGGATGTTCCTGCCTTGGGGTTGACCAATGGGGACGTCGGTCTTCTAAGAGGGTGGATTGTGACATCTTGGCTCCCGGCTTAACAGGATTGATAGAATACTCATATCATAAAGGTATACCTTCTTTTTCGGAAGCCCACCTGTAAAGAATTTCAGGTTAAGCGTGCTTGGTCCGGAGAAATCTGGGAAGTCTTCGCACCGACTAGTGTCGGTCTGTGGGACTAGTCTATGATTTTAGAGAGCTACTGCAAATGGTATCATAGCCAACCCTCGCAATTTCACGGATGCGTACGGGTCAGTGAGAAGGATGTAGTAGCATACGGGTCAGGGACATGGATACGTACACATGACGCGTGGGTCCTCTATGAGGGATACAGTATGGTACGTATGCTGCTAGCAGGACGTACGGTATGTGTATGCCAGTACTGAACGTACGGACATGGCAAAGAGGGGACGTTCCTATCTTCTAAGGGGGTGGATTGTGACATCCTGGCCCCTGGCATAATAGGATACGTAGAATACTCATATCATAAAGGTATACTTTCTTTTCCGAAAGCCCACCTGCAAAAAACTCCGGGGTTAAGTGTGTTTGGCTCGGAGAAGAAACTTAGGGATGGGTGACCGACCGGGAAGTCTTATCGGATGTGCACGAGTGAGGACAAAGGTGCGTAGAAAAGACTAGTGTTGGTCTGTGAGGCTAGTCTATGATCCTAGAGAGCTGCCACATAAGGTCCATGTAAGGAAGAGAGAGAGAGAGAGAGAGGGAGGGAGGGAGGGAGGGAGGGAGGGAGAGAGAGAACCTTAAACTAGTGAATCGGGAGAGTGGTGAACATGGTAAAAGAGTAGTGAACGCGACAAGAGAATCCTAGTGCGACGTGTTTCTTATATAACCCCTTTTTTAGTAGCATACCCTTATAATACAGGTCACTGGTAATAGATCTATAGTGGCGGACATTTATACGGCTTACCACTAGAAATGAGCTCCGACAGTGGCATACCACTTAAGCGACCACCACTACCCACTAGTAATACAACAACTTCTAGTGGTAGATTACTCAACGAGCCCCATTATTGCAAGTGACAGGCCTCTTCAACGCCCGCCAGTACTGAATTGTTTGCACTAGTGGGCTATAGGTGGGGACTATTATCTCATTTTTATAGTGACGTATTTCAGCCGGTCTGCTATGTACCTGTCACAAGAAAATTTTAGTGTTTTGTCACTAAAAACCCTTTTGTATTAGTATACATGGCACATTAACTATTGAAAGTACCACACAATATTTGGTGGCATGACAAATTTTGGATCAATTCAAAATTAATGCAAAATGATATTCTCATTTCAACTATGTAGCCTTATTTTTTTTTTGAGTTTTGGAAACTTCACCCAACACCTCTTTTTTAAAAGCCAAGCAGCTGTATATGCTGATATGCGTATGCATTCTTTTTTTTGTTTGCTCTCCATCTTATCTAAAACACTGTAGCTTGGGTGCCAATTATTTTTTGATTCAACTATGCTGGGTAACTTTTTAATTTGAGCCAGATGGAATTAATCTTGTGTAGGTACCTAGGGTCAAACATCCAAATAAGGAAAGTAGCAAGGCAAGGAGATACTTTATCCCCTATTCTCTCCAACATTGTTGTGGACATGCTTACTATTTTAGTAGAATTGGCTAAAGCTAATGGCCAAATAACAGAGGTCATACCTACTTCTAGAACATGTTTTATCAATCTTACACTATGTAGAAGATACAATGCTCTTTATAGATCATAATTTAGAACAAAGTACGAAAACAAACTTCTTTTATGTGCTTTTGAAGAATTATCATGGCTTGAAATAAATTTCCATAAATGTGAAATATTGTATTTTAGATGAGCTAAAGAATTCGAAATGCAATGTTCATAATTTTTTGGGTGTCAAAATGGAAACTTCCTTTTAGGTACCTACTACCTAGGTATATCTATGCATTACAGGAAACTAAGCAACAACGACTGAAAAAATATAGAGGAAAGCATTGAAAGGAAATTGAATAGTAGGAAAGGAAAACATATGTATGTAGGTGGGAGATTGATACTAAAACTTGGTGTTGGGAAGTTTGACAATGTTTACGCTGCCTTTCTTTGAGGTTGCTAAACGAATTCTTGAGGAGATAGAATCCTATAGATCATGATTGCTTTGACAACTTTATAGCCAAAAGGGAAAATCTAGATTAACGAAATGGAATATAATTTGTCAACTATGAGATCAAGGTGGTTTAGACATACAAAATATTCAAAATCAGGATTGATGTTCATTAAGCAAGTGTTTGCTGAAACTAATTATTGAAGAGAGATCGTGGTAGGCTCTTCTTAGAAATGACTACATCAATAATCAAAACATAGAAAAAAATTGGGAGAAAGCCAGACTCACATTTTTGTCAGGACTTGTGAAAGTAAAAGACCGGTTCCTATGTTATGTTATCTTTCATTTAGATACTGGGAAACAAATCCGATTCGGAGAAGACAAATGGTTAGGCAATTTCTTCCTGAAACAACACTATCCTTCACTATATGATATAGTTCCAAGTAAGAATGACTCGGTTGCTACTGTTTTGAGTAATGTTCCATTAAATGTTTCCTTCCCTAGGGTTTTAGTTGATAACAATCTAATCCTATGACATGATCTTGTCTAGAATAGTGGATGTCCCAAATGATAATGCTGATGTATTCAATAGAGTTTATATCAACATGGTTAATTTATGGTTCACTCTATGTACCTAGTGCTGGTAAATAATGGTGTGGTAGAGAGGAATCACAATAGGAATCGCAACAATAGACGACGGCCAGAATTATTGACGACGGGGCCGTCATCAATAAACTTATTGAAGACGGCTAGAAAACACCGTCATCAATTAATCATTTATTGACGACGGTTAACCTAGTACCGTCGTCTATAAGTTCTTGGGACTTATAGACGACGGTACGCTGTCTACAATAAAGGCCTGGGGTTTATAGACGACGGTGTAAGCACACCGTCATCTTTAAGGCCCGATATACTCAGCGCCGCAGCTCTCTCTCTCTCTCTCTCTCTCTCTCTCTCTCTCTCTCTCACTTGCGCCGCCGCTCTGTATTACTCGCGCCGCCGCCGCCGGAGCCGACCACCGACCGCCATTGCCGCCAACCAACAAAGTCCCAATACTCGGGCAACCCCCTCGGTTCTTTCTTTCACTCTCGCCGCCGCCTCCTCCCTCTCACGCCGCCGACGCCACCACCGCAGCCGACCGACTTCCGGCGAAGGTACGCCGTGCCCCTCCCTCCTCCCTTCTCCACCCGTGCATCCCGGCCCCGCCTCCCACGTGCCGCCCCTCGCCGGCCGCGCGCCACTTCCCCCGGCCCGCCCCTAGCCGGTCGCGCCGCGCCTCCCCCGGGCTGCCCCTCGCCGGCCGGGCCCCGCTCCCCCTGGTCCACCCCTCACTGGCCGCGCCGCGCCTACCCCGGGCCACCCCTCGCCGTCCGCGCCCCACCTCCCCCGGGCTGCCCCTCGCCGGCCGCGCCGCGCCTCCCCCCGGGCTGCACCGCGCCGACCATGCCCCGCCTCCCCCACGGCCGCGCCCCGCCTCCCCCCTGGCCGCGCCCCGCCTCCCACCCCGGGCCACCCCGCAGGCAGCCGGCAGCCGCCGCCCCGCTGGCTACGCCCCCACAACGCCCCGACCCCCTCCCACACCGCTGCGCAGCTGCCCCGTCCCCCCTCCCACCCTGCGGCCCCTGCCGCCCCTCTTTGCCGCCGGCCTCCCCCGCCACCCCCGCGCCGCCACGGCCCTCCTCCCACCCCGCTCCAGAGTTGAAAGGATGGGCCGCCCGGGAAAGAAAGAGGGAGGCAGCTGGCCCCCTCCCCTGGCCGGGCTGTAGCGGCATGCCTGCATCATTGCCCTCCTCCTCCTCCTCCCACCTTTTTTCTTCTTCTTCTTTTTATTTTTTGCTTAATAAGAGTTTCTCCGCTCTGCTCTGCTCTGCTCTGCTTAATAAGGGTGCAGGGCTGCTCTGCTCCTCCAGCCCTCCTCCTCCTCCTCCTCCTAGGGCATACGGCAAGTGAGCTTTCTGCGACCGACGGCGCCCCGCTCGGATGATCTTCTTTGACTCGCAACATTCGTATGACGGCTATAACCGTATAGTTTTCCCCTTTTACTTGAAGAACTGCACCGGATAGGGGGGTGTAGTGTTAAATAGACGGCATTATGCTTTTGAAATAGTAGTTTATTCGTTGTTATTATTTAATATATGGACATAAAGGGGTTTCAGGCCGACCCGGTCCGGCACGGCCTTACCCGACACGACACGCAATATATGCATCGGATGTGGAATTATCATCTAAGACCAACTGTCTTTCTTCTCTTTCTCTCGTTCTTTCCTCTCTCGTAAATGATTTGTCTGCTTTGAAGGTATACTCTCAAAAATGGCTGAAGACCGCACTTGGATGTATACTGGTTGGAAAAAGGATGGGAGACACTCAGAGGAGTGGTTCACCAATACGAATGGTTTCATAGAACAAGCTTTCTCGTTGTCAAACAACAGGAAGATGCGGTGCCCATGTATGAGATGTCAGAATGTGAAGTGTTTCGACAAAGTGACGTTGACGTATCACTTGTGTGGAAATGGTTTCATGCAACGTTATGAGTTGTGGACATTTCACGGTGAGACACCTTCTCAAGTTATAGAAGATCGAGATGAAGATGACAACACTGGGGTCGATAGGATGGACGAGATGCTTGAATCCATAAATCCTGAATTGACGGAGGATCCTCCTACAATGGAGGTTAAAACGTTTTTCAAGCTTGTCGAAGCTTCTGAACAGCCGGTGCATGAACACACCAAAGTCTCGATCCTCAGTTTCATGACTAGATTTATGGAAATTAAGTGTAAGGGCCTCAGTTTTTGACACACATGTGCAGTGTTCATCACCACACCACACACCTCATTTGAGGAAGGATGAGGAACACAAATGAAGAGCAAGTAACAATTATCAACATCCTCATTAGAGAACAAACTCACACATTGCCAAAGTGGTATTTCACACATGTGATATAGGTGGGCTGGACATATAAAAACTCCTACACATTGCTAAGGATGTCCATGCCAAGTTTCACCAAAATTCAAAACCTTTTTGAGGTCATTTTGGGTATAACTAGAAAGAGGGCAGTTTGAAACCACATTCAAATTCAAACTTTTTTATCCCATGAATTCAAAAGTGGGAGACATATTCTTATTCAGCACATTTTTGTGAGCTCACACACCAATTTGCACCCCATTTGGAGTTGATCTTGACATGAGCTAAGTGGGACAAATTCAAACTTTATTTGAATTCAAAACTGCACTTGTGCTGAAATTCACTCAAACCAAACCCAATTTGAACTTTGATCAATTCAAATGGTTCATGGGTGGATAGTTTGAATTACCAGGGGTACTATGGGCATCACTGTTTACAACAGTGATTAGGAGTAAATTTCAGAGGTTAAAACTGGAAGTGGGTCCCACATGTCAGCCACTGCTCAGATCAAACCGACTGAGACTTTTCTCACTCGGGTCGCCGAGCCGCCGCTGCGATCGCCACCGAGGGCAGCCGCCGCGCCAGCAGCTGCTTGCCACGCGCGGGCGTGAGGCAGTGCAGAGCCTTCTTAAGGCGCCTGCCCCCCTCCTCGGCCGAGGCATCGCCGTTCTTCCCCGCAAGAACTCAGCGCCGGCCGAAGTTTTCCGCAGCTCTGAATCGATCGGAGAACGCCGATCACAGCTCCCTCCGTCCACTCCAGAGCACCAGCAAGGTACTAGAGACCTCCTCCATCCTCCCCGCTGCTAGAATTCAGTTGAAACCGATTGATATCGGCTGTGCCGAAAGATCAAATTCGGGTCTTGGAACCGCCGCACCTCGGGCTCCCGTGGACAGCCCAACCAGGGTGTTGTCACGCCCGAGCCAAGGCACCCTTGGACGCGCCAGTGACCGGTGCTGCTCACCCCCAAGCCACAACTCGAGTGGTTGCTCACCGGCGGCGAATTTCCATTTTTCCCCATTCTGTGTGCAGAACGACCTTCGGGTGCGATTCTGTTTAATTCGTGCTCTAGAAAGGATTAGAGGGCCTCAAGCCGCTCTCACACAAGCTAGACACGGTAACGCACAAGTTGCCTTCACAACTCTTGGCCGGAGAACCTCTGTACCCGGCGTAATTCGAGGTCTACCAATGGCGGAATGAACGGGCGGCATCGGGTGCACGGTGAGGACCTATTTCGGGCCTTTCCCGAGCTGTCTCGAGCTCATGTCGACCTTCTCGGAGGTCCACTGATGCTTCCCGACCGGTTCCCCAAGTAGTTGAGATGCTAGGGAAGTCAGCCAACATGGCCGAAGTCGTTCCGAGGTGGCGGCTCGTCGCCGACCATGCTCTGGCCATTGTCATGAGCAGCTGACCCTAGAATCCTGTTCCCCGAGTAAAAGTAGGCAGGGGCGGCCAGAATCGAGAAGTTTGGAGCTGTACAGAAGCCGGCGGCGAGCTCTCCGGCGAGGTCCCTCGGCGGCGGAGCGCGGGCGTCGCGAGGTTGAAGAAGGGGGTGGACCCCAGCTGTCAGCGGGAGATATTTTGAATCGGGATCCGGCTGCGGCCGGGATCGGGTGTGCTGGCGCGCAAAATCCTTGTGGGCCACGGTGTGCTGTCGCCTCGGCGTGCGACGCGTGTCCCCTGGGCCCACGCGCGAGTTTAAACTTTTCCCCGATTTTCAGAATTCTTCCAAACTTCAAATCCTCATAACTTGGGCTAGAAAGCTCCAATTGAGTGAACCAAATTTTGCTGGATTCAGCTCTCTGAGTACTTTCCAGCAAAGCAAGTTTCACTTCATGAAATTCCTTAATTCCTCAGAATTAAATCCTCAAAATTTAAACTCTTAGGAATTTTAACTGGCGAATCCTTTGGAGGAAAATCCTGAAATTTTGCTGGGATGTTCACCAAAATATCCCTGAACTACCATAAAAATTTCAGACCCATTGGAGCTCATTTGATCCACCTAATGGTGTGATTAGTGAAACTATTCCAGAGAAAATAGAAAATGTTCAGAAACATTTTCAGAATTTTCTCTGAAATTGTTTAGCTCATATCTTTAGTTAGGAACTTCCAAATTAAGTTATACCAACTCCATTAGAACCCTCTGAAAAGCTAGTTTTCAGAAAGTCGTAGTTTGTTTCATGAAAATCCCTAGAACATCCTAAGAGTTCCAATTAAGGTCAAGGACATAATTAGTTATGGAGGGCTCAAATGAGCTTTGCTGCAACTAAAACTTGACCAAGTCTCTATTTAGGTTGTAACCAAGCCACAGCAAAAGTATCACAGTCATTGAGTCTGTCTAGTGGGACTTATAAGCTTCACAAGTTCAAACTTAATATAAATGCATTAAATTAATACATGTATTGCTTCTATCATGTAGTCGCTAAGGTCGAGGAGGAACCCGAAGTCCTAGACTTCGTTACTCCGGAGGAACAGCTAGCCTACGACCAAGAGCAGCAAGGCAAGCTCCGGTTTGCATTAACCCTTTTACAAGTTTTTATTGTTTTGAGCACATACTTGATTACTTTATTCTTTGCATTAGAGTCTTGTTTGAAAACCCAATTGCATAGCCAAGAAAACCTTGGGTTGGTTTAGGATTGCAAACCCCGTTAGCTACTGCCATGCTAAGATAGTGTAGGATTCGGTACAAGACGAGTAGTTGGAACTACTCGCGAGCATAGGCTAGAGGCACTCGACTCGGGTAGTGATAGCACATGAAACACATGGCAAGAAAATGAGACCAAGTGGAGGGTAGGGGCAGCAGGACTTTGGGGCCTGTGTGCTGTAGCTCTGCTTGTGTCGATTGAGGACCGAGCCGTGTGTGGGCCTGTTGAACAAGCTAGAACAGTACCGAAGACCTACCGGCTATATGAGAACCGGGAAACTGATGTAACTCGGGTAGCTGGGTGTTGAGGCATAGCTGGTCGTTCAGAGGGTAGGTTGAGAGCTCGAGGTGTAAATCGGCTGGTGGCACTGAGATGCGCGTGCAGAGACCTCTTGCTCGGGACGATTGGACCGGTTCAACATTTGGCTGATGGGTGAAAGGTAGTTGCGTACGGCGTTCGTGATGATTGTTGTAGGCAACATCGAGTACGGGCGTACGTGACGGGTTATTCGGGTAACCCTGCAGGTGTAAATCGATTATAATCGCCGTCCCTCACGGTCAGTGAGTACCACTTGTTCACTGTACCGTGACGTAGAAGGAACAGGCTAGTCACATGTTAAAATATTGCTGATTGAAAGATAGACATTGATTGTTAATGACATGCTGTAGCTTAGAGCTAACTAAAGTTCTTTTCAACTTTGGGCAAAGTACATGAGAGAAATGCGTTTCTTGTTTGATTGCGGCTCTCTCATGTGCCTTAGCGTAAGGTTCTCCACAACCTGCTGCTAAAACTTGAAAGTAAGGTTCTACTAATTAGGCGAGTCCTTGCAAATGATTTTTACCTCATGTAACCCATTACCCCTCATGTAGAAGTTCCATGTTTAGGTGAGACGGGTCAGACTTGCTGAGCCTTCGTGCTCACTGCTTGTGTTTGAAGCTTTTGCAGGTTCTATGAGGAAGGGACTCACGAAGGGGAGACGGAACCCCAGGAGGGGAATCCCGTTGAGTGGGAGTCGTGCACGCCGCAGAGTTAGTGTGCATGTGTGCTAGCAAGGACACGTTCGAGGGCTGAACATGCACTTGATGCTTAGTCTACGCCCGCGAGTGTAGACTGAACTTATTTTGATGTAAACATGTTCATAACTTGTTTATGTAATAAAATTCCGCTTCCGCTTTGTACCTTTGACGTGTGTTATCCGGTGCTGTGCAACGCAGCACCCCTCAGCGTGATCCTGGCTCGACAAGACCGTGGGGTCGTGTCAGCGTGGTATCAGAGCTCGCTTGAGGTTTAACACAGTACAAAGGTCTTCTTTTTCAAAAATCCAGTGAGGAACGAGTTAGTAGCCCGTATATGGATGTTATTAGCATATAGAGAGTGGCATATTAACCTATTTGTTATGTCGGAAAATCGTGCATCTCGGGACGTTCATGTCTTGGGGGGTGCACGTAAGCGCTGTCCACCTGGCGTGCGTGGTGCAACTTGGGAGACCCCGTCACGTGGTCCGAAACGTGAACACGTAACTCAAGGCGTGTTTGGCTTGAGAACATCCGGGCGAGTGATGACGGCCGGGTGTACGAACTATATGGATTCCGTGCTCGGTGTGCAGCCGAGTCTGATGATTGTTTGAGTTTTTGCAGGTAGCCCAACCACGAAATGGTAGACGTGTAGCATCCGTGTGCGAGTGACGTTTAGTGCCACTGAAATAACGAAGCCGGCTAAGTCCGGTATAGGTTTTTCTTTGTGAGGACGTAGTACCGACATACTCTGGTGACGCATCGACATCACACCCCATTAAATGAACAACTTCATTTAAAAAATTTAAGGTTTTGATCCAAAGTAGTAAAACTTGATGTAACTCCTTCCCTTGAACAGGATATTCAAAGTTAATAAGTTTTCAACTTATAGGATGTTAAGGACAGAGCACTCTGTTTTCAGCTGAATCAAGGCTGAAGATAATCAGAGGTTAGAGGTTGAGTTCTTTCGAGGTTGGGGTCATATGACACATTTCTGGAAAGATTTGGAAGAGCTTTACAACTTTTCTGTTTAAGTCCAGAGGTTTTCATCCCTTAACCAATCGGAAAATGCAGTAGAGTTGAAACTGTCCAGAAAACAGGGCAGAGTAAAGACTCTATGTAAAATCTCTGTAAATTAAGCATAACTTCCTGCTTAAAAATCCAAAAATAGAAAAAGAGGCAGTTATGGAAAGCTTATGAGATGGGTTACAACTTTGTAACATAAAGTTTTGTCAGATTAGGGACAGAATTAACTGGAATTCTTGGATTGAATCTGTACCTAAAGCAGGGAGGTGCTGTCCAATTGTTTCTAGAAATTCTGTTAACTTTGACATCTCATAACTTTTGAACCAGGACAGATCTTAGGCCAAGCAAATGCTTTCTGGAAAGCTATTGAAGTTAGCTTTAACTTTGATGTTGAGCTCCAGAATTGGTTTTGCTTTATCATGGCCTAAATCAGGTTGATATGGGAACTGGTCAGGGCTGTCATGGGAACAGCAGATCAGCAGTCAAATTTGTTTAAGAATTTGAACTGTGTTTCCAAGTTTTATGGGTTCAATGACATGTCTCATGTTATAACTCAGAGGTTTACTGTTTAAATAAATATTTGACATTTCTCAAATATATTTTTACAGATGACAGCAGATAAGCAATTGGAGAATGGGTGGGTGGTTTCCCACTGTTCTCACCGTAGCGGCTACCCGGAAGCATTGTGGCGAATGCTCCAATATTTCGGGTACGATCAGATGCCGCAGTACTTCGCCAAGGAAGAAGGCGAAGAGGGGAACAAGACATGGACGATCCATGTCGAAGTCCCTGCAGGACCTACGCCACCCGGTTGGGTGCCGTTCACCGTTACGGTGAGAGGAAGACAACCGGAAGGGGTGTGGCAAGTGGCAGCCCGTGACACTATGTCACGCTTCTGCCAACTACACGTGCAGGCTATGGAGGGCACTCCATACGCGCTCATTCCGGTGGAGGGACGGGCTCAGCATGTGTGGGAAGAGAGGTACCTGGAGGCAACGGACCCGAGTTGCCCAAGGTACAACCCCGCGGAGGCAAATCTCAGCCTCCAGATGAGGGCGGGAAACGCCGTGATGGACAGCCAAGCTGTTCATACGGAGCATCTCGCCACAAAGCTTAAGGAGAGCACAAGCCGTGGAGATCATTTCGAGAGTGCTCACAGCGCACTCCGCAATGTGCTCCTTCCGACGATTAAGCGACTGAATGAACAGCATAATCAGTTGCATCGTCTGAAAAAGGCGAAGAGAAAAGGCCGTGTCGACATCGCGGCGTTACAAGAACTGGTACAAAATCTGACCCAGCAGAACAAGGAACTTACTTAAGAGCGGGACGACGCTATTGAGGAAGGGAAAGGCTGGGAAGAAGATTATAACCAGGCTATGGACAAGGTGCATGCTTTGCAGGACCTCGTGCCCCCGGTGTTAGGCGTACCGGTGGTCTTGGGTCTTCCAGCAATGGGTGAACCCGGGATGGGAGAAGAGGTGGTAGATCCAGAGCCACCAGCAGAGGTACCGGAGGAGGACGACCCACAGGAGGTCGAGTTCTACTCCGAGTAGGGGTTACGGTTGCCAAGTAGGGCAGCTAGGGTAGCGTAACCCAACTTTTGTAACCGGTGACATGTCGTGTAGACAGTAGCATATGTATAGGTAGTGACGACATGAGCACGACTTCTCGGGGATCCGAGAATAATGTATCTTGTATAAAGTTTATGCTTTATCAGTATATGTGAATGTTGTGCAAATTAATCATGTGTCACTTCAATACCTGCTGTTGCTTATGGAATTTTAAGTAAGACATGTGCTAATCGCTGCTGTTTTGAATTTCAGAATGACGCGTACTCGTGCCAACCCTGATGTTGGGGGTACCAGTCAAGGGGGAGAGACCTCCCAACCACCTCCCGAGGACTCCTCGGGGCAGCAGCAGCAACAGCAACAGCAAACACCGCCACCGCCACTGCCAATGGTTACATTGGCCGACATCGTCGCGGCAATGGCGGGCTCCCATCAGCAGCACACGGAGTTGCTGCAAACGCTTATTGCTAATACGTCTCGCCCAGAGAGACGTCAAGACCGGAAGGAGCGTCAACAGAGCTCCTACTCCGACTTCCTGGCGACTCATCCCCCGGTATTCTCAAGGGCGGATGAACCACTTGACGCGGACAACTGGCTCTGCGCCATAGAGATGAAGTTCGGGCTGCTCCAGATCAGCGAGCAGCGCAAGACTCAGTTCGCGGTCCAGCAGCTCCAAGGATCCGCGAGCGCGTGGTGGGCCAACTTCTGTGCTTCACATCCCACCGACCGAGTGATGACCTGGGCGGAGTTCCAGACGGCCTTCAGGGCCTATCACATCCCGCCAGGTCTGATGAAGAGGAAGACGCAGGAGTTCTTACACCTGCAACAAGGGAGCCGGAACGCGCTGGAATACTCCAGGGCGTTTAACGATCTCGCGCTATATGCATCGTTTCATGCCGATACCGACGAGAAGCGGCGGGACCATTTTTACCAGGGGCTTAACCCGCTCCTGAAGGACAAGTTGGCGATGTTCAATCGTGGCAGCCTCAACGACATCATTGATGCGGCGATTGTTCAGGAGGACTCCGGCAAGGAGTTGGCGGCGGCAGAGCGAAAGCGAAGCGCGCCGCACAGCAGCGGAGAAGGAAGCGGTCCTTCTCAGAAGTTTCGGATGGTGAATCGCCCACCATCAGGTCCACGCTGGCAGCCACCACAGCGGTCGATGCCGTTCCGCAGTCGGCCGTACTCTGCACCGGCATTCAGGCCGGCACTGCCAGTACCACCTCCACAACAACAACAGCAGTGGGCGATGCCGCGTGCGTATGCACCTCCGCAGCGCATGCCGAGCTTTCGTCCCCCGAGCACTACACCAGCAGCGGCCACATGTTACAAGTGTGGTCGTCCAGGACACTTCGCGAGCAGTTGCCCGGAGAGGCAAGGCGGCGGAGTGGCACCGCAGTTTCCGGGAAGGAATCAACCCCGGAACCCAACTAATGCGCGGCGGGCAAACCCTAGGCCCGACACCGTCCACCAGCTTGCATTGAGGACGTGCCGGAGGGCAAGCCAATCCTTGCGGGTATGTTCCAACTCCACCAGCATCCCGCCATAATATTATTTGATTCAGGCGCCACGCATAGCTTCATTAGCCAAGCTTTGATAGATAAGTATAGCTTGCAAATACTACCCACCAATAGTCCTTATGTGATTTGTTCACCGGGTGGGAAAATTTCAGCAAGCATGATGGTCCCAAAAGCGCCATTGTGCTTAGAGGGTAGAGTTTACCCTACGTCTCTCATAATTTTAGAGGGACAAAAGGTCGATGTCATCTTAGGGATGTCGTGGTTAACCTGCCACGGCGCTGTTTTAGACACCGTCCTCCGAGTCGTGCACTTGAACTCAGAAGTGCACGAGCCTCACTCCTTATTTCTGGACAGTCCAGAAATAAAACTTCCAAGTGTCTATCAAGCCACAACCATCAGATTGGAAGATATTCCGGTGGTTCGAGAGTTCCCTGATGTATTCCCGGACGATTTGCCGGGGATGCCACCTGATAGAGAGGTGGAGTTCAAGATTGAACTTGCACTGGGAACCATGCCAATATCCCGAAGGCCGTACAAGATGGCACCCAAGGAGTTGGCTGAACTAAAGACTCAGCTCACGGACCTCCTGGAGAAGGGTTTTATTAGGCCGAGCTCCTCGCCATGGGGCTGTTCGGCGTTATTTGTCAAGAAGAAGGATGAGACGTTACGGCTTTGCGTGGACTATCGTCCATTAAATGCCGTAACCATCAAGAACAAGTACCCGTTGCCACGGATCGACATGTTGTTTGATCAGTTGGTCGAAGCAAAGATATTTTCCAAAATGGATTTAAGATCCGGGTACCATCAGATTAAGATAAGGGCTGAGGACATTCCAAAGACAGCTTTCTTGACAAGGTACGGACTTTATGAGTACCTGGTCATGTCCTTCGGCCTCACCAATGCTCCAGCTCACTTCATGTACTTGATGAACTCGGTATTCATGCCGGAGCTGGACAAGTTTGTCGTGGTCTTCATCGACGACATCCTGGTATATTCCAAGTCGGAGGAAGATCACAAGAAGCTTCTGCGTATAGTCTTGCAACGGCTGTGGGATCACAAGTTATACGCAAAATTCAGCAAATGCGAGTTTTGGATATCGCAAGTGCCTTTCCTCGGGCATATCATCTCAGCGGAGGGTATCGCTGTGGACCCGAGCAAGATCACTCAAGTGCTGAATTGGAAATCCACGAGAACTGTTCACGAGGTACGGAGTTTCCTCGGACTCGCGGGATATTATCGGAGGTTCATTCCGAACTTCTCGAAGATTGCCAAGCCAATGACAGAGCTGCTGAAGAAGACTACCAAATATGTTTGGAGTCCAACATGTGAAGCAGAATTCAAGGCTTTAGTCAAGCACCTGACATCAGCACCGGTTTTGGCGCAGCCAGACACAACAAAACCGTTCGATGTGTACTGCGATGCATCCGGCATTGGGCTCGGATGTGTGCTGATGCAAGACCGAAGGGTGGTCGCGTATGGGTCACGGCAGCTTAGAAACCATGAGCAAAATTATCCAACTCATGATTTGGAGCTCGCTGCCGTGGTACTTGCACAAAAATGTGGAGGCACTACCTACTCGGTAACCTCGTACATTTATATACCGACCACAAAAGCCTCAAGCACATATTCACTAAGAAGGAGCTGAACATGAGGCAACGAAGATGGTTAGAACTGATAAAGGATTACGAGATAGAGATCCATTATCATCCGGGCAAGGCAAACGTAGTGGCAGATGCGCTGAGCCGCAAGTCACACGTCAATAATCTGACCATCACACCGTTGGAAGAGAGCGAACCACCACTACATGTGATTCCACACGGAGCTCTCTACAACCTAGCTTTGATCCCCACCATCCGTGAAGAGATAGCGGCAGCCCAGAAGAATGATAAGGGCTTGTCACATTTGCGGAGACGTGTAGACAGTGGGGAGCTGAAGTGTTTCCGGAAGGACGGAGACGGCGTCCTATGGTTCAAGGACCGGATTGTCATACCCCGAAACCCGGAACTACGGAAGAAGATCTTTGATGAGGCTCACTTATCAAAGTTCTCTATTCACCCCGGCAGCAACAAGATGTATCAAGAACACAAAAGCAAGTTTTGGTGGACACGGATGAAGCGCGAGGTTGCAAAATACGTGTCCGAGTGTAATACATGTCGAAGGGTGAAGGCAGATCATATGCGGAAACCGGGACTGCTGCAACCACTGGGCATTCCTGCCTGGAAGTGGGAGGATGTGAGCATGGACTTCATCGTCGGTTTACCCACCACCTTGCAGAAACATGATTCTGTGTGGGTGATCGTCGATCAGCTCACCAAAGTTGCCCATTTCATCCCGGTCAACACAAATTACAACGCCAAGAAGTACGCTGAACTGTACATCTCACGGATCCTATGCTTATACGGCGTACCCCGTACCATCATATCGGACCGGGGCACTTTATTTTTGTCCCGTTTTTGGGAGCAGCTGCACGCTGCCTTGGGGACGAAGCTGATCCGTAGTTCAGCCTACCACCCGCAGACGGATGGGCAAACGGTGTGGGTAAATCAAATCTTAGAAGACATGCTACGAGCTTGCGCTATCGACCACGGCAAGAATTGGGATGATCACTTGCCATTAGCTGAGTTCTCGTACAATAATGGGTACCAAGCCAGCATCAAGATGGCACCTTACGAGGCGCTATACGGGCGGAAATGTCGCACACCGTTGAACTGGTGTGAGTCTGGCGAAAGGGTTACCTTCGGGATTGACCTCGTCAACAACGCGGAAGAAAAGGTTCGACTGATTCAAGCGAATCTAAAAGCCGCTCAATCCCGTCAGAAACAATATGCGGACCGGAGAAGGCGCCCATTACAATTCGAAGTTGGAGATCACGTATATCTACGGGTATCTCCAATGAAGGGCGTAAACAGATTTGGGGTGAGAGGAAAGTTGGCACCCCGATTCATCGGTCCATTCCAGATTACCAAAAGATGTGGATCAGTGGCATACCGGCTGAAATTACCAGAAGCACTTTCCGGTGTGCACGACGTCTTTCACATTTCCCAGCTGAGGAAGTGTCTCAAGCCATCAACTACCGTTCAGCTGGAAGACATTGAAGAACTGCAACCGGATCTCGCCTATCGGGAGGAACCGGTGCAGATTATTGATGAAAAGGCCCGAACCACACGCAACCGTACGTTGTGGTTCTACAAGGTTCTATGGAGTAATCACTCCATGGACGAAGCGACATGGGAGAGCGAAGAATTCCTTCGCACTAACTACCCCGAATTTTTCACGTCGCATATCCGGTAATTTTCCACCGTCCTCTCTCTCATTTTCACCTTATAATCTCAGGACGAGATTCTTTTAAGGGGGGAGGAATGTAAGGGCCTCAGTTTTTGACACACATGTGCAGTGTTCATCACCACACCACACACCTCATTTGAGAAAGGATGAGGAACACAAATGAAGAGCAAGTAATAATTATCAACATGCTCATTAGAGAACAAACTCACACATTGCCAAAGTGGTATTTCACACATGTGATATAGGTGGGCTGGACATATAAAAACTCCTACACATTGGTAAGGATGTCCATGCCAAGTTTCACCCAAATTCAAAACCTTTTTGAGGTCATTTTGGGTATAACTAGAAAGAGGGCAGTTTGAAACCACATTCAAATTCAAATTGTTTTTATCTCATGAATTCAAAAGTGGGAGACATATTCTTATTCAGCACATTTTTATGAGCTCACACACCAATTTGCACTCCATTTGGAGTTGATCTTGACATGAGCTAAGTGGGACAAATTCAAACTTTATTTGAATTCAAAACTGCACTTGTGCTGAAATTCACTCAAACCAAACCCAATTTGAACTTTGATCAATTCAAATGGTTCATGGGTGGATAATTTGAATTACCAGGGGTACTATGGGGATCACAGTTTACAACAGTGATTAGGAGTAAATTTCATTGGTTAAAACTGGAAGTGGATCCCACATGTCAGCCACTGCTCAGATCAAACCGACTGAGACTTTTCTTACTCGGGTCGCCGAGCCGCCGCTGCGATCGCCACCGAGGGCAGCCGCCGCGCCAGCAGCTGCTTGCCCACGCGCGGGCGTGAGGCGGTGCAGAGCCTTCTTAAGGCGCCTGCCCCCCTCCTCGGCCGAGGCATCGCCGTTCTTCCCCGCAAGAACTCAGCGCCGGCCGAAGTTTTCCGCAGCTCGGAATCGATCGGAGAACGCCGATCACAGCTCCCTCCGTCCACTCCAGTGCCCCAGCAAGGTACTAGAGACCTCCTCTGTCCTCCCCGCTGCTAGAATTCAGTTGAAACCATTGATATCGGCTGTGCCGAAAGATCAAATTCGGGACTTGGAACCGCCGCACCTCGGGCTCCCGTGGACAGCCCAACCAGGGCGTTGTCACGCCCGAGCCAAGGCACCCTTGGATGCGCCGGTGACCGGTGCTGCTCACCCCCAAGCCACAGCTCGAGTGGTTGCTCACCGGCAGCGAATTTCCATTTTTCCCCTTTCTGTGTGCAGAACGACCTTCGGGTGTGATTCTATTTAATTCGTGCTCTAGAAAGGATTAGAGGGCCTCAAGCCGCTCTCACACAAGCTAGACACGGTAACGCACAAGTTGCCTTCACAACTCTTGGCCGGGGAACCTCTGTACCCGGCGTAATTCGAGGTCTACCAATGGCGGAATGAACGGGCGGCATCGGGTGCACGGTGAGGACCTATTTCGGGCCTTCCCCGAGCTGTCTCGAGCTCATGTCGACCTTCTCGGAGGTCCACTGATGCTTCCCGACCGGTTCCCCAAGTAGTTGAGGTGCTAGGGAAGTCAGCCAACATGGCCGAAGTCGTTCCGAGGTGGCGGCTCGTCGCCGACCATGCTCTGGCCATTGTCATGAGCAGCTGACCCTAGAATCCTGTTCCCCGAGTAAAAGTAGGAAGGGGCGGCCAGAATCGAGAAGTTTGGAGCTGTACAGAAGCCGGCGGCGAGCTCTCCGGCGAGGTCCCTCAGCGGCGGAGCGCGGGCGTCGCGAGGTTGAAGAAGGGGGTGGACCCCAGCTGTCAGCGGGAGATATTTTGAATCGGGATCCGGCTGCGGCCGGGATCGGGTGTGCTGGTGCGCAAAATCCTTGTGGGCCGCGGTGTGCTGTCGCCTCGCCATGCGACGCGTGTCCCCTGGGCCCATGCGCGAGTTTAAACTTTTCCCCGATTTTCAGAATTCTTCCAAATTTCAAATCCTCATAACTTGGGCTAGAAAGCTTCAAATTGAGTGAACCAAATTTTGCTGGATTCAGCTCTCTGAGTACTTTCCAGCAAATCAAGTTTCACTTCATGAAATTCCTTAATTCCTCAGAATTAAATCCTCAAAGTTTAAACTGTTAGGAATTTTAACTGGAGAATCCTTTGGAGGAAAATCCCTGAACTACCATAAAAATTTCAGACCCATTGGAGCTCATTTGATCCACCTAACGGTGTGATTAGTGGAACTATTCCAGAGAAAATAGAAAATGTTCAGAAACATTTTCAGAATTTTCTCTGAAATTGTTTAGCTCATATCTTTAGTTAGGAACTTCCAAATTAAGTGATACCAACTCCATTAGAACCCTCTGAAAATCTAGTTTTCAGAAAGTCATAGTTTGTTTCATGAAAATCCCTAGAACACCTTAAGAGTTCCAATTAAGGTCAAGGACATAATTAGTTGTGGAGGGCTCAAATGAGCTTTGCTGCAACTAAAACTTGACCAAGTATCTATTTAGGTTGTAACCAAGCCACAGTAAAAGTTTCACAGTCATTGAGTCTGTCTAGTAGGACTTATAAGCTTCACAAGTTCAAACTTAATACAAATGCATTAAATTAATACATGTATTGCTTCTATCAGGTAGTCGCTAAGGTCGAGGAGGAACCCGAAGTCCTAGACTTCGTTACTCCGGAGGAACAGCTAGCCTATGACCAAGAGCAGCAAGGCAAGCTCCGGTTTGCATTAACCCTTTTACAAGTTTTTATTGTTTTGAGCACATACTTGATTACTTTATTCTTTGCATTAGAGTCTTGTTTGAAAACCCAATTGCATAGCCAAGAAAACCTTGGGTTGGTTTAGGATTGCAAACCCCGTTAGCTACTGCCATGCTAAGATAGTGTAGGATTCGGTACAAGTCGAGTAGTTGGAACTACTCGCGAGCATAGGCTAGAGGCACTCGTCTCGGGTAGTGATAGCACATGAAACACATGGCAAGAAAATGAGAGCAAGTGGAGGGTAAGCGCAGCAGGACTTTGGGGCCTGTGTGCTGTAGCTCCGCTTGTGTTGATTGAGGACCGAGCCGTGTGTGGGCCTGTTGAACATGCTAGAACAGTACCAAAGACCTACCGGCTATATGGGAACCGAGAAACTGATGTAACTCGGGTAGCTGGGTGTTGAGGCATAGCTGGTCGTTCAGAGGGTAGGTTGAGAGCTCGAGGTGTAAATCGGCTGGCGGCACTGAGATGCGCGTGCAGAGACCTCTTGCTCGGGACGATTGGACCGGTTCAACATTTGGCTGACGGGTGAAAGGTAGTTGCGTACAGCGTCCGTGATGGTTGTTGTAGGCAACATCGAGTACGGGCGTACGTGACGGGTTATTCGGGTAACCCTGCAGGTGTAAATCGATTATAATCGCCGTCCCTCGCGGTTAGTGAGTACCACTTGTTCACTGTACCGTGACGTAGAAAGAACAGGTTAGTCACATGTTAAAATATTGCTGATTGAAAGATGGACATTGATTGTTAATGATATGCTGTAGCTTAGAGCTAACTAAAGTTCTTTTCAACTTTGGGCAAAGTACATGAGAGAAATGCGTTTCTTGTTTGATTGCGGCTCTCTCATGTGCCTTAGCGTAAGGTTCTCCACAACCTGCTGCTAAAACTTGAAAGTAAGGTTCTACTAATTAGACGAGTCCTTGCAAATGATTTTTACCTCATGTAACCCATTACCCCTCATGTAGAAGTTCCATGTTTAGGTGAGACGGGTCAGACTTGCTGAGCCATCGTGCTCACTGCTTGTGTTTGAAGCTTTTGCAGGGTTCTATGAGGAAGGGACTCCCGAAGAGGAGACGGAACCCCAGGAGGGGAACCCCGTCGAGTGGGAGTCGTGCACGCCGCAGAGTTAGTGTGCGTGTGTGCTAGCAAGGACACGTTCGAGGGCTGAACGTGCACTTGATGCTTAGTCTACGCCCGCGAGTGTAGACTGAACTTATTTTGATGTAAACATGTTCATAACTTGTTTATGTAATAAAATTCCGCTTCCGCTTTGTACCTTTGACGTGTGTTATCCGGTGCTGTGCAACGCAGCACCCCTCAGCGTGATCCTGGCTCGACAAGACCGTGGGGTCGTGTCATTAAGTCTAAGTTTTCCTTCTCTAATAACTGCTATAATGAACTCGTCAAATTGATCAGCGATGTCCTTCCACAGCCTCATAAATTGCCTAAAGATATGTATCAGTCTAAGAAAATGATTTCCAGGCTTGGTATGGACTATGAGAAGATTGATATGTGCCCAGACAACTGCATGCTTTTCTGGAAAGAGCGTGCCAACGAGAACAAGTGTTTAAAATGTGATAAAGCAAGATTTGTTGAAGTTGTTAATGATGACGGTACAAAAGTAATGACTGAAGTCGCACAGAAACAGCTTCGCTACTTGCCTGTGATAAAGTGCTTGTTTCTCTCGAAAAAAACTGCCTGACACATGAGGTGGCACAAAGAAGGTCTACGTGAGAACGACGGAATGATGGTGCACCCGTCTGACGGTGAGTCATGGAAAGCGCTTGACCGCTTCGATCCAGATTTCGCCAATGACGCGAGAAATTTTCGCATCGGGTTGGCGACAGATGGCTTCTCACAGTTCAGTACAAACGCAACACCGTACTCTTGCTGGCCCGTGTTCGCTATTCCGTACAACTTACCACCATCTTTTTGTATGAAGTACGAGTTCATGTTCCTTTGCCTTATTGTACCTGGACCGGATCATCCCGGTTCACGTTTGAACGTAATGTTGAAGCCGTTGATTGAAGAGTTGAAAATGTTATGGACAGGAATCTAAGCGTACGACTGTCACAAAAAACAGAAATTCAACCTTCGAGCTGCATACTTGTGGTCTGTCCATGATTTTCCAGCTTACGGCATGATTTCTGGCTGGAGCACTCATGGTCGTTTGACATGTCCGATATGTGCTTCGGACACAGAATGTTTTCGTTTAAATCATGGTGGCAAGATTTGCTACTTTGATTGCCACCGACGTTGGTTACCGCCTAATCACGTATTTAGGCAACAGAAGAATGCCTTCAGGAAGAACACCGTTGTCAAAAAAGGACCACCGCAACGTCTCAACAGGTCACAGATTGCTGAACAGTTGAACAATTTAGTGGCAGATGAAGGTCGTCCTGGATATTTTGTTGGTTACGGAGAAGACTACAATTGGACTCATATATGTGCACTATGGGAGCTACCGTATGTGAAGTCTTTAATCCTAATGCATAATATTGATGTCATGCAACAGGAACGTAACATGGGCGAATGCATCATAAGTACATGCTTCGATCTGACGGACAGAACAAAAGACAATATAAAGCTCGTAAGGATTTGGTAGAGGTTTGTAAACGTCCAACTCTTGAGCTAACTGAAGCTGGTGGCAAACCGCGTGCTTCTTTCTGTCTTCGACCAAAAGAAAGGAAATGAGTTTTCGAATGGTTGAAAACGTTGAAATTCCCAGATGGTTATGCTGCTAGCCTGAGACGAGCAGTGAATGTTAATACTGGAAATCTCACAGGGTTGAAAAGTCATGATTATCACATAATCATGGAAAGACTTCTACCGTTATGTTTCGGGGCTACCTTGACGATGCGGTGTGGAAGGTATTAGCCGAGCTTAGCTACTTCTATAGACAACTTTGTGCTAAAGAAATCACAACCGAGATGATGGAGAAGTTGGAAAGGGAGATACCAGTGCTTTTATGTAAGATGGAAAAAGTTTTCCCTCCAGGGTTCTTCGATCCAATGCAACATCTCCTAATCCATCTTCCATACGAAGCCAAAGTGGGCGGCCCTGTGCAATATAGGTGGATGTATCACGTCGAAAGAGCACTCGGGAGTCTTAAACCAATGGTTCGCAATTGGGCAAGGGTTGAAGGATGCATCGCTGAAGCATACGCCATTCAGGAGATTGGATACTTTTCAAGCGTCTATTTTACAGAAGAACACAATGTTAACGTTTCCATGTTGCGGTACAATATGGATGAAGCACCCCCTTGTAGCAGCCTCTCCATTTTTCAAACGAGAGGCACCACTGTTGGTAATGGCACGAGCTACGATCTTGAAACAGATAAAAAGACAGCTGCTTTGATGTACATGCACGCTAATATAGAGGGGATGCATGAACATTTTCAGTAAGTGTTTGTGTTATAATTAGCGTGGTGTGTTATATATCTATGCTAATCATTCTATTTTATCTTATTTAGTAAGTTCGATCAACAAAATTGGAAATCTAAACAGCAACCTACAAGCAGACAAATACAATCGATGTGATATTATGGAGTAAATGGAGGGTCTAACTTCCTATCCTGGTTTCATGCACATGTAAAATGTTCATGTCTTGTTTCTCTTAATAATTATGTGTATAGCATAAAATAGTCTTTTAAATTCATATGTTGAACAGTGCAAAAATCAAGCTGGCGTTCATGAAGAATTGCGACAACTGTCCTACGGCTCCATTAAAATTAAAAGCTACGGTCGATACGATGTCAATGGGTTTTGATTTCGTTCAACTGAATTTGAATCTCAACGTGCCTTCAGAGCAACATGTAACACCGGAGTTATGAATAGGGCAGCTGACGCACAAGGACGTGAAAGTAATTATTATGGGATCATTAAAAATATCCTTGAATTTAGTTTTGCGGGAATAAGGTCCTTAATGTAGTCTTCTTTGACTGTGATTGGTTTGATCCTAACAATGGAACTCGAGAAAACCAATTTGGCATGGTAGAAGTGAAACATAAGGACCGTCTACGAGGCTACGACACCTTCGTCCTTGCACACCAAGTCGAGCAGGTTTATTATCTACATTATCCATGCGAAAAGCTTAAAGCTTGGTGGGTTGTACACAAGGTGAATCCTCATGAGCGGTTACATACACTAGACAATACTGGATACCTTGATGATGAGGTTAATGTTATTTACCAAGAACAAGAGTTGCCGGACTGTTTTGCCGTCGAGCCTGATTTAGGACTCGATGACTTAGTTGGAGATGCAGAAGATATAGAGACTAGTGAGATGCGAAAACAAAAACGAAAACGGCTAACTACTACGACAGAAGACCGATGGTATGGTTTACGTAGTAGAGTATATCATGATGCTGATGGATTTTAAAACTGAGTACAAGTAACATTTTTTTCATCTCTTCTTTTCTTTTCTATACTTCCTATTTTATTCATTAGCAAATTTTCCTTTAGACAGGATGTCGTCGACCAGCAGCAGACGACGACATACAGGGGCGCGGAGCTTTCTATCACCGACACCCACGAGAGCAGACGAGGTCTTCCACGGGACTCAGTTTAGCGGGGGTATACAGGCTCAGTTGTTGAGCCATCTACCGAAGTCGTCACCTAGTTCTGTACAGCAGTCACGACAGGTAAAGAACATTTAATTAAATAAATGATATAAGTAATTCTTTATTCTATAATATGAATCTTTAAAATTGACAGGACGACTCTACGTCCGAGGACACAGAGGCTACGGTGCCTCCTTCTTCTTCAGAGCCTCCTTCTTCGGAGCCTGTTTCTTCATATCCTCCTTTGGAGCACCCTTCTTCGGAGCCTTCTTGTTCGGAGCCGGTTCCACAGTGGCGGACTAGGAGGAGCCACGTAGTGGCTCCTCCTCCGGCTCCTGTAGACCCAAACAATCGGGTCATTATTCGTCCGGTTGGCGATAGGTAAGTAAATGTCTAACAATTCAATTTAGATACTTTTAGCCTTATATGTATACTAATTGAGAATCATGTATCAGGACTTGGGAGGATGCTTCGTTTACGGGCCAGGGACGCCATGCGCTGGTGAACGGTGTCTTGGGTCGTTTTGTCTGTTTGCACTACCCTGGTGTAGTGAACGGACGTGCTGCCACGTCTTGGGACGACTACTATAGGGCCCAAGACGTTCTTCACGGCAACCACCAGGAGGCTGTTTGGCACGACTTCATGGTAAGTATGAACAATATTTGTGTAATACGAATTTATTATAAGTTACATGCATTTAGTTATATATTTCTTTTTTTCAGGCACGGTATCATTTGGAGGACGAGTCCGAGCAGACGGATCACGTTCGTCTCGTCTTCCATAACTGCGCTTCGAAGATCATGACACAGTCACTATCTACGGCTCACATTCAAGCTACAAATGTGTACTTCAAGTTACATCACGACGAGGGTCAGCCGGGGAAGGAATCGGGCGACACGTACTTGACGGAGGCGCAGTACGCAGAGGTAAAGATTTTAGTTTACTTTGCTTCATTATCTGATCGTGATCAATGCTTTCATTCAATAATAAATATGTGCAGGTCCGCGTAGCGTGGCTTGACAGCCGTCCGGACGCGTACCGTGCCCTGTGTGCTCTTTGGGCGAGCGAGGGCTTCAAGTCAGTTTCTAAAACCCATCGAGAGAGTAGAGGGACAGGCAGAAAACATCGTTTGGGTGGGGACGGCTACATACGCCTCGCTAAACGGATGGTAAGTGCTATAAGCATTCTATTAAGTAATTTTATAATCTTCATTATGCTAACATGTATCGATAGGAGCACGAGAGCGGTCAGCAGTCGGCACCTATCGAGATGTGGAAGAGGGGTCACATGGGAAGTGACCCGTCGTACCCTGACCAGCTGTCTTCTCAGACGGTGACAGAGACATTGGTGAGTTAATTTTTTCAACAAATTCTCTTTAATAGTACTAATGACGTTATTTTTATGGTTTTTGCAGGCAAAGTACGGGGAGGAGGCGCGGAGGATTCGAGGCAAAGAGTTCAATTGGCAGAGCGCGCCAATCGTCCCCGAAGCCGCGTATGCAAGCGATGGTGGTAAACCTCACGGACGGTGAGCTTTGTAATTTTTAATTTACTGTTACGAACTTCGAGATACAAAATTTAATAATTTTACTTCATTTGTGCAGGTTAGCCATCTTCGATGGAGTGGTCGACTCGAGACAGGCGCAAGCTTCCTCGAGAGCCTCTTCATCGCTTCAGGGTGGGTCCAGCAACAGCCGCGCTAGTCGAGATCTGGAGCTCCAAAGTCTGCGAGAGGAGCTCCAGCGGACGCAAGAAGTGCTCAGGGCTAGGGACGAGACGTGGGCAGCTGAGATCAGGGTTAGAGACGAAGCGCAAAGGGCTAGGGACGAGTATCAAAACTCGTTCATGTTACAAATGCAAGCTGCCATGCAGGTAATCTATTCTAGATGTAGTACTTAACATTTTTTACATATAAATGACATGTATAATGATTTGCTTTGTGTTTACAGGCTATGAGTGCAGGACAGGCGGTTGTCTTTCCGCAATGAGCACCGCCAGCGATACAGCTGCCGCCGGTGCCGACGACGGCAACCCAGGTACAAAATTATTCAAAATAAATTAAACTAGTTAAACTTGTTCAAATTTAGTAAAATATGCATTTTCTTACTTGTAACATGTCTAACCAGACTTGTACTTCACAGGCGTCGGGAACGGAGGCTCAAACTTCGTCGTCTCAGATGCTTGGACGACTACAGGAGGACGACTTTTCAAACTCCGGTGGCAGCGGACGGGGTAGCGTCTCTTAGTCAGGTCAGCCGAGCCTCAGACTTGTACAGTGTGAGACTTGTACAGCTGGTTTTGGCCGTCGTCGAATAGTTTATGGACGACGGTTACCGTCGTCAATAACGTTATAGATGACAAGAAAATATAGACGGCAGTATACCGTCGTCTATAAGCGTATACCGTCGTCAATAAGCTATTGACGACGATTTGGGCCTTATAGACGACGATTTGTGGCCGTCGTCTTTTATCGCGATTCTTGTAGTGAATAAAATTCTATGTAAATTGAAGATGCCTCTCAATGTTAAAATTTTCATGTGTACCTTTCCAAGGGAGTGGTATTATCCAGAGATAATCTAATTAGACACAATTGGAATAGTAGTAAAAGATGAGTTTATGTTATGCAGATAAAACTAATGAACATCTATTTTTTAATTGTCATTATGCTATATTTATTGGAGACTTGTTCAGTTCAGGTTGGGTTTACCACCTCTGCATATCATTCCTCATTTGTATGGAAATCGGCTCTGAGGATTAGCATGTAAATTGAATAAACAGCTACTGGTTGGTGCGTCAGTTTTATGTTAGACATTATGACTTATGACAAATGATATTATACTTGATAAAGCTTTAATAAAATTTTATATGCACGTGTTATACAGAGGAACACACTGGCTATACTTTTGGGAGCACTTAGAGAGGCATGATGAAGACAAACAAATGATCTAACAGGCATGTCGCAAGCTAGAGACGTTGTTATGCAACCCTTTATCAACCATGTATGATGATTTAGCAATAAAATTTCTACTTAATATCTCGTTATGCAAACTGTTTGGTTAGTTTTGTTTCCAGAGTTTTTATACAGATGGATGTGCTACAATTGATGTAATAATCGGCTCTAGCTTATTTGAAGCAAAAGCTGGGAATCATCCCATCATCTAAAAAAAATTTAATTTCAGGCCGATGGAGTTAATATGGTGCACGAAGCGACTATTTAATTTGAGACCGATGGAGATAATATAGTGCACTACGCCCATAAATGATTCGAGCTTTCTTTTCCAACTGCACTCTGATCCACTTCAGTGTTGGAATGTGAACTGAGCAAATTTATAATTTCTATGAGATTTTGATCCAGTCATTCAGAACTGAAAAAGTTTCAATCTTCACTTTTACAGAATTCCTATATTTTTAACAACTGAATAAGTTTGTCCCTTGTTTCAACGGCCCTGATCAGTGTAAAACAGCTAGAACCAAATTGAAGAACCAACAGGCTAGGGCAGAACAATTACGCATATTAAGATGTACAGTTTGAGCAACAACCGGTGAATAATCCCAATCGACAACAAAACGCATGCACGATGCATTTGACACCATCCATCCAAAAAGGCGATACACACATCCGGCCCGTCACCGGCCAGTTGGATGGACGAGCTGCGAGAACACCACGCTGTTGGCGATGTCCTCCTCGTCCATGTCCTCACTAATCAGCTCGAGCGCTGCTGCGGATGCGGCCATGCTGTCTGCCACAGACACCGTACTGCTGCCAGCAACGCTGTTCTGACCTTCTGGCTTGCCGCCGTTCTCAAAGGTGTCCTGCATCTGCAGCGCAAACTCTAGGTTCCATAGCACGTCTCCCATCGACGGGCGGTCTGCGCCGTGGTCTGCCAGGCACTTCTCCGCTGTCTCAGCGTACTTCTTCAGACAGTCCGGCGCTATCTTCCCCTTCAATAGCGGGTCGATGATGTCCTGCAATGCTCCCTTCCTCTGGCAGCTCAGGGCGTGGTCGGCTAGGCTGACCTGTTCCCTAGGCAGGCTCGGGTTCAGCGCGGGTCGCGCGCAGAGCACCTCGAAGAGCACCACACCAAAGGAGTAGACGTCAGATTTCTCCGTAAGCTGCTGCCGTCGGAAGTATTCGGGATCGAGGTAGCCGAAGCTGCCCTTGACCATGGTGCTGACGTGCGTCTGGTTCTTGACGGTAGGCCCCGTCTTGGACAAACCGAAGTCTGACACCTTGGCCACCCATTTCTCGTCGACAAGGATGTTGGTGGTCTTGACATCACGGTGGATGATGGTGTACTGTGCGCCAGTATGGAGGTAGTGCAGGCCCCGCGCAGCACCGATGGTGATCTCGAGGCGCTGTCGCCACGACAGTGGCGGTTTTCCGCTCTTGTACAGGTGCTCCCGGAGCGTGCCGTGGGCCATGTAGTCGTACACAAGGATCATCTCGCCGTCATCCTCGCAGCAGCCGATAAGGGATACGAGGTGCTTGTGCCGGAGCTTGGAGAGCATCTCAATCTCCGTCTGGAATTCCAGCACACCCTGCTCGGACGACGGGTTGCTCCGCTTGATGGCCACCTTGGTGTCCCCGTCGACAACGCCCCTGTACACCTTGCCAAACCCGCCCACGCCGATCACCAACGACTCTTCGAAGTTCTTGGTCGCCGACTTGATCTCGTGAAACGAGAAGTGACGGCACATGGCAGTGATGTTTGGGTTCAGTGCCGCGCTCTTGCCACCGGATGACTTGCTAGTGCTGGTGTGAGAGTTGCCGCCGTACACCGGTAGCCAGCCCGAGGAGTGTGAGACGCTGGCACCAAGTGCCCGCCTCTTCTTGGAGTGGTGCACCACGACGCAGATTGCCGCGACGATACCGAACGCTGCGGCACCACCAGCCGCGCCACCAATCACCGTAGCCTTGAGATTGCTCGGTTTGGCCTTGAATTTCCCCTGCGTGACAGCCATTTCTGTTTCCACGAGCATTTTGGACGGATCCGGGTTTGGTCCGGCCAGGTTGCCGGAGCTGTCGCTCATCTTGAACACCTCGAGACCATTCAGGACGGCGTCATAGAACTCCGGCTTCATTGACATGGAAGGGTGCAGCGCGATCCAGAGAATCTTGCTGCCGGAGTTGTCGGGCATGAACGTCGCGTAATCCTTATACACTGGCACATCCTTATCCGACGTCCACCCGATGACGTCGGCATCTGCCTGAGCCGTCTTGTTGTTGATGTAGATATCGAACACCCGCTGGTTAACCTTGGTGTTCAGGAGCTCGCAGAAGTGGAGCCGAACTACGTAGGTGAAGTTGCTATCCACCTCGAAAACCCATGTCAGATTGTAGTTCTGGTTCACCTTTGGGTCAGGGCCCATCGTTCGGCTGTTGAGGTAGAGGCTCGCCGGCGCAGCGTACTCTGCCTCGGGGCTTGGGTACTTGATCTCAACCTTGTCCTCAGCCTGGTAGGTCACCCCGACGGCGGCGCCGTAGAGATACGGCGTGTCAGAATACCACTCGCGCGAGAGACCGGAATCATTTGCCGCGGCAATGTACGAACCGCCGACGTTGAGCCGATACATTGTTTGGAGGCTTCCAGCAGCTGTGTCCACGGTCTGGTCAGCGAAGCCAACCATCGAGGCGGGATCAGCAAAGATGTTGGGCATGGAGATGATCTCGATGCCATTGACGAATGCGTACGACGCATTGTTCATCGCCGTCGGCGTGAAGGTGAGCGACAGCGACCCGCTTTCGGACGGCGGCAGCGTGAACTCTCGGATGATGTATGCCTGACTGAGAGCCTTGGCGGTGATGTACACGCTGAAGTTGCGGAGCAGCGTGATGCCCGTGGAGGTGGACACAGAGAAGAAGAATTGTTCCGCCGGGAGGCCGTGGTAGGCCGCCGGGTAAAAGTGAAGCCGGACCCAGTGCCTGTCCTTTTGGTTGATGGAGAAGTTGTACACGGCCTCCTTTGTGAACACACGCGCCGACATGTACGGCACCGGCGACGGAAGCGACGGCTCCTGGGCTTCCGCATCTGCCAAGATCGACGATTTCCCGCTATCAACAAGCCACTTACTGTCCTGGTCGCTCTGCCATTTCCTCCCGTCAGCGTCTTGGCCCTCTTTCGCCGAGCCGCAGTTCACAAGTATGGACTCCGTTGGCTTGTACGTCTCCGCTTCAGCAAATAGAACCACCCCGACGACGACGATGACAGAGAGCAAGATAGCATGGCATGCTGCCATTTTCTCCACACCGATCAACCACGATAGCTTAGTTTGCCGGTGCAAAAAGGTGTGGAGAAAATTGTTTGATTAGGCCATGTGGTGTTGAGGTGTTTGATTTTGTGAGGAAGGTGGGAGGAGGAAGAAGAACAGAGGTTTGTACGCCTCTGCTATCTCCTCCTCGTGATTCCGGAGAAGTGGGTGTTTTTTTCAGGGGAATAAGGGGGCGGGGGAGCTTGACCAACGGACCAGCGTCCCCTCAAGACGGGCGCGCAAGAGCGTTTGCCGGGGACGGCTGTGGCCTCTTGATTTAATTTCGCGCTCATCCCTCCCGAGGAGTGTGCGGCTTAGCGCAAGACATGGACACTAAAATTAGGCATGCTAGAAGTCTCCATGTGCTGTACTTTCAGCGGCTGTTACAATTCTCACAGGAATAGGTATTTGCTATTCCGAGAGGCTAACAATCTCGAAGCTGGTTGCATGCACTAGTAGAAATACATTAATCCATGACGGCTCATGATGTATCCAGATTTTGTCATGGTACAAGACATATATATCTATGATAAAAAATCTTCATTCATCACGGGACTGACAGGGATGGAGCTGAGGCACAAAACGAAAAATATTGTCCAAAACAGTAACCCGCATATCAATGTTTTGTGATGGTCGATTAATACATATGAAGTGTCCAAAACAGCAACCGGCATATCAATGTTTTGTGATGGTCGATTGATACATATGACGAGACACTAGTTGTCATTGAACCATTAGGCATGGTTATTAACTCTTCGTCATAATAAACCCTATTGTAATAATTGTCAACTTATACTGGTTACCCTACATATTATATTAGGCCCATGTATTGAGGTGGATATCAAGATCTCACAGATAAATGTTGTGTTGTGGGCCCAATATGCCACTGACGAAAGTGCCAACAACCTGATCAATCTCAACCCTAAGAGGGGGCATGCCAAACCACAACAATCAGGTTGCATCATCCCAAACATGCTACTGACCGAAATGCCAACAACCCAAACAAGCTCAACCCTATAAGGGGGGGCAAGTGAAACCAAACTCAACTATAAGAAGGAACCAACCATCATGCTGCCTCACCCCAAACGACCAAATAGTAGTTAGTGTTGTATCTGGTAGTACCACCGAGTTTAGCATCGTGAAGCAGGTCGAATTTTTAAGCTGCTGTCAATCACCCCGGCTTTACCTAGGCCTAGTATAGTATCTTGGCCTACAAGCACTTTTACAATGTAAACCAATTCTTATTATATGTTAATTTAAAACTAAATATAAATCTGCTCAAGTTTAATCAGATCTGACCCTTACAATTACCAATTTTTTTGGGGCCCTACCAGCCCAAGCTATACCAAGTGGGGCTAAGCATGGAGAGGCTCACATGCCACGCCTAGCACAGCAGCGTTGGGACACAGGTGATTGATTCTGCACTGGACCATGCAAACAATGGCACAACGATGTTGTGTCGGATGAAAACGGATCGGATATTTTTCGATCCGTCCGCAACTGTTTTCTAAGAATCCATATCCATTTTGATCGTATTTTTTCGAATACGGATATGGTTTCAGATATTTTAAATCGGATATCCCGATCGGATATGGTCTTCGTCAGAATCCGTCCATTTTATCGGATATCCATATTGGGTCAGATATATCCGAACAATATTCGAGATATATCCGACCCAACAAATTCAATTGGGCCCGCAGCCAGCCAGAGCCCACAGGCTAGAGGCCACAGCCACCTTCCCTACGGTCCTACGTGGCAACCCCGAGGCCCGAGCCCGAGCGAAGTCCTCCTCCACCTCCAGTTTTGCCCCCGACCTAGGGTTTACCAGTTTGCTATTGCCACAGCGCCGCCGCCGGCCATGCGCCCTAGCCGCCATCTCCGACCTCCGCGGCTCCGCGCCCCGGTTGTCGCTGGCTCGCCACTCGCCGAAGCCGCCCCTGACGCCCCGGCCCGGTCCACCGCCGCCCGACCTCCACCCCCGACTCCCGATTCCCGAGCCATCGCCGCCCAGCCGCGGCGCCGCCCCGACGCGCCACCGGCTGCCGGCCCCGGGGCCCAACAGGCCCTCGAGCGGCCGAGACCCCGAAGGCCCCGACGCCCAACAGGCCCCCAAGCCCCCGACGGCCTATTAGTCCGAGCCCCCGACGGCCACCATGTGAGGGCCCGCCGTCCCGGTTCACGAGGACGGGGCACCTCGCCCGGGAATCGCATTGGGTGGTGCCGTGCAATGCGGCACCCAACATCACACATAATAAAGCATCATATTACATAAATCAAGCGGAAGCTTACAAAGTGTAAATTTTTCAAATACTTCTCAAAATAATCTACAGCGGAAGACTATTACAACTCATGTCTCATACCTATGCTAAGCAACACAGAAGGTGTCCAGCCCGCGGACCCTTCTCGCTAGCAACACTATCACAATAGCAGCGGCAGGGGTTGCCATGAGTTCATCACTCGGAGAGCTTCGAGTCTCATCGGACACCTGTACTTATCAGTGTACAGTTATTACCTTGTAGGATCGAAGAGCACGTGAAAAGCTACCAGAGGGAGAGTGAATGGTAGATTAAAACTTTTCGCAGCGGAAACAACAAAAACCCCTCAGTAAAAAATCAATCGGTTAAAGAAACCGTGTGTGCAAGTGTCTTCAAACATGTTCAACCATGAAAAATCAAGTAGAGAGGTAGAGAATCAAGTCACGGATCTAATGCAACAAGAATCACTTGAAAACACGAAGTAAAACTTGAGATACGATCAAAACATTAAACGAAGATGAATCTGTTCTACCCGATATAAAACAGATCTGCAATGCTGCAAAGAAACTCATGTATCTAAAAAACTACAGATCCGAAGCTCTTGAAAATTTCACAGATGATAGATAATTTAATTGTTAAGACAACCCAAAAAGAATCACGTCAATCGGATCTGTAAAACTCGAGCTATGAATGAAACACCGAAGCAACGTCGGTCTGTCCAGAAACTCGGCGAGAAAGACTTGATGAAAAACAAGTTGGACGAAAAAGGCACAAAAGCTCCTCGAAACTATGAACTTTATTCAATAGAAACACAAGAGGAACAGCCCAAAGTCGTGCACCACGAGCTCTGGCCTCCCTTGCTTATATAACCAGCTCTATGGCCAATCCAATTCAAACTAGGACTCCTACTCCTACTTGGGTTCAAACTGTAACTTTCCAATACTGCTCAAGACTCTTCTATACGCAGATAGAAGCAATCTTAAGACTTCCAAACACCTTAGGAACGTCCCAAACATTCCTAAAACAACTCAAATTCATGACCCACACGAAATCCTATCATAACCAACTCAAAACTTTCCATATTTGAGTCAAACACGACTCAGCCGCAGCCTGAGTCCATAACCTAGTCGGTTGGACCTTTCCGACCAATTCTTTACGTCCACTTCTCTTCATCACACCTTGGAACAATGTTGCCACGTCCATGCACTCCTTGCACACGTGCAAACACCTTCCAACGACGTACACGCAACCTTCATATGCACTGCCCTTGATCCAAACATGCTGCGCGACCTCCCGATCAACTCAACCACAGCTTCTCCCGAACTTGGTTGTTGGAACCTCATCTCCTCACTGAGACTAGTCCAAGGATCCCGTCACCAGCCATGTCTTGAACTCAAGCAACACCTGCACATGAATAAACAACCAATTCTTCCGATTACAAGTCCTCGACTTGACTCACGTTAGTTCGAAAACCACAACACCTTACATGAGCACGTCACATAAGCCTGTTGCAAACCATATCAAATGATAACAGCCATAACCACCAAAACACCCCAAAAACTTAGCAAATTAATACTAAGCAAACCTTCCCATAAAGCAAGTTTGAAACATTGCGAGTTAAAAGCAAAAACAAGACGCTGCAGTTCTACGAGTTGAACTTCACGGGAGCTCCCTAAAAACAAGCTCCGGACCTCACAGAAGCTCTCCGGACCTTGCAGGAGCTCTCCGGACCTTGCCAACACTTGGCGGACCTTGCCACAGAAGAATGTTTTGGCAATATTCAAAATTTTGAATGTTAATGCTAACTTTTATCCTAATTGCCAATGTATTCAACACACATAGGTCTCACAATCTCCCCCTTGATGAATGCATTGGCAACACCAATTAAAATCCGAACATTGGCTTATGAAAAGTTTTGAAAAGCTTTGAAAACTCATTTCTCCCCCTTTATTAATTTCTCCCTATTTTCTAAAATCAGAGAAGGAAGAAAGTGTATAACATATGCAAAGTGTAAAAAAAAATCTCTCCTTATACATATTTCTCCCCCTTTGACAATGTATTCAGCAAGGTTCAAAAGAGAAATTTTTAAATGTTATGAGCATATTATAACATATACATACAAAACAAAGCTCATCCAAGTCATACTATCAGGTTACTTACACTATCACATCAATGAGATACATAAAGTAGTGTAAGCCATGCTAGAGATCAAATGTATTTTTTAGTTTAATCAAGTCATAATCTCCCTTACTCAACTATTTTAAAACCTGAAAACATGACACTTGTTGCTGCAATTTTATTATTCATAATCATTTAAGACACAAAGTTGATCATATGATATTTGCAAAAGATTATATGCCGTATCAGTCTTATTCTAACCAACCAAGCCAAGCCTATGTCATTTGACAATCAGAAGCTTAAGGACATGGTTTTAGTCATACACAATTCCTTCCAAGTTCATATCTTAGTGCAATGATAAGCAATCTCAAAAGAAGAAGTGCGATGCATGCATATTCTCTTTATCTTTTCTTAATTTTTTATTTGAAAACTCAACATGTGAGCTGATCACTTGATTATTTTTTTATGATTAAAAGCACTTGTGAGCACGCAACAAGTTCAAAACAGCAAGAAAGTTTGATCATCACCAGATTTAGTGTAAGTAATTATCCAATTACTAGTCATGGCAAAAACTATAAAATGTATAACATGAGTAATGTAGTAAGAACTTTCAGCCTGTAAAAGGAATCACAAAGTCATATATGTATGAAATACTATGCTCATATTATTTTAGTTTAAGATTCACACATAGACTTTCAAAGTTTCAAAAACTCCCCCTCAATTTAAGCCATGAGGATGCATAACCCCTATTTCACTATGAATGACACAAAAACGAGTGAAATCCAAAGGTTTTGTAAAAATATCAGCCAATTGTTGTTCGATATCGACATGGTGAAGCACAATATTTCCTTTTTCAACATTATCATGAAGAAAGTGATACCTAATGTCAATGTGCTTAGTTCTAGAGTGTCTCACGGGGTTTTTAGCTATACAAATTGCACTAGTGTTATCACAAAACAGTGGAACACTATCTAAATCAACCTCGTAGTCCTTAAGTGTTTGAACAATCCAAAGAATTTGTGAGCAAGCGCTAGCCGCAGCTACATATTCAGATTCGGCCGTGGATTGTGCAACTAAACTTTGTTTTCTAGAGGACCAAGCAACAAGTGAATTACCAAGAAAATGACAAGCAACCGAAGTACTTTTCCTATCAATCCTACAACCCCCAAAATCAGCATCCGAAAAAGCTTTCAACATCCGAAAAAGCTTTCAAAGAAACGGTTGAGGAAGAAGGAAGAAAAATGCCAAATTCTTGAGTTCCATGTAGGTACCTGAGAATCCTTTTGATGGCTTGGCGATGTGAAGCACGTGGAGAAGCTTGAAAACGTGCACAAAGACATACGCTGAATTGTATGTCCGGTCTTGACGTCGTGAGATACAAAAGTGATCCAATCATACTTCTGTATTCTTTTTTATCGACCGGGTCACCATCTTCGTCAAGTTCAAGTGTTGTTGCTGTTCCCATTGGTGTCCAAAGAGGCTTGCATTTGTCCATGTTGAAGCGCTTAAGAAGGTCCTTTGTATACTTAGTTTGATGCACAAAAGTTCCTTCTTTTGTTTGCTTGATTTGCAGCCCCAAAAAGTATGTGAGTTCTCCCATCATACTCATCTCAAATTCTGAACTCATCATAGCTGAAAACTTGGACACGAGATCATGAGAAGCGCAACCAAAGATAATATCATCCACATACACTTGAACGAATAATGAGTCATTGCCATGCTTAAGTACAAAAAGAGTTTTATCAACCTTGCCCACGGTAAACCCCTTTTCAAGTAAGAATGTTTTTAACCTATCATACCATGCTCTAGGGGCTTGTTTTAGACCGTACAAGTCTTTGGACAGTTTGTAAACATGATTAGGAAAATTTGGATTTTCAAAACCCGGTGGCTGCTTAACATAAACCTCCTCCTCTATGTAGCCATTAAGAAAAGCACTTTTAACATCCATTTGATATAACTTGAAACCTTTAGATGCAGCAAATGCTAATAAAATTCTTATAGCTTCTAATCTAGCAACAGGAGCAAATGTTTCATCAAAATCTAGACCTTCAATTTGAGTGAAACCTTGAGCAACCAACCTAGCTTTATTCCTAACCACAACCCCATCCTCACTTTGCTTATTTTTAAATACCCATTTAGTTTTAATTAATGTGTGACCTTGAGGTGGAGGTACAAGTTTCCAAACATTATTTCTTTCAAAATTTTTTAACTCTCCTTGCATGGTATTAATCCAAGATTCATTAGTGTGTGCGTGTGATATATCCTTGGGTTCAAAAGAAGCCACAAAAGAAGAATGAGCATGAGAGTTTGGATTGCAAAACCTGGACCGAGTGACTCGTTCATGCAAGCTTCCAATGATTTGTTGTGGAGGATGACTTTTGAGTACTCGGAGGAGAGTAGACACTTCACAAGCACCTTCTTCTTCATGTTCGGACCTTTGATTAGGAGAGCTTGTTGATTGAGGAAGGTCCGAACCAGCAGTAGTGACTGTTGGTGCTGGTTGTGGTGCAAAATCAGCAGTTTGATCGTTATTTACTTCCGAGTTTTCGGGCAGCAGCACCACTTCTTCATCTTCTTCAATAAAAATACTCCCCCCCTACGGATATGGATCCGGACCTGCAATATCAGAGCTAGTACTTGGGCTAGCTTCATCAAAAGAAACCTCGCAAGTCTCCACAATTTTGTTAGTGTCAAGTAAAAGCACACGGTAGCCTCTAGTATGAGATGGATAACCAAGAAACATGCCATCAACAGATCTAGCTTCAAATTTATCAAGATTACCATGTTTCTTAACAAAGCATTTGCAACCAAAAACCCTAAACTGTGTAACACTAGGCCTCTGTCCAAACCGGAGCTCATATGGGGTTTTTCCAAGCTTAGCACGCAAGAAAACACGATTTGAGACATAACAAGCGGTTGCAATTGCATCAGCCCAAAATTTCCTAGGAGTGTGATATTCATCAAGCATAGTCCTAGCCATCTCAACTAAGGTCCTGTTCTTTCTTTCTACGACACCATTTTGTTGTGGTACATAGGGTGAAGAGTATTGATGATCTATTCCATTTTCAGCACAAAAGTGATCAAAAGATTGGTTTTTAAATTCAGTTCCGTTATCACTTCTAATTGCTTTTAATGATCCTGGGTGATCAATAGATAATCTAAGAAATAAAGTTCTAAAATGACTAAAAGCTTCATTCTAAGATGCCATAAAATAAACCCAAAAATATCTGGAATAATCATCAACAGTCACAAGTACATACCATTTACCTCCGAAGGATTGAACACGTGCCGGACCTACTGTGTCAAGATGTAAAAGTTGTCCCGGTTAAGCTGTCATGGTCATTGTGAGAGGAGCATATGAACCTGCAACAAACTTAGCATGTCTACAAGAAGAGCACACAATATCATTGTCCTTTTTCAGCTTCGGCAGCCCATGTATGCGATCAAGAGCACTAACACGAGTGAGATGATCAAAGCCTATGTGACCAAGTCTACGATGCCAAAAATATAGATCCTTTGTATCATTAGCAACTAGACACCGATGCTTAGAAGTTGACAAATCAAAATCAGCTTTAAAAACTCTTCCAAACCTAGACATGTTAAACAAAAGCTCACCTTTTGAATCTACAACCTTGCAGCAATTTTTAGCAAAGCTAACCTCTAGATTTTCATCTAGCAATTGTGAAACCGAAAGCAAGTTGTATTTCAAATTTTTAACAAGTGCCACATCTTTCAAAGTGTAGAGATTGTTTACTCTAACCGAACCTTTAGCAATTATGGGAGTAGAAGAGTTATCGGCGAAAGTAACATTTTCTACACGTGACACAAAAGAGAGAGAGGAGAACCATTCTTTGTTACCGGTCATGTGGCGTGAGCAACCTGAATCCACAATCCAAATGTTCTCCTTCCTCAAACGTAAAACCTACACAGCAGCACAATACGTCGATGACTCAATACTGGGGTTAGTTAAAAGACTTTTAGGAATCCAGTACTGAGTCACACGACGTCCAGCAGGAATAACACGCGAAAGCTGAGAAGGTACAACAGGTTTATGAGCCAAACATTGAAAATTTTTGTTCCCAACTACTGACTTAGAAGATGTGTTATATGTAGCACAAAAAACAGTAGGTCCGGGAGCAAGTTTTTGACTCATTACAGCAGGTTGCAAGCTCCGAACATTCGGTCTAGCAGATTTTGCTTGGTTGTTATGTGATCTAGCAAGTATTCTTTGTTTCTTATCGTGTTTAGCTGGTCCATAACAAAAATCCATGACATGACCATCTCTACCACAGTAGGTACAATGAAAAATAACCTTATTATCATGTCTAGATGAGCAAGCAACACGTTTATTAGAACCCGAATGGGACAGTACTCCTGCAGATTTGAAAATCACCTCTTTTTGTCTAGGAGCTGTTTGAATCAAACCGCTTCCTAATGACTTTACAACTTTAGGTGGGTGTGCCTTAGCATGAGCATGAGAATTAAAACCTAAACCAGTTTTATCATTACAAGACTTGGAAGAATTCAGCAGCAAGTTTAGGTTCTTATTTGCATTAGAAAACCGATCTAGTGTCCTATGCATGTCATCAAGTTTATTGGACAGATCAAAGCAGTTTTCACATGAAGTTTTTCCTTTTACTTTGCAATTTGAACAATATTTAACTTCATGCACACGTAAAGCATTGTTCAAAATAGAAATCTCATTCATAGCATCATTTAGTTTCTTATTCAGATCATCACATGAAGAACACTGCAAATCAATTGTAGAATAACAAGCATCTTTCAAATTTTTATCATTAAGTGCAGCAAGCTCTTTGTTCTTTTCAATTTCAAGTTCAAGTTTATCAAGTGTAGATGCGTGTGCACTTCTTAAAGAGGATAATTGTTCATAAATTAAATCACATGAGGAACAAGAATCATCACTAGGAATCAAAGTTTTTAAATGATTAATTTCAGATTCTAGTGATTCAATTTTAACAACATTGTTCCTAAGTTTTTTATCCTTTTTCTTTAATATAACAGTGGCACAAGAAATAGCATCACACATTTCTTCGCAAGTGGGACATACCTCTTCATCGTCGCTGTTGTGTTCTGCCTCCTCGGAGCTTGAACTTGACTTGCTCGCCATGCAGTACATATTTGCCATAGCTTCTTCATCTTCATCACTACCGGTGTCCACATCACTTGAGCCGAAATCTTGAAGTGCAAAGATCATACTATGCACTATGTTACACATTGATAAATCTTTCTTCTTCTTATTCTTTGCAAACGATTTCTTTGGCCTTGTTTGCTTTTCTTCACGTGAAGTCGGATCTGATAAGTTAGGGCACTCCGTAGGAAAATGTCTTGTCTTACCACATTCAAAACATCGTTGAGGTCCGGAGCTTCCTCTCCTTCTAGTTCTCACATTTTGCAATGCTTTTGAGAACCGAGTAGAGATGAGTGCAAGCTCCTCCTCTGGAAACTCTTCAATCTGTTCAAGGGTTAGAGGGGACAGCAAAGAGAGTGCACCACTAGATGATGATTGACTAGAACTAGACATGTCACGTTGCGAAACAAATGCAATAGACTTGTTGGGGTTTTTACGTGAGATGATGTCAATTTCATGAGTTTTCAATTTAGAATAAAGCACGTCTAAAGTAAGAGAACTCATGACAGTAGATTCACGAATAGATGTAACTTTCATCTCCCAAATTGACATATCTAATGCTCCTAACAATTGTCTAGCATTTTCAGCATCTGAAAAGTTAACATTGACACTACGCAAGTTGCTGAGAATTTTATTAAAGCGAGCAAAAAGGTCGTCAATTGACTCACCGGGTTGCATCTCAAAACGCATGTATTCTTTCTTGAACATATCTTGCCTTACCTCCTTGATTGTATTGGATCCTTCATGGTAGTCACAAAGAGCTTTCCAAACATCATATGCAGATCGGAGGTGTGCAACACGGTCGAAGTCGCTTTGAGTCAATCCTTGGATGATCAAGTTGCGAGCCTTGTTGTTGTTGTCAACATCTCTCATGTTCGCAGCCGTAACTTGATCGTTGGGTGGTACATCGAAGTTCAGGTAGACCTTTTCCCTTATGGTGAAGCCTTGCGCCTGTATGTAGGCCTCCATCCGCACCTTCCAAACCTGAAAATCAATGCCATTTGTCACACCCGGTTTTTCCAAAGAACAACCAAGTGGATATCACATGTATGCCAGGATCATTCTCTCATACATGTGATGACAAATAGTGAAGCATCATTTATTACAAGCCAGGTGTCGAATATAAATAAGTCTTACATAGCAAATGTCTCGATGGACAAGAATAAGTTCATCACAAGTAAATAAACTAGCAGCGGAATATTATTCTTGAGGGCTCCGTCACAGGCGTTGCCCGGGGGTCTCCATGAACCTAGAAACCTTCTTCGGGTCCAAAGTCTTGGTCATTATACACCACCTCATTATCTTGACCCGAGCAGCAATATAAACCAACAAAATATGCAAGGTTGAGTACCGATGGTACTCAGCAAGTGTGGGAAAGTTATATCATGCATGGCTAGGACAAGGAGAGGTTGAACTCATGGTTAAAGCACTATGCAATTAATAACTATCACCTTAGCTTATTAAGCACCTACATTACTACACAAGAGAAATGGTCCCAATCTCCCATCCCTTCATCATAACCAAATAATCATAACATCATTTCCAATGTTAAGCTCCCCGCTTAACATCCACAACTTCCAAAACCATCAATACTCTAATCATGAATAAGTCCAAGCCGCTCTTGACCGTGAGCACGGCTGTCATGACAGTTTTGACTCTGTAGAGTTTGTACCACTGTACCCACATGTAGTGATTTCATCCCTCGTTGCCGGGTGGACTAAAAGAACCTCCATTATGCCAGTGGCCACGAACCACATTCACACTTCCCAGGTGTGTAGCCAGGAGATCACTACGAAGCCTTTACAAAGGGATTCTCGACGAGCGTGGGCCCACTGAGGTTTCACCCCTAACAGCATACAAGAGGCTCCAACCCCGCTGCAGTGGCCCCCTCTTGAGCCTTGCGGTTCATATGGTAGTCCAACTGACACCTACTCCCCGCACCATCCAACACACCCATACTACGCCGGGGATACACCTAATTAATTGGCCAAGCGGCTCCATCTCAGCATGTGGTTGGCACGATAAAGCCAGGTTACATGCTTCATGAACCTGTCCTTAGGATCCAGGCAAGTACTAAACACAAACCCGAGTCTCGTGCACCCAGCACACAACCAAAACATCCAACATGCCTTGATCCCTACCTCTACACTACTCACAATATCTCATTCAAGAGTATGTTAAAATAAACTGATGATCTCATATCCCAAAAATCTCATTCTAAGCATGGCTAAGCATATGCATAATAATAAATGACATGATAAAATAAATCCCAACCCAAGCTACAAGGAAACAAGGTAATGCAATTCTAGGGAAACTTCCTAGCATGGGTTTCATATTTCAATTGACAATGCAAATAATTCTAGCTACACATCCTAGCATAGGATCAAAGTGGTCAAGGACACTTGCCTCCTTCCTGCTGCTCTTGGAATGGGTAGTCCTGATCTTGGAAAGGAAGAGCTTGCTCTGGAGCAGGTTCTACATCATACCATCACACATAGCAAAAGAAAAACAATAATCCATAAGACATAGTTCACACTTCCACTTCAAACAAACCACACATTCACATTTATGAAAGTCATTCACAATTATATGTGTTGTGGTTTCTCTATGTGTGTTGATCTTTGGCTTACATGTACTTTTAATCATGTGTATATGATTCCTACTTTTGTATTCACATTTATGCTTACATAATATATATATATGAGTTTTCAACTTAAATAAATTCCTTATATTTAATTACTACACCTTTTAGCTACCAAGTATGCATGAAAGGTATTTTCCTACTCCATATGTGTCTTCAGAATTTCTACCAATCCTAAACTGAATTCTTTGGATTTTTGAAACTTCATTTATCATTTACTAGTTGCTATATTTTCAGATTTATTTCCTATGCCTAAATGTGCACTTTATTATGAAAATAAAAAGACACATCATCTAAACAGAATAGGTTCTGATCTAAAATATTTAATAAGATATTTTTGACTTTTTCCTATGATGTAAGCTATTTTACATTTATTTTCCTAATTTTCAGAACTATTCTTCACTTAAAAATGTGTCCCTATAACTAATAAATGTGAATAATAAATCAAACAGATTCATTTCAGCCCAAAATCTATTTTTATCTCACTCCAAAGTTTTCTAAGTACAGAGAAAGTTTTTAATTTAAATTTTGACAATATGTTTGTCACACTTTTTAAATTTTAAATACTAGCCACATTTTCAATTTCCTAAATTAAATATCAAACAGGGTTAAAAAGGTAAACTCACCCCACTACAGGGTCTATAATATTATTTTAAGAATTTTCAGGGGTCTAGCTACACAAAACATAGGGGTTTTTTTTCCTAATTTTTATTAAGTCCAGGGGCCAAAACTTATTTTTAAATGAATTTACATGATTTTCTGAAGTTCCAGGGGCTAGATCAGAAGTTTCCGGGGCTAGCTCTTATTTCCCGAGAACCCCAGGGGGTAGCGCGTAAGAATTCCAGTCTTTATAACGCGGGGCTGACGTGGACCGTCCGATTTAAAACAGACGGCTGAGATTATAAAGTCGAACCGGTACGTGGGGATTTAAAGTCTACCGTGCGATTTAAAATAGACGGCGCACAAGCGGCCATGTCGCTCTGATCGAGCGCAGGCGGCGCTGCCCGGCAGCGCACGGCGGCGGGAAGCGGCGATCTCGCCGGAGATTTTCGGATCTTCGAGAATTCTTCCTAGAACTGTGATTTTATGGCATAGATCGGTGGAGGGGAGGTCGGGGATCTCACCTCGGGGGTTTTCTTGAGCTCGGAGGTCCTGGAAGGCGGTTGGCGACGAGGTCCGAGGTGAATTCACGGCGAGGCTCGTCGGCGCTGTGTTTGAACCGCAAGTCACCGAGTTTTCTGCACCTCCAAGGTTCCCCGGAGGCGGTGGATCAAGACCAGCGAGTTAGATCGAAATTTTCGAGCGTAGATCGGCCAGAATTTGCCGGAGAAGCTCGGGTTCTCACCGGAGAGAAAATCAGCGGATCGCGTGAGAAAAACGGGACACGGCCGGGGTTTTTATAGACGGGGGAGGGCGGCGGGTTGGTTTAGATTTAGCTGGAGTCTTCGGGGTCCGGAAATCGGCTGGGATACGCGAGAATTCCCGATCGGTTTTGATTCGGGTGAGAGAGTCCCGGCCGATCGTGGCACGGCGCGAGTACGAAGAAGGCTGGCGGGCCCCGCCTGTCAGTGGGAGGAAGGGGGCGCACGCCGCTGCGGGTGGCGCGGAGCAGAGTGGGCCGACTGGTGGGTTTCGGCCCACTGGCCGGTTTTTTTTCTGTTTTCCTTTTTTTCTATTTCTTTTCTGTTTTGAGTTTAAATTGAATTCCAGTTTGAATTTAAATTGTTGCAAAACATGCAACACGTCCAAAAAATTTTTAAATTCCCCTCTTAACAGGATTTTGGGTCTTAACGGGATTTTGGGGTGTTACAGCTCTACCCCCCTTAAAAGAAATCTCGTCCTCGAGATTAGTGGTTCTAAGAAAACAATTCCAGAAATTGTGCCTTGAGTTCATCTTCCCGTTCCCAGGTGGCCTCTTCTTCTGAGTGATGCTTCCATTGCACCTTGCACATCCGGACTCTTTTATTTCTGGTGAGGCATTCCATTGTCTCCAAAATCTTGTATGGTTGCTCGGCATAAGACAAATCCTCAGCTACGTCCACTTCATTCATGGGTAACACCTCTTCAGGCGTTCTCAAGCATTTCTTGAGTTGTGACACATGGAACACATCCTGCACATCCGATAGACGAGCCGGTAACTCTAGTTGATACGCCACTTCGGCTTTCCTTTCCAGAACTTGAAAGGGTCCGATGTATCGAGGTGACAACTTCCCTTTTACCTTGGACCGACGAAGTCCTCGGATAGGGGACACCTTGAGATAGACATAGTCTCCCACGTTGAAAACAAGCTCTCTCCTCCGTACATCGGCATAGCTCTTTTGTCGTGTCTTTTCTATCCTCAAGTTGTTACGAATTTCCCTCACTTTACTTTCCCCAGTTTGGTCCCAAAATAGTGGAGTTCTGCACTTCCTCCCATACAAAGCTTCAAACGGTGACATCTTCATACTAGCCTGATAGCTGTTGTTATAGGAAAACTCCGCATACGGTAAGTTCTTGTCCCAACTCCGATAGTTTTTTAGTGCACATGCTCTCAGCATATCCTCAAGAATCTGATTGGTTCTTTCCGTCTGCCCGTCAGTTTGGGGATGATAGGCAGAACTAAAGTTCAGATGGGTTCCCATGGTTTTGTGCAACTTCTGCCAGAACCTCGAGGTGAACTGTGTCCCTCGATCCGACACTATCTTCTTCGGCACTCCATGGTAGCACACGATCCTTGACATGTACAACTCTGCCAATTTGGATCCGCTATAGCTTTCTTTCACAGGGATGAAATGAGCTACCTTGGTTAGCCTGTCAATGATGATCCATATCGAATCATATCCTGATTGGGTCCTAGGCAATCCCACGATAAAATCCATGCCGATTTCTTCCCATTTCCATTCAGGCACTTTGAGTGGTTGCAATAATCCCGCGGGTCGTTGATGTTCTGCTTTCACCAATTGACATGTGTCACATAGGGCAACATGTTCCGCGACATCTCGCTTCATACCATACCACCAATACCTGCTTTTGAGGTCCTGGTACATCTTCGTACTCCCAGGATGGATGGAATAGTCGGAATCGTGAGCCTCCTTCAATATCAATTCACGAATCTCTTTTACTTCAGGCACGCAGATTCTCTTCCCGTGCCACACCGTACCTTGTTCATCCTCTCTGAAACCAGGAGCTTTATTTTCCTTGATGAGTTGCCTGATTTCTTGTATCTTCTCGTCGTTCTTTTGACCATTGCGTATGTCTTGCTCGAGTGTGGAGTCCACTTCCATGGCGATGGCTTCACCACTATTTACCAGGCATAGATTGAGCCTTATAACCTCGTCCTTCAATTCTGCAGGCATGTCCTTCAAGCTCAACTTATTGACCTGCACTTTCCGACTTAAAGCATCTGCCACGACGTTTGCTTTCCCAAGATGATAGTTGATGCCCACATCAAAGTCATTGATTAGCTCTAACCATCTCCTTTGTCTGAGGTTGAGGTCTGACTGTGTGAATATGTACTTCAAACTCTTATGATCCGTATATATCTCGGTCCTCTTCCCCATCAAATAGTGCCGCCAAATTTTTAACGCATGTACCACTACGGCTAGTTCTAAGTCATGTGTAGGATAGTTCTTCTCCTGCTTCCGAAGCTGCCGGGATGCATAAGCCACGACATGCCCTTCTTGCATGAGAACACATCCCAACCCGTTTCCAGAGGCATCGCAGTACACCGTAAAGTTCTTCTGCATATCTGGCATAACTAGCACTAGGGCTGTTGTCAATCTTTTCTTTGACTCCTGAAAACTCGTTTCGCACTGTGGCGTCCATGTGAATGTGATTCCCTTCTCCAACAGTTTGGTAATGGGTCTCGAGATCTTAGAGAATCCCTCAATAAACCGTCAATAGTATCCAGTCAATCCCAAAAAGCTTCGAACTTCCTCGACATTTTCAGGGGTCTTCCACTTCTGTATATCCTCGATTTTAGCGGGATCTACGGATATTCCTCCCTCCGAGATTATATGTCCTAAGAAGGGAACTCTCTTTAGCCAAAACTCACACTTGCTCAACTTGGCATATAGTTGGTGTTCTCTCAGCCTCTGCAACACCAACCTTAGATGTTTCTCATGTTCTTCTTCATCTTTGGAGAAGACGAGAATGTCATCTATGAAAACCACCACAAATTTGTCCAGATATTCCATGAATACCTTGTTCATGAGATACATGAAGTATGCCGGGGCATTAGTTAGCCCAAAAGGCATGACAGTGTATTCATACAGTCCGTACCAAGATACGAAAGCTGTCTTGGGAATATCAGATTGCCTTATCTTGAGTTGGTGGTATCCCGACCTGAGATCAATTTTCGAGAACACACAAGCGCCCCTCAACTGATCAAACAAGTCTTCAATGCGGGGTAATGGGTACTTGTTCTTGATGGTTACCTCATTCAAGGCACGGTAATCCACGCATAACCTTTGGGTTCCGTCCTTCTTGGGCACAAATATCACCGGAGCTCCCCATGGTGAGGAACTAGGACGAATATACCCCTTCTCCGTCAATTCTCTCAAATGATCCTTGAGTTCTCCCAGCTGCTTGGAGTCCATCCGATAAGGTCTCTTGTATATCGGGGCTGTTCCAGGCACTAGCTCAATTGCGAATTGCACTTCACGATCGGGAGGCATACCTGGCAACTCCTCCGGAAAAACATCTGGATATTCTCTGATGGTCCTGATCTCCTCAACTTTCACCTCAACTTGATTTAATTTAATGTCCCTCCTAGGCTCGTGTATTGTTATGAACTTTACTCTTGTGCCACTAGGGTCAGTTAGCTCCACCGTTCTGGTCGAACAATGGATGATTCCTTTAAGTTTGGTCAACCAATCCATACCCAAAATAATATCTATCCCTTGTGAATCTATCACTATGAGGTTAGCAGTAAATACTACCCCATTAATGTCTAGGTTCACTTTGGGACACACTTGTCTTGTCCTTATTTCTCCACCTGGAGAGTTTACGGCTAGCATATGGTTCATTTGTGTTGTTGCTAGGTCATGCTTCTTAACAAACCCTTGAGCAATGAACAAGTGGGTAGCACCAGAATCAAACAGCAGGGTTGCAATGTGTAAATTGGCAGGAAACTTACCAACCACCACGTCGGGTGCCTCTTGTACTTCCTCCATAGTGACGTCGTTCACCCGTCCTCTCATTACATTCTGCTGTTGTGGCTGCGTGGGCTTCTTCTTTGGGCACTTATGGGCGTAGTGCCCTACTTCACCACAGCTAAAACATTGCACCCCAACCTTAGGTGCCTGGCCTTTGTTGTCTTGGGGTTGGTTTGAGAGTCCTTGCACTGCTGGTCGAGGTGGATATGCGGGGCGAGTCTGCTGTACAAACTGACGTTGCAGCTGTGCTGGTGCTGCCGGAGGCCTGTAGTTCGTGTTGTACCCTCTTGGTGCTGAGTAGGGTACCCCCGCACGGTTCATCTGCCCTGCAGGTTGCTGCATCAGACGTGGGTGGGTGTTGCTCCCTGAGGCTTGGTGTGACCACCCGACCTTCCTCTTGTTCTCATTTTCCAAGGCCTTCAGCTTCCTTTCCACCACAAATGCTCTGTCCACCATCTTTTGGAAGTTCTCATACTCATTTGAGGACATTGCACACTGCATTTCTGCGGTAAGCCCTTCCACGAAACAATCTTGTTTCTGCTCATCAGTCTCTATGTCTCGTGGGGCATAACGGGATAGTTGAGTAAATTTAATGAGGTATTCCCTCACCGTCATGTTTCCCTGCTGCAGTCCCAAGAATTCCTTCCTCTTGTTTTTGAGTTCACCTCTTGGGATGTAATGGTTGCGGAAGCTACGCTTGAACTCTTCCCAAGTGATGTTCTCAGGGTCATGATGGGCAGCCACGTAGGCGGTCCACCAATCAGCAGCAGGTCCACGCAATTGGTGAGAGGCAAAGAGCACCCTCTCATACCCTTGGCACTGTATGATCCTCATCTTACTTTCAATGGTCTTTAGCCAATCATCTGCCTCCAGAGGTTCAGCAGCACTTGCAAACTTTGGAGGTTGAGTTCCTAGAAACTCACTCAACCTTGGTTGGCGTGGTGCAGCTTGTGGAGGTGGAACTTGATGCAAGTTGGCCACCACTTGAGTCAAGTTCTGGATGAGCTGATTTTGATTCTCCAGCATTTGATGGAGGGGATCAACTCCTTGACGGTGACCACCCCTGTCCTGGCCTGTAGAAAGATGAGGGTTGCAGGCCTCATCGTTGTTGTTGGCGGGGTTGGCAGCATGACCTTTTCCTCTTCCGGCCATCTGGCATGATCAACCAATGTTAATTTAAAGCATTACGTATCATCTTACTACTTTCACTTGTTTGTACTTTGAAGTGTTGAGGCTTTGTTATACTTTTCTGAGGGTTCATATCTCACACAAAAATAAATGCAATGTTATTTCATGTGGGTTCACACACCAAAGCAAAATAATCTGAAGACGAGGCTGTGGACAATTGCTCATGGCTTCCACAACTCACGTCACACTACAAGCATTAACACACCATTAACTAAGGTAACGACTCGACTATTCGACATCTTGCTAACTAAGGGAAGGACTCTACATTACTCGTTTTCTTGAGCTGGCTCCTCGGGATCTTCCTCATCATTTCGGCTGCCTTCTGACTCTGCTTTGGATGGGGAGGCTGCTGGTGGAGAAGTGTGACGATGCCTGATCGCTCGGCGATCCGGGGAGTCAGGAGTCCATGTATCATTCACGGTGACACACAGTTCATTCCCCTCTCCTCTTTCTCTCGCCCTCAAGCAGGCTCACAGCAACGCCTCCGTTCCCTTCAGGGTGTCCCAGACATCCTGAATCTCTTGCTGACACTCCTGCAGTCGAGTGCTGAGCATAGCAGCATCCTCCAAGCACAAGTCCATGTGCTCATGGGAAGTCCCTTGCTGCACTGGCGGGTACATGTACTCCGTGGTACCACTCTCACGCTGGACGACATACATGTACTCAGTCCTGTCCAGGTGGCGACGATAGATGTGACTCTGGCAGGTGATGGCCACCCAGGTGACATCCTTCTCCGCATCGACCTGTGTCGCTCTACAAGCTAGAGAGCGGTGGATCTTAAGCAGCCGATTTTCATGTATAATCCTCATCTCTGAACTCCATTCTTCCATCTTCTCACGGATGGTCCTGGTGGAGTTAGAGTGGATGATTAGTTTGCCCGTATTGCCGGCGGCTTCGAGCATACGTCGAAGACGGCGCAACAAGTCTCCTACTGCCAATCCGTAGGAATAGTACATCACCGGACGACTCTCCTCTCTTTCGGCAAGGGCAACTACGGGAACTCTCCCTCCTGTGGACTTGCGAGCGGTGCGAATCATGCGAACCATCTAAAAACAAAAAAAAAGCATTTAAACCTAGGTTAGTTAAACTTTTAAACAAAAATCCTATTTTGAATGAAAGTTGGGGTAAGATGAAGAAAGTGACTCATTAAATAACACTTTTCAACACACACCTTGTAAAATAGTTTTTAAGAAAATAGGGCCCTTAAATACGTCCATTTCTACCTAGGTCCACGTTCCTACGGGCAACCTTGGCTCTGATACCACTTCTGTCACACCCGGTTTTTCTGAAGAACAACCAAGTGGATATCACATGTATGCCAGGATCATTCTCTCATACATGTGATGACAAATAGTGAAGCATCATTTATTACAAGCCAGGTGTCGAATATAAATAAGTCTTACATGTATGCAAGGTTGAGTACCGATGGTACTCAGCAAGTGTGGGAAAGTTATATCATGCATGGCTAGAACAAGGAGAGGTTGAACTCATGGTTAAAGCACTATGCAATTAATACCTATCACCTTAGCTTATTAAGCACCTACATTACTACACAGGTGAAATGGTCCCAATCTCCCATCCCTTCATCATAACCAAATAATCATAACATCATTTCCAATGTTAAGCTCCACGCTTAACATCCACAACTTCCAAAACCATCAATCCTCTAATCATGAATAAGTCCAAGCCGCTCTTGACCGTGAGCACGGCTGTCATGACAGTTTTGACTCTGCAGAGTTTGTACCACTGTACCCACATGTAGTGATTTCATCCCCCGTTGCCGGGTGGACTAAAAGAACCTCCATTATGCCAGTGGCCACGAACCACATTCACACTTCCCAGGTGTGTAGCCAGGAGATCACTACGAAGCCTTTACAAAGGGATTCCCGACGAGCATGGGCCCACTGAGGTTTCACCCCTAACAGCATACAAGAGGCTCCAACCCCGCTGCAGTGGCCCCCTCTTAAGCCTTGCGGTTCATATGGTAGTCCAACTGACACCTACTCCCCGCACCATCCAACACACCCATACTACGCCGGGGATACACCTAATTAATTGGCCAAGCTGCCCCATCTCAGCATGTGGTTGGCACGGTAAAGCCAGGTTACATGCTTCATGAACCGGTCCTTAGGATCCAGGCAAGTACTAAACACAAACCCGAGTCTCGTGCACCCAGCACACAACCAAAACATCCAACTTTCCTTGATCCCTACCTCTACATAACTCACAATATCTCATTCAAGAGTATGGTAAAATAAACTGATGATCTCATATCCCAAATATCCCATTCTAAGCATGGCTAAGCATATGCATAATAATAAATGACATGATAAAATAAATACCAACCCAAGCTACAAGGAAACAAGGTAATGCAATTCTAGGGAAACTTCCTAGCATGGGTTTCATATTTCAATTGACAATGCAAATAATTCTAGCTACACATCCTAGCATAGGATCAAAGTGGTCAAGGACACTTGCCTCCTTCCTGCTGCTCTTGGAATGGGTAGTCCTGATCTTGGAAAGGAAGAGCTTGCTCTGGAGCAGGTTCTACATCATACCATCACACATAGCAAAAGAAAAACAACAATCCATAAGACATAGTTCACACTTCCACTTCAAACAAACCACACATTCACATTTATGAAAGTCATTCACAATTATATGTGTTGTGGTTTCTCTATGTGTGTTGATCTTTGGCTTACATGTACTTTTAATCATGTGTATATGATTCCTACTTTTGTATTCACATTTATGCTTACATATTATATATATATGAGTTTTCAACTTAAAACTCCTTATATTTAATTACTACACCTTTTAGCTACCAAGTATGCATGAAAGGTATTTTCCTACTCCATATGTGTCTTCAGAATTTCAACCAACCCTAAACTGAATTCTTTGGATTTTTGAAACTTCATTTATCATTTACTAGTTGCTATATTTTCAGATTTATTTCCTATGCCTAAATGTGCACTTTATTATGAAAATAACAAGACACATCATCTAAACAGAATAGGTTCTGATCTAAAATATTTAATAACATATTTTTGACCTTTTCCTCTGATGTAAACTATTTTACATTTATTTTCCTAATTTTTAGAACTATTCTTCACTTAAAAATGTGTCCCTATAACTAATAAATGTGAATAATAAATCAAACAGATTCATTTCAGACCAAAATCTATTTTTATCTCACTCCAAAGTTTTCTAAGTACTGAGAAAGTTTTTAATTTAAATTTTGACAATATGTTTGTCCCACTTTTTAAATTTTAAATACTAGCCACATTTTCAATTTCCTAAATTAAATATCAAACAGGGTTAAAAAGGTAAACGCACCCCACTACAGGGTCTATAATATTATTTTAAGAATTTTCAGGGGTCTAGCTACACATAACAGAGGGGTTTTCCTAATTTTTATTAAGTCCACGGGCCAAAACTGATTTTTAAATGAATTTACATGATTTTCTGAAGTTCCAGGAGCTAGATCAGAAGTTTCCGGGGCTAGCTCTTATTTCCCGAGAACCCCAGGGGGTAGCACGTAAGAATTCCAGTCTTTATAATGCGGCGCTGACGTGGACCGTCCGATTTAAAACATACGACTGAGATTATAACGTCGAACCGGTACGCGGGGATTTAAAGTCTACCGTGCGATTTAAAATAGACGGCGCACAAGCGGCCACGTCGCTCTGATCGAGCGCAGGCGGCGCTGCCAGGCCCTTACGCACGGCGGCGGGAAGCGGCGATCTCGCTAGAGATTTTCGGATCTTCGAGAATTCTTCCTAGAACTGTGATTTTATGGCATAGATTGGTGGAGGGGAGGTCGGGGATCTCACCTCGGGGGTTTTCTTGAGCTCGGAGGTCCTGGAAGGCGGTTGGCGACGAGGTCCGAGGTGAATTCACGGCGAGGCTCATCGGCGCTGTGTTTGAACCGCAAGTCACCGAGTTTTCTGCACCTCCAAGGTTCCCCGGAGGCGGTGGATCAAGACCAGCGAGTTAGATCGGAATTTCCGAGCGTAGATCGGCCAGAATTCGCCGAAGAAGATCGGGTTCTCACCGGAGAGAAAATCGGCGGATCGCGTGGGAAAAACGGGACACGGCCGAGGTTTTTATAGATGGGGGAGGCGGCGGGTTGGTTTAGATTGAGCTGGAGTCTTTGGGGTCCGGAAACCGGCTGGGATACGCGAGAATTCCCGATCGGTTTTGATTCGGGTGAGAGAGTCGCGGCCGATCGCGGCACGGCGCGAGGAAGAAGAAGGCTGGTGGGCCCCGCCTGTCAGTGGGAGGAAGGGGGCGCGCGCGGCTGCGGTCTGGCGCGGAGCAGAGTGGGCCGGCTAGTGGGTTTTGGCCCACTGGCCGGTTTTTTTTCTGTTTTCCTTTTTTCTTTTTCTATTTCTTTTCTGTTTTGAGTTTAAATTGAATTTCAGTTTGAATTTAAATTGTTGCAAAACATGCAACACGTCTAAAAAATTTTAAATTCCCCTCTTAACAGGATTTTGGGTCTTAACTGGATTTTGGGGTGTTACACCATTGAACACACAAGGTTTTGCGGAGTACTTCTCCGTGATGGTTAGTCAAAACACGTGCAAATCATAAAGATTAGAGCACCTTGGCTCTGATACCAATTGTAGGATCGAAGAGCACGTGAAAATCTACCAGAGGGGGGGTGAATGGTAGATTAAAACTTTTTGCAGCGGAAACAACAAAAACCCCTCAGCAAAAAATTAATCGGTTAAAGAAACCGTGTGTGCAAGTGTTTTCAAACGTGTTCAACCGTGACAAATCAAGTAGAGAGGTAGAGAATCAAGTGACGGATCTAATGCAACAAGAATCACTTGAAAACACGAAGTAAAACTTGAGATACGATCAAAACATTAAACGAAGATCAATCCGTTCTACCCGATATAAAACAGATCTGCAATACTGCAAAGAAACTCGTTTATCTCAAAAACTACAGATCTGAAGCTCGTGAAAATTTCATAGATGATAGATAATTGAGTTGTGAAGACAACCCAAAAAGAATCACGTCAATCGGATCTGTAAAACTCGAGTTATGAACGAAACACCGAAGCAACGTCGGTCTGTCCAGAAACTCGGCGAGAAAGACTTGATGAAAAACAAGTTGGATGAACAAGGCACAAAAGCTCCTCGAAACTTTGAACTTTATTCAATAGAAACACAAGAGGAACAGCCCTCAAAGTCGTGCACCATGAGCTCTGGCCTCCCTTGCTTATATAACCAGCTCTATGGCCAATACAATTCAAACTAGGACTCCTACTCCTACTTGGATTCAAACTGTAACTTTCCAATACTGCTCATGACTCTTCTATACGCAGATAGAAGCAATCTTAAGACTTCCAAACACCTTAGGAACGTCCCAAACACTCCTAAAACAACTCAAATTCGTGACCCACACGAAATCCTATCATAACCAACTCAAAACTTTCCATATTTGAGTCAAACACGACTCAGCAGCAGCCTGAGTCCATAACCTTGTCGGTTGGACCTTTCCGACCAATTCTTTACGTCCACTTCTCTTCATCACGCCTTGGAACAACGTTTCCACGTCCATGCACTCCTTGCACACGTGCAAACACCTTCCAATGACGTACACGCAACCTTCATATGCACTGCCCTTGATCCAAACATGTTGCGCGACCTCCCGATCAACTAAACCACAGCTCCTCCCGAACTTGGTTGTTGGAACCTCATCTCCTCCCTGAGACTAGTCCAAGGATCCCGTCACCAGCCATGTCTTGAACTCAAGCAACACCTGCACATGAATAAACAACCAATTCTTCCGAGCACAAGTCCTCGACTTGACTCACGTTAGTTCGAAAACCACAACACCTTACATGAGCACGTCACATAAGCATGTTGCAAACCATATCAAATGATAACAGCCATAACCACCAAAACACACCAAAAACTTAGCAAATTAATAATAAGCAAACCTTCCCATAAAGCAAGTTTGAAACATTGCAAGTTAAAAGCAAAAACAAGACGCTGCAGTTCTACGAGTTGAACTTCACGGGAGCTCCCTAAAAACAAGCTCCGGACCTCACAGAAGCTCTCCGGACCTTGCAGGAGCTCTCCGGACCTTGCCAACACTTGGCGGACCTTGCCACAGAAGAATGTTTTGGCAATATTCAAAATTTTGAATGTTAATGCTAACTTTTATCCTAATTGTCAATGTATTCAGCACACATAGGTCTCACATACCTGCAAAACAACTTATGCAATATCTGTGAGCACGAAGGTCAGCAAGACTTAACCGTCTCCCTAGTCATGAAACTCTACATGATGAAAATAGAGGGCTGAATATAGCAGTTTGCACAAAGGATGAACTTGAGCTAAAGGAGAGTCGTTACTTCAAGTTTTAAGCAACTTTTATAACCCTCGCGCAATTTACATCGAGACTCCACAATCAAACAAGAAACACTTCATCTCGATGTCACTTGCCCGAGGTGAAAATAACTTTACTAGACTCAATACAGACCTTGCGCCATTACCGTCGAGACTCCACAATCAAACAAGAAATGCTTTGCCTCGACACTACTAGCCCAAGGTGGAAAATAAATTTAGTGAAAGTGTTGATCATTCCTCATCTCCATTATAAGGATTACTCACAAAGCATATTAAACATTTCCCAGTTATTACTACGTCACGACTCAGTGTACAAGTATGCTCACTACCACGAGCGACGGTGATTGCAATCAAAAACACCCGGCTGACACGACATGTACACCCGTACTCAACGTTGCACACATCAACCGTCACTGACGTCGTACGTGGCAACCTTTCACACGACATCCAAATGTCGAACCGATCCCACTGACTGGGATTAAGTCTATCTACGGCAAACCCTCGTAGAGCGGAATTCTCTATCCTTTCAGCATCGGCATCAGACGGTGAGGTATGCCTCGACACCCAGGTTAACATGTTACATCGGTTTCCTGGGTCCCATATAGCCAGTATGCATCCAGTACACATCTCAAACTTGTCCAGCGGGGCCACACATGAGAACGGGCCTTAATCGACTCAGACATAGACTAGGTTCACAGGACCACGTCCTTGATCCTTCCGTCCACTGCCCGGTCTCCATTCCCCACTATGAGGATCAATTCCCAACTCTTCCGATTGATCCCGCTAACCTCGTTTCACGAGTAGGAAACTGCCCACTCGAGTTTTGCTTCGTTTAAACCACTTTTGTTACTTTGAGATCAGCAGTTATAAGCAATTTAAAAACTACTCTACATTATACTCCAGGGTTTTCTGGGTCATGCATTTGGAGTGTCATACCACCTAGACTTAATGCAATAAATAAAATGCTAGACGTATAAAGTGAATACAAATAAAAACTTGTAAGTTTTGATGCAAACCGGGGCTTGCCTTTGTTTTGCAGGGAACTAATATATATATCTCAGTTAATGAAGACCACTTGGCTTGAGCTCTAGCCTCCCTCCTTTGATCTCTACTCCGACGACTTCAAGTTCTTCACGTAGATGCTACACGTAATGAATATGCACATATGTTTAATTGTAAAGACTTTGCTACAAGTTCTAATAAAATGTTTTCAAAAACTGGAACCCTTTTTAAGAATTTAAAATGAAACTGGTGCTAGTGGGTTGGGTTTGGGCCTAAGCAACATGATTAAGTGCTAAGTGTCTCCCCCTCTTCTATATTGATCACCTTGAGTGGTTAAACAGAACAGGGGTGATCCAGAGCTCCAACGGAGCTGAAAATTTTCATGTGGGTTCCTTGTCACAAGAAATTCCTCTTGACCAAAAATTAGCACTTTTCATTGAGTGGTTTGTTCAGAACAATTTTCTAAGCAGTTAAGCAAGGAAGAATTAATTCTGAGATAACACCCATGTTCATGCCAAACTAGTGAACTAAAATTTCCACTATAGTTCATAGAGCTTGGATGAATTTTGCTAGCATTTTTGGAGCTAAGATTTACCCAGAACTGAATTTCCAAGTTTTGGAAATCCTCTGAAAATGTTTCTGTATTCAATTGAACACAGCAACTTGAAATCTGAATTTCCCTGAACAAATTAACTCCAAATGAGCTGAAACATTTACAGGAGTCCCCTAACATCCTAGTGAATATTCTGGCAAAATTTGAGGATTTTTGGATTAACCAAACTCCCTCAAAAATTCTTTTCCTGAAAAGCTTTAAAGAATTTTCCAGAATGAAATAATGAGTTTCATAAAACTTGGGTTGCATATTTGGATAGAGCTATTCAAGATGAATCCAACCCAAGTTGAATCACTAAATTTGGAGCTTCCTAGCAAAAGTTAGGAGGTTCTAAAGTTTGGGGAAATTCTGGAATTTGAATTAACCGGGAAAAGTTCAAATCCCTGACAGCGGGTCCGGCCCACACGTGTCAACCCCTCGGCTACACCACAAAGGGCCACAGGACTGTTTTCCGCATTGTCACAGATGATCCGGTGCAACAGAAGATCCCACCACTATTCCTGAGTGACTGACAAGCGGGCCCGGCCAACTCATCTTCTTCCTCGCGCTCCCGCGCCCGTGCCGCCGGGCTCGCCGGAGCCGCAGTGATCTTCGCCGTCCGGCCAGCTCCCGCGCTCTCCCTCGCCGCTAGAGTCTAGTTCCACACGCTGAACACGATGGGATCATCTCCCTCGACCGGTGGTGGCTCTAACCTAGCTGGCGACGGTGTGGCAGCTCGGGATCACTTCGGCGATGTCACCCGACTCTTCTAGCCTGCCAAAACCTCGGTGAAAGGGCTCTTCAGCACCGGGGAATCCCAGGGGAGGTCGACATGGCCATGCAAGGGCTCGGAGAAGGCTCTAACCTAGCTTTCACCGTGAGCCCGATACTTCCTGCCTCGGTTACCATTACAAAACCTAGAAACACTCGGCCTCCACGCTGTTTCACGCTAGGGATGTGAAGGGCTAATGATCGCCGACTACTGTCGGTCCTGTATGCAAGTTTTTATGACCTAGGAACGAGCAGAGGGGTCGAATTTGGGATTACCGTGCCGGAAGGTCAGTTTGTGCCCGCCGAAAAAGTTTTCTCAAATTCGCGCTCGGTGGATCACGTCATGGCTTGAGCTCCGGATATGAGCATGTCACACCCGGTTTTTCCGAAGAACAACCAAGTGAATATCACATGTATGCCAGGATCATTTTCTCATACATGTGATGACAAATAGTGAAGCATCATTTATTACAAGCCAGGTGTCGAATATAAATAAGTCTTACATAGCAAATGTCTCGATGGACAATAATAAGTTCATCACAAGTAAATAAACTAGCAGCGGAATAATTATTCTTGTGGGCTCCGTCACAGGCGTTGCCCGGGGGACTCCATGAACCTAGAAACCTTCTTCGGGTCCAAAGTCTTGGTCATTATACACCACTTCATTATCTTGACCTGAGCAGCAATATAAACCAACAAATATGCAAGGTTGAGTACCGATGGTACTCAGCAAGTGTGGGAAAGTTATGTTATGCTGGGCTAGAACAAGAAGAGGTTGAACTCATGGTTAAAGCACTACGCAATTAGTACCTATCACCTTAGCTTATTAAGCACCTACATTACTACATAGGTGAAATGGTCCCAATCTCCCATCCCATCATCATAATCAAATAACCATAACCTCAAAATCCAATGTTAAGCTCCCCGCTTAACATCCTCAACTTCCAAGGCCATCAATCCTCTAATCATGAATAAGTCCAAGCCGCTCTTGACCGTGAGCACGGTTGTCATGACAGTTTTGACTCTGTAGAGTTTGCACCACTGTACCCACATGTAGTGATTTCATCCCCCGTTGCCGGGTGGACTAAAAGAACCTCCATTATGCCTGTGGCTACGAACCACATTCACACTTCCCAGGTGTGTAGCCAGGAAATCACTACCAAGCCTTTACAAAGGGATTCCTGACGAGCGTGGGCCCACTGAGGTTTCACCCCTAACAGCATACAAGAGGCTCCAACCCCGCTGCAGTGGCCCCCTCTTGAGCCTTGCGGTTTATAAGGTAGTCCAGCTGACACCTACTCCCCGCACCATCCAACACACCCATACTAGCCGGGGATACACCTAATTAATTGGCCAAGCTGCCCCATCTCAGCATGTGGTTGGCACGGTAAAGCCAGGTTACATGCTCCATGAACCGGTCCTTAGGATCCAGGCAAGTACTAAAGACAAACCCAAGTCTCGTGCACCCAGCACCAACCAAAACATCCAACTTGCCTTGATCCCTACCTCTACATAACTCATAATATCTCATTCAAGAGTATGGTAAAATAAACTGATGATCTCATATCCCAAATATCCCATTCTAAGCATGGCTAAGCATAAGCATGTAAATAAATGACATGATAAAATAAATCCCAACCCAAGCTACAAGGAAACAAGGTAATGCAATTCTAGGGAAACATCCTAGCATGGGTTTCATCTTTTCAATTGACAATGCAAATAATTCTATCTACACATCCTAGTATGGGATCAAAGTGGTCAAGGACACTTGCCTCCTTCCTGCTGCTCTTGAAATGGGTAGTCCTGATCTTGGAAAGGGAGAACTTGCTCTGGAGCAGGTTTTACTCAAACCATCACACATAGCAAAAGAAAACAACAAGTCATAAGACATAGGTCACACTTCCACTTCATACAAACCACACATTCACATTTATGAAAGCCATTCACAATTATATGTGTTGTGGTTACTCTATGTGTGTTGATTTTTGGCTTACATGCACTTTTAATAATGTGTATAAGATTTCTACTTTTGTATTCACATTTATGTTTGCATATTGTATATGAGTTTCTAATTTAAATAAATTCCTTATATTCAATTACTACACCTTTTAGCTACCAAGTATGCATGAAAGGCATTTTTCTACTCCATATGTGTCTTCAGACCTTCTACCAACCCTAAACTGAATTCTTTGGATTTTGGAAACTTCATTTATCATTTTCTAGTTATTTATCCTTAGCTTTCTATATTTTCAGATTTATTTCCTATGCCTAAATGTGCACTTTATTATGAAAATAGTAAGACATCTTATCCAAACAGAATAGGTTTTGGGTCTAAAATATTTAATAATATATTATTGAACTTCTCTTCTGATGTGAACTATTTTACATTTATTTTTCTAATTTTCAGAATTATTCTCTACTTAAAAATGTGTCCCTCTAACTAATAAATGTGAATAATCAATTAAACAGATTCATTTCAGCCAAAAATCCATTTTTATCTCACTCCAAGGTTTTGTACTGAGAAAGTTTTTAATTTGAATTTGACAATATGTTTGTCCCACCTTTTAAATTTTAAATACTAGCCACATATTCAAATTCCTAACTTTAATATCAACTAGGGTTAAAAAGGTAAACTCACCCCACTATAGAGTCCATTATATTATTTTAAGAATTTCCAGGGGTCTAACTAGACTTAACAGAGGGGTTTTTCCTAATTTTTATTAAGTCCAGGGGCTAAAACTGATTTTTAAATGAATTTACATGATTTTCTGAAGTCCCAGGGGCTAGATCAGAAGTTTCTGGGGCTAGCTCTTATTTTCCGAGAACCCCCGGGGGTAGCGCGTAAGAATTCCAGTCTTTATAACGTGGGGCTGACGTGGACCGTCCGATTTAAAACAGATGGCTGAGATTATAACATCGAACCAGTATGCGGGGATTTAAAGTCTACCGTGCGATTTAAAATAGACGGCGCACAAGCGGCCACGTCACTCTGATCGAGCGCGGGCGGCGCTGCCCGGCGGCGCACGGCGGCGGGAGGCGGCGATCTCGCCGGAGAGTTTCGGATCTACGTCAATTCTTCCTAGAACTGTGATTTTATGGCATAGATCGGTAGAGGGGAGGTCGGGGATCTCACCTCGGGGGTTTTCTTGAGCTCGGAGGTCCCGAAAAACGATCGGCGGCGAGGTCCGAGGTGAATTCACGGCGAGGCTCGTCGGCGCTGTGTTTGAACCGCAAATCACCGAGTTTTCTGCACCTGCAAGGTTCCCCGGAGGCGGTGGATCAATACTAGCGAGTTAGATCAGAATTCCCGGGCGTAGATCGAGCAGAATTCGCCGGAGAAGCTCGGGTTCTCACCGGAAGGAAAATCGGTGGTTCGTGGGGAAAAAGGTACAATGCCGGGGTTTTTATAGACGGGGGAGGGCGGCGTTCGGTTGTGATCGAGTTTGCGTCGTCCACGAACGAAATTCGGCTAGGATACGCGAGGATCCGGGGCGGTTTCGATTCGGGGGTGAGAAGAGTCCGGCCGAGCGCGGGCGCGAGCGCGAGGAAGAAGAAGGGTTGGCGGGCCCCGCATGTCAGTGGGAAAGAGGGGGGGCACGCGGCTGCGGGCTGCCGCGGGGATTAGTGGGCCGGCTGGTGGGTTTCGGCCCACTGGCCGGGGAGGTTTGTTTTTTTCTTTTTTTTTCATTTCTGTTTTGAGTTTAATTTGAATTCCAGTTTGAATTTGAATTTTGCAACACATGCAATACGTCCAAACATTTTTAAATTCCCCTCTTGACAGGATTTTGGGGTGTTACAGAGCACCACCGGGTCCTAGCGTGTTCGAGGCCGCTCTTGCTCCACCCTGAACGACCCTCTGCCGAGCTGTCCACGTGCGACCTCTGTTCAGTTGCGGTTTGGCCGCCGCGGAATCTTGATGTGCGCGGGGTTGTGAGGGCGAAACGCTCCCGGTTGTGGTCTGAGGAGGCTGTGGAGAAGTCCGTGGGCTTGTTTTTGCTACTGCCCGGCTTTGCACACGAAGGAATGTGGCTTCACGAGTGAGTGACGCGGCGGCGGCTGTTCGGTGCCGTCCTTGCGTGCGAGAGGGGCAGGACTGCGTCTTCGGTGCTGTGGCAAAACAGGGCACGGCCGGGAGTAACTACCACCCACGAGGAGCTCGCCAGCGCAAAGAAAATCAGGCAGGAGGTGGCTTCCGGGCGGTGGCGCGAAGCTGCTGGTGCTGCATGGGAGAACCCCCTCGGTTGAGTGAGAGACAGAGAGGAAAAACTTAGGGGTTAAGTCTACTTAGCCCTATGACATGTGGGCCCCACAGGCAGTCCCTTCTTATCCCCTCTCATTTTTCTCACAAATATCTCCACACTTTGGCAAATGCTGGAAATACAATGGTGAGAATTCAAACCTGTATTGTGTTAGGGTATTTGGACAAGTTTCATCCAAATTCAAATGTATATTTGAATTCATTGCAAATTCAAGCCAATTGGAAAATGGATGGCAATTATCTTCAAAAATTCATGAGACTTTGCCTACCCCCTAATTTGGACATAAGGAATTCAAATATGAACTCTGATCTTTGATTTGGCTGTGCAAATTAGATTCTTAATACCACACTTTGAAAACCATTATGTTACTCTCATTTGAACTTTTGAGTGGAATAATTTGTTCTCAAAATCTGACTTTGGTTTTCTCACACTTATGGAAACTTCCCAACTTGGTTTTAGACCCCTCTTGGGTTCCAAGTCTTCAAACAAATATTTGAACTGGTGTGAAGAAAGCTCTCACGTGTATTATCACATGTGGAAAAAGTTTTAACAAGTCCCATTTTTCATACATGTGAAACCAACATTGTGCAAACAAGAGTTTCTTTGTATGCATATTTTGGGACCTTTACACACCGCCTCCGAACCATGTATGAATTTGATGTGGATGTACTTTGAATTAAATGTATGAATTATATGTTACTTGTGAATTATTTTTCCGAAATAAATATCTGAATTCAGTCCGATATCCATATTTTTCCGATCCGATAAATCCGTTTCTAACACATCCGACATGTTCGATACCATATCCGTTTCCGACAACATCCGATCCAATCCGTTTCCGAAATTTTTAATATGGATATGGAAAAGCATTTTATCCGTCCATATCCGTCCGTTTTCATCCCTAGTTGTGTCCTAGGTTATTCGTAGCCCACCTCACCCAATGGAAGTTGCCTCTTGAAGGGCCGTTTGGTGTGCGGCTCAGCCCTCTAGAATGGCTACTGCATAGTAGGCATGGCAACAACTAAAATACCTGTGGATATTGCCCTTATTTATCCATATCCACTAGGCAAAATCCGTACTGAACCCGTACTCGTAACCTTCAGCGGGTAAAAAACGTTACCCGTATCCATTACCCGCAGATATTTTCTACCCATGGGCATATCCGTTATCCGAAATCATTTAACAAAATAGTAAGATTTCTGCAACACTTCAAGTCTTCAACACATAACCTTGCTAGATCTAAATAACCAATGTTCAAGATAAAATAATGAAGAAAAATACATAATCTTGCTAGATCTAAATATTAAAAAATTAGTGCCTACAAACATAGTTTTTTCTATGTCTCCACTTGTGTCCTGAGGTCTTGGGTTCGAACCAGCCTCTCTTCAAAAGCAGAGGTAAGACTATCTAGAAATAACCCTTCCCCAGACCCCACATGTGTGGGAGCCTTCGGCACTGGGTACACCTTTTTTTTATTAGTTCACATGTTATATGGAACCACATGCTAATATTCGGGTACAGGTAAGAGGATATGGATATGATATTTTCTTACCCGATAAAAAATATCAATTGGGTTTTATCCGTTACCTGAACCCGTACTCGTGGGTACAAATTCCTACCCAAACCCCTATTCATCGGATCGGGTATCCGCATGTATACGGTAATGGATATCCATTGCCATCTCTACTGTAGAGCCAAGTTCAGTTGCAGCCCACCGCCCAATTTTTTTCTTTTTTAATCTTCATCATTAGGGGTGGGCGTTCGGTTAATACAGTTATTTTGGTTCGGTTAATTTGGTTAAGAGAAATTCCGGTTATGAAGAATTGATAACCGCATTTGATTCAAAAAAAAAGTCATAGCCGCACAATTCGGGTGCGGTTAATCGATTCGATTTTGCGGTTAACCGCATTTTTATATGTAATATAATTTATTAGGCAAAAATAACAATAAAAACATAAAAACTAGCAATAAATATACAAAAAATGACATGTATGTGCCAGTGATTGTTGGAGATTATTAATAGAGTTATTTTATAAGAAAATTTTGATAATCTTAATGATTAGTACTATTGAGCTTTATTTTTACGTGTTGTAGGGGAGCGTGAGATAGAATTTCGATTTAATTGGTTATTTGGTTAATGTGACGTGATAACAGAATAAAATTCGGTTAACCAAAGTACACAAAAATGATAACCGTATTTATCCAAAGATTTTAGTTAACCGCATATTTCGGTTCGATTCGATTCAGTTCGATTGGGTTTTGCGGTTATCGGTTAATCATGCCCACCCCTATTCATCATATTCATTATTTTTTTCTGCATTGAAGTATCATGCATTTAGAAACACATCATGATGTTTTTATTCAACTTTGTACTTCTCTCCTACATATCCTGAAGTTGCATTGAACTTTGTACTTCTCTCCTATATATGACGATGTTGCGTGGTTCCTTCACAAACAACTAGGACGCAACACAGATCAATGCTAGATCAACATTGATACTAATAGAGTTCATAGATAGATATAACACTAAGGCGATACCAAACATAGAAACTATAGTTCGATCCAAGTTACATAGATAGCTAGATCAAGTGAGTTTATTTAGTTGAACCAAAGTATGTACTTAGCACGATTGGAGCGATTAATGATCGGCCAAACAGTTGGTTTACAACAACATATAGCACAAAACAAGAAAAACAGTAAATAGGATCCCTAGTAATACATCCTTCCAGCTAATCAGTCACCTATCAGCACCTTGCTTTTTTCTTATGCTTGTTGTACGTCATGAAACAACACCAGTTTGCATTGATCGATCATAGTTGAGTTGAAGAACTGGACCGCCTCATCATAGGATGGAAATCTTCTATAACATTAGCCGGTGTATCCATGCACATGCTTGTGGAATTCTTCTCAAATTTAGTAGATTCCAGGCCTTCTTCCGTAGAAAACAGAATAGCACCAAGCCATATATCTGCATCACAAGAACATATTTCAAACAACAAGGTGTGCATCAGTTTAGTTACAGTAGGGCTGGTCCATTATCGAGGCGCTAAAGAAACAACTCTAGGCAGTGGCGGATCCAGAGGGGGTGGCTAGGGGCTCGAGCCCCCTACCAGTGGACACACCATAAAGCTTCGCTTTAGTGTTTGTTTTTGTTTTGGACATTAAAAAGAGATATTAAAGAATTGAAAATTAAAGACAACTAAATAAATGGTAAACAATACCAGTTTCTACACTTTGGTTCATCTTAGAAATAAATTAAATCTATTATCACATATCATCAAACCCAACAGTCAAACAATAACAATAATCTATTCTATTATTATGCAATCTACAAACCTTTATTACTAAAATCATGCATACTCGCAATACCTTCACTGCCGGGCGAAACGACATATTGCACCTTGACAGTCATAAATAAACGAGCTGGACCAGTCGAGCAGCACAACAACAGGGCACGCCGACAGCGAGCCAACAAATGATGCAGTATCGTGACACTAAGTCCCAATTTTTTTAATTTATCTATTTTAGCCTGCAATAACAACAATTCGATTTTCTATTTTAAAAATATTAATTTAGCATACTGTTTAAAAGAACAATGTATGTATGGTTTTAAAGTTTAAACAACATCAACAACATGACAAAATTATATTCCCCTTGTTCTTTTTTATTTGACATCGATTGATGACTTTTAGCATCATTTTTAATCATTTATTTTATTCAGCAGATTAGTTGAAATATGAAGATTGGTAAATCGTGATTCAAATACATTTAGCGATAATAACAAACCAAAATAAAATATATGATATTTATTAGATTTTTAAATGAGATAAATAGTCAAACGTAACTTAAAAATTAATCGCGTCAAATAAAAGATAATAAAGGGTACATAGTTTTGATGACATGAAAAATGGTAATTCTACTCCGATCTAAAAAACACGGTATTTGAAAGTTATTAACGTTGTTTGTTTTTCATGTGACATGTAGTTTAGCCCACCCTATAGTTTTAGTCTAGATCCACACTGACTCTAGGAGAAGGCAAGAAACCAAAGCCAAAAGAATATGCAGACCTATACATATCTGAACAAATCAAGTAATAATGAAATGTGCATCAGCACACTCGATGGGGATGGTGATTACCTGTACAAGGCCATAGATAATAACAGTTCCCGTCAAGCCATGGCTGTTGACAAACCAGAAAGGAAAGGGACCACCTCCACTCCATCCCCCATCAACAGCTACATGGGGGTGAACAAGGGTGGAGCGGGCAGCCATGGCTCCCATTCTATCCTTCCACCCCCTTGACCATCATAAACAGAGGAGGCAAAAACAAGGGAGAATGATAAGACGACATGAAAGATGAAGAGAGGGAGAGAGCGCCTTCTGACATTTCTTCCACCTCACTGCAACTGACTTTTATAGACTGCCCGTAAGAACGAGGGACACGAAATCAAATGTCAGAGTGGCGGGGATGAATATTAGATCATGTAAAATTTTCAGCGGAAGACTCAATCCCGCAAACAAAAAACTGATATGTCTAAAAAACACGTGTGTGCGAGTAGGTTCTGTGACATTAAACACCATTAAAACTCTAGATGTAGTATAGAAACGAGTTACATAGAGTCAATAGGCGGAGTCAAACTCAAGTTATGATAAGAAACGTGATGAAAGACCAGTCTAATCTACTCCAGTAAAGAATGGATTTGAAAAGTTGCGAAAACTCATGTGTCACATGTGAACCGTGACTCCAATGACTTTCAAATTTTCAATGATAATAGTAGATCAACCTGTGAAGGCAACATAAAAAGAATTAAGTCAATTGGATATGTAAAACAAAAATTATTGCCAAAAGATTGAAGCAACATCAATATAAATGAAACCAGCATGTAAGAAAAACAAGTCGGACGACCACAATGCAATGTATTGGTACAAACGATGATTGTTACTCAAAATACATGAATTTTAACTGCAGAGTATGCCTTCCACGCATCCATGTCCTCCTTATTTATATACACAACTCTCAACTACAGCAACCAACTAGGATACCTCCAAAAAAGTCCTTTAAATTAGGACACCTCCTAAACTACTTGGACTCTATCTATTGGCACATAGATCAGAATCCTAACCTTCTAAAGCTCTATGGGCTCAGTCATAAGAGTAATGCACACAAACAACTCAAAATCTGACTCTAACATGGACTCTCTAGTCCGAACTCATAACCAACTCAAAATCAACTGATTTTTGGCCAAAACAGCCTGATTTCATATCAAAATTCATGTACGAACCTACCTTAAACCAACTTAAAATGTCCAACACATGCTGTAATCACGCCACAAAGTTTTGCCAACCTCCACACACGTTCTAACACCTTCATCACGCTTTGGAATCATGTTTCCACATCCAAGCACTCATTGCACATGTGCACACACATTCCAAACACGTTCAACTTTTACGTTTTACCTGCCAAACATATTGGAATCACGTCACAAACTTGTATCATCCCTTCACTTGTGACCATGACTTACACACACATTTAGAACACCACTTGACATGTCCCAAGCCCCTCCATTGCACTATTCTTGATGCAAACATGTTGCATGACACATTTGATTGCCACAAAACACCATTTCTCCTAAATTTAGTTGTTGAACCTCAACTTGTCGCTAAGTTTAGTTCAAGGATCACCATTACCAGCCATTTCTTGACCTTAAATAACAATTGCACATGAGCAAACAATCATTTTTCAGGAGCACAAGTCCGAGACTTGACTCTCGTTAGTACAAAACACAACAATTGCATGAAAGCCACACACAAATGTGTTGCTCACATTCAAACTAAAAAACCACCATAAAACATCAAAATTCAGTCCTACGGATCAAATACAAGCTTAACACGTCCTATGTCAAACCATACATCAAGCACAAAGTGTATGTCCAAAACTTTACATCAACCTCACTCAAACACCTTCTGCAAGTGTATTCAGCCTAGATCTTGCACTGCTAGGGGATGACGCTCCAAGTACATGAAACCCAACCGGAGCCCACCACATCTACCACTAAAAGGTAGTGCTAGGATTCAAAGGATTTGGGCACAATTCAAAGGCGACAACTCGATTCCCACGCCGTTTCTAGGATCACGGATGACCATTTATTCTCAAGCCCCTTTAAAGGTACAATGGCGGAATCATAAAAAGGGGTGTCCGTTCACTAACTCTACAGATCAGAAGTATTGGCACTATCCAAGGGGCGCAATAGTTACCCTGGATCCATGGATGTTGTCAATAGTGAGAGCAATCGCCCATGAACGGGCACAAGGATTTAATTTTCTTTTCCAAAAATAGAAACAACAGGAATAAAATTCGTTCGTGTCCCACATTCGTCTTCCATGTTTGTCTCCACAATTATCCGTCTTCCACTTTTGTCTCCCACGTTCTACACAACCGTCTCCTTATACTCGTACATAACCACTAGTCTCTAAATAAAATGGCTAAGCACCAGACACACTGCATATGCATTAGATTCACTAATGTGTGGGACCAATGGCCCAATGGCTCTGCACTCAGAGACGGGTGAAGTGCAGCGAGAGAACAACACTCCCTCTTTGGCGTTAACTGCTCCGGGCTTGCCAGAGAGCAGCGAAGGCGTTCTGAGGGCTCACCCATAGTTCTGTCGTCCTTGGCCATCAAAAACACAATGAAGAGATTAGTGTAAGGGAGACAGCACAAGGAAGTGGAAAGCCGAGGCTTGGAAGATGTTCTATTGTTTCCCAAATGACGTGCCTTTATGTGATGTGTGTTCTATTGTTTCCCAAATGAGCGTGTTCTGTTGTCCAGTTCGGAGGTTCGCCTCCACGGCATTTGGACTGGATACACAATCTATGTCACGATTTCTCAAGCATCAGGGATGCACTGCATTGCATTAGAAGTCACTAACATGTGGGCTTAATGCCTCTTATGGCCCAGAATTTAATGACTGCTAATGCACATGTAGTATTGTAGAGAATATGCTCCCGCCTCATTCAGTTCAGCGATTCCATTGTACACAGCGTCCAAGCGTCGCTCCCCCTTCGCACCCAAATCCCCTTCCCGCTACGTGATATGCCTCTTCAGAACCGGTTGACCCCGTGAAGATGATCAGTATCAAAACCAGTTATTGTTTGGGACCGGTTTAGATATCACTCACCACATGATGATTCATTTTTTTTTGAGAGGAAGAAATGGATTTATACATCATTAGTATCAATGTTTACATTCAGACATATAGGAGGTGTGTTTATCCGGCCAAAACTCCTAAACTACTACTTGTTACCTTGCCAAATATTGAGCTTGTACATACATTTCCTACCGTGTTGCAAGAATTGTAAATAATTTAATGATTTTCTTCTCTCTTAAATGCATTGAAGTATCATCATGTATGACCATCAAGGCTTGTGCATTACATTTGCTTTTCCCTATCTTTCTTCTTGCAACCAAACATTTGCTTGTACATTAAACAAACATATTGAACATCACAACCGGTTCGCATGAATACGTAGTATAGAAAATGCATTTCAGAACCGGTTGTTATTTGGAACCCGTTCAGATAATACTCACTATAAGGTAATTTCTTTTTTTTTGGATAGGAAGAGAGAGGTCTATTCATTATTAGTATGAATGTTTACATTCAGACATCTAGAAGGTAAGTTTAGCCACATATGATGACCAAAAATCTTAAAGTACTACTTGCTACCTTTGTTAGATTATGAGCTTGTACATACATTCCCTACCTTCTTGCAAGAACTGTAAATAATCAAATGATTTTTTTGTTTGCTTTCCCCCTATGTATGAGCATATTGGCTTGTGCATTACATTTGCTTTCCACCTATCTTTTGCTGTTGTCGAGTCGTGAGAATAGTCGTCCATCAGTGGACATAAGGATTTATTTTTCTTTTTAACAATAAAAACAGCAGGAATAAAACTCGTTCGCCTCCCACATTCGTCTCCCACGTTCGTCTCCATATATATCTGTCTCCCATGTTTGTCTTGACAATTAACCGTCTTGCACATTCGTCTCCCACATTCGTCTCCACAATTAACCATCTCCCATGTTCATCTCCACAATTAATCGTCCTCCACTTTCGCCTCCCACGTTCTACACAACCGTCTTCTAATACCCGTACTTAACAACTAGTCTCTAAATAAAATGGCTAAGCACCACTGCAGCATGACACATCTCATAGAGGGTGAGCCAAATAGACTTTTAAATTACGATCAACCAAGTTTATCACACCAAAATAAAGGAAACTAGATAGTTCATTGAACAAAACTACAGTACAAGCATGAAAAAAAAACAGGTATAACACAAACATAACTAAAAACAAAATAGATAAACTATTTAAGCGTCCAAGAAGATTAGCATCTACTCAAAACTTCTTGGACAAGGTCTCCACCAAGTTTTGAGGTCTTCCACCCCAAATAACTCGGCGACCATCACCCCTAATGCGTCAAACCGCTCGGCTGATGAGGGAACCCGAAGACATAGTGGGAGACAGTGTTGACTCCATGACTTCTGTCAGGAAGCCTCCCAAACTCCGAATACTCCATGGAATTGGATGTCTGGGTGAAGAAATATAGGGACATCTTCAGCAGAGCATTCTGCAGGAGAATGGCCCGAGACTTCTAGTCGGTCGCGTTTGCCCGAAACTTCTCAATCTCTTTGACACACGAGAGGGGCCACTCCCCCTCTATTTGCCCCCACAACCCTGCAGTCAGAGATGGGGGAGGTACGGTAAGAGGCGAGAAACGTCACACCCTCGTGGGCGCTAGCAGCTCTGGACTTGCCGGAGAGTGGTGAAGATTGTTCGATGGCTCGCCCGGAGTTGTGTTGTCCTTGGCCATCAAGAAAAGGCAACGAAGAGATTAGTGTAAGGGATATGGAGCACAAGGAAGAGGAAGAATGAGGCCTGGAAGAAGCATGTTCTATTCTTTACCAAATGGTGTGCCTTTGTATCATCGTTCAGTTTGGCGCTTCTTCTCCACGGTGATTGGACTGAATATATGATATATGGCATGATTTTTCAAGCATCAGGGATGCACTGCATATGGCAGTCACTAACGTGTGGGCTCAATTGTGGAGACCTGGCGGTCCCAACATTCTAGGAATCGCATTGGGTGGTGCTGTGGTATGCGACACCCAACATCATACAGGAAAAGAATCATAAAACATACAAAGTATTTTATTTCTCAATATAATCATGTTACAGCATAATGTACATAAGAGTGTACGACGCAGCGGAATATACATATAACTTGTACTCTAGAACCTAACTATGCAGAAAGAAAGCCGTCTAGCCCGTGAGCTTCCCACTAGCAACTGGAAAGATATTACAGTGGCAAGGTTTCCGGTGAGTTTATACAACCCGAAGGATGGGCTATCTCACCGAATAACCATCATCAAAAGCATGTTAATACCTGCAAAACAACTAATAAAGCAAGGGTGAGCACGGAGGCTCAGCAAGATTTATCTGTCATGACTAACCATGAAACACTATACGCTGGAAACACTTAAACCATGGAAGCTGATATTTGCTCGCCTATAAGTTGATCGTTATGTTCATATTTTTAGCAGCAGTTTACTACCCTTATGCAGAACAACATCATAAATTCACAATCAAATAAGAAACACTTCATCGCAATGTTGCTTGCCTAAGGTGGAAATAAACTTTAATTTGCACGACTCTACTTCATACAACTTTGCAACACATAAGATTAACCACTTCAGCATGTATAATCAGTTCCAACTACTCTTTATTAGTACGTCAAGATGCAGTGTACAAGTATTCAAATAACCATGCGCGACGGTGATTGCAATCAGTAGACACCCTGACTACACGACACGTACACCCATCCCCGAGTTGCGTAGCACACTCACCGATGTTGCACGTGGCCACCTTTTCCAAGATCATCCATATTGGTCACAATTCAATGGACCCGAACAGCAAGCTCCCTCTCCGCTGTGGATGTTCTTGAGCGAGTTACCTTCTGCTGTACTACGCCGATAGAAAATGTTAGAAGCTCGCTGATCCAGATGTTGATATATTAGATCAACAGCTTTCTGCTCCAAATGGGGATCCTTGTCTATCTCCTTCATCGTGAGCACTATCGTTATGAACATGCACAAGTTTACAATGTAAATTAGAAAAGAAATGAAGTAGTTTATGACTCAAGAATCATAAAGAATAAACAAGAAATAGGGTTGGTCTCTGTGGGGTACAAAGAATAGAAAGGAAAATTCATTTAAACATAATAGTATCTGGTATGTAATTCAATCTGTCATATAATGGACATGTAGAAATCAACTCCCTATTATGTCGTATTAACAGGTCTACTAGGGCTGTAATTTTTAAAGTGGCTTCCTAAGATCCTATAGTAACAACTAGCAAAGTTTCAGAGATAACAAGGAAATATTTTGGTCTCCAAAAGTCCCTAAAGGTTTCCGCTTCTCTAAATTAACAGGGAAATCCTAGGGTTTTGTCACACTGAAAAGTTGACTTTTCAGTAAGTACATGTTTTGTGGAGTTTATGAAAATTGGTATCACAATTTTCTAAGCATGTTACAAGAAGATATTGATTTTACAAGTGTTGGATATTTTTTGAAAAAGGTTTATGTTGTTTTTGTATTTTTATGGCCATAGGGCATAGAAACCCAGTTTAACTCACTTTAATTAAGTCTAATGAAGCTAAAACTTCTACTGGAGATTAAAGTTATTACAAGGAATACTGTGGCCAAATTTAATATTTCCAAATATAGAATCTCCTGGAATTAATTCCCAAATATTTAACTAAAGGAATTAATAAGAAAAATCCAAGGATTTTCATAGCAATTGAATTGCACCACTTCAAAGGACATGCCATGTGGAATCTAACAAAATTTGTTTAACTAATTTTGGACAATTATATAGGGAGATATGAATTTGGGAAGTTCTACTCTTCTCTGGAATTATTTTCCTACTGATAATTCCTTTAACTTTTGGTAGCGGGCCCACCATTTAAATCCGATCAGTCACAGCGAAAAACCACCGGGGCCACAAATTCATCCCATGCTGCAACACTTAATCCGCGCCACAACTGATCTTGAGTCTCACTGACATGTGTGCCAGCCCGGACCTTCTTCCACCTCGCGCCACCCGACGGCTCCCGCGGCTGACCTCGCCGGTGAGCTCGCCACGACGGCCTTCCGGCCATGGAGCTCCACCAAAATCGCCACCTCCACACTTTTTTCCGACGCCGAATATGCTGCTAACCTCAACTCCTTCCGAGAGTCACCAGAAACATACGCACAACGGCGAAGGCGGCTAGGCCAACTCAGGCAAACTCGCTACGGCTCGGGAAAGCTCGAAACTCACTACGATTTGCTTCTACAGCACCAGGGGAACATGGCTAACTCGGAAATGGATCACGATCAGGGTGAAAACCACCGAAACCATGATCTCACCGGTGCACATGCAGGTTTTTCAATGGCGGAGGGGAAAACTTGTCATCCTGTGCAAAGACCATATGATTTCTCGGTCTTTTTGCTCCTCTGCCTGTGAGAGTGTATAGAATCTAATTTCTAATGGAGACGGCAAAGGAATAACCATGGCCGACAATTTTGCCATTTGAAGCACCGTGGTTCTAAATAACAGTCGGCGCAAGAATCAAAATTACTAAGAACCGAAGCTAGGAACGGTTTGAAGGGACAAAGAAGAGATCGTCGTCCACCTCAAGAAGGTTTTGGTTAAGCTCGATACACTGTGAAACAGCCGGGTGACCATGGAAGACCAAGGCGGCCGGCAATCAGGTCGTCTATGTAAGAATTCGCTCGTGGAAGCTTGAAGAAGACGATGGTGACACTCTTTGACACGGCCTCACAGCCTCGTCGAGCCAGGATCACATTGAGGGGTGCTGCGTTGCACAGCACCGGATAACACACATAAAAGGTACAAAGCGGAAGCAAAGTTTTATTACATAAACGAGTTTATGAACATTTTTACAACAAAATATGTTCAGTCTACACTCACGGGCGTAGACTACGCACCGAGTTCACATTCAGCCCGTGAACATGTCCCCGCTAGCACACACACACGCTAACACGGAGGCGTGCTGTAAAGGTGCCAAAATTTTGAATAAAAAGGGACTGAAGTTTGAACACCATTTGGTTTTAAGTTATAAAAATTTGGACTTGTTTAAATTTTTCCACATGTGATGACACACATGAGTGTCCCACCAATCTAGCCTAGAATTAATTGAGTGTTGGGGGACAAAGTTATTTTAAAACCCATGTGTAAGCTCTCATATGCAAGGAGAAATGAAATTCAGATTTTTAAACTCAAATTCCAAATGAGGGCAACAATAGGAATACAAACTGCTGTGATCAAAACCTCATTTGCAGCAGCCAAACCAAAAATCAGGTTTCATATTTGAATTCTTTAGGTCCAAATTAGGGGGTAGGCAAAGTCTCATGATTTTTTGAAGATATTTGCTATCCATTTTTCCAAATAGACCTAAATGTACAATAAATTCAAATACATATTTGAATTTGGATGAATTGTGCCCAATTATCCCAAGGCAGTTCAGTTTTCAACTCCATACAATTGAATTTCATCATTTGCAAACTTTGGAGATATTTTGGAGAGTTGATTTCAACTTACAAAACAAAGTTAAGGCAAAGGAATTGCTTGATCATGTGTCACATGAAATAATGAAGCCCAAAATGGTCATGTGAGGGAGTTAGAAATTTTCTTTAGCCCATGCTTAACACAGGTTGACATGAGGAAAGAAATTCACTCCACCAATCTCACTCATGTGCACATCCTTTGTGAGTAGAAGATGAGGGAGATTTAAACACAAATTTGAATCGTTTAAAATGATTCATGATCATATTTCCTAAATGCATTCGAGTGAATTCACCAATGCATTCCTCAAGTATTCAAGAGTTTAAGTTCCAAGTTTGGAGAATTTTGGAGCTCATCTTCCATTTATTCGAAGGAACATTTGTGAGCACATGCAAATTCAAATTTGAATTTGGGAACTGAACCAAATGTGCTCAATTTTGAAATCAGATTTCATATTCAAATTCCTCACATTATGTTTGGCCTATCCTCCAAATTTGGTGAGATTTGGACAAAGTTTGCGTGGGAATCTCAAAGCACAGTGGAGAAATAAAATGAGGTGGGACCCACATGTCCTACACCCACAAGCCAACAACCGCCTCTATTCTCTCCCGGACGCGCGCGCGCCCGACAGCACGCCGGCACCAAACCCTGCCGACGTCCACCCCCCCCCCCCCCCCCCCCCCCCCCGGATGCCTGCTCCTGCTCTCCCAAGGCCTGCCTCGCTCTTATCTCTCACGTTGGTAGCACAACGCAAGTTCCCCTCTTCACTCGTAGCTCACCTCGCCCTGTTCTTTTCTCCTCACAAACAACTGTGCTCGGTTCTCCCGATCATACACCACCGGCCGATCGTCGAAGGATCACGGTCTCCACAGCAAAGAGCAGCGCTAACGCGTGCTCTAGCCGGCTAGCACGTTTCTTCCACGGACCCATACTCATTTGGGCATGGGAATTTGAAGTTTCGGCAGTGCGCGGTGGGAAGAGAAGGAAACTCGGGCTCGGTCACCGTGGACAGCCCACACCGAGGGGGATCAAGCTAAAACAAGCTTACCCATCGGTGCACCGGCGACACATGCTGCTCATGCCCGAGGCTCAGCCCTAACAAGTGATCACAGAGCATGAATTTGCAGATTTTCTCCCGGGCGGCACAAACTGACACAGAGGTATGAGTTTGTGAAATTCGGTGTCAACTCTTGATGGTTGTGATTCAAACTTTGCACACAAGTTCCTCACTAGCTAGTGTACCTCCTACCTCAATCCTAGGTCGAGAAATTAAGGGTAGGTCGCAAATTTCACGTTCTTGCCACGGGAAAACTTTCAGGGCAAGTCGGCCGCACGGTGCTGACGGGGTTAGAGTGCTCCCCGATGGATTTGGTGGCCATTTGTAGCATCTACATCTTTCCCTGGTGCTCTAGAGCCAAAGAACCGACCATTTGGTCGAATATTCACCTTGCACAGGCTCGCCGGAACCCTAATCATTGCTGACACCGGTGCGCAAGGTTTTTCGGCAATCTACGGCCACCGGCGATCCTTCCAACGTGTTCAGCGGGCCAAATAATGGTGGGGCGCCGAGCAGGGGGTCGGGAGATGGCCGGGAAGGCCGTTCTGGCAATCCTCACCATAGGGCACCGCCGCTCGGGCCTCTGGCGCGATGTTGAAGAAGATTGCTGATGGGTGGGACCCACAGTCAGCGTTTAAACATTTCTAGAATTTCCAGTTTTCTGTTTAAACTTTGGAGAGCCACATTTTGTGTAGGAGTGTCCAAAAATTGTCAAATAAATTTTGTTGGATTCCTCTCAGAGAGTAGTATCTAGGGGTTCAGCCCAATATTTATGAAAATACCTGGATTTGGCTCATTAATTCATATAAGGAAACTATTATAGGATTTATTACTGGAATTATATGTATTGGAAAATTCCCAAATTTTGGCAGGAAAATTTTCCAAAAATACTTGAACTCCAGTAAAAATTTCAGAGGCATTGGACCTCATTTGCTTGGCAATGTATGGTGTTAATTCCTTATGTCTCTGAAAATTGGAAAATATAACAGAGCTCATTTTCAGTTTTTCCCCAATTCTTGAAAAGATCATATCTTTGTGTAGGAACCTACAAATTTAGTGATTCAAATTGGGTTAGATTCAAATTGAAATACTCTATCCAAATATGCAACCTTATTTGTATGAAAGTCAATAATTAGTTCTGGAAAATTCTTTGAAGCCTATCAGTAAAAGAATTTTAGAGGTAGTTTGGTTTATCCAAAAATCCTCAAATTTTGAATAGTCCTTAAGATGTTATTGAACTCCTGTAGAAATTTCAGCTCATTTGGAGTTAATTTGTGTGGGAGAATTCAGGTTTCAATGTACTGTATTCAAATGAATACAGAGACTTTTCTGAAATTGTTTCAGAGTTGGAAACATCATTTCTGGGCAAGTCTTAGCTCCAAAAATCCTAGGAAAATTCGTGCAGGCTCTATAAACTATAATTGAAGTTGTAGTTCACTAAGTTAGGCATGAACATGTGAGTTACTTCATAAGCAGTTTCTTTTTTCTTAAATGCTTAGAAAATTGTTCTGAATAAAACACTCAATGAAAAGTGTTCATTTTTGGTTCAGAACACTTTCAAGTGACCAGGAATTCACATGCAAATTTTCAGCTCAAATTGAGCCTTGTATATTCCTGTCTTGTTCTCCAATCTTATGTATATGAGAAAACCATAGGGATTAGTGGGGAAATTATGGGAGACCCAATTTCCTTCCACTTTAGCTGCAATTTGGCAAGATAAGTCTCTGTGTAGTGTATGACTTTCTGTAAAAATTTCGAAGTCATTGGAGATCATGATCTGTAGTTCTACCCAAATCAATTCTAGCAACTTATAGGTTCATTAGGAACTTAGCTAGGGATGTGATGAAACATCTAAGGCAGATTTAGTTCCGTGAGTTCTTTGCACAACAGAGGCAACAATATCATCCTAGGATCCCCACACAGCCTCTGTTCTTATGAAGTTTTAATCTCTAAAGTCTTTAAATTGCATTATAAAAGATTATGCATATACATGTCGATAGGGTTCACGACGTGGACTTCGATGGAGCCATCCCTTGACGTGTGGATCAGCTGAGGAAATTCAGAAAGATCAAGGGATTGAAGATCACTAACTTCTATTATATACTACTTTCCTGAAAAACAGGCAAGCTCCGGTTTGCATTAACCATTTTTACAAATTTTGAGCATCCACTTAATTTTGCATTAGAGTCTTGTTTGAAAACCCAAATGCATAGCCAAGAAAACCCTGGGCTGGGATTAGGTTTGTAAACCTCGATTAGCTACTGCAATGCTAGGTTAGTGTAGGATTCGGTACAAGTCGAGTAGTTGGAACTGCTCGCGAGAATAGGCTAGAGGCACACCACTCGGGTAAAGGTAGCAAATGAAACACATGGCAAGAAAAATTAGACCGAGCGTAGAGTAAGGGGCAGCAGGACTTTGGGGCCTGGGTGCCATAGCTCCGCTTGTGTCGATTGAGGACCGAGCCGTGTGCGGGCCTGTTGAACAAGCTAGAACAGTACTGAAGACCTACCGGCTATATGGGAACCGGGAAACCAATGTAACTCGGGTAGCTGGGTATTGAGGCATTGCTTGTCGTCCAGAGGGTAGGTTGAGAGCTTGAGGTGTAAATTGGCTGGCGGCACTGCAGATACGCGCGCAAAGACCTTTTGCTCGAGATGATAGGACCGGTTCAATATTTGGCTGACGGGTGAAAGGTGGTTGCGTACGACGTCCGTGATGGTTGCTGTAGGAAACATCAAGTACAGGCGTACATGATGGGTTATTCGGGTAACCCTGCAGGTGTAAATCGATTATAATCGCCGTCTCTCTCGATCAGTGAGTACCACTTGTTCACTGTACTGTGACATAGAAAGAACAGGATAGATACATGTTAAAAGTTTGCTGATTTGAAAGCTATACATTGATTGTTAATGAATTGTTGTAGTTTAGAGCTAATTAAAATTCTTTTCAACTTCGGGCAAAGTACATGAGAGAAATGCGTTTCTTGTTTGATTGTGGCTCTCTCATGTGCCTTAGCGTGAGGTTCTTCACAATTGCTGCTAAAACTTGAAAGTAAGAGCAAACTAAATAGGCGTGTCTTTTGCAACTTACCTTCCTATTTCACATTGCAATCCTAGCATATAGAGTTACATGTTTAGGTGAGACGGGTCAGTCCTGTTGAGCCTACGTTCTCACGCTTGCTATATGAGTGGTTTTGCAGGTTAACCTCGGTGCTATCAAGAAGGTTGTCCGGTGAGACTCGGAGACTTTCGAGTCGTTTAACACGTGGAGAACCCAGCTACTGCCGTATGACTTCGTGTTGCTAGCGAGAAGAGTTCGCGGGCTGGACCTCTTCTTGAGTGCTTAGTAAAGATGAAATGTGAGATAGACTAGTCTTCCGCTGTTGTTATTTGATGTAAATTATTTACAAAGAAACATTTGTAAGCTTCCGTTTTTGATTTATGTAATACATGTTCCCTTATATGTGTACTGTTGGGTGCAGCGTATCACGGCACCACCCAATGCGATTCCCGGGCGAGTGCCACATCCCCGTGTAACACCCTAAAATTCACTCCATGCATTGCATACATTTTTCATATAGAGAAACATTACAAAAGAAGTATAGATGGAGAAAGAATCATAAAAATTATGGGGAATGGGAAAAAGATAGCTGAGATGAGCCAATTCCAATTTGTCGAAGTGTGCTGTCGACACGTACCCCGGCTGGCGCCCTCGGAGCTCATCCCTGCGTAAGGGATGAGGTCCGGCCTCGCCGGACACGTGGTGCCTTCGGAGCTCATCCCTGCGGAAGGAATGAGGTCTGGCCTCGCGGGACACGTGGCACCTTTGGAGCTCACCCCTGCGGAAGGGATGAGGTCCGGGCCCGCCAAACATGTGTCGACTTCGGAGCTCACCCCTGCAGAGGGGATGATGTCCAGCCCCATGGGACACGTGTCACCCTCGGAGCTCTCCTCTGAGGAGGAGGGAGGTCCGTCTCGCTGGGCACGTGTCGCCACCGGTGCTCGTCTCTGAGGAGAGGAGAGGCCCCACCCCACTGGACACGTGTCACCACTGGAGCTCGTCTCTGAGGAGAGGAGAGGCCCCACCCCGCTGGACACGTGTCACCATCGGAGCTCATCTCTGAGGAGAGGAGAGGCCCCGGCTCGCTGGACACGTGTTGCCACCGGAGCTCATCTCTAAGGGGAGGACAGGCCCCGGCTCACTGGACACGTGTCGCCACCGGAGCTCACCTCTGAGGAGAGGGGAGGCCTGGCCTCGCTGGACGCGTGGTGTCTTCGGAGCTCACCCTTGCAGTGGCCATGTGGCAGGTCCGGAGCTCGCCTCTGAAGGGAAGCAAGGACCGGCCCCCGCTGGACACGTGGCGCCTCCGGAGCTCACCCTGACGAAGATACGAGGTCCTTAGGCGGTTTTTCCTCCTGTGCGCGGGAATACCCGATGCTGAGGATACCGACACAATCTCCACAAAAATTTCTAAATTCCCCCATATTGCTGCCGCGCCAAATCAATTAGGGATAAGTTTGTTGAGATCCGAAGTTTAGGTCTGATTTGATCTTCAATTTGAGTAGGACTCCTCTTTTTCCCCTTATAAATAGAAACCGAAAACCCCTGTAGCCGTAAGCCCCTTTCTTCTTTTTCCTTCTCCCAAGTCGACGACTTAGAGGCCCTAGCACCCGACTCGCCGAGTTAGACCCCCTCGCTGGAGTTCAGTTGCCGGTGAGCCTCCACTGCTGCCGTTGCTAGGAGGAAGGCCCCTTCATCAAAGGGAAGCGAGATAGGTCTTCGTTACCATCTTACGACACCGTAGCTGTTCTACGCATCCGTTCTCTTTGCTCCCTTCGAGCAGAAAATTTTACGTGTTGACAGACCGTGCTTTGATCGGTTTTCGACGGTGGAATTGATCTAGATCTTGAGTCGAGATCATCACCACGTCCACATTTGATCCCTACACCCTTGTTCATCATAAAAACCCCATGAAAACCATTAAAACATGCAATAACACGTACAAACTGGTTTAATAAAACAACACCATATGATTTGCATCCATCTACCCCATTGATTCTTGAGTAAAGTTTGTGCATGATGATTGATTGCTGTAAAATTTGTATGTGCGTGGTCATGAGTAGAAGGACATGCTCAGGGAGCCATCTACGAAGAAATACAGCACCAAGAGTTTGAGACGCGTCAGCAACAGGAGCCACGGGAGCAAGGCAAGTGCCACTTGACCATATTGATCCCATGTTTTGAAACTGTTTTGTTTTCGAAAACGTGTATGCTTGAGTCAACTTGATGGGACACCCTTTAATAAGAGTTTACTATTTTTGTTAACCATCCTTGTCGCCAGGAAAGTTGATGAGTCGGGTATGGTCGTTTGTCCTTTTTGCTTCGCTTAAGCTACGGGATATGGGAAGCTGAGTTGAAACATGGTTAGCTACTGCACTCCTATGAATAATGATAATGAGAACTTGATGATGATAATGAGCATGGAATCGGGGGGAGATCTAGGCAAGCTTGGTTCGTGGATGTTGTTGAATGAGATGGTGGTTTACTTGCCATAGATCTAAGGACCGGTTCATGCCAACACATGCCAGGAAAACAGTGCCACCAGAAGGCCAAATATGGGTGCGGCTTATCTGACTAATTAGGTGTGTTGCTAGTTTGTTATGGACCGTGGAAGGCACGGAGAATGGGAGTCGAGAGAGGACTGCCCTGGGAACTGCATGGCACAAGAGGGGGCCCGTAGGTGGGAGAATGGTGATTCGAGCCTGCTGGTGAAACCTTAGTGAGTCCATACATCTAGTAGCCCCTTTGTAAAGGCTATTTTGTGATCTCTTGGCCATACACCGACGGTTGTGTACTGGTATAATGGAGGTTCTTCAGTCACCGACGGGAAATGCACCAGTTCCCATGACTAAGTTTAGGATTCCCATTAAATAAGCTGTAATAGGAACACGTAGTAGCGTGAATAGGAGTAGTGTGTTGAACTTTTGTGATGATTGCTTGTATTTGTGTGCTGGTGTGAGTTGTGGGACGATTCAGCGAATATCCATATCCACACATAGTAGAGAGATGTGAGATGATTCGGCATGTATTCACATCCTCACATAGGCCAAAATTAATGAAAGAATATATTTAGTTCATGCACCTTGATGCATATAGTTGGGGGGATCAATCTAAACTTTCCTTTTCTATTTCTACCCAACTCTCTCTCACAGATGGTGAGGGAAAACGCCAGCCGTCTAAGGAGGAACGCTCGTGGCAACCATGAACCACAAGAGGATGACAACGTTGAAGTTCCTGAAAATGACAGCCCCTGGGCTGGTGCAAACAACCTTGAACGGTTGATGGCTATGCAGAACCAGCTCATGCAAACCATGATACAAACTTTGGGACAGCTGCAAGCCAACAACCACAACAATCCTAACCCCATTCCTGCACCCCCACCACCACCACCGCCATCACCGCCGGCTCACAACAGGTTGGGAGAGTTCATGAGGACTCGACCGCTTACTTTTGCACAAGCTAATGATCCCATGGAGGCTGATGATTGGTTGAAATCCATGGAGAAGAATCTTGCTATTGTTCAGTGCAGTGATCGAGAGAAAGTTCTCTTTGCATCATACCAACTTATGGGAGCAGCCTCTGACTGGTGGGACGCTCTTTGCAACGCTCATGACAACCAGGAGACTATCACTTGGATTGAATTCAAGGAGAGTTTCCGCTCTCATTACATCCCTGCTGGAGTCATGATGCTTAAAAGGCAAGAGTTCAAAGGTCTCCACCAAGGAATGAAGATCGTGAATAAGTACCTCAACAAGTTCACGCAGCTGTCAAGGTATGCTCCCGAGGACGTCAACTCGGATCAAAGGAAGCAGTACTTGTTCTTGAGAGGATTGAACAATGAGATCCAAGTACAACTGCTCAACAATGATTATGCAAGCTTCCAGAAGCTTGTTGACAAAGATATAGTGGTTGAGAGCAAGATCCGTGAGATCGAGCAAGAGGGCAAGAGGAAGATGCCATACCAGTCACAAGGGAGCAATGTACGTCCCCGTTTCATGCCCCCAGCTGCACCACAGTATGGCTCGTCCGCTTCTACTTTCCGCCCTGCAAACCCACCTCGCCCTAATCAACCACCGCAGCAACGTCCTGTTGTGCAAGCACCTCGTATGCCCTTGCCTCCTGCGCCCTGTCCCAACATGGGCACCTATGCTCAAAACCAGCCTCGCCCCAACGTTCCTGCCATTTTGGGCAACAAAGCACGCTTTTCATGCGGTGAGGCGGGACACTTTGCAAGTCAATGCCCTAGGAAAGGCCTTGGACAGCCGACCAACGCACCAAAACAGAACCCACGACCAAGTGGAGGAGCTACGCAAGGTAACCGTGGGCAGAAGAACTATGCTTGTGGCAACGTGAATCATGTCTCTGCCGTGGAAGCGCAACAAGCTGAGGATGTCGTGATTGGTATGTTCCTTGCCAACTTCAACCCAGCTACTGTTTTATTTGGTTCCGGAGCATCGCATTCATTCATATCATCCAAGTATGTTTCTAAGTATAATCTGCCCGTATCACACATGAAATATACTATGTTGGTTAACTCTCCCGGCGGAGACATGAGGACTAATATAGTATGTCCGAAAGTAAACATTAAAATAAGGGGGGTAGACTTTCTTGCCAACCTTATTGTCTTGGATTCTCAAGGGATTGATATAATATTTCGGATGGATTGGTTAAGCAAGCACAACGGACTAATCCAATGTGCTGAGAGGAGCGCGCAGTTGACAAATGAGCATGGCACTCGCATTGAGTTCGAGTCAGCCCAACCGGCAACCGAAAAGGCAGCCTTGAACCACATCTAAGAAGCAACATTGGAAAGCATTCTGGTGGTTCAAGAATTTTCGGACGTGTTCCCGGAAGAACTTCCAGGTATGCCACCTGACCGGGACTTTGAGTTTGCCATTGATTTAGTACCTGAAACTGCACCTATAGCGAAAAGGCCATATAGGATGCCCGTTAATGAACTAGTAGAACTTAAGAAGCAAATTTAGGATCAGCTAGAAAAGGGTTCTATACGCCCAAGCTCATCACCGTGGGGATCCCTTGTGCTCTTCGTAGACAAGAAGGATGGGACCCAAAGGATGTGTGTGGATTATAGGTCTCTCGATGAGGTGACGATCAAGAATAAATACCCGCTGCCCCGTATAGAGGACCTGTTCGACCAAATGAAAGGTGCTCAAATTTTCTCCAAGATTGATCTTCGGTCGGGATACTTCCAGCTGAAGATTAAGCCCTCTGACATACCCAATACTGCATTTCGAACACGGTATGGTTTGTATGAATATAAAGTTATATCTTTTGGGTTAACGAATGCACCCACATATTTTATGTACCTCATGAATAAGGTCTTCATGGAGTACTTGGACAAGTTCGTCGTGGTTTTCATCGATGATATCATGGTGTATTCAAAAAGCAAGGAAGAACATGAAGAACATTTGAAATTGACCTTGCATAAACTGCGAGAGCATCAATTGTATGCCAAGTTCAGCAAGTGTCAATTTTGGCTAAAGGAGATATCGTTCCTAGGCCACATCATCTCCGAGAAAGGAGTATCGGTTGATCCCGGAAAAGTGGGAGATGTTCTGAAGTGGAACCAACCGTAGAATGTGAGGGATATTTGGAGTTTCCTTGGGATGGCTGGATACTACCGACGGTTCATCAAGGATTTCTCCAAAATAGTGAAGCCTATGACTGAATAGCTAATGAAGGGAAAAGCATTTCAGTGGACACCAGTGTGCCAAGAAAGCTTTGAGGAGCTCAAGAAAAGGCTAACCACAGCGCCGGTTTTGGTATTGCCAGACGTGAGCAAGAGTTTTGATATATATTGTGACGCATCAAGACAAGGGCTTGGATGCGTGCTCATGCAAGAAGGACAAGTGGTAGCCTATGCGTCGAGACAACTAAAGAAACAAGAGCTGAATTACCCCACACATGAATTGGAACTTGCAGCCGTGGTGCATACATTAAATATTTGGAGACATTATATCCTTGGCCACCGATGTGAGATCAATACGGATCACAAAAGCCTCAAGTACATATTCACGCAAACGGATCTGAATTTGAGGCAACGTCGATGGTTGGAACTCATTAAGGATTATGATGTTGGAATCAATTATCACCCCAGAAAGGCCAATGTAGTAGCTGATGCGTTGAGCCGAAAGGGAGCATGTCACCAACTCACGGTTCAGGAGCTACGGCCCGAGCTGCGCAAGGAGTTCGAACGGTTACATCTTGGGTTCTTGAACGAGATGGAAGTGATAGAACTCAACTCTTTGCTGGAACAAGAGATACAAGATGTCCAAGCAACAGATGAGGAAATCAAGGAAAGAATCCGACAATGCATAGAAAAGGATTTCAAGGAAGACGAGAAGAGCACGCTTTGGTTAGGAAAAAATATTTGTGTGCCTAACGTGAAGCACATCCGTGACACGATATTAAAAGAGGCACATGACTCACCTTATTCCATACATCCCGGCTGTACAAAGATGTACAAAGACCTGAAAACTTGCTATTGGTGGGATGGTATGAAGAGGGATATAGCTGAATATGTTGCCTTATGCGACACGTGCCAATGGGTGAAGACCGAACATCAAAGACCCGCTGGACTGTTGCAGCCATTGAAAGTGCCCGAGTGGAAGTGGAAAGACATCAGCATGGATTTCATTGTCAGATTGCCACATACTCAGTCGGGTTACGACTCCATTTGGGTTATCGTGGACCGATTGACGAAAATAGCCCATTTCCTTCCTGTTAGAACCACGTACCGCGTCACAGAACTAGCCGAGCTGTATATGGAGCAAATCATGTGTCGCCATGGAGTTCCGAAGAGGATAGTTTCAGATCGGGGTTCTCAATTTACCTCTAGGTTCTGGAAGAAGCTGCATGAAGCCATGGGTACACGGCTGAATTTGAGCTCCGCTTTTTACCCGCAAACTGATGGGCAAACCGAGAGGACAAATCAAATTTTAGAAGACATGTTGAGATCTTGCGCCTTGAAACATGGATGCAGTTGGGATAGGAGCTTGCCGTATGCTGAATTCTCATACAACAACAGCTACCAAGCCAGCTTGAAGATGTCACCTTTCGAAGCATTGTATGGTAGACGGTATAGAACGCCGCTATTTTGGAATAAGACCAGAGAGAGACAAGTGTTTGGACCCGACGTGCTGCAGGACACCGAAAAGCAAGTCCAAAAGATACGAGAAAATTTGAAGGCGGCTCAGTCACGATAAAAAGGTTATGCGGACAATAGGCGAAGAAGATTGACCTTCAAAATAGGAAACCTCGTGTACCTTAAGGTATCGCCTATCCGAGGCCAACGACGGTTCAACATCAAGGACAAATTAGCACCTCGCTACATCGGGCCATTTAAGATTTTGTGAAAGCGAGGAGAAGTAGCCTATCAACTAGAGCTGCCAACGCACCTCTTCAACGTGCACGACTTGTTTCACGTATCCCAACTCAAGAAGTGCTTAAGAGTACCAGAAGAACAAGTACCAATGGATGAGCTCAAGCTTCATGAGGATCTGACCTATGTAGAGCACCCGTCCGAATTTTGGACGTGAAGGAAAGGGTCATGAGGAACAAAGTGATTCGTTGGTGCAAGATACAATGGAGCCATCACACGGAAGCCGAAACTACATGGGAGCGTGAGGAAGACCTCAAGGCAGAATTCCCTCACCTATTCTCTACTCTATAGAATCTTGAGGGCGAGATTCAGTATAAGTGGGGTAGGCTTGTTACACCCTCAAATTAACTCCATGCATTGCATACATCTTTCATATAGAGATACATTATAAAAGAAGTATAGATGGAGAAAGAATCATAAAAATGATGGGGAATGGGAAAAAGATAGCTGAGATGAGCCAATTCCAATTTGTCGAAGTGCGCTATCGACACGTCCCCCGGCTGGCGCCCTCGGAGCTCATCCCTGCGTAAGGGATGAGGTCCGGCCTCGCCGAACACATGGCACCTTCAGAGCTCATCCTTGCGGAAGGGATGAGGTCCAGCCTTGCGGAACATGTGGCACCTTTGGAGATCACCCCTGCGGAAGGGATGAGGTCCATCCCCGCCAGACACGTGTCAACTTCGGAGCTCACCCCTGCGGAAGGGATGAGGTCCGGCCCCGCGGGACACGTGTCACCCTCGGAGCTCTCCTCTGAGGAGGAGGGAGGTCCGGCTCGTTGGACACGTGTCGCCACTGGAGCTCGTCTCTAAGGAGAGGAGAGGCCCCTGCCCTCTGGACATGTGTCACCACCGGAGCTCGTCTCTAAGGAGAGGAAAGGCCCCGGCTAACTGAACACGTGTCACCACCGGAGCTCGCCTCTGAGGAGAGGGGAGGCCCGGCCCCGCTGGACACGTGGTGCCTTCGGAGCTCACCCTAGCAGTGGCCACGTGGCAGGTCCGGAGCTCACCTCTGAAGGGAAGCAAGGACCGGCCCCTGCTGGACATGTGGCGCCTCCGAAGCTCACCCTGACGGAGATACGAGGTCCTTAGGTGGTTTTTCCTCCTGTGCGCGGGAATACCCGGTGCTGAGGATACCGACACAATCTCCCCAAAAATTTCTAAATTCCCCCATATTGCTGTCGCACCAAATCAGTTAGGGATAAGTTTGTTGAGATCCAAAGTTTAGTTGGACTCTGATTTGAGCTCGAATTTGAGTAGGACTCCTTTTTCCCCTTATAAATGGAACCCAAAAACCCCTATAGCCGTAAACCCCTTTCTTCTTTTTCCTCCTCCCAAGTTGCCGACTTAGAGGCCCTAGCCCCCGACTCGCCGAGTTAGACCCCCTTGCCAGAGTTCAGTCGCCGGTGAGCCCCCGCTGCTGCCGCTTCTAGGAGGAAGGCCTTGTCATCAAAGGGAAGCGAGGTAGGTCTTCGTTACCATCTTACGACACCGTAGCTGTTCTACGCATCCGTTCTCTTCGCTCCCTTCGAGCAGAAACTTTTACGTGTGGACAGACCGTGCTTTGATCGGTTTTTGAGGGTGGAATTGATATAGATCTTGAGTCGAGATCATCACCACGTCCACATTTGATCCATACACCTATGCTCATCATAAAACCCCATGAAAACCCTTAAAACATGCAATAACACGTACAAACTGGTTTAATAAAACAACACCATAGGATTTGCATCCATCTACCCCATTGCATCTTTAGTAAAGTTTGTGCATGATGACTGATTGTTGTAAAATTTGTATGTGCGTGGTCGTGAGTAGAAGTACAAGCTCAGGGGGCCATCTACAATGAAATACAACACCAAGACTTCGAGACGTGTGAGCAACAGGAGCCACGGGAGCAAGGCAAGTGCCCCTTGACCATATTGATCCCATGTTTTGAAACTGTTTTGTTTGCAAAAACGTGTATTCTTGAGTCAACTTGATGGGACACCCTTTTATAGGAGTTTACTAGTTTTGTTAACCATCCTTGTCGCCGGGAAAGTTGATGAGTCGGGTATGGTCGTTTTTCCTTTTTGCTTCGCTTAAGCTATGGAATATGGGAAGCTGAGTTGAAATATGGTTAGCTACTGCACTCATATGAATAATGATAATGAGAACTTGATGATGATAATGAGCATGGAATCGGAGGGATATCTAGGCAAGCTTGGTTCGTGGATGTTGTTGAATGAGATGGTGGTTTACTTGCCGTAGATCTAAGGACCAGGTCATGCCAGCACGTGCCAGGAAAACAGTGCCACCACAAGGCCAAATATGGGTGCGGCTTAGCTGACTAATTAGGTGTGTTGCTAGTTTGTTATGGACCCTGGAAGGCGCGGGGAATGGGAGTCGAGAGAGGACTGCCCTGGGAACGGCATGGCACAAGAGGGGGCCTGTAGGTGGGAGAATGGTGATTCGAGCCTGCTGGTGAAATCTTAGTGAGTCCATACATCTAGTAGCCCCTTTGTAAAGGCTATTTTGTGATCTCTTGGCCATACACCGATGGTTGTGTACTGGTATAATGGAGGTTCTTCAGTCGCCGACGGGTGATGAAATCACAAACTTGTGGGTAAAGTGGTCCCACCTCTGCAGAGTGTAAAACTATCATGATAGCCGTGCTTACGGTCACAAGCGCCTGGCGAACTCACATGATTAGAGGGAAAACTTGGGATGGATGTTCGGTATGGTTATGGTATGGTCATTGGGATTTGTTTTGGGACTGTTTGAGTCTTGACAAAGAGTTTAGTTTTGGCGATATGAATAACAGATGGTTATGAATATCATGAGCATGAGATGAAGTTGAGAAAGATTGATGGATGGTTGAGACATGATAAGTGGTGAATTATGATGAAGGTATGTTGCTGTTATAACATGGTTATGATGGGATTAAACTCACTTAAAGGTAGTTGCTGTTTTTACCATGTTTACAAAATAAAATTTACTTGCCACAAAGAGCCTTTTTATTCCTACCTTGTTGTAAGCTACATGTCATACTTTCCCCGCACTTTCTGAGTACATGTACTCACCCACAGGAGAAGAGTACTTTGAGGATCTTGTAGAGTACTAGGCGTGTGAACTACCGTCAACTTGCCTGTGGTGTTGAAGATAGAGCCGCTGCTGTTCAGTTGTTTCCGCTATCGTTTAGAGACTTCCGCTGCAAGAATAAGTTAGAGATTCATGAGTGAGACAATGAGCTATATAATAAAGTTCTTAAACCCTATTTATTTGTGGTTATATTTTGAATTCAGTTTGTGGATTAAATGTGTATGTGTGATGAACATCCTGGACACACATATGCATTAGTTGGGTTCCATGTTTTACGGGACCGGACATCACACCCCGTGACTGAGCGGGCAGCGTGGTCCCTCTCAGTGTGGTATCAGAGCCGCATTGGTAATAGCGCATGGAATAAGGATTGTATTACGAAAAAACTTAGGTTACGGTGAGGATACGGTACTAGGCCTACATAAGGACTACTATTAGCTTAATGTGGCAATGTAACTTATTTGCTATATCAGAAAATCGTGCCTCTCGGGACATTCTATGTCTTGGGGGGTGCACGTAAGCGCTGTCCACCAGTGCGCACAAGCTGAATAGTGGAGCCCCACGGGTGGCAGGTAACCTGACCCGATTTAATATCCTCTACGACTTTTCATCTCGTTTGGGGTATTCGAGCAACGCCTTTCCCTGGCGTGCTACGGGCAAGTTTGGGACACCCCGTCACGTGGTTAGTAATGTGAACACGTAGCTCAAGGCATGTTTGGCTTGAGAACACCTATGCGAGTGATGACGGACGGGTGTACGAACTGTATGGATACCGGGCTCGGTGTGCAGCCGAGTCTGATGATTGTGTGAGTTATTTGCAGGATTAACCACAAAACCGTAGTACGAGTAGACCACGTTTGCGAGTGACCATTTTAGTGCCACCTATGATACGGATATGCCGGTATAATCCGTTTTGGATTTTCTTTTGTGAGGTAATGTGACACCCGGTTTCAAAAAATAGAACCAAGTGAATCAGATGTGTGCCCAGGATGTTTATCACACATACACTTGTAATCCACAAACTGAATTCAGAATATAACCACGAATATGTAACACCCCAAAATCCTGTTAAGAGGGGAATTTAAAAATTTTTGGACGTTTTGCATGTTTTGCAATAATTTGAATTCAAACTGGAATTCAATTTAAACTCAAAACAGAAAAGAAATAGAAAAAGAAAAATGAAAACAGAAAAAAACCGGCCAGTGGGCCGAAACCCACCAGACGGCCCACCCTGCTCCGCGCCAGCCCGCAGCCGCGCGCGCCCCCTTCCTCCCACTGACAGCCGGGGCCCGCCAACTTTCTTCTTTCTCGCGCCCGCGCCGCGATCGGCCGGGACTCTCTCACCCGAATCAAAACCGATCGGGAATTCTCGCGTATCCCAGCCGATTTCTGGACCCCGAAGACTCCAGCTCGATCTAAACCAACCCGCCGCCCTCCCCCGTCTATAAAAACCCCGGCCTTGTCCCGTTTTTCCCACGCGATCCGCCGGTTTTACTCCGGTGAGAACCCGAGCACCTCCGGCGAATTCTGGCCGATCTACGCTCAGAAATTCCGATCTAACTCGCTGGTCTTGATCCACCGCCTCCGGGGAACCTTGCAGGTGCAGAAACTCGGTGGTTTGCGGTTCAAACACAGCGCCGACGAGCCTCGCCGTGAATTCACCTCGGACCTCATCGCCGACCGCCTTCCAGGACCTCCGAGTTCAAGAAAACCCCCGAGGTGAGATCCCCGACCTCCCCTCTACCGATCTATGCTATAAAATCACAGTTCTAGGAAGAATTTACGAAGATCCGAAACTCTCCGGTGAGATCGCCGCCTCCTGCCGCCGTGCGCCGCCGGCAGCGCCGCCCGCGCTCGATCAGAGCGACGTGGCCGCTTGTGCGTCGTTTCTTTTAAATCGCACGGTAGAGTTTAAATCCCCGCGTACCGGTTCGACGTTATAATCTCAGCCGTCTGTTTTAAATCGGACGGTCCACGTCAGCCCCGCGTTATAAAGACTGGAAATCTTATGTGCTACCCCCTGGGGTTCTCGGAAAATAAGAGCTAGCCCCGGAAACTTCTGATCTAGCCCCTAGAACTTTAGAAAATCATATAAATTCATTTAAAAATCAGTTTTAGCCCCTGGACTTAATAAAAATTAGGAAAATCCCTCTGTTATGTGTAGTTAGACCCATGGAAATTCCTAAAATAATATAATAGACCCTGTAGTGGGGTGAGTTTACCTTTTTAACCCGATATGATATTAAATTTAGGAATTTGAATATGTGATTAGTATTTAAAATTTAAATGATGGGACAAACACATTGTAAATTCAAATTAAAAACTTTCCTAGTACATGGAAAACTTTGGAGTGAGATAAAAATAGATTTTTGGCTGAAATGAATCTGTCTAATTGATTATTCACATTTATTAGTTATAGGGACACATTTTTAAGTAGAGAATAATTCTGAAAATTAGTAAAATAAATGTAAAATAGTTCACATCAGAGGAGAAGCTCAAAAATATATTATTTATTATTTTAGACCCAAAACCTATTCTGTTTAAATGAGGTGTCTTACTATTTTCATAATAAAGTTCATATTTAGGCATAGGAAATAAATCTGAAAATATAGCAAGCTAGGTATAAATAACTAGGAAATGATAAATGAAGTTTCTAAAAACCAAAGAATTCAGTTTAGGATTGGTAGAAGGTCTGAAGACACATATGGAGTAGGAAAATACCTTTCATGCATACTTGGTAGCTAAAATGTGTATCAATTAAATATAAGGGATTTATTTATATTAGAAATTCATATATAGTATACCAACATAAATATGACTACAAAGGTAGAAATCATATGCACATGTTTAAAAGTGCATGTAAGCCCAAAAATCAACACACATAGAGTAACCACAACACATAGGAATGGGAATGGCTTTCATAAATGTGAATGTGTGGTTTGTATGAAGTGGAAGTGTGAACTCTGTCTTATGGATTGTTATTTTCTTTTGCTATGTGTGATGATATGAGTAGAACCTGCACCAGAGCAAGTTCTTCCTTTTCAAGATCAGGACTATCCATTCCCAGAGCAGCAGGAAGAAGGCAAGTGTCCTTGACAACTTTGATCCTATGTTAGGATGTGTAGATAGAATTATTTGCATTGTTTAATGAAATATGAAACCCATACTCGGAAGTTTCCTTAGAATTGCATTACCTTGTTTCCTTGTAGCTTGGGTTGGGATTTATTTTATCATGTCATTTATTATTATGCATATGCTTAGCCATGCTTAGAATGGGATATTTGGGATATGAGATCATCAGTTTATCTTACCATACTCTTGAATGAGATATTGTGAGTTATGTGGAGGTAGGGATCAAGGCAAGTTGGATGTTTTGGTTGTGTGCTGGGTGCACGAGACTCGGGTTTGTGTTTAGTACTTGCCTGGATCCTAAGGACCGGTTCATGGAGCATGTAACCTGGCTTCACCGTGCCAACCACATGCTGAGATGGGGCAGCTTGGCCAATTAATTAGGTGTATCCCCGGCGTAGTATGGGTGTGTTGGATGGTGCGGGGAATAGGTGTCAGCTGGACTACCATATGAACCGCAAGGCTCAAGAGGGGGCCACTGCAGCGGGGTTGGAGCCTCTTGTATGCTGTTAGGGATGAAACCTCAGTGGGTCCATGCTCGTCGGGAATCCCTTTGTAAAGGCTTTGTAGTGATCTCCTGGCTACACACCTGGGATGTGTGAATGTGGTTCGTAGCCACTGGCATAATGGAGGTTCTTTTAGTCCACCCGGCAACGGGGGATGAAATCACTACATGTGGGTACAGTGGTGCAAACTCTGCAGAGTCAAAACTGTCATGACAGCCGTGCTCACGGTCAAGAGCGGCTTGGACTTATTCATGATTAGAAGATTGATGGTTTTGGAAGTTGTGGATGTTAAGCGGGGAGCTTAACATTGGAAATGATGTTATGGTTATTTGATTATGATGATTGGATGGGAGATTGGGACCATTTCACCTGTGTAGTAATGTAGGTGCTTAATAAGATAAGGTGATAGGTATTAATTGCGTAGTGCTTTAACCATGAGTTCAACCTCCCCTTGTTCTAGCCATGCATGACATAACTTTCCCACACTTGCTGAGTACCATCGGTACAACCTTGCATATTTGTTGGTTTATATTGCTGCTCAGGTCAAGATAATGAGGTGGTGTATAATGACCAAGACTTTGGACCCGAAGAAGGTTTCTAGGTTCATGGAGACCCCCGGACAACGCCTGTGACGGAGCCCTCAAGAATAATATTCCGCTGCTAGTTTATTTACTTGTGATGAACCTATTATTGTCGATCGATACATTTGCTATGTAAGACTTATTTATATTCGACACCTGGCTTGTAATAAATGATGCTTCACTATTTGTCATCACATGTATGAGAAAATGATCCTGGCATACATGTGATATTCACTTGGTTGTTCTTCGGAAAAACCGGGTGTGACAGAATAAATAGTGTTTAAGTACTTTATTACAATGACTCAATGTCTCACTCATGAAACTCTAACTTATTCTTGCAGCGGAAGTCTCTAAACGACAGCGGAATATCAATAAAGGCAGCAGGCTCCATCTTCAACTCCACAGGCATGTTGACGGTAGTTCGCACGCCTAGTATTCCACATGGTCCTCGAAGTACTCTTCTCCTGTTGCTGATGTTTGTGTGATAATGCAAGGGTGAGTACATGTCGTACTCAGCAAGTGCGGGAAAAGTATGACATGTAGCTTACAACAAGGTAGGGAATAAAAAGGCTCATTGCACCAAGCAAATTTTATTTCACAAATATGGTAAAAACAGCTACTATTCCTAGGTGAAATTTATCCCATCATAATCAAGTAATTCAGCAACATTCTGTCACCATAATTCATCATTTATCAAGTCTCATCCAGCCATTAATCTTTCTCAAGTTCATCTCATACTGATAAATATTCATAACCATCCCATATTCATATAACCGAAACCAAACTCATTTCATGACTCAAAACAGTACCAAAACCAATCCAGAAGACCATACCATAACCATACCGAATAACCATCCCAAGTTTTCCCACTAATCATGGAAGTTGGCCAGGTGCTTGTGACCGGAAGCACGGCTATCATGATAGTTTTACACTCTGCAGAGGTGGCACCACTTTACCCACAAGTTCGTGATTTCGTCACCCGTCGGCGACTGCAGAACCTCCATTATACCAGTACACAACCATCGGTGTATGGCCAAGAGATCACAAAATAGCCTTTACAAAGGGGCTACTAGATGTATGGACTCACTGAGGTTTCACCGGCAGGCTCGAATCACCATTCTCCCATCCACGGGCCCCCTCTTGTGCCATGCAGTTCCCAGGGCAGTCCTCCTTGACTCCCATTCCCCGCGCCATCCACGGTCTATAACAAGCTAGCAACACACTTAATTAATCAGCTAAGCCGCACCCATACTTGGCCTTGTGGTGACACTGTTTTCCTGGCATATTCTCGCATGAACCGGTCCTTAGATCTACGGCAAGTACCACCATCTCATCCAGCAACATTCATGAAACAAGCTTGCCTAGATCTCCACGATTCGATGCCCATTAACATCATCAAGATCTCATCATTATTCATATCAGTGCAGTAGCTAGACATGTTTTATTTCAGCTTCCCGTATCCCGTGAATTAAGCGAAGCAAAAAGGAAAAACGACCATATCCGACTCATCAATTTTCCCAACGACAAGGATGGTTAACAAAACTAGTAAACTCCTATAAAAGGGTGTCCCATCAAGTTGACTCAAGCATATGAGTTTTCGCAAACAAAACAGTTTCAAAACATGGGATCAATATGGTCAAGGGGCACTTGCCTTGCTCCCGTGGTTCTTGTTGTTCGAGCGTCCCGAAGTCTTGGTGCTGTAGTTCCTCGTAGATGGCCTCTTGAGCTTGTTCTTCTACTCACGATTACACATATACAAAATTTACAGCAATCAATCATCATGCACAAACTTTACTCAAGATGCAACGGGGTAGATGAATGCAAATCCTATGGTGCTGTTTTATTAAACCAGTTTGTACGTGTTCTTGCATGTTTTAATGGGCTTTCATGGGGTTTTATGATGAACAAGAGTGTAGAGATCAAGTGTGGATGTGGTGATGATCTTGACTCAAGATCTAGATCAATTCCACCATCAAAAACCGATCAAAACGCGATCTGTCCACATGTAAAAGTTTCTGCTCAAAGGGGGCAAAGAAAACGGATGCGTAGAAACAGCGGCAACATCGTAAGATGGGTAATGGTGACCTACCTCACTTCCTTTTTGGTGGCAGGGCCTTCCTCCTAGCAATGGCAGCAGTGGGGAGTTTTTCCATGGAAGATTAGGGCAGGACAGATCATCGGGCTTCTTCTCCGGCGACGGCGGGGCTCGACGGCGGCCGAATTCCGGCAAGGGGGGGGGGACTTGGAAACTTGGCAGCAAGGAAGGGGGCTTAGCAGCAGGGGGACGACCAAAAGAGAGAGGGGTCGGCCAAGGGTGTGGGGGTTATATTTATAAGGGGAAAAGAAGAGTCCTACTCCAATTGGAGCTCATATAAGAGTCCTATTAGATTTTTTTTGGATCTTAACAAACTTATCTCTTGTGGTGCGGCAGCCTTGGGGATTTTATCCCCAAATTGTGGGGAAAATTCCCCTTTTTGGAAATAGGGGAATTTAGAAATTTTGGGGGAAATTTGGGAGTGGCTCATTTCAGCTATCTTTTCCCATTCCTCACCATTTCTATGTCACTTGCTCCATTTCTACATCCCCCTCTCCGTTTCTATGTCCCATTCTCCATTTCTACATTCCCCTATTGTGACACCCTCATTTTCGTGTTCTGCCCATGTATTCATGTAGAAAACACTTTTAAAATAAGTTGAAAATGAGAAAGAGTCAAAAAGTTAGCCAAAAGTAGCAAATTCCAGTGTACAGAGAGCACCGAAGACAACTCCCACGGCTCGCTGGCCACGTGGCGTGTTCGGAGCTCATCTCCACAGATGGGGAGAGGTCCGCCGCTAAATTGGCTACGTGGCAGGCTGGCTCATCCCCGCAAAAGCGGGAGAGGTCCGACCCCGTGGGGCACGTGTTGCCCCTGGAGCTAGCCTCTGCAGAGGAGCAAGGCCAGTCCCGAAGGACACGTGTCGGCTGCGGAGCTAGTCACCGCGGAAAAGAGACGACCAGCTGCGCGGGACACATGTCGCTCTAGGAACTCACCTCCGAGAGGTTCGGTCCCTCCAGACACGTGTCAACCACGGAGCTCACCTCCGGGAGGTCCGTCACTGTTGGACACATGTCAACCTCGGAGCTTGTCTCTGAGGAGAAAGGAAGTCTGGCGCTGCTAGGTCACGTGGCAATATCGGAGCTCACCTCCGAAGAGAGGGGAGGTCCGGAACTGACACGTGGCGTTCGCGGAGCTCGTCTCTGAATAGAGAGGAGGTCCCGACCCGCCAGGATACGTGGCGCACGTGGAGCCTGCCTCTGAGAAAGAGGGAGGTCTCGCTCGCCTAACACGCGGCACAACCGGAGCTTGTCTCTGCGGAAAAAGGGAGCCGGGTTCCCGCAGGACACGTGGAGCTTCCAGAGCTCATCACCGTGGAGGTAACGAGTTCTGAAGCGGTTTTGCTTCTGTACGCGTGGGAATATCGGTACGGGAGGAAACCGACATGAATTCCACAATGTTACCGCACCAAATCAACTAAATATAAGTTGTTAAGATTCAACAACAATTTGAATAGGACTCTTATTCGAAATACAATCAGATTAGGATTCTTCTCTTCCCGATTATAAATAGAACCCAGAACCTTTGGCCGAAACCACGAACTTCTTTTCCACCTCCTGAGACGACAACTTAGAGCCCTAGCCCCAGCTCGCCGAGTAAACCCTTCGCCGGAGTTCAGTCGCGAGACATCGCCGGAAGAGAGCCCCAACGATCTGTCTTGATAGGAGAAGGACCCCGAGACTAAGGTGAACGTAAGGTAGGTCTGCAATACCACCTTACGACATCATCGCGTTTTTCTTTCCATCTGTTCCTTGATTTCTTTCGAACAGAAGATTTTTCGTGGATACATCACGTTTTGTCGGTTTGATCTAAAGTCAAGATCATCGCCATGTCCACATTTGATCCGAACACCTCTGTTCAACATAAAACCCATGCAAGCCATGCAAGAACACGTACAAACTGATCTAATAAAAACTGATCATAGGATAGCATACATATGCATCAGTTCTCGGTTCCGTGGTTTTTCCACGAAATTGAGGGCGTCAGAGATTGGTATCAGAGCCATGGGTTGACGGTAGGTTAAATGCTTAGATAGAAGTCACAAGTTAGTATCAGGCACATATTGGTATCAACCTGCCACGGGTAGATCGTAGATCACACAACCTAGATAGGTCACAGATTGATATTAAAGCCGCCATGCCTAGTGACAGATTGGTAACTGAGCCACGTTGACTGTAGGACGCACCCTAGTAACAGCTTGGTATTAGAAGCCACGACCATAGGATGCAAGCCTAGGATGCATAGATTGGCATTGGAACTACCTTGATATAGGATACAAGACTAGGAGAAGCCGTAGTTGGATCATAGATTGACATCACCGCAAGCCATATAGGACCCCCCATTGAATAAGCCTTGAATAGGAGTTGTGTGAGCCCTTGTGATAATTGTTTGTGATTGTGTGCTTAGTGTGAGTTGTGGGACGTCTCAAGCGTTGTCCGTATCCACACATAAGTAGAAAATAGGTGTGAGATGCCTCGGCACTTGTTCACATCCTCATATGGGCTAATATATATAGTCCAATCCACCTTGATGCATATAGTTAGGGGATCCATCTAACCTTCTTGTGACACCCTCATTCCTGGTGTCAGCAAATATTCATGTTTTATGAAGATAAAACATTTTAAGAAGAAGTAGGAACAGAGAAAAATATCAAAAGGATAGCCAATAAGAGCCGAATCCAGTTCACCGAGAGCGCCGAAGACAACTTACCACGGCCGCTGGCCACGTGGCATGTTCGGAGCTCATCCCTGCGAAATGGGGAGAGGTCCACCGCCAAACTGGCTACGTGGCAGGCTCGGGGCTCATCTCCGCCAAAGGGGAGAGGTCCGACCCTGTGGGACACGTGTTGCCCTTGGAGCTAGCCTCTGCGGAAGAAGCAAAGGAATTTCTGCAGGACACATGTCACCTTCGGAGCTAGTCACCACGGAAATCAGAGGACCCGTCGCGCGGGATACGTGTCGATCTCGGAGCTCAACTCTGAGAGGTCCGGTTCTATCGGACGCGTGTCGTCACCGGAGCTTATCTCCAGGAGGTCCGTCGCTGTTGGACACGTGTTAACCTCGGAGCTCGTCTCTGAGAAGAGAGGAAAGGTCCGTCACTGATACGTGGCGTGTGCGGAGCCACCTCCAAATAAGAGAGGAGGTCCCGACCGCCAGGATACGTGGCGCACGCGGAGCTCACCTCCGAAGGAGAGGGAAGTCTTGCTCACTTGACACGCGGCACAACAGGAGCTCGTCCCTGTGGAGAGGGAGAGACCAGGACCCGGTGGACACGTGGAGCCTCCAGAGCTAATCTCCGAGGAGGTAACGAGTTCTAGGAACAGTTTTTGGATTTTGTACGCGTAGAAATACCGGAACAGAAACCGATCTGAATTCCACAATGATACTGCACCAAATCAACTAAAGATAAGTTGTAGGATTCGACGACAAATTTGAAAAGGACTCTTATTCGGGATACAATCAGATTAGGACTCTTCTCTTCCCAATTATAAATAGAACCCAGAACCTCTGGCCGAAACCACAAACTTCTTTTCTAACTCCTGAGACGACGACTTAGAGCCCTAGTCCCAACCTGCCGAGTAAACCATCGCCGGAGTGCAGCAAGGAAGATCGCCGAAGGAAATCCCAACGATCTGAGGAGGACCTCGAGACCTAGAAGAACGTAAGGTAAGTCTCCAATACCACCTTACGACATCGTGGTGTTTTCTTTGCATCTGTTCTTTGATTCCTTTAGAACAAAAGCCTTCTCGTGGACAGATCACTTGATGATCAGGTTGATCTAAAGACAAGATCATCGCCACGTCCACCTTTGATCTAAACACCTCTGTTCATCATAAAATCCATGCAAGCCATGCAAGAACACGTATAAACCAATCTAATAAACTAATCATAGGATAGCATGCATATGCATCATCGCATCTAGTTTAAGGTTTGTGCATGATATTGATTGTTGTGAATCTTGTATGCACGTGATCCTACATAGCAGGACAAGCTCAGGGAGCTGTCTACGATGAGCTGCAGCAACAAGGTTTTGAGATCCAAGGACAACCGGAACCGCAAGAATGAGGCAAGTGCTCCTTGACCATATTGATCCTATGTTTTAGGTGAAACTATTTTGTTTTATGAAAAGGTGTGCGTGCTGAGTCAAACATGATGGGAAACCCTTTTATAGTAGTTTACTAGTTTTGGTTAAACCACCCTTGTCGCCAGGGAAGTTCATGAGTCGGGTATGGTTTTTGCTTTTATGCTTTGCTGAGTCGATTTGATTGGGAAGCGAGATAGATGTGTCTAGCTAACTGCACTCGTAATGATAATGAGAAAACTGATGATGTTAATGAACATGGATCGGAGGGAGATCTAGGCAAGTCTGGGTTTGTCAATGACATAGCATGAGATGGTGGTTTACTTGTCGTAGATCTAAGGACCGGTTCATGCATGCACATGCCAGGATAACAGTGCCACCACAAGGCCAAGTATGGGTGCGGCTTAGCTGAGTAATTAGGTAAGTTGCTAGAGTGTTATGGACTGTGGAAGGTGTGGGGAATGGGAGTCGAGTGAGGATGGCCCTGGGAACTGCATGGCACAAGAGGGGGCCCGTGGGTAGGAGAATTGAAGATTCTAGCCTGCCGGTGAAACCTTAGTGAGTCCATACATCTAGTAACCCCTTTGTAAAGGCTATTTTGTGATCTCTTGATCATACACCAACGGTTGTGTACTGGTATAATGGAGGTTATGCAGTCGCCAACGGGTGACAAAATCACAAACTTGTGGGTAAAGAGGTGCAAACTCTGCAGGGTTCTTAAAACTATCATGATAGCCAAGCTTACGGTCACGAGCGCCTGGCCAACTGCCATGATTAGTTGGGATGGTTAATTCGGATGGTTATTGGTTATGGTTTTTGGATGGTTTGGTTATGGTTTGGTTTTGGGACTGTTGAGTCCGGGTGATAAGAAGGGTTGCATAACTGTTGAGTCATGGCAACGAGATTGGTTTCGGTGGGAGACGAAATTGTTTTATGAGATGACATGGTAGCGAATACAGGATGGTATTCGTGAGACGGTAGCGAATACGAGGAGGTATTCATGAGCGAGAATGAGGTTGATTGATTACTGGTTATGAACATGACAGAGGTATGATTGGTATTTTAATACATCTTGGGATTACATTCACTTAAAGATAAGTCGCTGTTTTATCGTGCTTTTGATAAGTAACTTTGTTTTTCTGCAAATGATCCTTTCTATACCTACCTTGCTATGAGCTACATATCATGTTTTTCCCGCACTTGCTGAGTACATCATTGTACTCAAACTTGCATCATTATTTCATCATCAGCAGCAGGAGAAGACTACTATGAAGACCAAATGGAGCATTAGGTGTGTGATCTGTTCTCAACCTTGCCCGTGGGGATGAGATAGAGATGAAGACCTTACTGCTTAGATTTGCTTCCGCATTAGTTAAATTGCTTCCGCATTAGAATAAAGACTTCCGCTGAAATAAAGACTTCCTCTGTGAGCATGAGTCCAAGACTCATGAGATATTGTAATTAACTCTGTTATTTGTGGTAATATATAATCTGAATTCAGTTTGTGGAACATATGTGTATGTGTGATGAACATCCTGGGCACACATATGCATTAGTTCTCGGTTCCGTGGTTTTCCACAGAATTGAGGGCGTCTCACTTCTAACCTCTATTCTATTTCGTTCTCTCTCACAGATGGTGAGAGGAAACGCCGGCCGCCAAGGAAGGAACGTCCGTGGCAACCAAGAGGATGGCCACGATGAAGTTCGTGTTAACCCCGGAGCTGGTGAGAACAACCTGGAACGGTTGATGGCCATGCAGAATCAACTTATGCGAACCATGATCCAAACTTTGGGTCAGTTGCAGGCCAACATCAACAACCCCGTTCCGGCACCACCGCCACCACCACCGCCACCACCGCCAGCTCATAACAGACTGGGAGAGTTCATGAGGACTCGACCACCTACCTTTGCTCAAGCTAACGACCCCATGGAGGCCGACGACTGGTTGAAATCCATGGAGAAGAAGCTTGCCATAGTGCAGTGCAATGACCGAGAGAAGGTTCTTTTTGCGTCGCACCAACTCATGGGAGCTGCCGCTGACTGGTGGGTTGCCCTGTGCAACGCTCATGTCGACCCCGAGACGATCACTTGGACTGAGTTCAAGGGGAGTTTCCGCTCTCATTACATCCCTGCTGGTGTAATGATGCTCAAGAGACAGGAGTTTCAAGGTCTCTGCCATGGGCAGAAAAGCGTGAATGAGTATCTCAACAAGTTCACGCAACTGTTCTGGTACGCCCCCGAAGATGTCAACTCGGACCAACGGAAGCAGTACCTGTTCATGAGAGGGTTGAACAATGAGATCCAGGTTCAGCTCCTCAAAAATGACTACGCGAGCTTCCAGAAGCTGGTTGACAAGGCTATAGTGGTTGAAAGCAAGATACGAGAGATCGAGCGAGAGGGCAAGAGGAAGATGCCATACCAGCCACAAGGGAGCAATGTACGACCTCGGTACTGTGGGGACCGCCCCGTGGTTTACCCACTCCAGGATCGCATAGGGTGGTGCCGTGCGATGCGACACCCAACAGCACACACGAAAAGAATTAAGAACAACATACAAACTTTTATTTGATATAAAACAGCGGAAGTCTTTTACAAAACTTAATTAACAGCAGAAGTATTATACATAGATGGCCTCTCATCCTAACTATGCACAAGTGCAGCCGTCCAGCCCGGGGACGCTACACACTAGCAGCAAGTAACCGGAGATCACAGTGGCGTGCAGGGCTCCAGCTCGGCCGTGTACCCCGACAGGGGCATCGCCTCGTCCTCGGAACCTTCCTCATAACTCTCACCTGCACACAGCTCAAATATTGCAACCGTGAGCACGAAGGCTCAGCAAGTCTTAACCGACAACCCTAGGCATGAAACTCTACATGCAAGGATGTATAAGGTAGGAAACGGGCTTTGCAATAAAGACACGCCTACATGTGGATCCTTACTTTCAGTTTTATAGCAACAGTTTAATGAGCCTTAGGCAGCCCTCACATCGGGAGTCCACAATCAAACAAGAAACGCTTTCCTCCGATGTGGCGATGCCAAAAGTGGAATATAAACTTAATTAGCTCTATAACTACAGCATACAAGGTTTCAAGACATTATTAGTTCAATACAGCATATTCAGTTGGCTTATTTCACTTCTTACTATGTCATAGCACAGTGAACAAGAAGGTACTCAAATAACCGCGAGGGATGGTGATTGCAATCAAGACACACCCCGATAACACATCACATACATCCACTTTCAGAAGCGTGCTTCCACACCCCTTCCTACTCTGTTGTATGCAACAACCTTTCAAAGGCAACCCAAATGCCAAACCGGTCCATCCGTAACGGGAAGGAGGTCCCCGCGTGGAGCGTGACTGTGCCCACCAGCAGATTTACACCTTGCTACCCTCAACCCACTCCTATTTACGGTTGGGTAAGCCTCGGCACCAAGGTTAACCAATTACATCGGTTTCCTGGTTCACATATGCCAGTATGCATCCGGTGCTGTTCGATTCTTGTCCAACAGGGCTGCACACGGATGGTCCTCAATCGACACCAACAGGGCTACGCACGTGAGACCTCTGTCCACTGCATCCTCCCCCCCCTGCTCGGTCTCATTTTTATAACTTAAGCCATTTTCTACCTCTTCTCATACCGGGTGATAAGTACTATATCGCGAGTAGCTTCCAACCACTCGACTTCTCCGAGATCCTATACATTAGCATGGCATTCTCTACTCGTCGAGTTTGTAAACTACCCAACCTTTTATAGGATTTAAAAGGCTATGCAAGTGGGGTTTCAATCACCCTAACTCTAATGCTAACATTCACCCTAGACATAAGTGATACAAATAAAAAGCTTTATAAAAGGTACTTAAGTGCAAACCGGGGCTTGCCTGGTTGCGAGTTAAAGGGGAAGTCAGCTTCTGGTGGGAGGACGTCCAAAGGCTCCGGTGCGTCCTCAACTTCGGTCACTATTATGAAATGTAACAAAATACATGTATAAGTGTTAAGGACTTATAAGAAGTAAACTTCTACTCATAGCTACTGCTATTTAGGATCCTTAATTGGCTTTAGGATTTTGGCAGTGGATACTAGACTCTCTAAGAATGATCTGAGCAAAATTTGTAGAAATGTCATTGCACAATGTAGTCTCCAAAATTCCTACAAGTACAAGGTTTCTCTGAATTTTGAGCCCAAATAAGGAGCTTTGACATAGCTAACAGTGGAAGACCTGATTAGGGTAAGTCTCCATGGTTGTAACAAAATTTGTTTCACCATTTTTGGAGCTACCAACAGAGAGATATGAATTTTTGAAGTTGGATAGGAGTTCTGAAAAAGTTTCTGTTTAAATTTGAATTTTCAAATAAATGCTGAACTTTGGAAGATAATTTGACCTAGCAAATGAACTCCAATGAAGCTCAAATTTTTACTGGAGATCAGCTACTATGAAAAGGATTATCTGCCCAAATTTAGGAATATTTCATAAAGAATTGCTCCTGTAATAAATCCCTAAATGATTTACTAAAAACAATTCTACAGAAATTCCTGGGCATTTTCATAGTATACAATTTGTTCCTCTGTGAAGTACTCCTAAGGATTCCAATAAAATTGGTCCCACATTTTTTTTGAGTTTTCTACACAAAGTTATGGGTCTCCAAAGTTTGAACTGGATTAAGAAAATCTGGAAATGTTTAAATTCTGTCTGTGGGCCCCACCGTCAGCTCTCTCTCCTTCCTCGCGCCGAACAGAGGAGCCCGCGGCGCTGCTTCGGCGAGGTTGGCGGGAAGGGCTTTCCCGGCCATCTCCCGGGCCCAAACTGGCCGCTCCTCCATTATTGACCGTGCTGAACACTCTGGGAGGGTTGCCGGCAGCCGTAGCTCACCGGAGACCAACGTTCACCGGTGAAAGAAAGGTTTTGAACTCCGGCGAGGTCGGGAACCCTCATCCCTCCACCAAATGATCGGTTCTCAGGCTCTAGAGCACCCGTGGAAGATGTAGAAGCTCGACAGGGAGCCTAAACTGATCGAGGATCGCTGTAACCCTATCGGCACCGTGCGCCCGATGTGGTCTGGCGGTGCGCCATGGTCAAGACGTGGAAATTCTCCGTCTACACCCCATATCTAGGTCTAAGATCGAGGGAGGAAGTGCGCCAAGTAGTTAGGAAGCTTTGTGCACAGTTTGAATCAACGAGGACATGAATTAACAAAGAATTTGGCAAATTCCTACCTCGGGGTCAGTTGGTACCACCCGGGAGAAAAACCCAAAATTCTTCTGCTGTGATCAACATCCAGGGCTGAGCTTTGGGCTCGAGCAGCTGGGGTCGAGGGTGCACCGAGGGGCTAACTTGTTTTGGCGTGATATTGCTTGGGGTGAGCTTTCCATGGCGACCTCTCTCGGGTTTTCAGTGTTCACCCGAGAACCGTGGCTACTTTGCCAATTTCTGGTGCAATCGAGCTCGGGACAGGAAAGGAGAGGGGCTGGATAGCTAGAGCACTGGTGGGCGCAGCTCTTCGCTGTTGGGCGCTTGAGCAACTGAGCTCAGTGGCTGTGGCATGATCGGGAGGAAACGGCAGCGGTGTTCTGGGTGAAAGAAAGCGGCTGAGGCGCGAGTTATAGCTGAGGGATAGCGAAACAGCTCCGGTGCACCCCTTGCCGTGATCCAGCCGAGCAAACCCAGGCAGCAGGAGGTGGCGCGGTGCTCTCCCTCAGGCGTGGGTTCAACCGGGAGCTGGCGCGCTCCCGCTGTTCGACCGCCGTCGGCTGAGGCGGCAGCACTTGTGTGTGACTGACATGTGGGTCCCACCACCTCAAATTGTTATCCAATTACCACTGATATTTTTACCCCAGCTACTCAGAATTAAATTCCATACTTCCACCCCAAGTCATGGTTTAAACTTTCTGAATTCAAATAGTTCGAATTTGGGTGTGAAGTTTGAATTGGGTTTGGTCATTTGAATTTGAAATGGAATTTGAATTCTCCATTTTGTATAGTTCCAAAAACATAGCAAACCAACTCCAAAGTTTCTAATTTTTGGCATGGCTGCTAATTCAAATGTGGAGAACACATTTGTGGAACCAAATTTGCAAATTGAGTGAATTAGAATTTGAAACTGAATTTGAAATTCAGATTAGAGGGCTTCTCCTTTTAATCCCAAACAAATATTGAAACTCCTCCAAATGAGCTGAAATTTGGAAGGGTGAATATTTTGACTATGAAGATCCAAGTTATGAATTTAGATCTCCATGTTTCGAAGTTTTTGGGAAGTCTAAATCCTCACTTTGAACTTACACCGTTATAATTCAAAGTTTTAATTCCCCTCATTTTTCCTAAGTGTACATGAGCTGAATTTTTCTTGCTACCACTTTTTTGGGGATTTTACATCCCTCCCCCCTTAAAAAGAATCTCGTCCTGAGATTCCAAAAGAAATGCAAAGTGGGAAAACTTTACCAGGTATACGATGATAGCAAGTCCAGATAATATGTCCGGAGATAGTCCTCGCTTTCCCATGTCGCCTCATCAGCGGTATGGTTACTCCACAAGACCTTGTAGAACCATAAGATCCGGTTTCTTGTGGCGTGAGTCTTTTCATCGATAATCCGGATTGGATACTCCGTGTACGTGAGGTACGGTTGAAGAACTTCTATGTCTTTAGTGCGGATTTCAGCGGAGGGTTTGAGGCACTTCCTCAGCTGAGAGATGTGGAAGACATTGTGAATTCCTGCGAGCGACGCCGGTAAATCCAATCAATAGGCCACGGGTCCGCATCTTTCAATGACGGCGAACGGACAAATGAACCGCGGCGCAAGTTTACCCTTCACTCCGAAACGGTGAACTCCCTTCACCGGAGACACACGGACATAAACATGGTCCCCGATGTCGAAGTGGAGAGGGTGGCGTATTATATCCGCATAGCTCCTCTGACGAGATTGAGCATCCTTGAGATTGGCTTGTATTACTCGCACTCGTTCTTCAGCCTCACTCACAAGTTTGATGCCGTAGATAACTCGCTCGCCGGACTCGCACCAGTTGAGAGGTGTGCGACATTTCCGGCCATAGAGAGCTTTATGCGGCGCCATCTTGATGCTAGCTTGATAGCCATTGTTGTAAGAAAACTCCGCCAACGGCAAATGATCGTCCCAATTCATGCCGTGGTGGATGGCACAAGCCCGTAGCATGTCTTCAAGCACTTGATTCACCCGTTCAGTTTGACCATCCGTCTGCGGGTGATACGCGGAGCTTCGGATCAGTTTGGTCCCCAATGATGCATGCAGCTGTTCCCAAAACCGAGAGACGAACAGCGCACCGCGATCTGAAATAATGGAGCGGGGGACACAGTGCAAGCACAAGATCTTTGCAATGTACAACTCTACATATTGCTTGGCCACGTACTTTGTATGTACGGGAATAAAATGAGCCGACTTGGTTACTCGATCGACTATCACCCAAATCGAGTCATGTTTGTGAGACGTGAGAGGTAAACCAACAATGAAGTCCATGCTTATATACTCCCACTTCCACGCCGAAATGCTCAATGGTTGCAGCTGTCCGGCTTTACGCATATGGTCGGCTTTCACTCACCGACACATATCACATTCGGATACGTACTTCGTGATTTCTCTTTTCATTCGTGTCCACCAAAACCTGGTTTTCAGATCCTGGTACATCTTGTTGCTTCCCGGATTAATAGAATACTTGGACAAATGAGATTCATCCAAGATTTTCTTCTGAAGCTTCATGTCACGGGGTACCACTATACAGTCTTTAAACCATAGAGTGTCGTGTTCATCTCTTCAGAAGCATTTCATTTCGCCGTTCTTCATCCTTCTCCGAATGTGCGACATCCCCATGTCTTTCTTCTGAGCTTCCATAATCTCCTCTCTTATGGTCGGGATGAGAGCAAGATTATATAACGCCCCATATGGAACCAAGTACAGACTTGGGTCCTCCTCTTCAGGTGGGGTAATGGACAGATTCTTGACATGAGATTTGCGGCTTAAGGCGTCGGCAACCATGTTTGCCTTCCCGGGATGGTAGTGAATCTCTATCTCATAGTCTTTGATCAACTCTAACCATCTCCGTTGCCGCATATTCAACTCCTTTTGAGTGATTATATATTTCAGACTTTTGTGGTCGGTGTAGAGGTGTACTAAGTTCCCAAGCAAATAGTGCCACCACATTTTCAATGCCAAAACCACAGCAGCGAGCTCAAGATCATGAGTCGGATAGTGCTGCTCGTGGTTACGAAGTTGACGTGAGCCATAGGCGACCACTCTTCCTCCTTGCATCAATACACAGTCAAGCCCGATGCCGGACGCATCACAATATACGTCGAAGGGCTTGGTTGTATCCGGTTGAGCTAACACCGGGGCTGTTGTAAGATGCTTCACTAATGCTTGGAAAGCTTCTTCACAAGCTGAGCTCATAACATATTTGATGCCCTTCTTCAACAGTTCAGTCATCGGCTTAGCAAGCTTGGAGAAGTTCGGTATGAATCTCCGGTAATATCCTGCTAACCCGAGGAAACTCCTGACTTCGTGGACTGATGTGGGGGATTTCCATTTCAGCACTTGTTTGATTTTTCTTGGATCAACTGCAATGCCTTCTGCAGAAATAATGTGACCAAGGAATGGCACTTGGCTGATTCAAAACTCGCATTTGCTGAACTTGGCATAAAGTTTATGGTCTCCCAGTCGTTGAAGCACGATATGCAAGTGTTTGGTGTGTTCCTCTTCAGACTTCGAGTAAACCAAGATGTCATCTATGAACACCACCACAAACTTGTCCAACTCCGGCATGAACACTGAGTTCATGAGATACATGAAGTGTGCCAGGGCGTTGGTGAGACCAAAGGACATGACGAGGTATTCATACAACCCATATTTCGTCGAGAAGGCCATCTTCGGAATATCCTCTGCTCAGATCATGATTTGGTGATATCCGGAGCGAAGATCCATCTTCGAAAATACACTCGCACCCACAAGTTGATCGAAGAGAATATCGATGCGGGGCAGTGGATATTTTTTCTTGATGGTGACGGCGTTGAGAGGTCGGTAGTCCACAGACAACCTCAAGGTTTCATCCTTCTTCTTCACAAACAGCGCCGAGCATCTCCATGGCGAGGAACTCGGTCGAATGAAACCCTTCTTCATTAGATCGTTGAGCTGCTCCTTCAGTTCAGCCAGCTCGTTCGGAGCCATCTTGTACGGTCTCCGTGAGATCGGTGTCGTCCCAGGTACAAGTTCAATCTTGAACTCGACATCTCTTTCGGGGGGCATGCCCGGAAGATCATCTGGAAAGACATCCGGGAATTCACGGACCACACGGATATTCTCAAGTTTTATGGCTTCCGTGTTATATGTGGCTGGAGCTTCTTGAACCAAATGGTCAAGAATAAGAACATGTGGTTCATAAAGTGGAGAGTTTAAACGAACCACACGTGGAATGATGTCAAGAACAGCACCATGGCAATGTATCCATGACATTCCTAAAATGACATCAAGTTTTTGACTCTCTAACATGATTAGAGAAGTCGGATATAGATTTCCACCCAACTGTAATGGTGCCGTATAGACCATTCTATCATCTGTTATTTTCCCACCCGGAGAACATATCAAGTATGAATTATTTGTGGGAATGATAGGCAAATGAATATTAATAACATAAGACTGACTTATGAAATTATGGGTGGCACCGGAGTAAAAAAGTATGACTACGGGATGATCTAAATAGGAGAACGTACCTGCGAGGACGGGTTCGCCTTCCGGCACGTCTTCGATGGCTAAGTGGTGGACGTTGCCGGGTTTTGGTGCTGGTTTCTTGGGCTGATTACGGGGCTGATTAGCACCCTGGTACGGTGCTGCACCCCTACCCTGTCGCGGCTCGGGGTAGTCCCTTGAAATATGCCCGACACGGCCACACGTGTAGCACGTGTAAGGTGTCGGGGTCCCGCCGACTTGAGGACGGAATCCCGGTGCACGTTGCTGAAACTGAGGCGCACGCGGGACTATCCTTTGCTGCTGCTGTTGCTGTGGTGGATACGTTGGTCGGAAGCCCGGCGCATTATATTGTCGACCGAGAAACTGAGGCGGTCGCACCGGTGGCTGCCATATCTGACCGGATGGTGAGCGATACACCACACGGTATTTTTGTGGCGTCCCACCACTGCTGCTCATCAGCACGCTGCGTTTCCTCTTGTCAGAACCGCGCTCGCGCTGAGCATTCTCTTGTAGAATCCCGGCATTAACTAGGTCGTTGAATGTGCCGCGATTGCTTTGGGCGAGATGGACCTTCATCTTTGAATTCAGGCCCCGGAAGAACGCATTTCACTTGTCGCCTTCCGTTCCCACAAACCCTGGCGCATACTGCGCCAGCCGGTTGAATAACCTGGAGTACTCATGAGCACACCTCTCGCCTTGTTTCAGCACCCGGAACTCCTGGAGCTTCCTCTCCATAACACCGGGAGGTATGTGATAGGCGCGGAACGCCTCCCGGAACTCCATCCATGTGACGGCATGGCCAGCCGGTAAGGAGGCGGTGTAGTTCGCCCACCATGTACCGGCTTCTCCTTGAAGCTGTTGCGCTGCTTACAGCACCTTCTAGTGTTCGGTGCATCGAAGCAGCCCAAACTTCGCCTCCAGAGTGCGGATAAAGCTGTCTGCCTCCAAAGGCTCTTCGGCCTCCGTAAAGACCGGTGGATGGGTCGCCAGGAATTCTGAATTAGAACTTTGTTGGTGCTGGCGCTGCCCATTGTCTGGGCGTCCTCCCTGATGGGACGCATTCTGCTGCACCAACATCCGCAGCAGCTCGGTTTGCTCATTGCGCGAGCCGAGCATTGCAGCGAGAACCTCCACAAGATTTCTTGGAAGTTCTGGCGGTGGAGGAGGTGGTTGCTGCTGCGTCATGGTTTTCTCCGGAGGTGGAGACTCGTCACTACGAACTTGGCTCGGACCTCCCTCCTCTTGCGTGGACTGTGTACGCACCATTCTGCATTCACATCGTTCAAATGACAGCACATGTTGGTTTAGTTTATCCAGTCTATACAATAGTTGCGAGAATGGAATAAATAATGTGCATAACAATCACACATATGGATAAAGTATAAACTTTATACAACATATACATCCCTGGACCAGATCACACAATCGAGTTCCAAAGTATTGAACTTTATGGGTTAAAAGTTCATTTCGACCATCGGGTCACCACGGGATGTGAAGTGTGTTAGCATGCGTAATTCCTCTCTATTGCACTGGACCCAAACATGCACTTGCTCTAAGTGATATTGGAATGCATAAACCTTTCGACTCTAACTCGCTGTTTTACAACAGCCACTGGACGTCGAGTTGTGAAACTAAGTGTTTTAGTTGAAACACTTCAACATGGTGCTCACTGTCCAGCTTCTGGTCCAGCTGACCAGTCTGGATAGTTCAACAGTTTTGACCACTATAGAGGCAAAATCTGGACTAGGGTTCAACAACAAAGTTGTAGAACATTTCCTGTACTTTCCAATGGTGTCTTGATTGACCCTTAGAAAATTTTCTACAGGAAGTTGTGGTCGAAATACAGGAAACTCCAGAGATCATTTTGGTCTGCCCTGTTTCTTGACAGTACCTACTCATCTGAGATTTTCATCCCTTTGGAGGGATATTTTGTTCTGGAGCCCTACAGAAAAGTTGTATAGGACATCAAAGCCTTTCCAGAATGGTATCCCACACCTCCATTGGTTCAACCAATCTTAAGTTATGCCCTGTTTAAGTTCAGATAAGTTTCTGCCGAAAACAGGGGAGGTTATTGCTAAGTTTTTGAGATTGAATCTATACTTCCAATTGACTCTTAGTTCAATATGGAGGTTGAATAACCCCTAAATGGAATCCTAACTTCATTTTAACTATTTTATTTGAAAAATAACCTTTTATGCAGTCTAGGTACTACATTTCCTCACCAAAGAAAAATCCTAAGCCGGTATTCCGGCATATACGTGTCAAATGGTGGAACTAAGAATGTCACTCACAAACGGTTACTAAACATCATGCACTAACGTGGTTAGTGTACCTGCAGAAAACACACAATAATTGTGCACACAAGGGTTTTTGACATTTCAGACAGTTCCATATCATAATAAAAACATACGGTCCGTATCATTGCCATACGGATCGTCCTTGAGTCAAGCCACGTCTCATGGTACATGGTCGTGTTTTCACACCACACGACGTGGAACCCGAGTAGAGCGCGAACAGGCCGTCACGGTTGGGAATCTTATTAACCCAACGGATACCACCTACTGCCTCATGACCGTTGAGGCACGCCGATGGCGAGCGCTGCGTATGGCCCTTTGAACATTGAACGTTCAAGAGTTGCATACTATCGTGTTGCTTACCACACGATGGGGTATTCTCACTTTTGCCTAAAGCACGCTGGAGATCAGCGTTTTCATATGCTCTCAGACCCATGGAGAGGTTCAGAGACTCATATTAACTACCGTGCCAAGCCACGGTATATCTTTCCAAACTATTGCTCGTATGGCGAGCTACCGCAATTGATCCTCCTGCGGTGGCGTACCTTACCTCTTACCTGACGTCGGAGTGTCGTTACAGAATGTATAACACATAAGTTAGCTTTTCCACCTTAGTAACTACTACTATCATAGACCTTATGTGGGCTTAATGACTAATCCTCACTCGACTACTCCTAAGTTTTCAAAATTAGGCTCTTTTCGAGCGTGCTATTCCCAATGCGGCTCTGATACCATGACTGTGGGGACCACCCCATGGTTTACCCACTCCAGAATCGCATAGGGTGGTGCCGTGCGATGTGGCACCCAACAGCACACACGAAAAGAATTAAGAACAACATATAAACTTTTATTTGATATAAAACAGCGGAAGTCTTTTACAAAACTTAACTAACAGCGGAAGTATTATACATAGATGGCCTCTCATCCTTACTATGCACAAGTGCAGCTGTCCAACCCGGGGACGCTACACACTAGCAGCAAGTAACCGGAGATCACGGCGGCGTGCAGGGCTCCAGCTCGGCCGTGTACCCCGACGGGGGCATCGCCTCGTCCTCGGAACCTTCCTCATAACTCTCACCTGCACACAGCTCAAACATTGCAACAGTGAGCACGATGGCTCAGCAAGTCTTAACCGACAACCCTAGGCGTGAAACTCTACATGCAAGGATGTATAAGGTAGGAAACGGGCTTTGCATAAAGACACGCCTACATGCGGATCCTTACTATCAGTTTTATAGCAACAGTTTAATGAGCACTAGGCAGCCCTCACATCGAGAGTCCACAATCAAACAACAAATGCTTTCCTCCGATGTGGTGATGCCCAAAGTGGAATATAAACTTAATTAGCTCTATAACTACAACATACAGAGTTTCAAGACATTAATAGTTGAATACAGAATATTCAGTTGGCTTATTTCACTTCTTACTACGTCACAGTGCAGTGAACAAGCGGGTACTCAAATAACCACGAGGGACGGTGATTGCAATCAAGACACACCCGGATAACACATCACATACACCCACTTTCAGAAGCGTGCTTCCACACCCCTTCCTACTCTGTTGTATGCAATAACCTTTCAAAGGCAACCCAAATGCCGAACCTGTCCACCCGTAACGGGCAGGAGGTCCCCGCGTGGAGCGTGACTGTGCACACCGGCAGATTTACACCTTGCTACCCTCAACCCACTCCTATTTACGGTTGGGTAAGCCGCGGCACCTAGGTTAACCAATTACATCGGTTTCTTGGTTCCCATATGCCAGTATGCATCCGGTACTGTTCGATACTTGTCCAGCAGGGCCGCACACGGACGGTCCTCAATCGACACCAACAGGGCTACGCACGTGAGACCTCTGCCCACTGCATCCTCCCCCCCCCCTGCTGGGTCTCATTTTCATAACTTAAGCCATTTTCTACCTCTTCTCATCCCGGGTGATAAGTACTATCTCGCGAGTAGCTTCCAACCACTCGACTTCTACCGAGATCCTATACATTAGCATGGCATTCTCTACTCATCGAGTTTGTAAACTACCCAACCCTTTATAGGATTTAAAAGGTTATGCAAGTGGGGTTTCAATCACCCTAACTCTAATGCAAACATTTACCCTAGACATAAGTGATACAAATAAAAAGCTTTATAAAAGGTACTTAAGTGCAAACCGGGGCTTGCCTGGTTGCGAGTTAAAGGGGAAGTCAGCTTCTGGTGGGAGGACGTCCAAAGGCTCCGGTGTGTCCTCAACTTCGGTCACTATTATGAAATGTAACAAAATATATGTATAAGTATTAATGACTTATAAGAAGTAAACTTCTATTCATAGCTACTGCTATTTAGGATCCTTAGTTGGCTTTAGAATTTTTACAGTGGATACTAGACTCTCTAAGAATGATCTGAGCAAAATTTGGAGAAATGTCATTGCACAATGTAGTCTCCAAAATTCCTACAAGTACAAGGTTTCTCTGAATTTTGAGCCCAAATCAGGAGCTTTGACATAGCTAACAGTGGAAGACCTGATTAGGGTAAGTCTCCATGGTTGTAACAAAATTTGTTTCACCATTTTTGGAGCTACAAACAGAGAGATGAATTTTTGAAGTTGGATAGGAGTTCTGAAAAAGTTTCTGTTTAAATTTGAATTTTCAAATAAAGGCTGAACTTTGGAAGACAATTTCACCTAGCAAATGAACTCCAATGAAGCTCAAAGTTTTACTGGAGATCAGTTACTATGAAAAGGATTATCTGCCAAAATTTGGGAATATTTCATAAAGAATTGCTCCTGTAATTAATCCCTAAAAATTTACTAAAAACAATTCTACAGAAATTCCTGGGCATTTTCATAGCATACAATTTGTTCCTCTGTGAAGTACACCTTATAAGGATTTCAATAAAATTTGTCCCACCCTTTTTGGAGTTTTCTACACAAAGTTATGGGTCTCCAAAGTTTGAACTGGATTAAGAAAATCTGGAAATGTTTAAATTCTGTCTGTGGGCCCCACCCGTCAGCTCTCTCTCCTACCTCGCCCAAACAGAGGAGTCCGCGGCGCTGCTCCGGCGAGTTTGGCGGGAAGGGATTTCTCGGCCATCTCCCGGGCCCAAACCGGCCGCTCCTCCATTATTGACCGTGCTGAACACTCTGGGAGGGTCACCGGCGGCCGTAGCTCACCGGAAACCACCGTGCACCCGTGACAGCAGGGTTTTGAACTCCGGCGAGGTCGGGAACCCTCATCCCTCCACCAAATGATTAGTTCTCAGGCTCTAGAGCACCCGTGGAAGATGTAGAAGCTCGACAGGGAGCCTAAACTGATCGAGGATCGCTGTAACCCTATCGGCACCGTGCGCCCGATGTGGTCTGGCGGTGCGCCATGGTCAAGACGTGGAATTTCTCCGTCTACACCCCATATCTAGGTCCAAGATCGAGGGAGGAAGTGCGCCAAGTAGTTAGGAAGCTTTGTGCACAGTTTGAATCAACGAGGACATGAATTAACAAAGAATTTGGCAAATTCCTACCTCGGGGTCAGTTGGTACCACCCCGGAGAAAAACCCAAAATTCTTCTGCTGTGATCAACATCCAGGGCTGAGCTTTGGGCTCGAGCAGCTGGGGTCGAGGGTGCACCGAGGGGCTGACTTGTTTTGGCGTGATATTGCTTGGGGTGAGCTGTCCACGGCGACCTCCCTCGGGTTTCCAGTGTTCACCCGAGAACCGTGGCTACTTTGCAAATTTCTGGTGCAATCGAGCTCGGGACAGGAAAGGAGAGGGGCTGGATAGCTAGAGCACTGGTGGGCACAGCTCTTCGCTGTTGGTTTAAACTTTCTGAATTCAAATAGTTTGAATTCGGGTGTGAAGTTTAAATTTAGTTTGGTCATTTAAATTTGAAATGGAATTTGAATTCTCCATTTTGTATAGTTCCAAAAACATAGCAAACCAACTCCAATGTTTCTAATTTTTGGCATGGCTGCTAATTCAAATGTGGATAACACATTTGTGGAACCAAATTTGCAAATTTAGGGAATTGGAATTTGAAACTGAATTTGAAATTCATATTAGAGGGCTTCTCCTTTTAATCCCAAATAAATATTGAAACACCTCCAAATGAGCTGAAATTTGGAAGGGTGAATATTTTGACTATGAAGATCCAAGTTATGAATTTAGATCTCCATGTTTGGAAGTTTTTGGGAAGTCTAAATCCTCACTTTGAACTTACACCGTTATAATTCAAAGTTTTAATTCCCCTCATTTTTCCTAAGTGTACATGAGCTGAATTTTTCTTGCTACCACTTTTTTGGGGATTTAACAGGTACATGCCCCTATCTGCACCACAGTATGGATCGACCGCTCCTGCATACTACCCTAGTCAGCCACCACAGCAATGACCTGTTGCACAAGCACCTCGTGTGCCTTTGCCTCCTGTGCCCCGACCCAACATGGGCGCTCCTGTTCAAAACCCCCGCCCCAACGTACCTGCTGCCGTGGGCAGTAGGGCATGCTTTGCATGCGGGGAAACATGACACTTCGCGAGCCAGTGCCTAAGGAGTGGTCCTGGACAGCAAGGCAATGTGCCCAAGCAGAACCCATGGCCGAACAGAGAGGACAATCAAGGAAACCGTGGACAGCAGTACTATGCTCGCGGCAACGTGAACCATGTCTCTACTGAGGAAGAACAACAGGCTGAGGACGTCGTAATTGGTATGTTCCTTGCCAACTCCAACCCAGCCACCATTTTATTTGATTCTGGAGCATCACATTACTTCATATCATCCAAGTATGTTGCCAAGCATAATCTACCCATATCACACTTAAATTGTGCTATGTTGGTTAATTCTCCCGGTGGAGAGATGAGGACTAATATAGTATGTCCGAAAGTAAACCTTAAAATAAGGGGGTAGACTTCCTTGCCAACCTCATTGTCTTGGATTCACAAGGGCTTGACATAATACTCAGGATGGATTGGTTAATCAAGCACAACGGAGTAATCCAATGTGCTGAAAGGAGTGTGTAGTTGACAAACGAGCACGGTATTCGTATCGAGTTTAAGTCAGCCCAACAAACGACCAATAAGGCAAGTTTGAACCACGTCGAAGGAGCAAAATTGGACAGCATTCCAGTGGTTCAAGAATTCTCAGACGTGTTTCCGGAAGAGCTTCCAGGTATGCCACCTGACCGGGACATTGAGTTTGCCATTGATTTGGTACTCGGAACTGCACCCATAGCAAAGAGACCCAATAGGATGCCCACCAATGAACTAGTGGAAATCAAGAAGCAAATTAAGGAGCAGTTGGAGAAGGGTTTTATACGTCCAAGCTCGTCACCATGGGGAGCCCCCGTGCTCTTCGTAGACAAGAAGGATGGGACCCAAAGGATGTGCGTGGACTATAGGTCTCTCAACGAGGTGACAATCAAGAACAAATACCCTCTGCCCCGTATAGAAGACCTATTCGACCAAATGAAAGGAGCCCGAGTGTTCTCCAAGATTGATCTTCGGTCGGGATACTTCCAGCTGAAGATTAAGCCCTCCAATATACCCAAGACTTCCTTTCGAACACGGTATGGTTCGTATGAATATACCGTCATGTTTTTGGGTTAACAAATGCACCCGCATACTTCATGTACCTTACGAACAAGGTTTTCATGGAGTACATGGATAAGTTCGTCGTGGTTTTCATCGACGACATTATGGTGTATTCAAAAAGTGAGGAGGAGCATGAAGAACATTTGAGATTGACCTTGCAGAAAATGCGCGAGCGTCAATTGTATGCCAAGCTTAACAAGTGTCAATTTTGGCTAAAGGAGATATCGTTCCTAGGCTACATTATCTCCGAGGAAGGAGTATCGGTTGATCCCAGAAAAGTGGGAGATGTTCTGAAGTGGAACCAACCGCAAAACGTGAAAGATATTCGGAGTTTTCTTCGTATGCCTGGATACTACCGACGCTTCATCAAGGACTTCTTTAAGATAGCAAAACCTATGACGGAGTTGCTAACGAAGGGAAAAGCGTTCCAGTGGACATCAACGCGCCAAGAGAGCTTTGAGGAACTCAAGAAAAGGCTAACCACAGCGCCAGTTTTGGTATTGCCAGACATAAGCAAGAGCTTTGACATATATTGTGACGCATCAAGACAAGGGCTCGGATGTGTGCTCATGCAAGAAGGACAAGTGGTAGTCTATGCCTCACGACAACTAAAGAAGCATGAGCTTAATTATCCTACACATGACTCGGAACTAGCAGCAGTAGTGCATGCATTGAAGAATTGGAGACATTATATCCTTGGTCATCGATGTGAGATCTATACGGATCATAAAAGCCTCAAGTACATATTCACACAAACGGACTTGAATTTGAGGCAACGTCGATGGTTGGAACTCATCAAGGATTACGATGTTGGAATCAACTACCACCCTGGAAGGGCCAATATAGTAGCTGATGCATTGAGCCAGAAGGGAGCATGTCACTAACTCACGGTTCGGGAGCTACCACCCGAACTACGCAAGGAGTTCGAACGGTTACACCTCGGATTCTTGAACAAGATGGAAGTGATGGAACTCCACTCTTCATTGGAGCAAGAGATAAGAGGTGGCCAAGCAACGGATGAGGAGATCAAGGAGATCAAGGAAAGGACCCGACAAGGAATAGAGAAGGATTTCAAGGAAGATGAGAAGGGTACGCTTTGGCTAGGAAAAAGGATTTGTGTGCCTAACGTGAAACACATCCGCGACATGATATAAAAAGAGGCACATGATTCACCTTATTCCATACATCCCGGAAGTACCAAGATGTACAAGGACCTGAAGACTTGTTATTGGTGGGGTGGTAAAAAAAGGGACATAGCCGAATATGTTGCCCTATGCGACACATGCCAATGGGTGAAGGCTGAACATCAAAGACCCGCTGGATTGTTGCAACCCGTGAAGGTACCCGAGTGCAAGTGGGAAGACATCAGTATGGATTTCATCGTCGGGTTGCCACGTACTCAGTCGGGTTACGACTCCATCTGGGTTATCGTGGACCTATTGACGAAAACAGCCCATTTTCTCCCTGTAAGGACCAAGTACAACGTTGCACAATTAGCCGAGTTGTACATGGAGCAGATCGTGTGCCGTCATGGAGTCCCGAGGAGGATAGTCTCAGATCGGGGTTCCCAGTTTACCTCTAGATTTTGGAGGAAGCTGCAGAAAGCTATGGGTACACGACTGGATTTTAGCTCCGCCTACCACCCACAAACCGATGGACAAACCGAAAGGACAAACCAAATTTTGGAGTACATGTTGAGAGCTTGTGCCTTGAAACATCGGCGTAGTTGGGATAGGAGCTTACCGTACACTGAATTCTCCTATAACAACAGCTATCCAGCTAGCTTGAAGATGTCGCCTTTCGAAGCATTGTATGGTAGACGGTGTAGAATGCCGTTGTTTTGGAACGACACTGGAGAAAACCAAGTGTTTGGACCCGAAGTGCTACAAGAGGCTGAGAAGCAAGTCCAAACCATACGGGAGAACTTGAAGGCTGCTTAGTCCCGACAGAAAGGCTATGCGGACAACAGGCGAAGGAAGTTGACTTTCGAGTAGGAGACTTCGTATACCTTAAGGTATCGCCTATCTGTGGCCAACGACGTTTCAACGTCAAAGGCAAGCTAGCACCTCGCTACATCGGGCCATTTAAGATTTTGGACAAGCAAGGAGAAGCAGCCTATCAACTAGAGCTCCCAACGCACCTCTCCGACGTACATGACATGTTTCATGTATCCCAGCTCAAGAAGTGCTTGAGGATACCAGAAGAGCAAGTACCGATGGATGAACTTGAACTTCAAGAGGATCTGACCTATGCAGAGCACCCTGTCCGAATTTTGGACGTAAAGGAAAGGGTCACGAGGAACAAAGTGATCCGATGGTGCAAGGTACAATCGAGCCATCACACGGAAGCAGAAGCTACATGGGAGCGTGAAGAAGATATCAAGGCAGAATTTCCTCATCTATTTTCAACTAACGAATCTCCAGGGCGAGATTCAATTTAAGGGGGGGGGGTAGATTTGTGACACCCTCATTTTCAGGTTCTGAATGTATTCATGTTTCATGTAGAAAAACACTTAAAATAAGTTGAAAACGAGAAAGAGTCAAAAAGTTATCAAAAGAAGCAAATTCCAGTTTACAGAGAGCGCCGAAGACAACTCCCGCGTCTCGCTGGCCACGTGGCGTGTTCGGAGCTCGTCTCCACAGATGGGGAGATGTCCGCCGCTAAACTGGCTATGTGGCAGGCTCAGGGCTCATCCCCACAAAAGGGGGAGAGGTCCGACCCCGTGGGACACGTGTTGCCCCCGGAGCTAGCCTCTGCAGAGGAGCGAGGCCAGTCCCGAAGGACACGTGTCAGCTACGGAGCTAGTCACCGCGGAAAAGAGAGGACCAGCCGCGCGGGACACGTGTCGCTCTCGGAGCTCACCTCCGAGTGGTCCGGCCCCGCCAGACACGTGTCAAACACGGAGCTCACCTCCAGGAGGTCCGTCACTGTTGGACAAGTGTCAACCTCGGAGCTTGTCTCTGAGGAGAAAGGAAGTCCGGCGCTGCTAGGACACGTGGCAATATCGGAGCTCACCACCGAAGAGAGGGGAGGTCCGGAACTGACACGTGGTGTTCACGGAGCTCGTCTGTGAATAGAGAGGAGGTCCCGACCCGTTAGGATATGTGGCGCACGCGGAGCCCGCCTCTGAGAAAGAGGGAGGTCTCGCTCGCCTGACAGGCGGCACAACCGGAGCTTGTCTCTGCGGAAAAAGGGAGCCGGGTTCCCGCAGGACACGTGGAGCTTCTGGAACTCATCACTGCGGAGGTAACGAGTTCTGAAGCGGTTTTTGCTTCTGTACGCGTGGGAATACCTGTACAGGAGGAAACCGACATGAATTCCACAATGTTACCACACCAAATCAACTAAAGATAAGTTGTTAAGATTCAAGAACAATTTGAATAGGACTCTTATTCGAAATACAATCAGATTAGGACTCTTATCTTCCCAATTATAAATAGAACCCAGAACCTTTGGCCGAAACCACGAACTTCTTTTCCACCTCCTGAGCCGACAACTTAGAGCCCTAGCCCAAGCTCGCCGAGTAAACCCTTTGCCAGAGTTCAGTCACGAGAGATCGCCGGAAGAGAGCCCCAATGATCTGTCTTGATAGGAGAAGGACCCCGAGACTAAGGTGAACGTAAGGTAGGTCTCCAATACCACCTTACGACATCATCGCGTTTTTCTTTGCATCTGTTCCTTGATTTCTTTCGAACAGAAGGTTTTTCGTGGACAGATCACGTGTTGATCGGTTTGATCTAATGTCAAGATCATCGCCACATCCACATTTGATACGAACACCTCTGTTCATCGTAAAACCCATGCAAGCCATGCAAAAACACGTACAAACCGATCTAATAAAAACTGATCATAGGATAGCATACATATGCATCAGTTCTCGGTTCTGTGGGTTTTCCACGAAATTGAGGGCGTCACACCTATCCTTTTCTATGTCCCATTCTCCATTTCTACATTCCCCTCTCCATTTCTATGTCCCATTCTCCATTTCTACATTGCCCTTCTCCATTTCTGTGCCCCATTCTCCATTTCTATATTCCCTTCTCCATTTCTGTGGTTTTTCCTCCATTTATATCGTTCCTTCCTCCATTTCTATGGTTCTTTCTCCATTTCTATGGTTCTTTTCTACATTTCTATGGTTCTTTCTCCATCTCTTTAGTTCCTTCTCCATTTATATAGTTCTTTCTCCATTTCTAGGGTCCTTTCTCCATTTCTACTTCTTTTATAATGCTTCTATATATGAAAAATATATGCAATGCATGGACATAAATTTGAGTGTGTTACAAACCTACAGGTAACATAGTACCGCCATATGTCTTACGCTGCATCGCCACCGTACTACACTTTATAACTTCTTTCCTATGAAGAAATGACTCATGAACTATCTTTCTACTAAAAATGGAAGTTGGAAAACATATATTAGTTAATGAACTCCTCATTTAAACTAAGCTTGAAAGGGGAGAATTGATAGATTTCTATGTTTCTCAAAAACAGAGTGCTCTGTTCTGGCAGAAATTTTTGCTGGAAATTTGACAGAGCATAACTCCGAGTAGCTTTACCCAATGGAGGTTTATGATACAGTACTGGAAAGGCTTTTAAGTGCTTTACAATTTCTTTGTAGAACTCCAGAGCAAAATCACATGCCTAATTGGTTGAATGTCCAGTTGACTGCAAACTGTTCAGAAAACAGAACAGATGCAAACCTCCCTGGATGTTTCTGTATAACACTAATAACTTTCTGTAGAAAATTCCTAAGGCTCATGTGATACAACTTTTTAAAGGTTATGAGATAAGAAACATTGTTGTAGTTCAAAGTTTATTCAGATTCCTATTGTATTTGCATATACAACTGTGATAAAACCAGCCACATACAAAGGAGATGCTGGCAAATTTTATCTAGGAATTCTGTCAACTTTGTAAAATCATAACTTTTGATCCCGAAATGATATGGAGGCATGTGAATACTCGTTCGAAAGATAATGAAGTTAAATTTAACTTAGATATTCAACTTGAGTTATGAAAATGCTTCTAACTTGATCAGAATCTATATTTAGTGCATCAAGGTCTGTTCTGTACAGAGAAGGAAAATGAGTGATGTCGTGCAGGCTAGCACAAGTTATGTGCTCCAACAGTACCGGTTGGTGTTCTTAATGCCATTCGGTGAAATGGAGGCCCCTGTACGATTAACTCCTCATAGGTTGATTGCTGGTCAAGTACCACAACTTGCACCACCTCCACAGCAGCAGCATAAGACGGTGGATTGTGCTCTACCGCTGCAGCTATATGTATCTAGCTTCAACCCACAAGTTAGCGAAGAGCCGGAGAGACATCCGTACTCCATTGTGGTCGGACGGGCCATTATGCTAGGTATTGTATGGAGGGAATTCAAGGACGCGGGTCATCGTACTTTCAATGTTCAGACCCGTACCTATATCTGCAGAAAAGAGGGCAGACAAGGGGCAACATTCACTACATAGTGAGTGATGAGGTTCCGGAAGGAGAAGCCGCGTTATCAGAGATGTTTTCTCTGAATTAGCTACCGGTATTAATTCTCTTCGACTCCGGTGCCACACCTAGCTTTGTTAGTCAATCTTTTGTGGCTCAACATCGGCTCCAAACCACTTTTACAAAGAGGCAATACCTCATATCTTCGCCGGGGAAGCACTACAAGAAGTGATGTTGTCTTTCAAGCACCTCTTTTTTTGCGGGTTAGATTATAACCCATGACCCTCCTTATTCTTGGGGTCTGAAGATTGACATTATTTTGGGGATGTCGTGGTTGAATTACCACAATGCGGTTCACAACATTAGTTTTCGAACCGTTAAGCTCAACACCCCACAGCACGGTCTTCATACACTATTTCTGGGCGCCAGTCAGCAACAAATTGCAATATTGAACCACTCAGAAACTGGTAAGATAGAGGACAGTCCGGTGGTACGTAAATTTCAGGAGGTGTTTCCCAATTGTTTACCGGGCATACCACCTGAACGGGACGTAGAGTTCAAGATGGAACTTGCACCGGGAACACCACCGAGTTTGCGAAGGCCGTACAAAATGACACCCAATGAATGGGCAGAGTGGAAGACACCGCTAAATAACCTTATGAGCAAAGGTTTTATACGACTGAGTCGTGACCTTGGGGTTATTCAGTATTGTTTGCAAAGGAGAAGCACGAAACACTACAACTTTGTGTGGTGTTCATCTGCTTAACACTGTGACAACCAAGAATAAGTACCCGTTACCATGGATCGACATGTTGTTTGATCAGTTGGTCGAATCAAAGATCTTTTCCAAAATAGACTTAAGATCAGGGTACCATCAGATTAAGATGCGGGTTGAGGATATTCCCAATACAGCTTTTCAACGAGGTACGGGCTTTATGAGTACCTTGTCATGTTCCTTGACCTCACGAACTTTCCAGCTCATTTCATGTACTTGATGAAATCGGTATTCATGCCGGAGCTGGACAAGTTTGTCGTGGTCTTCATCGATGACCTACTGGTTATTCCAAGTCGGAGGAAGAACACGAGAAGCACCTGTGTATAGTCTTGCAACGGCTGCGGGATCACAAGCTATATGCAAAATTCAGCAAGTGCAGATTCTAGATATCACAAGTACTTTTTCTCAGGCATATCATCTCAGCGAAGGGCATCGCTGTAGACCCAAGTAAGATTGCACAAGTGCTGCATTGGAAGTCCCTGAGAACTGTTCACGAGGTACGGGGTTTCCTCGGACTTACGGGATATTATCGGAGGTTCATTCCAAACTTCTCGAAGATTGCCAAGCCTATGACAGGGCTGCTGAAAAAGACTACGAAATATGTTTGGAGTCCAACATGTGAAGCAGCATTCGAGGCATTAGTGAAGCACCTAACATCAGCACTGGTTTTGGCGCAGCCAAACACAACAAAACCGTTCGATATGTACTGCGATGCATCCGGCATTGGGCTCGGATGTGTACTGATGCAAGACCAAAAGGTGGTCGTGTATGGATCACGGCAGCTCAGAAACCATAAGAAAAATTATCCAACTTATGACCTAGAGCTCGCTGCCGTAGTATTCACACTCAAGATGTGGAGGCACTACCTACTTGGTAACCTTGTACTTTTATATACCGACCACAAGAGCCTCAAGTACATATTCGCTCAAAAGGAGTGGAATATGGGGCAGCAAAGATGGTTTCAGTTGATAAAGGATTACGAAATAGAGATCCATTATCACCCTGGCAAGGCTAACGTGGTGGCGAATGCGTGAGTCGCAAGTCACACGTTCATAATCTAACCATCACCTCGTTCGAAGAGAGCGAGCCACCATTACGTGTGGTTCCCCATGGAGCTCTCTACAATTTACCTTTTATCCCCACCATCCGTGAAGAAAGGGTGGCAGCCCAGAAACATGACAAGGGAATGTCACATTTGCGGAGACGTATAGACAGTGGGGAGCGAAAATTTTTGCGGAAAGACGGAGACGACTTCCTGTGGTTTAACGACAGAATCGTTGTACCCCATAACCCAGAATTTAGGAAGAAAATTTTTGGAAGGGGTTCACTTGTGTAAGGGCCTCAGTTTTTGACACATAATTGAAGTGTTCATCACCATACACACACACACCTCATTTGAGGAGAGATGATGAACACAAATGAAGAGCAGGTAACCACCATCAACATACTCATTAGAGAACAAACTCACATATTGCAAAAGTGGTATTTCCCACATGTGATATAGATGGGCTTGACATATGAAAACTCCTACACATTGCTAAGAATGTCCATGCCAAGTTTCACCCAAATTCCAAACCTTTTTGAGGTCATTTTGGGTATAGCTAGTAAGAGGGCAGTTTGAAACCATATTCAAATTCAAACTGTTTTTATCCCATGAATTTAAAAGTGGGAGGCATATTCCTATTCAGCATATTTTTGTGAGCTCACACACCAATTTTCACTCCATTTGGAGTTGATATTGACATGAGCTAAGTGGGACAAATTCAAACTTTATTTGAATTCAAAACTGAACTTGTGCTGAAATTCACTCAAACAAAACCCAATTTGAATTCTATTCAATTAAAATGGCTCAGGGGTGAATAATTTGAATCACCAGGGGTATTATGGGGCTCACTGTTTACAACAGTGATTAGGAGTAAATTTCAGAGGTTAAAACTCCGGGTGGGACCCACATGTCATAGAGGGAAGAAGGAGAAACTTGCACCCAAAGTCAGAGTCTCGGTGGGAAATTCCACCGAGCAGCTGTCGGCTGTGCCACCGAGCAGCTACTGGCGCCACCAGCTGCTTCCCTCTCCGTGCGCTGGCGCCCAGGGTGGCTTGCTCGCGCCCCCATGCGACCGGCACCGCCTTAGCCGAGCAGGAGTCGGCCGGCTTTATCTTCTCGCGGGCAAACCCGAGCAGCGGCATTGTTTCTCGCCACAGCTCTCTGCTCAATCGGGAAAACCAACAAAACCATCTCCTCCTTCGTCCCTGAGCTGCTAGACAGCCACCTGAGGTCGCACTCCACCTCCCCAACGCCAGAAACCCGGAGCTCCGACCTCCTTTGCCCGAAAACGATCGCCACCTCGGCGACCTAGCCTCAGCCGAGAGTCAGGCGCCCGTGGGCAGCGTTCCACTGGCGTTTTCACGGTCCAGCGAGAGAGGCAACAGGAGCGCGCGACCACCGTGCTGCCCTCCTCCAAGTTTGGAAGCAAACCGTGAAGAATCCGCAGAGAATTTCCAGTTTTTGCTCCGGCGACCGTAAACCGAGCTTCCGGTATGGTTTCTTTAAATTCTCGCTCTATGATCTTTCGGAGGTTATCAAATCTTGCACATAAACGCTGGACTAGCTGGTGATCAAGTTCTTTTCTGCATCCGTGGCTCGAAACTGTATAGGAGTGACGAATTTCAAGCTCGATCGAGGGCGGTCATGGCGGGCACGATCGGTCACACGGTGCCGACTGACTTGCCGCCATCCCTGAACCCTTTTGACAACTTGTCGAGCTTCCTAGAGGTACAATGATGCTGTAGGGCCGTTTGTTCGAGGTGTTGGCGGGTTTAGAAACCACGGTAGACGGTGTCGAACCTCAACCGAGGCCGCGGCACGTCGCCGAGCTATTTCCGGTCACCGCCAGCCCGACCTGACACCACCGACGTGTTCCTCGACGTCGACAATCCCCTGGCGGTGAGTTTCAGACCATGGGAGGTCCGGCAGCGGCGAGCCGGCGAGCCCGAGTCTGCTCCGGCGAGGTCGGCTGCGCGGGCGCGAGAGAACGGCGGGAGGAAGACGAAGCCGGCTGGCCCACGTGTCAGCGGCTGAAGAATTTAAATCGGGATCGGGTGTGGCCGGGGATCGGCTGTGCTGGCGCGCAAATACCCTTTGAGCTCCGGTGTGCCGGACACCTCCGCGCTCGACACGTGTCCCCGCGGGCCCCGAGAGTTTAAACTTTTCCCCGATTTTCAGAATTCTTCCAAACTTCAAATCCTCATAACTTGGGCTAGAAAGCTCCAAATTGAGTGAACCAAATTTTGCGGGATTCAGCTCTCTGAGTACTTTCCAGCAAATCAAGTTTCACTTCATGAAATTCCTTATTTCTCCAGAATTAATTCCTCAAATTTAAATTGTTTGGAATTTTAACTGGAGAATCCTTTGGAGGAAAATCCTCAAATTTTGCTGGGATGTTCACCAAAATATCCCTGAACTACCATAAAAATTTCAGACCCATTGGAGCTCATTTAATCCGCCTAATGGTGTGATTAGTGAAACTGTTCCAGAGAAAATAGAAAATGTTCAGAGACATTTTCATAATTTTCTCTGAAATTGTTTAGCTCATATCTTTAGTTAGGAATTTCCAAATTAAGTGAGACCAAATCCATTAGAACCCTCTGAAAATCAAGTTTTCAGAAAGTCATAGTTTGTTTCATGAAAATCCTTAGAGCACCGTAAGGGTTCCAATTAAGGTCAAGGACATAATTAATTGTGGAGGGCTCAAATGAGCTTTGCTGCAACTAGAACTTGACCAAGTCTCTGTTTAAGTTGTAACCAAGCCACAGTAAAAGTTTCACAGTCATAGAGTCTGTCTAGTGGGACTTATAAGCTTCACAAGTTTAAAACTTAATACAAACACATTTAAATTGATACATATGTTTCTTCTAACATGTAGTCGCTAAGGTCGAGGAGGAACCCGAAGTTCTAGACTTCGTTACTCTGGAGGAACAGCTAGCCAACGACCAAGAGCAGCAAGGCCAGCTCCGGTTTGCATTAACCTTTTACAAGTTTTATTGTTTTGAGCACATACTTGTTTACTTTATTCTTTGTATTAGGGTCTTGTTTGGAAGCCCCACTGCATAGCCAAGAGAACCATGGGTTGGGTTTAAGATTGCAAACCCCGTTAGCTACTGCATTGCTATGATAGAGTAGGATTCGGTACAAGTCGAGTAGTTGGAACTACTCGCGAGTATAGGCTAGAGGCACTCGACTCGGGTAGTGATAGCACATGAAACACATGGCAAGAAAATGACACCGAGCGGAGGGTAAGGGCAGCAGGACTTTTGGGCCTGTGTGCTGTAGCTCTGCTTGTGTCGATTGAGGACCGCGCCGTGTGCGGGCCTGTTGAACAAGCTAGAACAGTACCGAATACCTACCGGCTATATGGGAACCGGGAAACTTATGTAACTCGGGTAGCTGGGTATTGAGGCATTGCCCGTCGTTCAGAGGGTAGGTTGAGAGCTTGAGGTGTAAATCGGCTGGCGGCACTGAGATGCGCGTGCAGAGACCTCTTGCTCGGGACGATGGGACCGGTTAAATATTTGGCTGACGGGTGAAAGGTGGTTGCGTATGGCGTCCGTGATGGTTGTTGTAGGCAACATCGAGTACGGGCGTACGTGACGGGTTGTTCGGGTAACCCTGCAGGTGTAAATCGATTATAATCGCCGTCCCTCGCGGTCAGTGAGTACCACTTGTTCACTGTACCGTGACGTAGAAAGAATAGGCTAGTTACATGTTAAAATGCTGCTGATTGAAAGACGGACTTTGCTTGTTAATTCTTTTCAACTTTGGGCAAAGTACATGAGAGAAATGCGTTTCTTGTTTGGTTGCGGCTCTCTCATGTACCTTAGCGTAAGGTTCTCCACAACCTGCTGCTAAAACTTGAAAGTAAGGTTCTACTAATTAGGCGAGTCCTTTACAAATGATTTCACCTCATGTACCCATCACCCCTCATGTAGAAGTTCCATGTATAGGTGAGACGGGTCAGACTTGCTGAGCTTTCGTGCTCACTGCTTGTGTTTGAAGCTTTTGCAGGGTTCTATGAGGAAGGGACTCCCGAAGAGGAGACGGAACCTCAGGAGGGGAACCCCGTCGAGTGGGAGTCGTGCACGCCGCAGAGTTAGTGTATATGTGTTTGCTAGCAAGGACACGTTCAAGGGCAGAACGTGCACTTGATGCTTAGTCTACGCCCGTGAGTGTAGACTGAATTTTTTTTGATGTAAACATGTTCATAAACTTGTTTATGTAATAAAATTTCGCTTCAGCTTTGTACCTTTGACGTGTGTTATCCGGTGCTGTGCAACGCAGTACCCCTCAGCGTGATCCTGGCTCGACAAGACCAATGGGGTCGTGTCAACGTTGGTATCATAGCTCGCTTGAGGTTTAACACAGTACAAAGGTCATCTTTTTCAAAAATCCAGTGAGGAACGAGTTAGTAGCCCGCATAAGAATGTTATTAGCATATAGAAAGTGGCATATTAACATATTTGTTTATATCGGAAAATCGTGTATCTCGGGACGTTTATGTCTTGGGGGGTACACGTGAGCGCTGTCCACCAGTACGCACAAGCTGAAGGGTGGAGCCCCACGGGTGGCAGGTAACCCGACCCGCTTTGATATCCTCTACGACTCTTCATGTCGTTTGGGGTATTCGAGCAACGTCTATCCCTGGCGTGCGTGGTGCAACTTGGGAGACCCCGTCACGTGGTCTGAAACGTGAACACGTAACTCAAGTCATGTTTGGCTTGAGAACATCCGGGCGAGTGATGACGGCCGGTTGTACGAACTGTATGGATTCTGGGCTCGGTGTGCAGCCGTGTCTGACGATTGTTTGAGTTTTTGCAGGTAGCCTGACCACGAAACGGTAGACGTGTAGCATCCGTGTGCGAGTGACGTTTAGTGCCACTGAAATAACGAAGCCGGCTAAGTCCGGTATAGGTTTTTCTTTGTGAGGACGTAGTACTGACATAATCTGGTGACGTATCGACTTCACACCCCACTAAATTAACAAATTCATTGTAAAAACTGAAGGTTTTGATCTGAAGCAGTAAAACTTGAAGTAACTCCTTCCCTTAAACAGGATATTCAAAGTTATCAAGTTTTCATCTTATAGGTTGTTAAGGACAGAGCACTCTGTTTTCAGCTGAATCAAGTCTGAAGTTGATCAGAGGTTATAGGGTGAGTTCTTTCGAGGTTGGGGTTATATGATACATTTCTGGAAAGCTTTGGAAAATCTTTACAACTCTTCTGTTGAGGTCCAGAGGTGTTTCACCCCTTAATCACTCGAAAAATGCAGTAGAGTTGAAACTGTCCAGAAAACAGGACAGAGTAAAGACTCTCTGTAAACTCTCTGTAAATTAAGCATAACTTCCTGCATAAAAATCCAAAAAATAGAAAATGAGGTAGTTCTGGAAAGCGTATGAGATAGGTTACAACTTTGTAACAGAAAGTTTTGTCAGATTAGGAACAGAATTAACTGGAATTCTTGGATTTAATCAGTACCTAAAGCAGGGAGGTGCTGTCCAATTTTCTCCAGAATTTCTGTTAACTTTGACATCTCATAACTTTTGAACCAGGAAAGATCTTAGGCCAAGCAAATACTTTCTGGAAATCTATTGAAAAGTTAGCTTTAACTTTGATGTGGAGCTCCAGAATTGGTTTTGCCTTTAACATGGCCTAAATCAGGTGGAAATGGAAACTGGTCAGGGCTGTCATGGGGACAGCAGATCAGCAGTCAAATTTGTTTAAAATTTGAACTATGTTTCCAAGTTTTATGGGTTCAATGACATGTTGTATGTTATAACTCAGAGGTTTACTGTTTAAATAAATATTTGACATTTCTCAAATATATTTTTACCGATGACAGCAGATAAGCAATTGGAGAACGGGTGGGTGATGTCCCACTGTTCTCACCGAAGCGGCTACCCGGAAGCATTGTGGCAAATGCTCCAATATTTCGGGTACAACCAGATTCCGCAATACTTCTCCAAGGAAGAAGGCGAAGAGGGGAACAAGACGTGGACAACCCATGTCGAAGTCCCCGCAGGACCTATGCCACCCGGTTGGGTGCCGTTCACCGTCACGGTGAGAGGAAGACAACCGGAAGGGATGTGGCAAGTGGCAGCCCGTGACATCATGTCACGTTTCTGCCAACTACACGTGCAGGCTATGGAGGGCACTCCATACGCGCTCGTTCCGGTGGAGGGACGGTCTCAGCATGTGTGGGAAGAGAGGTACCTGGAGGCAACGGACCCAAGTCGCCCAAGGTACAACCCCGCGGAGGCAAATCTCAGCCTCTAGATGAGGGCGGGAAACGCCGTGATGGACAGCCAAGCTATTCATATGGAGCATCTCGCCACGAAGCTCAAGGAGAGCACGAGCCGTGGAGACCATTTCGAGAGTGCTCACAGCGCACTCCGCAATGTGCTCCTTCCGACGATCAAGCGACTGAATGAACAGTATAATCAGTTGCATCGTCTGAAGAAGTCGAAGAGAAAAAGCCGTGTCGACATCGCGGCGTTACAAGAACTGGTACAAAATATGACCCAGCAGAACGAGGAACTTACTCAAGAGCGGGACAACGCTATTGAGGAAGGGCAAGGCTGGGAAGAAGATTATAATCAGGCTATGGACGAGGTGCATGCTTTGCAGGACCTCGTACCTCCGGTATTGGGCATACCGGTGGTCTTGGGTCTTCCAGCAATGGGAGAACCAGGGATGGGAGAAGAGGTGGTAGATCCAGAGCCACCAGCAGAGGTACCGGATGAGGACGACCCACAGGAGGTCGAGTTCTACTCCGAGTAGGGGGTTACGGTTGCCAAGTAGGGCAGCTAGGGTAGCGTAACCCAACTTTTGTAATCGGTGACATGTCGTGTAGACAGTAGCGTATGTATAGGTAGTGACGACATGAGCACGACTTCTCGGAGACCAGAGAATAATGTATCTTGTATAAAGTTTATGCTTTATCAATATATGTGAATGTTGTGCAAATTAATCATGTGTCACTTCAATACCTACTGTTGCTTATGGAATTGTAAGTAAGACATGTGCTAATCGCTGCTGTTTTGAGTTTCAGAATGACGCGTACTCGTTCCAACCCTGATGTTGGGGGTACTAGTTAAGGGGGAGAGACTTCCCAACCATCTCCCGAGGACTCCTCAGGACAGCAGCAGCAACAGCAACAGCAAACACCGCCACCGCCACTGCCAACGGTTACATTGGCCGACATCGTCGCGGCAATGGCGGGTTCACATCAGCAGCACACGGAGTTGCTGCAAATTCTTATTGCCAATACGTCTCGCCCAGAGAGACTTCAAGACCGTGAGGAGCGTCAACAGAGCTCCTACTCCGACTTCCTGGCAACTCATCCCCCTGTATTCTCAAGGGCGGATGAACCACTTGACGCGGACAACTGGCTCCGCGCCATAGAAATGAAGTTCGGGCTGCTCCAGATAAACGAGCAGCGCAAGACTCAGTTCGCGGTCCAGCAGCTCCAAGGATCCACGAGCGCGTGGTGGGCCAACTTCTGTGCTTCACAGCCCACCGACCGAGTGATGACCTGGACGGAGTTCCGGACGGCCTTCAGGGCCTATCATATACCGCCAGGTTTGATGAAGAGGAAGACGCAGGAGTTCCTGCACCTGCATCAAGGGAGCCGGAATGCGCTGGAATACTCCAGGGCGTTCAACGATCTCGCGCTCTACGCGTCGTATCACGCAGATACGGACGAGAAGCGGCGGGACCACTTTTACCAGGGGCTTAACCCGCTCCTGAAGGACAAGTTGGCGATGTTCAATCGCGGCAGCCTCAACGACATCATTGATGCTGCCATTGTTCAGGAGGACTCCGGCAAGGAGTTAGCGGCGGCGGAGTGAAAGCGAAGCACGCCGCAAAGCAGCGGAGAAGGAGGCGGTCCTTCTCAGAAGTTTCGGATGGTGAATAGCCCACCATCAGGTCCACGCTGGCAGCCACCACAGCGGTCGATGCCGTTCCGCAGTCGACCGTACTCTTCACCGGCATTCAGGCCGGCACTGCCAGTATCACCGCAACAACAACAGCAGTAGCGGGCGATGCCGCGTGCGTTTGCACCTCAGCAACGCATGCCGGGCTTTCGTCCCCCGAGCACTACACCAGCAGCGGCCACATGTTACAAGTGTGGTCGTCCAGGACACTTCGCGAGCAGTTGCCCGGAGAGGCAAGGCGGCGGAGTGGCACCGCAGTTTCCGGGGAGGAATCAACCCCGGAACCCTACTAATGCGCGGCGGGCAAACCCTAGGCCCGGCACCTTCCACCAGCTTGCCATTGAGGACGTGCCGGAGGGTGAGCCAATCCTTGCGGGTATGTTCCAACTCCACCAGCATCCCGCTATAGTACTGTTTGATTCAGGCGCCACGCATAATTTTATTAGCCAAGATTTCATTGCTAAACACAGCTTGCCAATACTACCCACCGATAGTCCATATTTAATTTGTTCACCGGGTGGGAAGATTTCAGCAAGCGTAATGGTTTCCAAAGCACCATTATGCTTAGCGGGTAGAGTGTACCCCACGTCTCTCATTATCTTAGAGGGACAGAAGGTCGATGTCATCCTAGTGATGTCGTGGTTAACCCGCAACGGTGCTGTTTTAGACACCGTCCTTCGAGTCGTGCACTTAAACTCAGAAGTGCACAGGTCTCACTCTTTATTTCTGGACAGTCCAGAAATGAAACTTCCAAGTGTCTATCAAGCCACAACCATCAGATTGGAAGATATTCCAGTGGTCCGAGAGTTCCCTGACGTATTCCAGGATGATTTGCCGGGGATGCCACCCGATAGAGAGGTGGAGTTCAAGATTGAACTTGCACCGGGAACCATGCCAATATCCCGAAGGCCGTACAAGATGGCGCCCAAGGAGTTGGCTGAACTGAAGACTCAGCTCACGGACCTTTTGGAGAAGGGTTTTATTAGGCCGAGCTTCTCACCATGGGGATGTTCGGCATTGTTTGTGAAGAAGAAGGATGAGACGTTGCGGCTTTGTGTGGACTATCGTCCATTAAATGCCGTAACCATCAAGAACAAGTACCCGTTGCCACGGATCGACTTGTTGTTTGATCAGTTGGTCGAAGCAAAGATCTTTTCCAAGATGGACATAAGATCCTGGTACCATCAGATTAAGATAAGGGCTGAGGACATTCCGAAGACGGCTTTCTCAATGAGGTACGGACTTTATGAGTACCTGGTTATGTCCTTCGGCCTCACCAATGCTCCAGCTCACTTCATGTACTTGATGAACTCGGTATTCATGCCGGAGCTGGACAAGTTTGTCGTGGTCCTCATCGACGACATCCTGGTGTATTCCACGTCGGAGGAAGATCACAAGAAGCATCTGCGTATAGTCTTGCAACGGCTGCGGGATCACAAGATATATGCAAAATTCAGCAAATGCAAGTTTTGGATATCTCAAGTGCCTTTCCTCGGGCATATCATCTCAGCGGAGGGTATCGCTGTGGACCCGAGCAAGATCACTCAATTGCTGAATTGGAAATCCCCGAGAACTGTTCACGAGGTACGGAGTTTCCTCGGACTCGCGGGATATTATCGGAGGTTCATTCCGAACTTCTCGAAGATTGCCAAGCCAATGACAGAGTTGCTGAAGAAGCCTACCAAATATGTTTGGAGTCCAACATGTGAAGCAGCATTCAAGGCTTTAGTCAAGCACCTGACATCAGCACCGGTTTTGGCGCAGCCAGACACAACAAAAACGTTTGATGTGTACTGCGATGCATCCGGCATTGGGCTCGGATGTGTGCTGATGCAAGACCGAAGAGTGGTCGCGTATGGATCACGGCAGCTTAGAAACCATGAGCAAAATTATCCAACTCATGACTTGGAGCTCGCTGCCGTGGTACTTGCACTGAAGATGTGGATGCACTACCTACTCGGTAACCTCGTACATCTATATACTGACTACAAAAGCCTCAAGTACATATTCACTCAGAAGGAGCTGAACATGAGGCAACGAAGATGGTTAGAACTGATAAAGGATTACGAAATAGAGATCCATTATCATCCGGGCAAGGCAAACGTAGTGGCAGATGCGCTGAGCCGCAAGTCACACGTCAATAATCTGACCATCACACCGTGGGAAGAGAGCGAACCACCACTACATGTGATTCCACACGGAGCTCTCTACAACCTAGCATTGATCCCCACCATACGTGAAGAGATAGCGGCAGCCCAGAAGAATGACAAGGGCATGTCACATTTGCGGAGACGTGTAGACAGTGGGGAGCTGAAATGTTTCTGGAAGGACGGAGACGGCGTCCTATGGTTCAAGGACCGGATCGTCGTACCCTGTAACCCGGAATTACGGAAGAAAATCTTTGATGAGGCTCACTTGTCAAAGTTTTCTATTCACCCCGGCAGCAACAAAATGTATCAAGAACTCAGAAGCAAGTTTTGGTGGACACGGATGAAGCGTGAGACTGCAAAATATGTGTCCGAGTGTGATACATGTCGAAGGGTGAAGACAGACCATATGCGGAAACCAGGACTGCTACAACCACTGGGCATTCCTGCCTGGAAGTGGGAGGATGTGAGCAAGTTCTTCATCGTCGGTTTACCCACCACCTTGCAGAAACATGATTCTGTGTGGGTGATCGTCGATCGGCTCACCAAAGTTGCCTATTTCATCCCGGTCAACACAAACTACAACGCCAAGAAGTACGCTGAACTATACATCTCACGGATCCTATGCTTGTACGGCGTACCCCGCACCATCATATCGGACCGGGGCACTTTATTTGTGTCCCGTTTTTGGGAGCAGCTACACGCTGCCTTGGGGACGAAACTGATCCGTAGTTCAGCATACCACCCGCAGACGGATGGGCAAACGGAGCGGGTAAATCAAATCTTGGAAGACATGCTACGAGCTTGCGCTATCAACCACGGCAAGAATTTGGATGATGACTTGCCGTTAGCCGAGTTCTCGTACAACAATGTGTACCAAGCCAGTATAAAGATGGCTCCCTACGAGGCGCTATACGGTAGAAAATGCCGCACACCATTGAATTGGTGTGAGTCTGTAGAAAGGGTTACCTTCGGGATTGACTTTGTCAACAACGCGGAAGAAAAGGTTCGACTGATTCAAGCGAACCTAAAAGACGCTCAATCCCGTCAGAAACAGTATGCGGACCGGAGAAGACGCCCATTACAATTCGAAGTTGGAGATCACGTATACCTACGGGTGTCTCCAATGAAGGGTGTAAACAGATTTGGGGTGAGAGGAAAGTTGGCACCGCGATTCATCGGTCCATTCCAGATTACCGAAAGATTTGGATCAGTGGCATACCGACTGAAATTACCAGAAGCACTTTCCGGTGTGCACGACTTCTTTCACATTTCCCAGCTGAGGAAGTGTCTCAAGCTATCAACTACCATTCAGCTGGAAGACATTGAAGAACTGCAACCGGATCTCACCTATCGGGAAGAACCGGTTCAGATTATTGATGAAAAGGCCCGAACCACACGCAACCGTACGTTGTGGTTCTACAAGGTTCTATGGAGTAATCACTCCATGGATGAAGCGACATGGGAGAGCGAAGAATTTCTTCGCGCTAACTACCCCGACTTTTTCACGTCGCATATCCGGTAATTTTCCACCGTCCTCTCTCTCATTTTCACCTTATAATCTCGGGACGAGATTCTTTTAAGGGGGAGGAATGTAAGGGCCTCAGTTTTTGACACATAATTGAAGTGTTCATCACCATACACACACACCTCATTTGAGGAGAGATGATGAACACAAATGAAGAGCAAGTAACCACCATCAACATACTCATTAGAGAACAAACTCACATATTGCAAAAGTGGTATTTCCCACATGTGATATAGAGGGGCTGGACATATGAAAACTCCTACACATTGCTAAGAATGTCCATGCCAAGTTTCACCCAAATTCCAAACCTTTTTGGGGTCATTTTGGGTATAGCTAGTAAGAGGGCAGTTTGAAACCATATTCAAATTCAAACTGTTTTATCCCATGAATTTAAAAGTGGGAGGCATATTCTTATTCAGCACATTTTTGTGAGCTCACACACCAATTTTCACTACATTTGGAGTTGATCTTGACATGAGCTAAGTGGGACAAATTCAAACTTTATTTGAATTCAAAACTGAACTTGTGCTGAAATTCACTCAAACCAAACCCAATTTGAATTCTATTCAATTCAAATGGCTCAGGGGTGAATAATTTGAATCACCAGGGGTATTATGGGGCTCACTGTTTACAACAGTGATTAGGAGTAAATTTCAGAGGTTAAAACCCTGGGTGGGACCCACATGTCATAGAGGGAAGAAGGAGAAACTTGCACCCAAAGTCAGAGTCTCGGTGGGAAATTCCACCGAGCAGCTGTCGGCTGTGCCACCGAACAGCTACCGGCGCCACCAGCTGCTTCCCTCTCCGCTTGCTGGCGCCCAGGGCGGCTTGCTCGCGCCCCCACGTGACCGGCACCGCCTCAGCCAAGCAGGAGTCGGCCGGCTTTATCTTCTCGCGGACAAACCCGAGCAGCGGCATTGTTTCTCGCCGCAGCTCTCTGCTCAATCGGGAAAACCAACAAAACCATCTCCTCCTTCGTCCCTGAGCTGCTAGGCAACCACCTGAGGTCACACTCCACCTCCCCAACGCCAGAAACCCCGAGCTCCGATCTCCTTTGCCCGAAAACGATCGCCACCGCGGCGACCTAGCCTCTGCCGAGAGTCAGGCACCCGTGGGCAGCGTTCCACAGGCGTTTTCATGGTCTAGCGAGAGAGGCAACAGGAGCGCGCGACCACCGTGCTGCCCTTCTCCCAGTTTGGAAGCAAACCGTGAAGAATCCGCAGAGAATTTCCAGTTTTTGCTCCGGCGACCGTAAACCGAGCTTCCGGTACGGTTTCTTTAAATTCTCGCTATATGATCTTTCGGAGGTTATCAAATCTTGCACATAAACGCTGGACTAGCCGGCGATCAAGTTCTTTTCTGCATCCGTGGCGTGAAACTGTCTAGGAATGACGAATTTCGAGCTCGAGGGGCGGTCATGGCGGGCACGATCGGTCACACGGTGCCGACCGACTTGCCGCCATCCCTGAACCCTTTTGACACCTTGTCGAGCTTCCTAGAGGTACACTGATGCTGTAGGGCCGTTTGTTCGAGGTGTTGGCGGGTTTGGAAACCACGGTCGACGGTGCCGAACCTCAACCGAGGCCGCGGCACGTCGCCGAGCTATTTCCGGTCACCCCCAGCCCGACCTGACACCACCGACGTGTTCCTCGACGTCGAGAACCCCCTGGCGGTGAGTCTCAGACCATGGGAGGTCCGGCAGCGGCGAGCCGGCGAGCCCGAGTCTGCTCCGGCGAGGTCGGCGGCGCGGGCGCGAGAGAACGGCAGGAGGAAGACGAAGCCGGCTGGCCCACGTGTCAGCGGCTGAAGAATTTAAATCGGGATCGGGTGTGGCCGGGGATCGGCTGTGCTGGCGCGCAAATACGCTGTGAGCTCCGGTGTGCCGGACACCTCCGCGCTCGACACGTGTGGTATCCCTGTTGTGCCGTACACCTCCGCGCTCGACACGTGTCCCCGCGGGCCCCGAGAGTTTAAACTTTTCCCCGATTTTCAGAATTTTTCCAAACTTCAAATCCTCATAACTTTGGCTAGAAAGCTCCAAATTGAGTGAACCAAATTTTGCTGGATTCAGCTCTCTGAGTACTTTCCAGAAAATTAAGTTTCACTTCATGAAATTCCTTATTTCTCCAGAATTAATTCCTCAAAGTTTAAATTGTTTGGAATTTGAACTGGAGAATCCTTTGGAGGAAAATCCTGAAATTTTGCTGGGATGTTCACCAAAATATCCCTGAACTACCATTAAAATTTCAGACCAATTGGAGCTCATTTAATCCACCTAATGGTGTGATTAGTGAAACTGTTCCAGAGAAAATAGAAAATGTTCAGAGACATTTTCAGAATTTTCTCTGAAATTGTTTAGCTCATATCTTTAGTTAGGAATTTCCAAATTAAGTGAGACCAAATCCATTAGAAGACTCTGAAAATCTAGTTTTCATAAAGTCATAGTTTGTTTCATGAAAATCTTTAGAGCACCCTAAGGGTTCCAATTAAGGTCAAGGACATAATTAATTGTGGAGGGCTCAAATGAGCTTTGCTGCAACTAAAACTTGACCAAGTCTCTGTTTAGGTTGTAACCAAGCCACAGTAAAAGTTTCACAGTCATAGAGTCTGTCTAGTGGGACTTATAAGCTTCACAAGTTTAAAACTTAATACAAACACATTTAAATTGATACATATGTTTCTTCTAACATGTAGTCGCTAAGGTCGAGGAGGAACCCGAAGTCCTAGACGTCGTTACTCTGGAGGAACAGCTAGCCTACAACCAAGAGCAGCAAGGCAAGCTACGGTTTGCATTAACCTTTTACAAGTTTTATTGTTTTGAGCACATACTTGTTTACTTTATTCTTTGCATTAGGGTCTTGTTTGGAAGCCCCACTGCATAGCCAAGAGAACCATGGGCTGGGTTTAGGATTGCAAACCCCGTTAGCTACTGCATTGCTATGATAGAGTAGGATTCGGTACAAGTCGAGTAGTTGGAACTACTCGCGAGTATAGGCTAGAGGCACTCGACTCGGGTAGTGATAGCACATGAAACACATGGCAAGAAAATGAGACCGAGCGGAGGGTAAGGGCAGCAGGACATTGGGGCCTGTGTGCTGTAGCTCCGCTTGTGTCGATTGAGGACCGAGCCGTGTGCGGGCCTGTTGAACAAGCTAGAACAGTACCGAATACCTACCGGCTATATGGGAACCGGGAAACTGATGTAACTCGGGTAGCTGGGTATTGAGGCATTGCCCGTCGTTCAGAGGGTAGGTTGAGAGCTTGAGGTGTAAATCGGCTGGCAGCACTGAGATGCGCGTGCAGAGACCTCTTGCTCGGGACAATGGGACCGGTTCAATATTTTGCTGACGGGCGAAAGGTGGTTGCGTACGGCGTCCGTGATGGTTGTTGTAGGCAACATCGAGTATGGGCGTACGTGACAGGTTGTTCGGGTAACCCTGCAGGTGTAAATCTATTATAATCGCCATCCCTCGCGGTCAGTGAGTACCACTTGTTCACTGTACCGTGACATAGAAAGAATAAGCTAGTTACATGTTAAAATGCTGCTGATTGAAAGACGGACTTTGCTTGTTAATGGTTTGTTGTAGTTTAGAGCTAACTAAAGTTCTTTTCAACTTTGGGCAAAGTACATGAGAGAAATGCGTTTCTTGTTTAATTGTGGCTCTCTCATGTACCTTAGCGTAAGGTTCTCCACAACCTGCTGCTAAAAGTTGGAAGTAAGGTTCTACTAATTAGGCGAGTCCTTTGCAAATGATTTCACCTCATGTACCCATCACCCCTCATGTAGAAGTTCCATGTATAGGTGAGACGGGTCAGACTTGCTGAGCCTTCGTGCTCACTGCTTGTTTTTGAAGCTTTTGCAGGGTTCTATGAGGAAGGGACTCCCGAAGAGGAGACGGAACCCCAGGAGGGGAACCCCGTTGAGTGGGAGTCGTGCACGCCGCAGAGTTAGTGTATGTGTGTGTGCTAGCAAGGACACGTTCAAGGGCAGAACTTGCACTTGATGCTTAGTCTACGCCCGTGAGTGTAGACTGAATTTTTTTGATGTAAACATGTTCATAAACTTGTTTATGTAATAAAATTTCGCTTCCGCTTTGTACCTTTGACGTGTGTTATCCGGTGCTGTGCAACGCAGTACCCCTCAGCGTGATCCTGGCTCGACAAGACCAATGGGGTCGTGTCAACTTGTCAAAGTTTCTGTTCACCCCGATTCATCGGTCCATTCCAGGTTTTCGGAAAGATATGGATCAGTTGCACACCAGCTGGAATTACCAGCGATATTCACCGGTGTGTACGACATCTTCCACATTTCTCAGCTGAGGAAGTACCTCAAGTGTTTAACCACCATTCAGCTGGGGAATATCGAGGAACTGAAACTAGATCTGACATATCAGGAGGGACTGGTTCAGATCATCGACATAAAGGACTGCACCACACGCGACCATACGTTGTGGTTCTAGAAAGTTTCATGGAATAATCATTCCAAGGATGAAGCGACATGGGAGAGCGAAGGATTTCTTCGCGCCAATTATCCCGACTTTTGATGTCACACATCCTAGTTTTCCATCATCCACTCTCTCATTTTTACCTTATAATCTCGGGACAAAATTCCTTTTAAGGGGGGAGGAATGTAACGGTCCCAAAATTTTGAATAAAAAGGGACTGAAGTTTGAACACCATTTGGTTTCAAGTTATAAAAATTTGGACTTGTTTAAATTTTTCCACATGTGATGACACACATGAGTGTCCCACCACTCTAGCCTAGGATTAATTGAGTGTTGGGGGACAAAGTTATTTTAAAACCCATGTGTAAGCTCTCATATGTAAGGAGAAATGAAGTTCAGATTTTTAAACTCAAATTTCAAATGAGGGCAACAATAGGAATACAATCTGTTGTGATAAAAACCTCATTTGCAGCAGCCAAACCAAAAATCAGGTTTCATATTTGAATTCTTTAGGTCCAAATTAGGGGGTAGGCAAAGTCTCATGAATTTTTGAAGATATTTGCTATCTATTTTTCCAAATAGACCTAAATGTACAATAAATTCAAATACATATTTGAATTTGGATGAACTGTGCCCAATTATCCAAAGGTAGTTCAGTTTTCAACTCCACACAATTGAATTTCATCATTTGCAAACTTTGGAGATATTTTGGAGAGTTGATTTCAACTTACAAAACAAAGTTAAGGCAAAGGAATTGCTTGATCATGTGTCACATGAAATAATAAACCCCAAAATGGTCATGTGAGGGAGTTAAAAATTTGGTTTAGCCCATGCTTAACACAGGTTGACATGAGGAAAGAAATTCACTCCACCAATCTCACTCATGTGCACATCCTTTGTGAGTAGAAGATGAGGGAGATTTAAACACAAATTTGAATCGTTTAAAATGATTCATTATCAGATTTCCTAAATGCATTCGAGTGAATTCACCAATGCATTCCTCAAGTATTCAAGAGTTTAAGTTCCATGTTTGGAGAATTTTGGAGCTCATCTACCATTTATTCGAAGGAACATTTGCGAGCACATTCAAATTCAAATTTGAATTTGGAAACTGAACCAAATGTACTCAATTTTAAAATCAGATTTCATATTCAAGTTCCTCACATTATGTTTGGCCTATCCTCCAAGTTTTATGAGATTTGGACAACGTTTGCGTGGGAATTTCAAAGCACAGTGGTGAAATAAAATGAGAAGGCCGGACCCACATGTCATACACCCACAATCCAACAACCGCCTCTGTTCTCTCCCGGACGCACGCGCGCCCGACAGCACGCCGGCGCCAAATGCTGCCGACGTACCCCCCCCCCCCCCAATGCCAGCTCCTGCTCTCCCGAGGCTAGCCTCGCTCTTATCTCTCGTGCGGGTAGCACAACGCAAGTTGCTCTCTTCACTCGTAGCTCGCCTCGCCCTGTTCTTTTCCCCCGCAAGCAACTGTGCCGCGCTCGGTTCTCCCGATCATATACCACCGGTCGATCGTCGAAGGATCACAGTCTCCGCAGCAAAGAGCAGCGCTAACGCGTGCTCTAGCCGGCTAGCACGTTTCTTCCACAGACCCATACTCATTTGGGCGCGGGAATTCGAAGTTTCGGCCGTGAGCTGTGGGAAGCAAAGGAAACTCGGGATCGGTTGCTGTGGACAGCCCATACCGAGGGGGATCAAGCTAAAGCAAGCTTACCCATCGGTGCACTGGGGACCCTAGCTGCTCACGCCCGATGCTCAGCCCTAACAAGTGATCACAGAGCGAGAATTTGGAGATTTTCTCCTGGGCGGCACAAACCGACACCGAGGTATGAGATGTGAAATTCGGTGTCAATTCTTGATGGTTGTGATTCAAACTTTGCACACAAGTTCCTCATTAGCTAGAGTACCTCCTACTCGATCCTAGGTCGAGAAATTAAGGGTAGGGCGCGAATTTCACGTTCTTGCCATGGGAAAACTTTTGGGGCAAGTCGGCCGCATGGTGCCGAAGGGGTTAGAGTGCTCCCCGATGGATTTGGTGGCCATTTCTAGCATCTACACCTTTCCCTGGTGCTCTAGAGCCAAAAAACCTACCATTTGGTAGACAATTCACCTTGCACAGGCTCGCCGGAACCCTAATAGTTGCTGACACCGGTGCGCAAGATTTTCCGGCGATCTACGGCCGCCGGCGATCCTCCAAACGTGTTCAGCGGGCCAAATAATGGTGGGACGGCGAGCAGGGGGTCGGGAGATGGCCGGGAAGGCCGTTCCGGTGATCCTCACCGGAGGACGACGCCGCTCGGGTCTCTGGCGCGAGGTTGAAGAAGATGGCTGACGGGTGGAACCCACAGTCAGCGTTTAAACATTTCTAGAATTTCCAGTTTTCAGTTTAAACTTTGGAGAGCCACAACTTTGTGTAGGAGTGTCCAAAAATTGTCAAATAAATTTTGTTGGATTCCTATCAGAGATTAGTATCAAGGGGTACAGCCCAATATTTATGAAAATCCATGGATTTGGCTCCTTAATTCATATATCTAAAATTTTGTAGGATTTATTCCAGGAGTTCTATGTATTGTAAAATTCCCAAATTTCGGCAGGAACGTTTTCCAAATATACTTGAACTCCAGTAAAAATTTCAGATGCATAGGACCTCATTTGCTTTGCCAAATGTGGTGTTAATTCCTTATGTCTCTGAAAATTGGAAAATAGAATAGAGCTCATTTTCAGATTTTCTCAAATTCTTGAAAAGATCATATCTTTGTGTAGGAACCTACAAATTTAGTGATTCAAATTGGGTTAGATTCAGATTGAAATACTCTATCCAAATATGCAACCCAGTTTGTTTGAAAGTCAATAATTAATTCTGGAAAATTCTTTGAATTCTATCAGTAAAAGAATTTTATAGGGAGTTTGGTTTATCCAAAAATCCTCAAATTTTGCCAGAATAATACTCAGGATGTTATTGAACTCCTGTGAAAGTTTCAGATCATTTGGAGTTGAATTGTGTGGTATAATTCAGGTTTCAATGTACTGTATTCAAATGAATACAGAGACTTTTTAGAAATTCTCCCAGAGTTGGAAAATCATTTCTGGGCAATTATTAGCTAAAAAAATCCTAGGAAAATTCATGCAGACTCTATTAACTATAACTGAAGTTGTAGTTTACTAAGTTAGGCATGAACATGTGAGTTACTTGAGAAGCAGTTTCTTTTTGCTTAAATGCTTAGGGAATAGTTCTGAATAAAACACTCAATGAAAAGTGTTCATTTTTGGTCCAGAACACTTTCAAGTGACCAGGAATTCGCATGCAAATTTTCAGCTCAAATTGAGCCTTCACGAGAAAACCATAGGGATTAGTGGGGAAATTATGGGAGACCAATTTCCTTCCACTTTAGCTGCAATTTGGCAATCTAAGTCTCTGTGTAGTGTATGACTTCCTGTAAAAATTTTGAAGTCATTGGAGATCATGATCTGTAGTTCTAACCAAATCAATTCTAGCAACTTATATGTTCATTAGGAACTTAGCTAGGGATGTGATGAAACATCTAAGGCAGATTTAGTTCCGTGAGTTCATTGCACAACAGAGGCAACAATACCATCCTAGGATCCTCACACAGCCTATGCTCTTATGAAGTTTTAATCTCTAAAGTCTTTAAATTGCATTATAAAAGAATATGCATATACATGTCGATAGGGTTCATGACAAACGACTTCGACGGAGCCATCCCTTGATGTGTGAATCAGTTGTTGAGGAAATTCAGAAATATCAAGGGATTGAAGATCACTAACTTCTATTATTTACTACTACCCTGCAAAACAGGAAAGCTCCGGTTTGCATTAACCATTTTTAAAAATTTTACTGTTTTGAGAACTTATTTGAGCACCCACTTAATTTTGCATTAGAGTCTTGTTTGAAAACCCAAATGCATAGCCAAGAAAACCCTGGGTTGGGATTAGGTTTGTAAACCTCGATTAGCTACTGCAATGCTAAGTTAGTCTAGGATTCGGTACAAGTCGAGTAGTTGGAACTGCTCGCGAGAATAGGCTAGAGGCACACCACTCGGGTAAAGGTAGCAAATGAAACACATGGAAAGAAAAATGTGACCGAGCGAAGAGTAAGGGCAGAAGGACTTTGGGGCTTCGGTGCCATAGCTCCGCTTGTGTCGATTGAGGACCGAGCCCGTGTGCGGGCCTGTTGAACAAGCTAGAACAGTACCGAAGAGCTACCAGCTATATGGGAACCGGGAAACCGATGTAACTCGGGTAGCTGGGTATTGAGGCATTGCTTGTCGTCCAGAGGGTAGGTTGAGAGCTTGAGGTGTAAATCGGCTGGCGGCACTGTGGATGCGCGCGCATAGACCTCTTGCTCGGGACAATAGGACCGGTTCAATATTTGGCTGACAGGTGAAAGGTGGCTGCGTACGACGTCCGTGATGGTTGCTGTAGGAAATATTGAGTACGGGCACACGTGACGGGTTATTCGGGTAACCCTGCAGGTGTAAATCGATTATAATCGCCGTCCCTCGCGGTCAGTGAGTACCACTTGTTCACTGTACCGTGACGTAGAAGGAGCAGGCTAGATACATGTTAAAGGTTTGCTGATTTGAAAGCTATACATTGATTGTTAATAAATTGTTGTAGTTTATAGCTAATTAAAGTTCTTTTCAACTTTGGGCAAAGTACATGAGAGAAATGCGTTTCTTGTTTGATTGCGGCTCTCTCATGTGCCTTAGCGTGAGGTTCTTCACAATTGCTGCTAAAACTTGAAAGTAAGAGCAAACTAAATAGGCGTGTCTTTTGCAACTTACCTTCCTATTTCACATTGCAATCCTAGCATATAGAGTTACATGTTTAGGTGAGATGGGTCAGTCTTGCTGAGCCTATGTGCTCACGCTTGCTATATGAGTGGTTTTGCAGGTTAATCTTGGTGCTATTGAGAAGGTTGTCCAGTGAGACTCGGAGACTTCCGAGTCGTTTAACACGTGGAGAACTCAGCCGCTGCCATATGACTTTGTGTTGCTAGCAAGAAGAGTCCGCGGGCTGGACCTCTTCTCGAGTGCTTAGTAAATATGAAATGTGAGATAGACTAGTCTTCCGCTGTAGTTATTTGATGTAAATTATTTACAAAGAAACATTTGTAAGCTTCCGCTTTTGATTTATGTAATACATGTTCCCTTATATGTGTGCTGTTGGGTGCCGCGTATCACGGCACCACCCAATGCGATTCCCGGGCGAGTGCCACGTCCCCGTGACTTAGCGGGCAGCGTGGTCCCTCTCACATGCATGACTCCCACTTGACGGGGTTTCCCTCTCGGGGTTCTGTCTCCTCCTCGGGAGTCTCTTCCTCATAACACCCTGCAAAAGCTTCAAACACAAGCAGTAAGCACGATGGCTCAGCAAGTCTGACCCATCTTTCCTATACATGGAACTTCTACATGCTGGATTATGTGTAATTGGGAATGTAAGTTGTAAAGGACTCACCTAATTATTTGAACCTTACTTTCCAATTTTAGAAAACCTCACGCCAAGGCACATAAGAGAGCCGCAATCAAACAAGAAACACATTTCTCTCATGTGCTTTGCCCAAGGTTGAAAAGGAACTTTAATTTGCTCTAAACTACAATAAGTCATTAACAATCAAGGTATAGCTTTCAACTAGCAACTTTTACATGAGTCTAGCCTGTTCTTTCTACATCACGGTAGGGTGAACAAGTGGTACTCACTGACTGCGAGGGACGGAGATTATAATCGATTTACACCTGCAGGGTTACCCGAATAACCCGTCACGTACGCCCGTACTCGATGTTGCCTACAACAACCGTCACGGACGTCGTACGCAACCACTTATCACCCATCAGCCAAATATTGAGCCAGTCCAATCATCCCGAGCAAGAGGTCTCTGCGCGCGTATCCGCAGTGCCGCCAGCCGATTTACACCTCAAGCTCTCAGCCTATCCTCTGAACGACCAGCTATGCCTCAACACCAAGCTACCTGAATTACATCGGTTTCCCGGTTCCCATATATCCGGTAGGTCTTTGGTACTGTTCTAGCTTGTTCAACAGGCCCGCACACCGCTCGGTCCTCAATCGACACAAGCGAACCTATGGCATCCAGGCCCCAAAGTCCTGCTGCCATTACTCTCCGCCCGGTCTCATTTTTCTTGCCATGTGTTCCATTCGCTAACTTTACCCGAGTAGTGTGCCTCTAGCCTATTCTCGCGAGCAGTTCCAACTACTCGACTTGTACCGAATCCTACACTATCTTAGCATTGCAGTAGCTAATCGAGGTTTAAAAACCTAAGCCCAAACCAGGGTTTTCTTGGCTATGTATTTGGTTTTTCAAACAAGACTCTAATGCATAATTAAGGTGGATACTAAAAGTAAGTTCTCAAAACAATAAAATTATAAAACGGCTAATGCAAACCGGAGCTTGCCTTGCTGCTGTTGGTCGTAGGCTAGCTGTTCCTCCAGAGTGATGAAGGCTAAGACTTTGGGCTCCTACTCAACCTAGGCGACTACATGAGATAAATACATGTATGTATCAATTTGAATGCAATTGAATTTGAAGTTGAATCCAACAAAATTTGGTTCACTCAATTTGGAGTTTTCTAGCCAAATTATGAGGGTTTGAAGTTTGAACTAGAAACTGAAAATTGGGAAAAGTTTAAATCGCTGCGCGAGAGACCGGGGCTACGTGTCGACTCCTCAGCGGCTGACACACGGGGCTACGGAGTATTTTGCGCGCAGCCAGAGACGATCCGGTGCCACAGCTTATCCCCAGTTAAAATATCTGGCTGCTGACACATGGGACCGGGGGCTTCTTCAACCTCCTGACCCCCGCGCTCGGCCGCCGCCCCCCTCTCCGGAGTGCTAGCCGGAGGGGCTCTGCCGTGCGCCGAACTCCAAGATTTTCGTTGCCTCTGCCTAATCCCACACAAGGAACATGGTGCTGTACTTAGTTCGACATGACAACTACCGGAACACGGCTGGCGAAGCGAGGCGGCTTCGGAAGAACTTCGGCTGTGTCGGCTGGACTTTCTAGCACACCAAACGATCGAGCAAAAGGTCGTAGAGCATCAGTGCACCCTGGGGAAGGATGTCATGAACTCAAAGGAGCTCGAAAACGGCCGCAACTAGGATGTCGCTGACACGACCCCACTGGTCCTGTCGAGCCAGGATCACGCTGAGGGGTGCTGCGTTGCACAGCACCGTATAACACACGTCAAAGGTACAAAGCGGAAGCGGAAGCTTTATTACATAAACAAGTTTATTAACATGTTTACATCAAAATAAGTTTAGTCCACACTCGCGGGCGTAGACTAAGCATCAGGTGCACGTTCAGCCCTCGAACGTGTCCTTGCTAGCACACACGCACACTAACTCTGCGGCGTGCACGACTCCCACTCGACGGGGTTCCCCTCCTGGGGTTCCGTCTCCTCTTCGGGAGTCCCTTCCTCATAGAACCCTGCAAAAGCTTCAAACACAAGCAGTGAGCACGAAGGCTCAGCAAGTCTGACCCGTCTCACCTAAACATGGAATTTCTACATGAGGGTAATGGGTTGCATGAGGTAAAAATCATTTGCAAGGACTCGCCTAATTAGTAGAACCTTACTTTCAAGTTTTAGCAGCAGGTTGTGGAGAACCTTACGCTAAGGCACATGAGAGAGCCGCAATCAAACAAGAAACGCATTTCTCTCATGTACTTTGCCCAAAGTTGAAAAGAACTTTAGTTAGCACTAAGCTACAGCATATCATTAACAATCAATGTCCATCTTTCAATCAGCAACATTTTAACATGTAACTAGCCTGTTCTTTCTACGTCACGGTACAGTGAACAAGTGGTACTCACTGACCGCGAGGGACGGCGATTATAATCGATTTACACCTGCAGGGATTACCCGAACAACCCGTCACGTACGCCCGTACTCGACGTTGCCTACAACAACCATCACGGACGCCGTACGCGACTACCTTTCACCCGTTAGCCAAATATTGAACCGGTCCCATCGTCCCGAGCAAGAGGTCCCTGCACGCGCATCTCTGTGCCGCCAGCTGATTTACACCTCGAGCTCTCAACCTACCCTCTGAACGACGGGCAATGCCTCAATACCCAGCTACCCGAGTTACATCAGTTTTCCGGTTCCCATATAGCCGGTAGGTCTTCGGTACTGTTCTAGCTTGTTCAACAGGCCCGCACACGGCTCGGTCCTCAATCGACACAAACGGAGCTACAGCACACAGGCCCCAAAGTCCTGCTGCCCTTACTCTCCGCTCGGTCTCATTTTCTTGCCATGTGTTTCATGTGCTATCTCTACCCGAGCAATGTGCCTCTAGCCTATTCTCGCGAGTAGTTCCAACTACTCGACTTGTACCGAATCCTACTCTATCCTAGCAATGCAGTAGCTAACGGGGTTTGCAATCCTAAAACCCAACCCATAGTTTTCTTGGCTATGCAGTGGGGTTTCCAAACAAGACTCTAATGCACAGAATAGAGGGAACAAGTATGTGCTCAAAACAATAAAAATTTGTAAAAAGGTTAATGCAAACCGGGGCTTGCCTTGCTGCTCTTGGTCGTAGGCTAGCTGTTCCTCCGGAGTAACGAAGTCTAGGACTTCGGGTTCCTCCTCGACCTTAGCGACTACATGATAAGAACAATGTATGTATTAATTTAATGCATTTGTATTAAGTTGGAAGTTGTGAAGTCTATAACTTTTGCTAGACAGACCTAATGACTGTGATACTTTTACTGTGGCTTGGTTACAACCTAAACAAAGAATGGGTCAAGTTTTAGTTGCAGCAAAGCTCATTTGAGCCCTCCACAAATAATTATGTCCTTGACCTTAATTGGAACTCTTAGGGTGTTCTAGGAATTTTCATGAGACAAACTATGACTTTCTGAAAACTAGATTTTCAGAGGGTTCTAATGGAGTTGGTCTCACTTAATTTGGAAGTCTCTAACTAAAGATATGAGCTAAACAATTTCAGAGAAAATTCTGGAAATGTTTCTGAACATTTTCTATTTTCTCTGGAACAGTTTTACTAATCACACCATTAGGTGGACTAAATGAGCTCAAATGGATCTGAAATTTTTATGGTAGCTCAAGGATATTTTGGTGAACATCCCAGCAAAATTTCAGGATTTTCCTCCAAAGGATTCTCCAGTTAAAATTCCTAACAGTTTAAACTTTAAGGAATTAATTCTGGAGAATTAAGGAATTTCATGAAGTGAAACTTGATTTTCTGGAAAGTACTCAGAGAGCTGAATCCAGCAAAATTTGGTTCACTCGATTTGGAGCTTTCTAGCCAAAGTTATAAGGATTTGAAGTTTGAAGGAAATCAGAAAATCGGGGAAAAGTTTAAACCCGCGCGTGGGCCCAGGGGACACGCGTCGCACGCCGAAGCGACAGCACACCGCGGCCCACAAGGCTTTTGCGCGCCAGCACACCCGATCCCGGCCGCAGCCGGATCCCGATTCAAAATATCGGCCGCTGACAGCTGGGGTCCACCCCCTTCTTCAACCTCGCGACACCCGCGCTCCGCCGCCGAGGGACTTCGCCGGAGAGCTCGCCGCTGGCTGCTGTACAGCTCCAAACTTCTTGATTCTGGCCGCCCCTGCCTACTTTTACTTGGGGAACATGGTCCGAGGGTCAGCTGCTCATGACAACGGCCGGAGCATGGTCGGCGACGAGCCGCCATATCGGAACGACTTCGGCCATGTCGGCTGACTCTCCTAGTACCTCAGCTACTGGGGAAATCGGTCGGGGAGCATCAGTAGACCTCAGAGAAGGTCGACATGAACTCGGGGCAGCTCGGGGAAGGCCCAAAATAGGTCCTCACCGTGCGCCCGATACCCCCCGTTCGTTCCGCCATTAGTAGACCTTGAATTATGCCGGGCACAGAGGTTCTCCGGCCCAGAGTTGTGAAGACAAATTGTGCGTCACCGTGTCTAGCTCGTGTGGGAGTGGCCTGAGGCCCTCTAATCCTTTCTAGAGCACGAATTAAACAGAATCGTACCCGAAGGTCGTTCTGTACACAGAAAGGGGAAAAGTAGAAATTCGCCGCCGGTGAGCAACCACTCGAGCTGTGGCTCGGGGATGAGCAGCACCGGTCACCTGCGCGTCCAAGGGTGCCTTGGCTCGGGCGTGACAACGCCCAGGTTGGGCTGTCCACGAGAGCCCGAAGTGCGGCGGTTTCCAGTTCCGAGTTTGATCTTCCGGCACAGCCGATATCACTCGGTTTCAATTGATTTACAGCAATGGGGAGGATGGAGGAATGTCTCTAGTACCTTGCTGGGACCCTGGAGTGGAGAGAGGGAGCTGCGATCGGCTTGATCAAGCAGGAACTCGAGCGCCGGCGATGGCAGTGGAAAAACAGGTCGCGCACGTCGGCAGCTCGGGGAATGGCGACTGAAGCACGCCGGGGAGGGAATAAATAGCCCGGTCGGCCGGTCTCCGGCTTGGGGCACGCAGCAGGAGCTGGCGCCGGCTGCCCCCTTCGGTGGCGCGCGCTCACAGCAGCCGGGAACCGACTGAACTGTGGTTCAGTCGGTTTGTTTTGAGGCAGAGGCTGACATGTGGGTCCCACTCCTCTTTTAACCTCTGAAATTTACTCCTAACAGCTGTGGTAAACAGTGAACCCTATTCTACCCTTGGCAATTCAAATTATTCACCCAAGAGCCATTTGAATTGATCAAAGTTCAAATGAGGTTTGGTTTGAATAAATTTCAGCACAAGTTCAGTTTGAAATTCAAATAAAGTTTGAATTTCTCCCCCTTAGCTCATGTCAAGATCAACTCTAATTGGAGTGAAAATTGGTGTGTGAGCTCACAAAAATGTGCTGAGTGAGAATATGCCTTCCACTTTTAAATTCAGTGGGTGAAAACAGTTTGAATTTGAATATGGTTTCAAACTGCCCTCCTCCTATCTATACCCAAAATGACCTCAAAAAGGTTTTGAATTTGGGTGAAACTTGGCATGGACATCCTTAGCAAAGTGTAGGAGTTTTCATATGCCCAGCCCATCTATATCACATGTGGGAAATACCACTTTTGCAATGTGTGAGTTTGTCCTCTAATGAGCATGTTGATAGTTGTTACTTGCTCTTCATTTATGCTCATCATTCTTGCTCAAATGAGGTGTGTGGTGTGGTGATGAACACTGCAAATGTGTGTCAAAACTGAGGCCCTTACATTCCTCCCCCCTTAAAAGAATCTCGTCCCGAGATTATAAGGTGTAAATGAGAGAGAGGACGGTGGAAAATTACCGGATATGCGACGTGAAAAAGTCGGGGATGTTAGTGCGAAGGAATTCTTCGCTTTCCCATGTCGCTTCGTCCATGGAGTGATTACTCCATAGAACCTTGTAGAACCACAACGTACGGTTGCGTGTGGTTCGGGCCTTTTCATCAATAACCTGCACCGGTTCCTCCCGATAGGTGAGATCCGGTTGCAGTTCTTCAATGTCTTCCAGCTGAACGGTAGTTGATAGCTTGAGACACTTCCTCAGCTGGGAAATGTGAAAGACGTCGTGCACACCGGAAAGTGCTTCTGGTAATTTCAGCCGGTATGCCACCGATCCACATCTTTCGGTAATCTGGAATGGACCGATGAAGCGGGGTGCTAACTTTTCCCTCACCCCAAATCTGTTTACGCCCTTCATTGGAGACACCCGTAGATATACGTGATCCCCAACTTCGAATTGTAATGGGCGCCTTCTCCGGTCCGCATACTGTTTCTGTCGGGATTGAGCGGCTTTTAGGTTCGCTTGAATTAATCGAACCTTTTCTTCTGCGTTGTTGACAAGGTCAATCCCGAAGGTAACCCTCTCGCCAGACTCACACCAGTTCAGTGGTGTGCGGCATTTCCTGCCGTATAGCGCCTCGTAGGGCGCCATCTTGATGCTGGCTTGGTACCCATTGTTGTACGAGAACTCGGCTAATGGCAAGTGATCATCCCAATTCTTGCCGTGGTCGATAGCGCAAGCTCGTAGCATGTCTTCTAGAATCTGATTTACCCGCTCGGTTTGTCCATTCGTCTGCGGGTGGTAGGCTGAACTACGGATCAGCTTCGTCCCCAAGGCAGCGTGTAGCTGCTCCCAAAAACGGGACACAAATAAAGTGCCCCGGTCCGATACGATGGTACGGGGTACGCCGTATAAGCACAAGATCCGTGAGATGTACAGTTCAGCGTACTTTTTGGCGTTGTAATTGGTGTTGACCGGGATGAAATGGGCAACTTTGGTGAGCCGATCGACGATCACCCACACAGAATCATGTTTCTGTAAGGTGGTGGGTAAACCGACGACGAAATCCATGCTCACGTCCTCCCACTTCCAGGCAGGAATGCCCAGTGGTTGCAGCAGTCCCGGTTTCCGCATGTGGTCTGCCTTCACCCTCCGACATGTATCACACTCGGACACGTATTTGGCAGTCTCTCGCTTCATCCGTGTCCACCAAAACCTTCTTCTGAGTTCTTGATACATTTTGTTGCTGCCGGGGTGAATAGAAAACTTTGATAAGTGAGCCTCATCAAAGATTTTCTTCCGTAACTCCGGGTTTCGGGGTACGACGATTCGGTCCTTGAACCATAGGACGCCGTCTCCGTCCTTCCGGAAACATTTTAACTCCCCACTGTCTACACGTCTCCGCAAATGTGACATGCCCTTGTCATTCTTCTGGGCTGCCGCTATCTCCTCACGGATGGTGGGGATCAAAGCTAAGTTGTAGAGAGCTCCGTGTGGAATCACATGTAGTGGTGGTTCGCTCTCTTCCAACGGTGTGATGGTCAGATTATTAACGTGTGACTTGCGGCTCAGCGCATCTGCCACAACGTTTGCCTTGCCCGGATGATAATGGATCTCTATTTCGTAATCCTTCATCAGTTCCAACCATCTTCGTTGCCTCATGTTCAACTCCTTCTGAGTGAATATGTACTTGAGGCTTTTGTGGTCGGTATATAAATGTACGAGGTTACCGAGTAGGTAGTGCCTCCACATCTTCAGTGCAAGTACCACGGCAGCGAGCTCCAAATCGTGAGTTGGATAATTTTGCTCATGGTTCCTAAGCTGCCGTGATCCATACGCGACCACTCTTCGGTCTTGCATCAGCACACATCCGAGCCCAATGCCGGATGCATCGCAGTACACATCGAACGGTTTTGTTGTGTCTGGCTGCGCCAAAACCGGTGCTGATGTCAGGTGCTTGACTAAAGCCTTGAATGCTGCTTCACATGCTGGACTCCAAACATATTTGGTAGCCTTCTTCAGACGACGCAACTGATTATGTTGTTCATTCAATCGCTTGATCGTCGGAAGGAGCACATTACGGAGTGCGCTGTGAGCACCCTCGAAATGATCTCCACGGCTTGTGCTCTCCTTGAGCTTGGTGGCGAGATGCTCCGTATGAACAGCTTGGCTGTTCATCACAGCGTTTCCCGCCCTCATTTGGAGACTGAGATTTGCCTCCGCGGGGTTGTACCTTGGGCAACTCGGGTCTGTTGCCTCCAGGTACCTCTCTTCCCACACATGCTGAGCTCGTCCCCCCACCGGAACGAGTGCGTATGGTGTTCCCTCCATAGCCTGCACGTGTAGTTGGCAGAAACGTGACATAGTGTCACGGGCTGCCACTTGCCACATCCCTTCCGGTTGTCTTCCTCTCACCGTGACGGTGAATGGCACCCAACCGGGTGGCGTAGGTCCTGTAGGAACCTCGACATGGATCGTCCACGTCTTGTTCCCCTCTTCGCCTTCTTCCTTGGCGAAGTATTGCGGCATCTGGTTATACCCGAAATATTGGAGCATTTGCCACAATGCTTCCGGGTAGCCGCTACGGTCAGAACAGTGGGAAACTACCCACCCGTTCTCCAACCGTTTATCTGCTGCCATCTGTAGAAATATATTTGAGAAATGTCAAATATTTATTTAAACAGTAAACCATTGAGTTATAACATAAGATATGTCATTGAACCCCTAAAACTTGGAAACATAGTTCAAATTTTTAAACAAATTTGACTGCTGATCTGCTGTTCCCATGACAGCCCTGACCAGTTTCCATATCAATCTGATTTAGGCCAGGTTAAAAGCAAAACCAGTCCTGGAGCTCAACATCAAAGTTAAAGTTAACTTCAATAGCTTTCCAGAAAGTATTTGGTTGGCCTAAGATCTGTCCTGGTTCACAAGTTATGAGATGTCAAAGTTAACAGAATTTCTGGGAACAATTGGACAGCACCTCCCTGCCTTAGGTACTGATTTGATCCAAGAATCCCAGTTAATTCTGTTCCTAATCTGGCAAAACTTTCTGTTACAAAGTTGTAACCCATCTCATAAGCTTTCCAGAACTACCTCATTTTCTATTTTTGGATTTTTATGCAGGAAGTTATGCTTACTTTACAGAGAGTCTACAGAGAGTCTTTGCTCTGTCCTGTTTTCTGGACAGTTTCAACTCTGCGGCATTTTTCGAGGGGTTAAGGGATGAAACACCTCTGGAACTCAACAGAAAAGTTGTAAAGCTCCTCCAAAGCTTTCCAGAAATGTATCATACGACCCCAACCTTGAAAGAACTCAACCTCTAACCTCTGATTAACTTCAGCCTTGATTTAGCTGAAAACAGAGTGCTCTGTCCTTAACATCCTATAAGTTGAAAACTTATTAGCTTTGAATATCCTGTTCAAGGGAAGGAGTTACATCAAGTTTTACTACTTTGGATCAAAACCTTCAAATTTTTAAATGAAGTTGTTCATTTAGTTGGGTGTGACGTCGATGCGTCACCAGATTATGTCGGTACTACGTCCTCACAAAGAAGAAACCTATACCGGACTTAGCCGGCTTCGTTAGTTCAGTGGCACTACTCGTCACTCGCACACGAATGCTACACGTCTACCGTTTCGTGGTCAGGCTATCTGCAGAAACTCAAACAATCATCAGACTCGGCTGCACACCGAGCCCGGAATCCATACAGTTGGTACACCCGGCCGTCATCACTCGCCCGGATGTTCTCAAGCCAAAGACGCCTTGAGTTACGTGTTCACGTTTCAGACCACGTGACGGGGTCTCCCATGTTGCATCACGCACGCCAGGGACAGACGTTGCTCGAACACCCCAAACGACATGAAGAGTCGTAGAGGATATCAAAGCGGGTCGGGTTACCTGCCACCCGTGGGGCTCCACCCTTCAGCTTGTGCGCACTGGTGGACAGCGCTTACGTGCACCCCCCAAGACATGAACGTCCCGAGATGCACGATTTTTCGACATAACAATTAGGTTACTAAGCCACTTTCTATATACTAATAACATCCTTATACGGGCTACTAACTCGTTCCTCACTGGATTTTTGAAAAAGAAGACCTTTGTACTGTGTTACACCTCAAGCGAGCTCTGATACCAACGCTGACACGACCCCACTGGTCCTGTCGAGCCAGGATCACGCTGAGGGGTGCTGCGTTGCACAGCACCGTATAACACACGTCAAAGGTACAAAGCGGAAGCGGAAGCTTTATTACATAAACAAGTTTATTAACATGTTTACATCAAAATAAGTTTAGTCCACACTCGCGGGCGTAGACTAAGCATCAGGTGCACGTTCAGCCCTCGAACGTGTCCTTGCTAGCACACACGCACACTAACTCTGCGGCGTGCACGACTCCCACTCGACGGGGTTCCCCTCCTGGGGTTCCGTCTCCTCTTCGGGAGTCCCTTCCTCATAGAACCCTGCAAAAGCTTCAAACACAAGCAGTGAGCACGAAGGCTCAGCAAGTCTGACCCGTCTCACCTAAACATGGAACTTCTACATGAGGGTAATGGGTTGCATGAGGTAAAAATCATTTGCAAGGACTCGCCTAATTAGTAGAACCTTACTTTCAAGTTTTAGCAGCAGGTTGTGGAGAACCTTACGCTAAGGCACATGAGAGAGCCGCAATCAAACAAGAAACGCATTTCTCTCATGTACTTTGCCCAAAGTTGAAAAGAACTTTAGTTAGCACTAAGCTACAGCATATCATTAACAATCAATGTCCATCTTTCAATCAGCAACATTTTAACATGTAACTAGCCTGTTCTTTCTACGTCACGGTACAGTGAACAAGTGGTACTCACTGACCGCGAGGGACGGCGATTATAATCGATTTACACCTGCAGGGATTACCCGAACAACCCGTCACGTACGCCCGTACTCGACGTTGCCTACAACAACCATCACGGACGCCGTACGCGACTACCTTTCACCCGTTAGCCAAATATTGAACCGGTCCCATCGTCCCGAGCAAGAGGTCCCTGCACGCGCATCTCTGTGCCGCCAGCTGATTTACACCTCGAGCTCTCAACCTACCCTCTGAACGACGGGCAATGCCTCAATACCCAGCTACCCGAGTTACATCAGTTTCCCGGTTCCCATATAGCCGGTAGGTCTTCGGTACTGTTCTAGCTTGTTCAACAGGCCCGCACACGGCTCGGTCCTCAATCGACACAAACGGAGCTACAGCACACAGGCCCCAAAGTCCTGCTGCCCTTACTCTCCGCTCGGTCTCATTTTCTTGCCATGTGTTTCATGTGCTATCTCTACCCGAGCAATGTGCCTCTAGCCTATTCTCGCGAGTAGTTCCAACTACTCGACTTGTACCGAATCCTACTCTATCCTAGCAATGCAGTAGCTAACGGGGTTTGCAATCCTAAAACCCAACCCATAGTTTTCTTGGCTATGCAGTGGGGTTTCCAAACAAGACTCTAATGCACAGAATAGAGGGAACAAGTATGTGCTCAAAACAATAAAAATTTGTAAAAAGGTTAATGCAAACCGGGGCTTGCCTTGCTGCTCTTGGTCGTAGGCTAGCTGTTCCTCCGGAGTAACGAAGTCTAGGACTTCGGGTTCCTCCTCGACCTTAGCGACTACATGATAAGAACAATGTATGTATTAATTTAATGCATTTGTATTAAGTTGGAAGTTGTGAAGTCTATAACTTTTGCTAGACAGACCTAATGACTGTGAGACTTTTACTGTGGCTTGGTTACAACCTAAACAAAGAATGGGTCAAGTTTTAGTTGCAGCAAAGCTCATTTGAGCCCTCCACAAATAATTATGTCCTTGACCTTAATTGGAACTCTTAGGGTGTTCTAGGAATTTTCATGAGACAAACTATGACTTTCTGAAAACTAGATTTTCAGAGGGTTCTAATGGAGTTGGTCTCACTTAATTTGGAAGTCTCTAACTAAAGATATGAGCTAAACAATTTCAGAGAAAATTCTGGAAATGTTTCTGAACATTTTCTATTTTCTCTGGAACAGTTTTACTAATCACACCATTAGGTGGACTAAATGAGCTCAAATGGATCTGAAATTTTTATGGTAGCTCAAGGATATTTTGGTGAACATCCCAGCAAAATTTCAGGATTTTCCTCCAAAGGATTCTCCAGTTAAAATTCCTAACAGTTTAAACTTTAAGGAATTAATTCTGGAGAATTAAGGAATTTCATGAAGTGAAACTTGATTTTCTGGAAAGTACTCAGAGAGCTGAATCCAGCAAAATTTGGTTCACTCGATTTGGAGCTTTCTAGCCAAAGTTATAAGGATTTGAAGTTTGAAGGAAATCAGAAAATCGGGGAAAAGTTTAAACCCGCGCGTGGGCCCAGGGGACACGCGTCGCACGCCGAAGCGACAGCACACCGCGGCCCACAAGGCTTTTGCGCGCCAGCACACCCGATCCCGGCCGCAGCCGGATCCCGATTCAAAATATCGGCCGCTGACAGCTGGGGTCCACCCCCTTCTTCAACCTCGCGACACCCGCGCTCCGCCGCCGAGGGACTTCGCCGGAGAGCTCGCCGCTGGCTGCTGTACAGCTCCAAACTTCTTGATTCTGGCCGCCCCTGCCTACTTTTACTTGGGGAACATGGTCCGAGGGTCAGCTGCTCATGACAACGGCCGGAGCATGGTCGGCGACGAGCCGCCATATCGGAACGACTTCGGCCATGTCGGCTGACTCTCCTAGTACCTCAGCTACTGGGGAAATCGGTCGGGGAGCATCAGTAGACCTCAGAGAAGGTCGACATGAACTCGGGGCAGCTCGGGGAAGGCCCGAAATAGGTCCTCACCGTGCGCCCGATACCCCCCGTTCGTTCCGCCATTAGTAGACCTTGAATTACGCCGGGCACAGAGGTTCTCCGGCCCAGAGTTGTGAAGACAACTTGTGCGTCACCGTGTCTAGCTCGTGTGGGAGTGGCCTGAGGCCCTCTAATCCTTTCTAGAGCACGAATTAAACAGAATCGTACCCGAAGGTCATTCTGTACACAGAAAGGGGAAAAGTAGAAATTCGCCGCCGGTGAGCAACCACTCGAGCTGTGGCTCGGGGATGAGCAGCACCGGTCACCTGCGCGTCCAAGGGTGCCTTGGCTCGGGCGTGACAACGCCCAGGTTGGGCTGTCCACGAGAGCCCGAAGTGCGGCGGTTTCCAGTTCCGAGTTTGATCTTCCGGCACAGCCGATATCACTCGGTTTCAATTGATTTACAGCAATGGGGAGGATGGAGGAATGTCTCTAGTACCTTGCTGGGACCCTGGAGTGGAGAGAGGGAGCTGCGATCGGCTTGATCAAGCAGGAACTCGAGCGCCGGCGATGGCAGTGGAAAAACAGGTCGCGCACGTCGGCAGCTCGGGGAATGGCGACTGAAGCACGCCGGGGAGGGAATAAATAGCCCGGTCGGCCGGTCTCCGGCTTGGGGCACGCAGCAGGAGCTGGCGCCGGCTGCCCCCTTCGGTGGCGCGCGCTCACAGCAGCCGGGAACCGACTGAACTGTGGTTCAGTCGGTTTGTTTTGAGGCAGAGGCTGACATGTGGGTCCCACTCCTCTTTTAACCTCTGAAATTTACTCCTAACAGCTGTGGTAAACAGTGAACCCTATTCTACCCTTGGCAATTCAAATTATTCACCCAAGAGCCATTTGAATTGATCAAAGTTCAAATGAGGTTTGGTTTGAATAAATTTCAGCACAAGTTCAGTTTGAAATTCAAATAAAGTTTGAATTTCTCCCCCTTAGCTCATGTCAAGATCAACTCTAATTGGAGTGAAAATTGGTGTGTGAGCTCACAAAAATGTGCTGAGTGAGAATATGCCTTCCACTTTTAAATTCAGTGGGTGAAAACAGTTTGAATTTGAATATGGTTTCAAACTGCCCTCCTCCTATCTATACCCAAAATGACCTCAAAAAGGTTTTGAATTTGGGTGAAACTTGGCATGGACATCCTTAGCAAAGTGTAGGAGTTTTCATATGCCCAGCCCATCTATATCACATGTGGGAAATACCACTTTTGCAATGTGTGAGTTTGTCCTCTAATGAGCATGTTGATAGTTGTTACTTGCTCTTCATTTGTGCTCATCATTCTTGCTCAAATGAGGTGTGTGGTGTGGTGATGAACACTGCAAATGTGTGTCAAAACTGAGGCCCTTACAGTCGCCGTGCGACCCGGGTCAGAAATTGGAAATCCTAGCAAAACTCGAAGAACAGTGGCTGCACCAGATGGTTCTCCAAAGTTTTGGATCCTATAGACTCGCACAGACGTCTAGAAGTAGTTCTCTACGTTAGATGATGAGTGGTGTGGCGTGTGGCACGAATTTTGTGACGTGGTCCCGCGGCCTCTTTTGTACACCGGCGTAAAATCATGAAATTCCAGAAACCGCAGCTCATGTCTCGCTGCCGGAGTGTGAGACCTATGTGTGTTGAATACATTGGCAATTAGGATAAAAGTTAGCATTAACATTCAAAGTTTTGAATATTGCCAAAACATTCTTCTGTGGCAAGGTCCGACAAGTTCTTTGTTAGGTCCGCCAAGTGTTGGCAAGGTCCGACGCAAGGTCCGGAGAGCTCCTGCAAGGTCCGGAGAGCTTCTGTGAGGTCCGGAGCTTGTTTTTAGGGAGCTCCCGTGAAGTTCAACTCGTAGAACTGCAGCGTCTTGTTTTTGCTGTTAACTCGCAATGTTTCAAACTTGCTTTATGGGAAGGTTTGCTTAGTATTATTTTGCTAAGTTTTTGGTGTGTTTTGGTGGTTATGGCTGTTATCATTTGATATGGTTTGCAACATGCTTATGTGACGTGCTCAAGTAAGGTGTTGTGGTTTTCGAACTAACGTGAGTCAAGTCGAGGACCTGTGCTCGGAAGAATTGGTTGTTTATTCATGTGCAGGTGTTGCTTGAGTTCAAGACATGGCTGGTGACGGGATCCTTGGACTAGTCTCAGGGAGGAGATGAGGTTCCAACGACCAAGTTCGGGAGGAGCTGTGGTTGAGTTGATCAGGAGGTCGCGCAGCATGTTTGGATCAAGGGCAGTGCATATGAAGGTTGTGTGTATGTCGTTGGAAGGTGTTTGCACGTGTGCAAGGAGTGCATGGACGTGGCAACATTTTTCCAAGGCATGATGAAGAGAAGTGGACGTAAAGAATTGGTCGGAAAGGTCCAACCGGCTGGATTGCGTACTCAGGCTGAGGCTGAGTCGGATATGGCTCAAATATGGAAGATTTGAGTTGGTTATGATAGGATTTCGTGCTAGGCATGAAGTTGAGTTGTTTTAGGAATGTTTAGGACGTTCCTAAGGTGTTTGGAAGTCTCCCGATTGCTTCTATCTGTGAATAGGAGAGTCCTGAGCAGTTATGGTAAGTTAGGATACAAGTCCAATTAGGAGTAGGAGTCCTAGATTGGATGGTTTAGCCTGAGGGCTGGCTATAAAAGCAAGGGAGGCCAGAGCTCTCGTGGGTAGAGAACTTTGGGCTGTTCCTCTTGTGTTTCTATTGAATAAAGTTCATAGTTTCGAGGAGTTTTTGTGCCTTGTTCGTCCGACTTGTTTTTCGTCAAGTCTTTCTTGCCGAGTTTCTGGATAGACCGACGTTGCTTCGGTGTTTCGTTCATAACTCGAGTTTTACAGATCCGATTGACGTGATTCTTTTTGGGTTGTCTTCACAACTCAATTATATATCATCTGTGAAATTTTCACGAGCTTCAGATCTTTATTTCTTGAGATACACGAGTTTCTTTGCAGCGTTGCAGATCTGTTTTATATCAAGTAGAACAGATTGATCTTCGTTTAATGTTTTGATCGTATCTCAAGTTTTACTTCGTGTTTTCAAGTGATTCTTGTTGCATTAGATCCGTGACTTGATTCTCTACCTCTCTACTTGATTTGTCACGGTTGAACACGTTTGAAAACACTTGCACACATGGTTTCTTTAACCGATTGATTTTTTGCTGAGGGTTTTTGTTGTTTCCGCTGCGAAAAGTTTTAATCTACCATTCACCCCCCCCTCTGGTAGCTTTTCACATGCTCTTCGATCCTACAATTGGTATCAGAGCCAAGGTGCTCTAGTCTTTGTGATTTGCACGTGTTTTGACTAACCATCATGGAGAAGTACTCCGCAAAACCTTGTGTGTTCAATGGCATCGATTTTCAGGTTTGGAAGGCGCGGATGGAGGCCTACATACAGGTGCAAGGCTTCGCCATATGGGAAAAGGTCTACCGGAACTTCGATGTACGACCCAACGATCAAGTTACGGCTGCGAACATGAGAGATGTTGACAACAACAACAAGGCTCGCAACTTGATCATCCAAGGATTGACTCAAAGCGACTTCGACCGTGTTGCACACCTCCAATCTGCATATGATGTTTGGAAAGCTCTTTGTGACTACCATGAAGGATCCAATACGATCAAGCAGGTAAGGCAAGATATGTTCAAGAAAGAATACATGCGTTTTGAGATGCAACCCGGTGAGTCAATTGACGACCTTTATGCTCGCTTTAATAAAATTCTTAGCAACTTGCGTAGTGTCAATGTTAACTTTTCAGATGCTGAAAATGCTAGACAATTGTTAGGAGCATTAGATATGTCAATTTGGGAGATGAAAGTTACATCTATTCGTGAATCTACTGTCATGAGTTCTCTTACTTTAGACGTGCTTTATTCTAAATTGAAAACTCATGAAATTGACATCATCTCACGTAAAAACCCCAACAAGTCTATTGCATTTGTTTCGCAACGTGACATGTCTAGTTCTAGTCAATCATCATCTAGTGGTGCACTCTCTTTGCTGTCCTCTCTAACCCTTGAACAGATTGAAGAGTTTCCAGAGGAGGAGCTTGCACTTATCTCTACTCGGTTCTCAAAAGAATTGCAAAATGTGAGAACTAGAAGGAGAGGAAGCTCCGGACCTCAACGATGTTTTGAATGTGGTAAGACAGGACATTTTCGTACGGAGTGCCCTAACCTTTCAGGTCCGACTTCACATGAAGAAAAGCAAACAAGGCCGAAGAAATCGTTTGCAAAGAATAAGAAGAAGAAAGATTTATCAATGCGCAACATAGTGCATAGTATGATCTCTGCACTTCAAGATTTCGGCCAAGTGATGTGGACACCGGTAGTGATGAAGATGAAGAAGCTATGGCAAATATGTGCTAAATGGCGAGCAAGTCAAGTTCAAGCTCCGAGGAGGCAGAACACAACAGCGACGATGAAGAGGTATGTCTCAGTTGCGAAGAAATGTGTGATGCTATTTCTCGTGCCACTGTTATATTAAAGAAAAAGGATAAAAAACTTAGGAACAATGCTGTTAAAATTGAATCACTAGAATCTGAAATTAATCGTTTAAAAACTTTGATTTCTAGTGATGATTCTTGTTCCTCATGTGATTCGATTTATGAACAATTATCCTCTTTAAGAAGTGCACACGCATCTACACTTGATAAACTTGAACTTGAAATTGAAAAGAACAAAGAGCTTGCTGCACTTAATGATAAAAATTCGAAAGATGCTTGTTGTTCTACAATTGATTTGCATTGTTCTTCATGTGATGATCTGAATAAGAAACTAAATGATGCTATGAATGAGATTTCTATTTTGAACAATGCTTTACGTGTGCATGAAGTTAAATATTGTTCAAATTGCAAAATACAAGGAAAAACTTCATGTGAAAATTGCTTTGATCTGTCCAATAAACTTGATGACATGCATAGGACACTAGATCGGTTTTCTAATGCAAATAAGAACCTAAACTTGCTGCTGAATTCTTCCAAGTCTTGTAATGATAAAACTGGTTTAGGTTTTAATTCTCATGCTCATGCTAAGGCACACCCACCTAAAGTTGTAAAGTCATTAGGAAGCGGTTTGATTCAAACAGCTCCTAGACAAAAAGAGGTGATTTTCAAATCTGCAGGAGTACTGTCCCATTCGGGTTCTAATAAACGTGTTGCTTGCTCATCTAGACATGATAATAAGGTTATTTTTCATTGTACCTACTGTGGTAGAGATGGTCATGTCATGGATTTTTGTAATAGACTAGCTAAACACGATAAGAAACAAAGAATACTTGCTAGATCACATAACAACCAAGCAAAATCTGCTAGACCGAATGTTCGGAGCTTGCAACCTGCTGTAATGAGTCAAAAACTTGCTCCCGGACCTACTGTTTTTTGTGCTACATATAACATATCTTGTAGGATCGAAGAGCACGTGAAAAGCTACCAGGGGGGGTGAATGGTAGATTAAAACTTTTCGCAGCGGAAACAACAAAAACCCCTCAGCAAAAAATCAATCGGTTAAAGAAACCTTGTGTGCAAGTGTTTTAAAACGTGTTCAACCGTGAAAAATCAAGTAAAGAGGTAGAGAATCAAGTAACGGATCTAATGCAACAAGAATCACTTGAAAACATGAGGTAAAACTTGAGATACGATCAAAACATTAAACGAAGATCAATCTGTTCTACCCGATATAAAACAGATCTGCAACACTGCAAAGAAACTCGTGTATCTCAAAAACTACAGATCTGAAGCTCGTGAAAATTTTACAGATGATAGATAATTGAGTTGTGAAGACAACCCAAAAAGAATCACGTCAATCGGATCTGTAAAACTCGAGGTATGAACAAAACACCGAAGCAACGTCGGTCTGTCCAGAAACTCGGCGAGAAAGACTTGACGAAAAACAAATCGGACGAACAAGGCACAAAAGCTCCTCGAAACTATGAACTTTATTCAATAGAAACACAAGAGGAACAGACCAAAGTTCTCTACCCACGAGAGCTCTGGCCTCCCTTGCTCTTATAGCCAGCCCTCAGGCTAAACAATCCAATCTAGGACTCCTACTCCTAATTGGACTCGTATCCTAACTTACCATAACTGCTCAGGACTCTCCTATTCGCAGATAGAAGCAATCGTGAGACTTCCAAACACCTTAGGAATGTCCTAAACATTCCTAAAACAACTCAACTTCGTGCCTAGCACGAAATCATATCATAACCAACTCAAATCTTCCATATTTGAGCCATATCCGACTCAGCCTCATCCTGAGTACGCAATCCAGCCGGTTGGACCTTTCCGACCAATTCTTTACGTCCACTTCTCTTCATCACGCCTTGGAACAATGTTGCCACGTCCATGCACTCCTTGCACACGTGCAAACACCTTCCAACGACGTACACGCAACCTTCATATGCACTGCCCTTGATCCAAACATGTTGCGCGACCTTCCGATCAACTCAACCACAGCTCCTCCCGAACTTGGTTGTTGGAACCTCATCTCCTCCCTGAGACTAGTCCAAGGGTCCCGTCACCAGCCATGTCTTGAACTCAAGCAACACCTGCACATGAATAAACAACCAATTCTTCCGAGCACAAGTCCTCGACTTGACTCACGTTAGTTCGAAAATCACAACACCTTACATGAGCACGTCACATAAGCATGTTGCAAACCATATCAAATGATAACAGCCATAACCACCAAAACACACCAAAAACTTAGCAAATTAATACTAAGCAAACCTTCCCATAAAGCAAGTTTGAAACATTGCGAGTTAAAAGCAAAAACAGGACGCTGCAGTTCTACGAGTTGAACTTCACGGGAGCTCCCTAAAAACAAGCTCCGGACCTCACAGAAGCTCTCCGGACCTTGCAGGAGCTCTCCGGACCTTGCGTCGGACCTTGCCAACACTTGTCGGACCTAACAAAGAACTTGTCGGACCTTGCCACAGAAGAATATTTTGGCAATATTCAAAACTTTGAATGTTAATGCTAACTTTTATGCTAATTGCCAATGTATTCAGCACACATAGGTCTCACAATCTCTCCCTTGATGAATGCATTGGCAACACCAATTAAAATCCGAACATTGGCTTATGAAAAGTTTTGAAAAGCTTTGAAAACTCATTTCTCCCCCTTTATTAATTTCTCCCCATTTTCTAAAATCAGAGAAGGAAGAAAGTGTATAACATATGCAAACTGTAAAAAAAATTCTCCTTATACATATTTCTCCCCCTTTGACAATGTATTCAGCAAGGTTCAAAGGAGAAATTTTTAAATGTTATGAGCATATTATAACATATACATACAAAACAAGGCCCATCCAAGTCATACTATCAGGTTACTTACACAATCACATCAATGAGATACATAAAGTAGTGTAAGCCATGCTAGAGATCAAATGTATTTTTCAGTTTAAGCAAGTCATGATCTCCCTTACTCAACTATTTCAAAACCTGAAAACATGACACTTGTTGCTGCATTTTTATTATTCATAATCATTTAAGGCACAAAGTTGATCATATGATATTTGCAAGAGATTATATGCCGCATCAGCCTTATTCTAACCAACCAAGCCAAGCCTATGTCATTTGACAATCAGAAGCTTAAGGACATAGTTTTACTCATACACAATTCCTTCCAAGTTCATATCTTAGTGCAATGATAAGCAATCTCAAAAGAAGAAGTGCGATGCATGCATATTCTCTTGATCTTTTCTCAATTTTTTATTTGAAAACTCAACATGTGAGCTGATCACTTGATTAATTTTTTATGATTAAAAGCACTTGTGAGCACGCAACAAGTTCAAAACAGCAAGAAAGTTCGATCATGACCAAATTTAGTGTAAGTAATTATTCCAATTACTAGTCAAGTGTCACACCCGGTTTTTCCGAAGAACAATCAAGTGAATATCACATGTATGCCAGGATCATTTTCTCATACATGTGATGACAAATAGTGAAGCATCATTTATTACAAGCCAGGTGTCGAATATAAATAAGTCCTACATAGCAAATGTCTCGATCGACAATAATAGGTTCATCACAAGTAAATAAACTAGCAGCGGAATATTATTCTTGAGGGCTCTGTCACAGGCGTTGCCCGGGGGTCTCCATGAACCTAGAAACCTTCTTCAGGTCCAAAGTCTTGGTCATTATACACCACCTCATTATCTTGACCTAAGCAGCAATATAAACCAACAAATATGCAAGGTTGAGTACCGATGGTACTCAGCAAGTGTGGGAAAGTTATGTCATGCATGGCTAGAACAAGGGGAGGTTGAACTCATGGTTAAAGCACTACGCAATTAATACCTATCACTTTAGCTTATTAAGCACCTACATTACTACACAGGTGAAATGGTCCCAATCTCCCATCCCATCATCATAATCAAATAACCATAACATCATTTCCAATGTTAAGCTCCCCGCTTAATATCCACAACTTCCAAAACCATCAATCTTCTAATCATGAATAAGTCCAAACCGCTCTTGACCGTGAGCACGGCTGTCATGACAGTTTTCACTCTGCAGAGTTTGCACCACTGTACCCACATGTAGTGATTTCATCCCCCGTTGTCGAGTGGACTAAAAGAACCTCCATTATGCCAGTGGCTACGAACCACATTCACACTTCCCAGGTGTGTAGCCAGAAGATCACTACAAAGCTTTTACATAGGGATTCCCGATGAGTGCGGGCCCACTGAGGTTTCACCCCTAACAGCATACAAAAGGCTCCAACCCCGCTGCAGTGGCCCCCTCTTGAGCCTTGCGGTTCATATGGTAGTCCAGCTGACACCTATTCCCTGCACCATCCAACACACCCATACTACGCCGGGGATACACCTAATTAATTGGCCAAGCTGCCCCATCTCAGCATGTGGTTGGCACGGTAAAGCCAGGTTACATGCTCCATGAACCGGTCCTTAGGATCCAGGCAAGTACTAAACACAAACCCGAGTCTCGTGCACCCAGCACACAACCAAAACATCCAACTTGCCTTTTTCCCTACCTCTACATAACTCACAATATCTCATTCAAGAGTATGGTAAAATAAACTGATGATCTCATATCCCAAATATCCCATTCTAAGCATGGCTAAGCATATGCATAATAACAAATGACATGATAAAATAAATCCCAACCCAAGCTACAAGGAAACAAGGTAATGCAATTCTAGGGAAACTTCCTAGCATGGGTTTCATGTTTCATTTGACAATGCAATAATTCTATCTAAACATCCTAGTATAGGATCAAAGTGGTCAAGGACACTTGCCTCCTTCCTGCTACTCTTGGAATGGGTAGTCCTTATCTTGGAAAGGAAGAACTTGCTCTGGAGCAGGTTCTACATCATACCATCACACATAGCAAAAGAAAAACAACAATCCATAAGACATAGTTCACACTTCCACTTCATACAAACCACACATTCACATGTAACAAAGCCATTCACAACTTCTATGTGTTGTGTTTACTCTATGTGTGTTGACCTTTGGCTTACATGCACTTTTAATCATGTGTATATGATTCCTATTTTTGTATTCACATTTATGCTTGCATACTTTATATATGAGTTTCCAATTTAAATAAATTCCTTATATTTAATTACTACACCTTATAGCTACCAAGTATGCATGAAAGATATTTTCCTTCTCCATATGTATCTTCAGAATTTCTACCAACCCTAAACTGAATTCTTTGGATTTTAGAAACTCCATTTATCATTTACTAGTTGCTATATTTTTAGATTTATTTCCTATGCCTAAATGTGAACTTTATTATGAAAATAACAAGACACATCATCTAAACAGAATAGGTTCTGATCTAAAATATTTAATAACATATTTTGATCTTTTCCTCTGATGTAAACTATTTTACATTTATTTTCCTAATTTTCAGAACTATTCTTCACTTAAAAATGTGTCCCTATAACTAATAAATGTGAATAATAAATCAAACAGATTCATTTCAGCCCAAAATCTATTTTTATCTCACTCCAAAGTTTTCTAAGTACTGAGAAAGTTTTTAATTTAAATTTGACAATATGTTTGTCCCACTTTTTAAATTTTAAATACTAGCCACATATTCAATTTCCTAAATTTAATATCAAACAGGGTTAAAAAGGTAAACTCACCCCACAACAGGGTCTATAATATTATTTTATCAATTTTCAGGGGTCTAGCTACTCATAACAGAGGAGTTTTTCCTAATTTTTATTAAGTCTAGGGGCTAAAACTGATTTTTAAATGAATTTACACGATTTTCTGAAGTTCCAGGGGCTAGATCAGAAGTTTCCGGGGCTAGCTCTTATTTCCCGAGAACCCCAGGGGGTAGCACGTAAGATTTCCAGTCTTTATAACGCGGGGCTGACGTGGACCGTCCAATTTAAAATAGACGGATGATATTATAACGTCAAACCGGTACGCGGGGATTTAAACTCTACCGTGCGATTTAAAATAGACGGCGCACAAGCGGCCACGTCGCTCTGATCGAGCGCGGGCGGCGCTGCCGATGGCGCACGGCGACGGGAGGCGGCGATCTCGCCGGAGAGTTTCGGATCTTCGTAAATTCTTCCTAGAACTGTGATTTTATGGCATAGATCGGTAGAGGGGAGGTCGGGGATCTCACCTCAGGGGTTTTCTTGAGCTCGGAGGTCCTTGAAGGCGGTCGGCGACGAGGTCTGAGGTGAATTCACGGCGAGGCTCGTCGGCGCTGTGTTTGAACCGCAAACCACCGAGTTTTCTGCACCTGCGAGGTTCCCCGGAGGCGGTGGATCAAGACCAGCGAGTTAGATCAGAATTTCCGAGCGTAGATCGGCCAGAATTCGCCGGAGGTGCTCGGGTTCTCACCGGAGTAAAATCGGCGGATCGCGTGGGAAAAACGGGACAAGGCCGCGGTTTTTATAGACGCGGGAGGGCGGCGGGTTGGTTTAGATCGAGCTGGAGTCTTCGGTGTCCGGAAATCGGCTGGGATACGCGAGAATTCCCGATCGGTTTTGATTCGGGTGAGAGAGTCCCGGCCGATCGCGGCGCGGGCGCGAGGAAGAAGAAAGATGGCGGGCCCCGCCTGTCAGTGGGAGGAAGGGGGCGCGCGCGGCTGCAGGCTGGTGTGGAGCAGGGTGGGCCGGCTAGTGGGTTTCGGCCCACTGGCCGGTTTTTTTCTGTTTTCATTTTTCTTTTTCTATTTCATTTCTGTTTTGAGTTTAAATTGAATTTAGTTTGAATTTAAATTGTTGCAAAACATGCAACACGTCCAAAAAATTTTAAATTCCCCTCTTAACAGGATTTTGGGATGTTACAGCTCTACCCCCCTGAAAAGAAATCTCATCCTCGAGATTAGTGGTTCTAAGAAAACAATTCCGGAAATTGTGCCTTGAGTTCATCTTCCCTTTCCCAGGTGGCTTCCTCTTCTGAGTGATGCTTCCATTGCACATTGCACATCCGGATTCTTTTATTTCTGATGAGGCGTTCCATTGTCTCCAAAATCTTGTATGGTTGCTCGGCATAAGACAAATCCTCAGCTACGTCCACTTCATTCATGGGTAACACCTCTTCAGGCGTTCTAAGGCATTTCTTGAGTTGTGACACATGGAACATATCGTGCACATCCGATAGACGAGCCGGTAACTCTAGTTGATACGCCACTTGGCCTTTCCTTTCCAGAACTTGAAAGGGTCCAATGTATCGAGGTGACAACTTCCCTTTCACCTTGAACTGACGAAGTCCTCTGATAGGGGACACCTTGAGATAGACATAGTCTCCCACGTTGAAAACGAGCTCTCTTCTTCGTACATCGGCATAGCTCTTTTGGCGTGTTTGTGCAATCCTCAAATTGTTGCGAATTTCCCTCACCTTCGCCTCGGCTTCTTGTAGTACTTCTGGACCAAACACTTTACTTTCCCCCGTTTGGTTCCAAAATAGGGGAGTTCTGCACTTCCTCCCGTACAAGGCTTCAAACGGTGACATCTTCATACTAGCTTGATAGCTGTTGTTATAGGAAAACTCCGCATACGGTAAGTTCTTATCCCAACTCCGATTGTTTTTGAGTGCACATGCCCTCAGCATATCTTCAAGAATCTGATTGGTTCTTTCCGTCTGCCCATCAGTTTTGGGATGATAGGCAGAACTAAAGTTCAGATGGGTTCCCATGGTTTCGTGCAACTTCTGCCAGAACCTTGAGGTGAATTGTGTCCCTCGATCCGACACAATCTTCTTTGGCACTCCATGGTAACACACGATCCTTGACATGTACAACTCTGCCAATTTGGATCCGCTGTAGCTTTCTTTCACGGGGATGAAATGAGCTACCTTGGTTAGCCTGTCAATGATGACCCATATCGAATCATATCCTGATTGGGTCCTAGGCAGTCCTACTATGAGATCCATACCGATTTATTCCCATTTCCATTCAGGCACTTTGAGTGGTTGCAATAATCCCGCGGGTCGTTGATGTTCTGCTTTCACCAACTGACATGTGTCACAGAGGGCAACATGTTCCGCGACATCTCGTTTCATGCCATACCACCAATACCTGCTCTTGACGTCCTGGTACATGTTCGTACTCCCAGGATGAATGGAATAGTCAGAATCATGAGCCTCCTTCAAAATCAATTCACGGATCTCCTTTACTTCTGGCACACAGATTCTTTTCCCGTGCCACACCGTTCCTTGTTCATCCTCTCTAAAACCAGGAGCTTTATTTTCCTTGATGAGTTGTCTGATCTCTTGTATCTTCTCGTCTTTCTTTTGACCCTCGCGGATGTCTCGCTCTAGTGTGGAGTCCACTTCCATGGCGATGGCTTCACCACTATTCACAAGGCATAGATTGAGCCTTATAACCTCGTCCTTCAATTCTGCAGGCATGTCCTTCAAGCTCAACTTATTGACCTGCACTTTCCGACTTAAAGCATCGGCTACGACGTTTGCTTTCCCAGGATGATAGTTGATGCCTACATCAAAGTCATTGATTAGCTCTAACCATCTCCTTTGTCTGAGGTTGAGGTCTGGCTGTGTGAATATGTACTTCAAACTCTTATGATCCGTATATATCTCGGTCCTCTTCCCAATCAAATAGTGCCGCCATATTTTTAACGCGTGTACCACTGCGGCTAGTTCTAGGTCATGTGTAGGATAGTTCTTCTCGTGCTTCCGAAGCTGCCGGGATGCATAAGGCACGACATGCCCTTCTTGCATGAGAACACATCCCAACCCGTTTCCAGAGGCATCGCAGTACACCGTAAAGTTCTTCTGCATATCTGGCATAACTAGCACTGGGGCTGTTGTCAATCTTTTCTTTAACTCCTGAAAAATCGTTTCGCACTATGGCATCCATGTGAATGTGATTCCCTTCTCCAACAGTTTGGTAATGGGTCTCGAGATCTTAGAGAATCCCTCAATAAACCGTCGATAGTATCCAGCCAATCCCAAAAAGCTTCGAACTTCCCCGACATTTTCAGGGGTCTTCCACTTCTGTACATCCTCAATTTTGGCAGGATCCACGGAGATTCCTCCCTCCGAGATTATATGTCCTAAGAAGGGAACTCTCTTCAGCCAAAACTCACACTTTCTCAACTTGGCATATAGTTGGTGTTCTCTCAACCTCTGCAACACCAACCTTAGATGTTTCTCATGTTCTTCTTCATCTTTGGAGAAGACGAGAATGTCATCTATGAAAACCACCACAAATTTGTCTAGATATTCCATGTATACCTTGTTCATGAGATACATGAAGTATGCCGGGGCATTAGTTAGCCTGAAAGGCATGACGGTGTATTCATACAGTCCGTACCGAGATACGAAAGCTGTCTTGGGAATATCAGATTGCCTTATCTTGAGTTGGTGGTATCCCGACCTGAGATCAATTTTTGAGAACACACAAGCGCCCCTCAATTGATCAAACAAGTCTTCAATGCGGGGTAATGGGTACTTGTTCTTGATGGTTACCTCATTCAAGGCACGGTAATCCACGCATAACCTTTGGGTTCCGTCCTTCTTGGGCACAAATATCACCAGATCTCCCCATGGTGAGGAACTAGGACGAATATACCCCTTCTCCGTCAATTCTCTCAAATGATCCTTGAGTTCTCCCAGCTGCTTGGAGTCCATCCGATAGGGTCTCTTGTATATCGGGGTTGTTCCAGGTACTAGCTCAATTGTGAATTCCACTTCACGATCAGGAGGCATACCTGGCAAATCCTCCGGAAAAACATCTGGATATTCCCTGATGGTCCTGATCTCCTCCACTTTCACCTCAACTTGATTCAATTTAATGTCCCTCCTAGGCTCGTGTATTGTTATGAACTTTACTCTTGTGCCACTAGGGTGAGTTAGTTCCACCGTTCTGGTCGAACAATGGATGATTCCTTTATGTTTGGTCAACCAATCCATACCCAAAATAATATCTATCCCTTGTGAATCTATCATTATGAGGTTAGCAGTAAATACTACCCCATTAATGTCTAGGTTCACTTTGGGACACACTTGTCTTGTCCTTATTTCTCCACCTGGAGAGTTTACAGCTAGCATATGGTTCATTTGTGTTGTTGCTAGGTCATGCTTCTTAACAAACCCTTGAGCAATGAACGAGTGGGTAGCACCAGAATCAAACAGCAGGGTTGCAATGTGTAAATTGGCAGGAAACTTACCAACTAACACGTCGGGTGCCCCTTGTGCTTCCTCCATAGTGACGTGGTTCACCCGTCCTCTCATTACATTCTGCTGTTGTGGCTGCGTGGGCTTCTTCTTTGGGCACTTATGGGCATAGTGCCCCACTTCACCACAGTTGAAACAATGCACCCCAACCTTGGGTGCTTGGCCTTTGTTGTCTTGGGGTTGTTTTGGGGGTCCTTGTGCTGCTGGTCGAGGTTGATATGTAGGGCGAGGCTGCTGTACAAACTGACGTTGCGGCTGTGCTGGTGCTGCCGGAGGCCTGTAGTTCTGGTTGTACCCTCTTGGTGCTGAGTAGGGTACTGCAGCACGGTCCATCTGCCCGGCAGGTTGCTGCATCAGACGTGGGCGGTTGTTGCTCCCTGAGGCTTGGTGTGACCACCCGGCCTTCCCCTTGTTCTCATTTTCCAAGGCCTTCAGCTTCCTTTCCACCACAAATGCTCTGTCCACCATCTTTTGGAAGCTTTCATACTCATTTGAGGACATTGCACACTGCATTTCTGCGGTAAGCCCTTCCACGAAACAATCTTGTTTCTGCTCATCAGTCTCTATGTCTCGTGGGGCATATCGGGATAGTTGAGTAAATTTAGTGAGGTATTCCCTCACCGTCATGTTTCCCTGCTGCAGTCCCAAGAACTCCTTCCTCTTGTTTTTGAGTTCACCTCTTGGGATGTAATGGTTGCGGAAGCTACGCTTGAACTCTTCCCAAGTGATGTTCTCAGGGTCATGATGGGCGGCCACGTAGGCGGTCCACCAATCAGCAGCAGGTCCATGCAATTGATGAGAGGCAAACAACACCCTCTCATACCCTTGGCACTGTATGATCCTCATCTTGCTTTCAATGGTCTTTAGCCAATCATCTGCCTTCAGAGGTTCAGCAGCACTTGCAAACTTTGGAGGTTGAGTTCCTAGAAACTCACTGAACCTTGGTTGGCGTGGTGCAGCTTGTGGAGGTGGAACTTGATGCAAGTTGGCCACCACTTGAGTCAAGTTCTGGATGAGCTGATTTTGATTCTCCAGCATTTGGTGGAGGGGATCAACTCCTTCATGGCGTCCACCCCTGTCTTGGCCTCCAGAAAGATGAGGTTTGCAGGCCTCATCATTGTTGTTGGCGGGGTTGGCAGCACGACCTTTTCCTCTTCCGGCCATCTAGCATGATCAACCAAATGTTAATTTAATGTATTACGTATTATCTTACTACTTTCCCTTGTTTGTACTTTGAAGTGTTGAAGCTTTGTTATACTTTTCTGAGGGTTCATATCTCACATAAAAATAACTGCAATATTATTTCATGTGGGTTTACACACCTAAGCAAAACAATCTGAAGACGAGGCTGTGGATAATTGCTCATGGCTTCCACAACTCACGTCACACACCAAGCATTAGCACACCATTAACTAACGTAACGACTCGACTACTTGACATCTTTCTATTTTAAGGGAAAGGCTCTATGCTACTCGTTTTCTTGAGCTGGCTCCTCGGGATCTTCCTCATCATTTCGGCTGCCTTCTGACTCTGCTTTGGGTGGGGAGGCTGCTGGTGGAGAAGTGCGACGACGCCTGATCGCTCGGCGATCTGGGGAGTCAGGAGTCCATGTATCGTTCACGGTGACACACAGTTCATTCCCATCTCCTCTTTCTCTCGCCCTCAAGCAGGCTCGAAGCAACGCCTCGGTTTCCTTCAGGGTGTCACGAACATCCTGAAGCTCCTGCTGACACTCCTGCAGTCGAGTGCTGAGCATAGCAGCATCCTCCAAGCACAAGTCCATGTGCTCATGGGAAGTCCCTTGCTGCACTGGCGGGTACTTGTACTCCGTGATACCACTCTCACGCTGGAGGACATACATGTACTCAGTCCTGTCCAGGTGGCGACGATAGATGTGACTCTGGCAGGTGATGGCCTCCCAGGTGACATCCTTCTCCGCATCGACCTGTGTCGCTCTACAAGCTGGAGAGCGGTGGATCTTAAGCAGCTGATTTTCGTGTATAATCCTCATCTCTGAACTCCATTCTTCCCTCTTCTCACGGATGGTCCTGGTGGAGTTATAGTGGATGATTAGCTTGCCCGTATTGCCGGCGGTTTCAAGCATACGTCGAAGACGGCGCAACAACCCTCCTACTGCCAATCCGTAGGAAAGGTACGTCACCGGACGGCTCTCCTCTCTTTCGGCAAGAGCAACTACGGGAACTCTCCCTCCTGTGGACTTGCGAGCGGTGCGAATCATGCGAACCATCTAAAAACAAAAAGCATTTAAACTTAGGTTAGTTAAACTTGTAAACAAAAATCCTATTTTGAATGAAAGTTGGGGTAAGATTAAGAAAGTGACTCATTAAATAACACACACCTTGTAAAAATAGTTTTTAAGAAAATAGGGCCCTTAAATACGTCCATTTCCACCTAGGTCCACGTTCCTACGGGCAACCTTGGCTCTGATACCACTTCTGTCACACCCGGTTTTTCCGAAGAACAACCAAGTGAATATCACATGTATGCCAGGATCATTTTCTCATACATGTGATGACAAATAGTGAAGCGTCATTTATTACAAGCCAGGTGTCGAATATAAATAAGTCTTACATAGCAAATGTCTCAATCGACAATAATAGGTTCATCACAAGTAAATAAACTAGCAGCGGAATATTATTCTTGAGGGCTCCGTCACAGGCGTTGCCCGGGGGTCTCCATGAACCTAGAAACCTTCTTCGGGTCCAAAGTCTTGGTCATTATACACCACCTCATTATCTTGACCTGAGCAGCAATATAAACGAACAAATATGCAAGGTTGAGTACCGATGGTACTCAGCAAGTGTGGGAAAGTTATGTCATGCATGGCTAGAACAAGGGGAGGTTGAACTCATGGTTAAAGCACTATGCAATTAATACCTATCACCTTAGCTTATTAAGCACCTACATTACTACACAGGTGAAATGGTCCCAATCTCCCATCCCATCATCATAATCAAATAACCATAACATCATTTCCAATGTTAAGCTCCCCGCTTAATATCCACAACTTCCAAAAAAATCAATCTTCTAATCATGAATAAGTCCGAGGTTTTCTTGAGCTCGGAGGTCCTGGAAGGCGGTCGGCGACGAGGTCCGAGGTGAATTCACGGCGAGGCTCGTCGGCGCTGTGTTTGAACCGCAAGCCACCGAGTTTTCTGCACCTGCGAGGTTCCTCGGAGGCGGTGGATCAAGACCAGCGAGTTAGATGGGAATTTCCGAGCGTAGATCGGCCAGAATTCGCCGGAGGTGCTCGGGTTCTCACCGGAGTAAAATCGGCGGATCGCGTGGGAAAAACGGGACAAGGCCGGGGTTTTTATAGACGGGGGAGGGCGGCGGGTTGATTTAGATCGAGCTGGGATACGCGAGAATTCCCGATCGGTTTTGATTCGGGTGAGAGAGTCCCGGCCGATCGCGGCGCTGGCGCGAGGAAGAAGAAAGCTGGCGGGCCCCGCCTGTCAGTGGGAGGAAGGGGGCGCGCGCGGCTGCGGGCTGGCGCGTAGCAGGGTGGGCCGGCTGGTGGGTTTCGGCCCACTGGCCGGTTTTTTTTTCTGTTTTCATTTTTCTTTTTCTATTTCTTTTCTGTTTTGAGTTTAAATTGAATTCCAGTTTGAATTTAAATTGTTGCAAAACATGCAACACGTCCAAAAATTTTTAAATTCCCCTCTTAACAGGATTTTGGGGTGTTACATCATGGCAAAAACTACAAAATGTATAACATGAGTAATGTAGTAAGAACTTTCAGCCTGTAAAAGGGATCACAAAGTCATATATGTATGAAATACTATGCTCATATTATTTTAGTTTCACATTCACACATAGACTTTCAAAGTTTCGAAAACTCCCCCTCAATTTAAGCCTTGAGAATGCATAACCCCTATTTCACTACGAATGAAACAAAAACGAGTGAAATCCAAAGGTTTTGTAAAAATATCAGCCAATTGTTGTTCGGTATCGACATGGTGAAGCACAATGTTTCCTTTTTCAACATTATTACGAAGAAAGTGATACCTAATGTCAATGTGCTTAGTTCTATAGTGTTTCACGGGGTATTTAGCAATACAAATTGCACTAGTGTTATCACAAAACAGTGGAACACTATCTAAATCAATCCCATAGTCCTTAAGTTTTGAACAATCCAAAGAATTTGTGAGCAAGCGCTAGCCGCAGCTACATATTCAGATTCGGCCATGGATTGTGCAACTGAACTTTGTTTTCTAGAGGACCAAGCAACAAGTGAATTACCAAGAAAATGACAAGCACCCGAAGTACTTTTCCTATCAATCCTACAACCCCCAAAATCAGCATCCGGAAAAGCTTTCAAAGAAACGGTTGAGGAAGAAGGAAGAAAAATGCCAAATTCTTGAGTTCCATGTAGGTACCTGAGAATCCTTTTGATGGCTTGGCGATGTGAAGCACGTGGAGAAGCTTGAAAACGTGCACAAAGACATACGCTGAATTGTACGGGCGGTCTTGACACCGTGAGATACAAAAGTGATCCAATCATACTTCTGTATTCTTTTTCATCGACCGGGTCACCATCTTCGTCAAGTTCAAGTGTTGTTGCTGTTCCCATTGGTGTCCGAAGAGGCTTGCATTTGTCCATGTTGAAGCGCTTAAGAAGGTCCTTTGTATACTTAGTTTGATGCACAAAAGTTCCTTCTTTTGTTTGCTTGATTTGCAGCCCCAAATAGTATGTGAGTTCTCCCATCATACTTATCTTAAATTCTGAACTCATCATATCTGAAAACTTGGACACGAGAAGGAACTTTTGTTACACGCAACAAACTTAGCATGGTTCTCCTCTCTCTCTTTTGTGTTAAGTGTAGAAAATGTTACTTTCGCCGATAACTCTTCTACTCCCATAATTGCTAAAGGTTCGGTTAGAGTAAACAATCTCTACACTTTGAAAGATGTGGCACTTGTTAAAAATTTGAAATACAACTTGCTTTCGGTTTCACAATTGCTAGATGAAAATCTAGAGGTTAGCTTTGCTAAAAATTGCTGCAAGGTTGTAGATTCAAAAGGTGAGCTTTTGTTTAACATGTCTAGGTTTGGAAGAGTTTTTAAAGCTGATTTTGATTTGTCAACTTCTAAGCATCGGTGTCTAGTTGCTAATGATACAAAGGATCTATATTTTTGGCATCGTAGACTTGGTCACATAGGCTTTGATCATCTCACTCATGTTAGTTCTCTCGATCGCATAGGTGGGCTGCCGAAGCTTAAAAAGGACAATGATATTGTGTGCTCTTCTTGTAGACATGCTAAGTTTGTTGCAGGTTCACATGCTCCTCTCACAATGACCATGACAGCTGAACCGGGACAACTTTTACATCTTGACACAGTAGGTCCGGCATGTGTTCAATCCTTCGGAGGTAAATGGTATGTGCTTGTGATTGTTGATGATTATTCCAGATATTCTTGGGTTTATTTTATGGCATCTAAGAATGAAGCTTTTAGTCATTTTAGAACTTTATTTTTTAGATTATCTATTGATCACCCAGGATCATTAAAAGCAATTAGAAGTGATAACAGAACTGAATTTAAAAACTAATCCTTTGATCACTTTTGTGCTGAAAATGGAATAGATCATCAATACTCTTCACCCTATGTACCACAACAAAATGGTGTCGTAGAAAGAAAGAACAAGACCTTAGTTGAGATGGCTAGGACCATGCTTGATGAATATCAAACTCCTAGGAAATTTTGGGCTGATGCAATTGCAACCGCTTGTTATGTCTCAAATCGTATTTTCTTGCGTGCTAAGCTTGGAGAAACCCCATATGAGCTCCGGTTTGGACATAGGCCTAGTGTTACACACTTTAGGGTTTTTGGTTGCAAATGCTTTGTTAAGAAACATGGTAATCTTGATAAATTTGAAGCTAGATCTGTTGATGGCATGTTTCTTGGTTATCCATCTCATACTAGAGGCTACCGTGTGCTTTTACTTGACACTAACAAAATTGTGGAGACTTGCGAGGTTTCTTTTGATGAAGCTAGCCCAAGTACTAGCTACGATATTGCAGGTCCGGATCCATATCCGCAGGGGGAGAGTATTTTTATTGAAGAATATGAAGAAGTGGTGCTGCTGCTCGAAAACTCAGAAGTAAATAACGATCAAGCTGCTGATTTTGCACAACAACCAGCACCAACAGTCACTACTGCTGGTTCGGACCTTCCTCAATCAACAAGCTCTCCTAATCAATGGTCCGAACATGAAGAAGAAGGTGCTTGTGACGTGTCTACTCCCCTCCGAGTACTCAAAAGTCATCCTCCACAACAAATCATTAGAAGCTTGCATGAACGAGTCACTCGGTCCAGATTTTGCGATCCAAACTCTCATGCTCATTCTGCTTTTGTTGCTTCTTTTGAACCCAAGGATATATCACACGCACTCACTAATGAATCTTGGATTAATGCCATGCAAGAAGAGTTAGAAAATTTTGAAAGAAATAATGTTTGGAAACTTGTATCTCCACCTCAAGGTCACACATTAATTGGAACTAAATGGGTATTTAAAAATAAGCAAAGTGAGGATGGGGTTGTGGTTAGGAATAAAGCTAGGTTGGTTGCTCAAGGTTTCACTCAAATTGAAGGTCTAGATTTTGATCAAACATTTGCTCCTGTTGCTAGATTAGAAGCTATAAGAATTTTATTAGCATTTGCTGCATCTAAAAGTTTCAAGTTATGTCAAATGGATGTTAAAAGTGCTTTTCTTAATGGCTACATAGAAGAGGAGGTTTATGTTAAGCAGCCACCGGGTTTTGAAAATCCAAATTTTCCTAATCATGTTTATAAACTTTCCAAAGCCTTGTACGGTCTAAAACAAGCCCCTAGAGCACGGTATGATAGGTTAAAAATATTCTTACTTGAAAAGGGGTTTACCATGGGCAAGGTTGATAAAACTCTTTTTGTACTTAAGCATGGCAATGACTCATTATTCGTTCAAGTGTATGTGGATGATATTATCTTTGGTTGTGCTTCTCATGATCTCGTGTCCAAGTTTTCAGCTATGATGAGTTCAGAATTTGAGATGAGTATGATGGGAGAACTCACATACTCTTTGGGGCTGCAAATCAAGCAAACAAAAGAAGGAACTTTTGTGCATCAAACTAAGTATACAAAGGACCTTCTTAAGCGCTTCAACATGGACAAATGCAAGCCTCTTCGGACACCAATGGGAGCAGAAAGAACACTTGAACTTGACGAAGATGATGACCCGGTCGATAAAAAAGAATACAGAAGTATGACTGGATCACTTTTGTATCTCACGGCGTCAAGACCGGATGTACAATTCAGCGTATTTCTTTGTGCACGTTTTCAAGCTTCTCCACATGCTTCACATCGCCAAGCCATCAAAAGGATTCTCAGGTAACTACATGGAACTCAAGAATTTGGCATTTTTCTTCCTTCTTCCTCAACCGTTTCTTTGAAAGCTTTTTCAGATGTTGATTTTGGGGGTTGTAGGATTGATAGGAAATGTACTTCGGGTGCTTGTCATTTTCTTGGTAATTCACTTGTTGTTTGGTCCTCTAGTAAACAAAGTTCAGTTGCACAATCCATGGCCGAATCTGAATATGTAGCTGCGGCTAGCGTTTGCTCACAAATTCTTTGGATAGTTTAAACACAAGGACTATGGAGTTGATTTAGATAGTGTTCCACTGTTTTGTGATAACACTAGTGCAATTTGTATTGCTAAAAACCCCGTGAAACACTCTAGAACTAAGCACATTGACATTAGGTATCACTTTCTTCGTGATAATGTTGAAAAAGGAAACATTGTGCTTCACCATGTCGATACCGAACAATAATTGGCTGATATTTTTACAAAACCTTTGGATTTCACTCGTTTTTGTTTCATTCGTAGTGAAATAGGGGTTATGCATCCTCATGTCTTAAATTGAGGGGCAGTTTTTGAAACTTTGAAAGTCTATGTGTGAATCTGAAACTAAAATAATATGAGCATAGTATTTCATACATATATGACTTTGTGATTCCTTTTACAGGCTGAAAGTTCTTACTACATTACTCATGTTATACATTTTGTAGTTTTTGCCATGACTAGTAATTGGAATAATTACTTACACTAAATCTGGTCATGATCGAACTTTCTTGCTGTTTTGAACTTGTTGCGTGCTCACAAGTGCTTCTAATCATAAAAAATTAATCAAGTAAACAGCTCACATGTTGAGTTTTCAAATAAAAATTGAGAAAAGATCAAGAGAATATGCATGCATCACACTTCTTCTTTTGAGATTGCTTATCATTGCACTAAGATATGAACTTGGAAGGAATTGTGTATGACTAAAACCATGTCCTTAAGCTTCTGATTGTCAAATGACATAGGCTTGGCTTGGTTGGTTAGAATAAGGCTGATGTGGCATATAATCTCTTGCAAATATCATATGATCAACTTTGTGCCTTAAATGATTATGAATAATAAAAATGCAGCAACAAGTGTCATGTTTTCAGATTTTGAAATAGTTGAGTAAGGGAGATCATGACTTGCTTAAACTGAAAAATACATTTGATCTCTAGCATGGCTTACACTACTTTATGTATCTCATTGATGTGATAGTGTAAGTAACCTGATAGTATGACTTGGATGAGCTTTGTTTTGTATGTATATGTTATAATATGCTCATAACATTTAAAAATTTCTCTTTTGAACCTTGCTGAATACATTGTCAAAGGGGGAGAAATATGTATAAGGAGAGATTTTTTTACACTTTGCATATGTTATACACTTTCTTCCTTCTCTGATTTTAAAAAATGGGGAGAAATTAATAAAGGGGGAGAAATGAGTTTTCAAAGCTTTTTAAAACTTTTCATAAGCCAATGTTCGGATTTTAATTGGTGTTGCCAATGCATTCATCAAGGGGGAGATTGTGAGACCTATGTGTGCTGAATACATTGGCAATTAGGATAAAAGTTAGCATTAACATTCAAAGTTTTGAATATTGCCAAAACATTCTTCTGTGGCAAGGTCCGACAAGTTCTTTGTTAGGTCCGCCAAGTGTTGGCAAGGTCCGAAGCAAGGTCCAGAGAGCTCCTGCAAGGTCCGGAGAGCTTTTGTGAGGTCCGGAGCTTGTTTTTAGGGAGCTCCCGTGAAGTTCAACACGTAGAACTGCAGCGTCTTGTTTTTGCTGTTAACTCGCAATGTTTCAAACTTGCTTTATGGGAAGGTTTGCTTAGTATTAATTTGCTAAGTTTTTGGTGTGTTTTGGTGGTTATGGCTGTTATCATTTGATATGGTTTGCAACATGCTTACGTGACGTGCTCATGTAAGGTGTTGTGGTTTTCGAACTAACGTGAGTCAAGTCGAGGACTTTTGCTCGGAAGAATTGGTTGTTTATTCATGTGCAGGTGTTGCTTGAGTTCAAGACATGGCTGGTGACGGGATCCTTGGACTAGTCACAGGGAGGAGATGAGGTTCCAACAACCAAGTTTGGGAGGAGCTGTGGTTGAGTTGATCGGGAGGTCACGCAGCATGTTTGGATCAAGGGCAGTGCATATGAAGGTTGCGTGTACGTCGTTGGAAGGTGTTTGCACATGTGCAAGGAGTGCATGGACGTGGCAACTTTGTTCCAAGGCGTGATGAAGAGAAGTGGACGTAAAGAATTGGTCGGAAAGGTCCAACCGGCTGGATTGCGTACTCAGGCTGCGGCTGAGTCGGATATGGCTCAAATATGGAAGATTTGAGTTGGTTATGATAGGATTTCATGCTATACACGAAGTTGAGGTTTTTTAGGAATGTTTAGGACGTTCCTAAGGTGTTTGGAAGTCTCACGATTGCTTCTATCTGCGAATAGGAGAGTCCTGAGCAGTTATGGTAAGTTAGGATACGAGTCCAATTAGGAGTAGGAGTCCTAGATTGGATTGTTTAGCCTGAGGGCTGGCTATAAAAGCAAGGGAGGCCAGAGCTCTCATGGGTAGAGACATTTGGGCTGTTCCTCTTGTGTTTCTATTGAATAAAGTTCATAGTTTCGAGGAGTTTTTGTGCCTTGTTCGTCCGACTTGTTTTTCGTCAAGTCTTTCTCGCCGAGTTTCTGGACAGACCAATGTTGCTTGGGTGTTTCGTTCATAACTCGAGTTTTACAGATCCGATGGACGTGATTCTTTTCGGGTTGTCTTCACAACTCAATTATCTATCATCTGTGAAATTTTCACAAGCTTCGGATCTGTAGTTTTTGAGATACACGAGTTTCTTTGCAGCGTTGCAGATCTGTTTTATATCAGGTAGAACAGATTGATCTTCGTTTAATGTTTTGATCGTATCTCAAGTTTTACTTCGTGTTTTCAAGTGATTCTTGTTGCATTAGATCCATGACTTGATTTTCTACCTCTCTACTTGATTTGTCACGGTTGAACACATTTGAAAACACTTGCACACACGGTTTCTTTAACCGATTGATTTTTTGCTGAGGGGTTTTTGTTGTTTCCGCTGCGAAAAGTTTTAATCTACCATTCACCCCCCCTCTGGTAGCTTTTCACGTGCTCTTTGATCCTACACGGAGCTTGCGGTAATGGAAGAGGGAACTATGACGAACCTCTTTACTGTTCAAAGCTTTGGGAAAGGTGGACTGTGGTGGCCGGAAGAGTTGTCCCCGTGGCGGCGGCTCGAGTTGAAACGAGGAAGAAGAGATTGCGCGGTGGAGCTCGAGGAGGGTCGGTCACGGTCTGGAACCGGTCCGAGAATGTCGAGTAAGGATCGGCACACTCGGTTGCGGTCTCAGCTTGCCGTGACAACCACTGGTTCGGCCGGGCTAAGGTGGAATCGAGACCTCGGGTGAGCGGCGTGTGTAGGGGGTTTCTACATGGGAGGACGTCGAGACAGCGGTGAGATGAGGCTGGGACGGATCAGGCACGAGGATAAGAGGGCAGAGAGGCGGCTCGGTGGCCAGAGGCAGCAAGCAGCTGCTGTCCTCGCCGTTTCCTCGCCGTGGCGCACGCTCTGCCGAGCGCAAGAAACCGAGCTCGGTTGATTCAATCGGTTTGATCACTGGTGAGGCTGGCAGGAGGGCCCCACTCCCATTTTAACCTCTGAAATTTAATTTATCCCACTTCTCTTAACAGTAGTGCCCCTAATACCCTTTTGACACGACCCCATTTGGTCCTGTCGAGCCAGGATCACGCTGAGGGGTGCTGCGTTGCACAGCACCGTATAACACACGTCAAAGGTACAAAGCGGAAGCGGAAGTTTATTACATAAACAGTTTTATGGACATGTTTACATCAAAATACGTTTAGTCCACACTCGCGGGCGTAGACTACGCATCAAGTCACGTTCAGCCCTCGAACGTGTCCTTGCTAGCACACACACGCACACTAACTCTGCAGCGTGCACGACTCCCACTCGACGGGGTTCCCCTCCTGGGGTTCCGTCTCCTCTTCGGGAGTCCCTTCCTCATAGAACCCTGCAAAAGCTTCAAACACAAGCAGTGAGCATGAAGGCTCAGCAAGTCTGACCCGTCTCACCTAAACATGGAACTTCTACATGAGGGTGATGGGTTACATGAGGTAAAAAATCATTTGCAAGGACTCGCCTAATTAGTAGAACTTTACTTTCAAGTTTTAGCAGCAGGTTGTGGAGAACCTTACGCTAAGGCACATGAGAGAGCCGCAATCAAACAAGAAACGCATTTCTCTCATGTACTTTGCCCAAAGTTGAAAAGAACTTTAGTTAGCTCTAGACTACAGTATATCATTAGCAATCAATGTCCATCTTTCAATCAGCAGCATTTTAACATGTGTCTAGCCTGTTCTTTCTACGTCACGGTACAGTGAACAAGTGGTACTCACTGACCGTGAGGGACGGCGATTATAATCGATATACACCTGCAGGGTTACCCGAACCACCCGTCACGTACGCCCGTACTCGATGTTGCCTACAACAACCATCACGGACGCCGTACGCAACTACCTTTCACTCGTCAACCAAATATTGAACCGGTCCCATCGTCCCGAGCAAGAGGTCCCTGCACGCGCATCTCTGTGCCGCCAGCCCATTTACACCTCGAGCTCTCAACCTACCCTCTGAACGATGGGCAATGCCTCAATACCCAGCTACCCGAGTTACATCAGTTTCCCGGTTCCCATATAGCCGGTAGGTCTTCGGTACTGTTCTAGCTTGTTCAACAGGCCCGCACACGGCTCGGTCCTCAATCGACACAAGCGGAGCTACAGCACACAGGCCCCAAAGTCCTGCTGCCCTTACTCTCCGCTCGGTCTCATTTTCTTGCCATGTGTATCATGTGCTATCTCTACCCGAGCAATGTGCCTCTAGCCTATTCTCGCGAGTAGTTCCAACTACTCGACTTGTACCGAATCCTACTCTATCCTAGCAATGCAGTAGCTAACGGGGTTTGCAATCCTAAACCCAACCCATGGTTCTCTTGGCTATGCAGTGGGGCTTCCGATCAAGACTCTAATGCACAGAATAAAGGAAACAAGTATGTGCTCAAAACAATAAAAATTTGTAAAAAGGTTAATGCAAACCGGAGCTTGCCTTGCTGCTCTTGGTCGTAGGCTAGCTGTTCCTCCAGAGTAACAAAGTCCTAGACTTCGGGTTCCTCCTCGACCTTAGCGACTACATGATATAAGAAACATATGTATCAATTTAAATGCATTTGTATTAACTTTGAAGTTGTGAAGTCTATAACCCTTGCTAGACAGACCTAATGACTGTGAAACTTTTACTATGGCTTGGTTACGACCTAAACAAAGACTTGGTCAAGTTTTAGTTGCAGCAAAGCTCATTTGAGCCCTCCACAATTAATTATGTCCTTGACCTTAATTGGAACTCTTAGGGTGTTCTAGGGTATTCCAGCGCGTTCCGGCTCCCTTGCTGCAGGTGTAGGAACTCCTGCGTCTTCCTCTTCATCAGACCTGGCGGTATATGATAGGCCCTGAAGGCCGTCCGGAACTCCACCCAGGTCATCACTCGGTCGGTGGGCTGTGAAGCAAAGAAGTTGGCCCACCACGCGCTCGCGGATCCTTGGAGCTGCTGGACCGCGAACTGAGTCTTGCGCTGCTCGTTGATCTGGAGCAGCCCGAACTTCATTTCTATGGCGCGGAGCCAGTTGTCCGCGTCAAGTGGTTCATCCGCCCTTGAGAATACCGGGGGATGAGTTGCCAGGAAGTCGGAGTAGGAGCTCTGTTGGCGCTCCTCACAATCCTGACGTCTCTCTGGGCGAGACGTATTCGCAATTAAAGTTTGCAGCAGCTCTGTGTGCTGCTGATGCGAGCCCACCATTGCCGCGACAATGTCGGCCAATGTAACCGTCGGCAGTGGCGGTGGCGGTGTTTGCTGTTGCTGTTGCTGCTGTTGCTGTTGTTGTCCCGAGGAGACCTCGGGAGGTGGTTGGGAGGTCTCTCCCCCTTGACTGGTACCCCCAACGTCAGGGTTGGCACGAGTACGCGTCATTCTGAAATTCAAAACAGCAGCGATTAGCACATGTCTTACTTAAAATTCCACAAGCAACAGTAGGTATTGAAGTGACACATGATTAATTTGCACAACGTTCACATATATTGATAAAGCATAAACTTTATACAAGATACATTATTCTCGGATCTCCGAGAAGTCGTGCTCATGTCGTCACTACCTATACATACGCTACTGTCTACACGACATGTCACCGATTACAAAAGTTGGGTTACGCTACCCTAGCTGCCCTACTTGGCAACCGTAACCCCCTACTCGGAGTAGAACTCGACCTCCTGTGGGTCGTCCTCCTCCGGTACCTCTGCTGGTGGCTCGGGGTCTACCACCTCTTCTCCCATTCCGGGTTCTCCCATGGCTGGAAGACCCAAGACTACCGGTATGCCTAGCACCGGGGGCACGAGGTCCTGCAAAGCATGCACCTCGTCCATAGCTTGGTTGTAGTCCTCTTCCCAGCCTTGTCCTTCCTCAATAGCGTCGTCCCGCTCTTGAGCAAGGTCCTCATTCTGCTGGGTTAGGGTCTGCACCAGCTCTTGCAACGCCGCGATGTCAACACGGCTCTTCTTCTTTGCCTTCTTCAGACGACGCAACTGATTGTGTTGTTCATTCAGTCGCTTGATCGTCGGAAGGAGCACATTGCGGAGTGCGCTGTGAGCACTCTCGAAATGATCTCCACGGTTTGTGCTCTCCTTGAGCTTGGTGGCGAGATGCTCCGTATGAACAGCTTGGCTGTCCATCACAGCGTTTCCCGCCCTCATTTGGAGGCTGAGATTTGCCTCCGCCGGTTTGTACCTTGGGCAACTCGGGTCTGTTGCCTCCAGGTACCTCTCTTCCCACACATGCTGAGCTCGTCCCTCCACTGGAACGAGTGCGTATGGAGTGCCCTCCATAGCCTGCACGTGTAGTTGGCAGAAACGTGACATAGTGTCACGGGCTGCCACTTGCCACATCCCTTCCGGTTGTCTTCCTCTCACCGTGACGGTGAATGGCACCCAACCGGGTGGCGTAGGTCCTGCAGGAACCTCGACATGGATCGTCCACGTCTTGTTCCCCTCTTCGCCTTCTTACTTGGTGAAGTATTGCGGCATCTGGTTGTACCCGAAATATTGGAGCATTTGCCACAATGCTTCCGTGTAGCCGCTACGGTCAGAACAGTGGGAAGCCACCCACCCGTTCTCCAACTGTTTATCTGCTGCCATCTGTAAAAATATATTTGAGAATTGTCAAATATTTATTTAAACAGTAAACCCCTGAGTTATAACATAAAACATGTCATTGAACCCATAAAACTTGGAAACATAGTTCAAATTTTAAACGAATTTGACTGCTGATCTGCTGTTCCCATGACAGCCCTGACCAGTTTCCATATCAACCTGATTTAGGCCATGTTAAAGGCAAAACCAATTCTGGAGCTCAACATGAAAGTTAAAGTTAACTTCAATAGATTTCCAGAAAGTATTTGGTTGGCCTAAGATCTGTCCTGGTTCAAAAGTTATGAGATGTCAAAGTTAACAGAATTTCTGGAATCAATTGGACAGCACCTCCCTGCTTTAGGTACTGAATTGATCCAAGAATCCCAGTTAATTCTGTTCCCAATCTGACAAAACTTTCTGTTACAAAGTCGTAACCCATCTCATAAGCTTTCCAGAAGTACCTCATTTCCTATTTTTGGATTTTTAAGCAGGAAGTTATGCTTAATTTACAGAGAGTTTACAGAGAGTCTTTGCTCTGTCCTGTTTTCTGGACAGTTTCAACTCTACTGCATTTTTCGAGTGGTTAAGGGATGAAACACCTCTGGACCTCAACAGAAAAGTTGTAAAGCTCTTCCAAAGCTTTCCAGAAATGTATCATACGACCCCAATCTCGAAAGAACTCAACCTCTAGCCTCTGATTAACTTCAGCCTTGATTCAGCTGAAAACAGAGTGCTCTGTCCTTAACAACCTATAAGTTGAAAGCTTGTTAACTTTGAATATCCTGTTCAAGGGAAGGAGTTACATCAAGTTTTACTACTTTGGATTAAAACCTTCCAGTTTTTACAATGAAGTTGTTTATTTAGTTGGGTGTGACGTCGATGCGTCACCAGATTATGTCGGTACTACGTCCTCACAAAGGACAAACCTATACCGGACATAGCCGGCTTCGTTAGTTCAGTGGCACTACTCGTCACTCGCACACGGATGCTACACGTCTACCGTTTCGTTGTCAGGCTACCTGCAGAAACTCAATCAATCGTCAGACTCGGCTGCACACCGAGCCCGGAATCCATATAGTTGGTACACCCGGCCGTCATCACTCGCCCGGATGTTCTCAAGCCAAACACGCCTTGAGTTACGTGTTCACGTTTCAGACCACGTGACGGGGTCTCCCATGTTGCACCACACACGCCAGGGACAGACGTTGCTCGAATACCCCAAACGACATGAAGAGTCGTAGAGGATACTAAAGCGGGTCGGGTTACCTGCCACCCGTGAGGCTCCACCCTTCAGCTTGTGCGCACTGGTGGACAGCGCTTACGTGCACCCCCCAGGACATAAACGTCCTGAGATGCACGATTTTCCGACATAACAAATAGGTTAATAAGCCACTTTCTATATACTAATAACATCCTTATACGGGCTACTAACTCGTTCCTCACTGGATTTTTGGTAAAGAAGACCTTTGTACTGTGTTAAACCTCAAGCGAGCTCTGATACCACGCTGACATGACCCCATTTGGTCCTGTCGAGCCAGGATCACGCTGAGGGGTGCTGCGTTGCACAGCACCGTATAACACACGTCAAAGGTACAAAGCGGAAGCGGAAGTTTATTACATAAACAGTTTTATGAACATGTTTACATCAAAATACGTTTAGTCCACACTCGCGGGCGTAGACTACGCATCAAGTCACATTCAGCCCTCGAATGTGTCCTTGCTATCACACACACGCACACTAACTCTGCGGCGTGCACGACTCCCACTCGACGGGGTTCCCCTCCTGGGGTTCCGTCTCCTCTTCGGGAGTCCCTTCCTCATAGAACCCTGCAAAAGCTTCAAACACAAGCAGTGAGCACGAAGGCTCAGCAAGTCTGACCCGTCTAACCTAAACATGGAACTTCTACATGAGGGTGATGGGTTACATGAGGTAAAAAATCATTTGCAAGGACTCGCCTAATTAGTAGAATTTTACTTTCAAGTTTTAGCAGCAGGTTGTGGAGAACCGTACGCTAAGGCACATGAGAGAGCCGCAATCAAACAAGAAACGCATTTCTCTCATGTACTTTGCCCAAAGTTGAAAAGAACTTTAGTTAGCTCTAGACTACAGCATATCATTAACAATCAATGTCCATCTTTCAATCAGCAGCATTTTAACATGTGTCTAGCCTGTTCTTTCTACGTCACGGTACAGTGAACAAGTGGTACTCACTGACCGCGAGGGACGGCGATTATAATCGATTTACACCTGCAGGGTTACCCAAACCACCCGTCACGTACGCCCGTACTCGATGTTGCCTACAACAACCATCACGGACGCCGTACGCAACTACCTTTCACTCATCAGCCAAATATTGAACCGGTCCCATCGTCCCGAGCAAGAGGTCCCTGCACGCGCATCTCTGTGCCGCCAGCCGATTTACACCTCGAGCTCTCAATCTACCCTCTGAACGACGGGCAATGCCTCAATACCCAGCTACCCGAGTTACATCAGTTTCCCGGTTCCCATATAGCCGGTAGGTCTTCGGTACTGTTCTAGCTTGTTCAACAGGCCCGCACACGGCTCGGTCCTCAATCAACACAAGCAGAGCTACAGCACACAGGCCCCAAAGTCCTGCTGCCCTTACTCTCCGCTCGGTCTCATTTTTTTGCCATGTGTATCATGTGCTATCTCTACCCGAGCAATGTGCCTCTAGCCTATTCTCGCGAGTAGTTCCAACTACTCGACTTGTACCGAATCCTACTCTATCCTAGCAATGCAGTAGCTAACAGGGTTTGCAATCCTAAACCCAACCCATGGTTCTCTTGGCTATGCAGTGGGGCTTCCGATCAAGACTCTAATGCACAGAATAAAGGAAACAAGTATGTGCTCAAAACAATAAAAATTTGTAAAAAGGTTAATGCAAAACGGAGCTTGCCTTGCTGCTCTTGGTCGTAGGCTAGCTGTTCCTCCGGAGTAACGAAGTCTAGGACTTCGGGTTCCTCCTCGACCTTAGCGACTACATGATATAAGAAACATATGTATCAATTTAAATGCATTTGTATTAACTTTGAAGTTGTGAAGTCTATAACCCTTGCTAGACAGACCTAATGACTGTGAAACTTTTACTATGGCTTGGTTACGACCTAAACAGAGACTTGGTCAAGTTTTAGTTGCAGCAAAGCTCATTTGAGCCCTCCACAATTAATTATGTCCTTGACCTTAATTGGAACTCTTAGGGTGTTCTAGGAATTTTCATGAAACAAACTATGACTTTCTGAAATCTAGATTTTCATAGGGTTCTAATGGATTTGGTCTCACTTAATTTGGAAGTCCCTAACTAAAGATATGAGCTAAACAATTTCAGAGGAAATTCTGAAAATGTTTCTGAACATTTTCTATTTTCTCTGGAATAGTTTCACTAATCACACCATTAGGTGGATCAGATGAGCTCAAATGGATCTGAAATTTTTATGGTAGTTCAGGGATATTTTGGTGAACATCCCAGCAAAATTTCAGGATTTTCCTCCACAGGATTCTCCAGTTAAAATTCCTAACAGTTTAAAATTTGAGGAATTAATTCTAGAAAATTAAGGGTTTTCATGAAGTGAAACTTGATTTTCTGATAAATACTCAGAGATCTGAATCCAGCAAAATTTGGTTCACTCAATTTGGAGCTTTCTAGCCAAAGTTATGAGGATTTGAAGTTTGAAGGAAATCTGAAAATCGGGGAAAAGTTTAAACTCGCGCGTGGGCCCAGGGGACACGCGTCGCACGCCTAGGCCATGGCACATCGCGGCCCACAAGGATTTTGCGCGCCAGCACACCCGATCCCGGCCGCAGCCGGATCCCGATTCAAAATACCTCCCGCTGACAGCTGGGGTCCACCCCCTTCTTCAACCTCGCGACACTCGCGCCCCGCCGCCGAGGGATCTCGGCGGAGAGCTCGCCGGCGGCTGCTGTACAGCTCCAAACTTCTCGATTCTGGCCGTCCCTGCCTACTTTTACTCGGGGAACAGGATCCGAGGGTCAGCTGCTCATGACAACGGCCGGAGCATGGTCGGCGACGAGCCGCCACCTCAGAACGACTTCGGCCATGTCGGCTGACTACCCTAGCACCTCAGCTACTTGGGAAACCGGTCGGGGAGCATCAGTGGACCTTAGAGAAGGTCGACATGAGCTCGCGGAAGCTCGGGGAAGGCCCGAAATAGGTCCCCACCGTGCGCCCGATGCCGCCCGTTCATTCCGCCATTGGTAGACCTCAAATTACGCCGGGTACAGGGGTTCTCCGGCCCAGAGTTGTGAAGGCAACATGTGCGTTATCGTGTCTAGCTCGTGTGAGAGCGGTTTGAGGCCCTCTTATCCTTTCTAGAGCACGAATTAAACAGAATCGTACCCGAAGGTCATTCTGCACACAGAAAGGGGAAAAGTGGAAATTCGCCGCCGGTGAGCAACCACTCGAGCTGTGGCTCGGGTATGAGCAGCACCGGTCACCAGCGCGTCCAAGGGTGCCTTGGCTCGGGCGTGACAACGCCCTGGTTGGGCTGTCTACGAGAGCCCGAGGTGCGGCGGTTCCAAGTCCCAAATTTGATCTTTCGGCACAACCGATATCAATCGATTTCAACCGAATTCTAGCAACGGGGAGGACGGAGGAAGGTCTCCAGTACCTTGCTGGGGCTCTGGAGTGGAAGGAGGGAGCTGCGATCGGCGTTCTCCGATCAAGCCCGAGCTGCGGAAGTTTTCGGCCGGCGCTGAGTTCTTGCGGGGAAGAACGACGGTGCCTCGGCCGAGGAGGGGGCAGGCGCCTTAAGAAGGCTCTGCACCGCCTCACGCCCGCGCGTGGGCAAGCAGCTGGTGGCGCGGCGGCTGGCCTCGGTGGTGATCACCGCTGCGGCTCGGCGACCCGAGTGAAAAAGTCTCAGTCGGTTTGATCTGAGCAGTGGCTGACATGTGGGTCCCACCTCCAGTTTTAACCTCTGAAATTTACTCCTAATCACTGTTGTAAACAGTGAACCCCATACTACCCTTGGCAATTCAAATTATTCACCCATGAGCCATTTGAATTGATCAAAGTTCAAATGAGGTTTGGTTTGAATGAATTTCAGCACAAGTTCAGTTTGAAATTCAAATAAAGTTTGAATTTCTCCCCCTTAGCTCATGTCAAGATCAACTCCAAATGGAGTGAAAATTGGTGTGTGAGCTCACAAAAATGTGCTGAGTAAGAATATGCCTTCCACTTTTAAATTCATGGGATAAAAACAGTTTGAATTTGAATATGGTTTCAAACTGCCCTCTTCCTAACTATACCCAAACTGACCTCAAAAAGGTTTTGAATTTGCGTGAAACTTGGCATGGACATCCTTAGTAAAGTGTAGGAGTTTTCATATGTCCAGCCCATCTATACCACATGTGGGAAATACCACTTTTGCAATGTGTAAGTTTGTTCTCTAATGAGCATGTTGATCATTATTACTTGCTCTTCATTTGTGTTCATCATTCTTCCTCAAATGAGGTGTGTGGTGTGGTGATGAACACTGCAAATGTGTGTCAAAAACTGAGGCCCTTACATTCCCCCCCCCCTTAAAAGAATCTCGTCCTGAGATTATAAGGTGAAAATGAGAGAGAGGACGGTGGAAAATTACCGGATATGCGACGTGAAAAAGTCGGGGTAGTTAGTGTGAAGGAATTCTTCGCTCTCCCATGTCGCTTCGTCCATGGAGTGATTATTCCATAGAACCTTGTAGAACCACAACGTACGGTTGCGTGTGGTTCGGGCCTTTTCATCAATAATCTGCACCGGTTCCTCCCGATAGGTGAGATCCGGTTGCAGTTCTTCAATGTCTTCCAGCTGAATGGTAGTTGATAGCTTGAGACACTTCCTCAGCTGGGAAATGTGGAAGACGTCATGCACACCGGAAAGTGCTTCTGGTAATTTCAGCCGGTATGCCACCGATCCACATCTTTCGGTAATCTGGAATGGACCGATGAAGCGGGGTGCTAACTTTCCCCTCACCCCAAATCTGTTTACGCCCTTCATTGGAGACACCCGTAGATATACGTGATCCCCAACTTCGAATTGTAATGGGCGCCTTCTCCCGTCCGCATACTGTTTCTGACGGGATTGAGCGGCTTTTAGGTTCGCTTGACCTAGTCGAACCTTTTCTTCCGCGTTGTTGACAAGGTCAATCCCGAAAGTAACCCTTTCGCCAGACTCACACCAGTTCAATGGTGTGTGGCATTTTCTCCCGTATAGCGCATCGTAGGGCGCCATCTTGATGCTGGCTTGGTACCCATTGTTGTACGAGAACTCGGCTAACGGCAAGTGATCATCCCAATTTTTGCCGTGGTTGATAGCGCAAGCTCGTAGCATGTCTTCTAGAATCTGATTTACCCGCTCGGTTTGTCCATCCGTCTGCGGGTGGTAGGCTGAACTACGGATCAGCTTCGTCCCCAAGGCAGCGTGCAGCTGCTCCCAAAAACGGGACACAAATAAAGTGCCCCGATCCGAAATGATAGTACGGGGTGCGGCCGTATAAGCATAGGATCCGTGAGATGTACAGTTCAGCGTACTTCTTGGCGTTGTAGTTGGTGTTGACCGGGATGAAATGGGCAACTTTGGTGAGCCGATCGACGATCACCCACACAGAATCATGTTTCTGTAAGGTGGTGAGTAAACCGACGACGAAATCCATGCTCATGTCCTCCCACTTCCAGGCAGGAATGCCTAGTGGTTGCAGCAGTCCCGGTTTCCGCATGTTGTCTGCCTTCACTCTTCGACATGTATCACACTCGGACATGTATTTTGCAACCTCGCGCTTCATCCGTGTCCACCAAAACTTTCTTCTGAGTTCATGATACATTTTGTTGCTGCCGGGGTGAATAGAAAACTTTGATAAGTGAGCCTCATCAAAGATTTTCTTCCGTAATTCCGGTTTACGGGGTACGACGATCCGGTCCTTGAACCACAGAACGCCGTCTCTGTCCTTCCGGAAACATTTCAACTCCCCACTGCCTACACGTCTCCGCAAATGTGACATGCCCTTGTCATTCTTCTGGGCTGCCGCTATCTCTTCACGGATGGTGGGGATCAAAGCTAGGTTGTAGAGAGCTCCGTGTGGAATCACATGGAGTGGTGGTTCGCTCTCTTCCAACGGTGTGATGGTCAGATTATTGACGTGTGACTTGCGGCTCAGCGCATCTGCCACTACGTTTGCTTTGCCTGGATGATAATGGATCTCTATTTCGTAATCCTTTATCAGTTCTAACCATCTTCGTTGCCTCATGTTCAGCTTCTTCTGAGTGAATATGTACTTGAGGCTTTTGTGGTCGGTATATAAATGTACGAGGTTACCGAGTAGGTAGTGCCTCCACATCTTCAGTGCAAGTACCACGGCAGCGAGCTCCAAGTCGTGAGTTGGATAATTTTGCTCATGGTTTCTAAGCTGCCGTGATCCATACGCGACCACTCTTCGGTCTTGCATCAGCACACAACCGAGCCCAATGCCGGATGCATCGCAGTACACATCGAACGGTTTTGTTGTGTCTGGCTGCGCCAAAACCGGTGCTGATGTCAGGTGCTTGACTAAAGTCTTGAATGCTGCTTCACATGTTGGACTCCAAACATATTTGGTAGCCTTCTTCAGCAGCTCTGTCATTGGCTTGGCAATCTTCGAGAAGTTCGGGATGAACCTCCGATAATATCCTGCGAGTCCGAGGAAACTCCGTACCTCGTGAACAGTTCACGGGGATTTCCAATTCAGCACTTGAGTGATCTTGCTCGGGTCCACAGAGATACCTTCCGCTGAGATGATATGCCCGAGGAAGGGCACTGGCGATATCCAAAACTTGCATTTGCTGAATTTTGTGTATAACTTGTGATCCCGCAGCCGTTGCAAGACTATACGCAGATGTTTCTTGTGATCTTCCTCCGACTTGGAATATACTAGGATGTCGTCGATGAAGACCACGACAAACTTGTCCAGCTCCGGCATGAATACCGAGTTTATTAAGTACATGAAGTGAGCTGGAGCATTGGTGAGGCCGAAGGACGTGACCAGGTACTCATAAAGTCCGTACCTCGTCGAGAAAGCCGTCTTCGGAATGTCCTCAGCCCTTATCTTAATCTGATGGTACCCAGATCTTAAATCCATCTTGGAAAAGATCTTTGCTTCGACCAACTGAGCAAACAACATGTCGATCCGTGGCAACGGGTACTTGTTTTTGATGGTTACGGCATTTAATGGACGGTAGTCCACGCAAAGCCGCAACGTCTCATCCTTCTTCTTGACAAATAATGCCGAACAGCCCCATGGGGAGGAGCTCGGCCTAATAAAACCCTTCTCCAGAAGGTCCGTGAGCTGAGTCTTCAGTTCAGCCAACTCCTTGGGCGCCATCTTGTACGGCCTTCGGGATATTGGCATGGTCCCCGGTGCGAGTTCAATTTTGAACTCTACCTATCTATCGGGTGGCATCCCCGGCAAATCGCCCGCGAATACATCAGGGAACTCTCGGACCACTGGAATGTCTTCCAATCTGATGGTTGTGGCTTGATAGACACTTGGAAGTTTTATTTCTGGACTGTCCAGAAATAATGAGTGAGAACCGTGCACTTCTGAGTTTAAGTGCACGACTCGAAGGACGGTGTCTAAAACAGCGCCGTGGTGGGTTAACCACGACATCCCTAGGATGACATCGACCTTCTGTCCCTCTAAGATAATGAGAGACGTGGGGTACACTCTACCCGCTAAGCATAATGGTGCTTTGGAGACCATTACGCTTGCTGAAATCTTCCCACCCGGTGAACAGATCACATAAGGACTATCGGTGGGTAGTATTGGCAAACTGTGTTTAGCAACGAAAGCTTGGCTAATAAAATTATGCTTGGCGCCTGAATCAAACAGTACTATAGCGGGATGCTGGTGGAGTTGGAACATACCCACAAGGATTGGCTCGCCCTCCGGCACGTCCTCAATGGCAAGCTGGTGGACAGTGCCGGGCCTAGGGTTTGCCCGCCGTGCATTTGTAGGGTTCCGGGGTTGATTCCTCCCCGGAAACTGTGGTGCCACTCCGCCGCCTTGCCTCTCCGGGCAACTGCTCGCGAAGTGTCCTGGACGACCACACTTGTAACATGTGGCTGCTGCTGGTGGAGTACTCGGTGGACGAAAGCAAGGCATGCGTTGCGGAGGTGCAAACGCACGCGGCATCGCCCGCTGCTGCTGTTGTTGTTGCGGTGGTACTGGCAGTGTCGGCCGGAATGCCGGTGAAGAGTACGGCCGACTGCGGAACGGCATCCACCGCTGTGGTGGCTGCCAGCGTGGACCTGATGGTGGGCGATTCACCATCCGAAACTTCTGAGAAGGACCACCTCCTTCTCCGCTGCTCTGCGGCGCGCTTCGCTTTCGCTCTGCCGCAGCCAACTTCTTGCCGGAGTCCTCCTGAACAATCGCAGCATCAATGATGTCGTTGAGGCTGCCGCGATTGAACATCGCCAACTTGTCCTTCAGGAGCGGGTTAAGCCCCTGGTAAAAATGGTCTCGCCGCTTCTCGTCTGTATCCGCGTGATACGACGCGTAGAGCGCGAGATCGCTGAACGCTCTGGAGTATTCCAGCGCGTTCCGGCTCCCTTGTTGCAGGTGTAGGAACTCCTGCGTCTTCCTCTTCATCAGACCTGGCGGTATATGATAGGCCCTGAAGGCCGTCCGGAACTCCGCCCAGGTCATCACTCGGTCGGTGGGCTGTGAAGCACAGAAGTTGGCCCACCACACGCTCGCGGATCCTTGGAGCTGCTGGACCGCGAACTGAGTCTTGCGCTGCTCGTTGATCTGGAGCAGCCCGAACTTCATTTCTATGGCGCGGAGCCAGTTGTCCGCGTCAAATGGTTCATCCGCCCTTGAGAATACCGGGGGATGAGTTGCCAGGAAGTCAGAGTAGGAGCTCTGTTGGCGCTCCTCACGATCCTGACGTCTCTCTGGGCGAGACGTATTCGCAATTAAAGTTTGCAGCAGCTCTGTGTGCTGCTGATGCGAGCCCACCATTGCCGCGACAATGTCGGCCAATGTAACCGTCGGCAGTGGCGGTGGCGGTGTTTGCTGTTGCTGTTGCTGCTGTTGCTGTTGTTGTCCCGAGGAGACCTCGGGAGGTGGTTGGGAGGTCTCTCCCCCTTGACTGGTACCCCCAACGTCAGGGTTGGCACGAGTACGCGTCATTCTGAAATTCAAAACAGCAGCGATTAGCACATGTCTTACTTAAAATTCCACAAGCAACGGTAGGTATTGAAGTGACACATGATTAATTTGCACAACGTTCACATATATTGATAAAGCATAAACTTTATACAAGATACATTATTCTCGGATCTCCGAGAAGTCGTGCTCATGTCGTCACTACCTATACATACGCTACTGTCTACACGACATGTCACCGATTACAAAAGTTGGGTTACGCTACCCTAGCTGCCCTACTTGGCAACCGTAACCCCCTACTCGGAGTAGAACTCGACCTCCTGTGGGTTGTCCTCCTCCGGTACCTCTGCTGGTGGCTCGGGGTCTACCACCTCTTCTCCTATTCCGGGTTCTCCCATGGCTGGAAGACCCAAGACTACCGGTATGCCTAACACCGGGGGCACGAGGTCCTGCAAAGCATGCACCTCGTCCATAGCTTGGTTGTAGTCCTCTTCCCAGCCTTGTCCTTCCTCAATAGCGTCGTCCCGCTCTTGAGCAAGGTCCTCATTCTGCTGGGTTAGGGTCTGCACCAGCTCTTGCAATGCCGCGATGTCAACACGGCTCTTCTTCTTTGCCTTTTTCAGACGACGCAACTGATTGTGTTGTTCATTCAGTCGCTTGATCGTCGGAAGGAGCACATTGCGGAGTGCGCTGTGAGCACTCTCGAAATGATCTCCACGGTTTGTGCTCTCCTTGAGCTTGGTGGCGAGATGCTCCGTATGAACAGCTTGGCTGTCCATCACAGCGTTTCCCGCCCTCATTTGGAGGCTGAGATTTGCCTCCGCCGGGTTGTACCTTGGGCAACTCGGGTCTGTTGCCTCCAGGTACCTCTCTTCCCACACATGCTGAGCTCGTCCCTCCACTGGAATGAGTGCGTATGGAGTTCCCTCCATAGCCTGCACGTGTAGTTGGCAGAAACGTGACATAGTGTCACGGGCTGCCACTTGCCACATCCCTTCCGGTTGTCTTCCTCTCACCGTGACGGTGAATGGCACCCAACCGGGTGGCGTAGGTCCTGCAGGAACCTCGACATGGATCATCCACGTCTTGTTCCCCTCTTCGCCTTCTTCCTTGGTGAAGTATTGCGGCATCTGGTTGTACCTGAAATATTGGAGCATTTGCCACAATGCTTCCGGGTAGCCGCTACGGTCAGAACAGTGGGAAGCCACCCACCCGTTCTCCAACTGTTTATCTGCTGCCATCTGTAAAAATATATTTGAGAATTGTCAAATATTTATTTAAACAGTAAACCCCCGAGTTATAACATAAAACATGTCATTGAACCCATAAAACTTGGAAACATAGTTCAAATTTTAAACAAAATTTGACTGCTGATCTGCTCTTCCCATGACAGCCCTGACCAGTTTCCAAATCAACCTGATTTAGGCCATGTTAAAGGCAAAACCAATTCTGGAGCTCAACATAAAAGTTAAAGTTAACTTCAATAGCTTTCCAGAAAGTATTTGGTTGGCCTAAGATCTGTCATGGTTCAAAAGTTATGAGATGTCAAAGTTAACAGAATTTCTGGAATCAATTGGACAGCACCTCCCTGCTTTAGGTACTGAATTGATCCAAGAATCCCAGTTAATTCTGTTCCAAATCTGACAAAACTTTCTGTTACAAAGTCGTAACCCATCTCATAAGCTTTCCAGAAGTACCTCATTTCCTATTTTTGGATTTTCAAGCAGGAAGTTATGCTTAATTTACAGAGAGTTTACAGAGAGTCTTTGCTCTGTCCTGTTTTCTGGACAGTTTCAACTCTACTGCATTTTTCGAGTGGTTAAGGGATGAAACACCTCTGGACCTCAACAGAAAAGTTGTAAAGCTCTTCCAAAGCTTTCCAGAAATGTATCATACGACCCCAATCTCGAAAGAACTCAACCTCTAGCCTCTGATTAACTTCAGCCTTGATTCAGCTGAAAACAGAGTGCTCTGTCCTTAACAACCTATAAGTTGAAAGCTTGTTAACTTTGAATATCCTGTTCAAGGGAAGGAGTTACATCAAGTTTTACTACTTTGGATTAAAACCTTCCAGTTTTTACAATGAAGTTGTTTATTTAGTTGGGTGTGACGTCGATGCGTCACCAGATTATGTCGGTACTACGTCCTCACAAAGGAAAAACCTATACCGGACATAGCCGGCTTCGTTAGTTCAGTGGCACTACTCGTCACTCGCACACGGATGCTACACGTCTACCGTTTCGTTGTCAGGCTACCTGCAGAAACTCAATCAATCGTCAGACTCGGCTGCACACCGAGCCCGGAATCCATATAGTTGGTACACCCGGCCGTCATCACTCGCCCGGATGTTCTGAAGCCAAACACGCCTTGAGTTACGTGTTCACGTTTCAGACCACGTGACGGGGTCTCCCATGTTGCACCACGCACGCCAGGGACAGACGTTGCTCGAATACCCCAAACGACATGAAGAGTCGTAGAGGATACTAAAGCGGGTCGGGTTACCTGCCACCCGTGAGGCTCCACCCTTCAGCTTGTGCGCACTGGTGGACAGCGCTTACGTACACCCCCCAGGACATAAACGTCCCGAGATGCACGATTTTCCGACATAAAAAATAGGTTAATAAGCCACTTTCTATATACTAATAACATCCTTATACGGGCTACTAACTCGTTCCTCACTGGATTTTTGGTAAAGAAGATCTTTCTACTGTGTTAAACCTCAAGCGAGCTCTGATACCACGCTGACACGACCCCATTTGGTCCTGTCGAGCCAGGATCACGCTGAGGGGTGCTGCGTTGCACAGCACCGTATAACACACGTCAAAGGTACAAAGCGGAAGCGGAAGTTTATTACATAAACAGTTTTATGAACATGTTTACATCAAAATACGTTTAGTCCACACTCGCGGGCGTAGACTACGCATCAAGTCACGTTCATCCCTCAAATGTGTCCTTGCTAGCACACACACGCACACTAACTCTGCGGCGTGCACGACTCCCACTCGACGGGGTTCCCCTCCTGGGGTTCCGTCTCCTCTTCGGGAGTCCCTTCCTCATAGAACCCTGCAAAAGCTTCAAACACAAGCAGTGAGCACGAAGGCTCAGCAAGTCTGACCCGTCTCACCTAAACATGGAACTTCTACATGAGGGTGATGGGTTACATGAGGTAAAAAATCATTTGCAAGGACTCGCCTAATTAGTAGAACTTTACTTTCAAGTTTTAGCAGCAGGTTGTGGAGAACCTTACGCTAAGGCACATGAGAGAGCCGCAATCAAACAAGAAACACATTTCTCTCATGTACTTTGCCCAAAGTTGAAAAGAACTTTAGTTAGCTCTAGACTACAGCATATCATTAACAATCAATGTCCATCTTTCAATCAGCAGCATTTTAACATGTGTCTAGCCTGTTGTTTCTACGTCACGGTACAGTGAACAAGTGGTACTCACTGACCGCGAGGGACGGCGATTATAATCGATTTACACCTGCAGGGTTACCCGAACCACCCGTCACGTACGCCCATACTCGATGTTGCCTACAACAACCATCACGGACGCCGTACGCAACTACCTTTCACTCGTCAGCCAAATATTGAACCGGTCCCATCGTCCCGAGCAAGAGGTCTCTGCACGCGCATCTCTGTGCCGCCAGCCGATTTACACCTCGAGCTCTCAACCTACCCTCTGAACGACGGGCAATGCCTCAATACCCTGCTACCCGAGTTACATCAGTTTCCCGGTTCCCATATAGCCGGTAGGTCTTCGGTACTGTTCTAACTTGTTCAACAGGCCCGCACACGGCTCGGTCCTCAATCGACACAAGCGGAGCTACAGCACACAGGCCCCAAAGTCCTGCTGCCCTTACTCTCCGCTCGGTCTCATTTTCTTGCCATGTGTATCATGTGCTATCTCTACCCGAGCAATGTGCCTCTAGCCTATTCTCGCGAGTAGTTCCAACTACTCGACTTATACCGAATCCTACTCTATCCTAGCAATGCAGTAGCTAACGGGGTTTGCAATCCTAAACCCAACCCATGGTTCTCTTGGCTATGCAGTGGGGCTTCCGATCAAGACTCTAATGCACAGAATAAAGGAAACAAGTATGTGCTCAAAACAATAAAAATTTGTAAAAAGGTTAATGCAAACCGGAGCTTGCCTTTCTGCTCTTGGTCGTAGGCTAGCTGTTCTTTCCGGAGTAACAAAGTCTAGGACTTCGGGTTCCTCCTCGACCTCAGCGACTACATGATATAAGAAACATATGTATCAATTTAAATGCATTTGTATTAACTTTGAAGTTGTGAAGTCTATAACCCTTGCTAGACAGACCTAATGACTGTGAAACTTTTACTATGGCTTGGTTACGACCTAAACAGAGACTTGGTCAAGTTTTAGTTACAGCAAAGCTCATTTGAGCCCTCCACAATTAATTATGTCCTTGACCTTAATTGGAACTCTTAGGGTGTACTAGGAATTTTCATGAAATAAACTATGACTTTCTGAAAACTAGATTTTCAGAGGGTTCTAATGGATTTGGTCTCACTTAATTTGGAAGTCCCTAACTAAAGATATGAGCTAAACAATTTCAGAGGAAATTCTGAAAATGTTTCTGAACATTTTCTATTTTCTCTGGAACAGTTTCACTAATCACACAATTAGGTGGATCAGATGAGCTCAAATGGATCTGAAATTTTTATAGTAGTTCAGGGATATTTTAGTGAACATCCCAGCAAAATTTCAGAATTTTCCTCCACAGGATTCTCCAGTTAAAATTCCTAACAGTTTAAATTCTGAGGAATTAATTATGGAAAATTAAGGGTTTTCATGAAGTGAAACTTGATTTCCTGGAAAGTAATCAGAGAGCTGAATCCAGCAAAATTTGGTTCACTCAATTTGGAGCTTTCTAGCCAAAGTTATGAGGATTTGAATTTTGAAGGAAATCTGAAAATCGGGGAAAAGTTTAAACTCGCGCGTGGGCCCAGGGGACACGCGTCGCATGCCTAGGCGATGGCACATCGCGGCCCACAAGGATTTTGCGAGCCAGGACACCCGATCCCGGCCGCAGCCGGATCCCGATTCAAAATACCTCCCGCTGACAGCTGGGGTCCACCTCTTCTTCAACCTCGCGACACCCGCGCCCTGCCGCCGAGGGATCTCGCCGGAGAGCTCGCCGCCGGCTGCTGTACAGCTCCAAACTTCTCGATTCTGGCCGCCCCTGCCTACTTTTACTCGGGGAACAGGATCCGAGGGTCAGCTGCTCATGACAACGGCCGGAGCATGGTCGGCGACGAGCCGCCACCTCAGAACGACTTCGGCCATGTCGGCTGACTACCCTAGCACCTCAGCTACTTGGGAAACCGGTCGGGGAGCATCAGTGGACCTTAGAGAAGGTCGACATGAGCTCGCGGCAGCTCGGGGAAGGCCCGAAATAGGTCCCCACCGTGCGCCCGATGCCTCCCGTTCATTCCTCCATTGGTAGACCTCAAATTACGCCGGGTACAGGGGTTCTCCGGCCCAGAGTTGTGAAGGCAACTTGTGCGTTACAGTGTCTAGCTCGTGTGAGAGCGGTTTGAGGCCCTCTAATCCTTTCTAGAGCACGAATTAAACAGAATCGTACCCGAAGGTCGTTCTGCACACAGAAAGGGGAAAAGTGGAAATTCGCCGCCGGTGAGCAACCACTCGAGATGTGGCTCGGGTATGAGCAGCACCGGTCACCAGCGCGTCCAAGGGTGCCTTGGCTCGGGCGTGACAACGCCCTGGTTGGGCTGTCCACGAGAGCCCGAGGTGCGGCGGTTCCAAGTCCCGAATTTGATCTTTCGGCACAGCCGATATCAATCGGTTTCAACCGAATTCTAGCAACGGGGAGGACGGAGGAAGGTCTCCAATACCTCGCTGGGGCTCTGGAGTGGAAGGAGGGAGCTGCGATCGGCGTTCTCCGATCAAGTCCGAGCTGCGGAAGTTTTCGGCCGGCGCTGAGTTCTTGCGGGGAAGAACGACGGTGCCTCAGCCGAGGAGGGGGCAGGCGCCTTAAGAAGGCTCTGCACCGCCTCACGCCCGCGCGTGGGCAAGCAGCTGGTGGTGCGGCGGCTGGCCTCGGTGGCGATCACCGCTGCGGCTCGGCGACCCGAGTGAAAAAGTCTCAGTCGGTTTGATCTGAGCAGTGGCTTACATGTGGGTCCCACCTCCAGTTTTAACCTCTGAAATTTACTCCTAATCACTGTTGTAAACAGTGAACCCCATACTACCCTTGGCAATTCAAATTATTCACCCATGAGCCATTTGAATTGATCAAAGTTCAAATGAGGTTTGGTTTGAATGAATTTCAGCACAAGTTCAGTTTGAAATTCAAATAAAGTTTGAATTTCTCCCCCTTAGCTCATGTCAAGATCAACTCCAAATGGAGTGAAAATTGGTGTGTGAGCTCACAAAAATGTGCTGAGTAAGAATATGCCTTCCACTTTTAAATTCATGGGATAAAAACAGTTTGAATTTGAATATGGTTTCAAACTGCCCTCTTCCTAACTATACCCAAACTGACCTCAAAAAGGTTTTGAATTTGGGTGAAACTTGGCATGGACATCCTTAGTAAAGTGTAGGAGTTTTCATATGTGCAGCCCATCTATATCACATGTGGGAAATACCACTTTTGCAATGTGTAAGTTTGTTCTCTAATGAGCATGTTGATAATTGTTACTTGCTCTTCATTTGTGTTCATCATTCTTCCTCAAATGAGGTGTGTGGTGTGATGATGAACACTGCAAATGTGTGTCAAAAACTGAGGCCCTTACACCTTTGCAATTTGAATTATCCACCAAATGCCCATTTGAAATTGATAGAATTCAAATTGTGATGTGTTTGAATATATTCATAGCACAAATGCAGTTTAAAATTCAAATTGGATTTGAATTTGCTCAAATTGGCTCATGTCAAGATCAACTCCAAATGGAGTGAAAATTGGTGTGTGAGCTCACAAAATGTCCTGAGTGAGAATATGAATCCCACTTTTGAAATCATGGGGTGGAAGGAGTTTGAATTTGAATTTGAGTTCAGACTAGCCTCTTTCTAAATATATTCAAAAATACCTCAAAAAGGTTTTGGATTTGGGTGAAATTTGGCATGAGCATCCTTAGCAAAGTGTAGGAGTTTTTCATATGCTCAGCTCTTATGTGATGCATGTGGCAAATACCACTTTTGCATATTGTGAGTTTATCCTCTAATGACCATGTTGATGGTGTTTACTTGCTCTTTAACAACAACAACAACAACGAGCCTTTATCCCAAGCATGTTGGGGTCGGCTAGACATGAAACCCAATATCAATGAAGTAAAAGAGAGGAAGAGATATAAGAACAAGAAAAAAGAAAAATAAAAAAATAGAAAAAAGGAAAAAAGGGAAAAAAGGGGGAAAAAGAAAAGAAAAAGAAAAAAAAGAGAAAAAAGAGAAAAAAAATAAAATAAATAAAAAAGAAAAAAAACAAGACTAAGGTTCTGGCACATGAATTGCTACTTTCCATGCGGTCCTATCATGAGCTAAATCTCTGGATACATTCCAATCTCTCAAATCTTGTTTTACCGCCTCCTCCCAGGTCAACCTTGGTCGTCCTCTACCCCTCCTAATATTTTCTCTACCTCTTAAAATCTCACTGTTAACCAGTGCTTCTGGAGGCCTCCGCTGGATATGTCCAAACCACCTAAGTCGATGTTGGACTAACTTCTCTTCAATCGGCCCCACCCCTAACTTATCACAAATCACCTCATTCCTTATTCAGTCTCTTCTCGTGTGCCCGCACATCCACCGTAGCATGCGCATCTCTGCGACACTCATTTGTTGGACATGTTGCCGTTTAGTTGGCCAACATTCCGCCCCATAAAGCATCGCGGGTCTGATCACCGTCCTATAGAACTTCCCTTTTAGCTTTTGTGGGACCTTCCTATCACATAGGATTCTAGAGGCTTGTCGCCATTTCATCCACCCTACCTTGATCCTGTGGCAAACATCCTCATCAATATCCCCATTGCTTTGTAACATTGATCCTAAGTATCGGAAAGAGTCCCTTCTAGGTACTACTTGTCCTTGTAGACTAACATTTCCCTCTTCATGAGCAACACCACTAAAGTCACACCTCATATACTCGGTCTTGGTCCTACTAAGTCTAAACCCCTTGGACTCTAAGGTTTGTCTCCATAACTCTAATTTCTTATCAACACCATCCCTAGTTTCATCTACCAACACTACATCATTGGCAAAGAGCATGCACCAAGGGATATCCCCTTGTATATCCTTCGACACCTCATCCATCACCAAGGAAAAGATGTATGGGCTCAAAGTTGATCCTTGATGTAGTCCTACCGTGATAGGAAATGCATCAGTCTCACTATCACTTACGCGCACACTTGTCCTAACATTATTGTACATATCCTTGATAAGGGTAATGTACTTTGTTGGAACTTTATGTTTCTCTAGTGCCCACCACATGACTGACCTTGGTATCTTGTCGTACGCCTTCTCCAAGTCAATGAACACCATATGCAAGTCCTTCTTCTGCTCCCTATATCTCTCCATAAGGTGACGAAGCAAGAAAATCGCCTCCATTGTAGACCTCCGGGGCATAAAACCAAACTGGTTTTTAGTGACATTGGTCACTTTCCTCAGGCGGTGTTCAATCACTCTCTCCCAAAGCTTCATAGTATGACTCATAAGCTTAATCCCTCGATAATTAGTACAACTTTCAATATCACCTTTATTTTTGAAGATATGTACTAATATACTTTTCCTCCATTCTTCAGACATCTTGTTTGACTGAAAAATGTGGTTGAATAGCTTTGTGAACCATACTATTGCCATGTCCCCAAGGCATCTCCACACCTCAATAGGGACATCATCAGGGCCGGGAGCCTTTCCTCCTTTCATCCTTTTTAAGGCCTGCTTAACCTCAAACTCTTGTATCCTCCGCACGAACCGCCTATTGGAGTCATCAAAGGAGTGATCCAACTCAACCATAGTGCTCCCATTCCCATCATTGAATAGCCCATTAAAGTAATCCCGCCATCTATTCTTAATCTCTTCATCCTTCACTAGAATGTGGTCAGTCTCATCTTTGATGCATTTAACTTGATTGAAATCCCTCATCTTTCTCTCGCTGATTTTTGCTATCTTGTATATGTCATTTTCACCTTCTTTTGTCTCTAGTCTCCCATATAACTCATCATAGGCCTGTCCTCTTGCCTTACTCACAGCCCGCCTTGCATTTTTCTTGGCCTCTTTGTACTTAAGCATGTTACTTGCGCTTCTATCATTATGCCAACTCTTGAAACACTCCTTCTTCTCCTTAATGGCTTTTTGTACATCCTCATTACACCACCAAGTGTCTTTATCTACAAGTTTCCTTCCTTTTTTCAAACCGAACACCTCACTAGCTACCTTCCTAATGCAAGTTGCCATCTTCACCCACATACTATCTGCATCTCCATTTTCTGCCCAGGGTCCTTCTGTGATCACCCTATTTTTAAAGGATTCTTGTGGTTCTCCTTTCAACTTCCACCACTTTGTTCTTGTGATTTTGACACCTTTGTGTTTATAAGTTTTCCTCAAATGAGGTGGGTGTGGTGTGATGAACATTTTGAGTGTGTGCAAAAACTTAGGCCCTTACATTCCCCCCCCTTAAAAGAATCTCGTCCCAAGATTATAAGGTGAAAATGAGAGAGAGGACAGTGGAAAAATTACCGTTTGTGCGACATAAAAAATTGGGGTAGTTAGCTTAAAGAAAACCTTCGCTCTCCCATGTCGCTTCGTCTATGGAGTGATTACTCCATATAACTTTGTAGAACCATAACGTACGGTTGCGTGTGGTTTGGGCCTTCTCATCAATTATCTGAACCGGTTCCTCTCGATAAGTGAGATCCGGTTTCAGTTCTTCAATATCCCCCAGTTAAACGGTAGTTGATAGCTTAAGACACTTCCTCAGCTGAGACATGTGAAAGACGTCGTGCACAACGGAGAGTGTCCCAAGTTATTCTAGCCGGTATGCAACTGATCCACATCTTCCCACATTCTGAAATGGACCGATGAATCGGGGTACCAACTTTCCTCTCACCCCCGATCTGTTCACGCCCTTCATTGGAGACACACGTAGATATACATGATCCCTGAATTTGAATTGTAATCGGCGTCTTCTCCGGTCCGCATACTGTTTTTGTCGGGATTGAGCAGCCTTTAGGTTCACTTGAATTAGCCGAACCTTTTCTTCTGCATTGTTGACAGGATCAATCCCGATGGTGACCCTTTCGCCAGACTCACACCAATTCAGCGGTGTGCGGCATTTTCTCCCGTATAGCACCTCATAGGGCGCCATCTTAATGCTGGCTTGGTACCCATTGTTGTACAAGAACTCGGCCAACAGTAAGTGATCATCCCAATTCTTACCATGGTTAATAGCACAAGTTCGTAGCATATCGTCTAGAATCTGATTTACCCGCTCGGTTTGCCCATACGTCTGCGGGTGGTACACTGAACTACGGACAGCTTCGTCCCCAACGCAGCATGTAGCTGCTCCAAAAAACGAGACACAAATAAAGTGCCCAAATCCGATATGACGGTGCGGGGTACGCCGTACAAGCATAGGATCCATGAGATGTACAATTCAGCATACTTCTTGGCGTTGTAGTTGGTGTTGACCGGGATAAAATGGGCAACTTTGGTGAGCCGGTCGACGATGACCCACACTGAATCATGCTTCTGAAATGTGGTGGGTAACCCGACGATGAAGTCCATGCTCACATCTTCCCACTTCCAGGAAGGAATGCCCAGTGGTTGTAACAGTCCCGGTTTTCTCATGTAGTCTGCCTTCACCCTTCGACATGTATCACACTCGGACACGTACTTTGCGATCTCCCGCTTCATCCATGTCCACTAAAACTTTCTTCTGAGTTCTTGATATATCTTGTTGCTGCCGGGGTGAATTGAAAACTTTGACAAGTGTGATAGGAGGATGAGTCCCGATCTTCTGAGAGGTAGGGTAAACTTGATTGGGTGGAGATCTCGACGCTGATGATCCAAGGCTCCGAACGAACGAAACCCCGCAATCACTACACCACTACTCCATTGGTTATCACCCGTGTCACACGAATGACCTCACCACGAAGTCTTATCCCAGCAAGCGCAATCAAGAACACAAGCAAGAACATAGAAGTTGCAATCAAAACTGAATTGATCACGAATTTTGGGTCTCACAACAGATGATCGGTGACACTGTTCAATGACAGATTGTAACTAAGCAAAACCCGCCCTAATGTGGTGACGGCTGCTGTATAATAAGGAGTTTAGGGGTGTGCAAGACCCCTGGACGCAACCCAAATGGGCTCCCACTTGTTTGCTGATTCCTGTCAACTTAGAAGGAATTTTGAGGTGGGACTGGTTCCATTGGAAGCTTTATGAAATCACGGTTCCAACCATATATAGAACGTCCAAATCCGACTCCATATGTGTCCGGGACGTCAGTTTTGGTGAAGGCAGCTCCTGGAACCCGAGGTGGAGTCGAAGTCGAGTTGTACTTGGGCTCCTCCTTGGTGTGCACGTCCTATCTCCTCCTCCTTGACTCCTTGGACTCCTCCCAGCCCTTGCTGGTCCACTTCATTGTTACTAATCAATAAAACATGCATGGAAACAAGTGTAAGTTCTGAAAAACAATTGACAAGGTTAGAATGTACCTGGAGATCCAATTGTCGTCCACGTGCTCTAGTGATCGGTCCTTGCATTGTATGCAAAGGAGAGATGTCCTCATCAAAGTGAGCCTCATCAAAGATTTTTTCTGCAACTCTGGGTTACGGGGTACGACAATCCGGTCCTTGAACCATAGGACGCCGTCTCCGTCTTTCCGGAAACACTTCAGCTCCCCACTGTCTACACATCCCTGCAAATGCGACATGCCCTTGTCATGTTTCTGAGCTGCCGCTATCTCTTCATGGATGGTGGGGATCAAAGCTATGTTGTAGAGAGCTCCATGTGGAATCACATGCAATGGTGGCTCGCCCTCTTCCAACTGTGTGATGGTCAGATTGTTGACGTGTGACTTGCAACTCAGCGCATCCGCCACTACGTTTGCCTTGCCGGGGTGATAATGGATCTCTATTTCGTAATCCTTTATCATCTCTAACCATCTTTGCTGCCTCATGTTCAGCTCTTTCTGAGTGAATATGTACTTGAGGCTTTTGTGGTCGGTATATAAATGCACGAGGTTACCGGGTAGGTAATGCCTCCACATTTTGAGTGTGAGTGCCACGGCAGCGAGCTTCAAGTCATGAGTTGGATAATTTTACTCATGGTTCCTGAGCTACCGCGATCCATACGTGACCACCCTTCGGTCTTGCATCAGCACACATCCAAGCCCAATGCCGGATGCATCGCAGTACACATCGAACTGTATTGTTCGTCTGGCTGCGCCAAAACCGGTGCTGATGTTAAGTGCTTCACTAATGCCTTGAATTCTGCTTCACATGCTGGACTCCAAACATATTTGATAGCCTTCTTCAGCAGATCGTTCTTAGGCTTGGCAATCTTCAAGAAGTTCGGAATGAACCTTGGATAATATCCCGCGAGTCCGAGGAAAATCCGTACCTCATGAACAGTTCTCGGGGACGTCCAATTGAGCACTTGTGTGATCTTACTCGGGTCTACAGCGATGCCCTCCGCTGAGATAATATGCCCGAGAAAAGGCACTTGCGATATCCAGAATTCGCACTTGCTGATCCCGCAGCCTTTGCAAGACTATACGCAGATGCTTCGTGTGTTCTTCCTCCGACTTGGAATATACCAATATGTCATCGATGAAGAGCACGAAAAACTTGTCCAGCTCCGGCATGAATGCCGAGTTCATAAAATACATGAAGTGAGCTGGAGTGTTGGTGAGGCTGAAGGACATGACCAGGTACTCATAAAGTCCGTACCTCGTCGAGAAAGCCGTCTTCGGAATATCCTCAGCCCGTATCTTAATCTGATGGTACCCGGATATTAAGTCCATCTTGGAAAAGATCTTGGCTTCGACCAACTGATCAAACAACATGTCAATCTGTGGCAATGGTTACTTGTTCTTGATGGTCATGGCATTTAGTGGACGATAGTCCATGCAAAGCCGCAACGTCTCATCCTTCTTCTTCACAAATAATGCCGAACAGCCCCATGGCGAGGAGCTCGGCCTAATAAAACCCTTCTCCAGCAGGTCCGTCAACTACATTTTCAATTCTGCTAATTCCTTTGGCGCCATCTTGTACGGCCTTCGGGATATTGGCATAGTTCCCGGTGCAAGTTCAATCTTGAACTCCACCTCTCGGTCGGGCGGCATCCCCGGCAAATCATCCGGGAACACGTCAGGGAACTCACGGACTACTGGAATATCTTCCAATCTGATGGTGGTGGATTGGTATACACTTGGAAGTTTTATTTTCAGACTGTCCAGAAATAATGTGTGACACCCTAAATTCTGTGGAAAAACCACGGAACCGAGAACTGATGCATATGTGTGCCCAGGATGTTCATCACACATATACACATCATCCACAAACTGAATTTCAGAATATATATAACCAAAAATAACAGAGTTTATTACAATGTTTCATGAGTCTTGGACTCATGCTAACAGCGGAAGTCTTGATCTAACAGCGGAAGTCTTCTAACTTATGCGGAAGCAATCTAAGCAGCAGCAGCAGCTCCATCTCTGCTCCATCCCCACAGGCAAGTTGAGGACAGATTACTCGCCTAAGGCTCCACTTGGTCTTCATAATAACCTTCTCCTGTAGATGATGATGAAGTAATAATGCAAGTTTGAGTATAATGATGTACTCAGCAAGTGCGGAAAATATGATATGTAGCTCACAACAAGGTAGGTATAAAAAGGCTCATTGCAGAAAGCAAAGTTTATTTCTCAAAACCTCGACAAAACAGCAACTCAGCTTTAAGTGAATGTAATCCCAACATGTATTAAAATACACCCATACCTCCATTATGTTCATCACTTTCCATGTCTCAACCAGACAAGAATCTTTTCATTTTTGCTCACGAATACCTTCTCGTATTTGCCACCATCTCGTATTCGCTACCATTTCATCACATAAACAATTCCGTCTCACACCGAGACCAATCTTGTTGCCATGACTCAACAGTCATGCAACCAAATCTTATCACCCAGACTCAACAGTCCGAAAGACAAATCATAACTAAAAACCATAACCACTAACCATCCCAACTAATCTTGGAAGTTGGCCAGGCGCTCGTGACCGTAAGCTCAGCTATCATGATAGTTTTAGACTCTGCAGAGTTTGTACTACTTTACCCACAAGTATGTGATTTTGTCACCTGTCGGCGACTGCAGAACCTCCATTATACCAATACACAACCGTCGGTGTATGGCCAAGAGATCACAAAATAGCCTTTACAAAGGGGCTACTAGATGTATGGACTCACTAAGGTTTCACCGGCAGGCTAGAATCTCCAATTCTCCCACCCATGGGCCCCTCTTGTGCCATGCAGTTCCCAGGGCAGTCCTCACCCGACTCCCATTCCCCGCGCCTTCCACGGTCCATAACAATCTAGTAACTTACCTGATTAGTCAGCTAAGCCGCACCCATACTTGGCCTTGTGGTGGCACTGTTATCCTTGCATGTGCTCGCATGAACCGGTCCTTAGATCTACGGCAAGTAACCACCATCTCAGGCTACCTCATTCACAAACCAAGGCTTGCCTAGATCTCCCTCCGATTCATGTTCATTAACAACATCAGTTTCTTATTATCATTACGAGTGCAGTTAGCTGGACACATTTATTTCACCTCCCAATCCTATGGACTTAGCGAAGCATAAAAGCAAAAACCATACCCAACTCATAAACTTCCCTGGTGACAAGGGTGGTTTAACCAAAACTAGTAAACTCCTATAAAAGGGTTTCCCATCATGTTTGACTCAGCACCCACACCTTTTCGCAAACAAAACAGTTTTCCAAAACATAGGATCAATATGGTCAAGGGGCACTTGCCTTGTTCTGGCTGTTCCGGTTGCTAAAAATCTTGTTGTTGTAGTCCGTCATAGGTAGCTCTCTGAGCTTGTCCTTATATACACGATCACGCACATACAAAATTCTCAACAATCAATATCACGCACAAACTTTAACTAGATGCGATGATGCATATGCATGCTATCCTATGATCAGTTTCTTTTAGATCTGTTTGTACGTGTTCTTGCATGGTTTGCATGGGTTTTACGATAAACAGAGGTGTTCGGATCATATGTGGACGTCGCGATGATCTTGACTCTAGATCAAACCGATCAACACGTGATCTGTCCATGAAAAAGCTTCTGTTCGAAAGGAATCAAAGAACAGATACAAAGAGAACGCGATGATGTCGTAAGGTGGTATTGGAGACCTACCTTATGTTCTTCTTAGTTTCGGGGTCCTTCTCCTATCAGACAGACCGTTGGGGCTCTCTTCCGGGTATCTCTCTCGACCGAACTCCGGCAAAGGGTTTACTCGGCGAGCTGGGGCTAGGGCTCTAAGTTGTCGGCTCAGGAGGTGGAAAAGAAGTTCATGGTTTCGGCCAAAGGTTCTGGGTTCTATTTATAATCAGGAGGAGAAGAGTCCTAATCTGATTGTATTTCAAATAAGAGTCCTATTCAAATTGTCGTTGAATCTTAACAACTTATCTTTAGTTGATTTGGTGCGGTAACATTGTGGAATTTATGTCGGTTTCCTCCCGTACCCGTATTCCAACGCGTACAGAAGCAAAAACCGCTCCAGAACTCGTTACATTTGCAGTTATGAGCTCCGGAAGCTCCATGTGTCCATCAGGGGCCTGGTCTCCCCTTTCCGCAATGACGAGCTCCGGTTGTGCCGCGTGTCAAGCGAGCGAGACCTCCCTCTTTCTCAGAGGCGGGCTCCGCGCGCGCCACGTATCCTGGCGGGTCGGGACCTCCTCTGTATTCAGCGATGTGCTCCGCGCACGCCACGTGTCAGCGCCGGACCTCCTCTCTCTTCGGAGCTTACTCCGGGTGTGCCACGTGTCCTAACAGCGCCAGACTTCCTTTCTTCTCAGAGACGAGCTCCGAGGTTGACACGTGTCCAACAATGACGGACCTCCCGGAGATAAGCTCCGGAGGTGACATGTGTCCAATAGGACCGGACCTCTCGGAGGTGAGCTCCAAGATCGACACGTATCCCGCGCGACTGGTACTCTGTTTTCCGCGGTGACTAGCTCCGAAGGTTACACGTGTCCTATGGGACTGGCCTCGCATATCCGCAGAGGCTAGCTCCAGGGCAACACGTGTCCCACGGGGTCGGACCTTTCCCCATTTGCGGGGATGAGCTCCGGACACGCCACGTGGCCAGCGGCCCGCGGAAAATGTCTACGGCGCTCTAGGCGAACTGGAATTGGCTCCTTTTTTGGTATCTTTTGATTCTTCTCTGTTTCAATCTTATAAAAATGTTTATGAAACATGAATATATGCAGAAATAAAAAAATGAGGATGTCACAAATCTACCCCCCTTAAATTGAATCTCGCCCTCGAGATTCGATAGTAGAGAATAAATGAGGGAATTCTGTCTTGAGGTCTTCTTCACGCTCCCATGTGGCTTCAGCTTTGGTGTGATGGCTCCATTGTACCTTGCACCATCGGATCACTTTGTTCCTCGTGACCCTTTCCTTTACGTCCAAAATTCAGACAGGGTGCTCTGCGTAGGTCAGATCCTCTTGAAGTTCAAGTTTATCCATCGGTACTTTCTATTCTGGTATCCTCAAGCACTTCTTGAGCTGGGATACATGAAACACGTCATGTACGTCGGAGAGGTGTGTTGGGATCCCTAGTTGATAGGCTTCTTCTCCTCGCTTGTCCAAATTCTTAAATGGCCCGGTGTAGCGAGGTGCTAGCTTGCCTGTGACGTTGAAACATTGTTGGCCACGGATAGGCGATACCTTAAGGTATACGAAGTCTCCTACTTCGAAAGTCAACTTCCTTCGCCTATTGTCCGCATAGCCATTCTGTTGTGACTGAGCAGCCTTTAAGTTCTCCCATATCGTTTGGACTTGCTTCTCAGCCTCTTGTAGCACTTCGGGTCCAAACACCTGGTTCTCTCCGGTCTCGTTCCAAAACAGCGGCGTTCTACACCGTCTACCGTACAATGCTTCGAAAGGCGGCATCTTCAAGCTACCATGATAGCTGTTGTTATAGGAGAAATCGGCGTACGGTAAACTCCTATCCCAACTACGCCCTGTTTCAAGGCGCAAGCTCTCAACATGTCCTCCAAAATTTGGTTTGTCCTTTCAGTTTGTCCATCGGTTTGTGGTTGATAGGCGGAGCTAAAATCTAGTCGTGTACCCATAGCTTTCTGCAGCTTTCTCAATAATCTAGAGGTAAACTGAGAACCTCGATCTAAGACTATCCTCCTCGGGACTCCATGACGGCACACCAAATGCTCCATGTACAACTCGGCTAATTGTGCAACGTTGTACTTGGCCCTTACAGGGAGAAAATGGGCTGTTTTCATCAATCGGTCCACGATAACCCAGATGGAGTCGTAACCCAACTGAGTATGTGGCAATCCGATGATGAAATCCATACTGATGTCTTCCCACTTCCACTCGGGTATCTTCATGGGTTGTAACAATCTAGCGGGTCTTTGATGTTCGGCCTTCTCCCGTTGGCATGTGTCGCATAGGGCAACGTACTCGGCTATGTCCCTTTTCATACCATCCCACCAATAACAAGTCTTCAGGTCCTTGTACATTTTGGTACTTCCGGGATGTATGGAATAAGGTGAATCATGTGCCTCTTTTAATATCATGTCGTGGATGTGCTTCACGTTAGGCACACAAACCCTTCTTCCTAGCCAAAGCGTACCCTTCTCATCTTCCTTGAAATCCTTCTCTATTCCTTGTCAGATCCTTTCCTTGATTTCCTTGATCTCCTCATCCGTTGCTTGGCCACCTCTTATCTCTTTCTCCAATGAAGAATGGAGTTCCATCACTTCCATCTTGTTCAAGAATCCGAGGTGTAACTGTTCAAACTCCTTGCGTAGTTCGGGTGGTAGCTCCCGAGCCGTGAGTTGGTGACATGCTCCCTTCCGGCTCAATGCATCAGCTACTACATTGGCCCTTAAAGGGTGGTAGTTGATTCCTACATTGTAATCCTTGATGAGTTCCAACCATCAACGTTACCTCAAATTCAAGTCCGTTTGTGTAAATATGTACTTGAGGCTTTTACGATCCGTATAGATCTCACATCGATGACCAAGGATATAATGTCTCCAAATCTTCAATGCATGCACCACTGCTGCTAGCTCCAAGTCATGTGTAGGATAATTAAGCTCGTGCTTCTTTAATTGTCGTGAGGCACAGGCTACCACTTGTCCTTCTTGCTTGAGCACACATCCGAGCCCTTGTCTTGATGCGTCACAATATATGTCGAAGCTCTTGCCTACGTCTAGCAATACCAAAACTGGCGATGTGGTTAGCCTTTTCTTGAGTTCCTCAAAGCTCTCTTGGCACGCTGATGTCCACTAGAACGCTTTTCCCTTCGTTAGCAACTCCATCATATGTTTTGCTATCTTAGAGAAGTCCTTGATGAAGCGTCGGTAGTATCCAGCCATCCCAAGAAAACTCTGAATGTCTTTCACGTTTTGCGGTTGGTTCCACTTCAGAACATCTCCCACATTTCCGGGATCGACCGATACTCCATCCTCGGAGATAATGTGGCCTAGGAACGATATCTCCTTTAGCCAAAATTGACACATGTTAAGCTTGGCATACAATTGATGCTCGCGCATTTTATGCAAGGTTAATCTTAAATGTTCTTCATGCTCCTCCTCACTTTTTGAATACACCATAATGTCGTCGATGAAAACCACGACGAACTTATCCAAGTACTCCATGAAAACCTTGTTCATAAGGTACATGAAGTATGCGGGTGCATTTGTTAACCCAAAAGACATGACGGTATATTCATACGAACCATACCGTGTCCGAAAGGCAGTTTTGGGTATATCGGAGGGCTTAATTTTCAGCTGGAAGTATCCCGACCAAAGATCAATCTTGGAGAACACTCGGGCTCCTTTCATTTGGTCGAATAGGTCTTCTATACGGGGCAGAGGGTATTTGTTCTTGATTGTCACCTCATTGAGAGACCTATAGTCCACGCACATCCTTTGGGTCCTATCCTTCTTGTCTACGAAGAGCACGGGGGCTCCCCATAGTGACGAGCTTGGACGTATAAAACCCTTCTCCAACTGCTCTTGAATTTGCTTCTTGAGTTCCACTAGTTCATTGGTGGGCATCCTATAGGGTCTCTTTGCTATGGTGCAGTTCCGGGTACCAAATCAATGGCAAACTCAATGTCCCGGTCAGGTGGCATACCTGGAAGCTCTTCTGGAAACACGTCCGAGAATTCCTGAACCACTGGAATGCTGTCCAACGTTGCTCCTTCGACGTGGTTCAAACTTGCCTTATTGGTTGTTTGATGGGCTGACTTAAACTCGATACAAATACCGTGCTCATTTGTCAACTGCACGTTCCTCTCAGCGCATTGGATTACTCTGTTGTGCTGGCTTAACCAGTCCATCCCGAGTATTATGTCAAGCACTTGGGAATCCAAGACAATGAGGTTGGCAAGGAAGTCTACCCCCTTATTTTAAGGCTTACTTTCAGACATACTATATTAGTCTTCATCTCTCCACCATGAGAATTAACTAACATAGCACATTTTAAGTGCGATATGGGTAGATTATGCTTGGCAACATACTTAAACGCTGGACTAGCCGGCGATCAAGTTCTTTTCTGCATCCGTGGCGTGAAACTGTCTAGGAGTGACGAATTTCGAGCTCGAGGGGCGGTCATGGCAGGCACGATCGGTCACACGGTGCCGACCGACTTGCCGCCATCCCTGAACCCTTTTGACACCTTGTCGAGCTTCCTAGAGGTACACTGATGCTGTAGGGACGTTTGTTCGAGGTGTTGGCGGGTTTAGAAACCACGGTCGACGGTGCTGAACCTCAACCGAGGCCGCGGCACGTCGCCGAGCTATTTCCGGTCACCCCCAGCCCGACCTGACACCACCGACGAGTTCCTCGACGTCGACAACCCCCTGGCGGTGAGTTTCAGACCATGGGAGGTCCGGCAGCGGCGAGCCGGCGAGCCCGAGTCTGCTCCAGCGAGGTCGGCGGCGCGGGCGGGAGAGAACGGCGGGAGGAAGACGAAGCCGGCTGGCCCACGTGTCAGCGGCTGAAGAATTTAAATCGGGATCGGGTGTGGCCGGGGATCGGCTGTGCTGGCGCGCAAATACCCTGTGAGCTCCGGTGTGCCGGACACCTCCGCGCTCGACACGTGTGGTATCCCTGGTGTGCCGGACACCTCCGCGCTCGACACGTGTCCCCGCGGGCCCCGAGAGTTTAAACTTTTCCCCGATTTTCAGAATTTTTCCAAACTTCAAATCCTCATAACTTTGGCTAGAAAGCTCCAAATTGAGTGAACCAAATTTTGCTGGATTCAGCTCTCTGAGTACTTTCCAGAAAATTAAGTTTCACTTCATGAAATTCCTTATTTCTCCAGAATTAATTCCTCAAAGTTTAAACTGTTTGGAATTTGAACTGGAGAATCCTTTGGAGGAAAATCCTGAAATTTTGCTGGGATGTTCACCAAAATATCCCTGAACTACCATAATAATTTCAGACCAATTGGAGCTTATTTAATCCACCTAATGGTGTGATTAGTGAAACTGTTCCAGAGAAAATAGAAAATGTTCAGAGACATTTTCAGAATTTTCTCTGAAATTGTTTAGCTCATATCTTTAGTTAGGAATTTCCAAATTAAGTGAGACCAAATCCATTAGAACCCTCTGAAAATCTAGTTTTCATAAAGTTATAGTTTGTTTCATGAAAATCCTTAGAGCACCCTAAGGGTTCCAATTAAGATCAAGGACATAATTAATTGTGGAGGGCTCAAATGAGCTTTGCTGCAACTAAAACTTGACCAAGTCTCTGTTTAGGTTGTAACCAAGCCACAGTAAAAGTTTCACAGTCATAGAGTCTGTCTAGTGGGACTTATAAGCTTCACAAGTTTAAAACTTAATACAAACACATTTAAATTGATACATATGTTTCTTCTAACATGTAGTCGCTAAGGTCGAGGAGGAACCCAAAGTCCTAGACGTCGTTACTCCGGAGGAACAGCTAGCCTACGACTAAGAGCAGCAAGGCAAGCTCCGGTTTGCATTAACCTTTTACAAGTTTTATTGTTTTGAGCACATACTTGTTTACTTTATTCTTTGCATTAGGGTCTTGTTTGGAAGCCCCACTGCATAGCCAAGAGAACCATGGGTTGGGTTTAGGATTGCAAACCCCGTTAGCTACTGCATTGCTATGATAGAGTAGGATTCGGTACAAGTCAAGTAGTTGGAACTACTCGCGAGTATAGGCTAGAGGCACTCGACTCGGGTAGTGATAGCACATGAAACACATGGCAAGAAAATGAGACCGAGCGGAGGGTAAGGGCAGCAGGACATTGGGGCCTGTGTGCTGTAGCTCCGCTTGTGTCGATTGAGGACCGAGCCATGTGCAGGCCTGTTGAACAAGCTAGAACAGTACCGAATACCTACCGGCTATATGGGAACCGGGAAACTGATGTAACTCGGGTAGCTGGGTATTGAGGCATTGCCCGTCGTTCAGAGGGTAGGTTGAGAGCTTGAGGTGTAAATCGGCTGGTGGCACTGAGATGCGCGTGCAGAGACCTCTTGCTTGGGACGATGGGACCGGTTCAATATTTGGCTGACGGGCGAAAGGTGGTTGCGTACGGCGTCCGTGATGGTTGTTGTAGGCAACATCGAGTATGGGCGTACGTGACGGGTTGTTCGGGTAACCCTGCAGGTGTAAATCGATTATAATCGCCATCCCTCGCGGTCAGTGAGTACCACTTGTTCACTGTACCGTGACATAGAAAGAATAGGCTAGTTACATGTTAAAATGCTGCTGATTGAAAGACGGACTTTGCTTGTTAATGGTTTGTTGTAGTTTAGAGCTAACTAAAGTTCTTTTCAACTTTGGGCAAAGTACATGAGAGAAATGCGTTTCTTGTTTAATTGTGGCTCTCTCATGTACCTTAGCGTAAGGTTCTCCACAACCTGCTGCTAAAAGTTGAAAGTAAGGTTCTACTAATTAGGCGAGTCCTTTGCAAATGATTTCACCTCATGTACCCATCACCCCTCATGTAGAAGTTCCATGTATAGGTGAGACGGGTCAGACTTGCTGAGCCTTCGTGCTCACTGCTTGTGTTTGAAGCTTTTGCAGGGTTCTATGAGGAAGGGACTCCCGAAGAGGAGACGGAACCCCAGGAGGGGAACCCCGTCGAGTGGGAGTCGTGCATGCCGCAGAGTTAGTGTATGTGTGTGTGCTAGCAAGGACACGTTCAAGGGCAGAACGTGCACTTGATGCTTAGTCTACGCCCGTGAGTGTAGACTGAAATTTTTTGATGTAAACATGTTCATAAACTTGTTTATGTAATAAAATTTCGCTTCCGCTTTGTACCTTTGACGTGTGTTATCCGGTGCTGTGCAATGCAGTACCCCTCAGCGTGATCCTGGCTCGACAAGACCAATGGGGTCGTGTCAACTTGTCAAAGTTTCTGTTCACCCCGATTCATCGGTCCATTCCAGGTTTTCGGAAAGATATGGATCAGTTGCACACCAGCTGGAATTACCAGCGATATTCACCGGTGTGTACGACATCTTCCACATTTCTCAGCTGAGGAAGTACCTCAAGTGTTTAACCACCATTCAGCTGGGGAATATCGAGGAACTGAAACTAGATCTGACATATCAGGAGGGACTGGTTCAGATCATCGACATAAAGGACTGCACCACACGCGACCATACGTTGTGGTTCTAGAAAGTTTCATGGAATAATCATTCCAAGGATGAAGCGACATGGGAGAGCGAAGGATTTCTTCGCACCAATTATCCTGACTTTTGACGTCACACATCCTAGTTTTTCATCATCCACTCTCTCATTTTTACCTTATAATCTCGGGACAAAATTCCTTTTAAGGGGGGAGGAATGTGACGGTCCCAAAATTTTGAATGAAAAGGGACTGAAGTTTGAACACCATTTGGTTTCAAGTTATAAAAATTTGGACTTGTTTAAATTTTTCCACATGTGATGACACACATGAGTGTCCCACCACTCTAGCCTAGGATTAATTGAGTGTTGGGGGACAAAGTTATTTTAAAACCCATGTGTAAGCTCTCATATGTAAGGAGAAATGAAATTCAGATTTTTAAACTCAAATTTCAAATGAGGGCAACAATAGGAATACAATCTGTTGTGATCAAAACCTCATTTGCAGCAGCCAAACCAAAAATCAGGTTTCATATTTGAATTCTTTAGGTCCAAATTAGGGGGTAGGCAAAGTCTCATGAATTTTTGAAGATATTTGCTATCTATTTTTCCAAATAGACCTAAATGTACAATAAATTCAAATACATATTTGAATTTGGATGAACTGTGCCCAATTATCCAAAGGTAGTTCAGTTTTCAACTCCACACAATTGAATTTCATCATTTGCAAACTTTGGAGATATTTTGGAGAGTTGATTTCAACTTACAAAACAAAGTTAAGGCAAAGGAATTGCTTGATCATGTGTCACATGAAATAATAAACCCCAAAATGGTCATGTGAGGGAGTTAAAAATTTGTTTTAGCCCATGCTTAACACAGGTTGACATGAGGAAAGAAATTCACTCCGCCAATCTCACTCATGTGCACATCCTTTGTGAGTAGAAGATGAGGGATATTTAAACACAAATTTGAATCGTTTAAAATGATTCATGATCAGATTTCCTAAATGCATTCGAGTGAATTCACCAATGCATTCCTGAAGTATTCAAGAGTTTAAGTTTCATGTTTGGAGAATTTTGGAGCTCATCTACCATTTATTCGAAGGAACATTTGCGAGCACATTCAAATTCAAATTTGAATTTGGAAACTGAACCAAATGTACTCAATTTTAAAATCAGATTTCATATTCAAGTTCCACACATTATGTTTGGCCTATCCTCCAAGTTTTATGAGATTTGGACAACGTTTGCGTCGGAATTTCAAAGCACAGTGGTGAAATAAAATGAGAAGGCGGGACCCACATGTCATACACCCACAATCCAACAACCGCCTCTGTTCTCTCCCGGACGCACGCGCGCCCGACAGCACGCCGGCGCCAAATGCTGCCGACGTACCCCCCCTCCCCCCCAATGCCAGCTCCTGCTCTCCCGAGGCTAGCCTCGCTCTTATCTCTCGTGCGGGTAGCACAACGCAAGTTGCTCTCTTCACTCGTAGCTCGCCTCGCTCTGTTCTTTTCCCCCGCAAGCAACTGTGCCGCGCTCGGTTCTCCCGATCATATACCACCGGCCGATCTTCGAAGGATCACAGTCTCCGCAGCAAAGAGCAGCGCTAACGCGTGCTCTAGCCGGCTAGCACGTTTCTTCCACAGACCCATACTCATTTGGGCGCGGGAATTCAAAGTTTCGGCCGTGAGCTGTGGGAAGCAAAGGAAACTCGGGCTCGGTTGCTGTGGACAGCCCATACCGAGGGGGATCAAGCTAAAGCAAGCTTACCCATCGGTGCACTGGGGACCCTAGCTGCTCACGCCCGATGCTCAGCCCTAACTAGTGATCACAGAGCGAGAATTTGGAGATTTTCTCCTGGGCGGCACAAACTGACACCGAGGTATGAGATGTGAAATTCGGTGTCAATTCTTGATGGTTGTGATTCAAACTTTGCACACAAGTTCCTCATTAGCTAGAGTACCTCCTACTCGATCCTAGGTCGAGAAATTAAGGGTAGGGCGCGAATTTCATGTTCTTGCCATGGGAAAACTTTTGGGGCAAGTCGGCCGCATGGTGCCGACGGGGTTAGAGTGCTCCCCGATGGATTTGGTGGCCATTTCTAGCATCTACACCTTTCCCAGGTGCTCTAGAGCCAAAAAACCTACCATTTGGTGGACAATTCACCTTGCACAGGCTCGCCGGAACCTTAATAGTTGCTGACACCGGTGCGCAAGATTTTCCGGCGATCTACGGCCGCCGGCGATCCTCCAAACGTGTTCAGCGGGCCAAATAATGGTGGGACGGCGAGCAGGGGGTCGGGAGATGGCCGGGAAGGCCGTTCCGGTGATCCTCACCGGAGGATGACGCCGCTCGGGTCTCTGGCGCGAGGTTGAAGAAGATGGCTGACGGGTGGGACCCACAGTCAGCGTTTAAACATTTCTAGAATTTCCAGTTTTCAGTTTAAACTTTGGAGAGCCACAACTTTGTGTAGGAGTGTCCAAAAATTGTCAAATAAATTTTGTTGGATTCCTATCAGAGATTAGTATCAAGGGGTACAGCCCAATATTTATGAAAATCCATGGATTTGGCTCCTTAATTCATATATCTAAAATTTTGTAGGATTTATTCCAGGAGTTCTATGTATTGTAAAATTCCCAAATTTCGGCAGGAACGTTTTCCAAATATACTTGAACTCCAGTAAAAATTTCAGATGCATAGGACCTCATTTGCTTTACCAAATGTGGTGTTAATTCCTTATGTCTCTGAAAATTGGAAAATAGAATAGAGCTCATTTTCAGATTTTCTCAAATTCTTGAAAAGATCATATCTTTGTGTAGGAACCTACAAATTTAGTGATTCAAATTGGGTTAGATTCAGATTGAAATACTCTATCCAAATATGCAACCCAATTTGTTTGAAAGTCAATAATTAATTCTGGAAAATTCTTTGAATTCTATCAGTAAAAGAATTTTAGAGGGAGTTTGGTTTATCCAAAAATCCTCAAATTTTGCCAGAATAATACTCAGGATGTTATTGAACTCCTGTGAAACTTTCAGATCATTTGGAGTTGAATTATGTGGTATAATTCAGGTTTCAATGTACTGTATTCAAATGAATACAGAGACTTTTTAGAAATTGTCCCAGAGTTGGAAAATCATTTCTGGGCAATTATTAGGTAAAAAAATCCTAGGAAAATTCATGCAGACTCTATTAACTATAACTGAAGTTGTAGTTTACTAAGTTAGGCATGAACATGTGAGTTACTTGAGAAGCAGTTTCTTTTTGTTTAAATGCTTAGGGAATAGTTCTGAATAAAACACTCAATGAAAAGTGTTCATTTTTGGTCCAGAACACTTTCAAGTGACCAGGAATTCGCATGCAAATTTTCAGCTCAAATTGAGCCTTCATGAGAAAACCATAGGGATTAGTGGGGAAATTATGGGAGACCAATTTCCTTCCACTTTAGCTGCAATTTGGCAATCTAAGTCTCTGTGTAGTGTATGACTTCCTGTAAAAATTTTGAAGTCATTGGAGATCATGATCTGTAGTTCTAACCAAATCAATTCTAGCAACTTATATGTTCATTAGGAACTTAGCTAGGGATGTTATGAAACATCTAAGGCAGATTTAGTTCCGTGAGTTCATTGCACAACAGAGGCAACAATACCATCCTAGGATCCTCACACAGCCTATGCTCTTAAGAAGTTTTAATCTCTAAAGTCTTTAAATTGCATTATAAAAGATTATGCATATACATGTCAATAGGGTTCATGACAAACGACTTCGACGGAGCCATCCCTTGATGTGTGAATCAGTTGTTGAGGAAATTCAGAAATATCAAGGGATTGAAGATCACTAACTTCTGTTATTTACTACTACCCTGCAAAACAGGAAAGCTCCGGTTTGCATTAACCATTTTTAAAAATTTTACTGTTTTGAGAACTTATTTGAGCACCCACTTAATTTTGCATTAGAGTCTTGTTTGAAAACCCAAATGCATAGCCAAGAAAACCCTGGGTTGGGATTAGGTTTGTAAACCTCGATTAGCTACTGCAATGCTAAGTTAGTCTAGGATTCGGTACAAGTCGAGTAGTTGGAACTGCTCGCGAGAATAGGCTAGAGGCACACCACTCGGGTAAAGGCAGCAAATGAAACACATGGAAAGAAAAATGAGACCGGGCGAAGAGTAAGGGCAGAAGGACTTTGGGGCTTCGGTGCCATAGCTCCGCTTGTGTCGATTGAGGACCGAGTCTGTGTGCGGGCCTGTTGAACAAGCTAGAACAGTACCGAAGACCTACCGGCTATATGGGAACCGGGAAACCGATGTAACTCGGGTAGCTGGGTATTGAGGCATTGCTTGTCGTCCAGAGGGTAGGTTGAGAGCTTGACGTGTAAATCGGCTGGCGGCACTGTGGATGCGCGCGCAGAGACCTCTTGCTCGGGACAATAGGACCGGTTCAATATTTGGCTGACAGGTGAAAGGTGGCTGCGTACGACGTCCGTGATGGTTGCTGTAGGAAATATTGAGTACGGGCACACGTGACGGGTTATTCGGGTAACCCTGCAGGTGTAAATCGATTATAATCGCCGTCCCTCGCGGTCAGTGAGTACCACTTGTTCACTGTACCGTGACGTAGAAGGAGCAGGCTAGATAAATGTTAAAGGTTTGCTGATTTGAAAGCTATACATTGATTGTTAATAAATTGTTGTAGTTTATAGCTAATTAAAGTTCTTTTCAACTTTGGGCAAAGTACATGAGAGAAATGTGTTTCTTGTTTGATTGCGGCTCTCTCATGTGCCTTAGCGTGAGGTTCTTCACAATTGCTGCTAAAACTTGAAAGTAAGAGCAAACTAAATAGGTGTGTCTTTTGCAACTTACCTTCCTATTTCACATTGCAATCCTAGCATATAGAGTTACATGTTTAGGTGAGATGGGTCAGTCTTGCTGAGCCTATGTGCTCACGCTTGCTATATGAGTGGTTTTGCAGGTTAATCTTGGTGCTATTGAGAAGGTTGTCCGGTGAGACTCGGAGACTTCCGAGTCATTTAACACGTGGAGAACTCAGCCGCTGCCATATGACTTCGTGTTGCTAGCAAGAAGAGTCCGCGGGCTGGACCTCTTCTCGAGTGCTTAGTAAATATGAAATGTGAGATAGACTAGTCTTCCGCTGTAGTTATTTGATGTAAATTATTTACAAAGAAACATTTGTAAGCTTCCGCTTTTGATTTATGTAATACATGTTCCCTTATATGTGTGCTGTTGGGTGCCGCGTATCACGGCACCACCCAATGCGATTCCCGGGCGAGTGCCACGTCCCCGTGACTGAGCGGGCAGCGTGGTCCCTCTCACGTGCATGACTCCCACTTGACGGGGTTTCCCTCTCGGGGTTCTGTCTCCTCCTCGGGAGTCTCTTCCTCATAACACCCTGCAAAAGCTTCAAACACAAGCAGTAAGCACGATGGCTCAGCAAGTCTGACCCATCTTTCCTATACATGGAACTTCTACATGCTGGATTATGTGTAATTGGGAATGTAAGTTGTAAAGGACTCACCTAATTATTTGAACCTTACTTTCCAATTTTAGCAAACCTCACGCTAAGGCACATAAGAGAGCCGCAGTCAAACAAGAAACACATTTCTCTCATGTGCTTTGCCCAAGGTTGAAAAGGAACTTTAATTTGCTCTAAACTACAATAAGTCATTAACAATCAAGGTATAGCTTTCAACTAGCAACTTTTACATGAGTCTAGCCTGTTCTTTCTACATCACGGTAGGGTGAACAAGTGGTACTCACTGACTGCGAGGGACGGAGATTATAATCGATTTACACCTGCAGGGTTACCCGAATAACCCGTCACGTACGCCCGTACTCGATGTTGCCTACAACAACCATTACGGACGTCGTACGCAACCACTTATCACCCATCAGCCAAATATTGAGCCAGTCCAATCGTCCCGAGCAAGAGGTCTCTGCGAGCATATCCGCAGTGCCGCCAGCCGATTTACACCTCAAGCTCTCAGCCTATCCTCTGAACGACCAGCTATGCCTCAACACCAAGCTACCCGAATTACATCGGTTTCCCGGTTCCCATATATCCGGTAGGTCTTTGGTACTGTTCTAGCTTGTTCAACAGGCCCGCACACCGCTCGGTCCTCAATCGACACAAGCGAAGCTATGGCATCCAGGCCCCAAAGTCCTGCTGCCATTACTCTCCGCCCGGTCTCATTTTTCTTGCCATGTGTTCAATTTGCTAACTTTACCCGAGTAATGTGCCTCTAGCCTATTCTCGCGAGCAGTTCCAACTACTCGACTTGTACCGAATCCTACACTATCTTAGCATTGCAGTAGCTAATCAAGGTTTAAAAACCTAAGCCCAAACCAGGGTTTTCTTGGCTATGTATTTGGTTTTTCAAACAAGACTCTAATGCATAATTAAGGTGGATACTTAAAGTAAGTTCTCAAAACAATAAAATTATAAAACGGATAATGCAAACCGGAGCTTGCCTTGCTGCTGTTGGTCGTAGGCTAGCTATTCCTCCAGAGTGATGAAGGCTAAGACTTTGGGCTCCTACTCAACCTTAGCGACTACATGAGATAAATACATGTATGTATCAATTTGAATGCAATTGAATTTGAAGTTGAATCCAACAAAATTTGGTTCACTCGATTTGGAGTTTTCTAGCCAAATTATGAGGGTTTGAAGTTTGAACTAGAAACTGAAAATTGGGAAAAGTTTAAATCGCTGCGCGAGAGACCGGGGCTACGTGTCGACTCCTCAGCGGCTGACACACGGGGCTACGGAGTATTTTGCACGCAGCCAGAGACGATCCGGTGCCACAGCTTATCCCCAGTTTAAATATCTGGCTGCTGACACGTGGGACCGGAGGCTTCTTCAACCTCCTGACCCCCGCGCTCGGCCGCCGCCCCCCTCTCCGGAGTGCTAGCCGGAGGGGCTTTGCCGTGCGCCGAACTCCAAGATTTTCGTTGCCTCTGCCTAATCCCACACAAGGAACATGGTGCTGTACTTAGTTCGACATGACAACTACCGGAACATGGCTAGCGAAGCGAGGCGGCTTCGGAAGAACTTCGGCTGTGTCGGCTGGACTTTCTAGCACACCAAACAATCGAGCAAAAGGTCGTAGAGCATCAGTGCACCCTGGGGAAGGTTGTCATGAACTCAAAGGAGCTCGAAAACGGCCGCAACTAGGATGTCGCCGTGCGACCCGGGTCAGAAACTGGAAATCCTAGCAAAACTCGAAGAACGGTGGCTGCACCAGATGGTTCTCCAAAGTTTTGGATCCTGTAGACTCGCACAGACGTCTAGAATAGTTCTCTACATTAGGTGATGAGTGGTGTGGCGTGTGGCACGAATTTTGTGACGTGGTCCCGCGGCCTCTTTTGTACACCGGCGTAAAATCATGAAATTCCGGAAACCGCAGCTCATGTCTCGCTGCCGGAGTGTGAGACCTATGTGTGCTGAATACATTGGCAATTAGGATAAAAGTTAGCATTAACATTCAAAGTTTTGAATATTGCCAAAACATTCTTCTGTGGCAAGGTCCGACAAGTTCTTTGTTAGGTCCGCCAAGTGTTGGCAAGGTCCGACGCAAGGTCCGGAGAGCTCCTGCAAGGTCCGGAGAGCTTCTGTGAGGTCCGGAGCTTGTTTTTAAGGAGCTACCGTGAAGTTCAACTCGTAGAACTGCAGCGTCTTGTTTTTGCTGTTAACTCGCAATGTTTCAAACTTGCTTTATGGGAAGGTTTGCTTAGTATTAATTTGCTAAGTTTTTGGTGTGTTTTGGTGGTTATGGCTGTTATCATTTGATATGGTTTGCAACATGCTTATGTGACGTGCTCATGTAAGGTGTTGTGGTTTTCGAACTAACGTGAGTCAAGTCGAGGACTTGTGCTCGGAAGAATTGGTTGTTTATTCATGTGCAGGTGTTGCTTGAGTTCAATACATGGCTGGTGACGGGATCCTTGGACTAGTCTCAGGGAGGAGATGAGGTTCCAACGACCAAGTTCGGGAGGAGCTGTGGTTGAGTTGATCAGGAGGTCGCGCAGCATGTTTGGATCAAGGGCAGTGCATATGAAGGTTGCGTGTACGTCATTGGAAGGTGTTTGCACGTGTGCAAGGAGTGCATGGACGTGGCAACATTTTTCCAAGGCATGATGAAGAGAAGTGGACGTAAAGAATTGGTCGGAAAGGTCCAACCGGCTGGATTGCATACTCAGGCTGAGGCTGAGTCGGATATGGCTCAAATATGGAAGATTTGAGTTGGTTATGATAGGATTTCGTGCTAGGCACGAAGTTGAGTTGTTTTAGGAATGTTTAGGACGTTCCTAAGGTGTTTGGAAGTCTCACGATTGCTTCTATCTGTGAATAGGAGAGTCCTGAGCAGTTATGGTAATTTAGGATACGAGTCCAATTAGGAGTAGGAGTCCTAGATTGGATTGTTTAGCCTGAGGGCTGGCTATAAAAGCAAGGGAGGCCAGAGCTCTCGTGGGTAGAGAACTTTGGGCTGTTCCTCTTGTGTTTCTATTGAATAAAGTTCATAGTTTCGAGGAGTTTTTGTGCCTTGTTCGTCCGACTTGTTTTTTGTCAAGTCTTTCTCGCCGAGTTTCTGGATAGACCGACGTTGCTTCGGTGTTTCGTTCATAACTCGAGTTTTACAGATCCGATTGACGTGATTCTTTTTGGGTTGTCTTCACAACTCAATTATATATCATCTGTGAAATTTTCACGAGCTTCAGATCTGTATTTCTTGAGATACACGAGTTTCTTTGCAGCGGTGCAGATCTGTTTTATATCAGGTAGAACAGATTGATCTTTGTTTAATGTTTTGATCGTATCTCAAGTTTTACTTCGTGTTTTCAAGTGATTCTTGTTGCATTAGATCAGTGACTTGATTCTCTACCTCTCTACTTGATTTGTCATGGTTGAACACGTTTGAAAACACTTGCACACATGGTTTGTTTAACCGATTGATTTTTTGCTGAGGGGTTTTTGTTGTTTCCGCTGCGAAAAGTTTTAATCTACCATTCACCCCCCTCTGGTAGCTTTTCACGTGCTCTTCGATCTTACAATTGGTATCAGAGCCAAGGTGCTCTAGTCTTTGTGATTTGCACGTGTTTTGACTAACCATCATGGAGAAGTACTCCGCAAAACCTTGTGTGTCCAATGGCATCGATTTTCAGGTTTGGAAGGCGCGGATGGAGGCCTACATACAGGCGCATGGCTTCGCCATATGGGAAAAGGTCTACCGGAACTTCGATGTACCACCCAACGATCAAGTTACGGCTGCGAACATGAGAGATGTTGACAACAACAACAAGGCTCGCAACTTGATCATCCAAGGATTGACTCAAAGTGACTTCGACCGTGTTGCACACCTCCAATCTGCATATGATGTTTGGAAAGCTCTTTATGACTACCATGAAGGATCCAATACGATCAAGCAGGTAAGGCAAGATATGTTCAAGAAAGAATACATGCGTTTTGAGATGCAACCCGGTGAGTCAATTGACGGCCTTTATGCTCGCTTTAATAAAATTCTTAGCAACTTGCGTAGTGTCAATGTTAACTTTTCAGATGCTGAAAATGCTAGACAATTGTTAGGAGCATTAGATATGTCAATTTGGGAGATGAAAGTTACATCTATTCGTGAATCTACTGTCATGAGTTCTCTTACTTTAGACGTTCTTTATTCTAAATTGAAAACTCATGAAATTGACATCATCTCACGTAAAAACCCCAACAAGTCTATTGCATTTGTTTCGCAACGTGACATGTCTAGTTCTAGTCAATCATCATCTAGTGGTGCACTCTCTTTGCTGTCCTCTCTAACCCTTGAACAGATTGAAGAGTTTCCAGAGGAGGAGCTTGCACTTATCTCTACTCGGTTCTCAAAAGCATTGCAAAATGTGAGAACTAGAAGGAGAGGAAGCTCCGGACCTCAACGATGTTTTGAATGTGGTAAGACAGGACATTTTCGTACGGAGTGCCCTAACCTTTCAGGCCGACTTCACGTGAAGAAAAGCAAACAAGGCCGAAGAAATCGTTTGCAAAGAATAAGAAGAAGAAAGATTTATCAATGCGCAACATAGTGCATAGTATGATCTCTGCACTTCAAGATTTCGGCTCAAGTGATGTGGACACCGGTAGTGATGAAGATGAAGAAGCTATGTCAAATATGTGCTAAATGGCGAGCAAGTCAAGTTCAAGCTCCGAGGAGGCAGAACACAACAGCGACGATGAAGAGGTATGTCTCACTTGCGAAGAAATGTGTGATGCTATTTCTCGTGCCACTGTTATATTAAAGAAAAAGGATAAAAAACTTAGGAACAATGCTGTTAAAATTGAATCACTAGAATCTGAAATTAATCGTTTAAAAACTTTGATTTCTAGTGATGATTCTGGTTCCTCATGTGATTCGATTTATGAACAATTATCCTCTTTAAGAAGTGCACACGCATCTACACTTGATAAACTTGAACTTGAAATTGAAAAGAACAAAGAGCTTGCTGCACTTAATGATAAAAATTCGAAAGATGCTTGTTGTTCTACAATTGATTTGCATTGTTCTTCATGTGATGATCTGAATAAGAAACTAAATGATGCTATGAATGAGATTTCTATTTTGAACAATGCTTTACGTGTGCATGAAGTTAAATATTGTTCAAATTGCAAAATAAAAGGAAAAACTTCATGTGAAAACTGCTTTGATCTGTCCAATAAACTTGATGACATGCATAGGACACTAGATCGGTTTTCTAATGCAAATAAGAACCTAAACTTTCTGCTGAATTCTTCCAAGTCTTGTAATGATAAAACTGGTTTAGGTTTTAATTCTCATGCTCATGCTAAGGCACACCCACCTAAAGTTGTAAAGTCATTAGGAAGCGGTTTGATTCAAACAGCTCCTAGACAAAAAGAGGTGATTTTCAAATCTGCAGGAGTACTGTCCCATTCAGGTTCTAATAAACGTGTTGCTTGCTCATCTAGACATGATAATAAGGTTATTTTTCATTGTACCTACTGTGGTAGAGATGGTCATGTCATGGATTTTTGTTATAGACTAGCAAAACACGATAAGAAACAAAGAATACTTGCTAGATCACATAACAACCAAGCAAAATCTGGTAGACCGAATGTTCGGAGCTTGCAACCTGCTGTAATGAGTCAAAAACTTGCTCCCGGACCTACTGCTTTTTGTGCTACATATAACACATCTTGTAGGATCGAAGAGCACGTGAAAAGCTACCAGAGGGGGGGTGAATGGTAGATTAAAACTTTTCGCAGCGGAAACAACAAAAACCCCTCAGCAAAAAATCAATCGGTTAAAGAAACCTTGTGTGCAAGTGTTTTAAAACGTGTTCAACCGTGACAAATAAGTAGAGAGGTAGAGAATCAAGTAACGGATCTAATGCAACAAGAATCACTTGAAAACACGAAGTAAAACTTGAGATACGATCGAAACATTAAACGAAGATCAATCTGTTCTACCCGATATAAAACAGATCTGCAACGCTGCAAAGAAACTCTGTATCTCAAAAACTACAGATCTGAAGCTCGTGAAAATTTCACAGATGATAGATAATTGAGTTGTGAAGACAACCAAAATAGAATCACGTCAATCGGATCTGTAAAACTCGAGTTATGAACAAAACACCGAAGCAACGTCGGTCTGTCCAGAAACTCGGCGAGAAAGACTTAACGAAAAACAAATCGGACGAACAAGGCACAAAAGCTCCTCGAAACTATGAACTTTATTCAATAGAAACACATGAGGAACAGCCCAAAGTTCTCTACCCACGAGAGCTCTGGCCTCCCTTGCTCTTATAGCCAGCCCTCAGGCTAAACAATCCAATCTAGGACTCCTACTCCTAATTGGACTCGTATCCTAACTTACCATAACTGCTCAGGACTCTCCTACTCGCAGATAGAAGCAATCGTGAGACTTCCAAACACCTTAGGAACATCCTAAACATTCCTAAAACAACTCAACTTCGTGCCTAGCACGAAATCCTATCATAACCAACTCAAATCTTCCATATTTGAGCCATATCCGACTCAGCCTCAGCCTGAGTACGCAATCCAGCCGGTTGGACCTTTCCGACCAATTCTTTACGTCCACTTCTCTTCATCACGCCTTGGAACAATGTTGCCACGTCCATGCACTCCTTGCACACGTGCAAACACCTTCCAACGACGTACACGCAACCTTCATATGCACTGCCCTTGATCCAAACATGCTGTGCGACCTCCTGATCAACTCAACCACAGCTCCTCCCGAACTTGGTTGTTGGAACCTCATCTCCTCCCTGAGACTAGTCCAATGATCCCGTCACCAGCCATGTCTTGAACTCAAGCAACACCTGCACATGAATAAACAACCAATTCTTCCGACCACAAGTCCTCGACTTGACTCACGTTAGTTCGAAAACCACAACACCTTACATGAGCACGTCACATAAGCATGTTGCAAACCATATCAAATGATAACAGCCATAACCACCAAAACACACCAAAAACTTAGCAAATTAATACTAAGCAAACCTTCCCATAAAGCAAGTTTGAAACATTGCGAGTTAAAAGGAAAAACAAGACGCTGCAGTTCTACGAGTTGAACTTCACGGGAGCTCCCTAAAAACAAGCTCCGGACCTCACAGAAGCTCTCCGGACCTTGCAGGAGCTCTCCGGACCTTGCGTCGGACCTTGCCAACACTTGTCGGACCTAACAAAGAACTTGTCGGACCTTGCCACAGAAGAATGTTTTGGCAATATTCAAAACTTTGAATGTTAATGCTAACTTTTATGCTAATTGCCAATGTATTCAGCACACATAGGTCTCACAATCTCTCCCTTGATGAATGCATTGGCAACACCAATTAAAATCCGAACATTGGCTTATGAAAAGTTTTGAAAAGCTTTGAAAACTCATTTCTCCCCCTTTATTAATTTCTCCCCATTTTCTAAAATTAGAGAAGGAAGAAAGTGTATAACATATGCAGACTGTAAAAAAGTTTCTCCTTATACATATTTCTCCCCCTTTGACAATGTATTCAGCAAGGTTCAAAGGACAAATTTTTAAATGTTATGAGCATATTATAACATATACATACAAAACAAGGCCCATCCAAGTCATACTATCAGGTTACTTACACAATCACATCAATGAGATACATAAAGTAGTGTAAGCCATGCTAGAGATCAAATGTATTTTTCAGTTCAAGCAAGTCATGATCTCCCTTACTCAACTATTTCAAAACCTGAAAACATGACACTTGTTGCTGAATTTTTATTATTCATAATCATTTAAGGCACAAAGTTGATCATATGATATTTGCTAGAGATTATATGCCGCATCAGCCTTATTCTAACCAACCAAGCCAAGCCTATGTCATTTGACAATCAGAAGCTTAAGGACATAGTTTTACTCATACACAATTCCTTCCAAGTTCATATCTTAGTGCAATGATAAGCAATCTCAAAAGAAGAAGTGTGATGCATGCATATTCTCTTGATCTTTTCTCAATTTTTTATTTGAAAACTCAACATGTGATCTGATCACTTGATTAATTTTTTATGATTAAAAGCACTTGTGAGCACGCAACAAGTTCAAAACAGCAAGAAAGTTCGATCATGACCAGATTTAGTGTAAGTAATTATTCCAATTACTAGTCAAGTGTCACACCCGGTTTTTCCGAAGAACAATCAAGTGAATATCACATGTATGCCAGGATCATTTTCTCATACATGTGATGACAAATAGTGAAGCATCATTTATTACAAGCCAGGTGTCGAATAAAAATAATTCCTACATAGCAAATGTCTCGATCGACAATAATAGGTTCATCACAAGTAAATAAACTAGCAGCGGAATATTATTCTTGAGGGCTCCGTCACAGGCGTTGCCCGGGGGTCTCCATGAACCTAGAAACCTTCTTCGGGTCCAAAGTCTCGGTCATTATACACCACCTCATTATCTTGACCTAAGCAGCAATATAAACCAACAAATATGCAAGGTTGAGTACCGATGGTACTCAACAAGTGTGGGAAAGTTATGTCATGCATGGCTAGAACAAGGGGAGGTTGAACTCATGGTTAAAGCACTACGCAATTATTACCTATCACCTTAGCTTATTAAGCACCTACATTACTACACAGGTGAAATGGTCCCAATCTCCCATCCCATCATCATAATCAAATAACCATAACATCATTTCCAATGTTAAGCTCCCCGCTTAATATCCACAACTTCCAAAACCATCAATCTTCTAATCATGAATAAGTCCAAACCGCTCTTGACCGTGAGCACGGCTGTCATGACAGTTTTGACTCTGCAGAGTTTGCACCACTGTACCCACATGTAGTGATTTCATCCCCCGTTGCCGGGTGGACTAAAAGAACCTCCATTATGCCAGTGGCTACGAACCACATTCACACTTCCCAGTTGTGTATCCAGGAGATCACTACAAAGCCTTTACAAAGGGATTCCCGACGAGCGCGGGCCCACTGAGGTTTCACCCCTAACAGCATACAAGAGGCTCCAACCCCGCTGCAGTGGCCCCCTCTTGAGCCTTGCGGTTCATATGGTAGTCCAGCTGACACCTATTCCCCGCACCATCCAACACACCCATACTACGCCGGGGATACACCTAATTAATTGGCCAAGCTGCCCCATCTCAGCATGTGGTTGGCACGGTAAAGCCAGGTTACATGCTCCATGAACCGGTCCTTAGGATCCAGGCAAGTACTAAACACAAACCCGAGTCTCGTGCACCTAGCACACAACCAAAACATCCAACTTGCCTTGATCCCTACCTCTACATAACTCACAATATCTCATTCAAGAGTATGGTAAGATAAACTGATGATCTCATATCCCAAATATCCCATTCTAAGCATGGCTAAGCATATGCATAATAATAAATGACATAATAAAATAAATCCCAACCCAAGCTACAAGGAAACAAGGTAATGCAATTCTAAGGAAACTTCCTAGTATGGGTTTCATATTTCATTAAACAATGCAAATAATTCTATCTACACATCCTAACATAGGATCAAAGTGATCAAGGAAACTTGCCTCCTTCCTGCTGCCCTTGAAATGGGTAGTCCTGATCTTGGAAAGGAATAACTTACTCTTGAGCAGGTTCTACATCATACCATCACACATATCAAAAGAAAAACAACAATCCATAAGACATAGTTCACACTTCCACTTCATACAAACCACACATTCACATGTAACAAAGCCATTCACAACTTCTATGCGTTGTGTTTACTCTATGTGTGTTGACCTTTGGCTTACATGAACTTTTAATCATGTGTATATGATTCCTACTTTTGTATTCACATTTATGCTTGCATACTTTATATATGAGTTTCCAATTTGAATAAATTCCTTATATTTAATTACTACACCTTATAGCTACCAAGTATGCATGAAAGATATTTTCCTTCTCCATATGTATCTTCAGAATTTCTACCAACCCTAAACTGAATTCTTTGGATTTTAGAAACTCCATTTATCATTTACTAGTTGCTATATTTTCAGATTTATTTCCTATGCCTAAATGTGAACTTTATTATGAAAATAACAAGACACATCATCTAAACAGAATAGGTTCTGATCTAAAATATTTAATAACATTTTTTGACCTTTTCCTCTGATGTAAACTATTTTACATTTATTTTCCTAATTTTCAGAACTATTCTTCACTTAAAAATGTGTCCCTATAACTAATAAATGTGAATAATAAATCAAACAGATTCATTTCAGCCCAAAATCTATTTTTATCTCACTCCAAAGTTTTCTAAGTACTGAGAAAGTTTTTAATTTAAATTTGACAATATTTTTGTCCCACTTCTTAAATTTTAAATACTAGCCACATATTCAATTTCCTAAATTTAATATCAAACAGGGTTAAAAAGGTAAACTCACACCACTACAGGGTCTATAATATTATTTTAACAATTTTCAGGGGTCTAGCTACTCATAGCAGAGGAGTTTTTCCTAATTTTTATTAAGTCTAGGGGCTAAAACTGATTTTTAAATGAATTTACACGATTTTCTGAAGTTCCAGGGGCTAGATCAGAAGTTTCCGGGGCTAGCTCTTATTTCCCGAGAACCCCAGGGGGTAGCACATAAGATTTCCAGTCTTTATAACGCGGGGCTGACGTGGACCGTCCGATTTAAAACAGACGGCTGAGATTATAACGTCAAACCGGTACGCGGGGATTTAAACTCTACCGTGCGATTTAAAATAAACGACGCACAAGCGGCCACGTCGCTCTGATCGAGCGCGGGCGGCGCTGCCGACGGCGCACGGTGGCGGGAGGCGGCGATCTCGCCGGAGAGTTTCAGATCTTCGTAAATTCTTACTAGAACTGTGATTTTATGGCATAGATCGGTAGAGGGGAGGTCGGGGATCTCACCTCGGGGGTTTTCTTGAGCTCGGAGGTCCTGGAAGGCGGTCGGCGACGCGGTCTGAGGTGAATTCACGGCGAGTCTCGTCGGCGCTGTGTTTGAACCGCAAACCACCGAGTTTTCTGCACCTGCGAGGTTCCCCGGAGGCGGTGGATCAAGACCAGCGAGTTAGATCAGAATTTCCGAGCGTAGATCGGCCAGAATTCGCCGGAGGTGCTCAGGTTCTCACCGGAGTAAAATCGGCGGATCGCGTTGGAAAAACGGGACAAACCCGGGGTTTTTATAGACGGGGAGGGTGGCGGGTTGGTTTAGATCGAGCTGGAGTCTTCGGGGTGCGGAAATCGGCTGGGATACGCGAGAATTCCCGATCGGTTTTGATTCGGGTGAGAGAGTCCCGGCCGATCGCGGCGCGGGCGCGAGGAAGAAGAAAGCTGGCGGGCCCCGCCTGTCAGTGGGAGGAAGGGGGCGCGTGCGGCTGCGGGCTGGCGTGGAGCAGGGTGGGCCGGCTGGTGGGTTTCGGCCCACTGGCCGGTTTTTTTTCTGTTTTCATTTTTCTTTTTCTATTTCTTTTCTGTTTTGAGTTTAAATTGAATTCCAGTTTGAATTTAAATTGTTGCGAAACATGCAACACGTCCAAAAATTTTTAAATTCCCCTCTTAACAGGATTTTGGGGTGTTACAGCTCTACCCCCCTTAAAAGAAATCTCGTCCTCGAGATTAGTGGTTCTAAGAAAACAATTCCGGAAATTGTGCCTTGAGTTCATCTTCCCTTTCCCAGGTGGCTTCCTCTTCTGAGTGATGCTTCCATTGCACCTTGCACATCCGGATTCTTTTATTTCTGGTGAGGCGTTCCATTGTCTCCAAAATCTTGTATGGTTGCTCGGCATAAGACAAATCCTCAGCTACGTCCACTTCATTCATGGGTAACACCTCTTCAGGCGTTCTCAGGCATTTCTTGAGTTGTGACACATGGAACACATCGTGCACATCCGATAGACGAGCCGGTAACTCTAGTTGATACGCCACTTCGCCTTTCCTTTCCAGAACTTGAAAGGGTCCGATGTATCGAGGTGACAACTTCCCTTTCACCTTGAACCGACGAAGTCCTCTCATAGGGGACACCTCGAGATAGACATAGTCTCCCATGTTGAAAACGAGCTCTCTTCTTCGTACATCGACATAACTCTTTTGGCGTGTTTGTGCAATCCTCAAATTGTTGCGAATTTCCCTCACCTTCGCCTCGGCTTCTTGTAGTACTTCTGGACCAAACACTTTACTTTCCCCCGTTTGGTTCCAAAATAGGGGAGTTCTGCACTTCCTCCCGTACAAGGCTTCAAACGGTGACATCTTCATACTAGCTTGATAGCTGTTGTTATAGGAAAACTCCGCATACGGTAAGTTCTTATCCCAACTCCGATTATTTTTGAGTGCACATGCCCTCAGCATATCTTCAAGAATCTGATTGGTTCTTTCCGTCTGTCCATCAATTTGGGGATGATAGGCAGAACTAAAGTTCAGATGGGTTCCCATGGTTTCGTGCAACTTCTGCCAGAACCTTGAGGTGAACTGTGTCCCTCGATCCGACACAATCTTCTTTGGCACTCCATGGTAACACACGATCTTTGACATGTACAACTCTGCCAATTTGGATCCGCTGTAGCTTTCTTTCACGGGTATGAAATGAGCTACCTTGGTTAGCCTGTCAATGATGACCCATATCGAATCATATCCTGATAGGGTCCTAGGAAGTCCTACTATGAAATCCATACCGATTTCTTCCCATTTCCATTCAGGCACTTTGAGTGGTTGCAATAATCCCGCGGGTCGTTGATGTTCTGCTTTCACCAACTAACATGTCTCACAGAGGGCAACATGTTCCGTGACATCTCGTTTCATGCCATACCACCAATACCTGCTCTTGAGGTCCTGGTACATCTTCGTACTCCTAGGATGAATGGAATAGTCAGAATCATGAGCCTCCTTCAAAATCAATTCACGGATCTCCTTTACTTCTGGCACACAGATTCTTTTCCCGTGCCACACCGTTCCTTGTTCATCCTCTCTAAAACCAGGAGCTTTATTTCCTTGATGAGTTGTCTGATCTCTTGTATCTTCTCGTCTTTCTTTTGACCCTCGCGGATATCTCGATCTAGTGTGGAGTCCACTTCCATGGCGATGGCTTCACCACTATTCACAAGGCATAGATTGAGCCTTATAACCTCGTCCTTCAATTCTGCAGGCATGTCCTTCAAGCTCAACTTATTGACCTGCACTTTCTGACTTAAAGCATCGGCTACGACGTTTGCTTTCCCAGGATGATAGTTGATGCCTACATCAAAGTCATTGATTAGCTCTAACCATCTCCTTTGTCTGAGCTCGAGGTCTGGCTGTGTGAATATGTACTTAAAACTCTTATGATCCGTATATATCTCGGTCCTCTTCCCCATCAAATAGTGCCGCCAAATTTTCAACGCGTGTACCACTGCGGCTAGTTCTAGGTCATGTGTAGGATAGTTCTTCTCGTGCTTCTGAAGCTGCCGGGATGCATAAGCCACGACATGCCCTTCTTGCATGAGAACACATCCCAACCCGTTTCCAGAGGCATCGCAGTACACCATAAAGTTCTTCTGCATATCTGGCATAACTAGCACTCGGGCTGTTGTCAATCTTTTCTTTAACTCCTGAAAACTCGTTTCGCACTATGGCGTCCATGTGGATGCTTCTCCAACAGTTTGGTAATGGGTCTCAAGATCTTAGAGAATCCCTCAATAAACCGTCTATAGTATCCAGCCAATCCCAAAAAGCTTCGAACTTCCCCGAAATTTTCAGGGGTCTTCCACTTCTGTACATCCTCGATTTTGGCAGGATCCATGGAGATTCCTCCCTCCGAGATTAAATGTCTTAAGAAGGGAACTCTCTTCAGCCAAAACTCACACTTTCTCAACTTGGCATATAGTTGGTGTTCTCTCAGCCTCTGCAACACCAACCTTAGATGTTTCTCATGTTCTTCTTCATCTTTGGAGAAGACGAGAATGTCATCTATGAAAACCACCACAAATTTGTCCAGATATGCCATGAATACCTTGTTCATGATATACATGAAGTATGCCGGGGCATTAGTTAGTCTGAAAGGCATGACAGTGTATTCATACAGTCCGTACCGAGATACGAAAGCTGTCTTGGGAATATCAGATTGCCTTATCTTGAGTTGGTGGTATCCCGACCTGAGATCAATTTTCGAGAACACACAAGCGCCCCTCAATTGATCAAACAAGTCTTCAATGCGGGGTAATGGGTACTTGTTCTTGATGGTTACCTCATTCAAGGCACGGTAATCCACGCATAACCTTTGGGTTCCGTCCTTCTTGGGCACAAATATCACCGGATCTCCCCATGGTGAGGAACTAGGACGAATATACCCCTTCTCCGTCAATTCTCTCAAATGATCCTTGAGTTCTCCCAGCTGCTTGGAGTCCATCCGATAGGGTCTCTTGTATATCGGGGCTGTTCCAGGTACTAGCTCAATTGCGAATTCCACTTCACGATCGGGAGGCATACCTGGCAAATCCTCCGGAAAAACATCTGGATATTCCCTGATGGTCCTGATCTCCTCCACTTTCACCTCAACTTGATTCAATTTAATGTCCCTGCTAGGCTCGTGTATTGTTATGAACTTTACTCTTGTGCCACTAGGGTGAGTTAGTTCCACCGTTCTGGTCGAACAATGGATGATTCCTTTATGTTTGGTCAACCAATCCATACCCAAAATAATATCTATCCCTTGTGAATCTATCATTATGAGGTTATCAGTAAATAATGTCTAGGTTCACTTTGGGACACACTTGTCTTGTCCTTATTTCTCCACCTGGAGAGTTTACGGCTAGCATATGGTTCATTTGTGTTGTTGCTAGGTCATTCTTCTTAACAAACCCTTGAGCAACGAACGAGTAGGTAGCACCAGAATCAAACAGCAGGGTTGCAATGTGTAAATTGGCAGGAAACTTACCAACTACCATGTCGGGTGCCCCTTGTGCTTCCTCCATAGTGACGTGGTTCACCCGTCCTCTCATTACATTCTGCTGTTGTGTCCGTGTGGGCTTCTTCTTTGGGCACTTATGGGCATAGTGCCCCACTTCACCACGGTTGAAACATTGCACCCCAACCTTAGGTGTCTGGCCTTTGTTGTCTTGGGGTTGTTTTTGGGGTCCTTGTGCTGCTGGTCGAGGTTGATATGTAGGGCGAGGCTGCTGTACAAACTGACGTTGCGGCTGTGCTGGTGCTGCCGGAGGCCTGTAGTTCGGGTTGTACCCTCTTGGTGCTGAGTAGGGTACCGCAGCACGGTCCATCTGCCCGGCAGGTTGCTGCATCAGACGTGGGCGGTTGTTGCTCCCTGAGGCTTGGTGTGACCACCCGGCCTTCCTCTTGTTCTCATTTTCCAAGGCCTTCAGCTTCCTTTCCACCACAAATGCTCTATCCACCATCTTTTGGAAGCTTTCATACTAATTTGAGGACATTGCACACTGCATTTCTGCGGTAAGCCCTTCCACGAAACAATCTTGTTTCTGCTCATCAGTCTCTATGTCTCGTGGGGCATATCAGGATAGTTGAGTAAATTTAGTGAGGTATTGCCTCACCATCATGTTTCCCTGCTGCAGTCCCAAGAACTCCTTCCTCTTGTTTTTGAGTTCACCTCTTGGGATGTAATGGTTGCGGAAGCTACGCTTGAACTCTTCCCATGTGATGTTCTCAGGGTCATGATGGGCGGCCACGTAGGCGGTCCACCAATCAGCAGCAGGTCCATGCAATTGATGAGAGGCAAACAACACCCTCTCATACCCTTGGCACTGTATGATCCTCATCTTGCTTTCAATGGTCTTTAGCCAATCATCTGCCTCCAGAGGTTCAGCAGCACTTGCAAACTTTGGAGGTTGAGTTCCTAGAAACTCACTGAACCTTGGTTGGCGTGGTGCAGCTTGTGGAGGTGGAACTTGATGCAAGTTGTCCACCACTTGAGTCAAGTTCTGGATGAGCTGATTTTGATTCTCCAGCATTTGGTGGAGGGGATCAACTCCTTCATGGCGTCCACCCCTGTCTTGGCCTCCAGAAAGATGAGGGTTGCAGGCCTCATCATTGTTGTTGGCGGGGTTGGCAGCACGACCTTTTCCTCTTCCGGCCATCTAGCATGATCAACCAAATATTAATTTAAAGTATTACGTATTATCTTACTACTTTCCCTTGTTTGTACTTCGAAGTGTTGAAGCTTTGTTATACTTTTCTGAGGGTTCATATCTCACACAAAAATAACTGCAATATTATTTCATGTCGGTTTACACACCTAAGCAAAACAATCTAAAGACGAGGCTGTGGATAATTGCTCATGGCTTCCACAACTCACGTCACACACCAAGCATTAGCACACCATTAACTAACGTAACGACTCGACTACTTGACATCTTTCTACTTTAAGGGAAAGGCTCTACGCTACTCGTTTTCTTGAGCTGGCTCCTCGGTATCTTCCTCATCATTTCGGCTGCCTTCTGACTCTGCTTTGGGTGGGGAGGCTGCTGGTGGAGAAGTGCGACGACGCCTGATCGCTCGGCGATCTGGGGAGTCAGGAGTCCATGTATCTTTCACGGTGACACACAGTTCATTCCCATCTCCTCTTTCTCTCGCCCTCAAGCAGGCTCGAATCAACGCCTCGGTTTCCTTCAGGGTGTCACGAACATCCTGAAGCTCCTGCTGACACTCCTGCAGTCGAGTGATGAGCATAGCAGCATCCTCCAAGCACAAGTCCATGTGCTCATGGGAAGTCCCTTGCTGCACTGGCGGGTACTTGTACTCCGTGATATCACTCTCACACTGGAGGACATACATGTACTCAGTCCCGTCCAGGTGGCGACGATAGATGTGACTCTGTCAGGTGATGGCCTCCCAGGTGACATCCTTCTCGGCATCGACCTGTGTCGCTCTACAAGCTGGAGAGCGGTGGAACTTAAGCAGCCGATTTTCGTGTATAATCCTCATCTCTGAACTCCATTCTTCCCTCTTCTCACGGATGGTCCTGGTGGAGTTATAGTGGATGATTAGCTTGCCCGTATTGCCGGCGGCTTCAAGCATACGTCGAAGACGGCGCAACAAGCCTACTACTGCCAATCCGTAGGAAAGGTACGTCACCGGACGGCTCTCCTCTCTTTCGGCAAGAGCAACTACGGGAACTCTCCCTCCTGTGGACTTGCGAGCGGTGCGAATCATGCGAACCATCTAAAAACAAAAAGCATTTAAACTTAGGTTAGTTAAACTTGTAAACAAAAATCCTATTTTGAATGAAAGTTGGGGTAAGATGAAGAAAGTGACTCATTAAATAACACACACCTTGTAAAAATAGTTTTTAAGAAAATAGGGCCCTTAAATACGTACATTTCTACCTAGGTCCACGTTCCTACGGGCAACCTTGGCTCTGATACCACTTCTGTCACACCCGGTTTTTCCAAAGAACAACCAAGTGAATATCACATGTATGCCAGGATCATTTTCTCATACATGTGATGACAAATAGTGAAGCATCATTTATTACAAGCCAGATGTCGAATATAAATAAGTCTTACATAGAAAATGTCTCGATCGACAATAATAGGTTCATCACAAGTAAATAAACTAGCAGCGGAATATTATTCTTGAGTGCTCCGTCACAGGCGTTGCCCGGGGGTCTCCATGAACCTAGAAACCTTCTTCGGATCCAAAGTCTTGGTCATTATACACCACCTCATTATCTTGACCTGAGCAGCAATATAAACCAACAAATATGCAAGGTTGAGTACCGATGGTACTCAGCAAGTGTGGGAAAGTTATGTCATGCATGGCTAGAACAAGGGGAGGTTGAACTCATGGTTAAAGCACTACGCAATTAATACCTATCACCTTAGCTTATTAAGCACCTACATTACTACACAGGTGAAATGGTCCAAATCTCCCATCCCATCATCATAATCAAATAACCATAACATCATTTCCAATGTTAAGCTCCCCGCTTAACATCCACAACTTCCAAAACCATCAATATTCTAATCATGAATAAGTCCAAACCGCTCTTGACCGTGAGCACGGCTGTCATGACAGTTTTGACTCTGCAGAGTTTGCACCACTATACCCACATGTAGTGATTTCATCCCCCGTTGCCGGGTGGACTAAAAGAACCTCTATTATGCCAGTGGCTACAAACCACATTCACACTTCCTAGGTGTGTAGCCAGGAGATCACTACAAATCCTTTACAAAGGGATTCCCGACGAGCGCGGGCCCACTGAGATTTCACCCGTAACAGCATACAAGAGGCTCCAACCCCGCTGCAGTGGCCCCCTCTTGAGCCTTGCGGTTCATATGGTAGTCCAGCTGACACCTATTCCCCGCACCATCCAACACACCCATACTACGCCGGGGATACACCTAATTAATTGGCCAAGCTGCCCCATCTCAGCATGTGGTTGGCACGGTAAAGCCAGGTAACATGCTCCATGAACCGGTCCTTAGGATCCAGGCAAGTACTAAACACAAACCCGAGTCTCGTGCACCCAGCACACAACCAAAACATCCAACTTGCCTTGATCGCTACCTCTACATAACTCACAATATCTCATTCAAGAGTATGGTAAGATAAACTGATGATCTCATATCCCAAATATCCCATTCTAAGCATGGCTAAGCATATGCATAATAATAAATGACATGATAAAATAAATCCCAACCCAAGCTACAAGGAAACAAGGTAATGCAATTCTAAGGAAACTTCCTAGTATGGGTTTCATATTTCATTAAACAATGCAAATAATTCTATCTACACATCCTAACATAGGATTAAAGTGGTCAAGGACACTTGCCTCCTTCCTGCTGCTCTTGAAATGGGTAGTCCTGATCTTGGAAAGGAATAACTTGCTCTTGATCAGGTTCTGCATCATACCATCACACATAGCAAAAGAAAAACAACAATCCATAAGACATAGTTCACACTTCCACTTCATACAAACCACACATTCACATGTAACAAAGCCATTCACAACTTCTATGTGTTGTGTTTACTCTATGTGTGTTGACCTTTGGCTTACATGCACTTTTAATCATGTGTATATGATTCCTACTTTTGTATTCACATTTATGCTTGCATACTTTATATATGAGTTTCCAATTTAAATAAATTCCTTATATTCAATTACTACACCTTATAGCTACCAAGTATGCATGAAAGATATTTTCCTTCTCCATATGTGTCTTCAGAATTTCTACCAACCCTAAACTGAATTCTTTGGATTTTAGAAACTCCATTTATCATTTACTAGTTGCTATATTTTCAGATTTATTTCCTATGCCTAAATGTGAACTTTATTATGAAAATAACAAGACACATCATCTAAACAGAATAGGTTCTGATCTAAAATATTTAATAACATATTTTTGACCTTTTCCTCTGATGTAAACTATTTTACATTTATTTTCCTAATTTTCAAAACTATTCTTCACTTAAAAATGTGTCCCTATAACTAATAAATGTGAATAATAAATCAAACAGATTCATTTCAGCCCAAAATCTATTTTTATCTCACTCCAAAGTTTTCTAAGTACTGAGAAAGTTTTTAATTTAAATTTGACAATATTTTTGTCCCACTTTTTAAATTTTAAATACTAGCCACATATTCAATTTCCTAAATTTAATATCAAACAGGGTTAAAAAGGTAAACTCACCCCACTACAGGGTCTATAATATTATTTAAACAATTTTCAGGGGTCTAGCTACTTATAACAGAGGAGTTTTTCTAATTTTTGTTAAGTCTAGGGGCTAAAACTGATTTTTAAATGAATTTACACGATTTTCTGAAGTTCCAGGGGCTAGATCAGAAGTTTCCGGGGCTAGCTCTTATTTCCCGAGAACCCCAGGGGGTAGCACGTAAGATTTCCAGTCTTTATAACGCGGGGCTGACGTGGACCGTCCGATTTAAAACAAACGGCTGAGATTATAACGTCGAACCGGTACGCGGGGATTTAAACTCTACCGTGCGATTTAAAATAAACGGCGCATAAGCGGCCACGTCGCTCTGATCGAGCGCGGGCGGCGCTGCCGGCGGCGCACGGCGGCGGGAGGCGGCGATCTCGCTGGAGAGTTTTGGATCTTCGTAAATTCTTCCTAGAACTGTGATTTTATGGCATAGATCGGTAGAGGGGAGGTCGGGGATCCCACCTCGGGGGTTTTCTTGAGCTCGGAGGTCCTGGAAGGCGGTCGGCGACGAGGTCCGAGGTGAATTCACGGCGAGGCTCGTCGGCGCTTTGTTTGAACCGCAAACCACCGAGTTTTCCACACCTGTGAGGTTCCCCGGAGGCGGTGGATCAAGACCAGCGAGTTAGATCGGAATTTCCGAGCGTAGATCGGCCAGAATTCGCCGGAGGTGCTCGGGTTCTCACCGGAGTAAAATCGGCGGATCGCGTGGGAAAAACGGGACAAGGCCGGGGTTTTTATAGATGGGGGAGGGCGGCGGGTTGATTTAGATCGAGCTGGGATACGCGAGAATTCCCGATCGGTTTTGATTCGGGTGAGAGAGTCCCGGCCGATCGCGGCGCGGGCGCGAGGAAGAAGAAAGCTGGCGGGCCCTGCCTGTCAGTGGGAGGAAGGGGGCGCGCGCGGCTGCGGGCTGGTGCGGAGCAGGGTGGGCCGGCTGGTGGGTTTCGGCCCACTGGCCGGTTTTTTTCTGTTTTCATTTTTCTTTTTCTATTTCTTTTCTGTTTTGAGTTTAAATTGAATTCCAGTTTGAATTTAAATTGTTGCAAAACATGCAACACGTCCAAAAATTTTTAAATTCCCCTCTTAACAGGATTTTTGGGTGTTACATCATGGCAAAAACTACAAAATGTATAACATGAGTAATGTAGTAAGAACTTTCAGCTTGTAAAAGGGATCACAAAGTCATATATGTATGAAATACTATGCTCATATTATCTTAGTTTCAGATTCACACATAGACTTTCAAAGTTTCGAAAACTCCCCCTCAATTTAAGCCTTGAGAATGCATAACCCCTATTTCACTACGAATGAAACAAAAACGAGTGAAATCCAAAGATTTTGTAAAAATATCAGCCAATTGTTGTTCGGTATCGACATGGTGAAGCACAATGTTTCCTTTTTCAACATTATCACGAAGAAAGTGATACCTAATGTCAATGTGCTTAGTTCTAGAGTGTTTCACGGGGTATTTAGCAATACAAATCGCACTAGTGTTATCACAAAACAGTGGAACACTATCTAAATCAACCCCATAGTCCTTAAGTGTTTGAACAATCCAAAGAATTTGTGAGCAAGCGCTAGCCGCAGCTACATATTCAGATTCGGCCATGGATTGCGCAACTGAACTTTGTTTTCTAGAGGACCAAGCAACAAGTGAATTACCAAGAAAATGACAAGCACCCGAAGTACTTTTCCTATCAATCCTACAACCCCCAAAATCAGCATCCGAAAAAGCTTTCAAAGAAACGGTTGAGGAAGAAGGAAGAAAAATGCCAAATTCTTGAGTTCCATGTAGGTACCTGAGAATCCTTTTGATGGCTTGGCAATGTGAAGCACGTGGAGAAGCTTGAAAACGTGCACAAAGACATACGCTGAATTGTATGTCCGGTCTTGACGTCGTGAGATACAAAAGTGATCCAATCATACTTCTGTATTCTTTTTTATCGACCGGGTCACCATCTTCGTCAAGTTCAAGTGTTGTTTCTGTTCCCATTGGTTTCTGAAGAGGCTTGCATTTGTCCATGTTGAAGCACTTAAGAAGGTCCTTTGTATACTTAGTTTGATGCACAAAAGTTCCTTCTTTTGTTTGCTTGATTTGCAGCCCCAAATAGTATGTGAGTTCTCCCATCATACTCATCTCAAATTCTGAACTCATCATAGCTGAAAACTTGGACACGAGATCATGAGAAGCACAACCAAAGATAATATCATCCATATACACTTGAACGAATAATGAGTCATTGCCATGCTTAAGTACAAAAAGAGTTTTATCAACCTTGCCCATGGTAAACCCCTTTTCAAGTAAGAATGTTTTTAACCTATCATACCATGCTCTAGGGGCTTGTTTTAGACCGTACAAGGCTTTGGACAGTTTGTAAACATGATTAGGAAAATTTGGATTTTCAAAACCCGGTGGCTGCTTATCATAAACCTCCTCCTCTATGTAGCCATTAAGAAAAGCACTTTTAACATCCATTTGATATAACTTGAAACCTTTAGGTGCAGCAAATGCTAATAAAATTCTTATAGCTTCTAATCTAGCAACAGGAGCAAATGTTTCATCAAAATCTAGACCTTCAATTTGAGTGAAACCTTGAGCAACCAACCTAGCTTTATTCCTAACCACAACCCCATCCTCACTTTGCTTATTTTTAAATACCCATTTAGTTCCAATTAATGTGTGACCTTGAGGTGGAGGTACAAGTTTCCAAACATTATTTCTTTCAAAATTTTCTAACTCTTCTTGCATGGCATTAATCCAAGATTCATTAGTGAGCGCGTGTGATATATCCTTGGGTTCAAAAGAAGCAACAAAAGCAGAATGAGCATTAGAGTTTGGATCGCAAAACCTGGACCGAGTGACTCGTTCATGCAAGCTTCCAATGATTTGTTGTGGAGGATGACTTTTGAGTACTCGGAGGGGAGTAGACACTTCACAAGCACCTTCTTCTTCATGTTCGGACCTTTGATTAGGAGAGCTTGTTGATTGAGGAAGGTCCGAACCAGCAGTAGTGACTGTTGGTGCTGATTGTGGTGCAAAATCAGCAGCTTGATCGTTATTTACTTCCGAGTTTTCGGGCAGCAGCACCACTTCTTCATCTTCTTCAATAAAAATACTCTCCCCCTGCGGATATGGACCTGGACCTGCAATATCGGAGCTAGTACTTGGGCTAGCTTCATCAAAAGAAACCTCGCAAGTCTCCACAATTTGGTTAGTGTCAAGTAAAAGCACACGGTAGCCTCTAGTATGAGATGGATAACCAAGAAGCATGCCATCAACAGATCTAGCTTCAAATTTATCAAGATTACCATGTTTCTTAACAAAGCATTTGCAACCAAAAATCCTAAAGTGTGTAACACTAGGCCTATGTCCAAACCGGAGCTCATATGGGGTATTTCCAAGCTTAGCACGCAAGAAAACACGATTTGAGACATAACAAGCGGTTGCAATTGCATCAGCCCAAAATTTCCTAGTAGTTTGATATTCATCAAGCATAGTCCTAGCCATCTCAACTAAGGTCCTGTTCTTTCTTTCTACGACACCATTTTATTGTGGTACATAGGGTGAAGAGTATTGATGATCTATTCCATTTTCAGCACAAAAGTGATCAAAAGCATTGGTTTTTAAATTCAGTTCCGTTATCACTTCTAATTGCTTTTAATGATCCTGGGTGATCAATAGATAATCTAAGAAATAAAGTTCTAAAATGACTAAAAGCTTCATTCTTAGATGCCATAAAATAAACCCAAGAATATCTGGAATAATCATCAACAATCACAAGCACATACCATTTACCTCCGAAGGATTGAACACGTGCCGGACTAACTGTGTCAAGATGTAAAAGTTGTCCTGGTTCAACTGTCATGGTCATTGTGAGAGGAGCATGTGAACCTGCAACAAACTTAGCATGTCTACAAGAAGAGCACACAATATCATTGTCCTTTTTAAGCTTCGGCAGCCCACGTATGCGATCGAGAGCACTAACACGAGTGAGATGATCAAATCCTATGTGACCAAGTCTACGATGCCAAAAATATAGATCCTTTGTATCATTAGCAACTAGACACCGATGCTTAGAAGTTGACAAATCAAAATCAGCTTTAAAAACTCTTCCAAACCTAGACATGTTAAACAAAAGCTCACCTTTTGAATCTACAACCTTGCAGCAATTTTTAGCAAAACTAACCTCTAGATTTTCATCTAGCAATTGTGAAACCGAAAGCAAGTTGTATTTCAAATTTTTAACAAGTGCCACATCTTTCAAAGTGTAGAGATTGTTTACTCTAACCGAACCTTTAGCAATTATGGGAGTAGAAGAGTTATCGGTGAAAGTAACATTTTCTACACGTGACACAAAAGAGAGAGAGGAGAACCATTCTTTGTTACACGCAACAAACTTAGCATGGTTCTCCTCTCTCTCTTTTGTGTCAAGTGTAGAAAATGTTACTTTCGCCGATAACTCTTCTACTCCCATAATTGCTAAAGGTTCGGTTAGAGTAAACAATCTCTACACTTTGAAAGATGTGGCACTTGTTAAAAATTTGAAATACAACTTGCTTTCGGTTTCACAATTGCTAGATGAAAATCTAGAGGTTAGCTTTGCTAAAAATTGTTGCAAGGTTGTAGATTCAAAAGGTGAGCTTTTGTTTAACATGTCTAGGTTTGGAAGAGTTTTTAAAGCTGATTTTGATTTGTCAACTTCTAAGCATCGGTGTCTAGTTGCTAATGATACAAAGGATCTATATTTTTGGCATCGTAGACTTGGTCACATAGGCTTTGATCATCTCACTCGTGTTAGTGCTCTCGATCGCATAGGTGGGCTGCCGAAGCTTAAAAAGGACAATGATATTGTGTGCTCTTCTTGTAGACATCCTAAGTTTGTTGCAGGTTCACATGCTCCTCTCACAATGACCATGACAGCTGAACCGGGACAACTTTTACATCTTGACACAGTAGGTCCGGCATGTGTTCAATCCTTCGGAGGTAAATGGTATGTGCTTGTGATTGTTGATGATTATTCCAGATATTCTTGGGTTTATTTTATGGCATCAAAGAATGAAGCTTTTAGTCATTTTAGAACTTTATTTCTTAGATTATCTATTGATCACCCAGGATCATTAAAAGCAATTAGAAGTGATAACGGAACTGAATTTAAAAACCAATCCTTTGATCACTTTTGTGCTGAAAATGGAATAGATCATCAATAGTCTTCACCCTATGTACCACAACAAAATGGTGTCGTAGAAAGAAAGAACAAGACCTTAGTTGAGATGGCTAGGACCATGCTTGATGAATATCAAACTCCTAGGAAATTTTGGGCTGATGCAATTGCAACCGCTTGTTATGTCTCAAATCGTGTTTTCTTGCGTGCTAAGCTTGGAGAAACCCCATATGAGCTCCGGTTTGGACATAGGCCTAGTGTTACACACTTTAGGGTTTTTGGTTGCAAATGCTTTGTTAAGAAACATGGTAATCTTGATAAATTTGAAGCTAGATCTGTTGATGGCATGTTTCTTGGTTATCCATCTCATACTAGAGGCTACCGTGTGCTTTTACTTGACACTAACAAAATTGTGGAGACTTGCGAGGTTTCTTTTGATGAAGCTAGCCCAAGTACTAGCTACGATATTGCAGGTCCGGATCCATATCCGCAGGGGGGGAGTATTTTTATTGAAGAATATGAAGAAGTGGTGCTGCTGCCCGAAAACTCAGAAGTAAATAACGATCAAGCTGCTGATTTTGCACAACAACCAGCACCAACAGTGACTACTGCTGGTTCGGTCCTTCCTCAATCAACAAGCTCTCCTAATCAATGGTCCGAACATGAAGAAGAAGGTGCTTGTGATGTGTCTACTCCCCTCCGAGTACTCAAAAGTCATCCTCCACAACAAATCATTGGAAGCTTGCATGAACGAGTCACTCGGTCCAGATTTTGCGATCCAAACTCTCATGCTCATTCTGCTTTTGTTACTTCTTTCGAACCCAAGGATATATCACACGCACTCACTAATGAATCTTGGATTAATGCCATGCAAGAAGAGTTAGAAAATTTTGAAAGAAATAATGTTTGGAAACTTGTATCTCCACCTCAAGGTCACACATTAATTGGAACTAAATGGGTATTTAAAAATAAGCAAAGTGAGGATGGGGTTGTAGTTAGGAATAAAGCTAGGTTGGTTGCTCAAGGTTTCACTCAAATTGAAGGTCTAGATTTTGATCAAACATTTGCTCCTATTGCTAGATTAGAAGCTATAAGAATTTTATTAGCATTTGCTGCATCTAAAAGTTTCAAGTTATATCAAATGGATGTTAAAAGTGCTTTTCTTAATGGCTACATAGATAAGGAGGTTTATGTTAAGCAGCCACCGGGTTTTGAAAATCCAAATTTTCCTAATCATGTTTATAAACTGTCCAAAGCCTTGTACGGTCTAAAACAAGCCCCTAGAGCACGGTATGATAGGTTAAAAACATTCTTACTTGAAAAGGGGTTTACCATGGGCAAGGTTGATAAAACTCTTTTTGTACTTAAGCATGGCAATGACTCATTATTTGTTCAAGTGTATGTGGATGATATTATCTTTGGTTGTGCTTCTCATGATCTCGTGTCCAAGTTTTCAGCTATGATGAGTTCAGAATTTGAGATGAGTATGATGGGAGAACTCACATACTCTTTGGGGCTGCAAATCAAGCAAACAAAAGAAGGAACTTTTGTGCATCAAACTAAGTATACAAAGGACCTTCTTAAGCGCTTCAACATGGACAAATGCAAGCCTCTTCGGACACCAATGGGAGCAGCAACAACACTTGAACTTGACGAAGATGATGACCCGGTCGATAAAAAAGAATACAAAAGTATGATTGGATCACTTTTGTATCTCACGGCGTCAATACCGGACATACAATTCAGCGTATGTCTTTGTGCACGTTTTCAAGCTTCTCCACGTGCTTCACATCGCCAAGCCATCAAAAGGATTCTCAGGTACCTACATGGAACTCAAGAATTTGGCATTTTTCTTCCTTCTTCCTCAACCATTTCTTTGAAAGCTTTTTCAGATGCTGATTTTGGGGGTTGTAGGATTGATAGGAAAAGTACTTCGGGTGCTTGTCATTTTCTTGGTAATTCACTTGTTGTTTGGTCCTCTAGTAAACAAAGTTCAGTTGCACAATCCACGGCCGAATCTGAATATGTAGCTGCGGCTAGCGTTTGCTCACAAATTCTTTGGATAGTTTAAACACTTAAGGACTATGGGGTTGATTTAGATAGTGTTCCACTGTTTTGTGATAACACTAGTGCAATTTGTATTGCTAAAAACCCCGTGAAACACTCTAGAACTAAGGACATTGATATTAGTTATCACTTTCTTCGTGATAATGTTGAAAAAGGAAACATTGTGCTTCACCATGTCGATACCGAACAATAATTGGCTGATATTTTTACAAAACCTTTGGAATTCACTCGTTTTTGTTTCATTCGTAGTGAAATAGGGGTTATGCATCCTCATGTCTTAAATTGAGGGGGAGTTTTTGAAACTTTGAAAGTCTATGTGTGAATCTGAAACTAAAATAATATGAGCATAGTATTTCATACATATATGACTTTGTGATTCTTTTTACAGGCTGAAAGTTCTTACTACATTACTCATGTTATACATTTTGTAGTTTTTGCCATGACTAGTAATTGGAATAATTACTTACACTAAATCTGGTCATGATCAAACTTTCTTGCTGTTTTGAACTTGTTGCGTGCTCACAAGTGCTTCTAATCATAAAAAATTATTCAAGTGATCAGCTCACATGTTGAGTTTTCAAATAAAAATTGAGAAAAGATCAAGAGAATATGCATGCATCACACTTCTTCTTTTGAGATTGCTTATCATTGCACTAAGATATGAACTTGGAAGGAATTGTGTATGACTAAAACCATGTCCTTAAGCTTCTGATTGTCAAATGACATAGGCTTGGCTTGGTTGGTAAGAATAAGGCTGATGCGGCATATAATCTCTTGCAAATATCATATGATCAACTTTGTGCCTTAAATGATTATGAATAATAAAAATGCAGCAACAAGTGTCATGTTTTCAGATTTGCAATAGTTGAGTAAGGGAGATTATGACTTGCTTAAACTGAAAAATACATTTGATCTCTAGCATGGCTTACACTACTTTATGTATCTCATTGATGTGATAGTGTAAGTAACCTGATAGTATGACTTGGATGAGCTTTGTTTTGTATGTATATGTTATAATATGCTCATAACATTTAAAAATTTCTCTTTTGAACCTTGCTCAATACATTGTCAAAGGGGGAGAAATATGTATAAGGAGAGATTTTTTACACTTTGCATATGTTATACACTTTCTTCCTTCTCTGATTTTAAAAAATGGGGAGAAATTAATAAAGGTGGAGAAATGAGTTTTCAAAGCTTTTTAAAACTTTTCATAAGCTAATGTTCGGATTTTAATTGGTGTTGCCAATGCATTCATCAAGGGGGAGATTGTTAGACCTATGTGTGCTGAATACATTGGCAATTAGGATAAAAGTTAGCATTAACATTCAAAGTTTTGAATATTGCCAAAACATTCTTCTGTGGCAAGGTCCGACAAGTTCTTTGTTAGGTCCGCCAAGTGTTGGCAAGGTCCGACGCAAGGTCCGGAGAGCTCCTGCAAGGTCCGGAGAGCTTTTGTGAGGTCCGGAGCTTGTTTTTAGTGAGCTCCCGTGAAGTTCAACTCGTAGAACTGCAGCGTCTTGTTTTTGCTGTTAACTCGCAATGTTTCAAACTTGCTTTATGGGAAGGTTTGCTTAGTATTAATTTGCTAAGTTTTTGGTGTGTTTTGATGGTTATGGCTGTTATCATTTGATATGGTTTGCAACATGCTTATGTGACGTGCTCATGTAAGGTGTTGTGGTTTTCGAACTAACGTGAGTCAAGTCGAGGACTTTTGCTCGGAAGAATTGGTTGTTTATTCATGTGCAGGTGTTGCTTGAGTTCAAGACATGGCTGCTAACGGGATACTTGGACTAGTCACAGGGAGGAGATGAGGTTCCAACAACCAAGTTCGGGAGGAGCTGTGGTTGAGTTGATCGGGAGGTCGCGCAGCATGTTTGAATCAAGGGCAGTGCATATGAAGGTTGCGTGTATGTCGTTGGAAGGTGTTTGCACATGTGCAAGAAGTGCATGGACGTGGCAACATTGTTCCAAGGCGTGATGAAGAGAAGTGGACGTAAAGAATTGGTCGGAAAGGTCCCACCGGCTGGATTGCGTACTCAGGCTGAGGCTGAGTCGGATATGGCTCAAATATGGAAGATTTGAGTTGGTTATGATAGGATTTCGTGCTAGACACGAAGTTGAGGTTTTTTAGGAATGTTTAGGACGTTCCTAAGGTGTTTGGAAGTCTCAGGATTGCTTCTATCTGCGAATAGGAGAGTCTTGAGCAGTTATTGTAAGTTAGGATACGAGTCCAATTAGGAGTAGGAGTTCTATATTGGATTGTTTAGCCTGAGGGCTGGCTATAAAAGCAAGGGAGGCCAGAGCTCTCGTGGGTAGAGACATTTGGGCTGTTCCTCTTGTGTTTCTATTGAATAAAGTTCATAGTTTCGAGGAGTTTTTGTGCCTTGTTCGTCCGACTTGTTTTTCGTCAAGTCTTTCTCGCCGAGTTTCTGGACAGACCAACGTTGCTTCGGTGTTTCGTTCATAACTCGAGTTTTACAGATCCGATTGACGTGATTCTTTTCGGGTTGTCTTCACAACTCAATTATCTATCATCTGTGAAATTTTCACGAGCTTCGGATCTGTAGTTTTTGAGATACACGAGTTTCTTTGCAGCGTTGCAGATCTGTTTTATATCAGGTAGAACAGATTGATCTTCGTTTAATGTTTTGATTGTATCTCAAGTTTTACTTCGTGTTTTCAAGTGATTCTTGTTGCATTAGATCCGTGAGTTGATTTTCTACCTCTCTACTTGATTTGTCACGGTTGAACACGTTTGAAAACACTTGCACACACGGTTTCTTTAACCGATTGATTTTTTGCTGAGGGGTTTTTGTTGTTTCCGCTGCGAAAAGTTTTAATCTACCATTCACCCCCCCCCCCTCTGGTAGCTTTTCACGTGCTCTTTGATCCTACACGGAGCTTGCGGTAATGGAAGAGGGAACTATGACGAACCTCTTTACTGTTCAAAGCTTTGGGAAAGGTGGACTGTGGTGGCCGGAAGAGTTGTCCCCGTGGCGGCGGCTCGAGTTGAACCGAGGAAGAGGAGATTGCGCGGTGGAGCTCGAGGAGGGTCGGTCACGGTCTGGAACCGGTGCGAGAATGTCGAGTAAGGATCAGCACACTCGGTTGCGGTCTCAGCTTGCCGTGACAACCACTGGTTCAGCCGGGCTAAGGTGGAATCGAGACCTCGGGTGAGCGGCGTGTGTAGGGGGTTTCTACACGGGAGGATGTCGAGACAGCGGTGAGATGAGGCTGGGACGGCTCAGGCGCGAGGATAAGAGGGCAGAGAGGCGGCTCGGTAGCCAGAGGCGGCAAGCAGCTGCTGTCCTCGCTGTTTCCTCGCCGTGGCGCACGCTCTGCCGAGCGCAAGAAACCGAGCTCGGTTGATTCAATCGGTTTGATCACTGGTGAGGCTGGCAGGAGGGCCCCACTCCCATTTTAACCTCTGAAATTTAATTTCTCCCACTTCTCTTAACAGTAGTGCCCCTAATACCCTTTGCAATTTGAATTATCCACCAAATGCCCATTTGAAATTGATAGAATTCAAATTGTGATGTGTTTGAATATATTCATAGCACAAATGCAGTTTAAAATTCAAATTGGATTTGAATTTGCTCAAATTGGCTCATGTCAAGATCAACTCCAAATGGAGTGAAAATTGGTGTGTGAGCTCACAAAATGTGCTGAGTGTGAATATGAATCCCACTTTTGAAATCATGGGGTGGAAGGAGTTTGAATTTGAATTTGAGTTCAGACTAGCCTCTTTCTAAATATATTCAATAATACCTCAAAAAGGTTTTGGATTTGGGTGAAATTTGGCATGAGCATCCTTAGCAAAGTGTAGGAGTTTTTCATATGCTCAGCTCTTGTGTGATGCATGTGGCAAATACCACTTTTGCATATTATGAGTTTATCCTCTAATGACAATGTTGATGGTGTTTACTTGCTCTTTAACAACAACAACAACCGAGCCTTTATCCCAAGCATGTTGGGGTCGGCTAGACATGAAACCCAATATCAATGAAGTAAAAGAGAGGAAGAGATATAAGAACAAGAAAAAAAAAATAAAAAAATAGAAAAAAGGAAAAAAGGAAAAAGGGGGAAAAAGAAAAGAAAAAGAAAAAAAGACAAAAAAGAGAAAAAGAAAAAAGAAAAAAAAACAAGACTAAGGTTCTGGCACATGAATTGCTACTTTCCATGCGGTCCTATCATGAGCTAAGTCTCTGGATACATTCCAATCTCTCAAATCTTGTTTTACCGCCTCCTCCCAGGTCAACCTTGGTCGTCCTCTACCCCTCCTAATATTTTCTCTACCTCTTAAAATCTCACTATTAACCAGTGCTTCTGGAGGCCTCCGCTGGATTTGTCCAAACCACCTAAGTCGATGTTGGACTAACTTCTCTTCAATCGGCGCCACCCCTAACTTATCACAAATTGCCTCATTCCTTTTTCGGTCTCTTCTCGTGTGCCCGCACATCCACCGTAGCATGCGCATCTCTGCGACACTCATTTGTTGGACATGTTGCCGTTTAGTTGGCCAACATTCCGCCCCATAAAGCATCGCGGGTCTGATCACCGTCCTATAGAACTTCCCTTTTAGCTTTTGCGGGACCTTCCTATCACATAGGATTCCAGAGGCTTGTCGCCATTTCATCCACCCTACCTTGATCCTGTGTCAAACATCCTCATCAATATCGCCATTGCTTTGTAACATTGATCCTAAGTATCGGAAAGAGTCCCTTCTAGGTACTACTTGTCCTTGTAGACTAACATTTCCCTCTTCATGAGCAACACCACTAAAGTCACACCTCATATACTCGGTCTTGGTCCTACTAAGTCTAAACCCCTTGGACTCTAAGGTTTGTCTCCATAACTCTAATTTCTTATCAACACCATCCCTAGTTTCATCTACCAACACTACATCATTGGCAAAGAGCATGCACCAAGGGATATCCCCTTGTATATCCTTCGACACCTCATCCATCACCAAGGAAAAGATGTATGGGCTCAAAGCTGATCCTTGATGTAGTCCTACCGTGATAGGAAATGCATCAGTCTCACTATCACTTACGTGCACACTTGTCCTAACATTATTGTACATATCCTTGATAAGGGTAATGTACTTTGTTGGAACTTTATGTTTCTCTAGTGCCCACCACATGACTGACCTTGGTATCTTGTCGTACGCCTTCTCCAAGTCAATGAACACCATATGCAAGTCGTTCTTCTGCTCCCTATATCTCTCCATAAGGTGACGAAGCAAGAAAATCGCCTCCATTGTAGACCTCTGAGGCATAAAACCAAACTGGTTTTTAGTGACATTGGTCACTTTCCTCAGGCGGTGTTCAATCACTCTCTCCCAAAGCTTCATAGTATGACTCATAAGCTTAATCCCTCGATAATTAGTACAACTTTCAATATCACCTTTATTTTTGAAGATATGTACTAATATACTTTTCCTCCATTCCCCAGGCATCTTGTTTGACTGAAAAATATGGTTGAATAGCTTTGTGAGCCATACTTTTGCCATGTCCCCAAGGCATCTCCACACCTCAATAGGGACATCATCAGGGCCAGGAGCCTTTCCTCCTTTCATCCTTTTTAAGGCCTGCTTAACCTCAAACTCTTGTATCCTCCGCACGAACCGTCTGTTGGAGTCATCAAAGGAGTCATCCAACTCAACCATAGTGCTCCCATTCCCATCATTGAATAGCCCATTAAAGTAATCCCGCCATCTATTCTTAATCTCTTCATCCTTCACTAGAATGTGGTCAGTCTCATCTTTGATGCATTTAACTTGATTGAAATCCCTCATCTTTCTCTCGCGGACTTTTGCTATCTTGTATATGTCCTTTTCACCTTCTTTTGTCTCTAGTCTCCCATATAACTCATCATAGGCCTGTCCTCTTGCCTTACTCACAGCCCGCCTTGCATTTTTCTTGGCCTCTTTGTACTTAAGCATGTTACTTGCGCTTCTATCATTATGCCAACTCTTGAAACACTCCTTCTTCCCCTTAATGGCTTTTTGTACATCCTCATTCCACCACCAAGTGTCTTTATCTACAAGTTTCCTTCCTTTTTTCACACCGAACACCTCACTAGCTACCTTCCTAATGCAAGTTGTCATCTTCACCCACATACTATCTGCATCTCCATTTTCTGCCCAGGGTCCTTCTGTGATCACCCTATTTTTAAAGGATTCTTGTGGTTCTCCTTTCAACTTCCACCACTTTGTTCTTGTGATTTTGACAACTTTGTGTTTATAAGTTTTCCTCAAATGAGGTGGGTGTGCTGTGATGAACATTTTGAGTGTGTGCAAAAACTTAGGCCCTTACATTCCCCCCCCCTTAAAAGAATCTCGTCCCAAGATTATAAGGTGAAAATGAGAGAGAGGACAGTGGAAAAATTACCGTTTGTGCGACGTAAAAAAATTGGGGTAGTTAGCATAAAGAAAACCTTCGCTCTCCCATGTCGCTTCGTCTATGGAGTGATTACTCCATATAACTTTGTAGAACCATAACGTACGGTTGCGTGTGGTTTGGGCCTTCTCATCAATTATCTGAACCGGTTCCTCTCGATAAGTGAGATCCGGTTTCAGTTCTTCAATATCCCCCAGTTAAACGGTAGTTGATAGCTTAAGACACTTCCTCAGCTGAGAAATGTGAAAGACGTCGTGCACACCGGAGAGTGTCGCCAGTAATTCTAGCCGGTATGCAACTGATCCACATCTTCCCACATTCTAAAATGGACCGATGAATCGGGGTACCAACTTTCCTCTCACCCCCGATCTGTTCACGCCCTTCATTGGAGACACACGTAGATATACATGATCCCTGAATTTGAATTGTAATCGGCGTCTTCTCTGGTCCGCATACTGTTTTTGTCGGGATTGAGCAGCCTTTAGGTTCACTTGAATTAGCCGAACCTTTTCTTCTGCATTGTTGACAGGATCAATCCCGAAGGTGACTCTTTCGCCAGACTCACACCAATTCAGCGGTGTGCGGCATTTTCTCCCGTATAGCACCTCATAGGGCGCCATCTTAATGCTGGCTTGGTACCCATTGTTGTACAAGAACTCAGCCAACAGTAAGTGATCATCCCAATTCTAACCATGGTTAATAGCACAAGTTCGTAGCATATCTTCTAGAATCTGATTTACCCGCTCGGTTTGCCGATACGTCTGCGGGTGGTACACTGAACTACGGATCAGCTTCGTCCCCAACGCAGCATGTAGCTGCTCCAAAAAATGAGACACAAATAAAGTGCCCCGATCCGATATGACGGTGCGGGGTACGCCGTACAAGCATAGGATCCATGAGATGTACAATTCAGCATACTTCTTGGCGTTGTAGTTGGTGTTGACCGGGATAAATGGGCAACTTTGGTGAGCCGGTCGACGATGACCCACACTGAATCATGCTTCTGAAATGTGGTGGGTAACCCGACGATGAAGTCCATGCTCACATCTTCCCACTTCCAGGAAGGAACGCCCAGTGGTTGTAACAGTCCCGGTTTTCTCATGTGGCCTGCCTTCACCCTTCGACATGTATCACACTCGGACACGTACTTTGCGATCTCCCGCTTCATCCATGTCCACTAAAACTTGCTTCTGAGTTCTTGATATATCTTGTTGCTGCCGGGGTGAATTGAAAACTTTGACAAGTGTGATAGGAGGATGAGTCCCGATCTTTTGAGAGGTAGGATAAACTTGATTGGGTGGAGATCTCGACGTTGATGATCCAAGGCTCTGAACGAACGAAACCCCGCAATCACTACACCACTACTCCATTGGTTATCACCCGTGTCACACGAATGACCTCACCACGAAGTCTTATCCCTGCAAGCGCAATCAAGAACACAAGCAAGAACATAGAAGTTGCAATCAAAACTGAATTGATCACGAATTTTGGGTCTCACAACAGATGATCGGCGACACTGTTCAATGACAGATTGTAACTAAGCAAAACCTGCCCTAATGTGGTGACGGCTGCTGTATAATAAGGAGTTTAGGGGCGTGCAAGACCCCTGGACGCAACCCAAATGGGCTTCCACACGATACACGGGCCAGCAGCCCAAAAGGCGGTGGCGCAGCACCGGACAGATTCTGGACACCCACTTGTTTCGCTGATTCCTGTCAACTTAGAAGGAATTTTGAGGTGGGACTGGTTCCATTGGAAGCTTTATGAAATCACGGTTCCAACCATATATAGAACGTCCAAATCCAACTCCGTATGTGTCTGAAACGTCAGTTTTGGTGAAGGCAGCTCTTGGAACCCGAGGTGGAGTCGAAGTCGAGTTGTACTTGGGCTCCTCCTTGGTGTGCACGTCTTATCTCCTCCTCCTTGACTCCTTGGACTCCTCCCAGCCCTTGCTGGTCCACTTCATTGTTACTAATCAATAAAACATGCATGGAAACAAGCGTAAGTTCTGAAAAACAATTGACAAGGTTAGAACGTACCTGGAGATCCAATTGTCGTGCATGTGCTCTAGTGATCGGTCCTTGCATTGTATGCAAAGGAGAGATGTCCTCATCATCCTCCCCCTCTTGAATTGGAGTCGTCCTCGACTCAAGCTCATCTTCCTCACCCAAGTATGGCTTCAAATCTGAAATGTTAAATGTGGGACTAACCCCAAACTCGGGAGGCAACTCAAGTTTATATGCATTGTCATTTATCTTCTCAAGAACATTAAAAGGTCCAGCAGCACGTGGCATGAGTTTGGACTTTCTCTAATCGGGAACCTATCTTTTCTCAAATGAACCCACACCAAATCACCGGGTTCCAATTTTACCTCCTTCCTACCTTTACTAGCAGCAATGCGATACCTTTCATTCATTTTTTCAATTTGTAACTTAGTAGTTTCGTGCAACTTAAGAATAAATTCAGAACGTTGTGTAGCATCTAAGTTCACAATTTCAGTATGTGGTAAAGGTAGCAAATCAATTGGAGCACGAGGATTGAAACCATAGACTACCATAAACGGACTTAACTTGGTTGTGGAGTGAATAGACCTGTTATAAGCAAACTCAATATGTGGCAAACACTCCTCCCACAACCTCAAATTGTCTTTCAAAACAGCCCGCAACATAGTAGATAAGGTACGATTAACTACCTCCGTTTGCCCATCAGTTTGTGGATGACAAGTAGTAGAAAACAGCAACTTTGTTCCCAATTTATACCATAAAGTTCTCAAAAAGTGACTCAAAAACTTAGCATCCCTATCAGAAACAATAGTATTAGGAACACCATGCAAACGCACAACCTCATTAAAGAACAAATCAGCAACATGTGAAGCATTATCGGTCTTGTCGCAGGGTATAAAATGAGCCATTTTAGAGAAACGATCAACAACCACAAAGACACTATCCCTCCCCCTCTTCGTTCTAGGCAATCCTAAAACAAAGTCAATAGAAATATCCTCCCAAGGTGCACTAGGAACCGGAAGAGGCATATAAAGACCATGTGGGTTAAGTCGAGACTTAGCTTTGTTGCATGTCGTGCAACGTGAAACGTAGAGCTCCACATCACACCTCATTTTTGGCCAAAAGAAGTGAGCGGCCAGCACATCCTCTGTCTTTTTAACACCAAAATGTCCCATCAAACCACCTCCATGCGCTTCCTGCAACAACAAAAGACGAACGGAGCTAGCTAGAACACACAGCTTGTTAGCACGGTAGAGAAGACCTTCACGCAGCAGGAATTTTTGCCACGTTCTTCCCTCTCTACAATTTTCAAAGGCATCTTTGAAGTCCAAATCAGTAGCATATAACCTCTTTATGGTTTCCAAACCAAAGATTTTATGAGAAAGTTGGGATAGTATGGTATAGCGTCTAGATAAAGCATCGGCAATCACATTGTCTTTCCCTTTATTATGTTTAATGATGTAAGGAAATGATTCTATGAAATCAATCCATTTAGCATGACGTTTGTTCAGATTAGCTTGTCCTTTAAGATACTTCAAAGACTCATGATTTGAATGTATGACAAATTCTTTAGACCATAGGTAATGTTCCCAAGTTTGCAAGACACACACTAAAGCATAAAGTTCTTTGTCATATGTAGAATAATTCAGCGAGGCCCATGCAATTTTTCAGTAAAGAAGGCAACAGGTTTACCTCCTTGAATTAGCACTCCTCCAATGCCAATGCCGCTCGCGTCACATTCAAGCTCGAAGGTCTTCTCAAAATCAGGAAGTTGCAGCAATGGTGCTTGTGTGAGCTTCGACTTGAGAACATCAAAAGCTTGTTGTTGTGCTGGTCCCCATCGAAACGACACTCCATGCTTTGTCAACTCGTGGAGAGGTGCCGCAATGGTGCTGAAATCCCGCACGAAACGCCGGTAGAAACCTGCGAGACCAAGAAAATTCCGAACCTGTGTGACCGTAGTCGGAAGTGGCCAGCTCGTGGTGGCAACAATCTTTGCCTCGTCCACCTCAATGCCCTGCGAAGTAACAACATACCCAAGAAAAGACACAGGATCGGTGCAAAAGGTGCACTTCTCAAGGTTACCATATAAACGTGCATCGCGCAAGACATTAAAAACAGCACGCAAATGTTCAAGATGCTCATCATATGACTTGCTGTAAATAAGGATATCATCAAAGTAAACCACCACAAATTTACCAATGAAAGCACGTAAAACCTCATTCATCAACCTCATGAAAGTGCTGGGCGCATTAGTTAAACCAAATGGCATGACTAACCATTCATAAACTCCGAATTTAGTTTTAAAAGCAGTTTTCCATTCATCACCTAAAGCCATACAAATCTGATGATACCCACTACGCAAATCAATCTTGGAGAAACTAACATAACCACTCAACTCATCAAGCATGTCATCCAATCTAGGAATAGGATAGCGATAACGAATGGTAATGTTATTGATGGCTCTACAATCAACACACATGCGCCAAGTGCCATCTTTTTTTGGAACCAAAAGAAAAGGAACAAAACAAAGACTAAGACTCTCACGAATGTATCCACGGTCCAGAAGATCTTGGACTTGTCGCTGAATTTCCTTAGTCTCGTCGGTGTTGGTCCTGTAGGCAGCACAGTTTGGCAAGCTCGCCCCTGGAACCAAATCAATCTTGTGCTCAATGCCTCGCACAGGTGGTAATCCAGGGGGTATCTCCGATGGAAAAACATCCATATATTCCTGCAAAAGGTTAGCAACAGCAGGTGGTAAGACAATGGATGTATCCTCAATGGAATATAAAGCATGTTTGCACACTAAAGCATAGCAAGTTCCATTAGAGGCATATAAATCATCAATATCAGATTTAGTTGCAAGCAAAATAGGATTTTTCAACTTAATAGGTTGCTGAATTTCAGAATTGAAAACACCCTTTTGCTTAGCATTATTCTTTTTCTCCTACTCAAATTGTACAATTTCATTGGGACTCATAGGAAGCAACACAATTTTCTTGCCCTTATGCATGAGAGTATACTTATTAGATCGACCATGGTGAATAGCATCAGTATCAAACTCCCAAGGACGTCCCAACAAAAGAGAACAAGCATCCATAGGTACCACATCAAAATCAGCAAAATCATAATAAGAACCAATGGAAAAATGTATCCTTGCTGTTTGTGTTACCTTAACCTTACCATTGTTGTTAAACCATTGAATGTGATAAGGGTGGGGATGCTCCCGTGTAGTCAAGCCAAGCTTCTTGACCACCTCAACATTCACCAAACTGTTGCAGCTACCACCATCAATGATGGTATGTACACGGCAATCCTTGACGACGAGAAACATGTTGAAAAGGTTGTCGTCCTCTCGAACCATGGCACTCAAAGCTCACTGCACAATCAAAGTCCTATAGTTGTTTGTCGCAGATGTACCAAGAACCTCCTCAGCACCATCATCCAAACCTGAAATGTTAGTTGCAATAATATTTTCATCTTCAATATTAGAAGCACTAATATAACCACCATCAGCAGTGGCAATGATCGCCCGTTTGCTGGGGAAATCTCATTGCATATGGCCAAGGCCCTGGCAGCGGTGGCACTTGATGTCGGAGCTGCAACTTGTCGAAGTGTTGGGTGCAGTCGCCTTTGCTGCAACACCTGGAGGCATCTGGGACTTGCTATTATCTTGTCCCCGTGATGTAGAAGGTGTGATTCTGCTGCATACAACACCCGTGGAGGGTGGTGTAGAAGCACGTATGCTCGAGGAGGGCGCTTCTTTGAATGGCACCGGAAATTGTCGTGGCGTGTAGGTGTTGTTCCGCCGCTGCTGTTGGCGACCCTGCACTTCTTTTTCTGCTAATATAGCAAGTTGAAATAAACGTTGAATAGAATGATATTCCTTGTAGTCAACTATGTCCTGGATCTCACGCCGCAAGCCCCCATAAAACCTAACAATTTGGTCTTCCTGATCCTTAACTACCCCACAACGAAGCATACCTTTCTGCAACTCTTGGTAGTACTCTTGGACAGTCATGTCACCCTGATCAAAGCATTGCAATTTCTTAAGAAGATCACGTCTATATGAAGGAGGAACAAACCTATCGCGCATCTCTTCTTTTAACGCAGCCCATGTCTATGGTGCATTACGTGTATTGACAAGTTCATTCCACCAAATTATAGAAAAATCTTTAAACTCACTAGTGCCTTGTCTAACTCTATGTCGCTCAGGAACAAGATGAGAGCTAAATTTTTGTTCTACCATCATCTCCCAATCCAAGTAAGTCTCAGCATCATAATATCCATAAAATGTTGGAATATAAAACTTAATCTTAGCATAAGGATCATTATCTTGTTCAGGGGCATGAGGACGAGGTCTACCTCCCATACCTTGACGATTTCGTCGAGGGTGAGCATGTGCATCACCATCAAGGATGATAGAGGGTGTAGCTTGTTTGGGAAGACGAGTCTCCATCTCGTCCAATCGTGTGGTCAGACCAGCAACACTTGTATGGAGCCTCTGAATGGTGGCTGTTGTAGTGGTCTGGTAATTGTTGAAAGCTTCGGTCATTGCCCGCATCATGTCCTTTAGTTCCATATGGGACACACACTCATTATCATCCGGAGGTGTAGAACCAGATGTCTTATCCATAGGCTTCTTTCCTGTCATTGTTAGTACAAAACAGAAACAAAGACAAAAATATCATGAAGAACCCTATTACTACGCTCTCCGAAGTGGGTGGAAAATCGATCAGTAAGATGCGTCTTACCCCGCTCTTACAAGTTTCTTACCAGCAGGTGGCCAACGGTGACTGGTGTGAAGAAAGCAGAGAGTGGGTGTGATTGCAAAGGTTACCTGTTCTGCTCGAGAGAAGGTGGAGCTTGGAAGGCTCAAATGCAGTATATGTATGTGGCACACAAGTTAGTAACAGATAGCAATGCTGAATAAGTGCCCAAAGAATTTCACCTAGTTGCTGGCCTAAGAATGTATTAGAACAGTTGTGGCAACAAGCAAGGACAAGGATGAATGATGATGAACAACAAGGATAATATCAGCAAGTATCCAGCACTCACACAGAAATAGCACAACTAGAAAACCCCTTAGCCTCCTGTTTTTGTCTTGAAGCACTAGCAGAAATCAAAATCTTTTTTTTTCTCTTTATTTTTTGGATATTTTTTCTCAACCAGGGGTACAAGAATAGAAACAGCACCAAGTATTAGCTCAAACCGATGAAAGATGAGATCGGCACAAATTCAGGAGCGATTGGAAAAAAACTGGTGCTGGAACTTCAGAGTTCGAAATGAGGGCCTTCTTAATTTCTTTTTTTTTAATTTTTTTTAAAATGCAGTATGTTGACTTTTTCGAGACCTTTCTGGGAAAAAAATGCGCCTCAATCAGAGTTACGAGCAAAAAGTTATGCCCGTTTTAAGGAGGATACCCCGAATCAGGTTTTGGTGGTGGCGGAAACTGCAACAGAAACGAATCGGTGGATGGAAATTTTTTGTAGATTGGTTTTTTATAGATGGCAGAGGATGGAAGAAACAAAACTGAACCAAAACAAATCTAAACCAGCAACCAGACTCAACCTAGGACACGAACTCAGAACTACGGACTCCGAAACTAAATTGTGCAAAAGGTTGAGCGGGGGTTGTAGGTCAGGGAAACTAAAATTTTTTTTGTGGCTTTTTATGGACGATAGGACTGAAACAAAATAAATCTAAAGGGCACACAAGTATACCTCACGGTGAACCTGGAAATCTGATACCAATTGATAGGAGGATGAGTCCCGATCTTTCGAGACGTAGGGTAAACTTAATTGGGTGGAGATCTCGACGTTGATGATCCAAGGCTCCGAACGAACGAAACCCCGCAATCACTACACCACTGCTCCATTGGTTATCACCCGTGTCACACAAATGACCTCGCCATGAAGGCTTATCCCTGCAAGCGCAATCAAGAACACAAGCAAGAATAGAGAAGTTGCAATCAAAACTGAATTGATCATGAATTTGGTGTCTCACAACCAATGATTGATGACACTGCTCAATGACAGATTGTAATTAAGCAAAACCCGCCCTAATGTGGTGACGGCTGCTGTATAAAAAGGAGTTTAGGGTCGTGCAAGACCCCTGGACGCAACCCTAATGGGCTTCCACACGATACACGGGCCAGCAGCCCAAAAGGCGGTGGCGCAGCACCGGACAGATTCTGGATGCCCACATGTTTTGCTGATTCCCATCAACTTAGAAGGAATTTTGAGGTGTTGCTGGTTCCATTGGAAGCTTTATGAAATCATGGTTCCAACCATATATAGAACGTCCAAATCCGACTCCATATGTGTCCGGGACGTCAGTTTTGGTGAAGGCAGCTCCTGGAACACGAGGTGGAGTCGAAGTCGAGTTGTACTTGGGCTCGTCCTTGGTGTGCACGTCCTATCTCCTCCTCCTTGACTCCTTGTACTCCTCCCAGCCCTTGCTGGTCCTCTCCATTGTTCCTAATCAGTAAAACATGCATGGAAACAAGCGTAAGTTCTGAAAAACAATTGACAAGGTTAGAATGTACCTGGAGATCCAATTGTCGTCCACGTGCTCTAGTGATTGGTCCTTGCATTGTATGCAAAGGAGAGATGTCCTCATCAAAGTGAGCCTCATCAAAGATTTTTTCTGCAACTCTGGGTTACGGGGTACGACAATCCGGTCCTTGAACCATAGGACGCCGTCTCCGTCTTTCCGGAAACACTTCAGCTCCCCACTGTCTACACATCCCTGCAAATGCGACATGCCCTTGTCATGTTTCTGAGCTGCCGCTATCTCTTCATGGATGGTGGGGATCAAAGCTAAGTTGTATAGAGCTCCATGTGGAATCACATGCAATGGTGGCTCGCCCTCTTCCAACGGTGTGATGGTCAGATTGTTGACGTGTGACTTGCAACTCAGCGCATCCGCCACTACGTTTGCCTTGCCGGGGTGATAATGGATCTCTATTTCGTAATCCTTTATCATCTCTAACCATCTTTGCTGCCTCATGTTCAGATCTTTCTGAGTGAATATGTACTTGAGGCTTTTGTGGTCGGTATATAAATGCACGAGGTTACCAGGTAGGTAATGCCTCCACATTTTGAGTGTGAGTGCCACGGCAGCGAGCTTCAAGTCATGAGTTGGATAATTTTACTCATGGTTCCTGAGCTACCGCGATCCATACGTGACCACCCTTCGGTCTTGCATCAGCACACATCCAAGCCCAATGCCGGATGCATCGCAGTACACATCGAACTGTTTTGTTCGTCTGGCTGCGCCAAAACCGGTGCTGATGTTAAGTGCTTCACTAATGCCTTGAATTCTGCTTCACATGCTGGACTCCAAAATATTTGATAGCCTTCTTCAGCAGCTCGTTCTTAGGCTTGGCAATCTTCAAGAAGTTCGGAATGAACCTTAGATAATATCCCGCGAGTCCGAGGAAACTCCGTACCTCGTGAACAGTTCTCGGGGACTTCCAATTGAGCACTTGTGTGATCTTACTCGGGTCTACAGCGATGCCCTCCGCTGAGATAATATGCCCGAGAAAAGGCACTTGCGATATCCAGAATTCGCACTTGCTGAATTTCACGTATAGTTTGTGATCCCGCAGCCTTTGCAAGACTATACGCAGATGCTTCGTGTGTTCTTCCTCCGACTTGGAATATACCAATATGTCATCGATGAAGAGCACGAAAAACTTGTCCAGCTCCGGCATGAATGCCGAGTTCATAAATACATGAAGTGAGCTGGAGTGTTGGTGAGGCCGAAGGACATGACCAGGTACTCATAAAGTCTGTACCTCGTCAAGAAAGCCGTCTTCGGAATATCCTCAGCCCGTATCTTAATCTGATGGTACCCGGATATTAAGTCCATCTTGGAAAAGATCTTGGCTTCGACCAACTGATCAAACAACATGTCGATCTGTGGCAATGGTTACTTGTTCTTGATGGTCATGGCGTTTAGTGGACGATAGTCCATGCAAAGCCGCAACGTCTCATCCTTCTTCTTCACAAATAATGCCGAACAGCCCCATGGCGAGGAGCTCGGCCTAATAAAACCCTTCTCCAGCAGGTCCGTCAACTACATTTTCAATTCTGCTAATTCCTTTGGCGCCATCTTGTACGGCCTTCGGGATATTGGCATAGTTCCCAGTGCAAGTTCAATCTTGAACTCCACCTCTCGGTCGGGCGGCATCCCCGGCAAATCATCCGGGAACACATCAGGGAACTCACGGACTACTGGAATATCTTCCAATCTGATGGTGGTGGATTGGTATACACTTGGAAGTTTTATTTTCAGACTGTCCAGAAATAATGTGTGACACCCTAAATTCTGTGAAAACCACGGAACCGAGAACTGATGCATATGTGTGCCCAGGATGTTCATCACACATATACACATCATCCACAAACTGAATTTCAGAATATATATAACCAAAAATAACAGAGTTTATTACAATGTTTCATGAGTCTTGGACTCATGCTAACAGCGGAAGTCTTGATCTGACAGCGGAAGTCTTCTAACTTATGCGGAAGCAATCTAAGCAGCAGCAGCAGCTCCATCTCTGCTCCATCCCCACAGGCAAGTTGAGGACAGATTACTCGCCTAAGGCTCCACTTGGTCTTCATAATAATCTTCTCCTGTAGATGATGATGAAGTAATAATGCAAGTTTGAGTACAATGATGTACTCAGCAAGTGCGGAAAATATGATATGTAGATCATAACAAGGTAGGTATAAAAAGGCTCATTGCAGAAAGCAAAGTTTATTTCTCAAAACCTCGACAAAACAGCAACTCAGCTTTAAGTGAATGTAATCCCAATATGTATTAAAATACACCCATACCTCCATTATGTTCATCACTTTCCATGTCTCAACCAGACAAGAATCTTTTCATTTTTGCTCACGAATACCTTCTCGTATTTGCTACCATCTCGTATTCGCTACCATTTCATCACATAAACAATTCCGTCTCACAAGGAGACCAATCTTGTTGCCATGACTCAACAGTCATGCAACCAAATCTAATCACCCGGACTCAACAGTACGAAAGACAAATCATAACTAAAAACCATAACCACTAACCATCCCAACTAATCTTGGAAGTTGGCCCGGCGCTCGTGACCGTAAGCTCGGCTATCATGATAGTTTTAGACTCTGCAGAGTTTGTACCACTTTAACCACAAGTATGTGATTTTGTCACCTGTCGGCGACTGCAGAACCTCCATTATACCAATACACAACCGTCGGTGTATGGCCAAGAGATCACAAAATAGCCTTTACAAAGGGGCTACTAGATGTATGGACTCACTAAGGTTTCACCGGCAGGCTAGAATCTCTAATTCTCCCAACCATGGGCCCCCTCTTGTGCCATGCAGTTCCCAGGGCAGTCCTCACCCGACTCCCATTCCCCGCGCCTTCCACGGTCCATAACAATCTAGTAACTTACCTGATTAGTCAGCTAAGCCGCACCCATACTTGGCCTTGTGGTGGCACTGTTATCCTTGCATGTGCTCGCATGAACCGGTCCTTAGATATACGGCAAGTAACCACCATCTCAGGCTACCTCATTCACAAACCAAGGCTTGCCTAGATCTCCCTCCGATTCATGTTCATTAACAACATCAGTTTCTTATTATCATTACGAGTGCAGTTAGCTGGACACATTTATTTCACCTCCCAATCCTATGGACATAGCGAAGCATAAAAGCAAAAACCATACCCAACTCATAAACTTCCCTGGTGACAAGGGTGGTTTAACCAAAACTAGTAAACTCCTATAAAAGGGTTTCCCATCATGTTTGACTCAGCACCCACACCTTTTCGCAAACAAAACAGTTTTCCAAAACATAGGATCAATATGGTCAAGGGGCACTTGCCTTGTTCTGGCTGTTCCGGTTGCTAAAAATCTTGTTGTTGTAGTCCGTCGTAGGTAGCTCTCTGAGCTTGTCCTTATATACACGATCACGCACATACAAAATTCTCAACAATCAATATCACGCACAAACTTTAACTAGATGCGATGATGCATATGCATGCTATCCTATGATCAGTTTCTATTAGATCAGTTTGTACGTGTTCTTGCATGGTTTGCATGGGTTTTACGATAAACAGAGGTGTTCGGATCATATGTGGACGTGGCGATGATCTTGACTCTAGATCAAACCGATCAACACGTGATCTGTCCATGAAAAAGCTTCTGTTCGAAAGGAATCAAAGAACAGATACAAAGAGAACGCGATGATGTCGTAAGGTGGTATTGGAGACCTACCTTATGTTCTTCTTAGTTTCGGGGTCCTTCTCCTATCAGACAGACCGTTGGGGCTCTCTTCCGGGTATCTCTCTCGACCGAACTCCGGCAAAGGGTTTACTCGGCGAGCTGGGGCTAGGACTCTAAGTTGTCGGCTCAGGAGGTGGAAAAGAAGTTCATGGTTTCGGCCAAAGGTTCTGGGTTCTATTTATAATCAGGAGGAGAAGAGTCCTAATCTGATTGTATTTCAAATAAGAGTCCTATTCAAATTGTCGTTGAATCTTAACAACTTATCTTTAGTTGATTTGGTGCGGTAACATTGTGGAATTTATGTCGGTTTCCTCCCGTACCCGTATTCCAACGCGTACAGAAGCAAAAACCGCTCCAGAACTCGTTACATTTGCAGTGATGAGCTCCGGAAGCTCCACGTGTCCATCAGGGGCCTGGTCTCCCCTTTCTGCAATGACGAGCTCCGGTTGTGCCGTGTGTCAAGCGAGCGAGACCTCCCTCTTTCACAGAGGCAGGCTCCGCGCGCGCCACGTATCCTGGCGGGTCGGGACCTCCTCTGTATTCAGCGATGTGCTCCGCGCACGCCACGTGTCAGCGCCGGACCTCCTCTCTCTTCGGAGCTTACTCTGGGTGTGCCATGTGTCCTAACAGCGCCAGACTTCCTTTCTTCTCAGGGACGAGCTCTGAGGTTGACACGTGTCCAACAATGATGGACCTCCCGGAGATAAGCTCCGGAGGTGACATGTGTCCAATAGGACCGGACCTCTCGGAGGTGAGCTCCAGGATCGACACGTATCCCGCGCGACTGGTACTCTGTTTTCCCCGGTGACTAGCTCCGAAGGTGACACGTGTCCTATGGGACTGGCCTCGCATCTCCGCAGAGGCTAGCTCCAGGGCAACACGTGTCCCACGGGGTCGGACCTTTCCCCATTTGCGGGGATGAGCTCCGGACACGCCACGTGGCCAGCGGCCTGCGGAAAATGTCTACGGCGCTCTAGGCGAACTGGAATTGGCTCCTTTTTTGGTATCTTTTGATTCTTCTCTGTTTCAATCTTATAAAAATGTTTATGAAACATGAATATATGCAGAAATAAAAAAATGAGGGTGTCACAAATCTACCCCCCTTAAATTGAATCTCGCCCTCGAGATTCGATAGTAGAGAATAAATGAGGGAATTCTATCTTGAGGTCTTCTTCACGCTCCCATGTGGCTTCAGCTTCGGTGTGATGGCTCCATTGTACCTTGCACCATCGGATCACTTTGTTCCTCGTGACCCTTTCCTTTACGTCCAAAATTCGGACAGGGTGCTCTGCGTAGGTCAGATCCTCTTGAAGTTCAAGTTTATCCATCGGTACTTTCTATTCTGGTATCCTCAAGCACTTCTTGAGCTGGGATACATGAAACACGTCATGTACGTCGGAGAGGTGCGTTGGGAGCCCTAGTTGATAGGCTACTTCTCCTCGCTTGTCCAAATTCTTAAATGGCCCGGTGTAGCGAGGTGCTAGCTTGCCTTTGACGTTGAAACATCGTTGGCCACGGATAGGCGATACCTTAAGGTATACGAAGTCTCCTACTTCGAAAGTCAACTTCCTTCGCCTATTGTCCGCATAGCCATTCTGTCGTGACTGAGCAGCCTTTAAGTTCTCCCATATCGTTTGGACTTGCTTCTCAGCCTCTTGTAGCACTTCGGGTCCAAACACCTGGTTCTCTCCGGTCTTGTTCCAAAACAGCGGCGTTCTACACCGTCTACCGTACAATGCTTCGAAAGGCGGCATCTTCAAGCTACCTTGATAGCTGTTGTTATAGGAGAATTCGGCGTACGGTAAACTCCTATCCCAACTACGCCCTGTTTCAAGGCGCAAGCTCTCAACATGTCCTCCAAAATTTGGTTTGTCCTTTCGGTTTGTCCATCGGTTTGTGGGTGATAGGCGGAGCTAAAATCCAGTCGTGTACCCATAGCTTTCTGCAGCTTTCTCAATAATCTAGAGGTAAACTGAGAACCTCGATCTAAGACTATCCTCCTCGGGACTCCATGACGGCACACCAAATGCTCCATGTACAACTCGGCTAATTGTGCAACGTTGTACTTCGCCCTTACAGGGAGAAAATGGGCTGTTTTCGTCAATCGGTCCACGATAACCCAGATGGAGTCGTAACCCAACTGAGTATGTGGCAATCCGACGATGAAATCCATACTGATGTCTTCCCACTTCCACTCGGGTATCTTCATGGGTTGTAACAATCCAGCGGGTCTTTGATGTTCGGCCTTCTCCCGTTTGCATGTGTCGCATAGGGCAACGTACTCGGCTATGTCCCTTTTCATACCATCCCACCAATAACAAGTCTTCAGGTCCTTGAACATTTTGGTACTTCCGGGATGTATGGAATAAGGTGAATCATGTGCCTCTTTTAATATCATGTCGTGGATGTGCTTCACGTTAGGCACACAAATCCTTCTTCCTAGCCAAAGCGTACCCTTCTCATCTTCCTTGAAATCCTTCTCTATTCCTTGTCGGATCCTTTCCTTGATTTCCTTGATCTCCTCATCCGTTGCTTGGCCACCTCTTATCTCTTTCTCCAATGAAGAATGGAGTTCAATCACTTCCATCTTGTTCAAGAATCCGAGGTGTAACTGTTCGAACTCTTTGAGTAGTTCGGGTGGTAGCTCCCGAGCCGTGAGTTGGTGACATGCTCCCTTCCGGCTCAATGCATCAGCTACTACATTGGCCCTTAAAGGGTGGTAGTTGATTCCAACATTGTAATCCTTGATGAGTTCCAACCATCGACGTTACCTCAAATTCAAGTCCGTTTGTGTAAATATGTACTTGAGGCTTTTATGATCCGTATAGATCTCACATCGATGACCAAGGATATAATGTCTCCAAATCTTCAATGCATGCACCACTGCTGCTAGCTCCAAGTCATGTGTAGGATAATTAAGCTCGTGCTTCTTTAATTGTCATGAGGCACAGGCTACCACTTGTCCTTCTTGCTTGAGCACACATCCGAGCCTTTGTCTTGATGCGTCACAATATATGTCGAAGCTCTTGCCTACGTCTGGCAATACCAAAACTGGTGTTGTGGTTAGCCTTTTGTTGAGTTCCTCAAAGCTCTCTTGGCACGCTGATGTCCACTAGAACGCTTTTCCCTTTGTTAGCAACTCCATCATATGTTTTGCTATCTTAGAGAAGTCCTTGATGAAGCGTTGGTAGTATCCAGCCATCCCAAGAAAACTCCGAATGTCTTTCACGTTTTGCGGTTGGTTCCACTTCAGAACATCTCCCACATTTCCGGGATCAACCGATACTCCATCCTCGGAGATAATGTGGCCTAGGAACGATATCTCCTTTAGCCAAAATTGACACTTGTTAAGCTTGGCATACAATTGATGCTCACGCATTTTATGCAAGGTTAATCTTAAATGTTCTTCATGCTCCTCCTCACTTTTTGAATACCACCATAATGTCGTCGATGAAAACCACGACGAACTTATCCAAGTACTATATGACACCCTTGTTCATAAGGTACATGAAGTATGCGGGTGCATTTGTTAACCCAAAAGACATGACGGTATATTCATACGAACCATACCGTGTCCGAAAGGCAGTCTTGGGTATATCAGAGGGCTTAATTTTCAGCTGGAAGTATCCCGACCAAAGATCAATCTTGGAGAACACTCGGGCTCCTTTCATTTGGTCGAATAGGTCTTCTATACGGGGCAGAGGGTATTTGTTCTTCATTGTCACCTCATTGAGAGACCTATAGTCCACGCACATCCTTTGGGTCCTATCCTTCTTGTCTACGAAGAGCACGGGGGCTCCCCATAGTGACGAGCTTGGACGTATAAAACCCTTCTCCAACTTCTCTTGAATTTGCTTCTTGAGTTCCACTAGTTCATTGGTGGGCATCCTTTAGGGACTCTTTGCTATGGGTGCAGTTCCGGGTACCAAATCAATGGCAAACTCAATGTCCCGGTCAGGTGGCATACCTGGAAGCTCTTCTGGAAACACGTCCGAGAATTCCTGAACCACTGGAATGCTGTCCAACGTTGCTCCTTCGACGTGGTTCAAACATGCCTTATTGGTTGTTTGATGGGCTGATTTAAACTCGATACAAATACCGTGCTCATTTGTCAACTGCACGTTCCTCTCAGCGCATTGGATTACTCTGTTGTGCTGGCTTAACCAGTCCATCCCGAGTATTATGTCAAGCACTTGGGAATCCAAGACAATGAGGGTGGCAAGGAAGTCTACCCCCTTATTTTAAGGCTTACTTTCAGACATACTATATTAGTCTTCATCTCTCCACCATGAGAATTAACTAACATAGCACATTTTAAGTGTGATATGGGTAGATTATGCTTGGCAACATACTTGAATGATACGAAGGAATGTGATGCTCCAGAATCAAATAAAATGGTGGCTGGGTTGGAAATGGCAAGGAACATACAAATTACGACGTCCTCAGCCTGTTGTGCTTCCTCAGCAGGGACATGGTTCACGTTTCCGCGAGCATAGTACTGCTGTCCACGGTTTCCTTGATTGTCTCCTCCGTTCGGTCGCGGGTTCTGCTTGGGCACGTTTCCTTGCTGTCCAGGACCTCTCCTCGGGCACTGGCTCGCAAAGTGTCATGTTTCCCCGCATGCAAAGCATGCCCTGTTGCCCACGGCAGCAGGTACTTTGGGGCGGGGGTTTTGAACAGGAGCGCCCATGTTGGGTCGGGGCACAGGAGGCAAAGGCACACGAGGTGCTTGTGCAACAGGTCGTTGCTGTGGTGGCTGACTAGGGCCGTATGCAGGAGCGGTCGATCCATACTGCGGTGCAGATGGGGGCATGTACCGAGGTCGTACGTTGCTCCCTTGTAGCTGGTATGGCATCTTCCTCTTGCCCTCTCGCTCGATCTCTCGGATCTTGCTTTCAACCACTATAGCCTTGTCAACTAGCTTCTAGAAGCTCGCGTAGTCATTGTTGAGGAGATGAACCTGGATCTCATTGTTCAACCCTCTCATGAATAGGTACTGCTTCCGTTGGTCCGAGTTGACATCTTCGGGGGCGTACCGGGACAGTTGCGTGAACTTGTTGAGATACTCATTCACGCTTCTCTGTCCTTGGCGGAGACCTTCGAACTCCTGTCTCTTGAGCATCATTACACCAGCAAGTAATGAGAGCGGAAACTCTCCTTGAACTCAGTCCAAGTGATCATCTCCGGGTCGACATGAGCATTGCATAGGGCAACCCACCAGTAAGGGGCAGCTCCGATGAGTTGGTGCGACGCAAAAAGAACCTTCTCTCGATCATTGCACTGCACTATGGCAAGCTTCTTCTCCATGGATTTCAACCAGTCGTCGGCCTCCATGGTGTCGTTAGCTTGAGCAAAGGTGGGTGGTCGAGTCCTCATGAACTCTCCCAGTCTGTTATGAGCCGGCAGTGGTGGCGGTGGTGGTGGCGGTGGTGTCGGAACGGGGTTGTTGTTGTTGGCTTGCAACTGACCCAAAGTTTGGATCATGGTTTGCATAAGTTGATTCTGCATGGCCATCAAACCGTTCCAGGTTGTTCTCACCAGCTCCGGGGTTAACAGGAACTTCATCGTGGCCATCCTCTTGGTTGCCATGGACGTTCCTTCCTTGGCGGCCGGCGTTTCCTCTCACCATCTGTGAGAGAGAACAAAATAGAATAGAGGCTAGAAGATTAGATGGATCTCCCTAACTATATGCATCAAGGTGGATTGGACTATATGTATTAGCCCATATGAGGATGTGAACAAGTGCCGAGGCATCTCACACCTCCTTTCTACTTATGTGTGGGTACGGACAACGCTTGAACGTCCCACAACTCACACACAATCACAACAATCATCACAAGAGCTCACACAACTCCTATTCAAGTCTTTTATTCAATGGGGGTCCTATATGGCTTAGGGTGATGCCAATCTGTGATCCAACTACGGCTTCTCCTCGGTTTGCATCCTATATCAAGGTAGTTCCGATGCCAATCTATGCATCCTAGGTTTGCATCCTATGGTCAGCGTGGCTCAGCTACCAAATCTGTGACTAGGCATGGCGGTTTCAATATCAATCTGTGACCTATCTAGGTTGTGTGATCTTCGATTAACCCGTGGCAGGTTGATTCCAATCTGTGCCTGATACCAACTTGTGACTTCTATCTAACCGTAACCTACCATCAACCCGTGGCTCTAATACCAATCTGTGACGCTCTCAATTCTGTGGAAAAACCAAGGAACCGAGAACTGATGCATATGTGTGCCCAAGATGTTAATCACACATATACACATCATCCGCAAATTGAATTTCAAAATATATAACCATGAATAACAGAGTTTATTACAATGTTTCATGAGTCTTGGACTCATGCTAACAGCGGAAGTCTTGAACTAACAGCGGAAGTCTTCTAACTAATGCGGAAGCAATCTAAGCAGCAGCAGCTCCATCTCTGCTCCATCCCCACAGGCAAGTTGAGGACAGATTACTCGCCTAAGGCTCCACTTGGTCTTCATAATAATCTTCTCCTGTAGCTGATGAAGTAATAATGCAAGTTTGAGTACAATGATTTACTCAGCAAGTGCGGAAAATACGATATGTAGCTCACAACAAGGTAGGTATAAAAAGGCTCATTGCAGAAAGCAAAGTTTATTTCTCAAAACCTCGACAAAACTGCAACTCAGCTTTAAGTGAATGTAATCCCAATATCTATTAAAATACCAACATACCTCCATTATGTTCATCACTTTCCATGTCTCAACCAAACATTAATCTTTTCATCTTTGCTCACGAATACCTTCTCGTATCCGCTACCATCTCACGAATACCATCTCGTATTCGCTACCATTTCATCACATAAACAATTCCGTCTCACACCGAGACTAATCTCGTTGCCATGACTCAACAGTCATGCAACCAAATCTTATCACCCGGACTCAACAGTCCGAAAGACAAATCATAACCAAAAACCATAACATGTAACCATCCCAACTAGTCATGGAAGTTGGCTAGGCGCTCGTGACCGTAAGCTCTGCTATCATGATAGTTTTAGACTCTGCAGAGTTTGTACCACTTTACCCACAAGTTTGTGATTTCGTCACCCGTCGGCGACTGCAGAACCTCCATTATACCAATACACAACCGTCAGTGTATGGCCAAGAGATCACAAAATAGCCTTTACAAAGGGGCTACTAAATGTATGGACTCACTAAGGTTTCACCGGCAGGCTAGAATCTTCAATTCTTCCACCCACGGGCCCCCTCTTGTGCCATGCAGTTCCCAGGACAGTCCTCACTCGACTCCCATTCCCCGCGCCTTCCACGGTCCATAACAATCTAGTAACTTACCTAATTAGTCAGCTAAGCCGCACCCATACTTGGCCTTGTGGTGGCACTGTTATCCTGGTATGTGCTCGCATGAACCGGTCTTTAGATATACGGCAAGTAACCACCATCTTAGGCTACCTCATTCACAAACCCAGGCTTGCCTAGATCTCCTTCCGATCCATGTTCATTAACAACATCAGTTTTTTATTATCATTACGAGTGCAGTTAGCTGGACACATCTATTTTGCCTCCCAATTCAATGGACTTAGCGAAGCATAAAAGCAAAAACCATACCCAACTCATAAACTTCCCTGGCGACAAGGGTGGTTTAACCAAAACTAGTAAACTCCTATAAAAGGGTTTCCCATCATGTTTGACTCAGCACCCATACCTTTTCGCAAACAAAACAGTTCTCCAAAACATAGGATCAATATGGTCAAGGGGCACTTGCCTTGTTCTGGCTGTTCCGGTTGCTCAAAATCTTGTTGTTGTAGTCCGTCGTAGGTTGCTCCCTGAGCTTGTCCTTCTATACACGATCACGCACATACAAAATTCATAACAATCAATATCATGCACATACCTTAACTAGATGCGATGATGCATATGCATGCTATCCTATGATCAGTTTCTATTAGATCAGTTTGTACGTGTTCTTGCATGGTTTGCATGGGTCTTACGATGAACATAGGTGTTCGGATCATATGTGGACGTGGCGATGATCTTGGCTCTAGATCAAACCGATCAACACGTGATCTGTCCACGAAAAAGCTTCTGTTCGAAAGGAATCAAAGAACAGATGCAAAGAAAACGCGATGATGTCGTAAGATGGTATTGGAGACCTACCTTATGTTCTTCTTAGTCTCGGGGTCCTTCTCCTATCAGACAGACCGTTGGGGCTCTCTTCCAGCGATCTCTCTCGACCGAACTCTGGCGAAGGGTTTACTCGGCGAGCTGGGGCTAGGGCTCTAAGTTGTCGGCTCAGGAGGTGGAAAAGAAATTTGTGGTTTCGGCCAAAGGTTCTGGGTTCTATTTATAATCAGGAGGAGAAGAGTCCTAATGTGACACCCTCATCTCAGGTGTCAGCATATGTTCATGTTTTATGAAGAGGAAACATTTTAAGAAAAGAAGGAACAGAGAAAAATATCAAAAGGATAGCCAATAAGAGCTGAATCACGCTCTCAGAAAGCGCCGAAGACAACTTACCGCGGCCGCTGGCCACGTGGTGTGTTCGTAGCTCGTCCCTGTGATGTGGGGAGAGGTCCACCGCTAAAATAGCTACGTGACAGGTTTGGGACTCATCTCCGCGAAAGGGGAGAGGTCCGACCCTGGGGGACACGTGTTGCTCTCGGAGCTTTCCTCTGCGGAAGAAGCAAAGGCATTTCCGCAGGACACATGTCACCTTCGGAGCTAGTTGTCACGGAAATCAGAGGACCAGTTGCACGGGATACTTGTCGGTCTTGGAGCTCACCTCTGAGAGGTCCGGTTCTATCGGACACGTGTCGCCACCGGAGCTTATCTCCAGGAGGTCTGTCGCTGCTGGACATGTGTCGACCTCGGGGCATGTCCCTGAAGAAAGAAGAGAGGAAAGACCGGCGCCAACACGTGGCGTGCGCGGAGCTCACCTCAAAGGAGGGGGAGGTCTCGCTCGATTGACACACGGCACAACCGGAACTCGTCTCTGCGGAGAAGGAGATACCAGGCCCCGAAAGGACACGTAGAGCCTCCGGAGCTCATCGCCGCGAAGGTAACGAGTTCTGGAGCGGCTGTTACGCCTAAGAATACCGGTACGTAAAGGAAACCGACCTGAATTCCACAACGTTACCGCACCAAATCAACTAAAGATAAGATGATAGGATCCAACGACGATCTGAATAAGACTTTTATTCGGGATACAATCAGATTAGGACTCTTCTCTTCCCGATTATAAATAGAACCCAGAACCTCTGGCCGAAACCACAAACTTCTTTTCCAACTCCTGAGCCGACGACTTAGAGCCCTAGCCCCAACTCGCCGAGAAAGCCATCGCCGGAGCGCGGCAAGGAAGATCACCGGAGGAAAGCCCAGCGGTCTAAGGAGGACCTCGAAGACCGAGAGGAACGTAAGGTAGGCCCCAATACCACCTTACGATATCGTTGTGTTTTCTTTGGATCTGTTCTTTGATTCCTTTCGAACAGAAGCCTTCTCGTGGATAGATCACTTGATGATCAGGTTGATCTAAAGACAAGATCATTGCCACGTCCACCTTTGATCCGAACACCTCTGTCCATGCAAGCCATGCAAGAACACACCAATCTAATAAAAATCATAGGATAGCATGCATATGCATCATCGCATCTAGTTTAAGGTTTGTGCATGATATTGATTGCTGTGAATCTTGTATGCACGTGATCCTACCTAGCAGGACAAGCTCAGGGAGCTGTCAACGAAGAACTGCAGCAACCAGGTTTTGAGATCCAAGAACAACCGGAACCGCAAGAACAAGGCAAGTGCTCCTTGACCATATTGATCCTGTGATATGGGTAAAACTGTTTTGTTTTGCGAAAAGGTGTGCGTACTGAGTCAAACATAATGGGAAACCCTTTTATAGGAGTTTATCAGCTTTGGTTAAACCACCCTTGTCGCCAGGGAAGTTTATGAGTCGGGTATGGTTTTTGCTTTAAGCTTCGCTGAGTCCATGGGATTGGGAAGTGAGATAGATGTGTCTAGCTAACTGCACTCGTAATGATAATGAGGAACTGATGTTAATAATGAACATGGATCGGAGGGAGATCTAGGCAAGACTGGGTTTGTGAATGAGGTAGCATGAGATGGTGGTTTACTTGCCATAGATCTAAGGATAACAGTGCCACCACAAGGCCAAGTATGGGTGCGGCTTAGCTGAGTAATTAGGTAAGTTGCTAGAGTATTATGGACTGTGGAAGGCGCGGGGAATGGGAGTCGAGTGAGGACTGCCCTGGGAACTGCATGACACAAGAGGGGGCCCGTGGGTGTGAGAATTGGAGATTCTAGCCTGCCGGTGAAACCTTAGTGAGTCCATACATCTAGTAACCCCTTTGTAAAGGCTATTTTGTGATCTCTTGACCATACACCGACGGTTGTGTACTGGTATAATAGTGGTTCTGCAGTCGCCGACGGGTGACGAAGTCACAAACTTGTGGGTAAAGAGGTGCAAACTCTACAGAGTTATTAAAACTATCATGATAGCCGAGCTTACGGACACAAGCAACTAGCTAAACTGCCATGATTAGTTGGGATGGTTAGTGGGATGGTTCTTGGTTATGGTTAATGAGTTTCTTTATGGTTTGGTTGTTGGGACTGTTGAGTCCGGCTGATGAGATGGTTGCATGACTGTTGAGTCTTGACATAAGATTGGTCTCGGTGCGAGGAGTTATTCTATGAGGTGAGATGGTAGCGAATACGAGGAGCTATTCGTGAGTGTGAATAAAGGTTGGTTAATGTTCGGATGGAACACGGAAAGGGATGGAGGTATGTTGGTAATTGTAACACCCCAAAATTTTGATTCAAAACCCTAAATCCTGTTAAGAGGGGGATTTAAAAATTTTTGGACGTGTTGCATGTTTTGCAAAAATTCAAATTCAAACTGGAATTCAAATTAAACTCAAATCAGAAAAGAAATAGAAAAAGAAAAAGAGAAAACAGAAAAAACAGGCCAGTGGGCCGAAACCCACCAGCCGGCCCAGCCAGCGCCCGCACCAGCCCGCAGCCGCGCGCGCTACTGCCTCACACTGACAGGCGGGACCCACCCGATCGTCGTCTACCTCGCGCCAGCGCCGGACTCCCTCGCACCCGAATCAAAACCGATCGGGATTTCGGCGTATCCCCGCTGAATTCTATTCGTAGGCGACGCGGACATGATCTAAACCACCCCGCCGCCCTCCCCCGTATATAAAAACCCCGGCCTCGTTCTGTTTTTCCCACACGATCGGCTGTTTTTACTCCGGTGAGAACCGAGACTTCTCCTGCGAATTCTGGCCGATCTAAGCTCGGAAATTCCGATCTAACTCGCTGGTCTTGATCCACCGCCTCCGGGGAACCTTGCAGGTGCAGAAAACTCGGTGACTTGCGGTGTAAACACAGCGCCGACGAGCTTCACCGTGGTTTCGCCTCGGACCTCGTCGCCGATCACTTTCCAGGACCTCCGAGCTCAAGAAAACCCCCGAGGTGAGATCCCCGACCTCCCCTCTACCGATCTATGCCATAAAATCACAGTTCTAGGAAGAATTCTCGAAGATCCGAAAGTCTCCGGCGATATCGCCGCTTCCCACCGCCGTGCGCCGCCGGCAGCGCCGCCCGCGCTCGATCAGAGCGACGTGGCCGCTTGTGCGCCGTTTATTTTAAATCGCACGGTAGGGTTTAAATCCCCGCGTACCGGTCCGATGTTATAATCTCGGCCGTCGGTTTAAAATCGGACAGTCCACGTCAGCCCCGCGTTATAAAGACTGGAAATCTTACGTGCTACCCCCTGGGGTTCTCGGGAAATAAGAGCTAGCCCCGGAAACTTCTGATCTAGCCCCTGGAACTTCAGAAAATCATGTAAATTCATTTAAAAATCAGTTTTAGCCCCTGGACTTAATAAAAATTAGGAAAAACCCCTCTGATAAGTGTAGCTATACCCCTGGAAATTCTGAAAATAATATTATAGACCCTGTAGTGGGGTGAGTTTACCTTTTAGCCCTGTTTAGTATTTAATTTAGGAAATTGAATATGTGGCTAGTGTTTAAGAATTAAAAAGTGGGACAAACATATTGTCATAATTAAATTAAAAACTTTCTCAGTATTTAGAAAACTTTGGAGTGAGATAAAAACATATTTTGGGCTGAGTTGAATCTGTTTAATTTATTATTCACATTTAGGGACACAATTTTTAAGTAAAGAATAGTTCTAGAAAATAGGGAAAATAATTGTGAAATATTTTACATCAGAGGCAAAGGTCAAAATATGTTATTAAATTATTTAGGACCAGAACCTATTCTGTTTAGATGATGTGTCTTACTATTTTCATAATAAACTACATATTTATGCATAAGAAATTAAATCTGAAAATATAGCAACTAGTAAATGATAAATGGAGTTTCTAAAATCCAAAGAGTTCAGTTTAGGGTTGGTAGAAATTATGAAGACACATATGGAGAAGGAAAATACCTTTCATGCTTACTTGGTAGCTAAAAGGTGTAGTAATTGAATATAAGGAATTTATTTAAATTGGAAACTCATATATATAGTATGCAAGCATAAATGTGAATACAAAAGTAGGAATCATATACATATGATTAAAAGTGTATGCAAGACACAAATCAACACACATAGAGTAACCACAACACATATAATGGTGAATGACTTTCATAAATGTGAATGTGTGGTTTGTATGAAGTGGAAGTGTGAACTATGTCTTATGGATTGTTGTTTTTCTTTTGCTATGTGTGATGGTATGATGTAGAACCTGCTCAAGAGCAAGTTATTCCTTTCCAAGACCAGGACTACCCGTTTCAAGAGCAGCAAGAAGGAGGCAAGTGTCCTTGACCACTTTGATCCTATACTAGGATGTGTAGATAGCATTATTTGCATTGTCAAATGAAATATGAAACCCATGCTAGGAAGTTTCCCTAGAATTGCATTACCTTGTTTTCCTTGTAGCTTGGGTTGGGATTTATTTTATCATGTCATTCATTATTATGCATATGCTTAGCCACGCTTAGAATGGGATATTTGGGATATGAGAACATCAGTTTATTTTACCATACTCTTGAATGAGATATTGTGAGTTATGTAGAGGTAGGGATCAAGGCAAGTTGGATGTTTTGGTTGTGTGCTGGTTGCACGAGACTCGGGTTTGTGTTTAGTACTTGCCTGGATCCTAAGGACCGGTTCATGGAGCATGTAACCTGGCTTTACAGTGCCAACCACATGCTGAGATAGGGCAGCTTGGCCAATTAATTAGGTGTATCCCCGGCGTAGTATGGGTGTGTTGGATGGTGCGGGGAATAGGTGTCAGCTGGACTACCATATGAACCGCAAGGCTCAAGAGGGGGCCACTGCAGCGGGGTTGGAGCCTCTTGTATGCTGTTAGGGGTGAAACCTCAGTGGGCCCACGCTCGTCGGGAATCCCTTTGTAAAGGCTTTGTAGTGATCTCCTGGCTACACACCTGGAAAGTGTGAATGTGGTTCGTAGCCACTGGCATAATGGAGGTTCTTTTAGTCCACCCGGTAACGGGGGATGAAATCACTACATGTGGGTACAGTGGTACAAACTCTGCAGAGTCAAAACTGTCATGACAGCCGTGCTCACGGTCAAGAGTGGCTTGGACTTATTCATGATTAGAGGATTGATGGTTTTGGAAGTTGTGGATGTTAAGCGGGGAGCTTGACATTGGAAATGATGTTATGGTTATTCGATTATGATGATGGGATGGGAGATTGGGACCATTTCACTTGTGTAGTAATGTAGGTGCTTAATAAGCTAAGGTGATAGGTATTAAGTGCGTAGTGCTTTAACCATGAGTTCAACCTCTCCTTGTTCTGGCCATGCATGATATAACTTTCCCACACTTGCTGAGTACCATTGGTACTCAACCTTGCATATTTTGTTGGTTTATATTGCTGCTCAGGTCAAGATAATGAGGTGGTATATAATGACCAAGACTTTGGACCCGAAGAAGGTTTCTAGGTTCGTGGAGACTCCGGGCAACGCCTGTGATGGAGCCCTCAAGAATAATATTCCGCTGCTAGTTTATTTACTTGTGATGAACTTATTATTGTCCATTGAGACATTTGCGAATGTAAGACTTATTTATATTCGACACCTGGCTTGTAATAAATGATGCTTCACTATTTGTCATCACATGTATGAGAAAATGATCCTGGCATACATGTGATATTCACTTGGTTGTTTCTTCAGAAAAACCGGGTGTGACAGTAATTTAATTAATGTCGGGATTACATTCATTTAAAGTTAAGCTGCTTTTTATAATGATTTTATAAATTTGCTTTCCTGCAAATAAGCCTTTTTATACCTACCTTGTTATGAGCTGCATATCATGTGTTTTCCCGCACTTGCTGAGTAAATCATTGTACTCAAACTTGCATTATTATCTCCTCATCAGCAGCAGGAGAAGCCTACTATGAAGACCATGTGGGGCATTAAGGCGTGTGATCTATTGTCAACCTTGCCTGTGGAGGGAGTAGAGATGGAGCCACTTCTGCTTAGATTTGCTGCCACATGAGTTGATTGCTTCCGCATTAGAATAAAAGACTTCTGCTGCATAGAGACAAGACTTCCGCTGTGAGCATGAGTCCGAGACTCATGAGATATTGTAATAAACTCTGTTAATCGTGGTAATATATATTCTGAATTCAGTTTGTGGATCATATGTGTATGTGTGGAGAACATCCTGGGCACACATATGCATTAGTTCTCGGTTCCGTGGTTTTTCCACAGAATTGAGGGCGTCACACCTAATCTGATTGTATTTTGAATAAGAGTCCTATTCAAATTGTCGTTGAATCTTAACAACTTATCTTTAGTTGATTTGGTGCGGTAACATTGTGGAATTCATGTCGGTTTCCTCCCGTACCGGTATTCCCACGCGTACAGAAGCAAAAACCGCTCCAGAACTCGTTACCTTTGCAGTGATGAGCTCCAGAAGCTCCATGTGTCCATCGGGGGCCTGATCTCCCCTTTCCGCAAAGACGAGCTCCGGTTGTGCCATGTGTCAAGTGAGCGAGACCTCCCTCTTTCTCAGAGGCGGGCTCCGCGTGCGCCACGTATCCAGGCGGGTCGGGACCTCCTCTCTATTCAGCGATGTGCTCCGCGCACGTCACGTGTCAGCGCCGGACCTCCCCTCTCTTCAGAGGTGGCTCCGGGTGTGCCACGTGTCCTAACAGCGCTAGACTTCCTTTCTTCTCAGAGACGAGCTCCGAGGTTGACACGTGTCCAACAATGACGGACCTCCCGGAGATAAGCTCCGGAGGTGACATGTGTCCAATAGGACCGGACCTCTTGGAGGTGAGCTCCGAGATCGACACGTATCCAGCGCGACTGGTCCTCTGTTTTCCACGGTGACTAGCTCCGAAGGTGACACGTGTCCTGTGGGACTGGCCTCGCTTCTCCGCAGAGGCTAGCTCCAGGGCAACACGTGTCCCACGGGGTCGGACCTTTCCCCATTTGCGGGGATGAGCTCCGGACATGCCACGTGGCCAGCGGCCCGCGGAAAATGTCTATGGCACTCTAGGCGAACTGGAATTGGCTCCTTTTGTCTATCTTTTTATTCTTCTCTTTTTCAATCTTATAAAAATGTTTATGAAACATGAATATATGCAGAAATAAAAAAATGAGAATGTCACATAATGAGTGAGACTCGTGCACTTCTGCGTGCAAATGCACGACTCGGAGGATGGTGTCTAAAACATCGCTGTGGCGGGTTAACCACGACATCCCTAGGATGACATCGACCTTCTGTCCCTCTAAAACTATGAGAGACGTAGGGTATACTATACCATCTAAGCATAATGGCGCTTTTGGAACCATCATGCTTGCTGAAATTTTCCCACCCGGTGAACAAATCAAGTATGGACTTTCGGTGGGTAGTATTTGCAAGCTGTATTTAGCAATGAAAGCTTGGCTAATAAAACTGTGAGTGGCGACTGAATGGATGCTGGTGGAGTTGGAACATACCTGCAAGGATTGGCTCCCCATCCGGCACGTCCTCTATGCCGAGTTGGTGGACGGTGCCGGGCTTAGGATTTGCCCACCACGCATTAATGGGGTTCCGGGGCTGATTCCTCCTCGGAAATGGTGGTGCCACTCCGCCACCTTGCCTCTCAGGACAGTTGTTGGCGAAGTATCCTGGGAAACCACATTTAAAGCATGCGGCTGACGACTGGCCCATGCTTGGGGGACGAAAGCCTGGCATGCGCTGCTGAGGTGCATACACACGCGGCATCGCCCGCTGCTGCTGTTGTTGCTGCAGAGGTGGTGCTGGTAATACCGGCCTGAACGCTGGTGGAGAATATGGCTGACTGCGGAATGGCATCGGCCTCTGTGGTGGCTGCCAGAGTTGACCCGACGGTGAGCGATACATCATCCGGTGTTTCTGAGAAGGACCACCTCCCTCTCCGCTGCTCTGCGGCGCCCTTCGCTTCTTCTCCGCCCCCGCTAACTCCTTGCTGGATTCCTACTGAACAATCGCAGCATCAATAATGTCGTTGAGGCTGCCGCGATTGAACATTGCCGGCTTGTCCTTCAGGAGCGGGTTAAGCCCCTGGTAAAAATGATCCCACCGCTTCTCGTCGGTATCAGCGTGATAAGAAGAGTAGAGTGTGAGGTCATTGAACGCCCTGGAGTATTCCAGCGCATTCCTGCTTCCTTGCTGTGGGCAAAGGAACTTCTGCATCTTCCTTTTCATAAGACCCAGCGGTATGTGATAGGCCCTGAAGGCCGTCTAGAACTCCGCCCAGGTCATAACTCGCTCGGTGGGTTACAGAAGTTCACCCACCAAGCGCTCGCGGACCCTTGAAGCTGTTGGGCCGCGAATTAGTCTTGTGCTGCTCACTCACTTGGAGCAGCCCGAACTTCATCTCCATCGTGTGGAGCCAGTTGTCCGCATCGAGGGGTTCATCCGCCCTTGAGAATACCGGGGGATGAGTAGCCAGAAAGTCAGAGTAGGAGCTTTGTGGGTGCTCCTCGCGGTCTTGACGCCTCTCCGGTCGAGACGTATTTGCAGTTAAGGTCTGCAGCAACTCCGTGTGCTGCTGATGAGAACCCACCATAGCCGAAACGATGTTGGCCAATGTAACAGTTGGCGGTGGCGGTGGCGGTTGTTGCTGTTGCGTTTGCTGCTGTTTCCGTCCAGAGGAATCCTCGGGAGGATGTTGGGAGGCCTCTCCCCCCCTGACTAGAACCACCAACGTCTGGGTTGGCACGAGTGCAGGTCATTCTGAAATTCAAAACAGCAGCGATCAGCACATGCCATTCTTAAAATTCCATATAAAACAGTAGGTATTAAAGTGACACATGAATAACTTGCACAACATTAACATATATTGATAAAGCATAAACTTTATACAGGATACATTATTCTCAGGTCTCCAAGAAGTCATGCTCATGTCGTCACTACCTATACAAATACTACTGTCGACGCGACATGTCACTGATTACAAAAGTTTTTATACATCACCCTCGCTGCCCTACTTGGCAACGGTAACCCACTACTCGGGGTAGAACTCGACCTCCTGCAGGTCCTCCTCCTACGCTACCTCTACTGGTGGCTCCGGGTCCATGACCTCCTCTTCCGGTTCAGGTTCCCACATCGCCGGGATACACAAAACCATGGGTACGGCACCTACCATAGGTAGGTCCACTACCGGAGGTAGGAGGTCATGCAACGCATGCACCTCGTCGATGGCTTGGTTGTAGTCCTCTTCCCAGCCCTGCCCCTCCTCAATAGCGTCATTACGCTCCTGAGTGAGGAACTCATTTTGCTGGGTCAAGGCCTGCACTTGCTGTTGTACAGCCGTGATGTCGACGCGGCTTTTCTTTTTTGCCTTCTTCAGACGATGCAACTGATTATGTTGTGTGTTCAGTCGCTTTATCGTCGGAAGGAGAACATTGCGGAGTGCGCTACGAGCACTCTCGAAATGGTCTCCACAGCTGGTGCTCTCCTTGAGCTTCACGGCAAGACAATCCGTATGGACAGCTTGCCTGTCCATCACGGTCTTCCCTGCCCTCAACTAGAGGCTGAGGTTCGCCTCCGCGTGGTTGTACCTTGGGCAATCCGGATCTGTTGCCTCCTAGTACCTTTCCCTCCACACGTGATTAGCTCGCCCCTCCACCGGAACCAGCACGTATGGAGTGCTCTTCATAGCTCTCATGTGTAGCTGGCAGAAACGCGACATGGTGTCGCGGGCTGCCACTTGCCACATTTCCTCCGGCTGTCTACCTCTCACCGTGACAGTGAATGGTTCCAACCGGTTGGCGTAGGTCCTGCAGGGACATCGACATGGATGGTCCATGTCTTGTTCCCCTCCTCACCTTCCTCCTTGGCGAGATACTGAGGCATTTCCATGTACCCGAAATATTGAAGCATTTGCTTCAACACTTCCGGATAACCGCTGCGTTGAGAACATGGGAGACCACCCACCCGTTCTCCAGTTGTTTGTCCGCTGTCATATGTAGAAACATATTTGAAAAAGGTCAAATATTAATTTTGACAGTAAATCATTGATTTATAACATTAAAACATGTCATTGAACTCATTAAACTTGGAAACACAATCCAAACATAGATCAAATTTGATTGCTGGTCTGCTACCCAAACTGACAGCCCTGACGAGTTTCCATCTCAACCTGATTTATACCATGCTAAACGCAAAACCAATGCTGGAGCTCAACATCAAGGTCAAGCTAACTTCTATAGCTTTCCAGAAAGTATTTTCTTGGCCTAATATCTGTCTTGGTTCAAAAGTTATGAGATGTCAAAGTTGACAGAGTTTCTGGAGAAAATTGGACAGCACCTCCCTGCTTGAGGTACTGATTTCATTTAAGAATTCCAGTTAAATGTACACCAAATTTGACAAAACTTTCTGTTCCAAAGTTGAAACCCATCTCATGAACTTTTCAGAACTACATCATTTTCTATTTTGAGATTTTTTGCAGGAAGTTATGATCAATTTACAGAGAGTTACAGAGAGTGCTTGCTCTGCCCTGTTTTCTGGACAGTTTCAACTCTACTGCATTTTTCGACTGGTTAAGCGATGAAACACCTCAGGACATAAACAGAAAAGTTTTAAAGCTATTCCAAAGATTTCCAGAACAAACCTCGAAATAACTCCACCTCTAACCTCTGTTTAACTTCAGCCTTGTTTCAGCTGAAAACAGGGGACTCTGTCCTTAGTATCCTATAAGTTGAAAACTTGTTAACTTTGAACATCCTGATTAAGGGCAGAAGTTATATCAAAGTTTTAGTGCTCTGGATTAAAACCTTCAAGTTTTACAATGAGGTTGCTCATTTAGTGGGCTGTGACGTCGAAGCGTCACCAGTTCATGTCGGTACTACGTTCCTCACAAAGAAAAACCTATACCGGATTTAGCCGGCTTTGTTAGATCAGTGGCACTAAACATCTCTCACACACGAATGCTACTCGTCTACTAATTCATGGTCAGACTACCTGCAAATAAACCACTCAATCATCAGGCTCGGCTGCACACCGAGCCCGGTCCCAATACAGTTCATACAACCGTCCGTCATCACTCGCACGGTTGTTCTCAAGACAAACACGGCTTGAGCTACGTGTTCACGTTACTTACCACGTGACGGGGTCTCCCAAACTTGTCCGTAGCACGCCAGGGAAGGGCGTTTCTCGAATATCCCAAACGACATGAAGAGTCGTAGAGGATACCAAAGTGGGCCGGGTTACCTGCCACTCGTGAGGCTCCACCCTTCAGCTTGTGCGCACTGGTAGACAGAGCTTACATGCACCCCCCAAGACAAATGACGTCCCGAGATGCATGATTTTCCAACATAAGAAAATAGGTTAGCATTGCCACTTTGTATACACTAATAACAACCTTATGTGGGCTACTAACTCGTTCCTCACTGAGTTTTTGAAAAAGGTGACCTTTTTGTGCATTAAACCTCAAGCGGGCTCTAATACCATGCTGACACGGCCTCACGTCCTCGTCGAGCCAGGATCACGCTGAGGGGTGCTGCATTGCACAGCACCGGATAACACACATAATAGGTACAAAGCGGAAGCAAAGTTTCATTTACATAAACGAGTTTATGAACATTTTTACAACAAAATATGTTCAGTCTACACTCATGGGCGTAGACTACGCACGGAGTTCACGTTCAGCCCGTGAACGTGTCCCCGCTAGCACACACGCACACTAACACGGTGGCATGCACGGCTCCCACTCGACGGGGTTTCCCTCTCAGGGTTCCATCTCCTCCTCAGAGTCTCTTCCTCATAACACCCTACAAAAGCTTCAAACACAAGCAGTGAGCACGATGGCTCAGCAAGTCTGACCCGTCTTTCCTATACATGAAACTTCTACATGCTGGATTATGTGTAATTGGAAATGTAAGTTGCAAAGGACTTGCCAAATTATTTAAACCTTACTTTCCAGTTTTAGCAGGAAATTGTGGAGAACCTCACGCTAAGGCACATAAGAGAGCCGCAATCAAACAAGAAACACATTTCTCTCATGTGCTTTGCCCAAAGTTAAAAAGGAACTTTAATTTGCTCTAAACTACAACAAGTCATTAACAATCAAGGTATAGCTTTAAACCAGCAACTTTTACATGACTCTAGCCTGTTCTTTCTACGTCACAGTACAGTGAACAAGTGGTACTCACTGACCGTGAGGGACGGTGATTATAATCGATTTACACCTGCCGGGTTACCCGAATAACCCGTCACATACGCCCGTACTCGGTGTTGCCTACAGCAACCATCACGGACGTCGTACGCAACCATCTTTCACCCGTCAGCCAAATGTTTAACCGGTCCAATCGTCCCGAGCAAGAGGTCTCTGCACGTGCATCAGCAGTGCCGCCAACCGATTTACACCTCAAGCTCTCAACCTACCCTCTGAATGACCAGCTATGCTTCAACACCGAGCTACCCGAATTACATCGGTTTTCCGGTTCCCATATATCCGGTAGGTCTTCGGTACTGTTCTAGCTTGTTCAACAGGCCCGCACGCTCAGTCCTCAATCAACACAAGCGTTGCTATGGCATCCAGACCCCAAAGTCCTGCTGCCCTTACTCTCTGCTCGGTCTCATTTTTCTTGCCATGTGTTCCATTTGCTATGTTTACCCGAGTAGTGTGCCTCTAGCCTATTCTCGCGAGCAGTTCCAACTACTCGACTTGTACAGAATCCTACACTATCTTAGCATTGCAGTAGCTAATAAAGGTTTAAAAACCTAATCCCAAACCAGGGCTTTCTTGGCTATGCATTTGGGTTTTCAAACAAGACTCTAATGCATAATTAAGGTGGATACTCAAAGTAAGTCCTCAAAACAATAAAATTATAAAACAGCTAAAGCAAACTGGAGCTTGTATTGCTGCTCTTGGTCGTAGGCTAGCTGTTCCTCCGTAGTGATGAAGTCTAAGACTTTGGGCTCCTCCTCAACCTTAGCGACTACATGAGATAAATACATGTATGTATCAATTTGAATGCAATTGAATTTGATGTTGAATTTGTGAAGACTATAAGTATTGCTAGATAGGCCCAATGACTCTGAAATTTTTACTGTGGTCTGTATACAACCTAAACAGTGACTTGGCCAAGTTTCATTTGCAGCAAAGCTCATTTGAGCCCTCTACAAATAATTGTGTATTTGTCCTTCATTGGAGCTCTTAGGGTGTTCTAGGGATTTTCATGGAGCAAGCCATGACTTTCTGAAAACTAGATTTTCAGAGGGTTCTAATGGAATTAGTTTCACATAATTTGAAGAATCCTAGCCAAAGATATAAGCTAAACAATTTCAGAGAAATTCTAAAAATGTTTCTGGACATTTTCCATTTTCTCTGGAACAGTTTTATCAATCCAACCATTAGGTGGATCAAATGAGCTCAAATGGATCTGAGCTTTTTATGGTAGCTCAGGGATATTATGGTTAACATCCTGACAAAATTACAGAATTTTCCACAAAGGGATCCTCCAGTTAAAATTCTAAAGATTTTAAATTTTGAAGAATTAATTCTGGAGAAATAAGGATTTCATAAAGTGAAACTTGATTAGTTAAAGTACTCAGAGAGCTGAATTCGGTTCACTCGATTTGGAGTTTTCTAGCCAAAGTTATGAGGGTTTGAAGTTTGAACTAGAAACTGAAAATCGGGAAAAGTTTAAATTGCTGTGCAAGGGACCGGGGCTATGTGTCAACTCCTCAGCGGCTGACACACGGTGCTATGGAGTATTTCACACGCAGCCACAGATGATCCGGTGCCACAGCTGATCCCCGGTATAAATATCTGGCCGCCGACACGTGGGGCCAGGGGCTTCTTCAACCTTGTGACCTCCCACGCTCAGCCGCCGCCCGCCTCGCCGGAGTGCTCGCTGGAGGGGCTCTGCCGTGCGCCGAGCTCCAAGATTTTCGCAGCCTCTGCCTAATTCCACACGAGGAACATGGTGCTGGCCTTAGCTCAACATGAAAACTACCGGAACATGGCCGGCGACGAGCGGCCGCTTCGGAAGAACTTCAGCCATGTCGGCCGGACTTCCTAGCACCCCAAACGATCGAGCAAAAGGTCCTAGAGCATCAGTGCACCCTAGGGAAGATCGTAATGAACTCAAAGGAGCTCGTAAACGGCCGCAACTAGGATGTCACCGTGCGACCTAGGTCGGAAATCAGAAATCCTAGCAAAACTCGAAGAACATTGACTACACCCGACGGTTCTCCGAAGTTTCGGATCCTATAGACTCGCACGGACGTCTAGAAGTTGTTCTCTACGTTAGGTGATGAGTGGTGCGGCGTGTGGCAAGATTTTTTTGATGTGGTCCAGCGGCCTCTTTTGTACACCGGCGTAAAATCGTGAAATTACGGCAATGGCAGCTCATGTCTCGCCGCCGGAGCTTGCGGTAATGGAAGAGGGAACTATGACGAACCTATTTGCTGTTCACAACTCGGGGAAAGGTGGACTGTGGTGGCCGGAAGAGTTGTTCCCGTGGTGGCGGTTCAAGTTGAACCGAGGAAAAAGAGATGGCTTTCGGTGGAGCTCGAGGAGGGCTGGTCAAAGTCTGGAATCGGTGCGAGAACGTCGAGTAAGGATCGGCGCAATCGGTTGTGGTCTCAGCTTGCCATGACAACCACTGGCTCGGCCGGGTGAAAGTGGAACTGAGAGCTCGGATGAGTGGCGATGTGTAGCGGGGTTTCTGTGCGGGAGGATGTCTGGACATCGGTGAGATAAGACTGGGACGGCTCGGGCGCAAGGATAAGAGGGCAGAGAGGCGGCTCGGTGGCCAGAGGCGGCAAGCAGCTGCTGTCCTCGCTGTTTCCTCGCCGTGGCGCACGCTCTGCCGAGCGCAAGAAACCGAGCTCGGTTGATTCTATCGGTTTGATCACTGGTGAGGCTGACAGGAGGGCCCCACTCCCATTTTAACGTCTGAAATTTAATTTCTCCCACTGCTCTAAACAGTAGTGCCCCTAATACCCTTTGCAATTTGAATTATCAACCAAATGCCCATTTGAAATTGGTAGAATTCAAATTTTGAACTGTTTGAATATATTCATAGCACAAATGCAGTTTGAAATCCAAATTGGATTTGAATTTGCTCAAATTGGCTCATGTCAATATCAACTCCAAATGGAGTGAAAATTAGTGTGTGAGCTCACAAAAATGTGCTGAGTGTGAATATGAATCCCACTTTTGAATTCTTGGGGTGGAAGGAGTTTGAATTTGAGTTCAAACTAGCATCTTTCTAAATATACCCAAAAATACCTCAAAAAGATTTTGGATTTGGGTGAAATTTGGCATGAGCATCCTTAGCAAAGTGTAGGAGTTTTTCATATGCTCAGCCCCTATGTGATGCATGTGGGAAATACCACTTTTGCATATTGTGAGTTTATCCTCTAATGACCATGTTGTTGGTTTTTACTTGCTCTTCAAATGTGTTCATATGTTTTCCTCAAATGAGGTGGGTGTGGTGTGATGAACACTTTGTGTGCAAAAACTTAGGCCCTTACACTCTTGCGCCTCGGTGAGTTAGAGGAGAACTTGGTGCACCTGATCAGTGGCTCAGTTGGGTGAGTTACACACTGATTTCTTCGGGCACCGGAAAACAGCGGCTTTCTTTGCTGTGGTGAAAACTTTCGGCGAGCAGAGCATGGGGAGGGCGAAGCCAAAGCCGGTTGCTCGTCTGGTGTGGCAAAAGATTGGACTAGGGAATGATAGGGGCGAGGGTTTGAATGCAAACGTGCACTGGAGAGAATTGGTTTGCCCTCTGTGAGCTCGAGTGGCGGCAGCGCGTGCACGTCAATGAGCCGGCTGAAAACAGAGGCGGTTGCACAGGCTGACAGGTGGGTCCCACCTTCCGTCACAAATTCCTTAAAAATTCCAATTACAGCAGCTCCACATCTCCAAAAATAGGAAAAATTGGATGGTTAACTAATTGGAATGTTAGGAATCCATTGGTCAGCTCAAATTTGAAAATTGAGAATGTTGACTCATGTATCTGAATTTAAATTTGAACTCATCCTTGTATGTTGCAATTAATCCATTGATTAATATGCTTTTAATTTCTTTAAACTTAGTAGCTAGGATACTAAGAATCTGAGAAAACAGTGGGGATCTCAAAATTCAAATTTATCCCAAATGCAAGTGAAGATAGATTTGAATTTGAATAAGCCCCTCAAAGCTTAGTTTTAATTAATTCCATTGCCCACTTTTTTACTGTAAAATCCCTACTCCTTAACTTTAAATCTGAACTGATCATGCTGGATTTATATGGGATTTTACATTCCCCCTTAAAAAAATCTCGTCCTGAGATTATAAAAGACGAGAGGAACGAGAGGTAAATTACCTGGTATAAGAATATAATACGTCCGGATATAGTGACCGAAGATAATCCTCGCTCTCCCATGTTGCTTCCTTAACGGTGTGGTTACTCCATAGAACTTTATAAAACCACAACGTCCGGTTTCTTGTGACACGAGCTTTTTCATCAAGGATTCGGATCAGATGTTCGACGTAGGTGAGATCCGGCTTTAACTCTTCCGGTCCTTCAATGCGGATTTCAGATGTAGGTTTGAGACATTTTCGTAACTGAGATACGTGGAAAATGTCGTTAACTCCAGTAAATGACATCGGTAATTCCAATCTATAAGCAACCGTTTCACATCTTGGTGAATGCAAATGGACCGATGAACCAGGGAGATAGTTTTCCTTTTATTCTAAACCGATGAATTCCTTTCATCGAAGAGATGCGGAGATACACACAGCCTCCAATTTCGAAGGTTAATGGATGATGTCTTTTATCTGCATAACTCTTTTGCCGAGATTGCGCGGGTTTGAGATTAGCTTGTATCACCTTAACTTGCTCTTGGCTTCATTGACGAGGTCGATCCCATAGACCACTCGTTCACCAGACTCACACCAATTGAGTGGTGTACGACATTTTCAGCCGTAGAGAGCTTCACATGGTGCCATTTTGATACTCGCTTGATAACCGTTGTTAAACGAGAACTCTGCCAACGATAAATGGTCATCCCAATTATTTCTGTGGTATATGGCACATGCTCTCAATATATCTTCAAGTATTTGATCCACCCTTTCGGTTTGTCCGTCAGTTTGAGGGTGATATGCGGATCTCCAAATTAATTTGGTCCCCAACGTTGTGTGTATCTGCACCCAAAAGTTTTCTATAAACAGTGATCCTGTGTCTGATATATGGTACGGGGAACTCCATGTAAGCACATATTCCGGAATATGTATAACTCCGCATATTTCTTTGCATTGTAACCAATATGCACAGGAATGGAGTGTGCTGATTTGGTTAATCGATCTACGATTACCCAAATTGAATTGTGCTTATGGAAGGTGAGAGGCAATCCGATGATGAAATCCATACTCAAATCCTCCCATTTCCACACCCGTATTTTCAATGGTTTCAGTGTAAAAGTCTCAAAATTTTTAAAGGTAAAAACTTGAATTATGAATAAATTTATGTTTTAGGTTCAAGAAAATGGGACATACAAAAATTTTCTAAGCATGGTTAAGCACATGATTATTCGGCAAAACTGGTTCCAATAATCATTTGAATGTTTCAACCTATTGTGGTTCAAACATCATGTGTGGATTAGCTTAAGCCAATAAGGAAGATTATTTCAGATTTGAACTAAAAGTTCACATTAGCTTGCTGCAAAAAATATGAACACGTTTACACCTCATAGTTTGATTTTGAGGTGATTCATATTAGCAAGTTTCTGAATTCTGAGTGGCCTAAAAATCAGTAAAATAAATAAAGCTTTGCATAGAAGAAATTAAGAAATGATTTGAATTAGTTAATTCAAAACTGAATTTTTAAAAATTATGTATGCAATATGGATGTACATGATTTGGTTTATTGGCCTACAATAGGGGAGGTTTGTGGACAAAAGAAGTGTTAACATTCAGGACCAAGGAATGAGTTAAGGGATAAAAGGTTTTTGTTCATACTTGAAATGATGATTTCAAGGCTGAATTTATTCAAGTTTGATCTCACTACAGGTTGTTAATATGAATGTGCCAAGTAGTTTCTTGAGGTTCTAAATTAGCCTTGCTGTCAATTGTCTGCAAATTTGGAGCATATTTGATTAACAATTGGAGCCTCAACATAGAAGGAAATTCATATCAAATTTGAATTTCCAAACTGAAGTTGATCAATTGGCAAGTTTAGGAGCACAAAATGATGCCCCATAGTCTTTTTATCTACCGTGCCAATTTTCATCAATTTTTGAGCATGAAATCAATTCAGATTCATAAAGCAAACCTTTTGAATGTGAATTGTATATTCTAATTCAGTTTGAATTCAAACCAGTGATCAATCAAGATGATTCAGTTTTAATTCAACACAAAATACTAAACTCAGATATGTTGAGGGTAGATCAGACCAAAAATCAAGTGAGAATAGAGACGAACAGCAGTGGGCCCCACATGGAAGTGGCACAAAGCAAGCAAAGTTTTCTTCTCTGCTCTGTTTTCTGTCCCACGAGCGTAGGAGGACTTCTCCATCTGCCACCGAAGGGGACACCGCGATGGTAAGAACCAGGCTAGAACCATATGCTTGCCCGTGATAAATTTCAGCACTGCTGTGCCCAAATTGAACACCGATGGCTTCTACTGTCTTCCTTCTTTTCCCCTGTTCAAACAGGAAAACCGCAGCACACCCCTGCTCACGGTGGCTCTCCCCGGTGCCATTCCTACACAGCACACAACTAAGTCCAGCAAATGATGCGCCATACTACCTAGTAGCTCTCTGCCAAATCTCAAGTCGAGGCTCCCACTAAAGCCCAAGAATTTGTGGAAATTGTTCACCGACCCAGTGACCTTCATCCAATCTCGATATAAATTCTCCCTCCTGTGTGTCTTATTTACCAATCCGTTTTGCATAATGGTTCTAGACCTAGCTGCGGTACTCCCTGTGCAGATTGAGTAGAAATGGTTAAGATATGAGACGGGAATTCCAGTTTTTCCCACTGCGCTCCTCAGAACCGAGATGACCTCCACGGTGCGAGTTATGTTAGGTCCATTTCCAATCGAAATCAAGGCTGTGTCGTTGTTTCCCACATCCTCACGGAGCTCTAGCACTTTGTGCCATCCAAAACCATGGATTGTGCGTCTAGAAAAAGGGTCGCCGGAGTTTACCCCGGTTAGATCACCGCCGCTGCACTATTCCCGGTGACCGGAGCTCATCACTGACCTCACCCACGAGTTAGCCTACCTCCAAACCATCTGCAGAACCAAGGACGGTGAGCTTTGAGGCTTTGTGAAGGCCGGCACCCTTCCTCCGGTGCAGCCACGGCGAGCAACTCTGTTTCGGGGCTGGAGGAGGAAGACAAGTGTGGGCCCCACTTGTCAGTGGCACAAAAATGAATTTCCCATCTGGAAGAAACCTCTCCCTTGGTTCAAACTCTGGAAATTCATAACATTTGCTAGGAACCTCCAAACTTAGTGATTCAAATTGGGTTAGACTCAGTTTGAAAGGTTGTTGCCAAATGTCCAATTGAAATTGTCGGGAAGTCAATAATAGTTTCTGGATAATTCTTTGAAGTTTTCAGTAAAAGAATTATTGAGTGAGTTTGGTTCATCCAAAAATTCCCAAAATTTACCAGAATTCTCTTTAGAATACTATTGAACTACTTTCAAAGTTTCAGCTCTTTTGGAGTTGATTTGGGTAGAAAATTTCAGAGTGTAAACAAACTGTACCCAAAATGTACAGAAACATTTTTGCATAATTCCAGAAACTTGGGGAGACTTGTAAACTCCATTCTGGTAAATCCTTAGCCCTAAAATCCAAAGAAAATTCATGCATACTCTATTTGCTATTCTTGAAATTTTAGTTCCATTTTTTGCATGAAAATGTAGATTACTTCAGAATTAACTCTTTTAAGCATAACGGCTTAGTAAATTAATCTGGGGGGACTACTCAATGAACAATTCAAAATTTTGATTCAAAATCATTTATTGTGACAATGAACTCACATGAAATGTTTTATCTCAATTTGAGCTCTGGGTCATTCTTACTCTGTGTACTTTCTCTATGTGCATAAAAACATTTAGGAAGTACAAGTAGAACCTTGATCCAACTTTGCTCAATTCATCTCCAGAAACTTTGATCATCTCAAATCAAGATTCTAATCTAAGTTCTTAATATGATCCTTGTATCCATGCCTCTATAAAAATTAGTTATACTTATTTGTATATACATTATCACAACGTTTAGTACCCATGTGGAGCTACATTCAACAAGTAGGGCTTGGATCAAGAATCAGGTGGACCAAGTGATCGAGCATCACGTGATATATGATCTCTAACTGTTATATCTGACTCTAGTAACATGCAAAGCAAAGGCAAGCCCCTGTTTCATTTAACAAACTTTAGCAAGTTTTTGATTTGTATCACTAGAGTATGGGGTTCATTTGTGCATTAGGTCTATAATGTTTTGATACCCCACTTGCATAACCAGATCATCCCAGGGAGAGTTATGGTAGTGGTTAAGTCTTCGAGTAGTATATGCAAAGCTTAATGTTTATTTGCTTCAGTACAAGTTGAGTAGTTGGAATCTACTCGCGAGGTTAGGATTGACTACATATGTGATTGGTTCGAGACGTGAGGTTTACCTAATCTGAAAATTGAGACTGGGAAGGGGTGTAGGATGCAGAAAGATGGAGTTTTGCGTGTGTAGCTCTGCCCGTGTTAATTGGGGACCAATCCGTGTGCGGCCCTACTGAACAAGTTTGAATGTACCGAATGCATATTGGATATATGGGATCCGGTAAACCGATGCAGCTTGTACCTCCGAGCGTCGAGGCATAACGCACCAATTTATAGGCGTATGTTGAGAGCACCAAGGTGGAAATCCACTAAAAGGCATAGAGTTGTTCCGTGTAGGGAACCTCCTGCCCATTTTGGTGCGACCGGTTCGACGTTTAGGCTGTCGGGTGAAAGGTTGTCCCGTACAACATCGGTTGAGCGTGCCGTCACAGCTCCGAGGATGGGCGTACATGACGTTCTATTCAGGTATCCCTGCAGGTCTATATCGAGTCGATTTGCTGTCCCCCGCGGTCATGAGTACCTCTTGTTCACTGTGTTGTGACATAGTAAATATTGGATATGAATATGATGATATAAGTGCTGTTATGCTTTAATTGTATTGCAACATGTGTGCCACCAAATATTGCTCACTAAGTTTCAGATTCATGAACATTTAACCTGTTGCTAAAATCTGAACTAAAGATGAACTATTTGGCATGTCTTGTGCTACAGTTTACTATCCTATTATTGGTATGACTTTCATGTAGAGTTTCATGTCTAGGAAGTCGTTTAAGACTTGCTGAGCCATCGTGCTCACGGTTGCTGTTATAAGTGTTTGCAGGTGAGGATTACCCCACTGCTATGGAGTACGGGTACACCGGAGAGTTTTACCCTCCTTTGGGAACTACAACCGAGTGTTAGCCGTGCACGCCGCCATGAAGATAATCTGTGCTGCTAGTGTCGGTTGTCCATAGGGCTGAACAACCGACTTTTGCTAGATAGGCAGTAGACATGAGTTGTCTAAAGATCTTCCGCTGCAGTATTAATGATGTAAATAGATGTAACTGAACAAGTTTGTACTCTTTTTGTACAAATTCAGTAAGTTCATATGTAGCACGTGTTTCTTATTGTGTGTGCTGTCGGGTGTCGCATCACACGACACCACCCTCCGTGATCCTCGATTGTACAGACTCCGGTCCTTCACAGGCTGGTATCAGAGATGCTTTGGTCAATAGCACACTAGATAAGGATTGTGTTACGAGAAAAACTTAGCATTACAGTGAGGAGCCGATAGTGTGCCCATATAAGGACTATGTTAGCATAGTTACTTAAAGTGGCAATGCTACCTTAATTGTTATACTTCTGAATTTTGATTACGTAACGACGCACCTACGCTCAGGTACGAGGTAAGGTACGCCACTGAAAGCAGTCAATTTTGGGTAGCTCCTTCATGCGATGAAAGTATCATGAGATGTTCCGTTCAGCAATGAAAGGAAAGTGAATATGTTTTTTAAGTAGAGACATAAAAAATACAATAGCCTCTAGTGCGCAAACCCAGGGGCAAGAGGAGGAGACCCCATCGTGTGGTTTATAACACGAAGTATGTTCTCTAGGACTCTTCATGTCCTATGGGGCATATGAAAAACACTGCTCCACCGGTATGCCTATTTACAAAGGTGTGGAGCCCTCTGTCGGGTGGTGAATAACCCGACCTACCTTGAGACATGGCTTCACTCATAGACGACCGTATGTCAATCATACGGGGCGTATGTCTTTAGTTTCAATATGGACCTGTCTGAGATGTTAAACCTTTGAGTGTCCCACTATTGGCCGTCTTATGCAGGTACACTAACCGCTAGATCGTATTGTGATAGAAACCATTTGCGAGTGACTGTATTTAGTGCCACGGTTTGAGTCGTATATGCCGGTATAATCCGGTTAGGATTTTCTATTTTTGGAGGAACATAGTACCGATATGTAAATCATTGTTACATTAAACAACTTGTGAAAGGAACTAAAAATGACTTAAGGATGGTTATATTAGATCCTAGTACTCTGGTTTTGGAGTAAGATTCAAAATTGGAGTAGTTTATCCCAAGTGGTTTTAAAAACAGAGTGCTCTTTTTCTGGCAGAAACTCCGCTGGACTTTGACAGAGCATTACTCTCAGTATAGTTTACCAATGAAGGTGTATGATATTTTTCTGGAAAGGTGTCGAAGTGATCTACAACGTTGCTATTGAGTTCCAAACATAATCAGATGCCAAACTGGTTGAAATTCAAGATTAGTGCAGACTGTCCAGGACAAGGACAAACTTAAAACTCTCTGGACTGTTCTGTTTTTCAAACATAACTTTTATGTAGAAAAGTTTCTAATGGTCATAGGATACATTTTTTGGAAAGGTTATGAGATGTGTTACATATTTGTAATTCAAATTTTTTACAGTTGCAGTAAAGAATTAGTTGAGATTTTGAGTTGGAAAACATCAACTTCCCAAAGGAGGTGCTGTTAAATTCTTCCAGAAATTCTGTCAATTTTTATTATAATAACATTTTATCCCGAGCTGATATGGGGGAAATTAAATACACATTGGAAATATATTGAAGTTTACATAAACTTTGGTATTCCACTCGAGTTATGAAAATGCCAATTACTTAATGAAAGTCCGGAATAAGTAGAAACTGGTCAGTTCTGTGTAGAGAAGTGAGCAGTTCAACTCATTTGAGAAATTGCTGTACCTATGGGTGTTTTATTACCTCCATTTGTTGTATGAAATACTCATGAATTATTATATTCAATTAGTGGTGGGTTTGATATCTTATGAATTAAGTGTTCATGCTGGAGTTCGATAAAGCCGTAGTTGTATTCATCGACGATATCTTGATTTATTTCAAATCAGATGAAGAGCATGCTAAACTTTGGCATATTGTGCTCCAATGATTGATAGATCACAAACTATATGCAAAGTTTAGTAAGTGTAAGTTTTGTATCAGCCAAGTGCCATTTCTTGGACATATCATTTCAGAGAGAGGCATCGCTGTTGATCCAAGCAAGATTGAACAAGTGCTGAAATGGAAATCTCCAACATCAGTCCATAAAGATCGTAGCTTCATAGGTTTGGCGGGATATTATCAAAGGTTTATTCCAACCTTCTCCAAGATTGCTAAATCTATGACAGAGCTACTGAAAAAAGGCAACAAGTATGATTGTGTAACACCCTCATATTCGTTACCAAGCATTACATACATTTTTCATGTAGAGAAATATTTTAAAAGAAGAAGAAAATAAAGAAAGCAATATAGAAGCAAATAAATAAATAGAAGTAAATAAAAATAGGAAATAATAAAAACAAGTAGAAAAGAAAAATAAATAAAAAATAAAAATAGCAAAACCTGGCCGCCCCCAATTTTTCCCCAATTCCCGCCCCTAATTCCCCCCAAATTCCCCTAACCCCCCCCCCCAAATTCCCCTCTAAAAATTCCCCCTAATTATACCCTAATATTCCCCCTAGGGATTTTTCCCCACATTTGGATGAATTTTGGCCGCACCACCCTAAGGGGGAAAGCCCTAGCCGGCCCCCACTCCCCTTGGCCGCACCACCCTAAGGGGGAAACCCTAGCTGCCCCCCATTTTCCTTTTTCTTGGATTTTCTTTTTCCCCAAATAATCTCAGCCCTTGGTGGAAAATAATAGATTAAATCCCAGCCCCTAGCTCCCACCTTTTCTCAAATTAAATCTCAGCCCTTGGATAAATGAGTTGCTAAAATTCTAGCCCTTTTAGCTATTTTCTCCCCTTTATAAATAACTACCCCTAGCCACCATCCTAGCCCCATAATTCCTGGGCACCACACCTCCTCTCTGCTGCCAAGCTTTGGGCGCCGCACTTGCTGAGTTTTGGCCGCTGTCGAAGCTCTGCCCCGCCTCGCCGTCACCGGAGAAGAAGATCCCGCCATTCTGCCCTAGCCGCTGCTCCACAATTCTCCAAAGAAAAACCCCAGCTGCTGCTATTGCAAGAAAAAAGGTCCTGCCGCAAGGAGGAGAGGAGGAAGAAGAGAGGTAGGTCCCCATTACCCCTCTTACCACGTCGCAGCTGTTGCTACGTACCCATTTTTCTCCACCCCCTGCGAGCAGAATTTTCTGCACGTGGGTAGACCACGTTTTGGCTAAGTTTTGACAGTGGGATTGATCTACAACTTAAGTTAAGATCATAACCATGTCAACACTTAATTCCAGCAGCCTTATTCATCATAAAAACCCGTGGAAGCTTACTAAAACTTGCAAGAACACGCGCAAACTGATCACTATAAACTGCACTATAGGAATTGCATTCATCTGCCTCATTGCATCTTGAGTAAAACTTGTGCATAGAAATTGATTGCTGTAATTTTTGTATGTGCATGGTTGTAAGTATAAGGACACACTCAAGAGGCTGTCTACGAGGAACTACAACACCAAGACTTCGAGACGCTTGAGAAACACGAACCGCGGGAGCAAGGCAAGTGCCCCTTGACCATATTGAACCTATGTTTTGAAACTGTTTTGTTTGTGAAAATTGCATGCTCATGTCAACTTGATGGGAAACCTTTTAGTAGGATTTTACTAGCTTTGTTAGCCACCCTTGTTGCCGGGAAAATTGTTGAGTCGGGTATGGTCGTTTTTCCTTTTGCTTCGCTTAACTTACGGGATTCGGGAAAACTAAAATAAAACATGCTTAGGTACTGCACTCATAAAGATTAAAGCTGATGAGAACATGATGATGTTAATGAGCATGAAATCGGGGAGATCTAGGCAAACTTGGTTCGTGGATTTTTCTGAATGAGATGGTGGTTGCTTGCCGTAGATCTAAGGACCGGTTCATGCGAGCACATTTCAGAAAAGCAGTGCCACCACAAGGCCAAATATCAGTGCGGCTTAGCTGACTAATTAGGTATGTTGCTAGCTTGTTATGGACCATTGGATGGCGTGGGGAATGGGAGTCGAGGAGGACTGCCCTGGGAACTGCGTGGCAGACGAGGGGGGCCCGTGGGTGGGAGAATGGAGATTCAAGCCTGCCGGCGAAACCTCAGTGGGTCCGTACATTCTAGTAGGCCCTTTGTAAAGCCTATTTTGTGATCTCTTGGCGATGGTTGTGTATGTGGCAGAATGGAGGTTCTCTCTAGTTGCCGACGAGTGATGAAATCACAAACTTGTGGGTAAAGTGATGCCACCTCTGCAGAGTGAAAAACTATCATGATAGCCGTGCTTCAAGTTACAAGCACCTGGCCGACTTCCATTATTAGAGGCAAAACTTAGGATGTTTATTCGGGTATGGTTGTGGTATGGTCATTGGGATTGGTTTTAGGACTGGTTTGGTCTTGAATATGAGGTTTGATCCGGTTATATGAATATATGTTGATCATGAGCGTTGTGAATATGAGATGAACTTGAGAAAGAGCATTGGCTGGTTGATAAATGATGAATTATGATGGTATGGAACATGAGGGATGATGAATTACTTGGTTATGTTGGGAATTAACTCACCTAGAGATAGTTGCTGTTTTTGTCATGTTTGTGAAATAAAACTTGCTTGCTGCAATGAAACCCTTTATTTTATACCTTGTTTTAAACTACATGTCATACTTTTACCGCACTTGCTCAGTACGACATATACTCACCCTTGCACTCCCACTTATAAATCAGCTACAGGAGAAGAATACTTCGAGGAACAGGTGGAGTACTAGGCATGCGCACAATCATCAACATGCCTCGAGTTAAAGTTGGAGTCCATTGTCTTTAGTGATTTTCCGCTGTAGTTTAGAGTCTTCTGCTGTAGAATAAGTTATATTCCATGAGTGAGACATCGAGTTATTGTAATAAGGTACTTAAACACTATTTGTACGTGGTTATATTATGAAATTCAGTTTGTGAAGTACATGTGTATGTGTGATGAACATCCTGGGCACACATGCGCATTCACTTGGTTCATTTTCGGAACAGGGTGTCACAAATTGGCATCAGAGCCATGTTGACTGTAGGACGGAAGCCTAGGTAGAATTGACACTCTAAAACACATAGGAACACCCCCTAAACTTCTATTTTCGAAATTTGCTTGCTGCTGCACTTTATTTGTCAACTCAGCCACCGCAAAGTGCTGTTTTCAACCCCTCTTTCTTATTTTCTTGTGGACAGCCACACTTTCTGTTTTCTTGCTTCATAGCTTCTGAAATTTTGGATTTATTTCCTTCTTCTCTAAAGTTTCTCATGTCTTATTTATAGATGTCGGACACTAGGAGCACAGTACGCATGAAAACTCGTCCACCGCCACGTGGAAGCGCACTTAACCCCATCGAGGTGTCCGATGGACCATATCAGGAGGAGGTGAAGATGGAATCTCATGATGAAGATGAAGTCAGTAGCTCTATGCATGAGGAAGAGGAACCGGAAGAGGTGGAACCAATCGAAGATGACATGGAAGATGATCCACAAGAAGAACGGCATTGGTACGCACCTCAGGAAGAATTTCACGCGGGCTTACACCCGGCGGAGCCTCATGAAGCTATGTCGGAAGGGGATGAATCCAAAGAGGAGTGAAAGCGCATCTAGGCTAATTCCCCGTGGGTTTTGATGATTAATGACAACACTTAAGGGACTAATGAGCATCGCAAGTGTGAGTACAGGTGATTACGAAATCTACGAAGATGGATGCACTCAAAAAGGAAAAGAGGAGAAAAAGGCAAATGCACAAGAAGAGTAGAATTTAGGGATTTAAATTCTTTTGTGTTGAGTTTAGCCTTTAATAATGAGTGTGATCATATAGTCAAGTGCTGAGAATCATCTAAGAGCTCTTAGTCCGAGTTTAGGTTAAGTGGAGTGAAGAATTGAGATAGCCCTGAGAACAGGGCGGGACTTGTCCGGGTGGAAGGCCGGAATAGTCCGGAACGATGGACTGATCCGATGTAGAACGGAACAAGAGGTTATGTGTGAGTTCGGACTTGTCCGGCGTGGAAGGCCGGACTAGTCCGAAGAATCGGACTAATCCCATATAGAATAGAACAAGAGTTTCTGTGTGAGTTCGGACTTGTCTGTCTAGGGACGGACTAGTCCGTTGAGAGTGTGTCTGAGCTCTTCAGAAACTAAGTCCTGAAGGATCGAACTAGTCCGCAGGCTTAGACTAGTACGTTTCCAACCAAAACAGGAGGTTCTGTGTGAGATCAGACTAGTCCTCTGTGAGTCACATTGTCTCTTTGGAACTTGGAAATAGCTGAAGGGACTAAGTCCTAGATGGCCGGACTGGTCCGCCCCTAGAGGCCAGACTAGTCCGATGGACCAGACTTGTCAGTTCTCAACCGGAACAATGGTTCTTGTGTGAGATCAGACCAGCCCTTTGTGGACCGGACTAGTCCGTAGAATGTGACTATTTAGTTGGTAGAATATGACCGTTTAGTTGGTTTAATATGACTATTTAGTAGGTGAAGAGTGATGTCATCTGTCCCTGCAGGCCGGACTAGTCCGGTGTTAAAGGCCAGACTAGTTCGGATTTTTGCTGGTGGCAACGGCTAGCTCTTAGGACCTCTACAAAAGGGGATGCCCGGGCCTCAAAGCAACACACAAGAACCCTAACGCTGAAATAGCTTTCCTAGAGCTTTTCTAGTCCCCCTCTTCAAATTCTTGGTGCCCTAAGAGTGATTCTTAATGGTTTGTGAGTTTATGGGAAGAGAAGAAGAAGGGGAGTGAGCATCATAGAGCTCTTGGTTGATTCTCTCGCACTGAGTGGCAAGTGTGTTGTTGAGGGTACTAGCTTGTAAGTGCTTTGAGCTGAGATCTTGTGGGAGCCTCAAGTTGTGAGTTGCCCCACGATTTGTTGTGAAGCATTTGTGATGTAGTGGAAGAACAAGCCAACCTTGGTGTGGCTTAATGATGAAAAGGTTGAGAGCAACCTGGTCCTTGGTGGACTCCTCAACGTGGACGTAGGCTTCTTTGTGAAGCTAAACCATGGGATAACTCTCATGTTCTTGCTTTGTTGAGATAAATTTCTCTATGACTGGACTAGTCTGCCCTCATGACAGGACTAGTCCGCACTCTGTGAACTGATAATTTTTATTAAGCCGTATTTAATATTTTCCACCTATTCACCTCCTCTAGGCAACATTCAATTGGTATCAAGCCTAACTCTCTTAGAAGCTTAACCGCTTGGAGAGGAGATGGGGGAAAATGGAAATAAGGACTTACCGCCCGTGGACACCACCGATAGTGGCGAGAACAACACCCACAGCAATGAAGGGCTCAAGTTCTCACCTCACAAGGACGTCAACCCGAAGATGGACATGCTAAGGTTTCCTCCCTTCAACTTGGAGATCGATGACGAAGATGAAGAAGTGAGGCATCTTGTAGATCTTCTTCAAAAGGCAAGAGATGAAGCTAGAGAAAGGAGGAGACTAGAGAAAGAAAAGAAACTCAAGAAGCCCGAAGAGGACTACACTCGATATTCTTTTAACCATGAGCGTTTAAATTCACACACAAATTACTTATCTATTCCCTTAGGCAAACCTCCACATTTTGATGGCACAAACTACACAATGTGGAAACACAATATGAAACTACACCTTATTTCTCTCAACCCCACACTTTGGCACATTGTTTGCACAGGTGTAGATATCCCCGTGGATGATGAAGAGCTTACATCGGAGCAAGAGCAACTCATCCACCGCAGTGCTCAAGCAGCAGCCGTGCTCAACTCTTCCTTAAGCCAAGAAGAATTCAACAAGGTGGATGGGTTTGAACAAGCCAAAGAAATATGGGATACACTCAAAATTGCGCATGAAGGCAACCGCTCTGTCCGAGAAGCAAAAATTTAGATGATTGAGGGGGAGCTTGGGAGATTTGCCATGGAATATGACGAGACCCCTCAAGAGATGTACAACTGACTCAAGACTCTCATAAACAAGAGTCAGGCGTGCGGTTTTAAGAAGTGGATAGACCATGAAGTTGTCAAAAAGACGATAAGAGCCTTCATGCCTCGCAATGTGATGCTTTGCACACTCATCAGAGAGGGTCCAAACTTCCACAAAATGACTCCGGATGACGTGCTTGGCAAAATCATCAATCAAGAGATGATGGAAATGGAAGCACGCCACGTTAATGATCTTGCCAAGTTTACATCCACCAAGAAAAAGGGGATTGCTCTCAAAGCATCACCCAAGGACAAAAATAAAGAGGTACAAGTCTCAAGTGATGACGAGGAAAGTGAAGAAGAAAGCACCGATATGGATGATGACGAGTTGGTCCTCTTCATCAAGAAATTCAAAAGGATGATGAAGAGAAGAAGAGGACCAAGCTATGAGAGCAGAGGCAAGGACAAAAGCAAGTCAAGAAACAAGAAAGCATGCTACAACTGTGGTGAGTATGGGCATTACATTGTTAATTGCCCATACGAAAGGGAAGAAGACAAGAAGAAGAGGAATAAGGACGAAAAGTCACAAGAGAAGCGGATATTCAAGAAGAATAAAACACATGGGCACACTCATGTTGGCAACGAATGGGATTCAAATGATGAGTCCTCCTCTGATGATGAAGCTGAGGTGGCAACCGTCGCCATCAAGAAGCCAACAATGAAGAAGACTCTCCTGCCTAACAAGGGAGAATGGAAAAGCTCAAACCAAACATGTCTCATGGCAAAGGAGGGAAAGAGAAAGGTAAAGACTAAACTCTCCTTGTATTATATTAAAGATGAAGATTTTGATAGTGATAGTGAAAATGAATATATGTTTGAAGGATTGAGTAAAAATGCACTAACTAAAATGAAAAAACTATTTGATGAAATCTTAGATAAGGAGGAACTTCTTGAGAGACAAGAGGATTTGCTTATCGAGGAGAAGCAAAAGAATCTTGACCTTGAGAAGCTCCTCGAGCTTGGGAAGGAGAAAAACATGGCACTTGAACTTGCAGAATGTAAGGAGACCTCTTCAAGTCTCAAGAGTTTGAATGTTGTGCTCCAAGATGAGCTTGTGAGTTTGAACAAAGCTCACAAGAATCTTGAAGCACAATTCGCAACTCTAAAGTCAAATGTTATTTCTCTCTCCTCAACAAGCTCAAACTTGTCTAACTTAGAGTTAAACACTAAAATCTGTATATGTGCAAAACTTGAACCTAATTTCAAGAAGGAACTTAACATAGAGAAGAGTACACCTAAGAGTGGCATCTTTGACAAGGAGAAGATTAAGTATGCACGCAGTGCATACTCAATTGCAAGGTCTCCTTTGATCAAAGACGGTCTTGGTTATTCAAGGAAAGGAAAGCAAAATGCAAACATCTCTAAGAGTAACAAAATGCATGTAGCCTTTGTCAAAGAAAGATCATACAAAATTATGAATGAATGTCATATCTCTACTTCTACTAAAATGACAAAATTTGATAAATATACTAAAGATGCTAGTAATGCTAAGAATAACAACCTAACACTTCCATGATTTTAATGCATCTTATCTACTAATGAAAAGCAAATTTTGGTATGTCTATGCAAAATATGTTGGACCACTCCGCAAGAGCCCAAAGCCTTGTATATGGGTGCCCAAAACTCTTGTCACTAATCTATAAGTACCCAACCAAGCTTGGGTACCTAAAACAAAAGCCTAAACTTGTTTTGTAGGCGTACTCCTCCGGCGGCACAAAGTGGGTTTTAGATAGTGGCTGCACCAACCACATGACCGGAGCAAGAAAAATGTTTGTAGAGTATGAAGAAACCAATGATCCAAGTCAAGGTATTTATTTTGGTGACAATATCCAAGGAAGGGTACTAGGTATGGGTAAAATCTCCATTTCTCCACAACACACCATTTCAAATGTCATGCATGTTGAGTCACGAGATTATAATCTTTTATCCATATCTCAATTATGTGTCATGGGTTTTAATTGCTTATTCACTAACGAAGGCGTGATTATCACTAGAAAAGTAGATAACTCAATTGCCTTCAAAAGTGTGCTCAAAGGAAAGCTTTATCTTGTAGACTGTTCTGCGGATAAAACTCAACTTGACACATGTTTGATGGCAAGACTAACATGAGTTGGCTGTGACATCGTAGGCTAGCCCATGTTGCTATGAGAAATCTCCAAAAACTTCTAAAAGGTAATCACGTCCGAGGTCTTAAGAATGTCATTTTTGAGAAAGATAGACCTTGTAGTGCGTGCCAATCTAGGAAATAAGTTGGAGTAGCTCATCCCGCCAAGAATGTGATGACGACAACAAGAATGCTAGAGATGCTTCATATGGACCTTTTTGGTCCCATTGCCTACATAAGCATTGGGGGTAACAAATATGGTCTAGTTATTGTAGATTATTTTTCTCATGTCACTTGGTTATTTTTCTTGCATGATAAGGGTGAAACTCAAGGTGTCCTCAAGAGTTTCTTGAGGAGAGCTCAAAATTAGTTCTCTTTGAGAATCAAGAAGATAAGAAGCGACAATGGCACCAAATTCAAGAACATCCAAGTCGAAGAGTACTTGGAAGAGAAGGGCATCAAGCATTAGTTTTTGGCACCCTACACACCCTAACAAAATGGGGTGGCCGAAAGGAAGAATCTTACTCTTATAGAGATGTCAAGGACAATGCTTGATGAGCACAAGACATCCGACCGGTTTTGGGCTGAGGCGGTTAACACCGCTTTCCATGCCACAAACAGTCTCTACCTCCATCGTCTCTTGAAGAAGACTTCCTATGAACTCCTAACGGGTAACAAACCGAACATATCCTACTTTAGAGTCTTTGGTAGCAAGTTCTATATTATTAACAAGAAACCTCAAGTTTCAAAGTTTGCCTCAAAATCCGATGAATGGTTCCTGCTTCGTTATGATTCAAACACTTACGCCTATCGTGTATTCAACAAAACCTCTGGTTGTGTTGAAATTGCACGGGACGTAGTGTTTGATGAAACTAATGACTCCCAAAGGGAGCAAGTTGATCAATGTGCACTAGACGAAGAAGAGGCACCTTGTATGGCATTGAGGAGGATGGCATTGGTAACATATGACCACAAGAGCTACAAGACCCAAGTGACCCATCCTCATCGCAAGAAGTGACTCAAACACAAGATCGAGCACAAGATCCCCTATATGAAGAACACGATCACCATGTACAAGACATCGAAGGCTACGATTGTGGTAGCAATCACGGTGGAGATAAAGAGGAAGAAGAAGTTCACTCAAGACCAAGTGTGGCACACCCAAGAGTCCATCAATGTGTACAACGGGACCATCCCGTTGACAGTATACTTGGAGATATCTCCAAGGGGGTAATGACTCGCTCTCTTATGGCTAACTTTTGTGCTCACTACTATTTTGTATCTTATTTGGAGTTTTTCAAGGTTGAAAATGCCCTACGAGATCTGGATTGGGTGATGGCAATGCAAGAGGAGCTTAACAACTTCAAAAGAAACAAAGTGTGGGAGCTTGTGGAAAGACCAAATGCAAACGTAGTAGGTACCAAGTGGGTCTTTCGCAACAAACAAGATGAGCATGGAGTAGTAACAAGAAACAAAGCTAGACTTGTGGCCAGGGGATACTCACAATTCGAAGGTTCGGACTTCAATGAAACCTTTGCTCCCGTAGCTAGACTTGAATCAATTCGTATATTATTAGCCTATGCTACTCACAATGACTTCAAGTTGTACCAAATAGACGTGAAAAGCGCCTTCCTCAACAGACCAATCAAGCAGGAAGTGTATGTGGAGCAACCACCCGGATTTGAAGACGATATGTATCCTAAACATGTCTTTAAGCTCCACAAAGCTCTCTACAACCTCAAACAAGCTCCTAGAGCTTTGTATGAGTGTCTTAGAGATTTTCTTATTGACAATGGCTTTAGGATAGGAAAGGTCGACTATACACTTTTCATGAACAACTTGGATGATGACTTATTTGTATGCCAAATTTATGTCGATGACATAATATTTGGTTCTACTAGTAAATATTTTTGTAAAGAAATTAGCAAAATCATGACGGAGAGGTTTGAGATGTCGATGATGGGAGAACTGAAGTTCTTTCTAGGCTTCCAAGTGAAACAGCTCAAGTAAGGCACTTTCATATGTCAAACAAAGTACACTCAAGGCATACTTAAGAAGTTTGACATGGAGAAGGCCAAGCCCATGAAAACACCAATGGCGACAAATGGACACCTCGACCTCAATCAAGACAGCCCTAGCATTGATCAAAAGGTATATCGTTCCATGATTGGATCCCTTCTTTATCTTTGTGCATCTAGGCCCGATATTATGTTAAGTGTATGCATGTGCGCAAGGTTTCAAGCTGCACCTAAAGAATGTCATCTAACAGCCGTAAAGAGAATCTTGCGCTATCTAGTTTATACACCTAACCTAGGGCTGTGGTATCCTAAAGGGTCCAAGTTCAATCACATCAGATACTCCGATGCTGATTATGCCGGGTGCAAAGTGGATAGGAAAAGTACCTCAGGCACCTGTAAATTTTTGGGAAGGTCCCTAGTGTCATGGTCATCCAAGAAACAAAATTCCATCGCCCTATCCACAACCAAAACGGAGTATGTTGCAGCCGGGAGTTGTTGTGCACAACTTCTTTGGATGAGACAAACTATAAGAGACTATGGTGTCAATATGAACCATATTCCACTCCTATGCGACAATGAGAGTGCTATTAAAATTGCCCACAACCCTGTTGAACACTCTAGGACAAAACACATTGATATACGACATCATTTCCTGACAGATCACTCAATAAAGGGAGATACAGTCATTTCACATGTTAGAACCGACAAACAACCAGCCGATATCTTCACCAAGCAACTAGATGGAAAATGCTTTTGCGAACTTAGGAATGAGCTAAATATCCTTGACTTCCGGAATGTGGCTTGAGATGTTGCACATATGGTTGTTAATTGTCTAATTTCTTCAAAACTGAGCATTCTTCTCAAAAACTATCTCTCTCAATTTTCTATCAAATTATTTTCTATTATCATCTCCCTGAATCATGGCCATTGTATGATTGTTTGTGCCCCCTACTGGTCATGTCCATTGAGAATACTTGTGAAAAGTTAGTCTATGTGGATCAATTCCTACACATCTCTTCATATATATAAGAGTGTGATGTCAAGGGTCAGACTAATCCGCCTGATGGGCCGGACAAGTCCAGAATGCTAGACAAGTCCGACTAGATTTAGACAGGTCTACATCGGACTAGTCCGCTCCAAACCGGACTAGTCCGCACATTCAGATAAGTCCAGACCCAGTCCGGCAATCGGACTTGTCCGGTATCTTCGCCCGGACTAGTCCAGACGATTGGTACTTAACCCAACCGCCGGGGGCCGAAACCCACTTCACTCGTCACACATCTAAACATGCGCCCACGCTCAAAACTTGCCCCCATTGGTGATTTTTGTGGATTTCCACCAAAAACTTCAAAGGATCTGAGTCCTCTACCCTTTTGGGACCTTGGGAAGTCAACTTTCGGACTTCTCCGCACTTCAATCCAGCGATTTCATCGGATTTGAGCAATCAAGGTGTGTTCTTGGGGCAAAACCTAATCTTCTAAAATCTCTCAATTCTAGGATGTTTCTTCCATAAACTAGGATGTCTAGTGCTTCATAATATTCATGTGTATCCTCCCTAGGATTATTGCAAACTATTAATCGAATTTGCGGAACATCCGCTTAGTTAGGATTTAACCCTAGGCAGTCCGGACTAGTCTGGACAAAAGGCGGACGAGTCCGCTCCTCACCGGACTAGTCTGATCAGGGACTGGATAAGTTCGGCCCAACCTTGAGTTAACCCCTAACTTAGTGTTTTTTCTGCACCTCTATCTCGATAATCTTTTGCTCCCAACTCATATCCTTGCTCATTCATTCTTCTAGCATATCTCAAAACAACAACTCTCCACCCCTCTCTGACTTGGAGCACAAAGAAGCTTGACAAGAGCTTTACCATCATCGTGAGGAGGAAGACGCTGCACTTGCACAAGAGCTCGCTCATCGTGAAGCTCAAACCAAGAAGCGACAGGAAAGAGAGGCAGCTCAAGCTCAAGCTGAAGAAGAGCGCTCTAGTCGAAGGAAAATGATAGTTTCCTTAGGTGAAAAGGAAAGGACCCAAGCGGACGACAAAAGAAAGAGACCCATGAATGAAGGAGAAGGGGCAAAGAGGAAAGGCAAAGCCCGGGTTAAGAAGGTGCCCATCAAAAGGCAACACCAAGGAGAATGGTACCTGCTAGCGGGGGAATTGTCATTCGAGACCGTCCTGTGGGGTCAAGTGCTCCCCCATAGGGTCCCATTGGGCCCTTGGTCATGACACCTTCTATGAATAATCCCAACCGATAATCAGAGCTTTCTAGCAACATCTTCCATGGGAAATGCTCTGAAAAGGCGAGGAGATTTATGGAAAAGGATCCCTACAAGTATGAGAAGGCCACACCGGATCATCACTTTTGGTGTGACTTCCACTGCGACTACTATCTCCTAGTCTACTTGAAGATGAAGACGCCAATTGCTGATGCTCAGTGGGTTGATTGGCCCTATATGAAAAATAAAAAGCATCAAGCCTTCAATGTAGTTATACAAGCCACCGAGCATCACGGTCTGAAGGACCTTCTGGCTTTCCAATACGACTGGAACATAGAGGTGGTGGCTCAGTTTTACACCACGTGATATTTCTCCACCTTTGGAGATAGGAAGATTTCATGGATGACGGACGGAGTTCAATACTCCGTCCTCTATAGTGAGTTTGCACGGATTCTTGGTCTTGAGGAGTTCCTGAACTATGAGTTGACCATTCACAATCTCACGGCAATAGACTTGGAGGAGATGGAGTTCATGTATGAGGTTGGCTTTTATAATCCCCCTACAACCAAAATTCTCCGTACATTCTTTAGAGTGCTTAATCGGATCTTGAGAAAGACTTCAGCACTGAAAGACGAGGATGCGGGGATGATCCAAGGTCACCTCCGCCATTTGTTGAAGCTGATTTGTGAAGATGAAAAATTCAATATGTTTGACTACATCTACAATGACATCTTCAACATATCCCACACCCCAATCGCTCATGTGGTTATGCTCCTTTTATCATGTGCCTCATTCAGAAGGTGTCGGGACTGGAGTTTGTGAAGGATGTCAAGCATAGACCCCTTCACCCTCAAATTCCTCCTAATGTGCCAAAGATTGGCGGAGCTTCTAGGAGGAGTGCCCCCGATGCACCTCCTTCTCCAGCCGCTCCTGCCTCTTCCTCTTCCGGAGACTCCTCCAGTGCCATCTTAATGTTCTTGAAATCTATCTTCACCTCTTGCCGAAAAGTTGAAGTCAAAACTCAGAAAATGTCTAATAGGAAAGAAAAGTACCTAAAGAAGCTCTGTGAGAAGACGGACATTGCTATGTCTCTGGAGGCTTCCGACGACGAGGAGATCACACCCTTCCGGGATCTCATGGCGGCTGAGGCTGTTTTCCTTGGGGGTGGTTCCTGTAGTGCTGCTCCCGCCGTTGAGGAAGAAGAGGATGACCAAGATGATTAGAAGGACGATGAAGAACCAACCCAAAGCGGTGATGAGAGTGAGGGTGATGACGACTAGACTTAGGCTCTCTTCTTTTCCTCTTTGGTGTCTGGATGTCAAAGGGGGAGAGATTGAGGGGAGGTAATGAGTAACTATGTCACTCTCTTAGGTTGTAATGTTGCTACACTTTCATATTTGGGTTGTAATAACTATGCTATGCTACTCGTATGTGTGATGATCCTCAATTTCAATTTGAGATGAATGTTCCACATTTAATTGTCACATCTCAACATTTGCATCACACCTAGGCACTCAATCATAACACACAACTCTACAAATCACCCATATAGTTTACTCTCATGCATTGCCGTCATTGCAGATTATTCATGCACATATTTAGGGGGAGCTTTTTATACACGTGTGTATTATGAAAACCAACTCATTTACATTTTTATCAAAACTTCAATGTGTTTTCATCAAATCACCAGAAAGGGGGAAATTGAAAGTCCATCTAGGCTAATACCCCGTGGGTTTTGACGATTAATGACAACACTTAAGGGACTAATGAGCATTGCAAGTGTGAGAACAGGTGATTAAGATATCTACGAAGATGGATGCACTCAAAAACGAAAAGAGGAGAAAAAGGAAAATGCACAAGAAGAGTAGAATTTAGGGATTTAAATTCTTTTGTGTTGAGTTTAGCCTTTAAGAATGAGTGGGATCATAGAGTCAAGTGCTGAGAATCATCTAAGAGCTCTTAGTCCGAGTTTAGGTTGAGTGGAGTGAAATTGAGGTAGCCCTGAGAACAGGGCCGGGCTTGTCCGGGTGGAAGGCCGGACTAATCTGGAACGACAGACTGATCCGATGTAGAACGGAACAAGAGGTTCTGTGTGAGTTCGGACTTGTACGGGGTGGATGGCCAGACTAGTCCGAAGAATCGGACTAATCCGATATAGAATGGAACAAGAGTTTCTGTGTGAGTTCGGACTTGTCTGTCTGGGGACAAACAATTCTGTGGAGAGTGTGTTTGAGCTCTTCAGGAGCTATGTCCTAAAGAATCAGAATAGTCCGCTCTTTGAGGCCGGACTAGTCTGCAGGCTCAGACTAGCCCGTTTCCATTCGGAACAGGAGGTTTTGTGTGAGATCGTACTAGTCCTCTGTGAGTCGGACTAGTCTGTTTGGTACTTGGAAATAGCTGAAGGGACTAAGTCCTGGATGGCCGGACTGGTCCGCTCCTGGAGGCCGGACTAGTCCGATGGACCAGACGTGTCCGTTATCAACAGGAAAAACGGTTTCCGTGTGAGATTAGACTAGTCTGTTGTGTACCATACTAGTCCGTAGAATGTGACCGTTTAGTTGGTAGAATATGACCATTTAGTAGGTGAAGAGTGATGTCATTTGTCCCCGCAGGCCGGACTAGTCCGAGGTTAAAGGCCAAACAAGTCCGGACATTTGCTGGTGGCAATGGCTAGCTCCTAGGACCTCTATAAAAAGGGGATGCCTGGGCCTCAAAGCAGCAGACAAGAACCCTAACACCGAAATAGCCTTACTATAGCTTTTCTAGTCCCCTCACTTCAAATTCTTGGAGCCCTAAGAGTGATTGTTGAGGGTTTGTGAGTTTTTTTGGAAGACAAGAAGGGGAGTGGGCACCATAGAGCTTTTGGTTGATTCTATCGCACTGAGTGGCAAGTGTGTTGGTGAGGGTACTGGCTTGTAAGTGCTTTGAGCTGAGATCTTGTGGGAGCCTCAAGTTGTAAGTTGCCCCACGATTTGTTGTGAAGCATTTGTGATATAGTGGAAGAACAAGCCAATCTTGGTGGTGGCCCTGTGAGGAAAAGGTTGAGAGCAACCTGGTCCTTGGTGGACTCCTCAACATGGATGTAGGCTTCTTTGTGAAGCTGAACCACGGGATAAATCTCGTGTTCTTGATTTGTTGAGTTAAATTTCTCTATGACCAGACTAGTCCGCCCTCAGGACCGGACTAGTCCTCACTCTGTGAACTGATCATTTTTTATTAAGCCGTATTTCAGATTTTCCGCCTATTCACCCCCTGTAGGCAACTTTAAAGGAGCCACCCCTTGCTGAGGCTGAGAATGAAGATGATGAACGGGTCATCTGTCCTGCTTAGAGAGTTCCTTGATTGCTGCAGCTTATACTCGGAGTACCTCCTCAAGAAAGTACCTCACCTCGGATATATGGAGTGGGAGGCTGAAGTAACCATCCTATCTAACGGTAGGGTTGTCACCCGGCACTTCGAACCCACATGGAGAGCTACAAGGGCAGAAGATATTGATGATGCTGCATGGGATGCACTCATCGGATTCTTATACGCTTTCCGTGGGCAGCTTGAGAACTCTACCTTTGAGCTGCACCCGTATCGGAAGAGTGGTACAAGGGAGATCATTGGACCCATGGAGGAGCTGTGACACCCGGTCCCGAAAATCAACCAAGTGAATGCATATGTGTGCCCAGGATGTTTGTCACACATACACATGCATTCCACAAACTGAAATTCAGAATATAACCACGTACAAATAATGTTTAAGTACTTTATTACATTTACTCAATGTCTCACTCATGAATATCCAACTTATTTAGCAGCGGAAGACTCTAAACAACAGCGGAATATGGCTAAGACAGCAGGCTCCAACTTCAACTCCACAGGCATGTTGACGGTAGTGTGCACGCCTAGTACTCCACTTGTTCCTCGAAATATTCTTCTCCTGTTGCTGATGTATGTGTGGGAATGCAAGGGTGAGTAAATATTGTACTCAGCAAGTGCGGGAAAAGTATTACATGTAGCTTACAGCATGGTAGGAAATAAAGTGGTTCATTGCAGCAAGCAAATTTTATTTCACTATATTGTAAAAACAGAAACTATTTCTAGATGAGTTTAATCCCATCATAACCAAGTTAATCATCAACATTCCTTCATCATAATTCACCATATATCAAGTCTCAACAAGCCAATAATCATTCTCAAGTTCTTCGCATACTTATAAATATTCATAAGCATGTCATTTTCATGGAACCAAAACAAAACTCATTGTCATGACCCAAAACAGTCCCAAAACCAATCCCAATGACCATACCGTAACCATAACCGAATAAATATCCCAAGTTTTCCCTCTAATCATGGAAGTTGGCCAGGTGCCTGTAACCGGTAACACAGCTATCATGATAGTTTTACGCTCTGCAGAGGTGGCACCCCTTTACTCACAAGTTCGTGATTTCGTCACCCATCGGCGACTAGAGAAAACCTCCATTATACCAATACACAACCGTCGGTGTATGGCCATGAGGTCACAAAATAGCCTTTACAAAGGGGCTACTAGTATGTACGGACCCACTGAGGTTTCACCGACAGGCTCGAATCTCCATTCTCCCACCCACGGGCTCCCTCTTGTGCCATGCAGTTCCCAGGGCAGTCCCTCTCGACTCCCATTCCCCGCACCATCCAATGATCCATAACAAGCTAGCAACACACCTAATTAGTCAGCTAAGCCGCACCCATATTTGACCTTGTGGTGACACTGTTTTCCTGGCATGTGCTCGCGTGAACCGGTCCTTAGATCTACGGCAAGCAAACCACCATCTCATTCAGCAACATCCACGAACCAAGCTTGCCTAGATCTCTCCGATTCCATGCTCATCAACATGATAAAGTTCTCATCATCTTTAATATCATGAGTGAAGTAGCTAACAAGTTTTATTTCAGCTTCCCGTATCCCGTAAGTTAAGCGAAGCAAAAAGGAAAAACGACCATACCCGACTCATCAACTTTCCCGGCGACAAGAATGGTTAACAAAACTAGTAAACTCCTATAAAAGGGTGTCCCATCAAGTTGACACAAGCATACGAGTTTTTGAAAGCAAAACAGTTTCAAAATCATAGGAACAATATGGTCAAGGGGCACTTGCCTTGCTCCCATGGTTCGTATTGCTCAAGCGTCACGAAGTCCTGGTGTTGTAGCTCCTCATAGATGGCCTCTTGAGCTTGTCCTTCTACTCACGACCACGCACATACAAAATTTGCAGCAATCAATTGTCACGCACATACTTTACTCAAGATGCAATGAGGTGAATGAATGCAATTCCTATGGTACAGTTTTATAAAATAAGTTTGCACGTCTTTTTGCATGTTTTAGTAGGCTTTCATGGGGTTTTATGATGATCAAGGTTGCTGGGGTCAAGTGTGGACAGGGTTATGATCTTGACACAATGTGTATAACAATTCCACCGTCAAAAATTGACCAAAACACGGTCTGTCCACACGTTGCATTTTCTGCTCGCAGGGGGTGAAGAAAACGAGTGCGTAGAAACAGCAGGGATGTTGTAAGAGGGGTAACGAAGACCTACGTCACTTCTTTGTTGCGGCAGGGCCTACCTCCTAGCAATGGCAGCAGCGGAGGATTTTTCATGGAGAATTATGGGGCCGCAGGTAGGGCAAAACATTGAGGCTTCTTCTCCAGCGATGGCTGACACGACCCCACGGTCTTGTCGAGCCAGGATCACGCTGAGGGGTGCTGCGTTGCACATCACCAGATAACACACATCAAAGGCACAAAGCAGAAGCAAAACTTTTATTACATAAAGTGGTTTATGAACATTTTTACATCAAAATAGGTCCAGTCTACACTCACGGGCGTAGACTACGCATCGAGTTCACGTTCAGCCCGTGAACGTATCCCCGCTAGCACGCACACACACTAACACGGCGGCGTGCATGACTCCCACTCGACGGGGTTCCCCTCCTAGGGTTCTGTCTCCTCCTCAGGAGTCCCTTCCTCATAGAACCCTGCAAAAGATTCAAACACAAGCAGTGAGCACGAAGGCTCAGCAAGACTGACCCGTCTCTCCTAAATATGAAACTTCTACATGGAGGGTGATGGGTTACATGAGGAAAACTAAGTTGCAAGGACTTGCCAAATTAGTGGAACATTACTTTCAAGTTTTAGCAGCAGGTTGTGGAGAACCTTACGCTAAGGCACATGAGAGAGCCACAATCAAACAAGAAACACATTTCTCTCATGTACTTTGCCCAAAGTTGAAAAGAACTTTAGATAGCTCTAGACTACAGCAAATCATTAACAATCAAAGTTCATATTTCAATCAGCAACATTTTAACATGTACCCAGCCTGTTCTTTCCACGTCACGGTACAGTGAACAAGTGGTACTCACTGACCGCGAGGGACGACAATTATAATCGATTTACACCTGCAGGGTTACCCGAATAACCCGTCACGTACGCCCGTACTCGATGTTGCCTACAACAACCATCACGAACGTCGTACGCAACTACCTTTTACCCGTCAGCCAAATGTTGAACCGGTGAAATCGTCCCGAGCAAGAGGTCTCTGCACGCGCATCTCAGTGCCGCCAGCCAATTTACACCTCAAGCTCTCAACCTACCCTCTGAACGACCAGCTATGCCTCAACGCCCAGCTACCCGAGTTACATCGGTTCCCCGGTTCCCATACAGCCGGTATGTCTTTGGTACTGTTCTAGCTTGTTCAAAAGGCCTGCACACGGCTCGGTTCTCAATCGACACAAGCGGAGCTATAGCACCCAGGCTCCAAAGTCCTGCTGCCCTTACTCTCCGCTCGGTCTAATTTTCTTTCCATGTGTTTCATGTGCTATCTCTACCCGAGTCGAGTGCCTCTAGCCTATCCTCGCGAGTAGTTCCAACTACTCGACTTGTACCGAATCCTACACTATCTTAGAATTGCATTAGCTAACGGGGTTTTCAATCCTAATCCAACCCCATGGTTTTCTTGGCTATGCATTTGGGTTTCCAAACAAGACTCTAATGCAAAGAATAATGGCACTCAAAGTAAGTTCTCAAAATAATAAAAGTTTGTAAAAAGGTTAATGCAAACCAGGGCTTGCCTTGCTGCTCTTGGTCGTAGGCTAGCTGCTCTTCCGGAGTAACGAAGTCTATGACTTTGGGTTCCTCCTCAACCTTAGTGACTACATCAGATAACAATTACATGTATTAATTTAAATGCATTTGAATTGAATTTAAACTTGTGAAGGCTATAAGTCTTACTAGACAGACTCAATGACTCTGAAATTTTTAATGTAGTTTGGATACAACCTAAACAGAGACTTGACCAAGTTATAGTTGCAGCAAAGCTCATTTGAGCTCTCCAGAATTAATTATGTACTTGATCTTAATTGGAGCTCTTAGGGTGTTCTAGGGATTTTCATGGAGTAACCCATGACTTTCTGAAAACTAGATTTTTAGAGGGTTCTAATGGAGTTTGTCTCACTTAATTTGAAGGTTCCTAGCTAAAGATATGAGCTAAACAACATCAGAGAAATTCTGAAAATGTTTCTGGACATTTTCTATTTTCTCTGGAACAGTTTTATTAATCACACCATTAGGTGGATCAAATGAGCTCAAATGGATCTGAAATTTTTATGGTAGATCAAGGATATTTTGTTGAACATCCCAGCAAAATTTCAGAACTTTTCCCCAAAGGATTCTCCAGTTAAAATTCCAAGCAGTTTAAACTTTGAAGAATTAATTCTGGAGAAATAAGGATTTTCATGAAGTGAAACTTGATTTGCTGGAAAGTACGCAGAGAGCTGAATCTGAAAAAATTTGTTTCACTAGATTTGGATGTTCCTACAGAGAGCTATGAATTTTTAAAGTGTGAGCAATAACTGGAATTGTTTTTCTAATGAAAACGCTACTAGGCCCGCTTATTTAAATGACAGCCAATCAGAAATGGGACACACCTGGGCCACAGCCTGCCAGCGCGCCAACACACCGGATCCCAGCCACACTCGATCGGGGATTTAAATTTTTGAGCTGCTGACAGCCGGGGCCCACCCCCTTCGTCTTCCTTCCGCCGGCTCTCAGCGCGCGTGCCGCCCCCTCTCGCCGGAGCAGAGCTGGTGCTCGCCGGACCGTCGCTGCCGTCCACCGCACGAGCAATGACTCGCTGCCAGGGGGTTATCGACGTCGAGGAACACGTCTGTGGGGTCAGTTCGAGCTGACGGTGACTGGAAATACCCCGGCGACGTGCGGTGGCCTCGGTTGAGGTTCGGCGCCGTCGGCCGTGGGTTCTAACCCGCCAAGACCTTGAACAAACAGCTCTACAGCATCAGTACACCTCTAGGAAGCTCGACATGGCCTCAAAGGTGTTCAAAAATGGCCGCAAGTTGGTCGGCACCGTGTGACCGATTGTGCCCGCCATGAATGCCTTTGATTGAGCTCAAAATCCGTCACTCCTAGCAGGTTTCATGTAACGGATGCTAAAAGGAAAATGATCGCCGGCTAGTCCAGCGTCTATGTGCAAGATTTGATAACCTAAGGAGAATCAGAGAGCGGTAATTCGAAGAAACCGTACCGGAAGCTCGGGTTGAGACCGCCGGAGTAAAATCTGGAAATTCTCGGTGGATGCTTCACGGTTTGCTTCAAGAATTGGAGGAGAGCAGCACCAACCTAGCGCGCTCCTGTGGCCTGGATTGCTTGACCGTGAGAACCCCTGTGGAGGGCTTTCCACGATCACCCAATCGTCGGCCGAAGCTTGATCGCCGCTGTGGCGGTCTTTCTCGGGCAAGGAAGGCCGGAACTCGCTTGTTTCCGGGTCGGGGAGGTGTGTGCGGAGCTCAGGGCAGCGTTTAGCAGCTTGGGGAGGAGAGGGGGTGAGTGTTTCGCTGTTCTCCCGATCAATCCAAGCAGCGGAGGGAAGAGGTTCGGCTCAGTGTTCTTGCGAGGGGAAAAACAAGCGAGGGGACCTCGGCAGAGGCGAGGAGCGCCTTAAGAAGGGCTCAGCACCGACCTGGCTAGCACGTGGGCGAGCAGCTGGTGGCGCGGCGCCCCCCCCCCTCGGTGGTGCCCTCAGATGAAGCCCGAAGACCCGAGCGCTGAAAGTTTAGTCGGTTGAATTTCATCAGAGGCGGACATGTGGGTCCCACTTCCTTTTTAACCTCTGAACTTAACTCTCTCTTATTGTTGTATACAGTAATCCCCACAATACCCATGGTGATTTGAATTATCTACCCCTGAGCCATTTGAATTGGTTAGAATTCAAATTGGGTTTTATTTGACTAAAATTCAGCACACATTCAGTTTGAAATTCAAATAAAGTTTGAATTTGCTAAACTTAGCTCATGTCAAGATCAACTCCAAATGGAGTGAAAATTGGTGTGTGAGCTCCCAAAAATGTGCTGAGAAAGAATATGCCTCCCACTTTTGAATTCTTGAGATGAAAACAGTTTGAATTTGAATTTGAGTTCAAACCACCCTCTTTCTAACTATACCCAAAATGACTTCAAAAAGGTTTTGAATTTGGGTGAAACTTGGCATGGACATTCCTAGCAAGGTGTAGGAGTTTCCCAAATGTCCAGCCCCTATATGATGTATGTGGGAAATGCCACTTTTGCATTTTGTGAGTTTATTCTCTAATGAGCATGTTGATGGTGGTTACTTGCTCTTCAAATGTGTTCATCAACTTTCTTCAAATGAGGTGTGTGTGTGGTGATGAACACTTTGAATATGTGTCAAAAACTGAGGCCTTTACAATGGCGAGGCGTGACGGGTCTCGACGACGGCCAAATTCCGGCAAGGGGGGAGTCGGTGACTTGGCAGCAAGGGGGCGCGGCATGGCAGCAGGGGGCGGCGGCCAAAAAGAAAAAGGGGTGGGCGGCTAGGGAGAGTTATATTTATAAGGGGGAAAACAGCTAGGGTGGCTAGGATTTTATTATTTATTTTCATCCAATGGCTATGATTTAATTAGAAAATAAAAGCCCAAAATAGTCCTAGAGTTGGGGGAACAAAAGAGTCCTAGAGGTGGGGGACTAGGGTTCCCCCCCCCAATGGGCTGCGGCCCAGGGGGTGGGGCCAAATTAGGGTCCCCCCTAATTTGGTGTGGCCAATTGTGGTGGCAAATCCCCCCAAATATGGGGGAAATTCTATGTAGGGGAATTTTTTGGAATTTGGGGGAAAATCAGGAAAAATTGGGAAAAATTAGGGAAGGGGAAATTTGGGAAAAAAATTGGGGTGGCCCAATTTGGATATTTTATTTATTTTCTTTTTTTATTGATTTTCCTTTCCTATTTATTTTATTTATTTTCCATTTCTATTCACTTTTATTGTTTTATTTGCTTCTATATTCCTCTATTTATTTCTTCTTCTTTTTTAAATGCTTTTCTATATGAAAAATGTATGCAATGCATGCTAGTGAAATTGAGGGTGTTACAAACCTACCCCCCTTAAAATGAATCTCACCCTCGAGATTCGATAGAGTGGAGAAAAGATGAGGGAATTCCACCTTGAGATCTTCCTCACGTTCCCATGTAGTTTCGACTTCCGTGTGATGGCTCCATTGTACCTTGCACCAACGGATTACTTTGTTCCTCGTGACCCTTTCCTTGATGTCAAAGATTTTGATGGGGTGTTCCGCGTAGGTCAGATCCTCTTAAAGCTCTAGATCACCCATTGGTACTTGTTCTTCCTGTACTCTTAGCCATTTCTTGAGCTGAGATACGTGAAACACGTCGTGCACGTCGAAGAGGTGTGTTGGCAGTTCTGGTTGATGTGACAGACCGGAATCCGCATGCCCAGGATCTCAGAGGGTGGTGCCGCACGATGCAACACCCGACAGCACACATCATAAGGCAAACATTGTATTATATAGAAAACAACTGTAAATGTACAAATTAGTACAAACCTTCAGTTTACAACTAAGAACAGAGTTTAGACATGCGGAAGCTAACTTTTTAAAACTCACTCCCACCTAACTAGCAAAAGTCGGTTGTCCATCCCTATGGACAACTGTCACACCCGGTTTTTCCGAAGAACAACCAAGTGAATATCACATGTATGCCAGGATCATTTTCTCATACATGTGATGACAAATAGTGAAGCATCATTTATTACAAGCCAGGTGTTGAATATAAATAAGTCTTACATAGCAAATGCCTCGATGGACAATAATAAGTTCATCACAAGTAAATAAACTAGCAGCGGAATAATTATTCTTGTGGGCTCCGTCACAGGCGTTGCCCGGGGGACTCCATGAACCTAGAAACCTTCTTCGGGTCCAAAGTCTTGATCATTATACACCACCTCATTATCTTGACCTGAGCAGCAATATAAACCAACAAATATGCAAGGTTGAGTACCGATGCTACTCAGCAAGTGTGGGAAAATTATGTCATGCATGGCTAGAGCAAGGAGAGATTGAACTCAGGGTTAAAGCACTACGCAATTAATACCTACCATATTAGCTTATTAACCACCTACATTACTACACAGGTGAAATGGTCCCAATCTCCCATCCCATCATCATAATCAAATAACCATAACATCATTTCCAATGTTAAGCTCCCCGCTTAACATCCACAACCTCCAAGGTCCTCATCATGTAATCATGAATAAGTCCAAGCCGCTCTTGACGTGAGCACGGCTGTCATGACAGTTTTGACTCTGCAGAGTTTGTACCACTGTACCCACATGTAGTGATTTCATCCCCCGTTGCCGGGTGGACTAAAAGAACCTCCATTATGCCAGTGGCTACGAACCACATTCACACTTCCCAGTTGTGTAGCCAGGAGATCACTACGAAGCCTTTACAAAGGGATTCCCGATGAGCGTGGGCCCACTAAGGTTTCATCCCAAACAGCATACAAGAGGCTCCAACCCCGCTGCAGTGGCCCCCTCTTGAGCCTTGCGGTTCATATGGTAGTCCAGCTGACACCTATTCCCCGCACCATCCAACACACCCATACTACGTCGGGGATACACCTAATTAATTGGCCAAGCTGCCCCATCTCAGCATGTGGTTGGCACGGTAAAGCCAGGTTACATGCTCCATGAACCGGTCCTTAGGATCTAGGCAAGTACTAAACACAAACACGAGTCTCGTGCACCCAGCACCAACCAAAACATCCAACTTTCATCGATCCCTACCTCCACATAACTCATAATACCTCATTCAAGAGTAAGGTAATTAATTAATGATCTCATATTCCCATTATCCCATTCTAAGCATGGCTAAGCACAAGTAATATGAATGACATAATGAAACAAATCCCGACCCAAGCTACAAGGAAAACAAGGTAATGCAATTCTAGGGAAACTTCCTAGCAAGGGTTTCATATTTTAATGCACAATGCAAATAAAACTCTATCTACACATCCTAGTATAGGATCAAAGTGGTGAAGGACACTTGCCTCCTTCCTGCTGCTCTTGAAATGGGTAGTCCTGATCTTGGAAAGGGAGAACTTGCTCTGGAGCAGGTTCTACTCATACCATCACACATAGCAAAAGAAAACAACAAGTTATAAAACATAGTTCACACTTCCACTTCATACAAACCACACATTCACATTTATAAAAGTCATTCACAATTATATGTGTTGTGGTTATTCTATGTGTGTTGACTTTTGGCTTACATGCACTTTTAATCATGTGTATATGATTTCTACTTTTGTATTCACATTTATGTTTGCATACTATATATATGAGTTTCTAATTTAAATAAATTCCTTATATTCAACCACTACACCTTTTAGCTACCAAGTATGCATGAAAGGTATTTTCCTACTCCATATGTGTCTTCAGTCCTTCTACCAACCCTAAACTAAATTCTTTGGATTTTAGAAACTTCATTTATCATTTTCTAGTTATTCATACCTAGCTTGCTATATTTTCAGATTTATTTCCTATGCCTAAACGTGAACTTTATTATGGAAATAGTAAGACACATCATCTAAACAGAATAGGTTCTGATCCAAAATATTTAATAATATATTTTTGATCTTTTCCTCTGATGTAAACTATTTTACATTTATTTTCTATTTTTCAGAATTATTCTCTACTTAAAACTGTGTCCCTATAACTAATAAATGTGAATAATCAATTAAACAGATCCATTTCAATGAAAAATCTATTTTTATCTCACTCCAAGGTTTTCTAAGTACTGGAAAAGTTTTTAATTTAAATTTGACAATATGTTTGTCCCACTTTTTAAATTTTAAATACTAGCCACTTATTCAAATTCCTAACTTTAATATCAAATAGGGTTAAAAAGGTAAACTCACCCCACTACAAGGTCCATTATATTATTTTAAGAATTTCCAGGGGTCTAGCTACACTTAACAGAGGGGTTTTTCCTAATTTTTATTAAGTCCAGGGGCTAAAACTGATTTTTAAATGAATTTACATGATTTTCTGAAGTTCCAGGGGCTAGATCAGAAGTTTCCGGGGCTAGCTCTTATTTTCCGAGAACCCCAGGGGGTAGCGCGTAAGAATTCCAGTCTTTATAACGCGGGGCTGACGTGGACCGTCCGGTTTAAAACAGACGGCTGAGATTATAACATCGAACCGGTACGCGGGGATTTAAAGTCTACCGTGCGATTTAAAATAGACGGCGCACAAGCGGCCACGTCGCTCTGATCGAGCGCGGGTGGCGCTGCCCGACGGCGGGAGGCGGCGATCTCGCTGGAGAGTTTCGGATCTTCATCAATTCTCCCTAAAACTATGATTTATGGCTTAGATCGGTAGAGGGAGGTCGGGGATCTCACCTCGGGGGTTTTCTTGAGCTCGGAGGTCCTGGAAAGCGATCGGCGACGAGGTCCAAGGTGAATTCGCGGCGAGGCTCGTCGGCGCTGTGTTTGAACCGCAAATCACCGAGTTTTCTGCACCTGCAAGGTTCCCCGGAGGCGGTTGATCAAGACCAGCGAGTTAGATCAGAATTCCCAAGCGTAGATCGGCCAGAATTTGTCGGAGGGGCTCGGGTTCTCACCGGAGAGAAAATCGGCGGATTGTGGAGAAAAACGGGACGATGCCGGGGTTTTTATAGACGGGGGAAGGCGGCGGGTTGGTTTAGATCGAGCTGGAGTCTTCGGGGTCCGGAAGTCGGCTGGGAACGCGGGATTTTCCGGTCGGCCGCGATCGCGCGCTCGCGGGGAACAGTCTGGGTTTCGGACGATTGGGGGTTAGGGATGACAGGTGGGTCCCACCTGTCTGCGAGAGGGAGCGCGGGCGCGCGGCTGCGGGCTGGCGGGGGGGCTGGGTGGGCCGGCTTGTGGGTTTCGGCCCACTGGCCGGGAGGGTTTGTTTTTTTCTTTTTCTTTTTATTTTTCATTTCTGTTTTGAGTTTAATTTGAATTCCAGTTTGAATTTGAATTTTTGCAACACATGCAATACGTCCAAAAAATTTTTAAACTCCCCTCTTAACAGGATTTTGGGGTGTTACAGCTCTACCCCCCTTAAAAGAAATCTCGTCCTCGAGATTGGTGGTTCTAAGAAAACAATTCCGGAAATTGTGCCTTAAGCTCATCTTCTCGCTCCCAGGTGGCTTCCTATTCTGAGTGATGCTTCCACTGCACCTTGCACATCCAGATTCTTTTATTTCTTGTGAGGCGTTCCATTGTCTCCAAAATCTTGAATGGTTGCTCGGCATAGGACAGATCCTCAGCTACGTCAACCTCATTCATGGGTAGCACCTCTTCAGGCGTTCTCAGACATTTCTTGAGCTGTGACACATGGAATACATCGTGCACATCCGATAGGTGAGCTGGTAATTCTAGTTGATATGCCACTTCGCCTTTCCTCTCCAGAACTTGAAAGGGTCCGATGTATCGAGGTGACAACTTCCCTTTCACCTTGAATCGACGAAGTGCTCGGATAGGGGACACCTTGAGATAGACATTGTCTCCCACGTTAAAAACGAGCTCTCTTCTCCGTACATCGGCGTAGCTCTTTTGTCATGTCTGTGCTATCCTCAAATTGTTGCGAATTTCCCTCACTTTCACCTCGGCTTCTTGTAGTACTTCAGGACCAAACACTTTACTTTCCCCTGTTTGGTTCCAAAATAGGGGAGTTCTGCACTTCCTCCCATACAAAGCTTCAAACAGTGACATCTTCATACTGGCCTGGTAGCTGTTGTTATAGGAGAACTCCGCATACGGTAAGTTCTTATCCCAACTCCGATTGTTTTTGAGTGCACACGCTCTCACCATATCCTCAAGAATCTGATTGGTCCTTTCCGTCTGCCCGTCAGTTTGGGGGTGATAGGCAGAACTAAAGTTCAGATGGGTTCCCATGGTTTCGTGCAACTTCTGCTAGAACCTCGAGGTGAACTGTGTCCCTCGATTCGACACTATCTTCTTTGGCACTCCATGGTAAGACATGATCCTTTACATGTACAACTCCGCCAATTTGGATCCGCTGTAGCTTTCCTTCACGGGGATGAAGTGAGCTACCTTGGTTAGCCTGTCGATGATGACCCATATTGAATCATATCCTGATTGGGTCCTAGGCAATCCCACTATGAAATCCATGCCAATTTCTTCCCATTTCCATTCAGGCACTTTGAGTGGTTGCAATAATCCCGCGGGTCGTTGATGTTCTGCTTTTACCGACTGACATGTGTCACATAGGGCAACATGTTCCGCGACATCTCGCTTCATGCCATACCACCAATACCTGCTCTTGAGGTCCTGGTACATCTTCGTACTCCCAGGATGAATGGAATAGTCAGAATCGTGAGCCTCCTTCAAAATCAATTCACGGATCTTCTTTACTTCTGGCACACAGATTCTTTTCCCGTGCCACACCGTTCCCTGTTCATCCTCTCTGAAACAAGGGGCTTTATTTTCCTTGATGAGTTGCCTGATTTGTTGTATCTTCTCGTCATTCTTTTGACCCTCGCATATTTCTTGCTCTAGTGTGGAGTCCACTTCCATGGCGATGGCTTCACCACTATTCACAAGGCATAGATTGAGCCTTATAACCTCGACCTTCAATTCTGCAGGCATGTCCTTCAAGCTCAACTTATTGACCTGCACTTTCCGACTTAAAGCATCTGCCACGACGTTTGCTTTCCCATGATGATAGTTGATGCCCACATCAAAGTTATTGATTAGCTCTAACCATCTCCTTTGTCTGAGGTTGAGATCTGGCTGTGTGAAAATGTACTTTAAACTCTTATGATCCGTATATATCTCTGTCCTCTTCCCCATCAAGTAGTGCCGCCAAATTTTCAACGCGTGTACCACTGCGGCTAGTTCTAGGTCATGTGTAGAATAGTTCTTCTCGTGCTTCCGGAGCTGTCGGGATGCATAAGCCACGGCATGCCCTTCTTGCATAAGAACACATCCCAACCCGTTTCTAGAGACATCACAGTACACTGTAAAGTTCTTCTGCATATCTGGCATAACTAGCACTGGGGCTGTTGTCAATCTTTTCTTTAACTCCTGAAAACTCGTCTCGCACTACGGCGTCCATGTGAATGTGATTCCCTTCTCCAACAGTTTGGTGAGGGGTCTCGAGATCTTAGAGAAGCCCTCAATAAACCGTCGATAGTATCCTGCCAATCCCAAGAAGCTTCAAACTTCCCCGACATTTTCAGGGGTCTTCCACTTCTGTATATCCTCGATTTTGGCGGGATCCACGGAGATTCCTCCCTCCGAGATTATATGTCCTAAGAAGGGAACTCTCTTCAGCCAAAACTCACACTTGCTCAACTTGTCATACAGTTGGTGTTCTCTCAGCCTCTGCAACACCAACCTTAGATGTTTCTCATGTTCTTCTTCATCTTTGGAGAAGACGAGAATGTCATCTATGAAAACCACCACAAATTTGTCCAGATATTCCATGAATACCTTGTTCATGAGATACATGAAGTATGTCGGGGCATTAGTTAGCCCAAAAGGCATAACAGTGTATTCATACAGTCCGTACCGAGAAACGAAAGCTGTCTTGGGAATATCAGATTGCCTTATCTTAAGTTGGTGGTATCCCGACCTGATATCAATTTTCGAGAACACACAAGCTCCACTCAACTGATCAAACAAGTCTTCAATGCGGGGTAATGGGTACTTATTCTTGATGGTTACCTCATTCAAGGCACGGTAGTCCACGCATAACCTTTGGGTTCCATCCTTCTAGGGCACAAATATGACTGGAGCTCCCCATGGTGAGGAACTAGGACGAATATACCCCTTCTCCGTCAATTCTCTAAAATGATCCTTGAGTTCTCCCAGCTGCTTGGAATCCATCCGATAAGGTCTCTTGTATATTGGAGCTGTCCCAGGCACTAGCTCAATCGCGAATTCCCCTTCACGATCTGGAGGCATTCCTGGCAATTCCTTCGGAAAAACATCTGGATATTCCCTGATGGTTCTGATCTCCTCCACTTTCACCTCAACTTGATTTAATTTAATGTCCCTCCTAGGCTCTTGTATTGTTATAAACTTTACTTTTGTACCACTAGGGTGCGTTAGTTCCACCGTTCTAGTCGAACAATGGATGATTCCCTTATGTTTGGTCAACCAATCCATACCCAAAATAATATCGATCCCTTGTGAATCTATTACTATGAGGTTAGCAGTAAATACTACCCCATTAATGTCTAGGTTCACCTTGGGACACACTTGTCTTGTCCTTATTTCTCCACCTGGAGAGTTTACTGCTAGCATATGGTTCATTTGTGTTGTTGCTAGATCATGCTTCTTAACAAACCCTCGAGCAATGAACGAGTGGGTAGCACCAGAATCAAACAGCAGAGTTGCAATGTGTAAATTGGCAGGAAACTTACCAACTACCACGTCAGGTGCCTTCTTGTGCTTCCTCCATGGTCACATGGTTCACCCGTCCCCGCATTACATTCTGCTGTTGCGGCTGCGCGGGCTTCTTCTTTGGGCACTTATGGGCGTAGTGCCCCACTTCACCACAGTTAAAACATTGCACCCCAACCTTAGGTGCCTGGCCTTTGTTGTCTTGGGGTTGGTTTGGGGGTCCTTGTACTGCTGGTCGAGGTGGATATGCTGGACGAGGCTGTTGTACATACTGACGTTGTGGTGGTGCTGGTGCTGCCGGTGGCCTGAAGTTCGGGTTGTACCCTCTCGGTGCTGAGTAGGGTACCGCAGCATGGCTCGTCTGCCCTGCGGTTTGCTGCATCAGACGTGGGTGGGTGTTGCTACCCGAGGCTTGATGTGACCATCCGGCCTTCCTCTTGTTCTCATTTTCCAAGGCCTTCAGCTTCCTTTCTACCACAAACGCTCTGTCCACCATCTTTTGGAAGCTTTCATACTCATTGGAGGACATTGCACACTGCATTTCTGCGGTAAGTCCTTCCACGAAACAATCTTGTTTCTGCTCATCAGTCTCTATGTCCCGTGGGGCATAACGGGAGAGTTGAGTAAATTTAGTGAGGTATTCCCTCACAGTCATGTTTCCTTGCTGCAACCCCAAAAACTCCTTCCTCTTGTTTTTGAGTTCACCCCTTGGTATGTAATGGTTGCGGAAGCTACGCTTGAACTCTTCCCAAGTGATGTTCTCAGGGTCATGATGGGCGGCCACGTAGGCGGTCCACCAATCAGCAGCAGGTCCATGCAATTGATGAGAGGCAAACAGCACCCTCTCATACCCTTGGCACTGTATGATCCTCATCTTGCTTTCAATGGTCTTTAGCCAATCATCTGCCTCCAGAGGTTCAGCAGCACTTGCAAACTTTGGAGGTTGAGTTCCTAGAAACTCACTCAACCTTGGTTGGCGTAGTGCAGCTTGTGGAGGTGGAACTTGATGCAAGTTGGCCACCACTTGAGTCAAATTCTGGATGAGCTGAATTTGATTCTCAAGCATTTGGTGGAGGGGATCAACTCCTTCACAGCGTCCACCCCTGTCTTGGCCTCCAAAAAGATGAGGGTTGCAAGCCTCATCGTTGTTGTTGGCGGGGTTGGCAGCACGACCTTTTCCTCTTCCGGCCATCTAGCATGATCAACCAAATGTTAATTTAAAGCATTACGTATTATCTTACTACTTTCACTTGTTTGTACTTTGAAGTGTTGAGGCTTTGTTATATTTTTCTGAGGGTTCATGTCTCACACAAAAATAAATGCAATATTATTTCATGTGGGTTCACACACCAAAGCAAAACAATCTGAAGACGAGGCTGTGAACAATTGCTCATGGCTTCCACAACTCACATCACACACCAAGCATTAACACACCATTAACTAACGTAACGACTTGACTACTCGACATCTTTCTAACTAAGGGAAAGACTCTACGCTACTCGTATTAATGAGCTGGCTCCTCGGGATCTTCCTCATTATTGCGGCTTCCTTCTGACTCTGCTTTGGGTGGGGAGGTTGCTGGTGGAGAAGTGCGACGACGCCTGATCGCCCGGCGATCTGGGGAGTCAGGAGTCCATGTATCATTCACGGTGACACACAGTTCATTCCCATCTCCTCTTTCTCTTGCCCTTAAGCAGGCTCGCAGCAACGCCTCCGTTTCCTTCAGGGTGTCCCGAACATCCTGAAGCTCTTGCTGGCACTCCTGCAGTCGAGTGCTGAGCATAGCAGCATCCTCCAAGCACAAGTCCATGTGCTCATGGGAAGTCCCTTGCTGCACTGGCGGGTACTTATACTCCGTTGTACCACTCTCGTGCTGGAGGACATACATGTACTCAGTCCTGTCCAGGTGTCGACGATAGATGTGACTCTGGCAGGTGATGGTCTCCCAGGTGACATCCTTCTCTGCATCGACCTGTGTCGCTCGACAAGCTGGAGAGCGGTGGATCTTGAGCAGCTGATTTTCGTGGATAATCCTCATCTCTGAACTCCATTCTTCCCTCTTCTCATGGATGGTCCTGGTGGAGCTATAATGTATGATTAGCTTGCCCGTATTGCCGGCGGCTTGGAGCATACGTCGAAGACGGCGCAACAAGCCTCCTACTGCCAATCCGTAGGAAAGGTATGTCACCGGACGGCTCTCCTCTCTTTGGGCAAGGGCAACTACGGGAACTCTCCCTCCTGTGGACATGCGAGCGGTGCAAATCATGCGAACCATCTAAAACAGAAAGCATTTAAACTTAGGTTAGATAAACTTTTAAACAAAAATCCTATTTTCAATGAAAGTTGGGGTAAGATGAAGAAAGTGACCCCATTAAATAACACTTTTCAACCCACACCTTTGTAAAATAGTTTTTTTTAGAAAATAGGGTCCTTAGCTACGTCCATTTCTACCTAGGTCCACGTTCCTACGGGCAACCTTGGCTCTGATACCACTTCTGTCACACCCGGTTTTTCCGAAGAACAACCAAGTGAATATCACATGTATGCCCGGATCATTTTCTCATACATGTGATGATAAATAGTGAAGCATCATTTATTACAAGCCAGGTGTCGAATATAAATAAGTCTTACATAGCAAATGTCTCGATGGACAATAATAAGTTCATCACAAGTAAATAAACTAGCAGCGGAATAATTATTCTTGTGGGCTCCGTCACAGGCGTTGCCTGGGGGACTACATGAACCTAGAAACCTTCTTGGGGTCCAAAGTCTTGATCATTATACACCACCTCATTATCTTGACCTGAGCAGCAATATAAACTAACAAATATGCAAGGTTGAGTACCGATGGTACTCAACAAGTGTGGGAAAATTATGTCATGCATGGCTGGAGCAAGGAGAGATTGAACTCAGGGTTAAAGCACTACGCAATTAATACCTACCACCTTAGCTTATTAAGCACCTACATTACTACACAGGTAAAATGGTCCCAATCTCCCATCCCATCATCATAATCAAATAACCATAACATCATTTCCAATGTTAAGCTCCCCACTTAACATCCACAACCTCCAAGGTCCTCATCCTCTAATCATGAATAAGTCCAAGCCGCTCTTGACCGTGAGCACGGCTGTCATGACAGTTTTGACTCTGCAGAGTTTGTACCACTGTACCCACATGTAGTGATTTCATCCCCCGTTGCCGGGTGGACTAAAAGAACCTCCATTATGCCAGTGGCTACGAACCACATTCACACTTCCCAGGTGTGTAGCCAGGAGATCACTACGAAGCCTTTACAAAAGGATTCCCGACGAGCGTGGGCCCACTGAGGTTTCGCCCCTAACAGCATACAAGAGGCTCCAACCCCGCTGCAGTGGCCCCCTCTTGAGCCTTGCGGTTCATATGGTAGTCCAGCTGACACCTATTCCCCGCACCATCCAACACACCCATACTACGCCGGGGATACACCTAATTAATTGGCCAAGCTGCCCCATCTCAGCATGTGGTTGGCACAGTAAAGCCAAGTTACATGCTCCATGAACCGGTCCTTAGGATCCAGGCAAGTACTAAACACAAACCCGAGTCTCGTGCACCCAGCACCAACCAAAACATCCAACTTGCCTCTATCCCTGCCTCTACATAACTCATAATACCTCATTCAAGAGTAAGGTGATTAATTGATGATCTCATATTCCCATTATCCCATTCTAAGCATGGCTAAGCACAAGTAATATGAATGACATAATGAAACAAATCCCAACCCATGCTACAAGGAAAACAAGGTAATGCAATTCTAGGGAAACTTCCTAGCATGGGTTTCATATTTCAATTGACAATGCAAATAAAACTCTATCTACACATCCTAGTATAGGATCAAAGTGGTCAAGGACACTTGCCTCCTTCCTGCTGCTCTTGAAATGGGTAGTCCTGATCCTGGAAAGGGAGAACTTGCTCTGGAGCAGGTTCTACTCATACCATCACACATAGCAAAAGAAAACAACAAGTCATAAAACATAGTTCACACTTCCACTTCATACAAACCACACATTCACATTTATAAAAGTCATTCACAATTATATGTGTTGTGGTTATTCTATGTGTGTTGATTTTTGGCTTACATGCACTTTTAATCATGTGTATATGATTTCTACTTTTGTATTCACATTTATGTTTGCATACTATAAATATGAGTTTCTAATTTAAATAAATTCCTTATATTCAACCACTACACCTTTTAGCTACCAAGTATGAATGAAAGGTATTTTCCTACTCCATATGTGTCTTCAGTCCTTCTACCAACCCTAAACTAAATTCTTTGGATTTTAGAAACTTCATTTATCATTTTCTAGTTATTCATACCTAGCTTGCTATATTTTCAGATTTATTTCCTATGCCTAAACGTGAACTTTATTATGAAAATAGTAAGACACATCATCTAAACAGAATAGGTTCTGATCCAAAATATTTAATAATATATTTTTGATCTTTTCCTCTGATGAAAACTATTTTACATTTATTTTTCTAATTTTCAGAATTATTCTCTACTTAAAACTGTGTCCCTATAACTAATAAATGTGAATAAATAATTAAACAGATCCATTTCAACCAAAAATATATTTTTATCTCACTACAAGGTTTTCTAAGTACTGGAAAAGTTTTTAATTTAAATTTGACAATATGTTTGTCCCACCTTTGAAATTTTAAATACTAGCCACATATTCAAATTCCTAACTTTAATATCAAATAGGGTTAAAAAGGTAAACTCACCCCACTACAGGGTCCATTATATTATTTTAAGAATTTCCAGGGGTCTAGCTACACTTAACAGAGGAGTTTTTCCTAATTTTTATTAAGTCCAGGGGCTAAAACTGATTTTTAAATGAATTTACATGATTTTCTGAAGTTCCAGGGGCTAGATCAGAAGTTTCCGGGGCTAGCTCTTATTTTCCGAGAACCCCAGGGGGTAGCGCGTAAGAATTCCAGTCTTTATAACGCGGGGCTGACGTGGACCGTCCGATTTAAAACAGACAGCTGAGATTATAACATTGAACCGGTACGCGGGGATTTAAAGACTACCGTGCGATTTAAAATAGACGGCGCACAAGCGGCCACGTCGCTCTGATCGAGCGCAGGCGGCGCTGCCCGGCGGTGGGAGGCGGCGATCTCGCCGGAGAGTTTCGGATCTTCGTCAATTCTCCCTAAAACTGTGATTTTATGGCTTAGATCGGTAGAGGGGAGGTCGGGGATCTCACCTCGGGGGTTTTCTTGAGCTCAGAGGTCCTGGAAAGCGATCGGCGACAGGGTCCGAGGTGAATTCGCGGCGAGGCTCGTCAGCGCTGTGTTTGAACCGCAAATCACCGAGTTTTCTGCACCTGCAAGGTTCCCCGGAGGCGGTGGATCAAGACCAGCGAGTTAGATCAGAATTCCCGAGTGTAGATCGACCAGAATTCGTCGGAGGGGCTCGGGTTCTCACCGAAGAGAAAATCGGCGGATCGTGGGGAAAAACGGGATGATGCCGGGGTTTTTATAGACTGGGGAAGGCGGCAGGTTGGTTTAGATCGAGCTGGAGTCTTCGGGGTCCGGAAGTCGGCTGGGAACACGGGATTTTCCGATCGGTTGCGATCGCGCGCTCGCGGGGAACAGTCCGGGTTTCGGACGATCGGGGGTTAGGGATGACAGGTGGGTCCCACCTGTCTGCGAGAGGGAGCGCGGGCGCGCGGCTGCGGGCGGGGGCTGGGTGGGCCGGCTGGTGGGTTTCGGCCCACTGGCCGGGAGGGTTTGTTTTTTTCTTTTTCTTTTTCATTTCTGTTTTGAGTTTAATTTGAATTCCAGTTTGAATTTAAATTTTTGCAACACATGCAATACGTCCAAAAATTTTTAAACTCCCCTCTTTACAGGATTTTGGGGTGTTACAACAACCCACACTAGCTTCACTCCTCAGCTCATCACGGCGTGTACGGCTCCCATTCAGCCGTGGTCCCCGACGGAGGGTAGCCCTCGCAGGTGGACTCATACCCCGAGTCCGTGGTGTAGTCCTCACCTGCAAACACTCAATAGCAGCAACCGTGAGCATGATGGCTCAGCAAGTCTTAACCGACTCACCTATACATGAAACTGTACATGTAGTTCATGAACAACATGGGATGGCATATTGCAGCAAAGGAGACGCCTACAAGTTCATCCGTAATTCATCTTTTAGCCACAAGTTAACAGTTCATGAATCTGAAATTTAGTAAGCGATATTTGGTGGCACACATGTAGCAATACAACTTATACATATAAGCAGAATTGAATCACAATATTCCATAATTTATCTATGTCACAACGCAGTGAACAAGCGGTGCTCATCACCGCGAGGGACGGTGAATCAACTCAATATACACCTGCAGGGATACCCAAATAGCACATCACGTATGCCCACCCGTGGAGCTGCACAGCACGCTCACTCGATGTCGTATGGGACAACCTTTCACCAAACAGCCCAAACGTTGAACTGGTCGCACCCAAACGGACAGGAGGTTCCCTACATAGAGCATCTCTCTATGCCCGTTAGCGGATTTCCACCTTGCTGCCCTCAACCTACACCTATAAATAAGTGCGTTATGCCTCGACGCCTGGAGGTATAGGTTACATCGGTTTATCGGTGCCCATATATCCAATATGCCTTCGGTACGTTCAATACCTGTTCAGCAGGGCCGCACACGGATCGGTCCTCAATCGACATGGACAGGGCTGCGCCCTAGCCCCTGCCTTGTCTCATTTTCTTACTAAAGTGATCTCACATCAATCGAACCAATCCCATGTGTCCCAACGCCTATACTCGCGAGTAGATTCCAACTACCCGACTTGTACCAAAGTGCTATGAACATTAGGCACAGCCTGACTACTCGAGGACTTAGACCCTACCCTCACCCTTGTGGGAATCATCTGGCCATGCACTTGGGTTTCATCCATCCTATACCTAATGCACAAACATACCTCATTCTAAGTATACATAAGGCAAAACTTTATAAAACTTGTTAATGCAAACCGCGGCTTGCCTTGTTGCTGCTGGTCAGATGTTAGTGCATCATCCGGAAAGAGAAAATCCAGCACTTCAGGGGTTTCCTCGCCTTCAGCGACTACACGTAGGCAATATTCTTTATGTCAAATTAAATGCAATGTGGTAAATTGAATATGTAAAGATCATAACTCCAGCTACCCTTCCCCTTTGGCTCTGAAATTTTTATGGTGTCTTGGAAGGGTCCTAACCAGAGACTTGACCAAGTTTCATTTGAAACAATGTTCATCTGAGCTCTGTACAAATAAAAGTCTATATGGTCATTACTAGAGTCTCTAAGAATTTCCAGGGATCTCCATGGCTCAAACCATTACTTTATGGAAACTAGAGTTTGAGATGGTTCTAATGGACTTGGTTTCATGTAATTTGAAGAATCCTAGAGAGAGTTATGCCCTAAACAAGATTTGAGAAATTCTGAAAAAATGTTTCTGTATATTTTTCCATTTTCTCAGGGCAGTTCAATTAATCACACCATTAGGGGGACTAAATGAACTTGTATGGATATGAAATTTTTCCTGTGACTCAAGAATTTTCAAATGAGCATCCCAGCAAAATTTCAGAATTTTCCATAAAAGAATTCTCCAGATAAAATTCCCAGGATTTTAGACTTGAGGGAATTAATTATGGAAAAAGAATATGTTTCATGAGCAGAAACTTGTTTTTCTGGATACTACTCAAAGAGAAGAATCCAATAAAATTTGGTTCACTCCATTTGGAGTTAGCTACAGCAAGTTATGAATTTCCTAAGTTGGGGCTAAAACAGGAATTGTTTTGCTACTGAAAATGGACTTGGACCCACGTTTTAAATCTGATCCACTGAAATCCGAGAACACTGGGGCTACTCGGTTCCAGCGTGCAGCCACAGTGTATCCCGAGCAACAGCAGATCAAATTTTTAAACCCCGGTCACTGACGGCTGGGCCCGGCCCTTTCTTCTTCCTCCCGCCCGCGCTCTTGCGCGCGCCGCTGCCCCTCGCCGAACTGAGGCGTGCCTCGCGGGAGGGGCGTTCCGGGCTGCCTCCCGGCTAGAGACTCACCGCCCGGGGGTTTTTTAGGTCAGGGAACTCGTTGGCGGGGTTGGTACGGGTGCTAGAGGACCGTAACTATGCCGGCGACGTGCGGCGGCCTCGGGAGAGGTTTGGCGCCGTCGGCCGGTGGTCCTCGCCCGCCAAATTCTCTAGTTATCGTCTCTAAAGCATCCTTGGATGCTAGGGAAGCTCGGCAAAGACTCAAGCAAGCATGGGAACGGCTGCCACCTGCTTTCACTGTGCCCCCGAGAGTTGTGACGATGTTCGATCTCGGGAAGACACGAAATAACTCGTACACCATCGGTTTCTAGTTAGAGCTGTGAAGGAAAATCGACCGCTAGCAAGTCTAGTTCGCGTGTGCACGATTTGGTGGCCTAAGGACAAGAATTGCGGGTGAATTCGACGGATTCTTACCCGGAGGTCCGAGTGTATGTGCCGGGAGAAAAACGTAAAATTGGAGCTCGATGATCCACGGCTTGAGCTAAGACTTGGCGAGGAGCAGCGCGATGAGTCAGCGCGTCTCGGAGTGACCTAGCTCGGCCGTGAATGTCTTCGGTCCAAGCTGTCCACGGTGAGACAGTGCCAGCTGTTTTTTCGGTCGCTGCTAAGAACCGCCGAGCTAGGGTTAGGAGGGCCGAAACTCGAATGTCTTTGCGCCGAGGAGGTAGAGAACGAGAAACCGTTGTGGTTTTCCGCTAGGAGGGATGCTGTATGTGATGGTTTTGCCGAGTTCTCAATCAAGTTCGAGCGGCGGCGGTTGGTGCTCAGTTCAGCACGAGGGAGACGGGAGAGAGTGAGGGAATTCACGTGGGCCGAGCGTGCATTGATAACGTTGCTTTCCCCGCGTCCTCAGCCTCCCCCCGAGCAGGAGGTGGCACCCAGCAGAGGCGGTCAGACGACGGCGCTCAGGAGCTGGCGCGCACTCACGATCCGGTCGAGTGACAACAAGCAGAGAAGACTTCGGTGTGAAGTCTACTGACAAGTGGGACCCCTTTTCCCTCTTATTTTCTTTCTAATTCCATTCAAGCTAGCAAACAAACTCCAATTTTGATCAAACTTGGAGGATAAGCCAACAGGAATATGAGGAACAGAATGGTGCTCTCAAATTTGAATTCCGGTGAAGTTGGAATTTGAAACTGAAGTTCAAATTTAAATTTGAGTTGTCTCCCATTTAAATTTAAACAAATTGGAAATCTTTTCCAAATGAGCTGAAAAATTTCCGGGCTACCCATGGATGTGTGGAGAACTAAATGGTAGCTTTAGATCTTCGTGTTTGGACATTGTGACACATTTACTATAGCACTTGGAGCTCACACCTTCCAATTCCATTGTTTAAATTCTCTCTCCTTTCCTCGGTGTGAATTCCAGCTCCCCTTGCTAGACTTTTTGGGATTTCACATCCCTCCTCCCTTAAAAGAATCTCGTCCCGAAATTACAAAAGGAGGGACAAAGATGTAAGAAGAATTACCCGTGATGTGACGCCATGAAATCCGTGTAGTTTGAAGAAATGAACTCCTCACTCTCCCACATCGCTTCTTAGCGGTGTGGTTGCTCCATAGTATCTTGTAGAACCACAGCATTTGATTACGTGTGGTCCGGTCCTTCTGATCAATAATTGCCACCGGATATTCAGCATACGTCAAATCCGGTTGCAACTCGCCAATGTCTTAGGTGGGAACGGCATCCGTATACTTCAGACATTTCCATAGTTGTGAAACAAGGAACACGTCGTGAACACCAGCAAGAGATGCCGGTAGCTCCAGTCTATATGCCACTGGTCCACACTTATCAGTGATAGCATAGGGTCCCCTTCACGCCGAATTGGTGCGCGCCTTTCATTGGAGATACACGGAGGTACACGCGTTCCCCAACGTCGAAGTGTAGCGGCCTACGCCTCTTATCAGCGTAACTTTTCTGCCTGGATTGAGCGGCCTTCAAGTTGGCTTAAATCATCCAAACGCGTTCTTCGGTGTTATTCACCACATCAACCCCGAACGTGATCCTTTCACCGGACTCGCACCAGTTCAATGGGGTGCGGCATTTGCGACCATAGAGAGCCTCATATGGTGCCATCTTGATACTCGCCTGATAGCCATTGTTGTACGAGAATTCTGCCAACGGTAGATAATTATCCCAATTTCTACTGTGGTGATGGCACACACTCTCAACATGTCTTCTAATATTCGGTTCACCCTCTCAGTTTGTCAATCTGTCTGAGGGTGATAGAAGGAGCTTCTAATCAGTTTAGTACCCAATGCAGCGTGCAACTGCTCCTAGAAACGAGCTACAAACAGTGCCTCTCGTATGGTCTTGGGTACTCCATGCAAGCATAGGATTCTCGCAATGTACAACTCCGCATACTTGCTGGCATTGTAACGTGTATGCACGGGAATGAAATGAGCCGACTTGGTTAATCGATCAACAATTACCCAAATGGAATCATACTTTTTGGAAGTCAGGGGTAATCCCACAATGAAATCCATGCTCACATCTTCCCACTTCCATGATGGAATTTTCAGGGGTTGCAACAGCCCTGATTTTCTCGTGTGATCCGCTTTCACTCGTCTACACGTATCACACTCGGATACGTATTTAGCCACTTCCCGCTTGATCCATGTCCACCAAAATTTTCTTTTCAAATATTGGTACATTTTGTTGGTTCCCGGATGAATGGAGAATTTAGACAAGTGAGCTTCATCAAGGATCTTCTTCCTCAGCTCCATATTCCGGAGTACGACTATGCGGTCATCAAACCACATTGTCCCCTCATCATCCTTCCGGAAACATTTGATATCCCCGCTGTCTATCCGTCACCGGAGACGCGGAATGCCCTTGTCAACTTTCTGAACTGCAATGATGTCCTCCCTAATGGTAGGGATGAGGGCAAGGTTGTAGAGTGATCCATAAGGAACCAAGTATAAACTCGGCTCTTCCTCTTCCACCGGTGTAATGGTGAGGTTATGGACATGTGACTTTCGACTCAACGCGTCGGCAACCACATTTGCCTTGCCGGGGTGGTAATGAATCTCAATCTCATAATCTTTGATTAGTTCTAACCACCTCCTTTGCCTCATATTCAGCTCCTTCTGGGTGAAGATATATTTTAAGCTCTTGTGGTCGGTGTAGAGATGCACCAAATTCCCAAGGAGATAGTGCCTCAACATTTTCAGCACCAAAACCACAGCAGCGAGCTCAATATCATGAGTCGGATAGTGCTGCTCATGGTTTCAAAGTTGGTGTGAACCATACGCGACCACACATCCTTCTTGCATCAACATGCATCCGAGCCTGATACTGGACGCATCACAATACACGTCGAAGGGCTTGGTCTTATCCGGTTGAGCTACGACCGGGGCTGTTGTGAGATGCTTCACCAATGCTTGGAACTGTAACACCCTCAAATTCATTTCCATGCATTGCATACATTTTTAATGTAGAGAAACATTATAAAAGAAGTAGAAATGGAGAAAGAACCATAGAAATGGAGCAAAGAACCAAAGAAATGGAGAAAGGACCATAGAAATGGAGGATGGAACAATAGAAAGGGAGAAAGAACCATAGAAATGGAGGAAGGAGCCATAGAAATGGAGGAAAAAACACAGAAACGGAGAAGGGAATATAGAAATGGAGAATAGGGCATAGAAATGGAGAAGGACAACGTAGAAGTGGTGAATGGGACATAGAAATGGAGAGGGGAATGTAGAAATGGAGAATGGGACATAGAAATGGAGAGGGGAGTGTAGAAATGGAGCAAGTGACATAGAAATGGTGAGGAATGGGAAAAAGATAGCTGAAATAAGCCATTCCCAAATTTCCCCCAAAATTTACAAATTCCCCGATTCCACAAAAGGGGAATTTTCCCCACATTTGAGGGGATAAAATCCCCAAGGCTGCCGCACCTAACTGAAAAGATAAGTTTGTTGAGATCCAAAGTTGAGTTGGACTCTTATTTGAGCTCCAATTGGAGTAGGACTCCTCCTTTCCCCTTATAAATATAACCCCCAGCACTTTGGCCGACTCCTCTCTATTTTGGACGTCCTCCCCCTGCTGCCAAGCCCCCTTCCTTGCTTCCAAGTCGCCAAGTCCCCCCCCTTGCCGGAATTTGGCCGCCGTCGAGCCCCGCCGTCGCCGGAGAAGAAGCCCGACGATCTGTCCTACAAAAATTTTCAATAGAAAAATTCCCCACTGCTGCCATTGCTAGGAGGAAGTCCATGCCACCAAAAGGAAGTGAGGTAGGTCCCCATGGCCCATATTACGGTGTCGCCGTTATTTCTACGCATCCATTTTGTTTGCCTCCTTCGAGAAGAAGCTTTTACGTGTGGACAGACTGTGTTTTGCTCGTTTTTTTTATGGTGGAATTGATCTAGATCTTGAGTCAAGACCATCACCATGTACACACTTGATATCTACACTCTCGTTCATCATAAAACCCCATGAAAGCCCCTTAAAACATGAAAGAACACGTACAAACTGGTTTAATAAAACAGCACCATAGGATTTGCATTCATCTACCCCATTGCATCTTGAGTAAAGTTTGTGCATGATGTTTGATTGCTGTAAATTTTGTATGTGCGTGGTTGTGAGTAGAAGTACAAGCTCAAGAATCCATCTACAAGGATCTACAGCACCAAGACTTCGAGGCGCTCGAACAGCAAGAACCACGGGAGCAAGGCAAGTGTCCCTTGACCATATTGATCCAATGTTTTGAAACTGTTTTGTTTGCGAAAACTCGTATGCTTGAGTCAACTTGATGGGACACCCTTTTATAGGAGTTTACTAGTTTGTTAACCATCCTTGTCGCCGAGAAAGTTGATGTGTCGGGTATGGTCGTTTTCCTTTTTGCTACGCTTAATTCACGGGATACGGGAAGCTGAAATAAAATATGTCTAGCTACTGCACTCATATGAATAATGATGATGAGATCTTAATGATGTTAATGGGCATGGAATCGGGGAGATCTAGGCAAGCTTGGTATGTGAATGTTGCTGGATGAGATGGTGGAACTTGCCTAAGATCTAAGGACCGGTTCATGCGAGAATATGCCAGGAAAACAATGCCACCACAAGGCCAAGTATGGGTGTGGCTTAGCTGATTAATTAGGTGTGTTGCTAGTTTGTTATGGACCGTGGATGGCGCGGGGAATGGGAGTCGAGGAGGACTGCCCTGGGAAATGCATGGCACAAGAGGGGGCCCGTGGGTGGGAGAATGGTGATTCGAGCCTACCGGTCAAACCTCAGTGAGTCCATACATCTAGTAGCCTCTTTGTAAAGGCTATTTTGTGATCTCTTGGCCATACACCGATGGTTGTGTAATGGTATAATGGAGGTTCTGCAGTCACCGACGGGTGACGAAATCACGAACTTGTGGGTAAAGTGGTGCCACCTCTGTAGAGTGTAAAAGTATCATGATAGCCGTGCTTCCGGTCACAAGCACCTGGCCAACTTCCATGATTAGAGGGAAAACTTGGGATGGTTATTCGGTATGGTTATGGTATGGTCATTGGGATTGGTTTTGGGACTGTATTGAGTCATGAGAATGAGTTTGGTTTCGGTTATATGAATATGAGATGGTTATGAATATTCATAAGCGTGAGATGAACTTGAGAAAGATAAATGGCTGAATGAGACTTGATAAGTGGTGAATTATGATGAGAAAATGTTGTTGAATTACTTGGTCATGTTGGGATAAATTTCACTTATAAATAGTTGCTGTTTTTATCATGTTTGTGAAATAAAATTTGCTTCCTGCAATGAGCCTTTTTTATTCCCTACCTTGTTGTAAGCTACATGTCATACTTTTCCCGCACTTGCTGATTATGACATGTACTCACCCTTGCATTATCACATAAACATCAGCAACAGGAGAAGAGTACTTCGAGGACCATGTGGAGTACTAGCCGTGCGAACTACCATCAACATGCCTGTGGAGTTGAAGATTGGAGCCTGCTGTTTAATTATTTCCGCTGTCGTTTAGAGACTTCCGCTGCAAGAATAAGTTAGAGGTTCATGAGTGAGACAATGACTCGATGTAATAAAGTACTTAAACACTATTTATTCGTGGTTATTTACACGACCCCATCGGCCTTGTCGAGCCAGGATCACGCTGAGGGGTGCTGCGTTGCACAGCACCGGATAACACACATCAAAGGTACAAAGCGGAAGCAAAGTTTTATTACATAAACCAGTGTATGAACATTTTTACAACAAAATGTATCAAGCCTACACTCACGGGCACAGACCACGCATCGAGTTCACGTTCAGCCCATGAACGTGTCCCCGCTAGCACGCATCCACACTAACACGGCGGCGTGCACAACTCCCACTCGACGGGGTTCCCCTCCTGGGGTTCCGTCTCCTCCTCGGGAGTCCCTTCCTCATAGAACCCTGCAAAAGCTTCAAACACAAGCAGTGAGCCCAAAGGCTCAGCAAGACTGATCCGTCTCTCCTATACGTGGAACTTCTACATGAGGGTTGTTAGGTTACATGAGGTAAAATAAGTTGCAAAGGACTCACCTAATTAGTGGAACCTTACTTTCAAGTTTTAGCAGCAGGTTGTGGAGACTTTACGCTAAGGCACATGAGAGAGCCGCAATCAAACAAGAAACGCATTTCTCTCATGTACTTTGCCCAAAGTTGAAAAGAACTTTAGTTAGCTCTAGGCTACAGCATATCATTAACAATCAAAGTCCATGTTTCAAGCAGCAACATTTTAACATGTATCTAGCCTGTTCTTTCTACGTCACGGTACAGTGAACATGTGGTACTCACTGACCGCGAGGGACGGCGATTATAATCGATTTACACCTGCAGGGTTACCCGAATAACCTGTCACGTACACCCGTACTCGATGTTGCGTACAGCAACCATCACCGACGCCGTACGCAACCACCTTTCGCCCGTCAGCCAAATATTGAACCGGTCCCATCGTCCCGAGCAAGAGGTCTCTGCACGCACATCTCAGTCCCGCCAGCCGATTTACACCTCAAGCTCTCAACCTACCCTCTGAACGACGGGCAATGCCTCAATACCCAGCTAACCGAGTTACATCAGTTTCCCGGTTCCCATATAGCCGGTAGGTCTTCAGTACTATTCTAGCTTGTTCAACAGGCCCACACACGGCTCGGTCCTCAATCAACACAAGCGGAGCTATAGCACACAGGCCCCAAAGTCCTGCTGCCCTTACTCTCCGCTCAGTCTCATTTTTCTCGCCATGTGTTTCATTTGCTATCTCTACCCGAGCGATGTGCATCTAGCCTATTCTCGCGAGTAGTTCCTACTACTCGACTTGTACCGAATCCTACTCTATCTTTAGCATTGCAGTGGCTAACGAGGTTTTCAATCCTAATCCCAACCCATGATTTTTTTTGCTATGCATTTGGGTTTCAAACAAGACTCTAATGCAAGAATTTAAGTGGTACTCAAAGGAAGTTCTCATAACAGTAAAAAATTGTAAAACGGTTAATGCAAAGCGGAGCTTGCCTTGCTGCTCTTGGTGGTAGGCTAGCTTCTCTTCCGGAGTGACAAAGTCTAAGACTTTGGGTTCCTCCTCAACCTTAGCGACTACATGAGGTAATAAGTATATGTATCAATTTAAATGCATTTGAACGAATTTAACTTTTAAAGACTATAAGTCTTACTAGACAGACCCAATGACTCTGAAAATTTTTACTGTGGTTTGATTACAACCTAAACAGAGACTTGGCCAAGTTTTAGTTGCAGTAAAGCTCATTTGAGCTCTCCACAAATAATTATGTACTTGACATTAATTGGAGCTTCTAGGGTGTTCTAGGGATTTCATGGAGTAAGCCATGACTTTCTGAAAACTAGATTTTCAGAGGGTTCTAATGGAGTTGGTCTCACTTAATTTGAAGGTTCCTAGCCTAGGATATGAGCTAAACAATTTCAGAGAAATTTCTTAAAATGTTTCTGGACATTTTCTATTTTCTCTGGAACAGTTTTATTAATCACACCATTAGGTGGATCAAATTAGCTCAAATGGATCTGAAATTTTTATGGTAGCTCAGGGATATTTTAGTGAACATCCCAGTAAAATTTCAGAATTTTCCTCCAAAGGGTTCTCCAGTTAAAATTCTAACCAGTTCAAATTTTGAAGAATTAATTCTGGAGAAATAGGGGTTTTCATGAAGTGAAACTTGATTTGCTGGAAATTACTCAGAGAGATGAATCCAACAAAATTTGGTTCACTCGATTTGGAGTTTCCTAGCCAAAGTTATGAGGATTTGAAGTTTGAACAAAATCTGAAAATTGGGAAAAATTCAAACTGTTGCGCGTGGGGCCCGGGTTATGTGTCAGCTCCTTATTGGATGACACACGCGGCTACTGAGTCATCTCGTGCAGCCGCACCCGATCCGTGCCACAGCAGATCCCAGTTTTAAATTTCCACCGCTGACAGCCAGGACCCACCGGCTTCTTCTTCCTCCGGCTGGTTTTCGCGCGCCCGCGCGCTCAGCTCGCCGGAGCTAACTGCTCCTCGCCGGTTCGCCGGTTCCGGCCACTGATCAAGCTCAAGTTCACCGCTAGGGGGTTTGCAACATCAAGGAACACGGTGGTGGGGTTATCTAGGGCTGCCGATGACCGAAAGATGGCCGGCGACGTGTGGCGGCTTTGGTTGAGCTTCGGCAGTGTTGGCCGGGGTTCTCAACCCATCAAAAGCTCGACCGACTAGCTCCACAGCACCAGGGCCGACCAGGAAGCTCAGCGCAACCTCAAACTAGCTCGGCAGTAGCCGCAAATACGGTCTCACCGTGCGACCGAATGAGTCCACGAAGAACACCCTCGGAAAAGCTTGGATTACGTCGCCCCGAGGGGTTTTCATGCAATGGATGCAAAAAGGATTTTGATCGCCGGCTAGTCTAGCTGCTACATGCAAGATTTGAGGACCTATGGAGAATCAGAGAGGGAGAATTTGCAGAAATTGTACTGGCTGCTCAGGTTGAACTTGCCGGAGCCAAATCTTCAAATTCATCGTCAATGCTGCTCGGTCTGCTCCAAGACTTGGAGGAGAGTAGCACCACCGTAGCACGCTCCTGTAGCTGTGATCGCTCGGCCGTGAAAACCCCTGTGGAGGGCTTTCCACGAGTGCCCGATCATCGGCTGAAGCTTGGTCGCGGCGGAGTGGACTGTGGAAGGGCGAGGGAGGCCAAAGCTCGTCGGCTTCCGGGTCGGGGAGGTGGAGGCTGAGCTCAGGGTAGTGTTTAGTAGCTCAGAAAGGAATGGCGCGGTGATTTCTGCCGATTTCCCGAGCAGGCCGAGGCAGCAGAGGAAAATGAGCTCCGCTCGGTGTTCGCACGCGAGGAGGAGAAGGCAACTGGGGTTTGCTTCGGCAGAGGGCGTGGAGCACGTTAAGAAGGGATCAGAACCGACCTGGCACTCGTGCGTGGGGGCAAGCAGCTGGTGGCGCGGTGGTTCCCCTCGGTGGCATACGAGCAGCAGTCGGTGGCCTCGAACAGAGGCAAAGTCCTTTGCTTCAGGTGCAAGTGTTGAACTGCCACTCTATGACATGTGGGTCCCACCCCCTTTTAACCTCTGAAATTAACTTTTCTCCACTGCTCTAAACAGTAGAGCCCAAATTAACCCCAGGCATTTGAATTATCTACCCTTGGACCATTTGAATGGGATAGAATTCAAATTGGTTTGTGTTTGACTAGATTTCAGCACATATGCAGTTTGAAATTCAAATAAAGTTTGAATTTGCTAAACTTAGCTCATGTCAAGATCAGCTCCAAATGGAGTGAAAATTGGTGTGTGAGCTCACAAAAATGTGTTGAGTAAGAATATGCCTCCCATTTTTGAATTCATGGGATGGGATTAGTTTGAATTTGAATTTGAGTTCAAACCACCCTCTTTCTAGTTATACCCAAAAAGACCTCAAAAGGTTTTGGACTTGGGTGAATTTTGGCATGAGCCTTCCTAGCAAGGTGTTGGAGTTTTTCATAAGCTTAGCCCCTAGATGATGCATGTGGGAAATTCCACTTTTGCATTTTGTGAGTTTATTCTCTAATGAGCATGTTGATGGTGGTTACTTGCTCTTCAAATGTGTTCATCAAGTTTCTTCAAATGAAGGTTGTGTGTGATGATGAACACATTGAATATGTGCCAAAAACTTAGGCCCTTACATTCCCCCACACCCTTAAAAGAATCTCGTCCCGATATTATAAGGTGAAAATGAGAGAGAGTGACACGACCCCACGGTCTTGTCGAGCCAGGATCACACTGAGGGGTGCTGCGTTGCACAGCACCAGATAACACACATCAAAGGCACAAAGCAGAAGCAAAACTTTTATTACATAAAGTGGTTTATGAACATTTTTACATCAAAATCGGTCCAGTCTACACTCACGGGCGTAGACTACGCATCAAGTTCACGTTCAGCCCGTGAACGTGTCCTTGCTAGCATGCACGCACACTAACAAGGCGGTGTGCACGACTCACACTCGACGGGGTTCCTCTCCTGGGGTTCCGCCTCCTCCTCGGGAGTCCCTTCCTTATTGAACTCTGCAAAAGCTTCAAACACAAGCAGTGAGCACGAAGGCTCAGCAAGACTGACCCGTCTCTTCTAAACATGGAACTTCTACATGAGGGATGATAAGTACATGAGATAAAGACAAGTTGCAAAGGACTCGCCTAATTAGTGGAACCTTATTTTCAAGTTTTAGCAGCAGGATGTGGAGAACCTTACACTAAGGCACATGAGCGAGCCACAATCAAACAAGAAACACATTTCGCTCATGTACTTTGCCCAAAGTTGAAAGGAACTTTAATTATCTCTAAACTACAACATATCATTAACAATCAACGTTTTAACATGTGACTAGCCTGTTCTTTCTAGGTCACAGTACAGTCAACAAGTTGTACTCACTGACCGCGAGGGACGGCGATTATAATTGATTTACACCTGCAGGGTTACCCGAACAACCCGTCACGTACGCCTGTACTCGATGTTGCCTACAGCAACCATCACCGACGCCGTATGCAACCACCTTTCGCCCGTCAGCCAAATATTGAACCGGTCCCATCATCCCGAGCAAGAGGTCTCTGCACGCGCATCTCAGTGCCGCCAGCCGATTTACACCTCAAGCTCTCAACCTACCCTCTTAACGACGCGCGATGCCTCAATCCCCAGCTACCCAAGTTACATCAGTTTCCCGGTTCCCATATAGCCAGTAGGTCTTCGGTACTGTTCTAGCTTGTTCAACAGGCCCGCACATGGCTCGGTCCTCAATCGACACAAGCGGAGCTACAGAACACAGGCCCCAAAGTCCTGCTGCCCTTACTCTCCGCTCGGTCTCATTTTTCTTGCCATATGTTTCATGTACTATCTCTACCCGAGTCGAGTGCCTCTAGCCTATGCTCGCGAGTAGTTCCAACTACTCGACTTGTACCGAATCCTACACTATCTTAGCATTGCAGTAGCTAACGGGGTTTGCAAACCTAATCCCAACCCATGGTTTTCTTGGCTATGCAATTGGGTTTTCAAACAAGACTTCAGAGGAAGAAATATTGATACTCAATAGTAAGTGCTCAAAACAATAAAACTTTGAAAAAGGTTAATGCAAACTGGAGCTTGACTTGCTGCTCTTGGTCGTAGGCTAGCTGCTCCTCCGGAGTAACGAAGTGTAGGACTTCGGGTTCCTCCTCGACCTTAGCGACTACATGATATAAGAAGTACATGTATTAATTTAATGCATTTGAATTGAGTTTTAAACTTGTGAACCTCCTAAGTTTCACTAGACAGACCCAAAGACTGTGAAACTTTTACTGTGGCTTGGTTACAACCTAAACAGAGACTTGGTCAAGTTTTAGTTGCAGCAAAGCTCATTTGAGCCCTCAACAATTAATTATGCCCTTGACCTTAATTGGAACTCTTAGGGTGTTCTAGGGATTTTCATGGGGCAACTCATGACTTTATGAAAACTATATTTTCAGAGGGTTCTAATGGAATTGGTCTCACTTAATTTGAAGGTTCCTAGCTAAAGATATGAGCTAAACAATTTCTGAGAAAATTCTGAAAATGTTTCTGAAGATTTTCTATTTTCTCTGGAACAGTTTCACTAATCACACCATTAGGTGCATCCAATTAGCTCAAATGGATCTGAAATTTTTATGGTGGCTCAGGTATATTTTGGTGAACATCCCAGCAAAATTTCAGAATTTTGCTCCAAAGAATTCTCCAGTTAAAATTCCAAACAGTTTAAATTTTGAGGAATTAATTCCGGAGAAATAAGGATTTTCATGAAGTGAAACTTGATTTTCTGGAAAGTACTCAGAGAGCTGAATCCAACAAAATTTGGTTCACTCGATTTGGAGCTTCCTGGCCAAAGTTATGAGGATTTGAAGTTTGAACTAAAACTGAAATTCGGGGAAAAGTTTAAACTCCTGCCAGTGGGCCCCACATACAGTGTGTCGTCTCCCTCCTCGCGCCAACTGCTCGGCGGCAGCGGTCTCCGGTGACCTTCACCGGAATTGAGTTCCCGGCCGCCCCCCGGCCCGAAACTCGCCGCATGCCACTTTCCTGGCCTCCTGGACTCGATGGTGGGCTCGCCGGCCGCCGGCGATGACCAGAAACCCGTGCGCACCGGTGACAGCACCTGCTAGGGTTCTGGTGAGGTCGGTTTTCCTTTCCCGTGCACCAAATCGATCGGGAATTGGGCGGAGAGCATCAGTGGAGCATGGGGAACATGAACCAGGGCTGGGTGGAAGCTAGAATTGCTGGTAACTATGCTCTCGACGGTGAGCCGAGGTGCTCAGCCACGGCGGCGGGCAAAACGGCCATATTATGGCTGATTCTTGATGGTTTTCTCTGATTCCAGTTCGAGCGTGGGCGCTAACATGCGTAGAAGCTACTGGGTAACGGGCTTGTCCAACCTAGCGTGTAGAGCACGAATTTCACTCGAAGGTGAGCTCGGTTCCTATGAACTGGCCGAGAGTAAATTTGGAAATTCTCGACCGATGGTTGATGAATCGCCAAACGGCTTTTGGCTACTCCATCTGCATACAATCATGCACCTTTCTTGTGTATAGAAGTGGAAGTTACAACGGCTGTGTCGTGCTGTCCACGAGAGCCGATCGGCGGCGACGCTTGGTCCGCCGGAGAAGAGGTCCGGTGTATCTCAAGGACGCCTGCTCACTGGCCAACACGGGGTCTAGGAGGTTGCTCACAATCTCCCGGTGCCGTTTTTTCTGCGGAGGAGGCTGTGCTCGCGAGTGATCGGACTGATCAAGCGCAAGATCGAGAGGCGGCGGGTTGCAGTGGAGCTCGGGTGGAAAAACAGGCCGAGCGCGTTGGGAACTCGGGAGATAAGCGACGGGAGCACGCCGGGGAGGGCATAAGAAGCCCGGGCAACTGGTCTCCGGCTCGAGGCACGCAGCAGGAGCTGGCACCGGCCGCCCCTCGGTGGCGCGCGCGCACTGCACCCGGGAACCGAGTGTGCTGAGTTTCAGTCGGTTTATTTTGAACCAGTGGCTGACTTGTGGGTCCCACTTTCAATTTTAACCTCTGAACTTAACTCCAATTCACTGTTGTAAACAGTAGTTCCCATAAAGCCCCTGGTGATTTGAATTTTCTACCCTTGAGCCATTTGAATTGGTTAAAATTCAAATTGAGTTTGGTTTGGATAAATTTCAGCACATGTTCAGTTTGAAATTCAAATGAAGTTTGAATTTGCCCCAGTTAGCTCATGTCAAGATCAACTCCAAATGGAGTGAAAATTGGTGTGTGAGCTAATGTTCTGAGTAAGAATATGCCTCCCACTTTTGAATTCATGGGATCAAAACAGTTTGAATTTGAATGTGGGTTCAAACTGCCCTCCTCCTAGCTATACCCAAAAGTACCTCAAAGAGGTTTTGAATTTTGGTGAAACTTGGCATGGACATTCCTAGCAATGCGTAGGAGTTTTCAAAATGTCCAGCCCCTAGATGATGCATGTGGGAAATACCACTTTTGCAATATGTGAGTTTGTTTTCTAATGAGCATGTAGATGGTGGTTACTTGCTCTTCAAATGTTTTCATCAACTTGCTTAAAATGAGGTGTGTGTGTGTGTGGTGATGAACACTTCAAACATGTGTCAAAAACTGAGGCCCTTACATTCCTCCCCCCTTAAAGGAATCACGTCCCGAGATTATAAGGTGAAAATGAGAGAGAGGACGGTGGAAAATTACCAGATATGCGACGTGAAAAAGTCGGGGCGATTAGTGCAAAGAAATCCTTCGCTGTCCCATATCGCTTCGCCCATGGAGTGATTACTCCATAGAACTTTGTAGAACCGCAACATGCGGTTGCGTATGGTTCGGGCCTTTTCGTCAATGATCTGAACCGGCTCCTACCGATAGGTGAGATCCGGTTGCAGTTCTTCAACGTCCTCCAGCTGAACGGTAGTTGATAGCGTGAGACACTTCCTCAGCAGGGAAATATGAAAGACATCGTGCACACCGGAAAGTGCTTCTGGTAATTTCAGCCGGTATGCTACCGATCCACATCTTTCGGTAATCTGAAATGGACCGATGAATCGGGGTGCCAACTTTCCTCTCACCCCGAATCTGCTTTCGCCCTTCTTTGGAGATACACGTAAGTATACGTGATCCCCTACTTCGAATTGTAATGGGCGTCTTCTCCGGTCTGCATATTGATTTTGTCGGGATTGGGCGGCTTTTAGGTTTGCTTGAATCGGTCGAACTATCTCCTCCGCGTTACTGACAAGGTCAATCCCGAAGGTAACCCTTTCGCCAGACTCACACCAATTCAGTGGTGTGAGGCATTTTCTTCCGTATAGTGCCTCGTAGGGCGCCATCTTTATGCTGGCTTCGTACCCATTGTTGTACGAGAACTCAGCTAACGGCAAGTGATCATCCCAATTCTTGCCGTGGTTGATAGCGCAAGCTCATAGCATGTCCTCTAGAATCTTATTTACCCGCTCGGTTTGCCCATCCGTCTGCGGGTGGTATGCTGAACTACGGATCAGCTTCGTCCCCAAGGCAGCGTGCAGCTGCTCCAAAAAACGGGACACACATAAAGTGCCCCGATCCGATATGATGGTACGGGGTACGCCGTACAAGCATAGGATCCGTGAGATGTACAGTTCAGCGTACTTCTTGGCGTTGTAGTTGGTGTTGACCGGGATGAAATGGGCAACTTTGGTGAGCCCGTCGACAATTACCCACACAGAATCATGTTTCTGAAAAGTGGTGGGTAAACCGATGATGAAGTCCATGCTCACATCTTCCCACTTCCAGGAAGGAACGCCCAGTGGTTGTAGCAGTCCCGGTTTCTGCATATTATCTGCCTTCACCCTTCGACATGTATCACACTCGGACACATACTTTGCGATTTCCCGCTTCATCCGTGTCCACCAAAACTTACTTCTGAGTTCTTGATACATTTTGTTGCTGCCGGGGTGAATAGAAAATTTTGATAAGTGAGCCTCATCAAAAAATTTCTTCCGTAGCTCCGGGTTACGGGGTACGACGATCCGGTTCTTGAACCATAGGACGCCGTCTCTGTCTTTCCGGAAACATTTCAACTCCCCACTATCTACACGTCTCCGCAAATGCGACATGCCCTTGTCTTGTTTCTTAGCTGCCGCTATTTCTTCACGGATGGTGGGGATCAAAGCTAGGTTGCAGAGAGCTCCGTGTGGAATCATATGTAGTGGTGGTTCGCTCTCTTCCAACGGTGTGATGGTCAGATTGTTGACGTGTGACTTGCCGCTCAGCGCATCTGCCACTACGTTTGCCTTGCCCGGATGATAATGGATCAGTATTTCGTAATCCTTTATCAGTTCTAACCATCTTCGCTGCCTCATGTTCAGCTCCTTCTGAGTGAATATGTACTTGAGGCTCTTGTGGTCGGTATATAAGTGTACGAGGTTACCGAGTAGATAGTGCCTCCACATTTTCAGTGCAAGTACCACAGCAGCGAGCTCCAAGTCGTGAGTTGGATAATTCTGCTCATGGTTTCTAAGCTGCCGTGATCCATACGCGACCACTCTTCGGTCTTGCATCAGCACACATCCGAGCCCGATGCCGGATGCATCGCAGTACACATCCAACGGTTTTGTTGTGTCTGGCTGCGCCAAAACCGGTGCTGATGTTAGGTGCTTGACTAAAGCCTTGAATGCTGCTTCACATGCTGGACTCCAAACATATTTGGTGGCTTCTTCAGCAGCTCCGTTATAGGCTTGGCAATCTTCGAGAAGTTCGGGATGAACCCCCAATAATATCCCGCGAGTCTGAGGAAACTCCGTACCTCGTGAACAGTTCTCGGGGATTTCCAATTCAGCACTTGAGTGATCTTACTCGGGTCTACAGCGATGCCCTCCGCTGAGATGATATGCCCGAGAAAAGGCACTTGCGATATCCAGAACTCGCATTTGCTGAATTGCGTACAGCTTGTCATCCCGCAGCCGTTGCAAGACTATATGCAGATGCTTCTTGTCATCTTCCTCCGACTTGGAATATACCAGGATGTCGTTGATGAAGACCACGATAAACTTGTCCAGCTCCGGCATGAATACCGAGTTCATCAAATACATGAAGTGAGTTGGAGCATTGGTGAGGCCGAAGGACATGACCAGGTACTCATAAAGTCCGTACCTCATCGAGAAAGCCGTCTTCGGAATATCCTTAGCCTCTATCTTAATCTGATGGTACCCGGATCTTAAGTCCATCTTGGAAAAGATCTTTGCTTCGACCAACTGATCAAACAACATGTCGATCCGTGGCAACGGGTACTTGTTCTTGATGGTTATGGCGTTTAATGGACGATAGTCCACGCAAAGCCGTAACGTCTCATCCTTCTTCTTCACAAATAATGCCGAACAGCCCCATGGCGAGGACCTCGGCCTAATAAAACCCTTCTCCAGGAGGTCCATGAGATGAGTCTTCAGTTCATCCAACTCCTTGCGCGCCATCTTGTACGGCCTTTGGGATATTGGCATGGTTCCCGGTGCAAGTTCAATCTTGAACTCCACCTCTCTATCCGGCGGCATCCCCAGTAAATCATCCGGGAACATGTCAGGGAACTCTTGGACCACTGGAATATTTTCCAATCTGATGGTTGTGGATCGATAGACACTTGGAAGTTTTATTTCTGGACTGTCCAGAAATAAAGAGTGAGATCCGTGCACTTCGGAGTTCAAGTGCATGATTTGAAGGACAGTGTCTGAAACAGCGCCATGGCGGGTTAACCACGACATCCCTAGGATGACATCGACCTTCTGTCCCTCTAAGATTATGAGAGACATAGGGTACACTCTACCCGCTAAGCATAATGGTGCTTTGGAAACCATTACGCTTGCTGAAATCTTCCCACCCGGTGAACAAATCAAATATGGACTATCAGTGGGTAGTATTTGCAAGCTGTGTTTAGCAATGAAAGCTTGGCTAATAAAATTATGCGTGGCGCCTGAATCAAACAACACTATGGCGGGATGCTGGTGGATTGTAACATACCCGCAAGGATTGGCTCACCCTCCAGCACGTCCTCTATGGCAAGCTGGTGGATGGTGCCGGGCCTCGGGTTTGCCCGCCGCGCATTAGTAGGGTTCCGGGGCTGATTTCTCCCCGGAAGTTGCGGTGCAACTCCGCCGCCTTGTCTCTCCGGACAACTGCTGGCGAAGTGCCCTGGGCGACCACATTTGTAGCATATGACCGCTGCTTGTCTGGTGCTTGGGGGACGAAAGCCCGGCATGCGCTGCTGAGGTGCATACGCACGCGGCATCGCCCTCTGCTGCTGTTTGCTGTTGAGATGGTACTGGCAGTACCGGTCTGGTTGCCAGTGAAGAATATGGCCGACTGCGGAATGGCATCGACCTTTGTGGTGGCTGCCAGCGTGAACCTGATGGTGGGCGATTCACCATCCAAAATTTCTGAGAAGGACCGCCTCCTTCTCCGCTGCTTTGCGGCGCGCTTCGCTTTCTCTCCGCCGCCGCTAACTCCTTGCCAGAGTCCTCCTGGACAATCGCAGCATCAATGATGTCGTTGAGGCTGCCGCGATTGAACATCGCCAATTTGTCCTTCAGGAGTGGGTTAAGCCCCTGGTAGAAGCGGTCCTGCCGCTTCTCGTCAGTATCAGCATGATATGACGCGTAGAGCGCAAGATCGTTGAACGCCCTGGAGTATTCCAGCGTGTTTCGGCTTCCTTGTTGCAGGTGTAAGAATTCCTGCATCTTCCTCTTCATCAGACCTGGCGGTATGTGATAGGCCCTGAAGGCCGTCCGGAACTCCGCCCAGGTCATAACTCGGTCGGTGGGTTGTGAAGCACAGAAGTTTGCCCACCACGCGCTCGAGGATCCCTGGAGCTGCTGGACCACGAACTGAGTCTTGCGCTGCTCACTTAGTTGGAGCAGCCCGAACTTCATCTCTATCGTGCGGAGCCAGTTGTCCGCATCGAGGGGTTCATCCGCCCTTGAAAATACTGGGGGTTGAGTCGCTAGGAAGTCGGAGTAGGAGCTCTGTTGACGCTCCTCACGGTCTTAACGCCTCTCTGGTCAAGACGTATTGGCAATAAGAGTTTGCAGCAACTCCGTGTGCTGCTGATGAGAACCCGCCATTGCCGCAACGATGTCGGCCAATGTAACCGTTGGCGGGGGCGGTGTTTGCTGTTGCTGTTGCTGCTGTTGCTGCTGCTGTCCCAAGGAGTCCTCGGGAGGCTGTTGGGAGGTCTCTCCCCCTTGACTAGAACCCCCAACGTCCGGGTTGACACGAGTACGAGTCATTCTGAAATTTAAAACAGCAGCGATTAGCACATGTCATACTTAAAATTCCATATGCAACAGTAGGTATTGAAGTGACGCATGAATAATTTGCACAACATTCACATATATTGATAAAGCATAAAATTTATACAAGATACATTATTCTCGGGTCTCTGAGAAGTCGTGCTCATGTCATCACTATCTATATATACGCTACTGCCTACACGACATGTCACCGATTACAAAAGTTTGGGTTACACTACTCTAGCTGCCCTACTTGGCAACCGTAACCCCCTACTCGGAGTAGAACTCGACCTACTGCGGGTCGTCCTCCTCCGGTACCTCTGCTGCTGGCTCTGGGTCTACAACCTCCTCTCCCATCTCGGGCTCTCCTATTGCCGGAAGACCCAAGACCACCGGTATGCCCAATACCGGAGGTACGAGGTCCTGCAATACATGCACCTCGTCCATGGCTTGGTTGTAGTCTTTATCCCAGCCTTGCCCTTCCTCAATAGCGTCGTCCCGCTCTTGAGCAAGGTCCTCATTCTTCTGGGTTAGAGTCTGCACCAGCTCTTGCAACGCCGCGATGTCGACATGGCTTTTCTTCTTTGCCTTCTTCAGACGACACAACTGATTATGCTGTTCGTTCAGTCGCTTAATCGTCGGAAGGAGCACATTGCGGAGTGTGCTGTGAGCACTCCCAAAATAGTCTCCACGGCTAGTGCTCTCCTTGAGCTTTGCAGCGAGATGCTCCTTATGAACAGCTTGGCTGTCCATCACGGCCCTTCCCGCCCTCATTTGGAGGCTGAGGTTTTCCTCCGCGGGGCTGTACCTTGGGCAACCCAGATCGGTTGCTTCCCTGTACCTCCCTTCCCACACATGATGAGCCCGTCCCTCCACCGGAACGAGCGCGTATGGAGTGCCCTCCATAACTCTCACGTGTAGTTGGCAGAAAGTCGGGCTGCCACTTGCCACATCCCCTCGGGTTGTCTACCTCTCACCGTGACGGTGAACGGCGCCCAACCGGGTGGTGTAGGTCCTGCAGGAACCTCGACCTGGATTGTCTACGTATTGTTCCCCTCTGTCGGTACCTGAGATATGGGGTACCCCCGCGCACAGGGTGAAATACCTAAGGTGCTCGCCCTTCTCCGCAGGGAGAGCTCTGAAGGCGCCACGCGTCTGGCGGGGCCGGACCTCCCTCTCCTCAGAGGAGAGCTCCGGTCCCGCCACGTGGCATACAGAAGCCGGACCTCCCCCTCCGCGGGAGAGAGGTCCGAAGACGCCACGCGTCCAGCGGGGCCGGACCTCCCTCTCCTCAGAGGTGAGCTCCGGGCCCGCCACATGGCATGCAGAAGCCGGACCTCCCCCTCCGCGGGAGAGAGGTCCCAAGGCGCCACGCATCCAGCGGGGCCGGACCTCCCTCTCCTCATAGAAGAGCTCCGGACCCGCCACGTGGCTGGAAGAACGGTGCTGCCTGCCCCCGAGCGGTAGGCAGCGGGCGTAAAGGTGCCCCTCACCTTGCCCGTACAAGGTATTCAAGGCCCGCGTCTTCCCAAGACGCGGAAACACGGAGCACGCGCCTGTCAGGTGCCGTTGCGTCCAGTCGCATCACAGACTGGTGCGCGGTGTCAGAACCTGCCAGGTAATAAACGCCGCGACAAGACATCCCATGCCGCCTGCGCCGTCATCAACCACTATGACTAGTGCGCGGCATGGGCAGGGCGGCAAAATGAAGACTCAGAAGCCTTCGACCAGAGGCAACCACCGGCGTAACTACAGATACGGTAGATAATAGACAATCTTCCCGGGACCACCTGTCGGGTCCTGGCTTCCCTTGTAAGCCGCCCAAGCCTTGGACTATAAAAGGCTCGGGTAGGCGTCGATAGCAAGGGTTCGCATTCTGCAACTCATACGCTAGCCATATACTCTCAAGCTGTAACTCACCCCCAAGCTCAGGCCCCCGGCCCTGAGCAGCAAGCAATACAGCGAGCTCCATAGCTCGCCGTGGACGTAGGGTTTTACGCTCCGGCGGCCTGAACCACATAAAACTTCCCGTGTCAAGCTCTCACTAACTCGTCCATCCACGCAAGCTCTCCGCTAGGAACTAGCCCCTCTGAAAAAAGAACCTCCGTGGGCTGCCCAGTGTAGGCCCGGGGGAAGTGTCGATCGCACACTTCGACATTTGGCGCGCCAGGTAGGGGGCTTTTCCCCTAGCGCGACGAGTTTCCGCCGACGAAGATGACCAAGCTCCCTTCAGCGTTAAACTCTCCCCCACCGCATTCACGGCGAACCGTGACCAGCGGGGAGTACATGTCGACGCACTCAGGACGGAGTCTGTCGGCACAAGCGGGTAGCCAGCAGCCGACTCCGGCAACGCCGACTCCGGCTATGCAAGCCCCGACCAGCGTGAGGACTTCTGCAGCGCTGAGCGTACACCATGGAGGTGCGCTAGCTGCAGCAAGAGCGCTGCTGCGCAACCCACCTGCAGGGGATGCGCCCCATTCAGCGACCCAGCAATGGGTCCGCGAGGTGGACCGCCTCGTCGTCGCCGCCGCGAACCCTCGGTTTCGGCGAGGGCGGCGCCCGGGGCAACCGGCTGTGTCGCTGACGCGCACACCCACGGTTGACGAGCTAACGGCGGATTCCAGCTCCTCCAGGCTCCTGTCGACGGACCTGCGAAGGGAACTGGAACGGTGCCACTTGGGGCAGGACGCCCGGGTGTACCTCGAGCGACGTCGAGAAAGGCGTCGCAACCATGAGGCAGGCGACAGCATGTCGTCGGCCTCGACGCAACCAGAAGGGCAGGCCTTCGCCATGCAAGCCCCGCCTCAGTCATATGCTGCGCAACATATGCCACCACCATATGCGCTGCAAGTAGCGGCCCCGGCCTACGGTGCAGCCTTGCCCATGCCGGGATACGTGGTGCCAGGTGCGAACCACCTGTTCGCAGCGCCAGTACCTGCAGCAGCAGGTGCAGGATGTGCGGCCCTTGCACCCCACCTTCGCTTCGCAAGGTGGCCGCGCAAGTTTCGCCCGCACTTGCCCGAGAAGTACGACGGAAGCGTCAACCCAGCGGAGTTCCTCCAGATCTACTCCACCGCCGTACTTGCTGCAGGAGGCGATGAGGCTGTCATGGCCAACTACTTTCCCGTCGCCTTGACCGGCCCAGCCCGGTCCTGGCTCATGAATCTACCCCAGGGGTCCATAACCTCCTGGGGTGAGCTCTGCCGGCAGTTCGTCGCCAACTTCGGCAGCTCCTACACCCGTCCCGGCACGAAGCTCGACCTCCACGCCGTCAAACAACAACCTGGGGAGTCACTGCGCTCTTTCATCCAGCGGTTCTCTCAGGTGCGCAACACCATCCCACATATCCAAAGCGCCTCTGTGGTGGTGGCGTTCCGGCAGGGTGTCTGGGACGAGAAAATGCTCGAGAAGCTCGCGACCAGAGAGGTCAGTGACGTCTCGGAGCTCTTTAGCCTGGCGGACAAGTGCGCCAGAGCAGCCGAAGGGCGGAACTGGCACGCACTGCCGACCTCCGAGTCAGGAGGGCAGCCCGGGTCCGGTGCTGCTTCCTATGGGGGTGGCAAGAAGACCAAGAACCGGGGGAATGGGAAGATGAAGTCACCATTCACGGCCCCCGTCGCCGCAGCTGCGATAACCAGTGGAGCTCGGGGGCCGCGCCCCGACAAGAGGCAGCGGCAATCACCGGCCCCAGACAGTGGCCAAGGCGGGCTATGCCCCATGCATGGCACCTGCAACCATACAGCTGCCGAGTGCTGGGAGATCCAGAGGCTCGCAGAGCGCTTCCGCAATGGAAGATAGCAGAGGGCTGAAGCACCGCCCTACCCTCAGAGGGATGGCAAACAGAAGGCCGATGCCCCAGTCACCGCTGCCCACCAGGTGGGGTTCCAGGAGCCTCAGCGTGTCATAAAGACAGTGCATGACGGTGAGGACTCCAGTTCCGACGGTGACGGGCCAAGGCGTTAGCCAGCTACGGCACACCTCCGTGCCTCGAACATACCTCTCGGGGGCTGCCTAGGGTCTGTCAACCCCTTGAAGGCCTTGCCAGAAGGGGGGGACGCCTTAGGTCATCCAAGGCAAGCCCGGGTCCACCTACCCCTTGAAGGCCTTAGCCAGAAGGGGAGAACTCCCCGGGGGACCCTGAGAGAAGCCATGCAGGACCTGATCCAGCGTGAAGACAACAACTTCGACAAGACTCGGCTTGCAGGGAACACCCCACAACGCAAGGTCTCGGCTAATGCTCTAAGCACTACCGCCAAAGAACCAAACGCGACGGGGGCCCGCAAGAGGGCAGCCTGGTGAAGTGGCACGCTATATTCCAAGAAGGACCCATAAGCTCTCCCCCAGCAGGGAAGGTCCCTTCCGAATCATGAAAGCTGCCGCCCCAGGTACACATGCCTTTCAACCGAGAGTGGGATCCATTCCCAAAAATCCTTGCCATGGAGCAACACTGTAAGTCCTACTTACTGAGCATCGGTAGAACAGGGTTATTCACTTCTGTAATAGACCCCATAGAACTTAGGAACAGAGCTTGGGGTAGCTAAGTCTCAAGGGACGGTACAGGACTACGTCCAGTTTAGCCTTGTTCTGACCCTAAGCGCCTAGAGTCTTGCTTCCCTTGTAGACGAGGCGGAACATTGCCCCCACGAACAGCCAGAATTCCACCTATGGGCGCGAATATGGAGACCTGTTCTACTTAGCTCCTTCTCATGCGCTCATTTAAATTATGCATTAATTTTTATGATCGCACTATCTCTGTATGTTCATCATACGTCTAGCTCCCCCTCTCCTGCGCTCATCCATAGTCGGCATTTGCTATCCTCCCGAAGGCGGCTGCGCTTGAGGCACCTGCCGATGGCCGAGTGAGTCTCTCGGGCCTCCCCCAGTCAGGTGTTGCGGTGTCAGTTGGTCACCTCCAGGAAAGGCCAGCGTTGTGCATGGGGGGTCCAGGGTGCGTATCCAGCTTAGCCGGCCCAGAGCCCAAAGCATGCGCATCCTGCTCTCCGGAGGTCCAGGGGAGTATGTCCGCTTTGCCTGGTCATGAACCCAAAGCGCGTGCACTCTGCTTCCACAGCGAATGGCCCGGTACTAGGGATCGGACGGCCGTACCCGGACCTCGGAGGGAGCCGGAGCTCCGGCGCCTCGTGCACAGAATTGCCCAAGCCCCGTATAGCGGGCCAGGACCATAAGACGGATAAGACTAGGAGACAGGAGGGGAGGACCCCCCGAGGAGAATTACGTTTCCTCTACCTGTGTGCAGGACCTTCAGGTTACGGCAACAGGGACTGCATGAAGCGGGGGGAAAGGAGCTACCAGCTACACCGGCCTGGGACTGGAAGGACCGGGACCCGCCCCTCCAGCTGGGGCAGGGCCCGGGGGCCCCGCGTGTCCAGCAGGCCCGGAACTCTCTCCTTCCTTGAGGAGGGCTCCGGGCTCGCCACGTGGCAGGCAGGAACCGGACCTCCCCCCTCAGCGGGAGGGCTCCGAAAGCCCTACGTGTCCAACATGACCGGAGCTCCCGTCTCTTGAGGAGGAGCTCCGAACCCACCACGTGGCCGGCAGATTTGGAGCCCCCCATAGGGCAAGGTTCGGAGACCTCCGGGGGCCCCTAACACGGTTAGGCCCCGGGGGGGTGTCTGTGCGAAGCTCCGAGATTGGAAATGACCTCTGAGTACCTTGCGGAGCTGAGGACTCAGCCAGGCAAAGCCAAGAAGGAGGGAAAAAGCATCACAGACACAAGTATCCAAGAGAGTCAAATTAAGCAAGGCTCCTTGAGCTGGACTACAGACTCGATAAAAAAGGGAGAAGCAAGTCCTAAGGACCTCCCGGCTCTCGCCGGAACCTTGCGGCTACAAGGGCGGCCACATCCTCGACTTCAGCCCTGGCAGCTTCCTCCCGCTCCGTGGCTGGGCCCTCTCTTGCTGGCTCTAGTGAGAAGGAGGGGTCGCGGCTCTTGAAGCATGCCAGCACATGCGAGGCGACCTCTAAAGCTAAGCCGCGGCCCTCGGCTTCAAGCTCGCTGGCGACCACCGAGTCGAGTCTGTCCAGCTTGGCGCCGATCGACTCCAATGCAGGGATCACCTCTGCCACCTGCAATGCGGGAGTTGCGGCCCTCACCGGACTGAAACCAAGAGGGATCAGGGCGGACCCCGCTCGATCCACGAAGCTTGAGACCGCAAGGGCCTCGGAGGACCGTAGGGCTGAGAGCTCCTCCACCTCGCGGCGGGCCGCCCGCAGAGCCTCCAGGTTCCTCTCGGAGAATTCCTTCTCCTTGGCCGCCAGGGAACTCTCCCGAAGGCGGAGAGTCTCGGCTAGCCGCTCCAACTCAGCGGCCCTGAAGCCGGCAGTCAACTCCCGGTCCAAGACCGCCCGGCGATCATGGGAGACCTGTTCATCCCTCAAGTCAAGGTCTGCCTTCAGAATCTCCAGCTCCTCCATCCGAGCTCGGAGGTCATCCTCGCCCGCAGCCAGCTGCGCGGCGACCCTCCCTGCCTCAGCTGCCACGGAACGCTCCCGCTCCTCAACGGCGAGTTCGCGGCGCTCCAACCGCTGCCGTATTTCCACAGCAGCAGAGAGGCTCTCTTCGGCCCGGGCGTGAGCCTCAAGGGCCTCCCTGTTGATCCGCCACGACTGGGTGTCCATGCGGTCAACAGCCCGCTTCATCCGATCGACAAGCGTTTCCCTGAAGTCGAGCAACTCCCGCCTGGAGTCGAGCTCGCTCTTAACCTTCGCGGTCCTCTCCCGCAAAAGGTTCCCCCAGGTGAGGAGGCGGTCCCGTTCAACCGTATACTCCTCCCGCTCGCGCCCTAGTGCAGCCAAGACCTGCCGGACGCTCGACTCGGCAAGCGCGAAGGCGTCCGCCAGAGGCAATGGAGCAGCAGAGGCTGGGGCAGTCCCTCCGACCTCCTCCATTACCTCATCCTCAGGAAGAGCCGGCGTGCCAGCCGCCGAGACGAGACGCCGATCAGGAGAAGCTGGCTCCGCGGCACTGGCAGCCAGGCCAGCCGGGCTCTTTTCAGCTTCTGGCTCCTTGACCTGAGGAGAGGGACGAGCCGGGGAAGACAGTGCTGGAGAAGAAGCCAGGCCGCCTAGTGCAGGATCAACCTATGCTGGCTCGGGGGCCGCGGTGGCCGTCTCGGCAGGAAGAGACGGCGCCGCCGCGGAGTCCGGGCACACCGGAACAGGAGAAGTCCGCGCTGGCCTGGGGACCGCAGCAGTTGCCCCTGGCTCCAAGCGCATCGGCACAGATTCCCCGCAAGACGGGGAAGGCCGGGAAGCGCGGACACTCCAGTGGGCTCTAAACCCCGACTTCCGAGCCGGGGTAGGATTTCCAGAGCCTGCTACCGTCTCCGACGACCGCTCCGCAGTCGCTTCGACTGGCGGAACAGGGGACGCCACAGAGGCTTCCCCCAGCACATCAGCCCGGGGCCTCTTCAAGTCGCCAGCGGAGGGAGCGTCAGGCACCCCAGAATCCCGACTTGGCACCGGCGCCGTTGCTGGAGGAGATCGAGCGTGTTTCTTCTCTGGCAGCAGGTAGGAAGCCATGGCAAGGGAGAGCTCAAAGGCAAGAAAGCAAAAGCGCAAGAGTCCAAGAAGAAACGCAGAGAAGTGCGAAGGGAAGCTACAATGTGGGTGAGACCCCCTCTAAAAAGCTTCCCGATGCAGTTCCAAGCGATTCGGAACTCTTCGAATACCCCGCACCTGCAACCGCTTCGGTTCCTAGACCGAGTGCCGATGACGGGTGGGCCCAAGCCGCTTAACTGGAGCGGTGGGGGCAAGGAGTCAGTCTCCTAAGAAGATGAGCCGGCAAGGCCCTTCAGCGGTTCCCGAAGAAAGCGCCGCAACGTGCAGAAGTGGCAGCCTTGGGAACCGCCGCAGTAAAAGCAATCATCAAGTGAGCGCACGCTCTCACGACCCCGCGGCCGTTCGTGCTCCGGCAGCGGCCAAGTCGGGACTTAGAGTAAGTGCGCGGATCGGAAGAGACGGAGGTCCCACCTTGGGCTCGCTATCTCCCCCAAGATGGGCCCGGGGGCCACTCTCGGTACCTGAGATATGGGGTACCCCCGCGCACAGGGTGAAATGCCTAAGGTGCTCGCCCTTCTCCGCAGGGAGAGCTCCGAAGGCGCCACGCGTCTGGGGGGGCCGGACCTCCCTCTCCTCAGACGAGAGATCCGGGCCCGCCACATGGCATACAGAAGCCGGACCTCCCCCTCCGCGGGAGAGAGGTCCGAAGACGCCACGCGTCCAGCGGGGCCGGACCTCCCTCTCCTCAGAGGTGAGCTCCGGGCCCGCCACATGGCATGCAGAAGCCGGACCTCCCCCTCCGCGGGAGAGAGGTCCGAAGGCGCCACGCGTCCAGCGGGGCCGGACCTCCCTCTCCTCAGAGAAGAGCTCCGGACCCGCCACGTGGCTGGAAGAACGGTGCTGCCTGCCCCCGAGCGGTAGGCAGCGGGCGTAAAGACGCCCCTCACCTTGCCCGTACAAGGTATTCAAGGCCCGCGTCTTCCCAAGACGCGGAAACGCGGAGCACGCGCCTGTCAGGTGCCGTTGCGTCCAGTCGCATCACAGACTGGCGCGCGGTGTCAGAACCTGCCAGGTAATAAACGCCGCGACAAGACATCCCATGCCGCCTGCGCCGTCATCAACCACTATGACTAGTGCGCGGCATGGGCAGGGCGGCAAAATGAAGACTCAGAAGCCTTCGACCAGAGGCAACCACCGGCGTAACTACAGATACGGTAGATAATAGACAATCTTCCCGGGACCACCTGTCGGGTCCCGGCTTCCCTTGTAAGCCGCCCGAGCCTTGGACTATAAAAGGCTCGGGTAGGCGTCGATAGAAAGGGTTCGCATTCTGCAACTCATACGCTAGCCATATACTCTCAAGCTGTAACTCACCCCCAAGCTCAGGCCCCCGGCCCTGAGCAGCAAGCAATACAGCGAGCTCCATAGCTCGCCGTGGACGTAGGGTTTTACGCTCTGGCGGCCTGAACCACGTAAAACTTCCCGTGTCAAGCTCTCACTAACTCGTCCATCCGCGCAAGCTCTCCGCTAGGAACTAGCCCCTCCGAAAAAAGAACCTCCGCGGGCTGCCCAGTGCAGGCCCGGGGGAAGTGTCGATCGCACACTTCGACACCCTCCTTTCCTTCTTCCTTGGCGAAGTACTGCGGCATCTGGTTGTACCCGAAATATTGAAGCATCTGCCTCAATGCTTCCGGATAGCCGCTGTGGTGAGAACAGTGAGATTCCACCCACCCGTTCTCGAACTGTTTATCCGCTGTCATCTGTAAAAATATATTTGAGAAATGTCAAATATTTATTTGAACAGTAAACCATTTAGTTATAACACAAAACATGTTATTAAACCCATAAAATTTGGAAACATAGTTCAAATTTAAACAAATTTTACTGACGATCTGCTGTCCAACATGACAGCCCTGACCAGTTTCCATTACAACCTGATTTAGGCCATGCTAAAGGCAAAACAAATTCTGGAGCTCAACATCAAAGTTCAAGCTGACTTTAATAGCTTTCCAGAAAGTATTTTCTTGGCCGAAGATATGTCCTGGTTCAAGAGTTATGAGATGTCATAGTTAACAGAATTTCTGGAGAAAATTGAACAGCACCTCCCTGCTTTAGGTACTGATTTGATCCAAGAATTCCAGTTAATTCTGCTCCCAATCTGACAAAACTTTCTGTTACAAATTGTAACCCATCTCATATTCTTTCTAAAACTACCTCATTTTATATTTTTAGATTTTTATGCAGGAAGTTATGCTCATTTACAGAGAGTTTACAGAGAGTGTTTGCTCTGCCCTGTTTTCTGGACAGTTTCAACTCTACTGCATTTTTCGATTCGTTAAGGGATGAAACACCTCTGGACCTCAACATAAAAGTTGTAAATCTATTCCAAAGCTTTCCAGAAATGTATCATATGACCCCAACCTCTAAAGAACTCAACCTCTAACCTCTGATTAACTTCAGCCTTCAATCAGCTGAAAACAGGGGGCACTGTCCATAGTCTCCTATAAATTGAAAACTTATTAACTTTGAATATCCTGGTTAAGGGAAGGAGTTACATCAAGTTTTAATGCTTTGGATCAAAACTTTCAAGTTTTATAATGAAGTTGCTCATTTAATGGAGTGTGACCTCGATGCGTCACCAAAGCATGTTTGTACTACGTCCTCACAAAGAAAAACCTATACCGGACTTAGCCGGCTTCGTTAGTTCAGTGGCACTAAATGTCTCTTGCACAAGGATGCTACACGTCTACCATTTCGTGGTTAGACTACCTGCAAATAACTCAAGCAATCATCAGACTCGGCTGCACACCGAGTGCGGTATCCATACAGTTCGTACACCCGACCATCTTCACTCGCCCGGATGTTCTCAAGCCAAACACGCCTTGAGCTACGTGTTAACGTTACTGACCACGTGACGGGGTCTCCCAAATTGCACCACACACGCCAGGGACAGACGTTGCTCAAATACCCCAAACGACATGAAGAGTCGTAGAGGATGTTAAAGCGGGTCGGGTTACCTGCCACCCGTGGGGCTCCACCCTTCAGCTTGTGCGCACTGGTGGACAGCGCTTACGTGCACCCCCAAGACATAAAGCGTCCCGAGATGCAATATTTTCCGACCTAATGAAATAGGTTAGTATGCCACTTTCTATACACTAATAACATCCTTATATGGGCTGCTAACTCGTTCCTCACTGGATTTTTGAAAAAGATGACCTTTGTAGTGCGTTAAACCTCAAGCGAGCTCTGATACAAGCGCTGACACGACCCCACGGTCTTGTCGAGCCAGGATCACGCTGAGGGGTGCTGCGTTGCACAGCACCGGATAACACACATCAAAGGTACAAAGTGGAAGCAAAACTTTTATTACATAAAGTGGTTTATGAGAATTTTTACATCAAAATAGGTCCAGTCTACACTCACGGGCGTAGACTACGCATCAAGTTCACGTTCAGCCTGTGAACGTGTCCCTGCTAGCACGCACGCACACTAACACGGCGGCGTGCACGACTCCCACTTGACGGGGTTTCCCTCCTGGGGTTCCGCCTCCCTCGGGAGTCCCTTCCTCATAGAACCCTGCAAAAGCTTCAAACACAAGCAGTGAGCACGAAGGCTCAGCAAGACTGACCCGTCTCTGCTAAACATGGAACTTCTACATGAGGGGTGATAGGTACATGAGATAAAAACAAGTTGCAAAGTACTCGCCTAATTAGTGGAACCTTACTTTCAAGTTTTAGCAGCAGGTTGTGGAGAACCTTACGCTAAGGCACATGAGAGAGCTGCAATCAAACAAGAAACACATTTCTCTCATGTACTTTGCCCAAAGTTGAAAGGAACTTTAATTAGCTCTAAACTACAGCATATCATTAACAGTCAACGTTCATCTTTCAATCAGCAACATTTTAACATGTAACTAGCCTGTTCTTTCTACGTCACGGTACAGTGAACAAGTGGTACTCACTGACCACGAGGGACGGCGATTATAATCGATTTACACCTGCAGGGTTACCCGAACAACCCATCACGTACGCCCGTACTCGATGTTGCCTACAGCAACCATCACGGACGCCGTACGCAACCACCTTTCGCCCGTCAGCCAAATATTGAACCGGTCCCATCGTCCCGAGCAAGAGGTCTCTGCACGTGCATCTCAGTGCCGCCAGCCGATTTACACCTTAAGCTCTCAACCTACCCTCTGAACGATGGGCAATGCCTCAATACCCAGCTACCCAAGTTACATCAGTTTCACAGTTCCCATATAGCCGGTAGGTCTTCCGTACTGTTCTAGCTTGTTCAACAGGACCGCACACGGCTCGGTCCTCGATCGACACAAGCGGGGCTACAGCACACTGGCCCCAAAGTCCTGCTGCCCTTACTCTCCGCTCGGTCTCATTTTTCTTGCCATGTGTTTCATGTGCTATCTCTACCCGAGTCGAGTGCCTCTAGCGTATGCTCGCGAGTAGTTCCAACTACTCGACTTGTACCGAATCCTACAATCTTAGCATTGCAGTAGCTAACGGGGTTTGCAAGCCTAATCCTAACCCATGGTTTTCTTGGCTATGCAATTGGGTTTTTAAACAAGACTTCAGAGCAAGAAATATTGATACTCAAGTAAGTGCTCAAAACAATAAAACTTTGAAAAAGGTTAATGCACACCGGAGCTTGCCTTGCTGCTCTTGGTCGTAGGCTAGCTGCTCCTACGGAGTAACGAAGTCTTGGACTTCAGGTTCCTCCTCGACCTTAGCGACTACATGATATAAGAAGTACATGTATTAATTTAATGCATTTGAATTGAGTTTTAAACTTGTGAACCTCCTAAGTTTCACTAGACAGACCCAAAGACTGTGAAACTTTTACTGTGGCTTGGTTAGAACCTAAACAGAGACTTGGTCAAGTTTTAGTTGCAGCAAAGCTTATTTGAGCCCTCCACAATTAATTATGCCCTTGACCTTAATTGGAACTCTTAGGGTGTTCTAGGGATTTTCATGGGGCAACTCATGACTTTCTGAAAACTAGATTTCCAGAGGGTTCTAATGGAGTTGGTCTCACTTAATTTGAAGGTTCCTAGCTAAAGATATGAGCTAAACAATTTCAGAGAAAATTCTGAAAATGTTTCTGAACATTTTCTATTTTCTCTGAAACAGTTTCACTAATCACACCATTAGGTGGATCAAATGAGCTCAAATGGATCTGAAATTTTAATGGTGGTTCAGTGACATTATTGTGAACATCCCAGCAAAATTTCAGAATTTTCCTCCAAAGGATTCTCCAGCTAAAATTCCAAACAATTTAAACTTTGAGGAATTAATTCCGGAGAAATAAGAATTTTCATGAAGTGAAACTTGATTTGATGGAAAGTACTCAGAGAGCTGAATCCAACAAAATTTGGTTCACTCGATTTGGAGCTTCCTAGCAAAAGTTATGAGGATTTGAAGTTTGAACTAAAACTGAAATTCGGGGAAAAGTTTAAACTCCTGCCAGTGGGCCCGGCATACAGTGCGTCGTCTCCCTCCTCGCGCCAACTGCTCGGCGGCGGCGGTCTCCGGTGACCTTCACCGGAATTGAGTTCCCGGCAGCCCCCCGGCCCGAAACTCGCCGCCTGCCCCTTTCCTGACCTCCTGGACTCGATGGTGGGCTCGCCGGCCGCCGGCGATGACCGGAAACCCGTGCGCACCGGTGACAGCACCTGCTAGGGTTCCAGTGAGGTCGGTTTTGCTCTCCCGTGCACCAAATCAATCGGGAATTGGGCGGAGAGCATCAGTGGAGCACGGGGAACATGAACCAGGGCTGGGTGGAAGCTAGAAATGCCGGCAACTATGCTCTCGACGGTGAGCCGAGGTGCTCAGCCACGGCGGCGGGGAAAACGGCCATATTATTGCCGATTCTTGATGGTTTTTTCTGATTCCAGTTCGAGCATGGGCGCTAACATGCATAGAAGCTACTGGGTAACGGGCTTGTCCAACCCTAGCGTGTAGAGCACGAATTTCACTCAAAGGTGAGCTCGGTTCCTATGAACTGGCCGAGAGTAAATTTGGAAATTCTCGACCGATGGTTGATCAATATCCAAACAGCTTTCGGCTACTCCATCTGCATACAATCACGCACCTTTCTTGTGTAGAGAAGTGAACGTGACAATGGCTGTGTCGTGCTGTCCACGAGAGCCCGATCGGCGGCGACGCTCGGTCCGCCGGAGAAGAGGTCCGGTGTAGCTCGAGGACGCCTGCTCACTGGCCAACACGGGGTCTAGGAGGTTGCTCACGATCTCCCGGTGCTGTTTTGCTGCGGAGGAGGCTGTGCTCGCGAGTGATCGGACTGATCAAGCGCAAGATCGAGAGGCGGCGGGTTGCAGTGGAGCTCGGGTGGAAAAACAGGCCGAGCGCGTCGGGAACTCGGGAGATAAGTGACGGGAGCACGCCGGGGAGGGGATAAGAAGCCCAGGCGACTGGTCTCCGGCTTGGGGCATGCAGCAGGAGCTGGCGCCGGCCGCCCCTCGGTGGCGCGCGCGCACTGCACTCGGGAACCGAGTGTGCTGAGTTTCAGTCGGTTTAATTCGAACCAGTGACTGACATGTGGGTCCCACTTTCAATTTTAACCTCTGAACTTAACTCCAATTCACTGTTGTAACCCACAAAGCCCCTGGTGATTTGAATTTTCTACCCTTGAGCCATTTGAATTGGTTAAAATTCAAATTGGGTTTGGTTTGGATAAATTTCAGCACATGTTCAGTTTGAAATTCAAATAAAGTTTGAATTTGCCCCACTTAGCTCATGTCAAGATCAACTCCAAATGGAGTGACAATTGGTGTGTGAGCTTACAAAAATGTGCTGAGTAAGAATATGCCTCCCACTTTTGAATTCATGGGATCAAAACAGTTTGAATTTGAATGTGGGTTCAAACTGCCCTCCTCCTAGCTATACCCAAAAGTACCTCAAAAAGGTTTTGAATTTGGGTGAAACTTGGCATGGACATTCCTAGCAATGTGTAGGAGTTTTCAAGATGTCCAGCCCCTAGATGATGCATGTGGGAAATACCACTTTTGCAATATGTGAGTTTGTTTTCTAATGAGCATGTTGATGGTGGTTACTTGCTCTTAAAATGTGTTCATCAACTTGCTTCAAATGAGGTGTGTGTGTGTGGTGACGTACACTTCAAACATGTGTCAAAAACTGAGGCCCTTACAGAGAGGACGGTGGAAAATTACCGTATATGCGACGTGAAAAAGTCGGGGTAGTTAGAGAGAAGAAATCCTTCGCTCTCCCATGTCGCTTGGTCCATGGAGTGATTATTCGATAGAAACTTGTAGAACCACAACGTACGGTTGCGTGTGGTTCGGGCCTTTTCATCAATAATCTGAACCGGTTCCTCCCGATACGTGAGATCCGGTTTCAGTTCTTCTATGTCCTCGAGCTGAATGGTAGTTGATAGCTTAAGACACTTCCGCAGCTGGGAAATGTGAAAGACTTCATGCACACTGGAATGTGCTTCTGGTAATTTCAGCCGGTATGCTACCGATCCACATCTTTCGGTAATCTGAAATGGACCAATGAATCAGGGTGCCAACTTTCCCCTCGACCCGAATCTGTTTACGCCTTTCATTGGAGACACACATAGATATACGTGATCCCCGACTTCGAATTGTAGTGGGCGTCTTCTCCGATCCGCATATTGTTTCTGTTGGGATTGAGCGGCTTTTAGGTTTGCTTGAATCAGCCGAACCTTTTCCTACGCATTGTTGACAAGATCAATCCCGATGGTAACCCTTTCACCAGACTCACACCAATTCAGTGGTGTGCGGCATTTTCTCCCGTATAGCGCCTCGTAAGGTGCCATCTTGATGATGGCCTGGTACCCATTGTTGTACGAGAACTCGTCCAACGGCAAGTGATCATCCCAGTTCTTGCCGTGTATGACGGAGCAAGCCCGTAACATGTCTTCCAAAATTTGATTTACCAGCTCGGTTTGCCCATCCGTCTGCGGGTGTTATGCTGAACTACGGATCATCTTCATCCCCAACGCAGCGTGTAGCTTCTCCCAAAAATGGGACACAAATAAAGTGCCCCGATCCGATATGATGGTACGGGGTACGCCAAACAAGCATAGGATCTGTGAGATGTACAGTTCAGCATAATTCATGGCGTTGTAGTTGGTGTTGACCGGGATGAAATGGGCAACTTTGGTGAGCCGGTCGACGATCACCCACACTGAATCATGTTTCTGAAAGGTGGTGGGTAAAACGACGATGAAGTCCGTGCTCACATCTTCCCACTTACAGGCAGGAAAAACCAGTGGTTGCAGCAGTCCCGGTTTCCGCATATGATCCGCCTTCCCCTTCGACATGTAACACATTCGGACACGTACTTCGCGATCTCCCGCTTCATCCGTGTCCACCAAAACTTGCTTCTGAGTTCTTGATACATTTTGTTTCTGCCGGGGTGAATAGAAAACTTTGACAAGTGAGCCTCATCAAATATTTTCTTCCGTAATTCCGGGTTACGGGGTACGACAATCCGGTCTTTGAACCATAGGACGCCGTCTCCGTCCTTCCGGAAACATTTCAGCTCCCCACTGTCTATACGTCTCCGCAAATTCGACATGCCCTTGTCATGTTTCTGAGCAGCCGCTATCTCTTCATGGATGGTGGGGATCAAAGCTAAGTTATAGAGAGCTCCGTGTGGAATCACATGCAGTGGTGGTTCGCTTTCTTCCAACGGTGTGATGGTCAGATTGTTGACGTGTAACCTGCGGCTCAGCGCATCTGCCACTACGTTTGCCTTGCCGTGGTGATAATGGATCTCTATTTCGTAATCCTTTTTCAACTCTAACCATCTTCGCTGCCTCATGTTCAGTTCCTTCGGAGTGAATATGTACTTGAGGCTTTTGTGGTCAGTATATAAATGTACGAGGTTACAGAGTAGGTAGTGCCTCCACATTTTAAGTGCAAATACCACGACAGCGAGCTCCAAGTCGTAAGTTGGATATTTCTGCTCATGGTTTCTAAGATGCCGTGATCCATACGCGAACACCCTTCGATCTTGCATCAGCACTCATCCGAGCCCAATGCCGGATGCATCACAGTACACATCGAACGGTTTTGTTGTGTCTGGCTGTGCCAAAACCGGTGCTGATGTTAAGTTCTTGACTAAAGCCTTGATGCTGCTTCACATGCTGGACTCCAAACATATTTGGTAGCCTTCTCCAGCAGCTCCGTCATAGGCTTGGCAATCTTTGAGAAGTTCGGAATGAACCTCCGATAATATCCCGCGAGCCCGAGGAAACTCCGTACCTAGTGAACAGTTCTCGGGGACTTCCAATTCAGCACTTGTGTGATTTTACTCGGGTCTACAGCGATGCACTCCGCTGAGATGATATGCCCGAGAAAAAGGCACTTGTGATATCCAGAACTCGCACTTGCTGAATTTCGCGTATAGCTTGTGATCCCGCAGCTTTTGCAAGACTATACGCAGATGCTTCTTGTGTTCTTCCTCCGACTTGGAATATACCAATATGTCGTCGATGAAGACCACAACAAACTTATCCAGCTCGGGCACGAATACCGAGTTCATCAAATACATGAAGTGAACTGGAGCATTGGTGAGGCCAAAGGACATGACCAGGTACTCATAAAGCCCGTACCTCATCGAGAAAGCCGTCTTCGGAATGTCCTCAGCCCGTATTTTAATGGACGATAGTCAATGCAAAGCCGCAACGTCTCATCCTTCTTCTTCACAAATAATGCCGAACACCCCATGGCGAGGAGCTCGGCCAAATAAAACCCTTATCCAGCAGGTCCGTTAGCTGGGTCTTCAGTTCAGCCAACTCCTTGGGCGCCATCTTGTACGGCCTTCGTGATATTGGCATGGTTCCTGGTGCAAGTTCAATCTTGAACTCCACCTCTCTGTCGGGTGGCATCCAGGTAAATCATCCGGGAACACATCAGGGAACTCTCGGACCACTGGAATGTCTTCCAATCTGATGGTTGTGGATTGATAGACACTTGGAACTTTTATTTCTGGACTATCCAGAAATAAGGAGTGAGATCCATGCACTTTTGAGTTCAAGTGCACAATTCGGAGGACGGTGTCTAAAACAGCGCCATGGTGGGTTAACCACGACATCCCTAAGATGACATCGACCTTCTGTCCCTCTAAAATTATGAGAGACGTAGGGTATACTCTACCCTCTAATCATAATGGCGCTTTTCGAACCATCATGCTTGCTGAAATTTTCCCACCTGGTGAACAAATCAAATATGGACTATCGGTGGGTAGTATTGGCAAGCTGTATTTAGCAATGAAAGCTTGGCTAATAAAGCTATGCGTGGCGCCTGAATCAAATAATACTATGGCAGGATGCTGGTGGAGTTGGAACATACCCGCAAGGATCGGCTCTCCCTCCGGCACGTCGTCTATGGCAAGTTGGTGGACAGTGCCGGGCCTAGAGTTTGCCCGCTGCGCATTAGTGGCGTTCCGGGGTTGATTCCTCCCAGGAAGTTGTGGTGCAACTCCGCCGCCTTGCCTCTCCGGACAACTGCTGGCGAAGTGTCCTGGCCGACCACATTTGTAGCATGTGGCCGCTGCTTGTCCGGTGCTTGGAGGACGAAAGCCCGGCATGCGCTGCTGAGGTGCATACGCACGTGGCATCGCCCGCTGCTGCTGTTGTTGCTGCGGAGGTGGTGTTGGCAGTGCTGGCCTGAATGCGGGTAAAGAATATGGCCGACTGCGGAGTGGCATCGGCCTCTGTGGTGGCTGCCAGCGTGGACCCGATGGTGGGCGATTCACCATCTGATATTTCTGAGAAGGACGACCTCCTTCTCCGCTGCTTTGTGGCACGCTTCGCTTCCTCTCCGCCACCGCTAACTCCTTGCCGGAGTCCTCCTGAACAATCGCAGCATCAATTATATCGTTGAGGCTGCCACGATTGAACATCGCTAGCTTGTCCTTCAGGAGCGGGTTAAGCCCCTGGTAGAAGTGATCCCGCCGCTTCTCGTCGGTATCGGCGTGATACGACGCGTAGAGCACAAGATCATTGAACGCCCTGGAGTATTCCAGCGCGTTCCGGCTCCCTTGTTGCAGGCGTAAGAACTCCTGCGTCTTCCTCTTCATTAGACCCGGCGGTATGTGATAGGCCCTGAAGGCCGTCCTGAACTCCGCCCAGGTCATAACTCGGTCGGTGTGCTGCGAAGCACAGTAGTTCGCCCACCACGCGCTCGCGGATCCCTGGAGCTGTTGGACCGCGAACTGAGTCTTGCACTGCTCACTCACTTGGAGCAGCCCGAACTTCATCTCCATCGTGCAGATCCAGTTGTCCGCATCGAGGGGTTCATCCGCCCTTGAGAATACCGGGGGATGAGTAGCTAGAAAGTCGGAGTAGGAGCTCTATTGACGCTCCTCACGATCTTGACGCCTCTCTGGTCGAGACGTATTCGCAATTAGGGTTTGCAGCAACTCCGTGTGCTGCTGATGAGAGCCCGCCATCGCTGCCACAATGTCAGCCAATGTAACCGTTGGCGGTGGCAGTGGCGGTTGTTGCTGTTGCTGCTGCTGCTGTTGCTGCCCCGAGGAGTCCTCAGGAGGTTGTTGGGAGGTCTCTCCCCCCCTGACTGGAACCCCCAACGTCTGTGTAGAAATGAGTGCAAGTCATTCTGAAATTCAAAACAGCAGCGATCAGCACATGTCATACTAAAAAAAATTCTATATGCCACAGTAGGTATTGAAGTGACGCATGAATAATTTGCACAACATGATAAGTATAAACTTTATACAAGATACATTAGTCTCTGATCCCCGAGAAGTCGTGCTCATGTCGTCACTACCTATACATGCACTACTGTCTACACGACATGTCATCGATTACGAAAGTTTGGGTTACATCACCCTTGCTGCCCTACTTGGCAACGGTAACCACCTACTCGGAGTAGAACTCGACCTGCAAAATGGAAAACTTGAGCTATGAATAAAGTTGAGTTTAAATACAAGAAATGGGACCTGCAAAAACTTTTGTTTACTCATGAAAGTGTTGGCATGTGCAATAAAACATTGAATTCAGTTTGAACTTAGAGGGTCACTTAAAAAGAATAACGGCATTTCCAAAAGAGGAAATTCAAACTGTTGTTTAAGATGTTGTATTTGTAATGGCCAACTGAAGAATCAGAGGGCATCATAGAATTATTCAGGTCCAAATTGTGAGGAAGGAAAATTTTGGGCAAATTTGGAGGTGCTTTGAGATGTATATCAAAGGGACTTGTAAATTTCATCCAAATTTGAATTCAAATTTGAAACTGAGGTAAAACTTGTCCAACGGCCAAATGGCTTTTGAATCTGAGCTCTTCAGGATTTAAATTTTCATTGTGCCAAATTTGGAGATCTTTTGGAAGAGAGGAGCTGTGGGACCCAATTGCCATTGAGAGGGAAAAACTTAGCACAGAAGTATCTGTTCTCTGATCAGACTCACTCGAACCGACTGAGTTCAGTACGCGCGCCACCGACCTGCTCGGCAAACTGATGTCCCGCTGGTCACGATCAGGGCGCCGAGTGGAGAAAAGATCATCGGGTGCACCCCCCCTCTCAGTGGATAAACACTCCCGGTCCTTTCTCTCTTCGTTGCACCGAGTCCCGCGACAGTTTCTGCCGCACCGAACTCCGGCGTCCCGCCTTGTCACCACGGCGTGACCCGAGTTTTGACGCCCGGCCGAGAGCACAGGAAGTGTCGCCCGCACCCCCTCGAGCTTCCTGGATCATTTCCCTGACGTGCCGTGGTCGATAACAAGTCGCCGAGTGCATTTCTTGCCGGAAAACGGACCTAGACGCCTCGACACCACAGCAAGCCCTTGCTGCGTTTCACGAGCAACTAAGCCCCGGTGAAGGTCAGTAATCATCCCCTCGTGCTGTCCCTCCAATTTGGTGCTATCTCGTGGGCGTAGCCGGCCGGAATTTGGTGTTTTCTCACCGGCGGGTTTTTCGGACCGCCACGCCAAAATCCAAAAATTAGCCTCCTATAGTTAGTCGTTTCCAGTTATGATCTACGGGCATGTTCTGTAGACTCCGACAGTCCTCCTCGTCCAACCGGTGCTTGTTTTCATGAACCCTAGCCGTAGAACACTGTGTTTTTCACTACCGTCGGAAAATCCACCTCGGGCGCACGGTGGGGACCCATCTCGAGCCGTTTCCGATCGAGTTTGAACCAAAGCCGAGCACAACCACGAACCACTGATGCTGTAGGACCAAAGAACCGTTGGTTTGGGGCTCTGGAGTGGGCGCCCGACATCGCCGAAGGGAGAACCGAACCGCCACACGTCACCCGGTGGTTTAGAGCCATCGCCGGCCTCTGGTGAGCAGGGGGACGAGTTCCTCATGTCACACCCGGTTTTTCTGAAGAAACAACCAAGTGAATATCACGTGTATGCCAGGATCATTTTCTCATACATGTGATGACAAATAGTGAAGCATCATTTATTACAAGCCAGGTGTCGAATATAAATAAGTCTTACATCACAAATGTCTCAATGGACAATAATAAGTTCATCACAAGTAAATAAACTAGCAGCGGAATATTATTCTTGAGGGCTCCTTCACAGGTGTTGCCCGGGGGTCTCCATGAACCTAGAAACCTTCTTCGGGTCCAAAGTCTTGGTCATTATACACCACCTCATTATCTTGACCTGAGCAGCAATATAAACCACAAAATATGCAAGGTTGAGTACCAATGGTACTCAGCAAGTGTGGGAAAATTATATCAAGCATGGCTAGAACAAGGAGAGGTTGAACTCATGGTTGAAGCACTACGCAATTAATACCTATCACCTTAGCTTATTAAGCACCTACATTACTGCACAGGTGAAATGGTCCCAATCTCCCATCCCATCATCATAATCCAATAACCATAACATCATTTCCAATGTTAAGCTCCCCGCTTAACTCCCAAAACCATCAATCCTCTAATCATGAATAAGTCCAAGCCGATCTTGACCGTGAGCACGGCTGTCATGACAGTTTTGGCTCTGCAGAGTTTTTACCACTGTAGCCACATGTAGTGATTTCATCCCCCGTTGCCGGGTGGACTAAAAGAACCTCCATTATGCCAGTGGCTACGAACCACATTCACACTTCCCAGGTGTGTAGCCAGGAGATCACTACAAAGCCTTTACAAAGGGATTCTTGACGAGCGTGGGCCCACTGAGGTTTCACCCCTAACAGCATACAAGAGGATCCAACCCCGCTGCAGTGGCCCCCTCTTGAGCCTTGCGGTTCATATGGTAGTCCAGCTGACACCTATTCCCCGCACCATCCAACACACCCATACTACGCCGGGGATACACCTAATTAATTGGCCAAGCTGCCCCATCTCAGCATGTGGTTGGCACTGTGAAGCCAGGTTACATGCTCCATGAACCGGTCCTTAGGATCGAGGCAAGTGCTAAACACAAACCCAAGTCTCGTGCATCCAGCACACAACCAAAACATCCAACTTGCCTTGATCCCTACCTCTACATAACTCACAATATCTCATTCAAGAGTATGGTAAAATAAACTGATGATCTCATATCCCAAATATCCCATTCTAAGCATGGCTAAGCATATGCATAATAACAAATGACATGATAAAATAAATCCCAACCCAAGCTACAAGGAAACAAGGTAATGCAATTCTATGGAAACTTCCTAACATGGGTTTCATATTTCTTTTGACAATGCAAATAATTCTATCTACACATCCTAGCATAGGATCAAAGTGGTCAAGGACACTTGCCTCCTTCCTGCTGCTATTGAAATGGGTAGTCCTGATCTTGGAAAGGAATAACTTGCTCTTGAGCAAGGTCTACATCATACCATCACACATAGCAAAGGAAAAACAACAATCCATAAGACATAGTTCACACTTCCACTTCATACAAACCACACATTCACATGTAACAAAGCCATTCACAACTTCTATGTGTTGTGTTTACTCTATGTGTGTTGACCTTTGACTTACATGCACTTTTAATCATGTGTATATGATTCCTACTTTTGTATTCACATTTATGCTTGCATACTTTATATGTGAGTTTCCAATCAAATAAATTCCTTATATTCAATTACTACACCTTTTATCTACCAAGTATGCATGAAAGGTATTTTCCTACTCCATATGTGTCTTCAGAATTTCTACCAACCCCAAACTGAATTCTTTGGATTTTAGAAACTTCATTTATCATTTACTAGTTGCTATATTTTCAGATTTATTTCCTATGCCTAAATGTGAACTTTATTATGAAAATAACAAGACACATCATCTAAACAGAATAGGTTCTGATCTAAAATATTTACTAATATACTTTTGACCTTTTCCTCTGATGTAAACTATTTTACATTTATTTTCCCTATTTTCAGAACTATTCTTTACTTAAAAATGTGTCCCTATAACTAATAAATGTGAATAATAAATTAAACAGATTCATTTCAGCCCAAAATCTATTTTTATCTCACTCCAAAATTTTCTAAGTACTGAGAAAGTTTTTAATTTAATTTTGACAATATGTTTGTCCCACTTTTAAATTTTAAATACTAGCCACATATTCAATTTCCTAATTTAAATATCAAACAGGGTTAAAAAGGTAAACTCACCCCACTACAGGGTCTATAATATTATTTTAACAATTTTCAGGGGTCTAGCTACTCATAACAGAGGAGTTTTTCCTAATTTTTATTAAGTCCAGGGGCTAAAACTGATTTTTAAATGAATTCACATGATTTTCTGAAGTTCCAGGGGCTAGATCAAAAGTTTCCGGGGCTAGCTCTTATTTCCCGAGAACCCCAGGGGGTAGCACGTAAGATTTCCAGTCTTTATAACGCGGGGCTGACATGGACCGTCCGATTTTAAACCGACGGCCGAGATTATAACATCGAACCGGTACGCAGGGATTTAAACCCTACCGTGCGATTTAAAATAAACGGCGCACAAGTGGCCACGTCGCTCTGATCGAGCGCGGGCGGCGCTGCCGGCGGCGCACGGCGGCAGGAAGCGGCGATCTCGCCGGAGACTTTCGGATCTTCGAGAATTCTTCCTAGAACAGTGATTTTATGGCATAGATCGGTGGAGGGGAGGTCGGGGATCTCACCTCGGGGGTTTTCTTGAGCTCGGAGGTCCTGAAAGGTGATCGGCGACGAGGTCCGAGGCGAAACCACGGCGAAGCTCGTCGGCGCTGTGTTTACACCGCAAGTCACCGAGTTTTCTGCACCTGCAAGGTTCCCCGGAGGCGGTGGATCAAGACCAGCGAGTTAGATCGGAATTTCCGAGCTTAGATCGGCCAGAATTCGCCGGAGAAGTCTCGGTTCTCACCGGAGTAAAAATCGGCGATCGCGGGGGGAAAAACAGAACGAGGCCGGGGTTTTTGTAGACGGGGGAGGGCGGTGGGTTTGTTTAGATCGAGTGGGAGTCCTCCGGAACCAGAATTCAACCGGAAATCCGGTCGGTTGCGATCATGCGCGCGCGGGTGAACAGTCCGAGTTTCGGACGATCGGGGGTTAGGGATGACAGGTGGGTCCCACCTGTCTGAGAGAGAGAGCGCGGGCACGCGGCTGCGGGCTGGCGCGGGGCAGGGTGGGCCGGCTGGTGGGTTTCAGCCCACTGGCTGGTTTTTTCTGTTTTCCTTTTTCTTTTTCTATTTCTTTTCTGATTTGAGTTTAATTTGAATTCCAGTTTGAATTTGAATTTTTGCAAAACATGCAACACGTCCAAAAATTTTTAAATCCCCCTCTTAACATGATTTAGGGTTTTGAATCAAAATTTTGGGGTGTTACAGCTCTACCCCCCTTAAAAGAAATCTCGTCCTCGAGATTGGAGGTTCTAAGAAAACAATTCCGGAAATTGTGCCTTGAGCTTATCTTCCCGCTCCCAGGTGGCTTCCTCTTCTGAGTGATGTTTCCATTGCACCTTGCACATTCTGATTCTTTTTTTTCTGGTGAGGCGTTCCATTGTCTCCAAAATCTTGTATGGTTGCTCGGCATAAGAGAAATCCTCAGCTACGTTCACTTCATTCATGGGTAACACCTCCTCAGGCGTCCTCAGGCATTTCTTGAGTTGTGACACATGGAATACATCGTGCACATCCGATAGACGGGCCGGTAACTCTAGTTGATACGCCACTTCGCCTTTCCTTTCCAAAACTTGAAAGGGTCCGATGTATCGAGGTGACAACTTCCCTTTCACCTTGAACCGACGAAGTCCTCTGATAGGGGACACTTTGAGATAGACATAATCTCCCACGTTGAAAACGAGCTGTCTTCTTCGTACATCGGCATAGCTCTTTTGGCGTGTCTGTGCTATCCTCAAGTTATTGCGAATTTCCCTCACTTTCGCCTCGGCTTCTTGTAGTACTTCTGGACCAAACACTTTACTTTCCCCTATTTGGTTCCAAAATAGGGGAGTTCTGCACTTTCTCCCGTACAAGGCTTCAAACGGTGACATCTTCATACTAGCTTGATAGCTGTTGTTATAGGAAAACTCCGCATACGGTAAGTTTTTGTCCCAACTCCTATTGTTTTTGAGTGCACCTGCCCTTAGCATATCTTTAAGGATCTGATTGGTTCTTTCCGTCTGCCCATCAGTTTGGGGATTATAGGCAGAACTAAAGTTCAGATGGGTTCCCATGGTTTCGTGCAACTTCTGCCAGAACCTTGAGGTGAACTGTGTCCCTCGATCCGACACAATCTTCTTTGGCACTCCATGGTAACACACGATCCTTGACATGTACAGCTCTGCCAATTTGGATCCGCTGTAGCTTTCTTTCACGGGGATGAAATGAGCTACCTTGGTTAGCCTATCAACGATGACCCATATCGAATCATATCCTGATTGGGTTCTAGGCAATCCCACGATGAAATCCATGCTGATTTCTTCCCATTTCCATTCAGGCACTTTGAGTGGTTGCAATAATCCCGCGGGTCGTTGATGTTCTGCTTTCACCAACTGACATGTGTCACATAGGGCAACATGTTCCGCAACATCTCGCTTCATGCCATACCACCAATACCTGCTCTTGAGGTCCTGGTACATTTTCATACTCCCAGGATGAATGGAATAGTCGGAGTCATGAGCCTCCATCAAAATCAATTCACGGATCTCCTTTACTTCTGGCACACAGATTCTTTTCCCGTGCCACACTGTTCCTTGTTCATCCTCCCTGAAACCAGGGGCTTTATATTCCTTGATGAGTTGCCTGATTTCTTGTATCTTCTCATCGTTCTTTTGACCATCGCGTATGTCTTGCTCTAGTGTGGAGTCCACTTTCATGGCGATAGCTTCACCACTATTGACCAGGCATAGATTGAGCCTTATAACCTCATCCTTCAATTCTGCAGGCATGTCCTTCAAGCTCAACTTATTGACCTGCACTTTCCGACTTAAAGCATCGGCCACGACGTTTGCTTTCCCAGGATGATAGTTGATGCCTACATCAAAGTCATTGATTAGCTCTAACCATCTCCTTTGTCCGAGGTTGAGATTTGGCTGTGTGAATATGTACTTCAAACTCTTATGATCCGTATATATCTCGGTCCTCTTCCCCATCAAATAGTGCCGCCAAATTTTCAACGCGTGTACCACTGCGGCTAGTTCTAGGTCATGTGTAGGATAGTTCTTCTCGTGCTTCCAAAGCTGTCGGGATGCATATGCCATGACATGCCCTTCTTGCATGAGAACACATCCCAACCCGTTTCCAGAGGCATCGCAGTACACCGTAAAGCTCTTTTGCATATCTGGCATAACCAGCACTAGGGCTGTTGTCAATCTTTCCTTTAACTCCTGAAAACTCTTCTCGCACTGCGGCGTCCATGTGAATGTGATTCCCTTCTCCAACAGTTTAGTGAGAGGTCTCGAGATCTTGGAGAATCCTTCAATAAACAGTCGATAGTATCCAGCCAATCCCAAGAAGCTTCGAACTTCCCCGACATTTTCAGGGGTCTTCCCCTTCTGTATATCTTTGATTTTGGCAGGATCCATGGAGATTCCTCCCTCCGAGATTATATGTCCTAAGAAGGGAACTTTCTTCAGCCAAAACTCACACTTGCTCAACTTGGCATACAGTTGGTGTTCTCTTAGCCTCTGCAACACCAACCTTAGATGTTTCTCATGTTCTTCTTCATCTTTGGAGAAGACAAGAATGTCATCTATGAAAACCACCACAAATTTGTCCAGATATTCCATGAATACCTTGTTCATGAGATACATGAAGTATGCCGGGGCATTAGTTAGCCCGAAAGGCATGACAGTGTATTCATACAGTCCGTACCGAGATACGAAAGCTGTCTTGGGAATATCAGATTGCCTTATCTTGAGTTGGTGGTACCCCGACCTGAGATCAATTTTCGAGAACACACAAGCTCCCCTCAACTGATCAAACAAGTCTTCAATGCGGGGTAATGGGTACTTGTTCTTGATAGTTACCTCATTCAAGGCACGGTAATCCACGCATAACCTTTGGGTTCCATCCTTCTTGGGCACAAATATCACCGGAGCTCCCCAAGGTGAGGAACTAGGGCGAATATACCCCTTTTCCGTCAGTTCTCTCAAATGATCCTTGAGTTCTTCCAGCTGCTTGGAGTCCATCCGATAAGGTCTCTTGTATATCGGGGCTGTTCCAGGCACTAGCTCAATTGCAAATTCCACTTCACGATCGGGAGGCATACCTGGCGATTCTTCCGGAAAAACATCTGGATATTCCCGGATAATCCTGATCTCCTCCACTTTCACCTCAACTTGATTTAATTTATTGTCCCTCCTAGGCTCTTGTATTGTTATAAACTTTACTCTTGTGCCGCTAGGGTGAGTTAGTTCCACCGTTCTGGTCGAACAATGGATGATTCCCTTATGTTTTGTCAGCCAATCCATACCCAAGATAATATCTATCCCTTGTGAATCTATCACTATGAGGTTAGCAGTAAATACCACACCAGTAATGTCTAGATTCACCTTGGGACACACTTGTCTTGTCCTTATTTCTCCATCTGGAGAGTTTACTGCTAGCATATAATTCATTTGTGTTGTTGCTAGATCATGCTTCTTAACAAACCCTTTTGCAATGAACGAGTGGGTAGCACTAGAATCAAACAGCAGGGTTGCAATGTGTAAATTGGCAGGAAACTTACCAACTACCACGTCGGGTGCCTCTTGTGCTTCCTCCATAGTGACATGGTTCACCCGTCCTCTCATCACATTCTGCTGTTGTGGCTGCGTGGGCTTCTTCTTTGGGCACTTATGGGCATAGTGCCCCACTTCACCACAGCTAAAACATTGCACCCCAACCTTAGGTGCCTGGCCTTTGTTGTCTTGGGGTTGGTTCGGGGGTCCTTGCACTGCTGGTCGAGGTGGATATGCAGGGCGAGGCTGCTGTACAAACTGACGTTGTGGCTGTGCTGGTGCTGCCGGAGGCCTGTAGTTCGGGTTGTACCCTCTTGGTGCTGAGTAGGGTACCGCAGCACGGTTCGTCTGCCCTGCAGGTTGCTGCATCAGACGTGGGCGGGTGTTGCTCCCTGAGGCTTGATGTGACCACCCGGCCTTCCTCTTATTCTCAGTTTCCAAGGCCTTTAGCTTCCTTTCTACCACAAATGCTCTGTCCACCATCTTTTGGAAGCTTTCATACTCATTTGAGGACATTGCACACTGCATCTCTGCGGTAAGTCCTTCCACAAAACAATCTTGTTTCTGCTCATCAGTCTCTATATCTCGTGGGGCATAACGGGATAGTTGAGTAAATTTAGTGAGGTATTCCCTCACCGTCATGTTACCTTGCTGCAACCCCAAAAACTCCTTCCTCTTGTTTTTGAGTTCACCTCTTGGGATGTAATGGTTGCGGAAGCTATGCTTGAACTCTTCCCAAGTGATGTTCTCAGGGTCATGGTGGGCGGCCACGTAGGCGGTCCACCAATCAGCAGCAGGTCCATGCAATTGATGAGAGGCAAACAGCACCCTCTCATACCCTTGGCACTGTATGATCCTCATCTTACTTTCAATGGTCTTCAGCCAATCATCTGCCTCCAGAGGTTCAGCAGCACTTGCAAACTTTGGAGGTTGAGTTCCTAGAAACTCACTCAACCTTGGTTGGCGTGGTGTAGCTTGTGGAGGTGGAACTTGATGCAAGTTGGCCACCACTTGAGTCAAGTTCTGGATGAGCTGATTCTGATTCTCCAGCATTTGGTGGAGGGGATCAACTCCATTACGGCGACCACCCCGGTCCTGGCCTCCAGAAAGATGAGGGTTGCATGCCTCATCGTTGTTGTTGGCGGGGTTGGCAGCACGTCCTTTTCCTCTTCCGGCCATCTGGCAGAATCAACCAATGTAAATTCGAAAGCATTTAGTATCATCTTACTACTTTCATTTGTTTGTACATTGAAGTGTTGAGGCTTTGTTATTCTTCTCTAAGGGTTCACTTTTCACACAAAAATAAAGGCAATATTATTTCATGTGGGTTCACACACCAAAACAAAACAATCTAAAGACGAGGCTGTGGACAATTGCTCATGGCTTCCACAACTCACGTCACACACCAAGCATTATCACACCATTAACTTATCTTAACGACTCGCCTATTCGACATCTTGCTGACTAAGGGAGGGACTCTACACTACTCGTTTTCTTGAGCTGGCTCCTCGGGATCTTCCTCTTTATTTCGGCTGCCTTCTGACTCTTCTTTGGGTGGGGAGGCTGCTGGTGGAGAAGTGCGACGACGCCTGATCGCTCGGCGATCTGGGGAGTCAGGAGTCCATGTATCATTCACGGTGACACACAGTTCATTCCCATCTCCTCTTTCTCTCGCCCTCAAACAGGCTCGCAGCAACGCCTCCGTTTCCTTCAGGGTGTCCCGGACATCCTGAAGCTCTTGTTGACACTCCTGCAGTCGAGTGCTGAGCATAGAAGCATCCTAAAAGCACAAGTCCATGTGCTCATGGGAAGTCCCTTGCTGCACCGGCGGGTACTTGTACTCCGTGGTACCACTCTCACGCTGGAGGACATACATGTACTCAGTTTTGTCCAAGTGGCGACGATAGATGTGACTCTGGCAGGTGATGGCCTCCCAGGTGACATCTTTCTCCGCATCGACCTGTGTCGCTCTACAAGCTGGAGAGTGGTGAATCTTAAGCAGCTGATTTTCGTGTATAATCCTCATCTCCGAACTCCATTCTTCCCTCTTCTCACGGATGGTCCTGGTGGAGTTATAGTGGATGATTAGCTTGCCCGTATTGCCAGCGGCTTCGAGCATACGCCAAAGACGGCGCAATAAGCCTCCTACTGCCAATCCGTAGGAAAGGTACGTCACCGGACGGCTCTCCTCTCTTTCGGCAAGGGCAACTACGGGAACTCTCCCTCCTGTGGACTTGCGAGCGGTGCGAATCATGCGAACCATCTAAAACAAAAAAAAAGCATTTAAACTTAGGTTAGATAAACTTTTAACCAAAAATCCTATTTTGAATGAAAATTCGGGTAAGATGAAGAAAATGACTCATTAAGTAACACTTTTCAACACACACCTTGTAAAAATATTTTTTAAGAAAATAAGGCCCTTAAATACGTCCATTTCTACCTAGGTCCACGTTCCTACGGGCAACCTTGGCTCTGATACCACCTCTGTCACACCCGGTTTTTCCGAAGAAACAACCAAGTGAATATCACATGTATGCCAGGATCATTTTCTCATACATGTGATGACAAATAGTGAAGCATCATTTATTACAAGCCAGGTGTCGAATATAAATAAGTCTTACATCGCAAATGTCTCAATGGACAATAATAAGTTCATCACAAGTAAATAAACTAGCAGCGGAATTTTATTCTTGAGGGCTCCTTCACAGGTGTTGCCCGGGGGTCTCCATGAACCTAGAAACCTTCTTCGGGTCCAAAGTCTTGGTCATTATACACCACCTCATTATCTTGACCTGAGCAGCAATATAAACCACAAAATATGCAAGGTTGAGTACCAATGGTACTCAGCAAGTGTGGGAAAATTATATCATGCATGGCTAGAACAAGGAGAGGTTGAACTCATGGTTGAAGCACTACGCAATTAATACATATCACCTTAGCTTCTTAAGCACCTACATTACTACACAGGTGAAATGGTCCCAATCTCCCATCCCATCATCATAATCCAATAACCATAACATCATTTCCAATGTTAAGCTCCCCGCTTAACTCCCAAAACCATCAATCCTCTAATCATGAATAAGTCCAAGCCGCTCTTGACCGTGAGCACGGCTGTCATGACAGTTTTGACTCTGCAGAGTTTGTACCACTGTACCCACATGTAGTGATTTCATCCCCCGTTGCCGGGTGGACTAAAAGAACCTCCATTATGCCAGTGGCTACGAACCACATTCACACTTCCCAGGTGTGTAGCCAGGAGATCACTACGAAGCCTTTACAAAGGGATTCCCGACGAGCGTGGGCCCACTGAGATTTCACCCCTAACAGCATACAAGAGGCTCCAACCCCGCTGCAGTGGCCCCCTCTTGAGCCTTGCGGTTCATATGGTAGTCCAGCTGACACCTATTCCCCGCACCATCCAACACACCCATACTACGCCGGGGATACACCTAATTAATTGGCCAAGCTGCCCCATCTCAGCATGTGGTTGGCACTGTAAAGCCAGGTTACATGCTCCATGAACCGGTCCTTAGGATCCAGGCAAGTGCTAAACACAAACCCAAGTCTCGTGCACCCAGCACACAACCAAAACATCCAACTTGCCTTGATCCCTACCTCTACATAACTCACAATATCTCATTCAAGAGTATGGTAAAATAAACTGATGATCTCATATCCCAAATATCCCATTCTAAGCATGGCTAAGCATATGCATAATAACAAATGACATGATAAAATAAATCCCAACTCAAGCTACAAGGAAACAAGGTAATGCAATTCTAGGGAAACTTCCTAACATGGGTTTCATATTTCATTTGACAATGCAAATAATTCTATCTACACATCCTAGCATAGGATCAAAGTGGTCAAGGACACTTGCCTCCTTCCTGCTGCTCTTGAAATGGGTAGTCCTGATCTTGGAAAGGAATAGCTTGCTCTTGAGCAGGGTCTACATCATACCATTACACATAGCAAAGGAAAAACAACAATCCATAAGACATAGTTCACACTTCCACTTCATACAAACCACACATTCACATGTAACAAAGCCATTCACAACTTCTATGTGTTGTGTTTACTCTATGTGTGGTTACCTTTGGCTTGCATGCACTTTTAATCATGTGTATATGATTCCTACTTTTGTATTCAAATTTATGCTTGCATACTTTATATATGAGTTTCCAATCAAATAAATTCCTTATATTTAATTACTACACCTTTTATCTACCAAGTATGCATGAAAGGTATTTTCCTACTCCATATGTGTCTTCAGAATTTCTACCAACCCTAAACTGAATTCTTTGGATTTTAGAAACTTCATTTATCATTTACTAGTTGCTATATTTTCAGATTTATTTCCTATGCCCAAATGTGAACTTTATTATGAAAATAACAAGACACATCATCTAAACAGAATAGGTTCTGATCTAAAATATTTACTAGTATACTTTTGACCTTTTCCTCTGATGTAAACTATTTTACATTTATTTTCCCTATTTTCAGAACTGTTCTTTACTTAAAAATGTGTCCCTATAACTAATAAATGTGAATAATAAATTAAACAGATTCATTTCAGCCCAAAATCTATTTTTATCTCACTCCAAAATTTTCTAAGTACTGAGAAAGTTTTTAATTTAATTTTGACAATATGTTTGTCCCACTTTTAAATTTTAAATACTAGCCACATATTCAATTTCCTAAATTAAATACCAAACAGGGTTAAAAAGGTAAACTCACCCCACTACAGGGTCTATAATATTATTTTAACAATTTTCAGGGGTCTAGCTACTCATAACAGAGGAGTTTTTCCTAATTTTTATTAAGTCCAGGGGCTAAAACTGATTTTTAAATGAATTCACATGATTTTCTGAAGTTCCAGGGGCTTGATCAGATGTTTCCGGGGCTAGCTCTTATTTCCCGAGAACCCCAGGGGGTAACACGTAAGATTTCCAGTCTTTATGACGCAGGGCTGACGTGGACCGTCCGATTTTAAACCGACGGCCGAGATTATAACATCGAACCGGTACGCGGGCATTTAAACCCTACCGTGCGATTTAAAATAAATGGCGCACAAGCGGCCACGTCGCTCTGATCGAGCGCGGGCGGCGCTGCCGGCGGCGCACGGAGGCGGGAAGCGGCAATCTCACCGGAGACTTTCGGATCTTCGAGAATTCTTCCTAGAACTGTGATTTTATGGCATAGATCGGTAGAGGGGAGGTCGGGGATCTCACCTCGGGGGTTTTCTTGAGCTCGGAGGTCCTGGAAGGTGATCGGCGACGAGGTCCGAGGCGAAACCACGGCGAAGCTCGTCGGCGCTGTGTTTACACCGCAAGTCACCGAGTTTTCTGCACCTGCAAGGTTCCCCGGAGGCGATGGATCAAGACCAGCGAGTTAGATCGGAATTTCCGAGCTTAGATCGGCCAGAATACGCCGGAGAAGTCTCGGTTCTCACCGGAGTAAAAATCGGCGATTGCGGGGGAAAAACAGAACGAGGCTGGGGTTTTTATAGATGGGGGAGGGTGGTGGGTTTGTTTAGATCGAGTGGGAGTCCTCCGGAACCAGAATTCGGACGATCGGGGGTTAGGGATGACAGGTGGGTCCCACCTGTCTGAGAGAGAGAGCGCGGGCGCGCGGCTGCGGGCTGGCGCGGGGCAGGGTGGGCCGGCTGGTGGGTTTCGGCCCACTGGCCGGTTTTTTTTCTGTTTTCATTTTTACTTTTCTATTTCTTTTCTAATTTGAGTTTAATTTGAATTCCAGTTTGAATTTGAATTTTAGCAAAACATGCAACACGTCCAAAAATTTTTAAATCCCCCTCTTAACATGATTTGGGGTTTTGAATCAAAATTTTGGGGTGTTACACCTCACGTCGAGAGCGAGGATAGCGGCGAGTTACAGCCCCTCCGTTCACCGGAACGGGGAGGTCCAAAGCAGCGCCGCCACGCCGGCGAGGGGGGAGGCGAAGCGCGCGGGAAAAAGGGGGCGGGAGGAAGAAGAAGCTTCCGGCCCCACCCGTATGTAACCGCTAGCAGTGAACTGGGATTTGCAGTGGCAAGTTGATCGTTTTTTACTACAGCCTGAGCAGTTGTGGACCACGGTGTGGCCGCAGCAAGGGATTGACACGTGTGCCTGTCAGAGTTTAAACATTTCCCGATTCAATTTGGATTCCAAATTCAGTTCAAACTTTAGGACCTCATAACTTTTGCTAGGAAGCTCCAAATGTAGTGATTCAAATTGGGTTGGATTCAGGGTGAAAAGCTCTATCCAAATATGCAACCTAATTTGTATGAAAACCAATATAAAATTCTGGAAAATTCTTTAAATCTTTTCAGCAATAGAGGGAATTTGGTTCATCCAAAAATCCTCAAATTTTGTCAGAATATTCTTTAGGATGTTAGGAGACTCCTGTAAAAGTTCAGCTCATCTGGAGTTGAGTTAGTTAGGGTAATTCTGATTTCAAGTTCTGTATTCAAATGAATACAGAAACATTTTTAGACAATTTCCAAATCTTGGAAATTCAGTTCTGGGCATTCCTTAGCTCTAAAAATCCCAGGAAAATTCAAGCATGCTCCCTGAGCTATGTATGAAACTGTAGTTCACTTGAATTTGCATGAAAGTGCAAATTTATTCAGAATTAATTTCTTTTTTCCTAAATGCTTAGGGAATTGTTCTGAGTGATCTACTCATTGAAATATTCCAAATTTTGGTCCAGATGACTTTCTTGTGACAAGGAACTCACAAGAAAATTTCCAGCTCCATTGGAGCCCTGGATCAATAGTGTTCTGTTCAACTTCATTAGGTGATCACCACCCAAGTGATGAACCCCACCTATCACTTGATCCTAGTACCTTAACCCAAATCCAAACCACTAGCACCAGTGTCATTTTAAATTCTTAAACAGAGTTCCAGTTTTAAACTTGTCTTTAGCACTTGATAGCAAAAGTTTTACAATTAAACATATATGCATATTCATAATGTGTAGTGATTAAACGTGGGAAAATGAAGGAGTGAAGCTTGGATCAAGGAACAAGAAGGGCAGTGATTAAGCTTCAAGTCATCACAACTAACTTCATAATCATCTGACTTTAGTCACCTGCAAAACCAAGGCAAGCCCCGGTTTGCACTTAAGTTGTTTTTAAAGTTTTCCCATTGTTCACTACTATGGGTCTAAGTTTGTATGTGCATTAGGTCAAGGATGTTTTACACTCCAAATGCATGACCAAATGATCCCTGGATTTAAGGGTAGAAAGGGTCACCGCTGTAGAATAATTCTGTGCTAAATAGCTTAGGACATCCGGTAGAAGTCGAGTAGTTGGAATCGACTCACGAGTTTTTGACGGGATTACACGGGTGTAGTCGAAACTAAGGAAAACTAAAGTTTACATTTCTAAAGATGAGACCGGGCAGGATGGTTAGGCAGCGACAAGACAAGGTCTTGGTCGAGTAGCTCTTCCTGTGTCGGTTAAGGACCGATGCGTGTGCGGCACCCAGGAGCAGGTATTGAGTTGTGTACCGGATGCTTACTGACATATGGGAACTAGGAAACCGATGTACCAGGTTCACTGGATTGTAGAGGCATACCACATCATCTCGTTAGACCTATGAGCCCGAGACGGCGCCACCGGTTCTACAGTCTAGTGTCCTGCGAAATGTGGCCACATACGACGTAATGAAGGACGCCAGAGTTGGGTCTTCAGAGGTGGGCGCATGTGTCGAGTTATCCGGGTAGTGTTTGATTCAAATCACTGTCCATCACGGTTATTGATTACCGCTTGCTCCCTGTGTTGTGACGTAGTAATCAAGTTGTGTGGAAATAGTTTGCAAAGTTTTAAATGCTGTTATGATAAATGGAAATTGCATGAAAACCATGTTTGAAGTAGAGATAGAGAAAACTAAAAGTATTTTCCACCTTGGGACAGTTACATTGGAACGAGGCGTTTCTTGTTTGATTGTGGAGTTCCAATGTTGCTGGGCGCAAGGTCACTACTATTATGGAAAAATCTGAAAGTTAAGGATGAACTCGTAGGTGAGTCTTTTCGCAAATTACAGGATTAGGTCTTAAGTTACCCTCATGTAGAGTTGCATGCTTTAGGAGAGACGGTTAAGTCTTGCTGAGACTTTGTGCTCACTCTTGCTATATGAGTGGTTTTGCAGGTTAATCCAACGCTATAAAGAAGGTTGTCCGGTGAGGCTCGAGAACTTCCGAGTCATGTATCACTGGGAGAACCTAGCCGCTGCCAAGTCTTCGTGTTGCTAGCGAGAGGAGTCCGCAGGCTGGACCTCTTCTCGGGTGCTTCGTAGTTATTCGATGTGAGCTGTTTACAGACTTCCGCTGTAGCTATTTTATGTAAATTATTTACAAAGAACATTTGTAAGCTTCCGCTTTGATTTATGTAATACATTGTTCCTTATATGTGTGCTGTTGGGTGCCACATAACACGGCACCACCCAATGTGATTCCCGGGCAAGGTGCCCCATCCCCGTGACTGAGCGGGACGGCAGGGGCCCTCTCAGCATGGTATCAGAGCCGCATTGGTAATAGCACACGGAATAAGGATCGTATTACGACAAAAACTTAGGATACGGTGAGGAAAAGATATTAGGCCCACATAAGGACTATAGTAGTATAGTTACTTAAAGTGGCATTGCTAACTTACTTGTTATCATTCTGAAATTTTGATTATGTAACGACGCACCTACGCTCAGGTAAGCATGGTAAGGAACGCCACCGAAAGCAGTTCAATGGTTAGCTCCCCTGACGAGGAAAGTGGTTCAGGGATAGGTCTCACAGCATGATGTTAGACGTTAATATGAAACTCTTGAACTCTTCATGTTCCTGAGTTCATATGAAACTTTGATCCCTAGCGTGCATTAGGCAAGTAAGTGGAGACCCCATCGTGTGGTCAGTAACGCGATAGTGTGTTCTTCTGGAAATAGCCCAGGGGGACATACACAGCGCTTGCCATCGGCGTGCCCTGCAGGGCAGTAGGTGGTATCCGTTGGGTTAATAACATTCCCAACCATGACGACCCGTTCATGACATACCCGGGTTCCCCGTCGTGTGGTGTGGAAACATGATCACGTACCTTGAGACGTGACTTAACTTAAGCATGGCCGTATGGCTATCATACGGGCGTTTGTATTTACTTTCAATTATGGAACTGCCTGGAATGAGAAAAACTTTGAGTGCACCACTATTGAGTGTTCTTCTGCAGGTACTAACTACGTATGTATCCTGTGTAGTACACGTGTGCGAGAGACTGACTTAGTGCCACTGATAAAACGGAGATGCCGATATAATCCAGATTAGGATTTTCTTTGGTGAGGCAACGTAGTACCGATATGAGTCTTACGGTGCATCGACACCGTACTAAACATATAATCCTCTTCCCTATGAAGAAATTATTCATGAATTAACTTTCAACTAAAAATGGAAGTTTGAAACAAATATTAGTTACTGAACTCTTATTTTGAGCTAAGATTTAAATGAGAGAAGGTCTAGGTGTCAAAGTTTTCAAAAGCAGAGTGCTCTGTTTCTGGCAGGAAATCTTGCTGGACTTTGACAGAGCATAACTCTAAGTTGAATTAACCAATTAAGGTGTATGATACGGTTCTGGAAATATTTTCAAGTGCTCTACAACTTCTTTGTAGACCTCCAGACCGAAATCACACGCTAAGTTGGTGAAAAGTCCAGTGGAAGGCAAACTGTTCAAACCAGGACAGCAGCAAAAACCTCTCTGGACCTTTCTGTTTTTAAGCCATAACTTCCTATAGAAAAATCCTTAAGGAGCCTATGATACACCGTTTGAAAGATACTAAAGTTTACTAAAACATTGGTATTGAACTCATGTCAAAAATCTGTAGATAACTTGAGTAGAATTTGGAGTTTGTGTGAACTGGTCAGGGTAGTCCCGCTGATTAGTTTAGTGTATTTAACATTTGTTTAAACATGAATGTGGTTATGCTTTCATAAAGTTCATGACATGTTCATGTTTTATTTATCTTTACTTACTACTGAAATAGAATTTTGATTGACTCAAAATTTTGTTTCGTGCAGTATGGTACGCGCACACTGTCAAATGGAGATTGGAGGTTCAAGTCGGGGTGGGAATGACTTGACTTCATCACAAGAGCCTTCGCCAACAGGATTGGCTGAAATTATGGCAAGGATGAATGAAACTCTCCAAACTCTAGTTCAGCGAGGCATAAATAGAGAAGCTCAGCATCACATGCCAACCCCGAGCACGTATCTGGATTTCTTGGCGACACAACCGACGGTATTCTCTGAGGCGGCTGACCATTGTGAAGCAAATCACTGGTTACGTGTCATTGAGTCTAAGTTCGGGTTGATCCAATGTGATAAATTCTCGAAGACTCTATATGCCGCTCAGCAGCTTCATGGCTTTGCTGGAGCATGGTGGTCAGAATACCTTGCTGTCCAACCAGCAGGGCATCGTGTCACATGGGAGGAGTTCCAGGCTGCATTTCGTGCTCGATTCATTCCTGTGGGCATAATGCAAACCAGTCTGGACAAATTATGGAGTCTGAAGCAAGAGGGCATGAGTGTTACTGAGTACGCGAAGGAATTTGATCGCTTAGCTCAATATGTCCCTGACTATGTGAAGTCACCAGCCATGAAGGGTTATCACTTTTACCGAGGGCTGACTGCTAGGCTGCGATGTGAATTGGCTCAAGTTAGCCATGTAGGGAAATAGGCGATGCACTACTCTAGCAATTTGACCGTATCACCCAGGAAACATGCGAGTAAGAAGGTCATGGATCGTTACCACTAGACGCGCAGCGCAGCGGATCGTAGATGCGCGTCGTAGCCGATCAGCGCAGCAGTAACAGCAGCGCCTCCACGGAGTCCACACGTACAGGGAGGAACACCATGCGTCGGTGTGCTAGCACCGTGCGCGCGGCAGGGGTTTCGGCGGCTGACCTGTGAGGGGCGGCGGCTGGGACTGCTATCTGGTGGAGTCTACTGTCCGTAACCCTACCCCTCATATTTATAGGCGCGCTAATGGGCTTTTAGGTCAGAGGCCCATTAGTACCCTAATTTCTTTTGGATCAAATATCCATCAGGCCTTTATCCGAATTGTTATGATTGCCTCTTCGGCATATCACCAACAATCTCCCACTTGTACTAGAGACAATCATATAGCCAAGTTTTTCAATATTCTATCCCCTTAAGTGTGTGACCCGTTAGGTTCATGTACAGTCGGTTATGAATGAAAACCGTTTTCAAACACAAGTCAGTAGAGGTACCTAGCAGGACATACTGACTCCCGAATGTACATAAAGATCATATCGGCTGAACCTAGATACATTCACATGCTAATTCCTTTGCCACACGATACCAGTCAAGCTCAAGGCGAGATACGTGCCATCCTTGTGATAACTCTTTAATCATTTTGGCATGGCCATGCACTTTCAATCCAACTATCTCGAGGGGCCCAGAGATATCTCTCCTGTTATTTAGGAGGGGCAAATCCCATCTTGATCCACACACATCTCATTCCATGCTTCATCATGCACCTGAAGACTATTTTTATGACCACCCAGTTACGGAGTAGCGTTTGATAGTTTCAAAGTGCACAACTACACATAGTGAGAAACAATGTCGGTCTCAGGTCAAAGAATCTAGCAGGTGTATCACTCAAGACCAACTGATGGCACATATGTAAATAACAATCCCAACAGTGTCTCGGAATGGGTCTATCCAACACCATGTTCACTAACATGTGTTCACATTATTAATTTGATATCTCCATATCTATGATCCGTGAAACGTGATCATCAATTAATACATGTGCTAGTCTGCGTACTATCATTATCTCATATAACGATGTAGACTAGGGATCATTTCGAGTAACATTATAATTAACAAAGAGTCTCACGAACAAGTCACATACTTGATGATCAATGTGAATAATAGTTACTCAAATAGTACATAAACATAGCTATGACACAAATCTCCCACTACACACTAGGATCACTGATGTAAGTATCTAATATCCATAGATCTCGTGTGCGTCTCATGCTTTGATTGTGGAAGAGGCTTTGTCAACGGATCTGCCATATTCAAATCCGTATGCACCTTGCATATATTCACATCACCTCGGTCGATAATCTCTCGAATCAGATGATAGCGTCGTAGTATATGTTTGGATCTTTTATGTGATCTAGGCTCCTTTGCCTGTGCAATGGCTCCATTATTGTCGCAATAGAGATCCACAGGTCTGGACGCACTAGGAACAACACCCAACTCAGAAACAAATTTTCTGATCCAAACAGCTTCCTTTGCAGCTTCAGAAGCTGCAATATACTCCGCCTCCGTCGTTGAATCTGCTACAGTGTCTTGCTTGGAACTTTTCCAGCTCACTGCCCCTCGATTGAGGCAGAACACAAAACCGGATTGCGATCTAGAGTCATCCTTGTCTGTTTGGAAGCTAGTATCGGTGTAACCTCTTACAACGAGCTCTTCTTCACCTCCAAACACTAGGAATACATCCTTAGTTCTTCTCAAGTACTTAAGAATGTTTTTGACAACTGTCCAATGAGCCTCACCATAATCTGATTGATACCTGGTCGTAACACTTAGAGCATAGGATACATCTGGGCGTGTACACAACATGGCATACATGATAGATCCAATAGCCGAAGCATAAGGAATCGCTCTCATTCTCTTTTGCTCATCAGGCGTCGAATGACACTGACTTTTGCTTAGAGTGATGCCATGTGACATTGGCAAGAAACCTTTCTTAGAATCTTGCATATTGAACCGATTCAATATCTTGTCAATATATGTGTCTTGGCTTAATCCAATTAACCTTTTAGATCTATCTCTATAGATCTTTATGCCCAAAATGTACGCTGCCTCTCCTAAATCCTTCATTGAGAAACTTTTCCTTAATGAGGATTTAACAGCATCTAGTACTGGAATGTCATTTCCGATCAACAATATGTCATCTACATATAGGACCAGAAATATAAGTGCGCTCCCACTAACCTTCTTGTAAATACAAGGTTCTTCTACCTTCTTGATGAAACCAAACCCTTTGACCACTTCATCAAAACGTAGATTCCAACTCCGAGATGCTTGCTTCAATCCATAGATGGACTTTTGAAGTTTGCATATTTTTTCTAGCATTTTAAGGATCGACAAAACCCTCAGGTTGTGTCATGTACACATCCTCAGTCAGACTCCCATCAAGAAAGGCTGTTTTGACATCCATCTGCCATATTTCATAATCAAAATATGCAGCAATTGCTAGGAGAATCCGAACAGACTTTAGAATAGCGATGGGCGAATATGTTTCATCATAATCAACACCTTGAATTTGTTTGAAACCTTTCACCACCAATCGTGCTTTATAGATGTGAACTTTTCCATCCATATCAGTCTTTTTCTTGAAAATCCATTTGCAATCGATCGGTCTCACACCATCGATTGGATCAACCAAGTTCCAAACTTGATTCTCATGCATGGATTCTATTTCGGATTCCATGGCTCCAAGCCATTTCTCAAAGTCGGGTCCCATTGTTGCTTCAGTGTAGGTCATAGGCTCATTATTGTTCAACAATACCATGTCCTGTGGTTCCGTGGTTCGGAGTGTCAACTTTTCAATTGCACGACATACTCTTGTAGACCTTCGTGGGGCTGGTGTTTCATCAAGTGGTTGTACAACATCTTGTACATCCTATGTAGGATTAGAGGGTGCCGATACATTTTCAGATATTTCTTGAATTTCTTCAAGATGCACCTTGCTCCCACTAACTCCTTTTGAGAGAAATTCTTTCTCCAATAAGAAACCATTGCGAGCAGTAAACACTTTACCCTCCGTTTTATTATAAAAATAATATCCTTTGGTTTCCCTAGGATATCCCAAAAAGAAGCATTTGTCTGATTTGGGAGTAAGTTTGTCTGACGTCAAACGTTTGACATAAGCATCATATCCCCAAACTTTGAGGAAAGACAATCCGGGACGTTTCCCGGTCCACATCTCATATGGTGTCTTCTCAACAGACTTAGTTGGGACTCTGTTTAGTGTAAACGCAGCAGTTTCAAGAGCATAACCCCAAAAGGATAGTGGAAGATCAGTCTGACTCATCATCGACCTAACCATGTCTAACAAGGTTCGGTTCCTCCGCTCGGACACCCCATTCCATTGGGGCGTTCCAGGTGGAGTCAACTGTGGAACAATTCCACATTGTTTTAAATGATCATAAAATTCGTGGCTCAAATATTCACCCCCACGATCAGATCGTAGAAGTTTAATTGTCTTGCCCAACTGATTTTGTACTTCATTCTGAAATTCTTTGAACTTTTCAAAAGATGCAGACTTGTGCCTCATTAGATAGACATATCCATATCTACTAAAGTCATCGGTAAAAGTAATGAAATACTGAAAACCACCTCTAGCTATCGAACTCATTGGTCCACATACATCAGTATGTATAAGTCCCAACAAGTCACTTGCCCTCTCACTTTGACCAGTGAAGGGTGCTTTGGTCATCTTCCCAAGCAAACAAGACTCGCATGTGTCAAGTGATTCAAAATCAAATGAACTTAACAAACCATCTTTATGGAGTTTCTCAATGCGTTTCTCATTTATATGACCTAAGCGACAATGCCAAATAAAAGTGGGATTTAGATCATTTCGTCGAGCCCTTTTTGTAGTAATGTTATAGACTGTTTTATCCTCAAGATCAAGAACATATAATCCATTCACTAATGGACATTGAGCATAGAAAATATTATTATAATAAATAGAACAACATCTGTTCTTTATTATAATCTCATAACCATTAACTTCTTCCAAACATGAAGAAGATATAATGTTCTTGCTCAAAGAAGGAATGCAATAACAATTATTTAATTCCAAAACTAATCCTGAGGGTAATGACAAGTGATAAGTTCCGACAGCTATGACAGCAACCTTTGCTCCATTGCCGACCCGAACATCCAACTCGCCTTTTGCAAATCTTCTAGTCTCACTTAGACCCTGCAACGATTTGCAAGTGTGAATCATTGATCCGGTATCAAATACCCATGATTCACTAGAAGATGTAGCAATATTGATTTCTATAACATTTATACCTGAAGTGGAAGTCTCACTCCCTTTCTTCTTCTTATCCTCCAAGTACTTCTTGCAGTTCCTAGACCAATGCCCCTTAGCATGACAGTGGAAGCATTCATCATTAGGAGAAGGGCCTGATTTGCCCTTTGGCTTTGAGCTTGAAGACTCATTGGGAACCTTTCCCTTGCCTTTAGGATGCATCACACGCTTCCTCTTTTTATTCTCCTTTTGAACAATCATCACATGAGTGGTGTTTTTCATAATGCTTTCCTCGGCTTTTTTAAGCATCCCATGCAATTCAGCCAACGTTTTCTCCATGCCATTCATTTGATAATTCAATATAAATGGCTCATAGCTCGGTGGGAGTGACTTGAGAATAACATCAATAGCCAGGTCATCCTTGAGTTCAGAACCAAGTTTGTCCAAAGTCTCAATGTAACCAATCATCTTGATTACATGGGGACTGACCGGGCTACCTTCTGCCAGCTTGCATGAGAACAAGGACTTTGAGATGTTGTACCTCTCAGCCCTTGCTTGGTTCTCAAACATTCCACGTAGTCCCTGAATCATAGAATAAGCATCTGCATGCTCATATTGTTTCTGTAGATCAGGGGACATTGTGGCAAGCATGAGGCAGCTTGCATTAAGCGCATCATCGCAGTGCTTCTCATAAGTCCTGCGAGTTGCGGCATTTGCATCATCGGGGAGGTCATTGGGGTATGGTTGCTCAAGAACATACTCAATTTTCTCTTGCCTTAGAACAATTCTCAGGTTGCGGTACCAATCTGATCTACCGAAACAATTCTCAAGTTAGCTCCATTGAGCTTTTCTTTCTCAAGCACAGATCGCATCGAATTGATCAGAATGCCTCAATTTTCATTGTGACTGGTTATCCACGAGAAGATCGCGACACATGACCACGATCTGTTGGCTCAATCTGTTAGCTATGTACACTATTAGTCCCGATGGTGATTCCAGCCGGTAGGGACAGGTTGCACACACAGCAGAGAAGGAGCACAAACTAATCCTTTAATCATATGATGGCAATCTACTCTAACCAATTCCAAACCCCAAAAGCTGAACTATAAAAATTCATCATATGAACTTGTCTGCAGTAGATCGCATCTAAGATCCAGACCAAAAACTACGCAAGTTGGCTCTGGTACCACTGTAGGGAAATAGGCGATGCACTACTCTAGCAATTCGACCGTATCACCCAGGAAACATGCGAGTAAGAAGGTCATGGATCGTTACCACTAGACGCGCAGCGCAGCGGATCGTAGATGCGCGTCGTAGCCGATCAGTGCAGCAGTAACAGCAGCGCCTCCACGGAGTCCACATGTACAGGGAGGAACGCCGTGCGTCGGTGTGCTAGCACCGTGCGCGCGGCAGGGGTTTCGGCGGCTGACCTGTGAGGGGCGGTGGCTGGGACTGCTATCTGGTGGAGTCTACTGTCCGTAACCCTACCCCTCATATTTATAGGCGCGCTAATGGGCTTTTAGGTCAGAGGCCCATTAGTACCCTAATTTCTTATGGATCAAATATCCATCAGGCCTTTATCCGAATTGTTATGATTGCCTCTTGGGCATATCACCAACAAGCCAAGAGAATTTTGATGAGTTTGTGAGCTGTGGTATCACTCAGGAATATTATTCCAATCTCTACCTCAAAGAAAAGAGGGAGAGGGACTCATCACAGGATGAAGACAATCATCTGCCTCAGAAGTATCGGTTGGTAATCCGTTCGCCTTCCGGTCGAGAGATTCCACAAGAGGTGCAATCATTCTGGGAGGGTGACGACTCTTCTACTCCACAGAGGTCTTATTCACCTCCATTGCAGCAGCAACTTGTTTCTTATGCACCTCAGTATCAACAAAGTGCACCAGAATATTATTGCCCTCAAGTGGTTGAAGATGAACAAGGTGATTTCTCAGCTGAACCAAGTGCTGTCCCACTTCATGTTGACAATGAGCTCAACGTCAATGAAGCAACTGAACCGAGCAGCAACATTATGTCTGCGGGTCCAGTTCCAAGGAGTGGTCTTGGACAGCAAAGAAAAGCCATGTCCAAAGTGGGAACGGTTAATTATGTGTCAGTCGACGATCTTCCAAAGGGAGGACATGTCCTTGCCGGCAGGTTCACCTTAAATGACAAGCCGGTTGTCATTTTATTTGACTCTGGTGCAACACATAACTTCATTAGCAGGGCGACGGTGATCCAGGATCAGATCTCCACAATAATCACAAAAGGTTCTTACCTTATTCATTCGCCAGGTGGAGACATATCAACTAATGAAGTCGTCTCTCGAGCACCACTTTGTTTCGGTGGAAAACTTTATCCTACCACCCTCATCATTCTCGAAGACCAAGGAATTAAAGCCATATTGGGAATATCATGTTGACCTTCCATAAGGCTGTTGTGGACATGAGAACAGGAGTGTTCACTTGGGCTCTCCACTTCACGGGCGTCAACTATTTTATCTCGGCAAAGTGGTTTCCAATGTCCCGGAGGTATGTAATGCCGAGGCTTGCAAGTTAGAAGACATTCCGGTAGTCCGTAAATATACGGACGTGTTTCCTGAAGATCTTCCAGGCTTACCACCTGAGCGCGACGTGGAATTCAAAATAGAGTTGATACCGGGAACCACGCCGATCTCTCGGAGACCATACAAAATGGCTCCGAATGAATTAGCTGAACTGAAGGAGAAACTCAAAGATCTGATGGACAAAGGGTTCATTCATCCAAGTTCATCACCCTGGGGATGCTCAGCTTTATTTGTGAAGAAGAAGGATGAGACGCTGAGGCTATGCGTCGATTATCGTCCTTTAAATGCTGTGACGATAAAGAACAAATATCCACTACCAAGAATTGATATTCTCTTCGATCAACTAGTGGGTGCTAAAGTCTTATCCAAGATGGACTTAAGGTCGGGATATCATCAAATTAAGATTCGAGTGGAAGATATCCCGAAAACAGCATTCTCGACAATATATGGACTCTATGAGTATCTTGTCATGTCATTTGGGTTGACCAATGCTCCGGCTCACTTTATGTATCTTATGAACTCTGTGTTCATGCCAGAGCTGGATCAGTTCGTCGTGGTATTCATCAACGACATCTTGGTCTATTCCAAATCGGAAGAGGAACACGCTAAACATTTGCATATTGTGCTCTGATGCTTGAGAGATCACAAGCTCTATGCAATGTTTAGTAAATGTGAATTCTGGATCAGCCAGGTGCCGTTTCTTGGACATATTATTTCTGTGAAAGGCATTGCTGTTGATCCAAGCAAGATTGAGCAAGTGCTGAAATGGAAGTCTCCAACATCAGTCCATGAAGTTCGTAGCTTCCTAGGTTTGGCGGGATATTATCGGAGGTTCATCCTGGGCTTATCAAAAATCTCCAAACCTATTACTGAGCTACTGAAAAAGGGCATCAAATATGATTGGATCAAGCCATGTGAGGAAGCTTTTCAAGCATTGGTGAAACAACTCACAACAGCCCCGGTTCTAGCTCAGCCGGATACAACCAAGCCATTTAATGTTTATTGTGATGCGTCCGGCATCGGACTTGGCTGTGTACTCATGCAAGGAGGACGCGTGGTCGCATATGGATCACGGCAATTACGGAATCATGAGAAACATTATCCAACTCATGATCTCGAGCTTGCTACCGTGGTATTAGCTTTGAAGATGTGGAGACATTACCTATTGGGAAATCTGGTTCATCTCTACACCGACCACAAAAGCTTGAAGTACAGATTCACTCAAAAAGAGTTGAATATGTGGCAACGGCGATGGTTGGAGCTGATCAAAGACTATGAGATTGAAATTCATTATCATCCGGGCAAGGCAAATGTGGTTGCCGATGCACTCAGCCGGAAGTCTCATATTCATAACCTGACCATGACGCCAATAGAAGAGGAAGAACCAAGTCTCTACTTGGTTCCATATGGAGCCCTACATAATCTAGCTCTCATACCCACAATAATAGAGGAGGTGATGGAAGCTCAAAAGAAAGACAAGGGCATGGCTCATATCAAAAGGAGGTTGAAGAACGGGGAAATGAAATGTTTCCGGTTAGATAATGAAGATACCTTATGGTTCAAGGACCGGATAGTCATACCTCGTGATATGAGGCTGCAAAAGAAAATTTTGGATGAGGCTCACTTATCCAAATTTTCCATTCATCCTGGCCGCAATAAAATATACCAAGACCTCTGGAAGAAGTTTTGGTGCACACGTATGAAACGTGAAGTTGCAAAATACGTTTCACAATGTGATACGTGTCGAAGAGTCAAGGCCGACCATGTGAAGAAGTCGGGCCTGTTGCAACCGCTACAATTACTGTAAAGGCCTCAGTTTTTGACACATGTTTAAAGTGTTCATCACCACACAACACACCTCTTTTGAAGAAAGTTGATGAACACATTTGAAGAGCAAGTAACCATTATCAACATGCTCATTAGAGAGTAAACTCACAAAATGCAAAAGTGGTATTTCCCACATGCATCATCTAGGGGCTGGATATATGAAAAACTCCTGCACATTGCTAGTAATGTCCATGCCAAGTTTCACCCAAATTCAAAACCTTGTTGAGGTACTTTTGGGTATAGCTAGAAAGAGGGTAGTTTGAACTCAAATTCAAATTCAAACTGTTTTTATCCCATGAATTCAAAAGTGGGAGGCATATTCTTACTCAGCACATTTCTGTGAGCTCACACACCAATTTTCACTCCAGTTGGAGTTGATCTTGACATGAGCTAAGTGTACCAAATTCAAACTTTATTTGAATTTCAAACTTAACATGTGCTGAAATTTAGTCAAACCAAACCCAATTTGAATTCTAACCAATTCAAATGGCTCAGGGGTGAATAATTCAAATCACCATGGGCATTGTGGGGATTACTGTTTACAACAGTAATATGGAGTTAAGTTCAGAGGTTAAAAGGGGAATGGGACCCACATGTCAGCCACTGAAGTGATTCAACCGATTGAAGACTTTATCACTCGGGTCCTCGGGCCTCAGCAGCGATCGCCACCGAGGGAGGCCGCCGCGCCACCAGCTGCTTGGCCACGCGCGGGCACAAGTCGGTTCGGAGCCCTTCTTAAGGCGCCCCACTCCTCAGCCGAAGCCCCCTCGCCGTTTTCCCCTCGCAAGCACACAGAACCGGATTCTTCCCCTCCGTCACTCGGAACTGATCGGAGAGCCTCGATCACAGCCACCCTGCTCCCTCCGGAGCTACGCCAAGGTATTAGGAACCTTCCTTCTTCTTCCCCGTCCTTAGAAATCCGCAAAAACCGGTTGATCTCGGCTATACCGAGAGTTCCATGGAGAGACCTAAGCCGCCGCACTTCAGGCTCCCGTGGACAGCCCAACCGGGTGGTTGTCACACCCAAGCTAAGGCGTCCCCAGGCGCGTTGGTGACCGGTGCAGCTCACCCCCGAGCCACAGCCCGAGTGCTTGATCGCCGGCGGTGAATTTCCAGTTTTCCCCTTTCTCGATACAGACCGACCTTCGGGTGCGGTTATGACAAATTCACACTCTAGGAAGGGTTAGAGAGTCTCAATCCGCTCCTACACAGACTAGACCTGGTAGCGCACAAGTTGCCTTCACAACCTTTAGCCGGAGAATCCCTGTACATGGCGTATTTCGAAGGTTGCCGTCGGCGAAGCATGCGGGAAGCATCGGGCGCACGGTGAGAGACTACTTCAGACCTCTACCGAGCTGCTTCAAGCTCATGTCGACCTTCCCTAAGGTCCACTGATGCTCCCCGACTGTTCGCTCGATCGATAGAGGTGCTAGGGAGGTCGGCCGACACGGACGAAGTCCTTCCGAAGCTGCCACTCGTCGCCGACCATGTGCCAGCCGTTGTCATGACGAACTGAGCCCAGAACCGTGTTCCCCAAGTGGACTTAGGCAGGGGCGGCCAGAATCATGAAGTTTGGAGCACCACCGAGGCTGCCGGCGAGGCGTCGCGGCGGCCGAACACGGGAGTCGGGAGGTAGACGAAGGGGGTGGGTCCCGGCTGTCAGCGGCTCGGATTTTAAATCGGGATCGGTCTGCGGCTCGGATCTGGTGTGCTGAAGCGCAAAAACTCCGTGGACCCCGGTGTGCCGTCGTTCCAGCGCCCAACACGTGTCCCCATGGACCCACCCGCAGATTTAAACTTTTCCCGATTTTCAGATTTCATTCAAACTTCGAATCCTCATAACTTGGGCTAGGAACATCCAAATCGAGTGAACCAAATTGTGTTGAACTCAGCCCTCTGAGTACTTTCCAGCAAATCAAGTTTCACTTCATAAAAATACTTATTTCTCCAGAATTAATTCTTCAAATTTAAACTGTTTAGAATTTTAACTGGAGAACCCTTTCGAGGAAAATTCTGAAATTTTGCTGGAATGTTCACCAAAATATCCTTGAACTACCATACAAATTTCAGATCCATTTGAGCTCATTTGATCCACCTGATGGTGTGATTAATGAAACTGTTCCAGAGAAAATGGAAAATGTTCAGAAACATTTTTCAGAATTTCTCTGAAATTGTTTAGCTCATAACTTTAGCTAGGAACCTTCAAATTAAGTGAGACCAACTCCAGTAGAACCATCTGAAGATCTAGTTTTCAGAAAGTCATGGCTTTCTCCCTGAAAAACCCTAGAACACCCTAAAGCCTCCAATTAATGTCAAGTACATAATTAATTGTTGAGGGCAGATGAGCTTTGCTGCAACTAAAACTTGACCAAGTCTCTATTTAGGTTGAAACCAAGCCACAGTAAAAATTCAGGGTCAGTGGGTCTGTCTAGTGAGACTTACAAACCTCACAAGTTTAAATTTCAATCAAATGCATTTAAATTAACACATATACTGGTATCTCATGTAGTCGCTAAGGTCGAGGAGGAACCTGAAGTCCTAGACTTCATTACTCTGGAAGAACAGCTAGCCTACGACCAAGAGCAGCAAGGCAAGCTCCGGTTTGCATTAACCTTTTTACGAGTTTTTATTGTTTTGAGAACTTACTTTGAGTACCATTACTGCTTGCATTAGCGTCTTGACTGAAAACCCAAATGCATAGCCAAGAAATCCATGGTTTGGGGTTAGGATTGAAAACCTCGTTAGCCACTGCCATGCTAGAGAGAGAGTAGGATTCGGTACAAGTCGAGTAGTCGGAACTACTCGCGAGAATAGGCTAGAGGCACATCGCTCGGGTAAAGATAGCAAACGAAACACATGGCAAGAAAAATGAGACCGAGCGGAGAGTAAGGGCAGCAGGACTTTGGGGCCGGTGTGCTATAGCTCCGCTTGTGTCGATTGAGGACCGAGCCGTGTGCGGGCCTGTTGAACAAGCTAGAACAGTACCGAAGACCTACCGGCTATATGGGAACCGGGAAACCGATGTAACTCAGGTAGCTGGGTGTTGAGGCATAACTGGTCTTTCAGAGGGTAGGTTGAGAGCTCGAGGTGTAAATCGGCTGGCGGCACTGAGATGCGCGTGCAGAGACCTCTTGCTCAGGATGATTGGACCGGTTCAACATTTGGCTGACGGGTGAAAGGTGGTTGCGTACGGCGTCCGTGATGGTTGCTGTAGGCAACATCGAGTACGGGCGTACATGACGGCTTATTCGGGTAACCCTGCAGGTGGAAATCGATTATAATCGCCGTCCCTCGCGGTCAGTGAGTACCACTTGTTCACTGTACTGTGACGTAGAAAGAATAGACTAGTTACATGTTAAAATGTTGCTGATTGAAAGATGGACTTTGATTGTTAATGATTGCTGTAGTTTAGAGGTAATTAAAGTTCCTTTCCACTTTCGGCAAAGTACATGAGAGAAATGTGTTTCTTGTTTGATTGCGGCTCTCTCATGTGCCTTAGCGTAAGGTTCTCCACAACCTGCTGCTAAAACTTGAAAGTAAGGTCCCACTAATTAGGCGAGTCCTTGAAACTTGTTTTACCTCATGTACCTATCACCCCTCATGTAGAAGTTCCATGTTTTGGAGAGACGGGTCAGTCTTGCTGATCCTTCGTGCTCACTGCTTGTGTTTGAAGCTTTTGCAGGGTTCTATGAGGAAGGGACTCCCGAGGAGGAGACGGAACCCCAGGAGGGGAACCCCGTCCAGTGGGAGTCGTGCACGCCGCCGTGTTAGTGTGCGTGTGTGCTAGCAAGGACACGTTCACGGGCTGAACGTGAACTTGATGCGTAGTCTACGCCCGAGAGTGTAGACTGAAAATATTTTGTTGTAAAAATGTTCATAAAGCCGTTTATGTAATAAAATTTTGCTTCCACTTTGTACCTTGTTGTGTGTTATTCGGTGCTGGGCAACGCAGTACCCCTCAGCGTGATCCTGGCTCGACAAGACCGTGGGGAAGTGTCAGCGTTGGTATCAGAGCTCGCTTGAGGTTTAACGCACTAAAAAGGTCATCTTTTTCAAAAAAATCCAGTGAGGAACGAGTTAGTAGCCCATATTAGGATGTTATTAGTGTATAGAAAGTGGCATACTAACCTATTTGATTATGTCAGAAAATCGTGCATCTCGGGACGTTTATGTCTAGGGGGGTGCACGTAAGCGCTGTCCACCAGTGCGCACAAGCTGAAGGGTGGAGCCTCACGGGTGGCAGGTAACCCGACCTGCTTTGATATCCTCTACGACTCTTCATGTCATTTGGGGTATTCGAGCAACGTCTGTCCCTGGCGTGCGTGGTGCAATTTGGGATACCCCGTCACGTGGTCAGTAACGTGAACACGTAGCTCAATGCGTGTTTGGCTTGGGAACATCTGGACGAGTGATAATGGCCGGGTGTACGAACTGTATGGATACCGGGCTCGGTGTGCAGCCGAGTCTGACGATTGTGTGAATTATCTGCAGGTAGTCTAACCACGAAACGGTAGACGTGTAGTATCCGTGTGCGAAAGATGTTTAGTGCCACTGAACTAACGAAGCTGGCTAAGTATGGTATAGGTTTATCTTTGTGAGGACGTAGTACCGACATGATATGGTGACGCATCGACGTCACACCCCACTAAATGAACAACTTCATTGTAAAACTTAAAAGTTTTGATCCAAAGAACTAAAACTTGATGTAACTCATTTCCTTAGACAGGATATTCAAAGTTAACATGTTTTGAACTCATAGGCTATTAAGGACAGAGTCCCCTGTTTTCAGCTGAATTAAGGCTGAAGTTAATCAGAGGTTAGAGGTTGAGTTCTTTCAAGGATGGGGCCATATGATACATTTCTGGAAATCTTTGGAAGATCTTTACAACTTTTCTGTTGAGGTCCAGAGGTGTTTCATCCCTTAACGAATCAAAAAATGCAGTAGAGTTGAAACTGTCCAGAAAACAGGGCAGAGCAAACACTCTCTCTAAACTCTCTGTAAATTGAGTATAACTTCCTGCATAAAAATCCAAAAATAGAAAATGAGGTAGTTCTGGAAAGCTCATGAGATGGGTTACAACTTTTTAACAGAAAGTTTTGTCAGATTGGGGGCAGAATTAACTGGAATTCTTGGATCAAAGCAGTGCCTAAAGCAGGGAGGTGCTGTCCAATTTTCTCTGGCAATTCTGTTAAATTTGGCATCCCATAACTTTTGAACCAGGACAGAGCTTAGGCCAAGCAAATACATTCTGGAAAGCTATTGAAGTTAGATTTAACTTTGATGTTGAGCTCCAGAATTGGTTTTGCCTTTAGCAGGGCCTAAATCAGGTTGAAATGGAAACTGGTCAGGGCTGTCATGTTGGACAGCAGATCAGCAGTCAAATTTATTTAAATTTGAACTAGGATTCCAAGTCTTATGAGTTCAATGACATGTTTTATGTTATAACTCAATTTTTTACTTTTCAAATAAATATTTGACATTTCTCAAATATATTTTTACAGATGACAGCGGATAAACAGTTCGAGAACGGGTGGGTGGAATCTCACTGTTCTCACCACCGCGGCTATCCGGAAGCATTGAGGCAGATGCTTCAATATTTTGGGTACAACCAGATGCCGCAGTACCTCGCCAAGGAAGAAGGCGAGGAGGGGAACAAGACGTGGACAATCCATATCGAGGTTCCTGCAGAGCCTACGCCACACGGTTGGGCGCCGTTCACCGTCACGGTGAGAGGGAGACAACCCGAGGGAATGTGGCAAGTGGCAGCCCGTGACACCATGTCACGTTTCTGCCAGCTACACGTGAGAGCGATGGAGGGCACTCCATATGCGCTTGTTCCGGTGGAGGGACGGGCGAATCATGTTTGGGAAGGAGGTACAGGGAGGCAACTGATCCGGGTTGCCCAAGGTACAGCCCCGCGGAGGCGAACCACAGCCTCCAAATGAGGGCGGGAAAGGCCGTGATGGACAGCCAAACTGTTCATACTGAGCATCTCGCCGAAAAGCTCAAGGTGAGCACAAGCCGGGGAGACCATTTCGAGAGTGCTCACAGCGCACTCCACAATGTGCTCCTTCCGACCATCAAGCGACTGAACGAACAGCATAATCAGTTGCATCGTCTGAAGAAGGCGAAGAAGAAGAGCCATGTCGACATCGTGGCATTGCAAGAACTGGTGCAGACTCTAACCCAGCAGAACGAGGACCTTACTCAGGAGCGGGACGACGCTATTGAGGAAGGGCAAGGCTGGGAAGAAGACTACAACCAGGCCATGGACGAGGTGCACGCGTTGCAGGACCTCGTACCTTCGGTATTGGGCACACCGGTGGTCTTGGGTCTTCCGGCAATGGTAGAACCCAAGATGGGAGAGGAGGTTGTAGATCCGGAGCCACCAGCAGAGGTACCGGAGGAGGACGACCCGCAGGAGGTCGAGTTCTACTCCGAGTAAGGGGTTACCGTTGCCAAGTAGGACAACCAGGATAGTGCAACCCAAACTTTTGTAACCGGTAACATGTCGTTTAGGCAGTAGCGTATGTATAGGTAGTGACGACATTAGCATGACTTCTCGGAGACCATAAATAATGTATCCTGTATTGTAACACCCCAAAATCCGGTTAAGACCCAAAATCCTGTTAAGAGGGGAATTCAAAAAATTTTGGACGTGTTGCATGTTTTGCAACAATTTAAATTCAAACTGGAATTCAATTTAAACTCAAAACAGAAAAGAAATAGAAAAAGAAAAAAGGAAAACAGAAAAAAACCGGCCAGTGGGCCGAAACCCACCAGCCGGCCCACTCAGCTCCGCGCCAGCCCGCAGCCGCGCGCGCCCCCTTCCTCCCACTGACAGGCGGGGCCGCCAGCCTTCTTCTTCCTCGCGCCGCGCCGCGATCGGCCGGGACTCTCTCACCCGAATCAAAACCGATCAGGAATTCTCACGTATCCCAGCCGTATTCCGGACCCCGAAGACTCCAGCTCAATCTAAACCAACCCGCCGCCCTCCTCCGTCTATAAAAACCCCGGCCGTGTCCCGTTTTCCCCACGCGATCCGCCAATTTTCTCTCCGGTGAGAACCCGAGCTTCTCCGGCGAATTCTGGCCGATCTACGCTCGGAAATTCCGGTCTAACTCGCTGGTCTTGATCCACCGCCTCTGGGGAACCTTGCAGGTGCAGAAAACTCGGTGACTTGCGGTTCAAACACAGCGCCGACGAGCCTCGCCGTGAATTCACCTCGGACCTCGTCGCCAACCGCCTTCCAGGACCTCCGAGCTCAAGAAAACCCCCGAGGTGAGATCCCCGACCTCCCCTCCACCGATCTATGCCATAAAATCACAGTTCTAGTAAGAATTCTCGAAGATCCGAAAATCTCCGGCGAGATCGCTGCTTCCCGCCGCCATGCGCCGCCGGGCAGCGCCGCCTGCGCTCGATCAGAGCGACGTGGCCGCTTGTGCGCTGTCTATTTTAAATTGCACGGTAGACTTTAAATGCCCGCGTACCGGTTCGACGTTATAATCTCAGCCGTCTGTTTTAAATCAGACGGTCCACGTCAGCCCCGCGTTATAACGACTGGAATTCTTACGCGCTACCCCCTGGGGTTCTCGGGAAATAAGAGCTAGCCCCGGAAACTTCTGATCTAGCCCCTGGAACTTCAGAAAATCATGTAAATTCATTTAAAAATCAGTTTTGGCCCCTGGACTTAATAAAAATTAGGAAAAACCCCTGTTATGTGTAGCTAGACCCCTGAAAATTCTTAAAATAATATTATAGACCCTGTAGTGGGGTGAGTTTACCTTTTTAACCCTGTTTGATATTTAATTTAGGAAATTGAAAATGTGGCTAGTATTTAAAATTTAAAAAGTTGGACAAACATATTGTCAAAATTTAAATTAAAAACTTTCTCAGTACTTAGAAAACTTTGGAGTGAGATAAAAATAGATTTTGGGCTGAAATGAATCTGTTTGATTTATTATTCACATTTATTAGTTATAGGGACACATTTTTAAGTGAAGAATAGTTCTGAAAATTAGGAAAATAAATGTAAAGTAGTTTACATCAGAGGAAAAGGTCAAAAATATGTTATGAAATATTTTAGATCAGAACCTATTCTGTTTAGATGATCTGTCTTATTATTTTCATAATAAAGTGCACATTTAGGCATAGGAAATAAATCTGAAAATATAGCAACTAGTAAATGATAAATGAAGTTTCAAAAATCCAAAGAATTCAGTTTAGTGATGGTAGAAATTCTGAAGACACATATGGAGTAGGAAAATACCTTTCATGCATACTTGGTAGCTAAAAGGTGTAGTAATTAAATATAAGGAATTTATTTAAGTTGAAAACTCATATATATATAGTATGTAAGCATAAATGTGAATACAAAAGTAGGAATCATATACACATGATTAAAAGTACATGTAAGCCAAAGATCAACACACATAGAGAAACCACAACACATATAATTGTGAATGACTTTCATAAATGTGAATGTGTGGTTTGTTTGAAGTGGAAGTGTGAACTATGTCTTATGGATTGTTGTTTTTCTTTTGCTATGTCTGATGGTATGATGTAGAACCTGCTCCAGAGCAAGTTCTTCCTTTCCAAGATCAGGACTACCCATTCTAAGAGCAGCATGAAGGAGGCAAGTGTCCTTGACCACATTGATCCTATGCTAGGATGTGTAGCTAGAATTATTTGCATGGTCAATTGAAATATGAAACCCATGCTATGAAGTTTCCCTAGAATTGCATTACCTTGTTTCCTTGTAGCTTGGGTTGGGATTTATTTTATCATGTCATTTATTATTATGCATATGCTTAGCCATGCTTAGAATGGGATATTTGGGATATGAGATCATCAGTTTATTCTACCATACTCTTGAATGAGATATTGTGAGTTATGTAGAGGTAGGGATCAAGGCAAGTTGGATGTTTTGGTTGTGTGCTGGGTGCACGAGACTCGGGTTTGTGTTTAGTACTTGCCTGGATCCTAAGGACCGGTTCATGAAGCATGTAACCTGGCTTTACCGTGCCAACCACATGCTGAGATGGGGCAGCTTGGCCAATTAATTAGGTGTATCCCCGGCGTAGTATGGGTGTGTTGGATGGTGCGGGGAGTAGGTGTCAGCTGGACTACCATATGAAACGCAAGGCTCAAGAGGGGGCCACTGCAGCGGGGTTGGAGCCTCTTGTATGCTGTTAGGGGTGAAACCTCAGTGGGCCCACGCTCGTCGGGAATCCCTTTGTAAAGGCTTCGTAGTGATCTCCAGGCTATACACCTGGGAAGTATGAATGTGGTTCGTGGCCACTGGCATAATGGAGGTTCTTTTAGTCCACCCAGCAACGGGGGATGAAATCACTACATGTGGGTACAGTGGTACAAACTCTGCAGAGTCAAAACTGTCATGACAGCCGTGCTCACGGTCAAGAGCGGCTTGGTCTTATTCATGATTAGAGATTGATGGTTTTGGAAGTTGTGGATGTTAAGCGGGGAGCTTAACATTGGAAATGATGTTATGATTATTTGGTTATGATTAAGGGATGGGAGATTGGGACCATTTCACCTGTGAAGTAATGTAGGTGCTTAATAAGCTAAGGTGATAGGTATTAATTGCATAGTGCTTTAACCATGAGTTCAACCTCTCCTTGTTCTAGCCATGCATGATAAAACTTTGCCACACTTGCTGAGTACCATCGGTACTCAACCTTGCGTATTTTGTTGGTTTATATTGCTGCTCAGATCAAGATAATGAGGTGGTGTATAATGACCAAGACTTTGGACCTGAAGAAGGTTTCTAGGTTCATGGAGACCCCCGGGCAACGCCTGTGACGGAGCCCTCAAGAATAATATTCAACTGCTAGTTTATTTACTTGTGATGAACTTATTCTTGTCCATCGAGACATTTGCTATGTAAGACTTATTTATATTTGACACCTGGCTTGTAATAAATGATGCTTCACTATTTGTCATCACATGTATGAGAGAATGATCCTGGCATACATGTGATATTCACTTGGTTGTTCTTTGGAAAAACTGGGTGTGACAGAAGTGGTATCAGAGCCAAGGTTGCCCGTAGGAACGTGGACCTAGGTAGAAATGGACGTATTTAAGGGCCCTATTTTCTTAAAAACTATTTTACAAGGTGTGTGTTGAAAAGTGTTATTTAATGAGTCACTTTCTTCATCTTACCCCAACTTTCAATCAAAATAGGATTTTTGTTTAAAATTTTAACTAACCTAAGTTTAAATGCTTTTTTTTGTTTTTAGATGGTTCGCATGATTCGCACCGCTCGCAAGTCCACAGGAGGGAGAGTTCCCGTAGTTGCCCTTGCCGAAAGAGAGGAGAGTCGTCCGGTGACATACCTTTCCTATGGATTGGCAGTAGGAGGCTTGTTGCGCGGTCTTCGATGTATGCTCGAAGCCGTCAGCAATACGGGCAAACTAATCATCCACTATAACTCCACCAGGACCATCCGTGAGAAGAGGGAAGAATGAAGTTCAGAGATGAGGATTATACATGAAAATCGGCTGCTTAAGATCCACCGCTCTCCAGCTTGTAGAGCGACACATGTCGATGCGGAGAAGGATGTCACCTGGGAGGCCATCACCTGCAAGAGTCACATCTATCGTCGCCACCTGGACAGGACTGAGTACATGTATGTCCTCCAGCGTGAGAGTGGTACCAAAGAGTACAAGTACCTGCCAGTGCAGCAAGGGACTTCCCATGAGCACATGGACTTGTGCTTGGAGGATGCTGCTATGCTCAGCACTCGACTGCAGGAGTGTCAGCAAGAGCTTCAGGATGTCCGGGACACCCTGAAGGGAACGGAGGCGTTGCTGCGAGCCTGCTTGAGGGCGAGAGAAAGAGGAGATGGGAATGAATTGTGTCTCACCGTGAATGATACATGGACTCCCGACTCCCCGGATCGCCGAGCGATCAGGCGTCGTCGCACTTCTCCACCAGCAGCCTCCCCACCCAAAGCAGAGTCAGAGGGCAGCCGAAATGATGAGGAAGATCCCGAGGAGCCAGCTCAAGAAAACGAGTAGTGTAGAGTCCTTCCCTTAGTTAGCAAGATGTCGAATAGTCGAGTCATTACCTTAGTTAATGGTGTGTTAATGCTTGTAGTGTGACGTGAGTTGTGGAAGCCATGAGCAATTGTCCACAGCCTCGTCTTCAGATTGTTTTGCTTTGGTGTGTGAACCCACATGAAATAACATTGCATTTTTTTTGTGTGAGATATGAACCCTCAGAAAAGTATAACAAAGCCTCAACACTTCAAAGTACAAACAAGTGAAAGTAGTAAGATGATACGTAATGCTTTAAATTAACATTGGTTGATCATGCCAGATGGCCGGAAGAGGAAAAGGTTGTGCTGCCAACCCCACCAACAACAACGATGAGGCCTGCAACCCTCATCTTTCTGGAGGCCAGGACAGGGGTGGTTGCCGTGAAGGAGTTGATCCCCTCCACCAAATGCTGGAGAATCAAAATCAGCTCATCCAGAACTTGACTCAAGTGGTGGCCAACTTGCATCAAGTTCCACCTCCACAAGCTGCACCACGCCAACCAAGGTTGAGTGAGTTTCTAGGAACTCAACCTCCAAAGTTTGCAAGTGCTGCTGAACCTCTGGAGGCAGATGATTGGCTAAAGACCATTGAAAGCAAGATGAGGATCATACAGTGCCAAGGGTATGAGAGGGTGCTGTTTGCCTCTCACCAATTGCATGGACCTGCTGCTGATTGGTGGACCGCCTACGTGGCTGCCCATCATGACCCTGAGAACATCACTTGGGAGAGAGTTCAAGCGTAGCTTCCGCAACCATTACATCCCAAGAGGTGAACTCAAAAACAAGAGGAAGGAGTTCTTGGGACTGCAGCAGGGAAACATGACGGTGAGGGAATACCTCACTAAATTTACTCAACTATCCCGTTATGCCCCACGAGACATAGAGACTGATGAGCAGAAATAAGATTGTTTCGTGGAAGGGCTTACCGCAGAAATGCAGTGTGCAATGTCCTCAAATGAGTATGAAAGCTTCCAAAAGATGGTGGACAGAGCATTTGTGGTGGAAAGGAAGCTGAAGGCCTTGGAAAATGAGAACAAGAGGAAGGCCGGGTGGTCACACCAAGCCTCAGGGAGCAACACCCGCCCACGTCTGATGCAGCAACCTGCAGGGCAGACGAACCGTGCTGCGGTACCCTACTCAACACCAAGAGGGTACAACCCGAACTACAGGCCTCCGGCAGCACCAGCACAGCTGCAACGTCAGTTTGTACAGCAGACTCGCCCCGCATATCCACCTCGACCAGCAGTGCAAGGACCCTCAAACCAACCCCAAGACAACAAAGGCCAGGCACCTAAGGTTGGGGTGCAATGTTTTAGCTGTGGTGAAGTAGGGCACTACGCCCATAAGTGCCCAAAGAAGAAGCCCACGCAGCCACAACAGCAGAATGTAATGAGAGGACGGGTGAACCACGTCACTATGGAGGAAGCACAAGAGGCACCCGACGTGGTGGTTGGTAAGTTTCCTGCCAATTTACACATTGCAACCCTGCTGTTTGATTCTGGTGCTACCCACTCGTTTATTGGTCAAGGGTTTGTTAAGAAGCATGACCTAGCAACAACACAAATGAACCATATGCTAGCCGTAAACTCTCCAGGTGGAGAAATAAGGACAAGACAAGTGTGTCCCAAAGTGAACCTAGATATTAATGGGGTAGTATTTACTGCTAACCACACAGTGATAGATTCACAAGGGATAGATATTATTTTGGGTATGGATTGGTTGACCAAACATAAAGGAATCATCCATTGTTCGACCAGAATGGTGGAGCTAACTCACCCTAGTGGCACAAGAGTAAAGTTCATAACAATACACGAGCCTAGGAGGGATATTAAATTAAATCAAGTTGAGGTGAAAGTTGAGGAGATCAGGACCATCAGGGAATATCCAGATGTTTTTCCGGAGGAGTCGCCAGGTATGCCTTCCGATCGTGAAGTGGAATTCGCAATTGAGCTAGTGCCTGGAACAGCCCCGATATACAAGAGACCTTATCGGATGGACTCCAAGCAGCTGGGAGAACTCAAGGATCATTTGAGAGAATTGACGGAGAAGGGGTATATTCATCCTAGTTCCTCACCATGGGGAGCTCCGGTGATATTTGTGCCCAAGAAGGATGGAACCCAAAGGTTATGCGTGGATTACCGTGCCTTGAATGAGGTAACCATCAAGAACATGTACCCATTACCCCGCATTGAAGACTTGTTTGATCAGTTGAGGGGCGTTTGTGTGTTCTCGAAAATTGATCTCAGGTCGGGATACCACCAACTCAAGATAAGGCAATCTGATATTCCCAAGGCAGCTTTCGTATCTCGGTACGGACTGTATGAATACACTGTCATGCCTTTCGGGCTAACTAGTGCCCCAGCATACTTCATGTATCTCATGAACAAGGTATTCATGGAATATCTGGACAAATTTGTGGTGGTTTTCATAGATGACATTCTCGTCTTCTCTAAAGATGAAGAAGAACATGAGAAACATCTAAGGTTGGTGTTGCAGAGGCTGAGAGAACACCAACTATATGCCAAGTTGAGCAAGTGTGAGTTTTGGCTGAAGAGAGTTCCCTTCTTAGGACATATAATCTCGGAGGGAGGAATCTTCGTAGATCCCGCCAAAATCGAGGATATACAGATGTGGAAGACCCCTGAAAATGTCGGGGAAGTTCGAAGCTTTTTGGGATTGGCTGGATACTATCGACGGTTTATTGAGGGATTCTCTAAGATCTCGAGACCCATTACCAAACTGTTGGAGAAGGGAATCACATTCACATGGACGCCACAGTGCGAAACGAGTTTTCAGGAGTTAAAGAAAAGATTGACAACAGCCCCAGTGCTAGTTATGCCAGATATGCAGAAGAACTTTACGGTGTACTGCGATGCCTCTGGAAACGGGTTGGGATGTGTTCTCATGCAAGAAGGGCATGTCGTGGCTTATGCATCCCGGCAGCTTTGGAAGCACGAGAAGAACTATCCTACACATGACTTAGAACTAGCCGCAGTGGTACACACGTTAAAAATTTGGCGGCACTATTTGATGGGGAAGAGGACCGAGATATATACGGATCATAAGAGTTTGAAGTACATATTCACACAGCCAGACCTCAACCTCAGACAAAGGAGATGGTTAGAGCTAATCAATGACTTTGATGTGGGCATCAACTATCATCCTGGGAAAGCAAACGTCGTGGCAGATGCTTTAAGTCGGAAAGTGCAGGTCAATAAGTTGAGCTTGAAGGACATGCCTGCAGAATTGAAGGACGAGGTTATAAGGCTCAATCTATGCTTGGTAAATAGTGGTGAAGCCATCGCCATGGAAGTGGACTCCACACTCGAGCAAGACAAACGCAATGGTCAAAAGAACGACGAGAAGATAAAAGAAATCAGGCAACTCATCAAGGAAAATAAAGCTCCTGGTTTCAGAGAGGATGAACAAGGAACGGTGTGGCACGGGAAGAGAATCTGCGTGCCTGAAGTAAAAGAGATTCGTGAATTGATATTGAAGGAGGCTCACGATTCCGACTATTCCATCCATCCTGGGAGTACAAAGATGTAACAGGACCTCAAAAGCAGGTATTGGTGGTATGGTATGAAGCGAGATGTCGCGGAACATGTTGCCCTATGTGACACATGTCAATTGGTGAAAGCAGAACATCAACGACCCGCGGGATTATTCCAACCACTCAAAGTGCCTGAATGGAAATGGGAAGAAATCGGCATGGATTTTATCATGGGATTGCCTAGGACCCAATCAGGATATGATTCGATATGGATCATCATTGACAGGCTAACCAAGGTAGCTCATTTCATCCCCGTGAAAGAAAGCTACAGCGGATCCAAATTGGCAGAGTTGTACATGTCAAGGATCGTGTGCTACCATGGAGTGCCGAAGAAGATCGTGTCGGATCGAGGGACACAGTTCACCTCGAGGTTCTGGCAGAAGTTGCACGAAACCATGGGATCCCATCTGAACTTTAGTTCTGCCTATCATCCCCAAACTGACGGGCAGACGGAAAGAACCAATCAGATTCTTGAGGATATGCTGAGAGCATGTGCACTCAAAAACAATCGGAATTGTGACAAGAACTTACCGTATGCGGAGTTTTCCTATAACAACAGCTATCAGGCTAGTATGAAGATGTCACCGTTTGAAGCTTTGTATGGGAGGAAGTGCAGAACTCCCCTATTTTGGAACCAAACGGGGGAAAGTAAAGTGTTTGGTCCCGAAGTACTACAAGAAGCCGAGGCGAAAGTGAGGGAAATTCACAACAACCTGAGGATAGCACAGACACGACAAAAGAGCTATGCCGATGTACGGAGGAGAGAGCTTGTTTTCAACGTGGGAGACTATGTCTATCTCAAGGTGTCCCCTATCCGAGGACTTCGTCGGTTCAAGGTAAAAGGGAAGTTGTCACCTCGATACATCGGACCCTTTCAAGTTCTGGAAAGGAAAGGCGAAGTGGCGTATCAAATAGAGTTACCGGCTCGTCTATCGGATATGCACGATGTGTTCCATGTATCACAACTCAAGAAATGCCTGAGAACGCCTGAAGAGGTGTTACCCATGAATGAAGTGGACGTAGCTGAGGATTTGTCTTATGCCGAGCAACCATACAAGATTTTGGAGACAATGGAACACCTCACCAGAAATAAAAGAGTCTAGATGTGCAAGGTGCAATGGAAGCATCACTCAGAAGAAGAAGCCACCTAAGAACGGGAAGATGAACTCAAGGCACAATTTCCGGAATTGTTTTCTCAGAACCACTAATATCGAGGACGAGATTTCTTTTAAGGGGGGTAGAGCTGTAACACCCCAAAATCCTGTTAAGACCCAAAATCCTGTTAAGAGGGGAATTTACAAATTTTTTGACGTGTTGCATGTTTTGCAACAATTTAAATTCAAACTGGAATTCAATTTAAACTCAAAACAGAAAAGAAATAGAAAAAGAAAAAGGAAAACAGAAAAAAACCGGCCAGTGGGCCGAAACCCACCAGCCGGCCCACTCTGCTCCGCGCCAGCCCGCAGCCGCGCGCGCCCCCTTCCTCCCACTGACAGGCGGGGCCCGCCAGCCTTCTTCTTCCTCGCGCCGTGCCGCGATCGGCCGGGACTCTCTCACACGAATCAAATCCGATCGGGAATTCTCGCGTATCCCAGCCGATTTCCGGACCCCGAAGACTCCAGCTCAATCTAAACCAACCCGCCGCCCTCCCCCGTCTATAAAAACCCCGGCCGTGTCCCGTTTTTCCCACGCGATCTGCCGATTTTCTCTCCGGTGAGAAACCGAGCTTCTCCGGCGAATTCTGGCCGATCTACGCTCGGAAACTCCGATCTAACTCGCTGGTCTTGATCCACCGCCTCCGGGGAACCTTGCAGGTGCAGAAAACTCGGTGACTTGCGGTTCAAACACAGCGCCGACGAGCCTCGCCGTGAATTCACCTCGGACCTCGTCGCCAACCGCCTTCCAGGACCTCCGAGCTCAAGAAAACCCTCGAGGTGAGATCCCCGACCTCCCCTCCACCGATCTATGCCATAAAATCACAGTTCTAGGAAGAATTCTCGAAGATCCAAAAATCTCCGGCGAGATCGCCGCTTCCCGCCGCCGTGCGCCGCCGGGCAGCGCCGCCTGCGCTCGATCAGAGCGACGTGGCCGCTTGTGCGCCGTCTATTTTAAATCGCACGGTAGACTTTAAATGCCCGCGTACCGGTTTGACGTTATAATCTCAGCCGTCTGTTTTAAATCGGACGGCCAACGTCAGCCCCGCATTATAACGACTGGAATTCTTACGCGCTACCCCCCTGGGGTTCTCGGGAAATAAGAGCTAGCCCTGGAAACTTCTGATCTAGCCCCTGGAACTTCAGAAAATCATGTAAATTCATTTAAAAATCAGTTTTGGCCCCTGGACTTAATAAAAATTAGGAAAAACCCCTCTGTTATGTGTAGCTAGACCCCTGAAAATTCTTAAAATAATATTATAGACCCTGTAGTGGGGTAAGTTTACCTTTTTAACCCTGTTTGATATTTAATTTAGGAAATTGTGAATGTGGCTAGTATTTAAAATTTAAAAAGTGGGACAAACATATTGTCAAAATTTAAATTAAAAACTTTCTCAGTACTTAGAAAACTTTGGAGTGAGATAAAAATAGATTTTGGGCTGAAATGAATCTGTTTGATTTATTATTCACATTTATTAGTTATAGGGACACATTTTTAAGTGAAGAATAGTTCTGAAAATTAGGAAAATAAATGTAAAATAGTTTACATCAGAGGAAAAGGTCAAAAATATGTTATTAAATATTTTAGATCAGAACCTATTCTGTTTAGATGATGTGTCTTGTTATTTTCATAATAAAGTGCACATTTAGGCATAGGAAATAAATCTGAAAATATAGCAACTAGTAAATGACAAATGAAGTTTAAAAAATCCAAAGAATTCAGTTTAGGGTTGGTAGATATTCTGAAGACACATATGGAGTAGGAAAATACCTTTCATGCATACTTGGTAGCTAAAAGGTGTAGTAATTAAATATAAGGAATTTATTTAAGTTGAAAACTCATATATATATAGTATGTAAGCATAAATGTTAATACAAAAGTAGGAATCATATACACATGATTAAAAGTACATGTAAGCCAAAGATCAACATACATAGAGAAACCACAACACATATAATTGTGAATGACTTTCATAAATGTGAATGTGTGGTTTGTTTAAAGTGGAAGTGTGAACTATGTCTTAAGGATTGTTGTTTTCCTTTTGCTATGTGTGATGGTATGATGTAGAACCTGCTCCAGAGCAATTTCTTCCTTTCCAAGATCAGGACTACCCATTCCAAGAGCAGCATGAAGGAGGCAAGTGTCCTTGACCACTTTGATCCTATGCTAGGATGTGTAGCTAGAATTATTTGCATTGTCAATTGAAATATGAAACCCATGCTAGGAAGTTTCCCTAGAATTGCATTACCTTGTTTCCTTGTAGCTTGGGTTGGGATTTATTTTATCATGTCATTTATTATTATGCATATGCTTAGCCATGCTTAGAATGGGATATTTTGGATATGAGATCATCAGTTTATTTTACCATACTCTTGAATGAGATATTGTGAGTTATGTAGAGGTAGGGATCAAGGCAAGTTGGATGTTTTGGTTGTGTGCTGGGTGCACGAGACTCGGGTTTGTGTTTAGTACTTGCCTGGATCATAAGGACCGGTTCATGAAGCATGTAACCTGGCTTTACCGTGCCAACCACATGCTGAGATGGGGCAGCTTGGCCAATTAATTAGGTGTATCCCCGGCGTAGTATGGGTGCGTTGGATGGTGCGGGGAGTAGGTGTCAGCTGGACTACCATATGAACCGCAAGGCTCAAGAGGGGGCCACTGCAGCGGGGTTGGAGCCTCTTGTATGCTGTTAGGGGTGAAACCTCAGTGGGCCCACGCTCATCGGGAATCCCTTTGTAAAGGCTTCGTAGTGATCTCCTGGCTACACACCTGGGAAGTATGAATGTGGTTCGTGGCCACTGGCATAATGGAGGTTCTTTTAGTCCACCCGGCAACGGGGGATGAAATCACTACATGTGGGTACAGTGGTACAAACTCTGCAGAGTCAAAACTGTCATGACAGCCGTGCTCACGGTCAAGAGCGGCTTGGACTTATTCATGATTAGAGGATTGATGGTTTTGGAAGTTGTGGATGTTAAGCGGGGAGCTTAACATTGGAAATGATGTTATGATTATTTGGTTATGATGAAGGGATGGGAGATTGGGACCATTTCACCTGTGTAGTAATGTAGGTGATTAATAAGCTAAGGTGATAGGTATTAATTGCATAGTGCTTTAACCATGAGTTCAACCTCTCCAGGGAGTTTCTACGCCTGCAGCAAGGGAGCTGGAACGCGCTGTAATACTCCAGGGCGTTCAACGATCTCATGCTTTACGCGTCGTATCACGCCAATACTGACGAGAAGCGGCGGGACCACTTCTACCAGGGGCTTAACCCGCTCCTGAAGGACAAACTGGCGATGTTCAATTGCGGCAGCCTCAATGACATAATTGATGCTGCAATTGTTCAGGAGGACTCCGGCAAGGAGTTAGCGGTGGCGGAAAGAAAGCGAAGCCAGCCGCAAAGCAGCCGAGAAGGGGGCGGTCCTTCTCAGAAATTTCGGATGGTGTATCGCCCACCATAAAGTCCACGCTGGCAGCCACCAAAGAGGTCGATGCCGTTCTGCAGTCGGCCATATTCTTCACCGGCATTCAGGCCGGCACTGCCAGCACCACCTCCGCAACAACAATAGCAGAGCGGGCGATGCCGCGTGCGTATGCACCTCAGCAGCGCATGCCGGGCTTTCGTCCCCCAAGCACAGGCCAAGAAGCGGCCACATGCTACAAATGTGGTCGTCCAGGACACTTCGCCAGCAGTTGTCCTGAGAGGCAAGGCGGCGGAGTTATACCGCAACTTCCGGGGAGGAATCAACCCTGGAATCCTACTAATACGCGGCGGGCAAACCCTAGGCCCGGCACCGTCCACCAACTCGCCATAGATGACGTGCCGGAGGGAGAGCCAATCCTTGCGGGTATGTTCCAACTCACCAGCATCCCGCCATAGTATTATTTGATTCATGCGCCACGCATAGCTTTATTAGCCAGGCTTTCACTGCTAAATACAGCTTGCCAATACTACCCACCGATAGTCCATATTTGATTTGTTCACCGGGTGGGAAGATTTCAGCAAGCATGATGGTTCCAAAAGTGCCATTATGCTTAGAGGGTAGATTATACCCTACGTCTCTCAGAATCTTAGAGGGACAGAAGGTCGATGTCATCTTAGCAATGTCGTGGTTAACCCGCCACAGCGCGGTTTTAGACACCGTCCTCCGAATTGTGCACTTGAACACAAAAGTGCATGGATCTCACTCCTTATTTCTGGACAGTCCAGAAATAAAAGTTCCAAGTGTCTATCAATCCACAACCATAAGATTGGAAGGTATTCCAGTGGTCCTAGAGTTCCCTGACGTGTTCCCGGATGATTTACCGGGGATGCTGCCCGATAGAGAGGTGGAGTTCAAGATTGAACTTGCACCGGGAACCATGCCAATATTCCGAAGGCCGTACAAGATGGCGCCCAAGGAGTTGGCTGAACTAAAGACCCATCTAACGGACCTACTGGAGAAGGGTCTTATTAGGCCGAGCTCCTCACCGTGGGGCTGTTCGTCATTATTTGTGAAGAAGAAGGATGAGACGTTGTGGCTTTGCGTGGACTATCGTCCACTAAACGCCGTAACCATCAAGAACAAGTACCCGTTGCCACGGATCGACATGTTGTTTAATCAGTTTGTCAAAGCAAAGATCTTTTCCAAGATGGATTTAAGATCCGGGTACCACCAGATTAAAATACGGGCTGAGGACATTCCGAAAACAGCTTTCTCGACGAGGTACGGACTTTATGAGTACCTGGTCATGTCCTTCGGCCTCACCAATGCTCCAGCTCATTTCATGTATTTGATGAACTCGGTATTCATGCCGGAGCTGGACAAGTTTGTCATGGTCTTCATCGACGACATACTTATATATTCCAAGTCGGAGTAAGATCACAAGAAGCATCTGCGTATAGTCTTGCAACGGCTGCGGGATCACAACTATACGTGAAATTTAGCAAATGCGAGTTCTGGATATCACAAGTGCCTTTTCTCGGGCATATCATCTCAGCGGAGGGCATCGCTGTAGACCCGAGCAAGATTAAACAAAGGCTGAATTGGAAATCCCCGAGAACTGTTCACGAGGTACGGAGTTTCCTCGGACTCGCGGGATATTATCGGAGGTTCATTCTGAACTTCTCAAAGATTGCCAATCCTATGACGGAGCTGCTGAAGAAGGCTACCAAATATGTTTGGAGTCCAGTATGTGAAGCAGCATTCAAGGCTTTAGTCAAGCACCTAATATCAGCACCGGTTTTAGCGCAGCCAGACACAACAAAACCGTTCGATATGTACTGCGATGCATCCGGGATTGGGCTCGGATGTGTGCTGATGCAAGACCGAAGAGTGGTCGCGTATGGGTCACGGCAGCTTAGAAACCATGAGCAGAATTATCCAACTCACGACTTGGAGCTCGCTGCCGTGGTACTTGCCCTGAAAATGTGGAGGCACTACCTACTCGGTAACCTCGTACATTTATATACCGAACACAAGAGCCTCAAGTACATATTCACTCAGAAGGAGCTGAACATGAGGCAGCGCAGATGGTTAGAGTTGATAAATGATTACGAAATAGAAATCCATTATCACCCCGGCAAAGCAAACGTAGTGGCGGATGCGCTGAGCCGCAAGTCACACGTCAACAATCTGACCATCACACCGTTGGAAGAGAGCGAACCACCACTGCATGTTATTCCACACGGAGCTCTCTACAACCTGACTTTGATCCTCACCATCCGTGAAGAGATAGCGGAAGCTCAGAAACATGAAAAGGGCATGTCGCATTTGCGGAGACGTGTAGACAGTGGAGAGCTGAAATGTTTCCGGAAGGACGGAGATGGCGTCCTATGGTTCAAGGACCGGATCGTCGTACCCCGTAACCCGGAGTTATGGAAGAAATTTTTTGGTGAGGCTCACATATCAAAATTTTCTATTCACCCCGGCAGCAACAAAATGTATGAAGAACTCAGAAACAAGTTTTGGTGGACACGGATGAAGCGGGAGATCGCCATGTACGTGTCCGAGTGTGATACATGTCGAAGGGTGAAAGCAGATTATATGCGGAAACCGGGACTGCTACAACCACTGGGCGTTCCTGGCTGGAAATGGGAAGATGTGAGCATGGACGTTATCGTTGGTTTACCCACCACCTTTCGGAAGCATGATTCTGTGTGGTTGATCGTCGACCAGCTCACCAAAGTTGCCCATTTCATCCCGGTCAACACCAACTACAACGCCAAGAAGTACGCTGAACTGTACATCTCACGGATCCTATGCTTGTACGGCGTACCCCGTACCATCATATCGGATCGGGGCACTTTATTTGTGTCCCGTTTTTGGGAGCAGCTACACGCTGCATTAGGGACGAAGCTGATCCGTAGTTCAGCATACCACCCGCAGACGGATGGGCAAACCGAGCGGGTAAATCAGATTCTAGAAGATATGCTACGAGCTTGCGCTATCAACCACGGCAAGAATTGGGATGATCACTTGCCGCTAGCTGAGTTCTCGTACAACAATGGGTAAGCCAGCATCAAGACGGCGCCTTACGAGGCACTATACGGGAGAAAATGTCGCGCCCCATTGAATTGGTGTGAGTCTGGCGAAAGGGTTACCTTCGGGATTGTCCTTGTCAGTAACGCGGAGGAAAAGGTTTGGCTGATTCAAGCGAACCTAAAAGCCGCCCAATCCCGACAGAAGCAATATGCGGACCGGAGAAGGCGCCCACTACAATTCGAAGTCGGGGATCACGTATACTTACGTGTATCTCCAATGAAGGTCGTAAACAGATTCGGGGTGAGAGGAAAGTTAGCACCCCGATTCATCGGTCCATGCCAGATTACCGAAAGATGTGGATCAGTAGCATACCGGCTGAAATTACCAGAAGCACTCTCCGGTGTGCACAACGTCTTTCATATTTCCCAGCTGAGGAAGTGTCTTAAGCTATCGACTACCATTCAGCTGGAGGACATATAAGAACTGAAACCGGATCTAACCTATCGGGAGGAACCGGTTCTGGTTATTGATGAGAAGGCCCGAACCACACGCAACTGTACGTTGTGGTTCTACAAAGTTCTATGGAGAAATCACTCCATGGATGAAGCGACATGGGAGAGCGAAGGATTTCTTCGCGCTAACTACCCTGACTTTTTCACGTCGCATATCCGGTAATTTTCCACCGTCCTCTCTCTCATTTTCACCTTATAATCTTGGGACGAGATTCTTTTAAGGGGGGAGGAATGTAAAGGCCTAAGTTTTTGACACATGTTTAAAGTGTTCATCACCACACAATACACCTCATTTGAAGAAAGTTGATGAACACATTTGAAGAGCATGTAACCATTATTAACATGCTCATTAGAGAATAAACTCAAAAAATGTAAAAGTGGTATTTCCCACATGCATCATCTAGGGGCTGGACATATGAAAAACTGCTGCACATTTCTAGTAATGTCCATGCCAAGTTTCACCCAAATTCAAAACCTTGTTGAGGTACTTTTGGGTATAGCTAGAAAGAGGGTAGTTTGAACTCAAATTCAAATTCAAACTGTTTTATCCCATGAATTCAAAAGTGGGAGGCATATTCTTACTCAGCACATTTTTCTGAGCTCACACACCAATTTTCACTCCATTTGGAGTTGATCTTGACATGAGCTAAGTGTAGCAAATTCAAACTTTATTTGAATTTCAAACTGAACATGTGCTAAAATTTAGTCAAACCAAACCCAATTTGAATTCTAACCAATTCAAATGGATCAGGGGTGAATAATTCAAATCACCATGGGCATTGTGGGGATTGCTGTTCACAACAGTAATATGGAGTTAAGTTCAAAGGTTAAAAGGGAAGTGGGACCCACATGTCAGCCACTGAAGTGATTCAACCGACTGAAGACTTTCTCACTCGGGTCCTCGGGCTTCAGCAGCGATCGCGACCAAGGGAGGCCGCCGCGCCACCAGCTGCTTGGACACACGCGGGCACAAGTCAGTTCAGAGCCCTTCTTAAGGCGCCCCACTCCTCGGCCGAAGCCCCCTCGCTGTTTTCCCCTCGCAAGCACACAGAACCGGATTCTTCCCCTCCGCCGCTCGGAACTGATCGGAGAGCCTCGATCACAGCCACCCTGCTCCCTCCAGAGCTACGACAAGGTATTAGGAACCTTCCTTCTTCTTCCCCGTGATTAGAAATCTGCAAAAACCGGTTGATCTCGGCTATACCGAGAGTTCCATGCAGAGACCTAAAGCCGCAGCACTTTGGGTTCCCATGGACAGCCCAACTGGGAGGTTGTCACACTCAAGCTAAGGTGTCCCCGGACGCGTTGGTGACCGGTGCTGCTCACCCCCGAGCCACAGCCCGAGTGCTTGATCGCCGGCGGTGAATTTCCAGTTTTCCCCTTTCTCGGTACAGACCGACCTTCGGGTGCGGTTCTGACAAATTCACACTCTAGGAAGGGTTAGAGAGTCTCAATCCGCTCCTACACAGACTAGACCTGGTAGCGCACAAGTTGCCTTCACAACCTTTAGCCGGAGAACCCCTGTACACGGCGTATTTCGAAGTTTGCCGTCAGCATGCGGGAAGCATCGGGCGCACGGTGAGAGACTACTTCGGACCTCTCCCGAGCGAATTCGAGCTCATGTCGACCTACCCTAAGGTCCACTGATGCTCCCCGACCGTTCGCTCGATTGATTGAGGTCCTAGGGAGGTCGGCCGACACGACCGAAGTCCTTCCGAAGCCGCCGCTCGTCGCCGACCATGTGCCGGCCGTTGTCATGACGAACCTAGCCCAGAACCGTGTTCCCCGAGTGGACTCAGGCAGGGGGGGCCAGAATCATGAAGTTTGGAGCACCACCGAGGCTGCCGGCGAGCTCTCTGGCAAGGCGTCGCGGCGGCCGAACACGGGTGTCGGGAGGTAGACGAAGGGGGTGGGTCCCGGCTGTCAGCGGCTCGGATTTTAAATCGGGATCGGTCTGCGGCTCGGATCTGGTGTGCTGGCGCGCAGAAACTCCGTGGACCCCAGTGTGCCGTCGCTCCAGCGCCAAACACGTGTCCCCGTGACCCACCGGCAGATTTAAACTTTTCCCGATTTTCAGATTTCATTCAAACTGCAAATCCTCATAACTTGGGCTAGGAACATCCAAATCGAGTGAACCAAATTCTGTTGGACTCAGCTCTCTGAGTACTTTCCAGCAAATCAAGTTTCAGTTCATAAAATCCTTATTTATCCAGAATTAATTCTTCAAAGTTTAAAATGTTTAGAATTTTAACTGGAGAACCCTTTGGAGGAAAATTCTGAATTTTTTCTGGAATGTTCACCAAATATCCTTGAACTACCATAAAAATTTCAGATCCATTTGAGCTCATTTGATCCACCTGATGGTGTGATTAATGAAACTGTTCCAGAGAAAATGGAAAATGCTCAGAAACATTTTTCAGAATTTCTCTGAAATTGTTTAGCTCACATGTTTAGCTAGGAACCTTCAAATTAAGTGAGACCAACTCCATTAGAACCATCTGAAAATCTAGTTTTCAGAAAGTCATGGCTTGCTCCCGGAAAAACTCTAGAACACCCTAAAGCTTCCAATTAAGTTCAAGTATATAATTAATTGTGGAGGGCTCAGATGAGCTTTGCTGCAACTAAAACTTGACCAAGTCTCTGTTTAGGTTGAAACCAAGCCACAGTAAAAATTTCAGGGTCAGTGGGTCTGTCTAGTGAGACTTACAAACCTCACAAGTTTAAATTTCAATCAAATGCATTTAAATTAACACATATACTGTTATCTCATGTAGTCGCTAAGGTCGAGGAGGAACCTGAAGTCCTAGACTTCATTACTCTGGAAGAACAGCTAGCCTACGACCAAGAGCAGCAAGGCAAGCTCCGGTTTGCATTAACCTTTTTACGAGTTTTTATTGTTTTGAGAACTTACTTTGAGTACCATTACTGCTTGCATTAGCGTCTTGACTGAAAACCCAAATGCATAGCAAAGAAATCCATGGTTTGGGATTAGGATTGAAAACATCGTTAGCCACTGCCATGCTAGAGATAGAGTAGGATTCGGTACAAGTCGAGTAGTTGGAACTACTCGTGAGAATAGGCTAGAGGCACATCGCTCGGGTAAATATAGCAAACGAAACACATGGCAAGAAAAATGAGACCGAGCGGAGAGTAAGGGCAGCAGGACTTTGGGGCCTGTGTACTATAGCTCCGCTTGTGTCGATTGAGGACCGAGCCATGTGCGGGCCTGTTGAACAAGATAGGACAGTACCGAAGACCTACCGGCTATATGGGAACCGGGAAACCGATGTAACTCGGGTAGCTGGGTGTTGAGGCATAGCTGGTCGTTCAGAGGGTAGGTTGAGAGCTCGAGGTGTAAATCGGCTGGCGGCACTGAGATGCGTGTGCAGAGACCTCTTGCTCAGGATGATTGGACCGGTTCAACATTTGGCTAACGGGTGAAAGGTGGTTGCGTACGGCGTCCGTGATGGTTGCTGTAGGCAAAATCGAGTACGGGCATACATGACGGGTTATTCGGGTAACCCTGCAGGTGGAAATCGATTATAATCGCCGTCCCTCGCGGTCAGTGAGTACCACTTGTTCACTGTACCGTGACGTAGAAAGAATAGACTAGTTACATGTTAAAATGTTGCTGATTGAAAGATGGACTTTGATTGTTAATGATTGCTGTAGTTTAGAGCTAATTAAAGTTCCTTTCCACTTTGGGCAAAGTACATGAGAGAAATGCGTTTCTTGTTTGATTGCGGCTCTCTCATGTGCCTTAGCGTACGGTTCTCCACAACCTGCTGCTAAAACATGAACGTAAGGTCCCACTAATTAGGCGAGTCCTTGCAACTTGTTTTACCTCATGTACCTATCACCCCTTATGTAGAAGTTCCATTTTTAGGAGAGATGGGTCAGTCTTGCTGAGCCTTCGTGCTCACTGCTTGTGTTTGAAGCTTTTGCAGGGTTTTATGAGGAAGGGACTCCAGAGAAGGAGACGGAACCCCAGGAGGGGAACCCCGTTGAGTGGGAGTCGTGCACGCCGCCGTGTTAGTGTGCGTGTGTGCTAGCAAGGACACGTTCACGGGCTGAACGTGAACCTGATGCGTAGTCTACGCCCGAGAGTGTAGACTAAACATATTTTGTTGTAAAAATGTTCATAAACCCGTTTATGTAATAAAATTTTGCTTCCGCTTTGTACCTTGTTGTGTGTTATTCGGTGCTGTGCAACGCAGTACCCCTCAGCGTGATCCTGGCTCGACAAGACCGTGGGGTCGTGTCAATTGCCGGCATGAAAGTGGGAAGACTTGAGTATGGATTTCATTGTTGGGTTGCCGATGACCTCCAACCACCATGATTCAATTTGGGTAATCGTTGACCGGTTAACCAAGTCGGCACGTTTAATTCCGGTGCATACCAGATACAACACCAAGCAGTATGCGGAGTTATACATAGCACGGATCTTGTGCCTACATGGAGTTCCCCGGACGATCATCTCCGATCGAGGCGCGTTGTTTGTTGCTCGTTTCTGGGAGCAGCTACATGCATCCTTGGGAACCAAATTGATTCGTAGCTCCCGCGTATCACCCTCAAACCGATGGGCAAACGGAAAGGGTGAATCAAATCCTTGAAGACATGCTAAGGGCGTGTGCCATCCACCATGGTAAGAGCTGGGATGATCACTTACCGTTGACGGAGTTCTCGTATAACAACGGTTATCAAACGAGCATAAAAATGGCACCTTATGAAGCTCTCTACGGCCGGAAGTGCCGCACACCCTTGAACTGGTGTGAATCTGGCGAGAGGGTAATTTACGAGATTGATCTCGTAAATGAAGCAGAAGAGCGGGCAAGGCTTATTCAAGCAAATCTTAAAGCTGCTCAATCTAGGCAAAAGAGCTATGCGGATAAGAGACGTCATCCTATGGAATTTCAAGTTGGGGACCACGTATATCTCCGCGTATCTCCTATTAAGGGCATTCACCGATTCGGAGTGAAAGGAAAATTAGCTCCACGTTTTATCGGTCCCTTCGCCATCATTGAAAGGTGTGGACCCGTGGCATACCGTTTGAAGCTACCGGCAGCCCTAGCCGGAGTTCATAACGTCTTCAACATATCTCAGTTGCGGAAGTGTTTGAAAGTTCCAACGGAGATTCTCATGGGGGACATAGCAGATTTGAAGCCAGACCTCACTTATGTTGAACATCCAACCCGGATAATTGATGAAAAGACTCGCGAGACCAGAAACCGGACGCTGCAATTTTTCAAGGTGCTATGGGAAAATAACAAGTCGGATGAAGCTACATGGGAAAGCGAGGAATATTTACAACGCAATCATCCGGAGTTGTTAGAGTCTTATATTTAATAGTTGTCCTCTCCACATTGTCCTTAATCATGAATCTCGGGACGAGATTCTTTTTAAGGGGGAGGAATGTAAATGTCCCAAAACTTGTAAATGGAAAACTTGAGCTATGAATAAAGTTGAGTTTAAATACAAGAATGGGACCTGCAAAAACTTTTGTTTACTCATGAATGTGTTGGCATGTGCAATAAAACTTTGAATTCAGTTTGAACTAAGAGGGTCACTTCAAAAAGAACAAGGGCATTTCCAAAGGAGGAAATTCAAACTGTTGTTTAAGAAGTTGTATTTGCAATGGCCAACTGAATAATCAGAGGGCATCATTGAATTCTTCAGGTCCAAATTATGAGGAAGGCAAATTTTGGGCAAATTTGGAGGTGCTTTGATATGTATATCAAAGGGACTTGTAAATTTCATCAAAATTTGAATTCAAATTTGAAACTGAGGTAAAACTTGTCCAACGGCCAAATGGCTTTTGAATCTGAGCTCTTCCGGATTTAAATTTGCATTGTGCCAAATTTGGAGATCTTTTGGAAGAGAGGAGATGTGGGACCCAATTGTCATTGAGAGGGAAAAACTTAGTACAGAAGTATCTGTTCTCTGATCAGACTCACTCGAACCGACTGAGTTCAGTACACGCGCCACCGAGCTGCTCGGCAAACCGACGTCATGCTGTTCTCACGATCAGGGCGCCGAGTGGAGAAAAGATCATCGGGTGCACCCCCCCTCTCAGTGGATAAACACTCCCGGTCCTTTTTCTCTTCGTTGCACCGAGTCCCGTGACAGTTTCTGCCGCTCCGAGCTCCGGCGTCCCACCTTGTCGCCACGTCGCGACCCGAGTTTTGACACCCGGCCGAGAGCACATGAAGTGTCGCCCGCACCCCCTCGAGCTTCCTGGATAATTTCCCCGACGTGCCGTGGTCGATAACAAGTCGCCGAGCGCATTTCTTGCCAGAAAACGGACCTAGACGCCTCGACACCACAGCAAGCCCTTGCTGCGTTTCACGAGCAACTAAGCCCCGGTGAAGGTCAGTAATCATCCCCTCGTGCTGTCCCTCCAATTTGGTGCTATCTCGTGGGCGTAGCCGTCCGGAATTTGGTGTTTTCTCACCGGCAGGTTCTTCGGACCGGCGCACCAAAATCCAAAAATTAGCCTCCTATAGGTAGTCGTTTCCAGTTATGATCTACGGGCATGTTCTGTAGACTCCGACGGTCCTCCTCGTCCAACCGGTGCTTGTTTTCATCAACCTAGCCGTAGAACACCTTGTTTTTCACTACCGTCGGAAAATCCACCTCTGGCGCACGGTGGGGACCCATCTCGAGCCGTTTCCAATTGAGTTTAAACCAAAGCCGAGCACAACCATGAACCACTGATGCTGTAGGACCAAAGAACCGTTGGTTTGGGGCTCTGGAGTGGGCGCGCGACATCGCCGGAGGGAGAACCGAGCCGCCACACGTCGCCCAGTGGTTTAGAGCCATCGCCGGCCTCTGGTGAGCAGGGGGACGAGTTCCTCACGTCGAGAGCGAGGCTAGCGGTGAGTTACAACCCCTCAGTTCACCGGAAACGGGTGGTCCGAAGCAGCGCCGCCGCGCCGGCGAGGGGGGGGGGGCGAAGCGCGCGGGAAAAAGGTGGCGGGAGGAAGAAGAAGCTTCCGGCCCCACCCGTCAGTGACCGCTAGCAGTGAACTGGGATTTGCTGTGGCAAGTTGATCGTTTGTGACTACAGCCTGAGCAGCTGTGGACCACGGTGTGGCCGCATCAAGGGATTGACACCTGTGCTGGTCAGAGTTTAAACATTTCCCGATTCAATTTGAATTCCAAATTCAGTTCAAACTTTAGGACCTCATAACTTTTGCTAGGAAGCTCCAAATGTAGTGATTCCAATTGGGTTGGATTCAGGATGAAAAGCTCTATCCAAATATGCAACCTATTTGTATGAAAACCAATTGAAAATTCTGGAAAATTCTTTAAAGCTTTTCAGCAAAAGAATTTTAGAGGGAATTTGGTTCATCCAAAAATCCTCAAATTTTGTCAGAATATTCTTTAGGATGTTAGGAGACTCCTGTAGAAGTTTGAGCTCATTTGGAGTTGAGTTAGTTAGGGTAATTCTGATTTCAAGTTCTGCATTCAAATGAATACAGAAACATTTTCAGAGAATTTCCAAACCTTGGAAATTCAGTTCTGGGCATTCCTTAGCTCTAAAAATCCCAGGAAAATTCAAGCATGCTCCCTGAGCTATGTATGAAATTGTAGTTCACTTGAATTTGTATGAGAGTGCAAATTTATTCAGAATTAATTTCTTTTTGCCTAAATGCTTAGGGAATTGTTCTGAGTGATCTACTCATTGAAATATTCCAAATTTTGGTCCAGATGACTTTATTGTGACAAGGAACTCACACAAAAATTCCCAGCTCCATTGGAGCCCTGGATCAATAGTGTTCTATTCAACTTCATTAGGTTATCACCACCCAAGTGATGAACCCCACCTATCACTTGATCCTAGTACCTTAACCCAAACCCAAACCACTAGCACCAGTGTCATTTTAAATTCTTAAACAGAGTTCCAGTTTTAAACTTGTCTTTAGCACTTGTTAGCAAAAGTTTTACAATTAAACATATATGCATATTCATAACTTGTAGTGATTAAACATCGGAAAATGAAGAAGGAGTGAAGCTTGGATCAAGGAACAAGAAGGGCAGTGATTAAGATTCAAGTCATCAGCAACCAACTTCATAATCATCTGACTTTAGTCACCTGCAAAACCAAGGCAAGCCCCGGTTTGCACTTAAGTTGTTTTTAAAGTTTTCCCTTTGTTCACTACTATGGGTCTAAGTTTGTATGTGCATTAGGTCAAGGATGTTTACACTCCAAATGCATGACCAAATGATCCCAGGATTTAAGGGTAGAAAGGTTCACCGCTGTAGGATAATGCCATGCTAAATAGCTTAGGACATCCGGTAGAAGTCGAGTAGTTGGAATCTACTCGCGAGTTATAGACGGGATTACACGGGTGTAGTCGAAAATAAGGAAAACTAAAGTTTACATTTCTAAAGATGTACCAGGTTCACTGGATTGTAGAGGCATACCACATTGTCTTGTTAGACCTATGAGCCTGAGACGGCGCGACCGGTTCTACAGTCTAGTGTTCTGCGAACGGTGGCCACATACGACGTAATAAAGGACGCCAGAGTTGGGTCTTCAGAGGCGGGCGTCTGTGTCGAGTTATCCGGATAGTGTTTGATTCGAATCACCGTCCATCGCGGTTATTGATTACCGCTTGCTCCCTGTGCTGTGACGTAGTAATCAAGTTGTGTGGAAATAGTTTGCAAAGTTTTAAATGCTGTTATGATAAATGGAAATTGCATGAAAACCATGTTTGAAGTAGAGATAGAGCAAACTAAAGTTATTTTCCACCTTGGGACAGTTACATTGGAATGAAGTGTTTCTTGTTTGATTGTGGAGTTCCAATGTTGCTGGGCGCAAGGTCACTACTATTATGGCAGAAATCTGAAAGTTAAGGATGAACTCGTAGGCGAGTCTTTTCGCAAATTACAGGATTAGGTCTTAAGTTACCCTCATGTAGAGTTGCATGCTTTAGGAGAGACGGTTAAGTCTTGCTGAGCCTTTGTGCTCACTCTTGCTATATGAGTGGTTTTGCATGTTAATCCGACGCTATAAAGTAGGTTATCCGGTGAGGCTCGAGAACTTCCGAGTCATGTATCACCGGGAGAACCTAGCCGCTGCCAAGTCTTCGTGTTGCTAGCGAGAGGAGTCCACGGGCTGGATCTCTTCTCGGGTGCTTCGTAGTTATTCAACGTGAGCTGTTTACAGACTTCCGCTGTAGCTATTTTATGTAAATTATTTAAAAGAACATTTGTAAGCTTCCGCTTTGATTTATGTAATACATTGTTCCTTATATGTGTGCTGTTGGGTGCCGCATAACACGGCACCACCCATTGCGATTCCCGGGCAAGGTGCCCCGTCCCCGTGACTGAGCGGGACGGCAGGGGCCCTCTCACCAATCTGACAAAACTTTCTGTTACAAAGTTGTAACCCATCTCATAAACTTTTCATAACTACCTCATTTTATATTTTTGGATTTTTATGCAGGAAGTTATGCTCAATTTACAGAGAGTTACAGAGAGTGTTTGCTCTGCCCTGTTTTCTGGACAGTTTCAACTCTACTGCATTTTTCGATTAGTTAGAAGATGAAACACCTCTGAACCTCAACAGAAAAGTTGTAAAGATATTCCAAATCTTTCCAGAAATGTATCATATGATCCCAACCTCGAAATAACTCAACCTCTATCCTCTGATTAACTTCAGCCTTAATTTAGCTGAAAACATGGGACTCTGTCCTTAGTATCCTATAAGTTGAAAACTTGTTAACTTTGAATATCCTGATTAAGGGAAGGAGTTAAATCAAGTTTTAGTGCTCCTGGATTCAAACTTTCAAGTTTTACAATGAAGTTACTCATTTAATGGGGTGTGACGTCGATGTGTCACCAGATCATGTCGGTACTACGTCCTCACAAAGAAAAAACCTATACCGGACTTAGCCGGCTTTGTTAGTTCAGTGGCACTAAGCGTCTCTCGCACACGGATACTACACGTCTACCGTTTCGTGGTTAGACTACCTGCAGATAACTCACACAATCGTCAGACTCGGCTGCACACCGAGCCCGATACCCATACAGTTCGTACACCGGGCCATCATCACTCGCCCGGATGTTCTCAAGCCAAACATGCCTTGAGCTACGTGTTCATGTTACTGATCACGTGACGGGGTCTCCCAGATTGCACCACGCACGCCAGGGACAGACGTTGCTCGAATACCCCAAATGACATGAAGAGTCGTAGAGGATGTTAAAGCGGGTCTGGTTACCTGCCACCCGTGGGGCTCCACCCTTCAGCTTGTGCGCACTGGTGGACAGCACTTACGTGCACCCCCAAGACATAAAGCATCCTGAGATGCACGATTTTCTGACATAAGTAAATAGGTTAGTATGCCACTTTCTGTACACTAATAACATACTTATATGGGCTACTAACTCGTTCCTCACTGGATTTTTGAAAAAGATGACCTTTGTAGTGCGCTAAACCTCAAGCTAGCTCTGATGCCACACTGACACGACCCCATCGGCCTTGTCGAGCCAGGATCACGCTGAGGGGTGCTGCGTTGCACAGCACTGGATAACACACATCAAAGGTACAAAGCGGAAGCAAATTTTTATTACATAAACCAGTGTATGAACATTTTTACAACAAAATGTGTCCAGCCTACACTCACGGGCGTAGACCACACATCGAGTTCACGTTCAGCCCGTGAACGTATCCCCACTAGCACGCACCCACACTAACATGGCGGCGTGCACGACTCCCACTCGACGGGGTTCCCCTCCTGGGTTCCGTCTCCTCCTCGGGAGTCCCTTCCTCATAGAACCCTACAAAGCTTCAAACACAAGCAGTGAGCACGAAGGCTCAACAAGACTGACCCGTCTCTCCTATACATGGAACTTCTACATGAGGGTTGATAGGTTACATGAGGTAAAATAAGTTGCAAAGGACTCACCTAATTAGTGGAACCTTACTTTCAAGTTTTAGCAGCAGGTTGTGGAGACTTTACGCTAAGGCACATGAGAACGCTGCAATCAAACAAGAAACGCATTTCTCTCATGTAATTTGCCCAAAGTTGAAAAGAACTTTAGTTAGCTCTTGGCTACAGCATATGATTAACAATCAAAGTCCATCTTTCAATCAGCAACATTTTAACATGTATCTAGCCTGTTCTTTCTATTTCACGGTACAGTGTACAAGTGGTACTCACTGACTGCGAGGGACGGCGATTATAATCGATTTACACCTGCAGGGTTACCGAATAACCGGTCACGTACGCCCGTACTCAATGTTGCCTACAGCAACCATCACGGACGTCGTACGCAACCACCTTTCACCCGTTAGCAAAATATTGAACCGGTCCTATCGTCCCGAGCAAGAGGTATCTGCACGCGCATCTCAGTGCCACCAGCCGATTTACACCTCAAGCTCTCAACCAACCCTCTAAATGACAGGCAATGCCTCAATACCCAGCTACCCGAGTTACATTGGTTTTCCGGTTCCCATATAGCCAGTAGGTCTTCGGTACTGTTATAGCTTGTTCAACAGGCCCGCACACGGCTCGGTCCTCAATCGACACAATTGGAGCTATAGCACACAGGCCCCAAAGTCCTGCTGCCCTTACTCTCCACTCGGTCTCATTTTTATCGCCATGTGTTTCATTTGCTATCTCTACCCGAGCGATTGTAACACCCCAAAATCCTGTCAAGAGGGGAATTTAAAAATTTTTGGACGTATTGCATGTGTTACAAAAATTCAAATTCAAACTGGAATTCAAATTAAACTCAAAACATAAATGAAAAAGAAAAAGAAAAAGAAAAAACAAACCTCCCCGGCCAGTGGGCCGAAACCCACCAGCCGGCCCACGAACCCCCGCGCCAGCCCGCAGCCGCGCGCCCCCCCTCTTTCCCACTGACACACGGGGCCCGCCAACCGTTCTTCCTCCTCGCGCTCGCGCCCGCGCTCGGCCGGACTCTTCTCACCCACGAATCGAAACCGCCCCGGATCCTCTCGTATCCCAGCCGAATTTCGTTCGTGGACGATGCAAACTTGATCACAACCGAACGCCGCCCTCCCCATCTATAAAAACCCTGGCATCGTCCCGTTTTCCCCATGAACCGCCGATTTTACTTCCGGTGAGAACCCGAGCTTCTCCGGCGAATTCTGCTCGATCTACGCCCGGGAATTCTGATCTAACTCGCTGGTCTTGATCCACCGCCTCCGGGGAACCTTGCAGGTGCAGAAAACTCAGTGATTTGGGGTTCAAACACAGCGCCGACGAGCCTCTTCGTGAATTCACCTCGGACCTCGTCGCCGACCGCTTTTCGGGACCTCCGAGCTCAAGAAAACCCCCGAGGTGAGATCCCCGACCTCCCCTCCACCGATCTATGCCATAAAATCACACTTCTAGGAAGAATTGACGAAGATCCGAAACTTTCCGGCGAGATCGCCGCCGGGCAGCGCCGCCCGCGCTCGATCAGAGGGACGTGGCCGCTTGTGCGCCGTCTGTTTTAAATCGCACGATAGAATTAAAATCCCGCGTACCGGTTCGACGTTATAATCTCAGCCGTCTGTTTTAAATCGGACGGTCCACGTCAGCCCGCGTTATAAAGACTGGAATTCTTACGCGCTACCCCCTGGGGTTCTCGGAAAATAAGAGCTAGCCCCGGAAACTTCTGATCTAGCCCCTGGAACTTCAGAAAATCATGTAAATTCATTTAAAAATCAGTTTTAGCCCCTGGACTTAATAAAAATTAGGAAAAACCCCTCTGTTAAGTGTAGATAGACCCCTGGAGATTCTTAAAATAATATAATGGACCCTGTGGTGGGGTGAGTTTACTTTTTTAACCCTATTTGATATTAAAGTTAGGAATTTGAATATGTGGCTAGTATTTAAAATTTAAAAGGTGGGACAAACATATTGTCAAATTCAAATTAAAAACTTTCCCAGTACTTCGAAAACCTGGGAGTGAGATAAAAATAGATTTTTGGCTGAAATGAATCTGTTTAATTGATTATTCACATTTATTAGTTATAGGGACACATTTTTAAGTATAGAATAATTCTGAAAATTAGTAAAATAAATGTAAAATAGTTTACATCAGAGGAGAAGTTTAAAAATATATTATTACATATTTTAGACCCAAAACCTCTTCTGTTCAGATGAGGTGTCTTACTATTTTTATAATAAAGTTCACATTTAGGTATAGGAAATAAATCTGAAAATATAGCAAACTAGGTATGAATAACTAGGAAATGATAAACGAAGTTCCAAAAATCCAAAGAATTCAGTTTAGGGTTGGTAGAAGGACTGAAGACACATATGGAGTAGGGAAATACCTTTCATGCATACTTGGTAGCTAAAAGGTGTAGTAATTGAATATAAGGAATTTATTTAAATTGGAAACTCATATATATAGTATGCAAGCATAAATATGAATACAGAAGTAGAAATCATATACACATGTTTAAAAGTGCATGTAAGCCAAAAATCAACACACATAGAGTAACCACAACACATAGAATTGTGAATGGCTTTCATAAATGTGAATGTGTGGTTTGTATGAAGTGGAAGTGTGAACTATGTCTTATGGATTGTTGTTTTTCTTTTGCTATGTGTGATGGTATGATGTAGAACCTGCTCCAGAGCAAGTTCTCCCTTTCCAAGATCAGGACTACCCATTCCAAGAGCAGCAGGAAGGAGGCAAGTGTCCTTGACCACTTTGATCCCATACTACGATGTGTAGATAGAATTATTTGCATTGTCAATTGAAAAGATGAAACCCATGCTAGGATGTTTCCCTAGAATTGCATTACCTTGTTTTCTTGTAGCTTGGGTTGGGATTTATTTTATCATGTCATTTATTTACATGCTTATGCTTAGCCATGCTTTGAATGGGATATTTGGGATATGAGATCATCAGTTTATTTTACCATACTCTTGAATGAGATATTAGGAGTTATGTAGAGGTAGGGATCAAGGCAAGTTGGATGTTTTGGTTGGTGCTGGGTGCATGAGACTCGGGTTTGTGTTTAGTACTTGCTTGGATCCTAAGGACCGGTTCATGGAGCATGTAACCTGGCTTTACCGTGCCAACCACATGCTGAGATGGGGCAGCTTGGCCAATTAATTAGGTGTATCCCTGACGTAGTATGGGTGTGTTGGATGGTGCGTTAAATAGGTGTCAGCTGGACTACCATATGAACCGCAAGGCTCAAGAGGGGGCCACTGCAGCGGGGTTGGAGCCTCTTGTATGCTGTTAGGGGTGAAACCTCTGTGGGCCCACGCTCGTCAGGAATCCCTTTGTAAAGGCTTCGTAGTGATCTCCTGGCTACACACCTGGGAAGTGTGAATGTGGTTCATAGCCACTGGCATAATGGAGGTTCTTTTAGTCCACCCGGCAACGGGGGATGAAATCACTACATTTGGGTACAGTGGTGCAAACTCTGCAGAGTCAAAACTATCATGACAGCCGTGCTCACGGTCAAGAGCAGCTTGGACTTATTCATGATTAGAGGATTGATGGCCTTGGAAGTTGAGGATGTTAAGCGGGGAGCTTAACATTGGATTTTGAGGTTATGGTTATTTGATTATGATGATGGGATGGGAGATTGGGACCATTTCACCTATGTAGTAATGTAGGTGCTTAATAAGCTAAGGTGATAGGTACTAATTGCGTAGTGCTTTAACCATAAGTTCAACCTCTCCTTGCTCTAGCCATGCATGACATAACTTTCCCACACTTGCTGAGTCCCATCGGTACTCAACCTTGCATACTTGTTGGTTTATATTGCTGCTCAGGTCAATATAATGAGGTGGTGTATAATGATCAAGACTTTGGACCCGAAGAAGGTTTCTAGGTTCATGGAGTCCCCCGGGCAACGCCTGTGACAGAGCCCACAAGAATAATTATTCCGCTGCTAGTTTATTTACTAGTGATGAACTTATTATTGTCCATCAAGACATTTGCTATGAAAGACTTATTTATATTCGACACCTGGCTTGTAATAAATGATGCTTCACTATTTGTCATCACATGTATGAGAAAATGATCCTAGCATACATGTGATATTCACTTGGTTGTTCTTCGGAAAAACCGGGTGTGACAGAAGTGGTATCAGTGCCAAGGTTGCCCGTAGGAACGTGGACCTAGGTAGAAATGGATGTATTTAAGGGCCCTATTTTCTTAAAAACTATTTTACAAGGTGTGTGTTGAAAAGTGTTATTTAATGGAGTCACTTTCTTCATCTTACCCCAACTTTCATTCAAAATAGGACTTTTGTTTAAAAGTTTATCTAACCTAAGTTTAAATGCTTTCTGTTTTAGATGGTTTGCATGATTCGCACCGCTCGCAAGTCCACAGGAGGGAGAGTTCCCGTAGTTGCCCTTGCCCAAAGGGAGGAGAGCCGTCCGGTGACGTACCTTTCCTACGGATTGGCAGTAGAAGGCTTGTTGCGCCGTCTTCGACGTATGCTCCAAGCCGCCGGCAATACGGGCAAGCTAATCATAAACTATAGCTCCACCAGGACCATCCGTGAGAAGAGGGAAGAATGGAGTTCAGAGATGAGGATTATCCACGAAAATCAGCTGCTCAAGATCCACCACTCTCCAGCTTGTCGAGCGACACAGGTCGATGCGTAGAAGGATGTCACCTGGGAGGCCATCACCTGCCAGAGTCACATCTATCGTCGACAACTGGACAGCACTGAGTACATGTATGTCCTCCAGCGCGAGAGTGGTACAACGGAGTATAAGTACCCGCCGTTGCATCAAGGGACTTCCCATGAGCACATGGACTTGTGCTTGGAGGATGCTGCTATGCTCAGCACTCGACTGCAGGAGTGTCAGCAAGAGCTTCAGGATGTTCGGGACACCCTGAAGGAAACGGAGGCGTTGCTACGAGCCTGCTTGAGGGCGAGAGAAAGAGGAGATGGGAATGAACTGTGTGTCACCGTGAATGATACATGGACTCCTGACTCCCCAGATCGCCGGGCGATCAGGCGTCGTCGCACTTCTCCACCAGCAGCCTCCTCACCCAAAGCGGAGTCAGAAGGCAGCCACAATAATGAGGAAGATCCCGAGGAGCCAGCTCAGTGATACGAGTAGTATAGAGTTTTTCCCTTAGTTAGCAAGATGTCGAATAGTCGAGTCGTTACGTTAGTTAATGGTGTGTTAATGCTTGGTGTGTGACGTGAGTTGTGGAAGCCATGAGCAATTGTCCACAGCCTCGTCTTCAGATTGTTTTTCTTTGGTGTGTGAACCCACATGAAATAATAGTGCATTTATTTTTGTGTGAGATATGAACCCTCAGAAAAGTATAACAAAGCTTCAACACTTCAAAGTACAAACAAGTGAAAGTAGTGAGATAATACGTAATACTTTAAATTAACATTTGGTTGATCATGCTAGATGGCCGGAAGAGGAAAAGGTCGTGCTGCCAACCCCGCCAACAACAACGATGAGGCCTGCAACCCTCATCTTTCTGGAGGCCAAGACGGGGGTGATCGCCGTGAAGGAGTTGATCCCCTCCACCAAATGCTTGAGAATCAAAATCAGCTCATCCAGAACTTGACTCAAGTGGTGGCCAACTAGCATCAAGTTCCACCTCCACAAGCTGCACCACGCCAACCAAGGTTGAGTGAGTTTCTAGGAACTCAACCTCCAAAGTGTGCAAGTGCTGCTGAACCTCTGGAGGCAGATGATTGGCTAAAGTCCATTGAAAGCAAGATGAGGATCATACAGTGCCAAGGGTATGAGAGGGTGCTGTTTGCCTCTCATCAATTGCATGGACCTGCTGCTGATTGGTGGACCGCCTACGTGGCCGCCCATCATGACCCTAAGAACATCACTTGGGAAGAGTTCAAGCGTAGCTTCCGCAACCATTACGTACCAAGGGGTGAACTCAAAAACAAGAGGAAGGAGTTTTTGGGGTTGCAGCAAGGTAACATGACTGTGAGGGAATACCTCACTAAATTTACTCAACTCTCCCGTTACGCCCCACAGGACATAGAGACTGATGAGCAGAAACAAGATTGTTTCGTGGAAGGACTTACCGCAGAAATGCAGTGTGCAATGTCCTCCAATGAGTATGAAAGCTTCCAAAAGATGGTGGACAGAGCGTTTGTGGTAGAAAGGAAGCTGAAGTCCTTGGAAAATGAGAACAAGAGGAAGGCCGGATGGTCACATCAAGCCTCGGGTAGCAACACCCACCCACGTCTGATGCAGCAAACCGCAGGGCAGACGAGCCGTGCTGCGGTACCCTACTCAGCACCGAGAGGGTACAACCCGAACTTCAGGCCTCCGACAGCACCAGCACCACCACAACGTCAGTTTGTACACCAGCCTCGCCCTACATATCAACCTCGACCAGCAGTGCAAGGACCCCCAAACCAACCCCAAGACAACAAAGGCCAGGCACCTAAAGTTGGAGTGCAATGTTTTAACTGTGGTGAAGTGGGGCACTACGCCCATAAGTGCCCAAAGAAGAAGCTCGCACAGCCGCAACAGCAGAATGTAATGCGAGGACGGGTGAACCACGTGACCATGGAGGAAGCACAAGAGGCACCTGACGTGGTAGTTGGTAAGTTTCCTGCCAATTTACACATTGCAACCCTGCTGTTTGATTCTGGTGCTACCCACTCGTTCATTGCTCAAGGGTTTGTTAAGAAGCATGATCTAGCAACAACACAAATGAACCATATGCTAGTAGTAAACTCTCCAGATGGAGAAATAAGGACAAGACAAGTGTGTCCCAAGGTGAATCTAGACATTAATGGGGTGGTATTTACTGCCAACCTCATAGTGATAGATTCCCAAGGGATTGATATTATTTTGGGCATGGACTGGTTGACAAAACATAAGGGAATCATCCATTGTTCGACCAGAACGGTGGAACTAACGCACCCTAGTGGCACAAAAGTAAAGTTTATAACAATACAAGAGCCTAGAAGGGACGTTAAAATAAATCAAGTTGAGGTGAAAGTGGAGGAGATCAGGACCATCAGGGAATATCCCGATGTTTTTCCGGAGGAGTTGCCAGGTATGCCTCCTGATCGTGAAGTGGAATTCGCAATTGAGCTAGTGCCTGGAACAGCCCCGATATACAAAAGGCCTTATCGGATGGACTCCAAGCAGCTGGGAGAACTCAAGGATCATTTGACGGAATTGACGGAGAAGGGGTATATTCTTCATAGTTCCTCACCTTGGGGAGCCCCGGTTATATTTGTGCCCAAGAAGGAAGGAACCCAAAGGTTATGTGTGGACTACCGTGCCTTGAATGAGGTAACCATCAAGAATAAGTACCCATTACCCTGCATTGAAGACTTGTTTGATCAGTTGAGGGGAGCTTGTGTGTTCTCGAAAATTGATCTCAGGTCGGGATACCACCAACTTAAGATAAGGCAAGCCGATATTCCAAAGACAACTTTCGTATCTCGGTACGGACTGTATAAATACACCGTCATGCCTTTGGGGCTAACTAATGCCCCGGCATACTTCATGTACCTCATGAACAAGGTATTCATGGAATATCTGGACAAATTTGTGGTGGTTTTCATAGATGACATTCTCGTCTTCTCCAAAGATGAAGAAGAACATGAGAAACATCTAAGGTTGGTGTTGCAGAGGCTGAGAGAACACCAACTATATGCCAAGTTGAGCAAGTGTGAGTTTTGGCTGAAGAGGGTTCCCTTCTTAGGACATATAATCTCGGAGGGAGGAATCTCCGTAGATCCCGCCAAAATTGAGGATATACAGAAGTGGAAGACCCCTGAAAATGTCGGGGAAGTTCGAAGCTTCTTGGGATTGGCTGGGTATTATCGACGGTTTATCGAGGGTTTCTCCAAGATCTCGAGACCCCTCACCAAACTGTTGGAGAAGGGAATCACATTCACATGGACGCCACAGTGCGAGACGAGTTTTTAGGAGTTAAAGAAAAGATTGACAACGGCCCCAGTGCTGGTTATGCAAGATATGCAGAAGAACTTTACGGTGTACTGCGATGCCTCTGGAAATGGGTTGGGATGTGTTCTCATGCAAGAAGGGCATGTCGTGGCTTATGCATCCCGACAGCTTCGGAAGCACGAGAAGAACTATCCTACACATGACCTAGAACTAGCCGCAGTGGTACACACGTTGAAAATTTGGCGACACTACTTGATGGGGAAGAGGACAGAGATATATAGGGATCATAAGAGTTTGAAGTACATTTTCACATAGCCAGATCTCAATCTCAGACAAAGGAGATGGTTAGAGCTAATCAATGACTTTGATGTGGGCAACAACTATCATCCTGGGAAAGCAAACATCGTGGCAGATGCTTTAAGTCGCAAAGTGCAGGTCAATAAGTTGAGCTTGAAGGACATGCCTGCAGAATTGAAGGGCAAGGTTATAAGACTCAATCTGTGCCTGGTGAATAGTGGTGAAGCCATCGCCATGGAAGTGGACTCCACACTAGAACGAGACATACGCGAGGGTCAAAAGAATGACGAGAAGATACAAGAAATCAGGCAACTCATCAAGGAAAATAAAGCCCCTGGTTTCAGTGAGGATGAACAGGGAACGGTGTGGCACGGGAAAAGAATTTGTGTGCCAGAAGTAAAGAAGATCCGTGAATTGATTTTGAAGGAGGCTCACGATTCTGACTATTCCATTCATCCTGGGAGTACGAAGATGTACCAGGACCTCAAGAGCAGTTATTGGTGGTATGGCATGAAGCGAGATGTCGCGGAACATGTTGCCCTATGTGACACATGTCAGTTGGTAAAAGCAGAACATCAACGACCCGCGGGATTATTGCAACCACTCAAAGTGTCTGAATGGAAATGGGAAGAAATCAGCATGGATTTCATAGTGGGATTGCCTAGGACCCAATCAGGATATGATTCAATATGGGTCATCATTGAAAGGCTAACCAAGGTAGCTCATTTCATCCCCGTGAAAGAAAGCTACATCGGATCAAAATTGGCAGAGTTGTACATGTCAAGGATCGTGTGCTACCATGGAGTGCCGAAGAAGATACTGTCAGATCGAGGGACACAGTTCACCTCGAGGTTCTGGCAGAAGTTGCACGAAACCATGGGAACCCATCTGAACTTTAGTTCTGCCTATCATCCCCAAACTGACGGGCAGACGGAAAGAACCAATCAGATACTTGAGGATATGCTGAGGGCATGTGCACTCAAAAACAATCGGAGTTGTTAAAAGAACTTACCGTATGCGGAATTCTCCTATAACAACAGCTATCAGGCTAGTATGAAGATGTCACCGTTTGAAGCTTTGTATGGGAGGAAGTGCAGAACTCCCCTATTTTGGAACCAAACGGGGGAAAGTAAAGTGTTTGGTCCCGAAGTACTACAAGAAGCCGAGGAGAAAGTGAGGGAAATTCGCAACAACTTGAGGATAGCACAGACACGCCAAAAGAGCTATGCCGATGTACGAAGAAGAGAGCTCGTTTTCAACGTGGGAGACTATGTCTATCTCAAGGTGTCCCCTATCCGAGGACTTCGTCGGTTCAAGGTGAAGGGGAAGCTGTCACCTCGATACATCGGACCCTTTCAAGTTCTGGAAAGGAAAGGCGAAGTGGCGTATCAACTAGAGTTACCGGCTCGTCTATCGTATGTGCACGATGTATTCCATGTGTCACAGCTCAAGAAATGTCCGAGAACGCCTGAAGAGGTGTTACCCATGAATGAGGTTGACGTAGCTGGGGATCTGTCTTATGTCGAGCAACCATTCAAGATTTTGGAGACAATGGAACGCCTCACAAGAAATAAAAGAATCCGGATGTGCAAGGTGCAGTGGAAGCATCACTCAGAAGAGGAAGCCACCTGGGAGCGAGAAGATGAGCTTAAGGCACAATTTCCGGAATTGTTTTCTTAGAAACACCAATCTCGAGGACGAGATTTTTTTTAAGGGGGGTAGAGCTGTAACACCCCAAAATCCTGTCAAGAGGGGAATTTAAAAATTTTTGGACGTATTGCATGTGTTGCAAAAATTCAAATTCAAACTGGAATTCAAATTAAACTCAAAACAGAAATGAAAAAGAAAAAGAAAAAGAAAAAAACAAACCTCCCCGGCCAGTGGGCCGAAACCCACCAGCCGGCCCACTAACCCCTGCACCAGCCCGCAGCCGCGCGCCCCCCCTCTTTCCCACTGACACGCGGGGCCCGCCAACCCTTCTTCCTCCTCGCGCTCGCGCCCGCGCTCGGCCGGACTCTTCTCACCCCCGAATCGAGACCGCCCCAGATCCTCGCGTATCCCAACCGAATTTTGTTCGTGGACGATGCAAACTCAATCACAACCGAACTACGCCCTCCCCCGTCTATAAAAACACCGGCATCGTCCCGTTTTTCCCCACGAACCGCCGATTTTCCTTCCGGTGAGAACCTGAGCTTCTCCGGCGAATTCTGCTCGATCTACGCCCGGGAATTCTGATCTAACTCGCTGGTCTTGATCCACCGCCTCCGAGGAACCTTGCAGGTGCAGAAAACTCGGTGATTTGCGGTTCAAACACAGCACCGACGAGCCTCACCGTGAATTCACCTCGGACCTCGTCGCTGATCGCTTTTCGGGACCTCCGAGCTCAAGAAAACCCCCGAGGTGAGATCCCCGATCTCCCCTGTACCGATCTATGCCATAAAATCACAGTTCTAGGAAGAATTGACGAAGATCCGAAACTTTCCGGCGAGATCGCCGCCTCCCGCCGCCGTGCGCCACCGGGCAGCGCCGCCCGCGCTCGATTAGAGCGACGTGGCCGCTTGTGCGCCGTCTATTTTAAATCGCACGGTAGAATTTAAATCCCCGCGTACCGGTTCGACGTGATAATCTCAACCGTCTGTTTTAAATTGGATGGTCCACGTCAGCCCCGGGTTATAAAGACTGGAATTCTTACGCGCTACCCCCTGGGGTTCTCAGAAAATAAGAGCTAGCCCTGGAAACTTCTGATCTAGCCCCTGGAACTTCAGAAAATCATGTAAATTCATTTAAAAATCAGTTTTAGCCCCTGGACTTAATAAAAATTAGCAAAAACCCCTCTGTTAAGTGTAGATAGACCCCTGGAGATTCTTAAAATAATATAATGGACCCTGTGGTGGGGTGGGTTTACTTTTTTAACCCTATTTGATATTAAAGTTAGGAATTTGAATATGTGGCTAGTATTTAAAATTTAAAAGGTGGGACAAACATATTGTCAAATTCAAATTAAAAACTTTCCCAGTACTTAGAAAACCTGGGAGTGAGATAAAAATAGATTTTTGGCTGAAATGAATCTGTTTAATTGATTATTCACATTTATTAGTTATAGGGACACATTTTTAAGTAGAGAATAATTCTGAAAATTAGTAAAATAAATGTAAAATAGTTTACATCAGAGGAGAAGTTTAAAAATATATTATTACATATTTTAGACCCAAAACCTATTCTGTTCAGATGAGCTGTCTTACTATTTTTATAATAAAGTTCACATTTAGGTATAGGAAATAAATCTGAAAATATAGCAAAGTAGGTATGAATAACTAGAAAATGATAAATGAAGTTTCCAAAAATCCAAAGAATTCAGTTTAGGGTTGGTAGAAGGACTGAATACACATATGGAGTAGGGAAATACCATTCATGCATACTTGGTAGCTAAAAGGTGTAGTTATTGAGTATAAGGAATTTATTTAAATTGGAAACTCATATATATAGTATGCAAGCATAAATATGAATACAAAAGTAGAAATCATATACACATGTTTAAAAGTGCATGTAAGCCAATAATCAACACACATAGAGTAACCACAACACGTAGAATTGTGAATGGCTTTCATAAATGTGAATGTGTGGTTTGTATGAAGTGGAAGTGTGAACTATGTCTTATGGATTGTTGTTTTTCTTTTGCTATGTGTGATGGTATGATGTAGAACCTGCTCCAGAGCAAGTTCTCCCTTTCCAAGATCAGGACTACCCATTCCAAGAGCAGCAGGAAGGAGGCAAGTGTCCTTGACCACTTTGATCCCATACTAGGATGTGTAGATAGAATTATTTGCATTGTCAATTGAAAAGATGAAACCCATGCTAGGATGTTTCCCTAGAATTGCATTACCTTGTTTTCTTGTAGCTTGGGTTGGGATTTATTTTATCATGTCATTTATTTACATGCTTATGCTTAGCCATGCTTAGAATGGGATATTTGGGATATGAGATCATCAGTTTATTTTACCATACTCTTGAATGAGATATTAGGAGTTATGTAGAGGTAGGGATCAAGGCAAGTTGGATGTTTTGGTTGGTGCTGGGTGCACGAGACTCGGGTTTGTGTTTAGTACTTGTCTAGATCCTAAGGATCGGTTCATGGAGCATGTAACCTGGCTTTACCGTGCCAACCACATGCTGAGATGGGGCAGCTTGGCAAATTAATTAGGTGTATCCCCGACGTAGTATGGGTGTGTTGGATGGTGCGGGGAATAGGTGTCAGCTGGACTACCATATGAACCGCAAGGCTCAAGAGGGGGCCACTGCAGCGGGGTTGGAGCCTCTTGTATGCTGTTAGGGGTGAAACCTCAGTGGGCCCACGCTCGTCGGGAATCCCTTTGTAAAGGCTTCGTAGTGATCTCCTGGCTACACACCTGGGAAGTGTGAATGTGGTTCGTAGCCACTGGCATAATGGAGGTTCTTTTAGTCCACCCGGCAATGGGGGATGAAATCACTACATGTGGGTACAGTGGTGCAAACTCTGCAGAGTCAAAACTGTCATGACAGCCGTGCTCACGGTCAAGAGCAGCTTGGACTTATTCATGATTAGAGGATTGATGGACTTGGAAGTTGAGGATGTTAAGCGGGGAGCTTAACATTGGATTTTGAGGTTATGGTTATTTGATTATGATGATGGGATGGGAGATTGGGACCATTTCACCTATGTAGTAATGTAGGTGCTTAATAAGCTCAGGTGATAGGTACTAATTGCGTAGTGCTTTAACCATGAGTTCAACCTCTCCTTGCTCTAGCCATGCATGACATAACTTTCCCACACTTGCTGAGTCCCATCGGTACTCAACCTTGCATATTTATTGGTTTATATTGCTGCTCAGGTCAATATAATGAGGTGGTGTATAATGATCAAGACTTTGGACCCGAAGAAGGTTTCTAGGTTCATGGAGTCCCCCGGGCAACGCCTGTGACGGAGCCCACAAGAATAATTATTCCGCTGCTAGTTTATTTACTTGTGATGAATTTATTATTGTCCATCGAGACATTTGCTATGTAAGACTTATTTATATTCGACACCTGGCTTGTAATAAATGATGCTTCACTATTTGTCATCACATGTATGAGAAAATGATCCTGGCATACATGTGATATTCACTTGGTTGTTCTTCGGAAAAACCGGGTGTGACAGCGATGTGCCTCTAGCCTATTCTCGTGAGTAGTTCCAACTACTCGACTTGTACCGAATGCTACTCTACCTTTAGCATTGCAGTGGCTAACGAGGTTTTCAATCCTAATCCCAACCCATGGTTTTCTTGGCTATGCATTTGGGTTTCAAACAAGACTCTAATGCAAGAATTTAAGTGGTACTCAAAGGAAGTTCTCAAAACAGTAATAATTTGTAAGAGGGTTAATGCAAACCGGAGCTTGCCTTGCTGCTCTTGGTTGTAGGCTAGCTGCTCTTTCGGAGTGACGAGGTGTAAGACTTCGGGTTCCTCCTCAACCTTAGCGACTACATGAGGTAATAAGTATATGTATCAATTTAAATGCATTTGAATGAATTAAACTTGTAAAGACTATAAGTCTTACTAGACAGACACAATGACTCTGAAATTTTTACTGTGGTTTGGTTACAACCTAAACAGAGACTTGGCCAAGTTTTAGTTGCAGTAAAGCTCGTTTGAGCTCTCCATAAATAATTATGTACTTGACCTTAATTGGAGCTTCTAGGGTGTTCTGTGGATTTTCATGAAGTAATCCATGACTTTCTGAAAACTAGATTTTCAGAGGGTTCTAATGGAGTTGGTCTCACTTAATTTGAAGGTTCCTAGCCTAAGATATGAGCTAAACAATTTCAGAGAATTTTCTGAAAATGTTTCTGGACATTTTCTATTTTCTCTGGAACAGTTTTATTAATAACACCATTAGGTGGACCAAATGAGATCAAATGTATCTGAAATTTTTATGATAGCTCAGGGATATTTTGGTGAACCTCCCAGTAAAATTTCAGAATTTTACTACAATGGGTTCTCCAGTTAAAATTCTAACCAGTTCAAAATTTGAAGGATTAATTCTGGAGAAATAGGGGTTTTCATGAAGTGAAACTTGATTTGCTGGAAATTACTCAGAGAGCTGAATCCAACAAAATTTTGTTCACTAGATTTGGAGTTTGCTATCCAAAGTTATGAGGATTTTAAGTTCAAACAAAATCTGAAAATTGGTAAAAATTCAAACTGTTGCGCGTGGGTCTCAGGGTTACGTGTCAGCTCCTCATTGGATGACAAACGTGGCTACTGAGTCATCTGCGCGCAGCCGCACCCGATCCGCGCCCCAGCAGATCCCAGTTTTAAATTTCCACCGCTGACAGCCGGGACCCACCGGCTTCTTCTTCCTCTGGCTGGTTTTCGCGCGCCCGCACGCTCAGCTCGCCGGAGCTAACTGCTGCTCGCCGGTTCGCCGGTTCTGGCCACCGATCGAGCTGAAGTTCGCCGCCAGGGGGTTTGCAACATTAAGGAACACGGTGGTGGGGTTATTTAGGGCTGCCGGTGAACGAAAGATGGCCAGCGACGTGTGGCGGCTTCGGTTGAGCTTTGGCAGTGTTGGCCGGGGTTCGCAGCCCATCAAAAGCTCGACCGACTAGCTCCACAGCACCAGGGCAAGACCAGGAAGCTCGGCGCAACCTCAAACTAGCTCGGGAGTAGCTGCAAATACGGTCTCACTGTGCGACCGAATGAGTCCGCGAAGAACACCCTCGGAAAAGCTTGGATTACGTCGCCCGGAGGGGTTTTCATGCAACGGATGCAAAAAAGGATTTTGATCGCCGGCTAGTATAGCTGCTACATGCAAGATTTGAGGACCTATGGAGAATCAGAGAGGGAGAATTTGCAGAAATCGTGCAGATCCAGTTGTCTGCATCGAGGGGTTCATCCGCCCTTGAGAGTACTGGGGGATGAGTAGCTAGAATGTCTGAGTAGGAGCTCTGTTGATGCTCCTCACGATCTTGACGCCTCTCTGGTCGAGACGTATTCACAATGAGGGTTTGCAGCAACTCCGTGTGCTGCTGATGAGAGCACGCCATCGCTGCCACAATGTCAGCCAAAGTAACCGTTGGCGGTGGCAGTGGCGGTTGTTGCTGTTGCTGCTGCTGCTGTTGCTGCCCCGAGGAGTCCTCGGGAGGTTATTGGGAGGTCTCTCCCCCCTGACTGGAACTCCCAACCTCTGGGTTGACACGAGTGCAAGTCATTCTAAAATTCAAAACAGCAGCGATCAGCACATGTCATACTAAAAAAAATTCTATATGCCACAGTAGGTATTGAAGTGACGCATGAATAATTTGCACAACATTCACATATATTGATAAAGTATAAACTTTATACAAGATACATTAGTCTCGGATCCCCGAGAAGTCGTGCTCATGTCGTCACTACCTATACATGCATTACTGTCTACACGACATGTCATCGATTACGAAAGTTTGGATTACATCACCCTTGCTGCCCTACTTGGCAACGGTAACCACCTACTCGGAGTAGAACTCGACCTGCAAAATGTAAAACTTGAGCTATGAATAAAGTTGAGTTTAAATACAAGAAATAGGACCTGCAAAAACTTTTGTTTACTCATGAAAGTGTTGGCATGTGCAATAAAACATTGAATTCAGTTTGAACTTAGAGGGTCACTTCAAAAAGAAGAAGGGCATTTCCAAAAGAGGAAATTCAAACTGTTGTTTAAGATGTTGTATTTGCAATGGCCAACTGAAGAATCAGAGGGCATCATTGAATTATTAAGATCAAAATTATGAGGAAGGCAAATTTTGGGCAAATTTGGAGGTGCTTTTATATGTATATCAAAGGGACTTGTAAATTTCATCCAAATTTGAATTCAAAATTGAAACTGAGGTAAAACTTGTCCAACGGCCAAATGGCTTTTGAATCTGACCTCTTCAGGATTTAAATTTTCATTGTGCCAAATTTGGAGATCTTTTGGAAGAGAGGAGCTGTGGGACCCAATTGTCATTGAGAGGGAAAAACTTAGCACAGAAGTATCTGTTCTCTAATCAGACTCACTCGAACCGACTGAGTTCAGTACGCGCGCCACCGAGCTTCTCGGCAAACCGACGTCCCGCTGGTCTCACGATCAGGGCGCCGAGTGGAGAAAAGATCATCGGGTGCACCCCCACCCTCTCAGTGGATAGACACTCCCGGTCCTTTCTATCTTTGTTGCACCGAGTCCCGCGACAGTTTCTGCCGCACCGAGCTCCGGCGTCCCGCCTTGTCACCACGGCGCGACCCGAGTTTTGACGCCCGGCCGAGAGCACAGGAAGCGTCGCCCGCGCCCCCTCGAGCTTCCTGGATCGTTTCCCCGACGTGACGTGGTCGATAACAAGTCGCCGAGCACATTTCTTGCCGGAAAACGGACCTAGACGCCTCGACACCACAGCAAGCCCTTGCTGCGTTTCACGAGCAACTAAGCCCCGGTGAAGGTCAGTAATCATCCCCTCGTGCTGTCCCTCCAATTTGGTGCTATCTCGTGGGCGTAGCCGGCCAGAATTTGGTGTTCTCTCACCGGCGGGTTTTTCGGACCGCCATGCCAAAATCCGAAAATTAGCCTCCTATAGTTAGTCGTTTCCAGTTATGATCCACGGGCATGTTCTGTAGACTCCGACGGTCCTCCTCGTCCAACCGGTGCTTGTTTTCATGAACCCTAGCCGTAGAACACCGTGTTTTTCACTACCGTCGGAAAATCCACCTCGGGCGCACGGTGGGGACCCATCTCGAGCCGTTTCCGATCGAGTTTGAACCAATGCCGAGCACAACCACGAACCACTGATGCTGTAGGACCAAAGAACCGTTGGTTTGGGGCTCTGGAGTGGGCGCGCGACATTGTCGGAGGGAGAACCGAACTGCCACACGTCGCCCTGTGGTTTAGAGCCATCGCCGGCCTCTGGTGAGCAGGGGGACAAGTTCCTCACGTTGAGAGCGAGGCTAGCGGTGAGTTACAGCCCCTCAGTTCACCGGAAAGGGGAGGTCCAAAGCAGCGCCGCCGCGCCGGCAAGGGGGGGGCGAAGCGCGCGGGAAAAAGGGGGCGGGAGGAAGAAGAAGCTTCCGGCCCCACCCATAAGTGACCGCTAGCAGTGAACTGGGATTTGCTGTGGAAAGTTGATCATTTTTTACTACAGCCTGAGCAGCTGTGGACCACGGTGTGGCCGCAGCAAGGGATTGACACGTGTGCCGGTCAGAGTTTAAACATTTCCCGATTCAATTTGAATTCCAAATTCAGTTCAAACTTTAGGACCTCATAACTTTTGCTAGGAAGCTCCAAATGTAGTGATTCGAATTGGGTTGGATTCAGGGTGAAAAGCTCTATCCAAATATGCAACCTAATTTGTATGAAAACAAATATAAAATTATGGAAAATTCTTTAAATCTTTTCAGCAATAGAGGGAATTTGGTTCATCCAAAAATCCTCAAAATTTGTCAGAAAATTCTTTAGGATGTTAGGAGACTCCTGTAAAAGTTCAGCTCATCTGGAGTTGAGTTAGTTAGGGTAATTCTGATTTCAAGTTCTGTATTCAAATGAATACAGAAACATTTTTAGAGAATTTCCAAATCTTGGAAATTCAGTTCTGGGCATTCCTTAGCTCTAAAAATCCCAGGAAAATTCAAGCATGCTCCCTGAGCTATGTTTGAAACTGTAGTTCACTTGAATTTGCATGAAAGTGCAAATTTATTCAGAATTAATTTCTTTTTGCCTAAATGCTTAGGGAATTGTTCTGAGTGATCTACTCATTGAAATATTCTAAATTTTGGTCCAGATGACTTTCTTGTGACAAGGAACTCACAAGAAAATTTCCAGCTCCATTGGAGCCCTGGATAAATAGTGTTATGTTCAACTTCATTAGGTGATCACCACCCAAGTGATGAACCCCACCTATCACTTGATCCTAGTACCTTAACCCAAACCCAAACCACTAGCACCAGTGTCATTTTAAATTCTTAAACAGAGTTCCAGTTTTAAACTTGTCTTTAGCACTTGTTAGCAAAAGTTTTACAATTAAACATATATGCATATTCATAATGTGTAGTGATTAAACGTGGGAAAATGAAGGAGTGAAGCTTGGGTCAAGGAACAAGAAGGGCAGTGATTAAGCTTCAAGTCATCAGCAACTAACTTCATAATCATCTGACTTTAGTCACCTGCAAAACCAAGGCAAGCCCCGGTTTGCACTTAAGTTGTTTTTAAAGTTTTCCCATTGTTCACTACTATGGGTCTAAGTTTGTTTGTGCATTAGGTCAAGGATGTTTTACACTCCAAATGTATGACCAAATGATCCCTGGATTTAAGGGTAGAAAGGGTCACCGCTGTAGAATAATGCTCTGCTAAATAGCTTAGGACATCCGGTAGAAGTCGAGTAGTTGGAATCGACTCACGAGTTTTTGACGGGATTACACGGGTGTAGTCGAAAATAAGGAAAACTAAAGTTTACATTTCTAAAGATGAGACTATGCAGGATGGTTAGGCAGCGACAAGACAAGGTCTTGGTCGAGTAGCTCTTCCTGTGTCGGTTAAGGACCGATGCGTGTGCGGCACCCAGGAGCAGGTATTGAGTTATGTACCCGATGCTTACTGACATATGGGAACCAGGAAACCGATGTACCAGGTTCACTGGGTTGTAGAGGCATACCACATCGTCTCGTTAGACCTATGAGCCCAAGAGGGCGCGACTGGTTCTACAGTCTAGTGTCCTGTGAAATGTGGCCACATACGACGTAATGAAGGACGCCAGAGTTGGGTCTTCAGAGGCGGGCGCATGTGTCGAGTTATCCGAGTAGTGTTTGATTCAAATCACTGTCCATCGCGGTTATTGATTACCGCTTGCTCCGTGTGTTGTGACGTAGTAATCAAGTTGTGTGGAAATAGTTTGCAAAGTTTTAAATGCTGTTATGATAAATGGAAATTGCATGAAAACCATGTTTGAAGTAGAGATAGAGCAAACTAAAAGTATTTTCCACTTTGGGACAGTTACACTGGAATGAAGCGTTTCTTGTTTGATTGTGGAGTTCCAATGTTGCTGGGCGCAAGGTCACTACTATTATGGCAAAAATCTGAAAGTTAAGGATGAACTCGTAGGCGATTCTTTTTGCAAATTACAGGATTAGGTCTTAAGTTACCCTCATGTAGAGTTGCATGCTTTAGGAGAGACGGTTAAGTCTTGCTGAGCCTTTGTGCTGACTCTTGCTATATGAGTGGTTTTGCAGGTTAATCCGACGCTATAAAGAAGGTTGTCCGGTGAGGCTCGAGAACTTCCGAGTCATGTATCACTGGGAGAACCTAGCCGCTGCCAAGTCTTCGTGTTGCTAGCGAGAGGAGTCCGCAGGCTGGACCTCTTCTCGGGTGCTTCGTAGTTATTCGACGTGAGCTGTTTACAGACTTCCGTTGTAGCTATTTTATGTAAATTAATTACAAAGAACATTTGTAAGCTTCCGCTTTGAATTATGTAATACATTGTTCCTTATATGTGTGCTGTTGGGTGCCGCATAACACGGCACCACCCAATGTGATCCCGAGCAAGGTGCCCCGTCCCCGTTACTGAGCGGGACGGCAGGGGCCCTCTCAGCGTGGTATCAGAGCCGCATTGGTAATAGCACACAGAATAAGGATCGTATTACGACAAAAACTTAGGATACGGTGAGGAAACGGTATTAGGCCCACATAAGGACTATAGTAGTATAGTTACTTAAAGTGGCATTGCTAACTTACTTGTTATCATTCTGAAATTTTGATTATGTAACGACGCACCTACGCTCAGGTAAGCATGGTAAGGAACGCCACCGAAAGCGGTTCAATTTCGGTTAGCTCCCCTGACGAGGAAAGTGGTTCAGGGATAGGTCTCACAGCATGGTGTGAGACGTTAATATGAAACTCTTGAACTCTTCATGTTCCTGAGTTCATATGAATCTTTGATCCCTAACGTGCATTAGGCAAGTAAGTGGAGACCCCATTGTGTGGTCAGTAACGCGATAGTGTGTTCTCCTGGAAATAGCCCAGGGGGACAGCAGCGCTTGCCATCGGCGTGCCCTGCAGGGCAGTAGGTGGTATCCGTTGGGTTGATAACATTCCCAACCGTGACGACCCGTTCATGACATACCCGGGTTCCCCGTCGTGTGGTGTGGAAACATGATCACTGTAACACCCCAAAAATCTTGTTAAGACCCTAAATCCTGTTAATAGGGGAATTTAAAAATTTTTGGACGTGTTGCATGTTTTGCAACAATTTAAATCCAAACTGGAATTCAATTTAAACTCAAAACAGGAAAGAAATAGAAAAAGAAAAAAAACAGAAAAAACCAGCCAGTGGGCTGAAACCCACCAGCCGGCCCACCCAGCACCCGCACCAGCCCGCCGCCGCGCGCGCCCCCTTCCTCCCACTGACAGGCGGGGCCCGCCAGCCCTTCTTCTACCTTGCGCCCGCGCCGGGACTCTCTCACCCCGAATCGAAACCGACCCGGATTTCTGCGTATCCCAGCCGAATTTCGATCGGGGGCGATGCAAACTCGATCTAAAACACCCCGCCGCCCTCACCCGTCTATAAAAACCCCGGCCTCGTTCTGTTTTTCCCACGCGATCCGCCGTTTTTACTCCGGTGAGAACCCGAGCCTTCTCCGGCGAATCCTGGCCGATCTAAACTCGGATATTCTGATCTGACTCGCTGGTCTTGATCCACCGCCTCCGGGGAACCCTGCAGGTGCAGAAAACTCGGTGACTTGCGGTTCAAACACAGTGCCGACGAGCCTCGCCGTGGTTTCACTTCGGACCTCGTCGCCGACCGCCTTCCAGGACCTCCGAGCTCAAGAAAACCCCCGAGGTGAGATCCCCGACCTCCCCTCCACCGATCTATGCCATAAAATCACAGTTCTAGGAAGAATTCTCGAAGATCCGGAAGTCTCCGGCGAGATCGCCGCCTCCCGCCGCCGTGCGCCGCCGGTAGCGCCGCTCGCGCTCGATCAAGAGCGACTTGGCCGCTTGTGCGCCGTTTATTTTAAATCCCACGGTAGAGTTTAAATCCCCGCGTACCGGTTCGGCGTTATAATCTCAGCCGTTTGTTTTAAATCGGACGGTCCACGTCAGCCCCGCATTATAAAGACTGGAAATCTTACGTGCTACCCCCTGGGGTTCTCGGGAAATAAGAGCTAGCCCCGGAAACTTCTGATCTAGCCCCTGGAACTTCAGAAAATTATGTAAATTCATTTAAAAATCAGTTTTAGCCCCTGGACTTAATAAAAATTAGGAAAAACTCCTCTGTTATGTATAGCTAGACCCCTGAAAATTGTTAAAATAATATTATAGACCCTGTAGTGGGGTGAGTTTACCTTTTTAGCCCTTTTTAATATTTAATTTAGGAAATTGAATATGTGGCTAGTGTTTAAAATTTAAAAAGTGGGACAAACATATTGTCAAAATTAAATTAAAAACTTTCTCAGTATTTAGAAAACTTTGGAGTGAGATAAAAATATATTTTGGGCTGAATTGAATCTGTTTAATTTATTATTCACATTTAGGGACACATTTTTAAGTAAAGAATAGTTATGGAAAATAGGGAAAATAATTGTAAAATAGTTTACATCAGAGGAAAAGGTCAAAAATATATTAGTAAATATTTTAGATCAGAACCTATTCTGTTTAGATGATGTGTCTTGTTATTTTCATAATAAAGTTCACATTTAGGCATAGGAAATAAATCTGAAAATATAGCAACTAGTAAATGATAAATGGAGTTTCTAAAATCCAAAGAATTCAGTTTAGGGTTGGTAGAAATTCTGTAGACACATATGGAGAAGGAAAATACCTTTCATGCATACTTGGTAGCTAAAAGGTGTAGTAATTGAATATAAGGAATTTATTTAAATTGGAAACTCATATATATAGTATGTAAGTATAAATGTGAACACAAAAGTAAGAATCATATACACATGATTAAAAGTGCATGCAAGCCACAAATCAACACCCATAGAGTAACCACAACACATATAATTGTGAATGACTTTCATAAATATGAATGTGTGGTTTGTATGAAGTGGAAGTGTGAACTATGTCTTATGGATTGTTGTTTTTCTTTTGCTATGTGTGATGGTATGATGTAGAACCTGCTCAAGAGCAAGTTATTCCTTTCCAAGATCAGGACTACCTATATCAAGAGCAGCAGGAAGGAGGCAAGTGTCCTTGACCACTTTGATCCTATGTTAGGATGTGTAGTTAGAATTATTTGCATTGTCAAATGAAATATGAAACCCATGCTAGGAAGTTTCCCTAGAATTGCATTATCTTGTTTCCTTGTAGCTTGGGTTGGGATTCATTTTATCATGTCATTTATTATTATGCATATGCTTAGCCATGCTTAGAATGGGATACTTGGGATATGAGATCATCAGTTTATTTTACCATACTCTTGAATGAAAAATTGTGAGTTATGTAGAGGTAGGGATCAAGGCAAGTTGGATGTTTTGGTTGTGTGCTGGGTGCACGAGACTCGGGTTTGTGTTTAGTACTTGCCTGGATCCTAAGGACCGGTTCATGGAGCATGTAACCTGGCTTTACCGTGCCAACCACATGCTGAGATGGGGCAGCTTGGCCAATTAATTAGGTGTATCCCCGGCGTAGTATGGGTGTGTTGGATGGTGCGGGGAATAGGTGTCAGCTGGACTACCATATGAACCGCAAGGCTCAAGAGGGGGCCACTGCAGCGGGGTTGGAGCCTCTTGTATGCTATAAGGGGTGAAACCTCAGTGGGCCCACGCTCGTCGGGAATCCCTTTGTAAAGGCTTCGTAGTGATCTCCTGGCTACACACATGGGAAGTGTGAATGTGGTTCGTGGCCACTGGCATAATGGAGTTTTATTTAGTCCACCCGGCAACGGGGGATGAAATCACTACATGTGGGTACAGTGGTACAAACTCTGCAGAGTCAAAACTGTCATGACAGCCGTGCTCACGGTCAAGAGCGGCTTGGACTTATTCATGATTAGAGGATTGATGGTTTTGGAAGTTGTGGATGTTAAGCGGGGAGCTTAACATTGGAAATGATGTTATGGTTATGGGATTATGATGATGGGATGGGAGATTGGGACCATTTCACCTGTGTAGTAATGTAGGTTCTTAATAAGCTAAGGTGATAGGTATTAATTGCATAGTGCTTTAACCATGAGTTCAACCTCTCCTTGTTCTAGCCATGCATGATATAATTTTCCCACACTTTCTGAGTACCATTGGTACTCAACCTTGCATGTTTTGTTGGTTTATATTGCTGCTCAGGTTAAGATAATGAGGTGGCGTATCATGACCAAGACTTTGGACCCGAAGAAGGTTTCTAGGTTCATGGAGACCCCCGGGCAACGCCTATGACGGAGCCCTCAATAATAATATTCCGCTGCTAGTTTATTTACTTGTGATGAACTTCTTATTGTCCAATGAGACATTTGCTGTGTAAGACTTATTTATATTCAACACCTGGCTTGTAATAAATGATGCTTCACTATTTGTCATCACATGCATGAGAAAATGATCCTGGCATACATGTGATATTCACTTGGTTGTTCTTCGGAAAAACCGGGTGTGACAGAAGTGGCATCAGAGCCAAGGTTGCCCGTAGGAACGTGGACCTAGGTAGAAATGGACGTATTTAAGGACCTTATTTTCTTAAAAACTATTTTTACAAGGTGTGTGTTGAAAAGTGTTATTTAATGAGTCACTTTCTCCATCTTACCCCAATTTTCATTCAAAATAGAATTTTTGTTTAAAAGTTTATCTAACCTAAGTTTAAATGCTTTTTGTTTTAGATGGTTCGCATGATTCGCACCGCTCGCAAGTCCACAGGAGGGAGAGTTCCCGTAGTTGCCCTTGCCGAAAGAGAGGAGAGCCGTCCGATGACGTACCTTTCCTACGGATTGGCAGTAGGAGGCTTGTTGCGCCGTCTTCGATGTATGCTCGAAGATGCCGGCAATACGGGCAAGCTAATCATCCACTATAACTCCACCAGGACCATCCGTGAGAAGAGGGAAGAATGGAGTTCAGAGATGAGGATTATACACGAAAATCAGCTGCTTAAGATCCACCGCTCTCCAGCATGTAGAGCGACACAGGTCGATGCGGAGAAGGATGTCACCTGGGAGGCCATCACCTGCCAGAGTCATATCTATCGTCGACACCTAGACAGGACTGAGTACATGTATGTCCTCCAGCGTGAGAGTGGTACCACGGAGTACAAGTACCCGCCAGTGCAGCAAGGGACTTCCCATGAGCACATGGATTTGTGCTTGGAGGATGGTGCTATGCTCAGCACTCGACTGCAGGAGTGTCAGCAAGAGCTTCAGGATGTTTGGGACACCCTAAAGGAAACGGAGGCATTGCTGCAAGCCTGCTTGAGGGCGAGAGAAAGAGGAGATAGGAACGAACTGTGTGTCACCGTGAATGATACATGGACTCCTGACTCCCCAGATCGCCGAGCGATCAGGCGTCGTCGCACTTCTCCACCAGCAACCTCCCCATCCAAAGCAGAGTCAGAAGGCAGCCGAAATGATGAGGAAGATCCCGAGGAACCAGCTCAAGAAAACGAGTGGCGTAGAGTCTTTCCCTTAAATTAGAAGGATGTCGAGTAGTCAAGTCGTTACGTTAGTTAATGGTGTGTTGATGCTTGGTGTGTGACGTGAGTTGTAGAAGCCATGAGCAATTGTCCACAGCCTCGTCTTTAGACTGTTTTGCTTTTGTGTGTGAACCCACATGAAATAAAATTGCATTTATTTTTGTGTGAGAAATGAACCCTCAGAAAAGTATAACAAAGCATCAACACTTCAAAGTACAAACAAGTGAAAGTAGTAAGATGATACTAAATGCTGTCAAATTAACATTGGTTGATTCTGCCAGATGGCCGGAAGAGGAAAAGGGCGTGCTGCCAACCCCACCAACAACAACGATGAGGCATGCAACCCTCATCTTTCTGGAGGCCAGGACCGGGGTGGTCGCCGTGAAGAAGTTGATCCCCTCCACCAAATGCTGGAGAATCAAAATCAGCTCATCTAGAACTTGACTCAAGTGGTGGCCAACTTGCATCAAGTTCCACCTCCACAAGCTGCACCACGCCAACCAAGGTTGAATGAGTTTCTAGGAACTCAACCTCCAAAGTTTGCAAGTGCTGCTGAACCTCTGGAGGCAGATGATTGGCTAAAGACCATTGAAAGCAAGTTGAGGATCATACAGTGCCAAGGGTATGAGAGGGTGCTGTTTGCCTCCCATCAATTGCATGGACCTGCTGCTGATTGGTGGACCGCCTACGTGGCCGCCCATCATGACCCTGAGAACATCACTTGGGAAGAGTTCAAGTGTAGCTTCCGCAACCATTACATCCCAAGAGGTGAACTCAAAAACAAGAGGAAGGAGTTTTTGGGACTGCAGCAGGGAAACATGACGGTGAGGGAATACCTCAATAAATTTACTCAACTATCCCGTTATGCCCCACGAGACATAGAGACTTATGAGCAGAAACAAGATTGTTTCGTGGAAGGACTTACCGCAGAAATGCAGTGTGCAATGTCCTCAAATGAGTATAAAGCTTCCAAAAGATAGTGGATAGAGCGTTTGTGGTAGAAAGGAAGCTAAAGGCCTTGGAAAATGAGAATAAGAGGAAGGCCGGGTGGTCACATCAAGCCTCGGGTAGCAACACCCGCCCACGTCTGATGCAGCAACCTGCAGGGCAGACGAACCGTGCTGTGGTACCCTACTCAGCACCAAGAGGGTACAACCCGAACTACAGGCCTCCCGCAGCACCAGCACAGCCACAACGTCAGTTTGTACAGCAGCCTCGCCCCGCATATCCACCTCAACCAGCAGTACAAGGACCTCCAAACCAACCCCAAGACAACAAAGGCCAGGCACCTAAGGTTGGGGTGCAATGTTTTAGCTGCGGTGAAGTGGGGCACTATGCCCATAAGTGCCCAAAGAAGAAGCCCACGCAGCCACAACAGCAGAATGTAATGAGAGGATGGGTGAATCACGTCACTATGGAGGAAGCGCAAGAGGCACCCGACGTGGTAGTTGGTAAGTTTCCTGCCAATTTACACCTTGCAACCCTTCTGTTTGATTCTGGTTCTACCAACTCGTTCATTGCTCAAGGGTTTGTTAAGAAGCATGATCTAGCAACAACACAAATGAACTATATGCTAGCAGTAAACTCTCCAGGAGGAGAAATAAGGACAAGACAAGTGTGTCCCAAGGTGAATCTAGACATTAATGGGGTAGTGTTTACTGCTAGCCTCATAGTGATAGATTCCCAAGGGATCGATATTATTTGGGTATGGATTGGTTGACCAAACATAAAGGAATCATTCATTGTTCGACCAGAACGGTGGCACTAACTCACCCTAGTGGCACAAGAGTAAAGTTCACAACAATACACAAGCCTAGGAGGGACATTAAATTAAATCAAGTTGAGGTGAAAGTTGAGGAAATCAGGACCATCAGGGAATATCCAGATGTTTTTCCGGAGGAGTTGCCAGGTATGCCTCCCGATCGTGAAGTGGAATTCGCAATTGAGCTAGTACCTGGAACAGCCCCGATTTACAAAAGACCTTATCGGATGGACTCCAAGCAGCTAGAAGAACTCAAGGATCATTTGAGACAATTGGCGGAGAAGGGGTATATTCGCCCTAGTTCCTCACCATGGGGAGCTCCGGTGATATTTGTGCCCAAGAAGGACGGAACCCAAAGGTTATGCGTGGATTACCGTGCCTTGAATGAGGTAACCATCAAGAACAAGTACCCATTACCCCGCATTGAAGACATGTTTGATTAGTTGAGGGGAGCTTGTGTGTTCTCGAAAATTGATCTCAGGTCGGGATACCACCAACTCAAGATAAGGCAATATGATATTCCCAAGACAGCTTTCATATCTCGGTACGGACTGTATGAATACACTGTCATGCCTTTCGGGCTAACTAATGCCCCGGCATACTTCATGTATCTCATGAACAAGGTATTCATGGAATATCTGGACAAATTTGTGGTGGTTTTCATAGATGACATTCTCGTCTTCTCCAAAGATGAAGAAGAACATGAGAAACATCTAAGGTTGGTGTTGCAAAGGCTAAGAGAACACCAATTATATGCCAAGTTGAGCAAGTGTGAGTTTTGGCTGAAGAGAGTTCCCTTCTTAGGACATATAATCTCGGAGGGAGGAATCTCCGTGGATCCTGCCAAAATCGAGGATATACAGAAGTGGAAGACCCCTGAAAATGTCGGGGAAGTTCGAAGGTTCTTGGGATTGGCTAGATACTATCGACGGTTTATTGAGAGATTCTCTAAGATCTCGAGACCCCTCACCAAACTGTTTGAGAAGGGAATCACATTCACATGGACGCCACAGTGCGAGACGAGTTTTCAGGAGCTAAAGAAAAGATTGACAACAGCCCCAATGTTGGTTATGCCAGATATGCAGAAGAATTTCACGGTGTACTGCGATGCCTCTGGAAACAGGTTGGGATGTGTTCTCATGCAAGAAGGGCATGTCGTGGCTTATGCATCCCGGCAGCTTCGGAAGCACGAGAAGAACTATCCTACACATGACCTAGAACTAGCCGCAGTGGTACACGCGTTGAAAATTGGGAAGAGGACCGAGATATATACAGATCATAAGAGTTTGAAGTACATATTCACACAGCCAGATCTCAACCTCAGACAAAGGAGATGGTTAGAGCTAATCAATGACTTTGATGTGGGCATCAACTATCATCCTGGGAAAGCAAACGTCGTGGCCGATGCTTTAAGTCGGAAAGTGCAGGTCAATAAGTTGAGCTTGAAGGACATGCCTGAAAAATTGAAGGACGAGGTTATAAGGCTCAATCTATGCCTGGTAAATAGTGGTGAAGCCATCGCCATGGAAGTGGATTCCACACTCGAGCAAGACATACGTGATGGTCAAAAGAACTACGAGAAGATACAAGAAATCAGGCAACTCATCAAGGAAAATAAAGCTCCTGGTTTCAGAGAGGATGAACAAGGTACGGTGTGGCATGGGAAAAGGATCTGTGTGCCTGAAGTAAAGGAGATCCGCGAATTAATTTTGAAGGAGGCTCACGATTCCGACTATTTCATTCATCCTGGGAGTACGAAGATGTACCAGGACCTCAAGAGAAGGTATTGGTGGTATGGCATGAAGCGAGATGTCGCGGAACATGTTGCCCTATGTGACACATGTCAGTTGGTGAAAGCAGAACATCAACGACCCGCGGGATTATTGCAACCAACGACGGTTCAACGTCAAAGGCAAGTTAGCACCTTGCTACATCGGGTCATTCAAGATTTTGGGCAAGCGAGGAGAAGTAGCCTATCAACTAGAGCTGCCAACGCACCTCTCCGACGTGCACGACGTGTTTCATGTATCCCAACTCAAGAAGTGCTTAAGAGTACTGGAAGAACAAGTACCGATGGATGATCTCGAGCTTCAAGAGGATCTGACCTACGTGGAACACCCTGTCAAAATCTTCGATGTGAAGGAAAGGGTCACGAGGAACAAGGTAATTCATTGGTGTAAGGTACAATGGAGACATAACACGTAAGCCGAAACTACATGGGAGCGTGAGGAAGATCTCAAGGCAGAATTCCCTCATCTATTCTCTACTCTATCGAATCTTGAGGGCAAGATTCAGTTTAAGAGGGGTAGGTTTGTAACACCCTCAAATTCATTTCCATGCACTGCATACACATGTTTCATGTAGAGAAACATTATAAAAGAAGTAGAAATGGAGAAAGAACCATAGAAATGGAGAAAAGAACGAAAGACATGGAGAAAGGACCATAGAAATGGAGGAAGGAACCATAGAAATGGAGAAAGAACCATAGAAATGGAGGAAGGAACCATAGAAATGGAGAATGGGGCATAGAAATGGAGAAGGGCAATGTATAAATGGTGAATGGGACATAGAAATGGAGAGGGGAATGTAGAAATGGAGAATGGGACATAGAAATGGAGAGGGGAATGTAGAAATGGAGCAAGTGACATAGAAATGGTGAGAAATGGGAAAAAGATAGCTGAAATAAGCCATTCCCAAATCTTCCCAAATTTCCCCTAAAATTTCCAAATTTCCCAATTCCACAAAAGGGGAATTTGCCACACATTTGGGGGGATAAAATCCCGAAGGCTGCCACACCTAACTGAAAAGATAAGTTTGTTGAGATCCAAAGTTGAGTTGGACTCTTATTTGAGCTCCAATTGGAGTAGGACTCATCTTTTTCCCCTTATAAATATAACCCCCACCCCCTTGGCCTACTCCTCTCTATTTTGGACGTCCTCCCCTTGTTACCAATCTCCCTTCCTTGCTGCCAAGTCGCCAAGTTCTCCCCTTGCCGGAATTTGGCCGCCATCGAGCCCCACCTTCGCCGGAGAAGAAGCCCGACGATCTGTCCTACCAAAATTTTCCATAGAAAAATTCCCCACTGCTGCCATTGCTAGGAGGAAGGCCCTGCCACCAAAATAAAGTGAGGTAGGTCCCCATTACCCATCTTACGACGTTGCCGCTGTTTCTACGCATCTGTTTTCTTTGCCCCCTTCGAGCAGAAACTTTTATGTATGGACAGACCGTGTTTTGATCAGTTTTTGACGGTGGAATTGATCTAGATCTTGAGTCAAGACCATCACCACGTCCACACTTGATATCTAAACTATTGTTCATCATAAAACCCCATGAAAGCCCGTTAAAACATGCAAGAACACGTACAAACTGGTTTAATAAAACTGCACCATAGGATTTAGATTCATCTACCCCATTGCATCTTGAGTAAAGTTTGTGCATGATGTTTGATTGCTGTAAATTTTGTATGTGCGTAGTCGTGAGTAGAAGGACAAGCTCAAGAATCCATCTACAAGGATCTACAGCACCAAGACTTCGAGACGCTCGAACAGCAAGAACCACGGGAGCAAGGCAAGTGCCCCATGACCATATTGATCCCATGTTTTGAAACTGTTTTGTTTGCGAAAACTCGTAAGCTTGAGTCAACTTGATGGGACACCCTTTTATAGGAGTTTACTAGTTTTGTTAACTATCCTTATCGCCGGAAAGTTGATGAGTCGGGTATGGTCGTTTTTCCTTTTGGCTTCGCTTAATCTACGGGATACGGGAAGCTGAATTAAAATGTGGTTAGCTACTGCAATCATATGAATAATGATGATGAGAACTTGATGATGCTAATGAGCATGGAATCAGGGGAGATCTCGGCAAGCTTGGTTTGTGAATGTTGCTGGATGAGATGGTGGAACTTGCCATAGATCTAAGGACCGGTTTGTAAAGGTCCCAAAAATATGAATACAAAGAAACTTGAGTTTGCACAAATGTTAGTGTCATGTGTATGAAAAAGGGGGCTGGTTTAAACTTTTTCCACATATGATAAACCATGAGAGATTCTTCTAAACAAACTTAGGGTTACTTGCATGCTTGGACCCTTGGTGGATTAAAGCCCCAGGATGGAAGTACTCAGGTGCAATGGAAAGGTTAAAATCTGAATTTGAACTAAATGTTCAACTCAAATTTCAAATGAGGGAGGACACAATGGTAATTCAAACTGTTGTGTTCAAACTCTTGTTTGCAGCAGCTAACACAAGAATCAGATTGCATATCAGGATTACTTAGGGCCAGAATAGTGGGTAGGCAAAGTTTCATCAATTTTTGAAAAGATTTGCTATCCATTATTCCCAAAAGGATTTAAATGTGCAAAGAATACAAATATACATTTGAATTTGGATGAAATTTTCCCAACTCTCCAAATGCAGCTCAATTTTCAACTCCAAACATTTGAATTGGTCAGTTGCCAAATTTTGGAGATCATTTGATGGATAAGGGGGGACTGACTGGTGGGACCCACATGTCATAGAGGCAGCAAAACTTGCAGCTGAAGTTTAGAGCAAAGTTTCTGTTTTGTTTCTTCTCACCCGAGCAGAGCTCTCGCCGTGTGACACCAAGGGGCACCGGGAGCCACCTCATGCTCCTCTCACCAAGTGCTGGCACCGTGAGTTGGTTTCTCTCGGCGTGATCCTCTCTATACTGCCATGCCAAACTAAGCTTGGTTACCTCCTCACGCACAGCACCCGAACCGAGCCTCCTCACCCTCCGCTCCTCGTTTGATCGCTGCTCTGCAGTTCCAACGAGTTGGACGCCCGGCTGGACCACCCAAGAGCTGTGCCGGAGTCTCCTCTACGTTCCCAATGGGTTTTCAGCTCGTCCCCAGCCTCCCCCCGCTGCGTCCGAGCCATTTTCTTCCGGCAAAACAGAGCCACGCCACCTCCATGTCTACATGTCGCTCGGCCGATTCCACGCCTCTGTGATAAGCTCACCGAGGTGCTCCATGAGGTCTTGTTCCTTCTCCCGGGGTCCTTTTGCTCTCCCCCAACGCCGGCTCGCTGGAATTCGGTTTTTGGCACCGGCGCACGTGTAGAACAGACCCTAGGTAAATCTTGAAATTTGCCCAAACCGCTTGATCATCCCTCCTACAATTCAAACCACATCTACTAGGGTTCCTAGCACCCTTCCACTCCAAAGCACGAAGCAAACCGCCCCTCCTCCGCCCCAGGTGACGGGAAATCACCGCCGGCGGCTAAAACCGCCGCGGTCCACGGTGACGACTAGTTTCCAGCCATTTTCTGCGAGAGTTGATCCCGTTCCACGTTCCACGACCACTAGGGATGCTTTAGGGAATCGTAGATAGCCAGGAGAAGCTTCGGACATGCCGGAACGCATTGATGCCGAGCTCCCGAGCTGCCCCACCGATGCCGACCCACCTCCGGTCGTTTTCATGCGGGAAAACCTTGCCCGACAGCTGCGCCACGTTCCAAGGATCGATTAGGGAGAAACCGGAGCTAATTTGGTGGAGAATTGAGGGAGAACGAGCCGCGCCATGATCCCTGCCGGTGTGCGCCCGCGGGCTCTGGTGAGAGGTTGAAGAAACACCTGACCCGTGGGCCCCACTTTTGAACTGTTCTGTGTAGAATTCAAACAGAAAGTTGTCCAAAATTTAGAACCTCATAACTTTTGCTAGGAAGCTCCAAATTTAGTGATTAAAATTTGGTTGGATTCGGGTTAGAAAACTCTATTCAAATATTCAACGTAATTTGTATAAAACCTAGTATTTAATTCTGGAAAATTATTTAAAACTTTTCAGCAAAAGAATTTTTGGGGGAGTTTATTCCATCCAAAAATCCTCAAATTTTGCCAGAATTTTACTTAGGATGTTAGTGAACTCCTGTAAAAATTTCAGCTCATTTGGATTTTATTTGATTAAGTCAATTCAGGTTTGAAGTTGCTGTGTTCAATTAAATACAGAAACATTTTCAGAGAATTTCCAGAACTTGGAAATTCAATTCTGGGTAATTCTTAGCTCCAAAAATCTTAGAAAAATTCATGCCAGTCCCATGAACTATAATTGAAATTTTAGTTCACTAATTTTGCCATGAATATGGGAGTTACTTCAGAATTAATTACTTTTTGCTAAATTGCTTAGGTAATTGTTCTGAACAAACCACTCAAGGAAAAGTGCTAATTTTTGGTCCAGAGGACTTTCTTGTGACAAGGAACTCACATGAAAATTTTCAGCTCCATTGGAGCTCTGGATCACCCCTGTTCTGTTTAAACCTTTTAAGGTGATCAACTTAGAAAAGGGGAAGACACTTAGCACTTAATCATGTTGCTTAGACACAAACCCAAACCACTAGCACCAGTGTATTTTAAATTCTTAAACAGAGTTCCAGTTTTTAAACTTGCTATTAGAACTTGTTAGCAAAATCTTTACAATTAAATCCATATACATATTCATTACATGTAGTAACTACGTGGAGATTTTGAAGTCATCGGAGTGGAGATCAAGGAAGGAGGAAAACAATTGATCAAGCCTCAAGTGGTCTTCACTAACTGAACTTCATATATATATAAGTCCCCTTCAAAACAAAGGCAAGCCCTGGTTTGCATCAAAACTTACAAGTTTCTATTTGTATTCACTTTATATTGTCTAGAATTTAGTCTATTGCATTAAGTCTAGATGGTATGACACTCCAAATGCATGACCCAGAAAACCCTGGAGTACAATGTAGAGTATGTTATTAATTGATTATATATCTGCTGACCTCAAGTTAACAAAAGTGGATTAAAAGAGGCATAACTCGAGTAGGCAGTTTCCTACTCATGAACCGGGATTAAGAGGGATCAATCAGAAGAGTTGGGAATTGATCCTCATAGTTGAGAATGGAGACCAGGCAGTGGATGCAAGGCTCAAGGACGTGGTCCTGTGAACCTTGTCTATGTCTGAGTCGATTAAGGCCCGTTCTTGTGTGCGGCCCTGTGAGACAAGTTTGAGTTGTGTACCGGATGCATATTGGCAATATGGGACCCAGGAAACCGATGTAACATGTTAACCTGGGTGTCGAGGCATACCTCACCGTCTGATGCAGATGCTAAAAGGATAGAGAAGTCGGCTCTATGAGGGTTTGCCGTAGTGAGACTTAATCCCAGTCGGTGGGACCGGTTCGACAATTGGGTGTCGTGTGAAAGGTTGCCACGTACGACGTCAATGGTGGTTGCTGTGTGCAACATCGAGTACGGGTGTACGTGTCGTGTCAGCCGTGTGTTTTTATTGCAATCACCGTCGCTCACGGTAGTGAGCATACTTGTACACTGAGTCGTGACATAGTAATAAACTGGGAAACATTTAATATGCTTTGTGAGTAATCCTCATAATGGAGATGAGGAATGATCAACCCTTTCAATAAATTTATTTTTCACCTTGGGCTAGTAGCGTCGAGGCAAAGCGTTTCTTGTTTGATTGTGGAGGCTCGACGTTAATGGCGCAAGGTCGGTATGAGTCTAGGGTAGCTCACTAAAGTTATTTTCACCTCGGGCAAGTGACATCGAGATGAAGCGTTTCTTGTTTGATTGTAGAGTCTCGATGTAAATTGCGCGAGGGCTATAAAAGTGGCTTAAAACTTCAAGTAAGGACTATCCTTTAGTTCAAGAGCTTCTTTTGTGCAAACTGCTATATTCAGCCCTCTATTTTCAGCATGCAGAGTTTCATGAATAGGGTGACGGTTAAGTGTTGCTGAGCTTCGTGCTCACGGGTACTGCATAAGTTGTTTTGCAGGTAATAACAGTACCCTGATATGTACGGGTGTCCGATGAGACTCGGAACTCTCCGAGTGGTGAACTCATGGCAAAACACTGCCGCTTCTATTGTGATAGTGTTGCTAGGAAGAAGGGTCCGCGGGCTGGACACCTTCTCTGTTGCTTAGCATAGGTATGAGACGTGAGTTGTATTAGTCTTCCGCTGTAGATTATGAGAAGTATTTGTAAAATTTACACTTTGTTAGCTTCCGCTTGATTTATGTAATATGATGCTTTACTATGTGTGCTGTTGGGTGCCATATCGTACGGCACCACCCAATGTGATTCCCGGGCGTGCGGCACGGCCCCATGATCGGGTCTGGGCCCGTACAGCGTGGTATCAGAGCTGCATTGGTAGTAGCGCATGGAATAAGGATCATATTACGACAAAAACTTAGGATACGGCGAGCAAACGGTATTAGGCCCACATAAGGACTATAGTAGTATAGTTACTTGAAGTGGCAGCACTAACATACTTGTTATAATTCTGAATTTTGATTATGTAACGACGCACCTACGTTCAGGTAAGAATGGTTAGGAACGCCACCGAAAGCGGTTCAAGTTCGGTTAGCTCTCCTGACGAGGAAAGTGGTTCAGGGATAGGTCTCACAGCTTGGTGTGAGATGTCAATATGAAACTCTTGGACTCTTCATGTTCCTGAGTTCATATGCAACGCTGATCCCTGGCGTGCATTAGGCAAGAAAGTGGAGACCCCGTCGTGTGGTCAGTAACACGATAGTGCGTTCTTCAGGAAATAGCCTAGGAGGACATACGCAGCGCTTGCATTCGGCATGCCCTGCAGGGCAGTAGGTGGTATCTGTTGGGTTGATAACATTCCCAACCGTGACGACCGATTCGCGCTCTACTCAGGTTCCCATTCATGTGGTGTAAAAACGCGACCATGTACCTTGAGACGTGGCTTGACTCAAGGAAGACCCGTATGGAAATGATACGGGGCGTATGTTTTTAGTATGATATGGAACTGCCTGAAATGAGAAAACCTATGTGTGCATCATCATTGAGTGTTTTCCTGCAGGTACTAACCACGTACGTATCCTGTGTAGTACAAGTGTGCGAGAGACCATTTAGTGCCACTGATAAAACGAATATGCCGGTATAGTCCGGTTAGGATTTTCTTTGGTGAGGCTATGTAGTACCGATATGCTTCTTACGGTGCATCGACGCCGTACTAAACTTAATAATCCCTTTCCTTTGAAGAAATGACTCATGAACTAACTTTCAACTAAAAATGGAAGTTTGAAACAAATATTAGTTACTGAACTCTTATTTTGAGCTAAGATTCAAATGAGAGAAGGTTTAGGTTTCAAGGATTTCAAAAACAGAGTGCTCTGTTTCTGGCAGGAATTCTTGCTGGAATTTGACAGAGCATAACTCTGTGTAGCTTTAACCAATTAAGGTGTATGATATAGTTATGGAAAGATTTTTAAGTGCTCTATAAGTCTCCTGTAGACCTCCAGAGCAAAATCACACGTTAATTCGGTGAAGAGTCCAGTTGAAGGCAAACTGTCCAGAACCAGGACAGCGGAAAAAGCTCTCTGGACCTTTCTGTTTTAAGCCATAGCTTTCTGTAGAAAAATCCCTAACGAGCCTGTGATAAACCATTGAAATGGTTACGAGATATACAACATTGTTGTAGTTCAAAGTTGGTTCATATTCATATTGTATCTGCGTATACAACTGTGATAAAGTCAGCCACATACAAAGGAGATGCTGGCAAAATTTATCCAGAAAGTCTGTCAACTTTGCGAAATCATAACTTTTGATCCAGAAGTTATATGGAGGAATTTGAATACTTGTTGGAAAGATATTGAAGTTAACTTTAACTTTTGTATTCAACTTGAGTTATGAAAATGCTTTTAACTGGATCGAAATCTGGTTTGTTTAAGGACCGGTCAATCTGCTTTTAAATCCTTGCTGTTAGCTACATCAGTTTGCGCTTAAATCATTTTGCTTACATGTTAAGATTTCATTATCAGTATTTCACTAATTTGTTCATGGAATAAATCAAGTAATAGTGTTGAACTGATAATGAACTCTTGCAATTGCAGAATGGTGCGAACTCGTTCCATGGGTGAGGTGGGTGGTTCCAGTGGTGGTGGTGGTGGTGATAACTCTCCACAGCGGAAGCAGCGAGCTCCACAACCGCAGCCGCCACCAGCACTTTCACCTACGGTCACAATGGCGGACATTCTGGCTGCCATGACGGGTGCAAGCGATGAGCGAACCGACTTGCTCCGCACCCTGGTGATGAATTACATCCCGACAAGGGGGATGTCAAGATGAAGACTTGCGCCAACCTCAACTGAATTCCTATGTTGAGTTCTTTGCAACTCAACCACCGTTTTCATTGAAGCTAAGGATCCTCTGGTGGTGGATAGCTGGATCCGTACCATTGAGTCTAAGTTCGGGTTGCTCCAATGCACCGACATCAGAAGGTTCTATACGCGGCGCAACAACTTCACGGGTCCGCCAGTGCATGGTGGGCAAATCAACTCGCCTCCTTACCAGCTGGACATCATTTCACATGGATGGAATCCCGGAAGGCATTTCTTGCTTATCATGTTCCTTCCGAAATAATTCAGCGGAAACTCGAGGAGTTTCTGGCCTTAAAACAAGGAGGGAGGGATGCATACGAGCATTCGCGAGTGTTCAACAAACTGGCACAGTATGTGCCTGAACATGTGAACACTGAGGCACAAAAGTGTGAATGGTTCTTCCGCAGCCTGAACCCCAAGTTAAAGGAAAGACTCGTCTTAGCTGATCGAATGAACTTCAATGAATTGATGAGTGCTGCCATCATGGTTGAAGATGCTCAGCGAGAAGTTCTGGCTGAGAAAAGAAAGAACCGTATACCACCGGATAGTAGCAGTATCTCTCCTCATAAATATCGGGTGGTGGACAGTACTTTGAACTGTCAAACAGTGCAGCCGGCTCGACGACTCCAACAATATTCGGGTCGTTCATCTCAATATTCTGAATTCGGACATCTGCAACAACGGTATATGCAGCCACCTTATTCTGTTCCTCAAGCGTTCTTGCCGCAGCAAAATACATCCAGTGTCCGTACACAGAGTAATATGGAACCGGCTGGGATACCATGCTTTACGTGCTGGTATTTGGGTCACATCAGCAGGAAGTGTCCAGAAAAGATACGCCACAGAGGAAGTACACTGGAGCAGGGTACAAATCAACCCCGTGCTCAGCTCCAAGGAATAGCGCCAAAGTTCGGGTGCATTTATCATATAGCTCTAGAGGATGTGCCGGACGGGGCACCTGTGCTAGCGGGAATGTTCACCCTCAATTAACTGCCCGTATTAATTTTATTTGACTCTGGAGCTACACACAATTTCGTCAGCAGGTTATTTGTGTGCAAAGCTGAGCTCTCCACCTCTACACCGAAGGATCATGACCTTATCCGCTCACCTGGTGGAAATATAGCTGCTAATGAAGTAGTAGTTAAAGCACCCTTGTGCTTAGGTGGAAAATTATATCCCACAACCCTCATTGTATTAGAGGGGCAGAGGATCGATGTGATCTTAGGAATGGCGTGGATGAACTACCACGGGGCTCTTCTGTACATCGGTCCACGGATTGTTAGCTTGGACTCTCCGATCTACGGTCTGCAAACACTCATACTTGAAGCCGTGGATTCTAAAAATTTAGTGGTGTACCACAGTGTGACCATGAAACCGGAGGATATTCCAGTAGTCCGTGAGTACCCAGATGTGTTTCCCGACGATCTTCCAGGGATGCCGCCTGAAAGGGACGTGGTATTCAAGATCGATTTAGCACCGGGAACCACACCGATATCTCAAAGGCCATACAAAATGTCTCCGAAGGAATTATCTGAACTGAAAGAACAGCTAAAGGACTTAATGGACAGAGGATTCATCCGACCAAGCTCATCGCCATGGGGCTGTTCAGCCCTCTTTGTGAAGAAAAAGGATGAATCACTCCGGTTATGTGTGGATTATCGGCCGCTGAATGCAGTGACGATCAAAAACAAATATCCACTGCCGCGGATTGATATATTATTTGATCAGTTGGTGGGTGCCAAAGTATTCTCCAAGATGGACTTACGGTCCGGTTATCATCAGATAAAAATCAGAGCGGAGGATATACCGTAGAAGGCTTTCTCGACTAGATACGGACTCTATGAATACCTAGTCATGTCTTTCAGGCTAACAAATGCACCCGCACATTTCATGTATCTCATGAATTCTGTATTAATGCCAGAGTTGGATCAATTCGTCGTGGTTTTTATCGACAACATTCTCGTATACTCCAAATCGGAGGAGGAGCACACCAAACATCTCCATATTGTGCTCCAACGCTTACGGGAACATAAGCTGTATGCCAAATTCAGCAAGTGTGAATTTTGGATCAGCAAGGTACCATTCTTAGGCCACATTATTTCAGCAGAGGGTGTGGCCGTAGATCCAACTAAAATTGAGCAAGTCTTGAAGTGGGAGTCTCCGACATCTGTTCATCAAATCCGCAGTTTTCTGGGGCTAGCGGGTTACTATCGGAGATTTATTCCCAGCTTCTCGAAGGTGGCTAAACCAATGACAGAACTATTGAAGAAGAGCAGCAAGTATGTATGGACGGAAGCCTGTGAAGAGGCATTTCAAACTTTGAACAAACATCTCACAACGGCACTGGTGTTAGCCCAACCGGATACAACAAAGCCATGTGATGTTTATTGTGATGCCTCGGGCATTGGACTTGGCTGCATCTTAATGCAAGATAAACGTGTGATCGCGTATGGGTCTCGTCAACTCCGCAACCACGAGCAGCACTACCCCACTCATGACCTAGAACTGGCTGCAGTGGTGCTGGCGTTGAAAATGTGGAGACACTACTTACTCGGGAATTTAGTGCACCTCTACACCGACCATAAGAGCCTCAAATATATAATCACTCAGAAGGATATCAATATGAGGCAGCGGAGATGGTTGGAATTAATCAAAGATTATGAGCTCGAGATCCATTACCATCCGGGCAAAGCTAACATGATGGCTGATGCACTCAGTCGTAAATCCCATGTGAATAACCTGTCAGTTAGTCCGGATGAGGATGAAGAACCAAGCTTGAGAGTGATTCCGCATGGGGCGTTGTATAATCTTGCTCCAGTTCCTAACATTAGAAAGGAGATTATACGAGCTCAAAAGAGAGATAAGGGAATGTGGAATATCCGAGCAAGAATTAAAGAGGATAAAATGAAATGTTTCCAGGAAGATGATCAAGGTGTGTTATGGTTTAACAACCGTATCGTGGTACCCCGGAACCTGAAGCTAAGAAAGAAGATCTTGGATGAAGCTCATATGTCCAAGTACTCGATACATCTAGGAAGCAATAAGATGTATCAAGATCTTAAAACAAGATTTTGGTGGACTCGGATGAAGCGAGAAATTGCCAAATATGTATCTGAGTGTGATACATGTCGGCGAGTCAAAGCTGGCCATATAAAGAAAGCGGGGATGCTGCAACCATTAATCATTCCGGCATGGAAGTGGGAGGACATCAGCATGGACTTTATTGTTGGACTACCTCTCACGTCCAGAAAGCATGACTCTATTTGGGTGATTGTTAATTGCTTAACAAAATCAGCACACTCAATCCCAGTGAATACGGGATTCTAGACTAAGCAATATGCAGAGTTGTATCTCTCTAGAATTGTGTGCTTACATGGAGTCCCCAAAACCATCATATCGGACCGAGGTTCAATATTTGTTGCTCGTTTCTGGGAGCAACTACATGAATCTCTGGGAACAAAGTTAATCAAAAGCTCGGCATAGCATCCTCAGACCGACGGTCAAACAGAGAGGGTAAATCAAATTTTAGAAGATATGCTGAGAGCATGTGCCATAGATCATGGAAAGAATTGGGATAACCATTTGCCATTAGTGGAGTTCTCCTATAACAATGGTTACCAATCCAGTATTAAAATGGCACCATACGAAGCACTTTATGGCAGGAAGTGCCGCACGCCACTCAATTGGTGTGAATCCGGCGAGAGGGTGATTTTCGGCATTGATCTTGTAAAAGATGCCGAAGAGCGGGTCCAGCTTATTCAGGCAAACCTCAAAGCCGCTCAATCTCGCCAGAAGAGTTATGCGGATCAGCGACGCCGACCCTTGTATTTTGAAGTCGGAGATCACATCTATCTCCGAGTATCCCTGATGAAGGGAATTCATCGGTTCGGGATAAAGGGAAAGCTAGCTCCTCGCTTTGTGGGTCCGTTCATTATTACAGAACGGTGTGGACCAGTAGCCTACCGTCTGAAGCTGCCACCATCTTTATCGGGCATCCACGACATCTTCCATGTCTCACACTTGAAAAAGTGTTTGAAGAAGCTGACAAAGATTCTTTTGGGAGACATGGAGACATTACAACCGGATCTCACCTACACCGAGCAGCCTATCAAGATTATCGACGACAAGACCCGGATCACCCGAAACCGGACATTGAAATTTTACAAAGTCCTGTGGAGTAATCGTAACCCGGAAGAGGCAACATGGGAGAGTGAAGATTACATCCACAAGAACTATCCGGAACTTTTGTCATAAATGTTGTAATTACTTTCTGCCTCATCTTTCTTTTCTAATCTCGGGACGAGATTCCCTTTTAAGGAGGGAGGAATGTAAAGGTCTCAAAAATATGAATACAAAGAAACTTGAGTTTGCACAAATGTTGGAGCCATGTGTATGAAAAAGGGGGCTGGTTTAAACTTTTCCACATATGATAAAACATGAGAGATTCTTCTAAACAAACTTAGGGTTACTTGCATGTTTGAACCCTAGGTGGATTAAACCCCCAGGATGGAAGTACTCAGGTGCAATGAAAAGGTTAAAAATCAGAATTTGAACTAAATGTTCGACTCAAATTTCAAATGAGGGAGGACACAATGGTAATTTAAACTGTTGTGTTCAAACTCTTGTTTGCAGCAGCTAACACAAGAATCAGATTGCATATTTGGATTCCTTAGGTCGAAATTAGTGGGTAGGCAAAGTTTCATCAATTTTTGAAAAGATTTGCTATCCATTATTCCTAAAAGGATTTAAATGTGCAAAGAATTCAAATAAACATTTGAATTTGGATGAAATTTGCCCAACTCTCAAAATGCAGCTCAATTTTCAACTCCAAACATTTGAATTGGTCAGTTGCCAAATTTTGGAGATCTTTTGAGGGATAACGGGGGACTGACTGGTGGGACCCACATGTCAGAGAGGCAGCAAACCTTGCAACTGAAGTTTAGAGCAAAGTCTCTGTTTTGTTTCTTCTCACCTGAGCAGAGCTCTCGCCGTGTAACACCGAGGGGCACCGGGAGCCACCTTCTGCTCCTCTCACCAAGCGCTGGCACCGTGAGTGGGTTTCTCTCGGCGTTATCCTCTCTATACTGCCGAGCCAAACTGAGCTTCGTTACCTCCTCACGCACAGCACCCGAACAGAGCCTCCTCGCCCTCAGCTCCTCGGTTGATCGCTGCTCTGCAGTTCCAACGAGTTGGACGCCTGACTGGACCACCCAAGAGCTGTGCCGGAGTCTCCTCTACGTTCCCAACGGGTTTTCAGCTCGTCCACAGCCTTCCCCCGCTTCGTTCGAGCCATTTTCTTCCGGCAAACCGCTTGATCATCCCTCCGACAATTCAAACCACAGCTACTAGGGTTCCTAGCGCCCTTCCACTCCAAGGCACGAAGCAAACGCCACTCCTCCGCCCCGGGCGACGAGAAATCACCACCGGCCGCTAAAACCGCCACGGTCCACGGTGACGACTAGTTTGCAGCCATTTTCTGTGAGAGTTGATCTCCGTTCCACGTTCCACGACCACTAGGGATGATTTAGGGCATCGTAGCTCGCTAGGAGAAGCTTCGGACACGCCTGAACGCGTTGATGCCGAGCTCCCGAGCCACCCCACTGATGCCGACCCACCTCCGGTCGTTTTCATGCTGGGAAACCTTGCCCGGCAGCTGCGCCACGTTCCAAGGATCGAGTAGGGCGAAACAGGAGCTAATTTGGTGGAGAATTGAGGGAGAACGAGCCGTGCCATGATCCCTGCCGGTGTGCACCCGCGGGCTCTGGCGAGAGGTTGAAGAAACACCTGACCCGTGGGCACCACTTTTGAATTGTTCTGTGTAGAATTCAAACAGAAAGTTGTCCAAACTTTATAACCTCATAAATTTTGCTAGGAAGCTCAAAATTTAGTGATTAAAATTGGGTTGGATTCAGGTTGGAAAACTCTATCTAAATATGCAACTCAATTTGTATGAAACCCAGTATTTAATTCTGGAAAATTCTTTAAAGCTTTTTAGCAAAAGAATTTTGGCGAGTTTGGTTCATCTAAAAATCCTCAAATTTCCAGAATTTTCCTTAGGATATCAGCGAACTCCTGTAAAAATTTCAGCTCATTTGGAGTTGATTTGATTATGTCAATTCAGATTTGAAGTTGCTGTGTTCAATTGAATACAGAAACATTTTCAGAGAATTTCCAGAACTTCGAAATTCAATTATGGGTAATTCTTAGCTAAAGTCATGCAAGTCCTATGAACTATAATTGAAATTGTAGTTCACTAATTATGCCATGAACATGGGAGTTACTTCAGAATTAATTCCTTTTTGCTAAATTGCTTAGGTAATTTTTCTGAACAAACCACTCAACGAAAAGTGCTAGGTCCAGAGGACTTTCTTGTGACAAGGAACTCACATGAAAATTTTCAGCTTCATTGGAGCTCTGGATCACCCCTGTTCTGTTTAAACCTTTTAAGGTGATCAACTTAAAAAAGGGGAATACACTTAGCACTTAATCATGTTGCTTAGATACAAACCCAAACCACTAGCACCAGTGTCATTTTAAATTCTTAAACAGAGTTCCAGTTTTTAAACTTGTTATTAGAACTTATTAGCAAAATTTTTATAATTAAATCCATATACATATTCATTACGTGTAGTATCTACGTGGATATTTTGAAGTCATCGGAGTGGAGATCAAGGAAGGAGGAAAACAATTGATCAAGCCTCAAGTGGTCTTCACTAACTGAACTTCATATATATATATATATATGTCCCCTGCAAAACAAAGGCAAGCCCCGGTTTGCATCAAAATTTACAAGTTTCTATTTGTATTCACTTTATATTGTCTAGCATTTAGTCTATTGCATTAAGTCTAGATGGTATGACACTCAAAATGCATGACCCAGAAAACCCTGGAGTACAATGTAGAGTAGGTTATTAATTGATTATATAACTGCTGATGTCAAGTTAACAAAAGTGGAATAAAAGAGGCACAACTCGAGTTGGCAGTTTCCTACTTGTGAACCGGGACTAAGGGTGATCAATCGGAAGAGTTGGGAATTGATCCTCATAGTTGGGAATGGAGACCGGGCAGTGGATGCAAGGCTCAAGGACGTGGTCCTGTGAACCTAGTCAATGTCTGAGTCGATTAAGGCCTGTTCTCGTGTGCGGCCCTGTCAGACAAGTTTGAGTTGTGTACCAGATGCATACTGCCAATATGGGACCCATGAAACCGATGTAACATGTTAACCTGGGTGTCGAGGCATACCTCACCGTCTGATGCAGATGCTGAAAGGATAGAGAAGTCAGCTCTACGAGGGTTTGCCATAGTGAGACTTAATCCCAGTCGGTGGGACCAGTTTGACAATTGGCTGTCGTGTGAAAGGTTGCCACGTACGATGTCAGTGGTGGTTGCTGTGTGCAACATCAAGTACGGGCGTACGTGTTGTGTCAGCCGGGTGTTTTTGATTGCAATTACCGTCGCTCGCGGTAGTGAGCATACTTGTATACTGAGTCGTGACATAGTAATAAACTGGGAAACATTTAATATGCTTTATGAGTAATCCTCATAATGTAGATGAGGAATGATCAACCCTTTCACTAAATTTATTTTTCACCTTGGGCTAGTAGCGTCAGGTCAAAATGATTCTTGTTTGATTGTGGAGTCTCGACGTTAATGGCGCAAGGTCGGTATGAGCCTAGGGTAGCTCACTAAAGTTATTTTCACCTCGGGCAAGTGACATCGAGATAAAGCGTTTCTTGTTTGATTGTGGAGTCTCGATGTAAATTGTGCGAGGGCTATAAAAGTGGCATAAAACTTGAAGTAAGGACTATCCTTTAGCTCAAGAGGATCTTTTGTGCAAACTTCTATATTCGGCCCTCTATTTTCATCATGTAGAGTTTCATGACTAGGGTGACGGTTAAGTCTTGCTGAGCTTCGTGCTCACAGGTACTGCATAAGTTGTTTTGCAGGTAATAACTGTACGCTGATATGTACGGGTGTCCGATGAGACTAGGAACTCTTCGAGTGGTGAACTCATGGCAATCCCCTGCCGCTGCTATTGTGATAGTGTTGCTAGCGAGAAGGGTCCGCGGGCTGGACACCTTCTTTGTTGCTTAGCATAGGTATGAGACGTGAGTTGTATTAGTCTTCCGCTGTAGATTATTTTGAGATGTATATGTAAAATTTACACTTTGTAAGCTTCCGCTTGATTTATGTAATATGATGCTTTACTATGTGTGCTGTTGGGGTGCCGCATCGTATGGCACCACCCAATGCGATTCCCGGGTGAGCGGCACGGCCCCGTGATCGGGTCCGAGCCCGCACACGGTTCATACGAGAATATACAAGGAAAACCGTGCCACCTCAAGGCCAAGTATGGGTGCGGCTTAGCTGATTAATTTGGTGTGTTGCTAGCTTGTTGATGTGGACATCACTCCTGCAGATATACACAACACTGACATGGTAGACATGCAAGGTCCAATTACTAGAGCTCGAGCACGACAATTGAATTTAGAGGTGAGCTCGTTCATGAACAATTCTTTATATGTGAATTTTGAGAGTATGTTGCTACCTAATGGATTAATTATGATTAGGAACCATGGAGAGGACATGGAGATACATGGAGAGGGGTTTGGAGGCGTGGAGGACCAGAAAATACGCCAACAAGAAGTTAGAGACCGTGCCCAACTCAAACTCGAGTCCAACTCGGGCCCAGGAGCAGTCCAACTTAAAATGGATGCACAGGAGGCATACGGACTCCGTATTTTACGTTCTACATATGCACGGAAAGCTGAGAGGATAAACTTTCCAATGGATCTGGCCACATGTCAAAATTCCATCGGAGTCGATGGGAAACTTTGAAACAGTATAAAGGTTAGAGTCTGTCAGGGTGTTGCATCACCTAGTTGGGCCATTGGGCCTTGTATCGAGTCTAAGTCCATTATGTACGTGTCTTAGGGTTAGGTCACGACCCCAGCACCCTACTGGTCATCCTCTTCCTCCTTTATACCCCCTAGCCACCGTCACAAACAGCTGGGTTTTGCTTAGATTATTCTGTCAAGAACAGTTTCGCCGTTCATCGGTTTGTGAGACCCCAGCTTGAGTGCTTCATATCTTTAAGAAATTTGGTTGCATTCTTTATTGTTCTTGCTTGTGTTCTTCGATTTGCAGGCAAGGATTAGCCTTCTTGGCGAGGTCAACCATGCAATATCGGTTGATAACCTGAGGAAACGTGGTGCTGCAATTGCAGGGTTCAGAACGTGTTGTTCGGAAGCCGGATCGATTTGTGTCAAGTCTCCACCAAATCGAGAGTTATCAGAACCTTTCAGAAGATCGGGACCCCTGTACACATCAAGTGGTTATCAGATCTTTAGGTGCACCGTCAGGTTCGCCTTTCCCTAGTTTTGTTTATCTTGAACTCGTCCTATCATCCACGAAAAAGCCAAGAAAATTATAGTCATAGGTTTCCCCATCCCAGAGCAGGTTTAGCCTTTTGCACAATTCTGTTTTGGAGTCCGTACTATTGAATTTGTGTCCTAGTTCGTGTTTTGTTGCTGGTTTAATCGTGTTTTGTTCCTACTTTGTTATTCCATCCGCTGCATTCCATTGAAACCCCAGCTGCCACAATCGTTATCAAATCGATCACCATAACTATTCATTGTGCTAGGGTTATCCTTGTTCTTCAGTTTTCATCACATATTACGTGAGTTTATCCTCCTTGATATACGCACACCATCCCACACATTGTCACCATCATATCCAAATTTTTTCTCACCACCATTTCAATTTCAGCTCCACCAAAAACATAATCTTGTGGTGCAGTCTTAAAACAGCCATAACCTTGGCATTGGGTTAAATTACATTGCCCAGATTCACTTTGGAAGATTGATTATTTGGCATCTAAAGGCTCAACAATAATCATAAAGAAACATATTGAATTTCTGTTGTCCACATCTTCTTTTTCAAGTGAGCTGAAAATTTGTGCGACGTGTATATTAGTGCTCCTGATATCATGGCAGATATAAAAAAATCAAAGAAAAAATATAGAAAAGAAAATTTGTGAAGAGGAGCACAAATATCAAAACATGGGTGTGTTATTTTGCCTTGTGGTGCAATTGTTCCTGCTCAATTATTGTCCTTATCATTCATACTTCTTGCTGTCTTGTTCATAACATCCGGGATAAGACACGAGTAGGCCAGCAACTAGGACAAGTGTTTGGACATCTATTCAGCATTACTATCTATTATTGAATTGTGTGCTACTCACATATATTTGGCCATCCAAACTCCACATTCATCCTTTCGAACAGCACAAGTTTTTGACCCTTGCAATCGCTGAATCACGTCATTTAGGTATCCTTCGCCTTGTTGTGGTAAGAAACCTATAAGAGCTTGGTAAGACTCGACCCATTGCTTTGTGAGTTCCACCATCATTGCGCAGTAGTTGATAGGGATAATCTTGTTGTTTTCCATATTATTCTTGCTAACAATGTTAGATCATGTTGATCCTACGGAGTGTGTTTTGAAAAGTGAGATGAAGGGTTACATAGAACAAATGATGAAGTCTGTCAAGGAAGCAATCGCACAAGGGGTAAAAGATTATCTTTCTGAACAGAGAATACCCCACATCCTTGAGAGGTATGGTAGAAAACAACATGTGTGGTAACAATAACCGCCCTCTTGATGACCCTTTTGCTAATGTTAAATTTTCCATACCTTCATTTTCTGGTGCTTATGATGCTGAGGCATATCTTGATTGGGAAATGACGGTTGAGAAGAAATTTAATTCCCACCTTGTTCCTGAACAACATAGAGTTCGACAAGACACTAGTGAGTTTAAGGATTTTGTTATAATTTGGTGGAATGAACTAGGTACCACACGCTTACAACCTGATACATGGGAACGTTTAAAAGAAGCTATGCGTAATCGTTTTGTTCCTCCATCCTACCAACGTGATTTACGAAAGAAATTGCAGCGCTTAGAGCAGGGAAATAATTCTGTCCAAGATTATTATGCGGAGCTTCAAAAGGGTATGATACGATGTGGGGTAGTAGAGGACACTGAAGATAAAATTTGTCGTTTCTATGGGGGGTTGAGACATGAGATACATGATATTTTTGATTATAAGGAATTTAATACTGTCAACCAGTTGTTCCAGCTTGCTATGCTTGCAGAAAAGGAGTTACAGGGTCGTCAACAAAAGAACAAGAGCAGCAGCGGTGCCTCCTACACTCCACGCACGACAACATCTTCGGGGGCGTCCAAGTCATTCCATTTTGATGCCCTTTCACCAAAACAAGCAGCCAAGCTTCTGTCACACCCGGTTTCTCCGAAGAACAACCGAGTGAATATCACATGTATGACAGGATCATTTTCTCATACATGTGATGACAAATAGTAAAGCATCATTTATTACAAGCCAGGTGTCGAATATAAATAAGTCTTACATAGCATATGTCTCGATGGACGATAATAAATTCATCAAGTAAATAAAATAGCAGCGGAATATTATTATTGTGGGCTCCGTTACAGGCGTTGCCCGGGGACTCCGTGAACCTAGAAACCTTCTTCAGGTCCAAAGTCTTGATTATTAAACACCACTTCATTATCTTGACCTGAGCAGCAATATAAACCAACAAATATGCAGGGTTGAGTACCGATGGTACTCAGCAAGTGTAGGAAAGTTATGTCATGCATGGCTAAGGCAAGGAGAGATTGAACTCAGGGTTAAAGCACTACACAATTAATACCTATCACCTTAGCTTATTAAGCACCTACATTACTACACAGGTGAAATGGTCCCAATCTCCCATCCCATCATCATAATCAAATAACCATAACCTCATTTTCAATGTTAAGCTCCCTGCTTAACATCCTTAACTTCCAAAACCATCACTCCTCTAATCATGAATAAGTCCAAGCCGCTCTTGACCGTGAGCACGGCTGTCATGACAGTTTTGACTCTGCAGAGTTTGCACCACTGTACCCACATGTAGTGATTTCATCCCCTGTTGCCGGGTGGACTAAAAGAACCTCCATTATGCCAGTGGCCACGAACCACATACACACTTCCCAGGTGTGTAGCCAGGAGATCACTACAAAGCCTTTACAAAGGGATTTCTGGCGAGCGTGGGCCCACTGAGGTTTCACCCCTAACAGCATACAAGAGGCTGCAACCCCGCTGCAGTGGCCCCCTCTTGAGCCTTGCGGTTCATATGGTAGTCTAGCTGACCCCATTCCCCGCACCATCCAACACACCCATACTATGCCGGGGATACACCTAATTAATTGGCCAAGCTGCCACATCTCAGCATGTGGTTGGCACGGTAAAGCCAGGTTACATGCTCCATGGACCGGTCCTTAGGATCCAGGCAAGTACTAAACAAAAACCCGAGTCTCGTGCACCTAGCAACAACCAAAACATCTTACTTGCCTTGATCCCTACCTCTACATAACTCACAATGTCTCATTCAAGAGTATGGTAAAATAAACTGATGATCTCATATCCCAAATATCCCATTCTAAGCATGGCTAAGCATATGCATAATAATAAATGACATGATAAAATGAATCCCAACCCAAGCTACAGGGAAACAAGGTAATGAAATTCTAGGGAAACATCCTAGCATGGGTTTCATATTTTCAATTGACAATGCAAATAATTCTATCTACACATCCTAGTATAGGAACAAAGTGGTCAAGGACACTTGCCTTCTTCCTGCTGCTTTGGGAATGGGTAGTCCTGATCTTGGAAAGGAAAAACTTGCTCTAGAGCAGGTTCTACATCATACCATCACACATAGCAAAAGAAAACAACAATCCATAAGACATAGTTCACACTTCCACTTCATACAAACCACACATTCCCATTTATGAAAGCCATTCCCATTCCTATGTGTTGTGGTTACTCTATGTGTGTTGATTTTTGGGCTTACATGCACTTTTAAACATGTGCATATGATTTCTACTTTTGTATTCATATTTATGTTGCATACTATATATGAGTTTCCAATTTAAATAAATTCCTTATATTCAATTGATAGACCTTTTAGCTATGAAGTGTGCATGGAGGGTATTTTGCTACTCCAAATGTGTCTTCAGACCTTCTACCAACCCTAAACTGAATTCTTTGGATTTTGGAAACTTCATTTATCATTTTCTAGTTATTCATACCTAGCTTGCTATATTTTCAGATTTATTTCCTATGCCTACATGTGAACTTTATTATGAAAATAGTAAGACACCTCATCTAAACAGAATAGGTTTTGGGTCTAAAATATTAAATAATATATTTTTGAACTTCTCCTCTGATGTGAACTATTTTACATTTATTTTACTAATTTTCAGAATTATTCTCTACTTAAAAATGTGTCCCTATATATAAATTATATAACTAATAAATGTGAATAATCAATTAGACAGATTCATTTCAGCCAAAAATCTATTTTTATCTCACTCCAAAGTTTTCCAAGTACTAGGAAAGTTTTTAATTTGAATTTACAATGTGTTTGTCCCATATTTTAAATTTTAAATACTAAACACATATTCAAATTCCTAAATTTAATATCACATAAGGTTAAAAAGGTAAACTCACCCCACTACAGGGTCTATTATATTATTTTAAGAATTTCCAGGGGTCTAACTACACATAACAGAGGGGTTTTCCTAATTATTATTAAATCCAGGGGCTAAAACTGATTTTTAAATGAATTTACATGATTTTCTGAAGTTCCAGGGGCTAGATCAGAAGTTTTCGGGGCTAGCTCGTATTTTCCGAGAACCCCACGGGGTAGCGCGTAAGAATTCCGGCCTTTATAACGCGGGGCTGACGTGGACCATCCGATTTAAAACAGACGGCTGAGATTATAACGTCAAACCGGTACGCGGGGATTTAAATTCTACCGTGAGATTTAAAATAGACGGCGCACAAGCGGCCACATCGCTCTGATCGAGCGCGGGCGGCGCTGCCCGGCGGCGCACGGCGGCGGGAGGCGGCGATCTCGCCGGAGAGTTACGGATCTTCGTCAATTCTTCCTAGAACTGTAATTTTATGGCATAGATCGGTAGAGGGGAGGTCTGGGATCTCACCTCGGGGGTTTTCTTAAGCTCGGAGGTCATGGAAAGCGGTCGGCGACGAGGTCCGAGGTGAATTCACGGCGAGGCTCGTCGGCGCTGTGTTTGAAGCGCAAACCACCGAGTTTTCTGCACCTGCGCGGTTCCCCGGAGGCGGTGGATCAAGATCAGCGCATTAGATGAGAAATCCCGAGTGAAGATCGAGCGAAATTGGCCGGAGTAACTCGGGTTCTCACCGGAAGGAAAAACGGCGGATCGTGGGGAAAAATGGGGAGATGCCGGGGTTTATATAGCCGGGGAAGGGCGGCGGGTTTGTTTAGATCGAGTTGGAGCCTTCTGGGACCGGGAGTCTTGCTGAGGGACGCGGAAATCCGGTCGTTACGATCGCGCGCGCGCGGGGAAGAGTCCGGAGTCAGCAAGAGCGGGGGGGGGGGATGACAGGTGGGTCCCGCCTGTCTGTGAGAGGGAAACGGGCGCGCGGCTGCGGGCTGGCGCGGGGTGATATGGGCCAGTTGGTGGGTTTCGGCCCACTGGCCGGGGAGGTTTATTTTTTCCTTTTCTTTCTCTTTTTCATTTCTGTTTTGAGTTTAATTTGAATTCCAGTTTGAATTTGAATTTTTACAACACATGCAATACGTCCAAAAATTTTTAAATTCCCCTCTTAACAGGATTTTGGGGTGTTACAGCTTCCTTCTGGCAGCGACAACATTTCAGCAGCACCGAAACCACCACCTGCACGACCTGCGGATTCGGGTAAAAATTCCATGCAGGTACCCGCCAAAAGTGTTTCATCCGTTGCTTCAACAGGACGCACTTCCGGCATTCAGTGTCACCGCGGCCATGGTCTTGGTCATTTGCAAAAAAATTGTCCTAGTCAGCGGGCATACGTGGCTACAGAAGAGGGGGGATACATCAGCACCTCCGATATCGAACACAACAATGATGATGAAGCTGCCACGGACAATGATGAGGGACATGTTTTTGGCAGTGAAGACACATCAGCCTACATGAACATCATTGGGCTGCGGGTGCTGAACACACAGGTACAACAACTTGATAGATTACAACACCATAATTTGTTTCTGATTTTCTTTGTCATCAAGAACCGGCGAGCACGTGTCATCATTGATGGAGGAAGCTGCAACAACTTGGTGAGTTCTGAATTGGTCAAGAAGCTTAGCTTGAATACACGACCACACCCACATCCATACTATATTCAATGGTTGAATGATTCTGGAAGAGCTAAGGTAACACAAACTTGCAGAATTCCGTTTTCCATTGGTACATATGTTGATTCCGTTGATTGTGATGTGGTACCAATGCAAGCGTGTTCACTTTTATTGGGTCGACCTTGGGAACATGATAAGGATGCTTTGCACCATGGTAGAAGTAATAAATATACTTTTATGCATAAAGGAAAGAAAATTACTTTGCTACCTTTGACTCCTGCTGAAATTGTACAAGCTGATAGGGAGAGAGCTGGAATTTCTAGTAGCTCTAAATCAGAAAATCAACAAGTAATTAATTCTGTGTTACCACCAAATAATGAGAGATCTACACCTATTTCTAAGACTGAGGGAAGTAAATTGAAGGGCCGTGTAATGCTTGCTACAAAATCAGACCTTGCTGAAATTTCTGATCATGATATTTGCTGTGCAAACAAGTTTTGTTCTCCATTGATGATATTGCTAGGTCTTTGCCTCCAGCAGTTACTAACTTGTTGCAAGAGTATGAGGATATTTTTCCAGCTGAGATACCCCCGGGACTTCCACCTTTGAGAGGGATTGAACATCAAATTGATTTGATTCCAGGTGCAATTTTGCCAAACCGTGCTGCATATAGGACCAACCCCGAGGAGACTAAGGAAATTCAGCGGCAAGTCCAAGACCTTTTGAACGGTGGGTATATACGTGAAAGCCTTAGTCCTTGTGCTGTTCCTGTACTTTTGGTTCCTAAGAAAGATGGTACTTGGCGTATGTGTGTTGATTGTAGAGCCATTAACAATATTACTATAAGGTATCATCATCCTATTCCTAGGCTAGACAACATGCTTGATGAGTTGTGTGGTTCTATAATTTTCACTAAGATTGACTTGCGTAGTGGTTACCACCAAATAAGAATGAAATTGGGAGATGAATGTAAAACAGCTTTCAAAACCAAATTTGGGTTGTATGAGTGGTTAGTAATGCCTTCTGGTTTAACTAATGCACCAAGTACATTCATGTGTTTGATGAATGAGGTCTTGAGAGCTTTTATTGGAAAATTTGTGGTGGTTTACTTTGATGATATCTTGATTTATAGCAAGTCATTGGATGAACATATGGATCATTTGCGTGCTGTTTTTAATGCTTTGAGAGATGCATGTTTATTTGGTAACCTTGAGAAGTGCATCTTTTGTACGAATCGAGTTTCCTTTCTTGGCTACGTTGTGACTCCACAGGGAATTGAGGTGGATGAGATGAAAATTCAAGCGATCAAGAGCTGGCCAATACCTCAAGTCATCACACAGGTAAGGAGTTTTCTTGGTCTTGCAGGTTTCTACCGACGTTTCGTCAAGGATTTTAGCACTATTGCTGCCCCATTGCATGAGTTGACTAAGAAAGGTGTGGTGTTCCATCGGGGGAAAGAACAAGAGGAGTCCTTTGACACCTTGAAGGACAAGCTTACACACGCACCATTGCTGCAACTTCCTGACTTTAGTAAGACTTTTGAATTTGAATGTGATGCTAGTGGAGTTGGCATTAGTGGTGTCTTACTGCAAGGTGGTAAACCGGTTGCATACTTTAGTGAAAAACTTAATGGTCCTGTCCTGAATTACTCCACATATGATAAAGAATTTTATGCTCTCGTACGATGCTTAAAGACATGGCGTCATTATTTCTGGCCTAAATAATTCAGTTTGTGGATTACATGTGTATGTGTGATAAACATCCTGGGCACACATGCATTAACTTGCTTCTATTTTCGGAACCGGATGTCACAGGAACGCTCCTTCACATGCTGTGTTTCAAACATATTTTGTTCCCTTCAATAATTCTGTCATCGGCTTAGCAAGCTTGGAGAAGCTCAGGATGAATCTCCGGTAATAACCTGCTAAACCGAGAAAGCTTCTGACTTCATGGACAGAAGTGGGGGCTTTCTATTTCAGCACTTGTTCAATCTTGCTTGGGTCAACCGCAATGCTTCCTCTGAGATGATATGTCCCAAAAAACGGCACATGGCTGATCCAAAACTCACATTTGCTGAACTTGGCATAGAGCTTATGGTCCCACAATCGTTGAAGAACGATTCTCAAGTGTTCGGCGTGTTCTGCTTCTGTCTTGGAGTAAACCAAGATATCATCAATGAACACCACAACGAACTTGTCCAGCTCCGGCATGAGCACAGAGTTCATGAGATACATGAGATGTGCTGGAGCTTTAGTGAGACCAAAAGACATGACGAGATATTCATATAGGCCATATCTCGTTGAGAAGGCCGTCTTCGGAATATCCTCCCCCGGATTTTTATTTGATGATATCCGGAACGAAGGTCCATCTTGGAGAACACACTTGCACCCAGAATCTGATCAAATAGGATATCAATGCGGGGCAGTGGATATTTTTTCTTGATGGTGACGGCGTTGAGCGGCCGGTAATCCACACACAGACTCAAGGTTTCATCCTTTTTCTTGATGAACAGCGCTGAGAATCCCCAAAGTGAGGAACTCGGTCTAATGAAACCCTTGCTCAACAAATCATTGAGCTGTTCTTTCAACTCAGCCAGATCGTTCGGAGCCATTTTGTATGGTCTCCACGATATGGGAGTAGTCCCGGGTGCAAGTTCTATCTTGGACTCCACATTTCGTTCAGGTGGCATGCCCGGAAGATCATCCGGGAACACGTCGGGATACTCTCGGACTACGGGGATGTCCTCTAACTTGGAAGCTTCAGTATTATAGGCGGCTGAAACTTCCAGGACTGGATCGTCTAGTACGAGGGACTGCGGACTGTGTAGTGGGGAGTTGAGGTGAACCGTCCGTGATAATGTGTCTAGGACAGCGCCATGGTAACTTAGCCATGAAATCCCTAAGATTGCATCAATCTTCTGCCCCTCAAGAATAATCATAGTAGTGGGATATATCTTACCACCTAAGCAGATTGGTGCTTTCGGAATCATCATAGGTTCTGAAATCATTCCTCCCAGTGAGCAAATCATATAAGAGCACTCGGTTGGAAAGACTTCCAGTTGATGCTTAACCACATATGATGCACTTATGAAGTTGTGGATTGCACCAGAATATAATAATATGATGATTGCTTGATCATTGAGAGTGAACGTACCCGCCAGCACGTTCTCTCCCTCCGGGGCATCCTCATTGCTGAGGTTGCGAACGCCCCCGGTTCGCTGACCAACCTTCTTGACCTGAGGTCGGCCTCGAGCACCGCCCTGATATTGGTCTTGACCGCTGCTCTTCTGCCCCTGGGGACAGTCCTTCAAGAAATGGCCCGCCTGGTCACACATGTAGCAGGTGCAGCGAGGCAGTCCTCCGCTGATCGGCGGACGGAAACCCGGGGCGTGTTGTGGCGGTGGGAACGCCCGGGGTACCATTTGCTGCTGCTGTTGTGGTCACGGTGGTGGCATCGGCGGTCGGAACGGGGGTAGCTGGAAAGAACGACCCCTTGAACTGCTGAGGTCGCGCAGGTGGATGATACTGCTGACTGGATGGTGTCCGATACACCATGCGGTATTTTTGAGGAGCTCCACCCCCGCTGCTGGGTGGAGCGCTGCGCTTTTTCTGCTCAGCCGCCAATTCCCTCTGAGCATCTTCCTGCATGATCACGGCGTTGACGAGGTCGTTGAAAGTGCCACGATTGCATTGTACGAGATGCGTCTTCATCTCGGGGTTTAACCCCCGATAGAACAGCTCTCGCTTCTTCTCCTTAGTGGAGACATAATCCAATGCATACTGTGCCAGATGGTTGAAGGCACGGGAGTAGTCGTGGGCACTCCTCCCGCCTTGCTTCAGATCCAAGAATTCTTGGAACTTCCTCTTCATTATCTCAGGAGGAATATGATAGGCGCGGAACGCCTCCCGGAATTCTTCCCACTCCACAGTGTGGACACCTTCTCTGTTGCTTAGCATAGGTATGAGACGTGAGTTGTATTAGTCTTCCGCTGTAGATTATTTTGAGATGTATTTGTAAAATTTACACTTTGTAAGCTTCCGCTTGATTTATGTAATATGATGCTTTACTATGTGTGCTGTTGGGAGCCGCATCGTACGGCACCACCCAATGCGATTCTCGGGTGAGCGGCACGGCCCCGTGATCGGGTCCTAGCCCGCACACAGTTCATGCGAGAATATGCCAGGAAAACAGTGCCACCACAAGGCCAAGTACGGGTGCGGCTTAGCTGATTAATTAGGTGTGTTGCTAGCTTTTTATGGACCGTGGATGGCGTGGGGAATGGGAGTCGAGAGAGGATTGCCCTGGGAACTGCATGGCACAAGAGGGGGCCCGTGGGTGGCAGAATGGTGATTCGAGCCTGCTGGTGAAACCTTAGTGAGTCCATACATCTAGTAGCCCTTTTGTAAAAGCTATTTTGTGATCTCTTGGCCATACACCGATGGTTGTGTACTGGTATAATGGAGGTTCTGCAATCGTTGATGGGTGACGAAATCACGAACTTGTTGGTAAAGTGGTGCCACCTCTGCAGAGTGTAAAACTATCATGATAGCCGTGCTTCCGGTCACAAGCACCTGGCCAACTTCCATGATTAGAGGGAAAACTTGGGATGGTTATTCGGTATGGTTATGGTATGGTCATTGGGATTGGTTTTGGGACTGTATTGAGTCATGAGAATGAGTTTGGTTTCGGTTATACGAATATGAGATGGTTATGAAATCCGAGTATGAGATGGTTATATGAATATGAGATTGGTTTTCGGACTGTATTGAGTCATGAGAATGAGTTTGGGGGCCTCCAGTGGTTCTGCCGCTTCGGTGAACACCGGAGGATGCGTACTCATGAAATCCGAGTATGTCACAATGTGGGCCTCACGAGGCCCCCTCTCTTGACGCCCCCACCTGGGACAAATTCTGCACGATCGTGCGGAGCAGATCGGTCTGCTCCTCACGATTGCCCACCAGCGCCGCGATCACATCCGCTAATGTAAGCGGAGGCGGCGGTGGTGGTTGTTGCTGCGGGGTGCTGTCGTAGGCAGGTGGCTGGGAGTCATTGCCCCCTTGCTGACTAGAGCCACCGAACTCATGCATGGCCTGAGTACGAACTATCTGCAACCATACGGCAATAAAATCAGTCCCGCAACAAACTTCATGCAGTTCAACAAAATAGGCGTAAAGACATAATGACAATAAACATACGATACATCTCGTATATAGATAATGTAATAACTTTGCACAAGATACACCATTACCAGACCAAATACAAACTAGTTAAATCCAAATTGACGGACTTCCTCTTTGGAAGTTCACCTCAACTAGATTTGGTCACTACAAGTCGTTAATATCGCTTGGTCATCATGTAGACTACCCTTTTATCTTCAATACGACACAAACATGGTCTCTAGCAAAAAAAACTTGAGTAGGAAATAGACTCAAACCTTTCACTAGTTGAAGATAACAACTTAATTGTATGTGTTCCTACCCCATTGGAAGTAATCAAACCCCCCCTAGAGTACAACGATCTCTCAAATGAGTTCAACTGTCCATCCCTCTGCCCAGAATGATCAATTTCTACATATCCCAGATTTTGACCTGGTACATGGAATTTTCATAACTCGAGTTGAATACCAAAGTTAAAGTTAACTTCATTATATTTTCAACGAGTATTTATTTGCCTTCATATCAGCTCTGATTAAAAAGTTATGATAATTCAAAGTCAACAGAATTTCTGGAAGAATTTCAACAGCACCTCCTTTGGAAGTTGCTGTTTCCAACTCTAAATTCCACTGAATGCCTTGCTGCAATTGCAGAAACTCTGAATTACAAAGATGTAACATATCTCCTACCCTTTCCAAAAATATGTCATATGAAAATTTTAGATTATTCTACTGGAAGTTATGCTTGAAAAACAGAACAGTGCAGAGGGTTTTTGAATCTGTCCTGGTTCTGGACAGTTTACCTTCCTCCGGGATTTACACCAGTTTGATGTGTGATTCTGCTCTGGAAGTCTACAATAAAGTTGTAGAGCACTTAAACTCCATTCCATAACTATATCCCACATCTCCATTGGCTAAATACTCTGTGAGCTATGCTCTGTTATAGTTCAGCAACCTTGCTGCCAAAAGAGCACTCTGTTTTTCAATCCCTTTGAGCTAAACTAATTAACGGTTGAATTTTTACTACCCCACCAGGATCCTAAATATCGAAAATTGGTTATTTTAGTTCATTGTTACCATTATCTTTAATGCAAATGCCTATTACATGTCGGTACTACGTTCCTCACCAAAAAGGAAAAATCCTAACCGGATTACACCGACATATACGTCTCAATTGTGGCACTAAACGGTCTTTCGCAAATGTGTATTACACAGGATACATACGTGGTTAGTACCTGCAGAAGAACACTCAATAGTGATGCACTCAAAGGTTGTTGTCATTTCAGGCAGGTCCATATTTGAAAGTAAATACATATGCCCGTATCATTGCCATACGGATGTCCTTGAGTTAAGACACGTCTCATGGTACGTGATCGTGTTTTTACACCAAACAACGGGGAACCCGAGTAGAGCACTAACGGGTCATCATGGTTGGGAATTTTATCAACCCAACAGATACCACCTACTGCCCTGCAGGGCACGCCGATGGCAAGCGCTGCGTATGTCCTCCTAGGCTATTTCCAGAAGAACACACTGTCGCGTTACTGAGCACATGATGGGGTCTCCACTTTCTTACCTAATGCACGCTAGGGACCAGCGTTTCATATGAACTCAGGAACATGAAGACTCCAAGAGTTTCATACTAACATCCCACACCAAGCTGTGAGACCTATCGCTGAACCACATTCCTCGTCAGGGGAGCTAACCGAAATTGAACCGCTTTCGGTGGCGTTCCTTACCATTTTTACCTTAGCGTAGGTGCGTCGTTACATAATCAAAATTCAGAATTATAACACATATGTTAGTCATGCCACTTTAAGTAACTATGCTAATATAGTCCTTACTTGGGCATACTAGCGAATCCTCATCGTAATCCTAAATTTTCCCGTAATACAGTCCTTAATTAGTGTGCTATCACCTAAGCAGCTCTGATGCCAGCCTGTGACGGACCAGAATCCGCACGCCGAGGATCTCAGAGGGTGGTGCTGCACGATGCGACAACCGACAGCACACATCATAAGGCAAACATTGTATTACATAGAAAACAACTGTAAATGTACAAATTAGTACAAACCTTCAGTTTACAACTAAGAACAGAGTTTAGACATGAGGAAGCTAACTTTTTACAACTCACGCCCACCTAACTAGCAAAAGTCGGTTTTCCAACCCAATGAACAACCCACACTAGCTTCACTCCTCAGCTCAGCTTGGCGTGTACGGCTCCCACTCAGCCGTGGTCTCTGACGGAGGGTAGCCCTCGCCGATGGACTCGTACGCAGAGTCCGTGGGGTAGTCCTCACCTGCAAACACTCAATAGAAGCAACCGTGAGCACGATGGCTCAGAAAGTCTTAACTGACTCACCTATACATGAAACTCTACATGTAGTTCATGACCAACATGGGATGGCATATTGCAGCAAAGGACACACCTACAAGTTCATCCGTAATTCACCTTTTAGCCACAAGTTAACAGTTCATGAATCTGAAATTTAGTAAGCTATATTTGGTGGCACACATGTAGCAATACAATTTATACATATCAGAAGAATTGAATCACAGTATTCCATAATTTATCTACGTCATGATGCAGTGAACAAGCGGTACTCATCACCGTGAGGGACAGTGAATCGACTCGATATACACCTGCAGGGATACCCGAATAGCACGTCACATACGCCCACCGTGGAGCTGCACAGCACGCTCACTCGATGTCGTACGGGACAACCTTTCACCAAACAGCCCAAACGTCGAATCGGTCGCACCCAAACGGACAGGAGGTTCCCTACAAGGAGCATCTCTCTATGCCCGTTAGCGGATTTCCACCTTGCTGCCCTAAACCTACACCTATAAATCGGTGCGTTATGCCTCGACGCCCGGAGGTATATGTTACATCGGTTTATCAGGGCCCATATATCCGATATGCCTTCGGTACATTCAATATTTGTTCAGCAGGGCCACACACGGGTCGATTCTCAATCGACATGGACAGGGCTGCACCCACAAGACTTCCTCTTGCTGCGCCCTAGCCCCTCTGCCTAGTCTCATTTTCTTACTAAAGTGATCTCACATCACTCGAATCAATCCCGTGTGTCCCAATGCCTATACTCGCGAGTAGATTCCAACTACTCGACTTGTACCGAAGTGCTATGAACATTAAGCACAGCATGACTACTCGAGGACTTAGACACTACCCTCACTCTTGTGGGAATCATCTGGCTATGCACTTGGGTTTCATCCATCCTATACCTAATGCACAAACATATCTCATGCTAAGTATACATAAAGCAAAACTTTATAAAACTTGTTAATGCAAACCGGGGCTTGCCTTGTTGCTGCTGGTCAGATGTTAGTGCTTCGTCCGGAAGGAGAAAATCCAGCACTTTCGGGGTTTCCTCGCCTTCAGTGACTACACGTAGGCAATATACTATATGTCAAATTAAATGCAATGTGTTAAATTGAATATGTAAAGACAATAACTCCAGCTAGCCTTCCCCTTTGGATCTGAAATTTTTATGGTGTCTTGGTAGGGTCCTAACCAGATACTTGACCAAGTTTCATTTGAAACAAAGTTCATCTGAGCTCTGTACAAATAAAAATCTATTTGGTCATTACTAGAGTCTCTAAGGATTTCCAGGGATTTTCATGGCTCAAACCATTACTTTATGGAAACTAGAGTTTGATATTGTTCTAATGGAGTTGGTTTCATGTAATTTAAGAATCCTAGAGAGAGTTATGCCCTAAACAAGATTTGAGAAATTCTGAAAAATGTTTCTGTACATTTTTCCATTTTCTCAGGGAAGTTCACTTAATCACACCATTCAAGGGAATAATGAACTTGGATGGATCTGAATATTTTCCTGTGACTCAAGGATTTTCAATTGAACATCCCAGCAAAATTTCAGAATTTTTCATAAAAGAATTCTCCAGATAAAATTCCCAACAGTTTAAACTTGAGGTAATTAATTATGGGAAAAGAATAAGTTTCATGAGCTGAAACTTGTTTTGCTGGATAGTACTCGAAGAGATGAATCCAATAAAAATTTTTCACTCCATTTGGAGTTTGCTACACCAAGTTATAAATTTCCTAAGTTGGAGCTAAAACTAGAATTGTTTTGCTACTGAAAATTGACTTGGACCCACGTTTTAAATCTCAGCCACTGAAATCTGAGAACACACGGGGCTACATGGTTCCAGCGCGCAGCCACAGAAGATCAAAATTTTAAACCGTGGTCACTGATGGCTGGGCCAGGCCCTTTCTTCTTCCTCCCGCCCGCGCTCTCGCGCGCGCCGCCGCCCCCTCGCAAAACTGAGGCGGTGCCTCGCAGGAGGGGCGTTCCCTGCTGTCTCCCGGCCTGAGACTTGCCGCCGGGGGTTTTCAGGGTCGGGGAACTCGTTGGCGGGGTCGGTACGGGTGCTAGAGGACCGGAACTATGCCGGCGACGTGCGGCGGCCTCGGGAGAGGTTCGGCGACGTTGGCTGGTGGCCCTCGCCCGCCAAATTCTCTAGTGATTGGCTCTAAAGCATCCTTGGATGCTAGGGAAGCTCGGCAAAGACACAAGCAAGCACGGGAACGGCTGTCACCCTGCTTTCACCGTGCGCCCAAGAGTTGTGATGGCGTTAGAGCTCGGGAAGAAATGAAATAACTCGTACACCGTCGGTTTCTAGTTAGAGCTGTGTAGGAAAATCGACCGCTAGCAAGTCTAGTTCGTGTGTGCACGATTTGGTGGCCTAAGGACGAGAATTGCGGGTGAATTCGACAGATTCTTACCTGGTGGTCCGAGTGTATGCGCCGGGAGAAAAACGTCAAATTGGAGCTCGATGATCCATGGCTTTAGCTGAGACTTGGAGAGGGGCAGCGCGATGATCCGGCGCGTCTCGGAGTGACCTAGCTTGGCCGTGAAAGTCTTCGGTCCGAGCTGTCCACGGTGAGCCGGTGCCGGCTGTTTTCTCGGTCGCCGCCAAGAACCGGCGAGCTAGGGTTAGGAGGGTCAAAACTCGAATGTTTTTGCGCCGAGGAGGTAGAGAACGAGAAACCGGTGTGGTTTTCCGCTAGGAGGGGCGCTGTACGCGATGGTTTTGCCGAATTCTCGATCGAGTTTGAGCGGCGGTGGTCGGTTCTCAGTTCAGCGCGAGGGAGACGGGAGAGAGTGAGGGAATTCACGTAGGCCAGGCGTGAATTGATCACGTTGCTTTCCCCGCGTCCTCAGCCTCCCCCCGAGCAGGAGGTGGCACCCAGCAGAGGCGGTCAGACGCCGGCGCTCGGGAGCTAGCGCGTACGCACGCTTCGGTCGAGTGAAAATCAAGCAGAGAAGACTTCGGTGTGAAGTCTACTGACAAGTGGGCCCCCTTTCCCCCTTCTTTTCTTTCTAATTCCAATTGAGCTAGCAAACAAACTCCAATTTTGATCAAACTTGGAGGATAAGCCAACAGGAATATGAGAAACACAATGATGCTCTAAAATCTGAATTCCGGTGAAGTCGGAATTTGAAACTGAAGTTTGAATTCAAATTCAAGTTGTCTCCCGTTTAAATTCCAACAAATAGGAAATCTTTTCCAAATAAGCTGAAAATTTACCGGGATACCCGTGGATGTGTGGAGAACTAAATCGTAGCTTTAGATCTTCGTGTTGGACATTGTGACACGTTTACTATAGCACTTGGAGCTCACACCTTCCTGACACGACCCCATTGGTCCTGTCGAGCCAGGATCACGCTCAGGGGTGCTGCGTTGCACAGCACCGTATAACACACGTCAAAGGTACAAAGAGGAAGCGGAAGTTTATTACATAAACAGTTTTATGAACCTGTTTACATCAAAATAAGTTTAGTCCACACTCGCGGGCGTAGACTACGCGTCAAGTCACGTTCAGCCCTCGAACGTGTCCTTGCTAGCACACACACACACACACTAACTCTGCGGCGTGCAAGACTCCCATTCGACGGGGTTCCCCTCCTGGGGTTCCGTCTCCTCTTCGGGAGTCCCTTCCTCATAGAACCCAGCAAAAGCTTCAAACACAAGCAGTGAGCACGAAGGCTCAGCAAGTCTGACCCGTCTCACCTAAACATGGAACTTCTACATGAGGGTAATGGGTTACATGAGGTAAAAAACATTTGCAAGGACTCGCCTAATTAGTAGAACCTTACTTTCAAGTTTTAGCAGCAGGTTGTGGAGAACCTTACGCTAAGGCACATGAGAGAGCCGCAATCAAACAAGAAACGCATTTCTCTCATGTACTTTGCCCAAAGTTGAAAAGAACTTTAGTTAGCTCTAAGCTACAGCATATCATTAACAATCAATGTCCAGCTTTCAATCAGCAACATTTTAACATGTAACTAGCCTGTTCTTTCTACGTCACGGTACAGTGAACAAGTGGTACTCATTGACCGCGAGGGACGGCGATTATAATCGATTTACACCTGCAGGGTTACCCGAACAACCCGTCACGTACGCCCGTACTCGATGTTGCCTACAACAACCATCACGGACGCCGTACGCAACTACCTTTCACTCGTCAGCCAAATATTGAACCGGTCCCATCGTCCCGAGCAAGAGGTCCCTGCACGCGCATCTCTGTGCCGCCAGCCGATTTACACCTCGAGCTCTCAACCTACCCTCTGAACGACGGGCAATGCCTCAATACCCAGCTACCCGAGTTACATCAGTTTCCCGGTTCCCATATAGCCGGTAGGTCTTCGGTACTGTTCTAGCTTGTTCAACAGGCCCGCACACGGCTCGGTCCTCAATCGACACAAGCGGAGCTACAGCACACAGGCCCCAAAGTCCTGCTGCCCTTATTCTCCGCTCGGTCTCATTTTCTTGCCATGTGTATCATGTGCTATCTCTACCCGAGCAATGTGCCTCTAGCCTATTCTCGCGAGTAGTTCCAACTACTCGACTTGTACCGAATCCTACTCTATCCTAGCAATGCAGTAGCTAACGGGGTTTGCAATCCTAAACCCAACCCATGGTTCTCTTGGCTATGCAATGGGGCTTCCAAACAAGACTCTAATGCACAGAATAAAGGAAACAAGTATGTGCTCAAAACAATAAAAATTTGTAAAAAGGTTAATGCAAACCGGAGCTTGCCTTGCTGCTCTTGGTCGTAGGCTAGCTGCTCCTCCGGAGTTACGAAGTCTAGGACTTCGGGTTCCTCCTCGACCTTAGCGACTACATGATAAGAGCAATATATGTATCAACTTAAATGCATTTGTATTAACTTTGAAGTTGTGAAGTCTATAACCCTTGCTAGACAGACCTAATGACTGTGAAACTTTTGCTGTGGCTTGGTTACAACCTAAACAGAGACTTGGTCAAGTTTTAGTTGCAGAAAAGCTCATTTGAGCCCGCCACAATTCATTATGTCCTTGACCTTAATTGGAACTCTTAGGGTGTTCTAGGAATTTTCATGAAACAAACTATGACTTTCTGAAAACTAGATTTTCATAGGGTTCTAATGGAGTTGGTCTCACTTAATTTGGAAGTCTCTAACTAAAGGTATGAGCTAAACAATTTCAGAGAAAATTCTGAAAATGTTTCTGAACATTTTCTATTTTCTCTGGAACAGTTTCACTAATCACACCATTAGGTGGATTAAATGAGCTCAAATGGATCTGAAATTTTTATGGTAGTTGAGGGATATTTTGGTGAACATCTCAGCAAAATTTCAGGATTTTCCTCCAAAGGATTCTCCAGTTAAAATTCCTAACAGTTTAAATTTTTGAGGAATTAATTCTGGAGAAATAAGTAATTTCATGAAGTGAAACTTGATTTTCTGGAAAGTACTCAGAGAGCTGAATCCAGCAAAATTTGGTTCACTCAATTTGGAGCTTTCTAGCCAAAGTTATGATGATTTGAAGTTTGAAGGAAATCTGAAAATCGGGGAAAAGTTTAAACTCGCGAGTGGGCCCAGGGGACACGCGTCGCGCGCCTAGGCGATGGCACATAGCGGCCCACAAGGATTTTGCGCGCCAGCACACCCAATCCCGGCCGCAGCCGGATCCCGATTCAAAATATCTCTCGCTGACAGCTGGGGCCCACCCCCTTCTTCAACCTCGCGACACCCGCGCCTCGCCGCCGAGGGATCTCGCCGGAGAGCTCGCCGCCGGCTGCTGTACAGCTCCAAACTTCTCGATTCTGGCCGCCCCTGCATACTTTTACTCAGGGGACAGGATCCGAGGGTCAGCTGCTCATGACAACGGCCGGAGCATGGTCGGCGACGAGCCGCCACCTCAGAACAACTTCGGCCATGTCGGCTGGCTACCCTAGCACCTCAGCTACTTGGGAAACCGGTCAGGGAGCATCAGTGGACCTTAGAGAAGGTCGACATGAGCTCGAGGCAGCTCGGGGAAGGCCCGAAATAGGCCCTCACCGTGCGCCCGATGCCGCCCGTTCGTTCCGCCATTAGTAGACCTCAAATTACGCCGGGCACAGAGGTTCTCCGGCCCAGAGTTGTGAAGGCAACTTGTGCGTTACCGTGTCTAGCTCGTGTGAGAGCGGCCTGAGGCCCTCTAATCCTTTCTAGAGCACGAATTAAACAGAATCGTACCCGAAGGTCGTTCTGCACACAGAAAGGGGAAAAATGGAAATTCGCCGCCGGTGAGCAACCACTCGAGCTGTGGCTCGGGGATGAGCAGCACCGGTCACCTGCGCGTCCAAGGGTGCCTTGGCTCGGGCGTGACAACGCCCAGGTTGGGCTGTCCACGAGAGCCCGAGGTGCGGCGGTTCCAAGTCCCGAATTTGATCTTTCGGCACAGCCGATATCAATCGGTTTCAACCGAATTCTAGCAATGGGGAGGATGGAGGAAGGTCTCTAGTACCTTGCTGGGGCTCTGGAGTGGAAGGAGGGAGCTGCGATCGGCGTTCTCCGATCAAGTCCGAACTGCGGAAGTTTTCGGCCGGCGCTGAGTTCTTGCGGGGAAGAACGGTGGTGCCTCTGCCGAGGAGGGGGCAGGCGCCTTAAGAAGGCTCTGCACCGCCTCACGCCCGCGCGTGGGCAAGCAGCTAGTGGCGCGGCGGCTGGCCTCGGTGGCGATCACCGCTGCGGCTCGGCGACCCGAGTGAAAATGTCTCAGTCGGTTTGATCTGAGCAGTGGCTGACATGTGGGTCCCACCTCCAGTTTTAACCTCTGAAATTTACTCCTAATCACTGTTGTAAACAGTGAACCCCATACTACCCTTGGCAATTCAAATTATTCACCCATGAGCCATTTGAATTGATCAAAGTTCAAATGAGGTTTGGTTTGAATGAATTTCAGCACAAGTTCAGTTTGAAATTCAAATAAAGTTTGAATTTCTCCCCCTTAGCTCATGTCAAGATCAACTCCAAATGGAGTGAAAATTGGTGTGTGAGCTCACAAAAATGTGCTGAGTAAGAATATGCCTTCCACTTTTAAATTCATGGGATAAAAACAGTTTGAATTTGAATATGGTTTCAAACTGCCCTCTTCCTATCTATACCGAAAATGACCTCAAAATGGTTTTGAATTTGGGTGAAACTTGGCATGGACATCCTTAGCAAAGTGTAGGAGTTTTCATATGTCCAGCCCATCTATATCACATGTGGGAAATACCACTTTTGCAATGTGTAAGTTTGTTCTCTAATGAGCATGTTGATAATTGTTACTTGCTCTTCATTTGTGTTCATCATTCTTCCTCAAATGAGGTGTGTGGTGTGGTGATGAACACTGCAAATGTGTGTCAAAAACTGAGGCCCTTACATTCCTCCCCCCTTAAAAGAATCTCGTCCCGAGATTATAAGGTGAAAATGAGAGAGAGGACGGTGGAAAATTACCGGATATGCGACGTGAAAAAGTCGGGGTAGTTAGTGCGAAGGAATCCTTCGCTCTCCCATGTCGCTTCGTCCATGGAGTGATTACTCCATAGAACCTTGTAGAACCACAACGTACGGTTGCGTGTGGTTCGGGCCTTTTCATCAATAATCTGCACCGGTTCCTCCCGATAGGTGAGATCCGGTTGCAGTTCTTCAATGTCTTCCAGCTGAACGGTAGTTGATAGCTTGAGACATTTCCTCAGCTGGGAAACGTGAAAGATGTCGTGCACACCGGAAAGTGCTTCTGATAACTTTAGCCGGTATGCCACTGATCCAAATCTCTCGGTAATCTAAAATGGACCGATGAATCGGGGTGCCAACTTTCCTCTCACCCCAAATCTGTTTACGCCCTTCATTGGAGACACCCGTAGATATACGTGATCTCCAACTTCGAATTGTAATAGGCGCCTTCTCCGGTCCGCATACTGTTTCTGACGGGATTGAGCGGCTTTTAGGTTCGCTTGAATTAGTCGAACCTTTTCTTCCGCGTTGTTGACAAGGTCAATCCCGAAGGTAACCCTTTCGCCAGACTCACACCAGTTCAACGGTGTGCGGCATTTTCTTCCGTATAGTGCCTCGTAGGGCGCCATCTTGATGCTGGCCTGGTACCCATTGTTGTACGAGAACTCGGCTAACAGCAAGTGATCATCCCAATTCTTGCCGTGGTCGATAGCGCAAGCTCGTAGCATGTCTTCTAGAATCTGATTTACCCGCTCGGTTTGTCCATCCGTCTGCGGGTGGTAGGCTGAACTACGGATCAGCTTCGTCCCCAAGGCAGCGTGCAGCTGCTCCCAAAAACGGGACACAAATAAGGCGCCCCGATCCGATATGATAGTACGGGGTACGCCGTACAAGCATAGGATCCGTGAGATGTACAGTTCAGCGTACTTCTTGGCGTTGTAGTTGGTGTTGACCGGGATGAAATGGGCAACTTTGGTGAGCCGATCGACGATCACCCACACTGAATCATGTTTCTGTAAGGTGGTGGGTAAACCGACGACAAAATCCATGCTCATGTCCTCCCACTTCCAGGCAGGAATGCCCAGTGGTTGCAGCAGTCCCGGTTTCCCCATATGATCTGCCTTCACCCTTCGACATGTATCACACTCGGACACGTATTTTGCAGTCTCACGCTTCATCCGTGTCCACCAAAACTTGCTTCTGAGTTCTTGATGCATTTTGTTGCTGCCGGGGTGAATAGAAAACTTTGATAAGTGAGCCTCATCAAAGATTTTCTTCCGTAACTACGGGTTTTGGGGTACGACGATCCGGTCCTTGAACCATAGGACGCCGTCACCGTCCTTCTGGAAACATTTCAACTCCCCACTGTCTACACGTCTCCGTAAATGTGACATGCCCTTGTCATTCTTCTGGGCTGCCGCTATCTCTTCACGGATGGTGGGGATCAAAGCTAGGTTGTAGAGAGCTCCTTGTGGAATCACATGTAGTGGTGGTTCGCTCTCTTCCAACGGTGGTGATGGTCAGATTATTGACGTGTGACTTGCGGCTCAGCGCATCTGCCACTACGTTTGCCTTGCCCGGATGATAATGGATCTCTATTTCGTAATCCTTTATCAATTCTAACCATCTTCGCTGCCTCATGTTCAACTCCTTCTGAGTGAATATGTACTTGAGGCTTTTGTGGTCGGTATATAAATGTACGAGGTTACCGAGTAGGTAGTGCCTCCACATTTTTAGTGCAAGTACCACGGCAGCGAGCTCCAAATCATGAGTTGGATAATTCTGCTCATGGTTCCTAAGCTGCCGTGACCCATACGCGACCACCCTTCGGTCTTGCATCAGCACACATCCGAGCCCAATGCCGGATGCATCGCAGTACACATCGAACGGTTTTGTTGTGTCTGGCTGCGCCAAAACCGGTGCTGATGTCAGGTGCTTGACTAAAGCCTTGAATGCTGCTTCACATGTTGGACTCCAAACATATTTGGTAGCCTTCTTCAGCAGCTCTGTCGTTGGCTTGGCAATCTTCGAGAAGTTCGGAATGAACCTCCGATAATATCCCGCGAGTCCGAGGAAACACCGTACCTCATGAACAGTTCTCGGGGATTTCCAATTCAGCACTTGCGTGATCTTGCTCGGGTCCACAGCGATACCTTCCGCTGAGATGATATGCCCGAGGAAAGGCACTTGCGATATCCAAAATTCGCATTTGCTGAATTTTGCGTATAACTTGTGATCCCGCAGCCGTTGCAAGACTATACGCAGATGTTTCTTGTGATCTTCCTCCGACTTGGAATATACCAGGATGTCGCCGATGAAGACCACGACAAACTTGTCCAGCTCCGGCATGAACACCGAGTTCATTAAGTACATGAAGTGAGCTGGAGCATTGGTGAGGCCGAAGGACATGACCAGGTACTCATAAAGTCCGTACCTTGTCGACAAAGCTGTCTTTGGAATGTCCTCCGCCCTTATCTTAATCTGATGGTACCCGGATCTTAAATCCATCTTGGAAAAGATCTTTGCTTCGACCAACTGATCAAACAACATGTCGATCCGTGGTAACGGGTACTTGTTCTTGATGGTTACGGCATTTAATGGACGGTAGTCCACGCAAAGCCGCAACGTCTCATCCTTCTTCTTGACAAATAATGCCGAACAGCCCCATGGCGAGGAGCTCGGCCTAATAAAACCCTTCTCCAGAAGGTCCGTGAGCTGAGTCTTCAGTTCAGCCAACTCCTTGGGCGCCATCTTGTACGGCCTTCGGGATATTGGCACGGTTCCTGGTGTAAGTTCAATCTTGAACTCCACCTCTCTATCGGGTGGCATTCCCGGTAAATCATCTGGGAATACATCAGGGAACTCTCGGACCACTGGAATGTCTTCCAATCTGATAGTTGTGGACTGATAGACACTTGAAAGTTTTATTTCTGGATTGTCCAGAAATAATGAGTGAGAACCGTGCACCTCTGAGTTTAAGTGCACGACTCGAAGGACGGTGTCTAAAACAGCGCCGTGGCGGGTTAACCACGACATCCCTAGGATGACATCGACCTTCTGTCCCTCTAAGATAATGAGAGACGTGGGGTACACTCTACCCGCTAAGCATAATGGTGCTTTGGAGACCATTACGCTTGCTGAAATCTTCCCACCCGGTGAACAAATTAAATATGGACTATCGATGGGTAGTATTGGCAAACTGTGTTTAGCAATGAAAGCTTGGCTAATAAAATTATGCGTGGCGCCTGAATCAAACAGTACTATAGCGGGATGCTGGTGGAGTTGGAACATACCCGCAAGGATTAGCTCGCCCTCCGGCACGTCCTCAATGGCAAGTTGGTGGACAGTGCCGGGCCTAGGGTTCGCCCGCCGCGCATTAGTATGGTTCCGGGGTTGATTCCTCCCCGGAAACTGTGGTGCCACTCCGCCGCCTTGCCTCTCCGGGCAACTGCTCGCGAAGTGTCCTGGACGACCACACTTGTAACATGTGGCCGCTGCTGGTGGAGTACTCGGTGGACGAAAGCCCGGCATGCGTTGCTGAGGTGCAAACGCACGCGGCATCGCCCGTGGCTGATGTTGTGGTTGCGGTGGTGCTGGCAGTGCCGGCCGGAATGCCGGTGAAGAGTACGGCCGACTGCGGAACGGCATCGACCGCTGTGGTGGTTGCCAGCGTGGACCTGATGGTGGGCGATTCACCATCCGAAACCTCTGGGAAGGGCCGCCTCCTTCTCCACTGCTCTGCGGCGCGCTTCGCTTTCTCTCTGCCGCCGCTAACTCCTTGCCAGAGTCCTCCTGAACAATCGCAGCATGAATGATGTCGTTGAGGCTGCCGCGATTGAACATCGCCAACTTGTCCTTCAGGAGCGGGTTAAGCCCCTGGTAAAAGTGGTCCCGCCGCTTCTCGTCCGTATCTGCGTGATACGACGCGTAGAGCGCGAGATCGTTGAACGCCCTGGAATATTCCAGCGCGTTCCGGCTCCCTTGTTGCAGGTGTAAGAACTCCTGCATCTTCTTCTTCATCAAACCTGGCGGTATATGATAGGCCCTGAAGGCCGTCCGGAACTCCGTCCAGGTCATCACTCGGTCGGTGGGTTGTGAAGCACAGAAGTTGGCCCACCACGCGCTCGCGGATCCTTGGAGCTGCTGGACCGCGAACTGAGTCTTGCGCTGCTCGCTGATTTGGAGCAGCCCGAACTTCATTTCTATGGCGCGGAGCCAGTTGTCCGCGTCAAGTGGTTCATCCGCCCTTGAGAATACCGGGGGATGAGTTGCCAGGAAGTCGGAGTAGGAGCTCTGTTGACGCTCCTCACGGTCCTGACGTCTCTCTGGGCGAGACGTATTCGCAATTAAAGTTTGCAGCAGCTCCGTGTGCTGCTGATGTGAACCCGCCATTGCCGCGACAATGTCGGCCAATGTAACCGTCGGCAGTGGCGGTGGCGGTGTTTGCTGTTGCTGTTGCTGCTGCTGTCCCGAGGAGTCCTCGGGAGGTGGTTGGGAGGTCTCTCCCCCTTGACTGGTACCCCCAACATCAGGGTTGGCACGAGTACGCGTCATTCTGAAATTCAAAACAGCAGCAATTAGCACATGTCTTACTTAAAATTCCATACGCAACAGTAGGTATTGAAGTGACACATGATTAATTTGCACAACATTCACATATATTGATAAAGCAGAAACTTTATACAAGATACATTATTCTCGGATCTCCGAGAAGTCGTGCTCATGTCGTCACTACCTATACATACGCTACTGTCTACACGACATGTCACCGATTACAAAAGTTGGGTTACGCTACCCTAGCTGCCCTACATGGCAACCGTAACCCCCTACTCGGAGTAGAATTCGACCTCCTGGGGGTCGTCCTCCTCCGGTACCTCTGCTGGTGGCTCTGGGTCTACCACCTCTTCTCCCATCCCGGGTTCTCCCATTGCTGGAAGACCCAAGACTACCGGTATGCCTAACACCGGGGGCACGAGGTCCTGCAAAGCATGCACCTTGTCCATAGCTTGGTTGTAGTCCTCTTCCCAGCCTTGGCCTTCCTCGATAGCGTCGTCCCGCTCTTGAGCAAGGTCCTCATTCTGCTGGGTTAGGGTCTGCACCAGCTCTTGCAACGCCGCAATGTCAACACGGCTCTTCTTCTTTGCCTTCTTCAGACGACGCAACTGATTGTGTTGTTCATTCAGTCGCTTGATCGTCGGAAGGAGCACATTGCGGAGTGCGCTGTGAGCACTCTCGAAATGATCTCCACGGCTTGTGCTCTCCTTGAGCTTTGTGGCGAGATGCTCCGTATGAACAGCTTGGCTGTCCATCACAGCGTTTCCCGCCCTCATTTGGAGGCTGAGATTTGCCTCCGCGGGGTTGTACCTTGGGCAACTCGGGTCTGTTGCCTCCAGGTACCTCTCTTTCCATACATGCTGAGCTCGTCCCTCCACCAGAACGAGTGCGTATGGAGTGCCCTCCATAGCCTGCACGTGTAGTTGGCAGAAACGTGACATAGTGTCACGGGCTGCCACTTGCCACATCCCTTCCGGTTGTCTTCCTCTCACCGTGACGGTTAATGGCACCCAACCGGGTGGCATAGGTCCTGCAGGAACCTCGACATGGATCGTCCACGTCTTGTTCCCCTCTTCGCCTTCTTCCTTGGCGAAGTATTGCGGCATCTGGTTGTACCCGAAATATTGGAGCATTTGCCACAATGCTCCAGGGTAGCCGCTACGGTCAGAACAGTGGGAAACTACCCACCTGTTCTCCAACTGTTTATCTGCTGCCATCTGTAAAAATATATTTTAGAAATGTCAAATATTTATTTAAACAGTAAACCATTGAGTTATAACATAAGACATGTCATTGAACCCATAACACTTGGAAACATAGTTCAAATTTTTAAACAAATTTGACTGCTGATCTGCTGTTCCCATGACAGCCCTGACCAGTTTCCATTTCAACCTGATTTAGGCCAGGTTAAAAGAAAAACCAGTTCTGGAGCTCAACATCAAAGTTAAAGCTAACTCCAATAGCTTTCCAGAAAGTATTTGCTTGGCCTAAAATCTGTCCTGGTTAAAAGTTATGAGATGTCGAAGTTAACAGAATTTCTGAGAACAATTGGACAGCACTTCCCTGCCTTAGGTACTGATTTGATCCAAGAATCCCAGTTAATTCCATTCCTAATCTGACAAAACTTTATGTTACAAAGTTGTAAAACATCTCATCAGCTTTCCAGAATTACCTCATTTTCTATTTTTGGATTTTTATGCAGGAAGTTATGCTTATTTTACAGAGAGTCTACAGAGAGTCTTTGCTCTGTCCTGTTTTCTGGACAGTTTCAACTCTACTGCGTTTTTCGATTGGTTAAGTGATGAAACACCTCTGGACCTCAACAGAAAAGTTGTAAAACTCTTCCAAAGCTTTCCATAAATGTATCATACGACCCCAACCCCGAAAGAACTCAACCTCTAACCTCTGATTAACTCCAGCCTTGATTCAGCTGAAAACAGAGTGCTCTGTCCTTAACATCCTATAAGTTGAAAACTTGTTAACTTTGAATATCCTGTACAAGGGAAGGAGTTACATCAAGTTTTACTACTTTGGATCAAAACTTTCAAGTTTTACAATGAAGTTGTTCATTTAGTGGGGTGTGACGTCGATGCGTCACCAAATTATGTCGGTACTACGTCCTCACAAAGAAAAACCTATACCGGACTTAGCCGGCTTCGTTATTTCAGTGGCACTAAACGTCCCTCGCACACGGATGCTACACGTCTACCGTTTCGTGGTCATGCTACCTGCAGAAACTCAAACAATCATCAGACTCGGCTGCACACCGAGCCCGGAATCCATACAGTTCGTACACCCGGCCGTCACCACTCGCCCGGATGTTCTCAAGCCAAACACGCCTTGAGTTACGTGTTCATGTTTCAGACCACGTGACGGGGTCTCCCATGTTGCACCATGCACGCCAGGGACAGACGTTGCTCGAATACCCCAAACGACATGAAGAGTCGTAGAGGATACTAAAGCGGGTCGGGTTACCTGCCACCCGTGGGGCTCCACCCTTCAGCTTGTGCGCACTGGTGGACAGCGCTTACGTGCACCCACCAAGACATGAACGTCCCGAGATGCACGATTTTTCCGACATAACAAATAGGTTAATAAGCCACTTTCTATATACTAATAACATCCTTATACGGGCTACTAACTCGTTCCTCACTGGATTTTTGAAAAAGAAGACCTTTGTACTGTGTTAAACCTCAAGCGAGCTCTGATACCACGCTGACACGACCCCATTGGTCCTGTCGAGCCAGGATCACGCTGAGGGGTGCTGCGTTGCACAGCACCGTATAACACACGTCAAAGGTACAAAGCGGAAGAGGAAGTTTATTACATAAACAGTTTTATGAACCTGTTTATATCAAAATAAGTTTAGTCCACACTCGCGGGCGTAGACTACGCGTCAAGTCACGTTCAGCCCTCGAACGTGTCCTTGCTAGCACACACACACTAACTCTGTGGCGTGCACGACTCCCATTCGACGGGGTTCCCCTCCTGGGGTTCCGTCTCCTCTTCGGAAGTCCCTTCCTCATAGAACCCTGCAAAAGCTTCAAACACAAGCAGTGAGCACGAAGGCTCAGCAAGTCTGACCCGTCTCACCTAAACATGGAACTTCTACATGAGGGTAATGGGTTACATGAGGTAAAAATCATTTGCAAGGACTCGCCTAATTAGTAGAACCTTACTTTCAAGTTTTAGCAGCAGGTTGTGGAGAACCTTACGCTAAGGCACATGAGAGAGCCGCAATCAAACAAGAAACGCATTTCTCTCATGTACTTTGCCCGAAGTTGAAAAGAACTTTAGTTAGCTCTAAGCTACAGCATATCATTAACAATCAATGACCAGCTTTCAATCAGCAATATTTTAACATGTAACTAGCCTGTTCTTTCTACGTCACAGTACAGTGAACAAGTGGTACTCACTGACCGCGAGGGACGGCGATTATAATCGATTTACGCCTGCAGGGTTACCCGAACAACCCGTCACATACGCCCATACTCGATGTTGCCTACAACAACCATCACGGACGCCGTACGCAACTACCTTTCACTCGTCAGCCAAATATTGAACCGGTCCCATCGTCCCGAGCAAGAGGTCCCTGCACGCGCATATCTGTGCCGCCAGCCGATTTACACCTCGAGCACTCAACCTACCCTCTGAACAACGGGCAATGCCTCAATACCCAGCTACCCGAGTTACATCAGTTTCCCGGTTCCCATATAGCCGGTAGGTCTTCGGTACTGTTCTAGCTTGTTCAACAGGCTCGCACACGGCTCGGTCCTCAATCGACACAAGCGGAGCTACAGCACACAGGCCCCAAAGTCCTGCTGCCCTTATTCTCCGCTCGGTCTCATTTTCTTGCCATGTGTATCATGTGCTATCTCTACCCGAGCAATGTGCCTCTAGCCTATTCTCGCGAGTAGTTCCAACTACTCGACTTGTACCGAATCCTACTCTATCCTAGCAATGCAGTAGCTAACGGGGTTTGCAATCCTAAACCCAACCCATGGTTCTCTTGGCTATGCAGTGGGGCTTCCAAACAAGACTCTAATGCACAGAATAAAGGAAACAAGTATGTGCTCAAAACAATAAAAATTTGTAAAAAGGTTAATGCAAACCGGAGCTTGCCTTGCTGCTCTTGGTCGTAGGCTATCTGCTCCTCCGGAGTTACGAAGTCTAGGACTTCGGGTTCCTCCTCGACCTTAGCGACTACATGATAAGAGCAATATATGTATCAACTTAGATGCATTTGTATTAACTTTGAAGTTGTGAAGTCTATAACCCTTGCTAGACAGACCTAATGACTGTGAAACTTTTGCTGTGGCTTGGTTACAACCTAAACAGAGACTTGGTCAAGTTTTAGTTGCAGCAAAGCTCATTTGAGCCCTCCACAATTCATTATGTCCTTGACCTTAATTGGAACTCTTAGGGTGTTCTAGGAATTTTCATGAAACAAACTATGACTTTCTGAAAACTAGATTTTCAGAGGGTTCTAATGGAGTTGGTCTCACTTAATTTGGAAGTCTCTAACTAAAGGTATGAGCTAAACAATTTCAGAGAAAATTCTGAAAATGTTTCTGAATATTTTCTATTTTCTCTGGAACAGTTTCACTAATCACACCATTAGGTGGATTAAATGAGCCCAAATGGATCTGAAATTTTTATGGTAGTTGAGGGATATTTTGGTGAACATCTCAGCAAAATTTCAGGATTTTCCTCCAAAGGATTCTCCAGTTAAAATTCCTAACAGTTTAAATTTTTTGAGGAATTAATTCTGGAGAAATAAGGAATTTCATGAAGTGAAACTTGATTTTCTGAAAATTACTCAGAGAGCTGAATCCAGCAAAATTTGGTTCACTCAATTTGGAGCTTTCTAGCCAAAGTTATGATGATTTGAAGTTTGAAGGAAATCTGAAAATCGGGGAAAAGTTTAAACTCGCGAGTGGGCCCAAGGGACACGCGTCGCGCGTCTAGGCGATGGCACATCGCGGCCCACAAGGATTTTGCGCGCCAGCACACCCAATCCCGGCCGCAGCCGGATCCCGATTCAAAATATCTCCCGCTGACAGCTGGGGCCCACCCCCTTCTTCAACCTCGCGACACCCGCGCCTCGCCGCCGAGGGATCTCGCCGGAGAGCTCGCCGCCGGCTGCTGTACAGCTCCAAACTTCACGATTCTGGCCGCCCCTGCATACTTTTACTCGGGGGACAGGATCCGAGGGTCAGCTGCTCATGACAACGGCCGGAGCATATTCGGCGACGAGCCGCCACCTCAGAACGACTTCGGCCATGTCGGCTGACTACCCTAGCACCTCAGCTACTTGGGAAACCGGTCGGGGAGCATCAGTGGACCTTAGAGAAGGTCGACATGAGCTCGAGGAAGCTCGGGGAAGGCCCGAAATAGGCCCTCACCGTGCGCCCGATGCCGCCCGTTCGTTCCGCCATTAGTAGACCTCAAATTACGCCGGGCACAGAGGTTCTCCGGCCCAGAGTTGTGAAGGCAACTTGTGCGTCACCGTGTCTAGCTCGTGTGAGAGCGGCCTGAGGCCCTCTAATCCTTTCTAGAGCACGAATTAAACAGAATCGTACCCGAAGGTCGTTCTGCACACAGAAAGGGGAAAAATGGAAATTCGCCGCCGGTGAGCAACCACTCGAGCTGTGGATCGGGGATGAGCAGCACCGGTCACCCGCGCGTCCAAGGGTGCCTTGGCTCGGGCGTGACAACGCCCTGGTTGGGCTGTCCACGAGAGCCCGAGGTGCGGCGGTTCCAAGTCCCGAATTTGATCTTTCGGCACAGCCGATATCAATCGGTTTCAACAAAATTCTAGCAACGGGGAGGATGGAGGAAGGTCTCTAGTACCTTGCTGGGGCTCTGGAGTGGAAGGAGGGAGCTGCGATCGGTGTTCTCCGATCAAGTCCGAGCTGCGGAAGTTTTCGGCCGGCGCTGAGTTCTTGCGGGGAAGAACGGTGGTGCCTCGGCCGAGGAAGGGGCAGGCGCCTTAAGAAGGCTCTGCACCGCCTCACGCCTGCGCGTGGGCAAGCAGCTGGTGGCGCGGCGGCTGGCCTCGGTGGCGATCACCGCTGCGGCTCGGCGACCCGAGTGAAAAAGTCTCAGTCGGTTTGATCTGAGCAGTGGCTGACATGTGGGTCCCACCTCCAGTTTTAACCTCTGAAATTTACTCCTAATCACTGTTGTAAACAGTGAACCCCATACTACCCTTAGCAATTCAAATTATTCACCCATGAGCCATTTGAATTGATCAAAGTTCAAATGAGGTTTGGTTTGAATGAATTTCAGCACAAGTTCAGTTTGAAATTCAAATAAAGTTTGAATTTCTCCCCCTTAGCTCATGTCAAGATCAAGTCCAAATGGAGTGAAAATTGGTGTGTGAGCTCACAAAAATGTGCTGAGTAAGAATATGCCTTCCACTTTTAAATTCATGGGATAAAAACAGTTTGAATTTGAATATGGTTTCAAACTGCCCTCTTCCTATCTATACCCAAAATGACCTCAAAAAGGTTTTGAATTTGGGTGAAACTTGGCATGGACATCCTTAGCAAAGTGTAGGAGTTTTCATATGTCCAGCCCATCTATATCACATGTGGGAAATACCACTTTTGCAATGTGTAAGTTTGTTCTCTAATGAGCATGTTGATAATTGTTACTTGCTCTTCATTTGTGTTCATCATTCTTCCTCAAATGAGGTGTGTGGTGTGGTGATGAACACTGCAAATGTGTGTCAAAAACTGAGGCCCTTACACTTCCAATCCCAAAGTTCAAATTCTCTCTCCTTTCCTTGGTGTGAATTCCAGCTCCCCTTGCTAGTCTTTTCGGGATTTCACAGTTGATAGGCTACCTCTCCTCGCTTGCCCAAAATCTGGAATGGCCCGATGTAGCGAGGTGCTAGCTTACCTTTGACGTTGAACCGTCATTGGTCTCAGATAGGCGACACCTTAAGGTACACGAAGTCTCCAACTTTGAAGGTCAATCTTCTTTGCCTATTGTCCACATAACCCTTTTGTTGTGACTGAGCGGCCTTCAAGTTTTCACGTATTATTTGGACTTGCTTTTCAGCGTCTTGCAGCACTTCCGGTCCGAATTCTTGGTTTTCTCCGGTCTCATTCAGGAACAGCGGTGTTCTACACCGTCTACCATACAATGATTCGAAAGGTGACATCTTCAAGCTGGCTTGGTAGATGTTGTTGTACGAGAATTCAGCATATGGCAAGCTCTTATCCCAACTACGCCAATGCTTCAAAGTGCAAGCTCTCAACATGTCTTCCAGGATCTGATTTGTCCTCTCAGTTTGCCCGTCAGTTTGCGGGTGATATGCGGAGCTGAAATTCAATTGTGTACCCATGGCTTCATTCAGCTTCTTCAAGAATCTAGAGGTAAATTGAGAACCTCGATCTGAAACTATCCTCTTCGGAACTCCATGACGACACAGGATTTGCTCCATATACAGCTCGACTAGTTGTGCGACAGTGTACTTGGTTCTTACAGGAAGCAAGTGGGCTGTTTTCATCAATCGATCCATGATACGCAAATGGAGTCGTAGCCGGACTCAGTACGCGTCAATCCGACTATGAAATCCATGCTGATGTCTTCCCACTTCCACTCGGGTACTTTTAATGGCTGCAACATTCCAGCTTGTCTTTGATGTTCGGCCTTCACTCGTTGGTACGTGTCGCATTGGGAAACATATTCAGCAATATCCCTTTTCATGCCATCCCACCAATAGCATGTTTTCAGGTCCTTGTACATCTTTGTACAGCCGGGGTTTATGGAATAAGGCGAGTCATGTGCCTCCTGTAGTATCTTGTCGTGGATGTGCTTTACGTTAAGCACACAAATCCTTTTCCCTAACCAAAGCGTGCCTTTCTCGCCTTCCTTGAAATCCTTTTCTATGCCCTGTCGGATTCTTTCCTTGACTTCATTGATTTCCTCATCCATTTCTTGGCCATCTCGTATTTTTTGTTCCAGCGTTGAGTTCAGTTCTATCACCACCATCCCGTTCAAAACCCGAGATATAACCATTCACACTACTTACACAGCTCGGGTGGCAGCTCCAAAACCGTGAGTTGGTGACATGCTCCCTTTCGGCTCAATGCATCAGCTACTACATTGGCCTTTCCGGGGTGATAGTTGATTCGAACATCATAATCCTTGATGAGTTCCAACCATCGATGTTGCCTCAAATTCAGATCTGTTTGCATGAATATATACTTGAGTCTTTTGTGATCCGTATAGATCTCACATTGGTGACCAAGGATATAATGCCTTCAAATCTTCAAGGCATGTACCACGGCTGCAAGTTCCAGGTCTTGTGTTGGGTAATTCAGCTCATGTTTCTTTAGTTATCTCGATGCATAGGCTACCACTTGGCCTCCTTGCATGAGCACACATCCGAGCCCTTGTCTTGATGCGTCACAATATATATCAAAACTCTTGCTAACGTCCAGCAATACTAAAACCGGTGCTGTTGTTAATCTCTTCTTTAGCTCCTCAAAGCTGTCTTGACACGCTTGTGTCCACTGAAATGATTTCCCTTTCATTAGCAATTCAGTCATAGGCTTCGCTATTTTGGAGAAAACCTAAATGAACCGGCGGTAGTATCAAGCCATCTCAAAGAAACTCCGAATATCCCTCACATTCTGCGGTTGGTTCCACTTCAAAACATCCCTCACTTTTCTGGGATCAATCGATACTCCTCCCTCGGAGATGATGTGGCCTAGGAATGATATCCCTTAGCCAAAACTGACACTTGCTGAACTTGGCATACAATTAATGCTCTCGCAGTTTCTGCAATGTCAATCTCAAGTGTTCCTCATGTTCTTTCTTGCTTTTTGAATACACCATGATATCGTCGATGAAAACCACAACGAACTTGTCCATGTACTTCATGAAGACCTTATTCATGAGGTACATAAAGTATGTGGGTGCATTCGTCAACCCAAATGACATAACGGTATATTCATACAAACCATACCGTGTTCGAAATGCAGTCTTGGGTATGTCGGAGGGCTACTCTTCAGTTGGAAGTATCACGACCGAAGATCAATCTTGGACAAAATTCGGGCACCTTCCATTGTATCGAATAAGTCCTCTATGCGGGGCAGCGGGTATTTATTCTTGATCGTCACTTCGTTGAGAGACCTATAGTCCACATACATCCTTTGGGTTCCATCTTTCTTGTCTACGAAGAGCACGGGGGTCCCCACGGTGACGAGCATGGGCATATGAAACCCTTTTCTAGCTGCTCCTGAATTTGCTTCTTGAGCTCCACTAATTCATTAGCAGGCATCCTATATAGCCTCTTTGCTATAGGTGCAGTTCCGGTTACTATATCAATGGCAAATTCAATGTCCCGGTCAGGTAGCATACCTGGAAGTTCTTCCGGGAACACATCTGAATATTCTTGAACCACCGGAATGCTTTCCAATGTCACTTATTTGATGTGGTTCAGCACTGCCTTCTCGGTTGCAGGTTGGGCTGCCTCAGACTCAATACGGGTTCCGTGCTCACTTGTGAACTGCACAATCCTCTGAGCGCATCGAATCATTCTGTTGTTCTTGCTTAACCAATCCATTCCAAGTATTATGTCAATCCTTTGGGAATCCAAGACGATAAGGTTGGCAAGAAAGTCTACCCCCTTATTTTAAGGCTTACTTTCGGACAAACTATATTAGTCCTCATCTCTCCGCCGGGAGAATTAACCAACATAGTTTGTTTCATGTGAGATATGGGCAGTTTATACTTGGCAACATACTTGAATGAGATGAATGAATGCGATGCTCCGGAATCAAATAAAACAGTGGCTGGGTTGGAGTTGGCGAGAAACATACCAATCATGACGTCCTCAGCTTGTTGTGCTTCCTCAGCGGATACGTGATTCACATTGCCACGAGCATAGTTTTGCTGTCCACGGTTACCTTGCATAGCTCCTCCATTCGACCGTGGGTTCTTCTTAGGTGCGTTGTTCGACTGTCCAAGGCCTTTCTTCGGGCACTAACTTGCAAAGTGTCCCGCCTCTCCGCATGAAAAACATGCCACGTTTCCCATAACAGCAGGAATGTTGGGGCGAGGCTGGTTGAGCATAGGTGCCCATGTTGGGACGGGGCACTGGAGGCATAGGCATACGAGGTGCTTGCATAACAGGACATTGCTGCGGTGGCTGATTAGGACGAGGTGGATTTGCAGGGCGGAAAATAGAAGCGGACGAGCCATAATGTGGTGCAGCTGGTGGCATAAAACGGGGACATGCGTTACTTCCTTATGGCTGTACTTGATACGGCATCTTCCTCTTGCCCTCTTGTTCAATCTCGCGGATCTTGCTCTCAGCCACTATAGCTTTGTCAACGAGCTTTTGGAAGTTTGCATAATCATTGTTGAGCAGCTGAACTTGAATTTCATTGTTCAATCCCCTCATGAACAAGTACTGCTTTCTTTGATCCGAGTTGACATCTTCTGATGCATACCTTGACAGCTGCGTGAACTTGTTGAGGTACTCATTCATGCTCTTCCTTACTTAACGGAGAACTTCAAACTCTTGCCTTTTAAGCATCATGACTCCTGCAGGGACATAGTGAGAGTGGAAACTCTCCTTAAATTCAGCCCAAGTGATAGTCACCTGGTTGACATGAGCATTGCAAAGAGCGTCCCACCAATCAGCAGCTGCTCCCATAAGTTGGTGCGATGCGATAAGGACTTTCTCCCGATCATTGCACTGAACAATAGCAAGCTTATTTTCCATAGACTTCAGCCAATCATCAGCCTCCATAGGATCATTGGCTTGTGCAAAAGTGGGCGGCCTAGTCCTCATGAACTCTTCCAATCTGTTGTGAGCCGGCTGTCGTGGCGGTGGCGGCGTGGGGGTGCAGGAATGGGGTTAGGATTGTTTTTGTTGTTGACCTGCAGCTGTCTCAACGTTTGTATCATAGTTTGCATGAGCTGGTTCTGCATAGCCATCAACCGTTCAATGTTGTTTGCATCAGCCCTGAGGTTGGCATTTTCAGTAACTTCAACATTGTCATCCTCCTGTGGTTGAGCGTTCCTTCGTTGGCGGTTGGAGTTTTCCCTCACCCTCTGTGTGAGAGAGAGAGAGAGAGAGTAGAGTAGGAAATAGAAATTTAGATTGATCCCCCAACTATATGCATCAAGGTGTATGAACTAAGCAACTTCTTTTATTAATTTCAACCTATATGAGGATGTAAACACGTGCCGAAGCATCTCACACCTCTCCACTATGTGTGGATGTGGACATTCACCGAAGCATCCCACAACTCACACCAGCACACAAACACTAGCAATTATCATTAAATTCTGCACATCACTCTTATTTCATCCTACTACAATCTAAATGTTCCTATTACAGCTTATTCAATGGGAAACCTAAACTTAACCTTGTGAATCGGTGTTGTTCTCGCCATGTGACGGTTGTGGTCCATACATGGGGTGCACACCTTGGTGAGTCGGCAGTCCATGTAGGGATAGATGACACTGGTGCTCCATTTACTCCCGCGTTGGCACGAGTCTCCTCCTGTTTTTCAGCATGTACAGCTTCTTGCGGAGGTAACGGATCTCTTCTTGTGCGCTTGCATAGCGGTTTCCTAACTCCACGAGCAACCTCTGAGACTTGTCAGCAGCTTGTTGGTTGGAAAGAGCTCCTTCATGGGGTCCAATGATCTCCCTTGACCACACTTCCGAGACGGGTGCAGCCCAAAAGTAGTGTTCTCAAGCTGCTCACTGAAGGCGTAGCATAGTCTTGTGAGTGCATCCAATGCAGCATCATCGATATCTTCAGCCCTTGTAGCTCTCCATGTAGGTGCGAAGTGCTGAATGACAACCCTACCTTTAGATAGGATGGTTACTTCGGCCTTCCACTATTCCTGTCCAAGACGAGGGACTTTCTTGAGGAGATACTCTGGGTATAAGCTGCAGCAGTTCAGAAACTCTTTAAGCTACTTGGATATGTGTCCTCCTTCCATCCCACCAGACCAGAATTCTTGAACTGAATGGTTGGCCCGTTCATCACCTTAATTTTCGGTCTCAGAAAGGGGTGGCTCCTCTTTGGATTCATCTCCTTCCGACATAGCTTCATGAGGTTCCACGGGGTGTAAGCCCGCGTGAAACTCCTCCTGAGGTGCGTACCAATGCTGTTCTTGTGGATCCTCTTCCATGTCGTCTTCGATTGGTTCCACCTCTTCCGGATCCTCTTCCTCATTCATAGAGCTACTGACTTCGTCTTCATCATGAGGTTCCATCTTCACCTCCTCCCAATATGGTCCATCGGACACCTCAATGGGGTTAAGTGCACTCCCAAGTGGTGGTGGACGAGTACTTATGTGTGCTGTGCTCCTAGTCACCGGCATCTATAAATAAGACATGAGAAAATTTAGAGAAGAGGAAAATAACACCAAAACTTCAGAAGCTATGAAGCATGAAAACAAAGGTGTTGCTGTCCAAAAGAAGAGAAAAAGAGGGGCTGAAAATAGCACTTTGTGCAGCAGCAAGCAATTTTCAAAAATAATAGTTTAGAGGGGTGTTCCTATGTGTTCTAGAGTGTCCATTCTACCTAGGCTTGCGCCCTACGGTCAACATGGATCTGATGCCAATTTGTGACACCCGGTCCCGAAAATGAACCAAGTGCATGCATATGTGTACCCAGGATGTTCTTCACACTTACACATGTATTTCACAAACTGAAATTCATAATATAACCACGTACAAATAATGTTCAAGTACTTTATTACATTTACTCAATGTCTCACTCATCAATATACAACTTATTTAGCAGCGGAAGACTCTAAACGACAGAGGAAAATGGCTAAGACAGCAGGCTCCAACTTCAACTCCACAGGCATGTTGACAGTAGTGCGCACGCCTAGTACTCCACTTGTTCCTCGAAATATTCTTCTCCTGTAGCTGATGTATGTGTGGGAATGCAAGGGTGAGTACATGTCGTACTCAGCAAGTGCTGGAAAAGTATGACATGTAGCTTACAACAAGGTAGGAAATAAAATGGTTCATTGCAGCAAGCAAATTTTCTTTCACAATTTTGTAAAACAGCAACTATTTGTAGATGAGTTTAATCCCATCATAACCAAGTCAATCATCAACATTCCTTCATCATAATTCACCATATATCAAGTCTCAACAGCCAATAATCTTTCTCAAGTTCTTCTCATAATTATAAATATTCATAACCATCTCATTTTCATTGAAGCGAAACCAAACTCATTGTCATGACCCAAAACAGTCCCAAAACCAATCCCAATGACCATACCATAACCATAACCGAATAAGCATCCCATATTTTGCCTCTAATCATGGAAGTTGGCCAGGTGCTTGTAACCAGAAGCACGGCTATCATGATAGTTTACGCCCTGCAGAGGTGACACCACTTTACCCACAAGTTCGTGATTTCGTCACCCGTCGGCGACTAGAGAAAACATCCATTATACCAATACACAACTGTCGGTGTATGGCCAAGAGATCATAAAATAGCCTTTACAAAGGGGGCTACTAGTATGTACAGATCCACTGAGGTTTCACCGGCAGACTCGAATCTCCATTCTCCCACCCACGGGCCCCCTCTTGTGCCACACAGTTCTCAGGGCAGTCCCTCTCGACTCCCATTCCCCGCACCATCCAACGGTGCATAACATGCTAGCAACACACCTAATTAGTCAGCTAAGCTGCACCCATATTTGGCCTTGTGGTTGCACTGTTTTCCTAGCATGTGCTCGCATGAACCGATCCTTAGATCTACGGCAAGCAAACCACCATCTCATTCAGCAACATCCACGAACCAAGCTTGCCTAGATCTCCCCGATTCCATGCTCATCAACATCATCAAGTTTTCATCATCTTTAATATCATGAGTGCAGTAGCTAACAAGTTTTATTTCAGCTTCCCGTATCCCATAAGTTAAGCGAAGCAAAAAGGAAAAATGAACAAACCCGACTCATCAACTTTCCCGGCGACAAGGATGGTTAACAAAACTAGTAAACTCCTATAAAAGGTCGTACCATCAAGATGACACAAGCATACAAGTTTTAAAAAGCAAAACAGTTTCAAAAACATAGGATCAATATGGTCAAGGGGCACTTGCCTTGCTCCCGTGGTTCGTGTTGCTCAAGCATGTCGAAGTCCTGGTGCTGTAGCTCCTCGTAGATGGCCTCTTGAGCTTGTCCTTCTACTCACGACCACGCACATACAAAATATACAGCAATCAATTGTCATTCACAAACTTCACTCAAGATGCAATGAGGTGAATGGATGCAATTCCTATGGTGCAGTTTTATAAAATCACTTTGCATGTGTTTATGCATGTTTTAGTAGGCTTTCATGGGGTTTTATGATGATCAAGGTTGCTGGGTTCAAGTGTTGATGAGGTTATGATCTTGACACAATGTGTAGATCAATTCCACCGTCAAAAATTGACCAAAACATGGTCTGTCCATACGCTGCATTTTCTTCTCGCAGGGGGTGAAGAAAACGGGTGCGTAGGAACAGAGGCAACGTTGTAACAGGGGTAACGAAGACCTACCTCACTTATTCCTTGCGGCAGGGCCTCCCTTCTAGCAATGGCAGCAGCAGAGGATTTTCCGTGGACAATTATGGGGCTGCGGGTAGGGCAGAACATCGGGGCTTCTTCTCCGGCGACGGCGAGGCATGATGGGGCTTGACAGCGGCCAAATTCTGGCAAGGGGGAGTCGGCAACTTGGCAGCAGGGGGGTGCAGCTTGGCAGCAGGGGGAGGGGTTTGCAGCCAAAAAGAAAAAAGGGGTGGGCAGCTAGGGGGGAGTTATATTTATAAGGGGGGAAAGAGTTAGGGTTGCTAGGATTTTATTATTTATTTACATCCAATGCCTAGGATTTGATTAGAAAATAAAAGCCCAAAAGAGTCCTAGAGGTGGGTGAACAAAAGAGTCCTAGAGGTGGGAGAACAAAAGAGTCCTAGAGGTGGGGGAATGTGACACCCTCGATTTCGATTTCTGCATGCATACATATTTAATGTAGAGAAAACATTTTAAAAAAAGTAGGAACAGAGAAAGAATCAAAAAGGTAGCCAAAAAGAGCAATTCCAGTTCCCCGAGGAGCGCCGTAGACACTTCCCGCGGCCCGCTGGCCACGTGGCACCTTCGGAGCTCATCCCCGCAAAGGGTGAGAGGTCCGCTGCAAGCTGGCTACGTGGCTGGCTCGGAGCTTGCCTCTGTGAAAGGGGCGAGGTCCGACCCCGTGGGACACGTGTTGCCCCCGGAGCTAGCCTCTGAGGAGGAGCGAGGTCAGCCCCGCAGGACACGTGTCGCCTTCGGAGCTAGTCACTGTGGAAAAGAGAGGACCAGCCGCGCGAGACACGTGTCGTTCTCGGAGCTCGTCTCCGAGAGGTCCGACCCACGGGACACGTGTCGCTCTCGGAGCTCACCTCCGAGAGGTCCGGCCATGCTAGACACGTGTCACCTCCGGAGCTCACCTGTGAGAGGTTCGACACTACTGGACACGTGTCACCTCCGGAGCTTGCCTCCGGGAGGTCCGTCCCGGTGGACACGTGTCATCCTCAGAGCTCACCTCCGAGGAGAAGGTACTGCAGGACATGTGTCAGCCTCGGAGGTCGCCTCCGAGAGGTCCCGCCCTGCTCGACACGTGTCGTCCTCGGAACCATTCTCTGAGATGAAGGGAGGTCCAACACTGTTGAACACGTGTCATTCTCGGAGCACACCTCCGAGAAGAAGGGAGGTCCGACGCTGATGGACACGTGTCGACCTCGGAGCTCATCCCTGAGCAGAAAGGAAGTCCGACGCTGCTAGAACACATGGCACTATCGGAGCTCACCTCTGAGGAGAGGAGAGGTCCGGCACTGACCCGTGGCACATTCGGAGCCACCTCCGAAGAGAGGGGAGGTCCGGCACTAACACGTGGCGTTCGCGGAGCTCGTCTATGGATAGACGGGAGGTCCCGACCCACCAGGACACGTGGTGCACGCGGAGCTCACCTCTGAGGTAGATGGAGGTCCAGCCCGCCTGACACGCGGCGCAACCAGAGCTCGCCCCTGAGGAAAAGGGAAGCCCAGGCCCCCGCTGGACACGTGGAGCCTCCGGACCTTATACCTGCGAAAGGACGCGATTCTGAAGCGGTTTTTCTTCCGTGCGAGAGTACCCGACACAGAGGAAACCGACATGAACTTTTCTATGTTGATACTACGACCAAATCGATTGGAGATAAGTTGTTAAGATCCAAACACAAATCAAATAGGACTCTTATTTGAAATCCAATCGGAGGACTCTTCTTTTTCCGGTTATAAATAGAACTCGAAACAACCCCTTGGTCGTAACATCTTTTCTAAGACGACAACTTAGAGGCAGTAGCCCCCAAACTCGCCTAGCTTAACCCCTTCGCCGGAGTTTGACCACCGGAGAGACCGCCGACGAGCCTAGACACGATCGCCATCGCCGGAGGAGAGCCAACGATCTTTTTTTGCTAGGAGGAAGGACTCGAAGGAAGTAAGGTAGGTCCCTATTACCACCTTACGACGAGATCACGGTTTTCTTTGCATATGTTTCTTCGATCCCTTCGAACAGAAGATTTTCATGGACTGATCGGTTTGATCTAGGTTCGAGATCATTGCCATGTCCACAATTGATCTTTACCCCTCTTTTCATCGTAAAACCCCATTCAAACCCATGCAAACATGCAAGAACACGTACAAACCGATCTAATAAAAACAGCATCATAGGATTAGCATGCATATGCACCATTGCATCTTGAGTAAAGTTTGTGCATGATGATTGATTGCTGTGAATCTTGTATGTGCGTGATCGTGGGTAGAAGGACAAGCTCAGGGAGCTATCTACGAAGGACTACAACCCCAAGGCTTCGAGATCCCAGAGCAACAGAAACCACAGGAACAAGGCAAGTGCCCCTTGACCATATTGATACCATGTTTTTGAAACTGTTTTGTTTGCGAAAAGGTGTGTGTGCTTGAGTCAACTTGATTGGAAACCCTTTCATAGGAGTTTACTAGTTTTGTTAACCACCCTTGTCGCCGGGAAAGTTGATGAGTCGGGTATGGTCGTTTTGCTTTTGGCTTCGCTGAGTCCACGGGATATGGGAAGCGATAGAATGTGTCTAGCTAACTGCACTCGTATGAATAATGTTAATGAGAAACTGATGTTGATAATGAACATGAATCGGAGGGAGATCTAGGCAAGCTTGGTTTTGTGGATGTGGTAGAATGAGATGGTGGTTTACTTGCCGTAGATCCAAGGACCGGTTCATGCGAGCACATGCTAGGAATACAGTGCCACCACAAGGCCAGGTATGGGTGCGGCTTAGCTGACTAATTAGGTAAGTTACTAAATTGTTATGGACTGTGGAAGGCGCGGGGAATGGGGGTCGAGAGAGGACTGCCCTGGGAACTGCATGGCACAAGAGGGGGCCCGTAGGTGGGAGAATTGGAGATTCTAGCCTGCTGGTGAAACCTTAGTGAGTCCATACATCTAGTAGCTCCTTTGTAAAGGATATTTTGTGATCTCTTGACCATACACCGACGGTTGTGTACTGGTATAATGGAGGTTCTGCAGTCGCTGACGGGTGACGAAATGACAAACTTGTGGGTAAAGTGGTGCAACCTATGCAGGGTATAAAACTATCATGATAGCTGTGCTTCCGGTCACAAGCGCTTGGCCAACTTCCATGATTAGATGGGATGGTTATTGGGATGATATTTGGTTGGTTATTGGTTTGGTCATTAAGGGATGGTTTTGGGACTGTTGAGTCCTGGTAATGAGATTGGTTTCATGATTGTTAAGTCATGGCAATGAGCTTTGATCTTGGTATGAGATGAGATGGTAATGAATACGAGATGGTATTCATGAGCATGAGAAAAAGTTGAGAAAGGTGAATGTCTGATGAGACATGAAAAGTGGTGAGATATGATGGAGGTATGTTGATGTTTTAATTCGATACATGTTGGGAATTAATTCACTTAAAGCTAGTTGCTGTTTTTATCATGTTTTGTGAAATAAACTTTGCTTTTATGCAATGATCCTTTTTATACCTACCTTATTGTAAGCTTCATGTCATACTTCCCGCACTTGCTGAGTACGCCATGTACTCACCCTTGCATTATCATACATCATCAGCAACAGGAGAGGAATACTTTGAAGAACATGTGGAGTATTAGGCGTGTGATCCACCGTCAACTTGCATGTGGAGTAGGAGATGCAGCCGCTGCTGCTGTTTAGTTTGCTTCCACAATAGTTTAGAAGACTTCCACTGCTAGAATAAGACTTCCGCTGCTACAATGAGTTTGAGGCTCATGAGATATTGTAATAAAACCCTATTCATTGGTGGTTATATATATTATGAATTCAGTTTGTGGATTACATGTGTATGTGTGATGAACATCCTGGGCACACATATGCATCAGTCCAGGTTCCGAGGTTCTCTCGGAACAGGGGCGTCACAGATTGGTATCAGCCACGGTTGACTGTAGATTATAAGCCTAGATAGAAATCACAGATTGGTACTAGAAGCCACGGTTGAATGTAGGTCACAAGCCAAGATAAGGTCACAGATTGGAGCCACGGTTGACTGTAGGTCACAAGCCTAGGTAGAATTCACAGATTGGTGCTTCCACATTGACCATAGGACGCAAGCCTAGTCGCAGATTGGTATTAGGAGCCACGTTGAACATAGGATACAAGCCTAGATAGAAGTCACAAATTGGCATTAGAACCCCATTAACCAGAGGACAAAGTCACAGATTGGTATCACCCCAAACCACATAGGACCCCCATTGAGTAAGCTTTGAATAGGAGTTGTGTGCTAAACTTTTGTGATGATTGTTGTGCTTGAGTGCTTAGTGTGAGCTGTGGGACGTTTCAGCGTTGTCCATGTCCACACATAGTAGAGAGATGTGAGATGCTTTGGCACTTTGTTCACGTCCTCATATAGGATGATATATAGTCCATCCACCTTGATGCATATAGTTGGGGGGTCTATCTAAACTTCTAACTTCTATTCTATCCAATTTTCTCTCACAGATGGTGAGAGAAAATGCCGACCACCACAGGAGGAACGTCCGTGGTAACCAAGAGGAGGACCACGTTGAGGTTCCTGAGAATGGTAACCCCGGGGCTGGTGGAAACAACTTGGAATGTTTGATGGCTATGCATAATCAGCTCATGCAAACCATGATCCAAACATTGGGTCAGCTGCAAGCCAACAACAACAACAACCCTGTTCCTGCACCACTGCCACCACCACCGCCACCACCGCCGGCTCACAACCGACGGGGAGAGTTCATGAGGACTCGACCACCCACTTCACAACCTAATGATCCCATGGAGGCCGATGATTGGTTGAAGTCCATGGAGATGAAGCTTGCCATAGTTCAGTGCAATGATCGAGAGAAAGTTCTCTTCGCATCGCACCAACTCATGGGAGCAACCGCTGACTGGTGGGATGCCCTTTGCAACGCTCATGACAACCCGGAGACTATTACTTGGGCTGAATTCAAGGAGAGTTTCCACTCTCATTACGTCCCTGTTGGAGTCATGATGCTAAAAAGGCAAGAGTTTGAAGGTCTCCGCCAAGGTAAGATGAATGTGAATGAGTACCTCAACAAGTTCACACAGCTGTCTAGGTATGCCCCTGAGGATGTCAACTCGGACCAACGGAAGCAGTACTTGTTCATGAGAGGGTTGAACAATGAGATCCAAGTTCAGCTTCTCAACAATGACTATGCAAACTTCCAGAAGCTAGTTGACAAAGCCATAGTGGTTGAAAGCAAGATCCGAGAGATCGAGCAAGAGGGCAAAAGAAAGATGCCATACCAGCCACAAGGGAGCAACATACGCCCTCGGTACATGCCCCCAGCTGCACCACAGTATGGATCATTTCGCCCTAATCAACCACCACAGCAATGTCCTGCCATGCAAGCACCTCATGTGCCTTTGCCTCCTGCGCCCTGACCCAACATGGACGCTCCTGTTCAAAACCCCCGCCCCAACGTCCCCGCTGTCTTGGGCAACAAGGCATGCTTCGCATGCGGAGAAACAGGACACTTTGCAAGTCAGTGCCCGAGGAAAGGTACTGGACAGCCAAGCAACGTGCCCAAGCAGAACCCATGGCCGAACGGAGGAGCTAATCAAGGCAACCGTGGACAGCAGAACTACGCTCACGGCAACGTGAACCATGTCTCTTCTGAGGAAGCGCAACAGGCTGAGGACATCTTGATTGGTATGTTCTTTGCCAACTCCAACCCAGCCACCATTTTATTTGATTCCGGAGCATCACATTCATTAATATCATCCAAGTATGTTGCCAAGTATAATCTACCCATATCACACTTGAAATATACTATGTTGGTTAATTCTCCCGGTGGAGAGATGAGGACTAATATAGTATGTCCGAAAGTAAACCTTAAGATAAGGGGGGTAGACTTCCTTGCCAACCCCATTGTCTTGGATTCCCAAGGGCTTGACATAATACTCAGAATGGATTGGTTAAGCAAGTACAACGGAGTGATCCAATGTGCTAAGAGGAGCATGCAGTTGACAAACGAGCACGGAACCCATATCGAGTTCGAGTCAGCCCAGACAGCAACTGAGAAGGCAACGTTGAACCACGTCGAAGGAGCAACATTGGAAAGCATTCCGGTGGTTCAAGAATTTTCGGACGTGTTCCGGGAAGAACTTCCAGGTATGCCACCTGACCGGGACATTGAGTTTTCCATTGACTTGGTACCCGGAATGGCACCTATAGCAAAGAGATCCTATAGGATGCCCGTCAACGAACTAGTGGAGCTAAAGAAGCAAATCCAGGAGCGGCTAGAAAAGGGTTTTATACACCCGAGCTCGTCACCGTAGGGAGCCCCCGTGCTCTTCATAGAAAAGAAGGATGGGACCCAAAGGATGTGTGTGGATTATTGGTCTCTCAATGAGCTGACGATCAAGAATAAATACCCTCTGCCCCGAATAGCGGACCTGTTCGACCAAATGAAAGGAGCCCGAGTCTCCTCCAAGATTGATCTTCGGTCGGGATACTTCCAGCTGAAGATTAGACCCTCCGACATACCCACGACTTCCTTTCGAACACGGTATGGTTCGTATGAATATACCGTTATGTCTTTTGGGTTAACGAATGCACCCGCATGTTTCATGTACCTCATGAACAAGGTTTTCATGGAGTACTTGGACAAGTTCGTCATGGTTTTCATCGACGACATCATGGTGTATTCAAAAAGTGAGGAGGAACATGAAGAACATTTGAGATTGACCTTGTAGAAGGTGCGAGAGCATCAATTGTATGCCAATATCAGCAAGTGTCAATTTTGGCTAAAGGAGATGTCATTCCTAGGCCACATCATCTCCGTGGAAGGAGTATCGATTGATCCCGGAAAAGTGGGAGATGTTCTGAAGTGGAACCAACCGCAAAACGTGAGGGATATTTGGAGTTTTCTTGGGATGGCTGGATGCTACCGACGGTTCATCAAGGACTTCTTCAAGATAGCAAAACCTATGACGGAATTGCTAACGAAGGGAAAAGGCTTTCAATGGACACCAGCGTGCCAAGAGAGCTTTGAAGAGCTCAAGAAAAGGCTAACCACAGCGCCGGTTTTGGTACTGCCGGACGTGAGCAAGAGCTTCGACATATATTGTGACACATCCAGACAAGGGCTTGGATGTGTGCTCATGCAAGCAGGACAAGTGGTAGCCTATGCGTCGAGACAACTAAAGAAGCACGAGCTGATTTACCCCACACATGACTTGGAACTTGCAGCTGTGGTGCATGCATTGAAGATTTGGAGACATTATATCCTTGGCCACCGATGTGAGATCTATACGGATCATAAAAGCCTCAAGTACATATTCACGCAAATGGATTTGAATTTGAGGCAACGTCGATGGTTGGATCTTATCAAGGATTATGATGTTGGAATCAACTATCACCCCGGAAAGGCCAATGTAGTAGCTTATGCATTGAGCCGGAAGGGAGCATGTCACCATCTCACGGTTTGGGAGCTACCACCCGAGCTATGCAAGGAGTTCGAACGGTTACATCTTGGGTTCTTGAACAAGATGGAAGTGATGGAACACCATTATTTGCTGGAACAAGAGATCAGAGAAGGCCAAGCAACGGATGAGGAGATCAAGGAGATCAAGAAAAAGATCCGACAAGGCATAGAAAAGGACTTCAAGGAAGACGAGAAGGGTACACTTTGGTTAGGAAAAAGAATTTGTGTGCCTAACGTGATCATATCCGCGACACGATATTAAAGGAGGCACATGATTTACCATATTGCATACATCCCGGCAGTACAAAGATGTACAAGGACTTGAAGACTTGTTATTGGTGGGATGGTATGAAAAGGGACATAGTAGAGTATGTTGCCTTATGCGACACATGCCAACGGGTGAAGGCCGAACATCAAAGACCCGCTGGACTGTTGCAACCATTAAAAGTACCCGAGTGGAAGTGGGAAGACATCAGCATGGATTTCATCGTCGGATTACCACGTACTCAGTCGGGCTACGACTCCATCTGGGTTATCATTTGTCATGGACCGATTGACGAAAACAACTCATTTCCTTCCTGTTAAGACCAAGTACAATGTTGCACAACTAGCCGATTTGTACATGGAACAGATCGTATGCCGTCATGGAGTCCCAAAGAGGATAGTTTCAGATCGGGGTACCCAATTTACCTCTAGGTTCTGGAGGAAGCTGCATGAAGCTATGGGTACACGACTGGGTTTTAGCTCCGCTTACCACCCGCAGACCGATGGACAAACCGAGAGGACAAACCAAATTTTGGAAGACATGTTGAGAGCCTGTGCCTTGAAACATGGACGTAGTTGGGATAGGAGCTTGCCGTATGCCGAGTTCTTGTACAACAACAGCTACCAGGCCAGTTTGAAGATGTCACCTTTTGAGGCATTGTGATAGACGGTGTAGAACGCCGTTGTTTTGGAATGAGACCGGGGAGAACCAAGTGTTTGGACCGGAAGTGTTGCAAGAGGCTGAGAAACAAGTCCAAATGATACGGGAGAACTTGAAGGCTGCTCAGTCACGACTAAAAGGCTATGCGGATAATAGGTGAAGAAAGTTGACCTTCAAAGTAGGAGACTTCGTATACCTCAAGGTATCGCCTATCCTAGGCCAACAACGTTTTAACGTCAAAAGCAAGCTAGCACCTCGCTACATCGGACCCATCAAGATTTTGGGCAAGCGAGGAGAAATATCCTATCAACTAGAGCTCCCAATGCACCTCTCCGCTGTGCATGACGTGTTTCACGTATCCCAGCTCAAGAAGTGCTTGAGAGTACCGGAAGAGCAAGTACCGATAGATGAACTTGAGCTTCAGGAGGATCTGACCTATGTAGAGCACCCTGTCCGATTTTTTGACGTGAAAGAGAGGGTCACTAGGAACAAAGCGATCCGATGGTGCAAAATACAATGGAGCCATCACACAGAGGCATATTTCCCTCATCTATTCTCCACTATCGAATCTCGAGGGCGAGATTCAATTTAAGGGGGGTAGGTTTGTGACACCCTCAATTTTGATTTCTGCATGCATACATATTTAATGTTGAGAAAATTTTTTAAAAGAAGTAGGAACAGAGAAAGAATAAAAAAGATAGCCAAAAAGAGCAAATTCCAGTTCCCCGAGGAGCGCCGTAGACACTTCCCGTGGCCCCCTGGCCACGTGGCGCCTTCGGAGCTCATCCCCGCAAAGGGGGAGAGGTCTGCCGCTAACTGGCTATGTGGCAGGCTCAGAGCTTGCCTCTGTGGAAGGGGCGAGGTCTGACCCCGTGGGACACATGTTGCCCCCGGAGCTAGCCTCTGCGGAGGAGTGAGGTCAGCCCCGCAGGACACGTGTCGCCTTCGGAGCTAGTCACTGCAGAAAATAGAGGACCAGCCGCGCGGGACACTTGTCGTTCTCGGAGCTTGTCTCCGAGAGGTCCGACCTACGGGACACGTTCGCTGTTGGAGCTCACCTCCGAGAGGCCCGGCCCCGCCAGACACATGTCACCTCCGGAGCTCATCTCCGAGAGGTTCGACACTATTGGACACGTGTCACCTCCGGAGCTTGCCTCCAGGAGGTCCGTCCCGGTGGACACGTGTCATCCTCGGAGCTCACCTCTGAGGAGAAGGTACTGCAGGACATGTGTCAGCCTCGGAGCTCGCCTTCGAGAGGTCCCGCCCTGCTCGACATGTGTCGTCCTCGGAACCCGTCTCTGAGATGAAGGGAGGTCCAACACTGTTGAACACGTGTCATTCTCGGAGCACTCCTCCGAGAAGAAGGGAGGTCCGATGCTGATGGACACGTGTCAACCTCGGAGCTCATCCCTGAGCAGAAAGGATGTCCGACGCTGCTAGAACACATGGCACTGTCGGAGCTCACCTCCGAAGAGAGGGGAAGTCCGACACTGACATGTGGCACATTCGTAGCCACCTCCGAAGAGAGGGGAGGTCCGGCACTGACACCTGGCATTCACGGAGCTCGTCTCCGGATAGAGGGGAGGTCCCGACCCACCAGGACTCCTGGGGCATGTGGAGCTCGCCTCTGAGGTAGAGGGAGGTCCCGCCCGCCTGACACGCGGCGCAACCAGAGCTCGCCCCTGAGGAAAAGGGAAGCCCAGGCCCCCGCTGGACACGTGGAGCCTCCGGAGCTTATCTCTACGGAAGGACGCGATTCTGAAGCGGTTTTTCTTCCGTGCGTGAGTACTCGACATGGAGGAAACCAACACGAACTCTTCTACATTGATACTGCAACGAAATCAATTGGAGATAAGTTGTTAAGATCCAAACACAAATCAAATAGGACTCTTATTTGAAATCCAATCGGAGGACTCTTCTTTTTCCGGTAATAAATAGAACCCGAAACAACCCCTTGGTCACAACATCTTTTCTAAGCCGACAACTTAGAGGCCCTAGCCCCCAAACTCGCCGAGCTTAACCCCTTCGCCGGAGTTTGACCACCGGAGAAACCGCCGACGAGCCCAGACACGATCGCCATCGCTGGAGTAGAGCCAGCGATCTGTTTTTGCTAGGAGGAAGGACCCGAACGAAGTAAGGTAGGTCTCCATTACCACCTTACGACGAGATCACGGTTTTCTTTGCATCTGTTTCTTCGATCCCTTTGAACAGAAGCTTTTTCGTGGACTGATCATGTGTTGATTGGTTTGATCTAGAGTCAAGATCATCGCCACGTCCACAATTGATCTATACCCCTCTGTTCATCATAAAACCCTATGCAAACCCATGCAAACATGCAAGAACACGTACAAACCGATCTAATAAAAACAGCATCATAGGATTAGCATGCATATGCATCATTGCATCTTGAGTAAAGTTTGTGCATGATGATTGATTGCTGTAAATCTTGTATGTGCGTGATCGTGAGTAGAAGGACAAGCTCAGGGAGCAATCTATGAAGGACTACAACCCCAAGGCTTCGAGATCCCAGAGCAATAGAAACCACAGGAACAAGGCAAGTGCCCCTTGACAATATTGATCCCATGTTTTTGAAACTGTTTTGTTTGCAAAAAGGTGTGTGTGCTTGAGTGATCTTGATGGGAAACCCTCTCATAGGAGTTTACTAGTTTTGTTAACCACACTTGCTGCCGGGAAAGTTGAGGAGTCGGGTATGGTCATTTTGCTTTTTGCTTCGCTGAGTCCACGGGATATGGGAAGCGATAGAATGTGTCTAGCTAACTGCACTAGTATGAATAATGTTCGTGAGACCTATGTGTGCTGAATACATTGGCAATTAGGATAAAAGTTAGCATTAACATTCAAAGTTTTGAATATTGCCAAAACATTCTTCTGTGGCAAGGTCCGACAAGTTCTTTGTTAGGTCCGCCAAGTGTTGGCAAGGTCCGACGCAAGGTCCGGAGAGCTCCTGCAAGGTCCGAAGAGCTTCTGTGAGGTCCGGAGCTTGTTTTTAGGGAGCTCCCGTGAAGTTCAACTCGTAGAACTGCAGCGTCTTGTTTTTGCTTTTAACTCGCAATGTTTCAAACTTGCTTTAGAGGAAGGTTTGGTTAGTATTAATTTGCTAAGTTTTTGGTGTGTTTTGGTGGTTATGGCTGTTATCATTTGATATGGTTTGCAACATGCTTATGTGACGTGCTCATGTAAGGTGTTGTGGTTTTCGAACTAACGTGAGTCAAGTCGAGGACTTGTGCTCGGAAGAATTGGTTGTTTATTCATGTGCAGGTGTTGCTTGAGTTCAAGACATGGCTGGTGACGGGATCCTTGGACTAGTCTCAGGGAGGAGATGAGGTTCCAACAACCAAGTTCGGGAGGAGCTGTGGTTGAGTTGATCGGGAGGTCGCGCAGCATGTTTGGATCAAGGGCAGTGCATATGAAGGTTGCGTGTACGTCGTTGGAAGGTGTTTGCACGTGTGCAAGGAGTGCATGGACGTGGCAACATTGTTCCAAGGCGTGATGAAGAGAAGTGGACGTAATGAATTGGTCGGAAAGGTCCAACCGGCTGGATTGCGTACTCAGGCTGAGGCTGAGTCGGATATGGCTCTAATATGGAAGATTTGAGTTGGTTATGATAGGATTTTGTGCTAGGCACGAAGTTGAGTTGTTATAGGAATGTTTAGTACGTTCCTAAGGTGTTTGGAAGTCTCACGATTGCTTCTATCTGCGAATAGGAGAGTCCTGAGCAGTTATGGTAAGTTAGGATACGAGTCCAATTAGGAGTAGGAGTCCTAGATTGGATTGTTTAGCCCGAGTGCTGGCCATAAAAGCAAGGGAGGCCAGAGCTCTCGTGGGTAGAGAACTTTGGGCTGTTCCTCTTGTGTTTCTATTGAATAAAGTTCCTAGTTTCGAGGAGCTTTTGTGCCTTGTTTGTCCCACTTGTTTTTCGTCAAGTCTTTCTCGCCGAGTTTCTGGACAGACCGACGTTGCTTCGGTGTTTCGTTCATAACTGGAGTTTTACAGATCCGACTGACGTGATTCTTTTTGGGTTGTCTTCACAACTCTATTATCTATCACCTGTGAAATTTTCACGAGCTTCGGATCTGTAGTTTTTTGAGATACACGAGTTTCTTTGCAGCGTTGCAGATCTGTTTTATATCTGGTAGAACAGATTGATCTTCGTTTAATGTTTTGATCGTATCTCAAGTTTTACTTCGTGTTTTCAAGTGATTCTTGTTGCATTAGATCCGTGACTTGATTCTCTACCTCCCTACTTGATTTATCACGGTTGAACACGTTTGAAAACACTTGCACACACGGTTTCTTTAACCGATTGATTTTTTGCTGAGAGGTTTTTGTTGTTTCCGCTGCGAAAAGTTTTAATCTACCATTCACCCCCTCTGGTAGCTTTTCACGTGCTCTTCGATCCTACAATTGGTATCAGAGCCAAGGTGCTATAATCTTTGTGATTTGCACGTGTTTTGACTAACCATCATGGAGAAGTACTCCAAAAAACCTTGTGTGTTCAATGGCATCGATTTTCAGGTTTGGAAGGCGCGGATGGAGGCCTACATACAGGCGCAAGGCTTCGCCATATGGAAAAAGGTCTACCGGAACTTCTATGTACCACCCAACGATCAAGTTACGGCTGCGAACATGAGAGATATTGACAACAACAACAAGGCTCGCAACTTGATCATCCAAGGATTGACTCAAAGCGACTTCGACCGTGTTGCACACCTCCGATCTGCATATGATGTTTGGAAAGCTCTTTGTGACTACCATGAAGGATCCAATACGATCAAGGAGGTAAGTCAAGATATGTTCAAGAAAGAATACATGCGTTTTGAGATGCAACTCGGTGAGTTAATTGACGACCTTTTTGCTCGGTTTAATAAAATTCTCAGCAACTTGCGTAGTGTCAATGTTAACTTTTCAGATGCTGAAAATGCTAGACAATTGTTAGGAGCATTAGATATGTCAATTTGGGAGATGAAAGTTACATCTATTCGTGAATCTACTGTCATGTGTTCTCTTAATTTAGATGTGCTTTATTCTAAATTTAAAACTCATGAAATTGACATCATCTCACGTAAAAACCCCAACAAGTCTATTGCATTTGTTTCGCAACGTGACATGTCTAGTTCTAGTCAATCATCATCTAGTGGTGCACTCTCTTTGCTGTCCTCTCTAACCCTTGAACAGATGGAAGAGTTTCCAGAGGAGGAGCTTGCACTCATCTCTACTCGGTTCTCAAAAGCATTGCAAAATGTGAGAACTAGAAGGAGAGGAAGCTCCGGACCTCAACGATGTTTTGAATGTGGTAAGACAGGACATTTTCGTACGAAGTGCCCTAACCTTTCAGGTCCGACTTCACGTGAAGGAAAGCAAACAAGGCCGAAGAAATCGTTTGCAAATAATAATAAGAAGAAAGATTTATCAATGCGCAACATAGTGCATAGTATGATCTCTGCACTTCAAGATTTCGGCTCAAGTGATATGGACACCGGTAGTGATGAAGATGAAGAAGCTATGGCAAATATGTGCTGCATGGCAAGCAAGTCAAGTTCAAGCTCCGAGGGGGCAGAACACAACAGCGACGATGAAGAGGTATGTCCCACTTGTGAAGAAATGTGTGATGCTATTTCTCGTGCCACCGTTATATTAAAGGAAAAGGATAAAAAACTTAGGAACAATGCTGTTAAAATTGAATCACTAGAATCTGAAATTAATTGTTTAAAAACTTTGATTCCTAGTGATTATTCTTGTTCCTCATGTGATTTGATTTATGAACAATTATCCTCTTTAAGAAGTGCACACGCATCTACACCTGATAAACTTGAACTTGAAATTGAAAAGAACAAAGAGCTTGCTGCACTTAATGATAAAAATTTGAAAGATGCTTGTTGTTCTACAATAGATTTGCATTGTTCTTCATGTGATGATCTGAATAAGAAACTAAATGATGCTATGAATGAGATTTCTATTTTGAACAATGCTTTACGTGTGCATGAAGTTAAATATTGTTCAAATTGCAAACTAAAAGGAAAAACTTCATGTGAAAACTGCTTTGATCTGTCCAATAAACTTGATGACATGCATAGGACACTAGATCCGTTTTCTAATGCAAATAAGAACCTAAACTTGCTGCTGAATTCTTCCAAGTCTTGTAATGATAAAACTGGTTTAGGTTTTAATTCTCATGCTCATGCTAAGGCACATCCACCTAAAGTTGTAAATTCATTAGGAAGCGGTTTGATTCAAACAGCTCCTAGACAAAAATAGGTGATTTTCAAATCTGCAGGAATATTGTCCCATTCGGGTTCAAATAAACATGTTGCTTGCTCAGCTAGACATGATAATAAGGTTATTTTTCATTGTACCTACTGTGGTAGAGATGGTCATGTCATGGATTTTTGTTATAGACTAGCCAAACACGATAAGAAACAAAGAATACTTGCTTGATCACATAACAACCAAGCAAAATCTGCTAGACCGAATGTTCGGAGCTTGCAACCTGCTGTAATGAGTCAAAAACTTGCTCCCGGACCTACTGTTTTTTGTGCTACATATAACACATCTTCTAAGTCAGTAGTTGGGAACAAAAATTTTTGATGTTTGGCTCATAAACCTGCTGTACCTTCTCAGCTTTCGCGTGTTATTCCTGCTGGACGTCGTGTGACTCAGTACTGGATTCCTAAAAGTCTCTTAACTAACCCCAGTATTGAGTCATCGACGTATTGAGCTACTGTGTAGGTTTCACGTTTGATGAAGGAGAACATTTGGATTGTGGATTCAGGTTGCTCACGCCACATGACCGGTAACAAAGAATGGTTCTCCTCTCTCTCTTTTGTGTCACGTGTAGAAAATGTTACTTTCGCCGATAACTCTTCTACTCCCATAATTGCTAAAGGTTCGGTTAGAGTAAACAATCTCTACACTTTGAAAGATGTGGCACTTGTTAAAAATTTGAAATACAACTTGCTTTCAGTTTCACAATTGCTAGATGAAAATCTAGAGGTTAGCTTTGCTAAAAATTGCTGCAAGGTTGTAGATCCAAAAGGTGAGCTTTTGTTTAATATGTCTAGGTTTGGAAGAGTTTTTAAAGCTGATTTTGATTTGTCAACTTCTAAGCATCGGTGTCTAGTTGCTAATGATACAAAGGATCTATATTTTTGGCATCGTAGACTTGGTCACATAGGCTTTGATCATCTCACTCGTGTTAGTGCTCTCGATCGCATACGTGGGCTGCCGAAGCTTAAAAAGGACAATGATATTGTGTGCTCTTCTTGTAGACATGCTAAGTTTGTTGCAGGTTCACATGCTCCTCTCATAATGACCATGACAGCTGAACCGGGACAACTTTTACATCTTGACACAGTAGGTCCGGCACGTGTTCAATCCTTCGGAGGTAAATGGTATGTGCTTGTGATTGTTGATGATTATTCCCGATATTCTTGGGTTTATTTTATGGCATCTAAGAATGAAGCTTTTAGACATTTTAGAACTTTATTTCTTAGATTACTATTGATCACCCAGGATCATTAAAAGCAATTAGAAGTGAAAACGGAACTGAATTTAAAAACCAATCCTTTGATCACTTTTGTGCTGAAAATGGAATAGATCATCAATACTCTTCACCCTATGTACCACAACAAAATGGTGTCGTAGAAAGAAAGAACAGGACCTTAGTTGAGATGGCTAGGACTATGCTTGATGAATATCAAACTCCTAGGAAATTTTGGGCAGATGCAATTGCAACCGCTTGTTATGTCTCAAATCGTGTTTTCTTGCGTGCTAAGCTTGGAAAAACCCCATATGAGCTCCGGTTTGGACATAGGCCTAGTGTTACACACTTTATGGTTTTTGGTTGCAAATGCTTTGTTAGGAAACATGGTAATCTTCATAAATTTGAAGCTAGATCTGTTGATGGCATGTTTCTTGGTTATCCATCTCATACTAGAGGCTACCGTGTGCTTTTACTTGACACTAACAAAATTGTGGAGACTTGCGAGGTTTCTTTTGATGAAGCTAGCCCAAGTACTAGCTCCAATATTGCAGGTCCGGATCCATATCCGAAGGGGGGGAGTATTTTTATTGAATAAGATGAAGAAGTGGTGCTGCTGCCCGAAAACTCGGAAGTAAATAACGATCAAGCTGCTGATTTTGCACCACAACCAGCACCAACAGTCACTACTGCTGGTTCGGACCTTCCTCAATCAACAAGCTCTCCTAATCAAAGGTCCGAACATGAAGAAGAAGGTGCTTGTGAAGTGTCTGCTCCCCTCCGAGTACTCAAAAGTCATCCTCCACAACAAATCATTGGAAGCTTGCATGAACGAGTCACTCGGTCCAGGTTTTGCGATTCAAACTCTCATGCTCATTCTGCTTTTGTTGCTTCTTTTGAACCCAAGGATATATCACACGCACTCACTAATGAATCTTGGATTAATGCCATGCAAGAAGAGTTAGAAAATTTTGAAAGAAATAATGTTTGGAAACTTGTACCTCCACCTCAAGGTCACACATTAATTGGAACTAAATGGGTATTTAAAAATAAGCAAAGTGAGGATGGGGTTGTGGTTAGGAATAAAGCTAGGTTGGTTGCTCAAGGTTTCACTCAAATTGAAGGTCTAGATTTTGATTAAACATTTGCTCCTGTTGCTAGATTAGAAGCTATAAGAATTTTATTAGCATTTGCTGCATCTAAAGGTTTCTTAATGGCTACATAGAGGAGGAGGTTTATGTTAAGCAGTCACCGGGTTTTGAAAATCCAAATTTTCCTAATCATGTTTACAAACTGTCAAAACCCTTGTACGGTCTAAAACAAGCCCCTAGAGCATGGTATGATAGGTTAAAAACATTCTTACTTGAAAAGGGGTTTACCATGGGCAAGGTTGATAAAACTCTTTTTGTACTTAAGCATGGCAATGACTCATTATTCGTTCAAGTGTATGTGGATGATATTATCTTTGGTTGTGCTTCTCATGATCTCGTGTCCAAGTTTTCAGCTATGATGAGTTCAGAATTTGAGATGAGTATGATGGGAGAACTCACATACTTTTTGGGGCTGCAAATCAAGCAAACAGAAGAAGGAACTTTTGTGCATCAAACTAAGTATACAAAGGACCTTCTTAAGCGCTTCAACTTGGACAAATGCAAGCCTCTTTGGACACCAATGGGAACAGCAACGACACTTGAACTTGACGAAGATGGTGACCCGGTCGATATAAAAGAATACATAAGTATGATTGGATCACTTTTGTATCTCACGGCGTCAAGACCGGACATACAATTCAGCGTATGTCTTTGTGCACGTTTTCAAGCTTCTCCACGTGCTTCACATCGCCAAGCCATCAAAAGGATTCTCAGGTACCTACATGGAACTCAAGAATTTGGCATTTTTCTTCCTTCTTCCTCAACCGTTTCTTTGAAAGCTTTTTCGGATGCTGATTTTGGGGGTTGTAGGATTGATAGGAAAAGTACTTCGGGTGCTTGTCATTTTCTTGGTAATTCACTTGTTGCTTGGTCCTCTAGAAAACAAAGTTCAGTTGCACAATCCACGAACAAATCTGAATATATAGCTGCGGCTAGCGCTTGCTCACAAATTCTTTGGATTGTTCAAACACTTAAGGACTATGGGGTTGATTTAGATAGTGTTCCACTGTTTTGTGATAACACTAGTGCAATTTGTATTGCTAAAAACCCCGTGAAACACTCTAGAACTAAGCACATTGACATTAGTTATCACTTTCTTCGTGATAATGTTGAAAAAGGAAACATTGTGCTTCACCATGTCGATACCGAACAACAATTGGCTGATATTTTTACAAAACCTTTGGATTTCACTCGTTTTTGTTTTATTTGTAGTGAAATAGGGGTTATGCATCCTCATGGCTTAAATTGAGGGGGAGTTTTTGAAACTTTGAAAGTCTATGTGTGAATCTGAAACTAAAATAATATGAGCATAGTATTTCATACATATATGACTTTGTGATTCCTTTTACAGGCTGAAAGTTCTTACTACATTACTCATGTTATACATTTTGTAGTTTTTGCCATGACTAATAATTGGAATAATTACTTACACTAAATCTGGTAATGATTGAACTTTCTTGCTGTTTTGAACTTGTTGCGTGCTCACAAGTGCTTTTAATCATAAAAAAATTAATCAAGTGATCAGCTCACATGTTGAGTTTTCAAATAAAAAATTGAGAAAAGATCAAGAGAATATGCATGCATCACACTTCTTCTTTTGAGATTGCTTATCATTGCACTAAGATATGAACTTGGAAGGAATTGTGTATGACTAAAACCATGTCCTTAAGCTTCTGATTGTCAAATGACATTGGCTTGGCTTGGTTGGTTAGAATAAGGCTGATGCGGCATATAATCTCTTGCAAATATCATATGATCAACTTTGTGCCTTAAATGATTATGTATAATAAAAATGCAGCAACAAGTGTCATGTGTTCAGGTTTTGAAATAGTTGAGTAAGGGAGATCATGACTTGCTTAAACTGAAAAATACATTTGATCTCTAGCATGGCTTACACTACTTTATGTATCTCATTGATGTGATAGTGTAAGTAACCTGATAGTATGACTTGGATGAGCTTTGTTTTGAATGTATATGTTATAATATGCTCATAATATTTAAAAATTTCTGTTTTGAACCTTGCTGAATACATTGTCAAAGGGGGAGAAATATGTATAAGGAGAGATTTTTTTTACACTTTGCATATGTTATACACTTTCTTCCTTCTCTGATTTTAAAAAATGGGGAGAAATTAATAAAGGGGGAGAAATGAGTTTTCAAAGCTTTTCAAAACTTTTCATAAGCCAATGTTCGGATTTTAATTGGTGTTGCCAGTGCATTAATCAAGGGGGAGATTGTGAGACCTATGTGTGCTGAATACATTGGCAATTAGGATAAAAGTTAGCATTAACATTCAAAATTTTAAATATTGCCAAAACATTCTTCTGTAGAAAGGTCTGACAAGTTCTTTGTTAGGTCCGCCAAGTGTTGGCAAGGTCCGATGCAAGGTCCGGAGAGCTCCTGCAAGGTCCGAAGAGCTTCTGTGAGGTCCGGAGCTTGTTTTTAGGGAGCTCCCGTGAAGTTCAACTCGTAGAACTGCAGCGTCTTGTTTTTGCTTTTAACTTGCAATGTTTTAAACTTGCTTTATGGGAAGGTTTGCTTAGTATTAATTTGCTAAGTTTTTGGTGTGTTTTGGTGGTTATGGCTGTTATCATTTGATATGGTTTGCAACATGCTTATGTGACGTGCTCATGTAAGGTGTTGTGGTTTTCGAACTAACGTGAGTCAAGTCGAGGACTTGTGCTCGGAAGAATTGGTTGTTATTCATGTGCAGGTGTTGCTTGAGTTCAAGACATGGCTGGTGACGGGATCCTTGGACTAGTCTCAGGGAGGAGATGAGGTTCCAACAACCAAGTTCGGGAGGAGTTGTGGTTGAGTTGATCGGGAGGTCGCGCAGCATGTTTGGATCAAGGGCAGTGCATATGAAGGTTGCGTGTACGTCGTTGGAAGGTGTTTGCACGTGTGCAAGGAGCGCATGGACGTGGCAACATTGTTCCAAGGCGTGATGAAGAGAAGTGGACGTAAAGAATTGGTCGGAAAGGTCCAACCGGCTGGATTGCGTACTCAGGCTGAGGCTGAGTCGGATATGGCTCAAATATGGAAGATTTGAGTTGGTTATGATAGGATTTCGTGCTAGGCACGAAGTTAAGTTGTTTTAGTAATGTTTAGGACGTTCCTATGGTGTTTGGAAGTCGCACGATTGCTTCTATCTTCGAATAGGAGAGTCCTGAGCAGTTATGGTAAGTTAGGATATGAGTCCAATTAGGAGGAGTTCTAGATTGGATTGTTTAGCCTGAGGGCTGGCTATAAAAGCAAGGGAGAATTGGACTGTGGAAGGCGCGGGGAATGGGGGTCGAGAGAGAACTGCCCTGGGAACTGCATGGCACAAGAGGGGGCCCGTAGGTGGGAGAATTGGAGATTCTAGCATGCTGGTGAAACCTTAGTGAGTCCATACATCTAGTAGCTCCTTTGTAAAGGATATTTTGTGATCTCTTGACCATACACCGACGGTTGTGTACTGGTATAATAGAGGTTCTGCAGTCGCTGACGGGTGACGAAATGACAAACTTGTGGGTAAAGTGGTGCAACCTATGCAGGGTATAAAACTATCATGATAGCTGTGCTTCCAGTCACAAGCGCTTGGCCAACTTCCATGATTAGATGGGATAGTCATTGGGATGATATTTGGTTGGTTATTGGTTTGGTCATTAAGGGATGGTTTTGGGACTGTTGAGTCCTGGTAATGAGATTGGTTTCATGATTGTTAAGTCATGGCAATGAGCTTTGATCTTGGTATGAGATGGAATTGAACATGAGATGAGATGGTAATGAATACGAGATGGTATTCATGAGCATGAGAAAAAGTTGAGAAAGGTGAATGTCTGATGAGACATGAAAAGTGGTGAGATATGATGGAGGTATGTTGATGTTTTAATTGGATACATGTTGGGATTTAATTCACTTAAAGCTAGTTGCTGTTTTTATCATGTTTTGTGAAATAAACTTTGCTTTTATGCAATGATCCTTTTTATACCTACCTTATTGTAAGCTTCATGTCATACTTCCCGCACTTGCTGAGTACGCCATGTACTCACCCTTGCATTATCATACATCATCAGCAACAGGAGAGGAATACTTTGAAGATCATATGGAGTATTAGGCGTGTGATCCACCGTCAACTTGCCTGTGGAGTAGGAGATGGAGCCGCTGCTGCTGTTTAGTTTGCTTCCACAATAGTTTAGAAGACTTCCACTGCTAGAATAAGACTTCCGCTGCTACAATGAGTTTGAGGCTCATGAGACATTGTAATAAAACCCTATTCATTGGTGGTTATATATATTCTGAATTCAGTTTGTGGATTACATGTGTATGTGTGATGAACATCCTGGGCACACATATGCATCAGTCCAGGTTCCGAGGTTCTCTCGGAACAGGGGCGTCACAGGGAACAAAAGAGTCCTAGAGGTGGGGACTAGGGCTCCCCCACCTAATGAGCTGCGGTGCGAGGACCCGATGGTCTCGACTAGCCCGGATCACTCTAAGGGGTGCTGCGTTGCACAGCACCGGATAACACACAAAAAGGTACAAAGCAGAAGCAAAAGTATTATTACATAAAAGTGTTTATTAACATGTTTACAATAAAATACGTCCAGTCTACACTCACGGGAGTAGACTAAGAAAAAGAGTTCACGTTCAGCCTGTGAACGTGTTCCCACTAGCACACACGCACACTAATACGGTGGTGTGCACGGCTCCCACACGACGGTGTTGCCCTCTTAGGGGTCCGTCTCCTCCTCGGGAGCCTCCTCTTCATAGCACCCTGCAAATGCTTCAAACACAAGCAGTGAGCACAATGGTTCAGCCAAACTCACCCGTCTTACCTACACATGAAACTCTACATGCTTGGTTTGCAGTGTGTAATAGAATAAAAGTTGCAAAGGACATGTCTAAATAGTTGAACCTTACTTTCAAGTTTTTAGCAACAAGTTGTGGAAGAACCTCGTGCTAATATACATAAGAGAGCCGCAATCAAACAAGAAACGCATTTTTCTCATGTGCTTTGCCCAAGGTTGAAAGGAACTTTAATTAGCTCTAAACTACAACAAGTCATTAACAATCAAAGTACATCTTTCAATCAGCAACTTTTTAACATGACACTAGCCTGTTCTTTCTACGTCACGGTACAATGAACAAGTGGTATTTACTGACCGCGAGGGATGGCGATTATAATCGATTTACACCTGCAGGGTTACCCGAATAACCCATCGCGTACGCCCATACTCGATGTTGCCTACAGCAACCATCATGGACGTCGTTCTGGGGGACCCCGACCCGTATCACGGGGCCGAGCCACCCACCTGGGAATCGCATTGGATGGTGCCGTGTTATGCGGCACCCAACAGCACACATATAAGGAAAACTGTATTACATAAATCAAAAGCGGAAGCTCACAAATGTTCTTTGTAAATAATTTTACAACAATAGCTACAGCGGAAGACTACAAACAACTTACATCAAATAACTAATGAGCACTCAAGAGGAGGTCGAGCCTGCGGACTCCTCTCACTAGCAACACGAAGACATGGCAGCGGCTAGGTTCTCCATGTGTTACCCAACTCAGAAGTTTCCAAGTCTCACCGGACAACCCTCTTTATAAGCGTCGAAGTTAACCTGCAAAACCACTCATATAGCAAGAGTGAGCACAAGGCTCAGCAAGACTTAAACGTCTCTCCTAAGCATGCAACTCTATATGAAAGTAACTTAAGACTTAAACATGTAATTTGCAAAAAGACTCGCCTACGAGTTCATCCTTAACTTTCAGATTTTAGCCATCATAGTAGTGACCTTGCGCCCAGCAACATGGGAACTCCACAATCAAACAAGAAACGCTCCATTCCAATGTTACTTGTCCCAAGGTGGAAATTAACTTTAGTTTGCTCTATCTCTACTTCAAACAAGATTTTCATGCAATTCCAAATAATCATAGCAGCAATTAAAACTTTGCACACTGTTCTCACACAACTTGATTACTACGTCACAACACGGTGAGCAAGCGGTACTCAATAACTGCGAGGGACGGTAATCAAATCAAACACTACCCGGATAACTCGACACATTCGCCCGCCTCTGAAGACCCAAATGTTGCGTCCTTCATTACGTCATATATGGAAACCTTTCGCAGGACACTCGACTGTAGAACCGGTCACGCCGTCTCGGGCTCATAGGTCTAACGAGACGATGTCGTATGCTTCTACAATCCAGTTAACCTGGCACATCGGTTTCCTGGTTCCCATATAGCAGTAAGCATCCGGTACACAACTCAATACTTGCTCATGGGTGCCGCACATGCATCGGTCCTTAACCGACACAGCCAGAGCTACTCGACCAAGACCTCGTCTTGTCACTGCCTAACCCTCCTGTCCGGTCTCATCTTTAAAATTATAAACTTTAATTTGCCTTCTTCAATTACACCCATGTAATCCCTACTATAGCTCGCGAGTAGATTCCAACTACTCGACTTCTACCGGATGCCATACCCTATTTAGCACAGCATTATTCTACAGCGGTGACCCTTTTCTACCCTTGACTCCAGGGTTCATTTGGTCATGCCTTTGGAGTATAAAACATTCCTAACCTAAGGCACATACAAACTTTAACCCATAATAGTGAACAAAGTAAAATTTTTATAAAACAACTTAAATGCAAACCGGAGCTTGCCTTGGTTTTGCATGTGACTAAAGTCAGATAACTATGAAGTTAATTTCTGATGACTTGAAGCTTAATCTCTGCACTTCGTGTTCCTTGATCCAAACTTCACTTCTCCACTTTTCCACATTTAACCACTACACGTTATGAATATGCATATATGTTTAATTGTAAAACTTTTGCTAACAATTTTTAAAGACATGTTTGAAACTGGAACTCTGTTTAAGAATTTAAAATGACACTGGTGCTAGTGGTTTAGGTTTGGGTTAAGTAACATGATCAAGTGATAAGTGTGTTTAAAGCTTTCACCTAATGAGAATGAACAGAACAGTACTGATCCAGGGCTCCAATGGAGCTGAAATTTTTCATGTGAGTTCCTTGTCACAAGAAAGTCATCTGGACCAAAATTTAGAATTTTTCACTGTGTAGATCACTCAAAACAATTCCCTAAGCATTTAGGCAAAAAGGAATTAATTCTAAATAAATTTGTACTTTAATGCAAATTCAAGTGAACCACAATTTCAATCATAACTCAGATAGGATGCATGAATTTTCCTAGGATTTTTGGAGCTACGAATTGCCCAGAACTAAATTTCCAAGTTTTGGAAATTCTATGGAATTGTTTCTGTATCATTTGAACACAGAAACTTGAAATAAGAATTCTCCTAAGAAAACCAACTCCAACTGAACTGAAACTTTTACAGGAGTTCAATAATATCCTAAAGAACATTCTGGCAAAATTTGAAGATTTTTGGATGAACCAAACTCCCTCTAAAATTCTTTTTCTGAAAAGCTTTAAAGAATTTTCCAGAACTTCATAATGATTTTCATACAAATTGGGTTGCATATTTGGATAGATTTTTTCAATTTGAATCCAACCCAATTTGAATCAGTAAATTTGGAGCTTCCTAGCAAAAGTTATGAGGTTCTAAAGTTTTAGGAATTTCTGGAATTCAAATTAACCGGAAAAAGTTTAAATCCAGCGTGTGGGTCCAGGGGGACCACGTGTCACTTGCTGGATCAAGCCACACGAGGCCACAGAACCACTCCCGCGCAGCCACAACCCGATCCGACGCCACAGAAGATCTGAGTTTTCAAATCCTTCTCGCTGACAGCTGGGCCCGGGTACCTGTCCTCAACCTTCGGCCGCCCGCGCCGCCCGGCTCGCCGGAGATCGCCGGATTTCGGCCGCTCGGCCGTCTCTCGGTCCGGTGCTCGCCGCCCGGGGTTTTTTGGGGATGGCAAAATGGTCTACGGTGTGGGCACAAGCTCATGAAGCACGGAACCAGGTCGGCGGCGTGCAAAGGCTTCGGTGAAGCTTCGGGGCAGATGACCGATCACTTCAGCCCATGAAAACCTCAGGTGATCGGCTCTACAGAATCAGTGACACCTAAGGAAGCTCGACATGGGCACAAAGTACCTCAGGAATGGCGGTTACTAGGGTTTCACCGGGCGCCCGATCGTTCCCGCCATGGCCGCCGCTCGCAAAACTTGAAATGGGCCGCTAACACCGGGTTCCAAGCTAGGATTGTGAAGGGGATTTGATCGCCATCAAGTCCATATCATTTGATCATGATTTGGTTATCTCTAAGTGAGAATTAAGCATGAATTTTGGAGATCCTTAATGGAGGGTCCTTGGTCCTGCACCGGAAGAAAAACTTCGAATTCGGCCGCTAGAGATCACCGCTTGAGCTGAGCTTCGGGGAGAAGCACCATGGTGGTCCAGCACACCTCTGAGCGTCTTTGCTTGAGCGTGAAACCCACCGTGGTGAGCTGTCCACGTGAGCTTGCTCGTCGGTTACCCTCGGCTTGCAGCAACAACCCCTGTTCTAGGGTGGGGAACGACGGGAGCTGTGGTCTGTCGCGCTGAGGAGGTGGAGGACTACCAGTCTTTGGCTTTTTCAGCTCGGAAGGCGGTGTGTGCGAGTTTCTGCCGATTTTTTATCAGAGTACAGAGGTGGCGGCGAGCTACAGTGTTTCAGCTCGAGGAAGCAGAAAAACTGTCTTGCGGTTTGTGAGCTAACGGATCACTTTGATCGTCCAGCATACACACAAGCTAGTCGCCCACGTGACTGCAGCAGCGAAGAGGTGGCTCTCAGCGGCAGCTCGGTGGTGCCCTGTGATGCTTCTCGGTGAGTTCGAGTCTAAACAGAGAACAGAGACTTAGGTAGTAAGTCTTCCCCCTCTCAATTACAATTGGGTCCCACTGCTCTTTTCTCCAAAAGATCTTCCAAATTTGGCATAGTGCAAACTTCAGACCTGAAGATCTCAAATTCAAAAGCCATTTGGCAATTGACAAGTTTTTCCTCAGTTTCAAATTTGAATTCAAATTTCAATGAAATTCATAAGCCCCTTTGATATTAATATCAAGGCAACCTCAAACTTTCTCAAAATTTGCATTCTCACTAATTCAAAATTGAAGAATTTGAATATTCCCTTTGATCATTGAGTTGGCCATTGTAAATACAACTTTTTACCAACAGTTTGACTTTCCTTTTTGGAAATGGCCTTCTTTTCCGTGAAGTGAACCATTTAGTTCAAGCTGAACTTTAAGTCCTCTTGCACATGATCACAATTACATATTAAGAAAAGTTTTTTGCAAGTCCCATTTCTTTAATTTAAACTCAACTTTATTCACCACTAATGTTTTCCATTTACAAGTTTTGGGACTTTTACATTCCTACCCCCTTAAAAAGAATCTCGTCCCGAGATTCACAATTAAGATTAACATGGGGAGGACAACTATCAAACATAAGCCTTTAATAACTCTGGATGATTGCGTTGTAAATACTCCTCGCTTTCCCATGTAGCTTCGTCGGACGTGTGATTTTTCCATAACACCTTGAAAAATTGCAGTGTCCGGTTTTTGGTCCCGCGAGTCTTTGGACGCTCAACATAAGTAAGATCCGGCTTCAAATGTGCTATGCCCTCCGTGAGAATCTCCGTTGGAACTTTCAAACACTTCCGCAACTGAGTTATGTGGAAGACGTTATGAACTCCGGCTAAAGCTGCCGGTAATTCCACACGGTATGCCACGGGTCCACATCTTTCGATGATGACAAAGGGACCGATAAAACGCGGAGCTAATTTTCCTTTCACTCCGAATCGGTGAATGCCCTTCATAGGACATACGCGGAGATATACGTGGTCTCCAACATCAAATTCTAGAGGACGACGTCTCTTGTCCGCATAGCTCTTTTGTCTGGACTGAGCGGCTTTAAGATTTGCTTGAATAAGCCTTACCCACTCTTCTGCTTCATTTACGATATGAATCCCATAAACAAATCTCTCGCCGGATTCATACCAGTTCAAGGTTGTGCGGCACTTCCGGCCGTAGAGAGCTTCATAAGGTGCCATTTTGATGCTCAATTGATAACCATTGTTATACGAGAACTCCTTAAGCGGTAAGTGATCATCCCAGCTCTTACCGTGGTGGATGGCACACGTCCTTAGCATATCTTCAAGTATTTGATTCACCCTCTCAGTTTGTCCGTCGGTTTGAGGGTGATACGCGGAGCTTCGAATCAATTTGGTTGCCAAGGATGCGTGTAGCTGCTCCCAGAAACGAGCAACAAATAATTCGCCTCGATCGGAGATGATCGTCTGGGGAACTCCATGTAAGCACAAGATCCGTGCTATGTACAACTCCGCATACTGCTTGGCGGTGTATCTGGTATGAACGGGGATGAAGCGTGCTGATTTGGTTAACTGGTCCTCAATTACCCAAATCGAATCATGGTGGTGGGAGGTCATCGGCAACCCGACGATGAAATCCATACTCATGTCTTCCCACTTCCATGCAGGTATTTGTAGTGGTTGCAGCAGGCCCGACTTTTTCACATGGTCGGCCTTAACTCTTGGACACGTATCACATTCTGAAACGTATTTTGCAACTTCACGTTTCATACGTGTCCACCAGAACTTCTTCCGGAGGTCTTGGTACATTTTATTGCTGCCCGTATGAATAGAAAATTTGGATAAGTGAGCCTCATCCAAAATTTTCTTCCGCAGCTTCATATCACGGGGTACGACTATCCGGTCCTTGAACCATAAAGTATCTTCATCATCTAACTGGAAACATTTCATCTCCCCGTTCTTCAACCTCCTTTTGATATGAGCCATGCCCTTGTCTTGCTTTTGAGCTTTCATAACCTCCTCTTTCAATGTGGGTACGAGAGCTAGATTATGTAGAGCTCCATATGGAACCAAGTAGAGACTCGGTTCTTCCTCTTCTATCGGCGTAATGGTCAGATTTTGAATAAGAGACTTCCGGCTGAGTGCATCAGCAACCACATTTGCCTTGCCTTGATGATAATGAATTTCAATCTCATAATCCTTGATAAGCTCCAACCATCGCCGTTGTCGCATATTCAACTCTTTTTTGAGTGAATATGTACCTCAAACTTTTGTGGTCGGTGTATAGATGAACCAGATTTCCCAATAGGTAATGTCTCCACATCTTCAAAGCTAACACCACGGCAGCAAGCTCAAGATCACGAGTTGGATAATGTTGTTCATGATTCCGTAATTTCTATGATCCATATGCGACCACGCATCCTCCTTGGATGAGTACACAACAAAGTCCGATGCCGGATGCATCACAATAAACATCAAAGGGCTTGGTTGTATCCGGTTGAGCTAAAACCGGGGCTGTTGTGAGGTGTTTCACCAACGCTTGAAAAGCTTCCTCACATGGATTGCTCCAATCATATTTGATGCCCTTTTTGAGTAGCTCCGTCATAGGTTTAGAGATTTTTGAGAAGACCGGGATGAACCTTCGATAATATCCCGCCGAACCTAAGAAGCTACGAACTCCATGGACTGATGATGGAGACTTCCATTGCAGCACTTGTTCAATCTTGCTTGGATCAACAGCGATGCCTTCCGCTGAAATAATATGTCCAAGAGACGGCACTTGGTTGATCCATAATTCCCATTTACTAAACTTTGCATAGAGCTTGTGATGTCTCAAGCGTTGGAGCACAATATGCAAATGTTTAGCGTGTTCCTCTTCTGATTTGGAATAGACTAAGATATCATCGATGAATACCACGACGAACTGATCCAACTCCGGCATGAACACTGAGTTCATAAGATACATAAAGTGAGCCGGATCATTGGTCAACCCAAATGACATGACAAGATACTCATAGAGTCCATATCTTGTCGAGAATGCTGTTTTTGGGATATCCTCCGCTCGAATCTTGATTTGATGATATCCTGACCTTAAGTCCATCTTGGATAAGACTTTAGCACCCACTAGCTGATCGAAGAGAATATCAATTCTTGGTAGTGGATACTTGTTCTTTATCGTCACATAATTTAACGGACGATAATCGATGCATAGCCTTAGCGTCTCATCCTTCTTCTTCACAAATAAAGCCGAGCAACCCCATGGTGATGAACTTGGATGAATAAACCCCTTGTCCATCATATCTTTGAGTTGCTCCTTCAGTTCAGCTAATTCATTCGGAGCCATTTTGTATGGTCTCTGAGAGATCGGCGTGGTTCCCGGTATAAACTCTATTTTGAATTCCACCCCGCGCTCAGGTGGTAAGCCTGGAAGATCTTAGAGAAACACGTCCGGATATTCACGGACTACCGGAATGTCTTCTAACTTGCAAGCTTCGGCATTACATACTCCCGGGTCTTTGGAAACAACTTTGCCGAGATACAGTGTATGACGCCCGTGAAGTGGAAAGTCCAAATGAACACTCCTGTTCTCAATATCGAGAACAGCCTTATGGAAGGTCAACCATGATATTCCCAATATGGCATCAATTCCTTCATCTTCAAGAATAATGAGGGTGGTAGGATAAATTTTTCCACCCAAATAAAGTGGTGCTCTAGAAACGACTTCATTAGTCGATATGTCTCCACCTGGTGAACGAATAAGGTAAGAACCTTTTGTGATAATTGTGGAGATCTGATCCCGGATCGCCGTCGCCTTGCTAATGAAGTTATGTGTTGGACCAGAGTCGAATAGAATGACAACCTGCTTGTCATTTAAGGTGAACCTGCCCGCAAGAACTGGACCTCCTTTGGGCAGATCATCGACTGACACATATTTAACAGTTCCCACTTTGGACATGGCTTTTCTTTGCTGTCCAAGATCACTCTTTGGGACTGGACCCACAGACATAATGTTGCTGCTCGGTTCAGTTGCTTCATTGACGTTGAGTTCATGGTCAATTTGAAGTGGGATACCACTCGGTTCAGCTGGGAAATCATCATGATCATCTTCAACCTCTTAAGGGGAATAATATTCTGGTGCACACTGTTGATACTGAGCTGCACAAGAAGTAAGTTGTTGCTGCGGTGGAGGTAACTAAAACCTCTGTTGAGTATAAGCGTCATCATACTCCAAGAATGATTGCACCTTTTGTGGAACCTCTCAACCGGAAGGTGAACGGATTACCCATTGATACTTCTGAGGCAGATGATTGCATTCATCCTGTGATGAGTCCCTCTCCCTCTTTTCTTTAAGGTACAGATTGGAATAATATTCCTGAGTGATAGCACAGCTAACAAACTCACCAAATTCTGTTGGCTAACTTGAGCCAAATCACACCGCAGCCTAGCAATCAGCCCTCGGTAAAAATGATATCCCTTGAAGGATGGTGATTTCACATAATCAGGGACATATTGAGCTAAACGATTGAATTCCTTCGCACACTCAATAACACTAAACGATTGAATTCCTTCGCATACTCAATAACACTCATTTCTCCTTGTTTTAGATTCCAGAATCCATCCAGACTTGTTTGCATTATGCCTGCAGGAACGAAACGAGCACGGAACGCATCCTGGAACTCCGCCCATGTGACACGATGCCCTGCTGGTTGGATAGCAAGGTATTCTGCCCACCATGCTCCAGCAAAGCCGTGAAGCTGCTGAGCAGCAAATAAAGTCTTCTGGAATTCATCACATTGAATCAACCCAAATTTGGACTCAATGACACGTAACCAGTGATTGGCTTCACAATGGTCAGCCGCTTCGGAGAATACCGGCGGTTGTGTCGCCAAGAAATCCAGATAAGTGCTCTTGGTTGGCATGTGATGTTGAGCTTCTCTATTTATTCCTTGCTGAACTAGAGTTTGGAGAGTTTCATTCATCTTCGCCATAATTTCCGCCAATCTGGTTGGCGATGGCTCTTGTGATGAAGTCGAGTCATTCAAACCTCGACTCGAACCTCCAAGCTCCATTTGAGAATGTGTATGTACCATACTGCACGAAACAAAATTTTGAGTCAATCAAAATTCTATCTCAATAGTAAGTAATGATAAGCAAAATATGAACATGTAATGAACTTTATGAAAGCATAACCACATTCATGGTTAAACAAATCTTAAGTACGCTAAACTAATCAGTTGGGCTACCCTGACCAGTTCACACAAACTCCACAATTTACTCAAGTTAACTACAGATTCTTGACTTTGAAATCGATACAAAAGTTTTAGTAAACTTCAGTATCTTTCCAACGAGTACTCATAGGCTCCTTAAGGTTTTTTCTACAGGAAGTTATGGCTTAAAAACAGAAAGGTCCAGAGAGGTTTTTGCTGCTGTCCTGGTTCTGAACAGTTTGCCTTCAACTGGACTTTTCACCACCTTAAGATGTGATTTTGCTCTTGAGGTCTACAAAGAAGTTGTAGAGCACTTGAAAATATTTCCAGAACTGTATCATACACCTTGTCACACCCGGTTTCTCCGAAGAACAACCGAGTGAATATCACATTTATGCCAGGATCATTTTCTCATACATGTGATGAAAAATAGTGAAGCATCATTTATTACAAGCCAGGTGTCGAATATAATTAAGTCTTACATAGCATATGTCTCGATAATAAGTTCATAACAAGTAAATAAAATAGCAGCGGAATATTATTCTCGTGGGCTCCGTCACAGGCGTTGCCCGGGGGACTCCATGAACCTAGAAACCTTCTTTGGGTCCAAAGTCTTGATCATTAAACACCACGTCATTCTCTTGACCTGAGCAGCAATATAAACCAACAAATATGCAAGGTTGAGTACCGATGGTACTTAGCAAGTGTGGGAAAGTTATGTCATGCATGGCTAGAACAAGGAGAGGTTGAACTCATGGTTGAAGCACTGCGCAATTAACACCTACCACCTTAGCTTATTAAGCACCTACATTACTACACAGGTGAAATGGTCCCAATCTCCCATCCCCATCATCATAATCAATTAACCATAACATCATTTCCAATGTTAAGCTCCCCGCTTAACATCCACAACCCCCAAGGTCATCATGCTCTAATCATTAATAAGTCCAAGCCGCTCTTGACCGTGAGCACGGCTGTCATGACAGTTTTGACTCTGCAGAGTTTGCACCACTGTACCCACATGTAGTGATTTCATCCCCCGTCACCGGGTGGACTAAAAGAACCTCCATTATGCCAGTGGCTACGAACCACATTCACACTTCCCAGGTGTGTAGCCAGGAGATCACTACGAAGCCTTTACAAAGGGATTCCCGACGAGCGTGGGCCCACTGAGGTTTAACCCCTAACAGCATACAAGAGGCTCCAACCCCGCTGCAGTGGCCCCTCTTGAGCCTTGCGGTTCATATGGTAGTCCAGCTGACACCCACTGCCCGCACCATCCAACACACCGATACTACGCCGGGGATACACCTAATTAATTGGCCAAGCTGCCCCATCTCAACATGTGGTTGGCACGGTAAAGCCAGGTTACATGCTCCATGAACCGGTCCTTAGGATCTAGGCAAGTACCAAAAAAAACCCGAGTCTCGTGCACCCAGCACCAACCAAATCATCCAACTTGCCTTGATCCCTACCTCTAAATAACTCATAACATCTCATTCAAGAGTATGGTAAATAAACTGATGATCTCATATCCCAATTATCTCATTCTAAGCATGGCTAAGCACAAGTAATATGAATGTATGACATAATAAAGCAAATCCCAACCCAAGCTACAAGGAAACAGGGTAGTGCAATTCTAGGGAAACATCCTAGCATGGTTTTCATATTTCAATTGACAATGCAAATAATTCTATGTACACATCCTAGCATAGGATCAAAGTGGTCAAGGACACTTGCCTTCTTCTTGCTGCTCTGAGAATGGAAAGTCTTGGTCTTGGAAGGGAAGAACTTGCTCTGGGGCAGGTTCTATTCATGCCAACACACATAACAAAAGAAAACAACAATACATAAGACATAGTTCACACTTTCACTTCATACAACCACACATTCACATCTATGTAAGTCATTCACATTTCTATGTATTGTGGTTACTCTATGTGTGTTGATTTTTGGCTCACATGCACTTTTAAACATGTGCATATGATTTCTAACTTTTGGTATTCAGATTTATGTTTGCACACTATATATGAATTTCAAATTTGAACAAATTCCTTATATTCAATTGATACACATCTTAGCTACCAATTATGCATGAAATGTATTTTCCTACTTCAAATGGGTTTTCAGATCCTCTACCAAATCCTAAACTGAAATCTTTGGATTTGGAAACTTCATTTATCATTTTCTAGTTATGCATACCTAGTTGCTATATTTTCAGATTTATTTCCTATGCCTAAATGTGAACTTTATTATGAAAATAGTAAGACACCTCATCTAAACAGAATAGGTTCTGATATAAAATATTAAATAATATATTTTTGAACTTCTCCTCTGATGTGAACTAATTTAAATCTATTTTACCCATTTTCAAAATTATTTATTAACCTAAAAATGTGTTCCTGGAACTAATAAACATGAACACACCCAAACAGATTTCATTTCAACCTAAAATTTATTTCTAGTTCATTCTAAAGTTTTCCAAGTGTTAGTAGAGTTTAAACATGAATTTACAATGTGTTTGTATTTCCTTTTAAATTTAAATCCTAGTCACACATTCAAATTTCTAAATTAAATATCATATAGGGTTAAAAAGTTAAGTTCACCCTACTACAGGGTCTAATTTATTATTTTAAGAATTTCCAGGGGCCTAACTATGCCTAACAAAGGAGTTTTGCTAATTTTTATTAAGTCCAGGGGCTAAAACTGATTTTTAATTGAATTTACATGAATTTCTAAAGTTCCAGGGGCTAGATCAGAAGTTTCCAGGGCTAGCTCGTATTTTCCGAGATCCCCAGGGGGTAGCGCGTAAGAATCCTGACCTTTATAACGCGGGGCTGACGTGGACCGTCCGATTTAAAACAGACGGCTCAGATTAGATCGCCGAACCGGTACGCGCGGGTTTTAATTCCACCGTGCGATTTAAAATAGACGGCGCACAAGCGGCCACGTCGCTCTGACCGAGCGCGAGCGGCGCTGCCCGGTGGCGCACGGCGGCGGGATGCGGCGATCTCACAGGAAAACTTCGGATCTTCGTCTATTCTTCCTAAAACTGGGATTTCATGGCATAGATCCGTAGAGGGGAGGTCGGGGATCTCACCTCGGGGTTTTTCTTGAGCTCGGAGGTCCTGGAAAGCTGTCGGCGATGAGGTCCGAGGTGAATTCACGGCGATGCTCGTCGGCACTGTGTTTGAAGCGCAAACCCCCGAGTTTTCTGCACCTGCGTGATCCCCCGGAGACGGTGGAACACGATCGGCACGTTAGATCAGAGAACCCGAGCAAAGATCGAGGGAAAACGGTGATCGGAGCTTCGGTTCTCACCGGGAGGAAAAACAGCCGATGGCGGGTGAGAAAACGGGACGATGCCGGTGTTTATATAGCCGGGGAAGGGCGGCGTTCGGTTGTGATCGAGTTTGAGTCGTCCAGAACCGAAATTCGGCTGGGATACGCGGGTATCCGGGGTGGTTTCGATTCGGGGGAAGAGAGGAGTCCCGGTCGGCCGAGCGCGCGCACGAGGAGGAAAAAGATGGCGGGCCCCACACGTCAGTGAGAAGAGAACAGGGCGCGCGGCTGCGGGCTGGCGCGGGGGCGAGGTGGGCCGGCTGGTGGGTTTCGGCCCACTGGCCGGGTTTTCTGTTTTTCTTTTTCTTTTTCCATTTCTTTTCTGGTTTGAATTTGAATTCCAACTTAAATTTGAATTTCTGCACCACATGGAATACGTCCAAATTTTTTTAAATTCCCCTCTTAAAAGGATTTTGGGGTGTTACACACCTTAATTGGTTATATATACTCAGAGTTATTCTCTGTTAAAGTCCAGCAAGAATTCCTGCCTGAAACAGAGCACTCTGTTTTTGAAATCTTTGAAGCCTAGTCATTCTCTCATTTGAATATTAGCTCAAAAAAGGAGTTCAGTAACTAATATTTGTTTCAAACTTCCATTTTTAGTTGAAAGTTAGTTCATGAATCATTTCTTCATAGGGAAGAGGTTATTAAGTGTAGTACAGTGTCGATGCACCGTAAGAAACATGTCGGTCCTGCGTAGCCTCACCAAAGAAAATCCTAAACCGGATTATACCGGTATTTCCGTTTTATCAGTGGCACTAAGATGGTCTCTCACACACGTGTACTACACGGGATACGTACGTGGTTAGTACCTGCAGGAAAACACTCAATATTGGTGCACTCAAAGGTTGTTTTCATTTCAGGCAGTTCCATATCACACTAAAAACATACGCCCCGTATCATTTCCATATGGGCCGTCTTTGAGTCAAGCCACATCTCAAGGTACGTGATCTTTTTTTACACCACACGACAGGGAACCAGAGTATAGAGCGAACGGGTCGTCACGGTTGGGAATTTTATCAACCCAACAGATACCACCTACTGCCCTGCAGGGCACGCCGATGGCAAGCACTGCGTATGTCCTCCTAGGCTAATTCTAGAAGAACACACTATCGCATTACTGACCACACGATGGGATCTCCACTTTCTTGCCTAATGCACGCTAGGGATCAGCGTTTCATATGAACTCAGGAACATGAAGAGTCCAAGAGTTTCATATTAACGTCTCACACAAAGCTGTGAGACCTATCCCTGAACCATTTTCTCGTCTGGGGAGCCAACCAAAATTGAACCGCTTTCGGTGGCGTTCCTTACCATGCTTACCTGAGCGTAGGTGCGTCGTTACATAATCAAAATTCAGAATTATAACATATATGTTAGTCATGCCACTTTAAGTAACTATACTACTATAGTCCTTATGTAGGCCTAATACCGTTTCCTCACCCTATCCTAAGTCTTTGTCGTAATACAATCCTTATTCCGTGCACTATTACCAACCTGTCTCTGATACCACGCTGTGGGGGACCCCAACCCGTATCACGGGGCCAAGCCACCCGCCGGGAATCGCATTGGGTGGTACCGTGTTATGCGGCACCCAACAACACACATATAAGGAAAACTGTATTACATAAATCAAAAGCGGAAGCTTACAAATGTTCTTTGTAAATAATTTTACAACAATAGCTACAGCTGAAGACTACAAAAAACTCACATCAAATAACTAATGAGCACTCAAGAGGAGGTCCAGCCCGCGGACTCCTCTCGCTAGCAACACGAAGACATGGCAGTGACTAGGTTCTCCATGTGTTACCCAACTCAGAAGTTTCCGAGTCTCACCGGACAACCCTCTTTATAAGCGTCGAAGTTAACCTGCAAAACCACTCATATTGCAAGAGTGAGCACAAGGCTCAGCAAGACTTAACCGTCTCTCCTAAGCATGCAACTCTATATGAAAGTAACTTAAGACTTAAACATGTAATTTGCAAAAAGACTCGCCTACGAGTTCATCCTTAATTTTCAGATTTTAGCCATCATAGTAGTGACCTTGCGCCCAGCAACATGAGAACTCGACAACCAAACAAGAAACGCTTCATTCCAATGTTACTTGTCCCAAGGTGGAAATTAACTTAGTTTGCTCTATCTCTACTTCAAATAAGGTTTTCATGCAATTCCAATTAATCTAGCAGCAATTAAAACTTTGCAAACTGTTCTCACACAACTTGATTACTACGTCACAATACAGTGAGCATGTGATACTCAATAACCGTGAGGGATGGTAATTCAAATCAAACACTATCTAGATAACTAGACACATACGCCCGCCTTTGAAGACCCAAATCTGGCGTCCTTCATTACATCGTATGCGGCAACGTTTCATAGGACACTCGACTGTAGAACCAGTCGTGCCATCTCGGGCTCATAGGTGTAACGAGACGATGTGCTATGCCTCTACAATCCAGTTAACCTGGTACATCGGTTTCCTGGTTCCCATATAGAAGTAAGCATCCGGTACACAACTCAATACTTGCTCATGGGTGCCGCACACGCATCGGTCCTTAACCGACACAAGCAGAGCTAATCAACCAAGACCTTGTCTTGTCGCTGCCTAACCGTCCTGCCCGGTCTCATCTTTAGAAATATAAACTTTAGTTTGCCTTCTTCATCTAAACCCATGTAATCCCGACTATAGCTCGCGAGTAGATTCCAACTACTCGATTTCTACCGGACGTCATATCCTATTTAGCACGACATTATTCTACAGCGGTGACCCTTTTATACCCTTGAGTCCAGGGTTCATTTGGTCATGCACTTGGAGTATAAAATATTCCTAACCTAATGCACATACAAACTTTAACCCATAATAGTGAACAAAGTAAAACTTTATAAAACAACTTAAATGCGAACCGGAGCTTTCCTTGGTTTTGCAGGTGACTAAAGTCAGATAATTATGAAGTTAATTGCTGATGACTTGAAGCTTAATCACTGCCCTTCTTGTACCTTGATCCATACTTCACTTCTCCACTTTTCCACGTTTAACCAATACACGTTATGAATATGCATATATGTTTAATTTTAAAACTTCTGGTAACAAGTTCTAAATACAAGTTTAAAATTGGAAGTCTGTATAAGAATTTAAAATGACACTGGTGCTAGTGGTTTAGGTTTGGGTTAAGTAACATGATCAAGTGATAAGTGTGTTTCATCACTTGTGTGTTGATCACGTAATGAGATTGAACAGAACAGTACTGATCCAGGGCTCCAATGGAGCTGAAATTTTTCATGTAAGTTCCTTGTCACAATAAAGTGATCTGGACCAAAATTTAGAATTTTTCACTGAGTAGATCACTCAGAAAAATTCGCTAAGCATTTAGGAAAAAATGAAATTAATTCTGAATAAATTTGTACTTTCATGCAAATTCAAGTGAACCACAATTTCAAACATAACTCATAGAGCATGCATGAATTTTCCTAGGATTTTTGGAGCTAAGAATCGCCCAGAACTTAATTTCCAAGTCTTGGAAATTCTGTGGAATTGTTTCTGTATTCATTTGAACACAGAAACTTGAAATAAGAATTCTCCTAAAAACCAATACCAAATGAGCTGAAACGTTTACAGGAGTTCACTCATATCCTAAAGAACATTCTGGCAAAATTTGAGGATTTTTGGATGAACCTAAATCCCTCTAAAATTCTTTTGCTGAAAAGTTCAAAAGAATTTCCAGAATTTAATAATGACTTTTATAAAAATTGGGTTGCTTATTTGGATAAAGGTTTTCAATCTGAACCCAACCCAATTTGAATCACTAAATTTGGAGCTTCCTAGCAAATGTTATGAGGTTCTAAAGTTTGGGGAATTTCTGGAATTCAAATTAACCGGAAAAAGTTTAAATCCTGTGCGTGGGTCCAGGGGGACCACGTGTCACTTGCTGGATCAAGCCACACGAGGCCACAGAACCACTCCCGTGCAGCCACAACCCAATTCGATACCACAGAAGATCTGAGTTTTCAAATCCTTCTCGCTGACGGCTAGGCCTGGGTACCCGTCTTCAACCTTCGGCCGCCCGCGCCCGCGCGGTGCCGGGCTCGCGGGAGATCGCCGGATTTCGGCCTCCTGGCTATCTCTCGGCCCGGTGCTCTCCGCCCGGGGGTTTTTGGGAACAGGAAAACGGTCTACGGTGTCGGCACAAGCTCACGATGCCCGGAAACAGGTCGGCGGCGTGCAAAGGCTTCGGTGAAGCTTCGGCGCCGATGACCAATCACTTCAGCCCACGAAAATCTCGAGTGATTGGCTCTAAAGCATCAGTGACACCTAAGGAAGCTTGACGTGGGCACAAAGTAGCTCGGGAATGGCGGTTACTAGGGTTTCACCGGGCGCCCGATCGTTCCCGCCATGGCCGCCGCTCGCAAAACTTGAAATGGGCCGCTAACACCGGGTTTCAAGCTAGGATTGTGAAGGGGATTGGATCACCATCGAGTCCAGATCATTTGAGCGTGATTTGGTGATCTCTAAGTGAGAATTAAGCACGAATTTTGGAGATCCTTACCGGAGGGTCCGTGGTCGTGCACCGGGAGAAAAACTTTGAATTCGGCCGCTAGAGATCACCGCTTGAGCTGAGCTTCGGGGAGAAGCACTACGGTGGTCCAGCGCACCTCTGAGCGTCTTTGCTTGAGCGTGAAACCCACTGTGTTGAGCTGTCCACGTGAGCTTGCTCGTCGGTTACCCTCGGCTTGCCGCAACGACCCCTGTTCTAGGGTGGGGAATGCCAGGAGCTGTGGTCTGTCACGCTGAGGAGGTGGAGGGCTACAAGTCCTTGCCGTTTTTCAGCTCGTAAGGCGGTGTGTGCGAGTTTCTTCCGATTTTTGATCGGAGCACAGAGGCGGCGGTGAGCTACGGTGTTTCAGCTCGAGGAAGAAGCAAAACTGTGTTGCGGTTTGTGAGTAACGGATCACTCTGATCGTCCAGCACACGCACGAGCTAGTCGCCCATGTGACTGCAGCAGCAAAGAGGTGGCTCTCGGCGGCAGCTCGGTGGCGACCTGTGATGCTTCTCGGTGAGTTCGAGTCTGAACAGATAACAGAGACTTAGGTAGTAAGTCTTCCCCCTCTCAAAGACAATTGGGTCCCACTGCTCTTTTTACCCAAAAGATCTTCCAAATTTGGCATAGTGCAAACTTTAGACCTGAGGATCTCAAATTCAAAAGCCATTTGGCAATTGACAAGTTTTTCCTCAGTTTCAAATTTGAATTCAAATTTCAATAAAATTCATAAGCCCCTTCGATATTGTAGGATCGAAGTACATGTGTAAAGCTACCAGAGGGGGGTGAATGGTAGATAAAAACTTTTCAGCGAAAGCAACAAAACATCCCTCAGCAGAAAACCAATCTGTTAAAGAAACCGTGTGTGCGACTAATCTAAACATGTTCAACTGTGACAAAACTAGTATAGATTGTAGAGAATCAAGTCGCGAAGACGTCACAACAATAATCATGAAAATCCGTTGAGAGAAACTCAAATTACGATCGAAAGATCGAACAAAGGTCAATCTGTTCTCTTCGAGAAAAACAGTTCTGGAATACTGCAAAGAAACTCGTGTAGATCGGAAACCACAAATTCAATGACCGTGAAATTTTCACAAATGATAGATATTCAAGTTGTGAAGACAACCCAAAAAGAATCACATCAATTGGATCTGTAAAACTGTAGTTATGATAAAACCACCGAAGCAAGGTAGTGCTGAACAGAAACTCGACGAGAAAAACTTGTCTAAAACAAGTCGGACGAACAAGGCACAAAAGTTCCTTTAGAATACAAATTTTATTAATAAAAACACAAGAGGAACAGCCCCAAAGTCGTGCCCCCACGAGCCTTGGCCTCCCTTGCTTATATAACCAGCCCTAAGGCCAACCCAATTCAAACTAGGACTCCTACTCCTACTTTGATTCAAACTGTAACTTTCCAATACTGCTCAAGACTCTTCTACACGCAGATAGAAGCAATCTTAAGACTTCCAAACACCTTAGTAACGTCCCAAACATTCCTAAAAGAACTCAAATTCGTGACCCATACGAAATCCTATCATAACCAACTCAAAACTTTCCATATTTGAGTCAAACACGACTCAGCCGCAGCCTAAGTCCATAACCTAGTCGGTTGGACCTTTCCGACCAATTCTTTACGTCCACATCTGTTCATCACGCCTTGGAACCATGCAGCCACGTCCGTGCACTCCTTGCACATATGCAAACATCTTCCAACGACGTCCAAGATACCTTCATATGCATTGTTCTTGATTCAAACATACTGCGCAACCTCCCGATCAACTCAACCACAATTCATCCCGAACTTGGTTGTCGAACCTCATCTTCTCCCTAAGACTAGTTCAATGGATCCCGTCACCAGCCATGTCTTGAACTCAAGAAACACCTGCACGTGAATAAACAACCAATACTTCCGAGCACAAGTCCTCGACTTGACTCTCGTTAGTTCCGAAACTACAACATCTTACGTGAGCACCTCACATAAGCATGTTGTAAACCATAGCAAAATGATATCAGCCATAACCACCAAAACACACCAAAAACATAGTAAAATAATACTAAGCAAACTTTCCATAAGAGTAAAGCAAGTTTGAAACATTGCAAGTTAAAAGCACAACCATTGCAATCAAGCTCCGAATCATACCAAAGCTAACCGGACCTTGAACCGGAGCTTACCAAAGCTAGTCGGACCTAGCGCCGGAGCTTACTAAAGCTTAGTCGGACCTAGCACGGAACATACCAAAGCTAGTCGGACCTATCACCGGAGCTAGAAAAACAAGTCGTACTTAGCCAAAATAAGTCGGACCTAGACAAAGCAAGTCGGACCATACGTCGGACCTATCGTCGGACCTTGCAGGAGCTCGGACCTAGAGTCGGACCTTGTTAAAAAGGTAGTATTCAAAACTTTCATCGTCAAAGCCAATGTATTCAGCACACATAGGTCTCACAGATATTCATATCAAAGCAACTCTAAACTTTCTCAAAATTTGCATTCTTACTAATTCAAACCTGAAGAATTTGAATGTGCCCTCTGATCTTTAAGTTGTCCATTGCAAATATGACTTTTTAACCAACAGTTTGACTTTCCTTTTTGGAAATGGCCTACTTTTCCTTGAAGTGAACCATTTACTTCAAATTGAATTTTAAGTCCTCTTGCACATGACAACAATTACATATTAAGAAAAGTTTTTTGCAAGTCCCATTTCTTGAATTTAAACTCAACTTTACTCACCATTAAAGTTTTCCATTTGCAAGTTTTGGGACTTTTACAGTCGTACGCAACCACCTTTCATCCGTCACCTAAATGTTGAACCGGTCCTATCGTCCCGAGCAAGAGGTCTCTGCACGCGCATCCGCAGTGCCACCAGCCGATTTACACCTCAAGCTCTCAACCTACCCTCTGGACGACAAGCAATGCATCAACAAATAGCTACCCGAATTACATCGGTTTCCCGGTTCCCATATATCCGGTAGGTCTTCGGTACTGTTCTAGCTTGTTCAACAGGTCCGCACACGGCTCAGTCCTCAATCGACACAAGCGAAGCTATGGCACCCAGGCCGCAACGTCCTCCTGCCCTTACTCTCCACTCGGTCTCATTTTTTCTTTCTAAGTGTTCCATTTGCTATCTCTAACAGAGTGGTGTGACTCTACCCTATTCTCATGAGCAGTTCCAACTACTCGACTTGTACCAAATCCTACACAAGTTTAGCATTGCAGTGACTACTTGAGATTTAAAAACCTAAGCCCAACACCTTGGTTCTCTGGGCTATGCAATTTGGTTTTCATACAAGACTCTTATGCACAATTAAAGTGGATACTCAATGTAACTTCTCAAAACAAAAAAGTTTGTAAAATGACTGATGCAAACCGGAGGCCTTGCTGCTGGTCGTATGCTAGCTGTTCCTCCAGGGTGATGAAATCCAACACATCCGGCTCTTCTCAACCTTTAGCGGTTACATGAGATAACCATACATGCGTGTCAATTTAAATGCACATGAGTTTGAAGTTGATATTATAAAGTCTATACGTATAGCTAGACAGTGCTAATGACTCTGAATTTTTTACTGTTCTTTAGATACAGCCTAAACAGTTCTAAAGAAAGCTCATTTGAGCCCTCCACAAATAAATATGTATTTGACCTTAATTAGAGCTCTTAGGGTGTTCTAAAGATTTTCATGGAGCAAGCCATGAATTCATGGAAACTAGATTTTCAAAGGGTTCTAATGGAGTTGGTTTCACCTAATTTGAAGATTCATAGCAAAAGATATGAGCTATACAAGTTCAGAGAAAATTTGAAAAATGTTTTTGGACACTTTTCATTTTCTCTGGAACAGTTTCATTAGTCACACCATTAGGTGGATCAAATGAGCTCAAATGGATCTGAAATTTTTATGCTAGTGCAGGGATATTATGATGAACATCTGTCACACCTGGTTTTTCCGAAGAATAACCAAGTGAATATCACATGTATGCCAGGATCATTTTCTCATACATGTGATGACAAATAGTGAAGCATCATTTATTACAAGCCAGGTGTCGAATATAAATAAGTCTTACATAGCAAATGTCTCGATGGACAATAATAAGTTCATCACAAGTAAATAAACTAGCAGCGGAATAATTATTCTTGTGGGCTCCGTCACAGGCGTTGCCCGGGCGACTCAATGAACATAGAAACCTTCTTCGGGTCCAAAATCTTGATCATTATACACCACCTCATTATCTTGACCTGAGCAGCAATATAAACCAACAAATATGCAAGGTTGAGTACCGATGGTACTCAGCAAGTGTGGGAAAGTTATGTCATGCATGGCTAGAACAAGGAGAGGTTAAACTCATGGTTGAAGCACTACGCAATTATTGACTACCACCTTAGCTTATTAAGCACCTACATTACTACACAGGTGAAATGGTCCCAATTTCCCATCCCATCATCATAATAAAATAACCATAACATTATTTCCAATGTTAAGCTCCCCGCTTAACACTCACAACCTCCAAGGTCATCATATTCTAATCATGAATAAGTCCAAGCCGCTCTTGACCGTGAGCACGGCTGTCATGACAGTTTTGACTCTGCAGAGTTTGCACCACTGTACCCACATGTAGTGATTTCATCCCCCGTTGCCGGTGGGACTAAAAGAACCTCCATTATGCCAGTGGCTACGAACCACATTCACACTTCCCAGGTGTGTAGCCAGGAGATCACTACGAAGCCTTTACAAAAGGATTCCCGACGAGCGTGGGTCCACTGAAGTTTCACCCCTAACAGCATACAAGAGGCTCCAACCCCGCTGCAGTGGCCCCTTCTTGAGCCTTGCGGTTCATATGGTAGTCCAGCTGACACCTACTCCCCGCACCATCCAACACACCCATACTACGCCGGGGATACACCTAATTAATTGGCCAAGCTGCCCCATCTCAGCATGTGGTTGCCACGGTAAAGCCAGGTTACATGCTCCATGAACCGGTCCTTAGGATCCAGGCAAGCACTAAACACAAACCCGAGTCTCGTGCACCCAGCACCAACCAAAACATCCAACTTGCCTTAATCCCTACCACTACATAACTCATAATATCTCATTCAAGAATAAGGTAAGCAAGTTGATGATATCATATCCCACTTATCCCATTCTAAGCATGGCTAAGCATAAGTAATATGAATGAATGACATAATAAAGCAAAATCCCATCCCATGCCACAAGGAAAACAAGGTAATGCAATTCTAGGGAAACTTCCTAGCATGGGTTTCATATTTCAATTGACAATGCAAATAATTCTATCTACACATCCTAGTATGGGAACAAAGTGGTAAAGGACACTTGCCTCCTTCCAGCTGTTCTTGAAAAGGGTAGTCCAGATCTTGGAAAGGGAGAACATGCTCTGGAGCAGGTTCTACATCATACCATCACACATAGCAAAAGAAAAAAAACAATCCATAAGACATAGTTCACACTTCCACTTCATACAAACCACACATTCACATTTATGAACGCCATTCATAATTCTATGTGTTGTGGTTACTCTATGTGTGTTGATTTTGGCTTACATGCACTTTTAAACATGTACATATGATTTCTACTTTTGTATTCATATTCATGCTGGCATACTGCATATGTATTTCTAATTTAAATAAATCTCTTATATTTAATTGATACACATTTTAGCTACCAATTATGCATGAAAGGTACTTTCCTACATCATATGTGTCTTCAGACCTTCTACCAACCCTAAACTGAATTCTTTGGATTTTGGAAACTTCATTTATCATTTTCTAGTTATTTATCCTTAACTTGCTATATTTTCAGATTTATTTCCTATGCCTAAATGTGCACTTTATTATGAAAATAGTAAGACATCTCATCCAAACAGAATAGGTTTTGGGTCTAAAATATATAATAATATATTTTTGAACTTCTCTTCTGATGTAAACTATTTTACATTTATTTTACTAATTTTTCAGAATTATTCTCTTTAAAGATGTGTCCCTATAACTAATAAATGTGATTAATCAATTAAACAGATTCATTTCAGCCAAAAATCTATTTTTATCTCACTCCAAGGTTTTCTAAGTACTGGGAAAGTTTTTAATTTGACTTTGACAATATGTTTGTCCCACCTTTTAAATTTTAAATACTAGCCACATATTCAAATTCCTAACTTTAATATCAAATAGGGTTAAAAAGGTAAACTCACCCCACTACAGGGTCCATTATGTTATTTTAAGAATTTCCAGGGGTCTAGCTACACTCAACAGAGGGGTTTTTCCATATTTTTATTAAGTCCAGGGGCTAAAACTGATTTTTAAAGAATTTACATGATTTTCTGAAGTTCCAGGGGCTAGATCAGAAGTTTCCGGGGCTAGCTCTTATTTTCGGAGAACCCCAGGGGGTAGCGCGTAAGAATTCCAGTTTTAGAACGCGTGGCTGACATGGACCGTCCGATTTAAAACAGACGGCTGAGATTATAACATCGAACCGGTACGCGGGGTTTTAAACTCTACCGTGCGATTTAAAATAAACGGCGCACAAGCGGCCACGTCGCTCTGATCGAGCGCGGGCGGCGCTGCCCGGCGGCGCACGGCGGCGGGAGGCGGTGATCTCGCCGGAGAGTTTCGGATCTTTGTAAATTCTTCCTAGAACTGTGATTTTATGGCATAGATCGGTAGAGGGGAGGTCGGGGGTCTCACCTCGGGGGTTTTCTTGAGCTCGGAGGTCCTGGAAAGCGATCGGCGAGGAGGTCCGAGGTGAATTCACGGCGAGGCTCGTCGGCGCTGTGTTTGAACCGCAAACCACCAAGTTTTCTGCACTTGCGAGGTTCCCCGGAGGCGGTGGGTCAAGACCAGCGGGTTAGATCAGAATTCCCAAGCGTAGATCGAGCAGAATTCGCCGGAGGGGCTCGGATTCTCACCGGAGAGAAAATCGGCGGATCGTGGGGAAAAACGGGACGATGCCGGGGTTTTTATAGACGGGGGAGGGCGGCGTTCGGTTGTGATCGAGTTTGCGTCGCCAAAGAACGAATTTCGGCTGGGATACGCGAGGATCCGGGTCGGTTTTGATTCGCGGTGAGAAGAGTCCGGCCGAGCGAGGGCGCGAGCGCGAGGAGGAATGGCGGATCCCGCGTGTCAGTGGGAAGAAGGGGGGGGGGCGCGGCTGTGGGCTGGCGCGGGATGGGGTGGGCCGGCTGGTGGGTTTCGGCCCACTGGCCAGTTTTTTTCTGTCTTTTTTCTTTTTCCATTTCTTTCCTGGTTTGAATTTGAATTTCAATTCCAACTAAGTTTGAATTTCTGCAGCCCATGCAATACGTCCAAAAAATTTTAAATTCCCTTCTTAACAGGATTTTGGGGTGTTACAGCTCTACCCCCCTTAAAAGAAATCTCGTCCTCGAGATTGGTGTTTCTAAGAAAACAATTCCGGAAATTGTGCCTTAAGCTCGTCTTCTCGCTCCCATGTGGCCTCCTCTTCCGAGTGATGCTTCCACTGCACCTTGCACATCCGGATTCTTTTATTTCTGTTGAGGCGTTCCATTGTCTCCAAAATCTTGGATGGTTGCTCGACATAAGACAAATCCTCAGCTACGTCCACTTCATTCATGGGTAACACCTCTTCAGGCGTTCTCAGACATTTCTTGAGATGTGACACATGGAATACATCGTGCACATCCGATAGGCTAGCCGGTAATTCTAGTTGATACACCACTTCGCCTTTCCTCTCCAGCACTTGAAAGGGTCCGATGTATCGAGGTGACAACTTCCCTCTCACCCTGAATCGACGAAGTCCTCGGATAGGGGACACCTTGAGATAGACATAGTCTCCCACGTTGAAAACGAGCTCTCTTCTCCGTACATCGGCATAGCTCTTTTGCCGTGTCTGTGCTATCCTCAAGTTGTTACAAATTTCCCTTACTTTCGCCTTGGCTTCTTGTAGTACTTCGGAACCAAACACTTTACTTTCCCCTGTTTGGTTCCAAAATAGGGGAGTTCTGCACTTCCTCCCATACAAAGCTTCGAACGGTGACATCTTCATACTAGCTTGATAGCTGTTGTTATAGGAGAACTCCGCATACGGTAAGTTCTTATCCCAACTCCGATTGTTTTTGAGTGCACACGCTCTCAGCATATCCTCAAGAATCTGATTGGTTCTTTCCGTCTGCCCGTCTGTTTGGGGATGATAGGCAGAACTAAAGTTCAGATGGGTTCCCAGGGTTTCGTGCAACTTCTGCCAGAACCTCGAGGTGAACTGTGTCCCTCGATCCGACACTATCTTCTTCGGCACTCCATGGTAACACACGATCCTTGACATGTACAACTCCGCCAATTTGGATCCACTGTAGCTTTCCTTCACAGGGATGAAGTGAGCTACCTTGGTTAGCCTGTCGATGATGACCCATATTGAATCATATCCTAATTGGGTCCTAGGCAATCCCACTATGAAATCCATACCGATTTCTTCCCATTTCCATTCAGGCACTTTGAGTGGTTGCAATAATCCCGCGGGTCGTTGATGTTCTTCTTTCACCAACTGACATGTGTCACATAGGGCAACATGTATCGCGACATCTCGCTTCATGCCATACCACCAATACCTGCTCTTGAGGTCCTGGTACATCTTCGTACTCCCAGGATGAATGGAATAGTCGGAATCGTGAGCCTCCTTCAAAATCAATTCACGGATCTCCTTTACTTCAGGCACACAGATTCTTTTCCCGTGCCACACCGTACCTTGTTCATCCTCTCTGAAACTAGGAGCTTTATTTTCCTTGATGAGTTGTCTGATCTCTTGTATCTTCTCGTCATTCTTTTGACCCTCGCATATTTCTCGCTCTAGTGTGGAATCCACTTCCATGGCGATGGCTTCACCACTATTCACAAGGCATAGATTGAGCCTTATAACCTCGTCCTTCAATTCGGCAGGCATGTCCTTCAAGCTCAACTTATTGACCTGCACTTTCTGACTCAAAGCATCAGCCACGACGTTTGCTTTTCCAGGATGATAGTTGATGCCCACATCAAAGTCATTGATTAGCTCTAACCATCTCCTTTGTCTGAGGTTGAGATCTGGCTGTGTGAAAATGTACTTTAAACTTTTATGATCCGTATATATCTCTGTCCTCTTCCCCATCAAGTAATGCCGCCAAATTTTCAACGCGTGCACCACTGCGGCTAGTTCTAGGTCATGTGTAGGATAGTTCTTCTCGTGCTTCCGAAGCTGTCGGGATGCATAAGCCACAACATGCCCGTCTTGCATGAAAACACATCCCAACCCGTTTCCAGAGGCATCACAGTACACCGTAAAGTTCTTCTGCATATCTGGCATAACCAGCACTGGGGCCGTTGTCAATCTTTTCTTTAACTCCTGAAAACTCGTCTTGCACTGCAGCGTCCATGTTAATGTGATTCCCTTCTCCAACAGTTTGGTGAGGGGTCTCGAGATCTTAGAGAATCCCTCAATAAACCGTCGATAGTATCCAGCCAATCCCAAGAAACTTCGAACTTCCCCGACATTTTCAGGGGTCTTCCACTTTTGTATATCCTCGATTTTGGTGGGATCCACGGAGATTCCTCCCTCCGAGATTATATGTCCTAAGAAGGGAACTCTCTTCAGCCAAAACTCACACTTGCTCAACTTGGCATATAGTTGATGTTCTCTCAGCCTCTGCAACACCAACCTTAGATGATTCTCATGTTCTTCTTCATCTTTGGAGAAGACGAGAATGTCATCTATGAAACCACCACAAATTTGTCCAGATATTCCATGAATACTTTGTTCATGAGATTCATGAAGTATGCCGGGGAATTAGTTAGCCCGAAAGGCATGACGGTGTATTCATACAGTCCGTAGCGAGATGTGAAAGCTGTCTTTGGAATATCGGCTTGCCTTATCTTAAGTTGGTGGTACCCCGACCTGAGATCAATCTTTGAGAACACACAAGCTCCCCTCAACTGATCAAACAATTCTTCAATGCGGGGTAATGGGTACTTGTTCTTGATGGTTACCTCATTCAAGGCACGGTAGTCCACGCATAACCTTTGGGTTCCGTCCTTCTTGGGCACAAATATCACTAGGGCTCCCCATGGTGAGGAACTAGGACGAATATACCCCTTCTCCGTCAATTCTCTCAAATGATCCTTGAGTTCTCCCAGCTGCTTGGAGTCCATCCGATAAGGTCTCTTGTATATCGGGGCTGTTCCCGGCACTAGCTCAATTGTGAATTCCACTTCATGATCAGGAGGCATACCTGGCAACTCCTCCGGAAAAACATCTGGATATTCCCTGATGGTCCTGATCTCCTCAACTTTCACCTCAACTTGATTTAATTTAATGTCCCTCCTAGGCTCGTGTATTGTTATGAACTTTACTCTTGTGCCACTTGGGTGAGTTAGTTCCACCGTTCTGGTCGAACAATGGATGATTCCTTTATGTTTGGTCAACCAATCAATGCCCAAAATAATATCTATCCCTTGTGAATCTATCACTATGAGGTTAGCAGTAAATACTACCCCATTAATGTCTAGGTTCACTTTGGGACACACTTGTCTTGTCCTTATTTCCCCACCTGGAGAGTTTACTGCTAGCATATGGTTCATTTGTGTTGTTGCTAGATCATGCTTCTTAACAAACCCTTGAGCAATGAACGAGTGGGTAGCACCAGAATCAAACAATAGGGTTGCAATGTGTAAATTGGCAGGAAACTTACCAACTACCACGCCAGGTGCCTCTTGCGCTTCCTCCATGGTGACGTGGTTCACCCGTCCTCTCATTACATTCTGCTGTTGTGGCTGCGTGGGCTTCTTCTTTGGGCACTTATGGGCGTAGTGCCCCACTTCACCACAGTTGAAACATTGCACCCCAACCTTATGGGCCTGGCCTTTGTTGTCTTGGGGTTGGTTTGGAGGTCCTTGTACTGCTGGTCGAGGTGGATATGCGGGGCGAGGCTGCTGTACAAACTGACGTTGTGGCTGTGCTGGTGCTGCTGGAGGCCTGTAGTTCGGGTTGTACCCTCTTCGTGCTGAGTAGGGTACCGCAGCACGGTTCGTCTGCCCTGCGGGTTGCTGCATCAGACGTGGGCGGGTGTTGCTCCCTAAGGCTTGATGTGACCACCCGGCCTTCCTCTTGTTCTCATTTTCCAAGGCCTTCAGCTTCCTTTCTACCACAAACGCTCTGTCCACCATCTTTTGGAAGCTTTCATACTCGTTGGAGGACATTGCACACTGCATTTCTGCGGTAAGTCCTTCCACGAAACAATCCTGTTTCTGCTCATCAGTCTCTATGTCCCGTGGGGCATAATGGGAGAGTTGAGTAAATTTTGTGAGGTATTCCCTCACGGTCATGTTTCCTTGCTGCAGCCCCAAGAACTCCTTCCTCTTGTTTTTGAGTTCACCCCTTGGTATGTAATGGTTGCGGAAGCTACACTTGAACTCTTCCCAAGTGATGTTCTCAGGGTCATGATGGGCGGCCACGTAGGCGGTCCACCAATCAGCAGCAGGTCCATGCAATTGATGGGAGGCAAACAGCACCCTCTCATACCCTTGGCACTGTATGATCCTCATCTTGCTCTCAATGGTCTTTAGCCAATCGTCTGCCTCCAGAGGTTCAGCAGCACTTGCAAACTTTGGAGGTAGAGTTCCTAGAAACTCACTCAACCTTGGTTGGCGTGGTGCAGCTTGTGGAGGTGGAACTTGATGCAAGTTGGCCACCACTTGAGTCAAGTTCTAGATGAGCTGATTTTGATTCTCAAGCATTTGGTGGAGGGGATCAACTCCTTCACGGCGACCACCCCTGTCTTGGCCTCCAGAAAGATGAGGGTTGTAGGCCTCATCGTTGTTGTTGGCGAGGTTGGCAGCACGACCCTTTCCTCTTCCAGCCATCTGGCATGATCAACCAATGTTAATTTAAAGCATTACGTATCATCTTACTACTTTCACTTGTTTTTACTTTGAAGTATTGAAGCTTTGTTATACTTTCTGGGGGTTCATGTCTCATACAAAAATAAATGCACTATTATTTCATGTGGGTTCACACACCAAAGCAAAACAATCTGAAGACGAGGCTGTGGACAATTGCTCATGGCTTCCACAACTCACGTCACACACCAAGCATTAACACACCATTAACTAAGATAATGACTCGACCACTCGACATCCTGCTAAACTAAGTGAAGGACTCTACACTACTCATATCACTGAGCGGGCTCCTCGGGATCTTCCTCATTATTGCGGCTGCCTTCTGACTCTGCTTTGGGTGGGGAGGCTGCTGGTGGAGAAGTGCGACGACGCCTGATCGCCCGGCGATCTGGGGAGTCAGGAGTCCATGTATCATTCACGGTGACACACAGTTCATTCCCATCTCCTCTTTCTCTCGTCCTCAAGCAGGCTCGAAGCAACGCCTCGGTTTCCTTCAGTGTGTCAAGAACATCCTGAAGCTCCTGCTGACACTCCTGCAATCGAGTGCTAAGCATAGCAGCATCCTCCAAGCACAAGTCCATGTGCTCATGGGAAGTCCCTTGCTGCACTGGCGGGTACTTATACTCCGTTGTACCACTCTCGCGCTGGAGGACATACATGTACTCAGTCCTGTCCAGGTGTCGATGATAGATGTGACTCTGGCAGGTGATGGCGTCCTAGGTGACATCCTTCTCCGCATCGACCTGTGTCGCTCAACAAGCTGGAGAGCGGTAGATCTTGAGCAGCTGATTTTCGTGGATAATCCTCATTTCTGAACTCCATTCTTCCCTCTTCTCATGGATGGTCCTGGTGGTGCTATAGTGTATAATTAGCTTGCCCGTATTGCCAGCAGCTTGGAGCATACGTCGAAGACGGCGCAACAAGCCTCCTACTGCCAATCCGTAGGAAAGGTACGTCACCGGATGGCTCTCCTCTCTTTGGGCAAGGGCACTTGCGAGCGGTGCGAATCATGCGAACCATCTAAAACAGAAAGCATTTAAACTTAGGTTAGATAAACTTTTAAACAAAAATCCTATTTTGAATGAAAGTTGGGGTAAGATGAAGAAAGTGACTCCATTAAATAACACTTTTCAACCCACACCTTGTAAAATAGTTTTTTAAAAAAATAGGGCCCTTAAATACGTCCATTTCTACCTAGGTCCACATTCCTACGCGCAACCTTGGCTCTGATACCACTTCTGTCACACCCGGTTTTTCTGAAGAACAACCAAGTGAATATCATATGTATGCCAGGATCATTTTCTCATACATGTGATGACAAATAGTGAAGCATCATTTATTACAAGCCAGGTGTCGAATATAAATAAGTCTTACATAGCAAATGTCTCGATGGACAATAATAAGTTCATCACAAGTAAATAAACTAGCAGCGGAATAATTATTCTTGTGGGCTCCGTCACAGGCGTTGCCCGGGCGACTCAATGAACATAGAAACCTTCTTCGGGTCCAAAATCTTGATCATTATACACCACCTCATTATCTTGACCTGAGCAGCAATATAAACCAACAAATATGCAAGGTTGAGTACCGATGGTACTCAGCAAGTGTGGGAAAGTTATGTCATGCATGGCTAGAACAAGGAGAGGTTAAACTCATGGTTGAAGCACTACGCAATTATTGACTACCACCTTAGCTTATTAAGCACCTACATTACTACACAGGTGAAATGGTCCCAATTTCCCATCCCATCATCATAATCAAATAACCATAACATTATTTCCAATGTTAAGCTCCCCGCTTAACACTCACAACCTCCAAGGTCATCATATTCTAATCATGAATAAGTCCAAGCCGCTCTTGACCGTGAGCACGGCTGTCATGACAGTTTTGACTCTGCAGAGTTTGCACCACTGTACCCACATGTAGTGATTTCATCCCCCGTTGCCGGTGGGACTAAAAGAACCTCCATTATGCCAGTGGCTACGAACCACATTCACACTTCCCAGGTGTGTAGCCAGGAGATCACTACGAAGCCTTTACAAAGGGATTCCCGACGAGCGTCGGCCACTAAGGTTTCACCCCTAACAGCATACAAGAGGCTCCAACCCCGCTGCAGTGGCCCCCTCTTGAGCCTTGCGGTTCATATGGTAGTCCAGCTGACACCTACTCCGCGCACCATCCAACACACCCATACTACGCCGGGGATACACCTAATTAATTGGCCAAGCTGCCCCATCTCAGCATGTGGTTGCAAGGTAAAGCCAGGTTACATGCTCCATGAACCGGTCCTTATGATCCAGGCAAGCACTAAACACAAACCCGAGTCTCGTGCAACCAACACCAACCAAAACATCCAACTTGCCTTGATCCCTACCTCTACATAACTCATAATATCTCATTCAAGAATAAGGTAAGCAAGTTGATGATATCATATCCCACTTATCCCATTCTAAGCATGGCTAAGCATAAGTAATATGAATGAATGACATAATAAAGCAAAATCCCATCCCAAGCTACAAGGAAAACAAGGTAATGCAATTCTAGGGAAACTTCCTAGCATGGGTTTCATATTTCAATTGACAATGCAAATAATTCTATCTACACATCCTAGTATAGGAACAAAGTGGTCAAGGACACTTGCCTCCTTCCTGCTGTTTTTGAAATGGGTAGTCCTGATATTGGAAATGGAGAACTTGCTCTGGAGCAGGTTCTACATCATAACATCACACATAGCAAAAGAAAAACAACAATCCATACGACATAGTTCACACTTCCACTTCATACAAACCACACATTCATATTTATGAAAGCCATTCATAATTCTATGTGTTGTGGTTACTCTATGTGTGTTGATTTTGGCTTACATGCACTTTTGAACATGTACATATGATTTCTACTTTTGTATTCATATTCATGTTGGCATACTATATATGTATTTCTAATTTAAATAAATCTCTTATATTTAATTGATACACATTTTAGCTACCAATTATGCATGTAAGGTACTTTCCTACTTCATATGTGTCTTCAGACCTTCTACCAACCCTAAACTGAATTCTTTAGATTTTGGAAACTTTATTTATCATTTTCTAGTTATTTATCCTTAACTTGCTATATTTTCAGATTTATTTCCTATGCCTAAATGTGCACTTTATTATGAAAATAGTAAGACATCTCATCGAAACAGACTAGGTTTTGGGTCTAAAATATATAATAATATATTTCTGAACTTCTCTTCTGATGTAAACTATTTTACATTTATTTTACTAATTTTTCAGAATTATCCTCTTTAAAAATGTGTCCCTATAACTAATAAATGTGATTAATCAATTAAACAGATTCATTTCAGCCAAAAATCTATTTTTATCTCACTCCAAGGTTTTCTAAGTACTGGGAAAGTTTTTAATTTGACTTTGACAATATGTTTGTCCCACCTTTTAAATTTTAAATACTAGCCACATATTCAAATTCCTAACTTTAATATCAAATAGGGTTAAAAAGGTAAACTCACCCCACTACAGGGTCCATCATATTATTTTAAGAATTTCCTGGATTCTAGCTACACTTAACAGAGGGGTTTTTCCTAATTTTTATTAAGTCCAGGGGCTAAAACTGATTTTTAAATGAATTTACGTGATTTTCTGAAGTTCCAGGGGCTGGATCAGAAGTTTCCGGGGCTATCTCTTATTTTCCGAGAACCCCAGGGGTAGCGCGTAAGAATTCCAGTCTTTATAACGCGGGGCTGACGTGGACCGTCCGATTTAAAACAGACGGCTGAGATTATAACATCGAACCGGTACGCGGGGTTTTAAACTCTACCGTGCGATTTAAAATAAACGGCGCACAAACGGCCACGTCGCTCTGATCGAGCGCGGGCGGCGCTGCCCGGCGGCGCACGGCGGCGGGAGGCGGCGATCTCGCCCGAGAGTTTCGGATCTTCGTAAATTCTTTCTAGAACTGTGATTTTATGGCATAGATCGGTAGATGGGAGGTCGGGGTCTCACCTCGGGGGTTTTCATGAGCTCGGAGGTCCTGGAAAGCGATCGGCGACGAGGTCCGAGGTGAATTCACGGCGAGGCTCGTCGGCGCTGTGTTTGAACCACAAATCACCGAGTTTTCTGCACCTGCGAGGTTCCCCGGAGGCGGTGGATCAAGACCAGCGGGTTAGATCAGAATTCCCGAGCGTAGATCGAGCAGAATTCGCCGGAGGGGCTCGGGTTCTCACCGGAGAGAAAATCGGCGGATCATGGGGAAAAACGGGACGATGCCGGGGTTTTTATAGACGGGGGAGGGCGGCGTTCGGTTGTGATCGAGTTTGCGTCGCCAACGAACGAATTTTGGCTGGGATACGCGAGGATCCGGGTCGGTTTTGATTCGGGGTAAGAAGAGTCCGGCCGAGCGCGGGCGCGAGCGCGAGGAGGAAGAAAGGTTGGCGGGTCCCACGTGTAAGTGGGAAGAAGGGGGGGGGGGCGCGGCTGCGGGCTGGCGCGGGATGGGGTGGGCCGGCTGCTGGGTTTCGGCCCACTGGCCTGTTTTTTTCTGTTTTTCTTTTTCTTTTTCCATTTCTTTTCTGGTTTGAATTTGAATTTGAATTCCAACTAAGTTTGAATTTCTGCAGCCCATGCAATACGTCCAAAAAATTTTAAATTCCCCTCTTAACAGGATTTTGGGGTGTTACAACATCCTGCCCAAATTTCAAAATTTTCCACTAAACGATTCTCCAGTTAAAATTCTAAATAGTTTAAAATTTGAAGAATTAATCCTGGAGAAATAAAAGTTTTCATGAGGTGAAACTTGACTTGTTGGAAAGTACTCAGAGAGCTGAACCCAACAAAATCTGGTTCACTCGATTTGGAGTTTCCTAGCAAAAGTTATGTGGGTTTGAAGTTTAAATCCCTGCTTGTAGGTCCGGGCTACGTATCGGCTCCTCAGCGGCTGCCACACGGGGCCACTGTGTCCTACACGCGCAGCCACAGACGATCCGGAGCCGCAACCAATCCCTGATTTAAACCCGTACTCGCTGACACGTGGGGCTGGGGGTCGTCTTCAACCTTCCGCCCTCTCGCGCGCGCCCGAGCTCGCCAGAGTTCGCTGGAAACCGATATTCCGGCTATCTCCCGAGCTCCATATGGCCGCCAGGGCCTAACCCGACATGCTGAACTCTCTGGTGATGTTTCCCCGAGCCGGCAAGGTCTCCATCCTAGTACGCGACGGTGCAACGGCTCGGCTTCACTCCGGCAGCGTCATCCGCCACCTCTAGCCCATCACCCACTGAGTTCTCGAGCTCTACAGCACCGGTGTGACGTGTAGATGCTCGACATAAGCTCAAGCTAGCTCGGGAGAGGATCTAAGTGAGCTTGCACCGTGCGCCCGACGGCTCCCGCCATTGGCGCCAGTAGCAAAACTCAAAATAGGCTGTCTACAAAGGTTTCCACGCTAGGGTTGCGAAGGAAAGCTGTTCACTACTGAGTCTAGCTCATGTGGGTGCAGTTTGAGGATCTCTAGACGATTATGGGGCGAGAATTTGGGAAATCCGCACCCGAAGGTCGGTTTACACCGAGTGGAAGAATAATACGAAATTCGTCGCCGGTGATCAACCACTCGGGCTACTGTTTGGAGGTGAGCAACACAAAGTCCTAACGTGTCTCGGGATGCCTTGGCTTGGGCGTGACACGTTCCTGTTAGGGCTGTCCACGAGAGCCTGAAGTGCGGAAGAACTTTAGTTTGCCGCAAAAGCTTGTGGTATCGGTTGGGGAAAGCTGAACTCGGATGGTTCTTGTGATGGGGAGGTACAAGGAGGAGCTAGGGTACCATTTTGCAGCTCAGCAACGCCTTGCACACATGGTGGCGCGGTTCCCAGTCGAGTTGTGATGGCGGCAGTGTTCTTGGCTCTGTGTTCGTGCGATAGCGAGGAGCAACAAGCAAAACTGTCTTTGGCCGGCTCAACTGCGAGGATAGGAAGGCTGGGCGTCGTCTGAGCATGAGCGCACGCCGAGCAGGAGCTGACAGAGGCGTTTGGCTCGGTCGCGATCAGAGTGCCAGCCTGAGAGGAGTTTGAATATGAATCCCCCTTTTGAATCCCCCTTTTGAATTCATGGGGTGAAAGGAGTTTTAATTTGATTTTATGTTCAAACTAGCATTTTTCTAATTATTCCCAAAAATACCTCGAAAGGTTTTGGATTTGGGTGAAATTTGGCATGAGCATTCCTAACCAAGTTTATGAGTTAAACATGTGCTCAGCCCCTATATGATGCATGTGGGAAATACCACTTTTGCATTTGTGAGTTTATCATCTAATTACTTTCTTGATGGTGTTTACTTGCTCTTCAAAGGTGTTTATAAAATCTCCTCAAATGAGGTGAGTGTGATGAACACTTTTAGTATATGCAAAACAAGGGCCCTTACATTCCTCTTCCTTAAAAGAATCTCATCCCGAGATTATAAGGTGAAAATGAGAGAGAAGATGGTGGAAAATTACCGGATGTGCGACATTAAAAAGTCAGGGTAGTTAGCGCGAAGAAAGCTGTGACGGACTGAAGCCCGTACATACCAGAATCTCAGTGGGTGGTGCCGCACGCTGTGACACCCGACAGAGTAGTACAAAAGTAGTACAAACATTCAGTTTCCATCTATTTACAGAGTCTACTACAGTGGAAGATTTTTATACTACTCACGCCACCTAACTAGCAAAAGTTGGTTGTCCGGCCCTACGGACAACCCACACTAGCTCCACTCAGCATCAACTCGTTGTGTACGGATCCCACTCAGCCGTAGTCCCTGACGGAGGGTAGCCCTCACTGGTGGACTCGTACCCCGAGTTCGTGGGGTATTCCTCACCTGCAAACACTCATAGCAGCAACTGTGAGCACGATGGCTCAGCAAGGCTTAACCGACTCACCTACACAGGAAACTCTACATGCAGGTCATAACAAAAATAGGATGGCAATTTGCAGCAACGGACACACCTACAAGTTCATCCTTAATTCATCTTTTGACCACAAGTTAACGGTTTATGAATCTGAAATTTAGTGATCAATATTTGATGGCACACGTGTAGCAATGCAAGTTATTCATATCAGCAATATTGAATCACAACAATTCATATATTGACCTACGTCACGACTCAGTGAACAAGCGGTACTCATAACCGTGAGGGACGGCGAATCAACTCGTTATACACCTGCAGGGATACCCGAATAGCACGTCACGTATGCCCAAACACAGAGCTGCACACAGCGCGCTGACCCCATGTCATACGGGACAACCTTTCACCAAACAGCCCAAACGTCGAACCTGTCGCACCCAAACAGACAGGAGATTCACTACACGGAGCATCTCTCTATGCCCGTTAGCGGATTTCCACCTTGCTGCCCTAAACCTACACCTATAAATCGGAGCATTATGCCCCGACGCCTGGAGGTATAGGTTACATCAGTTTATCGGAGCCCATATATCCGATATGCCTTCGGTACATCCAAACTTGTTCAGCGGGGCCGCACACGGATCGGTCCTCAATCGACACGGACAGGGCTACGCACACAAGACTTCCTCTTGCTTCGTCCTAGCCCCTGCCTAGTCTCATTTTTATTACTACAGTTGTCTCACATCTCTAACCGATCCCGTGTGTCCTGAATCCTATACTAGCGAGTAGATTCCAACTACTCAACTTGTACAGGAACTATGAGAGGACTTAGACACTACCCTCACTCCCTTTGGAATAATCTGGTTATGCAGTTGGGGTTTCATGCATCCTACACCTAATGCACACACATACTTCACGCTAAGTGTATATAAAGCAAAACTTTATAAACTTGTTAAATGCAAACTGGGGCTTGCCTTGTTGCTGCTGGTCAGAGTACATAATTCTGTTAGAGTCTGCTTTCCCTTGAGGCTTGATCAACTGATCCACTTCAATGAACACACTCCGTCGAACTCAGTTGTCGACCGCCTTCGTTGTAAGCACTATCGACATGTATTTGTACAAGTTTCATAATGCAACTAGATAATTTAAAACTTAAACTTGTTAAGAACAGATGATGGTGTGGGAGTGCTATAAAGGGATGTTTTGTCTCTGTTGTGCAGAGAAAATAAGGAGAGAAACCATTCTACACATAGGAATTCAGTTCTAACAGGTGCTATGTTTCCTAGTGGACATATGAGATGATTGAACATATTTGGAAGAAACTAAAGATCCTGAACTCTAATGTCTTTGAAATTTTTACAGAACTTCCTACCTTACACAGGGACTTAGCTTGCCAAATTGCAGCTAAAGTAAGTGGAAATTGGGTCTCCATTAATTCCCACAAAATTTCCTATGTAATTCTCATATACATAAGAATGGAAACCCAATACAGGGAGTTCTAAGGCTCAAATTGAGATGAAACTTTACATGTGAGTTCCTGGAAACAAGAAAGTACTTTGGTACAAAATTCAAGACTTTTAATTGAGTAGTTCCTCCATAATAATTCTATAAGCAGTTATGCTACAAGGAATTAATTCTGAAGTAATGTGCATTTGCATGCCCAATCAAGTGAACTAACATTCACAGTATGGCTCATAGAGCATGTCTGAATTTTCCTATAATTTTTGGAGCTAAGGATTGCCCAGAACTGATTTTACAAAGGAGGATCATTTTCTGAAAAAGTTTCTGGACAATTTTGAGCACAGCAGATTGTACTGTGGAAATTCCTACTTAGATTAACTACAAATGAGCTGAAATTTTGCTAGAAGTTCTATAACATCCTAAGGAATGTTCTGGCAACATTTGGGGATTTTTGGATGAACCAAACTCCCTCAATAACTATTTTTCAGAAAATATTCAAAGAATTTTTCAGAATTTATTATTGACTTTCATACAAACTGGGTTTCATATTTGGATAGATCTTTGCAAAATGAATCCAACCCAATTTGAATCACTCAATTTGGAGGTTCCTACACAAAGATATTTATTTGGAAAGTTGGAGCTGAAACTGGAATTGATTTCCTAATGAAAATTCCAGCTGGACCCACCATTTAAGTTGCAGCCAATGAAATTCGAGGACACACGGGGCTACTAGGTTTTAACAGTGTAGCCACAAACGATCACTGGCCACAACCGATCCCGGGTTTAAAGATCTCTCGCTGACAGGTGGGTCAGCCCTACCATTCTTCTTCCTCCAGCCTTTCCTTCCCCCGCGCGCTCTCCTCGCCGGACAGAGGCGGCGCCTTGCCGGCCGCGCGTTCCAGGCCATCTCCCGGCCGGAGACTCGCTGCCCGGGGGTTTTCAGGGTCGGGGAACCCGTTGGTGGGGTCGGTAGGGCCGCTAAAGGACCGGAACTATTCCGGCGACGTGCGGCAGCCTCGGAAGAGGTTCGGCGCCGTCGGCCGGTGGTTCTAGCCCGCCAAATTCTCTAGTGATCGGCTCTAAAGCGTCCTTGGATACTAGGGAAGCTCGGCAAAAACTCAAGCAAGCATGGGAACGGAAGCTACCATGCTTTCACCGTGCGCCCGAGAGGTGTTGCGATGTTCGAGCTCGGGAAAACATGAAATAGCTCACTCAGAGTCGATTTCTAGCTAGGGTTGTGAAGGAAAATCGACCGCTAGCCAATCTAGTTCATGTGTGCACGATTTGGTGGCCTAAAAACAAGAAATGCGATCGAATTTTGCTAAATCCTCACCCGAGGTCACTTTGCACGCACCGACAGCAAATCGCCGAATTGGAGCTCGATGATCCACGGCATGCTCTGAGGTTTGGGGAGGAGTAGAACGAGTAGACGGCACGTCCGCAGGAGTACTAGCTCGCGCATGAACACCTCCGTGTGAGGCCGTCCACGGGAGCCCGAGCTACGCCAGTTTCTCGGTCACCGCCAAGAAACGCTGAGGTAGGGTTAGGAGGGCCAAAACTTGAACGTTTTTGCGTCAAGGAGGTAGAGTGAAGACTCCCGGTGCTGTTTTGCAGCTTGGAGGGAAGGTGTGCACGGGTTTTGGCCGGCTCTCGATCGACTGACCGAGGCGGCAACGTATCTCTGTTCTTTTGCTGTGCGAGGAAGAACCGGCTGCGGTGTCTCCGTTTGGTGAGCAAAACGATCACTTCACACGCCGCTCAGGGCACGAGCTGGTCGCCAGCACATCGCAACAAGATGGAGGTGGCTCGGTTCCCAGCCCTCGGTGGCGCCCGGAGAACAATTCGGTTGCTTCGAGTGAAACGAAGATGGATCACTTAGGGTGCAAGTCTAATTGGCTCAATGACATGTGGGGGCCACTTCTTCCCCCCTCTTCTTATCCTCCCAAAAGATCTAAATTTTTGGCAGGTGATCCCAATTCCATTTGTAGAGTTCAAATTTGGATGTCACTTTGAAATACGACAAGGTTTCATCCAAACACAAATCCGAATTTGAATTCAAATATTATTCAATGGTCCTTTCGAATTACATGGTCATGCACGTCCAAGTTTTTGCAAAATTTGCATCCCCACACATTTAGAGCTGAGGATTTCAAATGTGGAATCACATTTTAACTTTGGAGGCTGCACATATAACATTTGAATCAACAGTTTTGAAGTCCTCTTTTTGTGATGAATGTTTGAAATTGAGTGAAAAATGTGGTTGGCTTATAGCCCATGCTCGATCACTTTTGGTCCCAGTCTGAACTTCACAAGTTCAATTTGAACTTGCCCTTCAATTTTGAATTCAGCCTGGATTCGCAAATGATCATAATTAACTCCTTTTTAGCTCCCCCTCAAATCAGAAGGTTACCACCATAAATTTCCTCAATTTCAAATGTATGAGGTTCCAGATGTATCCAAAAATTTGGCGGTGATTTGAGGTCAGCATTTGAGTCTAACAATATGCTTTTTATTCTTTCTCATACACATGTATGATTTACACATGAGTTTAACTTAACATGGGTTCACTCATTCAAATGAATCTTTGAGCCCATGTTGTTAAACCCCATATACACCATCCCGTGCAAGAAAGTTTTTGTAAGTCCCAATTTTCATGAACCAGAAACACTGATGTTCAAACATCCGTTTCATTGCATTCACAATTTTGGGACTTTTGCAAAGCCTTCGCTCTCCCATATCGCTTCATCTACGGAGTGATTACTCAATAGAAACCTTATAGAACCACAACGGACGGTTGCGTGTGGTTTGAGTGTTTTCATCAATAACCTGAACCGGTTCCTCCCGATAGGTGAGATCCGGTTCCAGTTCTTCGATATCTCCTAGCTGAACTGTGGTTGAAAGTTTCAGGCACTTCCTCAGCTAAGAAATGTGAAAGACGTCATGCACACCGGAGAGTGTCGTTGGTAATTCCAGCCGGTATGCAACCGATCCACATCTTTCCACAACCTGGAATGGACCGATGAAACGGAGTGCCAACTTTCCTCTCACCCCGAATCTGTTCACGCCCTTCATTGGAGACACACGTAGATACACGTGATCTCCGACTTTGAATTGCAAAGGATGTCTTCTCCGGTCCGCATACTGTTTTTGTCGGGATTGGGTGGATTTTAAGTTCGCTTGAATCAGCCGAATCTTTTCCTCCGCATTATTGACAAGATCAATCCCGAAGGTGACCCTTTCGCCAGACTCACACTAATTCAGCGGTGTGCGGCATTTTCTCTTGTATAGCACCTCGTAGGGCGCCATCTTGATGCTGGCTTGGTACCCCTTGTTGTACGAGAACTCGGCCAACGGTAAGTGATCATCCCAATTCTTACCGTGGTTGATAGTGCAAGCTCGTAACATATCTTCTAATATTTGATTTACCCACTTGGTTTGCGCATCCGTCTGTGGGTGGTACGCTGAAAACCAGATCAGCTTCATCCCCAAAGAAGCATGTAACTGCTCCCAAAAACGAGACACAAATAAAGTTCCCTGATCCGAGATGATAGTGCGGGGTACACCGTATAAGCACGGAATCCGTGAGATGTACAATTCAGCATACTTGTTGGCGTTGTAGTTGGTGTTGACTGGGATAAAATGGGTAACTTTGGTGAGCCGGTCGATGATCACCCACACGGAATCATGCTTCTGAAATGTTGTGGGTAAACCAATGATGAAGTCCATGCTCACATCCTCCCACTTCCAGGCAGGAATGCTAAGCGGTTGTAATAGTCCCGGTTTCCTCATATGGTAAGCCTTCACCCTTCGGCATATATCACACTCGGACACATATTTAGCAATCTCGCGCTTCATCCGTGTCCACCAAAACTTGCTTCTGAGTTCTTGATACATCTTGTTGCTGCCGGGGTGAATAGAAAACTTTGAAAAGTGAGCCTCATCAAATATTTTCTTCCGTAACTCCGGGTTACGGGTTACGACAATTCTGTCCTTGAACCATAGGGCGCCGTCTCCGTCTTTCAGGAAACACTTCAACTTCCCACTGTCTACACGTCTCAGCAAATGCGACATGCCCTTGTCATGTTTCTGAGCTGCCGCTATTTCTTCACAGATGGTGCGGATAAGAGCTAAGTTGTAGAGAGCTCTATGTGGAATCACATTCCATGGTGGCTCGCTCTCTTCTAACTGAGTGATGGTCATATTATGTGCGTGTGACTTGTGGCAGCGCATCCGCCAACACGTTTTCCTTGCCGGGGTGATAATGGATCTCTATTTCGTAATCCTTTATCAACTCCAACCATCTTCGCTGTCTCATGTTAAGATCCTTCTGAGTGAATATGTACTTGAGGCTCTTGTGGTCGGTATATAAATGTACGAGGTTAGCGAGTAGGTGATGCCTCCACATTTTGAGTGCGAGTACCATGGCAGCGAGCTCTAAGTCATGAGTTGGATAATTTTGCTCATGATTCCTGAGCTATCGTGATCCATACGCGACCACCCTTCGGTCTTGCATCAGCACACCTCCGAGCCCAATGCCGGATGCATCGCAGTACACATCAAACGGTTTTGTTGTGTCTGGCTGCGCCAAAACCGGTGCTGATGTTAGGTACTTCACTAATGCCTTGAACACTGCTTCACATGCTGGACTCCAAACATATTTGGTAGTGTTCTTTCAGCAGCTCTGTCATAGGCTTGACAATCTTCGAGAAGTTCAGAATGAACGTCCGATAATATCCCACGAGTCTGAGGAAACTCCGTACCTCGTGAACAGACCTTGGGGACTTCCAATTCAGCACTTGTGTGATCTTACTCGGGTCTACAGCGATGCCCTCCACTGAGATAATATGCCTGAGAAAAGGCACTAGCGATATGCAGAATTCGCACTTGCTGAATTTCGTGTATAGCTTGTGATCCAACAGACTTTGCAAGACTATGCGCAGATGCTTCGTGTGTTCTTCCTCCGACTTGGAATATACCAATATGTTGTCGATGAAGACCACGACAAACTTGTCCAGCCCCGGCATGAATACCGAGTTCATCAAGTACATGAAATGAGGTGGAGTATTGGTGAGGCCGAAGGACATGACCAGGTACTCATAAAGCTGGTACCTCATCGAGAAAGCCATCCTTGGAATGTCCTCCGCCCGCATCTTAATCCAATGGTACCTGGATCTTAAGTCCATCTTGGAAAAGATCTTTGCTTCGACCAACTGATCAAACAACATGTCCATCCGTGGCAATGGGTACTTATTCTTGATCGTCACAGCATTTAGTGGACGATAGTCCACGCAAAGCCGCAATGTCTCATCTTTCTTCTTCACAAATAATGCCGAACAGCCCCATGGCGAGGAGCTCGGCCTAATAAAACCCTTCTCCAGCAGGTCCGTCAATTGCATTTTCAATTCTGCCAACTCCTTTGGCGCCATATTGTACAGCTTTTGCGATATTGGCATAGTTCCCAGTGCAAGTTCAATCTTGAACTCCACCTCTCGGTCTGGCGGTATCCCCGGTAAATCATCCGGGAACACGTCTGGGAATTCACGGACTACTGGAATGTCTTCCAATCTAATGGTGGTGGATTGGTATACGGTCGGAAGCTTTATTTCTGGACATTATTTAGAATGCGACTCGTGCATTTCTGGATGTAGATGCACGACTCGGAGGATAGTGTATAAAACAGCGCCGTGGTGGGTTAACCATGACATCCCTAAGATGACATCGACCTTTTGTCTCTCTAAAGCTATGAGAGACGTAGGATGTACTCTACCCCCTAAGTATAATGGCACTTTCGAAACCGTCATGCCTGCTGAAATTTTACCACCCGCTGAAAAAATCACATAAGGACTTTTCGTGGGTAGTATTTGCAAGCTGTGTTTAGCAATAAAAGCTTGGATAATGAAATTATGCGTGGCGCCTGAATAAAATAACACTATGGCGGGATGCTTGTGGAGTTGGAACATACCCGCAAGGATTGGCTCTCCCTCCGGCACGTCCTCTATAGCGAGTTGGTGGATGGTGCCGGGCTTAGGGTTTGCCCGCCGTGCATTAATTGGGTTCCTGGGCTGATTCCTCCTCAGAAACTGCGGTGCCACTCCACCGCCTTGCCTCTCAGGGCAGTTGTTGGCAAAGTTCCCTTGGCGACCGCTTTTGTAGCATGCGGTTGACGGCCGGCCCGTGCTTGGAGGATGAAAGCCCCGCATGCGCTGCTGAGGTGCAAACGCACGCGGCATCGTCCTCTGCTGCTGTTGTTGCTGCGGAGGTGGTGCTGGTAATGCCGGTCGGAACGCTGGTGATGAATACGGCCGACTGCGAAACTGCATCGGTCGCTGCGGTGGCTGCCAGCGTTGACCCGATGGTGAGTGATACACCATCCGATATTTTTGGGGAGGACCACCACCCTCTTCTCTGCTCTGTGGCGTGCTTCGCTTCTTCTCTGCCCCCGCTAACTCCTTGCCGGAGTCCTCTTGAACAATCACAGCATCAATAATATCATTGAGGCTGACGCGATTGAACATCGCCAGCTTGTCCTTCAGGAGCGGATTTAGCCCCTGGTAAAAGTGATCCCGCCGTTTCTCGTTAGTATCGGCATTATAGGAAGCATACAGTGCGAGATCATTGAACGACCTGCAGTACTCCAACACGTTCCTGCTGCCTTGCTGCAGGCTAAGGAACTCCTGTGTGTTCCTTTTCATAAGACCTGGCGGTATGTGATAGGCCCTGAAGGCCGTCCGGAACCCCGCCCAGGTCAGCACTTGCTCGGTGGGTTGTGAGGCGCAAAAATTCACCCACCAAGAACTCACAGACCCCTGAAGTTGCTGGGCCACGAATTGAGTCTTGCGCTGCTCACTAACTTGGAACAGCCCGAACTTCATTTCCATCGGGCGGAGCCAGTTCTCCGCATCGAGTGGTTCATCCGCCATTGAGAATATCGGGGGATAAGTAGCCAGAAAATCTGAGTAGGAGCTTTGTTGACGCTCCTCTCGGTCTTGACGCCTCTCTGGTCGAGACGTATTCGCAATTAGAGTTTGCAGCAGCTCAATATGCTGCTGATGTGAGCCCGCCATGGCCGCAACGATGTTTGCCAATGTAACTGTTGGCGGTGGTGGTTGTTGCTGTTGTTGTCCCAAGGAAGCCTCGGGAGGCTGTTGGGAGGCCTCTCCCCCCTGACTGGACCCACCAATCTCAGAGTTGGTGCGTGTACGAGTCATTCTGAAATTCAAAACAGCAACGATCAGCACATGTCGTTCTTAAAATTCCATGGAAAACAGTAGGCATTGCAGTGACACACGAATAAAATTGCACAACGTTCACATATATTGATAAAGCATAAACTTTATACAAGATGCATTATTCTTGGATCCCCAAGAAGTCGTGCTCATGTCGTCACTACCTATACACATACTACTGTCTACACGACATGTCACCTATTACAAAAGTTTCTACACACCACCCTTGCTTCCCTACATGGCAACGGTAACCTCACTACTCGGAGTAGAACTCGACCTCTTGTGGGTCATCCTCCACCGCTATCTCTGCTAGTGGCTCCGGGTCCATGACCTCCTTTTCGGGTTCAGGTTCCATCATCACCGGAACCCAAAACCACGGATGCTGCACCTACCATCGGTAGGCCCACTACCGGAGGCACGAGGTCTTACAAAGCATGCACCTCGTCTATGGCCTGGTTGTAGTCCTCTTCCCGGCCCTGCCCCTCCTCAATAGTGTCATCACGCTCTTGAGTAAGGACCTCATTCTTCTAGGTCAAGGCCTGTATCTGTCGCTGCAAAGCCGTGATGTCGCACGTCTTTTCTTCTTCGCCCTCTTCAGACGACGCAACTGATTGTGTTGCTCATTCAGTCGCTTTATCGTCGGAAGGAGCACATTACGGAGTGCGCTGTGAGCACTCTCAAAATGGTCTCCGCGGCTGGTTCTCTCCTTGAGCTCAACGGCAAGTTGAGCCGTATGGACAGCTTGGCTGTCCATCACGGTCTACCCTGCCATCAACTGGAGGCTAAGGTTCACCTCCACAGGGTTGTACCATGGGCAGCTTGGATCCGTTGACTTCAAGTACCTCTCCCTCCACACGCGATTAGCTCGCCCCTCCACCAGGACAAGTGCGTATGGAGTTCCCTCCATAGCTCCCACGTGTAGCTGGAAGAAACGTGACATGGTGTCATGGGCTGCCACCTGCGACATCTCCTCCGGTTGTCTACCTCTCACCGTGATGGTGAACGTTGTCCAACTGGGTGGCGTAGGTCTTGCTGGAACTTCGACATGGACGGTCCATGTCTTGTTCCCCTCCTCGCCTTCTTTTTGTGAGGTAACGCGGCGTCTCCACATACCCGAAATATTGAAGCATTAGGTTCAACAGTTCCGGATAACCGCTGCGTTGAGAACAGTGGGACACCGCCCACCCGTTCTCCAATTGTTTCTCCTCTGTCATCTGTAGAAACATATTTGAAAAAGGTAAAATATTCATTTCAACAGTAAATTATTGAGTTATAACATAAAACATGTCATTGAAGTCATAAAACATGGAAACACAAATCAAACTTAAAACAAATTTGATTGCTGGTCTGCTGCCCAAACTGACAGCCCTGACCAGTTTCCCTTTTAATCTGATTTAGACCCTGCTAAAGGCAAAGCCAGTTCTGGAGCACAAAATCAATGTTAAAGTTAACTTCAATAGATGTCCATAATGTATTTGTTTGCCCTCAGATCAATCCTGGTTCAAAAGTTATGAGATATCAAAGTTGACAGAATTTCTGGAGACAATTTGACAGCACCTCCCTGCTTGAGGTACTGATTTGATCCGAGAATTCCAGTTAATTCTACCTCGAATTTGACTAAACTTTATGTTACGAAGTTGTAAATTATCTCATTAACTTTTCAGAAATACCTCATGTTATATTTTTAGATTTTTATGAAGGATGTTATGCTCAATTTACAATGAATTACAGAGAGTATTTGCTCTGCCCTGTTTTCTGGACAGTTTCAAATCTACTGCATTTTTTGACTTGTTAAGGGATGAAACACCTCTGGACAACAATAGAAAAGTTGTAAAGCTCTTCCATATATTTCCATAAATGTATCATATGACCCCAACCTCGAAAGAACTCGACCTCTAACCTCTGTGTAACTTCAGCATTATTTCAGCTGAAAACAAGGGACTCTGTCCTTAGTATCCTATAAGTTGAAAACTTGTTACTTTGAGCCTCCTGATTAAGGAAAGAAGTTAAATCAAAGTTTTAGTGCTCTGGATCAAAACCTAAAAGTTTTACAATGATTTTAATCATTTAGTAGGGTGTGACGTCGAAGCGTCACCAGTTCATGCCAGTACTACGTTCCTCACAAAGAAAACCTATACCGGACATAGGGCTTCGTTAATTCAGTGGCACTAAAACGTCTCCTGCACACGTGTGCTACTTGTCTACCGATCCGTGGTTAGACTACCTGCAATTAAACCACACAATCATCAGGTTCGGCTGCACACTGAACCCGGTCCCAATACAGATCATACAACGGTCCGTCATCACTCGCACGGTTGTTCTCAAGCCAATCACGCCTTGAGCTGCGTGTTCACGTTACTAACCACGTGACGGGGTCTCTCATACTTGCCCATAGCATGCCAGGGAAGGGTGCTGCTCGAATACCCCAAACAACATGAAGAGTCGTGGAGAATACTAAATCTGGTCGGGTTACCTGCCACTCGTGAGGCTCCACCCTTAAGCTTGTGCGCACTGGTGGACAGCGCTTACATGCACCCCCCATGACATATGACGTCCCGAGATGCATGATTTTACGACATAAGCAATTAGGTTAGATTTGCCACTTGCTATTCACTAACAACATCCTTATATGGGCTACTGACTCGTTCCTCACCGAGTTTTTGAAAAGATGACCTTTTTAAGTGTGCTAAACCTCAAGCGAGCTCTGATACCATGCTGCGAGGACCCGATGGTCTCGACTAGCCCGGATTACGCTGAGTGGTGCTGCATTGCAAAACACCGGATAACACACAAAAGGTACAAAGCAGAAGCAAATGTTTTATTACATAAAAGCGTTTCTGAACATGTTTACAATAAAATACGTCCAGTATACACTAACACGGCGGCGTGCACGGCTCCCACTCGACAGTGTTGCCCTCTTAGAGGTCCGTCTCCTCCTCGGGACCCTCCTCCTCATAGCACCCTGCAAACACTTCAAATACAAGAAGTGAGCACGATGGCTCAGCAACACTCACCCGTCTTACCTACACATGAAACTCTACATGCTGGGTTTGCAGTGTGTAATGGAATGAAAGTTGCAAAGGACACACCTAAATAGTTGAACCTTAGTTTCAAGTTTTTAGCAACAAGTTGTGGAAAAACCTCGTGCTAAGACACTTAAGAGAGCCGCAATCAAACAAGAAACATATTTCTCTCATATGCTTTGCCCAAGGTTGAAAGGAAATTTAATTAGCTCTAAACTACAACAAGTCATTAACAATCAAAGTACATCTTTCAATGAGCAACTTTTCAACATGACACTAGCTTGTTCTTTCTACATCACGGTACAGTGAACAAGTGGTACTCACTGACCGTGAGGGACGGTGATCATAATCGATTTACACCTGCAGGGTAACCCGAATAACCGTCACGTACGCCCGTACTCGATGTTTCCTACAGAAACCACCACGGACGTCGTACGCAACCACCTTTCATCCGTCAGCCAAGTGTTGAACCGGTCCTATCATCCCGAACAAGAGATCTCTGTGCGCGCATCCGCAGTGCCACCAGACGATTTACACCTCAAGCTCTCAACCTACCCTCTGGACGACAAGCAATGCCTCAACAAATAGCTACCCAAATTACATCGGTTTCCCGGTTCCCATATATCCAGTAGGTCTTTGGTACTGTTCTAGCTTGTTCAACAGGCCCGCACACGGCTCGGTCCTCAATCGACACAAGCGGAGCTATGGCACCCAGGCCCCAACGTCCTGCTGCCCTTACTCTCCGCTCGGTCTCATTTTTCTTGCCATGTGTTCCATTTGCTATATCTAACCGAGTGGTGTGCCTCTATCCTATTCTCGTGAGCAGTTCCAACTACTCGACTTGTACCAAATCCTATACTAGTTTATCATTGCAGTGTCTACTCGAGATTTAAAAACCTAAGCCCAAAACCCTGGTTCTCTTGGCTATGCAATTAGGTTTTCAAACAATACTCTTATGCACAATTAAAGTGGATACTCAATGTAAGTTCTCAAAACAATAAAGTTTGTAAAACGGCTAATACAAACCAGGGCTTGCCTTGCTGCTGGTCGTATGCTAGCTGTTTCTCCGGGGTGATGAAATCCAACACCTCCGGCTCCTCTTCAACTTTAGCGACTACATGAGGTAACCATACATGCATGTCAATTTAAATGCACATGAGTTTGAAGTTGATATTATAAACTCTATACATATAGCTAGACAGTGCTAATAACTATGAAATTTTTACTGTGGTTTCGATACAACCTAAACAGATACTTGGCCTAATTTCATTTGCAGCAAAGCTCATTTGAGCCCTCCACAAATAAATGTGTATTTGACTATATTAGAGCTTTTAGGGTGTTCTAAGAATTTTCATGGAGCAAGCCATGACTTTCTGGAAACTAGATTTTTGGAGGGTTCTAATGGAGTTGGTTTTACCGAATTTGAAGATTCCAAGCAAAAGATATGAGCTAAACAATTTCAGAGAAAATTTGAAAAATGTTTCTGGACACTTTTCATTTTCTCTAGAACAGTTTTATTAATCACACCATTAGGTGGATCAAATGAGCTCAAATGGATCTGAAATGTTTATGGTAGCGCAGGGATATTATGATGAATATCCTGGCCAAATTTCAGAATTTTCCACTAAAGGGTTCTCCAGTTAAAATTCTAAATAGTTTAAACTTTGAAGAATTAATCCTGGAGAAATAAAAGTTTTCATGAGGTGAAACTTGATTTGCTGGAAATTACTCATAGAGCTGAACCCAACAAAATTTGGTTCACTCGATTTGTAGTTTCTTAACCAAAGTTCTGTGGGTTTGAAGTTTGAACAAGAAACTGAAATTCGGGAAAAGTTCAAATCCCTGCCCGTGGGTCCGGGCTACGTGTCAACTCCTCAGCGGTTGTCACAAGGGCCACTGAGTCCTATGCGCGTAGCCACATACAATCCGGAGCTGCAACCAATCCCCGATTTAAACCCCACTCACTGACGCATGGGGCCGGAGGTCGTCTTCAACCTTCCGCCCTCTCGCGCGCGCCCGTGCCCGAGCTCGCCGGAGCTAGCCGGAAACCGATATTCCAGCCATCTCCCGAGCTCTGGCTGGCCGCTAGGGCCTAACCCGACACGCTGAACTCTCCGGTGAAGTTTCCCCGAGCCGGCAAGGTCTCCATCCTAGTCTGTGACGGTGCAACAGCTCGGCTTCACTCCGGCAGCGTCGTCCCCCACCTCTAGCCCGTCACCCACTGAGTTCTCGAGCTCTACAGCACTGGTGTGACGTGTAGATGCTCCACATAAGCTCAAGCTAGCTCGGGAGAGGCTCTAAGTGAGCTCGCACCGTGCGCCCGAACGGCTCCCACCATTGGCGCCGGTAGCAAAACTCAAAATAGGCTGTCTACAAAAGTTTTCACGCTAGGGTTGTGAAGGAAAGTTGTTCACTACTGAGTCTAGCTCGTGTGGGAGCAGTTTCAGGATCTCTAGACGATTATGGGGCGAGAATTTGGAAAATATGCACCCGAAGGTCGGTTTACACCGAGTGGATGGAAAATCTGAAATTCGTCGCCGGTGATCAACCACTTGGGCTACGGTTTGGAGGTGAGCAACATGAAGTCCTTACGCGTCTCAGGATGCCTTGGCTTTGGCGTGACACATTCCCGTTAGAGCTGTCCACGAGGGCCCACGGTGCTGAAGAACTTTAGTTCGCCGCAAAAGCTTGCGGTATCGGTTGGGCAAAGCCGAACTCGGCTGGTTCTTGTGACGGGGAGGTAGAAGGAGGAGCTAGGGTACCTTTTTGCAGCTCAGGAACGCCTTGCACACACGGTGGCGTGGTTCTCGGTCAAGTTGCAATGGCGGCACTGTTCTCGGCTATGTGTTCGTGCGATAGCGAGGAGCAACGAGCAAAACTGTCTTTGGCCGGCTTGACTGCGAGGATAAGAAGGCTGGGCGCCCTGAGCGTGAGCGCACGCGGAGCACGAGCTGGCTGCGGCGTTTGGCTCGGTGGCGATCACAGCGCCGGCCCAAGAAACCGAGGAACCGAGTCTTCAGTCAGTTTGCTCGAGTGTGAGACTGACAGTGGGTCCCACCCCCTTGTTTTAACCTTTAAAATTCAATTTTCCCACTGTCTTAATGTTGGTAGCCTTCATGCCCCTTTACATTTGACTTATTCACCACATGTCCATTTGGATTTGAATAATTCCAATTGTGGAATGTTTGAAATGTATTCACAGCACATATGTAGATTGAAATTCAAATTGGTATTTGAATTTGCATAAATTAGCTCATGTGAAGATCAACTCCAAATGGAGTGAAAATTGGTGTGTGAGCTCACAAAAACGTGCTGAGTGTGAATATGAATCCCCCTTTTGAATTCACGGGGTGAAAGGAGTTTGAATTTGAATTTAAGTTCAAACTAGCCTTTTTGCTAATTTTTCCCAAAATACCTCAAGAGGTTTTGGATTTGGGTAAAATTCGGCATAAGCATTCCTAACCAAGTTTATGAGTTAAACATGTGCTCAGCCCCTATATGATGCATGTGGGAAATACTACTTTTGCATTTATGAGTTTATCATCTAATGACTTTCTTGATGGTGTTTACGTGCTCTTCAAAGGTGTTCATAAAATCTCCTCAAATGAGGTGAGGGTGGTGTGATGAACACTTTTAGTATATGCAAAACTTGGGCCCTTACATGCGGCGAAGAGGGTGGGGCCTATTAGGGTTCCCCCCCCTAATTTGGTGTGGCCAATTTGGGGGGGGGGGAATCCCCCCAAATGTGGGGGAAATTCCCCCTAGGGGAATTTTGGGGAATTTCGGGAAAATCGGGAAAATTTGGGAAAATTTGGAAAAATTGGGGAAGGGGGAAATTTGAGGAAAAATTGGGGTGGCCCAATTTGGCTATTTTTTTATTTTTATTTTTCTTTTTATTTCTTTTCCTTTCCTATTTATTTTCATTATTTTCCATTTCTATTCCCTTTTATATTTTATTTGCTTCTATATTCCTCTCTTTATTTCTTCTTCTTTTTAAATGCTTTTCTATACGAAAAATGTATGCAATGCATGGTAGTGAAATTGAGGGTGTTACAGGAGCTCTTTCCAACCCACAAGCTGCTGACAAGTCCGAGAGGTTGCTCGTGGAGTTAGGAAACTGCTACGCAAGTGCATAAGAAGAGATCTGCTACCTCCGCAGGATGCTGTGCTTACTGGAGAAACAAGAGGAGACTCGTGCCAACGCGGGAACAAATGGAGCACCAGCGTCACCTACTCCTACATGGACTGCCGACTCACCACGGCGTGTGCCCATGTATGGACCACCCCCACTACACGGCTAGAACAACACCAGTTCTCATGACTAAGTTTAGGTTCCCATTGAATAAAGTCGTAATAAGAACGCTTAGATCTTAGTAGCTTGATAAGAGTGGTGTGCTGAACTTTCATGATGATTGCTTTTGTTTGTGTGCTTGGCTGTAAGTTATGGGATGCTTCAGCGAATGTCCATTTCCATACATAGTAGAGAGATGTGGGATGCTTTGGCACTTGTTCACATCCTCATATAGGCTAATATTAATAAAGAAGTTGCTTAATTCATACAACTTGATGCATATAGTTGGGAAATTGCTTCTTCTGATTCTGAATTCGATTCTGAGAGTAAGCATTAAAATAAGGGGGGGTAGGTTTTCTTGCCAACCTTATCGTCTTGGATTCCCAAGGGATTCATATAATACTTGGAATGGACTGGTTAAGCAAGTATAATGGAGTTATTCAATGTGCTAAGAGAATCGTGCAGTTGACGAGTGAGCACGGTACTCGTATCGAGTTCGAGGCAGCCCAACCTGCAACCGACAAGGCAATGATGAACCACGTGGAAGAAGTAACATTGGAAAGCATTCCGATGGTTCAAGAAAATTCAGATGTGTTTCTGGAGGAACTGCCAGGTATGCCACCTGACCGCGATATCGAGTTTGCCATGATTTAGTACCCGGAACTGCACCTATACATACCTAAGAGGCCATATAGGATGCCTGCTAATGAATTAGTGGAGCTCAAGAAGAAAATTTAGGAGCAGCTAGATAAGAGTTTTATACGCTCAAGCTCATCACCGTGGGGAGCCCCCGTGCTCTTCGTGGATAAGAAGGATGGAACCTAAAGGATGTGTGTGGACTATAGGTCTCTCAACAAAGTTACGATCAAGAATAAGTACCTGCTGCCCCGCATAGAGAACTTATTCGATCAAATGAAAGGTGCCCGGATTTTCTTTAAGATTGATCTTCTGTCAGGATACTTCCAGCTGAAGATTAAACCCTCTGACATACCCAAGACGGCTTTTCAAACACGGTATGGTTCGTATGAATATACCGTCATGTCATTTGGGTTGACTAATGCGCCTGCGTACTTTATGTACCTCATGAATAAGGTCTTCATAGAGTACTTGGACAAGTTTTTCATGGTTTTCATCAACGACATCATGGTGTATTCAAAAAGCGAGGAAGAACATGAGGAACTCCTGAGATTGACATTGCAGAAACTGTGAGAGCATCAATTATATGCTAAGTTCAGCAAGTGTCAATTTTGGCTAAAGGAAATATCATTCTTAGGCCACATCATCTCCGAAGGAGTATCGGCTGATCCCGTAAAAGTGAGAGATGTTTTGAAGTGGAACCAACCACATAATGTGAGGGATATTCAGAGTTTCCTTGGGATGGCTGGATACTACCGCCGGTTCATCAAGGATTTCTCCGAAATAGCAAAGCCTATTGACTGAATTGCTGATGAAAGGGAAAGCATTTCAGTGGACACAAGCGTGTCACGACAGCTTTGAGGAGTTAAATAAGAGATTAACAACAGCACCGGTTTTGGTATTGCCGGACGTGAGCAAGAGCTTTGATATATATTGTGACGCCTCAAGGCAGGGACTTGGATGTGTCCTTATGCAAGAAGGCCAAGTAGTAGCCTATGCATCGAGGCAATTAAAGAAACATGAGCAGAATTACTCTACCCAAGACCTGGAACTTGCAGCCGTAGTGCACGCGTTGAAAATTTGGAGGCATTACATCCTTGGTCATTGATGTGAGATCTATACGAATTGCAAAAGCCTCAAGTACATATTCACTCAAACGGATCTGAATTTCAGGCAACGTCGATGGTTAGAGCTCATCAAGGATTATGATGTAGGAATCAACTATCACCACAGGAAGGCTAATATAGTAGCGGATGCGTTGAGCCGAAAGGGAGCATGTCACCAACTTACGGTTCGGGAGCTGCCACTCGAGCTACGTAAAGAGTTTGAACAGTTATATCTCGGGTTCCTAAACGATATGGAGGTGATAGAACTGAACTCGACACTGGAACAAGGGATACGAGATGGCCAAGCAATGGATGAAGAGATAAAGGAAATCAAGGAAATAATCCAACAAGGGACAGAGAAGGATTTCAAGGAAGACGAGATTGGCACGCTTTGGTTAGGGAAAAGGATTTGTGTGCCTAACGTGAAGCACATCCGCGATGCAATACTAAGAGAGGCAAATGACTCGCCTTATTCCATACATCCCTGCTGTACGAAGATGTATAAGGACCTGAAAACTTGCTACTGGTGGGATGGCATGAAAAGGGACATCGCTGAATATGTTGCCCTATGTGACACGTGCCAATGAGTGAAGGCCGAACATCAAAGACCCGTTGGATTATTGCAGCCACTGAAAGTACCCGAGTAGAAGTGGGAAGAAATCGGTATGGATTTCATAGTCATATTGCCACATACTCAGTCCGGCTACGACTCTATTTTGGTTATCATGGACTGTTTGATGAAATCAGCCCACTTTATTCCTGTTAGGACCAAGTACACCATGGAGAAATTAGCCGAGCTGTATATGGAGCAAATAGTATGTCGTCATGGAGTTCCGAAGAGGATAGTTTGAGATCCAGGTTCTCAATTTACCTCTAGGTTCTGGAAGAAGCTGCATGAAGCCATGGGTACACGGTTGAATTTCAGCTCCGCATATCAACCAAAAACCGACGGGCAAACTGAGAGGACAAATAAGATTTTGGAAAACATGCTGAGAGCTTTCACCTTGAAACATGGGCGTAGTTGGGACAAGAGCTTACTGTATGATGATTTTTCGTACAACAATAGTTACCGAGCCAGCTTGAAAATGTCACCTTTCGAGGCACTATATGGTAGACGGTGTAGAACACCCCTGTTCTGGAATGAGACTGGAGAAAGCCAAGTGTTTGGACCTGAGGTACTGCAGGACGCCGAGAAGCAAGTCCAAAGAATACGTGAAAACTTGAAGGCCGCTTAGTGTAAGGGCCTCAGTTTTTACACACATCCAAAGTTTTCATCACACCACACACACCTCATTTGAGGAAAACTTATGAACACATTTGGAGAGCAAGTAACCACAATCAATATGGTCATTATAGGATGAACTCACAAAATGCAAAAGTGGTATTTCCCACATGCATCATATAGGGGCTGGGCATATGAAAAATTCCTACACCTTGCTAGGAATGCTCATGCAAAACTCACCCAAATCCAAAACCTTTTTGAGGTATTTTTAGGTATAATAAGAAAGAGGCTAATTTGAACTCAAATTCAAACTCCTTTCATCCCATGAATTCAAAAGTGGGATGCATATTCACTCAGCACATTTTTGTGAGCTCACACACCAATTTTCACTCCATTTGGAGTTGATCTTTACATGAGCCAATTTTAGCAAATTCAAATTCAATTTGAATTTCAAACTGCATATGTGCTACACATATATTCAAACACGTCACAATTTGAATTCTACCAATTTTAAATGGGCATTTGGTGGATAGTTCAAATTGCAAAGGGTATTAGGGGCATTACTGTTTAGAGCAGTAGGAAAATTGAATTTCAGAGGCTAAAACTAGGGGTGTGCCCCACTAGTCGGCCCCAGAGGCGAGCAAACCGACTGAAACACTCGGGCTTGGGTCTTGCGCGCGCTCACGCGGACGCCACAGCGCTGCTCGCCGCTGCCACCTCCTGATCGGCGATCCCAGCTGCCAACCGACGTCCCCAGCTCGTTATCATCCGGTCCCGGGCGCCATAAAGTCATCTCGCCTCTGTTCCGACGCCTCTTCGCGCTGAAAACCCGAAGAGAGCCGCCACACACCCGAAACCACCACCTCACCGTCGACCGGGCAAACCTGTCCCTTCCACCGCGAGCTGAGGCCACAAACGGCACCGCCGACCTTTGCTCGACATGCTCCAACCCTCAGCTGCTCTTGATCAGCTCCCCTCGAGGTTTTCCGAGCCGATCTTTTACTGCTCTGTTCACTCCGAAGCGCCTCCGACTTGACACCGTCGCCCAGGTAGCTCCAAGCTTATCTGGCACAGCCAACAGCTCTCTGAGGTTAGCATCGAGGTCTAGTAACTTTCCCCAAGCTCCCTAGCTCCATCTTAGCGCCGGTTGACACGTAGCCCGGATCCAGTGGTGCTTCCCCGTGCCCCAGTGGTGCTTTGCGACCCGTTGGTTGATCGTGTTCACCACCGAGACAAGCTAGCACCGTTGGACCCGAGCTCAATTCCGCTGCCACCGTTGCCGACTACGTTTCCAGCGATGTCGAGGCGCGAGGAGTTGTCCGGCGTGTGCGCCGTGCTTCAAGGGTCACGTAGGAAGAAACCATGTCGAGAATTAGGCAGTAACGGCCGAGAGCGAGCCGTGCCACCGCCGCTGTGCGTCGCACGCTCGGCGCTGGTGGGAGGTTGAAGAAGGCACTGTGCATGGGAACCACGTGCAGTGTTTTAAACATTTCCCCGATTTTCAGATTTAGTTCAACTTCAAACCCCCATATATTTGGCTAGGAAACTCCAAATGGAGTGAACCAAATTTTGTTGGATTCAGCTCTCTGAGTACTTTACAACAAATCAAGTTTCAGTTTATGAAAATCCTTATTCTCAAGAATTAATTCTTCAAATTTAAACTGTTTAGAATTTTAACTGGAGAACTCTCAGGAGGAAAATTCTGAAATTTGGCTAGGATATTCACAAAAATATCCCTGAGCTATCACAAAAATTTCTGATCCGTTTGAGCTCATTTGATCCACCTAATTGTGTGATTAATAAAACTGTTCCAGAGAAAAGGGAAAATGTCCAGAAACATTTTCAGATTTTCTCTGAAATGGTTTAGCTCATATATTTGGCTAGGAACCTGTAAATTAAGTGAAACCAACTCCACTAGAACACTATGAAAATCTAGTTTTCAGAAAGTCATGACTTGCTCCATGAAAATCCCTAGAACACCCTAAGAGCTCCAATTAAGGCCAAGTACACAATTATTTGTGGAGGCCTCAAATGAGCTTTGCTGCAAATGAAACTTGGCCAAGTCTCTGTTTAGGTTGTATCCAAGCCACAGTAAAAATTTCAGATTCATTGGGCCTGTCTAGGAAGACTTATAGTCTTCACAAATTCAACTTCAAATTCAAATGCATTCAAATTGATACACATATTTATTTATCTCATGTAGTCGCTAAGGTTGAGGAGGAGCCCGAAGTCTTAGACTTCATCAATCCAGAGGAACAGCTATCATACAACCAACAGCAGCAAGGCATGCTCTGGTTTGCAGTAGCCTTTTTATAAATTTTACTATTTTAAGAACTTACTTTGAGCACTCACTTAAATAATGCATTAGAGTCTTGTTTGAAAACCCAAATGCATAGCCAAGAAAACCCTGGTTTGTGCTTAGGTTTGTAAACCTCGACTAGCCACTGCAATGCTAAGTTAGGGTAGATTCGGTATAAGTCGAGTAGTTGGAACTTCTCGCGAGATTATGCTAGAGGCACACTACTAGGGTAAAGGTAGAAAATGAAACACATGGCATGAAAAATTGAGACCGAGCGGAGAGTAAGGGTGGAAGGACGTTGGGGCCTGGGTGCCATAGCTCCGCTTGTGTCGATTGAAGACCGAGCCGTGTGCGGGCCTGTTGAACAAGCTAGAACAATACCGAAGACCTACCGGATATATGGGAACCAGGAAACCGATGTAACTCGGGTAGCTGGGTGTTGAGGCATAGCTGGTCATTCAGAGGGTAGGTTGAGAGCTTGAGGTGTAAATCGGCTGGCGGCACTGCGGATGCGCGCGCAAGGACCTCTTGCTCCGGACGACTGGACCGGCTCAACATTTGGCTGACGGGTGAAAGGTGGTTGCGTACGGCGTCCGTGATGGTTGCTGTAGGCAACGTCGAGTACGGGCATACGTGACGGGTTATTTGGGTAACGCTGCAGATGTAAATCGATTATAATCACCATCCCTCGTGGTCAGTGAGTACCACTTGTTCACTGTACCGTGACGTAGAAAGAACAGGCTAGAGACATGTAAAAGTTGCTGATTGAAAGCTATACCTTGATTGTTAATAATTTTCTGTAGTTTAGAGCTAATTAAAGTTCTTTTCAACCATGGGCAAAGTACATGAGAGAAATGCGTTTCTTGTTTGATTGCGGCTCTCTCATGTGCCTTAGCGTGAGGTTCTCCACAATTTGCTGCTAAAAACTTGAAAGTAAGGTTCAAATAATTAGGCGACACCTTTGCAACTTACTTTTCCCAAATACGCATGATCCAACATGTAGAAATTTCATGGATAGGAAAGACGGGTCAGACTTGCTGAGCCATCCTGATCACTGCTTGTGTTTGAAGCTTTTGCAGGGTGTTATGAGGAAGGGACTCCCGAGGAGGAGACGGAACCACAAGAGGGAAACCCCGTCGAGTGGGAGTCATGCACGCCGAAGTGTTAGTGAGCGTGTGTGCTAGTGGTGACACGTTCACGGGCTGAAAGTGAACTCGGTGTGTAGTCTATACCCGTGAGTGTAGACTGAACATATTTTGTTGTAAAAATGTTCATAAACTCTTTATGTAATAAAACTTTGCTTCCGCTTTGTACCTTTTATGTGTGTTATCCGGTGCTGTGCAACACAGCACCCCTCAGCGTGATCCTAGTTCGACGAGGCAATGGGGCCGCTTCAGCTCGTGAGTGTAGACTGAACATATTTTGTTGTAAAAACGTTCATAAACTTATTTATGTAATAAAACCTTGCTTCTGCTTTGTACCTTTTATGTGTGTTGTCCGGTGCTGTGCAACGCAGTACCCCTTAACGTGATCCTGGCTCGACGAGGCCATGGGGCCGCGTCAGCTAATGAGTGTGGTGACCACCCCGTGGTTCACCCACTCCAGGATCGCATAGGGTGGTGCCGTGCGATGCGGCACCCAACAGCACACACGAAAAGATTAGAGAACAATATACAAACTTTTATTTAGTATAAAACAGCGGAAGTCTTTTTACAAAACCTATTCATACAGCGGAAGTAATATACATATACGGCCTCTTATCCTAGCTATGCAAAAGTGCAGCCGTCGAGCCCGGGGACGCTACACACTAGCAGCATGAAACCGGAGATCACGGCGGCATGCAGGGCTCCATCTCGGCCGTGTACCCTGACGGGGGCATCGCCTCATCCTCGGAACCCTCCTCATAGCTCTCACCTGCATACAGCTCAAATATTGCAACCGTGGGCACGATGGCTCAGCAAGGCTTAACCGTCTGACCTAGGCATGGAACTCTACATGCAGGGAGGTGTATTATAGGGAAAGGAATTTGCGACAAAGACACGCCTATAAGTTGATCCTTACTTTCAGTTTTATAGCAGCAAATTCATGTTCCTTAGGCAGCCCTCACATCGGAAGTCCACAATCAAACAAGAAACGCTTTCCTCCGATGTGGTGATGCCCAAAGCGGAAAGTAAACTTAATTAGCTCTACATATACAGCAAACATGGTTTCCAAAACATTACTCTATCATCACAGCATATTATCATTCAACTGGCTTACTTTACTTCTTACTACGTCATGAAACAGTGAACAAGCGGTACTCAAATAACCGCGAGGGACCGTGATTGCAATCAGGAGACACCCGGACAACACGTTGCATACACCCACTTTCAGAAGCGTGACTCCACACCCCTTCCTACTCTGTTTTATGCAACAACCTTTCAAAGGCAATCCAAAAGCCGAACCGGTCCATTCGTAACGGGCAGGAGGTCCCCGCGTGGAGCGTGACTGTGCCCACCGGCAGATTTACACCTTGCTACCCTCAACCCACTCCTATTTACGGTTGGGTAAGCCTCGGCACCCAGGTTAACCATTTACACGGTTTCTTGCTTATGTCAGTATGCCATCCTGTAACACCCCAAAATCCTGTCAAGAGGGGAGTTTAAAATTTTCTGGACGTATTGCATGTGTTGCAAAAGTTAAAATTCAAACTGGAATTCAAATTAAACTCAAAACATAAATGAAAAAGAAAAAGAAAAAAGAAAAAAACAAACCTTCCCGGCCAGTGGGCCGAAACCCACCAGCCGGCGCACCCAACCCCCGCGCCAGCTCGCAGCCGCACGCCCGCGCCCCCTCTCGCAGACAGGCGGGACCCACCTGTCATCCCTAACCCCCGATCGTCCGAAACCCGGACTGTTTACCCCGCGCACGCGCGATCTTAACCGACCGGATTTCCGCCGAATTCTGGTTCCGGAGGACTCCAAATCGATGTAAACTAACACGCCGCCCTCCCCCGTCTATAAAAACCCCGGCATCATCCCGTGTTTCCCCCACGATCCGCCAATTTTCTTTCCGGTGAGAACCCGAGCTTCTCCAGCGAATTCTGCTCGATCTATGCTCGGGAATTCTGATCTAACTCGCTGGTCTTGATCCACCGCCTCCGGGGAACCTTGCAGGTGCAGAAAACTCAGTGATTTGCGGTTCAAACACAGCGCCGACGAGCCTCGCCGCGAATTCACCTCGGACCTCGTCGCCGATCGCTTTCCAGGACCTCCGAGCTCAAGAAAACCCCCGAGGTGAGATCCCCGACCTCCCCTCCACCGATCTATGCTATAAAATCACAGTTTTAGGAAGAATTGACGAAGATCCGAAACTCTCCGGCGAGATCGCCGCCTCCCGCCGCCGGGCAGCGCCGCCCGCGCTCGACCAGAGCGACGTGGCCGCTTGTGCGTCGTCTATTTTAAATCACACGGTAGACTTTAAATCCCCGCGTACCGGTTCGATGTTATAATCTCAGCCGTCTGTTTTAAATCGGACGGTCCACGTCAGCCCCGCGTTATAAAGACTGGAATTCTTACGCGCTACCCCCTGGGGTTCTCGGAAAATAAGAGCTAGCCCCGGAAACTTCTGATCTAGCCCCTGGAAGTTCAGAAAATCATGTAAATTCATTTAAAAATCAGTTTTGACCCCTGAACTTAATAAAAATTAGGAAAAATCCCTCTGTTATGTGTAGCTAGACCCCTGAAAATTCTTAAAATAATATTATAGACCCTGTAGTGGGGTGAGTTTACATTTTTAACCCTATTTGATATTAAATTTAGGAAAATTGAATATGTGGTTAGTATTTAAAATTTAAAAGATGGGACAAACATATTGTCAATTCAAAATAAAAACTTTCCTAGTACTTGGAAAACCTTGGAGTGAGATAAAAATAGATTTTTGGCTGAAATGAATCTGTTTAATTGATTATTCACATTTATTAGTAATAGGGACACATTTTTAAGTAGAGAATAATTCTGAAAATTAGTAAAACAAATGTAAAATAGTTTACATCAGAGGAAAAGATCAAAAATATATTATTAAATATTTTGGATCAGAACCTATTCTGTTTAGATGATGTGTCTTACTATTTTTCATAATAAAGTTCACATTTAGGCATAGGAAATAAATCTGAAAATATAGCAAGCTAGGTATGAATAACTAGAAAATTATAAATGAAGTTTCTAAAATCCAAAGAATTTAGTTTAGGGTTGGTAGAAGGACTGAAGACACATATGGAGTAGGAAAATACCTTTCATGCATACTTGGTAGCTAAAAGGTGTAGTGATTGAATATAAGGAATTTATTTAAATTAGAAACTCATATATATAGTATGCAAACATAAATGTGAATACAAAAGTAGAAATCATATACACATGATTAAAAGTGCACGTAAGCCAAAAATCAACACATATAGAATAATCACAACACATATAATTGTGAATGACTTTTATAAATGTGAATGTGTGGTTTGTATGAAGTGGAAGTGTGAACTATGTCTTATGGCTTGTTGTTTTCTTTTGCTATGTGTGATGGTATGAGTAGAACCTGCTCCAGAGCAAGTTCTCCCTTTCCAAGATCAGGACTACCCATTTCAAGAGCAGTAGGAAGGAGGCAAGTGTCCTTTACCACTTTGTTCCTATACTAGGATGTGTAGATAGAATTTATTGCATTGTCAATTGACATATGAAACCCATGCTAGGAAGTTTCCCTAGAATTGCATCACCTTGTTTCCTTGTAGCTTGGGATGGAATTTTGCTTTATTATATCATTCATTCATATTACTTATGCTTAGCCATGCTTAGAATGGGATAAGTGGGATATGATATTATCAACTTGCTTACCTTACTCTTGAATGAGATATTATGACTTATGTAGAGGTAGGGATCAAGGAAAGTTGGATGTTTTGGTTGGTGCTGGGTGCACGAGACTCGGGTTTGTGTTTAGTACTTGCCTGGATCCTAAGGACCTGTTCATGGAGCATGTAACCTGGCTTTACCGTGCCAACCACATGCTGAGATGGGGCAGCTTGGCCAATTAATTAGGTGTATCCCCGGCGTAGTATGGGTGTGTTGGATGGTGCGGGGAATAGGTGTCAGCTGGACTACCATATGAATCGCAAGGCTCAAGAGGGGGCCACTGCAGCGGGGTTGGAGCCTCTTGTATGCTGTTAGGGGTGAAACCTCAGTGGGCCCACGCTCGTCGGGAATCCCTTTGTAAAGGCTTCGTAGTGATCTCCTGGCTACACACCTGAGAAGTGTGAATGTGGTTCGTAGCCACTGGCATAATGGAGGTTCTTTTAGTCCACCCGACAATGGGGGATGAAATCATTACATGTGGGTACAGTGGTACAAACTCTGTAGAGTCAAAACTGTCATGACAGCCGTGCTCACGGTCAAGAGCAGCTTGGACTTATTCATGATTAGAGTATGATAGCCCTGGGAGGGTGTGAGTGTTAAGCGGGGAGCTTAACATTGGAAATGATGTTATGGTTATTTGATTATGATGATGGGATGGGAGATTGGGACCATTTCACCTGTGTAGTAATGTAGGTGCTTAATAAGCAAAGGTGGTAGTTATTAATTGCGTAGTGCTTTAACCATGAGTTGAACCTCTCCTTGCTCTAGCCATGCATGACATAACTTTCCCACACTTGTTGAGTACCATCGGTACTCAACCTTTCATATTTGTTGGTTTATATTGCTGCTCAGGTCAAGATAATGAGGTGGTGTATAATGATCAAGACTTTGGACCCGAAGAAGGTTTCTAGGTTCATGGAGTCCCCCGGGCAACGCCTGTGACGGAGCCCACAAGAATAATTATGCCGCTGCTAGTTTATTTACTTGGGATGAACTTATTATTGTCCATCGAGACATTTGCTATGTAATACTTATTTATATTCGACACCTGGCTTGTAATAAATGATGCTTCACTATTTGTCATCACATGTATGAGAAAATGATCCTAGCATACATGTGATATTCACTCGGTTGTTCTTCGGATAAACCGGGTGTGATAGAAGTGGTATCAGAGCCAAGGTTGCCCGTAGGAACGTGGACCTAGGTAGAAATGGACGTAGCTAAGGACCCTATTTTCTAAAAAACTATTTTACAAAGGTGTGGGTTGAAAAGTGTTATTTAATGGGGTCACTTTCTTCATCTTACCCCAACTTTCATTCAAAATAGGATTTTTGTTTAAAAAATTATCTAACCTAAGTTTAAATGCTTTCTGTTTTAGATGGCTCGCATGATTCGCACCGCTCGCAAGTCCACGGGAGGGAGAGTTCCCGTAGTTGCCCTTGCCCAAAGAGAGGAGAGCGGTCCGGTGATGTACCTTTCCTACGGATTGGCAGTAGGAGGCTTGTTGCGCCGTCTTCGACGTATGCTCCAAGCCGCCGGCAATACGGGCAAGCTAATCATACACTATAGCTCCACCAGGACCATCCGTGGGAAGAGGGAAGAATGGAGTTCAGAGATGAGGATTATCCACGAAAATCAGCTGCTCAAGATCCACCGCTCTCCAGCTTGTCGAGCGACACAGGTCGATGCGGAGAAGGATGTCACCTGGGAGGCCATCACCTGCCAGAGTCACAGCTATCGTCGACACTTGGACAGGACTGAATACATGTATGTCCTCCAGCGCGGGAGTGGTACAACGGAGTATAAGTACCCGCCAGTGCAGCAAGGGACTTCCCATGAGCACATGGACTTGTGCTTGGAGGATGCTGCTATGCTCAGCACTCGACTGCAGGAGTGTCAGCAAGAGCTTCAGGATGTTCGGGACACGCTGAAGGAAACGGAGGCGTTGCTGCGAGCCTGCTTGAGGGCGAGAGAAAGAGGAGATGGGAATGAACTGTGTGTCACCGTGAATGACACATGGACTCCTGACTCCCCAGATCGCCGGGCGATCAGGCGTCGTCGCACTTCTCCACCAGCAGCCTCCCCACCCAAAGTAGAGTCAGAAGGCAGCCACAATAATGAGGAAGATCCCGAGGAGCCAGCTCATTGATACGAGTAGTGTAGAGTCCTTCCCTTAGTTTAGCCGGATGTCGAGTAGTCGAGTCGTTATCTTAGTTAATGGTGTGTTAATGCTTGGTGTGTGACATGAGTTGTGGAAGCCATGAGAAATTGTCCACAGCCTCGTCTTCAGATTGTTTTGTTTTGGTGTGCGAACCCACATGAAATAATAGTTCATTTATTTTTGTGTGAGACATGAACCCTCAGAAAAGTATAACAAAGCCTCAACACTTCAAAGTACAAACAAGTGAAAGTAGTAAGATAATACGTAATGCTTTAAATTAACATTTGGATGATCATGCTAGATGGCCGGAAGAGGAAAAGGTCGTGCTGCCAACCCCGCCAACAACAACGATGAGGCTTGCAACCCTCATCTTTCTGGAGGCCAAGACAGGGGTGGACTCCGTGAAGGAGTTGATCCCCTCCACCAAATGCTTGAGAATCAAAATCAGCTCATCCAGAACTTGACTCAAGTGGTGGCCAAATTGCATCAAGTTCCACCTCCACAAGCTGCACCACGCCAACCAAGGTTGAGTGAGTTTCTAGGAACTCAACCTCCAAAGTTTGCAAGTGCTGCTGAACCTCTGGAGGCAGATGATTGGCTAAAGACCATTGAGAGCAAGATGAGGATCATACAGTGCCAAGGCTATCAGAGGGTGCTGTTTGCCTCTCATCAATTGCATGGACCTGCTGCTGATTGGTGGACCGCCTACGTGGCCGCCCATCATGACCCTGAGAACATCACTTGGGAAGAGTTCAAGCGTAGCTTCCACAACCATTACATACCAAGGGGTGAACTCAAAAACAAGAGGACGGAGTTCTTGGCGTTGCAGCAAGGTAACATGACTGTGAGGGAATACCTCACTAAATTTACTCAACTCTCCCGTTATGCCCCACGGGACATAGAGACTGATGTGCAGAAACAGGATTGTTTTATGGAAGGACTTACCGCAGAAATGCAGTGTTCAATGTCCTCCAATGAGTATGAAATCTTCCAAAAGATGGTGGACAGAGCGTTTGTGCATCTGGTAGAAAGGAAGCTGAAGGCCTTGGAAAATGAGAACAAGAGGAAGGCCGGATGGTCACATCAAGCCTCGGGTAGTAACACCCGCCCACGTCTGATGCAGCAAACCGCAGGGCAGACGAGCCGTGCAACGGTACCCTACTCAGCACCAAGAGGGTACAACCCGAACTACAGGCCTCCGGCAGCACCAATACAGCCACAACGTCAGTTCGTACAGCAGCCTCGCCCTACGTATCAACCTCGACCAGCAGTGCAAGGACCCCCAAACCAACCCCAAGACAACAAAGGCCAGGCACCTAAGGTTGGGGTGCAATGTTTCAACTGTGGTGAAGTAGGGCACTACGCCCATAAGTGCCCAAAGAAGAAGCTCACGCAGCCACAACAGCAGAATGTAATGAGAGGACGGGTGAACCACGTCACCATGGAGGAAGCGCAAGAGGCACCTGACGTGGTAGTTGGTAAGTTTCCTGCCAATTTACACATTGCAACCCTGCTGTTTGACTCTGGTGCTACCCACTCGTTCATTGCTCAAGGGTTTGTTAAGAAGCATGATCTAGCAACAACACAAATGAACCATATGCTAGTAGTAAACTCTCCAGGTGGAGAAATAATGACAAGACAAGTGTGTCCCAAGGTGAACCTAGACATTAATGGGGTAGTATTTAGTGTTAACCTCATAGTGATAGATTCACAAGGGATTGATATTATTTTGGGTATGGATTGGTTAACCAAACATAAGAGAATCATCCATTGTTCGACTAGAACGGTGGAACTAACGCACCCTAGTGGCACAAAAGTAAAGTTTATAACAATACAAGAGCCTAGGAGGGACATTAAATTAAATCAAGTTGAGGTGAAAGTGGAGGAGATCAGAACCATCAGGGAATATCCAGATGTTTTTCTAGAGGAATTGCCAGGAATGCCTCCTGATCGTGAAGTGGAATTCTCAATTGAGCTAGTGCCTGGAACAGCTCCGATATACAAGAGACCTTATCGGATGGACTCCAAGCAGCTGGGAGAACTCAAGGATCATTTGAGAGAATTGACGGAGAAGGGGTATATTCGCCCTAGTTCCTCACCATGGGGAGCCCCAGTGATATTTGTGCCCAAGAAGGACGGAACCCAGAGGTTATGCATGGACTACCGTGCCTTGAATGAGGTTACCAACAAGAATAAGTACCCATTACCCCGCATTGAAGACTTGTTTGATCAGTTAAGGGGAGCTTGTGTGTTCTCGAAAATTGATCTCAGGTCGGGATACCACCAACTTAAGATAAGGCAATCTGATTTTCCCAAGACAGCTTTCGTATCTCGGTACGGACTGTATGAATACACTGTTATGCCTTTCAGGCTAACTAATGCCCCGGCATACTTCATGTATCTCATGAACAAGGTATTCATGGAATATCTGGACAAATTTGTGGTGGTTTTCATAGATGACATTCTCGTCTTCTCCAAAGATGAAGAAGAACATGAGAAACATCTAAGGTTGGTGTTGCGGAGGCTGAGAGAACACCAACTGTATGCCAAGTTGAGCAAGTGTGAGTTTTGGCTGAAGAGAGTTCCCTTCTTAGGACATATAATCTCGGAGGGATGAATCTCCGTGGATCCCGCCAAAATAGAGGATATACAGAAGTGGAAGACCCCTGAAAATGTCGGGGAAGTTCGAAGCTTCTTGGGATTGGCTAGATATTATCGACGGTTTATTGAGGGATTCTCTAAGATCTCGAGACCCCTCACCAAACTGTTGGAGAAGGGAATCACATTCACATGGACGCCGCACTGCGAGACGAGTTTTCAGGAGTTAAAGAAAAGATTGACAACAGCCCCAGTGCTAGTTATGCCAGATATGCAAAAGAACTTTGCGGTGTACTGCGATGCCTCTGGAAACGAGTTGGGATGTGTTCTCATGCAAGAAGGGCATGTCGTGGCTTATGCATCCCGGCAGCTCCGGAAGCACGAGAAGAACTATCCTACAAATGACCTGGAACTAGCCGCAGTGGTACACGCGTTGAAAATTTGGCGGCACTACTTGATGGGGAAGAGGACAGAGATATATACGGATCATAAGAGTTTAAAGTACATTTTCACACAGCCAGACCTCAACCTCAGACAAAGGAGATGGTTAGAGCTAATCAATGACTTTGATGTGGGCATCAACTATCATCCTGAAAAGCAAACGTCGTGGCAGATGCTTTAAGTTGGAAAGTGCAGGTCAATAAGTTGAGCTTGAAGGACATGCCTGCAGAATTGAAGGATGATGTTATAAGACTCAATCTATGCATTGTGAATAGTGGTGAAGCCATCGCCATGGAAGTGGACTCCACACTAGAGCGAGAAATACGCGAGGGTCAAAAGGATGACGAGAAGATACAAGAAATCAAGGAACTCATCAAAGAAAATAAAGCCCCTGGTTTCAGAGAGGATGAACAAGGAACTGTGTGGCACGGGAAAAGAATCTATGTGCCAGAAGTAAAGAAGATCCAGGAATTGATTTTGAAGGAGGCTCACGATTCTGACTATTCCATTCATCCTGGGAGTACAAAGATGTACCAGGACCTCAAGAGCAGGTATTGGTGGTATGGCATGAAGCGAGATGTCGCGGAACATGTTGCCCTATGTGACACATCCCAGTTGGTGAAAGCAGAACATCAACGACCCGCGGGATTATTGCAACCACTCAAAGTGCCTGAATGGAAATGGGAAGAAATCGGTATAGATTTCATAGTGGGACTGCCTAGGACCCAATCAGGATATGATTCAATATGGGTCATCATCGACAGGCTAACCAAGGTAGCTCATTTCATCCCCGTGAAAGAAAGCTACAGCGGATCCAAATTGGCAGAATTGTACATGTCAAAGATCGTGTGTTACCATGGGGTGCCAAAGAAGATAGTGTCGGATCGAGGGACACAGTTCACCTCAAGGTTCTGGCAGAAGTTGCATGAAACCATGGGAACCGATCTAAACTTTAGTTCTGCCTATCATCCTCAAACTGACGGGCAGACGGAAAGAATAAATCAGATTCTTGAGGATATGCTGAGAGCATGTGCACTCAAAAACAATCGGAGTTGTGATAAGAACTTAGCGTATGCGGAATTCTCCTATAACAACAGCTATCAAGCTAGTATGAAGATGTCACCGTTCGAAGCTTTGTATGGGAGGAAGTGCAGAACTCCCCTGTTTTGGAACCAAACAGGGGAAAGTAAAGAGTTTGGTCCCGAAGTACTACAAGAAGCCGAGGCGAAAGTGAGGGAAGTTCGCAACAACTTGAGGATAGCAAAGACTCGACAAAAAAGCTATGCCGATGTACGGAGGAGAGAGCTCGTTTTCAACGTGGGAGACTATGTCTATCTCAAGGTCTCCCCTATCCGAGGACTTCGTCGGTTCAAAGTGAAAGGGAAGTTGTCACCTCGATACATCGGACCCTTTCAAGTTCTGGAGAGGAAAGGCGAAGTGGCGTATCAACTAGAATTACTGGCCTGCCTAGCGGATGTGCACGATGTATTCCATGTGTCACAGCTCAAGAAATGTCTCAGAACGCCTGAAGAGGTGTTACCAATGAATGAGGTTGACGTAGCTGAGGATCTGTCTTATGCCGAGCAACCATACAAGATTTTGGAGACAATGGAACGCCTCACAAGAAATAAAAGAATCCGGATTTGCGAGGTGCAGTGGAAGCATCACTCAGAAGAGGAAGCCACCTGGGAGCGAGAGGATGAGCTTAAGGCACAATTTCCGGAATTGTTTTCTTAGAAACACCAATCTCGAGGACGAGATTTCTTTTAAGGGGGGTAGAGCTGTAACACCCCAAAATCCTGTCAAGAGGGGAATTTAAAAATTTTTGGATGTATTGCATGTGTTGTAAAAATTCAAATTCAAACTGGAATTCAAATTAAACTCAAAACAGAAATGAAAAAGAAAAAGAAAAAAGAAAAAAACAAACCTTCCCGGCCAGTGGGCCGAAACCCACCAGCCGGCCCACCCAACCCCCGCGCCAGCCCGCAGCCGCGCGCCCGCGCCCCCTCTCGCAGACAGGCGGGACCCACCTGTCATCCCTAACCCCCGATCGTCCGAAACCCGGACTGTTTACCCCGCACGCGCGCGATCTTAACCGACCGGATTTCCGCCAAATTCTGGTTCCGGAGGACTCCAACTCGATCTAAACTAACACGCCGCCCTTCCCCGTCTATAAAAACCCCGGCATCGTCCCGTGTTTCCCCCACGGTCCGCCGATTTTCTTTCCGGTGAGAACCCGAGCTTCTCCGGCGAATTCTGCTCGATCTACGCTCGGGAATTCTGATCTAACTCGCTGGTCTTGATCCACCGCCTCCGGGGAACCTTGCAGGTGCAGAAAACTCGGTGATTTGCGGTTCAAACACAGCGCCAACGAGCCTCGCCGTGAATTCACCTTGGACCTCATCGCCGATCGCTTTCCAGGACCTCCGAGCTCAAGAAAACCCCCGAGGTGAGATCCCCGACCTCCCCTCCACCGATCTATGCTATAAAATCACAGTTTTAGGAAGAATTGACGAAGATCCGAAACTCTCCAGCGAGATCGCTGCCTCCCGCCGCCGTGCGCCGCCGGGCAGCGCCGCTCGCGCTCGATCAGAGCGACGTGGCCGCTTGTGCGCCGTCTATTTTAAATCGCACGGTAGACTTTAAATCCCCGCGTACCGGTTCGATGTTATAATCTCAGTCGTCTGTTTTAAATCGGACGGTCCACGTCAGCCCCGCGTTATAAAGACTGGAATTCTTACGCGCTAACCCCTGGGGTTCTCGGAAAATAAGAGCTAGCCCCGGAAACTTCTAATCTAGCCCCTGGAAGTTCAGAAAATCATGCAAATTCATTTAAAAATCAGTTTTGACCCCTGGACTTAATAAAAATTAGGAAAAATCCCTCTGTTATGTGTAGCTAGACCCCTGAAAATTCTTAAAATAATATTATAGACCCTGTAGTGGGGTGAGTTTACCTTTTTAACCCTATTTGATATTAAATTTAGGAAAATTGAATATGTGGTTAGTATTTAAAATTTAAAAGATGGGACAAACATATTGTCAATTCAAATTAAAAACTTCCCTAGTACTTGAAAAATCTTGGAGTGAGATAAAAATAGATTTTGGCTGAAATGAATCTGTTTAATTGATTATTCACATTTATTAGTAATAGGGACACATTTTTAAGTAGAGAATAATTCTGAAAATTAGTAAAATAAATGTAAAATAGTTTACATCAGAGGAAAAGATCAAAAATATATTATTAAATATTTTGGATCAGAACCTATTCTGTTTAGATGATGTGTCTTACTATTTTCATAATAAAGTTCACATTTAGGCATAGGAAATAAATCTGAAAATATAGCAAGCTAGGTATGAATAACTAGAAAATGATAAATGAAGTTTCTAAAATCCAAAGAATTTAGTTTAGGGTTGGTAGAAGGACTGAAGACACATATGGAGTAGGAAAATACCTTTCATGCATACTTGGTAGCTAAAAGGTGTAGTGGTTGAATATAAGGAATTTATTTAAATTAGAAACTCATATATATAGTATGCAAACATAAATGTGAATACAAAAGTAGAAATCATATACACATGATTAAAAGTGCACGTAAGCCAAAAATCAACACATATAGAATAACCACAACACATGTAATTGTGAATGACTTTTATAAATGTGAATGTGTGGTTTGTATGAAGTGGAAGTGTGAACTATGTCTTATGACTTGTTGTTTTCTTTTGCTATGTGTGATGGTATGAGTAGAACCTGCTCCAGAGCAAGTTCTCCCTTTCCAAGATCAGGACTACCCATTTCAAGAGCAGCAGGAAGGAGGCAAGTGTCCTTCACCACTTCGTTCCTATACTAGGATGTGTAGATAGAATTTATTGCATTTTCAATTGAAATATGAAACCCATGCTAGGAAGTTCCTAGAATTGCATTACCTTGTTTCTTTGTAGCTTGGGATGGGATTTTGCTTTATTATATCATTAATTCATATTACTTATGCTTAGCCATGCTTAGAATGGGATAAGTGGGATATGATATTATCAACTTGCTTACCTTACTCTTGAATGAGATATTATGAGTTATGTAGAGGTAGGGATCAAGGCAAGTTGGATGTTTTCGTTGGTGCTGGGTGCACGAGACTCGGGTTTGTGTGTAGTACTTGCCTGGATCCTAAGGACCGGTTCATGGAGCATGTAACCTGGCTTTACCGTGCCAACCACATGCTGAGATGGGGCAGCTTGGCCAATTAATTAGGTGTATCCCCGGCGTAGTATGGGTGTGTTGGATGGTGCGGGGAATAGGTGTCAGCTGGACTACCATATGAACCGCAGGGCTCAAGAGGGGGCCACTGCAGCGGGGTTGGAGCCTCTTGTATGCTGTTAGGGGTGAAACCTCAGTGGGCCCACGCTAGTCGAGAATCCCTTTGTAAAGGCTTCGTAGTGATCTCCTGGCTACACACCTGGGAAGTGTGAATGTGGTTCGTAGCCACTGGCATAATGGAGGTTCTTTTAGTCCACCCGACAACGGGGGAGGAAATCACTAATGTGGGTACAGTGGTACAAACTCTGCAGAGTCAAAACTGTCATAACAGCCGTGCTCACGGTCAAGAGCGGCTTGGACTTATTCATGATTAGAGTATGATGGCCCTGGGAGGGTGTGAGTGTTAAGCGGGGAGCTTAACATTGGAAATGATGTTATGGTTATTTGATTATGATGATGGGATGGGAGATTGGGACCATTTCACCTGTGTAGTAATGTAGGTGCTTAATAAGCAAAGGTGGTAGGTATTAATTGCTAGTGCTTTAACCATGAGTTCAACCTCTCCTTGCTCTAGCCATGCATGACATAACTTTCCCACACTTGCTGAGTACCATCGGTACTCAACCTTGCATATTTGTTGGTTTATATTGCTGCTCAGGTCAAGATAATGAGGTGGTGTATAATGATCAAGACTTTGGACCCGAAGAAGGTTTCTAGGTTCATGGAGTGCGCCGGGCAACGCCTGTGACGGAGCCCACAAGAATAATTATGCCGCTGCTAGTTTATTTACTTGTGATGAACTTATTATTGTCCATCGAGACATTTGCTATGTAAGACTTATTTATATTCGACACCTGGCTTGTAATAAATGATGCTTCACTATTTGTCATCACATGTATGAGAAAATGATTCTGGCATACATGTGATATTCACTCGGTTGTTCTTCGGATAAACCGGGTGTGACACATCTGGTACTGTTCGATACTTGTTCATCAGGCCAGCACACGACTCGGTCCTCAATCGACACCAACAGGGCTACGCACGTGAGACCTCCGCTCACTGCTTCCTATCCCCCCCTGCTGGGTGTCATTTTCACCATTCTTAAGCCATTTTCTATTCTGACCAAACCGTGTGATAAACCTTACCTCGCGATTAGATTCCAACTACTCGGCTTCTACCGAGGTCCTAAGCATATTAGCGGGGCTTTGTCTACTCGTCGGCTCTGTAAGCTACCCAACCCTTCATAGGATTTAAAAGGTTATGCAAGTGGGGTTTCAAACACCTTAAATCTAATGCAAACATTCACCCTAGACATAAGTGATACAAATAAAGAATCTTATAAAAAGGTACTTAAGTGCAAACCGGGGCTTGCCTGGTTGCGAGTCAGAGAAGAAGTGAGCTTCTGGTGGGAGGACGTCCAAGGGCTCCGGTGCGTCCTCAACTTCGGTCACTATTATGAAATGTAATAAAATAGATGTATAAGTATTAAGGATTTATAAGAATTGAACTACTATTCATAGCTACTGCTATTTAGGTTCCTTAATTGGCTTTGGGATTTTTACAGAGGATACTACACTCTCTAAGGATGATTCGAGCCTAATTTGGAGATATGTCATTGCATAATGTAGTCTTTAGAATTCCTACAAGTACAATGCTTCTCTGAATTTTGAGCCCAAATCAGGAGCTTTGACATAGCCAATTGTGGAAGATCTGATTAGGGTAAGTCTCCATGGTTCTAACAAAATTTGTTTCACCATTTTTGGAGCTACCATCAGAGAGATATGAATTTTTGATGTTGGGCCAGGGTTCTGAAAAAGCTTCTGTTTAACTTGGAATTCCTAATTAAAGCTGAACTTGGGAAGGCAGTTTAGCCTAGCAAATGAACTCCAATGAAGCCCAAATTATTACTGAAGATCAGTAACTATGGAAATGATTTTCTGACTAAATGTGGGACTATTTCATAAAGAATTGCCCCTGTAATAAATTCCTAAAGGATTTATTAAAAACAATTCTACGGAAATTCCTGGGCATTTTCATAGCCTAAAATTGGTTTCTCTGTGAAGTACTCCTCATGAGGAATCCAACAAAATTGTTCTCACTCTTTTTGGAGTTTTCTACACAAAGTTATGGGCTTGTAAAGATCAGCTAATTCCTGGAATTATTTCTCTAATAGAAACTTCAAATAATTGGGCTGGGCCCACTGTTTTAAATTGGACCAGTGAGGTTTCGGCAACACCGGGGGCTATGGGGTTATTCCCGCGCAGCCGTACCGGATCCGGCGCCACAACCCGATCCCCGCGCGTATACGGAGGCTGACCGGTGGGACCCGGTCCTCCTTCGTCTTCCTCGCGCTGCCCTCACCTCCCGCGGCGGCGCACGCCGGCGAGGCTCGCCGGGACGGGGTTCCTGTGGTCTAAACTTCGTCAAACTCGCCGCTCCCCCATATTTAACCACGCTGAGCACTTTGGGTGGGTCGCCGGCGGCCGTAGTCCACCGGAAACCACTGCGCACCGGCGACAGCAATGTTTTGCACTCCGGTGCAATCGGGAGCCCTGATACCTCCACCAAATGATCGGTTCTCGGGCTCTAGAGCACCAGTGGAGGGAGTAGAAGCTCGACATGGGGTCTAAACTGAGCGAGGATCGCCGGAACCCTATCAGCACCGTGCGCCCGAGGCGGTCCGGCGGTGCTCCATGATCAAGACATGGAAATTCTCCCTCTACACCCCATGTCTAGGTCTAAAATCGAGGGAGGAAGTGCGCCAAGTAGTTAGGAAGCTTCGTGTACAGTTTTAATCAATGAGAACACGAATTAACGACGAATTTGTCAATTTCCTACCTCGGGGTCAGTTTGTACCGTCCGGGAGAAAAACCCGGAATTCTTCTGCTGTGATCAACGTCCAGGTCTGAGCTTTGGGCTCGAGCAGCTGAGGTCGAGGACACACCGAGGGGCTGACTTGTTTTGCCGTGATCTTTCTTGGTGTGAGCTGTCCACGGTGACCTCCCTCGGTTCTTCCCCGTTCACCCGAGGATCAAGGCTATTTTGCCAATTTCTGGAGCAATCACGCTCGGGACAGGACAGGAGAGGTGCTGGATGGCTAGAGCACTGGTGGGCGCAGCTTTCCGCTTTGGGGCGCTCGAGCAACCGAGCTCAGTAGCTGCGGCGTGATCGGGAGGAATGGCGGCGGTGCTCTGGGCGAAAGAAACGGCGGAGGCGCGAGTTATAGCTGGGGAAGAAGTGAAACAGCTCCGGCGCACCACTTGCCGTGATCCAACCGAGCCACTGAATGCAGCAGGAGGTGGCGCGGGCTCTCCCTCGGGCGCGGGTTCAACCGGGAGCTGGCGCGCTCCCGCTGTTCGACTGAATGAAGCAAAGGCGGTTGCTTTGCTGTGAAACTGACCACTGGGCCCCACTTCCCCCTTTGTTTATTCAAACTTTCTCTGATCTTTTCCATCCAGCAACTCAAAATTTAAGGCTAGACTTTTACCCCAAGTTAAGTTTGAATTTGCTCAATTCAAAGGGTTTGAATTCAGGTGTGAAATTTGGATGTGGTTTGATCATTTGAATTTGAAAAAGAGTTTGAATTCTCCACTTTGTATTGCCTCAAAAATATAGCAAACCAGATCCAAAGTTTCCAATTTTTGGCATGGCTGCTCATTCAAAGGTGGAGGACTCAGTTGTGAAACCAAATTTTGAATGAGGGGATTGGAATTTGAAACTGAATTTGAAATTCAGATTAGAGGGCTTTTCCTTTTAATTCCAAACAAATATTGAAACTCCTCCAAATGAGCTGAAATTTGGAAGGTTGAATATTTGGACTATGAAGATCCAAGTTATGAATTTGGATCTCCATGTTTGGAGGTTTTGGGAAGTTTAAACCCTCACTTTGAACTCACACCCTTATAATTCAAAGTTTTAATTCCCCCCATTTTTCCTAATTGTTCATGAGCTGAAATTTTTCTTGCTACCACTTTTGGGGATTTTACATCCCTCCCCCCTTAAAAAGAATCTCGTCCCGAGATTCCAAAGGAAAAGCAAAGTGGGGAAAACTTTACCGGGTATATGATGATAGCATGTCCGGATAATATGTTCGTAAATAGTCCTCGCTTTCCCATGTCGCCTCATCTGCGGTATGGTGGCTCCACAAGACCTTGTAGAACCATAAGGTCCGATTTCTTGTGGCGCGAGTCTTTTCATCGATAATCCGGATCGGATACTCCATGTACGTGAGGTCCGGTTGAAGAACTTCTATGTCTTCAGTGCGGATTTCAGCTGAGGGTTTGAGGCATTTCCTCAGCTGAGAGATGTGGAAGACGTTATGAATGCCCGCGAGCGACGCCGGTAACTCCAGGCGATAGGCCACTGGTCCGCCTTTTCAATGACGGTGAACGGACCAATGAATCACGGAGCAAGCTTGCCCTTCACTCCAAAACGATGAACTCCCTTCATCGGAGACACACGGACATAAACATGGTCCCCGATGTCGAAGTGGAGAGGACGGCGTCTTTTATCCGCATAGCTTTTCTGATGAGACTGAGCAGCCTTAAGATTGGCTTGTATTACTCGCACTCGTTCTTCAGCTTCATTCACAAGTTCAATGCCGTTGATGACTCGCTCGCCGGTCTCGCACAAGTTGAGAGGTGTGCGACATTTCCGGCCGTAGAGAGCTTCATACGGCGCCATCTTGATGCTAGCTTGATAGCCATTGTTGTAAGAAAACTCCGCCAACGGCAAATGATCGTCGCAATTCTTGCCGTGGTGGATGGCACAAGCGCGTAGCATGTCTTCCAACACTTGGTTCACCCGTTCGGTTTGACCATCCGTATGCGGGTGATACGCAGAACTTCGGATCAGTTTGGTCCCCAAGGATGTGTGCATCTGTTCCCAAAACCGAGAAACGAACAGTGCACCGCGATCTGAAATAATGGAGCGGGGAACACCGTGCAAGCACAATATTCTTGCAATGTATAGCTCCGCATATTTCCTGGCCACGTAGCCTGTATGTACAGGAATAAAATGAGCCGACTTGGTTAGTCGATCGACTATCACCCAAATCGAGACATGTTTGTGAGACGTGAGAGGTAATCCGACTATGAAGTCCATGCTGATATCCTCCCACCTCCACGCCGGAATGTTTAATGGTTGCAGCTGTCCGGCTTTTCGCATAAGGTCGGCTTTCACCCGGCGACACGTATCACATTCGGATACATACTTTGCGATTTCTCTTTTCATCCGTGTCCACCGAAATCTGGTCTTCAGATCCTGGTACATCTTGTTGCTGCCCGGATGAATAGAATACTTGGACAAATGAGCTTCGTCCAAGATTTTCCTCCGAAGTTTCATGTCACGGGGTACCACTATACGGTCTTTAAACCATAGTGTACCGTTATCATCTCTTCGGAAGCATTTCATTTCGCCATTTTTCATCCTTCTTCGAATGTGCAACATTCCCATGTCTTTCTTCTGCGCTTCCATAATCTCCTCTCGTATTGTATGGACGAGAGCAAGATTATACAATGCCTCATATGGAACCAAGTAGAGACTCGGCTCCTCCTCTTCAAGTGGGGTGATGGACAGACTGTTGACATGGGATTTGCGGCTTAATGCATCGGCAACCACGTTTGCCTTACCGGGATGGTAGTGAATCTCGATCTCATAGTCTTTGATCAGTTCTAACCATCTCCGTTGCCGCATATTCAACTCCTTTTGAGTGAATATATATTTCAGACTTTTGTGGTCGGTGTAGAGGTGCACTAAGTTCCCAAGCAAATAGTGCCTCCACATTTTCAATGCCAACACCACAGCAGCAAGCTCAAGATCATGAGTCGGATAGTGCTGCTCGTGGTTACGAAGTTGACGTGAGCCATAGGCGACCACTCTTCCTCCTTGCATCTATACACAGCCAAGCCCAATTCCGGATGCATCACAATATACGTCGAAGGGCTTGATTGTATCCGGTTGAGCTAACACCGGGGCTGTTGTAAGATGCTTCACTAATGCCTGGAAAGCTTCTTCACAAACTGCGCTCCGAACATATTTGATCACCTTCTTCAACAGTTCAGTCATCGGCTTAGCAAGCTTGGAGAAGTTGGGTATGAATCTCCGATAATATCCTGCTAACCCGAGGAAACTCCTGACTTCGTGGACTGATGTGGGGGGCTTCCATTTCAGCACTTGTTCGATCTTGCTCGGATCAACTGCAATGCCTTCTGCAGAAATGATATGACCAAGGAAGGGCACTTGGCTGATCCAAAACTCGCACTTGCTGAATTTAGCATAAAGCTTATGGTCTCTTAATCGCTGAAGTACGTTATGCAAGTGTTTGCCGTGTTCTTCATCAGTCTTGGAGTAAACCAAGATGTCGTCTATGAACACCACCACAAACTTGTCCAACTCCGGCATGAACACTGAGTTCATGAGATACATGAAGTGTGCTGGGGCGTTGGTGAGACCAAAGGACATGACGAGGTATTCATACAACCCATATCTCGTCGCGAAGGCCGTCTTCGGAATATCTTCCGCTCGGATTTTAATTTGATGATATCCGGAGCGAAGATCCATCTTCGAAAATACACTCGCTCCCACAAGTTGATCGAAGAGAATATCAATGTGGGGCAGTGGATATTTATTCTTGATGGTGACGGCGTTGAGAGGTCGGTAGTCCACACACAACCTCAAGGTTTCATCCTTTTTCTTCACAAACAGCGCCGAGCATCCCCATGGCGAGGAACTCGGTCGAATGAAACCCTTCTTCATTAAGTCATTGAGCTGCTCCTTCAATTCAGCCAGCTCATTCGGAGCCATTTTGTATGGTCTTTATGATATCGCCGTCGTCCCAGGTACAAGTTCAATCTTGAACTCGACATCTCTTCGGGTGGCATGCCCGGAAGATCATCCGGAAAGACATCCGGTTATTCACGGACCACACGAATATCCTCAAGTTTCGTGGCTTCCGTGTTATAGGTGGCTGGAGCTTCTTGAACCGAATGGTCAAGAATAAGAACATGTGGTTCACGAAGTGGAGAGTTTAAACGAACCACACGTGGAATGATGTCAAGAACAGCACCATGGCGATGTAGCCATGACATTCCTAAAATGACATCAAGTTTTTGACTCTCTAACATGATTAGAGAAGTCGGATATAGATTCCCACCCAACTGTAATGGTGATCTATAGACCATTCTATCAGATGTTATTTTCCCACCCGGAGAACATATTAAATATGAATTATTTGTGGGAATGATAGGCAGTTGATATTTAATAACATAAGACTTACTTATGAAATTATGGGTGGCAACGGAGTCAAAAAGTATGACTACGGGATGATCTAAATAGGAGAACGTATCCGCGAGGACGGGTTCGCCTTCTGGCACCTCTTCGATGGCTAAGTGGTGGACGTTGCCGGGTCTTGGTGCTGGTTTCTTGGGCTGGTTGCGGGGCTGATTAGCACCCTGATACGGTGCTGCACCCCTGCCCTGTCGCGGCTCGGGGCAGTCCCTCGAAATGTGCCCGACACGGCCACACGTATAGCACGTGTAAGGTGTCGGGGTCCCGCCGACTTGAGGATGGAATCCCGGTGCACGCTGTTGAAACTGAGGAGCACGCGGGACTATCCTTTGCTGCCGCTGTTTCTGTGGTGGATACGTCGGTCGAAAGCCCGGCGCATTATATTGCCGACCGCGAAACTGAGGCGGTCGCGCTGGTGGCTGCCATCTCTGACCGGATGGTGAGCGATACACCACGCGGTATTTCTGTGGCATCCCACCACTGCTGCTCATCAGCGCGCTGCGTTTCCTCTTGTCAGAACCGCGCTCACGCTGAGCATTCTCTTGTAGAGTCGCGGCATTAACGAGGTCGTTGAATGTGCTGCGATTGCTTTGGGCGAGATGGACCTTCATCTTGGAATTCAGGCCCCGGAAGAAAGCATTACGCTTGTTGTCTTCCGTCCCCACAAATCCTGGCGCATACTGCGCCAGCCAGTTGAATAACCTGGAGTACTCATGAGCACTCCTCTCGCCTTTCCATAGCGCCAGGAACTCCTGGAGCTTCATTTCCATCACACCGGGAGGTATGTGATAGGTGCGGAACGCCTCCCGGAACTCCGTCCATGTGATGGCATGGCCAGCCGGTAAGGAGGCGGTGTAGTTCGCCCACCAGGTACCGGCTTCTCCTTGAAGCTGTTGCGCTGCATACAGCGCCTTCTGATGTTCGGTGCATCGTAGCAGCCCGAACTTTGCCTCCAGAGTGCGGATAAAGCTGTCCGCCTCCAAAGGTTCTTCGGCCTCCGTGAAGACCGGTGGATGGGTCGCCATGAATTCTGAATACGAGCTTTGTTGGGGCTGGCGTTGCCCATTGTCTTGGTGTCCTCCCTGATGGGACGCATTCTGCTGCACTAGCATCCGCGGCAGCTCGGTTTGCTCGTCGCGCGAGCCGAGCACTGCGGCGAGAACCTCCGCCAGGTTTCTTGGAAGTTCTGGCGGTGGAGGAGGTGGTTGCTGCTGCGTCGTGGTTTGCTCCGGAGGTGGAGACTCATCCCAACGAACCTGACTCGGACCTCCCTCCTCTTGCATTGAGCGTGTCCGCACCATTCTGCATTCATACCATTCAAACGATCAGCACATGTTGGTTTATTTCATCCAGTCTATACAATAGTAGTGCCAGAATGGGATACACAGTATGCATAACAGTCACACTTATGGATAAAGTATAAACTTTATACAACATATACATCCCTGGACCGTGTCACACGATCGAGTTCCAAAGTATTGAACTTTATGGGTTAAAAGTTCATTTCGACCATCGGGGTCACCACGGGATGTTAAGTGTGTTAGCATGCGTAATTCCTCGCTATTGTATTGGACCCAAACATGTACTAACTCGAAATGATGTGTCAAATGCATAAAACCTTCGACTCCAACTCGATGTTTTACAACAGCCACTGGACGTCGAATGGTGAAAGTAAGTATTTTGGTCGAAATACGGAGAATTCCAGAGAGCATTTGGTCTGCCCTGTTTCTGTACAGTACCTACTCATCTGAGATTTGTTCTGGAGCTCTACATAAAAGTTGTAGAGGACTTCTAAACCTTTCCAGAATGGTATCCCACCCCTCCATTGGTTCAACCAATCTTAAGTTATGCCCTGTTCAAGTTCAGAAAAATTTCTGCCGGAAACAGGAAAGATTATTCCTAAGCTTTTGAGACTGAATCTATACTCCCAATTGACTCTTAGTTCAATATAGGAGTTTACTAACCCCTAAATGGATTCCTAAACTTCATTTTGACTCTTTTCTTTGAAATTAAACTTTTATGCAGTCGGTACTACGTTTCCTCACCAAAGAAAAATCCTGAACCGGTATTCCGGCATATACGTGTCAAATGGTGGAACTAAAGTCGTCACTCACAAACGGTTTCTACACGTCATGCGCTAACGTGGTTAATGTACCTGCAGCAGAACACACAATAATGGTGCACACAATGGTTTTTGGCATTTCAGGAAGTTCCATATCATAATAAAAACATACGGTCCGTATCATTGCCATACGAATCGTCCTTGAGTCAAGCCACGTCTCAAGGCACATGGTCGTGTTTTCACACCACATGACGGGGAACCCGAGTAGAGCGCGAATGGGTCGTCACGGTTGGGAATTTTATCAACCCAATGGATACCACCTACTGCCTCATGACCGTTGAGGCACGCCGATGGCGAGCGCTGCGTATGGCCCTTTGAACATTGAACGTTCAAGAGTTGCATACTATCGTGTTGCTTAGCACACGATGGTGTATTCTCACTTTTGCCTAAAGCACGCTGGAGATCAGCGTTTTCATATGCTCTCAGAACCATTAAGAGGTCCAGAGACTCATATTCACTACCGTGCCAAGCCACGGTATACTATTCCATACTATTTCCCGTATGGCGAGTTACCGCAATTGATCAGCCTGCGCTGGCGTACCTTACCTCTTACCTGACGTCGGAGCGTCGTTACAGAATGTATAACAAATATGTTAGATTTTCCACCTTAGTAACTACTACTATCATAGACCTTATGTGGGCTTATTGACTAATCCTCACTCGACTACTTCTAAGTTTTCAAAATAGGCTCTTTTCGAGCGTGCTATTCCCAATGTGGCTCTGATACCACGCCTGTGGTGACCACCCCGTGGTTCACGCACTTCAGGATCGCATAGGGTGGTGCCATGCGATGCGGCACCCAACAGCACACACGAAAAGATTAGAGAACAATATACAAACTTTTATTTAGTATAAAACAGAGGAAGTCTTTTTACAAAATCTATTCATACAGCGGAAGTAATATACATATACGGCCTCTCACCCTAGCTACGCAAAAGTGCAGCCGTCCAGCCCAGGGACTCTACACACTAGCAGCATGAAACCGGAGATCACGGTGGCGTGCAGGGCTCCATCTCGGCCGTGTACCCTGACGGGGGCATCGCCTCATCCTCAGAACCCTCCTCATAGCTCTCACCTGCATACAGCTCAAATATTGCAACCGTTAGCACGATGGCTCAGCAAGGCTTAACCGTCTGACCTAGGCATGGAACTCTACATGCAGGGAGGTGTATGATAGGGAAAGGAATTTGTGACAAAGACACGGCTATAAGTTGATCCTTACTTTCAGTTTTATAGCAGCAAATTCATGTGCCTTAGGCAGCCCTCACATCGGAAGTCCACAATCAAACAAGAAACGCTTTCCTCCGATGTGGTGATGCCAAAAGCGGAAAGTAAACTTAATTAGCTCTACATCTACAGAAAACATGGTTTCCAAAACATTACTCTATCATCACAGCATATTATCATTCAACTGGCTTACTTTACTTCTTACTACATCACGAAACAGTGAACAAGCGGTACTCAAATAACCGCGAGGGACGGTGACTGCAATCAGGAGACACCCGGACAACACGTTGCATACAGCCACTTTCAGAAGCGTGATTCCACACCCCCTCCTACTTTGTTGTATGCAACAACCTTTCAAAGGCAATCCAAAAGCCGAACCGGTCCATCCGTAACGGGCAGGAGGTCCCCGCGTGGAGCGTGACTGTACCCACCGGCAGATTTACACCTTGCTACCATCAACTCACTCCTATTTACGGCTTGGTAAGCCTCGGCACCCAGGTTAACCATTTACATCGGTTTCCTGCTTATGTCAGTATGCCATCCGGTACTGTTTGATACTTGTTCATCAGGCCCTCACACGACTCGGTCCTCAATCGACACCAACAGGGCTACGTACATGAGACCTCCGCTCACTGCTTCCTATCCCCCCTGCTGGGTCTCATTTTCACCATTCTTAACCCATTTTCTATTCTGACCAAACCGTGTGATAAACCTTACCTCGCGAGTAGATTCATAGGATTTAAAAGGTTATGCAAGTGGGGTTTCAAACACCTTAACTCTAATGCAAACATTCACCCTAGACATAAGTGATACAAATAAAGAATTTTATAAAAGGTACTTAAGTGCAAACCGGGGCTTGCCTGGTTGCGAGTCAGAGAAGAAGTGAGCTTATGGTGGGAGGACGTCCAAGGGCTCCGGTGCGTCGTCAACTTTGGTCACTATTATGAAATGTAATAAAATAGATGTATAAGTATTAAGGATTTATAAGAATTGAACTACTATTCATAGCTACTGCTATTTAGGATCCTTAATTGGCTTTGGGATTTTTACAGAGGATACTAGACTCTCTAAGGATGATTTGAGCCTAATATGGAGATATGTCATTGCATAATGTAGTCATTAGAATTCCTACAAGTACAATGCTTCTCTGAATTTTGAGTCCAAATCAGGAGCTTTGACATAGCCAATGGTGGAAGATCTGATTAGGGTAAGTCTCCATGGTTCTAACAAAATTTGTTTCACCATTTTTGGAGCTACCATCAGAGAGATATGAATTTTTGAAGTTAGGCCATGGTTTTGAAAAAGCTTATGTTTAAATTGGAATTCCTAATTAAGGCTGAACTTGGGAAGGCAGTTAGCCTAGCAAATGGACTCCAATGAAGCCCAAATTTTTACTGAAGATCAGTATCTATGGAAAGGATTTTCTGATCAAATTTGGGACTATTTCATAAAGAATTGCCCCTGTAATAAATTCCTAAAGATTTAATAAAACAATTCTACAGAAATTCCTGGGCATTTTCATAGACTAAAATTGGTTTCTATGTGAAGTACTCCTCATGAGGAATCCAACAAAATTGGTCTCACTCTTTTTGGAGTTTTCTACACAAAGTTATGGGCTTGTAAAGATCAGCTAATTCCTGGAATTATTTCTCTAATAGAAACTTCAAATAATTGGGCTGGGCCCACTGTTTTAAATTGGACCAGTGAGGTTTTGGCAACACCGGGGGGCTACGGGGTTATTCCCGCACAGTCGTACCGGATCCGGTGCCACAAGCCGATCCCCGCGCGTATACGGAGGTTGACCGGTGGGACCCTGTCCTCCTTCGTCTTCCTCGCGCTGCCCGCGCCTCCCGCGGCAGCGCACGCCGGCAAGGCTCGCCAGGACGGGATTCCCATGGTCTAAACTTCGTCAAACTCACCGCTCCCCCATATTTAACCGTGCTGAGCACTTCGGGTGGGTCGCCGGCGGCAGTAGTCCACCGGAAACCACTGCGCACCAGCGACAGCAATGTTTTTCACTCCGGTGCAATCGGGAGCCCTCATAACTCCACCAAATGATCGGTTCTCGGGCTCTAGAGCACCAGTGGAGGGAGTAGAAGGTCGACATGGGGTCTAAACTGATCGAGGATCGCCGGAACCCTATCGGCACCGTGCGCCCGAGGTGGTCCGGCAGTGTGCCATGATCAAGACGTGGAAATTCTCCCTCTACACCCCATGTCTAGGTCTAAAATCGAGGGAGGAAGTGCGCCAAGTAGTTAGGAAGCTTCGTGTACAGTTTTAATCAACGAGAACATGAATTAACGATGAATTTGGCAATTTCCTACCTCGGGGTCAGTTTTTACCGTCCGGGAGGAAAACCCGGAATTCTTCTGCTGTGATCAACGTCCAGGGCTGAGCTTTGGGCTCGAGCAGCTGGGGTCGAGGACGCACCGAGGGGCTGACTTGTTTTGCCATGATCTTGTTCGGTGTGAGCTGTCCACGGTGACCTCCCTCGGTTCTTCCCCGTTCACCCGAGGATCAAGGTTATTTTGCCAATTTCTGGAGTAATCACGCTCGGGACAGGACAGGAGAGGTGCTGGATGGCTAGAGCACTGGTGGGCGCAGCTTTCCGCTGTGGGGCGCTCGAGCAACTGAGCTCAGTAGCTGCGGCGTGATCGGGAGGAATGGCGGCGGTGTTCTGGGCGAAAGAAACGGCGGAGGCACGAGTTATAGCAGGGGAAGAAGTGAAACAGCTCCGGCGCACCCCTTGCGTGATCCAACTGAGCCACCGAGGCAGCAGGAGGTGGCACGGGCTCTCCCTCGGGCGCGGGTTCAACCGGGAGCTGGCGCGCTCCCGCTGTTCGACCGAATGAAGCAAAGGCGGTTGCTTTGCTGTGAAACTGACCACTGGGCCCCACTTCCCCCTTTGTTTATTCAAACTTTCTCTGATCTTTTCCATCCAGCAACTCAAAATTTAAGGCCAGACTTTTACCCCAAGTTAAGTTTGAATTTGCTGAATTCAAAGGGTTTGAATTCATGTGTCAAATTTGGATGTGGTTTTATCATTTGAATTTGAAAAAGAGTTTGAATTCTTCACTTTATATTGCCTCAAAAATATAGCAAACCAGCTCCAAAGTTTCCAATTCTTGGCATGGCTGCTCATTCAAAGGTGGAGGACTCAGTTGTGAAACCAAATTTTGAAATTGAGGGGATTGGAATTTGAAACTGAATTTGAAATTCAGATTAGAGGGCTTTTCCTTTTAATTCCAAACAAACATTGAAACTCCTCCAAATGAGCTGAAATTTGGAAGGTTGAATATTTGGACTATGAAGATCCATGTTATGAATTTGGATCTCCATGTTTGGAAGTTTTGGGAAGTTTAAACCCTCACTTTGAACTCACACCCTTATAATTCAAAGTTTTAATTCCCCCTATTTTTCCTAAGTGTTCATGAGCTGAAATTTTTCTTGCTACCACTTTTGGGGATTTTACAATGAGTGTAGAATGAACATATTTTGTTGTAAAAATGTTCATAAACTCATTTATGTAATAAAACCTTGCTTCTGCTTTGTACCTTTTATGTGTGTTACCTGGTGTTGTGCAACGCAGCACCCCTTAGCGTGATCCTGGCTCGACGAGGCCATGGGGCCGCATCACTCAGTCATGACAAAAGGGCTATGCGGACAATAGGTCAAGGAGTTTGACATTCGAAGTTAGAGACTTCGTGTATCTTAAGGTGCCGCCTATCTGAGGCCAATGATGGTTCAACATCAAAGGCAAGTTAGCACCTCGCTACATCGGGCCATTCAAGATCTTGGGCAAGCGAGGAGAGCTAGCCTATCAACTAGAGCTGCCAACACACCTCCCCAACGTGCACAATGTATTTCACGTATCCCAGCTCAAGATGTGCTTAAGAGTGCCGGAGGAACAAGTACCGATGGATGAGTTAGAGCTTCAGAAGGATCTGACCTACGTGGAACACCCCATCAAAATCTTAGACATAAAGGAAAGGGCACGAGGAACAAGGATCCATTGGTGCAAAGTATAATGGAGCCATCACAGGGAAGCTGATGGTACCTGGGAGTGTGAGGAAGACCTCGAGGCAGAATTCACTCATCCTTTCTCCACTCTATAGAATCTCGAGGGCGAGATTCATTTTAAAGGGGGGTAGGTTTGTAACACTCTCATATTCATTACCAAGCATTGCATACATTTTTCATGTAGAGAAGCATTTAAAAAGAAGAATAAAATAAAGGAAGGAATATAAATAATTAAAAGGAAATAAAAATAGGAAATAATAAAACAAATAGAAAATAAAAAATAAAAACAAATAAATAAATAAATAAATAAAAATAGTAAAACCTGGCCACCCCCAAATTTTCCCCAATTTCCACCCTAATTCCCCTAGATTCCCCTAACCCCCCACCCCTACTGAATGTGGCCTAGAGGGGGGGGGGGTGAATAGGCCTTACAGAGTTTCCTGCACACTTAAAGAAGTTGTCAAAAACTTGATTGACCGGACTAGTCCGGTTGTGTGAGCGGACTAGTCCGTTGTGCCTGAAGTGTGTAGATTGTATTAAGTGTTGTGCAGGAGAATTAACGTGTTTAGCAGCGGAAATAAGAACAACAGTTATTTTATTTTGAGTTTACAATGTGAGGTGTGATTATGCCCGTGAATGAGACTTAGCAATTTAAAATCTGAAGTTTAGCAACTAGATGTTCTAATAAACAAAAACAAAGAGGCATACGAGACAAAAATTCTACCGAGGTTCGATCTCACCAAGAGATCTATGTCCTCGTTGAGGAAGCTCACACAGAGCCAGGTCTCTAACCCTTTCCCTCTTCAAGTCACCACACAAGGCCGACTTGACTCCACTAGCATGGGTACTCACTGAGTTTGTGGGGCAACCTCACACGTTGAGGGCTCCCGCAAGAATTACAATGAGAGAGCGATCAAATACACTCAAAAAGATTACAATGCAGAATATGAGTGTAGAGAGATCAAACCCCAAGAGCTCACAACGAAGGAACGACGATCTCCCAATCCCAAATCCAAGTGTTTGATTGATCTTCACCTTTTTCGCACCTTAGATGTGTTGGGAGATGTGTTTTTGGGCTCTTGGGATAGGTGGCGGTGCTAGGGTTTTAGTTTCTAGCAGTATGAGTCGTGTCCCTGCGTTGGAAGGCCGTGGATCACCAATTTATATGGTTTCCAAAAAGTTATCGTTGTAAAACCTAATATCGGACTAGTTCGGTATATGATCGGACTTGTCCGGTCTACTTCCAGTGAGTTAAGCGGACTAGTCTGGTCTAAAACCGGACTTGTTCGGTGCTATGTGAAGTGGGGTTCCAGAAACTTTAGCGGACTAGTCCTGTCGCATGGATGGACTAGTCCGCAGTCCTCTAAAGAGGACAACAGAAACATGAGCGGACTAGTCCGGTCTAAAACTGGACTTGTCCGGTTGCATTCCAGTAAGCTGACCGGACTTGTCCGGTCAATGAACGGACTAGTCCGGTGTCCAGTGGATTTTAGTTGATTTTTAAACCCCTTACCCCTACGCAAAGTTATGAGCTCTTGGGATGTGTCTCTCACACACACCCTATACATTTAAATCTACTTTGCTCTTCTAAATTCCACTAAAGTCTTCCCTTTTTGGGCACCACTCTATTTTCACCTTTTTTGTGCACCGAGCTAGTTCACTTTGTTTGTCCTGCAATCATTTCATTAGGATCTCATATGCTTGTCATCAATTCTCCAAAACCCACAAGGGATACCCTAGATGCACTTTCAATCTCCCCCTTTTTGGTGATTAATGACAACCATTTGAGATATCACAATTAAGAAGAAAAAAATTGATTTTTCATAAAGTGTGCATATATGAGAGTAATGAATAGCTAACAAGAAAAACTTCTCCCATATACGCACACCTTATGGTGGGGTGCCTAACAAAGTGTGTGATCAACAAAAATGTGATGAACGAGGATAAAAGATAACAACGCATCACAATACTATGTAGCATCATACATAAGGTAAATAGTCAAATTACAATAGTTTTAAAAATAAGTACAAGTCCTCGATCATAAGTCCTCGATCACAGGTCCTTAATGACTTATCCTAGATAATCTCTCCCCCTTTGTCATCAAGGCACCAAAAAGGGGAAAATTGAGTGGAATCACTCATCGCCGTTCCCACTTTCACTCTCAGTCCTATCTTCATCTTCCTCTTCACCTTGGTCTTCATCATATTGATCACCAAACCCAAGGGAGCTCAACTCTTGGTCAGTGAAGGTTGGCATTTCAGTGAAGTCTGTGAGACCTATGTGTGTTGAATACATTGGCAATTAGGATAAAAGTTAGCATTAACATTCAAAGTTTTGAATATTGCCAAAACATTCTTCTGTGGCAAGGTCCGACAAGTTCCTTGTTAGGTCCGACAAGTACTTAAAAATGTGTCCCTATAACTAATAAATGTGAATAATAAATTAAACAGATTCATTTCAGCCCAAAATCTATTTTTATCTCACTCCAAAGTTTTCTAAGTACTGAGAAAGTTTTTTTTAATTTAATTTTGACAATATGTTTGTCCAACTTTTTAAATTTTAAATACTAGCCACATATTCAATTTCCTAGATTAAATATCAAACAGGGTTAAAAAGGTAAACCCACCCCATTACAGGGTCTATAATATTATTTTCAGAATTTCCAGGGGTCTAGCTACACTTATCAGAGGTGTTTTTCCTAATTTTTATTAAGTCCAGGGGCTAAAACTGATTTTTAAATGAATTTACATGATTTTCTGGAGTTCCAGGGGCTAGATCAGAAGTTTTCGGGGCTAGCTCTTATTTCCCGAGAACCCCAGGGGGTAGCACGTAAGATTTCCAGTCTTTATAACGCAGGGCTGACATGGACCGTCCGATTTTAAACCGACGGCCGAGATTATAACATCGAACCTGTACGCGGGGGTTTAAACCCTACCGTGCGATTTAAAATAAACGGCGCACAAGCGGCCACGTCGCTCTGATCGAGCGCGGGCGGCGCTGCCGGCGGCGCACAGCGGCGGGAAGCGGCGATCTCGCCGGAAACTTTCGGATCCTCGAGAATTCTGCCTAGAACTGTGATCTTATGGCATAGATCGGTAGAGGGGAGGTCGGGGATCTCACCTCGTGGTTTTCTTGAGCTCGGAGGTCCTGGAAGGTGATCGGCGGCGAGGTATGAGGCAAAACCACGGCGAAGCTCGTCGGCGCTTTGTTTACACCGCAAGTCACCGAGTTTTCTGCACCTGCAAGGTTCCCCCGGAGGCGGTGGATCAAGACCAGCGAGTTAGATCGGAGTTTCCGAGCTTAGATCGGCCGGAATTCACCGGAGAAGTCTCGATTCTCACCGGAGTAAAAATCGGCGATCGCGTGGGAAAAACAGAACGGGGCCGGGGTTTTTATAGACGGGGGAGGGCGGTGTGTTGGTTGTGATCGAGTTTGAGTCGTCCGGGATCAAAATTCGGCTGGGAGACGCGGTTTCCAGGGGGTAGTTTTGATTCGGGAGGGAGAGATGTCCCGGGGTCGGCCGATCGCGCGCGAGGAAGAAGATGAAGGCGGGCCCCGCGTGTCAGTGAGAGGGAGAGGCGCGCGGCTATGGGATGGCGCGGGGGGGGGGGGGGAAATGGTGGCTGGCTGGTGGGTTCGGCCCACTGGCCGGTTAGGTTTTAGTTTTCTTTTTCTTTTTCTATTTTTTTTTCTGATTTGAGTTTAATTTGAATTCTAGTTTGAATTTGAATTTTTGCAAAACATGCAACACGTCCAAAAATTTTTAAATTCCCCTCTTAACATGATTTAGAGTTTTGAATCAAAATTTTGGGGTGTTACAGCTCTACCCCCCTTAAAAGAAATCTCGTCCTCGAGATTGGTGTTTCTAATAAAACAATTCCAGAAATTGTGCCTTGAGCTCATCTTCCCGCTCCCAGGTGGCTTCCTCTTCTGAGTGATGCTTCCACTGCACCTTGCACATCCGGATTCTTTTATTTCTGGTGAGGCGTTCCATTGTCTCCAAAATCTTGTATGGTTGCTCGGCATAAGACAAATCCTCAGCTACATCCACTTCATTCATGGGTAACACCTCTTCAGGCGTCCTCAGACATTTGTTGAGTTGTGACACATGGAATACATCGTGCACATCCGATAGATGAACCGGTAACTCTAGTTGATACGCCACTTCGCCTTTCCTTTCCAAAACTTGAAAGGGTCCGATGTATCGAGGTGACAACTTCCCTTTCATCTTGAACCTACGAAGTCCTCTGATAGGGGACACCTTGAGGTAAACATAGTCTCCCACGTTGAAAACGAGCTCTCTTCTTCGTACATCAGCATAGCTCTTTTGGCGTGTCTGTGCTATCCTCAAGTTGTTGCGAATCTCCCTCACCTTTGCCTCGGCTTCTTGTAGCACTTCTGGAACAAACACTTTACTTTCTCCTGTTTGGTTCCAAAATAGGGGAGTTCTGCACTTCCTTCCATACAAAGCTTCAAACGGTGACATCTTCATACTACCTTGATAGCTGTTGTTATAGGAAAACTCCGCATATGGTAAGTTCTTGTCCCAACTCCTATTGTTTTTGAGTGCACATGCTCTTAACATATCTTCAAGGATCTGATTGGTTCTTTCCGTCTGCCCGTCAGTTTGGGGATGATAGGCAGAGCTGAAGTTCAGATGGGTTCCCATGGTTTCATGCAACTTCTGCTAAAACCTCGAGGTGAACTGTGTCCCTCCTAGGCTCGTGTATCATTATGAACTTTACTCTTGTGCCACTAGGGTGAGTTAGTTCCACCGTTCTGGTCGAACAATGGATGATTCCTTTATGTTTGGTCAACCAATCCATACCCAAAATAATATCTATCCCTTGTGAATCTATCACTATGAGGTTAGCAGTAAATACTACCCCATTAATGTCTAGGTTCACTTTGAGACACACTTGTCTTGTCCTTATTTCTCCACCTGGAGAGTTTACAGCTAGCATATGGTTCATTTGTGTGGTTGCTAGGTCATGCTTCTTAACAAACCCTTGAGCAATGAACGAGTGAGTAGCACCAGAATCAAACAGCAGAGTTGCAAGGTGTAAATTGGCAGGAAACTTACCAACTACCACGTCGGGTGCCTCTTGTGCTTCCTCCATAGTGACGTGGTTCACCCGTCCTCTCATTACATTCTGCTGTTGTGGCGGCGCAGGCTTCTTCTTTGGGTATTTATGAGCATAGTGCCCCACTTCACCACAGCTAAAACATTGCACCCCAATCTTAGATGCCTGGCCTTTGTTGTCTTGGGGTTGGTTTGGGGGTCCTTGCACTGCGGGTCGAGGTGGATATGCGGGGCGAGGCTGCTGCACAAACTGACGTTGCGGCTGTGCTGGTGCTGCGGAAGGCCTGTAGTTTGGGTTGTACCCTCTTGGTGCTGAATAGGGTGCCGCAGCACGGCTCGTCTGCCCCGTAGGTTGCTGCATCATACGTGGGTGGGTGTTGCTCCCTGAGGCTTGATGTGACCACCCGGCCTTCCTCTTATTCTCATTTTCCAGGGCCTTTAGCTTCCTTTCTACCACAAATGCTCTGTCCACCATCTTTGGAAGCTTTCATACTCATTTGAGGACATTGCACACTGCATCTCTGCGGTAATCCCTTCCACGAAACAATCTTGTTTCTGCTCATCAGTCTCTATGTCTCGTGGGGCATAACGGGATAGTTGAGTAAATTTAGTGAGGTATTCCCTCACCGTCATGTTTCCCTGCTGCAGTCCCAAAAACTCCTTCCTCTTGTTTTTGAGTTCACCTCTTGGGATGTAATGGTTGCGGAAGCTACGCTTGAACTCTTCCCAAGTGATGTTCTCAGGGTCATGATGGGCGGCCACGTAGGCGGTCCACCAATTAGCAGCAGGTCCATGCAATTGATGAGAAGCAAACAGCACCCTCTCATACCCTTGGCACTGTATGATCCTCATCTTACTTTCAATGGTCTTCAGCCAATCATCTGCCTCCAGAGGTTCAGCAGCACTTGCAAACTTTGGAGGTTGAGTTCCTAGAAACTCACTCAACCTTGGTTGGCGTGGTGCAGCTTGTGGAGGTGGAACTTGATGCAAGTTGGCCACCACTTGAGTCAAGTTCTGGATGAGCTGATTCTGATTCTCCAGCATTTGGTGGAGGGGATCAACTCCTTCACGGCGACCACCCCGGTCCTGGCCTCCAGAAAGATGAGGGTTGCATGCCTCATCGTTGTTGTTGGCGGGGTTGGCAGCACGTCCTTTTCCTCTTCCGGCCATCTGGCAGAATCAACCAATGTTAATTTGAAAGCATTTAGTATCATCTTACTACTTTCATTTTGTTTGTACTTTGACGTGTTGAGGCTTTGTTATACTTCTACAAGGGTTCATATCTCACACCAAATAGATGCCCTATTATTTCATGTGGGTTCACCCACCAAAGCAAAACAATCTAAAGACGAGGCTGTGGACAATTGCTCATGGCTTCCACAACTCACGTCACACACCAAGCATTAACACACCATTAACTACGTAACGACTCGACTACTCGACATCCTTCTAATTTAAGGGAAAGGCTCTATGCTACTCGTTTTCTTGAGCTGGCTCCTCGGGATCTTCCTCATCATTTCGGCTGCCTTTCTGACTCTGCTTTAGGTGGGGAGGCTGCTGGTGGAGAAGTGCGACGACGCCTGATCGCTCGCCGATCCGGGGAGTCAGGAGTCCATGTATCATTCGCGATGACACACAGTTCATTCCCATCTCCTCTTTCCCTCGCCTTTAAGAAGGCACGCAGCAACGCCTCCGTTTCCTTCAGGGTGTCCCGGACATCCTGAAGCTCTTGTTGACACTCTTGCAGTCGAGTGCTGAGCATAGCAGCATCCTCCAAGCACAAGTCCATGTGCTCATGGGAAGTCCCTTGCTGCACTGGCGGGTACTTGTACTCCGTGGTACCACTCTCACGTTGGAGGACATACATGTACTCAGTTTTGTCCAAGTGGCGACGATAGATGTGACTCTGGTAGGTGATGGCCTCCAGGTGACATCTTTCTCCGCATCGACCTGTGTTGCCCGACAAGCTGGAGAGTGGTGAATCTTAAGCAGCTGATTTTCGTGTATAATCCTCATCTCTGAGCTCCATTCTTCCCTCTTCTCACGGATGGTCCTGGTGGAGTTATAGTGGATAATTAGCTTGCCCGTGTTGCCGGCGGCTTCGAGCATACGCCGAAGACGGCGCAATAAGCCTCCTACTGCCAATCCATAGGAAAGGTACGTCACCGGACGGCTCTCCTCTCTTTCGGCAAGGGCTACTACGGGAACTCTCCCTCCTGTGGATTTGCGAGCGGTGCGAATCATGCGAACCATCTAAAACAAAAAAGAATTTAAAATTAGGTTAGATAAACTCTCAAACAAAAATCCTATTTTGAATGAAAGTTGGGGTAAGATGAAGAAAATGACTCCTTAAATAACACTTTTCAACCCACACCTTGGAAAGTAGTTTTTAAGAAAATAGGGCCCTTAAATACGTCCATTTCTACCTAGGTCCACGTTCCTACGGGCAACCTTGGCTCTGATACAACCTCTGTCACACCCTGTTTTTCTGAAGAACAACCAAGTGAATAACACATGTATGCCAGGATCATTTTCTCATACATGTGATGACAAATAGTGAAGCATCATTTATTACAAGCCAGGTGTCTAATATAATTAAGTCTTACATAGCAAATGTCTCGATGGACAATAATAAGTTCATCACAAGTAAATAAACTAGCAGCGGAATATTATTCTTTAGGGCTCCATCACAGGCGTTGCCCGAGGGTCTCCATGAACCTAGAAACCTTCTTCGGGTCCAAAGTCTTGGTCATTATACACCACCTCATTGTCTTGACCTGAGCAGCAATATAAACCAACAAATATGCAAGGTTGAGTACCAAGGGTACTCAGCAAGTGTGGGAAAATTATATCATGCATGGCTAGAACAAGGAGAGGTTGAACTCATGGTTAAAGCACTATGCAATTAATTCCTATCACCTTAGCTTTTTAAGCACCTACATTACTACATAGATGAAATGGTCCCAAGCTCCCATACCCTCATCATAATCAAATAACCATAACATCATTTCTGATGTTAAGCTTCCCGCTTAACATTCACAACTTCCAAAACCATCAACCCTCTAATCATGAATAAGTCCAAGCCGCTCTTGACCGTGAGCACGGCTGTCATGATAGTTTTGACTCTGCAGAGTTTGTACCACTGTACCCACATGTAGTGATTTCATCCCCCGTTGCCGTGTGGACTAAAAGAACCTCCATTATGCCAGTGGCTACGAACCACATTCACACTTTCCAGGTGTGTAGCCAGGAGATCACTACGAAGCCTTTACAAAGGGATTCCCGACGAGCGTGGGCCCACTGAGGTTTCACCCCTAACAGCATACAAGAGGCTCCAACCCCGCTGCAGTGGCCCCCTCTTGAGCCTTGCGGTTCATATGGTAGTCCAGCTGACACCAATTCCCCGCACCATCCAACACACCCATACTACGCCGGGGATACACCTAATTAATTGGCCAAGCTGCCCCATCTCAGCATGTGGTTGGCACTGTAAAGCCAGGTTACATGCTCCATGAACCGGTCCTTAGGATCCAGGCAAGTACTAAATACAAACCCGAGTCTCGTGCACCCAGCACACAACCAAAACATCCAACTTGCCTTGATCCCTACCTCTACATAACTCATAATATCTCATTCAAGAGTATGGTAATATAAACTGATGATCTTATATCCCAAATATCCCATTCTAAGCATGGCTAAGCATATGCATAATAATAAATGACAAGATAAAATAAATCCCAACCCAAGCTACAAGGAAACAAGGTGATGCAATTCTAGGGAAACTTCCTAGCATGGGTTTCATATTTAACTTGACAATGCAAATAATTCTATCTACACATCCTAGCATAGGATTAAAGTGGTCAAGGACACTTGCCTCCTTCTTGCTGCTCTTGAAATGGGTAGTCCTGGTCTTGGAAAGGAATAATTTGCTCTTGAGCAGGTTCTACATCATACCATCACACATAGCAAAAGAAAAACAACAATCATAAGACATAGTTCACACTTCTACTTCATACAAACCACACATTCACATTTATGAAAGTTCTTCACCATTATATGTGTTGTGGTTACTTTATGTGTGTTGAGTTGTGGCTTGCATGCACTTTTAATCATGTGTATATGATTCCTACTTTTGTGTTCACATTTATACTTACATACTATATATATGAGTTTCCAATAAATTTCTTATATTCAACTACTACACCTTTTCACTACCAAGTATGTATGAAAAGTATTTTTCTTCCCCATATGTGCCTTCATAATTTCTACCAACCCTAAACTGAACTCTTTGAATTTTAGAAACTCCATTTATCATTTACTAGTTGCTATATTTTCAGATTTATACTCCTATGCATAATTGTGTATTTTATTATGAAATTAGTAATACACATCATCTAAACAGAATAGGTTCTGGTCCTAAATAATTTAATAACATATTTTGACCTTTGCCTCTGATGTAAACTATTTCATAATTATTTTCCCTATGTTCAGAGCTATTCTTTACTTAAAAATGTGTCCCTATAACTAATAAATGTGAATAATAAATTAAACAGATTCATTTCAGCCCAAAATCTATTTTTATCTCACTCCAAAGTTTTCTAAGTACTGAGAAAGTTTTTTTTTATTTAATTTTGACAATATGTTTGTCCCACTTTTTAAATTTTAAATACTAGCCACATATTCAATTTCCTAGATTAAATATCAAACAGGGTTAAAAAGGTAAACCCATCCCATAACAGGGTCTATAATATTATTTTCAGAATTTCCAGGGGTCTAGCTACACTTATCAGAGGTGTTTTTCCTAATTTTTATTAAGTCCAGGGGCTAAAACTGATTTTAAAATGAATTTACATGATTTTCTGGAGTTCCACGGGCTAGATCAGAAGTTTCCGGGGCTAGCTCTTATTTCCCGAGAACCCCAGGGGGTAGCACGTAAGATTTCCACTCTTTATAACGCGGGGCTGACGTGGACAGTCCGATTTTAAACCGACGGCCGAGATTATAACATCGAACCGGTACGCGGGGGTTTAAACCCTACCGTGCGATTTAAAATAAACGGCGCACAAGCGGCCACGTCGCTCTGGTCGAGCGCGGGCGGCGCTGCCGGCGGCGCACGGGGGCGGGAAGCGGCGATCTCGCCGGAAACTTTCGGATCCTCGAGAATTCTGCCTAGAACTGTGATCTTATGGCATAGATCGGTAGAGGGGAGGTCGGGGATCTCACCTCGAGGGTTTTCTTGAGCTCGGAGGTCCTGGAAGGTGATCGGCGGTGAGGTCCGAGGCAAAACCACGGTGAAGCTCGTCGGCGCTGTGTTTACACCGCAAGTCACCGAGTTTTCTGCACCTGCAAGATTCCCCGGAGGCGGTGGATCAAGACCAGCGAGTTAGATCGGAGTTTCCGAGCTTAGATCGGCCGGAATTCACCGGATCGCGTGGGAAAAACAGAACGGGGCCAGGGTTTTTATAGACGGGGTGACACGACCCCATTGGTCCTGTCGAGCCAGGATCACGCTGAGGGGTGCTGCGTTGCACAGCACCGTATAAAACACGTCAAAGGTGCAAAGCGGAAGCGGAAGTTTTATTACATAAACAAGTTTATGAACATGTTTACATCAAAATAAGTTCAGTCTACACTCACGGGCGTAGACTAAGCATCAAGTGCACGTTCAGCCCTCGAACGTGTCCTTGCTAGCACACACGCACACTAACTCTGCGGCGTGCACGACTCCCACTCGACGGGGTTCCCCTCCTGGGGTTCCGTCTCCTCTTCGGGAGTCCCTTCCTCATAGAACCCTGCAAAAGCTTCAAACACAAGCAGTGAGCACGAAGGCTCAGCAAGTCTGACCCGTCTCACCTAAACATGGAACTTCTACATGAGGGATGGTGGGTTACATGAGGTAAAAATCATTTGCAAGGACTCGCCTAATTAGTAGAACCTTACTTTCAAGTTTTAGCAGCAGGTTGTGGAGAACCTTACGCTAAGGCACATGAGAGAGCCGCAATCAAACAAGAAACGCATTTCTCTCATGTACTTTTCCCAAAGTTGAAAAGAACTTTAATTAGCTCTAAGCTACAGCATATCATTAACAATCAATGTCCAGCTTTCAATCAGCAACATTTTAACATGTAACTAGCCTGTTCTTTCTACGTCACGGTACAGTGAACAAGTGGTACTCACTGACCGCGAGGGACGGCAATTATAATCGATTTACACCTGCAGGGTTACCCGAACAACCCGTCAGGTACGCCCGTACTCGACGTTGCCTACAACAACCATCACGGACGCCGTACGCGACTACCTTTCACCCGTTAGCCAAATATTGAACCGGTCCCATCGTCCCGAGCAAGAGGTCTCTGCACGCGCATCTCCGTGCCGCCAGCCGATTTACACCTCGAGCTCTCAACCTACCCTCTGAACGACGGGCAATGCCTCAATAACCAGCTACCCGAGTTACATCAGTTTCCCGGTTCCCATATAGCCGGTAGGTCTTCGGTACTGTTCTAGCTTGTTCAACAGGCCCGCACACGGCTCGGTCCTCAATCGACACAAGTGGAGCTACAGCACACAGGCCCCAAAGTCCTGCTGCCCTTACTCTCCGCTCGTTCTCATTTTCTTGCCATGTGTATCATGTGCTATCTCTACCCGAGCAATGTGCCTCTAGCCTATTCTCGCGAGTAGTTCCAACTACTCGACTTGTACCGAATCCTACTCTATCCTAGCAATGCAGTAGCTAACGAGGTTTTCAATCCTAAACCCAACCCATGATTTTCTTGGCTATGCAGTTGGGTTTCCAATCAAGACTCTAATGCACAGAACAAAATTCAAAGATGTGCTCAAAACAATAAACATTTGTAAAAAGGTTAATGCAAACCGGGGCTTGCCTTGCTGCTCTTGGTCGTAGGCTAGCTGCTCCTCCGGAGTTACGAAGTCTAGGACTTCGGGTTCCTCCTCGACCTTAGCGACTACATGATAAGAGCAATATATGTATCAATTTAAATGCATTTGTATTAATTTTGAAGTTGTGAAGTCTATAACCCTTGCTAGACAGACCTAATGTAAAAGTCCCAAAAACGTGTATGAATAAAAACTAAAGTTTGAGTTCATATGTGTGGCAAAGACATGAAAAATGGGACTTGCTAAAACTTTTCTTCATGCAAGGTAATACATGGATGAACATCCAACATGAGGTTCACCTTTTTACTTAAAAGTGTTGGACCAATAAGGAGTTAAATACCTCTTTGCATGTGAGTTTAAAATTCAGATTTGAAAATTCAAAGTTCACACATATGGTGACCCAAAAACTTTGAATTAACACGCAGCCATATAGTTGAGTTTTTAGGGAAAAGGTTATCACCAACTTTTCAATTGTAGGGTGGGCTCAAAAAGGAGTTAAAGAGGAGAATTTGCAAACTTAAACCAAATTCAGATTTAGTCTTGCAAATTCAAACTGAATTTGAAGAATTCAAATTCTAGCTCACCATTTTAAATTTTAGCATTCTGGGGATTGAAAAGATCAGCTTGAACAGATATTTGGGAGGTACATATGGAGTGGGACCGACATGTCATAGAGCTAAAAGAGAAAACTTACTCACTAAGTTTTGCTCTCGGTGGGAAATTTTCCCGAACATCTCGCGAGCGCCACAGAGGAGCTTGCCGTGCCAGCTCCTGCTGCCGGTCTCCACGCGTTGGCGCCCCAGGGTCGGTTCTCACCGCTTCAGCAACGTTATCTCTCCCTCCTCGGACCAAGCCGACAGCAGTTGCTTCCTCTCCTCACGATCAGCAGGGCGCTGTTTTTCCTTCACCGGTGCTGCTCCACTGCCCCTGTCTCCCGGCCAGCCCAGCGCCTCTCCGACAGGCTCAAGAGGTCACAGAGGTGCGCCAGGAGGTACTGATCCTCATCCCGTCGTCCTCTTGCTCTCCCCCGACGCCGGCTCGCCGGAATTCGAGTTTTGGCACCGGCGCACGTATAAAACAGCATGTGTTTAATTCGGGAAATTCTCCCAAACCGATTGATCACACCTCCTACAATTCAAACCACAGCAACTAGATGCCCTAGCGCCCTCCCACGCCAAAAACCAAAGGAAACCGACCCTCCTAGGCCCCGGGCAACGAGAAATCATCGCCGGCGGCCAAAACTGCCATGGTCCACGGTGAGGACTAGGTTGCAGCCACTTCCTGCATGATCTGATCCCCGTTCCATGTTCCTAGAACCATAGGGATGCTGTAGGACATCATAGCTCGCCGGGAGATGCCTTGGACACGCTGGAACGCGTCCATGTCGAGCTCCCGAGCCGCCCCACCGGTGCCGACCCACCTACAGCCATTTTCATGCGGCAAAACCTTGCCCGGCAGCTGCGCCACGTTCCCAGGAGCATGTAGGGCGAAACTGGAGCTAATTTGGTGGAGAAATAGGGGAGAACGAGCCATGCCAAGTTTTCTGCTGGTGTGCACCCGCGGGCTCTGGCGGGAGGTTGAAGAAGCACCTGACCCGTGGGCCCCACGCGCGACTGTGCTGTTCAAAATCAAACAGAGAGTTGTGCAAACTTGTAAAATGCATAACTTGGTGTAGGAAGCTCCAAAAATAGTGAGATAAATTTTGTTGGATTACTTAAGAGAGTACTATCCAGAGTACAACTCAATTTGTATGAAACGAATTATTTAATTCTGGAAAATTCTTGAAGGTTTTCTGAAAAAGAATTATAGAGGGAGTTTGGTTTATCCAAAAATACCCAAATTTTGCCAGAATATTCTTTAGCATATTGTTGACTTTATAGCAAATTTTCAGCTCATTTGAAGATCATTTGAGTAGGAATTTGCTAAAAACAATCTGCTGTGTTCATAAGAGTCCAGAAACATTTTCAGAAAATGTTTCCCACTTCAAAAATCTATTCTGAGCAATCCATAGCTCCAAAAATCATAGGAAACTTTAGGCAAGCTCTCTGGGACATACTTGGAATTGTATTCACTTAGTTGGGCATGAAGATGCAAATTACTACAGAATTAATTCTATTGAGTACAAATGCTTAAGGAATTGTTCTGGGAGAACTACCCAAGTAAAAGGGCTGAATTTTGGACCAGATGACTCTCATGTGATCAAAAACTCACATGTAAATTATAAGCCCAAGATGAGTCCTGGAACTCCCTGTTCTTATTCTCCATACTTATGTATAAGGGAAAAATACATAAGAGGTATGGTGAGAATTATGGAGGACACAATTTGACTCCACATTAGCCGCAATTTGGCAAGCTAAATCCTTAGGTAGTATAGAACCTGCTGTAAAAGTTTTGAGGCCATTGGAGTTCTTGTTCTTCAGTTGCACTCAAATCCTTTCAGCTTATCTATTATGTTCATTAGAGAAAAGGGTTAGTGTATAGCTAAGGGCCTTAAGGTCAAATTAGTTTAATTCTGTTCTTTGCACAACAGAGGCAAACCAAGCCATGCTTGGCTTTTCCACACAACCTCTGTTCTTAAGAAAGTAATTCTATAACTTCTTTCCATTACATCCCATGAAACATATGCATATGCATTTCAATAGGGACCACAACGAAGGGGACTCAAAGGAGTGATTCATCAAAGTGGATCAAGCTCCGGAGAGTCAAGGGTGGATCTGCAAGGATACTAACTGCTTATATACGACTACCCTGCAAAACAGGCAAGCTCCGGTTTGCATTTAACAGCTGTTAAGTTTTTATTTTGTACTCACTTTCGGTCAAGATATGAACTGTGCATTAGGTATAGTGATTGATACTCCTCTTGCATAGCCAAATGACCCATGGAGTATTGGGTAGGTGTCTTTCACCGTGTAGAACTTCCATGCTTAAGTACGGTTCGGTAGAAGTCGAGTGGTGAGATGCTACTCGCAGATTTAGGAACAACAGGGGCATACGGGATTGGTTCGTAATTGAATTAGCAAGTTAAAAGTTGAGACCGGAAGGTTGCAGGAGCAGCAGGACATAGGGGCCTGGGTGCTGTAGACCTGTCCGTGTCGGTCAAGGACCGATCCGTATGCGGCCCTGTTGAACAAGTTTGAGTTGTGTACCGGACTCATGCTGGCTATATGGGACCCAGTAAACCGATGTACCTCGGGAAGCTGTCGTTGGGACTTTTCGGGTCGCCTCAGGCGGACGGCCGGTGTGCAGTATGTGGGGAATATTCTCATGACATCTCACGTCGGAAGGTGCACCATGAGAGTAGCTACTGTACGGGGCGACTTGATCGATTCAATGGGGGTGAAACGGGGGAAAGGCTGCCACGTACGACGTCAGTGATGGTTGTTGTAGGCAACGTCGAGTACGGGCGTACGTGTCGTGTAGTCCGGGTGTTATTGATTCGAATCACCGTCGCTCGCGGAATGGACCGAGCATACTTGTTCTCACAGTCGTGACGTAGTAAGAACTTGCATGAGAAAGGAACTAATCATATTGATATAAAGTATTATACTACTGTTGTATTGGATCTCGAGGAATAGGCTAGTGCAAACTCGATTCTTTTATGCCATGAGCAATTTACATCGGGGGAAAGCGTTTCTTGTTTGATTGTGGACTCCCGATGTAGCGTGCCCAGGGTTACTTAAAATGCTGCAATTAATACCTGAAAGTAAGGATTCACTTTTAGGCGAGTTAATTATGCTTATGCCATCCTATGTTAGGTTCATAACCTCACTTAGAGTTTCATGTCTAGGGTGACGGTTAAGTCTTGCTGAGCGTTATGCTCACGGATGCTATCCGAGTTGTTTTGCAGGTAATTGACTCGCTGATTATGAGAAGGGGTGCCGATGAGACTCGGGAACCTCCGAGTGCTTACTCTAAGAGCATCCTCGCCGCTGCCGATTGTCTTCGTGTTGCTAGTAAGAAACGTCCGCGGGCTGGACCGTTTCTTTGTTGCTAGTTTAGATATGAGTCGTGAGAGTGATAGTCTTCCGCTGTAGTTTACTCTGATATACTTATTTGTAAAACATTCTTGTACGCTTCCGCAGACTATTTATGTAATATGATGTATGTTCATCGACCCGTGTGCTGTTGGGTGCCGCATAACACGGCACCACCCGACGAGGTCCCGTGGGGCCGTCTCAGCGTGGTATCTGAGCCGTTTCACATGGCATCAGAGCCTGTTACACATGGTATCAGAGCCGCGTTGGGAACAGAGCACGGATTGAGCATCATATTATGTCAAAAACTTAGGATACGGTGAGATAACGGTACTAGGCCCACATAAGGACTACTATTACCATAATATGAAGGTGGCAAGCTAACCTATTTGTTATGTCATAAAATCGTGCATCTCGGGACGAGTATGTCTTGGGGGGTGCACGTATGCGCTGTCCACCAGTGCGCACAAGCTGAAGGGTGGAGCCCCACGGGTGGCAGGTAACCCGACCCGCTTTAGTATCCTCTACGACTCTTCATGTCGTTTGGGGTATTCGAGCAACGTCTTCCCAGGCGTGCGTGGTGCAATTTGGGAGACCCCGTCACGTGGTCAGTAACGTGAACACGTAGCTCAAGGCGTGTTTGGCTTGAGAACACCTGGGCGAGTGATGACGGCCGGGTGTACAAACTGTTATGGATACCGGGTTCGGTGTGCAGCCGAACCTGATGATTGAGTGTGTTTTATGTAGGTACTAACCACGAAAAACCTTAGTGCATGTAGAACACGTTTGTGAGTGATCGTTTTAGTGCCATCTAATGATACGTGTATGCCGGTGTAATCCGGTTAGGTTTTTCTTTGGTGAGGCAACGTAGTACCGTCATATGTCTTACGGTGCATCGTCACCGTACTACACTGGATAGTATTCTTACCTATGAAGAAATCATTCATGACTAACTTTCAAACTAAAAATGGATGTGATAAAGCACATATTAGTTACTGAACTTTTCATTTGAACTAAGTTTCAAATAAGAGAATTACTAGGCTTCTTTTGATCTCAAAAACAGAGTGCTCTGTTCTGGCAGAAGTTTTGCCGAACTTTAACAGAGCGTAACTCTGATTAGTTTGACCCAATGGAGGTGTTTCATACGGTTCTGGAAAGTTTATTAGGTGCTCTACAACTTTTCTGTAGAACTCCAGAGCCAAATCCGACACCAACTTGGTTGAACGTCCAGATGAATGCAAACGGTTCAGAAAACAGGGCAGCTGTAAACTTCTCTGGATGTTGCTGTAAATTAGACCCAACAGTCTGTAGGAAAATCTCTAAGGATTTTATGATATACCATTGGAAAGGTTAGGAAATTTGCAACGATTTTGTAGTTCATAGTTTGTTCAGAATTGTACTTCATTTGTATGTAAAACTGTGATGAAAACAGCCACATACAAAGGAGGTGCTGGCAAATTTTAGCCAGAAATTCTGTCAACTTTGAACAATCCTAACTGTTGTTCCACAAATGATCTAGGGGCATGTGAGTACTCGTTGAAAATATACTGAAGTTAACTTTAACTTTGGTATTCAACTTGAGTTATGAAAATGCTAGTAACTGGATCAAATTCTGGGTTAAGTACTGAAAGGTCTGTTTTGTACCGAATGAAGGACTGGATATGTTGGCTTTAGAAAGATGTGTAAACATGAAATTTTGTTATGCTTTCATAAAGTTTTAGCATGTTCATGTTTTTACATACTTTCACATACTGCTGAGATCATGTTTTGACTCCCCTCAAAAAAAAATTATCTTTGTGCAGTATGGTGCGTACTCATTCTCCGAGTAGGGTTGATAGTTCTCGTCAAGAAGATGATGACTCGACTCCACCAGGGGCACCGCCATCAACGGTATGGGCGGATATCATGGCTCAGATGGTCGAGTCAAGTCAAGAGAACACAAGACTACTCCAAGCCTTGGTACAACAGGGGTTACTCCAACACGCGCAACAGGACGTTCCACCTCGAAACGCCTACTTGGATTTCTTGGCGACACAACCGCCAATTTTCACGGAGGCCAATGAACCAGTGGAAGCTGATCAGTGGCTTCGAGTTATGGAGTCCAAGTTTGGAGTGTTTGAGTGCGACGAGTATCAGAAGACATCATTTGCAGCTCAACAGCTCCATGGAGCCGCCGGAAATTGGTGGTTTGCGTATCTCGCCACCGTTCCGGAAGGCCATCAAGTGGAATGGACGGAATTTCGTGAAGCATTCCGTGCTCGTCACATTCCTATGGGTCTTATCAAGGCCCAACAGCAAGAATTCAGGAACTTGAAGCAGGGGGACATGAGTGTCCTTGATTATGTCCGAAGATTCAACCTTCTGGCACAATATGCTCCTGCTTATGCGACGAGCGAAGCTGCAATGTGTGACTACTTTTTCTATGGCTTGAGTGCCATACTAAAAGAGAAGTTAGCTTTGTTCAATCAAGGCAGTTACACCGAGTTGATCAGTGCTGCTCTGCTGCAAGAACAAGCGACACTTGAGTGTCAAGCAGAGAAGAGGGACCGGGAGGATGTGCAAGAAGACACACCAATCGTTCCTCGTAAATACCGTGTGGTGTATCACACACCATCCGAAGAGATATGGCAAGCACCAGGGAGATCAACTCTGTACAGATTTCCTGCTCAAGAATCTTATCTTGAAGCAGCGCCATTGCCGCAGCAACGAATGATACCTGTTGCATCATTGCTGCAGCCAAGTGCCTCAACTTCTCAACCACAAGTCAACGAAGAACCGGGGAAACCTCCGTGTTCTTATTGCCACCGTTTTTGGCATTTTAGGCAGGAATGCCGGGAGAAGTTGGTAAACACCAGACAGCCATCATCATCAGGTGGTATGCCGCCACCTGCTCCAGTCAACATAACAGCATTCCAATCCGGGAGTGTGCAACATCTTGCGATTGAGGATGTCCCGGAGGGAGCACCGGTGTTAGCGGGCATGTTTACTCTCAAGGACGTGCCCGTATTGGTACTTTTTGATTCAGGTGCAACCCACAATTTTATCAGCAAAACATGCGTGGATCAGCACCAATTATCCACCAATACTCCCACGACGAGTTTTCTTATATGTTCACCTGGAGGAAATATCTCTGCCAATCAGATTGTGTCCCGAGCAGCTTTGTGTTTGGGCGGAAAAATATACCCAACATCGCTGATTATGTTGGATAGGCAGAAGATAGACATTATATTGGGGATGTCTTGGTTAAATCATCACGGTGCCGTTCTCAATATCGGTAACCGGACTGTCCAGATTGACTCGCCGATTCACGGACAGCACACGCTGTTTTTAGACAGCGAGGATCCAGATATGGTAGAGGCCTACCACACGGAAGCGCTGAAGCTTGAAGATATTCCGGTGGTACGTGATTATCCCGACGTATTTCCCGATGACTTACCGGGCATGCCGCCCGAACGGGACGTCGAGTTCAAAATTGAACTGGCGCCGGGAACGACGCCTATTTCACGAAGGCCTTACAAGATGGCACCTAACGAGCTAGCAGAGTTGAAAGAGCAACTGAATGAACTTATGAGCAAGGGTTTCATACGACCAAGTTCTTCACCTTGGGGTTGCTCAGCGCTGTTCGTTAAGAAGAAGGACGAAACACTACGGCTATGTGTTGATTACCGTCCTCTCAATGCTGTCAGAATAAAGAACAAGTATCCTTTGCCCCGCATTGACATCCTGTTTGATCAACTTGTGGGTGCAAAGGTATTTTCGAAGATGGATCTTCGGTCGGGCTATCATCAAATCAAGATCCGGCCGGAGGACATACCGAAGACAGCTTTCTCGACGAGATACGGACTCTACGAGTATCTCGTCATGTCATTTGGATTAACCAACGCTCCGGCACACTTCATGTACTTGATGAATTCTGTGTTCATGCCGGAGTTAGACAAGTTCGTCGTGGTATTCATCGACGACATATTGGTTTACTCCAAATCTGAAGAAGAGCATGCTGAACATCTGCGCATTGTGCTACAACGGTTGCGGGAGCACCAGTTATATGCCAAGTTCAGCAAGTGCGAGTTCTGGATCGATCAAGTGCCTTTCCTAGGCCATATTATTTCAGCAGAAGGTATCGCCGTAGACCCAAGCAAGATTGAACAAGTGCTGAAGTGGGAATCTCCCAAATCAGTCCACGAGGTCCGAAGTTTCCTAGGTTTAGCAGGATTTTATCGGAGGTTTATTCTGAGCTTCTCAAAGATTGCTAAACCAATGACGGAGCTACTGAAGAAGGGCACTAAATACATGTGGAATGCAGCATGTGAATCTGCATTCAAGGCGTTGGTGAAACATCTCACCACAGCTCCAGTTCTTGCTCAGCCAGACACGACGAAGCCATTTGATGTATACTGTGATGCATCCGGCATCGGTCTCGGCTGCGTTCTAATGCAAGAAGGGCGTGTAGTCGCCTATGGGTCTCGTCAACTGCGAAACCACGAGCAGCATTATCCAACTCACGATCTTGAGCTTGCTGCAGTGGTGGTGGCATTGAAGATGTGGAGGAATTACCTACTGGGTAATCTTGTTCACCTCTACACCGACCATAAGAGCCTGAAGTACATCTTCACGCAGAAGGAGCTGAATATGAGACAACAGAGATGGTTGGAGCTCATAAAAGATTATGAAATTGAGATCCACTATCACCCGGGAAAAGCCAACGTGGTTGCCGACGCGTTTAGTCGGAAATTCCACGTTCACAACTTAGCGGTTGCTGAGTTGGGAGATGAAGAACCCAGCCTCCGTGTCATTCCGTATGGCGCACTTTATAATCTCGCGCTCATTCCAACAATCCGTGAAGAGATTGTTGAGGCTCAAAGAAGAGACAGAGGTATGTCTCACATACGGAGAAGACTAGACAACGGAGAGGTGAAATGTTTCCGGAAGGATGTGAACGGTACAATATGGTTTAACAACCGTATAGTGGTACCGCGCAATATGAAACTCCGGAAGAAGATCTTGGATGAAGCCCACCTGTCAAAGTTTTCCATTCATCCCGGAAGTAACAAGATGTACCAAGATTTGAAACAGAAATTTTGGTGGACGAGGATGAAGAGGGAGATTGCTAAATACGTATCCGAGTGTGATACGTGTAGACGGGTCAAGGCTGATCATATGCGGAAAGCCGGACCGCTACAACCTTTGAAGATACCGGCATGGAAATGGGAGGATGTGAGTATGGACTTCATCGTTGGATTACCGCTCACATCCAAGAAGCATGACTCGATATGGGTGATCGTCGACCGGTTGACGAAATCAGCTCATTTCATACCGGTAAACACTCATTATTGAGCAAGGCAATATGCGGAGTTATTCATCTCCAGAATTATATGTTCACATGGTGTCCCGAAGACCATCATCTCAGATCGAGGTGCGTTGTTCGTTGCTCGGTTTTGGGAGCAGCTGCATGCCTCGTTGGGCACCAAGCTAATTAGAAGCTCCGCATATCACCCTCAAACTGATGGACAAACTGAGAGGGTGAATCAAGTACTTGAGGATATGTTGAGAGCGTGTGCCATCCACCACGGTAGGAATTGGGACGATCACCTACCACTGGCGGAGTTTTCATACAACAACGGTTATCAAGCGAGTATTAAAATGGCACCGTATGAAGCTCTCTATGGCCGGAAGTGTCGCACACCACTGAATTGGTGTGAGTCCGGCGAAAGAGTTCTGTTTGGGATTGATCTTGTCAACGAAGCCGAAGACCGAGTTCGGTTGATACAAGAGAACTTAAAGGCTGCACAATCCCGACAGAAGAGCTACGCGGATCAGAGGCGTAGGCCATTACATTTTGACATCGGAGAACATGTTTATCTTCGTGTATCCCCGATGAAGGGAATTCACCGGTTCGGTGTAAAGGGGAAGCTCGCTCCCCGTTTTATTGGTCCTTTTGCTATCACGGAGAAGTGCGGACCCGTAGCCTACCGGCTGGAGTTACCGACAAGTCTAGCGGGTGTTCATGATGTATTTCATGTTTCACAGCTGCGGAAGTGCCTCAAATTCACCGCTGCTATTCGCACTGAGGACGTCGACGAATTGAAACCGGACCTGACCTACACCGAGCGACCGGTTCAGATTTTGGATGAAAAGACCCGGGTAACCCGGAACCGGACGATCAGATTCTTCAAGGTGCTGTGGAGTAATCACACCGCGGAAGAGGCGACGTGGGAAAGTGAAGATTATATCCGCACCAACTACCCAGAACTTTTATCTTTGTACAGTTTGTAATTACCTCTCCCGTCTCGTTCCTCTTTTGTAATCTCGGGACGAGATTCTTTTAAGGGGGAGGAATGTAAAAGTCCCAAAAACGTGTATGAATAAAAACTAAAGTTTGAGTTCATATGTGTGGCAAAGACATGAAAAATGGGACTTGCTAAAACTTTTCTTCATGCAAGGTAATACATGGATGAACATCCAACATGAGGTTCACCTTTTTACTTAAAAGTGTTGGACCAATAAGGAGTTAAATACCTCTTTGCATGTGAGTTTAAAATTCAGATTTGAAAATTCAAAGTTCACACATATGGTGACCCAAAAACTTTGAATTAACACGCAGCCATATAGTTGAGTTTTTAGGGAAAAGGTTATCACCAACTTTTCAATTTTAGGGTGGGCTCAAAAAGGAGTTAAAGTGGAGAATTTGCAAACTTAAACCAAATTCAGATTTAGTCTTGCAAATTCAAACTGAATTTGAAGAATTCAAATTCTAGCTCACCTTTTTAAATTTTAGCATTCTGGGGATTGAAAAGATCAGCTTGAACAGATATTTGGGAGGTACATATGGAGTGGGACCCACATGTCATAGAGCTAAAAGAGGAAACTTACTCACTAAGTTTTGCTCTCGGTGGGAAATTTTCCCGAACATCTCGCGAGCGCCACAGAGGAGCTTGCCGTGCCAGCTCCTGCTGCTGGTCTCCACGCGTTGGCGCCCCAGGGTCGGTTCTCACCGCTTCAGCAACGTTATCTCTCCCTCCTCGGACCAAGCCGACAGCAGTTGCTTCCTCTCCTCACGATCAGCAGGGCGCTGTTTTTCCTTCACCGGTGCTGCTCCACTGCCCCTGTCTCCCGGCCAGCCCAGCGCCTCTCCGACAGGCTCAAGAGGTCACAGAGGTGCGCCAGGAGGTACTGATCCTCATCCCGTCGTCCTCTTGCTCTCCCCCGACGCCGGCTCGCCGGAATTCGAGTTTTGGCACCGGCGCACGTATAAAACAGCATGTGTTTAATTCGGGAAATTCTCCCAAACCGATTGATCACACCTCCTACAATTCAAACCAAAGCAACTAGATGCCCTAGCGCCCTCCCAAGCCGAAAACCAAAGGAAACCGACCCTCCTAGGCCCCGGGCGACGAGAAATCATCGCCGGCGGCCAAAACTGCCATGGTCCACGGTGAGGACTAGGTTGCAGCCACTTCCTGCATGATCTGATCCCCGTTCCATGTTCCTAGAACCATAGGGATGCTGTAGGACATCATAGCTCGCCGGGAGATGCCTTGGACACGCTGGAACGCGTCCATGTCGAGCTCCCGAGCCGCCCCACCGGTGCCGACCCACCTACAGCCATTTTCATGCGGGGAAACCTCGCCCGGCAGCTGCGCCACGTTCCCAGGAGCATGTAGGGCGAAACCGGAGCTCATTTATTGGAGAAATGGGGGAGAACGAGCCATGCCAAGTTTTCTGCTGGTGTGCACCCGCGGGCTCTGGCGGGAGGTTGAAGAAGCACCTGACCCATGGGCCCCACGCGCGACTGTGCTGTTTAAAATCAAACAGAGAGTTGTGCAAACTTGTAAAATGCATAACTTGGTGTAGGAAGCTCCAAAAATAGTGAGATAAATTTTGTTGGATTACTTTAAGAGAGTACTATCCAGAGGTACAACTCAATTTGTATGAAACGAATTATTTAATTCCGGAAAATTCATGGAAGGTTTTCTGAAAAAGAATTATAGAGGGAGTTTCGTTTATCCAAAAATACCCAAATTTTGCCAGAATATTCTTTAGCATATTGTTGACCTTATAGCAAATTTTCAGCTCATTTGAAGATCATTTGAGTAGGAATTTGCTAAAAACAATCTGCTGTGTTCATAAGAGTCCAGAAACATTTTCAGAAAATGTTTCCCACTTCAAAAATCTGTTCTGAGCAATCCATAGCTCCAAAAATCATAGGAAAATTTAGGCAAGCTCTCTGGGACATACTTGGAATTGTATTCACTTAGTTGGGCATGAAGATGCACATTACTACAGAATTAATTCTATTGAGTACAAATGCTTAAGGAATTGTTCTGGGAGAACTACCCAAGTAAAAGGGCTGAATTTTGGACCAGATGACTCTCATGTGATCAAAAACTCACATGTAAATTATCAGCCCAAGATGAGTCCTGGAACTCCCTGTTCTTATTCTCCATACTTATGTATAAGGGAAAAATACATAAGAGGTATGGTGAGAATTATGGAGGACACAATTTGACTCCACATTAGCTGCAATTTGGCAAGCTAAATCCTTAGGTAGTATAGAACCTGCTGTAAAAGTTTTGAGGCCATTGGAGTTCTTGTTCTTCAGTTGCACTCAAATCCTTTCAGCTTATCTATTATGTTCATTAGAGAAAAGGGTTAGTGTATAGCTAAGGGCCTTAAGGTCAAATTAGTTTAATTCTGTTCTTTGCACAACAGAGGCAAACCAAGCCATGCTTGGCTTTTCCACACAACCTCTGTTCTTAAGAAAGTAATTCTATAACTTCTTTCCATTACATCCCATGAAACATATGCATATGCATTTCAATAGGGACCACAACGAAGGGGACTCAAAGGAGTGATTCATCAAAGTGGATCAAGCTCCGGAGAGTCAAGGGTGGATCTGCAAGGATACTAACTGCTTATATACGACTACCCTGCAAAACAGGCAAGCTCCGGTTTGCATTTAAGAGCTGTTAAGTTTTTATTTTGTACTCACTTTCGGTCAAGATATGAACTGTGCATTAGGTATAGTGATTGATACTCCTCTTGCATAGCCAAATGACCCATGGAGTATTGGGTAGGTGTCTTTCACCGTGTAGAACTGCCATGCTTAAGTACGGTTCGGTAGAAGTCAAGTGGTGAGATGCTACTCGCAGATTTAGGAACAACAGGGGCATACGGGATTGGTTCGTAATTGAATTAGCAAGTTAAAAGTTGAGACCGGAAGGTTGCAGGAGCAGCAGGACATAGGGGCCTGGGTGCTGTAGACCTGTCCGTGTCGGTCAAGGACCGATCCGTATGCGGCCCTGTTGAACAAGTTTGAGTTGTGTACCGGACTCATGCTGGCTATATGGGACCCAGTAAACCGATGTACCTCGGGAAGCTGTCGTTGGGACTTTTCGGGTCGCCTCAGGCGGACGGCCGGTGTGCAGTATGTGGGGAATATTCTCATGACATCTCACATCGGAAGGTGCACCATGAGAGTAGCTACTGTACGGGGCGACTTGATCGATTCAGCGGGGGTGAAACGGGGGAAAGGCTGCCACGTACGACGTCAGCGATGGTTGTTGTAGGCAACGTCGACTACGGGCGTACGTGTCGTGTAGTCCGGGTGTTATTGATTCGAATCACCGTCGCTCGTGGAATGGACCGAGCATACTTGTTCTCACAGTCGTGACATAGTAAGAACTTGCATGAGAAAGGAACTAATCATATTGATGTGAAGTATTATACTACTGTTGTATTGGATCTCGAGAAATAGGCTAGTGCAAACTTGATTCTTTTATGCCATGAGCAATTTACATCGGGGGAAAGCGTTTCTTGTTTGATTGTGGACTCCCGATGTAGCGTGCCCAGGGTTACTTAAAATGCTGCAATTGATACCTGAAAGTAAGGATTCACTTTTAGGCGAGTTAATTATGCTTATGCCATCCTATGTTAGGTTCATAACCTCACTTAGAGTTTCATGTCTAGGGTGACGGTTAAGTATTGCTGAGCGTTATGCTCACGGATGCTATCCGAGTTGTTTTGCAGGTAATTGACTCGCTGATTATGAGAAGGGGTGCCGATGAGACTCGGGAACCTCCGAGTGCTTACTCTAAGAGCATCCTCGCCGCTGCCGATTGTCTTCGTGTTGCTAGTAAGAAACGTCCGCGGGCTGGACCGTTTCTTTGTTGCTAGTTTAGATATGAGTCGTGAGAGTGATAGTCTTCCGCTGTAGTTTACTCTGATATACTTATTTGTAAAACATTCTTGTATGCTTCCGCAAACTATTTATGTAATATGATGTATGTTCATCGACCCGTGTGCTGTTGGGTGCCGCATAACACGGCACCACCCGACGAGGTCCCGTGGGGCCGTCTCAGCGTGGTATCTGAGCCGTTTCACATGGCATCAGAGCCTGTTACACCTAAGGACTGTGAAACTTTTACTGTGGCTTGGTTACAACCTAAACAGAGACTTGGTCAAGTTTTAATCGCAGCAAAGCTCATTTGAGCCCTCCACAATTAATTATGTCCTTGACCTTAATTGGAACTCTTAGGGTGTTCTAGGAATTTTCATGAAACAAACTATGACTTTCTGAAAACTAGATTTTTAGAGGGTTCTAATGGAGTTGGTCTCACTTAATTTGGAAGTCTCTAACTAAAGATATGAGCTAAAAAATTTCAGAGAAAATTCTGAAAATGTTTCTGAACATTTTCTATTTTCTCTGGAACAGTTTCACTAATCACACCATTAGGTGGATTAAATGAGATCAAATGGATCTGAAATTTTTATGGTTGTTCAAGGATATTTTGGTGAACATCTCAGCAAAATTTCAGGATTTTCCTCCAAAGGATTCTCCAGTTAAAATTCCTAACAGTTTAAACTTTGAGGAATTAATTCTGTGGAAATAAGGAATTACTCAGAGAGCTGAATCCAGCAAAATTTGGTTCACTCAATTTGGAGCTTTCTAGCCAAAGTTATAAGGCTTTGAAGTTTGAACTGAAACTGAAATTCGGGAAAAAGTTTAAACTCTGGCTTGTGGGCCCCGCACACAGTGCGTCGTCTCCCTCCTCGCGCCAACTGCGCGGCGGCGGCGATCTCCGGCGACCCTCGCCAGAACTGAGTTCCCGGCCACCCCCCGACCCGAAACTCGCCGCCTGCCCTTTTACTGAACCCCTGGACTCGCTGGTGGGGTCGCCGGCCGCCGGCGATGACCGGAAACCCGTGCGCACCGGTGACAGCACCTGCTAGGGTTCCGGTGAGGTCGGTCCCGCTCTCCCGTGCACCAAATCGACCGGGAATCGGTCGGAGAGCATCAGTAGAGCATGGGAAACACGAACCAGGGCTGGGTGGAAGCTAGAAATACCGGCAACTAGGCTCTCGACGGTGAGCCGAGGTGTTCAGCCATGGCGGCGGGGAAAACGGCCATATCATGGCCGATTCTCGACGGTTTCCTCTGATTCCAGTTCGGGCATGGGCGCTATAGCGCGTAGACGCTACTAGTGAACGAGCTTGCCCAACCCTCGTGTGTGGAGCACGAATTTCACCCGAAAGTGAGCTCGGTGCTTATGAACTGATCACGAGTAAACTTGGAAATTCTCGGCCGAGGTTTGATCAATCTCCAAACGTCTTTCGGCTACTCCATCTACATACAATCACGCACCTTTCTTGTGTAGAGAAGAGGACGTGACAGCGGCTGGTTTGTGCTGTCCACGAGAGCCCGATCGGCGGCGATGTTCGGCTCGCCGGAGAAATGGCTCTTACAGCTCGAGGACGCTTGCTCACTGGCAACACGGGGTCTAGGAGGTTGCTCAGGATCTCTTGGTGCCGTTTTGCTGTGGAGGAGGCGGTGCTCGCGAGTGATCGGGCTTGATCAAACGTGAGCTCGGGCGGCGGCGATGGCAGTGGAAGAACAGGTCGTGCACGTCGGCAGCTCGGGGAATGGGCGACTGAAGCACGCCGGGGAGGAAATAAGTAGCCCGGCGACTGGTCTCCGGCTTGGGGCGCGCAGCAGGAGCTGGCGTCGGCTGCCCCCCTCGGTGGCGCGCGCACACTGCACCCGGGAATCGATTGAGCTGTGTTTCAGTCGGTTTGTGTTGAAGTAGAGGCTGACATGTGGGTCCCACCCCCCATTTTAACCTCTGAAATTTACTCCTAATCACTGTTGTAAACAGTGAACCCCATACTACCCTTGGCAATTCAAATTATTCACCCATGAGCCATTTGAATTGATCCAAGTTCAAATGAGGTTTGGTTTGAATGAATTTCAGCACAAGTTCAGTTTGAAATTCAAATAAAGTTTGAATTTCTCCCCCTTAGCTCATGTCAAGATCAACTCCAAATGGAGTGAAAATTGGTGTGTGAGCTCACAAAAATATGCTGAGTAAGAATATGCCTTCCACTTTTAAATTCATGGGATAAAAACAATTTGAATTTGAATATGGTTTCAAACTGCCCTCTTCCTAACTATACCCAAACTGACCTCAAAAAGGTTTTGAATTTGGGTGAAACTTGGCATGGACATCCTTAGCAAAGTGTAGGAGTTTTCATATGTCCAGCCCATCTATATCACATGTGGGAAATACCACTTTTGCAATGTGTAAGTTTGTTCTCTAATGAGCATGTTGATAATTGTTACTTGCTCTTCATTTGTGTTCATCATTCTTCCTCAAATGAGGTGTGTGGTGTGGTGATGAACACTGCAAATGTGTGTCAAAAACTGAGGCCCTTACATTCCTCCCCCCTTAAAAGAATCTCGTCCTGAGATTATAAGGTGAAAATGAGAGAGAGGACGGTGGAAAATTACCGGATATGCGACGTGAAAAAGTCGGGGTAGTTAGTGCGAAGGAATTCTTTGCTCTCCCATGTCGCTTCGTCCATGGAGTGATTACTCCATAGAACCTTGTAGAACCACAACGTACGGTTGCGTGTGGTTCGGGCCTTTTCATCAATAATCTGCACCGGTTCCTCCCGATAGGTGAGATCCGGTTGCAGTTCTTCAATGTCTTCCAGCTGAACGGTAGTTGATAGCTTGAGACATTTCCTCAGCTGGGAAACGTGAAAGACGTCGTGCACACCGGAAAGTGCTTCTGGTAACTTCAGCCGGTATGCCACTGATCCACATCTTTCGGTAATCTGAAATGGACCGATGAATCGGGGTGCCAACTTTCCTCTCAACCCAAATCTGTTTACGCCCTTCATTGGAGACACCCGTAGATATACGTGATCTCCAACTTCGAATTGTAATGGGCGCCTTCTCCGGTCCGCATACTGTTTCTGTCGGGATTGAGCGGCTTTTAGGTTCGCTTGAATTAATCAAACCTTTTCTTCCGCGTTGTTGACAAGGTCAATCCCGAAGATAACCCTTTCGCCAGACTCACACCAGTTCAATGGTGTGCGGCATTTTCTTCCGTATAGCGCCTCGTAGGGCGCCATCTTGATGCTGGCTTGGTACCCATTGTTGTACGAGAACTCGGCTAACGGCAAGTGATCATCCCAATTCTTGCCGTGGTTGATAGCGCAAGCTCGTAGCATGTATTCTAGGATTTGATTTACCCGCTCCGTTTGCCCATCCGTCTGCGGGTGGTAGGCTGAACTACGGATCAGCTTCGTCCCCAAGGCAGCGTGCAGCTGCTCCCAAAAACGGGACACAAATAAAGTGCCCCGATCCGAAATGATAGTACGGGGTACACCGTACAAGCATAGGATCCGTGAGATGTACAGTTCAGCGTACTTCTTGGCGTTGTAGTTGGTGTTCACCGGGATGAAATGGGCAACTTTGGTGAGCCGATCGACGATCACCCACACAGAATCATGTTTCTGCAAGGTGGTGGGTAAACCGATGATGAAGTCCATGCTCACGTCCTCCCACTTCCAGGCAGGAATGCCCAGTGGTTGTAGCAGTCCCGGATTCCGCATATGATATGCCTTCACTCTTCGACATGTATCACACTCGGACACATATTTTGCAACCTCGCGCTTCATCCGTGTCCACCAAAACTTTCTTCTGAGTTCTTGATATATTTTGTTGCTGCCGGGGTGAATAGAAAACTTTGATAAGTGAGCCTCATCAAAGATCTTCTTCCGTAGTTCTGGGTTTCGGGGTACGACAATCCGGTCTTTGAACCATAGGACGCCGTCTCCGTCCTTCCGGAAACATTTCAACTCCCCACTGCCTATACGTCTCCGCAAATGTGACATGCCCTTGTCATTTTTCTGGGCTGCCGCTATCTCTTCACGGATGGTGGGGATCAAAGCTAGGTTGTAGAGAGCTCCGTGTGGAATCACATGGAGTGGTGGTTCGCTCTCTTCCAACGGTGTGATGGTTAGATTATTGACGTGTGACTTGCGGCTCAGCGCATCTGCCACAACGTTTGCCTTGCCCGGATGATAATGGATCTCTATCTCGTAATCCTTTATCAGTTCTAACCATCTTCGTTGCCTCATGTTCAGCTCCTTCTGAGTGAATATGTACTTGAGGCTTTTGTGGTCGGTATATAAGTGTACGAGGTTACCGAGTAGGTAGTGCCTCCACATCTTCAGTGCAAGTACCACGGCAGCGAGCTCCAAGTCGTGAGTTGGATAATTTTCCTCATGGTTCCTAAACTGCCGTGATCCATACGCGACCACCCTTCGGTCTTGCATCAGCACACACCCAAGCCCAATGCCGGATGCATCGCGGTACACATCGAACGGTTTTGTTGTGTCTGGCTGCGCCAAAACCGGTGCTGATGTCAGGTGCTTGACTAAAGCCTTGAATGCTGCTTCACATGCTGGACTCCAAACATATTTGGTAGCCTTCTTCAGCAGCTCTGTCATTGGCTTGGCAATCTTCGAGAAGATCGGAATGAACCTCCGATAATATCCCGCGAGTCCGAGGAAACTCCGTACCTCATGAACAGTCCTCGGGGATTTCCAATTCAGCACTTGCGTGATCTTGCTCGGGTCCACAGCGATACCCTACGCTGAGATGATATGCCCGAGGAAAGGCACTTGCGATATCCAAAACTCGCATTTGCTGAATTTTGCGTATAACTTGTGATCCCGCAGCCGTTGCAAGACTATACGCAGATGTTTCTTGTGATCTTCCTCCGACTTGGAATATACCAGGATGTCATCGATGAAGACCACGACAAACTTGTCCAGCTCCGGCATGAACACCGAGTTCATTAAGTACATGAAGTGAGCTGGAGCATTGGTGAGGCCGAAGGACATGACCAGGTATTCATAAAGTCCGTACCTCGTCGAGAAAGCCGTCTTCGGAATGTCCTCAGCCCTTATCTTAATCTGATGGTACCCGGATCTTAAATCCATCTTGGAAAAGATCTTTGCTTCGACCAACTGATCAAACAACATGTCGATCCGTGGCAACGGGTACTTGTTCTTGATGGTTACGGCATTTAATGGACGGTATTCCACGCAAAGCCACAACGTCTCATCCTTCTTTTTGACAAATAATGCCGAACAGCCCCATGGGGAGGAGCTCGGCCTAATAAAACCCTTCTCCAGAAGGTCCGTGAGCTGAGTCTTCAGTTCAGCCAACTCCTTGGGCGCCATCTTGTACGGCCTTCGGGATATTGGCATGGTTCCTGGTGCGAGTTCAATCTTGAACTCCACCTCTCTATCGGGTGGCATTCCCGGTAAATCATCCGGGAATACATCAGGGAACTCTCGGACCACTGGAATGTCTTCCAATCTGATAGTTGTGGACTGATAGACACTTGCAAGTTTTATTTCTGGACTGTCCAGAAATAATGAGTGAGAATCGTGCACCTCTGAGTTTAAGTGTACGACTCGAAGGACGGTGTCTAAAACAGCGCCGTGGCGGGTTAACCACGACATCCCTAGGATGACATCGACCTTCTGTCCCTCTAAGATAATGAGAGACGTGGGGTACACTCTACCCGCTAAGCATAATGGTGCTTTGGAGACCATTACGCTTGCTGAAATGTTCCCACCCGGTGAACAAATTAAATATGGACTATCGGTGGGTAGTATTGGCAAACTGTGTTTAGCAATGAAAGCTTGGCTAATAAAATTATGCGTGGCGCCTGAATCAAACAGTACTATAGCGGGATGCTGGTGGAGTTGGAACATACCCGCAAGGATTGGCTCGCCCTCCGGCACGTCCTCAATGGCAAGTTGGTGGACAGTGCCGGGCTTAGGGTTTGCCCGCCGCGCATTAGTAGGGTTCCGGGGTTGATTCCTCCCCGGAAACTGTGGTGCCACTCCGCCGCCTTGCCTCTCCGGGCAACTGCTCGTGAAGTGTCCTAGACGACCACACTTGTAACATGTGGCCGCTGCTGGTGGAGTACTTGGTGGACGAAAGCCCGGCATGCGTTGCTGAGGTGCAAACGCACGCGGCATCGCCCGTTGCTGCTGTTGTGGTTGCGGTGGTGCTGGCAGTGCCGGCCGGAATGCCGGTGAAGAGTACGGCCGACTGCGGAACGGCATCGACCGCTGTGGTGGCTGCCAGAGTGGACCTGATGGTGGGCGATTCACCATCCGAAACTTCTGAGAAGGACCGCCTCCTTCTCCGCTGCTCTGCGGCGCGCTTCGCTTTCGCTCTGCCGCCGCCAACTCCTTGCCGGAGTCCTCCTGAACAATCGCAGCATCAATGATGTCGTTGAGGCTGCCTCGATTGAACATCGCCAACTTGTCCTTCAGGAGCGGGTTAAGCCCCTGGTAAAAATGGTCTCGCCGCTTCTCGTCTGTATCCGCGTGATACGACGCGTAGAGCGCGAGATCGTTGAACGCTCTGGAGTATTCCAGCGCGTTACGTCTCCCTTGTTGCAGGTGTAGGAACTCCTGCGTCTTCCTCTTCATCAGACCTGGCGGTATATGATAGGCCCTGAAGGCCGTCCGGAACTCCGCCCAGGTCATCACTCGGTCGGTGGGCTGTGAAGCACAGAAGTTGGCCCACCACGCGCTCGCGGATCCTTGGAGCTGCTGGACAGCGAACTGAGTCTTGCGCTGCTCGCTGATTTGGAGCAGCATGAACTTCATCTCTATGGCGCGGAGCCAGTTATCCGCGTCAAGTGGTTCATCCGCCCTTGAGAATACAGGGGGATGAGTCGCCAGGAAGTCGGAGTAGGAGCTCTGTTGGCGCTCCTCACGATCTTGACGTCTCTCTGGGCGAGACGTATTGGCGAAGAGAGTCTGCAGCAACTCTGTGTGCTGCTGATGCGAGCCCGCCATTGCCGCGACAATGTCGGCCAATGTAACCATTGGTAGTGGTGGTGGCGGTGTTTGCTGTTGCTGTTGCTGCTGCTGTCCCGAGGAGTCCTCGGGAGGTGGTTGGGAGGTCTCTCCCCCTTGACTGGTACCCCCAACGTCAGGGTTGGCACGAGTACGCGTCATTCTGAAATTCAAAACAGCAGCAATTAGCACATGTCTTACTTAAAATTCCATATGCAACAGTAGGTATTGAAGTGACACATGATTAATTTGCACAACATTCACATATATTGATAAAGCATAAACTTTATACAAGATACATTATTCTCGGATCTCCGAGAAGTCGTGCTCATGTCGTCACTACCTATACATACGCTACTGTCTACACGACATGTCACCGATTACAAAAGTTGGGTTACGCTACCCTAGCTGCCCTACTTGGCAACCGTAACCCCCTACTCGGAGTAGAACTCGACCTCCTGTGGGTCGTCCTCCTCCGGTACCTCTGCTGGTGGCTCGGGGTCTACCACCTCTTCTCCCATTCCAGGTTCTCCCATGGCTGGAAGACCCAAGACTACCGTTACGCCCAATACCGGGGGCACGAGGTCCAACAAGGCATGCACCTCGTCCATAGCTTGGTTGTAGTCCTCTTCCCAGCCTTGGCCTTCCTCGATAGCGTCGTCCCGCTCCTGAGCAAGGTCCTCATTCTGCTGGGTTAGGGTCTGCACCAGCTCTTGCAACGCCGCGATGTCAACACGGCTCTTCTTCTTTGCCTTCTTCAGACGACGCAACAGATTGTGTTGTTCATTCAGTCGCTTTATCGTCGGAAGGAGCACATTGCGGAGTGCGCTGTCAGCACTCTCGAAATGATCTCCACGGCTTGTGCTCTCCTTGAGCTTGGTGGCGAGATGCTCCGTATGAACAGCTTGGCTGTCCATCACAGCGTTTCCCGCCCTCATTTGGAGGCTGAGATTTGCCTCCGCGGGGTTGTACCTTGGGCAACTCGGGTCTGTTGCCTCCAGGTACCTCTCTTCCCACACATGCTGAGCTCGTCCCTCCACCGGAACGAGTGCGTATGGTGTGCCCTCCATAGCCTGCACGTGCAGTTGGCAGAAACGTGACATAGTGTCGCGGGCTGCCACTTGCCACATCCCTTCCGGTTGTCTTCCCCTCACCGTGACGGTGAATGGCACCCAACCGGGTGGCGTAGGTCCTGCAGGAACTTCGACATGTATTGTCCACGTCTTGTTCCCCTCTTCGCCTTCTTCCTTGGCGAAGTATTGCGGCATCTGGTTGTACCCGAAATATTGGAGCATTTGCCACAATGCTTCCGGGTAGCCGCTACGGTCAGAACAGTGGGAAGCCACCCACCCGTTCTCCAACTGTTTATCTGCTGCCATCTGTAAAAATATATTTGAGAATTGTCAAATATTTATTTAAACAGTAAACCCCTGAGTTATAACATAAAACATGTCATTGAACTCATAAAACTTGGAAACATAGTTCAAATTTTAAACAAATTTGACTGTTGATCTGCTGTTCCCATGACAGCCTTGACCAGTTTCCATATCAACCTGATTTAGGCCATGTTAAAGGCAAACCAATTCTGGAGCTCAACATCAAAGTTAAAGTTAACTTCAATAGCTTTCCAGAAAGTATTTGGTTGGCCTAAGATCTGTCCTGGTTCAAAAGTTATGAGATGTCAAAGTTAACAGAATTTCTGGAATCAATTGGACAGCACCTCCCTGCTTTAGGTACTGAATTGATCCAAGAATCCCAGTTAATTCTGTTCCCAATCTGACAAAACTTTCTGTTACAAAGTCGTAACCCATCTCATAAGATTTCCAGAAGTACCTCATTTCCTATTTTTGCACACCGAGCCCGGAATCCATACAGTTCGTACACCCGGCCGTCACCACTCGCCCGGATGTTCTCAAGCCAAACACGCCTTGAGTTACGTGTTCACGTTTCAGACCACGTGACGGGGTCTCCCATGTTGCACCACGCACGCCAGGGACAGACGTTGCTCGAATACCCCAAACGACATGAAGAGTCGTAGAGGATACTAAAGCGGGTCGGGTTACCTGCCACCCGTGGGGCTCCACCCTTCAGCTTGTGCGCACTGGTGGACAGCGCTTACGTGCACCCCCCAAGACATGAACGTCCCGAGATGCACGATTTTCCGACATAACAAATAGGTTAATATGCCACTTTCTATATGCTAATAACATCCTTATAAGGGCTACTAACTCGTTCCTCACAGGATTTTTGAAAAAGAAGACCTTTGTACTGTGTTAAACCTCAAGCGAGCTCTGATACCAACGCTGACACGACCCCATTGGTCCTGTTGAGCCAGGATCACGCTGAGGGGTGCTGCGTTGCACAGCACCATATAACACACGTCAAAGGTGCAAAGCGGAAGCGGAAGTTTTATTACATAAACAAGTTTATGAACATGTTTACATCAAAATAAGTTCAGTCTACACACGCGGGCGTAGACTAAGCATCAAGTGCACGTTCAGCCCTCGAACTTGTCCTTGCTAGCACACACGCACACTAACTCTGCGGCGTGCACGACTCCCACTCGACGGGGTTCCCCTCCTGGGGTTCCGTCTCCTCTTCGGGAGTCCCTTCCTCATAGAACCCTGCAAAAGCTTCAAACACAAGCAGTGAGCACGAAGGCTCAGCAAGTCTGACCCGTCTCACCTAAACATGGAACTTCTACATGAGGGTAATGGGTTGCATGAGGTAAAAATCATTTGCAAGGACTCGCCTAATTAGTAGAACCTTACTTTCAAGTTTTAGCAGCAGGTTGTGGAGAACCTTACGCTAAGGAACATGAGAGAGCCTCAATCAAACAAGAAACGCATTTCTCTCATGTACTTTGCCCAAAGTTGAAAAGAACTTTAATTAGCTCTAAGCTACAGCATATCATTAACAATCAATGTCCAGCTTTCAATCAGCAACATTTTAACATGTAACTAGCCTGTTCTTTCTACGTCACGGTACAGTGAACAAGTGGTACTCACTGACCGAGAGGGACGGCGATTATAATCGATTTACACCTGCAGGGTTACCCGAACAACCCGTCACGTACGCCTGTACTCGACGTTGCCTACAACAACCATCACGGACGCCGTACGCGACTACCTTTCACCTGTTAGCCAAATATTGAACCGGTCCCATCGTCCCGAGCAAGAGGTCTCTGCACGCGCATCTCCGTGCCGCCAGCCGATTTACACCTCGAGCTCTCAACCTACCCTCTGAACGACGGGCAATGCCTCAATAACCAGCTACCCGAGTTACATCAGTTTCCCGGTTCCCATATAGCCGGTAGGTCTTCGGTACTGTTCTAGCTTGTTCAACAGGCCCGCACACGGCTCGGTCCTCAATCGACACAAGCGGAGCTACAGCACACAGGGCCCAAAGTCCTGCTTCCCTTACTCTCCGCTCGGTCTCATTTTCTTGCCATGTGTATCATGTGCTATCTCTACCCGAGCAATGTGCCTCTAGCCTATTCTCGCGAGTAGTTCCAACTACTCGACTTGTACCGAATCCTACTCTATCCTAGCAATGCAGTAGCTAACAAGGTTTTCAATCCTAAACCCAACCCATGGTTTTCTTGGCTATGCAGTTGGGTTTCCAATCAAGACTCTAATGCACAGAACAATATTCAAAGATGTGCTCAAAACAATAAACATTTGTAAAAAGGTTAATGCAAACCGGGGCTTGCCTTGCTGCTATTGGTCGTAGGCTAGCTGCTCCTCCGGAGTTACGAAGTCTAGGACTTCGGGTTCCTCCTCGACCTTAGCGACTACATGATAAGAGCAATATACGTATCAATTTAAATGCATTTGTATTAACTTTGAAGTTGTGAAGTCTATAACCCTTGCTAGACAGACCTAAGGGCTGTGAAACTTTTAATGTGGCTTGGTTACAACCTAAACAGAGACTTGGTCAAGTTTTAATCGCAGCAAAGCTCATTTGAGCCCTCCACAATTAATTATGTCCTTGACCTTAATTGGAACTCTTAGGGTGTTCTAGGAATTTTCATGAAACAAACTATGACTTTCTGAAAACTAGATTTTTAGAGGGTTCTAATGGAGTTGGTCTCACTTAATTTGGAAGTCTCTAACTAAAGATATGAGCTAAACAATTTCAGAGAAAATTTTGAAAATGTTTCTGAACATTTTCTATTTTCTCTGGAACAGTTTCACTAATCACACCATTAGGTGGATTAAATGAGCTCAAATGGATCTGAAATTTTTATGGTAGTTCAAGGATATTTTGGTGAACATATCAGCAAAATTTCAGGATTTTCCTCCAAAGGATTCTCCAGTTAAAATTCCAAACAGTTTAAAATTTGAGGAATTAATTCTGGGGAAATAAGGAATTTCATGAAGTGAAACTTGATTTTCTGGAAAGTACTCAGAGACCTGAATCCAGCAAAATTTGGTTCACTCAATTTGGAGCTTTCTAGCCAAAGTTATAAGGCTTTGAAGTTTGAACTGAAACTGAAATTCGGGAAAAAGTTTAAACTCTGGCTTGTGGGCCCCGCACACAGTGCGTCGTCTCCCTCCTCGCGCCAACTGCGCGGCGGCGGCGATCTCCGGCGACCCTCGCTGGAACTGAGTTCCCGGCCACCCCCCGGCCCGAAACGCGCCGCCTGCCCTTTTACTGACCCCCTGGACTCGCTGGTGGGGTCGCCGGCCGCCGGCGATGACCGGAAACCCGTGCGCACCGGTGACAGCACCTGCTAGGTTTCCGGTGAGGTCGGTCCCGCTCTCCCATGCACCAAATCGACCGGGAATCGGTCGGAGAGCATCAGTAGAGCATGGGAAACACAAATCAGGGCTGGGTGGAAGCTAGAAATACCGGCAACTAGGCTCTCGACAGTGAGCCGAGGTGTTCAGCCATGGCGGCGGGGAAAATGGCCATATCATGGCCGATTCTCGACGGTTTCCTCTGATTACAGTTCGGGCATGGGCGCTATCGCGCGTAGACGCTACTAGAGAACGAGCTTGCCCAACCCTCGTGTGTGGAGCACGAATTTCACCCGAAAGTGAGCTCGGTCCTTATGAACTGATCACGAGTAAACTTGGAAATTCTCGGCCGAGGTTTGATCAATCGCCAAACGGCTTTCGGCTACTCCATCTACATACAATCATGCACCTTTCTTGTGTAGAGAAGAGGACGTGACAGCGGCTGGGTTGTGCTGTCCACGAGAGCCCGATCGGCGGCGATGTTCGGCTCGCCGGAGAAATGGCTCTTACAGCTCGAGGACGCTTGCTCACTGGACAACACGGGGTCTAGGAGGTTGCTCACGATCTCTTGGTGCCGTTTTGCTGTGGAGGAGGCGGTGCTCGCGAGTGATCGGGCTTGATCAAACGTGAGCTCGGGCGGCGGCGATGGCAGTGGAAGAACAGGTCGTGCACGTCGGCAGCTCGGGGAATGGGCGACTGAAGCACGCCGGGGAGGAAATAAGTAGCCCGGCGACTGGTCTCCGGCTTGGGGCGCGCAGCAGGAGCTGGCGCCGGCTGCCCCCCTCGGTGGCGCGCGCACACTGCACCCAGGAACCGATTGAGCTGTGTTTCAGTCGGTTTGTGTTGAAGTAGAGGCTGACATGTGGGTCCCACCCCCCATTTTAGCCTCTGAAATTTACTCCTAATCACTGTTGTAAACAGTGAACCCCATACTACCCTTGGCAATTCAAATTATTCACCCATGAGCCATTTGAATTGATCCAAGTTCAAATGAGGTTTTGTTTGAATGAATTTCAGCACAAGTTCAGTTTGAAATTCAAATAAAGTTTGAATTTCTCCCCCTTAGCTCATGTCAAGATCAACTCTAAATGGAGTGAAAATTGGTGTGTGAGCTCACAAAAATATGCTGAGTAAGAATATGCCTTCCACTTTTAAATTCATGGGATAAAAACAATTTGAATTTGAATATGGTTTCAAACTGCCCTCTTCCTAATTATACCCAAACTGACCTCAAAAAGGTTTTGCATTTGGGTGAAACTTGGCATGGACATCCTTAGCAAAGTGTAGGAGTTTTCATATGTCCAGCCCATCTATATCACATGTGGGAAATACCACTTTTGCAATGTGTAAGTTTGTTCTCTAATGAGCATGTTGATAATTGTTACATGCTCTTCATTTGTGTTCATCATTCTTCCTCAAATGAGGTGTGTGGTGTGGTGATGAACACTGCAAATGTGTGTCAAAAACTGAGGCCCTTACACGGGGAGGGCGGTGTGTCGGTTGTGATCGAGTTTGAGTCGTCCGGGATCAAAATTCGGCTGGGAGACGCGGTTTCCAGGGGGTAGTTTTGATTCGGGAGAGAGAGATGTCCCGGGGTCGGCCGATCGCGCGCGAGGAAGAAGATGAAGGCGGGCCCCGCGTGTCAGTGAGAGGGAGAGGCGCGCGGCTATGGGCTGGCAGGGGGGGGGGGAAATGGTGGGCTGGCTGGTGGGTTCGGCCCACTGGCCGGTTAGGTTTTAGTTTTTTTTCTTTTCCTATTTTTTTTTCTGATTTGAGTTTAATTTGAATTCCAGTTTGAATTTGAATTTTTGCAAAACATGCAACACGTCCAAAAATTTTTAAATTCCCCTCTTAACATGATTTAGAGTTTTGAATCAAAATTTTGGGGTGTTACAGTGCACTCTCTTTGCTGTCCTCTCTAACCCCTGAACGGATTGAAGAGTTTCATAAGGAGGAGCTTGCACTCATCTCTACTCAGTTCTCAAAAGCATTGCAAAATGTGAGAACTAGAAGGAGAGGAAGCTCCGGACCTCAACGATGTTTTGAATGTGGTAAGACAGGACATTTTCATACGGAGTGCCCTAACCTTTCAGGTCCGACTTCACGTGAAGAAAAGCAAACAAGGCCGAAGAAATCGTTTGCAAAGAATAAGAAGAAGAAAGATTTATCAATGCGCAACATAGTGCATAGTATGATCTCTGCACTTCAAGATTTCAGCTCAAGTGATGTGGACACCGGTAGTGATGAAGATGAAGAAGCTATGGCAAATATGTGCTGCATGGCGAGCAAGTCAAGTTCAAGCTCCGAGGAGGCAGAACACAACAGCGACGATGAAGAGGTATGTCCCACTTGCGAAGAAATGTGTGATGCTATTTCTCGTGCCACTGTTATATTAAAGAAAAAGGATAAAAAACATAGGAACAATGCTGTTAAAATTGAATCACTAGAATCTGAAATTAATCGTTTAAAAACTTTGATTCCTAGTGAAGATTCTTGTTCCTCATGTGATTTGATTTATGAACAATTATCCTCTTTAAGAAGTGCACACGCATCTACACTTGATAAACTTGAACTTGAAATTGAAAAGAACAAAGAGCTTGCTGCACTTAATGATAAAAATTTGAAATATGCTTGTTATTCTACAATTGATTTGCATTGTTCTTCATGTGATGATCTGAATAAGAAACTAAATGATGCTATGAAAGAGATTTCTATTTTGAACAATGCTTTACGTGTGCATGAAGTTAAATATTGTTCAAATTGCAAACTAAAAGGAAAAACTTCATGTGAAAACTGCTTTGATCTGTCCAATAAACTTGATGACATGCATAGGACACTACATTGGTTTTCTAATGCAAATAAGAACCTAAACTTGCTGCTGAATTCTTCCAAGTCTTGTAATGATAAAACTGGTTTAGGTTTTAATTCTCATGCTCATGCTAAGGAACACCCACCTAAAGTTGTAAAGTCATTAGGAAGCGGTTTGATTCAAACAGCTCCTAGACAAAAAGAGGTGATTTTCAAATCTGCAGGAGTACTGTCCCATTCGGGTTCTAATAAACGTGTTGCTTGCTCATCTAGACATGATAATAAGGTTATTTTTCATTGTACCTACTGTGGTAGAGATGGTCATGTCATGGATTTTTGTTATAGACTAGCTAAACACGATAAGAAACAAAGAATACTTGCTAGATCACATAACAACCAAGCAAAATCTGCTAGACCGAATGTTCGGAGCTTGCAACCTGCTGTAATGAGTGAAAAACTTCCTCCCGGACCTACTGTTTTTTGTGCTACATATAACACACCTTCTAAGTCAGTAGTTGGGAACGAAAATTTTCGATGTTTGGCTCATAAACCTGCTGTACCTTCTCAGCTTTCGCGTGTTATTCCTGCTGGACGTCGTGTGACTCAGTACTGGATTCCTAAAAGTCTTTTAACTAACCCCAGTATTGAGTCATCGACGTATTGTGCTGCTGTGTAGGTTTCACGTTTGAGGAAGGAGAACATTTGGATTGTGGATTCAGGTTGCTCACGCAACATGACCGGTAAAAAAGAATGGTTCTCCTCTCTCTCTTTTGTGTCACGTGTAGAAAATGTTACTTTCGCCGATAACTCTTCTACTCCCATAATTGCTAAAGGTTCGGTTAGAGTAAACAATCTCTACATTTTGAAAGATGTGGCACTTGTTAAAAATTTGAAATACAACTTGCTTTCGATTTCACAATTGCTAGATGAAAATCTAGAGGTTAGCTTTGCTAAAAATTGTTGCAAGGTTGTAGATTCAAAAGGTGAGCTTTTGTTTAACATGTCTAGGTTTGGAAGAGTTTTTAAAGCTGATTTTGATTTGTCAACTTCTAAGCATCGGTGTCTAGTTGCTAATGATACAAAGGATCTATATTTTTGGCATCGTAGACTTGGTCACATAGGCTTTGATCATCTCACTCGTGTTAGTGCTCTCGATCGCATACGTGGGCTGCCGAAGCTTAAAAAGGACAATGATATTGTGTGCTCTTCTTGTAGACATGCTAAGTTTGTTGCAGGTTCACATGCTCCTATCACAATGACCATGACAGCTGAACCGGGACAACTTTTACATCTTGAAACAGTAGGTCCGGCACGTGTTCAATCCTTCGGAGGTAAATGGTATGTGCTTGTGATTGTTGATGATTATTCCAGATATTCTTGGGTTTATTTTATGGCATCTAAGAATGAAGCTTTTAGTCATTTTAGAACTTTATTTCTTAGATTGTCTATTGATCACCCAGGATAATTAAAAGCAATTAGAAGTGATAACGGAACTGAATTTAAAAACCAATCCTTTGATCACTTTTGTGCTGAAAATGGAATAGATCATCAATACTCTTCACCCTATGTACCACAACAAAATGGTGTCGTAGAAAGAAAGAACAGGACCTTAGTTGATATGGCTAGGACTATGCTTGATGAATATCAAACTCCTAGGAAATTTTGGGCTGATGCAATTGCAACCGCTTGTTATGTCTCAAATCGTGTTTTCTTGCGTGCTAAGCTTGGAAAAACCCCATATGAGCTCCGGTTTGGACATAGGCCTAGTGTTACACACTTTAGGGTTTTTGGTTGCAAATGCTTTGTTAAGAAACATGGTAATTTTGATAAATTTGAAGCTAGATCTGTTGATGACATATTTCTTGGTTATCCATCTCATACTAGAGGCTACCGTGTGCTTTTACTTGACACTAACAAAATTGTGGAGACTTGCGAGGTTTCTTTTGATGAAGCTAGCCCAAGTATGTCACACCCTGTTTTTCCGAAGAACAACCAAGTGAATATCACATGTATGCCAGGATCATTTTCTCATACATGTGATGACAAATAGTGAAGCATTATTTATTACAAGCCAGGTGTCGAATATAAATAAGTCTTATATAGCAAATGTCTCGATGGACAATAATAAGTTTATCACAAGTAAATAAACTAGCAGCGGAATATTATTCTTGAGGGCTCCGTCACAGGCGTTGCCCGGGGTCTCCATGAACCTAGAAACCTTCTTCGGGTCCAAAGTCTTGGTCATTATACACCACCTCATTATCTTGACCTGAGCAGCAATATAAACCAACAAAATATGCAAGGTTGAGTACCAATGGTACTCAGCAAGTGTGGGAAGATTATATCATGCATGGCTAGAACATGGAGAGGTTGAACTCATGGTTAAAGCACTACGCAATTAATACCTGTCACCTTAGCTTATTAAACACCTATATTACTACACAGGTGAAATGGTCCCAATCTCCCATCCCATCATCATAATTCAATAACCATAACATCATTTCCAATGTTAAGCTCCCCGTTTAACATCCACAACTTCCAAAACCATCAATCCTCTAATCATGAATAAGTCCAAGCCGCTCTTGACCGTGAGCACGGCTGTCATGACAGTTTTGACTCTGCAGAGTTTGTACCACTGTAGCCACATGTAGTGATTTCATCCCCCGTTGCCGGGTGGACTAAAAGAATCTCCATTATGCCAGTGGCTACGAACCACATTCACACTTCCCAGGTGTGTATCCTGGAGATCACTACGAAGCCTTTACAAAGGGATTCCCGACGAGCGTGGGCCCACTGAGGTTTCACCCCTAACAGCGTACAAGAGGCTCCAACCCCGCTGCAGTGGCCCCTCTTGAGCCTTGCGGTTCATATGGTAGTCCAGCTGACACCTACTCCCCGCACCATTCAACACACCCATACTACGCCGGGGATACACCTAATTAATTGGCCAAGCTGCCCCATCTCAGCATGTGGTTGGCACGGTAAAGCCAGGTTACATGCTCCATGAACCGGTCCTTAGGATCCAGGCAAGTACTAAACATAAACCCGAGTCTCGTGCACCCAGCACACAACCAAAACATCCAACTTGCCTTGATCCCTACCTCTACATAACTCACAATATCTCATTCAAGAGTATGGTAAATTAAACTGATGATCTCACATCCCAAATGTCCCATTCTAAGCATGGCTAAGCATTTGCATAATAACAAATGACATGATAAAATAAATCCCAACCCAAGTTAAAAGAAACAAGGTAATGCAATTCTAGGGAAACATCCTAGCATGGGTTTCATATTTTCAATTGACAATGTAAATAATTCTGTCTACACATCCTAGTATAGGATCAAAGTGGTCAAGCACACTTGCCTCCTTCCTGCTGCTCTTGAAATGGGTAGTCCTTATCTTGGAAAGGAATAACTTGCTCTTGAGCAGGTTCTACATCATACCATCACACATAGCAAAAGAAAAACAACAATCCATAAGACATAGTTCACACTTCCACTTCATACAAACCACACATTCATATTTATGAAAGTCATTCACCATTATATGTGTTGTGGTTACTCTATGTGTGTTGATTTGTGGCTTGCATGCACTTTTAATTATGTGTATATGATTCCTACTTTTGTGTTCACATTTATACTTACATACTATATATATGAGTTTCCAATTTAAATAAATTCCTTATATTCAATTACTACACCTTTTAGCTACCAAGTATGCATGAAAGGTATTTTCCTTCTCCATATGTGTCTTCAGAATTTCTACCAACCCTAAACTGAATTCTTTGGATTTTAGAACTCCATTTATCATTTACTAGTTGCTATATTTTCAGATTTATTTCCTATGCCTAAATGTGAACTTTATTATGAAAATAACAAGACACATCATCTAAACAGAATAGGTTCTGATCTAAAATATTTACTAATATATTTTTGACCTTTTCCTCTGATGTAAACTATTTTACAATTATTTTCCCTATTTTCCAGAACTATTCTTTACTTAAAAATGTGTCCCTAAATGTGAATAATAAATTAAACAGATTCATTTCAGCCCAAAATTTATTTTTATCTCACTCCAAAATTTTCTAAATACTGAGAAAGTTTTTAATTTAATTTTGACAATATGTTTGTCCCACTTTTTAAATTTTAAACACTAGCCACATATTCAATTTCCTAAATTAAATATTAAACAGGGCTAAAAAGGTAAACTCACCCCACTACAGGGTCTATAATATTATTTTAACAATTTTCAGTGGTCTAGCTATACATAACAGAAGAAGTTTTTCCTAATTTTTATTAAGTCCAGGGGCTAAAACTGATTTTTAAATGAATTTACATGATTTTCTGAAGTTCCAGGTGCTAGATCAGAAGTTTCCGGGGCTTGCTCTTATTTCTCGAGAACCCCAGGGGGTAGCACATAAGATTTCCAGTCTTTATAACGCGGGGCTGACGTGGACAGTCCGATTTAAAACAGACGCCTGAGATTATAACGTCGAACCGGTACGCGGGGATTTAAAGTCTACCGTGCGATTTAAAATAGACGGCGCACAAGCGGCCACGTCGCTCTAACCGACCGCGGGCGGCGCTGCCCGACGGCGCACGGCGGCGGGAAGCGGCGATCTCACCGGAGAGTTTCGGATCTTCGGGAATTCTTCCTAGAACTGTGATTTTATGGCATAGATCGGTGGAGGGGAGGTCGGGGATCTCACCTCGGGGTTTTCTTGAGCTCGGAGGTCCTCGAAGGCGGTCGGCGATGAGGTCCGAAGTGAAACTACGGCGAGGCTCGTCAGCGCTGCGTTTCAACCGCAAGTCACCGAGTTTTCTGCACCTGCAGGGTTCCCCGGAGGCGGTGGATCAAGACCAGCGAGTTAGATCAGAATTTCCGAGCGTAGATCGACCAGAATTCGCCGGAGGGGCTCGGTTTCTCACCGGAGTAAAATCGGCGGATCGCGTGGGAAAAACAGAATGAGGCCGGGGTTTTTATAGACAGGGGAGGGCGGCGGGGTGGTTTAGATCGAGTTTGCGTCGCCCCCGATCGAAATTCGGCTGGGATACGCGAGAATTCCCGATCGGTTTCGATTCGGGTGAGAGAGTCCCGGCGCGGCGCGAGGTAGAAGAAGGGCTGGCGGGCCCCGCCTGTCAGTGGGAGGATGAGGCGCGCGCGGCTGCGGGCTGGCGCGGTGCTGATTGGGCCGGCTGGTGGGTTTCGGCCCACTAGCAGGTTTTTTTCTATTTTCTTTTTTTCTTTTTCTATTTCTTTTCTGTTTTGAGTTTAAATTGAATTCCAGTTTGAATTTAAATTGTTGCAAAACATGCAACACGTCCAAAAAAATTTTAAATTCCCCTCTTAACATGATTTAGGGTCTTAAGAAAATTTTTGGGGTGTTACAGCTCTACCCCCCTTAAAAGAAATCTCGTCCTCGAGATTGGTGGTTCTAAGAAAACAATTCCGGAAATTGTGCCTTGAGCTCATCTTCTCGCTCCCAGGTGGCTTCCTCTTCTGAGTGATGCTTCCACTGCACCTTGCACATCCGGATTCTTTTATTTCTGGTGAGGCATTCCATTGTCTCCAAAATCTTGTATGGTTGCTTGGCATAAGACAAATCCTCATCTACGTCCACTTCATTCATGGGTAACACCTCTTCAGGCGTTCTCAGGCATTTCTTGAGTTGTGACACATGGAACACATCGTGCACATCTGATAGACGAGCCGGTAATTCTAGTTGATACTCCACTTCGCCTTTCCTCTCTAGAACTTGAAAGGGTCCGATGTATCGAGGTGACAACTTCCCTTTCACCTTGAACCGACGAAGTCCTCTGGTAGGGGACACCTTGAGATAAACATAGTCTCCCACGTTGAAAACGAGCTCTCTTCTTCGTACATCGGCATAGCTCTTTTGGCGTGCCTGTGCTATCCTCAAATTGTTGAGAATTTCCCTCACCTTCGCCTCGGCTTCTTGTAATACTTCTGGACCAAACACTTTACTTTCCCTCGTTTGGTTCCAAAATAGGGGAGTTCTGCACTTCCTCCCGTACAAGGCTTCAAACGGTGACATCTTCATACTAGCTTGATAGCTGTTGTTATAGGAAAACTCCGCATACGGTAAGTTCTTGTCCCAACTCAAACAATTTTTGAGTGCACATGCCCTCAGCATATCTTCAAGGATCTGATTGGTTCTCTCCGTCTGCCCGTCAGTTTGGGGATGATAGGCAGAGCTGAAATTCAGATGGGTTCCCATGGTTTCATGCAACTTCTGCTAGGACCTTGAGGTGAACTGTGTCCCTCGATCCGACACAATCTTCTTTGGCACTCCATGGTAACACACGATCCTTGACATGTACACTTCTGCCAATTTGGATCCGCTGTAGCTTTCCTTCACGGGGATGAAGTGAGCTACCTTGGTTAGCCTATTAATGATGACCCATATCGAATCATACCCTGATTGGGTCCTGGGCAGTCCCACTATGAACTCCATACTGATTTCTTCCCATTTCCATTTAGGCACTTTGAGTGGTTGCAATAATCCCGCGGGTCGTTGATGTTCTACTTTCACCAACTAACATGTGTCACATAGAGCAACATGTTCCGCGACATCGCGCTTCATGCCATACCACCAATACCTGCTCTTGAGGTCCTGGTACATCTTCGTACTCCCAGGATGAATGGAATAGTCAGAATCATGAGCCTCCTTCAAAATTAATTCACGGATCTCCTTTATTTCTAGCACACAGATTCTTTTCCCGTGCCACACCATTCCTTGTTCATCCTCTCTAAATCCAGGAGCTTTATTTTCCTTGATGAGTTGTCTGATCTCTCGTATCTTCTCATCATTCTTTTGACCCTCGCGTATGTCTCGCTCGAGTGTGGGATCCACTTCCATGGCGATGGCTTCACCGCTATTTACCAGGCATAGATCGAGCCTTATAACCTCGTCCTTAAATTCTGCAGGCATGTCCTTCAAGCTCAACTTATTGACCTGCACTTTCCGACTCAAAGCATCGGCCGCGACGTTTGCTTTCCCAGGATGATAGTTCATGCCCACATCAAAGTCATTGATTAGCTCTAACCATCTCCTTTGTCTGAGGTTGAGATCTGGCTGTGTGAAAATGTACTTCAGACTCTTATGATCCGTATATATCTCTGTCCTCTTCCCCATCAAATAGTGCCGCCAAATTTTCAACGCGTGTACCACTGCGGCTAGTTCTAGGTCATGTGTAGGATAGTTTTTCTCGTGCTTCCGGAGTTGTCGGGATGCATAAGCCACGACATGCCCTTCTTGCATGAGAACACATCCCAACCCGTTTCCAGAGGCATCGCAGTACACCGTAAAGTTCTTCTGCATATCTGGCATAACTAGCACTGGGGCTGTTGTCAATCTTTTCTTTAGCTCCTGAAAACTCGTCTCGCACTGTGGCGTCCATGTGAATGTGATTCCCTTCTCCAACAGTTTGGTGAGAGGTCTCGAGATCTTGGAGAATCCTTCAATAAACTGTCGATAGTATCCAGCCAATCCCAAGAAGCTTCGAACTTCCCCGACATTTTCAGGGGTCTTCCACTTCTGTATATCCTCGATTATGGCAGGATCCATAGAGATTCCTCCCTCGGAGATTATATGTCCTAAGAAGGGAACTTTCTTCAGCCAAAACTCACACTTGCTCAACTTGGCATATAGTTGGTGTTCTCTTAGCCTCTGCAACACCAACCTTAGATGTTTCTCATGTTCTTCTTCATCTTTGGAGAAGACGAGAATGTCATCAATGAAAACCACCACAAATTTGTCAAGATATTCCATGAATACCTTGTTCATGAGATACATGAAGTATGCCGGGGCATTAGTTAGCCCGAAAGGCATGACAGTGTATTCATACAGTCCGTACCGAGATACGAAAGCTGTCTTGGGAATATCAGATTGCCTTATCTTGAGTTGGTGGTATCCCGACCTGAGATCAATTTTAGAGAACACACAAGCTCCCCTCAACTGATCAAACAAGTCTTCAATGCGGGGTAATGGGTACTTGTTCTTGATGGTTACCTCATTCAAAGCACGGTAATCCACGCATAACCTTTGGGTTCCGTCCTTCTTGGGCACAAATATGACCGGAGCTCCCCATGGTGAGGAACTAGGACGAATATACCCCTTCTCCGTCAATTCTCTTAAATGATCCTTGAGTTCTTCTAGCTGCTTGGAGTCCATCCGATAAGGTCTCTTGTATATCGGGGCTGTTCCAGGCACTAGCTCAATTGCAAATTCCACTTCACGATCAGGAGGCATACCTGGCAACTCCTCCGGAAAAACATCTGGATATTCCCTGATGATCCTGATCTCCTCAACTTTCACCTCAACTTGATTTAATTTAATGTCCCTCCTAGGCTCTTGTATTGTTATGAACTTTACTCTTGTGCCACTAGGGTGAGTTAGTTTCACCGTTCTGGTCGAACAATGGATAATCCCTTTATGTTTGGTCAACCAATCCATACCCAAGATAATATCTATCCCTTGGGAATCTATCACTATGAGGTTAGCAGTAAATACTACCCCATTAATGTCTAGATTCACCTTGGGACACACTTGTCTTGTCCTTATTTCTCCACCTGGAGAGTTTACGGCTAGCATATGGTTCATTTGTGTGGTTGCTAGGTCATGCTTCTTAACAAACCCTTGAGCAATGAACCAGTGGGTAGCACCAGAATCAAATAGCAGGGTTGCAAGGTGTAAATTGGCAGGAAACTTACCAAATACCACGTCGGGTGCCTCTTTTGCTTCCTCCATAGTGACGTGGTTCACCCGTCCTCTCATTACATTCTGCTGTTGTGGCTGCGTGGGCTTCTTCTTTGGGCACTTATGGGCGTAGTGCCCCACTTCACCACAGCTAAAGCATTGCACCCCAACCTTAGGTGCCTGGCCTTTGTTGTCTTGGGGTTGGTTTGGGGGTCCTTGTACTGCTTGTCGAGGTGGATATGCGGGGCGAGGCTGCTGTACAAACTGACGTTGTGGCTGTGCTGGTGCTGCCGGAGGCCTGTAGTTCGGGTTGTACCCCCTTGGTGCTGAGTAGGGTACTGCAGCACAGTGTTTGCCCGGCAGGTTGCTGCATCAGACGTGGGCGGGTGTTGCTCCCTGAGGCCTGATGTGACCACCCGGCCTTCCTCTTATTCTCATTTTCCAAGGCCTTCAGCTTCCTTTCTACCACAAACGCTCTGTCCACCATCTTTTGGAAGCTTTCATACTCATTTGAGGACATTGTACACTGCATTTCTGCGGTAAGTCCTTCCATGAAACAATCTTGTTTCTGCTCATCAGTCTCTATGTCTCGTGGGGCATAACCGGATAGTTGAGTAAATTTAGTGAGGTATTCCCTCACCGTCATATTTCCCTGCTGCAGTCCCAAGAACTCCTTCCGTTTGTTTTTGAGTTCACCTCTTGGGATATAATGGTTGCGGAAGCTACGCTTGAACTCTTCCCAAGTGATGTTCACAGGGTCATGATGGGCAGCCACGTAGGCGGTCCACCAATCAGCAGCAGGTCTATGCAATTGATGAGAGGTAAACAGCACCCTCTCATACCCTTGGCACTGTATGATCCTCATCTTGCTCTCAATGGTCTTAAGCCAATCATCTGCCTCCAGAGGTTCAGCAGCACTTGTGAACTTTGGAGGTTGAGTTCCTAGAAACTCACTCAACCTTGGTTGGCGTGGTACAGCTTGTGGAGGTGGAACTTGATGCAAGTTGGCCACCACTTGAGTCAAGTTCTGGATGAGCTGATTTTGATTCTCCAGCATTTGGTGAAGGGGATCAACTCCTTCACGGTGACCACCCCGGTCCTGGCCTCCAGAAAGATGAGGGTTGCATGCCTCATCGTTGTTGTTGGCGGGGTTGACAGCACGTCCCTTTTCTCTTCCGACCATCTGGCAGAATCAACCAATATTAATTTTGAAAGCATTTAGTACCATCTTACTACTTTCATTCGTTTGTACTTTGAAGTGTTGAGGCTTTATTATACTTTTCTGAGGGTTCATTTCTCACACAAAAATAAATGCAATATTATTTCATGTGGGTTCAACACCAAAGCAAAACAATCTAAAGACGAGGTTGTGGACAATTGCTCATGGCTTCCACAACTCACGTCACACACCAAGCATTAACACACCATTAACTTAACGTAACGACTCGACTATTCGACATCTTGCTAACTAAGGGAAGGACTCTACACTACTCGTTTTCTTGAGCTGGCTCCTCGGGGTCTTCCTCATTATTTCGGCTGCCTTCTGACTCTGCTTTGGGTGGGGAGGCTGCTGGTGGAGAAGTGCGACGACGCCTGATCGCTCGGCTATCTGGGGAGTCAGGAGTCCATGTATCATTCACGGTGACACACGGTTCATTCCCATCTCCTCTTTCTCTCGCCCTCAAGCAGGCTCGCAGCAATGCCTCCGTTTCCTATAGGGTGTCCCGAACATCCTGAAGCTCTTGCTGACACTCCTGCAGTCGAGTGCTAAGCATAGCAGCATCCTCCAAGCACAAGTCCATGTGCTCATGGGAAGTCCCTTGCTGCACTGGCGGGTACTTGTACTCCGTGGTACCACTCTCACGCTGGAGGACATACATGTACTCAGTCCTGTCCAGGTGGCGACGATAGATGTAACTCTGGCAGGTGATGGCCTCCCAGGTGACATCCTTCTCCGCATCGACCTGTGTCGCTCTACAGGCTGGAGAGCGGTGGATCTTAAGCAGCTGATTTTCGTGTATAATCCTCATCTCTGAACTCCATTCTTCCCTCTTCTCACGGATGGTCCTGGTGGAGTTATAGTGGATGATTAGCTTGCCCGTATTGCCGGCGGCTTCGAGCATACGTCGAAGACGGCGCAACAAGCCTCCTACTGCCAATCCGTAGGAAAGGTACGTCACCGGACGGCTCTCCTCTCTTTGGGCAAGGGCAACTACGGGAACTCTCCCTCCTGTGGACTTGCGAGCGGTGCGAATCATGCGAACCATCTAAAACAAAAAGCATTTAAGCTTAGGTTAGATAAACTTTTAAACAAAAATCCTATTTTGAATGAAAATTGGGGTAAGATGAAGAAAGTGACTCATTAAATAACACTTTTCAACACACACCTTGTAAAAATAGTTTTTAAGAAAATAAGGCCCTTAAATACGTCCATTTCTACCTAGGTCCACGTTCCTACGGGCAACCTTGGCTCTGATACCACTTCTGTCACACCCGGTTTTTCCGAAGAACAACCAAGTGAATATCACATGTATGCCAGGATCATTTTCTCATACATGTGATGACAAATAGTGAAGCATCATTTATTACAAGCCAGGTGTCGAATATAAATAAGTCTTACATAGCAAATATCTTGATGGACAATAATAAGTTTATCACAAGTAAATAAACTAGCAGCGGAATATTATTCTTGAGGGCTCCGTCACAGGCGTTGCCCGGGGTCTCCATGAACCTAGAAACCTTCTTCGGGTCCAAAGTCTTGGTCATTATACACCACCTCATTATCTTGACCTGAGCAGCAATATAAACCAACAAAATATGCAAGGTTGAGTACCAATGGTACTCAGCAAGTGTGGGAAGATTATATCATGCATGGCTAGAACAAGGAGAGATTGAACTCATGGTTAAAGCACTACGCAATTAATACCTGTCACCTTAGCTTATTAAGCACCTACAGGTGAAATGGTCCCAATCTCCCATCCCATCATCATAATCCAATAACCATAACATCATTTCCAATGTTAAGCTCCCCGCTTAACATCCACAACTTCCAAAACCATCAATCCTCTAATCATGAATAAGTCCAAGCCGCTCTTGACCGTGAGCACTGCTGTCATGATGGTTTTGACTCTGCAGAGTTTGTACCACTGTACCCACATGTAGTGATTTCATTCCCCGTTGCCGGGTGGACTAAAAGAACCTCCATTATGCCAGTGGCTATGAACCACATTCACACTTCCCAGGTGTGTAGCCAGGAGATCACTACGAAGCCTTTACAAAGGGATTCCCGACGAGCGTGGGCCCACTGAGGTTTCACCTCTAACAGCATACAAGAGGCTCCAACCCCGCTGCAGTGCCCCCCTCTTGAGCCTTGCGGTTCATATGGTAGTCCAGCTGACACCTACTCCCTGCACCATCCAACACACCCATACTACGCCGGGGATACACCTAATTAATTGGCCAAGCTGCCCCATCTCAGCATGTGGTTGGCACGGTAAAGCCAGGTTACATACTCCATGAACCGGTCCTTAGGATCCAGGCAAGTACTAAACACAAACCCGAGTCTCGTGCACCCAGCACACAACCAAAACATCCAACTTGCCTTGATCCCTACCTCTACATAACACAATATCTCATTTAAGAGTATGGTAAAATAAACTGATGATCTCACATCCCAAATATCCCATTCTAAGCATGGATAAGCATTTGCATAATAATAAATGACATGATAAAATAAATCCCAACCCAAGCTACAAGGAAACAAGGTAATGCAATTCTAGGGAAACATCCTAGCATGGGTTTGATATTTTCAATTGACAATGCAAATAATTCTATCTACACATCCTAGTATAGGATCAAAGTGGTCAAGGACACTTGCCTCCTTCCTGCTGCTCTTGAAATGGGTAGTCCTGATCTTGAAAAGGAATAACTTGCTCTTGAGCAGGTTCTACATCATACCATCACACATAGCAAAAGAAAAACAACAATCCATAAGACATAGTTCACACTTCCACTTCATACAAACCACACATTCATATTTATGAAAGTCATTCACCATTATATGTGTTGTGGTTACCCTATGTGTGTTGATTTGTGGCTTGCATGCACTTTTAATCATGTGTATATGATTCCTACTTTTGTGTTCACATTTATACTTACATACTATATATATGAGTTTCCAATTTAAATAAATTCCTTATATTCAATTACTACACCTTTTAGCTACCAAGTATGCATGAAAGGTATTTTCCTTCTCCATATGTGTCTTCAGAATTTCTACCAACCCTAAACTGAATTCTTTGGATTTTAGAACTCCATTTATCATTTACTAGTTGCTATATTTTCAGATTTATTTCCTATGCCTAAGTGTGAACTTTATTATGAAAATAACAAGACACATCATCTAAACAGAATAGGTTCTGATCTAAAATATTTACTAATATATTTTTGACCTTTTTCCTCTGATGTAAACTATTTTACAATTATTTTCCCTATTTTCCAGAACTATTCTTTACTTAAAAATGTGTCCCTAAATGTGAATAATAAATTAAACAGATTCATTTCAGCCCAAAATTTACTTTTATCTCACTCCAAAATTTTCTAAATACTGAGAAAGTTTTTAATTTAATTTTGACAATATGTTTGTCCCACTTTTTAAATTTTAAACACTAGCCACATATTCAATTTCCTAAATTAAATATTAAACAGGGCTAAAAAGGTAAACTCATCCCACTACAGGGTCTATAATATTATTTTAACAATTTTCAGGGGTGTATCTATACATAACAGAGGAGTTTTTCCTAATTTTTATTAAGTCCAGGGGCTAAAACTGATTTTTAAATGAATTTACATGATTTTCTGAAGTTCCAGGGGCTAGATCAGAAGTTTCTGGGGCTAGCTCTTATTTCTCGAGAACCCCAGGGGGTAGCACGTAAGATTTCCAGTCTTTATAACGCGGGGCTGACGTGGACCGTCCGATTTAAAACAGACGGCTGAGATTATAACGTCGAACCGGTACGCGGGGATTTAAAGTCTACCGTGCGATTTAAAATAGATGGAGCACAAGCGGCCACGTCGCTCTAACCGAGCGCGGGCGACGCTGCCCGGCGGCGCACGGCGGTGGGAAGCGGCGATCTCGCCGGAGAGTTTCGGATCTTCGGGAATTCTTCCTAGAACTGTGATTTTATGGCATAGATTGGTGGAGGGGAGGTCGGGGATCTCACCTCGGGTGTTTTCTTGAGCTCGGAGGTCCTGGAAGGCGGTCGGCGACGAGGTCCGAAGTGAAACCACGGCGAGGCTCGTCGGCGCTGTGTTTGAACCGCAAGTCACCGAGTTTTCTGCACCTGCAGGGTTCCCCGGAGGCGGTGGATCAAGACCAGCGAGTTAGATCAGAATTTCCGAGCGTAGATCGGCCAGAATTCGCCGGAGGGGCTCGGTTTCTCACCGGAGTAAAATCGGCGGATCGCGTGGGAAAAACAGAACGAGGTCGGGGTTTTTATAGACGGGGGAGAGCAGCGGGGTGGTTTAGATCGAGTTTGCGTCGCCCCCGATCGAAATTCGGCTGGGATACGCGAGAATTCCCGATCGGTTTCAATTCGGGTGGGAGAGTCCCGGCGCGGCGCGAGGTAGAAGAAGGGCTGGCGGGCCCCGCCTGTTAGTGGGAGGAAGAGGCGCGCGCGGCTGCGGGCTGGCGCGGTGCTGGTTGGGCCGGCTGGTGGGTTTCGGCCCACTGGCAGGTTTTTTTCTGTTTTCTTTTTTTCTTTTTTCTATTTCTTTTCTGTTTTGAGTTTAAATTGAATTCCAGTTTGAATATAAATTGTTGCAAAACATGCAACACGTCCAAAAATTTTTAAATTCCCCTCTTAACATGATTTAGGGTCTTAACAAGATTTTTGGGGTGTTACAAAGTACTAGCTCCGATATTGCAGGTCCGGATCCATATCCGCAGGGGGAGAGTATTTTTATTGAAGAAGATGAAGAAGTGGTGCTGCTGCCCGAAAACTTGGAAGTAAATAACGATCAAGCTGCTGATTTTGCACCACAACCAGCACCAACAGTCACTACTGCTGGTTCGGACCTTCCTCAATCAACAAGCTCTCCTAATCAAAGGTCCGAACTTGAAAAAGAAGGTACTTGTGAAGTGTCTACTCCCCTCCGAGTACTCAAAAGTCATCCTCCACAACAAATCATTGGAAGCTTGCATGAACGAGTCACTCGGTCCAGGTTTTGCGATCCAAACTCTCATGCTCATTCTGCTTTTGTTGCTTCTTTTGAACCCAAAGATATATCACACGCACTCACTAATGAATCTTGGACTAATGCCATGCAAGAAGAGTTAGAAAATTTTGAAACAAATAATGTTTGGAAACTTTTACCTCCACCTCAAGGTCACACATTAATCGGAACTAAATGGGTATTTAAAAATAAGCAAAGTGAGGATGGGGTTGTGGTTAGGAATAAAGCTAGGTTGGTTGCTCAAGGTTTCACTCAAATTGAAGGTCTAGATTTTGATGAAACATTTGCTCCTGTTGCTATATTAGAAGCTATAAGAATTTTATTAGCATTTGCTGCATCAAAAGGTTTCAAGTTATATCAAACGGATGTTAAAAGTGCTTTTCTTAATGGATACATAGAGGAGGAGGTTTATGTTAAGCAGCCACCGGGTTTTGAAAATCCAAATTTTCCTAATCATGTTTACAAACTGTCCAAAGCCTTGTACGGTCTAAAACAAGCCCCTAGAGCATGGTATGATAGGTTAAAAACATTCTTACTTGAAAAGAGGTTTACCATGGGCAAGGTTGATAAAACTCTTTTTGTACTTAAGCATGGCAATGACTCATTATTCATTCAAGTGTATGTGGATGATATTATCTTTGGTTGTGCTTCTCATGATCTCGTGTCCAAGTTTTCAGCTATGACGAGTTCAGAATTTGAGATGAGTATGATGGGCGAACTCACATACTTTTTGGGGCTGCAAATCAAGCAAACAAAAGAAGGAACTTTTGTGCATCAAACTAAGTATACAAAGCACCTTCTTAAGCGCTTCAACATGGACAAATGCAAGCCTCTTCGGACACCAATAGGAACAGCAACAACACTTGAACTTGACGAAGATGGTGACCCGGTCGATAAAAAAGAATACAGAAGTATGATTGGATCACTTTTGTATCTCACGGCGTCAAGACCGGACATACAATTCAGCGTATGTTTTTGTGCACGTTTTCAAGCTTCTCCACGTGCTTCACATCGCCAAGCCATCAAAAGGATTCTCATGTACCTACATGGAACTCAAGAATTTGGCATTTTTCTTCCTTCTTCCTCAACTGTTTCTTTGAAAGCTTTTTCGGATGCTGATTTTAGGGGTTGTAGGATTGATAGGAAAAGTACTTCGGGTGCTTGTCATTTTCTTGGTAATTCACTTGTTGCTTGGTCCTCTAGATAGTGTTCCACTGTTTTGTAGCTGAATCTGAATATGTAGCTGCGGCTAGTGCTTGCTCACAAATTCTTTCGATTGTTCAAACACTTAAGGACTATGGGGTTGATTTAGATAGTGTTCCACTGTTTTGTGATAACACTAGTGTAATTTGTATTGCTAAAAACCCGGTGAAACACTCTAGAACTAAGCACATTGACATTAGGTATCACTTTCTTCGTGATAATGATAAAAAAGGAAACATTGTGCTTCACCATGTCGATACCGAACAACAATTGGCTGATATTTTTACAAAACCTTTGGATTTCACTCGTTTTTGTTTCATTCGTAGTGAAATAGGGGTTATGCATCCTCATGGCTTAAATTGAGGGGGAGTTTTTGAAACTTTGGAAGTCTATGTGTGAATCTGAAACTAAAATAATATGAGCATAGTATTTCATACAAATATGACTGTGATTCCTTTTACAGGCCGAAAGTTCTTACTACATTACTCATGTTATACATTTTGTAGTTTTTGCCATGACTAGTAATTGGAATAATTACTTACACTAAATCTGGTCATGATCGAACTTTCTTGCTGTTTTGAACTTGTTGCGTACTCACAAGTGCTTTTAATCATAAAAAAATTAATCAAGTGATCAGCCCACATGTTGGGTTTTCAAATAAAAAATTGAGAAAAGATCAAGAGAATATGCATGCATCGCACTTCTTCTTTTGAGATTGCTTATCATTGCACTAAGATATGAACTTGGAAGGAATTGTGTATGACTAAAACCATGTCCTTAAGCTTCTGATTGTCAAATGACATAGGCTTGGCTTGGTTGGTTAGAATAAGGCTGGTGCGGCATATAATCTCTTGCAAATATCATATGATCAACTTTGTGCCTAAAATGATTATGAATAATAAAAATGCAGCAACAAGTGTCATGTTTTCAGGTTTTGAAATAGTTGAGTAAGGGAGATCATGACTTGCTTAAACTGAAAAATACATTTGATCTCTAGCATGGCTTACACTACTTTATGTATCTCATTGATGTGATAGTGTAAGTAACCTGATATTATGACTTGGATGAGCCTTGTTTTGTATGTATATGTTATAATATGCTCATAACATTTAAAAATTTCTCTTTTGAACCTTGCTGAATACATTGTCAAAGGGGGAGAAATATGTATAAGGAGAAATTTTTTTACACTTTGCATATGTTATACACTTTCTTCCTTCTCTGATTTTAAAAAATGGTGAGAAATTAATAAAGGGGGAGAAATGAGTTTTCAAAGCTTTTCAAAACTTTTCATAAGCCAATGTTCGGATTTTAATTGGTGTTGCCAATGCATTAATCAAGGGGGAGATTGTGAGACCTATGTGTGCTGAATACATTGGCAAATAGGATAAAAGTTAGCATTAACATTCAAAGTTTTGAATATTGCCAAAACATTCTTCTATGGCAAGGTCCGACAAGTTCTTTGTTAGGTCCGCCAAGTGTTGGCAAGGTCCGGAGAGCTCCTGCAAGGTCCGAAGAGATTCTGTGAGGTCCGGAGCTTGTTTTTAGGAAGCTCCCGTGAAGTTCAACTCGTAGAACTGCAGCGTCTTGTTTTTGCTTTTAACTCGCAAAGTTTCAAACTTGCTTTATGGGAAGGTTTGCTTAGTATTAATTTGCTAAGTTTTTGATGTGTTTTGGTGGTTATGGCTGTTATCATTTGATATGGTTTGCAACATGCTTATGTGACGTGCTCATGTAAGGTGTTGTGGTTTTTGAACTAACGTGAGTCAAGTCGAGGAATTGTGCTCGAAAGAATTGGTTGTTTATTCATGTGCAGGTGTTGCTTGAGTTCAATACATGGCTGATGATGGGATCCTTGGACTAGTCTCAGGGAGGAGATGAGGTTCCAACAACCAAGTTCGGGAGGAGCTGTGGTTGAGTTGATCGGGAGATCGCGCAGCATGTTTGGATCAAGGGCAGTGCATATGAAGGTTGCGTGTACGTCGTTGGAAGGTGTTTGCACGTGTGAAAGGAGTGCATGGACGTGGCAACATTGTTCTAAGGCGTGATGAAGAGAAGTGGACGTAAAGAATTGGTCGGAAAGGTCCAACCGGCTGGATTGCGTACTCAGGCTGAGGCTGTGTCGGATATGGCTCAAATATGGAAGATTTGAGTCGGTTATGATAGGATTTCATGCTAGGCACGAAGTTGAGTTGTTTTAGGAATGTTTAGGACGTTCCTAAGGTGTTTGGAAGTCTCATGATTGATTCTATCTGCGAATAGGAGAGTCCTGAGCAGTTACTGTAAGTTAGGATACGAGTCCAATTAGAAGTAGGAGTCCTAGATTGGATTGATTAGCCTGAGGGCTGGCTATAAAAGCAAGGGAGGCCAGAGCTCTCGTGGGTAGAGAACTTTGGGCTGTTCTTCTTGTGTTTCTATTGAATAAAGTTCATAGTTTCGAGGAGCTTTTGTGCCTTGTTCGTCCGAGTTGTTTTTCGTCAAGTCTTTCTCGCCGAGTTTCTGGACAGACCGACGTTGCTTCGGTGTTTCGTTCATAACTCGAGTTTTACAGATCTGATTGATGTGATTCTTTTTGGGTTGTCTTCACAACTCAATTATCTATAATCTGTGAAATTTTCACGAGCTTCAGATCTGTAGTTTTTGAGATACACGAGTTTCTTTGTAGCATTGCAGATCTGTTTTATATCGGGTAGAACAGATTGATCTTCGTTTAATGTTTTGATCGTATCTCAAGTTTTACTTCGTGTTTTCAAGTGATTCTTGTTGAATTAGATCCGTGACTTGATTCTCTACCTCTCTACTTGATTTTTCATGGTTGAACACGTTTGAAAAACACTTGCACACACGGTTTCTTTAACCGATTGATTTTTTGCTGAGGGATTTTTGTTGTTTCCGCTGCGAAAAGTTTTAATCTACCATTGACACCCCCTCTGGTAGCTTTTCACGTGCTCTTCGATCCTACAATTGGTATCAGAGCCAAGGTGCTCTAATCTTTGTGATTTGCACGTGTTTTGACTAACCATCATGGAGAAGTACTCCGCAAAACCTTGTGTGTTCAATGGCATCGATTTTCAGATTTGGAAGGCGCGGATGGAGGCCTACATACAGGCGCAAGGCTTCGCCATATGGGAAAAGGTCTACCGGAACTTCGATGTACCACCCAACGATCAAGTTACGGCTGCGAACATGAGAGATGTTGACAACAACAACAAGGCTCGCAACTTGATCATCCAAGGATTGACTCAAAGCGACTTCGACCGTGTTGCACACCTCCGATCTGCATATGATGTTTTGAAAGCTCTTTGTGACTACCATGAAGGATCCAATACGATCAAGGAGGTAAGGCAATATATGTTCAAGAAAGAATACATGCGTTTTGAGATGCAACCCGGTGAGTCAATTGACGACCTTTTTGCTCGCTTTAATAAAATTCTCAGCAACTTGTGTAGTGTCAATGTTAACTTTTCAGATGCTGAAAATGCTACACAATTGTTAGGAGCATTAGATATGTCAATTTGGGAGATGAAAGTTACATCTATTCGTGAATCTACTGTCATGAGTTCTCTTACTTTAGACGTGCTTTATTCTAAATTGAAAACTCATGAAATTGACATCATCTCACGTAGAAACCCCAACAAGTCTATTGCATTTGTTTCACAACGTGACATGTCTAGTTCTAGTCAATCATCATCTAGTGGTGCACTCTCTTTGCTGTCCTCTCTAACCCTTGAACAAATTGAATAGTTTCCAGAGGAGGAGCTTGCACTCATCTCTACTCTGTTCTCAAAAGCATTGCAAAATGTGAGAACTAGAAGGAGAGGACGCTCCGGACCTCAACGATGTTTTGAATGTGGTAAGACAGGACATTTTCGTACGGAGTGCCCTAACCTTTCAGGTCCGACTTCACGTGAAGAAAAGCAAACAAGGCCGAAGAAATCGTTTGCAAAGAATAAGAAGAAGAAAGATTTATCAATGCGCAACATAGTGCATAGTATGATGTCTGCACTTCAAGATTTCGGCTCAAGTGATGTGGACACCGGTAGCGATGAAGATGAAGAAGCTATGGCAAATATGTGCTGCATGGCGAGCAAGTCAAGTTCAAGCTCCGAGGAGGCAGAACACAACAGCGACGATGAAGAGGTATGTCCCACTTGCGAAGAAATGTGTGATGCTATTTCTTGTGCCACTGTTATATTAAAGAAAAAGGATAAAAAACTTAGGAACAATGCTGTTAAAATTGAATCACTAGAATCTGAAATTAATCGTTTAAAAACTTTGATTCCTAGTGATGATTCTTGTTCCTCATGTGATTTGATTTATGAACAATTATCCTTTTTAAGAAGTGCACACGCATCTACACTTGATAAACTTGAACTTGAAATTGAAAAGAACAAAGAGCTTGCCGCACTTAATGACAAAAATTTGAAAGATGCTTGTTGTTCTACAATTAATTTGCATTGTTCTTCATGTGATGATCTGAATAAGAAACTAAATGATGCTATGAATGAGATTTCTATTTTGAACAATGCTTTACGTGTGCATGAAGTTAAATATTGTTCAAATTGCAAACTAAAAGGAAAAACTTCATGTGAAAACTGCTTCGATCTGTCCAATAAACTTGATGACATGCATAGGACACTAGATCGGTTTTCTAATGCAAATAAGAACCTAAACTTGCTGCTGAATTCTTCCAGGTCTTGTAATGATAAAACTGGTTTAGGTTTTAATTCTCATGCTCATGCTAAGGCACACCCACCTAAAGTTGTAAAGTCATTAGGAAGCGGTTTGATTCAAACAGCTCCTAGACAAAAAGAGGTGATTTTCAAATCTGCAGGAGTACTGTCCCATTCGGGTTCTAATAAACGTGTTGCTTGCTCATCTAGACATGATAATAAGGTTTTTTTTCATTATACCTACTGTGGTAGAGATGGTCATGTCATGGATTTTTGTTATAGACTAGCTAAACACGATAAGAAACAAAGAATACTTGCTAGATCACATAACAACCAAGCAAAATCTGCTAGACCGAATGTTCGGAGCTTGCAACCTGCTGTAATGAGTCAAAAACTTGCTCCGGCACCTACTGTTTTTTGTGCTACATATAACACATCTTCTAAGTCAGTAGTTGGGAACAAATATTTTTGATGTTTGGCTCATAAACCTGCTGTACCTTCTCAGCTTTTGCGTGTTATTCCTGCTGGACGTCGTGTGACTCAGTACTGGATTCCTAAAAGTCTTTTAACTAACCCCAGTGTTGAGTCATCGACGTATTGTGCTGCTGTGTAGGTTTCACGTTTGAGGAAGGAGAACATTTGGATTGTGGATTCAGGTTGCCCACGCCACATGACCGGTAACAAAGAATGGTTCTCCTCTCTCTTTTGTGTCACGTGTAGAAAATGTTACTTTCACCGATAACTCTTCTACTCCCATAATTGCTAAAGGTTCGGTTAGAGTAAACAATCTCTACACTTTGAAAGATGTGACACTTGTTAAAAATTTGAAATACAACTTGCTTTCGGTTTCACAATTGCTAGATGAAAATCTAGAGGTTAGCTTTGCTAAAAATTGCTGCAAGGTTGTAGATTCAAAAGGTGAGCTTTTGTTTAACATGTCTAGGTTTGGAAGAGTTTTTAAAGCTGATTTCGATTTGTCAACTTCTAAGCATCGGTGTCTAGTTGCTAATGATACAAAGGATCTATATTTTTGGCATCGTAGACTTGGTCACATAGGCTTTGATCATCTCACTCGTTAGTGCTCTCAATCGCATACGTGGGCTGCCAAAGCTTAAAAAGGACAATGATATTGTGTGCTCTTCTTGTAGACATGCTAAGTTTGTTGCAGGTTCACATGCTCCTCTAACAATGACCATGACAGCTGAACCGGGACAACTTTTACATCTTGACACAGTAGGTCCGGCACGTGTTCAATCCTTCGGAGGTAAATGGTATGTGCTTGTGATTGTTGATGATTATTCCAGATATTCTTGGGTTTATTTTATGGCATCTAAGAATAAAGCTTTTAGTCATTTTAGAACATTATTTCTTAGATTATCTATTGATCACCCAGGATAATTAAAAGCAATTAGAAGTGATAACGGAACTGAATTTAAAAACCAATCCTTTGATCACTTTTGTGCTGAAAATGGAATAGATCATCAATACTCTTCACCCTATGTACCACAACAAAATGGTGTCGTAGAAAGAAAGAACAGGACCTTAGTTGAGATGGCTAGGACTATGCTTGATGAATATCAAACTCCTAGGAAATATTGGGCTGATGCAATTGCAACCGCTTGTTATGTCTCAAATCGTGTTTTCTTGCGTGCTAAGCTTGGAAAAACCCCATATGAGCTCCGGTTTGGACATAGGCCTAGTGTTACACACTTTAGGGTTTTGGGTTGCAAATGCTTTGTTAATAAACATGGTAATCTTGATAAATTTGAAGCTAGATCTGTTGATGGCATGTTTCTTGGTTATCCATCTTATACTAGAGGCTACCGTGTGCTTTTACTTGACACTAACAAAATTGTGGAGACTTGCGAGGTTTCTTTTGATGAAGCTAGCCCAAGTACTAGCTCCTATATTGCAGGTCTGGATCCATATCCGCAGGGGGAGAGTATTTTTATTGAATAAGATGAAGAAGTGGTGCTGCTGCCCGAAAACTCGGAAGTAAATAACGATCAAGCTGCTGATTTTGCACCACAACCAGCACCAACAGTCACTACTGCTGGTTCGGACCTTCCTCAATCAACAAGCTCTCCTAATCAAAGGTCCAAACATGAAGAAGAAGGTGCTTGTGAAGTTTCCACTCCCCTCCGAGTACTCAAAAGTCATCATCCACAACAAATCATTGGAAGCTTGCATGAACGAGTCACTCGGTCCAGGTTTTGCGATCCAAACTCTCATGCTCATTCTGCTTTTGTTGCTTCTTTTGAACCCAAGGATATATCACACGCACTCACTAATGAATCTTGGATTAATGCCATGCAAGAAGAGTTAGAAAATTTTGAAAGAAATAATGTTTGGAAACTTGTACCTCCACCTCAAGATCACACATTAATTGGGACTAAATGGGTATTTAAAAATAAGCAAAGTGAGGATGGGGTTGTGGTTAGGAATAAAGCTAGGTTGGTTGCTCAAGGTTTCACTCAAATTGAAGGTCTAGATTTTGATGAAACAATTGCTCCTGTTGCTAGATTAGAAGCTATAAGAATTTTATTAGCATTTGCTGCATCTAAAGGTTTCAAGTTATATCAAATGGATGTTAAAAGTGCTTTTCTTAATGGCTACATAGAGGAGGAGGTTTATGTTAAGCAGCCACCAGGTTTTGAAAATCCAAATTTTCCTAATCATGTTTACAAACTGTCCAAAGCCTTGTACGGTCTAAAACAAGCCCCTAGAGCATGGTATGATAGGTTAAAAACATTCTTACTTGAAAAGGGGTTTACCATGGGCAAGGCTGATAAAACTCTTTTTGTACTTAAGCATGGCAATGACTCATTATTCGTTCAAGTGTATGTGGATGATATTATCTTTGGTTGTGCTTCTCATGATCTCGTGTCCAAGTTTTCAGCTATGATGAGTTCAGAATTTGAGATGAGTATGATGGGAGAACTCACATACTTTTTGGGGCTGCAAATCAAGCAAACAAAAGAAGGAACTTTTGTGCATCAAACTAAGTATACAAAGGACCTTCTTAAGCGCTTCAACATGGACAAATGCAAGCCTCTTCAGACACCAATGGGAACAGCAACAACACTTGAACTTGACGAAGATGGTGACCCGGTCGATAAAAAAGAATACAGAGGTATGATTGGATCACTTTTGTATCTCACGGCGTCAAGACCGGACATACAATTCAGCGTATGTTTTTGTGCACGTTTTCAAGCTTCTCCACGTGCTTCACATCGCCAAGCCATCAAAAGGATTCTCAGGTACCTACATGGAACTCAAGAATTTGTCATTTTTCTTCCTTCTTCCTCAACCGTTTCTTTGAAAGCTTTTTCAGATGCTGATTTTGGGGGTTGCAGGATTGATAGGAAAAGTACTTCGGGTGCTTGTCATTTTCTTGGTAATTCACTTGTTGCTTGGTCCTCTAGAAAACAAAGTTCAGTTGCACAATCCACGGCCGAATCTGAATATGTAGCTGCGGCTAGCGCTTGCTCAAAAATTCTTTGGATTGTTCAAACACTTAAGGACTATGGGGTTGATTTAGATAGTGTTCCACTGTTTTGTGATAACACTAGTGCAATTTGTATTGCTAAAAACCCCGTGAAACACTCTAGAACTAAGCACATTGACATTAGGTATCACTTTCTTTGTGATAATGTTGAAAAAGGAAACATTGTGCTTCACCATGTCGATACCGAACAACAATTGGCTGATATTTTTACAAAACCTTTGGATTTCACTCGTTTTTGTTTCATTCATAGTGAAATAGGGGTTATGCATCCTCATGGCTTAAATTGAGGGGGAGTTTTTGAAACTTTGAAAGTCTATGTGTGAATCTGAAACTAAAATAATATGAGCATAGTATTTCATACATATATGACTTTGTGATTCCTTTTACAGGCTGAAAGTTCTTACTACATTACTCATGTTATACATTTTGTAGTTTTTGCCATGACTAGTAATTGGAATAATTACTTACACTAAATTTGGTCATGATCGAACTTTCTTGCTGTTTTAAACTTGTTGCGTGCTCACAAGTGCTTTTAATCATAAAAAAATAATCAAGTGATCAGCTCACATGTTGAGTTTTCAAATAAAAAATTGAGAAAGGATCAATAGAATATGCATGCATCGCACTTCTTCTTTTGAGATTGCTTATCATTGCACTAAGATATGAACTTGGAAGGAATTGTGTATGACTAAAACCATGTCCTTAAGCTTCTGATTGTCAAATGGCATAGGCTTGGCTTGGTTGGTTAGAATAAGGCTGATGTGGCATATAATCTCTTGCAAATATCATATGATCAACTTTGTGCCTTAAATGATTATGAATAATAAAAATGCAGCAACAAGTGTCATGTTTTCAGGTTTTGAAATAGTTGAGAAAGGGAGATCATGACTTGCTTAAACTGAAAAATACATTTGATCTCTAGCATGGCTTACACTACTTTATGTATCTCATTGATGTGATAGTGTAAGTAACCTGATAGTATGACTTGGATGAGCTTTGTTTTGTATGTATATGTTATAATATGCTCATAACATTTAAAAATTTCTCTTTTGAACCTTGCTTAATACATTGTCAAAGGGGGAGAAATATGTATAAGGAGAGATTTTTTTACACTTTGCATATGTTATACACTTTCTTCCTTCTCTGATTTTAAAAAATGGGGAGAAATTAATAAAGGGGGAGAAATGAGTTTTCAAAGCTTTTCAAAACTTTTCATAAGCCAATGTACGGATTTTAATTGGTGTTGCCAATGCATTCATCAAGGGAGAGATTGTGAGACCTATGTGTGCTGAATACATTGGCAATTAGGATAAAAGTTAGCATTAACATTCAAAGTTTTGAATATTGCCAAAACATTCTTCTGTGGCAAGGTCCGACATGTTCTTTGTTAGGTCCGCCAAGTGTTGGCAAGGTCCGACGCAAGGTCCGGAGAGCTCCTGCAAGGTCCGGAGAGCTTCTGTGAGGTCCGGAGCTTGTTTTTAGGGAGCTCCCGTGAAGTTCAACTCGTAGAACTGCAGCATCTTGTTTTTGCTTTTAACTCGCAATGTTTCAAACTTGCTTTATGGGAAGGTTTGCTTAGTATTAATTTGCTAAGTTTTTTGGTGTGTGTCGAAGTGTGCGATCGACACTTCCCCCGGGCCTGCACTGGGCAGCCCGCGGAGGTTCTTTTTTCGGAGGGGCTAGTTCCTAGCGGAGAGCTTGCGCGGATGGACGAGTTAGTGAGAGCTTGACACGGGGAGTTTTACGTGGTTCAGGCCGCCGGAGCGTAAAACCCTACGTCCACGGTGAGCTATGGAGCTCGCTGTATTGCTTGCTGCTCAGGGCCGGGGGCCTGAGCTTGGGGGTGAGTTACAGCTTGAGAGTGTATGGCTAGCGTATGAGTTGCAGAATGCGAACCCTTGTTATCGACGCCTACCCGAGCCCTTTATAGTCCAAGACTCGGGTGGCTTACAAGGGGGGCCGGGACCCGACAGGTGGTCCCGGGAAGATTGTCTATTATCTACCGTATCTGTAGTTATGCCGGTGGTTGCCTCTGGTCGAAGGCTTCTGAGCCTTCATTTTGCCGCCCTGCCCACGCCGCGCACTAGTCATAGTGGTTGATGACGGCGCAGGCGGCATCGGATGTCTTGTCGCGGCGTTTATTACCTGGCAGGTTCTGACACCGCGCGCCAGTCTGTGATGCGACTGGGCGCAACGGCACCTGACAGGCGCGTGCTCCGCGTTTCCGCGTCTTGGGAAGACGCGGGCCTTGAATACCTTGTACGGGCAAGGTGAGGAGCGCCTTTACGCCCGCTGCCTACCGCTCGGGGGCAGGCTGCACCGTTCTTCTAGCCACATGGCGGGTCCGGAGCTCTTCTCTGAGGAGAGGGAGGTCCGGCCCCACTGGACGTGTGGCGCCTTCGGACCTCTCTCCCGCGGAGAGGGTGGTCCGGCTTCTGCATGCCATGTGGCGGGCCCGGAGCTCACCTCTGAGGAGAGGGAGGTCCGGCCCCGCTGGACGCGTGGCGTCTTCGGACCTCTCTCCCGCGGAGGGGGAGGTCCGGCTTCTGTATGCCACGTGGCGGGCCCGGAGCTCTCCTCTGAGGAGAGGGAGGTCCGGCCCCGCCAGACGCGTGGCGCCTTCGGAGCTCTCCCTGCGGAGAAGGGCGAGCACCTTAGGGATTTCACCCTGTGCGCAGGGGTACCCCATATCTCAGGTACCGACAGTGACCCCCGGGCCCATCTTGGGGGAGATAGCGAGCCCATGGTGGGACCTCCGTCTCTTCCGATCCGCGCACTTTCTCTAAGTCCCGACTTGGCCGCTGCCGTAGCACGAACGGCCGCGGGGTCGTGAGAGCATGCGCTCACTTGATGATTGCTTTTACTGCGGCGGTTCCCAAGGATGCCACTTCTGCACGTTGCGGCGCTTTCTTCGGGAACCGCCGAAGGGCCTTGCCGGCTCATCTTCTTAGGAGACTGACTCCTTGCCCCCACCGCTCCAGTTAAGCGGCTTGGGCCCACCCGTCATCGGCACTCGGTCTAGGAACCGAAGCGGTTGCGGGTGCGGGGTATTCGAAGAGTTCCGAATTGCTTGGAACTGCACCGGGAAGCTTTTTAGAGGGGGTCTCATCCACATTGTAGCTTCCCTTCGCACTTCTCTGCGTTTCTTCTTGGACTCTTGCGCTTTTGCTTTCTTGCCTTGAGCTCTCCCTTGCCATGGCTTCCAACCCGCTGCCAGAGAAGAAACGCGCTCGATCTCCTCCAGCAACGGCGCCGGTGCCAAGTCGGGATTCTGGGGTGCCTGACACTCCCTCCGGTGGCGACTCGAAGAGGCCCCGGGCTGATGTGCTGGGGGAAGCCTCTGTGGCGTCCCCTGTTCCACCAGTCCAAGCGACTGCGGAGCGGTCGTCGGAGACGGTAGCGGGCTCTGGAAATCCTACCCCGGCTCGGAAGTCGGGGTTTACAGCCCGCTGGAGTGTCCGCGCTTCCCGGCCTTCCCCGTCTTGCGGGGAATCTGTGCCGATGCGCTCGGAGCCAGGGGCAACTGCTGCGGCCCCCAGGCCAGCGCGGAATTCTCCTGTTCCGGTGTGCCCGGACTCCGCGGCGGCGCCGTCTCTTCCTGCCGGGACGGCCACCGCGGCCCCCGAGCCAGCACAGGTTGATCCTGCACTAGGCGGCCTGGCTTCTTCTCCAGCACCGTCTTCCCCGGCTCGTCCCTCTCCTCAGGTCAAGGAGCCAGAAGCTGAAAAGAGCCCGGCTGGCCTGGCTGCCAGTGCCGCGGAGCCAGCTTCTCCTGATCGGCGTCTCGTCTCGGCGGCTGGCGTGCCGGCTCTTCCTGAGGACGAGGTAATGGAGGAGGTCGGAGGGACTGCCCCAGCCTCTGCTGCTCCATTGCCTCTGGCGGACGCCTTCGCGCTTGCCGGGTCGAGCGTCCGGCATGTCTTGGCTGCACTAGGGCGCGAGCGGGAGGAGTATACGGTTGAACGGGACCGCCTCCTCACCTGGGGGAACCTTTTGCGGGAGAGGACCGCGAAGGTTAAGAGCGAGCTCGATTCTAGGCGGGAGTTGCTCGACTTCAGGAAAACGCTTGTCGACCGGATGAAGCGGGCTGTTGACCGCATGGACACCCAGTCGCGGCGGATCAACAGGGAGGCCCTGGAGGCTCACGCCCGGGCCGAAGAGAGCCTCTCTGCTGCTGTGGAAATACGGCAGCGGTTGGAGCGCCGCGAACTCGCCGTTGAGGAGCGGGAGCGTTCCGTGGCAGCTGAGGCAGAGAGGGTCGCCGCACAGCTGGCTGCGGGCGAGGATGACCTCCGAGCTCGGATGGAGGAGCTGGAGATTCTGAAGGCAGACCTTGACTTGAGGGATGAACAGGTCTCCCATGATCGCCGGGCGGTCTTGGACCGGGAGTTGACTGCCGGCTTCAGGGCCGCTGAGTTGGAGCGGCTAGCCGAGACTCTCCACCTTCGGGAGAGTTCCCTGGCGGCCAAGGAGAAGGAATTCTCCGAGAGGAACCTGGAGGCTCTGCGGGCGGCCCGCCGCGAGGTGGAGGAGCTCTCAGCCCTACGGTCCTCCGAGGCCCTTGCGGTCTCAAGCTTCGTGGATCGAGCTGGGTCCGCCCTGATCCCTCTTGGTTTCAATCCGGTGAGGGCCGCAACTCCCGCATTGCAGGTGGCAGAGGTGATCCCTGCATTGGAGTCGATCGGCGCCAAGCTGGACAGACTCGACTCGGTGGTCGCCAGCGAGCTTGAAGCCGAGGGCCGCGGCTTAGCTTTAGAGGTCGCCTCGCATGTGCTGGCATGCTTCAAGAGCCGCGACCCCTCTTTCTCACTGGATCCAGCAAGAGAGGGCCCAGCCGCGGAGAGGGAGGAAGCTGCCAGGGCTGAAGTCGAGGATGTGGACGCCCTTGTAGCCGCAAGGTTCCGGCGAGAGCCGGGAGGTCCTTAGGACTTGCTTCTCTCTTTTTTATCGAGTTTGTAGTCTAGCTCATGGAGTCTTGCTTAATTTGACTCTCTTGGATACTTGTGTCTGTGATGCTTTTTCCCTCCTTCTTGGCTTTGCCTGGCTGAGTCCTTAGCTCCGCAAGGTACTCAGAGGTCATTTCCAATCTCGAAGCTTCGCACAGACACCCCCCGGGTCCTAACCGTGTTAGGGGCCCCCGGAGGTCTCCGAACCTCGCCCTATGGAGGGCTCCAAATCTGCCGGCCACGTGGTAGGTCCGGAGCTCCTCCTCAAGAGACGGGAGCTCCGGTCATGTTGGACACGTAGGGCTTTCGGAGCCCTCCCGCTGAGGCGGGAGGTCCGGTTCCTGCCTGCCACGTGGTGAGCCCGGAGCCCTCCTCAAGGAAGGAGAGAGTTCCGGGCCTGCTGGACACGCGGGGCCCCCGGGCCCCGCCCCAGCTGGAGGGGTGGGTCCCGGTCCTTCCAGTCCCAGGCCGGTGTAGCTGGTAGCTCCTTTCCCCCCGCTTCATGCAGTCCCTGTTGCCGTAACCTGAAGGTCCTGCACACAGGTAGAGGAAACGTAATTCTCCTCGGGGGGTCCTCCCCTTCTGTCTCCTAGTCTTATCCGTCTTATGGTCCTGGCCCGCTATACGGGGCTTGGGCAATTCTGTGCATGAGGCGCCGGAGCTCCGGCTCCCTCCGAGGTCCGGGTACGGCCGTCCGATCCCTAGTACCGGGCCATGCGCTGGGGAAGCAGAGTGCACGCGCTTTGGGTTCATGACCAGGCAAAGCGGACGTACTCCCCTGGACCTCCGGAGAGCAGGATGCGCATGCTTTGGGCTCTGGGCCGGCTAAGCTGGATACGCACCATGGACCCCCCATGCACAACGCTGGCCTTTCCTGGAGGTGACCAACTGACACCGCAACACCTGACTGGGGGAGGCCCGAGAGACTCACTCGGCCATCGGCAGGTGCCTCAAGCGCAGCCGCCTTCGGGAGGATAGCAAATGCCGACTATGGATGAGCGCAGGAGAGGGGGAGCTAGACGTATGATGAACATACAGAGATAGTGCGATCATAAAAATTAATGCATAATTTAAATGAGCGCATGAGAAGGAGCTAAGTAGAACAGGTCTCTGTATTCGCGCCCATAGGTGGAATTCTGGCTGTTCGTGGGGGCAATGTTCCGCCTCGTCTACAAGGGAAGCAAGACTCTACGCGCTTAGGGTCGGAACCAGGCTAAACTGGACGTAGTCCTGTACCGTCCCTTGAGACTTAGCTACCCCAAGCTCTGTTCCTAAGTTCTATGGGGTCTATTACAGAAGTGAATAACCCTGTTCTACCGATGCTCAGTAAGTAGGACTTACAGTGTTGCTCCATGGCAAGGATTTTTGGGAATGGATCCCACTCTCAGTTGAATGGCATGTGTACCTAGGGCGGCAGCTTTCATGATTCGGAAGGGACCTTCCCTGCTGGGGGAGAGCTTATGGGTCCTTCTTGGAATATAGCGTGCCACTTCACCAGGCTGCCCTCTTGCGGGCCCCCATCGCGTTTGGTTCTTTGGCGGTAGTGCTTAGAGCATTAGCCGAGACCTTGCGTTGTGGGGTGTTCCCTGCAAGCCGAGTCTTGTCGAAGTTGTTGTCTTCACGCTGGATCAGGTCCTGCGTGGCATCTCTCGGGGTCCCCCGGGGAGTTCTCCCCTTCTGGCTAAGGCCTTCAAGGGGTAGGTGGACCCGGGCTCGCCTTGGATGACCTAAGGCGTCCCCCCTTCTGGCAAGGCCTTCAAGGGGTTGACGGACCCTAGGCAGCCCCCGAGAGGTATGTTCGAGGCACGGAGGCGTGCCGTAGCTGGCTAACGCCTTGGCCCATCACCGTCGGAACTGGAGTCCTCACCGTCATGCACTGTCTTTATGACACGCTGAGGCTCCTGGAGCCCCACCTGGTGGGCAGCGGTGACTGGGGCATCGGCCTTCTGTTTGCCATCCCTCTGAGGGTAGGGCGGTGCTTCAGCCCTCTGCTGTCTTCCATTCCGGAAGCGCTCTGCGAGCCTCTGGATCTCCCAGCACTCGGCAGCTGTATGGTTGCAGGTGCCATGCACGGGGCATAGCCCGCCTTGGCCACTGTCTGGGGCCGGTGATTGCCGCTGCCTCTTGTCGGGGCGCGGCGCCCGAGCTCCACTGGTTGTCGCAGCTGCGGCGACGGGGGCCATGAATGGTGGCTTCATCTTCCCATTGCCCCGGTTCTTGGTCTTCTTGCCACCCCCATAGGCAGCAGCACCGGACCCTGGCTGCCCTCCTGACTCGGAGGTCGGCAGTGCGTGCCAGTTCCGCCCTTCGGCTGCTCTGGCGCACTTGTCCGCCAGGCTAAAGAGCTCCAAGACGTCGCTGACTCTCTGGTCGCGAGCTTCTCGAGCATTTTCTCGTCCCGGACACTCTGTCGGAACGCCACCACCACAGAGGCGCTTTGGATATGTGGGATGGTGTTGCGCACCTGAGAGAACCGCTGGATGAAAGAGCGCAGCGACTCCCCAGGTTGTTGTTTGACGGCGTGGAGGTCGAGCTCCGTGCCGGGACGGGTGTAGGAGCTGCCGAAGTTGGCGACGAACTGCCGGCAGAGCTCACCCCAGGAGGTTATGGACCCCTGGGGTAGATTCATGAGCCAGGACCGGGCTGGGCCGGTCAAGGCGACGGGAAAGTAGTTGGCCATGACAGCCTCATCGCCTCCTGCAGCAAGTACGGCGGTGGAGTAGATCTGGAGGAACTCCGCTAGGTTGACGCTTCCGTCGTACTTCTCGGGCAAGTGCGGGCGAAACTTGCGCGGCCACCTTGCGAAGCGAAGGTGGGGTGCAAGGGCCGCACATCCTGCACCTGCTGCTGCAGGTACTGGCGCTGCGAACAGGTGGTTCGCACATGGCACCACGTATCCCGTCATGGGCAAGGCTGCACCGTAGGCCGGGGCCGCTACTTGCGGCGCATATGGTGGTGGCATATGTTGCGCAGCATATGCCTGAGGCGGGGCTCGCATGGCGAAGGCCTGCCCTTCTGGTTGCGTCGAGGCCGACGACATGCTGTCGCCTGCCTCATGGTTGCGACGCCTTTCTCGACGTCGCCCGAGGTACACCCGGGCGTCCTGCCCCAAGTGGCACCGTTCTAGTTCCCTTCGCAGGTCCGTTGACAGGAGCCTGGAGGAGCTGGAATCCGCCGTTAGCTCGTCAACCATGGGTGTGCGCGTCAGCGACACAGCCGGTTGCCCCGGGCGCCGCCCTCACCGAAACCGAGGGTTCGCGGCGGCGACGACGAGGCGGTCCACCTCGCGGACCCATTGCTGGGTCGCTGAATGGGGCGCATCCCCTGCAGGTGGGTTGCGCAGCAGCGCTCTTGCTGCAGCTAGCGCACCTCCATGGTGTATGCTCAGCGCTGCAGAAGACCTCACGCTGGTCGGGGCCTGCATAGCCGGAGTCGGCGTTGCCGGAGTCAGCTGCTGGCTACCCGCTTGTGCCGACACACTCCGTCCTGACTGCGTCGACATGTACTCCCCGCTGGTCACGGTTCGCCGTGAATGCGGTGGGGGAGAGTTTGCCGCTGAAGGGAGCTTGGTCATCTTCGTCGGCGGAAACTCGTCGCGCTAGGGGAAAAGCCCCCTACCTGGCGCGCCAAATGTCGAAGTGTGCGATCGACACTTCCCCCGGGCCTGCACTGGGCAGCCCGCGGAGGTTCTTTTTTCGGAGGGGCTAGTTCCTAGCGGAGAGCTTGCGCGGATGGACGAGTTAGTGAGAGCTTGACACGGGGAGTTTTACGTGGTTCAGGCCGCCGGAGCGTAAAACCCTACGTCCACAGCGAGCTATGGAGCTCGATGTATTGCTTGCTTCTCAGGGCCGGGGGCCTGAGCTTGGGGGTGAGTTACAGCTTGAGAGTGTATGGCTAGCGTATGAGTTGCAGAATGCAAACCCTTGCTATCGACGCCTACCCGAGCCCTTTATAGTCCAAGACTCGGGTGGCTTACAAGGGGGGCCAGGACCCGACAGGTGGTCCCGGGAAGATTGTCTATTATCTACCATATCTGTAGTTACGCCGGTGGTTGCCTCTGGTCGAAGGCTTCTGAGTCTTCATTTTGCCGCCCTGCCCACGCCGCGCACTAGTCATAGTGGTTGATGACGGCGCAGGCGGCATGGGATGTCTTGTCGCGGTGTTTATTACCTGGCAGGTTCTGACACCGCGCGCCAGTCTGTGATGCGACTAGGCGCAACGGCACCTGACAGGCGCGTGCTCCGCGTTTCCGCGTCTTGGGAAGACGCGGGCCTTGAATACCTTGTACGGGCAAGGTGAGGAGCGCCTTTACGCCCGCTGCCTACCGCTCGGAGGCAGGCTGCACCGTTCTTCTAGCCACGTGGCGGGTCCGGAGCTCTTCTCTGAGGAGAGGGAGGTCCGGCCCCGCTGGACGCGTGGCGCCTTCGGACCTCTCTCCCGCGGAGAGGGTGGTCCGGCTTCTGCATGCCATGTGGCGGGCCCGGAGCTCACCTCTGAGGAGAGGGAGGTCCGGCCCCGCTGGACGCGTGGCGTCTTCGGACCTCTCTCCCGCGCAGGGGGAGGTCCGGCTTCTGTATGCCACGTGGCGGGCCCGGAGCTCTCCTCTGAGGAGAGGGAGGTCCGGCCCCGCCAGACGCGTGGCGCCTTCGGAGCTCTCCCTGCGGAGAAGGGCGAGCACCTTAGGCATTTCACCCTGTGCACGGGGGTACCCCATATCTCAGGTACCGACAGTGTGTTTTGGTGGTTATGGATGTTATCATTTGATATGGTTTGCAACATGCTTATGTGACGTGCTCACGTAAGGTGTTGTGGTTTTCGAACTAACGTGAGTCAAGTCGAGGACTTGTGCTCGGAAGAATTGGTTGTTTATTCAGGTGCAGGTGTTGCTTGAGTTCAAGACATGGCTGGTGACGGGATCCTTGGACTAGTCTCAGGGAGGAATTGAGGTTCCAACAACCAAGTTCGGGAGGAGCTGTGGTTGAGTTGATCGGGAGGTCGCGCAGCATGTTTGGATCAAGGGCAGTGCATATGAAGGTTGCGTGTACGTCGTTGGAAGGTGTTTGCACGTGTGCAAGGAGTGCATGGACGTGGCAACATTGTTCCAAGGCGTGATGAAGAGAAGTGGACGTAAAGAATTGGTCGGAAAGGTCCAACCGGCTGGATTGCGTACTCAGGCTGAGGCTGAGTGGGATATGGCTCAAATATGGAAGATTTGAGTTGGTTATGATAGGATTTCGTACTAGGCACGAAGTTGAGTTGTTTTAGGAATGTTTAGGACGTTCCTAAGGTGTTTGGAAGTCTTACGATTGCTTCTATCTGCGAATAGGAGAGTCCTGAGCAGTTACGGTAAGTTAGGATACGAGTCCAATTAGGAGTAGGAGTCTTAGATTGGATTGATTAGCCTGAGGGCTGGCTATAAAAGAAAGGGAGGCCAGAGCTCTCATGGGTAGAGAACTTTGGGCTGTTCCTCTTGTGTTTCTATTGAATAAAGTTCATAGTTTCGAGGAGCTTTTGTGCCTTGTTCGTCCGACTTGTTTTTCGTCAAGTCTTTCTCGCCGAGTTTCTGGACAGACCGATGTTGCTTCGGTTTTTCGTTCATAACTCGAGTTTTACAGATCCGATTGACGTGATTCTTTTTGGGTTGTCTTCACAACTCAATTATCTATCATCTGTGAAATTTTCACGAGCTTCGGATCTGTAGTTTTCGAGATACACGAGTTTCTTTGCAGGGTTGCAGATCTGTTTTATATCGGGTAGAACAGATTGATCTTCGTTTAATGTTTTGATCGTATCTCAAGTATTACTTCGTGTTATCAAGTGATTCTTGTTGAACTAGATCTGTGACTTGATTCTCTACCTCTTTACTTGATTTGTCAAGGTTGAACACATTTGAAAAACACTTGCACACACGGTTTCTTTAACCAATTGATTTTTTGCTGAGGGGTTTTTGTTGTTTCCGCTGCGAAAAGTTTTAATCTACCATTCACCCCCCCTCTGGTAGCTTTTCACGTGCTCTTTGATCCTACATCTTCCCTGCTCAGTGACGATGTGATTACTGCAACAGCTTGTGCATTTCGATGAATCTCTTGTTCTTGTTCCGGAGTGAGATCTTCATCCGTGTCTGGGATATCTATACCTGTGCAGACAATATGCCAAAGGCTAGGATTCAGGGATATTAGATGCATTTTCATGTAGTACTTCCACATGGTATAGTCACTTTCGTCAAACTGCGGGGGCCTTCCCATAGGGATGGAGAGATAGTGATTATTTGAATTGAGACGGTTGTAGTTGTAAGGATATCGGGAGTAGTGGGATGACCACTCCCCATCGTCTTTTCTTCCTCTTTTCCCTTTTGTGCCATTAATTTCTTTTTCAGTAGTGCCTTCAGCTGTCTCACTTCTTCATCGTCATGTGGACTTTCTTTCAGCACATCGAAGGCTTTGGCTTCTTACTCCTCATCGTTGATGTTCGTCTTCGGGATATCGTTGTTCTTCTCAGAGGCCATTGATCTCTCCGAGATGTGAGTCTCGTTGATGGAGAACTTGGCTCTGATACCAATGGAATGTGGCCTAGAGGGGGAGTTAATAGGCCTTACAGTGTTTCCTGCACACTTAAAGTAGTTGTCAAAAACTTGATTGACCGGACTAGTCCCGTTGTGTGAGCGGACTAGTCCGGCGTGCCTGAAGTGTGTAGATTGTATTAAGTGTTGTGCAGGTGTGACGCCCTCAGTTCTATGGAAAAACCACGGAACCAATAACTAATGCATATGTGTGCCCAGGATGTTCATCACACATACACATACGTTCCACAAAATGAATTCAGATCATATATTACCACGAATAACAGGGTTTATTACAATATCTCATGAGTCTTGGACTCATGCTCACAGCGGAAGTCTTATTTCTATGCAGCGGAAGTCTTTATTTTAATGCGGAAGCAAAAACTAATGCGGAAGCAAAACTTAGCAGTAGTGGCTCCATCTCTACTCCCTCCACAGGCAAGGTTGAGAACAGATCACACACCATAATGCTCGACTTGATCTTCACAGTAGGCTTCTCCTGCTGCTGATGATGAAGTAATAATGCAAGTTTGAGTACAATGATGTACTCAGCAAGTGCGGGAAAAACACATGATATGCAGCTCATAAACAAGGTAGGTATAAAAGGCTTATTTGCAGAAAAGCAGATTTGTAGAACCATGATAAAACAACAACTTAACTTTAGATGTAATCCCATCATGTATTAAATTACCAACATACCTCCATCACTTCCCGTGTTCCATCCGAACATTAACCAATCCTTTATTCATACTCACGAATACCTCCTCGTATTCGCTACCATCTCACCTCATAAAACAACCTCGTCTCACACCGAGACCAATCTCATGTCATGTCCCAACAGTCATGCAACCATCTCATCACCCAGACTCAACAGTCCCAAACCAAACCATAACTAAACCAATAATCATAACCAAGAACCTTCCCAATAACCATCCCAATATCCATCCCAACTAATCATGGCAGTTTAGCCAGGTGCTCGTGACCGTAAGCTCGGCTATCATGATAGTTTTAGACTCTACAGAGTTTGCACCTCTTTACCCACAAGTTTGTGATTTCGTCACCCGTCGGCGACTACAGAACCTCCATTTTACCAGTACACAACCGTCGGTGTATGGTTAAGAGATCACAAAATAGCCTTTACAAAGGGGTTACTAGATGTATGGACTCACTAAGGTTTCACCGGCAGGCTAGAATCTCCAATTCTCCCACCCACGGGCCCCCTCTTGTGCCATGCAGTTCCCAATGCAGTCCTCACTCGACTCCCATTCCCCGCGCCTACCACAGTCCATAACACTCTAGCAACTTACCTAATTACTCAGCTAAGCCGCACCCATACTTGGCCTTGTGGTGGCACTGTTATCCTGGCATGTGCATGCATGAACCGGTCCTTAGATCTACGACAAGTAAAACCACCATCTCATGCTACCTCATTCACAAACCCAGGCTTGCCTAGATCTCCCTCCGATCCATATTCATTAACCTCATCGGTCACTTATTATCAGTACGAGTGCATTTAGCTAGACACATCTATCTCGCTTCCCAATCCCATAGACTCAGCGAAGCATAAAGCAAAAACCATACCCGACTAATAAACTTCCCAGGCGACAAGGGTGGTTTAATCAAAACTAGTAAACTCCTATAAAAGGGCTTCCCATCACGTTTGACTCAGTACGCACACCTTTTCGCAAAACAAAACAGTTTTACCCAAGACATAGGATCAATATGGTCAAGGAGCACTTGCCTTGTTCTTGCGGTTCCGGTTGTTCTTGATTCTCAAAATCTGGTTGTTGCAGTTCGTCGTAGACAGCTCCCCGAGCTTGTCCTGCTAGGTAGGATCATGTGCATACAGGATTCACAACAATCAATATTTATACACAAACCTTAAACTAGATGCGATGATGCATATGCATGCTATCTCATGATTAGTTTTATTAGATTGATCTGTACGTGTTCTTGCATGGCCTTGTATGGACAGAGGTGTTCGGATCAAAGGTGGACGTGGCGATGATCTTGTCTTTAGATCAAACTGATCATCAAGTGATCTTCCACGAGAAGGCTTCTGTTTGAAAGGAATTGAAGAACAGATGCAAAGAGATGAACACAATGATATTGAAGTCCTACCTCACGTTCTTCTTGACTTCGAGGTCCTCCTCAGACCGCTCGGTTCTTCTCCCATGATCTCCCTTGTTGCACTTCAGCGATGGTTTGGTCGGCGAGTTAGGGATAGGGCTCTAAGTCGTCGGCTCAGGAGTTGAAAGAGAAGTTTGTGGTTTCGGCCAGAGGTTTTGGGTTCCATTTATAATCGAGAAGAGAAGAGTCCTAATCTGATTGTATCCCGAATAAGAGTCTTATTCAGATCTTTGTTGGATCCTAACGTCTTATCTTTAGTAACATCGTGGAATTTAGATCAATTTCTGTTGCGTACCGGTATCTTTACGCGTAAAAACCGCTCCAGAACTTGTTACCTCCGCGATGATGAGCTCCGGAAGCTCCACGTGTCCTCCGGGGCCTGGTGTCTCCTTTCCTTCAGGGACGAGCTCCGGTTGTGCCGCTTGTCAACGAGCGAGACCTCCCTCTTCTTCGGAGGTGAGCTCCGCGCACGCCACGTGTTGGCGCCGGTCTTCCCTCTCTTCTTTCCTCAGGGGACGGCTCCGAGGTCGACACGTGTTTAGCTGTGACGGACCTCCCAGAGATAAGCTCCGGTGGCGACACGTGTTCGATAGATCCAGACTTCTCGGAGATGAGCTCTGAGATCGACACGTATCCCGCGCGACTGGTCCTCTAATTTCCGCGAGTACTAGCTCCGAGGATGACACGTGTCTTGCGGAAATGCCTTTGCTTCTTCTGCAGAGGCTAGCTCCATGGGCAACACGTGTCCCATAGGATCGGACCTCTCCCCTTTGCGGAGACGAGCCCCTGCTACGTAGCCAGCTTGGCGACGGCCTCTCCCCGCTTTGCAAGGATGAGCTCCGAACACGCCACGTGGCCTGCTGGACATGGAAGTTGCCTTCGGCATTCTCTGAGGGCTTTATTGGCTATTCCTTTGATAATTCTCTCTGTTCCTATTTTTCATTAAAATGTTTCCTCTTCATAGAACATGAATATATGCCGACACCCGATGCGAGGGTGTCACAAATCTACCCCCCTTAAATTGAATCTCGCCCTCGAGATTCGTTAGTAGGAAATATATGGGGGAATTCTGCCTTGATATCCTCTTCACGCTCCCATGTGGCCTCAGCTTCGGTGTGATGGCTCCATTGTACCTTTCACCATCGAATCACCTTGTTTCGGGTGACCCTTTCCTTTACGTCCAAGATTCGGACAGGGTGTTCTGCGTAAATCAGGTCCTCTTGAAGTTCAAGCTTTCCCATCGACACTTGTTCCTCTGGTATTCTCAAGCACTTTTTGAGCTGGGATACATGAGACACGTCATGTACGCCGGAGAGGTGGTTTGGGAGCTCTAGTTGATAGGCTACTTCTCCTCGCTTGTCCAAAATCTTAAATGGTCCGATGTAGCGAGGTGCTAGCTTGCCTTTGACGTTGAAACGTCGATGGCCTCGGATAGGCGATACCTTAAGGTATACGAAGTCTCCTACTTCAAAGGTCAACTTCCTACGCCTATTGTCCGCATAGCCTTTCTGTCGTGACTGAGCAGCCTTTAAGTTCTCCCGTATCGTTTGGACCTGCTTTTCAGCTTCTTGTAGTACTTCCGGTCCAAACACCTGGTTCTCTCCAGTCTCGTTCCAGAACAGTGGCGTTCTACACTGCCTACCATAAAAGGCTTCGAAAGGTGACATCTTTAAGCTAGCTTGATAGCTGTTGTTATAGGAGAATTCAGCATAAAGTAAACTCCTATCCCAACTACGCCCACGCTTCATGGCGCAAGCTCTCAACATGTCCTCCAAAATTTGGTTTGTCCTTTTGGTTTGTCCATCTGTTTGTGGGTGGTAGGCGGAGCTAAAATCCAGTCGTGTACCCATGGCTTTCTGCAGCTTCCTCCAGAATCTAGAGGTAAACTGAGAACCTCGATCTGAGACTATCCTCTTCGGAACTCCGTGATGGCACACGATCTGCTCCATGTACAACTCTGCCAATTGTGCAACGTTGTAACTGGTTTTTACCGGAATAAAATGGGCAGTTTTCGTCAATCGGTCCACAATGACACAGATGGAGTCGTATCCCGACTGAGTACGTGGTAATCTGACGATGAAGTCCATACTGATGTCCTCCCATTTCCATTCAGGTATTCTCAAAGGTTGCAACAATCCAGCGGGTTTTTGATGTTCGTCCTTTACCCGTTGGCATATGTCGCATAGGGCAACGTATTCGTCTATATCCCTCGTCATACCGTCCCAACAATAACAAGTTTTCTTGTCCTTGTACATTTTTGTGCTTCCTGGAAGTATGGAATAGGGTGAATCATGTGCCTCCTTCAATATCATGTCGCGGAGGTGTCTTATGTTCGGCACACAAATCCTTTTTCCTAGCCAAAGCGTACCCTTTTCATCCTCCTTGAAATCCTTCTCTATTCCTTGTCGGATTCTTTCCTTGATCTCCTTGATTTCCTCGTCCGTTGCTTGGCCCTCTCTTATTTCTTGCTCCAATGGGAGTGGATATCCATTATCTCCACGTTATTCAAGAATTTGAGGTGTAACCGTTCGAACTCCTTCCGTAGTTCGGGTGGTAGCTCCTGAACCGTGAGTTGGTGACATGCTCCCTTTCTGCTCAATGCGTCCGCTACTACATTGGCCCTCCCGGGGTGATAGTTGATTCCCACATCATAATCCTTGATGAGTTCTAACCATCGACGTTGCCTCAAATTCAAGTCCGTTTGTGTAAATATGTACTTGAGGCTTTTATGATCCGTATATATCTCACATCGATGTCCAAGGATATAATGTCTCCAAATCTTCAATGCATGCACCACTGCTGCTAGCTCCAAGTCATGCGTAGGATAGTTAAGCTCGTGCTTCTTTAATTGTCGTGAGGCATAGGCTACCACTTCTCCTTCCTGCATGAGTACACATCCGAGCCCTTGTATGGATGCGTCACAATATATGTCAAAGCTCTTGCTGACGTCTGGCAATACCAGAACTGGTGCTGTGGTTAGCCTTTTCTTGAGTTCCTCAAAACTTTCTTGGCAGGCTTGTGTCCATTGAAAGACCTTTCCCTTCATTAGCAATTCCGTCATAGGTTTTGCTGTCTTAGAGAAGTCTTCAATGAAACGCCGATAGTATCCTGCCATCCCAAGGAAACTCTGAATATCCCTCACGCTCTTCGGTTGGTCCCACTTCAGAACATCTCTCACCTTTCCCGGATCAACCGATACCCCTTCCTTGGAGATAATATGGCCTTTAGCCAAAATTGATACTTGTTGAGCTTGGCATACAATTGATGCTCACGTAACTTCTGCAAGGTCAATCTCAGATGTTCTTCATGCTCCTCCTCACTTTTTGAATACACCATAATGTCATCGATGAAAACCACGATGAACTTGTCCAAGTATTCCATGAAAACCTTGTTCATAAGGTACATGAAGTATGCCGGTGCATTAGTTAACCCAAAAGACATGACGGTATATTCATAGGAACCATACCGTGTCCGAAAGGCTGTCTTAGGTATATCGAAAGGCTTAATCTTCAGCTGGAAATATCCCGACCGAAGATCAATCTTGGAGAATACTCGGGCTCCTTTCATTTAATCAAACAGGTCCTCTATATGGGGCAGAGGGTATTTATTCTTGATTGTCACCTTGTTGAGAGACCTGTAGTACACGCACATTCTTTGGGTTCCATCCTTCTTGTCCACGAAGAGTACCGGAGCTCCCCATGGTGACGAGCTTGGACGGATAAATCCCTTCTCCAACTGTTCTTGAATTTGCTTCTTGAGTTCAACTAGCTCGTTGACGGGCATCCTATATGGTCTCTTAGCTATAGGTGCAGTTCCGGGTACCATATCTACGGCAAACTCGATGTCCTGGTCAGGTGGCATTCCTGGAAGCTCTTTCGGGAACACGTCCGAAAATTCCTGAACCACTGGAATGCTGTCCAATGTTGTTCCTTCGATGTGGTTCAAATTTGCCCGTTCGGTTGTTTGCTGGGCTGACTCAAACTCGACACGAATACCGTGTTCGTTTGTCAACTGCGCGCTACTTTCAGCACATTGGATTACTCCATTGTGCTTGCTTAACCAATCCATTCCGAGTATGATGTCAATCCCGTGGGAGTTCAAGACAATAAGGTTGGCAAGGAAGTCTACCCCCCTTATTTTAAGGCTTACTTTAAAACATACTATATTAGTCCTCATTTCTCCTCCGGGAGAATTAACTAACATAGCACATTCTAAGTGGGATACGGGTAGATGATGTTTGGCAACATATTTGGATGATATGAAGGAATGTGATGCTCCGGAATCAAATAAAATGGTGGCTGGGTTGGAGTTGGCAAGGAACATACCAATTGCGACGTCCTCAGCCTGTTGTGCTTCTTCAGTAGTGACATGGTTTACGTGGTCGCGAGCATAGTTCTGCGGTCCATGGTTCCCTTGGTTGTCCCCTCCGTTTGGTCGCTGGTTCTGCTTAGGCACGTTACCTTGTTGTCCAGGGCCTCTCCTCGGGCACTGGTTAGCGAAGTGGCCTACTTCCCCGCATGCAAAGCATGCCCTGTTGCCTATGGCAGCAGGTACGTTGGGGCGGGGGTTTTGAACAGGAGCACCATTGTTAGGTCGGGGCGCAGGAGGCATGGGCACACGAGGTGCCGGTGCAACGAGTTGTTGCTGTGGCGGCTGACCAGGGCGGTACGCAGGAGTGGTCGATCCATACTACGAGGCAGGGGGCATGTACCTAGGTCGTACGTTGCTCCCTTTAGGATGGTATGGCATCTTCCTCTTGCACTCTCGCTGGATCTCTCGGATCTTTTTTTCAACCACAATAGCCTTGTCAACCAGCTTCTGGAAGCTTACGTAGTCATTGTTGAGGAGCTGAACCTGGATCTCATTGTTCAACCCTCTCATGAACAGGTACTGCTTCCTCTGGTCTGAGTTGACATCTTCGGGGGCGTACTGGTACAATTGTATGAACTTGTTGAGATACTCGTTCACACTCTTCTGTCCTTGGCGGAGACCTTCAAACTCCTGCCTCTTGAGCATCATTACACCAGCAGGGATGTAGTGAGACCGGAAACTTTCCTTGAACTCAGTCCATGTGATTGTCTGCGGGTTGGCATGGGTGTTGCTCAAGGCATCCCACCAGTCAGCAGCGGCTCCCATAAGTTGGTGTGATGCGAAAAGAACCTTCTCTCGGTCGTTGCACTGAACAATGGCGAGCTTCTTCTCCATGGATTTCAACCAATCATCGGCCTCCATGGGATCGCTTGCTTGAGCAAAGGTGGGTGGTCGAGTCCTCATGAACTCTCCCAACCTGTTATGAGCCGGCGGTGGTGGTGGCGGTAGTGCCGGAACGGGGTTTTGGTTGGCCTGCAACTGACCCAAAGTTTGGATCATGGTTTGCATAAGCTGGTTTTGCATGGCCATCAACCTTTCCAGATGGTTTTCACCAGCTCCGGGGTTAGCAGGAACTTCCCCGTGGTCATCCTCCTGGACGTTCCTTCGGCTGGCGTTTCCTCTCACCATCTGTGAGAGAGAACGAAATAGCATACAAGGTTAGAAGGTTAGGTAGGTCCCTTCAACTATATGCATCAAGGTGAGTTGGACTATATATATTAGCCCTTATGAGGATGTGATCAAGTGTGGAAGCATTTCACACCTCTTTCTTCTTACGTATGGATATGGACAACGTTTTTGAGACGTCCCACAACTCACATTAAGCACATAATAACACACAATCATTGCAAGGGCTCATACGGCTCCTATTCAAGGATGGTTTCCTATGCCTAAGGTGTTTTTAAAGGCCAATCTAAGCTATTCACCTTAGGACGCTTGTGACTCCTACTTAGGGGTGTAACATGCTTGTTAACCTCTGGCTCTAATATCAATCTAAGGTTTCTATCTAGGCGTGTAACCTACTGTCAACCCGTGGCTCTGATACCAGTCTGTGACGGCCTCAGTTCTGTGGAAAAACCACGGAACCAAGAACTAATGCATATGTGTGCCCAGGATGTTCATCACACATACACATGTGTTCCACAAACGGAATTCAGATAATATATTACCATGAATAACAGGGTTTATTACAATATCTCATGAGTCTTGGACTCATGCTCACAGCGGAAGTCTTATTTCTTTGCAGCGGAAGTTATTATTTTAATGCGGAAGCAAAAACTAATGCAGAAGCAAAACTAAGCAGTAGTGGCTCCATCTCTACTCCCTCCACAGGCAAGGTTGAGAACAGATCACACGCCATAATGCTCCACTTGATCTTCACAGTAGGCTTCTCCTGCTGCTGATGATGAAGTAATAATGCAAGTTTGAGTACAATGATGTACTCAGCAAGTGCGGGAAAAACACATGATATGCAGCTCATAAACAAGGTAGGTATAAAAGGCTTATTTGCAGAAAAGCAGATTTGTAGAACCATGATAAAACAACAACTTAACTTTAGATGTAATCCCAGCATGTATTAAATTACCAACATACCTCCATCACTTCCCGTGTTCCATCCGAACATTAACCAATCCTTTATTCATACTCACGAATACCTCCTCGTATTCGCTACCATCTCACCTCATAAAACAACCTCGTCTCACACCGAGACCAATCTCATGTCATGTCCCAACAGTCATGCAACCATCTCATCACCCAGACTCAACAGTCCCAAACCAAACCATAACCAAACCAATAATCATAACCAAGAACCTTCCCAATAACCATCCCAATATCCATCCCAACTAATCATGGCAGTTTAGCCAGGTGCTCGTGACCGTAAGCTCGGCTATCATGATAGTTTTAGACTCTACAGAGTTTGCACCTCTTTACCCACAAGTTTGTGATTTTGTCACCCGTCGGCGACTGCAGAACCTCCATTTTACCAGTACACAACCGTCGGTGTATGGTCAAGAGATCACAAAATAGCCTTTACAAAGGGGTTACTAGATGTATGGACTCACTAAGGTTTCACCGGCAGGCTAGAATCTCCAATTCTCCCACCCACAGGCCCCCTCTTGTGCCATGCAGTTCCCAGGGCAGTCCTCACTCGACTCCCATTCCCCGCGCCTTCCACAGTCCATAACGCTCTAGTAACTTACCTAATTACTCAGCGATACATGGCCTTGTGGTGGCACTATTATCCTGGCATGTGCATGCATGAACCGGTCCTTAGATCTACGGCAAGTAAAACCACCATCTCATGCTACCTCATTCACAAACCCAGGCTTGCCTTGATCTCCCTCCGATCCATATTCATTAACCTCATCAGTCACTTATTATCAGTACGAGTGCAGTTAGCTAGACACATCTATCTCGCTTCCCAATCACATAGACTCAGCGAAGCATAAAGCAAAAACCATACCCGACTCATAAACTTCCCCGGCGACAAGGGTGGTTTAATCAAAACTATAAACTCCTATAAAAGGGCTTCCCATCACGTTTGACTCAGTACGCACACCTTTTCACAAAACAAAACAGTTTTACCCAAAACATAGGATCAATATGGTGAAGGAGCACTTGCCTTGTTCTTGCGGTTCCGGTTGTTCTTGATTCTCAAAACCTGGTTGCTGCAGTTCGTCGTAGACAGCTCCCTGAGCATGTCCTGCTAGGTAGGATCACGTGCATACAGGATTCACAGCAATCAATATTTATGCACAAACCTTAAACTAAATGCGATGATGCATATGCATGCTATCTCATGTTTAGTTTTATTAGATTGATCTGTACGTGTTCTTGCATGGCCTTGTATGGACAGAGGTGTTCGGATCAAAGGTGGACGTGGCGATGATCTTATCTTTAGATCAAACTGATCATCAAGTGATCTGCCCACGAGAAGGCTTCTGTTCGAAAGAATTGAAGAACATATGCAAAGAGATGAACACAATGATATTGAAGTCCTACCTCATGTTCTTCTTGACTTCGAGGTCCTCCTCAGACCGCTCGGTTTTTCTCCGATGATCTCCCTTGTTGCGCTTCGGCGATGGTTTGCTCGGCGAGTTAGGGCTAGGGCTCTAAGTCGTCGGCTCAGGAGTTGAAAGAGAAGTTTGTGGTTTTGGCCAGAGGTTTTGGGTTCGCTTTATAATCGAGAAGAGAAGAGTCCTAATCTGATTGTATCCCGAATAAGAGTCTTATTCAGATCTTTGTTGGATCCTAACGTTTTATCTTTAGTAACATCGTGGAATTTAGATCGGTTTCTGTTGCGTACCGGTATCTTTACGCGTAAAAACCGCTCCAGAACTCGTTACCTCCGCGATGATGAGCTCCGGAAGCTCCACGTGTCCTCCGGGGCCTGGTGTCTCCTTTCCTTCAGGGACGAGCTCCGGTTGTGCCGCGTGTCAACGAGCGAGACCTCCTTCTTTTTCGGAGGTGAGCTCCGCGCACGCCACGTGTTGGCGCCGGTCTTCCCTCTCTTCTTTCCTCAGGGGACGGCTCCGAGGTCGACACGTGTTTAGCTGCGACGGATCTCCCGGAGATAAGCTCCGGTGGCGACACGTGTTCGATAGATCCGGACTTCTCGGAGATGAGCTCTGAGATCGACACATATCCCGCACGACTGGTCCTCTGATTTCCGCAAGGACTAGCTCCGAGGATGACACGTGTCTTGCGGAAATGCCTTTGCTTCTTCTGCATAGGCTAGCTCCATGGGCAACACGTGTCCCATTGGATCGGACCTCTCCCCTTTGCGGAGACGAGCCCCTGCTACTTAGCCAGCTTGGCGACGGCCTCTCCCTGCTTTGCAGGGATGAGCTCAGAACACGCCACGTGGCCTGCTGGCCATGGAAGTTGCCTTTGACATTCTCTGAGGGCTTTATTGGCTATTCCTTTGATAATTCTCTCTGTTCCTATTTTTCATTAAAATGTTTCCTCTTCATAGAACATGAATATATGCTGAAACCCGAGGCGAGGGTGTCACAGCAGGAGAATTAACGTGTTTAGCAGCGGAAATAAGAACAACAGTTATTTTATTTAGTTTACAATGTGAGGTGTGATTATTCCCGTGAATGAGACTTAGCAGTTTAAAATCTGAAGTTTAGCAACTAGATGTTCTAAACAACAAAAACAAAGAGGCATACGAGACACAAATTTTACCGAGGTTCGATCTCACCAAGAGATCTACATCCTCGTTGAGGAAGCTCACACAGAGCCGGGTCTCTAACCCTTTCCCTCTTCAAGTCACCACACAAGGACAACTTGACTCCACTAGCACTGGTAATCACCGAGTTTGTGGGGCAACCTCACACGTTGAGGGCTCCCACAAAAATTACAATGAGAGAGCGATCAAATACACTCAAAAAGATTACAATGCAGAATATGAGTGTAGAGAGATCAAACCCCAAGAGCTCACAACGAAGGAACGACGATCTCCCAATCACAAATCCAAGTGTTTGATTGATCTTCACCTTCTTCGCACCTTAGATGTGTAGGGAGATGTGTTTTTGGGCTCTTGGAACAGGTGGCGGCGCTAGGGTTTTAGTTTCTAGCAGTATGAGTCGTATCCCTGCATTGGAACGTCGTGGATCACCAATTTATATGGTTTCCAAAAAGTTATCGTTGTAAAACCTAATACCGGACTAGTCCGGTAAATGATCGGACTTGTCCGGTCTACTTCCAATGAGTTAAGCGGACTAGTCCGGTCTAAAACCGGACTTGTTCAGTGCTATGTGAAGTGGGGTTCCAGAAAGTTTAGCGAACTAGTCTTGTCACATGGATGGACTAGACCGCAGTCCTCTAAAGAGGACAACAGAAACATGAGTGGACGAGTCCGGTGTAAAACCGGACTTGTCCGGTTGCATTCCAGTAAGCTGACCGGACTTGTCCCGTCCATGAACGGACTAGTCCGGTGTCCAGTGGACTTTAGTTGATTTTTAAACCCCTTACCCTTACGCAAAGTTATGAGCTCTTGGGATGTGTCTCTCACACACACCCTATACATTGAAATCTACTTTGCTCTTCTAAATTCCACTAAAGTCTCCCCTTTTCGGGCACCACTTTATTTTTCACCTTTTTGTCTGCACCGAGCTAGTTCACTTTGTTTGTCCTGCAATCATTTCATTAGGATCTCATATGCTTGTCATCAATTCTCCAAAACCCACAAGGGATACCCTAGATGCACTTTCACCTACCAAATCCCCCCCCTAAAAATTCCCCCTAATTTTCACCGAAAACTCCCCCTACGGAATTTTTCCCCACATTTGGGGGAATTTTGGCCACACCACCCTAAGAGGGAAAGCCCTAGCCGGCGCCCTCCCCTTAGCCGCACCACCCTGACGGGGAAACCCTAGCTGCCATCCCCTTTTTCTTTTTCTTGGATTTCCTTTTCCCCCAAATAATCTCAGCCCTTGGCGGAAAATAATAGATTAAATCTAAGCCATTATCTCCCACCTTTTCTCAAATTAAATCTCAGCCCTTGGATAAATGATTTGCTAAAATCCTAGCCCTTTTAGCTATTTTCTCCCCTTTATAAATAAACCCCCTAGCCGCCATCCCCAGCCCCATTATTCCTGGCCACCGCCCCTCCTCTGTGCTGCCAAACTTTGGGAGCCGCCCCTGCTGAGTTTTGGCCACCATCGAAGCTCTGCCCCGCCTCGCTGTCGAAGGAGAAGAAGACCCTGACAATCTGCCCTAGCCGCAGCTCCACAATTCTCCAAAGAAAAACCCCAGCTGCTGCCATTGCAAGAAAAAGGGTCCAGCCGCAAGAAGAGGAGGAATAAGAGAGGTAGGTCCCCATTGCCCCTCTTACCACGACGTCGCTGTTGCTACGCACCCATTTTCTTCACCCCCTGGGAGCAGAACTTTCTGCACGTGGATAGACCACGTTTCGGCTAAGTTTTGATGGTGGGATTGATCTACAACTTGATTTAAGATCATAATCACGTACACACTTAATTCCAGCAGCCTTGTGCATTATAAAACCCTGTGGAAGCTTACTAAAACTTGCAAGAACACGTGCAAACTGATCACAATAAACTGCACTATAGGAATTGCATTCATCTACTTCATTGCATCTTGAGTAAAGCTTGTGCATGACAATTGATTGCTGTAATTTTTGTGTTTGCGTGGTCGTGAGTAGAAGGACACGCTCAAGAGGCCGTCTATGAGGAAATACAGCACCAAGACTTCGAGATGCTTGAGCAACACGAACCTTGGGAGCAAGGCAAGTGCCCCTTTACCATATTGAACCTATGTTTTAAAACTGTTTTGTTTGTGGAAATTGCATGCTCGTGTCAACTTTATGGGAAACCTTTTAGTAGGAGTTTACTAGCTTTTTTAGCCACCCTTGTCGCTGTGAAAATTGTTGAGTCTGGTATGGTCGTTTTTCCTTTTGCCTCGCTTAACTTACAGAATTCAGGAAAACTGAAATAAAACATGCTTAGCTACTGCACTCATAAAGATTAAAGATGATGAGAACATGATGATGTTATTAAGCATGGAATCAGGGAGATCTAGGCAAGCTTGGTTCATGGATTTTGCTGAATGAGATGGTGGTTGCTTGCCGTAGATCTAAGGACCGGTTCATGCAAGCACATGCCAGGAAAACAGTGCCACCACATGGCCAAATATGGGTGTGGCTTAGCTGACTAATTAGGTGTGTTGCTAGCTTGTTATGAACCATTGGATGGCGTGGAGAATGGGAGTCAAGGAGGACTGCCCTGGAAACTGCATGGCACATGAGGGGGCCCGTGGGTGCGAGAATAAAGATTTGAGCCTGCTGGTGAAACCTCAGTGGGTCTGTACATTCTAGTAGCCCCTTTGTAAAGGCTATTTTGTGATCTCTTTGCCATACACCGACGGTTGTGTACTGGCAGAATGGAGGTTCTCTCTAGTCACCGACGGGTGATGAAATCACAAACTTGTGGGTAAAGTGGTGCCACCTATGCAGAGTCTAAAACTATCAAGATAGCCGTGCTTCCGGTTACAAGCACCTGGCCAACTTCCATGATTCGAGACAAAACTTGGGATTTATTCGGGTATGGTTGTGGTATGGTCGTTGGGATTGGTATTGGGACTGGTTTGGTCATGAATATGAGGTTTGATTCAGTTATATGAATATATGTTGATCATGAGCATTGAGAAAATGAGATGAACTTGAGAAAGAGCATTGGCTGGTTGATAAATGATTAATTATGATGGTATGGAACATGAGGAATGATGAATTACTTGGTTAAGTTGGGAATTATTTCACCTAGAGATAGTTTCTGTTTTTGTCATGTTTGTGAAATAAAAATTGCTTGCTGCAATGAAACCGTTTATTTCCTACCTTGTTTTAAGCTACATGTCATACTTTTACCGCACTTGCTGAGTACGACATGTACTCACCCTTGCATTCCCACATATAAATAATCTACAGGAGAAAAATACTTTGAGGCACAGGTGGAGTACTAGGCATGCGCACTACCGTCAACATGCCTGTGGAGTTGAAGTTGGAGTCCATGGTCTTTAGTCATTTTCCGCTGTCGTTTAGAGTCTTCCGCTGCAGAATAAGTTAGATTCCATAGTGAGACATTGAGTTATTGTAATAAGGTACTTAAACACTATTTTTACATGGTTATATTATGTAATTCAGTTTGTGAAGTACATATGTATGTGTGATGAACATCCTGGGCACACATGTGAGATCTGCGGTGCGAAACCGCGGAACCCCACATCCCACAATGCACAACCACACACGCTCAAGCAATAGAACAAGCACTCCTATGGACGTAGGGTATTACTCTCCGGCTGCCCGAACCATGTAAATCCCGGTGTTCATCCGCTCCCTCGAGCCTAGGTCGCGTAGGGCGCCAAGGGCCCTCTGGAAAAAACCTCGCGGGCTGCTTTTGAGCAGGCCGGGAGGAGTGTCGTAGCTCACACTCCGACATTTGGTGCGCCAGGTAGGGGGGCTTTCCGCGCTCTCCATGTGACCACGGTGAACATCAGTTCTGATGGCGAGCCTTCTCGCCAAGCTCAACGTCGCCTCCAGGCGGGAGACGACGAGGCTACCCTCCGCTCCAGAGCGGTCATGTCTAGACAAGCCGGCAGCCAGCACACTCTGTGTGATGTACGGTGGTTCTTCTAATATCTCGTCTAGACGAGCCGTCAAAACCCTCCGTCGAGCTGTGGCAGCGGCCACCCCAGTCCTTGGGCCGGCGCCACATCGCAAATGGATAGAGACGCCAATTAGCTTTGATGCCTCCAACTGCCCCGAGAACATGGCAGGCGCCAGAGAGCTGCCCTTCTCGTTACCCGTACCATCTCCAATGTAAAGTTCTACCACGTGTTGATCGTTGGCAGGGCGGACCATAGCCTTATCAGCCTTGCAGGTTTCAAGAAGCTGCAAATCCCTGTGTCCCAGCTTACCCCCTCGAGACTATTCTCGGTGGTAGGTAGGTACCCAATCTTCCCATGCGGTAGCATCTCCCTCCCGGTGACATTTGGGATGCCTGAGAACTACCGTACGGAGAGCGTCGTCTTCGACGTTGCGGAGGTCAGCCTCCCCATCAATGCCATAATCGGCAGACTAGGTATATACTAGTTCATGGCAGTATCCCATTACCGATACTTAGTTCTGAAGATGCCAACCTCATGTGGCGTCCTCAAGGTCCGTGGTAACCGCACCGCGGCTGTCTCAGCGCTGGAAAAGCTCCAAGCGCTGGCAGCAGCACTGGAGCCCTCTTCCGATCACGCTGAAGCAAGCCAGCCGCCTCCAAGAATCTGTCAGCGAGGGGTGGCATCTGCACCCCGTGTGCAGCCCTTGGATGGCGAGGACATATCCGTCAAGGTCATCCAAATAATCCCTATTGTTGCCCAGACCACCCAAATCGCCGGGGGCCTGGGAGGCAAATAGGAAGACGCGCTCGTCACCTTTCTCCGGGCCAATGTCGACGTGTTTGCTTAGCAACCATCGGAAATACCCAGAATCCCCAGGGAGGTGATTTAGCATCAACTGAAGATCCATCCTGACGCCCAGAAGGTCCAGCAGAAGACTCGGAAGCAATCCATCGACCAGCAAAACTTCATCCTTGAAGAAATCAAGAAGCTGATCAATGCTGGCTTCATCTGAGAGGTTCACCGTCCATGATGTTTGGCCAACCCTGTTGTCGTCCCCAAGGCTGGCGGGAAGCTACGCATGTGCATCGACTACACCAACCTTAATAAGGCATGTCCGAAGGATCTGTTCCCTCTCCCCCGTATGGAACAAATAGTCGATTCCACATCCGACTGTGATCTACTGTGTTTCCTAGACGCATACTCAGGTTTCCACCAGATACCTATGTCTAGGGAAGATGAAGAACATACCACCTTCATCACAGTAGATGGTCTATACTGCTATGTGTGCATGCCTTATGGTCTTAAGAATGCTCTTCCCACTTTTGTGCGTGCAATGGACAAGATGTTCAGGAACCTCATTAGGGACCTGGTCGAGGTTTATGTTGATGACATCGTAGTGAAGGTTAAGTCGCAAGCATGTCTGCTCTACAACCTAACCCTAGTCTTTGACAGACTATGTTCCACACGCACGAAGTTGAACCCAGACAAATGTGTCTTCGGCGTCTCTGCCGGGAAGCTGCTCGGGTTCTTGGTCTCACACCGAGGGATCGACCCTGTTGGAAGAGAGCGATCCACCATTGCATGTGGTTCCCCATAGATCTCTCTACAATTTAGCTTTTATCCGCACCATCCGTGAAGAGAGGGTGGCAGCCCAGAAACAGGACAAGGGCATGTCACATTTGCGGAGACTGTATAGACAGTGGGGAACTGAAATGTTTCCGGAAGGACGGAGACGGTATCCTGTGTTTCAAGAACAGGATAGTCATACCCCATAACAAGAGTTGAGGAAGAAAATTTTTGGACGAGGCTCACTTGTCAAAGATTCGATTCACCCTGATTCATCGGTCCATTCCAGATTGTGGAAAGATGTGGATCAGTTGCATACCGGCTGGAATTACCAGCGACACTCTCCGATATGCACGACGTCTTCCACATTTCTCAGCTGAGGAAGTGCATCAGGTGTTCAACCACCATTCAGCTGGGAAATATCGACCGACTGAAACCAGATCTCACGTATCATGAGGGACCGGTTCAGATCATAGACATCAAGGACCGAACCACACGTGACCGTACGTTGTTGTTCTATAAAGTTTCATGGAGTGGTCATTTCAAGGTTGAAGCAACATGGGGGAGCGAAGGATTTTTTCGCACCAATTATCCCGACTTTTGACGTCGCACATCCTATAATTTTTCCACCATCCTCTCTCTCATTTTTACCTTATAATCTCGGGACGAGATTCTTTTAAGGGGGAGGGGATGTGACAGCCCTGACTTTTATGAAGTTTGATTTCAACTTATGAAGCAAAGTTAAGGAGAAGAAAATGGCATTTTGTGTCACATGAAACAATGAACACACAAATGGACATGTGAGGGAGTTAAAGATTTTCACTAGCTCATGCTCAACACATGTCAACCTAGAGAAAAGACTTTACTCCCTAAATGGCACTCATGTGCACATACTCCATGTGTATAGAATGGAGGAAAATTTAAACACAATTTGCATCCTTTTGATAGGATACATGTTCAGATTGTCCAAAGGGTTATATGTGAGATTACCGATACATTCCTTATGTATTCAAGAGCCTAAGGTTCAAATTTGGAGAATTTTAGGGTTCATATACTATTTATTCCAATGAATAAATGAGGGAGAGTTCAAATTCAATTTTGAATTTGAAAAAAAAACTGAACCAAACGTGCTCAATTTTGAAATCTGATTTCAGATTCAAATTCTTCATAACTTGTTTGGTCTACCGTCCAATTTTGGTGGAATTTAGACGAAGGCGGTGCGGGAATTTTAAAGCATGGAGGATAAGAGAGAATGAGGGACTGGGACCCACATGTCAGCTACTCAACACAAAGAACCGCCTCTGATTTTCCTCTCGGTTGCACACACGAGCGACAGAGCGCCGGCGCAATCCACTCCCGAGGCCTCAGGCGCCACCTCCTGTTTCCCTCGAGTTCGCTCGTTCTGATCACCACACCACGAGTGCAACAGAGATATTTCGCCTCTCCCAGCTCGCTCTTGCCCTCGGCGGTCATCTCCTGTGAAAACACAACCACTCTTGGCCGCTCTGCTTCTTCTGATCGCCGGCCACCAACCGAGCCTCGGTTGCTCGCGCTTGCCACACGAAAAAGCAGCGCCTGCTTGTGCTCTATCGTGCTATCCCCACAACTGCAACGTTCCTAGCTCGTGGTGCGCGCAAATCAACGATCGGCGCTAAGAACCGAAGATCACCGGCGGAAGTCCAACTCGGTTCACCGTGGACAGCGAGCTGTGGTCCTCTTCATCGTCCCTTCTCTACCCGAAAGAGGTGCGCTTGCATGTCCTGATCATGTAGCCGGAGGCCATTTAGCGTTTGCTAGAACAGGTAGCAAGAATTTCACCATTTCCCGAAACCTAGTACATGCGGGTAGGGCTCGATCTACCCCAAAATCCGAGTTGCACGGTTCACCAAAGCTCGAGTTAACTTGCACATAGCTTCTACACTTCCTAGCGCCCCTCTTCGACAGAGAACCGAGAAAAAACATCAAGAAATGAGGAAGTTCTAGCAGTTTTCTTAGACGCCGGCGCAAAAGCACCTCAGGTCACCATGGAGCCCCCGGTTAACATCCGTTTCACCGGTGTTAGAGTCCATTTCTAGCTTCTACACTGTCCACTGGTGCTCTAGAGCCAAAAATTCGAGAGTTTGGTGAAGGATGGGGCTCGGTCGACCTCGCCGGAACCCTAGTGGCGTGCTGCCACCGTCACGCATCATTTTCCAGGCATTGCCGGCCGCCAGCGACCATCTATGTGAGTTCACCGGCATGGAAAATCGGGGGCGAGAAATGGCTCAGGAGGCGGATGGGAAGGCCCTTCCGGCGACCCTCGCCGGAGGGTGACACTGGTGCCCTCTGTTCGGCGCGAGGAAGAAGATGAGCTGATGAGTGGGACCCACTGGCAGGTGTTTAAACATTTCAGGATTTCCAGATTTCAGTTTGAACTTTGGAGAGCCATAACTTTGTGTAGGGGTGTCCACAAAATTTCAAATAAAATTTGTTTGATTCCTCCCAGAGAGTATTATCCAGGGGTGCAGCCTAATATTTATGAAAATCCCTGAATTTTGCTCACTAATTCATATAAGAAAAATATTGTAGGATTTGTTTCAGGAGTTCTATTATTTGGAAAATTCCCAGTTTTGGGCATGACATTCTTCCAAAAATACTTGACCTCCAGTAAAAATTTCAGAGGCACTGGACCTCATTTGCTTGGTTTGCATCATCTCGTGCTATGTATGCTCGTTTGCTAGGGCAATCTTTCATCACATGACCAACTTCCTGGCAGCGGTGACACTTAATGTTGGAAGTTCGACTCGTGAAAGGAGTAGAAGACGTAGGCTTGAATGATGTTGTCTTACTGCCCTCCGGCGAGCGAGGAAATGGAGCAGTAGATGAAGTTCGTTGGCCACCATTGGATGGTGTAGTGGCAGTAGGAAAACTCGAAGATGGTGCTGTTTTGGATGGTGTAGATGTCGAACGCAGTGTGAAGGTGCTCCTCGTGCGTTGGTGCTGCTGCTGTTGGCGGCCCTGCAATTTTTTTCTGCCAACATAGTCAGCTGAAATAATCTGTTAACAGTATCATATTCCTTATAATCAACAATGTCCTGAATTTCACTCCTCAACCCCCCATAAAAACGAGCTATTTTATCATCCATGTCCTCTACTACCCACAGCGCAACATACCCTTTTATATCTCTTGATAATACTCCTCTACAGACATGTTATCTTGGTCTAAGCGCTGCAACTTTTTTGCGAAGGTCCCGCTGAAAAGAAGGAGGAACAAAACAAACACGCATAGCTTCCTTTAATCTATCCCATGTTGGAGGATCAGTTCTAATTTTAACAAGTTCATTCCACCATATGATAGCAAAATCCTTAAACTCACTAGTGGCTTGACGAACTCTATGTTGTTCAGGAACAAGGTGGGCATTAAATTTCTGCTCTACTGTCATCTCCCAATCAAGATATGCCTCAGCATCATAAGCACCAGAAAAAGAGGGTATAGTAAATTTGACTTTAGCAAAAGGATCATCAAGAGGGCGATTAAAACTATTATGACGATCATTGTAATTATAACGATTATTACCTCCCATACCTCGTAGATAACGTGGAAGTCGTTGTTGATTGTTATGATCTTCCATATTATAAGCACCGTCTTCACGATCTTCAGCGAGAGGCAGCCACGCCTCAAGAGTATCCATCCGAACAACAAGATCAGCAAGTTGGCGATTCAAGGTCGACAACGACGCCTCTGTCGATGCTTGGATTTTGGTGAACATATCTGCCATTTCCCTCATCATGTCACGCAACTCAGCATGTTGAACACATTCATCATCCCTTTTATATTCTGCCATTGTTAGTAGTAAATAAAAGAAAACAAAAAGATGGTATCCCTATCAACTACAAAGGATAGTGGCAATGTGAAAAGTGGAAGGAAGGAAACAATCTCTCTCTCTCTCTCAAGCGTCTTACCACGTTCTTACAGGTGTTCTTACCGACACAGCAGGTGGTAAACGGTGGATGGTGAGAACCAATGAAGCGTGAAGTGATTGCAAAGGTACCTGTTTTGCTCAAGAGGAAAAATGGAGCTTGGATGGCATAATATGGTGGCTGATAAGCAAAAATTGTTAACAGCAAAAACAAAGTTGAATAAGTATTCACTGTAGGAAGCGTTGCTGGTTAACAAGTGTTCTAGGCCTAGAACAACACAAGGCAGTAGAAAGGCAAATAGAAAATCCGGAAGATATAACCAAACAAGTACAGCACAAGTGTAGAGGCCAACTGTTTTCAGGGGTATGCTGTCAATGCTTTAATATCTGTGCTCTCTTCACTTTTTTTCTTTATATTTTTTTCTGATATTTTTTGTTTACTCGAGAGCACGAAAACAGAAAGCACACAACTTTGCAGTTCAATTGGATGTAAGATGTGGCCTATAGAAAATCAGTAAGATTCTTTAAAATCCGGGCTGAAACTTCAGAGGCCGGATAGTCTATCTTCCGAGGAGAATTTGGCCAAACAAATTTCGCCGAACATTGCGAAGCTGCAGAAAATCGGTTTTGAAATTTTGAGTAGATCAATTTAAAAAAAATCGCCTGATTTTGAGTTTGTATGCAAAAGTTATGGCCTTTTTAAGGTAGGCTACCCGACTTACTGTTTTTTATGTTGATTCAAACTCAGTTGTGAAGAAGATCTCGCAATAGGATGTGAGAAACAATCGGAATTAAGCAATGGCGACTGATGGGATGTCGTGTGATGAATCAAGGAGGACTGGCACAATGGTTTGTCATTTGTTCTAGGGCTGGCAATGCGGGAGTTCACGCAAGGCGGCTAGCTAGGGCAAACCGATGATCTTGGTGGCTCGGTTTGTTGTTTAGGGATTGTGGAATAGGTGAGCAGCAAGAAAAACAGGGAAGAAAACCGATAAATACGACCCAAAAAACTCAAAGCTAAACTAGCAACAAGGCTCGACCACATGAATGCAAACTCAACAATACAAACTGAAAAACGAAAATTGCAGGCACTATGGTCTAGGAATCGGTAAACACGATATGTTTTTTTTTGACTTTTTCTGTGGACTCTAGGTATGAAAAACAAAAACTAATCTAGTGGGAAATCAAAGTACCTCACGGGCAACCGGAAATCTGATACCAATTGATGAGTGGTTTAGGCCCGATCGTCTGAAAGGTAGGTCGATTGAGGTGGAGAACTCGACGTTGATGATCCGCGGCACTCGAGCAGTTCGAACACCCCTGCAATCACTACACCACTGCTCCGTTGGTTATCAACCGTGCAGCACACGCTTGACCTCGCCAAGAAGGCTAATCCCTGCAGGTGCAACCAAAAACACGAGCAAGAACGTAGAAGACGTGATCTGAAAATCACGAAGTTGGGGTTTCACAAAAACCGTAGAACGGCGGCTGTTTCTCTAAGCAAAACCCACCAAATATGGCCAGCGTCTGCAGTATTTAAAGGCTAGGGTTCGTCCATAAGACCCTTAGACGCGTCCCTAATAGACTCATATGGGATACAAGGCCCAAAAGCCAAATACGGTGGTGCAACACCGGACAGAACTCTGAATTCGACTTGTTTCAACAACTCCCAACCACTCCTGGCGAATTTTAATGTGAGACCAAAACCATTGGAAAGTTTATATTCTCATATTTCCATGCATATGTAGAACATCAAAAACGAAGTCCGTATGCATCCTGAGCATCCGTTTTAAGATGGACTGCTCCTGGACTCCGAGTTGAACTCGGGTCCGAGTTGGTGACTATTTCCATCAACTTGTGGACGTCCCATTTGGTTCTCCACGTCCCCAAATTCTCCTCCCTTTACTTGTTGATCATGTCCATGGTTCCTAATAACAATTAAATCATTCAATAGCAATCGATTCTCAGAATCACATGGGTAGGAAGTTAGGAACGAGTTCACCTGCTGATTTAGTAACCGTGCTCGTGCTCTTGTGATTGGTCCTTGTATATCAATGTGAGTATCCACCGTTGTGATGTACTCATCACATAGCTCCAAAAATCATAGGAAAATTCATCCATGCTCTATGAGTTATACATGAAAATCTAGTTCACTTAATTGGGCATGAAAATGCACAGTACTTCAGAATAAATTCTTTTTATTAGAAATGCTTAAGGAATTATTCTGGAGGAACTACTCAAGTAAAAGGTCAGAATTTTGGATAAACATACTTTCATGTGACCAGGAAGTGCACATGTAAAGTTTCAGCTCAAGTGGAGCTTTAGATCTCCCTGTCCTTGTTCTCCATGTTTAAGTATGTGAGAAACACATAGGGGATATTGGTGGGAATTGTGGAAGACACAATTTCTTTTCACTTTAGCTGCAATTTGGCTAGCTAAGTTCATGTGTAGTATATGAATTCCTGTAAAAATTTAAAAGTTGACACGGCCCCACAGCCTTGTCGAGCCAGGATCACCCTGAGGGGTGCTGCGTTGCACAGCACCAGATAACACACATCAAAGATACAAAGCGGAAGCAAAGTTTTATTATATAAACAGGTTTATGAACATTTATACAACAAAATATGTTCCGTCTACACTCACGGGCATAGACTATGCATCGAGTTCACGTTCAGCCCGTGAACGTGTCGCCGCTAGCACACACGCACACTAACACGGCGGCGTGCACGCCTCCCACTCGACGGGGTTACCCTCTTGGGGTTCCGTCTCTTCCTTGGGAGTCCCTTCCTCATAAACCCCTGCAAAAGCTTCAAACACAAGCAGTGAGCATGATGGCTCAGCATGTCTGACCCGTCTCTCCTATACATGAAACTTCTACATGAATGGTTTTAGGGTACATGGGGTAAAATAAGTTGCAAAGGACTTGCCTAATTATTAGGACCTTGCTTTCAAGTTTTAGCAGCAGGTTGTGGAGAACCTTACGCTAAGCCACATGAGAGAGCCGCAATCAAACAAGAAATGCATTTATCTCATGTACTTTGCCCAAAGTTGAAAAGAACTTTAATTAGCTCTAAACTACAACAAGACATTAACAAGCAAGGTATATCTTTAAAATCAGCAATCTTTTAACATGTATCCAGCATGTTCTTTCTATGTCAAGGTACAGTGAACAAGTGCTACTCACTGACCGTGAGGGATGGCGATTATAATCGATTTACACCTGCAGGGTTACCTGAATAACCCGTCACGTACGCCCGTACTCGATGTTGCCTACAGAAACCATCACGGACGTCGTACGAAACCACCATTCACCCGTCAGCCAAATATTGAACCGGTCCTATCGTCCCGAGCAAGAGGTCTCTACGCGCGCATCTGCAGTGCCGCCAGCCGCTTTACACCTCAAGCTCTCAACCTACCTTCTGAACGACAGGCAATGCCTCAATACCCAGCTACCCGAGTTACATCGGTTTCCTTGTTCCCATATAGCCGGTAGGTCTTCGGTATTGTTCTAGCTTGTTCAACAGGCCTGCACACGGCTCGGTCCTCAAGCGACACAAGCAGAGCTATGGCACCCAGGCCCCAAAGTCCTGCCGCCCTTACTCTCCGCTCGGTGTCATTTTTCTTGCCATGTGTTTCATTTGCTACCTTTACCCGAGCAATGTGCCTCTAGCCTATTCTCGCGAGTAGTTCCAACTACTCGACCTGTACCGAATCCTACACTATTTTAGCATTGCAGTAGCTAAACGAGGTTTAAACACCTAAGCCCAACCCAGGGTTTTCTTGGCTATGCATTTGGGTTTCAAACAAGACTATAATGCAAGAATTAAGTGGGTGCTCAAAGTAAGTTCTCAAAACAGTAAAAGTTTGTACAAAGGGTTAATGTAAACCGGAGCTTGCCTTGCTGCTCTTGGTCATAGGCTAGCTGTTCTTCCAGAGTGACGAAGTCTAAGACTTCGGGTTCCTCCTCAACCTTAGCGACTACATATGATAAATACAAATATGTGTCAATTTAAATGCATTTGAATTGAAGTTAAACTTGTGAGAGTTATAAGTCTTGCTAGACAGACTCAATGACTCTGAATTTTTTACTGTGGTTTGGATACAACTTAAACAGAGACTTGGCCAAGTTTCATTTGCAGCAAAGCTCATTTGAGTTCTCCACAAATAATTATGTACTTGGCCCTCATTGGAGCTCCTAGGGTGGTCTAGGGATTTTTATGGATCAAGCCATGACTTTATGAAAACTAGATTTTCAGAGGGTTCTAATAGAGTTGGTCTCATTTAATTTGAAGGTTCCTATCTAAAGATATTTGCTAAACAATTTCAGAGAAATTCTGAAAATGTTTCTGGACATTTTCTATTTTCTCTGGAACAGTTTTATTAATCACACCATTAGGTGGATCAAATGAGCTCAAATGGATCTGAAATTTTTATGGTAGATCAGGGATATTTTGGAGAACATCCTAGCAAAATTTCAGAATTTTTCACCAAAGGGTTCTCCAGTTAAAATTCTAAACAATTTAAATATTGAAGAATTAATTCTGGAGAAATTAGGATTTTCATAGAGTGAAACTTGATTTGTTGGAAATTACTCAGATAGCTGAATCCAACAAAATGTGGTTTACTCGATTTGGAGTTTCCTAGCAAAAGTTATGTGGGTTTGAAGTTTGAACTAAATCTGAAAATCGGGGAAATGTTTAAATCTGCCGGTGGTCCACGGAAAACACGTGTCGTGTGCTGACCTACGACATACAGGACTACAGGTTTAATTACCTTGCTGCCACAGTCGATCCGCGCCCACAGACGATCCAATCGCCCGGTTTCCCCCCCCCTGACAGCGGGCCCGACCCCGGTCGTCTTCTACCTCGCGCCTCCCGCGGGGTAGCGCCGCCGAGGTCGCCGGAGTACCACCGAACTCGATCGTCCGGTAAGCTCCTGAGATCTAACTCGCTGCCAGCCCCTAATTTGGTGCAGTGAACACGTTGGGAGGGTTTCCCCTCATCGACGTTGGCTCTAACTGAGCTTGCGACAGTGCGGCGGCTCGGGAAGAGTTCGGCGACGTTGCTCCGACGTGCTAGTCCGCCAAAATTCTGGTGGAGTGGCTCTACAGCACCAGTGGTGTCTCGGGAAGCTCTACAGGGTGGTGAACAGGCCCGGAACTAGCTCCAAGGTGGTTCTCACCATGCGCCCGATGCTTCCCGCATAAGCCGCCGTTGGCAAACATGGAAATATGCCGTGTACAGGGGTTTTCATGCTAGGTGTTGTGAAGCCAACTTATGCGCCACTCAGTCTAGTTCCTATGTGTGCAGTTTTGTGGAATCTAAACGATAACCAAATGGGAATTTTAAAGTTTCTTACACGAAGGTGACTTTGCATCAGCTGGACGCAAACTGCAAAATTCCCCGCCGACGCTCAACATCTCAGCTCAAGCTTTGGAGGTGAGCTGTAGGAGGTCCTTGCGCGTCCGGAAACAGCTTTGCATGGCCGTGATAATCCCGGGGTGAGGCTGCCAACGAGAGCACCTCCTCTCGGCTGTGTAGCGGCTGCTGCGGAAAGGTGTGGTTCTTTGTGTATGGAGCACGATCTCACTCGGTGACGGTTTGAGAGGGTTATGGATAATCCTATGGTGGCATTTTGCTGCTCAGCCGAGGCTCACACGAGAGCTTGGCGGGTGACCGAGGATCGGAGGAGCAGAGGTTGCTCTGGTCAATTTCTTGCGCGAGGGAGCAACGAACTGATCGGTTCTGTCTTCCATCGGCTCGGCTACGGAGATAAGAGGGAGGGCGAGGCGGTTCAGTAGCCAGGGGCTGCAACCAGCTGCTGTCCTTGTCGCTGCTCGTCGTGGCGGCTGCTGGATCAAGCGCAAGAAACCGAGCCCGGTTCTTCAGTCAGTTAAAATGTTTAGTGAGGCTGACATGTGGGTCCCACCCTCATTTTAACCTCTGGAATTAACTTCCCTCTACTGCTATAAACAGTAGTACCCCTAATACCCTTAGACATTTGAATTATCTACCACTTGGCCATTTGAATTTGATAGAATTGAAATTGTGAAGTGTTTGGATATAATTTCAGCACCTATGCAGTTTGAAATTCAAATGGAGTTTGAATTTGCTAAAATTAGCTCATGTCAAGATTAACTCCAAATGGAGTGAAAATTGGTGTGTGAGCTCACAATAATGTGCTGAGTAAGAATGTGCCTCCCACTTTTGAACTTATGGGATGGAAGTTGTTTGAATTTGAATTTGGGTTCAAACTAACCTCTTTCTAGTTATACCCAAAAATGCCTCAAAAGTGTTTTGAACTTGGGTGAAATTTGGCATGAGCATTCCTAGCAAGGTGTTGGAGTTTTTCATATGCTCAGCCTATATATGATGCATGTGGGGAATGCCACTTTTGCATTTTGTGAGTTTATTCTCTAATGACCATGTTGATGGTGTTTACTTGCTCTTCAAATGTGTTCATATCATTTCCTCAAATGAGGTGTGTGTGGTGTGATGAACACTTTGGATGTGTGCAAAAACTTGGGCCCTTACATCCCCCCCCTTAAAAGAATCTCGTCCCGAGATTATAAGGTGAAAAGGAGAGAGAGGACGGTGGAAAATTACCGTATATGCGATGTACAAAAGTCGCGGTAGATAGCGTGAAGAAATCCTTCGCTCTCCGATGTCACTTCATCTACAGAGTGATTACTCCATAGAACTTTGTAGAACTACAATGTACGGTTGCGTGTGGTTCGGGCCTTTTCATCAATGATATGAACCGGTTCCTCCTGATAAGTGAGATCCGGTTTCAGTTCTTCAATATCCTCCAGCTGAATGGTAGTTGATAGCTTAAGACACTTACTCAGCTGGGAAATGTGAAAGAGGTCGTGCACACCGGAGAGTGCTTCTGGTAATTGCAGCCAATATGCAACCGATCCACATCTTTCTGTAACCTGAAATGGACCGATGAATCGGGGTGATGACTTTCCTCTCACCCCGAATCTGTTCACACCTTTCGTTGGAGACACATGTAGATATACGTGATCCCCGACTTCAAACTGTAATGGGCGTCTTCTCCGGTCCACATACTGTTTTTGTTGGGATTGAGCGGCTTTTAGGTTCGCTTGAATCAGCCGAACCTTTTCGTCCACGTTATTGACAACATCAATCCCGAAGGTAACCCTTTCGCCAGACTCACGCCAGTTTAGTGATGTGCGGCATTTTCTCCCGTATAGCACCTCGTAAGGCGCCATATTGATGCTGGCTTGGCACCCATTGTTGTACGAGAACTCGGACAACGGCAAGTGATCATCCCAATTCTTACCATGGTTGATAGCGCAAGCTTGTAGCATATTTTCCAAAATCTGATTTACCCGCTCGGTTTCCCCATCCGTCTGCGGGTGGTACGCTGAACTACGGATCAGCTTCGTCTCCAATGCAGCATGTAGCTTCTCCCAAAACGAGACACAAATAAAGTGCCCCAATCCGATATGATGGTGCGGGGTACGCCGTACAGGCATAAGATCCGTGAGATGTACAATTCAGCATACTTCTTGGCGTTGTAGTTGGTGTTAACCGGGATAAAATCCACAAAAGTGGTGGGTAAACCGATGATGAAGTCCATGCTCACATCTTCCCACTTCCAGGCAAGAACGCCTAGTGGTTGTAGCAGTCCCGGTTTTCTCATGTGGTCTGCTTTCACCCTTCGACATGTATCACACTTGGACACGTACTTTGCGATCTCCCGCTTCATTCGTGTCCACCAAAACTTGCTTTTGAGTTCTTGATACATTTTTTTGCTGCTGGGGTGAATAGAAAATTTTGAATAGTGAGCCTCATCAAAGATTTTCTTCCATAACTCCGGGTTACGGGGTACGGGGTACGACGATCCGGTCCTTGAACCATAGGACGCCATCTCCGTCTTTCTGGAAACATTTCAGCTCCCCACTGTCTACACGTCTCCGCAAATGCGACATGCCTTTGTCATGTTTCTGCGCTGCCACTATCTCTCCATGGATGCTGGGGATCAAATCTAAGTTGTAGAGAGCTCCGTATGGAATCACATGCAGTGAGGGCTCGCTCTCTTCCAATGGTGTGATGGTCAGATTGTTCAGGTGTGACATGCGACTAAGCGCATCCACCACTACGTTTGCCTTGCCGGGGTGATAATGGATCTCTAATTCGTAATCCTTTATCAACTCCAACCATCTTCCCTCCCTCATGTTCAGCTCTTTCTGAGTGAATATTTGTTTGAGGCTTTTGTGGTCGGTATATAGATGCACGAGGTTACCGAGTAGGTAGTGCATCCACAATTTAAGTGTGAGTACCATGGCAGCGAGCTCTAGGTCATGTGTTGGATAATTCTGCTCATGGTTTCTGAGCTGCCGCGATCCATACGCGAACACCCTTTGGTCTTGCATCAGGAAACATCCGAGCCCAATGCTGGATGCATCGCAGTACACATCGAACGGTTTTGTTGTGTCTGGCTGCGCCAAAACCGGTGCTGATGTTAGGTTCTTTACTAATGCCTTGAACGCTGCTTCACATGCTGGACTCCAAACATATTTGGTAGTCTTCTTCAGCAGCTCTTTCATAGGCTTGGCAATCTTCGAGAAGGTGGGAATGAACCTCCGATAATATCCCGCGAGTCCGAGGAAACTCCATACCTCGTGAACAGTTCTCATGGACTTCCAATTCAGCACTTTTGTGATCTTACTCGGGTCTACAGCGATGCCCTTCGCTGAGATGATATGCCCGAGAAAAGGCACTTGCGATATCCAGAATTCGCATTTGCTGAATTTCGCGTCTAGCCTGTGATCCAGCAGCCGTTGCAAGACTATACGCAGATGCTTCGTGTGTTCTTCCTCCGACTTGGAATATACCAAAATGTCGTCGATGAAGACCAGGACAAACCTGTCCAGCTCTGGCATGAATACCGAGTTCATCAAGTACATGAAGTGAGCTGGAGCATTGGTGAGGCCGAAGGACATCACCAGGTACTCATAAAGCCCGTACCTCGTCAAGAAAGCTATCTTCGGAATATCCTCAGCCCGTATCTTAATCTGGTGGTACCCGGATCTTAAGTCCATCTTGGAAAAGATCTTTGCATCGACCAACTGATCAAACAACATGTCAATCGGTGGCAACAGGTACTTACTTGTTCTTGATGGTTACGGCCTTTAGTGGACGATAGTCCACGCAAAGCCGCAACATCTTGTCTTTCACCTTCACAAATAATGCCAAACAGCCCCATGGCGAGGAGCTCGGCCTAATAAAACCCTTCTCCAGCAGGTCCGTTTACTGAGTCTTCAGTTCAGCCAATTCCTTGGGCGCCATCTTGTACGACCTTCGGGATATTGGCATGGTTCCCGGTGCAATTTCAATCTTGAACTCCAGCACTCTGTCGGGCGGCATCCCCGGTAAATCAACCGGAAACACGTCAGGGAACTCACGGACTACCGGAATATCTTCCAATCTGATGGTTGTGGATTGATATACACTTGGAAGTTTTATTTCTGGACTGATCAGAAATAAAGAGTGAGACTCGTGCACTTCTGAGTTCAAATGCACGACTCGGAGGACGATGTCGAAAACCGTGCCGTGGCGGGTTAACCACGACATCCCTAGGATGACATCGACCTTTTGTTCCTCTAGAACTATGAGAGACGTAGGGTATACTCTACCCTCTAAGCATAATGGCGCTTTTGGAACCATCGTGCTTGCTGAAATTTTCCCACCCGGTGAACAAATCAAGTATGGACTATCGGTGGGTAGTATTTGCAAGCTGTATTTAGCAATAAAAAGCTTGGCTGATGAAGCTATGTGTGGCGCCTGAATCAAATAACACTATAGCGGGATGCTGGTGGAGTTGGAACATACCTGCAAGGATTGGCTCTCCCTCCGGCGCGTCCTCTATGGCAAGTTGGTGGACGGTGCCGGCCTCGGGTTTGCTCGCCGCACATTAGTGGGGTTCCGGGGTTGATTCCTCCCCGGAAACTGCAGAGCCACTCCGCTGCTTTGCCTCTCAGGACAGTTGTTGGCGAAGTGTCCTGGGCGACCACATTTATAGCATGTGGCTGCTGCCTGGCCGGTGCTTGGGGAATGAAAGCCCAGCATGCGCTGCTGAGGTGCATAAGCACGCGGCATCACCCTCTGCGCTGTTGTTGCTGCGGAGGTGTTGCTGGCAGTGCCGGCCTGAATGCCGGTGGAGAATATGGCCTACTGCGGAATGGCATCAGCCTCTGTGGTGGCTGCCAGCATGGACCCGATGGTGGGCGATTCACCATCCGGTATTTTTGAGAACGACCACCTCCTTCTCCGCTGCTTTGCGGCGCGCTTCGCTACCTCTCTGCCATCGCTAACTCCATGCCGGAGTCCTCCTGAACAATCGCAGCATCAATAATATCATTGAGGCTGCCGCGATTGAGCATCGCCAGCTTGTCCTTCAGGAGCGGGTTAAGACCCTGGTAGAAATGATCCCGCCGCTTCTCGTCGGTATCGGCGTGATAAGAAACGTAGAGTGTAAGATCATTGAACGCCCTGGAGTATTACAGCGTGTTCTGGCTTCCTTGCTGCAGGCGTAGGAACTCCTGCGTCTTCCTTTTCATAATACCCGGCGGTATGTGATAGACCCTGAAGGCCGTCCTGAACCCCGCCCAGGTCATAACTCGCTCGGTGGGTTGCGAGGCGCAGAAATTCGCCCACCAAACGCTCGCAGATCCCTGAAGCTGTTGGACCGCAAATTGAGTCTTGCGCTGCTCACTCACTTGGAGCAGCCCGAACTTCATCTCCATCGTGCGGAGCCAGTTATCCGCATCGATGGGTTCATCAGCCCTTGAGAATACCGGGGGATGAGTAGCAAGAAAGTCGGAGTAGGAGCTTTGTTGGCGCTCCTCACGATCTTGATGTCTCTCCGGCCGAGACGTATTGGCAATAAGTGTCTGCAGCAACTCCGTGTGCTGCTGATGGCAAACCGCCATTGCCGCAACGATGTCGGCCAAAGTAACCATTGGCAGTGGCGGTGGCGGTTGTTGCTGTTGCTGTCCCGAGGAATCCTCAAGAGGCTGTTGGGAGGTCTCTCCCCCCTGACTGGAACCCCCAACGTCTGGGTTGGCACGAGTGCGAGTCATTCTAAAATTCAAAACAGTAGCGATCAGCACATGTCATACTTAATAATTTCATATGAAACTGTAAGTATTGAAGTGACACATGACTAATTTGCACAACATTAAAATATATTGATAAAGCATAAACTTTATACAATATACATTATTCTCAGGTCTCTGAGAAGTTGTAACACCCCAAAATTTTGATTCAAAACCCTAAATCCTGTTAAGAGGGGGATTTAAAAATTTTTGGACGTGTTGCATGTTTTGCGAAAATTCAAATTCAAACTGGAATTCAAATTAAACTCAAATCAGAAAAGAAATAGAAAAAGAAAAAGAGAAAACAGAAAAAACCGGCCAGTGGGCCGAAACCCACCAGCCGGCCCAGCTAGCGCCCGCGCTGCTGCCTCACACTGACAGGCGGGGCCCACCCGATCGTCGTCTACCTCGCGCCAGCGCCGGACTCCCTCGTGCCCGAATCAAAACCGATCGGGTTTTCAGCGTATCCCCGCTGAATTCTGTTCGTAGGCGACGCGGACATGATCTAAACCACCCCGCCGCCCTCCCCCGTCTATAAAAACCCCGGCCTCGTTCTGTTTTTCTCACGCGATCGGCTGATTTTCCTCCGGTGAGAACCGAGACTTCTCCGGCGAATTCTGGCCGATCTAAGCTCGGAAATTCCGATCTAACTCGCTGGTCTTGATCCACCGCCTCCGGGGAACCTTGCAGGTGCAGAAAACTCGGTGACTTGCGGTGTAAACACAGTGCCAACGAGCTTCACCGTGGTTTCGCCTCGGACCTCGTCGCCGATCACTTTCCAGGACCTCCGAGCTCAAGAAAACCACCGAGGTGAGATCCCCGACCTCCCCTCTACCGATCTATGCCATAAAATCACAGTTCTAGGAAGAATTCTCGAAGATCCGAAAGTCTCCGGCGAGATCGCCGCTTCCCGCCGCCGTGCGCCGCCGGCATCGCCGCCCGCGCTCGATCAGAGCGACGTGGCCGCTTGTGCGCCGTTTATTTTAAATCGCACGGAAGGGTTTAAACCCCCGCGTACCGGTTCGATGTTATAATCTCGGCCGTCGGTTTAAAATCGGAAGGTCCACGTCAGCCCCGCGTTATAAAGACTGGAAATCTTACGTGCTACCCCGTGGGGTTCTCGGGAAATAAGAGCTAGCCCCGGAAACTTCTGATCTAGCCCCTGGAACTTCAGAAAATCATGTAAATTCATTTAAAAATCAGTTTTAGCCCCTGGACTTAATAAAAATTAGGAAAACCCCTCTGATAAGTGTAGCTATACCCCTGGAAATTCTGAAAATAATATTATAGACCCTGTAGTGGGGTGAGTTTACCTTTTAGCCCTGTTTAGTATTTAATTTAGGAAATTGAATATGTGGCTAGTGTTTAAAAATTAAAAAAAGTGAGACAAACATATTGTCAAAATTAAATTAAAGACTTTCTCAGTATTTAGGAAACTTTGGAGTGAGATAAAAACATATTTTGGGCTGAATTGAATCTGTTTAATTTATTATTCACATTTTGGGACACAGTTTTAAGTAAAGAATAGTTCTAGAAAATAGGGAAAATAATTGTGAAATATTTTACATCAGAGGCAAAGGTCAAAATATGTTATTAAATTATTTAGGACCAGAACCTATTCTGTTTAGATGATGTGTCTTACTATTTTCATAATAAAGTACACATTTATGCATAAGAAATTATATCTGAAAATATAGCAACTAGTAAATGATAAATGGAGTTTCTAAAATCCAAAGAGTTCAGTTTCGGGTTGGTAGAAATTATGAAGACACATATGGAGAAGGAAAATACCTTTCATGCTTATTTGGTAGTAAAAAGGTGTAGTAGTTGAATATAAGGAATTTATTTAAATTGGAAACTCATATATATAGTATGTAAGTATAAATGTGAACACAAAAGTAGGAATCATATACACATGATTAAAAGTGCATGTAAGCCAAAATCAACACACATAGAGTAACCACAACACATAGAAATGAGAATGACTTTCATAAATATGAATGTGTGGTTTGTATGAAGTGGAAGTGTGAACCATGTCTTATGGATTGTTGTTTTTCTTTTGCTACGTGTGATGGTATGATGTAGAACCTGCTCAAGAGCAAGTTATTCTTTTCCAAGACCAGGACTACCCATTTCAAGAGCAGCAAGAAGGAGGCAAGTGTCCTTGACCACTTTGATCCTATACTAGGATGTGTAGATAGCATTATTTGCATTGTCAAATGAAATATGAAACCCATGCTAGGAAGTTTCCCTAGAATTGCATTACCTTGTTTTCCTTGTAGCTTGGGTTGGGATTTATTTTATCATGTCATTCATTATTATGCATATGCTTAGCCACGCTTAGAATGGGATATTTGGGATATGAGAACATCAGTTTTTTTTTTACCATACTCTTGAATGAGATATTGTGAGTTATGTAGAGGTAGGGATCAAGGCAAGTTGGATGTTTTGGTTGTGTGCTGGTTGCACGAGACTCGGGTTTGTGTTTAGTACTTGCCTGGATCCTAAGGACCGGTTCATGGAGCATGTAACCTGGCTTTACAGTGCCAACCACATGCTGAGATGGGGCAGCTTGGCCAAATAATTAGGTGTATCCCCGGTGTAGTATGGGTGTGTTGGATGGTGCGGGGAATAGGTGTCAGCTGGACTACCATATGAACCGCAAGGCTCAAGAGGGGGCCAATGCAGCAGGGTTGGAGCCTCTTGTATGCTGTTAGGGGTGAAACCTCAGTGGGCCCACGCTCATCGTGAATCCCTTTGTAAAGGCTTCGTAGTGATCTCCTGGCTACACACCTGGGAAGTGTGAATGTGGTTCGTAGCCACTGGCATAATGGAGGTTCTTTTAGTCCACCCGGCGACGGGGGATGAAATCACTACATGTGGGTACAGTGGTACAAACTCTGCAGAGTCAAAACTGTCATGACAGCTGTGCTCACGGTCAATAGCGGCTTGGACTTAATCATGATTAGATGATTGATGGTTTTGGAAGTTGTGGATGTTAAGCTGGGAGCTTGACATTGGAAATGATGTTATGGTTATTGGATTATGATGATGGGATGGGAGATTGGGACCATTTCACTTGTGTAGTAATGTAGGTGCTTAATAAGCTAAGGTGATAGGTATTAAGTGCGTAGTGCTTTAACCATGAGTTCAACCTCTCCTTGTTCTAACCATGCATGATATAATTTTCCCACACTTGCTGAGTACCATTGGTACTCAACCTTGCATATTTTGTTGGTTTATATTGCTGCTCAGGTCAAGATAATGAGGTGGTATATAATGACCAAGACTTTGGACCCGAAGAAGGGTTCTAGGTTCGTGGAGACTCCGGGCAACGCCTTTGATGGAGCCCTCAAGAATAATATCCCGCTGCTAGTTTATTTACTTGTGATGAACTTATTATTGTCCATTGAGACATTTGCGAATGTAAGACTTATTTATATTCGACACCTGGCTTGTAATAAATGATGCTTCACTATTTGTCATCACATGTATGAGAAAATGATCCTGGCATACATGTGATATTCACTTGGTTGTTTCTTCGGAAAAACCGGGTGTGACAGAGGTGGTATCAGAGCCAAGGTTGCCCGTAGGAACATGGACCTAGGTAGAAATGGACGTATTTAAGGGCCCTATTTTCTTAAAAACTATTTTACAAAGGTGTGGATTGAAAAGTGTTATTAAATGAGTCACTTTTTTCATCTTACCCCAATTTTCATTCAAAATAGGATTTTTGTTTGAGAGTTTATCTAACCTAATTTTAAATTCTTTTTGTTTTAGATGGTTCGCATGATTCGCACCGCTTGCAAGTCCACAGGAGGGAGAGTTCCCGTAGTTGCCCTTGCCAAAAGAGAGGAGAGCCGTCCGGTGACGTACCTTTCCTACGGATTGGCAGTAGGAGGCTTATTGCACCGTCTTCGGCGTATGCTCGAAGCCGCCGGCAACACGGGCAAGCTAATCATACACTATAACTCCACCAGGACCATCCGTGAGAAGAGGGAAGAATGGAGCTCAGAGATGAGGATTATACACGAAAATCAGCTGCTTAAGATTCACCACTCTCCAGCTTGTCGAGCAACACAGGTCGATGCGGAGAAAGATGTCACCTGGGAGGCCATCACCTGCCAGAGCCACATCTATCGTCGCCACTTGGACAAAATTGCGTACATGTATGTCCTCCAACGTGAGAGTGGTACCACGGAGTACAAGTACCCACCAGTGCAGCATGGGACTTCCCATGAGCACATGGACTTGTGCTTGGAGGATGCTGCTATGCTCAGCACTCGACTGCAGGAGTGTCAGCAAGAGCTTCAGGATGTCCAGGACACCCTGAAGGAAACAGAGGTGTTGCTGCGAGCCTGCTTAAAGGCGAGAGAAAGAGGAGATGGGAATGAACTATGTGTCACCGTGAATGATACATGGACTCCTGACTCCCTGGATCGCCGAGCGATCAGGCGTAGTCGCACTTCTCCACCAGCAGCCTCCCCATCCAAAGCAGAGTCAGAAGGAAGCCGAAATGATGAGGAAGATCCCAAGGAGCCAGCTCAAGAAAACGAGTAGTGTAGAGTCCCTCCCTTAGTCAGCAAGATGTCGAATAGGCCAGTCGTTAAGTTAAGTTAATGGTGTGATAATGCTTGGTGTGTGACGTGAGTTGTGGAAGCCATGAGCAATTGTCCACAGCCTCGTCTTTAGATTGTTTTGTTTTGGTGTGTGAACCCACATGAAATAATATTGAATTTATTTTTGTGTGAAAAGTGAACCCTTAGAGAAGAATAACAAAGCCTCAACACTTCAAAGTACAAACAAATGAAAGTAGTAAGATGATACTAAATGCTTTCAAATTAACATTGGTTTATTCTGCCAGATGGTCGGAAGAGGAAAAGGACGTGCTGCCAACCCCGCCAACAACAACGATGAGGCATGCAACCCTCATCTTTCTGGAGGCCAGGACCGGGGTGGTCGCCGTGAAGGAGTTGATCCCCTCCACCAAATGCTGGAGAATCAAAATCAGCTCATCCAGAACTTGACTCAAGTGGTGGCCAACTTGCATCAAGTTCCACCTCCACAAGCTGCACCACGCCAACCCAGGTTGAGTGAGTTTCTAGGAACTCAACCTCCAAAGTTTGCAAGTGCTGCTGAACCTCTGGAGGCAGATGATTGGCTGAAGACCATTGAAAGTAAGATGAGGATCATACAATGCCAAGGGTATGAGAGGGTGCTGTTTGCCTCTCATCAATTGCATGGACCTGCTGCTGATTGGTGGACCGCCTACGTGGCCGCCCATCATGACCCTGAGAACATCACTTGGGAAGAGTTCAAGCGTAGCTTACGCAACCATTACATCCCAAGAGGTGAACTCAAAAACAAGAGGAAGGAGTTTTTGGGACTGCAGCAGGGAAACATGACGGTGAGGGAATACCTCACTAAATTTACTCAACTATCCTGTTATGCTCCACGGGACATAGACACTGATGAGCAGAAACAAGATTGTTTTGTGGAAGGACTTACCGCAGAGATGCAGCGTGCAATGTCCTCAAATGAGTATGAAAGCTTTCAAAAGATGGTGGACAGAGCGTTTGTGGTAGAAAGGAAGCTGAAGGCCTTGGAAAATGAGAACAAGAGGAAGGCCGGGTGGTCACATAAAGCCTCAGGGAGCAACACCCGCCCACGTCTGATGCAGCAACCTGCCGGGCAAACGAACCGTGCTGCGGTACCCTACTCAGCACCAAGGGGGTACAACCCAAACTACAGGCCTCCGGCAGCACCAGCACAGCCACAACGTCAGTTTGTACAGCAGCCTCGCCCGCATATCCACCTCGACCAGAAGTGCAAGGACCCCCGAACCAACCCCAAGACAACAAAGGCCAGGCAACTAAGGTTGGGGTGCAATGTTTTAGCTGTGGTGAAGTGGGGCACTACGCCCATAAATGCCCAAAGAAGAAGCCTGCGCAGCCACAACAGCAGAATGTAATGAGAGGACGGGTGAACCACGTCACTATGGAGGAAGCACAAGAGGCACCCGACGTGGTAGTTGGTAAGTTTCCTGCCAATTTACACCTTGCAACCCTGATGTTTGATTCTGGTGCTACCCACTCGTTCATTGCTCAAGGGTTTGTTAAGAAGTATAACCTAGCAACCACACAAATGAACCATATGCTAGCTGTAAACTCTCCAGGTGGAGAAATAAGGACAAGACAAGTGTGTCCCAAAGTGAACCTAGACATTAATGGGGTAGTATTTACTGCTAACCTCATAGTGATAGATTCACAGGGAATAGATATTATTTTGGGTATGGATTGGTTGACCAAACATAAAGGAATCATCCATTGTTCGACCAGAACGGTGGAACTAACTCACCCTAGTGGCACAAGAGTAAAGTTCATAACAATACACGAGCCTAGGAGGGACATTAAATTAAATCAAGTTGAGGTGAAAGTTGAGGAAATCAGGACCATCAGGGAATATCCAGATGTTTTTCCGGAGGAGTTGCCAGGTATGCCTCCCGATCGTGAAGTGGAATTCGCAATTGAGATAGTACCTGGAATAGCCCCAATATACAAGAGACCTTATTGGATGGACTCCAAGCAGCTGGAAGAACTCAAGGGTCATTTGAGAGAATTGTCGAAGAAAGGGTATATTCGTCCTAGTTCCTCACCATGGGGAGCTCCGGTGATATTTGTGCCCAAGAAGGACGGAACCCAAAGGTTATGCGTGGATTACCGTGCCTTGAATGAGGTAACCATCAAGAACAAGTACCCATTACCCCGCATTGAAGACTTGTTTGATCAGTTGAGGGGAGCTTGTGTGTTCTCGAAAATTGATCTCAGGTCGGGATACCACCAACTAAAGATAAGGCAATCTGATATTCCCAAGACAACTTTCGTATCTCGGTACGGGCTGTATGAATACACCGTCATGCCTTTCAGGCTAACTAATGCCCTGGCATACTTCATGTATCTCATGAACAAGGTATTCATGGAATATCTGGACAAATTTGTGCTGGTTTTCATAGATGACATTCTCGTCTTCTCAAAAGATGAAGAAGAACATGAGAAACATCTAGGGTTGGTGTTGCAGAGGCTAAGAGAACATCAACTATATGCCAAGTTAAGCAAGTGTGAGTTTTGGCTGAAGAGAGTTCCCTTCTTAGGACATATAATCTCGGAGGGAGGAATCTCCGTGGATACTGCCAAAATCGAGGATATACAGAAGTGGAAGACCCCTGAAAATGTCGTGGAAGTTCAAAGCTTTTTGGGATTGGCTGGATACTATCGACGGTTTATTGAGGGATTCTCCAAGATCTCGAGACCTGTCACCAAATTGTTGGAGAAGGGAATCACATTCACCTGGACGCCACAGTGCGAGACGAGTTTTCGGGAGTTAAAGGAAAGATTGACAACAGCCCCAGTGCTCGTTATGCCAGATATGCAAAAGAACTTTACGGTGTACTGCGATGCCTCTGGAAACGGGTTGGGATGTGTTCTCATACGGGAAGGGCATGTCGTGGCTTATGCATCCCGGCAGCTTCGGAAGCACGAGAAGAACTATCCTACACATGACCTAGAACTAGCCGCAGTGGTACACGCGTTGAAAATTTGGTGGCACTATTTGATGGGGAAGAGGACCGAGATATATACGGATCATAAGAGTTTGAAGTACATATTCACACAGCCAGATCTCAACCTCAGACAAAGGAGATGGTTAGAGCTAATCAATGACTTTGATGTGGGCATCAACTATCATCCTGGGAAAGCAAACGTCGTGGCCGATGCTTTAAGTCGGAAAGTGCAGGTCAATAAGTTGAGCTTGAAGGACATGCCCACAGAATTGAAGGATGAGGTTATAAGGCTCAATCTATGCCTTGTAAATAGTGGTGAAGCCATCGCCATGGAAGTGGACTCCACACTAGAGCAAGACATCCGCGAAGGTCAAAAGAATGACGAGAAGATACAAGAGATCAGACAACTCATCAAGGAAAATAAAGCTCCTGGTTTTAGAGAGGATGAACAAGGAACGGTGTGGCACGGGAAAAGAATCTGTGTGCCAGTAGTAAAGGATATCCGTGAATTGATTTTGAAGGAGGCTCATGATTCCGACTATTCCATTCATCCTGGGAGTACGAAGATGTACCAGGACCTCAAGAGCAGGTATTGGTGGTATGGCATGAAGTGAGATGTCGCGGAACATGTTGCCCTATGTGACACATGTCAGTTGGTGAAAGCAGAATATCAACGACCCGCGGGATTATTGCAACCACTCAAAGTGCCTGAATGGAAATGGGAAGAAATCAGCATGGATTTCATCGTGGGATTGCCTAGGACCCAATCAGGATATGATTCGATATGGGTCATCATTGACAGGCTAACCAAGGTAGCTCATTTCATCACCGTGAAAGAAAGCTACAGCAGATCCAAATTGGCAGAGTTGTACATGTCAAGGATCGTGTGTTACCATGAAGTGCCAAAGAAGATTGTGTCGGATCGAGGGACACAGTTCACCTCGAGGTTTTGGCAGAAGTTGCATGAGACCATGGGAACCCATCTGAATTTCAGCTCTGCCTATCATCCCCAAACCGACGGGCAGACGGAAAGAACCAATTAGATCCTTGAAGATATGCTAAGGGCATGTACACTCAAAAACAATAGGAGTTGGTACAAGAACTTACCGTATGCGGAGTTTTCCTATAACAACAGCTATCAAGCTAGTATGAAGATGTCGCCGTTTGAAGCCTTGTATGGGAGGAAGTGCAGAACTCCCCTATTTTGGAACCAAACAGGGGAAAGTAAAGTGTTTGGTCCCGAAGTACTACAAGAAGCCGAGGCGAAGGTGAGGGAAATTCGCAATAACTTGAGGATAGCACAGACACGCCAAAAGAGCTATGCCGATGTGCGAAGAAGAGAGCTCGTTTTCAACGTGGGGGACTATGTCTATCTCAAGGTGTCCCCTATCAGAGGATTTCGTCGGTTCAAGGTGAAAGGAAAGTTGTCACCTCGATACATTGGACCCTTTCAAGTTCTAGAAAGGAAAGGCGAAGTGGCGTATCAACTAGAGTTACCGGCTCGTCTATCAGATGTGCACGATGTATTCCATGTGTCACAACTCAAGAAATGCCTGAGGACGCCTGAAGAGGTGTTATCCATGAATGAAGTGGACGTAGCTGAGGATTTGTCTTATGCCGAGCAACCATACAAGATTTTGGAGACAATGGAACACCTCAGCAGAAATAAAAGAATCCGGATGTGCAAGGTGCAGTGGAAGCATCACTCAGAAGAGGAAGCCACCTGGGAGCGGGAAGATGAGCTCAAGGCACAATTTCCGGAATTGTTTTCTTAGAAACACTAATCTCAAGGACGAGATTTCTTAGAAACCCCAAAATTTTGATTCAAAACCCTAAATCCTGTTAAGATGGGGATTTAAAAATTTTTGGACGTGTTGCATGTTTTGCAAAAATTCAAATTCAAATTAAACTCAAATCAGAAAAGAAATAGAAAAAGAGAAAACAGAAAAAACCGGCCAGTGGGCCGAAACCCACCAGCCGGCCCAGCCAGCGCCCGCGCCAGCCCGCAGCCGCGAGCGCTGCTGCCTCACACTGACAGGCGGGGCCCACCCGATCGTCGTCTACCTCGAGCCAGCGCCAGACTCCCTCGCGCCCGAATCAAAACCGATCGGGATTTCAGCGTATCACCGCTGAATTCTGTTCGTAGGCGATGCGCACATGATCTAAACCACCACGCCACCCTCCACCGTCTATAAAAACCCCGGCCTCGTTCTGTTTTTCTCACGCGGTCGGCTGATTTTCCTCCGGTGAGAACCGAGACTTCTCCGGCGAATTCTGGCCGATCTAAGCTCGGAAATTCCGATCTAACTCGCTGGTCTTGATCCACCGCCTCCGGGGAACCTTGCAGGTGCAGAAAACTCGGTGACATGCGGTGTAAACACAGCTCCGACGAGCTTCGCCGTGGTTTCGCCTCGGACCTCATCACCGATCACTTTCCAGGACCTCCGAGCTCAAGAAAACCCCCGAGGTGAGATCCCCGACCTCCCCTCTCTTGATCTATGCCATAAAATCACAATTCTAGGAAGAATTCTCGAAGATCCGAAAGTCTCCGGCGAGATCGCCGCTTCCCTCCGCCGTGCGCCGCCGGCAGCGCCGCCCGCGCTCGATCAGAGCGACGTGGCCGCTTGTGCGCCGTTTATTTTAAATCGCACGGTAGGGTTTAAACCCCCGCGTACCGGTTCGATGTTATAATCTCGGCCGTCGGTTTAAAATCGGACGGTCCACGTCAGCCCCGCGTTATAAAGACTGGAAATCTTACGTGCTACCCCCTGGGGTTCTCGGGAAATAAGAGCTAGCCCCGGAAACTTCTGATCTAGCCCCTGGAACTTCAGAAAATCATGTAAATTCATTTAAAAATCAGTTTTAACCCCTGAACTTTATAAAAATTAGGAAAAACTCCTCTGTTATGTATAGCTAGACCCCTGAAAATTGTTAAAACAATATTATAGACCCTGTAGTGGGGTGAGTTTACCTTTTTAGCCCTGTTTGATGTTTAATTTAGGAAATTGAATATGTGGCTAGTATTTAAAATTTAAAAAGTGGGACAAACATATTGTCAAAATTAAATTAAAAACTTTCTCAGTATTTAGAAAACTTTGGAGTGAGATAAAAATATATTTTGGGCTGAAATGAATCTGTTTAATTTATAATTCACATTTATTAGTATAGTGACACATTTTTCAGTAAAGAATACTTCTGAAAATAGGGAAAATAAATGTAAAATAGTTTACATCAAAGGAAAAGGTCAAAAATATATTAGTAAATATTTTAGATCGGAACCTATTCTGTTGAGATGATGTGTCTTGTTATTTTCATAATAAAGTTCACATTTAGGCATAGGAGTTAAATCTGAAAATATAGCAACTAGTAAATGATAAATGGAGTTTCTAAAATCCAAAGAATTCAGTTTAGGGTTGGTAGAAATTCTGAAGACATATATGGAGAAGGAAAATACCTTTCATGCATACTTGGTAGCTAAAAGGTGTAGTAATTGAATATAAGGAATTTATTTAAATTGGAAACTCATATATATAGTATGTAAGCATAAATGTGAATACAAAAGTAGGAATCATATACACATGACTAAAAGTGCATGCAAGCCACAAATCAACACACATAGAGTAACCACAACACATATAATTGTGAATGACTTTCATAAATGTGAATGTGTGGTTTGTATGAATTGGAAGTGTGAACTATGTCTTATGGATTGTTGTTTTTCTTTTGCTATGTGTGATGGTATGATGTAGAACCTGCTCAAGAGCAAGTTATTCCTTTCCAAGATCAGGACTACCTATTTCAAGAGCAGCAGGAAGGAGGCAAGTGTCCTTGACCACTTTGATCCTATGTTAGGATGTGTAGATAGAATTATTTGCATTGTCTAATGAAATATGAAACCCATACTAGGAAGTTTCCCTAGAATTGAATTACCTTGTTTCCTTGTAGCTTGGGTTGGGATTCATTTTATCATGTCATTTATTATTATGCATATGCTTAGCCATGCCTAGAATGGGATAATTGGGATATGAGATCGTCAGTTTATTTTACCATACTCTTGAATGAAAAATTGTGAGTTATGTAGAGGTAGGGATCAAGGCAAGTTGGATGTTTTGGTTGTGTGCTGGGTGCACGAGACTCGGGTTTGTGTTTAGTACTTGCCTGGATCCTAAGGACCGGTTCATGGAGCATGTAACCTGGCTTTACAATGCCAACCACATGCTGAGATGGGGCAGCTTGGCCAATTAATTAGGTGTATCCCTGGCGTAGTATGGGTGTGTTGGATGGTGCGGGGAATAGGTGTCAGCTGGACTACCATATGAACCGCAAGGCTCAAGAGGGGGCCACTGCAGCGGGGTTGGAGCCTCTTGTATGCTGTTAGGGGTGAAACCTCAGTGGGCCCACGCTCGTCGGGAATCCCTTTGTAAAGGCTTCGTAGTGATCTCCTGGCTACACACCTGGGAAGTGTGAATGTGGTTCGTAGCCACTGGCGTAATGGAGGTCCTTTTAGTCCACCCGGCAACGGGGAATGAAATCACTACATGTGGGTACAGTGATACAAACTCTGCAGAGTCAAAACTGTCATGACAGACGTGCTCACGGTCAAGAGCGGCTTGGACTTATTCATGATTAGAGGATTGATGGTTTTGGAAGTTGTGGATGTTAAGCGGGGAGCTTAACATTGGAAATGATGTTATGGTTATTGGATTATGATGATGGGATGGGAGATTGGGACCATTTCACCTGTGTAGTAATGTAGGTGCTTTATAAGCTAAGGTGATAGGTATTCATTGCGTAGTGCTTTAACCATGAGTTCAACCTCTCCTTGTTATAGCCATGCATGATATAATTTTCCCACACTTGCTGAGTACCATTGGTACTCAACCTTGCATATTTTGTTGGTTTATATTGCTGCTCAGGTCAAGATAATGAGGTGGTGTATAATGACCAAGACTTTGGACCCGAAGAAGGTTTCTAGGTTCATGGAGACCCCCGGGCAACGCCTGTGACGAAGCCCACAAGAATAATATTCCGCTGCTAGATTATTTATTTGTGATGAACTTATTATCGTCCATCGAGACATATGCTATGTAAGATATATTTATATTCGACACCTGGCTTGTGATAAATGATGCTTCACTATTTGTCATCACATGTATGAGAAAATGATCCTGACATACATGTGATATTTACTTGGTTGTTCTTCGGAAAAACCGGGTGTGACAAGCAACGAACTGATCGGTTCTGCCTTCCACCGGCTCGGCTACAGAGATAACAGGGAGGGCGAGGCGGTTCAGTAGCCAGGAGCGGCAACCAGCTGCTGTCCTTGCCGCTGCTCACCATGGCGGCTGCTGGATCAAGCGCAAGAAACCGAGCCCGGTTCTTCAGTCAGTTAAAATGTTTAGTGAGGCTGACATATGGGTCCCACCCTCATTTTAACCTCTGAAATTAACTTCCCTCTACTGCTCTAAATAGTAGTCCCCCTAATACCCTTAGACATTTGAATTACCTACCACTTGGCCATTTGAATTTTATAGAATTCAAACTGTGAAGTGTTTGGATATAATTTCAGCACATATGCAGTTTGAAATGCAAATGGAGTTTGAATTTGCTAAAATTAGCTCATATCAAGATTAACTCCAAATGGAGCAAAAATTGGTGTGTGAGCTCACAAAAATGTGCTGAGTAAGAATGTGCCTCCCACTTTTGAACTTATGGGATGGAAGTAGTTTGAATTTGAATTTGGGTTCAAACTAACCTCTTCCTAGTTATACCCAAAAATACCTCAAAAGGGTTTTGGACTTGGGTGAAATTTGGCATGAGCATTCCTAGCAAGGTGTTGGAGTTTTTTCATATGCTCAGCCCCTATATGATGCATGTGGGAAATGACATTTTTGCATTTTGTGAGTTTATTCTCTAATGACCATGTTGATGGTGTTTACTTGCTCTTCAAATGTGTTGATATCATTTCCTCAAATGTGGTGTGTGTGGTGTGATGAACACTTTGGATGTGTGCAAAAACTTGGGCCCTTACAGAAGTCATTGGAGATCAGGATCTGTAGTTATATCCAAATCATGTTACCTCAACTTATATGTTCATTAGGAACTTAGCTAGGGATGTAATTAATCCTCTAAGGCAGATTTAGTTTTGTTACTGAGTTCTTTGCACAACAGAGGCAATAACATCATCCTAGAATCTCCACACAGCCTCTGTTCTTAAGAAGTTTTAATCTCTTAAGTCTTTAAATTGCATTATAAAAGATTATGCATATTCATGTTGATAGTGCTCACGACGAAGGACTTCGACGGAGCCATCCCTTGACGTGTGGATCAGTTGAGCAAGTTCAGAAGGATCAAGGGATCGAAGATCACTAACTTCTATTACATATTACTACCCTGCAAAACAGGAAGCTCTGGTTTGCATTAACCTTTTATAAACTTTATTGTTTTGAGAACTTACATTGAGTATACACCTTACTTATGCACTAGAGTCTTGATTGATAACCCAACTGCATAGCCAAGAAAACCAGGGATTCTGGGCTTAGGTTTTCAAACCTCGATTAGCTATTGCAATGCTAATATAGTGTAGGATTCGGTACAAGTCGAGTAGTTGGAACTGCTCGCGAGAATAGGCTAGAGGCACACCACTGTGGGGACCACCCCGTGGTTCACCCACTCCAGGATCGCATAGGGTAGTGCCGTGCGATGCGGCACCCAATAGCACACATGAAAAGAATTAAAGAACAACTTACAAAGTTCTATTTGATATAAAACAGCGGAAGTCTTTAACAAAACTTAATTAACAGCGAAGTATTATACATAGATGGCCTCTCATCCTAACTATGCAAAAGTGCAGCCGTCCAGCCCGGGGACGCTACACACTAGCAGCAAGTAACCGGAGATCATGGCGGCATGCATTGCTCCAGCTCGGCCGTATACCCCGACGGGGGCATCACCTCATCCTCGGAACCTTCCTCATAACTCTCACCTGCACGCAGCTCAAAATATTGCAACCGTGAGCACGATGGATCAGCAAGGCTTAACCGACAACCCTGGGCATGGAACTCTACATGCAAGGATGTGTAAGATAGGAAAAAGGATTTTGCAATAAAGACATGCCTACATGTTGATCCTTACTTTCAGTTTTATAGCAACAGTTTAGTGAGCCTTAGGCAGCCCTCACATCGGAAGTCCACAATCAAACAAGAAACGCTTTCCTCCGATGTGGTGATGCCCAAAGTAGAATATAAACTTAACTAGCTCTATAACTACAGCATACAAGGTTTCAAGACATTAATAGTTCAATACAGCATATTCAGTTGGCGTATTTCACTTCATACTACGTCACAGCGCAGTGAACAAGCGGGTACTCAAATAACCGTGAGGGACGGTGATTGCAATCAGGACACACCCGGATAACACGTTGCATACACACACATTCAGAAGCATGATTCCACACCCCTTCCTACTCTGTTGTATGCAACAACCTTTCAAAGGCGACCCAAATGCCGAACCGGTCCATTCGTAATGGGTAGGAAGTCCCCGCGTGGAGCGTGACTGTGCCCACCGGCAGATTTACACCTTGCTACCCTCAACCCACTCCTATTTACGGTTGGGTAAGTCTCGGCACCCAGGTTAACCATTTATATCGGTTTCCTGGTTCCCATATGCCAGTATGGATCCGGTACTGTTCGATACATGTCCAGCAGGGCCGCACACGGCTCGGTCCTCAACCGACGCCAACAAGGCTACGCACGTGAGACCTCTGCTAACTGCATCCTATCCCCCCCTCCTGGGTCTCATTTTCATAACTTAAGAAATTTTCTACCTCTTCTCATTCCGTGTGATAAATACTATCTCGGGAGTAGCTTCCAACCACGCGACATCTACCGAGAGCCTAAGAACATTAGCACGACATTCTCTACTCATCGAGTTTGTACACTACCCAACCCTTCATAGGATTCAAAAGGCTATGCAAGTGGGGTTTCAATCACCCTAACTCTAATGCAAGCATTCACCCTAAACATAAGTGATACAAATAAAGAATTTGTAAAAGTACTTAAATGCAAAACGGGGCTTGCCTGGTTGCGAGTTAAATGGGAAGTCAACTTCTGGCGGGAGGACGTCCAAGGGCTCCCGTGCGTCCTCAACTTCGGTCACTAAATGAAATGCAGCAAAATATATGTATAAGTATTAAGGATTTATAAGAATTGAACTTCTATTCATAGCTACTGCTATTTATGTTCCTTAATTGGATTTGGAATTTTTACAGTGAATACTAGACTCTATAAGGATGATCTGAGCAAAATTTGGTGAAATTTCATTGCACCTTGTTGTCTCCAAAATTCCCAGAAGTACAAGGCTTCTCTGAATTTTGCGACCAGATCTGGAGTTTTGACATGGCTAACAGTGGAAGATCTGATTAGGGTATGTCTCCATGGTTCTAACAAAATTTGTTTCACCATTTTTGGAGCTACCAACAGAGAGATATGAATTTTTCAAGTTGGATAGGAGTTCTGAAAAGTTTCTGTTTAAATTTGAATTTTCAAATAAAGGCTGAACTTTGGAAGGCAATTTAGCCTAGCAAATAAACTCCAATGAAGCTCAAATTTTTACAGGAGATCAGTAATATCATAAGGAACCTCCTAGCCAAATTTATCTTCTGGAATTAATTCCCAAAATTTAACTTTGATGAATTTTGGAGAAATTTCCAGAGATCCTCAGATCAACTTATTTGCATTTCTGCAAAGTACTGACTGATAGGAATCCAACAAAATTTGTTTCACAAATTTTGGACATTCCTACTGAGACTTATGGTCCTTTGAAGTTTGCACTAAATCTCGAAAATGAAGAAATGTTTAAATCCTGGCTGTGGGCTCCACCCGTGGCGCTATCCACTCAGATGATGGCAACACCGAGGCCACAGGGTTATTTCACGCGCAGCCGCAGCCGATCCGGTGCCACAAGCCGATCCCCGGGTGGTACAGAGGCTGACCGGTGGGACCCGGCCCTCCTTCTTCTTCCTCACGCTGCCCGCGGCTCCTGCAGCGGCGCACGCCGGTGAGTCTTGCTGGGACGGGGTTCCCGTGGTCCAAACTTCCCCCAAACTCGCCGCCTGTGAGTTCTACACCGTGCTGAACATGATGGTGGGGTCGGGAGTGGATGACAACGGCCGGAACGGTGCTTGCACCGGCGATCATGTCGAACCTCACTTTGGCGACCTCTTTCTTACTCGACCGTGGGTCTTTCGGGCTAGGGTTTGCTCTAAAAGCACCAGTGTCACCTGGACAACGTCGAGCCATAGCCCGCTCTCCATGAACACCACCAGAGAGGTGACCTCACCAGCGACCCAAGCCCGCGAAATGACGGCGGCGACAAAAACTCGAAGAACTTCACCAGTCCTTGATGGTTTCTAGCGCCGTTTGAGCGGGAAAGACCGTAGGGATCTAGCAAAGCTTCTCATAAACCAAACGAGCTCTAGCTATTGCTGCACGACAAATTTGATTGTAGACCGAATGGAGCCGCTATGAACTAGGGTTTGGTAAAACCCAAAATTCTCACTACCCGATTGATCAATTGTCATGAGGCTTTCGGCAACACGATCTACGGACAACAGTGCACCTTTCTTGTGCAGGGAAGGGGCGGTGAAATGAGAGGGCCCGACCTCGATCACGGGGTCGTGCCGCCTTGCCCGGGAATCCAATTGGGTGGTGCCGTATTATGCGGCACCCAACAGCACACATATATGGAACAATGTATTACATAAATCAAAGCGGAATCTTACAAATTGTTCTTTGTAAATAATTTACATAAAATAGCTACAGCGGAAGTCTATAAACGGCTCACGTCGATTATCTAAGAGGCACTCGAGAAGAGGTCCAGCCCGGGGACTCCTCTCGCTAGCAACACGAAGACTTAGCAGCGGCTAGGTTCTCCAAGTGTGACATGACTTGGAAGTTTAAGAGTCTCACCGGACAACCTTATTTATAGCGTCGATGCTTACCTGCAAAACCACTTATATAGCAAGAGTGAGCATGAAGGCTCAGCAAGAATTAACCGTCTCTCCTAAGACATGAAACTCTACATGAAAGTAACCAAAGACTTAAGCCGGTCATTTGCGAAAAGACTCGCCTACGAGTTCATCCTTAACTTTCAGATTTTAGCCATAATAATAGTGACCTTACGCCCAGCAACATTGGAACTCCACAATGAAACAAGAAACGCTTCATTCCAATGTTACTTGTCCCAAGGTGGAAAATAAATTTAGTTTGCTCTATATCTACTTCAAACATGGTTTTCATGCAATTTATAATTAGCATAACAGCATTTAAAACTTTGCAAACTATTCCCACACAACTTGATTACTACGTCACAACATGGGAGCAAGCGGTACTCAATAACCGCGAGGGATGGTGATTCGAATTAAACACTACCCAGATAACTCGACACATATGCCCGCCTCTGAAGACCCAACTCTGGCGTCCTTCATTACGTCGTATATGGCAACCTTTCTCAGGACACTAAACTGTAGAACCGGTCGTGCCGTCTCGGGCTCATAGGTCAACGAGACGATGTGGTATGCCTCTACAATCCAGTGAACCTTGTACATCGGTTTCCTGGTTCCCATATATCAGTAAGCATCCGGTACACAACTCAATACTTGCTCCTGGACGCGGCACACGCATCGGTCCTTAACTGACACAGGCAGAGCTACTTGACCAAGACCTCATCTTGTCGCTGCCTAACCCCTCTGCCCGGTCTCATCTTTAGAAATGTAAACTTTAGTTTGCTTCTTTCCCCAACCACACTTATGATATTCCGAACTATAGCTTGCGAGTAGATTCCAACTACACGTCTTCTACCGGATGCCCTAGTCTATTTAGCATGGCCTTATTCTACAGCGATGACACAATGCTACCCTTGACCTCAGGGTTCATGTTTGGTTATGCAAGTGGAGTCTAAAACATCCTTGACCTAATGCACATACAAACTTTGACCCATAGTAGTGAACAAATGAAAAACTTTAGAAAACAACTTAAATGCAAACCAGGGCTTGCCTTGGTTTTGCAGGTGACTAGAGTCAGATGATATGAAGTTAGTTGCTGGTAACTTGAAGTTCAATTTCCTGCCCTTCTTGCTCCTTGATCCGAGTTCAACTTCTCCTTCTTCACTTTCCACGTTTTATCACTACACGTCATGAATATGCATACATGTTTAATTATAAAACTTTTGCTAACAAGTGCTAAAGACAAGTTTGAAACTGGAACTTTGTTTAAGAATTTGAAATGACACTGGGGTGGTGGTTTGGGTGTGTTTAAGAACTATCATTAAGTGAGAAGTGAGGTTCATCACTTGGGTGGCGATCACCTAATGAGGTTGAACAGGACATAATAATCCAGGGCTACAATGGAGCTGGAAATTTTCTTGTGAGTTCCTTGTCACAAGAAAGTCCTTTGGACCAAAATTCAGAATTTTTCACTAAGTGGATCACCCAGAACAATTCCCTAAGCATTTAGGCTAAGAGGAATTAATTCTGAATAAATTTGCACTTTCATGCAAACTCAAGTGAACTATAATTTCATACCTAGCTCAGGGAGTATGCATGAATTTTCCTAGGATTTTTGGAGCTAAGGAATGGCCAGGACTGAATTTCCAAGTTTTGGAAATTTCCTGAATTTGTTTCTGTATTCATTTGAATACAGAAACTTGAAATTAGAATTACCCTTACTAATTCAACTACAAATGAGCTGAAACTTTTACAGGAGCTCCTAATATCCTAAAGAATGGCAAAATTTGGGGAATTTTGGATGAACCAAATTCCCTATAGAATTCTTTTGCTGAAAAGCTTTAAAGAATTTTCCAGAATTTTCTATTGATTATCATACAAATTGGGATGCATATTTGGATAGAGTTTTCCATCCTGAATCTAACCCAATTTGAATTACTAATTTTGGAGCTCCCTAGCAAAAGTTATGCAGTTCCAAAGTTTGAACTAAATCTGGAATTCAAATTAATTCGGGAAATGTTCAAACTCTGACGGTGGGTCCACCCTACACGTGTCAGTCGCTGGCATCACGCCGCACGGGGCCACAGACCCGTTCCCGCGTTGTCACAGACTGATCCGAGGCCACAGAAAATCCCACTCCCTCGCAACAGAGGCTGACGCGTGGGCCAGCCTCCGTCTTCGTCTTCCTCCGGCTCCCGCGTGACCCCGCCGCCGGGCTTGCCGGAGACCTCACCGGAAGGGGGTTCCGGTCCTCGGAACTCGTTGATTTTTGCTGCCACAGCATATTTTCGCGCGAGGAACATGTTGCCGGCCTTACCTCCGATCGAAGATGGCCGGAACCCTAGGCGTGACAGCAACAGCGGCTGTGGCAACTCCGGCGATGTCGCTAGGGCGTTATACCGCACAAAACACGTAGCTGTTTTCGCGTACAGCACCACCGCACCGAGGAGAACACGGAACCAACTGCCTATCTCGCTGAAACTCGCCGGAAATATGACCTCACTGTCGGGCTAGGTCAAAATCCGGCAAAAATCGTAAAATTTGATATACAGCGGCTTTGCTCGATGGTCCTCGGTGGTTCTTGATCCTATGAACGCGCACGGAGGTGTGGAAGGTGTGTGCTACGTTGTGTGTGGAGGGGTTCGACGTGTAAGACAAATTCGCCGAGTTCCTCCCCTCGGCCATTATCGTATGTCGTCGGCAAAACTGAAATTCCGGCGAGCACGGTCCATGACACGCAGTCAGGGTTGCAGCGAAGCGAGTAGGGTTGTCGGCGAACCTTTTTGCTTTTGCAACTCGAGAGGAGAAGCTCTGTGGTGGCCGGGCTACGGATTTTTGCAACGGCGGCTTCGCCCGGTGCCGTGGAGAGAAAATGAGCTCGACGCCGTGGTTCCCGTGGGTTTAGCACCGGTTCCTTGCGTTGGTCACGTACAGGGAGGGCTGGCGACGCTGTGGAGACGTTCAGCGCGGTGTGTAGCGGCGTGGAGCAGCCGGCTGACGTTGAACCGTTCAGGTGCACGCCGCCGGAGGAAAAATCGCTCGGGGAGGCAGTATTCGAGTGAGAGAGGGCGCTGTCGCTGCGAGGGCCGTATAACCGATGCAGCGGTCGGCAGGGACGATTGAATCAATCTCAACCGAGGCGGTTCCTTCGTGGAGACAGCCGGGAAGCAACCGGTGCGCGCGCGCTGTCGCCGCTGTGCTGCTGTCGCACACTCGGCAGAGGAGAAACAGAGACCGTGCTCCCTCTCACAGACAATTGGGCCCCACTGAACAGAAGACTTAAGGAGCAAGTCTATATGGCTCAATGGCAAGTGGGTCCACCCCTGGTCCTCCCTAAAAGATCTTCTAAACTTCGGCACATTGCAAATTCAGCTATGAGGGATCCAAATTCAAAAGTCATTTTGCCATTTCACAATTTATGCCACAGTTTCACATTTAAATTCAAATTTGGATGGAATTCACAAGTTCCTTTGATATTCATATCAAAGCCTCTCCAAATTTGCTCAAAACTTGGCTCCCTCATAATTTGGACCTGAGGAATTCAAATATGTCCTCGGATCTTTGAGTTGGCTATTGCAAATACAACTTCTCAAACAACAGTCTGAATTCCCTCTTTTGAAAGTGCCCTTCTTCCTTTTGAAGTGACCCTTTTAGTTCAAACTGAATTTTTAAGTCCTCTTTTGTGATGACCCATCTGAACTTTGGTTTGCTCCTAGCCCATGCTTGATAACCTTGGTCCCAAGCTGAACCTCACAAGTTCAGTTTTGACCATGCCCCTCAAATTTGAATTTGAAGGTGATCTCACACAATGCTTTGAACAAATGGTATATGAGCTTAAAGTCCCTCCCATTTTGGAACTTAAGCTCTTCAATACCTGAGGACTTCAATGCCATCTCATATATATTCTTGTGGACCATCTGAAAATGAATGCTTTGCAAGGGTTCAAAAATGTGGTTTAAACTTCCCCCCCTCTACTCATAGAGAATGTGCCTATGAGTTAGGTTTTTGGGAGTGAAATTCTTCCCTAGGTTAACATGTGTTCAATATGAGCTAAAGAACATTCTAGCTCTCCCCCCACATGTCCATGTTTGAGTTTATCATTTCATGTGACATAACTCAAGTCATTCCCTTGCCTTAAGATGTTTGAATTCAGCATGAACTCAACATGATCATAATCCATCCCTATTTAGCTCACCCTCAAATCAGAAAGTTGCCACCACATTCTCCTCAATTCAAATGTATGAGGCTCCATGTGTATACGAAAGTTTGGCGGAAATTTGAGCTGAGCCTTTGAGACTAAAGACCTTATTTTTGTTCTTTCTCATGTTCGTGTATGCTTACACATGAGTTTAACTCCACCTTGGTCCAACACTTTCAAAGGCATGCTTGAACACATGTGGTTGCACCTCATGTGTACCATCCCATGTAAGAAAGTTTTTTGTAAGTCCCATTTTTCATGAACAGAAACACAATGACGTTTAATCATCGGTTCCTTTGCATTCACGTTTTGGGGCTTTTACATGAAACCGGCCGTAGCGTGCTGTCCACGGTGAACCGAACGTGGTTCCGCCGGGCACCTCCGAACATCGGTGCCAAGTGTTGGTTTGCACATAGAACGAGCCAGGAAACTTAAATGGGAGAACGGTGGATGCTGGAGCACGCACTTGCACTTCTTTTTACTTGTTGGAGCTCGATCACGCAAGCTCGGGCGAGTGTATGCGAGGAACAGAAACGGTGCCGGGCAGTTTCCTTGCGGGAGAAAACGGAGAAGCGGTGAGCGTGCGAGGGAGCAAAAGAAAGTTTCGGTGCTGCAGCTGGGGGGTGCGGAGATGATCATGCGGCCGAGAAGCAGGAGCTGGCGCTGTGCCGTCCTCAGGAGAGGGTCACGCCGGGAGCTGGCGGCGCCTCGGCGACCGGCTGAAGCAAAACAGAGGTGGTAGCTCTGTTGTGAGGCTGACTACTAGGCTCCACCTCCCCCTCTTTTAATCAAAATTTTCTCTGATATTTTTACTCCAGCTACTCAGAATTAAAGTCCATACTTCCACCCCAAGTCATGGTTTAAACTTGCTGACTTAAAATGGTTTGAATTCTGGTGTGAAGTTTGAATTGTGTTCGGTCATTTGAATTTGAAATATAATTTGAATTCTCCTTTTTGCCTTGCTCCAAAAACATAGCATACCAAGTCCAAAGTTTCTGATTTTTGGCATGGCTGCTAATTCAAATGTGGAGAACACATTTGTGGAACCAAATTTGCAAATTGAGGATATTGGAATTTGAAACTGAATTTGAAATTCAGATTAGATGGCTTCTCCTTTTAATCCCAAACAAATATTAAAACTCCTCCAAATGAGCTGAAATTTGGAAGGTTGAATATTTGAAATATGAAGACCCAAGTTATGAATTTAGATCTCCATGTTTGGAAGTTTTGGAAAGTTTGAACCCTCACTTTGAACTTACACCGTTATAATTCAATGTTTTAATTCCCCTCATTTTTGCTAAGTGTACATGAGCTGAAAATTCTTGCTACCACTTTTTCGGGATTTTACAACCCTCCCCCCTTAAAAAGAAACTCGTTCCGAGATTCCAAAAGAAATGCAAAGTGGGGAAACTTTACCGGGTATACGATGATAGGAAGTCCAGATAATATGTTCGTAGATAGTCCTCGCTTTCTCATGTCGCCTCATCAGCGGTATGGTTACTCCACAAGACCTTGTAGAACCATAAGGTCCGGTTTCTTGTGGCGCGAGTCTTTTCATCGATAATCCGGATTGGGTACTCCGTGTACGTGAGGTCCGGTTGAAAAACTTCTATGTCTTCAGTGCGGATTTCAGCGGAGGGTTTGAGGTACTTCCTCCGCTGAGAGATATGGAAGACATTGTGAACTCCTGCGAGCGACGCCGGTAACTCCAAGCGATATGCCACGGGCCCGCATTTTTCAATGACAGCAAATGGACCAATGAATCGTGGCGCAAGCTTAACCTTCACTACGAAACGATGAACTCCCTTCATCGGAGACACACGGACATAAACATAGTCCCTAGTGTCGAAGTGGAGAGGACGGCGTCTTTTATCCGCATAGCTTTTTGACGAGATTGAGCAGCCTTGAGGTTGGCTTGTATTACTCGCACTCGTTCTTCAGCCTCATTCACAAGTTCGATACCGTAGATAACTCGCTCGGCGGACTCGCACCAGTTGAGGGGTGTGCGACACTTCCGGCCGTAGAGAGCTTCATACAGCGCCATCTTGATTTTAGCTTGATAGCTATTGTTGTAAGAAAACTCCGCCAAAGGCAAATGATCGTCCCAATTCTTGCCGTGGTGGATGGCACAAGCGTGTAGCATGTCTTCGAGCACTTGATTCACCTGTTCAGTTTGACCATCCGTCTGTGGGTGATAAGCGGAGCTTCGGATCAGTTTGGTCCCCAACGATGTGTGCAGCTGTACTCAAAACCGAGCAACGAACAGCGCACTGCGATCTGAAATAATGGAGCGGGGAACACCGTGCAAGCACAAGATTCTTGCGATGTACAACTCCGCATATTGCTTGGCCACGTACTTTGTATTTACGGGGATAAAATGAGCCGACTTGGTTAGTCGATCGACTATTACCCAAATCGAGTCATGTTCGTGAGACGTGAGAGGTAAACCAACTATGAAGTCCATGCTGATATCCTCCCACTTGCACACCGGAATGTTCAATGGTTGCAGCTGTCCGGCTTTGTGCATATGGTCGGCTTTCACACACCAACACGTATCACATTCGGATACGTACTTTGCGATTTCTCTTTTCGTCCGTGTCTACCAAAACCTGGTTTTCAGATCTTGGTACATCTTGTTGCTGCCCGGATGAATAGAATACTTGGACAAATGAGCTTCAACCAAGATTTTCTTCCAAAGCTTCATATCTAGAGGTACCACTATACGGTCTTTAAACCATAGAGTGTCGTGTTCATCCCTTCGGAAGCACTTCATCTCGCCATTCTCCATCCTTCTACGAATGTGCGACATTCCCATGTCTTTCTTCTGAGCTTCCATAATCTCCTCTCTTATGGTCGGGGCGAGAGCAAGATTATATAATGCCCCATGTGGAACCAAGTACAGACTCGGCTCCTCCTCTTCAGGTGGGTTGAGGACAGATTATTGACATGAGATTTGCGGCTTAAGGCATCGGCAACCACGTTTGCCTTACCGGGATGATAGTGAATCTCGATCTCATAGTCTTTGATCAACTCTAACCATCTCTGTTGCCGCATATTCAACTTCTTTTGAGTGAATATATACTTCAAACTGTTGTGGTCGCTGTAGAGGTGCACTAAGTTCCCGAGTAAATAGTGCCTCCACATTTTCAAGTCCAATACCACAGCAGCAAGCTCAAGATCATGAGTTGGATAGTGCTGCTCGTGGTTACGAAGTTGACGTGAGCCATAGGCGACCACTCTTCCTCCTTGCATCAATACAGAGCCGAGCCCGATACCGGACGCATCACAATATACGTCGAAGGGCTTGGTTGTATCCGGTTGAGCTAACACCGGGGCTGTTGTAAGATGCTTCACTAATGCTTGGAAAGCTTCTTCACAAGCCGAGCTCCAAACATATTTGATTCCCTTCTTCAACAGTTCAGTCATAGGGTTAGCAAGCTTGGAGAAATTCGGTATGAATCTCAGGTAATATTCTGCTAACTCGAGGAAACTCCTGACTTCGTGGACTGATGTAGGGGACTTCCATTTCAGCACTTGTTTGATTTTTCTTGGATCAACTGCAATGCCTTCTGCAGAAATAATGTGACCAAGGAATGGCACTTGGCTTATCCAAAACTCACACTTGCTGAACTTTGCATAAAGCTTATGGTCTCGCAATCGTTGAAGCACGATATGCAAGTTTTTGGTGTGTTCTTCCTCAGACTTGGAGTAAACCAAGATGTCATCTATGAACACCACCATGATTCCAACTCCGGCATGAACACTGAGTTCATAAGGTACATAAAATGTGCCAGGGCGTTGGTGAGACCAAAGGACATGATGAGGTATTCATATAGCCCATATCTCATCGAGAAGGCCATCTTCGGAATATCCTCCGCTCGGATCTTGATTTGGTGATATCCGGAGTGAAGATCCATCTTTGGAAATACACTCGCACCCACAAGTTGATCGAATAATATATCAATGCGGGGCATTGGATATTTATTCTTGATGGTGACGGCGTTGAGAGGTTGGTAGTCCAGACACAACCTCAAGGTTTCATCTTTCTTCTTCACAAACAGCGCCGAGCATCCCCATGACGAGGAACTCGGTCGAATGAAACCCTTCTTCATTGAATCGTTGAGCTGCTCCTTCAGTTCAGCCAGCTCATTCGGAGCCATCTTGTACGGTCTCCGTGATATCAGCGTCGTCCCAGGTACAAGTTCAATCTTGAACTCGACATCTCTTTCGGTGGCATGCCCGGAAGATCATCCGGAAAAACATCCGGGTATTCATGGACCACACGAATATCGTCATGTTTTGTGGCTTCCATGTTATATGTGGCTGGAGTTTCTTGAGCTGAACGGTCAAGAATAAGAACATGTGGTTCATGAAGTGGGGAGTTTAAACAAACCACACGTGGAATGATGTCAAGAACAGCAGCATGGCGATGTAGCCATGACATTCCTAAAATGACATCAAGTTTTTGACTCGCTAACATGATTAGAGAAGTCAGATATAGATTCCCATCCAACCGTAATGGTGCTCTATAGACCCTTCTGTCAGCAGTTATTTTCCCATCTGGAGAGCCTATCAAGTATGAACTATTTGTGGGAATGATAGGCAATTGATATTTAATAACATAAGACTGACTTACGAAATTACGGGTGACACCGGAGTCAAAAAGTACGACTACAGGATGATCTAAGTAAGAAAATGTATCCGTGAGGACGGGTTCTCCTTCTGGCACGTCTTCAATGGCTAAGTGGTGGACGTTGCCGGGTTTTTGTGCTGGTTTCTTAGGCTGATTGCAAGGCTGATTAGCACCCTGATACGGTGTTGCAGCCCTGCCCTATCATGGCTCGGGGCAGTCCCTTGAATTATGCCCGACACTGCCACACGTGAAGCATGTATAAGGTGTCGGGGTTCCGCTAACTTGAGGACGGAATCCCGGTGCACGCTGTTGAAACGGAGGTGCACGCGGAACCATCCTTTGGTGCTGCTGTTGCTGTTGTGGATACATCGGCCGGAAGCCTGGCGCATTATATTGCCGACCGCGAAACTAAGGCGGTCGTGCCGGTGGCTGCCATCTCTGACCAGATGGTGAGCGATACACCACGCGGTATTTTTGTGGCGCCCCACCACTGCTGCTCGTCAGCGCGCTGCATTTCCTCTTATCAGAACCGCGCTCGGGCTGGGCATTCTTGTAACACCCCAAAATCCTGTTAAGAGGGGAATTTAAAAATTTTTGGACGTGTTGCATGTTTTGCAACAATTTAAATTCAAACTGAAATTCAATTTAAACTCAAAACAGAAAAGAAATAGAAAAAGAAAAAGGAAAACAGAAAAAAAAACCGGCCAGTGGACCGAAACCCACCAGCCGGCCCACTCTGCTCCGCGCCAGCCCGCAGCCGCGCGCGCCCCCTTCCTCCCACTGACAGGCGAGGCCCGCCAGCCTTCTTCTTCTTCGCGCAGCGCCGCGATCGGCCGGGACTCTCTTACCAGAATCAAAACCGATCGGGAATTCTCGCGTATCCCAGCCGATTTCCAGACCCCGAAGAGTCCAGATCAATCTAAACCAACCCGCCGCCCTACCCCGTCTATAAAAACCCCGGGCGTGTCCCGTTTTTCCCACGCGATCCGCCTATTTTCTCTCCGGTGAGAACCCGAGCTTCTCCGGCGATTTCTGGCCGATCTACGCTCGGAAATTCCGATCTAACTCGCTGTCTTGATCCACCGCCTCCGGGGAACCTTGCAGATGCAGAAAACCTGGTGACTTGCAGTTCAAACACAGCGCCGACGAGCCTCGCCGTGAATTCACCTCGGACCTCGTCGCCAACCGCCTTCCAGGACATCCGAGCTCAAGAAAACCCCCGAGGTGAGATCCCCGACCTCCCCTCCACCGATCTATGCCATAAAATCACAGTTCTAGGAAAAATTCTCGAAGATCCGAAAATCTCCAGCGAGATCGCCAATTCCCGCCGCCGTGCGCCGCCGGGCAGCGCCGCCTGCGCTCGATCAGAGCGACGTGGCCGCTTGTGCGCCGTCTATTTTAAATCGCACGGTAGACTTTAAATCCCCGCGTACCGGTTCGACGTTATAATCTCAGCCGTCTGTTTTAAATCGGACGGTCCACGTCAGCTCCGCGTTATAAAGACTGAAATTCTTACGCGCTACCCCCTGGGGTTCTCGGGAAATAAGAGCTAGCCCCGGAAACTTCTGGTCTAGCCCCTGGAACTTCAGAAAATCATGTAAATTCATTTAAAAATCAGTTTTGGCCCCTGGACTTAATAAAAATTAGGAAAAACCCCTCTGTTATGTGTAGCTAGAGCCCTGAAAATTCTTAAAATAATATTATAGACCCTGTAGTGGGGTGAGTTTACCTTTTTAACCCTGTTTGATATTTAATTTAGGAAATTGAAAATGTGGCTAGTATTTAAAATTTAAAAAGTGGGACAAACATATTGTCAAAATTTAAATTAAAAACTTTCTCAGTACTTAGAAAACTTTGGAGTGAGATAAAAATAGATTTTGGGCTGAAATGAATCTGTTTGATTTATTATTCACATTTATTAGTTATAGGGACACATTTTTAAGTGAAGAATAGTTCTGAAAATTAGGAAAATAAATGTAAAATAGTTTACATCAGAGGAAAAGGTCAAAAATATGTTATTAAATATTTTAGATCAGAACCTATTCTGTTTAGATGACGTGTCTTGTTATTTTCATAATAAAGTGCACATTTAGGCATAGGAAATAAATCTGAAAATATAGCAACTAGTAAATGATAAATGAAGTTTCAAAAATCCAAAGAATTCAGTTTAGGGTTGGTAGAAATTCTGAAGACACATATGGAGTAGGAAAAAATACCTTTCATGCATACTTGGTATCTAAAAGGTGTAGTAATTAAATATAAGGAATTTATTTAAGTTGAAAACTCATATATATATATATATATATATATATAGTATGTAAGCATAAATGTGAATACAAAAGTAGGAATCATATACACATGATTAAAAGTACATGTAAGCCAAAGATCAACACACATAGAGAAACCACAACACATATAATTGTGAATGACTTTCATAAATGTGAATGTGTGGTTTGTTTGAAGTGGAAGTGTGAACTGTGTCTTATGGATTGTTGTTTTTCTTTTGCTATGTGTGATGGTATGATGTAGAACCTGCTCCAGAGCAAGTTCTTCCTCTCCAAGATCAGGACTACCTATTCCAAGAGCAGCAGGAAGGAGGCAAGTGTCCTTGGCCACTTTGATCCTATGCTAGGATGTGTAGTTAGAATTATTTGCATTGTCAATTGAAATATGAAACCCATGCTAGGAAGTTTCCCTAGAATTGCATTACCTTGTTTCCTTGTAGCTTGGGTTGGGATTTATTTTATCATGTCATTTATTATTATGCATATGCTTAGCCATGCTTAGAATGGGATATTTGGGATATGAGATCATCAGTTTATTTTACCATACTCTTGAATGAGATATTGTGAGTTATGTAGAGGTAGGGATCAAGGCAAGTTGGATGTTTTGGTTGTGTGCTGGGTGCACGAGACTCGGGTTTGTGTTTAGTACTTGACTGGATCCTAAGGACCGGTTCATGAAGCATGTAACCTGGCTTTACCGTGCCAACCACATGCTGAGATGGGGCAGCTTGGCCAATTAAATAGTTGTATCCCCGGCGTAGTATGGGTGTGTTGGATTGTGCGGGGAGTAGGTGTCAGCTGGACTACCATATGAACCGCAAGGCTCAAGAGGAGGGCACTGCAGCGGGGTTGGAGCCTCTTGTATGCTGTTAGGCGTGAAACCTCAGTGGGCCCATTCTCGTCGGGAATCCCTTTGTAAAGGCTTCGTAGTGATCTCCTGGCTACACACCTGGGAAGTGTGAATGTGGTTCGTGGCCACTGGCATAATGGAGGTTCTTTTAGTCCACACGGCAACGGGGGATGAAATCACTACATGTGGGTACAGTGGTACAAACTCTGCAGAGTCAAAACTGTCATGACAGCCGTGCTCACGATCAAGAGCAGCTTGGACTTATTCATGATTATAGGATTGATGGTTTTGGAAGTTGTGGATGTTAAGCGGGGAGATTAACATTGGAAATGATGTTATGATTATTTGGTTATGATGAAGGGATGGGAGATTGGGACCATTTCACCTGTGTAGTAATGTAGGTGCTTAATAAGCTATGGTGATAGGTATTAATTGCATAGTCTTTAACCATGAGTTCAACCTCTCCTTGTTCTAGCCATGCATGATATAACTTTCCCACACTTGCTGAGTACCATCGGTACTCAACCTTGCATATTTTGTTGGTTTATATTGCTGCTCAGGTCAAGATAATGAGGTGGTGTTTAATGACCAAGACTTTGGACCCGAAGAAGGTTTCTAGGTTCATGGAGACCCCCGGGCAACGCCTGTGACGGAGCCCTCAAGAATAATATTCTGCTGCTAGTTATTTACTTGTGATGAACTTATTCTTGTCCATCGAGACATTTGCTATGTAAGACTTATTTATATTCGACACCTGGCTTGTAATAAATGATGCTTCACTATTTGTCATCACATGTATGAGAGATTGATCCTGGCATACATGTGATATTCACTTGGTTGTTCTTCGGAAAAACCGGGTGTGACAGAAGTGGTATCAGAGCCAAGGTTGCCCGTAGGAACGTGGACCTAGGTAGAAATGGACGTATTTAAGGGCCCTATTTTCTTAAAAACTATTTTACAAGGTGTGTGTTGAAAAGTGTTATTTAATGAGTCACTTTCTTCATCTTACCCCAACTTTCATTCAAAATAGGATTTTTGTTTAAAAGTTTAACTAACCTAAGTTTAAATGCTTTTTTTTTGTTTTTAGATGGTTCGCATGATTTGCACCGCTCGCAAGTCCACAGGAGGGAGAGTTCCCGTAGTTGCCCTCGCCGAAAGAGAGGAGAGCCGTCCGGTGACGTACCTTTCCTACGGATTGGCAGTAGGAGGCTTGTTGCGCCGTCTTCGACGTATGCTCGAAGCCGATGGCAATACGGGCAAACTAATCATCCACTATAACTCCACCAGGACCATCCGTGAGAAGAGGGAAGAATGGAGTTCAGAGATGAGGATTATACATGAAAATCGGCTGCTTAAGATCCACCGCTCTCCAGCTTGTAGAGCGACACAGGTCGATGCGGAGAAGGATGTCACCTAGGAGGCCATCACCTGCCAGAGTCACATCTATCGTCGCCACCTGAACAGGACTGAGTACATGTATGTCCTCCAGCGTGAGAGTGGTACCACGGAGTACAAGTACCCGCCAGTGCAGCAAGGGACTTCCCATGAGCACATGGACTTGTGCTTGGAGGATGCTGCTATGCTCAGCACTCGACTGCAAGAGTGTCAGCAAGAGCTTCAGGATGTCCGGGACACCCTGAAGGAAACAGAGGCGTTGCTGCAAGCCTGCTTGAGGGCGAGAGAAAGAGGAGATGGGAATGAACTGTGTGTCACCGTGAATGATACATGGACTCCTGAATCCCCGGATCGCCGAGCGATCAGGCGTCGTCGCACTTCTCCACCAGCAGCCTCCCCACCCAAAGCAGAGTCAGAAGGCAGCCGAAATGATGAGGAAGATCCCGAGGAGCCAGCTCAAGAAAATGAGTAGTGTAGAGTCCTTCCCTTAGTTTGCAAGAAGTCGAATAGTCGAGTCGTTACTTTAGTTAATGGTGTGTTAATGCTTGTAGTGTGATGTGAGTTGTGGAAGCCATGAGCAATTGTCCACAGCCTCGTCTTCAGATTGTTTTACTTTGGTGTGTGAACCCACATGAAATAACATTGCATTTATTTTTGTGTGAGATATGAACCCCCAGAAAAGTATAACAAAGCCTCAACACTTCAAAGTACAAACAAGTGAAAGTAGTAAGATGATACGTAATGCTTTAAATTAACATTGGTTGATCATGCCAGATGGCCGGAAGAGGAAAAGGTCGTGCTGCCAACCCCGCCAACAACAATGATGAGGCCTGCAACCCTCATCTTTCTGGAGGCCAGGACAGGGGTGGTCGCCGTGAAGGAGTTGATCCCCTCCACCTAATGCTGAAGAATCAAAATCAGCTCATCCAGAACTTGACTCAAGTGGTGGCCAACTTGCATCAAGTTCCACCTCCACAAGCTACACCACGCCAACCAAGGTTGAGTGAGTTTCTAGGAACTCAACCTCCAAAGTTTGCAAGTGCTGCTGAACCTCTGGAGGCAGATGATTGGCTAAAGACCATTGAAAGCAAGATGAGGATCATACAGTGCCAAGGGTATGAGAGGGTGCTGTTTGCCTCTCACCAATTGCATGGACCTGCTGCTGATTGGTGGACCGCCTACGTGGCTGCCCATCATGAACCTGAGAACATCACTTGGGAAGAGTTCAAGCTTAGCTTCCGCAACCATTACATCCCAAGAGGTGAACTCAAAAACAAGAGGAAGGAGTTCTTGGGACTGCAGCAGGGAAACATGACGGTGAGGGAATACCTCACTAAATTTACTCAACTATCCCGTTATGCCCCACGAGACATAGAGACTGATGAGCAGAAACATGATTGTTTCGTGGAAGGGCTTACCGCGGAAATGCAGTGTGCAATGTCCTCAAATGAGTATGAAAGCTTCCAAAAGATGGTGGACAGAGCATCTGTGGTTGAAAGGAAGCTGAAGGCCTCGGAAAATGAGAACAAGAGGAAGGCCGGGTGGTCACACCAAGCCTCAGGGAGCAACACCCGCCCACGTCTGATGCAGCAACCTGCAGGGCAGACCAACCGTGCTGGGGTACCCTACTCAGCACCAAGAGGGTACATCCCGAACTACAGGCCTCCGGCAGCACCAGCACAGCTGCAACGTCAGTTTGTACAGCAGACTCGCCCCGCATATCCACCTCGACCAGCAGTGCAAGGACCCTCAAACCAACCCCAAGACAACAAAGGCCAGGCACCTAATGTTGGGGTGCAATGTTTTAGCTGTGGTGAAGTAGGGCACTACGCCCATAAGTGCCCAATCAAGAAGCCCACGCAGCCACAACAGCAGAATGTAATGAGAGGACGGGTGAACCACGTCACTATGGAGGAAGCACAAGAGGCACCCGATGTGGTGGTTGGTAAGTTTCCTGCCAATTTACACATTGCAACCCTGCTGTTTGATTCTGGTGCTACCCACTCGTTCATTGCTCAAGGGTTTGTTAAGAAGCATGACCTAGCAACAACACAAATGAACCATATGCTAGCCGTAAACTCTCCAGGTGGAGAAATAAGGACAAGACAAGTGTGTCCCAAAGTGAACCTAGACATTAATGGGGTAGTATTTACTGCTAACCTCATAGTGATAGATTCACAAGGGATAGATATTATTTTGGGTATGGATTGGTTTACCAAACATAAAGGAATCATCCATTATTCGACCAGAACAGTGGAGCTAACTCACCCTAGTGGCGCAAGAGTAAAGTTCATAACAATACACGAGCCTAGGAGGGACATTAAATTAAATCAAGTTGAGGTGAAAGTTGAGGAGATCAGGACCATCAGGGAATATCCAGATGTTTTTCCGGAGGAGTTGCCAGGTATGCCTCCCGATCGTGAAGTGGAATTCGCAATTCAGCTAGTGCCTGGAACAGCCCTGATATACAAGAGACCTTATCGGATGGACTCCAAGCAGCTGGGAGAACTCAAGGATCATTTGAGAGAATTGACGGAGAAGGGGTATATTCGTCCTAGTTCCTCACCATGGGGAGCTCCGGTGATATTTGTGCCCAAAAAGGACGGAACCCAAAGGTTATGCGTGGATTACCGTGCCTTGAATGAGGTAACCATCAAGAACAAGTACCCATTACCCCGCATTGAAGACTTGTTTGATCAGTTGAGGGGCGCTTGTGTGTTCTCGAAAATTGATCTCAGGTCGGGATACCACCAACTCAAGATAAGGCAATCTGATATTCCCAAGACAGCTTTCGTATCTCAGTACGGACTGTATGAATACACTGTCATGCCTTTCGGGCTAACTAATGCCCCGACATACTTCATGTATCTCATGAACAAGGTATTCATGGAATATCTGGACAAATTTGTTGTGGTTTTCATAGATGACATTCTCGTCTTCTCCAAAGATGAAGAAGAACATGAGAAACATCTATGGTTGGTGTTGCATAGGCTGAGAGAACACCAACTATATGCCAAGTTGAGCAAGTGTGAGTTTTGGCTGAAGAGAGTTCCCTTCTTAGGACATATAATCTCGGAGGGAGGAATCTCCGTAGATCCCGCCAAAATCGAGGATATACAGAAGTGGAAGACCCCTGAAAATGTCGGGGAAGTTCGAAGCTTTTTGGGATTGGCTGGATACTATCGACAGTTTATTGAGGGATTCTCTAAGATCTCGAGACCCATTACCAAACTGTTGGAGAAGGGAATCACATTCACATGGACACCACAGTGCAAAACGAGTTTTCAGGAGTTAAAGAAAAGATTGACAACAGCCCCAGTGCTAGTTATGCCAGATATGCAGAAGAATTTTACGGTGTACTGCGATGCCTCTGGAAACGGGTTGGGATGTGTTCTCATGCAAGAAGGGCATGTCGTGGCTTATGCATCCCGGCAGCTTCGGAAGCACGAGAAGAACTATCCTACACATGACTTAGAACTAGCCGTAGTGGCACGCGTTAAAAATTTGGCGGCACTATTTGATGGGGAAGAGGACCGAGATATATACGGATCATAAGAGTTCGAAGTACATATTCACACAGCCAGACCTCAACCTCAGACAAAGGAGATGGTTAGAGCTAATCAATGACTTTGATGTGGGCATCAGCTATCATCCTGGGAAAGCAAACGTCGTGGCAGATGCTTTAAGTCGGAAAGTGCAGGTCAATAAGTTGAGCTTGAAGGACATGCCTGCAGAATAGAAGGACGAGGTTATAAGGCTCAATCTATGCCTGGTAAATAGTGGTGAAGCCATCGCCATGGAAGTGGAATCCACACTCGAGCAAGGCATACGCAATGGTCAAAAGAACGACGAGAAGATACAAGAAATCAGGCAGCTCATCAAGGAAAATAAAGCTCCTGGTTTCAGAGAGGATGAACAAGGTACGGTGTGGCACGGGAAGAGAATCTGCGTGCCTGAAGTAAAAGAGATTCGTGAATTGATATTGAAGGATGCTCACGATTCCGACTATTCCATCCATCCTGGGAGTACGAAGATGTACCAGGACCTCAAAAGCAGGTATTGGTGGTATGGTATGAAGCGAGATGTCGCGGAACATGTTGCCCTATGTGACACATGTCAATTGGTGAAAGCAGAACATCAACGACCCGTGGGATTATTGCAACCACTCAAAGTGCCTGAATGGAAATGGGAAGAAATCGGCATGGATTTTATCGTGGGATTGCCTAGGACCCAATCAGGATATGATTCGATATGGGTCATCATTGACAGGCTAACCAAGGTAGCTCATTTCATCCCCGTGAAAGAAAGCTACAGCGGATCCAAATTGGCAGAGTTGTACATGTCAAGGATCGTGTGCTACCATGGAGTGCCGAAGAAGATAGTGTCGGATCGAGGGACACAGTTCACCTCGAGGTTCTGGCAGAAGTTGCACGAAACCATGGGAACCCATCTGAACTTTAGTTCTGCCTATCATCCCCAAACTGACGGGCAGACGGAAAGAACCAATCTGATTCTTGAGGATATGCTGAGAGCATGTGCACTCAAAAACAATCGGAGTTGGGACATGAACTTACCGTATGCGGAGTTTTCCTATAACACCAGCTATCAGGCTAGTATGAAGATGTCACCGTTTGAAGCTTTGTATGGGAGGAAGTGCAGAACTCCCCTATTTTGGAACCAAACGGGGGAAAGTAAAGTGTTTGGTCCCGAAGTACTACAAGAAGCCGAGGCGAAAGTGAGGGAAATTCCCAACAACTTGAGGATAGCACAGACACGACAAAAGAGCTATGCCGATGTACGGAGGAGAGAGCTTGTTTTCAACATGGGATACTATGTCTATCTCAAGGTGTCCCCTATCCGAGGACTTCGTCGGTTCAAGGTAAAAGGGAAGTTGTCACCTCGATACATCGGACCCTTTCAAGTTCTGGAAAGGAAAGGCGAAGTGGTGTATCAACTAGAGTTACCGGCTCGTCTATCGGATGTGCACGATGTGTTCCATGTGTCACAACTCAAGAAATACCTGAGAACGCCTGAAGAGGTGTTACCCATGAATGAAGTGGACGTAGCTGAGGATTTGTCTTATGCCGAGCAACCATACAAGATTTTGGAGACAATGTAATGCCTCACCAGAAATAAAAGAGTCCGGATGTGCAAGGTGCAATGGAAGCATCACTCAGAAGAAGAAGCCACCTGGGAACGGGAAGATGAACTCAAGGCACAATTTCCGGAATTGTTTTCTTAGAACCACTAATCTCGAGGACGAGATTTCTTTTAAGAGGGGTAGAGCTGTAACACCCCAAAATGCTGTTAAGACCCAAAATCCTGTTAAGAGGGGAATTTAAAAATTTTTGGACGTGTTGCATGTTTTGCAACAATTTAAATTCAAACTGGAATTCAATTTAAACTCAAAACAGAAAAGAAATAGAAAAAGAAAAAGGAAAACAGAAAAAAACCGGCCAGTGGGCCGAAACCCACCAGCCGGCCCACTCTGCTCCGCGCCAGCCTGCAGCCGCGCGCGCCCCCTTCCTCCCACTGACAGGCGGGGCACGCCAGCCTTCTTCTTCCTCGCGCCGCGCCGCGATCGGCCGGGACTCTCTCACCCGAATCAAAACCGATCGGGAATTCTCGCGTATCCCAGCCGATTTCCGGACCCCGAAGACTCCAGCTCAATCTAAAACAACCCGCCGCCCTCCCCCCTCTATAAAAACCCAGCCGTGTGCCGTTTTTCCCACGCGATCCGCCGATTTTCTCTCCGGTGAGAACCCGAGCTTCTCCGGCGAATTCTGGCCGATCTACGCTCGGAAATTCCGATCTAACTCGTTGGTCTTGATCCACCGCCTCCGGGGAACCTTGCAGGTGCAGAAAACTCGGTGACTTGTGGTTCAAACACAGCGCCGATGAGCCTCGCCGTGAATTCACCTCGGACCTCGTCGCCAACCGCCTTCCAGGACCTCTGAGCTCAAGAAAACCCCCGAGGTGAGATCCCCGACCTCCCCTCCACCGATCTATGCCATAAAATCACAGTTCTACGAAGAATTCTCGAAGATCCGAAAATCTCCGGCGAGATCGCCGCTTCCTAGCGCCGCCTGCGCTCGATCAGAGCGACGTGGCCGCTTGTGCGCCGTCTATTTTAAATCGCACAGTAGACTTTAAATCCCTGCGTACCGGTTTGACGTTATAATCTCAGCCGTCTATTTTAAATCGGACGGTCCACGTCAGCTCCGCGTTATAAAGACTGGAATTCTTACGCGCTACCCCCTAGGGTTCTCGGGAAATAAGAGCTAGCCCCGGAAACTTCTGGTCTAGCCCCTGGAACTTCAGAAAATCATGTAAATTCATTTAAAAATCAGTTTTGGCCCCTGGACTTAATAAAAATTAGGAAAAACCCCTCTGTTATGTGTAGCTAGACCCCTGAAAATTCTTAAAATAATATTATAGACCCTGTAGTGGGGTGAGTTTACCTTTTTAACCCTGTTTGATATTTAATTTAGGAAATTGAAAATGTGGCTAGTATTTAAAATTTTAAAAGTGGGACAAACATATTGTCAAAATTTAAATTAAAAACTTTCTCAGTACTTAGAAAACTTTGGAGTGAGATAAAAATAGATTTTGGGCTGAAATGAATCTGTTTGATTTATTATTCACATTTATTAGTTATAGTGACATATTTTTAAGTGAAGAATAGTTCTGAAAATTAGGAAAATAAATGTAAAATAGTTCACATCAGAGGAAAAGGCCAAAAATATGTTATTAAATATTTTAGATCAGAACCTATTCTGTTTAGATGATGTGTCTTGTTATTTTCATAATAAAGTGCACATTTAGGCATAGGAAATAAATCTGAAAATATAGCAACTTGTAAATGATAAATGTAGTTTCAAAAATCCAAAGAATTAAGTTTAGGGTTGGTAGAAATTCTGAAGACACATATGGAGTAGGAAAATACCTTTCATGCATACTTGGTAGCTAAAAGGTGTACTAATTAAATATAAGGAATTTATTTAAGTTGAAAACTCATATATATATAGTATGTAAGCATAAATGTGAATACAAAAGTAGGAATCATATACACATGATTAAAAGTACATGTAAGCCAAAGATCAACACACATAGAGAAACCACAACACATATAATTGTGAATGACTTTCATAAATGTGAATGTGTGGTTTGTTTGAAGTGGAAGTGTGAACTATGTCTTATGGATTGTTGTTTTTCTTTTGCTATGTGTGATGGTATGATGTAGAACCTGCTCCAGAGCATGTTCTTCCTTTCCAAGTTCAGGACTACCCATTCCAAGAGCAGCAGGAAGGAGGAAATGTCCTTGACCTCTTTGATCCTATGCTAGGATGTGTAGCTAGAATTATTTGCATTGTCAATTGAAATATGAAACCCATGCTAGGAAGTTTCCCTAGAATTGCATTACCTTGTTTCCTTGTAGCTTGGGTTGGGATTTATTTTATCATGTCATTTATTATTATGCATATGCTTAGCCATGCTTAGAATGGGATATTTGGGATATGAGATCATCAGTTTATTTTACCATACTCTTGAATGAGATATTGTGAGTTATGTAGAGGTAGGGATCAAGGCAAGTTGGATGTTTTGGTTGTGTGCTGGGTGCACGAGACTCGGGTTTATGTTTAGTACTTGCCTGGATCCTAAGGACCGGTTCATGAAGCATGTAACCTGGCTTTACCGTGCCAACCACATGCTGAGATGGGGCAGCTTGGCCAATTAATTAGGTGTATCCCCGGCGTAGTATGGGTGTGTTGGATGGTGCGGGGAGTAGGTGTCAGCTGTACTACCATATGAACCGCAAGGCTCAAGAGGGGGCCACTGCAGCGGGGTTGGAGCCTCTTGTATGCTGTTAGGGGTGAAACCTCAGTGGGCCCATTCTCGTCGGGAATCCCTTTGTAAAGGCTTCGTAGTGATCTCCTGGCTACACACCTGGGAAGTGTGAATGTGGTTCGTGGCCACTGGCATAATGGAGGTTCTTTTAGTCCACCCGGCAACGGGTGATGAAATCACTACATGTGGGTACAGTGGTACAAACTTAGCAGAGTCAAAACTGTCATGACAGCCGTGCTCACGGTCAAGAGCGGCTTGGACTTATTCATGATTAGAGGATTGATGGTTTTGGAAGTTGTGGATGTTAAGCGGGGAGCTTAACATTGGAAATGATGTTATGATTATTTGGTTATGATGAAGGGATGGGAGATTGGGACCATTTCACCTGTGTAGTAATGTAGGTGCTTAATAAGCTAAGGTGATAGGTATTAATTGCATAGTGCTTTAACCATGAGCTCAACCTCTCCTTGTTCTAGCCATGCATGATATAACTTTCCCACACTTGCTGAGTACCATCGGTACTCAACCTTGCATGTTTTGTTGGTTTATATTGCTGCTCAGGTAAAGATAATGAGGTGGTGTATAATGACCAAGACTTTGGACCCGAAGAAGGTTTCTAGGTTCATGGAGACCCCCGGGCAACGCCTGTGAAGGAGCCCTCAAGAATAATATTCCGCTGCTAGTTTATTTACTTGTGATGAACTTATTCTTGTCCATCGAGACATTTGCTATGTAAGAATTATTTATATTCGACACCTGGCTTGTAATAAATGATGCTTCACTATTTGTCATCACATGTATGATAGAATGATCCTGGCATACATGTGATATTCACTTGGTTGTTCTTCGGAAAACCGGGTGTGACAATTCTCTTGTAAATCGTGGCATTAACTAGGTTGTTGAATGTGCCGCGATTGCTTTGGGCGAGATGGACCTTCATTTTTGAATTCGGGCCATAGAAGAACATGTTGCGCTTGTCTTCCTCCGTTCTCACAAATCCTGGAGCATACTGTGCCAGCCGGTTGAATGACCTGGAGTACTCATGAGCACTCCTCTCGCCTTGCTTCAGCGCCAGGAACTCTTGGAGCTTCCTTTCCATGACACCGGGAGGTATATGATAGGCGTGGAACGCCTCCCAGAACTCCGTCCATGTGATGGCATGGCCAGCCGGTAAGGAGGCGATGTAGTTCGCCCACCATGTCCCGGCTTCCCCTTAAAGCTGTTGCGCTGCATACAGCGCCTTTTGGTGTTCGGTGCACTGAAGTAAACCGAACATTGCTTCAAGAGTGCGGATGAAGCGGTCCGCCTCCAATGGCTCTTTGGCCTCCGTAAAGGCCGGCGGATGGGTCACCAGGAAGTCTGAATATGAACTTTGTTCGGGCTGGCGTTGCCCATTGACTTGGTGTCCTCCCGAACGGGACGCATTCTTCTGAACTAGCATCCGCAGAAACTCGGTTTGCTCGTCGCGCGAGCCGAGCACTGCAGCGAGAACCTCCACAAGATTTCTTGGAAGTTCTGGCGGTGGAGGAGGTGGTTGCTGCTGCGTCGTAGTTTGTTTCGGAGGTGGAGACTCATCACCAGGAACCTGACTCGGACCTCCGTCCTCTTGCGTGGACCGTGTACGCACCATTCTGCATTCATACCATTCAGACGATCAGCACATGCTGGTTTATTGCATCCAGTTTATACAATAGTAGTTCGAGAATGGAATAAATAATACGCATAACAGTCACACATATGGATAAAGTACAAACTTTATACAATATATACATCCCTGGACCATGTCACAAGATCAGGTTCCAAAGTACTGAACTATAGGGATTAAAAGTTCATTTCGACCATTGTGGGTCCCGCTACTGGATGTTAAGTGTGTTAGCATGTGTAATCCTCGCTATTGTACTGGACACAAACATGTCCTAGCTCGAAGTGATATGTCAACTGCATAAACTTTTCGACTCCAACTCGCTGTTTTACAACATCCACTGGACGTCGAATTGTGAAACTACATGTTTTGGTTGAAACACTTCAACATGGTGTTCACCGTCCAGCTTCTGATCCAGCTGACCAGTCTGGATAATTCTACTATGTTGACTACTTTGGAGGAAAAATCTGGACAGGGGTTCAACAACAAAATTGTAGTAGACTCAACAAGGAACCCAGATTGTATTTATTTGCCTCTATGGCCTTCCTAGTTTGTGAGTTATGACTCCTACAAGTTGACAGAATTTTCTTAGGAATTTTGACAGCACCTCCTTTGCAAGTTGCTGTTTTGTTCACAAAATTCCATCTATTTCTGCCCTCAATCTAGGAAAACACTGAACTACAAAGTTGTATGACACGACCCCACGGTCTTGTCGAGCCAGGATCACTCTGAGGAGTGCTGCGTTGCACAGCACCGGATAACACACATAAAGGTACAAAGCGGAAGCAAAGTTTTATTACATAAACAGGTTTATGAACATTTTTACAACAAAATATGTTCATTCTACACTCACGGGCGTGGACTACGCATCAAGTTCACGTTCAGCCCGTGAACGTGTCCTTGCTAGAACGCACGCACACTAACACGGCTGCGTGCACGACTCCCACTCGACGGGGTTCCCCTCCTGGGTTTCCGTCTCCTCCTCCGGAGTCCCTTCCTCATAGAACCCTGCAAAAGCTTCAAACACAAGCAGTGAGCACGAAGGCTCAGCAAGACTGACCCGTCTCTCCTAAACATGAAACTTCTACATGAGGGGTGATAGGTGCATGAGGTAAAGTAAGTTGCAAAGGACTCACCTACTTAGTGGAACCTTACTTTCATGTTTTAACAGCAGGTTGTGGAGAACCTTACGCTAAGGCACATGAGAGAGCCGCAATCAAACAAGAAACACATTTCTGTCATGTACTTTGCCCAAAGTTGAAAAGAACTTTAGTTAGCTCTAGGCTACAGCAAATCATTAACAATCAAAGTCCATCTTTCAATCAGCAACATTTTAACATGTATCTAGCCTGTTTTTTCTACGTCACAGTACGGTGAACAAGTGGTACTCACTGACCGCGAGGGACGGCCATTATAATTGATTTACACCTGCAGGGTTACTGAATAACCTGTCACGTACGCCTGTACTTGATGTTTCCTACAGCAACCATCACGGACGCCGTACGCAACTATCTTTCACCCATTAGCCAAATATTGAACCGGTCCTATCGTCCCGAGCAAGAGGTCTCTGTACGTGCATCTCGGTGCCGCCAGCCGATTTACACCTCAAGCTCTCAACCTACCCTCTAAACGACAGGCAATGCCTCAATACCCAGTTACCCGAGTTACATCGGTTTCCCAGTTCCCATATAGCCGGTAGGTCTTCGGTACTATTATAGCTTATTCAACTGGCCCGCACACGGCTCGGTCCTCAATCGACACAAGTGAAGCTATAGCACACAGGCCGCAAAGTCCTGCTGCCCTTACTCTCCGCTCGGTCTCATTTTTCTTGCCATGTGTTTCATTTGCTTTCTCTACCCGAGCAATGTGCCTCTAGCCTATTCTCGCGAGTAGTTCCAACTACTCGACTTATACCAAATCTGACACTATCTTAGCATTGCAGTAGCTAACGGGGTTTTCAATCCTAATCCCAACCCACGGCTTTCTTGGCTATGCATTTGGGTTTCAATCAAGACTCTAATGCAAGAAGTCATTGGTACTCAAAGAAAGTTCTCAAAACAGTAATAATTTGTAAAACGGTTAATGCAAACCGGAGCTTGCCTTGCTGCTCTTGGTCGTAGGCAAGCTGATCTTCCGGAGTAATGAAGTCCAAGACTTCAGGTTCCTCCTCGACCTTAGTGACTATATATGAAAAATATGAATATGTATCAATTCATATGCACTTCAATTGAATTTAAACTTGTGAAGTTTATAAGTCTCCCTAGACACACCCAATGACTCTGAAATTTTTATTATGGTTTGGTTACAACCTAGACAGAGACTTGGCCAAGTTTTAGTTGCAGCAAAGCTCATTTGAGCTCTCCACAAATAATTATGTACTTGTCCTTAGTTGGAGCTCTTATGGTGTTCTAGGGATTTTCAGGGAGCAAGCTATGACTTTCTGAAACTGGATTTTCAGAGGGTTCTAATGGAGTTGGTTTCACTTAATTTGAAGGTTCCTAGCTAGAGATATGAGCAAAACAATTTCAGATAAATTCTGAAAATGTTTCTGAACATTTTCCATTATCTCTGGAACAGTTTTATTAATCACACCATTAGATGGATCAAATGAGCTCAAATGGATCTGAAATTTTTATGGTAGCTCAGGGGTATTTTGGTGAACCTCCCAGCAAAATTTCAAAATTTTCCTCCAAAGGGTTCTCCAGTTAAAATTCTAACAAGATTGAATTTGAAGAATTAATTCTGGAGAAATAGGGGTTTTCATGAAGTGAAACTTGGTTTGCCGGAAAGTACTCAGAGAGCTGAATCCAACAAAATTTGGTTCACTTCATTTGGATTTTCCTAGCAAAAGTTATGAGGATTTGAAGTTTGAATGAAATCTGAAAATCAGGAAAAGTTCAAATCACTGCGCGTGGGACCCAGAGCTACGTGTCGGCTCCTCATCGGACGATACACGCGGCTACAGATTCTTTCACGTGCAGCCACACCCGATCCGTGCCACAGCAGATCCCGGTTTTAAAATATCTGCCGCTGACAGCCGGGACCCACCCATTTCGTCTTCCTCCTGCCTCCTGTGTTCTGCCGCCGTGATACCTCGCCGGAGAGCTCGCCGGCGGCCCCTGTGGTGCTCCAAACTTCATGATTCTGGCCGCCCCTGCCTAAATCCACTCGGGGAACATGATTCTGGGCCCAGCTTGTCATTTAAATGGCCGGCACATGGTCGACAAAGAGCGGTAGCTTCGGAAGAACTTCGGCCGTGTCGGCCAGCCTTCCTAAAACCTCTACAGATCGAACAAAAGGTCGTCGAGCACCAGTGGACCATAGGAAAGGTTGACATGAGCTTCACGGAGATCTGAAAGGGCTGTGTTGGGCTTTCACCGTGCGACCTAGGCCGGAAATCGGAAATTCTTCTAAAACTCGAAGAACAGCTGTTTCCCTCAACGGTTCTTCGTTATTCCTGCTCCTATGGGCTCGTACGGGCACCTAGAAGTGATCCCCTCCACGAGAGGATGAGTGGTGCGGTGTGGACTACGAATTTCACGGATCGGTTCGGGCTCCCCTTTTGCACACCGTCGCGAAATCATGAAATTCCGGTGTGAGCAGTCTATGTCATGCCGCCGGAGCTTGTGGTAATGAAAGAGGGACTGAAGGCGAAACTTTTTGCTGTTCACGGCTCAGCCAACGGCAGGCTGTGGTGGCCGGACGGATCGTTCCCGCGATGGCGCCTCGAGCTGAACCGGCAAAGGAAAGATCGTCGCGGTGGAGCTCGGGGAGGATTGCTCAGGCCCTGGAACCGGTGCGAGGGCGTCAAGGAAGATTTGGCGCACCCGGTGCTGGCCTCAGATCACTGGGAAGATCACTGGATCGGCCGGTCGGTGAGGGACCGAGAGCTCAACCGAGCGGCGAGGGCTTTCGGTTTGCTGAGCGAGAACGTGTCGGGACAGCGGTGAGGAGCACCGGAGACCACTCGGGCGCGTAGATAAAGGCCCCGAGAGGCGGTTCAGCGGCCGAGAGCGGCAAGCAGCTGGTGGCGCGGCGGGCCTCCCCTCGGTGGCGCTCTCGGAGGCAGCTCGGGGACCCGAGCACTGAAGGTTCAGTCAGTTGAATTTCTTCAGTGGCTGACATGTGGGTCCCACTTCCTTTTTAACACCTGAACTTAACTCCCTCTTACTGTTTCAAACAGTAATCCCCCTTATACCCATGGTGATTTGAATTATCTACCCCTGAGCCATTTGAATTGGTTAGAATTCAAATTGGCTTTGTGTTTGACTAAATTTCAGCACATGTGCAGTTTGAAATTCAAATAGAGTTTCAATTTGCTAGACTTAGCTCATGTCAAGATCAACTCCAAATGGAGTGAAACTTGGTGTGTGAGCTCAAAAAAATGTGCTGAGTAAGAATATGCCTCCCACTTTTGAATTCATGGGATGAAAACAGTTTGAATTTGAATTTGAATTCAAACCACCCTCTTTCTAGCTATACCCAAAAGGACCTCAAAAAGGTTTTGAATTTGGGTGAAACTTGGCATGGACATTCCTAGCAAGGTATAGGAGTTTTTCATATGCCCAGCCCCTAAATGATGCATGTGGGAAATGCCACTTTTGTATTGTGTGAGTTTGTTCTCTAATGATCATGTTGATGGTGGTTACTTGCTCTTCAAATGTGTTCATCAACATTCTTCAAATGAAGTGTGTGTGTGGTGTGATGAGCACCTTGAGTATGTGCCAAAAACTTAGGCCCTTACATTCCTCCCCCCTTAAAAGAATCTCGTCCCGAGATTATAAGGTAAAAATGAGAGGGAGGACAGTGGAAAAATTACCGTATATGCGACGTGAAAAAGTTGGGGTAGTTAGCGCGAAGGAATCCTTCGCTTTCCCATGTCGCTTCGTCCATGGAGTGATTACTCCACAGAACTTTGTAGAACCACAATGTACGGTTGCGTGTGGTTCAGGCCTTTTCATCAATAACCTGAACCGGTTCCTCGCGATACGTGAGATCCGGTTTCAATTCTTCTATGTCCCCCAGCTGAATGGTAGTTGATAGCTTAAGACACTTCCTCAGCTGGGAAATGTGAAAGACGTCGTGCACACCGGAAAGTGCTTCTGGTAATTTCAGCCGGTATGCTACTGATCCACATCTTTCTATAATCTGAAATGGACCGATGAATCAGCGTGCCAACTTTCCTCTCACCCCGAATCTGTTCACGCCCTTCATTGGAGACACACGTAGGTATACGTGATCCCCGATCTCGAATTGTAGTGGGCGTCTTCTCCGGTCCGCATATTGCTTCTGTCGGGATTGAGCGGCTTTTAGGTTCGCTTGAATCAGCCGAACCTTTTCCTCCACGTTGTTGACAAGATCAATCACGAAGGTGACCCTTTCGCCAGACTCACACCAATTTAGTGGTGTGCGGCATTTTCTCCCGTATAGCGCCTCGTAAGGCACCATCTTGATGCTGGCTTGGTACCCATTGTTGTACGAGAACTCGGCTAACGGCAAGTGATCATCCCAATTGTTGCCGTGGTTGATGGCACAAGCTCGTAGCATATCTTCTAAAATTTGATTTACCCGCTCGGTTTGCCCATCTGTCTGCGGATGGTATGCTGAACTACAGGTTAGCTTCGTCCCCAATGCAGCGTCTAGCTGCTCCCAAAAACGGGACACAAATAAAGTGCCCCGATCCGATATGATGATACGGGGTACGCCGTACAAGCATAGGATCCGTGAGATGTACAGTTCAGCGTACTTCTTGGCGTTGTAGTTGGTGTTGACCGAGATGAAATGGCCAACTTTGGTGAGCCGGTCGACGATTACCCACACAGAATCATGTTTCTGAAAAGTGGTTGGCAAACCGACGATGAAGTCCATGCTCACATCTTCCCACCTCCAGACAGGAACGCCCAGTGGTTGTAGCAGTCCCGGTTTCCGCATACGATCTGCCTTCACCCTTCGACATGTATCACACTCGGACACGTACTTTGCGATATCCTGCTTCATCGGTGTCCACCAAAACTTGCTTCTGAGTTCTTGATACATTTTGTTGCTGCCGGGGTGAATAGAAAACTTTGACAAGTGAGCCTCATCAAAGATTTTCTTCCGTAATTCCGGGTTACGGGGTACGACGATCCGGTCCTTGAACCATAGGACGCCGTCTCCGTCTTTCCGGAAACATTTCAACTCCCCACTCTCTTTGCGTCTCCGCAAATGTGACATGCCCTGGTCATTTTTCTGGGCTGCTGCTATCTCTTCACGAATGGTGGGGATCAAAGCTAAGTTGTAGAGAGCTCCATGTGGAATCACATGCAGTGGTTGTTCGCCCTCTTCCAACGGTGTGATGGTCAGGTTGTTGATGTGTGACTTGTGGCTCAGCGCATCTGCCACTATGTTTGCCTTGCCGGATGATAATGGATCTCTATTTCGTAATCCTTTATCAACTCTAACCATCTTCGCTGCCTCATGTTCAGCTCCTTCTGAGTGAATATGTACTTGAGGCTCTTGTGGTCGGTATATAAATGTACGAGGTTATCGAGTAGGTAGTGCCTCCACATTTTAAGTGCAAGTACCACGGCAGCGAGCTCCATGTCGTGAGTTGGATAATTCTGCTCATGGTTTCTAAGCTGCCGTGACCCATACGCGACCACTCTTCGGTCTTGCATCAGCACACATCCGAGCCCAATGCCGGATGCATCGCAGTACACATCGAACGGTTTTGTTGTGTCTGGCTGCGCCAAAACCGGTGCTGATGTCAGGTGCTTCACTAATGCCCTTAACGCTGCTTCACATGCTGGACTCCAAACATATTTGGTAGCCTTCTTTAGCAGCTCTTTCATAGGCTTGGCAATCTTTGAGAAGTTCGGGATGAACCTCTGATAATATCCCGCGAGCCCGAGGAAACTCCGTACCTCGTGGACAGTTCTCTGGGATTTCCAAATCAGCACTTGTGTGATTTTACTCGGCTCTACAGCGATGCCCTCCGTTGAGATAATATGCCCGAGAAAAGGCACTTGCAATATCCAGAATTCGCACTTGCTGAATTTCGCGTATAGCTTGTGATCCCGCAGCCGTTGCAAGACTATAGGCAGATGCTTCTTGTGATCTTCCTCCGACTTGGAATATACCAGTATGTCATCGATGAAGACCACGACAAACTTGTCCAGCTCCGGCATGAATACCGAGTTGATTAAATACATGAAGTGAGCTGGAGCGTTGGTCAGGCCGAAGGACATGACCAGGTACTCATAAAGTCCGTACCTCGTCGAGAAAGCTGTCTTCGGAATGTCCTCAGCCCGGATCTTGATCTGGTGGTACCTGGATCTTAAATCCATCTTGGAAAAGATCTTTGCTTTGACCAACCGATCAAACAACATGTCGATCCGTGGCAACGGGTACTTGTTCTTGATGGTTACGGTGTTTAATGGACGATAGTCCAGGCAAAGCCGCAATGTATCATCATTTTCTTCACAAATAATGCCGAACAGCCCCATGGCGATGAGCTCGGCCTAATAAAACACTTCTCCAGCAGGTCCGTTAGTTGGGTCTTCAGTTCAGCCAACTCCTTTGGCGCCATCTTGTACGGCCTTCGCGATATTGGCATGGTTCCCGGTGCAAGTTCAATCTTGAACTCCACCTCTCTATCGGGCGGCATCCCCGGTAAATCATCCGGGAACAAGTCAGGGAACTCTCGGACCACTGGAATATCTTCCAATCTGATAGTTGTGGACTGATAGACACTTGGAAGTTTTATTTCTGGACTGTCCGGAAATAAGGAGTGAGATCCGTGCACTTCTGAGTTCAAGTGCACGATTCGAAGGACGGTGTCTAAAACAGCGCCGTGGCGGGTTAACCACGACATCCCTAGGATGACATCGACCTTCTGTCCCTCTAAGATTATGAGAGACGTAGGGTACACTCTACCTGCTAAGCATAATGGTGCTTTGGAAACCATTACGCTTGCTGAAATCTTCCCACCCGGTGAACAAATCAAATATGGGATATCGGTGGGTAGTATTTGCAAACTGTGTTTAACAATGAAAGCTTGGCTAATAAAATTGTGCGTGGCGCCTGAATCAAACAACACTATGGTGGGAAGCTGGTGGAGTTGGAACATACCCGCAAGGATTGGCTCACCCTCCGGCACGTCCTCTATGGCAAGCTGGTGGACGGTGCCGGGCCTAGGGTTTGCCCGCCGCACATTAGTAGGGTTCCGGGGCTGATTCCTCCCCGGGAACTGCGGTGCAACTCCGCCACCTTGCCTCTCCGGAAAACTGCTGATGAAGTGTCCTGGACGACCACATTTGAAGCATGTGGCCGCTGCTTGGCCTGTGCTTGGGGGACGAAAGCCCGGCATGCGCTTATGAGGTGCATACGCACGCGGCATCGCCCGCTGCTGTTGTTGTTGCGGAGGTGGTGCTGGTAGTACCGGCCTGAACGCCGGTGGGGAATAGGGCCGACTGCAGAATGGCATCGACCTCTGTGGTGGCTGCCAGCGTTGACCCGATGGTGGGCGATTCACCATTCGAAATTTCTGAGAAGGACCGCCTCCTGCTCCGCTACTTTGCAGCGCACTTCGCTTTCTTTCCGCCACTGCTAACTCCTTGCCGGAGTCCTCCTGAACAATCGCAGCATCAATTATATCGTTGAGGCTGCTGCGATTGAACATCGCCAGTTTGTCCTTCAGGAGCGGATTAAGCCCCTGGTAGAAGTGATCCCGCCGCTTCTCGTCAGTATCGGCGTGATATGAAGCGTACAGCGCGATATCATTGAACGCCCTGGAATATTCCAGCGCGTTTCGGCTCCCTTGTTGCAGGCGTAAAAACTCCTGCGTCTTCCTCTTCATGATACCCGGCGGTATGTGATAGGCCCTGAAGGCCGTCCTAAATTCCGTCCAGGTCATAACTCGGTTGGTGGGCTGCGAAGCACAGTAGTTCGCCCACCACGCGCTCGCGGATCCCTGGAGCTGTTGGACCGCGAACTGAGTCTTGCGCTGCTCACTCACTTGGAGCAGCCCGAACTTCAACTCCATCGTGCGGAGCCAGTTGTCCGCATCGAGGGGTTCATCCGCCCTTGAGAATACCGGGGGATGAGTCGCTAGAAAGTCGGAGTACGAGCTCTGTTGATGCTCCTCATGATCATGACGCCTCTCTGGTCGAGACGTATTTGCGATGAGAGTTTGCAGCAACTCCGTGTGCTGCTGATGAGAACTCGCCATTGCCGCAACGATATCGGCCAATGTAACCGTTGGCGGTGGCGGTGGAGGTGTTTGCTGTTGCTGTTGCTGTTGCTGTCCCGGGGAGTCCTCGGGAGGCTGTTGGGAGGTTTCTCCCCCTTGACTAGACCCCCCAACGTATGGGTTGGCACGAGTACGAGTCATTCTGAAATTCAAAACAGCAGCGATCAGCACATGTCATACTTAAAAATTCCATATGAAACAGTAGGTATTTGAAGTGACGCATGAATAATTTGCACAACATTCACATATATTGATAAAGCATAAACTTTATACAAGATACATTATTCTTGGGTCTCCGAGAAGTCGTGCTCATGTCGTCTCTACCTATACATACGCTACTGCCTACACGACATGTCACTGGTTACAAAAGTTTGGGTTACACTTCTCTGGTTGCCCTACTTGGCAACGGTAACCTCCTACTCGGAGTAGAACTTGACCTCCTGTAGGTCGTCCTCCTCCGGTACCTCTGCTGGTGGCTCCGGATCTATAACCTCCTCTTCCATTTCGGGTTCTCCCATTGCCGGAAGACCCAAGACCACCAGGATGCCCAATACCAGAGGTACGAGGTCCTGCAACGCGTGCATCTCGTCCATGGCCTGGTTGTAGTCTTCTTCCGAGCCTTGCTGTCACACCTGGTTTTCCCGAAGAACAACGAAGTGAATATCACATGTATGCCAGGATCATTTTCTCATACATGTGATGACAAATAGTGAAGCATAATTTATTACAAGCCAGGTGTCGAATATAAATAAGTCTTACATAGCATATGTCTCGATGGACGATAATAAGTTCATAATAAGTAAATAAAATAGCAGCGGAAATATTATTCTTGTGGGCTCCATCACAGGCGTTGCCCGGGGGACTCCGTGAACCTAGAAACCTTCTTCGGGTACGAAATCTTGATCATTAAACACCACATCATTCTCTTGACCTGAGCAGCAATATAAACCAACAAATATGCAAGTTTGAGTACCGATGGTACTCAGCAAGTGTGGGAAAGTTATATCATGCATGGCTAGAACAAGGAGAGGTTGAACTCATGGTTAAAGCACTACACAATTAATACCTATCACCTTAGCTTATTAAGCACCTACATTACTACATAGGTGAAATGGTCCCAATCTCCCAACCCATCATCATAATTAAATAACCATAACATCATTTCCAATGTTAAGCTCCCCGCTTAACATCCTCAACTTCCAAAGCCATCAATCCTCTAATCATGAATAAGTCCAAGCCGCTCTTGATCGTGAGCACGGCTGTCATGACAGTTTTGACTCTGCAGAGTTTGCACCACTGTACCCACATGTAGTGATTTCATCCCCCGTTCCCGGGTGGACTAAAAGAACCTCCATTATGCCAGTGGTTACGAACCACATTCACGCTTCCCAGGTGTGTAGCCAGGAGATCACTACGAAGCCTTTACAAAGGGATCCCCGACGAGCGTGGGCCCACTGAGGTTTCACCCCTAACAGCATACAAGAGGCTCCAACCCTGCTGCAGTGGCCCCCTCTTGAGCCTTGCGGTTCATATGGTAGTCCAGCTGACACCTACTCCCCGCACCATCCAACACACCCATACTACGCCGGGGATACACCTAATTAATTGGCCAAGCTGCCCCATCTCAGCATGTGGTTGGCACGGTAAAGCCCGGTTACATGCTTCATGAACCGGTCCTTAGGATCCAGGCAAGTACTAAACACAAACCCGAGTCTCGTGCACCCAGCACCAACCAAATCATCCAACTTGCCTCGATCCCTACCTCTACATAACTCATAATGTCTCATGCAAGAGTAAGGTAAACAAGTTGATGATATCATATCCCACTTATCCCATTCTAAGCATGGCTAAGCAGAAGTAATATGAATGAATGACATAATAAAGCAAAATCCCATACCAAGCTACAAGGAAAACAAGGTAATGCAATTCTAGGGAAACTTCCTAGCATGGGTTTCATATTTCAATTGACAATGCAAATAATTCTATCTACACATCCTAGCATAGGATCAAAGTGGTCAAGGACACTTGCCTTCTTCTTGCTGCTCTGAGAATTGAAAGTCTTGGTCTTGGAAGGGGAGAACTTGCTCTGGGGCAGGTTCTACTCATGCCAATACACATAGCAAAAGAAAACACAATCCATAAGACATAGTTCACACTTCCACTTCATACAAACCACACATTCACATTTATCAAAGTCATTCACATTTCTATGTGTTGTGGTTACTCTATGTGTGTTGATTTTTGGCTTACATGCACTTTTAAACATGTTCATATGTTTTCTAACTTTTGTATTCAGATTTATGTTTGCACACTATATATGAGTTTCCCATTTGAACAACTTCTTTATAATCAATTTATACACATCTTAGCTACCAAGTATGCATGGAAGGTATTTTCCTACTGCAAATCGGTTTTCAGACCTTCTACCAAACCCTAAACTGAAATCTTTGGATTTGGAGACTTCATTTATCCTTTTATAGTTATGCATACCTACTTTCCTATATTTTAAGATTTATTTTCTATACCTAATTGTGAAGTTTATTATGAAAATAATAAGACACATCATCTAAACAGAATAGGTTCTGACCTAAAATATTAAATAATATATTTTTGATCGAGTTTGCGTCGTCCAGAGCCGAAATTCGGCTGGGATACGCGAGTATCCGGGGCGGTTTTGATTCGGAGGAGAGAAGAGTCCCGGCCGGACGAGCGCGGGCGCGAGGAGGAAGAAGGATGGTGGGCCCCACACGTCAGCGAGAAAGGAAACGGGGCGCGCGACTGTGGGCTGGCGCGGGGTGGGGTGGGCCGGCTGGTGGGTTTCGGCCCACTGGCCGGTTTTTTTCTGTTTTTCTTTTTATTTTTCCATTTCTTTTCTGGTTTGAATTTGAATTTGAATTCCAACTAAATTTGAATTTCTGCAGCCCATGCAATACGTCCAAAAAAATTTAAATTCCCCTCTTAACAGGATTTTGGGGTGTTACAGCTCTACCCCCCTTAAAAGAAATCTCGTCCTCGAGATTGGTGGTTCTAAGAAAATAATTCCGGAAACTGTGCCTTAAGTTCGTCTTCTCGCTCCCATGTGGCCTCCTCTTCCGAGTGATGCTTCCACTGCACCTTGCACATCCGAATTCTTTTATTTCTTGTGAGGCGTTCCATTGTCTCCAAAATCTTGGATGGTTGCTCAGCATAAGACAGATCCTCAGCTACGTCAACCTCATTCATGGGTAACATCTCTTCAGGTGTTCTCAGACATTTCTTGAGCTGTGACACATGAAATACGTCATGCACATCCGATAGGCGAGCTGGTAATTCTAGTTGATACGCCACTTCGCCTTTCCTCTCTAGAACTTGAAAGGGTCCGATGTATCGAGGTGATAACTTCCCTTTCACCTTGAACCGACGAAGTCCTCGGATAGGGGACACCTTGAGATAGACATAGTCCCCCACGTTGAAAACGAGCTCTCTTCTTCGTACATCGGCATAGCTCGTTTGTCGTGTCTGTGCTATCCTCAAGTTGTTGCGAATTTCCCTCACTTTCGCCTCGGCTTCTTGTAGTACTTCGGGTCCAAACACTTTACTTTCCCCCGTTTGGTTCCAAAATAGGGGAGTTCTGCACTTCCTCCCATACAAAGCTTCAAACGGTGACATCTTCATAATGTAAACGGCTCATGATGCCACGCTGAGACGGCCCCACGGGACCTCGGTGGGTGGTGCCGTGTTATGCGGCACCCAACAGCACACGGGTCGATGAACACACATCATATTACATAAATAGTTTGCGGAAGCATACACGAATGTTTTACAAATAGTTATATCAGAGTAAACTACAGCGGAAGACTATCACTCTCACGACTCATATCTAAACTAGCAACAAAGAAACGGTCCAGCCCACGGACGTTTCTTACTAGCAACACGAAGATCAATCTGCAGCGGCGAGGATGCTCTTTGAGTAAGCACTCGGAGGTTCCCGAGTCTCATCGGCATCCCTTCTCATAAGCATCGAGTCAACTACCTGCAAAACAACTCGGATAGCATCCGTGAGCATAACGCTCAGCAAGACTTAACCGTCACCCTAAACATGAAACTCTAAGTGAGGTTATGAACCTAACATAGGATAGCATAAGCATAATTAAACTCACCTAAAAGTGAATCCTTACTTTCAGATATTAATTGCAGCATTTTAAGTAACCCTGGGCATGCCACATCGGGAGTCCACAATCAAACAAGAAACGCTTCCCCCGATGTAAATTGCTCATGGCATAAAAGAATCGAGTTTGCACTAGCCTATTCATCAAGCTTCAATACAAGGTAGAATAATACTTCACATTAAGATGATTAGTTCCTTTCTCATGCAAGTTCTTACTACATCACGACTGTGAGAACAAGTATGCTCGGTCCATTCCGCGAGCGACGGTGATTCGAATCAATAACACCCGGACTACACGACACGTACGCCCGTACTCGACGTTGCCTACAACAACCATCATTGACGTCGTACGTGGCAGCCTTTCCCCCGTTTCACCCCCGCTGAATCGATCAAGTCGCCCCATACAGTAGCTACTCTCATGGTGCACCTTCCGACGTGAGATGTCATGAGAATATTCCCCACATACTGCACACCGGCCGTCCGCCTGAGGCGACCGGAAAAGTCCCAACGACAGCTTCCCGAGGTACATCGGTTTACTGGGTCCCATATAGCCAGCATGAGTCCGGTACACAACTCAAACTAGTTCAATAGGGCCGCATACGGATCGGTCCTTGACCGACACGGACAGGTCTACAGCACCCAGGCCCCTATGTCCTGCTGCTCCTACAACCTTCCAGTCTCAACTTTAACTTGCTACATCTTTTATGAACCAATCCCGTATGCCCCTGTTGTTCCTGAAACTGCGAGTAGCATCTCACCACTCGACTTCTACCGAACCGTACTTAAGCATGGCGGTTCTACACGGTGAAAGACACCTACCCAATACTCCATGGGTCATTTGGCTATGAAAGAGGAGTATCAATCACTAGACCTAATGCACAGTCCATATCTTGACCGAAAGTGAGTACAAAATAAAAACTTAACAGCTGTTAAATGCAAACCGGAGCTTGTCTGTTTTGCAGGGTAGTCGTATATAAGCAGTTAGTATTCTTGCAGATCCACCCTTGACTCTCCGGAGCTTGATCCACTTCGATGAATCACTCGTTTGAGTCCCCTTCGTTGTGGTTCCTATTGAAACGCATATGCACATATTTTATAGAATGTAATGGAAAGAAGTTATAGAATTACTTTCTTAAGAACGGAGGTTGTGTGGAAAAGCCAAGAATGGCTTGGTTTGCCTCTGTTGTGCAAAGAACAGAATTAAACTAATTTGACCTTAAGGCCCTTAGCTATACACTAACCCTTTTCTCTAATGAACATAATAGATAAGCTGAAAAGAATTGAGTGCAACTGAAGAACAAGAACTCCAATGGCCTCAAAACTTTTACAGCAGGTTCTATACTACCTAAGGATTTAGCTTGCCAAATTGCAGCTAATGTGGAGTCATATTGTGTCCTCCATAATTCTCACAATATCTCTTATGTATTTTACCCTTATACATAAGTATGGAGAATAAGAACAGGGAGTTCCAGGACTCATCTTGGGCTGATAATTTACATGTGAGTTCTTGATCACATGAGAGTCATCTGGTCCAAATTTCAGCCCTTTTACTTGGGTAGTTCTCCCAGAACAATTCTTTAAGCATTTGTACTCAACAGAATTAATTCTGTAGTAATGTGCATTTTCATGCCCAATTAAGTGAACTACAATTCCAAGTATGTCTCAGAAAGCTTGCCTAAATTTTCCTATGATTTTTGGAGCTATGGATTGCTCAGAATAGATTTTTGAGGTGAGAAACGTTTTCTGAAAATGCTTCTGGACTCCTTTGACCACAGTAGTTTTCATTTAGCAAATTCCTCCTCAAATGATCTCCCAATGAGCTGAATATTTGCTAGACGGTCAACAATATGCTAAAGAATATTCTGGCAAAATTTGGGTATTTTTGGATAACCCAAACTCCCTCAATAATTCTTTTTCAGAAAACTTTCCAAGAATTTTCCAGAACTAAATAATTCGTTTCATACAAATTGGGTTGTAGATTTGGACAGATATATTCAATATGGATCCAACCCAATTTGAATCACTAAATTTGGGGATTCCTAGCAAGAGTTATGAGGTTTTAAAGTTTGGGGAAAAATTCTGAAATTGACCTCTGTTTATTTTCCCATTTTCAGAGACATAAGGAATTAACACCACATTTGGCCAAGCAAATGAGGTCCAATGCTTCTGAAAATTTTACTGGAGTTCAAGTATTTTTGGAAGACTCTCCTTCGCAAATTTGGGGATTTTCCAATACATAGAACTCCTGGAAAAATTCCCACAAGCTTTTCCTTCTATGAATTACTGAGCCAAAACCAGGGGTTTTCATAATTATTGGGTTGTACCTCTGGATAGTACTCTCTTAAAGGAATCCAACAAAATTTATCTCACTATTTTTGGAGCTTCCTACACCACGTTATGCATTTTACAAGTTTGCACAACTCTCTGTTTGATTTTAAACAGCACAGTCGCGCGTGGGGCCCACGGGTAAGGTGCTTCTTCGACCTCCCGCCAGAGCCCGCGGGTGCACACCGGCAGAAAACTTGGCATGGCTCGTTCTCTCTCATTTCTCCACCAAATGAGATCCGGTTTCGCCCTATATGCTCCTGGGAACGTGGCGCAGCTGCCGGGCAAGGTTTCCCCGCGTGAAAACGGCTGTAGGTGGGTCGGCACCGGCGGGGCGGCTCGGGAGCTCGACCTGGATGAGTTCCAGCGTGTCCAAGGCATCTCCCGGCGAGCTACGATGTCCTACAGCATCCCTATGGTTCTAGGAACATGGAACGGAGATCAGATCGTGCAGGAAGTGGCTGCAACCTAGTCGTCACCGTGGACCATGGCAGTTTTGGCCGCCGGCGATGATTTCTCGTCGTCCGGGGCATTGGAGGGTCAGTTTCCTTTGGTTTTCGGCGTGGGAGGGCGCTAGGGCATCTAGTTGCTGTGGTTTGAATTGTAGGAGGTATGATCAATCGGTTTGGGAGAATTTCACGAATTAAACACAGGCTGTTCTATACGTGCGCCGGTGTCAAAAATCGAATTCCGGCGAGCCGCCGTCGGGGGAGAGCAGGAGGACCACGGGATGAGGATCAGTACCTCCTGGCGCACCTCTGTGGCCTCTTGCGCCTGCCGGAGATGCGCTGGGCTGGCCGGGAGACAGGGCGCAGTGGAGCAGCGCCGGTGAAGGAAAAACAGCGCCCGGAGTGGCTGCTGATCGTGAGGAGAGGAAGCAACTGCTGTCGGCTTGGTCCGAGGAGGGAGAGATAACGTTGCTGAAGCGGTGAGAACCGACCCTGGGGCGCCAACGCGTGGAGACCGGCAGCAGGAGCTGGCGTTACAAGCTGCTCGGTGGCGCTCGCGAGCTGTTCGGGAAAAGTTCCCACCGAGAGTAAAACTTAGTGAGTAAGTCTCCTCTTTTAGCTCTATGACATGTGGGTCCCACTCCACATGTACCTCCCAAATATCTGTTCAAGCTGATCTTTTCAATCCCCAGAATGGTAAAATTTAAAAAGGTGGCTAGAATTTGAATTCTTCAAATTCAGTTTGAATTTGCAAGACTAAATCTAAATTTGATTTAGAATTTGCAATTTCTTCTTCTTAGCTCTCTTTTGAGCCCACCCTACAAATGGAAAGTTGGTGAGCAAACTTTTCCCTATAATTCCAACTGTAGGGCTGCATGTCTATTCAAAGTTTTTGGGTCACCATATGTGTGAACTTTGAATTTCAAATCTGAATTTTAAACTTACATGCAAAGAGGTATTTAACTCCTTATTGGTTCAACACTTTTAAATAAAAAGGTGAGCCTCATTTTGGATGATCATCCCACGTATTACTTTGCATGAAGAAAAGTTTTAGCAAGTCCCATTTTTCCTGTCATTGCCACACATATGAACTCAAACCATAGTTTTTATTCATACACATTTTTGGGACTTTTACATTCCTCCCCCCTTAAGAGAATCTCGTCCCGAGATTACAAAAGAGGAACGAGACGGGAGAGGTAATTACAAACTGTACAAAGATAAAAGTTCCAGGTAGTTTGTGCGGAGATAATCTTCACTTTCCCAAGTCGCCTCTTCCGCGGTGTGATTACTCCACAGCACCTTGAAGAATCTGATCGTCCGGTTCCGGGTTACCCGGGTCTTTTCATCCAAAATCTGAACCGGTCGCTCGGTGTAGGTCAGGTCCGGTTTCAATTCGTCGATGTCCTCAGTGCGAACAGCAGCGGTGAATTTGAGGCACTTCCGCAGCTGTGAAACATGAAATACATCATGAACACCCGCTAGACTTGCTGATAATTCCAGCCGGTAGGCTACGGGTCCGCACTTCTCCGAGATAGCAAAAGGACCAATAAAACGGGGAGCGAGTTTCCCCTTTACACCGAACCGGTGAATTCCCTTCATCGGAGACACACGAAGATACACGTGTTCTCCGATGTCAATGTAATGGCCTACGCCTTTGATCAGCGTAGCTCTTCTGTCGGGATTGTGCAGCCTTTAAGTTCTCTTGTATCAACCGAACTCGGTCTTCGGCTTCGTTGACAAGATTAATCCCAAACTGAACTCTTTCACCGGACTCACACCAATTCAGTGGTGTGCGACACTTCCGGCCATAGAGAGCTTCATATGGTGCCATTTTAATACTCGCTTGATAATCGTTGTTGTATGAAAATTCCGCCAGCGGTAGGTGATCGTCCCAATTCCTACCGTGGTGGATGGCACACGCTCTCAACATAGCCTCAAGCACTTGATTCACCCTCTCGGTTTGTCCATCTGTTTGAGGGTGATATGCGGAACTTCTAATTAGCATGGTGCCCAACGAGGCATGCAGTTGCTCCCAAAATCGAGCAACAAATAGCGCACCTCGATCCGAAATGATGGTCTTTGGGACACCATGTGAGCATATAATCCTGGAGATGAATAACTCCGCATATTACTTTGCTCGATAATGAGTGTTCACCGGTATGAAATGAGCCGACTTCGTCAACCGGTCAATGATCACCCATATCGAGTCATGCTTCCGGGATGTGAGCGGTAATCCGACGATGAAATCCATACTCACATCCTCCCATTTCCATGCCGGTATCTTCAAAGGTTGTAGCGGTCCGGCTTTCCGCATATGATCAGCCTTGACCCGTCTACTCGTATCGCATTTGGATACGTATTTAGCGATTTCCCTCTTCATCCCCGTCCACCAAAATTTCTGCTTCAAATCCTGGTACATCTTGTTACTTCCGGGATGAATGGAAAACTTCTACAGGTGGGATTCATCCAAAATCTTCTTCCGGAGTTTCATATTGCGCGGTACCACTATACGGTCGTTAAACCATATTGTACCGTTCTCATCCTTCCGGAAGCATTTCACCTCTCAGTTGTCCAGTCTTCTCCGTATGTGAGACATACCTCTGTCTCTTCTTTGAGCCTCAACAATCTCTTCACGGATTGTTGGAATGAGCGCGAGGTTATAAAGCACGCCATACGGAATGACACGGAGGCTTGGTTCTTCCTCTTCCAACTCAGCAGCCGCTAAGTTGTGAACGTGGGCCTTCCGACTCAGCGCATCGGAAACCACGTTTGCTTTTCCTGGATGATAGTGGATCTCAATTTCATAATCTTTGATGAGCTCCAACCATCTCCGTTGTCTCATATTTAGCTCCTTCTGCGTGAAGATATACTTCAGGCTCTTATGGTCGGTGTAGAGGTGAACAAGATTACCCAGTAGGTAATGCCTCCACATCTTCAATGCCAACACCACTGCAGCAAGCTCAAGATCGTGAGTTGGATAATGCTGCTCGTGGTTTCGCAGTTGACGAGACCCATAGGCGACTACACGCCCTTCTTGCATCAGAACGCAGCCGAGACCGATGCCGGATGCATCGCAGTATACATCAAATGGCTTCGTCGTGTCCGGCTGAGCAAGAACTGGAGCCGTTGTGAGATGTTTCACCAAAGTTTTGAATGCGGCTTCACATGCTGCATTCCACATGTATTTAGTGCCCTTCTTCAGCAGCTCCGTCATTGGTTTAGCAATTTTTGAGAAGCTTGGAATGAACCTCCTATAATACCCTGCTAAACCTAGGAAACTTCGGACCTCGTGGACTGACTTGGGAGATTCCCACTTCAGCACTTGTTCAATTTTGCTGGGGTCCACGGCAATGCCCTCTGCTGAAATGATATGGCCTAGGAAAGGCACTTGATCAATCCAAAATTCGCACTTGCTGAACTTGGCATACAATTGGTGCTCCCGCAACCGTTGTAGCACAATACGCAGATGTTCAGCGTGCTCTTCTTTAGATTTGGAGTAAACCAAAATGTCGTCGATGAATACCACGACGAACTTGTCTAGCTCCGGCATGAATACAGAATTCATCAAATACATAAAGTGTGCCGGAGCGTTGGTTAGCCCAAATGACATGACGAGGTACTCGTAGAGTCAGTATCTCGTCGAGAAAGCTGTCTTCGTTATGTCCTCCGGTCGGATCTTGATTTGATGATAGCCCGACCGAAGATCCATCTTCGAAAATACCTTTGCACCCACAAGTTGATCAAACAGGATGTCAATGCGGGGCAAAGGATACTTGTTCTTTATTGTGACAGCATTGAGAGGACGGTAATCAACACATAGCCGTAGTGTTTCGTCCTTCTTCTTAACGAACAGCGCTGAGCATCCCCAAGGTGAAGAACTTGGTCGTATGAAACCCTTGCTCATAAGTTCATTCAGTTGCTCTTTTAACTCCGCTAGCTCGTTAGGTGCCATCTTGTAAGGCCTTCGTGAAATAGGCGTCGTTCCCGACGCCAGTTCAATTTTGAACTCGACGTCCCGTTCGGGCGGCATGCCCGGTAAGTCATCGGGAAAAACGTCGGGATAATCACGTACCACCGGATATCTTCAAGCTTCAGCGCTTCCGTGTGGTAGGCCTCTACCATATCTGGATCTTCGCTGTCTAAAAACAGCGTGTGCTGTCCGTGAATCGGCGAGTCAATCTGGACAGTCCGGTTACCGATATTGAGAACGGCACCGTGACGATTTAACCAAGACATCCCCAATATAATGTCTATCTTCTGCCTATCCAACATAATCAGCGATGTTGGGTATATTTTTCCGCCCAAACACAAAGCTGCTCGGGACACAATCTGATTGGCAGAGATATTTCCTCCCGGTGATCGTATAAGAAAACTCGTTGTGGGAGTATTGGTGGATAATTGGTGCTGATCCACGCATGTTTTGCTGATAAAATTGTGGGTTGCACCTGAATCAAAAAGTACCAACACGGGCACGTCCTTGAGAGTAAACATGCCCGCTAACACCGGTGCTCCCTTCAGGACATCCTCAATAGCAAGATGTTGCACACTCCCGGATTGTAATGCTGTTATGTTGACTGGAGCAGGTGGCGGCATACCCCCTGATGATGATGGCTGTCTGTTGTTCACCAACTTCTCCCGGCATTCCTTCCTAAAATGCCCCAAACGGTGGCAATAAGAACACGGAGGTTTCCCCGGTTCTTCGTCGACTTGTGGTTGAGAAGTTGATGTACTTGGCTGCAGCAATGATACAACAGGTATCATTTGTTGCTGCGGCAAGGGTGTTGCTTCAAGACATGATTCTTGAGCAGGAAATCTGTACGGAGTTGATCTCACTGGTGCTTGCCATGTCTCCTCGGATGGTGTGTGATACACCACACGGTATTTACGAGGAACGACTGGGGTGTCTTCCTGCACATCCTCCCGGTCCCTCTTCTCTGCTTGACACTCAAGTGTCGCTTGTTCTTGCAGCAGAGCAGCACTGATCAACTCAGTGTAACTGCCTTGATTGAACAAAGCTAACTTCTCTTTTAGTATGGCACTCAAGCCATAGAAAAAGTAGTCACACATTGCAGCTTCGCTCGTTGCATAAGCAGGAGCATATTGTGCCAGAAGGTTGAATCGTCTGACATAATCGAGGACACTCATGTTCCCCTGCTTCAAATTTCTGAATTCTTGCTGCTGGGCCTTGATAAAACCCATAGGAATGTGACGAGCCCGGAATGCTTCACGAAATTCCGTCCATTCCACTTGATGGCCTTCCGGAACGGTGGCGAGATACGCAAACCACCAATTTCCGGCGGCTCCATGGAGCTGTTGAGCTGCAAATAATGTCTTCTGATATTCGTCGCACTCAAACACTCCAAACTTGGACTCCATAACTCGAAGCCACTGATCAGCTTCCACTGGTTCATGGGCTTCCGTGAAGATTGGCGGTTGTGTCGCCAAGAAATCGAAGTAGGCGTTCCGAGGTGGAACGTCCTGTTGTGCATGCTGGAGTAAGCCCTGTTGTACCAAGGCTTGGAGTAGTCTTGTGTTCTCTTGACTTGACTCGACCATCTGAGCCATGATATCCGCCCATACCGTTGATGGCGGTGCCCCTGGTGGAGTCGAGTCATCACCGTCTCGATGAGAACCTTCAGTCCTACTCGGAGAATGAGTACGCACCATACTGCAAAAGCATAATTTTGAGGGGAGTCACAACTTGATCTAGCAGTATGTGAAAGTATGTAAAACATGAACATGCTAAAACTTTATGAAAGCATAACAAAATTTCATGTTTACACATCTTTCTAAAGCCAACATATTCAGTCCCTCATTCTGTACAGAACAGACCTTTATGTACTTAACCCAGAATTTGATCCATTTATTAGCATTTTCATAACTCAAGTTGAATACCAAAGTTAAAGTTAACTCCAGTATATTTTCAACGAGTACTCATATGCCCCTAGATCATTTCTGGAACAAAAGTTAGGATTGTTCAAAGTTGACAGAATTTCTGGCTAAAATTTGCCAGCACCTCCTTTGTATGTGGCTGTTTTCATCACAGTTTTACATACAACTGGGGTACAATTCTGAACAAACTATGAACTACAAAATCATTGTAAGTTTCATAAGCTTTCCAACGGTGTATCATATGACCCTTAGAAATGTCTCTACAGATTGTGACGGCTAATTTACAGCAACATACAGAGAAGTTTGCAGCTGCTCTGTTTTCTGAACAGTTTGCATTCAGCTGGACATTCAACCAATTTGATATCTGATTTGGCTCTGGAGTTCTACAGAAAAGTTGTAGAGCACTTTATAACCTTTCCAGAACTGTATCAAACACCTCCATTGGGTCAAGCTAATCAGAGTTACGCTCTGTTAAAGTCTGGCAAAACTTCTGCCAGAACAGAGCACTCTGTTTTTGAGATCAAAAGAAGCCTAGTAATTCTCTTCTTTGAAACTTAGTTCAAATGAAGAGTTCAGTAACTAATATGTACTTTATCACATCCATTTTTAGTTTAAAAGTTAGTCATGAATGATTTCTTCAAAGGTAAGAATACTATCCATTGTAGTACGGTGACGATGCACCGTAAGACATATGACGGTACTACGTTGCCTCACCAAAGAAAAACCTAATCGGATTACACCGGCATACACGTATCATTAGGTGGCACTAAAACGATCACTCGCAAACGTGTTCTACACGTACTAAGGTTTTCGTGGTTAGTACCTACATAAAACACACTCAATCATCAGGTCCGGCTGCACACCGAACCCGGTATCCATAACAGTTTGTACACCCGGCCGTCATCACTCGCCCAGGTGTTCTCAAGCCAAACACGCCTTGAGCTACGTGTTCACGTTACTGACCACGTGACGGGGTCTCCCAAATTGCACCACGCACGCCAGGGAAGACGTTGCTCGAATACCCCAAACGACATGAAGAGTCGTAGAGGATACTAAAGCGAGTCGGGTTACCTGCCACCCGTGAGGCTCCACCCTTCAGCTTGTGCGCACTGGTGGACAGCGCATACGTGCACCCCCCAAGACATAGACGTCCGGAGATGCACGATTTTCCGACATAACACATAAGTTCGCTTGCCACCTTCATAATATGCTAATAATAGTCCTTATGTGGGCCTAGTACCGTTATCTCACCGTATCCTATGTTTTTGACATAATATGATGCTCAATCCGTGCTCTGTTCCCAACGTAGCTCTGATACCATGTGTAAACGGCTCATGATGCCACGCTGAGACGGCCCCACGGGACCTCGTTGGGTGGTGCCGTGTTATGCTGCACCCAACAGCACACGGGTCAATGAACACACATCATATTACATAAATAGTTTGCGGAAGCGTACACGAATGTTTTACAAATAGTTATATCAGAGTAAACTACAGCGGAAGACTATCACTCTCACGACTCATATCTAAACTAGCAACAAAGAAACTGTAAGGGCCTCAGTTTTTGACACACATTTGCAGTGTTCATCACCACACCACACACCTCATTTGAGAAAGAATGATGAACACAAATGAAGAGCAAGTAACAATTATCAACATGCTCATTAGAGAACAAACTTACACATTACAAAAGTGGTATTTCCCACATGTGATATAGATGGGCTGGACATATGAAAACTCCTACACTTTGCTAAGGATGTCCATGCCAAGTTTCACCCAAATTCAAAACCTTTTTGAGGTCATTTTGGGTATAGATAGGAAGAGGGCAGTTTGAAACCGTATTCAAATTCAAACTGTTTTTATCCCATGAATTTAAAAGTGGAAGGCATATTCTTACTCAGCACATTTTTGTGAGCTCACACACCAATTTTCACTCCATTTGGAGTTGATCTTGACATGAGCTAAGGGGGAGAGATTCAAACTTTATTTAAATTTCAAACTGAACTTGTGCTGAAATTCATTCAAACCAAACCTCATTTGTACTTTGATCAATTCAAATGGCTCATGGGTGAATAATTTGAATTGCCAAGGGTAGTATGGGGTTCACTGTTTACAACAGTGATTAGGAGTAAATTTCAGAGGTTAAAACTGGAGGTGGGACCCACATGTCAGCCACTGCTCAGATCAAATCGACTGAGACTTTTTCACTCGGGTCGCCGAGCCGCAGCGGTGATCGCCACCGAGGCCAGCCGCCGCGCCACCAGCTGCTTGCCCACGCGCGGGCGTGAGGCGGTGCAGAGCCTTCTTAAGGCGCCTGCCCCCCTCCTCGGCCGAGGTACCGCCGTTCTTCCCCGCAAGAACTCAGCGTCGGCCGAAAACTTCCGCAGCTCGGACTTGATCGGAGAACGCCGATCGCAGCTTCCTCCGTCCACTCCAGAGCCCCAGCAAGGTACTAGAGACCTTCCTCCGTCCTCCCCGTTGCTAGAATTCGGTTGAAACCGATTGATATCGGCTGTGCCGAAAGATCAAACTCGGAACATGGAACCGCCGCACCTCGGGCTCTCGTGGACAGCCCAACCAGGGCGTTGTCACGCCCGAGCCAAGGCACCCTTGGACGCGCGGGTGAACGGTGCTGCTCATCCCCGAGCCACAGCTCGAGTGGTTGCTCACCGGCGGCGAATTTCCACTTTTCCCTTTTCTGTGTGCAGAACGACCTTCGGGTACGATTCTGTTTAATTCGTGCTCTAGAAAGGATTAGAGGGCCTCAGGCTGCTCTCACACGAGCTAGACACGGTAACGCACAAGTTGCCTTCACAACTCTGGGCCGGAGAACCTCTGTGCCCGGCGTAATTTGAGGTCTACTAATGGCGGAACGAACGGGCGGCATTGGGCGCACGGTTAGGACCTATTTCGGGCCTTCCCCGACCTGCCTCGAGCTCATGTCGACCTTCTCTGAGGTCCACTGATGCTCCCCGACTGATTTCCCAAGTAGCTGAGGTGCTAGGGTAGTCAGCCGACATGGCCGAAGTCGTTATGAGGTGGCGGCTCGTCGCCGACCATGCTCCGGCCGTTGTCATGAGCAGCTGACCCTCGTATCCTGTTCCCCGAGTAAAAGTTGGCAGGGGCGGCCAGAATCGAGAATTTTGGAGCTGTACAGCAGCCGGCGGCGAGCTCTCCGGCGGGATCCCTCGGCGGCGGGGCGCGGGTGTCGCGAGGTTGAAGAAGGGGGTGGACCCCAGCTGTCAGCGGGAGATATTTTGAATCAGGATCCGGCTGCGGCCGGGATCGGGTGTGCTGGCGCGCAAAATCCTTGTGGGCCGCGATGTGCCATCGCCTAGACGTGCGACGCGTGTCCCCTGGGCCCACGCGCGAGTTTAAACTTTTCCCCGATTTTCAGATTTCCTTCAAACTTCAAATCCTCATAACTTTGGCTAGAAAGCTCCAAATTGGGTGAACCAAATTTTGATGGATTCAGATCTCTGAGTACTTTCCAGAAAATCAAGTTTCACTTCATGAAATTCCTTATTTCTCCAGAATTAATTCCTCAAAATTTAAACTGTTAGGAATTTTAACTGGAGAATCCTTTGGAGGAAAATCCTGAAATTTTGCTGAGATGTTCACCAAAATATCCTTGAACTACCATAAAAATTTCAGATCCATTTGAGCTCATTTAATCCACCTAATGGTGTGATTAGTGAAACTGTTCCAGAGAAAATAGAAAATGTTCAGAAACATTTTCAGAATTTTCTCTGAAATTGTTTAGCTCATAACTTTAGTCAGGAACCCCCAAATTAAGTCAGACCAAATCCATTAGAACCCTCTGAAAATCTAGTTTTCAGAAAGTCATAGTTTGTTTCATGAAAATCCTTAGAACACCCTAAAAGCCTTTAATTAAGGTCAAGGACATAATTAATTGTGGAGGGCTTAATTGAGCTTTGCTGCAACTAAAACTTGACCAAGTCTCTGTTTAGGTTGTAACCAAGCCACAGTAAAAGTTTCACAGTCATTAGGTCTGTCTAGCAAGGGTTATCGACTTCACAACTTCAAAGTTAATATAAATGCATTTAAATTGATACATATGTTTCTTATATCATGTAGTCGCTAAGGTCGAGGAGGAACCCGAAGTCCTAGACTTCGTTACTCCGGAGGAGCAGCTAGCCTACGACCAAGAGCAGCAAGGCAAGCTCCGGTTTGCATTAACCTTTTTACAAATTTTTATTGTTTTGAGCACATACTTGTTTCCTTTGTTGTGTGTATCAGAGTCTTGTTTGGAAATCCAACTGCATAGCCAAGAAAACCACGGGTTGGGTTTAGGATTGCAAACCCTGTTAGCTACTGCATTGCTAGGATAGAGTAGGATTCGGTACAAGTCGAGTAGTTGGAACTACTCGCGAGAATAGGCTAGAGGCACATTGCTCGGGTAGAGATAGCACATGATATACATGGCAAGAAAGATGAGACCGAGCGGAGAGTAAGGGCAACAGGACTTTGGGGCCTGTGTGCTATAGCTCCACTTGTGTCGATTGAGGACCGAGCCGTGTGCGGGCCTGTTGAACAAGCTAGAACAGTACCGAAGACCTACCGGCTATATGGGAACCGGGAAACTGATGTAACTCGGGTAGCTGGTTATTGAAGCATTGCCCGTCGTTCAGAGGGTAGGTTGAGAGCTTGAGGTGTAAATCGGCTGGCGGCACGGAGATGCGCGTGCAGAGACCTCTTGCTCGGGACGATGGGACCGGTTCAATAATTGGCTAACAGGTGAAAGGTAGTCGCGTACGGCGTCCGTGATGGTTGTTGTAGCCAACATCAAGTACGGGCGTACGTGACGGGTTGTTCGGGTAACCCTGCAGGTGTAAATCGATTATAATCGCCGTCCCTCGCGGTCAGTGAGTACCATTTGTTCACTGTACCGTGACGTAGAAAGAACAGGCTAGTTACATGTTAAAATGTTGCTGATTGAAAGCTGGACATTGATTGTTAATGATATGCTGTAGCTTAGAGCTAACTAAAGTTCTTTTCAACTTTGGGCAAAGTACATGAGAGAAATGCATTTCTTGTTTGATTGCGACTCTCTCATGTGCCTTAGCATAAGGTTCTCCACAACCTGCTGCTAAAACTTGAAAGTAAGGTTTTACTAATTAGGCGAGTCCTTGCAACTGGTTTTTACCTCATGTAACCCATTACCCTCATGTAGAAGTTCCATGTTTAGGTGAGACGGGTCAGACTTGCTGAGCCTTCGTGCTCACTGCTTGTGTTTGAAGCTTTTGCAGGGTTCTATGAGGAAGAGACTCCCGAAGAGGAAACGGAACCCCAGGAGGGGAACCCCGTCGAGTGGGAGTCGTGCACGCCGCAGAGTTAGTGTGCGTGTGTGCTAGCAAGGACACGTTCGAGGGCTGAACGTGCACTTGATGCTTAGTCTACGCCCGCGAGTGTAGACTGAACTTATTTTGATGTAAACATGTTCATAAACTTGTTTATGTAATAAAATTTCCGCTTCCGCTTTGTACCTTTGACGTGTGTTATCCGGTGCTGTGCAACGCAGCACCCCTCAGCGTGATCCTGGCTCGACAGGACCAATGTGGTCGTGTCAGCGTTGGTATCAGAGCTCGCTTGAGGTTTAACACAGTACAAAGGTCTTCTTTTTCAAAAATCCAGTGAGGAACGAGTTAGTAGCCTGTATAAGGATGTTATTAGTATATAGAAAGTGGCTTATTAACCTATTTGTTATGTCGGAAAATCGTACATCTCGGGACATTCATGTCTTGGGGGGTGAACGTAAGCGCTGTCCACCAGTGCGCACAAGCTGAAGGGTGGAGCCCCACGGGTGGCAGGTAACCCGACCCGCTTTAGTATCCTCTACGACTCTTCATGTCGTTTGGGGTATTCGAGCAACGTCTGTCCCTGGCGTGCGTGGTGCAACATGGGAGACCACGTCACGTGGTCTGAGACGTGAACACGTAACTCAAGGCGTGTTTGGCTTGAGAACATCCGGGCGAGTGATGACGGCCGGGTGTACGAACTGTATGGATTCCGGGCTCGGTGTGCAGCCGAGTCTGACGATTGATTGAGTTTCTGCAGGTAGCCTGACAACGAAACGGTAGACGTGTAGCATCCGTGTGCGAGTGACGAGTAGTACCACTGAACTAACGAAGCCGGTTAAGCTCGGTATAGGTTTTTCCTTTGTGAGGACGTAGTACCGACATAATCTGGTGACGCATCGACGTCACACCCAACTAAATGAACAACTTCATTTAAAAACTTGAAGGTTTTGATCCAAAGTAGTAAAACTTGATGTAACTCCTTCCCTTGAACAGGATATTCAAAGTTAACAAGTTTTCAACTAATAGGATGTTATGGACAGAGCACTCTGTTTTTAGCTGAATCAAGGCTGAAGTTAATCAGAGGTTAGAGGTTGAGTTCTTTCGAGGTTGGGGTCGTATGATACATTTCTGAAAAGCGTTGGAAGAGCTTTACAACTTTTCTGTTGAGGTCCACAGGTGTTTCATCCCTTAACCACTCGAAAAATGCAGTAGAGTTGAAACTGTCCAGAAAACAGGACAGAGCAAAGACTCTCTGTAAACTCTCTGTAAATTAAGCATAACTTCCTGTTTAAAAATCCAAAAATAGGAAATGAGGTACTTCTGGAAATCTTATGAGATGGGTTACGACTTTGTAACAGAAAGTTTTGTCAGATTCGGAACAGAATTAACTGGGATTCTTGGATAAATTCAGTACCTAAAGCAGGGAGGTGCTGTCCAATTGATTCCCGAAATTCTGTTAACTTTGACATCTCATAACTTTTGAACCAGGACAGATCTTAGGCCAAGAAAATACTGGCTGGAAAGCTATTGAAGTTAGTTTCAACTTTGATGTTGAGCTCCAGGACTGGTTTTGCTTTTACCCTGGCCTAAATCAGGTTGAAATGGAAACTGGTCAAGGCTGTCATGGGAATAGCAGATCAGCAGTCAAATTTGTTTAAAAATTTGAACTATGTTTCCAAGTGTTATGGGTTCAATGACATATCTTATGTTATAACTCAATGGTTTACTGTTTAAATAAATATTTGACAATTCTCAAATATATTTTTACAGATGGCAGCAGATAAACAGTTGGAGAACGGGTCGGTAGTTTCCCACTGTTCTGACCGTAGCGGCTACCCGGAAGCATTGTGGCAAATGCTCCAATATTTCGGGTATAGTCAGATGCCGCAATACTTCACCAAGGAAGAAGGTGAAGAGGGGAACAACACGTGGACGATCCATGTCGAGGTTCCCGCAGGACCTACGACACCCGGTTGGGTGCCATTCACCGTCACGGTGAGAGGAAGACAACCGGAAGGGGTGTGGCAAGTGGCAGCCCGTGACACTATGTCACGTTTCTGCCAACTACACGTGCAGGCTATGGAGGGCACTCCATACGCACTTGTTCCGGTGGAGGGACGAGCTCAGCATGTGTGGGAAGAGAGGTACCTGGAGGCAACAGACCCGAGTTGCCCAAGGTACAACCCCGCAGAGGCAAATCTCAGCCTCCAAATGAGGGCGGGAAACGCTGTGATGGGCAGCCAAGCTGTTCATACGGAGCATCTCATCACCAAGCTCAAGGCGAGCACAATCCATGGAGATCATTTTGAGAGTGCTCACAGCGCACTCCGCAATGTGCTCCTTCCGACGATCAAGCGACTGAATGAACAACACAATCAGTTGCGTCGTCTGAAGAGGGCAAAGAAGAAGAGCCGGGTCGACATCGCGGCGTTACAAGAACTGGTGCAGACCCTAACCCAGCAGAATGAGGACCTTGCTCAAGAGCGGGACGACGCTATTGAGGAAGGACAAGGCTGGGAAGAGGACTACAACCAGGCTATGGACGAGGTGCATGCATTGCAGGACCTCGTGCCCCCGGTGTTAGGCATACCGGTGGTCCTGGGTCTTCCAGCAATGGGAGAACCCGGAATGGGAGAAGAGGTGGTAGATCCAGAGCCACCAGCAGCTGTACCGGAGGAGGACGACCCACAGGAGGTCGAGTTCTACTCCGAGTAGGGGGTTACGGTTGCCAAGTAGGGCAGCTAGGGTAGCGTAACCCAACTTTTGTAATCGGTGACATGTCGTGTAGACAGTAGCGTATGTATAGGTAGTGACGACATGAGCACGAATTCTCGGAGACCCGAGAATAATGTATCTTGTATAAAGTTTATGCTTTATCAATATATGTGAATGTTGTGCAAATTAATCATGTGTCACTTCAATACCTACTGTTGCTTATGGAATTTTAAGTAAGACATGTGCTAATTGCTGCTGTTTCAAATTTCAGAATGATGCGTACTCGTGCCAACCCTAACGTTGGGGGTACCAGTCAAGGGGGAGAGACCTCCCAACCACCTCCCGAGGACTCCTCGGGACAGCAGCAGCAACAGCAACAGCAAACACCGCCACCGCCACTGCCAACGGTTACATTGGCCAACATTATCGTGGCAATGGCGGGCTCGCATCAGCAGCACACAGAGTTGCTGCAGACTCTCATCGCCAATACGTCTCGCCCAGAGAGACGTCAAGATCGTGAGGAGCGCCAACAGAGCTCCTACTCCGACTTCCTGGCGACTCATCCCCCTGTATTCTCAAGGGCAGATGAACCACTTGACGCGGACAACTGGCTCCGTGCCATAGAGATGAAGTTCGGGCTGCTCCAGATCAGCGAGCAGCGCAAGACTCAGTTCGCGGTCCAGCAGCTCCAAGGATCCGCGAGCGCGTGGTGGGCCAACTTCTGTGCTTCACAGCCCACCGACCGAGTGATGACCTGGGCGGAGTTCCGGACGGCCTTCAGGGCCTATCATATATCGCCAGGTCTGATGAAGAGGAAGACGCAGGAGTTCCTACACCTGCAACAAGGGAGCCGGAACGCACTGGAATACTCCAGGGCGTTTAACGATCTCGCGCTATATGCGTCGTATCATGCTGATACCGACGAGAAGCGGCGGGACCATTTTTACCAGGGGCTTAACCCGCTCCTGAAGGACAAGTTGGCGATGTTCAATCGCGACAGCCTCAACGACATCATTGATGCTGCGATTGTTCAGGAGGACTCCGGCAAGGAGTTGGCGGCGGCAGAGCGAAAGCAAAGCGCGCCGCAGAGCAGCGGAGAAGGAGGCGGTCCTTCTCAGAAGTTTCGGATGGTGAATCGTCCACCATCAGGTCCACGCTGGCAGCCACCACAGCGGTCGATGCCGTTCCGCAGTCGGCCGTATTCTTCGCCGGCATTCCGGCCGGCACTGCCAGTAGCACCGCAACAACAACAGCAGCAGCGGGCGATGCCGCGTGCGTTTGCACCTCCGCAACGCATGCCGGGCTTTCGTCCACCGAGTACTCCACCAGCAGCGGCCACATGTTACAAGTGTGGTCGTCCAGGACACTTCGCGAGCAGTTGCCCGGAGAGGCAAGGCGGCGGAGTGGCACCACAGTTTCCGGGGAGGAATCAACCCCGGAACCCTACTAATGCGCGGCGGGCAAACACTAGGCCCGGCACCGTCCACCAGCTTGCCATTGAGGGCGTGCCGGAGGGCGAGCCAATCCTTGTGGGTATGTTCCAACTCCACCAGCATCCCGCTATGGTACTGTTTGATTCAGGCGCCACACATAATTTTATTAGCCAAGCTTTCATTGCTAAACACAGTTTGCCAATACTACCCACCGATAGTCCATATTTAATTTGTTCACCGGGTGGGAAGATTTCAGCAAGCGTAATGGTCTCCAAAGCACCATTATGCTTAGCGGGTAGAGTGTACCCCACGTCTCTCATTGTCTTGGAGGGACAGAAGGTCGATGTCATCCTAGGGATGTCGTGGTTAACCCGCCACGGCGCTGTTTTAGACACCGTCCTTCGAGTCGTGCACTTAAACTCAGAGGTGCACGGTTCTCACTCATTATTTCTGGACAGTCCAGAAATAAAACTTCCAAGTGTCTATCAAGCCACAACCATCAGATTGGAAGATATTCCAGTGGTCCAAGAATTCCCTGACGTATTCCCGGATGATTTGCCAGGGATGCCACCCGATAGAGAGGTGGAGTTCAAGATTGAACTTGCACCGGGAACCATGCCAATATCCCGAAGGCCGTACAAGATGGCGCCCAAGGAGTTGGCTGAACTGAAGACTCAGCTCACGGACCTTCTGGAGAAGGGTTTTATTAGGCCGAGCTCCACGCCATGGGGCTGTTCGGCATTATTTGTCAAGAAGAAGTATGAGACGTTGCGGCTTTGCGTGGACTATCGTCCATTAAATGCCGTAACCATCAAGAACAAGTACCCGTTGCCACGGATCGACATGTTGTTTGATCAGTTGGTCGAAGCAAAGATCTTTTCCAAGATGGATTTAAGATCCGGGTACCATCAGATTAAGATAAGGGCTGAGGACATTCTGAAGACGGCTTTCTCGACGAGGTACGGACTCTATGAGTACCTGGTCATGTCCTTCGGTCTCACCAATGCTCTAGCTCACTTCATGTACTTAATGAACTCGGTATTCATGCCGGAGCTGGACAAGTTTGTCGTGGTCTTCATCGACGACATCCTGGTATATTCCAAGTCGGAGGAAGATCACAAGAAACATCTGCGTATAGTCTTGCAACGGCTGCGGGATCACAAGTTATACGCAAAATTCAGCAAATGCGAGTTTTGGATATCGCAAGTGCCTTTCCTCGGGCATATCATCTCAGCGGAAGGTATCGCTGTGGACCCGAGCAAGATCACTCAAGTGCTGAATTGGAAATCCCCGAGAACTGTTCACGAGGTACGGAGTTTCCTCGGACTCGCGGGATATTATCGAAGGTTCATTCCGAACTTCTCGAAGATTGCCAAGCCAATGACAGAGCTGCTGAAGAAGGCTACCAAATATGTTTGGAGTCCAGCATGTGAAGCAGCATTCAAGGCTTTAGTCAAGCACCTGACATCAGCACCGGTTTTGGCGCAGCCAGACACAACAAAACCGTTCGATGTGTACTGCGATGCATCCGGCATTGGGCTCGGGTGTGTGCTGATGCAAGACCGAAGAGTGGTCGCGTATGGATCACGGCAGCTTAGGAACCATGAGCAAAATTATCCAACTCACGACTTGGAGCTCGCTGCCGTGGTACTTGCACTAAAAATGTGGAGGCACTACCTACTCGGTAACCTCGTACATTTATATACCGACCACAAAAGCCTCAAGTACATATTCACTCAGAAGGAGCTGAACATGAGGCAACGAAGATGGTTAGAATTGATAAAGGATTACGAGATAGAGATCCATTATCATCCGGGCAAGGCAAACGTAGTGGCAGATGCGCTGAGCCGCAAGTCACACGTCAATAATCTGACCATCACACGGCTGGAAGAGAGCGAACCACCACTACATGTGATTCCACACGGAGCTCTCTACAACCTAGCTTTAATCCCCACCATCCGTGAAGAGATAGCGACAGCCCAGAAGAATGACAAGGGCATGTCACGTTTGCAGAGACGTGTAGACAGTGGGGAGTTGAAATGTTTCCGGAAGGACGGAGACGGCGTCCTATGGTTCAAGGACCGGATCGTCGTACCCCGAAACCCGGAATTACGGAAGAAAATCTTTAATAAGGCTCACTTATCAAAGTTTTCTATTCACCCCGGCAGCAACAAGATGTATCAAGAACTCAGAAGAAAGTTTTGGTGGACACGGATGAAGCGCGAGGTTGCAAAATACGTGTCCGAGTGTAATACATGTCGAAGGGGGAAGGCAGATCATATGCGGAAACCAGGACTGCTGCAACCACTGGGCATTCCTGCCTGGAAGTGGGAGGACGTGAGCATGGATTTCATCGTCGGTTTACCCACCACCTTACAGAAACATGATTCCGTGTGGGTGATCGTCGATCGGCTCACCAAAGTTGCCCATTTCATCCCGGTCAACACCAACTACAACGCCAAGAAGTACGCTGAACTATACATCTCACGGATCCTATGCTTATACGGCGTACCCCGTACCATCATATCGGACCGGGGCACTTTATTTGTGTCCCGTTTTTGGGAGCAGCTACACGCTGCCTTGGGGACGAAGCTGATCCGTAGTTCAGCCTACCACCCGCAGACGGATGGACAAACCGAGCGGGTAAATCAGATTCTAGAAGACATGCTACGAGCTTGCACTATCGACCACGGCAAGAATTGGGATGATCACTTGCCGTTAGCCGAGTTCTCGTACAACAATGGGTACCAAGCCAGCATCAAGATGGCGCCCTACGAGGCGCTATACGGAAGAAAATGCCGCACACCATTGAACTGGTGTGAGTCTGGCAAAAGGGTTACCTTCGGGATTGACCTTGTCAACAACGCGGAAGAAAAGGTTCGACTGATTCAAGCGAACCTAAAAGCCGCTCAATACCGACAGAAACAGTATGCGGACCGGAGAAGGCGCCCATTACAATTTGAAGTTGGAGAGCACGTATATCTACGGGTATCTCCAATGAAGGGCGTAAACAGATTTGGGGTGAGAGGAAAGTTGGCACCCCGATTCATCGGTCCATTCCAGATTACCGAAAGATGTGGATCAGTGGCATACCGGTTGAAATTACCAGAAGCACTTTCCGGTGTACACAACGTCTTTCATATTTCCCAGCTGAGGAAGTGTCTCAAGCTATCAACTACCGTTCAGCTGGAAGACATTGAAGAACTGCAACCGGATCTCACCTATCGGGAGGAACCGGTGCAGATTATTGATGAAAAGGCCCGAACCACATGCAACCGTACGTTGTGGTTCTACAAGGTTCTATGGAGTAATCACTCCATGGACGAAGCGACATGGGAGAGCGAAGAATTTCTTCGCACTAACTACCCTGAATTTTTCACGTGGCATATCCGGTAATTTTCCACCGTCCTCTCTCTCATTTTCACGTTATAATCTCGGGACGAGATTCTTTTAAGGGGGGAGGAATGTAAGGGCCTCAGTTTTTGACACACATTTGCAGTGTCCATCACCACACCACACACCTCATTTGAGGAAGAATGATGAACACAAATGAAGAGCATGTAACAATTATCAACATGCTCATTAGAGAACAAACTTACACATTGCAAAAGTGGTATTTCCCACATGTGATATAGATGGGCTGGACATATGAAAACTCCTACACTTTGCTAAGGATGTCCATGCCAAGTTTCACCCAAATTCAAAACCTTTTTGAGGTCATTTTGGGTATAGATAGGAAGAGGGCAGTTTGAAACCATATTCAAATTCAAACTGTTTTTATCCCATGAATTTAAAAGTGGAAGGCATATTCTTACTCAGCAAATTTTTGTGAGCTCACACACCAATTTTCACTCCATTTGGAGTTGATCTTGACATGAGCTAAGGGGGAGAGATTCAAACTTTATTTGAATTTCAAACTGAACTTGTGCTGAAAATTCATTCAAACCAAACCTCATTTGAACTTTGATCAATTCAAATGGCTCATGGGTGAATAATTTGAATTGCCAAGGGTAGTATGGGGTTCACTGTTTACAACAGTGATTAGGAGTAAATTTCAGAGGTTAAAACTGGAGGTGGGACCCACATGTCAGCCACTGCTCAGATCAAACCGACTGAGACTTTTTCACTCGGGTCGCCGAGCCGCAGCGGTGATCGCCACCGAGGCCAGGCGCCGCGCCACCAGCTGCTTGCCCACGCGCGGGCGTGAGGCGGTGCAGAGCCTTCTTAAGGCGCCTGCCCCCCTCCTCGGCCGAGGTACCGCCGTTCTTCCCCGCTAGAACTCAGCGCCTGCCGAAAACTTCCGCAGCTCGGACTTGATCGGAGAACGCCGATCGCAGCTTCCTCCGTCCACTCCAGAGCCCCAGCAAGGTACTAGAGACCTTCCTCCGTCCTCCCCGTTGCTAGAATTCGGTTGAAACCGATTGATATCGGCTATGCCGAAAGATCAAACTCGGAACTTGGAACCGCCGCACCTCGGGCTCTCGTGGACAGCCCAACCAGGGAGTTGTCACGCCCGAGCCAAGGCACCCTTGGACGCGCGGGTGACCGGTGCTGCTCATCCCCGAGCCACAGCTCGAGTGGTTGCTCACCGGCGGCGAATTTCCACTTTTCCCCTTTCTGTGTGCAGAACGACCTTCGGGTACGATTCTGTTTAATTCGTGCTCTAGAAAGGATTAGAGTGCCTCAGGCCGCTCTCACACGAGCTAGACACGGTAACGCACATGTTGCCTTCACAACTCTGGGCCGGAGAACCTCTGTGCCCGGCGTAATTTGAGGTCTACTAATGGCGGAACGAACGGGCGGCATCGGGCGCACGGTGAGGACCTATTTCGGGCCTTCCCCGAGCTGCCTCGAGCTCATGTCGACCTTCTCTGAGGTCCACTGATGCTCCCCGACCGATTTCCCAAGTAGCTGAGGTGCTAGGGTAGTCAGCCAACATGGCCGAAGTCGTTATGAGGTGGCGGCTCGTCGCCGACCATGCTCCGACCGTTGTCATGAGAAGCTGACCCTCGGATCCTGTTCCCCGAGTAAAAGTAGGCAGGGGCGGCCAGGATCGAGAAGTTTGGAGCTGTACAGCATCCGGTGGCGAGCTCTCCGGCGGGATCCCTCGGCGGCGGGGCGTGGGTGTCGCGAGGTTGAAGAAGGGGGTGGACCCCAGCTGCCAGCGGGAGATATTTTGAATCGGGATCCTGCTGCAGCCGGGATCGGGTGTGCTGGCTCGCAAAATCCTTGTGGACCGCGATGTGCCATCGCCTAGACGTGCGACGCGTGTCCCCTGGGCCCACGCGCGAGTTTAAACTTTTCCCCGATTTTCAGATTTTCTTCAAACTTCAAATCCTCATAACTTTGGCTAGAAAGCTCCAAATTGGGTGAACCAAATTTTTCTGTATTCAGCTCTCTGAGTACTTTCCAGAAAATCAAGTTTCACTTCATGAAATTCCTTATTTCTCCAGAATTAATTCCTCAAAGTTTATTTTGTTAGGAATTTTAACTGGAGAATCCTTTGGAGGAAAATCCTGAAATTTTGCTGAGATGTTCACCAAAATATCCTTGAACTACCATAAAAATTTCAGATCCATTTGAGCTCATTTAATCGACCTAATGGTGTGATTAGTGAAACTGTTCCAGAGAAAATAGAAAATGTTCAGAAACATTTTCAGAATTTTCTCTGAAATTGTTTAGCTCATATCTTTAGTCAGGAACCCCCAAATTAAGTGAGACCAAATCCATTAGAACCCTCTGAAGATCTAGTTTTCAGAAAGGTATAGTTTGTTTCATGAAAATCCTTAGAACACCCTAAAAGCCTTTAATTAAGGTCAAGGACATAATTAATTGTGGAGGGCTCAATTCAGCTTTGCTGCAACTAAAACTTGACCAAGTCTCTGTTTAGGTTGTAACCAAGCCACAGTAAAAGTTTCACAGTCATTAGGTCTGTCTAGCAATGGTTATAGACTTCACAACTTCAAAGTTAATATAAATGCATTTAAATTGATACATATGTTTCTTATATCATGTAGTCGCTAAGGTCGAGGAGGAACCCGAAGTCCTAGACTTCGTTACTCCGGAGGAGCAGCTAGCCTACGACCAAGAGCAGCAAGGCAAGCTCCGGTTTGCATTAACCTTTTTACAAATTTTTATTGTTTTGAGCACATACTTGTTTCCTTTGTTCTGTGCATCAGAGTCTTGTTTGGAAATCCAACTGCATAGCCAAGAAAACCACTGGTTGGGTTTAGGATTGCAAACCCCGTTAGCTACTGCATTGCCAGGATAGAGTAGGATTCGGTACAAGTCGAGTAGTTGGAACTACTCGCGAGAATAGGCTAGAGGCACATTGCTCGGGTAGAGATAGCACATGATATACATGGCAAGAAAGATGAGACCGAGCGGAGAGTAAGGGCAACAGGACCTTGGGGCCTGTGTGCTATAGCTCCGCTTGTGTCGATTGAGGACCGAGCCGTGTGCGGGCCTGTTGAACAAGCTAGAACAGTACCGAAGACCTACCGGCTATATGGGAACCGGGAAACTGATGTATCTCGGGTAGCTGGTTATTGAAGCATTGCCCGTCGTTCAGAGGGTAGGTTGAGAGCTTGAGGTGTAAATCGGCTGGCGGCACGGAGATGCGCATGCAGAGACCTCTTGCTCGGGACGATGGGACCGGTTCAATAATTGGCTAACGGGTGAAAGGTAGTCGCGTACAGCGTCCGTGATGATTGTTGTAGGCAACATCGAGTACGGGCGTACGTGACGGGTTGTTCGGGTAACCCTGCAGGTGTAAATCGATTATAATCGCCGTCCCTCGCGGTCAGTGAGTACCACTTGTTCACTGTACCGTGACGTAGAAAGAACAGGCTAGTTACATGTTAAAATGTTGCTGATTGAAAGCTGGACATTGATTGTTAATGATATGCTGTAGCTTAGAGCTAACTAAAGTTCTTTTCAACTTTGGGCAAAGTACATGAGAGAAATGCATTTCTTGTTTGATTGCGGCTCTCTCATGTGCCTTAGCGTAAGGTTCTCCACAACCTGCTGCTAAAACTTGAAAGTAAGGTTTTACTAATTAGGCGAGTCCTTGCAACTGGTTTTTACCTCATGTAACCCATTACCCTCATGTAGAAGTTCCATGTTTAGGTGAGACGGGTCAGACTTGCTGAGCCTTCGTGCTCACTGCTTGTGTTTGAAGCTTTTGCAGGGTTCTATGAGGAAGGGACTCCCGAAGAGGAGACGGAACCCCAGGAGGGGAACCCCGTCGAGTGGGAGTCGTGCACGCCGCAGAGTTAGTGTGCGTGTGTGCTAGCAAGGACACGTTCGAGGGCTGAACGTGCACTTGATGCTTAGTCTACGCCCGCGAGTGTAGACTGAACTTATTTTGATGTAAACATGTTCATAAACTTGTTTATGTAATAAAATTTCCGCTTCCGCTTTGTACCTTTGACGTGTGTTATCAGGTGCTGTGCAACGCAGCACCCCTCAGCGTGATCCTGGCTCGACAGGACCAATGGGGTCGTGTCAGAAACGGTCCAGCCTGCGGACGTTTCTTACTAGCAACACGAAGATCAATCTGCAGCGGCGAGGATGCTCTTTGAGTAAGCACTCGGAGGTTCCCGAGTCTCATCGGCATCCCTTCTCATAAGCATCGAGTCAATTACCTGCAAAACAACTCGGATAGCATCCGTGAGCATAACGCTCAGCAAGACTTAACCGTCACCCTAAACATGAAACTCTAAGTGAGGTTATGAACCTAACATAGGATGGCATAAGCATAATTAAACTCGCCTAAAAGTGAATCCTTACTTTCAGATATTAATTGCAGCATTTTAAGTAACCCTGGGCACGCCACATCGGGAGTCCACAATCAAACAAGAAACGCTTTCCCCCGATGTAAATTGCTCATGGCATAAAAGAATCGAGTTTGCACTAGCCTATTCATCAAGCTTCAATACAAGGTAGAATAATACTTCACATTAAGATGATTAGTTCCTTTCTCATGCAAGTTCTTACTACGTCACGACTGTGAGAACAAGTATGCTCGGTCCATTCCGTGAGCGGCGGTGATTCGAATCAATAACACCCGGACTACACGACACGTACGCCCGTACTCGACGTTGCCTACAACAACCATCACTGACGTCGTACGTGGCAGCCTTTCCCCCGTTTCACCCCCGCTGAATCGATCAAGTCGCCCCGTACAGTAGCTACTCTCATGGTGCACCTTCCGACGTGAGATGTCATGTGAATATTCCCCACATACTGCACACCGGCCGTCCGCCTGAGGCGACCCGAAAAGTCCCAACGACAGCTTCCCGAGGTACATCGGTTTACTGGGTCCCATATAGCCAGCATGAGTCCGGTACACAACTCAAACTTGTTCAACAGGGCCGCATATGGATCGGTCCTTGACCGACACGGACAGGTCTACAGCACCCAGGCCCCTATGTCCTGCTGCTCCTACAACCTTCCGGTCTCAACTTTAACTTGCTACATCATTTATGAACCAATCCCGTATGCCCCTGTTGTTCCTGAAACTGCGAGTAGCATCTCACCACTCGACTTCTACCGAACCGTACTTAAGCATGGCGGTTCTACACGGTGAATGACACCTATCCAATACTCCATGGGTCATTTGGCTATGCAAGAGGAGTATCAATCACTAGACCTAATGCACAGTCCATATCTTGACCGAAAGTGAGTACAAAATAAAAACTTAACAGCTGTTAAATGCAAACCGGAGCTTGCCTGTTTTGCAGGGTAGTCGTATATAAGCAGTTAGTATTCTTGTAGATCCACCCTTGACTCTCCGGAGCTTGATCCACTTCGATGAATCACTCGTTTGAGTCCCCTTCGTTGTGGTTCCTATTGAAACGCATATGCACATATTTTATAGAATGTAATGGAAAGAAGTTATAGAATTACTTTCTTAAGAACGGAGGTTGTGTGGAAAAGCCAAGAATGGCTTGCTTTGCCTCTGTTGTGCAAAGAACAGAATTAAACTAATTTGACCTTAAGGCCCTTAGCTATACACTAACCCTTTTCTCTAATGAACATAATAGATAAGCTGAAAAGATTTGAGTGCAACTGAACAACAAGAACTCCAATGGCCTCAAAACTTTTACAGCAGGTTCTATACTACCTAAGGATTTAGCTTGCCAAATTGCAGCTAATGTGGAGTCATATTGTGTCCTCCATAATTCTCACAATATCTCTTATGTATTTTTCCCTTATACATAAGTATGGAGAATAAGAACAGGGAGTTCCAGGACTCATCTTGGGCTGATAATTTACATGTGAGTTCTTGATCACATGAGAGTCATCTGGTCCAAATTTCAGCCCTTTTACTTGGGTAGTTCTCCCAGAACAATTCATTAAGCATTTGTACTCAACAGAATTAATTCTGTAGTAATGTGCATTTTCATGCCCAATTAAGTGAACTACAATTCCAAGTATGTCTCAGAAAGCTTGCCTAAATTTTCCTATGATTTTTGGAGCTATGGATTGCTCAGAATAGATTTTTGAGGTGAGAAATGTTTTCTGAAAATGTTTCTGGACTCCTTTGAGCACAGTAGTTTTCATTTAGCAAATTCCTCCTCAAATGATCTCCCAATGAGCTGAAAATTTGCTAGACGGTCAACAATATGCTAAAGAATATTCTGGCAAAATTTGGGTATTTTTGGATAACCCAAACTCCCTCAATAATTCTTTTTCAGAAAACCTTCCAAGAATTTTCCAGAACTAAATAATTCGTTTCATAGAAATTGGGTTGTAGATTTGGACAGATATATTCAATATGAATCCAACCCAATTTGAATCACTAAATTTGGGGATTCCTAGCAAGAGTTATGAGGTTTTAAAGTTTGGGGAAAAATTCTGAAATTGACCTCTGTTTATTTTCCCATTTTCAGAGATATAAGGAATTAACACCACATTTGGTCAAGCAAATGAGGTCCAATGCTTCTGAAAATTTTACTGGAGTTCAAGTATTTTTGGAAGACTCTCCTGACCAAATTTAGGGATTTTCCAATACATAGAACTCCTGGAAAAATTCCCACAAGCTTTTCCTTCTATGAATTAATGAGCCAAAACCAGGGGTTTTCATAATTATTGGGTTGTACCTCTGGATAGTACTCTCTTAAAGGAATCCAACAAAATTTATCTCACTATTTTTGGAGCTTCCTATACCACGTTATGCATTTTACAAGTTTGCACAACTCTCTGTTTGATTTTAAACAGCACAGTCGCGCGTGGGGCCCACGGGTAAGGTGCTTCTTCAACCTCCCGCCAGAGCCCGCGGGTGCACACCGGCAGAAAACTTGGCATGGCTCATTCTCTCTCATTTCTCCACCAAATGAGCTCCGGTTTCGCCCTACATGCTCCTGGGAACGTGGCGCAGCTGCCGGGCAAGGTTTCCCCGCGTGAAAACGGCTGTAGGTGGGTCGGCACCGGCGGGGCGGCTCGGGAGCTCGACATGGACGCGTTCCAGCGTGTCCAAGGCATCTCCCGGCGAGCTACGATGTCCTACAGCATCCCTATGGTTCTAGGAACATGGAACGGAGATCAGATCGTGCAGGAAGTGGCTGCAACCTAGTCGTCACCGTGGACCATGGCAGTTTTGGCCGCCGGCGATGATTTCTCGTCGCCCGGTGCATAGGAGGGTCGGTTTCCTTTGGTTTTCAGCATGGGAGGGCGCTAGGGCATCTAGTTGCTGTGGTTTGAATTGTAGGAGGTATGATCAATCGGTTTGGGAGAATTTCACGAATTAAACACAGGCTGTTCTATACGTGCGCCGGTGCCAAAAATCGAATTCCGGCGAGCCGGCGTCGGGGGAGAGCAGGAGGACCACGGGATGAGGATCAGTACCTCCTGGTGCACCTCTGTGGCCTCTTGCGCCTGCCGGAGAGGCGCTGGGCTGGCCGGGAGACAGGGCGCAGTGGAGCAGCGCCGGTGAAGGAAAAACAGCGCCCGGAGTGGCTGCTGATCGTGAGGAGAGGAAGCAACTGCTGTCGGCTTGGTCCGAGGAGGGAGAGATAACGTTTCTGAAGTGGTGAGAACCGACCCTGTGGCGCCAACGCGTGGAGACCGGCAGCGGGAGCTGGCGTTGCAAGCTGCTCGGTGGCGCTCGCGAGCTGTTCGGGAAAAGTTCCCACCGAGAGTAAAACTTAGTGAGTAAGTCTCCTCTTTTAGCTCTATGACATGTGGGTCCCACTCCACATGTACCTCCCAAATATCTGTTCAAGCTGATCTTTTCAATCCCCAGAATGCTAAAATTTAAAAAGGTGGCTAGAATTTGAATTCTTCAAATTCAGTTTGAATTTGAAGACTGAATCTGAATTTGATTTAGAATTTGCAATTTCTTCTTTTTAGCTCTCTTTTGAGCCCACCCTACAAATGGAAAGTTGGTGAGCAAACTTTTCCCTATAATTCCAACTGTAGGGCTGCATGTTTATCCAAAGTTTTTGGGTCACCATATGTGTGAATTTTGAATTTCAAATCTGAATTTTAAACTTACATGCAAAGAGGTATTTAACTCCTTATTGGTTCAACACTTTTAAATAAAAAGGTGAGCCTCATTTTGGATGATCATCCCACGTATTACTTTGCATGAAGAAAAGTTTTAGCAAGTCCCATTTTTCTTGTCATTGCCACACATATGAACTCAAACCATAGTTTTTATTCATACACATTTTTGGGACTTTTACACATACTAGCCTGATAGCTGTTGTTATAGGAGAACTCCGCATAGGGTAAGTTCTTATCCCAACTCCGATTGTTTTTGAGTGCACACGCTCTCAGCATATCCTCAAGAATCTGATTGGTTCTTTCTGTCTGCCCGTCAGTTTGGGGATGATAGGCAGAGCTAAAATTCAGATGGGTTCCCATGGTTTCATGCAACTTTTGCCAGAACCTTGAAGTGATTCGTGTCCCTCGATCCGACACTATCTTCTTGGGCACTCCATGGTTACACACGATCCTTGACATGTACAACTCCACCAATTTGGATCCGCTGTAGCTTCCTTTCACGGGGATGAAATGAGCTACTTTGGTTAGCCTGTCGATGACGACCCATATCAAATCATATCCTGATTGGGTCCTGGGTAGTCCCACTATGAAATCCATACCGATTTCTTCCCATTTCCATTCAGGCACTTTGAGTGGTTGCAATAATCCCGCGGGTCGTTGATGTTCTGCTTTCACCAACTGACATGTGTCACATAGGGCAACATGTTCCGCGACATCTCGCTTCATGCCATACCACCAATACCTGCTCTTGAGGTCCTGGTACATCTTCGTACTCCCAGGATGAATGGAATAGTCGGAATCGTGAGCCTCCTTCAAAATCAATTCACGGATCTCCTTTACTTCAGGCACACAGATTCTTTTCCCGTGCCACACCGTACCTTGTTCATCCTCTCTGAAACCAGGGGCTTTATTTTCCTTGATTAGTTGTCTGATTTCTTGTATCTTCTCGTCATTCTTTTGACCCTCGCGTATGTCTCGCTCTAGTGTGGAGTCCACTTCCATGGCGATGGCTTCACCACTATTCACCAGGCATAAATTGAGCCTTATAACCTCGTCCCTCAATTCTGCAGGCATGTCCTTCAAGCTCAACTTATTGACCTGCACTTTCCGACTTAAAGCATCTGCCACGACGTTTGCTTTCCCAGGATGATAGTTTATGCCCACATCAAAGTCATTGATTAGCTCTAACCATCTCCTTTGTCTGAGGTTGAGATCTGGCTGTGTGAAAATGTACTTTAAACTCTTATGATCCGTATATATCTCTGTCCTCTTCCCCATCAAGTAGTGCTGCCGAATTTTCAACGCGTGCACCACTGCGGGTAGTTCTAGGTCATGTGTAGGATAGATCTTCTCGTGCTTCCGGAGCTGCCGGAATGCATAAGCCACGACATGCCCTTCTTGCATGAGAACACATCCCAACCCGTTTCCAGAGGCATCGCAGTACACCAAAAAGTTCTTCTGCATATCTGGCATAACTAACACTGGGGCTGTTGTCAATCTTTTCTTTAGCTCCTGAAAACTCGTCTCGCACTGCGGCGTCCATGTGAATGTGATTCCCTTCTCCAACAGTTTGGTGAGGGTTCTCAATATCTTGGAGAATCCCTCAATGAACCGTCGATAGTATCCAGCCAATCCCAAGAAGCTTCGAACGTCCCCCGACATTCTCAGGGGTCTTCCACTTCTGTATATCCTCGATCTTGGCGGGATCCACGGAGATTACTCCCTCCGAGATTATATGTCCTAAGAAGGGAACTCTCTTCATCCAAAACTCACGCTAGCTCAACTTGGCATATAGTTGGTGTTCCCTCAGCTTCTGCAACACCAACCTTAGATGTTTCTCATGTTCCTCTTCATCTTTGGAGAAGACGAGAATGTCATCTATGAAAACCACCACAAATTTGTCCAGATATTTCATGAATGCCTTGTTCATGAGATACATGAAGTATGCCGGGGCATTAGTTAGCCCGAAAGGCATGACGGTGTATTCATACAGTCCGTACCGAGATACGAAAGCTGTCTTTGGAATATCGGTTTGCCTTATCTTAAGTTGGTGGTATCCCGACCTGAGATCTATTTTCGAGAACACACAAGCTCCCCTCAACTGATCAAACAAGTCTTCAAAGCGGGGTAATGGGTACTTGTTCTTGATGGTTACTTCATTCAAGGCACGGTAGTCTACGCATAACCTTTGGGTTCCGTCCTTCTTCGGCACAAATATCACTGGAGCTCCCCATGGTGAGGAACTAGGACGAATATACCCCTTCTCCGTCAATTCTCTTAAATGATCCTTGAGTTCTCCCAACTGCTTTGAGTCCATCCGATAAGGTCTCTTGTATATCGGAGCTGTTCCAGGCACTAGCTCAATCGCGAATTCCACTTCACGATCGGGAGGCATACCTGGTAACTCCTCGGGAAAAACATCTGGATATTCCCTGATGATCCTGATCTCTTCCACCTTCACCTCAACTTGATTTAATTTAATGTCCCTCCTAGGCTCTTGTATTGTTATGAACTTTACTCTTGTGCCACTAGGGTGAGTTAGTTCCACCGTTTTGGTCGAACAATGGATGATTCCCTTATGTTTGGTCAACCAATCCATACCCAAAATAATATCTATCCCTTGTGAATCTATCACTATGAGGTTAGCAGTAAATACTACCCCATTAATGTCTAGGTTCACATTGGGACACACTTGTCTTGTCCTTATTTCTCCACCTGGAGAGTTTACTACTAGCACATGGTTCATTTGTGTTGTTGCTAGGTCATGCTTCTTAACAAACCCTTGGGAAATGAACGAGTGGGTAGCACCAGAATCAAACAGCAGGGTTGCAATGTGTAAATTGGCAGGAAACTTACCAACTACCACGTCGGGTGCCTCTCGCGCTTCTTCCATGGTCACGTGGTTCACCCGTCCTCGCATTACATTCTGCTGTTGCGGCTGTACGGGCTTCTTCTTTGGGCACTTATGGGCGTAGTGCCCCACTTCACCACAGTTAAAGCATTGCACCCCAACCTTAGGTTCCTGGCCTTTGTTGTCTTGGGGTTGGTTTGGTGGTCCTGGTACTACTGGTCGAGGTTGGTATGTAGGGCGAGGCTGCTGTCCAAACTGACGCTGTGGCGGTGCTGGTGCTGCCGGAGGCCTGAAGTTCGGGTTGTACCCTATCGGTGCTGAGTAGGGTACCGCAGCACGGCTCGTCTGCCCTGTGGGTTGCTGCATCAGACGTGGGCGGGTGTTGCTACCCGAGGCATGGTGTGACCACCTGGCCTTCCTCTTGTTTTCATTTTCCAAGGCCTTCAGCTTCCTTTCTACAACAAATGCTCTGTCCACCATCTTTTGGAAGCTTTCATACTCGTTGGAGGACATTGTACACTGCATTTCTGCGGTAAGTCCTTCCACGAAACAGTCCTATTTCTGCTCATCAGTCTCTATGTCCCGTGGGGCATAATGGGATAGTTGAGTGAATTTAGTAAGGTATTCCCTCACAGTCATGTTTCCTTGCTGCTATCCCAAGAACTCCTTCCTCTTGTTTTTGAGTTCACCCCTTGGTATGTAATGGTTGCGGAAGCTACGCTTCAACTCTTCCCAAGTGATGTTCTCAGGGTCATGATGGGCGGCCACGTAAGCGGTCCACCAATCAGCAGCAGGTCCATGCAATTGGTGAGAGGCAAACAGCACCCTCTCATACCCTTGGCATTGTATAATCCTCATCTTGCTCTCAATGGTCTTTAGCCAATCATCTGCCTCCAGGGGTTCAGCAGCACTTGCAAACTTTGGAGGTTGAGTTCCTAGAAACTCACTCAACCTTGGTTGGCGTGGTGCAGCTCGTGGAGGTGGAGCTTGGTGCAAGTTGGCCACCACTTGAGTCAGATTCCGGATGAGCTGATTTTGATTCTCAAGCATTTGGTGGATGGGATCAACTCCTTCACGGCGTCCACCCCTGTCTTGGCTTCCAGAAAGGTGAAGGTTGCCTGCCTCATCGTTGTTGTTGGCAGGGTTGGCAGCACGACCCTTTCCTCTTCCAGCCATCTATCATGATCAACCAAATGTCAATTTAAAGCATTACGTATTAACTTACTTTAAGATTTTGAGAACTTATTTCATGTATATTTTCTGAGGATTTCATGTCTTATGTGAACATAAATACACTCTTAATTCATATAGATTCACACTTCAAAGCAAGACAACCTGAAGACGAGGTTGTGGACAAACGCCCATGGCTTCCACAACTCAAGTCACACACCAAGCATTAACACACCATTAACTAAGGTAACGACTCAACTACTCGACATCCTGATAAACTAAGCGAAGGACTCTACACTACTCGTGTCACTGATCTGGCTCCTCGGGATCTTCCTCATTATTGCGGCTGCCTTCTGACTCCGCTTTGGGTTGGGAGGCTGCTAGTGGAGAAGTGCGACGACGCCTAATCGCCCGGCGATCTGGGGAGTCAGGAGTCCATATGTCATTCACGGTGACACACAGTTCATTCCCATCTCCTCTTTCTCTCGCCCTCAAGCAGGCTCGAAGCAACGTCTCGGTTTCCTTCAGGGTGTCACGAACATCCTGAAGCTCCTGCTGACACTCCTGCAGTCGAGTGCTGAGCATAGCAGCATCCTCCAAGCACAAGTCCACGTGCTCATGGGAAGTCCCCTGCCGCACAGGCTGGTACTTATACTCCGTTGTACCACTCTCGCGCTGGAGGACATACATGTACTCAGTCCTGTCCAGGTGACGACGATAGATGTGACTCTGACAGGTGATTGCCTCCCAGGTGACATCCTTCTCCGTATCGACCAGTGTCGCTCGACAAGCTGGAGAGCGGTGGATCTTGAGCAGCTGATTTTCGTGGATAATCCTCATCTCTGAACTCCATTTTTCCCTCTTCTCACGGATGGTCCTGGTGGAGCTATAGTGTATGATTAGCTTGCCCGTATTGCCGGCGGCTTGGAGCATGCGTCGAAGACGGCGCAACAAGCCTCCTACTGCCAATCCGTAGGAGAGATACGTCACCGGACGGTTCTCCTCTCTCAGGACAAGGGCAACTACGGGAACTCTCCCTCCGGTGGACTTGCGGGCGGTGCGGATCATGCGAACCATCTAACACATAAAGCATTTAAAATTAAGGTAGATAAGATTTTAAACAAAAAATCCTATTTTGAATAAAAGATGGAGTAAGATGAATAAAGGGGCCCATTAAATAACACTTTTCAACCCACACCTTGTAAAATAGTTTTTAAGAAAATAGGATCCTTAAATACGTCCATTTCTACCTAGGTCCACGTTCCTACGGGCAACCTTGGCTCTGATACCACTTCTGTCACACCCAGTTTTTCCGAAGAACAACCAAGTGAATATCACATGTATGCCAGGATCATTTTCTCATACATGTGATGACAAATAGTGAAACATCATTTATTAGAAGCCAGGTGTCGAATATAAATAAGTCTTACATAGCATATGTCTCGATGGACGATAATAAGTTCATAACAAGTAAATAAAATAGTAGCGGAAATATTATTCTTGTGGGCTCCATCATAGGCGTTGCCCGGGGGACTTCGTGAACCTAGAAACCTTCTTCGGGTACGAAATCTTGATCATTAAACACCACATCATTCTCTTGACCTGAGCAGCAATATAAACCAACAAATATGCAAGTTTGACTACCGATGGTACTCAGCAAGTGTGGGAAAGTTATATCATGCATGGCTAGAACAAGGAGAGGTTGAACTCATTGTTAAAGCACTACACAATTAATACCTGTCACCTTAGCTTATTAAGCACCTACATTAGTACATAGGTGAAATGGTCCCAATCTCCCAACCCATCATCATAATTAAATAACCATAACATCATTTCCATTGTTAAGCTCCCCGCTTAACATCCTCAACTTCCAAAGCCATCATTCATCTAATCATGAATAAGTCCAAGCCGCTCTTGACCGTGAGCACGGCTTTCATGACAGTTTTGACTCTGCAGAGTTTGCACCACTGTACCCACATGTAGTGATTTCATCCCCCGTTGCCGGGTGGACTAAAAGAACCTCCATTATGCCAGTGGTTACGAACCACATTCACACTTCCCAGGTGTGTAGCCAGGAGATCACTACGAAGCCTTTACAAAGGGATTCCCGATGAGCGTGGGCCCACTGAGGTTTCACCCCTAACAGCATACAAGAGGCTCCAACCCCGCTGCAGTGGCCCCCTCTTGAGCCTTGCGGTTCATATGGTAGTCCAGCTGACACCTACTCCCCGCACCATTCAACACACCCATACTACGCCGGGGATACACCTAATTAATTGGCCAAGCTGCCCCATCTCAGCATGTGGTTGGCACGGTAAAGCCAGGTTACATGCTTCATGAACCAGTCCTTAGGATCTAGGCAAGTACTAAACACAAACCCGAGTCTCGTGCACCCAGCACCAACCAAATCATCCAACTTGCCTCGATCCCTACCTCTACATAACTCATAATGTCTCATGCAAGAGTAAGGTAAACAAGTTGATGATATCATAGCCCACTTATCCCATTCTAATCATGGCTAAGCAGAAGTAATATGAATGAATGACATAATAAAGCAAAATCCCATCCCAAGTTACAAGGAAAACAAGGTAATGCAATTCTAGGGAAACTTCCTAGCATGGGTTTCATATTTCAATTGACAATGCAAATAATTCTATCTACACATCCTAGCATAGGATCAAAGTGGTCAAGGACACTTGCCTTCTTCTTGCTGCTCTGAGAATTGAAAGTCTTGGTCTTGGAAAGGGAGAACTTGCTCTGGGGCAGGTTCTACTCATGCCAATACACATAGCAAAATAAAACACAATCCATAAGACATAGTTCACACTTCCACTTCATACAAACCACACATTCACATTTATGAAAGTCATTCACATTTCTATGTGTTGTGGTTACTCTATGTGTGTTGATTTTTGGTTACATGCACTTTTAAACATGTTCATATGTTTTCTAACTTTTGTGTTCAGATTTATGTTTGCACACTATATATGAGTTTCCCATTTGAACAACTTCTTTATATTCAATTTATACACATCTTAGCTACCAAGTATGCATGGAATGTATTTTCCTACTGCAAATGGGTTTTCAGACCTTCTACCAAACCCTAAACTGAAATCTTTGGATTTGGAGACTTCATTTATCCTTTTATAGTTATGCATACCTACTTTCCTATATTTTAAGATTTATTTTCTATACCTAATTGTGAAGTTTATTATGAAAATAATAAGACACATCATCTAAACATAATAGGTTCTGACCTAAAATATTAAATAATATATTCTTGAACTTCTCCTCTGATGTGAACTAATTTACATTTATTTTACAAATTTTCAGAATTATTTTCTAAACTAAAAATGTGTCCCTATAACTAATAAATGTGAATAATCAATTAGACAGATTCATTTCAACTTAAAATTTTTTTTAACTCACTACAAAGTTTTCCAAGTGCTAGGAGAGTTGAAATTTGAATTTACAATGTGTTTGTCCCATCTTTTGAATTTTAAATACTAATCACGTATTCAAATTCTTAAATTTAATATCATATAGAGTTAAAAAGGTAAACTCACCCCACTACAGGGCCTATTATATTATTTTAAGAATTTTCAGGGGCCTAACTATGCATATCAGAGGGTTATTGCTAATTTTTATTTAGTTCAGGGGCTAAAACTGATTTTTTAATTGAATTTTCATGAATTTCTGAAGTTCCAGGGGCTAGATCGGAAGTTTCCGGGGCTAGCTCGTATTTTCTGAGATCCCCAGGGGGTAGGACGTAAGAATCCCGGCCTTTATAATGCGGGGCTGACGTGGACCGTCCGATTTAAAACAGACGGCTGAGATTATAACGTCGAACCGGTACGCGGGGATTTAAATTCTACCGTGCGATTTAAAATAGATGGCGCACAAGCGGCCACGTCGCTCTGATCGAGTGCGGGCGGCGCTGCCCGGCGGCGCGCGGCGGCGGGAGGCGGCGATCTCGCCGGAGAGCTTCGGATCTTCGTCAATTCTTCCTAAAACTGGGATTTCATGGCATAGATCGGTAGAGGGGAGGTCGGGGATCTCACCTCGGGGGTTTTCTTGAGCTCGGAGGTCCTGGAAAGCGGTCGGCGACGAGGTCCGAGATGAATTCATGGCGAGGCTCGTCGGCGCTGTGTTTGAGGCGCAAACCACCGAGTTTTCTGCACCTGCGTGATTCCCCGGAGGTGGTGGAACACGTTCGGCGTGTTAGATCAGAGAACCCGAGCAGAGATTGAGAGAAAACGGTGATCGGAGCTTCGGTTCTCACCGGAAGGAAAACGGCTGATCGTGGGTGAAAATTGGGGAGATGCCGGTGTTTATATAGCCGGGGAGGGGCGGCGTTCGGTTGTGATCGAGTTTGCATCGTCCAGAACCGAAATTCGGCTGGGATACACGAGTATCCGGGGCGGTTTTGATTCGGAGGAGAGAAGAGTCCCGGCCGGCCGAGCGCGGGCGCGAGGAGGAAGAAGGATGGCGGGCCCCACACGTCAGCGAGAAAGGAAACGGGGCGCGCGACTGCGGGCTGGCGCGGGGTGGGGTGGGCCGGCTGGTGGGTTTCGGCCCACTGGCCGGTTTTTTCTGTTTTTATTTTTCTTTTTCCATTTCTTTTCTGGTTTGAATTTGAATTTGAATTCCAACTAAATTTGAATTTCTGCAGCCCATGCAAGACGTCCAAAAATTTTTAAATTCCCCTCTTAACAGGATTTAGGGGTGTTACACTTGCCCTTCCTCAATAGCGTCGTCCCGCTCTTGAGTAAGGACCTCGTTCTGCTGGGTCAGAGCATGCACTTGCTCTTGCAAAGCCGTGATATCGACGCGGCTTTTCTTCTTCGCCTTCTTCAGACGATGCAACTGATTATGCTGTTCATTCAGTCGCTTGATCATCGGAAGGAACACATTGCGGAGTGCACTGTGAGCACTCTCTATATGGTCTCCACGGCTGGTGCTTTCCTTGAGCTTTGCGGCGAGACACTTCGTATGAACAGCTTGGCTGTCCATCACAGCCTTTGCCGCCATCAACTGGACGCTGAGGTTCGCCTCCGCAGGGTTGTACCTTTGGGCAACCCGGATCGGTTGCCTCCATATACCTCCATTCCCACACATGATTAGCCCGTCCCTCCACCGGAACGAGCATGTATGAAGTGCCCTCCATAGCTCTCACGTGTAGTCGGCAGAAACGCGACATGGTGTCGCGGGCTGCCACTTGCCACATTCCCTCCGGTTGTCTACCTCTCACCGTGATGGTGAATGGTGCCCAACCGGGTGGCGTAGGCCCTGCAGGAACCTCGACATGGATTGTCCACGTTTTGTTCCCCTCCTAGCCTTGTTCTTTGGCGACGTACTGCGGCATCTTGTCATACCCGAAATATTGAAGCATTTGCCTCAACGTTTCCGGATAGCCGCTGCGGTGAGAACAGTGGGACACCACCCACCCGTTCTCCAACTGTCTATCCGCTGTCATCTGTAAAAACATATTTGAGAAATGTCAAATTTTTATTTGAACAGTAAACCATTGAGTTATAACATAAAACATGTCATTGAACTCATAAGACTTGGAATCATAGTTCAAATTTAAACAAATTTGACTGCTGATCTGCTGTCCAACATGACAGCCCTGACCAGTTTGCATTTCAACCTGATTTAGGCCATGCTAAATCAAAACCAACTCTGAAGCTCAACATCAAAGTTAAAGATGACTTTAATAGCTTTCCAGAAAGTATTTTCTTGGCTTAAGATCTGTCTTGGTTCAAAAATTATGAGATATCAAAGTTAACAGAATTTCTGGAGAAAATTGGACAGCACCTCCCTGCTTGAGGTACCGATTTGATCCAAGAATTCCAGTTAATTATACTCCCAATCTGACATAACTTTCTGTTACAAAGTTGTAACCCATCTCATGAACCTTTCAGAACTACCTCATTTTCTATTTTTGGATTTTTATGCTGGAAGGTATGCTCAATTTACAGAGAGTTACAGAGAGTATTTGCTCTGCCCTGTTTTCTGGACAGTTTCAACTATAATGCATCTTTCGATTGGTTAAGGGAGGAAAGACCTTTGGACCTCAACAGAAAAGTTGTAAAGCTCTTCCAAAGCTTTCCAGAAATGTATCATATGACCCCAAACTCGAAAAAATTAAACCTCTAGCCTCTGATTAACTTCAGCCTTAATTCAGCTGAAAACAGGGGACTTTGTCCTTAGTATCCTAAAAGTTGAAAACTGGTTAACATTGAATATCTTGTTCAAGGGAAGGAGTTACATCAAGTTTTAGTGCTCTGGATTAAAACTTTCAAGTTTTATAATGAAGTTGCTCATTTAATGGGGTGTGACATCAATGCGTCACCAGATCATGTCGGTACTACGTGCTCACAAAGAAAAAACCTATACCGGACTTAGCCGGCTTCGTTATTTCAGTGGCACTAAGCGTCACTTGCACACGGATGCTACATGTCTAATGTTTCATGGTTAGACTACCTGCAGATAACTCACACAATTGTCAGACTCGGCTGCACACTGAGCCCGGTATCCATACAGTTCGTACACCCGGCCGTCATCACTCGCCCGGATGTTCTCAAGCCAAACACACCTTGAGCTACGTGTTCACATTACTGACCACGTGACGGGGTCTGCCAAATTGCACCATGCACGCCAGGGACAGACGTTACTCGAATACCCCAAACGACATGAAGAGTCGTAGAGGATATTAAAGCGGGTCGGGTTACCTGCCACCCGTGGGGCTCCACCCTTCAGCTTGTGCGCACTGGTGGACAGCGCTTACGTGCACCCCCCAAGACATAAAGCGTCCCGAGATGCACGATTTTCCGACATACGAAATTAGGTTAGTATGCCACTTTCTATACACTAATAACATACTTATATGGGCTACTAACTCGTTCCTCACCGAATTTTTGAAAAAGATGACCTTTTCAGTGCGTTAAACCTCAAGCAAGCTCTGATACCAACACTGACACGACCCCACGGTCTTGTCGAGCCAGGATCACGCTGAGGGGTTATGCGTTGCACAGCACCGGATAACACACATCAAAGGTACAAAGCGGAAGCAAAGTTTTATTACATAAACAGGTTTATGAACATTTTTACAAAAAAATATGTTCAGTCTACACTCACGGGCGTAGACTACGCATCAAGTTCACGTTCAGCCCGTGAACGTGTCCTTGCTAGCACGCACGCACACTAACACGGCGGCGTGCACGACTCCCACTCGACGGGGTTCCCGTCCTGGGGTTCCGTCTCCTCCTCGGAAGTCCCTTCCTCATAGAACCCTGCAAAAGCTTCAAACACGAGCAGTGAGCACGAAGGCTCAGCAAGACTGACCCGTCTCTCCTAAACATGAAACTTCTACATGAGGGGTGATAGGTGCATGAGGTAAAGTAAGTTGCAAAGGACTCGCCTACTTAGTGGAACCTTACTTTCAAGTTTTAGCAGCAGGTTGTGGAAAACCTTACGCTAAGGCACATGAGAGAGCCGCAATCAATCAAGAAACGCATTTCTCTCATGTACTTTTCCCAAAGTTGAAAAGTACTTTAGTTAGCTCTAGGCTACAGCAAATCATTAACAATCAAAATCCATCTTTCAATCAGTAACATTTTAACATGTATCTAGCCTTTTCTTTCTACGTCACGGTACAGTGAACAAGTGGTACTCACTGACCGCGAGGGACGGCGATTATAATCGATTTACACCTGCATGGTTACCCGAATAACCAGTCACGTACGCCCGTACTCGATGTTGCCTACAGCAACCATCACGGACGTCGTACGCAACCACCTTTCACCCGTTAGCCAAATATTGAATAGGTCCTATCGTCCAGAGCAAGAGGTCTCTGCACGCCCATCTCGGTGCCGCCAGCCGATTTACACCTCAAGCTCTCAACCTACCTTCTGAACGACAGGTAATGCCTCAATACCCAGCTACCAGAGTTACATCGGTTTCCCGGTTCCCATATAGCCGGTAGGTCTTCGGTACTGTTCTAACTTGTTCAACAGGCCCGCACACGGCTCGGTCCTCAATCGACACAAGCGGAGCTATAGCACTCAGGCCCCAAAGTTCTGCTGCCCTTACTCTCCGCTCGGTCTCATTTTTCTTGCCATGTGTTTCATTTGCTATGTCTAACCGAGCAATGTGCCTCTAGTCTATTCTCACGAGTAGTTCCAACTACTCGACTTGTACCAAATCCTACATTATCTTAGCATTGCAGTAGCTAATGGGGTTTCAATCCTAATCCCAACCCACGGCTTTCTTGGCTATGCATTTGGGTTTCAATCAAGACTCTAATGCAAGAAGTCATTGGTACTCAAAGAAAGTTCTCAAAACAGTAAAAATTTGTAAAACGGTTAATGCAAAACGGAGCTTGCCTTGCTGCTCTTGGTCGTATGCTAGCTGCTCTTCCGGAGTAATGAAGTCTAAGACTTCAGGTTCCTCCTTGACCTTAGCGACTACATATGAGAAATATGAATATGTATAAATTCATATGCATTTCAATTGAATTTAAACATGTGTAGTTTATAAGTCTCACTAGACAGACCCAATGACTCTGAAATTTTTATTGTGGTTTGGCTACAACCTAGACAGAGACTTGGCCAAGTTTTAGTTGCAGCAAAGCTCATTTTAGCTCTCCACAAATAATTATGTACTTGGCCTTAGGTGGAGCTATTATGGTGTTCTAGGGATTTTCATGGAGCAAGCTATGACTTTCTGAAACTAGATTTTCAGAGGATTCTAATGGAGTTGGTTTCACTTAATTTGAAGGTTCCTAGCTAGAGATCTGAGCTAAACAATTTTAGAGAAATTCTGAAAATGTTTCTGAACATTTTCCATTTTCTCTGGAACAGTTTTATTAACCACACCATTAGATGGATTAAATGAGCTCAAATGGATCTGAAATTTTTATGGTAGCTCAGGGTATTTTGGTAAACCTCCCAGCAAAATTTCATAATTTTCCTCTAAAGGGTTCTCCAGTTAAAATTCTAACCATTTTAAACTTTGAAGAATTAATTATGGAGAAATAGGGGCTTTCATGAAGTGAAACTTGGTTTGCTGGAAATTACTAAGAGAGCTGAATCCAACAAAATTCGGTTCACTCAATTTGGAGTTTCCTAGCCAAAGTTATGAGGATTTGAAGTTTGAATGAAATCTGAAAATCGGGAAAAGTTCAAATCACTGCGCGTGGGACCCGGGGCTACGTGTTGGCTCCTCATCGGACGACACACGCGGCTACAGATTCTTTCACGCGCAGCCGCACCCATCCGTGCCACAGCAGATCCCGGTTTTAAAATATCTGCCACTGACAGACGGGACCCACCCCCTTCGTCTTCCTCCCGCCTCCCGTGCTCTGCCGCCGCGATACCTCGCCGGAGAGCTCGCCGGCGGCCCCTGTGGTGCTCCAAACTTCATGATTCTGGCCACCCCTTCCTAAATCCACTCGGGGAATATGATTCTGGGCCCAGCTTGTCATGAAAATGGCCGGCACATGGTCGGCGACGAGCGGTAGCTTCGGAAGAACTTCGGCCGTGTCGGCCAGCCTTCCTAACACCTCAACCGATCGAACAAAAGGTCGTCGAGCACCAGTGGACTCTAGGAAAGGTCGACATGAGCTTCACGGAGCTCAGAAAGGGCTGTGTTGGGCTGTCACCGTGCGACCTAAGCTGGAAATCAGAAATTCTTCTAAAACTCGAAGAACAGCGGTTTCCCTCTCCTATGGGCTCGTACGGGCACCTAAAAGTGATGAGTGGTGCGGTGTGGACTACGAATTTCGCGGATCGGTTCGGGCTCCCCTTTTGCACACAGTCGAGAAATCATGAAATTCCGGTGTGAGCAGTCTATGTCATGCCGCCAGAGCTTGTGGTAATGAAAGAGGGACTGAAGGCGAACCTTTTTTCTGTTCACGGCTCGGCGAACGGCAGGCTGCGATGGCCAGACGGATCGTTCCCGTGATGGCGGCTCGAGCTAAGCCGGCAAAGGAATGATCGTCGCGGTGGAGCTCGGGGAGGATTGCTCAGGGCCTGGAACCGGTGCGAGGGTGTCAAGGAAGATTTGGCACACCCGGTGCTGGCCTCAGATCGCCTGGAAGATAACTGGATCAGCCGGGCGGTGAGGGACCGAGAGCTCAACCGAGCGGCGAGGGCTTTCGGTTTGCTAGGCGAGAACGTGTCGGGACAGCGGTGAGGAGCACCGGAGACCGCTCGGGCTCGTAGATAAAGGCCCCGAGAGGCGGTTAAGCGGCTGAGGGTGGCAAGAAGCTGGTGGCGCGGCGGCCTCCCCTCGGTGGCGCCCTCGGAGGCAGCTCGGGGACCCGAGCACTGAAGGTTCAGTCAGTTGAATTTCTTCAGTTGCTGACATGTGGGTCCCACTTCCTTTTTAACCCCTGAACTTAACTCCCACTTACTGTTGCAAACAGTAATACCCCTTATACCCATGGTGAATTGAATTATCTACCCCTGAGCCATTTGAATTGATTAGAATTCAAATTGGGTTTGTGTTTGACTAAATTTCAGCACATGTGCAGTTTGAAATTCAAATAGAGTTTGAATTTGCTAGACTTAGCTCATGTCAAGATCAACTCCAAATGGAGTGAAAATTGGTGTGTGAGCTCACAAAAATGTGCTGAGTAAGAATATGCCTCCCACTTTTAAATTCATGGTATGAAAACAGTTTGAATTTGAATTTGAGTTCAAACCACCCTCTTTCTAGCTATATCCAAAAGGACCTCAAAAAGGTTTTGAATTTGGGTGAAACTTGGCATGGACATTCCTAGCAAGGTGTAGGAGTTTTTCATATGCCCAGCCCCTAAATGCTGCATGTGAGAAATGCCACTTTTGCATTGTGTGAGTTTGTTCTCTAATGATCAAGTTGATGGTGGTTACTTGCTCTTCAAATGTGTTCATCAACTTTCTTCAAATGAAGTGTGTGTGTGGTGTGATGAGCACCTTGAGTATGTGCCGAAAACTTAGGCCCTTACATTGTATCACATTTCCTATACTTTCCAATGATGTCTTGCTTGACCCTTAGAAATTTTTTTACAGAAAGTTGTGGTCGAAATACAGAAAATTCCAGAGAGCATTTTTGGTCTGCCCTGTTTCTGGACAATCCCTACTCATCTGAGATTTTCATCCATTTGGAGGGAGATTTTGTTCTAGAGCTCTACAGCAAAGTTGTAGAGGACTTCACAATCTTTCAAGAATGGTATCCCACACCTCCATTGGTTCAACCAATCCTATGTTGTGCCCTGATTAAGATCAGCAAAAATTATGCCAAAAACAGGGGAGGTTATTCCTATGTCTTTGAAATTGAATCTATACTCCCAATTGACTCTTAGTTCAATATAGGAGTTTACTAACCCCTAAATGGAATCCTAAACCTCATTTTAACTCTTTTATTTAAAAATATCCTTTTATGCAGTTTTGGTACTACGTTTCCTCACCAAAGAAAAATCCTAAACCGGTATTCCGGCATATACGTGTCAAAGGGTGGAACTAAAGACGTCACTCACAAACGTTTTCTACACGTCATTCACTAACGTGGTTAATGTACCTGCAAAAGAACACATAATAATGGTGCACCCAAAGGGTTTAACATTACAGGCTGTTCCATATCATAATAAAAACATACAATCCGTATCATTGCCATATGGATCGTCCTTGAGTCAAGTCACGTCTGAAGGTACATGGTCGTGTTTTCACACCACACGACTGGGAACCCGAGTAGAGCGCGAATGGGTCGTCACGGATGGGAATTTTATCAACCCAACTGATACCACCTACTGCCTCATGACTGTTGAGGCATGCCGATGGCGAGCGCTGCGTATGGCCCTTTGAACATTGAAAGTTCAAGAGTTGCATACTATCGTGTTGCTTACCACACGATGGGATATTCTCACTTTTGCCTAAAGCACGCTGGAGATCAGCGTTTTCATATGCTCTCAGAACCATTGAGAGATTTAGAGACTCATATTAACTACCGTGCCAAGCCACGGTATATCCTTCCATACTATTACTCGTATGGCGAGTTACCGCAATTGATACGCCTGCGGTGGCGTACCTTACCTCTTACATGACGTCGGAGCGTCGTTACAGAATGTATAACAAGTAAGTTAGTATTTCCACCTTAGTAACTATTACTATCATAGACCTTATGTGGGCATAATGACTAATCCTCACTCGACTACTTCTAAGTTTTCAAAATAGCCTCTTTTCAAGCGTGCTATTCCCAATGCGGCTCTGATACCACGTCTGTGGGGACCACCTCGTAGTTCACCCACTCCAGGATCGCATAGGGTGGTGCCGTGCGATGCGGCACCCAACAGCACACACGAAAAGAATTTAAGAACAACATATAAACTTTTATTTGATATAAAACAGCGGAAGTCTTTTACAAAACTTGATTAACAGAGGAAGTATTACATAGATGGCCTCTCATCCTAACTATGCAAAAGTGCAGCCGTCCAGTGTGACGCCCTCAATTCTGTGGAAAACCACGGAACCGAGGACTGATGCATATGTGTGCCCAGGATGTTCATCACACATACACATATGTTCCACAAACTGAATTTCAGAATATATATATCCACGAATAACAGAATTTATTGCAATGTCTCATGAGTCTTGGACTCATGCTCACAGCGGAAGCCTTTATTTCTATGCAGCGGAAGTCTTTATTCTAATGCGGAAGCAATTTAGCTAATGCGGAAGCAAATCTAAGCAGTAATGTCTTCATCTCTATCTCATCCCCACAGGCATGGTTGAGAACAGATCACACGCCTTAATGCTCCACTTGATCTTCATAGTAGTCTTCTCCTGCTGCTGATGATGAAATAATAATGCAAGTTTGAGTACAATGATGTACTCAGCAAGTGCGGGAAAATATGATATGAATCTCACAACAAGGTAGGTATAAAAACGCTCATTTGCAGACAAGCAAAGTTATTTATCAAAAACACGATAAAACAGCGGATTATCTTTAAGTGAATGTAATCCCAACATGTATTAAAATACCAATCGTACCTCTGTTAAGTTCATTACCTTTCCATGTCATAACCAGTCATCAATCAACCTCATTCTCACGAATACCTCCTCGTATTCGCTACCATCTCACGAATACCATCTCGTATTCGCTTCCATTTCATCTCATAAAACAACTTCGTCTCCCACCGAGACCAACCTTGTTGCCATGACTCAATAGTCATGCAACCATCTTATCACCCGGACTCAACAGTCTCAAAAACAAACCATCCAAAAACCATAATCAGTAACCATCCCAATAACCACATCCAATAACCATCCCAACTAATCATGGCAGATGGCCAGGCGCTCGTGACTGTAAGCTCGGCTATCATGATAGTTTTAAGAACTCTGCAGAGTTTGCACCTCTTTACACACAAGTTTGTGATTTCGTCACCCGTCGGCGACTGCAGAACCTCCATTATACAAGTACACAACCGTCGGTGTATGGCCAAGAGATCATAAAATAGCCTTTACAAAGGGGCTACTAGATGTATGGACTCACTAAGGTTTCACCGGCACGCTAGAATCTCCAATTCTCCCACCGACGGGCCCCCTCTTGTGCCATGCAGTTCCCAGGGCAGTCCTCACTCGACTCCCATTCCCCGTGCCTTCCACAGTCCATATAACTCTAGCAACTTACCTAATTACTCAGCTAAGCCGCACCCATACTTGGCCTTGTGGTGGCACTGTTATCCTGGCATGTGCATGCATGAATCGGTCCTTACACCTACGGCAAGTAAACCACCTTCTCATGCTACCTCATTCACAAATCCAGTCTTGCCTAGATCTCCCTCCGATCCATGTCCATTAACAACATTGGTTTCTTATTGTCATTACGAGTGCAGTTAGCTTGACACATATATCTCGCTTCCCAATCCCATGGACTCAGCGAGGCATAAAAGTAAAAACCATACCCGACTCATAAACATCCCTGGCGACAAGGGTGGTTTAACCAAAGCTAGTAAACTCCTATAAAAGGGTTTCCCATCTTGTTTGACTCAGCACACACACCTTTTTGCAAAACAAAACAGTTTTACCCAAAACATAGGATCAATATGGTCAAGGAGCACTTGCCTTGTTCTTGCGGTTCTTGTGGCTCTTGGATCTCGAAACCTTGTTGTTGCAGCTCGTCGTAAACAACTCCCTGAGCTTGTCCTGCTATACAGGATCGCGCACATACAAGATTCACAACAATCAATATCATGCACAAACTTTAACTTGATGCGATGATGCATATGCATGCTATCCCATGATAAGCTTTATTAGATCGGTCATGGCTTTATGATGAACAGGGGTGTTCAGATCAGATGTGGACGTGGCGATGACCTTGTCTTTAGATCAACCCGATCAACAAGTGATCTGTCCACGAGAAAGCTTTTGTTTGAAAGAAATCGAAGAACAGATGCAAAGAAAACACAACGATGTTGTAAGGTGGTATTGGAGACCTACATTACGTTCTTCTCGTTCTCGGGTCCTTCTCCGATCGTTGGGCTCTCTTCCGGCGATTTTCCTCGCTGAACTCCGGCGATGGCTTTTTCGGCGAGTTGGGGGCTAGGGCTCTAAGTCATCGGCTCAGGAGTTGGAAAAGAAGTTCGTGGTTTTGGCCAGAGGTTCTGGGTTCTATTTATAATTGGGAAGAGAAGAGTACTAATTTGATTGTATCCCGAATAAGAGTCTTATTCAGATCGTCGTTGAATCTACATTTTGTCTTTAGTTGATTTGGTGCGGTATTATTGTGGAATTTAGGTCTGTTTCTTCTCCGTACCGATATTTCTACGCGTACAGAATCAAAAACCGCTCCAGAACTCGTTACCTTCTCGGTGATGAGCTCCGGAAGCTCCACGTGTCCACTGGGCCTGGTCTCTCCTTTTCCGCAGAGGCGGGCTCCGGTTGTGCCGTGTGTCAAGCGAGCTAGACCTCCCTCTCCATTGGAGGTGAGCTCCGCGTGCACCACGTATCCTGGCGGTGGGGACCTCCTCTCTTATTCGGAGGTGGCTCCGCACACGCCACGTGTCAGTGTCGGACCTTTCCTCTCTCCGGAGGTAGCTACAGTGCCAGACTTCCCTTCTTCTCAGAGACGAGGTCCGAGGTTAACACGTGTCCAACAATGACGGACCTCCCGGAGATAAGCTCCGGTGGCGACACGTGTCCGATAGAACCGGACCTCTCGGAGGTGAGCTCCGAGATTGACACGTATCCCGCGTGATTGGTCCTCTGATTTCCATGCTGACTAGCTCCGAAGGTGACATGTGTCCTGTGGAAATGCCTTTGCTTCTTCCGTAGAGGCTAGCTCTGGGGGCAACATGTGTCCCACAGGGTCGAACCTCTCCCCATTAGCGGAGATGAGCCCCGAGCTGAATTTCTTTAGCTCCTAATCTTGGAAAGGAAGAACTTGCTTTGGAGCAGGTTCTATATCATACCATCACACATAGCAAAAGAAAAACAACAATCCATAAGACATAGTTCACACTTCCACTTCTTACAAACCACACATTCACATTCATGAAAGTCATTCACCATTATATGTGTTGTGGTTACTCTATGTGTGTTGATTCTGTGGCTTGCATGCACTTTTAATCATGTGTATATGATTCCTACTTTTGTGTTCACATTCATACTTACCTACTATATATATATGAGTTTCCAATTTAAATAAATTCATTATATTCAACTGCTACACCTTTTTACTACCAAGTATGTATGAAAAGTATTTTTCTTCTCCATATGTGCCTTTAGAATTTCTACCAACCCTAAACTGAATTCTTTGGATTTTAGAAACTCCATTTATCATTTACTAGTTGCTATATTTTCAGATTTATTTTCCTATACATAAATGTGTTTTTTATTATGAAATTAGTAATACACATCATCTAACAGAATAGGCTCTGGTCCTAAATAATTTAATAACATATTTTGACCTTTGCCTATGATGTAAACTATTTCACAATTATTTGAATATCACACTGGTTTGGGCTGTGCTGGTATGTATGAAAACTATTTGAATGTTGTCAATCTTTTCTTTAGCTCCTGAAAGCTTGTCTCGCACTGTGGCGTCCAGGTGAATGTGATTCCCTTCTCCAACAGTTTGGTGAGAGGTCTCGAGATCTTAGAGAATCCCTCAATAAACCGTCGATAATATCCAGCCAATCCCAAGAAGCTTCGAACTTCACCGACATTTTCAGGGGTCTTCCACTTCTGTATATCCTCGATTTTGGCAGGATCCACGGAGATTACTCCCTCCGAGATTATATGTCCTACGAAGGGAACTCTCTGCAGCCAAAACTCACACTTGCTCAACTTGGCATATATTTGTTGTTCTCTCAGCCTTTGCAACACCAACCTTAGATGTTCCTCATGTTCTTCTTCATCTTTGGAGAAGACGAGAATGTCATCTATGAAAACCACCACAAATTTGTCCCGATATTCCATGAATACCTTGTTCATGAGATACATGAAGTATGCCGGGGCATTAGTTAGCCCGAAAGGCATGACGGTGTATTCATACAGTCCGTACCGAGATACGAAAGCTGTCTTGGGAATATCAGATTGCCTTATCTTGAGTTGGTGGTATCCCGACCTGAGATCAATTTTCGAGAACACACAAGCTCCCCTCAACTGATCAAACAAGTCTTCAATACGGGGTAATGGGTACTTGTTCTTGATGGTTACCTCATTCAAAGCACGGTAATCCACGCATAACCTTTGGGTTCCGTCTTTCTTGGGCACAAATATCACCGGAGCTCCCCATGGTGAGGAACTAGGGCGAATATACCCCTTCTCCGACAATTCTCTCAAATGATCCTTCAGTTCTTCTCGCTGCGAGTCCATCCGATAAGGTCTCTTGTATATCGGGGCTGTTCCAGGCACTAGCTCAATTGCGAATTCCACTTCACGATCGGGAGGCATACCTGGCAATTCCTCCGGAAAAACGTCTAGATATTCCCTGATAATTCGGATCTCCTCCACTTTCACCTCAACATGATTTAATTGAACATCCCTCCTAGGCTCTTGTATTGTTATAAACTTTACTTTTGTGCCACTAGGGTGCGTTAGTTCCACCGTTCTGGTCGAACAATGGATGATTCCGTTATGTTTTGTCAACCAATCCATACCCAAGAGAATATCTTTCCCTTGGGAATCTATCACTATGAGGTTAGCAGTAAATACCACCCCATTAATGTCTAGGTTCACTTTGGGACACACTTGTCTTGTCCTTATTTCTCCACCTGGAGAGTTTACTGCTAGCATATGTTTCATTTGTGTTGTTGCTAGGTCATGCTTCTTAACAAACCCGTGAGCAATGAACGAATGGGTAGCACCAGAATCAAACAGCAGGGTTGCAAGGTGTAAATTGGCAGGAAACTTACCAACTACCACGTCGGGTGCATCTTGTGCTTCCTCCATAGTGACGTGGTTCACCCGTCCTCGCATCACATTCTGCTGTGGTGGCTGTGCGGGCTTCTTCTTTGGGCACTTATGGGCGTAGTGCCCCACTTCACCGCAGCTAAAACATTGCACCCCAACCTTAGGTGCCTGGCCTTTGTTGTCTTGGGGTTGGTTTGGGGGTCCTTGCACTGCTGGTCAAGGTGGATGCGGGGCCAGGCTATTGCACAAACTGACGTTGCGGCTGTGCAAGGCTGCTGCACAAACTGACACACTGGTTTGGGCTGTGCTGGTTTCTGATTTGATTTAGGCTCTGATACCACCTCTGTCACACCCGGTTTTTCCAAAGAAACAACCAAGTGAATATCACATGTATGCCAGTATCATTTTCTCATACATGTGATGACAAATAGTGAAGCATCATTTATTACAAGTCAGGTGTTGAATATAAATAAGTCTTACATCGCAAAAGTCTCGATAGACAATAATAAGTTCATCACAAGTAAATAAACTAGCAGCGGAATATTATTCTTGAGGGCTCCGTCACAGGCGATGCCCGGGGGTCTCCATGAACCTAGAAACCTTCTTCGGATCCAAAGTCTTGGTCATTATACACCACCGCATTATCTTGACCTGAGCAGCAATATAAACCAACAAAATATGAAAGGTTGAGTACCAATGGTACTCAGCAAGTGTGGGAAAATTATGTCATGCATGGCTATAACAAGGGGAGGTTGAACTCATGGTTAAAGCACTACGCAATTAATACCTATCACCTTAGCTTATTAAGCACCTACATTACTACACAGGTGAAATGGTCCCAATCTCCCATCCCATCATCATAATCCAATAACCATAACATCATTTCCAATGGTAAGCTCCCCGCTTAACATCCACAACTTCCAAAATCATCAATCCTCTAATCATGAATAAGTCCAAGCCACTCTTGACCGTGAGCACGACTGTCATGACAGTTTTGACTCTGCAGAGTTTATACCACTGTACCCACATGTAGTGATTTCATCCCCCGTTGCTGGGTGGACTAAAAGAACCTCCATTATGCCAGTGGCTACGAACCACATTCACACTTCCCAGTTGTGTAGCCAGGAGATCACTACGAAGCCTTTACAAAGGGATTCCCGATGAGCATGGGCCCACTGAGGTTTCACCCCTAACAGCATACAAGAGGCTCCAACCCCGCTGTAGTGGCCCTCTCTTGAGCCTTGCGGTTCATATGGTAGTCCAGCTGACACCTATTCCCCGCACCATCCAACACACCCATACTACGCCGGGGATACACCTAATTAATTGGCCAAGCTGCCCCATCTCAGCATGTGGTTGGCACGGTAAAGCCAGGTTACATGCTCCATGAACCGGTCCTTAGGATCCAGGCAAGTGCTAAACACAAACCCAAGTCTCGTGCACCCAGCACACAACCAAAACATCCAACTTGCCTTGATCCCTACCTCTACATAACTCACAATATCTCATTCAAGAGTATGGTAAAATAAACTGATGATCTCATATCCCAAATATCCCATTCTAAGCATGGCTAAGCATATGCATAATAACAAATGACATGATAAAATAAATCCCAACCCAAGCTACAAGGAAACAAGGTAATGCAATTCTAGGGAAACTTCCTAGCATGGGTTTCATGTTTCATTTGACAATGCAATAATTCTATCTAAACATCCTAGTATAGGATCAAAGTGGTCAAGGACACTTGCCTCCTTGCTGCTGCTCTTGGAATGGGTAGTCCTGATCTTGGAAAGGAAGAACTTGCTCTGGAGCAGGTTCTACATCATACCATCACGCATAGCAAAAGAAAAACAACAATCCATAAGACATAGTTCACACTTCCACTGCATACAAACCACACATTCATATCTATGAAAGTCATTCACCATTATATGTGTTGTGGTTACTCTATGTGTGTTGATTTGTGGCTTGCATGCACTTTTAATCATGTGTATATGATTCTTACTTTTATGTTCACATTTATACTTACCTACTGTATATGTACGAGTTTCCCATTTAAATAAATTCCTTATATTCAACTACTACACCTTTTTACTACCAAGTATGTATGAAAAGTATTTTTCTTCTCCATATGTGCCTTTAGAATTTCTACCAACCTTAAACTGAATTCTTTGGATTCTAGAAACTCCATTTATCATTTACTAGTTGCTATATTTTCAGATTTATTTTCCTATACATAAATGTGTTTTTGATTATGAAATTAGTAATACACATCATCTAACAGAATAGGTTATGGTCCTAAATAATTTAATAACATATTTTGACCTTTGCCTCTGATGTAAACTATTTCACAATTATTTTCCAATTTTCTAAAACTATTCATTGCTTAAAAATGTGTCCCTAAATGTGAATAATAAATTAGACAGATTCAATTCAGCCCAAAATAGGTTTTTATCTCACTCCAAAGTTTCCTAAATACTGAGAAAGCCTTTAATTAAATTTTGACAATATGTTTGTCCCACCTTTTAATTTTTAAACACTAGCAACATATTCAATTTCCTAAATTAAATACTAAACAGGGCTAAAAAGGTAAACTCACCCCATTACAGGGTCTATAATATTATTTTCAGAATTTCCAGGGGTCTAGCTACACTTATCAGAGGTGTTTTTCCTAAATTTCATTAAGTCCAGGGGCTAAAACTGATCTTTAAATGAATTTACATGATTTTCTGGAGTTCCAGGGGTTAGATCAGAAGTTTCCGGGGCTAGCTCTTATTTCCCGAGAACTCCAAGGGGTAGCACGTAAGAATTCCAGTCTTTATAACACGGGGCTCACGTGGACCGTCCGATTTTAAACCGACGGCCGAGATTATAACATCGAACCGGTACGCGGGGATTTAAACCCTACCGTGCGATTTAAAATAAACGGCGCACAAGCCGCCACGTCGCTCTGATCGAGCGCGGGCGGCGCTGCCGGCGGCGCACGGCGGCGGGAAGCGGCGATCTCGCCGGAAACTTTCGGATCTTCGGGAATTCTTCCTAGAACTGTGATTTTATGGCATAGATCGGTGGAGGGGAGGTCGGGGATCTCACCTCGGGGGTTTTCCTGAGCTCGGAGGTCCTGGAAGGTGATCGGCGACGAGGTCCGAGGCGAAACCACGGCGAAGCTCGTCGGCGCTGTGTTTACACCGCAAGACCGAGTTTTCTGCACCTGCAAGGTTCCCCGGAGGCGGTGGATCAAGACCAGCGAGTTAGATCGGAATTTCCGAGCTTAGATCAGCCAGAATTCGCCGGAGAAGTCTCGGTTCTCACCGGAGGAAAAATCGGCGATCGCATTGGAAAAACAGAACGAGGCCGCGATTTTTATAGACGGGGGAGGGCGGCGGGGTGGTTTAGATCAGTCCGCGTCACCTACGAACAGAATTCAGCGGGGATACGCCGAAATCCGGGTCGGTTTGGACGGGGTGAGAGAGAGTTCGGCCGAGCGCGGCGCTAGCGCGAGGAAGAAGAAGATGGCGGGCCCCACACGTCAGTGAGAAGAAAGCGGGGCGACGCGGCAGCGGGCTGGCGCGGGATCGGTGGGCCGGCTGGTGGGTTTCGGCCCACTGGCCGTTTTTTTTAGTTTTCCTTTTTCTTTTTCTATTTCTTTTCTGATGTGAGTTTAATTTGAATTCCAGTTTGAATTTGAATTTTTGCAAAACATGCAACATGTCCAAAAATTTTTAAATCCCCCTCTTAACATGATTTAGGGTTTTGAATCAAAATTTTGGGGTGTTACAGCTCTACCCCCCTTAAAAGAAATCTCGTCCTCGAGATTGGTGGTTCTAAGAAAACAATTCCGGAAATTGTGCCTTGAGCTCATCTTCCCGCTCCCAGGTGGCTTCCTCTTATTCTCATTTTCCAAGGCCTTTAGCTTCCTTTCTACCAAAAATGCTCTGTCCACCATCTTTTGGAAGCTTTCATACTCATTTGAGGACATTGCACACTGCATCTCTGCGGTAAGTCCTTCTACGAAACAATCTTGTTTCTGCTCATCAGTCTCTATGTCCCGTGGGGCATAACGGGATAGTTGGGTAAATTTAGTGAGGTATTCCCTCACCGTCATGTTTCCCTGCTGCAGTCCCAAAAACTCCTTCCTCTTGTTTTTAAGTTCACCTCTTGGGATGTAATGGTTGCGGAAGCTACGCTTGAACTCTTCCCAAGTGATGTTCTCAGGGTCATGATGGGCGGCCACATAGGCGGTCCACCAATCAGCAGCAGGTCCATGCAATTGATGAGAGGAAAACAGCACCCTCTCATACCCTTGGCACTGTATGATCCTCATCTTACTTTCAATGGTCTTCAGCCAATCATCTGCCTCCAGAGGTTCAGCAGCACTTGCAAACTTTGGAGGTTGAGTTCCTAGAAACTCACTCAACCTTGGTTGGCGTGGTGCAGCTTGTGGAGGTGGAATTTGATGCAAGTTGGCCACCACTTGAGTCAAGTTCTGGATGAGCTGATTCTGATTCTCCAGCATTTGGTGGAGGGGATCAAATCCTTCACGGCGACCACCCCGGTCCTGGCCTCCAGAAAGATGAGGGTTGCATGCCTCATCGTTGTTGTTGGCGGGGTTAGCAGCACGTCCTTTTCCTCTTCCAGCCATCTAGCAGAATCAACCAATGTTAATTTGAAAGCATTTAGTATCATCTTGCTACTTTCATTTGTTTGTACTTTGAAGTGTTGAGCCTTTGTTATACTTTTCTGAGGGTTCATTTCTCACACCAAAAATAAATGCAATATTATTTCATGTGGGTTCACACACCAAAGCAAAGCAATCTAAAGACGAGGCTGTGGACAATTGCTCATGGCTTCCACAACTCACGTCACACACTAAGCATTAACACACCATTAACTTAACTTAACGACTCGACTATGCGACATCTTGCTAGCTAAGGGAAGGATTCTACACTACTCGTTTTCTTGAGCAGGCTCCTCGGGATCTTCCTCATCATTTCGGCTTCCTTCTGACTCTGCTTTGGATGGGGAGGCTGTTGGTGGAGAAGTGCGACGACGCCTAATCGCCCGGCGATCTGGGGAGTCAGGAGTCCATGTATCATTCGCGGTGACACATAGTTCATTCCCATCTCCTCTTTCTCTCGCCCTTAAGCATGCTCGCAGCAATGCCTCCGTTTCCTTCAGGGTGTCCCAGACATCCTGAAGCTCTTGCTGACACTCCTGCAGTCGAGTGCTGAGCATAGCAGCATCCTCCAAGCACAAGTCCATGTGCTCATGGGAAGTCCCTTGCTGCACTGGCGGGTACTTGTATTCCGTGGTACCACTCTCACGCTAGAGGACATACATGTACTCAGTCCTGTCCAGGTGGCGACGATAGATGTGACTCTGGCAGATGATGGCCTCCCAGGTGACATCCTTCTCCGCATCGACCTTTGTCGCTCTACAAGCTGGAGAGCGGTGGATCTTAAGCAGCCGATTTTCATGTATAATCCTCATTTCTGAACTCCATTCTTCCCTCTTCTCATGGATGGTCCTGGTGGAGTTATAGTGGATGATTAGCTTGCCCGTATTGTCGGCGGCTTCGAGCATACGTCGAAGACGGCGCAACAAGCCTCCTACTGCCAATCCGTAGGAAAGGTACGTCACCGGACGGCTTTCCTCTCTTTCGGCAAGGGCAACTACGGGAACTCTCCCTCCTATGGACTTGCGAGCGGTGTGAATCATGCGAACCATCTAAAAACAAAAAGCATTTAAACTTAGGTTAGTTAAACTTATAAACAAAAATCCTATTTTGAATGAAAGTTGGGGTAAGATGAAGAAAGTGACTCATTAAATAACACTTTTCAACACACACCTTGTAAAAATAGTTTTTAAGAAAATAGGGCCCTTAAATACGTCCATTTCTACCTAGGTCCACGTTCCTACGGGCAACCTTGGTTCTGATACCACTTCTGTCACACCCGGTTTTTCCGAAGAAACAACCAAGTGAATATCACATGTATGCCAGGATCATTTTCTCATACATGTGATGACAAATAGTGAAGCATCATTTATTACAAGCCAGGTGTCGAATATAAATAGGTCTTACATCGCAAATGTCTCAATGGACAATAATACATTCATCACAAGTAAATAAACTAGCAGCGGAATATTATTCTTGAGGGCTCCGTCACAGGCGATGCCCGGGGGTCTCCATGAACCTAGAAACCTTCTTCGGGTCCAAAGCCTTGGTCATTATACACCACCGCATTATCTTGACCTGAGCGGCAATATAAACCAACAAAATATGCAAGGTTGAGTACCAATGGTACTCAGCAAGTGTGGGAAAATTATGTCATGCATGGCTATAACAAGGGGAGGTTGAACTCATGGTTAAAGCACTACGCAATTAATACCATCACCTTAGCTTATTAAGCACCTACATTACTACACAGGTGAAATGGTCCCAATCTCCCATCCCATCATCATAATGCAATAACCATAACATCATTTCCAATGTTAAGCTCCCCGCTTAACATCCACAACTTCCAAAATCATCAATCCTCTAATCATGAATAAGTCCAAGCCGCTCTTGACCGTGAGCACGGCTGTCATGACAGTTTTGACTCTGCAGAGTTTGTACCACTGTACCCACATGTAGTGATTTCATCCCCCGTTGCCGGGTGGAATAAAAGAACCTCCATTATGCCAGTGGCTACGAACCACATTCACACTTCCCAGGTGTGTAGCCAGGAGATCACTATGAAGCCTTTACAAAGGGATTCCCGACGAGCGTGGGCCCACTGAGGTTTCACCCCTAACAGCATACAAGAGGCTCCTACCCCGCTGCAGTGGCCCCCTCTTGAGCCTTGCGGTTCATATGGTAGTCCAGCTGACACCTATTCCCCGCACCATCCAACACACCCATACTACGCCGGGGATACACCTAATTAATTGGGCAAGCTGCCCCATCTCAGCATGTGGTTGTCACGGTAAAGCCAGGTTACATGCTCCATGAACCGGTCCTTAGGATCCAGGCAAGTGCTAAACACAAACCCAAGTCTCGTGCACCCAGCACACAACCAAAACATCCAACTTGCCTTGATCCCTACCTCTACATAACTCACAATATCTCATTCAAGAGTATGGTAAAATAAACTGATGATCTCATATCCTAAATATCCCATTCTAAGCATGGCTAAGCATATGCATAATAACAAATGACATGATAAAATAAATCCCAACCCAAGCTACAAGGAAACAAGGTAATGCAATTCTAGGGAAACTTCCTAGCATGGGTTTCATGTTTCATTTGACAATGCAATAATTCTATCTAAACATCCTAGTATAGGATGAAAGTGGTCAAGGACACTTGCCTCCTTCCTGCTGCTCTTGGAATGGGTAGTTCTGATCTTGGAAAGGAAGAACTTGCTCTGGAGCAGGTTCTACATCATACCATCACACATAGCAAAAGAAAAACAACAATCCATAAGACATAGTTCACACTTCCACTTCATACAAACCACACATTCATATCTATGAAAGTCATTCACCATTATATGTGTTGTGGTTACTCTATGTGTGTTGATTTGTGGCTTGCATGCACTTTTAATCATGTGTATATGATTCCTACTTTTATGTTCACATTTATACTTACCTACTGTATATGTACGAGTTTCCCATTTAAATAAATAACTTATATTCAACTACTACACCTTTTTACTACCAAGTATGTATGAAAAGTATTTTTCTTCTCCATATGTGCCTTTAGAATTTCTACCAACCTTAAACTGAATTCTTTGGATTCTAGAAACTCCATTTATCATTTACTAGTTGCTATATTTTCAGATTTATTTTCCTATACATAAATGTGTTTTTTATTATGAAATTAGTAATACACATCATCTAACAGAATAGGTTCTGGTCCTAAATAATTTAACAACATATTTTGACCTTTGCCTCTGATGTAAACTATTTCACAATTATTTTCCTATTTTCTAAAACTATTCATTGCTTAAAAATGTGTCCCTAAATGTGAATAATAAATTAGACAGATTCAATTCAGCCCAAAATATGTTTTTATCTCACTCCAAAGTTTCCTAAATACTGAGAAAGTCTTTAATTAAATTTTGACAATATGTTTGTCCCACCTTTTAATTTTTTAACACTAGCAACATCTTCAATTTCCTAAATTAAATACTAAACAGGGCTAAAAAGGTAAACTCACCCCATTACAGGGTCTATAATATTATTTTCAGAATTATCAGGGGTCTAGCTACACTTATCAGAGGTGTTTTTCGTAATTTTCATTAAGTCCAGGGGCTAAAACTGATCTTTAAATGAATTTACATGATTTTCTGGAGTTCCAGGGGTTAGATCAGAAGTTTCTGGGGCTAGCTCTTATTTCCTGAGAACCCCAGGGGGTAGCACGTAAGAATTCCAGTCTTTATAACGCGGGGCTGACGGGGACCGTCCGATTTTAAACCGACGGCCGAGATTATAACATCGAACCGGTACGCGGGGATTTAAACCCTACCGTGCGATTTAAAATAAACGGCGCACAAGCGGCCACGTCGCTCTGATCGAGCGCGGGCGGCGCTGCCGGCGGCGCACGGCGGCGGGAAGCGGCGATCTCACCGGAAACTTTCGGATCTTCGGGAATTCTTCCTAGAACTGTGATTTTATGGCATAGATCGGTGGAGGAGAGGTCGGGGATCTCACCTCGGGGGTTTTCCTGAGCTCGGAGGTCCTGGAAGGTGATCGGCGACGAGGTCCGAGGTGAAACCACGGCGAAGCTCGTCGGCGCTGTGTTTACACCGCAAGTCACCGAGTTTTCTGCACCTGCAAGGTTCCCCAGAGGCGGTGGATCAAGACCAGCGAGTTAGATCGGAATTTCCGAGCTTAGATCAGCCAGAATTCGCTGGAGAAGTCTCGGTTCTCACCAGAGGAAAAATCGGCGATCGCGTGGGAAAAACAGAACGAGGCCGGGGTTTTTATAGACGGGGGAGGGCAGCGGGGTGGTTTAGATCAGTCCGCGTCGCCTACGAACAGAATTCAGCGGGGATACGCCGAAATCCGAGTCGGTTTGGATTCGGGGTGAGAGAGAGTTCGGCCGAGCGCGGCGCGAGCGCGAGGAAGAAGAAGGTGGCGGGCCCCACACGTCAGTGAGAAGAAAGCGGGGCGCGCGCGGCTACGGGCTGGCGCGGGATCGGTGGGCCGGCTGGTGGGTTTCGGCCCACTGGCTGTTTTTTTTTAGTTTTCCTTTTTCTTTTTCTATTTCTTTTCTGATTTGAGTTTAATTTGAATTCCAGTTTGAATTTGAATTTTTGCAAAACATGCAACACGTCCAAAAATTTTTAAATCCCCCTCTTAACATGATTTAGGGTTTTGAATCAAAATTTTGGGGTGTTACAGCCCCGAGCCTTCCACGTAGCCAGTTTAGCGGCGGACCTCTCCCCACTTCGCAGGGATGAGCTCCGAACACGCAATGTGGCCAGCAGGCCGCGGTAAGTTGTCTTCGGCGCTCTCGGTGAACTGGATTCGGCTCTTATTGGCTATCTTTTTGACATTTTTCTCTGTTCCTACTTCTCTTAAAATATTTTCTCTTCATAAAACATGAATATATGCTGAAACCAGAAATGAGGGTGTTACAAATCTACCCCCCCCCCCCTTAAATTGAATCTCGCCCTCGAGATTCGTTAGTAGGGAATAGATGAGGAAATTCTGCTTTGATCTCTTCTTCACGCTCCCATGTGGCTTCAGCTTCGGTGTGATAGCTCCATTGCACTTTGTACCATCGAATTACCTTGTTCCTGGTGACCCTTTCTTTTACGTCCAAAATTCGGACAGAGTGCTCCGTATAGGTCAGGTCTTCTTGAATTTCAAGCTCTTCCATTGGTATTTGTTCCTCTGGTATTCTCAAGCACTTCTTGAGCTGGGATACATGAAACACGTCATGTACGTCGTAGAAATATGTTGGGAGCTCTAGTTGATAGGCTACATCTCCTCGCTTGTCCAAAATCTTAAATGGTCCGATGTAGCGAGGTGCTAGCTTGCCTTTGACGTTGAAACGTCATTGGCCTCGGATAGGTGATACCTTAAGGTATACGAAGTCTCCTACTTCGAAAGTTAACTTCCTTCGCCTATTGTCCGCATAGCCTTTCTGTCGTGACTGAGCAGCCTTTAAGTTTTCCCGTATCGTTTGGACTTGTTTTTCAGCTTCTTGTAGCACTTTGGGTCCAAACACTTGGTTTTCTCCGGTTTCGTTCCAAAACAGCGGTGTTCTACACAGTCTTCAGTATAATGCTTCGAAGGCGACATCTTCAAGCTAGCTTGATAGCTGTTGTTATAGGAGAATTCGGCGTACGATAAACTCCTATCCCAACTACGCCCACGTTTCAAGGCGCAAGCTCTCAACATGTCCTCCAAAATTTGGTTTGTCCTTTCGGTTTGCCCATCGGTTTGTGGGTGATAGGCGGAGCTAAAATCCAGTCGTGTACCCATGGCTTTCTGCAGCTTCCTCCAGAATCTAGAGGTAACCTGAGAACCTCAATCTGAGACTATCCTCTTCGGGACTCCATGACGGCACATGATCTGCTCCATGTACAACTCGGCTAATTGTGCAACGTTGTAATTGGCCCTTACAGGGAGAAAATGGGCGGTTTTCGTCAATCGGTCCACGACTACCCAGATGGAGTTATAACCCGATTGGGTACGTGGCAATATGACAATGGAATCCATACTGATGTCCTCCCACTTCCATTCTGGTACCTTCAAGGGTTGCAACAATCCAGCGGGTCTTTGATGTTCAACCTTCACCCGTTGGCATGTGTCGCATAGGGCAACGTATTCGGCTATGTCCCTTTTCATACCATCCCACCAATAACAAGTCTTCAAGTCCTTGTACATTTTGGTATTTCCGGGATGTATGGAATAGGTTGAATCATGTGCCTCCTTCAATATCATGTCGCGGAGGTGCTTCACGTTAGGCACACAAATCCTTTTTCCTAGCCAAAGCGTACCCTTCTCATCTTCTTTGAAATCCTTCTCTATTCCTTGTCGGATCCTTTCCTTGATCTCCTTGATCTCCTCATCCTTTGCTTGACCATCTCTTATCTCTTGCTCCAATGAAGAGTGGATCTCCATCATTTCCATGTTGTTCAAAAATCGGAGGTGCAACCGTTCGAACTCCTTACGTTGTTCGGGTGGTAGCTCCCGAACCGTGAGTTGGTGACATGCTCCCTCTCAGCTCAATGCATCAGCTACTACATTGGCCTTCCCAGGGTGGTAGTTGATTCTAACATCGTAATCCTTGATGAGTTCCAACCATCGATGTAGCCTCAAATTCAAGTCCGTTTGTGTAAATATGTACTTGAGGCTTTTATGATCCGTATAGATCTCACATCGATGACCAAGGATATAAGGTCTCCAAATCTTTAATGCAAGCACTACTGCTGCTAGCTCCAAGTCATGTGTAGGATAATTGAGCTTGTGCTTCTTTAATTGTCGTGAGGCATAGGCTACCACTTGTCCTTCTTGCATGAGAACACATCCGAGCCCCTTTCTGGATGCGTCACAATATATGTCCAAGCTCTTGCTTACGTCCGGCAATACCAGAACCGGCGCTGTGGTTAGCCTTTTCTTGAGCTCCTCAAAACTTTCTTGGCATGCTGGCATCCATCGAAAGGCTTTTCCCTTCGTTAGCAACTCCGTCATAGGCTTTGCTATCTTAGAGAAGTCTTTAATAAAGCGTCGGTAGTATCCAGCCATCCCAAGAAAACTCCGAATACCCCTCACGTTTTGCGGTTGGTCCCACTTCAGAAAATCTCTCACTTTTCCGGGATCAATCGATACCCCTTCTTAGGAGATAATGTGGCCTAGGACCGATATTTCCTTTAGCCAAAATTGACACTTGTTAAGCTTGGCATACAATCGATGCTCACGCATCTTCTGTAAGGTCAATTTCAAATGTTCTTCATGCTCCTCCTCACTTTTTGAATACACCATAATGTCGTCGATGAAAATCATGACGAACTTATCCAGGTACTCCATGAAAACCCTGTTCATGAGGTACATGAAATATGAGGGTGCATTTGTTAACACAAAACACATGACGGTGTATTCATGCGAACCATACCGTGTTTGAAAGGCAGTCTTGGGTATATCGGAGGGCTTAATCTTTGGCTGGAAATATCACCCGACCGAAGATCAATCTTGGAGAACACTCGGGCTCCTTTCATTTGGTCGAACAGGTCCTCTATATGGGGTAGAGGTTATTTGTTCTTGATTGTTACCTCGTTGAGAGACTATAGTCCACACACATCCTTTGGGTCCCATCCTTCTTGTCTACGAAGAGCACAGTTGCTCCCCATGGTGACGAGCTTGGACGTATAAAACCCTTCTCCAACTGCTCTTGAATTTGCTTCTTGAGTTCTACTAGCTCATTGACGGGCATCCTATAGGGTCTCTTGGCTATGGGTGCAGTTCTAGGTATCAAATCAATGGCATACTCAATGTCCCGATCAGGGGGCATACCTGGAAGCTCTTCTAGAAATACGTCCGGGAATTCTTGAACCACTAGAATGCTGTCCAATGTTGCTCCTTCAACGTCGTTCAAGATTGCCTTTTCGGTTGTTTGTTGGGCTGACTCAAACTCAACACGAATACTGTGCTCATTTGTCAACTGCACGCTCCTTTCAGCACATTGGATTAACCCGTTGTGCTTGCTTAACCAATCCATTCCGAGTATTATGTCAATCCCTTGGGAATCCAAGACAATAAGGTTGGCAAGGAAGTCTACCTCCCTTATTTTAAGGCTTACTTTCGGACATACTATATTAGTCCTCATCTCTCCACCGGGAGAATTAACTAACATAGCACATTTTAGGTATGATATGGGTAGATTATACTTGGCAACGTACTTGGATGATATGAAGGAATGTGATGCTCCAGAATCAAATAAGATGGTGGCTAGGTTGGAGTTGGCCATGAACATACCAATTACGATGTCCTCAGCCTGTTGTGCTTCCTCAGCAGAGACATGGTTCACGTTGCTGCGAGCATAGTTCTGTTGTCCACGCTTCCCTTGAGTGTCCCCTCCATTCGGTCGTGGGTTCTGTTTGGGCACGTTGCCTTGCTGTCCAGGGCCTCTCCTCGGGCACTGTTCGCGAAGTGTCCAATTTCCCCGCATGCAAAGTATGCCATGTTGCCTACGGCAGCAGGTACGTTGGGGCGGGTGTTTTGAACAGGAGCGCCCATGTTGGGTCGGGGCACAGGAGGCATGGGCGCACGAGGTGCTGGTGCAACGGGTCATTGCTGTGGTGTCTGACTAGAGCGGTATGCAGGAGTGGTCGATCCATACTGCGGTGCAGCCGGGGGCATGTACCGAGGTCGTACGTTGCTCCTTTGAGGCTGGTATGGCATCTTCCTCTTGCACTCTCGCTCGATCTCTCGTATCTTGCTTTCAACCACTATAGCCTTGTCAACCAGCTTCTGAAAAACTTGCGTAGTCATTGTTGAGGAGCTGAACCTGGATTGTTCATCCCTCTCATGAATAGGTATTGCTTCCTCTGGTCTGAGTTGACATCTTCGGGGGCATACCGGGACAGTTGTGTGAACTTGTTGAGGTACTCATTCACACTTCTTTGTCCTTGGCGGAGACCTTCGAACTCATGTCTCTTGAGCATCATTACACCAGCAGGGATGTAATGAGAACGGAAACTTTCCTTGAACTCAGTCCAAGTGATCGTCTCCGGGTCGACATGAGTGTTGCTTAGGGCCTCCCACCAGTTAGCGGTGGCTCCCCTAAGTTGGTGCGACGCAAAGAGGACCTTCTCTCGGTCGTTGCACTGCACTATGGCAAGCTTCTTCTCTATGGATTTCAACCAGTCGTCGGCCTCCATGGGGTCATTAGCTTGAGCAAAAGTGGGTGATCGAGTCCTCATGAACTCTTCCAACCTGTTATGAGCCGGTGGTGGTGGTGGCGGTGGTACCGGAACGGGGTTGTTGTTGTTGGCCTGCAACTGACCCATGGTTTGGATCATGGTTTGCATAAGTTGATTCTGCATGGCCATCAACCGTTCCAGGTGGTTTTCGCCAGCTCCGGGGTTAATAGGAACTTCCTCGTGACCATCCTCTTGGTTGTCACGGATGTTCCTTCAGCCGGCGTTTCCTCTCACCATCTGTGAGAGAGAACGCAATAGAATAGAATGTTAGAAGGTTAGGTAGTTTCCCTCAACTATATGCATCAAGGTGAGATGGACTATATAATTAGCCCATAGGGGGATGTGAACAAGTGCCGAAACATCTCACACCTCCTTCTACTTACATGTCGATATGGACAACGTTTTGAGACGTCCCACAACTCATTCTAAGCACACAATTACAAGCAATCATTGCAAGGGCTCACATAACTCCTATTCAAGGATGGCTTCCTATGTCAAGATAGTTTCAAGACCAATCTAAGCGTCCTAGGATGCTTCCTTGGGTCAGTGTGGCTTAACTACCAATCTGTGTCCATTACCAATCTGTGATTGTATCTAGGTGTGTAATCTACCCCTATCTGTGGTTTTTGATACCACTCTGTGTTTCCTATTTAGATGTGTAACCCACTGTCAACCGTGGCTCTATTATCAATCTATGATTTCTAGCTAGGCGTGTAACCTACTATCAACCCGTGGCTCTCATACCAATGTGTGACGCCCTCAATTCTGTGAAAAACCACGGAACCGAGAACTGATGCATATGTGTGCTAGGATGTTCATCACACATACACATATGTTCCACAAACTGAATTTCATAATATATATATCAACGAATAACAGAATTTATCACAATGTCTCAAGAGTCTTGGACTCATGCTCATAGCGGAAGCCTTTATTTCTATGCAGCGGAAGTCTTTATTCTAATGCGGAAGCAATTTAGCTAATGCGGAAGCAAATCTAAGCAGTAATGTCTTCATCTCTATCTCATCCCCACAGGCAAGGTTGAGAACAGATCACACGCCTTAATGCTCCACTTGGTCTTCATAGTAGTCTTCTCCTGCTGCTGATGATGAAATAATAATGCAAGTTTGAGTACAATGATGTACTCAGCAAGTGCGGGAAATTATGATATGAAGCTCACAACAAGGTAGGTATAAAAAGGCTCATTTGCAGAAAAGGAAAGTTACTTATCAAAAACACGATAAAACAGGAACTTATATTTAAGTGAATGTAATCCCAACATGTATTAAAATACCAATCGTACCTCTGTTAAGTTCATTACCTTTCCATGTCATAACCAGTCATCAATCAACCTCATTCTCATGAATACCTCCTCGTATTCGCTACCATCTCACGAATACCATCTCGTATTCGCTTCCATTTCATCTCATAAAACAACTTCGTCTCCCACCGAGACCAACCTTGTTGCCATGACTCAACAGTCATGCAACCATCTTATCACCCGGACTCAACAATCCCAAAACCAAACCATAACCAGTAACCATCCCAATAACCACATCCAATAACCATCCCAACTAATCGTGGCAGTTGGCCAAGCGCTCGTGACCGTAAGCTCGGCTATCATGATAGTTTTAAGAACTCTGCAGAGTTTGCACCTCTTTACCCACAAGTTTGTGATTTCATCACCCGTCGGCGACTGCAGAACCTCCATTATACCAGTACACAACCGTCGGTGTATGGCCAAGAGATCACAGAAAAGCTTTTACGAAGGGGCTACTAGATGTGTTGACTCACTAAGGTTTCACCGGCAGGCTAGAATCTCCAATTCTCCCACCCACAGGCCCCCTTATGTGCCATGCAGTTCCCAGGGAAGTTCTCACTCGACTCCCGTTCCCTGCGCCTGCCACAGTCCATATCACTCTAGCAACTTACCTAATTACTCGGCTAAGCCGCCCCCATACTTGGCCTTGTGGTGGCACTGTTATCCTGGCATGTGCATGCATGAACCGGTCCTTAGATCCACGGCAAGTAAACCACCATCTCATGCTACCTCATTCACAAACCCAGTCTTGCCTATATCTCCCTCCGATCCATGTCCATTGACAACATTGGTTTCTTATTGTCATTACGAGTGTAGTTAGCTAGACACATCTATCTCGCTTCCCAATCCCATGGACTCAGCGAAGCATAAAAGTAAAAACCATACCCGACTCATAAACATCCCTGGTGACAAGGGTGGTTTAACCAAAGCTAGTAAACTCCTATAAAAGGGTTTCACATCATGTTTGACTCAGCACAAAAACCTTTTTGCAAAACAAAACAGTTTTACCCAAAACATAGGATCAATATGGTCAAGGAGCACGTGCCTTGTTCTTGCGGTTCTGGTGGCTCTTGGATCTCGAAACCTTGTTGTTGTAGCTCGTCGTAAACAGCTCCCTGAGCTTGTCCTGCTATACAGGATCGCACACATACAAGATTTACAACAATCAATATAATGCACAAACTTTAACTAGATGGGATGATGCATATGCATGCTATCCCATGATCAGCTTTATTAGATCGGTCATGGCTTTATGATGAACAGGGGTGTTCGGATCAGATGTGGACGTGGCGATGACCTTGTCTTTAGATCAACCCGATCAACAAGTGATCTGTCCATGAGAAAGCTTCTGTTCGAAAGGGATCGAAGAACAGATGCAAGGAAAACACAACGATGTTGTAAGGTGGTATTGGGGACCTACCTTACGTTCTTCTCGATCTCGGGTCCTTCTCCGATCGTTGGCCTCTCTTCCGGCGATTTTCCTCGCTGAACTCCAGCGATGGCTTTTTTGGCGAGTTGGGGGCTAGGGCTCTAAGTCGTCGGCTCAGAAGTTGGAAAAGAAGTTGGTGGTTTTGGCCAGAGGTTTTGGGTTCTATTTATAATTGGGAAGAGAAGAGTCCTAATCTGATTGTATCCCGAATAAGAGTCCTATTCAGAACCTATTCTGTTTAGGTGATATGTCTTACTATTTTAATATTAAAGTTCACTCTTAGGCATAGAAAATAAATCTGAAAATATAGGAAAATAGGTATGCATAATTAGAAAATGTTAAATGAGGTCTCCAATTCCAAAAACTTCAAATTAAGATTTTGTAGAAGATCTGAAAACCTATTTGGAGTAGGAAATTTTCTTTCATGCAAATTTTGTGGATAAGAAGTGTATTAATTAAATATAGAGAATCTGTTCAAATTGGAAATTCATATATTTGGGGTTGGATCCTCTTGTATGTTGTTAGGGGTGAAACCTCAGTGGGCCCATGCTCATCGGAAATCCCTTTTTAAAGGCCTCGTAGTGATCTCCTGGCTACACACCTGGGAAGTGTGAACGTGGTTCGCAGCCACTGGCATAATGGAGGTTCTTTTAGTCCACCCGGCAACGGGGGATGAAATCACTACATGTGGTACAGTGGTGTAAACTCTGCAGAGTCAAAACTGTCATGACAGCCGTGCTCACGGTCAAGAGCGGCTTGGACTTATTCATGATTAGAGGATGATAAATTTGGAAGTTGAGGATGTTAAGCAGGGAGCTTAACATTGGAAATGATGTTATGGTTACTTGATTTTTGATGATGAGTTGGGAGATTGGGACCATTTCACCTATGTAGTAATGTAGGTGCTTAATAAGCTAAGGTGATAGCTACTAATTGCGTAGTGCTTTAACCATGAGTTCAACCTCTCCTTACTCTAGCCATGCATGACATAACTTTCCCCCACTTGCTGGGTACCAACGGTACTCAAGCTTGCTTTTCTGTTGGTTTAAATTGCTGCTCAGGTCAAGGGGATGACGTGGTGTTCAATGACCAAGACTTCGGACCCGAAGAAGGATTCTAGGTTCATGGAGTCCCCCGGGCAACACCTGTGATGGAGCCCACAAGATTTATATTCCGCTGCTGTTTTATTTACCTGTTTTGAACATATTATCGTCCATCGAGACATTATGCTATGTAATACTTATTTTATATTCGAACTCTTGGCTTGTAGTAAATGATGCTTCACTATTTGTCATCACATGTATGAGAAAATGATCCTGGCATACATGTGATATTCACTTGGTTGCTCTTTGGAGAAACCGGGTGTGACACCCACTGGCAGATTTACACCTTGCTACCCTCAACCCACTTCTATTTACAGTTGGGTAAGCCTCGGCACCCAGATTAACCAATTACATCGGTTTCCTGGTTCACATATGCCAATATACATCCGGTACTGTTCGATACTTGTCCAGCAGTGCCGCACACGGCTCGGTCCCCAACCGACGCCAAATGGGCTACGCGCGTGAGACCTCTGCTCACTGCATCCTATCCCCCCCTGCTGTGTCTCATTTTCATAACTTAATCCATTTTCTACCTCTTCTCATTCCGTTTGATAAATACTATCTCGCGAGTAGCATCCAACCACTCGACTTCTACCGAGAGCCTAAGAACATTAGCGCGACATTCTCTACTCGTCGAGTTTGTACACTACCCAACCCTTCATAGGATTCAAAAGGTTATGCAAGTGGGGTTTCAATCACTCTAACTCCAATGCAAGCATTCACCCTAAACATAAGTGATACAAATAAAGAATTTGTAAAAGTACTTAAATGCAAACCGGGGCTTGCCTGGTTGCGAGTTAAATGGAAAGTCAACTTCTGGTGGGAGGACGTCCGAGGGCTCCGGTGCGTCCTCAACTTCGGTCACTAAGTGAAATGTAGCAAAATATATGTATAAGTATTAAGGACTTATAAGAATTGAACTTCTATTCATAGCTACTGCTATTTATGTTCCTTAATTGGCTTTGGAATTTTTACAGTGGATACTAGACTCTCTAAGGATGATCTGAGCAAAATTTCGAGAATTTTCATTGCACCTTGTGGTCTCCAAAATTCCCACAAATACAAGGCTTCTCTGAATTTTGAACCCAGATCTGGAGTTTTTACATGGCTAACAGTGGAATATCTGATTAGGGTAAGTCTCCATGGTTCTAACAAAATTTGTTTCACCATTTGTGGAGCTACCAACAGAGAGATATGAATTTTTGAAGTTGGATAAGAGTTCTGAAAAGTTTCTGTTCAAATTTGAATTTTCAAATAAAGGCTGAACTTTGGAAGGCAATTTAGTCTAGCAAATAAACTCCAATGAAGCTCAATTTTTTACTGGAGATCAGTAATATCATAATAAACCTCCTAGCCAAATTTGAAGAAATTCCATAACAGGGATCTTCTGGAATTAATTCCCAAAATTTAAATTTGATGAATTTTGGAGAAATTTACAGAGATCCTCAGATCAACTTCTTTGCATTTCTGCAAAGTACTGACTGATAGGAATCCAGCAAAATTTGTTTCACAAATTTTGGACATTCCTACTGAGACTTATGGTCCTTTGAAGTTTGCACTAAATCTGGAAATTGAAGAAATGTTTAAATCCTGGCTGTGGGCTCCACCAGTGGCGCTATCCACTCAGATGATGGCAACACTGAGGCCACATGGTTATTTCACACGCAGCTGCACCCGATCTGGTGCCACAGGCCGATCCCCGAGCGGTACAGAGGCTGACCGGTGGGACCCGGCCCTCCTTCTTCTTCCTCACGCTGCCCGCAGCTCCTGCGGTGGCGCACGCCGGTGAGGCTTGCCGGGACGGGGTTCCCATGGTCCAAACTTCCCCCAAACTCACCACCTGTGAGTTCTACACCATGCCGAACACGATGGCGGGGTCGGGAGTGGATGAAAACGGCCGGAACGGTGGTCGCACCGGCGATCATGTCGAACCTCACTTCGGCGACCTCGTTCTCACTCGACCGTAGGTCTTTCGGGCTAGGGTTTGCTCTAAAAGCACCAGTGTCACCTGGACAACGTCGAGCCCTAGCCCACTCTCCATGAAAACCACCGGAGAAGGGACCTCACCGGTGACCCAAGCCCGCGAAACGACGGCGGCGACAAAAACTCGAAGAACTTCACCAGTCCTTGATGGTTTCTAGCGTCGTTTGAGCGAGGAGGACCGTAGGGATCTAGCAAAGCTTCTCCTAGACCAGAATGAGCTCTAGCTACTGCTGCGCGACAAATTTGATCATAGACCGAACGGAGCCGCTATGAACTAGGGTTTGGTAAAACCCAAAATTCTCACTACCTGATTGATCAATTGTCATGAGGCTTTCGGCAACACGATCTACGGACAACAACACACCTTTCTTATGTAGGGAAGGAGTGGTGAAACCAGCCGTAGCGTGCTGTCCACGGTGAACCGCGCGTGGTTCCGCCGGGCACCTCCGAACGTCGGCGCCAAGTGTTGGTTTGTACGTAGCACGAGCTAGGAAACTTAGGTGGGAGAACGGTGGATGCTGGAGCACACACTTGCGCTTCTTTTTGCTGCTTGGAGCTCGATCATGCGAGCTCGGGCGAGTGTATGCGTATGAGGAACAGAAACGACGCCGGGCAGTTTCCTTGCGGGAGAAAACGGAGAAGCGGTGAGCGTGCGAGGGAGCAAAAGAAAGTTTCGGTGCTAGAGCTGGGGGTGCGGAGATGATCACGCAGCTGAGAAGAAGGAGCTGGCGTGGTGCCGTCCTCAGGAGAGAGTCGTGCCAGGACCTGGCGGCGCCTCGGCGACCGGCTGAAGCAAAACAGAGACGGTAGCTCTGTTGTGAGTCTGACTACTGGGCCCCACCTCCCCCTCTTTCAATCAAATTTTTCTCTGATATTTTTACCTCAGCTACTCAGAATTAAAGTCCATACTTCCACCCAAAGTCATGGTTTAAACTTTCTGAATTCAAATCGTTTGAATTCTGGTGTGAAGTTTGAATTGTGTTTGGTCATTTCAATTTGAAATAGAATTTGAATTCTCCTTTTTGCCTTGCTCCAAAAACATAGAAAACCAAGTCCAAAGTTTCTGATTTTTGGCATGGCTGCTAATTCAAATGTGGAGAACACATTTGTGCAACCAAATTTTCAAATTGAGGAAATTAGAATTTGAAACTGAATTTGACGCTTCTCCTTTTAATCCCAAACAAATATTGAAACTCCTCCAAATGAGATGAAATTTGGAAGGTTGAATATTTGAAATATGAAGACCCATGTTATGAATTTAGATCACCATGTTTGGATGTTTTGGGAAGTTTGAACCCTCACTTTGAACTTACACCGTTATAATTCAAAGTTTTAATTCCTCTCATTTTTCCTAAGTGTACATGAGCTGAAAATTCTTGCTACCACTTTTGGGGGATTTGACAACCACTCGGTTAGAGAAAGCAAATGGAACACATGTCAAGAAAAATGAGACCAAGCAGAGAGTAAGGGCAGCAGGACTTTGGGGCCTCGGTGCCATAGCTCCACTTGTGTTGATTGAGGACCAAGCCGTGTGCGGGCCTGTTGAACAAGCTAGAACAGTACCGAAGACCTACCAGATATATGGGAACCGGGAAACCGATGTAATTCGGGTAGCTGGGTGTTGAGGCATTGCTTGTCGTCCAGAGGATAGGTTGATATCTTGAGGTGTAGATCGGCTGGCGGCACAGCGGATGCACGCGCAGAGACCTCTTGCTCGGGATGATAGGACCGGTTCAACATCTGGCTGATGGATGAAAGGTGGTTGCGTACGACGTCCATGATGGTTGCTTTAGGCAACATCGAGTACGGGCATACGTGACAGGTTATTCGGGTAACCCTGCAGGTGTAAATCGATAAAATCGCCATTCCTTGCTATCATTGAGTATCACTTGTTCACCGTACCGTGACGTAGAAAGAACAGGATAGTTCCATGTTGAAATGTTGCTGATTGAAAGATGGACTTTGATTGATAATGATTTGCTGTAGTTTAGAGCTAATTAAAGTTACTTTCAACCTTAGGCAAAGCACATGAGAGAAATGTGTTTCTTGATTGATTGTGGCTCTCTTACGTGTCTTGGCATGAGGTTTTCCCCACACCTGCTGCTAAAACTTGAAAGTAAGATCAAACTAAATAGGCGTGTCTTTTGCAACTTACCTTCTTATTTCAGATTGCAATTCTAGTATGTAGAGTTACATGTTTAGGTGAGACGGGTCAGGCTTGCTGAGCCTATGTACTCACGCTTGCTATATGAGTGGTTTTGCAGGTTAACATCGGTGCTTATGAGGAGGTTGTCCGGTGAGACTCGGAGACTTCCAAGTTGTTTTACACATGGATAACCCTGCCGCTGCCGTATGACTTCATGTTGCTAGCGAGGAGAGTCCGCGAGCTGGACACCTTCTAGAGTGCTTAGTAGATATGAAACGTGAGAATAATTAGTCTTCCGCTGTAGTTATTTGTGTAAATATTTACAAAGAACATTTGTAAGCTTCCGCTTTTAATTTATGTAATACATGTTTCCTTATATGTGTGCTGTTGGGTGTCGCATATCACGGCACCACCGAATGTGATTCCCTGGCAAGTGGCATGACCCTGTGATCAGGTCAGGGCTCTGTCAGCGTGGTATCAGAGCCGCATTGGTAATAGCACACGGAATAAGGATCGTATTACGACAAAAATTTAGGATACGCTGAGAATACGGTACTAGGCCCACATACGGACTACTATATGAGCTTAATATGAAGGTGGCAACCTAACTTATGTGTTATGTCGGAAAATCATGCATCTCGGGACTTCATATGTCCTGGGGGTGCATGTAAGCACTGTCCACCAGTGCGCACAAGCTAATGGGTGGAGCCTCACGGGTGGCAGGTAACACGGCCAGCTTTAGTATCCTCTACGACGCTTCATGTCGTTTGGGGTATTCGAGCAACGCCCTTCCCTAGCGTGCTATGGGCATGTATGGGAGACCCCGTCACATGGTTAGTAACGTGAACACGTAGCTCAAGGCGTGTTTGGCTTGAGAACACCTGTGCGAGTGATGATGGACGGGTGTATGGAACTGTATTGGGACCGGGTTCGGTGTGCAGCCGGACCTGATGATTGTGTGAAACTTATGCAGGTGCTAACCACGAAACTGTAGTCCGAGTAGAACATGTTTGCGAGTGATCGTCTTAGTGCCACCAAAAGATACGTATATGCCGGTGTAAGCCGGTTAGGATTTTATTTTGCGAGGCAACGTAGTACCGTCATATGTCTTACGGTGCATCGCCACCGTACTACACTTTATAACTTCTTTCCTATGAAGAAATGACTCATGAACTAAGTTTCAACTAAAAATGAAGTTGTAAAACACATATTAGTTATTGAGCTCTTCATTTGAACTAAGCTTCAAAGGGGAGAATTGATAGGCTTCTATGTTTCTCAAAAACAGAGTGCTCTGTTCTGGCAGAAATTTTTTCTGGACTTCGACAGAGCATAACTCTGAGTAGAATTATCCAATGGAGGCGTATGATACAGTTATAGAAAATTTCTTAAGTTGTCTACCACTTCTTTGTATACCTCCAGAGCAAAATCACACGCCAAATTGGTTGAATGTCCAGTTGAATGCAGACTGTTCTGAAAACAGTACAGATGCAAACCTCTCCGGATGTTTCTGTATAGTACTTATAACTTTCTGTAAAAAATTCCTAAGGAGCCTATGATACACCGTTGGAAAGGTTATGAAATGTGCAACATTGTTGTTGTTCAAAGCTTTCTCAGATTCTTATTGCATTTGCATATACAACTGTGATAAAACCAGCCACATACAAAGGAGATGCTGGCAAATTTTATCCAGGAATTCTGTCAACTTTGGAAAAATCATAACTCTTGATCCAAAAATGATCTGGAGGCATATGAATACTCGTTGGAAATATATTGAAGTTAACTTTAACTTTGGTATTCAACTTGAGCTATTAAAATGCTTTTAATGGGATCAAAGTCTAGATTTAGTGCATCAAGGTCTGTTTTGGACAGAGAAGAAGAAAATGAGTGATGTTGTGCAGGCTAGCACAAGTTATGTGCCCCAAAAGTACCATTTGGTGTTCTGAACCCCATTCGGTGAAATGGAGGCCCATGTATGATTAACTCCTCAGCAGGTTATTGCTGGTCATGTACCACAACTTGCACCACCTCCACAGTAGCAGCATCACACGGTGGTTTGTGCTCCACCGCTGCAGCTATATGTATCTAGCTTCCAACCACAAGTTAGTGAAGAACCGGAGAGACATCCGTGCTCCACTTGTGGTCGGATGGGCCATTATTCTAGGTATTGTCTGGAGGAAATTCAAGGCTGCGGGTCATCATACTTTCAACGTTAAGACCCGTACATATATCTGCAGAAAAAGAGGGCAGACAAGGGGCAACATTCACTACACAGTGAGTGATGATGTTCCGGAAGGAGAAGCTGTGTTAGCAGAGATGGTTTCTCTGAATAAGCTACCGGTATTAATTCTCTTCAACTCCGGTGCCACACCTAGCTTTATTAATCTTTTGTGGCTCAGCATCAGCTCCAAATCACTTTTACAAAGAGCCAACACCTCATATCTTTTCATGGAGCATCATTACAGCAAGTGATGAGGTTTTCCAAGCACCTCTTTGTTTGGGGGTTAGACTATAACCCACGACCCTCATTATTCTAGTGGATCTGAAGATCAACATTATTTCGGGGATGTCGTGGTTGAATTACCATAATGCGGTTCTCAACATTAGTTCTCGAACCGTTAAGATCAAACTCCCAACGGCACGGTCTTCATACATTATTTATGTGCACCAGTTAGGAACAGATTGCAATATTGAACCACTCAGAAACTTTTAAAATAGAGTACAGTCCGGTGGTACGTGGATTTCAGGATGTGCCGTCGTGGTTTGTAACACGAAGTGTGTTCTCTAGGACTCTTCATGTCCTATGAGGCATAAGAAAGCACTATTCCACCGGTGTGCTTTATTGCAAAGGTGTGGAGCCCCCGTCGGGGGGTGAATAGGAATGATTAGAGACAAGAACATATATTCATATTTCATACACATAGCTGGTGGAAGGTTGTATGGTATAGCAAAAACCGGCCCACATGATTACAATGTAGAAGATGTGTTGAATGGCGTGAAACCATCGGTGGCCAATCCAATGCAAACATTTCTAGAATCTTTGGAAAAATATTGATCAAAAGAGTCCAACGCCTTCCAAGCCTGAGCATCAGATGGGTTTGTCATTACCCCTTTTTTTTGCGCACACCTTCCTTATGCCACTGCATGTGTCTCGCAGTTGATTTTGATAGAAACAACCGTTTCAGCCTAGGTGCAAGAGGCATATAACGAAGTTGTTTCACTACCACTTTTGTCTTCACCAATTCACCGTCCTCATTTGTGGCCTCAATGTATCGAGATTCTTTACAAACTGAGCATTGTGTCAGATTTGCATTTCGCTTCCACAAAAGCATACAGTTCTTAGGACAACAATCAATCTTTTTGTACTTCATCCCACGACAACTTATGATTCATCAGAAGAATGTCTGATATTAAATCCAAGAGATCATCGTAGCACTTGTTCGACAAATTGTACTTTGATTTTATAGACATGAGAAGAGTAACGGTTGAAAGGACGGACACTTTAGTGTGCTGATGCAATTGTTCATGTAATGCGGAGAGAATTCTATAGAACTCTTGAACTTCGAGTCCAGGAATTTCCGCAGATGTACCTTCACCACAATCACGATGTAGTGCTTCAACCATGTCTTCCATTCTGTCTATGTTATCAGCATCTACTTCATCAACATCAACATTACTATGGTATAACTCACCATGCTCATACCATGTTTCATAACCTGGCATAAAACCAAATCGACAAAGATCTCGTTCCATGTCAAACTTCTCCTTGCATAAAAAGTTACGACACTTGTTGCACGGACACTTCACAAAACGGTTGGTCGATAAAGAAAAAGCCTAACTGATAAACGCCTTAGTATTGATAGCCCATTGATCCGAAGGCGCAGCATTCTTCCGCCAACCATCATACATCCATCGCCTATCATCGTCCATTTTCTAGACTATACAATATAAGAACATAAGAATTTTGCAAGAACAAATTATTATTTAATTACGTTCACTTTACATCTATTGGAAGGGATAGGTCCTAAACCCACCTAAAAGTGACAGAGAGGAGCGTGCTTATAACGAGACACAGAGTCCGGATTCAGACAAAATTTTGGCAGCATAACCCCGTTGTTCTCCAACTGCACGCCCGATAATGGTGCAGCCGAAAACGTTAGGGTTACCCCGTCGAAATTTCGTCCGAATCCATACCCCGTGTATCGTCATAAGCACGCTCCCTCGGTCACTCCCAGGCTGTCCAGAAAGGGACAATTCTGAACCTACATGCCTCACATGCGTAACGCGTGTGAGACGGGCCGGTCCGAAACGGGTGACGCATATTTATAATTTACGTGAATCTTACTTTTTGAAGTGATTTACGAGAGAGAGGTAAGAACGAGAGACAGTAGGTAAGAACGAGAAAGAGACAGTGAAGTGGACCAGCCATTCTAAGTTATGGTCTATCGGGTCCCGCCAGTGATTTCGTACGAGCCAGATTCGCTGCTATGGGCTTCTGGAATGAAACCGCGAAGAAAATGGTTCCCAGGGTTCTCGACGGTGCTATACTTTACTAAAGCGCAGCAATGGAGAAATATGACTTTTAAACGGCTCAACTGTCAGGCCATAAATGGGTTGTGCCGGGCTGAGCTGGCCCGAAGCCCGTTTATTTACATATTGCTATAATAAACTTTCTCTACAACACACATTAACCATGCAACACTTTACATGCACGGTGGATATGGTACATGCACGATCATAATAGGCATTAAACAAAAGCACAGCACATAAATTAAAGCATGCACATTAATTAGGGTTATGAATAATGAAACAGTATTATAACATTATCTTCAAACCAGTAAGGAAACTACGAAGAATTAGGGTCATAGGTTTTAGCTTGAGCTTATGAGTAATTCATCGATACCCTGACACACAGGGTGCAAGGCATTCTACACATTCGGCTAAATGCAAATATCAAAGGTAAATGCATGGGAAGGGGTTGCCCCGGGCTTGGTTGGAGCCGAGCGACGGGAAGGGCGGCGGCAAGCCTGCGGCTGCTCTGACCTGACCAATGCAGCGGCCGAGGAAAAAACCCATGAAAATATTTCTACGACAATAAAATGTCAAGCAAGTTTTGTTTACATGCTAGTAAATTGTCAATGAACTAACAATCTCTCTCGAATCTAATTAACTACCTAATCGACAACAATGTCATCTTTAGATATCACATTAGCCAAAATGGAAGAATAAAGATGCACTTTTTATCATCTATGCTAAAACCAAAACAAAGATCATTACCACACGGGTTGCATTCTATTTCCACAATCATAAAACTTTGATTAACCACTACAAGTCATACGTACTTAGCAGCAGAGGTTGAGGTGAGCTCGGAGTAGAGGCGCCCGGTGCAGGTTGGCAGAAGGGGCGACGGAAACGGTGTGGTGCAGCAGCTTTGGCGATGACGAGTGGGTACGGCACGGCAGTCAGAGCACCCTCGGTGCTGTAGCACGGCGGCAGCGGCAGGGCAGCGTCGGCCGGACTGCGTGGCGGCGAGCTCGGGCTGCAGCCGGGTTGCCACTGAATCGAGCGCCGCACAAGACAGGCGGCGCAGTGGCCGGGCGCCGCCGTGGGCGGCGCGCTCAGGCCGGGAGGCGTGGTGGCCGGTGACGGCGAGGAAAGGCAGCGAGGATGGGTGGCACGGTGGCCAGTGGCGGCCAGCGGCGAGGTCGGCCGGCGCGCGAACGGCAAGGTCGGGCGGCGCGCGCAGGTTCTACAGCGCGTGGATCGGGCAACGGCGGCGACGTAATGAAGTCGGGAGCTCGCGGCCCAACCTTAATCGCATTTATTTTCGTGTGCCACGAAAACCCACGAAAGTAACCCCTCTAGTTTCGTGAGCCAGAGTGGAAACCCATGAAAAACTTCTTTATTTTCATGAGACACAGAAACCCACGAAATTACTGCACCTATTTTCGTGTGCCGCCGCCTTAACCCACGAAATTAAGTGTGAGCCACCGACAACCGCTGCGGTAAACGCCTATATTTTTGTGTGCCGGCGCTGTAGCCCACGAAATTATGTCGGAATTGCATTTATTTTCGTGAGCATCCGTCACCCACAACATTTTATGTCGGTATTTTCGTGAGTCAGCGGAAGAACCCACGAAATTAGAGTTATTGTTGTGTGTTTAGATCTGGGCGCACGAAATTACAAGTCTGTTTTCGTGTGCCACCGCTGTAACCCACAAAATTAAGTGTGAGCCACCGACACCCGCTGCGGTGAATGCCTATATTTTCGTGTGCCTGGTGCTGTAACCCAGAAAATTACATCAGTCACGTTTATTTTCATGAGCTTCGGTCACCCACGACATTTTATGTCTGTATTTTCGTGAGCTATCAGAAGAACCCACGAAATTAAAGTTATTGTCGTGTGTTTAGTTCCGGGAACACGAAATTACAACTTATTTCTGTGTGCTTCAGTCATGGCACACGAAATTAGACTTTATTTTCGTGAGCCTTGTGCAAAACCCACGAAATTAGACTTTATTTTTGTTGGCTGTCCTTTAGCCCACGATAATAGGTTTAATTTCGTGAGGGCCAATGAAATTAAAACCGGCACACGAAAATATTTTGTTTTCTTGCAGTGGACCCGGGGGCCCCCGAGTCCCGGACCTCAATAAGAGGACGTACCGGACACCCCGGGAGGGTCCAAACCATCCAGCGTCCAGTCTACTTCATCAGCGAGGTCCTCCATGATGCCAAGACAAGATATCTGGAGGTGCACAAGCTGCTCTACACAGTCCTCGTTATATCAAGGAAGCTGCGCCACTACTTCCAAGCTCACAAGATCTCAGTGGTCACCTCATACCCACTGAGAACCGTTGTCCACAGCCCAAATGCAACTGGTAACATAACCAAATGGGTTGCGGAGCTTGCAAAGTTTGAGCTGGACTTCATACCGTGCCATGCGGTGAAGAGTCAGGCGCTAGCTGGCTTCATGGCAGAGTGGACACCACCACTGTGCCACCCAGGGGGCCAAGACATCGGTGAACCAGAGCCCAGAGCTCCGGTCTTCACTAGGCCTCACTGTACTCTCTTCTTTGTTGGCTCCCCACGTAAGCAAGGTGCCGGAGCGGGGGTGCTGCTCCTCACCCCAACTGGGGAACAGTTCAAGTACATGGTGCGATTTGACTTCAAGGCAACCAACAACATGGCGGTGTATGAGGCTATCATCTTCGGGTTAAAAGACCGCACTGTCCCTCAGCGTCCAGCTGTTGTTGGTCAAAGGTGATTCCCAGCTGATCATCAAGTAAGTCAAGGGAGAGTGCTGCTGCAACGACCCTCAACTTGCAGCCTATCTCCTCCATGTACAGAAGTTGGAGAAGGACTTCTTATCCTTGGACTTGCGCCATGTCCCCCACGCCAACAACACAATAGCCGACACCTGTCATCGAAGGCCTCCACTTGCGCTCCGGTGCCTGAGGGGGTCATCAAAATGAAGTTGCTGCGACTTACCGCCTGGCCGGCCAAACCAGGCGAAGGGGGCGAGATCAGCACATCGAAGCTGGCGATCCCGGCGGCCCTGCTACTATGGTGCCCGCCAAGGATTGTAAGCATCACCGGGGGCTCCGTGCAGTAAAAGCCCAAGAATGGACTTGCTAAAATGTTCATCACATCACCACACCGCAGCTCATTTGGTTTGTAGCTCATGAACATTTGTGAAGAGCAAGTAAACACAATCAAGAGGATGATTAGAGGAAAACCCGTAACTCCAAAAAAATAGGATCTCACACACATAAACATGAGAGGATGAGTTCACTATTTGGTCCTAAATACTTTTAGGAATGCTCATGCCAAGTTTCATGCAAATCCAAACTCTTTGGAGCCACTTTTGGAGACATTTGTAAAAAGGGCTATTTGAATGCAAATTCAAATTTCAGCTAGTTTTCATCACTTGAATTCAAAAGTTGACTTCATATTCAAACTCAGCACATTTTTCTGAGTTAGTCCACCAATTTTCATCCTCATTGGAGTTCATCTTGTCGGGAGCTAAATTTGCATTAATTCAAAACTGAATTTGAATTTCAAATTCAAATGTGAAGCAAATTTAGCCAAACCAATTTCAATTTGGTGAATTCAAATTTACTCACTGACTTGTTGGCTAAGTTACCATCTAAGTGTGAGTAGATAGGATATTTGCAGCTAGAAATAGAAAAGAAGTAGAGGGGGGAGTGAGGGGCCCACAGGTCAGTGGGAGAACTAATTCACACCGGAGCAAGTCTCTGTTTATCACTGAGCCGGCCGTGCGCAGCACGCCACCGGGGAAAACACTGATGCCACCTCCCGAGCAGCCCTGGGCGCGGTGAGCTTCGACGTTATCGACAAACAGCGATATTTTCACCTCACAAACCGACTCTCTGTTGCTGCTCTGCCCGTTCCCGAGCTCCTCGACAAAAGCGCGGCCGCACGCTTGACAACCTTCGGGTCTCCGGCATCCGGACGTCTCCGAGGTTGGCACGCTGAGCTGAACTCACCCTGAGCTTCGCCGAAGCCTCCTCGACGTGGTCGACGCAACATCCCGACGCCAAAACCTCGGTAAACCCGACCACGAGCTCCATGTTTCTCTTGAGCGCCGTGTAAAGCCGCCTCCACCAAAACTCATCGTCCGGCCGCTAGGGTCGATCTTACGCTGAGTTTAGCACGCCCAAAGGTTCGCCTAGGAGTGCACTTCCTTTCCCGCAACCTCGGCCGCATGCCATAGGGTGTGCTCGCCGGAATTCCAATTCTTGCCGATAGCATGTGATATAGCCCGTGTCCGTCTAAATCAAAAATTCGGGCTAACCGGTCAAGCAATCGTTCCCCAACTTAGACAGCCATATAGAACCGTCCGTGCGAATCCGTACGATCCAGAATCACGGAAAACCAGCGAGAAACCACTGAGTTCCTTGGGTTTTTCGTTCTCCATCGGATTTAGGCCTAGGTCGCACAGTGAAGTCCTGTTTGCCACCACTTTGACCAAGATCAGTGGCTGGGTCGTTGCTCCGTTGGTCATGGCGATGCTGTAGGAGCCAACAGAGGAGGTTTTGAGGCACTACAGTGCCATACCGACCTCGCCGATCTCGCCATGTTGACTGTTGCCGTCGCACGACCATTTCCGGTGATCGCCGGATGGCTACAAGGTCAGCTACTGGTTCCCCGAGAAATTTTCTGCAGGGGCGGCAAGTTTGGTCGAGTTCTGGTCACGGGAACCCTCTCACGGCGACTACTCCGGCGAGGGGGGCGGTGGGGAGCCGCGGGAGCGCGAGGAAGACGAAGCCCCGCGGCCCCACGTATCGGCCTCTGTTAAAACCGTGCCGGATCGACTGTGACACTGGGATCTCGTGTGACTACATGTGAGATTCAGCCGATCCCCGTGTGGTTTCGCTGTAGAACTGACACGTAGCCCTGGGACCCACCAGCCGGTTTAAACTTTTCTTAGAATTTCAGAATTTGGTTCAAACTTCAACTAGCTATAACTTTGGCTAGGAAGCTCCAAATTTAGTGAACCAAATTTTGTTGGATTCAGCTCTTCAAGTACTATTTAACAAAACAAGTTTCAGCCTATGAACCTTATTCTTTTTCCAGAATTAATTCCCAAAATTTAAACTGTTGGGAATTTTATCTGGAGAGTTATTTTAGGGAAAATTCTGAAATTTGGCTAGGATGTTCATTTGAAAATCCTTGACTCACAGGAAAAATTTCAGATCCATCCAAGTTCATTTATTCCCCCTAATTGTGTGATTAAGTGCACTGCCCTGAGAAAATGGAAAAATATACAGAAACATTTTTCAGATTTTCTAAAATCTTAGTTACGGCATAACTTCCTCTAGAATTCTTCAAATGGTATGAAACCACTTCCATTAGAACCATCTAGAAATCTAGTTTCCACAAAGTAATGGTTTGAGCCATGAAAAAAATCCTGGAAATTCTTAGAAGCTCTAGTAATTAATAAATAGGCTTTTATTTGTACAGAGCTCAATTGAACTTTGTTTCAGATGAAACTTGGTCGAATCTCAGGGTAGAACCTTACCAAGCCACTGTAAAATTTTCAGAGCCAAAAAAGATGTCTAGATAGAGTTATAGTCTTTACATATTCAATTTAACACATTGCATTTAAATTGACATATAGTACATTGCTTATGTGCAGTCGCTGAAGGCGAGGAATCCCCAGAAGTGCTGGATTTTCTCCTTCCGGACGAGACACTAACTTCTGACCCGCAGCAACAAGGCAGGCCCCGGTTTGCATTAACATGTTTTATAAAGTTTTGTTTTATGTATACTTAGCATGAGGTATGTTTGTGCATTAGGTGTAGAATTGATGAAACCCAAGTGCATAGCCAGATTATTTCCACAAGAGTGAGGGTAGTGTCTAAGTCCTCGAGTATTCAGGCTGTGCTTAATGTTCATAGCACTTCGGTACAAGTCGAGTAGTTAGAATCTACTCGGGAGTATAGGCTTTGGGACACACGGGGTTGGTTTGAGTGATGTGAGATCACTTTAGTAAGAAAATGAGACTAGGCAGGGGCTAGGGCGCAGCAAGAGGAAGTCTTGTTGGCGCTGCCCTGTCCGTGTCGATTGAGGACCAATCCGTGTGCGGCCCTGCTGAACAAGTATTGAACGTACCAAAGGCATATCGGATATATGGGCCCAGATAAACTGATGTAACCTATACCTCCGGGCGTCAAGGCATAACGCACCGATTTATAGGTGTAGGTTGAGGGCAGCAAGGTGGAAATCCGCTAACGGGAATACAGAGATGCTCCGTGTAGGGAACCTCCTGTCCATTTGGGTGTAACCGGTTCGACGTTTGGGCTGTTTGGTGAAAGGTTGTCCCGTACGACATCGAGTGAGCGTGCTGTGCAGCTCCACGGGTGTGTGTACATGACGTGCTCTTCGGGTATCCCTGCAGGTGTATATCGAGTCGATTCACTGTCCCTCATGGTGATGAGTACCGCTTGTTCAATGCGTTGTGATGTAGATAAATTATGGAATATTGTGATTCAATTCTTCTGATATGTATAAAGTGTATTGCTACATGTGTGCCACCAAATATCACATACTAAATTTCAGATTCATGAACTGTTAACTTGTGGCTAAAAGATGAATTGAGAATTAACTTGTGCCATCCTATATTTATTATGACCTGCATATAGAGTTTCATGTGTAGGTGAGTCGGTTAAGACTTGCTGAACCGTCGTGCTCACGGTTGCTGCTATGAGTGTTTTTCAGGTGAGGATTACCCCACGGACTCGGGGTACGAGTCCACTGGCGAGGGCTACCCTCCGTCGGGGACCACGGCTGAGTGGGAGCCGTACACGCCACGCTGAGCTGAGGAGTGAAGCTAGTGTGGGTTGTCCATAGGGCTGGACAACCTACTTTTGCTAGTTAGGCGGGCGTGAGTTGTATAAATTTAGCTTCCGCTGTTATTAAACTCTGTACTTAGTTGTAAACTGAAGGTGTTTACTACTTTGTACATATTCAGTTGTTTTTCTATGTAATACAATGTTTGCCTTTTGATGTGTGCTGTCGGGTGTTGCATCGTGCGACACCACCCTCTGAGATCCTGGGCGTACGGATTTCGGTCCGTCACACGTGCAACCCGGCGCTCAAGATCCAAATGCTCAAGTAGGTCCCAACGCATGGATTAGGGAGATCCGGGGCTACTTGAATAACAATATCCGTCCCGATGAAATTGTATCCGCTGTATGGATTGCTCGGTTGGCTAAGAGATACGCGCTGGTAGAAGGGGATCTCTACTAGCGTGTTGCTAATGGCGTCCTAATATGGTGCATAACCCGGGAGGAGGGCTGTGACTTGCTCGCAAAGATCCATGGAGGTGAGTGTGGGAACCAAGCATCTTCCCGCATGCTGGTCGGTAAAGCTTTCCGGCATGGCTTCTACTGGCCGACTGCTCTCTAGGATGCCGTCGAGCTGGTCAAGAGATGCAAGGCGTGCCAGTTCCATGCCAAGCAGATCCACACACCGGCGCAGACGCTGCAGATGATCCCGCCCTCATGGTCCTACGCTGTGTGGGGTTGGACATCCTGGGGCCATTCCCTAAATCCATCGGAGGGTACCAGTACCTCTACGTTGCCGTAGACATGTTCACCAAGTGGCCGTAAGCTGCCCCTATAGTAACAATCAACAAGGGGTCAGTCAAATTCATCAAGTCAATCATCTACCAGTTTGGGGTCCCAAACAATACCATCACCGACAACGGGACCCAGTTCACTAGTGCAGTGTTCCAAGACTACTGCGAAGACCTCGGCATCCAAGTTTGCTACGCTTCCGTTGCTCACTCAGAGAGCAATGGTCAAGTCAAGAGAGAAAACGCCGAGATAATCAGGGGACTCAAGACGCACACCTACGACTGCTTGAAGAAGCATGGTGCCAATTGGGTAGAAGAGATTTCGTGTGCACTGTGGGCGAGCTGGACGTCCCTCAGTCACGCGACAGGGGAAACGCCCTTCTTTCTGGTGTATGGGGCTGAGGCTGTCCTCCCCCCGGAGATCACCATTGGCTCATCCTATGTCCAAGCGTACGATGAAGCCACGCAGAACCAGCTCTGTCGTGAAGATATCGACCTTGTCAATGAGCGAAGGTGGCAAGCAGCTGCTCAAATGCATGGTATCGCCAGGTGCTCCGGTGTTATCAGCAGCGGTTCATGCTGAGTAGACAGTTCGAGGTGGGGACCTGGTGCTTTGGCGAATAATTTCTCGAGAAGAGGTGCACAAACTCTCCCCAGCTGGGAGGGTCACTTCCGAGTAACACAAATATGCCGCCCCGGGTGCGTTCGCCTGGCCACGGAGGATGGGGTACCTCTACCCAATCCATGGAACATAGAGCACCTCTGTAAGTTCTGTCCCTAGTGCAGAGGTAGGGCTCTTTTTTTCTCTGTAAGGGTGTCATAGAGTTTAGGAGCAGTGCTTAGAACAGCTAAACTCCGGAGGAGTCCTGCTACTCTTGCCATTTAAAGCGGGTCGCCATCTTCTTGTACGGCCTGTCTCCTCCTATGAAAAAACCCGATATGAGGAAACTTTGTCTTACCCTGTGTTTCCCTCCCTCTTTATCTTTACAGTTTGTGCTCAATCATGCATATCAACTGTAAATGGCATGTTTGGAGCCCGCCCTTCATACTTGTCCCAGGTCCCGTGACACTAGAAGGTGTAAATGTTCCAAAATGTATATGAATAAAACTGAGGTTTGAATTCATATGTGTGGCAAATTCATGAATGGGACTTGCTAAAACTTTTCTTCATGCAAAGTGTTTCATGGATGTTCATCCAAAAAGAAGTTCACATTTTCATTTGAATGTGTCGAACCAATATGGACTTAAACATTTATTTGCATGAAGTTTAAAAAATCAGATTTCAAATTCAAAGTTCACACAAATGGTGGCCAAACCTTTGAATACTTTTGCAGCCATATAGTTTTGAATTGAGGATGTTTTGGATGGCAATGATCTAACTTTAGAGTGGGCTAAACATGAATTAAATGGAAGCAATTGCAAATTCAAACCGAGTTCAAATTTGTTATGCAAATTCAAACAAAAATTGGTGAATTCAAATTCTAGACCATTTTTGAAATTCAAAACTTTTGAGTGTAATAGATTGACATGAGGATATCTTTTTGGGAGGAGGAAGGGGTGGACGCCACTAGTCAGTGAGCTAATTGTGACTTGCAAATGAAGTCTCTGTGCTCTGTTTTCAACTCAACGAGTAGTTTCCTCCTGAGCGCCGCCGAGGGCCATGGCTGCCACCTCCTGCTCCCCTCTCACGCGCTGGTGACCGGTTGGCTGCTGCACTTCTTTCCCTCGGTGTGATCCTCCTCTCCAGACCGAGCTATTTGCTCTTCGCTACCTCCTCACGAGCAACAACCGAACAGAACCCTCCTCACACCGCCGCTGCCTCTGCTTTGATCGGAAACCGGTCAAACCTCGCGCTCACCTCCACTCTGAGCTGCATCACAGCAGGGCGAGCTCATCCTCCACTCCCTTGGCACAAAACAGCCCGAGATACGGGTTTCCTTGCCCTAAAACAACTCATCCGGGGCGACCTAAAGCTAGCCGATGACCGGTGTGCACGTGGACAGCACTCCACAGAAGCTGTCACACCAGAGCAAGCATGGCCACGGGAGAACCCCACCTCGGTGGTGCTCTCATCCAAAACTTGGAGCAAGCAGTTGATCATCGCTGGCGAATTTGAAGATTTTGCTCCGGTGGGTGCAAACCGAGCGTCCGGTACAGGATCTTCAAATCCATCCTCTCCCATTATTCTTAGGTCGTCAAACTTTGCACATAGAGGCTGGAATACTTGGCGAGCATCTTGTCTTTAGCAGCCCTAGCATGAAACCCCCTCGGAGCGGCGGTATTTGAGCTTTTCCGAGCACTTCTTCAGCGGGACCGATCGGGCGCACGGTGCCGACCCATTTGCCGCCGTTCCCGAGCCATGTTGAGGTCATGTCGGTCTTCCCCAAGATCCAAGGGTGCTGTAGAGCTAGTTGGTTGAGTGTTTGGTGGTCTAGGAAGGTCGGCCGACGGTGCTGAATGCTTCCTGTAGCCGCCGCACGTCGACGAGCCGCCGCACGTCGACGAGCTAGTTCCGGCCACCGGCAGCCCGAGTACACCCCACCATTGTCTTCTTCAACGTCCAAAACCCCCCAGCGGAGAGCCTCAGCCCGGGCGGCGGCCGGAAACTTCTAGTCGGCAAACACCGGCATTGGTCCGGCGAGGGGGCGGTGTGGCGCTTGAAGGGGAAGGCAGGAGGAAGAAGAAAGCGCAGGCCCCGGCTGTCAGCGACTCAAATTTTAAATCTGTGATCAGCCGTGGCTCAGGGATCCTCGTGCTCCACTGATGCTCTCCGAGCAATTCCCTATCGATTTGGTGCACTGTGGTGTGAAACCGACCTTGACGAAACCCTAGTGGTTGCTGTTGCCAGAGCGCGCAGGTTTCCGGCCATCGCCGGTGGCCGGCGAGCTCACGGCTGAGTTCAGGAGGTCGGAAAATGGGGAGGCGGCGAGTTCCGGGCCGAGAGGTGGCCGGAAACTCAGTTATGGCGAATCTCGCCAGAGACCGCCGCCGCCGCCGGGTGTTTGGCGCGAGGAGGAAGATGAAGCACTGTGTGTGGGACCCGCCGGCAGAAGTTTAAACTTTCCTTTGATTTTCAGTTTTAGTTCAAATTTCAAACCCACATAACTTTGGCTAGGAAACTCCAAATCGAGTGAACCAAATTTTATTGGATTCAGCTCTCTGAGTACTTTCCAACAAATCAAGTTTCACTCTATGAAAATCCTTATTTCTCCAGAATTATTTCTTCAAAGTTTAAACTGTTTAGAATTTTAACCAGAGAACCCTTTGAGGGAGAATTCTGAAATTTTTCTAGGGTGTTCGGCAAAACTTATGACTCTCACAAGTTTAACTTCGTCATTCCAGAGCAACATCTAGCCTACAACCAAGAGCAGCAAGGCAAGCTCCGGTTTGCATTAACCCTTTTTACAAATCTTTACAGTTTTGAGAACTTACTTTGAGCACCCACTTACTTCTTGCATTAGAGTCTTGTTTGAAACCCAAATGCATAGCCAAGAAAACCCTGGGTTGGGATTAGGTTTGAAAACCTCGTTAGCTACTGCAATGCTAAGATAGTGTAGGATTCGGTACAAGTCGAGTAGTTGGAACTGCTCGCGATAATAGGCTAGAGGCACATCGCTCGGGTAAAGATATCAAATGAAACACATGGCAAGAAAAATGAGACTGAGCGGAGAGTAAGGGCAGCAGGACTTTGGGGCCTGGGTGCTATAGCTCCGCTTGTGTCGATTGAGGACCGAGCCGTGTGCAGGCCTGTTGAACAAGCTAGAACAATACTGAAGATCTACCGGCTATATGGGAACCGGGAAACCGATGTAACTCGGGTAGCTGGGTATTGAGGCATTGCCTGTCGTTCAGAGGGTAGGTTGAGAGCTTGAGGTGTAAATCGGCTGGCAGCACTGCAGATGCGCGCGCAGAGACCTCTTGCTCGGGACAATAGGACCGGTTCAATATTTGGCTGACGGGTGAAAGGTGGTTGCGTACGATGTCCGTGATGGTTGCTGTAGGCAACAACGAGTACGGGCGTACGTGACGGATTATTCGGGTAACCCTGCAGGTGTAAATCGATTATAATCACCGTCCCTCATGGTCAGTAAGTACCACTTGTTCAGAGTACCATGACGTAGAAAGAACAGGCTAGATACATGTTAAAAGTTTGCTGATTTGAAAGTTATATTTTGCTTGTTAATGTCTTGTTGTAGTTTAGAACTAATTAAATTTGTTTTCAACTTTGGGAAAAGTACATGAAAGATGTAAAAGTCCCAAAAATGTGAATGCAAAGAAACGGGTGATTGAACGTCATTGCGTTTCTGGTTCATGAAAAATGGGACTTAAAAAAACTTTCTTGCATGGGATGGGTACGTGAGGTTCAACAACACGGGTTCGAGCATTCATTTGAATGTTTTGGACCAAGGTGGAGTTAACTCATGTGTAATCATACATGTGTATGAGAAAGAACAAAAATAAGGTCTTTAGACTCAAATGCTCACCTCAAAGTGCCGCCAAATTTTTAAACACACATGGAACCTCACACAATTGAAGGTGAGGAGAATTAGGGTGTCAACTTTCTGATTTGAGGGTGAGCTAGAAAGGAATGGATTATGATCATGTGGAGTTCATGATGAATCCAAACATGTTAAGGCAAGGGAATGACTTGAGTTATGTCACATGAAATGATAAACTCAAACATGGACATGTGGGGAAAGCTAAAATGTTCTTTAGCTCATATTGAACACAGGTTAACACAAGGAAAGAATTTCACTCCCAAAAATCTAACTCATGTGCACATCCTCTATGAGTAGAGGGGAGGAAATTTAAACCCAATTTCAAACCTTTGCAAAGGATTCAAGATCAGATTATCCAAAGGCATATATGTGAGATGACCATTGCAGTCCTCAGGTATTAAAGAGCTTAAGTTCCAAAATTTGAGAAATTTTGGACTCATATACCATTTGTTCAAAGCATTATTTGAGATCACCTTCGAATTCAAATTTGAGGGGCATAGTCAAACTAAACTTGTGAGGTTCAGATTAGGACCAAGACTGATCAAGCATGGGCTAGGAGCAAACCAAAGTTTTTCACCCAAATTCAAATGGGTCATCACAAAAGAGGACTTAAAAATTCAGTTTGAATTAAATGGTTTACTTCAAGGAAAGGGAGGCCATGTCCAAAAGGAAATTCAAACTGTTGGTTAAGAATTTGTATTTGCAATGGCCAACTCAAAGATCAGAAGGCATATTTAAATTCTTCAGGTTTGAATCAGTGAGGATGCAAATTTTGAGAAAGTTTGGAGTTGCTTTGATATGAATATCAAAGGGGCTTATGAATTTACTTGGAATTTGGATTCAAATTTGAAAGTGAGGTAAAACTTATCCATTTGCCAAATGGCTTTTGAATTTGAGTTCCTCGTGGTTGAAGTTTGCACTGTGCCAAATTTGAGAGATATTTGTGAGAAAGTTGGGGGATAAGAACAGGGGTGGACCCACTGGTCAGTGAGCTACTGAAGACTTGCACTCGAAGTCATTTTCTGTTCAGACTCGAGCGCACCGTGGCTGCCTCATGAGCACCAACGAGGGCTGAGAACCGCCACCTCCTCGTTGATTTTGTCACGGTGGCAACCAACTCGCACCCTCATTCGTTCACGAAGTGTTCTGCTTGTTCACAAACCGCCACACGAGGCCCTGCTATCCCTCTCGCACAGAACCGAGCAAAAATGTCGCCGCCTCCTCGGTGATCGACGGGAACCGATCAAGCTTCACGCAACCACCCCGCTGAGCTGCAAAATGGTCCTGAAGGAGCTCCTCATACTTCCTCGGTGCAAAAACAGCTGAGTTCCAGCCTCCCTAACCCTAGAATCACTCTCTTCCGCGGCGACCTAACGGCTTGGCGACTTGGGGTGCTCCTGGACAGTCCACACCGGGTACTTTCACACCCGAGCAAGGACACCCCCAGACGTGCTGTTGACCCGTGCTGCTCACCCCCAGAGCTCAAGTCGAGCTGTGGATCACCGAGTGCCAATTCGGGAATTTTCTTTCGGAGGGCGCAATTCGACCTTCCGGTATGGGATGATTAAATTCAGTTGCAATTCGTGTTTGTAGCTCACCAAATATTGCACACGGTAGCTAGAATGGCTAGCGACCCCATTTCCTTCATAAAACTAGCTTAGAACCGAGTAGTTGCAACTAATTTCAAGTTTTCCGAGCGGCGATCATGGTGGGAACCGCCGGGCACATTGTGAGACCCCATCTTGAGCCGTTGCCGATCAAGTTTGAACCAAAGCCGAGCACCCCCATGACCCACTGATACTTTAGAGTGAATTGTACGAATCTTTGGTGGGCTAGGATGATCGGACCACGGCGCCAAAGCTTCACCAAAGCCTTTGCACGCCGCCGACCTAGTTCCGAGCGTCGATAGCTTGTGCCGACCCCCTAGATGCATTTCCCGTCCCCGAAAACCCCCGGGCGGTGAGTAGCAGGCCATGAGGTGGCTGGGAAGACGGGCGAGGTCACCGCCGCGTCGGCGAGGGGGGCAAAGCGCGCGGGAAAAAGGGGGCGGGAGGAAGAAGATTCCGGCCCCATCGGTCAGTGACCGTTAGCAGTAGGCTGGGATTTGCTGTGGCCATTTGATCATTTGTGGCTACAGCCAATTTTTCTGTGGACCGCGGTGTGGCTGCACCGAAAAGCTGAAACGTCACACGGGGCCCCTTGTCAGAGTTTAAACATTTGTCAGTTTATTTGAATTCCTCCAATTTAGTTCAAACTTTAGAACCTCATAACTTTTGCTAGGAAGCTCCAAATTTAATGATTGAAATTTGCAAGAAGGCCAGTGATTAAGATTCAAGTCGTCATCAGCTAACTTCATAATTATCTGATTTAGAAACCTGCAAAACCAAGGCAAGCACCGTTTTGCATTTAAGCTATTTTATAAAGTTTTTACTTTGTTCACTGCTATGGTTCGAGTTGTATGTGCATTAGGTCAAGGATGTTTTATACTCCACTTGCATAACCAAAATGAACCCTGGGGTCAAGGGTAGAAAGGTGTCATCGCTGAAGAATAAGGCCGTGCCAAATAGGCTAGGACATCCGGTAGAAGACGAGTAGTTGGAATCTACTCGCGAGCTTTAGTTCAGAATTACATAAGTGTGATTGGAAAAGAGGCAAACTAAAGTTTATATTTCTAAAGATGAGACCAGGCAGGAGGGTAGGCAGCGGCAAGACGAGGTCTTGGTCGAGTAGCTCTGCCTGTGTCGGTTAAGGACCGAAGCGTGTGCAGCCCCGCTGAGCAAGTATTGAGTTGTGTACCGGATGCTTACTGCTATATGGGAATCAGGAAGCCGATGTACCAGGTTCACTGGATTGTAGAGGCATACTACATCATCTCGTTAGACCTATGAGCCCGAGACGGCGCGACCAGTTCTACAGTCTAGTGTCCTGCGAAAGGTTGCCGCATACGACGTAATGAAGGACGCCAGATTTGGGTCTTCAGAGGCGGGCGTATGTGTCGAGTTATCCGGGTAGTGTTTGATTTGAATCGCCGTCCCTCGCGGTTATTGAGTACCACTTGCTCACTGTGTTGTGACGTAGTAATCAACTTGTGTGGAAACAGTTTGCAAAGTTTTAATTGCTGTTATGATAATTATAAATTGCATGAAAACCCTGTTTGAAGTAGAGATAGAGCAAACTAAAGTTAATTTTCCACCTTGGGACAAGTAACATTGGAATGAAGCATTTCTTGTTTGATTGTGGAGTTCCAATGTTGCTGGGCGCACGGTCACTACTATTATGGCAAAATCTGAGTTAAGGATGAACTCGTAGGCGAGTCTTTTTGCAACTTATATGTTTAGGTCTTAAGCCACTTTCATGTAGAGTTGCATGTCTTAGGAGAGACGGTTAAGTCTTGCTGAGCCTTTGTGCTCACTCTTGCTATATGAGTGGTTTTGCAGGTTAAGACAATGCTCATAAAGAAGGTTGTCCAGTGAGACTCGGAAACGTCCGAGTCAGTTAACACATGGAGGACCTAGCCGCTGCCATGTCTTCGTGTTGCTAGCGAGAGGAGTCCGCGAGCTGGACCTCTTCTCGGTTGCTCACTAGTTATTCGACGTGAGCTGTTTATAGACTTCCGCTGTAGCTATTTTATGTAAATTGTTTACAAAGAACATTTGTAAGCTTCCGGTTTTGATTTATGTAATACAGTGTTCCTTATATGTGTGCTGTTGGGTGCCGCATAACACGGCACCACCCAATGCGATTCCTGGGAGAGGCGGCACGGCCCCGTGATCGGTACCGGGCCACACAGCGTGGTATCAGAGCCGCATTGGTAATAGCGCACGGAATAAGGATCGTATTACGACAAAAACTTAGGATATGGTGAGGAAACGGTATTAGGCCCACATAAGGACTATAGTAGTATAGTTACTTAAAGTGGCATGACTAACACATGTGTTAATTCTGAATTTTGATTATATAACAACACACCTACGCTCAGGTAAGCATGGTAAGGAACGCCACCGAAAGCGGTTCAATTTTGGTTAGCTCCCCTGACGAGGAATGTGGTTCAGGGAAAGGTCTCACAGCTTGGTGTGAGACGTTAATATGAAACTCTTGGACTCTTCATGTTCCTGAGTTCATATAAAACGCTGATCCCTAGTGTGCATTAGGCAAGTAAGTGGAGACCCCATCGTGTGGTCTGTAACGCGATAGTGTGTTCGTCTGGAAATAGCCCAGGAGGACATACGCAGCACTTGCCATCGGCGTGCCCTGTAGGACAGTAGGTGGTATCTGTTGGGTTGATAACATTCCCAACCGTGACGACCCGTTCATGATATACTCGGGTTCCCTGTCGTGTGGTGTTAAAACACGATCACGTACCTTGAGACATGGCTTGACTCAAGGACTGCCGTATGGCAATGATACGGGCGTTTGTATTTACTTTCAGATATGGACCTGCCTGAAATAAAAAAACCTTTGAGTGCACCACTATTGAGTGTTCTTCTGCAGGTACTAACCACGTACGTAGTCCGTGTAGTACATGTGTGCGAGAGACCGTCTTAGTGCCACTTATAATACATATATGCCGGTATAATCCGGTTAGGATTTTCTTTTGGTGAGGCAACGTAGTAGCGACATGATTCTTACGGTGCATCGACACCGTACTAAACATATATTCCTCTTCCCTATGAAGAAATGATTCATAAACTAACTTTCAACTAAAAATGGAAGTTTGAAACAAATATTAGTTACTGAACACTTATTTTGAGCTAAGATTCAAATGAGAGATGGTCTAGGTTTCAAAGATTTCAAAAACAGAGTGCTCTATTTCTGGCAGGAATTCTTGCTGGAATTTAACAGAGCATAACTCTGAGTGTGTTTAACCAATTAAGGTGTATGATACATTTATGGAAAGATTTTAAAGTGCTCTACAACTTCTTTGTAGACCTCCAGAGCAAAATCACATGTTAAGTTGGTGAAAAGTCCAGTTGAAGGCAAACTGTTCAGAACCAGGACAGCAGCAAAAACCTCTCTGGACCTTTCTGTTTTTAAGCCATAACTTTCTGTAGAAAAATCCTAAAGGAGCCTATTATACACCGTTGGAAAGGTTATGAAATTTTCAACATTGTTGTAGTTCAAAGTTTCCTCAGATTCTTATTGTATTTGCATATACAACTGTGATAAAGGTAGCCACATACAAAGGAGATGCTGGCAAATTTTATCCAGGAATTCTGTCAATTTTGGAAAATCATAACTTTTAATACAGAGATGATCTGAAGGCATATGAATACTCGTTGGAAATATACTGAAGTTAACTTTAGCTTTAGTATTCAAGTTGAGTTATTAAAATGCTGATAAACGGACAAAAAATTTGGGTTTGTACAGAAGAGTCCGTTCTGTACAGCAAAGAGAACGGGTTAGGCCTATCCCACGGAAGTGATTAAACTAGAGGATAGTCCGGTGGGACGTGAATATCCAATGTGTTTCCAATGAGTTACCGGGCAATGCCGGCTAACGGGACTTCAAGTTCCAGATTGAACTGACGCCGGAAACAACACCGATTTCATGAAGGCCGTATAAAATGGCACCCATTGAACTAGCGGAGTTGAAGGAGCAACTAAGTGAACTTATGAGCAAAGGTTTTATATGACCTAGCTCCTTACCTTGGGGTGCTCTGCGCTGTTCGTTAAGAATAGCGACGAGACACTAAGATTAAGTGTTGCTTATCGTTCGCTCAATGTCGTCATTATAAAGAACAAGTACCCTGCCCTGAGTCGATAGTTCATTCGATTAACTAGTTTGTGCATGGGTATTCTCGAAGATGGTTGGATCTCATCAAAGATCATAACTTCGAGTTCCAATATCATCCGGGAAAAAGTGAACGCGGTTACCGACAGGTTTAATCGAAAAGGCCACGTTCACAACATGGCGAATGCTGAGTTAGAAGAAGAAAAACCCAGTCTCCGTGTCATTCCGTATGGAGTACCTTATAACACTGCTCCCATTCCAGCAATCTGAGGACAGATTGCTGAAGTGCAAAGGAGAGAAAAGGGTATGTCTCACATACAGAAAAGAATAGACAACGAAGAGGTGAGGTGATTTAGGAAGAACAATGAGGGTACTCTATGGTTTAAAGATCGTATAGTTATACCTCGTAAGATGAAACTCTACGGCTGGAAAAGTCACACACCGCGGAAGTGGTGTGAGTACTGTGAAAGAGTATTGTTCGGGGTTGATTTGTCAACAAAGCCACTGACCGAGTTCGGACAATAAAGGTGAACTTGAAAGCTGTACAATCCCGACAGAAAAGCTACGATGGTCAAAGGCATAGACCGTTGCATTTCGACGGCAGAGAACACTTTGTCTTTGCGTGTCTCCGATGAAAGGAATTCACCAGTTCGATGTAAAGGGGAGATTTTGCTCCCCGAGCCTTAGATCCTTCTGCTATCACGGGAAAGTGTGGACCATAGCCTATCGGCTGGAACTACCGGCAAGCCTTACTGCTGTTCGCGACATATTTTACGTGTCGCAGCTACGGAAGTGCTTTAAAGCTACCATCGCTGTCCGCACCAAAGAAATCGTCTAGTTGAAGCCGGATCGTGCCTACACCGAGCGACCAGTTCAGATTATCGATAAAAAAAATCCGGAACACCTGAATCGGACATTAACTTTTACAAGGTGCCGTGGAGTAATCGTACCACGAAAGGAACCACGTGGAAAGCAAAAGTTACCTCCGCAGGAACAATCTGGAGCCTTTATCGTCGAACAGCTTGGAATTACCACTCCCGTCTCGTTCTTCTTTTGGAATCTCGGGACGAGATTCTTTTTAAGGGGGGAGGAATGTAAAAGTCCCAAAAACGTGAGTGCAAAGAAATGGGTGATTGAACGTCATTGTGTTTCTGGTTCATGAAAAATGGGACTTACAAAAACTTTCTTGCATGGGATGGTATACGCGAGGTTCGACAACACGGGTTCAAGCATTCATTTTAATGTGTTGGACCAAGGTGGAGTTAAACTCATGTGTAATCATACATGTGTATGAGAAAGAACAAAAATAAGGTCTTTAGACTCAAATGCTCACCTCAAAGTGCCGCCAAATTTTTAAACACACATGTAAACTCACACATTTGAAGGTGGGGAGAATTAGGGTGGCAACTTTCTGATTTGAGGGTGAGCTAAAAAGGAATGGATTATGATCATGTGGAGTTCATGCTGAATTCAAACATGTTAAGGCAAGGGAATGACTTGATGAGTCATGTCACATGAAATGATAAACTCAAACATGGACATGTGGGGAAAGCTAAAATGTTCTTTAGCTCATACTGAACACAGGTTAACCCAAGGAAAGAATTTCACTCCCAAAAATCTAACTCATGTGCACATCCTCTATGAGTAGAGGGGAGGAAATTTAAACCCAATTTCGAACCATTGCAAAGGATTCAAGAACAGGCATATATGTGAGATGACCATTGCAGTCCTCAGGTATTAAAGAGCTTAAGTTCTAAAATTTGAGAAATTTTGGACTCATATACCATTTGTTCAAAGCATTATTTGAGACCACCTTCGAATTCAAATTTGAGGGGCATAGTCAAACTGAACTTGTGAGGTTCAGATTAGGACCAAGATTGATCAAGCATGGGCTAGGAGCAAACCAAAGTTTTTCACCCAAATTGAAATGGGTCATCACAAAAGAGGACTTAAAAATCCAGTTTGAATTAAATGGTTTACTTCAGGGTAAAGGAGGCCATGTCCAAAACGAAATTCAATCTTTTGGTTAAGAATTTTTATTTGCAATGGCCAACTCAAAGATCAGAAGGCATATTCAAATTCTTCAGGTTTGAATCAGTGAGGATGCAAATTTTGAGAAAGTTTGGAGTTTCTTTGATATAAATATCAAAGGGGCTTATGAATTTACTTGGAATTTGGATTCAAATTTGAAACTGAGGTAAAACATATCCATTTGCCAAATGGATTTTGAATTTGAGTCCTCATTGTTGAAGTTTGCACTGTGCCAAATTTGAGAGATATTTGTGAGAAAAATGGGGGATAAGAAGAGGGGTGGACCCACTGGTCAGTGAGCTACTGCAGACTTGCACTCGAAGTCATTCTCTGTTCAGACTCGAGCGCACCATGGCTGCCTCACGAGCGCCAACTAGTGTTCTGCTCGTTCACAAACCGCCACACGAGGCCCTGCTATCCCTCTCGCACAGAACCGAGCAAAAACGTCGCCGCCTCCTCTGTGATCGACGGGAACCGATCAAGCTTCACGCAACCACCCCGCTAAGCTGCAAAATGGTCCTGAGGGAGCTCCTCATACTTCCTCGGCGCAAAAACAGCTGAGTTCCAGCCTCCCTAACCCTAGAATCACTCTCTTCCGCGGCGATCTAACGGCTTGGCGACTTGGGGTGCTCGTGGACAGTCCACACCGGGTACTTCCACGCCCGAGCAAGGACACCCCCGGACGCGCTGTTGACCCGTGCTGCTCACCCCCAGACCTCAAGTCTAGCTGTGGATCACCGAGAGCCAATTCAGGAATTTTCTTTCGGAGGGCGCAATTCGACCATCTGGTACAGAATGATTAAATTCAGTTGCAATTTGTGTTTGTAGGTCACCAAATCTTGCACACGGGAGCTAGACTGGCTAGCGACCCCATTTGCTTCGTAAACCTAGCATAGAACCGAGTAGTTGCAACTAATTTCAAGTTTTCTGAGCGGTGATCATGGCGGGAACCGCCGGGCACACGGTGAGATCCCATCTCGAGCCGTTGCCGATCAATTTTGAACCAAAGCCGAGCATCCCCATGACCCACTGATTCTTTAGAGCGAATTCTCCGAACCTTTGGCGGGCTAGGGTGATCGGACCACGGCGCCAAAGCTTCACCGAAGCCTTTGCACGCCGCTGACCTAGTTCCGAGCGTCGATAGCTTGTGCCGACCCCCTAGATGTGTTTCCTGTCCCCGAAAACTCCCGGGTGGCGAGTAGCAGGCCGTGAGGTGGCCGGGAAGACGGGTTCAGCGAGGTCACCGCCGCGCCGGCGAGGGGGGCAAAGCGCGCGGGAAAAAGGGGGCGGGAGGAAGAAGATTCTGGCCCCACCGCTCAGTGACCGTTAGCAGTAGGCTGGGATTTGGTGTGGCCATTTGATCGTTTGTGGCTACAGCCAATTTTTCTGTGGACCACGGTGTGGCTGCACCAAGAAGCTGACACGTCACACGGGGCCCACGGTCAGAGTTTAAACATTTCCCAGTTTATTTGAATTCCTCAATGTTAGATCAAACTTTAGAACCTCATAACTTTTGCTAGAAAGCTCCAAATTTAATGATTCAAATTGGGTAGGATTCGGGTTGAAAAACTCTATCGAAATGTGCACCCAATTTGTATGAAAGTCATTATTTAACTATGGAAAATTCTTTAAAACTTTCCAGCAAAAGAATTTTAGAGCGAGTTTGGTTCATCCAAAAATACTCAAATTTTGCCAGAATGTTCTTTTCGATATTAGTGGACTCCTGTAAAAGTTTCAGCTCATTTGGAGTTGGTTTTCTTAGGATAATTCGGATTTCAAGTTTCTGTGTTCAAATGAATACAGAAACAATTTCATAGAATTTCTAAAACTTGGAAATTCAGTTCTGGGTAGTTCTTAGCTCCAAAAATCCTAAGAAAATTCATTCATGCTCCCTGAGCTATGTATGAAATTGTAGTTTACTTTAATTTGCATGACAATGCAAATTTATTCAGAATGAATTCCTTTTTGTCTAAATGCTTAGGGAATTGTTCAGAGTGATCTATTCATTGAAAAATTCCAAATTTTTGTCCAGATAACTTTCTTGTGACAAGGAACTCACATGAAAGATTTCAGCTCCATTGGAGCCCTGAATCAGTACTGTCTGTTCAACCCCATTAGGTGATCAATACCCAAGTGATGAACCCCACTTATCACTTGATCATAGTACTTCAACCTAAACCCAAACCACTAGCGCCAGTGTCATTTTAAATTCTTAAACAGAGTTCCAGTTTTAAACTTGTCTTTAGAACTTGTTAACAAAAGTTTTACAATTAAACCTATATGCATGTTCATAACGTGTCGTGATTAAACGTGGAAGAGTGGAGGAGAAGTGAAGTTTGGATCAAGGAGCAAAAAGGCCTGTGATTAAGATTCAAGTCATCATCAGCTAACTTCATAATTATCTGACTTTAGTCACCTGCAAAACCAAGGTAAGCTCCGGTTTGCATTTAAGCTATTTTATAAAGTTTTTACTTTGTTCACTACTATGGTTCGAGTTGTATGTGCATTAGGTCAAGGATGTTTTATGCTCCACTTGCATAACCAAAATGAACCCTGGGGTCAAGGGTAGAAAGGTGTCATCGCTGTAGAATAAGGCCGTGCTAAATATGCTAGGACATCCGGTAGAAGACGAGTAGTTGGAATCTACTCGCCAGCTTTAGTTCAGGGTTACATAAGTGTGATTGGAAAAGAGGCAAACTAAAGTTATATTTCTGAAGATGATACCAGGCAGGAGGGTAGGCAGCGGCAAGACGAGGTCTTGGTCGAGTAGCTCTGCCTGTGTCGGTTAAGGACCGAAGCGTGTGCAGCCCCGCTGAGCATTTATTGAGTTGTTGACCGGATGCTTACTGCTATATGAGAACCAGGAAACCGATGTACCAGGTTCACTTGATTGTAGAGGCATACCACATCATCTCGTTAGACCTATGAGCCCGAGACGGCGCGATTGGTTCTACAGTCTAGTGTCCTGCGAAAGGTTGCCGCATACGACGTAATGAAGGACGCCAGATTTGGGTCTTCAGAGGCAGGCGTATGTGTCGAGTTATCCGGGTAGTGTTTGATTCGAATCACCGTCCCTCGCGGTTATTGAGTACCGCTTGCTCACTGTGTTGTGATGTAGTAATCAACTTGTGTGGAAACAGTTTGCAAAGTTTTAATTGCTGTTATAATAATTGTAAATTGCATGAAAACCCTGTTTGAAGTAGAGATAGAGCAAACTAAAGTTAATTTTCCACCTTGGGACAAGTAACACTGGAATGAAGCGTTTCTTGTTTGATTGTGGAGTTCCAATTTTGCTTGGTGCAAGCTCATTACTATTATGGTTAAAATCTGAAAGTTAAGGATGAACTCGTAGGCGAGTCTTTTTGAAACTTATATGTTTTGGTCCTAAGCCACTTTCATGTAGAGTTGCATGTCTTAGGAGAGACGGTTAAATCTTACTGAGCCTTTGTGCTAACTATTGCTATATGAGTGGTTTTGCAGGTTAAGACGATGCTCATAAAGAAGGTTGTCCAGTGAGACTCGGAAACGTCCGAGTCGGTTAACACATGGAGGACCTAGTCGCTGCCATGTCTTCGTGTTGCTAGCGAGAGGAGTCCGCGGGCTGGACCTCTTCTCGGTTGCTCACTAGTTATTCGACGTGAGCTGTTTATAGACTTCCGTTGTAGCTATTTTATGTAAATTATTTACAAAGAACATTTTTAAGCTTCCGCTTTTGATTTATGTAATACAGTGTTCCTTATATGTGTGATGTTGGGTGCCGCATAACACGGCACCACCCAATGCGATTCCCGGGCCAGGCGGCATGGCCCCGTGATCGGGACCAGGGCACAAGAGAAATGTGTTTCTTGTTTGATTGCGGCTCTCTCATGTGCCTTAGCCTATGGTTTTCCACCACCTGCTGCTAATACTTGAAACTAAGGTTCAAATAATTAGGTGAGTCCTTTGCAAATTATTTACCTCATGTACCCTAAACCCTTCATGTAGAAGTTTCATTTATAGGAGAGACGGGTCAGTCTTACTGAGCCATCGTGCTCACTGCTTGTGTTTGAAGCTTTTGCAGGGGTTTATGAGGAACGGACTCCTAAGGAGGAGACGGAACCCCGAGAGGGAAATCCCGTCGAGTGGGAATTGTGCATGACGCCGAGCTAGTGTGCGTGTGTGCTAGCGGGAACACGTTCACAGGCTGAACATGAACTCGATGCGTAGTCTATGCCCGTGAGTGTAGACTGAACATATTTTGTTGTAAAAATGTTCATAAACTCGTTTATGTAATAAAACTTTACTTCCGCATTGTATCTTTGATGTGCGTTATCCGGTGCTGTGCAACGCAGCACACCTCAGCATGATCCTGGCTCGACGAGGCCGTGGGGCCGCGCCAATTGAGGAGAAGCCCGAAGTCTTATACTTCATCACTCCAGTGGAACAGATAGCCTAGGACCAACAGCAGCAACGCAAGCACCGGTTTGCATTAGCCTTTTTATAAATTTTACTGTTTTGAGAACTTACTTTGAGCACCCAATCAAATTTTACATTAGAGTCTTTTTTGAAAACCCGAATGCATAGCCAACAAAACCCTGGTTTGGGCTTAGGTTTGTAAACCTATATTAGCTACTGCAATGCTAAGATAGTGTAGGATTCGGTACAAGTCAAGTAATTGGAACTGCTTGCGAGGATAGGCTAGAGGCACAGTACTCGGGTAAAGGTAGCAAATGAAACGCATGGCAAGAAAAATGATACTCGGGTAAAGGCACACAACTCAATGGACATATTTTGTTGTAAAAATGTTCATAAACTCGTTTATGTAATAAAACATTGCTTCCGCTTTGTATCTTTGATGTGCGTTATCAGGTGTTGTGCAACGCAGCACCCCTCAGTGTGATCCTAGCTCGACGAGGCCATGGGGCCGCGTCAGCATGGTATCAGAGCTCGCTTCAGGTTTAACGCACTACAGAGGTCATCTTTTTCAAAAATTCGGTGACGAACGAGTTAGTAGCCCATATAAGGATGTTATTAGTGTATAGAAAGTGGCATACTAACCTATCAGCTTATGTCGGAAAATCGTGCATCTCGGGACGCTTTATGTCTTGGGTGTTGCATGTAAGCGCTGTCCACCAGTACAAACAAGCTGAAGGGTGGAGCCCCACGGGTGGCAGGTAACCCGACCCGCTTTGATATCCTCTATGACTCTTCATGTCGTTTGGTGTATTCGAGCAACGTCTTTCCCTGGCGTGCTGTCGGCAAATTCGGGAGACCCCGTCACGTGGTCCGTATCGTGAACACGTAGCTCAAGGTGTGTTTGGCTTGAGAACATCCGGGCGAGTGATGACGGCCGGGTGTATGAACTGAATGGATACCGGGCTTGGTGTGCAGCCGAGTCTGACAATTGTATGAGTTATTTGCAGGTAGTCTAACCACGAAACGGTCGACGTGTAGCATCCGTGTGCGAGATATGTTTATTGCCACTGAGCTAACGAAGCCGGCTAAGTCCGGTATAGGTTTTTCTTTGTGAGGAACGTAGTACCGACATGATCTGGTGACGCTTCGACGTCACAGTCCACTAAATGAACAACTTCATTGTAAAACTTGAAAGTTTTAATCTAGAGCACTAAAAATTTGATGTAACCTCTTCCCTCAATCAGGATTTTCAATGTTAACAAGTTTTCAACTTGTAGGGTACCAAGGACAGAGTCCCCTGTTTTCAGCTGAAATAAGGCTGAAGTAAATCAGAGATTAGAGGTTGAGTTCTTTCAAGGTTGGGTTCATATGATACATTTATGGAAAGATTTGGAAGAGCTTTACAACTTTTCTGTTGATGTCCAGAGGTGTTTCATTCCCTAACCAAACGAAAAATGCAGTTGAGTTGAAACTGTCCATAGAAAACAGGGCAGAGCAAAAACTCTATGTAACTCTCCGTAAATTGAGCATAACTCTCTGCATAAAAATCCAAAAATAGAAAATGAGGTAGTTCTGGAAAGTTCATGAGATGGGCTACAACTTTTTAACGGAAAGTTTTGTCAAATTGTGTGTAGAGTTAACTGGAATTCTTTGATCAAATCAGTACCTCAATCAGGGAGGTGCTGTCCAATTTTCTTCAGGAATTCTGTCAAATTTGACATCTCATAACTTTGAACCAGGACAGATATTAGGACAAGCAAATACTTTCTGAAAATGTATTTAAGTTAGCTTTAACTTTGTTGTTGAACTCCAGAATTGGTTTTGCTGTTAGCATGGTCTAAATCAGTAGTCAAATTTGTTTAAGTTTGAACTATATTTCCAAGTTTTATGAGTTCAATGACATGTTTTATGTTATAACTCAATGGTTTACTGTTCAAATAAATATTTGACATTTCTCAAATATGTTTCTACAGATGACAGCGGATAGACAATTGGAGAACGGGTGGGTGGTGTCCCACTGTTCTCACCGCAGCGGTTATCCGGAAGTGTTGAAGCAAATGCTTCAATATTTCGGGTACGTCGAGATGCCGCAGTACCTCGTCAAGGAAGAAGGCGAGGAGGGGAACAAGACGTGGACGATCCATGTCGAAATTCCTGCAGGACCTACGCCACCCGGTTGGGCGCCGTTCACCATCACGGTGAGAGGTAGACAGCCAGGGGAAATGTGGCAAGTGGCAGCCCGCGACACCATGTCGCGTTTTTGCCAACTACACGTGAGAGCTATGGAGGGCACTCCATACGCGCTCGTTCCGGTGGAGGAACGAGTTAATCATGTGTTGGGGGAACGGTACATGGAGGCAACAGATCCGGGTTGCCCAAGGTACAACCCTGCGGAGGCGAACCTCAGCCTCCAGTTGAGGGCAGGGAAAGCTGTGATGGACAGCCAAGCTGTTCATACGGATTGTCTTGCTACAAAGCTCAAGAAGAGCACAATCCGTGGGGACCATTTCGAGAGTGCTCACAGCGCACTCCGCAATGTTCTCCTTCCGACGATCAAGTGACTGAACGAATAACATAATCAATTGCATCGTCTGAAGAAGGCGAAGAGGAAAAGCCGTGTTGACATCACGGCTTTGTAACAACAGGTGCAGGCCCTGACCCAGCAGAACAGGTCCTCACTCAAGAGCGGGACAACACTATTTAGGGGGGGCAAGGCTGGGAAGAGGACTACAACCAGGCCATGGATGAGGTGCACGCATTGCAGGACCTAGAACCTGAACCGGAAGAGGAGGTCATGGACCCGGAGCCACCAGCAGAGGTAGCGGAGGGGGACGACCCACAGGAGGTCGAGTTCTACTCTGAGTAGTGGGTTACCGTTGCCAAGTAGGGCAGCGAGGGGGTGTAAGGAAAACTTTTGTAATCGCTGACATGTCATGTAGACAGTAGTGTATGTATAGGTAGTGACGATATGAGCGCGACTTCTCAGAGACCCGAGAATAATGTATCTTGTATAAAGTTTATGCTTTATCAATATAAGTGAATGTTATGCAAATCAGTCATGTGTCACTTTAATACCTACTGTTTCATATGGAATTTTAAGTATGACATGAGTTGATCGCTGCTGTTTTTGAATTTCAGAATGACTCGCACTCGTGCCAACCCTGACGTTGGGGGTTCCAGTCGGGGGGGGGGGGGGGGTAGATCTCCCAACAGCCTCCTGAGGATTCCTCGGGACAGCAACAGCAACAACCGCCACCGCCAACGGTTACTTTGGCTTACATTGTGGCAGCGATGGTGGGTTCTCATCAGCAGCACATGGAGTTGCTGCAAAGCCTCATTGCGAATATGTCTCGACCAGAGAGGTGTCAAGATCGCGAGGAGCACCAACAAAGCTCCTACTACGACTTTCTGGCTACTCATCCCCCGGTATTCTCAAGGGCGGATGAACCCATCGATGCGGACAACTGGCTCCACATGATGGAGATGAAGTTCGGGCTGCTCCAAGTGAGTGAGCAGCGCAAGACTCAATTCACGGTCCAACAGATTCAGGGATCCGCAAGCGCTTGGTGGGCGAATTTCTGCGCCTCACAACCCACCGAGTGAGTTATGACCTGGACGGAATTCAGGACGGCCTTCAGGGCCTATCACATACCGCCGGGTATTATGAAGAGGAAGACGCAGGAGTTCTTAAGCCTGCAACAAGGAAGCAGGAACGCGCTGGAATACTCCAGGGCGTTCAATGATCTTGCGCTCTACGCTTCGTATCATGCCGATACGGCGGCGGGATCATTTCTATCAGGGGCTTAACCCGCTCCTGAAGGACAAGCTGGCGATGTTCAATCGCGGCAGCCTCAAAGATATTATTGATGCTGCGATTGTTCAGGAGGACTCCGGCAAGGAGTTAGCGGCGGCGGAGAGGAAGCGAAGCGCGTCGCAAAGCAGCGGAGAAGGAGGTGGTCCTTCTCAAAAATACAGGATGGTGAATCGCCCACCATCTTGTCCACGCTGGCAGCCACCACAGAGGCTGATGCCATTCCGCAGTCGGCCATATTCTCCACCGGCATTCAGGCCGGCACTGCCAGCACCACCTCCGCAACAACAACAGCAGCAGCGGGCGATGCCGTGTGCATATGCACCTCAGCAGTGCATGTCAGGCTTTCGTCCCCCAAGCACCAGTCAGGCAGCAGCCACATGCTACAAGTGTGGTCGCCCAGGACACTTCGCCAACAATTGTCCTGAGATGCAGGGCGGCGGAGTTGCACCGCAGTTTCCTGGGAGGAACCAGCCCCGGAACCCCACTAATGCGCGGCGGGCAAACCCTAGGCCGGCACTGTCCACCATCTTGCCATAGAGGACGTGCCGGAGGGAGAGCCAATCCTTTCGGGTATGTTCCAACTCCACCAGCATCCCGCCATAGTATTATTTGATTCAGGCACCACGTATAATTTTATTCGCCAAGCTTTCATTGCTAAATACAGCTTGCAAATACTACCCACTGAAAGTTCATACTTGATTTGTTCACCGGGTGGGAAGATTTCAGCAAGCATGATGGTTTCTAAAGTACCATTATGCTTAGCGGGTATAGTGTACCCTACGTCTCTCATAGTTTTAGAGGGACAGAAGGTCGATGTCATATTAGGGATGTCGTGGTTAACCCGCCATGGCGCTGTTTTAGACACCGTCCGCCGAGTCGTGCATCTACACCCAGAAATGCACGAGTCACACTCTTTATTTCTGGACAGTCCAGAAATAAAACTTCCAAGTGTATATCAATCCACAACCATCAGATTGGAAGACATTCCAGTAGTCCGTGAGTTCCCTGACGTGTTCCCGGATGATTTACCGGGGATGCCGCCCGACAGAGAGGTGGAGTTCAAGATCAAACTTGTACCGGGAACCATGCCAATATCCCGAAGGCCATACAAGATGGCGCCCAATGAATTGGCTGAACTGAAGACGCAGTTAACGGACCTTCTGGAGAAGGTTTTATTAGGCCAAGCTCCTCGCCATGGGGCTGTTCGGCATTATTCGTGAAGAGGAAAGATGAGAAGTTGCGGCTTTTCGTGGACTATCGTCCAGTAAACACCGTAACCATCAAGGACATGTACCCGTTGCCACGGATCAACATGTTGTTTGATCAGTTGGTCGAAGCAAAGATCTTTTGCAAGATGGACTTAAGATCCGGGTACCACCAGATTAATATACTTGCTGAGGATATTCCGAAGACGGCTTTCTCGACGAGGTACGGGCTTTATGAGTACCTGGTCATGTCCTTCGGCCTCACCAATGCTCCAGCTCATTTCATGTACTTTGATGTTGAGCTCCAGAATTGGTTTTGCTTTTAGCATGGTCTAAATCAGGTTGAAATGGAAACTGGTCAGGGCTGTCAGTTTGGGCAGCAGACCAGCAATCACATTTGTTCTAAGTTTGAGTTGTGTTTCCATTTTTTATGAGTTCAATGACATGTTTTATGTTTTAACTCAATGAATTACTGTTGAAATTAATATTTTACCGTTTTCAAATATGTTTCTACAGATGACAGCTGATAGACAATTGGAGAACGGGTGGGGTGGTATCCCACTGTTCTCACTGCAGCGGTTATCTGGAAGTGTTGAAGCAAATGCTTCAATACTTCGGGTATGTGGAAATGCCGCAGTACCTCGCCAAGGAAGAAGGCAAGGAGGTGAACAAGAAGTGGACAATCCATGTCGATGTTCCTGCAGGACCTACGCGACCAGGTTGGGCGCTGTTCACCGTCACGGTGAGAGGTAGACAGCAGGAGGAAATGTGGCAAGTGGCAGCCCGCGACACCATGTCGCGTTTCTGCCAACTGCACGTGAGAGATGTGGAGGGTACTCCATACAAGCTCGTTCCGGTGGAGGACAAGCTAATCATGTGTGGAGGGAAAGGTACTTGGAAGGAACAGACCCGGGATGCCCAAGGTACAACCCGCGGAGGCAAACCTCAGCCTCCAATTGAGGGCAGGAAAAGCCTTGATGGACAGCCAAGCTGTTCATACGGATTGTCTTGATGTGAAGATCAAGGAGAGCACCAGCCGTGGAGATCATTTTGAGAGTGCTCACAGTGCACTCCGCAATGTTCTCCTTCCGACGATAAAGCGACTGAATGAACAACATAATCAGTTGCATCGTCTGGAAAAGGCAAAGAAGAAAAGCCGCGGCGACATCACGGCTTTGCAACAGCAAGTGCAGGCCTTGACCCAGCAAAATGAGGTCCTAACTCAAGAGCGTGATGACACTATTGAGGAGGGGCAAGGCTGGGAAGAGGACTACAGCCAGGCCATGAACGAGGTGCATGTGATGCAAGACCTCTTACCTCCGTTAATGGGCGTACCGATGGTAGGTGCCGTACCCGTGGTTTTAGGTATCCCGGCGATAGGGGAACCTGAACCGGAAGAGGAGATCATGGACCCGGAGCCACCAGCAGAGGTAGTGGAGGAGGACAATCCACAGGAGGTTGAGTTCTACTCCGAGTAGTGAGTTACCGTTGCCAAGTAGGGCAGCGAGGGTGGTGTAGGAAAATCTTTTGTAATCGGTGACATGTCGTGTAGAAAGTAGTATATGTATAGGTAGTGACAACATGAGCAAGACTTCTCGTAGACCTGAGAATAATGTATCTTGTATAAAGTTTATGCTTTATCAATATATGTGAATATTGTGCAAGTTATTCATGTATCACTTCAATACCTACTGTTTCATATGGAATTTTAAGTATGACATGTGCTGATCGCTGCTGTTTTGAATTTCAGAATGACTCGCACTCGTGCCAACCCAGACGTTGGGGGTTCTAGTCAGGGGGAGAGGCCTCACAACAGCCTCCGGAGGATTCTTCGCAACATGAACAGCAGCAAAAGCAACAACAACAACCGCCACCGCCAACGGTTACATTGGTCGACATCGTTGCGGCGATAGCGGGTTTTCATCAGCAGCACAAGGAGTTGCTGCAGACGCTTATTGCAAATACGTCTCGACGCGAGAGGCGTCAAGATCTCGAGGAGCGCCAACAAAGCTCCTACTCCGACTTTCTGGCTACTCATCCCCCGGTATTCTCAAGGGCGGATGAACCCCTCGATGCGGACAACTGGCTCCACACGATGGAGATGAAGTTCGGGCTGCTCCAAGTGAGTGAGCAGCGCAAGACTCAGTTCGCGGTCCAACAGCTTCAAGGATCCGCGAGCGCTTGGTTGGTGAACTATTGTGCCTCACATCCCACCGAGCGAGTTATGACCTGGGCGGAGTTCCGAATGGCCTTCAGGGCCTATTTTAAAAGCCCAAGAAATGGAACTTACAAAAACTTTTGTGTTACTCATGAAAGTGTTGGCATGTGCTATAAAACTTTGGATTCAGTTTGAGTTAGGAGGGTCACTTCCAAAAAGAAGAAGGGCATTTTCAAAAGAGGAAATCCAAACTGTTGTTTGAGAAGTTCTATTTGCATTGGGCAACTCAAAGATCAGAGGACATATTTGAATTCCTTTGGTCCAAATTAGTGGGTAGGCAAAGTTTCAGAAATTTTTGAAAAAGGTTTGCTACCCATTTTTCTAAAAAGGATCCAAATGTGCAAAGATTGAAGTGTAAATTTGAATTTGGGGGAAATTTGGCCAACCATACAAATGTAGGTCAGTTTGAGACTCCAAACATTTGAATTCATCCCTTGCCAAATTTGTGGAGGTCTTTTGAAGGGTGGGGGAGCACTGACAAGTGGGACCCACATGTCATTGGGGAGGTTAAAAATGCAAAAAGATCAATAGCCTTAGGGGCTAAGTTTTGCACTCGGAACAGAGCCGAGTTTCCACCGAGACTCACCGAGGAGCACTGGGCGACAGCTCCTGCTTCTCCCTCTCACGCTGGCGAGCTCCTCGTGGGGGCCTTAACTCCCAGCCGTGCCTCAACGCGCCACAACAACGAGAAGACCCGAGCCCCCACCGTTCTCGCACGCTAGAGCACCGAGGAGCAGCCGCCGTGTTCAACCGCTCGGGAGCAATTTCATCGCGCGGTCAAGCCTCAGCAACTCACCCAAACACCACCACGGGACTTCCCACGATCCGCACACGCCATTTCCAGTCGAGCCACGCCATCACAACCCGAGAAAACTGTGTCTTCACTGCGGCCGGGAAGAACCAAGCAAAGGTGCTTCCGTGGGCAGCTCGGCAAAAGGCCTGTCACGGCCGGGCCAGGACGGTTTTGGACGCGCCTAGGCTCCACGCTGCTCGACCCCAAAGCCTAGAACCAGTGACCGATCATCGCCGGCTAATTTCGAAAAACACTTCCAGCCGGTGCAGAATCACCTTCTGGTAAGAAACTCGCAAATTCATGACGTATACTTGCTTAGAGCACGTCATACTGCACTCACAGGAGCTAGACTTGACGGCGCCCAAGTTTGCTTCGCAACCCTAGCCTAATTTTGGCTGTAGCCGGTGTATTTCCCGTTTTTCCACTCGCGGTTATGGCGGGAAGGGTCGGGCTCACAGTGACGGCTAGGTTAGAGCTCTCCCCGAGCCTTTGCATGGCCTTGTCGACCTTCTCTGAGATCCCCCGTTGCTGTAGAGCCCTTCCACCGAGGTTTTGGGGGCTAAGCTGGTCGGGCGACGTGACTGAAGGGTTGCCGAGCCGCTGCACCGTCGCCGGCTAGGTTAGAGTCACCGCCGGTCGGGGGAGAGGGTGCCAGCATGTTCAACAGGTGGAACTAGGCCCTGGCGGCGAGGGAGAGCTTGAGAATTGGCCGGGTGGCAAGTATCAGCGTGTCTCCGGCGAGCCCGGCGGCGCGCGGGCGCGGGAACGCGAGGAAGAAGACGACCCGCGGGCCCCATGTGTCAGATCAAGTGTGGCCCCGGGATCAAGTGTGGCTGCGCGGGAAGGGGTCTGTAGCCCCGTGAGGCTCAGCTCCAGCAGTGACACGTGTGTAACGGACCCACGGTCAGAGTTTAAAATTTTCCCCGGTTTATTTAGAATTTCAGATTTAGTTCAAACTTTAGAAGCCCATAACTTTTGCTAGGAAGCTCCAAATTTAGTAATTCAAATTGGGTTGGATTCATCTTGCATAGCTCTATACAAATATGCCACCAAATTTGTATGAAACCGAATATTTAACTCTGGAAAATTCTTTAAAGTTTTTCAGCAAAAGAATTTTAGAGGGAGTTTGGTTCATCCAAAATCCCCAAATTTTGCCAGAATGTTATTTAGGATGTTAGTGAACCCCTGTAGAAGTTTCAGACCATTTGGAGTTGATTTGATCAGAGCAATTCAAATTTGAAGGTGCTGCATTCATTTGAATACAGAAACATTTTCAGAGAATTTCCAGAACTTGGAAATTCAGTTCTGGGCAAATCTTAGCTCCAAAAATGCTAGGAAATTTATGCGAACTCTATGAGCTATAATTGAGATTGTAGTTCACTAAGTTAGGCGTGAACAGGGGTGTTACCTCAGAATTAATTGTTCTTTGCTTAATTGCTAAAAGAATTATTCTGAACAAACCACTCAATGACAAGTGCTAATTTTTGATCCAGAGAGTTGTCTTGTGACAAGGAACTCACACAAAAATTCTCAGCTCCATTGGAGCTCTGGATCACCCCTATTCTGTGGAACCACTTGAGGGATTAATATGGAAGAGGGGGAAAACCACTTAGCACTTAATCATGTGCATAGGTCCAACCCAAACCACTAACCCCCAGTTCCATTTTAAATTCTTGAACAGAGTTCCAGTTGTTAGAAACTGGTTATTAGAACTAATAAGCAAAAGCATTACAATAAACTTATGTGCATATCATTAACATGTAGTATTTTGTTAACGTGTAGTCGCTGAAGGCGAGGAAGCTCCGGAGGTACTCGACTTCCTACTTCCGGAAGAGGAACTAAACCCTGACTAGCAGCAAAAAGGCAAGCCCCGGTTTGCATTAACCTTTTTATAAGTTTTACTTTGTTTACATGTGTCATATGAAGTGTGAATGTGCATTAGGTATAGGATGGATGGAACCCCACTTGCATGACCAGAATTTTTCCCTAAGAGTGAGGGTAGTGTCTAAGACCTCGAGTAGACAGGCTATGCTTAATGAGTCATAGGACTTCGGTACAAGTCGAGTAGTTGGAATCTACTCGCGAGATAGGCTTGGGACACACGGGTTCGGTTGAGTGATGTGAGATCACTTTAATAATGAAAATGAGACTAGGCAGGGACTAGGGCACAACAAGAGGAAGTCTTGTTTGCGTGGCCCTGTCTGTGTCGATTGAGGACCGATCCGTGTGCGCCCCATGCTGATCAAGTTTGAACGTACAGAAGGCATATCGTATATATGGGCCCCGATAAGCCGATATAGCCTAAACCTCCAGGCGTCGAGGCATAGTACACCGATTTATAGGTGTAGGTTGAGGGCAGCAAGGTGGAAATCTGCCAACAGGCATAGAGAGATGCTCCTTGTGGGGAACCTCCTGCTCGTTTCGGTGCGACCGGTTCGACGTTTAGGCTGTTGGGTGATAGGTTGTCCCGTACGACATCGAGTGAGTGTGCTGTGCAGCTCCACGGGTGGGCGTACGTGACGTGCTCTTTGGGATTCCCTGCAGGTGTATATCGAGTCGATTCACCGTCCCTCGCGGTGAAGAGTACCACTTGGTCACTGAGTCGTGACGTAGGCTAGTGTATGAAATATGTGTATTCAATACTGCTGATTGATATAATTGTATTGCTACATGTGTGCGACCAAATCCTGCTTACTAAATTTTAGATTTCTGAACTGTTAACTTGTTGCTAAAAGATGAATCAAAGGTGAACTTATAGGCGTGTCCATTTGCTGCAATGTTACTATCCTATGTGCTTTGTACACCTCATGTAGAGTTTCATGCTTAGGTGAGTCGGTTAAGTCTTGTTCAGCCTTCGTGCTCACGGTTGCTGCTTAAGTGTTTTTCAGGTGAGAAGCCACCCACGGACTCGGAGTACGAGTCCACCGGCGAGGGTTACCCTCCGTCGGGGACCACGGCTGAGTGGGAGCCGTACACGCCACGCTGAGCTGAGGAGTGTAGCTAGTGTGGGTTGCCCTAGGGCTCGGCAACCAACTTTTGCTAGGTAGGCGGGCATGAGTTGTAGAATAGTAGACTTCCGCTGTGTAATAAAGACAATAGTTTGTAACTGAACATTGTACGTGTTTGTACAGTTCAGTGGTTTTTCCCATGCAATATATTGTGTTCTTATGACGTGTGCTGTCGGGTGTCGCATCTTGTGGCACCACCCTCTGCGATCCTGGATGGGCAGATTCTGGTCCGCCACACCTATCACATACCGCCTGGTCTTATGAAGAGGAAGACGCAGGAGTTCCTTCACCTGCAGCAAGGAAACCGGAACACGCTGGAATACCCTAGGGCATTCAATGATTTGGCACTCTACGCTTCTTATCACGCCGATATCAACAAGAAGCGGCGGGTTCATTTTTACCAGGGGCTTAACCTGCTCCTGGAGGACAAGCTGGCGATGTTCAATCGCGGTAGCCTCAATGATATTATTGATGTTGTGATTGTTAAGGAGGACTCCGGTAAGGAGTTAGCGGCATCAGAGAAAAAGCGAAGCGCGCCGCAGGATAGCAGAGAGGGAGGTGGTACTTCTCAAAAATACCGGATGGTGTATCGATCACAATCGGGTCAGCGCTGGCAGCTACCACAGAGGCCGATGCTATTCCGCAGTCAGCCATATTCTCCACCGGCATTCAGGCCGGCATTACCAGAACCACCTCCGCAGCAACAACAGCAGCAGCGGGCAATGCCCCATGCATTTGCACCTCAGCAGCGCATGCCAGGCTTTTGTCCCGCAAGCACGGGCCAGACAGCTGCCACATGCTTCAAATGCGGTCGTCCAGGACACCTCGCCAACAACTGTCCTGAGAGGCAAGGCGGCGGAGTGGTACCACAGTTTCCGGGGAGGAATCTGCCCCAGAACCCCACTAATGCGTGGCGGGCAAATCCTAAGCTCAGCACCGTCCACCAACTTGCCATAGAGGACGTGCCGGAGGGAGAGCCAATCCTTGTGGGTGTCTTCCAACTCCACCAGCATCCTGCCATAGTGTTAATTGATTCAGGCACCACACATAGCTTCATTAGCCAAGCTTTTATTGCTAAATACAGCTTGCAAATACTACCCACCGAAAGTCCATACTTGATTTGTTCACTGTAACACCCCAAAATTTTGATTCAAAACCCTAAATCATGTTAAGAGGGGGATTTAAAAATTTTTGGACGTGTTGCATGTTTTGCAAAAATTCAAATTCAAACTGGAATTCAAATTAAACTCAAATCAGAAAAGAAATAGAAAAAAAAGGAAAACAGAAAAAAACCGGCCAGTGGGCCGAAACACACCAGCCGGCACACCCTGCCCCGCGCCAGCCCCCAGCCGCGCGCCCGCGCTCTCTCTCTCAGACAGGTGGGACCCACCTGTCATCCCTAACCACCGATCGTCTGAAACTCAGACTGTTCACCCGCGCCCGCGCGATCGCAACCGACCGGATTTCCGGCCGAATTCTGGTTCAGGAGGACTCCCACTCGATCTAATCAAACCCGCCGCCCTCCCCCGTCTATAAAAACCCCGACCTCGTTTGTTTTTCCCATGCGATCGCCGATTTTTCCTCCGGTGAGAAACGAGACTTCTCCGGCGAATTCTGGCTGATCTAAGCTCGGAAATTCCGATCTAACTCGCTGGTCTTGATCCACCGCCTCCGGGGAACCTTGCAGGTGCAGAAAACTCGGTGACTTGCGGTGTAAACACAGCGCCGACGAGCTTCGCCGTGGTTTCGCCTCGGACCTCATCGCCGATCACCTTCCAGGACCTCCGAGCTCAGGAAAACCCCCGAGGTAGGATCCCCGACCTCCCCTCCACCAATCTATGCCATAAAATCACAGTTCTAGGAAGAATTCCCGAAGATCCGAAAGTTTCCGGCGAGATCGCCGCTTCCCGCCGCCGTGCGACGCCGGCAGCGCCGCCCGCGCTCGATCAGAGCGACGTGGCCACTTGTGCGCCGTTTATTTTAAATCGCACGGTAGGGTTTAAATCCCCGCGTACAGGTTCGATGTTTTAATCTCGGCCGTCGTTTCAAAATCGGACGGTCCACATCAGCCCCGCGTTATAAAGACTGGAATTCTTACGTGCTACCCCCTGGGGTTCTCGGGAAATAAGAGCTAGCCCCGGAAACTTCTGATCTAACCCCTGGAACTCCAGAAAATCATGTAAATTCATTTAAAAATCAGTTTTAGCCCCTGGACTTAATGAAAATTAGGAAAAACACCTCTGATAAGTGTAGCTAGACCCCTGGAAATTCTAAAAATAATATTATAGACCCTGTAATGGGGTGAGTTTACCTTTTTAGCCCTGTTTAGTATTTAATTTAGGAAATTGAATATGTTGCTAGTGTTTAAAAATTAAAAGGTGGGACAAACATATTGTCAAAATTTAATTAAAGACTTTCTCAGTATTTAGGAAACTTTGGAGTGAGATAAAAACATATTTTGGGCTGAATTGAATCTGTCTAATTTATTATTCACATTTAGGGACACATTTTTAAGCAATTAATAGTTTTAGAAAATAGGAAAATAATTGTGAAATAGTTTACATCAGAGGCAAAGGTCAAAATATGTTATTAAATTATTTAGGACCAGAACCTATTCTGTTAGATGATGTGTATTACTAATTTCATAATAAAAAACACATTTATGTATAGGAAAATAAATCTGAGAATATAGCAACTAGTAAATGATAAATGGAGTTTCTAGAATCCAAAGAATTCAGTTTAAGGTTGGTAGAAATTCTAAAGGCACATATGGAGAAGAAAAATACTTTTCATACATACTTGGTAGTAAAAAGGTGTAGTAGTTGAATATAAGTAATTTATTTAAATGGGAAACTCATACATATACAGCAGGTAAGTATAAATGTGAACATAAAAGTAGGAATCATATACACATGATTAAAAGTGCATGCAAGCCACAAATCAACACACATAGAGTAACCACAACACATATAATGGTGAATGACTTTCATAGATATGAATGTGTGGTTTGTATGAAGTGGAAGTGTGAACTATGTCTTATGGATTGTGTTTTTCTTATGCTATGTGTGATGGTATGAAGTAGAACCTGTTCAAGAGCAAGTTATCCCTTTCCAAGATCAGGACTACCCATTTCAAGAGCAGCAAGAAAGAGGCAAGTGTCCTTGACCACTTTGATCCTATACTAGGATGTTTAGATAGAATTATTGCATTGTCAAATGAAACATGAAACCCATGCTAGGAAGTTTCCCTAGAATTGCATTACCTTGTTTCCTTGTAGCTTGGGTTGGGATTTATTTTATCATGTCATTTGTTATTATGCATATGCTTAGCCATGCTTAGAATGGGATATTTGGGATATGAGATCATCAGTTTATTTTACCATACTCTTGAATGAGATATTGTGAGTTATGTAGAGGTAGGGATCAAGGCAAGTTGGATGTTTTGGTTGTGTGCTGGGTGCACGAGACTTGGGTTTGTGTTTAGCACTTGCCTGGATTCTAAGGACCGGTTCATGGAGCATGTAACCTGGCTTTACCGTGCCAACCACATGCTGAGATGGGGCAGCTTGGCCAATTAATTAGGTGTATCCCCAGCGTAGTATGGGTGTGTTGGATGGTGCGGGGAATAGGTGTCAGCTGGACTACCATATGAACCGCAAGGCTCAAGAGGGGGCCACTGCAGCGGGGTTGGAGCCTCTTGTATGCTGTTAGGGGTGAAACCTCAGTGGGCCCACGCTCGTCGGGAATCCCTTTGTAAAGGCTTTGTAGTGATCTCCTGGCTACACACCTGGGAAGTGTGAATGTGGTTCGTAGCCACTGGCATAATGGAGGTTCTTTTAGTCCACCCGGCAACGGGGGATGAAATCACTACATGTGGGTACAGTGGTACAAACTCCGCAGAGTCAAAACTGTCATGACAGCCGTTCTCACGGTCAAGAGCGGCTTGGACTTATTCATGATTAGAGGATTGATGATTTTGGATGTTGTGGATGTTAAGCGGGGAGCTTAGCATTGGAAATGATGTTATGGTTATTGGATTATGATGATGGGATGGGAGATTGGGACCATTTCACCTGTGTAGTAATGTAGGTGCTTAATAAGCTAAGGTGATAGGTATTAATTGCGTAGTGCTTTAACCATGAGTTCAACCTCCCCTTGTTATAGCCATGCATGACATAATTTTCCCACACATGCTGAGTACCATTGGTACTCAACCTTGCATATTTTGTTGGTTTATATTGCTCCTCAGGTCAATATAATGCGGTGGTGTATAATGACCAAGACTTTGGACCCAAAGAAGGTTTCTAGGTTCATGGAGACCCCCGGGCAACGCCTGTGACGGAGCCCTCAAGAATAATATTCCGCTGCTAGTTTATTTACTTGTGATGAACGTATTATTGTCCATTGAGACATTTGCGATGTAAGACTTATTTATATTCGACACCTGGCTTGTAATAAATGATGCTTCACTATTTGTCATCACATGTATGAGAAAATGATCCTGGCATACATGTGATATTCACTTGGTTGTTTCTTCGGAAAAACCGGGTGTGACAGAGGTGGTATCAGAGCCAAGGTTGCCCGTAGGAACGTGGACCTAGGTAGAAATGGACGTATTTAAGGGCCCTATTTTCTTAAAAACTATTTTTACAAGGTGTGTGTTGAAAAGTGTTATTTAATGAGTCACTTTCTTCATCTTACCCCAACTTTCATTCAAAATAGGATTTTCGTTTAAAAGTTTAACTAACCTAAGTTTAAATGCTTTTTGTTTTTAGATGGTTCGCATGATTCGCACCGCTCGCAAGTCCACAGGAGGGAGAGTTCCCGTAGTTGCCCTTGCCGAAAGAGAGGAGAGCCGTCCGGTGACGTACCTTTCCTATGGATTGGCAGTAGGAGGCTTGTTGCGCCGTCTTCGACGTATGCTCGAAGCCGCCGACAATACGGGCAAGCTAATCATCCACTATAACTCCACCAGGACCATCCGTGAGAAGAGGGAAGAATGGAGTTCGGAGATAAGGATTATACACGAAAATCAGCTGCTTAAGATTCACCACTCTCCAGCTTGTAGAGCGACAAAGGTCGATGCGGAGAAAGATGTCACCTGGGAGGCCATCACCTGCCAGAGTCACATATATCGTCGCCGCTTGGACAAAACTGAGTACATGTATGTCCTCCAGCGTGAGAGTGGTACCACGGAGTACAAGTACCCGCCGGTGCAGCAAGGGACTTCCCATGAGCACATGGACTTGTGCTTGGAGGATGCTTCTATGCTCAGCAATCGACTGCAGGAGTGCCAACAAGAGCTTCAGGATGTCCGGGACACCCTGAAGAAAACGGAGGCGTTGCTGCGAGCCTGCTTAAGGGCGAGAGAAAGAGGAGATGGGAATGAACTGTGTGTCACCGCGAATGATACATGGACTCCTGACTCCCCAGATCGCCGAGCAATCAGGCGTCGTCGCACTTCTCCACCAGCTGCCTCCCCACCCAAAGCAGAGTCAGAAGGAAGCCAAAATGATGAGGAAGATCCCGAGGATCCAGCTCAAGAAAACGAGTAGTGTAGAGTCCCTCCCTTAGTCAGCAAGATGTCGAATAGGCGAGTCGTTAAGTTAAGTTAAGTTAATGGTGTGATAATGCTTGGTGTGTGACGTGAGTTGTGGAAGCCATGACCAATTGTCCACAGCCTCGTCTTTAGATTGTTTTGCTTTGGTGTGTGAACCCACATGAAATAATATTGCATTTATTTTTGTGTGAAAAGTGAACCCTTAGAGAAGTATAACAAAGCCTCAACACTTCAAAGTACAAACAAATGAAAGTAGTAAGATGATACTAAATGCTTTCAAATTAACATTGGTTGATTCTGCCAGATGGCCGGAAGAGGAAAAGGACGTGCTGCCAACCCCGCCAACAACAACGATGAGGCATGCAATCCTCATCTTTCTGGAGGCCAGGACCGGGGTGGTCGCCGTGAAGGAGTTGATCCCCTCCACCAAATGCTGGAGAATCAAAATCAGCTCATCCAGAACTTGACTCAAGTGGTGGCCAACTTGCATCAAGTTCCACCTCCACAAGCTGCACCACGCCAACCAAGGTTGAGTGAGTTTCTAGGAACTCAACCTCCATAGTTTGCAAGTGCTGCTGAACCTCTGGAGGCAGATGATTGGCTGAAGACCATTGAAAGTAAGATGAGGATCATACAGTGCCAAGGGTATGAGAGGGTGCTGTTTGCCTCTCATCAATTGCATGGACCTGCTGCTGATTGGTGGACCGCATATGTGGCCGCCCATCATGACCCTGAGAACATCACTTGGGAAGAGTTCAAGCGTAGCTTCCGCAACCATTACATCCCAAGAGGTGAACTTAAAAACAAGAGGAAGGAGTTTTTGGGACTGCAGCAGGAAAACATGACGGTGAGGGAATACCTCACTAAATTTACCCAACTATCCCGTTATGCCCCACGGGACATAGAGACTGATGAGCAGAAACAAGATTGTTTCGTAGAAGGACTTACCGCAGAGATGCAGTGTGCAATGTCCTCAAATGAGTATGAAAGCTTCCAAAAGATGGTGGACAGAGCATTTGTGGTAGAAAGAAAGCTAAAGGCCTTGGAAAATGAGAATAAGAGGAAGCCACCTGGGAGCGGGAAGATGAGCTCAAGGCACAATTTCTGGAATTGTTTTCTTAGAACCACCAATCTCGAGGACAAGATTTCTTTTAAGGGGGGTAGAGCTGTAACACCTCAAAATTTTGATTCAAAACCCTAAATCATGTTAAGAGGGGGATTTAAAAATTTTTGGACGTGTTGCATGTTTTGCAAAAATTCAAATTCAAACTGGAATTCAAATTAAACTCAAATCAGAAAAGAAATAGAAAAAGAAAAAGGAAAACAGAAAAAAAACCGGCCAGTGGGCCGAAACCCACCAGCCGGCCCACCCTGCCCTGCGCCAGCCCGCAGCCGCGCGCCCGCGCTCTATCTCTCAGACAGGTGGGACCCACCTGTCATCCCTAACCCCCGATCGTCCGAAACTCGGACTGTTCACCCGCGTGCGCGTGATCGAAACCGACCGGATTTCCGGCCGAATTCTGGTTCCGGAGGACTCCAACCCGATCTAAACAAACCCGCCGCCCTCCCCCGTCTATAAAAACTCCGACCTCGTTCTGTTTTTCCCACGCGATCGTCGATTTTTCCTCCGGTGAGAACCGAGACTTCTCCGGCGAATTCTGGCTGAACTAAGCTCGGAAATTCCGATCTAACTCGCTGGTCTTGATCCACCGGCTCCGGGGAACCTTGCAGGTGCAGAAAACTCGGTGACTTGCGGTGTAAACACAGCGCCGACGAGCTTCGCCGTGGTTTCGCCTCGGACCTCGTCGCCGATCACCTTCCAGGACCTCCGAGCTCAGGAAAACCCCCGAGGTGAGATCCCCGACCTCCCCTCCACCGATCTATGCCATAAAATCACAGTTCTAGGAAGAATTCCCGAAGATCCAAAAGTTTCCGGCGAGATCGCCGCTTCCCGCCGCCGTGCGCCGCCGGCAGCGCCGCCTGCGCTCGATCAGAGCGACGTGGCCGCTTGTGCGCCGTTTATTTTAAATCGCACGGTAGGGTTTAAATCCCCGCGTACCGGTTCAATGTTATAATCTCGGCCGTCGGTTTAAAATCGGACGGTCCACATCAGCCCCGCGTTATAAAGACTGGAATTCTTACGTGCTACCCCCTGGGGTTCTCAGGAAATAAGAGCTAGCCCCGGAAACTTCTGATCTAACCCCTGGAACTCCAGAAAATCATGTAAATTCATTTAAAAATGAGTTTTAGCCACTGGACTTAATGAAAATTAGGAAAAACACCTCTGATAAGTGTAGCTAGACCCCTGGAAATTCTGAAAATAATATTATAGACCCTGTAATGGGGTGAGTTTACCTTTTTAGCCCTGTTTAGTATTTAATTTAGGAAATTGAATATGTTGCTAGTGTTTAAAAATTAAAAGGTGGGACAAACATATTGTCAAAATTTAATTAAAGACTTTCTCAGTATTTAGGAAACTTTGGAGTGAGATAAAAACATATTTTGGGCTGAATTGAATCTGTCTAATTTATTATTCACATTTAGGGACACATTTTTAAGCAATGAATAGTTTTAGAAAGTAGGAAAATAATTGTGAAATAGTTTACATCAGAGGCAAAGGTCAAAATATGTTATTAAATTATTTAGGACCAGAACCTATTCTGTTAGATGATGTGTATTACTAATTTCATAATAAAAAACACATTTATGTATAGGAAAATAAATCTGAAAATATAGCAACTAGTATATGATAAATGGAGTTTCTAGAATCCAAAGAATTCAGTTTAAGCTTGGTAGAAATTCTAAAGGCACATATGGAGAAGAAAAATACTTTTCATACATACTTGGTAGTAAAAAGGTGTAGTAGTTGAATATAAGGAATTTATTTAAATGGGAAACTCGTACATATACAGTAGGTAAGTATAAATGTGAACATAAAAGTAGGAATCATATACACATGATTAAAAGTGCATGCAAGCCACAAATCAACACACATAGAGTAACCACAACACATATAATGGTGAATGACTTTCATAGATATGAATGTGTGGTTTGTATGAAGTGGAAGTGTGAACTATGTCTTATGGATTGTGTTTTTCTTTTGCTATGTGTGATGGTATGATGTAGAACCTGTTCAAGAGCAAGTTATCCCTTTCCAAGATCAGGACTACCCATTTCAAGAGCAGCAAGAAAGAGGCAAGTGTCCTTGACCACTTTGATCCTATACTAGGATGTTTAGATAGAATTATTGCATTGTCAAATGAAACATGAAACCCATGCTAGTAAGTTTCCCTTGAATTGCATTACCTTGTTTCCTTGTAGCTTGGGTTGGGATTTATTTTATCATGTCATTTGTTATTATGCATATGCTTAGCCATGCTTAGAATGGGATATTTGGGATATGAGATCATCAGTTTATTTTACCATACTCTTGAATGAGATATTGTGAGTTATGTAGAGGTAGGGATCAAGGCAAGTTGGATGTTTTGGCTGTGTGCTGGGTGCACGAGACTTGGGTTTGTGTTTAGCACTTGCCTGGATCCTAAGGACCGGTTCATGGAGCATGTAACCTGGCTTTACCGTGCCAACCACATGCTGAGATGGGACAGCTTGGCCAATTAATTAGGTGTATCCCCGGCGTAGTATGGGTGTGTTGGATGGTGCGGGGAATAGGTGTCAGCTGGACTACCATATGAACCGCAAGGCTCAAGAGGGGGCCACTGCAGCGGGGTTGGAGCCTCTTGTATGCTGTTAGGGGTGAAACCTCAGTGGGCCCATGCTCGTCGGGAATCCCTTTGTAAAGGCTTTGTAGTGATCTCCTGGCTTCACACCTGGGAAGTGTGAATGTGGTTCGTAGCCACTGGCATAATGGAGGTTCTTTTAGTCCACCCGGCAACGGGGGATGAAATCACTACATGTGGGTACAGTGGTACAAACTCTGCAGAGTCAAAACTGTCATGACAGCCGTTCTCACGGTCAAGAGCGGCTTGGACTTATTCATGATTAGAGGATTGATGATTTTGGAAGTTGTGGATGTTAAGCGGGGAGCTTAACATTGGAAATGAAGTTATGGTTATTGGATTATGATGATGGGATGGGAGATTGGGACCATTTCACCTGTGTAGTAATGTAGGTGCTTAATAAGCTAAGGTGATAGGTATTAATTGCATAGTGCTTTAACCATGAGTTCAACCTCCCCTTGTTATAGCCATGCATGACATAATTTTCCCACACTTGCTGAGTACCATTGGTACTCAACCTTGCATATTTTGTTGGTTTATATTGCTGCTCAGGTCAATATAATGCGGTGGTGTATAATGACCAAGATTTTGGACCCGGAGAAGGTTTCTAGGTTCATGGAGACCCCCGGGCAACGCCTATGACGGAGCCCTCAAGAATAATATTCCGCTGCTAGTTTATTTACTTGTGATGAACGTATTATTGTCCATTGAGACATTTGCGATGTAAGACTTATTTATATTCGACACCTGGCTTGTAATAAATGATGCTTCACTATTTGTCATCACATGTATGAGAAAATGATCCTGGCATACATGTGATATTCACTTGGTTGTTTCTTCGGAAAAACCGGGTGTGACAGAGGTGGTATCAGAGCCAAGGTTGCCCGTAGGAACGTGGACCTAGGTAGAAATGGACGTATTTAAGGGCCCTATTTTCTTAAAAACTATTTTTACAAGGTGTGTGTTGAAAAGTGTTATTTAATGAGTCACTTTCTTCATCTTACCCCAACTTTCATTCAAAATAGGATTTTCGTTTAAAAGTTTAACTAACCTAAGTTCAAATGCTTTTTGTTTTTAGATGGTTCGCATGATTCACACCGCTCGCAAGTCCACAAGAGGGAGAGTTCCCGTAGTTGCCCTTGCCGAAAGAGAGGAGAGCCGTCCGGTGACGTACCTTTCCTATGGATTGTCAGTAGGAGGCTTGTTGCGCCGTCTTCGACGTATGCTCGAAGCCGCCGACAATACGGGCAAGCTAATCATCCACTATAACTCCACCAGGACCATCCGTGAGAAGAGGGAAGAATGGAGTTCGGAGATGAGGATTATACACGAAAATCAGCTGCTTAAGATTCACCACTCTCCAGCTTATTATATTTACTTGTGATGAACGTATTATTGTCCATTGAGACATTTGCGATGTAAGACTTATTTATATTCGACACCTGGCTTGTAATAAATGATGTTTCACTATTTATCATCACATGTATGAGAAAATGATCCTGGCAGACATGTGATATTCACTTGGTTGTTTCTTCGGAAAAACCGGGTGTGACATTCACCGGATGGGAAAATTTCAGCAAGCATGATGGTTCCAAAAGCGCCATTATGCTTAGAGGGTAGAGTATACCCTACGTCTCTCATAGTTTTAGAGGGACAGAAGGTCGATGTCATCCAAGGGATGTCGTGGTTAACCCGTCACGGCTCTATTTTAGACACCGTCCTCCGAGTCGTGCATTTGCACTCAGAAGTGCTTGAGTCTCACTCTTTATTTCTGGACAGTCCAGAAATAAAACTTCCAAGTATATACCAATCCATCACCATCAGATTGGAAGACATTCCAGTAGTCCGTGAGTTCCCTGACGTGTTCCCATATGATTTACCGGGGATGCTGCCCGACCGAGAGGTGGAGTTCAAGATTGAACTTGCACCGGAAACTATGCCAATATCCCGAAGGCCGTATAAGATGGCGCCCAAGGAATTGGCTGAACTGAAGACGCAGATAATGGACCTGCTGGAGAATGGTTTTATTAGGCTGAGCTCCTCGCCATGGGGCTGTTCGGCATTATTTGTGAAGAAGAAAGATGAGACGTTGCGGCTCTGCGTGGACTATCGTCCACCAAACGCCGTAACCATCAAGAACAAGTACCCGTTGCCATGGATTGACTTGTTGTTTGATAAGTTGGTCGAAGCAAATATCTTTTCCAAAATGGACTTAAGATCCGGGTAACATCAGATTAAGATATGGGCTGAAGATATTCCGAAGACGGCTTTCTCGATGAGGTACGGACTTTATGAGTACCTTGTCATGTCCTTCGGCCTCACCAACGCTCCAGCTCATTTCATGTACTTGATGAATTCGGTATACATGCCGGAGCTGGACAAGTTTTTCGTGGTCTTCATCGATGACATATTGGTATATTCCATGTATGAGAAAGAACACACGAAGCATCTGCGTATATTCTTGCAACGGCGGTGGGATCACAAACTATAGCGAAATTCAGCAAGTGCAAATTCTGGATATCGCAAGTATCTTTTCTCGGGCATATTATCTCAGCAGAGGGTATCGATGTAGACCCGAGTAAGATCACACAAGTGCTGAATTGGAAGTCCCCGAGAACTGTTCATGAGGTATGGAGTTTCCTTGGACTCGCGGGATATTATCGGAGGTTCATTCCGAATTTCTCAAAGATTGCAAAGCCTATGACTGAGCTGCTGAAGAAGGCTACCAAATATATTTGGAGTCCAGCATGTGAAGCAGCGTTCAAGGCATTAGTGAAGCACCTAACATCAGCACCAGTTTTGGCGCAGCCGGACACAACCAAACTGTTCGATGTGTACTGCGATGCATCTGGTATCGGGCTCGGATGTGTGCTGATGCAAGACCGAAGGGTGGTCACGTATGGATCACGTCAGCTCAGAAACCATGAGCAGAATTATCCAACTCATGACTTAGAGCTCATTACCGTGGTACTCGCACTAAAAATGTGGAGGCACTACCTACTCGTTAACCTCGTGCATTTATATACTGACCACAAAAGCCTCAAGTACATATTCACTCAGAAAGAGCTAAACATGAGGCAGCGAAGATGGTTAGAGTTGATAAAGGATTACGAATAGAGATCCATCACCCAGGCAAAGCAAATGTAGTGGCGGATGCGCTGAGTCGCAAGTCACACATCAACAATCTGACCATCACACCGTTGGAAAAGAGCGAGCCACCACTGCATGTGATTCCACATGGAGCTCTCTACAACTTAGCTTTGATCCCCACCATCCGTGAAGAAATAGCGGCAGCTCGGAAACATGACAAGGGCATGTCGCATTTTGCGAAGGCGTGTAGACAGTGGGGAGCTGTGTTGCGGACCGGGATCCGCTCATCCAGGATCGCAGAGAGTGGTGCCGCACGATGCGACACCCGACAGCACACGTCATAAGAACACAATGTATTACATGGGAAAACAACTGAACTGTACAGACGGTACAATACTCAGTTACAAACTATTGTCTTTATTACACAGCGGAAGTCTACTATTCTACAACTCACGCCCGCCTAGCTAGCAAAAGTCGGTTGCCCAGCCCTAGGGCAACCCACACTAGCTGCACTCCTCAGCTCAGCGCGTCGTGTACGGCTCCCACTCAGCCGTGGTCCCCGACGGAGGGTAACCCTCGCTGGTGGACTCGTAATCCGAGTCCGTGGGTGTCTCCTCACCTTAAAAACACTTAAGCAGCAACCATGAGCACGATGGCTCAACAAGACTTAACCGACTTACCTAAGCATGAAAACTCTACATGAGGTGTACAAAGCACATAGGATAGTAACATTGCAGCAAATGGACACGCCTATAAGTTCACCCTTAATTCATCTTTTAGCAACAAGTTAACAGTTCGGGAATCTGAAATTTAGTAAGCAGTATTTGGTGGCACACATGTAGCAATACAATTATATCAATCAGCAATATTGAATCATCATATTTCATACATTAGCCTACGTCACGACTCAGTGACCAAGTGGTACTCTTCACCGCGAGGGACGGTGAATCGACTCGATATACACCTGCAGGGACACCCAAAGAGCACGTCACGTATGCCCACCCGTGGAGCTGCACATCACGCTCACTCGATGTCGTACGAGACAACGTTTCACCCAACAGCCCGAACGTCGAACCGGTCGCACCGAAACGAGCAGGAGGTTCCCAACACGGAGCATCTCTCTATGCCCGTTGGCAGATTTCCACCTTGCTGCCCTCATGCTACACCTATAAATCGGTGAGTTATGCCTTGACCCCCGGAGGTTTAGGCTACATCGGTTTATCGGGGCCCATATATCCGATATGCCTTCGGTACGTTCAAACTTGATCAGTGTGGGCCGCACACGGATCGGTCCTCAATCGACACGGACAGGGCTGCGCACACAAGACTCCCTCTTGCTGCGCCCTAGCCCCTGCGAAGTCTCATTTTCATTACTAAGGTGATCTCACCTCACTCGAACCAATCCCGTGTGTCCCAATCCTAACTCGCGAGTAGATTCCAACTACTCGACTTGTACCAAAGTCCTATGAATCACTAAGCATAGCTTGTCTACTCGAGGCCTTAGACACTACCCTCACACTTATGGAAAAATTCTGGTTATGCATGTGGGGTTCCATCCATCCTATGCCTAATGCACATCCATACTTCATACTAAGTTTTCATAAAGCAAAACTTGAAAAATAGTTTAATGAAAACCTGGGCTTGCCTTGTTGTTGCTGGTCAGTAGTCAGCTCTTCTTCCGGAAGTAGAAAGTCGAGTACCTCCGGAGCTTCCTCGCCTTCAGCGACTACACGTTAATGAAATACTACATGTCAATTTAAATGCAATGTGTAACTTGAATACATAATATTAATAACTCTAGCTAACCCTCCCCTTTGGTCCTGAAATTTTTATGGTGGCTTGGTAGGGTTCTAACCAGAGTCTTGACCAAGTTTCAATTGAAACAAAGTTCATCTGAACCTTGTACAAATAAAAGCCCATTTGGTCAATATTTGAGCCTCTAAGTAATTCCAGGGTTTTTCATGGCTCCAACCAATACTTTCTGGAAACTAGAATTTAGGATGGTCCTAATGGAATTGGATTCCTGTCATTTGAAGAATTCTACTGAAAGTTATGCCCTAATTAAGATTTGAGAAAATCTGAAAAATGTTTTTGTACATTTTCTATTTTCTCAGGGCAGTTCTCTTAATCACCCCATTAGGTTAACTAAATTAACTTGGATAGTCTGAAAATTTTACTGGGATTCAGGGATTTTCCAATGAACCTCTCAGTCAAATTTCAGAATTTTTCATAAAGTAGTCCTCCAGATAAAATTCCCAACAGTTTAAACCTTAGGGATTTAATTATGGAAAACTATTCACTTTCATGAGCTTAAATTGGTTTTGCTGGAAAGTACTCAGAATTCTGAGTTTAGAAAAATTAGGTTCATCGAATTTGGAGCTTCCTAGCAAATGTTCTAAGCATTTGAAGTTGAACTAAACTGGAAAATAACTTAAAATGTTTAAACTCCTGCGTGTGGGGCCCACTACACAGTATCTTCTTCCTCCCTGCGCCAACAGCTCGCTGCGGTGATAATCTCTGGCGAGCTCCTCGGACCCCGCCTTTTCTGCGTTCCCCAGCCCGGAGGCTTGCCGCCTCCCCCTTTTGGACCACGGGCAGCTCATTCCCGAGGTCGGCCTGGGGCTCCGGTCGACGGAAACCTATCAGCGACGGGCGGCAGTGATGGATGGGGTTCGGCAACGTCGTCCTCATGCTAGTAGAGCTCAAACACTTCGGTCTTTTGCCCTAGAGCACCACGGCAACCTCCTAAACCCCGGCGTGAATTCAAGTCAGCTCAACAGAGGCCGCAACTACGAGTTCATCGGCGACCTAGGCCGGAAATCGGCACCGATGCAAAAATCTCGAAGAACATCGCCCAAACCCGATGAAACTCGATGGTTTCTGATCTCAGAGAGGCGTGGTATAAGGGCCTCAGTTTTTGACACATGTTTAAGGTGTTCATCACCACACAACACACCTCATTTGAAGCGAGTTGATGAACACAAATGAAGAGCAAGTAACCAGCATCAACATGCTCATTAGAGAACAAACTCACATATTGCAAAAGTGGTATTTTCCACATGTGATATAGAGGGGCTGGGCATATGAAAATTCCTACACATTGCTAGGGATATCCATGCCAAGTTTCACCCAAATTGAAAACCTTTTTGAGGTCATTTTGGGTATAGCTAGAAAGAGGGCAGTTTGAACTCAAATATAAATTCAAACTGTTTTATCCCATGAATTCAAAAGTGGGAGGCATATTATTACTCAGCACATTTTTGTGAGCTCACAAACCAATTTTCACTCCTTTTGGAGTTGATCTTGACATGAGCTAAGTGTGGCAAATTCAAACTTTATTTGAATTTCAAACTGAACATGTGCTGAAATTCATTCAAACCAAACCCAATTTGAATCCTAACCAATTCAAATGGCTCAAAGGTGGATAATTCAAATCACCAGGGGCTTTGTGGGGATTACTGTTTACAACAGTGAATTGGAGTTAATTTCAGAGGTTAAATTGGAAGTTTGACCCACATGTCAGCCACTAATCCAAATCAAACCGACTGAAAACCCAGCTCGGGTTCTTGCGCCGGACTGAGCAGCCGCCACGGCGAGGAATCGGTCGGGACACCACCTGCTTGCCGCCCCGACTTGCTGAACCGCCTCGCAGCCCCCTTATCTACGCCGTCGCCCTGATCGGAGTGAGCACCGCACACTCTGCTGCTTCCTCGCACCAGAAACGCGCCATCGCTGCCGATCACTCGGAGCTGATCAAGGAAGCGTGATCACAGCCTCGCTGTCCCCTCCAGAGCTACGGCAAGGTACTAGGAACCTTTCTCCGTCTTCCCCATTGCTAGAATTCAGCTGAGACCGGTCGATCTCGGCTATACCGAGAGTTCAATCCGGTGACCTAACGCCGCCTCACTTCGGGCTCCCGTGGACAGCCCAACCGGGGAGTTATCACGCCCGAGCCAAGGCACCCTTGGACGCGCTGGTGATCGGTGCTACTCACCCCCGAGCCACAGTCCGAGTGCTTGCTCACCGGCGACGAATTTCCAGTTTTCCCCTTTCTGGGTGCAGAACGACCTTCGGGTTCGGTTCTGTCAAATTCTTAGTCTAATAAGGATTAGAGGGCCTCAGTCCGCTCTCACATACACTAGACACGGTAACGCACAAGTTGCCTTCACAACCTTTGGCCAGAGAACCTCTCTACCCGGCGTATTTCGAAGTCTACCGACGGCGGAGCATGCGGGAGGCATCGGGCGCACGGTGAGGACCTACTTTGGGTTTCCCCCGAGCTGCTTCAAGCTCATGTCGACCTTCCCTGAGGTCCACTGATGCTCCCCGACCGGTTGCTCGAGTAGCTGAGGCGCTAGGGAAGTCGGCCGACACGGCCGAAGTCTTTCTGAAGCCACTGCTCGTCGCCGACCATGTGCCGGCCATTGTCATGATGAGCTGAGCCCAGAATCCTGTTCCCCGAGTGAAAATAGGCAGAGGCGGCCAAAATCGTGAAGTTTGGAGCTTTACAGAAGCTGCCGGCGAGCTCTCCAGCGAGGTACCCCGGCGGCAGAGCGCGGGCGGCGAGAGGTAGACGAAGGGGGTGGGCCCCAGCTGTCAGCGGCAGATATTTTAAATCGGGATCGGGCTGCCGCCGGGATCTGGTGTGCTGGCGCGCAAAAACCCTGTGGGCCTCAGTGTGCTGTCGCCTCCGCGCCTAACACGTGTCCCCGCGGGCCCCGGCAGATTTAAACTTTTCCCCCGATTTTCAGATTTCATTCAAACTTCAAAGCCTCATAACTTTGGCTAGAAAGCTCCAAATCGAGTGAATCAAATTTTGGTGGATTCAGCTCTCTGAGCACTTTCCAGAAAATCAAGTTTCACTTCATGAACATCCTTATTTCTCCAGAATTAATTCCTCAAAATTTAAATTGCTTGGAACTTTAACTGGAGAATCCTTTGGAGGAAAATCCTGAAATTTTGCTGGAATGTTCACCAAAATATCCCTGAACTACCATAGAAATTTCAGATCCATTTGAGCTCATTTGATCCACCTAATGGTGTGATTAGTGAAACTGTTCCAGAGAAAATAGAAAATGTTCAGAAACATTTTCAGAATTTTCTCTGAAATTGTTTAGCTCATATCTTTAGTTAGGAAGCTTCAAATTAAGTGAAACCAACTCCACTGGAACCCTCTGAAAATCTAGTTTTCAAAAAGTCATAGTTTGTTCCCTGGAAATCCGTAGAACACCCTAAGAGTGCCAATCAAGGTCAACTACATGATTAATTGTGGAGGGCTCAAATGAGCTTTGCTGCAACTAAAACTTGACCAAGTCTGTATTTAGGTTGTAACCAAGCCACAGTAAAAGTTTCACAGTCATTGACTCTGTCTAGAGGGACTTATAAGCTTCACAAGTTCAAACTTAATACAAATGCATTCAAATTAATACATGTACTTCTTATATCATGTAGTCGCTAAGGTCGAGCAGGAACCCGAAGTCCTAGACTTTGTTACTCCGGAGGAGAAGCTAGCCTACGACCAAGAGCAGCAAGGCAAGCTCCGGTTTGCATTAACCTTTAACAAATTTTTATTGTTTTGAGCACGTACTTGAGTAACATTATTACTTGCATTAGAGTCTTGTTTGGAAATCCAATTTCATAGCCAAGAAAACCATGGGTGGGGTTTAGGATTGCAAACCCCGTTAGCTACTGCAATGCTAAGATAGTGTAGGATAGGCTAGAGGCACTCGACTCGGGTAGAGATAGCACATGATACACATGGAAAGAAAGATGAGACCGAGCGGAGAGTAAGGGCAGCAGGACTTTGGGGCCTGTGTGCTATAGCTCCGCTTGTGTCGATTGAGGACCGAGCCGTGTGCGGGCCTGTTGAACAAGCTATAACAGTACCGAAGACCTACCAGCTATATGGGAACCGGGAAACCGATGTAACTCAGGTAGCTGGGTGTTGAGGCATAGCTGGTCGTTCAGAGGGTAGGTTGAGAGCTCGAGGTGTAAATCGGCTGGCGGCACTGAGATGCGCGTGCAGAGACCTCTTGCTCGGGACGATTGGACCGGTTCAACATTTGGCTAACGGGTGAAAGGTAGATGCGTACATCGTCCGTGATGGTTGTTGCAGGTAACGTCGAGTACGGGCGTACGTGACGGGTTGTTCGGGTAAACCTGCAGGTGTAAATCGATTATAATCGCCGTCCCTCGCGGTCAGTGAGTACCACTTGTTCACTGTACCGTGACGTAGAAAGAACAGACTAGTTACATGTTAAAATGTTGCTGATTGAAAGATGGACTCTGATTGCTAATGATTTGCTGTAGTTTAGAGCTCACTAAAGTTCCTTTCATGTTTGGGCAAAGTACATGAGAGAAATGCGTTTCTTGTTTGATTGCGGCTCTCTCATGTGCCTTAGCGTAAGGTTCTCCACAACCTGCTGCTAAAACTTGAAAGTAAGGTTTTACTAATTAGGCTTGTCCTTGCAAATGAATTTTCCTTATGTAACCTATGAATCCCTCATGTAGAAGTTCCATGATTAGGAGAGACGGGTCAGTCTTGCTGAGCCTTCGTGCTCACTGCTTGTGTTTGAAGATTTTGCAGGGTTCTATGAGGAAGGGACTCCCGAGGAGGAGACGGAACATCAGGAGGGGAACCCCGTCGAGTGGGAGTCGTGCACGCCGCCGTGTTAGTGTGCGTGTGTGCTAGCAAGGACACGTTCACGGGCTGAACGTGAACTTGATGCGTAGTCCACGCCCGTGAGTGTAGACTGGACTTATTTCGATGTACAAATGTTCATAAACTACTTCATACAATAAAAGTTTTGCTTCCGCTTTGTACCTTTGATGTGTGTTACTTGGTGCTGTGCAACGCAGCACCCCTCAGCGTGATCCTGGCTCGACAAGACCGTGGGGACGTGTCAGCGTTGGTATCAGAGCTCGCTTGAGGTTTAACGCACTACTAAGGTCATCTTTTTAAAAAATCCAGTGAGGAACGAGTTAACAGCCCGTATAAGGATGTTATTAGTGTATAGAAAGTGGCATACTAACCTATTTGATTATGTCAGAAAATCGTGCATCTCGGGACGTTTATGTCTTGGGGGGTGCACGTAAGCGCTGTCCATCAGTGCGCACAAGCTGCAGGGTGGAGCCCCACGGGTGGCAGGTAACCCGACCCGCTTTGATATCCTCTACGACTCTTCATGTCGTTTGGGGTATTCGAGCAACGTCTGTCCCTGGCATGCGTGGTGCAATTTGGGAGACCCCATCACATGGTGTGAAACGTGAACACGTAACTCAAGGCGTGTTTGGCTTGAGAACATCCGGTCGAGTGATGACGGCCGGGTGTATGAACTGTATGGATACTGGGCTCGGTGTGCAGCCAAGTCTGACGATTGCTTAAATTATTTGCATGTAGTCTAACCACGAAAACGGTAGACGTGTAGCATCCGTGTGCGATAGATGCTTAGTGCCACTGAATTAACGAAGCCGGCTAAGTCCGGTATAGGTTTTTCTTTGTGAGGACGTAGTACCGACATGATCTGGTGACGCATCGACGTCACACCCCACTAAATGAACAAATTCATGGTAAAACTTGAAAGTTTTAATCTGGACATTAAAACTGTGCTGTAACCTCTTCCCTTAATCAGTATATTCAAAGTTAACAAGTTTTCAACTTATAGGTTGCTAAGGACAGAGCACTCCGTTTTCAGCTGAATCAAGGCTGAAGTTAATCAGAGATTAGAGGTTGAGTTCTTTCGAGCTTGGGGTCATATGATACATTTCTGGAAAGCTTTGGAAGAGCTTTACAACTCTTCTGTTGAGGTCCAGAGGTGTTTCATCCCTTAACCAATCGAAAAATGCAGTAGAGTTAAAACTGTTCAGAAAACAGGGCAGAGCAAACACTCTCTGTAAACTCTCTGTAAATTGAGCACAACTTCCTGCTTAAAAATCCAAAAATATAAAATGAGGTAGTTCTGGAAAGTTTCTGAGATGGGTTACAACTTTGTAACAGAAAGTTTTGTCAGATTGGGAACAGAATTAACTGGAATTCTTGGATCAAATCAGTACCTAAAGCAGGGAGGTGCTGTCCAATTTTCTCCAGAAATTCTGTTAACTTTGATATCTCGTAACTTTTGAACCAGGACAGATCTTAGGCCAAGCAAATACTTTCTGGATATCTATTGACGTTAGCTTTAACTTTGATGTTGAGCTCCAGAATTGGTTTTGCTTTAGTATGGCCTAAATCAGGTTGAAATGGAAACTGGTCAGGGCTGTCATGCAGACAACAGATCAGCAGTCAAATTTGTTTAGATTTGAACTGTATTTCCAAGCTTTGTGGGTTTAATAACATGCCTTATGTTATAACTCAATGGGTCACTGTTTAAATAGATATTTGACATTTCTCAAATATAATTTTTGACAGATGACAGCAGATAAACAGTTGGAAAACGGGTGGGTGGTGTCCCACTGTTCTCACCACAGCGGCTATCCGGAAGCATTGAGGCAGATGCTTCAATATTTCGGGTACAACCAGATGCCGCAGTACTTTGCCAAGGAGGAAGGCGAGTAGGGGAACAAGACGTGGACGATCCATGTCGAAGTCCCTGCAGGACCTAGGCCACCCGGTTGGGTGCCGTTCACCGTTACGGTGAGAGGTAGGCAACCGGAAGGGATGTGGCAAGTGGCAGCCCGTGACACCATGTCACGTTTCTGCCAACTACACGTGCAGGCTATGGAGGGCACTCCATACGCGCTCGTTCCGGTGGAGGGACGGACTCAGCATGTGTGGGAAGAGAGGTACCGGGAGGCAACAGATCCGGGTTGCCCAAGGTACAGCCCCGCGGAGGCAAACCTCAGCCTCCAGATGAGGGTGGGAAACGCCGTGATGGACAGCCAAGCTGTTCATACGGAGCATCTCGCCGCAAAGTTCAAAGAGAGCACAAGCCATGGAGACCATTTCGAGAGTGCCCACAGCCTACTCCGCAATGTGCTCCTTCCGACGATCAAGCGACTGAATGAACAACATAATCAGTTGTATCGTCTGAAGAAGGCGAAGAGGAAAAGCCGTGTCGACATCGCGGCGTTACAAGAGCTGGTGCAGACTTTAACCCAGCAGAATGAGGACCTTACTCAAGAGAGGGACGATGCTATTGAGGAAGGGCAAGGCTGGGAAGAGGACTACAACCAGGCCATGGACGAGGTGCATGCATTGCAGGACCTCGTACCTCCGGTATTCGGCATACCGGTGGTCTTGGGCCTTCCAGCAATGGAAGAACCCGAGATGGGAGAGGAGGTGGTGGATCCAGAGCCACCAGCAGAGTTATCGGAGGAGGACGACCCATAGGAGGTCGAGTTCTACTCCGAGTAGGGGGTTACAGTTGCCAAGTAGGGCAGCTAGAGTAGTGTAACCCAACTTTTGTAATCGGTGACATGTCGTGTAGGCAGTAGTGTATGTATAGTCAGTGACGACATGAGCACGACTTCTCGAAGACCCGAGAATAATGTATCTTGTATAAAGTTTATGCTTTATCAGTATATGTGAATGTTGTGCAAATTATTCATGTGTCACTTCAATACCTACTGTTGCATATGGAATTTCAAGTATGACATGTGCTAATCACTGCTGTTTTGAATTTCAGAATGACGCGTACTCGTGCCAACCCGGACGTTGGGGGTACTAGCCAAGGGGGAGAGACCTCCCAACAGCCTCCCGAGGATTCCTCGGGACAGCAGCAGCAACATCAGCAACAGCAACAGCAAACACCGCCACCGCCACTGCCAATGGTTATATTGGCCGACATTGTCGCGGCAATGGCGGGTTCACATCAGCAGCACACGGAGTTGCTGCAGACTCTCATCGCTAATACGTCTCGCCCATAGAGACGTCAAGACCGTGAGGAGCGTCAACAGAGCTCCTACTCCGACTTCCTAGCGACTCATCCCCCGGTATTCTCAAGGGCAGATGAACCACTTGACGCGGACAACTGGCTCCGCGCAATAGAGATGAAGTTCGGGCTGCTTCAGATAAGCGAGCAGCGCAAAACTCAGTTCGCGGTCCAGCAGCTCCAAGGATCCGCGAGCGCGTGGTGGGCAAACTTCTGTGCTTCACAGCCCACCGATCGAGTTATGACCTGGACGGAGTTCTTGACGGCCTTCAGGGCCTATCACATCCTGCCAGGTTTGATGAAGAGGAAGACGCAGGAATTCATACACCTGCAGCAAGGGAGCCGCAACGCGCTGGAATACTCCTGGGCGTTCAACGATCTCGCGCTCTACGCGTCGTATCACGCAGATACCGATGAGAAGCGGCGGGACCACTTTTACCACGGGCTTAACCCGCTCCTGAAGGACAAGTTGGCGATGTTCAATCGCGGCAGCCTCAACGACATCATTGATGCTTCTATTGTTCAAGAGGACTCCGGCAAGGAGTTAGCGGTGGCGGAGAGAAAGCGAAGCGCGCCGCAAGGCAGTGGAGAAGGAGGCGGTCCTTCTCAGAAGTTTCGGATGGTGAATCGCCCACCATCAGGTCCACGCTGGCAGCCACCCCAGAGGTCGATGCCGTTCCACAGTCGGCCGTACTATTCACCGGCATTCAGGCCGGCACTGCTAACACCACCTCCGCAACAACAACAGCAGCAGCGGATGATGCCGCGTGCGTATGCACCTCAGCAACGCATGCCGGGCTTTCGTTCCCCGAGCACTACACCAGCAGCGGCCACATGTTACAAGTGTGGTCGTCCAGGACACTTCGCCAGAAGTTGTCCAGAGAGGCAAGGCGGCGGAGTTGCGCCACCGTTTCCGGGGAGGAATCAACCCCAGAACCCCACTAATGCGCGGCGGGCAAACCCTAGGCCCGGCACTGTCCACCAGCTGGCCATAGAGGATGTGCCAGAGGGTGAGCCAATCCTTGCGGGTATGTTCCAACTCCACCAGCATCCCGCCATAGTACTATTTGATTCAGGCGCCACGCATAGCTTCATTAGCCAAGCATTCATTAATAAATATAGCTTGCAAATACTACCCACCGATAGTCCTTATGTGATCTGTTCACCGGGTGGGAAAATTTCAGCAAGCATGATGGTCCCAAAAGCGCCATTGTGCTTAGAGGGTAGAGTTTACCCTACGTCTCTCATAATCCTAGAGGGACAAAAGGTCGATATCATTTTAGGGATGTCATGGTTAACCCGCCACGGCGCTGTTTTAGACACCGTCCTCCGAATCGTGCATTTGAATTCAGAAGTGCATGAATCTCATTCTTTATTTCTAGACAGTCCAGAAATAAAACTTCCAGGTGTCTATCAATCCACAACCATCAGATTGGAAGATATTCCAGTGGTCAGAGAGTTCCCTAAAGTGTTCCCGGATGATTTAACGGGAATGCCACCCGATAGAGAGGTGGAGTTCAAGATTGAACTTGCACCGGGAACCATGCCAATATCCCGAAGACCGTACAAGATGGCGCCCAAGGAGTTGGCTGAACTGAAGACTCAGCTCACGGACCTCCTGGAGAAGGGTTTTATTAGGCCGAGCTCCTCGCCATGGGACTGTTAGGCATTATTTGTAAAGAAGAAGGATGAGACGTTGCGGCTTTTCGTGGACTATCTAAAGGTCCCAAAAATGTGAATACAAAGAAACTCTTGTTTGCAAAAATTTTGTTTCACAAGAGTGAAATTTGGGACTTGTTAAAACTTTTCCCCACATGTGATAACACACATGAGGGTTTTCTTCACACAAGTCAAATGTTTATTTGGAAACTTGGAACCCAAGAGGGGTCAAAAACTAAGATGGGAAGTTCCCATATGTGTGAGAAAACAAAAATCAGATTTGGAACAATTTGTTCAAACAAAAATTCAAATGAGGACAACACAATGGAATTCAAAACTGTTGTGCTCAAAATCTCATTTGCAGCAGTCAACCTTAAAATCAGATTTCATATTTGAATTCCTTGGGTCCAAATTAGGGGGTGTGCAAAGTTTCATGATTTATGGAAATGAATTGCAACCCATTTTCCAAAATGGACTTTAAATGACAAAGAATTCAAACACTCATTTGAATTTGGATGAAACTTGCCCAATTATCCAAATGCATACCAGATTTGAATTCCCACAATTGAATTCACTCAATATTCAAACTTGGGAGATATTTGGAGGGGGATAAGGAGGGACTGATCAGTGGGTCCCACATGTCATTGGGAGGACTGAAAATTTGCAAAAAGATCTTCAGTGAAGCAGCCACTCGCTGTTTGTTTTCCTCCCACGCGAAGCAACGGACGACGCCGACTTCCCTCCGCTCGACACCGAGGGACAGCCGGCATCCAGCTCCTGGTGATTTCCGGCGCGCTGGCGAGCTGCTCCTCCTGGTTCTCGTCCCCTCGGCCACGCCCTTATCCCTCACGGGACCAAAGCCGAGTCCTCACTCTCTCCCTCGCACCGAAAGACAGAGACGCAGCCGCTTTTCTTCGATCGCTCGGGAGCCCGGGCAATTCGATTGAGCAGCGCCTATGAGCAGAAAAACCATACCACCGCACCTCCTTTGACCTCCTCGAGCAATCGCCAAGTGCGTTCGTGTCCTCTACGCCGAGAACATCGAGTTCCCGTGGCGATCGAACACCCCGGCGGCGACGTGCTCCCGTGGACAGCCTCCTCCAGAGTGTTTCACGACCAAGTAAGGCCACCGTTGGACGCGCGAGTTCTTCCTGTAGCTTCCATCCGAAGCTCAGCTCCAGCCGTTGCCTCTCGACAGTGAATTTCGAAGATCCTCTCCGGTCGGGGAAAAACTAACCTTCCGGTATGATTCTGCAAAATTCCCGATCGATTGTTGTTTAGAGACCACGAAACTTCGCACACACAAGCCAGACATGTAGGCGCACCAGTTCTCTTTTGAAACCTCGCATGAAACACCCTGTGCACGGTGCAATTTCAAGCTTTCCGAAGGCGGCTATATCGGGAATGTGTGGGTGCACGGTGAACCCTAGGGTAGAGCCGTCCCCGAGTCCCTATGCAGCCATGCCGTACTTGGCCAACCTCCACTGGTGCTGTAGAATCTTTCTAGGGAGCTTTTTGCGGGCTATAGCGCCGGGGCGACGTCGCCGGACTTCATCCGAGCCGGTGCGCCGTCGCGGGCTTGTTTAGGGGCCCTGCCAGCTCGAGAAAACCCCACCAGCATGTTCCTCGCGTGGAATTAGGGGCTGGCGGCGAGTTTCAGCGGCAGGGGTGGTCGGACGACCGATCCCGGCGGCGGGATCGCGCGGGAGCGGGAGGTGGAAGAAGGCCTCACCGGGCCCGCCTGTCAGTCGCACGGCAATAGTGGGATGGGTACGCTGTGGCGTGGGATCAATTGTTACAGCACGAGAAATGACCCTGTGACCCCGTGTGGCACTCCCTCAGCAGCGGACACGTGCCCCGTGGCCCCACAGTCAGGTTTAAACTTTTCCCAGATTTATTCAAATTCCTGATTTTCCCCAAACTTTAGAAGAGCATAACTTTTGCTAGGAACCTCCAAAATTAGTGATTCAAATTGGGATAGATTCAGATTGACAAACTATATCGAAATATGCAAGCCAATTTGTATGAAAGCCTTTATTTAAATCTGGAAAATTCTTTAAATCTTTTCAGCAAAAGAATTTTAGATGGAGTTTGGTTTATCCAAAAATCCTCAAATTTTGCCAGAGTATTCTTTAGGGTGTTATTAGACTCCTGTAAAAGTTTCAGCTCATTTGAAGTTGATTGGTCAGGAGAATTCAGATTTGTAAGTTACTGTATTCAAATGAATACAGAAACATTTTCAGAGAATTTCCAAAACTTGTAAATTCAGTTCTGGGAAATTCTTAGCTCCAAAAATCCTAGGAAAATTCACGTAGACTCACTAACTATAATTGAAATTGTAGTTCATTGAGTTTGACATGAACATGGGTATTAACTCAGAATTAATTCATCTTTGATTAAACACTTAGAGAATTGTTCTGAATAAACCACTACATGAAAAGTGCTAAATTTTGGTCCAGAGGACTTTATTGTGACAAGGAACTCACATGAAAATTCCCAGCTCCATAGGTAACATCTTAAGGTGATCAACACTTAAGTGGGAAAAGCACTTAACATTTGGTCTTAGTGTTTAAGCCCAACCCAAACCACTAGCACCAGTGTCATTTTAAATTCTTAAAAAGAGTTCAAGTTTTTAAACTGTCATTAGATCTTATTAGCAAAAGCTTTTCAATTAAATGCATATGCATGACCATATCGTGTAGCACATACGTGAAGAAGATGAGAAGGACTTGAAGCGAAGATCAAGGAGGGAGGAAAACAAGTGATCAAGCTCCAAGTGATCGTCACTAACTGATTCTAACCTTAGTTACCTGCAAAACAGGCAAGCCCCAGTTTGCATTTGAACAGTTTTACAAGCATTTCCATTTGTAGAGATCATAGCTTTGCATCGTTGATTACATTAAGTCTAGATGATATTGGAAACCCCACTTGCATGTCCAGAAATACCTAAGAGAGAAAGGGTAGAATAGCACCTCCTCGAGTGGATTTGGCTACGCTAAACGTTAGTAGGAAAGTTCCGGTAGAAGTCGAGTAGTTGGAATCTACTCGCAAGTTTAGGGCTGGTTTACTCGGAACGGGTCCGAATTAGAAAAGATGAGGAAAGTTCACACATAAGAAATGGAGACCGGGCAGGGAGGTTTAAATGCAGCAGGTTGCAGGCCGTGCGTGCATAGCCCTGCCTGTGTCGGTTAAGGCCCGTCCGTGCTTGGCCTTGTTGGACAAGTTTGAGTTGTGTACCGGGCGCATACTGGCTATATGGGACCCAGGAAACCGATGTATCTTTGGAGATCCATAGTGGAACTTTTCCATCAGCCTTAGGCTTTCGGCGTCAGGGTAGCAGGAGGTACCTCACTCAAGAATATACCACTGCGGGTATGTACCTTGAGGGAGCTTGCGTACTCGGGGCAGATGGACTGCGTCCAATGTGGAAGATCTTGGGAAAGGTGGCCGCGTACAACGTCAGTCGAGGTTGCTGCCGGCAACTCGGAGTACGGGTGTACGTGTCATGTAGTCCGGGCGTGTACTGATTCGAATCACCGTCGCTCGCGGTCATATGAGCATACTTGCCCACTGTGTCTTGACGTAGTAAAAACTGGAACTGGTTATCTTTTGAACTTGATAAGGCTGAACTGTAACTTGTATTGCAATAATGATTGAATTAGAGATAGGCACATTAAACTTTACTTTCACTTTGTGCAAGGAGCATCGCAACAAAGCGTTTCTTGTTTGGTTGTGGAGTTGTGATGCTTTTTGGCTCAAAGTCTGCACAATGAGGCTTAAAATCTGAAAGTTAAGGATCAACTTTAGGCGAGTCCTTTATGCAAATCTAGCCGACCCAATTGCAACCGTCGTGTATGTAGAGTTTCTTGTTTAGGAGAGACGGATTAGTCTTGCTGAGCCTATGTGCTCACGCTTGCTATATAAGTGATTTTGCAGGTTAACATCGATGCTAAGATGAAGGTTGTCCGGTGAGACTCTGAGACTTCCGAGTCATTTAGCACAGGGAGAACCCAGCTGCTGCTGTTGTCTTCGTGTTGCTAGCGAGTGGAGTCCACGGGCTGGACTTCATCTCCAGTGCTCTTGGCTATTCGACGTGAGTTGATATAGACTTCCACTGTAGTTACTTGATGTAAAGTATTTACAAAGAAAAACTTGTAAGCTTCTGCTATTGTTTTATGTAATACATTGTTCCTCATATGTGTGCTGTTGGGTGCCGCACAACACGGCACCACCCAATGTAATTCCCAGGAGAGTGGCCTGTTTCAGTTGACGGGGCCGCGTCAGCGTGGTATCAGAGCTTCATTGGTAATAGCGCACAGAATAAGGATCGTATTACGACAAAAATCTAGGTTACGGTGAGGATACGGCACTAGGCCCACATAAGGATTACTATTAGCATAATATGAAGGTGGCAAACTAACTTATTTGTTATGTCAGAAAATCGTGCATCTCGGGACGAGTTATGTCTTGGGGGGTGCACGTAAGCGCTGTCCACCAGTGTGCACAAGCTGAAGGGTGGAGCCCCACGGGTGGCAGGTAACCCAACCCTCTTTAATATCCTCTACGACTCTTCATGTCGTTTAGGGTATTCGAGCAACGTCTGTCCCTGGCGTGCGTGGTGCAATTTGGGAAACCCCGTCACGTGGTTAGTAACGTGAACACGTAGCTCAAGGCGTGTTTGGCTTGAGAACACCTGTGCGAGTGATGACGGACGGGTGTAAGAATTGTATGGATACCGGGTTCGGTGTGCAGCCGGACCTGACGATTGAGTGTGGCTTATGCAGGATTAAACATGAAATCATAGCATGAATAGAACACGTTTGCGAGTGATCGTTTTAGTGCCACCTAAGATACGTTTATGCTGGTATAATCCGGTTAGGATTTTCTTTTGTGAGGCTACGTAGTACCGACATGCTTCTTACGGTGCATCGACACCGTACTAAACTTAATAACCCCTTTCCTTTGAAGAAATGACTCATGAACGAACTTTCAACTAAAAATGGAAGTTTGAAACAAATATTAGTTACTGAACTCTTATTTTGAGCTAAGATTCAAATGAGAGGAGGACTAGGCTTCAAAGATTTCAAAAACAGAGTGCTCTGTTTTCGGCAGGAATTCTTGCTGGAATTTAACAGAGCATAACTTTGAGGAGCTTGACCCAATTAAGGTGTATGGTTCAGTTTTGGAAAGGTCTTCAAGATCTCTACAACTGCTTTGTAGACCTCCAGTGCCAAATCATATGCTAAATAGGTAGAAAGTTCAGAGGAAGGTGAATTGTCCAGAACCAGGACAGCAACAAAACCTCTCTGGACCTTTCAGTTTTTAAGCCATAACTTTCTGTAGAAAAACCCTTAAGAAGCCTATGATACACCATTGGAAAGGTTGTGAAACGTGCAACATTGTTGTAGTTCAAAGTTTGTTCAGATTCTTACTGTATTCGCATATACAACCGTGATAAAATCAGCCACATACAAAGGAGATGCTGGCAAATTTTATCCAGGAATTCTGTCAACTTTGGAAAATCATAACTTTTAATCCGGAGATGATCTGGAGGCATACGAGTACTCCTTGGAAGGATACTGAAGTTAACTTTGACTTTGGCATTCCACATGAGTTAGGAAGATGCCCTTAACTAGATCAAAATCTGGAGATAGTGCATAAAGGTCTGTTCTGTACAGATGGACTGGATAGCTATGCCTACTAAGGAGTTGTGTAAACATGAATTTTGTTACTGCTTTCATAAAGTTTTGACATAATCATGTTTCCATTAGTCTCCCATACTGCTGTGTTCTTGTTTAACTCATCTCAACTACATTTTGCAGTATGGTTCGTACTCGCTCTAGGAGTAGGGCCGGAAGTTCTCGTCGAGGTGGTGATGCTTCTGTTCCACCATCGGAACCACCATCCACAGGATGGATGTATCTTATGACTCGATTTGTCGAGTCTAATCAAGAGAACACTAGGCTACTCCAAGAAGCAACGCAAGAACACACATGCTTACTCTAAGCTTTGGTACAGCAAGGCGTACTCCAGAACGCACAACAAGTCGTCCCACCTCGGGACGCTTGTCTGGACTTCTTGGCGACTCAACCGCCAATTTTTACTGAAGCCACCGAACCTGTGGAAGCAGATCAATGGCTTCGTGTCATGGAGTCAAAATTTGGAGTATTCGAGTGTGATGAATACCAGAAGACAAAGTTTGCCGCTCAACAACTTCATGGAGCCGCCGGAAATTGGTGGGTGGATCATCTTGCCACAATTCCGGAGGACCATCAAGTGACATGGAGGGAATTTTATGAAGCCTTTCGTACTCGTTACATACCACTAGGTATTGTGAAGGCAAAACGGGAGGAATTTTTGGGCTTGAAGCAAGGGGACATGAGTGTCCTCGAGTATGTCAGAAGGTTTAACCTTTTGGCCCAATATGCTCCCGAATATGTGGCGAAGGAAGAGGCACGGTGTGACCTATTCTTCTATGGCCTGAGTGCCATATTACAGGAAAAGCTGGCCGTACACAATAACGGCAGTTACACCAACATGGTCGATGCGGCTTTCATTCAAGAGAAGCCGACACTTGAGTGGCAAGCTGAGAAGAGAAAGATGAGTGAGATCGAGCAGGCTAGCACAAGTTATGTGCCACAAAAGTACCGTTTGGTGTATCAAGCGCCACCTGGTGAAAGATGGAGGCCATCTGTACGATCCACTCCTCAGAGATTGATTACTGGTCAAGTTCTACAACTTGCACCACCTCCACAGCCGCAGCATCAGACGGTGGTTTGTGCTCCATCGCTGCAGCCATATGTACCTAGCAGTCCACCGCAAGTCAACGAAGAACCGGAGAGACATCCGTGTTTTACTTGTGGGCGCATGGGCCATTATGCTAGGCAATGTCCGGAGGGAACTCGAGGCTACGGGTCATCATATTTACAACAATACGATCCGTACCTCAATCTGCAGATAGGAGGGCAGATAAGGGGCAACATTCACTATACTGTGATTGATGATGTTCCGGAAGGAGAAGCCGCTTTAGCAGGGATGTTTTCTCTGAATCAGCTACCGGTTTTGATTCTCTTTGATTCCTGTGCCACAGACAACTTCGTTAGCCAATCTTTTGTGGCTCAACATCAGCTCCAAACAGTTTATACAAAGAGGCAATACCTCGTATCTTCGCCCGGGGGCAGCAGTACCGCAAGCAAGGTTGTCTCCCGAGCACCTCTTTGTTTGGGGGGTAAAAATATACCCTACGACCCTCATTAGTCTTGAAGGTCTGAAGATCGACATCATTTTGGGGATGTCGTGGTTGAGTTACCACCAGGCGGTTCTTAACATCAGCTCCAGGACCGTTGAGCTCAACTCCCCACAGCACGGTCTTCATATATTAATTCTGGGTGCCAGACGGCAGCAGATTGCAACAGTGAACCATACGGAAGCTGTCAAGATAGAGGACATTCCGGTGGTACGTGAGTATCCGGATGTATTTCCCTAGGATTTACCGGGCATGCCGCCCGAGCGAGACGTTGAGTTCAAGATTGAATTTATACCAGGGACAACACCGATATCACGAAGGCCGTACAAGATGGCACCCAATGAACTGGCAGAATTGAAGACACAGCTGAATGACCTAATGAGCAAGGGCTTTATACGACAGAGTTCGTCACCTTGGGGTCGTTCAGCGTTGTTTGTCAAGAAGAAGGATGAAACACTACGGCTTTGTGTTGATTATCGTCCTTTGAACGCCGTCACCATCAAGAACAAGTATCCACTACCTCGCATTGATATGCTCTTCGATCAATTAGTGGGTGCGAATGTATTTTCGAAGATGGATCTTCGGTCCGTATATCATCAGATTAAAATCCGGGCAGAAGATATTCTGAAGACGGCATTCTCAATGAGATACGCGCTGTATGAGTATCTCGCTATGTCTTTTGGTTTGACCAACACCCCGGCACACTTTATGTACCTGATGAATTCAGTGTTCATGCCAGAGTTGGATAAATTCGTCGTTGTCTTCATCGACGATATCTTGGTGTACTCCAAGTCAGTGGAAGAACATGCTGAACATCTGCATATGTGCTACAAAGATTGCGAGATCATCAGCTCTATGCAAAATTTAGCAAGTGTGAATTCTGGATTAATCAAGTACCTTTTCTCAGACACATCATTTCAGCGGAGGGCATCGCTGTAGATCCGAGTAAGATTATCCAAGTACAGAAATTGGAGTCACCAAAGTCAGTACATGAAATCCGTAGCTTCCTCGGTTTAGCGGGTTACTACCGGAGGTTCATTCCGGGTTTCTCTAAGATCGCTAAACCGATGACGGAATTATTAAAGAAGAACACCAGATTTATGTGGGGTGCTGCGTGTGAACAAGCTTTCAAGACTTTAGTGAAGCATCTCACAACAGCCCCAGTTCTTGCTCAGCCGGATACAACGAAGCCATTCGACGTTTATTGCGATGCATCTGGCATCGGTCTTGGCTGCGTGCTGATGCAAGATAGATGAGTGGTCGCTTATGGATCTCGTCAACTCAGATCACGAGCAGCATTATCCAACTCATGATCTTGAGTTAGCTGCCGTGGTCCTTGCTTTGAAGATGTGGAGGCATTACTTGCTCTGAAATCTCGTACACCGCTACACCGACCACAAGAACTTGAAGTACATCTTCACTCAGAAAGAATTGAACATGAGGCAACGAAGATGGCTAGAGCTCATTAAGGACTATGAACTGGAGATTCATTATCATCCAGGAAAGGTGAATGTGGTCGCCGATGCGCTCAGTCGTAAGGCTCATATCCATCACCTAACTATGGCTGAAATGGATGATGACGAACCAAGCCTCCGTGTCATCCCGTATGGAGCTCTCTATAATCCCGCTCTCATTCCTACTATCCGAGAGGAGATCATGGAAGCTCAACGAAAAGACAAGGGTATGTCTCACATACGGCGGAGATTAGACAACGGAGAAATGAAGTGCTTCCGGAAGGACGATGAAGGTACTTTGTGGTTCAACGACCGGATCGTAGTACCCCGGGATATGGGACTACGGAAGAAAATTTTGGATGAAGCTCATTTGTCCAAGTTTTCATTCATCCGGGCAGTAATGAAATGTACCAGGATCTCCGGAAGAAGTTTTGGTGGACACGTATGAAACGTGAAGTTGCAAAATACGTTTCAGAGTGTGATACGTGTCGAAGAGTCAAGGCCGACCATATGAAGAAGTCAGGCCTGTTGCAACCACTGCAAGTACCGGCATGGAAGTGGGAAGACTTAAGCATGGACTTTATCATGAGCAGTTCAGTCATAGGCTTCGCTATTTTGGAGAAATCCTTGATGAACCAGTGGTAGTATCCAGCCATCCCAAGGAAACTCCGTATATCCCTCACATTCTGCAGTTGGTTCCATTTCAAAACGTCTCTCACTTTTCTGGGATCAACCGATACTCCTCCTTCGGAGATGATGTGGCCTAGGAATGATATCTCCTTTAGCCAAAACTGACACTTGCTAAACTTAGCATACAATTGATGCTCTCGCAGTTTCTGCAATGTTAACCTCAAGTGTCCTTCGTTTTCTTTCTAGCTTTTCGAATACAACATGATGTCGTCGTTGAAAACCATGATGAACTTGTCCAAGTACTCCATGAAGACCTTATTCATAAGGTACATAAAGTATGCTGGTTCATTCGTCAACCCAAATGACATAACGGTATATTCATACGAACCATACCGTGTTCTAAATGCAGTTTTGGGTACGTCGGAGGGCTTAATCTTCAGCTGGAAGTATCCCGACCGAAGATCAATCTTGGAGAAAATTCGGGCACCTTTCATTTGATCGAGTAAGTCCTCTATGCGGGGAACCGGGTATTTATTCTTGATCGTCACTTCGTTGAGAGACCTATAGTCCACACAAATCCTTTGGGTCCCATCTTTCTTGTCTACGAATAGCACGGGGGCTCCCCACGATGAAGAGCTTGGGCGTAAAACTCTTCTCTATCAGCTCCTAAATTTTCTTCTTGAGCTCGACTAATTCATTAGCAGGCATCCTACATGGCCTCTTTGCAATAGGTCCAGTTCCGGGTACTAAATCAATGGCAAATTCAATGTCCCAGTCAGGTGGCATACCTGGAAGTTCTTCCGGGAACACATCTGTATATTCTCGAACCACCAGAATGCTTTCCAATGTCGCTTCTTCGATGTGGTTCAGTGTAACACCCTCAAATTCATTTCCAAGCATTGCATACATTTTTTATGTAGAGAAGCATTATAAAAGAAGTAGAAATGGAGAAAGAACCATAGAAATGGAGAAAGAACTATAGAAATGGAGAAAAGAACCATAGAAATGGAGAAAAGAATCATAGAAATGGAGAAAGGACCATAGAAATGGAGGAAGGAACCATAGAAATGGAGCAGGGCATATAGAAATGGAGAAATGGGACATAGAAATGGAGAGGGGAATGTAGAAATGGAGAGTGGGACATAGAAATGGAGAGGGGAATGTAGAAATGGAGTAAGTGACATAGAAATGGTGAGGAATGGGAAAAAGATAGCAGAAATGAGCTATTTTCAATTTCCCCAAAATTTTCCCCAAATCCTCCAAATTCCCCAATTCCCCAAAAAGGGGAATTTTCCCCACATTTGGGGAATTTCCCCCACATTGCTGCTGCACCAAATCAATTGGGGAAAACTTTGTTAGGATTTTGCTCCAATTGGAGTAGGATTCTCCCCCTCCCCCCTTATAAATAGAACCAACCCCCCACCCCCTCTTGGCCGCAGCCCCCTCTCCCCTCTTCCCCCCCCAAGTCAGCGACTTGGAGGCCCTAGCCCCCAACTCGCCGAGTTGGACCCCCCCTCGCCGGAGTTCAGTTGTCGGTGAGCCCCGCCGGTGAGCCCCACCGATGAGCCCCACCATCGAGCCCTGCCGTCGAGCCCCTCAGTCAAGCTCCACCGTCGATCCCTGCCGGCGAGCCCCGCCGTCAAGTCCCGTTGTGACACCCTCAATTTCGTGGAAAAACCACGGAACCAAGAACTGATGCATATGTGTGCCTAGGATGTTCATCACACATATACATATGTTCCACAAAATGAATTCAAAATATATATTACCACGAATAACAGGGTTTATTACAAAGTCTCATGATTCTTGGACTCATGCTAACAACGAAAGTCTAATCTTACAGCGGAAGTCTTATTTCTATGCGGAGGAAATCTTCTAACTAGTGCGGAAGCAATCTAAGCAGTAGCGGCGGCTTCATCTCTACTCCATCCCCACAGGCAAGGTTGAGGACAGATTACACGCCTAATGCTTCACCTGGTCTTCATAGTAACCTTCTCTTGTTGCTGATGATGAAATAATAATGCAAGTTTGAGTACAATGATGTACTCAGCAAGTGCGGGAAAATATGATGTGTAGCTCACAACAAGGTATGTATAAAAAGGCTCATTGCGGAAATCAAAGTTATTTATCAAAACCACGATAAAACAGCAACTTAACTTTAAGTGAACGTAATCCCAACATGTATTAAAATACCAATCATACCTCCATTATGTTCATCACTTTCCGTGTCCCAATCAGACATTAATCAACTTCATTTTTGCTCACGAATACCTTCTTGTATTCGCTACCATCTCACGGATACCATCTCGTATTCGCTACCATTTCGTCTCATAAACAATTCTGTCTCACACCGAGACCAATCCCGTTGCCATGACTCAACAGTCATGCAACCGAATCTTATCACCCGGACTCAACAGTCCCGAAAATCAAACCATAACCAAACCATCACCAAAATCATAACCAAATACCATCCCATCACTTATAATCACGGAAGTTGGCCAGGCGCTCTTGACTGTAAGCTTGGCTATCATGATAGTTTTAGATTCTGCAGAGTTTGTACCACTTATACCCACAAGTTTGTGATTTCGTCACCCGTCGGCGACTGCAGGACCTCCATTATACCAGTACACAACCGTTGGTGTATGGTCAAGAGATCACAAAATAGCCTTTACAAAGGAGCTACTAGATGTATAGACTCACTAAGGTTTCACCGGCAGGCTAGAATCTCCAATTCTCCCACCCACGGGTCCCCTCTTGTGCCATGCAGTTCCCAGGGCAGTCCTCACTCGACTCCCATTCCCCGCGCCTTCCACGGTCCATAAAAATCTAGTAACTTAGCTAATTAGTCAGCTAAGCCGCACCCATACTTGGCCTTGTGGTGGCACTGTTATCCTGGCATGTGCTCGCATGAACCGGTCCTTAGATCTACGGCAAGTGACCACCATCTCAGGCTACCTCATTCACAAACCCAGGCTTTCCTAGATCTCCCTCCGATCCATGTTCATTAACAACATCAGTTTCTCATTATCATTACGAGTGCAGTTAGCTAGACACATCTATCTCGCTTCCCAATCCTATGGACTCAGCGAAGCATAAAAGCAAAAACCACACCCGACTCATAAACTTCCCTTGCGGCAAGGGTGGTTTGACCAAAACTAGTAAACTCCTATAAAAGGGTTTCCCATCATGTTTGACTCAGCACACACACCTTTTCGCAAAAACAAAATAGTTTCACAAAACATAGGATCAATATGGTAAAGGGGCACTTGCCTTGTTCTACGGTTCCGGTTGCTCAAAATCTTGTTGTTGTAGTCCGTCGTAGGTAGCTCCCTGAGCTTGTCCTTCTATACACGATCACGCACATACAAGATTCACAACAATCAATACCATGCACAAACTTTAACTAGATGCGATGATGCATATGCATGCTATCCTATGATCACTTTTTATTAGATCAGTTTGTACGTGTTCTTGCATGGCTTGCATGGGTTTTACGATGAACAGAGGTGTTCGGATCAAATGTGGACGTGGCGATGATCTTGACTTTAGATCAAACCGATCAACACGTGATCTGTCCACGAAAAAGCTTCTGTTCGAAAGAAATCAAGGAACAGATGCAAAGAAAACCGCGATGATGTCGTAAGGTGGTATTGGAGACCTACCATACGTTCACCTTAGTCTCGGGGTCCTTCTCCTATCAAGACAGATCGTTGGGGCTCTCTTCCGGCGATCTCCCGCGACTGAACTCCGGCGAAGGGTTTACTCGGCGAGTTTGGGGCTAGGGCTCTAAGTTGTCGGCTAAGGAGGTGGAAAAGAAGTTCGTGGTTTTGGCCAAAGGTTCTGGGTTCTATTTATAGTCGGGAAGAGAAGAGTCCTAATCTGATTGTCTTTCAAATAAGAGTCCGATTCAAATTGTTGTTGAATCTTAACAACTTATCTTTAGTTGATTTGGTGCGGTAACATTGTGGAATTCATGTCGGTTTCCTCCCGTACCGGTATTCCCACGCGTACAGAAGCAAAAACCGCTTCAGAACTCGTTACCTCCGCGGTGATGAGCTCTGGAAGCTCCACGTGTCCTGCAGGAATCCGGCTCCCTTTTTCCACAGGGACAAGCTCCGGTTGTGCCGCGTGTCAGGCGGGCGAGACCTCCCTCCTCTTCAGAGGTGAGCAACGCGTGCGCTGCGTGTCTGGTGGGTCGGGACCTCCCCTCTCAACAGAAGCGAGCTCCGCGAACGCCATGTGTCAGTTCCAGACCTCCCCTCTCTTCGGAGGTGAGCCCCGATATTGCCACGTGTCCTAGCAGCGCCAGACTTTCTTTCTCCTCGGTGACAAGCTCCGAGGTTGACACGTGTTCAACATTGACGGACCTCCCGGAGGTGAGCTCCGTGGTTGACACGTGTCTGGTGGGTCCGGACCTCTCGGAGGTGAGTTCCGAGAGCGACATGTGTCCCGCGCTGCTGGTCCTCTCTTTTCCACGGTGACTAGCTCCGCAGCCGACACGTGTCCATCGTGACTGGCCTCGCTCCTCTGCAGAGGCTAGCTCCGGGGGCAACACATGTCCCACGGGGTCAGACCTCTCCCCCTTTTGCGGGGATGAGACCCGAGCCTGCCACATAGCCAGTTTTGCGGTGGACCTCTCCCCATCTGTGGAGATGAGCTCCGAACACGCCACGTGGCCAGCGAGCCGCGGGAGTTGTCTTCGGCGCTCTCTGTAAACTGGAATTTGCTCCTTTTGGCTAACTTTTTGACTCTTTCTCGTTTTCAACTTATTTTAAAAGTGTTTTTCTACATGAAACATGAATACATGCCTAACCCAAAAATGAGGGTGTCACACCCGTCGTCAAGCCCCGCCGACGAGCCCTGTCACGCTTACACCGTCGCTGGAAAAGAACCGACGATCTGTCCTGCCCTAATCATCCATAGAAAAATTCCCTGCTGCTGCCATTGCTAGAAGGAAGGCCCTGCCACCAAGGGGAAGTAAGGTAGGTCTCCATTACCAGTCTTACGACTTTGCCGCTGTTTCTACGCATCCGTTTTCTTCGCCCCCTTTGAACATAAACTTTTACGTGTGGACAGATCGTGTTTTGATCGATTTTTGATGGTGGAACTGATCTAGATCTTGAGTCAAGATCATCACCACGTCCACACTTCATCCCAGCACCCCTGTAATAAAACAGCACCATAGGATTTGCATTCATCTACCCGATTGCATCTTGAGTAAAGTTTGTGCATGATGTTTGATTGCTGTAAACTTTGTATGCACGTGATCGTGAGTAGAATAACAATCTCAAGAGGCCATCTACGAGGAACTAAGCACCAAGACTTCGAGACGCTTGAGCAAGAAGAACCACGGGAGCAAGGCAAGTGCCCCATGACCATATTGATCCCATGTTTTGAAACTGTTTTTTTGCGAAAACTCATATGCTTGAGTCAACTTGATAGGGCACCCTTTTATAGGATTTTACTAGTTTTATTGACCATCCTTGTTGCCGGGAAAGTTGATGAGTCGGGTATGGTCATTTTTCCTGTTTGCTTCGCTTAATTAACGGGATACAGGAAGCTGAAATGAAACAAGTCGAGCTACTGCACTCATATGAATAATGATGATGAGATCTTGATGATGTTAATGGGCATGGAATCAGGGGAGATCTATGCAAGCTTGGTTCGTGAATGTTGCTGGATGAGATGGTGGAACTTGCCGTAGATCTAAGGACCGGTTCATGCGAGAATATGCCAGGAAAACAGTGCCACCACAAGGCCAAGTATGGGTGCGGCTTAGCTGATTAATTAGGTGTGTTGCTAGCTTGTTATGGACCGTGGATGGCGTGGGGAATGGGAGTCGAGGATGACTGCCCTGGGAACTGCATGGCACAAGAGGGGGCCCGTGGGTGGGAGAATGGTGACTCGAGCCTGCCAGTGAAACCTCAGTGAGTCCATATATCTAATAGCCCCTTTGTAAAGACTATTTTGTGATCTCTTGGCCATACACCAGCGGTTGTGTACTGGTATAATGGAGGTTCTGCAGTCTCCGACGGGTGACAAAATCACGAACTTGTGGGTAAAGTGGTGCAACCTCTGCAGAGTGTAAAACTATCATGATAGCCGTACTTCCGGTCACAAGCACCTGGCCAACTTCCATGATTAGAGGGAGAACTTGGGATGGTTATTCGGTATGGTTATGATATGGTCATTGGGATGGATTTTAGGACTGTTTTGAGTCATGCAAATGAGTTTGGTTTCGGTTATATCAATATGAGATGGTTATGAATGTTTATGAGAATGAGATGAACTTGAGAAATATTAATGGCTGAATGAGACTTGATAAGTGGTGAATTATGTTGAGAAAATGTTGCTGAATTACTTGGTCATGTTGGACTAAATTTCACTTAGAAATAGTTTCTGTTTTTATCATGTTTGTGAAATAAAATTTACTTGCAGCAATGAGCCTTTTTATTTCCTACCTTGTTGTAAGCTACATGTCATACTTTTCCCGACATGCTGAGTACGACATGTACTCAACCTTGCATTATTACATAAACATCAGCAACAGGATAAGAGTACTTCGAGGACCATGTGGAGTACTAGGCGTCCGAACTATCGTCAACATGCCTGTGGAGTCGAAGATGGAGCCTGCTGCCTTTATTGATATTCCGCTATCGTTTAGAGCCTTCCACTGCAAGAATAAGAGACATTCATGAGTGAGACAATGAGTCGATGTAATAAAGTACTTAAACCGTATTTAATCGTGGTTATATTCTGAAATCAGTTTGTGGAATACAGGTGTATGTGTGATGAACATCCTTGGCACACATATGCATTCCCTTGGTTCCATTTTCAGAACCGGGTGCCACAGTTTGGTATCAGAGCCACGTTGACCTTAGGACACAAGCCTAGCTAGAATGGACACACTAAAACACATAGGAACACCCCTCTAAACTGTTATTTTCGAAAATTGCTTACTGCTGCACTTTTCTTGTCAAATCAGCCACCGCAAAGAGCTATTTTCAGCCCCTCTTTTCTCTTCTTTTGGACAGCAGCGCCTTTTCTTTGTTGCTCCATTGTTTCTGAAGTTTTGGGAGTTATTTCTTCCTTCTCTAAAGTTTCTCATATCTTATTTATAGATGCCAGTGACCAGGAGCACAGCACGCATAAGAACTCGTCCACCACCACGTGGGAGTGCTCTTAACCCCATTGAGGTGTCCGATGGACCATATTGGGAGGAAGTGAAGGCGGAACCTCGTGATGAAGATGAAGTCAATAGTTATATGCATGAGGAATAGGATCCGGAAGAGGTGGAATCATTCGAAGACGACATGGAAGATGATCCACAAGAACAGCATTGATACGCACCTCAGGAGGAGTTTCACGCGGGCTTACACCCCGTGGAGCGTCATGAAACTATGACGGGAGGAGATGAACCCGAGGAGGAGCCACCCCTTGCTGAGACCAATAATGAAGGTGATGAATGGGCCAACCATTCAGTTTAAGAATTTTGGTCCGATGGAATGGAAGGAGGACACACATCCAGGGAGATCAAAGAATTTCTGGATTGCTGCAGCTTATACCCGGAGTATCTCCTCACGAAAGTCCCTCGTTGCGGACATGAAGAGTGGAAGGCTGATCTAACCATCCTATCTAACCGTAGGGTTGTCACTTGGTATTTCACACCCACATGGAGAGCTACAAGAGCAGAAGCTATCGATGATGCTGCATGTGAAGCACTCACTGGACTGTGCTATGCCTTCCATGAGCATCTTGAGGGCACCACTTTTGAGCTGCACCCGTGTCGGAAGAGTGGCACAAGGGAGATCGTTGGACCATATGTAACAGCCCTTTCCAACCCACAAGCTGCTGACAAGTCACAAAGGTTGCTCGGGGAGTTAGGAAACCGCTACCCAAGCGCACAAGAAGAGATCCGTTACCTCCGCAAGAAGTTGTATTTGCTGGAGAAACAAGAGGAGACTCGTCCCAACGCGGGAGCAAATGGAGCACCAGCGTCATCTAACCCTACATGGACTGCCGACTCACCATAGCGTGCGCCCATGTATGGACCACCTCAGTCACGCGGCGAGAACAGCACCGGTTCACATGATTAAGTTTAGGATTCCCATTAAATAAGCTGTAATAGGAACGTTTAAATCGTAGTAGCTTGAATAAGAGTGGTGTGTTGAACTTTTGATGATTGCTTGGTTTGTGTGCTGATGTGAGTTGTGGGACGCTTTGGCGAATGTCCACATCCACACATAGTTGAGAGATGTGAGATGCTTCGGCACGTGTTCACATCCTCATATAGGCTGAAATTAATAAAAGAAGATATTTAGTTTATAAATCTTGATGCATATAGTTGGGGGGATCAGTCTAAACTTCTATTTTCTATTCTACTCTACTCTCTCTCACAGATGGTGAGGGAAAACGCCAGCCATCAAAGGAGGAACGCTCATGGCAACGATGAACCACAAGAGGATGGCAACGTTGAAGTTCCTGAAAATGCTAACCCCGGGGCTGATGTAAACAACCTTGAATTGTTGATGGCTATGCAGAACCAGCTCATGCAAACTATGATACAAACGTTGGGGACTGCTGCAAGCCAATAACAACAACAATCCTAACCCCGTTCCTGCACCCCCACCGCCACCACCGCCACCACAGCCGGCTCACAACAGATTGGGAGAGTTCATGAGGACTAGACCACCTACTTTTGCACAAGCTAATGATCCCATGGAAGCTGATGATTGGTTGAAGTCCATGGAAAAGAAGCTTGATATTGTTCAGTGCAATGATCGGGAGAAAGTTCTCTTCGCATCGCACCAACTTATGGGAGCAGCCACTGACTGGTGGGACGCTCTTTGCAATGCTCATGTCAACCAGGAGACTATCACTTGGGCTGAATTCAAGGAGAGTTTCCGCTCTCATTACGTCCCTGTTGGAGTCATGATGCTTAAAAGGCAAGAGTTTGAAGGTCTCCGCCAAGGAAGGAAGAGCATGAATGATTACCTCAACAAGTTCACGCTGCTGTCAAGGTATGAGGATTGAACAATGAGCAATACTTGTTCATGCTCAACAATGATTATGCAAACTTCCAGAAGCTCGTTGACAAAGCTATAGTGGTTGAGAGCAAGATCCGTGAGATCGAGCAAGAGGGCAAGAGGAAGATGCCATACCAGCCATAAGGGAGCAATGTACGTCCCCGTTTCATGCCACCATCTGCACCACAGTATGGCTCGTCCGGTTCTACTTTCCGCCCTGCAAATCCACCTTGCCCTAATCAGCCACCGCAGCAACGTCCTGTCATGCAAGCACCTCGTATGCCTTTGCCTCCTGCCCCGTGTCCCAACATGGGAGCCTATGCTCAAAACCAGCCTCACCCCAACATTCCTGCTGTGTGGGCAGCAAAGCATGCTTTTTATGCGGAGAGGCGGGACACTTTGCAAGTCAATGCCCGAAGAAAGGCCTGGGACAGCCGACCAACGCACCAAAACAGAACCCACGGCTGAATGGAGGAGCTACGCAAGGTCACCGTGGGCAGCAGAACTACGGTCGTGGCAACGTGAATCATGTCTCCGCTGAGGAAGCACAACAAGCTGAGGACGTCGTGATTGGTATGTTCCTTGCCAACTCCAACCCAGCCACTGTTTTATTTGATTCCGGAGCATCGCATTCATTCAAATCATCCAAGTATGTTGCCAACTATAATCTGCCCATATCACATATGAACTATGTTGGTTAATTCTCCCAGTGGAGAAATGAGGACTAATATAGTATGTCCAAAAGTAAACCTTAAAATAAGGGGAGTAGACTTTCTTGCCAACCTTATTGTCCTGGATTCCCAAGGGATTGATGTAATACTTGGAATGGATTGGTTAAGCAAGCACAACGGAGTGATTCAATGTTCTGAGAGGAGCGTGCAGTTGACAAATGAGCACAGTACTCATATTGAGTTTGAGTCAGCCCAACCGGCAACCGAGAAGGCAGCGTTGAACCACGTCGAAGAAGCAACACTGGAAAGCATTCCGGTGGTTCAAGAATTTTCAGATGTGTTCCCGGAAGAACTTCCAGGTATGCCACCTGACCGGTACATTGAATTTTCCATTGATTTAGTACCCGGAACTGCACCTATAGCAAAAAGGCCGTATAGGATGCCCGCTAATGAACTAGTGGAACTTAAGAAGCAAATTCAGGAGCAGCTAGAAAAGGGTTTTATACGCCCACGCTCGTCACCATGGGGAGCCTCCGTGCTCTGCATAGACAAGAAGGATGGGACCCAAAGGATGTGTGTGGATTATAGGTCTCTCAATGAGGTGATGATCAAGAATAAATACCCGCTATCCCGTATAGAGGACCTGTTCGACCAAATGAAACGTGCTCGAATTTTATCCAAGATTGATCTTTGGTCGGGATACTTCCAGCTGAAGATTTAGCCCTCCGACATACCCAAGACCGCATTTCGAATATGGTATGGATCGTATGAATATACCGTTATTTCATTTGGGTTAACGAATGCACCTGCATACTTTATGTACCTCATGAATAAGGTCTTCATGGAGTACTTGGACAAGTTCATCATGGTTTTTATCGATGATACCATGGTGTATTCGAAAAGCGAGGAAGAACACGAAGAACACTTGAGATTGAGATTGCAGAAACTGCGAGAGCGTCAATTGTATGCCAAGTTCAGCAAGTGTCAATTTTGGCTAAAGGAGATATCGTTCCTAGGCCACATCATCTCCGGGGGAGTAGTATCGGTTGATCCGGGAAAAGTGGGAGACGTTTTAAAGTGGAACCAACCGCAGAATGTGAGAGATATTCGGAGTTTCCTTGGAATGGCTGGATACTACCGCCGGTTCATCAAGGATTTCTCCAAAATAGCGAAGCCTATGACTGAATTGCTAATGAAGGGAAAAGCATTTCAGTGGACACCAGTGTGCCAAGAAAGCTTTGAGGAGCTCAAGAAAAGACTAACCACAGCGGCGGTTTTTGTATTGCCGGACGTGAGCAAGAGCTTCGACATATATTGTGACGCATCAAGACAAGGGCTTGGATGTGTGCTAATGCAAGAAGGGAAAGTGGTAGCCTATGCATCGAGACAACTAAAGAAACATGAGTTGAATTACCCCACACATGACTTGGAACTTGCAGCCGTGGTACATGCATTGAAGATTTGGAGACATTATATCCTTGGCCATCGATGTGAGATCTATACGGATCACAAAAGCCTCAAGTATATATTCATGCAAACGGATCTAAATTTGAGGCAACATCGATGGTTGGAACTCATCAAGGATTATGATGTTGGAATCAACTATCACGCTGGAAAGGCCAATGTAGTAGCTGATGCGTTGATCCGAAAGGGAGCATGTCACCAACCCACGTTTCGGGAGCTGCCACCCGAGCTGCGCAAGGAGTTCGAACGGTTACATCCCGGGTTCTTGAATGAGATGGAAGTTATAGAACTCAACTCTTCGCTGGAACAAGAGATACGAGATGGCCAAGCAACGGATGAGAAAAATCAAGGAAATCAAGGAAAGAATCCGACAAGGCATAGAAAAGGGTTTCAAGGAAGACGAGAAAGGCACAACTTTGGTTAGGGAAAAGGATTTGTGTGCCTAACGTGAAGCACATCTGTGACACGATATTAAAGGAGGCACATGACTCACCATATTCCATACATCCCGGCTGTACAAAGATGTACAAGGACCTGAAAACTTGCTATTAGTGGGATGATATGAAAAGGGACATAGCTGAATATGTTGCCTTATGCGACACGTGCCAACGGGTGAAGGCCGAACATCAAAGAACCGATGGACTGTTGCGGCCATTGAAAGTACCCGAGTGGAAGTGGGAAGACATCCGCATGGATTTCATCGTTGGATTGCCACGTACTCAATCGGGTTACGACTCTATTTGTGTTATCGTGGACCAATTGACAAAAACAGCCCATTTCCTTCCTGTTAAAACCAAGTACAGCATTGCACAACTAGCCCAGCTGTATATCGAGCAAATCGTGTGTCGCCATGGAGTTCCGAAGAGGATAGTTTCAGATCGGGGTTCTCAATTTATCTCTAGGTTCTGGAAGAAGCTGCATGAAGCCATGGGTACACGACTGAATTTCAACTCCGCTTATCACCCGCAAACCGACCGGCTAACTCAGAGGACAAATCAAATTTTGGAAGACATGTTGAGAGCTTGCGCCTTGAAACATGGGAGTAGTTGGGATAGTGTGACACCCTCATCTCTGGTGTCAGAATATGTTCATGTTTAATGAAGAGAAAATATTTTAAGAAAAGTAGGAACAGAGGAAAATATCAAAGGGATAGCCAATGAGAGACGAATCCAGCTCTCAGAGAGCGCCGAAGACAACTTCTGCGGCCCGCTGGCCACGTGGCATGTTCGGAGCTCATCCCTGCGAAGTGGGGAGAGTTCCACCACTAAAGTAGGCTACGTAGCAGGTTCGGGGCTCATCTCCGCAAAAAGGGGGAGGTCCGACCCTATGGGACACGTGTTGCCCCCAGAGCTAGTCATCATGGAAATCAGAGGACTGGTCGCGCGGGATACGTGTTGATCTCGGAGCTCACCTCCGAGAGGTCCGGTGCTATCGAACACGTGTCGCCACCGGAGCTTATCTCCGGGAGTTCCGTCGCTGCTGGACACGTGTCAACCTCGGAGCTCGTCTCTAAGGAAAGAAGAGAGGAAAGGTCCTGCACTGACACGTGGCGTGCGCGGAGCCACCTCCGAGTAAGAGAGGAGGTCCCGACCGCCAGGATACGTGGCGCACGCGAAGCTCACCTCCGAAGAAGAGGGAAGTCTTGCTCGTTTGACACGTGGCACAACCGGAGCCCGTCTCTGCGGAAAGGAAGAGACCAGTCCCAGTGGACACGTGGAGCTTCCGGAGCTCATCGCCGCGAAGGTAACGGGTTCTGAAGTGATTATGGAATCTGTACGCGTAAGAATACCGGTACGTAAAGGAAAACCGACCTGAGTTCCACAACGTTACTGTACCAAATCAACTAAAGATAAGTTGTAAGATTCAAACATGACTCATATTCGGGGTACAATCAGATTAGCACTCTTCTCTTCCCAATTATAAATAGAACCCAGAACCCCTGGCCGAAATCACAAACTTCTTTTCCAACTCTTGAGCCGACGACTTAGAGCTGTAGCCCCAACTCGCCGAGAAAGCCATCGCCGGAGCGCGGCAAGGAAGATCGCCAGAGGAAAGCCCAGCAGTTTGAGGAGGACCTCAAAGGCCGAAAGGAACGTAAGGTAGGCCCCCAATACCACCTTACGACATCGTTGTGTTTTCTTTGCATCTGTTCTTTGATTTCCTTTCGAACAGCAGCCTTCTCCTGGACAGATCACTTGATGATCAGGTTAATCTAAAGACAAGATCATCGCCACGTCCACCTTTGATCCAAACACCCCTGTTCATCATAAAGTCCATGCAAGCCACGCAAGAACACATGCAAACCAATCTAATAAAACTAATCATAGGATAGCATGCATGTGCATCATCGCATCTAGTCTAAGGTTTGTGCATGATATTGATCGCTGTGAATCTTGTATGCACGTGATCCTACATAGCACGACGAACTGCAACAACAAGGTTTTGAGATCCAAGAACAACCGGAACCGCAAGAAAAAGGCAAGTGCTCCTTGACCATATAGATCCTATGTTTTGGGAAAAACTATTTGTTTTGTGAAAAGGTGTGCGTGCTGAGTCAAACATGATGGGAAACCCTTTTTATAGGAGTTTACTAGATTTGGTTAAACCACCCTCGTCGCCAGGGAAGTTTATGAGTCGTGTATGGTTTTTGCTTTTTGCTTCGCTGAGTCCATGGTATTGGGAAGCGAGATAGATATGTCTAGCTAACTGTACTCGTAATGATATAAGAATACTGATGAGGATAATGAACATGGATCGGAGGGTGATCTAGGCAAGACTGGGTTTGTGAATGAGGTAGTTTTAGATGGTCGTTTACTTTCCATAGATCTAAGGACCGGTTCATGCATGCACATGCCAGGATAATAGTGCCACCACAAGGCCAAGTATGGGTGAGGCTTAGCTGAGTAATTATGTAAGTTGCTAGAGTGTTATGGACTGTGGAAGGCGCGAGGAATGAGAGTCGAGTGAGGACTGCCCTGGGAAATGCATGGCACAAGAGGGGGCCCGTGGGTGGGAGAATTGGAGATTCTAGCCTGCCGGTGAAACCATAGTGAGTCCATACATCTAGTAGCCCCTTTGTAAAGGCTATTTTGTGATCTCTTGACCATACACCGACGGTCATGTACTGGTATAATGGAGGTTCTGCAGTCGCCGACGGGTGACGAAATCACAAACTTGCGGGTAAAGAGGTGCAAACTCTGCAGAGTCTAAAACTATCATGATAGCCGAGCTTACGGTTACCAGCGCCTGGCTAAACTGCCATGATTAGTTGGGATGGTTATTGGGATGGTTATTGGTTATGGTTATTGGTTTTGGTTATGATTTTGGTTTTTGGGACTGTTGAGTCCGGGTGATAAGATGGTTGCATGACTGTTGAGTCATGGCAACGAGAATGGTCTTTGTGTGAGACGAAAGTTGTTTATGAGATGAGATGGTAGCGAATACGGGAAGGTATTCGTGAGATTGTAGCGAATACAAGGATGTATCTGTGAGTAAGAATCAAGTTGGTTAATGTTCGGATGGAGCACGGAAAGTGATGGAGGTATGTTGGTAATTTAATAGATGCTGGGATTACATTCATTTAAAGTTAAGTTGCTGTTTTATCTTGGTTTTGTAAATCTGCTTTTCTGCAAATGAGCCTTTTTATACCTACCTTGTCATGAGCTGCATGTTGTGTTTTTCCTGCACTTGCTGAGTACATCATTGTACTCAAACTTGCATTATTATTTCATCATCAGCAGCAGGAGAAGCCTACTATGAAGACCAAGTGGAGCATTAAGGCGTGTGATCTATTCTCAACCTTGCCTGTGGAGGGTGTAGAGATGGAGCCACTTCTGCTTAGATTTGTTTCCGCATTAGTTAAATCGCTTCCGCATTAGAATAAAGACTTCCGCTGCATAGAAATAAGACTTCAGCTGTGAACATGAGTCCAAGACTCACGAGACATTGTAATAAACTCTGTTATTCGTGGTTATATATATTCAGAATTCAGTTTGTGGAATATATGTATATGTGTGATGAATATCCTGGGCACACATATGCATTAGTTCTTGGTTCCGTGGTTTTTCCATAGAATTGTGGGCGTCACAGATTGGTATCAGAGCCACGGGTTGACAGTAGGTTATACGCCTAGATATAAATCTTAGATTGACATTAGAGCCGCGGGTTAACAGTAGGTTACACCCTTAAATAGGAGTCACAGATTGGACACAGATTGGTTGCTAAGCCACGCTGACCAATGGAAGCACCCTAGGACGCTTAGATTGGCTTTAAACCCACCTTGACATAGGGAACCATCCTTGAATAGGAGTTGTATGAGCCCTTGCAATGATTATTTGTGATTGTGTGCTTAGTGTGAGTTATGGGACGTCCCCCAAAACGTTGTCCATATCCACATGTAAGAAGAAAAGAGGTGTGAGATGCTTCGGCACTTGTTCACATCCTCATACGGGCTAATATATATAGTCCAACTCACCTTGATGCATATAATTGAAGGGACCTACTTAACCTTCTAACATTTTATTCTATTTCTGACCTCTATCACAGATGGTGAGAGGAAACGCCGGCTGAAGGAACGTCCGTGACAACCAAGAGGATGATCACGAGGAAGTTCCTGTTAACCCCGGAGCTGGCGAGAACAACCTAGAAAGGTTGATGGCCATGCAAAACCAGCTTATGCAAACCATGATCCAAACTTTGGATCAGTTGCAGGCCAACCACAACCCTGTTCCAGCACCACCGCCACCACCACCACCGGATGACAACAGACTGAGAGAGTTCATGAGGACTCGACCACCCACCTTTGCTCAAGCTAGTGATCCCATGGAGGCCGACGACTGGTTGAAATCCATGGAGAAGAAGCTTGTCATAGTACAGTGCAATGACCGAGAGAAGGTTCTCTTCACGTCGCACCAACTTACGGGAGCCGCTGCTGACTTGTGGGATGCCCTATGCAATGCCCATGTCTACCCGGAGACAATCACTTGGACTGAGTTCAAGGAAAGTTTTCTCTCTCATTACATCCCTGCTGGTGTAATGATGCTCAAGAGGCAGGACTTCGAAGGTCTCCGCCAAGGACAGGAAAGTGTGAATTAGTACCTCAACAAGTTCACGCAACTGTCCCGGTATGCCCCCGAAGATGTCAACTCAGATCAGAGGAAGCAGTACCTGTTCATGAGAGGCTTGAACAATGAGATTCAGGTTCAACTCCTCAACAATGACTATGTGAGCTTCCAGAAGCTGGTTGACAAGGCCATAGTGGTTGAAAACAAGATCCGAGAGATCGAGCGAGAGTGTAAGAGGAAGATGCCATACCAGCCTCAAGGGAGCAACGTACGACCTCGGTACATGCCCCCTGCACCGCAGTATGGATCGACCACTCCTGCCTACCGCCCTGGTCAGCCACCACAACAACAATTCATTGTACCGGCACCTCGTGTGCCCATGCCTCCTGCGCCCCGACATAACAATGGCGCTCCTCTTCAAAACCCCCGCCCTAACGTACCTGCTGTTGCAGGCAACAGGGCATGCTTTGCATGCGGGGAGATAGGACACTTCGCGAACCAGTGCCCGAGGAGAGTCCCTGAACAGCAAGGTAACGTGCCCAAGCAGAACCCGCGACCAAACGGAGGGGACAATCAAGGAAATTGGGGACAGCAGAACTCTGCTCGCGGCAACGTGAACCATGTCTCTGCTGAGGAAGCACAACTAGCTGCGGACGTTGTAATTGGTATGTTCCTTGCCAACTCCAACCCAGCCACCATCTTGTTTGATTCTGGAGCATCACATTCCTTCATATCATCCAAATATGTTGCCAAACATCACCTACCCATAACTCACTTGAAATGTGCTATGTTAGTCAATTCTCCTGGTGGAGAGATGAGGACTAATATAGTATGTCCGAAAGTAAGCCTTAAAATAAGGGGGGTAGACTTCCTTGCCAAACTTATTGTCTTGGACTCCCAAGGGATTGACATAATACTCCGGATGGATTGGTTAAGCAAGCACAACGGGGTAATCCAATGTGCTGAAAGAAGCGTGCAGTTGACAAACGAGCACGGAATCCGTGTCAAGCTTGAGTCAGCCCAACAAACCACTGAAAGGGTAAATTTGAACCACGTTGAAGGAGCAACATTGGACAGCGTTCCGGTGGTTCAGGAATTTTTGGACGTGTTCCCAGAAGAGCTTCCAGGTATGCCCCCTGACCGAGACATTGAGTTTGTCATCGATTTGGTACCTGGAACTACACCCATAGACAAGAGACCCTATAGGATGCCCGTCAATGAACTAATAGAACTCAAGAAGCAAGTTCAAGAACAGTTGGAGAAGGGTTTCATACGTCCAAGCTCGTCACCATGGGGAGCTCCTGTGCTCTTCGTAGACAAGAAGGATGGAACCCAAAGGATGTGCGCGGACTATAGGTCTCAAAACGAGGTAACAATCAAAAACAAATACCATCTGCCCCGTATAGAGGACCTATTCGACCAAATGAAAGGAGCCCGAGTGTTCTCCAAGATTGATCTTCGGTCGGGATACTTCCAGCTGAAGATTAAGCCCTTCGATATACCCAAGACAGCCTTTCGAACACGGTATGGTTCGTATGAATATACCGTCATGTCTTTTGGGTTGACAAATGCACCCGCATACTTCATGTACCTTATGAACAAGGTTTTCATGGAGTACCTGGATAAGTTCGTCGTGGTTTTCATCGACGACATTATGGTGTATTCAAAAAATGAGGAGGAGCATGAAGAACATTTGAAATTGACCTTGCAGAAATTGCGTGAGCATCAATTGTATGCCAAGATTAACAAGTGTCAATTTTGGCTAAAGGAAATATCTTTCCTAGGCCACATTATCTCCAAGGAAGGGGTATCGGTTGATCCCGGAAAAGTAAGAGATGTTCTGAAGTGGGACCAACCTTAGAGCGTGAGGGATATTCGAAGTTTTCTTGGGATGGCTGGATACTATCGACGCTTCATTAAAGACTTCTCTAAGATAGCAAAGCCTATGACGGAGTTGCTAATGAAGGGGAAGGTCTTCCAATGGACACCAGCCTGCCAAGGAAGTTTTGAGTAACTCAAGAAAAGGCTAACCACGACACCGGTTCTGGTATTGCCAGACGTAAGCAAGAGTTTTGACATATATTGTGACGCATCCCGACATGGGCTTGGATGTGTGCTCATGCAAGAAGGACAAGTGGTAGCCTACGCCTCACGACAATTAAAGAAGCACGAGCTTAATTATCCTACGCATGACTTGGAGCTAGCAGCAGTAGTGCATGCATTGAAGATTTGGAGACATTATATCCTTGGTCATCGATGTGAGATCTATACGGATCATAAAAGCCTCAAGTACATATTTACACAAACGGATTTGAATTTGAGACAACGTCGATGGTTGGAACTCATCAAGGATTATGATGTTGGAATCAACTACCACCCTGGGAAGGCCAATGTAGTAGCTGGTGCATTGAGCCGAAAGGGAGCATGTCACCAACTCACGGTTCGGGAGCTACCACCCAAACTATGTAAGGAATTCGAACGGTTACACCTCGGATTCTTGAATAACATGGAAATAATGGAGATCCACTCTTCATTGGAACAAGAAATAAGAGATGGCCAAGCAACGGATGAGGAGATCAAGGAGATCAAGGAAAGAATCAGACAAGGGATAGAGAAGGATTTCAAAGAAGATGAGAAGGGTACGCTTTGGCTAGGAAAAAGGATTTGTGTGCCTAACATAAAACACCTCCGCGACATGATATTGAAGGAGGCACATGATTCCCCCTATTCTATACATCCCGGAAGCACCAAAATGTACAAGGACCTGAAAACTTGTTATTGGTGGGATGGTATGAAGAGGGATATAGCCGAATACGTTGCCCTATGCGACACATGCCAACGGGTGAAGGCCGAACATCAAAAACCCGCTGGATTGTTGCAACCTTTGAAAGTACCCGAATGGAAGTGTGAGGACATCATTATGGATTTCATCATCGGATTGCCACGTACTCAGTCGGGTTACGACTCCATCTGGGTCATTGTGGACCAATTGACGAAAACCGCCCATTTTCTTCTTGTAAAGACCAGTTACAACGTTGCACAATTAGCAGAGTTGTACATGGAGCAGATCGTGTGCCGTCACGGAGTTCCGAGGAGGATAGTCTCAGATCGAGGTTCTCAGTTTACCTCTAGATTCTGGAGGAAGCTGCAGAAAGCCATGGGTACACGACTGGATTTTAGCTCCGCCTATCACCCACAAACTGATGGGCAAGCCGAAAGGACAAACCAAATTTTGGAGGACATGTTGAGAGCTTGCGCCTTGAAACATGGGCGTAGTTGGGACAAGAGTTTACCGTATGCCGAATTCTCCTATAACAACAGCTATCAAGCTAGCTTGAAGATGTCGCCTTTCGAAGCATTATATGGTAGACGGTGTAGAACGCCACTGTTTTGGAACGAGACCGGAGAGAACCAGGTGTTTGGACCCAAAGTGCTACAAGAAGCTGAAAAGCAAGTCCAAACGGTACGGGAGAACTTAAAGGCTGCTCAGCCACGACAGAAAAGGCTATGCGGACAATAGGTGTAGGAAGTTGACCTTTGAAGTAGGAGACTTCGTATATCTTAAAGTGTCGCCTATCCGAGGCCAACGACGTTTTAACGTCAAAGGCAAGGTAGCACCTCGCTACATCAGACCATTTAAGATTTTGGACAAGCGAGGAGAAGTAGCCTATCGACTAGAGCTCCCAAACCACCTCTCCGACGTACATGACGTGTTTCATGTATCCCAGCTCAAGAGGTGCTTGAGAGTACCAGAGGAACAAGTATCAATGGAAGAGCTTGAACTTCAAGAGGACCTGAGTTATGCGGAACACCCTGTCCGAATCTTGGACGTAAAGGAAAGGGTCAACCGGAACAACGTGATTCGATGGTGCAGGGTACAATGGAGCCATCACACCAAAGCTGAAGCCACATGGGAGCGAGAAGAGGATATCAAGACAAAATTTCCCCATCTATTCTCTACTGACTAATCTAGAGGGCCAGATTAAATTTAAGGGGGGTAGATTTGTGACACCCTCATCTCTGGTGTCAGCATATGTTCATGTTTAATGAAGAAAAAATATTTTAAGAAAAGTAGGAACAGAGGAAAATATCAAAGGGATAGCCAATGAGAGACGAATCCAGCTCTCAGAGAACGCCGAAGACAACTTTCGCAGCCCGCTGGCCACGTGGCATGTTCGGAGCTCATCCCTGCGAAGTGGGGAGAGGTCCACCACTAAAGTAGGCTACGTAGCAGGCTCGGGGCTCATCTCCGCAAAAAGGGGGAGGTCCGGCCCTATGGGACACGTGTTGCCCCCGGAGCTAATCATCATGGAAATCAGAGGACTGGTCGCATGGGATACGTGTCGATCTCGGAGCTCACCTCCGAGAGGTCCGGTGCTATCGAACACGTATCGCCACCGGAGCTTATCTCCGGGAGGTCCGTCGCTGCTGGACGTGTGTCAACCTCGGAGCTCGTCTCTGAGGAAAGAAGAGAGGAAAGGTCCGACACTGACACGTGGCGTGTGCGGAGCCACCTCCGAGTAAGAGAGGAGGTCCCGACCGCCAGGATACGTGGCGCACGCGGAGCTCACCTCCGAAGAAGAGGGAAGTCTTGCTCGTTTGACACGCGGCACAACCGTAGCCCGTCTCTGTGGAAAGGAAGAGACCAGGCCCAGTGGACACATGGAGCTTCCGGAGCTCATCGCCGTGAAGGTAACGGGTTCTAAAGTGATTATGGAATCTGTACGCGTAAGAATACCGGTACGTAAAGGAAAACCGACCTGAATTCCACAACGTTACCGTACCAAATCAACTAAAGATAAGTTGTAAGATTCAAACAGGACTCATATTCGGGGTACAATCAGATTAGGACTCTTCTCTTCCCGATTATAAATAGAACCCAGAACCCCTGGTCGAAATCACAAACTTCTTTTCCAACTCCTGAGCCGACGACTTAGAGCCCTAGCCCCAACTTGCCGAGAAAGCCATCGCCGGAGCGAGGCAAGGAAGATCGCCGGAGGAAAGCCCAGCGGTCTGAGGAGGACCTCGAAGGCCGAAAGGAACGTAAGGTAGGCCCCCAATACCACCTTACGACATCGTTGTGTTTTCTTTGCATTTGTTCTTTGATTTCCTTTCGAACAGAAGCCTTCTCGTGGACAGATCACTTGATGATCAGGTTGATCTAAAGACAAGATCATCGCCACATCCACCTTTGATCCAAACACCCCTGTTCATCATAAAGTCCATGCAAGCCACGCAAGAACACGTGCAAACCAATCTAATAAAACTAATCATAGGATAGCATGCATGTGCATCATCGTATCTAGTCTAAGGTTTGTGCATGATATTGATCGCAGTGAATCTTGTATGCACGTGATCCTACATAGCAGGACAAGCTCAGGGAGCTGTCTACGACGAACTGCAACAACAAGGTTTTGAGATCCAAGAACAACCGGAACCGCAAGAACAAGGCAAGTGCAACTTGACCATATTGATCCTATGTTTTGGGAAAAACTGTTTTTTTTGTGAAAAGGTGTGCGTGCTGAGTCAAACATGATGGGAAACCCTTTTTATAGGAGTTTACTAGCTTTGGTTAAACCACCCTTGTCGCCAGGGAAGTTTATGAGTCGGGTATGGTTTTTGCTTTTTGCTTCGCTGAGTCCATGGGATTGGGAAGTGAGATAGATGCGTCTAGCTAACTGTACTCGTAATGATATAAGAATACTGATGAGGATAATGAACATGGATCGGAGGGTGATCTAGGCAAGACTGGGTTTCTGAATAAGGTAGTTTGAGATGGTGGTTTACTTGCCGTAGATCTAAGGACAGGTTCATGCATGCACATGCCAGGATAACAGTGCCACCACAAGGCCAAGTATGGGTGCGGCTTAGCTGAGTAATTAGGTAAGTTGCTAGAGTGTTATGGACTGTGGAAGGCGCGGGGAATGGGAGTCTAGTGAGGACTGCCCTGGGAACTGCATGGCATAAGAGGGGGCCCGTGGGTGGGAGAATTGGAGATTCTAGCCTGCCGGTGAAACCTTAGTGAGTCCATACATCTAGTAGCCCCTTTGTAAAGGCTATTTTGTGATCTCTTGACCATACACCGACGATCGTGTACTGGTATAATGGAGGTTCTGCAGTCGCCGATGGGTGACGAAATCACAAACTTGTGGGTAAAGAGGTGCAAACTCTGCAGTGTCTAAAACTATCATGATAGCCGAGCTTACGGTCACGAGCGCCTGGCTAAACTGCCATGATTAGTTGGGATGGTTATTGGGATGGTTATCGGTTATGGTTATTGATTTTGGTTATGGTTTTTGTTTTTGGGACTGTTGAGTCCGGGTGATAATATGGTTGCATGATTTTTGAGTCATGGCAACGAGATTGGTCTCGGTGTGAGACGAAAGTTGTTTATGAGATGATATGGTAGCGAATACAGGAAGGTATTTGTGAGATGGTAGTGAATACATGGAGGTATTCGTGAGTAAGAATGAAGTTGGTTAATGTTCGAATGGAACACGGAAAGTGATGCAGGTATGTTGGTAATTTAATACATGCTGGGATTACATTCATTTAAAGTTAAGTTGTTGTTTTATCATAGTTTTATAAATCTGCTTTTCTGCAAATGAGCCTTTTTATACCTACCTTGTCATGAGCTGCATGTTGTGTTTTTCCCGCACTTGCTGAGTACATTATTGTACTCAAACTTGCATTATTATTTCATCAGCAGCAGCAGGAGAAGCCTACTATGAAGACCAAGTGGAGCATTAAGGCGTGTGATCTGTTCTCAACCTTGCCTGTGGAGGGTGTAGAGATGGAGCCACTTCTGCTTAGATTTGCTTCCGCATTAGTTAAATCGCTTCCGCATTAGAATAAAGACTTCCGCTGCATAGAAATAAGACTTCCGCTGTGAACATGAGTCCAAGACTCATGAGACATTGTAATAAACTCTGTTATTCGTGGTTATATATATTCTGAATTCAGTTTGTGGAATATATGTATATGTGTGATGAACATCCTGGGCACACATATGCATTAGTTCTTGGTTCCGTGGTTTTTCCACAGAATTGAGGGCGTCACAGAAAGGAGCCTTCCCGTATACTGAATTCTCATACAACAACAGATACCAAGCCAGCTTGAAAATGTCACCTTTCGAAGCATTGTATGGTAGAAGGTGTAGAATGCCACTGTTCCGGAATGAGACCGGAGAGAGTCAAGTGTTTGGACCCGAAGTGCTGCAAGACGCCGAGAAGCAAGTCCAAACGATACGAGAAAACTTGAAGGCTACTCAGTCACGAAAAAAAGGTTATGTGGACAATAGGGGGAGAAAAATTGACCTTTGAAGTGGGGGACTTCGTGTATCTTAAAGTATCGCCTATCCGAGGCCAACGACGGTTCAACATCAAGGGCAAGTTAGCACCTCGCTACATCAGATCTTTCAAGATTTTGGGCAAGCAAGGAGAAGTAGCCTATCAACTAGAACTGCCAATGCACCTCTCCGACATACACGCCATGTTTCACGTGTCCCAAATAAAGAAGTGCTTAAGAATACCGGAAGATTATGTACCAATCGATGATCTCGAGCTTCAAGAGGATCTTACATACGCGGAGCACCCCGTCCAAATTTTGGACGTGAAGGAAAGGGTCACGAGGAACAAAGTGATCCCTTGGTGCAAGGTACAATGGAGCCATCACACGGAAGCCGAAGCTACATGGGAGCATGAGGAAGACCTCAAGGCAGAATTCCCTCATCTATTCTCTACTCTAGCAAATCTCGAGGGAGAGATTCAATTTAAGGGGGGTAGGTTTGTAACACCATCAAATTCATTTCCAAGCATTGCATACATTTTTCATATAGAGAAGCATTATAAAAGAAGTAGAAATGGAGAAAGAACCATAGAAATGGAGAAAGAACTATAGAAATGGAGAAAGAACCATAGAAATGGAGAAAAGAACCATAGAAATGGAGAAAGGACCATAGAAATGGAGGAAGGAAGCATAGAAATGGAGAAGGGCATATAGAAATGGAGAAATAGGACATAGAAATGGAGAGGGGAATGTAGAAATGGAGAGTGGGACATAGAAATGGAGAGGGCAATGTAGAAATGGAGTAAGTGGTATAGAAATGGTGAGGAATGGGAAAAATATAGCTAAAATCAGCTATTTTCAATTTCCCCAAATTTTCCTCAAATCCTCCAAATTCCCCAAATCCCCAAAAAAGGGGAATTTCCCCCACATTGCTGCCGCACCAAATCAATTGGGGAAAAGTTTGTTAGTATTTTGCTCCAATTGGAGTAGGATTCTCCCCCCTCCCCCTTTATAAATAGAACCCAAACCCACCCCCCCCCCCCTTGGCCGCAGCCCCCTCTGCCCCCCACCCCCATGTCGGCGACTTGGAGGCCCTAGCCCCCAACTCGCCGAGTTGGACCCCCCCCCCCGATGGAGTTCAGTCGCAGGTGAGCCCCACCGTCGAGCCCTGCCTTCGAGCCCCGCTGATGAGCCCTGTCACGCCTCACCGTCACCGGAAAAGAACCGACAATCTGTCCTGCCCTAATCATCCATACAAAAATTCCCCGCTGCTGCCATTGCTAGAAGGAAGGCCCTGCCACTAAGGGAAAGTGAGGTAGGTCTCCATTACCCATCTTACGATGTCGCCGCTGTTTCTACGCATCCGTTTTCTTCACCCCCCTTCGAACAGAAACTTTTACGTGTGGACAGATCGTGTTTTGATCGATTTTTGATGGTGGAACTGATCTAGATCTTGAGTCAAGATCATCACCATGTCCACACTTCATCCCAGCACCCTTGTTCATCATAAAACCCCATGAAAGCCCGTTAAAACATGCAAAAACACGTACAAACTGGATTAATAATACAGCACCATAGGATTTGCATTCATCTACCCCATTGGATCTTGAGTAAAGTTTGTGCATGATGTTTGATTGCTGTAAATTTTGTACGTGCGTGATCGTGAGTAGAAGAACAAGCTCAAGAGGCCATCTACGAGGAACTACAGTACCAGGACTTCGAGACGCTTGAGCAACAAGAACCACGGGAGCAAGGCAAGTGCCCCTTGACCATATTGATCCCATGTTTTGAAACTGTTTTGTTTGCGAAAACTCGTATGCTTGATTTGGGACACCCTTTTATAGGAGTTTACTAGTTTTGTTAACTATCCTTGTCACCGGGAAAGTTGATGAGTCAGGTATGGTCGTTTTTCCTTTTTGCTTCGCTTAATTCACGGGATACAGGAAGCTGAAATAAAACAAGTCGAGCTACTGCACTCATATGAACAATGATGATGAGATCTTGATGATGTTAATGGGCATGGAATCGGGGGAGATCTAGGCAAGCTTGGTTCGTGAATGTTGCTGGATGAGATGGTGGAACTTGCCATAGATCTAAGGACCAGTTCATGTGAGAATATGCTAGGAAAACAAAACCACTACAAGGCCAAGTGTGGGTGCGGCTTAGCTGATTAATTAGGTGTGTTGCTAGCTTGTTATGGACCGTGGATGGCGTGGGGAATGGTAATCGAGGAGGACTGCCCTTGGAACTGCATGGCACAAGAAGGGGCCCGTGGGTTGGAGAATGGTGATTCGAGCCTTCTGGTGAAACCTCAGTGGCTCCATACATCTAGTAGCCCCTTTGTAAATGCTATTTTGTGATCTCTTGGCCATACACCAACGGTTGTGTACTTGTATCTCGGAGGTTCTGCAGTCGCCGACGGGTGACGAATTTACCAACTTGTGGGTAAAGTGGTGCAAACTCTGCAAAGTGTAAAACTATCATGATAGCCGTGCTTCCAGCCACATGCACCTGGCCAACTTCCATGATTAGAGGGAGAACTTGGGATGGTTATTCGGTATGGTTATGGTATGGTCAATTGGATGGATTTTGAGACTGTTTTGAGTCATGAAAATGAGTTTGGTTTCGGTTATATGAATATGAGATGGTTATGAATGTTTATGAGAATGAGATGAACTTGAGAAAGATTAATGGCTGAATGAGACTTGATAAGTGGTGAGTTATGATGAGAAAATGTTGCTGAATTACTTTGTCATGCTGGGATAAATTTCACTTACAAATAGTTGCTGTTTTATCATGTTTGTGAAATAAAATTTTCGTGCTGCAATGAGCCTTTTTATTTCCTACCTTGTTATAAGATACATGTCATACTTTTCCCGCACTTGCTGAGTACGACATGTACTCACCCTTGCATTATCACATAAACATCAGCAACAGGAGAAGAGTACTTCGAGGACCATGTGGAGTACTAGGCGTGCGAACTACCGTCAACATGCCTGTTGAGTCGAAGATGGAGCCTGCTGCCTTTATTGATATTCTGCTGTCGTTTAGAGCCTTCCGATGCAAGAATAAGATAGACATTCATGAGTGAGACAATGAGTCGATGTAATAAAGTACTTAAACTCTATTTAATCATGTTTATATTCTGAATTCAGTTTGTGAAATACATGTGTATGTGTGATGAACATCCTGGGCACACATATGCATTCGCTTGGTTCCATTTTCGGAACCAGTTGTCACATTCAGTACTGCTTTCTCCGTTATAGGTTGGGCTGCCTCGAACTCAATACGAGTACCATGCTAACTCGTCAACTGGACGATCCTCTGAGCACATTGAATCACTCCGTTGTGCTTGCTTAACAAGTCCATTCCAAGTATTATGTCAATTCCTTTGGAATCCTAGACAATAAGGTTTGCAAGAAAGTGTACCCCCTTATTTTAATGCTTAGTCTCGTACTAGAATTCAGAATTGAAAGAAGCGATTTCCCAACTATATGCATCCAGGTATATGAACCATGCATCTTCTTTTATTAATTTCAGCCTATATGAGGATGTGAACACGTTCCGAAGCATCTCACATCTCTCCACTATGTATGGATGTGGACATTCGCCGAAGCGTCCCACAACTCACACCAGCACACAAACACAAGAAATCATCATTAAATTCTGCACACCACTCTTATTTCATCCTACTACGATCTAAATGTTCCTATTACGGCTTATTCAATGGGAAACCTAAACTTAATCGTGTGAATTGGTGCTGTTCTCGCTGTGTGACGGGGGTGGTCCATATATGGGTGCACACCATGGTGAGTCGGCAGTCCATGTAGGGATAGATGACATTGGTGCTCCATTTGCTCCTGTGTTGGCACAAGCCTCCTCTTGTTTTTACAGCAAGTACAGTTTCTTGCGGAGGTAACGGATCTCTTCTTGTGCGCTTGCATAGCGGATTCCTAACTCTACGAGCAACCTCTGAGATTTGTCAGCAGCTTGTGTGATGGAAAGAGCTCCTTCATAGGGTCCAATGACAGTCTGGTGAGTGCACCCCATGCAGCATCATCAATAGCTTCTGCCCTTGTATCTCTCCATGTGGGTGTGAAGTGCCGAGTGACAACCCTACCATTAGATAGGATGGTTACTTCAGCCTTCCACTCTTCATGTCCAAGACGAGGGACTTTCTCGAGGAGATACTCCGGGTATAGGCTGCAGGAATCCTGAAACTCTTTTAGCTCCTTGGATATGTGTCCTCCTTCCATCCCGTCGGAACAAAATTCTTGAACTGAACGGTTGGTCCGTTCATCACCTTAATTCTTGGCCTCAGCAGGGAGTGGCTCCTCTTCAGATCCATCTCCTTCCGACATAGCTTCATGAGGCTCCACGGGGTGTAAGCCCGTGTGAAACTCCTCCTGAGGTGCGTACCAATGTTGTTCTTGTGGATCATCTTCCACGTCTTCTTCGATTGGTTCCACCTCTTCCGGATCCTCTTCCTCGTGCATAGAGCTACTGACTTGATATTCATCATGAGGTTCCATCTTCACCTCCTCCCAATATGGTCCATTGGACACCTCAATGGGGTTAAGTGCACTCCCAACTGGTGGTGGACGAGTCCTTATGCGTGCTGTGCTCCTAGTCACCAGCATCTATAAATAAGTCATGAGAAACTAAACTTCAGAAGCTATGAAGCAAGAAAACAGAAGTGTTGCTGTCCAAAAGAAGAGAAAAAGAGGAGCTAAAAATAGCACTTTGCGGTGGCTGAATTTACAATTGAAGTGCAGCAGCTGGACATGCTGGACACCTAGCTCGCCGGCGACAGTGAAACTCGCTGCCCCCCACCTAACTTCGGATGCTGAACATGCTGGACACTTTGCTGCCACCGGCTAGCCGCCCTAGCTCACTGCTGATGAGTGCTATGCCACTGCACCTCCTCAGCACCGTGTTCCCGTCACTCCGGTGTGACACCCGGTTCTGAAAAATGAACCAAGTGAATGTATATGTGCGCCCAGGATGTTCATCACACATACACATGTATTCCACAAACTGAATTCAGAATATAACCACGTAAGAATAATTTTTAAGTACTTTATTACATCAACTCATTGTCTCACTCATGAATGTCTATCTTATTCTTGTAGCATAAGACTCCAAACGACAGCGGAAAATGACTAAAACAGCAGGCTCCAACTCTAACTCCACAGGCATGTTGACGGTAGTGCGCACGCCTAGTACTCCACATGTTCTCGAAGTACTCTTCTCCTGTAGATGATTTATATGTGGGAACGCAAGGGTGAGTACATGTCGTACTCAGCAAGTGCTGGAAAAGTATGACATGTAGCTTACAACAAGGTAGGGAATAAAAAGGCTCATTGCAGCACGCAAATTTTATTTCACAAACATGGTAAAAATAGCAACTATTTCTAGGTGAGTTTAATCCCAACACAACCAAGTAAGTCAGCAACGTTCTTTCGTCATAATTCACCATTTATCATGCTTCAACCAGCCTAATAATATTTCTCAAGTTCATCTCATACTCATAAATATTCATATCCTTCTCATTTTCATATAATCGAAACCAAATTCATTGTCATGACTCAAAACAGTTCCGAAACCAATCCCAATGACTATAGCACAACCATAACTGAATAAACATCGCAAGTTTTGCCTCTAAACATGGAAGTTGGCCATGTGGTTGTAACCGGAAGCACGGCTATCATGATAGTTTTACACTCTGCAGAGGTGGCACCACTTTACGCACAAGATCGTGATTTCGTCATCCGTCGGCGACTAGAAAGAACCTCCATTATACCAGTACATAACCATTGGTGTATGTCCAAGATATCACAAAATAGCTTTTACAAAGAGGCTACTAGAATGTACGGACCCATTGAGGTTTCACAGGCAGGCTCGAATCTCCATTCTCCCACCCACGGGCCCCCTCTTGTGCCATGCAGTTCCCAGGGCAGTCCCTCTTGACTCCCATTCCCCGCACCATCCAACAGTCCATAACAAGTTAGCAACACACCTAATTAGTCAGCTAAGCCGCACCCATATTTGGCCTTGTGGTGGCACTGTTTTCCTGGCATGTGCTCACATGAACCGGTCCTTAGATCTACGACAAGCAAACCACCATCTCATCCAGCAACATCCACGAACCAAGCTCGCCTAGATCTCCCCGATTCCATGCTTATTATCATCATCATGTTCTCATCATCATTATTTGTAACACACTCAAATTCACTACCATGCATTGCATAAATTTGTCATGTAGAGAAGCATTTAAAACGAAGTAGAAATGGAGAAAGGAATATAGAAATGAAGAAAAGAACCATAGAAATGGAGAAAGGAATTGTAGAAATGGAGAAAGGAATATAGAAATGGAGAAAGGAATATAGAAATGGAGAGTAATGAAAATAAAATAGCTAAATTGAGCCAACCCAAAATTTCCCCTTCCCAAAAATTCCCAAATTCTTCCCAAATTTTCCTGATTTTCCCCAAATTCCCCTACATTTGGGGGGAATCTGCCCGACATTTGGGGGGAATTTTCCCCCAAATTGGCCGCACCAAATTAGGGGGGAGACCCCTTGGCCGCATGTAACACCCCAAAATCCTGTCAAGAGGGGAATTTAAAATTTTTTGGACGTATTGCATGTGTTGCAAAAATTCAAATTCAAACTGGAATTCAAATTAAACTCAAAACAGAAATGAAAAAGAAAAAGAAAAAGGAAAAGAAAAAAACAAACCTTCCCGGCCAGTGGGCCGAAACCCACCAGCCGGCCCACCCAACCCCCGCGCCAGCCCGCAGCCACGCACCCGCGCCCCCTCTTGCAGACAGGCGGGACCCACCTGTCATCCCTAACCCCCGATCGTCCGAAGCCCGGACTGTTTACCCCCCCCCCCCCTCCCCCCCCCCCCCCCCCCCGCGCGCGATCTTAACCGACAAGATTTCCGCCGAATTCTGGTTCCGGAGGACTCCAACTCGATCTAAACTAACACGCCACCCTCCCCCGTCTATAAAAACCCCGGCATCGTCCCGTGTTTCCCCCACGATCCGCCGATTTTCTTTCCGGTGAGAACCCGAGCTTCTCCGGCGAATTCTGCTCGATCTACGCTCGGGAATTCTGATCTAACTCGCTGGTCTTGATCCACCGCCTCCGGGGAACCTTGCAGGTGCAGAAAACTCGGTGATCTGCGGTTCAAACATAGTGCCGACGAGCCTCGCAGCGAATTCACCTCGGACCTCGTCGCCGATCGCTTTCCAGGACCTCCGAGCTCAAGAAAACCCCCGAGGTGAGATCCCCGACCTCCCCTCTACCGATCTAAGCCATAAAATCACAGTTTTAGGGAGAATTGACGAAGATCCGAAACTCTCTGGCGAGATCGCCGCCTCCCGCCGCCGTGCGCCGCCGGGCAGCGCCGCCCGCGCTCGATCAGAGCGACGTGGCCGCTTGTGCGCCATCTATTTTAAATCGCACGGTAGACTTTAAATTCCCGCGTACCGTTTCGATGTTATAATCTCAGCCGTCTGTTTTAAATCGAACGGTCCACGTCAGCCCCGCGTTATAAAGACTGGAATTCTTACGCGCTACCCCCTGGGGTACTCGGAAAATAAGAGCTAGCCTCGGAAACTTCTGATCTAGCCCCTGGAAGTTCAGAAAATCATGTAAATTCATTTAAAAATCAGTTTTGACCCCTGGACTTAATAAAAATTAGGAAAAATCCCTCTGTTATGTGTAGCTAGACCCCTGAAAATTCTTAAAATAATATTATAGACCCTGTAGTGGGGTGAGTTTACCTTTTTAACCCTATTTGATATTAAAGTTAGGAATTTGAATATGTGGCTAGTATTTAAAATTTAAAAGGTGGGACAAAAATATTGTCAAATTTAAATTAAAAACTTTTCCAGTACTTAGAAAACCTTGGAGTGAGATAAAAATAGATTTTTGGTTGAAATGGATCTGTTTAATTGATTATTCACATTTATTAGTTATAGGGACACAGTTTTAAGTAGAGAATAATTCTGAAAATTAGAAAAATAAATGTAAAATAGTTTACATCAGAGGAAAAGATCAAAAATATATTATTAAATATTTTGGATCAGAACCTATTCTGTTTAGATGATGTGTCTTACTATTTTCGTAATAAAGTTCACATTTAGGCATAGGAAATAAATCTGAAAATATAGCAAGCTAGGTATGAATAACTAGAAAATGATAAATTAAGTTTCTAAAATCCAAAGAATTTAGTTTAGGGTTGGTAGAATGACTGAAGACACATATGGAGTAGGAAAATACCTTTCATGCATACTTTGTAGCTAAAAGGTGTAGTGGTTGAATATAAGGAATTTATTTAAATTAGAAACTCATATATATAGTATGCAAACATAAATGTGAATACAAAAGTAGATATCATATACACATGATTAAAAGTGCATGTAAGCCAAAAATCAACACATATAGAATAACCACAACACATATAATTGTGAATGACTTTTATAAATGTGATTGTGTGGTTTGTATGAAGTGGAAGTGTGAACTATGTCTTATGACTTGTTGTTTTCTTTTGCTATGTGTGATGGTATGAGTAGAACCTGCTCCAGAGCAAGTTCTCCCTTTCCAAGATCAGGACTACCCATTTCAAGAGCAGCAGGAAGGAGGCAAGTGTCCTTGACCACTTTGATCCTATGCTAGGGTGTGTAGATAGAATTATTTGCATTGTCAAATGAAATATGAAACCCATGCTAGGAAGTTTCCCTAGAATTGCATTATCTTGTTTCCTTGTAGCTTGGGTTGGGATTCATTTTATCATGTCATTTATTATTATGCATATGCTTAGCCATGCTTAGAATGGGATAATTGGGATATGAGATCATCAGTTTATTTTACCATACTCTTGAATGAGATATTGTGAGTTATGTAGAGGTAGGGATCAAGGCAAGTTGGATGTTTTGGTTGGTGCTTGGTGCACGAGACTCGGGTTTGTGTTTAGTACTTGCCTGGATCCTAAGGACCGGTTCATGGAGCATGTAACCTGGCTTTACCGTGCCAACCACATGCTGAGATGGGGCAGCTTGGCCAATTAATTAGGTGTATCCCCGGCGTAGTATGGGTGTGTTGGATGGTGCGGGGAATAGGTGTCAGCTGGACTACCATATGAACCGCAAGGCTCAAGAGGGGGCCACTGCAGAGGGGTTGGAGCCTCTTGTATGCTGTTAGGGGTGAAACCTCAGTGGGCCCACGCTCGTCGGGAATCCCTTTGTAAAGGCTTCATAGTGATCTCCTGGCTACACACCTAGGAAGTGTGAATGTGGTTCGTAGCCACTGGCATAATGGAGGTTCTTTTAGTCCACCCGGCAACGGGGGATGAAATCACTACATGTGGGTACAGTGGTGCAAAAACTCTGCAGAGTCAAAACTGTCATGACAGTCGTGCTCACGGTCAAGAGCGGCTTGGACTTATTCATGATTAGAGGAGTGATGGTTTTGGAAGTTGTGGATGTTAAGCGGGGAGCTTAACATTGGAAATGATGTTATGGTTATTTGATTATGATGATGGGATGGGAAATTGGGACCATTTCACCTGTGTAGTAATGTAGGTGCTTAATAAGCTGAGGTGATAGGTATTAATTGCATAGTGCTTTAACCATGAGTTCAACCTCTCCTTGCTCTAGTCATGCATGACATAACTTTCCCACACTTGCTGAGTACCATCGGTACTCAACCTTGCATATTTGTTGGTTTATATTGCTGCTCAGGTCAAGATAATGAGGTGGCGTATAATGATCAAGACTTTGGACCCGAAGAAGGTTTCTAGGTTCATGGAGTCCACCGGGCAACGCCTGTGACGGAGCCCACAAGAATAATTATTCCGCTGCTAGTTTATTTACTTGTGATGAACTTATTATTGTCCATCGAGACATTTGCTATGTAAAACTTATTTATATTCGACACCTGACTTGTAATAAATGATGCTTCACTATTTGTCATCACATGTATGAGAAAATGATCCTGGCATACATGTGATATTCACTCGGTTGTTCTTCGGAAAAACCGGGTGTGACAGAAGTGGTATCAGAGCCAAGGTTGCCCGTAGGAACGTGGACCTAGGTAGAAATGGACGTATTTAAGGGCCCTATTTTCCTAAAAACTATTTTACAAGGTGTGTGTTGAAAAGTGTTATTTAATGGAGTCACTTTCTTCATCTTACCCCAACTTTCATTCAAAATAGGATTTTTGTTTAAAAGATTATCTAACCTAAGTTCAAATGCTTTCTGTTTTAGATGGTTCGTATGATTCGCACCACTCGCAAGTCCACAGGAGGGAGAGTTCCCGTAGTTGCCCTTGCCCAAAGAGAGGAGAGCCGTCCGGTGACGTACCTTTCCTACGGATTGGCAGTAGGAGGCTTGTTGCGCCGTCTTCGACGTATGCTCCAAGCCGCCGGCAATGCGGGCAAGCTAATCATACACTATAGCTCCACCAGGACCATCAGTGAGAAAAGGGAAGAATGGAGTTCAGAGATGAGGATTATCCACGAAAATCAGCTGCTCAAGATCCACCGCTCTCCAGCTTGTCGAGCAACACAGGTCGATGCGGAGAAGGATGTCACCTGGGAGGCCATCACCTGCCAGAGTCACATCTATCGTCGACACCTGGACAGGACTGAGTACATGTATTTCCTCCAGCGCGAGAGCGGTACAACGGAGTATAAGTACCCGCCAGTGCAGCAAGGGACTTCCCATGAGCACATGGACCTGTGCTTGGAGGATGCTGCTATGCTTAGCACACGACTGCAGGAGTGTCAGCAGGAGCTTCAGGATGTTCGTGACACCCTGAAGGAAACCAAGGCGTTGCTTCGAGCCTGCTTAAGGGCGAGAGAGAGAGAGGATATGGGAATGAACTGTGTGTCACCGTGAATGACACATGGACTCCTGACTCCCCAGATCACCGGGCGATCAGGCGTCATCGCACTTCTCCACTAGCAGCTTCCCCACCCAAAGCGGAGTCAGAAGGCAGCCGCAATAATGAGGAAGATCCCGAGGAGCCAGCTCAGTGATACGAGTAGTGTAGAGTCCTTACCTTAGTTTGCAGGATGTCGAGGAGTCGAGTCGTTATCTTAGTTAATGGTGTGTAAATGCTTGGTGTGTGACGTGAGTTGTGGAAGCCATGAGCAATTGTCCACAGCCTCGTCTTCAGATTGTTTTGCTTTGGTGTGTGAACCCACATGGAATAATATTGCATTTATTTTTGTGTGAGATATGAACCCTCAGAAAAGTATAACAAAGCTTCAACACTTCAAAGTACAAACAAGTGAAAGTAGTGAGATAATACATAATACTTTAAATTAACATTTGGTTGATCATGCTAGATGGCTGGAAGAGGAAAAGGTCGTGCTGCCAACCCCGCCAACAACAACGATGAGGCCTGCAACCCTCATCTTTCTGGAGGCCAAGACAGGGGTGGTCGCCGTGAAGGGGTTGATCCCCTCCACCAAATGCTTGAGAATAAAAATCAGCTCATCCAGAACTTGACTCAAGTGGTGGCCAACTTGCATCAAGTTCCACCTCCACAAGCTGCACCACGCCAACCAAGGTTGAGTGAGTTTCTAGGAACTCAACCTCCAAAGTTTGCAAGTGCTGCTGAACCTCTGGAGGCAGATGATTGGCTAAAGACCATTGAGAGCAGGATGAGGATCATACAGTGCCAAGGGTATGAGATGGTGCTGTTTGCCTCTCATCAATTGCATGGACCTGCTGCTGATTGGTGGACCGCCTACGTGGCCGCCCATCATGACCCTGAGAACATCACTTGGGAAGAGTTCAAGCGTAGCTTCCGCAACCATTACATACCAAGGGGTGAACTCAAAAACAAGAGGAAGGAGTTCTTGGGGTTGCAGCAAGGTAACATGACTGTGAGGGAATACCTCACTAAATTTACTCAACTCTCCCGTTATGCCCCACAGGACATAGAGACTGATGAGCAGAAACAGGATTGTTTCGTGGAAGGACTTACCGCAGAAATGCAGTGTGCAATGTCCTCCAATGAGTATGAAAGCTTCCAAAAGAGGGTGGACAGAGCGTTTGTGGTAGAAAGGAAGCTGAAGGCCTTGGAGAATGAGAACAAGAGGAAGGCCGGGTGGTCACATCAAGCCTCAGGAAGCAACACTCGCCCACGTCTGATATAGCAACCCGCAGGGCAGACGAACCGTGCTGCGGTACCCTACTCAGCACCAAGAGGTTTCAACCAGAACTACAGGCCTCCGGCAGCACCAATACAGCCACAACGTCAGTTCGTACAGCAGCCTCGCCCTACATATCAACCTCAACCAGCAGTGCAAGGACCCCCAAACCAACCCCAAGACAACAAAGGCCAGACACCTAAGGTTGGGGTGCAATGTTTTAACTGTGGTGAAGTGGGGCACTACGTCCATAAGTGCCCAAAGAAGAAGCCCGCACAGCCACAACAGCAGAATGTAATGAGAGGACGGGTGAACCACGTCACCATGGAGGAGGCGCAAGAGGCACCTGACGTGGTAGTTGGTAAGTTTCCTGCCAATTTACACATTGCAACCCTATTGTTTGATTCTGGTGCTACCCACTCGTTCATTGCCCAAGGGTTTGTTAAGAAGCATGACCTAGCAACAACACAAATGAACCATATGCTAGCAGTAAACTCTCCAGGTGGAGAAATAAGGACAAGACAAGTGTGTCCCAAAGTGAACCTAGACATTAATGGGGTAGTATTTACTGCTAACCTCATAGTGATAGATTCACAAGGGATAGATATTATCTTGGGAATGGATTGGTTGGCCAAACATAAAGGAATCATCCATTGTTCGACCAGAACGGTGGAACTAACTCACCCTAGTGGCACAAGAGTAAAGTTTATAACAATACAAGAGTCTAGGAGGGACATTAAATTAAATCAAGTTGAGGTGAAAGTGGAAGAGATCAGAACCATCAGGGAATATCCAGATGTTTTTCCGGAGGAATTGCCAGGTATGCCTCCTGATCGTGAAGTGGAATTCGCAATTGAGCTAGTGCCTGGAACAGCCCCGATATACAAGAGACCTTATCGGATGGACTCCAAGCAGCTGGGAGAACTCAAGGATCATTTGAGAGAACTGACGGAGAAGGGGTATATTCGTCCTAGTTCCTCACCATGGGGAGCTCCAGTGATATTTGTTCCCAAGAAGGACGGAACCCAAAGGTTATGCATGGACTACCGTGCCTTGAATGAGGTAACCATCAAAAACAAGTACCCTTTACCCCGCATTGAAGACTTGTTTGATCAGTTGAGGGGAGCTTGTGTGTTCTCGAAAATTGATCTCAGGTCGGGATACCACCAACTTAAGATAAGGAAAGCTGATATTCCAAAGACAGCTTTCGTATCTCGGTACGGATTGTATGAATATACCGTCATGCCTTTCGGGCTAACGAATGCCCCGGCATACTTCATGTATCTCATGAACAAGGTGTTCATGGAATATCTTGACAAATTTGTGGTGGTTTTCATAGATGACATTCTCGTTTTCTCCAAATATGAAGAGGAACATGAGAAACATCTAAGGTTGGTGTTGCAGAGGCTGAGAGAACACCAACTATATGCCAAGTTGAGCAAGTGTGAGTTTTGGCTGAAGAGAGTTCCCTTCTTAGGACATATAATCTCGGAGGGAGGAATCTCCGTAGATCCCGCCAAAATCGAGGATATACAGAACTAGAAGACCCCTGAAAATGTCGGGAAAGTTCGAAGCTTCTTGGGATTGGCTGGATATTATCGACGGTTTATTGAGGGATTCTCTAAGATCTCGAGACCCCTCACCAAACTGTTGGAGAAGGGAATCACATTCCCATGGATGCCGCAGTGCGAGACGAGTTTTCAGGAGTTAAAAAAAAGATTGACAACAGCCCCAGTGCTAGTTATGCCAGATATGCAGAAGAAATTTACGGTGTACTGCAATGCCTCTGGAAACGAGTTTGGATGTGTTATCATGCAAGAAGGGCATGTCGTGGCTTATGCATCCCGGCAGCTCCGGAATCACGAGAAGAACTATCCTACACATGACCTAGAACTAGCCGCAGTGGTACACGCGTTGAAAATTTGGCGGCACTACTTGATGGAGAAGAGGACAGAGATATATACAGATCATAAGAGTTTAAAGTACATTTTCACACAGCCAGACCTCAACCTCAGACAAAGGAGATGGTTAGAGCTAATCAATGACTTTGACGTGGGCATCAACTATCATCCTGGGAAAGCAAACATCGTGGCAGATGCTTTAAGTCGGAAAGTGTAGGTCAATAAGTTGAGCTTGAAGGACATGCCTGCAGAATTGAAGGATGATGTTATAAGACTCAATCTATGCATTGTGAATAGTGGTGAAGCCATCGCCATGGAAGTGGACTCCACACTAGAGCGAGAAATACGCGAGGGTGAAAAGGATGACGAGAAGATACAAGAAATCAAGCAACTCATCAAGGAAAATAAAGCCCCTGGTTTCAGAGAGGATGAACAAGGAACGGTGTGGCACGGGAAAAGAATCTGTGTGCCAGAAGTAAAGAAGATCCGGGAATTGAATTTGAAGGAGCTCACGATTCTGACTATTCCATTCATCCTGGGAGTACGAAGATGTACCAGGACCTCAAGAGCAGGTATTGGTGGTATGGCATAAAGCGAGATGTCGCGAAACATGTTGCCCTATGTGACACATGCCAGTTGGTGAAAGCAGAACATCAACAACCCGCGGGATTATTGCAACCACTCAAAGTGCCTGAATGGAAATGGGAAGAAATCGGTATGGATTTCATAGTGGGACTACCTAGGACCCAATCAGGATATAATTCAATATGGGTCATCATCGACAGGCTAACCAAGGTAGCTCATTTCATCCCCGTGAAAGAAAGCTACAACGGATCCAAATTGGCAGAATTGTACATGTCAAAGATCGTGTGTTACCATGGGGTGCCAAAGAAGATAGTGTCGGATCGAGGGACACAGTTCACCTCAAGGTTCTGGCAGAAGTTGCATGAAACCATGGGAACCCATATGAACTTTAGTTCTGCCTATCATCCTCAAACTGACGGGCAGACGGAGAGAACAAATCAGATTCTTGAGGATATGCTGAGAACATGTGCACTCAAAAACAATTGGAGTTGGGATAAGAACTTACCGTATGCGGAATTCTCCTATAACAACAGCTGTCAAGCTAGTATGAAGATGTCACCGTTCGAAGCTTTGTATGGGAGGAACTGCAGAACTCCCCTGTTTTGGAACCAAACAGGGGAAAGTAAAGTGTTTGGTCCCGAAGTACTACAAGTAGCTGAGGCGAAAGTGAGGGAAATTCGCAACAACTTGAGGATAGCACAGACACGACAAAAAAGCTATGCCGATGTACGGAGGAGAGAGCTCGTTTTCAACGTGGGAGACTATTTCTATCTCAAGGTGTCCCCTATCCGAGGACTTCGTCGGTTCAAAGTGAAAGGGAAGTTCTCACCTCGATACATCGGACCCTTTCAAGTTCTGGAGAGGAAAGGCAAAGTGGCGTATCAACTAGAATTACTGGCCCGACAAGCGGATGTGCACGATGTATTCCTTGTGTCACAGCTCAAGAAATGTCTGAGAACGCCTGAAGAGGTGTTACCCATGAATGAGGTTGACGTAGCTGAGGATCTGTCTTATGCCGAGCAACCATACAAGATTTTGGAGACAATAAAACACCTCACAAGAAATAAAAGAATCCGGATGTGCAAGGTGCAGTGGAAGCATCACTCAGAAGAGGAAGCCACCTGGGAGCGAGAGGATGAGCTTAAGGCACAATTTCCGGAATTGTTTTCTTAGAAACACCAATCTGGAGGGACGAGATTTCTTTTAAGGGGGTAGAGCTGTAACACCGCAAAATCCTGTCAAGAGGGGAATTTAAAAAATTTTGGACGTATTGCATGTGTTGCAAAAATTCAAATTCAAACTGGAATTCAAATTAAACTCAAAACAGAAATGAAAAAGAAAAAGAAAAAACAAACCTTCCCGGCCAGTGGGCTGAAACCCACCAGCCGGCCCACCCAACCACCGCGCCAGCCCGCAGCCGCGCGCCAGCGCCCCATCTCGCAGACAGGCGGGACCCACCTGTCATCCATAACCCCCGATCGTCCGAAACCCGGACTGTTTACCCCGCGCGCGCGTGATCTTAACCGACCGGATTTCCGCCGAATTCTGGTTCCGGAGGACTCCAACTCGATCTAAACTAACACGCCGCCCTCCCCCGTCTATAAAAACCCCGGCATCGTCCCGTGTTTCCCCCACGATCCGCCGATTTTCTTTCCCATGAGAACCCGAGCTTCTCCGGCGAATTCTGCTCGATCTACGCTCGGGAATTCTGATCTAACTCGCTGGTCTTGATCCACCGCCTCTGGGGAACCTTGCAGGTGCAGAAAACTCGGTGATTTGTGGTTCAAACACAGCGCCGACGAGCCTCACCGCGAATTCACCTCGGACCTCGTCGCCGATCGCTTTCCAGGACCTCCGAGCTCAAGGAAACCCCCGAGGTGAGATCCCCGACCTCCCCTCTACCGATCTAAGCCATAAAATCACAGTTTTAGGGAGAATTGACGAAGATCCGAAACTCTCCGGCGAGATCGCCGCCTCCCGCCGCCGTGCGCCGCCGGGCAGCGCCGCCCGCGCTCGATCAGAGCGACGTGGCCGCTTGTGCGCCGTCTATTTTAAATCGCACGGTAGACTTTAAATCCCCGCGTACCGGTTCGATGTTATAATCTCAGCCGTTTGTTTTAAATCGGACGGTCCACGTCAGCCCCACGTTATAAAGACTGGAATTCTTACGCGCTACCCCCTGGGTTCTCGGAAAATAAGAGCTAGCCCCAGAAACTTCTGATCTAGCCCCTGGAAGTTCAGAAAATCATGTAAATTCATTTAAAAATCAGTTTTGACCACTGGACTTAATAAAAATTAAGAAAAATCCCTCTGTTATGTGTAGCTAGACCCCTGAAAATTCTTAAAATAATATTATAGACTCTGTAGTGGGGTGAGTTTACCTTTTTAACCCTATTTGATATTAAAGTTAGGAATTTGAATATGTGGCTAGTATTTGAAATTTAAAATGTGGGACAAACATATTGTCAAATTTAAATTAAAAACTTTTCCAGTACATAGAAAACCTTGGAGTAAGATAAAAATAGATTTTTTGATGAAATGGATTTGTTTAATTTATTATTCACATTTATTAGTTATAGGGACACAGTTTTAAGTAGAGAATAATTCTGAAAATTAGAAAAATAAATGTAAAATAGGTTACATCAGAGGAAAAGATCAAAATATATTATTAAATATTTTTGATCAGAACCTATTCTATTTAGATGATGTTTCTTACTATTTTCGTAATAAAGTTCACATTTAGGCAAAGGAAATAAATCTGAAAATATAGCAAGCTAGGTTTGAATAACTAGAAAATGATAAATGAAGTTTCTAAAATCCAAAAAATTTAGTTTAGGGTTGGTAGAAGGACTGAAGACACATATGGAGTAGGAAAATACTTTTCATGCATACTTGGTAGCTAAAAGGTGTAGTGGTTGAATATAAGGAATTTATTTAAATTAGAAACTCATATATATAGTATGCAAACATAAATGTGAATACAAAAGTAGAAATCATATACACATGATTAAAAGTGCATGTAAGCCAAAAATCAACACATATAGAATAACCACAACACATATAATTGTGAATGACTTTTATAAATGTGAATGTGTGGTTTGTATGAAGTGGAAGTGTGAACTATGTCTTATGACTTGTTGTTTTCTTTTGCTATGTGTGATGGTATGAGTAGAACCTACTCCAGAGCAAGTTCTCCATTTCCAAGATCAGGACTACCCATTTCAAGAGCAGCAGGAAGGAGGCAAGTGTCCTTGACCACTTTGATCCTATGCTAGGGTGTGTAGATAGAATTATTTGCATTGTCAAATGAAATATGAAACCCATGCTAGGAAGTTTCCCTAGAACTGCATTATCTTGTTTCCTTGTAGCTTGGGTTGGGATTCATTTTATCATGTCATTTATTATTATGCATATGCTTAGCCATGCTTAGAATGGGATAATTGGGATATGAGATCATCAGTTTATTTTACCATACTCTTGAATGAGATATTGTGAGTTATGTAGAGGTAGGGATCAAGGCAAGTTGGATGTTTTGGTTGGTGCTTGGTGCACGAGACTCGGGTTTGTGTTTAGTACTTGCCTGGATCCTAAGGAACGGTTCATGGAGCATGTAACCTGGCTTTACCGTGCCAACCACATGCTGAGATGGGGCAGCTTGGCCAATTAATTAGGTGTATCCCCGGCGTAGTATGGGTGTGTTGGATGGTGCGGGGAATAGGTGTCAGCTGGACTACCATATGAACCGCAAGGCTCAAGAGGGGGCCACTACAGCGGGGTTGGAGCCTCTTGTATGCTGTTAGTGGTGAAACCTCAGTGGGCCCACGCTCGTCGGGAATCCCTTTGTAAAGGCTTCGTAGTGATCTCCTGGCTACACACCTAGGAAGTGTGAATGTGGTTCGTGGCCACTGGCATAATGGAGGTTCTTTTAGTCCACCCGGCAACGGGGGATGAAATCACTACATGTGGGTACAGTGGTGCAAACTCTGCAGAGTCAAAACTGTCATGACAGCCGTGCTCACGGTCAAGAGCGGCTTGGACTTATTCATGATTAGAGGAGTGATGGTTTTGGAAGTTGTGGATGTTAAGCGGGGAGCTTAACATTGGAAATTGATGTTATGGTTATTTGATTATGATGATGGGATGGGAAATTGGGACCATTTCACCTGTGTAGTAATGTAGGTGCTTAATAAGCTGAGGTGATAGGTATTAATTGCGTAGTGCTTTAACCATGAGTTCAACCTCTCCATGCTCTAGCCATGCATGACATAACTTTCCCACACTTGCTGAGTACCATCGGTACTCAACCTTGCATATTTGTTGATTTATATTGCTGCTCAGGTCAAGATAATGAGGTGGTGTATAATGATCAAGACTTTAGACCCGAAGAAGGTTTCTAGGTTCATGGAGTCCCCCGGGCAACGCCTGTGACGGAGCCCACAAGAATAATTATTCCGCTGCTAGTTTATTTACTTGTGATGAACTTATTATTGTCCATCGAGACATTTGCTATGTAAGACTTATTTATATTCGACACCTGGCTTGTAATAAATGATGCTTCACTATTTGTCATCACATGTATGAGAAAATGATCCTGGCATACATGTGATATTCACTCGGTTGTTCTTCGGAAAAACCGGGTGTGACACCGACGCCCTTGAGGGGGGGGAGCCCTAGTCCCCCATCTCTAGGACTCTTTGCTGAAGTCCCCCACCTCTAGGACTCTTTGGTTAAGCCACCCACCTTTAGGACTCTTTGGTTAAGTCCCCCACCTCTAGGACTCTTTGTCCCCCACCCCTAGGACTCTTTGGTTGAGTCCCCTATCTTTAGGACTCTTTGTTTCCACCCATAGGACTCTTTGGTTGAGTCCCATATTTATAGGACTCTTTGTTTCCACCCCTAGGACTCTTTTTCCCCCTTATAAATATATCCCCCACCCCCTGGCCGCACCCCTCTATCCTTTGGTCAACCCGCCTGCTGCCAAGCCCCCTTCCTTGCTGCCAAGTCGCAGAGTCCCCCCCCTTATAGGAGTATGAGTCCCGATCTTCCGAGAGGTAGGGTAAACTTGATTGGGTGGAGATCTCGACGTTGATGATCCAAGGCTCCAAACGAACGAAACCCCGAAATCACTACACCACTGCTCCGTTGGTTATCACCCGTGTCACACGAATGACCTCACCATGAAGGCTTATTCCTGCAAGCGCAATCAAGAACACAAGCAAGAACAGAGAAGTTGCAATCAAAACTGAATTGATCACGAATTTGGGGTCTCACAACCGATGATCGGCGAACTGTTCAATGACAGATTGTAACTAAGCAAAACCCAGCTGTTTGTGACGGCAGCTAGGGGGTATAAAGGAGGTGGAGGACGACCAGGGGGTGCTGGGGTCGTCACCTAACCCTAAGACACGTACACAATGGACTTGGACTCGATACAAGGCCCAATGGCCCAACTAGGTGATGCAACACCCTGACAGACTCTAAAGTTTATATTATTTAGAAGTTTCCTGTTGACTCCAAGCGGATTTTGACATGGGGCCAGTTCCATTGGAAAGTTTATCCTCTCAGCTTTCCGTGCATATGTAGAACGTCAAAAAAGGAGTCCGTATGCCTCCTGTGCATCCATTTTAAGGTGGACTGCTCCTGGGCCCGAGTTGGACTCGAGTTTGAGTTGGGCTCGGTCTCTAACTTCTTGTTGGTGTATTTTCTGGCCCTCCACGCCTCCAAACCCCTCTCCATGTATCTCCATGTCCTCTCCATGGTTCCTAATCATAATTAATCCATTAGGTAGCAACATACTCTCAAAATTCACATATAAAGAATTATTCAAGAACGAGCTCACCTCTAAATTCAATTTTCGTGCTCGAGCTCTAGTAATTGGACCTTGCATGTCTACCATGTGGGTGTTGTGTATATCTGCAGGAGTGATGTCCACATCATCCTCCCCCTCTTGCATTGGAGTCGTCCTAGACTCAAGCTCATCTTTTTCTCCCAAGTATGGCTTCAAATCTTTGTTGCATGTCGTGCAACGTGAAACGTAGCGCTCCACATCACGCCTCATTCGTGGCCAAAATAAGTGAGCGGCCAGCACATCCTCTATCTTTTTAACACCAAAATGTCCCATCAAACCACCTCCATGCGCTTCCTGCAACAACAAAAGACGAACGGAGCTAGCTGGAACACACAGCTTGTTAGCACGGTAGAGAAGGCCTTCACGCAGCAGGAATTTTTGCCACGTTCTTCCCTCTCTACAATTTTCAAAGGCATCTTTAAAGTCCAAATCAGTAGCATATAACCTCTTTATGGTTTCCAAACCAAAGATTTTATGAGAAAGTTGGGATAGTATGGTATAACGTCTAGATAAAGCATCGACAATCACATTATCTTTCCCTTTCTTATGTTTAATGATGTAAGGAAATGATTCTATGAACTCAATCCATTTAGCATGACTTTGTTCAGATTAGCTTGTCCTTTAAGATACTTCAAAGACTCATGATCTGAATGTATGACAAATTCTTTAGACCATAGGTAATGTTGCCAAGTTTGCAAGACACGTACTAAAGCATAAAGTTCTTTGTCATATGTAGAATAAATCAGCGAAGGCCCATGCAATTTTTCACTAAAGAAGGCAATAGGTTTACCTCCTTGAATTAGCACTCCTCCAATGCCAATGCCGCTCGCGTCACATTCAAGCTCGAAGGTCTTCTCAAAATCAGAAAGTCGCAGCAATGGTGCTTGTGTGAGCTTCGACTTGAGAACATCAAAAGCTTGTTGTTGTGATGGTCCCCATCGAAACGGCACTCCATGCTTTGTCAACTCGTGGAGAGGTGCCGCAATGGTGCTGAAATCCCGCACGAAATGCCGGTAGAAACCTGCGAGACCAAGAAAACTCCGAACCTGCGTGACCGTAGTCGGAAGTGGAAAGCTCGTGATGGCAACAATCTTTGCCTCGTCCACCTCAATGCCCTGCGAAGTAACAACATACCCAAGAAAAGACACACGATCGGTGCAAAAGGTGCACTTCTCAAGGTTACCATATAAACGTGCATCGCGCAAGACATTAAAAACAGCATGCAAATGTTCAAGATGCTCATCATATGACTTGCTGTAAATAAGGATATCATCAAAGTAAACCACCACAAATTTACCAATGAAAGCACGTAAAACCTCATTCATTAACCTCATGAAAGTGCTGGGCGCATTAGTTAAACCAAATGGCATGACTAACAATTCATAAAGTCCGAATTTAGTTTTAAAAGCAGTTTTCCATTCATCACCTAAAGCCATATGAATCTGATGATACCCACTATGCAAATCAATCTTGGAGAAAATAACAGAACCACTGAACTCATCAAGCATGTCATCCAATCTAGGAATAGGATAGCGATAACGAATGGTAATGTCATTGATGGCTCTACAATCAACACACATGTGCCAAGTGCCATCTTTTTTTGGAACCAAAAGAACAGGAACAGAACAAGGACTAAGACTCTCACGAATGTACCCGCAGTCCAGAAGATCTTGGACTTGTCGCTGAATTTCCTTAGTCTCGTCGGGGTTTGTCCTGTAGGCAGCACGGTTTGGCAAGCTCGCCCCTGGAACCAAATCAATCTTGTGCTCAATGCCTCGCACAGGTGGTAATCCAGGGGGTATCTCTGATGGAAAAACATCCATATATTCCTGCAAAAGGTTAGCAACAGCAGGTGGCAAGACAATGGATGTATCCTCAATGGAATATAAAGCATGTTTGCACACTAAAGCATAGCAAGTTCCATTAGAGGCATATAAATCATCAAGATCAGATTTAGTTGCAAGCAAAATAGGATTTTTCAACTTAATAGGTTGCTGAATTTAATAATTGAAAACACCCTTTTGCTTAGCATTATTCTTTTTCTCCTGCTCAAATTGTACAATTTCAGTGGGACTCATAGGAAGCAACACAATTTTCTTGCCCTTATGCATGAGAGTATACTTATTAGATCGACCATGGTGAATAGCATCAGTATCAAACTCCCAAGGACGTCCCAACAAAAGAGAACAAGCATCCATAGGTACCACATCAAAATCAGCAAAATCATGATAAGAACCAATCGAAAAATGTATCCTTTCTGTTTGTGTTACCATAACCTTACCATTGTTGTTAAACCATTGAATGTGATAAGGGTGGGGATGCTCCCGTGTGGTCAAGCCAAGCTTCTTGACCACTGAATGTGGCCTAGAAGGGGGGTGAATAGGCCTTTAAAAGATTCCTGCACACTTAATAGAGTTATCAGAAACTTGATTGACCGGACTAGTCCGGTTGTGTGAGCGGACTAGTCCGGTGTGCTGAATTATGTGAGTTAATTAACTGTGTTTCACAAATTGAATCTTTCAGCAGCGGAATGAGAACAACAGTTTTTATAAATTAAGTTTATTGTATGAATGCACGTGCAAACTTATAAGAAACTCAAATGATGATTAGCAAACTAGTGATCTAATGTATAAAAATGTAAAGTAAATGAGAGACAAAAGACACGAATTTTACCGAGGTTCGATCTAACCAAGAGATCTACGTCCTCGTAGAGGAAGCTCACACAGAGCCGGGTTCCCAACCCTTTCCCTCTTCAAGTCACCACAAAGGCCGACTTGACTCCACTATCACGGGCAATCACCGAGTTTGTGGGGCTACCGCACAAGTTGAGGGCTCCCACGAGAATTACAATAAGAACGTGATCAAATAAACTCGAAAATAGTACAATGCAGAATATGAGTGTAGAAAGATCAAACCCCAAGAGCTCACAACGAAAGAACAACGATCTCCCAACCCCGAATCCAAGTGTTCAATTGATTTTGATCTTTTTGCACTTTAGATGTGTGGGGAGATGTGTTTTGGGCTCTTGGGACAAGGTGGCGGCGCTAGGGTTTGTGTTTGCTGCTGTATTAGTCGTGTCTCAGCTTTGGGAGGCCGTGGATCACCCATTTATATGGTTTCCAAAAGGTTGTCGTTGTAAAACCTAATACCGGACTAGTCCGGTATATGATCGGACTTGTCCGGTCTACTTCCAGTGGGTTAACCGGACTAGTTCGGTCTAAAACCGGACTTGTCCGGTGCTATATGAAGTGGGGTTCCATAAAGTTTAGCGGACTAGTCCTGTCGCTTGGATGGACTAGTCCGCAGTTCTCTAAAGAGGACAACAGAGACATGAGCGGACTAGTCCGGTCCAAAACCGGACTTGTCCGGTTGAGTTCCAGTAAGCTGACCGGACTAGTCCGGTCCATGGACGGACTAGTCCGGTGTCCAGTGGATTTTAGTTGATTATTAACCCCTTACCCTTAGGAAAAGTCATGAGCTCTTGGGATGTGTCTCTCACACACACCCTTTACATTTACATCTAATTTGCTCTTCTAAATTCCACTAAGGTATATCCTAGATGCACTTACAATCTCCCCCTTTTTTGGTGATTGATGACAACTATTTGGGATATCACAATTGAGAATAAAAAGTTGATTTTCATAAGGTGTGCACATATGAGAATAATAAAGAATTCACAAAAAGCTTCTCACATATGCACACACCTTATGGTGGGGTGCCTAACAGGTGTGTGATAAACAAAATGTGATAAATTAAAGACAAACAATAGTGAACATATAAGTAGGCATTAGAGCATAGTGCATCACACATAAGAAAAGAAATAGTGCATTACAAGATTTTAAAATAGGTACATGTCCTTGATCACAAAAGAGCTTAATAACTAATACTAGATAGTTCGAGTCCAAATCTAATCTCAATCTCTCCCCCTTTGACATCAAGACACCAAAAAGGGAAAAACTGAGGGGAATCACTCATCGCTGCCTCCTCCTTCAGTCTCAGTCTGATCTTCATCTTCACCAACTTCGGCATCCACGGGAGCAGGATCTTCCTCTGAGTCCTCGGAGGCCGGCGGTGATCCAACGGGCTCAATCTCAAGCTTTGCACAGATAGACTTGATATTGGCATTGACATACTGTTGATGTTTCTTCCTTGCAAGCTTTTCCTTGCGCTGCCTGTCTTCGATCTTGCGGCAGCAGACAAAGATGGAGGAGAGCACCTTGAGGATGCCACTGGATGATTCTTTGGCAGGTGGAGACCCAGGAGGAGCAGCTGCAGATCTAGTGACATCATGAGCTTGCTTTGATCTCCTCTCCACTGATGGAGAGGACGGGGCAGTTGGAGCCGGGGGGAGAGTGTACTCGGTGGGTTTTTGCGGCTTCAACCCCGCATGCTTGACATCCTTGACGAACTCGAGTCCCGTCACTTTCTCAATCATGTACATGATATACGGTGCATACCCACAGGACCTATTGGGGGTGGTTGAGATGTTCACGATGTCGTTGTAGATATACTCAAAAATATTGAATGGTCTCCTTCCACCAATGACCTTCATGAGTGTCCTCAAAGTCCCTTGTATAGTTCCCGCATCTCCATCCTTCGGAGCTATAGTCTTTCTCAAGACTCTATTGAGGACCACAAAGAAGGGCTTCAGATATTTGATGGTGGGAGGAACATATGGCATCCTTGTGTCATAGAGAAACTCAAGCTCTTCCTTCTCCAGGGGTTTCAGATTATAGATGATCAGTTCATGATCCAAAGTGTGTTGGAGGTGAAGAATCCTAGCAAATTCATCATAAGTGACACTATACTTTGAACCATGAGTCATCCAAGTAAGACTGTCTCCATCACCACGAGCAAAGTAGAGAGTGGAGTAAAACTGGGTAATGACTTCATTGTTCCAGTCATACTCAAAGGAAAGCAGGTCCGTCAGTCCGTGCCTCTCTAAGGCCTCCACCATCTCACGAAAGGCAGGATACCTCTTTGACTTCAGGTATTCAACATTTAGCCATTGACTTTCTACTACAGGGTTTCTTCATCTTCATGTACACATGCTCGTAGTAGTCTGCATGGAAGTTGCTCCAGAACCTTGGATCAGAACATTGTTTAGGTCGGTCATACACTTCAATCTTCCTGAAGTTATCAGCTAGATCACCCCCTTTTCTAGTGAAATCCTCACTTGAAGGCTGCCTGTTGCGATGAACGGGATTTTTCATTTTCAGAGGCCCAATGGGGCCACTAGCAAGTCCATTCCCTTTATTGAGAACTCTTTTTGGCCCTGACGAGCCCTCAACAGCATCTTTCCTTTGAGGCCTTTTGACAATGACTTTCCTCTTCTTAGGTAGATTGTCGTCGGAGGGTGGAGAGTGAGCATTGACATCATGTCTCTTCTTCATCACTCCCTCCTTAGCTCTCCTCACTCTTTCACGTTGAACTTCTTCGTCAAGGTGAAAAGAGTCGTCATCTGAGCCTGAAGACATGATGCCTGATAAGGAGTTTAAGGATTAGATGCAAATGGACGCATTATCGACTTCAAATGGGAATGTAGGGGTTCAACTGTCAGAGACCGGACTTGTCTGCATCTGAGCGTCGGACCAGTCCGGCCTAGCATAAGAACCCTAATGTTTCATTTGAATCAAATCTCCTATCTAAGGACACAAGGGCAGGAAAGTGGTAGGAATGCATCCATTGAGGCAATGTACATCCTTTTGAAATCAAAGGAAACTAGCTAGAAATAGAAAAGTTGAGATTTCGGTTTTAGGGGGGAATTTACCAAGATTTGAAGTTTCGCGTTGAAAGAGCAAGAATCTATCCGGATGAGTCCGGAGAGTAGAGTCCCCTCATCGAGAAGAGGCTTTTTCACGGAGAAAACTCCGAGTTTGAGGCCTCAACTCGAAAAGCACTTTGGTAGCTAGGGTTTAGGAGAAGGGGTGAGACAAAGTGCTTATGAGTGGAGAGGGATGGGTTTGGTCCGGCCAACTGCTTCTATATGCGACTGACCGGACTAGTCCGGTCATGGTAGCGGACTAGTCCGGTGCCCCTTGAAATGACCTAACCAGTTTCGTCTGTCCGGACTAGTCCGGTTGAAAATCGGACTAGTCCGTTTCCAACAGACCTGATACATATATAGATGATTAATAGTGATCCAAGGACAATAATTTTGCAAATAGTCTTGGTGATTACGACCAGTAGGCAATCAACAATCAAACAATGGTCATAATCCACAAGATTTCTTCATTAAAATAGTTTTCTGAGTACAAAAGGAGAAGAGGAGCATTTTTAGCAATACAAAGGAACATTTTAAGTTGCAACCAGGTATGAAATGTTTCAAGCCACATTTCGAGAGTCAAGAATGATTAGCTCATTTCTTAGTTCACAAAACCTTTTCTCATCTAATGGTTTGGTAAAAATATCCGCAAGTTGTTTTTCAGTCCTAACATGTGAAATACCAATGCCACCTTTTAATGAATGATCTCTAAGAAAGTGATGACGGATATCTATGTGCTTAGTTCTTGAGTGCTCTACAGGGTTGTGTGCAATTTTTATAGCACTTTCATTATCGCATAGAAGCGGGATATGACTTAGATTGTAGCCGTAGTCCCTAAGAGTCTGTCACATCCAAAGTAGTTGCGCACAACAACTACCGGCTGCAACATACTCCGCTTCCGCTGTGGAAAGAGCAATGGAGTTCTGCTTTTTAGATGACCAAGAAACTAGGGACCTACCAAGAAATTGACAAGTCCCTGACGTGCTCTTTCTATCGACTTTGCATCCTGCATAGTCGGTGTCGGAATACCCTATCAAGTTAAACTTGGATCCTTTGGGATACCAAAGGCCCAAGTTGGGTGTGTGCACAAGGTACCTTAGGATTCTTTTTACAGCAATTAAGTGACACTCTTTAGGTGCGGCTTGAAACCTTGCACACATGCAAACACTAAGCATAAAATCTGGCCTAGATGCACATAAATAAAGTAAGGAGCCAATCATGGACCGATATACCTTTTGGTCCACATTTGGACCGGCTTCATTGAGGTCGAGATGTCCGTTGATGGCCATGGGTGTCTTGATGGGCTTGGCTTTGTCCATATTGAATTTCTTGAGAATGTCTTGTGTATATTTAGTTTGGCTTATAAATGTACGTTCTCTCAGTTGCTTCACTTGAAATCCCAAGAAGAACTTCAATTCACCCATCATTGACATCTCGAACCTGTCTGTCACTATTTTGCTAAATTCTTCACAGAAGGACTTGTTAGTGGATCCAAAGATAATGTCATCAACATAAATTTGACATACGAATAAATGATCATCAAAATGTTTAGTAAAGAGTGTATATTCAGCTTTACCAATTTTGAATCCATTTTGAGTCAGAAAATCTCTAAGGCACTCATACCAGGCTCGAGGAGCCTGTTTGAGGCCATAGAGAGCCTTACGCAGTTTATAGACATGGTTGGGATACTCGTGATCTTCGAACCCCGGTGGCTGCTCCACATAGACTTCCTCCTTTATCGGACAATTGAGGAAGGCACTCTTGACGTCCATTTGATACAACTTAAAATTATGGTGAGTAGCATATGCCAATAAAATGCGAATGGACTCACGGCTAGCTACAGGAGCGAAAGTTTCATCGAAGTCCAAACCTTCCACCTGAGAATAACCTTTGGCCACCAACCTCGCTTTATTTCTTGTCACTACTCCATGTTCATATTGCTTGTTCCGAAAGACCCATTTGGTTCCAACGATGTTCACCCTTGGTCTTTCCACCAGCTCCCACACTTCATTTCTTTTGAAGTTGTTCAGCTCCTCTTGCATCGCAATCACCCAGTCTGGATCATTTAAGGCTTCTTCTACCCTGTATGGCTCCAGAAAAGACACAAAAGAATAGTGTTCACAAAAATTTGCAATTTGAGATCTAGTAGTTACTCCCTTAGCAATATCTCCAATGATATTGTTGACAGGATGGTCTCTTTGCACACACTGATGTACTCTTGGGTGTGGAATTTGTATATTTGCTTGTTCTTCATTGTCTTCATGTGTCATGTCTCCCCCTAGATCATTGCTTCCATGATCATCTTGATCTTCTTGACCTTCCTCAACCTGATCTTGTGTAGGAGCTCCCCCTTGATCATTGCTTCCTTGTTGAAATTCGTCTTGTGTTTCCTCTCGTGGTAGTATATCACCAAGTGCCATTTTCTTCAGCGCTTCACATGGAGCTTCCTCCTTATCTAGCATAAACATATCGACTTGCTCCGCTTGTGAGCCGTTAGTTTCATCGAACACTACGTCACGTGCTACTTCAACAAGGTCGGACACCTTGTTGAAGACAGGATAGGCGTAGGCATTCGGTTCATATCCGAGCAGGAATACTTCATCGGACTTCGAAGCGAACTTCGAGGCCCTTGGTTTCTTGTTCAGAATAAAACATTTGCAACCAAAAACTTTGAAATAAGAAACATTAGGCTTTTTACCCGTGAGAAGCTCATATGGAGTTTTCTTCAGTAGTCGATGAAGGTACAACCGATTTGTGGCATGACAAGCGGTGTTCACCGCTTCTGCCCAAAATCGGTCTGACGTCTTGTATTCGCCCAACATTGTTCTCGCCATTTCGATCAATGTTCTGTTCTTCCTTTCGGCCATCCCGTTCTGTTGAGGAGAGTAGGGTGCCGAGAATTCATGCTTTGTACCTTCTTCATTGAGATATTCTTCAACTTGGGTGTTCTTGAATTCTGTCCCATTGTCACTTCTGATATTCTTTACAGTTGATGAGAATTCATTCTGAGCTTTTTTCAAGAACTTCTTGAGGATTCCCTGAGTTTCTGATTTATCATACAAGAAAAATACCCAGGTAAATCTTGAAAAATCATCAACAATTACTAAACCGTATTTGTTACCGCCGATGCTGATGTACGCAATTGGACCAAAGAGATCCATGTGGAGAAGTTCCAGCGGTCTAGCGGTGGTCATCACATTCTTGGCGGGGTGTGGTGCTCCAACCTGTTTTCCTGCTTGACAAGCGCTGCACGGCCTGTCTTTTTCAAAAACCACATCCTTAAGACAACGGATGTGACCACCTTTTAGAAGTTTCCGCAGATTTCTCATTCCAACATGGGGCTAGCCGTCTATGCCACAGCCATCCCATGCTGGTCTTAGCAACCAAGCAAGTGTTGAGTTCGGCTTTATCTTTGTTGAAGTCAACAAGATAAAGCTTTCCCTTCAACAATCCCTTGAATGCAATCGAGCCATCGCTTCTTCTAAAGACGGTCACACCCTCATTAGTGAATAAACAGTTGTAACCTTTGTCGCATAGTTGAGATATTGATAAAAGATTATAATCTAGAGAGTCTATGTGTAAAACATTAGATAAGGTATGTTGAGAGGATATTTCAATGTTGCCACTACCAAGGACCTTTCCTTGGCTGTTGTCTCCAAAGTATATACCTTCACTTGGATCCTTGTTGCACTCGTACTCCACAAACATACCTCTCTCTCCGGTCATATGATTTGTGCATCCGCTATCTAGCACCCACTTAGATCCACCGGAGGAGTAAGCCTGCAAAATAGAATTATTTCTTGGTTTTAGGTACCCATGCTTGCTTGGGTCCTCTCAGGTTAGTCACAAGAGTCTTGGGCACCCACACAAAAGTTTTTAAGTTCTTGTGGCGTGGCACTGTATATTTAGCAATGACTTTTCCATACTTGTTTTTCATGAGAACATAAGAAGCATCAAATGTACGGAACAGTGTTTGTAACTCAGATTCATGGGATTTTTCTTTAACAAAAGTGATTCTATTCTTAGCATGATTAGGAGTAGGCATGTGTTTGTTCCTGTCAAAACTAAGACCATCTTTGACATTGGGAGGTCTAGTGATCATATATGCACTTCGTGCATATTTGATCTTCTCCTTATCAAAGATGCCGTTTTGAGAAGAATGCATGTCATGAGAGGTTGAAGCATTAGAAATTACATTCTTCTTACTAGAGCAAGTGCAGGTTCTTATTGTTGTCGAACTCATGTCTTTGGAGGAAGAGCTCTTGGAGGAAGAGGAGTCACTTTGTTTGAGCGACTCAACTTGCACCTCAACGATTTTGTTAACTTTTGACAAGTTAGCAAGTTCTTCCTTGATTGCAATGTGCAAGTCCTCTAACTTTGAGTAAGTTTCCTTACTCAAGGCTAGCTCTAACTCAAGTGACTCATTCTTCTCTCTTTCAAGCTCAAGAAGCTTTTCAACTTCTTGATATCTCTTCCTCTCACGGATGAGCATATCTTCTTGTCGGTTGACAAGTTCCTCCTTTTCAAAGATTTTGTTCGACAACATTTCCATTTTCTTTAAAGCAATTTTACTTAGCCCTCTAAACATTTCTTCATTATCACTAGAGCTATCAAAGTCATCAATGGAGGAATTTAGTACAGGAGGAGTAAGTCGAACCTTTTTCTTGCCTTCCTTAGCCATAAGACAAGTGTGGTTGTTCATGTCCCGTCCTCTCATATTCGGAAAGAGTGTGGCTCTTATAGTTGGTTTCTTGACTGCGATAGTGGCCATCTCTTCTTCTTCATCGGAGGAGGACTCGTCGTTTGAGTCCCACTCCTTCCCAATGTGAGCTTGATGGACTTGTCTTCTTTTTCTGAAATTTTTCTTTTCTTGAGATCTTGTTTGCTTCTTTTTTTGTTTTCTTCATAAGTACAGTCCACCATGAAGTGACCATACTCTCCCCAGTTGTAGCAAGTGCGTCGAGCCTTGGATTTTCCTTTATCCTTGCTTTTGCCTTCATGTGAATTATTGCCGTGTCTTCTCTTCATCATGCGTTTGAAATTTTTGATGAAGAGTACCATTTCATCATCATCAAGATCGGTGCTCTCGTCGCTTGTATCTTCATCGTCTTGGTCTTCACGAGTTTCTTTGAGTTTGGGTCTGCACGTTGCTTTGAGAGCAACTTCTTTCTTTTTGGATGAGGTGAGTTCGTCTAAGTCTTTGACGTATTGGGCTTCTTTCTCCATCATTTCATTATTTATGATCTGCCCTAGTAATTCATCGGGAGTCATTTTGTGAAAACCGGGGCTCTCTCTGATCATTGAGAAAAGTGTGACATTTCTTGGCATAAAGGCTCTAATCATTCTTTTGACCACTTCGTGATCTGTCCATTTCTTACTTCCATAAGCACGAATTTTGTTGATGAGTTCTTTCATCCGGTTGTACATGTCTTGAGGTGATTCGCCTTCTTCAATAGCAAATCTCCCCAACTCTCCTTCAAGCATTTCGATTTTGGCTTCACGAACTGACCTATTTCCTTCGTGAGCTGTCTTGAGGGTATCCCAGATTTCTTTTGCACTTTCTAACCCATCGATCTTGGTGAATTCCTCTCTGCTTAGTGATGATGTGATCACGGCGACGGCTTGTGCGTTTCTGTGAATCTCTTGTTCTTGTTCTGGAGTGAGTTCATCATCCGTGTCCGGAATATCTATGCCTGTGCAAACAATGTGCCACAGACTAGGATTCAAAGATATCAGATGCATCTTCATGTTGTACTTCCACATGGTATAGTCACTTTCGTCAAACTTTGAAGGTCTTCCCATAGGAATCGAAATATAGTGATTGTTTGAATTGAGACGGTTGTAGTTGTAAGGATACCGGGAGTAGTCGTGATGACCACTCCCAGTCGTCTTCTCTTCTTCTTTTCCCTTTTGTGCTAGCAGTTTCTTTCTCAGGAGTGCTTTTAGCTGCCTCACTTCTTCATCATCATGTGGGCTGTCTTTCAGCACATCGAAGGCTTTAGCTTCTTGCTCCTCCTCATTGATGTTCATCTTTGGGATATCGTTGTTCTTCTCAGAGGCCATGATCTCTCCGAGATGTGAGTCTCTTTGATGGAGAACCTGGCTCTGATACCAATTGAATGTGGCCTAGAGGGGGGTGAATAGGCCTTTAAAAGATACCTGCACACTTAATAGAGTTATCAGAAACTTGATTGACCGGACTAGTCCGGTTGTGTGGGCGGACTAGTCCGGTGTGCTGAATTATGTGAGTTAATTAAGTGTGTTTCAGAAATTGAATCTTTCAGCAGCGGAATGAGAACAACAATTTTTATAAATTAAGTTTATTGTATGAATACACGTGCAAACTTATAAGAAACTCAAATGATGATTAGCAAACTAGTGATCTAATGTATCAAAATGTAAAGTAAATGAGAGACAAAAGACACGAATTTTTACCGAGGTTCGATCTCACCAAGAGATCTACGTCCTCGTTGAGGAAGCTCACACAGAGCCGGGTTCCCAACCCTTTCCCTCTTCAAGTCACCACAAAGGACGACTTGACTCCACTATCATGGGCAATCACCGAGTTTGTGGGGCTACCTCACAAGTTGAGGGCTCCCACGAGAATTACAATAAGAACATGATCAAATACACTCGAAAATAGTACAATGCAGAATATGAGTGTAGAAAGATCAAACCCCAAGAGCTCACAATGAAAGAACGACGATCTCCCAATCCTGAATCCAAGTGTTCAATTGATTTTGATCTTTTTGCACTTTAGATGTGTGGGGAGATGTGTTTTGGGCTCTTGGGACAAGGTGGCGGCGCTAGGGTTTGTGTTTGCTGCTGTATTAGTCGTGTCTCAGCTTTGGGAGGCCGTGGATCACCCATTTATATGGTTTCCAAAAGGTTGTCGTTGTAAAATCTAATACCGGACTAGTCCGGTATATGATCGGACTTGTCCGGTCTACTTCCAGTGGGTTAACCGGACTAGTCTGGTCTAAAACCGGACTTGTCCGGTGCTATATGAAGTGGGGTTCCAGAAAGTTCAGCGGACTAGTCCTGTCGCTTGGATGGACGAGTCCGCAGTCCTCTAAAGAGGACAACAGAGACATGAGCGGACTAGTCCGGTCCAAAACCGGACTTGTCCGGTTGAGTTCCAGTAAGCTGACCGGACTAGTCCGGTCCATGGACGGACTAGTCCGGTGTCCAGTGGATTTTAGTTGATTATTAACCCCTTACCCTTACGAAAAGTCCTGAGCTCTTGGGATGTGTCTCTCACACACACCCTATACATTTACATCTAATTTGCTCTTCTAAATTCCGCTAAGGTATTCTTCTTTTGGACACCACTTCATTTTTCACCTTTTTGTGTGCACCGAGCTGTTTCACTTTGTTTATCCTGCAATCATCTCAATAGTTTCATTAGGATCTCATATGTTCGTCATCAATTAGCCAAAACCCACAAGGGATATCCTAGATGCACTTACAACCACCTCAACATTCACTAAATTGTTGCAGCTACCACCATCAATGATGGTATGTACACGGCAGTCCTTGACGACGAGAAACACGTTAAAAAGGTTGTGACGTTGGTGGTTGTCGTCCTCATGAACCGTGGCACTCAAAGCTTGCTGCACAATCAAAGTCCTATAGTTGTTTGTCGCAGATGTACCAAGAACCTCCTCAGAACCATCATCCAAACCTGAAATGTTAGTTGCAATAATATTTTCATCTTCAATATCAGAAGCACTAACATACCCACCATCAGCAGTGGCAATGATCGCCAGTTTGCTGGGGCAATCTCGTTGCATATGGCCAAGTCCCTGGCAGCGGTGGCACTTGATGTCGGAGCTGCGACTTGTCGAAGTGTTGGGTGCAGCCACCTTTGCTGCAACACCTGGAGGCATCTGGGACTTGCTGTTATCTTGTCCCTGTGATGTAGAAGGTGCGATGCTGCTGCGTACAACACCCGTGGAGGGTGGTGTAGAAGCACGTACGCTCGAGGAGGGCGCTGCTTTTGATGGCACCGAAAATTGTCGTGGCGTGAAGGTGTTGTTCCGCCGCTGCTGTTGGCGACCCTGCACTTCTTTTTCTGCTAACATAGCAAGTTGAAATAAATGTTAAATAGAATGATATTCCTTGTAGTCAACTATGTCCTGGATCTCACGCCGCAAGCCCCCATAAAACCTAACAATTTGGTCTTCCTGATCCTCAACTACCCCACAATGAAGCATACCTTTCTGCAACTCTTGGTAGTACTCTTGGACAGTCATGTCACCCTGATCAAAGCGTTGCAATTTCTTAAGAAGATCACGTCTATATGAAGGAGGAACAAACCTAGCGCGCATCTCTTCTTTTGACGCAGCCCATGTCTGTGGTGCATTACGTGCATTGACAAGTTCATTCCACCAAATTATAGAAAAATCTTTAAACTCACTGCTGGCTTGTCTAACTCTATGTCGCTCAGGAACAAGATGAGAGCTAAATTTTTGTTCTACCGTCATCTCCCAATCCAAGTAAGTCTCAGCATCATAAGATCCATAAAATGTTGAAATAGAAAACTTAATCTTAGCATAAGGATCATTATCTTGTTCAGGAGCATGAGGACGAGGTCTACCTCCCATACCTCGACGATTTCGTCGAGGGCGACGGCGCTGCTGTGCATCAACCTCATCGTTATTGAAGTCATCCTCTGTGTCGTAGTGAGCATGTGCATCACCATCAAGGATGATAGGGGGTGTAGCTTGTTGGGGAAGACGAGTCTCCATCTCGTCCAACCGTGTGGTCAGACCAGCAACACTTGTATGGAGCCTCTGAAAGGTGGCTGTTGCAGTGGTCTGGTAATTGTTGAAAGCTTCAGTTATTGCCCACATCATGTCCTTTAGTTCCATATGGGACACACACTCATCATCATCCAGAGGTGTAGAACCAGAGGTCTTATCCATAGGCTTCTTTCCTGTCATTGTTAGTACAAAACAGAAACGAAGACAAAAAGATCGTGAAGAACCCTATTACTACGCTCTCTGAAGTGGGTGGAAAATCGATCAGTAAGATGCGTCTTACTCCGCTCTTACAAGTTTCTTACCAGCACTGCAGGTGGCCAACGGTGACCGGTGTGAAGCAAGCAGAGAGTGGGTGTGATTGCAAAGGTTACCTGTTCTGCTCGAGAGAAGGTGGAGCTTGGAAGGCTCAAATGCAGTATATGTATGTGGCACACAAGTTAGTAACAGATAGCAATGCTGAATAAGTGTCCAAAGAATTTCACCTAGTTGCTGGCCTAAGAATGTATTAGAACAGTTGTGGCAACAAGCAAGGGCATAGATGAATGATGATGAACAACAAGGATAATATCAGCAAGTATCCAGCACTCACACAGAAATAGCACAACTAGAAAACCCTTAGCCTCCTGTTTTTGTCTTGAAGCACTAATAGAAATAAAAAAAAATTCTTTTTATTTTTTTATATTTTTTTCTCAACCAGGGGCACAAGAATAGAAACAGCACCAAGTATTAGCTCAAACCGATGAAAGATGAGATCGGCACAAATTTAGGAGCGATTGGAAAAAATGGTGCTGGAACTTCGGAGTTCGAAACGAGGGCCTTCTTAATTTTTTGTATTTTTTTAGAAAACACTGTATGTGGACTTTTTCGAGACCTTTCTGGAAAAAAAATGCGCCTTAATCGGAGTTATGAGCAAAAAGTTATGCCCATTTTAAAGAGGATACCCCGAATCAGGTTTTGGTGGTGGTGGAAACTGCAACAGAAACGAATCGGTGGATGAAATTTTTTTTGTAGATGGCAGCGGATGGAAGAAACAAAACTGAACCAAAATAAATCTAAACCAGCAACCAGACTCAACCTAGGACATGAACTCAGAACTACGGACTCCGAAACTAAATTGTGCAAAAGGTTGAGCGGGGGTTGTAGGTTAGGGAAACTAAATTTTTTTGTGGCTTTTTGTGGACGATAGGACTGAAACAAAATAAATCTAAAGAGCACACAAGTATACCTCACCGTGAACCTGGAAATCTGATACCAATTGATAGGAGTATGAGTCCCGATCTTCCGAGAGGTAGGGTAAACTTGATTGGGTGGAGATCTCGACGTTGATTATCCAAGGCTCCGAACGAACGAAACCCCGCAATCACTACACCACTGCTCCGTTGGTCATCACCCGTGTCACACGAATGACCTCGCCACGAAGGCTTATACCTGCAAGCGCAATCAAGAACACAAGCAAGAACAGAGAAGTTGCAATCAAAACTGAATTGATCACGATTTTGGGGTCTCACAACCGATGATCGGTGAACTGTTCAATGACAGATTGTAACTAAGCAAAACCCAGCTGTTTGTGACGGCGGTTAGGGGGTATAAAGGAGATGGAGGACGACCAGGGGGGTGCTGGGGTCGTGACCTAACCCTAATACACGTACATAATGGACTTGGACTCGATACAAGGCCCAATGGCCCAACTAGGTGATGCAACATCCTGACAGACTCTAAACTTTATATTGTTTCGAAGTTTCCTGTCGACTCCTTGCAAATTTTGACGTGAGGCCAGTTCCATTGGAAATTTTATCCTCTCAGCTTTCCGTGCATATGTAGAACGTCAAAAAAGGAGTCCGTATGCCTCCTGTGCATCCATTTTAAGGTGGACTGCTCCTGGGCCCGAGTTGGACTCGAGTTTGAGTTGGGCTCGGTCTCTAACTTCTTGTTGTGTATTTTCTGGCCCTCCACGCCTCCAAACCCCTCTCCATGTATCTCCATGTCCTCTTCATGGTTCCTAATCATAATTAATCCATTAGGTAGCAACATACTCTCAAAATTCACATATAAAGAATTGTTCAGGAACGAGCTCACCTCTAAATTCAATTTTCGTGCTCGAGCTCTAGTAATTGGACCTTGCATGTCTACCATGTGGGTGTTGTGTATATCTGCAGGAGTGATGTCCACATCACCCCCCTTGCCGGAATATGTCCACCGTCGAGCCCCGTCACGCCTCGCCGTCGCCGGAGAAGAAGCCCAACTATCTGCCCTACCACAATTTTCCATAGAAAAATCCCCCCGCGGCTACCGTTGCTAGGAGAAAGTCCTTGCCACAAATAGGAAGTGAGATAGGTCTTCATCACCCATATTACGACGTCGCCGCTGTTTCTACTCATCTGTTTTCTTCGCCCCCTTCAAGCAGAAACTTTTGCATGTGGACAGATCATGTTTTAATCGATTTTTGACGGTGGAATTTATCTAGATCTTGAGTCAAGATCATCACCACGTCCACACCTGATCCCTACACCCTTGTCATCATAAAATCTCATGAAAGCCCATTAAAACATGCAAGGACACGTACAAACTCGTTTAATAAAACTGCACTATAAGATTTGCATTCATCTACGCATTGCATCTTGAGTAAAGTTTGTGCATGATGATAGATTGCTGTAAATTTTCTATGTGTGTGGTCATGAGTAGAAGGACAAGCTCAAGAGGCCGTCTATGAGGAACTACAGCACCAAGATTTGGAGACGCTTGAGCAACACGAACCACGGGAGCAAGGCAAGTGCCCCTTGACCATATTGATCCCATGTTTTAAAACTGTTTTGTTTGCAAAAATGTGTATGCTTGAGTCAACTTGATGGTACACCCTTTTATAGGAGTTTACTAGTTCTGTTAACCATCCTTGTCACCGGAAAAGTTAATGAGTCGGGTATGGTCGTTTTTCCTTTTTGCTTCGCTTAGTTTACGGGACACGGGAAGCTGAAATAAAACTTATTTAGCTACTGCACTCATATGAATATTGATGATGAAAACTTGATGATGTTAATGAGCATGGAATCAGGGAGATCTAGGCAACTTGATTCATGGATGTGTGAAATCCCGAAAATTCTAGCAAGTGGAGCTGCAAATAACACCGAGAAAATGAGAGGGAATTTAAACTTTTGAATTTAAAGGTGTGAGCTTCAAGTCTAAACTTGAATTTGCAAAAAATTACAAACACTGAGATCTAAAGCCACAATTTGATTCCCCACACGTCCACGGGTAGCCTGGCAAAATTTTGGATCATTTGGAAAAGGTTTTCTAGTCGTTGGAATTAAAACGGGAGCAAAATCGAATTTGAATTTAAATATCAGTTTCAAATTCCGACTTCATCGAAATTCAAATTTGGGGGTACCATTGTGTTTCTCATAGTCCTTTTGGTATACCCTCCAATTTTGGGAATTTTCGGACAAAATCCGGGTGGGAATTCTAAAGCAACAAGAGAGGGAGAGTTGTGGCTGTGGACCCCACTGATCAGTATCACAGATTGCAAACCGACTCTACGGGGACTTCAGCGCGCGTCACCTTCCGTCGCCCGAGCGCCAGCTCCTGCTCATGGATGACAACACCGAGTAAAGAGTGAGCAACACGCTGCCTTTCCCCGTGAACCGGCTCTCCTCTCCCCACCGTCTCATCACACAGCTCGAAGCAAAAACACAGCCGCCCGACCCTCTGTGTTTCCTTGTCACCCGGCTGCTAGAGGCTTCTTCCTGGCTAAAGGTCTACACAAAAAAGGACAGCCCTCAGGTGTGCAAACCGACGGTGCAACCCTCTTCTATTTTTGTGCATCGCCGAGGATGAATTTTGCGGATTATTGTTTCAGTATGCCTAGAACCGAGACACACCAAAACCCAAAATTCATCGTAATCAATCCACCATCACGTGTGCCGAGCTACAAACCTTATCTAGACACTCCCACGCTCCACTAGGATAAAAAATCATTGAAAATCATCAAGTGTAGGCACTGTTCTTCGAGAATTTTGAGACGGCACCGATTTTCGCCCTTGGTCGCTGATGAGCTCCTATTTGCAGCCATTTTTGAGCCGATTTGAGCTCATGCCGTTGATGAGGCATATCCCCTGGTTCTCTAGAGCCAAGAACCCAATCATTTGGTGAAGAAACGAGCCGCCGCAACCTCGCCGGAACCATAGTTCTTGCTGTCATCGGTGCGCACTGTTTTCCGGTGAGCTCTGGCCGCCGGCGACCTCTCTAACATGTCCAGCGTGGTGGAAAATGGGGGGCGGCCAGTATGGGGCCGGGAGACGGCCGGGAAGGGCCTTCCGGCGACCCTCGCCAGAGGGAGCCACCACTGCTGGGTTTAAACATTTCCAGATTTTCCCTAATTCGGTTCAAACTTTGGAGAGGCATAACTTTGTGTAGGAATGTCCAAATATTGTCAAATATATTTTGTTGGATTCCTCCCAAATAGTACTATCCAGGGGTGCTGCTCAATATTTATGAAAATCCCTAGATTTGGCTCATTAATTCATTTAAGGAAAATTTGTAGGAATTTTTACAGGAGTTCTGTTTATTGGAAAATTCCCAAATTTGGGCAGGACATTCTCCCAAAAATCCTTGAACTCCAGTAAAAATTTCAGAGGCATTGGATTTCATTTTCTTGGCCAAATATTGATTCAATCTTGTATGTCTCTGAAAATTAGGAAAAATAACCGAAAGATTTTTCAGCTTTTAGCTCCAACTTGTAAAATTCATATCTCTGTGTAGGAAGCTCCAAAAATAGTGAAACCAAGTCCTATGGACTCATGAGACTCTAAAGTTGCTGAAAAACCAAATTTGGAGCATGACAAGACACTATAATTGCCATAGGATTTCAGAGAAGCCAAATAGTTAAGAAAATTCCCTAGGCCACATCTTACATCAACTTTGTCTGAAATTTTGCAATCCATACCTCTGTATGATCTATGGACAACTGTAAAAATTTCAGAGAAAGTTGAGATTATCTTCTCCAGTTTTCTGCCAATTATGTCCAGCTTCATACTTATGTCCATTATAAATAGCTCTTTGAATTTTCTGCAACAAACATCTACTGCCAAGCTAAAGTTCCCAGTTTTGTTCCATAACAGAGATCTTCACTCACTTATAAGTTGGTCTAAACCCTGCTTAAGACCTAAAATGCTTTTGTTTTATAATGTCTTTACATGCAACATAAAACCGTGCATATTCATGTCAGTAGGAAATACGACGAAGGAGTTCGACGAAGAACTCGACACGGAGCTGAAAGTTGAGGCTTTAAACGTTGACAAGCTACTGACTTTAAGTAGAAATAAACCTGCAGCAACATAAGGCAAGCCACGGTTTGCATTTAACAGCTTTTTAGTTATATTTTACTTTGTATCACTTTTATGGGGCTAGTATGTATTGTGGATTAGGTCAAGGTGATTGATACTCCAAATGCATGACCCACAAACCCTTGGAGTTAAAGGGTAGAACAGATTACCTTCGTGTAGTTTTCTGCTAGGCTTATGTTGTATAGGATCCGGTACATGTCGGGTAATTAGAAGCTACTCGCGAGTTTAGGATGTTGGTTCAGCGGGGTATGATTCTAGAGAATGAAAGTTCTGGGAGGGAAAATGAGACTGAGCAGAGAGTAGAAGCAGTAGGACATTGGGCCTGTGTTGCCGTAGCTCTGTTTGTGTCGGTTAAGGACCGATGCATATGCCGCCCTGCTGAGCGAGTTTGAACAGTACCAGATGCATACTGGAATTATGGGGTCCAGGAAACCGATGTAACTCGGATACTCTCGTGTCGAAACTTATAATGCCGTCCTTTGGGGGTTGGTGTCAGAGGTGTAAACCCGCTAGCGGAGCAACTTCGACATGTTCCGGGTAGTGGCCCTTCTGATGGGTCGGCAGAACTGGTTCGGCATTGGAGTGACGGGTGAAAGGTTGCTGCATACAACGTAAGAAAGAGCTCTTGTATGAGTCTTTCGAGGCGGGTGTATGTGTCGTGTATTCCAGGTGTGTCTTGATTTGAATCACCGTCCCTCGCGGATATATGAGTACCACTTGTTCACTGAGTGGTGACGTAGTAATTATTTCCAGATGAAGTGAGATGAATCATTGCTGATGTGAAGTTCTTATATTCATTGTATTGCCAACCATGTATGCTATAGTTGTAGAGCTCACTAAGTTTATATTCCACTTTGGGCATCACCACATCGGAGGAAAGCGTTTCTTGTTTAATTGTGGACTTCTTATGTGAGGGCTGCCTAAGGCATAATAATCTGCTGCTATTAAACTGAAAGTAAGGATCAACATGTAGGCATGTCTGTATTGCATCATATTTTTCCTATGTTATTAATCCCTGCATGTAGAGTTTCATGGTTTAGGAGTGTCGGTTAAGTCTTGTTGAGCCATCGTGCTCACGGTTGCATTATTAGTGTTTTGCAGGTTATAAAATTTGCTATGAAGATGGTTGTTCTGTGAGCCATCGGAGACTCACCGGAAACCCTGCCGCTGCACTCATCTTTGTGGAAGCTAGTAAGAAGCGTCCGCGGGCTGGATGTCTTCTCTTTTGCCTTGTTATGACCGAGAGTAAGTTTGTATGTATATTCCGCTGCGTGTACTTTCGTGGTACATTATTTTGTAAATGACACTATCTTGAGAAATAAAAGACGTTGTACTTTATGGTTCTTTTCGTGTATGATGTTGGGTGCCGCATCGCACGGCACCACCCAATGTGTACCCTGGAGTGTGGATCCTGGAAGGGGTTCCCCATAGGCGTGGTATCAGAGCCGCATTGGGAATAGCACGCACAAAAGAGCTTATTTTCAAAAACTTAGAAGTATACGAGTGAGGAACGTATAGTATGCCCACATAAGGATTATTAGTAGCATAGCTACTTAAGGTGGTAAGCTAACAGTGTGTTAATATTCAGTATTTCAATTCTGTAACGACACACCTACGTGGAGGTATGAATGGTAAGGAACGCCACCAAAAGCGGATCAATTTCTGTTAACTCCCCCATACGAGGAATATAGTGTGGGATGTCCTGTCCAGCAATGGACAGGAAGTGAATATGTTTTCTAAGACTCTTTATGTCTTAGAGACATATGAAATGCACTAGCCTCCAGTGCGCAAATCTAGGGGCAAGAGGAGGAGACCCCATCGTGTGGTTTGTAACACGAAGTAGGTTCTCTAGGACTCTTCATGTCCTATGAGGCTTACGAAAGCGCTGTTCCAACGGTGTGCTTTATTGCAAAGGTGTGGATCCCCAGTCGGGTGGTGAATAACCCGATCATGTACCTTGAGACGTGACTTGACTCAAGGACGGCCCGTACGGCAATGATACGGGGCGTATGTTTTTACTATGATATGGACCTGCCTGAAATGACAACCCTGTTTTGTGTATCATTATTGATTATTTTTCTGCAGGTACCTTAACCACACTAGAACATCTCGTTTATTAAACGTGTGAGTGATCGTTTTAGTGCCACCCCTTGAGACGTATATGCCTGTGTAACGCCGGATAGGATTTTTGTTTTGGTGAGGAAACGTAGTACCATAACATGTTCTTAACTGCATGAAAAAGAAAGTTTTCAAAGAAAAGAGTAATTTTGGAGTCTAGGATTCCATTAGGGGTTATTGAACTCTTATATTGAACTAAGAGTCAATTGGGAGTATAGTTTTCATCTCAAACAACCTCCCCTGTTTTTGGCAAAACTTTTGCTGAACTTGAACAGGGCATAACTTTTGATTGGTTGAACCAATGGGGGTAAGAGATACATTTCTGGAAAGTTTTTGAAATCTTCTACAACTTTGATGTAGAACTCCAGAACAGAATCTCCCTCCAAACGGATGAAATCTCAGATGAGTGTTAACTGTCCAAAAACAGGGCAGACCAAAAATGCTCTCTGGAATTTTTTGTATTTTGACCATAACTTCTTGTAAAAAAATCTTTACGGATCATGTAGACATCGTTGGAAAGTTTGTAATATGTGCTACAACTTTGTAGTTCAAAGTTTCTACAGATTTGTGGTAGAACTTTATGAAATATTGTGGACAAAACAGACACTTTCAGAGGAGGTGCTGTCAAAATTGTTCCAGATTTCTGTCAACATTGAAATATCATAACTCCTGATCCAGAAGTGGTATGAAGGCAAATAAATACTCGTTGAAAAGATGTTGAAGTTATATATAAATTTGTTATTCAACGTGAGATATGAAACTGCCATTTTCATAATCAAATTCTGGGATTAAGGCCAAATGGTCATTCTGAACAGAGCATTGTTCATTGCCCATGTAACTTAGGACTTGTTGTGACATGAAGATTTTATACTTCTCTGAGTTCCATGACATAGTCATTAGTATCTTTCATCATTCCTTGTTGTTGGTTTAAGTGTTTGACAAACTTGAGCAACGTTGGTTATATTTCGGAATTGTCAAAAACCTTGTTTCTTTCATGTATGCTGCACTGTTAATATGATGCTTTTGCGGTTAATAATTTTGAGTTCAAGTTGAGTATATCCTGGATATTAACCGTAAATTTCTCGCTCTTGCAGTATGGATCATACTCATTCCAGATGTGATGTTTGTGGTTCCAGCGGTGATGGAAATGATTCATCGCAATGACGATCACCGCCATCATCAACCGGACTAGCGGAGGTGTTGGGAAGAATGGCTGAGTCTCTTGAGTTGTTGGTGCAGCAAGGCATCCGACAGGAGACCTCACAGCAAATTCCCACACTGAATACTTATCTGGATTTCCTAGCAATGCAACCACTGGTATTCTCGGAAGCTAAAGAAGCCTTGGAGGCAGATCATTCGCTCCGGGTGATAGAATCTCAATTGGGAATGCTCCAGTGTGATGAATATGAGAAGGCTTTATTTGCCGCTCAGCAACTTCATGGATGCGCTGGGGCTTGGTGGTCGGAATATCTTGCTAAGATCACTGAAGACAGTTGTGTGACGTGGACGGAGTTTTGTGATGCCTTCCGTGCACGTCATATCTTTGAGGGCATCGTCAAAACCAGAATTGAAGAGTTCTATGTACTCAAGCAAGGAGGCATGAGTGTTATGGAGTACTTTACGGAATTTAACCGTTTAGTACAATATGCATCCACTTATGTGCATAAAGAGACGATGAAGTGTCATTACTTCTTCCAATGCCTCTATTTGAAGCTTCGGGCGAAAGTGGCACAATGCAATAAAGGGAATTATAGTGAGTTAGTCAATGCCACTATGATTTAAGAAATAGCTGAAATCGAGTATAAGGAAAGTAAGAGGAAGAGAAAATTATCACTGGCAAGTACGGATGATTATCATCAAGAACAACCAGTGATATATTGCTTACCATCCGGGATGGAAATTCAGTCCTTTTACGGGCCACCTCAGATCCAATACTGTCCATATTCACCCATGGATGTTCAGCCACTGCTGCGACCGCAGCAAATGAGTATTTGTGCACCCCCACCTCAGCAAAGTGCACAAGAATATCAACCACCTCCATATTATGAAGATCCTGAGCTCGTATCATACGGTACTTGTAGCGATGTAGAGCATATTCCTCAGGAGGGTAAAGTGACCCAGCAAAGCAGCAGTCACATGTCATCTCATGCTGCAAAGAAATTCCATGGTCAGACAAGGAGAACAGCACTGAAAGTGGGAAACGTAAACTTTATGTCAGTTGAAGATATTCCCATGGGAGAACCCGTGTTTGCGGGTATGTTCAACCTACATGATCAGCCCACGTTCGTGTTGTTCGACTCGGGTGCTACACATGATTTTATCAGCAAAGGTTATGTGGTTAAGCACCAAGTACCACCAACCACCTTGGCCGCATCATATCAAATTAATTCACCGGGAGGTAGCAGGACAACAGGCAGGATTGTTGCTCGAGTGCCTATATGTTTGGATGGGCGGATATATCCTACTACTCTCACTACAGGAAAACGATATATTTTCTTGAGCCGGCTGTAATTTCGTGGGCCCTCACGAAAATAATTTTATTTTCGTGAGCCACGATACAGCTCACGAAAACATGTGCTTATTTTCGTGGGTCTACGAAGAGGCTCACAAAATTAGGTTTACTTTCGTGGGTTAAGAAGCTAGCACACAAAAACATATGTTATTTTCGTCGGTTCTGCGACTAGCTCACGAAATTACCTGTAATGTCTGAAGGTATTGTCGTCGGCCTCCTAACAGCGCACGAAAGTAATTAGATTCGTGGGTTTCAGAGCGGGCACACGAAATTACAGGCCCTATTGTCGTTGGCCTGCACAGGGCACATGAAATTATACGGTGTATTATCGTCGGCTTGGTCTAGCTCATGAAATTGCATGCACCCTTGTTTTCAGGTGTATTTTCATCGGCTTCGTCCTGACGCTCACGAAATTGCAGACAGTTTTGTGGGTTTCCGAGCCGACCATGGCAGGTTTATTTTCATCGGCCTCCGACAGGCGCACGAAATTGTACCGTACTTTCGTCGGCCAACCATGTGCTCACGAAATTTGTATTTATTTTCGTGGGCTTCGTTGATGGCACACGAAATTATCATGGTTATTGTCGTCGGCCAACCCGGTGGCTCACGAAATTCTGTGCACCCTTGTTTTCCGTGCGAGATACGTTTTATTTTCGTGAGCTTTCTTCCCGAGCTCACAAAATTGCTGACAGGGTTGTGGATTTCTGAGCCGGATGTCAGACTTGTTTTCGTGGGTTCTACCGCTGGCACACGAAATTGTAGGAGTTATTTTCGTGGGTTGTTGTCCGGCTCACGAAAATACATGACATAAAGGTCCTTCGTTCCCAAGCACAGCTACCAGTGCCGACACACCGCGCCGCGCCCTTTCACCGCTGCTCGTCTGCTGCTGGTCGCCGGCCGCTTCACCGGCTGGCTCCACCTCTCGGCAGTGCGCTGCGCTGCACCCGGCGGCCGCTTCCAGCTCTCGGCAGTGCTGCGCTGCGCCCGGCGGCCGCCTCCAGCTCTCGGCAGTGCTGCGCCGCGCCTCCTGCCCATGCAGTACCAGCGCCTGGCAGCCCACGCTAGCAGCGCTGCACACCCAGGCAGCTGCTCCGCAGCTCTCGGTCACGCCGGCCACCGCGACAGCTGCAGCTCTAGCTCCCTGCCAGACACTCGCCGGTCGCGCGTGTGCTTCTCGTCTTTCTTTCCCATTTTGTTCACTTCTCGGCCCGACTCCACCGTGCAGCTTCGAGGTGTGCCGATCGACTCGCCACTGCAGCATTTCGTGTTGTTGTGCTGACCGCAGCTCGTCCGACGCTTCGGCACTTCGTCGCGCTGCTCAGCTCAACTCGCCGAGTTTATCCTAAGGTAATCTTTAATTATTCACTAACATTTGTAGTGCAGTTTTTATATCATAATTGAAGTGACCCAAGATTAGTGCAGCTAGTAAAGAAAGGGAATTTTTGTAGCTGTTTGGTTTGTAGCCATAGGACAAGTTAGTTAAAGAAAAATTTGTCCATTGTAGAAAATTAAGAAGATAAAGTAGACTTTTTTGCTTTAATGAATTACTCATAAACTCAAACTAAAATCTTGAATTATTTTAGTTTCTATAAATTACTATTAAGCTCAAGCTAAACTTATGACCCTAGGTCATCGTAGTTTCATTATAGGCGTTTTACTGCACCGGCACATGAAATTATAGGAGTTTACTGCAGCAGTTGTCGGTGACTCACTCTTAATTTCGTGGGTTACAGCGGCGGCACATGAAAATAGACGCATTAGTTTCGTGGGTTTCCGTGGCTCACAAAAATAAAAGAAGATTTTCGTGGATATCGGCTCCGGCTCACGAAATGAGAGCCGTTACTTTCGTGGGTTTGCATGGCACACGAAAATAAACTCGATTTAGGTTGGGCCGCGAGCTCTCGACTTCATTACGCCGCCGCCACCTGTCCGAGCCACGCCGTAGCAACCGCGCTGCTCGTGACAAGGCCGCGGGGCGCCGTTCGCCGGGACCAGAAGCACATGACCGCATGTGTGTTGGGAATGATATTTTGAGACTATGTATGAATGTTATAATGTTAATTTGAATTTGTTGTGTTTGTTGTGAATAATAATGTGTTTTATGATATCTGTTTATGAATTTATGATATCTGTTTGGAACGGAAAATAAGTATTTTTGTACTGTTATTTCATGTATTTTCGTGGGCCAAATGTGGCCCATGAAAATAGTGCCATATTATTTTCGTGGGCCACTCTATAGCCCACGAAAATAGTGCCATATTATTTTCATGGGCTGTAAACTGGCCCATGAAAATATCATGTGACTATTTTCGTGGGCTGCTGTTTAGCCCACGAAAATAAAGTGCAAGTTATTTTCATGGGCCGCCAAACGGCCCACGAAAATAACCCACTGTATTTTCGTGTGCTATTCACTGGCCCACGAAAATAAGGTGCACGTTATTTTCGTGGGCCAAGTTGTGGCCCATGAAAACAACTTTCTTTATTTTCGTGTGACCCTGATTGGCCCACGAAAATAATTGTTTTCGTGGGCCACCTTCGGCCGACGAAAATACACCTATTTTCGTGAGCCGCCGACGAAGTTAAATTTATTTTCGACAGATTATTTTCGTGAGCCAAAGGCCGATGAAAATAAGTTCAAAACCGACAAAATTATGTATTTTCGTGGGTTTTTATTGTATTTTCATGGGTTTTCGGCCCATGAAAATATGTCGATTTCCTGTTGTGTCTTATCATTCTGGAAGGCTTGCGGATTGACATCATCTTGGGAATGGCTTGGTTGACACATCACCAAGCTATATTTGATATTAGTTCACGAACGGTGCATCTGAATTCAACAAAGCACGGGCAACACACATTGATTCTGAGAAATGTTGCACTGGAAGTAACTGCTGTCCACACCGTTGAGTTTAAGAAACTGGACGACATTCCAGTGGTCCGGGAATATCCGGACGTGTTTCCCGATGATCTACCGGGCATGCCGCCCGAACGTGAAGTGGAGTTCAAAATTGAACTAGCACTGGGAACCACACCCATATCCCGGAGGCCGTAAAAAATGGCACCGAAGGAACTCGTGGAGCTGAAGGAGCAGCTGAATGATTTGTTAAGCAAAGTGTGAGACCTATGTGTGCTGAATACATTGGCAATTAGGATAAAAGTTAGCATTAACATTCAAAGTTTTGAATATTGCCAAAACATTCTTCTGTGGCAAGGTCCGACAAGTTCTTTGTTAGGTCCGCCAAGTGTTGGCAAGGTCCGACGCAAGGTACGGAGAGCTCCTGCAAGGTCCGGAGAGCTTCTGTGAGGTCTAGAGCTTGTTTTTAGGGAGCTCCCGTGAAGTTCAACTCGTAGAACTGCAGCGTCTTGTTTTTGCTTTTAACTCGCAATGTTTCAAACTTGCTTTATGACACGACCCCATTGGTCCTGTCGAGCCAGGATCACGTTGAGGGGTGCTGCGTTGCACAACACCATATAACACACGTCAAAGGTACAAAGCGGAAGCGGAAATTTTATTACATAAACAAGTTTATGAACATGTTTACATCAAAATAAGTTCAGTCTAGACTCGCGGGCGTAGACTAAGCATCAAGTGCACGTTCAGCCCTCGAACGTGTCCTTGCTAGCACACATGCACACTATCTCTGCGGCGTGCATGACTCCCACTCGACGGGGTTCCCCTCCTGGGGTTCCGTCTCCTCTTCGGGAGTCCCTTCCTCATAGAACCCTGCAAAAGCTTCAAACACAAGCAGTGAGCACGAAGGCTCAGCAAGTCTGACCCGTCTCACCTAAACATGGAACTTCTACATGAGGGTAATGGGTTACATGAGGTAAAAACCAGTTGCAAGGACTCGCCTAATTAGTAAAACCTTACTTTCAAGTATTAGCAGCAGGTTGTGGAGAACCTTACGCTAAGGCACATGAGAGAGCCGCAATCAAACAAGAAACGCATTTCTCTCATGTACTTTGCCCAAAGTTGACAAGAACTTTAGTTAGCTCTAAGCTATAGCATATCATTAACAATCAATGTCCAGCTTTCAATCAGCAACATTTTAACATGTAACTAGCCTGTTCTTTCTACGTCACGGTACAGTGAACAAGTGGTACTCACTGACCGCGAGGGACGGCGATTATAATCGATTTACACCTGCAGGGTTACCCGAACAACCCGTCACGTACGCCCGTACTCGATGTTGCCTACAGCAACCATCACGGACGCCGTAAGCGACTACCTTTCACCCGTTAGCCAATTATTGAACCGGTCCCATCGTCCCGAGCAAGAGGTCTCTGCACGCGCATCTCCGTGCCACCAGCCGATTTACACCTCAAGCTCTCAACCTACCCTCTGAACGACGGGCAATGCTTCAATAACCAGCTACCCGAGTTACATCAGTTTCCCGGTTCCCATATAGCCGGTAGGTCTTCGGTACTGTTCTAGCTTGTTCAACAGGCCCGCACACGGCTTGGTCCTCAATCGACACAAGCGGAGCTATAGCACACAGGCCCCAAAGTCCTGTTGCCCTTACTCTCCGCTCGGTCTCATCTTTCTTGCCATGTATATCATGTGCTATCTCTACCCGAGCAATGTGCCTCTAGCCTATTCTCGCGAGTAGTTCCAACTACTCGACTTGTACCGAATCCTACTCTATCCTAGCAATGCAGTAGCTAATGGGGTTTGCAATCCTAAAGCCAACCCGTGGTTTTCTTGGCTATGCAGTTGGATTTCCAAACAAGACTTTGATGCACAGAACAAAGGAAACAAGTATGTGCTCAAAACAATAAAAATTTGTAAAAAGGTTAATGCAAACCGGAGCTTGACTTGCTGCTCTTGGTCGTAGGCTAGCTCCTCCTCCGGAGTAACGAAGTCTAGGACTTCGGGTTCCTCCTCGACCTTAGCGACTACATGATATAAGAAACATATGTATCAATTTAAATGCATTTATATTAACTTTGAAGTTGTGAAGTCTATAACCCTTGCTAGACAGACCTAATGACTGTGAAACTTTTACTGTGGCTTGGTTACAACCTAAACAGAGACTTGGTCAAGTTTTAGTTGCAGCAAAGCTCAATTGAGCCCTCCCCAATTAATTATGTCCTTGACCTTAATTAAAGGCTTTTAGGGTGTTCTAAGGATTTTCATGAAACAAACTATGACTTTCTGAAAACTACATTTTCAGAGGGTTCTAATGGATTTGGTCTCACTTAATTTGGGGGTTCCTGACTAAAGATATGAGCTAAACAATTTCAGAGAAAATTCTGAAAATGTTTCTGAACATTTTCTATTTTCTCTGGAACAGTTTCATAATAACACCATTAGGTGGATTAAATGAGCTCAAATGGATCTGAAATTTTTATGGTAGTTCGAGGATATTTTGGTGAACATCTCAGCAAAATTTCAGGATTTTCCTCCAAAGGATTCTCCAGTTAAAATTCCTAACAGTTTAAATTTTGAGGAATTAATTCTGGAGAAATAAGGAATTTCATGAAGTGAAACTTGATTTTCTGGACAGTACTCAGAGAGCTGAATCCAGCAAAATTTAGTTCACCCAATTTGGAGCTTTCTAGCCAAAGTTATGAGGATTTGAAGTTTGAAGGAAATCTGAAAATCGGGGAAAAGTTTAAACTCACGCGTGGGCCCAGGGGACACGCGTCGCACGTCTAGGCGATGGCACATCGCGGCCCACAAGGATTTTGCGCGCCAGCACATCCGATCCCGGCCGCAGCCGGATCCCGATTCAAAATATCTCCCGCTGACAGCTGGGGTCCACCCCCTTCGTCAACCTCGCGACACCCGCGCCCCGCCGCCGAGGGATCCCGCCGGAGAGCTCGCCGCCGGCTGCTGTACAGCTCCAAACTTCTCGATTCTGGCCGCCCATTCCTACTTTTACTCGAGGAACAGGATCCGAGGGTCAGCTGCTCATGACAACGGCCGGGGCATGGTCGGCGACGAGCCGCCACCTCATAACGACTTCGGCCATGTCGGCTGACTACCCTAGCACCTCAGCTACTTGGGAAATCGGTCGGGGAGCATCAGTGGACCTCAGAGAAGGTCGACATGAGCTCGAGGCAGCTCGGGGAAGGCCCGAAATAGGTCCTCACCGTGCGCCCGATGCCGCCCGTTCGTTCCGCCATTAGTAGACCTCAAATTACGCCGGGCACAGAGGTTCTCCGGCCCAGAGTTGTGAAGGCAACTTGTGCGTTACCGTGTCTAGCTCGTGTGAGAGCGGCCTGAGGCCCTCTAATCCTTTCTAGAGCACGAATGAAACAGAATCGTACCCGAAGGTCGTTCTGCACACGGAAAGGGGAAAGTGGAAATTCGCCACCGGTGAGCAACCACTCGAGCTGTGGCTCGGGGATGAGCAGCACCGGTCACCCGCGCGTCCAAGGGTGCCTTGGCTCGGGCGTGACAACGCCCTGGTTGGGCTGTCCACGAGAGCCCGAGGTGCGGCGGTTCCAAGTTCCGAGTTTGATCTTTCGGCACAGCCGATATCAATCGGTTTCAACCGAATTCTAGCAACGGGGAGGACGGAGGAAGGTCTCTAGTACCTTGCTGGGGCTCTGGAGTGGACGGAGGAAGCTGCAATCGGCGTTCTCCGATCAAGTCCGAGCTGCGGAAGTTTTCGGCCGGTGCTGAGTTCTTGCGGGGAAGAACGGCGGTACCTCGGCCGAGGAGGGGGGCAGGCGCCTTAAGAAGGCTCTGCACCGCCTCACGCCCGCGCGTGGGCAAGCAGCTGGTGGCACGGCGGCTGGCCTTGGTGGCGATCACCGTTGCGGCTCGGCGACCCGAGTGAAAAAGTCTCAGTCAATTTGATCTGAGCAGTGGCTGACATGTGGGTCCCACCTCCAGTTTTAACCTCTGAAATTTACTCCTAATCACTGTTGTAAACAGTGAACCCCATACTACCCTTGGCAATTCAAATTATTCACCCATGAGCCATTTGAATTGATCAAAGTTCAAATGAGGTTTGGTTTGAATGAATTTCAGCACAAGTTCAGTTTGAAATTCAAATAACGTTTGAATCTCTCCCCCTTAGCTCATGTCAAGATCAACTCCAAATGGAGTGAAAATTGGTGTGTGAGCTCACAAAAATGTGCTGAGTAAGAATATGCCTTCCACTTTTAAATTCATGGGATAAAAACAGTTTGAATTTGAATATGGTTTCAAACTGCCCTCTTCCTATCTATACCCAAAATGACCTCAAAAAGGTTTTGAATTTGGGTGAAACTTGGCATGGACATCCTTAGCAAAGTGTAGGAGTTTTCATATGTCCAGCCCATCTATATCACATGTGGGAAATACCACTTTTGCAATGTGTAAGTTTGTTCTCTAATGAGCATGTTGATAATTGTTACTTGCTCTTCATTTGTGTTCATCATTCTTCCTCAAATGAGGTGTGTGGTGTGGTGATGAACACTGCAAATGTGTGTCAAAAACTGAGGCCCTTACACTTTATGGGAAGGTTTGCTTAGTATTAATTTGCTAAGTTTTTGGTGTGTTTTGGTGGTTATGGCTGTTATCATTTGATATGGTTTGCAACATGCTTATGTGACGTGCTCATGTAAGGTGTTGTGGTTTTCGAACTAACGTGAGTCAAGTCGAGGACTTGTGCTCGGAAGAATTGGTTGTTTATTCATGTGCAGGTGTTGCTTGAGTTCAAGACATGGCTGGTGACGGGATCCTTGGACTAGTCTCAGGGAGGAGATGAGGTTCCAACAACCAAGTTCGGGAGGAGCTGTGGTTGAGTTGATCGGGAGGTCGCGCAGCATGTTTGGATCAAGGGCAGTGCATATGAAGGTTGCGTGTACGTCGTTGGAAGGTATTTGCACGTGTGCAAGGAGTGCATGGACGTGGCAACATTGTTCCAAGGCGTGATGAAGAGAAGTGGACGTAAAGAATTGGTCGGAAAGGTCCAACCGGCTGGATTGCGTACTTAGGCTGAGGCTGAGTCGGATATGGCTCAAATATGGAAGATTTGAGTTGGTTATGATAGGATTTTGTGCTAGGCACGAAGTTGAGTTGTTTTAGAAATGTTTAGGACGTTCCTAAGGTGTTTGGAAGTCTCACGATTGCTTCTATCTGCGAATAGGAGAGTCCTGAGCAGTTATGGTAAGTTAGGATACGAGTCCAATTAGGAGTAGAAGTCCTAGATTGGATTGTTTAGCCTGAGGGCTGGCTATAAAAGCAAGGGAGGCCAGAGCTCTCGTGGGTAGAGAACTTTGGGCTGTTCCTCTTGTGTTTCTATTTAATAAAGTTCATAGTTTCGAGGAGCTTTTGTGTCTTGTTCGTCCGACTTGTTTTTCGTCAAGTCTTTCTCGCCGAGTTTCTGGACAGACCGATGTTGCTTCGGTGTTTCGTTCATAACTAGAGTTTTAAAGATCCGATTGACGTGATTCTTTTTGGGTTGTCTTCACAACTCAATTATCTATCATCTGTGAAATTTCCACGAGCTTCGGATCGGTAGTTTGTGAGATACACGAGTTTCTTTGCAGCGTTGCAGATATGTTTTATATCGGGTAGAACAGATTGATCTTTGTTTAATGTTTTGATCGTATCTCAAGTTTTACTTCGTGTTTTCAAGTGATTCTTGTTGCATTAGATCCGTGACTTGATTCTATACCTCTCTACTTGATTTGTCACGGTTGAACACGTTTGAAAACACTTGCACACACGGTTTCTTTAACCGTTTGATTTTTTGCTGAGGGGTTTTTGTTGTTTCCGCTGCGAAAAGTTTTAATCTACCATTCACCCCCCCTCTGGTAGCTTTTCACGTGATCTTCGATCCTACAATTGGTATCAGAGCCAAGGTGCTCTAATCTTTGTGATTTGCATGTGTTTTGACTAACCATCATGGAGAAGTACTCCGCAAAACCTTGTGTGTTCAATGGCATCGATTTTCAGGTTTGGAAGGCGCGGATGGAGGCCTACATACAGGCGCAAGGCTTCGCCATATGGGAAAAGGTCTACCGGAACTTCTATGTACCACCCAACGATCAAGTTACGGCTGCGAACATGAGAGATGTTGACAACAACAACAAGGCTCGCAACTTGATCATCCAAGGATAGACTCAAAGCGACTTCGACCGTGTTGCACACCTCCGATCTGCATATGATGTTTGGAAAGCTCTTTGTGACTACCATGAAGGATCCAATACGATCAAGGAGGTAAGGCAAGATATGTTCAAGAAAGAATACGTGCATTTTGAGATGCAACCCGGTGAGTCAATTGACGACCTTTTTGCTTGCTTTAATTAAATTCTCAGCAACTTGCGTAGTGTCAATGTTAACTTTTCAGATGCTGAAAATGCTAGACAATTGTTAGGAGCATTAGATATTTCAATTTGGGAGATGAAAGTTACATCTATTCGTGAATCTACTGTCATGAGTTCTGTTACTTTAGACGTGCTTTATTCTAAATTGAAAACTCATGAAATTGACATCATCTCACGTACAAACCCCGACAAGTCTATTGCATTTGTTTCGCAACGTGACATGTCTAGTTCTAGTCAATCATCATCTAGTGGTGCACTCTCTTTGCTGTCCTCTCTAACCCTTGAACAGATTGAAGAGTTTCCAGAGGAGGAGCTTGCACTCATCTCTACTCGGTTCTCAAAAGCATTGCAAAATATGAGAACTAGAAGGAGAGGAAGCTCTGGACCTCAACGATGTTTTGAATGTGGTAAGACAGGACATTTTCGTACGGAGTGCCCTAAAACCTTTCAGGTCCGACTTCACGTGAAGAAAAGCAAACAAGGCCGAAGAAATCGTTTGCAAAGAATAAGAAGAAGAAAGATTTATCAATGCGCAACATAGTGCATAGTATGATCTCTGCACTTCAAGATTTCGGCTCAAGTGATGTGGACACCGGTAGTGATGAAGATGAAGAAGCTATGGCAAATATGTACTGCATGGCGAGCAAGTCAAGTTCAAGCTCCGAGAAGGCAGAACACAACAGCGACGATGAAGAGGTATGTCCCACTTGCGAAGAAATGTGTGATGCTATTTCTCGTGCCACTGTTATATTAAAGAAAAAGGATAAAAAAACTTAGGAACAATGCTGTTAAAATTGAATCACTAGAATCTGAAATTAACCCTTTAAAAACTTTGATTCCTAGTGATGATTCTTGTTCCTCATGTGATTTGATTTATGAACAATTATCCTCTTTAAGAAGTGCACACGCATCTACATTTGATAAACTTGAACTTGAAATTGAAAAGAACAAAGAGCTTGCTGCACTTAATGATAAAAATTTGAAAGATGCTTGTTGTTATACAATTGATTTGCATTATTCTTCATGTGATGATCTGAATAAGAAACTAAATGATGCTATGAATGAGATTTCTATTTTGAACAATGCTTTACTTGTGCATGAAGTTAAATATTGTTCAAATTGCAAACTAAAAGGAAAAACTTCATGTGAAAACTGCTTTGATCTGTCCAATAAACTTGATGACATGCATAGGACACTAGATCGGTTTTCCAATGCAAATAAGAACCTAAACTTGCTGCTGAATTCTTCCAAGTCTTATAATCATAAAACTGGTTTAGGTTTTAATTCTCATGCTCATGCTAAGGCACACCTACCTAAAGTTGTAAAGTCATTAGGAAGCGGTTTGATTCAAACAGCTCCTAGACAAAAAGATGTGATTTTCAAATCTGCAGGAGTACTGTCCCATTCGGGTTCTAATAAACATGTTGCTTGCTCATCTAGACATGATAATAAGGTTATTTTTCATTGTACCTACTGTGGTAGAGATGGTCATGTCATGGATTTTTGTTATAGACTAGCTAAACACGATAAGAAACAAAGAATACTTGCTAGATCACATAACAACCAAGCAAAATCTGCTAGACCGAATGTTCGGAGCTTGCAACCTGCTGTAATGAGTCAAAAACTTGCTCCCGGACCTACTGTTTTTTATGCTACATATAACAAATCTTCTAAGTCAGTAGTTGGGAACAAAAATTTTCGATGTTTGGCTCATAAACCTGCTGTACCTTCTCAGCTTTCGCGTGTTATTCCTGCTGGACGTCGTGTGACTCAGTACTGGATTCCTAAAAGTCTTTTAACTAACCCCAGTATTGAGTCATCGACGTATTGTGCTGCTGTGTAGGTTTCACGTTTGAGGAAGGAGAACATTTGAATTGTGGATTCAGGTTGCTCACGCCACATGACCGGTAACAAAGAATGGTTCTCCTCTCTCTCTTTTGTGTCACGTGTAGAAAATGTTACTTTCGCCGATAACTCTTCTACTCCCATAATTGCTAAAGGTTCGGTTAGAGTAAACAATCTCTACACTTTGAAAGATGTGGAACTTGTTAAAAATTTGAAATACAACTTGCTTTCGGTTTCACAATTGGTAGATGAAAATCTAGAGGTTAGCTTTGCTAAAAATTGCTGCAAGGTTGTAGATTCAAAAGGTGAGCTTTTGTTTAACATGTCTAGGTTTGGAAGAGTTTTTAAAGCTGATTTTAATTTGTCAACTTCTAAGCATCGGTGTCTAGTTGCTAATGATACAAAGGATCTATATTTTTGGCATCGTAGACTTGGTCACATAGGCTTTGATCATCTCACTCGTGTTAGTACTCTCGATCGCATACGTGGGCTGCCGAAGCTTAAAAAGGACAATGATATTGTGTGCTCTTCTTGTAGACATGCTAAGTTTGTTGCAGGTTCACATGCTCCTCCCACAATGACCATGACAGCTGAACCGGGACAACTTTTACATCTTGACACAGTAGGTCCGGCACGTGTTCAATCCTTCGGAGGTAAATGGTATGTGCTTGTGATTGTTGATGATTATTCCAGATATTCTTGGGTTTATTTTATAGCATCTAAGAATGAAGCTTTTAGTCATTTTAGAACTTTATTTCTTAGATTATCTATTGATCACCCAGGATCATTAAAAGCAATTAGAAGTGATAATGGAACTGAATTTAAAAACCAATCCTTTGATCACTTTTGTGCTGAAAATGGAATAGATCATCAATACTCTTCACCCTATGTACCACAACAAAATGGTGTCGTAGAAAGAAAGAACAGGACCTTAGTTGAGATGGCTAGGACTATGCTTGATGAATATCAAACTCCTAGGAAATTTTGGGCTGATGCAATTGCAACCGCTTGTTATGTCTCAAATCATGTTTTCTTGCGTGCTAAGCTTGGAAAAACCCCATATGAGCTCTGGTTTGGACATAGGCCTAGTTTTACACACTTTAGGGTTTTGGGTTGCAAATGCTTTGTTAAGAAACATGGTAATCTTGATAAATTTGAAGCTAGATCTGTTGATGGCATGTTTCTTGGTTATCCATCTCATACTAGAAGCTACCGTGTGCTTTTACTTGACACTAACAAAATTGTGCAGACTTTCGAGGTTTCTTTTGATGAAGCTAGCCCAAGTACTAGCTCTGATATTGCAGGTCCGGATCCATATCCGCTGGGGGAGAGTATTTTTATTGAAGAAGATGAAGAAGTGGTGCTGCTGCCCGAAAACTCGGAAGTAAATAACGATCAAGCTGCTGATTTTGCACCACAACCAGCACCAACAGTCACTACTGCTGGTTCGGACCTTCCTCAATCAACAAGCCCTCCTAATCAAAGGTGCGAACATGAAGAAGAAGGTGCTTGTGAAGTGTCTACTCCCCTCCGAGTACTCAAAAGTCATCCTCCACAGCAAATCATTGGAAGCTTGCATGAACGAGTCACTCAGTCCAGGTTTTGCGATCCAAACTCTCATGCTCATTCTGCTTTTGTTGCTTCTTTTGAACCCAAGGATATATCACACGCACTCACTAATGAATCTTGGATTAATGCCATGCAAGAAGAGTTAGAAAATTTTGAAAGAAATAATGTTTGGAAACTTGTACCTCCACCTCAAGGTCACACATTAATTGGAACTAAATGGGTATTTAAAAATAAGCAAAGTGAGGATGGGGTTGTGGTTAGGAATAAAGCTAGGTTGGTTGCCCAAGGTTTCACTCAAATTGAAGGTCTAGATTTTGATGAAACATTTGCTCCTGTTGCTAGATTAGAAGCTATAAGAATTTTATTAGCATTTGCTGCATCTAAAGGTTTCAAGTTATATCAAATGGATGTTAAAAGTGCTTTTCTTAATGGCCACATAGAGGAGGTTTATGTTAAGAAGCCACCGGGTTTTGAAAATCCAAATTTTCCTAATCATGTTTACAAACTGTCCAAAGCCTTGTACGGTCTAAAACAAGCCCCTAGAGCATGGTATGATAGGTTAAAAACATTCTTACATAAAAAGGGGTTTACCATGGGCAAGGTTGATAAAACTCTTTTTGTACTTAAGCATGGCAATGACTCATTATTCGTTCAAGTGTATGTGGATGATATTATCTTTGGTTGTGCTTCTCATGATCTCGTGTCCAAGTTTTCAGCTATGATGAGTTCAGAATTTGAGATGAGTATGATGGGAGAACTCACATACTTTTTGGGGCTGCAAATCAAGCGAACAAAAGAAAGAACTTTTGTGCATCAAACTAAGTATACAAAGGACCTTCTTAAGCGCTTCAACATGGACAAATGCAAGCCTCTTTGGACACCAATGGGAACAGCAACAACACATGAACTTGACGAAGATGGTGATTCGGTCGATAAAAAAGAATACAGAACTATGATTGGATCACTTTTGTATCTCACGGCGTCAAGACCGGACAAACAATTCAGCGTATGTCTTTGTGCACGTTTTCAAGCTTCTCCACGTGCTTCACATCGCCAAGCCATCAAAAGGATTCTCAGGTACCTACATGGAACTCAAGAATTTGGCATTTTTCTTCCTTCTTCCTCAACCATTTCTTTGAAAGCTTTTTCGGATGCTGATTTTGGGGGTTGTAGGATTGATAGGAAAAGTACTTCGGGTGCTTGTCATTTTCTTGGTAATTCACTTGTTGCTTGGTCCTCTAGGAAACAAAGTTCAGTTGCACAATCCACGGCCGAATCTGAATATGTAGCTGCGGCTAGCGCTTGCTCACAAATTCTTTGGATTGTTCAAACACTTAAGGACTATGGGGTTGATTTAGATAGTGTTCCACTGTTTTGTGATAACACTAGTGCAATTTGTATTGCTAAAAACTCCGTGAAACACTCTAGAACTAAGCACATTGACATTAGGTATCACTTTCTTCGTGATAATGTTGAAAAAGGAAACATTGTGCTTCACCATGTCGATACCGAACAACAATTGGCTGATATTTTTACAAAACCTTTGGATTTAACTCGTTTTTGTTTCATTCGTAGTGAAATCGGGATTATGCATCCTCATGGCTTAAATTGAGGGGGAGTTTTTGAAACTTTGAAAGTCTATGTGTGAATCTGAAACTAAAATACTATGAGCATATTATTTCATACATATATGACTTTGTGATTCCTTTTACAGGCTGAAAGTTCGTACTACATTACTCATGTTATACATTTTGTAGTTTTTGCCATGACTAGTAATTGGAATAATTACTTACACTAAATCTGGTCATGATCGAATTTTCTTGCTGTTTTGAACTTGTTGCGTGCTCACAAGTGCTTTTAATCATAAAAAATTAATCAAGTGATCAGCTCACATGTTGAGTTTTCAAAAAAAATTAAGAAAAGATCAAGAGAATATGCATGCATCGCACTTCTTCTTTTGAGATTGCTTATCATTGCACTAAGATATGAACTTGGAAGGAATTGTGTATGACTAAAACCATGTCCTTAAGCTTCTGATTGTCAAATGACATAGGCTTGGCTTGGTTTGTTAGAATAAGGCTGATGCAGCATATAATCTCTTGCAAATATCATATGATCAACTTTGTGCCTTAAATGATTATGAATAATAAAAATGCAGCAACAAGTGTCATGTTTTCAGGTTTTGAAATAGTTGAGTAAGGGGGATCATGACTTGCTTAAACTGAAAAATACATTTGATATCTAGCATGGCTTACACTACTTTATGTATCTCATTGATGTGATAGTGTAAGTAACCTGATAGTATGACTTGGATGAGCTTTGTTTTGTATGTATATGTTATAATATGCTCATAACATTTAAAAAATTCTCTTTTGAACCTTGCTGAATACATTGTCAAAGGGGGAGAAATATGTACAAGGAGAGATTTTTTTTACACTTTGCATATGTTATACACTTTCTTCCTTCTCTGATTTTAAAAAATAGGGAGAAATTAATAAAGGGGGAGAAATGAGTTTTCAAACCTTTTCAAAACTTTTCATAAGCCAATGTTCGGATTTTAATTGGTATTGCCAATGCATTCATCAAGGGGGAGATTGTGAGACCTATGTGTGCTGAATACATTGGCAATTAGGATAAAAGTTAGCATTAACATTCAAAGTTTTGAATATTGCCAAAACATTCTTCTGTGGCAAGGTCCGACAAGTTCTTTGTTAGGTCCGCCAAGTGTTGGCAAGGTCCGACGCAAGGTATGGAGAGCTCCTGCAAGGTCCGGAGAGCTTCTGTGAGGTCTGGAGCTTGTTTTTAGGGAGCTCCCGTGAAGTTCAACTCGTAGAACTGCAGCGTCTTGTTTTTGCTTTTAACTCGCAATGTTTCAAACTTGCTTTATGGGAAGGTTTGCTTAGTATTAATTTGGTAAGTTTTTGGTGTGTTTTGGTGGTTATGGCTGTTATCATTTGATATGGTTTGCAACATGCTTATGTGACGTGCTCATGTAAGGTGTTGTGGTTTTCGAACTAACATGAGTCAAGTCGAGGACTTGTGCTCGGAAGAATTTGTTGTTTATTAATGTGCAGGTGTTGCTTGAGTTCAAGACATGGCTGGTGACGGGATCCTTGGACTAGTCTCAGGGAGGAGATGAGGTTCCAACAACCAAGTTCGGGAGGAGCTGTGGTTGAGTTGATTGGGAGGTCGCGCAACATGTTTGGATCAAGGGCAGTGCATATGAAGGTTGCGTGTACGTCGTTGGAAGGTGTTTGCATGTGTGCAAGGAGTGCATGGACGTGGCAACATTGTTCCAAGGCGTGATGAAGAGAAGTGGACGTAAAGAATTGGTCGGAAAGGTCCAACCGGCTGGATTGCGTACTGAGGCTGAGGCTGAGTCGGATATGACTCAAATATGGAAGATTTGAGTTGGTTATGATAGAATTTCGTGCTAGGCACGAAGTTGAGTTGTTTTAGGAATGTTTAGTACGTTCCTAAGGTGTTTGGAAGTCTCACGATTGCTTCTATCTGCGAATAGGAGAGTCCTGAGCAGTTATGGTAAGTTAGGATACGAGTCCAATTAGGAGTAGGAGTCCTAGATTGGATTGTTTAGCCTGAGGGCTGGCTATAAAAGCATGGGAGGCCAGAGCTCTCGTCGGTAGAGAACTTTGGGTTGTTCCTCTTGTGTTTCTATTTGAATAAGTTCATAGTTTCGAGGAGCTTTTGTGTCTTGTTCGTCCGACTTGTTTTTCGTCAAGTCTTTCTCGCCGAGTTTCTGGACAGACCGATGTTGCTTCGGTGTTTCGTTCATAAATCGAGTTTTACAGATCCGATTGACGTGATTCTTTTTGGGTTGTCTTCAAAACTCAATTATCTATCATATGTGAAATTGTCACGAGCTTCGGATCTGTAGTTTTTGAGATACACGAGTTTCTTTGCAGCGTTGCAGATCTGTTTTATATCGGGTAGAACAGATTGATCTTCGTTTAATGTTTTGATCGTATCTCAAGTTTTACTTTGTGTTTTCAAGTGATTCTTGTTGCATTAGATCCGTGACTTGATTCTCTACCTCTCTACTTGATTTGTCATGGTTGAACACGTTTGAAAACACTTGCACACACGGTTTCTTTAACCAATTGATTTTTTGCTGAGGAGTTTTTGTTGTTTCCGCTGCGAAAAGTTTTAATCTACCATTCACCCCCCTCTGGTAGCTTTTCACGTGCTCTTCGATCCTACACAAAGGCTTCATTCGACCCAGTTCATCACCATGGGGATGCTCTGCACTGTTCTTCAAGAAAAAGGACGAGACTCTGAGGCTCTGTGTGGACTATCGTCTGCTCAATGCGTTGACGATCAAGAACAAGTATCCACTACCACGTATCGATATGCTTTTCGATCAATTAGTGGGTGCTAAGGTCTTCTCGAAGATGGATCTTCGGTCCGGATATCACCAGATAAAAATCCGGGCGGAAGACGTACCCAAGACGGCATTTGTGGGGACTACCCCGTGGTTCACCCACTCCAGGATCGCAGAGGGTGGTGCCGTGCGATGTGGCACCCAACAGAACACAAGAAAAGAATAAGAACAACATACAAACTTTTTGTAAAAGCCCAAGAAAGTGACTTGCAAAAAAATTGTTCATCACCTCACAACACCACAGCTCTTGTGATGGATATCTCATGAACACTAGTGAAGAGCAAGTAACCACCATCAAAAGGGTGATTAGAGGGGAAAGCCCTAACTTCAAAAAGTGGGATTTCTACACATAAACATTAAAGGTTGATCTCACCCCTAGACCTTATATATTCTTGGGAAGGCTCAGGCCAAATTTCATGCAAATCCAATTCTTTTTGAGGCACTTTTGTAGACAATTCAAAAAGGGGCCAATTTGAATGCAAATTCAAATTGCAGCCACTTTCATCACTTGAATTCAAAAGTTAGCGTCATATTCAAACTCAGCACATTTTTCTGAGTTAGTCCACCAATTTTTATCCCCATTGGACTTCATATTGTCGGGAGCTAAATTTGCATTAATTCAAAACTGAATTTTAATTTCAAATTCAAATGTGAAGCAAATTTTGCCAAACCAATTTCAAATTTAGGAAATTAAATTCAAAAAATGACTTGGAGGCTAAGTCTCTCATTCAATTGTGAGTAGCTTAGATCTTTTCAGTGGAAACAAAAATGAAAAACAGAAAAGAATTAGAGGGGAGGGACCCACTTGTCAGTAGCCTTCACACAGAAGTCTTCTCGGCTTGATTTTTTCCCTCGACCGAGAGCACGCGCCAGCTACCGACGTCGGCGCCAACCGCCTCACCTCTGTGCCACCTCCTGCTCGGGAGCTGAGGACGCCGGGTGCAACACTCGGTTAACACGCCAGTCCACGTGAATCCTCCATCATCCTCTCCATTCTGCCCACACACAACCAAAACAAAACACCTCGCCGGCCGCTCTCCTCGGGTCCTCGGTGCGCCGCCAATCTGAGAACTCTCACGACCGACGATCAACAGCAAAGAGACGCGCCGGAGGCTGCTCGAACTCACGGTGAAAACCCTACCTCCTTTCATGCCCTGTAGGGAGAGAATTTCCTTGTTTGTTCCGCGGTGTTCAAAGTACCGAGCTAGCCAAGAATCTAAAATTCATGGTGATCGGTCCACCACCGCATATACCAAGCTAAGCACATGTTCTACACGTCCCCACAGCCACCTAGAAACAAAGACCATCAAAAACCATCGAGTTTTGGCACTGCTATTCGAGTTTTTCGAGCATCTGCCGTTTTAGCCCTAGGTCGACGGTGATGTCCTAGCTCCGGCTGTTTCCATGGCAAACCAAGTTCATTTTTGTGCTCAGCATGCCACAGAGGAGCTGTAGGAGCAAACAGTTCCCAAAATAAGGCCCTGAGTAGCTCGGGCGACATCGCCGGAGTGGGGATCGCCGCTGTCACCGTCGCGAGCGTTGTTCCGGCCATCGCCGAGCTTCGGTGAGTGCACCAACGTGTTATCCGAGCAAAGTTGGCCACAGGCGGCGAAATCCACCGAAGTTCATGCGGTGAAATGGCCTGCGGCAAGTTCTCCGGCGATGCGCCGCCGCGGGAGTCGCTGGCTGTCGCGAGGTAGACGAAGGGGTGGCCGGGTTCGCCGGTCAGTCCCGGTTCTCTCGTGGGGATCCACTTTGCGGCCAGGATCTGGTGCGGCAGCATGGGTAAAACCCTGTGGGCTGCGGTGTGGCCGCGATCTCAGTGGGCCGGTTTAAAGAGTGGGGCCCGCCCGTAGAGTTTAAACATTTTGGGACTTTCCAGTTTAGTTCAAACATCAAATGCACATAACTTTTCCTAGGAACCTCCAAATTTAGTGAACTAAATTTTGCTGAACTCAGATTTTTTATTACTTTCCAGAAACACAAATTTCAGCTCATGAAACTTAATGGTTTTCCAGAATTAATTCCTTAAAATTTAAACTGTTAGGAATTTTATCTGGAGAATTACTTTATGAAAAATTCTGAAATTTGGCTGAGAGGTTCATTGGACAATCCTTGAGTGACAGTAAAATTTTCAGGCCTATCCAAGTTCATTTAGTCCCCCTAATGGTGTGATTAAATGAACTGCCCAGAGAAAATAGAAAAATGTACAGAAACATTTTTCAGATTTTCTCAAATCTTGTTTAGGGGATAATTTCATCTATAATTCCTCAAATGACATGAAACCAACTCCATTAGAACTATCTCAAATTCTAGTTCCCAGAAAGTAATGGTTGGAGCCATGAAAATCCCTGGAATTCCTTAGAGGCTCTACTAATGACCAAATAAGCTTTAATTGGTACAAAGCTCCAATGAACTTTGTTTCAAAAGGAACTTGGTCAAGACTCTGGTTAGGACCCTACCAAGACACCATAAAAATTTCAGAACCAAATGGGAGGGCTAGCTAGAGTTATAGTCTTTACATATTCAATTTCAAACATTGCATTTAAATTAACATATAGCATATGGCTTACGTGTAGTCGCTGAAGGCGAGGAAACTCCGGAAGTACTCGACTTTCTTCTTCTGGACGAAGCCCTAACCACTGACCAGCAGCAACAAGGCAAGCTCCGGTTTGCATTAACCCATTTTACAAAGTTTTTCTTTATGTATACTTAGCATGTGGTATGGATGAGCATTAGGTGTAGGATGGATGAAACCCAAGTGCATAACCAGATTTTTCCTATAAGAGTGAGGGTAGTGTCTAAGATCATGAGTATACAGGCTATTCTTAATGATTCCTAGAACTTCAGTACAAGTCGAGTAGTCGGAATCTACTCGCGAGTTTAGGCTTGGGATACACGGGATTGGTTCGAGTGATGTGAGATCACTTTAATAATGAAAATGAGACTGGGCAGGGGCTATGGCGCAGCAAGAGGAAGTCTTGTATGCGTGGACCTGTCCGTGTCAATTGAGGACCGATCCGTGTGCGGACCATGCTCATCAAGTTTGAACGTACCGAAGGCATATCGGATATATGGGCCCCGGTAAACCGATGTAACCTAAACCTCCGGGCGTCGAGGCATAGCACACCGATTTATAGGTGTAGGTTGAGGGCAGCAAGGTGGAAATCTGCTAACGGGCATAGAGAGATGCTCCGTGTAGGGACCCTCCTGTCCGTTTCGGTGCGGCCGGTTCGATGCTTGGGCTGTTGGGTGAAAGGTTGTCCCGTCTGACATCGAGTGAGCGTGCTGTGCAGCTCCACGGGTGGGCGTACGTGACGTGCTCTTCGGGTATCCCTGCAGGTGTATATCGAGTCGATTCGCCGTCCCTCGCGGTGATGAGTACCACTTGGTCACTGAGTCATGACGTAGGCTAATGTATGAAATGTGATGACTCAATATTGCTGTTATGATAAAGCTTGTATTACTACGTGTGTGCCACCAAATATTGCTTACTAAATTTCTTATTCATGAACTGTTAACTTGTGGCTAAAAGAGGAACTAAGGATAAACTTGTAGGCGTGTCCGTTTGCAGAAATTACCATCCCATGTTCGTTGTAAACTGCATGTAGAGTTTCATGCCTAGGTGAGTTGGTTAAGTCTTGTTGAGCCATCGTGCTCATGGTTGCTGCTTAAGTGTTTTTCAGGTGAAGAGTATCCCACGGACTCGGGTTACGAGTACACCGGCGAGGGCTACCCTCCGTCGGGGACCACGGTTGAGTGGGAACCGTACACACCGCGCTGAGCTGAGGACTGCAGCTAGTGTTGGTTGCCCTAGGGCTGGGCAACCGACTTTTGCTAGGTAGATCGGCGTGAGTTGTGCAAACTTAGCATCCTCTGTTGTAATCTAAACACTAGTTTGTAACTGAAGTCCTGTACTACTTTGTACAATTCAGATGGTTTTCTATGTAATACAATATCGTTCTTATGATGTGTGCTGTCGGGTGTCGCATCGTGCGGCACCACCCTCTGCGGTCCTGGATGAGCGGATTCCGGTCCACGACACTTTTATTTGATATAAAACAGCGGTAGTCTTTTTACAAAACTTAATTATACAGCGGAGTAATATACATAACCACTCTCTTAGCCTAACTAAGCAAAAGTGCAACCGTCCAGCCCGGGGACGCTACACACTAGCAACATGTAACCGGAGATCACGGCAGCATGCAGGGATCCAGCTTGGCCGTGTACCCAGACGGGGGCATCGCCTCATCCTCGGACCCTTCCTCATAACTCTCACCTGCACACAGCTCAAATATTGCAACCGTGAGCACGATGGCTCAGCAAGGCTTAACCGACACCCTAGTCATGGAACTCTAAATGCAGGGATGTGTAAGATAGGAAACGACTTTGCAACAAAGACACGCCTATAAGTTGATCCTTACTTTGAGTTCTATAGCAACAGATTCATATGCCTTAGGCAGCCCTCACATCGGAAGTCCACAATCAAACAAGAAACACTTTCCTCCAATGTGGTGATGCCCAAAGTGGAACATAAACGTAATTAGCTCTATAACTACAGCATACAAGGTTTCAAGACATTAATAGTTCAATACAGCATATTCAGTTGGCTTATTTCACTTCTTACTACGTCACAGCGCAGTAAACAAGTGGGTACTCAAATAACCGCTAGGGACGGTGATTGCAATCAGGAGACACCCGGATAACACGTCACATACACCCACTTTCAGAAGTGTGGTGCTTCACACCTTCCTACTCTATTGTATGCAACAACCTTTCAAAGGCAACCCAAATGCCGAACCGGTCCATCCGTAACGAGCAGAAGGTCCCCGCGCGGAGCGTGTCTGTGCCCACAGGCAGATTTCCACCCTGCTATCCTCAACCCACTCCTATAAAACGGTTGGGTAGGCCTCGGCACCCAGGTTAACCAATTAAATCGGTTTACTGGTTCCCATATGCCAGTATGCATCCGGTATTGTTCGATAAGTGTCCAGCAGGGCCGCACACGGCTCGGTCCTCAATCGACACCAACAGGGCTACACATGTGAGACCTCCGCTCTCTGCATCCTATCCCCCCTGCTGGGTCTCAGTTTCACAACTTAAGCCATTCTCTACCTCTTCTCATCCCGTGTGATAAATACCTATCTCGCGATAGATTCCAACCACTCGACTTCTACCGAGATCCTAAGAACATTAGCATGGCATTCTCTACTCCTCGACTTTGTAAAGTACCCAACCCTCTATAGGATTTAAAAGGTTATCCAAATGGGGTTTCAATCACCCTAACTCCAATGCAAGCATTCACCCTAAACATAAGTAATACAAATAAAGAATTTGCAAAAGTACTTAAATGCAAACCGGGGCTTGCCTGGTGCGAGTCAAATGGAAAGTTAGCTTCAGGTGGCAGGATATCCAAGGGCTCTGGCGTGTCCTCAACTTTGGTCACTATATAAATATATGTATAAGTGTTAATGAAATATAAGAATTAACTTCTATTCATATCTACTGCTATTTAGGATCCTTAATTGGCTTTGGGATTTTTCCAGTGGATACTACACTCTCTAAGGATGATCTGAGCAAAATTTGGAGAAACTTCATTGCACCTTGTGGTGTCCAAAATTCCCACAAGCACAAGGATCTCTGAATTTTGAGTCCAAATTAGAGGTTTTAACATGGTTAAACAGTGGAAGATCTAATTAGGATAAGTCTCCATGATTCTAAAAAAAACTTGTTTCACCATTTTTGGAGCTGCCAACAGAGAGAAATGGATCTTGGAAGTTGATAAGAATGCTGAAATTGCTTCTGTTTATTTTCCCATTTTTTAGAGACATAAAGGATTGACACCACATTTGGTCAAGCAAATGAGGTCCAATGCCTCTAAAATTTTTACTGGAGTTCAATGATTTCTGGAAAAATGTCCTGCCCAAATTTTCAAATTTTCTAATAAACAGAACTCCTGTGAAAATTCCTACAAAATTTTGTTAATTGAATTAATGAGCCAAATACAGAGATTTTCATAACCATTGGGCTGTACCCATGGGTAGTATTCTCTGAGAGGAATCCAACAAAATTTGTTTGACAATTTTTGGACCTTCCTACACAAAGTTATGGCTCTTCAAATTTTAAACTGGAATAGGAAAATCTAGAAAAGTTTAAACTCTGCAGCGGGCCCCACATGTCAGCACCCTCTTCTACCTCGCGCCACACAGAGAAACCCACGGAGTTCTTCGGCCCCATACTGGCCGCCCCCCTGTTTTCAGGCACGCTGAACACACCGGTGGGGTCGCCGGCAGCCGGATCTCACCGGAAACCACCGTGCACCGGCAACAGTGAGAACTAGGGCTCCGGCGAGGTCGTGCACGGTGAATTCTCCACCAAACGATTAGTGCTTGGGCCCTAGAGCACCAGCGGTAGATGTAGGAGCTAGGCATGGCAGCCAAATCTGCCGGAGATCCCTCCAAACCAATCGGCACCGTGCGCCCGAAGTGGTCCGAAGGTGTTTCCGCGACAAGAACGTGAAATCCTCACTCTACACCTAATTTCCTGACCTAGAATCGAGGGAGGAAGGGCGCTAGCTAGTCTAGAACCTGTGTGCAAGATTTGAGTTACTCACAACACGAATTGAAGCTGAATTTAGCAACTCTTTACCTCGGGGTCGAGTTGCGCTGCCCAGGGGGAAAATCTCAAAATTCTCCTCCAAGGAATCACGGCTTGGGCTGAATTTTTGAGGTGAGCATCTCCGGTCGTAGGTGCACCGATGGGTTGGATCGCTTGGACGTGAGCTTCTCGGGGTTGGGCTTCCCACGGTGACCGAGAGTTGGAACTTTCGGTATTCACGGCAGCACAGTAGCAACTCTGGAAATTTTAAGCTCCAACGGGCAGAGACCGAAGGAGTTGGGATGGTGGATGGCTAGAGCACGTGTCGATGATGGTTTTTGCTGTGGGGAGCTTGAGCAACCGAGCTCGGGGTGATGTCGTTGATCGGGGAAGAACCGAGCGGCAGTGTAGCTCGAGGTTTCAGTCGTGCGCTCGAGCAGAGGGGCTGGGGAGGCTGTGGATGACGGCAGAGAGGAGAAGTAGAAGTGTGCTGCAGCTCTGATCACCCATGCGCACCGTCTTGACTTTGGGAGCACACGAGGAAGCAGCTCGGTCGAGGCAGCCATCGCTCGGTGGCGTGTGGTGAACAGCTGAGGGGAAAACAGGGTCGGTTAACTCTTCTGTGTCACTGACAAATGGGTCCCACCCCCTCTCGTTTTAATTAACTTTTACACTGATATTTTTACCCCAGCTATTCAGAATTAAAGCCTATACTTCCAAACCAAGTCATGGTTTAAATTTTTCTGAATTCAAATAGTTTAAATTCTGGTGTGGAGTTTGAATTATGTTTGATGATTTGAATTTGAAATGGAATTTGAATTATTCAATTGCATTGGTCCAAAAACATAGCACACCAACTCCAAAGTTTCTGATTTTTGGCATGGCTGCTAATTCAAATGTGGAGAACACATTTGTGGAACCAAATTTGCAAATAGAGAAAATTGAAATTTGAAACTGAATTTGAAATTCAGATTAGAGGGCTTCCTCTTTTAGTCCCAAACAAATACTAAAACCGCTCCAAATGAGCTGAAATTTGGAAGGTTGAATATTTGAAATATGAATACCCAAGTTATGAATTTAGATCTCCATGTTTGGAAGTTTTGGGAAGTTTGAATCACCACTTTGAACTCACACCATTATAATTTAAAGTTTTAATTCCCCCTCATTTTTCCTAAGTGTAATTGTGTTGAAATTCTTGCTACCACTTTTTGAGGATTTGACATCCCTTCCCCGTTAAAAAGAATCTCATCCCGAGATTCCAAAACAAATGCAAAGTGGGGAATCTTTACCGGGTATATGATGATAGTAAGTCCGGATAATTAGTTCGTAGATATTCCTCGTTTTCCCATGTCGCCTCATCAGTGGTATGGTTACTCCACAAGACCTTGTAGAACCATAAGGTCTGGTTTCTTGTGGCGCGAGTCTTTTCATCGATAATCCAGATTGGATACTCCGTGTACGTGAGGTCCAGTTGAAGAACTTCTATGTCTTCTGTGTGGATTTCAGCCGAGGGTTTGAGGCACTTCCTCAGCTGAGAGATATGGAAGACGTTGTGAATTCCTGCGAGCGACGCCGGTAAATTCAAGCGATAGGACACGGGTACGCATTTTTTAGTGACAGAGAACGGACCAATGAACCGTGACGCAAGTTTCCCTTCACTCTGAAACGATGAACTCCCTTCATTGGAGACATACGGACATAAACATGGTCCCCGATGTCAAAGTGAAGAGGACGGCGTCTTTTATCCGCATAGCTCTTCTGACGATTGAGGAGCATTGAGATTGGCTTGTATTACTCGCACTCATTCGTCAGCCTCATTGACATGTTCAATTCCGTAGATAACTCGCTCGCCGGACTCACACCAGTTGAGAGGTGTGTGGCATTTCCGGCCGTAGAGAGCTTCATACGGCGCCATCTTGATTCTAGCTTGATAGCCATTGTTGTAAGAAAACTCCGCCAACAATGGAAAATGATCGTCCCAATTTTTGCCGTGGTGGATGGCACAAGCGCGTAGCATGTCTTCAAGCACTTGATGCACCCGTTCGGTTTGACCATCCGTTTGTGGGTGATACGTGGAGCTTCGGATCAGTTTTGTCCCCAATGATGCGTGCAGCTGTTCCAAAAACCGAGCGACAAACAGCGCACCGCGATCTGAAATAATGGAGCGGGGAACACCGTGCAAGCACAAGATCCTTGCGATATACAACTCCGCATATTGATTGGCCACGTACTTTGTATGTACGGGGATAAAATGAGCCGACTTGGTTAGTCGATCGACTATTACCCAAATCGAGTCATGCTTGTGAGACGTGAGAGCTAAACCAACTATGAAGTCCATGCTGATATCCTCCCACTTCAACGCTGGAATATTCAATGGTTGCAGCTGTCCGGCTTTACGCATATGATCTACTTTCACACGCCGACACGTATCACATTCGGATACGTACTTTGCGATTTCTCTTTTCATCCGTGTCCACCAAAACCTGGTTTTCAGATCTTGCTACATCTTGTTACTGCCTGGATGGATAGAATACTTGGACAAATGAGCTTCAGCCAAGATTTTCTTCTGATGCTTCATATCACGGTGTACCACTATACGGTCTTTAAAGCATAGAGTGTCGTGTTCATCTCTTCGGAAGCATTTCATTCGTCATTCTTCATCCTTCTCTGAATGTGCGACATTCCCATGTCTTTCTTCTGAGCTTCCATAATCTCTTCTTGTATGGTAGGGACGAGAGCAAGATTATATAATTCCCCATAGGGAACCAAGTACAAACTCGGCTCCTCTTCTTCAAGTGGGGCGATGGACAAATGGTTGACATGAGATTTGCAGCTTAAGGCGTCGGCAACCACGTTTGCCTTTCTAGGATGGTATTGAATCTCAATCTCATAGTATTTAATCAGCTCTTGCCATCTCCATTGCCGCATATTCAACTCCTTTTGAGTGAATATATACTTCAGACTCTTGTGGTCGGTGTAGAGGTGCACTATGTTTCCAAGCAAATAGTGCCTCCAAATTTTCAAGTCCAACACCAGAGCAGCGAGCTCAAGATCATGAGTCGGATAGTGTTGCTCGTGGTTGCAGAGTTGACGTGATCCATAGGCGACCACTCTGCCTCCTTGCATCAATACACAGCCAAGCACGATACCGGATGCATCGCAATATACGTCGAAGGGCTTGGATGTATCTGGTTGAGCTAACACCGGAGCTGTTGTAAGATGCTTCACTAATGCTTGGAAAGCTTCTTCACAATCTGATCTCTAAACATATTTGATCCCCTTCTACAACTGTTCAGTCATCGGCTTAGCAAGCTTGGAGAAGTTCAGTATGAATCTCCGATAATATCCTGCTAACCCAAGAAAACTCCTGACTTCGTTGACTGATGTGGGGGACATCCATTTCAGCACTTGTTTGATTTTGCTTGTATCAACTGCAATGCCTTCCGCAGAAACAATGTGACAAAGAAATGGCACTTGGCTGATCCAAAACTCGCACTTGCTGAACTTGGCATAAAGCTTATGGTCTCGCAATCGTTGAAGCACGATATGCAGGTGTTCGGCGTGTTCTTCTTCAGAATTGAAGTAAAGCAAGATGCCATCTATGAACACCACCATGAACTTGTCCAACTCCGGCATGAACACTGAGTTCATGAGGTACATGAAATGTGCCGGGGTGTTGGTGAGACCAAAGGACATGACGAGGTATTCATACAACCCATATCTCGTCGAGAAGGCCGTCTTCGGAATATCCTCTGCTTGGATCTTGATTTGATGATATCCGGAGCGAAGATCCATCTTTGAAATACACTCGCACCCACAAGTTGATCGAATAAGATATCGATGCGGGGCAGTGGATATTTATTCTTGATGGTGACGGCGTTGAGAGGTCGGTAGTGCACACACAACCTCAAGGTTTCATTCTTCTTCTTCACAAACAGCGTCGAGCATCCCCATGGCGAGGAACTCGGTCGAATGAAACCCTTCTTCATTAAATCATTGAGCTGCTCTTTTAATTCAGCTAGCTCATTCGGAGCCATCTTGTACGGTTTCCGTGATATTGGTGTCATCCCGGGTACAAGTTCGATCTTGAACTTGACATCCCTTTCGGGTGGCATGTCCGGGAGATCATCCGGAAAGACATCCGGGTATTCACGGACCACACGAATATCCTCAAGTTTCGTGGCTTCCGTGTTATATGTGGATGGAGCTTCTTGAACCGAACGGTAAAGAATAAGAACATGCGGTTCATGAAGTGGAGAGTTTAAACGAACCACATGTGGAATGATGTCAATAACAGCACCATGGTGATGTAGCCATGATGTTCCTAAGATGACATCAAGTTTTTGACTCTCTAGCACGATTAGAGAAGTCGGATATAGATTCCCACCCAACTGTAATGGTGCTCTATAGACCATTCTGTCGGCTGTTATTTTCCCACTCGGTGAGCATATCAAGTATGAACTATTTGTGGGAATGATAGGCAGTTGATATTTAATAACATAAGACTGACTTATGAAATTATGGGTGGCATCGGAGTCAAAAAGTATTACTACGGGATGATCTAAGTAAGAAAACGTACCCGCGAGGACGGGTTCGCCTTCCGGCACGTCTTCGATGGCTAAGTGGTGGACGTTGCCGGGTTTTGGTGCTGGTTTCTTGGGCTGATTACGGGGCTGATTAGCACCCTGATACGGTGCTGCACCCATGCCCTGTCGCAGCTCAGGGCAGTCCCTCGAAATATGCCCGAAACGGCCACGAGTGAAGCACATTTAAGGTGTCAGGGTCCCTCCGACTTGAGGATGGAATCCTGGTGCACGCAGTTGAAACTGAGGCGCACGCGGGACCATCATTTGCTGCTGCTGTTGCTGTGGTGGATACATCGGTCAGAAGCCTCGCGCGTTATATTGTCAACCGCGAAACTGAGGCGGTCGCGCCAGTGGCTGCCATCTCTGACCGGATCGTGAGCAATACACCACGCGGTATTTTTGTGGCGCCCCACCACTGCTGCTCATCAGCATGCTGCATTTCCTCTTATCAGAACCGCGCTCGCGCTGAGCATTTTCTTGTAAGATCGTGGCATTAACAAGGTCGTTGAATGTGCCGTGATTGCTTTGGGCGAGATGGACCTTCATTTTGGAATTCAGGCCCCGGAAGAATGCGTTTCGCCTGTCTTCCTCGGTTCTCACAAATCCTGGCGCACACTGCGCCAGCCGGTTGAATGACCTGGAGTACTCATGAGCACTCCTCTCGTCTTGTTTCAGCGCCAGGAACTCCTGGAGCTTCCTCTCCATAACACCGGGAGGTATATGATAGGCGCGGAACGCCCCCTGGAACTCCATCCATGTGACGGCATGGCCAGCCGGTAAGGAGGCGGTGTAGTTCGCCCACCATGTACCGGCTTCCCCTTGAAGCTGTTGCGCTGCATACAGCGCCTTCTGATGTTCGGTGCACCGTAGTAAACCGAACTTCGCCTCAAGAGTGCGGATAAAGCTGTCCGCCTCCAAAGGCTCTTCAGCCTCCATAAAGACCGGTGGATGGGTCACCAGGAAGTCTGAATAGGAACTTTGTTGGGGATGACGTAGCCCATTGTCTTGGCGTCCTCCTGAATGGGATGCATTCTGCTGCACCAGCATCCGCAGCAACTCTATTTGCTCGTCACGCGAGCCGAGGACTGTGGCGAGAACCTCTGCCAGGTTTCTTGAAAGTTCTGGCGGTGGAGAAGGTGGTTGCTGCTGTGTCGTGGTTTGCCCCGGAGGTGGAGACTCATCACCACGAACCTGACTCGGACCTCCCTCCTCTTGCGTGGACCGTGTACTCACCATTCTGCATTCATACCATTCAAACGATCAGCACATGTTGGTTTATTTCATCCAGTCTATACAATAGTAGTGCGAGAATGGAATAAATAATACGAATAACAATCGCACATATGAATAAAGTATAAACTTTATATAAAATATACATCCCTGGACCATGTCAAACGATCAAGTTCCAAAGTATTGAACTTGATGGGCTAAAAGTTCCTTTCGACCATTGTGGGTCGCCACGGGATGTTAAGTGTGTTAGTGTGCGTAAATCCTCGCTATTGTACTGGACCCTAACATGTCCTCGCTTGAAATGATATTGTTAATGCATCAACTTTTCGACTCCAACTCGCTGTTTTACAACAGTGGCTGGATATCGAAAGGTGAAACCAATTGTTTTGGTTGAAAAACTTCAACATGGTGTTCACTGTCCAGCTTCTGGTCCAGCTGACCAGTCTGGATAATCCAACTGTTTTGGCCACCTTGGAGGCAACATCTGGACGAGCGTTCAACAAAAAAGTTGTAGTAGACTAAAAAATAAAGCCAGATTGTATTTATTTGCCTCCATAGCCTTCCTAGTTTATCAGTTATGATCCCTACAAGTTGACAGAATTTTCTCAGGAATTATTACCGCACCTCCTTTGCAAGTTGCTGTCTTGTTCACAACATCCATCTATTTCTGCCCTCAATCTAGGAAAACACTGAACTAAAAAGTTGTAGAACATTTCCTATAATTTCCAACGATGTCGTACTTGACCCTTTGATTTTTTTTCTACAGAAAGTTGTGGTCAAAATACAGAAAATTCCAGAGAGCATTTTTGGTCTGTCCTGTTTCTGGACAGTACCTACTCATCTGAGATTTTCATCCCTTTGGAGGGAGATTTTGTTCTGGAGCTCTACAGAAAATTTGTAGAGGACTTCAAAAAATTTCCAGAATGGTATCCCAAACCTCCATTCGTTCAACCAATCCTAAGTTATGCCCTGTTTAAATTCAGCAAAGTTTCTGCTGAAAACAGGGGAGGTTGTTCCTAATTCTTTAAGATTAAATCTATACTTCCAATTGACTCTTAGTTCAATATGGGAGTTCAAATAACCCCTAAATGGAATCCTAAACTTCATTTTAACTCTTTTCTTTGAAAAATATCCTTTTATGCAGTCTCAGTACTACATTTCCTCACCAAAGAAAAATCCTAAGCCGGTATTCCGGCATATACGTGTCAAATGGTGGAACTAAGAACGTCACTCACAAACGGTTTCTAAACGTCATGCACTAACATGGTTAATGTACCTGCAGAAGAACACACAATAATGGTGCACACAAAGGTTTTTGACATTTCAGGCAGTTCCATATCATAATAAAAACATGCGGTCCGTATCATTGCCATACGGATCGTCCTTGAGTCAAGCGACGTCTCAAGGTACATGGTCGTGTTTTCACACCACACGACGGGGAACCCGAGTAGAGCGCGAACGGGTTGTCACGGTTGAGAATTTTATCAACCCAACGGGTACCACCTACTGCCTCATGACCGTTGAGGCAAGCCGATGGCGAGCGCTGCGTATGGCCCTTTGAACATTGAACGTTCAAGAGTTGCATACTATCGTGTTGCTTTCCACATGATGGGGTATTCTCACTTTTGCCTAAAGCACGCTGGAGATCAGCGTTTTCATATGCTCTTAGAACCATTGAGAGGTTCAGAGACTCATATTCACTACTGTGGCAAGCCACGGTATATCCTTCCATACTATTGCTCGTATGGTGAGTTACCGCAATTGATCCACCTGCGGTGGCATACCTTACCTCTTACCTGACGTCGGAGCGTCGTTACAGAATGTATAACAAGTATGTTAGCATTTCCACCTTAATATCTACTACTATCATAGATCTTATGTGGGCTTAATGACTTATCCTCACTCGACTACTTCTAAATTTTCAAAATAGACTCTTTTCGAGCGTGTTATTCCCAATGCGGTTCTGATACCACGACTGTGGGGACCACCCCGTGGTTCACCCAGTCCGGGATCGCAGAGGGTGGTGCCGTGCGATGCGGCACCCAACAGCACACAAGAAAAGAATAAGAATAATATACAAACTTTTATTCGATATAAAATAGCGGTAGTGTTTTTACAAAACTTAATTATACAGCGGAGTAATGTACATAACCACTCTGTTAGCCTAACTAAGCAAACGTGCAGCCGTCCAGCCCGGGGACGCTACACACTAGCAACATGTAACCGGAGATCACGGCAGCGTGCAGGGCTCCAGCTCGGCCGTGTACCCCAACGGGGGCATCGCTGTAAGGGCCTCAGTTTTGGCACACATTTGAAGTATTCATCACCACACCACACACCCCATTTGAGGAAAGATGATGAACACAAATGAAGAGCAAAAAACCACCATCAACATGCTCATTAGAGAACAAACTCACATATTGCAAAAGTGGTATTTCCCACATGTGATATAGGTGGGCTGGACATATGAAAACTCCTACACATTGCTAAGGATGTCCATGCCAAGTTTCACCCAAATTCAAAACCTTTTTGAGGTCATATTGGGTATAGACAGAAAGAGGGCAGTTTGAAACCACATTCAAATTCAAACTGTTTTTATCCCATGAGTTTAAAAGTGGGAGGCATATTCTTATTCAGCACATTTTTGTGAGCTCACACACAAATTTTCACTCCATTTGGAGTTGATCTTGACATGAGCTAAGTGGGACAAATTCAAACTTTATTTGAATTCAAAACTGAACTTGTGCGGAAATTCACTCAAACCAAACCCAATTTGAATTCTATTCAATTCAATTGGCTCAGGGGTGAATAATTTGAATCACCAGGGGTATTATGGGGCTCACTGTTTACAACAGTGATTAGGAGTAAATTTCAGAGGTTAAAACCCCGGGTGGGACTGACGTGTCATAGAGGGAAGAAGGAGAAACTTGCACCCAAAGTCAGAGTTTCGGTGGGAAATTCCACCGAGCAGCTGTCGGCCGTGCCACCGAGCAGCTACCGGCGCCACCAGCTGCTTCCCTCTCTGCGCGCTGGCGCCCAGGGCGGCTGGCTCGCGCCCCCACGCGACCGGCACCGCCTCAGCCGAGCAGGAGTCGGCCGGCTTTATCTTCTCGCGGGCAAACCCGAGCAGCGGCATTGTTTCTCGCCGCAGCTCTCTGCTCAATCGGCAAAACCAGCAAAACCATCTCCTCCTTCGTCCCTGAGCTGCTAGACAGCCACCTGAGGTCGCACTCCACCTCCCCAATGCCAGAAACCCCGAGCTCCGACCTCCTTTGCCTGAAAAAGATCGCCACCGCGGCGACCTAGCCTCAGCTGAGAGTCAGGCGCCCGTGGGCAGCGTCCCACAGGCGTTTTCACGGTCCAGCGAGAGAGGCAACAGGAGCGCGCGACCACCGTGCTGCTCTCCTCCAAGTTTGGAAGCCAACCGTGAAGAATCCACAGAGAATTTCCAGTTTTTGCTTCTGCGACCGTAAACTAAGCTTCTGGTACGGTTTCTTTAAATTCTCGCTCTATGATCTTTCGGAGGTTATCAAATCTTGCACATAGACACTGGACTAGCCGGCGATCAAGTTCTTTTATGCATCCGTGGCGTGAAACTGGCTAGGAGTGACGAATTTCGAGCTCGATCGAGGGCGGTCATAGCGGGCACGATCGGTCACACGGTGCCGACCGACTTGCCGCCATCCCTGAACCCTTTTGACACCTTGTCGAGCTTCCTAGAGGTACACTGATGCTGTAGGGCCGTTTGTTCGAGGTGCTGGCGGGTTTAGAAACCACGGTAGACGGTGCCGAACCTCAACCGAGGCCACGGCACGTCGCCGAGCTATTTCCGGTCACCCCCAGCCCGACCTGACACCACCGATTTGTTCCTCGACGTCGACAACCCCCCTGGCGGCGAGTTTCAGACCATGGGAGGTCCGGCAGCGGCGAGCCAGCGAGCCCCGAGTCTGCTCCGGCAAGGTCGGCGGCGCGGGCGCGAGAGAACGGTGGGAGGAAGACGAAACCGGCTGGCCCACGTGTCAGCAGCTGAAGAATTTAAATCGGGATCAGGTGTGGCCGGGGATCGGCTGTGCTGGCGCGCAAATACCCTGTGAGCTCCGGTGTGCCGGACACCTCCGCGCTCGACACGTGTGGTATCCCCGGTGTGCCGGACACCTCCGCGCTCGACACGTGTCCCCGCGGGCCCCGAGAGTTTAAACTTTTCCCCGATTTTCAGAATTCTTCCAAACTTCAAATCCTCATAACTTTGGCTAGAGAGCTCCAAATCGAGTGAAGCAAATTTTACTGGATTCAGCTTTCTGAGCACTTTCCAGCAAATCAAGTTTCACTTCATGAAAACCCTTGTTTCTCAAGAATTAATTCCTCAAAGTTTAAACTGTTAGGAATTTTAATTGGAGAATCCTGTGGACGAAAATCCTGAAATTTTGCTGGGATGTTCACCAAAATATCCCTGAACTACCATAAAAATTTCAGACCCATTGGAGCTCATTTAATCCACCTAATGGTGTGATTAGTGAAACTGTTCCAGAGAAAGTAGAAAATGTTCAGAAACATTTTCAGGATTTTCTCTGAAATTTTTTAGCTCATATATTTAGCTAGAAACATTCAAATTAAGTGAGACCAAATCCATTAGAACCCTCTGAAAATCTAGTTTTCAGAAAGTCATAGTTTGTTTCATGAAAATCCTTAGAACACCCTAAAAGCCTTCAATTAAGGTCAAGTACATAATTAATTGTGGAGGGCTCAAATGAGCTTTGCTGCAACTAAAACTTGACCAAGTCTCTATTTAGGTTGTAACCAAGCCACAGTAAAAGTTTCACAGTCATAGAGTCTGTCTAGTGGAACTTATAAGCTTCACAAGTTTATAACTTAATACAAACACATTTAAATTGATACATATGTTTCTTCTAACATGTAGTCGCTAAGGTCGAGGAGGAACCCGAAGTCCTAGACTTCGTTACTCCGGAGGAACAGCTAGCCTACGACCAAGAGCAGCAAGGCAAGCTCCGGTTTGCATTAACCATTTACAAGTTTTTATTGTTTTGAGCACATACTTGATTACTTTATTCTTTGCATTAGAGTCTTGTTTGGAAATCCAACTGCATAGCCAAGAAAACCACGGGTTGGGTTTAGGATTGCAAACCCCGTTAGCTACTGCAATGCTAAGGTAGAGTAGGATTCGGTACAAGTTGAGTAGTTGGAACTCCTCGCGAGCATAGGCTAGAGGCACTCGACTCAGGTATTGATAGCACATGAAACACATGGCAAGAAAATGAGACCAAGCGGAGGGTAAGGGCAGCAGGACTTTGGGGCCTGTGTGCTGTAGCTCCGCTTGTGTCGATTGAGGACCGAGCCGTGTGCGGGCCTGTTGAACAAGCTAGAACAGTACCGAAGACCTACCGGCTATATGGGAACCGGGAAACTGATGTAACTCGGGTAGCTGGGTATTGAGGCATTGCCCGTCGTTCAGAGGGTAGGTTGAGAGCTTGAGGTGTAAATCGGCTGGCGGCACTGAGATGCGCGTGCAGAGACCTCTTGCTCGGGACGATGGGACCGGTTCAATATTTGGCTGACGAGTGAAAGGTAGTTGCGTACAGCGTCCGTGATAGTTGTTGTAGGAAACATCGAGTACGGGCGTACGTGACGGGTTGTTCGGGTAACCCTGCAGGTTTAAATCGATTATAATCGTCGTCCCTCGCGGTCAGTGAGTACCACTTGTTCACTGTACCGTGATGTAGAAAGAACAGGCTAGTTACATGTTAAAATGTTGCTGATTGAAAGATGGACTTGATTGCTAATGATTTGCTGTAGTTTAGAGCTAACTAAAGTTCATTTCAACTTTGGGCAAAGTACATGAGAGAAATGCGTTTCTTGTTTGATTGCGGCTCTCTCATGTGCCTTAGCGTGAGGTTCTCCACAAACTGCTGCTAAAACTTGAAGGTAAGGTTCTACTAATTAGGCGATTCCTTGCAAATGATTTTTTTTACCTCATGTAACCCAGCACCCCTCATGTAGAAGTACCATGTTTAGGTGAGCCGGGTCAGACTTGCTGAGCCTTCGTGCTCACTGCTTGTGTTTGAAGCTTTTGCAGGGTTCTATGAGGAAGGGACTTCCGAAGAGGAGACGGAACCCCAGGAGGGGAACCCCGTTGAGTGGGAGTCGTGCACGCTGCAGAGTTATTGTATGTGTGTGTGCTAGCAAGGACACGTTCAAGGGCAGAACGTGCACTTGATGATTAGTCTGCGCCCGTGAGTGTAGACTGAACTTATTTTGATGTAAACATGTTCATAAACTTGTTTATGTAATAAAATTTCGCTTCCGCTTTGTACCTTTGACGTGTGTTATCCGGTGCTGTGCAACGCAGTACCCCTCAGCGTGATCCTGGATCGACAGGACCCAATGGGGTCGTGTCAGCGTTGGTATCAGAGCTCGCTTGAGGTTTAACGCACTACAAAGGTCATATTTTTCAAAAATCCAGTGAGGAACGAGTTAGTAGCCCGTATAAGGATGTTATTAGTGCATAGAAAGTGGCATACTAAACTATTGTCTATGTCGGAAAATCGTGTATCTCGGGACATTTATGTCTTGGGGGGTACACGTAAGCGCTGTCCACCAGTGCGCACAAGCTGAAGGGTGGAGCCCCACGGGTGGCAGGTAACCCGACCCGCTTTAGTATCCTCTACGACTCTTCATGTCGTTTGGGGTATTCGAGCAACATCTATCCCTGGCGTGCGTGGTGCAATTTGGGAGACCCCGTCACGTGGTCTGAAACGTGAACACGTAACTCAAGGCGTGTTTGGCTTGAGTACATCCGGGCGAGTGACGACGGCCGGGTGTACTAACTGTATGGATTCCGGGCTCGGTGTGCAGCCGAGTCTGACGATTGTTTGATTTTTGCAGGTAGCCTGACCACGAAACGGTAAACATGTAGCATTCGTGTGGGAGTGACGTTTAGTGCCACTGAAATAACGAAGCCGGCTAAGTGCGGTATAGGTTTTTCTTCGTGAGGACGTTGTACCGACATAATTTGGTGACGCATCGACGTCACACCCCAACTAAATGAACAACTTCATCTAAAACATGAAGGTTTTGATCCAAGGCAGTAAAACTTGATGTAACTCCTTCCCTTGAACAGGATATTCAACGTTAACAAGTTTTCAACTTATAGGTTGTTAAGGACAGAGCACTCTGTTTTCAGCTGAATCAAGGCTGAAGTTAATCAGAGGTTAGAGGTTGAGTTCGTTCGAGGTTGAGGTTATATGATACATTTCTGGAAAGCTTTGGAAGAGTTTTACAACTTTTCTGTTGAGGTCCAGAGGTGTTTCATCCCTTAACCAATCGAAAAATGCAGTAGAGTTGAAACTGTCCAGAAAACAGGGCAGAGCAAAGACTCTCTGTAAACTCTCTGTAAATTAGGCATAACTTCCTGCATAAAAATCCAAAAATAGAAAATAAGGTAGTTCTGGAAATCTTATGAGATGGGTTACAACTTTGTAACAGAAAGTTTTGTTATATTTGGAACAGAATTAACTGGAATTCTTGGATTTAATCAGTACCTAAAGCAGGGAGGTGCTGTCCAATTTTCTCCAGAAATTCTGTTAACTTTGACATCTCATAACTTTTGAAGCACGACAGATCTTAGGCAAAGCAAATACTTTCTGGAAATCTATTAAAGTTAGCTTTAACTTTGATGTGGAGCTCCAGAACTGGTTTTGCTTTTAACATGGCCTAAATCAGGTTGAAATTGAAACTGGTCAGGGCTGTCATGGGAACAGCAGATCAGCAGTCAAATTTGTTTAAAATTTGAACTATGTTTCCAAGTTTTATGGGTTCAATGACATGTCTTATGTTATAACTCAATGGTTTACTGTTTAAATAAATATTTGAGATTTCTCAAATATATTTTTACAGATGACAGCAGATAAACAGTTGGAGAACGGGTGGGTGATGTCCCACTGTTCTCACCGTAGCGGCTACCCGGAAGCATTGTGGCAAATGCTCCAATATTTCGGGTACAACCAGATGCCGCAATACTTCACCAAGGAAGAAGGTGAAGAAGGGAACAAGACATGGACTATCCATGTCGAAGTCCCTGCAGGACCTACGCCACCCTGTTGGGTGCCGTTCACCGTCACGGTGGAAGGTAAACAGCCGGAAGGGATGTGGCAAGTGGCAGCCCGTGACACCATGTCATGTTTCTGCCAACTACACGTGCAGGCTATGGAGCGCACTCCATACGCGCTCGTTCCGGTGGAGGGACGGGCTCAGCATGTGTGGGAAGAGAGGTACCTGGAGGCAACGGACTCGAGTTGCCAAAGGTACAACCCTGCAGAGGCGAACCTTAGCCTCCAGATGAGGGCGGGAAACGCCGTGATGGACAGCCAAGCTGTTCATACAGAGCATCTCGCCACGAAGCTCAAGGAGAGCACGAGCCGTGGAGACCATTTCGATAGTGCTCACAGCGCACTCCGCAATGTGCTCCTTCCGACGATCAAGCGACTGAATGAACAGCATAATCAGTTGCATCGTCTGAAGAAGGCGAAGAGAAAAAGTCGCGTCGACATCGCGGCGTTGCGAGAACTGGTACAAAATCTGACCCAGCAGAACGAGGAACTTACTCAAGAGCGGGACGACGCTATAAAGGAAGGGCAAGGCTGGGAAGATGATTACAACCAGGCTATGGACGAGGTGCATGCCTTGCAGGACCTCGTACCTCCGGTATTGGGTATACCGGTGGTCTTGGGTCTTCCAGCTATGGGAGAACCCGGGACGGGAGAAGAGGTGGTAGATCCAGAGCCACCAGCAGAGGTACCGGAGGAGGACGACCCACAGGAGGTCGAGTTCTACTCCGAGTAGGGGGTTACGGTTGCCAAGTAGGGCAGCTAGGGTAGCGTAACCCAACTTTTATAATCGGTGACATGTCGTGTAGACAGTAGCGTATGTATAGGTAGTGAAGACATGAGCACGACTTCTCGGAGACCCGAGAATAATGTATCTTGTATAAAGTTTATGGTTTATCAATATATGTGAATGTTGTGCAAATCAATCATGTGTCACTTCAATACCTACTGTTGCTTATGGAATTTTAAGTAAGACATGTGCTAATTGCTGCTGTTTTGAATTTCAGAATGACGCGTACTCGTGCCAACCCTGATGTTGGGGGTACTAGCCAAGGGGGAGAGACCTCCCAACAGCCTCTCGAGGACTCCTCGGGACAGCAGCAGCAACAGCAAACACCGCCACCGCCACTGCCAACGGTTACATTGGCCGACATCGTAGCGGCAATGGAGGGTTCACATCAGCAGCACACGGAGATGCTGCAAACTCTTATTGCCGATACGTCTCGCCCAGAGAGACGTCAAGATCGTGAGGAGCGTCAACAGAGCTCCTACTCCGACTTCCTGGCTACTCATCCACCGGTATTCTCAAGGGCGGATGAACCACTTGACGCGGACAACTGGCTCCGCGCGATAGAGATGAAGTTCGGGCTGCTCCAGAGAAGCGAGCAGCGCAAGACTCAGTTCACGGTCAAGAAGCTCCAATGATCCGCGAGCGCATGGTGGGCCAACTTCTGTGCTTCACAGCCCACCGACCAAGTGATGACCTGGACGTAGTTTCGGACGGCCTTCAGGGCCTATCACATACCGCCAGGTCTGATGAAAAGAAAGACGCAGGAATTCTTACACCTGCAACAAGGGAGCCGGAACGCGCTGGAATACTCCAGAGCGTTCAACGATCTCGCGCTTTATGCATCGTATCACGCAGATACCGACGAGAAGCGGTGGGACCACTTTTACCAGGGGCTTAACCCGCTCCTGAAGGACAAGTTGGCGATATTCAATCGTGGCAGCCTCAACGACATCATTGATGCTGCGATTGTTCAGGAGGACTCTGGCAAGGAGTTGGCGGCGGCAGAGCGAAAGCGAAGCGCGCCGCAAAGCAGCGGAGAAGGAAGCGGTCCTTCTCAGAAGTTTCGAATGGTGAATCGCCCACCATCAGGTCCACGCTGGCAGCCACCACAGCAGTCGATGCCGTTCCGCAGTCGGCCGTACTCTTCACCGGCATTCAGACCGGCACTGCCAGTACCACCGCAACAACAACAGCAGCAGCGGGCGATGCCGCGTGCGTTTGCACCTCAGCAACGCATGCCGGGCTTTCTCCCCCGAGCACTACACAAGCAGCGGCCACATGTTACAAGTGTGGTCGTCCAGGACACTTCGCGAGCAGTTGCCCGGAGAGGCAAGGCGGCGGAGTGGCACCGCAGTTTACGGGGAGGAATCAACCCCGGAACCCTACTAATGCGCGGCGGGCAAACCCTAGGCCCGGCACCGTCCACCAGCTTGCCATTGAGGACGTGCCGGAGGGCGAGCCAATCCTTGCGGGTATGTTCCAACTCCACCAGCATCCCGCTATGGTACTGTTTGATTCAGGCGCCACACATAATTTTATTAGCCAAGCTTTCATTGCTAAACACAGCTTGCCAATACTACCCACCGATAGTCCATATTTAATTTGTTCACAGGGTGGGAAGATTTCAACAAGCGTAATGGTTTCCAAAGCACCATTATGCTTAGCGGGTAGAGTGTACCCCACGTCTCTCATTATCTTAGAGGGACAGAAGGTCGATGTCATCCTAGGGATGTCGTGGTTAACCCGCCACGGCGCTGTTTTAGACACCGTCCTTCGAGTCATGCACTTAAACTCAGAGGTGCACGGTTCTCACTCATTATTTCTGGACAGTCCAGAAATAAAGCTTCCAAGTGTCTATCAAGCCGCAACCATCAGATTGGAAGAAATTCCAGTGGTCCAAGAGTTCCCTGACGTATTCCCGGATGATTTGTCGGGGATGCCACCCGATAGAGAGGTGGAGTTCAAGATTGAACTTGCACCAGGAACCATGCCAATATCCCGAAGGCCGTACAAGATGGTGCCCAAGGAGTTGGCTGAACTGAAGACTCAGCTCACGGATATTCTGGAGAAGGGTTTTATTAGGCCGAGCTCCTCACCATGGGGATGTTTGGCATTATTTGTCAAGAAGAAGGATGAGACGTTGCGGCTTTGCGTGGACTATCGTCCATTAAATGCCGTAACCATCAATAACAAGTACCCGTTGCCACGGATCGACATGTTGTTTGATCAGTTGGTCAAAGCAAAGATCTTTTCCAAAATGGACTTAAGATCCGGGTACCATCAGATTAAGATAAGGGCTGAGGACATTCCGAAGACAGCTTTCTCAACAAGGTAGGGACTTTAATACCTGGTCATGTCCTTCGGCCTTACCAATGCTCCAGCTCACTTCATGTACTTAATGAACTCGGTATTCATGCTGGAGCTGGACAAGTTTGTCGTGGTCTTCATCGACGACATCCTAGTATATTCCAAGTCGGAGGAAGATCACAAGAAGCATCTGCGTATAGTCTTGCAACGGCTGCGGGATCACAAGTTATACGCAAAATTCAGCAAATGTGAGTTTTGGATATCGCAAGTGCCTTTCCTCGGGCATATCATCTCAGCGGAGGGTATCGCTGTGGATCCGAGCAAGATCACTCAAGTGCTGAATTGGAAATCCCCGAAAACTGTTCACGAGGTACAGAGTGTAGGTGCATCTAGGATATCCCTTGTGGGTTTTGGCTAATTGATGACGAACATATGAGATCCTAATGAAACTATTAAGATGATTGCAGGATAAACAAAGTGAACTGGCTCGGCACACACACAAAAAGGTGAAAAATAGAGTGGTGCCCGAAAAAGAAGAAGTTAGTGGAATTTAGAGAAGCAAAGTAGATAAAAATGTATAGGTTGTGTGTGAGAGACACACATCCCAAGAGCTCATGACTTTGCGTAAGGGTAAGGGGTTTAAAAATCAACTAAAATCCACTGAAAACCGGACAAGTTCGTTCATGGACCGGACTAGTCCGTTTAACTTTCTGAAAGACGCAAACATAGTGCACCGGACTAGTCCGCCTTGTGAAATGGACTAGCCCGGTCAGCTCACTGGAATGCAACCGGACAAGTCCGGTTTTAGACCGGACTAGTCCGGTCATGTCTCTGTTGTCCTCTTTAGAGGACTACGGACTAGTCCATCCAAGCAACAGGACTAGTCCGCTAAAGTTTCTGAAAACCCATCTCACATAGCACCGGACAAGTCCGGTTTGTGGACCGGACTAGTCCGGTTAACCCACTGGAAGTAGGCCGGACAAGTCCGATCATATACCGGACTAGTCCGGTAGTAGGTTTAACAACGGTAACTTTTTGGGAAAGGCTATAAAAAGAGGTCCTTCGTCTTTTCCCTAGGTAGACACGACTCATACTGTCAAAAACTGAAACCCTAGCGCCGCCACCTGTCCCAAGAGCCCAAAAACACATCTCCCCACACATCTAAGGTGCAAAAAGGTGAAGATCAATAAAATACTTGGATTTGGGATTGGGAGATCGTCGTTCCTTCGTTGTGAGCTCTTGGGGTTTGATCTCTCTACACTCATATTCTGCATTGTAATCTTTTTGAGTGTATTTCATCAACTTCTCATTGTAATTCTTGTGGGAGCCCTCAACGTGTGAGGTTGCCCCATAAAAACGGTGATTACACTTGATAGTGAAGTCAAGTCGGCCTGTGTGGTGACTTGAAGAGGGAAAGGGTTGGGAACCCGGCTCTGTGTGAGCTTCCTCAACGAGGACTTAGATCTCTTGGTGAGATCGAATCTCGGTAAAAATTCGTGTCTTTTGTCTCTCATTTGTTTTACATCTTGACACATTAGATCACTAGTTTGCTAGTCATCGTTTGAATTTCTTACAAGTTTGCACGTGCATCCATACAATAAATTTAAGTTATAAAAACTGTTGTTCTTATTCCGCTGCTATAAGATAAAATTTGTGAGACACACTTAATCAACTCAAATAATTCAGCACACTGGACTAGTCCGCCCACACCACCGGACTAGTCCGGTCAGTCAAGTTTCTGACAACTTTATTAAGTGTGCAGGAATTCTTTAAAGGCCTATTCACCCCCCCTATAGGCCACATTCAATTGGTATTAGAGCCAAGTTCTCCATCAACGAGACTCACATCTCGGAGAGATCAATGGCCTCTGAGAAGAACAACGATATCCCGAAGACGAGCAACAACGATGAGGAGCAAGAAGCCAAAGCCTTCGATGTGCTGAAAGAAAGCCCACATGACGATGAAGAAGTGAGGCAGCTAAAAGCACTCCTGAGAAAGAAACTGCTGGCACAAAAAGGAAAAGAGGAAGAAAAGACGATGGGGAGTGGTCATCACGACTACTCTCAGTATCCTTACAACTACAACCGACTCAATTCAAATAATCATTATCTCTCTATTCCTATGGGAAGGCCTCCACAGTTTGATGGAAGTGACTACACCATGTGGAAGTACAACATGAAGATGCATCTGATATACCTGAACCCTAGTCTGTGGCACATTCTTTGCACAGGCATCGATAGGACACGGATGATGAACTCACCCCAGAACAAGAACAGGAGATTCACAGAAACGCACAAGCCGTCACCGTGATCACATCATCACTAAGCAGAGAGGAATTCACAAAGATCGATGGGTTAGAAAGTGCAAAAGAAATCTGGGATACCCTCAAGACAGCTCACGAAGGAAATAGGTCAGTTCGTGAAGCCAAAATCGAAATGCTTGAAGGAGAGTTGGGAAGATTTGCTATTGAAGAAGGCGAATCACCTCAAGACATGTACAACCGGATGAAAGCACTCATCAACAGAATTCGTGCTTATGGAAGTAAGAAATGGACAGATCACGAAGTGGTCAAAAGAATGATTAGAGCCTTCATGCCAAGAAACGTCACACTTTGCTCAATGATTAGAGAAAGCCCCGGGTTTCACAAAATGACTCCCGATGAGTTATTGGAAAAAATCATAAATCATGAAATGATGGAGAAAGAGGCTCAATACGTCAAAGACTTAGCCGAGCTCACCTCTTCTAAAAAGAAAGAAGTTGCCCTCAAAGCAACGTGCAGACCCAAACTCAAAGAAACTCGTGAAGACCAAGACGATGGAGATACAAGCGACGAAAGCACCGATCTTGATGACGAAGAAATGGTACTCTTCATCAAAAAGTTCAAACGCATGATGAAGAGAAGACACGGCAACAATTCACATGAAGGCAAAAGCAAGGATAAAGGAAAATCCAAGGCTCGACGCACTTGCTACAACTGTGGAGAGTATGGTCACTTCATGGTGGACTGTACTTATGAGGAAAACAAAAAGAAGAAGGAAACAAGATCTCAAGAAAAGAAAAATTTTAGAAAAAGAAGACAAGCCCATCAAGCTCACATTGGGAAGGAGTGGGACTCAAACGACGAGTCATCCTCCGATGAAGAAGAAGAGATGGCCACTATCGCAGTCAAGAAACCAACTGTGAGAGCCACACTCTTTCCGAACATGGGAGGACGGGACATGAACATCCACACTTGTCTTATGGCTAAGGAAGGCAAGAAAAAGGTTAGACTTACTCCTCCTATACTAAATTCCTCCATTGATGACTTTGATAGCTCTAGTGATAATGAAGAATTATTTAGAGGGCTAAGTAAAATTGCTTTAAAGAAAATGGAAATGTTGTCGAACGAAATCTTTGAAAAGGAGGAACTTGTCAACCGACAAGAAGATATGCTCATCCGTGAGAGGAAGAGATATCAAGAAGTTGAAAAGCTTCTTGAGCTTGAAAGAGAGAAGAATGAGTTACTTGAGTTAGAGCTAACCTTGCGTAAGGAAACTTACTCAAAGTTAGAGGACTCGCACATTGCAATCAAGGAAGAACTTGCTAACTTGTCAAAAGTTAACAAAATCCTTGAGGTGCAAGTTGAGTCGCTCAAACAAAGTGACTCCTCTTCCTCCAAGAGCTCTTCCTCCAAAGATATGAGCTCGACAACAGTAAGAACCTGCACTTGCTCTAGTAAGAAGAATGTAATTTCTAATGCTTTAACCCCACATGACATGCATTCTTCTCAAAACAGCATCTTTGATAAGGAGAAGATCAAATATGCAAGAAGTGCATATATGATCACTAGACCTTCCCATGTCAAAGATGGACTTGGCTTCGACAGGAATAAACACATGTCTACTTCTATTCATGCTAAGAATAGAATTATTTTTGTTAAAGAAAAATCCCATGAATCTGAGCTACAAATACTATTCCATACATTTGATGCTTCTTATGTTCTCATGAAAAACAAGTATGGAAAAGTCATTGCTAAATATACAGGGCCACGCCACAAGAAACTTAAAAACTTATGTGTGGGTGCCCAAGACTCTTGTGACTAACCTGAGAGGACCCAAGCAAGCTTGGGTACCTAAAACCCAGAAATAATTCTATTTTGCAGGCTTACTCCTCCGGTGGATCTAAGTGGGTGCTAGATAGCGGATGCACAAATCATATGACCGGAGAGAGAAGTATGTTTGTGGAATACGAGTGCAACAAGGATCCAAGTGAAGGTATATATTTGGAGATAACAGCCAAGGAAAGGTCCTTGGTAGTGGTAACATTGAAATATCCTCTCAACACACCCTATCTAATGTTTTACATGTAGACTCTCTAGATTATAATCTTTTATCAATATCTCAACTATGCGACAAAGGTTACAACTGTTTATTCACTAATGAGGGTGTGACCGTCTTTAGAAGAAGCGATGACTCGATTGCATTCAAGGGATTGTTGAAGGGAAAGCATTATCTTGTTGACTTCAACAAAGATAAAGCCGAACTCAACGCTTGCTTGGTTGCTAAGACCAACATGGGATGGCTGTGGCATAGACGGCTAGCCCATTTTGGAATGAGAAATCTGCAGAAACTTCTAAAAGGTGGTCACATCCGTGGTCTTAAGGATGTGGTTTTTGAAAAAGACAGGCCGTGCAGCGCATGTCAAGCAGGAAAACAGGTTGGAGCACCACACCCCGCCAAGAATGTGATGACCACCACTAAACCGCTGGAACTTCTGCACATGGATCTCTTTGGTCCAATTGCGTACATCAGCATCGGCGGTAACAAATACGGTTTAGTAATTGTTGATGATTTTTCAAGATTTACCTGGGTATTTTTCTTGTATGATAAATCAGAAACTCAAGGAATCCTCAAGAATTTCTTGAAAAGAGCTCAAAATGAATTCTCATCAACCGTAAAGAATATCAGAAGTGACAATGGGACAGAATTCAAGAACACCCAAGTTGAAGAATATCTCAATGAAGAAGGTATAAAGCATGAATTCTCGGCACCCTATTCTCCTGAACAGAACGGGGTGGCCGAAAGGAAGAACAGAACATTGATCGAAATGGCGAGAACAATGTTGGATGAATACAAGACGTCAGACCGGTTTTGGGCAGAAGCGGTGAACACCGCTTGTCATGCCACAAATCGGTTGTACCTTCATCGACTTCTGAAGAAAACTCCATATGAGCTTCTCACGGGTAAAAAGCCTAACGTTTCCTATTTCAAAGTTTTTGGTTGCAAATGTTTTATTCTGAACAAGAAACCAAGGGCCTCGAAGTTTGCTTCGAAGTCCAATGAAGGATTCTTGCTCGGATATGAATCGAACGCCTACGCCTATCGTGTCTTCAATAAGGTGTCCGACCTTGTTGAAGTAGCACGTGACGTAGTGTTCGATGAAACTAACGGCTCACAAGTGGAGCAAGTCGATAAGTCTATGCTAGATAAGGAGGAAGCTCCATGTGAAGCGCTGAAGAAAATGGCACTTGGTGATATCCTACCACGAGAGGAGACACAAGATGAATTTCAACAAGGAAGCAATGATCAAGGGGGAGCTCCTACACAAGATCAAGTTGAGGAAGATTAAGAAAATCAAGATGATCATGGAAGCAATGATCTAGGGGGAGACATGACACATGAAGACAATGAAGAACAAACAACTATACAAATTCCACACCCTAGAGTACATCAGTGTGTGCAAAGGGACCATCCTGTCAACAATATCATTGGAGATATTGCTAAGGGAGTAACTACTAGATCTCAAATTGCAAATTTTTGTGAACATTATTCTTTTGTGTCTTTTCTGGAGCCTTACAGGGTAGAAGAAGCCTTAAGGGATCCAGACTGGGTGATTGCGATGCAAGAGGAGCTGAACAACTTCAAAAGAAATGAAGTGTGGGAGCTGGTGGAAAGACCAAGGGCGAACATCGTTGGAACCAAATGGGTATTTCGGAATAAGCAAGATGAACATGGAGTAGTGACAAGAAATAAAGCAAGGTTGGTGGCCAAAGGTTATTCTCAAGTGGAAGGTTTGGATTTCGATGAAACCTTCGCTCCTGTAGCTAGACTTGAGTCCATTCGCATTTTATTGGCATATGCTACTCACCATAATTTTAAGTTTTATCAAATGGACGTCAAGACTGCCTTTCTGAATGGTCCGATAAAGGAGGAAGTCTATGTAGAGCAGCCACCGGGGTTCGAAGATCAGATGTATCCCAACCATGTCTATAAACTGCGTAAGGCTCTCTATGGCCTCAAACAGGCTCCTCGAGCCTGGTATGAGTGCCTTAGAGATTTTCTGATTCAAAATGGATTCAAAATTGGTAAAGCAGACTATACACTCTTTACTAAACATTTTGATGATCATTTATTCGTATGTCAAATTTTTGTTGATGACATTATCTTTGGATCCACTAACAAGTCCTTCTGTGAAGAATTTAGCAAAATAATGACAGACAGGTTCGAGATGTCAATGATGGGTGAATTGAAGTTCTTCTTGGGATTTCAAGTGAAGCAACTGAGAGAAGGTACATTTATAAGCCAAACTAAATATACACAAGACATTCTCAAGAAATTCAATATGGACAAAGCCAAGCCCATCAAGACACCCATGGCCATCAACGGACATCTAGACCTCAATGAAGACGGTCCAAATGTGGACCAAAAGGTATATCGGTCCATGATTGGCTCCTTACTATACTTATGTGCATCTAGGCCAGATATTATGCTTAGTGTTTGCATGTGTGCAAGGTTTCAAGCCGCACCTAAAGAGTGTCACTTAACTGCTGTAAAAAGAATCCTAAGGTATCTTGTGCACACACCCAACTTGGTCCTTTGGTATCCCAAAGGATCCAAGTTTAACTTGATAGGGTACTCCGACGCTGACTATGCAGGATGCAAAGTCGATAGAAAGAGCACGTCAGGAACTTGTCAATTTCTTGGTAGGTCCCTAGTTTCTTGGTCATCTAAAAAGCAAAACTCCATTGCTCTTTCCACAGCGGAAGCGGAGTATGTTGCAGCCGGTAGTTGCTGTGCGCAACTGCTTTGGATGCAACAAACTCTTAGGGACTACGGCTACAATCTAAGTCATATCCCGCTTCTATGCGATAATGAAAGTGCTATAAAGATTGCACACAACCCGGTAGAGCACTCAAGAACTAAGCACATAGACATCCGTCATCACTTTCTTAGAGATCATTCATTAAAAGGTGACATAGCTATTTCACATGTTAGGACTGAAAAACAACTTGCAGATATTTTTACCAAACCATTAGATGAGAAAAGGTTCTGTGAACTAAGAAATGAGCTAAACATTCTTGACTCTCAAAATGTGGCTTGAAACATTGCATACCTGGTTGCAACTTAAATTGTTCCTCCGTATTGTCAAAAATGCTCCTCCTCTCTTTTGTACTCAGAAAACTATTCTTAATGAATAAATCTTGTGGATTATGACCATTGTTCGATTGTTGATTGCCTACTGGTCGTAATCACCATGACTACTTGCAAAATTGTTGTCCGTGGATCACTATTAGTTATCTATATATATATCAAGTCTGTTGGAAACAAACTAGTCCGATTTCCAACCGGACTAGTCCGGACAGACAACAATTAGGTTAACTAAGGGGTACCGGACTAGTCCGCTACCATGACTGGACTAGTTCGGTCAGTCGCCTATAGAAGCAGTCAGCCGGACCAAACGCCTCCCTCTCCACTCATAAGCATTTTGTCTCACCCTCTCTCCTAAACCCTACCTCTCAAAGTGATTTTCGAGTTGAGCCCTCAAACTCGGAGTTTTCTCCGTGAAAAAGCCTCTTCTCGACGAGGGGATCCTACTTCCGGACTCATCCGGACTGATTTCCACTCCTTCAACGCGAATCTTCAAATCTTGGTAAATCCCCCCAAAACCAAAATCTCAATTTTTCTAGCTCTAGCTAGTTTCCTTTGACTTCAAAAGGATGTACATTGCATAAATAGATGTATTCCTACCACTTTCCTACCATTGTGTCCTTAGATAGGAGATTTGCTTCAAATGAAACACTCAAGTTAGGGTTCTTATGCTAGGTCGGACTAGTCCGGCGTCCAGATGCGGACAAGCCCGGTCCACCGGACTAGTCCGCACTCTGAAACCGGACAAGTCCGGTCTCTGACAGCTGAACTCCTACATTCCCATTTGAAGTCGATAAGGTGTCCGTTTGCATCTAATCCTTAAACTCCTTGTTAGGCATCATGTATTCAGGATCAGATGACAGCTCTTTTCACATTGACGAAGAAGTTCAACGTGAAAGAGTGAGGAGAGCTAAGGAGGGAGTGATGAAGAAGAGACATGATGTCAATGCTCACTCTCCACCCTCCGACGACAACCTACCTAAGAAGAGAAAAGTCATTATCAAAAGGCCTCAAAGGAAAGATGCTGCTGAGGGCTCATCATGGCCAAGAAGAGTTCTCAATAAAGGGAAGGGACTTGCTAGTGGCCCCATTGGGCCTCTGAAATTGAAAAATCCCGTTCACCGCAACAGGCAGCCTTCAAGTGAGGATTTCACTGGAAAAGGGAATGAGCTAGCTGATAACTTCAGAAAGATTGAAGTGTATGGCCGACCTAAACAATGTTCTGATCCTAGGTTCTGGAGCAACTTCCATGCAGACTACTACGAGCACGTGTACATGAAGATGAAGAATCCCGTAGTAGAGAGTCAATGGCTGAATGTTGACTACCTGAAGTCGAAGAAGTATCCCGCCTTTCGTGAGATGGTGGAGGCCTTAGAGAGGCACGGTCTGCCGGACCTGCTATCCTTTGAGTATGACTGGAACAATGAAGTCATTACCCAGTTTTACTCCACTCCCTACTTTGCTCGGGATGATGGAGACAGTCTTACTTGGATGACTGATGGTTCAAGGTATAGTGTCACTTATGATGAATTTGCTAGGATTCTTCACCTCCAAAACACTTTGGATCATGAACTGGTCATTCATAATCTGAAACCCCTAGAGAAGGAGGAACTTGAATTTCTCTATGACACAAGGATGCCATATGTCCCTCCAACCATCAAATATCTATAGCCCTTCTTTGTGGTTCTAAATAGAGTCTTGAGAAAGACAACAGCTCCGAAGGATGGAGATGCAGGAACTATACAAGGAACCTTGAGGACTCTCATGAAAGTCATTAGTGGGAGGAGACCATTCAATGTCTTTGAGTATATCTACAATGACATCGTGAACATCTCAATTACCCCCAATAGGTCCTGTGGATACGCACCGTATATCATGTACATGATTGAGAAGGTGACAGGACTCGAGTTTGTCAAGGATGTCAAGCATACGGGGTTGAAGCCGCAAAAACCCACCGAGTACACTCTCCCTCCAGCTCCAACTGCCCCGTCCTCTCCACCAGTGGAGAGGAGATCAAAGCAAGCTCATGATGACACTAGGTCTGCAGCTGCTCCTCCTGGTTCTCCACCTGCCCAAGAATCATCTAGCGGCATCCTCAAGATGCTCTCCTCTATCTTTGCCTGCTGCCGTAAGATCGAAGACAGGCAACGCAAAGAAAAGTTTGCAAGGAAGAGACATCAACAGTACGTCAATGCAAATATCAAGTCTATCTGTTCAAAGCTTGAGATTGAGCCTGTTGGATCACCGCCCGCCTCCAAGGACTCAGAGGAAGATCCTGCTCCCGTGGATGCTGAAGATGAAGATCAGGCTGAGACTGACGGAGGAGCCAGCGATGAGTGATTTCCCTCAATTTTTCCCTTTTTGGTGTCTTGATGCCAAAGGGGGAGAGATTGAGATGGAAGATTGAGATTAGACTTGGACTTTTTTCTATCTAGTATTAGTCATTAAGATCTTGTGTGATCAAGGACATGTACCTATTTTTAAAATCTTGTAATGCACTATTTCTTTTCCTATGTGTGATGTACTATGCTCCAATGCCCACTTACTGTTTGTCTTTAATTTATCACTTTTTGTTTATCACACACCTGTGAGGCACCCCACCATAAGGTGTGTGCATATGTGAGAAGCGTTTTGTGAATTCTTTATTATTCTCATATGTACACACCTTATGAAAATCAACCTTTTATTCTCAATTGTGATATCTCAAATGGTTGTCATCAATCACCAAAAAGGGGGAGATTGTAGGTGCATCTAGGATATCCCTTGTGGGTTTTGGCTAATTGATGACGAACATATGAGATCCTAATGAAACTATTAAGATGATTGCAGGATAAACAAAGTGAACTGGCTCGGCACACACACAAAAAGGTGAAAATAGAGTGGTGCCCGAAAAAGAAGAAGTTAGTGGAATTTAGAGAACCAAAGTAGATAAAAATGTATAGGTTGTGTGTGAGAGAGACACATCCCAAGAGCTCATGACTTTGCGTAAGGGTAAGGGGTTTAAAAATCAACTAAAATCCACTGAAAACCGGACAAGTCCGTTAATGGACCGGACTAGTCCGTTTAACTTTCTGAAAGACGCAAACATAGTGCACCGGACTAGTCCGCCTTGTGAAACGGACTAGTCCGGTCAGCTCACTGGAATGCAACCGGACAAGTCCAGTTTTAGACCGGACTAGTCCGGTCATGTCTCTGTTGTCCTCTTTAGAGGACTACAGACTAGTCCATCCAAGCAACAGGACTAGTCTGCTAAAGTTTCTGAAAACCCATCTCACATAGCACCGGACAAGTCCGGTTTGTGGACCGGACTAGTCCGGTTAACCCACTGGAAGTAGGCCGGACAAGTCCGATCATATACCGGACTAGTCCAGTAGTAGGTTTAACAATGGTAACTTTTTGGGAAAGGCTATAAAAAGAGGTCCTTCGTCTTTTCCCTAAGTAGACACAACTCCTACTGTCAAAAACTGAAACCCTAGCGCCGCCACCTGTCCCAAGAGCCCAAAAACACATCTCCCCACACATCTAAGGTGCAAAAAGGTGAAGATCAATAAAATACTTGGATTTGGGATTGGGAGATCGTCGTTCCTTCGTTGTGAGCTCTTGGGGTTTGATCTCTCTACACTCATATTCTGCATTGTAATCTTTTTGAGTGTATTTCATCAACTTCTCATTGTAATTCTTGTGGGAGCCCTCAACGTGTGAGGTTGCCCCATAAAAATGGTGATTACACTTGATAGTGAAGTCAAGTCGGCCTGTGTGGTGACTTGAAGAGGGAAAGGGTTGGGAACCCGGCTCTGTGTGAGCTTCCTCAACGAGGACATAGATCTCTTGGTGAGATCGAACCTCGGTAAAAATTTGTGTCTTTTGTCTCTCATTTGTTTTACATCTTGACACATTAGATCACTAGTTTGCTAGTCATCGTTTGAATTTCTTACAAGTTTGCACGTGCATCCATACAATAAATTTAAGTTATAAAAACTGTTGTTCTTATTCCGCTGCTATAAGATAAAATTTGTGAGACACACTTAATCAACTCAAATAATTCAGCACACCGGACTAGTCCGCCCACACCACCGGACTAGTCCGGTCAGTCAAGTTTCTGACAACTTTATTAAGTGTGCAGGAATTCTTTAAAGGCCTATTCACCCCCCTCTAGGCCACATTCACAGAGTTTCCTCGGACTCGCCGGATATTATCGGAGGTTCATTCCAAACTTCTCGAAGATTGCCAAGCCAATGACAGAGCTTCTGAAAAAGGCTACCAAATATGTTTGGAGTCCAACATGTGAAGCAGCACTCAAGGCTTTAGTCAATCACCTGACATCAGCACCGGTTTTGGCGCAGCCAGACACAACAAAACCGTTCGATGTGTACTGCGATGCATCCGGCATTGGGCTCGGATGTGTGCTGATGCAAGACCAAAGAGTGGTCGTGTATGGATAGCGGCAGCTTAGAAACCATGAGCAAAACTATCCAACTCACGATTTGGAGCTCGCTGCCGTGGTACTCGCACTCAAAATGTGGAGGCACTACCTAGCCGGTAACCTCGTACATTTATATACCGACCACAAAAGCCTCAAGTACATATTCACTCAAAAGGAGCTGAACATGAGGCAACGAAGATGGTTAGAACTGATAAAGGATTACGAAATAGAGATCCATTATCATCCGGGAAGGCAAACGTAGTGGCAGATGCGCTGAGCCGCAAGTCACACGTCAATAATCTGACCATCACACCGTTGGAAGAGAGCGAACCACCACTACATGTGATTCCACACGGAGCTCTCTACAACCTTGTGTTGATCCCCACCATCCGTGAAGAGATAGCGGCAGCCCAGAAGAACGACAAGGGCATATCACATTTGCGGAGACGGGTAGACAGTGGGGAGCTGAAATGTTTCCGGAAGGACGGAGACGGCTTCCTATGGTTCAAGGACCGGATCGTCGTACCCCGTAACCCAGAATTACGGAAGAAAATATTTGATGAGGCTCACTTATCAAAGTTTTCTATTCACCCCGGCAGCAACAATATGTATCAAGAACTCAGAAGCAAGTTTTGGTGGACACGGATGAAGCGAGAGACTGCAAAATACGTGTCCGAGTGTGATACATGTCGAAGGGTGAAGGCAGACCACATGCGGAAACCGGGACTGCTGCAACCACTGGGCATTCCTGCCTGGAAGTGGGAGGATGTGAGCATGGACTTCGTCGTCGGTTTACCCACCACCTTGCAGAAACATGATTCTGTGTGGGTGATCGTCGATCGGCTCACCAAATTTGCCATTTCATCCCAGTGAACACCAACTACAACGCCAAGAAGTATGCTGAACTGTACATCTCACGGATCCTATGCTTGTACGGCGTACCCCATACTATCATATCGGATCGGGGCACTTTATTTGTGTCCCGTTTTTGGGAGCAGCTGCACGCTGCCTTGGGGACGAAACTGATCCGTAGTTCAGCCTACCACCCGTAGACGGATGGGCAAACGGAGCGGGTAAATCAGATCCTAGAAGACATGCTACGAGCTTGTGCTATCAACTACGGCAAGAATTGGAATGATCACTTGCCGTTAGCCGAGTTCTCGTACAATAATGGGTACCAAGCCAGCATCAAGATGGCACCTTACGAGGCGCTATACGGTAGGAAGTGCCGCACACCTTTCAACTGGTGTGAGTCTGGCGAAAGGGTTACCTTCGGGATTGACCTTGTCAACAACGCGGAAGAAAGGGTTCGACTAATTCAGGCAAACCTAAAAGCCGCTCAATCCCGTCAGAAACAGTATGCGGACCGGAGAAGGTGCCCGTTACAATTCGAAGTTGGAGATCACGTATACCTACAGGTGTCTCCAATGAAGGGCGTAAACAGATATAGGGTGAGAGGAAAGTTGGCACCCCGATTCATCGGTCCATTCCAGATTACCGAAAGATGTGGATCAGTGGCATACCGGCTGAAATTACCAGAAGCACTTTCCGGTGTGCACGACGTCTTTCACATTTCCCAGCTGAGCAAGTGTCTCAAGCTATCAACTACCGTTCAGCTGGAAGACATTGAAGAACTGCAACCGGATCTCACCTATCGGGAGGAACCGGTGCAGATTATTGATGAAAAGGCCCGAACCACACGCAACCGTACGTTGTGGTTCTACAAGATTCTATGGTGTAATCACTCCATGGATGAAGCGACATAATAAGAGCGAAGAATTTCTTCGCGCTAACTACCCGACTTTTCACGTCGCATATCCGGTAATTTTCCACCGTCCTCTCTCTCATTTTCACCTTATAATCTCGGGACGAGATTCTTTTAAGGGGGGAGGAATGTAAGGGCCTCAGTTTTGGCACACATTTGAAGTATTCATTACCACACCACACACCTCATTTGAGGAAAGATGATGAACACAAATGAAGAGCAAGTAACCACCATCAACATGCTCATTAGAGAACAAACTCACATATTGCAAAAGTGGTATTTCCCACATGTGATATAGGTGGGCTGGACATATGAAAACTCCTACACATTGCTAAGGATGTCCATGCCAAGTTTCACCCAAATTCAAAACCTTTTTGAGGTCATTTTGGGTATAGACAGAAAGAGGGCAGTTTGAAACCACATTCAAATTCAAACTGTTTTTATCCCATGAGTTTAAAAGTGGGAGGCATATTCTTATTCAGCACATTTTTGTGAGCTCACACACCAATTTTCACTCCATTTGGAGATGATCTTGACATGAGCTAAGTGGGACAAATTCAAACTTTATTTGAATTCAAAACTGAACCTGTGCTGAAATTCACTCAAACCAAACCCAATTTGAATTCTATTCAATTCAATTGGCTCAGGGGTGAATAATTTGAATCACCAGGGGTATTATGGGGCTCACTGTTTACAACAGTGATTAGGAGTAAATTTCAGAAGTTAAAACCCCGGGTGGGACCCACGTGTCATAGAGGGAAGAAGGAGAAACTTGCACCCAAAGTCAGAGTCTCGGTGGGAAATTCCACCGAGCAGCTGTCGGCCGTGCCACCGAGCAGCTACCGGCGCCACCAGCTGCTTCCCTCTCCGTACGCTGGCGCCCAGGGCGGCTGGCTCGCGCCCCCACGCGACCGGCACCGCCTCAGCCGAGCAGGAGTCAGCCGGCTTTATCTTCTCGCGGGCAAACCCGAGCAGCGGCATTGTTTCTCGCCGCAGCTCTCTTCTCAATCGGGAAAACCAGCAAAACCATCTCCTCCTTCGTCCCTGAGCTGCAAGACAGGCACTTGAGGTCGCACTCCACCTCCCCAACGCCAGAAACCCCGAGCTCCGACCTCCTTTGCCTGAAAACGATCGCCACCGCGGCGACCTAGCCTCAGCCGAGAGTCAGGCGCCCGTTGGCAGCGTTCCACAGGCGTTTTCACGGTCCAGCGAGAGAGGCAACAGGAGCGCGCGACCACCGTGCTTCTCTCCTCCAAGTTTGGAAGCCAACCGTGAAGAATCCACAGAGAATTTCCAGTTTTTGCTTCTGCGACCGTAAACCGAGCTTCCGGTACGGTTTCTTTAAATTCTCGCTCTATGATCTTTCGGAGGTTATCAAATCTTGCACATAGACGCTGCACTAGCCGGCGATCAATTTCTTTTCTGCATCTGTGGCGTGAAACTGGCTAGGAGTGACAAATTTCTAGCTCGATCGAGGACGGTCATAGCGGGCACGATCGGTCACACGGTGCCGACCGACTTGCCGCCGTCCCTGAATCCTTTTGACACCTTGTCAAGCTTCCTAGAGGTACACTGATGCTGTAGGGTCGTTTGTTCGAGGTGTTGGCAGATTTAGAAACCACGGTCGACGGTGCCGAACCTCAACCGAGGCCGCGGCACGTCGCCGAGCTATTTCAGGTCACCCCCAGCCCGACCTGACACCACCGATGTGTTCCTCGACGTCGACAACCCCCTGGCGGCGAGTTTCAAACCATGGGAGGTCCGGCAGCGGTGAGCCGGCGAGCCCCGAGTCTGCTCCGGCAAGGTCGGCGGCGTGGGCGCGAGAGAACGGCGGGAGGAAGACGAAGCCGGCTGGCCCACGTGTCAGCGGCTGAAGAATTTAAATCAGGATCGGGTGTGGCCGGGGATCGGCTGTGCTGGCGCGCAAATACCCTGTGAGCTCCGGTGTGCCGGACACCTCCGCGCTCGACACGTGTCCCCGCGGGCCGAGAGTTTAAACTTTTCCCCAATTTTCAGAATTCTTCCAAACTTCAAATCCTCATAACTTTGGCTAGAGAGCTCCAAATCGAGTGAACCAAATTTTACTGGATTCAGCTTTCTGAGCACTTTCCAGCAAATCAAGTTTCACTTCATGAAAACCCTTGTTTCTCCATAATTAATTCCTCAAAATTTAAACTGTTAGGAATTTTAATTGGAGAATCCTGGGGAGGAAAATCCTGAAATCTTGCTGGGATGTCCACCAAAATATCCCTGAACTACCATAAAAATTTCAGACCGATTGGAGCTCATTTAATCCACCTAATGGTGTGATTAGTGAAACTGTTCCAGAGAAAGTAGAACCCTCTGAAAATCTAGTTTTCAGAAAGTCATAGTTTGTTTCATGAAAATCCTTAGAACACCCTAAAAGCATTCAATTAAGGTCAAGTACATAATTAATTGTGGAGGGCTCAAATGAGCTTTGCTGCAACTAAAACTTGACCAAGTCTCTATTTAGGTTGTAACCAAGCCACAGTAAAAGTTTCACAGTCATAGAGTTTGTCTAGTGGGACTTATAAGCTTCACAAGTTTCAAACTTAATACAAACACATTAAATTGATACATATGTTTCTTCTAACATGTAGTCGCTAAGGTCGAGGAGGAACCCGAAGTCCTAGACTTTGTTACTCCGTAAGAACAGCTAGCCTACAACCAAGAGCAGCAAGGCAAGCTCCGGTTTGCATTAACCTTTTACAAGTTTTTATTGTTTTGAGCACATACTTGATTACTTTATTCTTTGCATTAGAGTCTTGTTTGGAAATCCAACTGCATAGCCAAGAAAACCACGGGTTGGGTTTAGGATTGCAAACCTGGTTAGCTACTGCAATGATAAGGTAGAGTAGGATTCGGTACAAGTCGAGTAGTTGGAACTACTCGCGAGCATAGGCTAGAGGCACTCGACTCGGGTAGTGATAGCACATGAAACACATGGCAAGAAAATGAGACCAAGCGGAGGGTAAGGGCAGCAGGACTTTGGGGCCTGTGTGTTGTAGCTCCGCTTGTGTTGATTGAGGACCGAGCCGTGTGCGGGCCTGTTGAACAAGCTAGAACAGTACTGAAGACCTACCGGCTATATGGGAACCGGGAAACTGATGTAACTCGGATAGCTGGGTATTGAGGCATTGCCCGTCGTTCAGAGGGTAGGTTGAGAGCTTGAGGTGTAAATCGGCTGGCGGCACTGAGATGCGCGTGCAGAGACCTCTTGCTCGGGACGATGGGACCGGTTCAATATTTGGCTGACGGGTGAAAGGTAGTTGCATACGGCGTCAGTGATGGTTGTTGTAGGCAACATCGAGTACGGGTGTACGTAACGGGTTGTTCGGGTAACCCTGCAGGTGTAAATCGATTATAATCGCTGTCCCTCGCGGTCAGTGAGTACCACTTGTTCACTGTACCGTGACATAGAAAGAACAGGCTAGTTACATGTTAAAATGTTGCTGATTGAAAGATGGACTTGATTGCTAATGATTTGCTGTAGTTTAGAGCTAACTAATGTTCATTTCAACTTTGGGCAAAGTACATGAGAGAAATGCGTTTCTTGTTTGATTGTGGCTCTCTCATGTGCCTTAGCGTGAGGTTCTCCACAAACTGCTACTAAAACTTGAAGGTAAGGTTCTACTAATTAGGCGAGTCCTTGGAAATGATTTTTTTTACCTCATGTAACCCAGCACCCCTCATGTAGAAGTTCCATGTTTAGGTGAGACGGGTCAGACTTGCTGAGCCTTCGTGCTCAATGCTTGTGTTTGAAGCTTTTGCAGGGTTCTATGAGGAAGGGACTCCCGAAGAGGAGACGGAACCCCAGGAGGGGAACCCCGTCGAGTGGGAGTCGTGCACGCCGCAGAGTTAGTGTATGTGTGTGTGCTAGCAAGGACACGTTCAAGGGCAGAACGTGCACTTGATGCTTAGTCTGCGCCCATGAGTGTAGACTGAACTTATTTTGATGTAAACATGTTCATAAAATTGTTTATGTAATAAAATTTCGCTTCCGCTTTGTACCTTTGACGTGTGTTATCCGGTGCTGTGCAACGCAGTACCCCTCAGCGTGATCCTGGCTCGACAGGACCCAATGGGGTCGTGTCAATCGCCTCATCCTCGGACCCTTCCTCATAACTCTCACCTGCACATAGCTCAAATATTGCAACCGTGAGCACGATGGCTCAGCAAGGCTTAACCGACACCCTAGTCATGGAACTCTACATGCTGGGATGTGTAAGATAGGAAAGGACTTTGCAACAACGACACACTTATAAGTTGATCCTTACTTTCAGTTTTATAGAAACAGATTCGTTGGCCTTAGGCAGCCCTATCATCGGAAGTCCACAATCAAACAAGAAACGCTTTCCTCCTATGTGGTGATGCCCAAAGTGGAATATAAACTTAATTAGCTCTATAACTAGAGCATACAAGGTTTCAAGACATTAATAGTTCAATACAGCATATTCAGTTGGCTTATTTTACTTGTTACTACGTCACAGCGCAGTGAACAAGCAGGTACTCAAATAACCATGAGGGACGGTGATTGCAATCTGGAGACATCCGGATAACACGTCACATACACCCACTTTCAGAAGTGTGGTTCTTCACACCTTCCTACTCTGTTGTATGCAACAACCTTTCAAAGGCAACCCAAATGCCGAACCGGTCCATCCGTAACGGGCAGGAGGTCCCCGCGTGGAGCGTGTTTGTGCCCACCGGCAGATTTACATCTTGCTACCCTCAACCCACTCCTATAAAACAGTTGGGTAAGCCTTGACACCCAGGTTAACCAATTACATCGGTTTCCTGGTCCCCATATGCCAGTATGCATCCGGTATTGTTCGATACTTGTCCAGCAAGGCCGCACACGGCTCGGTCCTCAATCGACACCAACAGGGTTACGCACGTGAGACCTCCGCTCACTGCATCCTATCCCCCCGGCTGGGTCTCAGTTTCACAACTTAAGCCATTCTCTACCTCTTCTCATCCCGTGTGATAAATACCTATCTCGCGAGTAGATTCCAACCACTCGACTTCTACCGAGATCCTAACAACATTAGCAAGACATTCTCTACTCGTCGAGTTTGTAAACTACCCAACCCTCCATAGGATTTAAAAGGTTATGCATGTGGGGTTTCAATCACCCTAACTCTAATGCAAGCATTCACCCTAAACATAAGTGATACAAATAAAGAATTTACAAAAGTACCTAAATGCAAACCGGGGCTTGCCTGGTTGCAATTTAAATGGAAAGTTATCTTCAGGTGGCAGGACATCCAAGGGCTCCAGCATATCCTCAACTTCGGTCACTATATGAGATGTAGCAAAATATATGTATAAGTGTTAATGAAATATAAGAATTAACTTCTATTCATAGCTACTTATATTTAGGACCCTTAATTGGCTTTGGGATTTTTCCAGTGGATACTAGACTCTCTAAGGATGATCTGACCAAAATTTGGAGAAACTTCATTGCACCTTGTGGTCTCCAAAATTCCAACAAGCACAAGGCTTCTCCGAATTTTGAGCCCAACTCAGAAGTTTTAACATGGCTAACAGTGGAAGATCTAATTAGGGTAAGTCGCCATGGTTCTAACAATTTTTTTTCACTATTTTTGGAGCTACCAACAGAGAGATATGGATTTTGGAAATTGATAAGAATGCTGAAATTGCTTCTGTTTATTTTCCCATTTTTCAGAGACATAAAGGATTGACACCACATTTGGTCAAGCAAATGAGGTCCAATGCCTCTTAATTTTTTACTGGAGCTCAATGATTGTAGGAAGAATGTCCTACCCAAATTTGGGAATTTTCCAATAAACAGAACTCCTGTTAAAATTCCTATAATATTTTCTTTAATTGAATTAATGAGCCAAATACAGAGATTTTCATAACCATTGGGCTGTACCCGTGGGTAGTATTCTCTGAGAGGAATCCAACAAAATTTGTTTGACAATTTTTGGACCTTCCTACACAAAGTTATGGCTCTTCAAAGTTTGAACTGGAATAGGAAAATCTGGAAAAGTTTAAACTCTGCAGCGGGCCCCACATGTCAGCACCCTCTTCTACCTCACACCACAAAGAGAAACCCGCGGAGTTCTCCGGCGAGGGTGGCGGGAAATGTAACACCCTCAAATTCATTTCCATGCATTGCATACATTTTTCATGTAGAGAAACATTATAAAAGATGTAGAAATGGAGAAACAACTATAGAAATGGAGAAAGAACCATAGAAATGGAGGAAGGAACCATAGAAATGGAGAAAGAACCATAGAAATGGAGGAAGGAACCATAGAAATGGAGGAAAAACCACAGAAATGGAGAAGGGAATATAGAAATGGAGAATGGGGCATAAAAATGGAGAATGGGGCATAGAAATGGAGAAGGGCAATGTAGAAATGGACAATGGGACATAGAAATGAAGAGGGGAATGTAGAAATGGATAGGGGAATGTAGAAATGGAGAATGGGACATAGAAATGTCGAGGGGAATGTAGAAATGGAGAAAGTGACATAGAAATGGTGAGGAATGGGAAAAAGATAGCTGAAATAAGCCATTCCCAAATTTCCCCCAAAATTTCCAAATTTTCACAAAATGGGAATTTCCCCCACATTTAGGGGGATAAAATCCTCAAGGCTGCCACACCTAACTGAAAAGATAAGTTTGTTTTGATCCAAAATTGAGTTGGACTCTTATTTGAGCTCCAATTGGAGTAGGACTCCTCTTTTTCCCCTTATAAATATAACTCCCACCCCCTTGGCCGACCCCTCTCTATTTTGGACGTCCTCCCCCTTCTGCCAAGTTGCCAAGTTCCCCCCTTGCCGGAATTTGGCCGCTGTCAAGCCCCGTCGAGCCCCGTCGTCGCCCGAGAAGAAGCCTGACGATCTGTCCTACCAAAATTTTCCATAGAAAAAATCCCCACTGCTGCCATTGCTTGGAGGAAGGACTTGCCACCAGAAGGAAGTGAGGTAATTCCCCATTACCCATCTTACGATGTCGCCGCTGTTTCTACGCATCCGTTTTCTTTGCCCCCTTTGAACAGAAACTTTTTACGTGTGGACAGATCGCGTTTTGATCGGTTTTTGACAGTGGAATTGATCTAGATCTTGAGTCAAGATCATCACCACGTCCACACTTCATCCCAGCACCCTTTTTCATCAGAAAACCCCATGAAAGCCCATTAAAACATACAAGAACACATACAAACTGGTTTAATAAAACGGCACCATAGGATTTGCATTCATCTACCCCATTGCACCTTGAGTAAAGTTTGTGCATGATGATTGATTGCTGTAAATTTTGTATGTGCGTGATCGTGAGTAGGAGGACAAGCTCAAGAGACCATCTACGAGGAACTACAGCACCAAGATTTTGATATGTTTGAGCAACACGAACCACAAGAGCAAGGCAAGTGCCCCTTGACCATGTTGATCCCATGTTTCGAAACTATTTTGTTTGCGAAAACTCGTACGCTTGAGTCAACTTGATTGGACACCCTTTTATAGGAGTTTACTAGTTTTATTAACCATCCTTATCACCGGGAATGTTGATGAGTTGGGAATGGTTGTTTTTCCTTTTTGATTTGCTTAATCTACGGGATACGGGAAGCTGAATTAAAACGTGGTTAGCTACTGCACTCATATGAATAATGATGATGAGAACTTGATGATGATAATGAGCATGTAATCAGGGGAGATCTAGGCAAGCTTGGTTCGTGAATTTCGCTGGATGAGATGGTGGAACTTGCCGTAGATCTAAGGACCGGTTCATGCGAGAATATGCCAGGAAAACAGTGCCACCACAAGGCCAAATATGGGTGCGGCTTAGCAGATTAATTAGGTGTGTTTCTAGCTTGTTATGGACCGTGGATGGCGCGGAGAATGGGAGTAGAGAGAGGACTGCCCTGGGAACTGCATGGCACAAGAGGGGGCCCGTGGGTGGGAGAATGGTGATTCGAGCCTGCCGGTGAAATCTCAGTGAGTCCATACATCTAGTAGCCCCTTTGTAAAGGCTATTTTGTGATCTCTTGACCATACAACGACGGTTGTGTACTGGTATAATCGAGGTTCTGCAGTCGTCGACGGGTGACGAAATCACGAACTTGTCGGTAAAGTGGTGCCACCTCTGCAGAGTGTAAAACTATCATGATAGCCATGCTTCCGGTCACAAGCACCTGGCCAACTTCCATGATTAGAAGGGAAAACTTGGGATGGTTATTCGGTATGGTTGTGGTATGGTAATTGGGATTGGTTTTGGGACTGTTTTGAGTCATGAAAATGAGTTTGGCTTCGGTTATGCGAATATGATATGGTTATGAATATTCATGAGGATGAGATGAACTTGAGAAAGATTATTGGCTGAATGAGACTTGATAAGTGGTGAATTATGATGAGAAAATGTTGCTGAATTACTTGGTCATGTTGGGATAAATTTCACTTAGAAATAGATGCTGTTTTTATCATGTTTGTGAAATAAAATTTGCTTGTTGCAATGAGCCATTTTATTCCATACCTTGTTGTAAGCTACATGTCATACTTTTTCCGCACTTGCTGAGTACGACATGTACTCACCCTTACATTATCACATAAACATCAGCAACAGGAGAAGAGTACTTCGAGGACCATGTGGAGTACTAGGCGTGCGAACTACCGTCAACATGCCTGTGGAGTTGAAGATGGAGCCTGCTGCTCTTTAGTTGTTTCCGCTGTCGTTTAGAGACTTCCGCTGCAAGAATAAGATAAACAATCATGAGTGAGACAATTAGTCAATGTATTAAAGTACTTAAACACAATTTATTCATGGTTATATTCTGAATTCAGTTTGTGGATTACATGTGTATGTGTGATGAACATCCTGGGCACACATATGCATTAACTTGGTTTTGTTTTCAGAACCGGGTGCCACAGATTGGTATCAGAGCCACGTTGACCGTAGGATGCAAGCCTAGGTAGAATGGACACTCTAAAACACATAGGAACCCCCCTCTAAACTGCTATTTTCGAAAATTGATTGTTGCTGCACTTTTCTTGTCAATTCAGCCACCCAAAGTGCTATTTTCAGCCCCCTCTATTCTCTTCTTTTGGACAACAACACTTTTGCTTTCTTTCTTCATAACTTCTGAAGTTTTATAATTATTTCCTTCTTCTCTAAACACTCTCATGTCTTACCTAGAGATGCCAGTCACTAGGAGCACATCACGCATGAGAACTCGTCCACCACCACTTGGGAGTGCACTTAACCCCATTGAGGTGTCCGATGGACCATATTTGGAGGAAGTGAAGACGGAACCTCATGATGAAGATGAAGTCAATAGCTCTATGCATGAGGAAGAGGATCCGGAAGAGCTGGAACCATTCGAAGACGATATGGAGGATGACCCACAAGAACAGCATTGGTACGCACCTCAGGAAGAGTTTCACGCGGGCTTACACCCCGTGGAGTCTCATGAATATATGACGGGAGAAGATGAACCCGAGGAGGAGCCACACCCCTTGCTGAGACCAATAATGAAGGTGATGAATGAGCCAACCATTCAGTTCAAGAATTTTGGTCCGATGGAATGCAAGGAGGACACACATCCTATGAGCTCAAAGAATTTCTGGATTGCTGCAGCTTATACCCAAAGTATCTCCTCAGAAAGTACCTCGTCGCGGACATGAAGAGTGGAAGGCTGATGTAACCATCCTATCTAACGGTAGGGTTGTCACTCGGCACTTCACACCCACATGGAGAGCTACAAGGGCAGAAGCTATCGGTGATGCTGCATGGGAAGCACTCACCGGACTGTGCTACGCCTTCCGTGAACAGCTTGAGGACACAACTTTTGAGCTGCACCTGTATCGGAAGAGTGGTACAAGGGAGATCATTGGACACCATGTAACAGCTCTTTCCAACCCACAAGCTGCTGATAAGTCTCAGAGGTTGCTCGTGGAGTTAGGAAACTGATATGCAAGCGCAAAAGAAGAGATCCGTTACCTCCGCACGAAGCTGTATTTGCTGAAAAAACAGGAGGAGACTCGTGCCAACGGGGGAGCAAATGAAGCACCAGCGTCATCTATCCCTACATGGACAGCCGACTCACCATGGCGTGCGCCCATGTATGGACCACCTCCATCACACGGCGAGAGCAGCACCGGCTCTCACGATTAAGTTTAGGTTTCCATTGAATAAAGCTGTAATAGGAACGTTAAGATCGTTGTAGCTTGAATAAGAATGGTGTGCTGAACTTTTGTGATGATTGCTTGTGTTTTTGTGCTGATGTGAGTTGTGGGACGCTTCAGCAAATGGCCACATTCACACATAGTATAGAGATGTGAGATGCTTCGGCACTTGTTCACATCATCATATAGCTGAAATTGATAAAAGAAGTTGCTTAGTTCATACACCTTGATGCATAAAGTTGGGAAGTCAAATCTGAATTCTATCTCATATAGTGTCCGAAAGTAAGCCTTAAAATAAGGGGGGTAGACTTTCTTGCCAACATTATTGTCTTGGATTCCCACGGGATTGACATAATACTTGGAATGGATTGGTTAAGCAAGCACAAAAGAGTGATTCAATGTGCTCAGAGGATCGTGCAGTTGACGAGTGAGCACCGCACTCGTATTGAGTTCGAGGCAGAACAACCGGCAACCGAGAAGGCAGTGATGAACCACGTCGAAGAAGCGACATTGGAAAGCATTCCGGTGGTTCAACAATATTCAGATGTGTTCCTGGAGGAACATCCAGGTAGGCCACCTGATCGGGACATTGAATTTGCCATTGATTTTGTACCCGGAACTGCACCTATAGAGAAGAGGCTGTATAGGATGCCTGCTAATGAACTAGTTGAGCTAAAGAAGCAAATTCAGGAGCAGCTAGAAAAGGGTTTTATACGCCCAAGCTCGTCACCATGGGGAGCCCCCGTGCTCTTCGTAGACAATAAGGATGGGACCCAAAGGATGTGTGTGGATTATAGGTCTCTCAATGAGGTGACGATAAAGAATGAATACCCGCTGCCCCGTATAGAGGACCTGTTTGACAAAATAAAAGGTGCCCGAATTTTCTGCAAGATTGATCTTCGGTCAGGATACTTCCAGCTGAAGATTAAGCCCTCCGACATACCCCAAACTGCATTTTGAGCACGGTATGGTTCGTATGAATATACCGTTATGTCTTTTGGGTTAAAGAATGCACCCGCATACTTTTTATACCTCATGAATAAGGTCTTCATGGAGTACTTGGACAAGTTCGTCGTGGTTTTCATTGACGATATCATGGTGTATTCGAAAAGCGAAGAAGAACATGAGGAATACTTGAGATTTACATTGCAGAAACTGCGAGAGCATCAATTGTATACTAAGTTCAGCAAGTGTCAATTTTGGCTAAAGGATATATAATTCCTAGGCCACATCATATCCGAAGGAAGAGTATCGGTTGATTCCGGAAAAGTGGGAGATGTTTTGAAGTGGAATCAACCGCAAAATGTAAGAGATATTTGGAGTTTTCTTGGGATCGCTGGATACTACCGTCGGTTCATCAAGGATTTCTCCAAAATAGCGAAGCCTATGACTGAATTGCTAATGAAGGGAAAAGCATTTCAGTGGACACCAGTGTGCCAAGAAAGATTTGAGGAGCTCAAGAAAAGACTAACCACAGCGCCGGTTTTGGCATTGCCGGACGTGGGCAAAAGCTTCGACATATATTGTGAACATCAAGTAATAGGCTTCGATGTGTGCTCTTGCAAGAAGGACAAGTGGTAGCCTATGCGTCAAGACAACTAAAGAAACACGAGCAGAATTACCCCACACATGACTTGGAACTTGCAGCCGTGGTACATGCCTTAAATATTTGGAGGCATTATATCCTTGGCCACCGATGTGAGATCTATACGGATCACAAAAGCCTCAAGTATATATTCATGCAAATGGATCTGAATTTGAGGCAACGTCAATGGTTGGAACTCATCAAGGATTATGATGCTGGAATCAACTATCACACCGGAAAGGCCAATGTTGTAGCTGATGCATTGAGCAGAAAGGGGGCATGTCACCATCTCACGGTTCGGGAGCTGCCGCTCGAGCTGCGCAAGGAGTTCGAACGGTTACATCTCGGGTTCTTGAACGAGATGGAAGTGATAGAACTCAACTCTTCGCTGGAACAAGAGATACGAGATGGCCAAGCAACGGATGAGGAAATTAAGGAAATCAAGGAAAGAATCCGAAAAGGCATAGAAAAGGATTTCAAGGAAGACGAGAAAGGCACACTTTTGTTAGGGAAAAGGATTTATGTGCCTAACGTGAAGCACATCTGTGACACGATATTAAAGGAGGCACATGACTCACCTTATTCCATACATCCTGGCTGTACAAAGATGTACAAGGACCTGAAAACTTGCTATTGGTGGGATGGTATGAAAAGGGAAATAGCCGAATATGTTGCCTTATGCGATACGTGCCAACGGGTGAAGGCCGAACATCAAAAACCCACTGGATTGTTGCAGCCACTGAAAGTACCCGAGTGGAAGTGGGAAGACATCAGCATGGATTTCATCGTCGGATTGCCACGTACTCAATCGGGTTACGACTCCATTTGGGTTATTGTGGACCGATTGATGAAAACAGCCCATTTCCCCCCTGTTAGAACCACGTACCGCGTCGCAGAACTAGCCGAGCTGTATATGGAGAAAATCGTGTGTCGCCATGGAGTTCCGAAGAGGATAGTGTCAGATCAGGGTACTCAATTTACCTCTATGTTCTGGAAGAAGCTGCATGAATCTATGGGTACACGACTGAATTTCAGCTCCGCTTATCACCCGTAAACCGACGGCAAACTGAGAGGACAAATCAAATTTTGGAAGGCATGTTGAGAGCTTGCGCCTTGAAACATGGGCGTAGTTGGGATAGGAGCTTTCCATATGCTGAATTCTTGTACAACATATGTCACCCTCATTTTCGATTTCTGCATATATTCATGTTTCATAAACATTTTTATAAGATTGAAATAGAGAAGAATCAAAGATAACCAAAAGGAGCCAATTCCAGTTCGCCTAGAGCGCCGTAGACATTTTCAGCGGGCCACTGGCCACGTGGCGTGTCCGGAGCTCATCCCTGCAAATGGGGAGAGGTCCGCCACTAAATTGACTACGTGGCAGGCTGGGGGCTCATCCCCGCAAAAGGGGGAGAGATCCGACACCCGTGGGACACGTGTTACCCCCGGAGCTAGCCTCTGCGGAGAAGCGAGGCCAGTCCCACAGGACACGTGTTGGCTGCAGAGCTAGTCGCTGCGGAGAGAAGGGTTTAGTTACACGGGACACGTGGCACTCATGGAGCTCACCTCCAAAGAGAGGGAGGTCCGTAATTGACAGATGGCACACCCGGAGCCACCTCCGAAGGGAGGGGAGGTCCGCCACTAACACGTGGCGTGCGTGGAGCACATCTCTGAATAGAGAGGAGGTCCCAACCCGCCAGGATACGTGGCGCACACGGAGCCCGCCTCTGAGAAAGAGGGAGGTCTCGCTCGCTTGACACGTGGCACAACCGGAGCTCGTCTTTGCGGAAAATGGAGACCAGGCCCCCGATGGACATGTGGAGCTTCCGGAGCTCATCACCGCGTAAGGACGCGATTCTGAAGCGGTTTTTCTTCTGTATCCGTGGGAATCCCCGGTACTGAGGAAACAGACATGACTTCCACAATGTTACCAAATCTGCAAGAGATAAGTTGTTAAGATTCAAAAACAGTTTGAATGGGACTCTTATTCGAAGTCCAATCAGATAAGAACCCTTCGTTTCCCTCTTATAAATAGAACCCGAAACAAACCCCTTGGTCGTAACATCTTCTCTAAGCCGACAACTTGGAAGCCCTAGCCCTAAACTCGCCGAGTAAACCCTTTGTCGGAGTTCAGTCGCGGGAGATCGCCGGAAGAGAGCCCCAACGATCTGTCTTGCTAGGAGAAGGACCCCGAGACCAAGAAGAACGTAAGGTAGGTCTCCATTATCACCTCACGACATCATCACGATTTTTATTCGCATCTGTTTCTTCAATTCTTTCGAAACAGAAGCTTTTTTGTGGACAGATCACGTGTTGATCGGTTTGATCTAGATCTTAAGTCCAGATCATCGCCACGTCCACATTTGATCTATACACCTCTGTTCTTCATAAAAACCCCATACAAACATGCCAGAACATGCACAAAACAAAACTGCACCATAGGATTAACATGCATATGCATCATTGCATCTTAAAGTAGAGTTTGTGCATGATATTGACTGCTGTGAACCTTGTATATGCATGATCGAGAATAGAAGGACAAGCTCAGGGGGCTACCTACGACGGATTACAACAACAAGATTTTGAGCAACCGGAACCGCCAGAACAAGGCAAGTGCCCCTCGACCATATTGATCCTATGTTTTGGGAAACTATTTTGTTTTTGCGAAAAGGTGTGTCTGGTGAGTCAAACATGATGGTAAACCCTTTTATAGGAGTTTACTAGTTTTGGTTAAACCACCCTTGTCGCCAGGGAAGTTTATGAGTCGGATATGGTTTTTTTTGCTTTTATGCTTCACTGAGTCCATAGGATTGGGAAGCGAGATAGATGTGTCTAGCTAATTGCACTCATAATGATAATGAGAAACTGATGTTGTTAATGACCATGGATCAGAGGGAGATCTAGGCAAGCCTGGGTTTGTGAATGAGGTAGCCTGAGATGGTGGTTACTTGTCGTAAATCTAAGGACCGGTTCATGCGAGCACATGCCAGGATAACAGTGCCACCACAAGGCCAAGTATGGGTGCGGCTTAGCTGACTAATTAGGTAAGTTACCAGATTGTTATGGACCGTGGAAGGCGCGGGGAATGGGAGTCGAGTAAGGACTGTCTTGGGAAATGCATGGCACAAGAGGGGGCCCATGGGTGGGAGAATTGGAGATTCTAGCCTGCCGGTGAAACCTTAGTGAGTCCATACATCTAGTAGATCCTTTGCAAAGGCTATTTTGTGATCTCTTGACCATACACCAACGGTTTTTTACTGGTATAATGGAGGTTCTGCAGTCGCCGACGGGTGACGAAATCACAAACTTGTGGGTAAAGTGGTACAACCTCTGCAGAGTCTAAAACTATCATGATAGCCGAGCTTACGGTCACGAGCGCCTGGCCAACTTCCATGGTTAGTTGGGATGGTTATTGGTTATGGTTTTGGTTATGGTTTGTCTTTCGGGACTGTTGAGTACGGGTGATAAGATTTGGTTGCATGACTATTGACTCATGGCAACGAGATTGGTCTCGGCGTGAGACGGAATTGTTTATGAGATGAAATGGTAGCGAATATGAGATGGTATTCGTGAGATGGTAGCGAATACGAGAAGGTATTTGTGAGCAAGAATGAAGTTGATTAATGTCTGGTTGGGATATGGAAAGTGATGAACATAATGGAGGTATTATTGGTATTTTAATACATGTTAGGATTACGTTCACTTAAAGTTAAGTTGCTGTTTTATCATGGTTTTGATAAATAACTTTGTTTTCTGCAATGAGCCTTTTTATACCTACCTTGTTATGAGCTACATATCATATTTTCTCGCACTTGTTGAGTACATCATTGTACTCAAACTTGCATTATTATTTCATCATCAGCAACAGGAGAAGATTACTATGAAGACCAGGTGGAGCATTAGGCGTGTAATCTGTCCTCAACCTTGCCTGTGGGGATGGAGTAGAGATGGAGTCGCTGCTGCTGCTTAGATTGCTTCTGCACTAGTTAGAAGACTTCCTCTGCATAGAAATAAGATTTCCGCTGCAGGATTTGACTTCCGCTGCCAAGCTGAGTCCAAGACTCATGAAATCTTGTAATAAACTCTGTTATTCGTGGTTATATATATTCTGAAATTCAGTTTGTGGATGATGTGTATATGTGTGATGAACATCCTGGGCACACATATGCATCAGTTCTCGGTTCCGTGGTTTTTCCACGAAATTGAGGGCGTCACAAAACAACAGCTATCAAGCCAGCTTGAAGATGTCACCTTTCGAAGCATTGTATGGTAGATGGTGTAGAACGCCGCTGTTCTGGAATGAGACCGAGAAAGCCAAGTGTTTGGACCCGAAGTGCTGCAAGACGCCGAGAAGCAAGTCCAAACGATACGAGAAAACTTGAAGGCTGCTCAGTCACGACAAAAAGGTTATGCAAACAATAGGCGAAGGAGATTGACCTTCGAAGTGGGAGACTTCGTGTATCTTAAGGTATCGCCTATCCAAGGCCAACAACGGTTCAACATCAAAGGCAAGTTAGCACCTCGCTATACCGGGCCATTCAAGGTTTTGGGCAAGCGAGGAGAAGTAGCCTATCAACTAGAGCTGCCAATGCACCTCTCCAACGTACACGACGTGTTTCACGTATCCCAACTCAAGAAGTGCTTAAGAGTACCGAAAGAACAAGTACGAATGGATGAGATCGATCTTCAAGAGGATCTGACCTACGCGGAGCACCCCGTCAAAAATTTTGGACGTGAAGGAAAGGGTCACGAGGAACAAAGTCATGCGTTTGTGCAAGGTACAGTGGAGCCATCACACGGAAACCGAAACTACATGCGAGCATGAGGAAGACCTCAAGGTAGAATTCCCTCATCTATTCTCTACTCTATCGAATCTCGAGGGCGAGATTCAGTTTAAGGGGGGTAGGTTTGTAACACCCTCGAATTCATTTCCATGCATTGCATACATTTTTCATGTAGAGAAACATTATAAAAGATGTAGAAATGGAGAAAGAACTATAGGAATGGAGAAAGAACTATAGAAATGGAGAAAGAACCATGGAAATGGAGAAAAGAACCATAGAAATGGAGAAAGAACCATAGAAATGGAGAAAGAACCATAGGAATGAAGGAACCATAGAAATGGAGGAAAAACCACAGAAATGGAGAAGGGAATATAGAAATGGAAAATGGGGCATAGAAATTGAGAAGGGCAATGTAGAAATGGAGAATGGGACATAGAAATGGAGAGGGGAATGTAGAAACGGAGCAAGTGACATAGAAATGGTGAGGAATGGGAAAAAGATAGCTGAAATAAGCTATTCCCAAATTTCCCCCAAAATTTCTAAATTCCCCAATTCCACAAAAGGGGAATTTTCCCAACATTTGGGGGAATAAAATCCCCAAGGCTGCTGCACCTAACTGAAAAGATAAGTTTGTTGAGATCCAAAATTTAGTTGGACTCTTAATTGACCTCCAATTGGAGTAAGATTCCTCTTTTTCCCCTTATAAATATAACTCCCACCCCCTTGGCTGTAACACCCCAAAATCCTATCAAGAGGGGAATTTAAATATTTTTGGACGTGTTGCATGTGTTGCGAAAATTCAAATTCAAACTGGAATCCAAATTAAACTCAAAACAGAAATGAAAAAAAAAGAAAAAGAAAAACAACAAATCTTCCCGGCCCGTGGGCCGAAACCCACCAGCCGGCCCACCCAACTCCCGCGCCAGCCCGCTGCCGCGTGCCCGCGCCCCCTCTCGCAAACAGGCGGGACCCACCTGTCATCCCTAACCCCCGATCGTCCGAAACCCGGACTGTTTACCCCGCGCGCGCGCGATCTTAACCGACCGGATTTCCGCCAAATTCTGGTTCTGGAGGACTCCAGCTCGATCTAAACCACCCCGCCGCCCTCCCCCGTCTATAAAAACCCCGGCATCGTCCCATTTTTTCCCCACGATCCGCCGATTTTCCTCCCGGTGAGAACCCGAGCTTCTCCGGCGAATTCTGCTCGATCTACGCTCGGGAATTCTGATCTAACTCGCTGGTCTTGATCCACCGCCTCCGGGGAACCTCGCAGGTGCAGAAAACTCGGTGGTTTGCGGTTCAAACACAGCGCCGACGAGCCTCGCCGTGAATTCACCTCGGACCTCGTCGCCGATCGCTTTCCAGGACCTCCGAGCTCATGAAAACCCCCGAGGTGAGATCTCCGACCTCCCCTCCACCGATCTATGCTATAAAATCACAGTTTTAGGAAGAATTGACGAAGATCCGAAACTCTCCGGCGAGATCGCCGCCTCCCGCCGCCTTGCGCCGCCGGGCAGCGCCGCCCGCGCTTGATCAGAGAGACGTGGCCGCTTGTGCGCCGTCGATTTTAAATCGCACGGTAGACTTTAAATCCCCGCGTACCGGTTCGATGTTATAATCTCAGCGGTCTATTTTAAATCGGACGGTCCACGTCAGCCCCGCGTTATAAAGACTGGAATTCTTACGCGCTACCCCCTGGGTTCTCAGAAAATAAGAGCTAGCCCCGGAAACTTTTGATCTAGCCCCTGGAAGTTCAGAAAATCATGTAAATTCATTTAAAAATTAGTTTTGACCCCTGGACTTAATAAAAATTAGGAAAAATCCCTCTGTTATGTGTAGCTAGACCCCTGAAAATTCTTAAAATAATATTATAGACCCTGTAGTGGGGTGAGTTTACCTTTTTAACCCTATTTGATATTAAATTTAGGAAAATTGAATATGTGGTTAGTATTTAAAATTTAAAAGATGGGACAAACATATTGTCAATTCAAATTAAAAACTTTCCTAGTACTTGGAAAACCTTGGAGTGAGATAAAAATAGATTTTTGGCTGAAATGAATCTGTTTAATTGATTATTCACATTTATTAGTAATAGGGACACATTTTTAAGTAGAGAATAATTCTGAAAATTAGTAAAATAAATGTAAAAAAGTTTACATCAGAGGAAAAAATCAAAAATATATTATTAAATATTTTGGATCAGAACCTATTCTGTTTAGATGATGTGTCTTACTATTTTCATAATAAAGTTCACATTTAGGCATAGGAAATAAATCTGAAAATATAGCAAGCTTGGTATGAATAACTAGAAAATGATAACAGTGCCACCACAAGGCCAAGTATGGGTGCGGCTTAGCTGACTAATTAGGTAAGTTACCAGATTGTTATGGACCGTGGAAGGCGCGGGGAATGGGAGTCGAGTAAGGACTGTCTTGGGAAATGCATGGCACAAGAGGGGGCCCATGGGTGGGAGAATTGGAGATTCTAGCCTGCCGGTGAAACCTTAGTGAGTCCATACATCTAGTAGATCCTTTGCAAAGGCTATTTTGTGATCTCTTGACCATACACCAACGGTTTTTTACTGGTATAATGGAGGTTCTGCAGTCGCCGACGGGTGACGAAATCACAAACTTGTGGGTAAAGTGGTACAACCTCTGCAGAGTCTAAAACTATCATGATAGCCGAGCTTACGGTCACGAGCGCCTGGCCAACTTCCATGGTTAGTTGGGATGGTTATTGGTTATGGTTTTGGTTATGGTTTGTCTTTCGGGACTGTTGAGTACGGGTGATAAGATTTGGTTGCATGACTATTGACTCATGGCAACGAGATTGGTCTCGGCGTGAGACGGAATTGTTTATGAGATGAAATGGTAGCGAATATGAGATGGTATTCGTGAGATGGTAGCGAATACGAGAAGGTATTTGTGAGCAAGAATGAAGTTGATTAATGTCTGGTTGGGATATGGAAAGTGATGAACATAATGGAGGTATTATTGGTATTTTAATACATGTTAGGATTACGTTCACTTAAAGTTAAGTTGCTGTTTTATCATGGTTTTGATAAATAACTTTGTTTTCTGCAATGAGCCTTTTTATACCTACCTTGTTATGAGCTACATATCATATTTTCTCGCACTTGTTGAGTACATCATTGTACTCAAACTTGCATTATTATTTCATCATCAGCAACAGGAGAAGATTACTATGAAGACCAGGTGGAGCATTAGGCGTGTAATCTGTCCTCAACCTTGCCTGTGGGGATGGAGTAGAGATGGAGTCGCTGCTGCTGCTTAGATTGCTTCTGCACTAGTTAGAAGACTTCCTCTGCATAGAAATAAGATTTCCGCTGCAGGATTTGACTTCCGCTGCCAAGCTGAGTCCAAGACTCATGAAATCTTGTAATAAACTCTGTTATTCGTGGTTATATATATTCTGAAATTCAGTTTGTGGATGATGTGTATATGTGTGATGAACATCCTGGGCACACATATGCATCAGTTCTCGGTTCCGTGGTTTTTCCACGAAATTGAGGGCGTCACAAAACAACAGCTATCAAGCCAGCTTGAAGATGTCACCTTTCGAAGCATTGTATGGTAGATGGTGTAGAACGCCGCTGTTCTGGAATGAGACCGAGAAAGCCAAGTGTTTGGACCCGAAGTGCTGCAAGACGCCGAGAAGCAAGTCCAAACGATACGAGAAAACTTGAAGGCTGCTCAGTCACGACAAAAAGGTTATGCAAACAATAGGCGAAGGAGATTGACCTTCGAAGTGGGAGACTTCGTGTATCTTAAGGTATCGCCTATCCAAGGCCAACAACGGTTCAACATCAAAGGCAAGTTAGCACCTCGCTATACCGGGCCATTCAAGGTTTTGGGCAAGCGAGGAGAAGTAGCCTATCAACTAGAGCTGCCAATGCACCTCTCCAACGTACACGACGTGTTTCACGTATCCCAACTCAAGAAGTGCTTAAGAGTACCGAAAGAACAAGTACGAATGGATGAGATCGATCTTCAAGAGGATCTGACCTACGCGGAGCACCCCGTCAAAAATTTTGGACGTGAAGGAAAGGGTCACGAGGAACAAAGTCATGCGTTTGTGCAAGGTACAGTGGAGCCATCACACGGAAACCGAAACTACATGCGAGCATGAGGAAGACCTCAAGGTAGAATTCCCTCATCTATTCTCTACTCTATCGAATCTCGAGGGCGAGATTCAGTTTAAGGGGGGTAGGTTTGTAACACCCTCGAATTCATTTCCATGCATTGCATACATTTTTCATGTAGAGAAACATTATAAAAGATGTAGAAATGGAGAAAGAACTATAGGAATGGAGAAAGAACTATAGAAATGGAGAAAGAACCATGGAAATGGAGAAAAGAACCATAGAAATGGAGAAAGAACCATAGAAATGGAGAAAGAACCATAGGAATGAAGGAACCATAGAAATGGAGGAAAAACCACAGAAATGGAGAAGGGAATATAGAAATGGAAAATGGGGCATAGAAATTGAGAAGGGCAATGTAGAAATGGAGAATGGGACATAGAAATGGAGAGGGGAATGTAGAAACGGAGCAAGTGACATAGAAATGGTGAGGAATGGGAAAAAGATAGCTGAAATAAGCTATTCCCAAATTTCCCCCAAAATTTCTAAATTCCCCAATTCCACAAAAGGGGAATTTTCCCAACATTTGGGGGAATAAAATCCCCAAGGCTGCTGCACCTAACTGAAAAGATAAGTTTGTTGAGATCCAAAATTTAGTTGGACTCTTAATTGACCTCCAATTGGAGTAAGATTCCTCTTTTTCCCCTTATAAATATAACTCCCACCCCCTTGGCTGTAACACCCCAAAATCCTATCAAGAGGGGAATTTAAATATTTTTGGACGTGTTGCATGTGTTGCGAAAATTCAAATTCAAACTGGAATCCAAATTAAACTCAAAACAGAAATGAAAAAAAAAGAAAAAGAAAAACAACAAATCTTCCCGGCCCGTGGGCCGAAACCCACCAGCCGGCCCACCCAACTCCCGCGCCAGCCCGCTGCCGCGTGCCCGCGCCCCCTCTCGCAAACAGGCGGGACCCACCTGTCATCCCTAACCCCCGATCGTCCGAAACCCGGACTGTTTACCCCGCGCGCGCGCGATCTTAACCGACCGGATTTCCGCCAAATTCTGGTTCTGGAGGACTCCAGCTCGATCTAAACCACCCCGCCGCCCTCCCCCGTCTATAAAAACCCCGGCATCGTCCCATTTTTTCCCCACGATCCGCCGATTTTCCTCCCGGTGAGAACCCGAGCTTCTCCGGCGAATTCTGCTCGATCTACGCTCGGGAATTCTGATCTAACTCGCTGGTCTTGATCCACCGCCTCCGGGGAACCTCGCAGGTGCAGAAAACTCGGTGGTTTGCGGTTCAAACACAGCGCCGACGAGCCTCGCCGTGAATTCACCTCGGACCTCGTCGCCGATCGCTTTCCAGGACCTCCGAGCTCATGAAAACCCCCGAGGTGAGATCTCCGACCTCCCCTCCACCGATCTATGCTATAAAATCACAGTTTTAGGAAGAATTGACGAAGATCCGAAACTCTCCGGCGAGATCGCCGCCTCCCGCCGCCTTGCGCCGCCGGGCAGCGCCGCCCGCGCTTGATCAGAGAGACGTGGCCGCTTGTGCGCCGTCGATTTTAAATCGCACGGTAGACTTTAAATCCCCGCGTACCGGTTCGATGTTATAATCTCAGCGGTCTATTTTAAATCGGACGGTCCACGTCAGCCCCGCGTTATAAAGACTGGAATTCTTACGCGCTACCCCCTGGGTTCTCAGAAAATAAGAGCTAGCCCCGGAAACTTTTGATCTAGCCCCTGGAAGTTCAGAAAATCATGTAAATTCATTTAAAAATTAGTTTTGACCCCTGGACTTAATAAAAATTAGGAAAAATCCCTCTGTTATGTGTAGCTAGACCCCTGAAAATTCTTAAAATAATATTATAGACCCTGTAGTGGGGTGAGTTTACCTTTTTAACCCTATTTGATATTAAATTTAGGAAAATTGAATATGTGGTTAGTATTTAAAATTTAAAAGATGGGACAAACATATTGTCAATTCAAATTAAAAACTTTCCTAGTACTTGGAAAACCTTGGAGTGAGATAAAAATAGATTTTTGGCTGAAATGAATCTGTTTAATTGATTATTCACATTTATTAGTAATAGGGACACATTTTTAAGTAGAGAATAATTCTGAAAATTAGTAAAATAAATGTAAAAAAGTTTACATCAGAGGAAAAAATCAAAAATATATTATTAAATATTTTGGATCAGAACCTATTCTGTTTAGATGATGTGTCTTACTATTTTCATAATAAAGTTCACATTTAGGCATAGGAAATAAATCTGAAAATATAGCAAGCTTGGTATGAATAACTAGAAAATGATAAATGAAGTTTCTAAAATCCAAAGAATTTAGTTTAGGGTTGGTAGAAGGAATGAAGACACATATGGAGTAGGAAAATACCTTTCATGCATACTTGGTAGCTAAAAGGTGTAGTGGTTGAATATAAGGAATTTATTTAAATTAGAAACTCATATATATAGTATGCAAACATAAATGTGAATACAGAAGTAGAAATCATATACACATGATTAAAAGTGCATGTAAGCCAAAAATCAACACAAATAGAATAACCACAACACATATAATTGTGTATGACTTTTAGAATGTGAATTTGTGGTTTGTATGAAGTGGAAGTGTGAACTATGTCTTATGGCATGTTGTTTTCTTTTGCTATGTGTGATGGTATGAGTAGAACCTGCTCCAGAGCAAGTTCTCCCTTTCCAAGATCAGGACTACCCATTTCAAGAGCAGCAGGAAGGAGGCAAGTGTCCTTGATCACTTTGATCCTATGCTAGGGTGTGTAGATAGAATTATTTGCATTGTCAAATGAAATATGAAACCCATGCTAGGAAGTTTCCCTATAATTGCATTATCTTGTTTCCTTGTAGCTTGGGTTGGGATTCATTTTATCCTGTCATTTATTATTATGCATATGCTTAGCCATGCTTAGAATGGGATAATTGGGATATGAGATCATCAGTTTATTTTACCATACTCTTGAATGAGATATTGTGAGTTATGTAGAGGTAGGGATCAAGGCAAGTTGGATGTTTTGGTTGGTGCTGGGTGCACGAGACTCGGGTTTGTGTTTAGTACTTGCCTGGATCCTAAGGACCATTTCATGGAGCATGTAACCTGGCTTTACCGTGCCAACCACATGCTGAGATGGGGCAGCTTGGCCAATTAATTAGGTGTATCCCTGGCGTAGTATGGGTGTGTTGGATGGTGCGGGGAATAGGTGTCATCTGGACTACCATATGAACCGCAAGGCTCAAGAGGGGGCCACTGAAGCGGGGTTGGAGCCTCTTGTATGCTGTTAGGGGTGAAACCTCAGTGGGCCCATGCTCGTCGGGAATCCCTTTGTAAAGGCTTCGTAGTGATCTCCTCGCTACACACCTAGGAAGTGTGAATGTGGTTCGTAGCCACTAGCATAATGGAGGTTCTTTTAGTCCACCCGGCAACGGGGGATGAAATCACTACATGTGGGTACAGTGGTACAAACTCTGCAGAGTCAAAACTGTCATCACAGCCGTGCTCACGGTCAAGAGCGGCTTGGACTTATTCATGATTAGAGTATGATGGCCCTGGGAGGGTGTAAGTGTTAAGCGGGGAGCTTAACATTGGAAATTGATGTTATGGTTATTTGATTATGATGATGGGATGGGAGATTGGGACCATTTCACCTGCGTAGTACTGTAGGTGCTTAATAAGCTAAGGTGATAGGTATTAATTCCGTAGTGCTTTAACTATGAGTTCAACCTCCCCTAGTTCTAACCATGCATGACATAACTTTCCCACACTTGCTGAGTACCATCGGTACTCAACCTTGCATATTTGTTGGTTTATATTGCTGCTCTGGTGAAGATAATGAGGTGGTGTATAATGATCAAGACTTTGGACCCGAAGAAGGTTTCTAGGTTCATGGAGTCCCCCGTGCAACGCCGGTGACGGAGCCCACAAGAATAATTATTCCGCTGCTAGTTTATTTACTTGTGATGAACTTATTATTGTCCATCGAGACATTTGCTACGTAATACTTATTTATATTCGACACTTGGCTTGTAATAAATGATGCTTCACTATTTGTCATCACATGTATGAGAAAATGATCCTAGCATACATGTGATATTCACTCGGTTGTTCTTCGGAAAAACCTGGTGTGACAGAAGTGGTATCAGAGCCAAGGTTGCCCGTAGGAACGTGGACCTAGGTAGAAATGGACGTAGCTAAGGACCCTATTTTCTAAAAAACTATTTTATAAAGGTGTGGGTTTAAAAGTGTTATTTAATGGGGTCACTTTCTTCATCTTACCCCAACTTTCATTCAAAATAGGATTTTTTGTTTAAAAGATTATCTAACCTAAGTTTAAATGCTTTCTGTTTTAGATGGTTCGCATGATTCGCACCGCTCGCAAGTCCACAGGAGGGAGAGTTCCCGTAGTTGCCCTTGCCCAAAGAGAGGAGAGCCGTCCGGTGACGTACCTTTCCTACGGATTGGCAGTAGGAGGCTTGTTGCGCCGTCTTCGACGTATGCTCCAAGCCGCCGGCAATACGGGCAAGCTAATCATACACTATAGCTCCACCAGGACCATCCGTGAGAAGAGGGAAGAATGGAGTTCAGAGATGAGGATTATCCATGAAAATCAGCTGCTCAAGATCCACCGCTCTCCAGCTTGTCGAGCGACACAGGTCGATGCGGAGAAGGATGTCACCTCGGAGGCCATCACCTGCCAGATTAACAGCTATCGTCGACACTTGGACAGGACAGAATACATGTATGTCCTCCAGTGGAGAGTGGTACAACGGAGTATAAGTACCCGCCAGTGCAGCAAGGGACTTCCCATGAGCACATGGACTTGTGCTTGTTGGATGCTGCTATGCTCAGCACTCGACTGCAGGAGTGTCAGCAAGAGCTTCAGGATGTTCGGGACACCCTGAAGGAAACGGAGGCGTTGCTGCGAGCCTGCTTGAGGGCGAGAGAAAGAGGAGATGGGAATGAACTGTGTGTCACCGTGAATGACACATGGACTCCTGACTCCCCAGATCGCCGGGCGATCAGGCGTCGTCGCACTTCTCCACCAGCAGCCTCCCCACCCAAAGCAGACTCAGAAGGCAGCCGCAATAATGAGGAAGATCCCGAGGAGCCAGCTCAGTGATACGAGTAGTGTAGAATCCTTCCCTTAGTTTAGCAGGATGTCGAGTAGTCGAGTCGTTATCTTAGTTAATGGTGTGTTAATGCTTGGTGTGTGACGTGAGTTGTGGAAGCCATGAGAAATTGTCCACAGCCTCGTCTTCAGATTGTTTTGTTTTGGTGTGCGAACCCACATGAAATAATAGTTCATTTATTTTTGTGTGAGACATGAACCCTCAGAAAAGTATAACAAAGCCTGAACACTTCAAAGTACAAACAAGTGAAAGTAGTAAGATAATACGTAATTCTTTAAATTAACATTTGGATGATCATGCTAGATGGCCGGAAGAGGAAAAGGTCGTGCTGCCAACCCCGCCAACAACAACGATGAGGCTTGCAACCCTCATCTTTCTGGAGGCCAAGACAGGGGTGGACACCGTGAAGGAGTTGATCCCCTCCACCAAATGCTTGAGAATCAAAATCAGCTCATCCAGAACTTGACTCAAGTGGTGGCCAACTTGCATCAAGTTCCACCTCCACAATCTGCACCACGCCAACCAAGGTTGAGTGACTTTCTAGGAACTCAACTTCCAAAGTTTGCAAGTGCTGTTGAACCTCTGGAGGCAGATGATTGGCTAAAGACCATTGAGAGCAAGATGAGGATCATACAGTGCCAAGGGTATGAGAGGGTGCTGTTTGCCTCTCATCAATTGCATGGACCTGCTGCTGATTGGTGGACCGCCTACGTGGCCGCCCATCACGACCCCGAGAACATCACTTGGGAAGAGTTCAAGCGTAGCTTCCTCAACCATTACATACCAAGTGGTGAACTCAAAAACAAGAGGAAGGAGTTCTTGGGGTTGCAGCAAGGTAACATGACTGTGAGGGAATACCTCACTAAATTTACTCAACTCTCCCGTTATGCCCCACGGGACATAGAGACTGATGAGCAGAAACAGGATTGTTTCATGGAAGGACTTACCGCAGAAATGCAGTGTGCAATGTCCTCCAATGAGTATGAAAGCTTCAAAAAGATGGTGGACAGAGCGTTTGTGGTAGAAAGGAAGCTGAAGGCCTTGGAAAATGAGAACAAGAGGAAGGCCGGATGGTCACATCAAGCCTCGGGTAGTAACACCCGCCCACGTCTGATGCAGCAAACCGCAGGGCAGACGAGCCGTGCTGCGGTACCCTACTCAGCACCAAGAAGGTACAACCCGAACTACAGGCCTCCGGCAGCACCAATACAGCCACAACGTCAGTTCGTACAGCAGCCTTTCCCTACGTATAAACCTCGACCAGCAGTGCAAGGACCCCCAAACCAACCCCAAGACAACAAAGGCCAGGCACCTAAGGTTGGGGTGCAATGTTTCAACTGTGGTGAAGTGGGGCACTACGCCCATAAGTGCCCAAAGAAGAAACCCATGCAGCCACAACAGCAGAATGTAATGAGAGGACGGGTGAACCACGTCACCATGGAGGAAGCGCAAGAGGCACCTAACGTGGTAGTCGGTAAGTTTCCTGCCAATTTACACATTGCAACCCTGCTGTTTGACTCTGGTGCTACCCACTCGTTTATTGCTCAAGGGTTTGTTAAGAAGCATGATCTAGCAACAACACAAATGAACCATATGCTAGCAGTAAATTCTCCGGGTGGAGAAATAAGGACAAGACAAGTGTGTCCCAAGGAGAACCTAGACATTAATGGGGTAGTATTTACTGCTAACCTCAGAGTGATAGATTCACAAGGGATCGATATTATTTTGGGTATGGATTGGTTAACCAAACATAAGGGAATCATCCATTGTTCGACTGGAACGGTGGAACTAACGCACCCTAGTGGCACAAAAATAAAGTTTATAACAATACAAGAGCCTAGGAGGGACATTAAATTAAATCAAGTTGAGGTGAAAGTGGAGGAGATCAGAACCATCAGGGAATATCCAGATGTTTTTCCATAGGAATTGCCAGGAATGCCTCCTGATCGTGAAGTGGAATTCGCAATTGAGTTAGTGCCTGGAACAGCTCCGATATACAAGAGACCTTATTGGATGGACTCCAAGCAGCTGGGAGAACTCAAGGATCATTTGAGAGAATTGACGGAGAAGGGGCATATTCGCCCTAGTTCCTCACCATGGGGAGCCCCAGTGATATTTGTGCCCAAGAAGGACGGAACCCAGAGGTTATGCGTGGACTACCGTGCCTTGAATGAGGTAACCATCAAGAATAAGTACCCATTACCCCACATTGAAGACTTGTTTGATCAGTTAAGGGGAACTTGTGTGTTCTCGAAAATTGATCTCAGGTCGGGATACCACCAACTTAAGATAAGGCAATCTGATATTCCCAAGACAGCTTTCGTATCTCAGTACGGACTGTATGAATACACTGTTATGCCTTTCGGGCTAACTAATGCCCCAGCATACTTCATGTATCTCTTTAACAAGGTATTCATGGAATATATGGACAAATCTGTGGTGGTTTTCATAGATGTCATTCTCGTCTTCTCCAAAGATGAAAAAGAACATGAGAAACATCTAAGGTTGGTGTTGCAGAGGCTGAGAGAACACCAACGGTATGCCAAGTTGAGAAAGTGTGAGTTTTGGCTGAAGAGAGTTCCCTTCTTAGGACATATAATCTTGGAGGGAGGAATCTCCGTGGATCCCGCCAAAATCGAGGATATACAGAAGTGGAAGACCCCTGAAAATGTCGGGGAAGTTCGAAGCTTCTTGGGATTGGCTGGATACTATCGACGGTTTATTGAGGGATTCTCTAAGATCTCGAGACCCCTCACCAAACTGTTGGAGAAGGGAATCACATTCACATTGACGCCGCAGTGCGAGACGAGTTTTCAGGAGTTAAAGAAAAGATTGACAACAGCCCCAGTGCTAGTTATGCCAGATATGCAGAAGAACTTTATGGTGTACTGTGATGCCTCTGGAAACGGGTTGGGATGTGTTCCTATGCAAGAAGGGCATGTCGTGGCTTATGCATCCCTTCAGCTCCGGAAGCACGAGAAGAACTTTCCTACACATGACCTAGAACTAGCCGCAGTGGTACACACGTTGAAAATTTGGCGGCACTACTTGATCGGGAAGAGGACAGAGATATATACGGATCATAAGAGTTTAAAGTACATTTTCACACAGCCAGACCTCAACCTCAAACAAAGGAGATGGTTAGAGCTAATCAATGACTTTGATGTGGGCATCAACTATCATCCTGAGAAAGCAAACGTCGTGGCAGATGCTTTAAGTCGGAAAGTGCAGGTCAATAAGTTGAGCTTGAAGGACATGCCTGCAGAATTGAAGTATGATGTTATAAGGCTCAATCTATGCCTTGTGAATAGTGGTGAAGCCATCGCCATGGAAGTGGACTCCACACTAGAGCAAGACATACGCGAGGGTCAAAAGAACGACAAGAAGATACGAGAAATCAGGCAACTCATCAAGGAAAATAAATCCCCTAGTTTCAGAGAGGATGAACAAGGAACGGTGTGGCACGGGAAAAGAATCTGTGTGCCAGAAGTAAAGAAGATCTGCGAATTGATTTTGAAGGAGGCTCACGATTCTGACTATTCCATTCATCCTGGGAGTACGAAGATGTACCAGGACCTCAAGAGCAGGTATTGGTGGTATGGCATGAAGCGAGATGTCGCGGAGCATGTTGCCCAATGTGACACATGCCAGTTGGTGAAAGCAGAACATCAACGACCCGCGGGATTATTGCAACCACTCAAAGTACCTGAATGGAAATGGGAAGAAATCGGTATGGATTTCATAGTGGGACTGCCTAGGACCCAATCAGGATATGATTCGACATGGGTCATCATCGACAGGCTAACCAAGGTAGCTCATTTCATTCCCGTGAAAGAAAGCTACAGCGGATCCAAATTGGCGGAGTTGTACATGTCAAGGATCATGTGTTACCATGGAGTGCCAAATAAGATAGTGTCGGATCGAGGGACACAGTTAACCTCGAGGTTCTGGCAGAAGTTGCACGAAAAGATGGGAACCCATCTGAACTTTAGTTCTGCCTATCATCCCCATACTGACGGGCAGACGGAAAGAACCAATCAGATTCTTGAGGATATGCTGAGGGCATGTGCACTCAAAAACAATCGGAGTTGGGACAAGAACTTACCGTATGCGGAATTCTCCTATAACAACAGCTATCAGGCTAGTACGAAGATGTCACCATTCGAAGCTTTGTATGGGAGGAAGTGCAGAACTCCCCTATTTTGGATCCAAACAGGGGAAAGTAAAGTGTTTGGTCCCGAAGTACTACAAGAAGCCGAGGCGAAAGTGAGGGAAATTCGCAACAACTTGAGGATAGGACAGACACGCCAAAAGAGCTATGCCGATGTACGAAGAAGAGAGCTCGTTTTCAATGTGGGAGACTATGTCTATCTCAAGGTGTCCCCTATCCGAGGACTTCATCGGCTCAAGGTGAAAGAGAAGCTGTCACCTCGATACATCGGACCCTTTCAAGTTTTGGAGAGGAAAGGCGAAGTGGCATATCAACTAGAATTACCGGCTCGCCTATCGGATGTGCATGATGTATTCCATATGTCACAGCTCAAGAAATGTCTGAGAACGCCTGAAGAGGTGTTACCCATGAATGAGGTTGACGTAGCGGAAGATTTGTCTTTTGCCGAGCAACCATTCAAGATTTTGGAGACAATGGAACGCCTCAAAGAAATAAAAGAATCCGGATGTGCAAGGTGCAGTGGAAGCATCACTCAGAAGAGGAAGCCACCTGGGAACGAGAAGATGAGCTTAAGGCACAATTTCCGGAATTGTTTTCTTAGAACCACCAATCTCGAGGATGAGATTTATTTTAAGGGGGGTAGAGCTGTAACACCCCAAAATCCTGTCAAGAGGGGAATTTAAAAATTTTTGGACTTGTTGCATGTGTTGCAAAAATTCAAATTCAAACTGGAATTCAAATTAAACTCAAAACAGAAATGAAAAAGAAAAAGAAAAAACAAATCTTCCCGGCCAGTGGGCCGAAACCCACCAGCCGGCCCACCCAACTCCCGCGCCAGCCCGCTGCCGCGCGCCCGCGCCCCCTCTCGCAGACAGGCGGGACCCACCTGTCATCCCTAACCCCCGATCGTCCGAAACCCGGACTGTTTACCCCGCGCGCGCGTGATCATAACAGACCGGATTTCCGCCGAATTCTGGTTCCGGAGGACTCCAGCTCGATCTAAACCACCCCACCGCCCTCCCCCGTCTATAAAAACCCCGACATCGTCCCGTTTTTTTTCCCACGATCCGCCGATTTTCCTCCCGGTGAGAACCCGAGCTTCTCCGGCGAATTCTGCTCGATCTACGCTCGGGAATTCTGATCTAACTCAATGGTCTTGATTCACCGCCTCCGGGGAACCTCGCAGGTGCAGAAAACTCGGTGGTTTGCGGTTCAAACACAGCGCCGACGAGCCTCGCCGTGAATTCACCTCGGACCTCGTCGCCGATCGCTTTCCAGGACCTCCGAGCTCAACAAAACCCCCGAGGTGAGATCCCCGACCTCCCCTCCACCGATCTATGCTACAAAATCACAGTTTTAGGAAGAATTGACAAAGATCCGAAACTCTCCGGCGAGATCGCCGCCTCCTGCCGCCGTGTGCCGCCGGGCAGCGCGGCCCGCGCTCGATCAGAGCGACGTGGCCGCTTGTGCGCCGTCTATTTTAAATCGCACGGTAGACTTTAAATCCCCGCGTTCCGGTTAAATGTTATAATCTCAGCAGTCTGTTTTAAATCGGACGGTCCACGTTAGCCCCGCGTTATAAAGACTGGAATTCTTACGCGCTACCCCCTAGGGTTCTCGGAAAATAAGAGCTAGCCCCGGAAACTTCTAATCTAGCCCCTGGAAGTTCAGAAAATCATGTAAATTCATTTAAAAATCAGTTTTGACCCTTGGACTTAATAAAAATTAGGAAAAATCCCTCTGTTATGTGTAGCTAGACCCCTAAAAATTCTTAAAATAATATTATAGACCATGTAGTGGGGTCAGTTTACCTTTTTAACCCTATTTGATATTAAATTTAGGAAAATTGAATATGTGGTTAGTATTTAAAATTTAAAAGATGGGACAAACATATTGTCAATTCAAATTAAAAACTTTCCTAGTACTTGGAAAACCTTGGAGTGAGATAAAAATAGATTTTTGGCTGAAATGAATCTGTTTAATTGATTATTCACATTTATTAGTAATAGGGACACATTTTTAAGTATAGAATAATTCTGAAAATTAGTAAAATAAATGTAAAATAGTTTACATCAGAGGAAAAGATCAAAAATATATTATTAAATATTTTGGATCAGAACCTATTCTGTTTAGATGATGTTCACATTTAGGCATAGGAAATAAATCTGAAAATATAGCAAGCTTGGTATAAATAACTAGAAAATGATAAATGAAGTTTCTAAAATCCAAAGAATTTAGTTTAGGGTTGGTAGAAGGACTGAAGACACATATGGAGTAGGAAAATACCTTTCATGCATACTTGGTAGCTAAAAGGTGTAGTGGTTGAATATAAGGAATTTATTTAAATTAGAAACTCATATATATAGTATGCAAACATAAATGTGAATACAAAAGTAGAAATCACATACACATGATTAAAAGTGCATGTAAGCCAAAAATCAACACATATAGGATAACCACAACACATATAATTGTGAATGACTTTTATAAATGTGAATGTGTGGTTTGTATGAAGTGGAAGTGTGAACTATGTCTTATGACTTGTTGTTTTCTTTTGCTATGTGTGATGGTATGAGTAGAACCTGCTCCAAAGCAAGTTCTCCCTTTCCAAGATCAGGACTACCCATTTCAAGAGCAGCAGGAAGGAGGCAAGTGTCCTTGACCACTTTGATCCTATGCTAGGGTGTCAAATGAAATATGAAACCCATGCTAGGAAGTTTCCCTAGAATTGCATTATCTTGTTTCCTTGTAGCTTAGGTTGGGATTCATTTTATCATGTCATTTATTATTATGCATATGCTTAGCCACGCTTAGAATGGGATAATTGGGATATGAGATCATCAGTTTATTTTACCATACTCTTGAATGAGATATTGTGAGTTATGTAGAGGTAGGGATCAAGGAAAGTTGGATGTTTTGGTTGGTGCTGGGTGCACGAGACTCGGGTTTGTGTTTAGTACTTGCCTGGATCCTAAGGACCGGTTCATGGAGCATGTAACCTGGCTTTACCGTGCCAACCACATGCTGAGATTCGGCAGCTTGGCCAATTAATTTGATGTATCCCCGGCGTAGTATGGGTGTGTTGGATGGTGTGGGGAATAGGTGTCAGCTGGACTACCATATGAACCGCAAGGCTCAAGAGGGGGCCACCGCAGCGGGGTTGGAGCCTCTTGTATGCTGTTAGGGGTGAAACCTCAGTGGGCCCACGCTCGTCGAGAAACCCTTTGTAAAGGCTTCATAGTGATCTCCTGGCTACACTGGGAAGTGTGAATGTGGTTCGTAGGAACTGGACTAATGGAGGTTCTTTTAGTCCACCCGGCAACGGGGGATGAAATCACTACATGTGGGTACAGTGGTACAAACTCTGCAGAGTCAAAACTGTCATGACAGCCGTGCTCACGGTCAAGAGCGGCTTGGACTTATTCATGATTATAGTATGATGGCCCTGGGAGGGTGTGAGTGTTAAGCGGGGAGCTTAACATTGGAAATTGATGTTATGGTTATTTGATTATGATGATGGGATGGGAGATTGGGACCATTTCACCTGTGTAGTAATGTAGGTGCTTAATAAGCTTAGGTGATAGGTATTAATTGCGTAGTGCTTTAACCATGAGTTCAACCTCCCCTTGTTCTAACCATGCATGACATAACTTTCCCACACTTGCCGAGTACCATCGGTACTCAACCTTGCATATTTGTTGGTTTATATTGCTGCTCAGGTCAAGCTAATGAGGTGGTGTATAATGATCAAGACTTTGGACCCGAAGAAGGTTTCTAGGTTCATGGAGTCCCCCGGGCAACGCCTGTGACGGAGCCCACAAGAATAATTATTCCGCTGCTAGTTTATTTACTTGTGATGAACTTATTATTGTCCATCGAGACATTTGCTATGTAAGACTTATTTATATTTGACACCTGGCTTGTAATAAATGATGCTTCACTATTTGTCATCACATGTATGAGAAAATGATCCTGGCATACATGTGATATTCACTCGGTTGTTCTTCGGAAAAACCGGGTGTGACATTGGCCGACCCCTCTCTATTTTGGACGTCCTCCCCCTGCTGCCAAGTCGCCAAGTCCCCCCCCCCCTTGCCGGAATTTGGCCGCCGTCGAGCTCCGCTGTCGCCGGAGAAGAAGCCCGACGATCTGTCCTACCAAAATTTTCCATAGAAAAATTCCCGCTGCTTCCATTGCTAGGAGGAAGGCCCTGCGACCAAAAGTAAGTGAGGTAAGTCCCAATTACCCATCTTACAACGTCGCCTCTATTTCTGCGCATCTGTTTTCTTCGCCCAATTTGAACAGAAACTTTTAGTGTGGACAGATCGCGTTTTGATCGGTTTTTGACAGTGGAATTGATCTAGATCTTGAGTCAAGATCATCACCACATCAACACTTCATCCCAGCACCCTTGTTTATCATAAAACCCCATGAAAGCCCATTAAAACATATAAGAACACATACAAACTGGTTTAATAAAACTGCACCATAGAATTTGCATTCATCTACCCCATTGCATCTTGACTAAAGTTTGTGCATGATGATTGATTGCTGTAAATTTTGTTTGTGCGTGATCGCGAGTAGAAGGACAAGCTCAAGAGGCCGTCTACGGGAAATTACAGCACCAAGATTTCTTGACGTTTGAGCAACACGAACCACGGGAGCAAGGCAAGTGCCCCTTGACCATATTGATCCCATGTTTTGAAACTGTTTTGTTTGCGAAAACTCGTACGCTTAAGTCAACTTGATGGGACACCCTTTTATAGGAGTTTACTAGATTTGTTAACCATCCTTGTCGCGGGGAAAGTTGATGAGTCGGGTATGGTCGTTTTTCCTTTTTGCTTCACTTAATCTACGGGATACGGGAAGCTGAATTAAAATGTGGTTAGCTACTGCACTCATATGAATAATTATGATGAAAACTTGATGATGATAATGAGCATGGAATCGGGGGATATCTAGGCAAGCTTGGTTCGTGAATTTTGCTGGATGAGATGGTGGAACTTGCCGTAGATCTAAGGACCGCTTCATGCGAGAATATGCCAGGAAAACAGTGCCACCACAAGGCCAAGTATGGTTGCGGCTTAGCTGATTAATTAGGTGTGTTGCTAGCTTGTTATGGACCGTGGATGGCGCGGGGAATGGGAGTCGAGAGAGGACTGCCATGGGAACTGCATGGCACAAGAGGGGGCCCGTGGGTGGGAGAATAGTGATTCGTGCCTGCCGGTGAAACCTCAATGAGTCCATACATCTAGTAGCCTCTCTGTAAAGGCTATTTTGTGATCTCTTTGCCATACACCGACAGTTGTGTATTGGTATAATGGAAGTTTTCTCTAGTCGCCGACGGGTGACAAAATCACGAACTTGTGGTTAAAGTGGTGCCACCTCTGCAGAGTGTAAAACTATCATGATAGCCGTGCTTCCGGTCACAAGCACCTGGCCAACTTCCATGACTAGAAGGGAAAACTTGGGATGGTTATTCTGTATAGTTGTGGTATGGTCATTGGGATTGGTTTTGCGACTGTTTTGAGTCATGAAAATGAGTTTGGCTTCATTTATACGAATATGAGATGGTTATGAATATTCATGAGAATGAGATGAACTTGAGAAAGATTATTGGCTGAATGAGACTTGATAAGTGGTGAATTATGTTGAGAAAATATTGCTGAATTACTTGGTCATGTTGGGATAAATTTCACTTAGAAATAGATGCTGTTTTTATCATGTTTGTGAAATAAAATTTGCTTGCTGCAATGAGACTTTTTATTCCATACCTTGTTGTAAGCTACATGTCATACTTTTCCCGCACTTGCTGAGTACGACATGTACTCACCCTTGCATTATCACATAAACATCAGCAACAGGAGAAGAGTACATCGAGGACCATGTGGAGTACTAGGCGTGCGAACTACCATCAACATGCCTGTGGAGTTGAAGATGGAGCCTGCTGCTGTTTAGTTGTTTCTGCTGTCGTTTAGAGAGTTCCGCTGCAAGAATAAGATAGGCAATCATGAGTGAGATAATTAGTCGATGTATTAAAGTACTTAAATACTATTTATTCGTGGTTATGTTCTGAATTCAGTTTGTGGATTACATGTGTATGTGTGATGAACATCCTGGGCACACATATGCATTAACTTGGTTTTGTTTCCAGAACAGGGTGCCACAGGAAAGGCCTTCCCGGCCGTCTCCCGGCCCCATACTGGCCGCCCCCCTGTTTTCAGGCACGCTGAACACACCGGTGGGGTCGCCAGCGGCTGGATCTCATCGGAAACCACCGCACACTGGCAACAGTGAGAACTAGGGCTCCGGCGAGGTCATGCACGGTGAATTATCCACCAATCGATCAGTTATTGGGCCCTAGAGCACCAGTGGGAGATGTAGGAGCTAGGCATCACAGCCAAATCCGCCGGAGAGCCCTCGAAACCTATCGGCACCATGCGCCCGAAGTGTTCCGAAGGTGTTCCCACGACAATAATGTGAAATCCTCGCTCTACACCTAATTTCCTGACATAGAATCAAGGTAGGAAGGGTGCTAGCTAGTCTAGAACCTGTGTGCAAGATTTGAGCTACTCACAACACGAATTGAAGCTGAAGTTAGCAACTCTTTACCTCGGAGTCGAGTTGCGCTGCCTGGGGGGAAAATCTACGAATTATCCTCCGAGGAATCATAGATTGTGCTGAATTTTGGAGGTGAGCATCTCCGGTCGTAGGTGCACCAATGGGGTTGATTGCTTGGACGTGAGCTTCTCCAGGTTGGGCTGTCCACGGTGACTGAAAGTTGGAACTTTCGGTATTCATGGCGGCACAGTTGCAACTCCTGAAATTTTAAGCTCCAACGGGAAGAGACCGAAGGAGTTGGGATGGTGGATGGCTAGAGAACGTGTGGATGATGGTTTTGCTTTGGGGAGCTCGAGCAACCGAGCTCGGGGTGATGTTGTTGATCAGGGAAGAACCGAGCGGCAGTGTAGCTCGAGGTTTTGGTCGTGCGCTCGGACAGAGGGGCTGGGGAGGCTGTGGATGACGGCAGAGAGAAGTAGAAGCGTGCTGTGGCTCTGATCACCCACGGGCACCGGCTTGACTTTGGGAGCACGCGAGGAAGCAGCTCGGTGGAGGCAGCCATCGCTCGGTGGCGCGCGGTGAACAGCCGAGGGGAAAACAGGGTCGGTTAACTCTTCTGTGTGGATGACAAATGGGTCCCACCCCCTCTCATTTTAATTAACTTTTCCACTGATATTTTTACCCCAATTAAAGCCTATACTTCCACATCAAGTCATGGTTTAAATTTGCTGAATTCAAATAGTTTTAATTCTGGTGTGGAGTTTGAATTAAGTTTGACGATTTGAATTTGAAATGGAATTTGAATTATTCAATTGCATTGGTCCAAAAACATAGCTAACCAACTCCAAAGTTTCTGATTTCGGCATGGCTGCTAATTCAAATGTGGAGAACACATTTGTGGAACCAAATTTGCAAATGGAGGAAATTGGAATTTGAAACTGAATTTGAAATTCAGATTAGATGGCTTCCTCTTTTAGTCCCAAACAAATACTAAAACCCCTCCAAATGAGCTGAAATTTGGAAGGTTGAATATTTGAAATATGAAGACCCAAGTTATGAATTTAGATCTCCATGTTTGGAAGTTTTGGAAGTTTGAATCACCACTTTGAACTCACACCATTATAATTCAAAGTTTTAATTCCCCTCATTTTTCCTAAGTGTAATTGTGTTGAAATGCTTGCTACCACTTTTTGGGGATTTTACAGCATTCTCGACGAGATACGGGTTATATGAGTATCTCGTCATGTCATTCGGACTCACTAATGCTCCGGCTCATTTTATGTACTTGATGAATTCAGTCTTCATGCCGGAGCTAGACAAGTTCGTCGTGGTCTTCATCGACGATATCTTGGTATATTCTAAATCGGGGGAAGAACACACCGAACATCTGCATATTGTGCTCTAACATCTACGGGATCACAAACTATATGCAAAATTCAGCAAGTGCGAGTTCTGGATCAACCAAGTGCCATTTCTTTGGCACATTATTTCTGCGGAGGGCATCGCAGTTGATCCGAGCAAGATCGTCCAAGTGCTGAATTGTAGTTCGCCAAGATCAGTCCACGAAGTCCGTAGTTTTCTCGGTTTAGCGGGATACTACCGGAGATTCATTCCGAATTTCTCCAAGGTCTCTAAAGCGATGACGGAACTTTTAAAGAAAGGTAACAAATATGTGTGGAGTGAAGCATGTGAGGAGGCGTCCATAGCATTGGTAAAGCACCTCACAACAGCCCCCGCGTTGGCGCAGCAGATACGACTAAATTTTTTTATGTGTATTGCGATGCATCCGGCATCGGCCTTGGCTGCGTGCTTATGCAAGGAGGGCGACTGTTCGCATATGGATCCAGACAGCTTAGGAATCATGAGCAGAATTATCCGACACATGATCTCGAGTTAGCTGTTGTGGTTCTTGCTCTAAAGATGTGGAGGCACTATTTGCTTGGAAACTTAGTCCACCTCTACACCGACCACAAGAGTTTGAAATATATCTTCACACAGAAGGAGTTCAATATGAGGCAGTGAAGATGGTTAGAGTTAATCCAGAATTATGAAATAGAGATTCATTACCATCCTGGAAAAGCGAATGTGGTTGCCGACGCACTTAGTCGGAAATCACATGTGCATAATCTAACCATAGCTGCAACGGAAGAAGAAGAACCGAGCCTGCGCTTGGTTCCCTATTGGTCATTGTTTAACCTTGCCCTCATTCCTACAATTCGTGATGAAATTGTATAGGTGCAAAAGAAAGATAAGGGCATGGCCCATATCCGGAAGAGAACCGACAAAGGAGAAGCTAAGTGCTTCCGGAAAGATGAGAATGGTACGCTATGGTTCAAAAACCGTATAGTCGTGCCACGGAACATGAAGCTTCGTAAGAAAATATTAGACGAAGCTCATCTATCAAAATTTCCCATTCATCCAGGCAGCAACAAGATGTACCAAGATTTGAGAAACAAGTTTTGGTGGACACGGATGAAGCAGGAAATAGCTAAATACGTATCCTAGTGCGATACGTGTCGAAGGGTGAAAGCAGATCACATGAAGAAACCTGGTTTGCTACAGCCCCTTCATATTCCGGCATGGAAGTGGGAAGATGTGAGTATGGATTTCATTGTCGGGTTACCACTCACATCTCGGAAACATGATTTGGTTTCGGTAATCTTTGACCGATTAAACAAGTCAATACACTTCATATCGGTGAATGTGGAGTTCAACGCCAAGAAATATGCGGAGTTATAAATTGAACGGATCTTATGCCAGCATGGAGTTCCAAGAACCATAGTTTCAGATCGTGGTGCGCTGTTCATTTCTTGTTTCTTGGAACAGCTGCACGCATCTTTGGGAACCAAATTGCTTAGAATCTCCGCATGTCACCCTCAAACCGATGGACAAACCGAGAGGGTGAATCAAGTCTTGGAAGATATGTTGAGAGCGTGTGCCATCCACCACGGTAAGAATTTGGATGCTTATCTACCGTTGGCGGAATTCTCGTACAACAACAGCTATCAAACGAGTATCAAGATGGCACCATATGAGGCTCTCTACGGCCGGAGATATCGCACACCGCTGAACTGGTGTGAATCCGGTGAAAGTGACATTTGGGATTGACCTTGTCAATGACGCCGAAGAACGAGTTCGGGTCATACAGGCAAATTTAAAGGCTGCTCAATCTCGACAGAAGAGTTATGCAGACCAGCGACGTCGACCACTGAATTTCAATGTCGGAGAGTATGTATATCTCCGCGTATCTCCAATGAAGGGAGTTCATCGATTCGGTGTAAAGGAATGCTCGCTCCCCGGTTTAATGGTCCATTCGTCATCACATAGAAATGTGGACCTGTAGCCTACCGGCTTGAGCTACCAACAAATCTCGCTGGTGTGCATGACATATTTCACGTCTCCAAACTTCAGAAATGTATCAAGAATACCACTGCTGTCCGCACTGAAGATCTCGAGACATTGTAACCAGATCTTTCTTATACCGAGCATCCAATACGGATTATTGATGAAAAGTATCGGTCAACAAGGAATCAGACGCTCCTATTTTATAAGGTATTATGGAGCAATCATACTGCAGAGGAAGCAACATGGGAGAGTGAACAATACCTCCGTTCAAACTATCCGGACTTGTTGTCCCCTCATATACGGTAACTCCTTCTCTACAGCTTTATCTCTTGTTTATGAATCTCGGGACAAGATTCTTTTTAAGGGGGGAGGGATGTGAAATCCTGAAAATTTTAGCAAGTGGAGCTGCAAATCACACCGAGAAAATGAGAGGGTATTTAAACTTTTGAATCTAAAGGTATGAGGTTCAAGTCGAAACTTGAATTTGCAAAAATTTACAAACACGGAGATCTAAAGACACAATTTGATTCTCCACACATCCACAGGTAGCCCGGCAAAATTTCGGATTATATGGAAAAGGTTTTCTAGTCGTTGGAATTAAAACGGGAGCAAAATCGAATTTGAATTTAAATCTCAGTTTCAAATTCTGACTTCATCAAAATTTAAATTTGAGGTCACCATTGTTTTTCTCATATTTTTTTGGTCTACCCCCAATTTTGGGAATTTTTGGACAAAATCTGGGTGGGAATTCTAAAGCACAGAGAGAGGGAGAGTTGTGGCTGTGGACCCCACCGGTCAGTCTCACAGATTGCAAACCGACTCTACGGGGACTTCAGCGCGCGCCATCTCCCGTCGCCCGAGCACCAGCTCCTGCTGACGGATGAGAAAACCGAGTAAAGAGTGAGCAACACGCTGACTTCCCCGTGAACCGGCTCTCCTCGCTCCCCACTGTCTCCTCGCACAGCTCGAAGCAAAAACACAGCCGCCCGACCCTCTCTGTTTCTTCGGCGCCCGGATGCTAGAGGCTTCTTCGTGGCTGAAGGTCTACACAAAAAAGGACTGCCCTCAGGTGTGCAAACCGATGGTGCAACTTGTAAAATAACAGAAAGATTTTTCAGCTTTTAGCTCCAACTTGTAAAATTCATATCTCTGTGTAGGAAGCTCCAAAAATGGTGAAACCAAGTCCTGTGGACTCATGAGACTCTCAAGTTTATGAAAAACCAAATTTGGAGCATGACAAGACACTATAATTTCCATAGGAATTAAGAGAAGCCAAATAGTTAAGAAAATTCTCAAGGCCATGTGAGGGACGCCCACCCAGTCGACAACAGGACCTTGTTGGGTGGTGCCGTGATATGCGGCACCCAACAGCACACGGATCGATAAAACACATCACATTACATAAATCATTTGCGGAAACGTACAGAAGTGTTTTACAAGCACTTATATCAAAAAAAGCTACAGCGGAAGACTATAACTCTCACGACTCATTTCTAATTTAGCAACAAAGAAACAGTCTAGCCCGCGGACGTTTCTTACTAGCAACACGAAGACAAACCGCAGCGGCGAGGATGCTCTTTGAGTACGTACTCCGAGGTTCCCGAGTCTCATCGGAATCCCTTCATAAGCATGAAGTCAAACCTGCAAAAGAACTTGGATAGAATCCGTGAGCACAATGCTCAGCAAGACTTAACCGTCACCCTAAACATGAAACTCTATGTGAGGTTATGAACCTAAAGTAGGATGGCATAATGCATAATAAACTCACCTAAAAGTGCATCCTTACTTTCAGGTATTATTAGCAGCAATTTTAAGTAAGCTTTGGCACGCCACGTCGGGAGTCCACAATCAAACAAGAAACGCTTTCCCCCGATGTAAATTGCTCATGGTATAACAGAATCAAGTTTGCACTAGCTAATCATCAAAGTTACCATAAAAAGGTAGGATAAATTTCAAACTAATGTGATTAGTTCCTTTCTCATGCAAGTTCTTACTACGTCACGACTGTGAGAACAAGTATGCTCGGTCCATTCTGTGAGCGACGGTGATGCAAATCAATAACACCCGGACTACACGACACGTATGCCCGTACTCGATGTTGCCTACAGCCACCATCACTGACGTCGTACGCGGCAGCCTTTCTCCCGTTTCACCCCCGTTGAATCGATCAAGTAGCCCCGTACAGTAGCCACTCTCATGGTGCACCTGCCGACATGAGATGTCATGAGAATGTTCCCCACATACTGCACACCGGCCGTCCGCCTGAGGCGACTCGAGAAGGCCCAACGACAGCTTCCCGAGGTACATCGGTTTACTGGGTCCCATAATACCAGCATGAGTCCGGTACACAACTCAAACTTGTTCAACAGGGCTGCATATGGATCGGTCCTTGACCGACACGGACAGGTCGATGGCACCCAGGCCCCTATGTCCTGCTGCCCTTACAACCTTCGGGTCTCAACATTAACTTGCCAATTTATTTATGAACCAATCCCGTATGCCCTTGTTGTTCCTGAACATGCGAGTAGCATCTCACCACTCGACTTCTACCGAACCCTTCTTAAGCGTGGCAGTTCTACTCGGTGGAAGACACCTACCCAATACTCCATGGGTCATTTGGCTATGCACGAGGAGTATCAAACACTAGACCTAATGCACAATTCATATCTTAACCGAAAGTGAATACAAAATGAAAACTTAACAGCTGTTAAATGCAAACCGGAGCTTGCCTGTTTTGCAGGGTAGTCGTATATATTCAGAGAGTTATCTTGGTTGATCAACCCTCGATTCTCCGGAATATGATCCACTTCAATGAATCACTCTTTTTAATCTCCTTCGTCGTGAATCCTAATGAAATGTATATACAAAATTTTATAGAATGAAATGGAAAGAAGTTAAGACTTAATTTCTTAGGAACAGAGGTTGTGTGGAAAAGCCAAGAATGGCTTGGTTTGCCTCTGTTGTGCAAAGACACAGAAATGACTAAATTGATCTTAGTGTTTTACCTATACACTAACTACTTTCCCTAATGAACATAAGAGATGAGATGAAAATAATTGAAGGCGATTGAAGAACAAGATCTGCAATGGCCTCAAAACTTTCAGCAGGTTCTATACTACCTAGGGATTTAGCTTGCCAAATTGCAGCTAATGTGTGATACAATTGTGCTCTCCATAATTCTCCCAAGAGTCTTTATGTATTTTCCCATGTACACAATTATGGAGAATAAGAACAGGGAGTTCTAAGGCTCAACTTGAGCTGATAATTTATATGTGAGTTTCTGGTCAAATGAAAGTAATTTGGTCCAAAATTCAGACCTTTTACTTGGGTAGTTCCTCCAGAACAATTCTTTAAGCATTTCTACTCTAAAGAATTAATTCTGAAGTAATGTGTATTTTCATGCCTAATTAAGTGAATTACAATTTCATGTATGTCTTAGAGAGATTGCCTATATTTTCCTATGATATTTGGAGCTATGGATCGCCCAGAATAGATTTTAGAAGTGGGAAACATTTTCTGAAAATATTTCTGGACTCTTATGAACACAGCAGTTTGTATTTAGCAAATTCCTACGCAAATGATATTCAAATGAGCTGAAACTTTGCTATATGGTCAACACTATGCCAAAGAATAGTCTGGCAAAATTTGAGGATTTTTGGATAACCCAAACTCCCTCAATAATTCTTTTTCAGAAAACATTCAATGAATTTTCCAGATTACAATATTGACTTTCATACAAACCTGAGTTCATATTTGGATAGAACTCTGAAATATGAATCCAACCCAATTGGAATCACTCAATTTAGAGGTTTCTACAGAGAGCTATGAACTTCCAAAGTTTGAGCAACCACTGGAATTGTTTTTCTACTGAAAATTCGGCTGGGTCCACATGTTTAAACCTCAGCCAGTAGAATTGCAGCCACACCGGGTTCACAGGATTTTTGCGCGCCAGCACACTGGATCCGAGCCACAGCTGATCCCAGATTTAAAACTGAGCCGCAGACAGCCGGGCCCGGCTCCTTCTTCAACCTCCGGCCGTTTTCCTCGCGCGCGCGCTCAGCTCGCCGGAGCAAACTGCTACTCGCCGGTTCACCATTTCCGGCCACAGCTCGATCTGAAGTTCGCCGCCAGGGGGTTTGCGACGTTGAGGAACATGTCTGTGGGGTTATCCAGGGCTTCTGGCGACCGGAGATGCCTCGGCGACGTGCGGCGGCCTCGGTTGAAGTTCGGCGCCGTCGCCCGAGGTTCCTGGCCCGCCAAAACCTTGACCAACTAGCTCTACAGCATCATTAAAGGATTGCCAAGCTCGGCAAGGCCCTGAGTTAGCTCGGAAACGTCGGTAAAGGGATCAGCACCGTGCGCCCGATCGGTCCCGCGAAGAACACCCTCGGTAGAGCTCGAAATCCGTCGCTCTGAGGTCTTTTCATGCGATGGATGCTAAAGGGATTTTGATCGCCGGCTAGTCCAGCTGCTACGTGCAAGATTTGAATACCTATGGAGGAGCAGAGATAGGGAATTTGCAGAAACCATACCAGCTGCTCGGGTAGAACTCACTGGAGCAAAAACTAGAAATTCGCCGCCGATGCTTCACGGCGTAGCTTGAGACTCGGGTGCGAGCAGCACGGTGGCCGTGTGCTTCCGTTCTCACTCTTGCTCAGCCGTGAAAGCTCCTGTGGAGAGCTATCCACGAGCGCCCGATCACCGTTCTTGAGCTAGGTCACGGCGGTAGCGCTGTTCTCGGGCAAAGGAGGCCGGAGCTCAGTGGTTTAGGCGTCGGGGGAGTGGAGGCTGAGCTCAGGGTGCTGTCTAGCCGCTCGGGGAGGAGAGAGTGTGATGGTTTTGCTGTTTTCCCGATCAGGCCGAGCAGCGGATGGGAGAGAGCTTCGCTCGGTGTTTGCTCGTGAGGAGGAGAAGGCAAACGGGGTTTGCTTCGGTCAGAGGGGATGAGCACGCCAAAGGAACCGCCTCTGGCGCCACCGCTTGGGAGAAGGCAGCAGGAGGTGGCTCGGCAAGCTTCTCGGTGGCGCCTCGCAGCTCTCGGGTGGTTTGAGAAAAGAACAGAAACAGTGCAATGTTTGCTTCATGTGCAAGTTTAATTCCTCAGCCCCAATGACAGGTGGGTCCTACCCCACTTTTTCCTCCCAAAATATCTCCTCCTGTTAATCTTTCCAAATTCCACAATTCTCAGTTTGAAAGGTGGGCTAGAATTTGAATTCTCCAAATTCAGTTTGAATTTGCATGACAAATTTGAATTTGGTTAATGTTTGGAAATGCTTCCATAATTACTTTTTGGAGCCCACCCTAAAAATGAAAAGTTTGTCATTCACTTTTTCCCAACTTTCCAACTCTAGGGATGCATGGTTATTCAAAGTTTTGTCCACCATTTGTGTGAATTTTGAATTTCAAATCTGATTTTTAAACTTGCATGCAAAGAGGTATTTAAATCCTTCTTGTGTCAACACTTTCAAATAAAAATGTGAACCCCATTTTGGATGCTCATCCATGTATTACTTTGCATGAAGAAAAGTTTTAGCAAGACCCATTTTTCATGTCTTTGCCACACATATGAACTCAAACCTTAGTTTTATTCATGTACATGTTTTGGGACTTTTACATTCTACCCCCTTAAAAGAATCTCGTCCCGAGATTACTAAAGAAGAACAAGACGGGGAGGTAATTACAAACTGTACAAAGCTAAAAGTTCCGGATTGTTAGTGCGGAGGTAATCTTCACATTCCCACGTCGCCTCTTCCTCGGTATGATTACTCCACAGCACCTTGTAAAATTTGATCGTCCGGTTCCGGGTTACCCGGGTCTTTTCATCAAAAATCGCAACCAGTCGCTCGGTATAGGTAAGGTCCGGTTTCAATTCATCAATTTCCTCGGTGCGGACAGCAGCGGTGAATTTGAGGCACTTCCGCAGCTGTGACACACGAAATACATCATGAACACCCACAAGACTTTCTGGTAGTTCTAGCCGGTAGGATACGGGTCCGCACTTCTCCATGATAGCAAAAGGACCTATAAAGCGGGGAGCGAGTTTCCCCTTTACACCGAACCGGTGAATTCCCTTCAACGGAGATACACGAAGTTATACGTGCTCTCCGACGTCAAAATGCAATGGCCTACGCCTTTGATCAGCGTAGCTCTTCTGTCGGGATTGTGCAGCCTTCAAGTTCTCTTGTACCAACCGAACTCGGTCTTCGGCTTCGTTGACAGGATCAACCCCGAACAGAACTCTTTCGCCGGACTCGCACCAATTCAACGGTGTGCGACACTTCCGGCCGTAAAGAGCTTCATACGGTGCCATTTTAATACTCGCTTGATACCCTTTGTTGTATGAAAACTCCGCCAACCGTAAGTGATCATCCCAATTCTTACCGTGGTGGATGGCACACGCTCTCAACATATCTTCCAGCACCTGGTTCACCCTCTCGGTTTGTCCATCAGTTTGAGGGTGATATGCGGAGCTTCTAATCAGCTTGGTGCCCAACGAGGCGTGCAGCTGCTCCCAAAACAGTGCAACGAACAACGCACCTCGATCTGAAATGATGGTCTTCGGGACACCATGTGAGCATATAATCCTCGAGATATACAGCTCCGTATATTGCCTTGCTCGATAATGAGTGTTCACCGGTATGAAATGAGATGATTTCATCAACCGGTCGACGATCACCCATATCAAGTCATGCTTCTGTTATGTGAGCGGTAATCCGATGATGAAATCCATACTCACATACTCCCATTTCCATGCCAGTATCATCAGAGGTTGTAGCGGTCCGGCTTTCCGCATATGATCAGCCTTGACCCGTCTACACGTATCACACTCGGATACGTATTTAGCGATTTCCCTCTTCATCCTCGTCCACCAAAATTTCTGTTTCAAATCTTGGTACATCTTGTTTCTTCCTGTATGAATGGAAAACTTAGACAGGTGGGCTTCATACAATATCTTCTTCCGGAGTTTCATATTACGCGGTACCACTATACGGTCCTTAAACCATATTGTACCGTTCTCATCCTTGTGGAAACATTTCACTTCTCCGTTGTCTAGTCTTCTCCGTATGTGAGACATACCTTTGTCTCTCCTTTGAGCCTCAACAATCTCTTCATGGATCGTTGGAATGAGCTCGAGATTATAAAGCGCGCCATACGGAATGACACGGAGACTTGGTTCTTCAGCTTCCAACTCAGCAATCGCCAAGTTGTGAACGTGGGCTTTCCGACTAAGCACGTCGGCAACCATGTTTGCTTTTCCCAGATTATAGTGGATCTCAATTTCATAATCTTTGATGAGCTCCAACCATCTCCGTTGTCTCATATTCAGCTCCTTCTCCATGAAGATATACTTCAAGCTTTTATGGTCGGTGTAGAGGTGAACAAGATTACCAAGTAGATAATGCCTCCACATCTTTAACGCCAACACCACAGCAGCAAGCTCGAGATCGTGAGTTGAATAATGCTGCTCGTGGTTTCACAGTTGACGAACCCATAGGCGACTACATGCCCTTCTTGCATAAGAACACTACCGAGGCCGATGCCGGATGCATCACAGTATACATCAAATGGCTTCGTCGTGTCCGGCTGAGCAAGAACTGGAGCTGTTGTGAGATGTTTCACCAAAATCTTGAATGCGGCTTCACATGCTGCATTCCACATGTATTTAGTGCCCTTCTTCAGCAGCTCCGTCATTGGTTTAGCAATTTTTGAGAAGCTCGGAATGAACCTCGGATAATACCCTGCTAAACCTAGGAAACTTGGGACCTCTTTCAGATAAAAACTTCAAAAAAAATTCCAGAATTTAATATTGACTTTTTATACAAATTGGAGTTCATATTTGGATAGATATTTGAACAAGGAATCCAACCCAATTTGAATCACTCAATTTGGAGATTCCTACACAAAGATATGATTTTTCAAAGTTTGAAGAATCTCTGGAATTATTTTGCTATGGGAAATCAGCTGCGTCCACGTGTTTAAACATCAGCCAATAGAATTTAAGCAATACCGGTTCACACAGTTCCAGTGCACCAGCACAGAAGATCCGGGCCACAGCCGATCCCCCATTTAAATTCTACAGCCGCTGACAGCCGGGCCTGGCTCCTTCTTCATCCTCCCGCCTCTGTTTCACGCGCGCGCCGCCTGCTCGCCGGCCCGACGCCTGAGCTCGCCGGATCGCCGTTTCCGGCCATCACCGGAGATGGAACTCGCCGCTAGAGCGTTATTGGCGTCGAGGAACACGGCTGCGGTACTAGTTTGAGCTGCTGGTGACCGGAAACACCCCGGCGACGTGCGGTGGCCTCGGTTGAACTTCGGCACCGTTGGCTGGGGTTCCTAGCCGGCCAAAACGTCGATCAACACGCTCTACAGCACCAGGGATGGATAAGAAGCTCGACAAGGCCTCAAAATGGCTCTGGAACGGCCGCAAGTCGGTCATCACCGTGCGACCGATCGGGTCCGCCATGAACACCCTTGATAGAGCTCCAAATCCGTAGTTCCTAGATGGTTTCATGCAACAAGTGCTAAAGGGGTTCTGATCGCAGGCTTGTCTAGCACCTATGTGCCAAGTTTGACAACCTAAGAAGGATTGGAGAGAGGGAATTTGAAGAACTCGTACCGGCCGTTCGGTTTGCACTCGCTGCAGCCAAATATTCAAATTTGTCAGCTACGCTCCACGGTTTGACCCGAGCTTTGCCTGAGAGCAGCACCACAATAGAGCGCTCCCGTGGCCGTGCTTGATCGAGCTTGAAAACCACCGTAGTGGTCTGTCCACATGAAGCCGATCGCCGGCTTGAGCTAGGTCAAGGCGGGTGCTGTTAATGACTGGGAAAAGAGGCCGGAGCTCGCTAGTTTCTAGGTCGGGGAGGTGTAAACTGAGTTCATGGTACTGTCTAGCAGCTCAGAGAGGAGTGGGCGTGAGCTTTCTTCAGTTTCCCGGAGGATTGCCGAGTAGCGGAGGGGAGGAGAGGTTTTGCTCGTGCGCTCGCGAGGAGGAGGAAGCAAAGGAACCTTTGCTCGGTCTGAGGGGTACTTATCACACCTAGGCACGAGGGGGGCCTTTACTCAGTGTCCAGTGCATGGGAGAGGGAGCAGGAGGCGGCGCCGCTGCCCCTCGGTGGCAAACGGTGCCTCTCAGTCGATTGGAGAAAAGAACAGAGACAGAGCACTTGGGTTGCTTTGTGTGCAAGTTTAGATCCTCAGCTCAATGGCATGTGAGGTCCACCCGAGATTTCCTCCCACAAATATCTTCTCATGTTGACCTCTCCAAATTCCAAAGTTTGAAATTTAAATGTGGGCTAGCATTTGAATTTTTCCTAAATTCAGGTTGAGTTTGCATATCAAATTTGAAATTGGTTGGAAGTTGAAAATGCTTCCAAATAATTCCTTTTTGGGCCCATCCTTTAATGACAAGTTTGTCATCAAACTTTTTACACAATTTCGAAACTATATGGCTGCATGGTTATTCAAAGTTTTGGCCACCATTTGTGTGAACTTTGAATTTAAAATCTGATTTTAAACTTTCATGCAAAGAGGTATTCAAATACTTATTGTTTCAACACCTTCAAATAAAAATGTGAGCCTCATTTTGGATTATCATCCATGTATTACTTTGCATGAAGAAAAGGTTTAGCAAGTCCTATTTTTCATGCATTTGCCACACATATGAATTCAATCCTCAGTTTTATTCATATACATTTTTGGGACTTTTAAAGAATGTTCAATGGTTGCAGCTGTCCGGCTTTACGCATATGGTCAGCTTTCACATGCCGACACATAGCACATTCGGATACGTACTTTGTGATTTCTCTTTTCATCTGCGTTCACCAAAACCTGGTTTTCAGATCCTGGTACATCTTGTTTCTGTCTGGATGAATAGAATACTTGGACAAATGCGCTTCGTCCAAGATTTTCTTCAGAAGCTTCATGTCACGGGGTACCACTTAACGGTCTTTAAACCATAGAGTCCCATGTTCATCCCTTCGGAAGCATTTCATTTCGCCATTCTTCATTCTTCTCCGAATGTATGACATTCCCATGTCTTCCTTCTGAGCTTCCATAATCTCCTCTCTTATGGTAGGGACGTCGAGTTCAAGATTGAACTGGCACCGAGAATGACGACTATCTCACGAAGGCCTTACAAGATGACACCTAACGAGCTAGCGGAGTTGAAGGAGCAACTAAATGAACTCATGAGCAAGGGTTTCATACGACCATGTTCTTCGCCTTGGGGTTGCTCTGCGCTGTTTGTTAAGAAGAAGGACGAAACACTGCGGCTATGTGTTGATTACCGTCCTCTAAATGCTGTCAAGATAAAGAACAAGTATCATTTGCCCCGCATCGACATCTTGTCTGATCAACTTGTGGGTGCAAAGGTATTTTCGAAGATGGACCTTCGGTCTGGATATCATCAAATTAAGATCCGACCGGAGGACATACCGAAGACAGCTTTCTCGATGAGATACGGACTCTATGAGTACCTCGTCATGTCATTTGGGTTAACCAACGCTCTGGCACACTTCATGTACTTGACGAATTCTGTGTTCATGACGGAGTTAGACAAGTTCGTCATGGTATTCATCGACGACATATTGGTTTACTCCAAATCTGAAGAAGAGCTCGCTGAACATCTGCGTATTGTGCTACAACAGTTGAGGGAGCACAAGTTATATGCCAAGTTCAGCAAGTGCGAGTTCTGGATTGATCAAGTGCCTTTCCTAGGCCATAATATTTCAGCAGAAGGCATCACCATGGACCCCAGCAAGATTGAACAAGTGATGAAGTGGGCATCTCCCAAATAAGTCATGCCCGGTAAATCATCGGGAAATACGTCGGGATAATCACGGAAGCTTAAGTGCTTCCGTGTGGTAGGCCTCTACCATATCTGGGTCTTCGCTGTCTAAAAACAGAGTGTGCTGTCCATGAATCGGCGAGTCAATCAGGACAGTTTGGTTACCGATATTGAGAATGGCACCGTGACGATTTGTAAAATCCCCAATAGTGGTAGCAAGAAAATTCAGCTCATGTACACTTATGAAAAATGAGGGGAATTAAAAATTTAAATCATAATGGTGTAAGTTCAAATTGAGGGTTTAGACTTCCCAAAACTTCCAGACATGGAGATCTAAATGCACAGCTTGGATCTTCATATTCCAAATATTCAACCTTCCAAAATTCAGCTCATTTGAAGGAGTTTTCATATTTGTTTGGGATTAAAAGGAAAATCCCTCCAATCTGAATTTCAAATTCAGTTTCAAATTCCAATTCCCTAAATTTGAAAATTGGGTTTCACAAATGTGTTCTCCACCTTTTAATAAGCAGCCATGCCAAAAATTGGAAACTTTGGAGCTGGTCTGCTATATTTTTGAGGCAATACAAAGTGGAGAATTCAAACTCCTTTTCAAATTCAAATGATCAAACCCCATTCAAATTCTACACCAGAATTCAAACCATTTGAATTCTGCAAATTCAAACTTAACTTTATGATGAAGTAAAGACTTTAATGTTGAGTTGCTGGATGGAAAAATATCAGAAAAGTTTGACTAAACAAAAGGGGAGGTGGGGCCCAATTGTCAGCCACGCAAAGCAAACAAACTGACTGTTTTTCCCTCTCTCTCTGTTTTCCGGGTGATCACGGTGCGACAGCTCCCGGAAAAGCTCTCCACCCGACGTCCTCACCGAGCCACCAAGCTGGTTCTCACTGGCCGACGTCGGCGCGCGCGCGTGGGCGATAGGAGCGGCCGCCCGAGTACCCCAGCTCTACTTCTCCTCCTCCTCAGCTCGGTTGCCGCGGCTACTTCGTCCACACCGAGCACCACCGATAGCTCTCTCTCTCGATCGACCACCGCCTGCTGAGCTCGGCTGCTCGTGCCATCCATAGCAAAAAGTAGCGCCTGGACGTGCTCTAGCCCCTCCAAAGTTCCTCCAAGGTTTACCGAGCAGAACAGCTCGTGAAACTCGGATTGGCGCCAAAGCTTCAAGGTGCCCGGACCTCGCCGTTTCGGCTCACCATCGACAGCAGCACCCGGCCACCCTCTCCCCCGACTTCCTATACAAGAAAGGTGCGTGGACATGTCCTGGTCGTGTAGCTGGAGGCCGTTTAGCGATTGCTAGAACCGGTGGCGATAATTTCACCACTTCCCCAAACTGTACACCGACGGGTAGTGCTCGGTCCAACCAAAAATTCGGGGTGCACGATTCTTTAGACCTCGAGTAAGCTTGCACAGAGCTTCCCTACTTCCTAGCGCCTCTCCTCGATGAAGAACCGAGCAAAAACATCAAGAAATGAGGGAGCCCTAGCTGTTTTCTTAGTCGACGGTGCAAAAGTACCTCGGGTCGCCGTGGAACCCTCGGTTGCCGGCTGTTTCACCGGCGGCCAGGACCCTTACGGGCTCCTACATCGTTCACTGATGCTCTAGAGCCTGAGAACCGATCGTGTGCAGTAGGAATGAGGGTTCCCGACCTCGCTGGAGTTCAAAGTCTTGCTGACACCGGTGTGCAGTGGTTTCCGGTGAGCCACGGCCACCGGCGACCCTCCTAAAGTGTTCAGCACGGTCAAATATGGGGGAGCGGCGATTTTAGACCTGAGAGATGGCCAGGAGAGCCGTTCCCGCCACCCTCGCCGGAGCAACCGCCGCGGACTCCTCTGGCCAGGCGCGAGGTAGAAGAAGTTGAGGGCCTGCCCCACCTGTCGGTGGCACTGATGAGGCACCGGATCAATCTGTGGCTCGGGATCGGCTGTGGCTGCGCGGGTTAAACACCGTAGCCCCGGTGTTGCCGAAATCTCACTGGTACGATTTAAAACCTTGGGCCCAGCCCAATTATTTGATGTTTCTATTAGAGAAATAATTCCAGGAATTAGCTGATCTTTACAAGCCCATAACTTTGTGTAGAAAACTCCAAAAAGAGTGAGACCAATTTTGTTGGATTCCTCATGAGGAGTACTTCACAGAGAAACCAATTTTAGGCTATGAAAATACCCAGGGATTTCTGTAGAATTGTTTTTATTAAATCTTTTGGGGATTTATTACAGGAGCAATTCTTTATGAAATATTCCCAAATTTGGGCAGCAAATCCTTTCCATAGTTACTGATGTCCAGTAAATATTTTGGCTTCATTGGAGATCATTTGCTAGGCTAAACTGTCTTCCCAAGTTCAGCCTTTATTTGGAAATTCAATTTAAACAGAAACTTTTCAGAACTCCTGTCCAAACTTCAAAAATTCATATCTCTCTGATGGTAGCTCCAAAAATGGTGAAACAAATTTTGTTAGAACCATGGAGACTTACCCTAATCGGATATTCCACCATTAGCTATGTCAAAGCTCCTGAATTGGGCTCAAAATTCAGAGAAGCATTGTACTTGTAGGAATTTTAAAGACTACATTGTGCAATGACATATCTCCAAATTTGGCTCAAATCATCCTTAGAGAGTCTAGTATCCACTGTAAAATTCCCAAAGCCAATTAAGGATTTTAAATAGCAGTGGCTATGAATAAAAGTTCAATTCTTATAAATCCTTAATACTTACACATGTATTTTATTACATTTCATAATAGTGACCGAAGTTGAGGACGCACCGGAGCCTTTGGACGTCCCCCCACCAGAAGCTGACTTCCCCTTTAACTCGCAACCAGGCAAGCCCCGGTTTGCACTTAAGTACCTTTTATAAAGCTTTTTATTTGTATCACTTATGTCTAGGGTGAAGGTTTGCATTAGAGTTAGGGTGATTGAAACCCCACTTGCATACCCTTTTATATCCTATAAATGGTTGGGTAGTTTACAAAATCGACGAGTAGAGAATGCCATGCTAATGTTTAGGATCTCGGTAGAAGTCGAGTGGTTGGAAGCTACTCGCGAGATAGTACTTATCACACGGGATGAGAAGAGATAGAAAATGGATTAAGTTGTGAAAATGAGACCCGGCAGGGAGGATAGGATGCAGTGAGCAGAGGTCTCACGTGCGTAGCCCTGTTGGTGTCGGTTGAGGACCGTCCGTGTGCGGCCCTTCTGGACAAGTATCGAACAGTTCCGGATGCATACTGGCATAAGGGAACCAGGAAACCGATGTAATTGGTTAACCTGGGTGCCGAGGCTTACCCAACCGTAAATAGGAGTGGGTTGAGGGTAGCAAGGTGTAAATCTGCCAGTGGGCACAGTCACGCTCCACGCGGGGACCTCCTGCCCGTTACGGATGGACCGGTTCGGCATTTGGGTTGCCTTTGAAAGGTTGTCGCATACAACAGAGTAGGAAGGGGTGTGGAATCACGCTTCTGAAAGTGGGTGTATGTGACGTGTTGTCCGGGTGTGTCTTGATTGCAATCACCGTCCCTCGCGGTTATTTGAGTACCCGCTTGTTCACTGTGCTGTGACGTAGTAAGAAGTGAAATAAGCCAACTGAAAATGCTGTATTGATCTATTAATGTCTTGAATACCTTGATCGCTGTAGTTATAGAGCTAATTAAGTTTATATTGCACTTTGGGCATCACCACATCGGAGGAAAGCGTTTCTTGTTTGATTGTGGACTTCCGATGTGAGGGCTGCCTAAGGCATATGAATCTGCTGCTATAAAACTGAAAGTAAGGATCAACTTATAGGCGTGTCTTTATTGCAAAGTCCTTTCCTACCTTACACATATATCCTTGCACGTAGAGTTCCATGCCTAGGGTTGACGGTTAAGACTTGCTGAGCCTTCGTGCTCACGGTTGCAATATTTGAGCTGTGTGCAGGTGAGAGTTATGAGGACGGTTCGGAGGATGAGGCGATGCCCCCGTAGGGGTACACGGCCGAGCTGGAGCCCTGCACGCTGCCGTGATTCTCCGGTTCCTTGCTGCTAGCGTGTAGCGTTCCCGGGCTGGACGGCTGCACTTTTGCATAGCTAGGATGAGAGGCCATATATGTATATTACTTCTGCTGTATAAATAGGTTTTGTAAAAAGACTTCCGCTGTTTTATATCAAATAAAAGTTTGTATGTTGTTCTTTATTCTTTTCGTGTGTGCTGTTGGGTGCCGCATCGCACAACACCACCCTATGCGATCTTGGAGTGGGTGAACCACGGGGTGGTCCCCAAACGATTTAACCAAGACATCCCCAATATGATTTATATCTTCTGCCTATCCAACATAATCAGCGATGTTGGGTATATGTCACACCCGGTTTCTCCGAAGAACAACCGAGTGAATATCACATGTATGCCAGGATCATTTTCTCATACATGTGATGACAAATAGTGAAACATCATTTATTACAAGCCAGGTGTCGAATATAATTAAGTCTTACATAGCATATGTCTCGATAATAAGTTTATAACAAGTACATAAAATAGCAGTGGAATATTATTCTCGTGGGCTCCGTCACAAGTGTTGCCAGGGGGACTACATGAACCTAGAAACCTTCTTCGGGTCCAAAGTCTTGATCATTAAACACCACGTCATTCTCTTGACCTGAGCAGCACTATAAACCAACAAATATGCAAGGTTGAGTACCGATGGTACTCAACAAGTGTGGGAAAGTTATGTCATGCATGGCTAGAACAAGGAGAGGTTGAACTCATGGTTGAAGCACTACGCAATTAACACCTACCACCTTAGCTTATTAAGCACCTACATTACTACACAGGTGAAATGGTCCCAATCTCCCATCCCATCATCATAATCAATTAACCATAACATCATTTCCAATGTTAAGCTCCCCGCTTAACATCCACAACCCCCAAGGTCATCATCCTCTAATCATGAATAAGTCCAAGCCGCTCTTAACCGTGAGCACGGCTGTCATGATAGTTTTGACTCTGCAGAGTTTGCACCACTATACCCACATGTAGTGATTTCATCCCCCGTCGCCGGGTGGACTAAAAGAACCTCCATTATGCCAGTGGCTACGAACCACATTCACACTTCCCAGGTGTGTAGCCAGGAGATCACTACGAAGGCTTTACAAAGGGATTCCTGATGAGCGTGGGCCCACTGAGGTTTCACCCCTAACAGCATACAAGAGGCTCCAACCCCGCTGCAGTGGCCCCCTCTTGAGCCTTGCGGTTCATATGGTAGTCCAGCTGACACCCACTCCCCGCACCATCCAACACACCCATAATACGCCGGGGATACACCTAATTAATTGGCCAAGCTGCCCCATCTCAGCATGTGGTTGGCACGGTAAAGCCAGGTTACATGCTCCATGAACCGGTCCTTAGGATCCAGGCAAGTACTAAACACAAACCCGAGTCTCGTGCACCCAGCACCAACCAAATCATCCAACTTGCCTTGATCCCTACCTCTAAATAATTCATAACATCTCATTCAAGAGTATGGTAAATAAACTGATGATCTCATATCCCAATTTTCCCATTCTAAGCATGGCTAAGCACAAGTAATATGAATGTATGACATAATAAAGCAAATCCCAACCCAAGCTACAAGGAAACAGGGTAATGCAATTCTAGTGAAACATCCTAGCATGGGTTTCATATTTCAATTGACAATGCAAATAATTCTATTTACACATCCTAGCATAGGATCAAAGTGGTCAAGTACACTTGCCTTCTTCTTGCTGCTCGGAGAATGGAAAGTCTTGGTCTTGGAAGGGAAGAACTTGCTCTGGGGCAGGTTCTATTCATGCCAACGCACATAACAAAATAAAACAACAATACATAAGACATAGTTCACACTTTCACTTCATACAACAACACATTCACATCTATGTAAGTCATTCACATTTCTAAGTGTTGTTGCTACTCTATGTGTGTTGATTTTTGGCTTACATGCACTTTTAAACATGTGCATATGATTTCTAACTTTCGGTATTCAGATTTATGTTTGCACACTATATATGAATTTCAAATTGAACAAATTCCTTATATTCAATTGATACACATCTTAGCTACCAATTATGCATGAAAGGATTTTCCTACTTCAAATGGGTTTTCAGATCCTCTACCAGATCCTAAACTGAAATCTTTGGATTTGGAAACTTCATTTATCATTTTCTAGTTATGCATACCTAGTTGCTATATTTTCAGATTTATTTCCTATGCCTAAATGTGAACTTTATTATGAAAATAGTAAGACACCTCATCTAAACAGAATAGGTTCTGATATAAAATATTAAATAATATAATTTTGAACTTCTGCTCTGATGTGAACTAATTTAAATCTATTTTACCCATTTTCAAAATTATTTATTAAGCAAAAAATGTGTTCCTAGAACTAATAAACATGAACACACCCAAACAGATTTCATTTCAACCTAAAATTTATTTCTAGTTCATTCTAAAGTTTTCCAAGTGTTAGTAGAGTTTGAACTTGAATTTACAATGTGTTTGTATTTCCTTTTAAATTTAAATCCTAGTCACACATTCAAATTTCTAAATTAAATATCATATAGGGTTAAAAAGTTAAGTTCACCCTACTACAGGGTCTAACTTATTATTTTAAGAATTTCCACGGGCCTAACTATGCCTAACAGAGGGGTTTTGCTAATTTTTATTAAGTCCAGGGGCTAAAACTGATTTTTAATTGAATTTACATGAATTTCTAAAGTTCCAGGGGCTAGATCAGAAGTTTCTGTGGCTAGCTCGTATTTTTTGAGATCCCGAGGGGGTAGCGCGTAAGAATCCCGGCCTTTATAACGCGGAGCTGACGTGGACCGTCCGATTTAAAACAGACGGCTCAGATTAGATCGCCAAACCGGTACGCGCGGGTTTAATTTCCACCGTGCGATTTAATATAGACGGCGCACAAGCGGCCACGTCGCTCTGACCGAGCGCGGGCGGCGCTGCCCGGCGGCGGGAGGTGGCGATCTCGCCGGAAAACTTCTGATCTTCGTCTATTCTTCTTAAAACTCGGATTTCATGGCATAGATCGGTAGAGGGGAGGTCGGGGATCTCACCTCGGGGTTTTTCTTGAGCTCGGAGGTCCTGGAAAGCGGTCGGCGACGAGGTCCAAGGTGAATTCACGGTGATGCTCGTCGGCGCTGTGTTTGAAGCGCAAACCCCTGAGTTTTCTGCACCTGCGTGATTCCCCGGAGGTGGTGGAACACGATCGGCGCATTAGATCAGAGAACCCGAGCAAAGATCGAGAGAAAACGGTGATTGGAGCTTCGGTTCTCACCGGGAGGAAAAACAGCCGATCGCGGGTGAGAAAACGGGACGATGCCGGTGTTTATATAGCCGGGGAAGGGTGACGTTCGGTTGTGATCGAGTTTGAGTCGTCCAGAACCGAAATTTGGCTGGGATATGCGGTTATCCGGGGTGGTTTCGATTCGGGGAAAGAGAGGAGTCCCGGTCGGCCGAGCGCACGCGCGAGGAGGAAGAAGATGGTGGGCCCCACACTTCAGTGAGAAGAGAAGGGGGCGCGCGGCTGCGGGCTGTCGCGGGGGCGAGGTTGGCCGGCTAGTGGGTTTCGGCCCACTGGCCAGGTTTTCTGTTTTTCTTTTTCTTTTTCCATTTCTTTTCTGGTTTGAATTTGAATTTGAATTCCAACTTAAATTTGAATTTCTGCACCACATGCAATACGTCCAAAAAATTTTAAATTCCCCTCTTAACAGGATTTTGGGGTGTTACAGCTCTACCCCCCTAAAAAGAAATCTCGTCCTCGAGATTGGTGGTCCTAGGAAAACAATTCCGGAAATTGTGCCTTAAGCTCGTCTTCTCGCTCCCATGTGGCTTCCTCTTCCGAGTGATGTTTCCACTGCACCTTGCACATCCGGATTCTTTTATTTCTTGTGAGGCGTTCCATTGTCTCCAAAACCTTGACCGGTTGCTCGGCATAAGACAGATCCTCGGCTACGTCAACCTCATTCATGGGTAACATCTCTTCAGGCGTCCTCAGACATTTCTTGAGCTGTGACACATGGAATACGTCATGCACATCCGATAGGCGAGCCGGTAGTACCAGTTGATATGCCACTTCGCCTTTCCTCTCCAGAACTTGAAAGGGTCCGATATATCGAGGTGATAACATCCCTTTCACCTTGAACCGACGATGTCCTCGAATAGGGGATACCTTGAGATAGACATAGTCCCCTACGTTGAAAACGAGCTCTCTTCTCCGTACATCGGCATAGCTCTTTTGTCGTGTTTGTGCTATCCTCAATTTGTTGCGGATTTCCCTCACTTTCGCCTCGGCCTCTTGTAATACCTCGGGCCCAAACACTTTACTTTCCCCCGTTTGGTTCCAAAATAGTGGAGTTCTGCACTTCCTCCCATACAACGCCTCAAATGGTGACATCTTCATACTAGCCTGATAGTTGTTGTTATAGGAGAACTCCGCATATGGTAAGTTCCTATCCCAACTCCGATTGTTTTTGAGTGCACACGCTCTCAGCATATCCTCAAGGATCTGATTGGTTCTTTCTGTCTGCCCGTCAGTTTGGGGATAATGGGCATAACTAAAATTTAGATGAGTTCCCATGGTTTCATGCAGCTTCTGCCAGAACCTTGAGGTGAACTGTGTCCCTCGATCCGACACTATCTTCTTTGGCTCTCCATGGTAACACACGATCCTTGACATGTACAACTCCGCCAATTTGGATCCGCTGTAGCTTTCTTTCACTGGGATGAAATGAGCTACCTTGGTTAGCCTGTCGATGATGACCCATATCGAATCACATCCTGATTGGGTCCTAGGCAATCCCACTATGAAATCCATACCGATTTCTTCCCATTTCCATTCAGGTACCTTGAGTGGTTGCAATAATCCCGCGGGTCATTGATGTTCCGCTTTCACCAAATGACATGTGTCACATAGGGCAACATGTTCCGCGACATCTCGCTTCATGCCATACCACCAATACCTACTCTTGAGGTCCTGGTACATCTTCGTACTCCCAGGATGAATGGAATAGTCGGAATCGTGAGCCTCCTTCAAAATCAATTCACGGATCTCCTTTACATCAGGCACACAAATTCTTTTCCTGTGCCACACCGTACCTTGTTCATCCTCTCTGAAACCAAGGGCTTTATTTTCCTTGATGAGTTGTCTGATTTCTTGTATCTTCTCATCATTCTTTTGACCATCGCGTATGTCTTGCTCTAGTGTTGAGTCCACTTCCATGGCGATGGCTTCACCACTATTCACCAGGCATAGATTGAGTCTTATAACATCGTCCTTCAATTCCGTAGGCATGTCTTTCAAGCTCAACCTATTGACCTGCACCTTCCGGCTTAGAGCATCCGCCACGACATTCGCTTTCCCAGGATGATATTTGATTCCCACATCAAAGTCATTGATTATCTCTAACCATCTTCTTTGTCTGAGGTTGAGATCTGGCTGTGTGAAAATGTACTTTAAGCTCTTATGATCCGTATATATCTCTGTCCTCTTCCCCATCAAGTAGTGCCGCCAAATCTTCAACGCGTGTACCACTGCGGCTAGTTCTAGGTCATGTGTAGGATAGTTCTTCTCGTGTTTCCGGAGCTGCCGGGACGCATAAGCCACGACATGCCCCTCTTGCATGAGAATACATCCCAACCCGTTTCCAGAGGCATCGCAGTACACCGAAAAGTTCTTCTGCATATCTGGCATAACTAGCACTGGGGCTGTTGTCAATATTTTCTTTAGCTCTTGAAACTCGTCTCGCACTGCGGCGTCGATGAGAATGTGATTCCTTTCTCCAACAGTTTGGTGAGGGGTCTCGAGATCTTGGAGAATCCCTTAATAAACCGTCGATAATACCCAGCCAATCCTAAGAAGCTTCGAACTTCCCCGACATTCTGAGGGGTCTTCCACTTCTGTACATCCTCGATCTTGGCGGGATCTACGGAGATTCCTCCCTACGAGATGATATGTCCTAAGAAGGGAACTCTCTTCAGCCAAAACTCACACTTGCTCAACATGGCATATAGTTGGTGTTCTCTCAGCTTCTGCAACACCAACCTTAGATGTTTCTCATGTTCCTCTCCATCTTTGGAGAAGACGAGAATGTCATCTATGAAAACCACCACAAATTTATCTAGATATTCCATGAATACCTTGTTCATGAGGTACATGAAGTATGCCGGGACATTAGTTAGCCCGAAAGGCATGACTGTGTATTCATACAGTCCGTACCAAGATACGAAAGCTGTCTTGGGAATATCAGTTTGCCGTATCTTAAGTTGGTTATATCCCGACCTGAGATCAATTTTCGAGAACACACAAGCTCCCCTCAACTGATCGAACAAGTCTTCAATGCGGGGTAATGGGTACTTGTTCTTGATGGTTACCTCATTCAATGCACGGTAATCCACGCATAACCTTTGGGTTCCGTCCTTCTTGGGCACAAATATCACTGGAGCTCCCCACGGTGAGGAACTAGGACGAATATACCCCTTCTCCGTCAATTCTCTCAAATGATCCTTGAGTTCTCCCAGCTGCTTGGAGTCCATCCAATAAGGTCTCTCGTATATCGGATATGTTCCATGCACTAGCTCAATTGCGAATTCCACTTCGCGATCAGGAGGCATACCTGGCAACTCCTCTGGAAAAACATCTGGATATTCCCTGATGATTCTGATCTCCTCCACTTTCACCTCAACTTGATTTAATTTAATGTCCCTCCTAGGCTCTTGTATTGTTATGAACTTTACTCTTGTGCCACTAGGGTGAGTTAGTTCCACCGTTCTGGTCGAACAATGGATGATTCCCTTATGTTTGGTCAACCAATCCATACCCAAAATAATATCTATCCCTTGTGAATCTATCACTATGAGGTTAGCAGTAAATACTATCCCATTAATGTCTAGATTCACCTTGGGACACACTCCTCTCGTCCTTATTTCTCCACCTGGAGAGTTTACTGCTAGCATATGGTTCATTTGTGTTGTTGCTAGATCATGCTTCTTAACAAACCCTTGGGCAATGAACGAGTGGGTAGCACCAGAATCGAACAACAGAGTTGCAATGTGTAAATTGGCAGGAAACTTACCAACTACCACGTCTGGTGCCTCTTGCGCCTCCTCCATGGTCACGTGGTTCACCCGTCCTCGCATCGCATTCTGCTGTTGCGGCTGCACGGGCTTCTTCTTTGGGCACTTATGGGCGTAGTGCCCCACTTCACCACAGTTAAAGCATTGCACCCCAACCTTAGGTGCCTGGCCTTTGTTGTCTTGGGGTTGGTTTGGGGGTCCATGTACTGCTGGTCGAGGTTGATATGTAGGGCGAGGCTGCTGTACAAACTGACGTTGTGGTGGTGCTGGTGCTGCCGTAGGCCTGAAGTTCGGGTTGTACCCTCTCGGTGCTGAGTAGGGTACCGCAGCACGGCTCGTCTGCCCTGCGGGTTGCTGCATCAGACGTGTGCGGGTGTTGCTACCCGAGGCTGGGTGTGACGATCCGACCTTCCTCTTGTTTTCATTTTCCAAGGCCTTCAGCTTCCTTTATACAACAAATGCTCTGTCCACCATCTTTTGGAAGCTTTCATACTCGTTGGAGGACATTGCACACTGCATTTCTGCTGTGAGTCCTTCCACGAAGCAATCCTGTTTCTGCTCATCAGTCTCTATGTCCCGTGGGGCGTAACGGGATAGTTGAGTGAATTTAGTGAGGTATTCCCTCACAGTCATGTTTCCTTGCTGCAATCCCAAGAACTCCTTCCTCTTGTTTTTGAGTTCACCCCTTGGTATGTAATGGTTGCGAAAGCTACGCTTGAACTCTCCCCAAGTGATGTTCTCAGGGTCATGATGGGCAGCCACGTAAGCGGTCCACCAATCAGCAGCAGGTCCATGCAATTGGTGAGAGGCAAACAGCACCCTCTCATACCCTTGGCATTGTATAATCCTCATCTTGCTCTCAATGGTCTTTAGCCAATCATCTGCCTCCAGAGGTTCAGCAGCACTTGCAAACTTTGGAGGTTGAGTTCCTAGAAACTCACTCAACCTTGGTTGGCGTGGTGCAGCTTGTGGAGGTGGAGCTTGGTGCAAGTTGGCCACCACTTGAGTCAGGTTCTGGATGAGCTGATTTTGATTCTCATGCATTTGGTGGATGGGATCAACTCCTTCATGGCGACCACCCCTGTCTTGGCCTCCAGAAAGATGAGGGTTGCCGGCCTCATCGTTGTTGTTGGCGGGGTTGGTACCACGACCCTTTCCTCTTCCGGCCATCTATCATGATCAACCAAATGTCGATTTAAAGCATTGCGTATTATCTTACCAATTTACTTGTTTACACTTTGTAATGTTGAGGCCTTGTTGTATTTATATATTTTTTCTGAGGGTTTATGTCTCACGCAAAAATAAATGCACTATTAATTTCATAGGGGTTCACATATCAAAGCAAGGCAACCAGAAGACGAGGTTGTGGACAATTGCTCATTGTTCCACAACTCACGTCACACACCACACATTAACACACCATTAACTAAGGTATTGACTCCCCTACTCGATAACGTGCTGAACTATGGGGAAGGACTCTACACGACTCGTATCACTGTGCTGGCTCCTCGGGATCTTCCTCATTATTGCGGCTGCCTTCTGACTCCGCTTTGGGTGGGGAGGCTGCTGGTGGAGAAGTTCGACGACGCCTGATCGCCCGGCGATCTGGGGAGTCAGGAGTCCATGTGTCATTCACGGTGACACACAGTTCATTCCCATCTCCTCTTTCTCTCGCCCTCAAGCTGGCTCGAAGCAACGTCTCGGTCTCCTTCAGGGTGTCACGAACATCCTAAAGCTCCTGCTGACACTCCTGCAGTCGAGTGCTGAGCATAGCAGCATCCTCCAGGCACAGGTCCATATGCTCATGGGAAGTCCCTTGCTGCACTGGCGGGTACTTGTACTTCGTCGTACCACTCTCACGCTGGAGAACTTTCATGTACTCAGTCCTGTCCAGGTGGCGACGGTAGATGTGACTCTAGCAGGTGATGGCCTCCCAGGTGACATCCTTCTCCGCGTCGACCTGTGTTGCTCGACAAGCTGGAGAGTGGTGGATCTTAAGCAGCTGATTTTCATGGATAATCCTCATTTCTGAACTCCATTCTTCCCGCTTCTCCCGGATGGTCCGGCTGGAGCTATAGTGTATGATTAGCTTGCCCGTATTGCCGGCGGCTTGGAGCATGCGTCGAAGACGGCGCAACAAGCCTCCTACTACCAATCTGTAGGAGAGATACGTCACCGGACGGCTCTCCTCTCTTAGGGCAAGGGCAACTATGGGAACTCTCCCTCCGGTGGACTTGCAAGCGGTGCGGATCATGCGAACCATCTAAAACATAAAGCATTTAAACTTAAGTTAGATAAGGTTTTAAACAAAAATCCTATTTTGAATAAAAGTTGGGTAAGATGAAGAAAGTGACCCCATTAAATAACACTTTTCAACCCACACCTTGTAAAATAGTTTTTAAGAAAATAGGGTCCTTAAATACGTCCATGTCTACCAAGGTCCACGTTCCTACGGGCAACCTTGGCTCTGATACCACTTCTGTCACACCCGGTTTCTCCAAAGAACAACCGAGTGAATATCACATGTATGCCAGTATCATTTTCTCATGCATGTGATGACAAATAGTGAAGCATCATTTATTACTAGCCATGTATCGAATATAATTAAGTCTTACATAGCATATGTCTCGATAATAAGTTCATAACAAGTAAATAAAATAGCAGCGGAATATTATTCTCGTGGGCTCCGTCATAGGCATTGCCCGGAGGACTCCATGAACCTAGAAACCTTCTTCGAGTCCAAAGTCTTGATCATTAAACACCACGACATTCTCTTGACCTGAGCAGCAATGTAAACCAACAAATAGGCAAGGTTGAGTACCGATGGTACTCAGCAAGTGTGGGAAAGTTATGTCATGCATGGCTAGAACAAGGAGAGGTTGAACTCATGGTTGAAGCACTACGCAATTAACACCTACCACCTTAGCTTATTAAGCACCTACATTACTACACAGGTGAAATGGTCCCAGTCTCTCATCCCATTATCATAATCAATTAACCATAACATCATTTCCAATGTTAAGCTCCCCGCTTAACATCCACAACCCCCAAGGTCATCATCCTCTAATCATGAATAAGTCCAAGCCGCTCTTGACCGTGAGCACGGCTGTCATGACAGTTTTGACTCTGCAGAGTTTGCACCACTGTACCCACATGTAGTGATTTCATCCCCCATCACCGGGTGGACTAAAAGAACCTCCATTATGCCAGTGGCTACGAACCACATTCACACTTCCCAGGTGTGTAGCCAGGAGATCACTACGAAGCCTTTACAAAGGGATTCTCGACGAGCGTGGGCCCACTGAGGTTTCACCCCTAACAGCATACAAGTGGCTCCAACCCCACTGCAGTGCCCCCTCTTGAGCCTTGCGGTTCATATGGTAGTCCAGCTGACACCCACTCCCCGCACCATCCAACACACCCATACTATGCCGGGGATACACCTAATTAATTGGCCAAGCTGCCCCATCTCAGCATGTGGTTGGCACGGTAAAGCCAGGTTACATGCTCCATGAACCGGTCCTTAGGATCCAGGCAAGTACTAAACACAAACCCGAGTCTCGTGCACCCAGCACCAACCAAATCATCCAACTTGCCTTGATCCCTACCTCTAAATAACTCATAACATCTCATTCAAGAGTATGGTAAATAAACTGATGATCTCATATCCCAATTATCCCATTCTAAGCATGGCTAAGCACAAGTAATATGAATGTATGACATAATAAAGCAAATCCCAACCCAAGCTACAAGGAAACAGGGTAATGCAATTCTAGGGAAACATCCTAGCATGGGTTTCATATTTCAATTGACAATGCAAATAATTCTATCTACACATCCTAGCATAGGATCAAAGTGGTCAAGGACACTTGCCTTCTTCTTGCTGCTATGAGAATGGAAAGTCTTGGTCTTGGAAGGGAAGAACTTGCTCTGGGGCAGGTTCTATTCATGCCAACACACATAACAAAAGAAAACAACAATACATAAGACATAGTTCACACTTTCACTTCATACAACCACACATTCACATCTATGTAAGTCATTCACATTTCTAAGTGTTGTGGTTACTTTATGTGTGTTGATTTTTGGCTTACATGCACTTTTAAACATGTGCATATAATTTCTAACTTTTGGTATTCAGATTTATGTTTGCACACTATATATGAATTTCAAATTTGAACAAATTCCTTATATTCAATTGATACACATCTTAGCTACCAATTATGCATGAAAGGTATTTTCCTACTTCAAATGGGTTTTCAGATCCTCTACCAAATCCTAAACTGAAATCTTTGGATTTGGAAACTTTATTTATCATTTTCTAGTTATGCATACCTAGTTGCTATATTTTCAGATTTATTTCCTATGCCTAAATGTGAACTTTATTATGAAAATAGTAAGACACCTCATCTAAACAGAATAGGTTCTGATATAAAATATTAAATAATATATTTTTGAACTTCTCCTCTGATGTTAACTATTTTAAATCTATTTTACCCATTTTCAAAATTATTTATTAACCTAAAAATGTGTTCCTAGAACTAATAAACATGAACACACCCAAACAGATTTCATTTCAACCTAAAATTTATTTCTAGTTCATTCTAAAGTTTTCCAAGTGTTAGTAGAGTTTACACTTGAATTTACAATGTGTTTGTATTTCCTTTTAAATTTAATTCCTAGTCACATTCAAATTTCTAAATTAAATATCATATAGGGTTAAAAAGTTAAGTTCACCCTACTACAGGGTCTAATTTATTATTTTAAGAATTTCCAGGGGCCTAACTATGCATAACAGAGGGGTTTTGCTAATTTTTATTAAGTTCAGGGGCTAAAACTAATTTCTAATTGAATTTACATGAATTTCTAAAGTTCCAGGGGCTAGATCAGAAGTTTCCGTGGCTAGCTCGTATTTTCTGAGATCCCCAGGGGGTAGCGCATAAGAATCCCGGCCTTTATAACGCGGGGTTGACGTGGACCGTCCGATTTAAAACAGACGGCCCAGATTAGATCGCCGAACCGGTACGAGCGGGTTTTAATTCCACCGTGCGATTTAAAATAGACGGCGCACAAGCGGCCACGTCGCTCTGACCGAGCGCGGGCGGCGCTGCCCGGCGGCGCACGGCGGCGGGAGGCGGCGATCTCACCGGAAAACTTCGGATCTTCGTCTATTCTTCCTAAAACTGGGATTTCATGGCATAGATCGGTAGAGGGGAGGTCGGGGATCTCACCTCGGGGTTTTTCTTGAGCTCGGTGGTCCTGGAAAGCGGTCGGCGACGAGGTCCCAGGTGAATTCACGGTGATGCTCGTCGGCGCTATGTTTGAAGCGCAAACCCCCGAGTTTTCTGCACCTGCGTGATTCCCCGGAGGCGATGGAACACGATCTGCGCGTTAGATCAGAGAACCCGAGCAAAGATCGAGAGAAAACGGTGATCGGAGCTTCGGTTCTCACCGGGAGGAAAAACAGCCGATCGCGGGTGAGAAACGGGACGATGCCGGTGTTTATATAGCCGGGGAAGGGCGGCGTTCGGTTGTGATCGAGTTTGAGTCGTCCAGAACCGAAATTCGGCTGGGATACGCGGGTATCCGGGGTGGTCCCGGTCGGCCGAGTGCGCGCGCGAGGAGGAAGAAGATGGCGGGCCCCACACGTCAGTGAGAAGAGAACGGGACGCGCGGCTGCGGGCTGGCGTGGGGGCGAGGTGGGCCGACTGGTGGGTTTCGGCCCACTGGCCGGGTTTTCTGTTTTTCTTTTTCTTTTTCCATTTCTTTTCTGGTTTGAATTTGAATTTGAATTCCAACATAAATTTGAAATTCTGCACCACATGCAATACGTCCAAAAAATTTTAAATTCCCCTCTTTACAGGATTTTGGGGTGTTACAGTATATTTTTCTGCCCAAACACAAAGCTGCTCGGGACACAATCTGATTAGCAGAGATATTTCCTCCCGGTGAGCGGATAAAATAACTTGTTGTGGGAGTATTGGTGGATAATTGGTGCTGATCCACGCATGTTTTGATGATGAAATTGTGGGTTGCACCGGAATCAAAAAGTACGAGCACGGGCACATCTTTAAGAGTGAACATGCCAGCTAACACCGGTGCTCCCTCTGGGACATCCTCAATAGCAAGATGTTGCACACTCCCGGATTGCAATGCTGTGGTGTTGACTTGAGCAGGTGGCGGCATACCACCTGATGACGATGGTGGTCTACTGTTCAACAACTTCTCTCGGCAGTCCTGCCTAAAATGCCCAGAACGGTGGCAATAAGAACACGGAGGTTTTCCCGGTTCTTCGTTGACTTGTGGTTGAGAAGTTGATGTACTTGGCTGCAGCAATGATGCAACAGGTGTCATTTGTTGCTGCGGCAAAGGTGTTGCTTCAAGACATGATTCTTGAGCAGGAAACCTGTACGGTGTTGATCTCACTGGTGCTTGCCATATTTCATCAGCTGGTGTGTGATACACTACACGGTATTTACGAGGAACAACTGGTGTGTCTTCTTGCACATCATCCCGGTTCCTCTTCTCTGCTTCACACTCAAGTGTCGCTTGTTCTTGCAGCAGGGCTGCACTGATCAACTCGGTGTAACTGCCTTGATTGAACAAAGCCAACTTATCTTTTAATATGGCACTCAATCCATAGAAGAAATAGTCACACCTTGCAGCTTCGCTCGTCGCATAATCAGGAGCATATTGTGCCAAAAGGTTGAACCGTTTGATGTAATCGAGGACACTCCTGTCCCCCTGCTTCAAGTTCATAAATTCATGCTGTTGGGCCTTGATAAAACCCATAGGAATGTGATGAGCACGGAATGCTTCACGAAATTCCATCCATTCCACTTGATGGCCTTCCAGAACGGTGGCGAGATAAGTGAACCACCAATTTGCGGCGGCTCCATGGAGCTGTTGAACTGCAAATGATGTCTTCTGATACTCATCGCACTCAAACACTCCAAACTTGGACTCCATAACCTGAAGCAACTGATCAGCTTCCACTGGTTCATTGGCTTCCGTGAAAATTGGCGGTTGTGTCGCCAAGAAGTCCAAATAGGCGTTCCAAGGTGGAACGTCCTGTTGTGCACAATGGAGTAAACCTTGTTTTACCAAGGCTTGGAGTAGTCTTGTGTTCTATTTGCTTGACTCAACCATCAGAGCCATGACATCCGTCCATACCGTTGATGGCGGTGCCCGGGGTGGAGTCGAGTCATCACCGTCTCGGTGAGAACTTTCAGCCCTACTCGGAGAATGAGTACGCACCATACTCCAAAAGAATAATTTTGAGGGAGTAAAAACATTATCTCAGCAGTATGTGAAAGTATGGAAAACATAAACATGCTAAAACTTTATGAAAGCATAACAAAATTTCATGTTTACACATCTGCCTAAGCCAAGATAATCAGTCCCTTATTCTGTAAAGAACCAACCTTTCTGTACTTAACCCAGATTTTGATCCGGTTACCATCATTTTCATAACTCAAGTTGAATACCAAAGTTACACTTAACTTCAGTATATTTCCAACTGGTTCTCATATTCCCCTAGACCATTTCTGGATCAAAAGTTATGATTGTTCAAAGTTGACAGAATTTCTGGATAAAATTTGCCAGCATCTCCTTTGTATGTGGCCGTTTTCATCACAGTTTTACATATAATTGGAGTACAATTCTGAACAAACTATGAACTACAAAATTGTTTCACATTTCATAACCTTTCCAATGGTGTATCATATGATCATTATAAAATTTTGTACAGAATGTTATGGCCATTTTACCGAAACATCCAGAGAAGGTTGCAGCTGTTCTGTCTTCCAAACAGTCTGCATTCATCTGGACATTCAACCAAGTTGGCGTCTGATTTTGCTCTTGAGGTATACATAAAAGTTGTAGAGCACTTAAAATACTTTTCAGAACTATATCATACACCTTCATTGGGTCAATATACACAGAGTTATGTTCTGTCAAAGTCGAGCAAACATTTCTGCCAGAACATAGCACTCTGTTTCTGAGATCAAAAGAAGCCTAGCAATCCTCTCCTTTGAAACTTAGTTCAAATGAAGAGCTTAGTAACTAATATGTGCTTTCTAACATAAATTTTTAGTTTCAAAGTTGGTCATGCATAATTTCTTCATAGGAAAGAAGACTATCAAGTGTAGTACGGTGGCGATGCACCGTAAGACATATGACCGTACTACTTTGCCTTACAAAAGAAAAGCCTAACCGGATTACACCGGCATATACGTATCCTTAGGTGGCACTAAAACGGTCACTCGCAAACGTGTTCTACATGTACTAAGGTTTCGTGGTTAGTACCTACATAAAACACACTCCATCATCAGGTTCGGCTGCACACTGAACCCGGTATCCATACAGTTCATACACCCGGCTATCATCACTCGCCCAGGTGTTCTCAGCAAAAGATGCCTTGAGCTACATGTTCACGTTACTGACCACGTGACAGGGTCTCCCATACTTTCCCAAAGCACGCCACGGAATGGCGTTGCTCGAATACCCCAAACGACATGAAGAGTCGTAGAGGATACTAAAGCGGGTCGAGTTACCTGCCACCCGTGGTGCTCTACCCTTCAGCTTGAGCGCACTGGTGGACAGCGCTTACGTGCACCCCTCAATACATAAAATGTCCCGAGATGCACGATTTTCCGACATAACAAATAAGTTAGATTGCCACCTTCATAATATGCTAATCGTAGTCCTTATGTGGGCCTAGTACCGTTATCTCACCGTATCCTAAGTTATTAACGTAATATGATGCTCAATCCATGTTCTATTCCCAACGTGGCTCTGATACCATGCTGTGAGGGACGCCCGCCCTGTCGACAACAGGACCTCGTTGGGTGCACTACAGGAAACAGGGCAACATACGACAGCCAGTATAACATACGACGGCTAGCTGTCGTATAAAACTTACATATGACGGTCAGCCGAAGCTGTCGTATATATGTATATGGCTGTCGTATATAGTTCTTATATACGACAGCCAACCCTAGGCTGTCGTATATAGCTGTTATATACGACAGCCAACCGTAGGCTGTCGTATATAGCAGTTATATACGACAGCCACACCGAGGCTGTCGTAAATAAGCCTTATTTCCGACGGCCAATGTTGTGGCCGTCGTAAATAAGGCTTATATACCCGCGGGGGCTCGGGTCGGCGCGGGCATTCACGCCCGCGCCGACCCGAGCCCGAGCCTCCCGCCACCGCCCGCCCGCCGCCGCCGGTCGCCGCTCGCCCGCGCCCGGCCGCCGCCCGCCCGCGCCCGGCCGCTGCCCGCCCTCCGCCGCCGGTCGCCGCCCGCCCGCGCCCGGCCGCCGCCCGCCCGCCGCCGCCCCAACCGCCCCCCCGGCTGCCGCCCCGGCCTGCCACCCGGCCGCCGCCCGCCAGGCGCCGCCCGGCCACCCCCCCGGCCGCCCCCGGCCGCCACCCGGCCGCCCCCCGGCCGCCCCAGCGGCCGCAGCCCCGGCCGCAGCCCCGGCCGCTGCCCCGGCCACCCCCGCCAGCCGGCGCCCCAGCGGCCGAAGCCCCGGCCGCCGCCCCGGCCGCCCCCCGCCCGCCAGCCGGCGCCCCGGCCGCCCCCCGCCCGCCAGCCGGCGCCCCGGCCGCCACCCGCCGCCGCCCCGGCCGCCCACGACAGCCGGCGCCCCGGCCGCCACCCTCCCGACAGGTGGATAATTTCTTGGCTTTAGATGAATTGATATGCTTAGGTTTAATTATTGTCCATGTTTATTTGAATTGCTAGCTAGGTGTTTTTTTAATTGCTTAGAATTGATAAGTTTGTTAACTACGGTAATTATGTTTGTTTAGATGATTTGTTAATTGCTTAGATGATTAATGCATATGAGTTAATAGTTTAATTGATTATTGTTTCGATTGTTTGAGTGTTTAAAAGTACTATATGTATATAAATGGGCTTAGGGCCCGATACGACCCATTTAGTGGTAACGTATACCTAGGCCGTCTCGCCCTACCCCCCCTCCCCCCCCCCCGCGGCATTCGGCCTCCGATCCCCCATCCCCCTCCCCCCGTGCGGCTTAGCCAGTGCTCGGCCGTCGCCCGCCCGCCGCCGCCCCGGCCGCCCCTGCAAGCCGGCGCCCCGGCCTGCCACCCGGCCGCCGCCCGCCAGGCGCCGCCCGTACGCCACCCGGCCGCCGCCCGGCCGCCCCAGCGGCCGCAGCCCCGTCCGCCGCCCCTGCCGCCCCCCGCCCACCAGCCGACGCCCCGGCCGCCACCCGCCGCCCGCCCCCCCCCCCCCACGGCTTAGCCAGCGCTCGACCGTCGCCCGCCCGCCGCTGCCCCGGCCTCCTCCGCCACGGGACTGTCGATCTGCCGGCACTCGTCGGCCTCCATTGACCGGCTGTCGCGGATCTACCGGCGCTCAACCTCATACGAACGCAAGATCCTGTGCGCGGGCGCCGCCGCCGCCTCCCTTGTGTGCAAGCGCCGCCGCCGTATTCACCTGCCTTACGCCGGGATCTAAGGTGATGGGACGCCTTACGATCCCCAGGCGTCTTACCGCTTAAGCGATGCCTTAACAACTATGGTTCTTTCCTTCTCTCTATTGTTCTTTCCTCTCTCTCTTTGAAATCACTCAAAAATGAAAGATTGACGTAAACCTTTACAATATGCGTCACCCGTTTCGAACCAGCCCGTCTCACACGTGTTACGCATGTGAGGCGTGTAGGTTCGGAATTGTCCCTTTTTGGACAGCCTAGGAGTGACCGAGAGGGCGTGCTTATAATGAGACGCGGGGTTTAGATTTGTACGTAGTTTCGACAGCGTCACCCTAATGTTCTCCGCTGCTCCATTTTTGGACGTGCAGTTGGAGAAAAGCGGAGTTATGCTGCCAAAATTTCGTCTGAATCTAGACCTCGTGTCTTGTTATAAGCATGTTCGTCTCGGTCACTCTTGGCTGGGTTTAGGACCTATCCTTTCCAATAGATATAGGTTCATAATATAAATAAATAATAAACTAACTATAAATTCTTTGACTTAAAACTGCAGAGTTAAACATGAGTGAAGACCGTAGTTGGATGTATACCGGTTGGAACAAGGCAACTGGTCACTCAGATGAGTGGTATGCCGGGACAGACGACTTTATTGATCGAGTGTTCTCGTTGTCTACGACCGATAAAGTTCGTTGTCCATGTGCGAAATGCCGGAATACTAAGTTTTTGGACAAAACGACATTGTCATTACACTTGTGCAAAAATGGTTGCATGCCTTATTATGTGGTCTGGAGTTTCCACGGTGAGTCTGCTCCTCGAGCCGTTCATGTAGATGATGATGATTGTCCGGGTGTTGACAGGATCGATGAGATGTTACAAGATATACAAACGGAGGATCCGCCCACAAATGAGGCAGACGCATTCTTTAATCTCTTGAAAGCTTCTGAAGAGGTGTTGCATGATCATACTGAAATGACTCTTCTTACTTTCATGACCAGATTTATGGCAATCAAATCTAAGTATTTCTTCTCTAATAATTGCTACAATGATATGATGAAACTTATCAGCGATGCTCTTCCACAACCTCATAAACTGCCCAAAGATATGTATCACTCAAAGAAATTACTATCCGGACTGTGTATGAAATATGAAAAAATTGACGTGTGTCCAGATAACTGCATGCTATTTTGGAAAGAGCATGACAAAGAGAAGAATTGTTTAAAGTGTGGAAAATCGAGGTTTGTCGAAGTTGTCAATGACGATGGTGATAAAGTAATGACAGAAGTTGCACATAAGCAATTGCGTTACTTGCCTGTGACACCTCGGTTGAAGCGGCTGTTTCTTTCTAAAAGATCTGCCAGACACATGAGATGGCACAAAGAAGGTGTGCGTGAGAACAAAGATGTGTTGACTCATCCGTCGGACGGTGATGCATGGAAGTCTTTGGACTCTTTTGATCCTGCTTTTGCTAGTGATGCGAGAGATGTTCGCATCGGGTTAGCGACGGATGGTTTTTCACCTTTCAGTACAAATGCCACACCATACTCCTGTTTGCCCGTCTTTGTTATTCCGTACAACCTACCACCTTCTCTTTGTATGAAGTACGAGTTTATGTTTCTTAGCCTCATTATACCAGGACCAGATCATCCGGGATCACGTATCAATGTGATGTTGAAACCATTGATTGAAGAATTGAAAACGTTGTGGATTGGAGTTGAAGCGTATGACTGTTACAAGAAGCAGAAATTCAACCTTCGAGCTGCTTATTTGTGGTCTGTCCATGATTTCCCTGCGTACGGCATGTTTTCTGGATGGAGCACACATGGTCGTTTGTCGTGTCCCATATGTGCGTCTGACACAGAGTGTTTTCGACTTACATACGGTGGCAAGATAAGCTACTTTGATTGTCATAGGCGTTGGCTTCCTCGAAACCACCCATTCAGGCAACAGAGGAATGTCTTCAGAAAAGATACTGTTGTCACTAAGGAACCACCTAAACGCCTAAGCGGGTGTGAAGTATCCGATGTGTTGGACTCACTAGTCCCTGATGAAGCTCGCCCTGGATTCTTTGTAGGTTACGGAAATGTTCACAACTGGACTCATGTATGTGGAGTTTGGGAGCTACCATATGTGAAGTCATTGATACTGATGCATAATATTGATGTAATGCATCAGGAGCGTAACATGGCCGAATGTATCATAAGCACGTGCATGGATATCACGGGCAAAACGAAAGACAACTTAAAGGCTCGAAAGGATTTGGCCGAGATTTGTAATCGACCTACTCTTGAGCTCTCTGAAAGCGGTGGTAAGCCACGTGCTTCTTTCATGCTTCGACCTAATGAAAAGAAACAAGTTATGGAATGGTTGAAAACTTTGAAATTCCCAGATGGTTATGCTGCTAGTCTGAGACGAGCCATGAATGTTAAAACGGGAAAGCTCACTGGGTTGAAGAGTCATGACTATCATATAATAATGGAAAGACTCTTACAAGTTATGTTTCGGGGATACCTGGATGATGCGGTGTGGAAGGTGTTAGCTGAGCTATCATTATTCTATAGGCAGTTATGTGCTAAAGAAATAACGAAAGACATGATGGAGAAGTTAGAGAAGGAGATACCGGTACTTTTATGTAAGATGGAAAAAATATTTCCTCCTGGTTTCTTCAATCCAATGCAGCATCTTCTTATACATCTTCCATTCGAAGCAAAAGTTGGTGGTCCTGTGCAATATAGATGGATGTACCATATTGAAAGAGCTTTGAGATATTTGAAAACTATGGTTGGCAACAGAGCAAGGGTTGAAGGGTGCATTGCCGAAGCATTTACTCTAAAGGAAGTAGGTTACTTTTCTAGTTTCTACTTTGCAGAGGAAAACAATGTCAATACTTCGGCAACGCGATACAATGTAGATGACGAACCACCAGTTAGTGATCTCTCTATTTTTGAATCGAGGGGAACTACTGTTGGCAGCAGCACATCATACGATTTTACTGAAGGAGAAAGGACTGCTGCTTTACTCTACATGTATGCTAATATCGATGGTATGGAGAAATATTTCGAGTAAGTGTTTCTCTTACATTTATGATGATTATTGTATTTACCAATACATGTATGCTAATGTCGATGGCATGTGTTTTGTATGTACAGTGAGTTCCACAACCAAAACTGGAAACATAAGCATCAACCAACGAGAAAGCAAGTAGAAACGATGTGACGGGCTGGAATTAATGGAGGGCCAAATTTCTTATCCTGGTTTCGAGCTTATGTATTAGCGAACACAGACATCCATCAAGATTTACGACAACTATCTTATGGATTAGTGAAAGTTAGAAGCTATGGTCGATATGACGTAAATGGCTTCCGATTCCGTACAACTCAATTCGAAACTCTTCGTCCTCTCGCAGCAACATCAAATTGCGGAGTTGTGATGAGAGCAATCGACTCACAAGGGAAAGAAACCAATTACTATGGAATCATTAACAAAATTCTGGAATTTACTTTCGCTGGCAATAAAGAACTTTGAGTGGTATTCTTTGATTGTGATTGGTTTGATAACAATCATGGAACTCGAGAAAATCAATTTGGCATGGTGGAAGTGAATCACAACGAACGCTTACGAGGTTTAGATACATACGTTCTTGCACATCAAGTGGAACAAGTGTATTATCTACCTTATCCATGTAAGAAGCTTAGCACTTGGTGGGTGGTATATAAAGTGAATCCTCGTGAGCGCTTGTATACTCCTGGAGATGATGGTTATCATGATAGTGGAGACATTGAAGAAGTTTACCAAGACGAAGAGTTGCCAGACTCTTTTATCGTCGAGTCTGGTGCAGGACTCGATAACTTAGTAGGAGACGTTGCAGATGTAGAGACATCTACAATGCGAAAGCGGAAACGTAAACAGCTCAAGACGACAGATCGCGATGTTGATGATCATGATGTTGATGAATTTTGAAACTGATTACGAGTAATGTTCTTTTAAATGAAAGTGACATTAATTATTGCTTACATTACTTTTGAAACTGATTAGGAGTAATTACTTTTTAAACTGATTAGGATGTCGTCAAGCAAGGGTTCAAAGGGTTCAAAGGGGAAGAAGGCGCCGAGTGTGAGGGGTTTCCTCCCCTCGCAGGAGAGGGACGACTACTTCTACGGTTCCACTTACAGCGGGAGCAGACACACTCAGCTGTTAAGTGCGTGTCCATAGTTGCAGGACAGGGTTGTCAGTTTGCAGCGTACAGAGGTAAATTTTTCTACAATGCACAAAATTATTAAAATCACTTTTTCAATAGCTTACTTACTTTACCATTGTAGTCTGATTCGGACTATGAGTCCGAGGCCAGAGCGGCACCTCAGGAGACGGGTACGCAGCGCAGCGTGCCCTCGGGCAGCGAGCCCTCTGGTAGCCAGCCCTCCGGCAGCCACCCCCAGGGTAGTCTGCCCAGCGAGCCCGAGGGCACCCAGCCTGAGGAAACGTCCGGTGACCAGCCTTCTGGGTCACCAGACGTGGTGCCACAGCGGAGGAGACGCACGAGGAGGAGTAACTTTGTTGGTCCTCCACCTATTCCTAGAGAGCCGGTAATTATTCGTCCGGTTGGAGACAGGTAACACATTACTAAAGTATTCATTTCTATTTGTTCTCAAAGACTATGATCTTACTTAATGACTTAACAAACAACTTTTTAGTTCTTGGGAGGACCTCTCGTACGACGGGCAGAAACACCACAGGACGGTGAACGGTTGCATCGGGAACTTAGTGCGTCTGCACTACCCCGGTGCGATTGATGGACGTGCAGCTACGTCGTGGGACGACTACGCGCGCGTTCCTCACCCGGAGAACGACAACCTACAGGGAGTCGTGTGGGCAGATTTTTGGGTAAGTAACTTTCATAAATATTTGAAGTTTCAATTCTTTATGTTCCTTCAAATATTAACTTGCGTATATGTCGAACTGTGTTGGCTTCCTACAGCTCAGGTACCGCCTTGAGGACCCGGCTGAGCAGATGGATCACGCCCGCTCCGTGTTCGAAGTGAACGCTCGGAAGCTTGTTATGCAAATGCTTTCGAACGCTCGGAGTCAAGTAGTTAACGACTACTTAAAGCTCCACGACCACGAGGTTGGGTCGTTCAGAGATGCCTCTGACACGTACTTGACGGAGGAGCAATACGTAGAGGTAGGTTGCGTAATCTTTAAATTGTTCATATTAATATTGCTAAGTAACACCTAATGAACTACGCAGGTGTGCAGGTTAGTGTCCCTTGGTTACAGGGACGAACTGAAGATTACCGAGCCCTTTGCAGGTATTGGGCTAGCGATGAGTTTATCGCTAAGTCCAAGAAGGCTCGAGATGCCAGAGGGAGCTCAGGGAAGCACGGTATGGGCGTCCAAGGTTTTGTGCGAATGGCTAAACAGATGGTAAGTTTCTTGGTAGTTTTTATTATATTCATAATGTAGTATTGTTCGTACTAACATATGTTCACAGGAAAAGGAGACTGGCGTGCGACCGAGTGCTACTGCGGTCTATAGGAGAGGTCACGCTGAACCTTCTCAGCCGGAGCAGTGTAGTCAGTACGCAGCGGAGCGCCTGGTAAGTTTCATGACCTCTGAAATTATTTGACACTATATATGTTGTTGAACTTACACAATTTCATTGTTTTTTCAGACTACGTATGGGCAAGAGGCTGTGAGGATACACGGCGAAGGGTTCGACTGGGAAAACTCCCCGAACATCAACCCTCAAGCCGCGTATGCAAGCGGAGGTGGAAAAGCACACGGAAGGTGAATTCATTTACTTTCATTGTTTTCAATTCAAGATTATTTAATTTTACCTTGAATTGATTCGTTTTTTTAGACTTGCCATATTCTCTGGAGTCGTCAACTCTAGGGAGGCACGACCTGCGAGAGGCAGCTCCTCGCAGTCTTCGGCTGCAGGCTCCTCCAGCCGCCATGTCACCGAGAGAGATCTCGAAGTCATGGCGCTTCGGGAGAGCTTGGCTCGGCAGGAGGAGGCCTTGGCGAGAGAGCGAGAGAACAACAGGGCTGCCATGGCGTACCATGCGTCCTATATGGCACAGATGCAAGCGGCAATGGAAGTAAGAAACATACAATTATAGTTTAATTACATTGCATTTCGATTAGTTTTGTAAATTGTAATGTTTGAAATGGCAGGCGCTAGCTCGACAGCAAGGGCAGCAAATCCAGATACCGTTGTGGCAGCCACCTCCGTTCGTGCTGGAGCCGTCGCCACCACAGGAGCAGTTTCCTGGAGTACAGGTATAAAAAGAAAGTTACATTAAGTGGAAGCCCCAACCGCTAAGAATCCTAATGAAACTAGAAAAACAATTGTAAACTTGTACATGTCACTTTGTTTCGCAGGGATCAGGGACGGAGGCTCAGACTCCATCGCCACAGCTAAGGGCGCCAGGTTCGCCGCGGCAGGATGACTTCTTCGCTCCCGGAGGTAGTGGAGGGGCTAGTAATCAATAGATTTGTGATTTTGTTTTCATTTGTGTCAGACTTTGTGATTGTCGATGTGTACTATTGCACTTTGTTGTGAATTTATATACCAAAATGTTTTTTTGTTGTCTTTGTATGTGTAGCTGGCCATCGAGCCAGGTTAGCCGTTTTCTATTTTTTAAAAAAAAATGGAAAAGCTTATATACGACGGCCTGTATAATTTATATACAACAGCTGCTATACAGGGCCGTCGTATATAAGCCTAAATTATATACGACGGCGGGCCCAGACTGTCGTATATAAGACCTTATATACGACAGCCAGGGCCCAGCGGCTGTCGTATATAAGACCTTATATACGACAGCCGCTGGGCCCAGCCGTCGTATATAAAGGCCCTGGTCCACTGGGCCAAGTCCACGAAACCGGCCGTTTTATATAAGCGGCCGTCGTATATATACTGTTATATACGACGGACCGTCGTATATAACTATATATACGACAAATTATATACGACGGCCGCAAACCGTCGTATATAAACATCTGCCGTCGTATATAAACTATATACGACGGCTTCGGCTTTATATACGACGGTTTTAGCCGTCGTATGTTGACAGGAATCCTGTAGTGGTGGTGCCGTGATATGCGGCACCCAACAGCACACGGGTCGATAAAACACATCACATTAAATAAATCATTTGCGGAAGCGTACAAAAGTGTTTTACAAGTACTTATATCAAAATAAGCTACATTGGAAGACAATAACTCTCACGACTCATTTCTAACTTAGCAACAAAGAAACAGTCCAGCCCGCAGACGTTTCTTATTAGCAACACGAAGACAAAACCACAGCAGCGAGGATGCTCTTTGAGTACGCACTCGGAGGTTCCCGAATCTCATCGGCATCCCTTCATAAGCATGAAGTCAAACCTGCAAAACAACTCGGATTGCATCCGTGAGCACAACGCTCAGCAAGACTTAACCGTCACCATAAACATGAAACTCTATGTGAGTTATGAACTTAAGTAGGATGGCATAATGCATAATAAACTCGCCTAAAAGTGCATCCTTACTTTCAGGTATTATTTGCAGAAATTTTAAGTAACCTTGGGCACGCCAAATCGGGAGTCCACAATCAAACAAGAAACACTTTCCCCCGATGTAAATTGCTAATGGCATAACAGAATCAAGTTTGCACTAGCTAATCATCAAAGTTACCATACAAAGGTAGGATAAATTTCAAACCAATGTGATTAGTTCCTTTCTCATGCAAGTTCTTACAACGTCACGACTGTCATAACATGTATGCTCGGTCCATTCCGCGAGCGACGGTGATTCGAATCAATAACACCCGGACTACACGACACGTACGCCCGTACTCGACGTTGCCTACGGCAACCATCACTGACATCATACGCGGCAGCCTTTCTCCCATTGCACCCCGTTGAATCGATCAAGTCGCCCCGTACAATAGCCACTCTCATGGTGCACCTGCCGACATGAGATGTCATGAGAATGTTCCCCACATACTGCACACCGGCCGTCCGCCTGAGGCGACCCGAAAAGGCCCAATGGCAGCTTCCCGAGGTACATCGGTTTACTTGGTCCCATAATAGCAGCATGAGTCCGGTACACAACTCAAACTTGTTCAACAGGGCCGGATCGGTCCTTGACTGACATGGACAGGTCTATAGCACCCAGGCCCCTATGTCCTGCTGCCCCTACAACCTTCCGGTCTCAACTTTAACTTGCCAATTTATTTATGAACCAATCCCGTATTGCCCTTGTTGTTCCTGAACATGCGAGTAGCATCTCACCACTCAACTTCTACCGAAACCTTCTTAAGCATGACTGTTCTACTCGGTGCAAGACACCTACCCAATACTCCATGGGTCATTTGGCTATGCACGAGGAGTATCAAACACTAGACCTAATGCACAATTCATATCTTAACCAAAAGTGAATACAAAATGAAAACTTAACAGCTGTTAAATGCAAACCGGAGCTAGCCTGTTTTGCAGGGTAGTCGTATATATTCAGTTAGTGATCTTGGTTGATCAACCCTCGATTCTCCGGAGTATGATCCACTTCAATGAATCACTCCTTTTAATCTCCTTCGTCGTGAATCCTCATAAAATGTATATGAAAAAATTTATAGAATGAAATGGAAAGAAGTTAAGACTTAATTTCATAGGAACAGAGGTTGTGTGGAAAAGCCCAGAATGACTTAATTTCAAGTATGTCTCAGAGAGATTGCCTATATTTTCCTATGATATTTGGAGCTATGGATTGCCCAGAATAGATTTTAGAAGTGAGAAACATTTTCTGAAAATATTTCTAGACTCTTATGAACACAGCGGTTTGTATTTAGAAAATTCCTACTCAAATGATATTCAAATGAGCTGAAACTTTGCTAGATGGTCAACACTATGCCAAAGAATATTCTGGCAAAATTTGAGGATTTTTGGATAACCCAAACTCCCTCAATAATTCTTTTTCAGAAAAACTTCAAAGAATTTTCCAGAATACAATATTGACTTTCATACAAACCTGAGTTCATATTTGGATAGAACTCTGAAAGATGAATCCAACCCAATTGGAATCACTCAATTTGGAGGTTTCTACAGAGAGCTATGAACTTCCAAAGTTTGAGCAACCACTGGAATTGTTTTTCTACTGAAAATTCGGCTGGGTCCACGTGTTTAAACCTCAGCCAGTAGAATTGCAGCCACACCGGGTTCACAGGATTTTTGCGCGCCAGCACACCGGATCCGAGCCACAGCTGATCCCAGATTTAAAACTGAGCCGCTGACAGCCGGGCCTGGCCCCTTCTTCAACCTCCGGCCGTTTTCCTCGCGCGCGCGCGCTCAGCTCGTCGGAGCAAACTGCTACTCGCCGGTTCACCGTTTCCCGCCACCGCTGGAGCTGAAGTTCTCCACCAGGGGGTTTGCAACATCGAGGAACACGGCTGTGGGGTTATCTAGGGCTGCTGGCGACCGGAGATACCTCGGCGACGTGCGGTGGCCTCGGTTGAAGTTCGGCGCCGTTGCCCGAGGTTCCTGGCCCGCCAAAACCTCGACCAAATAGCTCTACAGCATCAGTAGATGATTGCCAAGCTCAGCAAGGCCCTGAGTTAGCTCGAAAACGGCGTAAAGGGATCGGCACCGTGCGCCCGATCGATCCCGCAAAGAACACCCTCGGTAGAGCTCGAAATCCGTCGCTCTGAGGTGTTTTCATGCGATGGATGCTAAAGGGATTTTGATCACCGGCTAGTCCAGCTGCTATGTGAAAGATTTGAGGACCTATGGAGGAGCAGAGAGGGGAAATTTGCAAAAACCATACCGGCTGCTCGGGTAGAACTCGCCGTAGCAAAAACTAGAAATTCACCGCCGATGCTTCACGGCGTGGCTTGAGACTCGGGTGCAAGCAGCACAGTGGACGTGCGCTTCCGTTGTCACTCTTGCTCGGCCGTGAAAGCTCCTGTGGAGAGCTGTCCACGAGCGCCCGATCACCGTTCTTGAGCTAGGTCACGGCGATGGAGCTGTTCTCGGGCAAAGGAGGCCGGAGCTCAGTGGTTTAGGCATCGGGGGAGTGGAGGCTGAGCTCAGGGTGCTGTCTAGCCGCTCGGGAAGGGGAGAGCGTGATGGTTTTGCCGTTTTCCCGATCAGGCCGAGCAGCGGATGGGAGAGAGCTCCACTCGGTGTTCGCTCACGAGGAGGAGAAGGCAAACAGGGTTTGCTTCAGTCAGAGGGGATGAGCACGCCGAAGGAACCGCTTCTGACGCCAGCGCTTGGGAGAAGGCAGCAGGAGGTGGCTCGGCAAGCTTCTCGGTGGCGCCCGGCAGCTCTCCGGTGGTTTGAGAAAAGAACAGAAACAGTGCAATGTTTGCTTCATGTGCAAGTTTAATTCCTCAGCCCCAATGACATGTGGGTCCTACCCCACTTTTTCCTCCCAAAATATCTTCTCATGTTAATCTTTCCAAATTCCACAATTCTGAGTTTGAAAGGTGGGCTATAATTTGAATTCTCCAAATTCAGTTTGAATTTGCATGACAAAAATTCAAATTCGGTTGGAGTTTGGAAAATGCTTCCATAATTCCTTTTTGGAGACCACCCTAAAAATGAAAAGTTTGTCATTCACTTTTTCCCAACTTTCCAACTCTAGGGCTGCATGGTTATTCAAAGTTTTGGCCACCATTTGTGTGAACTTTGAATTTCAAAACTGATTTTTAAACATGCATGCAAATAGGTATTTAAATCCTTATTGGTTCAACACTTTCAAATAAAAATGTGAATCTTATTTTGGATGCTCATCCATGTATTACTTTGCAAGAAAAGTTTTAGCAAGTCCCATTTTTCATGTCTTTGCCACACATATGAACTCAAACCTTAGTTTTATTCATGTACATGTTTTGGGACTTTTACAGGCCACATCTTACATCAACTTTGTCTGAAATTTTGTAAGCAATACCACTGTATGATCTACGGACCACTGTAAAAATTTCAGAGCATGTTGAGATCGTCTTATCCAGTTTTCTGCCAATTATGTCCAGCTTCATACTTATGTCCATTATAAATAGCTCTTTGAATTTTCAGCAACAAACATCTACTGCCCAGCTAAAGTTCTCTGTTTTTGTCCATAACAGAGATCTTCACTCACTTATAAGTTGGTCTAAACCCTGCTTAAGACCTAAAATGCTTTTGTTTTATAACGTCTTTACTTGCAATATAAAACCGTGCATATTCATGTCGGTAGGAAATACGATGAAGGAGTTTGACGAATAACTTGACTCGGAGCTCAACGTTGAGGCTTTAACCGTCGACAAGCTACTGACTTCAAGTAGAAATAAACCTGCATCAACATAAGGCAAGCCACGGTTTGTATTTAACAGCTTTTTAGTTATATTTTACTTTGTATCACTTTTATGGGGCTAGTACGTATTGTGCATTAGGTCAAGGTGATTGGTACTCCAAATGCATGACCCACAAACCCTTGGAGTTAAAGGGTAGAACAGGTTACCGTCGTGTAGTTTTCTGCTAGGCTTATGTTGTATAGGATCCGGTACAAGTCGGGTAGTTAGAAGCTACTCGGGAGTTTAGGATGTTTGTTCAGCGGGGTATGATTCTAGAGAATGAAAGTTCTGGAAAGGAAAATGAGACCGAGCAGAGAGTAGGAGCAGCAAGACGTTGGGCCTGTGTTGCCATAGCTCTATTTGTGTCGGTTAAGGACCGATGCATATGCCGCCCTGCTGAGCAAGTTGAACAGTACCAGATGCATACTGGAATTATGGGGTCCAGGAAACCGATGTAACTCGGGTACTCTCGTGTCGAAACTTATATTGCTGTCCTTTGGGGGTTGGTGTCAGAGGTGTAAACCCGTTAGCGGGGCAACTTTGATGTGTTCTGGGTAGTGGCCCTTCTGATGGGTCGGCAGAACTGGTTTGGCATTGGAGTGACAGGTGAATGGTTGCTGCATACAATGTAAGAAAGAGCTCTTGTATGAGTCTTTCGAGGCGGGTGTATGTGTCGTGTATTCCAGGTGTGTCCTGATTTGAATCACCATCTCTCACGGTTATATGAGTACCACATGTTCACTGAGTTGTGACGTAGTAAATATTTCCAGATGAAGTGAGATGAATCATTGCTGATGTGAAGTTCTTATATTCATTGTATTGCCAACCATGTATGCTATAGTTGTAGAGCTCACTAAGTTTATATTCCACTTTGGGCATCACCACATCAGAGGAAAGCGTTTCTTGTTTGATTGTGGACTTCCGATGTGAGGGCTGCCTAAGGAATAATAATCTGCTGCTATTAAACTGAATGTAAGGATCAACATCTAGGCGTGTCTGTATTGCATCATATTTTTCCTATGTTATTAATCCCTGCATGTAGAGTTTCATGGTTTAGGAGTGTCGGTTAAGTCTTGCTGAGCCATCGTGCTCACGGTTGCATTATTAGTGTTTTGCAGGTTATAAAATTTGCTATGAAGATGGTTGCTCGGTGAGCCATCGGAGACTCACCGAAAACCCTGCCGCTGCACTCATCTTTGTGGAAGCTAGTATGAAGCGTCCGCGGGCTGGACGTCTTCTCTTTTGCCTAGTTAGGACCGAGAGTAAGTGTGTATGTATATTCCCCTGTGTGTACCTTCGTGGTACATTATTTTGTAAATGACATACTTTGTACTTTATGGTTATTTTCGTGTATGCTGTTGGGTGCCGCATCGCACGGCATCACACAATGTGTATCCTGGAGTGTGGATCCCAGAAGGGGTTCCCCACAGGATGTTGCTGAATGAGATGGCGGTTTACTTGCCATAGATCTAAGGACCGGTTCATGCGAGCACGTGCCAGGAAAACAGTGCCACCACAATGCCAAATATGGGTGCGGCTTAGCTGACTAATTAGGTGTGTTGCTAGCTTGTTATGGACCATTGGATGGCGCGGAGAATGGGAGTCGAGAGGGGCTGCCTTTGGAACTGCATGGCACAAGAGGGGGCCCGTGGGTGGGAGAATGGAGATTCGAGCCTGCCGGAGAAACCTCAGTGGGTCCGTACATCCTAGTAGCCCCTTTGTAAAGGCTATTTTGTGATCTCTTGGTCATACACCGACGGTTGTGTACTGGTATAATGGAGGTTCTTTCTAGTCGCCGACGGGTGACGAAATCACAAACTTGTGGGTAAAGTGGTGCCACCTCTCCAAAGCGTAAAACTATAATGATAACCGTGCTACCGGTCATAAGCACCTGGCCAACTTCCATGATTAGAGGCAAAACTTGGGATGGATATTTGGGTATGGTCATTGGGATTGGTTTTGGGACTGTTTTGAGTCATGAAAATGAGTTTGGTTTCGATTATATGAATATGAGATGGTTATGAATATTTATGAGTATGAGATGAACTTGAGAAAGATTATTGACTTGTTGAAGCATGATAACTGGTGAACTATGATGAAAGAATGTTGCTCAATTACTTGGTTATGTTGGGATTTAACTCACCTAGAGATAGTTGCTATTTTTATTATGTTTGTGAAATAAAATTTGCTTGTTGCAATGAGCATTTTTATTTCCTACCTTGTTGTAAGCTACATGTCATAGTTTTCCCGCACTTGCTGAGTACGACATGTACTCACCCTTGCATTCCCACATAAACATCAGCAACAGGAGAAGAGTACTTCGAGGAACATGTGGAGTACAAGGCGTGCGCACTACCGTCAACATACCTGTGGAGTTGAAGTTGGAGCCTGCTGTCTTAGCCATTTTTCGCTGTCGTTTTGAGTCTTCCGCTGCTAAATAAGTTGGATATTCATGAGTGAGACATTTTGTCATTGTAATAAAGTACTTAAACACTATTTATTCGTGGTTATATTTTGAATTCAGTTTGTGGAGTACATGTATATGTGTGATGAACATCCTAGGCACACATATGCATTCACTTGGTTATATTTTCGGAACCGGGTATCACAAATTGGTACCAGAGCCACGTTGACCGTAGGACGCAAGCCTAGGTAGAATGGACACTCTAAAACACATAGGAACACCCCTCTAAACTATTATTTTCGAAAATTGCTTGCTGCTGCACTTTACTTGTCGATTCAGCCACCGCAAAGTGCTATTTTCAGCCCCTCTTTTCTCTTCTTTTGGACAGCAACACTTTTTCTTTCTTGCTTCATAGCCTCTGAAGTTTTGGACTTATTTCTTCCTTCTCTAGAGTTTCTCATGTCTTATTTTTAGATGCCAATGATTAGGAGCACAGCACGCATAAGGACTTGTCAACCACCACGTGGGAGTGCACTTAACCCCATTGAGGTGTCCGATGGACCATATTGGGAGGAGGTGAAGATGGAACCTCATGATGAAGATGAATTCAATAGCTCTATGCATGAGGAAGAGGGCCTGGAAGAGATGGAACCATTCGAAGACCACATGGAAGATGATCCACAAGAACGACATTGGTACGCACCTCAGGAGGAGTTTCATGCGGGATTACACCCCGTGGAGCCTTATGAAGCTATGTCGGAAGGAGATGAACCTGAAGAGGAGCCACCCCTTGCTCAGACCAAGAATGAAGGTGATGAACGGGCCAACCGTTCAGTTCAAGAATTCCAGTCCGACAGAATGGAAGGAGGACACATATCTAAGGAGCTCAAAGAATTTCTGAATTGCTGCAGCTTATATCCGGAATATCTTCTCAAGAAAGTCCCTCATCTCGTACATGAAGAGTGGAAGGCTGAAGTAACCATTCTATCTAACGGTAGGGTTGTCACACGGCACTTCACACCCAGTTGGAGAGCTACAAGGGAAGAAGCTATTGATGATGCCGCATGGGATGCACTCGCCATACTGTGCTACGCCTTCCGTGAGCAGCTTGAGAACACTACTTTTGGGCTGCACCCATATCGGAAGAGTGATACAAGGGAGATCATTGGACCCCATGGAGGAGCTCTTTCCAACCCACAAGATTATGATAAGTCTCATAGGTTGCTCTTGGAGTTAGGAAACCGCTATGCAAGCGCACAATAAGAGATCCGTTACCTCCGCAAGAACCTGTATTTGCTGGAGAAACAAGAGGAGACTCGTGCCAACGCGGGAGCAAATGGAGCACCAGCATCATCTATCCATACATGGACTGCTGACTCACCATGGCATGCGCCCATGTTTGGACCACCCCCATCACACAGCAAGAACACACTGGTTCTCACGATTAAGTTAGGTTTCCCATTGAATAAGCTGTAATAGGAACGTTTGGATCGTAGTAGATTGAATAACAGTGGTGTGCTGAATTTTTGCGATGATTGCTTGTGTTTGTGTGCTGATGTGGGTTGTTGGACGCTTCGGCGAATGTCCACATCCACACATAGTGGAGAGATGTGAGATGCTTCGGCACGCGTTCATATCCTCATATAGGCTGAAATTAATAAAAGAAGTTGCTTAGTTCATACACCTTGATGCATATAGTTGGGAAGTCAAATCTGAATTCTATCTCATATAATGTCCGAAAGTAAGCCTTAAAATAAGGGGGTAGACTTTCTTGCCAACATTATTGTCTTGGATTCCCAAGGGATTGACATAATACATGGAATGGACTGGTTAAGCAAGCACAACAGAGTGATTCAATGTGCTCAGAGGATCGTGCAGTTGACGAGTGAGCACGGTACTTGTATTGAGTTCAAGGCAGCCCAACCAGCAACCGAGAAGGCAGTGCCAAACCAAGTCGAAGAAGCGACATTGGAAAGCATTCCGGTGGTTCAAGAATATTCAGATGTATTCCCGGAGGAACTTCCAGGTATGCCACCTGACAGGGACGTTGAATTTTCCATTGACTTAGTACCCGGAACTGCACCTATAGAAAAGAAGCCATATAGGATGTCTGCTAATGAATTAGTGGAGCTCAAGAAGCAAATTCAGGAGCAGCTAGAAAAGGGTTTTATATGCCCAAGCTCGTCACCGTGGGGAGCCCCCATGCTCTTCGTAGACAAGAAAGATGGGGCCCAAAGGATGTGTGTGGACTATTGGTCTTTCAACGAGGTGACGATCAAGAATAAATACCCACTGCCTCACATAGAGGACTTGTTCAATCAAATGAAGGGTGCCCGAATTTTCTCCAAGATTGATCTTCGGTTGGGATACTTCCAGCTGAAGATTAAGCCCTCTGACATACCCAAGACTGTATTTCAAACACGGTATGGTTCGTATGAATACACCGTTATGTCTTTTGGGTTGACGAATGCACCCACATACTTTATGTACCTCATGAATAAGGTCTTCATGGAGTACTTGGACAAGTTTGATGTGGTTTTCATTGATGATATCAAGGTGTATTCAAAGAACGAGGAAGAACATGAAGAACACTTGAGATTAATGTTGCAGAAACTGCGAGAGCATCCGTTGTATGATAAGTTAGCAAACGTCAATTTTGGCTAAAGGAGATATCATTCCTAGGCCACATCATATCCAAAGGAGGAGTGTCGGATGATCCCGGAAAAGTGAGAGATGTTTTGAAGTGGAACCAACCGCAGAATGTGAGAGATATTGGGAGTTTCCTTGGGATGGCTGGATACTACCACCGGTTCGTCAATTTTGGCTAAAGGAGATATCATTTCTAGGCCACATCATATCCAAAGGAGGAGTGTCGGATGATCCCGGAAAAGTGAGAGATGTTTTGAAGTGGAACCAACCGCAGAATGTGAGAGATATTGGGAGTTTCCTTGGGATGGCTGGATACTACCATCGGTTCATCAAGGATTTCTCCAAAATAGTGAAGCCTATGACTGAATTACTCATGAAAGGGAAAGCATTTCATTGGACACAAGCATATCAAGACAGCTTTGAGGAGATAAAGAAGAGATTAACAACAGCGCTGGTTTTTGTATTGCTAGATGTGAGCAAGAGTTTCGATCTATATTGTGAAACATCAAGACAAGGGCTTGGATGTGTGCTCATGCAAGGAGGCTAAGTGGTCGCCTATGCATCGAGACAACTAAAGAAACATGAGCTGAATTACCCCACACATGACATGGAACTTGCAGCCATGGTACATGCCTTGATGATTTGGAGGCATTATATCCTTGGCCACCGATGTGAGATCTATACGGATCACAAAAGCCTCAAGTATATATTAACGCAAACGGATCTGAATTTGAGGCAATATCGATGGTTGGAACTCATCAAGGGTTATGATGTTGGAATCAACTATCACCCCGGAAAGGCCAATGTAGTAGCTGATGCGTTGAGCCGAAAAGGGAGCATGTCACCAACTCACAGTTCGGGGGCTGCCACCCGAGCTGCGTAAGGAGTTTAAACGGTTACATCTCAGATTCTTGAACGAGATGGAGGTGATTGAACTGAACTCAACGCTGGAGCAAGAGATACGAGATGGCCAAGCAACGGATGAGGAAATCAAGGAAAGAATCCGACAAGGCATAGAAAAGTGTCGGTACCCTAAATATGGGGTACCCCCACAAACAGGAGAAACTGCCTAAGGACCTTGCCCTTCTCCGCAGGGAGAGCTCCGAAGGCGCCACGTGTCCCACGGGGCCGGACCTCCCTCTCCTCAGAGAAAAGCTCCGTGCCCACCATGTGGCCAGCAGAGTCGGACCTCACCCCTCCGCGGGGAGAGCAACGAGGGCTCCACGTGTCCAGCGGGGCTGGACCTCCCTCTCCTCAGAGGAGAGCTTCGGACCCGCCACGTGGCCAGCAGAGTCGGACCTCCCCCCTCCGCAGGGAGAGCTCCGAAGGCTCCACGTGTCCAGCAGGGCCGGACCTCCCTCTCCTCAGAGGAGAGCTCCGGGCCCACCACGTGGCCAGCAGAGCCGGACCTCCCCCACCACGGGGAGAGCTCTGAAGGCTCCACGTGTCCAGCGGGGCTGGACCACCCTCTCCTCAGAGGAGAGCTCTGGGCCCGCCACGTGGCCAGCAGAGCCACACTACCTGCCCCAGCGCGGTAGGCAGCAAGAGTAAAGACGCGCCGTACCTTGTCCGTACAAGGTATTCAAGGACCGCGCCCTCCCAAGACGCGGAGATGCGGAGCGCGCCTCTTTCAGGTGCCGTTGCGCCCTGTCACATCGCAGTGAAGACTGGCACGCTGCGTCAGAGGCTGTACGCCAATAAACACAGCGACAAGACATCCCCTGCCGCCCCTGCCATCATCAACCACTACGCCTAGCTTGCGGCATGGGCAGGGCGGCAGAACGAAGACTCAGAAGCCTTCGCCAAAGACAACTACGCGGCGTAACTGCACTATATGGTAGATGTCAGGCAATCTCCCCGGGACCACCTGTCGGGTCCTGGGCCCACCTTGTAAGCCGCCCGAGCCTTGGACTATAAAAGGCTTGGGTAGGCGAGGTTAGCAAGTGTTCGCTCCTCAGCCATTCGCACGTGAGGGTTCGACTCTTTGCACACTTGTTACCTAGACATTCTAGCACTCATGTCATCCTCAAGCTCAGAACTCCGGTTCTGAGCGCCAAGCAATACAACGAGCACCTCTGCTCACTGTTGACTTAGGGTTTTACGCTCCGGCGGCCTGAACCACATAAAAAATCTCTGTGTCAAGCTTCTCCTTCCATCGTCCCTGACGCGTAAGCTCTCCATGAGTGACTAGCCCCTCCGAAAAAGAACCTCCACGGGCTGCCCAGAGCAGGCCCGGGGGAAGTGTCGACAATACACTTCGACATTTGGCGCACCAGACAGGGGGTCTTTCGCCTTGCGCGGCGAGCTTTTGCCGACAAAGATGACGAAGCCTCTTTCAGCGGCAAGCTCTCCCCGCCCACGTTCACGACGAACGGTGACCAGCGGGGACTACGTCTCGACACACTCAGGACGGAGTGTGTCGGTGCAAGCTGGAAGCCAGCAGCCGACTCCGGCAGTGCCGACTCCAGCGAGCCCAAGATCCAATGCAGCACTGAGTGTCTCCTACGGGAGTGCACTAGCTGCAGCACGAGCGCTACTGCGCAACCCACCTGCTGGGACGCGCCTCAGTCAGCGACCCAGCATTGGATTCGTGACGAAGACCACCTCGTCGTCGCCGCCGCCAACCCTCGACTTCGGCGGGGACGACGTCCCGATCAACCAGGTGTGTCGCTGACGCACACGCCAACGGTTGACGGGCAGACGGCAGACTCCTGCTCCACCAGGCTCCCATCTGCGGACTTGAGGTCGGAGCTGGAGCGATGTCACTTGGGCGAAGACGCCCGCCTGACCATCGAGCGACGCCGAGAGAGGCGTCGCAACCGCGAGGTCGGCGACAGCATGTCGACCGGCTCGACTCAGCCTGGCCTGCAGACGTTCGCTACACCATCTCTGCCCCAAGCATACGCCACGCAGCATATGCCTCAGCCATATGCCCTGCAAGAGGCACCCCCGCTCTATGGCGCAGCCTTGCCCATACCGGGTACGCGGTTGCGACGGCGAACCAAGCGTTCGCGGCACCATCACCTGCAATAACAGGAGCAGGATGTGCGGCCCTGGCGCCACACCTTCGCTTCGCGAAGTGGCCGTGCAAGTTCCGGCCGCACCTGCCCAAGAAGTACGATGGCAGCTTCAACCGGGCGGAGTTCCTCCAAATCTACTCCACTGCCATCCTTGCTGCAGGAGGGGATGAGGCCGTCATGGCCAACTACTTTCCCGTCGCCTTGACCGGCCCAGCACTGTCTTGGCTCATGAATCTCCCCCAGGGTTCCATAACCTCCTGGGGAGAGCTCTGCCGGAAGTTTAGTGCAAACTTCGGTAGCTCCAACACCCGCCCTGGCACGGAGCTCGACCTCCACGCCATCCAACAACAACCTGGTGAGACGCTGCGCTCCTTCATCCAATGGTTCTCCCAGGTGCGGAACATCATCCCACATATCCAAAATGCTTCTGTTGTGGTGGCGTTCCCGCAGGGTGTACGGACAAGAAGATGCTCGAGAAGCTCGCGACCAGACAAGTGCGCGACGTCTCAGAGCTCTTCAGCCTGGTAGACAAGTGCGCCAAGGCAGCAGAAGGGCGCAACTGGCACTCACAGCTAGTCTCCGAAGCCGGAGAACAGCCCAGACCAAATGCTGCCCCCATGGGATCGGCAGAAAGCTCAAGAAGGCCGGCGGCAAGATCATGCTGCCGACCGAAGCTCCAGTTGCTGCAGCTGTAGCACCCACCGGAGCTCGGGGGCCACGCCCCGACAAGAGGCCGCGACAGTCACCAGCTCCAGATGATGACCAAGGCGAGACATGCCCCATGCACAACACCAGCAGCCATACTTCTGCTGAGTGCCAAGAGATTCAGAAGCTCGCGGAGCGCTTCCACAGGGGGAAGCAACTGCGTGCTGACGCCCCTCCCTTCCGTCGAAAGGAGGGCAAGCAGAAGGTCGACGCCCAGGAATACGTCGGCCAGCACATGGAGTTCCAGGAGCCTCAGCACGCTGTGAAGGCGGTGCGCAACCGTGAGGACTCCAGCTCCAGCGGCGACGAGTGCCGGAAGGCGCTCTACGTCATCTACGGCGGGTCCTCTGACCCCTCGTCCCAAAGCGCAGTCAAGACTCTGCGCAGAGCGATAGCGTCGGTGGCCCCTCTCCCAAGTGCCGCGCCACACCTCAACTGGATGGGAACCCCCATCAGCTTCGACGCCACCGACTGCCCCAGGAACATGGCTGGGGCCGGCCAGCTGCCTCTCTTGGTAGCACCCACCATCGCCAACGTAAAGATGTACCAAGTCCTGGTAGATGGCGGGGCTGGGATGAACCTCATCAGCCGCGCAGCTTTCCAGAAGCTGCAGATCCCGATGGCCAAGCTCACCCCCATCGAGCCCGTTCTTAGGGGTAGGTCCAGGACAAGTCGTCCCCTACGGCAACATCAGCCTTCCGGTGACCATTGGGGCACCGGACAGCTATCGAACAGAGTACATTCTGTTCGACGTGGCGGATATCGACCTCCCCTTAAACGCCATCATCGGCAGGGCAGCCCTGTATCGGTTCATGGCAGTAGCCCATTACGGCTACCTCATCTTGAAGATGCCTACACCAACAGGTGTTCTCAAGATTCGTGGAGACCACACTGCTGCGGTGTCAGCCTTGGAGAAGCTCCAAGCACTTGCAGCAGCCCAAGAACCTGCCCTTGGCGGTGCAGAACCGGGCCAGCTCCACCCGAGTTCACGACACCGCGCCTCGACCTCAGCACCCCGCGTGCAACCCCTCGACGAGGGCGACGTCCCCCTGAAGGTCGTCCAAGTCGGCGCCGATGCTGCCCAGACCACCCGGGTAGCCGGGGGGCCTGGACAGCAAATAGGAAGGCGCACTCATCACCTTCCTCCGGCACAACGTTGACATGTTTGCATGGCAACTGTCGCAGATACCGTGGATCGCTAGGGGGGTGATCGAGCACCATCTGAAGATCTTCCCTGATGCCCGGCCAATCCAACAGAAGCCCTGCAAGCAGTCCATCGAGCGGCAAAACTTCATCCGTGAAGAAATCAAGAAGCTGTTGTACGCTGGATTCATACGGGAAGTTCACCATCCCCGATGGTTGGCGAACCCCGTCGTCGTCCCGAAGGCGGGCGGGAAGCTCCGGATGTGCATCGACTACAACAGTCTCAATAAGGCATGTCCCAAAGATCCATTCCCTCTCCCTAGAATAGATCAAATAGTAGACTCTACGTCACGCTGTGATATGCTATGCTTCCTAGACGGCTACTCGGGCTTTCATCAAATCCCTATGTCCAGAGAAGATGAAGAACACACTTCTTTCATCACAGTAGACGGCCTGTATTGTTACGTCTCTATGCGTTATGGTCTAAAGAACGCTCTCCCCACCTTTGTACGCGCTATGCACAAAACCTTTGGAGAGCTAATAAGAGAATTAGTTGAGGTGTATGTTGATGACATCGTAGTCAAAGTCAGGCAGAGCTCATCCTTGTTAGATAACCCAGCTCTAGTCTTTGACAAACTGCACTCCACGCGCACTAAGCTGAACCCCGACAAATGTGTGTTCGGCGTATCCTATGGGAAGCTCCTAGGATTCCTGGTTTCACACCGAGGGATTGAAGCCAACCCAGAGAAGATCAAGGCCATCGACCTGATGCGGCACCCCGCCCGCATCAAGGATGTCCAGAGACTCACAGGATGTCTAGCCACGCTGAGTCGGTTTATACCGAGGCTAGCAGAGCAGGCACTTCCCTTCTTTAAGCTTCTGCGTGAATCTGGTCCTTTTGTTTGGACCGATGAAGCAAAGGAAGCATTCCAGGAGTTGAAGCAGCTCCTGACGACCCTACCCATCATGGTAGCCCCCGAGCCCGAAGAGCACTTGATGCTCTACATCGCGGCAACAACATATGTGGTGAGCATGGTCCTCGTCGCAGAGCGGTCGGACACCTCATCACCACAGCCTGCTCCGGTAGCAGAAGACAAGCACCAGGAGACCCCAGAGGCTCAAGGCAACCTCTCGAAGCTCCAAGGTAACCTCCCAGAGGTCCAACGGGACCTCTCGGAGCTCCACGATAACCCCCCGGAGGTCCAAAGGGACCTCCCGGAGGTTCAAGACGGCCTCGAAGCCCTCGGGTCCCAGCTCCCGGAGGCTCCTCCGGACCCATCTACCTCCTGCCGTCCTGAGCCGATGGAGCAGGACATCTAAGGCCCAGGGGGGAGGGTCCGGACCATCCAGAGGCCTGTCTACTACATCAGTGAAGTCCTCCACGACGCCAAGACGAGGTACCTGGAGGTCCACAAGCTGCTGTATGCAGTACTCGTGGCATCCAGGAAGCTCCGTCACTACTTCCAAGCCCACCGAATCTTGGTGGTCACCTCCTACCCGCTGAAGGCCATTCTTCACAGCCCCAACGCGACCGGCAATGTCGCTAAATGGGCACCGGAAATGGCGGAGTTCGAGCTGGACTTCCTTCCTCACCACGCAGTCAAGAGCCAAGCACTGGCTGACTTTGTGGCCGAGTTGACGCCAACAACGACCGACCCAAGAGGCCACGAAGACGGTGAACCAGAGCCCCGAGCTCTGGTCTTCACCGGGCCTCACTGGACGCTCTTCTTTACGGCTCCTCGCAAAAGCAGGGGGCCGGTGCTGGTGTACTGCTTCTCATGCCATCGGTTGAGCAGTTTAGGTACATGGTGCGTCTCAATTTTAAGGCAACCAACAACATGGCAGAATATGAAGCACTCATCTATGGCCTAAAGAGAGCCCTGTCTCTGGGCGCTCGCCAGTTGTTGGCACAGGGCGACTCCCAGCTAGTCATCAAACAAGTTAAGGGTGAATGCTCCTGCAATGACCCGCAGCTAGCTGGTTACCTGCTCCACGTGCAGATGCTGGAGAAAGACTTCCTCGCCTTGGACCTGCGCCATGTACCGCGCACTGGCAATGCCGCGGCTGAAGACCTCTCAACGAAGGCTTCCACTGAAGCCCCTGTGCCTGAGGGAGTCTTCGAGAGGACGTTGCTGCGGCCCACAGTCTGGCCTGCCGAGCCGGGCGAAGGGGGCTGGACCAGCACCTCGAAGCTGGCAGTCCCGGCGGCCCTGCTGCCATGGACGCCGCCAAGGATCGTAAGCGTCACTGGGGACTCTGTGCTACCCAGCGCTCAAGATCCAGAAGCTCAAGTCAGACCCGATGCATGGATCACGGAGATCCAGGACTACTTGAAAGACAATATCCTCCCTGATGAACGTGTATCCGCTGAATGGATCATGCGCATGGCTAAAAGATACACGCTGGTAGAAGGGGATCTCTACCGGTGTGGCGCCAACCACGTCCTATTGCGGTGCATAACCCAGGGGGAAGGCTGCGACTTGCTCGCTGAGATCCATGGAGGCGAATGTTGGAGTCACTCTTTCTCACGCACGCTTGTCGGTAAAGCCTTCCGCCATGGCTTCTACAGGCCGACAGCACTCCGGGATGCCGTCAAGCTGGTCAAGAGCTGCAAGGCATGACAGTTCCACACCAAGCAGATCCACACACCGGCTCAGGCGGTACAGATGATCCCGCCCTCATTGCCATTCGCGGTGTGGGGGTTGGACATCCTGAGGCCATTCCCCAAAGCCGTCGGGGGATTCCGGTACATCTACGTCGCCAGCGACAAGTTCACCAAGTGGCCGGAAGCTACACCCGTCATCACCATCAACAAGCAATCTGCAGTCAAGTTCATCAAGTCAATCATCTGCTGGTTCGGGGTCCCGAACAGAATCATCACCGACAACGGGACCCAGTTCACCAGCGCAGCATTCCAAGACTACTGTGAAGACCTTGGCATCCAGGTGTGCTATGCCTCCATTGCTCACCCAAAGAGCAATGGGCAAGTCGAGAGGGCCAACGCTGAGATCCTTCGGGGCCTTAAGACTCACACCTATGACGGCTTGAAGAAACATGGTGCCAAGTGGGTGGATGAGCTTCCGAGCACCCTGTGGGCTAACCGGACATCCCAAAGCCGGGCCACCGGGGAGACACCCTTCTTCATGGTGTATGGGGCTGAAGCTCTGCTTCCCCCAGAGATCACCATGAAGTCTCTCCGTGTCCGATCTTACAACGAAGCCGCGCAGGACAACCTCCGGCGTGAAGACATCGACCTCGTCGACGAGGCTCAATTACACGCAGTGCTCTGCAACGCACGGTACCGGCAGACGCTCCGGCGCTACCACCAATGGTCCGTACGTGTCCGGGAGCTGCAAGAAGGCGACCTGGTACTGCGGCGCATACTTTATCGCAAAGGGACCAACAAACTCTCCCCCAGCTGGGAAGTTCCTTTCCGGGTCACGAAAGTTTGCCGCCCGGGTGCGTACGCCTTTCCACCGAGGATGGGGATCCTCTCCCGAACCCTTCGAACATAGAACACCTCCGTAAGTTCTATCCCTAGAGCAGTAGTAGGACAGTTCTTTTTTTTTCTGTAATAAATCCCATAGAGTCCAGGAACAGCACTCGGAGCGGCTAAGTCCCAGGGGACGGTCTAGGACTACGTTTCAGCTTGGCCTGGTTCCGACCCTAAGTGCGTAGAGTCTTGCTTCCCTTCATAATGGGGTGGGTCGTCGTCTCCATGTTTAGCCTGCCTTCCTCCTATGGATATTTATATGGAAAGAAGCTTGTCCTGCCACGCTCTTACCCTTGTGCTCATTTAAATTACGCATTAATTTTTATGACCGTACTTTCCATGTATGCTCACCGTACATCTAGCTCTCCTTTCCCACTCTCATCCCTAGTCGGCATTTGCTATCCTACTGAAGACGGTCGCGCTTGAGGTACCTGCCGATGGCCAGGGGGCCAGACCCCCCGCGCCGGGTGCACTGAATTGCCCAAGCTCTGTATATCAGATGAGGACCGTAAGCCAAATAAGACTATGAGAAAGGGAAGGGAGAGCCCCAGGGAGAATTACGGTTCCCTTACTTGTGTGCAGGACCTCCTGGCCTTAGCTCCCCCACATGAGTATGGTAGGTGTGCCCAAACCATTGACCACGCCTACCAGGGGGCCACTACGGGGACTGCACGGAGAAAGACCGGAGCTCCTGACTACTCCAATGCAAGACTGGAGGATCCGGACCTCGCCACCCCCCTCCCTGCGGGGGCGAGCTCCGAAGGCTCCACGTGTCCAGCGGGGCCGGGCCTCCCTTTCCTCAGAGGAGGGCTCCGGGCGCGCCACGTGGCCAGCAGAGCCGGACCTCCCCCCTCCGCAGGGAGAGCTCCGAAGGCTCCACGTGTCCAGTAGGGCCGGGCCTCCCTCTCCTCAGAGGAGCTCCAGGTCCGCCACGTGGTCAGCAGAACCGGACCTCCCCCTGTCCTCACGGGGCGGGCTCCGAAGACCCCTTGGGCCCTTAGCACAGCAAGGACCCAAGGTAGGTGTCTGTGCAAGACTTCAAGATTGGTAAGGACCTCCGAGCTCCTTGCGGAGCTAAGGACTCGGGCAGGACAAGCCAAGAAGAAGGCAAAGACACAAAAAACAATAATCAAGACTCTATTCATTCAAGGCTCCATGAGCTGGACTACAGACTCAACAAAAGCGAAAAAAGAAAAGGAATAAGCCCTAGGAGTCCCCGGACTCGCGCCGGAACCTAGAGGCCACGAGGGCGGCCACATCCCCGACTTCAGCCCTGGCAACGCCCTCCCGCTCCGCGACGGGGCCCTGCCTCACCGGCTCCAGAGAAAGGAAGGGATCCCAGCACCGGAAGCACGCCAGCACGTGCGTGGCAACCTCGTTCGCCAGACCCCGTCCCCCCGCCTCGAGATTGCTGGCGATCACCGCTTCGAGCCCGTCCAGTTTGGCGCCGATGGACTCGAGCGCCGGAATCGCCTCGGCCACCTTCTGCGCCAGAGCTTCTGTCCTCACCGGGCTGAAGCCGAGGGGAACCAGGGCGGACCCTGCCTGGTCGACAAAACTCCAGACCACAGGGCCTCGACGGACCGTGAAGCCTGGAGCTCCTTCATCTCACGGCGGTTGCCAGCATGGCGTCAGGACCCTCCTCGGAGAACTTCCTCTCCTTAGCCGCTCGAGAACCTTCCAGAAGCTGGAGACCCTGCGCGAGCCGCTCCAACTCCAATGCCCGAAAGTCAGCCGCCAGCTCCCGATCCAGCACTGCCTGGCGCTCCCGGGAGACCTGCTCCTCCCTCGCGACCAGAGCGGCCTCCCGAGTCTCCAGCTCCTTAGGTCGGGCCCTCAGGTCGCCCTCGCCAGCCACCAGCTGTGCGGAGACCTTTTTCGCCTCAGCTGCCAAGGCGCACTCCAGGTCCGCGACGACGGGCTCTCGGCGCACCAGCGTCAGCCGCAGCTCCTCCAGGGCAGAGGAGTGCGCCTCGGTCTTGGCATAAGCCTCGCGAGCCTCCTGGTGGAGCCGCTGGGTCTCGGAGTCCAGGCGGTCGACGGCCTTCTTCTTAGCGTCGAGGAGCGCCTCTATGGCATCAAGCTTTGCCCGCCTCGAGTCGAGCTTCACCCTGACCTCCTGAGTCCGCTGCCTCAAGAGCTGCCCCCAGCTAAGGAGGCGACTCCTCTCCCCAGCCTGTGGCCCCCGCTAACGCTCAAGCGCGGCCAGGACCTGTCTGACGCTCGTCTGAGCAAGGTCCAAGGCGTCCGCCAGGGGCAGCAGGGTGGCAGAGACCGAAGCCGCGCCCCCGACTTCCTCCATAACATCGTCCTCAGAAGGAGACGATGATGCTGCAGCAGGGACCGTGTCAAGGCGCTGATCTGAAGAAACAGGCGCCGAAGCAGGACCGCTTTCGACGCGCCCCTGCTCGCTGCCCGCCGAGGGGCCAGAAGCCGCTCCCACCACCTACTTAGCACCGGAGGGGTGGGCGCCACCAGTCGGCCCCGCCGAGCCCTCGGCATTTGCCGGCTTCTGAGTTGGCAATGGAGGACGGACGGGAGCTACCGCCACCACCGCAGGAGTCGTTCCAGCCGGCACAGATGTGGCCTGCGCTGGCCTAGGGGCTGGCAAAGCCGCTGCAGCTTCCGGACGTTGCGGCGCGGATCCTCCGCCAGCCAGAAATGACCGGGGAACAGACTCGCCCCCGGTAGCCGATGAATCCCGAGGGACGTGGACGCTCCAGCGGGAACGGAGCCACGGCTTTCGAGCTGGGGTAGAGCCGCCGGAGCCTGCCGCCGGGGCGTGCATTGGCCGGGGCGCCTGAGCCCTGGGCACACCCCCAGGCATCGCCGCATCCCCCCTCGATGCTCCACCGCCTGAAGAAGGAGGGCGAGGTGCCTGAGGCCCCTCGGACCGCCGCTGTCCGAGGGGAGTCTCGTCGGAATGGGAGGCCCGAGACCTCTTTGGGTCGCCACCCGACAAACTAACACCTCGAGAAGGAGGATGCGAAGGTACCCCGGGCCCCTTGCTTGGTGCGAACGACGCCGTCGGAGGAGACCGGGCGCGTTTCTTCTATGGCAGGCCAGAGGCCGGCTCCCTGCCCCTCCCCCTGTCGGCGGTCCGAGCTCCGTCAGCCTTCGGAGGCAGGTTGGAACCCATGGCCGACAGAAGCTCAAGAACTTGGAAGACAAGGGTGCAAGAACTCAGAGAACAAGGAAGGTTCAAGCTCGGGGAAGTGCGAAGGGAAGCCTGCGATGCAGATAAGATCCCCTTTTATACATCCCATACTTGATTTAAATTGATTCGAAACTCTTCGAATGCACTGCTTGGACAACCGCATCAGCTCCAAGACCAAGTGTCAATGACAAGTGGACCCGAGCCGTCCAGCAGAAGCGGTGGGCCAAGAAGTCAGTTTCCCGAGAAGTCATTCCGGCGGGACGCTTCGGCGGTTCCCGAAAAGGCGCTGCGACATGCAGAAGTGGCAGCCTTGGGAACCGCCGCAGTAAAAGCAGCCATCAAGCAGGGCTCACGCCCCCATGATCCCACGACTGTTCGTGCTCCGGCAGCAGTCAAAGCGGGTCTTCGAGAAGGTGCGTGAAGTTGAAGAGACGGGGGCCCCATCTCGGGTTCTCTATCTCCCCCAAGATGGGCCCGGGGGCCACTGTCAGTACCCTCAATATGGGTACCCCGGCGCACAGGGGAAACTGCCTAAGGACCTCGCCCTTCTCCGCAGGGAGAGCTCCAAAGGCGCCACGTGTCCCGCGGGGCCGGACCTCCCTCTCCTCAGAGGAAAGCTCTGGGCCCGCCACGTGGCAAGCAGAGCTGGACATCCCCCCTCCGCGGGGAGAGCTTCGAAGGCTCTACTTGTCCAGCAGGGCCGGACCTCCCTCTTCTCAGAGGAGAGCTCCGGGCCCGCCACGTGGCCAGCAGAGCCGGACCTCCCCCCTCCGCGGGGAGAGCTCCGAAGGCTCCACGTGTCCAGAGGGGCCGGACCTCCCTCTCCTCATAGAAGAGCTCCGGGCCCGCCACATGGCCAGCAGAGCCGGACCTCCCCCACCGCGGGGAGAGCTCCGAAGGCTCCACGTGTCCAGTGGGGCCGGACCACCCTCTCCTCAGAGGAGAGCTCCGGGCCCGCCACGTGGCCAGCAGAGCCACGCTACCTGCACCCGCGCGGTAGGCAGCAAGAGTAAATACGCATCGTACCTTGTCCGTACAAGGTATTGAAGACCCGCGCCTTCCCAAGACGCGGAGCGCGCCTCTGTCAGGTGCCGTTGCGCCCAGTCACATCGCAGTGAAGACTGCCACGCCACGTCAGAGGCTGTACGCCAATAAACACAGCGACAAGACATCCCCTGCCGCCCCTGCCATCATCAACCACTACGACTAGCTTGCGGCATGGGCAGGGCGGCAGAACGAAGAATCAGAAGCCTTCGCCAGAGACAACTACCGGCATAACTGCAATATACGGTAGATGGCAGGCAATCTCCCTTAGAGCACCTGTCGGGTCTCGGGCCCACCTTGTAAACCGCTCGAGCCTTGGACTATAAAAGGCTCGGGTAGGTGACGTTAGCAAGGGTTCGCTCCTCAGCCATTCGCACCTGAGGATTCGACTCTTTGCACACTTGTTCCCTAGACATTCTAGCACTCAGGTCATCCTCAAGCTCAGAACTCTGGTTCTGAGCGCCAAGCAATACAACGAGCACCTCTGCTCACCGTGGACGTAGGGTTTTACGCTCTGGCGGCCTGAACCACGTAAACAATCTCTGTGTCAAGCTTCTCCTTCCATCGTCCCTGACGCGTAATCTCTCCGTGAGTGACTAGCCCCTCCGAAAAAGAACCTCCCCGGGCTGCCCAGAGCAGGCACGGGGGGAAGTGTCAACAACACACTTCGACAAAAAGGATTTCAAGGAAGATGAGAAAGGCACGCTTTGGTTAGGTAAAAGGTTTGTGTGTCTAACGTGAAGCACATTCGCGACACGATACTAAATGAGGCACATGACTTACCTTATTCCATACGCCACGGCTGTACAGAGATGTACAAGGACCTGAAAACATGATATTTGTGGGATGGCATGAAAATGGATATCGCTGAATATGTTGCCCTATGCGACAGGTGCCGACGATTGAAGGCCGAACATCAAAGACACGCTGGATTGTTGAAGCCATTAAAAGTACCCGAGTGGATGTGGGATGACATAAGCATGGATTTCATTGTCGGATTGCCACGTACTCAGTTCGGCTACGACTCCATTTGGGTTACCGTGGACCAATTGACGAAAACAACCCATTTCCTTCCTGTTAGAACCCAGTACACTGTTGCACAACTAGCCGAGCTGTATATGGAGCAAATCGTGTGCCGCCATGGAGTTCCGAAGAGGATAGTTTCAGATTGAGGTTCTCAATTTACGTCTAGGTTCTGGAAGAAGTTGCATGAAGCCATGGACACATGGTTGAATTTCAGCTCTGCATATCACCCGCAAACCGACGGGCAAACTGAGAGAACAAATCAGATTTTGGAAGACATGTTAAGATCTTGTGCCTTGAAGCATGGGCGTAGTTGGGATAAGAGCTTGCCGTACTCTGAATTCTCATACAACAACAGCTACCAAGCCAGCTTGAAGATGTCACCTTTCGAAGCATTGTATGGTAGACCTTGTAGAACACCACTGTTCTTGAATGAGACCGTAGAAAGCCAAGTACTTGGACCCGAAGTGCAGCAAGAGGCCGAAAAGCAAGTCCAAACGATATGTGAAAACTAGAAGGCCACTCAGTCACGACAGAATGGTTATGCGGATAATAGGCGAATAAGATTGACCTTTGAAGTGGGAGACTTCGTGTATCTTAAGGTATCGCCTATCCGAGGCCAACGACGGTTCAACGCCAAAGGCAAGTTAGCACCTCGCTACATCGGGCCATTCAAGATTTTGGGCAAGCAAGGAGAGGTAGCCTATCAACTAGATCTGCCAATGCATCTCTTCGACGTACATAACGTGTTTCACGTATCTCAGCTCAAGAAATGCCTACGAGTACTGGAAGAACAGGTTTTGATGGATGATGAGCTAGAGCTTCAAGAGGATCTGACCTACACGGAACACCACATCAAAATCTTGGACGTGAAGGAAAGGGTCACGAGGAATAAAGTAATCCGTTGGTGCAAGGTACAATGGACCTATCACACGGAAGCCAAAACTACATGGGAACGTGAGGAAGATCCCAATGCGGAATTCCCCCATCTCTTCTCCACTCTATCGAATCTCGAGGGCAAGATTCATTTTATGGGGGTAGGTTTGTAACACCCTCAAATTAACTACCATGCTTTCCATACATTTTTCATGTAGAGAAGCATTAAAAAAGAAGTAGAAATGGTGAAAGGAATGTAGAAATGGAGAAAGGAATATAGAAATGGAGAAATGAAATGTAGAGATGGAGAAAGAAATATAGAAACGAAGAAAGGAATATAGATATGGAGAAAGGAATATAGAAATGGGGAAAGGAATATAGAAATGGAGAGTAATGAAAATAAAATAGCTAAATTGAGTCAACCAAAAATTTCCCCAAATTCCCCCCTTCCCAAAAATTCCCAAATTCTTCCCAAATTTTCCTGATTTTTCCCAAATTCCCCAAAATTCCCCTATGGGGAATTTCCCCCACATTTGGGGGAATTTTCCCCGAAATTGGCCTCACCGAATTAGGGGAGAGACCACTTTGCCGCAGCCCTTGAGGGGGGAGCCCTAGTCCCCCATCTGTAGGACTCTTTGGTGAAGTCCCCCACCTCTAGGACCCTTTGGTTAAGTCCCCCCACCTTTAGGACTCTTTGGTTAAGTCCCCAACCTCTAGGACTCTTTGTCCCCCACCCCTAGGACTCTTTGGTTGAGTCCCCTATCTTTAGGACTCTTTGTTTCCACCCCTAGGACTCTTTGGTTGAGTCCCATACTTCTAGGACTCTTTGTTTCCACCGCTAGGACTCTCTTTTCCACCTTATAAATATAACCCCCACCCCCTGGCCGCGCCCCTCTCTCTATTGGTCGTCCCGCCTGCCGCCAAACCCCCTTCCTGGCTTCCAAGTCGCCGAGTCCCCCTCCTTGCTGGAATTTGGCCGCCGTCGAGCCCTGTCACGCTTCGCAGTCGCCGGAAAAGAAGCCTGACGATCTGCCCTACCATAATTTTCCATAGAAAAATTCCCTGCTGCTGCCGTGTAACACCCCAAAAATTTTGATTCAAAACCTTAAATCATGCTAAGAGGGGAATTAAAAAATTTTTGGACGTGTTGCATGTTTTGCAAAAATTCAAATTCAAACTGGAATTCAAATTAAACTCAAATCAGAAAAGAAATGGAAAAAGAAAAAGAGAAAACAGAAAAAAACGGCGAGTGGGCCGAAACCCACCAGCCGGCCCAACTTACCCCGCGCCAGCCCGCAGCCACGCGCCCGCGTTTTCTCACGCTGATAGACGGGACCCACCCGGGCTTCGTCTTCCACCTCGCGCCGCGCCGGACTCCCTCTCACCGAATCCAAACCGATCGGAACTGCTGCGGATCACAGCCGAATTTCGCTCGAGGAGGAAACGGACATGATCTAAACCACCCCGCCGCCCTCTCCCGTCTATAAAAACCCCGGCCCCGTTCTGTTTTTCCCACGCGATCGCCGATTTTTACTCCGGTGAGAACCGAGACTTCTCCGGTGAATTCCGGCCGATCTAAGCTCGGAAACTCCGACCTAACTCGCTGGTCTTGATCCACCGCCTCCGGGGAACCTTGCAGGTGCAGAAAACTCGGTGACTTGCGGTGTAAACACAGCGCCGACGAGCTTCGCCGTGGTTTTGCCTCGGACCTCGCCGCCGATCACCTTCCAGGACCTCCGAGCTCAAGAAAACCCCCGAGGTGAGATCACCGACCTACCCTCTACCGATCTATGCCATAAGATCACAGTTCTAGGCAGAATTCTCGAGGATCCGAAAGTTTCCGGCGAGATCGCCGCTTCCCGCCGCCGTGCGCCGCCAGCAGCGCCGCCCGCGCTCGATCAGAGCGACGTGGCCGCTTGTGCGCCGTTTATTTTAAATCGCACGGTAGGGTTTAAACCCCCGCGTACCGGTTCGATGTTATAATCTCGGCCGTCGGTTTAAAATCGGACGGTTCACGTCAGCCCCGCGTTATAAAGATTGGAAATCTTACATGCTACGCCCTGGGGTTCTCGGGAAATAAGAGCTAGCCCCGGAAACTTCTGATCTAGCCCCTGGAACTCCAGAAAATCATGTAAATTCATTTAAAAATCAGTTTTAGCCCCTGGACTTAATAAAAATTAGGAAAAACACCTCTGATAAGTGTAGCTAGACCCCTGGAAGTTTTGAAAATAATATTATAGACCCTGTAGTGGGGTGAGTTTAATTTTTTAGCCCTGTTTAGTATTTAATTTAGGAAATTGAATATGTAACTAGTGTTTAAAAAAATTAAAAAGTGGGACAAACATATTGTCAAAATTAAGTTAAAGACTTTCTCAGTGTTTAGGAAATTTTGGAGTGAGATAAAAACATATTTTGGACTGAATTGAATCTGTTTAATTTATTATTCACAATTAGGGACACATTTTTAAGAAATAAATAGTTTTAGAAAATAGGGAAAATAATTATGAAATAGTTTACATCAGAGGCAAAGGTCAAAATATGTTATTAAATTATTTAGGAACAAAACCTATTCTGTTTAGATGATGTGTATTACTAATTTCATAATAAAATACACAATTATGCATAGGAATATAAATCTGAAAATATAGCAACTAGTAAATGATAAATGGAGTTTTTAAAATCCAAAGAGTTCAGTTTAGGGTTGGTAGAAATTATGAAGGCACATATGGGGAAGAAAAATACTTTTCATACACACTTGGTAGTGAAAAGGTGTAGTAGTTGAATATAAGAAATTTATTGGAAACTCATATATATATAGTATGTAAGTATAAATGTGGACACAAAAGTAGGAATCATATACACATGGTTAAAAGTGCATGCAAGCCACAACTCAACACACATAAAGTAACCACAACACATATAATGGTAAAGAACTTTCATAAATGTGAATGTGTGGTTTGTATGAAGTAGAAGTGTGAACTATGTCTTATGATTGTTGTTTTTCTTTTGCTATGTGTGATGGTATGATGTAGAACCTGCTCAAGAGCAAGTTATTCCTTTCCAAGACCAGGACTACCCATTTCTAGAGCAGCAAGAAGGAGGCAAGTGTCCTTGACCACTTTGATCCTATGCTAGGATGTGTAGATAGAATTATTTGCATTGTCAAGTTAAATATGAAACCCATGCTAGGAAGTTTCCCTAGAATTGCATCACCTTGTTTCCTTGTAGCTTGGGTTGGGATTTATTTTATCATGTCATTTATTATTATGCATATGCTTAGCCATGCTTAGAATGGGATATTTGGGATATGAGATCATCAATTTATTTTTACCATACTCTTTAATGAGATGTTATGAGTTATGTAGAGGTAGGGATCAAGGCAAGTTGGATGTTTTGGTTGTGTGCTGGGTGCACGAGACTCGGGTTTGTGTTTAGTACTTGCCTGGATCCTAAGGACCGGTTCATGGAGCATGTAACCTGGCTTTACAGTGCCAACCACATGCTGAGATGGGGCAGCTTGGCCAATTAATTAGGTGTATCCCCGGCGTAGTATGGGTGTGATGGATGGTGTGGGGAATAGGTGTCCGCTGGACTACCATATGAACCGCAAGGCTCAAGAGGGGGCCACTGCAGCGGGGTTGGAGCCTCTTGTATGCTGTTAGGGGTGAAACCTCAGTGGGCCCACGCTCGTCGGGAATCCCTTTGTAAAGGCTTCGTAGTGATCTCCTGGCTACACACCTGGGAAGTGTGAATGTGGTTCGTAGCCACTGGCATAATGGAGGTTCTTTTAGTCCACCCGTCAACGGGGGATGAAATCACTACATGTGGGTACAGTGGTACAAACTCTGCAGAGTCAAAACTGTCATGACAGCCGTGCTCACGGTCAAGAGTGGCTTGGACTTATTCATGATTAGAGGAGTGATGGTTTTTGAAAGTTGTTGATGTTAAGCGGGGAGCTTAACATTTGAAAATGATGTTATGGTTATTTGGTTATGATGATGGGATGGGAGATTGGGACCATTTCACCTGTGTAGTAATGTAGGTGCTTAATAAGCTAAGGTGATAGGTTTAATTGCGTAGTGCTTTAACCATGAGTTCAACCTCTCCCTGTTCTAGCCATGCATGATATAATTTTCCCACACTTGCTGAGTACCATTGGTACTCAACCTTGCATATTTGTTGGTTTATATTGCTGCTCAGGTCAAGATAATGAGGTGGTGTATAATGACCAAGACTTTGGACCCGAAGAAGGTTTCTAGGTTCAGGGAGACCCCTGGGCAACGCCTGTGATGGAGCCCTAAAGAATAATATTCCGCTGCTAGTTTATTTACTTGTGATGAACTTATTATTGTCCATCGAGACATTTACTATGTAAGACTTACTTATATTCGACACCTGGCTTGTAATAAATGATGCTTCACTATTTGTCATCACATGTATGAGAAAATGATCCTGGCATACATGTGATATTCACTTGGTTGTTCTTCGGAAAAACCGGGTGTGACATGCCGTTGCTAGGAGAAAGGCCCTGCCACAAAGAGGAAGTGAGGTAGGTCTTCATTACCCATCTTACGATGTCGCCGCTGTTTCTACGCATTCGTTTTCTTCGCCCCCTTCAAGCAGAAACTTTTGCATGTGGACAGATCGTGTTTTGATCAATTTTTGACGGTGGAATTGATCTAGATCTAGATTCAAGATCATCACCACATCCACACTTGATCCCTACACCCTTGTCATCATAAAATTTCATGAAAGCCCATTAAAACATGAAAGAACACGTACAAACTGGTTTAATAAAACTGCACTACAGGATTTGCATTCATCTACCCATTGCATCTTGAGTAAAGTTTGTGCATGATGATAGATTGCTGTAAATTTTGTATGTGTATGGTCGTGAGTAGAAGGACAAGCTCAGGAGGCCGTCTACGAGGAACTACAGCACCAAGATTTCTAGACACTTGAGCAACACGAACCACAGGAGCAAGGAAAGTGCCCCTTGACCATATTGATCCCATGTTTTGAAAGTTTTTTGTTTGCAAAAACGTGTATGCTTGAGTAAACTTGATGGGACACCCTTTTATAGAAGTTTACTAGTTTTGTTAACCATTCTTGTCGTCGGGAAAGTTGATGAGTCCGGTATGGTCGTTTTTCCTTTTTGCTTCGCTTAATTTATGGGACATGGGAAGCTAAAATAAAACTTGTTTAGCTACTGCACTCATATGAATAATGATGATGAGAACTTGATGATGTTAATGGGCATGGATTCTGGGAGATCTAGGCAAGCTTGGTTCGTGGATGTTGCTGAATGAGATGGTGGTTTACTTGCCATATATCTAAGGACCGATTCATGCGAGCACATGCCAGGAAATCCGTGCCACCACAAGGACGAATATGGGTGCGGCTTAGCTGACTAATTAGGTGTGTTGCTAGCTTGTTATGGACTGTTGGATGGCGTGGGGAATGGGAGTCAAGAGGGACTGCCTTTGGAACTGCATGGCACAAGAGGGGGTCCGTGTGTGGGAGAATGGAGATTCGAGCCTGCCGGTGAAACCTCAGTGGGTCCTTACATCCTAGTAGCCCCTTTGTAAAGGCTATTTTGTGAGCTCTTGGTTATACACTGATGGCTGTGTATTGGTATAATGGAGGTTCTTCCTCGTTGCCGATGGGTGACGAAATCACTAACTTGTCGGTAAAGTGGTGCCACCTGTGCAGAGCGTAAAACTATCATGATAGCCATGCTTCCGGTCACAAGCACCTGGCCAACTTCCATGATTAGAGGCAAAACTTGGTATGGATATTTGGGTATGGTCATTGGGTTTGGTTTTGGGACCGTTTTAAGTCATTTACATGTGTTTCGTTTCGGCTATATGAATATGAGATGGTTATGAATATTTATGAGTATGAGATGAACTTAAGAAAGATTATTGTCTGGTTGAAGCATGATAAGTGGTGAACTATGATGCAAGAATGTTGCTGAATTACTTGGTTATGTTGGGATTAAACTCACCTAGAGATAGTTGCTGTTTTTACCATGTTTGTGAAATAAAATTTGCTTGCTGCAACGAGCCTTTTTATTTCCTACCTAGTTGTAAGCTACATGTCATACTTTTCCCGCACTTGCTGAGTATGACATGTACTCACCCTTGCATTCTCACATATACATCAGCAACAGGAGAAGAGTACTTTGAGGAACATGTGGAGTACTAGGCGTGCGCACTATCGCCAACATGCTTGTGGAGTTGAAGTAGGGGCCTGCTGTCTTAGCCATTTTTCTGCTGTCGTTTAGAGTCTTCCGCTGATAAATAAGTTGGATATTCACGAGTGAGACATTGAGTCATTGTAATAAAGTACTTAAACACTATTTATTCATGGTTATATTCTGAATTAAGTTTGTGGAGTACATGTGTGATGAACATCCTGGGCACACATATGCATTCACTTGATTCTATTTTCGGAACCGGGTGTCACATTATTTATATGAGTGCAGTAGCTAAACATGTTTTTTATTTCAGCTTCCCGTATCCTGTAAATTGAGCGAAGCAAAAAGGAAAAACGACCATATCCGACTCATCAACTTTCCCAGCGACAAAGATGGTTAACAAAACTAGTAAACCCATATAAAAGGGTGACCCATCATGTTGACTCAAGCATACGAGTTTTCGCAAGCAAAACAGTTTCGAAAACATAAGATCAATATGGTCAAGTGGCACTTGCCTTGCTCCCGTGGTTCGTGTTGCTCAAGCGTCTCGAAGTCTTGGAACTGTAGCTTCTCGTAGACGGCTTCTTGAGCTTGTCCTTCTAATCACGACCGCGCACTGATTGCCATGCACAAACTTTACTCAAGATGCAATGAGGTGAATGAATGCAATTCCAATGGTACAGTTTTATAAAACCAGTTCGTACGTGTTCTTGCTTGTTTTAGTAGGCTTCCATGGGGTTTTATGATGAAAAAGGGTGCTGGGATCAAGTGTGGATGTCGTGATAATCTTGACACAAAGTATAGATAATTCCACCGCCAAAATTTGACCAAAACATGGTCTGTCCACACACAGAAATCTTCTGCTCGCAGGGGCGAAGAAAATGAGTGCGTAGAAACAGCGGTGACGTTGTAAGAGGGTTAACGAAAATCTACCTCACTTCTTCCTTGCGGCAGGGCCTCCCTCCTAGCAATGGCAGCAGCGGAGGATTTTCCGTGGAGAATTATGGGGCTGTGGCTAGGGCAGAACGTCGGAGGCTTCTTTTCCGGCGACGGCGAGGCGTGACGGGGCTCGACGGCGGCCAAATTTCAGTAAAAGGGGGACTCGGCGACTTGGCAACAAGGGGGCACAACTTGCAGCAGGGGGGCAGCGGCCAAAAAGAAAGAGGTGTGCGGCTAGGGGGAGTTATATTTATAAGGGGGAAAAGAGCACTAGGGGTGGGGAACAAAGAGTCCTAGAGGTGGGAGACTTAACCAAAGAGTCCTAGAGGTGGGGGACTTAACCAAAGAGTCCTAGAGGTGGGGGACTAACCCAAGAGTCCTAGAGGTGGGGGACTAGGGTTCCCCCTAATCGGCTGCGGCCAAGGGGGGTGTGCCCAATTAGAGTTTCCCCCCTAATTTGGTGCGGCCAATTTGGGGGAAAATCCCCCCTAGGGTAATTTTGAGAAAAATCAGGAAAATTGGGAAAAAATTTGGAAAGATTGAGGAAGGGGGAAATTTGGGGAAAAATTGGGGTGGCTCAATTTGGCTATTTTATTTTCATTATTTTCCATTTCTATTTCCTTTTATCATTTTAGTAGCTTCTATATTCCTTTCTTCATTTCTTCTTCTTTTTAAATTCTTCTCTTCATGAAAAATGTATGCAATGCATGGTAGTGAAATTGAGGGTGTTACAAAATTACTACCATGCATTGCTTACATTTTTCATATGGAGAAGCATTCAAAAGAAGAAGAAATAAAGAGAGGAATATAGAAGCAAGTAAAATAATAAAAGGAAATAGAAATGGAAAATAGTAAAAATAAATGGAAAAGGAAAATAAAAAATAAAAGAAAAAGAAAAAATAAAAAAATAGACAAATTTGGCCACCTCAATTTTTCCCCAAAAATCCCCAATTTTTCCCCAAATTCCCCTCTCCCCTAATTTCCGAATTTACCTGATTTTCCCAAAATTCCCAAAATTCCCCTACGGGGATTTTCCCCCACTCGGTGTTCTCTACACCTTTTTCGACGTGGTTTGCTCAGAGAGCTCCGCTGAGACTTGCTGATCACGGATAGGAGCAATGATCCTCGTGAAAACGGCCGCAACTAGGACCTCAACGTAGACCTAGGGCTAAAACGGCGGTGATCGGAAAATTTCAAAGAACAGCAACCCTAGTCTATGGTTTTCGCCGGTTTTTGGTCCTAGGTGGCCGTGGACAGGTGCAGAACGTATGTGTAGCTCGGAATCCTCTGTGGTGAAATAACCATTACGAATTCCGAGTTTTAAACTACTCGGTTCTTTGAACCCCGAACGGATAACCGGACGAATTCTACCCCAGCGAGGCATGAGAGGAGGAGCGGTTGGCACGAGCGTGTTAAGAACTTTGGGGCGGACCTTTTTTGTGTAGCTCGTCGGCCATGAAGGTGCCTGTGTCGCCCGAACATCGGTGATCAGAGAGAGGTGAGCTCGGAGCGATTTGCTTCGGTTGTGGGGGCGAAGGTGAACTGTGTGAGGGGAGAAACGGTACACGGCAGGGCTACACGTTTTCTCTCTTCGGTCACTGATCTTTCCCCCTCCCCAAGCAGGAGCTGGCCTGGCTGAGGCGGTCGGGCCCCGACGCCAGTAGCTGGCGGGCGCGCGCTCTCGGTTGAGTGAAAGATCAAGCCGAGAATGCTTCTGTGTTAAGGCTACTGACAAGTGGGGTGTACGATCGAAGAGCACGTGAAAAGCTACCAGAGGGGGGGTGAATGGTAGATTAAAACTTTTCGCAGCGGAAACAACAAAAACCCCTCAGCAAAAAATCAATCGGTTAAAGAAACTGTGTGTGCAAGTGTTTTCAAATGAGTTCAACCGTGACAAATCAAGTAGAGAGGTAGAGAATCAAGTCATGGATCTAATGCAACAAGAATCACTTGAAAACACGAAGTAAAACTTGAGATACGATCAAAACATTAAACAAAGATCAATCTGTTCTACCCGATATAAAACAGATCTGCAACGCTGCAAAGAAACTCGTGTATCTCAAAAACTACAGATCCGAAGCTTGTGAAAATTTCACAGATGATATATAATTGAGTTGTGAAGACAACTCAAAAAGAATCGCGTCAATCGGATCTGTAAAACTCGAGTTATGAACGAAAGACCGAAGCAACGTCGGTCTGTCCAGAAACTCGGCGAGAAAGACTTGACGAAAAACAAGTCGGACGAACAAGGCACAAAAGCTCCTTGAAACTATGAACTTTATTCAATAGAAACACAAGAGGAACAGCCAAAGTTCTCTACCCACGAGAGCTCTTGCCTCCCTTGCTTTTATAGCCAGCCCTCAGGCTAATCAATCCAATCTAGGACTCCTACTTCTAATTGGACTCGTATCCTAACTTACCGTAACTGCTCAGGACTCTCCTATTCGCAGATAGAAGCAATTGTGAGACTTCCAAACGTGCTAAACATTCCTAAAACAACTTAACTTGGTGCCTAGCATGAAATCCTATCATAACCAACTCAAACCTTCCATATTTGAGCCATATCCGACTCAGCCTCATCCTGAGTACGCAATCCAGCCGGTTGGACCTTTCCGACCGCTTCTTTACGTCCACTTCTCTTCATCACGCCTTGGAACAATGTTGCCACGTCCATGCACTCCTTGCACGCGTGAAAACACCTTCCAACGACGTACACGCAACCTTCATATGCACTGCCCTTGATCCAAACATGCTGCGCGACCTCCCGATCAACTCAACCATAGCTCCTCCCGAACTTGGTTGTTGGAACCTCATCTCCTCCATGATACTAGTCCAAGGATCCCGTCACCAACCATGTCTTGAACTCAAGCAACACCTGCACATGAATAAACAACCAATTCTTCCGAGCACAAGTCCTCGACTTGACTCACGTTAGTTCGAAAACCACAACACCTTACATGAGCACGTCACATAAGCATGTTGCAAACCATATCAAATGATAACAGCCATAACCACCAAAACACACCAAAAACTTAGCAAATTAATACTAAGCAAACCTTCCCATAAAGCAAGTTTGAAACATTGCGAGTTAAAAGCAAAAACAAGACGCTGCAGTTCTACGAGTTGAACTTCACCGAAGCTCCCTAAAAACAAGCTCCGGACCTCACAGAAGCTCTCCGAACCTTGCAGGAGCTCTCCGGACCTTGCGTCAGACCTTGCCAACACTTGGCGGACCTAACAAAGAACTTGTCGGACCTTGCCACAGAAGAATGTTTTGGCAATATTCAAAATTTTGAATGTTAATGCTAACTTTTATCCTAATTGCCAATTTATTCAGCACACATAGGTCTCACAATCTCCCCCATGATGAATGCATTGGCAACACCAATTAAAATCCGAACATTGGCTTATGAAAAGTTTTGAAAAGCTTTGAAAACTCATTTCTCCCCCTTTATTAATTTCTCCCCATTTTTTAAAATCAGAGAAGGAAGAAAGTGTATAACATATGCAAAGTGTAAAAAAATCTCTCCTTATACATATTTCTCCCCCTTTGACAATGTATTCAGCAAGGTTCAAAAGAGAAATTTTTAAATGTTATGAGCATATTATAACATATACATACAAAACAAAGCTCATCCAAGTCATACTATCAGGTTACTTACACTATCACATCAATGAGATACATAAAGTAGTGTAAGCCATGCTAGAGATCAAATGTATTTTTCAGTTTAAGCAAGTCATGATCTCCCTTACTCAACTATTTCAAAACCTGAAAACATGACACTTGTTGCTGCATTTTTATTATTCATAATCATTTAAGGCACAAAGTTGATCATATGATATTTGCAAGAGATTATATGCCGCATCAGCCTTATTCTAACCAACCAAGCCAAACCTATGTCATTTGACAATCAGAAGCTTAAGGACATGGTTTTAGTCATACAAAATTCCTTCCAAGTTCATATCTTAGTGCAATGATAAGCAATCTCAAAAGAAGAAGTGCGATGCATGCATATTCTCTTGACCTTTTCTCAATTTTTTATTTGAAAACTCAACATGTGAGCAGATCACTTGATTAATTTTTATGATTAAAAGCACTTGTGAGCACGCAACAAGTTCAAAACAGCAAGAAAGTTCGATCATGACCAGATTTAGTGTAAGTAATTATTCCAATTACTAGTCATGGCAAAAACTACAAAATGTATAACATGAGTAATGTAGTAAGAACTTTCAGCCTGTAAAAGGAATCACAAAGTCATATATGTATGAAATACTATGCTCATATTATTTTAGTTTCAGATTCACACATAGACTTTCAAAGTTTCAAACCCCCCCCCCTCAATTCAAGCCATGAGGATGCATAACCCCTATTTCACTACGAATGAAACAAAAACGAGTGAAATCCAAAGGTTTTGTAAAAATATCAGCCAATTGTTGTTCGGTATTGACATGGTGAAGCACAATGTTTCCTTTTTCAACATTATCACGAAGAAAGTGATACCTAATGTCAATGTGCTTAGTTCTAGAGTATTTCACGGGGTTTTTAGCAATACAGATTGCAATAGTGTTATCACAAAACAGTGGAACACTATCTAAATCAACCCCATAGTCCTTAAGTGTTTGAACAATCCAAAGAATTTGTGAGCAAGCGCTAGCCGCAGCTACATATTCAGATTCGGCCGTGGATTGTGCAACTGAACTTTGTTTTCTAGAGGACCAAGCAACAAGTGAATTACCAAGAAAATGACAAGCACACGAAGTAATTTTCCTATCAATCCTACAACCCCCAAAATCAGCATCCGAAAAAAGCTTTCAAAGAAACGGTTGAGGAAGAAGGAAGAAAAATGCCAAATTCTTGAGTTCCATGTAGGTACCCGAGAATCCTTTTGATGGCTTGGTGATGTGAAGCACATGGAGAAGCTTGAAAACATGCACAAAGACATACGCTGAATTGTATGTCCGGTCTTGACGCCGTGAGATACAAAAGTGATCCAATCATACTTCTGTATTCTTTTTCATCGACCGGGTCACCATCTTCGTCAAGTTAAAGTGTTGTTGCTGTTCCCATTGGTGTCCGAAGAGGCTTCCATTTGTCCATGTTGAAGCGCTTAAGAAGATCCTTTGTATACTTAGTTTGATGCACAAAAGTTCCTTCTATTGTTTGCTTGATTTGCAGCCCCAAAAAGTATGTGAGTTCTCCCATCATACTCATCTCAAATTCTGAACTCATCATAGCTGAAAATTGGACACGATATGTCACACCCGATTTTTCCGAAGAACAACCGAGTGAATATCACATGTATGCCAGGATCATTTTCTCATACATGTGATGACAAATAGTGAAGCATCATTTATTACAAGCCAGGTGTCGAATATAAATAAGTCTTACATAGCAAATGCCTCGATGGACAATAATAAGTTCATCAAAAGTAAATAAACAAGCAGCGGAATAATTATTCTTGTGGGCTCCGTCACAGGCGTTGCCCGGGGGTCTCCATGAACCTAGAAACCTTCTTCGGGTCCAAAGTCTTGGTCATTATACACCACCTCATTATCTTGACCTGAGCAGCAATATAAACCAACAAATATGCAAGGTTGAGTACCGATCGTACTCAGCAAGTATGGGAAAGTTATGTCATGCATGGCTAGAACAAGGAAAGGTTGAACTCATGGTTAAAGCACTATGCAATTAATACCTATCACCTTAGCTTATTAAGCACCTACATTACTACATAGGTGAAATGGTCCCAATCTCCCATCCCATCATCATAATCAAATAACCATAACATCATTTCCAATGTTAAGCTCCCCGCTTAACATCCACAACTTCCAAAATCATCAATCCTCTAATCATGAATAAGTCCAAGCCGCTCTTGACCGTGAGCACGGCTGTCATGACAGTTTTGACTCTACGGAGTTTGCACCACTGTACCCACATGTAGTGATTTCATCCCCCGTTGCCTGGTGGACTAAAAGAACCTCCATTATGCCAGTGGCTACGAACCACATTCACACTTCCCAGATGTGTAGCCAGGAGATCACTACGAAGCCTTTACAAAGGGATTCCCGATGAGCGTGGGCCCACTGAGGTTTCACCCCTAACAGCATACAAGAGGCTCCAACCCCGCTGCAGTGGCCCCTCTTGAGCCTTGCGGTTCATATGGTAGTCCAGCTGACACCTACTCCCCGCACTATCCAACACATCCATACTACGCTGGGGATACACCTAATTAATTGGCCAAGCTGCCCCATCTCAGCATGTGGTTGGCACGGTAAAGCCAGGTTACATGCTCCATGAACCGGTCCTTAGGATCCAGTCAAGTACTAAACACAAACCCAAGTCTCGTGCACCCAGCACACAACCAAAACATCCAACTTGCCTTGATCCCTATCTCTACATAACTCACAATATCTCATTCGAGAGTATGGTAAAATAAACTGATGATCTCATATCCCAAATATCCCATTCTAAGCATGGCTAAGCATATGCATAATAACAAATGACATGACAAAATAAATCCCAACCCAAGCTACAAGGAAATAAGGTAATGCAATTCTAGGGAAACTTACTAGCATGGGTTTCATATTTCATTTGACAATGCAAATAATTCTATCTACACATCCTAGCATAGGATCAAAGTGGTCAAGGACACTTGCCTCCTTCCTGCTGCTCTTGGAATGGGTAGTACTGATCTTGGAAAGGGATAACTTGCTCTTGAGCAGGTTCTACATCATACCATCACACATAGCAATAGAAAAACAACAATCCATAAGACATAGTTCACACTTCCACTTCATACAAACCACACATTCATATTTATGAAAGTCATTCACCATTATATGTGTTGTGGTTACTCTATGTGTGTTGATTTGTGGCTTGCATGCACTTTTAATCATGTGTATATGATTTCTACTTTTGTGTTCACATTTATACTTACATACTATATATATGAGTATCCAATTTAAATAAATTCCTTATATTCAATTACTACACCTTTTAGCTACCAAGTATGCATGAAAGGTATTTTCCTTCTCCATATGTGTCTTCAGAATTTCTACCAACCCTAAACTGAATTCTTTGGATTTTAGAACTCCATTTATCATTTACTAGTTGCTATATTTTCAGATTTAATTCCTATGTCTAAATGTGAACTTTATTATGAAAATAACAATACACATCATCTAAACAGAATAGGTTCTGATCTAAAATATTTACTAATTTATTTTTGACCTTTTCCTCTGATGTAAACTATTTTACAATTATTTTCCCTATTTTCTAGAACTATTCTTTACTTAAAAATGTGTCCCTAAATGTGAATAATAAATTAAACAGATTCATTTCAGCCCAAAATATATTTTTATCTCACTCCAAAGTTTTCTAAATACTGAGGAAGTTTTTAATTTAATTTTGACAATATGTTTGTCCCACTTTTTCAATTTTAAACACTAGCCACATATTCAATTTCCTAAATTAAATATTAAACAGGGCTAAAAAGGTAAACTCACCCCACTACAGGGTCTATAATATTATTTTAAAAATTTTCAGGGGTCTAGCTATACATAACAGAGGATTTTTTCCTAATTTTTATTAAGTCCAGGGGCTAAAACTGATTTTTAAATGAATTTACATGATTTTCTAAAGCTCCAGGGGCTAGATCAGAAGTTTCCGGGGCTAGCTCTTATTTTCCGAGAACCCCAGGGGGTAGCACGTAAGATTTCCAGTCTTTATAATGCGGGGCTGACGTGGACCATCCGATTTTAAACAGACGGCTGAGATTATAACATCGAACCGGTACGCGGGGATTTAAACCCTACCGTGCGATTTAAAATAAACGGCGCACAAGCGGCCACGTCGCTCTGATCGAGCGCGGGCGGCGCTGTCGGTGGCGCACGGTGGCGGGAAGCGGCGATCTCGCCGGAGACTTTCGGATCTTCGAGAATTCTTCCTAGAACTGTGATCTTATGGCATAGATCGGTGGAGGAGAGGTTGGGGATCTCACCTCGGGGGTTTTCTTGAGCTCGGAGGTCCTGGAAGGTGATCGGCGGCGAGGTCCGAGGTGAATTCACGGCAAGGCTCGTCGGCGCTGTGTTTACACCGTAAGTCACCGAGTTTTCTGCACCTGCAAGGTTCCCCGGAGGCGGTGGATCAAGACCAGCGAGTTAGATCGGAATTTCCGAGCGTAGATCGCCCAGAATTCGCCGGAGAAGGATCGGGTTCTCACCGGAGGAAAAACAGCAGATCGCGTGGGAAAAACAGAACGAGGCCGGGGTTTTTATAGACGGGGGAGGGCGGCGGGGTGGTTTAGATCGAGTTTGAGTCGCCCCCAAGCGAAATTCAGCTGAGATTCGCAGAAATCCAGATCGGTTTGGATTCGGAGTGAGAGAGTCCGGCGCTGGCGCGAGGTAGAAGAAGATCTGGCAGGCCCCCCCCTGTCAGTGGGAGGAAAGGGGCGCGCGCGGCTACGGGCTGGCGCGGGTGCTGGGTGGGCCGGCTGGTGGGTTTCGGCCCACTGGCCTGTTTTTTTTCTGTTTTCCTTTTTCTTTTTTCTATTTCTTTTCTGTTTTGAGTTTAATTTGAATTCCAGTTTGAATTTGAATTTTTGCAAAACATGCAACACGTCCAAAAATTTTTAAATTCCCCTCTTAACATGATTTAGGTTCTTAACCAGATTTTTGGGGTGTTACAGCTCTACCCCCCTTAAAAGAAATCTCGTCCTCGAGATTGGTGGTTCTAAGAAAACAATTCTGGAAATTGTGCCTTGAGCTCATCTTCCCGCTCCCAGGTGGCTTCCTCTTCTGAGTGATGCTTCCACTGCACCTTGCACATCCGGATTCTTTTATTTCTGGTGAGGCGTTCCATTGTCTCCAAAATCTTGCATGGTTGCTCGACATAAGACAAATCCTCAGCTACGTCCACTTCATTCATGGGTAACACCTCTTCAGGCGTCCTCAGGCATTTCTTGAGTTGTGACACATGGAATACATTGTGCACATCCGATAGATGAGCCGGTAACTCTAGTTGATACGCCACTTCGCCTTTCCTTTCCATAACTTGAAAGGGTCCGATGTATTGAGGTGACAACTTCCCTTTCACCTTGAACCGACGAAGTCCTCTGATAGGGGACACCTTGAGATAGACATAGTCTCCCACGTTGAAAACGAGCTCTCTTCTTCGTACATCGGCATAGCCCTTTTGGCGCGTCTGTGCTATCCTCAAATTGTTGCGAATTTCCCTCACCTTCGCCTCGGCTTCTTGTAGTACTTCTGGACCAAACACTTTACTTTCCCCCGTTTGGTTCCAAAATAGGGGAGTTCTGCACTTCCTCCCGTACAAAGCTTCAAACGGTGACATCTTCATACTAGCTTGATAGCTGTTGTTATAGGAAAACTCCACATACTGTAAGTTCTTGTCCCAACTCCTATTGTTTTTGAGTGCACATGCCCTCAGCATATCTTCAAGGATCTGATTGGTTCTCTCCGTCTGCCCGTCAGTTTGGGGATGATAGGCAGAACTAAAGTTCAGATGGGTTCCCATGGTTTCGTGCAACTTCTGCCAGAACCTTGAGGTGAACTGTGTCCCTCGATCCGACACAATCTTCTTTGGCACTCCATGGTAACACACGATCCTTGACATGTACAACTCTACCAATTTGGATCCGCTGTAGCTTTCCTTCACGGGGATGAAGTGAGCTACCTTGGTTAGCCTATCAATGATGACCCATATCGAATCATATCCTGATTGGGTCCTAGGCAATCCCACGATGAAATCCATGCTGATTTCTTCCCATTTCCATTCAGGCACTTTGAGTGGTTGCAATAATCCCGCGGGTCGTTGATGTTCTGCTTTCACCAACTGACATGTGTCACATAGGGCAACATGTTCCGCGACATCTCGCTTCATGCCATACCACCAATACCTGCGCTTGAGGTCCTAGTACATTTTCGTACTCCCAGGATGAATGGAATAGTCAGAATCATGAGCCTCCATCAAAATCAATTCACGGATCTCCTTTACTTTTGGCACACAGATTCTTTTCCCGTGCCACACCGTTCCTTGTTCATCTTCTCTAAAACCCGGAGCTTTATTTTCCTTGATGAGTTGTCTGATCTCTTGTATCTTCTCATCATTCTTTTGACCCTCACGTATGTCTCGCTCTAGTGTGGAGTCCACTTCCATGGCGATGGCTTCACCACTATTTACTAGACATAGATTGAGCCTTATAACCTCGTCCTTCAATTCTGCAGGCATGTCCTTCAAGCTCAACTTATTGACCTGCACTTTCCGACTTAAAGCATCGGCCATGATATTTGCTTTCCAAGGATGATAGTTGATGCCCACATCAAAGTCATTGATTAGCTCTAACCATCTTCTTTGTCTGAGGTTGAGATCTGGCTGTGTGAAAATGTACTTCAAACTCTTATGATCCGTATATATCTCTGTCCTCTTCCCCATCAGATAGTGTCACCAAATTTTCAACGCGTGTACCACTGCGGCTAGTTCTAAGTCATGTGTAGGATAGTTTTTCTCGTGCTTCCGGAGTTGTCGGGATGCATAAGCCACGACATGCCCTTCATGCATGAGAACAAATCCCAACCCGTTTCCAGAGGCATCGCAGTACACCGTGAAGTTCTTCTGCACATCTGGCATAACCAGCACTGGGGCTGTTGTCAATCTTTTCTTTAACTCCTGAAAACTCGTCTCGCACTGCGGCGTCCATGTGAATGTGATTCCCTTCTCCAACAGTTTGGTGAGGGGTCTCGAGATCTTAGAGAATGCCTCAATAAACCGTCGATAGTATCCAGCCAATCCCAAAAAGCTTCAAACTTCCCCGACATTTTCAGGGGTCTTCCACTTCTGTATATCCTCGATTTTGGCAGGATCCACGGAGATTCCTCCCTCCGAGATTATATGTCCTAAGAAGGGAACTCTCTTCAGCCAAAACTCACACTTGCTCAACTTGGCATATAGTTGGTGTTCTCTTAGCCTCTGCAACACCAACCTTAGATGTTTCTCATGTTCTTCTTCATCTTTGGAGAAGACAAGAATGTCATCTATGAAAACCACCACAAATTTGTCCAGATATTCCATGAATACCTTGTTCATGAGATACATGAAGTATGCCGGGGCATTAGTTAGCCCGAAAGGCATGACAGTGTATCCATACAGTCCGTACCGAGATACGAAAGCTGTCTTGGGAAAATCATATTGCGTTATCTTGAGTTGGTGGTACCCCGACCTGAGATCAATTTTCGAGAACACACAAGCTCCCCTCAACTGATCAAACAAGTCTTCAATGCGGGGTAATGGGTACTTGTTCTTGATGGTTACCTCATTCAAGGCACGGTAATCCACGCATAACCTTTGGGTTCCGTCCTTCTTGGGCACAAATATCACCGGAGCTCCCCATGGTGAGGAACTAGGACGAATATACCCCTTCTCCGTCAATTCTCTCAAATGATCCTTGAGTTCTCCCAGCTGCTTGGAGTCCATCCGATAAGGTCTCTTGTATATCGGGGCTGTTCCAGGCACTAGCTCAATTGCAAATTCCACTTCACGATCGGGAGGCATACCTAGCAACTCCTCCGGAAAAACATCTGGATACTCCCTGATGGTCCTGATTTCCTCAACTTTCACCTCAACTTGATTTAATTTAATGTCCCCCCTAGGCTCATGTATTGTTATGAACTTTACTCTTGTGCCACTAGGGTGAGTTAGTTCCACCGTTCTGGTCGAACAATGGATGAATCCTTTATGTTTTGTCAACCAATCCATACCCAAGATAATATCTATCCCTTGTCAATCTATCACTATGAGGTTAGCAGTAAATACCACCCCATTAATGTCTAGGTTCACTTTGGGACACACTTGTCTTGTCCTTATTTCTCCACCTAGAGAGTTTACGGCTAGCATATGGTTCATTTGTGTGGTTGCTAGGTCATGCTTCTTAACAAACCCTTGAGCAATGAACGAGTGGGTAGCACCAGAATCAAACAGCAGGGTTGCAATGTGTAAATTGGCAGGAAACTAACCAACTACCACGTCGGGTGCCTCTTGCGCTTCCTCCATAGTGACGTGGTTCACCCGTCCTCTCATTACATTCTGCTGTTGTGGCTGCGTGGGCTTCTTCTTTTGGCACTTATGGGCGTAGTGCCCCACTTCACCACAGCTAAAACATTGCACCCCAACCTTAGGTGCCTGGCCTTTGTTGTCTTGGGGTTGGTTTGGAGGTCCTTGCACTGCTGGTCGAGGTGGATATGCGGGGCGAGGCTGCTGTGCAAACTGACGTTGTGGCTGTGTTGGTGCTGCAGGAGGCCTGTAGTTTGGGTTGTACCCTCTTGGTGCTGAGTAGGGTACCGCAGCACGGTTCGTCTGCCCTGTAGGTTGCTGCATCAGACGTGGGCGGGTGTTGCTTCCTGAGGCTTGATGTGACCACCCGGCCTTCCTCTTATTCTCATTTTCCAAGGCCTTTAGCTTCGTTTCTACCACAGATGCTCTGTCCACCATCTTTTGGAAGCTTTCTTACTCATTTGAGGACATTGCACACTGCATCTCTGCGGTAAGTCCTTCCACGAAACAATCTTGTTTCTGCTCATCAGTCTCTATGTCCCGTGGGGCATAACGGGATAGATGAGTAAATTTAGTGAGGTATTCCCTCACCGTCATGTTTCCCTGCTGCAGTCCCAAAAACTCCTTCCTCTTGTTTTTGAGTTCACCTCTTGGGATGTAATGGTTGCGGAAGCTACGCTTGAACTCTTCCCAAGTGATGTTCTCAGGGTCATGATGGGCAGCCACGTAGGCGGTCCACCAATCAGCAGCAGGTCCATGCAATTGATGAGAGGCAAACAGCACCCTCTCATACCCTTGGCATTGGATGATCCTCATCTTGCTTTCAATGGTGTTTAGCCAATCATCTGCCTCCAGAGGTTCAGCAGCACTTGCAAACTTTGGAGGTTGAGTTCCTAGAAACTCACTCAACCTTGGTTGGCGTGGTGCAGCTTGTGGAGGTGGAACTTGATGCAAGTTGGCCACCACTTGAGTCAAGTTCTGGATGAGCTGATTTTGATTTTCCACCATTTGGTGGAGGGGATCAACTCCTTCACGGCGACCACCCCGGTCCTGGCCTCCAGAAAGATGAGGGTTGCAGGCCTCATCGTTGTTGTTCGGGGGGTTGGCAGCACGTCCTTTTCCTCTTCCGACCATCTGGCATAATCATCCAATGTTAATTTGAAAGCATTTAGTATCATCTTACTACTTTCATTTATTTCTACTTTGAAGTGTTGAGGCTTTGTTATACTTCTCTAAGGGTTCACTTCTCACACAAAAATAAATGCAATATTATTTCATGTGGGTTCACACACCAAAGCAAAACAATCTAAAGACGAGGCTGTGGACAATTGCTCATGGCTTCCACAACTCACGTCACACACCAAGCATTAACACACCATTAACTACGTAATGACTCGACTACTCGACATCCTTCTAATTTAAGCGAAAGGCTGTACGCTACTCGTTTTCTTGAGCTGGCTCCTCGGGATCTTCCTCATCATTTCGGCTGCCTTCTAACTCTGCTTTGGGTGGGGAGGCTGCTGGTGGAAAAGTGCGACGACGCCTGATCGCTCGGCGATCTGGGGAGTCAGGAGTCCATTTATCATTCACGGTGACACACAGTTCATTCCCATCTCCTCTTTCTCTCGCCCTCAAGCAGGCTCGAAGCAACGCCTCAGTTTCCTTCAGGGTGTCACGAACATCCTGAAGCTCCTGCTGACACTCCTGCAGTCGAGTGCTGAGCATAGCAGCATCCTCCAAGCACAAGTCCATGTGCTCATGGGAAGTCCCTTGCTGCACCGGCGGGTACTTGTACTCCGTGGTACCACTCCCACGCTGGAGGACATACATGTACTCAGTCCTGTCCAGGTGTCGTCGATAGATGTGACTCTGGCAGGTGATGGCCTCCCAGGTGACATCTTTCTCCGCATCGACCTGTGTCGCTCTACAAGCTGGAGAGCGGTGGAGCTTAAGCAGCCGATTTTCGTGTATAATCCTCATCTCTGAACTCCATTCTTCCCTCTTCTTACGGATGGTCCTGGTGGAGTTATAGTGGATGATTAGCTTGCCCGTATTGCCGGTGGCTTCGAGCATATGTCGAAGACGGCGCAACAAGCCTCCTACTGCCAATCCGTAGGAAAGGTACGTCACCGGACGGCTCTCCTCTCTTTCGGCAAGGGCAACTACGGGAACTCTCCCTCCTGTGGACTTGCGAGCGGTGTGAATCATGCGAACCATCTAAAACAAAAAGAATTTAAACTTAGGTTAGATAAACTCTTAAAAAAATCTTATTTTGGATGAAAGCTGGGGTAAGATGAAGAAAGTGACTCATTAAATAACACTTTTCAACACACACCTTGTAAAAATAGTTTTTAAGAAAATAAGGCACTTAAATACATCCATTTCTACCTAGGTCCACGTTCCTACGGGCAATCTAGCTCTGATACCACTTTTGTCACACCCGATTTTTCCGAAGAACAACCGAGTGAATATCACATGTATGCCAGGATCATTTTCTCATACATGTGATGACAAATAGTGAAGCATCATTTATTACAAGCCAGGTGTCAAATATAAATAAGTCTTACATAGCAAATGTCTCGATGGACAATAATAAGTTCATCGCAAGTAAATAAACTAGCAGTGGAATAATTATTCTGGTGGGCTCCGTCACAGGCGTTGCCCCGGGGATCTCCATGAACCTAGAAACCTTCTTCGGGTCCAAAGTCTTGGTCATTATACACCACCTCATTATCTTGACCTGAGCAGCAATATAAACCAACAAATATGCAAGGTTGAGTACCGATGGTACTCAGCATGTGTGGGAAAGTTATGTCATGCATGGCTAGAACAAGGAAAGGTTGAACTCATGGTTAAAGCACTATGCAATTAATACCTATCACCTTAGCTTATTAAGCACCTACATTACTACACAGGTGAAATAGTCCCAATCTCCCATCCCATCATCATAATCAAATAACCATAACATCATTTCCAATGTTAAGCTCCGCGCTTAACATCCACAACTTCCAAAACCATCAATCCTCTAATCATGAATAAGTCCAAGCCGCTCTTGACCGTGAGCAAGGCTGTCATGACAGTTTTGACTCTACGGAGTTTGCACCACTGTACCCACATGTAGTGATTTCATCCCCCGTTGCCGGGTGGACTAAAAGAACCTCCATTATGCCAGTGGCTACGAACCACATTCACACTTCCCAGGTGTGTAGCCAGGAGATCACTACGAAGCCTTTACAAAGGAATTCCCGACGAGCGTGGGCCCACTGAGGTTTCACCCCTAACAGCATACAAGAGGCTCCAACCCCGCTGCAGTGGCCCCCTCTTGAGACTTGCGGTTCATATGGTAGTCCAGCTGACACCTACTCCCCGCACTATCCAGCACATCCATACTACGCCGGGGATACACCTAATTAATTGGCCAAGCTGCCCCATCTCAGCATGTGGTTGGCACGGTAAAACCAGGTTACATGCTCCATGAACCGGTCCTTAGGATCCAGGCAAGTACTAAACACAAACCCAAGTCTCGTGCACCCAGCACACAACCAAAACATCCAACTTGCCTTGATCCCTACCTCTACATAACTCACAATATCTCATTCGAGAGTATGGTAAAATAAACTGATGATCTCATATCCCAAATATCCCATTCTAAGCATGGCTAAGCATATGCATAATAACAAATGACATGACAAAATAAATCCCAACCCAAGCTACAAGGAAACAAGGTAATGCAATTCTTGGGAAACTTCCTACCATGGGTTTCATATTTCATTTGACAATGCAAATAATTCTATCTACACATCCTAGCATAGGATCAAAGTGGTCAAGGACACTTGCCTCCTTCCTGCTGCTCTTGGAATGGGTAGTCCTGATCTTGGAAAGGGATAACTTGCTCTTGAGCAGGTTCTACATCATACCATCACACATAGCAAAAGAAAAACAACAATCCATAAGACATAGTTCACACTTCCACTTCATACAAACCACACATTCATATTTATGAAAGTCATTCACCATTATATGTGTTGTGGTTACTCTATGTGTGTTGATTTGTGGCTTGCATGCACTTTTAATCATGTTTATATGATTTCTACTTTTGTGTTCACATTTATACTTACATACTATATATATGAGTTTCCAATTTAAATAAATTCCTTATATTCAATTACTATACCTTTTAGCTACCAAGTAAGCATGAAAGGTATTTTCCTTCTCCATATGTGTCTTCAGAATTTCTACCAACCCTAAACTGAATTCTTTGGATTTTAGAACTCCATTTATCATTTACTAGTTGCTATATTTTCAGATTTAATTCCTATGCCTAAATGTGAACTTTATTATGAAAATAACAAGACACATCATCTAAACAGAATAGGTTCTGATCTAAAATATTTACTAATTTATTTTTGACCTTTTCCTCTGATGTAAACTATTTTACAATTATTTTCCCTATTTTCCAGAACTATTCTTTACTTAAAAATGTGTCCCTAAATGTGAATAATAAATTAAACAGATTCATTTCAGCCCAAAATATATTTTTATCTCACTCCAAAGTTTTCTAAATACTGAGAAAGTTTTTAATTTAATTTTGACAATATGTTTGTCCCACTTTTTAAATTTTAAACATTAGCCACATATTCAATTCCTAAATTAAATATTAAACAGGGCTAAAAAGGTAAACTCACCCCACTACAGGGTCTATAATATTATTTAAAATTTTTCAGGGGTCTAGCTATATATAACAGAGGAGTTTTTCCTAATTTTCATTAAGTCCAGGGGCTAAAACTGATTTTTAAATGAATTTACATGATTTTTATGTTCCAGGGGCTAGATCAGAAGTTTCCGGGGCTAGCTCTTATTTTCCGAGAACCCCAGGGGGTAGCACGTAAGATTTCCAGTCTTTATAACGCGGGGCTGACGTGGACCATCCGATTTTAAACCGACGGCTGAGATTATAACATCGAACCGGTACGCGGGGATTTAAACCCTACCGTGCGATTTAAAATAAACGGCGCACAAGCGGCCACGTCGCTCTGATCGAGCGCGGGCGGCGCTGCCGGCGGCGCACGGCGGCGGAAAGCGGCGATCTCGCCGGAGACTTTATTATCTTCGAGAATTCTTCCTAGAACTGTGATCTTATGGCATAGATCGGTGGAGGAGAGGTCGGGGATCTCACCTCGGGGGTTTTCTTGAGCTCGGAGGTCCTGGAAGGTGATCGGCGACGAGGTCCGAGGTGAATTCACGACGAGGCTCGTCGGCGCTGTGTTTACACCGCAAGTCACCGAGTTTTCTGCACCTGCAAGGTTCCCCGGAGGCGGTGGATCAAGACCAGCGAGTTAGATCAGAATTTCCGAGCGTAGATCGGCCAGAATTCACCGGAGAAGGCTCGGGTTCTCATCGGAGGAAAAACAGCAGATCGTGTGGGAAAAACAGAACAAGGCCGGGGTTTTTATAGACGGGGAAGGGCGGCGGGGTGGTTTAGATCGAGTTTGAGTCGCCCCCGAGCGAAATTCGGCTGAGATTCGCAGAAATCCGGATCGGTTTGGATTCGGGGTGAGAAAGTCCGGCGCTGGCGCGAGGTAGAAGAAGATCTAGCGGGACCCGCCTGTCAGTGGGAGGAAAGGGGCCCGCGAGGCTGCGGGCTGGCGCGGGTGCTGGGTGGGCCGGCTGGTGGGTTTCGGCCCACTGGCCGGTTTTTTTTTCTGTTTTCCTTTTTCTTTTTCTCTTTCTTTTCTGTTTTGAGTTTAATTTGAATTCCAGTTTGAATTTGAATTTTTGCAAAACATGCAACACGTCCAAAAATTTTTAAATTCCCCTCTTAACATGATTTAGGTTCTTAACCAGATTTTTGGAGTGTTACACGAGATCATGAGAAGCACAACCAAAGATAATATCATCCACATACACTTGAACGAATAATGAGTCATTGCCATGCTTAAGTACAAAAAGAGTTTTATCAACCTTGCCCATGGCAAACCCTTTTCAAGTAAGAATGTTTTTAACATATCATACCATTCTCTAGGGGCTTGTTTTAGACCGTACAAGGATTTGGACAGTTTGTAAACATGATTAGGAAAATTTGGATTTTCAAAACCCGGTGGCTGCCTAACATAAACCTCCTCCTCTATGTAGCCATTAAGAAAAGCACTTTTAACATCCATTTGATATAACTTGAAACCTTTAGATGCAGCAAATACTAATAAAATTCTTATAGCTTCTAATCTAGCAACAGGAGCAAATATTTCATCAAAATCTAGACCTTCAATTTGAGTGAAACCTTGATCAACCAACCTAGCTTTATTCCTAACCACAACCCCATCCTCACTTTGCTTATTTTTAAATACCCATTTAGTTCCAATTAATGAGTGACCTTGAGGTGGAGGTACAAGTTTCCAAACATGATTTCTTTCAAAATTTTCTAACTCTTCTTGCATGGCATTAATCCAAGATTCATTAGTGAGTGCGTGTGATATATCCTTGGGTTCAAAAGAAGCAACAAAAGCAGAATGAGCATGAGAGTTTGGATCGCAAAACCTGGACCGAGTGACTCGTTCATGCAAGCTTCCAATGATTTGTTGTGGAGGATGACTTTTGAGTACTCGGAGGGGAGTAGACACTTCACAAGCACCTTCTTCTTCATGTTCGGACCTTTGATTAGGAGAGCTTGTTGATTGAGGAAGGTCCGAACCAGCAGTAGTGACTGTTGGTGCTGGTTGTGGTGCAAAATTAGCAGCTTGATCGTTATTTACTTCCGAGTTTTCGGGCAGCAGCACCACTTCTTCATCTTCTTCAATAAAAATACTCTCCCCCTGCGGATATGGATCCGGACCTGCAATATCGGAGCTAGTACTCGGGCTAGCTTCATCAAAAGAAACCTTGCAAGTGTCCACAATTTTGTTAGTGTCAAGTAAAAGCACACGGTAGCCTCTAGTATGAGATGGATAACACAGAAACATGCCATCCACAGATCTAGCTTCAAATTTATCAAGATTACCATGTTTCTTAACAAAGCATTTGCAACCAAAAACCCTAAAGTGTGTAACACTAGGCCTATGTCCAAACCGGAGCTCATATGGGGTTTATCCAAGCTTAGCACGCAAGAAAACACGATTTGAGACATAACAAGCGGTTGCAATTGCATCAGCCCAAAATTTCCTAGGAGTTTGATATTCATCAAGCATAGTCCTAGCCATCTCAACTAAGGTGCTGTTCTTTCTTTCTACGACACCATTTTGTTGTGGTACATAGGGTTAAGAGTATTGATGATCTATTCCATTTTCAGCACAAAAGTGATCAAAGGATTGGTTTTTAAATTCAGTTCTGTTATCACTTCTAATTGCTTTTAATGATCCTGGGTGATCAATAGATAATCTAAGAAATAAAGTTCTAAAATGACTAAAAGCTTCATTCTTAGATGCCATAAAATAAACCCAAGAATATCTGGAATAATCATCAACAATTACAAGCACATACCATTTACCTCCGAAGGATTGAACACGTGCCGGACCTACTGTGTCAAGATGTAAAAGTTGTCCCGGTTCAGCTGTCATGGTCATTGTGAGAGGAGCACGTGAACCTGCAACAAACTTAGCATGTCTACAAGAAGAGCACACAATATCATTGTCCTTTTTAAGCTTCGGCAGCCCACGTATGCGATCGAGAGCACTAACACGAGTGAGATGATCAAAGCCTATGTGACCAAGTCTACAATGCCAAAAATATAGATCCTTTGTATCATTAGCAACTAGACACCGATGCTTAGAAGTTGACAAATCAAAATCAGCTTTAAAAACTCTTCCAAACCTAGACATGTTAAACAAAAGCTCACCTTTTGAATCTACAACCTTGCAGCAATTTTTAGCAAAGCTAACCTCTAGATTTTCATCTAGCAATTGTGAATCCGAAAGCAAGTTGTATTCCAAATTTTTAACAAGTGCCACATCTTTCAAAGTGTAGAGATTGTTTACTCTAACCGAACCTTTAGCAATTATGGGAGTAGAAGAGTTATCGGCGAAAGTAATATTTTCTACACATGACACAAAAGAGAGAGAGGAGAACCATTCTTTGTTACCGGTCATGTGGCGTGAGCAACCTGAATCCACAATCCAAATGTTCTCCTTCCTAAAACGTGAAACCTACACAGCAGCACAATACGTCGGTGACTCAATACTGGGGTTAGTTAAAAGACTTTTAGGAATCCAGTACTGAGTCACACGACGTCCAGCAGTAATAACACGCGAAAGCTGAGAAGGTACAACAGGTTTATGAGCCAAACATCGAAAATTTTTGTTCCCAACTACTGACTTAGAAGATGTGTTATATGTAGCACAAAAAACAGTAGGTCCGGGAGCAAGTTTTTGACTCATTACAGCAGGTTGCAAGCTCCGAACATTCGGTCTAGCAGATTTTGCTTGGTTGTTATGTGATCTAGCAAGTATTCTTTGTTTCTTATCGTGTTTAGCTAGTCTATAACAAAAATCCATGACATGACCATCTCTACCACAGTAGGTACAATGAAAAATAACCTTATTATCATGTCTAGATGAGCAAGCAACACGTTTATTAGAACCCGAATGGGACAGTACTCCTGCAGATTTGAAAATCACCTCTTTTTGTCTAGGAGCTGTTTGAATCAAACCGCTTCCTAATGACTTTACAACTTTAGGTGGGTGTGCCTTAGCATGAGCATGAGAATTAAAACCTAAACCAGTTTTATCATTACAAGACTTGGAAGAATTCAGCAGCAAGTTTAGGTTCTTATTTGCATTAGAAAACTGATCTAGTGTCCTATGCATGTCATCAAGTTTATTGGACAGATCAAAGCAGTTTTCACATGAAGTTTTTCCTTTTAGTTTGCAATTTGAACAATATTTAACTTCATGCACACGTAAAGCATTGTTCAAAATAGAAATCTCATTCATAGCATCATTTAGTTTCTTATTCAGATCATCACATGAAGAACAATGCAAATCGATTGTAGAACAACAAGCATCTTTCAAATTTTTATCATTAAGTGCAGAAAGCTCTTTGTTCTTTTCAATTTCAAGTTCAAGTTTATCAAGTGTAGATGTGTGTGCACTTCTTAAAGAGGAGAATTGTTCATAAATCAAATCATATGAGGAACAAGAACCATCACTAGGAAACAAAGTTTTTAAACGATTAATTTTGATTCTAGTGATTCAATTTTAACAGCATTGTTCCTAAGTTTTTTATCCTTTTTCTTTAATATAATAGTGGCACGAGAAATAGCATCACACATTTCTTCGCAAGTGGGACATACCTCTTCATCGTCGCTGTTGTGTTCTGCCTCCTCGGAGCTTGAACTTGACTTGCTCGCCATGCAGCACATATTTGCCATAGCTTCTTCATCTTCATCACTACCGGTGTCCACATCACTTGAGCCAAAATCTTGAAGTGCAGAGATCATACTATGCACTATGTTGCGCATTGATAAATTTTTCTTCTTCTTATTCTTTGCAAACGATTTCTTCGGCCTTGTTTGCTTTTCTTCACGTGAAGTCGGACCTGAAAGGTTGGGGCACTCCGTACGAAAATGTCCTGTCTTACCACATTCAAAACATCATTGAGGTCCGGAGCTTCCTCCCCTTCTAGTTCTCACATTTTGCAATGCTTTTGAGAACCGAGTAGAGATGAGTGCAAGCTCCTCCTCTGGAAACTCTTCAATCTGTTCAAGGGTTAGAGAGGACAGCAAAGAGAGTGCACCACTAGATGATGATTGACTAGAACTTGAAATGTCACGTTGCGAAACAAATGCAATAGACTTGTTGGGGTTTTTACGTGAGATGATGTCAATTTCATGAGTTTTCAATTTAGAATAAAGCACGTCTAAAGTAAGAGAACTCATGACAGTAGATTCACGAATAGATGTAACTTTCATCTCCCAAATTGACATATCTAATGCTCCTAACAATTGTCTAGCATTTTCAGCATCTGAAAAGTTAACATTGACACTATGCAAGTTGCTGAGAATTTTATTAAAGCGAGCAAAAAGGTCGTCAATTGACTCACCGGGTTGCATCTCAAAACGCATATATTATTTCTTGAACATATCTTGCCTTACCACCTTGATCGTATTGGATCCTTCATGGTAGTCACAATGAGCTTTCCAAACATCATATGCAGCTCGGAGGTGTGCAACACGGTCGAAGTCGCTTTGAGTCTATCCTTGGATGATCAAGTTGCGAGCCTTGTTGTTGTTGTCAACATCTCTCATGTTCGCAGCCGTAACTTGATCGTTGGGTGGTACATTGAAGCTCCGGTAGACCTTTTCCCATATGGTGAAGCCTTGCGCCTGTATGTAGGCCTCCATCCGCGCCTTCCAAACCTGAAAATCGATGCCATTGAACACACAAGGTTTTGCGGAGTACTTCTCCATGATGGTTAGTCAAAACACATGCAAATCACAAAGATTAGAGCACGTTGGCTCTGATACCAATTGTAGGATCGAAGAGCACGTGAAAAGCTACCAGAGGGGGTGAGTGGTAGATTAAAACTTTTCGCAGCGGAAACAACAAAAACCCCTCAGAAAAAAATCAATCGGTTAAAGAAACCGTGTGTGCAAGTGTCTTCAAACGTGTTCAACCGTGACAAATCAAGTAGAGAGGTAGAGAATCAAGTCACGGATCTAATGCAACAAGAATCACTTGAAAACACGAAGTAAAACTTGAGATACGATCAAAACATTAAACGAAGATCAATCTGTTCTACCTGATATAAAACAGATCTGTAACGCTGCAATGAAACTCGTGTATCTCAAAAACTACAGATCCAAAGCTCGTGAAATTTCACAGATGATAGATAATTGAGTTGTGAAGACAACCCCAAAAGAATCACGTCAATCGGATCTGTAAAACTCGAGTTATGAACGAAACACCGAAGCAACGTCGGTCTGTCCAGAAACTCGGCGAGAAAGACTTGACGAAAAACAAGTCGGACGAACAAGGCACAAAAGCTCCTCGAAACTTTGAACTTTATTCAATAGAAACACAAGAGGAACAGCCCAAAATTCTCTACCCACGAGAGCTCTGGCCTCCCTTGCTTTTATAGCCAGCCCTCAGGCTAATCAATCCAATCTAGGACTCCTACTCCTAATTGGACTCCTACTCCTGAGTACGCAATCCAGCCGGTTGGACCTTTCCGACCGATTCTTTACGTCCACTTCTCTTCATCACGATTTGGAACAATGTTTCCACGTCCATGCACTCCTTGCACACGTGCAAACACCTTCCAACGACGTACACGCAACCTTCATATGCACTGCCCTTGATCCAAACATGCTGCGCGACCTCCCGATCAACTCAACCACAGCTCCTCCGGAACTTGGTTGTTGGAACCTCATCTCCTCCCTAAGACTAGTCCAAGGATCCCGTCACCAACCATGTCTTGAACTCAAGCAACACCTGCACATGAATAAACAACCAATTCTTCCGAGCACAAGTCCTCGACTTGACTCACGTTAGTTCGAAAACCACAACACCTTACATGAGCACGTCACATAAGCATGTTGCAAACCATATCAAATGATAACAGCCATAACCACCAAAACACACCAAAAACTTAGCAAATTAATACAAAGCAAACCTTCCCATAAAGCAAGTTTGAAACATTGCGAGTTAAAAGCAAAAACAAGACGCTGCAGTTCTACGAGTTGAACTTCATGGGAGGTCCCTAAAAACAAGCTCCGGACCTCACAGAAGCTCTCCGGACCTTGCAGGGGCTCTCCGGAACTTGTGTCGGACCTTGCCAACACTTGGCGGACCTAACAAAGAACTTGTCGGACCTTGCCACAGAAGAATGTTTTGGCAATATTCAAAACTTTGAATGTTAATGCTAACTTTTATCCTAATTGCCAATGTATTCAGCACACATAGGTCTCACATGGGGCCCTCCCCTCTAGTTCTTTTCTGATTTCATTTCTGTTTTCATTGAAAAGACCCCAACTACTCACAATTGAATGAAAGACTTAGCCATAAAGTTATGGTTTGAATTTGATTTCCTCCACTGAAATTTGTTTGGGCTAAATTTGCTGCCCATCTGAATTTGAAATTCAAATTCAGTTTGAACCAATGCAGATTTTTACTCTCGACAAGATGAACTCCAATGAGAATGAAAATTGGTGGACTAACTCAGAAAATTGTGCTAAGTTTGAATATGAAGTCAACTTTTGAATTCAAGTGATGAAAGTGGCTGCAATTTGAATTTGCATTCAAATTTGCCCCTTTCTCAAATGTCTCCAAAAGTGCCTCAAAAAGTATTGGATTTGCATGAACTTTGGTCTGAGCCTTCCCAAGACTACTTAATGTCTAGGGGAGAGCTCAAACTTTCATGTTTATGTGTATGACTCCTACTTTTTAAGATTAGGGCTTTCCCCTCCAATCACCCTCTTGATGGTGTTTACTTGCTCTTCACAAGTGTTCATGAGCTATCCACAAAATGAGCTGTGGTGTTGTGAAGTGATGAAATGAACACTTTTGCGTCACTTTCTTGGGCTTTTACATCCCTCCCCCCTTAAAAGAATCTCATCCTGAGATTACAAAAGAAGAGACAACGATGTAAGAGGAGATTACCCGTGATGACACGCCATGAAATCCGGGTAGTTGGAGTGAAGGAATTCCTCGCTCTCCCACATCGCTTCTTCGGTGGTGTGGTTGCTCCACAGTATCTTGTAGAACCACAACTTTCAGCTACGTGTGGTCCGAGCCTTCTCATCAATAATTGCCACCAGATATTCAGCATACGTCAAATCCGGTTGCAGCTCACCGATGTCTTCGGTGGGAACAGCAGCCGTATACTTCAGACATTTTCGTAGTTGGGAAACATGGAAAATGTCGTGAACACCAGCGAGAGATGCTGGTAGCTCCAGTCTTTACGCCACTGGTCCACACTTCTCGGTGATAGAATAGGGTCCAATGAATCGGGGAGCGAGTTTCCCCTTCACGCCGAACCGGTGCACGCCTTTCATCGGAGATACACTGAGATACACGTGTTCCCCGATGTCAAAGTGCAGCGGCCTACGCCTCATATCAGCGTAGCTTTTCTGCCGGGATTGAGTGGCCTTTAAGTTGGCTTGAATCATCCGGACACGCTCTTCGGCGTCGTTCACCACATCTACCCCAAGCGTGACCCTTTCACCGGACTCGCACCAGTTTAATGGGGTGCGGCATTTCCGACCATAGAGGGCCTCATATGGTGCCATCTTGATACCCACCTGATAGCCGTTGTTGTACGAGAATTCCGCCAATGATAGATGATCATCCCAGTTTCTACCATGGTGGATGGCACACGCTCTCAACATGTCTTCTAGTACCTGGTTCACCCTCTCTGTTTGCCCATCTGTCTGAGGGTGATAGGCGGAGCTTCTAATCAGCTTAGTACCCAATGCAGCGTGCCACTGCTCCCAAAAACGAGACACAAATAATGCCCCTTGATCTGAGACTATGGTCTTGGGTACCCTATGTAAGCATAGAATCGTCGCAATGTAAAGCTCCGCATATTTGCCGGCATTGTAACATGTATGCACAGAAATGAAGTGAGCCGACTTAGTTAATCTGTCAACGATTACCCAAATGGAATCATGCTTCTTGGACGTCAGGGATAATCCCACAATGAAATCCATGCTCACATCTTCCCATTTCCATGCCGGGATTTTCAGGGGTTGCAGCAGCCCTGATTTCCTCATATGATCCGCTTTCACTCGTCTACACGTATCACACTCGGATACGTACTTAGCCACTTCCCGCTTCATCCGTGTCCACCAAAATCTCTTTTTCAATTATTGGTACATTTTGTTACTGTCCAGATGAATGGAGAATTTAGACAAGTGAGCTTCATTAAGAATCTTTTCCCTCAACTCCATATTCCGGGGTACGACTATGCGGTCATTGAACCACAACGTTCCCTCATCATCTTTCCAGAAACATTTGATTTCCCCGTTATCTATCCGTCTCCGGAGATGTGCCATACCCTTGTCAACTTTCTGAGCTGCAATATATCCTCCCTAATGGTAGGGATGATAGCAAGGATGTAGAGCGATCCATAAGAAACCAAGTATAAACTTGGCTCGTCCTCTTCCACCGGTCTAATGGTGAGGTTATGGATATGTGATTTCCGACTCAGCGCGTCGGCAACCACATTCGCCTTGCCGGTGTGGTAATGAATATCAATCTCATAATATTTGATGAGTTCTAACCACCTCCTTTGCCTCATATTCAGCTCCTTCTGGGTGAAAATATACTTCAAGCTCTTGTGGTCGGAGTAGAGGTGCACCAAATTCCTTAGGAGATAGTGCCTCCACATTTTCAGTGCCAAAACCACAGCAGCAAGCGCAAGATCATGAGTCGGATAGTGCTGCTCATGGTTTCGAAGTTGGCATGAGCCATATGTGACCACACATCCTTCTTGCATCAACACGCAGCCGAGCCCGATACCGGACGCATCACAATACACGTCAAAAGGCTTGGTCGTATCTGGTTGAGCTAAGACTGGGGCTGTCGTGAGATGCTTCACCAATGCTTGGAATACTCCTTCACATGCCGCGTTCCAAACAAATTTTGTTCCGTTCCTCAATAGTTCTGTCATCGGCTTAGCAAGCTTGGAGAAGCTTGGAATGAATCTCCGATAGTACCCTGCTAAACCGAGGAAGCTTCTGACTTCATGGACAGAAGTGGGAGCCTTCCATTTCAGCACTTGTTCAATTTTGCTTGGATCAACAGAAATGCCTTCCGCTGAGATGATATGTCCCAAAAATGGCACTTGGCTGATCCAAAACTCACATTTGCTGAACTTGGCATAGAGTTTATGGTCCCGCAATCGTTGAAGAACGATTCTCAAGTGTTCGGTGTGTTCTGCTTCTGTCTTGGAGTAAACTATGATATCATCACTGAACACCAAAACAAACTTGTCCAGCTCTGGCATGAACACCGAGTTCATGAGATACATGAAATGTGCCGGAGCATTGGTGAGACCAAAAGACATGACGAGATATTCGTATAAGCCATATCTTGTCGAGAACGCCGTCTTCGGGATATCCTCCGCCCAGATTTTTATTTGATGATATCCAGAGCGAAGGTCCATCTTGGAGAACATACTTGCACCCACAAGCTTATCAAACAGGATGTCAATGCGGGGAAGTGGGTATTTGTTCTTGATGGTGACGGCGTTGAGTGGCCAGTAATCCATACACAGCCTCAAGGTTTCATCCTTCTTCTTCATGAACAGCACCGAGCATCCCCAAAGCGAGGAACTCGGCCTAATGAAACCTTTGCTGAACAGATCATTGGGCTGCTCTTTCAATTCAGCCAACTCGTTCGGAGCCATTTTGTAGGGTCTCCTTGATATGGGAGTAGTCCTGGGTGCAAGCTCAATCTTGAAGTCCACATCCTGTTCAGGTGGCATGCCCGGAAGGTCATCCGGAAACACATCAGGGTATTCCCGGACTACGGGGATGTCTTCCAGCTTGAGAGCTTCAGTGTTATGAGTTGCTGAAACTTCCGGGACTGGATTGTCTAGTATGAGGGACTGCGGACGGTGTAGTGGGGAGTTAAGGTGAGCCGTCCGTGATAAGGTTTCTAGGACAGCGCCATGGTAACTTAGCCATGACATCCCTAAGATTGCATCAATCTTCTACCCCTCAAGAATAATGATAGTGGTGGGATATATTTTCCCACCAAGGCACAGTGGTGCTTTCAGAATCATCATAGTTGCTGAAATCTTTCCTCCCGGTGAGCAAATCATATAAGAGCACTCGGTTGGAAAGACTTCCAGTTGATGCTTAATCACATATGATGCACTTATGAAGTTGTGGGTTGCACCAGAATCAAATAATATGATGATTGCTTGGTCGTTGAGAGTGAACGTACCCGCCAGCACATTCTCTCTCTTGGGCATCCTCATTGTCGAGGTTGCGAACGCCCCCAGTTCGCGGACCAACCTTCTTCACCGGAGGTCGGCCTCGAGCACCACCCTGAAACTGGGCTTGCCCGATTCTCTGCTGCCCCTGGGGACAGTCCTTCGAGAAATGGCTCGCCTGGCCACACGTAAAGCAAGTGTAGCGAGGCGGTCCTCCGCTGATCGGCGGATGGAAACCCGAGGCGCGTTGTGGAGGTGGAAACGCTAGGGTTACCATCTGCTGCTGCTGTTGCGGTCGCAGTGGTGGCATCGGCGGTCGGAACAGAGGTGGCTGGAAAGAACGACCCCCGAACTGCTGAGGTCGCGCCGGTGGATGCCACTGCTGACTGGATGGTGTCTGATACACCATGCGGTATTTCTGAGGAGCTCCACCCCCACTGCTGGGTGGAGTGCTTTGCTTCCGCTGCTCAGCTGCCAATTCACGCTGAGCGTCTTCTTGCATGATTGCGGCGTTGACGAGATCGTTGAACGTGCCTCGATTGCATTGGACGAGATGCGTCTTCATCTCGGGACGTAATCCCTGATAGAAGTGCTCTCGCTTCTTCTCCTCGGTGGAGACGTAATCCGACGCATATGGCGCCAGATGGTTGAAGCCACGGGAGTAGTCGTGGGCACTCCTCCCGCCGTGCTTCAGCTCCAAGAACTCTTGGAGCTTCCGCTTCATTATCCCGGGAGGGATATGGTAGGCGCGGAACGCCTCCCGGAATTCTTCCCACTCCACGGCATGGCCAGACGGCAGTGAGGCGACATAGTTCGCCCACCATGCACCAGCGGCACCGTGAAGCTGCTGCGCCGCGAACAGAGTCTTTTTCCGCTCCGTACATTGGAGCAGCCCGAACTTGGACTCAATTGTCCGCAGCCAGTTGTCGGCCTCCAGGGGTTCTGCTGCTTCAGTGAACACCGGAAGGTGCGTGCTCATGAAGTTTTTTATGGTGGCTTGATAGGGTCCTAACCAGAGTCTTAACCAAGTTTCATTTGAAATAAAGTTCATTTGAGCTTTGTAAAAATAAAAGCCTTTTTGATCATTAGTAGAGCCTCTATGGAATTCTAGGGATTTTCATGGCTCCAACCATTACTTTCTAGAAACTAGAGTTTGATATGGTTCTTATGGAATTGGTTTCATGTTATTTGAAGAATTCTGGATGAGGTTATGCCCTAATCAAGATTTGAGAAAATCTGAAAAATGTTTCTGTACAATTTTCTATTTTCTCAGGGCAGTTCACTTACTCACACCATTAGGGGGACTAAATTAATTTGGATGGGTCTGAAATTTTTCCTGTGACTCAAGGATTTTCCAATGAACCTCTCAGCCAAATTTCAGAATTTTTCATAAAGTAATTCTCCAGATAAAATTCCTAACAGTTTAAAATTTAGAGAATTAATTCTAGAACATTATTACGTTTCATAAGCTGAGACTTGTTTTTCTGGATAGTACTCGCAGAGTTGAATCCAACAAAATTTGGTTCACTGAATTTGGAGCTTCCTAGCAGAAGTTATATGCATTTGAAGTTTGGACAAATTCTGAAAATTCAAATAAAGATTAAACCAGCTGGTGGGGTCCCCGGACTGTGTCCTCACCGCAGCCAAACCACACCGGGGTTCACAGAGTCTCCCACATAGCCAAACAAAATCCAGGCGACACAAATGATCCAGCGCTGCTTTAACAGAGGCCGACATGTGGGGCCCACGGAGCCTCGTCTACCTCGCGCTTCCGTGGCTCCCCGCCGCCACCTTCTCCGGAGAGCTCGCCGCCGGGCGTTCTGCTGCCCGACCTTCGACGAAACTCGCTGCCTGTGCATATTTCCGCCTGAGGAACACATTGGTGCACTCAACGGAGCTCGGCGACGGCCGGAATAGTGCTCGCGACGGTGACAGCGGACAGGAGCTCTTCGGCGATGTCGAACTTGGTGTTCTCTACACCTTTTTCGACGCGGTTTGCTCGGAGAGCTCCGCTGAGACTTGCTGATCACGGATAGGAGAGCTGGTCGCTGTGAAAACGGCCGCAACTAGGACCTCACCGTCGACCTAGGGCTAAAATGGCGGTGATCAGAAAATTTCAAAGAACAGCAACCCTAGTCTATGGTTTTCGCCGGTTTTTGATCCTAGGTGGCCGTTGACAGGTGCAGAACGTATGTGTAACTCGGAATCCTCTGTGGTGAACTAACCATTACGAATTTCCATGTTTTGAACTACTCGGTTCTTTGAACCCCGAATGGATAACCGGACGAATTCTACCCCGGCGAGGCAGGAGAGGAGGAGCGGTTGGCACGAGCGTGTTAAGCACCTTGGGGCGGACCTTTTTTGTGTAGCTCGTCGGCCACGAAGGTGCCTGTGTTGTCCGAACGCCGGTGATCAGAGAGAGGCGAGCTCGGAGCGATTTGCTTCGGTTGTGGGGGCGAAGGTGAACTGTGTGAGGGGAGAAACGGGACACGGCAGGGCTACACGTTTTCTCTCTTCGGTCACTGATCTTTTCCCCCTCCACGAGCAGGAGCTGGCCTGGCTGAGGCGGTCGGGCGCCGACAACGGTAGCTGGCGGGCGCGCGCTCTCGGTCGAGTGAAAGATCAAGCCGAGAATGCTTCTGTGTTAAGGCTACTGACAAGTGGGGCCCTCCCCTCTAATTCTTTTCTGATTTTCGTTTCTGTTTTCACTGAAAAGATCCCAGCTACTCACAATTGAATGAAAGACTTAGCCATAAAGTTATGGTTTTAATTTGATTTCCTCCATTGAAGTTTGTTTGGGCTAAATTTGCTGCCCATCTGAATTTTAAATTCAAATTCAGTTTGAATCAATGCAAATTTTTGCTCCTGACAAGATCAATTCCAATGAGGATGAAAATTGGTGGACTAAGAAAATTGTGCTGAGTTTGAATATGAAGTCAACTTTTGAATTCAAGTGATGAAAGTGGCTGCAATTTGAATTTGCATTCAAATTGGCCCCCTTTTCAAATGTCTCCAAAAGTGCCTCGAAAAGTATTGGATTTGCATGAACTTTGCCCTGAGCCTTCCCAAGACTACTTAAGGTCTAGGGGCGAGCTCAACCTTTGATGTTTATGTGTATGACTCCAACTTTTTGAGATTAGGGCTTTCCCCTCCAATCACCCTCTTGATGGTGTTTACTCTTGCTCTTCACAAGTGTTCATGCGCTATCCACAAAATGAGCTGTGGTGTTGTGAGGTGATGGAGTGAACACTTTTGCAAGTCACTTTCTTGAGCTTTTACACCGTTTTCTTTACCCCCTGCGAGCAGAAAATTCTGCGTGTGGACAGAGCATGTTTTGGTCGATTTATGACGGTGAAATTGATCTACAAAGTGTGTCATGATCATAACCACGTCCACACTTAATCCCAGCAGCCTTGCTCATTATAAAACCCCATGGAAGCATACTAAAACATGCAAGAACACGTGCAAACTGATTTTATAAAACTGCACCATAGGGATTGCATTCATCCACCTCATTGCATCTTGTGTAAAGTTGGTGCATGATAATCGCTTGCTGTAAATTTTGTATGTGTGTGGTCGTGAGTAGAAGGACACGCTCAAGAGGCCATCTACGAGGAGCTACAGCACAAAGACTTCGAGACGCTTGAGCAACACGAACCGCGGGCGCGGGTAATGGGAGTGGATGAGGACTGCCCTGCGAACTGCATGGCACAAGAGGGGGCACGTGGGTGGGAGAACGGAGATTCGAGCCTGCCGGTGAAACTTCAGTGGGTCCGTACATCCCAGTAGCCCCTTTGTAAAGGCTATTTTGTGATCTGTTGGTCATACACCGATGGTTGTGTACTGGTATAATGGAGGTTCTTTCTAGCCGCCGACAGGTGACGAAATCACGAACTTGTGGGTAAAGTGGTGCCACCTCTGCGGATTGTAAAACTATCATGATAGCCGTGCTTCTGGTTACAAGCACCTGGCCAAATTCCAGGATTAGAGGCAAAACTTGGATGTTTATTTGGGTATGGTGATTGGGAAATGTTTTGGGACTGTTTTGGGTCATGACAATGAATTTGGTTTCGGTTCTATGAAAATGAGACGGTTATGAATATTTATGAGTATGAGATGAACTTCAAAAAGAGTATTGAATTACTTGGTTTTGATGGGATTTAAGTCACTAAAGATAGATGCTGTTTTTACCATGTTTGGGAAATAAAGTTTGCTTGCTGCAATGAACCTCTTTATTCCCAACCTTGTTGTAAGCTACATGTCATACTTTTCCCGCACTTGCTGAGTACGACATGTACTCACCCTTGCATTCCCACATATACATCAGCAACAGGAGAAGAGTATTTCGAGGAACATGTTGAGTACTAGGTGTGCGCACTACCGTCAACATGCCCCGTGGAGTTGAAGTTGGACCCTGCTGTTTTAGTCATTTACCGCTGTCGTTAGAGTCTTCCGCTGCAAGAATAAGTTAGATATTCATGAGTGAGACAATGAGTCAATGTAATAATGTACTTAAACACTATTTGTACGTGGTTATATTCTGAATTCAGTTTGTGGAGTACATGTGTATGTGTGATGAACATCCTGGGCACACATTTGCATTCACTTGGTTCATTTTCAGAACCGGGTGTCACAGACAGACTCTTCGCTTGTCCGTGCGTAGGCTCGTGTGGGTCGTCCGCACCTCGGGATGCCACTCGAGAGCGGGCATCCAGGTGCGCTCCAGACCTGATGCTGAGGAAGAGGAAGGCGAGAGGCGCGCCGTACAACCCCTCGGATCCGAGCCCGGCTGTGGAGGTCGAGGTCAGGGTGATACTGCATCTCTCCAAGAGGTGCAGACTTTCTTCACGTTGTGCTTGCATTCGGTGGTGAGGACACATGGTCTTTTTACTGTTTCTTGTGATGGAGGAGGTTGGACCCGGGCGTTGGTGTTCCGGTCAAGAAACCGGCAGAAGTAGTTCGTCCAGAGGCGGTCGCGGGAAGCGAACGGTTGCCCTCGCCTGTGGCCATTCCTGTGGATCCGGAATCCAGTGGGGCCCTGGTTTCTGATGCCGTCGGGTCAGCCGTCGGCCCGGCGTAGATGCTTCCTACCCCCGCTGAATTCGGGACGGCGCTGGGGGGTTCAGGCTCGCCGCCGCCACTTGTGCCTGATGGTGGGGTGACTGGCGAAGGGTTAATTGCGGCTTCGTCCGGCCTTCCGGAAGCGAGCCCGTTGCTGACCCTCGGGGGGGGGGGGGGGGTCGGGACCGAGTTCGCCTAGGACCCGGCCCCGGGCTCGTTTCGGGAGAGGCCCGTCCTTCCCGCTAGGGGCTCAGCCTCTGAGAATGGGTCGCTGGTCACGGGGTCCCACTTGGACGGTTCTGGTTTTGTCCATGAGGTTCCCGCTTCCGGCGTAGACTAGCCGGTGCTGGAGGCCGACTGAGATGGCCCCGCCCTTACCCTGGATGCATCACCATCTGAACTCGCCATGTGGGAGTGGGCTTATGAAGATGTCGAGAGCTCCTGCACTGAGCTTGCTGTCGCTCCGGCGAGCCTGGTCGCCGGGTACGAGCGCGTGGGCAGCGCGCTCGACCGATTTCGAGGCCGACTCCCGGCGGATGGGTGGGAATCTTGGTTCTGCTTTCACCTTTTTTGCCGGGTGCCTTGTTTTACCATGGTCCTTTCCTGATTTTGCAAGGGCTGGTCTGGTGGAACGCCGAGAGGTCGTGACTTGCTCAGAAGAATGAGCTTCATTGGGCGGGAGCGGAGACCGAGCTGGCAGCGGTGCAGGCGGAGCTTGCATGAGCTTGTGATGAGGCTGCGCGGGCTGCTGAGGAGGAAAAAACTGCGACCGCCAAGGTGAAGGCAGCTGACGCCGAGCTCGGGGGAGATCGGGAGGAAGCCCGGGCCACGTTGGATGAAGTGGCTAATGTGCGGGTAGCTATGGACGCTAGCACCCAGGAGGCTCGGATGGCTCGGGACACCATGGAGGCCTCTTTGGACAAAAACTCCATCGGGGCTCAGCTGAGGAAGGTCTCAGAGGATTTCAACATGTATCGGTCGAGTCTCGAGAACCTCCGGGTTGCCTGGCGCTCCGTGTGCCGCTCGGTTCTCTGAGAGTTCTCAGAGGAGAGGATCAGGGCGGAGTTTTCGTCGGTCGAAGATCGGCTGGTGACCCATCTGTCATCTTACGGGAGCACCAGAGCCATTTGTGCGGCTCGGATAGCCTTGGGCATGGTGCTGTCGCACTTCCCCGCTGTCGACCTTGAATCCTTGGGAGAGGGCTTCGCCGATGGCCTGTCTGATGTGGAGCTCAGGGAGTTCCTTAGAAGGGTCGAGCCAGAGGCCTAGGCTCTACAGGCGATGGTCCCCGACGATTCCATCCAGCAGATGGAGGAGATGGAGAGGCCGAGGCTAGGATAGCCTGTCTGCAGTGTTGTAATTTTTTCTTTACCTTTTGTAACAAAGCCTTCGGGAGGTTTTTAAGGAATAGAAAAAACCTGGACTTATGACTTATCTTGTTCACTTGTTCCTTGCTTCCTTCGTCTCTCTCGAACCATACCTTCTTTTAGGGCTTTCGTTGCCCCATATCCATAGGTTGTGCGACTCAGGAAGAGGAGGTCCTGGTAACTTGCCCTCTGTGTCTAGTTCGGACCATAGCTTTGTTTAGGGTTTTCGTTGTCCCTTAGACATGGGTTGCATGGCTCAGGAGGAGCAGGTCTTTGGTATGAGTCTTTGGGTCTCGCATGGTTGAGTAGTTGCCTTTACTGTCTCGTACGGACCGTAGCTTCATTTAGGGCTTTTGTTGCCCCTTAGCCGTGGGTCACATGACTCGGGAAGAGCAAATTCTCTTGGTATGAGTCTTCGGCCTCGTGTGGTTATGTAGCCCCCAACCATGCGGCGCTCTTGAGACTGTCTGGGACATCTGCTATTTCCCTTTGACGGGTCGGACGTCGGCACCATGCTGCGTGCACGGAGCTCGGTGCTTATGCATAGAATCGCCTGAGTTGCTCTAAGTTCCACACGTTGGGAAGGCGGTTGCCATCAATGTCAGCCAGGCGATAGGCGCCAGGTTGGAGGACGGTTGAGACGATGTATGGACCCTCCCACGGGGAGGACAGCTTGTGCTAGTCTTTGTTGGTCTAGATCCTTCAGTGGACAAGATCCCCGGATTGGAGGGCTCTAGGGTGAACCCGCCACTCGTGGTAGCGTCGCAGCACTTGTTGGTACTTGGCCGATCACAGGAGTGTGACGTTGCGGGCCTCGTTGAGCTTATTGACCCAGTCCTGTCTCTCCTGCTCAGATCGGGGGAGCCATACTCTAGATCAGTTGGTAGGATGGCCTCCGAGCCATATGCCATGAAGAACGGCGAGAAGCCGGAGGACTGGTTGGGCATGGTACGCAGGCTCCACAGCACGGATGGCAGCTCGGTAGCCCAACGCCCGGCGCATCTGTTGAGGCGGTCGAAGATTTGAGGCTTGAGCCCTTGCAGGGTCATGCCGTTGGCCCGCTCGACCTGTCCGTTGGTTCGCGGGTGAGCCACCAAGGCCCAGTCGACCCGGATGTTGAAGCTGTCACAGAATTCGAGGAATTTTCTCCGTGTCAATTGGGTGCCGTTATCGGTGATGATTGCGTTGGGCACCCTGAAGCGGTAGACAAAGTTGTGCAAAAAGCTCGCCGCGTGCTATGATGATGCCTTGATGAATGACTTCGCTTTGATCCATTTGGTGAACTTGTCCACCACGGCGAGGAGGACAGTGAAGCATCCAGGCGCCTTCTTGAAGGTACCAAGGAGGTCGATCCCCCATACGGCGAAGGGCCATGTGAGGGGGATGGTTTGGAAGTCCTGGGCAGGGGCGTGTATCTGCCGAGTGAAGTATCGGGATCCTTGAAAAGTGTGCATGACTTGCTCGGCATCGGACACAGCGGTCGGCCAATATAAACCCCACCAATATGCCTTTCCGATCAGGGATCTCAGAGCCACATGATGTCCCCAGACCCCTTCATGGATGTCGAGGAGCAATTCTATTTCTTGTTTGCTCAGGATGCAGCGTTGCAAGATCCCGATGATGCTGCGTCGGAAGAGCTCACCCTCCATGAGGACAATAGTCTTGGCTCAGCGGGAAGTTTTCCGAATGACAAGTACTCAACATACGAGGTTTTCCATCCGGAATGTGAAATCCCATAAACTACAACATGTTAGGGAAGCTAAAAAAGGGGAAATTAAAAATTTTAATTGAAAAGGTGTGAGATCACATCAAATCATAAATTTAAACATAACATTGTAAAAATCAAAATATGAATCTCAAATTAAGGTTCATTATACTCTAATTAGGCAGGCTCCAAATTTCACTAAGTCTGGAGCTAATTTGCTAATTAAAATGAAGTAATACATAGAGTAGAATTCCAAATTTAAATTCTGAATTCTACTCCCAAATTTTTCAACATTAGAAATCTGATGTCGCAGATAGGTTCTCCATGTATAAATTGGCATCCCCACCATATTTTATCGATTTTGGACTAGCTTTACTATTTATCTGGATCAAGCAGATTCTGGAGCTGGCTTTAGTTAAACCAGGAGTTCCGGTATACAAGATTCAGGACGTTCCTCCGGAATATGAGAATGGGAAGCCATTCATGACATCGGCAGAGCTTAGCAAACAACCTTTCTTGCTCCGAATAATGCACGAGTGGTACATCACTGCCAGCATAAAATATGACATTTGTTACATCACATTTCGTGTGCCAAAAGAAGCATTCTAGAGGGTTGGAGAAGATAAATTGTAACACCCCAAAATTTTGATTCAAAACCCTAAATCATGTTAAGAGGGGGATTTAAAAATTTTTGGACGTGTTGCATGTTTTGCAAAAATTCAAATTCAAACTGGAATTCAAATTAAACTCAAATCAGAAAAGAAATAGAAAAAGAAAAAGGAAAACTAAAAAAAACGGCCAGTGGGCCGAAACCCACCAGCCGGCCCACCGATCCCACGCTAGCCCGCAGCCGCGCGCGCCCCGCTTTCTTCTCACTGACGTGTGGGGCCTGCCATCTTCTTCTTCCTCGCGCTAGCGCCGCGCTCGGCCGAACTCTCTCTCACCCCGAATCCAAACCGACCCGGATTTCGGCGTATCCCCGCTGAATTCTGTTCGTAGGCGACGCGGACTGATCTAAACCACCCCGCCGCCCTCCCCCTCTATAAAAACCCCGGCCTCGTTCTGTTTTTCCCACGCGATCGCCGATTTTTCCTCCGGTGAGAACTGAGACTTCTCCGGCGAATTCTGGCTGATCTAAGCTTGGAAATTCTGATCTAACTCGCTGGTCTTGATCCACCGCCTCCGGGGAACCTTGCAGGTGCAGAAAACTCGGTGACTTGCGGTGTAAACACAGCGCCGACGAGCTTCGCCGTGGAACTCCAGAAAATCATGTAAATTCATTTAAAAATCAGTTTTAGCCCCTGGACTTAATGAAAATTAGGAAAAACACCTCTGATAAGTGTAGCTAGACCCCTGGAAATTCTGAAAATAATATTATGGACCCTGTAATGGGGTGAGTTTACCTTTTTAGCCCTGTTTAGTATTTAATTTAGGAAATTGAATATGTTGCTAGTGTTTCAAAATTAAAAGGTGGGACAAACATATTGTCAAAATTTAATTAAAGACTTTCTCAGTATTTAGCAAACTTTGGAGTGAGATAAAAACATATTTTGGGCTGAATTGAATCTGTCTAATTTATTATTCACATTTAGGGACACATTTTTAAGCAATGAATAGTTTTAGAAAATAGGAAAATAATTGTGAAATAGTTTACATCAGAGGCAAAGGTCAAAATATGTTATTAAATTATTTAGGACCAGAACCTATTCTGTTAGATGATGTGTATTACTAATTTCATAATAAAAAACACATTTATGTATAGGAAAATAAATCTGAAAATATAGCAACTAGTAAATGATAAATGGAGTTTCTAGAATCCAAAGAATTCAGTTTAAGGTTGGTAGAAATTCTAAAGGCACATATGGAGAAGAAAAATACTTTTCATACATACTTGGTAGTAAAAAGGTGTAGTAGTTGAATATAAGGAATTTATTTAAATGGGAAACTCGTACATATACAGTAGGTAAGTATAAATGTGAACATAAAAGTAGGAATCATATACACATGATTAAAAGTGCATGCAAGCCACAAATCAACACACATAGAGTAACCACAACACATATAATGGTGAATGACTTTCATAGATATGAATGTGTGGTTTGTATGAAGTGGAAGTGTGAACTATGTCTTATGGATTGTTGTTTTTCTTTTGCTATGTGTGATGGTATGATGTAGAACCTGCTCCAGAGCAAGTTCTTCCTTTCCAAGATCAGGACTACCCATTCCAAGAGCAGCAGGAAGGAGGCAAGTGTCCTTGACCACTTTGATCCTATACTAGGATGTTTAGATAGAATTATTGCATTGTCAAATGAAACATGAAACCCATGCTAGGAAGTTTCCCTAGAATTGCATTACCTTGTTTCCTTGTAGCTTGGGTTGGGATTTATTTTATCATGTCATTTGTTATTATGCATATGCTTAGCCATGCTTAGAATGGGATATTTGGGATATGAGATCATCAGTTTATTTTACCATACTCTTGAATGAGATATTGTGAGTTATGTAGAGGTAGGGATCAAGGCAAGTTGGATGTTTTGGTTGTGTGTTGGGTGCACGAGACTTGGGTTTGTGTTTAGCACTTGCCTGGATCCTAAGGACCGGTTCATGGAGCATGTAACCTGGCTTTACCGTGCCAACCACATGCTGAGATGGGGCAGCTTGGCCAATTAATTAGGTGTATCCCCGGCGTAGTATGGGTGTGTTGGATGGTGCGGGGAATAGGTGTCAGCTGGACTACCATATGAACCGCAAGGCTCAAGAGGGGGCCACTGCAGCGGGGTCGGAGCCTCTTGTATGCTGTTAGGGGTGAAACCTCAGTGGGCCCACGCTCGTCGGGAATCCATTTGTAAAGGCTTCGTAGTGATCTCCTGGCTACACACCTGGTAAGTGTGAATGTGGTTCGTAGCCACTGGCATAATGGAGGTTCTTTTAGTCCACCCGGCAACGGGGGATGAAATCACTACATGTGGGTACAGTGGTACAAACTCTGAGAGTCAAAACTGTCATGACAGCCGTGCTCACAGTCAAGAGCGGCTTGGACTTATTCATGATTAGAGGATTGATGATTTTGGAAGTTGTGGATGTTAAGTGGGGAGCTTAACATTGGAAATGATGTTATGATTATTGGATTATGATGATGGGATGGGAGATTGGGACCATTTCATCTGTGTAGTAATGTAGGTGCTTAATAAGCTAAGGTGATAGGTATTAATTGCGTAGTGCTTTAACCATGAGTTCAACCTCCCCTTGTTATAGCCATGCATGACATAATTTTCCCACACTTGCTGAGTACCATTGGTACTCAACCTTGCATATTTTGTTGGTTTATATTGCTGCTCAGGTCAAGATAATGCGGTGGTGTATAATGACCAAGACTTTGGACCCGAAGAAGGTTTCTAGGTTCATGGAGACCCCCGGGCATCGCCTGTGACGGAGCCCTCAAGAATAATATTCTGCTGCTAGTTTATTTACTTGTGATGAACGTATTATTGTCCATTGAGACATTTGCGATGTAAGACTTATTTATATTCGACACCTGGCTTGTAATAAATGATGCTTCACTATTTGTCATCACATGTATGAGAAAATGATCCTGGCATACATGTGATACTCACTTGGTTGTTTATTCGGAAAAACCGGGTGTGACAGAAGTGGTATCAGAGCCAAGGTTGCCCGTAGGAACGTGGACCTAGGTAGAAATGGATGTATTTAAGGGCCCTATTTTCTTGAAAACTATTTTTACATGGTGTGTGTTGAAAAGTGTTATTTAATGAGTCACTTTCTTCATTTTACCCCAACTTTCATTCAAAATAGGATTTTTGTTTAAATGTTTAACTAACCTAAGTTTAAATGCTTTTTGTTTTTAGATGGTTCGCATGATTCGCACCGCTCGCAAGTCCACAGGAGGGGGAGTTCCCGTAGTTGCCCTTGCCGAAAGAGAGGAGAGTCGTCCGGTGATGTACCTTTCCTACGGATTGGCAGTAGGAGGCTTGTTGCGCCGTCTTCGACGTATGCTCGAAGCCGTCGACAATACGGGCAAGCTAATCATCCAATATAACTCCACCAGGACCATCCGTGAGAAGAGGGAAGAATGGAGTTCAGAAATGAGGATTATACACGAAAATTGGCTGCTTAAGATCAACCGCTCTCCAGCTTGTAGAGCGACAAAGGTCGATGTGGAGAAGGATGTCACCTGGGAGGCCATCACCTGCCAGAGTCACATCTATCGTCGCCACCTGGACAGGACTGAGTACATGTATGTCCTCTAGCGTGAGAGTGGTACCACGGAATACAAGTACCCGCCAGTGCAGCAAGGGACTTCCCATGAGCACATGGACTTGTGCTTGGATGATGCTGCTATGCTCAGCACTCGACTGCAGGAGTGTCAGCAAGAGCTTCAGGATGTCCGGGACACCCTGAAGGAAACGGAGGCATTGCTGCGAGCCTGCTTAAGGGCGAGAGAAAGAGGAGATGGGAATGAACTATGTGTCACCGCGAATGATACATGGACTCCTGACTCCCCAGATCGCCGGGCGATTAGGCGTCGTCGCACTTCTCCACCAACAGCCTCCCCACCCAAAGCAGAGTCAGAAGGAAGCCGAAATGATGAGGAAGATCCCGAGGAGCCTGCTCAAGAAAACGAGTAGTGTAGAATCCTTCCCTTAGCTAGCATGATGTCGCATAGTCGAGTCGTTAAGTTAAGTTAATGGTGTGTTAATGCTTGGTGTGTGACGTGAGTTGTGGAAGCCATGAGCAATTGTCCACAGCCTCGTCTTTAGATTGCTTTGCTTTGGTGTGTGAACCCACATGAAATAATATTGCATTTATTTTTGGTGTGAGAAATGAACCCTCAGAAAAGTATAACAAAGCCTCAACACTTCAAAGTACAAACAAATGAAAGTAGTAAGATTATACTAAATGCTTTCAAATTAACATTGGTTGATTCTGCCAGATGGCCGGAAGAGGAAAATGACGTGCTGCCAACCCCGCTAACAACAACGATGAGGCATGCAACCCTCATCTTTCTGGAGGCCAGGACCGGGGTGGTCGCCGTGAAGGAGTTGATCCCCTCCACCAAATGCTGGAAAATCAGAATCAGCTCATCCAGAACTTGACTCAAGTGGTGGCCAACTTGCATCAAGTTCCACCTCCACAAGCTGCACCACGCCAACCAAAGTTGAGTGAGTTTCTAGGAACTCAACCTCCAAAGTTTGCAAGTGCTGCTGAACCTCTGGAGGCAGATGATTGGCTGAAGACCATTGAAAGTAAGATGAGGATCATACAGTGCCAAGGGTATGAGAGGATGCTGTTTGCCTCTCATCAATTGCATGGACCTGCTGCTGATTGGTGGACGGCCTATGTGGCCGCCCATCATGACCCTGAGGACATCACTTGGAAAGAGTTCAAGCGTAGCTTCCGCAACCATTACATCCCAAGAGGTGAACTTAAAAACAAGAGGATGGAGTTTTTGGGACTGCAGCAGGGAACCATGACGGTGAGGGAATACCTCACTAAATTTACCCAACTATCCCGTTATGCCCCACGGGACATAGAGACTGATGAGCCGAAACAAGATTGTTTTGTAGAAGGACTTACCGCAGAGATGCAGTGTGCAATGTCCTCAAATGAGTATGAAAGCTTCCAAAAGATGGTGGACAGAGCATTTGTGGTAGAAAGGAAGCTAAAGGCCTTGGAAAATGAGAATAAGAGGAAGCCACCTGGGAGCGGGAAGATGAGCTCAAGGCACAATTTCCGGAATTATTTTCTTAGAACCACCAATCTCGAGGACACAATTTCTTTTAAGGGGGGTAGAGCTGTAACACCCCAAAATTTTGATTCAAAACCCTAAATCATGTTAAGAGGGGGATTTAAAAATTTTTGGACGTGTTGCATGTTTTGCAAAAATTGAAATTCAAACTGGAATTCAAATTAAACTCAAATCAGAAAATAAATAGAAAAAGAAAAAGGAAAACTAAAAAAACGGCCAGTGGGCCGAAACCCACCAGCCGGCACACCGATCCCGCGCCAGCCCGCAGCCGTGCGTGCCCCGCTTTCTTCTCACTGACGTGTGGGGCCCGCCATCTTCTTCTTCCTCGCGCTAGCGCCGAGCTCGGCCGAACTCTCTCTCACCCCGAATCCAAACCGACCCGGATTTTGGCGTATCCCCGCTGAATTCTGTTCGTAGGCGACGCGGACTGATCTAAACCACCCCGCCGCCCTCCCCCGTCTATAAAAACCCCGGCATCGTTCTGTTTTTCCCACGCGATCGCCGATTTTTCCTCTGGTGAGAACCGAGACTTCTCCGGCGAATTCTGGCTGATCTAAGCTCGGAAATTCCGATCTAACTCGCTGGTCTTGATCCACCGCCTCCGGGGAACCTTGCAGGTGCAGAAAACTCGGTGACTTGCGGTGTAAACACAGCGCCGACGAGCTTCGTCGTGGTTTCGCCTCGGACCTCGTCGCCGATCACCTTCCAGGACCTCCGATCTCAGGAAAACCCCCGACGTGAGATCCCCGACCTCCCCTCCACCGATCTATGCCATAAAATCACAGTTCTAGGAAGAATTCCCAAAGATCCGAAAGTTTCCGGCGAGATCGCCGATTCCCGCCGCCGTGCGCCGCCGGCAGCGCCGCCCGCGCTCGATCAGAGCGACGTGGCTGCTTGTGTGCCGTTTACTTTAAATCGCACGGTAGGGTTTAAATCCCCGCGTACCGGTTCGATGTTATAATCTCGGCCGTCGGTTTAAAATCGGACGGTCCACGTCAGCCCCGCATTATAAAGACTGGAATTCTTACGTGCTACCCCCTGGGGTTCTCGGGAAATAAGAGCTAGCCCCGGAAACTTCTGATCTAACCCCTGGAACTCCAGAAAATCATGTAAATTCATTTAAAAATCAGTTTTAGCCCCTGGACTTAATGAAAATTAGGAAAAACACCTCTGATAAGTGTAGCTAGACCCCTGGAAATTCTGAAAATAATATTATGGACCCTGTAATGGGGTGAGTTTACCTTTTTAGCCCTGTTTAGTATTTAATTTAGGAAATTAAATATGTTGCTAGTGTTTCAAAATTAAAAGGTGGGACAAACATATTGTCAAAATTTAATTAAAGACTTTCTCAGTATTTAGGAAACTTTGGAGTGAGATAAAAACATATTTTGGGCTGAATTGAATCTGTCTAATATATTATTCACATTTAGGGACACATTTTTAAGCAATGAATAGTTTTAGAAAATAGGAAAATAATTGTGAAATAGTTTACATCAGAGGCAAAGGTCAAAATATGTTATTAAATTATTTAGGACCAGAACCTATTCTGTTAGATGATGTGTATTACTAATTTCATAATAAAAAACACATTTATGTATAGGAAAATAAATCTGAAAATATAGCAACTAGTAAATGATAAATGGAGTTTCTAGAATCCAAAGAATTCAGTTTAAGGTTGGTAGAAATTCTAAAGGCACATATGGAGAAGAAAAATACTTTTCATACATACTTGGTAGTAAAAAGGTGTAGTAGTTGAATATAAGGAATTTATTTAAATGGGAAACTCGTACATATACAGTAGGTAAGTATAAATGTGAACATAAAAGTAGGAATCATATACACATGATTAAAAGTGCATGCAAGCCACAAATCAACACACATAGAGTAACCACAACACATATAATGGTGAATGACTTTCATAGATATGAATGTGTGGTTTGTATGAAGTGGAAGTGTGAACTATGTCTTATGGATTGTTGTTTTTCTTTTGCTATGTGTGATGGTATGATGTAGAACCTGCTCCAGAGCAAGTTCTTCCTTTCCAAGATCAGGACTACCCATTCCAAGAGCAGCAGGAAGGAGGCAAGTGTCCTTGACCACTTTGATCCTATACTAGGATGTTTAGATAGAATTATTGCATTGTCAAATGAAACATGAAACCCATGCTAGGAAGTTTCCCTAGAATTGCATTACCTTGTTTCCTTGTAGCTTGGGTTGGGATTTATTTTATCATGTCATTTGTTATTATGCATATGCTTAGCCATGCTTAGAATGGGATATTTGGGATATGAGATCATCAGTTTATTTTACCATATTCTTGAATGAGATATTGTGAGTTATGTAGAGGTAGGGATCAAGGCAAGTTGGATGTTTTGGTTGTGTGCTGGGTGCACGAGACTTGGGTTTGTGTTTAGCACTTGACTGGATCCTAAGGACCGGTTCATGGAGCATGTAACCTGGCTTTACCGTGCCAACCACATACTTAGATGGGGCAGCTTGGCCAATTAATTAGGTGTATCCCCGGCGTAGTATGGGTGTGTTGGATGGTGCGGGGAATAGGTGTCAGCTGGACTACCATATGAACCGCAAGGCTCAAGAGGGGGCCACTGCAGCGGGGTTGGAGCCTCTTGTATGCTGTTAGGGGTGAAACCTCAGTGGGCCCACGCTCGTCGGGAATCCCTTTGTAAAGGCTTCGTAGTGATCTTATGGCTACACACCTGGGAAGTGTGAATGTGGTTCGTAGCCACTGGCATAATGGAGGTTCTTTTAGTCCACCCGGCAACGGGGGATGAAATCACTACATGTGGGTACAGTGGTACAAACTCTGCAGAGTCAAAACTGTCATGACAGCCGTGCTCACGGTCAAGAGCGGCTTGGACTTATTCATGATTAGAGGATTGATGATTTTGGAAGTTGTGGATGTTATGCGGGGAGCTTAACATTGGAAATGATGTTATGGTTATTGGATTATGATGATGGGATGGGAGATTGGGACCATTTCACCTGTGTAGTAATGTAGGTGCTTAATAAGCTAAGGTGATAGGTATTAATTGCGTAGTGCTTTAACCATGAGTTCAACCTCCCCTTGTTATAGCCATGCATGACATAATTTTCCCACACTTGCTGAGTACCATTGGTACTCAACCTTGCATATTTTGTTGGTTTATATTGCTGCTCAGGTCAAGATAATGTGGTGGTGTATAATGACCAAGACTTTGGACCCGAAGAAGGTTTCTAGGTTCATGGAGACCCCCGGGCATCGCCTGTGACGGAGCCCTCAAGAATAATATTCCGCTGCTAGTTTATTTACTTGTGATGAACGTATTATTGTCCATTGAGACATTTGCGATGTAAGACTTATTTATATTCGACACCTGGCTTGTAATAAATGATGCTTCACTATTTGTCATCACATGTATGAGAAAATGATCCTGGCATACATGTGATACTCACTTGGTTGTTTATTCGGAAAAACCGGGTGTGACAGAAGTGGTATCAGAGCCAAGGTTGCCCGTAGGAACCTGGACCTAGGTAGAAATGGACGTATTTAAGTGCCCTATTTTCTTAAAAACTATTTTTACAAGGTGTGTGTTGAAAAGTGTTATTTAATGAGTCACTTTCTTCATCTTATCCCAACTTTCATTCAAAATAGGATTTTTGTTTAAATGTTTAACTAACCTAAGTTTAAATGCTTTTTGTTTTTAGATGGTTCGCATGATTCGCACCGCTCGCAAGTCCACAGGAGGGAGAGTTCCCGTAGTTGCCCTTGTTGAAAGAGAGGAGAGCTGTCCGGTGACGTACCTTTCCTACGGATTGGCAGTAGGAGGCTTGTTGCGCCGTCTTCGACGTATGCTCGAAGCCGCCGACAATACGGGCAAGCTAATCATCCACTATAACTCCACCAGGACCATCCGTGAGAAGAGGGAATAATGGAGTTCAGAAATGAGGATTATACACGAAAATCGGCTGCTTAAGATCCACCGCTCTCTAGCTTGTAGAGAGACAAAGGTCGATGCGGAGAAGGATGTCACCTGGAGGCCATCACCTGCCAGAGTCACATCTATCGTCGCCACCTGGACAGGACTGAGTACATGTATGTCCTCTAGCGTGAGAGTGGTACCACGGAATACAAGTACCCGCCAGTGCAGCAAGGGACTTCCCATGAGCACATGGACTTGTGCTTGGAGGATGCTGCTATGCTCAGCACTCGACTGCAGGAGTGTCAGCAAGAGCTTCAGGATGTCCGGGACACCCTGAAGGAAACGGAGGCATTGCTGCGAGCCTGCTTAAGGGAGAGAGAAAGAGGAGATGGGAATGAACTATGTGTCACCGCGAATGATACATGGACTCCTGACTCCCCAGATCGCCGGGCGATTAGGCGTCGTCGCACTTCTCCACCAACAGCCTCCCCACCCAAAGCAGAGTCAGAAGGAAGCCGAAATGATGAGGAAGATCCCGAGGAGCCTGCTCAAGAAAACGAGTAGTGTAGAATCCTTCCCTTAGCTAGCATGATGTCGCATAGTCGAGTCGTTAAGTTAAGTTAATGGTGTGTTAATGCTTGGTGTGTGACATGAGTTGTGGAAGCCATGAGCAATTGTCCACATCCTCGTCTTTAGATTGCTTTGCTTTGGTGCGTGAACCCACATGAAATAATATTGCATTTATTTTTGGTGTGAGAAATGAACCCTCAGAAAAGTATAACAAAGCCTCAACACTTCAAAGTACAAACAAATGAAAATAGTAAGATTATACTAAATGCTTTCAAATTAACATTGGTTGATTCTGCCAGATGGCCGGAAGAGGAAAAGGACGTGCTGCCAACCCCGCCAACAACAACGATGAGGCATGCAACCCTCATCTTTCTGGAGGCCAGGACCGGGGTGGTCGCCGTGAAGGAGTTGATCCCCTCCACCAAATGCTGGAGAATCAGAATCAGCTCATCCAGAACTTGACTCAAGTGGTGGCCAACTTGCATCAAGTTCCACCTCCACAAGCTGCACCACGCCAACCAAAGTTGAGTGAGTTTCTAGGAACTCAACCTCCAAAGTTTGCAAGTGCTGCTGAACCTCTGGAGGCAGATGATTGGCTGAAGACCATTGAAAGTAAGATGAGGATCATACAGTGCCAAGGGTATGAGAGGATGCTGTTTGCCTCTCATCAATAGCATGGACCTGCTGCTGATTGGTGGACCGCCTATGTGGCCGCCCATCATGACCCTGAGAACATCACTTGGGAAGAGTTCAAGCGTAGCTTCCGCAACCATTACATCCCAAGAGGTGAACTTAAAAACAAGAGGAAGGAGTTTTTGGGACTGCAGCAGGGAAACATGACGGTGAGGGAATACCTCACTAAATTTACCCAACTATCCCGTTATGCCCCACGGGACATAGAGACTGATGAGCCGAAACAAGATTGTTTCGTAGAAGGACTTACCGCAGAGATGCAGTGTGCAATGTCCTCAAATGAGTATGAAAGCTTCCAAAAGATGGTGGACAGAGCATTTGTGGTAGAAAGGAAGCTAAAGGCCTTGGAAAATGAGAATAAGAGGAAGCCACCTGGGAGCGGGAAGATGAGCTCAAGGCACAATTTCCAGAATTATTTTCTTAGAACCACCAATCTCGAGGACGAGATTTCTTTTAAGGGGGTAGAGCTGTAACACCCCAAAATTTTGATTCAAAACCCTAAATCATGTTAATAGGGGGATTTAAAAATTTTTGGACGTGTTGCATGTTTTGCAAAAATTCAAATTCAAACTGGAATTCAAATTAAACTCAAATCAGAAAATAAATAGAAAAAGAAAAAGGAAACCTAAAAAAACGGCCAGTGGGCCGAAACCCACCAGCCGGCCCACCGATCCCGCGCCAGCCCGCAGCCGCGCGCGCCCCGCTTTCTTCTCACTGACGTGTGGGGCCCGCCATCTTCTTCTTCCTCGCGCTAGCGCCGCGCTCGGCCGAACTCTCTCTCACCCCGAATCCAAACCGACCCGGATTTCAGCGTATCCCTGCTGAATTCTGTTCGTAGGCGACGCGGACTGATCTAAACCACCCCGACGCCCTCCCCCGTCTATAAAAACCCCGGCCTCGTTCTGTTTTTCCCACGCGATCACCGATTTTTCCTCCGGTGAGAACCGAGACTTCTCCAGCGAATTCTGGCTGATCTAAGCTCGGAAATTCTGATCCAACTCGCTGGTCTTGATCCACCGCCTCCGGGGAACCTTGCAGGTGCAGAAAACTCGGTGACTTGCGGTGTAAACACAGCGCCGACGAGCTTCGCCGTGGTTTCGCCTCAGACCTCGTCGCCGATCACCTTCAAGGACCTCCAAGCTCAGGAAAACCCCCGAGGTGAGATCCCCGACCTCCCCTCCACCGATCTATGCCATAAAATCACAGTTCTAGGAAGAATTCCCGAAGATCCGAAAGTTTTCGGCGAGATCGCCGCTTCCCACCGCCGTGCGCCGCCGGCAGCGCCGCCCGCGCTCGATCAGAGCGACGTGGCCGCTTGTGCGCCGTTTATTTTAAATCGCACGGTAGGGTTTAAATCCCCGCGTACCGGTTCGATGTTATAATCTCGGCCGTCGGTTTAAAATCGGACGGTCCACGTCAGCCCCGCGTTATAAAGACTGGAATTCTTACGTGCTACCCCCTGGGGTTCTCGGGAAATAAGAGCTAGCCCCGGAAACTTCTGATCTAACCCCTGGAACTCCAGAAAATCATGTAAATTCATTTAAAAATCAGTTTTAGCCCCTGGACTTAATGAAAATTAGGAAAAACACCTCTGATAAGTGTAGCTAGACCCCTGGAAATTCTGAAAATAATATTATGGACCCTGTAATGGGGTGAGTTTACCTTTTTAGCCCTGTTTAGTATTTAATTTAGGAAATTGAATATGTTGCTAGTGTTTAAAAATTAAAAGGTGGGACAAACATATTGTCAAAATTTAATTAAAGACTTTCTCAGTATTTAGGAAACTTTGGAGTGAGATAAAAACATATTTTGGGCTGAATTGAATCTGTCTAATTTATTATTCACATTTAGGGACACATTTTTAAGCAATGAATAGTTTTAGAAAATAGGAAAATAATTGTGAAATAGTTTACATCAGAGGCAAAGGTCAAAATATGTTATTAAATTATTTAGGACCAGAACCTATTCTGTTAGATGATGTGTATTACTAATTTCATAATAAAAAACACATTTATGTATAGGAAAATAAATCTGAAAATATAGCAACTAGTAAATGATAAATGGAGCTTGTAGAATCCAAAGAATTCAGTTTAAGGTTGGTAGAAATTCTAAAGGCACATATGGAGAAGAAAAATACTTTTCATACATACTTGGTAGTAAAAAGGTGTAGTAGTTGAATATAAGGAATTTATTTAAATGGGAAACTCGTACATATACAGTAGGTAAGTATAAATGTGAACATAAAAGTAGGAATCATATACACATGATTAAAAGTGCATGCAAGCCACAAATCAACACACATAGAGTAACCACAACACATATAATGGTGAATGACTTTCATAGATATGAATGTGTGGTTTGTATGAAGTGGAAGTGTGAACTATGTCTTATGGATTGTTGTTTTTCTTTTGCTATGTGTGATGGTATGATGTAGAACCTGCTCCAGAGCAAGTTCTTCCTTTCCAAGATCAGGACTACCCATTCCAAGAGCAGCAGAAAGGAGGCAAGTGTCCTTGACCACTTTGATCCTATACTAGGATGTTTAGATAGAATTATTGCATTGTCAAATGAAACATGAAACCCATGCTAGGAAGTTTCCCTAGAATTGCATTACCTTGTTTCCTTGTAGCTTGGGTTGGGATTTATTTTATCATGTCATTTGTTATTATGCATATGCTTAGCCATGCTTAGAATGGGATATTTGGGATATGAGATCATCAGTTTATTTTACCATATTCTTGAATGAGATATTGTGAGTTATGTAGAGGTAGGGATCAAGGCAAGTTGGATGTTTTGGTTGTGTGCTGGGTGCACGAGACTTGGGTTTGTGTTTAGCACTTGCCTGGATCCTAAGGACCGGTTCATGGACCATGTAACCTGGCTTTACCGTGCCAACCACATGCTTAGATGGGGCAGCTTGGCCAATTAATTAGGTGTATCCCCGGCGTAGTATGGGTGTGTTGGATGGTGCGGGGAATAGGTGTCAGCTGGACTACCATATGAACCGCAAGGCTCAAGAGGGGGCCACTGCAGCGGGGTTGGAGCCTCTTGTATGCTGTTAGGGGTGAAACCTCAGTGGGCCCATGCTCGTCGGGAATCCCTTTGTAAAGGCTTCGTAGTGATCTTCTGGCTACACACCTGGGAAGTGTGAATGTGGTTCGTAGCCACTGGCATAATGGAGGTTCTTTTAGTCCACCCGGCAACGGGGGATGAAATCACTACATGTGGGTACAGTGGTACAAACTCTGCAGAGTCAAAACTGTCATGACAGCCGTGCTCACGGTCAAGAGCGGCTTGGACTTATTCATGATTAGAGGATTGATGATTTTGGAAGTTGTGGATGTTAAGCGGGGAGCTTAACATTGGAAATGATGTTATGGTTATTGGATTATGATGATGAGATGGGAGATTGGGACCATTTCACCTGTGTAGTAATGTAGGTGCTTAATAAGCTAAGGTGATAGGTATTAATTGCATAGTGCTTTAACCATGAGTTAAACCTCCCCTTGTTATAGCCATGCATGACATAATTTTCCCACACTTGCTGAGTACCATTGGTACTCAACCTTGCATATTTTGTTGGCTTATATTGCTGCTCAGGTCAAGATAATGCGGTGGTGTATAATGACCAAGACTTTGGACCCGAAGAAGGTTTCTAGGTTCATGGAGACCCCCGGGCATCGCCTGTGACGGAGCCCTCAAGAATAATATTCCGCTGCTAGTTTATTTACTTGTGATGAACGTATTATTGTCCATTGAGACATTTGCGATGTAAGACTTATTTATATTCGACACCTGGCTTGTAATAAATGATGCTTCACTATTTGTCATCACATGTATGAGAAAATGATCCTGGCATACATGTGATATTCACTTGGTTGTTTCTTCGGTAAAAACCGGGTGTGACATAAATGAGCCCTTCTCTTTGAAGATCTGCGGATCCTTTTCTATCGAGGCATGCTCAAAATCAACCTGCTACTCGTCTGGTGCTTGTAAGTGCCTCTAAGATTTCGTATTTACTTTTCTTACTACACACAATCACATGTCATGAGATTATAAGAATTCCTTACTTATTCAGTTGGATGCAATACATGGATAATGAAAAACTAAAGTCCAAGACAGGAATCCTTGACCCTACAGTGATTGCAAAGTCGAATCTTGACTTTCAGGTACAACGGCACTCATAACAGTACGCTCGCATGACAAAAAAACAATTTGAAAAGTCAATCGCAAGCCAAAAGAGGGTTAAAGAGACAAAGGTTGCAACCTACATAGGAAATGTCATGTTTAACTTTGTCAGAGATGGCAAGGACCTCGTAAAGGCTCCGTACCACTTCGAGTAAGTTCGACACATGACATGTAAATAGCAATTATTGCTAAATTTTAATTTAACACGTGTGTTTGTACGTGTGCAGTAAACACTACATAATTATCTTCATCAAGCCAACGCAGGGTTTGGCAACGGTCTTGGACTCAGCCGATTACTCACAAGATACTTTCAGAGATTTCCTTGACATTTTGAGAAGGTTTGGTTATTCGATACTTTAAATATACACGCATATATATAGGTTGACAACTCTTATATGACATTCCTTTTATGACAACGCTTGGCGGTTTTACGCGAAAAAACTTTGTGATCAGAGACCTGCTAATAAAGACGCATTGCATATATCAACATATTATCCTTGTCCCAAGCAGTCTTCTGGGAGCGTCTTATGCAGGTATTATGTATGCGAGCATCTTCGGACCGCCTGCGAGTATAGAGTGAATCGTAAGGATATAAGTTATCCTTAATGTCAATATTGTATTTTCCTTAATTTTGAGTTTCATTTTCATTGTAGCTAGCGTATTTTATTACTATTATGTTATCGTTGTCACCAACACATTCTAACTTTATGTGTTTCATTGCAGCACACGAAGAATGGCCGGTTTCTAGAGATATGCCTGGTGGAGGAGCCAAGAAGATTTCGAGTGAACTGTATCTCTTCATGCGTCGCGAAATTTTCCACTGAAAAGGGCAGTTCTTCGATGACGTAAGTGTAATAGCTGATGTGCCAGAACTTTGCCTGTATACTAAGCATCAATTAATTGGTTTTTATAAAAACTTGTAAACTATGAATTTAGATGTATTATACTTATATATATATATATATATTAGATGCTTGTCAGGGGTGTGTGAATGTGCATATGAAATTGACCTGAAAATTAAAAATAACAGCATGTAGTACCTAACAAACCGCCTGTGATAATGGAATTTCACAGAGGGCTTATCATAGGTAACGAACCGCCTATGATAATATAGTTTCATAAACGGCTAGTCATAGGTAGAGAACCGCCTGCGATAATAGAGTTACACAGGTGGATAATCTTATATTACAAACCGCATGTGATAAACATTCTTCACAGGCGGCTAGTCATAGGTAAAGAATCATCTGCGATAATGGAGTTACACAGGTGGATAATCTTACGTTAGAAACCGCCTGTGATAAACATTCTTCACAGTCGGCTAGTCATAGGTAAAGAACCGCCTGTCATAATATAAGTTACACAGTCGGACAATCATACGTTACAAACCACCTGTGATAAAGATTCTTCACAGATGGTGAGTTATAAGTAAAAAAACCGCATGTCATAATAGAGTTACATAGGCGGATAATCTTACCTTACAAACCGCCTGTGATAAACATTCTTCACAGGCGGCTAGTCGTAGGTATTGAACCACCTGTGATAAAAATTCTCCATGTGGGTGCGAAGTGTCGTGTGACAACCATACCATTAGATACACTACAGGAAAAGCGACCATTGATGACGACCAAAGTTATTGACAACGGGCCCGTCATCTTTAAACTAATTGATGACGGCTAGATACATCCGTCATCAATAATGTTGTAATTGATGATGGTTAACCTAGTACTATCATCAATAAACTAACAGACGCCGATGGTCATCGTCTATAATAGCCGTCATCAAATTTGGCCGAGATCCGGGCTCACCGGAGGCGTTATTGACGACGGTGAGAATCAACCGTCGTCAATAAGGTGCTTATTGACGACAGTGAAACACAACCGTCATCAATAAGCCTGCATATACTCCCGGGCGCGAGTCGGGAGGCGGCACTTTTGTTGGGTGTTTTCCTCACAGAACTCTCACTGATTTGTGATGCAAATCGTGTTGGAAGTCTAGAGGTGTGGTGTAGATCCAAACACAAGTGGAGAACCGAATGAAAATTGGCTCGGATGAGTTGTGGCGGCGCTCAACAAACACCAGCTCGTTCCCCTCCTTTTATTAGCCGGAAGCCATAAGTTTTCAACAACCTCAGCCCGGGTTTTACACCATACAAATTTGAAAAGCATGCAACACATGCATGTGCCATGCACGTATGGCCCAAACCCCCCGGGTTGTTTGAAACATAACAAAAACACCCTCACACACACTAGGACTCGGTGCAACACATGTGACTCAGGACACACCCCTGGTTCTTGTCATGTGTGCTTTATTTCCTTGAAACATAAGGAAACTAAAGTCTGATTAAACCTCTAGAAGTACTCAACAATCTCCCCCTACTTCTGAGGTTTGATCTCCTGAACTCCAATATTCTCACGAAGTTCCTGAAAATGTGTACGTCCCAGTGGCTTTGTTAGGATATCAGCAAGCTCATCTTTTGTCCCAACATGCTCCAAGATGACTTCTCCTTTATCAACACATTCTCTGACAAAGTGAAACTTGATGTCAATGTGTTTACTTCTATCATGTAAAACTGGATTCTTTTTGAAAGCAATTGCTGCTGTGTTATCCATCTTAATCACTGGTGGAGGTACTTGAATTCTTGTTACTTCTTCTAACACATGCCTGAGCCAAACAGCCTGACTTGCTGCTGCTGCTCCAGCCACATACTCAGCTTCACATGTGTACTTTGCCACAGCCTTTTGCTTATGGGATAACCAGCTGATAGGATTTTCACTCAGGAAGAATATGACTCCTGTTGTGCTTCTCCTGTCATCCACATCTCTCCCAAAATCACTATCACTATAGCCTCTTAACTCAAGACTTCCTTCACCTCGGTTGTAAGACAAGCCATACCTCATTGTAGCAGCCACATACCGAAGTAAATGTTTCAAAGCCACCATGTGTTCTTCTTGAGGTTCTGACATGAACCTACTTAAGTACCCCACACCAAAACTGAGATCAGGCCGAGTATGTAAAAGATACCTGAGTCCACCAATTATGCTGCGATAAGTGGTTGGATCAGTGAGTGGAGCTGTACTTCTCTTGGTAAGCTTCAACCGGGATTCCATGGGAGTGGCACACCCATTACAATTTATCATCCCACTTCGTTCAAGCAATTTTGCAGCATAGGCTCCTTGACACAAGTCAATACCATGTCTTCCTTGCTTTACTTCAATACCAAGATAGTAAGACAAGCTTCCTAAGTCACTCATGCAAAACTTCTCCTTCATTTTATCCTTGAACCGACTGATTTCCTCCATGTTTTCTCCCACAATCAGTAAGTCATCAACATACACACCCACAATGAGCCTTGCCTCACCTCCAAACTTAGTGTACAAGCCATGTTCTGATTTGCACCGTGTGAAACCGAGTTGCTTGAGACTTTCATCAAGTTTGCAGTTCCATGCTCGAGGAGCTTGTCTCAAGCCATACAATGCCTTGTGAAGTCTTAAAACCCACTTCTCCTTGCCTTCAGCTATGAATCCCAGAGGTTGATTGACATATATCTCCTCTTCTAGACTCCCATTCAAGAAGGCTGACTTCACATCCATGTGATGAACATGCCACCCAAAATGAGCTGCAACAGCTAACACAATCCTCACAGACTCCATCCTGGCAACTGGTGAAAAAACTTCTTCAAAATCAACTCCTTGCTTCTGCAGATACCCCTTTGCAACTAGCCTTGCTTTGTGACGTATGACATTCCCATGTTCATCTTTCTTCAACTTGAAAACCCATTTCAAGCCAATGGCACGATAACCCTCCGGAAGTTGTACCAATGACCATGTTTTGTTCTCTTCAATGGATGTGAGCTCCTCAATCATGGCAATGCGCCACTCCTTGACCCTCAAGGCCTATTCTGCTGTGCATGGCTCTTCACCTATGACAACAAGAAGTTCATCTACTCCTCCTTCTCCTGGTTCACAATTTGGCACCTCCTCAAGAATATTTCTCATGAAACGATAACGAAGTGGTGCTTCTTTTAGCTCACTATCCATTTATGGTGGCATGGAAGGAGGTGACACAAACTCCGCATCCTTGGATGCTTGTTGCTTTAGTTGTGTCATAGAAGACACTCCCTCAGCTGGGGTTTTGTCACCTTGACCTGTGTCACAAGAGGAAGCACTCACTCCACCAGGGTTCTCATCACGAAAGATGTATTCTACCCGAAAGATGTCTTCATCATTCACCATTTCACTTGACTCAGCTGCATCCCACTTCCATGGGCGGTTTTCTTCAAACACAGCATCACATGACACGTGAACACTCTCCGTGTTTGGATTGTAAAACCTCCATGCCTTGCTTCCTTGCTCATATCCAATGGAAACCATTGGTGTACTTCGATCTTCCAGTTTGCTAAGGCGTTTGCTTCCCTGTTTCACGTGTGCCACACAACCGAAAGTGCACAAATGATGTACACTAGGTTTCTTGTCATGCCATACCTCATATGGAGTCATTTTCTCAACACTCCGAGTAGGAGAACGGTTCAAAACATACACTGCTGTGGTTACTGCCTCCCCCCAGAACCAACTGGGCATATTCATTGCTTTCAACATGCTTCTTGCCCCATAACAGTTTGGTTCCTTCTCTGAACCACACCATTCTGCTCAGGAGAATATGGAGCTGTCAAGTGACGTTGAACACCCTCCTTGGTGCAATACTAAACAAAAGCCCGAGCTGTGAACTCTCCATCACGATCTGTGTGAAAAGTTCCAATCTTCCTCCCTGCCTCAGCTTCAACACTTGATTGAAAACCCATGAATGTACTCATAGCTTGATCCTTTGTGCTGATCAAAAACACCCACATGTATCTACTGAGATCATCCACAAGAAGAAAGAAAAACCTGCTGCCTCTTGGAGTTGCTGGCTTCACTGGTCCACAGAGGTCTCCATGCACAAGTTCAAGTTTCTTCTCAGCTCGGTACTTTGCCATGTATTGGAATGGTTGACGTCTTTGTTTCCCAGCCAAACAGCTATCACACTTCTCCTCAGTTTGAATGATGGCTGGCAATCCATACACATGTTGCTCTTCGGCAAGTCTTCTGAGACTCCAAAAGTTTAGGTGCCCCATCCTTGCATGCCACATCAATGTTGCATTGCTCCCTTGTGCCATGAGACACCTTGGTTGCACTACCTTAAGATCAATGGTGTACAACCGGTTCACTCCCCGTTTCACCATTGCCACAGGGGTTCCATCTTTATCCCAGATCTTGACATAACCATTCACCATCAAGATTCGGTGTCCCTCCTCCTCAAGCTGTCCAAGACTGATGATGTTTGCCTTGAGCTGAGGAATAAGGTAGAGCCCAGAAAACTCCTTTCGACCACCTCTCTTACCTTGGAACACCACAGTTCCTTGGCCATCAATCTCTGTCAATGAGCCATCTCCCAAACGCACAGTACCATGCACCGTGTTATCAAGTTTTGTGATCACATCCCGTTTCCCGATCATGTGATTTGTTGCACCGGAGTCCAGGATCCACCGGGTACTGCCTCCTCCCTCCAAGTCTCCTACTTGAACGTGTAACATGTAATTGTTGAGGCATACCTCCTCCAGGGACATTTCTTGATCAGCCTTGGTGTTGGCACACGCCACCAAGAGGCTGGATTCAAACTCATGATCAACTTGAGCTGTGTTCACCTCTTCATCCTTCTTTTTCTTCCTGCATTCTCTAGCCCAATGACCTTTCTTACCACAGTAGTGGCACTAATCTTTGGCCACTCCACGGCCTGAGTTTCCACCACCACGGTTACCTCGACCACGGCCACGTCCTCGACCATGATCTTTCCTTGGTGCAAATGAGTCTTTGTGCCGTTCGTGTCCAGTTCCCCCGGACATCTTGAGACGTGTCGACAACCTTGCAAGCAACTCTTCTTCACTCAGATGCAACTTCTCATGTGTGTTGCCCTCCCAAGTGCTTGCACCAAGCCTTTCTTCTGCAGCTTTGAGTCTACCAATCAACTCATCAACGGACATATCACTTAAGTCAAGCAATGTCTCGATGGAGGCCGCAATCTGCTCAAACTTTTGTGGTACCGCCTGAAGTAACTTCCGGACAATCTCCTCCTCTGAACGTTCACTCCCAAGTGCCGCAAGTTGAGATGTGATACGGCTCATACGCACACCAAACTCATCAACCGTTTCACCATCGTGGAATCTGAGTGCGTCAAATTCCCGACCCAATGTGCTTGCCATGGCCTTGCGCACACGTTCGGCTCCAACGTTGCGCAACTTGATCGCATCCCATGCAATCTTAGCCGACTCCTTCCCGGCAATGATCCCTATCATTTCTGGTGGCACAGCCTTGGTGAGAGCCTCCAAAGCCATCCGATCTTCAATGTAATCATCGGTGACAAGGCTCACAGCAGTCCACAAGCCTCTCGCTTGCAACATCACCCGCATAAGTGCCGACCAATCATGATAGTTAGTCTTTGTGAGCATCGGATACGTACCACCACTGCTGACTTCCTTCGTGATGCGTTGAATCACCAATGCCCCTGATCCTCCTCCTGCCCTGCTGGTGCCTCCCGGCGGTGTGACGTCTCTCCATGAACGTCGGGCTGGCGATGAAGATCTCCTCCGCGACATCAGCGCCCACTCAATGGCCGTGTCACGGTTCCAGGCAAAGTAATCGGCTCTGATGCCAATTGTTTGGTGTTTTCCTCACAGAACTCTCACTGATTTGTGATGCAAATCGTGTTGGAAGTCTAGAGGTGTGGTGTAGATCCAAACACAAGTGGAGAACCGAATGAAGATTGGCTCGGATGAGTTGTGGCGGCGCTCAACAAACACCAGCGCGTTCCCCTCCTTTTATTAGCCGGAAGCCACAAGTTTTCAACAACCTCAGCCCGGGTTTTACACCATACAAATTTGAAAAGCATGCAACACATGCATGTGCCATGCACGTATGGCCCAAACCCACCGGGATGTTTGAAACATAACAAAAACACCCTCACACACACTAGGACTCGGTGCAACACATGTGACTCAGGACACACCCCTGGTTCTTGTCATGTGTGCTTTATTTCCTTGAAACATAAGGAAACTAAACTCTGATTAAACCTCCAGAAGTACTCAACAATTCTCTTCCGACCGCGCCGCCTCCCGACTCGCCGTCACCATCGCCGGTATTCGCCGCCCCATCTTCGGTCGCCGCTTCCCGAGGTACGTCCTCCTCCCCGCCGCCGCTCTCCCCGCCGCCCCTCTCCGCTGCCGCTCCGCTGGCTGCCCCCGCCACCGCGCTGCCGGCCGCCCCCGCCGCCCGTAGTCGCACCGCCCCCCCTCCCGCCCCGACCTCCGCCGCCGCGCCGCCCCCGCCACCCCGCGCCGCCCGGGCCTCCCTCGCGCCCCGTCCTTTGTGATAATAAATCTTGTGCTCCACGGTCAGTTAGTGAGTTGGTTTAGTTTGTTTTGTGTGTTTCTATGAATTTCTTGTTTGTTGAACTTAGTTTACCTGGTTTTTTATTTCTGTTGTAAGTAGTGGGTGCATGACCAAGAGACATGCAAATAGTGGAGTTCTCCATGCCGAGAGAATAGCTCCTGTGGACTCAGCTTTCAGTCTTTATATTCAGTCAATATACAGAAAACAGCATTCAGTTAAGCACTGCACAAAAACTCCTCCCATTTTCTTGTACTTTGTTCAAGTGTGCGTGTGTGCAGAGGAGCTCGCCGGCAGTCTAGAGAAGGCTGTTTCTCGGGCGTGATCTGACAAGTGGCATCAGAGCCGGTTCAGAATCCGGCAGTGGAGTCGGTCGCGGCGCGGTACAGGCGGTGGAATCGTGATCGCGCGGTTGAGTTTGCCATATTATCTGGAAAGGGAGTGCATCTCAACGGTGGCAAGGAGGAGTCGAGCGGCGGCGTCATTCAGCGGTTAATCCGGGAGGTTGGAGGAGCTAGTACCTATCCCATGCTCACGAAGACAAATTACTCTGACTGGGCTTTACTTATGAAGGTGAAGCTCAAAGCCAGAGGGCTGTGGTCGGCGGTGGATCTGGATGGAGTTGATCCTCAGGAGGACATGATGGCTCTCGATGTTCTCTCGAGCGCAGTACCGGCAGATATGGTTGCGACCGTGGCGAGCAAGAACACGGCGAAAGAGGCGTGGGACACCATCAAGACACTGTGTGTTGGGGATGCCCGTGTCCGTTCCTCCACGGCACATACACTGCTCCTACAGTTAGAGTCAGCTTCATTCAGGAAAGGGGAGAGCATCAAAGATTATTCGATGCGATTGAGTGGCATGGTGCAGCATATTGCAACACTCGGTGGGATGGTGGAAGAGGCCAAGGTGGTGGGGAAGTTTCTGCGTAGCGTTCCGAGTTGGCAACAATCCGGTGGAGTTGGGGGAAGAGGAGGATGACCAGGACTTGGGTATGCCAGTGACACAAGGATCGATGTTGCAGCATTACAATCCTATGTTTGACCCAGAGGCAGAGGAAAATCTGGATGCCGAATGTGACAGGGCGACACTGCGGTTTGCCCAATGGGGGAGCTAATTGGTCCAGCAGTTCCTCCTGGACGGGTCGAGCACGAGCTGGCTGACAGTGAAGGCAACCGCCTGTACGCTGTGAGTGGAGAGGAACCTACCTCGGTGACCCAAGCGGCACAGGAGGCACCATGGCGCAAAGCAATGAAAGAAGAGTTGAGGGCCATTGAAGAAAACCACACCTGGACACTCACTGAGATCCCACCAGGACGGCGTGCAATCGGACTCAAGTGGGTATTCAAGGTCAACAAAAATGAGAAGGTGTTGCGATGCGCCACAAGGCACGTCTCATTGCAAAAGGGTATGCACAATGTCACGGCATCGACTACAACGAGGTATTTGCTCCGGTGGCGCGTATGGAGGCGGTGAGGCTACTGTTGGCTCTTGCTGCTCGGGAAGGGTGGAAGGTACACCATATGGATGTGAAGACGGCCTTTTTGAATGGAGATCTTTAAGAGGAGGTGTACGTGGAGCAGCCTCCAGGTTTTGTACGGGAAGGAGAAGAGTATAAGGTATTGAAACTTAACAAAGCTCTTTATGGTTTACATCAAGCTCCTCGTGCATGGAATTAAAAATTGGATGAAAAATTAAGTGCAACGGGTTTTGTTAAGTGCAAATCTGGTAATGCCATCTATGGGAGGGGACCTAAAGGTGATAGACTGCTAGTAGGTGTATATGTTGATGATCTTGTTATCACAGGAAGCAACAATAGCAGTATTGGAAGGTTGAAATTACAGATGGCTGTGGTGTTTAAAATGAGTGATCTAGGGTTGCTTACATATTATCTTGGGATAGAAGTGAAACAGGACCAAAAGGGGTTTAGTTTTTCTCAGAGTTGTTATGCAAACAAGCTTCTGGAGAGGACTGGGTTAGCTGGGTGCAATCCCCCAGCACGGCGCTCGATCTCTGGCCGCATCTGCCCCTCACCAAAACCACCACCCCCTAGCGCGGCGAGCTTGATTTCTGCCCCGCAGCACGGATCCGGCGACGCTCGACCTCCCCCCCGCGCCGCCCCCGTTTCTGTTGTTAGTGCAGAGGAAACTCCATATTAAACTTGTTAGTTGACCGATCTCATTTTGTTCCATGATTGAATTCCATCTGTTGCTTATGTTGCTTATGTTTAGATGATATTTTTGTTTACATGATTATGTTGCTTTTATTATATCGTTTAGGTTAATTGCTTATGTTTTGGAGTGATTACTTAATATATGTAAGTAAACGGGTTTTGGGCCTGCCTGGCACGGCACGATCTGACCCAACACGGCACGACACGTATTAAATGTGTCCGTGCCGTATAGACAGTTGTAGTCGTAATGTATGCGTCGAGACGGCACGGAAGCGGACGACGATGGCATGGACATCAATCACCCGCGCTTGGGTGTACGGTGGAAGCGACTTTTGCTGGTTCAGCTAGCGAAGCTCTATTCCAAGTGTGGAGCCACGGATGACTCTACTCCAAGTCCTGCAATGGAGGCTCTACTCCATTCCTGCCGCGGATGACTCTACGCCGGAGTCGGCATTATACCAACTCTATGCCTTCCGTTATTTCCTCGAGTCCCTCTATCTCGTTGTTTTCTCTCTCATAAATAATTTAAGAATGAAAATGAGTAACGTAACCTATAGAAATGCGTCACCCGTTTCAGAACGGCACGTCTCACATGCGATACGCATGTGAGACGTGCAGGTTCGGAATCGTCCCTTTTTGGACAGCCCAGGAGTGACGGAGAGGATGTGGCTTGTGACGAGACGTGGGTCTGGATCTGGACGAGATTTCGACGGCATAACTCTGATGTTTTCTGCTGCACCATTTTCAGGCGTGCAGTTGGAGAACAGAGGGGTTATGCTGTCGAAACTTTGTCTGGATTCGGACCACGCGTTTCGTCATAAGCATGCCCCGCTCAGTCACTCTTGGGTGAGTTTAGGACCTATATGACTAGTTGTAGGGACGTGACATAACATAAAAATAAAACTAATAATGATTTGTCTGCTTTGAAGGTATACCCTGAAACATGGCTGGAGCCCGCAGTTGGATGTATACTGGTTGGAAAAGGGATGGCAGTCACTCAGATGAGTGGTTCACCAAGACGGGTGATTTCATACAACGAGTTTTTTCTGAGTCACAGTACAGTAAGGTGTGGTGCCCATGTATGAAATGTCTGGGTGCAAAGTGTTGGGACAAAGTGAATTGGATGTCTAAGCAGCAACCTACGAGCAAGCAAATACAAGCAATGCGACAATATGGAGTAAATGGAGGACCTAACTTCCATACCTGGTTTCAAAATCATGTAATGTTTTACTTGTCTTGTTCTTATTAGTAATTATGTTCATAGCACAAAATAGTCTTCTTACTTCATATGTTGGACAGTGCAAGACACAAGCCAGTGTCCATGAAGATTTGCGACAACTGTCCAACGGATCCATTAAAGTTAAACTCTTTGGTCGATATGATGTCAATGGGTTCCGATTTTGTTCAACTACATTTGAAGCTCAACGTCCTCTAAGGGCAACATCTAACACCGGAGTTGTGACGAGGGCCGCTGATGTCAAAGGACGTGAAACTAATTACTATGGGATCATAAACAAAATCCAAGAATTCAGTTTTGCCAGGAGTAAAGACCTTAAAGTAGTCTTCTTTGACTGCGATTGGTTTGATCATAACAATGGAACTCGACAAAACCAATTTGGCATGGTAGAAGTTAAACACAAGGACCAGCTACGAGGCTACGACACCTTCGTCCTTGCACACCAAGTCGAGAAAGTGTATTATCTACAATATCCATGCGAAAAGATTAGTGCTTGGTGGGTTGTACACAAGGTGAATCATCGTGAGCGGTTATATAGACCAGACAATGCTGGGTACCTTGATGAGGCTGGTGTTGTTTACCAAGAAGAAAAGTTGCCAGACTCTTTTGTCATTGAGCCTTGTCTACGACTTTATGACTTAGATGGATATGTAGAAGATGTACAGACTCATAATGTGCAAAAATGAAAACGGCGAACAACCATGATAAAAGATCGATGGTCCGGTTTAAGGAGTAGAGTACATGTTCGTGATACTGATGAATTTTGAAATTGAGTACAAGTAATGTTTCCTTCATTTCTTCTTTTTATCTTCTATATTTTCCTTTAAATCCATTAGCAAATTTTCTTTTCATCAGGATGTCGTCGAGAAGTAACGACGGGGGACGAGGGGCTTTCTGCCCCCTAGACTAGACTCCTTCTTCCAGGGCTGTCAGTCTAGCGAAGGTAGACTATCACAATTGTTGGGCCTCGACAGAGGCCAGGGGTCACGACAGCGGTCACGACAGGTAAAGAACATTTTATTACATAAATTATATAAGTAATTATTAAATCTATATTATGAATCTTCAAAATTGTCAGGACGACTATACGTCTGAGGATACAGAGGTTAGGGGTCCTCTTCAGGCACCGCAGGTTTCAGAGCCTGCTGTGGGGCCTTCTTCGGAGCCTTCTACAGAGCCTGATGTGGAGCCGGCTCCACAGCGGCGTTATAGGAAGAGCCACTACGTGGCTCCTCCTCCGATTCCTGCATGGCAAAAAGATTGGGTTGTTATTAGTCTGGTTGACGATAGGTAAGTAAATCTCTAACAATTCAATTTAGATATTTTTACACTTATAAATGTCCTAATTGAGAAACATGTATCAGGTCTTGGGCCGATGACTCGTTCACGGGTCAGGTACGCCACCTCCAGGTCAACGCTATCCTGAGCCAGCTCATCCGTTGTCAATACCCCAGTCTAGTGAATGGACGAACTTCTACGTCTTGGGACGATTACGCTACGGCCCAGGACATTACCTACGGCAACCACCGGGAGCATGTGTGGCATGAATTCATGGTAAGTATGAATAATTTTTTAAATGCGAACCTATCATATGTTAAATACATTTACTTGTATATTTCTTCTTCTAGAAATATTACCATTTAGAGGACGAGGTCCAGCTGGATCACGCTCGTCTGGTCTTCAACAACAACGCCAGGAAGCTCCTGACATAGACAATATCGACGGCTCGCATTTAGGCTACGAATGCGTACTTTATGTTGCATCTGGACAAGGGTGAGCCGGGGCAGTTCAGGGATGTGGCCGACAAGTATTTGATGGAGGTGTAGTACGCAGAGATAAAATGTTTATTTTACTTTGCTTCATTATCCCATTTTGATCAATTTTTTATCCAATAACAAATGTGTGCAGGTCAGCGTACTGTAGCTTGAATCCTGTCCGAACGCGTACAGTTCTCTGTGTGATCGTTGGGCAAGCCGGGGCTTCCAAGGCGTGTCTATGATCTGACGAAAGAGTAGAGGGACAGACGGGAAACACCGTCTTGGTGGGGATGGCTACATACATCTCGCTAAACAGATGGTAAGTGATACTCAAATCTTATTTTAGTTAATTTCTGGAGCTATCATTGTGCTAACATGTATCGATAGGAGCGCGAGATCAGTTAGGAGACGACTGCTATCCAGGTGTGGAGGAGGGGCCACATGGGAAGCGACCCGTTACAGCCTAATCAGTTGTCTTCTCAGATGGCGACGGAAACATTGGTGAGTTCTTTTGTTAACTTAGTTGGATTCTCTTTAATACTTCTGATGACTTTATTTTTCTGTATTTCCAGGAAAAGTATGGGGAGGAGGTGCGGAGGCTTCGAGGTGAAGATTACGATTGGCAGAACATGCCGATCGTACCTGAAGCCGCGTATGCAAGCGGTGGCGGTAAACCTCACGACCGGTGAGTTCTGTTATTTTTAATTTTATGTCATGGACTTCAAGACACGAAACTTTAATACTCTTACTTCGTTGTGTAGGTTGGCCATCTTCGATGGAGTAGTCGACTTGAGTGAGGCACGGTCTTCCTCGAGGGCCTCTTCATCCCATGGTGGGTCCAGCAGGCGTATGAGCCGAGATCTGGAGCTTCAGAGTGTCCAGGGGGAGCTCCAGAAGACGCAGGAAGCGCGGCTGACGAACGAGAGGCAGGCAGCGGAGCACATGGATAGGCATCAACACTCGTATGCTACAGTTGCAAGCTGCCATGCAGGTAAGTTCGGACCGTTGTACTCAAAATTTCTAATATATGAATGACATGTATAATATTTTGCTTCATATTTGCAGGCTATGGCTGCATGATAGCAGGCTCTTTCCCCAGTGGGTGCCGCCACCGATACAGCTGCCACAGGTGCCACAGGGGCTGATGACAGGAGCACAGGTACAAAATTGCTCATAATAGCTGAAACTAGTTAAACTTGCTCAAATGTAGTTGAATTTGCTAGTTAAACATGCTCAAACTTAGTAAAATAATGGTAAAACTTACTCGACCATAGCAAAACTAGTTGAACTTCCTCAAACATACACAAAACTAGTCGATCTTGCTCAAACTTTGTTAAATATGAGCAAACTTACTCGAACATAGTCAAAACAAGTTTAAACTTGCTCAAACATAAACAATACTAGTCGATGCTTCTCAAACTTAGTAAAATATGAGCAAACTTACTCAAATATAGCCAAATCTAGCTAACTTGCTCAATTCTAACTTGTAAGGAGTTTATTTAGTCAAATATACATTTTAAACTTCTAATTTGTCTAACTTTACATGCATATCACAGTAATCGGCGACGCAGGCTCAACAAACTCCATCACCCCAGCATCTGGCGTTTGGACGACACCGCGAGGATGACTTCCCGGACTCCGGTGGCAGCGGTCGCTGTAGCGTTGGGTAGTGGCGTGCGTATAGTGTTTTGGTGCCTGGAATATATTTGTTTTCATGCCTGTGTGATCTGGCTATCGAGCCAGGGCTAGCCTCGAAGCCAGGGTAGCCTTTTCTATTTTTTTTTAAAAAACTGCAATTGTTATTTTGACGACAGTTTCTGGTACTTAGCCGTCGTCAATAAGCCATAATAATTGACGACGGCCGACCTAGCCGTCGTCAATAAGCCACAATAATAGACGACGGTACAGCTAGCCGTCGTCTATAAGCTTCTTTATTGATGACGTTGTGAGGGCCCGGACACCCGCTCACGGGGCCGTGCCGCTTGCCAGAGGACCATGTCAGGTGGTGCCGTGCGATGCGGCACCCAACAGCATAAGGGTCGAGGACAACATCATATTACACAAAGCTTTGCGGAAGCATAAAAAGAGTATATTACAAATACTTATCTCAAAATAATGCTACAGCGGAAGACTACAACTCTCACGACTCATTTCTAACTTAGCATCAAAGAAACAGTCCAGCCCACGGACATTTCTTACTAGCAACATGAAGAACAAACCGCAGTGGCGAAGATGCTCTTGAGTAACCACTCGGAGGTTTCCGAGTCTCATCGGCATCTCTTCTCATAAGCCTACAGTCAATACCTGCAAAACAACTCGGATAGCATCCATGAGCATAACGCTCAACAAGACTTAACCGTCAACCTAGCCATGAAACTCTACATGAGGTTATGAACATAAAGTGGGATGGCATAAAGCATAATAAACTCGCCTAAAAGTGTATCCTTGCTTTCAGGTATTATTTGCAGCAATTTAAAGTAACCTTAGGCACGCCACATCGGGAGTCCACAATCAAACAAGAAACAATTTCCCCCGATGTAATTTGCTCACGGTGGAAATGAATCGAGTTGGCTCTGACTATACATGAAAGATCCATCACAAAGCTAGTATGAAACTTCAAACCATAATGATTAGTTGCTTTCTCATGCAAGTTCTTACTACGTCACGACTGAGAGAACAAGTATGCTCAGTCCTTTTCCATGAGCGACGGTAATTCAAATCAATAACACCCGGACTACACGACTCAAACGCCCGTACTCGACGTTGCCTACAACAACCATCACTGGCGTCGTACGTGGCAGCCTTTCCTCCGTTTGACCTACGTTGAATCGATCAAATCGCCTTCACAGAGGATCAAATCGATCAGAATTGAGCCACACCGGTCTACACGGTTATCAGCACGCCTTCACAGAGGATCCAAACCACAACAGATCTGTTGTTTAAATTTTTCAGCCGCTGACAGCCAGGGCCCGCCCCTTCTCCTTCCTCCCGCCGCCTCCTTCGCGCGCGCGCCGCCCCCCCCCCCTCGCCGGAGCGAACTGGTGCTCGCTGGACCAGAGTTTCCAGCCGCCGCCCGGGCTGAGGCTCGCCGCTAGGGGGTTTTGGACGTCGAGAAACATGATGGTGGGGTGTGCTCGGGCTGCCGATGGCCGGAACTAGCTCGGCGACGTGCGGCGGCCTCGGGAAGCATTCAGCGTCGTCAGCTGACCTTCCTAGACCGCCAAACACTCGACCAACCCATGCTAAAGCACCCTGGATGCTTAGGGAAGACTGACATGGCATCAAACTAGCTCAGAAATGGCCGCAAGTGGGTTGTCATCGTGCGCCCGATCGGCTCCGCCGGCTTGAGTTAGGTCGCGGCACATGAAGTTGTTCACAGGCAAAGGAGGCCAGAGCTTGCTAGATTTTGGGTCAGGGAAGTGAGCAACGGGTGCGCCGTGCTGTTTTGAAGCTCGGAGGGAAGTCGCACGTGGGTTTTCACCGGTTTCCGCTCAAAGCCGAGGCAGCGGTGGTGTGAGGAAGGCTCTGTACGGTTGTTGTTCGTGAGGAGGTAGCAAATCACGACTGGCTCGGCTGTGGAGAGGAGGATCACGCCGAAGGGAAAGAAACCACACACACGGTGCCGGCGCTTGAGAGAAGCAGGAGGTGGCTCGGCGGCTGCTCCCTCGGTGGCATCCGGTTGCAGCTCAGTCGGTTGAGTAAGAAACAGAGACCCAATTACTTTGTGTGCAAGTCATTGTGTACCAATGACAGGTGGGTCCCACCAATTTCCTCCCCTAAAGATCTACTCAGGTACATCTCCTCAATTCAAAACCTCTGAATTTCACAAGTGGGCTAGAATTTGAATTCTCTGAATTCAATTTAAATTTGACTTGCAAATCGAATTCAGTTTGGATTTGGATTTGCTTATCTTAAATTCCTTTTTAGCCCACTCTAAATTCACAAGTTGTCATCCAACTTTTTCCTCAAATTCAGAATTATAAGGCTGCAAGAGTATTCAAAGGTTTGGCCACAATTTGTGTGAACTTTGAATTTGAAATCTGATTTTTAAACTTCATGCAAATAAATGTTTAAGTCTATATTGGTTCAATACATTCAAATGAAAATGTGAGCCTCTTTTTGGATGAACATCCATGTAGCACTTTGCATGAAGAAAAGTTTTAGCATGTTCCATTTTTCATGAATTTGCCACACATATGAATTCAAAACTCGGTTTTCTTCATATTCATTTTTGGGACTTTTACATTCCTCGCCCCTTAAAAGAATCTCGTCCCGAGATTACAAAAGAAGAATGACACGGGAGAGGAAATTACAAACTGTACAAAGATAAAAGTTCCGGATGGTTGCTGCGGAGGTAATATTCACTTTCCCACGTCACCTCTTCCTCGGAATGATTACTCCACAGTACCTTGTAAAATTTTATCGTCCGGCTCTGGATTACCTGGGTCTTTTCATCGACAACATGAACCGGTCGCTCGGTGTAGGTAAGGTCCGGTTTCAACTCATCGATTTCTTCGGTGGAACAACAGCGGTGAATTTGAGGCACTTCCGCACCTGTGACACATGAAACATGTCATGAACACCCGCAAGACTTGCCGGTAATTCCAGCCAGTAGGCTACGGGTCCACACTTCTCTGTGATAGCAAAAGGACCTATAAAACAGGGAGCGAGTTTCCCATTTACACCGAACCGGTGAATTCCCTTCATCGGAGATACACAAAGGTAAACGTGCTCTCCGACGTCAAACTTCAATGGCCTACGCCTTTGATCAGCGTAGCTCTTCTGTCGGGATTGTGCAGCCTTCAAATTTTCTTGTATCAACCGAACTTGGTCTTCGGCTTCGTTCACAAGATCAACCCTGAACAGTACACTTTCGCGGGACTGAATGTAGCCTAGAGGGGGGGTGAATAGACTTTTCATGCTTTGTTAATCCCTGAAACACTTAGTTGATTTATCAAATACTGTGAAATCGGACTAGTCCGGTAGAGTGCGGACTAGTCTGTTTTCTACTCAGAGAAAAATCGGACTAGTCCGGTACTGTGCGGACTAGTCCGGTATGCGTGGACTAGAGAGATCAAGATTGATAAATATTTTCACTTCTAGTACCCTATGCAGCTGAAATTAATTGATAACCTAGATGTATTACAACAGTGAAACAATGAATGACAGAGATCAACTTTGATTTCAATGCTTCAACGTGAATTTCACAAGATTAATTAAACACTAGAATATGATGAATAATAAATGAATACGAGTAGGAGACAAGATTTTATCCCGAGGTTTGATTCCACGAAGGAAATCTACGTCCCCGTTGAGGAGTCCACTAAGGACCGGGTCTTCGCCAACCCTACCCTCGTCGAATCACCATGGAGGCCGATTCTCTTTCACTAATCACAAAGGGCAAATAAATCGTTCAAGTGGCCTTCTCACAAGTTGAGGGCTCTCCAAGAATTACAATGAATGAACATAGCCAAACACACTCAAAAGATGAACAATAAACGAACAAGAGTGTGCGAGACATCAAACCCAAGAGCTCAAGATGTGAAAAACAAGTCTCTCCTTTGATCAATTGCTAATCCCCAAAGATTTGATCCTTTTTGGGTTAGAATGTGTGGAGAGATGTGAATTTTGGGCTATTGGAAGTTCTGACGGCGCTGGGGGTCAAAAAATTATGGTGGTATGGCCGTACACCTCTTTTTATAATAGGGTTTCCGATGGTTACGTTAGGGTTTGCGATGTCCGGACTAGTACATGGTAGACTCCGGACTAGTCCGGTGTGCGGCGTGTGAAAAACCCAAGTTTTGTGAGATACTGGACTAGTCTGTAAGAGTGCGGACTAGTCCGTTGTCTATCCAGAGACAAAATCGGACTAGTCCGGTCCATATTGGACTAGTCCGTTTTCTAGTCAGAAAGAAAATCGGACTAGTCCGATTGATGTCGGACTAGTCCACACATGCTGATTTTTGTGCAGTTAGTGTGATTTCTTTCACTTGAGATCTTGGGGTGTGTTTCTCCAACACACTCTATACTAAGTAATCTAATCTTTTCAGTTCCTGAGCTCTTATCAATTTGGATCCTCCTTCTCCATTCTTTTTGTACTTTCTTCCTAATTTCTTTAAGAACCTGCGCTCATCTCAACAATTTTGTTAGGGTCTCATTTGTTTGTCATAAATCAACCAAAACCCACAAGGGATGCCTAGATGCACTTTCAATCTCCCTCTTTTTGGTGATTGATGACAACCAATTGAGATCACACAAATATAATAAGAAAAATTCAGATTTCATAAAGTGTGCACATATGAGTTTTGAGCAAAATAGGCAATGTAGACATAAGACATATGTGCACTCTTTATGGTGGGGTGCAAAACTACATGTGTGAGCAATAATTTTGATGTGAATATCATAATGAGCATAATCATAAAATCATCAAGAGTCTCAAGCCTACATAGCAATTTCAAACATGCATCATTAATAAAAATCATAACATAGTCATCATTTCACATTACATGTCCAAAAGCATAATGATAGTATAAGTCTTACAAAAGTTCATTTCTTAAACTAGGACATAAAAAGAAGAGCCTATGACCTAAGACTCCCCCTCAATCTCTCCCCCTTTGGCATCAAGGCACCAAAAAGAAGGAGAGGAGGGATCTCATCATCAGGCTGAGGAGGAGAAGGACCACTCGTCGTGCCAAAGTAGGCATGCTCTGATGGAGAGAGAGGAGGAAGCTCTGTGAAGTCAGATGCAGAGTCCTCTGAGATTACTTGAGATCCAATGGACTCAATCTCCAGTTTTTGGCATATTTCTTTGACATTGGCCTTCATGTATCTCATTTGGAGGTACACCGAACTATATTTCTTGCCTTGTTCATCTTATAAAGCTTCACCTCAGTTCTGCGGCAAGAACTAAAAATAGCAGCCAAATACTTCATAATTCCACTAGAGGACCCTTTGTGTGGAGAGGCCCTAGTCCAGGAGAGCTCTCTCTGGATGTTCTTCACGTGAACCAGGTGAGGGAGCAGCTGGGAGAGAGGCTTGAGGAGGCTTCTGAGGCCTTAGAGCAGTGTGCTCCACATCCTTCACAAACTCAATTTCAATCATGAACATCAAGTATGGCGCATAGCCACAGGAACGGTTTGGTGTGCAGTATATGTTCACCATGTCATTCCAAATGTAATCGAAGATATGAAATCTTCTCCTCCTGCTGATTACTTTCATTAAGGTTCTCAAGTAACCTTGGACACTCACGGCATCTCCATCCTTTGGAGCAATGGTCTTCTGTAGCACTCTGTTGAGAACAATGAAGAAGGGCTTCATGTTCTTGGTTGAGGGAGTATTGAATGGGAGCCGATTATCATAGAGGAATTCCATCTTGTCCTTCTCCACAACTCCAAGATTGTGAATCACAATCTCATCATTGCCGGTGTCCTCAAGGTGCAGCAGTCTGGCAAACTCAGTATAAGAAATTGTGTACTTGAATCCATGTGTCATCTAAGTCACTTTGTCTTCTCCATCGTGGGCAAAGTGGCAAGTTGCACAGAACTGGGCAATGATCTCATCATTCCAGTTGTATCTGAAGGAGAGCAAGTCTTTGAGACCGTGTCTCTCTGCAGCCTACATAACCTCCTCAAAGCCTTCACAACTCTTCCTTTCAAAATATGTCCAGTCAATCCATTGGCTGTGGACCACTAGGTCTTCATTTGGAGGTACACCGAACTATAGTAGTCCAAGTGAAAGTTGCTCCAAAATCTCTTGTCAGCTGCCCTTTTGGCAGTGCTATAGGCATCAACCTTTCTCAGGTTCCATGCCACATCACTCCCCATGCCATTTAACTTCTCCTCCGAGGGATCCCTATTTCCCTGGCTTGGAGTTGTCATCTTAAGGGGACCAATCGGGCCGGAAGCAAGCACCTTTCCCTTTCCCTTGGTTTGGCATTGAGCCACCGAGCTAGAATCAGCCATATTTGCTCTTGAAGCTGGTCTCTTGATTGTAACCTTTCGGTGAATCCTAGGTGGGGTCAGCGAAGGCTCGGCAACACGATCTTGTCTCCTTTGGAGCGAGACTTCGAAAGATGAGACATCACATCTTGATCTTGATCCATCTCGGCTTCAAAGTCGGAGAGATTTTCATTCGATCCCGGCATGATTTCGGACAAGTAAGATATAAAGGATATGAATAATCAAGGATAACAAGGGATTTCATTGAATTAACATAAGCTAACATTCTGATCAGGGCTTATCGGACTACTCCGGTGTTCAGGGTCAGACTAGTACGGAGTACCGGACTTGTCCGCCCTAATAACGGACTAGTCCGTTATGAGGCTTCTCAAGCCCTAACTTGTCAAAATTTGATGTTATTCAATGCAAATATGATCTAGGGTACATTGAATACATCAATAGAGCATGTATTGACTGGAGGAGCTAAGCTAATTGAGCAAAAACAAAGAAAATAGAAGGTTCTAGGGTTTGGAGAGAAGTTTACCAAATCCTTCGATTCGAGACATTGAAGGAGTTCTTGATGCGGACTAGTCCATGGTCTTTGATCCCTTTGCAGTGGAGATCAATTCCCACGGATATTTGGGTGGTTTTAATGGAGAAATCTCAAATTCGCCTTGGGAGCACTTGAATGAGGAGAGAGAGTGTGGGAGGTGTTGTGAGGAAGAAGGGGATTAGGTCTGAGCCGGCCCTAGGGTTATGGAGTCGAAATATTGTACTAGTCTCTGGTTGTCCGGACTAGTCCAGACTAGCGGACCAATTGCGGACTAGTCCAGGGTGACCACGGACTAGTCCGTGGTCCCTTGTACAGAAATGTACAAAACATACAACAGTTAAGCTATGATCATAATTCATCAAGATCAAGTAACTAACATAGTTTTTAGGAGAAAAATAGATAGAAATGATTTTTCAACACAATCAGCATTATTTTAAGGATGGCAAGTGCGGACTAGTATGCATATTTTCAAGCCACGTTTCGAGCATCAAAGATATTTAGTTCATTTTGGAGCTCACAAAAGCATTTTTCATCAAGTGGCTTGGTAAAGATATCGGCTAGCTGTTTTTCAGTGTTGACATGGGAAATGGCTATGTCTCCTTTCATTGAGTGATCTCTCAAAAAATGAAGACTGATATCTATGTGTTTGGTTCTAGAGTGCTCAACAGGGTTACTGGCAATTTTAATTGCACTCTCATTGTCACAAAGGAGTGGAATACGGCTCATATTGTAACCGTAATCCCTTAGAGTTTGTCGCATCCAAAGGAGTTGTGCACGACAACTCCCGACTGCAACATACTCCGCTTCGGCCGTGGATAAGGCAATTGAATTTTGTTTCTTGGAGGACCAAGAAACTAAGGATCTACCTAGGAATTGGCAAGTACCGGAAGTACTTTTTCTATCTACCTTGCATCCGGCATAATCTGCATCGGAGTATCCAATGAGATTGAATTTTGAACCTTTGGGATACCAAAGGCCTAGTTGGGTGTATGAACTAAATATCTCATGATCCTCTTAACGGATGTCAAATGACATTCCTTAGGAATGGCTTGAAACCTTGCACACAAACATACACTCAACATGATATCAGGCCTAGATGCACATAAATAAAGTAAGGAGCCAATCATGGAACGATATACCTTTTGATCCACATTTGGTCCGTCCTCATTGAGATCCAAGTGTCCATTTGTCGCCGTGGGAGTCTTTATGGGCTTTGCTTTGTCCATTCCAAACCTCTTGAGAATGTCTTGAGTGTACTTTGTTTGGCTTATGAACGTCCCATTCTTTTGTTGCTTCACTTGGAATCCCAAAAAGTACCTCAACTCTCCCATCATGGACATCTTGAATCTATCTGTCATAATCTTACTAAATTCTTGACAAAAGGATTTGTTAGTTGAACCAAATATAATGTCGTCAACATAGATTTGGCAAATGAAGAGATCATCATCAAAGTGTTTAGTGAACAAGGTGTAATCATCTTTTCCAATCTTGAAGTCATTTTCAATCAAAAAATCTCTAACGCACTCATACCAAGCTCTAAGAGCTTGTTTGAGGCCATAGAGAGCCTTACGCAGTTTGAACACATAGTCGGGGTGCTCTTGATCTTCAAAACCGGGTGGTTGCTCCACGTACACCTCCTCCTTGATCGATCCTTTGAGAAAGGCACTTTTTACGTCCATTTGATAAAGCTTGAAATCATGGTGAGTAGCATATGCAAGTAATATACGAATCGATTCATACCTAGCAACAGAAGAAAAAGTCTCATCAAAATCCAAACCTTCGACTTGTGAGTACCCTTTTGCCACAAGTCGTGCCTTGTTCCTTTTTACCACTCCATGTTCGTCTTGCTTGTTGCGGAAGACCCATTTAGTGCCGACGACGTTGGACTTGGGTCTTTCAACAAGCTCCCACACTTTGTTCCTTTTGAAGTTGTTCAATTCTTCTTGCATCGCCATCACCCAATCTAGATCTTTTAATGCATCCTCAACCTTGTATGGTTCCAAAGAACATACAAAAGAATAGTGTTCACAAAAATTAGCTATGCGAGATCGAGTTATTACTCCCTTTTGGATGTCACCGATTATGTTGTCGACGGGGTGATCTCTTTGGATGCTTTGGTGTACTCTTGGATGTGGCACTTGTGGTCTTGAATCTTCACTATCATCTTCTTCTCCCCCTAGATAGTTGCCCTCATTTTTTTATCTTCTTGATTTTCTTGAGGTTGATCTTGTATGGAAGCTCCCCCTTGATCATTTTCCTCCACCTGTGGTTCATTTTCTTCATTCGCATTTGAAGGTGGCACTTGTGGTTGAACATCGCCCAATGCCATTCTTATCAATGCTTGACATGGAGCTTCTTCTTGATTTAGCACACATTGATCAATTTGCTCTTCTTGAGAGCCGTTAGTTTCATCAAACACTACGTCACGTGCTACTTCAACAAGTCCGGAGGTTTTGTTGAAGACACGATAAGCATAGGAGTTCGAATCATAGCCAAGTAAGAAACCTTCATTGGACTTCGAAGGAAACTTCGAAGCCCTTGGATTCTTGTTTAAAATATAACATTTTGAACCAAAAACTCGAAAATATGAAATATTCGGCTTGTTACCCGTGAGTAGTTCATATGAAGTTTTCTTGGGCAACCGATGAAGATATAGTCGGTTTATGGCGTGAAAAGCGGTGTTAATCGCTTCAGCCCAAAACCTGTCCGAAGTATTGTATTCATCGAGCATTGTCCTCGTCATCTCAATCAGAGTTCTGTTCTTCCTTTCGGCTACTCCGTTTTGTTGAGGAGTATATGGTGCTGAAAATTCGTGCTTTATCCCTTCTTCGTCTAGATACTCCTCAACTTGGGTGTTCTTGAATTTTGTCCCTTTGTCACTTCGTATGTTCTTGATCTTCAATGAGAATTCATTTTGGGCACGCTTGATGAACTTCTTGAGGGTCCCTTGAGTTTCTGTCTTATCATGCAAAAATAAAACCCACGTGAAGCGTGAAATATCATCAACAATGACTAGACCCTATTTATTACCGCCGATGCTTATGTAAGCAATTGGACCAAATAGATCCATGTGGAGGAGCTCAAGCGGTCTTGTTGTAGTCATGACATTCTTCACAGGATGGGGTGCTCCTACTTGCTTCCCTACTTGGCAGGCTCTACATGGTCTGTCTTTCTCAAAAACAACATCCTTTAAACCTCGGATGTGATTGCCTTTGAGGAGTTTTTGAAAATTCCTCATACCAACATGTGCTAGTCGTCTATGCCACAGCCAACCCATGTTGGTCGCTGCAATCAAGCATGTGTCAACTTCGGCTTTATCTTTCTTGAAGTCAACTAGATAATGTTTTCCCTTCAACACACCCTTGAATGCAATTGAGTTATCACTCCTTCTAAAGACAGTCACACCCTCATTAGTGAATAAGCAATTATAACCCTTGTCACATAATTGAGATATGGACAAAAGGTTATAATCCAAGGAGTCAACGTGTAAAACATGAGAGAGAGTATGTTGTGATTAAATTGCAATTTTACCGGTACCAAGCACTTTTCCTTGACTATTGTCACCAAAGTAAATGCATTCGCTGGGTTCTTCATTTTCTTCGTATTCCATGAACATTCTTCTTTCTCCGATCATGTGATTCGTGCATCCACTATCTAGCACCCATTTTGCTCCATCGAATGAATAAGTCTTTCTTTTACCTTCCGTTGCCATTAGACAAGTGTTGTCAGTGCCCTTCCATGCTCCTATGGTTGGGAAGAGAGTGGATTTCTTGGTAGTCTTCTTTATGGCTATGGTGGCCATCTCCTCTTCTTCTTCAGATGAGGATTCATCATTGGAGTCCCACTCCTTCCCTAGATGCGCTTGGTCATATTGCTTCTTCTTCTTGAACATTTTCTTTGGTTGAGTCTTGTTGTCTTTAGTCTTCTTCTTGTTTTCTTCATATGGACAATCTACTATGAAGTGATCGTATTCAACGCAGTTATAGCACGCCCGTCTCATCTTGGGTCTTTGTTTGTCCCTTTGTCTTACTTCGTTTGAGCTGCTACCCTTTCTTCTTCTCATCATTTTCTTGAACTTCTTCATGAACAAGATCATGTCTTCTTCATCGATATCACTACTTTCATTATCTCTGTCGTCTTCTCCATGAGCTTCTCGGGCTTCTTTTGATACGGGTTTACAGGTTGACTTCAAAGCAACTCCTTTCTTCTTTGCCGAGGTGAGATCGACAATTTCCTTGACATGCTTGGCTTGCTTCTCCATCATTTCAAAGTTGATGATCTTGCCAAGAAGTTCATCTGGGGACATTTTCCGGTACCCGTGGATTTCTCTAATCATAGAGCAAAGAGTCACGTTGCGAGGCATGGATGCTCTGAGAATCAACTTCACGACCTCATGATCATTCCACTTTTTGCTGCCATAAGCTCGGACTTTGTTGATAAGATTCTTCAGTCGATTGTACATATCTTGTGGCGATTCATCTTCTTCTATCGCGAATCTTCCCAATTTACCTTCAATGCTTTGTTAATCCCTGAAACACTTAGTTGATTTATCAAATACAGGAAATCAGACTAGTCCGGTAGAGTGCGGACTAGTCCGTTTTCTACTCAGAGAAAAATTGGACTAGTACGGTACTGTGCGGACTAGTCCGGTATGCGTGGACTAGAGAGATCAAGATTGATCAATATTTTCACTTCTAGTACCCTATGCACTGGAAATTAATTGATAACCTAGATGTATTACAACAGTGAAACAATGAATGAAAGAGATCTACTTTGATTTCAATGGTTCAACGTGAATTTCACAAGATTAATTAAACACTAGAATATGATGAACAATAAATGAACACGAGTAGTAGACAAGATTTATCCCGAGATTCGATTCCACGAAGGAAATCTACGTCCCCATTGAGGAGTCCACTAAGGACCGGGTCTTCACCAACCCTACCCTCGTCGAATCGCCACGGAGGCCGATTCTCTTCCACTAATCACAAAGGGCAAATAAATCATTCAAGGGGCCTTCTCACAAGTTTAGGGATCCCCAAGAATTACAATGAATGAACACAGCCAAACACACTCAAAAGATGAACAATAAATGAACAAGAGTGTGCGAGACATCAAACCCAAGAGCTCAAGATGTGAAAAACAAGTCTCTCCTTTGATCAATTACTAATCCCCAAAGATTTTATCCTTTTTGGGTTAGAATGTGTGGAGAGATGTGAATTTTGGGCTCTTGGGAGGTGTGACAGCGCAGGGGGTCGAAAAGTTATGGTGGTATGGCCATACACCTCTTTTTATAATAGGGTTTCCGATTGTTACGTTAGGGTTTGCGATGTCCGGACTAGTACGTGGTAGACTCTGGACTAGTCCGGTGTGCGGCGTGTGAAAAACCCAAGCATTGTGAGATACCGGACTAGTCCGTAGAGCGCGGACTAGTCCGTTGTCTATCCAGAGACAAAATAGGATTAGTCAGGTCCATATCGGACTAGTTCGTTTTCTAGTCAGAAAGAAAATCGGACTAGTCCGGTTGATATCGGACTAGTCCGCACACGCTGATTTTTGTGCAGTTAGTGTGATTTCTTTCACTTGAGCTCTTGGGGTGTGTTTCTCCAACACACTCTATACTAAGTAATCCAATCTTTTCAGCTCCTGAGCTCTTATCAATTTGGATCCTCCTTCTCCTTTCTTTTTGCGCTTTCTTCCTAATTTCTTCAAGAACCTGCGCTCATCTCAACAATTTTGTTAGGGTCTTATTTGTTTGTCATAAATCAATCAAAACTCACAAGGGATTCCTAGATGCACTTTCAGGGACTCACACTAATTCAGTGGTGTGCGACACTTCCAGCCATAGGGAGCTTCATACGGTGCCATTTTAATACTCGCTTGATACCCGTTGTTGTATGAAAACTCCACCAACGGTAAGTGATCATCCCATCTCTTACCCTGGTGGATGGCACACGCTCTCAACATATCTTCTAGCACTTGGTTCATACTCTCCGTTTGTCTGTCAGTTTGAGGGTGATATGCGGAGCTTCTAATCAGCTTGGTGCCCAACGAGGCGTGCAGCTGCTCCCAAAAACGAGCAACAAACAGCACACCCCGATCTGAAATGATAGTCTTTGGAACACCATGCGAGCATATAATTCTTGAGATGTACATCTCTGCATATTGCTTGGCCCGATAATGAGTGTTCACCGGTATGAAATGAGCTGATTTCGTCAACCGGTTGACGATCACCCATATCGAGTCATGCTTCCAGGATGTGTGCGGTAATCCGACGATGAAATCCATACTCACATCCTCCCATCTCCATGCCGGTATTTTCAGTGGTTGTAGTGGTCCGGCTTTCCGCATATGATCAGCCTGCTCTACGCGTATCACACTCGGATACGTATTTAGCAATTTCCCGCTTCATCCTCATCCACCAAAATTTCTGTTTCAAATCTTGGTACATCTTGTTACTGCCGGGATGAATGTAAAACTTCGACAGGTGGGCTTCATCCAAGATCTTTTTCCAGAGCTTCATATTACACGGTACCACTATACGGTTGTTAAACCATAGCGTACCATTTTCATCCTTCCGGAAACATTTCACCTCTCTGTTGTCTAGTCTTCTCTGTATATGAGACATACCCCTGTCTCTTTTTTGAGCCTCAAAATTCTCTTCACAGATTGTTGGAATGAGAGCAATATTATAAAGCGCTCCATACCGAATGACACGGATACTTGGTTCTTCATCTTCCAACTCAGCATCCACCAAGTTGTGAACGTGGGCTTTCCGACTAAGCACGTCGGCAAACATGTTTTCTTTTCCCTTATGGTAGTGGATCTCGATTTCATAATCTTTTATGAACTCCAACCATCTCCGTTGTCTCATATTCAGCTCCTTTTGCATGAAGATATACTTCAAGCTTTTATGGTCGGTGTAGAGGTGGACAAGATTACCAACTAAATAATGCATCTACATCTTTAATGCCAACACCACAGCAGCAAGCTCGAGATTGTGAGTTGGATAATGGTGCTCGTGGTTTCACAGTTGACGAGACCCATAGGCGACTACACGCCCTTCTTGCATCAGAACGCAGCCGAGACCGATGATGCATCACAATAGATATCAAATGGCTTCCTCGTGTCCGGCTGAGCAAGAACTGGAGCTGTTGTGAGATGTTTCACCAGAGTTTTGAGTGCGGCTTCACATGCTGCATTCCACACGTATTTAGTTCCCTTCTTCAGCAGCTCCGTCATTGGTTTAGCAATTTTTGAGAAGCTCGGAATGAACCTCCGATAATACCCCGCTAAACCTAGGAAACTTCGGACCTCGTGGACAGATTTGGGAGATTCCCAGCACTTGTTCAATTTTGCTAGGGTCCATGGCAATGCCCTCTGCTGAAATAATATGGCCTAGAAAAGGCACTTGATCAATCCATAACTCGCACTTACTGAACTTGGCATATAATTTGTGCTCCCTCAACCGTTGTAGCACGTTACGCAAATGTTCAGCGTGCTCTTCTTCAGATTTGGAGTAAACCAATATGTCGTCGATGAATACCACGACGAACTTGTCTAACTCCGGCATGAACACAGAATTCATCAAGTACATGAAGTGTGCCGGAGCGTTGGTTAACCCAATAACTTGACGAGGTACTCATAGAGTTCATATCTCGTCGAGAAAGCTGTCTTCGGTATGTCCTCTGGTCGGATCTTGATTTGATGATATCCAGACTGAAGATCCATCTTCGAGAATACCTTTGAACTCACGAGTTGATCGAATAAGATGTCGATGCGGGGCAAGGGATACTTGTTCTTTATAGTGACAGCATTTAACGGACGATAATCAACACATAGTTGCAGTGTTTCGTCCTTCTTCTTAACGAACAGCGCAGAGCAACCCCAAAGTGAAGAACTTGGTCGTATGAAACCCTTGCTCATGAGTTCATTTAGTTGCTCCTTCAACTCCGCCAGCTCGTTAGGTGCCATCTTGTAAGGCCTTCGTGAGATAGGTGTTGTTTCCGGCGCCAGTTCAATCTTGAACTCGACATCCCGTTCGGGTGGCATGCCCGGTAAATCATCGGTAAACACGTCAGATTAATCACGTACCACCGGAATATCTTAAGGTTTAAGCACTTCCATGTGGTAGGCCTCTGCCATATCTAAGTCTTCGCTGTCTAAAAACAGCGTGTGCTGTCCGTGAATCGGCGAGTCAATCTGGACAGTCCTGTTACCAATGTTGAGAACGGCACCGTGGTAGTTTAACCAATACATCCCCAATATTATGTCTATCTTCTGCCCATCCAACATAATCAGCGATGTTGGGTATATTTTTCCTCCCAAACACAAAGTTTCTCGGGACACAATCTGAGTAGCAGAGATATTTCCTCCCGGTGAACGTATAAGATAACTCGTTGCGGGGAGTATTGGTGGATAATTTGTGCTGATCCATGCATGTTTTGATGATAGAATTGTGGGTTGCAACGGAATAAAAAAGTATGAGCATGGGTACGTCATTCAGAGTGAACATGCCCGCTAACACCGGTGCTCCCTCCGGGACATCCTCAATAGCAAGATGTTGCACACTCCCGGATTGCAATGCTGCTATATTGACTTGAGCATGTGGTGGCATACCACCTGATAATGATGGTTGACCGCTGTTCAACAACTTCTCCCGGCATTCTTGCCTAAAATGCCAAAAATGGTGGCAATAAGAACACGGATGTTTCCCCGGTTTTTCATTGACGTGCGGTTGAGAAGTTGATGTACTTGGCTGCAGCAATGCTGCACCAGAAATCAATCATTGCTGCGGCAATGGTGTTGCTTCAAGACATGATTCTTGAGCAGGAAATCTGGGATATGTTGATCTTACTAGTGGCTGTCATATTTCATCGGATGGTGTGTGATACACCAAACCGTATTTATGAGGAACAACTGGTGTGTCTTCTTGCACATCATCCCGGTCCCTCTTCTCTGCTTGACACTCAAGTGTCGCATGTTCTTGCAACAGGGAAGCACTGATCAACTCGGTGTAATTGCCTTGATTGAACAAAGCCAGCCTATCTTTTAATATGGCACTGAGGCCATGGAAAAAGTAGTCTGTTTGACATAATCGGGGACATTCATGTCCCCCTGCTTCAAATTCCTGAAATCCTGCTGCTGGGCCTTGATAAAACCCATAGGAATGTGACGATCACGGAATGCTTCATGAAATTCCGTCAATTCCACTTGATGGGTTTCCGAAATGGTGGCGAGATAAGCGAACCACCAATTTCCGGCGGCTCCATGGAGCTGTTGAGCTGCAAATAAAGTCTTCTGATACTAATCGCACTCAAACACTCCAAACTTGGAATCCATCACCCGAAGCCACTGATCAGTTTCGACTGGTTCATTAGCTTCCATGAAAATTGGCGGTTGTGTTGCCAAGAAGTCCAATTAGGCGTTCTGAGGTGGAACGACCTGTTGTGTACATTGGAGTATGCCTTGTTGTACCAAGGCTTGGAGTAGTCTTGTGTTCTCCTGATTCGACTCAACCATCTGAGCCATGACATCCGCCCATACCGTTGATGGCGGTGCCTGTGGTGGAGTCGAGTCATCGCCGTCTCGGCGAGAACCCTCAGCCCTTCTCCGAGAGCGAATATGCACCATACTGCAAAAAGACAATTTTTAGGGGAGTCAAAACTTGATCTTTGCAGTATGTGAATGTATGTAGAACATGAACATGCTAAAACTTTATGAAAGCATAACAAAAATTCATGTTTACACATCTTCCTAAAGCCAACATAATCAGTCCCCTAGTCTGTTCACAACAGACCTCTCTGCACTTGACCCAAATTTTGATCCGATTACTAGTATTTTCATAACTCAAGTTGAATAACAAAGTTAAAGTTAACTTCAGTATATTTTCAACGAGTATTCATATGCCTCTGGATCATCTCTGGATCAAAAGTTATGATTGCTCAAAGTTGACAGAATTTCTGGATAAAATTTGCCAGCATCTCCTCTGAATGTGGCTGTTTTTATCTCAGTTGTACATAACAATAGATTAAAATTCTGAACAAACTATGAACTACAAAATTGTTGAAAATTTCATAACCTTTCCAACGGTTTATCATATGACCCATACGGCTTTTCCTACAGAAATTTATGGCTAATTTACAGAAACATCCAAAGAAGGTTGCAGCTGTTCTATTTTCTGAACAGTTTGCATTCAACTGGATATTCAACCAATTTGGCTGTTATTTTGCTCTGGAGGTCTACAGAGAAGTTGTAGAGCACTTAAAAACCTTTCCGTAACTGTATCATACACCTCTATTGGGTCAAGCTACTCAGAGTTATGCTCTGTCAAAATCCAGCAAAAATTTCTGCCAGAACAGAGCACTCTGTTTTTAGATCAAATGAAGCCTAGCAAGTCCCTTCTTTGAAGCTAGTTCAAATGAAGAGCACAGTAACTAATATGTGCTTTCCAACATCCATTTTTAGTTTGAAAGTTAGTTGTGCCGCCCGGTGATCGCAGTGGGTGGTGCCGTGCGATGCGGCACCCAACAGCATGCACGAAAAGAGACTCAAGAACATATGAACCCATTTTGTTACTTAAGATAAGATCTTTTACAACATATTGTACACACGCAGCGGAAATTAAAACTAAACTGGACAACTGCTCACTCTCGACCCTAACTACGCCGAAAAAAAGTCATTCAGCCTGTGAACGCTTCCTACTAGCTTCACTAAAGAAAGGCAGCAGCTAGGTTTCCGATGAGTGGAATGAACCGTGCGGTTCGTCGTCTCACCGAATAACCCTCTGCATAGCAGGCATCCTGCTACCTGCAAAAACAACTCAGAAGCAACCGTGAGCACTAAGGCTCAGCAAGTCTTAACCGTCAAACCTAAACATGTAACTCTACATGCAGGGGTAGTAAGACAGTAGGAACATGAATTTGCAATATGAAGCTTGACTAAACTTGATCCTTATATTCAGATTCTTATAGCCTTTATTTTAGTGGTACTCATACCTCACAACACCGGAAGTCCACAATCAAAAAGAAACGCTTATCCCGATGTTGCTAGCCTAAGGTAGAATAGAAATTTAGTTGACTCTATATCTACTTCAGTCAAGGTTCCAATACAATGATTAATCCATAAACAGCATGTTAAGAAACTTAGTTCCTCTTCTTACTATGTCACGGCGCAGTGGGCAAGTATGCTCAATCCTCTTCCGTGAGCGACGGTGATTCGATTCAATAACAACCTGGAATACACAACACATGCACCCGCCTCGAAAGACTCTCTCAGGAGCTCTTTCTTACGTTGTATGCAGCAACCTTTCACACGACACCCCGACATAGAAAAACATTTCACGCCGAGCAGGATAGTCCTCTATGCGGACACGTCGAAGTTGCCCGCTAAAGGATTTACACCTCCCGCCTTCTCAACGCCATTCTGACGTGAAGGATGAGTTTCTATATCACGGTCCATCAAGTTACATCGGTTTCATAGGTCCCATACCCCACTATATATCCGGTACAGCTCAATCTAGTCCAGCAAGGCCGCATACATACGGTCCTTAAACGATACGGACGGGGCTACAACCAACCTCGACATTTGCCTTAACCTCCCGGTCCAGGCCAAATGTGGTCTGATGCATTGTCACACCCATCGCAGGTCGAGACCAACTTTGAGCGCTCCATCAGGAACATCCCTGTCCCCATCTCATTTTCATGAGGGTGCTCTTATCATCAACCTCTCGCTAGTAACTTCATTACTCGACCTTTCTCGCAAGTAGCTTTTTACTACTCGACTTCTACCGAGCTAGCTACAACATTAGCCTAGCATCTACTACGAGGCAAAACCTACACTAAACCTTCTACTCAGGGATGTAATATCCATGCAAGTCGGTTTCAATCATCCTAGACATAATGCACAATATCAAGTATAATAACCATGAGGTGAAGTAAAGCAAAATTTAAAACGGTAACGATATGCAAACCTGGGCTTGCCTTGCTCAACGGTTTTGTTAGAAGCTAGGAGTTATAAATCCTCTTGAGAATCCTCCCAAACTTGTCACGAGATGGAGATCCTCGCTGTGGAGTTGAGTCCTTGTTGAACGTCGACGTCACATGAGCTATTATATTGCAATGCACATATATTTCAAAAGCAATTTAGAAACTGTTTCAAAACTGTTGTTCAAGTTAACTAACACATAAGAATGAAAAACAACAGCATGGTTTCTGTTGTTGTATCTAAACCTTAGAGATGATGAAAGCTAGGTGAAAAGGGATACTAGTAATCACCATGTGATTAAGTCCATTATATGAACACTTAAACCTAAAAGATGGTAGCTCAAGTTCCAAAGGTCCAATGAAGCTGAAAATTTAACCACAGCCTCTATGAAAGGTATTTAGGCAGTGTACAAAATTGAGCTCATGAAATGGCTCAAGGTGATCACAATAATTCCATATGTGATTTTCACCAATCTGCCTTTACCCCCTAGGTATTAAGCTTTCCTATGCTGCAGAGTAGACTTTTTGTGAAGTACAAAATTTCTTGAGTCCTTAGGAATTGGTTTTACCATTTTTGGAGTTTCCTACATGGAGCTACGAATTTTACAAAGAATGGGGAAAAGCTGAATATGTCTCTGTTCATTTTTCCCATTTTTCAGAGACATAAGGAATAAACACATCATTTGACCAAGAAAAGGGGTCCAATGCCTCTGAGATTCTTACTGGAGTTCAACGAATTTTGGGAGAATGTCCTGTCCAAATTTGGGAATCTTCCAATAAACAGAACTCCTGTATAAATTCCTACAAGATTTTCTTTAAATGACTTAATGAGCCAAATCCATGTATTTTCATAAACATTGGGCTGCACCCCTGGATAGTACTCTCTGAGAGGAATCCAACAAAATTTGTTTCACAATTTTTGGATACTCCTACACAAAGTTACGGCTCTCCAAAGTTTGAACTCAAATGGAAAAATCTCAAAATGTTTAAAACCTGCACGTGGGTCCCACCTGTCATCCCTAACCTTCAACCTCGCGCCAAACAGGGCAGTGGCGGCGCCCTCCGGCGAGATTCGCCGGAAAGGCCCTTCCCGGCCACCTCCCGACCCCCTGCTGGCCCCCCCCCCCCCATTTTCCACCACGCTGAACATGTTGGTGAGGTCGCCGGTGGCCGGAGCTCACTGGAAAACAGTGCGCACCGATGACAGCTGTATGGGCCTAAGTTTTTGGCACATACTCAAGGTGCTCATTACACCACACACACACTTCATTTGAAGAAAGTTGATGAACACATTTGAAGAGCAAGTAACCACCATCAACATGATCATTAGAGAACAAACTCACACAATGCAAAAGTGGCATTTCCCACATGCATCATCTAGGTGCTGGACATATGGAAAACTCCTACACCTTGCTAGGAATGTCCATGCCAAGTTTCACCCAAATTCAAAACCTTTTTGAAGTACTTTTGGGTATAGCTAGAAAGAGGGTGGTTTGAACTCAAATTCAAATTCAAACTGTTTTCATCCCATGAATTCAAAAGTGGGAGGCATATTCTTATCAGCACGTTTTTGTGAGCTCACACACCAATTTTCACTCCATTTGGAGTTGATATTGACATGAGCTAATTCTAGCAAATTCAAACTCTATTTGAATTTCAAACTGCACATGTGCTGAAATTTAGTCAAACACAAACCCAACTTGAATTCTAACCAATTCAAATGGCTCAGGGGTAGATAATTCAAATCACCATGGGTATAAGGGGGATTACTGTTTGCAACAGTGAGAGGGAGTTAAGTTCAGGGGTTAAAAAGGAAGTGGGACCCACATGTCAGCCACAGAAGAAATTTAACTGATTGAACCTTCAGTGCTCGGGTCCCTGAGCTGCCTCCGAAGGCGCCACCAAGGGGAGGCCTCTGTGCCACCAGCCGCTTTCCGCTCTCGGCCGCTGAACCGCCTCTCGGGGCCTTTATCTATGCGCCCGAGCGGTCGCTGGTGCTTCTCACCGCTGTCCCGTCGCATTCCCACCCAGAAAACTGAAAGCTCTCTCCGCTCGGTTGAACCCTCTGTCCCTCGTCGCCCGGCCAACCCAATCTGAGACCAGCACCAGGTGCTTCAAGCCATCCTTGATGCCCTCACTCCGGTTCCAGGCCCGGAGCAGTCCTCCCCTAGTTCCACCGCGACGATCTTTCCTTTGCCGGTTCAGCTCGAGCCGCCATCGTCGGAATGATCTGTCCGGCCACCACAGCCTGCCGTTCACCGAGCCGTGAACAGCAAAAAGGTTCGCCTTCAGTCCCTCTTTCATTACCACAAGCTCCGGCGGCATGACATAGACTGCTCACGCCGGAATTTCATGATTTCACGACGGTGTGCAAAAGGGGAGCCCAAACCGATCCATGAAATTCGTAGTCCACACTGCACCACTCATCCTCTCGTGGAGGGGATCACTTCTAGGTGCCCGTACGAGCCCATAGGAGCAGGAACAACGAAGAACCGTTGAGGGAAACCGCTGTTCTTCGAGTTTTAGAATAATTTCCGATTTCCGGCCTAGGTCGCACGGTGACAGCCCAACACAGCCCTTTCCGAGCTCCGTGGAGCTCATGTCGACCTTTCCTAGGGCCCACTGGTGCTCGACGACCTTTTGTTCGATCGGTTGAGGTGTTAGGAAGACCGGCCGACACGGCCGAAGTTCTTCCGAAGCTACCACTCGTCGCCGATCACGTGCCGGCCATTTTCATGACAAGCTGAGCCCAGAATCATGTTCCCCGAGTGGATTAAGGCAGGGGCGGCCGGAATCATGAAGTTTGGAGCACCACAGAGGCCGCCGGCGAGCTCTCCGGCGAGGTGTCGCGGCGGCAGAGCGCGGGAGGCGAGAGGAAGACGAAGGGGGTGGGTCCCGGCTGTCAGCGGCAGATATTTTAAAACCGGGATTCGCTGTGGCACGGATCGGGTGCGGCTGCGTGCGAAAGAATCTGTAGCCGCGTGTGTCGTCCGATGAGGAGCCGACACATAGCCCCGGGTCCCACGTGCAGTAATTTGAACTTTTCCTGATTTTCAGATTTCATTCAAACTTCAAATCCTCATAACTTTGGCTAGGAAACTCCAAATCGAGTGAACCAAATTTTATTGGATTCATCTCTTGGAGTACTTTCCAGAAAATCAAGTCTCACTTCATGAAAACCCCTATTTCTCCAGAATTAATTCTTCAAAGATCGAAATAGTTAGAATTTTAACTGGAGAACCCTTTAGAGGAAAATTCTGAAATTTTTCTGGGAGGTTCACCAAAATATCCCTGAGCTACCATAAAAATTTCAGATCCATTTGAGCTCATTTGATCCTCCTAATGGTGTGATTAATTAAACTGTTCCAGAGAAAATGGAAAATGTTCAGGAACATTTTCAGAATTTCTCTGAAATTGTTTAGCTCATATCTCTAACTTGGAACCTTCAAATTAAGTAAGACCAACACCATTAGAACCCTCTTAAAATCTAATTTTCAGAAAGTCATAGCTTGCTCCATGAAAATCCCTAGAACACCATAAGAGCTCCAGCTAAGGTCAAGTACATAATTATTTGTGGAGAGCTCAAATGAGCTTTGCTGCAACTAAAACTTGGCCAAGTCTCTGTTTAGGTTGTAAACAAACCACAGTAAAAAATTCAGACTCATTGGTTCTGTCTAGTAAGACTTATAAAGTTCACAAGTTTAAATTTAATTGAAATGCATTTAAATTAATACATGTACTTGTTATCTCATGTAGTCGCTAAGGTCGAGAAGGAACCCGAAGTCTTAGACTTCGTTACTCCGGAAGAGCAGCTAGCCTACGACCAAGAGCAGCAAGGCAAGCTCCGGTTTGCATTAACCTTTTTACAAATTTTTATTATTTTGAGAACTTACTTTGAGTACCATTACTTCTTGCATTAGAGTCTTGTTTGAAAACCCAAATGCATAGCCAAGAAAACCATGGGTTGGGATTAGGATTGAAAACCCTGTTAGCTACTGCAATGCTAAGATAGTGTAGGATTCGGTACAAGTCGAGTAGTTGGAACTACTCGCGAGGATAGGCTAGAGGCACTCGACTCGGGTAGAGATAGCACATGATACACATGGCAAGAAAAATGAGACCGAGCGTAGAGTAAGGGAAGCAGGACTTTGGGCCTGTGTGCTATAGCCCCGCTTGTGTCGATTGAGGACCGAGCCATGTGCGGGCCTGTTGAACAAGCTAGAACAGTACCGAAGACCTACCGGCTATATGGGAACCGGGAAACCGATGTAACTCGGGTAGCTGGGTATTGAGGCATTGCCTGTCGTTCAGAGAGTAGGTTGAGAGCTCGAGGTGTAAATTGGCTGGCGGCACTGAGATGTGCGTGCAGAGACCTCTTGCTCGGGATGATAGGACCGGTTCAATACTTGGCTTACGGACGTAAGGTGGTTGCGTACGACGTCCGTGATGGTTGCTGTAGGCAACATCGAGTACGGGCGTATGTGACGGGTTATTCAGGTAATCCTGCATGTGTAAATCAATTATAATTGCTGTCCCTCGTGGTCAGTGAGTACCACTTTTTCACTGTACCGTGACGTAGAAAGAACAGTGTAGTTACATGTTAAAATGTTGCTGATTGAAATATGGACTTTGATTGTTAATGATTTGCTTTAGTTTAGAGCTAATTAAAGTTCCTTTCAACTTCGGGCAAAGTACATGAGAGAAATGTGTTTCTTGTTTGATTGTGGTTCTCTCATGTGCCTTAGCATAAGGTTCTCCACAACCTGCTGCTAAAACTTGAAAGTAAGGTTCCACTAAGTAGGTGAGTCCTTTGCAACTTACTTCACCTCATGTACCTATCACACCTCATGTAGAAGTTTCATGTTTAGGATGGACGGGTCAGTCTTGCTGAGCCTTCGTGCTCACTGCTTGTGTTTGAAGCTTTGGCAAGGTTCTATGAGGAAGGGATTCCCGAGGAGGAGATGGAACCCCAGGAGGGGAACCCCATCGAGTGGGAGTCGTGCACGCCGCCGTGTTACTGTGTGTGCGTGCTAGCAAGGACACCTTCATGGGCTGAACGTGAACTTGATGCGTAATCTACGCCCGTGAGTGTAGACTGAACATATTTTGTTGTAAAAATGTTCATAAACCTATTTATGTAATAAAACATTGCTTCCGCTTTGTACCTTTGATGTGTGTTATTCGGTGCTGTGTAACGCAGCACCCCTCAGCGTGATCCTGGCTCGACAAGGCCGTGGGGTTGTGTCAACAGCAAGAACTAGGATTGCGGTGAGGTTGCGGCGGCTCGTTTCTTCACTAAATGATCGGGTTCTTGGCTCTAGAGCACCAGGGGATCGTGTAGAAGATCGACATGGGCTTTAAACGAGCCGGGGAGCGCTCCAAACCTATCGGCACCGTTCGCCCGGCGTGGTCCGGCAGTATTCTCTCGAATAGAACTCGGATTCCTTGCTCTACACTCAATTTCTCGGTCTAAAATCAATGGAGGAGGTGTGCTAGGTAGTTAAGATCCCGTGTGTGAAGTTTGAAACACAACCAACATGAATTGAGGACGAATTTTGCAATTCCTTATCTCGGGGTCAGATTGTGCTGCCCGGGAGAAAATCTTGAAATTCTCCCTCTGTGATCAATGGCTAGGGCTGAGCTTCAGATGTGAGAAACTAGGGTTGTAGGTGCACCGATGAGGTAGCATGCTTGGGCGTGATCACCCTTGGTTCGGGCTGCCCACGGGGACCAAGTTCGCTTTCTTCTGTATGCACTCGGGAGCAGCGGCAACTCTGCCGTTTCTAGGCGCAAGTGAGCTCGGGACAGCGGAGTAAAACTGCTAGCCGGCTAGAGCACGCTGGTGCGCTGCTATTTTCTGTGGGAAGCTCGAGCATCCGAGCTCCGGTAGTGGCTGTGTAATCGGGGAAAGAACAGAGCGGTCGGTGGTTTCTTCTCGGGAGCAAAACACACGGGAGCGAGGCAGCACGGGGAGGAAGCGAATAAGCTTTGTTTCACTCGCTTCGTGAAGGATTAGACCGAGCAAAATGCAGGAAGCAGGAGCTGGCGTCGGGAGTACGTCGGTAGGGGCTGCGCTCTCATCCGAAGAAAACTCAAAACAGAGGTGGTTTGCTTCGGGGTGTGTATGACATGTGGGCCACAGCACCCAAATATCTCCCCCTCCGTGCTTTGATTTTCCTGCACCGCCGTTGTCCAAACTCCGCCAAAATTGTACGGTAGACCAAACATGACGCGAGGAATTTGAATCTAAACTCAAATTTCAAAATTGAGGATGTTTGGTTCAGTTTTCGAATTCACATTTGAATTTGAACTCTCCCTCGAATATTCCTCGGAATAATTGGTATACGAGCTCCAAAACTATCCAAATTTGGATCCTGAGCTCATTGATACATGGGGAATGCATCGTTGAGTTCATTTTTATGCATGTGGGCAAACTGACATGAATTCTTTCAAAATAATTCAAATTGTGTTTAAACTTCCTCCACTCTACTCGTAGAGGAGGTGCATCTGATGTAGAGTTTTGAGAGTGAAATTATTTCCCCTAGGTTAACAGGTGTTGAGCATGGTCTAGAGAAATTTTTTAACTCCCTCACATGTCCATTTGTGTGTTCAGCTTTTTATGTGACACATCTGTAGTTGTATATCACCTTAACATTGTTTCATAAGTTGAAATCAAACTTTACAAAAGTTAGGGCTGTTACATTCCTCCCCCTTAAAAGAATTTTGTCCCGAGATTACAAAAAGAAAGAAGAAGGCAGAATGACTACTGGACATATGGTACAAACAAGTCGAGAAAATTTAAACGGAGAAAATCCTCGCTTTCCCACGTGGCTTCATCAGCAGTGTGGTTGCTCCACAAGACTTTGTAAAGTCGCAATGTCCGATTTCTTGTGGTGCGAGTCTTCTCATCGATAATCTGGATCGGATATTCCGAATAAGTGAGATCCGGTTGAAGATACTCAATGTTCTCCATATGAACTGTGGTTGGGTACTTAAGACATTTCCGCAGCTGAGAGACATGGAGAACATTGTGAATACCCAAAAGTGACGCCGGTAACTCCAGACAATAGGCCACGGGTCCGCATATTTCAACAACGGCAAACGGGCCGATGAATCGCGGAGCTAATTTTCCCTTCACTCCAAAACGAAGAACCCCTTTCGTCGGAGAGACACAAAGATACACATGGTCCCTGATATCAAAGTGGAGAGGTCGACGTCGTTTGTCTGCATAGCTCTTTTGCCGAGGTTGAGCAACCTTTAAGTTGGCTTGAATCACTCGCACTCGTTCCTCGGCTTCATTCACAAGATCAATACCGTAGACCACTCTCTCGCCGGACTCACACCAATTCAGTGGTGTGCGGCACTTTCGGCAATAAAGAGCTTCATACGGGGCCATCTTGATGCTGGATTGATAACCGTTATTATATGAGAATTCTGCTAACGGTAGATGGTCATCCCAATTCTTCCCATGATTGATGACAGATGCTCATAGCATATCCTCTAGAATCTGATTTACTCTCTCCGTTTGACCATCGTTTTGCGGATGATATGCAGAGCTCCGAATTAGCTTGGTTCCTAATGAAGCATGTAGTTGCTCCCAAAATCTGGATACGAATAACGCACCTCGGTTAGACACGATAGTGCCAGGAACCCCGTGTAAACACACGATTCTCGAGATGAACAGCTCTGCATACTTCTTTGCCACATATTTGATATGGACTGGAATAAAATGAGCTGTCTTGGTCAAACGATCGACGATTACCCAAATAGAATCATGCTTGTTGCTGGTCATGGATAAACCGACGATGAAGCCCATACTTATGTCTTCCTACTTCCATGCTGGAACCTTCAGCAGTTGAAGTGGTCCGCTTTCCTCATATGGTCGGCTTTAACCCGCCGACACGTATCACACTCGGAGACGTATTTTGCAATCTCTCTCTTCATCCGTGTCCACCAGAACTTAGATTTCAGGTCCTGGTACATCTTATTGCTTCCTGGATGAATAGAGTACTTGGATAAATGCGCTTCACCCAATATTTTTCTCTGCAATTTCATAGTCCGGGGTACAACTATGCGGTTGTTAAACCAGAGCGTACCCTCTTCATCCTTGCGGAACATCTTCAACTCACCGCTGTCCACCCGTCTACGGATATGCGACATACCCCTGTCTCTCTTCTGAGCCTCTACAATCTCATCTCGGATTGTAGGGATAAGAGCGAGGCTGAACAGCGATCCATAGGGAACTAAGCGCAGGCTTGGTTCTCCTCCTTCATGTGCAGCCATGGCTAAATGGTGAACGTGGGCCTTCGACTAAGTACGTCGGCAACCACATTTGCTTTACCCGGATGGTAATGAATTTCAAGTTCATAGTCCTTGATCAATTCAAGCCATCTTCGCTGCCTCATATTCAGTTCCTTCTGTGTGAAGATGTACTTCAAGCTTTTGTGGTCAGTGTAGAGATTTACTAGATTGCCTAGTAGATAATGTCTCCACATTTTCAATGCTAAGACCACTGCAACTAGTTCAAGATCGTGTGTTGGGTAATTTTGCTCATGACCCCTGAGTTGTCGGGATCCATACGTGACCACACGTCCTTCTTGCATCAACACACAACCCAAACCAATGCTGGATGCATCACAATAGACATCAAAAGGCTTCGTGGCTTCCGGCTGGGCTAAAACTAGAGCTGTAGTGAGATAATTCACTAAAGATTGAAAAGCTTGTTCACATGAATTGCTCCAATCATACTTGGTGCTTTTCTTCAACATCTCCTTCATAGGTTTAGCGATTTTGGAGAAGTTTGGAAAGAATCTCCGGTAATAACCCGATAAACCTAGGAAACTTCTCACTTCATGAACAGATGTTGGAGATTTCCAATTCAGCACTTGCTCGATTTTACTTGGCTCCACAGCGATGCTGTCACACCCAGTTTTTCCGAAGAACAACCGAGTGATCATTTTCTCATACATGTGATGACAAATAGTGAAGCATCATTTATTACAAGCCAGGTGTCGAATATAAATAAGTCTTACATAGCAAATGTCTCGATGGACAATAATAAGTTCATCACAAGTAAATAAACTAGCAGCGGAATATTATTCTTGAGGGCTCCGTCACAGGCGTTGCCCGGGGGTCTCCATGAACCTAGAAACCTTCTTCGGGTCCGAAGTCTTGGTCATTATACACCACCTCATTATCTTGACCTGAGCAGCAATATAAACCAACAAATATGCAAGGTTGAGTACCAATGGTACTCAGAAAGTGTGGGAAAATTATATCATGCATGGCTAGAACAAGGAGAGGTTGAACTCATGGTTAAAGCACTATGCAATTAATTCCTATCACCTTAGCTTTTTAAGCACCTACATTACTACATAGATGAAATGGTCCCAAGCTCCCATACCCTCATCATAATCAAATAACCATAACATCATTTCTGATGTTAAGCTCCCCGCTTAACATTCTCAACTTCAAAACCATCATTCCTCTAATCATGAACAAGTCCAAGCCGCTCTTAACCGTGAGCACGGCTGTCATGAAAGTTTTGACTCTGCAGAGTTTGTACCACTGTACCCACATGTAGTGATTTCATCCCCCGTTGCCAGGTGGACTAAAAGAACCTCCATTTTGCCAGTGGCTACGAACCACATTCACACTTCCCAGGTGTGTAGCCAGGAGATCACTACGAAGCCTTTACAAAGGGATTCCCGACGAGCGTGGGCCCACTGAGGTTTCACCCCTAACAGCATATAAGAGGCTCCAACCCCGCTGCAGTGGCCCCCTCTTGAGCCTTGCGGTTCATATGGTAGTCCAGCTGACACCTATTCCCCGCACCATCCAACACACCCATACTACGCCGGGGATACACCTAATTAATTGGCCAAGCTACCCCATCTCAGCATGTGGTTGGCACTGTAAAGCCAGGTTACATGCTCCATGAACCGGTCCTTAGGATCCAGGCAAGTACTAAACACAAACCCGAGTCTCGTGCACCCAGCACACAACCAAAACATCCAACTTGCCTTGATCCCTACCTCTACATAACTCACTATATCTCATTCAAGAGTATGGTAAAATAAACTGATGATCTCATATCCCAAATATCCCATTCTAAGCATGGCTAAGCATATGCATGTAAATAAATGACATAATAAATAAATCCCAACCCAAGCTACAAGGAAACAAGGTAATGCAATTCTAGGGAAACTTCCTAGCATGGGTTTCATATTTCAATTGACAATGCAAATAATTCTATCTACACATCCTAGTATAGGATCAAAGTGGTCAAGGACACTTGCCTCCTTCTTGCTGCTCTTGAAATGGGTAGTCCTGATCTTGGAAAGGAATAACTTGCTCTTGAGCAGGTTCTACATCACACCATCACACATAGCAAAAGAAAAACAACAATCCATAAGACATAGTTCACACTTCCACTTCATACAAACCACACATTCATATTTATGAAAGTCATTCACCATTATATGGGTTGTGGTTACTCCATGTGTGTTGATTTGTGGCTTGCATGCACTTTAGATCATATGTATATGATTCCTACTTTTGTGTTCACATTTATACTTACATGCTATATATATGAGTTTCCAATTTAAATAAACTCCTTATATTCAATTACTACACCTTTTCACTACCAAGTATGTATGAAAAGTATTTTTCTTCTCCATATGTGCCTTTAGAATTTCTACCAACCTTAAACTGAATTCTTTGGATTCTAGAAACTCCATTTATCATTTACTAGTTGCTATATTTTCAGATTTATTTTCTTATGCATAAATGTGTACTTTATTATGAAATTAGTAATGCAGATCATCTAAACAGAATAGTTTCTGGTCCTAAATAATTTAATAACATATTTTGACCTTTGCCTCTGATGTAAACTATTTCACAATTATTTTCCCTATTTTCTAAAACTATTCATTACTTAAAATGTGTCCCTAAATGTGAATAATAAATTAAACAGATTCAATTCAGCCCAAAATATGTTTTTATTTTACTCCAAAGTTTCCTAAACACTGAGAAAGTCTTTAATTAAATTTTGACAATATGTTTGTCCCACTTTTTAATTTTTAAACACTAGCCACATATTCAATTTCCTAAGTTAATTACTAAACAAAGCTAAAAAGGTAAACTCACCCCATTACAGGGTCTATAATATTATTTTCAGAATTTCCAGGGGTTGTCACACCCGGTTTTTCCGAAGAAACAACCAAGTGAATATCACATGTATGCCAGGATCATTTTCTCATACATGTGATGACAAATAGTGAAGCATCATTTATTACAAGCCAGGTGTCGAATATAAGTAAGTCTTACAAAGTAAATGTCTCGATGGACAATAATAAGTTCATCACAAGTAAATAAACTAGCAGCGGAATATTATTCTTTGGGGCTCCATCACAGGCGTTGCCCGGGGGTCTTCATGAACCTAAAAGCCTTCCTCGGGTCCAAAATCTTGGTCATTATACACCACCTCATTATCTTGACCTGAGCAGCAATATAAACCAACAAATATGCAAGGTTGAGTACCAATGGTACTCAGCAAGTGTGGGAAAATTATATCATGCATGGCTAGAACAAGGAGAGGTTGAACTCATGGTTAAAGCACTATGCAATTAATACCTATCACCTTAGCTTATTATGCACCTACATTACTACACAGGTGAAGTGATCCCAATCTCCCATCCCATCATCATAACCAAATAATCATAACATCATTACCAATGTTAAGCTCCCCGCTTAACTTCCAAAACCATCAATCCTCTAATCATGAATAAGTCCAGGCCGCTCTTAACCGTGAGCACGGCTGTCAAGACAGTTTTGACTCTGCAGAGTTTGTACCACTGTACCCACAAGTAGTGATTTCATCCCCCGTTGCCGGGTGGACTAAAAGAACCTCCATTATGCCAGTGGCTACGATCCACATTCACACTTCCCAGGTGTGTAGCCAGGAGATCACTACGAAGCCTTTACAAAGAGATTCCCGACGAGCGTGGGCCCACTGAGGTTTCACCCCTAACAGCATACAAGAGGCTCCAACCCCGCTGCAGTGGCCCCCTCTTGAGCCTTGCGGTTCATATGGTAGTCCAGCTGACACCTACTCCCCGCACCATCCAACACACCCATACTACGCCGGGGATACACCTAATTAATTGGCTAAGCTGCCCCATCTCAGCATGTGGTTGGCACTGTAAAGCCGGGTTACATGCTCCATGAACCGGTCCTTAGGATCCAGGCAAGTACTAAACACAAACCCAAGTCTCGTGCACCCAGCACACAACCAAAACATCCAACTTGCCTTGATCCCTACCTCTACATAACTCACAATGTCTCATTCAAGAGTATGGTAATATAAACTGATGATCTCATGTCCCAAATATCCCATTCTAAGCATGGCTAAGCATATGCATGTAAATAAATGACATGGTAAAATAAATCCCAACCCAAGCTACAAGGAAACAAGGTAATGCAAATCTAGGGAAACTTTCCTAGCATGGGTTTCATATTTCATTTGACAATGCAAATAATTCTATCTACATATCCTTGCAAAGGATCAAAGTGGTAGAGGACACTTGCCTCCTTCTTGCTGCTCTTGAAATGGGTAGTCCTGATCTTGGAAATGAATAACTTGTTCTTGAACAGGTTCTACTTCATACCATCACACATAGCAAAAGAAAAACAACAATCATAAGACATAGTTCACACCTCTACTTCATACAAACCACACATTCATATTTATGAAATTCATTCACTATTATATGTGTTGTGTTTCAGTTTTAAATAAATTCCTTACATTAAACTACCAAGTATGTATGGAAAGTATTTTTCTTCTCCATATGTGCCTTCACAACTTCTATCAACCCTAAACTGAACTTTTTTGGATTTTAGAAACTCCATTTATCATTTACTAGTTGCTATATTTTCAGATTTATATTCCTATACATAATTGTGTATTTTATTATTAAATTAGTAATACACATCACCTAAACAGAATAGGTTCTGGTCCTAAATAATTTAAAATCATATTTTGACCTTGGCTTCTGATGTAGACCATTTCATAATTATTTTCCCTATTTTTCTATAACTATTCTTTACTTAAAAATGTGTCCCTATACTAATAAATGTGAATAATAGATGAAACAGATTTATTTCAGCCCAAAAATATACTTTTATCTCACTCCAAAGTTTTCTAAGTACTGAGAAAGTTTTTAATTAATTTTGACAATTATGTTTGTCCCCCTTTTTAATTTTTCAACACTAGTTACATATTCAATTTTCTAAATTAAATACTAAACAGGGTTAAAATAATGAACTCACCCCATTACAGGGTCTATAATATTATTTTCATAATTTCCAGGGGTCTAGCTACACTTATCAGAGGTGTTTTTCCTAATTTCTATTAAGTCCAGGGGCTAAAACTGATTTTTAAATGAATTTACATGATTTTCTGGAGTTCCAGGGGCTAGATCTGAAGTTTCCGGGGCTAGCTCTCAATTCCAGAGAACCCTAGGGGGTAGCACGTAAGAACTCCAGTCTTTATAATGCGGGGCTGACGTGGACCGTCCGATTTTAAACCGACGGCTGAGATTATAACATCGAACCGGTACGCAGGGTTTTAAAGTCTACCGTGCGATTTAAAATAAACGGCGCACAAGCGGCCACGTCGCTCTGATCGAGCGCAGGCGGCGCTGCCGGCGGCGCACGGCGGCGGGAAGCGGCGATCTCGCCGGAAAGTTTCGGATCCTCGAGAATTCCGCCTAGAACTGTGATCTTATGGCCTAGATCGGTAGAGGGGAGGTCAGGGATCTCACCTCGGGGGTTTTCTCGAGCTCGGGGATCCTGGAAAGTGATCGGCGGCGAGGTCCGAGGCAAAACCACAGCGAAGCTCGTCGGCGCTACGTTTACACCGTAACTCTCCGAGTTTTCTGCACCTGCAAAGTTCCCCGGAGGCGGTGGATCAAGACCAGCGAGTTAGATCAGAGTTTCCGAGCTTAGATCGGCCAGAATTCACCGGCGAAGTCTCGGTGCTCACCGGAGTAAAAATTGGCGATCGCGAGGGAAAAACTGATCGGATCGGGGGTTTTTATAGCCGGGGGAGGGCGGTGGGTCTGTTGTGATCGAGTTGGAGTCCTCTGGGACCAGAATTCGGGCTGCGGGACGGGTTTTCCGATCGGTTAAGATCGCGCGCTCTCGGGGAAAAGTCCGGGGTCGCGGGGTTAGGGATGACAGGCGGGTCCCACCCGTCGGTGAGAGGCAGCGCGGCGCGCGCGGGGGCGGGCTGGCGCGGGAGTAGCTGGGCCGGCTGGCGGGTTTCGGCCCACTGGCCAGTTTTTTCCCGTTTTCTTTTTTTCTTTTTTCCATTTCTTTTCTGTTTTGAGTATAATTTGAATTCCAGTTTGAATTTGAATTTTTGCAAAACATGCAACACGTCCAAAAATTTTTAAATTCCCCTCTGAACATAGTTTTGGGTTTTGAATCAAAATTTGGGGTGTTACAGCTCTACCCCCCTTAAAAGAAATCTCGTCCTCGAGATTGGTGTTTCTAAGAAAACAATTCCGGAAATTGTGCCTTAAGCTCATCTTCCCGTTCCCAGGTGGCTTCCTCTTCTGAGTGATGCTTCCACTGCACCTTGCACATCCGGATTCTTTTATTTCTGGTGAGGCGTTCCATCGTCTCCAAAATCTTGTATGGTTGCTCGGCATAAGACAAATCTTCAGCTACATCCACTTCATTCATGGGTAACACCTCCTCAGGCGTCCTCAGGCATTTCTTGAGTTGTGACACATGGAACACATCGTGCACGTCCGATAGATGAACCGGTAACTCTAGTTGGTACGCCACTTCGCCTTTTCTTTCCAAAACTTGAAAGGGTACGATGTATCGAGGTGACAACTTCCCTTTTACCTTGAACCGACGAAGTCCTCTGATAGGGGACACCTTGAGATAAACATAGTCTCCCACGTTGAAAACGAGCTCTCTTCTTCGTACATCAGCATAACTCTTCTGGCGTGTTTGTGCTATCCTCAAGTTGTTGCGAATCTCCCTCACCTTTGCCTCGGCTTCTTGTAGCACTTCTGGACCAAACACTTTACTTTCTCCGGTTTGGTTCCAAAATAGGGGAGTTCTGCACTTCCTTCCATACAAAGCTTCAAACGGTGACATCTTCATTTTAGCTGTTGTTATAGGAAAACTCCGCATACGGTAAGTTCTTGTCCCAACTCCTATTGTTTTTGAGTGCACATGCCCTTAACATATCTTCAAGGATCTGATTGGTTCTCTCCGTCTGCCCGTCAGTTTGGGGATGATAGGCATAGCTGAAGTTCAGATGGGTTCCCATGGTTTCATGCAGCTTTTGCCAAAACCTCAAGGTGAACTGTGTCCCTCGGTCCGACACTATCTTCTTTGGCACTCCATGGTAACACACAATCCTTGACATGTACAATTCTGCCAATTTGGATCTGCTGTAGCTTTCTTTCACAGGAATGAAATGAGCTACCTTGGTTAGCCTATCAATGATGACCCATATTGAATCATACCCTGATTGGGTCCTAGGCAATCCCACGACGAAATCCATGTTGATTTCTTCCCATTTCCATTCAGGCACTTTGAGTGGTTGCAATAATCCCGCGGGTCGTTGATGTTCTGCTTTCACCAACTGACATGTGTCACATAGGGCAACATGTTCCGCGACATCTCGCTTCATGCCATACCACCAATACCTGCTCTTGAGGTCCTGGTACATCTTCGTACTCCCAGGATGAATGGAATAGTCAGAATCATGAGCCTCCTTTAAAATCAATTCACGGATCTCATTTACTTCTGGCACACAGATTCTTTTCCCGTGCCACAACGTTCCTTGTTCATCCTCTCTAAAACCAGGAGCTTTATTTTCCTTGATGAGCTGTCGGATCTCTTGTATCTTCTCATCATTCTTTTGGCCCTCGCGTATGTCTTGCTCGAGTGTGGAGTCCACTTCCATGGCGATGGCTTCACCACTATTTACTAGACATAGATTGAGCCTTATAACTTCGTCCTTCAATTCCGCGGGCATGTCCTTCAAGCTCAACTTATTGACCTGCACTTTCCGACTCAAAGCATCGGCCACGACGTTTGCTTTCCCGGGATGATAGTTGATGCCTATATCAAAGTCATTGATTAGCTCTAACCATCTCCTTTGTCTGAGGTTGAGATCTGGCTGTGTGAATATGTACTTCAAACTCTTATGATCCGTATATATCTCTGTCCTCTTCCCCATCAAATAGTGCCGCCAAATTTTCAACGCGTGTACCACTGCGGCTAGTTCTAGGTCATGTGTAGGATAGTTCTTCTCGTGCTTCCGAAGCTGCCGGGATGCATAAGCCACGACATGTCCTTCTTGCATGAGAACACATCCCAACCCATTTCCAGAGGCATCGCAGTACACTGTGAAATTCTTCTGCATATCTGGCATAACCAACACTGGGGCTGTTGTCAATCTCTTCTTTAGCTCCTGAAAGCTCGTATCGCACTGTGGCGTCCAGGTGAATGTGATTCCCTTTTCCAACAGTTTGGTGAGAGGTCTCGAGATCTTGGAGAATCCCTCAATAAACCGTCGATAGTATCCAGCCAATCCCAAAAAGGTTCGAACTTCCCCGACATTTTCAGGGGTTTTCCACTTCTGGATATCTTCAATTTTGGCGGGATCTACGGAGATTCCTCCCTCCGAGATTATATGTCCTAAAAAGGGAACTCTCTTCAGCCAAAACTCACACTTGCTCAACTTGGCATATAGTTGGTGTTCTCTCAGCCTCTGTAACACCAACCTTAGATGTTTCTCATGTTCTTGTTCATCTTTGGAGAAGACGAGAATATCATCTATGAAAACCACCACAAATTTGTCCAGATATTCCATGAATACCTTGTTCATGAGGTACATGAAATATGCCGGGGCATTGGTTAGCCCAAAAGGCATGACAGTGTATTCATACAGTCCGTACCGAGATACGAAAGTTGTCTTGGGAATATCAGATTGCCTTATCTTGAGTTGGTGGTATCCCGACCTGAGATCAATTTTCGAGAACACACAAGCTCCCCTCAACTGATCAAACAAGTCTTCAATGCGAGGCAATGGGTACTTGTTTTTGATGGTTACCTCATTCAAGGCACGGTAATCCACGCATAACCTTTGGGTTCCGTCTTTCTTGGGCACAAATATCACCGGAGCTCCCCATGGTGAGGAACTAGGGCGAATATACCCCTTCTCCGTCAATTCTCTCAAATGATCCTTGAGCTCTTCTAGCTGCTTGGAGTCCATTCGATAAGGTCTCTTGTATATCGGGGCTGTTCCCGGTACTAGCTCAATTGCGAACTCCACGTCACGGTCGGGAGGCATACCTGGCAATTCCTCCGGAAAAACATCTGGATATTCCCTGATAGTCCTGATTTCCTCAACTTTCGCCTCCACTTGATTTAATTTAATGTCCCTCCTAGGCTCGTGTATGGTTATGAACTTTACTCGGGTACCACTGGGGTGAGTTAGTTCCACCGTTCTGGTCGAACAATGGATGATTCCTTTATGTTTGGTCAACCAATCCATACCCAAAATGATATCTATCCCTTGTGAATCTATCACTATGAGGTTAGCAGTAAATACTACCCCATTAATGTCTAGGTTCACTTTGGGACACACTTGTCTTGTCCTTATTTCTCCACCTGGAGAATTTACGGCTAGCATATGGTTCATTTGTGTGGTTGCTAGGTCATGCTTCTTAACAAACCCTTGAGCAATGAACGAGTGGGTAGCACCAGAATCAAACAGCAGAGTTGCAAGGTGTAAATTGGCAGGAAACTTACCAACTACCACGTCGGGTGCCTCTTGTGCTTCCTCCATGGTGACATGGTTCACCCGTCCTCTCACTACATTCTGCTGTTGTGGCGGCGCAGGCTTCTTCTTTGGGCATTTGTGGGCGTAGTGCCACACTTCGCCACAGCTGAAACATTGCACCCCAATCTTAGACGCCTGGCCTTTGTTGTCCTGGGGTTGGTTTGGGGGTCCTTGCACTGCTGGTCGAGGTGGATATGCGGGGCGAGGCTGCTGCACAAACTGATGTGGCGGCTGTGCTTGTGCTGCGGGTGGCCTGTAGTTTGGGTTGTACCCTCTTGGTGCTGAATAGGGTACCGCAGCACGGCTCGTCTGCCCCGTAGGTTGCTGCATCATACGTGGGCGGGTGTTGCTCCCTGAGGCCTGATGTGACCACCCGGCCTTCCTCTTATTCTCATTTTCCAGGGCCTTTAGCTTCCTTTCCACCACAAACACTCTGTCCACCATCTTTTGAAAGCTTTCATACTCATTGGAGGACATTGCACACTGCATCTCTGCGGTAAGTCCTTCCACGAAACAATCTTGTTTCTGCTCATCGGTCTCTATGTCTCGTGGAACATAACGGGATAGTTGAGTAAATTTAGTGAGGTATTCCCTCACCGTCATGTTTCCCTGCTGCAGTCCCAAAAACTCTTTCCTCTTATTTTTGAGTTCACCTCTTGGGATGTAATGGCTGCGGAAGCTACGCTTGAACTCTTCCCAAGTGATGTTCTCAGGGTCATGATGGGCGGCCACGTAGGCGGTCCACCAATCAGCAGCAGGTCCATGCAATTGATGAGAGGCAAACAGCACCCTTTCATATCCTTGGCACTGTATGATCCTCATCTTACTTTCAATGGTCTTCAGCCAATCATCTGCCTCTAGAGGTTCAGCAGCACTTGCAAACTTTGGAGGTTGAGTTCCTAGAAACTCACTCAACCTTGGTTGGCGTGGTGCAGCTTGTGGAGGTGGAACTTGATGCAAGTTGGCCACCACTTGAGTCAAGTTCTGGATAAGCTGATTTTGATTCTCCAGCATTTGGTGGAGAGGATCAACTTCTTCACGGCGACCACCCCTGTCCTGGCCTCCAGAAAGATGAGGGTTGCATGCCTCATCATTGTTGTTGGCGGGGTTGGCAGCACGTCCTTTTCCTCTTCCGGCCATCTGGCAGAATCAACAAATGTTAATTTTGATACCATTTAGTATCATCTTACTACTTTCATTTGTTGGTACTTTAAGGTGTTGAGGCTTTGTTAAAATTTTACGAGGGTCCATATCTCACACCAAATAAATGCACTATTATTTCCTGTGGGTTCACACACACCAAAGCAAAACAATCTGAAGACGAGGCTGTGGACAATTGCTCATGGCTTCCACAACTCACGTCACACACCAAGCATTATCACACCATTAACTACGTAACGACTCGACTACTCGACCTCTTGCTAGCTAGGGGAAAGACTCTACACTACTCGTCCTCTTGAGCTGGCTCCTCAGGATCTTCCTCCTCATTTCGGCTACCTTCTGACTCTGCTTTGGGTGGGGAGGCTGCTGGTGGAGAAGTGCGACGACGCCTGATCGCTCGGCGATCCGGGGAGTCAGGAGTCCATGAATCACTAACGGTGACACACAGTTCATTCCCATCTCCTCTTTCTCTCGCCTTTAAGCAAGCTCGCAGCAATGCCTCCGTTTCCTTCAGGGTGTTTCGGACATCCTGAAGCTCTTCTTGACACTCCTGCAGTCGAGTGCTGAGCATAGCAGCATCCTCCAAGCACAAGTCCATGTGCTCATGGGAAGTCCCTTGCTGCACCGGTGGGTACTTGTATTCCGTGGTACCACTCTCACGTTGGAGGACATACATGTACTCAGTTTTGTCCAAGTGGCGATGATAGATGTGACTCTGGCAGGTGATGGCCTCCCAGGTGACATCTCTCTCTGCGTCAACTTGTGTTGCTCGACAAGCTGGAGAATGGTGGATCTTCAGCAGCTGATTCTCGTGTATAATCCTCATCTCCGAACTCCATTCTTCCCTCTTCTCACGGATGGTCCTGGTGGAGTTATAGTGGATGATGAGCTTGCCCGTGTTGCCGGCGGCTTCGAGCATACGTCGAAGACGGCGCAACAAATCTCCTACTGCCAATCCGTAGGAAAGGTACGTCACTGGACGACTCTCCTCTCTTTCGGCAAGGGCAACTACGGGAACTCTCCCTCCCGTGGACTTGCGAGCAGTGCGAATCATGCGAACCATCTAAAACAAAAAGAATTTAAAAATTAGGTTAGATAAACTTTTTAAACAAAAATCCCATTTTGAATGAAAGTGGGGTAAGATGAAGAAAATGACTCCTTTAATAACACTTTTCCACCCACACCTTGGAAAAAAGTTTTTAAGAAAATAGGGCCCTTAAATACATCCATTTCTACCTAGGTCCACGTTCCTACGGGCAACCTTGGCTCTGATACCACCTCTGTCACACCCGGTTTTTCCGAAGAAACAACCAAGTGAATATCACATGTATGCCAGGATCATTTTCTCATACATGTGATGACAAATAGTGAAGCATCATTTATTACAAGCCAGGTGTCGAATATAAGTAAGTCTTACAAAGTAAATGTCTCGATGGACAATAATAAGTTCATCACAAGTAAATAAACTAGCAGCGGAATATTATTCTTTGGGGCTCCATCACAGGCGTTGCCCGGGGGTCTTCATGAACCTAAAAGCCTTCCTCGGGTCCAAAATCTTGGTCATTATACACCACCTCATTATCTTGACCTGAGCAGCAATATAAACCAACAAATATGCAAGGTTGAGTACCAATGGTACTCAGCAAGTGTTGGAAAATTATATCATGCATGGCTAGAACAAGGAGAGGTTGAACTCATGGTTAAAGCACTACGCAATTAATACCTATCACCTTAGCTTATTATGCACCTACATTACTACACAGGTGAAATGATCCCAATCTCCCATCCCATCATCATAACCAAATAATCATAACATCATTACCAATGTTAAGCTCCCCGCTTAACTTCCAAAACCATCAATCCTCTAATCATGAATAAGTCCAGGCCGCTCTTAACCGTGAGCACGGCTGTCAAGACAGTTTTGACTCTGCAGAGTTTGTACCACTGTACCCACAAGTAGTGATTTCATCCCCCGTTGCCGGGTGGACTAAAAGAACCTCCATTATGCCAGTGGCTATGATCCACATTCACACTTCCCAGGTGTGTAGCCAGGAGATCACTACGAAGCCTTTACAAAGGGATTCCCGACGAGCGTGGGCCCACTGAGGTTTCACCCCTAACAGCATACAAGAGGCTCCAACCCCGCTGCAGTGGCCCCCTCTTGAGCCTTGCGGTTCATATGGTAGTCCAGCTGACACCTACTCCCCGCACCATCCAACACACCCATACTACGCCGGGGATACACCTAATTAATTGGCTAAGCTGCCCCATCTCAGCATGTGGTTGGCACTGTAAAGCCGGGTTACATGCTCCATGAACCGGTCCTTAGGATCCAGGCAAGTACTAAACACAAACCCAAGTCTCGTGCACCCAGCACACAACCAAAACATCCAACTTGCCTTGATCCCTACCTCTACATAACTCACAATGTCTCATTCAAGAGTATGGTAATATAAACTGATGATCTCATGTCCCAAATATCCCATTCTAAGCATGGCTAAGCATATGCATGTAAATAAATGACATGGTAAAATAAATCCCAACCCAAGCTACAAGGAAACAAGGTAATGCAAATCTAGGGAAACTTTCCTAGCATGGGTTTCATATTTCATTTGACAATGCAAATAATTCTATCTACATATCCTAGCATAGGATCAAAGTGGTCAAGGACACTTGCCTCCTTCTTGCTGCTCTTGAAATGGGTAGTCCTGATCTTGGAAATGAATAACTTGTTCTTGAACAGGTTCTACTTCATACCATCACACATAGCAAAAGAAAAACAACAATCATAAGACATAGTTCACACCTCTACTTCATACAAACCACACATTCATATTTATGAAATTGATTCACTATTATATGTGTTGTGTTTCAGTTTTAAATAAATTCCTTACATTAAACTACCAAGTATGTATGGAAAGTATTTTTCTTCTCCATATGTGCCTTCACAACTTCTATCAACCCTAAACTGAACTTTTTTGGATTTTAGAAACTCCATTTATCACTTACTAGTTGCTATATTTTCAGATTTATATTCCTATACATAATTGTGTATTTTATTATTAAATTAGTAATACACATCACCTAAACAGAATAGGTTCTGGTCCTAAATAATTTAAAATCATATTTTGACCTTGGCTTCTGATGTAGACCATTTCATAATTATTTTCCCTATTTTTCTATAACTATTCTTTACTTAAAAATGTGTCCCTATACTAATAAATGTGAATAATAGATGAAACAGATTTATTTCAGCCCAAAAATATACTTTTATCTCACTCCAAAGTTTTCTAAGTACTGAGAAAGTTTTTAATTAATTTTGACAATTATGTTTGTCCCCCTTTTTAATTTTTAAACACTAGTTACATATTCAATTTTCTAAATTAAATACTAAACAGGGTTAAAATAATGAACTCACCCCATTACAGGGTCTATAATATTATTTTCATAATTTCCAGGGGGTCTAGCTACACTTATCAGAGGTGTTTTTCCTAATTTCTATTAAGTCCAGGGGCTAAAACTGATTTTTAAATGAATTTACATGATTTTCTGGAGTTCCAGGGGCTAGATCTGAAGTTTCCGGGGCTAGCTCTCAATTCCAGAGAACCCCAGGGGGTAGCACGTAAGAACTCCAGTCTTTATAATGCGGGGCTGACGTGGACCATCCGATTTTAAACCGACGGCTGAGATTATAACATCGAACCAGTACGCAGGGTTTTAAAGTCTACCGTGCGATTTAAAATAAACGGCGCACAAGCGGCCACGTCGCTCTGATCGAGCGCGGGCGGCGCTGCCGGCGGCGCACGGCGGCGGGAAGCGGCGATATCGCCGGAAAGTTTCGGATCCTCGAGAATTCTGCCTAGAACTGTGATCTTATGGCCTAGATCGGTAGAGGGGAGGTCAGGGATCTCACCTCGGGGGTTTTCTCGAGCTCGGGGGTCCTGGAAAGTGATCGGCGGCGAGGTCCGAGGCAAAACCACAGCGAAGCTCGTCGGCGCTACGTTTACACCGTAACTCTCCGAGTTTTCTGCACCTGCAAAGTTCCCCGGAGGCGGTGGATCAAGACCAGCGAGTTAGATCAGAGTTTCCGAGCTTAGATCGGCCAGAATTCACCGGCGAAGTCTCGGTGCTCACCGGAGTAAAAATCGGCGATCGCGTGGGAAAAACTGATCGGATCGGGGGTTTTTATAGCCGGGGGAGGGCGGTGGGTCTGTTGTGATCGAGTTGGAGTCCTCTGGGACCAGAATTCGGGCTGCGGGACGGGTTTTCCGATCGGTTAAGATCGCGCGCTCTCGGGGAAAAGTCCGGGGTCGCGGGGTTAGTGATGACAGGCGGGTCCCACCTGTCGGTGAGAGGCAGCGCGGCGCGCACGGGGGCGGGCTGGCACGGGAGTAGCTGGGCCGGCTGGCGGGTTTCGGCCCACTGGCCAGTTTTTTCCCGTTTTCTTTTTTTCTTTTTTCCATTTCTTTTCTGTTTTGAGTATAATTTGAATTCCAGTTTGAATTTGAATTTTTGCAAAACATGCAACACGTCCAAAAATTTTTAAATTCCCCTCTGAACATGGTTTTGGGTTTTGAATCAAAATTTGGGGTGTTACAGGGGTCTAGCTACACTTATCAGAGGTGTTTTTCCTAATTTTTATTAAGTTTAGGGGCTAAAACTGATTTTTAAATGAATTTACATGATTTTCTGAAGTTCCAGGGGCTAGATCAGAAGTTTCCGGGGCTAGCTCTTATTTCCCGAGAACCCCAGGGGGTAGCACGTAAGATTTCCAGTCTTTATAACGCGGGGCTGACGTGGACCGTCCGATTTTAAACCGACGGCCGAGATTATAACATCGAACCGGTACGCGGGGGTTTAAACCCTACCGTGCGATTTAAAATAAACGGCGGACAAGCGGCCACGTCGCTCTGATCGAGCGCGGGCGGCGCTGCCGGCGGCGCACGGCGGCGGGAAGCGGCGATCTCGCCGGAGACTTTCGGATCTTCGAGAATTCTTCCTAGAACTGTGATTTTATGGCATAGATCGGTGGAGGGGAGGTCGGGGATCTCACCTCGGGGGTTTTCTTGAGCTCGGAGGTCCTGGAAGGTGATCGGCGACGAGGTCCGAAGTGAAACCACGGCGAGGCTCGTCGGCGCTGTGTTTACACCGCAAGTCACCGAGTTTTCTGCACCTGCAAGGTTCCCCGGAGGCGGTGGATCAAGACCAGCGAGTTAGATCAGAATTTCCGAGCTTAGATCAGCCAGAATTCGCCGGAGAAGTCTCGGTTCTCACCGGAGGAAAAATCGGCGATCGCGTGGGAAAAACAGAACGAGGCCGGGGTTTTTATAGACGGGAGAGGGCGGCGGGGTGGTTTAGATCATGTCTGTTTCCTCCTCGAGCGAAATTCGGCTGTCATCCGCAGCAGTTCCGATCGGTTTGGATTCGGTGAGAGAGAGTCCGGCGCGGCGCGAGGTGGAAGACGAAGCCCGGGTGGGTCCCGCCTGTCAGCATGAGAAAACGCGGGCGCGCGGCAGCGGGCTGGCGCGGAGTAAGCTGGGCCGGCTGGTGGGTTTCGGCCCACTGGCCGGTTTTTTTCTGTTTTCTCTTTTTCTTTTTCCATTTCTTTTCTGATTTGAGTTTAATTTGAATTCCAGTTTGAATTTGAATTTTCGCAAAACATGCAACACGTCCAAAAATTTTTAAATTCCCCTCTTAACATGATTTAAGGTTTTGAATCAAAATTTTTGGGGTGTTACAGCTCTACCCCCCTTAAAAGAAATCTCGTCCTCGAGATTGGTGTTTCTAAGAAAACAATTCCGGAAATTGTGCCTTGAGCTCATCTTCCCGCTCCCAGGTGGCTTCCTCTTCTGAGTGATGCTTCCACTGCACCTTGCACATCCGGATTCTTTTATTTCTGGTGAGGCGTTCCATTGTCTCCAAAATCTTGTATGGTTGCTCGGCATAAGACAAATCCTCAGCTACATCCACTTCATTCATGGGTAACACCTCTTCAGGCGTCCTCAGACATTTCTTGAGTTGTGACACATGGAATACATCGTGCACATCCGATAGATGAACCGGTAACTCTAGTTGATACGCCACTTCGCCTTTCCTTTCCAAAACTTGAAAGGGTCCGATGTATCGAGGTGACAACTTCCCTTTCACCTTGAGCCGACGAAGTCCTCTGATAGGGGACACCTTGAGATAAACATAGTCTCCCACGTTGAAAATGAGCTCTCTTCTTCGTACATCGGCATAGCTCTTTTGGCGTGTCTGTGCTATCCTCAAGTTGTTGGGAATCTCCCTCACCTTCGCCTCGGCTTCTTGTAGCACTTCTGGACCAAACACTTTACTTTCTCCTGTTTGGTTCCAAAATAGGGGAGTTCTGCACTTCCTTCCATACAAAGCTTCAAACGGTGACATCTTCGTACTAGCTTGATAGCTGTTATTATAGGAAAACTCCGCATACGGTAAGTTCTTGTCCCAACTCCTATTGTTTTTGAGTGCACATGCTCTTAACATATCTTCAAGGATCTAATTGGTTCTTTCCGTCTGCCCGTCAGTTTGCGGATGATAGGCAGAGCTGAAGTTCAGATGGGTTCCCATGGTTTCATGCAACTTCTGCCAAAACCTCGAGGTGAACTGTGTCCCTCGGTCCGACACTATCTTCTTTGGCACTCCATGGTAACACACGATCCTTGACATGTCCAATTCTGCCAATTTGGATCCACTGTAGCTTTCTTTCACGGGGATGAAATGAGCTACCTTGGTTAGCCTATCAATGATGACCCATATTGAATCATACCCGGATTGGGTCCTAGGCAATCCCACGACAAAATCCATGCTGATTTCTTCCCATTTCCATTCAGGCACTTTGAGTGGTTGCAATAATCCCGCGGGTCGTTGATGTTCTGCTTTCACCAACTGACATGTGTCACATAGGGCAACATGTTCCGCGACATCTCGATTCATGCCATACCACCAATACCTGCTCTTGAGGTCCTGGTACATCTTCGTACTCCCAGGATGAATGGAATAGTCGGAATCGTGAGCCTACTTCAAAATTAATTCACGGATCTCCTTTACTTCTGGCACACAGATCCTTTTCCCGTGCCACACCGTACCTTGTTCATCCTCTCTGAAACCTTGAGCTTTATTTTCCTTGATGAGTTGCCTGATTTCCTGTATCTTCTCATCATTCTTTTGGCCCTCGCGTATGTCTCGCTCGAGTGTGGAGTCCACTTCCATGGCGATGGCTTCACTACTATTTACTAGACATAGATTGAGCCTTATAACCTCGTCCTTCAATTCTGCAGGCATGTCCTTCAAGCTCAACTTATTGACCTGCACTTTTCGACTCAAAGCATCGGCCACGACGTTTGCTTTCCCGGGATGATAGTTGATGCCCACATCAAAGTCATTGATTAACTCTAGCCATCTCCTTTGTCTGAAGTTGAGGTCTGGCTGTGTGAATATGTACTTCAAACTCTTATGATACGTATATATCTCTGTCCTCTTCCCCATCAAATAGTGCCGCCAAATTTTCAACGCGTGTACCACTGCGGCTAGTTCTAGGTCATGTGTGGGATAGTTCTTCTCGTGCTTCTGAAGCTGCCGGGATGCATATACCACGACATGCCCTTCTTGCATGAGAACACATCCCAACCCATTTCCAGAGGCATCGCAGTACACTGTGAAATTCTTCTGCATATCTGGCATAACCAACACTGGGGCTGTTGTCAATCTCTTCTTTAGCTCCTGAAAGCTCGTCTCGCACTGTGGCGTCCAGGTGAATGTGATTCCCTTCTCCAACAGTTTGGTGAGAGGTCTCGAGATCTTGGAGAATCCCTCAATAAAACGTCGATAGTATCCAGCCAATCCCATAAAGCTTCGAACTTCCCCGACATTTTCAGGGGTCTTCCACTTCTGTATATCCTCGATTTTGGCAGGATCTACGGAGATTCCTCACTCCGAGATTATATGTCCTAAAAAGGGAACTCTCTTCAGCCAAAACTCACACTTGCTCAACTTGGCATATAGTTGGTGTTCTCTCAGCCTCTGCAACACCAACCTTAGATGTTTCTCATGTTCTTCTTCATCTTTGGAGAAGACGAGAATGTCATCTATGAAAACCACCACAAATTTGTCCAGATATTCCATGAATACCTTGTTCATGAGATACATGAAGTATGCCGGGGCATTGGTTAGCCCGAAAGGCATGACAGTGTATTCATACAGTCCATACCGAGATACGAAAGCTGTCTTGGGAATACCAGATTGCCTTATCTTGAGTTGGTGGTATCCCGACCTGTGATCAATCTTCGAGAACACACAAGCTCCCCTCAACTGATCAAACAAGTCTTCAATGCGAGGCAATGGGTACTTGTTCTTGATGGTTACCTCATTCAAAGCACGGTAATCCACGCATAACCTTTGGGTTCCGTCTTTCTTGGGCACAAATATCACCGGAGCTCCCCATGGTGAGGAACTAGGGCGAATATACCCCTTCTCCGTCAATTCTCTCAAATGATCCTTGTGTTCTTCTAGCTGCTTGGAGTCCATCCAATAAGGTCTCTTGTATATCGGGGCTGTTCCCGGTACTAGCTCAATTGCGAATTCCACTTCACGGTCGGGAGGCATACCTGGCAACTCCTCCGGAAAAACATCTGGATATTCCCTGACAGTCCTGATTTCCTCAACTTTCACCTCCACTTGATTTAATTTAATATCCCTCCTAGGCTCGTGTATCGTTATGAACTTTACTCTTGTGCCACTAGGGTGAGTTAGTTCCACCGTTCTGGCCGAACAATTGATGATTCCTTTATGTTTGGTCAACCAATCCATACCCAAAATAATATCTATCCCTTGTGAATCTATCACTATGAGGTTAGCAGTAAATACTACCCCATTAATGTCTAGGTTCACTTTGGGACACACTTGTCTTGTCCTTATTTCTCCACCTGGAGAGTTTACAGCTAGCATATGGTTCATTTGTGTGGTTGCTAGGTCATACTTCTTAACAAACCCTTGAGCAATGAACGAGTGGGTAGCACCAGAATCAAACAGCAGAGTGGCAAGGTGTAAATTGGCAGGAAACTTACCAACTACCACGTCGGGTGCCTCTTGTGCTTCCTCCATAGTGACGTGGTTCACCCATCCTCTCATTACATTCTGCTGTTGTGGCGGCGCATGCTTCTTCTTTGGGCATTTATGGGCGTAGTGCCCCACTTCACACAGCTAAAACATTGCACCCCAATCTTAGATGCCTGGCCTTTGTTGTCTTGGGGTTGGTTTGGGGGTCCTTGCACTGCGGGTCGAGGTGGATATGCGGGGCGAGGCTGCTGCATAAACTGACGTTGCGGCTGTGCTGGTGCTGCGGAAGGCCTGTAGTTTGGGTTGTACCCTCTTGGTGCTGAATAGGGTACCGCAGCACGGCTCGTCTGCCCCGTAGGTTGCTGCATCATACGTGGGCGGGTGTTGCTCCCTGAGGCTTGATGTGACCACCCGGCCTTCCTCTTAGTCTCATTTTCCAGGGCCTTTAGCTTCCTTTCTACCACAAATGCTCTGTCCACCATCTTTTGGAAGCTTTCATACTCATTTGAGGACATTGCACACTGCATCTCTGCGGTAAGCCCTTCCACGAAACAATCTTGTTTCTGCTCATCAGTCTCTATGTCTCGTGGGGCATAACAGGATAGTTGAGTAAATTTAGTGAGGTATTCCCTCACCGTCATGTTTCCCTGCTGCAGTCCCAAAAACTCCTTCCTCTTGTTTTTGAGTTCACCTCTTGGGATGTAATGTTTGCGGAAGCTACGCTTGAACTCTTCCCAAGTGATGTTCTCAGGGTCATGATGGGCGGCCACGTAGGCGGTCCACCAATCAGCAGCAGGTCCATGCAATTGATGAGAGGCAAACAGCACCCTCTCATACCCTTGGCATTGTATAATCCTCATCTTACTTTCAATGGTCTTCAGCCAATCATCTGCCTCCAGAGGTTCAGCAGCACTTGCAAACTTTGGGGGTTGAGTTCCTAGAAACTCACTCAACCTTGATTGGCGTGGTGCAGCTTGTGGAGGTGGAACTTGATGCAAGTTGGCCACCACTTGAGTCAACTTCTGGATGAGCTGATTCTGATTCTCCAGCATTTGGTGGAGGGGATCAACTCCTTCACGGCGACCACCCCGGTCCTGGCCTCCAGAAAGATGAGGGTTGCATGCCTCATCGTTGTTGTTGGCGGGGTTGGCAGCACGTCCTTTTCCTCTTCCGGCCATCTGGCAGAATCAACCAATGTTAATTTGAAATCATTTAGTATCATCTTACTACTTTCATTTTGTTTGTACTTTGAAGTGTTGAGGCTTTGTTATACTTTTACGAGGGTTCATATCTCACACCAAATAAATGCACTATTATTTCATGTAGGTTCACACACCAAAGCAAAACAATCTGAAGACGAGGCTGTGGACAATTGCTCATGGCTTCCACAACTCACGTCACACACCAAGCATTAACACAACATTAACTTAACGTAACGACTTGACTATTCGACATCTTGCTAACTAAGGGAAGGACTCTACACTACTCGTTTTCTTGAGCTGGCTCCTCAGGATCTTCCTCATCATTGCGGCTGCCTTCTGACTCCGCTTTGGGTGGGGAGGCTGCTGGTGGAGAAGTGCGACGACGCCTGATCGCTCGGTGATCTGGGGAGTCAGGAGTCCATGTATCATTCACGGTGACACACTGTTCATTCCCATCTCCTCTTTCTCTCGCCTTTAAGCAGGCTCGCAGCAACGCCTCCGTTTCCTTCAGGGTGTCCCGGACATCCTGAAGCTCTTGTTGACACTCCTGCAGTCGAGTGCTGAGCATAGCAGCATCCTCCAAGCACAAGTCCATGTGCTCATGGGAAGTCCCTTGCTGCACTGGCGGGTACTTGTACACCGTGGTACCACTCTCACGTTGGAGGACATACATGTACTCAGTTTTGTCCAAGTGGCGACGATAGATGTGACTCTGGCAGGTGATGGCCTCCCAGGTGACATCTTTCTCCGCATCGACCTGTGTTGCCCGACAAGCTGGAGAGTGGTGAATCTTAAGCAGCTGATTTTCGTGTATAATCCTCATCTCTGAGCTCCATTCTTTCCTCTTCTCACGGATGGTCCTGGTGGAGTTATAGTGGATAATTAGCTTGCCCGTATTGCCGGCGGCTTCGAGCATACACCGAAGACGGCGCAATAAGCCTCCTACTGCCAATCCATAGGAAAGGTACGTCACCGGACGACTCTCCTCTCTTTCGGCAAGGGCTACTACGGGAACTCTCCCTCTTGTGGACTTGCGAGCGGTGCGAATCATGCGAACCATCTAAAACAAAAAGAATTTAAAATTAGGTTAGATAAACTCTCAAACAAAAATCCTATTTTGAATGAAAGTTGGGGTAAGATGAAGAAAATGACTCCTTAAATAACACTTTTCAACCCACACCTCGGAAAATAGTTTTTAAGAAAATAGGGCCCTTAAATACGTCCATTTCTACCTAGGTCCACGTTCCTACGGGCAACCTTGGCTCTGATACCACCTCTGTCACACCTAGTTTTTCCGAAGAACAACCGAGTGAATATCACATTTATGCCAGGATCATTTTCTCATACATGTGATGACAAATAGTGAAGCATCATTTATTACAAGCCAGGTGTCGAATATAAATAAGTCTTACATAGCAAATGTCTTGATGGACAATAATAAGTTCATCACAAGTAAATAAACTAGCAGCGGAATATTATTCTTGAGGGCTCCGTCACAGGCGTTGCCCGGGGGTCTCCATGAACCTAGAAACCTTCTTCGGGTCCAAAGTCTTGGTCATTATACACCACCTCATTATCTTGACCTGAGCACCAATATAAACCAACAAATATGCAAGGTTGAGTACCAATGGTACTCAGCAAGTGTGGGGAAATTATATCATGCATGGCTAGAACAAGGAGAGGTTGAACTCATGGTTAAAGCACTATGCAATTAATTCCTATCACCTTAGATTTTTAAGCACCTACATTACTACATAGATGAAATGGTCCCAAGCTCCCATACCCTCATCATAATCAAATAACCATAACATCATTTCCGATGTTAAGCTCCCTGCTTAACATTCTCAACTTCCAAAACCATCATTCCTCTAATCATGAACAAGTCCAAGCCGCTCTTAACCGTGAGCACGGCTGTCATGACAGTTTTGACTCTGCAGAGTTTGTACCACTGTACCCACATGTAGTGATTTCATCCCCCGTTGCCGAGTGGACTAAAAGAACCTCCATTTTGCCAGTGGCTACGAACCACATTCACACTTCCCAGGTGTGTAGCTAGGAGATCACTACGAAGCCTTTACAAAGGGATTCCCGACGAGCGTGGGCCCACTGAGGTTTCACCCCTAACAGCATACAAGAGGCTCCAACCCCGCTGCAGTGGCCCCCTCTTGAGCCTTGCGGTTCATATGGTAGTCCAGCTGACACCTATTCCCCGCACCATCCAACACACCCATACTACGCCGGGAATACACCTAATTAATTGGCCAAGCTGCCCCATCTCAGCATGTGGTTGGCACTGTAAAGCCAGGTTACATGCTCCATGAACCGGTCCTTAGGATCCAGGCAAGTACTAAACACAAACCCGAGTCTCGTGCACCCAGCACACAACCAAAACATCCAACTTGCCTTGATCCCTACCTCTACATAACTCACAATATCTCATTCAAGAGTATGGTAAAATAAACTGATGATCTCATATCCCAAATATCCCATTCTAAGCATGGCTAAGCATATGCATGTAAATAAATGACATAATAAATAAATCCCAACCCAAGCTACAAGGAAAGAAGGGCAGGCCTGGCGCAGTGGTAGAGTTTCTCCACTTGTGTCCTGGAGGTCCTGGGTTCGAATCAGCCTCCTTGCAAAATAAGCAAGGGGAAGGCTGCCTAGAAATTCCCTTCCCCAGACCCCACAATGTGTGGGAGCTTTCAGCACTGGGTATGCCCCAAGCTACAAGGAAACAAGGTAATGCAATTCTAGGGAAACTTCCTAGCATGGGTTTCATATTTCAATTGACAATGCAAATAATTCTATCTACACATCCTAGTATAGGATCAAAGTGGTCAAGGACACTTGCCTCCTTCTTGCTGCTCTTGAAATGGGTAGTCCTGATCATGGAAAGGAATAACTTGCTCTTGAGCAGGTTCTACATCACACCATCACACATAGCAAAAGAAAAACAACAATCCATAAGACATAGTTCACACTTCCACTTCATACAAACCACACATTCATATTTATGAAAGTCATTCACCATTATATGGGTTGTGGTTACTCCATATGTGTTGATTTGTGGCTTGCATGCACTTTTGATCATATGTATATGATTCCTACTTTTGTGTTCACATTTATACTTACATGCTATATATATGAGTTTCCAATTTAAATAAACTCCTTATATTCAATTACTACACCTTTTCACTACCAAGTATGTATGAAAAGTATTTTTCTTCTCCATATGTGCCTTTAGAATTTCTACCAACCTTAAACTGAATTCTTTGGATTCTAGAAACTCCATTTATCATTTACTAGTTGCTATATTTTCAGATTTATTTTCTTATGCATAAATGTGTACTTTATTATGAAATTAGTAATGCACATCATCTAAACAGAATAGTTTCTGGTCCTAAATAATTTAATAACATATTTTGACCTTTGCCTCTGATGTAAACTATTTCACAATTATTCTCCCTATTTTCTAAAACTATTCATTACTTAAAAATGTGTCCCTAAATGTGAATAATAAATTAAACAGATTCAATTCAGCCCAAAATATGTTTTTATTTTACTCCAAAGTTTCCTAAACACTGAGAAAGTATTTAATTAAATTTTGACAATATGTTTGTCCCACTTTTGAATTTTTAAACACTAGCCACATATTCAATTTCCTAAGTTAATTACTAAACAAAGCTAAAAAGGTAAACTCACCCCATTACAGGGTCTATAATATTATTTTCAGAATTTCCAGGGGTCTAGCTACACTTATCAGAGGTGTTTTTCCTAATTTTTATTAAGTCCAGGGGCTAAAACTGATTTTTAAATGAATTTACATGATTTTCTGAAGTTCCAGGGGCTAGATCAGAAGTTTCCGGGGCTAGCTCTTATTTCCCGAGAACCCCAGGGGGTAGCACGTAAGATTTCCAGTCTTTATAACGCGGGGCTGACGTGGACCGTCCGATTTTAAACCGACGGCCGAGATTATAACATCGAACCGGTTTCCGGGGGTTTAAACCCTACCGTGCGATTTAAAATAAACGGCGCACAAGCGGCCACGTCGCTCTGATCGAGCGCGGGCGGCGCTGCCGGTGGCGCACGGCGGCGGGAAGCGGCGATCTCGCCGGAGACTTTCGGATCTTCGAGAATTCTTCCTAGAACTTTGATTTATGGCATAGATCGGTGGAGGGGAGGTCGGGGATCTCACCTCGGGGGTTTTCTTGAGCTCGGAGGTCCTGGAAGGTGATCGGCGACGAGGTCCGAAGTGAAACCACGGCGAGGCTCGTCGGCGCTGTGTTTACACCGCAAGTCACCGAGTTTTCTGCACCTGCAAGGTTCCCCGGAGGCGGTGGATCAAGACCAGCGAGTTAGATCAGAATTTCCGAGCTTAGATCAGCCAGAATTCGCCGTAGAAGTCTCGGTTCTCACCGGAGGAAAAATCGGCGATCGCGTGGGAAAAACAGAACGACGCCGGGGTTTTTATAGACGGGAGATGGCGGCGGGGTGGTTTAGATCATGTCCGTTTCCTCCTCGAGCGAAATTCGGCTGTGATCCGCAGCAGTTCCGATCGGTTTGGATTCGGTGAGAGAGAGTCCGGCGCGGCGCGAGGTGGAAGACGAATCCCGGGTAGGTCCCGCCTGTCAGCGTGAGAAAACGCGGGCGCGCGGCAGCGGGCTGGCGCGGAGTAAGTTAGGCCGGCTGGTGGGTTTCGGCCCACTGGCCGGTTTTTTTCTGTTTTCTCTTTTTCTTTTTCCATTTCTTTTCTGATTTGAGTTTAATTTGAATTCCAGTTTGAATTTGAATTTTTGCAAAACATGCAACACGTCCAAAAATTTTTAAATTCCCCTCTTAACATGATTTAAGGTTTTGAATCAAAATTTTTGGGGTGTTACAGATGCCTTCTACTGAAATAATATGCCCAAGAAATGGCACTTTGCTGATCCAAAACTCACATTTACTGAACTTTTCATAAATCTTGTGATCTCTCAAGCGTTGGAGTACAATACGCAAATGTGCATCGTGTTCTTCTTCTGACTTTGAATAGACCAAGATGTCGTCGATGAAAACCACGATGAACTTGTCTAACTTCGGCATGAACACGGAGTTCATGAGATACATAAAATGAGCCGGAACATTGGTCAACCAAAAAGACATGACAAGATATTCACAAAGACCATATCTTGTCGAGAACGCCGTCTTAGGTACATCTTCTGCCCGGATTTTTATCTGGTGATACCCGGACCGAAGATCCATCTTGGAGAATACCTTTGCATCCACTAGTTGATCAAACAAAATATCAATGCATGGTAGTGGATACTTATTTTTGATACTGACAGCATTCAGTGGACGATAATCTATGCATAGTCTCAAAGTCTCATCCTTCTTCTTCAAGAAGAGTGCGGAACAGCCCCAAGGTGATGAACTTGGACGTATAAAACCTTTGTCCATGAGGTATTCAGCTGCTCCTTCAATTCTGCTAGCTCCTTTCGTTCCATTTTGTATGGTCGCCGAGAAATAGGTGTTGTTCCCGGCGCGAGTTCAATCTTGAACTCTACATCACACTCGGGCGGCACGCCCGGTAAGTCATCGGGAAACACATCTGAATATTCACATACCACTGGAATATCCTCACGTTTAGGAGCTTCAATATGATGCACTGCTGCAACATGTTGTGATGGATCCACAAGATTCAATGTGTTGCAACCATGTATTGGAGAATTCAGTTGGACAGTCCGAGAGCTGATGTGAAAGATAGCTTCATAATGTGTCAACCATGACATCCCAAAGATAATATCAATCCTTTGGCCTTTGAGTATGATAAGGCTCGCAGCATAGATGTTTCTACCCAAACATAAAGATGCCCGAGAGACCATCTCATATGTTGATACCTTGCCTCCGGGTGAGCTGATATGAAACGGATGTCTAACCGTGCTAAATGGAAGACTATTCTTCAGCACATAGTCTCTGCTAATAAAATTGTCGGTGACCCTGGAATCAAATAACATGAAAGTGGGCTGTTCATGTAACGTGAACATGCCCGCTAAAACTGGTTCGCTTTTTTCAATGTCCTCAATAGCAGTGTAATTAACCCTGCCAGCTTTTGAAAGATGCTTCTTTGAATGTTCATGATGCTGATTTGAGCATTGATGAGACAACACATGAGTGTGACTCTGCTCAACACCACGACGGTTTCGTGTTGTAGAAATCCTCAGCTCTCTACTAACACGAGGTGGAGATAAACTGTGCACAGCTGGTTGTGGTAGGGTTGCACAAACAACTTCAGATAGCTGCTGTTGATGTGGAGGCTCATAAGTGACTAACTCCAGCCGTGGTTGTGAGAGTTGCACCACAGGCTGAATTTGTTGCCTAATTGGCGAGTAATACCGCACTCGATAGTTTGAACGAACCTCAATATCACTGTCTGGCGGTATAATTCTTTTCAACTCTGCTTCACAACGCAGATGCATGTCTTCTTTAATGATAGCGGCATTTACCATTTCATTGTAAATACCGTTATTGAGCAAGGTTACTTGTTCCTTAAGTTCGACATTCAAACCTCGGAAGAAATACTCACACTTCAACACTTTCGAGTCTACCATATGAGTGGTGTATTGCATCAAGTCTTCAAAGTCTTTAAAGTACTCGTACGCATTCCTTTCTCCTTGCTTTAACTCTAGAAAGTGTTGATACTTCATTTGAAGAATTCCCAAACAAAGGTGACATGCCCGAAAAATATTCTGGAATTCATCCCACGTCACACGATGACCTTCAGGAAGAGTTGCAAGATACTCTGCCCACCAAGCTTCAGCAGCTCCGTGGAGTTGTTGAGCGGCAAATAGAGTCTTCTGATACTCATCGCACTCAAGCATATCAAACTTGGCTTCAATACATTGGAGCCAATGAGCCGACTCCAACGGTTCTTTCGCTTCTGAGAAAACCGGTAGTTGTCTTGCTAGAAAATCCAGATAAGTTCTTGGCGGGGGATTTTGCTGTAGTGTCTCCTGTCGTATGCTTTGTCGCACCAACAGATCTAGAGACTCAGCCATCTTTGCTAAGATTTCCGCCACTCGATTGATGATGTCGGAACTTCTCGTCGTGGCGAATTATTTTCGCCTTGTTTTGACTCACCAACCTCACTCCTGGAATGATGGCGATCCATGTTGCAAGAGTGAGCAATTTACAGTTAAAATTCAAAGTTTAAACTCAACTTGAATTTAAAAACATTAACCGTAAAAGCATCACATAGATATTGCAGCGCTACACAATCTAACCAGGGTTTCGACAATTCTGAAATCTATCAAACGTGAGCAAGTTTTTCCAAACCCTTAATTCCATTAGTAGCAAAACTGGAAAATAACTCTGGAACATGTTATGGAACTTAGAGAAGTCTAAGACATCCCTGTCCACAGCAAGTCCCAAGCTGAATGGCAATAAGCACTACTCTGTTCAGAATGACCAATTGGTCTTAATGCCAGAATTTGAATATGAAAATGGCACTTTCATGTCTTAAGTTGAATATCAAGGTTATATTTAACTTCAATATCTTTCCAATGAATATTTACTTGCCTTCATATAAGTTTTGGATCAAAAGATATGATATTTCAAATTAACAGAAATCTGGAACAATTTTGACAGCACCTCCTTTGAAAATGGCTGTTTTGTCCGCAAGACTTCATACAATAAGACTCGAAATATGGAGAAACTTTGAACTACAAAGTTGTAGCACATATCCTAAACTTTCCAACAGTATATTACTTGACCCTTAGAAATTTATCTACAGAAAGTTATGGTCAAAGCAGAAATTTCCAGAGAGCAATTTGTGTCTGCCCTGTTTTTGGACAGTTCACACTCATCTAAGAATTTCATCCATTTGGAAGGTGATTGTTGTGGGGAACCCCTTCCGGGATCCACACTCCAGGATACACATTGAGTGGTGCCGTGCGATGCGGCACCCAACAGCATACACGAAAAGAACCATAAAGTATGAAGTCTTTTATTTCTCAAGATAGTCATTTACAAAATACTGTACCACGAAGGTACACGCAGCGGAATATACATAACTCATACCCTCGGTCCTGACTACACAAAAGAGAAGACGTCCAGGCCGTGGACGCTTCTTACTAGCTTCCACAAAGATAAGTGCAGCGGCAGGGTTTCCGTTGAGTCTCTGATGGCTCACCGAACAACCATCTTCATAGCAAATTTTATAACCTGCAAAACACCAATAATGCAACCGTGAGCACGATGGCTCAGCAAGACTTAAATGACACTCCTAACCATGAAACTCTATATCCAGGGATTACTAACATAGGAAAAGTATGATGCAATAATGACACGCCTACATGTTAATCCTTACTTTCAGTTTAATAGCAGCAGATTATTATGCTTTAGTTAGCCCTCACATCAGAAGTCCACAATCAAACAAGAAACGCTTTCATCCGATGTGGTGATGACCAAAGAGGAAAATAAACTTAGTGAGCTCTACAACTATAGCATACATGGTTGGTAATACAATGAGCTTAAGAACTTCACAACAGCAATGATTTATCTCACTTCATCTGGAAATAATTACTACGTCACAACTCAGTGAACAAGTGGTACTCATATAACCGCGAGGGACGGTGATTGCAATCAGGACACACCCGGAATACACGACACATACAACCGCCTCAAAAGACTCATACAAGAGCTCTTTCTTACATTGTATGCAGCAACCTTTCACACGTCATTCCAATGCCGAGCCAGTTAAGCCGACCCATCAGAAGGGCCAAAACATGGAACACGTCGAAGTTGCTCCGCTAGCGGGTTTACTCCTCTGACACCAACCCCCAAAGGACGGCTGTATAAATTTCGACACGAGAGTACCCAAGTTACATCGGTTTCCTGGACCCCATAATTCCAGTATGCATCCGGTACTGTTCAAACTTGCTCAGCAGGGCGGCATATGCATCGGTCCTTAACCAACACAAACAGCGCTACAGCCACACAGGCCCAACGTCCTGCTGCTCCTACTCTCTGCTAGGTCTCATTTTCCATTCCATAACTTTCATTCTCTAGAATCATACCCCGCTGAACCCACATCCTAAACTCGCGAGTAGCTTCCAACTACCCGACTTGTACCGGATCCTATACAACTTAAGCCTAGCCGAAACTACACGAAGGTAACCTGTTCTACCCATTAACTCCAAGGGTTTGTGGGTCATGCATTTGGAGTATCAATCACCTTGACCTAATGCACAATACATACTAGGCCCATAAAAGTGATACAAAGTAAAATATAACTAAAAGGTGTTAAATGCAAACCGGGGCTTACCTTATGTTGCTGCAGGTTTATTTCTACTTTTAGGTCAGTAGATTTGTGATGAGTAAGGCTTTAACTTGTTGCTCCGAGTTGAGTTCTTCGTCGAACTCCTTCGTCGTATTTCCTACCGACATGAATATGCACAGTTTTATGTTGCGAGTATATGAATTATAAAACAAATGTTTGTTATGGCTTAAGAATGATTTAAACCAACTAAGACTCGAGATTTGGGTTCTGGTTATGTGTTGGACAGAGAAAGAATCATTTTGGATCAATGGAGGTCTTTGGAATAAAGTTCAAAGAAATAGCTATTGGACAAATATATGAAGCTGGACATAATTGGCAGAAAACTGGAGAAGATGATCTCAACTTTCTCTGATATTTTTGCAGTGGTCCATAGATCATACATATGTATGGCTTGCAAAATTTCAGACAAAGTTGATGGAAGACGTGGCCTAGGGAATTTTCTTACTATTTGGCTTCTCTGAAATCCTATGGCAATTATAGTGTCTTTTCATGCTCCAAATTTGGTTTTTCAGAAACTTGGGAGTCCCATGAGTCCATAGAACTTGGTTTCACCATTTTTGGAGCTTCCTACACAGAGATATGGAACTTAGAAGTTGGAGGTAAAAGCGGAAAAATCTTTCTGTTATTTTTCCTAATTTTCAGAGACATACAAGATTGAATCAACATTTGTCCAAGCAAATAAAGTCCAATGACTATGAAATTTTTACTGGAGTTCAAGGATTTTTGGAATATTATCCTGCCCAAATTTGGGAGTTTTCCAATAAACACAACTCCTGTAAAAACTCCTACAAAGTTTTCTTTAAATGAATTGATGAGCTAAATCCAGTGATTTTCATAAATATTGGGTTGCGCCTCTGGATATTACTCTTTGAGGGGAATCCATCAAAATTTATTTCAAAATTTTTGGAGGTTCCTACACAAAGTTATGGCTCTCCAAAATTTGAACCGAATTAGGAAAATCTGGAAAAGTTTAAACACTGCCCATGGGCCCCACCTGTCATCCCTAACCTTCAGCCTCGCGTCAAACAGGGCAGTGGCGGCTCCCTCCGTCGAGGGTTGCCGGAAAGGACCTTCCCGGCCACCTCCAGTCCCCCAGCTGGCCGCACCCCCCCATTTTCCCCACGCTTGGTGAGGTCGCCGGCGACTGAAACTCGCCGGAAAATAGGGCGCACCGGCAACAGCAAACCCTAGGGCTCCGGCGACGTCGTGCACGGTGAATTCTCCACCAAATGGTCAGTTCTTAGGATCTAAAGCACCAGGAGATCGTGTAGAAGACCGACATGAGGTCTAAACAAGCCGGGGTGCGCTCCAAACCTATCGGCACCTCCTTCATCACAGTAGACGACCTTTATTGCTACGTGTCTATGCCTTACGGCCTAAAGAATGCACTCCCCACCTTTGTGCGGGCAATGCACAAAACCTTTGGGGAGTTAATAAGAGACCTGGTTGAGGTGTATGTCGATGACATAGTTGTCAAGGTCAAGCAAGGTCCATCCCTGCTAGATAACCTAGCTTTAGTCTTTGACAAGTTGCGCTCTACGCGCACCAAGCTGAACCCAGATAAATGTGTGTTCGGCGTGTCCTCTGGGAAGCTCTTAGGGTTCCTGGTCTCGCACCGAGGGATTGAGGCCAACCCAGAGAAGATCAAGGCCATCGACTTGATGCGGCCCCCTGCCCGCGTCAAGGATGTCCAGAAACTCACGGGATGTCTAGCCGCGCTGAGTCGGTTTATACCGAGGCTAGCAGAGCGGGCACTCCCTTTCTTTAAGCTCCTGCGCAAGTCAGGCCCTTTTGCCTGGACTGACAAAGCAGAAGAGGCATTCCAGGAGTTGAAGCGACTCCTGACGACCCTACCTATCATGGTAGCCCCTGAGCCCGGAGAGCACCTGCTGCTCTACATCGCGGCGACAACTGAAGTAGTGAGTATGGTCCTCGTCGCAGAACGGCCGGACTCCTCATATCCACAACCTGCTCCGGTAGCAGAAGACAGATGCCAGGAGGCCCTGCAGGACCAAGACGGTCTCCCGGACCTCCAAGGCAACCTCCCGGAGGCCCAGGTCGGCCTCCCAGAGGTCCAGGGCGGTCTCCCAGACCTCCAAGATAAACCCCCGGGGGCCCTGCGGGACCCCCCGGGGGCCAAACGGGACCTCCCAGAGGTCCCCCAAGACCCCCCGGAGCTCCCGGACAATCAAGATATCTTGAGGGCCTCCGGGTCCCAGCTCCCGGAGGCCCCCGTGGGTCCACCCATCTCCAGCGGGCCAGGGCCAATGGACGAGGACCTCCCAGGCCTGAGAGAGAGGGTTCAAACCGTCCAGAGGCCTGTCTACTACATCAGCGAAGTACTTCATGATGCCAAGACAAGGTACCTGGAAGTCCACAAGCTGCTGTATGCGGTGCTCGTGGCCTCCAGAAAGCTCCGCCATTACTTCCAGGCCCACCGGGTCTCGGTAGTCACCTCGTATCCGCTGAAGACAATTCTTCACAGCCCCCATGCGACTGGCAACGTTGCTAAATGGGCGGTGGAGCTGGCGGAGTTTGAGCTGGACTTCCTACCACGCCATGCAGTCAAGAGCCAAGCACTGGCTGACTTTGTGGCGGAGTGGACACCAACGGAGACTGACCCAGGGGGCCATGAGGGCGGAGAACCGGAGCACCAAGCTCCGGTCTTCACCGAACCCCACTGGACACTCTTCTTCGTTGACTCCTCGCGTAAGCAGGGGGCCGGTGCCGGCGTACTGCTCCTCATGCCATCGGGGGAACAGTTTGTGTATATGGTGCGTCTCAATTTCAAGGCAACCAACAACTTGGCGGAGTATGAAGCACTCATCTTTGGCCTGCAGACAGCCCTGTCTTTAGGCGCTCGCTAGTGTCGGCACAGGGCGACTCCCAGCTGGTCATCAAGCAAGTCAAGGACGAATGCTCCTGCAATGACCCCCAGCTAGCTGCGTATCTGCTTCACGTGCAGATGTTGGAGAAAGAATTCCTCGCCTTGGACCTGCACCACGTACCGCGCGCCGGTAATGCCGCAGCCGACAACCTTTCAGCGAAGGCTTCCACCGGAGCCCCTGTGCCCGAAGCAGTCTTCGAGAGGACGTTGCTGCTGCCCACAGCCCGGCCCACCGAGCCGGGCGAAGGGGGCTTGACCAGCACCTCGAAGCTGGCGGTCCCGGCGGCCCTACAGCAGTGGGCGCCGCCAAGGATCGTAAGCGTCACTGGGGACTCCGTGCAACCCAGCGCTCAAGATCCAGAGGCTCAAGTCAGACACGATGCATGGATCACGGAGATCCGGGACTACTTGAAGGACAATATCCTCCCTGATAAACATGCAACCGCTGAACGGATTGTGCGTATGGCTAAGAGGTACGCGCTGGTAGAGGGGGATCTCTACCGGCGTGGCGCCAACCGCATCCTATTGCGGTGTATAACCCAGGGGGAAGGCTGCGACTTGCTCGCTGAGATCCATGGAGGCGAATGTGGAAGTCATTATTCCTCACGCACGCTTGTCGGTAAAGCCTTCCGGCATGGCTTCTACTGGCCGACAGCACTCCAGGATGCCGTCAAGCTGGTCGAGAGCTGCAAGGCGTGCCAGTTCCACGCCAAGCAGATCCATACACCGGCTCAGGCGGTACAGATGATCCCGCCCTCGTGGCCGTTTGCCGTGTGGGGGCTGGACATCCTGGGACCATTTCCCAGAACCGTCGGGGGGTTCCGGTACCTCTATGTCGCTATCGACAAGTTCACCAAGTGGCCGGAAGCTACACCAGTTGTCACCATCAATAAACAATCCGCAGTAAAATTCATCAAGTCTATTGTCTGCCGGTTCGGGGTCCCAAACAGGATCATTACCGACAATGGGACCCAGTTCACCAGCGCAGCATTCCAAGACTACTGTGAGGACCTTGGCATTCAGGTATGCTATGCCTCTGTCGCCCACCCGAGGAGCAATGGGCAAGTTGAGAGGGCCAACGCGGAGATTCTCCGGGGCCTCAAGACTCGCACCTTCGCCAACCTGAAGAAACATGGTGCCAATTGGGTAGAAGAGCTTCCGAGCACACTATGGGCTAACCGGACATCCCAGAGCCGGGCCACCGGGGAGACACCCTTCTTCCTGGTGTACGGGGCTGAAGCTGTACTTCCCCCAGAAATTACCATGAAGTCTCACCGTGTCCGGGCTTACGACGAAGCCACGCAGGACAACCTCCGGCGTGGAGAAATCGACCTCGTCGACGAAGTCCGATTACATGCGGCACTCCGTAACGCGCGGTACAGACAGGCGCTTCGGCGCTACCACCAGAGGTCTGTGCGTGCCCGGGAGCTGCAGGAAGGTGACCTGGTGTTGCGGCGCATACTTTCTCGCGAAGGGGCCCACAAGCTCTCCCCTAGTTGGGAAGGCCCCTTCCGAGTCGCGAAAGTATGCCGCCCCGGGTGTGTGCGCCTTTCCACCGAGGATGGGGACCTGCTCCGAACCCTTGGAACATAGAACACCTCCGTAAGTTCTACCCCTAAGAGCAAAAATAGGACAGTACTTTCTTTTCGTAATAAACTCCATAGAGTCCAGAAGCAGCGCTCGGAGCAGCTAAACCCCAGGGGACGGTCCAGGACTACGTTCAGCTTTGCCTGGTTCCGACTCCAAGCGCGTAGAGTCTTGCTTCCCCTCTTAATGGGGTGGGTCGTGGCCTCCATGTTTAGCCTGCCTTCCTCCTATAGAAGCTTGTACGAAAAGAAATCTGCCCTACTTTGCTCTTTCCATGTACTCATTTAAATTGTGAATTGAGTTTTTTTTATCACCCTTGCAGTACATGGCTGCCATGTGCTCGGCTCCCCCTCTCTACAAGTCCCCAAGCACCAAGCGTATGGTTGGGGCTGTAAGTCAAATAAGACTATGAGATAAGGGAGGGGGAGCCCCCAATGAGAATTACGTTTCCTCTACCTGTGTGCAGGACTTCCAGGTTGCGGGAACGGGGACTGCATGAAGTAGGGGGAAAGGAGCTACCAACTACTTCGACCCAGGACTAGAAGGGGCGGGACCCGGGGGCCCCGCGTGTCCAGCAGGCCCGGAACTCTCTCCTCCCTTGAGGAGGGATCCGGGCTCGCCACGTGGCAGGCAGGAAGCGGACCTCCCCCCGCGGTGGGAGAGCTCCGAAAGCCCTGCGTGTCCAACATGGCCGGGGCTCCCGTCTCCGCAGTAAAAGCAATCATCAAGTGGGTGCACGCTCTCACGATCCCGTGGCCGTTCGTGCTCCGGCAGCGGTCAATTCGGGACTTAGAGAAAGTGCGCGGATCGGAAGAGACGGAGGTCCCACCTCGGGCTCGCTATCTCCCCCGAGATGGGCCCGGGGGCCACTGTCGGTACCTGAGATATGGGGTACCCCCGCGCACAGGGTAAAATGCCTAAGGTGCTCGCCCTTCTCCGCAGGGAGAGCTCCGAAGGCGCCACGCGTCCGGCGGGGCCGGACCTCCCTCTCCTTAGAGGAGAGCTCCGGGCCCACCACGTGGCATACAGAAGCCGGACCTCCCCTTCCGCAGGAGAGAGGTCTGAAGGCGCCACGCGTCCAGCGGGGCCGGACCTCCCTCTCCGCAGAGGAGAGCTCCGGGCCCGCCACGTGGCATACAGAAGCTGGACCTCCCCCTCCGCGGGGAGAGGTCCGGAGGCTCCACGTGCCCCGCAGGCCGGACCCTTCCCGCCTCAGAGAAGGGCTCCGGACCCGCCACGTGGCTAGAAGAACGGTGCTGCCTGCCCCCGAGCGGTATGCAGCGGGCGTAAAGGCGCCCCACACCTTGCCCATACAAGGTATTCAAGGCCCGCGTCTTCCCAAGACGCGGAAATGCGGAGCACGCGTCTGTCAGGTGTCGTTGCGCGCAGTCGCATCACAGACTGGCGCGCGGTGTCAGAACCTGCCAGCTAATAAACGCTGCGACAAGACATCCCATGCCGCCTGCGCCGTCATCAACCACTACGACTAGCGTGCGGCATGGGCAGGGCGGCAAGATGAAGACTCAGAAGCCTTCGACCAGAGGCAACTACCGGCGTAACTACAGATACGGTAGTTAATAGACAATCTTCCCGGGACCACCTGTCAGGTCCCGGCTCCCCTTGTAAGCCACCCGAGTCTTGGACTATAAAAGGCTCGGGTAGGCGTCGATAGCAAGGGTTCGCATTTTGCAACTCATACGCTAGCCATACACTCTCAAGCTGTAACTCACCCCCAAGCTCAGGCCCCCGACCCTGAGCAGCCAGCAATACAGCGAGCTCCATAGCTCGCCGTGGACGTAGGGTTTTACGCTCCGGCGGCCTGAACCACGTAAAACTCGCCGTGTTGAGCTCTCCCTAACTCGTCCATCTGCGCAAGCTCTCCGCTAGCAGTCTAGCCCCGCCGAAAAAAGAACCTCCGCGGGCTGCCCAGTGCAGGCCCGGGGGAAGTGTCGACCGAACACTTCGACAGTCGGGAATGTTATCAACTCAATGGATACCACCTACTACCCTGCAGGGTGCGCCGATGGTGAGCGCTGCGTATGGCCCTTTGAACATGAACTTTCAAAAGTTACATACTATCGTGTTGCTTACCACACGATGGGGTATTCTCACTTTTGCCTAAAGCACGCTGGAGATCAGCGTTTTCATATGCTCTCAGAACCATAGAGAGGTTCAGAGACTCATATTAACTACCGTGCCAAGCCACGGTATACCATTACTCATATGTCGAGTTACCGCAATTGATCCGCCTGCGGTGGCGTACCTTACCTCTTACCTCCACGTAGGTGCATCGTTACAGAATTGAAATACTGAATATTAACATACTGTTAGCTTGCCACCTTAAGTAACTATACTAATTATAGTCCTTATTTGGGCATACTATACGTTCCTCACTCGTATACTTCTAAGTTTCTCGAAAATAAGCTCTTTTCATGCATGCTATTCCCAATGCTGCTCTGATACCATGGTTGTGGGGAACCCCTTCCGGGATCCACACTCCAGGATACACATTGGGTGGCGCCGTGCGTTGCGGCACCCAACAGCATACACGAAAAGAACCATAAAGTACAAAGTCTTTTATTTCTCAAGATAGTCATTTACAAAATACTGTACCACAAAGGTACACGCAGCGGAATATACATAACTCATACCTTCGGTCCTAACTATGCAAAAGAGAAGAGGTCCAGCCCGCGGACTTCTTACTAGCTTCCACAAAGATAAGTGCAGCGGCATGGTTTTAGGTGAGTCTCTGATGGCTCACCAAACAACCATCTTCATAGCAAATTTTATAACCTACAAAACACTAATAATGCAACCGTGAGCACGATGGCTCAGCAAGACTTAACTGGCACTCCTAACCATTAAACTCTATATGCAGGGATTACTAACATAGGAAAAGTATGATGCAATAACGACACGCCTACATGTTAACCTTACTTTCAGTTTAATAGCAGCAGATTATTATGCCTTAGGCAGCCCCCACATCAGAAGTCCACAATCAAACAAGAAACACTTTCCTCCGATGTGGTGATGCCCAAAGAGGAAAATAAACTTAGTGAGCTCTACAACTATAGCATACATGGTTGGCAATCCAATGAGCTTAAGAACTTCACAACAGCAATGATTCATCTCACTTTATCTGGAAATAATTACTACGTCACAACTCAGTGAACAAGTGGTACTCATATAACCGCGACGGACGGTGATTGCAATCAGGACACACCCGGAATACATGACACATACACCCGCCTCGAAAGACACATAGAAGAGCTCTTTCTTACGTTGCATGCAGCAACCTTTCACACGTCACTCTAATGCCGAACCAGTTCCGCTGACCCCTCAGAAGGGCCACTACACGGAACACGTTGAAGTTGCTCCGCTAGCGGGTTTACACCTCTGACACCAACCCCTAAAGGACGACCGTACAAGTTTCGACACAAGTACCCGAGTTACATCGGTTTCCTGGACCCCATAATTCCAATATGCATCTGGTACTGTTCAAACTTGCTCAGCAGGGCGGCATACGCATCGGTCTTTAACCGACACAAACAGAGCGACAGCCACACAGGCCCAACATCCTGCTGCTCCTACTCTCTGCTCGGTCTCATTTTCCATTCCAGAACTTTCATTCTCTAGAATCATACCCTGCTGAACCCACATCCTAAACTCGCGAGTAGCTTCCAAACACCCGACCTGTACCGGATCCTATACAACTTAAGCCTAGCCGAAACTACACGAAGGTAACCTTTTCTACCCATTAACTCCAAGGGTTTGTGGGTCATGTATTTGGAGTATCAATCACCTTGACCTAATGCACAATACATACTAGACCCATAAAAGTGATACAAAGTAAAATATAACTAAAAGCTGTTAAATGGAAACCGGGGCTTGCCTTATGTTGCTGCAGGTTTATTTCTACTTTTAAGTCAGTAGCTTTGCGACGAGTAAGGCTTCAACTTGTTGCTCCGAGTTGAGTTATGCGTCGAACTCCTTCGTCGTATTTCCTACCGACATGAATATGCACAGTTTTATGTTGCGAGTATATGAATTATAAAACAAATATGTTTTATGACTTAAGAATGATTTAAACCATCTAAGTCTTGAGATTTTGGTTCTGGTTATGTTTTGGACATAGAAAGAATCATTTTGGATCAATGGAGGTCTTGGGAATAAAGTTCAAAGAAATAGCTATTGGACATAAATATGAAGCTGGACATAATTGGCAGAAAACTAGAGAAGATTATCTCAACATGCCATGAAATTTTTGCAGTGGTCCATAGATCATACAGAGCTATGGCTTGCAAAATTTCAGACAAATTTGATGGAAGATGTGGCCTAGGGAATTTTCTTGCTATTTGGATTCTCTGAAATCCTATGGCAATTATATTGTCTTTTCATGCTCCAAATTTTGTTTTTCAGAAACTTGGGAGTATCATGAGTCCATAGAACTTGGTTTCACCATTTTTGGAGCTTCCTACACAGAGATATGGAATTTAGAAGCTAGAGCTAAAAGCGGAAAAATCTTTCTGTTATTTTTCCTAATTTTCAGAGATATACAAGATTGAATTAACATTTGGACAAGCAAATAAAGTCCAATGACTCTGAAATTTTTACAGGAGTTCAAGGATTTTTGGAAGATTATCCTGCCCAAATTTTGGAAATTTCCAATAAACATAACTCCTGTAAAAATTCCTACAACATTTTCCTTAAATGAATTAAAGAGCTAAATCCAATGATTTTCATAAATATTGGGTTGCACCTATGGATTGTACTCTTTGAGGGGAATCCAAAAGAATTTATTTAACAATTTTCGGAGGTTCCTACACAATGTTATAGCTCTCCAAAATTTGAACCGAATTAGGGAAATCTGGAAAAGTTTAAACACTGCCCATGGGCCCCACCTGTCATCCCTAACCTTCATCCTCGCGCCAAACAGGGCACTGGCGGCTCCCTCCGGCGAGGGTCATCGGAAAGGACCTTCCCGGCCACCTCCAGTCCCCCTGCTGCCCCCCCCATTTCCCCCCACGCTGAACCTGTTGGTGAGGTCACCGGCGGCTGAAACTCACCAGAAAATAGGGCGCACCGGCAACAGAAAACCCTAGGGCTCCGGCGAGGTCATACACGGTGAATTCTCCACCAAATGTTAGATTCTTGGGCTCTAAAGCACCAGGGTATCGTGTAGAAGACTGACATGAGGTCTAAACAAGCCGGGGTGCGCTCCAAACCTATCGGCACCGTGCACCCGACATGGTCCAGTGGTATACCCTCGAAGAGAACTCGGATTCCTCGCTCTACACTCAATTTCTCGGTCTAAAATCGATGGAGGAGGTGTGCTAGACAGTTAAGACCCTGTGCGTGAAGTTTGAAACACAACAAACACGATTTGAGGATGAATTTTGCAATTCCTTCCCTCAAGGTCAGTTTCTGCCGCCCGGGAGAAAATCTTGAAATTCTCCCTCGGTGATCAATGGCTAGGGCTGAGCTTCGGAGGTAAGCAACTAGGCTTGTAGGTGCACCGATGGGGTGGCTTGCTTGGGTGTGATCACTCCTGGTTTGGGCTGGCCACGGCGACCAGTTCAGTTTTTCAGTGTTTACCCGAGAGCTGCAGAACCTTTGCTGTTTTCCGGTGCCAACGAGCTCGGGACCATGGGGGGAAGTTGCTAGCCGGCTAGAGCACCCTTGGGCGAAGCTTTTTGCTGTGTGGAGCTCAGGCAACCGAGCTACGGTGGAAGGCTGGTGATCGGAAGAAGCATAGGCGGCTGTGAGCTACTGTTTTTGGTTCTTGCTCGAGGAAACCACCGAGAGGCACGAGCGAGGGAAGCAAAGTCGTGTGTGGCTTCGGCGTGGAGGATAAGAACCGGGAAACTGCATAATGGATCAGGAGGTGGCTTCCACAGGGGCTCGGCTGCAGCTCGGTGGCTGCCGCAGCCACTTTGGTGGGTTTGAGTGCAACCGATCAACAAATACTCTGGGTGCAAGTTTCCTCCTTTCAATGACAATTGGGCCCCACTGCTCTTCTCTCTCCAAATATCTCCAATTTTTGGCACAGTGCAACTTCAGCCATGAGGAATTCAAATTAACAAACCATTTGGCAAATTGATAAGTTTTACCTCAGTTTCAAATTTGAATTCAAATTTCAATGAAATTCACAAGTCTCTTTGATATACATATCAAAGAACCTCCAATTTTTTTTTCAAAATTTGGCTTCCTCATAATTTGGACCTGAATAATTTAAATATGGATTCAAAATTTTAATTTGGTGGTTGCAAAGGGGAGGTTTACAACCACAGTTTGCATCCTTCATTTAAAAATGACCACCTTTGCATTTACATAAAAAAGGGCATACCCAGTGCTGAAAGCTCCCACACTTTGTGGGGTCTGGGGAAGGGGATTTCTAGGCAGCCTTCCCCTTGCTTATTTTGCATTTACATGATCATTTGAATTCAAAGGGGACTTGAATGCATGTGCTTGCTCATGACCACCTTCACATGTTTAGAAAAGTTTTTGCAAGACCCATTTCTTGGATTTAAACTCAACTTTATTCATCACCAAAATTTTCCATTTACATGTTTTACAAATTTTACATTCTTCCCCCCTTAAAAAGAATCTCGTCCCGAGATTCACAATTAAGAATAACGTGGGGAGGACAACTATCAAACATAAGTCTCTAATAACTCCGTATGATTGCGTTGTAAATACCCCTCGCTTTCCCATTTAGCTTCGTTGGACGTGTGATTTTCCCATAGCACCTTGAAAAATCGCAGTGTCCGGTTTCAAGTCTCGCAAGACTTTTCATCAATTATCCGGGTTGGACGCTCAACATAAGTAAGGTCCGGCTTTAAATCTGCTGCTCCTTCCGTGAGAATCTCCGTTGGAACTTTCAAACACTTCCACAACTGAGATATGTGGAAGACGTTATGAACTCCGGCTAAGGCCGCCGGTAACTCCAGACGGTATGCCACGGGTCCACATCTTTCAATAATGACGAAGGGACCGATAAAATGCGGAGCTAATTTTCCTTTTACTCCAAATCATTGAGCGCCCTTCATAGGAGATACGCGGGGATATACGTGGTCTCCAATTTGAAATTCCAGAGGACAACGTCTTCTATCCGCATAGCTTTTTTGTCTGGACTGAGCGGCTTTAAGATTTGTTTGAATAAGCCTTACCCGCTTTCCGCTTCATTTACGAGATCAATCCCGTAAATAACTCTCTCGCCGGATTCACACCAGTTCAAGGGTGTGCGGCACTTCCGGCCATAGAGGGCCTCATAAGGTGTCATTTTTATGCTCGTTTGATAAGCGTTGTTATACGTGAACTCCACTAACGGTAAGTGATCATCCCAGCTCTTACCGTGGTTGATGGCACATGCTCTTAGCATATCTTCCAGTATTTGATTCACCCTCTCAGTTTGCCCATCGGTTTGAGGGTGATATGCCGAGCTTCTAAGTAATTTGGTTCCCAAAGATGCGTGCAGCTGTTCCAGGAAACGAGAAACGAACAGTGCACCACGATCTGAATCTATTGTTCTTGGAACTCCATGCTAACATAAGATTCGTTCAATGTATAACTCCGCTTATTTCTTGGCATTGAATCCCACATTCACCGGTATGAAGTGTGCTGACTTGGTTAATCGGTCAACGATTACCCAAACTGAATCATGCTTCCGAGATGTGAGTGGTAACCCAACAATAAAATCCATACTCACATCTTCCCACTTCCATGCCGGAATATGAAGGGGCTGCAGCAAACCAGGTTTCTTCATGTGATCTGCTTTCACTGTTCGACACGTATCGCACTCAGATACGTATTTAGCTATTTCCCGCTTCATCCGTGTACACCAAAACTTGTTTGTCAAATCTTGGTACATCTTAGTTCAATATAGCAGTTCATTATCCTCTAATAGAATCCTAGACTACAAATTTACTCTTTTTCTTTTCAAACCTTCTTTTTCATGCAGTTCAAAACACATCACGGTACTACGTTTCATCACCAAATTAAAAATCCTAACCGGCTTTATACCAGCATATACGTCTCAAGTGGTGGCACTAAAACAATCACTCACAAATGTTTTCTACATGGCATGTTCCAACGTGGTTAAGTTACCTGCAGAAAACCAATCAATAATTATGCACACAATGGGTTTATCATTTCAGGCAGGTCCATATCTGACGCGGCCCCACAGCCTCGCCGAGCCAGGATCACGCTGAGGGGTGCTGCATTGCACAGCACCGGATAACGCACATCAAAGATACAAAGCAGAAGCAAAGTTTTATCACATAAATGATTTTATGAACATTTTTACAACAAAATATGTTCAGTCTACAATCACGGGCGTAGACTACGCATCGAGTTCACGTTCAGCCCGTGAACGTGTCCCCGCTAGCACGCACACACACTAACACGGTGGCGTGCACGACTCCAACTCGACGGGGTTCCCCTCCTGGGGTTCCGTCTCCTCCTCGGGAGTCCCTTCCTCATAAACCCCTGCAAAAGCTTCAAATACAACCAGTGAGCACGATGGCTTAGCAAGACTGACCCGTCTCTCCTATACATGAAACTTCTACATGAAGGATTTAGGGTACATGAGGTAAATAATATGCAAATGACTCGCCTAATTATTTGAACCTTACTTTCATGTTTTAGCAGCAGGTGGTGGAAAACCTTACGCTAAGGCATATGAGAGAGCCGCAATCAAACAAGAAAAACATTTCTGTTATGTACTTTGCCCAAAGTTGAAAAGAACTTTAATTAGTTCTAAACTACAACAAGACATTAACAAGCAAAGTATAACATTCAAATCAACAAACTTTTAACATGTATCTAGCCTATTCTTTCTACGTCATGGTACAGTGAACAAGTGGTACTCACTGACTGCGAGTGACGGTGATTATAATCGATTTACACCTGCAGGGTTACCCGAATAACCCGCCACGTATGACCGTACTTGATGTTGCCTACAGCAACCATCACGGACGTCGTACGCAACCACCTTTCACCCGTCAGCTAAATATTGAACCAGTCCTATCGTCCTGAGCAAGAGGTCTCTGTGTGCGCATCCGCAGTGCCGCCAGCCGATTTACACCTCAAGCTCTCAACCTACCCTCTGAACGACAGGCAATGCCTCAATACCCAGCTACCCGAGTTACATCGGTTTTCCGGTTCCCATATAGCCGGTAGGCCTTCGGTACTGTTCTAGCTTGTTCAACAGACCCGCACATGGCTCGGTCCTCAATCGACACAAGCGGAGCTATAGCACCAAGGTCCCAATGTCCTTCTGCCCTTACTCTCCGCTCGGTCTCATTTTTCTTGCCATGTGTTTCATTTGGTATCTTTACCCAAGCGATGTGCCTCTAGCCTAAACTGCTTGACTTTTACCGAATCCTACACTATCTTAGCATTGCAGTAGCTAACGAGGCTTTCAAACCTAATCCCAACCAAGGGTTTCTTGGCTATGCATTTGGGTTTCAAACAAGACTCTAATGCAAGAAGTAAGTGGGTGCTCAAAGTAAGTTCTCAAAACAGTAAAAATTTGTAAAAAGGGTTAATGCAAACCAGAGCTTGCCTTGCTGCTCTTGGTCGTAGGCTAGCTGTTCCTCTGGAGTGACGAAGTCTAAGACTTCGGGTTCCTCCTCAACCTTGGCAACTACATATGATAAATACAAATATGTATCAATTTAAATGCATTTGTATCGAAGTTAAACTTGTGAGAGTCATAAATCTTGCTAGACAGACCCAATGACTCTGAAATTTTTACTGTGGTTTGGATACAACCTAAACAGAGACTTGGCCATGTTTCATTTGCAACAAAGCTAATTCGAGCCCTCCACAAATAATTATGTGCTTGGCCTTAATTGGAGCTCCTAGGGTGTTCTAGGGATTTTCATGGAGCAAGCCATGACTTTCTGAAAACTAGATTTTCAGAGGGTTCTAATGGAATTTGTTTCACTTAATTTGAAGGCTCCTAGCTAAAGATACGAGCTAAACCATTTCAGAGAAATTCTGAAAATGTTTCTGGACATTTTCTATTTTCTCAGGAACAGTTTTATTAATCACACCGTTAGGTGGATCAAATAAGCTCAAATGGATCTGAAATTTTTATGGTAGCTGAGGGATATTTTGGTGAACATCCGAGCAAAAATTCACAATTTTCCTCCAAAGGGTTCTCCAGTTAAAATTCTAAACAAATTAAAATTTGAAGAATTAATTCTGGAGAAATAAGGATTTTCATAGAGTGAAAATTGATTTGTTGGAAAGTACTCAGAGAGCTGTATCCAACAAAATTTCGTTCACTCGATTTGGAGTTTCCTATCCAAAGTTATGTGGGTTTGAAGTTTGAACTAAAACTGAAAATCAAAGAAAAGTTTAAACTTCTGCCGGCGGGTCCCACACACAGTGCTTCATCTTCCTCCTCACACCAAACACCCGGCGACGGCGGTCTCTGGCAAGATTTGCAGAAACCGAGTTTACGACCACCTCTTGCCTGAAACTCGTCGCCTCCCCATTTTCCAACCTCCTGAACTCAGCCGTGAGCTCGCCGGCCACCGGCGATGGCCGGAAACCTGTGCGCACCGGCGACAACAACCGCTAGGGTTTCGGCGAGGTCGGTTTTGCACCACAGTGCACCAAATCGATCAGGAATTGCTCAGAGAGCATCAGTGGAGCACGAGGAACATGAAACAAGGCCTTGGGGAAGCTAGAAACGCCGGCAACCATACCCTCGACGGTGAGCCGAGGTACTTTGCAACGGCGGCAAGGAAAACGGCCATATCTCGGCCGATCCTCAAAGTTTTTCCTTGCTTCTCTCTCGAGCGTGTGCGCTAGCATGTGTAGAACCTACTGGCCAACCGGTGTGACCAACAAGAGTCTATGGACTCCGAATTTCAATTGGAGGTGAGCTCAGCCCATAAGAACTAGCTTTCGGTAAACTTAGAAATTCTCATCCGATGGTTGATCATATGCCAAACGGCTTTCGGCTATACCATCTACATGCAGTGACGCACCTTTCTTGTGTAGAGAAATGGATGCGACGATGCCTATGCCGAGCTGTCCGTGAGAGCCCCGAATGGCGGCAATGCTCAGTTTGCCGGGAAAACGCTCGGCTGAGCTCGAGGGCGTCTGATCACTGGACAACACGACGTCGAGGATGTTGCTCACAAACTCACGATACCGTTTTGCTACTGGGAAGGTTTTTTTTCATGAGCGATCGTCCTGCTCACGAGCGGGACCAAGAGAGCGGCTTGCTTTCGGTGGAGCTCGGTGTGAGGGAGAGCGATCTCGCTGTAGACTCGGGTTGTGAGCAACCATAGCACGTCGGGGAGGGATAAGAAGCTGGGAAGCTGGTCTCCAGCGCGGGGAACTGCAGCAGGAGCTGGCACCGGTCAGCCTCTCAGTGGCGCGCTCGGCTGCAACCCGAGAACCGAGTACTCTGTATTTCAGTCGGTTGACTTTGCTACCTAGGCTGACATGTGGGTCCTACTCCGATTTTAACCTCTGAAATTGAATTTTCCCCACTGCTCTAAACAGTAGAGACCCAAATACCCTTGGTCATTTGAATTATCTACCAACTCGCCATTTGGATTGGATAGTATTCGAATTGTGGAGTGTTTGAATGTATTTTCAGCACATATGCAGTTTGAAATTCAAACTGAGTTTGAATTTGCTAAACTTAGCTCATGTCAAGATCAACTCCAAATGGAGTGAAAATTGGTGTGTGAGCTCACAAATGTTCTGAGTATGAATGTGCCTCCCACTTTTGAAGTCATGGGATGGAAGTAGTTTGAATTTGAGTTCAAACTACCCTCTTTCTAGTTATACCCAAAAATACCTCAAAAATGTTTTGGATTTGGGTGAAATTTGGCATGAGCACTCCTAGAAAGGTGTAGGAGTTTTTCATTTGCCCAGCCCCTATATGATGCATGTGGGAAATGCAACTTTTGCATTTTGTGAGTTTATTCTCTAATAACAATGTTGATGGTGTTTACTTGCTCTTCAAATGTGCTCACACAGTTTCTTCAAGTGAGGTGTGTGTGGTGTGATGAACACTTTGAATGTGTGCAAAAAATTAGGCCCTTACAATATCATAGTAAAAACATACGCCCCGTATCATTGCCATATGGGCCGTCCTTGAGTCAAGCCACGTCTCAGGGTACATGATTGGGTTATTCACCACCCGACGGGGGCTCCATACCTTTGCAATAAAGTACACCGGTGGAACAGCGCTTTCACAAGCCCACTAGGACATGAAGAGTCCTAGAGAACATACTTTGTGTTACAAACCACACGATGGGGTCTCCTCCTCTTGCCCCTGGGTTTGCGCACTGGAGGCTAGTGCCATTCATATGTCTCTAAGACATGAAGTGTTTTAGAAAACATATTCACTTGCCGCCCATTGCTGAACAGGACATCCCACACTAGTTTCCTCGTGTGGGGGAGCTAACCGAAATTGATCCGCTTTCCGTGGCGTTCCTTACCATGCTTACCTCTACATAGGTGCGTCGTTATAGAATGGAAATACTAAAGAGTAACAAAAAGTCATCTTGCCACCTTAAAAAAACTATGCTATTAATAATCCTTATGTGGGCATACTATACGTTCCTCACTCGTATACTCCTAAGTTTTTAAAAATATGCTCTTTTCATGTGTGCTATTCCCAATGCGGCTGTGATACCACGCTGTGACGCCCGGTGATCGCAGTGGGTGGTGCCGTGCGATGCGGCACCCAATAGCATGCACGAAAAGAGACTCAAGAACATATGAACTCATTTTGTTACTCAAGATAAGATCTTTTACAACATATTGTACACACGCAGCAGAAATTAAAACTAAACTGGACAACTACTCACTCTCGACCCTAACTACGCCGAAAAGAAGTCGTTCAGCCCGTGAACGCTTCCTACTAGCTTCACCAAAGAAAGGCAGAGTCTAGGTTTCCGATGAGTGGAACGAACCGTGCGGTTCGTCGTCTCACCGAACAACCCTCTGCATAGCAGGCATAGGCTACCTACAAAAACAACTCAGAAGCAACCGTAAACACTAAGGCTCAGTAAGTCTTAACCGTCAAATCTAAACATGTAACTCTACATACAGGGGTAGTAAGACAGTAGGAACATGAATTTGCAAAATGAAGCTTGACTAAACTTGATCCTTATATTCAGATTCCTATAGCCTTCATTTTAATGGTCCTCATGCCTCACAACACCGAAAGCCGACAATCAAACGAGAAACGCTTATCCCAATGTTGCTAGCCTAAGGTGGAATAGAATCTTAGTTGGCTCTATATCTACTTCAGTCAAGGTTCCAATACAATGATTAATCCATAAACAGCATGTTAAGAGACTTAGTTCCTCTTCTTACTATGTCACGGTGCAGTGGGGTAGTATGCTCAATCCTCTTCCGCGAGCGACGGTGATTCGAATCAATAACAACCCCAAACACACGACACATACACCGACCTCAATAGACTCTCTCAAGAGCTCTTTCTTACGTTGTATGCAGAAACCTTTCACACGACACCCCGACATAGAAAAATGTTTCGCGCCGAGCAAGATGGTCCTCTACGCGGACATGTCGAAGTTGCCCTCTATAGGATTTACACCTCCCGCCTTCTCAACGCCATTCCCATGCGAAGGATGAGTTTCTATATCATGGTCCATCAAGTTACATAGGTTTCATGGGTCCCATACCCCACTATATATCCGGTACAGCTCAATCTTGTCCAGCAGGGCCGCATACATACGGTCCTTAACCGATATGGACGGGGCTACAACCAACCTCCAGATTTGCCTTACCCTCCTGATCCAGGCCAAATGTGGTCTCAAGCATTGTCACACCCGTCGCAGGTCGAGACGAACCTTGAGCGCTCCATCCTACAGAAACATCCCCATCCGCATCTCATTTTCATGAGGGTGCTCTTATCATCAACCTCTCCACTCTATCGAATCTCGAGGGCGAGATTCATTTTAAGGGGGGTTTGTTTGTAACACCCTCAAATTTATTAGCATGCATTGCTTACATTTTTCATGTAGAGAAGCATTTGAAAAGAAGTAGAAATGGAGAAAGAACCCTAGAAATGAGAAAGAACCGTAGAAGTGGAGAAAGAACCCTAGAAATGGAGAAAGAACCGTAAAAATGGAGAAAGAACCACAAAAATGGAGAAAGAACCATAGAAGTGGAGAAGGGAATATATAAATGGAGAAAGGGACATAGAAATGGAGAGGGGAATATAGAAATGGAGAACGGGACATAGAAATGGAGAGAAATGGAAATAAGATAGCTGAAATGAGCCATTCCCAAATTTCCACAAATTTCCCCCAAGTTCCCGAATTCCCCAATTCCCCAACGGGGAATTTCACCCACATTTGGGGGGAATTTTCCCCAATGTAGCCGCAGCCCTAGAGGGGGGAAAACTGAACGTGGCCTAGAGGGGGGGTGAATAGGCTTTTCAACGCTTTGTTAATCCCTGAAACACTTAGTAGGTTTATAAAATACACGGAAATCGGACTAGTCCGGTAGAGTGCGGACTAATCCGTTTTCTACACAGAGAAAAATCGGACTGGTCTGGTACTGTGCGGACTAGTCTGGTATGCGTGATCTAGAGATATCAAAATTGATCAATATTCTCACTTCTAGTACTTTATGCAGCGGAAATTAATTTGATAGTTAGATGTATTGCAGAGTGAAACATGGAATGACAGAGATCAACTTTTGTTTCAATGCTTCAATGTAAATTGCACAAGATTAATTAAACACTAGAATATGATGAACAATGAATGAACAAGAGTAAGAGACAAGTGGTTATCCCGAGGTTCGATTCCACGAAGGAAATCTACGTCCCCGTTGTGGAGTCCACTAAGGACCAGGTCTTCACCAACCCTACCCACGTCGAATCGCCAAGAAGGCTGATTCTTTTCCACTAATCACAAAGGGCAAATAAATCGTTCAAGGGGCCTTCTCACAAGTTGAGGGCTCCCCAAGAATTACAATGAATGAACACAACCAAACACACTCAAAAGATGAACAATTAACGAACAAAAGTGTGCGAGAGATCAAACCCAAGAGCTCATGATGTGTAGAACAAGTCTCTCCTTTGATCAATTGCTAATCCCCAAAGATTTGATTCTTTTTGGGTTATAATGTGTGGAGAGATGTGAATTTTGGGCTCTTGGGAGGTGTGACGGCGCAGGGGGATGAAGTGTTGTGTTGGTATGGCCGTACACCTCCTTTTATAATAGAGTTTCCAATGGTTATGTTAGGGTTTGCGATGTCCGGACTAGTCCGGTGTGTGAAAAACCCTAAGTGTTGTGAGATACTGGACTAGTCCATAAAAGTGCAGACTAGTCCACTTTCTATCCAGAGACAAAATCGGACTTGTCCGGCTTATATCGCACTAGTGCGTTTTCTGGTCAGAAAGAAAATCGGACTAGTCCGGTTGACATCGGACTAGTCCGCACATGCTGAATTTGTGCAGTTAGTGTGATTTCTTCCACTTGAGCTCTTGGGGTATGTTTCTCCAACACATTCTATAATAAGTGATCTAATCTTTTCAGCTCTTGAGCTCTTATCTATTTGGATCCTCCTTCTCCTTTCTTTTTGCGCTTTCTTCCTAATTTCTTTGAGAACCTGCGCTCATGTCAACAATTTTGTTAGGGTCTCATTTGTTTGTCATAAATCAACCAAAACCCACAAGGGATGCCTAAATGCACTTTCAATCTCCCCCTTTTTGGCGATTGACGACAACCAATTGACATCACACAAATATAATAAGAAAAGTTCAGATTTTCATAAAGTGTGCACATATGAGTTTTGAGCAAAATAGGCAATAAAGACATAAGACATATGTGCACTCTTTATGGTGGGGTGCAGAACTATGTGTGCGAGCAATAATTTTGATGTGAATATCATAATGAGCATAATCATAACATCATCAAGAGTCTCAATCCTACATAGAAGTTTTAAACATACATTATTAATCAAAAGCATAACATAGTTATCATTTCACATCACATGTCCAAAAGCATAATAATAGCATAATAGCATAAGTCTTACAAAAGCATAATGACAGCACATGCCTTACAAAAATTCATTTCTAAACTAGGACATGAAAGGAAAAAAACCTACGACCTAAGACTCCCCCTCAATCTCTCTCCCTTTGGCATCAAGGCACCAAAAAGAAAGAGAGGAGGGATCTACTTGTCGTCGCCGGCTCACTCCTCGCTGTCGGTCCTTTCTTCGTCTTCATCATCAGGTTGAGGAAGAGGAGGAGAGGAACCACTCATCGTGCCAAAGTAGGCACACTCTGATGGAGAGGGAGGAGGAAGCTCTGTGAAGTCAGATGCAGAATCCCCTGAGATGATTTGAGATCCAATGGGCTCAATCTCCAGTTTTTGGCATATTTCTTTGACATTGGCCTTCATATATTTCATTTCTTCTTTTCTTGCCTTGTTCATCTTATGAACCTTCACCTCAGTTTTGCGACAAGAACTAAAAATGGCAGCCAAATACTTTATAATTCCACTAGAGGACCCTTTGTGTGGAGAGGCCCTAGTCTTGGATGAAGGCCTTGCATCTTCTTGAGCTCTCTCTGGATGTTCTTCAGGTGATCCAGGTGAGGGGGCAGCTGGGAGGGTGGCCTGAGGAGGCTTCTGAGGCCTTAGAGCAGTGTGCTCCACATCCTTCACAAACTCAATTCCTGTGAGTTTTTCAATCATGAACATCAAGTAAGTTGCAGAGCCACAGGAACGGTTTGGTGTGCAGGATATGTTTACCCTGTCATTCCAAATGTAATCGAAGATATCAAATCTTCTCCTCCTGCTGATTACTTTCATCAATGTTCTCAAGTAACCTTGGACACTCCTGGCATCTCCATCTTTTGGAGCAATGGTCTTCCGGAGCACTCTTTTGAGAATAATGAAGAAGGGCTTCATGTTCTTGGTTCAGGGAGGATTGTATGGTAGTCGAGTATCATAGAGAAACTCCATCTTGTCCTTCTCCACCACTCCCAGATTGTGAATCACAATCTCATCATTGCCGGTGTCCTCAAGATGCAGCAGTCTGGCAAACTCAGTATAAGTAATTGTGTACTTGGATCCATGTGTCATCCAAATCACTTTGTCTTCTCCATCATGGGCAAAGTGGCACGTTGCATAGAACTGGGCAATGATCTCATCATTCTAGTTGTATCTAAAGGAGAGAAATTCCTTAAGACCGTGTCTCTCTGCAGCCCTTTTATAACCTCCTCAAAAGCTTCACAGCTCTTCCTTTCAAAATATGTCCAGTCGATCCATTGGATGCGGACCACTGGAGTCTTCATTTGGAGGTACACGGTACTGTAGTAGTCTGAGTGGAAGTTGCTCCAAAATCTTTTGTCTGCTGCCTTTTTGCCAGAGCAATAGGCATCAACCTTCCTTAGGTTCCATGCCACATCACTCCTCTTGCCATTGAACTTATGCTCTGAGGGATCCCTATTTCCCTGCCTTGGAGCTGTCATCTTGAGGGGACCAATCGGGCCGGAAACAAGGCCCTTACCCTTGCCCTTGGTTTGGCGTTGAGCCGCCAAGCTAGAACCAGCCACATTTGATTTGGAAGCTGGTCTCTTGATTGTATCCTTTCGACGCACCCTAGGTGGGGTGAGCGAAGGCTCGGCAGCACGCTCTTGTCTCTTGTTGGAGTGAGACTCCGGAGGATGAGACATCACATCTTGATCTTGATCCATCTCGTCCTCAAAGTCGGAGAGACTCTCATTCGATCCCGACATGATTTCTGACAAGGAAGGTGTAAAAGCCCAAGAAAGTGAAGGGCAAAGAAATGTTCATCACCTCACAACACCACAGCTCTTGTGATGGATATCTCATGAAAACTTGTGAAGAGCAAGTAAACACCATCAAAAGGGTGATTAGAGGGGAAAGCCCTAACTTCCAAAAAGTAGGATTTCTACACATAAGCATGAAAGGTTTAGCTCACCCTTAGACCTTATATATTCTTGGGAAGGCTCAGGCCAAATTTCATGCAAATTCAATACTTTTTGAGGAACTTTTGGAGGCATTTGCAAAAGGGGCCAATTTGAATGCAAATTCAAATTGCAGCCACTTTCATCACTTGAATTCAAAATTTGACTTCATAATTCAAACTCAGCACATTTTTCTGAGTTAGTCCACCAATTTTCATCCCCATTGGGATTCATCTTGTCGGGAGCTAAATTTGCAATAATTCAAAACGGAATTTGAATTTCAGTTCAAATGGGCAGCAAATTAAGCCAAACCAATTTCAAATTGGGGAAATCAAATTCAAACAATGACTTGGTGGTTATGTCTCTCATTCAATTGTGAGTAGCTGGAATCTTTTTAGTGAAAACATAAATGAAAAATTGGAAAAGAAATTAGAGGGGGAAGGGCCCACTGGTCAGTGACTGTGCTCAGAGGGAAGCCGACTCGGTGGTCGTCGGTCAGCCGCCGGGGCTGTTGCCGCCTCACGGCCTCGCCAGAGCGCATCTGGATCAGCTCGTGCCCCACTCCCGATCACAACGTACACGGCACAAACAGATTTCGCTGCCTCCCTCGCCTGCGCCGCTCTGCTCAGCTCCCGCACGCGCGAAAAACCGGCAGCGGCGACCGCACCTTCGAACCTCGGTGCGCACCGGTGCCGATCATCGATCGCTTGTGGTCCCTGCAGCAAAAAGGAGCGCCAAGGTGTTCTCTAGCTGTTCCCCATGCTGCATCAGCGAGCTGCACTCGGTTGTGCGCGGTGTAAGCCGTCGAAGACGAGAAACCGGAAGGAACCAGCGGAGCTGTGCTTCGGCTCACTGTCGACAGCCCCATCCGGCCATCTTCGCCGACCGCGTACTACAGAATAAAGGTGCGTGGGGATCCCTAGATGGTGTAGCCGCAAACCATTCGGCAAATAACCCATAGGGTAGCAAGAATTTTAGAAAGTCCCGAACCCTAGTGCAACTGACCGAGTTCGGCAAAAACCAAAAATTCGGCTTACACGCTGAATCAATGGTCAAGCTAGCTCGCAAGTAGCTTCTACACCTCATAGCGTCCCTTCTTGAGGAAGAACTGAGCACAACCGTCCATAAATGGCCGAGTTGTAGCAGTTTCCATAGCCGCCGGTGCAAACACGGCTCGGATCACCGTCGAGAGTGGGTTTGCAGACATTTTTAGCTTCCGAGGCGGCTTACGTCGGGTTCCTCGTTACCCACTGGTGCTCCCCGAGCAAACCGTGACTCTTTTCATGCCTCATAGAGCGAGAACGACCTCTCCGGAGCCCTAACCTCCACGGATGACGTCGCACAGACGTTTCCGGTCACCGCCGGCGAGCTCCGACCCCCGAGGCAAGTTCCACGTGGCGAGATAGGGCTAGGTGGCCAGTTCTAGCACTGGGGGCGGTCGGGAAGTCAGTTCCAGCGAACCTCGCCGGAGTACACCGCCGCCGAACTCGTGGGCACGCGCGAGGAGGAAGAAGGCGGGCGGTGGGGCTCACCCGCAGAGTTTAAACATTTCTGGGATTTTCCAGTTTTAGTTCAAACTTCAATTGCATATAACTTCTGCTACGAAGCTCCAAACTCAGTGAACCAAATTTTGCTGAACTCATCTTTTTGAGTACTTTCCAGCAACACAAGTTTCAGCTCATGAAACTCAATAATTTTCCAGAATTAATTCCCAAAATTTAAACTGTTAGGAATTTTATCTGAAGAATTACTTTATGAAAAATTCTTAAATTTGGCTGGGAGGTTCATTGGAAAATCCTTGAACCGATTTATAGCTGTAGGTTGAGGGAAACAAGGTGGAAATCTGCTAACGGGCATAGAGAGATGCTCCGTGTAGGGAACCTCATGTCCGTTTCGGTGCGACCGGTTCAACGTTTGGGCTGTTGGGTGAAAGGTTGTCCCGTACGACATCGAGTGAGTGTGCTGTGCAGCTCCACGGGTGGGCGTACATGACGTGCTCTTCGGGTATCCCTGCAGGTGTATATCGAGTCGATTCGCCGTCCCTCGCGGTGAAGAGTACCACTTGGTCACTGAGTCATGACGTAGGCTAATATATGAAATGTGATGATCCAATATTGCTGTTATGATATAATTGTATTGCTACATGTGTGCCACCAAATATTGCTCACTAAATTTCATATTCATGAACTGTTAACTTGTGGCTAAAAGATGAACTAAGGATGAACTTGTAGGCGTGTCCATTTGCTAAAAGTTACCATCCCATGTTCGCGTAAACTGCATGTAGAGTTTCATGCCTAGGGGAGTCGGTTAAGTCTTGTTGAGCCATCGTGCTCACGGTTGCTTCAAATAAGTGTTTTTCAGGTGAGGAGCATCCCACGGACTCGGGATACAAGTCCACCGGCGAGGGTTACTGACGCGGCCCCGTCAACCGAGACAGGCCACTCGCCCGGGAATCACATTGGGTGGTGCCGTGTTGTGCGGCACCCAACAGCACACATATGAGGAACAATGTATTACATAAAACAATAGTGGAAGCTTACAAGTTTTTCTTTGTAAATACTTTACATCAAGTAACTACAGCGGAAGTCTATATCAACTCACGTCGAATAACTAAGAGCACTCGAGATGAAGTCCAGCCCGCAGACTCCTCTTGCTAGCAACACGAAGACAACAGCAGCGGCTGGGTTCTCCCTGTGTTAAACGACTCGGAAGTCTCCCAGTCTCACCGGACAACCTTCTTTCTAGCGTCGATGTTAACCTGCAAAACCACTTATATAGCAAGCGTGAGCACATAGGCTCAGCAAGTCTGACCCGTCTCTCCTAAACAAGAAACTCTACATGAACGACGGTTTCAATTGGGTTGGCTAGATTTGCACAAAGGACTCGCCTAATGTTGATCCTTAACTTTCAGATTTTTAAGCCTCATTGTGCGGACCTTGAGCCGAAAAGCATCGCAACTCCACAATCAAACAAGAAAGGCTTTGTTGCGATGCTCCTTGCACAAAGTGAAAGTAAAGTTTAATGAGCCTATCTCTAAATCAATCATGGTTGAAATACAAATTACATCACAGTCTTATCAAGTTCAAAAGATAACATGTTTCAGTTCTTACTACGTCAAGACGCAGTAGGCAAGTATGCTCATATAACCGCGAGCGACGGTGATTCGAATCAGTACACGCCCGGACTACACGACACGTACACCCGTACTCCGAGTTGCCGGCAGCAACCTCAACTGACGTTGTACGTGGCCACCTTTCCCAAGATCTTCCACATTGGACGCAGTCCAACTGCCCCGAGTACGCAAGCTCCCTCAAGGTACATACCCGCAGTGGTATGTTCTTAAGTGAGATACCTCCTGCTACCCTGACGCCGAAAGCCTAAGGCAGTTGGAAAAATTCCACTATGGATCTCCCAAGGTACATCTGTTTCATGGGTCCCATATAGCCAGTATGCGCCCGGTATACAACTCAAACTTGTTCAAAAGGGCCAAGCACGGACGGGCATTAACCGACACAGGCAGGGCTATGCACGCACGGCCTGCAACCTGCTGCATCTAAACCTCCCTGCCCGGTCTCCATTTCTTATGTGTGAACTTTCCTCATCCTTTCTAATTCGAACCCGTTCCGAGTAAACCAGCTCTAAACTCGTGAGTAGCTTCCAACTACTCGACTTCTACCGGACCTTTCCTACTAACATTTAGCGTAGCCGAATCCACTCGAGGGGGTGCTATTCTACCCTTTATCTCTTAGGTATTTCTGGTCATGCAAGTGGGGTTTTCAATATCATCTAGACTTACTGCAATCAATGATGCAAAGCTATGATCTCTACAAATGAAAATGCTTTATAAAACTGTTCAAATGCAAACCGGGGCTTGCCTGTTTCGCAGGTGACTAAGGTTACAATCAGTTAGTGATGATCACTTGTTTTCCTCCCTCCTTGATCTTCACTTCAAGTCCTTCTCACCTTCTTCACGTATATGCTACACGATATGATCATGCATATGTATTTAATTGAAAAGATTTTGCTAATAAGATCTAATGACAATTTTAAAACTGGAACTCTGTTTAAGTATTTAAAATGACACTGGTGCTAGTGGTTTGGGTTGGGCTTAAACACTAAGACCAAATATTAAGTGCTTTTCCCACTTAAGTGTTGATCACCTTAAGAGGTTACCTATGACAGTGGTGATCCAGAGCTCCAATAGAGCTGGGAATTTTCATGTGAGTTCCTTGTCACAAGAAAGTCCTTTAGACCAAAATTTAGCACTTTTCATGGAGTGGTTTATTCAAACAATTCTCTAAGTGTTTAATCAAAGATGAATTAATTCTGAGTTAACACCCATGTTCATGTCAAACTCAGTGAATCAAAATTTCAATTATAGTTCCTAGAGTCTACATGAATTTTCCTAGGATTTTTGGAGCTAAAATTTACCAGAACTGAATTTACAAGTTTTGGAAATTCTCTGAAAATGTTTCTGTATTCATTTGAATACAGGAACTTACAATCTGAATTACCCCAATAAATTCAACTCCAAATGAGCTGAAACTTTTACAGGAGTATAATAACACCCTAAAGAATATTCTGGCAAAATTTGAGGATTTTTGGATAAACCAAACTCCCTCTAAAATTCTTTTGTTGAAAGGTTTTAAAGAATTTTCCAGAATTAAATAAAGACTTTCATACAAATTGGGTTGCATATTTGGATAGAGTTTGTGAATCTGAATCTAACCCAATTTGAATCACTAAATTTGGAGGTTCCTAGCAAAAGTTATGCTCTTCTAAAGTTTGGGGAAAAATCTGGAATTTGAATAAATCCGAGAAATGTTTAAACCTGACTGTGGGACCAGGGGAACACGTGTCTGCTGCAGGAAGCGTGCCACACGGGATCACAGGGTTATCTCCCGTGCTGTTACAATCGATCCCGCGCCACAGAGTATCCAGCCCCCTCTCCCGAGTCGCTGACAGGCGGGACCGGCGAGGTCGTCTTCAACCTCCCGCTCCCGCGCGATCCCGCCGCCGGGCTCGCCGGAGTAGCTCCGGGATTGGTCGTCCGGCCACCCCTGACGCTGAAACTCGCTGCCAGATCCTAATTCAACGCGAGGAACACGCCGATGGGGTTTTCTTGAGCTAGCAGGGCCCCCAAACTAGCCCGCGACGGCGCAGCGGTTCGGACGAAGTCCGGCGACGTCGCCCCGACGCCCTAAGCCTTCTAGGCTTCGGTTTCCAAGCTCTAGAGCACCAGCGGACGCTAGGGATCATCGACGTGGAAAGGAAATGGTTCGGAGATGGCTCTAACTTAGGGTTCACCGTGCACCCGATGGTCTCTACCACAACCGCCGTTAGAAAGATCGAAATCATGTCATGCAGAGCAGGTTTCTAGCTAGGTTCCAAAAGGAAAGTTGTTGCTAAGCAAGTCTACGTCCCGTATGTGAATTTTGAAATGCTCAAAACGAATATAACTCGAGAATTTCACGGATTCATACCCGCGGGTAAGTTTTCACCGGCCAGAGGAGATTTCTGAAATTTGTCGACCCGAGGCGAAGACAGGCTTTGTGCTTCGGTTGGAAGCTGCACGGAGCTCCTGCACGTCCAAAAGTGGCCTCGCTTGGTCGTGACAAGCTCTGGAGGAGGCTGTCCATGGGAGCACGTCACCTCCGGGGTGTTCGGCCGCCGCGGGAACTCGATGTTCTCGGCGTAGAGGGCACGAACGCACTTGGCGATTGCTCGAGGAGGTCGAGGGGTCTACGGTGGTGTGGTTTTGCTGCTCAGAGGCGCTGCTCACTTGAATTGCCCGAGCTTCCGAGCGATCGAAGCTGGGCGGCTGCGCTTTCTGTCTTTCGGTGCGAGGGAGAGAAGAACAGCACCGTGGCTTCGGTTACGAGGCGGGAGAGGGAGTGAAGTGGTAGCTGCCGACGTCCAGCAGCTCTCCAGCGCGAAGGGGAGCCAGTAGGAGGTGGCTGCGGCTGAGCTCGGTGTCGAGCGGAGAGGAACCGGTCTCGGCCGTTGCTTCGCGTGGCAGGATAGCAAATGAAGACTGAGGACTGAAGATCTTTTGCAATTTCAGTACTCCCAATGACATGTGGGTCCCACATGTCAGTCCTCCCTTATCTCCATCTAAAATATCTCCCAAGTTTGAATATTGATGGAATTCAATTGTGGGAATTCAAATCTGATATGCATTTGGATAATTGGGCAAGTTTCATCCAAATTCAAATGGGTGTTTGAATTCTTTGTCATTTAAAGTCCATTTTGGAAAATGGGTTGCAATTCATTTCCATAAATCATGAAACTTTGCACACCCCCTAATTTGGACTCAAGGAATTCAAATATGAAATCTGATTTAAATTTTGGCTGCTGCAAATGAGATTTGTAGCACAACAGTTTTGAATTTTCATTGTTGCTCTCATTTGAATTTTGAGGTTGAACAATTGTTCCAAATCTGAGTTTTGTTTTCTCACACCTATGGAAACTTCCCATCTTTGTTTCAGACCCCTCTTGGTTCCAAGTTTTCAAATAAACATTTGAACTCGTGTGAAGAAAACCCTCCTGTGTGTTATCACATGTGGAAAAGTTTTAATAAGTCCCAAATTTCATACACATGAAACCAACTTTTGCAGACAAGTGTTTCTTTGTATTCATAATTTTGGGACGTTTACATTCCTCCCCCCTTAAAAGGAATCTCGTCATGAGATTCAAAAGAAGAACGAGACGGGAGGTAATTACAAAGTTTATGACAAAAGCTCCGGATAGTTCTTGTGGATGTAATTTTCGGTTTCCCATGTCGCCTCTTCCGGGGTATGATTACTCCACAGGACTTTGTAAAATTTCAAAGTCCGGTTCCTGGTGGTCCGGGTCTTTTCATCGATAATCTGTACAGGTTGCTCGACATAGGTGAGATCCGGCTTCAACTCATCGATGTCTTCGGTGCGGATGGCAGCGGTAACCTTGAGAAATTTCCGCAGCTGGGACACGTGGAATATGTCGTGAATACCAGCAAGACTTGCCGGTAGTTCCATCCGGTAGGCTACAGTTCTGCACTTCTCCGTGATAGTAAACAGACCGATGAATCGGGGAGAAAGCTTCCCCTTGACACCGAACTGATGAATCCCTTTCATCGGAGACACACGAAGATAAACGTGCTCTCCGACATCGAAATACAGCGGTCGACGTCTCTGGTCCGCGTAGCTCTTTTGACGAGATTGGGCAGCTTTGAGGTTCTCTTGTATTATCCAAACTCTCTCTTCGGCTTCATTGACAAGATCAACCCCGAACATTACTCGTTCACCGGATTCGCACCAATTCAATGGTGTACGGCACTTCCGGCCGTATAGAGCTTCATATGGTGCCATATTAATGCTCGTCTGATATCCGTTGTTGTACGAGAACTCCTCCAGCGGTAAGTGATCATCCCAGCTCTTACCGTGGTGGATGGCACACGCTCTCAGCATATCCTCTAGTATTTGATTCACCCTCTCAGTTTGCCCATCAGTTTGAGGGTGATACGCAGAGCTTCTAATCAACATTGTCCCCAAGGATGCGTGTAGCTGCTCCCACAAACGGGCTACGAACAGCGATCCTCTATCTGACACAATGGTACGGGGAACTCCATGTAAGCACAAGATCCGTGCTATGTACCGCTCTGCATACTGCCTTGCGTTATACCTAGTATGCACCGGGATGAAGTGTGTTGATTTGGTTAACCGGTCCACGATTACCCAAATCGAATCATGGTTGTGGGAGGTCATCGGCAACCCGACGATGAAGTCCATACTCAAATCTTCCCACTTCCATGCCGGTACATGCAATGGCTGCAACAGGCCTGAATTCTTCATATGGTCGGCCTTGACTCTTCGACATGTATCACACTCCGAAACGTACTTTGCAACTTCACGTTTCATACGTGTCCACCAAAACTTCTTCCGGAGATCTTGGTACATTTTATTACTGCCCGGATGAATGGAAAACTTGGACAAATGAGCTTCATCCAAAATTTTCTTCCGTTGTCCCATATCCCGGGGTACTACTATCCGGTCATTGAACCACAAAATACCTTCATCATCCTTCCGGAAGCACTTCATTTCTCCATTGTCTATCCTCCGCCGTATGTGAGACATAACCTTGTCTTTTCGTTGAGCTTCCATGATCTACTCTCGGATAGTAGGAATGAGAGCGAGATTATACAGAGCTCCATACGGAATGACATGGAGGCTTGGTTCTTCATCATCCAATTCAGCAATAGTTAGGTGATGGATATGCGCCTTACGACTGAGCGCATCAGCGACCACATTCGCCTTTCCCGGATGATAATGAATCTCTAGTTCATAGTCCTTAATGAGCTCTAGCCATCTTCGTTGCCTCATGTTCAATTCTTTCTGAGTGAAGATGTACTTCAAGCTCTTGTGGTCGGTGTAGAGGTGTACAAGATTTCCGAGCAAGTAATGTCTCCACATCTTCAAAGCAAGGACCATGGCAGCTAACTCAAGATCATGAGTTGGATAATGCTGCTCGTGAGTTCTGAGTTGACGAGATCCATAAGCGACCACTCGTCTTTCTTGCATCAGCACGCAGCCAAGACCAATGCCCGATGCATCGCAATAAACGTCGAATGGCTTCGTTGTATCCGGCTGAGCAAGAACTGGGGCTGTTGTGAGATGCTTCACTAAAGTCTTGAAAGCTTGTTCACACGCAGCACCCCACACAAATCTGGTATTCTTCTTTAATAATTCCGTCATCGGTTTAGCGATCTTAGAGAAACCCGGAATGAACCTCCGGTAATAACCCGCTAAACCGAGAAAGCTTCGAATTTCATGCACTGACTTTGGTGACTCCCATTTCTGTACTTGGATAATCTTACTCGGATCTACAGAGATGCCCTCCGCTGAAATAATGTGTCCAAGAAATGGTACTTGATTAATCCAGAATTCACACTTGCTGAATTTTGCATAGAGCTGATGATCTCGCAATCTTTGTAGCACAATATACAGATGTTCAACATGTTCTTCCTCTGACTTGTAGTACACCAAGATATCGTCGATGAAGACAACGACGAATTTATCCAACTCCGGCATGAACACTGAATTCATCAGGTACATAAAGTGTGCCGGGGCGTTGGTCAAACCAAAAGACATAACGAGATACTCATACAGCCCGTATCTCGTTGAGAATGTTGTCTTCAAAATATCTTCTGCCCGGATTTTAATCTGGTGACATCCGGACCGAAGATCCATCATTGAAAATACCTTCGCACCCACTAATTGATCGAAGAGCATATCAATGCGAGGTAGTGGATACTTGTTCTTGATGGTAACAGCGTTCAAAGGACGATAATCAACACAAAGCCGTAGTGTTTCATCCTTCTTCTTGAAAAACAATGCTGAATAACCCCAAGGTGACGAACTTGGTCGTATAAAGCCCTTGCTCATTAGGTCATTCAGCTGTGTCTTCAATTCTGCCAGTTCATTGGGTGCCACCTTGTACGGCCTTTGTGATATCGGTGTTGTTCCGGGTATAAGTTCAATCTTGAACTCAACATCTCGTTCGGGCGGCATGCCCGGTAAATCCTCGGGAAATACATCCGGATACTCACGTACCAACGGAATGTCATCTATCTTGACAGCTTCCGTATGGTTCACTGTTGCAATTTGCTGCCGTCTGGCGCCCAGAATTAATATATGAAGACCGTGCTGTGGGGAGTTGAGCTCAACAGTCCTAGAGCTGATGTTAAGAACCGCCTGGTGGTAATTCAACCATGACATCCCCAAAATGATGTCGATCTTCAGACCTTCAAGAATAATGAGGGTCGTATGGTATATTTTACCCCCCAAACAAAGAGGTGCTCGGGGAACAACCTCGCTTGCGGTACTGCTGCCCCCGGGCGAAGATATGAGGTATTGCCTCTTTGTATAAACTGTTTGGAGCTGATGTTGAGCCACAAAAGATTGGCTAACGAAGTTGTGTGTGGCACCGGAATCCAAGAGAACTAAAACCGGTAGCTGATTCAGAGAAAACATCCCCGCTAAAGCGGCTTCTCCTTCCGGAACATCATCAATCACAGTATAGTGAATGTTGCCCCTTATCTGCCCTCCTATCTGCAGATTGAGGTACGGATCGTGTTGTTGTAAATATGATGACCCGTAGTCTCGAGTTCCCTCCAGACATTGCCTAGCATAATGGCCCATGCGCCCACAAGTAAAACACGGATGTCTCTCCAGTTCTTCGTTGACTTGCGGTGGACTGGTAGGTACAAATGGCTGCAGCGATGGAGCACAAACCACCGTCTGATGCTGCGGCAGTGGAGGTGGTGCAAGTTGTAGAACTTGTCCAGTAATCAATCTCTGAGGAGTTGATCGTACAGGTGGCCTCCATCTTTCACCGGATGGCGTTTGATACACCAAACGGTACTTCTGAGGCACATAACTTGTGCTGGCCTGCTTGATCTCACTCATCTTTCTCTTCTCCGCTTGCCACTCAAGTGTCGGCTTCTCTTAAATGAAAGCCGCATCAACCATGTCGGTGTAACTGCCGTTATTGTGTACGGCAAGCTTTTCCCGTAATATGGCGCTCAGGCCATGGAAGAATAGGTCACACCGTGCTTCTTCTTTCCCCACATATTCGGGAGCATATTGGGCCAAAAGATTAAATCTTCTGACATACTCGAGGACACTCATGTCCCCTTGCTTCAAGCCCAAAAATTCCTCCCGCTTTGCCTTGACAATACCTAGTGGTATGTAACGTGTACGAAAGGCTTCATAAAACTCCCTCCATGTCACTTGATGGCCCTCCGGAATGGTGGCAATATGATCCACCTACCAGTTTCCGGTGGCTCCATGGAGTTGCTGAGCGGCAAACTTTGTCTTCTGTTATTCATCACACTTGAATACTCCAAATTTTGACTCCATGAAGCCATTGATCTGCTTCCACAGGTTCGGTGGCTTCAGTAAAAATTGGCGGTTGAGTCGCCAAGAAATCCAGATATGCGTCCCGAGACGGAACGACTTGTTGCGTGTTCTGGAGTACGCCTTGCTGTACCAAAGCATGGAGTAATCGTGTGTGTTCTTGCGTTGCTTCTTGGAGTAGCCTAGTGTTCTCTTGGTTAGACTCGACGACTCGAGTCATAAGATCCATCCATCCCGTGGATGGTGGTTCCGATGGTGGAATAGATGCATCACCACTTCGACGAGAACGTCCGGCCCTACTCCTAGAGCGAGTACGAACCATACTGCAAAATGTAGTTGACATGAGTTAAACAAGAACTCAGCAGTATGTGAGACTAATGGAAACATGATTATGTCAAAACTTTATGAAAGCAGTAACAAAATTCATGTTTACAAAACTCCTTTGTAGGCATAACTATCCAGCCTATCTGTACAGGACAGACCTTTATGCACCATATCCAGATTTTGATCTAGTTAAGAGCATTTTCATAACTCAAGTTGCATACCAAAGTTAAAGTTAACTTCAGTATCTTTCCAACGAGTACTCATATGCCCCCAGATAATCTCCATATTAAAAGTTATGATTTTCCAAAGTTGACAGAATTCCTGGATAAAATTTGCCAGCACCTCCTTTCTACGTGGCTGATTTTATCACAGTTGTATATGTAAATACAATAAAAACCTGAACAAACTTTGAACTACAACAATGTTGCACATTTCATAACCTATCCAATGGTGTATCATAGGCTTCTTAAGGGTTTCTTTACAGAAAGTTATGGCTTAAAAACAGAAAGGTCCAGAGAGGTTTTTGCTACTGTCCTGGTTCTGGACAGTTTACCATCCTCTGAACTTTCTACCCATTTAGCATATGATTTGGCTCTGGACGTCTACAAATAATTTGTAGAGTACTCGAAAATCTCTCCAGAACTGTATCATACACCTTAATTGGGTCAAGCTACTCAGAGTTATGCTCTGTTAAAGTCCAGCAAGAATTCCTGCTGAAAACAGAGCATTCTGTTTTTGCAATCTTTGAAGCCTAGTCTTCCTCTCATTTGAATCTTAGCTCAAAATAAGAGTTCAGTAACTAATATTTGTTTCAAACTTCCATTTTTAGTTGAAAGTTAGTTCATGAGTCATTTCTTTTAAGAAAATGGGTTATTAAGTTTAGTACAGCGTCGATGCACCGTAAGAAGCATGTCGGTACTACGTAGCCTCACCAAAAGAAAATCCTAACCGGATTATACCGGTATAACGTATCTTAGGTGGCACTAAATGGTCACTCGCAAACATGTACTATTCGTATACGGTTTCGTGGTTAATCCTGCATAAGTCACACCCAATCGTCAGGTCCGGCTGCACACTGAACCCGGTATCCATACAGTTCTTACACCCGTCCGTCGTCACTCGCACAGGTGTTCTCAAACCAAACACGCCTTGAGCTACGTGTTCACGTTACTAACCACGTGACGGGGTTTCCCAAATTGCACCATGCACGCCAGGGACAGACGTTGCTCGAGTACCCCAAACGACATGAAGAGTCGTAAAGGATACTAAAGCGGATCGGGTTACCTGCCACCCGTGGGGCTCCACCCTTCAGCTTGTGCGCACTGGTGGACAGCGCTTACGTGCACCCACCAAGACATAAATTGTCCTGAGATGCACGATTTTCCGACATAACAAATAAGTTAGGTCGCCACCTTCATATTAAGCTAATAGTAATCCTTATGTGGGCCTAGTACCGTATCCTCACCATAACCTAAATTTTTGTCGTAATACATTCCTTATTCCGTGTGCTATTACCAATGCGGCTTTGATACCACGCTGGCACGGCCCCGTCAACCGAGACAGGCCACTCGCCCGGGAATCGCATAGGGTGGTGTCGTGTTGTGCGGCACCCAACAGCACACATATGTGGAACAATGTATTACATAAAACAATAGCGGAAGCTTACAAGTTTTTCTTTGTAAATACTTTACATCAAGTAACTACAGCGGAAGTCTATATCAACTCACATCGAATAACTAAGAGCACTCGAGATGAAGTCCAGCCCGCGGACTCCTCTCGCTAGCAACACGAAGACAACAGCAGCGGCTGGGTTCTCCCTGTGTTAAACGACTCGGAAGTCTCCAAGTCTCAGTGGACAACCTTCTTTCTAGCGTCGATGTTAACCTGCAAAACCACTTATATAGCAAGCGTGAGCACATAGGCTCAGCAAGTCTGACCCGTCCCTCCTAAACAAGAAACTCTACATGAACGACGGTTTCAATTGGGTTGGCTAGATTTGCATAAAGGACTCGCCTAAAGTTGATCCTTAACTTTCAGATTTTTAAGCCTCATTGTGCGGACCTTGAGCCGAAAAGCATCGCAACTCCACAATCAAACAAGAAACGCTTTGTTGCGATGCTCCTTGCACAAAATGAAAGCAAAGTTTAATGAGCTTATCTCTAAATCAATCATGATTGAAATACAAATTACATCACAGTCTTATCAAGTTCAAAAGATAACCAGTTTCAGTTCTTACTACGTCAAGACGCAGTGGGCAAGTATGCTCATATAACCGCGAGCGACGGTGATTCGAATCAGTACACGCCCGGACTACACGACACGTACACCCGTACTCCGAGTTGCTGGCAGCAACCTCGACTGACGTTGTACGCGGCCACCTTTCCCAAGATCTTCCACATTGGACGCAGTCCAACTGCCCCGAGTACGCATGCTCCCTCAAGGTACATACCCGCAGTGGTATGTTCTTAAGCGAGATACCTCCTGCTACCCTGACGCCGAAAGCCTAAGGCAGTTGGAAAAATTCCACTATGGATCTCCCAAGGTACATCGGTTTCCTGGATCCCATATAGCCAGTATGCGCCCGGTACACAACTCAAACTTGTCCAACAAGGCCAAGCACGGACAGGCCTTAACCGACACAGGCAGGGCTATGCACGCACGGCCTGCAACCTGCTGCATCTAAACCTCCCTGCCCGGTCTCCATTTCTTATGTGTGAACTTTCCTCATCCTTTCTAATTCGAACCCGTTCCGAGTAAACCAGCTCTAAACTCGCGAGTAGCTTCCAACTACTCGACTTCTACCGGACCTTTCCTACTAACATTTAGCGTAGCCGAATCCACTCGAGGGGGTGCTATTCTACCCTTTCTCTCTTAGGTATTTCTGGTCATGCAAGTGGGGTTTTCAATATCATCTAGACTTACTGCAATCAATGATGCAAAGCTATGATCTCTACAAATGAAAATGCTTTATAAAACTGTTCAAATGCAAACCGGGGCTTGCCTGTTTTGCAGGTGACTAAGGTTACAATCAGTTAGTGAAGATCACTTGGAGCTTGATCACTTGTTTTCCTCCCTCCTTGATCTTCACTTCAAGTCCTTCTCACCTTCTTCACGTATATGCTACACGATATGATCATGCATATGTATTTAATTGAAAAGCTTTTGCTAATAAGATCTAATGACAGTTTTAAAACTGGAACTCTGTTTAAGAATTTAAAATGACACTGGTGCTAGTGGTTTGGGTTGGGCTTAAACACTAAGATCAAATATTAAGTGCTTTTCCCACTTAAGTGTTGATCACCTTAAGAGGTTACCTATGACAGTGGTGATCCAGAGCTCCAATGGAGCTGGGAATTTTCATGTGAGTTCCTTGTCACAAGAAAGTCCTCTAGACAAAAATTTAGCACTTCTCATGGAGTGGTTTATTCAGAACAATTCTCTAAGTTTTTAATCAAAGATGAATTAATTCTGAGTTAACACCCATGTTCATGTCAAACTCAGTGAACCACAATTTCAATTATAGTTCCTAGAGTCTACATGAATTTTCCTAGGATTTTTGGAGCTAAGAATTTCCCAGAACTGAATTTACAAGTTTTGGAAATTCTCTGAAAATGTTTCTGTATTCATTTGAATACAGGAACTTACAATCTGAATTACCCTGATCAATTCAACTCCAAATGAGATGAAACTTTTACAGGAGTCTAATAAAACCCTAAAGAATATTCTGGCAAAATTTGAGGATTTTTGGATAAACCAAACTCTCTCTAAAACTCTTTTGCTGAAAAGATTTAAAGAATTTTCCAGAATTAAATAAAGACTTTCTTACAAATTTGGTTGCATATTTGGATAGAGTTTGTCAATCTGAATCTAACCCAATTTGAATCACTAAATTTGTAGGTTCCTAGCAAAAGTTATGCTCTTCTAAAGTTTGGGGAAAAATCTGGAATTTAAATAAATCCGAGAAATGTTTAAATCTGACTGTGGGACCAGGGGAACACGTGTCTGCTGCCGGGAGCGTGCCACACGGGGTCACAGGGTTATCTCCCGCACTGTTACAACCGATCACGTGCCACATAGTATCCAGCCCCCTCTCCCGAGTCGCTGACAGGCGGGACCGGCGAGGTCGTCTTCAACCTCCCCCTCCCGCGCGATCCCGCCGCCGGGCTCGCCGGATTAGCTCCGGGATCGGTCGTCCGGCCATCCCTGACTCTGAAACTCGCCTCCAGCCCCTAATTCAATGCGAGGAACACTCTGATGGGGTTTTCTTGAGCTGGCAGGGCCCCCAAACTAGCCCGCGACGGAGCAACGGTTCGGACGAAGTCCGGCGACGTCGCCCCGACGCCCTAAGCCTTCTAGGCTTTGGTTTCCAAGCTCTAGAGCACCAGAGGACGCTAGGGATCATCGACGTGGAAAGGAAATGGCTCGGAGATGGCTCTAACTTAGGGTTCACCGTGCACCCGACGGTCTCTACCACAACCGCCGTTAGAAAGATCGCAATCACGTCGTGCAGAGCGGGTTTCTAGCTAGGTTACAAAAGGAAAGTTGTTGCTAAGCAAGTCTACATCCCGTGTGTGCAATTTGAAATGCTCAAAACGAATATAACTCGAGAATTTCACGGATTCATACCCGCGGGTCAGTTTTCACCGGCCGGAGGAGATTTCTGAAATTCGTCGACCCGAGGCGAAGACAGGCTTTGTGCTTCGGTTGGAAGCTGCACGGAGCTCCTGCGCGTCCAAAAGTGGCCTCGCTTGGTCGTGACAAGCTCTGGAGGAGGCTGTCCATGGGAGCACGTCGCCTCCGGGGTGTTCGGCCGCCGCGGGAACTCGATGTTCTCGGCGTAGAGGGCACGAACGCACTTGGCGATTGCTCGAGGAGGTCGAAGGGTCTACGGTGGTGTGGTTTTGCTGCTCAGAGACGCTGCTCACTTGAATTGCCCGAGCTCCTGAGCGATCGAAGCCGGGCGGCTGCGCTTTCTGTCTTTCGGTGCGAGGGAGAGAAGAACAGCACCGTGCTTCGGTTAAGAGGTGGGAGAGGGAGTGAGGCGGTAGCTGCCGACGTCCAGCAGCTCTCCAGCGCGAAGGGGAGCCAGCAGGAGGTGGCTGCGGCTGAGCTCGGTGTCGAGCGGAGAGGAACCGGTCTCGGCCGTTGCTTCGCGTGGGAGAAGAGCAAATGAAGACTGAGGACTGAAGATCTTTTGCAATTTCAGTACGCCCAATGACATGTGGGTCCCACATGTCAGTCCTCCCTTATCTCCCTCTAAAATATCTCCCAAGTTTGAATATTGATGTAATTCAATTGTGGGAATTCAAATCTGATATGCATTTGGATAATTGGGCAAGTTTCATCCAAATTGAAATGGATGTTTGAATTCTTTGTCATTTAAAGTCCATTTTGGAAAATGGGTTGCAATTCATTTCCATAAATCATGAAACTTTGCACACCCCCTAATTTGGACTCAAGGAATTCAAATATGAAATCTGATTTAAATTTTGGCTGCTGCAAATGAGATTTGTAGCACAACAGTTTTGAATTTTCATTGTTGCTCTCATTTGAATTTTGAGGTTGAACAATTGTTCCAAATCTGAGTTTTGTTTTCTCACACCTATGGAAACTTCCCATGTTTGTTTCGGACCCCTCTTGGTTCCAAGTTTTCAAATAAACATTTGAACTCGTGTGAAGAAAACCCTCATGTGTGCTATCACAAGTGGAAAAGTTTTAACAAGTCCCAAATTTCATACACATGAAACCAACTTTTGCAAACAAGTGTTTCTTTGTATTCATAATTTTGGGACCTTTACAGTTACCCTCCATCGGGGACCACGGCTGAGTGGGAGCCGTACACGCCGCGCTGAGCTGAGGAGTGCAGCTAGTGTGGGTTGCCCTAGGGCTGGGCAACCGACTTTTGCTAGATAGACGGCGTGAGTTGTACAAATTTAGTTTCTTCTGTGTAATATAAACACTAGTTTGTAACTGGAGTATTGTACGACTTTGTACATTTCAGTTGGTTTTCTATGTAATACAATGTGTCATTATGATGTGTGTGAATGTAGCCTAGAGGGGGGGTGAATAGGCTTTTCGAATATAGGGATATCGGACTAGTCCGGTAGAGTGCGGACTAGTCCGTTTTATAAATAGAGAAAAACCGGACTAGTCCGGTACCGTGCAGACTAGTCTTGTATTTGTGGACTAGAGAGATCAAGATTGATCAATATTCACTTCTAGTACTCTATGCAGCGGAAATAAATTGATAACTTAGGTGTATTACAACAGTGATACAGTGAATGACAGGAATCAACTTTGATTCTAATGTTTGAACGTGAATTTCAAAGAATTGATTATACACTAGAAAACGATGAACAATTAATGATCAATAGTAGGAGACAAGTGTTTGTCCTGAGGTTCGATTCCACGAAGGAAATCTATGTCCCCATTGAGGAGTCCACTAAGGACCGGGTCTTCACCAACCCTATCCTCGTCGAATCGCCACAAAGGCCGATTCTCTTCCACTAGTCACGAGGGGGAATAAATCGTTCAAGGGGCCTTCTCACAAGTTGAGGGCTCCCCAAGAGATACAATGAATGAACACAACCAAACACACTCAACAGATGAACAATTATCAAACAAGAGTGTACGAGAGATCAAACCCAAGAGCTCAAGATGTGTAGAACAAGTCTCTCCTTTGATCAATTGCTAATCCCCAAAGAATTGAACCTTTTTGGGTTAGAATGTGTGGAGAGATGTGAATTTTGATCTCTTGGGAGGTGTGATGGCGCAGTGGGTTGAAGAGTTATGTTGGTATGGCCGTACACCTCTTTTTATAGTAGGGTTTCCAATGGTTACGTTAGGGTTTGCGATGTCCGGACTAGTCCGTGGTTGACTCCGGAATAGTTCGGTGTGCGGTGTGTAGAAAACCCTAAGTGTTGTGATATATCAGACTAGTCTATAGTAGTGCGGACTAGTGCGTTTTCTATCCAGAGACAAAATCTGACTTGTCCGGCTGATATCGGACTAGTCTGTTTTCTAGTCAGAAAGAAAATCGGACTAGTCCGGTTGATATGGGACTAGTCTACACATGCTTAAATTGTGCAGTTAATTTGATTCCTTCCACTTGAGCTCTTGGGATGTGTTTCTCCAACACACTCTATACTAAGTATTTTAATATTTTCAGCTCCTGAGCTCTTATCAATTTGAATCCTCCTCCTTTCTTTTTGCGCTTTCTTCCTGATTTCTTTTAAGAACCTGAGCTCATCTGAACAATTTTGTTAGTGTCTCATTTGTTTTTCATAAATCAACCAAAACCCAAAAGAGATGCCTAGATGCACTTTCAATCTCCCCCTTTTTGGTGATTCATGACAACCAATTGAGATCTCACAAATATGACAATAAGAATTCAGATTTTCATAAAGTGTGCACATATGAGCTTTGGACAAAATAGGAAAAGTAGACATAAGACATAATTGCACTCTTTATGGTGGGGTGTAGAACTATGTGTGTGATTAATAATTTTGATGTGAATAACATAATGAACATAATCATCAAGAGTCTCAATTCTACATAACAGTTTTAAACATACGCCATTAATCATAAGCATAACATAGTCATCTCACAAAAAACATAATGATAACATAATAGCATAAGTCTTACAAAACCATAATGACAGCACATGTCTTACAAAAACTCATTTCTCAAACTAGGACATGAAAAGAAAGACCTACGACCTAAGACTCCCCCTCAATCTCTCCCCCTTTGGCATCAAGGCACCAAAAAGAAGGAGAGGAGGGATCTACTAGTCGTCACCGGCTCACTCATCGCTGTCAGTCCTTTCTTCATCTTCATCATCAGCCTGAGGAAGAGGAGGAGAGGAACCACTTGTTATGCCAAAGTAGGCACACTTTGATGGAGAGAGAGGAGGAAGCTCTGTAAACTCAGATGCAGAGTCCTATGTGATGACCGGGGATCCAATGGGCTCAATCTCCAGTTTTTGGCATATTTCTTTGACATTGGCCTTCATGTATCTCATTTCTTCTTTTCTTGCCTTGTTCATCTTATGAATCTTCACCTCAGTTTTGCGGCAAGAACTGAAAATAGCAGCCAAAATCTTCATAACTCCACTAGAGGAACCTTTGTGTGGAGAGGCCCTGGTCTTGGATGAAGGCCTTGCATCTTCTTGAGCTCTTTCTGGATGTTCTTCAGGTGATCCAGGAGAGGATGCAGCTGGGAGGGAGGCCTGAGGAGGCTTCTGAGGCCTTAGAGCAGTGTGCTCTACATTCTTCACAAACTCAATTCCTGTGACTTTCTGAATCATTAACATCAAGTAAGGTGCATAGCCACAGGAACAGTTTGGTGTGCAGGATATGTTCACCATGTCATTCCAAATATAATCGAAGATATTAAATCTTCTCCTCCTGCTGATTACCTTCACCAAGGTTCTAAAATAACCTTGGACGCTCCCGACATCTCCATCCTTTCGAGCAATGGTCTTCCGGAGCACTCTGTTGAGAACAATGAAGAAGGGATTCATGTTCTTGGTTGAGGGAGGGTTGAATGGAAGTCGAGTATCATATAGAAACTCCATCTTGCCCTTCTCCACAACTCCCAGATTGTGAATCACAATCTCATCATTGCCGGTGTCCTCAAGGTGCAGCAGTCTGGCAAACTCGGTGTAGGAAATTGTGTACTTGGATCCATGTGTCATCCAAGGCACTTTGTCTTCTCCATCACGAGCAAAGTGGCAAGTTGAATAAAACTGGGAAATGATCTCATCATTCCAGTTGTACCTGAAGGCGAGCAGGTCCTTGAGTCCATGTCTCTCTGCAGCCTCTATGATTTACTCAAAGGCTTCACAGCTCTTCCTTTCAAAGTATGTCCAGTCGATCCATTGACTTCGGATCACTGCAGTCTTCATTTGGAGGTACACCGAACTGTAGTAGTCCGAGTAAAAGTTGCTCCAACATCTCTTGTCGGCTGCCTTTTTGCCGTTGCTATAGGCATCAACCTTCCTCGGGTTCCATGCCACATCACTCCCTTGCCATTGAACTTCTTCTCGGAGGGATCCCTATTTCACTTCCTTGGAGCTGTCATCTTGAGGGGACCAATTGGGACGGAAGCAAGTCCCTTTCCCTTTCCCTTGGTTTGGCATTGAGCCGCTGAGCTAGAACCAGCCACATTTGCTTTTGAGGCTGGTCTATTGATTGTAACCTTTCGATTCACCCTAGGTGGGGTGAGCGAAGGCTTGGCAGCACGCTCTTTTCTCTTGTTGGAGCGAGACTCCGGAGGATGAGACATTATATCTTGATCCATCTCGGCCTCAAAGTCAGAGAGACTCTCATTTCATCCTGACATGATTTCTGACAAGGAAGATAAAGTGGGTATGAATAATCAAGGATGACAAAGGATTTGCACTGAATGTGCATAAGCTATGATTCCCTAATCAGGGGCATACCGGACTAGTTCGGAGTACCGGACTTGTCCGCCCGAAGAACGGACTAGTCCGTTATGAGGCTGCTCAAGCCCTTGTCAAAATTTGAGGTTATTCATTGCAAATATGGTCTGAGGTACATGGAATGCATCAATAGAGTATGCATTGACTAAAGGATCTAAGGTATTTGAGCAAAAACATGGAATATCGAAGGTTCTAGTGTTTGGAGCGAAGTTTACCAAATCCTTCGATTCGAAGCGTTGAAGGAGTTCTTGACCCGGACTAGTCCGGGGTCTTTGATCCCTTTGCAGTGGGGATAGATTTCCACTAAAATTCGAGAGGTTTTGATGGGGAACTTGCAAATTCACCTTTGGAGCACTTGAGTTAGGAGAGAGATAGTGGGGAGGGTTGTGAGGATGAAGGAGATTAGGTTTGAGCCGTCCTTAGGGTTATGGAGGCGAAATATCGGACTAGTCCGAACCATATTGGACTAGTCCGTTTTCAGGTCAAAGAGAAAATCGGACTAGTCCGTGGTGGTCCGGACTAGTCCGGGGTGACCACGGACTAGTCGGTGGTCCCTTGTACAGAGGTGTACGAAACATATATATATATATATATATATATATATATATATATATATATATATATATATATATATATATATATATATATATATATATATATATATATATATATATTCAGAGGTTCCTATTAAGGAATAAGGGACAACGACCTAAAGATATTCTTGATGAATATGATCAGTAATCATACAACAATCAAGCTATGACCATGATTCGCCAAGATCAAGTAACTAACATAGTTTTTAAGAAAAAATAGAGAGAGATGATTTTTCAACATAATTGACATGATTTTGAGGATGGCATACAGATATGCAAGTTTTCAAGCCACGTTTCGAGCATCAAGGATATTTAGTTCATTTTGGAGCTCACAAAAACATTTTTCATCAAGTGGCTTGGTAAAGATATCGGCTAGTCGTTTTTCAGTGTTGCCATGGGAAATGGATATGTCTCCTTTCATTGAGTAATCTTTCAAAAAATGATGTCGGATATCTATGTGTTTAGTTCTATAGTGCTCAACAGGGTTATGGGCAATTTTAATAGCACTCTCATTGTCACAAAGGAGTGGAATATGGCTCATATTGTAACCGTAATCCCTTAGGGTTTGTCGCATCCAAAGGAGTTGTGCACAACAACTCCCGGCTGCAACATACTCCGCTTCAGCTGTGGATAGAGCAATTGAATTTTGTTTCTTGGAGGACCAAGAAACTAGGGATCTACCTAGGAATTGGCAAGTACTAGAAGTACTTTTTCTATCTACCTTGCATCCGGCATAATCTGCATCGGAGTATCCAATGAGATTGAATTTTGAACCTTTGGGATACCAAAGGCCTAGGTTGGGTGTATGAACTAAATATCTCAAGATCCTTTTAACAGCTGTCAGATGACATTCCTTAGAATTGGCTTGAAATCTTGCACACAAACATACACTCAACATGATATCAGGCCTAGATGCACATAAATAGAGTAGGGAGCCAATCATGGAACGATATACCTTTTGATCCACATTTGATCCGTCTTCATTGAGATCCAGGTGTCCATTTGTCGCAATGGGAGTCTTTATGGGCTTTGCTTTGTCCATTCCAAACTTCTTGAGAATGTCTTGAGTGTACTTTGTTTGTCTTATGAACGTCTCGTCCTTTTGTTGCTTCACTTGGAATCCCAAGAAAAACCTCAACTCTCTCATCATGGACATATCAAATCTATCTATCATAATCTTTCTAAATTCTTGACAAAAGGATTTGTTAGTTGAACCAAATATAACATCGTCAACATAGATTTGGCAAATGAAGAGATCATCATCAAAGTGTTTAGTAAACAAGGTGTAATCAGCTTTTCCGATATTGATGACATTTTGAATCAAAAAATCTCTAAGGCACTCATACCAAGCTCTAGAAGCTTGTTTGACTCCATAGAGAGCCTTACGCAGTTTGAACACATTGTCGGGGTGCTCTTGATCTTCAAAACCGGATGGTTGCTCCACATACACCTCCTCCTTGATCGGTACGTTGAGAAAGGCGCTTTTCACGTCCATTTGATAAAGCTTTAAATCGTGGTGAGTAGCATATGCAAGTAATATACTAATCGATTCAAGCCTAGCTACGGGAGCAAAAGTCTCATCGAAATCCAAACCTTCAACTTGTGAGTACCTTTTTGCCACAAGTCGTTCCTTGTTCTTTGTTACCACTCCATGTTCGTGTTGGTTGTTGCGAAAGACCCATTTAGTGCCGACGACGTTGGACTTGGGTCTTTCAACCAGCTCCCACACTTCGTTCCTTTTGAAGTTGTTCAATTCTTCTTGCATCGCCATCACCTAGTCCGGATCTTTTAATGCATCCTCAACCCTGTATGGTTCCATAGAAGATACAAAGGAATAGTGATCACAAAAATTAGCTATGCTAGATCGAGTTATTACTCCCTTTCGGATGTCACCGATTATGTTGTCAACGGGGTGATCTCTTTGGATGCTTTGGTGTACTCTTGGATGTGGCACTTGTGGTCTTGATTCTTCATCATTATCTTCTTCTCCCCCTGGATAGTTGCTCTCATTGATGTTTTGGTCTTCTTGATTTTCTTGAGGTTGATCTTGTATGGAAGGTCCCCCTTGATCATTTTCCTCCATCTGTGGTTCATTTGAAGGTGGCACTTGTGGTCGAACATCGCCCAATGCCATTCTTCTCAATGCTTGACATGGAGCTTCTTCTTGATCTAGCACACACTGATCAACTTGCTCTTCTTGAGAGTCGTTAGTTTCATCGAACACTATGTCACATGCGACTTCAACAAGTCCGGAGGTTTTTTTGAAGACACGATAAGTGTAGGAGTTCGAATCATAGCCAAGTAAGAAACCTTCATCGGACTTCGAAGAAAACTTTGAGGCCCTTGGCTTCTTATTTAAAATATAACATTTTGAACCAAAAACTCGAAAATATGAAATATTTGGCTTGTTACCCGTGAGTAGTTCATAAGAGGTTTTCTTGAGCAACCAATGAAGATATAGTCGATTTATGGCGTGACAAGCGGTGTTAACCGCTTCAGCCCAAAACCTGTCCGAAGTCTTGTATTCATCGAGCATTGTCCTTGACATCTCAATGAGAGTTTTGTTATTCCTTTCGGCTACTCCGTTTTGTTGAGGAGTATATGGTGCTGAAAATTTGTGCTTTATCCCTTCTTCGTCTAGATACTCCTCAACTTGGGTGTTCTTGAATTCTGTCCCATTGTCACTTCGTATGTTCTTGATATTCAATGAGAATTCATTTTGGGCACACTTGATGAACTTTTTGAGGGTTCCTTGAGTTTCTGTCTTATCATGCAAAAAGAAAACCCACGTGAAGCGTGAAAAATCATCAACAATGACTAGATAGTATTTATTACCGCCGATGCTTATGTAGGCAACTGGACCAAATAGATCCATGTGAAGGAGCTCAAGCGGTCTTCTTGTAGTCATGACATTCTTTACCGGATGGGATGCTCCTACTTGCTTCCCTGCTTGACACGCTCTACACGGCCTGTCTTTCTCAAAAACAACATCTTTTAAACCTCGGATGTGATTGCCTTTGAGGAGTTTTTGAAGATTCCTCATACCAACATGTGCTAGCCGTCTATGCCACAACCAACCCATGTTGGTCTTTGCAATCAAGCATGTGTCAAGTTCGGCTTTATCTTTGTTGAAGTCAACTAGATAAAGTTTTCCCTTTAACACACCCTTGAGTGCAATTGAGTTATCACTCCTTCTAGAGACAGTCACACCCTCATTTGTGAATAAGCAATTATAACCCTTGCCACGTAATTGAGATATGGACAAAATATTATAATCCAAGGAGTCAACATGTAAAACATGAGAGAGAGTATGTTGTGATGAAATTGCCATTTTACCGGTACCAAGCACTTTTCCTTGACTATTATCACCAAAGTAAATGCCTTCGCTTGGATTTTCATTTTCTTCATATTCCATGAACATTCTTCTTTCTCCGGTCATGTGTGCATCCACTATCTAGCACCCATTTTGCTCCACCGGATGAATAAGTCTGCAAAAACAATTTATGCCTTGGTCTTAGGTACCCAAGCTTGCTTGGGTCCTTTGAGGTTAGTCACAAGTGATTTGGGCACCCACACATGAGACTTGGTGTTCCCATGGCGTGGCCCAACATATTTAGCATAAACTCTTCCAAGATTACTTTTCATAAGTACATATGAAGCATCAAAAGTTCTAAATAGAAGTTGTTTTTCATATGTGTTCACATTGTTAAATTTATCAACATTATAAAGTTTTCTAACTTGAGAAGAGTTTCCCTTGACAAAGGAAATGCAACTCTTGTTATTCTTGTGGATTCTAGCGTTTCGCTTTTCACCATTAGAATCTCCAATGCCATATTTGACATTAGGAGGTCTTGTGACCGAGTATGCACTGCATGCATACTTGATCTTCTTCTTGTCAAATATGCCACTTTGAGAAGATTGCTTGTCCTTTGTCAAGTTTTGCTTTTCCTTCATGTTAGTGTCACTTTTGGCACAAGTGCAAGTAATACTAGTTTCAGACTTTATGTGTTGAGAAGGTGAGCTAGAAGTTGATGAAGAACCATTTTGCTTGAGTGACTCAACTTGTACCTCAAGGATCTCGTTAACTTTGGTTAAGTTAGCAAGTTCATCCTTGATGATGGTGTTTGAGTCTTTTAACTTCAAGCAAGTTTCCTTGCTTGAAGCTAACTCAAGCTTTAGTGATTTGTTTTGTTCCTTTTCAAGTTCAAGAAGCTTTTCAATCTCAAGATATTCCTCCTTTTGGGACATGATCATATCTTCCTTACGATTGACTAACTTCTCCATATCAACAAGCTTATCAAGTAGAAATTTCATTTTAGCAGCTGTCTTTTTGTCTAAACCCCTAAGCATATATTCAACTTCATCATTGCTATCATCCTCACTAGAATTTTCACTATTACTAGTAAAAGAATGCGAGAAGGAAGATTTAGCTGGTACCTTTCGTTTACCTTCCTTTGCCATTAGGCAGGTGTTGTCGGTGTCCTTCCATACTCCCATGGTTGGGAAGAGGGTGGATTTCTTGGTAGTCTTCTTTATGGCTATGGTGGCCATCTCCTCTTCTTCTTTGGATGAAGATTCATCATTGGAGTCCCACTCCTTCCCTAGATGTGCTTGACCATATTGCTTCTTCTTCTTGAACATTTTCTTTGGTTGAGGCTTATTGTCTTTTGTCTTTTTCTTGTTTTCATCATGTGGACAATCTACTATGAAGTGATCATATTCTCCGCAGTTATAGCACGCCCGTCTCATCTTGGGTCTTTGTTTGTTCCTTTGTCTTCCTTCATTGAGCTGCTACCATTTCTTCTTCTCATCATTTTCTTGAACTTCTTCATGAACACGATCATGTCTTCTTCATCGATATCACTACTTTCATCATCGTTGTCGTCTTCTCCATAAGCTTCTCGAGCTTCCTTTGATATGGGTTTACAAGTTGACTTTAAAGCAACTCCTTTCTTCTTTGCCGAGGTGAGATCGGCAATTTCCTTAACATGCTTGGCTTGCTTCTCCATCATCTCAAAGTTGATGATCTTGCCGAGAAGTTCGTCTGGGGTCATCTTCCGGCACCCGGGGCTTTCTCTGATCATAGAGCAAAGAGTTACGTTGCGAGGCATGAATGCTTTGAGAATCAACTTCACAACCTCATGATCATTCCACTTCTTGCTGCCATAAGCTCGAACTTTGTTGATAAGATTCTTCAGTCGATTGTACATATCTTGTGGTGATTCATCTTCTTTATCACGAATCTTCCCAATTCACGTTCAATCATTTCTATCTTGGCTTCGCGTACGTGACGATCACCTTCATGTGCAGTTTGTAGTGTGTCCCATATCTCCTTGGCAATTTCGAGTCCATCCACCTTGGTGAACTCGTATCGGCTTAGTGATGACGTGATCACAGCTGCACCTTGAGCATTTCGATGAATGGCTTGTTCTTAGCTTGGGGTCAGCTCTTCATCATCATCCGGGATATCTATCCCTGTACACACTATATGACACAAACTTGGGTTAAGAGATATAAGGTGCATTTTCATGTTTTGTCTCCACATTGAATAATCATTGCCATCAAAGTAAGGTGCTTTCCATAGGGGAATTGATAAGTAATGATTATTGTTAGAATTCAATCGCTCATAATCAAAAGGATATCGGGAGTAGTTTGTGTGACTAGCCCCTTTCTTCTTCTTTTCATCATCGGTGTTCTTCTTCCCTTTTGGAGAGATTGCCTTCTTCCATAGAAGAGCCTTGAGTTGGAGCACCTCCTCATCATCGTCCTCACTGTCTTGAATGGTGTCGAGTAGCTTCTTTAGCTTTTGAGTCCTTTCATCATTACTCTTTTCGTAATCGATCTTGTTATGTACATCCTTGACGTTTATATCGTCTCTTCGAGCGGTGAGTCTCTTTTGAAGAGTTTGGCTCTGATACCAATTGAATGTAGCCTAGAGGGGGGTGAATAGGCTTTTCGACGCTTTATTGAAACCTGAAACATTTAGTAGGTTTATCAAATACAGGGAAATCGGACTAGTCCGATAGGGTGTGGACTAGTCCGTTTTCTAAACAGAGAAAAATCGGACTAGTCTGGTACCTGACACGACCCCATTGGTCCTGTCGAGCCAGGATCACGCTGAGGGGTGCTGCGTTGCACAGCACCGTATAACACACGTCAAAGGTGCAAAGCGGAAGCGGAAGTTTTATTACATAAACAAGTTTATGAACATGTTTACATCAAAATAAGTTCAGTCTACACTTGCGGGCGTAGACTAAGCATCAAGTGCACGTTCAGCCCTCGAACGTGTCCTTGCTAGCACACACGCACACTAACTCTGCGGCGTGCATGACTCCCACTCGACGGGGTTCCCCTCCTGGGGTTCCGTCTCCTCTTCGGGAGTCCCTTCCTCATAGAACCCTACAAAAGCTTCAAACACAAGCAGTGAGCACGAAGGCTCAGCAAGTCTGACCCGTCTCACCTAAACATGGAACTTCTACATGAGGGTAATGGGTTGCATGAGGTAAAAATCATTTGCAAGGACTCGCCTAATTAGTAGAACCTTACTTTCAAGTTTTAGCAGCAGGTTGTGGAGAACCTTACGCTAAGGCACATGAGAGAGCCGCAATCAAACAAGAAACGCATTTCTCTCATGTACTTTGTCCAAAGTTGAAAAGAACTTTAATTAGCTCTAAGCTACAGCATATCATTAACAATCAATGTCCAGCTTTCAATCAGCAACATTTTAACATGTAACTAGCCTGTTCTTTCTACGTCACGGTACAGTGAACAAGTGGTGCTCACTGACCGCGAGGGACGGCGATTATAATAGATTTACACCTGCAGGGTTACCCGAACAACCCGTCACGTACGCCCGTACTCGATTTTGCCTACAACAACCATCACGGACGCCGTACGCGACTACCTTTCACCCGTTAGCCAAATATTGAACCGGTCCCATTGTCTCGAGCAAGAGGTCTCTGCACGCGCATCTCCGTGCCGCCAGCCGATTTACACCTCAAGCTCTCAACCTACCCTCTGAACGACGGGCAATGCCTCAATAACCTGCTACCCGAGTTACATCAGTTTCCCGGTTCCCATATAGCCGGTAGGTCTTCGGTACTGTTCTAGCTTGTTCAACAGGCCCGCACACGGCTCGGTCCTCAATCGACACAAGCGGAGCTACAGCACACAGGCCCCAAAGTCCTGCTGCCCTTACTCTCCGCTCGGTCTCATTTTCTTGCCATGTGTATCATGTGCTATCTCTACCCGAGCAATGTGCCTCTAGCCTATTCTCGCGAGTAGTTCCAACTACTCGACTTGTACCGAATCCTACTCTATCCTAGCAATGCAGTGGCTAACGGGGTTTGCAATCCTAAACCCAACCCATGGTTCTCTTGGCTATGCAGTGGGGCTTCCAAACAAGACTCTAATGCACAGAATAAAGGAAACAAGTATGTGCTCGAAACAATAAAAATTTGTAAAAAGGTTAATGCAAACCGGAGCTTGCCTTGCTGCTCTTGGTCGTAGGCTAGCTGTTCCTCCGGAGTAACGAAGTCTAGGACTTCGGGTTCCTCCTCGACCTTAGCGACTACATGATATAAGAACCATATGTATCAATTTAAATGCATTTGTATTAACTTTGAAGTTGTGGAGTCTATAACCCTTGCTAGAAAGACCTAATGACTGTGAAACTTTTACTATGGCTTAGTTACAACCTAAACAGAGACTTGGTCAAGTTTTAGTTGCAGCAAAGCTCATTTGAGCCCTCCACAATTAATTATGTCCTTGACCTTAATTGGATCTCTTAGGGTGTTCTAGGAATTTTCATGAAACAAACTATGACTTTCTGAAAACTGGATTTTCAGAGGGTTCTAATGGATTTGGTCTCACTTAATTTGGAAGTCCCTAACTAATGATATGAGCAAAACAATTTCAGAGAAAATACTGAAAATGTTTCTGAACATTTTCTATTTTCTCTGGAACAGTTTCACTAATCACACCATTAGGTGGATCAGATGAGCTCAAATGGATCTGAAATTTTTATGGTAGTTCAGGGATAGTGTGGTGAACATCCCAGCGAAATTTCATGATTTTCCCCCAAAGGATCTTCCAGTTAAAATTCCTAACAGTTTAAAATTTGAGGAATTAATTCTGGAGAAATAAGGAATTTCATGAAGTGAAACTTGATTTTCTGGAAAGTACTCAGAGAGCTGAATCCAGCAAAATTTGGTTCACTAAATTTGGAGCTTTCTAGCCAAAGTTATGAGGATTTGAAGTTTGAAGGAAATCTGAAAATCGGGGAAAAGTTTAAACTCACGCGTGGGCCCAGGGGACACGCGTCGCACGCCGAGGCGACAGCACACCGCGGCCCACAATGATTTTACGCGCCAGCACATCCGATCCCGGCCGCAGCCGGATCCCGATTCAAAATATCTCACGCTGACAGCTGGGGTCCACCCCCTTCTTCAACCTCGCGACACCCGCGCCCCGCCGCCGATGGGATCTCGCCGGATAGCTCGCCGCCGGCTGCTGTACAGCTCCAAACTTCTCGATCCTGGCCGCCCCTGCCTACTTTTACTCGGGGAACAGGATCCGAGGGTCAGCTGCTCATGACAACGGCCGGAGCATGGTCGGCGACGAGCCGCCACCTCGGAATGACTTCGGCCATGTCGGCTGACTTCTCTAGCACCTCAGCTACTTGGGAAATCGGTCGGGGAGCATCAGTGGACCTCAGAGAAGGTCGACATGAGCTCGAGGCAGCTCGGGGAAGGCCCGAAATAGGTCCTCACCGTGCGCCCGATGCTGCCCGTTCGTTCCGCCATTAGTAGACCTCAAATTACGCAGGGCACAGAGGTTCTCCGGCCCAGAGTTGTGAAGGCAACTTGTGCATTACCGTGTCTAGCTCGTGTGAGAGCGGCCTGAGGCCCTCTAATCCTTTCTAGAGCACGAATTAAACAGAATCGTACCCGAAGGTCGTTCTGCACACAGAAAGGGGAAAAGTGGAAATTCGCCGCCGGTGAGCAACCACTCGAGCTGTGGCTCGGGGATGAGCAGCACCGGTCACCCGCGCGTCCAAGGGTGCCTTGGCTCGGGCGTGACAACGCCCTGGTTGGGCTGTCCACGAGAGCCCGAGGTGCGGCGGTTCCAAGTCCCGAATTTGATCTTTCGGCACAGCCGATATCAATCGGTTTCAACCGAATTCTAGCAACGGGAAGGACGGAGGAAGGTCTCTAGTACTTGCTGGGGCTCTGGAGTGGAAGGAGGGAGCTGCGATCGGCGTCCTCCGATCAAGTCCGAGCTGCGGAAGTTTTCGGCCGGCGCTGAGTTCTTGCGGGGAAGAACGGCGGTACCTCGGCCGAGGAGGGGGCAGGCGCCTTAAGAAGGCTCTGCACCGCCTCATGCCCGCGCGTGGGCAAGCAGCTGGTGGCGCGGCGGCTGGCCTCGGTGGCGATCACCGCTGCGGCTCGGTGACCCGAGTGAAAAAGTCTCAGTCGGTTTGATCTGAGCAGTGGCTGACATGTGGGTCCCACCTCCAGTTTTAACCTCTGAAATTAACTCCTAATCACTGTTGTAAACAGTGAACCCCATACTACCCTTGGCAATTCAAATTATTCACCCATGAGCCATTTGAATTGATCAAAGTTCAAATGAGGTTTGGTTTGAATGAATTTCAGCACAAGTTCAGTTTGAAATTCAAATAAAGTTTTAATTTCTCCCACTTAGCTCATGTCAAGATCAACTCCAAATGGAGTGAAAATTGGTGTGTGAGCACACAAAAATGTGCTGAGTAAGAATATACCTTCCACTTTTAAATTCATGGGATAAAAACAGTTTGAATTTGAATAAGGTTTCAAACTGCCCTCTTCCTAACTATACCCAAACCGACCTCAAAAAGGTTTTGAATTTGGGTGAAACTTGGCAGGGACATCCTTAGTAAAGTGTAGGAGTTTTCATATGTCCAGCCCATATATATCACATGTGGGAAATACCACTTTTGCAATGTGTAAGTTTGTTCTGTAATGAGCATGTTGATAATTGTTACTTGCTCTTCATTTGTGTTCATCATTCTTCCTCAAATGAGGTGTGTGGTTTGGTGATGAACACTGTAAATGTGTGTCAAAAACTGAGGCCCTTACATTCCTCCCCCCTTAAAAGAATCTCGTCCCGAGATTATAAGGTGAAAATGAGAGAGAGGACGGTGGAAAATTACCGGATATGCGACGTGAAAAAGTCGGGGTAGTTAGTGCGAAGGAATTCTTCGCTCTCCCATGTTGCTTCGTCCATGGAGTGATTACTCCATAGAACCTTGTAGAACCACAACGTACGGTTGCGTGTGGTTCGGGCCTTTTCATCAACAATCTGCACCGGTTCCTCCCGATAGGTGAGATCCGGTTGCAGTTCTTCAATGTCTTCCAGCTGAACGGTAGTTGATAGCTTGAGACACTTCCTCAGCTGGAAAATGTGAAAGACGTCGTGCACACCGGAAAGTGCTTCTGGTAATTTCAGCCGGTATGCCACCGATCCACATCTTTCGGTAATCTGGAATGGACCGATGAAGCGGGGTGCTAACTTTCCCCTCACCCCAAATCTGTTTACGCCCTTCATTGGAGACACCCGTAGATATACGTGATCCCCAACTTCGAATTGTAATGGGCGTCTTCTCCGGTCCGCATACTGTTTCTGACGGGATTGAGCGGCTTTTAGGTTCGCTTGAATTAGTCGAACCTTTTCTTCCGCGTTGTTGACAAGGTCAATCCCGAAGGTAACCCTTTCGCCAGACTCACACCAGTTCAATGGTGTGCGGTTCAGCGTACTTCTTGGCGTTGTAGTTGGTGTTGACCGGGATAAAATGGGCAACTTTGGTGAGCCGATCGACGATCACCCACACAGAATCATGTTCCTGTAAGGTGGTGGGTAAACCGACGACGAAATCCATGCTCACGTCCTCCCACTTCCAGGCAGGAATGCCCAGTGGTTGCAGCAGTCCCGGTTTCCGCATGTGGTCTCCCTTCACCCTTCGACATGTATCACACTCGGACACGTATTTTGCAGTCTCTCGCTTCATCCGTGTCCACCAAAACTTTCTTCTGAGTTCTTGATACATTTTGTTGCTGCCGGGGTGAATAGAAAATTTTGATAAGTGAGCCTCATCAAAGATTTTCTTCCATAACTCCGGGTTTCGGGGTACGACGATCCGGTTCTTGAACCATAGGACGCCGTCTCCGTCCTTCCGGAAATGTTTCAACTCCCCACTGTCTATACGTCTCCGCAAATGTGACATGCCCTTGTCATTCTTCTGGGCTGCCGCTATCTCTTCACGGATGGTGGGGATCAAAGCTAGGTTGTAGAGAGCTCCGTGTGGAATCACATGGAGTGGTGGTTCGCTCTCTTCCAATGGTGTGATGGTCAGATTATTGACGTGTGACTTGCGGCTCAGCGCATCTGCCACAACGTTTGCCTTGCCCTGATGATAATGGATCTCTATCTCGTAATCCTTTATCAGTTCTAACCATCTTCGTTGCCTCATGTTCAGCTCCTTCTGAGTGAATATGTACTTGAGGCTTTTGTGGTCGGTATATAAATGTACGAGGTTACCGAGTAGGTAGTGCCTCCACATTTTTAGTGCAAGTACCACGGCAGCGAGCTCCAAGTCGTGAGTTGGATAATTTTGCTCATGGTTCCTAAGCTGCCGTGATCCATACGCGACCAATCTTCGGTCTTGCATCAGCACACATCCGAGCCCAATGCCAGATGCATCGCAGTACACATCGAACGGTTTTGTTGTGTCTGGCTGCGCCAAAACCGGTGCTGATGTCAGGTGCTTGACTAAAGCCTTGAATGCTGCTTCACATGCTGGACTCCAAACATATTTGGTAGCCTTCTTCAGCAGCTCTGTCATTGGCTTGGCAATCTTCGAGAAGTTCGGAATGAACCTCCGATAATATCCCGTGAGTCCGAGGAAACTCCGTACCTCATGAACAGTTCTCGGGGATTTCCAATTCAGCACTTCCGTGATCTTGCTCGGGTCCACAGCGATACCCTCTGCTGAGATGATATGCCCGAGGAAAGGCACTTGCGATATCCAAAACTCGCATTTGCTGAATTTTGCGTATAACTTGTGATCCCGCAGCTGTTGCAAGACTATACGCAGATGTTTCTTGTGATCTTCCTCCGACTTGGAATATACCAGGATGTCGTCGATGAAGACCACGACAAACTTGTCCAGCTCCGGCATGAACACCGAGTTCATTAAATACATGAAGTGAGCTGGAGCATTGGTGAGGCCGAAGGACATGACCAGGTACTCATAAAGTCCGTACCTTGTCGAGAAAGCTGTCTTTGGAATGTCCTCCGCCCTTATCTTAATCTGATGGTACCCGGATCTTAAATCCATCTTGGAAAAGATCTTTGCTTCGACCAACTGATCAAACAACATGTCGATCCGTGGCAACGGGTACTTGTTCTTGATGGTTACGGCATTTAATGGACGGTAGTCCACGCAAAGCCGCAGTGTCTCGTCCTTCTTCTTGACAAATAATGCCGAACAGCCCCATGGCGAGGAGCTCGGCCTAATAAAACCCTTCTCCAGAAGGTCCGTGAGCTGAGTCTTCAGTTCAGCCAACTCCTTGGGCGCCATCTTGTACGGCCTTCGGGATATTGGCATGGTTCCTGGTGTAAGTTCAATCTTGAACTCCACCTCTCTATCGGGTGGCATTCCCGGTAAATCATCCGGGAATACATCAGGAAACTCCCGGACCACTGGAATGTCTTCCAATCTCATAGTTGTGGACTGATAGACACTTGAAAGTTTTATTTCTGGACTGTCCAGAAATAATGAGTGAGAACCGTGCACCTCTGAGTTTAAGTGCACGACTCGAAGGACGGTGTCTAAAACAGCGCCGTGGCGGGTTAACCACGACATCCCTAGGATGACATCGACCTTCTGTCCCTCTAAGATAATGAGAGACGTGGGGTACACTCTACCCGCTAAGCATAATGGTGCTTTGGAGACCATTACGCTTGCTGAAATCTTCCCACCCGGTGAACAAATTAAATATGGACTATCGGTGGGTAGTATTGGCAAACTGTGTTTAGCAATGAAAGCTTGGCTAATAAAATTATGCGTGGCGCCTGAATCAAATAGTACTATAGCGGGATGCTGGTGGAGTTGGAACATACCCGCAAGGATTGGCTCGCCCTCCGGCACGTCCTCAATGGCAAGTTGGTGGACAGTGCCGGGCCTAGGGTTTGCCCGCCGCGCATTAGTAGGGTTCCGGGGTTGATTCCTCCCCGGAAACTGTGGTGCCACTCCGCCGCCTTGCCTCTCCGGGCAACTGCTCGCGAAGTGTCCTGGACGACCACATTTGTAACATGTGGCCGCTGCTGTGGAGTACTCGGTGGACGAAAGTCCGGCATGCGTTGCGGAGGTGCAAACGCACGCGGCATCGCCCGCTGCTGCTGTTGTTGTTGCGGTGGTACTGGCAGTGCCGGCCGGAATGCCGGCGAAGAATACGGGCAACTGCGGAACGGCATCGACCGCTGTGGTGGCTGCCAGCGTGGACCTGATGGTGGGCGATTCACTATCCGAAACTTCTGAGAAGGACCGCCTCCTTCTCCGCTGCTCTGCGGCGTGCTTCGCTTTCACTCTGCCGCCGCCAACTCCTTGCCGGAGTCCTCCTGAACAATCGCAGCATCAATGATGTCGTTGAGGCTGCCTCGATTGAACATCGCCAACTTGTCCTTCAGGAGCGGGATAAGCCCCTGGTAAAAATGGTCTCGCCGCTTCTCGTCTGTATCCACGTGATACGACGCGTAGAGCGCGAGATTGTTGAACGCTCTGGAGTATTCCAGCGCATTCCAGCTCCCTTGTTGCAGGTGTAGGAACTCCTGCGTCTTCCTCTTCATCAGACCTGGCGGTATATGGTAGGCCCTGAAGGCCGTCCGGAACTCCGCCCAGGTCATCACTCGGTCGGTGGGCTGTGAAGCACGGAAGTTGGCCCACCACGCGCTCGCGGATCCTTGGAGCTGCTGGACCGCGAACTGAGTCTTGCGCTGCTCGCTGATTTGGAGCAGCCCGAACTTCATCTCTATAGCGCGGAGCCAGTTGTCCGCGTCAAGTGGTTCATCCGCCCTTGAGAATACAGGGGGATGAGTCGCCAGGAAGTCGGAGTAGGAGCTCTGTTGGCGCTCCTCACGATCTTGACGTCTCTCTGGGCGAGACGTATTGGCGATGAGAGTCTGCAGCAACTCTGTGTGCTGCTGATGCGAGCCCGCCATTGCCGCGACAATGTCGGCCAATGTAACCGTTGGTAGTGGCGGTGGCGATGTTTGCTCTTGCTGTTGCTGCTGCTGTCCCGAGGAGTCCTCGGGAGGTGGTTGGGAGGTCTCTCCCCCTTGACTGGTACCCCCAACGTCAGGGTTGGCACGAGTACGCGTCATTCTGAAATTCAAAACAGCAGCAATTAGCACATGTCTTACTTAAAATTCCATACGCAACAGTAGGTATTGAAGTGACACATGATTAATTTGCACAACATTCACATATATTGATAAAGCATAAACTTTATACAAGATACATTATTCTCGGATCTCCGAGAAGTCGTGCTCAAGTCGTCACTACCTATACATACGCTACTGTCTACACGACATGTCACCGATTACAAAAGTTGAGTTACGCTACACTAGCTGCCCTACATGGCAACCGTAACCCCCTACTCGGAGTAGAACTCGACCTCCTGTGGGTCATCCTCCTCCGGTACCTCTGCTGGTGGATCGGGGTCTACCACCTCTTCTCCCATTCCAGGTTCTCCCATGGCTGGAAGACCCAAGACTACCGGTACGCCCAATACCGGGGGCACGAGGTCCTGCAAGGAATGCACCTCGTCCATAGCTTGGTTGTAGTCCTCTTCCCAGCCTTGGCCTTCCTCGATAGCGTCGTCCCGCTCCTGAGCAAGGTCCTCATTCTGCTGGGTTAGGGTCTGCACCAGCTCTTGCAACGCCGCTATGTCAACACGGCTCTTCTTCTTTGCCTTCTTCAGACGACGCAACTGATTGTGTTGTTCATTCAGTCGCTTGATCGTCGGAAGGAGCACATTGCGGAGTGCGCTGTGAGCACTCTCGAAATGATCTCCACGGCTTGTGCTCTCCTTGAGCTTGGTGGCGAGATGCTCCGTATGAACAGCTTGGCTGTCCATCACAGCGTTTCCCGCCCTCATTTGGAGGCTGAGATTTGCCTCCGCGGGGTTGTACCTTAGGCAACTTGGGTCTGTTGCCTCCAGGTACCTCTCTTCCCACACATGCTGAGCTCGTCCCTCCACCGGAACGAGTGCGTATGGTGTGCCCTCCATAGCCTGCACGTGCAGTTGGCAGAAACGTGACATAGTGTCGCGGGCTGCCACTTGCCACATCCCTTCCGGTTGTCTTCCTCTCACCGTGACGGTGAATGGCACCCAACCGGGTGGCGTAGGTCCTGCAAGAACCTCGACATGGATCGTCCACGTCTTGTTCCCCTCTTCGCCTTCTTCCTTGGCGAAGTATAGCGGCATCTGGTTGTACCCGAAATATTGGAGCATTTGCCACAATGCTTCCGAGTAGCCGCTACGGTCAGAACAGTGGGAAGCCACCCACCCGTTCTCCAACTGTTTATTTGCTGCCATCTGTAAAAATATATTTGAGAATTGTCAAATATTTATTTAAACAGTAAACCCCTGAGTTATAACATAAAACATGTCATTGAACCCATAAAACTTGGAAACATAGTTCAAATTTTAAACAAATTTGACTGCTGATCTGCTGTTCCCATGACAGCCTTGACCAGTTTCCATATCAACCTGATTTAGGCCATGTTAAAGGCAAACCAATTCTGGAGCTCAACATCAAAGTTAAAGTTAACTTCAATAGATTTCCAGGAAGTATTTGGTTGGCCTAAGATCTGTCCTGGTTCAAAAGTTATGAGATGTCAAAGTTAACAGAATTTCTGGAATCAATTGGACAGCACCTCCCTGCTTTAGGTACTGAATTGATCCAAGAATCCCAGTTAATTCTGTTCCCAATCTGAGAAAACTTTCTGTTACAAAGTCGTAACCCATCTCATAATCTTTCCAGAAGTACCTCATTTCCTATTTTTGGATTTTTAAGCAGGAAGTTATGCTTAATTTACAGAGAGTTTACAGAGAGTCTTTGCTCTGTCCTGTTTTCTGGACAGTTTCAACTCTACTGCATTTTTCGAGTGATTAAGGGATGAAACACCTCTGGACCTCAACAGAAGAGTTGTAAAGCTCTTCCAACGCTTTCCAGAAATGTATCATACGACCCCAACCTCGAAAGAACTCAACCTCTAACCTCTGATTAACTTCAGCCTTGAATCAGCTGAAAACAGAGTGCTCTGTCCTTAACATCCTATAAGTTGAAAGCTTGTTAACTTTGAATATCCTGTTCAAGGGAAGGAGTTACATCAAGTTTTACTACTTTGGATTAAAACCTTCCAGTTTTTACAATGAAGTTGTTTATTTAGTTGGGTGTGACATCGATGCGTCACCAGATTTTGTCGGTACTACGTCCTCACAAAGAAAAACCTATACCGGACTTAGCCGGCTTCGTTATTTCAGTGGCACTAAACGTCACTCGCACACGGATGCTACACGTCTACCATTTCGTGGTCAGGCTACCTGCAGAAACTCAAACAATCATCAGACTCGGCTGCACACCGAGCCCGGAATCCATACAGTTGGTACACCCGGCCGTCATCACTCACCCGGATGTTCTCAAGCCAAACACGCCTTGAGTTACGTGTTCACGTTTCAGACCACGTGACGGGGTCTCCCATGTTACACCACGCACGCCAGGGACAGACGTTTCTCGAATACCCCAAACGACATGAAGAGTCGTAGAGGATACAAAAGCGGGTCGGGTTACCTGCCACCCGTGGGGCTCCACCCTTCAGCTTGTGCGCACTGGTGGACAGCACTTACGTGCACCCCCCAAGACATGAACGTCCCGGGATGCACAATTTTCCGACATAACAAATAGGTTAATAAGCCACTTTCTATATACTAATAACGTCCTTATACGGGCTACTAACTCGTTCCTCACTGGATTTTTGAAAAAGAAGACCTTTGTACTGTGTTAAACCTCAAGCGAGCTCTGATACCACGCTGACACGACCCCATTGGTCCTGTCGAGCCAGGATCACGCTGAGGGGTGCTGCGTTGCACAGCACCGTATAACACACGTCAAAGGTGCAAAGCGGAAGTTTTATTACATAAACAAGTTTATGAACATGTTTACATCAAAATAAGTTCAGTCTACACTCGCGGGCGTAGACTAAGCATCAAGTGCACGTTCAGCCCTCGAACGTGTCCTTGCTCGCACACACGCACACTAACTCTGTGGCGTGCACGACTCCCACTCGACGGGGTTCCCCTCCTGGGGTTCCGTCTCCTCTTCGGGAGTCCCTTCCTCATAGAACCCTGCAAAATCTTCAAACACAAGCAGTGAGCACGAAGGCTCAGCAAGTCTGACCCGTCTCACCTAAACATGGAACTTCTACATGAGGGTAATGGGTTGCATGAGGTAAAAATCATTTGCAAGGACTCGCCTAATTAGTAGAACCTTACTTTCATGTTTTAGCAGCAGGTTGTGGAGAACCTTACGCTAAGGCACATGAGAGAGCCGCAATCAAACAAGAAATGCATTTCTCTCATGTACTTTGCCCAAAGTTGAAAAGAACTTTAAATAGCTCTAAGCTACAGCATATTATTAACAATCAATGTCCAGCTTTCAATCAGCAACATTTTAACATGTAACTAGCCTGTTCTTTCTACGTCACGGTACAGTGAACAAGTGGTACTCACTGACCGCGAGGGACGGCGATTATAATCGATTTACACCTGCAGGGTTACCCGAACAACCCGTCACGTACGCCCGTACTCGATGTTGCCTACAACAACCATCACGGACGCCGTACGCGACTACCTTTCACCCGTTAGCCAAATATTGAACCGGTCCCATCGTCCCGAGCAAGAGGTCTCTGCACGCGCATCTCCGTGCCGCCAGCCGATTTACACCTCAAGCTCTCAACCTACCCTCTGAACGACGGGCAATGTCTCAATAACCAGCTACCCGAGTTACATCAGTTTCCCGGTTCCCATATAGCCGGTAGGTCTTCGGTACTGTTCTAGCTTGTTCAACAGGCCCGCACACGGCTCGGTCCTCAATCGACACAAGCGGAGCTACAGCACACAGGCCCAAAGTCCTGCTGCCCTTACTCTCTGCTCGGTCTCATTTTCTTGCCATGTGTATCATGTGCTATCTCTACCCGAGCAATGTGCCTCTAGCCTATTCTCGCGAGTAGTTCCATCTACTCGACTTGCACCGAATCCTACTCTATCCTAGCAATGCAGTGGCTAACGGGGTTTGCAATCCTAAACCCAATCCATGGTTCTCTTGGCTATGCAGTGGGGCTTCCAAACAAGACTCTAATGCACAGAATAAAGGAAACAAGTATGTGCTCAAAACAATAAAAATTTGTAAAAAAGTTAATGCAAACCGGAGCTTGCCTTGCTGCTCTTGGTCGTAGGCTAGCTGTTCCTCCGGAGTAACGAAGTCTAGGACTTCGGGTTCCTCCTCGACCTTAGCGACTACATGATATAAGAAACATATGTATCAATTTAAATGCATTTGTATTAACTTTGAAGTTGTGAAGTCTATAACCCTTGCTAGACAGACCTAATGACTGTGAAACTTTTACTATGGCTTGGTTACAACCTAAACAGAGACTCGGTCAAGTTTTAGTTGCAGCAAAGCTCATTTGAGCCCTCCACAATTAATTATGTACTTGACCTTAATTGGAACTCTTAGGGTGTTCTAGGAATTTTCATGAAACAAACTATGACTTTCTGAAAACTGGATTTTCAGAGGGTTCTAATGGATTTGGTCTCACTTAATTTGGAAGTCCCTAACTAAAGATATGAGCTAAACAATTTCAGAGAAAATTCTGAAAATGTTTCTGAACATTTTCTATTTTCTCTGGAACAGTTTCACTAATCACACCATTAGGTGGATCAGATGAGCTCAAATGGATCTGAAATTTTTATGGTCGTTCAGGGATATTTTGGTGAACATCCCAGCAAAATTTCAGGATTTTCCCCCAAAGGATCTTCCAGTTAAAATTCCTAACAGTTTAAAATTTGAGGAATTAATTCTGGAGAAATAAGGAATTTCATGAAGTGAAACTTGATTTTCTGGAAAGTACTCAGAGAGCTGAATCCAGCAAAATTTGGTTCACTAAATTTGGAGCTTTCTAGCCAAAGTTATGAGGATTTGAAGTTTGAAGAAATCTGAAAATCGGGGAAAAGTTTAAACTCGCGCGTGGGCCCAGGGGACACGCGTCGCACGCCGAGGCGACAGCACACCGCGGCCCACAATGATTTTACGCGCCAGCACACCCGATCCCGGCCGCAGCCGGATCCCGATTCAAAATATCTCCCGCTGACAGCTGGGGTCCACCCCCTTCTTCAACCTCGCGACACCCGCGCCCCGCCGCCGAGGGATCTCACCGGAGAGCTCGCCGCCGGCTGCTGTACAGCTCCAAACTTCTCGATCCTGGCCGCCCCTGCCTACTTTTACTCGGGGAACAGGATCCGAGGGTCAGCTGCTCATGACAACGGCCGGAGCATGGTCGGCGACGAGCCGCCACCTCGGAATGACTTCGGCCATGTCGGCTGACTTCTCTAGCACCTCAGCTACTTGGGAAATCGGTCGGGGAGCATCAGTGGACCTCAGAGAAGGTCGACATGAGCTCGAGGCAGCTCGCGGAAGGCCCGAAATAGGTCCTCACCGTGCGCCCGATGCCGCCCGTTCGTTCCGCCATTAGTAGACCTCAAATTACGCCGGGCACAGAGGTTCTCCGGCCCAGAGTTGTGAAGGCAACTTGTGCGTTACCGTGTCTAGCTTGTGTGAGAGTGGCCTGAGGCCCTCTAATCCTTTCTAGAGCACGAATTAAACAGAATCATACCCGAAGGTCGTTCTGCACACAGAAAGGGGAAAAGTGGAAATTCGCCGCCGGTGAGCAACCACTCGAGCTGTGGCTCGGGGATGAGCAGCACCGGTCACCCGCGCGTCCAAGGGTGCCTTGGCTCGGGCGTGACAACGCCCTGGTTGGGCTGTCCACAAGAGCCCAAGGTGCGGCGGTTCCAAGTCCTGAATTTGATCTTTCGGCACAGCCGATATCAATCGGTTTCAACCGAATTCTAGCAACGGGAAGGACGGAGGAAGGTCTCTAGTACCTTGCTGGGGCTCTGGAGTGGAAGGAGGGAGCTGCGATCGGCGTCCTCCGATCAAGTCCGAGCTGCGGAAGTTTTCGGCCGGCGCTGAGTTCTTGCGGGGAAGAACGGCGGTACCTCGGCCGAGGAGGGGGCAGGCGTCTTAAGAAGGCTCTGCACCGCCTCATGCCCGCGCGTGGGCAAGCAGCTGGTGGCGCGGCGGCTGGCCTCGGTGGCGATCACCGCTGCGGCTCGGCGACCCGAGTGAAAAAGTCTCAGTCGGTTTGATCTGAGCAGTGGCTGATTTGTGGGTCCCACCTCCAGTTTTAACCTCTGAAATTTACTCCTAATCACTGTTGTAAACAGTGAACCCCATACTACCCTTGGCAATTCAAATTATTCATCCATGAGCCATTTGAATTGATCAAAGTTCAAATGAGGTTTGGTTTGAATGAATTTCAGCACAAGTTCAGTTTGAAATTCAAATAAAGTTTGAATTTCTCCCACTTAGCTCATGTCAAGATCAACTCCAAATGGAGTGAAAATTGGTGTGTGAGCTCACAAAAATGTGCTGAGTAAGAATATGCCTTCCACTTTTAAATTCATGGGATAAAAACAGTTTGAATTTGAATAAGGTTTCAAACTGCCCTCTTCCTAACTATACCCAAACTGACCTCAAAAAGGTTTTTAATTTGGGTGAAACTTGGCAGGGACATCCTTAGTAAAGTGTAGGAGTTTTCATATGTCCAGCCCATCTATATCACATGTGGGAAATACCACTTTTGCAATGTGTAAGTTTGTTCTCTAATGAGCATGTTGATAATTGTTACTTGCTCTTCATTTGTGTTCATCATTCTTCCTCAAATGAGGTGTGTGGTGTGGTGATGAACACTGCAAATGTGTGTCAAAAACTGAGGCCCTTACAGTACCGTGTGGACTAGTCCGGTATTCATGGACTAGAGAGATCAAGATTGATCAATGTTCACTTCTAGTACTCTATGCAGCAGAAATAAATTGATAACTTAGGTGTATTGCAACAGTGATACAGTGAATGACAGGAATCAACTTTGATTCTAATGTTTGAACGTGAATTTCAAAGGATTGATTATACACTAGAAAATGATGAACAATTAATGAACAAGAGTAGGAGACAAGTGTTTGTCCCGAGGTTCGATTCCACGAAGGAAATCTACGTCCCCTTTGAGGAGTCCACTAAGGACCGGGTCTTCACCAACCCTATCCTCGTCGAATCGCCACAAAGGCCGATTCTCTTCCACTAATCACAAGGGGGAATAAATCGTTCAAGGGGCCTTCTCACAAGTTGAGGGATCCCCTAGAGTTACAATGAATGAACACAACAAACACACTCAACAGATGAACAATTAACAAGCAAGAGTGTGCGAGATATCAAATCCAAGAGCTCAAGATGTGTAGAACAAGTCTCTCCTTTGATCAATTGCTAATCCCCAAATAATTGATCCTTTTTGGGTTAGAATGTGTGGAGAGATGTGAATTCTGGGCTCTTGGGAGGTGTGACGTTGCAGGGGGTTTAAGAGTTATGTTGGTATGGCCGTACACCTCTTTTTATAGTAGGGTTTCCAATGGTTACGTTAGGGTTTGCAATGTCCGGACTAGTCCGTGGTTGACTCCGGACTAGTCCGGTGTGCGGTGTGTAGAAAACCCTAAGTGTTGTGATATATCGGACTAGTTCGTAGTAGTGCGGACTAGTCCATTTTCTATCTAGAGACAAAATCGGAATTATCCGGCTGATATCGAACTAGTCCGTTTTCTGGTCAGAGAGAAAATTGGACTAGTCCGGTTGATAGCGGAGTAGTCCGCACATGCTGAAATTGTGCAGTTAGTTTGATTTCTTCCACTTGAGCTCTTGGGGTGTGTTTCTCCAACACACTCTATACTTAGTATTTTAATATTTTCAGCTCCTGAGCTCTTATCAATTTGGATCCTCCTTCTCCTTTCTTTTTGCGCTTTCTTCCTGATTTCTTTTAAGAACCTGCGCTCATCTCAACAATTTTGTTAGGGTCTCATTTGTTTGTCATAAATCAACCAAAACCCACAAGGGTTGCCTAGATGCACTTTCAGTGTGCTGTCAGGTGTCGCATCGTGCGGCACCACCCTCTGTGATCCTGGATGAGCGGACTCCGGTCCGCCACAGGCTGGTATCAGAGCTGCATTGGGGATAGCACATTAATTAAGGACAGTGTTATGGGAAAACGTAGTATTACGGTGAGGATTCGCTAGTTTGCCCAAGTAAGGACTATATTAGCATAGTTCCTTAAAGTGGCAAGACTAACATATGTGTTGTAATTCTGAATTTTAATTATGTAACGACGCACCTATGCTCAGGTAAAAATGGTAAGTCACGCCACCGAAAGCGGTTCAATTTCGGTTAGCTCCCCTGATGAGGAATGTGGTTCAAGGATAGGTCTCACAGCTTGGTGTGAGACGTCAATATGAAACTCTTGGACTCTTCATGTTCCTGAGTTCATATGAAACGCTGATCCCTAGCGGGCATTAGGCAAGTAAGTGGAGACCCCATCGTGTGGTCAGTAACGCGATAGTGTGTTCGTCTGGAAATAGCCCAGGAGGACATACGCAGCGCTTGCCATCGGCGTGCCCTGCAGGGAAGTAGGTGGTATCTGTTGGGGTTATAAAATTTCCAACCGTGATGACCCGTTCGCGCTCTACTCGGATTCCCCGTCGTGTGGTGTTGAAACACGATCACGTACCTTGAGACGTGTCTTAACTCAAGGACAACTGTATGGCAATGATACAGGCGTTTGTATTTACTTTCAAATATGGACCTTCCTGAAATGAGAATAACCTTTGAGTGCATCATTATTGGGTGTTCTTCTGCAGGTACTAACCACGTATGTATGCCGTGTAGTATACGTGTGCGAGAGCCCGTTTAGTGCCACAATTGAGACGTATATGCCGGTATAATCCGGTTAGGATTTTCTTTTTGTGAGGAACGTAGTACCGACATATCATAGGCATGTGCATGAAAGATAATGATAATAAGGAACTAAATCACCAAGTTTCAACATTTAGGGCCCTGGTTGGGTAGAAAAATGCTATAGTTGATCAGCATAGCTCAAAGGGAGTGAAAAACAGAGTGCTCTGTTTTGGGCAGCAAGTTGGCTGAACTTTGACAGAGCATAACTCACAGATTATTTAGCCAATGGAGGTGTGGGATATAGTTCTGGAAAGGTGTTTAAGTACTCTACAACTTTGTTGTAGATCCCCAGAGCTGAATCACACCTTAAGATTGCTTAAATTCCAGAAGTATGTAAACTGTCCAGAACCAGGACAGATTTAAACTACTCTCTGGACTGTTCTGTTTTTCAAGCATAACTTCCTGTAGGAAAATTTTGAAATTATCATATGATACATATTTGGAAAGGGTAGGAGATGTGTTACATCTTTGTAATTCAATGTTTCTGTAATTTCAGCACGGAATTCAGTGGAAATTAGAATTGAAAACAGCAACTTCCAAAGGAGGGGCTGTTGAAATTCTTCCAGAAATTCTTCTGACTTTGAATCACCATAACTTTTAAACCAGAGATGATATGAGGGCAAATAAGTACTCGTTGGAAACATACTGAAGTTAACTTTAACTTTGGTATTCAGCTTGAGGCATGAATATGCCCAGAACCAGGACAAAATCTGGAATATGTAACAACTGGTCATTCGGGCAGAGGGATGACAGTTTAACTCATTTGAGAGATTGTTGTACCCAAGGCGGCTTGAGTACTTCCAATGGGATAGAACATACTCAGGAGTGGTTATCTTAAACTAGTGAAAGATTTAAGTATATATCTTGCTCAATTTTCTCTTACTAGAGACCATGTTTGTGTCGTATTGAAGAAGGGAACAAAGTATGTTTGGAACTCAGCATGTGAAGGAGCTTTCCAAGCATTAGTGAAGCATCTCACAACAGCCCCGGTCTTAGCTCAACCGGATACAACTAAGCCCTTCGATGTGTATTGTGATGCGTCCAGCATCGGGCTCGGCTGCGTGTTGATGCAAGAAGGACGTGTGGTCGCATATGGCTCACGCCAACTTCAAAACCATGAGCAGCACTATCCGACTCATGATCCTGAGCTTACTGCTGTGGTTTTGGCGTTGAAGATGTGGAGGCACTATCTCCTGGGGAACTTGGTGCATCTCTACACTGACCACAAGAGCCTGAAGTATATTTTCACCCAGAAGGAGCTGAATATGAGGCAAAGGAGGTGGTTAGAGCTAATCAAAGACTATGAAATTGAGATTCATTACCACCCCGGCAAGGCGAATGTGGTTGCCGACGCGCTGAGTCAGAAAACACTTGTCCGTAACCTCACCATAGCACCAGTGGAAGAGGAAGAGCTGAGTTTATACTTGGTTCCTTATGGATCGCTCTACAACCTTGCCCTCATCCCTACCATTAGGGAGGAGATCATTGCAGCTCAGAAGATTGACAAGGGCATGACACATCTCCGGAGATGGATAGACAACGGGGAAATCAAATGTTTCCAGAAGGATGATGAGGGGAAGCTGTGGTTCAATGACCGCATAGTCGTACCCCAGAATATGGAGCTGAGGAAGAAGATTCTTGATGAAGCTCACTTGTCTAAATAGTCCATTCATCTAGGCACCAACAAAATGTACCAAGATTTGAAAAAGAAATTTTGGTGGACACGGATGAAGCGGGAAGTGGATAAATACGTATCCGAGTGTGATACGTGTAGACGAGTGAAAGCTGATCATATGAGGAAATCAGGGCTGATGCAGCCCCTGAAAATTCCAGCGTGGAAATGGGAAGATGTGAGCATGGATTTCATTGTGGGATTACCCCTGACTTCCAACAAACATGATTCAATTTGGGTGATCATTGACCGGTTAACCAAGTCAGCTCACTTCATTCCCGTGCATACACATTTCTATGCCAACAGATATGCGGAGTTGTATATTGCAAGAATCCTATGCTTGCATGGAGTACCCAAGACCATAGTCTCAGACCGAGGGGCACTATTTGTATCTCGTTTCTGGGTGCAGTTACACGCTGCTTTGGGTACTAAGCTGATGAGAAGCTCCGCCTATCACCCTCAGACAGATAGTCAAACAGAGAGGGTGAACCAAGTACTAGAAGACATGTTGACAGCGTGTACCATCCACCACAGTAGAAACTTGGATGATCATCTACCATTGGCGGAATTCTCGTACAACAATGGTTATCAAGCGAGTATCAAGATGGCACCCTATGAAGCTCTCTACGGTCTTAAATGTCGCACCCCATTAAACTGGTGCAAGTCCGATGAAAGGGTCACATTTGAGGTTGAGGTGGTGAACGACGCTGAAGAGCACGTTCGGATGATTCAAGCCAACTTGAAGGCCGCTCAATCCCGGCAGAAAAGCTACGCTGATAAGAGGCGTAGGCCGCTGCACTTTGACGTCGGGGAACACGTGTATCTCCAATGAAAGGCATGCACCGGTTTGGCATGAAGGGGAAGCTCGCTCCCCGATTCATTGGACCCTATGCCATCACCGAGAAATGTGGACCAGTGGCGTATAGACTGGAACTACCGGCATCTCTTGCTGGGGTTCACGACGTTTTCCATGTTTCACAACTGCGAAAATGTCTGAAGTATACAGCTGCTGTTCCCACCGAAGACATCGGTGAGCTGCAACCGGATTTGACATATGATGAATATCCGGTGGCAATTCTTGATGAGAAGGCCCGGACCACACGTAGCCGAACGTTGTGGTTCTACAAGATACTCTGGAGCAACCACACTGCCGAAGAAGCGACGTGGGAGAGTGAGGAATTTCTTCACTCAAACTACCCGGAGTTCATGGCGTCTCAACACGGGTGAATTCTTGTTACATCGTTGTCTCTTCCTTTATAATCTCAGGACGAGATTCTTTTAAGGGGGGAGGTATGTAAAAGCCCAAGAAAGTGAAGGGCAAAGAAATGTTCATCATCTCACAACACCACAGCTCTTGTGATGGATATCTCATGAAAACTAGTAAAGAGCAAGTAAACACCATCGAAAGGTTGATTAGAGGGGAAAGCCCTAACTTCCAAAAAGTAGGATTTCTACACATAAGCATGAAAGGTTTAGCTCACTCCTAGACCTTATATATTCTTTGGAAGGCTCAGCCCAAATTTCATGCAAATCCAATACTTTTTGAGGCACTTTTGGAGGCATTTGCAAATAGGGCCAATTCGAATGCAAATTCAAATTGCAGCCACATTCATCACTTGAATTCAAAAGTTGACTTTATATTCAAACTCAGCACATTTTTCGGATTTTGTTCACCAATTTTCATCCCCATTGGAATTCATCTTGTTGGGAGCTAAATTTGCAATAATTCAAAACTGAATTTGAATTTCAGTTCAAATGGGCAGCAAATTTAGCCAAACAATTTCAAATTGGGGAAATCAAATTCAAACAATGACTTGGAGGTTAAGTCTCTCATTCAATTGTGAGTAGCTGGTTTCTTTTTAGTGAAATCAGAAATGAAAAATTGGAAAAGAAATTAGAGGGGGAAGGGCCCACTGGTCAGTGACTGTGCTCAGAGGGAAACCGACTTGGTGGTCGTCGGTCAGCCGCCGGGGCTGTTGCCGCCTCACGGCCTCACCAGCGCGCGTCTGAATCAGCTCGTGCCCCCCTCCCGATCACCACGTACACGGAACAAACAGATTTCGCTGCCTCCCTCGCCTGCGCCGCTCTGCTCAGCTCCCGCACGCGCGAAAAACCGGCAGCGGCGACCGCACCTTCGATCCTCGGTGCGCACCGGTGCCGATCATCGATCGCTCGTGGTCCCTGAAGCAAAAAGGAGCACCAAGGTGTTCTCTATCTGTTCCCCATGCTGCACCAGCGAGCTGCACTCGGTTGTGTGTGGTGTAAGCCGTCGAAGTCGAGAAACCGGAAGGAACCGGCAGAGCTGTGCTTTGGCTCACCGTCGACAGCCCCATCCGGCCATCTTCGCCGACCGCGTACTACACAAGAAAGGTGCGTGGGGATCCCTATATGGTGTAGCCGCAAACCATTCGGCAAATAATCCATCGGGTAGCAAGAATTTCAGAAAGTCCCGAACCCTAGTGCAACTGACCGAGTTCGGCAAAAACCAAAAATTCGTCTTACACGCTGAATCAATGGTCAAGCTAGCTTGCAAGTATCTTCTACACCTCCTAGCGCCCCTGCTCGAGGAAGAACTGAGCACAACCGTCCAGAAATGGCCGAGTTGTAGCAGTTTCCATAGCCGCCGGTGCAAACACGGCTCGGGTCGCCGTCGAGAGTGGGTTTGCAGGCATTTTTAGCTTCCGAGGCTGCTCACATCGGGTTCCTCACTGACCCACTGGTGCTCCCCGAGCAAACCGTGACTCTTTTCATGCCTCAGAGAGTGAGAACGACCTTGCCGGAGCCCTAACCTCCGCGGTTGATGTCGCACGTCCGTTTCCGGTCACCGCCAGCGAGCTCCGACCCCCGAGGCAAGTTCCACGTGGTGAGATAGGGCTAGGCGGCCAGTTCTAGCGCTGGGGGTAGTCAGGAAGTCAGTTCAGGCGAACCTCGCCGGAGTACAACGCCGCCGAACTCGCGGGCGCGCGCGAGGAGGAAGAAGGCGGGTGGTGGGGCCCACCCACAGAGTTTAAACATTTCTAGGATTTTCCAGTTTTAGTTCAAACTTCAATTGCATATAACTTCTGCTAGGAAGCTCCAAATTCAGTGAACCAAATTTCGCTGAACTCAGATTTTTGAGTACTTTCTAGTAACACAAGTTTCAGCTCATGAAACTTAATAATTTTCCAGAATTAATTGCCAATATTTAAACTGTTAGGAATTTTATCTGAAGAATTACTATGAAAAAATCTCAAATTTGGCTGGGAGGTTCATTGGAAAATCCTTGAGTCACAGTAAAATTTTCTGACCCATCCAAGTTCATTTAGTCCCCCTAATAGTGTGATTAAGTGAACTCCCCAGAGAAAATAGAAAAATGTACAGGAACATTTTTCAGATTTTCTCAAATCTTGTTTAGGGCATAACTTCATCTAGAATTCTTCAAATGACATGAAACCAATTCCATTAGAACCATACCAAATTCTAGTTTCCAGTAAGTAATGGTTGAAGCCATGAAAATCCCTGTAATTCCTTAGAGGCTCTAATATTGACCAAATAGGCTTTTATTTGTACAAAGCTCAAATGAACTTTGTTTCAAATGAAACTTGGTCAAGACTCTGTTTAGGACCCTACCACGCCAGCAAAAAAATTTCAGAACCAATGGGGGGGGCTAGCTAGGGTATAGTAATTACTTATTCAGTTCTACACATTGCATTTGAATTGACATATAGTGTATCGTTGACGTGTAGTCGCTGAAGGCGAGGAAACTCCGGAAGTGCTCGACTTTCTTCTTCCGGACGAAGCCCTAACCCCTGACTAGCAGCAACAAGGCAAGCCCCGGTTTGCATTAACCCATTTTATAAATTTTTTGCTTTGTTTACATACTTAATGTGAGGTATATTTATGTGCATTAGGTGTAGGATGGATGAAACCCCAAATGCATAACCAGATTTTCCTATAAGAATAAGGGTAGTGTGTAAGACCTCGAATAGACAGGCTATGGTTAATGATTCCTAGAACTTCTGTACAAGTCGAGTAGTTGGAATGTACTCGCGAGTTTAGGCTTGGGACACACGGGATTGGTTCGAGTGATGTGAGATCACTTTAGTAATGAAAATGAGACTAGGAAGGGGCTAGGGCGCAGCAAGAGGATATCTTGTGTGCGCGGCCCTGTCCGTGTCGATTGAGGACCGATCCGTGTGCGGCCCATGCTGATCAAGTTTGAACGTACCGAAGGCATATCAGTTATATGGGCCCCGGTAAACCGATGTAACCTAAACCTCCGGGCATCGAAATATAGCACACCTATTTATAGGTGTAGGTTGAGGGCAGCAAGGTGGAAATCTGCTAACGGGCATAGAGAGATGCTCCGTGTAGGGAACCTCCTGTCCGTTTCGGTGCGACCGGTTGGACGTTTGGGCTGTTGGGTGAAAGGTTGTCCCCTACGACATCGAGTGAGCGTGCTGTGCAGCTCCACGGGTGGGCGTACGTGACGTGCTCTTCGGGGTATCCCTACAGGTGTATATCGAGTCGATTTGCTGTCCCTCGCGGTGAAGAGTACCACTTGGTCACTGAGTCGTGACGTAGGCTAATATATGAAATATGATGATTCAATATTGCTGTTATGATATAATTGTATTGCTACATGTGTGCCACCAAATATTGCTCACTAAATTTCATATTCATGAACTGTTAACTTGTGGCTAAAAGATGAACGAAGGATGAACTTGTAGGCGTGTCCATTTGCTAAAAGTTACCATCCCATGGTCGTGTAAACTGCATGTAGAGTTTCATGCCTAGGGGAGTCGGTTAAGTCTTGTTGAGCCATCGTGCTCACGGTTGCTGCTATAAGTGTTTTTCAGGTGAGGAGCATCCCACGGACTCGGGATACGAGGCTACCGGTGAGGGTTACCATCCGTCAGGGACCATGGCTGAGTGGCAGCCGTACACGCCGCGCTGAGCTGAGGAGTGCAGCTAGTGTGGGTTGCCATAGGGTTGGGCAACCAACTTTTGCTAGATAGACGGCGTGAGTTGTACAAATTTAGTTTCCGCTGTGTAATATAAACACTAGTTTGTAACTGGGGTATTGTACGACTTTGTACATTTCAGTTGGTTTTCTATATAATACAATGTGTCCTTATGATGTGTGCTATCAGGTGTCGCATCGTGCGGCACCACCCTATGTGATCCTAGATGAGCGGATTCCGGTCCGCCACAAAGGTATAAAGTATATGAATAATCAAGGATGACAAGGGATTGCATTGAATTGACATAAGCTAGGATTCCCTGACAAAATTCCTGAATCAAGGCATATCGGACTAGTCTGGAGTACCAGACTTGTCCGCCCTAAGAACGGACTAGTCCGTTATGAGGCTGCTCAAGCCCTAATTTGTTGAAATTTGAGGTTATTCAATGCAAATATGATCTAGGGTACATGGAATACATCAATAGAGCTTGCATTGACTAGAGGAGTTAAGCTAATTAAGCAAAAGCAAGGAAAATCGAAGGTTCTAGGGTTTGGAGTGAAGTTTACCAAATCCTTCGATTCGAGGCGTTGAATGAGTTCTTGATCCGGACTAGTCCGGGGTCTTTGATCCCTTTGCGGTGGAGATTGATTCCCACGGGAATTTTGGTGGTTTTGATGGAGAACATGCAAATCCGCCTTGGGAGCACTTGAGTGAGGAGAGAGACAGAGTGGGAAGGGTTGTGAGGATGAATAAGCTTAGGTTTGAGCCGGCCCTAGGGTTATGGAGTCGAAATATCGGATTAGTCCGGTCCATATCAAACTAGTCCGTTTTCTAGTCAGAGAGAAAATTGGACTAGTCCGTGGTTGTCCGGACTAGTCCGTACTAACAGACCTAGTGCGGACTAGTCTGCAAGTGCGGACTAGTCCGGAATGACCATGGACTAGTCCGTGGTTCCTTGTACAGAAGTGTACAAAACATATATATATATATATTATATATATATATATATATGTATTCAAAGGTTCCTATCAAGGAATAAGGGACAAAGGCACATAGATATTATTGATGAATATGATCAGTAAATATACAACAATCAAGCTATGACCATGATTCACCAAGATCAAGTAACTAACATAGTTTTTAGGAGAAAAATAGAGAGAGATGATTTTTCAACACAATTAACATGATTTTGAGGATGGCATACAGGTATGCATGTTCTCAAGCCACGTTCTAAGCATCAAGGGTATTTAGTTCATTTCGGAGCTCACAAAAGTTTTTCATAAAGTGGCTTGGTAAAGATATCGGCTAGTTGTTTTTCAGTGTTGATATGGGAAATGGCTATGTCTCCTTTCATTGAGTGATCTCTCAAAAAATGATGCTAGATATCTATGTGTTTGGTTTTAGATTGCTCAACGGGGTTATGGGCAATTTTAATTGCACTCTCATTGTCACAAAGGAGTGGAATGCGGCTCATATTGTAACTGTAATCCCTTAGAGTTGTCGCATCCAAAGGAGTTGTGCACAACAACTCCCGGCTGCAACATACTCCGCTTTGGCTGTGGATAGGGCAATTGAATTTTGTTTCTTAGAGGACCAAGAAACTAGGGATCTACCTAGGAATTGGTAAGTACCAGAAGTACTTTTTCTATCTACCTTGCATCCGGCATAATCTGCATCGGAGTATCCAATGAGATTGAATTTTGAACCTTTGGGATACCAAAGGCCTAGGTTGGGTGTATGAACTAAATATCTCAAGATCCTTTTAACGGCTGTCAAATGACATTCCTTAGGATTGGCTTGAAACCTTGCACACAAACATATACTCAACATGATATCAGGCCTAGATGCACATAAATAGAGTAAGGAGCCAATCATGGAAAGATATACCGTTTGATCCACATTTGGTCCGTCTTCATTTAGATCCAAGTATCCATTTGTCGCCATGGGAGTCTTTATGGGCTTTGCTTTGTCCATTCCAAACTTCTTGAGAATGTCTTGAGTGTACTTTGTTTGGCTTATGAACGTTCCGTCTTTTTGTTCCTTCACTTGGATTCCCAAGAAGTACCTCAACTCTCCCATCATGGACATCTCGAATCTATCTGCCATAATCTTGCTAAATTCTTGACAACAGTATTTGTTAGTTGAACCAAATATAATATCGTCAACATAGATTTGGCAAATGAAGAGATCATCATCAAAGTGTTTAGTGAACAAGGTGTATTCAGCTTTTCCAATCTTGAAGTCATTTTCAATCAAAAAGTCTCTAAGGCACTCATACCAAGCTCTAGGAGCTTGTTTGAGGCCATAGAGAGCCTTATGCAGTTTGAACACATAGTCGGGGTGCTCTTGATCTTCAAAACTGGGTGGTTGCTCCACGTACAACTCCTCCTTGATCGGTCCATTGAGAAAGGCGCTTTTCACATCCATTTAATAAAGCTTGAAATCATGGTGAGTAGCATATGCAAGTAATATACGAATCGATTCAAGCCTAGCTACGGGAGCAACAACCTCATCAAAATCCAAACCTTCGACTTGTTAGTACCCTTTTGCCACAAGTCGTGCCTTGTTCCTTGTTACCACTCCATGTTTGTCTTGCTTGTTGCGGAAGACCATTTAGTGCCGACGACGTTGGACTTGGGTCTTTCAACAAGCTCCCACACGTTGTACCTTTTGAAGTTTTTTAATTCTTCTTGCACCGTCATCACCCAATGTGGATCTTTTAATGAATCCTCAACACAAAGGAATAGTGTTCACAAAAATTAGCTATGCGAGATCGAGTTATTACACCCTTTCAGATGTCACCGATTATGTTGTCAACGGGGTGATGTCTTTGGATGCTTTGGTGTACTCTTGGATATGGCACTTGTGGTCTTGAAGCTTCATTATAATATTCTTCTCCCCCTAGATAGTTGCCCTCATTGATGTTTTGGTCTTCTTGATTTTCTTGAGGTTGATCTTGTATGGAAGCTCCCCCTTGATCATTTTCCTCCATCTGTGGTTCATTTTCTTCATTCGCTTTTGAAGTTGGCACTTGTGGTCGAACATCGCCCAATGCCATTCTTCTCAATGCTTGACATGGAGCTTCTTCTTAATCTAGCACACACTGATCAACTTGCTCTTCTTGAGAGCCGTTAGTTTCATCGAACACTATGTCACATGCGACTTCAACAAGTCTGGAGGTTTTGTTGAAGACACGATAAGCGTAGGAGTTCGAATCATAGCCAAGTAAGAAACATTCATCGGACTTCAAAGCAAACTTTGAAGCCCTTGGCTTCTTATTTAAAATATAACATTTTGAACCAAAAACTCAAAAATATGAAATGTTCGGCTTGTTACTCGTAAGTAGTTCATATGAAGTTTTCTTGAGTAACTGATGAAGATATAGTCGGTTTATGGCGTGACAAGCGGTGTTAACCGCCTCAGCCCAAAACCTGTCCGAAGTCTTGTATTCATCGAGCATTGTCCTCGTCATCTCAATGAGAGTTCTGTTCTTCCTTTCGGCTACTCCATTTTGTTGAGGAGTATATGGTGCTGAAAATTCGTGCTTTATTCCTTCTTCATCTAGATACTCCCCAACTTGGGTGTTCTTGAATTTGTCCCATTGTCACTTCGTATGTTCTTGATCTTCAATGAAAATTCATTTTGGGCATGCTTATGAACTTCTTGAGGGTTCCTTGAGTTTCTGTCTTATCATGCAAAAAGAAAACCCACGTGAAGCATGAAAAATCATCAACAATGACTAGACCGTATTTGTTACAGCTGATGCTTATGTAAGCAATTGGACCAAATAGATCCATGTGGAGGAGCTCAAGCGGTCTTGTTGTAGTCATGACATTCTTCGCGGGATGGGGTGTTCCTACTTGCTTCCCTGCTTGGCACGCTCTACACGACTTGTCTTTCTCAAAAACAACATCCTTTAAACCTCGGATGCGATCGCCTTTGAGGAGTTTTTGAAGATTACTCATACCAACATGTGCTAGCCATCTATGCCACAGCCAACCTGTAAGGGCCTCAGTTTTTGACACACATTTGCAGTGTTCATCACCACACCACGCACCTCATTTGAGGCAGGATGATGAACACAAATGAAGAGCAAGTAACAATTATCAACATGCTCATTAGAGAACAAACTCACACATTGCCAAAGTGGTATTTCCCACATGAGATATAAGGGGGCTGGACATATGAAAACTCCTAAAATTTGCTAAGGATGTCCAGGCCAAGTTTCACCCAAATTCCAAACCTTTTTGAGGTCATTTTGGGTATAGCTAGAAAGAGGGCAGTTTGAAACCATATTCAAATTCAAGCTGTTTTTATCCCATGAATTTAAGAGTGGGAGGCATATTCTTACTCAGCACATTTTTGTGAGCCCACACACCAAGTTTCACTCCATTTGGAGTTGATCTTGATGTGAACTAAGTGGGGCAAATTCAAACTTCATTTGAATTCAAAACTGCACTTGTGCTGAAATTCACTCAAACCAAACCCAATTCGAATCCTATGCAATTCGAATGGCTCAAGGGTGAATAATCTGAATCACCAGGGGTATTATGGGGTTCACTGTTCACTACAGTGATTACGAGTAAATTTCAGAGGTTAAAACCCTGGGTGGGACCCACATGTCATAGAGGGAAGAAGGAGAAACTTGCAACCAAAGTCAGAGTCTCGGTGGGAAATTCCACCGAGCAGCTGTCGGCTGTGCCACCGAGCAGCTACCGGCGCCACCAGCTGCTTTCCTCTCCACACGCTGGCGCCCAGGGCGGCTTGCTCGCGCCCCCACGCGACCGGCACCACCTCAGCCGAGCAGGAGTCGGCCGGCTTTATCTTCTCGTGGGCAGAACCGAGCAGTGGCATTGTTTCTCGTCGCAGCTCTCTGCTCAATCGGGAAAACTAGCAAAACAATCTCCTCCTTCGTTCCTGAGCTGCTAGACAGCCACCGGAGGTCGCGCACAACCCTCCCAATGCCTGGACCACCGGGTTTCGGCCCCTGTTCCCGTGATCAACGACGACCGCCGCAGTTTGGCTGAAGGATGGCGATCGGTCTCACGCGGGCAGCACACTGCAACCACTTCCGCGGCCGAGCAAGGGTGGCAACAGGAGCGCACGAACTCCACGTTGCTTCCACCTGAAGCTCAAGCCACGCCGTGAACTCTGGCCGGCAAATTCTCAGTTTTTGCTCCGGCAACCTTAAAATGAGCTTCCGGTACAGCTTCCTTAAATTCTCGCTCTAAGATCTTTCGGAGGTCATCAAATCTTGCACATAGACGCTGGACTAGCCGGCGATCAAGTTCTTTTCTGCATCCGTAGCATGAAACTGTCTAGGAGTGATGAATTTCGAGCTCAATCAAGGGCGGTCATGGGGAGCGCGATCGGTCACACGGTGCCGACCAACTTGCCGCCATCCCTGAACCCTTTTGACACCTTGTCGAGCTTCCTAGAGGTACACTGATGCTGTAAGACCGTTTGTTCGAGGTGTTGGCGGGTTAGGACCCACGGTCGACAGAACCGAACCTCAACCGAGGCCGCGGCACGTCGCCGAGCTATTTCCGGTCACCTCAAGCCCGACCTGACACCACCGACGCGTTCCTCGACGTCGACAACCCCCTGGCGGCGAGTTTCAGACCATGGGAGGTCCGGCAGCGGCGAGCCGGCGAGCCCCGAGTCTGCTCCGGCGAGGTCGGCGGCGCGGGCGCGAGAGAACGGAGGAAGGAAGACGAAGCCGGCTGACCCACGTGTCTGTAAGGGCCTCAGTTTTTGACACACATTTGCAGTGTTCCTCACCACACCACACACCTCATTTGAGGAAGAATGATGAACACAAATGGAGAGCAAGTAACAATTATCAACATGCTTAATAGAGAACAAACTTACACATTGCAAAAGTGGTATTTCCCACATGTGATATAGATGGGCTGGACATATGAAAACTCCTACACTTTGCTAAGGATGTCCATGCCAAGTTTCACCCAAATTCAAAACCTTTTTGAGGTCAGTTTGGGTATAGTTAGGAAGAGGGCAGTTTGAAACCATATTCAAATTCAAACTGTTTTTATCCCATGAATTTAAAAGTGGAAGGCATATTCTTACTCAGCACATTTTTGTGAGCTCACACACCAATTTTCACTCCATTTGGAGTTGATCTTGACATGAGCTAAGTGGGAGAAATTCAAACTTTATTTGAATTTCAAACTGAACTTGTGCTGAAATTCATTCAAACCAAACCTCATTTGAACTTTGATCAATTCAAATGGCTCATAGGTGAATAATTTGAATTGCCAAGGGTAGTATGGGGTTCACTGTTTACAACAGTGATTAGGAGTAAATTTCAGAGGTTAAAACTGGAGGTGGGACCCACATGTCAGCCACTGCTCAGATCAAACCGACTGAGACTTTTTCACTCGGGTCGCCGAGCCGCAGCGGTGATCGCCACCGAGGCCTGCGCCGCGCCACCAGCTGCTTGCCCACGCGCGGGCATGAGGCGGTGCAGAGCCTTCTTAAGGCGCCTGCCCCCTCCTCGGCCGAGGCACCGTCGTTCTTCCCCGCAAGAACTCAGCGCTGGCCGGAAACTTCCGCAGCTTGGACTTGATCGGAGAACGCCGATCGCAGCTCCCTCCTTCCACTCCAGAGCCCCAGCAAGGTACTAGAGACCTTCCTCCATCCTCCCCGTTGTTAGAATTCGGTTGAAACCGAGTGATATCGGCTGTGCCGAAAGATCAAAATCGGAACTTGGAACCGCCTCCCCTCGGGCTCTCGTGGACAGCCCAACCAGGGCGTTGTCACGCCCGAGCCAAGGCACCCTTGGACGCGCGGGTGACCGGTGCTGCTCATCCCCGAGCCACAGCTCGAGTGGTTGCTCACCGGCGGCGAATTTCCACTTTTCCCCTTTCTGTGTGCAGAACGACCTTCGGGTACGATTCTGTTTAATTCGTGCTCTAGAAAGGATTAGAGGGCCTCAGGCCGCTCTCACACGAGCTAGACACAGTAACGCACAAGTTGCCTTCACAACTCTGGGCCGGAGAACCTCTGTGCCCGGCGTAATTTGAGGTCTACTAATGGCGGAACGAATGGGGGGTATCGGGCGCACGGTGAGGACCTATTTCGGGCCTTCCCCGAGCTGCCTCGAGCTCATGTCGACCTTCTCTGAGGTCCACTGATGCTCCCCGACCGATTTCCCAAGTAGCTGAGGTGCTAGAGAAGTCAGCCGACATGGCCGAAGTCATTCCGAGGTGGCGGCTCGTCGCCGACCATGCTCCGGCCGTTGTCATGAGCAGCTGACCCTCGGATCCTGTTCCCCGAGTAAAAGTAGGCAGGGGCGGCCAGGATCGAGAAGTTTGGAGCTGTACAGCAGCCGGCGACGAGCTCTCCGGCGAGATCCCTCGGCGGCGGAGCCCGTGCATCGCGAGGTTGAAGAAGGGGGTGGACCCCAGCTGTCAGCGGTCGATATTTTGAATCGGGATCCGACTGCGGCCAGGATCGGGTGTGCTGGCGCGCAAAATCCTTGTGGGCCACGGTGTGCCATCGCCTAGGCGTGCGACGCGTGTCCCCTGGGCCCACGCGCGAGTTTAAACTTTCCCCGATTTTCAGATTTCCTTCAAACTTCAAATCCTCATAACTTTGGCTAGAAAGCTCCAAATTGAGTGAACCAAATTTTGATGGATTCAGCTCTCTGAGTACTTTCCAGAAAAACAAGTTTCACTTCATGAAATTCCTTATTTCTCCAGAATTAATTCCTCAAAGTTTAAATTGTTAGGAATTTTAACTGGAAAATCCTTTGGGGGAAAATCCTGAAATTTTGCTGGGATGTTAACCAAAATATCCCTGAACTACCATAAAAAATTCAGATCCATTTGAGCTAATCTGATCCACCTAATGGTGTGATTAGTGAAACTGTTCCAGAGAAAATAGAAAATGTTCAGAAACATTTTCAGAATTTTCTCTGAAATTGTTTAGCTCATATCTTTAGTTAGGGACTTCCAAACTAAGTGAGACCAAATCCATTAGAACCCTCTGAAAATCTGGTTTTCAGAAAGTCATAGTTTGTTTCATGAAAATTCCTAGAACACCCTAAGAGTTCCAATTAAGGTCAAGGACATAATTAATTGTGGAGGGCTCAAATGAGCTTTGCTGCAACTAAAACTTGACCAAGTCTCTGTTTAGGTTGTAACCAAGCCACAGTAAAAGTTTCACAGTCATTAGGTCTGTCTAGCAAGGGTTATAGACTTCACAACTTCAAAGTTAATACAAATGCATTTAAATTGATACATATGTTTCTTATATCATGTAGTTGCTAAGGTCGAGGAGGAACCCGAAGTCCTAGACTTCGTTACTCCGGAGGAACAGCTAGCCTACGACCAAGAGCAGCAAGGCAAGCTTCGGTTTGCATTAACCTTTTTACAAATTTTTATTGTTTTGAGCACATACTTGTTTCCTTTATTCTGTGCATTAGAGTCTTGTTTGGAAGCCCCACTGCATAGCCAAGAGAACCATGGGTTGGGTTTAGGATTGCAAACCCCGTTAGCCACTGCATTGCTAGGATAGAGTAGGATTCGGTACAAGTCGAGTAGTTGGAACTACTCGCGAGAATAGGCTAGAGGCACATTGCTCGGGTAGAGATAGCACATGATACACATGGCAAGAAAATGAGACCGAGCAGAGAGTAAGGGCAGCAGGACTTTGGGGCCTGTGTGCTGTAGCTCCGCTTGTGTCGATTGAGGACCGAGCCGTGTGCGGGCCTGTTGAACAAGCTAGAACAGTACCAAAGACCGACCGGCTATATGGGAACCGGGAAACTGATGTAACTCGGGTAGCTGGTTATTAAGGCATTGCCCGTCGTTCAGAGGGTAGGTTGAGAGCTCGAGGTGTAAATCGGCTGGCGGCACGGAGATGCGCGTGCAGAGACCTCTTGCTCGGGACGATGGGACCGGTTCAATATTTGGCTAACGGGTGAAAGGTAGTCGCGTACGGCGTCCGTGATGGTTGTTGTAGGCAACGTCGAGTACGGGCGTACGTGACGGGTTGTTCGGGTAACCCTGCAGGTGTAAATCGATTATAATCGCCGTCCCTCGCGGTCAGTGAGTACCACTTGTTCACTGTACCATGACGTAGAAAGAACAGGCTAGTTACATGTTAAAATGTTGCTGATTGAAAGCTGGACATTGATTGTTAATGATATGCTGTAGCTTAGAGCTAATTAAAGTTCTTTTCAACTTTGGGCAAAGTACATGAGAGAAATGCGTTTCTTGTTTGATTGCGGCTCTCTCATGTGCCTTAGCGTAAGGTTCTCCACAACCTGCTGCTAAAACTTGAAAGTAAGGTTCTACTAATTAGGCGAGTCCTTGCAAATGATTTTTACCTCATGCAACCCATTACCCTCATGTAGAAGTTCCATGTTTAGGTGAGACGGGTCAGACATGCTGAGCCTTCGTGCTCACTGCTTGTGTTTGAAGCTTTTGCAGGGTTCTATGAGGAAGGGACTCCCGAAGAAGAGACGGAACCCCAGGAGGGGAACCCTGTCGAGTGGGAGTCGTGCACGCCGCAGAGTTAGTGTGTGTGTGTGCTAGCAAGAACACGTTCGAGGGCCGAACGTGCACTTGATGCTTAGTCTACGCCGTGAGTGTAGACTGAACGTATTTTGATGTAAACATGTTCATAAACTTGTTCATGTAATAAAATTTTCCGCTTCCGCTTTGTACCTTTGACGTGTGTTATACGGTGCTGTGCAACGCAGCACCCCTCAGCGTGATCCTGGCTCGACAGGACCAATGGGGTCGTGTCAGCGTGGTATCAGAGCTCGCTTGAGGTTTAACACAGTACAAAGGTCTTCTTTTTCAAAAATCCAGTGAGGAACGAGTTAGTAGCCCGTATAAGGATGTTATTAGTATATAGAAAGTGGCTTATTAACCTATTTGTTATGTCGGAAAATCGTGCATCTCGGGACGTTCATGTCTTGGGGGGTGCACGTAAGTGCTGTCCACCAGTGCACACGAGCTGAAGGGTGGAGCCCCACGGGTGGCAGGTAACCCAACCCGCTTTAGTATCCTCTACGACTCTTCATGTCGTTTGGGGTATTCGAGCAACGTCTGTCCCTGGCGTGCGTGGTGCAACATGGGAGACCCCGTCACGTGGTCTGAAACGTGAACACGTAACTCAAGGCGTGTTTGGCATGAGAACATCCGGGCGAGTGATGACGGCCGGATGTACGAACTGTATGGATTCCGGGCTCGGTGTGCAGCCGAGTCTGATAATTGTTTGAATTTCTGCAGGTAGCCTTACCACGAAACGGTAGACGTGTAGCATCCGTGTGCGAGTGACGAGTAGTGCCACTGAACTAACGAAGCCGGCTAAGTCCGGTATAGGTTTTTCCTTTGTGAGGACGTAGTACCGACATAATCTGGTGACGCATCGACGTCACATCCAACTAAATAAACAACTTCATTTAAAAACTTGAAGGTTTTGATCCAAAGTAGTAAAACTTGATGTAACTCCTTCCCTTGAACAGGATATTCAAAGTTAACAAGTTTTCAACTTATAGGATGTTAAGGACAGAGCACTCTGTTTTCAGCTGAATCAAGGCTGAAGTTAATCAGAGGTTAGAGGTTGAGTTCTTTCGAGGTTGGGGTCGTATGATACATTTCTGGAAAGCGTTGGAAGAGCTTTACAACTCTTCTGTTGAGGTCCAGAGGTGTTTCATCCCTTAACCACTCGAAAAATGCAGTAGAGTTGAAACTGTCCGGAAAACAGGACAGAGCAAAGACTCTCTGTAAACTCTCTGTAAATTAAGCATAACTTCCTGCTTAAAAATCCAAAAATAGGAAGTGAGGTACTTATGGAAAGCTTATGAGATGGGTTACGACTTTGTAACAGAAAGTTTTGTCAGATTGGGAACAGAATTAACTGGGATTCTTGGATCAATTCAGTACCAAAAGCAGGGAGGTGCTGTCCAATTGATTCCAGAAATTCTGTTAACTTTGACATCTCATAACTTTTGAACCAGGGCAGATCTTAGGCCAACCAAATACTTTATGGAAAGCTATTGAAGTTAACTTTAACTTTGATGTTGAGCTCCAGAATTGGTTTGCCTTTAACATGGCTTAAATCAGGTTGATATGGAAACTGGTCAAGGCTGTCATGGGAACAGCAGACCAGCAGTCAAATTTGTTTAAAATTTGAACTATGTTTCCAAGTTTTATGGGTTCAATGACATGTTTTATGTTATAACTCAGAAGTTTACTGTTCAAATAAATATTTGACATTTATCAAATATATTTTTACAGATGACAGCAGATAAACAGTTGGAGAACGGGTGGGTGGCTTCCCACTGTTCTGACCGTAGCGGCTACCCGGAAGCATTGTGGCAAATGCTCCAATATTTCGGGTACAACCAGATGCCGCAATACTTCGCCAAGGAAGAAGACGAAGAGGGGAACAAGACGTGGATGATCCATGTTGAAGTTTCCGCAGGACCTACGCCACCCGGTTGGGTGCCATTCACCGTCACGGTGAGAGGAAGACAACCGGAAGGGATGTGGCAAGTGGCAGCCCGTGACACTATGTCACGTTTCTGCCAACTACACGTGCCGGCTATGGAGGGCACTCCATACGCACTCGTTCCAGTGGAGGGACGAGCTCAGCATGTGTGGGAAGAGAGGTACCTGGAGGCAACAGACCCGAGTTGCCCAAGGTACAACCCCGCGGAGGCAAATCTCAGCCTCCAAATGAGGGCGGGAAACGCTGTGATGGACAGCCAAACTGTTCATACGGAGCATCTCACCACCAAGCTCAAGGAGAGCACAAGCCGTGGAGATCATTTTGAGGGTGCTCACAGCGCACTCCGCAATGTGCTCCTTCCGACGATCAAGCGACTGAATGAACAACACAATCAGTTGCGTCGTCTGAAGAAGGCAAATAAGAAGAGCCATGTTGACATCGCGGCATTGCAAGAGCTGGTGCAGACCCTAAACCAGCAGAATGAGGACCTTGCTCAAGAGCGGGACAACGCTATCGAGGAAGGCCAAGGCTGGGAGGAGGACTACAACCAAGCTATGGATGAGGTGCATGCTTTGCAGGACCTCGTGCCCCCGGTATTGGGCGTACCGGTAGTCTTGGGTCTTCCAGCCATGGGAGAACCCGGAATGGGAGAAGAGGTGGTAGACCCCGAGCCACCAGCAGAGGTACCGGAGGAGGACGACCCACAGGAGGTCGAGTTCTACTCCGAGTAGGGGGTTACGGTTGCCAAGTAGGGCAGCTAGGGTAGCGTAACCAAACTTTTGTAATCGGTGACATGTCGTGTAAACAGTAGCGTATGTATAGGTAGTGACGACATGAGCACGACTTCTCGGAGATCCGAGAATAATGTATCTTGTATAAAGTTTCTGCTTTATCAATATATGTGAATGTTGTGCAAATTAATCATGTGTCACTTCAATACCTACTGTTGCGTATGGAATTTTAAGTAAGACATGTGCTAATCGCTGCTATTTTGAATTTCAGAATGACACGTACTCGTGCCAACCCTGACGTTGGGGGTACCAGTCAAGGGGGAGAGACCTCCCAACCACCTCCCGAGGACTCCTAGGGACAGCAGCAGCAACAGCAACAGCAAACACCGCCACCGCCACTACCAACGGTTACATTGGCCGACATTGTCGCGGCAATGGCGGGCTCGCATCAGCAGCACACAGAGTTGCTGCAGACTCTCATCGCCAATACGTCTTGCCCATAGAGACGTCAAGATCGTGAGGAGCGCCAACAGAGCTCCTACTCCGACTTCCTGGCGACTCATCCCCCTGTATTCTCAAGGGCGGATGAACCACTTTTCGCGGACAACTGGCTCCGCGCCATAGAGATGAAGTTCGGGCTGCTCCAAATCAGCGAGCAGCGCAAGACTCAGTTCGCGGTCCAGCAGCTCCAAGGATCCGCGAGCGCGTGGTGGGCCAACTTCTGTGCTTCACAGCCCACCGACCGAGTAATGACCTGGACGGAGTTCCGGATGGCCTTCAGGGCCTATCATATACCGCCAGGTCTGATGAAAAGAAAGACGCAGGAGTTCCTGCACTTGCAGCAAGGGAGCCGGAACGCGCTGGAATACTCCAGGGCGTTTAACGATCTCGCGCTATATGCGTCGTATCATGCTGATACCGACGAGAAGCGGCGGGACTATTTTTACCAGGGGCTTAACCCGCTCCTGAAGGACAAGTTGGCGATGTTCAATCACGGCAGCCTCAACGACATCATTGATGCTGCGATTGTTCAGGAGGACTCCGGCAAGGAGTTGGCGGCGGCAGAGCGAAAGCGATGCGCGCCGCAGAGTAGCGGAGAAGGAGGCGGTCCTTCTTAGAAGTTTTGGATGGTGAATCGCCCACCATCAGGTCCACGCTGGCAGCCACTACAGGGGTCGATGCCGTTCCGCAGTCGGCCGTACTCTTCACCGACATTCCGGCCGGCACTGCCAGCACCACCGCAACCACAACAGCAGCAGCAGGCGATGCCGCGTGCGTTTGCACCTAAGCAACGCATGCTGGGCTTTCGTCCACTGAGCACTCCACCAGCAGCGGCCACATGTTACAAGTGTGGTCGTCCAGGGCACTTCACGAGCAGTTGCCCGGAGAGGCAAGGCGGCGGAGTGGCACAACAGTTTCCGGGGAGGAATCAACCCCGGAACCCTACTAATGTGCGGCGGGCAAACCCTAGGCCCGGCACCGTCCACCAGCTTGCCATTGAGGACGTGCCGGAGGGCGAGCCAATCCTTGCGGGTATGTTCCAACTCCACCAGCATCCCGCGATAGTACTATTTGATTCAGGCGCCACACATAGCTTCATTAGCCAAGCTTTCATTAATAAATATAGCTTGCAAATACTACCCACCGATAGTCCCTATGTGATCTGTTCACCGGGTGGGAAAATTTCAGCAAGCATGATGGTCCCAAAAGCGCCATTGTGCTTAGAGGGTAGAGTTTACCCTACGTCTCTCATAATCTTAGAGGGACAAAAGGTCGATGTCATCTTAGGGATGTCGTGGTTAACCCGCCACGGCGCTGTTTTAGACACCGTCCTCCGAGTCGTGCACTTGAACTCAGAAGTGCACGAACCTCACTCATTAGTTCTGGACAGTCCGGAAATAAAACTTCCAAGTGTCTATCAAGCCACTACCATCAGATTGGAAGATATTCCAGTGGTCCGAGAATTCCCTGACGTATTCCCGGAGGATTTGACGGGGATGCCACCCGATAGAGAGGTGGAGTTCAAGATTGAACTTGCACCGGGAACCATGCCAATATCCCGTAGGCCGTACAAGATGGCGCCCAAGGAGTTGGCTGAACTGAAGACTCAGCTCACGGACCTTCTGGAGAAGGGTTTTATTAGGCCGAGCTCCTCGCCATGGGGCTGTTCGGCGTTATTTGTCAAGAAGAAGGATGAGACGTTGCGGCTTTGCGTGGACTATCGTCCATTAAATGCCGTAACCATCAAGAACAAGTACCCGTTACCACGGATCGACATGTTATCTGATCAGTTGGTCGAAGCAAAGATCTTTTCCAAAATGGACTTAAGACCTGGGTACCATCAGATTAAGATAAGGGCTGAGGACATTCCGAAGACGGCTTTCTCGACGAGGTACGGACTTTATGAGTACCTGGTTATGTCCTTCGGCCTCACCAATGCTCCAGCTCACTTCATGTACTTGATGAACTCGGTGTTCATGCCGGAGCTGGACAAGTTTTGTCGTGGTCTTCATCGACGACATCTTAGTGTATTCCAAGTCGGAGGAAGATCACAAGGAACATCTGCGTATAGTCTTGCAACGGCTACGGGATCACAAGTTATACGCAAAATTCAGCAAATACGAGTTTTGGATATCGCAAGTGCCTTTTCTCGGGCATATCATCTCAGCGGAGGGTATCGCTGTGGACCCGAGCAAGATCACGCAAGTGCTGAATTGGAAATCCCCGAGAACTGTTCATGAGGTACGGAGTTTCCTCGGACTCGCGGGATATTATCGGAGGTTCATTCCGAACTTCTCGAAGATTGCCAAGCCAATGACAGAGCTGCTGAAGAAGGCTACCAAATATGTTTGGAGTCCAGCATGTGAAGCAGCATTCAAGGCTTTAGTCAAGCACCTGACATCAGCACCGGTTTTGGCGCAGCCAGACACAACAAAACTGTTCGATGTGTACTGCGATGCATCCGGCATTGGGCTCGGATGTGTGCTGATGCAGGACCGAAGAGTGGTCGCGTATGTATCACGGCAGCTTAGAAACCATGAGCAAAATTATCCATCTCACGACTTGGAGCTCGCTGCCGTGGTACTTGCACTAAAAATGTGGAGGCACTACCTACTCGGTAACCTCGTACATTTATATACCGACCACAAAAGCCTCAAGTACATATTCACTCAGAAGGAGCTGAACATGAGGCAACAAAGATGGTTAGAACTGATAAAGGATTACGAGATAAAGATCCATTATCATCCGGGCAAGGCAAACGTAGTGGCAGATGCGCTGAGCCGCAAGTCACACGTCAATACTCTGACCATCACACCGTTGGAAGAGAGTGAACCACCACTACATGTGATTCCACACGGAGCTCTCTACAACCTAGCTTTGATCCCCGCCATCCGTTAAGAGATAGCGGCAGCCCAGAAGAATGACAAGGGCATGTCACATTTGCGGAGACGTGTAGATAGTGGGGAGCTGAAATGTTTCCGGAAAGACGGAGACGGCGTCCTATGGTTCAAGGACCGGATCGTCGTACCCCGAAACCTGGAGTTACGGAAGAAAATCCTTGATGAGGCTCACTTATCAAAGTTTTCTATTCACCCCGGCAGCAACAAAATCTATCAAGAACTCAGAAGCAAGTTTTGGTGGACACGGATGAAGCGCGAGGTTGCAAAATACGTGTCCGAGTGTGGTACTTGTCGAAGGGTGAAGGCAGATCATATGCGGAAACAGGGACTGCTGCAACCACTGGGCATCCCTGCCTGGAAGTTGGAGGATGTGAGCATGGACTTCATCGTCGGTTTACCCACCACCTTGCAGAAACATGATTCTGTGTGCGTGATCGTCGATCGGCTCACCAAAGTTGCCCATTTCATCCCGGTCAACACCAACTACAACGCCAAGAAGTACGATGAACTGTACATCTCACGGATCCTATGCTTATGCGGCGTACCCCATACTATCATATCGGATCGGGGCACTTTATTTGTGTCCCGTTTTTGGGAGCAGCTGCATGCTGCCTTGGGGACAAAGCTGGTCCGTAGTTCAGCCTACCACCCGCAGACGGATGGGCAAACGGAGCGGGTAAATCAAATCTTAGATGACATGCTACGAGCTTGCGCTATCAACCACGGCAAGAATTGGGATGATCACTTGCCGTTAGCCGAGTTCTCGTACAACAATGGGTACCAAGCCAGCATCAAGATGGCGCCCTATGAGGCGCTATACGGAAGAAAATGCCGCACACCATTGAACTGATGTGAGTCTGGCGAAAGAGTTACCTTCGGGATTGACCTTGTCAACAACGCGGAAGAAAAGGTTTGACTGATTCAAGCGAACCTAAAAGCCGCTCAATCCTGTCAGAAACAGTATGCGGACTGGAGAAGGCGCCCATTACAATTCGAAGTTGGAGATCACGTATACCTACGGGTATCTCCAATGAAGGGCGTAAACAGATTTGGAGTGAGAGGAAAGTTGGCACCCCGATTCATCGGTCCATTTCAGATTACCGAAAGATGTGGATCAGTGGCATACCGGCTGAAATTACCAGAAGCACTTTCCGGTGTGCACGACGTCTTTCACATTTCCCAGCTGAGGAACTGTCTCAAGCTATCAACTACCGTTCAGCTGGAAGACATTGAAGAAAACTGCAACCGGATCTCACCTATCGGGAGGAACCGGTGCAGATTATTGATGAAAGGGCCCGAACCACACGCAACCGTACGTTGTGGTTCTATAAGGTTCTATGGAGTAATCACTCCATGGATGAAGCGACATGGGAGAACGAAGAATTCCTTCGCACTAACTAACCTGAATTTTTTGCGTCGCATATCCGGTAATTTTCCACCGTCCTCTCTCTCATTTTTACCTTGTAATCTCGGGACGAGATTCTTTTAAAGGGGGAGGAAATGTAAGGGCCTCAGTTTTTGACACACATTTGCAGTGTTCATCACCACACCACGCACCTCATTTGAGGCAGGATGATGAACACAAATGAAGAGCAAGTAACAATTATCAACATGCTCATTAGAGAACAAACTCACACATTGCCAAAGTGGTATTTCCCACATGAGATATAAGGGGGCTGGACATATGAAAACTCCTACACTTTGCTAAGGATGTCCAGGCCAAGTTTCACCCAAATTCCAAACCTTTTTGAGGTCATTTTGGGTATAGCTAGAAAGAGGGCAGTTTGAAACCATATTCAAATTCGAGCTGTTTTTATCCCATGAATTTAAGAGTGGGAGGCATATTCTTACTCAGCACATTTTTGTGAGCCCACACACCAAGTTTCACTCCATTTGGAGTTGATCTTGACGTGAACTAAGTGGGGCAAATTCAAACTTCATTTGAATTCAAAACTGCACTTGTGCTGAAATTCACTCAAACCAAACCCAATTCGAATCCTATGCAATTCAAATGGCTCAAGGGTGAATAATCTGAATCACCAGGGGTATTATGGGGTTCACTGTTCACTACAGTGATTAGGAGTAAATTTCAGATGTTAAAACCCCGGGTGGGACCCACATGTCATAGAGGGAAGAAGGAGAAACTTGCAACCGAAGTCAGAGTCTCGGTGGGAAATTCCACCGAGCAGCTGTCGGCTGTGCCACCGAGCAGCTACCGGCGCCACCAGCTGCTTTCCTCTCCGCGCACTGGCGCCCAGGGCGGCTTGCTCGTGCCCCCACGCGACCGGCACCGCCTCAGCCGAGCAGGAGTCGGCCGGCTTTATCTTCTCGTGGGCAGAACCGAGCAGTAGCATTGTTTCTCGTCGCAGCTCTCTGCTCAATCGGGAAAACCAGCAAAACAATCTCCTCCTTCATTCCTGAGCTGCTAGACAGAAACCGGAGGTCGCGCACCACCCTCCCAACGCCTGGACCACCGGGTTTCGGCCCCTGTTCCCGTGATCAACGACGACCGCTGCAGTTTGGCTGAAGGACGGCGATCGGTCTCATGCGGGCAGCACACTGCAACCACTTCCGTGGCCGAGCAAGGGCGGCAACAGGAGCGCACGAACTCCACGTTGCTTCCACCTGAAGCTCAAGCCACGCCGTGAACTCTCGCCGGCAAATTCTCAGTTTTTGCTCCGGCAACCTTAAACTGAGCTTCCGGTACGGCTTCCTTAAATTCTCGCTCTATGATCTTTCGGAGGTCATCAAATCTTGCACATAGACGCTGGACTAGCCGGCGATCAAGTTCTTTTCTGCATCCGTAGCGTGAAACTGTCTAGGAGTGACGAATTTCGAGCTCGATCAAGGGCGGTCATGGCGGGCGCGATCGGTCACACGGTGCCGACCAACTTGCCGCCATCCCTGAACCCTTTTGAAACCTTGTCGAGCTTCCTAGAGGTACACTGATGCTGTAGGACCGTTTGTTCGAGGTGTTGGCGGGTTAGGACCCACGGTCGACAGCGCCGAACCTCAACCGAGGCCGCGGCACGTCGCCGAGCTATTTCCGGTCACCCCCAGCCCGACCTGACACCACCGACGCGTTCCTCGACGTTGACAACCCCCTGGCGGCAAGTTTCAGACCATGGGAGGTCTGGCAGCAGGGAGCCGGCGAGCCCCGAGTCTTCTCCGGCGAGGTCGGCGGCGCGGGCGCGAGAGAATGGCGGAAGGAAGACGAAGCCGTCTGACCCATGTGTCAGCGGCTGAAGAATTTAAATCGGGATCGGGTGTGGCCGGGGATCCGCTGTGCTGGCGCGCAAATACCCTGTGAGCTCCGGTGTGCCGGACACCTCCGCGCTCGACACGTGTCCCCGCGGGCCCCCGCGAAATTTAGACTTTTTCCCGAATTTCAGAATTCTTCCAAACGTCAAATCCTTATAACTTTGGCTAGAAAGCTCCAAATCGAGTGAACCAAATTTTGTTGGATTCAGCTCTCTGAGCACTTTCCAGCAAATCAAGATTCACTTCATAAAAGCTCTTATTCCTCCAGGAGTAATTCCTCAAAGTTTAAACTATTTGGAATTTGAACTGGAGAATCCTTTGGAGGAAAATCCTGAAATTTTGCTGGATGTTCACCAAAATATCCTTGAACTACCATAAAAATTTCAGATCCATTTGATCTCATATGATCCACCTAATGGTGTGATTAGTGAAACTGTTCCAGAGAAAATAGAAAATGTTCAGAAACATTTTCAGAATTTTCTCTGAAATTGTTTAGCTCATAACTTTAGCTAGGAACTTTCAAATTAAGTGAGACCAACTCCATTAGAACCCTCTAAAAATCTAGTTTTCAGAAAGTCATAGTATGCTTCATGAAAATTCCTAGAACACCCTAAGAGTTCCAATTAAAGTCAAGGACATAATTAGTTGTGGAGGGCTCAAATGAGCTTTGCTGCAACTAAAACTTGACCAAGTCTCTGTTTAGGTTGTAACCAAGCCACAGTAAAAGTTTCACAGTCATTAGGTCTGTATAGCAAGGGTTATAGACTTCACAACTTTAAAGTTAATATAAATGCATTTAAATTGATACATATATTGCTCTTATCATGTAGTCGCTAAGGTCGAGGAGGAACCCGAAGTCCTAGACTTCGTTACTCCGGAGGAACAGCTAGCCTACAACCAAGAGCAGCAAGGCAAGCTCTAGTTTGCATTAACCTTTTTAGAAAATTTTTATTGTTTTGAGCACTTACTTGAGTATTATTATCCTTTGCATTAGAGTCTTGTGTGGAAATCCAACTGCATAGCCAAGAAAACCATGGGTTGGGTTTAGGATTGCAAACCCTGCTAGCTACTGCATTGCTAGGATAGAGTAGGATTCGGTACAAGTCGAGTAGTTGGAACTACTCGCGAGCATAGGCTAGAGGCACTCGACTCGGGTAGTGATAGCAAATGAAACACATGGCAAGAAAATGAGACCAAGCGGAGGGTAAGGGCAGCAGGACTTTGGGGCCTGTGTGCTGTAGCTCCGCTTGTGTTGATTGAGGACCGAGCCGTGTGCGGGCCTGTTGAACAAGCTAGAACAGTACCGAAGACCTACCGGCTATATGGGAACCGGGAAACTGATGTAACTCGGGTAGCTGGGTGTTGAGGCATAGCTGGTCGTTCAGAGGGTAGGTTGAGAGCTCGAGGTGTAAATCGGCTGGCGGCACTGAGATGCGCGTGCAGAGACCTCTTGCTCGGGATGATTGGACCGGTTCAACATTTGGCTAACGGGTGAAAGGTAGTCGCGTACGGCGTCCGTGATGGTTGTTGTAGGCAACATCGAGTACGGGCGTACGTGACGGGTTGTTCGGGTAACCCTGCAGGTGTAAATCGATTATAATCGCCGTCCCTCGCGGTCAGTGAGTACCACTTGTTCACTGTACCATGACGTAGAAAGAACAGGCTAGACACATGTTAAAATGTTGCTGGTTGAAAGATGGACATTGATTGTTAATGATATGCTGTAGTCTAGAGCTAACTAAAGTTCTTTTCGACTTTGGGCAAAGTACATGAGAGGAATGCGTTTCTTGTTTGATTGCCGCCCTCTCATGTGCCTTAGCGTAAGGTTCTCCACAAACCTGCTGCTAAAACTTGAAAGTAAGGTTCTACTAATTAGGCGAGTCCTTGCAACAAATTTTTACCTCATGTAACCCATCACCCTCATGTAGAATTTCCATGTTTAGGTGAGACGGGTCAGACTTGCTGAGCCTTCGTGCTCATTGCTTGTGTTGAAGCTTTTACAGGGTTCTATGAGGAAGGGACTCCCGAAGAGGAGACGGAACCCCAGGAGGGGAACACCGTTGAGTGGGAGTCGTGCACGCCGCCGAGTTAGTGTGTGTGTGTGCTAGCAAGGACACGTTCAAGGGCTGAACATGAACTTGATGCGTAGTCTACGCCCGTGAGTGTAGACTGGACCTATTTTGCTGTAAACATGTTCATAAACTTGTTTATGTAATAAAATTTTCCGCTTCCGCTTTGTACCTTTGACGTGTGTTATACGGTGCTGTGCAACGCAGCACCCCTCTGTGTGATCCTGGCTCGACAGGACCAATGGGGTCGTGTCACAACCCATGTTGGTCTTTGCAATCAAGCATGTGTCAAGTTCGGCTTTATCTTTGTTGAAGTCAACTAGATAAAGTTTTCCCTTCAACACACCCTTGAATGCAATTGAGTTATCACTCCTTCTAAAGATAGTCACACCCTCATTAGTGAATAAGCAATTATAACCCTTGTCACATAATTGAGATATGGACAAAAGGTTATAATCCAAGGAGTCAACGTGTAAAACATGAGAGAGAGTATGTTGGGATGAAATTGCAATTTTACCGATACCAAGCACCCTTCCTTGACTATTATCACCAAAGTAAATGCCTTCACTTGGATCTTCATTTTCATCATATTCCACGAACATTCTTCTTTCTCCGGTCATGTGATTGGTGCATCCACTATCTAGCACCCATTTTGCTCCACCGGATGAATAAGTCTGCAAAAACAATTTATGCCTTAGTCGTAGGTACCCAAGCTTGCTTGGGTACTTTGAGGTTAGTCACAAGTGATTTGGGCACCCACACATGAGACTTGGTGTTCCCATGGCGTGGCCCAACATATTTAGCATAAACTCTTCCGCGATTACTTTTCATAAGTACATATGAAGTATCAAAAGTTCTAAATAGAAGTTGTTGTTCATATGTGTTCACAGTGTTAGATTTATCAACATTATTAAGTTTTCCAACTTGAGAAGGGTTTCCCTTGACAAAGGCAATGCACCCCTTGTTATTCTTGTGGCTTCTAGCGTTTTGCTTTTCACCATTAGAACATCCAATGCCATATTTGACATTAGGAGGTCTTGTGACCGAGTATGCACTGCGTGCATACTTGATCTTCTCCTTGTCAAATATGCCACTTTGAGAAGATTGCTTGTCCTTTGTCAAGTTTGGCTATCTCTTCAAGTTAGTGTCACTTTTGGCATAAGCACAAGTAATACTAGTTTCAGACTTTATGTGTTGAGAAGGTGAGCTAGTAGTTGATGAAGAGCCATTTTGCTTGAGTAACTCAACTTGTACCTCAAGGATCTTGTTGACTTTGGTTAAGTTAGCAAGTTCATCCATGATGGTAGTGTTTGAGCCTTTTAACTTCAAGCAAGCTTCCTTGCTTGAAGCTAACTCAAGTTCTAGTGATTTATTTTGTTCCTTTTTAAGTTCAAGAAGCTTTTCAATCTCAAGATATTCCTCCTTTTGGAAGATGATCATATCTTCCTGACGATTGACTAGCAGCTATCTTTTTGTCTAAACCCCTAAGCATATATTCATTTTCATCACTGCTCTCATCCTCACTAGAATTATCACTATCACTAGTTAAAGAATGTGAGAGGGAAGATTTAGTTGGTACCTTTTGTTTACCTTCCTTTGCCATTAGACAAGTGTTGTCGGTGTCCTTCCATGCGCCCATTGTTGGGAAGAGAGTGGATTTCTTGGTAGTCTTCTTTATGGCTATGGTGGCCATCTCCTCTTCTTCTTCGGATGAGGATTCATCATTGGAGTCCCACTCGTTCCCTAGATGCACTTGACCATATTGCTTCTTCTTCTTGAACATTTTCTTTCGTTGAGTCTTGTTGTCTTTTGTCTTCTTCTTGTTTTCATCATATGGAAAATCTACTATGAAGTGATCGTATTCTCCGTAGTTACAGCACGCCCGTCTCATCTTGGGTCTTTGTTTGTCCCTTTGTATTCCTTCATTCGAGCTGCTACCCTTTATTCTTCTCATCATTTTCTTGGGCTTCTTCATGAACAAGATCATGTCTTCTTCATCGATATCACTACTTTCATCATCGCTATCGTCTTCTCCATAAGCTTCTCGAGCTTCCTTTGATACGGCTTTACAAGTTGACTTCAAAGCAACTCCTTTCGTCTTTGCCGAGGTGAGATCGGCAATTTCCTTGATGTCACACCCGGTTTCTTTGAAGAACAACCGAGTGAATATCGCATGTATGCCAGGATCAGTTTCTCATACATGTGATGACAAATAGTGAAGCATCATTTATTACAAGCCAGGTGTCAAATATAAATGTCTTACAAAGCATACGTCTCGATGAATGATAATAAGTTCATAACATGTAAATAAAATAGCAGCGGAATATTATTCTTGTGGGCTCCGTCACAGGCGTTGCCCGGGGGACTCCATGAAACTAGAATCCTTCTTCGGGTCCGAAGTCTTGGTTATTGAACACCACATCATCCCCTTGACCTGAGCAGCAATTTAAACCAACAAATATGCAAGTTTGAGTACCGTTGGTACTCAGCAAGTGTGGGAAAGTTATGTCATGCATGGCTAGAGCAAGGAGAGATTGACTCATGGTTAAAGCACTACGCAATTAATACCTATTACCTTAGCTTACTAAGCACCTACATTACTACACAGGTGAAATGGTCCCAATCTCCCAACCCATCATCAAAATCAAGTAACCATAATCATCATATCCAATTTCAAGCTCCCCTCTTAACATCCTCAACTTTCAAATCCATCATCCTCTAATCATGAATAAGTCCAAGCCGCCCTTGGCCGTGAGCACGGCTGTCATGAAAGTTTTGACTCTGCAGAGTTTGCACCACTGTACCCACATGTAGTGATTTCATCCCCCGTTGTCGGGTGGACTAAAAGAACCTCCATTATGCTAGTGGCCACGAACCACATTCACACTTCCCAGGTGTGTAGCCAGGAGATCACTACGAAGCCTTTACAAAGGGATTCCCGACGAGCGTGGGCCCACTGAGGTTTCACCCCTAACAGCATACAAGAGGCTCCAACCCCGCTGCAGTGGCCCCCTCTTGAGCCTTGCGGTTCATATGGTAGTCCAGCTGACACCTACTCCCCGCACCATCCAACACACCCATACTACGCCGGGGATACACCTAATTAATTGGCCAAACTGCCCCATCTCAGCATGTGGCTGGCACGGCAAAGCCAGGTTACATGCTCCATGAACCGGTCCTTAGGATCCAGGCAAGTACTAAACACAAACCCGAGTCTCGTGCACCCAGCACCAACCAAATCATCCAACTTGCCTCGATCCCTACCTCTACATAACTCATAATATCTCATTCAAGAGTAAGGTAAATAAAATTGATGATCTCATATCCCGATTATCCCATTCTAAGCATGGCTAAGCATAAGCATATAAATAAATGACATGATAAAATAAATCCCAACCCAAGCTACAAGGAAACAAGGTAATGCAATTCTAGGGAAACTTCCTAGCATGGGTTTCATATTTCAATTGACAATGCAAATAATTCTATCTACACATCCTGGCATAGGATCAAAGTGGTCAAGGACACTTGCCTTCTTCCTGCTGCTCTGGGAATGGGAAGTCCTGGTCTTGGAAGGGGAGAACTTGCTCTGGGGCAGGTTCTATTCATGCCAATACTCATAGCAAAAGAAAACAACAATCCATAAGACATAGTTCACACTTTCACTTCATACAAACCACACATACATACCTATGAAAGTCATTCACATTTCTAAGTGTTGTGGTTACTCTACATGTGTTGATTTTTTGGCCTACATTCACCTTTAAACATATGTATATTATTTCTAACTTCTATGTTCAGATTTCTATTTGCAACTATATAGGAAGTTCCAATTTGAATAGATTCTTTATATTTAATTATTACATTTCTTAGCCACAAAGTTTGTATAAAAGGTATTTTCCTACTCCAAATAGGTTTTCAGATCTTCTACCAAATCCTAAACTGATGTTTTTGGATTTGGAGACTTCATTTATCATTTTCTAATTATGCATACCTATTTTTTGCTATATTTTTCAGATTTATTTTCTATGCCTAAAAGTGAGTTTTATTATGAAAATAGTAAGACACATCATCTAAACAGAATAGGTTCTGATCTAAAATGTTCAATAGTATATCTTTGAACTTCCTCTCTGATGTGGAACAAATTAAATTTATTTTACTAGTTTTTAGAATTATTTCCTAGCCTAAAATATGTTTCTAGAACTAATAAATATGAATATCATTTAGACAGAATTCATTTCAGCCTAAAATCTATTTTTAACTCATTCTAAAGTTTTCCAAGTGCTAGTAGAGTTTAAATTTGAATTTACAATGTGTTTGCCTCACCTTTTCAATTTAAATACTAATCACATATTCAAATTTCTGAATTTAATATCATATAGGGTCAAAAAGATAAATCCACCCTACTACAGGGTCTAATTTATTATTTCATAAATTTCCAGGGGTCTAACTACACATAACAGAGGAGTTTTCCTAGTTTTTATTAAGTCCAGGGGCTAAAACTGATTTTTAAATGAATTTACACGAATTTCTGAAGTTCCAGGGGCTAGATCAGAAGTTTCTGGGGCTAGCTCGTGTTTTCAGAAATCCCCAGGGGGTAGCATGTAAGAATCCCGGCCTTTATAACGCGGGGCTAACGTGGACCGTTCGATTTAAAACAAACGACTCAGATTAGATCGCCGAACCGGTACGCGCGGGTTTTGATTCTACCGTGCGATTTAAAATAGACGGCCCTCAAGGGGGCACGTCGCCCTGGCCGGAGCCAGCCCGCGCTGCCCGGCGGCGCGTGGCGACGGGGACGGCGATCTCGCCGGAGATCTTCGGGTTTTCGTCTATACTTGCTAAAACTTGGATTTCATGGCATAGAACGGTAGAGGGGAGGTCGGGGATCTCACCTCGGGGTTTTTCTTGAGCACGGAGGCCCTGGAATGCGGTCGGCGGCGAGGTCCGAGATGAAATAGCGACGGTGCTTGCCGGAGTTGCGTCTAGGGTGCAAAACACTGGGTTTTCTTCACCTGCGTGACTCCCCGGAGGCGGTGGAACATGATCGGCGTGTTAGATCAGGAATCCGAGCTAGGATCAAAGGAAAACGGCGGGAGAAGCTTCAGTTCTCACCGGGAGGAAAAACAGCCGATCGTGGGGGAAAACAGGGCGATGTCGACGTTTATATAGGCGAGGGGGGCGGCGGTCTGTTGGGATCGAATTGGAGTTGGTTGCGATCGGGCGCGGGGGGGGGGATCCGGTGGGTTGGCGCGAGCGGGAGGTAGGAGATGACACGTGGGCCCCGTGTGTCAGTGAGAGGAAGAGAGGGAGCGCGGTTGCGGGCTGGTGCGGGGGAATAGTGGGCCGGCTGGCGGGTTTCGGCCCACTGGCCAGCTGGGGTTTTCTTTTTCTTTTTCCTTTTCTTTTCTGTATTGATTTGAATTTGAATTCTAGTTTGAATTTGAATTTCTGCACCACATGCAATGCGTCCAAAAATTTTTAAATTCGCCTCTTTAGCAGATTTTGGGGTGTTACACTTGACATGCTTGGCTTGCTTCTCCATCATTTCAAAGTTGATGATCTTGCCAAGAAGTTCGTCTGGAGTCATTTTCCGGTACCCGAGACTTTCTCTAATCATAGAGCAAAGAGTTACGTTGCGAGGCATGAATGCTCTGAGAATCAACTTCACAACCTCATGATCATTCCACTTTTTGCTGCCATAAGCTCGGACTTTGTTGATAAGATTCTTCAGTCGATTGTACATATCTTGTGGTGATTCATCTTCTTCTATCGCGAATCTTCCCAATTCACCTTCAATCATTTCTATCTTGGCTTCGCGTACATGACGGTCACCTTCATGTGCGGCTTGTAGTGTGTCCCATATCTCCTTGGCAATTTCGAGTCTGTCCACCTTGTTGAACTCGTCTCGGCTTAGTGATGATGTGATCACAGCTGCAGCTTGAGCATTCCGATGAATGGCTTGTTCTTGGCTTGGGGTCAGCTCTTCATTATCATCCGGGATAGATATGAATGGCTTGTTCTTGGCTTGGGGTCAGCTCTTCATTATCATCCGGGATATCTATCCCTGTACACACTATGTGCCACAAACTTGGGTTAATAGATATAAGGTGCATTTTCATGTTTTGTCTCCACATTGAATAATCATTGCCATCAAAGTAAGGTGCTTTCCCTAGAGGAATTGATAAGTAATGACTGTTGTTAGAATTCAAATGCTCATAATCAAAAGGATATCAGGAGTAGTCTGTGTGACTACCCCCTTTCTTCTTCTTTTCATCATCGGTGTTCTTCTTCCCTTCTGGGGAGATTGCCTTCTTCCGTAGAAGGGCCTTGAGTTGGAGCACCTCCTCATCATCGTCCTCACTGTCTTGAATGGCATCGAGTAGCTTCTTTATCTTTTGAGTCCTTTCATCATTACTCTTTTCATCGTCGATCTTCTTGTGTACATCCTTGACGTCCATATCGTCTCTTCGAGCGGTGAGTATCTTTTGAAGAGTTTGGCTCTAATACAAATTGAATGTGGCCTAGAGGGAGGGTGAATAGGCTTTTCGACGCTTTGTTGATCCCTGGAACACTTAGTAGGTTTATCAAATACAAGGAAATTGGATTAGTCCGGTATTGTGCGGACTAGTCCGTTTTCTACACACAGAAAAATCAGACTAGTCCGGTACTGTGCGGACTAGTCCGGTATGCGTGAACTAGAGATATCAAAATTGATCAATATTCTAACTTCTAGTACTTTATGCAGCGGAAATTAATTTGATACTTAGATGTATTGCAGAGTGAAACAATGAATGACAGAGATCAACTTTTGTTTCAATGCTTCAATGTAAATTTCAAAAGATTAATTAAAAACTAGAATATGATGAACAATGAATGAACGAGAGTAAGATACAAGTGTTTATCCCGAGGTTTGATTCCACGAAGAAAATCTACGTCCCTGTTGAGGAGTCCACTAAGGACCGGGTCTTCACCAACCCTACCCTCGTCGAATCGCCACGAAGGCCGATTCTTTTCCCCTAATCACAAAGGGAAAATAAATCGTTCAAGGGGCCTTCTCACAAGTTGAGGGCTCCCCAAGAATTACAATGAATGAACACAACCAAAACACACTCAAAAGATGAACAATTAACAAACAAAAGTGTGCGAGAGATCAAACCCAAGAGCTCAAGATGTGTAGAACAATTCTCTCCTTTGATCAATTGCTAATCCCCAAAGATTTGATTCTTTTTGGGTTGGAATGTGTGGAGAGATGTGAATTTTGGGCTCTTGGGAGGTGTGACGGCGCAGGGGGTTGAAGTTTTGTATTGGTATGGCCGTACGCCTCCTTTTATAGTATCGTTTCCAATGGTTACGTTAGGGTTTGCAATGTCCGGACTAGTCCGTGGTTGACTCCGGACAAGTCCGGTGTGCGGTGTGTGAAAAACCCTAAGTGTTGTGAAATACCGGACTAGTCCGTAAAAGTGCAGACTAGTCCGTTTTCTATCCAGAGACAAAATCGGACTTGTCCGGCTGATATCGGACTAGTCCATTTTCTGGTCAGAAAGGAAATCAGACTAGTCCGGTTGATATCGGACTAGTCCGCACATGCTTATTTTGTGCAGTTAGTGTGATTTCTTTCACTTGAGCTCTTGGGGTGTGTTTCTCCAACACACTCTATACTAAGTAATTTAATCTTTTCAGCTCTTGAGCTCTTATCAATTTGGATCCTCCTTCTCCTTTCTTTTTGCGCTTTCTTCCTAATTTCTTTGAGAACCTGCGCTCATCTCAACAATTTTGTTAGGGTCTCATTTGTTTGTCATAAATCAACCAAAACCCACAAGGGATGCCTAGATGCACTTTCAAAAACCCCTGGGACTCTTCGGTTGAGTCCCAATTGGACTACGACTCTTTGGTTGAGTTCCAATTGGACTAGGACTCTTTGGTTGAGTTCCAATTGGACTAGGACTCTTCTTTTCTCCCCCTTATAAATACAACCCCAGCCCCCTCTTGGCCACAGCCCCCCCTCAAAGTCATCGAGTTGGCCCTGCCCCCCCAACTCGCCGAGTTGGCCACCCCCCCCTGCTGGAGTTTGGTCCCTAGTGAGCCCCACCGTCGAGCCCCGTCGTCGATTCCCGCCGTTGAGACCCGCCGACGAGCCCCGTCACGCCCGCCGTTACCGGAGAAGAAGCCCGACGATCTGCCCTACCATAATTTTCCATAGAAAAATTCCCTGCTGATACCATTGCTAGGAGAAAGGCCCTGCCACAAGGAGGAAGTGAGGTAGGTCTTCATTACTCATCTTACGACATTGCCGCTGTTTCTACGCATTCGTTTTGTTCACCCCCTTCGAGTAGAAACTTTTGCGTGTGGACAGATCATGTATTGATCGATTTTTGACGGTGGAATTGATCTAGATCTTGTGTCAAGATCATTACCACATCCACACTTGATCCCTACACCCTTGTTCATCATAATACCCCATGATAGCCCATTAAAACATGCAAGAACACGTACAAACTGGTTTTATAAAACTGCACTATAGGATTTGCATTCATCTATCCAATTGCATCTTGAGTAAAGTTTGTGCATGATGATTGATTGCTGTAGATTTTGTATGTGTGTGGTCGTAAGTAGAAGGACAAGCTCAAGAGGCTGTCTATGAGGAACTACAGCACCAAGACTTCGAGGCACTTGAGCAACACGAACCACGGGAGCAAGGCAAGTGCCCTTGACCATATTGATCCTATGTTTTCAAAACATTTTTGCTTGCAAAAACTCGTATTCTTGAGTCAACTTGATGGGACACCCTTTTATATGAGTTTACTAGTTTTGTTAATCATCCTTGTCACCGGGAAAGTTGATGAATCGGCTATGGTCGTTTTTTCTTTTTGCTTCGCTTAACTTACGGGATACGGAAAGCTGAAATAAAACATGGTTAGCTACTGCACTCATGAGAATAAAGATGATGATAACTTGATGATGTTGATGAGCATGGAATTAGGGAGATCTAGGCAAGTTGGTTAATGGATGTTGCTGAATGAGATGGTGGTTTACTTGCCGTAGATCTAAGGACCGGTTCATGCGAGCACATGCCAGGAAAACAGTGCCACCACAAGGCTGGGTGCGGCTTAGCTGACTAATTAGGTGTGTTGCTAGCTTGTTATGGACCGTTGGGTGGTGTGGGGAATGGTGTAAAAGCCCAAGAAAGTGACTTGCAAAAGTGTTCTTTTCATCACCTCACAACACCACAGTTCATTTTGTGGATAGCTCATGAACACTTGTGAAGAGCAAGTAAACACCATCAAAAAGGGTGATTAGAGGGGAAAGCCCTAATTTCAAAAAGTAGGAGTCATACACATAAACATGAAAGGTTGAGCTCATTCCTAGACCTTAAATAGTCTTGGGAATTCTCAGCCCAAATTTCATGGAAATCCAATACTTTTTGAGGCACTTTTGGAGACATTTGAAAAAGGGGCCAATTTGAATGCAAATTCAAATTGCAGCCACTTTCATAACTTGAATTCAAAAGTTGGCTTCATATTCAAACTCAGCACATTTTTCTGAGTTAGTCCACCAATTTTCATCCCCATTGGAGTTCATCTTGTCGGGGGCTAAATTTGCATTAATTCAAAACTGAATTTTAATTTCAGTTCAAATGTGCTGCAAATTTAGCCAAACCAGTTTCAAATTGAGGAAATCAAATTCAAACCATGACTTTGGGGCTAAGTCTCTCATTCAATTGTGAGTAGCTGGGATCATTTCAGTAAAAATTTGGAAAAGAATTAGAGGGAGAGCTGGGGCCCATTAGTCAGTGACTCAGCTCCACCAAACCAACTCAACCCGGAGGAAATCGACCACGGCGACCGTCGGGCGCGTGCAGAGGCCGCCAGCTCGCTCGGGGCTTCCACCTCATGGTGGAAAATTTCGGCTCAAAGGCCAGCACACCGAGCTTCTGCACCCTTCCTTCTGTTCCCGAGCAAAAACGAACACGTTCCGAGCTATTCTCCAGACCCCGCGGGATAACTCGTCGCCGTTTCCTCTGATCACCGGTGACCAGCCGATCCCAGCTGCTTCACGCTATACCACCAGAGAAGAAAAGGTGTGCCTGCATGTGAGGAAGCTGCAGGAGGAAACCTTTCACCGTTTCATGCGGGGTAGAGCGAGAATTCCGAGTTTTCCCCCACGGTGCACCTTAGGGTTAGCAATCGGTCGTTGGCAAAATTCGTTGCACAGACGCAACCGCCGGTCGAGCTGCAGCTCACACACGCTCTAGACAACCGTGCGTGTCTTTCTGAGCAAGAACCCGCAGGAACAACCATCCCAAACCCTAGTTTCACTGATAACAGTCCGGCGGAAGAGAGAGTCGCCGGTGAGGTCCGGGTTGCCGCCGTTTAGGTCCCAACCATGGTCATGCCGAGTTTCCCAAGGCTTCCCTCGACGTGGTGACGCGATTAGCATGCGAAGGGGGTGGTCAGGAGGATGGAAACACGTTGCCGATGTTGCACAGAGACATAGCGCTTGTCGCTGGCGAGCTACGGCAGTTAACCTGGGGCGGCATGATGTCCAACGTGTTCAGCATCCAAAGTTATGTGGGGGCGGCAAGTCTCACCATCGCCGGCGAGCTAGGTCGCCGGGAACGCTGACCTCGCCGGAGCTCCGGCGGCTCGGGGCGGCGGCGTCGGGAGGTAGATGAAGGCGCGGGTCGCACGTGTCAGCGGCTGAGTTAAGCGCGCGCGAGAGCGCGGTTAATTTAATTAAACGGGCGGGCCCTGCTGTCAGTCTCCAGTTGAGCGCGGGAGACGATTTTCTGTAGGAAAATAATTCAGGGATCATTCGAAACTTTAGAAATTCATAACGTTAAAAGTGTCCAAATTCAGTGAATCAAATTTTGTTGGATTCATCTCTTCGAATACTATCCAGCAAAACAAGTTTCAGCTCATGAAACTCCCCAAAGTTTAAACTGTTGGGAATTTTATCTGGAGAATCACTTTATGAAAAATTCTGAAATTTGGCTGGGAGGTTCATTGGGAAATCCGTGAGTCACAGGAAAAATTTCAGACCCATCCAAGTTCATTTAATTCCCCTAATGGTGTGACTAAGTGAACTGCCCTGAGAAAATAGAAAAATGTACAGAAACATTTTTCAGATTTTCTCAAATATTGTTTAGGGCATAACGTCATCTAGAATGCTTCAAATGACATGAATCCAAATCCATTAGAACCTTCTCAAACTCTAGTTTCCAGAAAGTAATGGTTAGAGCCCTGAAAATCCCTGGAAATCCTTAGAGGCTCTACTAATGACCAAATAGGCTTTTATTTGTGCAGAGCTCAAATGAACTTTGTTTCAAATGAAACATGGTAAAGACTCTGGTTAGGACCCTACGAATCCACCATAAAAATTTCAGAACCAAAGGGGAGGGCAAGTTATAGTTATGGTAATTACTTATTCAGTTCTAAACATTGCATTTAAATTGACATATAATATATCGTTTACGTGTAGTCGCTGAAGGCGAGGATACCTCGGAAGTGCTCGACTTCCTTCTTTCGGACGAAGCCTTAACATCTGACCAGCAGCAACCAGGCAAGTTTTTTCTTTATGTATATGTAATATGTGGTATGTATGTGCATTAGGCGTAGGATGGATGAAACTCAAGTGCATAGCCAGATTATTTCCACAAGAGTGAGGGTAGAGTATAAGTCCTCGAGTAGTATACGCTGCGCTTAATGTTCATAGAACTTTGGTACAAGTCGAGTAGTTGGAATCTACTGGCGAGTTTAGGTTTTGCGACACACGGGATTGGTTCGAGTGATGTGAGATCACTTTAGAAAGAAAATGAGACTAGGCAGGGGCTAGGGCGCAGCAAGAGGAAGTCTTGTGAGCACAGTCCTGTCCGTGTCGATTGAGGACCGATCTGTGTGCGGCCCTGCTGAACAAGTATTGAATGTACCGAAGACATCTAGGATATACGGGCCCCGATAAACCGATGTAACCTATACCTCGGGGCATCGAGGCATAACACACCGATTTACAGGTGTAGGTTGAGGGCAGCAAGGTGGAAATCCGCCAAAGGGCATAGAGAGATGCTCCTTGTAGCGAACCTCTACTTTCGGGTGCGACCGGTTCGATGTTTAGGCTGTTTGGTGAAAGGTTGTCCCGTACGACACCGAGTGAGCGTGCTGTGCAGCTCCACGGGTGGGCGTACGTGACGTGCTCTTTGGGTATCGCTGCAGGTGTATATCGAGTCGGTTCGCCGTCCCTCGCGGTGATGAGTACCGCTTGTTCACTGCGTCAATATGTAGATAAATTATGGAATATTATGATTCAATTCTGCTGATTAGTATAATTGTATTGATACATGTGTGCCACCAAATATTGCTTACTAAATTTCAGATTTATAAACTGTTAACTTGTGGCTAAAAGATGAAATAAGGATGAACTTGTCGGCGTGTCTGTTTGCTGCAAATTACCATCCTATGTTCGTTGTGAACTGCATGTAGAGTTTCATGCATAGGTGAGTTAGTTACGTCTTGTTGAGCCATCATGCTCACTGTCTGCTATAAGTGTTTTTCAGGTGAGGAGTATCCCACGGACTCAGGTTACGAGTCCACCGGCGAGGGCTACCCTCCGTCGCGGACCGCGGCTGAGTGGGAGCCGTACACGCCGCGCTGAGCTGAGGAGTGCAGCTAGTATGGGTTGCCCATAGGGCTGGGCAACCAACTTTTGCTAGATAGATGGGCGTGAGTTGTATAAAAGTTAGCTTCTGCTGTTGTAATTTCAATACTTAGTTTGTAACTGAAGTCTTGTACTACTTTATACATATTCAGTTGTTTTCTATGTAATGCAATATTGTTCTTATGATGTGTACTGTCAGGTGTCGCATCGTGCGGCACCACCCTCTGAGATCCTGGGAGAGCAGATCCTGGTCCACCACAGGCTGGTATCAGAGCCGCATTGGGGATAGCACACTAATTAAGGACGGTATTATAGGAAACCATAGGTTCACGGTGAGGATTCGCTAGTTTTCCCATGTAAGGACTATATTAGCATAGTTCCTTAAGGTGGCAAGACTAATATATGTGTGTATAATTCTGAATTTTAATTATGTAACGACGCACCTACGCTCAGGTAAAAATGGTAAGGAACGCCACCGAAAGCGGTTCAATTTCGGTCAGCTCCCGTGATGAGGAATGTGGTTTAGGGATAGGTCTCACAGCTTGGTGTGGGACGTTGATATGAAACTCTTGGACCCTTCATGTTCCTGAGTTCATATGAAACGCTGATCCCTAGCATGCATTATGCAAGTAAGTGGAGACCCCATCATGCGGTCAGTAACGTGATAGTGTGTTCGTCTGGAAATAGCCCAGGAGGACATACGCAGCGCTTGCCATCGGCGTGCCCTGCAGGGCAGTAGGTGGTATCTGTTGGGTTGATAAAATTCCCAACCATGACGACCCGTTCACGCTCTACTCGGGTTCCCCGTCGTGTGGTGTTAAAACACGATCACGTACCTTGAGACGTGGCTTAACTCAAGGACGGCCGTATGGCAATTATACGGGCGTTTGTATTTACTTTTAAATATGGACTTCCCTGAAATGAAAATAACCCTTGAGTGCATCACTATTTTGTGTTCTTCTGCAGGTACTAACCACATATGTATCCCGTGTAGTATACGTGTGCGAGAGACCGTTTAGTGCCACAAGTGCGACGTATATGCCGGTATAACCCGGTTAGGATTTTCTTTTTGTGAGGAACATATTACCGACATATCATAGGCATGTGCATGAATGATAATGATAATAAGGAACTAAAATCACTAAGTTTCAACATTTAGGACCCTGGTTGGGTACAAAAAACTCAATAGTTCATCAGTGTAGTTCAAAGGGAGTGAAAAACAGAGTGCTCTGTTTTGGGCAGCAAGTTTGCTGAACTTTGACAGAGCATAATTCACAGATTATTTAGCCAATGTAGGTGTGGGATATAGTTATGGAAAGGTGTTTAAGTGCTCTACAACTTTTTTGTAGACTCCAGAGCTGAATCAAACCTTAAACTGGCCGAAATTCCAGATGATTGTAAACTGTCCAGAACCAGGACGGATTTAAAATATTCTCTGGACTGTTCTGTCTTTCAAGCATAACTCCCTGATGAAAAAATCTAAAATTATCATATCTTACATATTTGGAAAGGGTAGGAGATGTGTTACATCTTTGTAATTAAAAGTTTCTGCAATTGCAGCATGGAATTCAGTTGGAAGTTAGAGTCGAAAACAGCAACTTCCAAAGGAGGTGCTGTTGAAATTCTTCCAGAAATTCTGTTGATATTGAATTATCATAACTTTTTAACCAGAGCTGATCTGAGGGCAAATAAATACTCGTTGGAAACATACTGAAGTTAAATTTAACTTTGGTATTCAGCTTGAGTCATGAAAATGCCCAGAACCAGATCAAAATCTAGAATATGTAGAAACTGGTCATCCTGGCAGAGGGATGACAGTTGAACTCATTTGAGAGATTGTTGTACCCTAGTGGGTTTGAGTACTTCCAATGGGGTAGAACATGCTCATGAGTGGTTATCCTCAACTAGTGAAAGATTTGAGTAGGTTCTTACTCAAGTTTCTTTTGCTAGAGACCATGTTTGTGTCGTATTGAAGATAAAAGGGTAGTATATGTGATGACAAAGCGATATTAACGTCTCGTTGTGGCCAAACCTAGTTGAGATGAACTTCCAAAGAGGAAGTCCGTCAATTTGGATTTAACTAGCGTGTATTTGATCTGGTAATGGTGTAGCTTGTGCAAAGTTATTACATTATCTGTATACGAGTTGTATCGCATGCCTTACTGTCATTGTGTTTTTACGCCTATTTTTGCTGGACTGCATGAAGTATGTTGTGGGACTGATTTTTATTGTCATATGGTTGCAGATGGTTCGCACTCGGGCCACACATGAGGTCGGTGGCTCTAGCAAGCAGGGGAGTGATGACTCCCAGCCACCTGCCTACGATAGCACCCCGCAGCAACAACCACCACCGCCGCCTCTGCTTACTCTAGTGGATGTGATCGAGGCCCTGGTGGGTAATCGTGAGGAGCAGACCGACCTGCTCCGCACGATCGTGCAAAATACGTCCCAGTCGGGGGAGTGTCAAAAGAGGGGGCCTCATGAGCCCCATGTTGCGACGTACTCGGACTTCATGAGTACGCACCCTCCGGTGTTCACTGAAGCAGCAGAACTCCTGGAGGCCGACAACTGGCTGCGGACAATTGAGTCCAAATTCGGGCTGCTCCAATGTACGGAGCAGCAGAAGACTCTGTTCACGGTGCAGCAGCTTCACGGTGCTGCTGGTGCGTGGTGGGCGAATTATGTCGCCTCACTGCCGGCTGGCCATGCCGTGGAGTGGGAAGAATTCCGGGAGGCGTTCCGCGCCTACCATATACCTCCTGGGATAATGAAGCGGAAGTTCCAAGAGTTCTTGGAGCTGAAGCAGGGCGGGAGGAGTGCCCACGACTACTCCCGTGCCTTCAACCATCGGGCGCAATATGCGCCGGATTATGTCTCCACCGAGGAGAAGAAGCGAGAGCACTTCTATCGGGGATTACATCCCGAGATGAAGACGCATATCATCCAATTCAATCGCGGCACGTTCAATGATCTAGTCAACACCGTGATCATGCAAGAAGATGCTCAGCGGGAGTTGGCGGCTGAGCAGCGGAAGCGCAGCACTCTACCCAGCAGTGGGGGTGGAGCTCCCCAGAAATACCGCATGGTGTATCGAACACCATCCGGTCAACAGTGGCATCCACCGGCGCGACCTCAGCAGTTCAGGGGTTGTTCTTTTCAGCCACCCCCGTTCTGACCGCCGATGCCACCACCGCGACCGCAACAGCAGCACCAGATGGTAACCCAGGCGTTTCCACCACCACAACGCGCTCCGGGTTCCCGTCCGCCGATCAGCGGAGGACCGCCTTGCTACACTTGCTTTACGTGTGGCCAGGCGGGCCATTTCTCGAAGGACTGTCCCCAGGGGCAGCAGAGCAGCGGGCAAGCCCAGTTCCAGGGCGGTGCTCGAGGCCGACCTCCCGTCAAGAAGGTTGGTCAGCGAACTGGGGGTGTTTGCAACCTCGACAATGAGGATGCCCCAGAGGGAGAAAATGTGCTGGCGGGTACGTTCACTCTCAACGACCAAGCAATCATCATATTATTTGATTCTGGTGCAACTCACAACTTTATAAGTGCATCATATGTGGTTAAGCATCAACTGGAAGCCTTTCCAACTCGAGTGCTCTTTTATGATCTACTCACCGGGAGGAAGGATTTCAGCAACTATGATGATTCCGAAAGCACCACTGTGCTTAGGTGGGAAGATATATCCCACCACTATGATTATTCTTGAGGGGCAGAAGATTGATGCAATCTTAGGGATGTCATGGCTAAGTTACCATGGCGCTGTCCTAGAATCCTTATCACGGACGGTTCACCTCAACTCCCCATTACACCATCTTAAGTCCCTCATACTAGACAATCCAGTCCGGGAAGTTTCAGCCGCCTATACTACTGAAGCTTCCAAGTTATAGGACATTTCTGTAGTCCGAGAGTATCCTGACGTGTTCCCGGATGACCTTCCGGGCATGCTACCTGAACGGGATGTTGAGTTCAAAATTGAGCTTGCACCCGGGACGACTCCCATCTCACGGAGACCATACAAAATGGCTCTGAACGAGCTGGCTGAATTGAAAGAGCAGCTCAATGATCTGTTGAGCAAAGGTTTCATTAGACCGAGTTCCTCGCCTGCTCGGCGCTGTTCGTCAAGAAGAAGGATGAAACCTTGAGGCTGTGTGTGGATTACCGGCCGCTCAACGCCGTCACCATCAAGAAAAAAATACCCACTGCCCCGCATTGACATCCTGTTTGATCAGCTTGTGGGTGCAAGTGTGTTCTCCAAGATGGACCTTCGCTCCGGGTATCATCAAATAAAAATCCGGGCGGAGGATATCCCGAAGACGACCTTCTCGACGAGATATGGCTTATACAAATATCTCGTCATTTCTTTTGGTCTCAATAATGCTCTGGCACATTTCATGTATCTCATGAACTCGGTGTTCATGCAGGAGCTGGACAAGTTTGTTGTGGTGTTCATTGATGATATCTTGGTTTACTCCAAGACAGAAACAGAACACGCCAAACACTTGAGAATCATTCTTCAATGATTGTGAGACCATAAGTTATATGCCAAGTTCAGCAAATGTGAGTTTTGGATCAGCCAAGTGCCATTTTTGGGACATATCATCTCAGCGGAAGGCATTGCGGTTGACCCAAGCAAAATTAAGAAAGTGCTGAAATGGAAAGCCCCTACTTCTGTACTTGAAGTTAGAAGCTTCCTTGGTTTAGCAGGATATTACCGGAGATTCATTCTAAGCTTCTCCAATCTTGCTAAGCCGATGACAGAGTTACTGAAAAGGAGAACAAAGTATGTGTGGAACTCAGCATGTGAAGGAGCATTTCAAGCATTTTTGAAGCATCTTACAACAGCCCCGGTCTTAGCTCAACCGGATACGACCAAGCCCTTCGACGTGTATTGTGATGCGTCTGGCATCGGGCTCGGCTGCGTGTTGATACAAGAAGGACGTGTGGTCGCATATGGCTCACGCCAACTTTGAAACCATGAGCAGCATTATCCGACTCATGATCTTGAGATCGCTGCAGTGGTTTTGGCGCTGAAAATGTGGAGGCACTATCTCCTGGGGAATTTGGTGCACCTCTACACCGACCACAAGAGCTTGAAGTATATCTTCACCAAGAAGGAGCTGAATATGAGGAAAAGGAGGTGGTTAGAACTAATTAAAGATTATGAGATTGAGATTCATTACCACTCCGGCAAGGCAAATATGGTTGCCGACGCGCTGAGTCGGAAATCACATGTCCATTACCTCACCATTACACCAGTAGAGGTGGAAGAGCCGAGTTTATATTTGGTTCCTTAGGGATCGCTCTACAACGTTGCCCTCATCCCTACCATTAGGGAGGAGATCATTGCAGCTCAGAAAGTTGACAAGGGTATGGAGCATCTCCTTAGACGGATAGACAACGGGGAAATCAAATGTTTTCAGAAAGATGATGATGGGACGCTGTGGTTCAATGACCACATAGTCATACCCAGGAATATGGAATTGAGGAAAAAGATTCTTGATGAAGCTCACTTGTCTAAATTCTCCATTCATCCGGGCAGCAACAAAATGTACCAAGATTTGAAAAAGAAATTTTGGTGGACACGGATGAAGCGGGAAGTGGCTAAGTACGTATCCGATGTGATACGTGTAGACGAGTGAAAGCGGATCATATGAGGAAATCAGGGCTGCTGCAACCTTTGAAAATCCCGGCATGGAAATGGGAAGATATGAGCATGGATTTCATTCTGGGATTACCCCTGACTTCCAAAAAGCATGATTCCATTTGGGTAATCGTTGACGGATTAACCAAGTCAGCTCACTTCATTCCTGTGCATACACGTTACAATGCCAGCAAATATCCGGAGCTGTACATTGCGAGGATTCTACGCTTACATGGGGTACCCAAGACCATAGTCTCAGATCGAGGTGCACTATTTATATCTCGTTTCTGGGAGCAGTTGCACGCTGCATTGGGTACTAAACTGCTTAGAAGATCCGCCTATCACCCTCAGACAGATGGGCAAACAGAGAGGGTGAACCAAGTACTAGAAGACTTGTTGAGAGCGTGTGCCATCCACCACGGTAGAAGCTAGGATGATCATCTACCGTTGGCGGAATTCTCGTACAATAATGGCTATCAAGCGAGTATCAAGATGGCACCATATGAGGCTCTCTACGGTCACAAATGCCGCACCCCATTAAACTGGTGTGTGTCCGGTGAAAGGGTCACATTCGGGGTTGATGTGGTGAATGACGCCGAAGAGCGTGTTCGGATGATTCAAGCCAACTTGAAGGCCGCTCAATCCCGACAGAAAAGCTACGCTGATAAGAGGCGTAGGCCGCTGCACTTTGATGTTGGGGAACACGTGTACCTCCGTGTATCTCCGATGAAAGGCGTGCATCGATTCGGCGTGAAGGGAAAGCTCGCCCCCAGATTTATTGGACCCTATGCTATCACCGAGAAGTGTGGACCAGTGGCGTATAAACTGGAGCTACCGGCATCTCTCGCTGGTGTTCACGACGTTTTCCATGTTTCACAACTATGGAAATGTCTGAAGTATACGGCTGCTGTTCCCACCCTTCGACATCAGCGAGGTGCAACCGGATTTGACGTATGATGAATCTCCAGTGGCAATTATTGATAAGAAGGACCGGACCACACGTAGCCGAACGATGTGGTTCTACAAGATACTGTTGTGTAACCACACCGCCAAAGAAGCGACGTGGGAGAGCGAGGAATTCCTTCGCTCAAAGTACCCGGATTTCATGGCGTCTCATCACGGGTAATCTCCTCGTACATCATCGTCTCTTCTTTTGTAATCTCGGGACGAGATTCTTTTAAGGAAGGAGGGATGTAAAAGCCCAAGAAAGTGACTTGCAAAAGTGTTCTTTTTATCACCTCACAACACCACAGTTCATTTTGTGGATAGCTCATGAACACTTACGAAGAGCAAGTAAACACCATCAAAAAGGGGTGATTAGAGGGGAAAGCCCTAATTTCAAAAAAGTAGGAGTCATACACATAAACATAAAAGGTTGAGATCACCCCTAGACCTTAAATAGTCTTGGGAAGGCTCAGCCCAAATTTCATACAAATCCAATACTTTTTGAGGCACTTTTGGAGACATTTGAAAAAGGGGCCAATTTAAATGCAAATTCAAATTGCAGCCACTTTCATCACTTGAATTCAAAAGTTGGCTTCATATTCAAACTCAGCATATTTTTCTGAGTTAGTCCACCAATTTTCGTCCCCATCAGAGTTCATCTTGTCGGGGGCTAAATTTGCATTAATTCAAAACTGAATTTGAATTTCAGTTGAAGTGTGCAGCAGATTTAGCCAAACCAGTTTCAAATTGAGGAAATAAAATTCAAACCATGACTTTGGGGCTAAGTCTCTCATTCAATTGTGAGTAGCTGGGATCTTTTCAGTAAAAATTTGGAAAAGAATTAGAGGGAGAGCTGGGGCCCACTAGTCAGTGACTCAGCTCCACCAAACCGACTCAACCCGGAGGAAATCGACCATGGCGACCCTCGGGCGCGTGCAGAGGCCGCCAGCTCGCTCGGGGCTTTCACCTCACGGTGGAAAATTTCGGCTCAAAGGCCAGCACACCGAGCTGCTCCACCCTTCCTTCTGTTCCCGAGCGAAAACGACCACGTTCCGAGCTATTCTCCAGACCCCGCGTGAGAACTCGTCGCCGTTTACTCTGATCACAGGTGACCGGCCGATCTCGGCTGCTTCACGCGATACCACCAGAGAAGAAAAGGTGCGCCCGCTTGTGAGGAAGCTGTAGGAGGAAACCTTTCACCGTTTCATGTGGGGTAGAACGAGAATTCTGAGTTTTCCCCCACGGTGCACCTTAGGGTTAGCAATCGGTCGTCGGCAAAATTCGTTGCACATAGGCAACCGCTGGTCGAGCTGCAGCTCACACACGCTCTAGACAACCGTGCGCGTCTTTCTGTGCAAGAATCCGCAGGAACAACCATCCCAAACCCTAGTTTCACCGATAACAGTCCAGCGGAAGAGAGGGTCGCCGGTGAGGTCAGGGTTGCCAGCCATTTAGGTGCCAACCAAGGTCATGCCGAGTTTCCCGAGGCTTCCCTGGACGTGGTGACGCGATTAGCGCATGAAGGGGGTGGTCAGGAGGACGGGAACACGTTGCCGATGTTGCACAGAGACATAGCGCTCGTCGCCGGCGAGCTACGGCGGTTAGCTGGCGGCGGCATGATGTCCAACGTGTTCAGCGTCCAAAGTTATGTGGGGGCGGCAAGTCTCACCGTCGCCGGCGAGCTAGGTCGCCGGGAATGCCGACCTCGCCGGAGCTCCGGCGGCTCGGGGCGGCGGCGTCGGGAGGTAGACGAAGGCGCCGGTCCCACGTGTCAGCCACTGAAGTGCGCGCGAGAGCACTGTTAGTTTAAGTTAAACGGGCGGGCCCCGCTGTCAGTCTCCGGTTGAGCGCGGGAGACGATTTTTCTGTAGGAAAATAATTCAGTGATCAGTCCAAACTTTAGAAATTCATAACTTTGGTTAGAAGTGTCCAAATTCAATGAACCGAATTTTGTTGGATTCATATCTTCGAATACTATCGAGAAAAACAAGTTTCAGCTCATTAAACTAAATAGTTTTCTAGAATTAATTCCCCAAAATTTTAACTGTTGGGAATTTTATCTGGAGAATTACAATATGAAAAAATCAGAAATTTAGCTGGGAGGTTCTTTGGAAAATCATTGAGTCACACAAAAAGTTTCAGACCCATCCAAGTTTATTTAGTTCCCCTAATGGTGTGACTAAGTGAACTGCCCTGAGAAAATAGAAAAATGTACAGAAACATTTTTCAGATTTTCTCAAATATTGTTTAGGGCATAACTTCATCTAGAATGCTTCAAATGACATGAAACCAATTCCACTAGAACCTTATCAAACTCCAGTTTCCAGAAAGTAATGGTTGGAGCCATGAAAAACCCTGGAAATCCTTAGAGTCTCTACTAATGACCAAATAGGCTTTTATTTGTGCAGAGCTCAAATGAACTTTGTTTCAAATGAAACATGGTCAAGACTCTGGTTAGGACCCTACCAAGCCACCATAAATGTTTCAGAACCAAAGGGGAGGGCTAGCTAGAGTTATGGTAATTACTTATTCAGTTCTAAACATTGCATTTAAATTGACATATAGTATATCGTTTACGTGTAGTCGCTGAAGGAGAGGAGACCCCGGAAGTGCTCGACTTCCTTCTTCCGGACGAAGCCTTAACATATGACCAGCAGCAACAAGGCAAGCCCCGGTTTGCATTAACTAATTTTACAAAGTTTTGCTTTATGTATAAGTAGTATGTGGTATGTATGTACATTAGGTGCAGGATGGATGAAACCCAAGTGCATAGCCAGATTATTTCCACAAGAGTGAGGGTAGAGTATAAGTACTCGAGTATTATAAGCTGTGCTTAATGTTCATAGAACTTCGGTACAAGTCGAGTAGTTGGAATCTACTCGCGAGTTTAGGTTTTGGGACACACAGGATTGGTTTGAGTGATGTGAGATCACTTTAGAAAGGAAATGAGACTAGGCAGGGGCTAGGGCGCAGCAAGAGGAAGTCTTGTGAGTGCGTCCCTGTCCGTGTCGATTGAGGACTGATCCGTGTGCGGCCCTGCTGAAAAAGTATTGAATGTAGCGAAGGCATATTGGATATATGGGCCCTGATAAACCGATGTAACCCATACCTCCGCGTGTCGAGGCATAACGCACTGATTTATAGGTGTAGGTTGAGGGCAGCAAGGTGGAAATCCGCTAACAGGCATAGAGAGATGCTCCGTGTAGGGAACCTCCTGTCCATTTGGGTGTGACCGGTTCGACGTTTGGGCTGTTTGGTGAAAGGTTGTCCCGTACGACACCGAGTGAGCGTGCTGTGCAGCTCCACGGGTGGGCGTTCGTGACGTGCTCTTCGGGTATCCCTGCAGGTGTATATCGAGTCGATTCGCCATCCCTCGCGAATGTATAATTGTGCTGATATGTATAATTGTATTGATACATGTGTGTCACCAAATATTGCTTACAAAATTTCAGATTCATAAACTGTTAAGTTGTGGCTAAAAGATGAAATAAGGATGAACTTGTAGGCGTGTGCATCTGCAGCAAATTACCATCCTATGTTCGTTGTGAACTGCATGTAGAGTTTCATGCATAGGTGAGTCGGTTAAGTCTTGTTGAGCCATCGTGCTCACTGTTGCTGCTATAAGTGTTTTTCAGATGAGGAGTATTCCACGGACTCGGGTTACGAGTCCACCGGCGAGGGCTACCCTCCGTCGGGGACCACGGCTGAGTGGGAGCCATACACGCCGCGCTGAGCTGAGGAGTGCAGCTAGTGTGGGTTGCCCATAGGGCTGGGCAACCAACTTTTGCTAGATAGATGGGCGTGAGTTGTATAAAGTTAGATTCCGCTGTTGTAATTTCAATACTTAGTTTATAACTGAAGTCTTATACTACTTTGTACATAGTCAGTTGTTTTCTATATAATACAATATCGTTCTTATGATGTGTGCTGTCAGGTGTCGCATCGTGCGGCACCACCCTCTAAGATCCTGGGAGAGCGGATTCCGGTCCACCACAAATGGGAGTCAAGAGGGACTTCCCTAGGAACTGCATGGCACAAGAGGGGGCCCGTGACGCGGCCCCACGGCCTCGTCGAGCCTGGATCACACTGAGGGGTGCTGCATTTCACAGCACCTGATAACGCACATCAAAGATACAAAGCGGAAGCAAAGTTTTATTACATAAACGAGTATATGAACATCTTTACAACAATATATGTTCAGTCTACACTCACAGGCGTAGACTACGCATCGAGTTCACGTTCAGCCCATGAACGTGTTCCCGCTAGCACACGCGCACACTAACTCGGCGGCGTGCATGACTCCCACTCGGCGGGATTCCCATCTGGGGTTCCGTCTCCTCCTTGGGAGTCCCTTCCTCATAAACCCCTGCAAAAGCTTCAAACACAAGCAGTGAGCATGATGGCTCAGAAAGACTGACCCGTCTCTCCTATACATGAAACTTCTACATGAAGGATTTAGGGTACATGAGGTAAATAATTTGCAAAGGACTCGCCTAATTATTTGAACCTTACTTTCAAGTTTTAGCAGCAGGTGGTGAAAAACCTTACTCTAAGGCACATGAGAGAGCCGCTATCAAACAAGAAACGCATTTCTCTCATGTACTTTGCCCAAAGTTGAAAAGAACTTTAATTAGTTCGAAACTACAACAAGATATTAACAAGCAAAGTATAACTTTAAAATCAGCAAACTTTTAACATGTATCTAGCCTGTTTTTTCTATGTCACGGTACAGTGAACAAGTGGTACTCAGTGACCGTGAGGGACGGCGATTATAATTGATTTACACCTGCAGGGTTACCCGAATAACCCATCATGTACGCCCGTACTCGATGTTGCCTACAGCAACCATCATGGACGTCGTACGCAACCACCTTTCACCCGTCAGCCAAATATTGAACCGGTCCTATCGTCCCGAGCAAGAGGTCTCTGCACGCGCATCTGCAGTGCCGCCAGCCAATTTACACCTCAAGCTCTCAATCTACCCTCTGAACGACAGGCAATGCCTCAATACCCAGCTACCCGGGTTACATCAGTTTCCCGGTTCCCATATAGCTGTTAGGTCTTCGGTACTGTTCTAGCTTGTTTAACAGCCCCGCACACGGCTCGGTCCTCAATTGACACAAGCGGAGCTATAGCACCCCGGCCCCAAAGTCCTGCTGCCCTTACTCTCCGCTCGGTCTCATTTTTCTTGCCATGTGTTTCATTTGCTACCTTAACACGAGTGATGTGTCTCTAGCCTATTCTCGTGAACAGTTCCAACTACTCGACTTGTACCGAATCCTACACTATCTTAGCATTGCAGTAGCTAACGAGGTTTTCAAACCTAATCCCAACCAAGGGTTTTCTTGGCTATGCATTTGGGTTTCAAACAAGACTCTAATGCAAGAAGTAAGTGGGTGCTCAAAGTAAGTTCTCAAAATAGTAAAAATTTGTAAAAAGGGTTAATGCAAACCAGAGCTTGCCTTGCTGCTCTTGGTCGTAGGCTAGCTGTTCCTCTGGAGTGATGAAGTCTAAGACTTCGGGTTCCTCCTTGTAACACCCCAAAACCAGCTAAAGAGGGGAATTTAAAAAAATTTGGAGGTAATGCATGTGATAAAGCAATTCAAATTCAAATCAAAACAGAAAAAGAAAAGTAAAAAGAAAAAGAAAAAGAAAACCAAAACCGGCCAGTGGGCCGAAACCCGCCAGCTGGCCCAAGACCCCGCGCCAGCCAGCCCAACCCACGCCCCCCTCTCTCCCTCTCTCTGACGTGCGGGGCTCGCCATCATCTTCTTCCCCCGCGCGCCCAACCGACCGCGGACTCTCTCCCGCGCCCGATCAAAACCAACCCCGGAACCCACGCTCCCAGCCCCAATTTCCGGTCTCGGACACCCAACGTGATCTCAACAGACCACCGCCTTCCCTCGTCTATTTAAATGCCGAAATCCGCCCCTTTTTCCTCCCCGATCGACCGTTTTTCTCTCCAGTGAGAACCGAAGCTTCTACAGACGATTTCCTTCGTTCCTTGCTCAAATTTCCTGATCTAACATGCTGATCACGTTCCACCGCCGCAGGGGAGTCCTGCAGGTGAAGGAAACAGCGTGTCTTGCGCCCCGACTGCCACTTTGACATGCACCGAAGACCATCGCCGTTGAAGCTCACCGCCGACCGACTTCCAGGGCCTCCGAGTGCAGGAAAACCCCTCGGTGAGCATCCCCTAACCCTCCGCAGCCGATCCGTGCAAAAAGATGCGAGTTCCAGCGTGTAGCGGCAAAAACCGAGGCTGCGCCGGCGAGATCGCCACCCCCGCCGCCGTGCGCGCGGGCTGGCTCCAGCCAGGGAGACGTGGCCCCTTGAGGGTCGTCTATTTTAAATCGCACGGTAGAAATAAAACCGACGCGTACCGTTTCGGCGATCTAATCTGAGCCGTCTGTTTTAAATCGGACGGTCCACGTCGGCCCCGCATTATAAAGGCCGGGATTCTTACGCGCTACCCCCTGGGGATCTCGGAAAACACGAGCTAGCCCCGGAAACTTCTGATCTAGCCCCTGGACCCTCAGAAATACGTGTAAATTCATTTAAAAATCAGTTTTAGCCCCTGGACTCAATAAAAATTAGGAAAACCCCTCTGTTATGTGTAGTTAGACCCCTGGAAATTTAGGAAATAGTAAATTAAACCCTGCAGTAGGGTGGATTTACCTTTTTGACCCTATAGGATATTAAATTCAGAAATTTGGATATGTGACTAGGATTTAAATTTAAAAGGTAAGGCAAACACCTGTGCAAATTCAAGTTTAAACTCTCTAGCACTTGGAAAACTTTAGAATGAGTTAAAAATAGATTTTAGGCTGAAATGAAATCTGCCTAAGTGTTGCTCATTTTTATTTTCTCTAGAGACACATTTTAGTCTAGTAAATAATTCTAAAAACTAGTAAAATAAATTTAAATTATTTCAGATCAGAGAGGAAGTTCAAAAATATATTATTGAACATTTTAGATCAGAACCTATTCTGTTTAGATGATATGTCTTACTATTTTAATAGTAAAGTTCACTTTTAGGCATAGAAAATAAATCTGAAAATATAGGAAAATATGTATGCATAATTAGAAAATGATAAATGAGGTCTCCAAACCCAAAAACCTCAATTTAGGATTTTCTAGAAGATCTGAAAACTTATTTGGAGTAGGGAAATACCTTTCATGCAAACTTTGTGGCTAAGAAGTGTATTAATTAAATATAAAGAATTTGCTCAAATTAGAAATTCATATATAGTGTGCAAATAGAAATCTGAATACAGAAGTTAGAAATAATATATATATATATATGTTTAAAAGTGCATGTAGGCCAAAAATCAACACATCTAGGGTAACCACAACACATAGAAATGTGAATGACTTCCATATGTATGTATGTGTGGTTTGCATGAAGTGAAAGTGTGGACTATGGCTTATGGATTGTTGTTTTCTTTTGCTATGTGTATTGGCATGAGTAGAACCTGCCCCAGAGCAAGTTTTCCCCTTCCAAGACCAAGACTTTCCAATCCCAGAGCAGCAGGAAGAAGGCAAGTGTCCTTGACCACTTTGATCCTATGCTAGGATGTGTAGATAGAATTATTTGCATTGTCAATTGAAATATGAAACCCATGCTAGAATGTTTCCCTAGAATTGCATTATCTTGTTTCCTTGTAGCTTGGGTTGGGATTTGTTTTATTATGTCATTCATTCATAACACTTATGCTTAGCCATTCTTAGAATGGGATAAGTGGGATATGAGGTCATCAACTTGTTTACCTTACTCTTGAATGAGACATTATGAGTTATGTAGAGGTAGGGATCGAGGCAAGTTGGATGATTTGGTTGGTGCTCGGTGCACGAGACTCGGGTTTCTGTTTAGTACTTGCCTTGATACTAAGGACCGGTTCATGGAGCAAGTAACCTGGCTTTACCGTGCCAACCACATGCTGAGATGGGGCAGCTTGGCCAATTAATTAGGTGTATCCCAGGCGTAGTATGGGTGTTTTGGATGGTGCGGGGAATAGGTGTCAGCTGGACTACCATATGAATCGCAAGGCTCAAGAGGGGGCCACTGCAGCGGGGTTGGAGCCTCTTGTATGCTGTTAGGGGTGAAACCTCGGTGGGCCCACGCTCATCGGGAATCACTTTGTAAAGGCTTCGTAGTGATCTCCTGGCTACACACCTGGGAAGTGTGAATGTGGTTCGCGGCCACTGGCATAATGGAGGTTCTTTTAGTCTACCCGGCAACGGGGGATGAAATCACTACATGTGGGTACAGTGGTGCAAACTCTGCAGAGTCAAAACTGTCATGACAGCCATGCTCACAGTCAAGAGCGGCTTGGACTTATTCATGATTAGAGGATGATGGATTGGGAAGTTGAGGATGTTAAGCGGGAAGCTTAACATTTGAGTTGAGACTATGTGTACTTGATATTGATGATGGGTTGAGGGATTGGGACCATTTCACCTATGTAGTAATGTAGGTGCTTAATAAGCTAAGGTGATAGGTATTAATTGCGTAGTGCTTTAACCATGAGTTCAACCTCTCCTTGCTCTAGCCATGCACGACATAACTTTCCCACACTTGCTGAGTACCCACGGTACTCAAACTTGCTTTTCTGTTGGTTTATATTGCTTCTCAGGTCAGGAGAATGATGTGGTGTTTTATGACCAAGACTTTGGTCCCGAGGAAGGATTCTAGGTTCACGGAGTCCCCCGGGCAACGCCTGTGACGGAGCCCACAAGATTTATATTCCGCTGCTGTTTTATTTACCTATTATGAACTTATTATTGTCCATCGAGACGTATGCTATGTAAGACTTATTTATATTCGACACCTGGCTTGTAATATGATGATGCTTCACTATTTGTCGGCACATGTATGAGAAAATGATCCTGGCATACATGTGATATTCACTCGGTTGTTCTTCGGAGAAACCGGGTGTGACAGAAGTGGTATCAGAGCCAGGTTGCCCGTAGGAACGTGGACCTAGGTAGAAATGGACGTATTTAAGGACCCTATTCTCTTAAAAACTATTTTACAAAGGTGTGGGTTGAAAGTGTTATTTAATAGGGTCACTTTATTTGTTCATCTTGCCCCAACTTTTATTCAGAATACAATTTTTATTTAAATTCTTATCTAACTTAATTTTAAATGCTTTATGTTTTAGATGGTTCGCATGATCCGCACCGCCCGCAAGTCCACCGGAGGGAGAGTTCCTGTAGTTGCCCTTGCCCTAAGAGAGGAGAAACGACCGGTGACGTACCACTCCTACGGGTTGACAGTAGGAGGCTTGTTGCGCCTCTTCGGCGTATGCTCCACGCCGCCGGCAATGTGGGCAAGCTGATCATACACTACAGCTCCACCAGAACCATCCGTGAGAAGCGGGAAGAATGGAGTTCAGAGATGACGATTATCCATGAAAATCAGCTGCTCAAGATCCACCGCTCTCTAGCTTGTCGTGCGACACAGGTCAATGCTGAGAAGGATGTCACCTGGGAGGCCATCACCTGCCAGAGTTACATCAACCGTCGCCACCTGGACAGGACTGAGTACATGTATGTCCTCCAGCATTAGAGTGGCACCGCGGAGTACAAGTACCCGCCAGTGCAGCAGGGGACTTCCCATGAGCACATGGACTTGTGCTTGGAGGATGCTGCTATGCTCAGCACTCGACTGCAGGAGTGCCAGTAGGAGCTTTAGGATGTTCGTGACACCCTGAAGGAGACTGAGGCATTGCTTCGCGCCAGCCTGAGGGCGGGAGAAAGAGGAGATGGGAATGAACTGTGTGTCACCGTGAATGACACATGGACTCCTGACTCTCTAGACCGCCGGGCGAGCAAGCGTCGCCGCACTTCTCCACCAGCAGCTTCCCCACCCAAAGCGGAATCAGAGGGCAGCCGCAATAATGAGGAACACCCCGAAGATCCAGCTCAGTGATACGAGTCGTTTAGAGTCCTATCCCTTATTTCAGCAGGTTATCGAGTAGTCGAGTCAATATCTTAGTTATTTGTGTGTTAATGTTGGTGTGTGACGTGAGTTGTGGAAGCCATGGGCATTTGTCCACAACCTCGTCTTTAGGTTGCTTTGCTTTGATGTGTGAGCCACTATTAATTAAGAGTGCATTTATTTTCGCGTGAGATGTGACTCCCAAAAATCTACGTGAAACCCTCAGAAAATGTTAAATATATTAAGGCCTCAAAAGTTTAAGTTTAAACAAGCAATTTGGGAAGTTAATACGTAGTGCCTTAAGTTAACATTTGGTTGATCATGATAGATGGCTGGAAGAGGAAAGGGTCGTGGTGCCAACCCCAACAACAACAACGATGAGGCCGGCAACCCTCATCTTTCTGGAGGACAAGACAGGGGTGGTCGCCGTGAAGGAGCTGATCCTATCCACCAAATGCTTGAAAATCAGAATCAGCTCTTCCAGAGTCTAACTCAAGTGGTGGCCAACTAGCACCAAGCTCCACCCCCACAAGCTGCACCACGCCAACCAATGTTGAGTGAGTTTCTAGGGACTCAACTCCAAAGTTTGCAAGTGCTGCTGAACCTCTGGAGGCAGATGACTGGCTAAAGACCATTGAGAGCAAGATGAGGATCATACAATGCCAAGGGTATGATAGGGTGCTGTTTCCCTCTCACCAATTGCATGGACCCGCTGCTGATTGGTGGACCGCTTACGTGGCAGCCCATCATGACCCCGAGAACATCACTTGGGAAGAGTTCAAGCGCAGTTTCCGCAACCGTTACATACCAAGGGGTGAACTCAGAAACAAGAGAAATGAGTTCTTGGGACTGCAGCAGGGAATACCTCACTAAGTTCACCCAACTATCCTGTTATGCACCACGGGACATCGAAACTGATGAGCAAAAACAGGACTGTTTTGTGGAAGGACTTACTATGGAAATGCAATGTGCAATGTCCTCCAACGAGTATGAAAGCTTCCAAAAGATGGTAGACAGAGCATTTGTCGTGGAGATGAAGCTGAAGGCCTTGGAGAATGAAAACAAGAGGAAGGCGGGATGGTCACACCAAGCCTCAGGTAGCAACACACGCCCACGTCTGATGCAGCAACCCGCAGGGCAGACGAGCCGGGCTGTGGTACCCTACTCAGCATCTCGAGGGTACAACCCGAATTTCAGGCCTCCGTCAGCACCAGCACCACCACAGCGTCAGTTTGTACAGCAGCCTCGCCCCACATATCAACCTCGACCAGCAGGACAAGGACCACCGAACCAGCCCCAAGACAACAAGGGCCAGGCACCTAAGGTTGGGGTGCAATGCTTCAACTGTGCTGAAGTGGGGCACTACGCCCATAAGTTCCCAAAGAAGAAGCCCATGCAGCCACAACAGCAGAATGTGATGCGAGGACGGGTGAACCACGTGACCATGGAGGAAGCGCAAGAGGCACCTGATGTGGTAATTGGTAAGTTTCCTGCCAACTTACACATTGCAACCCTGTTGTTCGATTCTGGTGCCACCCACTCGTTCATTGCTCAAGGGTTTGTTAACAAGCATGATCTAGCAACAACACAAATGAACCATATGCTAGCAATAAACTCTCCAGGGGGAGAAATAAGGATAAGACAAGTGTGTCCCAAGGTGAATCTAGACATTAATGGGGTAGTATTTACTGCAAACCTCATAGTGATAGACTCACAAGTGATAGATATTATTTTGGGTATGGATTGGTTGACCAAACATAAGGGAATCATCCATTGTTCGACAAGAACGGTGGAACTAACTCACCCTAGTGGCACAAGAGTGAAGTTCATAACTGTACAAAACCCTAGGAGGGACCTTAAACTCAATCAAGTTGAGGTGGAAGTGGAAGAGATCAGGATTATCAGGGAATATCCAGACGTTTTACCGGAGGAGTTGCCAGGTATGCCTCCCGATCGTGAAGTGGAATTCGCGATTGAGCTAGTGCCTGGAACAGCTCCAATATACAAGAGGCCTTATCGGATGGACTCCAAACAGATGGAAGAACTCAAGGAGCATATAAGAGAATTGACGGAGAAGGGGTATATTCGTCCTAGTTCCTCACCATGGGGAGCTCCAGTAATATTTGTGCCCAAGAAGGACGGGACCCAAAGGTTATGCGTAGACTACCGTCCGTTGAACGAAGTAACCATCAAGAACAAGTACCCATTACCCCGCATTGAAGATTTATTTGATCAGTTGAGGGGAGCTTGTGTGTTCTCAAAAATTGATCTCAGGTCGGGTTACCACCAACTTAAGATAAGGCAAACCGACATTCCAAATGTAAGGGCCTCAGTTTTGACACACATTTGCAGTGTTCATCACCACACCACACACCTCATTTGAGGAAGGATGATGAACACAAATGAAGAGCAAGTAACAATTATCAACATGCTCATTAGAGAACAAACTCACACATTGCAAAAGTGGTATTTCCCACATGTGATATAGGTGGGCTGGACATATGAAAACTCCTACACTTTGCTAAGGATGTCCATGCCAAGTTTCACCCAAATTCAAAACCTTTTTGAGGTCAGTTTGGGTATAGTTAGGAAGAGGGCATTTTGAAACCATATTCAAATTCAAACTGTTTTTATCCCATGAATTTAAAAGTGGAAGGCATATTCTTACTCAGCACATTTTTGTGAGCTCACACACCAATTTTCACTCCATTTGGAGTTGATCTTGACATGAGCTAACATGGAGAAATTCAAACTTTATTTGAATTTCAAACTGAACTTGTGCTGAAATTCATTCAAACCAAACCTCATTTGAACTTTGATCAATTCAAATGGCTCTTGGGTGAATAATTTGAATTGCCAAGGGTAGTATGGGGTTCACTGTTTACAACAGAGATTAGGAGTAAATTTCAGAGGTTAAAACTGGAGGTGGGACCCACATGTCAGCCACTGCTCAGATCAAACCGACTGAGACTTTTTCACTCGGGTCGCCGAGCCGCAGCGGTGATTGCCACCGAGGGCAGCCGCCGCGCCAGCAGCTGCTTGCCCACGCGCGGGCGTGAGGCGGTGCAGAGCCTTCTTAAGGCGCCTGCCCCCCCCCCCCCCTCCTCGGCCGAGGCACCGCCATTCTTCCCCGCAAGAACTCAGTGCCGGCCGAAAACTTCCGCAGCTCGGACTTGATCGCAGCTCCCTCCGTCCACTCCAGAGCCGCAGCAAGGTACTAGAAACCTTCCTCCGTCCTCCCCGTTGCTAGAATTCGGTTGAAACCGATTGATATCGGCTGTGCCGAAAGATCAAATTCGGGACTTGGAACCGCCGCACCTCGGGCTCTCGTGGACAGCCCAACCAGGGCGTTGTCACGCCCAAGCCAAGGCACCCTTGGACGCGCGGGTGACCAGTGCTGCTCATCCCCGAGCCACAGCTCGAGTGGTTGCTCACCGGCGGCAAATTTCCACTTTTCCCCTTTCTGTGTGCAGAACGACCTTCGGGTACGATTCTGTTTAATTCGTGCAATAGAAAGGATTAGAGGGCCTCAAGCCGCTCTCACACGATCTAGACACGGTAACGCACAAGTTGCCTTCACAACTCTGGGCCGGAGAACCTCTGTGCCCGGCGTAATTTGAGGTCTACTAATGGCGGAATGAACAGGCGGCATCGGGCGCACGGTGAGGACCTATTTAGGGCCTTCCCCGAGCTGCCTCGAGCTCATGTCGACCTTCTCTGAGGTCCACTGATGCTCCCCGACCGATTTCCCAAGTAGCTGAGGTGCTAGAGGGGTCAGCCGACATGATCGAAGTTGTTCCGAGGTGGCGGCTCGTCGCCGACCATGCTCCGGTCATTGTCATGAGCAGCTGACCCTAGAATCCTGTTCCCCGAGTAAAAGTAGGCAGGGGCGGCCAGAATCGAGAAGTTTGGATCTGTACAGCAGCCGGCGGCGAGCTCTCCGGCGAGATCCCTCGGCGGCGGGGCGCGGGTGTCGCGAGGTTGAAGAAGGGGGTGGACCCCAGCTGTCAGCGGGAGATATTTTGAATCGGGATCCGGCTGCGGCCGGGATCGGGTGTGCTGGCGCGTAAAATCATTGTGGGCCGCGGTGTGCTGTCGCCTCGGCGTGCGATGCGTATCCCCTGGGCCCACGCGCGAGTTTAAACTTTTCCCCGATTTTCAGATTTCCTTCAAACTTCAAATCCTCATAACTTTGGCTAGAAAGCTCCAAATTGAGTGAACCAAATTTTGCTGGATTCAGCTCTCTGAGTACTTTCCAGAAAATCAAGTTTCACTTCATGAAATTCCTTATTTCTCCAGAATTAATTCCTCAAAATTTAAACTGTAGGAATTTTAACTGGAGAATCCTTTGGAGGAAAATCCCGAAATTTTGTCGAGATGTTCATCAAAATATCCTTGAACTACCATAAAAATTTCAGATCCATTTGAGCTCATTTAATCCACCTAATGGTGTGATTAGTGAAACTGTTCCAGAGAAAACAGAAAATGTTCAGAAACATTTTCAGAATTTTCTCTGAAATTGTTTGGCTCATATCTTTAGTTAGGAACCCCCAAATTAAGTGAGACCAAATCCATTAGAACCCTCTGAAAATCTAGTTTTCAGAAAGTCATTATTTGTTTCATGAAAATTCTTAGAACACCCTAAAAGCCTTTAATTAAAGTCAAGGACATAATTAATTGTGGAGGGCTCAATTGAGCTTTGCTGCAACTAAAACTTGACCAAGTCTCTGTTTAGGTTGTAACCAAGCCACAGTAAAAGTTTCACAGTCATTAGGTCTGTCTAGCAAGGGTTATAGACTTCACAACTTCAAAGTTAATACAAATGCATTTAAATTGATACATATGTTTCTTATATCATGTAGTCGCTAAGGTCGAGGAGGAACCCGAAGTCCTAGACTTCGTTACTCCGGAGGAACAGCTAGCCTACGACCAAGAGCAGCAAGGCAAGCTCCGGTTTGCATTAACCTTTTTACAAATGTTTATTGTTTTGAGCACATCTTTGAATATTGTTCTTTGCATTAGAGTCTTGATTGGAAACCCAATTGCATAGCCAAGAAAACCATGGGTTGGGTTTAGGATTGGAAAACCTCGTTAGCCACTGCATTGCTAAGATAGAGTAGGATTCGGTACAAGTCGAGTAGTTGGAACTACTCGCGAGCATAGGCTAGAGGCACTCGACTCAGGTAGTGTTAGCACATGAAACACATGGCAAGAAAATGAGACCAAGCGGAGAGTAAGGGCAGCAGGACTTTGGGGCCTGTGTGCTGTAGCTCCGCTTGTGTCGATTGAGGACCGAGCCGTGTGCGGGTCTGTTGAACAAGCTAGAACAGTACCGAAGACCTACCGGCGGCTATATGGGAACCGGGAAACTGATGTAACTCGGGTAGCTGGGTGTTGAGGCATAGCTGGTCGTTCAGAGGGTAGGTTGAGAGCTCGAGGTGTAAATCGGCTGGCGGCACTGAGATGCGCGTGCAGAGACCTCTTGCTCGGGACGATTGGACCGGTTCAACATTTGGCTAATGGGTGAAAGGTAGTCGCGTACGGCGTCCGTGATGGTTGTTGTAGGCAACATCGAGTACGGGCGTACGTGACGGGTTGTTCGGGTAACCCTGCAGGTGTAAATCGATTATAATCGCCGTCCCTCGCGGTCAGTGAGTACCACTTGTTCACTGTACCGTGACGTAGAAAGAACAGGCTATTCACATGTTAAAATGTTGCTGATTGAAAGCTGGACATTGATTGTTAATGATATGCTGTAGCTTAGAGCTAACTAAAGTTCTTTTCAACCTTGGGCAAAGTACATGAGATAAATGCGTTTCTTGTTTGATTGCGGCTCTCTCATGTGCCTTAGCGTAAGGTTCTCCACAACCTGCTGCTAAAACTTGAAAGTAAGGTTCTACTAATTAGGCGAGTCCTTGCAACTGATTTTTACCTCATGTAACCCAATACCCTCATGTAGAAGTTCCATGTTTAGGTGAGACGGGTCAGACTTGCTGAGCTTTCGTGCTCACTGCTTGTGTTTGAAGCTTTTGCAGGGTTCTATGAGGAAGGGACTCCCGAAGAGGAGACGGAACCCCAGGAGGGGAACCCCGTCGAGTGGGAGTCGTGCACACCGCAGAGTTAGTGTGCGTGTGTGCTAGCAAGGACACGTTCGAGGGCTGAACGTGCACTTGATGCTTAGTCTACGCCCGCGAGTGTAGACTGAACTTATTTTGATGTAAACATGTTCATAAAACTTGTTTATGTAATAAAATTTCCGCTTCCACTTTGTACCTTTGACGTGTGTTATATGGTGCTGTGCAACGCAGCACCCCTCAGCGTGATCCTGGCTCGACAGGACCAATGGGGTCGTGTCAGCGTGGTATCAGAGCTCGCTTGAGGTTTAACACAGTACAAAGGTCATCTTTTTCAAAAATCCACTGAGGAACGAGTTAGTAGCCCGTATAAGGATGTTATTAGCATATAGACAGTGGCATATTAACCTATTTGTTATGTCAGAAAATCGTGTATCTCGGGACGTTTATGTCTTGGGGGGTACACGTAAGCGCTGTCCACCAGTGCGCACAAGCTGAAGGGTGGAGCCCCACGGGTGGCAGGTAACCCGACCCGCTTTGATATCCTCTACGACTCTTCATGTCGTTTGGGGTATTCGAGCAACGTCTGTCCCTGGCGTGCATGGTGCAACATGGGAGACTTCGTCACGTGGTCTGAAACATGAATACGTAACTCAAGGCGTGGTTGGCTTGAGAACATCCGGGCAAGTGATGACGGCCGGGTGTACGAACTGTATGGATTCCGGGCTCTGTGTGCAGCCGAGTCTGATGATTGTTTGAGTTTCTGCAGGTAGCCTGACAACGAAACGGTAGACGTGTAGCATCCGTGTGCGACTGACGTTTAGTGCCACTGAAATAACGAAGCCGGCTAAGTCCGGTATAGGTTTTTCATTTGTGAGGACGTAGTACCGACATAATCTGGTGACGCATCGACGTCGCACCCAACTAAATAAACAACTTCATTGCAAAAACTGGAAGGTTTTGATCCAAAGTAGTAAAACTTGATGTAACTCCTTTCCTTGAACAGGATATTCAAAGTTAACAAGTTTTCAACTTATAGGTTGTTAAGGACAGGGCACTCTGTTTTCAGCTGAATCAAGGCTGGAGTTAATCAGAGGTTAAAGGTTGAGTTCTTTCGAGGTTGGGGTCGTATGATACATTTCTGGAAAGCTTTGGAAGAGCTTTACAACTTTTCTGTTGAGTTCCAGAGGTGTTTCATCCCTTAACCACTCGAAAAATGCAGTAAAGTTGAAACTGTCCAGAAAACAGGACAGAATAAAGACTCTCTGTAAATTGAGCATAACTTCCTGCATAAAAATCCAAAAATAGAAAATGAGGTAGTTCTGGAAAGCTTCTGAGGTGGGTTACAACTTTGTAACAGAAAGTTTTGTCAGATTAGGAACTGAATTAACTGGGATTCTTGGATCAATTCAGTACCTAAAGCAGGGAGGTGTTGTCCAATTGATTCCAGAAATTCTGTTAAATTTGACATCTCATAACTTTTGAACCAGGACAGATATTAGGCCAAGCAAACACTTTCTGGAAAGCTATTGAAGTTAGCTTTAACTTTGATGTTGAGATCCAGAATTGGTTTTGCTTTTAAACTGGCCTAAATCAGGTTGAAATGGAGACTGGTCAGGGCTGTCATGGGAACAGCAGATCAGCAGTCAAATTTGTTTAAAAATTTGAACTATGTTTCCAAGTTTTATGGGTTCAATGACATGTTTTATGTTATAACTCAGGGGTTTACTGTTTAAATAAATATTTGACAATTCTCAAATATATTTTTACAGATGACAGCAGATAAGCAATTAGAGAACGGGTGGGTGATGTCCCACTGTTCTCACCATAGCGGCTACCCAGAAGCATTGCGGCAAATGCTCCAATATTTCGGGTACAACCAGATGCCGCAATACTTCGCCAAGGAAGGAGGCGAAGAGGGGAACAAGACGTGGACGATCCATGTCGAGGTCCCTGCAGGACCTACGCCACCCGGTTGGGTGCCATTCACCGTCACGGTGAGAGGAAGACAACCGGAGTGGATGTGGCAAGTGGCAGCCCGCGACACTATGTCACGTTTCTGCCAACTGCACGTGCAGGCTATGGAGGGCACTCCATACGCACTCGTTCCGGTGGAGGGACGAGCCCAGCATGTGTGGGAAGAGAGGTACCTGGAAGCAACGGACCCGAGTTGCCCAAGGTACAACCCCGCGGAGGCAAATCTCAGCCTCCAGATGAGGGCGGGAAACGCCGTGATGGACAGCCAAGCTGTTCATACGGAGCATCTCGGCACAAATCTCAAGGAGAGCACAAGCCGTGGAGATCATTTCGAGAGTGCTCACAGCGCACTCCGCAATGTGCTCCTTCCGACGATCAAGCGACTGAATGAACAACACAATCAGTTGCGTCGTCTGAAGAAGGCAAGGAAGAAGAGCCGTGTGGACATCGCGGCGTTGCAAGAGCTGGTGCAGACCCTAACCCATCAGAATGAGGACCTTGCTCAAGAGTGGGACGAAGCTATTGAGGAAGGACAAGGCTGGGAAGAGGACTACAACCAAGCTATGGACGAGGTGCATGCTTTGCAGGACCTCGTGCCCCCGGTGTTAGGCGTACCGGTAGTCTTGGGTCTTCCAGCAATGGGAGAACCCGGGATGGGAGAAGAGGTGGTAGACCCAGAGCCACCAGCAGAGGTACCGGAGGAGGACGACCCACAGGAGGTCGAGTTCTACTCCGAGTAGGGGGTTACGGTTGCCAAGTAGGGCAGCCAGGGGAGCGTAACCCAACTTTTGTAATCGGTGACATGTCGTGTAGACAGTAGCGTATGTATAGGTAGTGACGACATGAGCACGACTTCTCGGAGATCCGAGAATAATGTATCTTGTATAAAGTTTATGCTTTATCAATATATGTGAACGTTGTGCAAATTAATCATGTGTCACTTCAATACCTACTGTTGCTTATGGAATTTTAAGTAAGACATGTGCTAATCGCTGCTGTTTTGAATTTCAGAATGACGCGTACTCGTGCCAACCCGGACGTTGGGGGTACCAGTCAAGGGGGAGAGACCTCCCAACCACCTCCCGAGGACTCCTCGGGACAACAACAGCAACAGCAGCAACAGCAACAGAAAACACCGCCACCGCCACTGCCGACGGTTACATTGGCCGACATTGTCGCGGCAATGGCGGGTTCACATCAGCAGCACACGGAGCTGCTGCAAACTTTAATTGCGAATACGTCTCGCCCAGAGAGACGTCAGGACCGTGAGGAGCGTCAACAGAGCTCCTACTCCGACTTCCTGGCAACTCATCCCCCTGTATTCTCAAGGGCGGATGAACCACTTGACGCGGACAACTGGCTCCGCGCCATAGAAATGAAGTTCGGGCTGCTCCAAATCAGCGAGCAGCGCAAGACTCAGTTCGCGGTCCAGCAGCTCCAAGGATCCGCGAGCGCGTGGTGGGCCAACTTCTGTGCTTCACAGCCCACCGACCGAGTGATGACCTGGGCGGAATTCCGGACGGCCTTCACGGCCTATCATATACCGCCAGGTCTGATGAAGAGGAAGACGCAGGAGTTCCTACACCTGCAACAAGGGAGCCGGAACGCGCTGGAATACTCCAGGGCGTTTAACGATCTCGCGCTATATGCGTCGTATCATGCTGATACCGACGAGAAGCGGCGGGACCATTTTTACCAGGGGCTTAACCCGCTCCTGAAGGACAAGTTGGCGATGTTCAATCGCGGCAGCCTCAACGACATCATCCATGCTGCGATTGTTCAGGAGGACTCCGGTAAGGAGATGGCGGCGGCAGAGCGAAAGCGAAGCGCGCCGCAGAGCAGCGGAGAAGGAGGCGGTCCTTCTCAGAAGTTTCGGATGGTGAATCGCCCACCATCAGGTCCACGCTGGCAGCCACCACAGCGGTCGATGCCGTTCCTCAGTCGGCTGTATTCTTCACCGGCATTCCGGCCGGCACTGCCAGTACCACCGCAACAACAACAGCAGCAGCGGGCGATGCTGCGTGCGTTTGCACCTCCAAAACGCATGCCGGGCTTTCGTCCACCGAGCACTCCACCAGCTGCGGCCACATGTTACAAGTGTGGTCGTCCAGGACACTTCGCGAGCAGTTGCCCGGAGAGGCAAGGCGGCGGGGTGGCACCACAGTTTCCGGGGAGGAGTCAACCCCGGAACCCTACTAATGCGCGGCGGGTAAACCCTAGGCCCGGCACCGTCCACCAGCTTGCCATTGAGGACGTGCCGGAGGGCGAGCCAATCCTTGCGGGTATGTTCCAACTCCACCAGCATCCCGCTATAGTACTATTTGATTCAGGCGCCACGCATAGCTTCATTAGCCAAGCTTTCATTGATAAGTATAGCTTGCAAATACTACCCACCGATAGTCCTTATGTGATCTGTTCACCGGGTGGGAAGATTTCAGCAAGCATGATGGTCCCAAAAGCGCCATTGTGCTTAGAGGGTAGAGTTTACCCTACGTCTCTCATAATTTTAGAGGGACAAAAGGTCGATGTCATCTTAGGGATGTCGTGGTTAACCCGCCACGGCGCTGTTTTAGACACCCTCCTCCGAGTCGTGCACTTGAACTCCGAAGTGCACGAGTCTCACTCATTATTTCTGGACAGTCCAGAAATAAAACTTCCAAGTGTCTATCAAGCCACAACCATCAGATTGGAAGATATTCCGGTGGTCCGAGAGTTCCCTGATGTATTCCCGGACGATTTGCCAGGGATGCCACCCGATAGAGAGGTGGAGTTCAAGATTGAACTTGCACCGGGAACCATGCCAATATCCCGAAGGCCATACAAGATGGCGCCAAAGGAGTTGGCTGAACTGAAGACTCAGCTCACGGACCTTCTGGAAAAGGGTTTTATTAGGCCGAGCTCCTCGCCATGGGGCTGTTCGGCATTATTTGTCAAGAAAAAGGATGAGACGTTGCGGCTTTGCGTGGACTATCGTCCATTAAATGCCGTGACCATCAAGAACAAGTACCCGTTGCCACGGATCGACATGTTGTTTGATCAGTTGGTCGAAGGAAAGATCTTTTCCAAAATGGATTTAAGATCCGGGTACCATCAGATTAAGATAAGGGCTGAGGACATTCCGAAGACGGCTTTCTCGACGAGGTACGGACTTTATGAGTACCTGGTCATGTCCTTCAGCCTCACCAATGCTCCAGCTCACTTCATGTACTTGATGAACTCGGTATTCATGCCGGAGCTGGACAAGTTTGTCGTGGTCTTCATCGACGACATCCTGGTATATTCCAAGTCGGAGGAAGATCACAATAAACATCTGCGTATAGTCTTGCAACGGCTGCGGGATCACAAGTTATACGCAAAATTCAGCAAATGCGAGTTTTTGATATCGCAAGTGCCCTTCCTAGGGCATATCATCTCAGCGGAAGGTATCACTGTGGACCCGAGCAAGATCACTCAAGTGCTGAATTGGAAATCCCCCAGAACTGTTCACGAGGTACGGAGTTTCCTCGGACTCGCGGGATATTATCGGAGGTTCATCCCGAACTTCTCGAAGATTGCCAAGCCAATGACGGAGCTGCTGAAGAAGGGTACCAAATATGTTTGGAGTCCAGCATGTGAAGCAGCATTCAAGGCTTTAGTCAAGCACCTAACATCAGCACCGGTTTTGGCGCAGCCAGACACAACAAAACCGTTCGATGTGTACTGCGATGCATCCGGCATTGGGCTCGGGTGTGTGCTGATGCAAGACCGAAGAGTGGTCGCGTATGGATCACGGCAGCTTAGAAACCATGAGCAAAATTATCCAACTCACGACTTGGAGCTCGCTGCCGTGGTACTTGCGCTGAAGATGTGGAGGCACTACCTACTCGGTAACCTCGTACATTTATATACCGACCACAAAAGCCTCAAGTACATATTCACTCAGAAGGAGCTGAACATGAGGCAATGAAGATGGTTAGAACTGATAAAGGATTACGAAATAGAGATCCATTATCATCCGGGCAGAGCAAACGTAGTGGCAGATGCGCTGAGCCGCAAGTCACACGTCAATAATCTGACCATCACACCGTTGGAAGAGAGCGAACCACCACTCCATGTGATTCCACACGGAGCTCTCTACAACCTAGCTTTGATCCCCACCACCCGTGAAGAGATAGCGGCAGCCCAGAAGAATGACAAGGGCATGTCACATTTGCGGAGACGTGTAGACAGTGGGGAGTTGAAATGTTTCCGGAAGGATGGAGACGGCGTTCTGTGGTTCAAGGACCGGGTCGTCGTACCCCGTAAACCGGAATTACGGAAGAAAATCTTTGATGAGGCTCACTTATCAAAGTTTTCTATTAACCCCGGCAGCAACAAAATGTATCAAGAACTCAGAAGAAAGTTTTGGTGGACACGGATGAAGCGCGAGGTTGCAAAATACGTGTCCGAGTGTGATACATGTCAAAGGGTGAAGGCAGATCATATGCGGAAACCGGGACTGCTGCAACCACTGGGCATTCCTGCCTGGAAGTGGGAGGACGTGAGCATGGATTTCGTCGTCGGTTTACCCACCACCTTACAGAAACATGATTCGGTGTGGGTGATCATCGATCGGCTCACCAAAGTTGCCCAGTTCATCCCGGTCAACACCAACTACAACGCCAAGAAGTACGCTGAACTGTACATCTCACGGATTCTATGCTTATACGGCGTATCCCGTACCATCATATCGGACCGAGGCACTTTATTTGTGTCCCGTTTTTGGGAGCAGCTACACGCTGCCTTGGGGACGAAGCTGATCCGTAGTTCAGCCTACCACCCGCAGACGGATGGACAAACCGAGCGGGTAAATCAAATCCTAGAAGACATGCTACGAGCTTGCGCTATCAACCACGGCAAAAATTGGGATGATCACTTGCCGTTAGCTGAGTTCTCGTACAACAATGGGTACCAAGCCAGCATCAAGATGGCGCCCTACGAGGCGCTATACGGAAGAAAATGCCGCACACCATTGAACTGGTGTGAGTCTGGCGAAAGGGTTACCTTCGGGATTGACCTTGTCAACAACGCGGAAGAAAAGGTTCGACTAATTCAAGCGAACCTAAAAGCCGCTCAATCCCGTCAGAAACAGTATGCGGACCGGAGAAGGCGCCCATTACAATTCGAAGTTGGAGATCACGTATATCTACGGGTGTCTCCAATGAAAGGCGTAAACAGATTTGGGGTGAGAGGAAAGTTGGCACCCCGATTCATCGGTCCATTTCAGATTACCGAGAGATGTGGATCAGTGGCATACCGGCTGAAATTACCAGAAGCACTTTCCGGTGTGCACGACGTCTTTCACATTTCCCAGCTAAGGAAGTGTCTCAAGCTACCATCTACCGTTCAGCTGGAAGACATTGAAGAACTGCAACCGGATCTCACCTATCGGGAGGAACCGGTGCAGATTATTGATGAAAAGGCCCGAACCACACGCAACTGTACGTTGTGGTTCTACAAGGTTCTATGGAGTAATCACTCCATGGACGAAGCGACATGGGAGAGCGAAGCATTTCTTCGCACTAACTACCCTGACTTTTTCACGTCGCATATCCGGTAATTTTCCACCATCCTCTCTCTCATTTTCGCCTTATAATCTCGGGACGAGATTCTTTTAAGGGGGGAGGGATGTAAGGGCCTCAGTTTTGACACACATTTGCAGTGTTCATCACCACACCACACACCTCATTTGAGGAAGGATGATGAACACAAATGAAGAGCAAGTAACAATTATCAACATGCTCATTAGAGAACAAACTCACACATTGCAAAAGTGGTATTTCCCACATGTGATATAGGTGGGCTGGACATATGAAAACTCCTACACTTTGCTAAGGATGTCCATGCCAAGTTTCACCCAAATTCAAAACCTTTTTGAGGTCAGTTTGGGTATAGTTAGGAAGAGGGCAGTTTGAAACCATATTCAAATTCAAACTGTTTTTATCCCATGAATTTAAAAGTGGAAGGCATATTCTTACTCAGCACATTTTTGTGAGCTCACACACCAATTTTCACTCCATTTGGAGTTGATCTTGACATGAGCTAAGGGGGAGAAATTCAAACTTTATTTGAATTTCAAACTGAACTTGTGCTGAAATTCATTCAAACCAAACCTCATTTGAACTTTGATCAATTCAAATGGCTCTTGGGTGAATAATTTGAATTGCCAAGGGTAGTATGGGGTTCACTGTTTACAACAGTGATTAGGAGTAAATTTCAGAGGTTAAAACTGGAGGTGGGACCCACATGTCAGCCACTGCTCAGATCAAACCGACTGAGACTTTTTCACTCGGGTTGCCGAGCCGCAGCGGTGATCGCCACCGAGGGCAGCCGCCGCGCCAGCAGCTGCTTGCCCACGCGCGGGCGTGAGGCGGCGCAGAGCCTTCTTAAGGCGCCTGCCCCCCCCCCTCCTCGGCCGAGGCACCGCCGTTCTTCCCCGCAAGAACTCAGCGCCGGCCGAAAATTTCCGCAGCTCAGACTTGATCAGAGAACGCCGATCGCAGCTCCCTCCGTCCACTCCAGAGCCCCAGCAAGGTACTAGAAACCTTCCTCCGTCCTCCCCGTTGCTAGAATTCAGTTGAAACCGATTGATATCGGCTGTGCCGAAAGATCAAATTCGGGACTTGGAACCGCCGCACCTCGGGCTCTCATGGACAGCCCAACAAGGGCGTTGTCACGCCCGAGCCAAGGCACCCTTGGACGCGCGGGTGACCAGTGCTGCTCATCCCCGAGCCACAGCTCGAGTGGTTGCTCACCGGCGGCGAATTTCCACTTTTCCCCTTTCTGTGTGCAGAACGACCTTCGGGTACGATTCTGTTTAATTCCTGCTCTAGAAAGGATTAGAGGGCCTCAAGCCGCTCTCACACGATCTAGACACGGTAACGCACAAGTTGCCTTCACAACTCTGGGCCGGAGAACCTCTGTGCCCGGCGTAATTTGAGGTCTACTAATGGCGGAATGAACAGGCGGCATCGGGCGCACGGTGAGGACCTATTTAGGGCCTTCCCCGAGCTGCCTCGAGCTCATGTCGACCTTCTCTGAGGTCCACTGATGCTCCCCGACCGATTTCCCAAGTAGCTGAGGTGCTAGAGGGGTCAGCCGACATGATCGAAGTTGTTCCGAGGTGGCGGCTCGTCGCCGACCATGCTCCGGTCATTGTCATGAGCAGCTGACCCTAGAATCCTGTTCCCCGAGTAAAAGTAGGCAGGGGCGGCCAGAATCGAGAAGTTTGGAGCTGTACAGCAGCCGGCGGCGAGCTCTCCGGCGAGATCCCTCGGCGGCGGGGCGCGGGTGTCGCGAGGTTGAAGAAGGGGGTGGACCCCAGCTGTCAGCGGGAGATATTTTGAATCGGGATCCGGCTGCGGCCGGGGTCGGGTTTGCTGGCGCGTAAAATCATTGTGGGCCGCGGTGTGCTGTCGCCTCGGCGTGCGACGCGTGTCCCCTGGGCCCACGCGCGAGTTTAAACTTTTCCCCGATTTTCAGATTTCCTTCAAACTTCAAATCCTCATAACTTTGGCTAGAAAGCTCCAAATTGAGTGAACCAAATTTTGCTGCATTCAGCTCTCTGAGTACTTTCCAGAAAATCAAGTTTCACTTCATGAAATTCCTTATTTCTCCAGAATTAATTCCTCAAAATTTAAACTGTAGGGAATTTTAACTGGAGAATCCTTTGGAGGAAAATCCCGAAATTTTGTCGAGATGTTCATCAAAATATCCTTGAACTACCATAAAAATTTCAGATCCATTTGAGCTCATTTAATCCACCTAATGGTGTGATTAGTGAAACTGTTCCAGAGAAAACAGAAAATGTTCAGAAACATTTTCAGAATTTTCTCTGAAATTGTTTGGCTCATATCTTTAGTTAGGAACCCCCAAATTAAGTGAGACCAAATCAATTAGAACCCTCTGAAGATCTAGTTTTCAGAAAGTCATAATTTGTTTCATGAAAATTCTTAGAACACCCTAAAAGCCTTTAATTAAGGTCAAGGACATAATTAATTGTGGAGGGCTCAATTGAGCTTTGCTGCAACTAAAACTTGACCAAGTCTCTGTTTAGGTTGTAACCAAGCCACAGTAAAAGTTTCACAGTCATTAGGTCTGTCTAGCAAGGGTTATAGACTTCACAACTTCAAAGTTAATACAAATGCATTTAAATTGATACATATGTTTCTTATATCATGTAGTCGCTAAGGTCGAGGAGGAACCCGAAGTCCTAGACTTCATTACTTCGGAGGAACAGCTATCCTACGACCAAGAGCAGCAAGGCAAGCTCCGGTTTGCATTAACCTTTTTATAAATGTTTATTGTTTTGAGCACATCTTTAAATATTGTTCTTTGCATTAGAGTCTTGATTGGAAACCCAATTGCATAGCCAAGAAAACCATGGGTTGGGTTTAGGATTGGAAAACCTCGTTAGCCACTGCATTGCTAAGATAGAGTAGGATTCGGTACAAGTCGAGTAGTTGGAACTACTCGCGAGCATAGGCTACAGGCACTCGACTCGGGTAGTGTTAGCACATGAAACACATGGCAAGAATATGAGACCAAGCGGAGAGTAAGGGCAGCAGGACTTTGGGGCCTGTGTGCTGTAGCTCCATTTGTGTTGATTGAGGACCGAGCCATGTGCGGGCCTGTTGAACAAGCTAGAACAGTACCAAAGACCTACCGGCTATATGGGAACCGGGAAACTGATGTAACTCGGGTAGCTGGGTGTTGAGAGGGTAGGTTGAGAGCTCGAGGTGTAAATCGGCTGGCGGCACTGAGATGCGCGTGCAGAGACCTCTTGCTCGGGACGATTTGACCGGTTCAACATTTGGCTAACGGGTGAAAGGTAGTCGCGTACGGCGTCCGTGATGGTTGTTGTAGGCAACATCGAGTACGGGCGTACGTGACGGGTTGTTCGGGTAACCCTGCAGGTGTAAATCGATTATAATCGCCGTCCCTCGCGGTCAGTGAGTACCACTTGTTCACTGTACCGTGACGTAGAAAGAACAGGCTAATCACATGTTAAAATGTTGCTGATTGAAAGCTGGACATTGATTGTTAATGATATGCTGTAGCTTAGAGCTAACTAATGTTCTTTTCTACCTTGGGCAAAGTACATGAGAGAAATGCGTTTCTTGTTTGATTGCGGCTCTCTCATGTGCCTTAGCGTAAGGTTCTCCACAACCTGCTGCTAAAACTTGAAAGTAAGGTTCTACTAATTAGGCGAGTCCTTGCAACTGATTTTTACCTCATGTAACCCATTACCCTCATGTAGAAGTTCCATGTTTAGGTGAGACGGGTCAGACTTGCTGAGCCTTCGTGCTCACTGCTTGTGTTTGAAGCTTTTGCAGGGTTCTATGAGGAAGGGACTCCCAAAGAGGAGACGGAACCCCAGGAGGGGAACCCCGTCGAGTTGGAGTCGTGCACGCCGCAGAGTTAGTGTGCGTGTGTGCTAGCAAGGACACGTTCGAGGGCTGAACGTGCACTTGATGCTTAGTCTATGCCCGCGAGTGTAGACTGAACTTATTTTGATGTAAACATGTTCATAAAACTTGTTTATGTAATAAAATTTCCGCTTCCGCTTTGTACCTTTGACGTGTGTTATATGGTGCTGTGCAACGCAGCACCCCTCAGCGTGATCCTGGCTCGACAGGACCAATGGGGTCGTGTCACCAAAGACAGCTTTCGTATCTCGGTACGGGCTGTATGAATACACCGTCATGCCGTTCGGTCTAACCAATGCCCCGGCATATTTCATGTATCTCATGAACAAGGTATTCATGGAATATCTGGACAAATTTGTGGTGGTTTTCATTGATGACATTCTCGTCTTCCCCAAAGATGAAGAAGAACATGAGGAACATTTAAGATTGGTGTTGCAAAAGCTGAGGGAACACCAACTATATGCCAAGTTGAGCAAGTGTGAGTTTTGGCTGAAGAGAGTTCCCTTCTTAGGACATATAATCTCGGAGGGAGGAATCTCCGTAGATCCCGCCAAGATCGAGGATGTACAAAAGTGGAAGACCCCTGAGAATGTCGGGGAAGTTTGAAGCTTCTTAGGATTGACTGGGTATTATCGACGGTTTATACAGGGTTTCTCCAAGCTCTAGAGACCCCTCACCAAATTGTTAGAGAAGGGAATCACATTCGCATGGACACCGCAGTGCGAGACGAGTTTTCAAGAATTGAAGAAAAGATTGACAACAGCCCCAGTGCTAGTTATGCCGGATATGCAGAAGAATTTTTCGGTGTACTGCGATGCATCTGGACACGGGTTGGGATGTGTTCTCATGCAAGAGGGGCATGTCGTGGCATATGCGTCCCGGCAGCTCCGAAAACACGAGAAGATACAAGAGATTAGAGAACTCATCAATGGAAATAAAGCCCCTGGGTTCAGAGAGGATGAACAAGGTACGGTGTGGCATGGGAAAATAATCTGTGTGCCTGAAGTGAAGGAGATCCGTGAATTGATTTTGAAGGAGGCTCATGATTCCGACTATTCCATTTATCCTGGGAGTACGAAGATGTATAAGGACCTCAAGAGCAGATATTGGTGGTATGGCATGAAGCGAGACGTCGTGAAACATGTTGCCCTATGTGACACATGTCAGTTGGTGAAAGCAGAACATCAACGACGCGCAGGACTATTGCAACCACTCAAAGTGTCGGAATGGAAGTGGGAATAAATAGGTATGGAGTTCATAGTGGGACTACCCAGGACCCAATCGGGATATGATTCGATATGGGTCATCGTCGACATGCTAACCAAGGTAGCTCATTTCATCCCCGTGAAAGAAAGCTACAGCGGATCCAAACTGGCGGAATTGTACATGTCAAGGATTGTGTGTTTTCATGGAGTGCCAAAGAAGATAGTGTCAAATCGAGGGACATAGTTCACCTCAAGGTTCTGGCAGAAGTTACATGAAACCATGGGAACTCATCTAAATTTTAGTTCTGCCTATCACCCCCAGACTGACGGGCGGACGGAAAGAACCAATCAGATCCTTGAGGATATGCTAAGAGTGTGTGCGCTCAAGAACAATAGGAGTTGGGATAAGAACTTACCGTATGCGGAGTTCTCCTACAACAATAGCTATCAGGCTAGTATGAAGATGTCACCATTTGAGGCGTTGTATGGAAGGAAGTGCAGGACTCCACTATTTTGGAACCAAACAGGGGAAAGTAAAGTGTTTGGGCCTGAAGTACTACAAGAAGCCGAGGAGAAGGTGAGGGAAATCCGCAACAACTTGAGGATAGCACATACCCGACAAAAAAGCTATGCCGATGTACGGAGAAGAGAGCTCGTTTTCAACATGGGGGACTATGTATATCTCAAGGTGTCCCCTGTCCGAGGACTTCGTCGGTTCAAGGTGAAAGGGAAGTTATCACCTCGATACATCGGACCCTTTCAGATTCTTGAGAGGAAAGGCGAAGTGGCATATCAACTAGAACTACCGGCTCGCTTATCGGACGTGCACGATGTATTCCATGTGTCGCAGCTCAAGAAATGTCTAAGGACGCCTGAAGAGATGTTACCCATGAATGAGGTTGACGTACGAGAGGATCTGTCTTATGCCGAGCAACCGGTCAAGGTTTTGGAGACAATGGAACGCCTCACAAGAAATAAAAGAATCCGTATGTGCAAGGTGCAGTGGAAGCATCACTCGGAAGAGGAAGCCACATGAGAGCGAGAAGACGAGCTTAAGGCACAGTTTCCGGAATTGTTTTCCTAGAACCACCAATCTCGGGGACGAGATTTCTTTTAAGGGGGGTAGAGCTGTAACACCCCAAAACCTGCTAAAGAGGGGAATTTAAAAATTTTTGGACGTAATGCATGTGATAAAGCAATTCAAATTCAAACAGGAATTCAAATTCAAATCAAAACAGAAAAAGAAAAAGAAAACCGAAACCAGCCAGTGGGCCGAAACCCGCCAGCACGCCCAACCCACGCCCCCCTCTCTTTCTCTCTCAGACGTGCGGGGCCCGCCGTTGTCTTCTTCCCCCGCGCGCCCAACCGACCCCGGACTCTCTCCCGCGCCCGACCAAAACCAACCCGGAACCCACGCTCCCAGCCCCGATTTCCGGTCCCGGACACCCCAACGTGATCTCAACAGACCGCCGCCCTCCCTCATCTATTTAAATGCTGAAATCTGCCCCTTTTTCCTCCCCGATCTGCCGTTTTTCTCTCCGGTGAGAACCGAAGCTTCTACAGCCGATTTCTTTCGATCCTTGCTCAAATTTCCGGATCTAACATGCTGATCACATTCCACCGCCGCCGGGGAGTCCTGCAGGTGAAGGAAACAGCGTGTCTTGCGCCCCGACTGCCACTTCGACGTGCACCGAAGACCATCGCCGTTGAAGCTCACCGCCGACCGACTTCCAGGGCCTCCGAGTGCAGGAAAACCCCTCGGTGAGCATCCCCTAACCCTCCGCAACCGATCCGTGCAAAAAGATGTGAATTCCAGCGTGTAGCGGCAAAAACCGAGGATGCGCCGGCGAGATCGCCACCCCCGCCGCCGCGCGCGCGGGCTGGCTCCGGCCAGGGCGACGTGGCCCCTTGAGGGCCGTCTATTTCAAATCGCACGGTAGAAATAAAACCGACGCGTACCGTTTCGGCGATCTAATCTGAGCCGTCTGTTTTAAATCGGACGGTCCACGTCGGCCCCGCATTATAAAGGCCGGGATTCTTACGCGCTACCCCCTGGGGATCTCAGAAAACAGGAGCTAGCCCCGGAAACTTTTGATCTAGCCCCTGGACCCTCAGAAATTCGTGTAAATTCATTTAAAAATCAGTTTTAGCCCCTGGACTCAATAAAAATTAGGAAAACCCCTCTGTTATGTGTAGTTAGACCCCTGGAAATTTAGGAAATAGTAAATTAAACCCTGCAGTAGGGTGGATTTACCTTTTTGACCCTATAGGATATTAAATTCAGAAATTTGGATATGTGACTAGGATTTAAATTTAAAAGGTATGGCAAACACCTGTGCAAATTCAAGTTTAAACTCTCTAGCACTTGGAAAACTTTAGAATGAGTTAAAAATAGATTTTAGGCTTAAATGAAATCTGCCTAAGTGTTGCTCATTTTTATTTTCTCTAGACACACATTTTAGTCTAGGAAATAATTCTAAAAACTAGTAAAATAAATTTAAATTGTTTCACATCAGAGAGGAAGTTCAAAAATATATTATTGAACATTTTAGATCAGAACCTATTCTGTTTAGATGATATGTCTTACTATTTTAATAGTAAAGTTCACTTTTAGGCATAGAAAATAAATCTGAAAATATAGGAAAATAGGTATGCATAATTAGAAAATGATAAATGAGATCTCCAAACCCAAAAACTTCATTTTAGGATTTTGTAGAAGATCTGAGAATTTATTTGGAGTAGGGAAATACCTTTCATGCAAACTTTGTGGCTAAGAACTGTATTAATTAAATATAAAGAATTTGCTCAAATTGGAAATTCATATATAGTGTGCAAATAGAAATCTGAATACAGAAGTTAGAAATAATATATATATATGTTTAAAAGTGCATGTAGGCCAAAAATCAACACATCTAGGGTAACCACAACACATAGAAATGTGAATGACTTCCATATGTATGTATGTGTGGTTTGCATGAAGTGAAAGTGTGGACTATGGCTTATGGATTGTTGTTTTCTTTTGCTATGTGTATTGGCATGAGTAGAACCTGCCCCAGAGCAAGTTCTCCCCTTCCAAGACCAAGACTTTCCATTCCCAGAGCAGCAGGAAGAAGGCAAGTGTCCTTGACCACTTTGATCCTAAGCTAGGATGTGTAGATAGAATTATTTGCATTGTCAATTGAAATATGAAACCCATGCTAGGAAGTTTCCCTAGAATTGCATTATCTTGTTTCCTTGTAGCTTGGGTTGGGATTTGTTTTATTATGTCATTCATTCATAACACTTATGCTTAGCCATGCTTATAATGGGATAAGTGGGATATGAGGTCATCAACTTGTTTACCTTACTCTTGAATGAGACATTATGAGTTATGTAGAGGTAGGGATCGAGGCAAGTTGGATGATTTGGTTGGTGCTGGGTGCACGAGACTCGGGTTTGTGTTTAGTACTTGCCTGGATCCTAAGGACCGGTTCATGGAGCATGTAACCTGGCTTTACCGTGCCAACCACATGCTGAGATGGGGCAGCTTGGCCAATTAATTAGGTGTATCCCCCGCGTAGTATGGGTGTTTTGGATGGTGCGGGGAATAGGTGTCAGCTGGACTACCATATGAACCGCAAGGCTCAAGAGGAGGCCACTGTAGCGTGGTTGGAGCCTCTTGTATTCTGTTAGGGGTGAAACCTCAGTGGGCCCACGCTCGTCAGGAATCCCTTTGTAAAGGCTTCGTAGTGATCTCCTGGCTACACACCTGGGAAGTGTGAATGTGGTTCGCGGCCACTGGCATAATGGAGGTTCTTTTAGTCCACCAGGCAACGGGGGATGAAATCACAACATGTGGGTACAGTGGTGCAAACTCTGCAGAGTCAAAACTGTCATGATAGCCGTGCTCACGGTCAGGAGCGGCTTGGACTTATTCATGATTAGAGGATGATGGATTGGGAAGTTGAGGATGTTAAGCGGGAAGCTTAACATTTGAGTTGAGACTATGTGTACTTGATATTGATGATGGGTTGAGGGATTGGGACCATTTCACCTGTGTAGTAATGTAGATGCTTAATAAGCTAAGGTGATAGGTATTAATTGCGTAGTCCTTTAACCATGAGTTTAACCTCTCCTTGCTCTAGCCATGCATGACATAACTTTCCCACACTTGCTGAGTACCCACGGTACTTAAACTTGCTTTTTTGTTGGTTTATATTGCTGCTCAGGTCAGGAGAATGATGTGGTGTTTAATGACCAAGACTTTGGTCCCGAGGAAGGATTCTAGGTTCACGGAGTCCCCCGGGCAACGCCTGTGATGGAGCCCACAAGATTTATATTCCGCTACTGTTTTATTTACCTATTATGAACTTATTATCGTCCATCGAGAGGTATGCTATGTAAGACTTATTTATATTCGACACCTGACTTGTAATATGATGATGCTTCACTATTTGTCATCACATGTATGAGAAAATGATCCTGGCATACATGTGATATTCACTCGGTTGTTCTTCGGAGAAACCGGGTGTGACACTCCTCAACCTTAGCGACTACATATGATAAATACAAATATGTATCAATTTAAATGCATTTGTATTGAAGTTAAACTTGTGAGAGTCATAAGTCTTGCTAGACAGACCCAATGACTCTGAAATTTTTACTGTGGTTTAGGTACAACCTAAAAAGAGACTTGGCCAAGTTTCATTTGTAGCAAAGCTCATTTGAGCCCTCCACAAATAATTATGTGATTGGCCTTAATTGGAGCTCCTAGGGTGTTCTAGGGATTTTCATGGAGCACGCCATGACTTTCTGAAAACTATATTTTCAGAGGGTTCTAATGGAATTGGGTTCACTTAATTTGAAGGTTCCTAACGAAAGATATGAGCTAAACCATTTCAGAGAAATTCTGAAAATGTTTCTGGACATTTTCTATTTTCTCGGGAACAGTTTTATTAATCACACCATTAGGTGGATCAAATGAGCTCAAATGGATCTGAAATTTTTATGGTAGCTCAGGGATATTTTGGTGAACATCCTAGCTAAATTTAAGAATTTTCCTCCAAAGGGTTCTCCAATTAAAATTCTAAACAATTTAAAATTTGAAGGAATAATTCTGGAGAAATAATGATTTACATAGAGTGAAACTTGAATTTATTGGAAAGTACTCAGAGAGCTGAATCCAACAAAATTTGGTTCACTCAATTTGGAGTTTCCTAGCCAAAGTTATGTGGGTTTGAAGTTTGAACTAAAACTGAAAATAAAGAAAAGTTTAAACTTCTGCCGGCAGGTCCCACACACAGTGCTTCGTTTTCCTCCCCGCGCCAAACACCCGGCAGCGGCGGTCTCCGGCGCTCGGCTGCAACCCGAGAACTGAGTACTCTGTATTTCAGTTGGTGGATTTTGCTAGTTAGGCTGACATGTGGGTCCCATTACGGTTTTAACCTCTGAAATTGAATTTTTCCCACTGCTCTAAACAGTAGAGACCCAAATACCCTTGGTCATTTGAATTATCTACCAACTGGCCATTTGAATTGGATAGAATTCAAATTGTGGAGCGTTTGAATGTATTTTCAGCACATATGCAGTTTGAAATTCAAATTGAGTTTGAATTTGCTAAACTTAGGTCATGTCAAGATCAACTCCAAATGGAGTGAAAATTGGTGTGTGAGCTCACAAAAATGTGCTGAGTATGAATGTGCCTCCCACTTTTGAAGTCATGGGATGGAAGTAGTTTGAATTTGAATTCAAACTACCCTCTTTCTAGTTATACCCAAAAAGACCTCAAAAAGGTTTTGGATTTGGGTGAAATTTGGCATGAGCACTCCTAGCAAGGTGTATGACTTTTTCATATGCCCAGCCCCTATATGATGCATGTGGGAAATGCCACTTTTGCATTTTGTGAGTTTATTCTCTAATGACCATGTTGATGGTGTTTACTTGCTCTTCAAATGTGTTCACACACTTTCTTCAAATGAGGTGTGTGTGGTGTGATGAACACTTTGAATGTGTACAAAAACTTAGGCCCTTACATTCCTCCCCCTTAAAAGAATCTCGTCCCAAGATTATAAGGTGAAAATGAGAGAGGGGATGGTGGAAGATTACCGTATATGTGACGCGAAAAAGTTGGGGTAGTTGGCGCGAAGAAAACCTTCGCTCTCCCATGTCGCTTCGTCTACGGAGTGATTAATCCATAGAACTTTGTAGAACCACAACGTACGGTTGCGTGTGGTTCAGGCCTTTTCATCAATAGTCTGAACCAGTTTTTCCCGATACGTGAGATCCGGTTTCAGTTCTTCTATATCCTCCAGCTGAATGGTAGTTGATAGCTTAAGATACTTCCTCAGCTTGGAAATATGAAAGACGTCGTGCACACCGGAAAGTGCTTCTGGTAATTTCAGCCGGTATGCTACTGATCCTTTCACCCCGAATCTGTTTAAGCCCTTCATTGGAGACACACGTAGATATACGTGATCTCCGACTTCGAACTGTAATGGGCGTCTTCTCCGGTTCGCATACTGTTTTGTCGGGATTGGGCGGCTTTTAGGTTCGTTTGAATCAGCCGAACCTTTTCCTCCGCATTGTTGACAAGATCAATCCCGAAGGTAACCCTTTCGCCCGACTCACACCAATTCAGCGGTGTGCGGCATTTTCTCCCGTATAGCGCCTCGTAAGGCGCCATCTTGATGCTGGCTTGGTACCCATTGTTGTACAAGAACTCGACCAACGGTAAGTGATCATCCCAATTCTTACCGTGGTTGATAGCGCAAGCTCGTAGCATATCTTCTAAAATCTGATTTATCTGCTCGGTTTGTCCATCCGTCTGCAGGTGGTACGCTGAACTACGGAAGCTTCGTCCCCAACGCAGCGTGTATCTGCTTCCAAAAACAGGACACAAATAAAGTGCCCCGATCCGATATGATGGTGTGGGGTACGCCGTATAAGCATAGGATCCGTGAGATGTACAATTCATCATACTTCTTGGCGTTGTAGTTGGTGTTGACCGGGATAAAATGGGCAACTTTGGTGAGCTGGTCGGCGATCACCCACACAGAATCATGTTTCTGAAAAGTGTTGGGTAAACCAACAATGAAGTCCATGCTCACATCTTCCCACTTCCAGGCAGGAACGCCCAGTAGTTGTAGCAGTCCCGGTTTCCTCATATGGTCTGCCTTCACCCTTCGACATGTGTCACATTTGGACACGTACTTTGCGATCTCCCGCTTCATCCGTGTCCACCAAAACTTGCTTCTGAGTTCTTGATACATTTTTTTGATGCCGGGATGAATAGAAAACTTTGACAAGCACTACAGGAAAGAAGTCAACATACGACAGCCAGATTAACATACGACGGCCAGCCGTCGTATATAAACTTATATGCGACGGTCTGAACAGGACATCGTATATAAGGTTATATACGACGGCTGGCCATCGTAAGTTAATCTGGCTGTCGTAAATAGATCTTATATACGACAGCCAACCCTAGGCTGTCGTACATATATCTTATTTACGACAGCCCGTGTGACTGGCTGTCGTATCTAACAGAGGCCCACACCATGGGCCGTCGTAAATAAGTCTTATATACCCACGAGCCCGGGTCGGCACGGGCATTCACGCCCGCGTGGACCCGAGCCCCCGCTGCCCGAAACGCCACCGCCACCCCGGCCGCCGCCGCCAGCCGGCCCGCCCCGCCCGAAGCCCCCGCCGCCACGGCCGCCGCCTCCGCCGCCGCCCTGGCGGCCGCCGCCAGCCGGCCCGCCCCGCGCGAAGCGCCTCTGCTGCCCTGGCCGCCGCCGCCAGCCGCCGCCGCCCTGGACATCCCCGCCCCGGCCGCCGCCCAACAGCCGCCACCCTGCCCCGGCCGTCGCAGCCTTGCCGCAGCGCACCCGGCCGCCGCCGCCCCGCAGCGCCGCCCCACACGCTGCACGCCGCCGCACCGTGCCAGTCCGCCTCCACGCCGTGCGACACCCGCCTCGCCGTGTGCCGCTCGCCGCGCCGCCTCCACCGTGAGGTAAGTCGCCCGCCTCCCTCCCCATCTAGAAAGCTTGGTTTTTTAATTACCAATTGTTTAGATTATGCTTGTTTGGTTTTGATTGTTTAGTGGCTAATTGTTTAGATTTAGATTAATTGATATGCTTAGGTTTAATTATTTCCCAGGTTTATTTGAATTGCTAGCTAGGTGTAATTTTTTAATTGCATAGAATTGATAAGCTTGTTAACTATGGTAATTATGCTTGTTTAGATGAGTTGTTAATTGCTTAGATGATTAATGCATATGAGTTAATAGTTTAATTGATTATTGTTTCGATTATTTGAGTGTTTAAAAGTACTATATGTACATAAATGGGCTTAGGGCCCGATACGACCCATTTAGTGGTAACGTATACGTCTACACAAGCACAGTGTGAACAACCTAGATCGCCTCGCCCTACCCCCCACCCCCCCCCCGCAGCGTTCGGCCTCCGATCCCCCACCCCCATCCCCCTCCCCCCCCCCCCCCCCCGTGGCTTAGCCAACGCTCGGCCTCCGACACTCTGCCGCGGAACTGACGATCCTTCGACGCTCGGCCTCCTCCACCGCGGGACTGTCGATCTGCCGGCACTCGTTGGCCTCCATTGACCGGCTGCCACGAATATGCCAGCGCTCAACCTCCCACGGGCGCAGGTCAGTATGCTCCCCCTCTTCCCCCTATTGGTTTCCTCCATTAACGGCGCCACCCCCACCCCTTCCTTTCCCAGAAGATGTATCACCTCCTGTGTGCGGGCGCCGCCGCCTCCCCTGTGTGCGAGCGCCGCCACCGTATTCACCCGCCTTACGCCGGGATCTAAGGCGATGGGACGCCTTACGATCCCCAGGCGCCTTACTGATCGACGCCATAACAACTATGGTTCTTTCCTTCTCTCTATTGTTCTTTCCTCTCTCTCTTTGAAATGACTCAAAAATGAAAGATTGATGTAAACCTTTACAATATGCGTCACCCATTTCGAACCGGCCCGTCTCACATGTGTTACGCATGTGAGGCTTGTAGGTTCGGAATTGTCCCTTTTTGGACAGCCTAGGAGTGACCGAGAGGGCGTACTTATGATGAGACGCGGGGTCTCGATTTGGACGTAGTTTCGACAGCGTAACCCTAATGTTCTCCGCTGCTCCATTTTCGGACGTGCAGTTGGAGAACAGCGGGGTTATGCTGCCGAAATTTCGTCTGAATCTACACCTCGTGTCTTGTTATAAGCACGTTCGTCTCGGTCACTCTTGGGTGGGTTTAGGACCTATCCTTTCCAAAGGTATAGGTCCGTGACATAAATAAATAATAAACTAACTATAAATTCTTTGACTTCAAACTGCAGAGTTAAACATGAGTGAAGACCGTAGTTGGATGTATACAGGTTGGAACAAGGCAACTGGTCACTCAGATGAGTGGTATGCCGGGACAGACGACTTTATTGATCGAGTATTCTCGTTGTCTATGACCGATAAAGTTCGTTGTCCATGTGCAAAATGCCGGAAAACTAAGTTTCTGGACAAAACAAAATTGTCATTACACTTGTGCAGAAATGGTTACATGCCATATTATGATGTCTGGAGTTTCCACGGCGAGTCTGCTCCTCGAGCCGTTCATGTAGTGGAAGATGATGATGATTGTCCGGGTGTTGATAGGATTGATGAGATGTTGCAAGATATACAAATGGAGGATCCGCCTACAAATGAGGTGGACACATTCTTTAATCTCATGAAAGCTTCTGAAGAGGTGTTGCATGATCATACTGAAATGACTCTTCTTACTTTCATGACCAGATTTATGGCAATCAAATCTAAGTATTTCTTCTCTAGTAATTGCTACAATGATATGATGAAACTTATCAGCGATGCTCTTCCACAACCTCATGAACTGCCCAAAGATATATATCACTCAAAGAAATTACTATCTGGACTAGGTATGAAATATGAGAAAATTGACGTGTGTCCAGATAACTGCATGCTATTTTGGAAAGAGCATGACAAAAGGAAGAATTGTTTAAAGTGTGGAAAATCGAGGTTTGTCGAAGTTGTCAATGACGATGGTGATAAAGTAATGACAGAAGTTGCACATAAGCAATTGCGTTACTTTCCTGTGACACCTCGGTTGAAGCGGCTGTTTCTTTCAAAAAGATCTGCCAGACACATGAGATGGCACAAAGAAGGCGTGCGTGAGAACAAAGATGTGTTGACTCATCCGTCGGACGGTGATGCATGGAAGTCTTTGGAATCTTTCGATCCTGCTTTTGCTAGTGATGCGAGAAATGTTCGCATCGGGTTAGCGACGGATGGATTTTCACCTTTCAGTACAAATGCCACACCATACTCCTGTTGGCCCGTCTTTGTTATTCCGTACAACCTACCACTTTCTCTTTGTATAAAGTACGAGTTTATGTTTCTTGGCCTCATTATACCAGGACCAGATCATCCAGGATCACGTATCAATGTGATCTTGAAACCATTGATTGAAGAATTGAAAATGTTGTGGACTGGAGTTGAAGTGTATGACTGTTACAAGAAGCAGAAATTCAACCTTTGAGCTACTTATTTGTGGTCTGTCCATGATTTCCCTGCGTACGGCATGTTTTCTGGATGGAGCACACATGGTTGTTTGTCGTGTCCCATATGTGCGTCTGACACCGAGTGTTTTCGACTTACATACGGTGGAAAGATAAGCTACTTTGATTGTTATAGGTGTTGGCTTCCTCGAAACCACCCATTCAGGCAACAGAGGAATGTCTTCAGAAAAGATACTGTTGTCACTAAGGAACCACCTAAACGCCTAAGCGGGTGTGAAGTATCCGATGTGTTGGACTCACTAGTCCCTGATGAAGCTCGCCCTGGATTCTTTGTAGGTTACGGAAATGTTCACAACTGGACTCATGTATGTGGAGTTTGGGAGCTACCATATGTGAAGTCATTGATACTGATGCATAATATTGATGTAATGCATCAGGAGCGTAACATGGCCGAATGTATCATAAGCACATGCATGGATATCACGGGCAAAATGAAAGTCAACTTAAAGGCTTGAAAGGATTTGGCCAAGATTTGTAATCGACCTACTCTTGAGCTCTCTGAAAGCGGTGATAAGCCACGTGCTTCTTCCGTGCTTCGACCTAATGAAAAGAAACAAGTTATGGAATGGTTGAAAACTTTGAAATTCCCAGATGGTTATGCTGCTAGTCTGAGACGAGCCATGAATGTTAAAACGGGAAAGATCACTAGGTTGAAGAGTCATGACTATCATATAATAATGGAAAGACTCTTACCTATTATGTTTTGGGTATATCTAGATGATGCGGTGTGCAAGGTGTTAGCTGAGCTCTCATTATTCTATAGGCAGTTATGTGCCAAAGAAATAACGAAAGACATGATGGAGAAGTTAGAGGAGATATCTGTACTTTTATGTAAGATGGAAAAAATATTTCCTCCTGGTTTCTTCAATCCAATGCAGCATCTTCTTATCCATCTTCCATTAGAAGCAAAAGTTGGTGGTCCTGTGCAATATAGATGGATGTACCATATTGAAAGAGCATTGAGATATTTGAAAACTATGGTTGGCAACAGAGCAAGGATTAAAGGGTGCATTGCCGAAGCATTTACTCCAAAGGAAGTAGGTTACTTTTCTAGTTTCTACTTTGTAGAGGAATTCAATGTCAATACTTCGGCAATGCGATACAATGTAGATGACGAACCACCAGTTAGTGATCTCTCTATTTTTGAATTGAGGGGAACTATTGTTGGCAGCAGCACGACATACGATTTTACTGAAGGAGAAAGGACTGCTGCTTTATTCTACATGTATGCTAATATTGATGGCATGGAGAAATATTTCGAGTAAGTGTTTCTCTTACATTTATGATGATTATTGTATTTACTGATACATGTATGCTAATGTCGATCACATATGTTTTGTGTGTACAGAGAGTTCCACAACCAAAACTGGAAACATAAGCATCAACCAATGAGAAAGCAAGTAGAAACGATGCGACGGGCTGGAATTAATGGAGGGCCTAATTTCTTATCCTAGTTTCGAGCTTATGTATTAGCGAACACCGACATCCATCAAGATTTACGACAACTATCTTATGGATTAGTGAAAGTTAGAAGCTATGGTCGATATGACGTAAATGGCTTCCGATTCCGTACAGCTCAATTCAAAACTCTTCGTCCTCTCGCAGCAACATCAAATTGCGGAGTTGTGACGAGAGCAATCGACTCACAAGGGAAATAAACCAATTACTATAGAATCATTAACAAAATTCTAGAATTTACTTTCGCTGGCAATAAAGAACTTCGAGTGGTGTTCTTTGATTGTGATTGGTTTGATAACATTCATGGAACTCGAGAAAATCAATTTTTCGTGGTGGAAGTGAATCACAACGAACGCTTACGAGGTTTAGATACATACATTCTTGCATATCAAGGGGAACAAGTGTATTATCTACCTTATCCATGTAAGAAGCTTAGCGCTTGGTGGGTGGTATATAAAGTGAATCCTCATGAGCGCTTGTATACTCCTGGAGGTGATGGTTATCATGATAGTGGAGACACTGAAGAAGTTTACCAAGACGAAGAATTGCCAGACTCTTTTATCGTCGAGCCTGGTGCAGGACTCGATAACTTAGTAGGAGACGTTGCAGATGTAGAGACATCTACAATGCGAAAGAAGAAACGTAAACAGATCATGACGACAGATCGCGATGTTGATGATTGTGATGTTGATGATCATGATGTTGATGAATTTTGAAACTGAGTACGAGTAATGTTCTATTAAATGAAAGTAACATTAATTACCGCTTACATTACTTTTGAAACTGATTACGAGTAATGTTTTTTTAAACTGATTAGGATGTCGTCAAGCAAGGGTTCGGATGGTTCGAAGGGGAAGAAGGTGCCGAGTGTGAGGGGTTTCCTTCCCTGGCAGGAGAGAGATGACTACTTCTACGGTTCCACTTACAGCAGGAGCGGACGCACTCAGCTGTTAAGTGTGTGTCCAGAGTTGCGGGACAGGGTTATCAGTATGCAGCGTACAGAGGTAAATTTTTCTACAATGCACAAAATTATTAAAATCACTTTTTCAATTTAACTTACTTACTTTACCATTGTAGTCTGATTTGGACTATGAGTCCGAGGCCAGAGCGGCACCTCAGGAGACGGGTACGCAGCGTAGCGTGCCCTCGGGGAGCGAGCCCTCTGGTAGCCAGGCCTCTGGCAGCCAGCCCTCCGGCAGGCACCCCGAGGGTAGTCTGCCCAGCGAGCCCGAGGGCACCCAGCCCGAGGACACGTCCGGTGACCGGCCTTCTGGGTCACCAGACGTGGTGCCGCAGCGGAGGAGACGTACGAGGAGGAGTAACTTTGTTGGTCCTCCACCGATTCATAGAGAGCCGGTAATTATACGTCCGGTTGGAGACAGGTAACACATTAATAAAGTATTCATTTCTATTTGTTCTCAAAGACTATGATCTTACTTAATCACTTAACAAACGTCTTTTTAGTTCTTGGGAAGACCTCTCGTACGACGGGCAGAAACACAACAGGACGGTGAACGGTTGCATCGGGAACTTAGTGCGTCTGCACTACCCCGGTGCGATCGATGGACGTGCAGCTACGTCGTGGGACGACTACGCGCGCGTTCCTCACCCGCAGAACGACAACCTACAGGGAGTCATGTGGGCAGATTTTTGGGTAAGTAACTTTCATAAATATTTGAAGTTTCAATTCTTTATGTTCCTTCAAATATTAATGTGCGTATATGTCGAACTGTGTTGGCTTCCTACAGCTCAGGTACCGCCTTGAGGACCCGGCTGAGCAGATGGATCACGCCCGCTCCGTGTTCGAAGTGAACACTCGGAAGCTTGTTATGCAAATGCTTTCGAACGCTCGGAGTCAAGTAGTTAACGACTACTTGAAGCTACACAACCACGAGGTTGGGTCGTTCAGAGATGCCTCCGACACGTACTTGATGGAGGAGCAATACGCAGAGGTAAGTTGCGTAATCTTTAAATTATTCACATTAATTTTGCTAAGTAACATCTAATGAACTATGCATGTGTGCAGGTTAGTGTCCCTTGGTTACAGGGACGAACTGAAGATTACCGAGCCCTTTGTAGGTATTTGGCTAGCGATGAGTTCATCGCTAATTCCAATAAGGCTCAAGATGCCAGAGGGAGCTCAGGGAAGCACTGTATGGGCGTCCAAGGTTTTGTGCGAATGGCTAAACGGATTGTAAGTTTCTTGGTGGTTTTTATTATATTCATAATGTAGTATTGTTCGTACTAACATATATTCACAGGAAATGGAGACCGGCGTGCGACTGAGTGCTACTGCGTTCTATAGGAGAGGTCACGCTAACCCTTCTCAGCCGGAGCAGTGTAGTCAGTACGCAGCGGAGTGCCTGGTAAGTTTCATGACCTCTGAAATTAGTTGACACTATATATGTTGTTGAACTTACACAATTTCATTGTTTTTCAGACTAGGTATGGGCAAGAGGCTGTGAGGATACACGGCGAAGGGTTCGATTGGGAAAACTCCCCCAACATCGACCCTCAAGCCGCGTATGCAAGCGGAGGTGGAAAAGCACACGGAAGGTGAATTCATTTACTTTCATTGTTTTCAATTAAAGATTATTTAATTTTACCTTGAATTGATTCATTTTTTTGTAGGCTTGCCATATTCTCTGGAGTCGTCAACTCTAGGGAGGCACGACCTGCGAGAGGCAGCTCCTCGCAGTCTTCGGCTGCTGGCGCAGGCTCCTCCAGCCGCCGTGTCACCGAGAGAGATCTCGAAGTCATGGCGCTTCGGGAGAGCTTGGCTCGGCAGGAGGAGACCTTGGCGAGAGAGCGAGAGAACAACAGGGCTGCCATGGCGTACCATGCGCCCTATATGGCACAGATGCAAGCGGCAATGGAAGTAAGAAACATACAATTATACTTTAATTACATTGCATTTCAACTGGTTTTGTAAATTGTAATGTTTGAAATGACAGATGCTAGCTCGACAGAAAGGGCAGCAAATCCAGGTACCGTTGTGGCAGCCACCTCTGTTCGTGCTGCAGCCGTCGCCACCACAGGAGCAGTTTCCTGGAGTACAGGTACAAAAAGGAAGTTACATTAAGTTCAACTAAACAATTGAATACGAAAATACCGTTGTAAACTTGTACATATGTCACTGTGTTTCCCAGGGATCAGGGACGGAGGCTCAGACTCCATCGCCGCAGCTAAGGGCGCCAGGTTCACCGCGGCAGGATGACTGCTTCGCTCCCGGAGGTAGTGGAGGGGCTAGTAATCAATAGACTTGTGATTTTGTTTTTGATTGTGTGGATGTCAGACTTCGTGATTGTGGATGTGTACTATTGCATCTTGTTGTGATTTTGTATGTCAAACTGTTTTGTTGTTGTCATGTTGTTGTGGATGTGTAGTTGGCCATCAAGCCAGGTTAGCCATTTTCTGTTTTTTGAAAAAATGGAAAAGCTTATATACGACGGCCTGTATAGTTTATATACAACGGTCACTATACAGGGCCGTTGTAAATAAGCCAAAATTATATACGACGGCTGGGCCTAGGCTGTCGTATATAAGCTCTTATATACGACAGCCAGGACCCAGCCGTCGTATATAAAGGCCCCGGCCCACTGGCCCAAGTATAAGAAATGGGCCGTTGTATATAAGGGGCCGTCGTATATATACTATTATATACGACGGTGCCGTCATATATAACTATATATACGACGGCCAGAAACCGTCGTATATAAACACCTGCTGTCGTATATAGGTTATATACGATGGCTTCTACTTTATATACGACGGTTTTGGCCGTCGTATGCTGACGGCAATCCTGTAGTGAAGTGAGCCTCATCAAAGATTTTCTTCCGTAACTCCGGGTTACAGGGTACGGCAATCCGGTCCTTGAACCATAGGACATCGTCTCCGTCTTTCCGGAAACATTTCAGCTCCCCATTGTCTACACGTCTCCGCAAATGCGACATGCCCTTGTCATGTTTTTGAGCTGCCGCTAACTCTTCACGGATGGCGGGGATTAAAGCTAAGTTGTAGAGAGCTCCATGCGGAATTACATGTAATGGTGGCTCGCTCTCTTCCAACGGTGTGATGGTCAGATTGTTGACGTGTGACTTGCGACTCAGCGCATCCGCCACTATGTTTGCCTTGCCGGGGTGATAATGGATCTCTATTTCGTAATCCTTTATCAACTCTAACCATCTTCGCTGCCTTATGTTCAGCTCTTTCTGAGTGAATATGTACTTGAGGCTTTTGTTGTCGGTATATAGATGCACGAGGTTACCGAGTAGGTAGTGCCTCCACATTTTAAGTGCTAGCACCACGGCAGCGAGCTCCAAGTCATGAGTTGGATAATTCTGCTCATGGTTTCTGAGCTGCCATGATCCATACGTGACCACCCTTCGATCTTGCATCAGCACACATCCGAGCCCAATGTCGGATGCATTGCAGTACGCATCGAGCGGTTTTGTTGTATCTGGCTGCACCAAAACCGGTGCTGATGTTAGGTGCTTCACTAATGCCTTGAACGCTGCTTCACATGCTGGACTCCAAACATATTTCATAGCCTTCTTCATCAGCTCTTTCATAGGCTTGGCAATCTTCGAGAAGTTCAGAATGAACCTCCGATAATATCCTGCGAGTCCGGGGAAACTCCATACCTTGTGAACAGTTCTCGGGGACTTCCAATTCAGCACTTGTATGATCTTACTCGGGTCTACAGTGATGCCCTCTGCTGAGATAATATGCCCGAGAAAAAGGCACTTGCGATATCCAGAATTCGCACTTGCTGAATTTCGCGTATACCTTGTGATCCCGCAGCCGTTGCAAGACTATAGGCAGATGCTTCTTGTGTTCTTCCTCCGACTTGGAATATACCAATATGTTGTCGATGAAGACCACGACAAACTTGTCCAGCTCCGGCATGAAAACCAAGTTCATCAAGTACATGAAATGAGCTGGAGCATTGGTGAGGCCGAAGGACATGACCAGGTACTCATAAAGCCTGTACCTCGTCGAGAAAGCCATCTTCGGAATATCTTCAGCCCGTATCTTAATCTGGTGGTACCCGGATCTTAAGTCCATCTTGGAAAAGATCTTTGCTTCGACCAACTGATCAAACAACATGTCGATCCGTGGCAACGGGTAATTGTTCTTGATGGTTACGACGTTTAGTGGATGATAGTCCACGCAAAGCTGCAACTTTTTGTCTTTCTTCTTCAAGAATAATGCCGAACAGCCCCATGGCGAGGAGCTCGGCCTAATAAAACCTTTCTCCAGCAGGTCCGTTAACTACATCTTCAGTTCAGACAATTCCTTGGGCGCCATCTTGTACGGCCTTCGGGATATTGGCATGGTTCCCGGTGCAAGTTCAATCTTGAACTCCACCTCTCTGTCGGGCGGCATCCCCGGTAAATCATCCGGAAACACGTCAGGGAACTCACGGACTACTGGAATGTCTTCCAATCTGATGGTTGTGGATTGATATACACTTGGAAGTTTTATTTCTGGACTATCCAGAAATAAAGAGTGTGACTCGTGCATTTCTGGGTGTAGATGCACAACTCGGTGGACGGTGTCTAAAACAGCACCGTGGCAGGTTAACCACGACATCCCTAAGATGACATCGACCTTCTGTCCCTCTAAAACTATGAGAGACGTAGAGTAAACTCTACCCGCTAAGCATAATGGTACTTTAGAAACCATCATGCTTGCTGAAATCTTCCCACCCGGTGAACAAATCAAGTATGGACTTTCGGTGGGTAGTATTTGCATGCTGTATTTAGCAATGAAAGCTTGGCTAATAAAATTATGCGTGGCGCCTGAATCAAATGATACTGTGGTGAGATGCTGGTGGAGTTGGAACATACCCGCAAGGATTGGCTCTCCCTCCGGCACGTCCTCTATGGCAAGTTGGTGAACAGTGCCGGGCCTAGGGTTTGCCCGCCGCACATTAGTGGGGTTCCGGGGCTGGTTCCTCCCCGGAAACTGTGGTGCAACTCCGCCGCCCTGCCTCTCAGGACAATTGTGGGCAAAGTGTCCTGGGCGACCACACTTGTAGCATGTGGCTGCTGCCTGACCGGTGCTTGGCGGACGAAAGCCCGGCATGCACTGCTGAGGTGCATACGCACGCGGCATCGCCCGCTGCTGCTGCTGTTGTTGCCTAGGTGGTGCTGGAAGTGCCGGCCTGAATGCCGGTGGAGAATATGGCCGACTGCGGAATGGCATCGGCCTCTGTGGTGGCTGGCAGCGTGGACCCGATGGTGGGCGATTCACCATCCGGTATTTTTGAGAAGGACCACCTCATTCTCCGCTGCTTTGCGGCACACTTTGCTTCCTCTCCGCCACCGCTAACTCCTTGCCGGAGTCCTCCTGAACAATCGCAGCATATATAATATCATTGAGGCTGCCATGATTGAACATCACTAGCTTGTCCTTCAGGAGCGGGTTAAGCCCCTGGTAGAAATGATCCCGCCGCTTCTCGTCGGTATCAGCGTGATATGAAGCGTAGAGCGCAAGATCATTGAACGCCCTGGAGTATTCCAGCACGTTCCTGCTTCCTTGAGGCAGGCATAAGAACTCTTACATCTTCCACTTCATAACACCCGGCGGTATGTGATAGGCCCTGAAGGCCGTCCTGAATTCCGTCCAGGTCATAACTCGCTCGGTGGGCTGTGAGGCGCAGAAATTCACCACCAAGCGCTTCCGGATCCCTAAAGTTGTTGGACCGCGAATTGAGTCTTGCGCTGCTCACTCACTTGGAGCAGCCCGAACTTCATCTCCATCGTGCGGAGCCAGTTGTCTGCATCGATGGGTTCATCCGCCCTTGAGAATACCGGGGGATGAGTAGCCAGAAAGTCGGAGAGGAGCTTTGTTGGCGCTCCTCGCGATCTTGACGCCTCTCTGGTCGAGACGTATTCGCAACGAGGGTTTGCAGCAACTCCGTGTGCTGCTGATGAGAACCCGCCATCGCTGCCACGATGTCAGCCAAAGTAACCATTGGCGGTGGCGGTTGTTGCTGTTGCTGTCCCGAGGAATCCTTGGGAGGCAGTTGGGAAGTCTCTCCCCCCCCCCTGACTGGAACCCCCAATGTCCGGGTTGGCACGAGTGCAAGTCATTCTGAAATTCAAAAACAGCAGCGATCAGCACATGTCATACTTAAAATTCCATATGAAACAGTAGGTATTGAAGTGACACATGACTAATTTGCACAACATTCACATATATTGATAAAGCATAAACTTTATACAAGATACATTATTCTTGGGTCTCCGAGAAGTCGTGCTCATGTCGTCACTACCTATACATACACTATTGTCTACACGACATGTCACCGATTACAAAAGTTTTCCTTACACCCCCTCGCAGCCCTACTTGGCAACGGTAACCCACTACTCGGAGTAGAACTCGACCTCCTGTGGGTCGTCCTCCTCCACTACCTCTGCTGGTGGCTCCGGGTCCATGACCTCCTCTTCCGGTTCAGTTTCTCCCATTGCTGGAAGACCTAAAACCACAGTTACGGCACCCACCATTGGTATGCCCATTACCGGAGGTACGAGGTCCTGCAACGCGTGCACCTCGTCCATGGCATGGTTGTAGTCCTCTTCCCAGCCTTGCCCCTCCACAATAGCGTCGTCCCGCTCTTGAGTGAGGACCTCGTTCTGCTTGGTCAGGGCCTGCACCTGTTGTTGCAAAGCCGTGATGTCAACATGGCTTTTCCTCTTCGCCTTCTTCAGACGATGCAACTGATTATGTTGTTCGTTCAGTCGCTTGATCGTCAGAAGGAGAACATTGCAGAGTGCGCTGTGAGCACTCTCGAAATGGTCCCCATGGCTTGTGCTCTCCTTGAGCTTTGTGGCAAGACAATCCGTATGAACAGCTTGGCTGTCCATCACGGCTTTCCCTGCCCTCAACTGGAGGCTGAGGTTCGCCTCCGCGGGGTTGTACCTTGGGCAACCCGGATCTGTTGCCTCCATGTACCTTTCCCCTCACACATGATTAGCTCGTCCCTCCACCGGAATGAGCGCATATGGGGTGCCCTCCATAGCTCTCACGTGTAGTTGGCAGAAACGCGACATGGTGTCACGGGCTGCCACTTGCCACATTTCCCCTGGCTGTCTTCCTCTCACCGTGACGGAGAACGGCGCCCAACCGGGTGGCATAGGTCCTGCAGGAATTTCGACATGGATCATCCACGTCTTGTTCCCCTCCTCGCCTTCTTCCTTGGTGAGGTACTGCGGCATCTCGACGTACTCGAAATATTGAAACATTTGCTTCCACACTTCCGGATAACCGCTGCGGTGAGAACAGTGGGACACCACCCACCCGTTCTCCAATTGTCTTTCCGCTGTCATCTTTAGAAACATATTTGTGAAATGTAAAATATTTATTTGAACAGTAAACCATTGATTTATAATATAAAACATGTCATTGAACTCGTAAAACTTGGAAACATAGTTCAAACTTAAACAAATTTGACTACTGATCTGCTGTCCAAGATGACAGCCCTGACCAGTTTCCATTTCAACCTGATTTAGACCATGCTAACAGCAAAACCAATTCTGGAGTTCAACATCAAAGTTAAAGCTAACTTAAATAGATTTTCAGAAAGTATTTGCTTGGCCTAATATCTGTCCTGGTTCAAAAGTTATGAGATGTCAAAGTTGACCGAATTTATGGAGAAAATTGGACAGCACCTCCCTGCTTGAGGTACTGATTTGATCCAAGAATTCCAGTTAACTCTACACCAAATTTGTCAAAACTTTCTGTTACAAAGTTATAACCCATCTCATATTCTATTTTTGGATTTTTATTCAGGAAGTTCTGCTCAATTTACAGAGAGTTACAGAGAGTTTTTGCTCTGCCCTGTTTTCTGGACAGTTTCAACTCTACTGCATTTTTCGTTTGGTTAGGGAATGAAACACCTCTGGACATCAACATAAAAGTTGTAAAGCTCTTCCAAAGATTTCAAGAAATGTATCATATGACCCCAACCTCGAAAGAACTCAACCTCTAACCTCTGATTTACTTCAGCCTTATCTCAGCTGAAAACAGGGGACTCTGTCCTTAGTACCCTACAAGTTGAAAACTTGTTAACTTTGACCATCCTGATTAAGGGAAGAGGTTACATCAAAGTTTTAGTTCTCTAGATTAAAACTTTCAAGTTTTACAATGAAGTTGTTCATTTAGTGGAGTGTGACGTCGAAGCGTCACCAGATCATGTCGGTACTACGTTCCTCACAATGAAAAACCTATACCTGACTTAGCCGGCTTCGTTAGCTCAGTGGCACTAAACGTCTCTCGCACACAGATGCTACATGTCTACCGTTTTGTGGTTAGACTACCTGCAAATAACTCATAGAATCGTCAGACTCGGCTGCACACCGAGCCCGGTATCCATACAGTTCATACACCCAGCCGTCATCACTCGACCGGATGTTCTCAAGCCAAACACGCCTTGAGCTACGTGTTCACGTTACGAACCATGTGACGGGGTCTCCCAAATTTGCCCACAGCATGCCAAGAAAAGACGTTGCTCGAATACCCCAAACGACATGAAGAGTCGTAGAGGATATCAAAGCTAGTCAGGTTAGCTGCCACCCGTGGGGCTCCACCCTTCAGCTTGTGCGCACTGGTGGACAGCGCTTACGTGCACCCCCAAGACATAAAGCGTCCCGAAATGCACGATTTTCCGACATAAGCAGGTAGGTTAGTATGCCAATTTCTATACACTAATAATATCCTTATATGGGCTACTAACCCGTTCCTTACCGAATTTTTGAAAAAGATGACCTTTGTTGTGCGTTAAACCTCAGGCAAGCTCTGATACCACGCTGGTGCGGCCTCTCGGCCTCGTCGAGCCAGGATCACGCTGAGGGGTGCTGCGTTGCACAGCACCGAATAACGCACATCAAAGATACAAAGCGGAAGCAAAGTTTTATTACATAAACGAGCTTATGGACATTTTTACAACAAAATATGTTCAGTCTACACTCACGGGCGTAGACTACGCATCGAGTTCACGTTCAGCCCGTGAACGTGTTCCCGCTAGCACACGCGCACACTAAATCGGCGGCATGCACGACTCCCACTCGACGGGATTTCCCTCTCATGGTTCCGTCTCCTCCTCAGGAGCCCCTTCCTCATAAACCCCTGCAAAAGCTTCAAACACAAACAGTGAGCACGATGGCTCAGCAAGACTGACCCGTCTCTCCTATACATGAAACTTCTACATGAAGGATTTAGGGTGCATGAGGTAAATAATTTGCAAAGGACTCGCCTAATTATTTGAACCTTACTTTCAAGTTTTAGCAGCAGGTGGTGGAAAACCTTACGCTAAGGCACATGAGAGAGCCGCAATCAAACAAGATACGCATTTCTCTCATGTACTTTGCCCAAAGTTGAACAGAACTTTAATTAGTTCTAAACTACAACAAGACATTAACAAGCAAAGTATAACTTTCAAATCAGCAAACTTTTAACATGTATCTAGCCTGTTCTTTCTACGTCACGGTACAGTGAACAAGTAATACTCAGTGACCGTGAGGGACGGTGATTATAATCGATTTACACCTGCAGGGTTACCCGAATAACACGTCACGTACGCCCGTACTCGATGTTGCCTACAGCAACCATCACAGACGTCGTACACAACCACCTTTCACCCATCAGCCAAATATTGAACCGGTCCTATCGTCCGGAGCAAGAGGTCTCCGCGTGCGCATCTGCAGTGCCGCCAGCCGATTTACACCTCAAGCTCTCAACCTACCCTCTGAACGACAGGCAATGCCTCAATACCCAGCTACCCGAGTTACATCAGTTTCCCGGTTCCCATATAGCCGGTAAGTCTTCGGTACTGTTCTAGCTTGTTCAACAGGCCTGCACACGGCTCGGTCCTCAATCGACACAAGCGGACACAACCGACATCACTCGACTTAGCAATGTAACTTGAGAATACTAGATTAACAAGATCATTTAACTTGGCTGCAGGAGAAAACCAAGCAATATCGTTTAGGCAAGAACAATGTGGATGAGCTAGTAGAGGACCTTGATGACGTGGGGAAACTTGGGCATTGGTTTTGTTCTGTGGACGAGTTAGAGGAGGTGAACCTTGGTGAGGGATCAGCAAGTCGGCCAACTTTCATCAACAAGAACCTCGGGCCTTCCTAGAAGGAAGAGGTAAGCCAACCCCTTAAAGAATATATGGATTGTTTTGCATGGGAATACACCGAGATGCCAGGGCTCAGCCAAGACTTGTGGAGCACAAGCTGCCAATCAAGCCAGGTTTTAGATCTCACAAGCAACCCTTCAGACGATTCAACCCGGCCATACACGACAAGATCAAGGACAAGGTGAATCGTATACTCCAAGCTAAGTTCATTCGGCCTTGTAGATATGTCAAACTTTGAGTTCCTCCTCAACCTTAGCGACTACATATGATAAATACTAATATGTATCAATTTAAATGCATTTGTATCGAAGTTAAACTTGTGAGAGTCATAAGTCCTGCTAGACAGACTCAATGACTCTGAAATTTTTACTGTGGTTTGGATACAACCTAAACAGAGACTTGGCCATGTTTCAATTGCAGCAAAGCTCATTTGAGCCCTCCACAAATAATTATGTGCTTGGCCTTAATTGGAGCTCCTAGGGTGTTATAGGGATTTTCATGGAGAAAGCCATGACATTCTGAAAACTAGATTTTCAGAGGGTTCTAATGGAATTGGGTTCACTTAATTTGAAGGTTTCTAGCTAAAGATATGAGCTAAACCATTTCAGAAAAATTCTGAAAATGTTTCTGGACATTTTCTATTTTCTAAGGAACAGTTTTATTAATCACACCATTAGGTGGATCAAATGAGCTCCAATGGATCTGAAATTTCTATGGTAGCTCGGGGTTATTTTGGTGAACATCCTAGCGAAATTTCAGAATTTTCCTCCAAATGGTTCTCCAGTTAAAATTCTAAACAGATAAAACTTTGAAGAATTAATTCTGGAGAAATAAGGATTTTCATAGAGTGAAACTTGATTTGCTGGAAAGTACTCAGAGAGCTGAATCTAAAAAAATTTTGTTCACTCGATTTGTAGTTTCCTAGCCAAAGTTATGTGGGTTCGAAGTTTGAACTACAACTGAAAATCAAAGAAAAGTTTAAACTTCTGCCGGCGGGTCCCACACACATTGCTTCATCTTCCTCCTCGCGCCAAACACCCGGCGGCGGCAGTTTCCGGCGAGATTTCAGGCCACCTATCCACCCAAAACTCGCCGCCTCCCCATTTTCCGACCTCCTGAACTCAGCCGTGAGCTCGCCGGCCACCGGCGATGGCCGGAAATCTGCGCGCACCGGCGACAGCAACCGCTAGGGTTTCGGCGAGGTCGGTTTCGCACCACAGTGCACCAAATCGATCGGGAATTGCTCGGAGAGCATCAGTGGAGCCCGAGGAACATGAAACAAGGCCTTGGGGAAGCTAGAAACACCGGCAACCATACCATCGACGGTGAGCCGAGGTACTTTGCAACGGCGGCGAGGAAAACGGCCATATCTTGGCCGATCCTCAAGGGTTTTCCTTGCTTCTTTCTCGAGCATGTGTGCTAGCATGTGTAGAACCTACTGGCCAACCGGCTTGACCGACAAGAGTGTGTGGAGTCCGAATTTCAATCAGAGGTTAGCTCGGCCCATATGAACTAGCTTTCGGTAAACTTAGAAATTCTCATCCGATAGTTGATCATATGCCAAATGTATTTCGGCTACACCATCTACATGCAGTGACGCACCTTTCTTGTGTAGAGAAATGGATGCGGCGACGGCTGTGCCGAGCTTTCCACGAGAGCCCTGAATGGTGGCAACGCTCATTTCGCCGGGAAAACGCTCGGCTGAGCTCGAGGGCGTCTGATCACTGGACAACACGACATCGAGGATGTTGCTCACAAACTCACGATGCCATTTTTCTACTGGGAAGGTTTTGTTCGCGAGCGATCAGCCTGCTCATGAGCGGAACCGAGAGAGCGGCTTGCTTTCGGTGGAGCTCGGTGTGAGGGATAAGAAGCTGGGCAGCTGGTCTCCAGCGCGGGGAACTGCAGCAGGAGCTGGTGCCAGTCAGCCTCTCGGTGGCGCGCTCGGCTGCAACCTGAGAACCAAGTTCTCTGTATTTCAGTCGGTTGATTTTGCTAGTTAGGCTGACATGTGGGTCCCACTCCAGTTTTAACCCCTGAAATTGAATTTTCCCCACTGCTCTAAACAGTAGAGACCCAAATACCCTTGGTCATTTGAATTATCTACCAACTGGCCATTTGAATTGGATAGTATTCAAATTGTGGAGTGTTTGAATGTATTTTCAGCACATATGCAGTTTGAAATTAAAATTGAGTTTGAATTTGCTAAACTTAGCTCATGTCAAGATCAACTCCAAATGGAGTGAAAATTGGTGTGTGAGCTCACAAAAATGTTCTGAGTATGAATGTGCCTCCCACTTTTGAAGTCATGGGATGGAAGTAGTTTGAATTTGAATTTGAGTTCAAACTACCCTCTTTCTAGTTATACCCAAAAAGACCTCAAAAATGTTTTGGATTTGGGTGAAATTTGGCATGAGCACTCCTAGCAAGGTGCAGGAGTTTTTCATATGCCCAGCCCCTATATGATGCATGTGGAAAATGCAACTTTTGTATTTTGTGAGTTCATTCTCTAATAAACATGTTGATGGTGTTTACTTGCTCTTCAAATGTGTTCACACAGTTTCTTCAAATGAGGTGTGTGTGGTGTGATGAACACTTTGAATGTGTGCAAAAACTTAGGCCCTTACAGCCCGTGGGTGGGAGAATGGAGATTCGAGCCTGCCGGTGAAACCTCAGTGGGTCCGTACATCCTAGTAATCCCTTTGTAAAGGCTATTTTATGATCTCTTGGCCATACACCGACGGTTGTGTACTGCTATAATGGAGGTTCTTTCTAGTTGCCGACAGGTGACGAAATCACAAACTTGTGGGTAAAGTGGTGCCGCCTTTGCAGAGTGTAAAACTATCATGATAGCCATGCTTCCGGTTACAAGCGCCTGGCCAACTTCCATGGTTAGAGGCAAAACTTGGGTATGGTTATGGTATGGTCATTGGAATTTTTTTGGGGACTGGTTTGGGTCATGACAATGAGTTTGGTTTAAGTTATATGAATATGAGATGGTTATGAATCATTATGAGTATGAGATGAATTTGAGAAGGATTATTGGCTGGTTGAGACTTGATATATGGTGAAATATAATGAAGGAATGTTGATGATTTAACTTGGTTATGATGGGATATTAACTCACCTAGAAATAGTTTTTGTTTTTACCATGTTTATGAAATAAAATTTGCTTGCTGCAATGAGCCTTTTTATTTCCTACCTTGTTGTAAGCTACATGCCATACTTTTCCTGCACTTGCTGAGTATGACATGTACTCACCCTTGCATTCCCACATATACAACAACAACAGGAGGTGGAGTACTAGGCCTGCATACTACTGTCAACATGCCTGTGGAGTTGAAGTTGGAGCCTGCTGTTTTAGTTATTTTCCTCTGTCGTTTTGAGTCTTCCGCTGCAAGAATAAGATAGACATTCATGAGTGAGACAATGAGTCGATGTAATAAAGTACTTAAACATTATGCGTATGTGGTTATATTCTGAATTCAGTTTGTGGAGTACATGTGTATGTGTGATGAACATCCTGGTCACACATATGCGTTAACTTGGTTCTATTTTCAGAACCAGGTGTCTCAATATGGATCTGCCGTTCCACCCACGGGGAGTGGTGTACTGCTTGGGCCAGTACCCAATGCGTACTTCAATCCGCCACCTCCACAAGTTGCACCTTGTAACCTACTTGAACCTCCCGTGCCACATAACAATGCACCACACGATGAACTTAGAGATCAAGTGGCTAGAACAATTAGAGAGCTCAGGGTAGCAAGCAGGGTGTGAGACCTATGTGTGCTGAATACATTGGCAATTAGGGTAAAAGTTAGCATTAACATTCAAAGTTTTGAATATTGCCAAAACATTCTTCTGTGGCAAGGTCCGACAAGTTCTTTGTTAGGTCCGCCAAGTGTTGGCAAGGTCCGACGCAAGGTCCGGAGAGCTCCTGCAAGGTCCGGAGAGCTTCTATGAAGTCCGGAGCTTGTTTTTAGGGAGCTCCCGTGAAGTTCAACTCGTAGAACTGCAGCGTCTTGTTTTTGCTTTTAACTCGCAGTGTTTCAAACTTGCTTTATGGGAAGGTTTGCTTAGTATTAATTTGCTATGTTTTTGGTGTGTTTTGGTGGTTATGGCTGTTATCATTTGATATGGTTTGCAACATGCTTATGTGACGTGCTCATGTAAGGTGTTGTGGTTTTCAAACTAACGTGAGTCAAGTCGAGGACTTGTGCTCAGGAGAATTGGTTGTTTATTCATGTGCAGGTGTTGCTTGAGTTCAAGACATGGCTGGTGACGGGATCCTTGGACTAGTCTCAGCGAGGAGATCAGGTTCCAACAACCAAGTTCGGGAGGAGCTGTGGTTGAGTTGATCGGGAGGTCGCGCAGCATGATTGGATCAAGGGCAGTGCATATGAAGGTTGCGTGTACGTCGTTGGAAGGTGTTTGCATGTGTGCAAGGAGTGCATGGACGTGGCAACATTGTTCCAAGGCGTGATGAAGAGAAGTGTCACACCCGGTTTTTCCGAAGCACAACCAAGTGAATATCACATGTATGCCAGGATCATTTTCTCATACATGTGATGACAAATAGTGAAGCATCATTTAAAACAAGCCAGGTGTCGAATATAAATAAGTCTTACATAGCAAATGTCTCGATGGACAATAATAAGTTTATCACAAGTAAATAAACTAGCAGCGGAATATTATTCTTGAGGGCTCCGTCACAGGCGTTGCCCGGGGTCTCCATGAACCTAGAAACCTTCTTCAGGTCCAAAGTCTTGGTCATTATACACCACCTCATTATCTTGACCTGAGCAGCAATATAAACCAACAAAATATGCAAGGTTGAGTACCAATGGTACTCAGCAAGTGTGGGAAGATTATATCATGCATGGCTAGGACAAGGAGAGGTTGAACTCATGGTTAAAGCACTACGCAATTAATACCTGTCACCTTAGCTTATTAAGCACCTACATTACTACACAGGTGAAATGGTCCCAATCTCCCATCCCATCATCATAATCCAATAACCATAACATCATTTCCAATGTTAAGCTCCCCGCTTAACATCCACAACTTCCAAAACCATCAATCCTCTAATCATGAATAAGTCCAAGCCGCTCTTGACCGTGAGCACGGCTGTCATGACAGTTTTGACTCTGCAGAGTTTGTACCACTGTACCCACATGTAGTGATTTCATCCCCCGTTGCCGGGTGGACTAAAAGAACCTCCATTATGCCAGTGGCTACGAACCACATTCACACTTCCCAGGTGTGTAGCCAGGAGATCACTACGAAGCCTTTACAAAGGGATTCCTGACGAGCATGGGCCCACTGAGGTTTCACCCCCAACAGCATACAAGAGGCTCCAACCCCGCTGCAGTGGCCTCCTCTTGAGCCTTGCGGTTCATATGGTAGTCCAGCTGACACCTACTCCCCGCACCATCCAACACACCCATACTACGCCGGGGATACACCTAATTAATTGGCCAAGCTGCCCCATCTCAGCATGTGGTTGGCACGGTAAAGCCAGGTTACATGCTCCATGAACCGGTCCTTAGGATCCAGGCAAGTACTAAACACAAACCCGAGTCTCGTGCACCCAGCACACAACCAAAACATCCAACTTGCCTTGATCCCTACTTCTACATAACTCACAATATCTCATTCAAGAGTATGGTAAAATAAACTGATGATCTCACATCCTAAACATCCCATTCTAAGCATGGCTAAGCATTTGCATAATAATAAATGACATGATAAAATAAATCCCAACCCAAGCTACAAGGAAACAAGGTAATGCAATTCTAGGGAAACATCCTAGCATGGGTTTCATATTTTCAATTGACAATGCAAATAATTCTATCTACACATCCTAGTATAGGATCAAAATGGTCAAGGACACTTGCCTCCTTCCTGCTGCTCTTGAAATGGGTAGTCCTGATCTTGGAAAGGAATAACTTGCTTATGAGCAGGTTCTACATCATACCATCACACATAGCAAAAGAAAAACAACAATCCATAAGACATAGTTCATACTTCCACTTCATACAAACCACACATTCAAATTTATGAAAGTCATTCACCATTATATGTGTTGTGGTTACTCTATGTGTGTTGATTTGTGGCTTGCACTTTTAATCATGTGTATATGATTCCTACTTTTGTGTTCACATTTATACTTACATACTATATATATGAGTTTCCAATTTAAATAAATTCCTTATATTCAATTACTACACCTTTTAGCTACCAAGTATGCATGAAAGGTATTTTCCTTCTCCATATGTGTCTTCAGAATTTCTACCAACCCTAAACTGAATTCTTTGGATTTTAGAACTCCATTTATCATTTACTAGTTGCTATATTTTCAGATTTATTTCCTATGCCTAAATGTGAACTTTATTATGAAAATAACAAGACACATCATCTAAACAGAATAGGTTCTGATCTAAAATATTTACTAATATATTTTTGACCTTTTCCTCTGATGTAAACTATTTTACAATTATTTTCCCTATTTTCCAGAACTATTCTTTACTTAAAAATATGTCCCTAAATGTGAATAATAAATTAAACAGATTCATTTCAGCCCAAAATATATTTTTATCTCACTCCAAAATTTTCTAAATACTGAGAAAGTTTTTAATTTAATTTTGACAATATGTTTGTCCCACTTTTTAAATTTTAAACACTAGCCACATATTCAATTTCCTAAATTAAATATTAAACAGGGCTAAAAAGGTAAACTCACCCCACTACAGCGTCTATAATATTATTTTAACAATTTTCAGGGGTCTAGCTATACATAACAGAGGAGTTTTTCCTAATTTTTATTAAGTCCAGGGGCAAAAACTGATTTTTAAATGAATTTACATGATTTTCTGAAGTTCCAGGGGCTAGATCAGAAGTTTCCGGGGCTAGCTCTTATTTCTCGAGAACCCCAGGGGGTAGCACGTAAGATTTCCAGTCTTTATAACGCGGGGCTGACATGGACCGTCTGATTTAAAACAGACAGCTGAGATTATAACTCAAACCGGTACGCGGGGATTTAAAGTCTACCGTGCGATTTAAAATAGACGGCGCACAAGCGGCCACGTCGCTCTAACCGAGCGCGGGCGGCGCTGCCCGGCGGAGCACGGCAGGGGGAAGTGGCGATCTCGCCGGAGAGTTTCGGATCTTCGGGAATTCTTCCTAGAACTGTGATTTTATGGCATAGATCGGTGGAGGGGAGGTCGGGGATCTCACCTCGGGGGTTTTCTTGAGCTCGGAGGTCTTGGAAGGCGGTCGGCGACAAGGTCCGAAGTGAAACCACGGCGAGGCTCGTCGGCGCTGTGTTTGAACCGCAAGTCACCGAGTTTTCTGCACCTGCAGGGTTCCCCGGAGGCGGTGGATCAAGACCAGCGAGTTAGATCGGAATTTCCGAGCGTAGATAGGCCAGAATTCACCGGAGGGGCTCGGTTTCTCACCGGAGTAAAACCGGCGGATCGCGTGGGAAAAACAGAACGAGGCCGGGGTTTTATAGACGGGGGAGGGCGGCGGGGTGGTTTAGATCGAGTTTGTGTCGCCCCCGATCGAAATTCGGCTGGGATACGCGAGAATTCCCGATCGGTTTCGATTCGGGTGAGAGAGTCCTGGCACTGCGCAAGGTAGAAGAAGGCTGGCGGGCCCTGCCTGTCAGTGGGAGGAAGCGGCGCGCGCGGCTGCGGGCTGGCGCGGTGCTGGTTGGGCCGGCTGGTGGGTTTCGGCCCACTGGCAGATTTTTTCTGTTTTCTTTTTTTCTTTTTCTATTTCTTTTCTGTTTTGAGTTTAAATTGAATTCCAGTTTGAATTTAAATTGTTGCAAAACATGCAACACGTCCAAAAAATTTTAAATTCCCTCTTAACATGATTTAGGGTCTTAACAAGATTTTTGGGGTGTTACAGCTCTACCCCCCTTAAAAGAAATCTCGTCCTCGAGATTGGTGGTTCTAAGAAAACAATTCCGGAAATTGTGCATTGAGCTCATCTTCTCGCTCCCAGGTGGCTTCCTCTTCTGAGTGATGCTTCCACTGCATCTTGCACATCCGGATTCTTTTATTTCTGGTGAGGTGTTCCATTATCTTCAAAATCTTGTATGGTTGCTCGGCATAAGACAAATCCTCAGCTACGTCCACTTCATTCATGGTTAACACCTCTTCAGGCGTTCTCAGGCATTTCTTGAGTTATGACACATGGAACACATCGTGCACATCCGATAGACGAGCCGGTAATTCTAGTTGATACACCACTTCGCCTTTCCTCTCCAGAACTTGAAAGGGTCCGATGTATCGAGGTGACAACTTCCCTTTCACCTTGAACCGACGAAGTCTTCTGATAGGGGACACCTTGAGATAGACATAGTCTCCCACGTTGAAAACGAGCTCTCTTCTTCGTACATCGGCATAGCTCTTTTGGTGTGTCTCTGCTATCCTCAAATTGTTGCGAATTTCCCTCACCTTCGCCTTGGCTTCTTGTAGTACTTCTGGACCAAACACTTTACTTTCCCCCGTTTGGTTCCAAAATAGGGGAGTTCTGCACTTCCTCCCGTACAAGGCTTCAAACGGTGACATCTTCATACTAGCTTGATAGCTGTTGTTATAGGAAAACTCCGCATACGGTAAGTTCTTGTCCCAACTCCTATTGTTTTTGAGTGCTCATGCCCTCAGCATATCTTCAAGGATCTGATTGGTTCTCTTCGTCTGCCCGTCAGTTTGGGGATGATAGGCAGAGCTGAAATTCAGATGGGTTCCCATGGTTTCATGCAACTTCTGCCAGAACCTTGAGGTGAACTGTGTCCCTCGATTCGACACAATCTTCTTTGGCAGTCCATGGTAACACACGATCCTTGACATGTACAACTCTGCCAATTTGGATCCGCTGTAGCTTTCCTTCACGGGGATGAAGTGAGCTACCTTGGTTAGCCTATCAATGATGACCCATATCGAATCATACCCTGATTGGGTCCTGGGCAGTCCCACTATGAAATCCATACTGATTTCTTCCCATTTCCATTCAGGCACTTTGAGTGGTTGCAATAATCCCGCGGGTCGTTGATGTTCTGCTTTCACCAACTGACATGTGTCACATAGGGCAACATGTTCCGCGACATCGCGCTTCATGCCATACCACCAATACCTGCTCTTGAGGTCCTGGTACATTTTCATACTCCCAGGATGAATGGAATAGTCAGAATCATGAGCCTCCTTCAAAATCAATTCACGGATCTCCTTTACTTCTGGCACACAAATTATTTTCCCGTGCCACACCAATCCTTGTTCATCCTCTCTAAAACCAGGGGCTTTATTTTCCTTGATGAGTTGCCTGATTTCTTGTATCTTCTCGTCATTCTTTTGACCCTCGCGTATGTCTTGCTCGAGTGTGGAATCCACTTCCATGGCGATGGCTTCACCACTATTTACCAGGCATAGATTGAGCCTTATAACCTCGTCCTTCAATTCTACAGGCATGTCCTTCAAGCTCAACTTATTGACCTGCACTTTCCAACTCAAAGCATCGACCACGACGTTTGCTTTCCCAGGATGATAGGTGATGCCCACATCAAAGTCATTGATTAGCTCTAACCATCTCCTTTGTCTGAGGTTGAGATCTGGCTGTGTGAAAATGTACTTCAGACTCTTATGATCCTTATATATCTCTGTCCTCTTCCCCATCAAATAGTGCCGCCAAATTTTCAACGCGTGTACCACTGCGGCTAGTTCTAGGTCATGTGTAGGATAGTTTTTCTCGTGCTTCTGTAGTTGTCGGGATGCATAAGCCATGACATGCCCGTCTTGCATGAGAACACATCCCAACCCGTTTCCAGAGGCATCGCAGTACACCGTAAAGTTCTTCTGCATATCTGGCATAACTAGCACTGGGGCTGTTGTCAATCTTTTCTTTAGCTCCTGAAAACTCGTCTCGCACTGTGGCGTCCATGTGAATGTGATTCCTTTCTCCAACAGTTTGGTGAGAGGTCTCGAGGTCTTGGAGAATCCCTCAATAAACCGTCGATAGTATCCAGCCAATCCCAAGAAGCTTCGAACTTCCCCGACATTTTCAGGGGTCTTCCACTTCTGTATATCCTTGATATTGGCAGGATCCACGGAGATTCCTCCCTCCGAGATTATGTCCTAAGAAGGGAACTTTCTTCAGCCAAAACTCACACTTGCTCAACTTGGCATATAGTTGGTGTTCTCTTAGCCTCTGCAACACCAACCTTAGATGTTTCTCATGTTCTTCTTCATCTTTGGAGAAGACGAGAATGTCATCTATGAAAACCACCTCAAATTTGTCCAGATATTCAATGGATACCTTGTTCATGAGATACATGAAGTATGTCGGGGCATTAGTTAGCCCAAAAGGCATGACAGTGTATTCATACAGTCCGTACCGAGATATGAAAGCTGTCTTAAGAATATCAGATTGCATTATCTTGAGTTGGTGGTATCCCGACCTGAGATCAATTTTCGAGAACACACAAGCTCCCCTCAACTGATCAAACAAGTCTTCAATGCGGGGTAATGGGTACTTGTTCTTGATGGTTACCTCATTCAAAGCACGGTAATCCACGCATAACCTTTGGGTTCCGTCCTTCTTGGGCACAAATATGACCGGAGCTCCCCATGGTGAGGAACTAGGACGAATATACCCCTTCTCCGTCAATTCTCTTAAATGATCCTTGAGTTCTTCTAGCTGCTTGGAGTCCATCCGATAAGGTCTCTTGTATATCGGGGCTGTTCCAGGCACTAGCTCAATTGCAAATTCCACTTCACGATCGGGAGGCATACCTGGCAACTCCTCCGGAAAAACATCTGGATATTCCCTGATGATCCTGATCTCCTCAACTTTCACCTCAACTTGATTTAATTTAATGTCCCTCCTAGGCTCTTGTATTTTTATGAACTTTACTCTTGTGCCACTAGGGTGAGTTAGTTCCACCGTTCTGGTCGAACAATGGATAATCCCTTTATGTTTGGTCAACCAATCCATACCCAAGATAATATCTATCCCTTGGGAATCTATCACTATGAGGTTAGCAGTAAATACTACCCCATTAATGTCTAGATTCACCTTGGGACACACTTGTCTTGTCCTTATTTCTCCACCTGGAGAGTTTACGGAGCATATGGTTCATTTGTGTGGTTGCTAGGTCATGCTTCTTAACAAACCCTTGAGCAATGAAAGAGTGGGTAGCACCAGAATCAAACAGCAGGGTTCAAGGTGTAAATTGGCAGGAAACTTACAAACTACCACGTCGGGTGCCTCTTGTGCTTCCTCCATAGTGACGTGGTTCACCCGTCCTCTCATTACATTCTGCTGTTGTGGCTGCGTGAGCTTCTTCTTTGGGCACTTATGGGCATAGTGCCCCACTTCACCACAACTAAAGCATTGCACCCCAACCTTAGGTGCCTGGCCTTTGTTGTCTTGGGGTTGGTTTGGGGGTCCTTGTACTGCTGGTCGAGGTGGATATGCGGGGCGAGGCTGCTGTACAAACTGACGTTGTGGCTATGCTGGTGCTGCCGGAGGCCTGTAGTTCGGGTTGTACCCCCTTGGTGCTGAGTAGGGTACCACAGCACGGTTCGTCTGCCCGGCAGGTTGCTGCATCAAGCGTGGGCGGGTGTTGCTCCCTGAGGCCTGATGTGACCACCCGGCCTTCCTCTTATTCTCATTTTCCAAGGCCTTCAGCTTCCTTTCTACCACAAACGCTCTGTCCTCCATCTTTTGGAAGCTTTCATACTCATTTGAGGACATTGTACACTGCATTTCTTCGGTAAGTCCTTCCACAAAACAATCTTGTTTCTGCTCATCAGTCTCTATGTCTCGTGGGGCATAACGGGATAGTTGAGTAAATTTAGTGAGGTATTCCCTCACCGTCATATTTCCCTGCTGCAGTCCCAAGAACTCCTTCCGTTTGTTTTTGAGTTCACCTCTTGGGATATAATGGTTGCGGAAGCTACGCTTGAACTCTTCCCAAGTGATGTTCTCAGTGTCATGATGGGCAGCCACGTAGGTGATCCACCAATCAGCAGCAGGTCCATGCAATTGATGAGAGGCAAACAGAACCCTCTCATACCCTTGGCACTGTATGATCCTCATCTTGCTCTCAATCGCCTTAAGCCAATCATCTGCCTCCAGAGGTTCAGCAGCACTTGCGAACTTTGGAGGTTGAGTTCCTAGAAACTCACTCAACCTTGGTTGGCGTGGTGCAGCTTGTGGAGGTGGAACTTGATGCAAGTTGGCCACCACTTGAGTCAAGTTCTAGATGAGCTGATTTTGATTCTCCAGCATTTGGTGAAGGGGATCAACTCCTTCACGGCGAGCACCCCGGTCCTGGCCTCCAGAAAGATGAGGGTTGCATGCCTCATCGTTGTTGTTGGCGGAGTTGGCAGCACGTCCTTTTCCTCTTCCGACCATATGGCAGAATCAACCAATGTTAATTTTGAAAGCATTTAGTATCATCTTACTACTTTCATTCGTTTGTACTTTGAAGTGTTGAGGCATTGTTATACTTTTCTGAGGGTTCATTTCTCACACAAAAATAAATGCAATATTATTTCATGTGGGTTCACACACCAAAGCAAAACAATCTAAAGACGAGGCTGTGGATAATTGCTCATGGCTTCCACAACTCACGTCACACACCAAGCATTAACACACCATTAACTTAATGTAACGAATCGACTATTCAACATCTTGCTAACTAAGGGAAGGACTCTACACTACTCGTTTTCTTGAGCTGGCTCCTCGGGATCTTCCTCATCATTTCGGCTGCCTTCTGACTCTGCTTTGGGTGGGGAGCCTGCTGGTGGAGAAGTGCGACGACGCCTGATCGCTCGGCGATCTGGGGAGTCAGGAGTCCATGTATCATTCACGGTGACACACAGTTCATTCCCATCTCCTCTTTCTCTCGCCCTCAAGCAGGCTCGCAGCAATGCCTCCGTTTCCTTTAGGGTGTCCCGAACATCCTGAAGCTCTTGCTGACACTCCTGCAGTCGAGTGCTGAGCATAGCAGCATCCTCCAAGCACAAGTCCATGTGCTCATGGGAAGTCCCTTGCTGCACTGGCGGGTACTTGTACTCCGTGGTACCACTCTCACGCTGGAGGACATACATGTACTCAGTCCTGTCCAGGTGGCGACGATAGATGTGACTCTGGCAGGTGATGGCCTCCCAGGTGACATCCTTCTCCGCATCGACCTGTGTCACTCTAAAGGCTGGAGAGCGGTGGATCTTAAGCAGCTGATTTTCGTGTATAATCCTCATTTCTGAACTCCACTCTTCCCGCTTCTCACGGATGGTTCGGGTGGAGCTGTAGTGTATGATTAGCTTGCCCGTATTGCCGGCGGCTTTGAGCATATGTCGAAGACGGCGCAACAAGCCTCCTACTGCCAATCCGTAGGAGAGGTACGTCACCGGACGGTTCTCCTCTCTCAGGGCAAGGGCAACTACGGGAACTCTCCCTCCGGTGGACTTGCGAGCGGTGCGGATCATGCGAACCATCTAAAACATAAAGCATTTAAAATTAAGTTAGATAAGATTTTAAACAAAAATTCTATTTTGAATAAAAGTTGGGGTAAGATGAATAAAGTGACCCCATTAAATCACACCTTCAACCCACACCTTTGTAAAATAGTTTTTAAGAAAATAGGGTCCTTAAATACGTCCATTTCTACCTAGTTCCACGTTCCTACGGGCAACCTTGGCTCTGATACCACTTCTGTCACACCCGGTTTTTCCGAAGAACAACCAAGTGAATATCACATGTATGCCAGGATCATTTTCTCATACATGTGATGACAAATAGTGAAGCATCATTTATTACAAGCCAGGTGTCGAATATAAATAAGTCTTACATAGCAAATGTCTCGATGGACAATAATAAGTTTATCACAAGTAAATAAACTAGCAGCGGAATATTATTCTTGAGTGCTCCGTCACAGGTGTTGCCCGGGGTCTCCATGAACCTAGAAACCTTCTTCGGGTCCAAAGTCTTGGTCATTATATACCACCTCATTATCTTGACCTGAGCAGCAATATAAACCAACAAAATATGCAAGGTTGAGTACCAATGGTACTCAGCAAGTGTGGGAAGATTATATCATGCATGGATAGGACAAGGAGAGGTTGAACTCATGGTTAAAGCACTACGCAATTAATACCTATCACCTTAGCTTATTAAGCACCTACATTACTACACAGGTGAAATGGTCCCAATCTCCCATCCCATCATCATAATCCAATAACCATAACATCATTTCCAATGTTAAGCTCCCCGCTTAACATCCACAACTTCCAAAACTATCAATCCTCTAATCATGAATAAGTCCAAGCCGCTCTTGACCGTGAGCACGGCTGTCATGACAGTTTTGACTCTGCAGAGTTTGTACCACTGTACCCACATGTAGTAATTTCATCCCCCGTTGCCGGGTGGACTAAAAGAACCTCCATTATGCCAGTGGCTATAAACCACATTCACACTTCCCAGGTGTGTAGCCAGGAGATCACTATGAAGCCTTTACAAAGGGATTCCCGACGAGCGTGGGCCCACTGAGGTTTCACCCCTAACAGCATACAAGAGGCTCCAACCCCGCTGCAGTGGCCCCCTCTTGAGCCTTGCGGTTCATATGGTAGTCTAGCTGACACCTACTCCCCGCACCATTGTCACACCCGGTTTTTCCGAAGAACAACCAAGTGAATATCACATGTATCCCAGGATCATTTTCTCATACATGTGATGACAAATAGTGAAGCATCATTTATTACAAGCCAGGTGTCGAATATAAGTAAGTCTTACATAGTAAATGTCTCGATGGACAATAATAAGTTCATCACAAGTAAATAAACTAGCAGCGGAATATTATTCTTTAGGGCTCCATCACAGGCGTTGCCCGGGGGTCTCCATGAACCTAGAAACCTTCTTCGGGTCCAAAGTCTTGGTCATTATACACCACCTCATTGTCATGACCTGAGCAGCAATATAAACCAACAAATATGCAAGGTTGAGTACCAAGGGTACTCAGCAAGTGTGGGAAAATTATATCATGCATGGCTAGAACAAGGAGAGGTTGAACTCATGGTTAAAGCACTATGCAATTAATTCCTATCACCTTAGCTTTTTAATCACCTACATTACTACATAGATGAATGGTCCCAAGCTCCCATACCCTCATCATAATCAAATAACCATAACATCATTTCCGATGTTAAGCTCCCCGCTTAACATTCACAACTTCCAAAACCATCAATCCTCTGATCATGAATAAGTCCAAGCCGTTCTTGACCGTGAGCACGGCTGTCATGACAGTTTTGACTCTGCAGAGTTTGTACCACTGTACCCACATGTAGTGATTTCATCCCCCGTTGCCGGGTGGACTAAAAGAACCTCCATTATGCCAGTGGCTACGAACCACATTCACACTTCCCAGGTGTGTAGCCAGGAGATCACTACGAAGCCTTTACAATGTGATTCCCGACGAGCGTGGGCCCACTGAGGTTTCACCCCTAACAGCATACAAGAGGCTCCAACCCCGCTGCAGTGGCCCCCTCTTGAGCCTTGCGGTTCATATGGTAGTCCAGCTGACACCTATTGCCCGCACCATCCAACACACCCATACTACGCCGGGGATACACCTAATTAATTGGCCAAGCTGCCCCATCTCAGCATGTGGTTGGCACTGTAAAGCCAGGTTACATGCTCCATGAACCGGTCCTTAGGATCCAGGCAAGTACTAAACACAAACCCGAGTCTCGTGCACCCAGCACACAACCAAAACATCCAACTTGCCTTGAGCCCTACCTCTACATAACTCATAATATCTCATTCAAGAGTATGGTAAAAATAAATTGATGATCTCATATCCCAAATATCCCATTCTAAGCATGGCTAAGCATATGCATAATAATAAATGACATGATAAAATAAATCCCAACCCAAGCTACAAGGAAACAAGGTGATGCAATTCTAGGGAAACTTCCTAGCATGGGTTTCATATTTAACTTGACAATGCAAATAATTCTATCTACACATCCTAGCATAGGATCAAAGTGGTCAAGGACACTTGCCTCCTTCTTGCTGCTCTTGAAATGGGTAGTCCTGGTCTTGGAAAGGAATAACTTGCTCTTGAGCAGGTTCTACATCATATCATCACACATAGCAAAAGAAAAACAACAATCATAAGACATAGTTCACACTTCTACTTCATACAAACCACACATTCACATTTATGAAAGTTCTTTACCATTATATGTGTTGTGGTTACTTTATGTGTGTTGAGTTGTGGCTTGCATGCACTTTTAACCATGTGTATATGATTCCTACTTTTGTGTCCACATTTATACTTACATACTATATATATATGAGTTTCCAATAAATTTCTTATATTCAACTACTACACCTTTTCACTACCAAGTGTGTATGAAAAGTATTTTTCTTCCCCATATGTGCCTTCATAATTTCTACCAACCCTAAACTGAACTCTTTGGATTTTAAAAACTCCATTTATCATTTACTAGTTGCTATATTTTCAGATTTATATTCCTATGCATAATTGTGTATTTTATTATGAAATTAGTAATACACATCATCTAAACAGAATAGGTTCTGGTCCTAAATAATTTAATAACATATTTTGACCTTTGCCTCTGATGTAAACTATTTCATAATTATGTTCCCTATTTTCTAAAACTATTTATTACTTAAAAATGTGTCCCTAATTGTGAATTATAAATTAAACAGATTCAATTCAGTCCAAAATATGTTTTTATCTCACTCCAAAATTTCCTAAACACTGAGAAAGTCTTTAACTTAATTTTGACAATATGTTTGTCCCACTTTTTAATTTTTAAACACTAGTTACATATTCAATTTCCTAAATTAAATACTAAACAGGGCTAAAAAAATAAACTCACCCCACTACAGGGTCTATAATATTATTTTCAAAATTTCCAGGGGTCTAGCTACACTTATCAGAGGTGTTTTTCCTAATTTTTATTAAGTCCAGGGGCTAAAACTGATTTTTAAATGAATTTACATGATTTTCTGGAATTCCAGGGGCTAGATCAGAAGTTTCCGGGGCTAGCTCTTATTTCCCGAGAACACCAGGGGGTAGCACGTAAGATTTCCAATCTTTATAACGCGGGGCTAACGTGGACCGTCCGATTTTAAACCGACGGCCGAGATTATAACATCGAACCGGTACGCGGGGGTTTAAACCCTACCGTGCGATTTAAAATAAACGACGCACAAGCGGCCACGTCGCTCTGATCGAGCGCGGGCGGCGCTGCCGGCGGCGCACGGCGGCGGGAAGCGGCGATCTCGCCGGAAACTTTCGGATACTCGAGAATTCTGCCTAGAACTGTGATCTTATGGCATAGATCGGTAGAGGGGAGGTCGGGGATCTCATCTCGGGGGTTTTCTTGAGCTCGGAGGTCCTGGAAGGTGATCGGCGGCGAGGTCCGAGGCAAAACCACGGCGAAGCTCGCTGTGTTTACACCGCAAGTCACCGAGTTTTCTGCACCTGCAAGGTTCCCCGGAGGCGGTGGATCAAGACCAACGAGTTAGATCGGAGTTTCCGAGCTTAGATCGGCCGGAATTCACCGTAGAAGTCTCGGTTCTCACCGGAGTAAAAATCGGCGATTGCGTGGGAAAAACAGAACGGGGCCGGGGTTTTTATAGACGGGAGAGGGCGGCGGGGTGGTTTAGATCATGTCCGTTTCCTCCTCGAGCAAAATTCGGCTGTGATCCGCAGCAGTTCCGATCGGTTTGGATTCGGTGAGAGAGAGTCCGGCGCGGCGCGAGGTGGAAGACGAAGCCCGGGTGGGTCCCGCTTGTCAGCGTGAGAAAACGCGGGCGCGCGGCTGCGGGCTGGCGCGGGGTAAGTTGGGCCGGCTGGTGGGTTTCGGCCCACTGGCCGGTTTTTTTCTGTTTTCTCTTTTTCTTTTTCCATTTCTTTTCTGATTTGAGTTTTATTTGAATTCCAGTTTGAAGTTGAATTTTTGCAAAACATGCAACACGTCCAAAAATTTTTAAATTCCCCTCTTAACATGATTTAAGGTTTTTGAATCAAAATTTTTAGGGTGTTACAGCTCTACCCCCCTTAAAAGAAATCTCATCCTCGAGATTGGTGTTTCTAAGAAAACAATTCCGGAAATTGTGCCTTGAGCTCATCTTCCCGTTCCCAGGTGGCTTCCTCTTCTGAGTGATGCTTCCACTGCACCTTGCACATCCGGATTCTTTTATTTCTGGTGAGGCGTTCCATTGTCTCCAAAATCTTGTATGGTTGCTCGGCATATGACAAATCCTCAGCTACATCCACTTCATTCATGGGTAACACCTCTTCAGGCGTCCTCAGACATTTCTTGAGTTGCGACACATGGAATACATCGTGCACATCCGATAGATGAACCGGTAACTCTAGTTGATACGCCACTTCGCCTTTCCTTTCCAAAACTTGAAAGGGTCCGACGTATCGAGGTGACAACTTCCCTTTCACCTTGAACCGACGAAGTCCTCTGATAGGGGACACCTTGAGATAAACATAGTCTCCCACGTTGAAAACGAGCTCTCTTCTTCGTACATCGGCATAGCTCTTTTGGCGTGTCTGTGCTATCCTCAAGTTGTTGTGAATCTCCCTCACCTTCGCCTCGGCTTCTTGTAGCACTTCTGAACCAAACACTTTACTTTCTCCTGTTTGGTTCCAAAATAGGGGAGTTCTGCACTTCCTTCCATACAAAGCTTCAAACGGTGACATCTTCATACTAGCTTGATAGCTGTTGTCATAGGAAAACTCCGCATACGGTAAGTTCTTGTCCCAACTCCTATTGTTTTTGAGTGCATATGCTCTTAACATATCTTCAAGGATCTGATTGGTTCTTTCCGTCTGCCCGTCAGTTTGGGGATGATAGGCAGAGCTGAAGTTCAGATGGGTTCCCATGGTTTCATGCAACTTCTGCCAAAACCTCGAGGTGAACTGTGTCCCTCGGTCCGACACTATCTTCTTTGGCACTCCATGGTAACACACGATCCTTGACATGTACAATTCTGCCAATTTGGATCCGCTGTAGCTTTCTTTCACGGGGATGAAATGAGCTACCTTTGTTAGCCTATCAATGATGACCCATATTGAATCATACCCGGATTGGGTCCTAGGCAATCCCACGACAAAATCCATGCTGATTTCTTCCCATTTCCATTCAGGCACTTTGAGTGGTTGCAATAATCCCGCGGGTCGTTGATGTTCTGCTTTCACCAACTGACATGTGTGACATAGGGCAACATGTTCCGCGACATCTCGCTTCATGCCATACCACCAATACCTGCTCTTGAGGTCCTGGTACATCTTCGTACTCCCAGGATGAATGGAATAGTCGGAATCGTGAGCCTCCTTCAAAATTAATTCACGGATCTCCTTTACTTCTGGCACACAGATCCTTTTCCCGTGCCGCACCGTACCTTGTTCATCCTCTCTGAAACCTTGAGCTTTATTTTCCTTGATGAGTTGCCTGATTTCCTGTATCTTCTCATCATTCTTTTGGCCCTCGCGTATGTCTCGCTCGAGTGTGGAGTCCACTTCCATGGCGATGGCTTCACTACTATTTACTAGACATAGATTGAGCCTTATAACCTCGTCCTTCAATTCTGCAGGCATGTCCTTCAAGCTCAACTTATTGACCTGCACTTTCCGACTCAAAGCATCGGCCACGACGTTTGCTTTCCTGGGATGATAGTTGATGCCCACATCAAAGTCATTGATTAACTCTAGCCATCTCCTTTGTCTGAGGTTGAGGTCTGGCTGTGTGAATATGTACTTCAAACTCTTATGATCCGTATATATCTCTGTCCTCTTCCCCATCAAATAGTGCCGCCAAATTTTCAACGCGTGTACCACTGCGGCTAGTTCTAGGTCATGTGTAGGATAGTTCTTCTCGTGCTTCCGAAGCTGCCGGGATGCATATGCCACGACATGCCCTTCTTGCATGAGAACACATCCCTACCCATTTCCAGAGGCATCGCAGTACACTGTGAAATTCTTCTGCATATCTGGCATAACCAACACTGGGGCTGTTGTCAATCTCTTCTTTAGCTCCTGAAAGCTCGTCTCGCACTGTGGCGTCCAGGTGAATGTGATTCCCTTCTCCAACAGTTTGGTGAGAGGTCTCGAGATCTTGGAGAATCCCACAATAAACCGTCGATAGTATCCAGCCAATCCCAAAAAGCTTCGAACTTCCCCGACATTTTCAGGGGTCTTCCACTTCTGTATATCCTCGATTTTGGCGGGATCTACGGAGATTCCTCCCTCCGAGATTATATGTCCTAAAAAGGGAACTCTCTTCAGCCAAAACTCACACTTGCTCAACTTGGCATATAGTTGGTGTTCTCTCAGCCTCTGCAACACCAACCTTAGATGTTTCTCATGTTCTTCTTCATCTTTGGAGAAGACGAGAATGTCATCTATGAAAACCACCACAAATTTGTCCAGATATTCCATGAATACCTTGTTCATGAGATACATGAAGTATGCTGGGGCATTGGTTAGCCCGAAAGGCATGACAGTATATTCATACAGTCCGTACCGAGATACGAAAGCTGTCTTGGGAATATCAGATTGCCTTACCTTGAGTTGGTGGTATCCCGACCTGAGATCAATTTTCAAGAACACACAAGCTCCCCTCAACTGATCAAACAAGTCTTCAATGCGAGGCAATGGGTACTTGTTCTTGACGGTTACCTCATTCAAAGCACGGTAATCCACGCATAACCTTTAGGTTCCGTCTTTCTTGGGCACAAATATCACCGGAGCTCCCCATGGTGAGGAACTAGGGCGAATATACCCCTACTCCGTCAATTCTCTCAAATGATCCTTGAGTTCTTCTAGCTGCTTGGAGTCCATCCGATAAGGTCTCTTGTATATCGGGGCTGTTCCCGGTACTAGCTCAATTGCGAATTCCACTTCAGGGTCGGGAGGCATACCTGGCAACTCCTCCGGAAAAACATCTGGATATTCCCTGATAGTCCTTATTTCCTCAACTTTCACCTCCACTTGATTTAATTTAATGTCCCTCCTAGGCTCGTGTATCATTATGAACTTTACTCTTGTGCCACTAGGGTGAGTTAGTTCCACCGTTCTGGTCGAACAATGGATGATTCCTTTGTGTTTGGTCAACCAATCCATACCCAAAATAATATCTATCCCTTGTGAATCTATCACTATGAGGTTAGCAGTAAATACTACCCCATTAATGTCTAGGTTCACTTTGGGACACACTTGTCTTGTCCTTATTTCTCCACCTGGAGAGTTTACAGCTAGCATATGGTTCATTTGTGTGGTTGCTAGGTCATGCTTCTTAACAAACCCTTGAGCAATGAACGAGTGGGTAGCACCAGAATCAAACAGAAGAGTTGCAAGGTGTAAATTGGCAGGAAACTTACCAACTACCACGTCAGGTGCCTCTTGTGCTTCCTCCATAGTGACGTGGTTCACCCGTCCTCTCATTACATTCTGCTGTTGTGGCGGCGCAGGCTTCTTCTTTGGGCATTTATGGGCGTAGTGCCCCACTTCACCACAGCTAAAACATTGCACCCCAATCTTAGATGCCTGGCCTTTGTTGTCTTGGGGTTGGTTTGGGTGTCCTTGCACTGCGGGTCGAGGTGGATATGCGGGGCGAGGCTGCTGCACAAACTGACGTTGCGGCTGTGCTGGTGCTGCGGAAGGCCTGTAGTTTGGGTTGTACCCTCTTGGTGCTGAATAGGGTACCGCAGCACGGCTCGTCTGCCCCGTAGGTTGCTGCATCATACGTGGGCGGGTGTTACTCCCTGAGGCTTGATGTGACCACCCGGCCTTCCTCTTATTCTCATTTTCCAGGGCCTTTAGCTTCCTTTCTACCACAAATGCTCTGTCCACCATCTTTTGGAAGCTTTCATACTCATTTGAGGACATTGCACACTGCATCTCTGCGGTAAGCCCTTCCACGAAACAATCTTGTTTCTGCTCATCAGTCTCTATGTCTCGTGGGGCATAACGGGATAGTTGAGTAAATTTAGTGAGGTATTCCCTCACCGTCATGTTTCCCTGCTGCAGTCCCAAAACTCCTTCCTCTTGTTTTTGAGTTCACCTCTTGGGATGTAATGGTTGTGGAAGCTACGCTTGAACTCTTCCCAAGTGATGTTCTCAGGGTCATGATGGGCGGCCACGTAGGCGGTCCACCAATCAGCAGCAGGTCCATGCAATTGATGAGAGGCAAACAGCACCCTCTCATACCCTTGGCATTGTATGATCCTCATCTTACTTTCAATGGTCTTCAGCCAATCATCTGCCTCCAGAGGTTCAGCAGCACTTGCAAACTTTGGAGGTTGAGTTCCTAGAAACTCACTCAACCTTGGTTGGCGTGGTGCAGCTTGTGGAGGTGGAACTTGATGCAAGTTGGCCACCACTTGAGTCAAGTTCTGGATGAGCTGATTCTGATTCTCCAGCTTTTGGTGGAGGGGATCAAATCCTTCACGGCGACCACCCCGGTCCTGGCCTCGAGAAAGATGAGGGTTGCATGCCTCATCGTTGTTGTTGGCGGGGTTGGCAGCATGTCCTTTTCCTCTTCCGGCCATCTGGCAGAATCAACCAATGTTAATTTGAAAGCATTTAGTATCATCTTACTACTTTCATTTGTTTGTACTTTGAAGTGTTGAGGCTTTGTTATACTTTTACAAGGGTTCATATCTCACACCAAATAGATGCACTATTATTTCATGTGGGTTCACACACCAAAGCAAAACAATCTAAAGACGAGGCTGTGGACAATTGCTCATAGCTTCCACACTCACGTCACACACCAAGCATTAACACACCATTAACTACGTAACGACTCGACTACTTGACATCCTTCTAATTTAAGGGAAAGGCTCTACGCTACTCGTTTTCTTGAGCTGGCTCCTCGGGATCTTTCTCATCATTTCGGCTGCCTTCTGACTCTGCTTTGGGTGGGGAGGCTGCTGGTGGAGAAGTGCGACGACGCCTGATCGCTCGGCGATCCGGGGAGTCAGGAGTCCATGTATCATTCGCGGTGACACACAGTTCATTCCCATCTCCTCTTTCCCTCGCCTTTAAGCAGACTCGCAGCAACGCCTCCGTTTCCTTCAGGGTGTCCTGGACATCCTGAAGCTCTTGTTGACACTCCTGCAGTCGAGTGCTGAGCATAGCAGCATCCTCCAAGCACAAGTCCATGTGCTCATGGGAAGTCCCTTGCTGCACTGGCGGGTACTTGTACTCCGTGGTACCACTCTCACGTTGGAGGACATACATGTACTCAGTTTTGTCCAAGTGGCGACGATAGATGTGACTCTGGCAGATGATGGCCTCCCAGGTGACATCTTTCTCCGCATCGACCTGTGTTGCCCGACAAGCTGGAGAGTGGTGAATCTTAATCAGCTGATTTTCATGTATAATCCTCATCTCTGAGCTCCATTCTTCCCTCTTCTCACGGATGGTCCTGGTGGAGTTATAGTGGATAATTAGCTTGCCCGTGTTGCCGGCGGCTTCGAGCATACGCCGAAGACGGCGCAATAAGCCTCCTACTGCCAATCCGTAGGAAAGGTACGTCACCGGACGGCTCTCCTCTGTTTCGGCAAGGGCTACTACGGGAACTCTCCCTCCTGTGGACTTGCGAGCGGTGCGAATCATGCGAACCATCTAAAACAAAAAGAATTTAAAATTAGGTTAGATAAACTCTCAAACAAAAAATCCTATTTTGAATGAAAGTTGGGGTAAGATGAATAAAATGACTCCTTAAATAACACTTTTCAACCCACACCTTGGAAAATAGTTTTTAAGAAAATAGGGCACTTAAATACGTCCATTTCTACGTAGGTCCACGTTCCTACGGGCAACCTTGGCTCTGATACCACCTCTGTCACACCCGGTTTTTCCGAAGAACAACCAAGTGAATATCACATGTATGCCAGGATCATTTTCTCATACATTTGATGACAAATAGTGAAGCATCATTTATTACAAGCCAGGTGTCGAATATAAGTAAGTCTTACATAGTAAATGTCTCGATGGACAATAATAAGTTCATCACAAGTAAATAAACTAGCAGCTGAATATTATTCTTTAGGGCTCCATCACAGGCGTTGCCCGGAGGTCTCCATGAACCTAGAAACCTTCTTCGGGTCCAAAGTCTTGGTCATTATACACCACCTCATTGTCTTGACCTGAGCAGCAATATAAACCAACAAATATGCAAGGTTGAGTACCAAGGGTACTCAGCAAGTGTGGGAAAATTATATCATGCATGGCTAGAACAAGGAGAGGTTGAACTCATGGTTAAAGCACTATGCAATTAATTCCTATCACCTTAGCTTTTTAAGCACCTACATTACTACATAGATGAATGGTCCCAAGCTCCAATACCCTCATCATAATCAAATAACCATAACATCATTTCCGATGTTAAGCTCCCCGCTTAACATTCACAACTTCCAAAACCATCAATCCTCTAATCATGAATAAGTCCAAGCCGCTCTTTACCGTGAGCACGGCTGTCATGACAGTTTTGACTCTGCAGAGTTTGTACCACTGTACCCACATGTAGTGATTTCATCCCCCGTTGCCGGGTGGACTAAAAGAACCTCCATTATGCCAGTGGCTACGAACCACATTCACACTTCCCAGGTGTGTAGCCAGGAGATCACTACGAAGCCTTTACAAAGGGATTCCCGACGAGCGTGGGCCCACTGAGGTTTCACCCCTAACAGCATACAAGAGGCTCCAACCCCGCTGCAGTGGCCCCCTCTTGAGCCTTGCGGTTCATATGGTAGTCCAGCTGACACCTATTCCCCGCACCATCCAACACACCCATACTACGCCGGGGATACACCTAATTAATTGGCCAAGCTTCCCCATCTCAGCATGTGGTTGGCACTGTAAAGCCAGGTTACATGCTCCATGAACCGGTCCTTAGGATCCAGGCAAGTACTAAACACAAACCCGAGTCTCGTGCACCCAGCACACAACCAACACATCCAACTTGCCTTGATCCCTACCTCTACATAACTCATAATATCTCATTCAAGAGTATGGTAAAAATAAATTGACTATCTCATATCCCAAATATCCCATTCTAAGCATGGCTAAGCATATGCATAATAATAAATGACATGATAAAATAAATCCCAACCCAAGCTACAAGGAAACAAGGTGATGCAATTCTAGGGAAACTTCCTAGCATGGGTTTCATATTTAACTTGACAATGCAAATAATTCTATCTACACATCCTAGCATAGGATCAAAGTGGTCAAGGACACTTGCCTCCTTCTTGCTGCTCTTGAAATGGGTAGTCCTGGTCTTGGAAAGGAATAACTTGCTCTTGAGCAGGTTCTACATCATACCATCACACATAGCAAAAGAAAAACAACAATCATAAGACATAGTTCACACTTCTACTTCATACAAACCACACATTCACATTTATGAAAGTTCTTTACCATTATATGTGTTGTGGTTACTTTATGTGTGTTGAGTTGTGGCTTGCATGCACTTTTAACCATGTGTATATGATTCCTACTTTTGTGTCCACATTTATACTTACATACTATATATATATGAGTTTCCAATAAATTTCTTATATTCAACTACTACACCTTTTCACTACCAAGTGTGTATGAAAAGTATTTTTCTTCCCCATATGTGCCTTCATAATTTCTACCAACCCTAAACTGAACTCTTTGGATTTTAAAAACTCCATTTATCATTTACTAGTTGCTATATTTTCAGATTTATATTCCTATGCATAATTGTGTATTTTATTATGAAATTAGTAATACACATCATCTAAACAGAATAGGTTCTGGTCCTAAATAATTTAATAACATATTTTGACCTTTGCCTCTGATGTAAACCATTTCATAATTATTTTCCCTATTTTCTAAAACTATTTATTACTTAAAAATGTGTCCCTAATTGTGAATAATAAATTAAACAGATTCAATTCAGTCCAAAATATGTTTTTATCTCACTCCAAAATTTCCTAAACACTGAGAAAGTCTTTAACTTAATTTTGACAATATGTTTGTCCCACTTTTTAATTTTTAAACACTAGTTACATATTCAATTTCCTAAATTAAATACTAAACAGGGCTAAAAAAATAAACTCACCCCACTACAGGGTCTATAATATTATTTTCAAAATTTCCAGGGGTCTAGCTACACTTATCAGAGGTGTTTTTCCTAATTTTTATTAAGTCCAGGGGCTAAAACTGATTTTTAAATGAATTTACATGATTTTCTGGAATTCCAGGGGCTAGATCAGAAGTTTCCGGGGCTAGCTCTTATTTCCCGAGAACCCCAGGGGGTAGCACGTCAGATTTCCAATCTTTATAACGCGGGGCTGACGTGGACCGTCCTATTTTAAACCGACGGCCGAGATTATAACATCGAACCGGTACGCGGGGGTTTAAACCCTACCGTGCGATTTAAAATAAACGGCGCACAAGCGGCCACGTCGCTCTGATCGAGCGAGGGCGGCGCTGCCGGCGGCGCACGGCGGCGGGAAGCGGCGATCTCGCCGGAAACTTTCGGATCCTCGAGAATTCTGCCTAGAACTGTGATCTTATGGCATAGATCGGTAGAGGGGAGGTCGGGGATCTCACCTCGGGGGTTTTCTTGAGCTCGGAGGTCCTGGAAGGTGATCGGCGGCGAGGTCCGAGGCAAAACCACGGCGAAGCTCGTCGGCGCTGTGTTTACACCGCAAGTCACCGAGTTTTCTGCACCTGCAAGGTTCCCCGGAGGCGGTAGATCAAGACCAGCGAGTTAGATCGGAGTTTCCGAGCTTAGATCGGCCGGAATTCACCGGAGAAGTCTCAGTTCTCACCGGAGTAAAAATCGGCGATCGCGTGGGAAAAACAGAACGGGGCCGGGGTTTTTATAGACGGGAGAGGGCGGCGGGGTGGTTTAGATCATGTCCGTTTCCTCCTCGAGCGAAATTCGGCTGTGATCCGCAGCAGTTGCGATCGGTTTGGATTCGGTGAGAGAGAGTCCGGCGCGGCGCGAGGTGGAAGACGAAGCCCGGGTGGGTCCCGCCTGTCAGCGTGAGAAAACGTGGGCGCACGGCTGCGGGCTGGCGCGGGGTAAGTTGGGCCGGCTGGTGGGTTTCGACCCACTGGCCGGTTTTTTCTGTTTTCTCTTTTTCTTTTTCCATTTCTTTTCTGATTTGAGTTTAATTTGAATTCCAGTTTGAATTTGAATTTTTGCAAAACATGCAACACGTCCAAAAATTTTTAAATTCCCCTCTTAACATGATTTAAGGTTTTTGAATCAAAATTTTTGGGGTGTTACAACCATCCAACACACCCATACTACGCCGGGGATACACCTAATTAATTGGCCAAGCTGCCCCATCTCAGCATGTGGTTGGCACGGTAAAGCCAGGTTACATGCTCCATGAACTGGTCCTTAGGATCCAGGCAAGTACTAAACACAAACCCGAGTCTCGTGCACCCAGCACACAACCAAATCATCCAACTTGCCTTGATCCCTACCTCTACATAACTCACAATATCTCATTCAAGAGTATGGTAAAATAAACTGATGATCTCACATCCCAAATATCCCATTCTAAGCATGGCTAAGCATTTGCATAATAATAAATGACATGATAAAATAAATCCCAACCCAAGCTACAAGGAAACAAGGTAATGCAATTCTAGGGAAACATCCTAGCATGGGTTTCGTATTTTCAATTGACAATGCAAATAATTCTATCTACACATCCTAGTATAGGATCAAAGTGGTCAAGGACACTTGCCTCCTTCCTGCTGCTCTTGAAATGGGTAGTCCTGATCTTGGAAAGGAATAACTTGCTCTTGAGCAGGTTCTACATCATACCATCACACATAGCAAAAGAAAAACAACAATCCATAAGACATAGTTCACACTTCCACTTCATACAAACCACACATTCTTATTTATGAAAGTCATTCACCATTATATGTGTTGTGGTTACTCTATGTGTGTTGATTTGTGGCTTGCATGCACTTTTAATCATGTGTATATGATTCCTACTTTTGTGTTCACATTTATACTTACATACTATATATATGAGTTTCCAATTTAAATAAATTCCTTATATTCAATTACTACACCTTTTAGCTACCAAGTATGCATGAAAGGTATTTTCCTTCTCCATACGTGTCTTCAGAATTTCTACCAACCCTAAACTGAATTCTTTGGATTTTAGAACTCCATTTATCATTTACTAGTTGCTATATTTTCAGATTTATTTCGTATGCCTAAATGTGAACTTTATTATGAAAATAACAAGACACATCATCTAAACAGAATAGGTTCTGATCTAAAATATTTACTAATATATTTTTGACCTTTTCCTCTGATGTAAACTATTTTACAATTATTTTCCCTATTTCCCCGAACTATTCTTTACTTAAAAATGTGTCCCTAAATGTGAATAATAAATTAAACAGATTCATTTCAGCCCAGAATATATTTTTATCTCACTCCAAATTTTTCTAAATACTGAGAAAGTTTTTAATTTAATTTTGATAATATGTTTGTCCCACTTTTTAAATTTTAAACACTAGCCACATATTCAATTTCCAAAATTAAATATTAAACAGGGCTAAAAAGGTAAACTCACCCCACTACAGGGTCTATAATATTATTTTAACAATTTTCAGGGGTCTAGCTATACATAACAGAGGAGTTTTTCCTAATTTTTATTAAGTCCAGGGGCTAAAACTGTTTTTTAAATGAATTTACATGATTTTCTGCAGTTCCAGGGGCTAGATCAGAAGTTTCCGGGGCTAGCTCTTATTTCTCGAGAACCCCAGGGGGTAGCACGTAAGATTTCCAGTCTTTATAACGCGGGGCTGACGTGGACCGTCCGATTTAAAACAGACGGCTGAGATTATAACGTCGAACTGGTACGCGGGGATTTAAAGTCTACCGTGCGATTTAAAATAGACGCCGCACAAGCGGCCACGTCGCTCTAACCGAGCGCGGGCGGCGCTGCCCGGCGGCGCACGGCGGCGGGAAGCGGCGATCTCGCCGAAGAGTTTCGGATTTTCGGGAATTCTTCCTAGAACTGTGATTTTATGGCATAGATCGGTGGAGGGGTGGTCGGGGATCTCACCTCGGGGGTTTTCTTGAGCTCGGAGGTCCTGGAAGGCGGTCGACGACGAGGTCCGAAGTGAAACCACGGCAAGGCTCGTCGGCGCTGTGTTTGAACCGAAAGTCACCGAGTTTTCTGCACCTGCAGGGTTCCCCGGAGGCGGTGGATCAAGATCAGCGAGTTAGATCGGAATTTCCGAGCGTAGATCGGTCAGAATTCACCGGAGGGGCTCGGTTTCTCACCGGAGTAAAATCAGCGGATCGCGTGGGAAAAACGGAACGAGGCCGGGGTTTTTATAGACGGGGGAGGGCGGCGGGGTGGTTTAGATTGAGTTTGCATCGCCCCCGATCAAAATTCGGCTTGGATACGCGAGAATTCCCGATCGGTTTCGATTCGGGTGAGAGAGTCCCGGCGCGGCGCGAGGTAGAAGAAGGGCTGGTGGGCCCCGCCTGTCAGTGGGAGGAAGAGGCGCGCGCGGCTGCAGGCTGGCGCGGTGCTGGTTGGGCCGGCTAGTGGGTTCGGCCCACTGGCAGGTTTTTTTCTGTTTTCTTTTTCTATTTCTTTTCTGTTTTGAGTTTAAATTGAATTCCAGTTTGAATTTAAATTGTTGCAAAACATGCAACACGTCCAAAAAATTTTAAATTCTCCTCTTAACATGATTTAGGGTGTTAACAAGATTTTTGGGGTGTTACAAGAAGTGGACGTAAGTAATTGGTCAGAAAGGTCCAACCGGCTGGATTGCTTCTATTTGCGAATAGGAGAGTCCTGAGCAGTTATGGTAAGTTAGGATACGAGTGCAATTAGGAGTAGGAGTCCTAGATTGGATTGTTTAGCTTGAGGGCTGGCTATAAAAGCAAGGGAGGCCAGAGCTCTCGTGGGTTGAAAACTTTGGGCTGTTCCTCTTGTGTTCCTATTGAATAAAGTGCATAGTTTCAAGGAGCTTTTGTGCCTTGTTCGTCCGACTTATTTTTCGTCAAGTCTTTCTCGCCGAGTTTCTGGACAGACCGACGTTGCTTCGGTGTTTCGTTCATAACTCGAGTTTTACAGATCCGATTGACGTGATTCTTTTTCGGTTGTCTTCAAAACTCAATTATCTATCATCTGTGAAATTTTCTCAAGCTTCGGATCTGTAGTTTGTTAGATACACGAGTTTCTTTGCAGCGTTGCAGATCTCTTTTATATCGGGTAGAACAGATTGATCTTCGTTTAATGTTTTGATCGTATCTCAAGTTTTACTTCGTGTTTTCAAGTGATTCTTGTTGCAGTAGATCCGTGACTTGATTCTCTACCTCTCTACTTGATTTGTCACGGTTGAACACGTTTGAAAACACTTGCACAGACGGTTTTTTAACCGATTGATATTTGCTAAGGGGTTTTTGTTGTTTCCACTGCGAAAAGTTTTAATCTACCATTCACCCCCCCTCTGGTAGATTTTCACGTGCTCTTCGATCCTACAATTGGTATCAGAGCCAAGGTGCTCTAATCTTTGTGATTTGCACGTGTTTTGACTAACCATCATGGAGAAGTACTCCGTAAAACCTTGTGTGTTGAATGGCATCGATTTTCAGGTTTGGAAGGCGCGGATGGAGGCCTACATACAGGCGCAAGGCTTCGCCATATGGGTAAAGGTCTACCGGAACTTCGATGTACCACCCAACGATCAAGTTACGGCTGCGAACATGAGAGATGTTGACAACAACAACAAGGCTCGCAACTTGATCATCCAAGGATTGACTCAAAGCGACTTCGACCGTGTTGCACACCTCCGATCTGCATATGATGTTTGGAAAGCTCTTTGTGACTACCATGAAGGATCCAATACGATCAAGGAGGTAAGGCAAGATATGTTCAAGAAAGAATACATGTGTTTTGAGATGCAACCCGGTGAGTCAATTGACGACCTTTTTGCTCGCGTTAATAAAATTCTCAGCAACTTGCGTAGTGTCAATGTTAACTTTTCAGATGCTGAAAATGCTAGACAATTGTTAGGAGCATTAGATATGTCAATTTGGGAGATGAAAGTTACATCTATTCGTGAATCTACTGTCATGAGTTCTCTTACTTTAGACGTGCTTTATTCTAAATTGAAAACTCATGAAATTGACATCATCTCACGTAAAAACCCCAACAAGTCTATTGCATTTGTTTCGCAACGTGACATGTCTAGTTCTAGTCAATCATCATCTAGTGGTGCACTCTCTTTGCTGTCCTCTCTAACCCTTGAACAGATTGAAGAGTTTCCAAAGGAGGAGCTTACACTCATCTCTACTCGGTTCTCAAAAGCATTGCAAAATGTGAGAACTAGAAGGAGAGGAAGCTCTGGACCTCAACGATGTTTTGAATGTGGTAAGACAGGACATTTTCGTACGGAGTGCCCTAACCTTTCAGGTCCGACTTCACGTGAAGAAAAACAAACAAGGCCGAAGAAATCGTTTGCAAAGAATAAGAAGAAGAAAGATTTATCAATGCGCAACATAGTGCATAGTATGATCTCTGCACTTCAAGATTTCGGCTCAAGTGATGTGGACACCGGTAGTGGTGAAGATGAAGAAGCTATGGCAAATATGTGCTGCAGCGAGAAAGTCAAGTTCAAGCCCCGAGGAGGCAGAACACAACAGCGACGATGAAGAGGTATGTCCCACTTGCGAAGAAATGTGTGATGCTATTTCTCGTGCCACTGTTATATTAAAGAAAAAGGATAAAAAACTTAGGAACAATGCTGTTAAAATTGAATCACTAGAATCTGAAATTAATCGTTTAAAAACTTTGATTCCTAGTGATGATTATAGCTCCTCATGTGATTTGATTTATGAACAATTATCCTCTTTAAGAAGTGCACACGCATCTACACTTGATAAACTTGAACTTGAAATTGAAAAGAACAAAGAGCTTGCTGCACTTAATGATAAAAATTTGAAAGATGCTTGTTGTTCTACAATTGATTTGCATTGTTCTTCATGTGATGATCTGAATAAGAAACTAAATGATGCCATGAATGAGATTTCTATTTTGAACAATGCTTTACGTGTGCATGAAGTTAAATATTGTTCAAATTGCAAACTAAAAGGAAAAATTTCATGTGAAAACTGCTTTGATCTGTCCAATAAACTTGATGACATGCATAGGACACTAGATCGGTTTTCTAATGCAAATAAGAACCTAAACTTGCTGCTGAATTCTTCCAAGTCTTGTAATGATAAAACTGGTTTAGGTTTTAATTCTCATGCTCATGCTAAGGCACATCCACCTAAAGTTGTAAAGTCATTAGGAAGCGGTTTGATTCAAACAGCTCCTACACAAAAAGAGGTGATTTTCAAATCTGCAGGAGTACTGTCCCATTCGGGTTCTAATAAACGTGTTGCTTGCTTATCTAGACATGATAATAAGGTTATTTTTCATTGTACCTACTGTGGTAGAGATGGTCATGTCATGGATTTTTGTTATAGACTAGCTAAACACGATAAGAAACAAAGAATACTTGCTAGATCACATAACAACCAAGCAAAATCTGCTAGACCAAATGTTCGGAGCTTGCAACCTGCTGTAATGAGTCAAAAACTTGCTCCTGGACCTACTGTTTTTTGTGCTACATATAACATATCTTCTAAGTCAGTAGTTGGGAACAAAAATTTTCGATGTTTGGCTCATAAACCTGCTGTACCTTCTCAGCTTTCGCGTGTTATTCCTGCTGGACGTCGTGTGACTCAGTACTGGATTCCTAAAAGTCTTTTAACTAACCCCAGTATTGAGTCATCGACGTATTGTGCTGCTGTGTAGGTTTCACGTTTGAGGAAGGAGAACATTTGGATTGTGGATTCAGGTTGCTCACGCCACATGACCGGTAACAAAGAATGGTTCTCCTCTCTCTCTCTTTTGTGTCACGTGTAGAATGTTACTTTCGCCGATAACTCTTCTACTCCCATAATTGATAAAGGTTCGGTTATAGTAAACAATCTCTACACTTTGAAAGATGTGGCACTTGTTATAAATTTGAAATACAACTTGCTTTCTGTTTCACAATTGCTAGATGAAAATCTAGAGGTTAGCTTTGCTAAAAATTGCTGCAAGGTTGTAGATTCAAAAGGTGAGCTTTTGTTTAACATGTCTAGGTTGGAAGAGTTTTTAAAGCTGATTTTGATTTGTCAACTTCTAAGCATCGGTGTCTAGTTGCTAATGATACAAAGGATCTATATTTTTGGCATCGTAGACTTGGTCACATAGGATTTGATCATCTCACTCGTGTTAGTGCTCTCGATCGCATACGTGGGCTGCCGAAGCTTAAAAAGGACAATGATATTGTGTGCTCTTCTTGTAGACATGCTAAGTTTGTTGCAGGTTCACATGCTCCTCTCACAATGACCATGACAGCTGAACCGGGACAACTTTTACATCTTGACACAGTAGGTCCGGCACGTGTTCAATCCTTCGGAGGTAAATGGTATGTGCTTGTGATTGTTGATGATTGTTCCAGATATTCTTGGGTTTATTTTATGGCATCTAAGAATGAAGCTTTTAGTCATTTTAGAACTTTATTTCTTAGATTATCTATTGATCACCCAGGATCATTAAAAGCAATTAGAAGTGATAATGGAACTGAATTTAAAAACCAATTCTTTGATCACTTTTGTGCTGAAAATGGAATAGATCATCAATACTCTTCACCCTATGTACCACAACAAAATGTTGTCATAGAAAGAAAGAACAGGACCTTAGTTGAGATGGCTAGGACTATGCTTGATGAATATCAAACTCCTAGGAAATTTTGGGCTGATGCAATTGCAACCGCTTGTTATGTCTCAAATCGTGTTTTCTTGCGTGCTAAGCTTGGAAAAACCCCATATGAGCTCCGGTTTGGACATAGGCCTAGTGTTACACACTTTAGGGTTTTTGGTTGCAAATGCTTTGTTAAGAAACATGGTAATCTTGATAAATTTGAAGCTAGATCTGTTGATGGCATGTTTCTTGGTTATCCATCTCATACTAGAGGCTACCGTGTGCTTTTACTTGACACTAACAAAATTGTGGAGACTTGCAAGGTTTCTTTTGATGAAGCTAGCCCAAGTACTAGCCCCGATATTGCAGGTCCGGATCCATATTCGCAGGGGGAGAGTATTTTTATTGAAGAAGATGAAGAAGTGGTGCTGCTGCCCGAAAACTTGGAAGTAAATAACGATCAAGCTGCTGATTTTGCACCACAACCAGCACCAACAGTCACTACTGCTGGTTCGGACCTTCCTCAATCAACAAGCTCTCCTAATCAAAGGTCCGAACATGAAGAAGAAGGTGCCTGTGAAGTGTCTACTCCCCTCCGAGTACTCAAAAGTCATCCTCCACAACAAATCATTGGAAGCTTGCATGAACGAGTCACTCGGTCCAGGTTTTGCGATCCAAACTCTCATGCTCATTCTGCTTTTGTTGCTTCTTTTGAACCCAAGGATATATCACACGCACTCACTAATGAATCTTGGATTAATGCCATGCAAGAAGAGTTAGAAAAATTTGAAAGAAATAATGTTTGGAAACTTGTACCTCCACCTCAAGGTCACACATTAATTGGAACTAAATGGGTATTTAAAAATAAGCAAAGTGAGGATGGGGTTGTGGTTAGGAATAAAGTTAGGTTGGTTGCTCAAGGTTTCACTCAAATTGAAGGTCTAGATTTTGATGAAATATTTGCTCCTGATGCTAGATTAGAAGCTATAAGAATTTTATTAGCATTTTCTGCATCTAAAGGTTTCAAGTCATATCAAATGGATGTTGAAAGTGCTTTTCTAAATGGCTACATAGAGGAGGAGCTTTATGTTAAGCAGCCACCGGGTTTTGAAAATCCAAATTTTCTTAATCATGTTTACAAACTGTCCAAAGCCTTGTACGGTCTAAAACAAGCCCCTAGAGCATGGTATGATAGGTTAAAACATTCTTACTTGAAAAGGGGTTTACCATGGGCAAGGTTCATAAAACTCTTTTTGTACTTAAGCATGGCAATGACTCATTATTCGTTCAAGTGTATGTGGATGATATTATCTTTGGTTGTGCTTCTCATGATCTCGTGTCCATGTTTTCAGCTATGATGAGTTCAGAATTTGAGATGAGTATGATGGGAGAACTCACATACTTTTTGGGGCTGCAAATCAAGCAAACAAAAGAAGAAACTTTTGTGCATCAAACTATGTATACAAAGGACCTTCTTAAGCGCTTCAACATGGACAAATGCAAGCCTCTTCGGACACCAATGGGAACAGCAACAACACTTGAACTTGACAAAGATGGTGACCCGGTCGATAAAAAAGAATACAGAAGTATGATTAGATCACTTTTGTATCTCACGGCATCAAGACCGGACATACAATTCAGCGTATGTCTTTGTGCACGTTTTCAAGCTTCTCCACGTGCTTCACATCGCCAAGCCATCAAAAGGATTCTCAGGTACCTACATGGAACTCAAGAATTTGGCATTTTTCTTCCTTCTTCCTCAACCGTTTCTTTGAAAGCTTTTTCGGATGCTGATTTTGGGGGTTGTAGGATTGATAGGAAAAGTACTTTGGGTGCTTGTCATTTTATTGGTAATTCACTTGTTGCTTGGTCCTCTAGAAAACAAAGTTCAGTTGCACAATCCACGGCCGAATCTGAATATGTAGCTGCGGCTAGCGCTTGCTCACAAATTCTTTGGATTGTTCAAACACTTAAGAACTATGGGGTTGATTTAGATAGTGTTCCACTATTTTGTGATAACACTAGTGCAATTTGTATTGCTAAAACCCTGTGAAACACTCTAGAACTAAGCACATTGACATTAGGCATCACTTTCTTCGTGATAATGTTGAAAAAGGAAACATTGTGCTTCACCATGTCGATACCGAACAACAATTAGCTGATATTTTTACAAAACCTTTGGATTTCACTCGTTTTTGTTTCATTCGTAGTGAAATAGGGGTTGTGCATCCTCATAGGCTTAAATTGAGGGGGAGTTTTTGAAACTTTGAAAGTCTATGTGTGAATCTGAAACTAAAATAATATGAGCATAGTATTTCATACATATATGACTTTGTGATTCCTTTTACAGGCTGAAAGTTCTTACTACATTACTCATGTTATACATTTTGTAGTTTTTGCCATGACTAGTAATTGGAATAATTACTTACACTAAATCTGGTCATGATCGAACTTTCTTGCTGTTTTGAACTTGTTACGTGCTCACAAGTGCTTTTAATCATAAAAAATTAATCAAGTGATCAGCTCACATGTTGAGTTTTCAAATAAAAAATTGAGAAAAGATCAAGAGAATATGCATGCATCGCACTTCTTCTTTTGAGATTGCTTATCATTGCACTAAGATATGAACTTGGAAGGAATTGTGTATGACTAAAACCATGTCCTTAAGCTTCTGATTGTCAAATGACATAGGCTTGGCTTGGATGGTTAGAATAAGGCTGATGCGGCATATAATCTCTTGCAAATATCATATGATCAACTTTGTGCCTTAAATGATTATGAATAATAAAAATGCAGCAACAAGTGTCATGTTTTCAGGTTTTGAAATAGTTGAGTAAGGGAGATCATGACTTGCGTAAACTAAAAAATACATTTGATCTCTAGCATGGCTTACACTACTTTATGTATCTCATTGATGTGATAGTGTAAGTAACCTGATAGTATGACTTGGATGAGCTTTGTTTTGTATGTATATGTTATAATATGCTCATAACATTTAAAAATTTCTCTTTTGAACCTTGCTGAATACATTGTCAAAGGGGGAGAAATATGTATAAGGAGAGATTTTTTTACACTTTGCATATGTTATACACTTTCTTCCTTCTCTGATTTTAAAAAATGGGGAGAAATTAATAAAGGGGGAGAAATGAGTTTTCAAAGCTTTTCAAAACTTTTCATAAGCCAATGTTCGGATTTTAATTGGCGTTGCCAATGCATTCATCAAGGGGGAGATTGTGAGACCTATGTGTGCTGAATACATTGGCAATTAGGATAAAAGTTAGCATTAACATTCAAAGTATTGAATATTGCCAAAACATTCTTCTGCGGCAAGGTCCGACAAGTTCTTTGTTAGGTCCGCCAAGTGTTGGCAAGGTCCGACGCAAGGTCCGGAGAGCTCCTGCAAGGTCCGGAGAGCTTCTGTGAGGTCCGGAGCTTGTTTTTAGGGAGCTCCCGTGAAGTTCAACTCATAGAACTGCAGTGTCTTGTTTTTGCTTTTAACTCGCAATGTTTCAAACTTGCTTTATGGGAAGGTTTTGGTTGTTATGGCTGTTATCATTTGATATGGTTTGCAACATGCTTATGTGACGTGCTCATGTAAGGTGTTGTGGTTTTCGAACTAACGTGAGTCAAGTCGAGGACTTGTGCTCGGAAGAATTGGTTGTTTATTCATGTGCAGGTGTTGCTTGAGTTCAAGACATGGCTGGTGACGGGATCCTTGGACTAGTCTCAGCGAGGAGATGAGGTTCCAACAACCAAGTTCGGGAGGAGCTGTGGTTGAGTTGATCGGGAGGTCGCGCAGCATGTTTGGATCAAGGGCAGTGCATATGAAGGTTGCGTGTACGACGTTTGAAGGTGTTTGCACATGTGCAAGGAGTGCATGGACGTGGCAACATTGTTCCAAGGCGTGATGAAGAGAAGTGGACGTAAAGAATTGGTCGGAAAGGTCCAACCGGCTGGATTGCGTACTCAGGCTGAGGCTGAGTCGGATATGGCTCAAATATGGAAGATTTGAGTTGGTTATGATAGGATTTCATGCTAGTCACGAAGTTGAGTTGTTTTAGGAATGTTTAGGACGTTTCTAAGGTGTTTGGAAGTCTCACGATTGCTTCTATCTGCGAATAGGAGAGTCCTGAGCAGTTATGGTAAGTTAGGATACGAGTCCAATTAGGAGTAGGAGTCCTCGATTGGATTGTTTAGCCTGAGTGCTGGCTATAAAAGCAAGGGAGGCCAGAGCTCTCGTGGGTAGAAAACTTTGGGCTGTTCCTCTTGTGTTTCTATTGAATAAATTTCATAGTTTCGAGGAGCTTTTGTGCCTTGTTCATCCGACTTGTTTTTCGTCAAGTCTTTCTTGCCGAGTTTCTGGACAGACCGATGTTGCTTTGGTGTTTCGTTCATAACTCGAGTTTTACAGATCCGATTGACGTGATTCTTTCTGGGTTGTCTTCACAACTCAATTATCTATCATCTGTGAAATTTTCAAGAGCTTCGGATATGTAGTTTTTGAGATACACGAGTTTATTTGCAGCGTTGCAGATCTGTTTTATATCGGGTAGAACAGATTGATCTTCGTTTAATGTTTTGATCGTATCTCAAGTTTTAATTTGTGTTTTCAAGTGATTCTTGTTTCATTAGATCCGTGACTTGATTCTCTACCTCTCTACTTTATTTGTCACGGTTGAACACGTTTGAAAACACTTGCACACACGGTTTCTTTAACCGATTGATTTTTTGCTGAGGGGTTTTTGTTGTTTCCGCTGCGAAAAGTTTTAATCTACCATTCACCCCCTCCTCTGGTAGCTTTTCACGTGCTCTTCGATCCTACACAGGGCATCCATTAGAAACTACCAAAAGCCTTACCCCGACCACTTCCACAATGTCCTGTATCCTAGAGGCTTTACGGTGCCAGATTTCTCTAAGTTTAGTGGGGAGGATTCAAAACTACTCAAGAACATGTAGGCCAATTCCTAATCTAGTGCAATGACATAGGAATCACATATGTATACCGGATCAGATTGTTACCCTTGTCCCTAACCTGCACGGCTTTTAGTTGGTTTACTTCGCTAGCTCCAAACTCTTTCCTAACTTGGTTGTGCTTAGAACAAAAGTTCCACGAATACTTCTTCACTAGTGAGACCGGGCTAAGGTTGTTTCATCTAACTCCACTGAGGCAAAAACACAATGAACTCATGACCAAGTACATCAAAACTTTAGGGAAACTAGAAATAAATGCTTTAGCCTAACCATAGGGGAAAAGGATTTGGCCGATCTAGCGTTTGCAAGGCTTCTACCATACCTCAGGGAGAAGATGGATGGAATCGAGTTTGGAGACATCAACCAGGTCCTACAGCGAGCTGTGGCGCATGAGAATCGAGCTGGAGAAGCTAAGGCACATGGCCGGTTCAAGGAGATCAACCATAGGGACCGGGAGAAGCAACATGTTAACCAGCTCGGGGAAGACTCGACCAGTGATGATAAGATGGAGGTATGTGTGGCCGAGTGGGTTGAAAATCACAAGAACAAGCCCCTGGCTTGCACATTCTTTAAACACACCCCCGGTAAGAAGGAGGGGATGAAGTTCAACTTTGATGTAACGAAGTGTGACAAGCTCTTCGACGTGCTCTTGCAAAACTACGTGATGAAGCTCAAGAACGGCCATGTTATCCCATAACCCGAGCAGCTAGCCAACAAACTCTATTGTAAGTGGCACGACTCCTACTCTCATTCAACTCACGAGTGCAACTTCTTTCATTAGCAGGTACAATCGGCTCTAAGCGACGGCCGGTTGACACTCGGTGATACCACTGAATGAAGCTTGATACGGATCCTTTCCCCATCAACATGATAGACCTTGAAGGGAAGAAGATCCTTGTAAGGACCGATCAGGTATCCAGAACCAAAGGGAAGAATGTGATTGTGTCCGATGACCTACGAAAGAAGAGGATCAAGCCTTGGAACCCCAAAGTCGGCATATGGAAGCTTAATCAGCCAAGAGAAACCACCCAATTCAAGCCAACTTTGTAGTATTTGATCACCAAATACATCAGAAAGAAGCAAGAAAAAAGTGTCTTCCACAGGCTAAAATATTGCATGTGTGACGGGTCCAGGACCTTCCCTAACAGAAGCCTTGGGAGCACTCTCAGCAGAAACGGGTTTCGGAGTCATCGGCAACTTGAGAAACCAGTGATTTTCCAAGATATACGGCCATCCCATGGGACCCGTGGGGGCATGGCCCGGAGATCAGCCGTATCTCGGGAAATTGCTGATTTTCCAAGGTAAAACGCTGTAACACCCCAAAAATCTGGTTAAGAACCTAAATCATGTTAAGAGGGGAATTTAAAAATTTTTGGACATGTTGCATGTTTTGCAAAAATTCAAATTCAAACTAGAATTCAAATTAAACTCGAAACAGAAAAGAAATAGAAAAAAGAAAAAGGAAAACAGAAAAAAAACCGGCCAGTGGGCTGAAACCCACCAGCCGGCGCACCCAGCACCCGCGCCAGCCCGCAGCCGCGCGGGCCCCTTTCCTCCCACTGACAGGCAGGGCCCGCCAGATCTTCTTCTACCTCGCGCCAGCGCCGCACTCTCTCACCCCGAATCCAAACCGATCTGGATTTCTGCGAATCTCAGCCGAATTTCGCTCGGGGGCGACTCAAACTCGATCTAAACCACCCCGCCGCCCTCCCCCGTCTATAAAAACCCCGGCCTCATTCTGTTTTTCCCACACGATCTGCTGTTTTTCCTCCGGTGAGAACCCGAGCCTTCTCCAGCGAATTCTGGCCGATCTATGCTCGGAAATTCCGATCTAACTCGCTGGTCTTGATCCACCGCCTCTGGGGAACCTTGCAGGTGCAGAAAACTCGGTGACTTGCGGTGTAAACACAGCGCCGACGAGCCTCGCCGTGAATTCACCTCGGACCTCGTCGCCGATCACCTTCCAGGACCTCCGAGCTCAAGAAAACCCCCGAGGTGAGATCCCCGACCTCTCCTCCACCGATCTATGCCATAAGATCACAGTTCTAGGAAGAATTCTCGAAGATCCGAAAGTCTCCGGCGAGATCGCCGCTTCCCGCCGCCATGCGCCGCCGGCAGCGCCGCCCGCGCTCGATCAGAGCGACGTGGCCGCTTGTGCGCCGTTTATTTTAAATCGCACGGTAGGGTTTAAATCCCCGCGTACCGGTTTGACGTTATAATCTCAGCCGTCGGTGTAAAATCGGACGGTCCACGTCAGCCCCGCGTTATAAAGACTGGAAATCTTACGTGCTACCCCCTGGGGTTCTCGGGAAATAAGAGCTAGCCCCGGAAACTTCTGATCTAGCCCCTGGAACTTCAGAAAATCATGTAAATTCATTTAAAAATCAGTTTTAGCCCCTGGACTTAATAAAAATTAGGAAAAACTCCTCTGTTATGTATAGCTAGACCCCTGAAAATTTTTAAAATAATATTATAGACCCTGTAGTGGGGTGAGTTTATCTTTTTAGCCCTGTTTAATATTTAATTTAGGAAATTGAATATGTGGCTAGTGTTTAAAATTTAAAAAGTGGGACAAACATATTGTCAAAATTAAATTAAGAACTTTCTCAGTATTTAGAAAACTTTGGAGTGAGATAAAAATATATTTTGGGCTGAAATGAATCTGTTTAATCTATTATTCACATTTAGGGACACATTTTTAAGTAAAGAATAGTTCTGGAAAATAGGGAAAATAATTGTAAAATAGTTTACATCAGAGGAAAAGGTCAAAAATAAATTAGTAAATATTTTAGATCAGAACCTATTCTGTTTAGATGATGTGTCTTGTTATTTTCATAATAAAGTTCACATTTAGGCATAGGAATTAAATCTGAAAATATAGCAACTAGTAAATGATAAATGGAGTTCTAAAATCCAAAGAATTCAGTTTAGGGTTGGTAGAAATTCTGAAGACACATATGGAGAAGGAAAATACCTTTCATGCATACTTGGTAGCTAAAAGGTGTAGTAATTGAATATAAGGAATTTATTTAAATTGGAAACTCATATATATAGTATGTAAGTATAAATGTGAACACAAAAGTAGAAATCATATACACATGATTAAAAGTGCATGCAAGCCACAAATCAACACACATAGAGTAACCACAACACATATAATGGTGAATGACTTTCATAAATATGAATGTGTGGTTTGTGTGAAGTGGAAGTGTGAACTATGTCTTATGGATTGTTGTTTTTCTTTTGCTATGTGTGATGGTATGATGTAGAACCTGCTCAAGAGCAAGTTATCCCTTTCCAAGGTCAGGACTACCCATTCCAAGAGCAGCAGGAAGGAGGCAAGTGTCCTTGACCACTTTGATCCTATGCTAGGATGTGTAGATAGAATTATTTGCATTGTCAAATGAAATATGAAACCCATGCTACGAAGTTTCCCTAGAATTGCATTACCTTGTTTCCTTGTAGCTTGGGTTGGGATTTATTTTATCATGTCATTCATTATTATGCATATGCTTAGCCATGCTTAGAATGGGATATTTGGGATATGAGATCATCAGTTTATTTTACCATACTCTCGAATGAGATATTGTGAGTTATGTAGAGGTAGGGATCAAGGCAAGTTGGATGTTTTGGTTGTGTGCTGGGTGCACGAGACTTGGGTTTGTGTTTAGTACTTGCCTGGGTCCTAAGGACCGGTTCATGGAGCATGTAACCTGGCTTTACCGTGCCAACCACATGCTGAGATGGGGCAGCTTGGCCAATTGATTAGGTGTATCCCCGGCGTAGTATGGGTGTGTTGGATAGTGCGGGGAGTAGGTGTCAGCTGGACTACCATATGAACCGCAAGGCTCAAGAGGGGGCCACTGCAGTGGGGTTGGAGCCTCTTGTATGCTGTTAGGGGTGAAACCTCAGTGGGCCCACGCTCGTCGGGAATCCCTTTGTAAAGGCTTCGTAGTGATCTCCTGGCTACACACCTGGGAAGTGTGAATGTGGTTCGTAGCCACTGGCATAATGGAGGTTCTTTTAGTCCACCCGGCAACGGGGGATGAAATCACTACATGTGGGTACAGTGGTGCAAACTCTGCAGAGTTAAAACTGTCATGACAGCCGTGCTCACGGTCAAGTGCGGCTTGGACTTATTCATGATTAGAGGATTGATGGTTTTGGAAGTTGTGGATGTTAAGCGGGGAGCTTAACATTGGAAATGATGTTATGGTTATTTGATTATGATGATGGGATGGGAGATTGGGACCATTTCACCTGTGTAGTAATGTAGGTGCTTAATAAGCTAAGGTGATAGGTATTAATTGCATAGTGCTTTAACCATGAGTTCAACCTTTCCTTGTTCTAGCCATGCATGACATAACTTTCCCACACTTGCTTAGTACCATCGGTACTCAACCTTGCATATTTGTTGGTTTATATTGCTGCTTAGGTCAAGATAATGAGGTGGTGTATAATGACCAAGACTTTGGACCCGAAGAAGGTTTCTAGGTTCATGGAGACCCCCGGGCAACGCCTGTGACGGAGCCCACAATAATAATTATTCCGCTGCTAGTTTATTTACTCGTGATGAACTTATTATTGTCCATCGAGACATTTGCTATGTAAGACTTATTTATATTTGACACCTGGCTTGTAATAAATGATGCTTCACTATTTTTCATCACATGTATGAGAAAATGATCCTGGCATACATGTGATATTCACTCGGTTGTTCTTCGGAAAAATCGGGTGTGACAAACGCCCTCCCGAGAGGCTTGGGAATCTTGGGTGCGGGAGCAACACTCGGGTAAGCGAGGAAGCCACGCCAACACATGGAAACCGAGGAAAACCCACCGTGGAGCACTCGTCCATCCACCCCACCCAAGAGGCATGATGGGGAGACCCAAACCAGGGAAAACACGAGCTTGGGACACCAAGTGCTGATGATTGGATCGATACCTTGTGTGATCCAAGAAGAATTGGCCCCTAGCAAACCGGGGGGGTGAAGGCTAGTTCACAAAGCGAAGTTTGGGTAAACGGCAGGAGGTTGGTAGCTCAAACATGAAGATGGATGTTGTTCCAAACAAAGCTAAGAGAACCAGAGTTGAAACAAGACCTCCTAGCAAACGTTTCGGTTGGTGTCTCCGGAGGGAATAGTCATCGTTGGGCCAGGCATCACACCAGCACCCAACACAAAATACAAAGGCTGGTTGGATGTGCACGACCGCAACAACTCAAGACAACAACAGGCCAGCCAAAGACAGCTCCAAGATGACTCAACAGATGGGATATGAAGCCAGAAGGATTGAAACAAGGCGTTATCAAGGCTATGGCCCCAAGAACAAAGCCAGAACCCCAATGGTGTCCCACAGGGCTCAAAAAGACTCATAAAAGGTGTGTGCAACGATTGAGGGATGTGGAACTTGCTGAGAAGAGGAAGGAAGAGCAAAGGGATCATTGGTTCGACCAAGCACGACCAATGATAACTAAGAAGAACTGGAAGGAGAATAGGATTGCCCGAGAAGAAGCTGGAAATGATGAAAGTGAAGAAGACATCACGGGCAAAGATGAAAACCAGGTCGAGGTGAACATGGTGTTCCACTTACCGACTGAGTCTTGTATCCGAGAGATATAGGTGGTCAAGCTTGACCTAGGAGCCAAGAGCATGGTCTTTGAGAAGCCAGAACAGCTCGACCAGCACATGAAGCCCCTCTACTTCTGAGGACACATCGATGGAACACCCGTCGGATGTATGTTGGTCGATGGGGGAGCTCGGGTGAACATAATGCCCATATCCATGTTCGAGAAGCTTGGATACCGAGAGGATGACCTTGACCTCATCAAGACCAACACAACACTAAGTGGGTTTGCTGGAGACCCAACGGAGGCCAAAGGGGTATTGTCTGTGGAGCTCACAGTAGGAAGAAAAACAATACCCATAGCTTTCTTTGTTGTCAACTTCAGGAGCTGGTACAACATACTCCTTAAACGAGATTGGATTTGCCAATGGGTGTGTTTGATCTACTCTTCATCAATGTCTTGTCCAGTGGGTTGGCAATGAAGTAGAAGTGATTGAAGCAGATAACTCGGCTTGTGTGGCGATGGCCGAGTCATCTGAGCCTCAACACGATGATGTTAGGTGTCTCACAGGTCGAGACTTAACCGACTATGACTTTGTGAGCATTGGAAGGGAAGGGTTTGTACCCGTATGTGTAAAGCCGACCGACATCACTCGACTGAGCAATGTAACTTGAGAATACTAGATTAACAATATCATTTAACTTGGCTGCAGGAGAAAACCAAGCAATATCGTTTAGGCAAGAACAATGTGGATGAGCTAGTAGAGGACCTTGATGACGTGGGGAAACTTGGGCAATGGTTTTGTTCTGTGGACGAGTTAGAGGAGATGAACCTTGGTGAGGGATCAGCAAGTTGGCCAACTTTCTTTAACAAGAACCTCGGGCCTTCCTAGAAGGAAGAGGTAAGCTAACTCCTTAAAGAATATATGGATTGTTTTGCATGGGAATACACCGAGATGCCAGGGCTCAGCCAAGACTTGTGGAGCACAAGCTGCTAATCAAGCCAGGTTTTAGATCTCACAAGCATCCCTTCAGACGATTCAACCCGGCCATACACGACAAGATCAAGGACGAGGTGAATCATCTACTCCAAGCTAAGTTCATTCGGCCTTGTAGATATGTCAAATGGGTCTCAAACATAGTCCCAGTAGAGAAGAAAAACATAGGAAAACTTAATATTTGCATAGACTTCTGATACCTCAACCGGGCTACACCCAAGGATGAGTACCCCATGCCCATTGCCGACGTGTTGATCAACAATGCCTCGGGGCACAAGATGATCAATTTCTTGGATGGCAATGCGGGATACAATCAGATCTTCATGGACAAGGGAGACACTTCGAAGACAGCCTTTTGTTGCCCTGGGTTTGTGGGACTTTTTGAGTGGATTGTGATGACCTTCGGGTTTAAGAACGCTAGTGCAACATACCAAAGGGTTGTCAATTTGATCTTCCATGATCTATTGGGAGATATCCTTAAGGTGTACATCGATGACCAAGTCGGCTGGATTCCAAGGGCATATGGCCGACTTGAAAATAGCCTTTGAGAGGATGAGAAAGTGACGAGTGGTTTAGGCCCGATCTTCTGAAAGGTAGGTAGATTGAAGTGGAGATCTCAACGTTAATGATCCGAGGCACTCGAGCAGACCCGAATTACCCCTGCAATCACTACACCTCTGCTCCGTTGGTTATCAACCATGCATTACACGCTTGACCTCGCCAAGAAGGCTATTCCTGCAGGTGCAACCGAGAACACAAGCAAGAACGATGAAGAAGCAATCTGAAAATTGTGAAATTGGGGTCTCACAAACCGTAGGACGGCGAGATTGTTTAATCTAAGAAAAACCCATGAATTTGGCCGGTGGCTACAGTATTTAAAGGCTAGCGTTCAGCCATAAGACCCTTAGATTCATCCCTAATGGACTCATATGGGATACAAGGCCCAAAAGCCCAATACGGTGGTGCAGCACCGGACAGAACTCTGAATTTGATTTGTTTCGACAACTCCCAGTTACTCCTGGCGAATTTTAATGTGGGACCAGAACCATTGTAAAGTTTATCTTCTCATCTTTCCATGCATATGTATAACATCGAAAATGGAGTCCGTATGCATGCTGGGTGTCCGTTTTAAGATGGACTGCTCCTGGACTCCGAGTTGAACTCGAGTCCGAGTTGGCGACTGTTTCCATCAACTTGTGGACGTCCCATCTGGTTCTCCACGTCCCCAAATCCTCCTCCTTTTACATGTTGATCATGTCCATGGTTCCTAATAACAATTAAATCATTAAATAGCAATCCATTCTCATAATCACATGGGTAGGAAGTTAGGAACGAGTTCACCTGTTGATTTAGTAACCGTGCTCGTGCTCTTGTGATTGGTCCTTGTATATCAATGTGAGTATCCACTGTTGTGATGTCCTCATCATTCTCCCCCTCTTGAATCGGAGTCATCCTCGACTTAAGATCATCTTCTTCTCCCAAGTATGGTCGTAGATATGAAATGTTAAATGTGGGACTAACCCTAAAATCGGGAGGCAACTCAAGCTTATATGCATTGTCATTGATCTTTTCAACAATCTTAAAAGGACCAGCAGCTCATGGCATAAGTTTAGATTTTCTCAAGTGATGGAATCGTTCTTTTCTCAAATGTAGCCATACCAAGTCCCCTGGTTCAAGGTTTACTTCTTTTCTACCTTTACTACCAGAAATTCTATACTTCTCATTCATCCTTTCAATATTTTTCTTTGTAGTTTCATGCATCTTAAGAATGAATTCAGATCATTGTGTAGCATCCAAATTTATAGTTTCAGAAGGAGGCAAAGTAATAAATCAATAGGAGCACGGGGATTGAAACTATACACTACCTGGAATGGGCTTACCTTTCTAGTAGAGTGAACTGACCTGTTGTAAGCAAATCCTATATGTGGTAAACAATCCTCCCAACCCTTTAAATTTGTTTTTAAAACAGCCCGCAACATAGTGGATAGAGTACGATTTACTACCTCAGTTTGTCCATCGGTTTGTGAGTGACATGTGGTTGAAAACAGCAGCTTAGTTCCCAATTTATACCACAAAGTTATCCAAAAATGACTTAAAAATTTTGCATCATGATCAGAAACAATAGTATTTGGCACACCATGTAAACGAATAATTTCCAAGCATTATCATTCTTATGACAAGGTATAAAATGTGCAATTTTGGAGAAACAATCAACAACCACAAAAATACTATCCCTCCCCCTCTTAGTCCTAGGCAATCCCAAAACAAAATCCATGGAAATATCCTGCCAAGGTACACTAGGAACAGGAAGAGGCATATAAAGACCATGTGGGTTAAGTTGAGACTTAGCTTTATTGCAAGTAGTGCATCGTGACACGTAGTGCTCGACATCACGTCTCATCCTTGGCCAAAAGAAGTGTGTGGCCAGCATGTCCTCAGTTTTCTTCACTCCAAAATGTCCCATCAAACCTCCTCCATGTGCTTCCTGCAAAAGTAATAGGCAAACGGAACTAGCAGGAACACATAGCTTATTAGCACGATAGAGGAGACCCTCCTGTAGTACATATTTATTCCAAGTTCCTCCTTCTCTACAATTTTCAAAGGCATCTTTGAAGTCCCAATCAGTAGGATATAATCCTTTTATTGTTTCCAAACCAAATATTTTATGAATTGGGACAGCATGGTGTAACGTCTAGGTAATGCATCTACAATAACATTCTCCTTCCCTTTCTTATGCTTAATGATGTATGGAAACGATTCTATGAATTCAATCCATTTAGCATGTCGTTTATTCAGATTGGTTTGACACTTAAGATACTTCAAAGATTCATGATCGGAATGTATGACGAACTCCTTAGACCACAGGTAATGTTGCCAAGTTTGTAGAACTCGCACTAAGGCATACAATTCCTTATCATAAGTAGAATAATTCAGAGAAGGACCATGCAATTTTTCACTAAAGAATGCAACGGGTTTACCTCCGTGTATGAGAACACCTCCAATACCAATGCCGCTTGCATCACATTCTAGCTCAAATGTCTTATCAAAATCAGGAAGTTGTAGCAATGGTGCTTGTGTAAGCTTTGATTTGAGAACATCAAAAGCTTGTTGCTGCTGTTCGCCCCATCGAAACTGCACTCCCTTCTTCGTCAGTTCATGGAGAGGTGCTGCAATGGTGCTGAAATCCTGCACAAAGCGTCGATAAAAACCTGCAAGACCAAGAAAACTACGCGCCTGCGTGACGGTCGATGGAGTTGGCCAGCTAGTGATCGCCACAATTTTTTCCTCATCCATCTCAATTCCCTGCGATGAAACAACATATCCAAGAAACGAAACTCGATTGGTGCAAAAGACACACTTTTTGAGATTACCAAACAAACGTGCATCTTTCAGGACACTGAAAACAGCACGTAAGTCATTAAGATGTTCGTCGTATGACTTGTTGTAAATGAGGATATCATCGAAGTAAACCACCACAAATTTTCCAATAAAAGCACGTAAAACCTCGTTCTTTAATCGCATAAAAGTGCTAGGTGCATTAGTTAAACCAAAAGGCATGACTAACCACTCATAAAGTCCAAACATGGTTTTAAATGCAGTTTTCCATTCATCTCCTAGTGTCATTTTAATTTGGTGGTAACCACTACGCAAGTCAATTTTTGTGAAAATAATAGCACCACTCAATTCATCAAGCATGTCATCTAAGCGAGGAATAGGATAACGATATTGAATGGTGATGTTATTAATCGCTCTACAATCAACACACATGCGCCAGCTACCATCTTTCTTAGGAACCAAAAGAACAGGAACAGAACAAGGACTAAGGCTTTCACGAATATACCCGCGGTTCAAAAGATCTTGAACTTGTCACTGAATTTCCCTTTTCTATTCCGGATTCGCCCTGTACGCCGCACGATTGGCAAACTTGCCCCTGGAATCAAGTCGATCTTATGTTCAATGCCCCTCATAGGTGGCAATCCAGGGGGTATCTCGGGGGGAAACACATCCGCGAAATCCTGCAAAAGGTTAGCAACAGCAGGGGGCAATGCAATGGACACTTCATGATGTGAAAACATGGCTTCTCTACATACTAAAGCATAGTACATCCCCTTGGTATTAAATAAATCAGCAATGTCAGATTTAGTTGTGAGCAACGAAGGTGATTTTAACTAAATTACTTTCTGTTTTTTAGAGTCTAGTGATTTTGTTACCTTATCATCACGTGTTTTACTTTTCTCCAAATGCACAATCTCAGCAGGAGTCATAGGAAGCAAAGTGATTTTCTTTCCTTTATGCATCAGAGTATATTTATTAGTTCTACCATGATGAATAGCATCTGTATCAAATTCCCAAGGACGTCCCAACAAAACAGAACAAGCATCCATAGGTACGACATCAAAATCGGCAAAATCATGGTAAGAACCAATCGAAAAATGTACTCTCGCTGTTTGTGTTACCCTAACCTTACCGCTGTTGTTGAACAACTGAATGTGGTATGGATGATAGTGTGCTCTTGTTCTCGACTCAAGTTTCTTGACCACATCCGTGTTCACCAAGTTGTTGCAGCTACCTCCATCAATTATAGTGTGCACACGGCAGTCCTTGACGATGAGAAACATGTGAAAAAGATTGTGTCGTTGTAGCTTGTCATCCGCCTCAACTTTGGAGCTCAAAGCATGCTGCACAATTATGCTTCTATAATTTTCCGTTGCTGCAGTACCAAGTACCTCTTCATCTGTGCTATAGTGGTCATCTTTTGGTCCTGCAACGTTAGTAGCAAGAGAATATTCATCTTCAACATCCAAAGTACTATCATACCCGCCTTCATCTCATGCTATGTATGCTCGTTTGCTACAGCAATCTTTCATCACATGAACAACTCCCTGGCAGCGGTGACACTTAATGTCGGTAGTTCGACTCGTGGAAGGAGTGGAAGATGTAGGCTTGAATGGTGTCGTCTTTCTGCCCTCCACCGCATGAGGAAATGGAGCAGTAGGTGAAGTTCGTTGGCCACCATTGGATGGTGTAGTGGCTGTATGAAAACTCGAAGATGGTGCTGTTTTCTATGGTGTAGATGTCGAACGCGGTGTGAAGGTGCTCCTCGTGCATTGTTGCTGCTGCTGTTGGCGGCTCTGCAATTCTTTTTCTGCCAACATAGCCAGCTGAAATAATCTGTTAACAGTATCATATTCCTTATAATCAACCATGTCTTGAATTTCATGCCTCAACCACCCATAAAAACGAGCTATTTTATCATCCATGTCCTCTACTACCCCACAGCGCAACATACCCTTTTGTAACTCTTGATAATACTCCTCTACGGACATGTTACCTTGGTCTAAGCGCTGCAATTTTTTGCGAAGGTCCCGCTGAAAAGAAGGAGGAGCAAAATGAACACGCTGTGACACCCTCATTTTTGGTTTCAGCATATATTCATGTTTTATGAAGAAAAAAACATTTTAAGAGAAGTAGGAACACCATCAAAAGGATAGTCAATAAGAGCCGAATCCAGTTTCCAGAAAGCACCAAAGACAACTTCTGCGGAAGAAGCAAAGGCATTTTCACAGGACACATGTCACCTTCGGAGCTAGTCACTGCGAAAATCAGAGGACCAGTCGCGGGGGATACGTGTCGATCTCGGAGCTCACCTCCGAGAGGTCCGGTTCTATTGGACACGTGTCGCCACTGGAGCTTATCTCTGGGAGGTCCGTCACTTTTGGATACGTGTTAACCTCGGAGCTCGTATCTGAGAAGAAAGGAAGTCTGGCGCTGTTAGGACACGTGGCACACCCGGAGCCACCTCCGAGAGAGGGAAGGTCCGACACTGACACGTAGCATGCGCGGAACCCATCTCCGAAGGAGAAGGAGGCCCTGCTCGCTTGACAAGCGGCACAACCGGAGCTTGTCTCTGCGGAAAAAGGGGGGACCAGGTCCCAATGGACACGTGGAACTTCCGGAGCTCATCACCGAGAAGGTAACGAGTTCTGGAGCGGTTTTTGGATTCTGTAGGAATACCGGTACGGAGAAGAAACCCACCCGAATTCCACAATATTACCGCACCAAATCAACTAAAGATAAGTTGTTAAGATTCAACGACAATTTGAATAGGACTCTTATTCGAAGTCCAATCAGATTAGGACTCTTCTCTTTCCAATTATAAATAGAACCTAGAACCTCTGGCCGAAACCACGAACTTCTTTTCCAACTCCTAAGCCGACGACTTAGAGCCCTAGCCCCAACTCGCCGAGTAAGACATCGACGGAGTTCAGCGAGGAAGATCGCCGGAAGAGAGTTCAACTATCTAAGAAGGACCCGAGACCGAGAAGAACGTAAGGTAGGTCTCCAATACCACCTTACGACATCGTCGTGTTTTATTTGCATCTGTTCTTCGATTCCTTTCGAACAGAAGCTTTCTCGTGGACGGATCACTTGTTGATCGGGTTGATCTAAAAGACAAGGTCATCACCACGTCCACATCTGATCCGAACACCCCTGTTCATCATAAAGCCATGCAAGAACACGTACAAACCGATCTAATAAAGCTGATTATAGGATAGCATGCATATGCATCATCGCATCTAGTTAAAATTTGTGCATGATATTGATTGTTGTAAATCTTTTATGTGCGCGATCCTGTATAGAAGGACAAGCTCAGGGAGCTGTTTACGACGAGCTGCAACAACGAGGTTTCGAGAACCAAGAGGAACCAGAACCGCAAGAACATGGCAAGTGCTCCTTGATCATATTGATCCTATATTTTGGGAAAACTGTTTTGTTTTGCGAAAAGGGGTGAGTGCTGAGTCAAACATGATGGGAAACCCTTTTATAGGAGTTTACTAGCTTTGGTTAAACTATCCTTGTCGCCAGGGACGTTTATGAGTCGGGTATGGTTTTTGCTTTATGCTTCGCTGAGTCCATGGGATTGGGAAGCGAGATAGATGTGTCTAGCTAACTGCACTCATAATGATAATGAGAAACTGATGTTGTTAATGAACATGGATCAGAGGGAGATCTAGGCAAGCCTGGGTTTGTGAATGAGTTAGCATGAGATGGTGGTTTACTTGCCATAGATCTAAGGACCGGTTCATGCATGCACATGCCAGGATAACAGTGCCACCACAAGGCCAAGTATGGGTGCGTCTTATCTGAGTAATTAGGTAAGTTGCTAGATTGTTATGGACTGTGGAAGGCGCGGGGAATCGGAGTCGAATGAGGACTGCAGTGGGAACTGCATGGCACAAGCCCGTGGGTGGGAGAATTGGAGATTCTAGCCTGCCGGTGAAACCTTAGTGAGTCCATACATCTAGTAGCCCCTTTGTAAAGGCTATTTTGTGATCTCTTGGCCATGCACCGACGGTTGTGTACTGGTATAATGGAGGTTCTGCAGTCGCCGACGGGTGACGAAATCACAAACTTGTGGGTAAAGAGGTGCAAACTCTGCAGAGTTCTTAAAACTATCATGATAGCCGAGCTTACGGTCATGAGCACCTGGCCAACTGCCATGATTAGTTGGGATGGTTATTGGGATGGTTCTTGGTTATGGTTATTGGTTATGGTTTTGATTATGGTTTTAGTTTCCGGGACTGTTGAGTCTGGGTAATAAGATGGGTTGCATGACTGTTGAGTCATGGCAACGAGATTGGTCTCGGTGTGAGACGAAGTTGTTTATGAGGTGAGATGGTAGCGAATACGAGAAGGTATTCGTGAGATGGTAGCGAATATGAGGAGGTATTTGTGAGCAAGAATGAAGTTCGTTAATGTTCAGGTGGAACGTGGAAAGTGATGGAGTTATGTTGGTAATTTAATACATGCTGGGATTACATTCACCTAAAATTAAGTTGTTGTTTTATCGTGGTTTTATAAACTTTTCTTTCTGCAATAAACGATTTATACCTACCTTGTTGTGAGCTACATATCATATTTTCCCGCACTTGCTGAGTACATCATTGTACTCAAACTTGCATTATTATTTCATCATCAGCAACAGGAGAAGATTTCTATGAAGACCAAGTGGAGCATTAGGCGCGTAATCTGTTCTCAACCTTGCCTGTGGGAATGGAGTAGAGATGGAGCCATTGCTGCCAAGAATTGCTTCCGCATTAGTTAAATTGCTTTCGCATTAGAATAAAGACTTTCGCTGCGTAGAAATAAAAATTTCCGCTGTAAACATGAGTCCAAGACTCATGAGATATTGTGACAAACTCTGTTATTCGTGGTAATATATAATCTGAATTCCGTTTGTGGGACATATGTGTTTGTGTGATGAACATCCTGGGCACACATATGCATTAGTTCTCGGTTCCGTGGCTTTCCACAGAATTGAGGGCGTCACAGATTGGTATCAGAGCCACGGGTTGACAGTAGGTTACACGCCTAGATAGAAACCTCAGATTGATATTAGAGTCACAATTGACAGTGGGTTACACGCCTAAATAGGAAACACAGATTGGTATCAAAAGCCACGGATAGTGGTAGATTACACACCTAGATACAATCACGGATTGGTATCTAACACAAATTGGTAGCTAAGCCACGCTGACCATAGGGAGCACCCTAGGATGCTTTGATTGGCCTTGAAACTACCTTGACATAGGAAACCAACCTTGAATAGGAGTTGTGTGAGCCCTTGTAATGATTGTTGTGAAATGTGTGCTTAGTGTGAGTTTTGGGACGTCTCAAAAATGTTGTCCATATCCACACATAAGTAGGAGGAGGTGTGAAATGTTTCGGCACTTGTTCACATCCTCATATGGGCTAATATATATAGTCCAACCCACCTTGATGCATATAGGGGATCTACCTAATCTTCTAACCTTCTATTCTATTTCGTTCTCTCCCACAGATGGTGAGAGGAAACGCCGGCCGAAGGAACATCCGAGACAACCAAGAGGATGACCACGATGAAGTTCCTGTTAACCCCGGAGCTGGTGAGAACAACCTGGAATGGTTGATGGCCATGCAGAACCAACTTATGCAAACTATGATCCAATCTTTGGGTCATTTGCAGGCCAATAACAACAACAACCCCGTTCTGGCACCACCGCCACCCTCACCGCCGGCTCATAACAAACTGGGTGAGTTCATGAGGACTCGACCACCCACCTTTGCTCAAGCTAACGACCCCTTGGAGGCCGACGACTGGTTGAAATCCGTGGAGAAGAAGCTTGCTATAGTGCATTGCAATGACCGATAGAAGGTTCTCTTTGCGTCGCACCAACTCATGGGAGCTGCCACTGACTGGTGGGATGCCCTAAGCAACGCTCATGTCGACCCAGAGACGATCACTTGGACTGAGTTCAAGGAGAGTTTCTGCTCTCATTACATCCCTGCTGGTGTAATGATGCTCAAGAGACAGGAGTTTCAAGGTCTCCGCCAAGGAGAGAGAAGTGTGAATGAGTATCTCAACAAGTTCACACAACTGTCCAGAGGAAGCAATACCTGTTCATGAGAGGGTTGAACAATGAAATCCAGGTTCAGCTCCTCAACAATGACTACGCAAGCTTTCAGAAGCTGGTTGACAAGGCTATAGTAGTCGAAAGCAAGATCCGAGAGATCGAGCGCGAGTACAAGAGGAAGATACCATACCTGCCCCAAGGGAGCAACGTACGACCTCGGTACATACCCCCAGCTGCACCAAAGTATGGACCGACCGCTCCTGCATATCGCCTTAGTCAGTCACCCGTTGCATCAGCACCTCACGTACCCACACCTCCTGCGCCCCGACCTAACAATGGCGCTCCTGTTCAAAACCCCCGCCCCAATGTACCTGCTGCCGTAGGCAACAGGGCATGCTTTGCATGCAGTGAAATAGGACACTTCACGAACCAGTGCCAAAGGAGAGGCCGTGGACAGTAGGGCAACGTGCCCAAACAGAACCCGCGACCGAACGGAGGGGACAACCAAGGAAACCGTGGACAGCAGAACTATGCTCGCAGCAACGTGAACCATGTCTCTGCTGAGGAAGCGCAACAGGCTGAGGACGTCGTAATTGGTATGTTCCTTGCCAACTCCAACCCAGCCACCATCTTATTTGATTCTGGAGCATCACATTCCTTCATATCATCCAAGTTTGTTGCCAAGTATAATCTACCCATATCACACTTAAAATGGTCTATGTTAGTTAATTCTCCCGGAGGAGAGATGAGGACTAATATAGTATGTCCGAAAGTAAGCCTTAAAATAAGGGGGTAGACTTCCTTGCCAAGCTCATTGTCTTGGATTCCCAAGGACTTGACATAATACTCAGGATGGATTGGTTAAGCAAGCATAACGGGGTAATCCAATGTGCTGAAAGAAGCGTGCAGTTAACAAATGAGCACGGTATCCGTGTCGAGTTTGAGTCAGCCCAACAAACCACTGAGAAGGCAATCTTGAACCACGTCAAAGGAGCAACATTGGACAGCATTCCAGTGGTTCAGGAATTCTCGGACGTGTCTCCAGAAGAGCTTCTAGGTATGCCCCCTGATCGGGACATTGAGTTTGTCTTGATTTGGTACACGGAACTGCACGCATAGCAAAGAGACCCTATAGGATGCCCGTCAATGAACTAGTAGAACTCAAGAAGCAAATTCAAGAGCAGTTGGAGAAGGGTTGTATACGTCCAAGCTCGTCACCATGGGGAGCTCCTGTGCTCTTCGTAGACAAGAAGGATGGAACCCAAAGGATGTGCATGGACTATAGGTCTCTCAACGAGGTAACAATCAAGAACAAATACCCTCTGCCCCGTATAGAGGACCTATTCGACCAAATGAAATGAGCCCGAGTGTTCTCCAAGATTGATCTTCGGTCGGGATACTTCCAGCTGAAGATTAAGCCCTCCGATATACCCAAGACTGCTTTTCGAACACGGTATGGTTCGTATGAATATACCGTCATGTCTTTTGGGTTAACAAATGCACCTGCATACTTCATGTACCTCATGAACAAGGTTTTCATGGAGTACTTGGATAAGTTCATCGTGGTTTTCATCGACGACATTATGGTGTATTCAAAAAGTGAGGAGGAGCATGAAGAACATTTGAAATTGACCTTGCAGAAAATGCGTGAGCATATATTGTATTCCAAGCTTAACAAGTGTCAATTTTGGCTAAAGGAAATATCGTTCCTAGGCCACATTTTCTCCGAAGGGGTATCGGTTGATCCCAGAAAAGTGAGAGATATTCTGAAGTGGGACCAACTGTAAGGGCCTCAGTTTTTGACACACATTTGCAGTGTTCATCACCACACCACACACCTCACTTGAGGAAGAATGATGAACACAAATGAAGAGCAAGTAACAATTATCAACATGCTCATTAGAGAACAAACTTACACATTGCAAAAGTGGTATTCCCCACATGTGATATAGATTGGCTGGACATATGAAAACTCCTACACTTTGCTAAGGATGTCCATGCCAAGTTTCACCCAAATTCAAAACCTTTTTGAGGTCATTTTGGGTATAGATAGGAAGAGGGCAGTTTGAAACCATATTCAAATTCAAACTGTTTTTATCCCATGAATTTAAAAGTGGAAGGCATATTCTTACTCAGCACATTTTTGTGAGCTCACACACCAAGTTTCACTCCATTTGGAGTTGATCTTGACATGAGCTAAGGGGGAGAAATTCAAACTTTATTTGAATTTCAAACTGAACTTGTGCTGAAATTCATTCAAACCAAACCTCATTTGAACTTTGATCAATTCAAATGGCTCATGGGTGAATAATTTGAATTGCCAAGGGTAGTATGGGGTTCACTGTTTACAACAGTGATTAGGAGTAAATTTCAGAGGTTAAAACTGGAGGTGGGACCCACATGTCAGCCACTGCTCAGATCAAACCGACTTAGACTTTTTCACTCGGGTCGCCGAGCCGCAGCGGTGATCGCCACCGAGGCCAGCCGCCGCGCCACCAGCTGCTTGCCCACGCGCGGGCGTGAGGCGGTGCAGAGCCTTCTTAAGGCGCCTGCCCCCTCCTCGGCCGAGGCACCACCGTTCTTCCCCGCAAGAACTCAGCGCCGGCCGAAAACTTCCGCAGCTCGGACTTGATCGGAGAACGCCGATCGCAGCTCCCTCCTTCCACTCCAGAGCCCCAGCAAGGTACTAGAGACCTTCCTCCATCCTCCCCGTTGCTAGAATTCGGTTGAAACCGATTGATATCGGCTGTGCCGAAAGATCAAATTCGGGACTTGGAACCGCCGCACCTCGGGCTCTTGTGGACAGCCCAACCAGGGCGTTGTCACGCCCAAGCCAAGGCACCCTTGGACGCGCGGGTGACCGGTGCTGCTCATCCCCGAGCCACAGCTCGAGTGGTTGCTCACCGGCGGCGAATTTCCATTTTTCCCCTTTCTGTGTGCAGAACGACCTTCAGGTACGATTCTGTTTAATTCGTGCTCTAGAAAGGATTAGAGGGCCTCAGGCCGCTCTCACACGAGCTAGACACGGTAACGCACAAGTTGCCTTCACAACTCTGGGCCGGAGAACCTCTGTGCCCGGCGTAATTTGAGGTCTACTAATGGCGGAACGAACGGGTGGCATCAGGCGCACGGTGAGGACCTATTTCGGGCCTTCCCCGAGCTGCCTCGAGCTCATGTCGACCTTCTATAAGGTCCACTGATGCTCCCCGACCAGTTTCCCAAGTAGCAGAGGTGCTAGGGTAGTCAGCCGACATGGCCGAAGTCGTTCTGAGGTGGCGGCTCGTCGCCGACCATGCTCCGGCCGTTGTCATGAGCAGCTGACCCTCGGATCCTGTTCCCCGAGTAAAAGTAGGCAGGGGCGGCCAGAATCGAGAAGTTTGGATCTGTACAGCAGCCGGCGGCGAGCTCTCCGGCGAGATCCCTCGGCGGCGGGGCGCGGGTGTCGCGAGGTTGAAGAAGGGGGGGACCCCAGCTGTCAGCGGGAGATATTTTGAATCGGGATCCGGCTGCGGCCGGGATCGGATGTGCTGGCGCGCAAAATCCTTGTGGGCCGCGATGTGCCATCGCCTAGGCGCGCGACGCGTGTCCCCTGGGCCCACGCGCGAGTTTAAACTTATCCCCGATTTTCAAGATTTCCTTCAAACTTCAAATCATCATAACTTTTGCTAGAAAGCTCCAAATTGAGTGAACCAAATTTTGCTGGATTCAGCTCTCTGAGTACTTTCCAGAAAATCAAGTTTCACTTCATGAAATTCCTTATTTCTCCTGAATTAATTCCTCAAATTTAAACTGTTAGGAATTTTAACTGGAGAATCCTTTGGAGGAAAATCGTGAAATTTTGCTGAGATGTTCACCAAAATATCTTTGAACTACCATAAAAATTTCAGATCCAATTGAGCTTATTTAATCCACCTAATGGTGTGATTAGTGAAACTGTTATAGGAAAAATAGAAAATGTTCAGAAACATTTTCAGAATTTTCTCTGAAATTATTTAGCTCATAACTTTAGCTAAGAACCTTCAAATTAAGTGAGACCAACTCCATTAGAACCCTCTGAAAATCTAGTGTTCAGAAAGTCATAGTTTGTTTCATGAAAATTCTTAGAACACCCTAAAAGCCTTTAATTAAGGTCAAGGACATAATTAATTGTGGAGGGCTCAATTGAGCTTTGCTGCAACTAAAACTTGACCAAGTCTCTGTTTAGGTTGTAACCAAGCCACAATAAAAGTTTCACAGTCATTAGGTCTATCTAGCAAGGGTTATAGACTTCACAACTTCAAAGTTAATACAAATGCCTTTAAATTGATACATATGTTTCTTATATCATGTAGTCGCTAACGTCGAGGAGGAACCCGAAGTCCTGGACTTCGTTACTCCAGAGGAACAGCTAGCCTACCACCAAGAGCAGCAAGGCAAGCTCCGGTTTGCATTAACCTTTTTACAAATTTTTATTGTTTTGAGCACATACTTGTTTCCTTTATTCTGTGCATTAGAGTCTTGTTTGGAAGCCCCACTGCATAGCCAAGAGAACCATGGGTTGGGTTTAGGATTGCAAACCCCGTTAGCTACTGCATTGCTAGGATAGAGTAGGATTCAGTACAAGTCGAGTAGTTGGAACTACTCGCGAGAATAAGCTAGAGGCACATTGCTCGGGTAGAGATAGCACATGATACACATGGCAAGAAAATGAGACCGAGCGGAGAGTAAGGGCAGCAGGACTTTGGGGCCTGTGTGCTGTAGCTCCGCTTGTGTCGATTAAGGACCGAGCCATGTGCGGGCCTGTTGAACAAGCTAGAACAGTACCGAAGACCTACCGGCTATATGGGAACCGGGAAACTGATGTAACTCGGGTAGCTGGGTATTGAGGCATTGCCCGTCGTTCAGAGGGTAGGTTGAGAGCTCGAGGTGTAAATCGGCTGGCGGCACAGAGATGCACGTGCAGGGACCTCTTGCTCGGGACGATGGGACCGGTTCAATATTTGGCTGACGAGTGAAAGGTAGTTGCGTACGGCGTCCATGATGGTTGTTGTAGGAAACATCGAGTACGGGCGTATGTGACGGGTTGTTCGGGTAACCCTGCAGGTGTAAATCGATTATAATAGCCGTCCCTCGCGGTCAGTGAGTACCACTTGTTCACTGTACCGTGACGTAGAAAGAACAGGCTAGTTACATGTTAAAATGTTGCTGATTGAAAGATGGACTGGATTGCTAATGACTTGCTGTAGTTTAGAGCTAACTAAAGTTCATTTCAACTTTGGGCAAAATAAATGAGAGAAATGTGTTTCTTGTTTGATTGCGGCTCTCTCATGTACCTTAGCGTAAGGTTCTCCACAACCTGCTGCTAAAACATGAAAGTAAGGTTCTACTAATTAGGCGAGTCCTTGCAAATGATTTTTACCTCATGTAACCCATTACCTCATGTAGAAGTTCCATGTTTAGGTGAGACGGGTCAGACTTGTTGAGCCTTCCTGCTCACTGCTTGTGTTTGAAGCTTTTGCAGGGTTTTATGAGGAAGGGACTCCCGAAGAGGAGACGGAACCCCAGGAGGGGAACCCCATCGAGTGGGAGTCGTGCACGCCGCAGAGTTAGTGTGCGTGTGTGCTAGCAAGGGCACGTTCGAGGGCTGAACGTGCACTTGATGCTTAGTCTACGCCCGCGAGTGTAGACTGAACTTATTTTGATGTAAAAATGTTCATAACTTGTTTATGTAATAAAATTTCGCTTCCGCTTTGTACCTTTGATGTGTGTTATACGGTGCTGTGCAACGCAGCACCCCTCAGCGTGATCCTGGCTCGACAAGACCAATGGGGTCGTGTCAGCATTGGTATCAGAGCTCGCTTGAGGTTTAACACAGTACAAAGGTCTTCTGTTTCAAAAATCCAGTGAGGAACGAGTTAGTAGCCCGTATAAGGATGTTATTAGCATATAGAAAGTGGCATATTAACCTATTTGTTATGTCGGAAAATCGTGCATCTCGGGACGTTCATGTCTTGGGAGGTGCACGTAAGCGCTGTCCACCAGTGCGCACAAGCTGAAGGGTGGAGCCCCACGGGTGGCAGGTAACCCGACCCGCTTTGATATCCTCTACGACTATTCATGTCGTTTGGGGTATTCGAGCAACGTCTGTCCCTGGTGTGCGTGGTGCAACTTGGGAGACCCCGTCACGTGGTCTAAAACGTGAACACGTAACTCAAGGCGTGTTTGGCTTGAGAACATCCGGACGAGTGATGACGGCCGGGTGTACGAACTGTATGGATTCCGGGCTCGGTGTGCAGCCGAGTCTGATGATTGTTTGAGTTTATGCAGGTAGCCTTACCATGAAACGGTAGACGTGTAGCACCCGTGTGCGAGTGACGTTTAGTGCCACTGAAATAACGAAGCCGGCTAAGTCCGGTGTAGGTTTTCTTGTGAGGACGTAGTACCGACATAATCTGGTGACGCATCGACGTCACACCCAACTAAATGAACAAATTCATTTAAAACTTGAAAGTTTTGCTCCAAAGTAGTAAAACTTGATGTAACTCCTTCCCTTGAACAGGATATTCAAAGTTAACAAGTTTTCAACTTATAGGTTGTTAAGGACAGAGCACTCTGTTTTCAGCTGAATCAAGGCTGAAGTTAATCAGAGGCTAGAGGTTGAGTTCTTTCGAGATTGGGGTCGTATGATACATTTCTGAAAATCTTTGGAAGAGCTTTACAACTTTTCTGTTGAGGTCCAGAGGTGTTTCATCCCTTAACCACTCGAAAAATGCAGTAGAGTGGAAACTGTCCAGAAAACAGGACAGAGTGAAGACTCTCTGTAGACTCTCTGTAAATTAAGCATAACTTCCTGCATAAAAGTCCAAAAATAGAAAATGAGGTAGTTCTGGAAAGCTTATGAGATGGGTTACAACTTTGTAACAGAAAGTCTTGTCAGATTAGGAACAGAAGTAACTGGGATTCTTGGATCAAATCAGTACCTAAGGCAGGGATGTGCTGTCCAATTGTTTCCAGAAATTCTGTTAACATTGACATCTCATAACTTTTGAACCAGGACAGATATTAGGCCAAGCAAATACTGGCTGGAAAGCTATTGAAGTTAGATTTAACTTTGATGCTGAGCTCCAGAATTAGTTTTGCCTTTAACATGGCCTAAATCAGGTTGAAATGGAAACTGGTCAGGGCTGTCATGGGAACAGCAGATCAGCAGTCAAATTTGTTTAAAATTTGAACTATGTTTCCAAGTTTTATGGGTTCAATGATATGTATTATGTTATAACTCAATGATTTACTGTTTAAATAAATATTTGACATTTATTAAATATATTTTTACAGATGGCAGCAGATAAACAGTTGGAGAACGGGTGGGTAGTTTCCCACTGTTCTGACCGTAGCGGCTACCCGGAAGCATTGTGGCAAATGCTACAATATTTCGGGTACAATCAGATGTCGCAGTACTTCGCCAAGGAAGATGGCGAAGGGGGCAACAAGACGTGGACGATCCATGTCGAGGTTCCTGCAGGACCTACGCCACCCGGTTGGGTGCCATTCACCGTCACGATGAGAGGAAGACAACCGGAAGGGATGTGGCAAGTGGCAGCCTGTCACACCCGGTTTTTCCGAAGAACAACCAAGTGAATATCACATGTATGCCAGGATCATTTTCTCATACATGTGATGACAAATAGTGAAGCATCATTTATTACAAGCCAGGTGTCGATTATAAATAAGTCTTACATCACAAATGTCTTAATGAACACTAATGCTTCACCACAAGTAAATAAACTAGCAGCGGAATATTATTCTTTAGGGCTCCATCACAGGTGTTGCCCGGGGGTCTTCATGAACCTAGAAACCTTCCTCGGGTCCAAAATCTTGGTCATTATACACCATCTCATTATCTTGACCTGAGCAGCAATATAAACCAACAAATATGCAAGGTTGAGTACCAATGGTACTCAGCAAGTGTGGGAAAATTATATCATGCATGGCTAGAACAAGGAGAGGTTGAACTCATGGTTAAAGCACTACGCAATAAATACCTATCACCTTAGCTTATTAAGCACCTACATTACTACATAGGTGAAATGGTTCAAATCTCCCATCCCATCATCATAAACCAATAACCATAATCATCATTTCCAATGTTAAGCTCCCCGCTTAACTTCCAAAACCATCAATTCTCTAATCATGAATAAGTCCAGGCCGCTCTTAACCGTGAGCACGGCTGTCAAGACAGTTTTTAACTCTGCAGAGTTTGTACCACTGTACCCACAAGTAGTGATTTCATCCCCCGTTGCCGGGTAGACTAAAAGAACCTCCATTATGCCAGTGGCTACGAACCACATTCACACTTCCCAGGTGTGTGGCCAAGAGATCACTACGAAGCCTTTACAAAGGGATTCCCGACGAGCGTGGGCCCACTGAGGTTTCACCCCTAACAGCATACAAGAGGCTCCAACCCCGCTGCAGTGGCCCCCTCTTGAGCCTTGCGGTTCATATGGTAGTCCAGCTGACACCTAAATCCCCGCACCATCCAACACACCCATACTACGCCGGGGATACACCTAATTAATTGGCTAAGCTGCCCCATCTCAGCATGTGGTTGGCACTGTAAAGCCGGGTTACATGCTCCATGAACCGGTCCTTAGGATCCAGGCAAGTACTAAACACAAACCCAAGTCTCGTGCACCCAGCACACAACCAAAACATCCAACTTGCCTTGATCCCTACCTCTACATAACTCACAATGTCTCATTCAAGAGTATGGTAATATAAACTGATGATCTCATGTCCCAAATATCCCATTCTAAGCATGGCTAAGCATATGCATGTGTATAAATGACATGACAATATAAATCCCAACCCAAGCTTCAAGGAAACAAGGTAATGCAATTCTAGGAAACTTCCTAGCATGGGTTTCATATTTAACTTGACAATGCAAATAATTCTATCTACACATCCTAGCATAGGATCAAAGTGGTCAAGGACACTTGCCTCCTTCTTGCTGCTCTTGAAATGGGTAGTCTTGGTCTTGGAATTGAATAACTTGCTCTTGAGCAGGTTCTACTTCATACCATCACACATAGCAAAAGAAAAACAACAATCATAAGACATAGTTCACACTTCCACTTCATACAAACCACACATTCACATTTATGAAAGTTTCTTTACCATTTTATGTGTTGTGGATACTCTATGTGTGTTGATTTGGGGCTTGCATACACTTTCATTTACATGTGTAGGATTCCTACTTTGGTGTTCATATTTATACTCACATACTATATATATATATATATACATATATATATGTGTGTTTCAGTTTTAAATAAATTCCTTATATATTAAACTACCAAGTATGTATGAAAAGTATTTTTCTTCTCCATATGTGCCTTCATAATTTCTATCAACCCTAAACTGAATTCTTTATACTTTAGAAACTCCATTTATCATTTACTAGTTTCTATATTTTCAGATTTATATTCTTATGCATAATTGTGTATTTTATTATTAAATTAGTAATACACACTACCTAAACAGATTAGGTTCTGGTCCTAAATAATTTAAGATCATATTTTGACCTTGGCTTCTGATGTATACTATTTCATAATTATTTTCCCTACTTTTCTTTAACTATTCTTTACTTAAAAATGTGTCCCTACACTATTAAATGTGAATAATAGATGAAACAGATTTATTTCAGCCCAAAAATATATTTTTATCTCACTCCAAAGTTTTTTAAGTACTGAGAAAGTTTTTAATAAGTTTGACAATTATGTTTGTCCCCCTTTTTAATATTTAAACACTAGTTACATATTCAATTTTCTAAATTAAATACTAAACAGAGCTAGAATAATGAATTCATCCCATTACAGGGTCTATAATATCATTTTCATAATTTCCAGGGGTCTAGCTACACTTTTCAGAGGTGTTTTTCTTAATTTCTATTAAGTCCAGGGGCTAAAACTGATTTTTAAATGAATTTACATGATTTTCTGGAGTTCCAGGGGCTAGATCTGAAGTTTCCGGGGCTAGCTCTCAATTCCAGAGAACCCCAGGGGGTAGCACGTAAGAATTCCAGTCTTTATAACGCGGGGCTGACGTGGACCGTCTGATTTTAAACCGACGGCTGAGATTATAACATCGAACCGGTACGCGGGGTTTTAAAGTCTACCGTGCGATTTAAAATAAACGGCGCACAAGCGGCCACGTCGCTCTGATCGAGCGCGGGCGGCGCTGCCGGCGGCGCTGCCGGCGGCGCACGGCGGCGGGAAGCGGCGATCTCGCCGGAAACTTTCGGATCCTCGAGAATTCTGCCTAGAACTGTGATCTTATGGCCTAGATCGGTAGAGGGGAGGTCAGGGATCTCACCTCGGGGGTTTTCTCGAGCTCGGGGGTCCTGGAAAGTGCTCGGCGGCGAGGTCCGAGGCAAAACCACGGCGAAGCTCGTCGGAGCTGGATTTGCACCGTAAGTCTTCGGGTTTTCTGCACCTGCAAAGTTCCCCGGAGGCGGTGGATCAAGACCAACGAGTTAGATCAGAGTTTCCGAGCTTAGATCGGCCAGAATTCACCGGCGAAGTCTCGGTGCTCACCGGAGCGAAAATCGGCGATCGCGTGAGGAAAACTGATCGGATCGATTGTTTTTATAGCCGGGGGAGGGCGGTGGTTCTGTTGTGATCGAGTTAGAGTCCTCAGGGTCCAGAATTCTGCTGCGGAGCGCGGTTTCCCGATCGGTTGCGATCGCGCGCGCGCGGAGAAGAGTCCGGGGTCGCGGGGTTAGGGATGACAGGCGGGTCCCACCCGTCAGCGAGGGGCAGCGCGGCGCGCGCGGGGGCGGGCTGCGCGGGAGGTTGCTGGGCCGGCTGGGGTTTCGGCCCACTGGCCAGTTTTTTTCCGGTTTTCCTTTTTCTTTTTCATTTCTTTTCTGTTTTGAGTATAATTTGAATTCCAGTTTGAATTTGAATTTTTGCAAAACATGCAATACGTCCAAAAATTTCTAAATTCCCCTCTGAACATGTTTTATGGTTCTAAATCCAAAGATTTGAATCTTGACTAAAAATTTGGGGTGTTACAGCTCTACCCCCCTTAAAAGAAATCTCGTCCTCGAGATTGGTGTTTCTAAGAAAATAATTCCGGAAATTGTGCCTTAAGCTCATCTTCCCGTTCCCAGGTGGCTTCCTCTTCTGAGTGATGCTTCCACTGCACCTTGCACATCCTGATTCTCTTATTTCTGGTGAGGCGTTCCATTGTCTCCAAAATCTTGTATGGTTGCTCGGCATAAGACAAATCCTCAGCTACATCCACTTCGTTCATGGGTAACACCTCCTCAGGCGTCCTCAGACATTTCTTGAGTTGCGACACATGGAACACATCGTGCACGTCCGACAGATGAACCGGCAACTCTAGTTGGTACGCCACTTCGCCTTTTCTTTCCAAAACTTGAAAGGGTCTGATGTATCGAGGTGACAACTTCCCTTTTACTTTGAACCGACGAAGTCCTCTGATAGGGGACACCTTGAGATAAACATAGTCTCCCACGTTGAAAACGAGCTCTCTTCTTCGTACATCAGCATAACTCTTCTGGCGTGTCTGTGCTATCCTCAAGTTGTTGCGAATCTCCCTCACCTTTGCTTCGGCTTCTTGTAGCACTTCGGGACCAAACACCTTACTTTCTCCTGTTTGGTTCCAAAATAGGGGAGTTCTGCATTTCCTTCCATACAAAGCTTCAAACGGTGACATCTTCATACTAGCTTGATAACTGTTGTTATAGGAAAACTCCGCATACGGTAAGTTCTTGTCCCAACTCCTATTGTTTTTGAGTGCACATGCCCTTAACATATCTTCAAGGATCTGATTGGTTCTCTCCGTCTGCCCGTCAGTTTGGGGATGATAGGCAGAGCTGAAATTCAGATGGGTTCCCATGGTTTCATGCAACTTCTGCCAAAACCTCGAGGTGAACTGTGTCCCTCGGTCCGACACTATCTTCTTTGGCACTCCATGGTAACACACCATTAAATTCGTAACGACTCGGCTACTCGACCTCTTGCTAGCTAGGGGAAAGACTCTACACTACTCATCCTCTTGAGCTGGCTCCTCGGGATCTTCCTCCTCATTTCGGCTACCTTCTGACTCTGCTTTGGGTGGGGAGGCTGCTGGTGGAGAAGTGCGACGACGCCTGATCGCTCGGCGATCCGGGGAGTCAGGGGTCCATGGATCACTTACGGTGACACACAGTTCATTCCCATCTCCTCTTTCTCTCGCTTTTAAGCACGCTCGCAGCAATGCCTCCGTCTCCTTCAGAGTATCTCGGACATCCTGAAGCTCTTGTTGACACTCCTGCAGTCGAGTGCTGAGCATAGCAGCATCTCCCAAGCATAAGTCCATGTGCTCATGGGAAGTCCCTTGCTGCACCGGTGGGTACTTGTACTCCGTGGTACCACTCTCACGTTGGAGGACATACATGTACTCAGTTTTGTCCAAGTGGCGACGATAGATGTGGCTCTGGCAGGTGATGGCCTCCCAGGTGACATCTCTCTCCGCGTCAACTTGTGTTGCTCGACAAGCTGGAGAGTGGTGGATCTTAAGCAGCTGATTCTCGTGTATAATCCTCATCTCCGAACTCCATTCTTCCCTCTTCTCACGGATGGTCCTGGTGGAGTTATAGTGGATGATGAGCTTGCCCGTATTGCCGGCGGCTTCGAGCATACGTCGAAGACGGCGCAACAAATCTCCTACTGCCAATCCGTAGGAAAGGTACGTCACTGGACGACTCTCCTCTCTTTCAGCAAGGGCAACTACGGGAACTCTCCCTCCCGTGGACTTACGAGCGGTGCGAATCATGCGAACCATCTAAAACAGAAGAATTTAAAATTAGGTTAGATAAAATCTCAAACAAAAATCCTATTTTGAATGAAAGTTGGGGTAAGATGAAGAAAATGACCCTTTTAATAACACTTTTTCACCCACACCTTGGAAAATAGTTTTTAAGAAAATAGGGCCCTTAAATACGTCCATTTCTACCTAGGTCCACGTTCCTACGGGCAACCTTGGCTCTGATACCACCTCTGTCACACCCGGTTTTTCCGAAGAACAACCAAGTGAATATCACATGTATGCCAGGATCATTTTCTCATACATGTGATGACAAATAGTGAAGCATCATTTATTACAAGCCAGGTGTCGATTATAAATAAGTCTTACATCACAAATGTCTTAATGAACACTAATGCTTCACCACAAGTAAATAAACTAGCAGCGGAATATTATTCTTTAGGGCTCCATCACAGGTGTTGCCCGGGGGTCTTCATGAACCTAGAAACCTTCCTCGGGTCCAAAATCTTGGTCATTATACACCATCTCATTATCTTGACCTGAGCAGCAATATAAACCAACAAATATGCAAGGTTGAGTACCAATGGTACTCAGCAAGTGTGGGAAAATTATATCATGCATGGCTAGAACAGGGAGAGGTTGAACTCATGGTTAAAGCACTACGCAATAAATACCTATCACCTTAGCTTATTAAGCACCTACATTACTACATAGGTGAAATGGTTCAAATCTCCCATCCCATCATCATAAACCAATAACCATAATCATCATTTCCAATGTTAAGCTCCCCGCTTAACTTCCAAAACCATCAATTCTCTAATCATGAATAAGTCCAGGCCGCTCTTAACCGTGAGCACGGCTGTCAAGACAGTTTTTAACTCTGCAGAGTTTGTACCACTGTACCCACAAGTAGTGATTTCATCCCCCGTTGCCGGGTGGACTAAAAGAACCTCCATTATGCCAGTGGCTACGAACCACATTCACACTTCCCAGGTGTGTGGCCAAGAGATCACTACGAAGCCTTTACAAAGGGATTCCCGACGAGCGTGGGCCCACTGAGGTTTCACCCCTAACAGCATACAAGAGGCTCCAACCCCGCTGCAGTGGCCCCCTCTTGAGCCTTGCGGTTCATATGGTAGTCCAGCTGACACCTAAATCCCCGCACCATCCAACACACCCATACTACGCCGGGGATACACCTAATTAATTGGCTAAGCTGCCCCATCTCAGCATGTGGTTGGCACTGTAAAGCCGGGTTACATGCTCCATGAACCGGTCCTTAGGATCCAGGCAAGTACTAAACACAAACCCAAGTCTCGTGCACCCAGCACACAACCAAAACATCCAACTTGCCTTGATCCCTACCTCTACATAACTCACAATGTCTCATTCAAGAGTATGGTAATATAAACTGATGATCTCATGTCCCAAATATCCCATTCTAAGCATGGCTAAGCATATGCATGTGTATAAATGACATGACAATATAAATCCCAACCCAAGCTTCAAGGAAACAAGGTAATGCAATTCTAGGAAACTTCCTAGCATGGGTTTCATATTTAACTTGACAATGCAAATAATTCTATCTACACATCCTAGCATAGGATCAAAGTGGTCAAGGACACTTGCCTCCTTCTTGCTGCTCTTGAAATGGGTAGTCTTGGTCTTGGAATTGAATAACTTGCTCTTGAGCAGGTTCTACTTCATACCATCACACATAGCAAAAGAAAAACAACAATCATAAGACATAGTTCACACTTCCACTTCATACAAACCACACATTCACATTTATGAAAGTTTCTTTACCATTTTATGTGTTGTGGATACTCTATGTGTGTTGATTTGGGGCTTGCATACACTTTCATTTACATGTGTAGGATTCCTACTTTGGTGTTCATATTTATACTCACATACTATATATATATATATATACATATATATATGTGTGTTTCAGTTTTAAATAAATTCCTTATATATTAAACTACCAAGTATGTATGAAAAGTATTTTTCTTCTCCATATGTGCCTTCATAATTTCTATCAACCCTAAACTGAATTCTTTATACTTTAGAAACTCCATTTATCATTTACTAGTTTCTATATTTTCAGATTTATATTCTTATGCATAATTGTGTATTTTATTATTAAATTAGTAATACACACTACCTAAACAGATTAGGTTCTGGTCCTAAATAATTTAAGATCATATTTTGACCTTGGCTTCTGATGTATACTATTTCATAATTATTTTCCCTACTTTTCTTTAACTATTCTTTACTTAAAAATGTGTCCCTACACTATTAAATGTGAATAATAGATGAAACAGATTTATTTCAGCCCAAAAATATATTTTTATCTCACTCCAAAGTTTTTTAAGTACTGAGAAAGTTTTTAATAAGTTTGACAATTATGTTTGTCCCCCTTTTTAATATTTAAACACTAGTTACATATTCAATTTTCTAAATTAAATACTAAACAGAGCTAGAATAATGAATTCATCCCATTACAGGGTCTATAATATCATTTTCATAATTTCCAGGGGTCTAGCTACACTTTTCAGAGGTGTTTTTCTTAATTTCTATTAAGTCCAGGGGCTAAAACTGATTTTTAAATGAATTTACATGATTTTCTGGAGTTCCAGGGGCTAGATCTGAAGTTTCCGGGGCTAGCTCTCAATTCCAGAGAACCCCAGGGGGTAGCACGTAAGAATTCCAGTCTTTATAACGCGGGGCTGACGTGGACCGTCTGATTTTAAACCGACGGCTGAGATTATAACATCGAACCGGTACGCGGGGTTTTAAAGTCTACCGTGCGATTTAAAATAAACGGCGCACAAGCGGCCACGTCGCTCTGATCGAGCGCGGGCGGCGCTGCCGGCGGCGCACGGCGGCGGGAAGCGGCGATCTCGCCGGAAACTTTCGGATCCTCGAGAATTCTGCCTAGAACTGTGATCTTATGGCCTAGATCGGTAGAGGGGAGGTCAGGGATCTCACCTCGGGGGTTTTCTCGAGCTCGGGGGTCCTGGAAAGTGCTCGGCGGCGAGGTCCGAGGCAAAACCACGGCGAAGCTCGTCGGAGCTGGATTTGCACCGTAAGTCTTCGGGTTTTCTGCACCTGCAAAGTTCCCCGGAGGCGGTGGATCAAGACCAACGAGTTAGATCAGAGTTTCCGAGCTTAGATCGGCCAGAATTCACCGGCGAAGTCTCGGTGCTCACCGGAGCGAAAATCGGCGATCGCGTGAGGAAAACTGATCGGATCGATTGTTTTTATAGCCGGGGGAGGGCGGTGGTTCTGTTGTGATCGAGTTAGAGTCCTCAGGGTCCAGAATTCTGCTGCGGAGCGCGGTTTCCCGATCGGTTGCGATCGCGCGCGCGCGGAGAAGAGTCCGGGGTCGCGGGGTTAGGGATGACAGGCGGGTCCCACCCGTCAGCGAGGGGCAGCGCGGCGCGCGCGGGGGCGGGCTGCGCGGGAGGTTGCTGGGCCGGCTGGGGTTTCGGCCCACTGGCCAGTTTTTTTCCGGTTTTCCTTTTTCTTTTTCATTTCTTTTCTGTTTTGAGTATAATTTGAATTCCAGTTTGAATTTGAATTTTTGCAAAACATGCAATACGTCCAAAAATTTCTAAATTCCCCTCTGAACATGTTTTATGGTTCTAAATCCAAAGATTTGAATCTTGACTAAAAATTTGGGGTGTTACACAGCCCGTGACACTATGTCACGTTTCTTCCAACTACACGTGCAGGCTATGGAGGGCACTCCATACGCACTCGTTCCGGTGGAGGGACGAGCTCAGCATGTATGGGAAGAGAGATACCTGGAGGCAACAGACCCGAGTTGCCCAAGGTACAACCCCGCGGAGGCAAATCTCAGCCTCCAAATGAGGGCGGCAAACGCTGTGAAGGACAGCCAAGCTGTTCATACGGAGCATCTCGCCACAAAGCTCAAGGAGAGCACAAGCCGTGGAGATCATTTCGAGAGTGCTCACAGCGCACTCCACAATGTGCTCCTTCCGACGATCAAGCGACTGAATGAACAACACAATCAGTTGCGTCGTCTGAAGAAGGCAAAGAAGAAGAGCCGTGTTGACATTGCGGCGTTGCAAGAGCTGGTGCAGACCCTAACCCAGCAGAATGAGGACCTTGCTCAAGAGCGGGACGACGCTATCGAGGAAGGCCAAGGCTGGGAAGAGGACTACAACCAAGCTATAGACGAGGTGCATGCCTTGCAGGACCTCGTGCCCCTGGTGTTAGGCATACCGGTAGTCTTGGGTCTTCCAGCAATGGGAGAACCCGGGATGGGAGAAGAGGTGGTAGACCCAGAGCCACAAGCAGAGGTACCGGAGGAGGACGACCCCCAGGAGGTCGAATTCTACTCCGAGTAGGGGGTTACGGTTGCCAAGTAGGGCAGCTAGGGTAGCATAACCCAACTTTTGTAATCGGTGACATGTCGTGTAGACAGTAGCGTATGTATAGGTAGTGACGACATGAGCACGACTTCTCGGAGATCCGAGAATAATGTATCTTGTATAAAGTTTCTGCTTTATCAATATATGTGAATGTTGTGCAAATTAATCATGTGTCACTTCAATACCTACTATTGCGTATGGAATTTTAAGTAAGACATGTGCTAATTGCTGCTGTTTTGAATTTCAGGATGACGCGTACTCGTGCCAACCCTGACGTTGGGGGTACCAGTCATGGGGGAGAGACCTCCCAACCACCTCCCGAGGACTCCTCGGGACAGCAGCAGCAACAGCAACAGCAAACACCGCCACCGCCACTGCCGACGGTTACATTGGCCGACATTGTCGCGGCAATGGCGGGTTCACATGAGCAGCACACGGATCTGCTGCAAACTTTAATTGCGAATACGTCTCGCCCAGAGAGACGTCAGGACCATGAGGAGCGTCAACAGAGCTCCTACTCCGACTTCCTGGCAACTCATCCCCCGGTATTCTCAAGGGCGGATGAACCACTTGACGCGGACAACTGGCTCCGCGCCATAGAAATGAAGTTCGGGCTGCTCCAAATCAGCGAGCAGCGCAAGACTCAGTTCGCGGTCCAGCAGCTCCAAGGATCCGCGAGCGCGTGGTGGGCCAACTTCTGTGCTTCACAGCCCACCGACCGAGTGATGACCTGGGCGGAGTTCCGGACGGCCTTCAGGGCCTATCATATACCGCCCGGTCTAATGAAGAGGAAGACGCAGGAGTTCTTACACCCGCAACAAGGGAGCCGGAACGCGCTGGAATACTCCAGGGCGTTTAACGATCTCACGCTATATGCGTCGTATCATGCTGATACCGACGAGAAGCGGCGAGACCACTTTTACCAGGGGCTTAACCCGCTCCTGAAGGACAAGTTGGCGATGTTCAATCGCGGCAGCCTCAACGACATCATTGATGCTGCGATTGTTCAGGAGGACTCCGGCAAGGAGTTAGCGGCGGCAGAGAGAAAGCGAAGCGCGCCGTAGAGCAGTGGAGAAGGAGGCGGTCCTTCCCAGAAGTTTTGGATGGTGAATCGCCCACCATCAGGTCCACGCTGGCAACCACCACAGCGGTCGATGCCGTTCCGCAGTCGGCCGTACTCTTCACCGGCATTCCGGCCGGCACTGCCAGCACCACCGCAACCACAACAGCAGCCACGGGCGATGCCGCGTGCGTTTGCACCTCAGCAACGCTTGCCGGGCTTTCGTCCACCGAGTACTCCACCAGCAGTGGCCACATGTTACAAGTGTGGTCGTCCAGGACACTTCGCGAGCAGTTGCCCGGAGAGGCAAGGCTGCAGAGTGGCACCACAGTTTCTGGGGAGGAATCAACCCCGGAACCCTACTAATGCGCGTCGGGCAAACCCTAGGCCCGGCACTGTCCACCAACTTGCCATTGAGGACGTGCCGGAGGGCGAGCCAATCCTTGCGGGTATGTTCCAACTCCACCAGCATCCCGCTATAGTACTGTTTGATTCAGGCGCCACGCATAATTTTATTAGCCAAGCTTTCATTGCTAAACACAGTTTGCCAATACTTCCCACCGATAGTCCATATTTAATTTGTTCACCGGGTGGGAAGATTTCAGCAAGCGTAATGGTCTCCAAAGCACCATTATGCTTAGCGGGTAGAGTGTACCCCATGTCTCTCATTATCTTAGAGGGACAGAAGGTCGATGTCATCCTAGGGATGTCGTGGTTAACCCGCCATGGCGCTGTTTTAGACACCGTCCTTCGAGTCGTGCACTTAAACTCAGAGGTGCACGGTTCTCACTCATTATTTCTGGACAGTCCAGAAATAAAACTTTCAAGTGTCTATCAGTCCACAACTATCAGATTGGAAGACATTCCAGTGGTCCGAGAGTTCCCTGATGTATTCCCGGATGATTTACCGGGAATGCCACCCGATAGAGAGGTGGAGTTCAAGATTGAACTCGCACCAGGAACCATGCCAATATCCCGAAGGACGTACAAGATGGCACCCGAGGAATTGGCTGAACTGAAGACTCAGCTCACGGACCTTCTGGAGAAGGGTTTTTATTAGGCCGAGCTCCTCTCCATGGGGCTGTTCGGCATTATTTGTCAAGAATAAGGATGAGACGTTGCGGCTTTGCATGGACTACCGTCCATTAAATGCCGTAACCATCAAGAACAAGTACCCGTTGCCACGGATCGACATGTTGTTTGATCAGTTGGTCGAAGCAAAGATCTTTTCCAAGATGGATTTAAGATCCAGGTACCATCAGATTAAGATAAGGGCTGAGGACATTCCGAAGACGGCTTTCTCGACGAGGTACGGACTTTATGAGTACCTGGTCATGTCCTTCGGCCTCACCAATGCTCCAGCTCACTTCATGTACTTAATGAACTCGGTGTTCATGCCGGAGCTGGACAAGTTTTTCGTGGTCTTCATCGACGACATCCTAGTATATTCAAAGTCAGAGGAAGATCACAAGAAACATCTGCGTATAGTCTTGCACGGCTGCGGGATCACAAGTTATACGCAAAATTAAGCAAATGCGAATTTTGGATATCGCAAGTGCCTTTCCTCGGGCATATCATCTTAGCGGAAGGTATCGCTGTGGACCCGAGCAAGATCATGCAAGTGCTGAATTGGAAATCCCCGAGGACTGTTCATGAGGTACAGAGTTTCCTCGGACTCGCGGGATATTATCGGAGGTTCATTCCGAACTTCTCGAAGATTGCCAAGCCAATGACAGAGCTGCTGAAGAAGGCTACCAAATATGTTTGGAGTCCAGCATGTGAACCAGCATTCAAGGCTTTAGTCAAGCACCTGACATCAGCACCGGTTTTGGCGCAGCCAGACACAACAAAACCGTTCGATGTGTACTGCGATGCATCCAGCATTGGGCTCGGGTGTGTGCTGATGCAAGACTGAAGAGTGGTCGCGTATGGATCACGGCAGCTTAGAAACCATGAGCAAAATTATCCAACTCACGACTTGGAGCTCGCTGCCGTGGTACTTGCACTAAAAATGTGGAGGCACTACCTACTCGGTAACCTCGTACATTTATATACCGACCACAAAAGCCTCAAGTACATATTCACTCAGAAGGAGTTGAACATGAGGCAGCGAAGATGGTTAAAATTGATAAAGGATTACGAAATAGAGATCCATTATCATCCGGGCAAGGCAAACGTAGTGGCAGATGTGCTGAGCCGCAAGTCACACGTCAATAATCTGACCATCACACCGTTGGAAGAGAGCGAACCACCACTACATGTGATTCCACACGGAGCTCTCTACAACCTAGCTTTGATCCCCACCATCCGTGAAGAGATAGCGGCAGCCCAGAAGAATGACAAGGGCATGTCACATTTACAGAGACGTGTAGACAGTGGGGAGTTGAAATGTTTCCGGAAGGACGGAGACGGCGTCCTATGGTTCAAGGACCGGATCGTCGTACCCCGAAACCCGGAGTTACGGAAGAAAATCTTTGATGAGCCTCACTTATCAAAGTTTTCTATTCACCCCGTCAGCAACAAAATGTATCAAGAACTCAGAAGCAAGTTTTGGTGGACACGGATGAAGCGTGAGACTGCAAAATATGTGTCCGAGTGTGATACATGTCGAAGGGTGAAGGCAGATCATATGCGGAAACTGGGACTGCTGCAACCACTGGGCATTCCTGCCTGGAAGTGGGAGGACGTGAGCATGGATTTCGTCGTCGGTTTACCCACCACCTTACAGAAACATGATTCGGTGTGGGTGATCGTCGATCGGCTCACCAAAGTTGCCCATTTCATCCCGGTCAACACCAACTACAACGCCAAGAAGTACGCTGAACTGTACATCTCACGGATCCTATGCTTGTACGGCGTACCCCGTACTATCATATCGGATCGGGGTACCTTATTTGTGTCCCGTTTTTGGGAGCAGCTGCACACTGCCTTGGGGACGAATCTGATCCGTAGTTCAGCCTACCACCCGCAGACGGATGGACAAACCGAGCGGGTAAATCAGATTCTAGAAGACATGCTACGAGCTTGCGCTATCGACCACGGCAAGAATTGGGATGATCACTTGCCGTTAGCCGAGTTCTCGTACAACAATGGGTACCAAGCCAGCATCAGGATGGCGCCCTACGAGGCGCTATACGGAAGAAAATGCCGCACACCGTTGAACTGGTGTGAGTCTGGCGAAAGGGTTACCTTCGGGATTGACCTTGTCAACAACACGGAAGAAAAGGTTCGACTAATTCAAGCGAACCTAAAAGCCGCTCAATCCCGTCAGAAACAGTATGCGGACAGGAGAAGGCGCCCATTACAATTCGAAGTTGGAGATCACGTATATCTACGGGTGTCTCCAATGAAGGGCGTAAACAGATTTGGGGTGAGAGGAAAGTTGGCACCCCGATTCATCGGTCCATTTCAGATTACCGAGAGATGTGGATCAGTGGCATACCGGCTGAAGTTACCAGAAGCACTTTCCGGTGTGCACGACGTCTTTCACCGCGTTTCCCAGCTGAGGAAATGTCTCAAGCTATCAACTACCGTTCAGCTGGAAGACATTGAAGAACTGCAACCGGATCTCACCCATCGGGAGGAACCGGTGCAGATTATTGATGAAAAGGCCCGAACCACACGCAACCGTACGTTGTGGTTCTACAAGGTTCTATGGAGTAATCACTCCATGGACGAAGCGACATGGGAGAGCGAAGAATTCCTTCGCACTAACTACCCCGACTTTTTTTACGTCGCATATCCAGTAATTTTCCACCGTCCTCTCTCTCATTTTCACCTTATAATCTCGGGACGAGATTCTTTTAAGGGGGGAGGAATGTAAGGGCCTCAGTTTTTGACACACATTTGCAGTGTTCATCACCACACCACACACCTCATTTGAGGAAGAATGATGAACACAAATGAAGAGCAAGTAACAATTATCAACATGCTCATTAGAGAACAAACTTACACATTGCAAAAGTGGTATTCCCCACATGTGATATAGATGGGCTGGACATATGAAAACTCATACACTTTGCTAAGGATGTCCATGCCAAGTTTCACCCAAATTCAAAACCTTTTTGAGGTCAGTTTGGGTATAGATAGGAAGAGGGCAGTTTGAAACCATATTCAAATTCAAACTGTTTTTATCCCATGAATTTAAAAGTGGAAGGCATATTCTTACTCAGCACATTTTTGTGAGCTCACACACCAAGTTTCACTCCATTTGGAGTTGATCTTGACATGAGCTAAGGGGGAGAAATTCAAACTTTATTTGAATTTCAAACTGAACTTGTGCTGAAATTCATTCAAACCAAACCTCATTCGAACTTTGATCAATTCAAATGGCTCATGGGTGAATAATTTGAATTGCCAAGGGTAGTATGGGGTTCACTGTTTACAACAGTGATTAGGAGTAAATTTCAGAGGTTAAAACTGGAGGTGGGACCCACATGTCAGCCACTGCTCAGATCAAACCGACTGAGACTTTTTCACTCGGGTCGCCGAGCCGCAGCGGTGATCGCCACCGAGGCCAGCCGCCGCGCCACCAGCTGCTTGCCCACGCGCGGGCGTGAGGCGGTGCAGAGCCTTCTTAAGGCGCCTGCCCCCTCCTCGGCCGAGGCACCACCGTTCTTCCCCGCAAGGACTCAGCGCCGGCCGAAAACTTCTGCAGCTCAGACTTGATCGGAGAACGCCGATCGCAGCTCCCTCCTTCCACTCCAGAGCCCCAGCAAGGTACTAGAGACCTTCCTCCATCCTCCCCGTTGCTAGAATTCGGTTGAAACCGATTGATATCGGCTGTGCCGAAAGATCAAATTCAGGACTTGGAACCGCCGCACCTCGGGCTCTCGTGGACAGCCCAACCAGGGCGTTGTCACGCCCGAGCCAAGGCACCCTGGACGCGCGGGTGACCGGTGCTGCTCATCCCCCGAGCCACAGCTCGAGTGGTTGCTCACCGGCGGCGAATTTCCATTTTTCCCCTTTCTGTGTGCAGAACGACCTTCGGGTACGATTCTGTTTAATTCGTGCTCTAGAAAAGATTAGAGGGCCTCAGGCCGCTCTCACACGAGCTAGACACGGTAACGCACAAGTTGCCTTCACAACTCTGTGCCGGAGAACCTCTGTGCCCGGCGTAATTTGAGGTCTACTAATGGCGGAACGAACGGGCGGCATCAGGCGCACGGTGAGGACCTATTTCGGGCCTTCCCCGAGCTGCCTCGAGCTCATGTCGACCTTCTCTAAGGTCCACTGATGCTCCCGACCGGTTTCCCAAGTAGCTGAGGTGCTATGGTAGTCAGCCGACATGGCCGAAGTCGTTCTGAGATGGCGGCTCGTCGCCGACCATGCTCCGGCCGTTGTCATGAGCAGCTGACCCTCGGATCCTGTTCCCTGAGTAAAAGTAGGCAGGGGCAGCCAGAATCGAGAAGTTTGGAGCTGTACAGCAGCCGGCGGCGAGCTCTCCGGCGAGATCCCTCGGCGGCGGGGCGCGGGTGTCGCGAGGTTGAAGAAGGGGGTGGACCCAAGCTGTCAGCGGGAGATATTTTGAATCGGGATCCGGCTGCGGCCGGGATCGGGTGTGCTGGCGCGCAAAATCCTTCTGGGCCGCGATGTGCCATCGCCTAGGCGCGCGACGCGTGTCCCCTGGGCCCACGCGCGAGTTTAAACTTTTCCCCGATTTTCAGATTTCCTTCAAACTTCAAATCATCATAACTTTGGCTAGAAAGCTCCAAATTGAGTGAACCAAATTTTGCTGGATTCAGCTCTCTGAGTATTTTCCAGAAAATCAAGTTTCACTTCATGAAATTCCATATTTCTCCTGAATTAATTCCTCAAAGTTTAAACTGTTAGGAAATTTAACTGGAGAATCCTTTGGAGGAAAATCCTGAAATTTTGCTGAGATGTTCACCAAAATATCCTTGAACTACCATAAAAATTTCAGATCCAATTGAGCTCATTTAATCCATCTAATGGTGTGATTAGTGAAACTGTTCCAGGAAAAATAGAAAATATTCAGAAACATTTTCAGAATTTTCTCTGAAATTATTTAGCTCATAACTTTAGCTAGGAACCTTCAAATTAAGTGAGACCAACTCCATTAGAACCCTCTGAAAATCTAGTGTTCAGAAAGTCATAGTTTGTTTCATGAAAATTCTTAGAACACCCTAAAAGCCTTTAATTAAGGTCAAGGACATAATTAATTGTGGAGGGCTCAATTGAGCTTTGCTGCAACTAAAACTTGACCAAGTCTCTGTTTAGGTTGTAACCAAGCCACAATAAAAGTTTCACAGTCATTAGGTCTATCTAGCAAGGGTTATAGACTTAACAACTGCAAAGTTAATACAAATGCATTTAAATTGATACATATGTTTCTTATATCATGTAGTCGCTAAGGTCGAGGAGGAACCCGAAGTCCTAGACTTCGTTACTCCGGAGGAACAGCTAGCCTACGACCAAGAGCAGCAAGGCAAGCTCCGGTTTGCATTAACCTTTTTACAAATTTTTATTGTTTTGAGCACATACTTGTTTCCTTTATTCTGTGCATTAGAGTCTTGTTTGGAAGCCCCACTGCATAGCCAAGAGAACCATGGGTTGGCTTTAGGATTGCAAACCCCGTTAGCTACTGCATTGCTAGGATAGAGTAGGATTCGGTACAAGTCGAGTAGTTGGAACTACTCGGGAGAATAGGCTAGAGGCACATTGCTCGGGTAGAGATAGCACATGATACACATGGCAAGAAAATGAGACCGAGCGGAGAGTAAGGGCAGCAGGACTTTGGGGCCTGTGTGCTGTAGCTCCGCTTGTGTCGATTGAGGACCGAGCCGTGTGCGGGCCTGTTGAACAAGCTAGAACAGTACCGAAGACCTACCGGCTATATGGGAACCGGGAAACTGATGTAACTCGGGTAGCTGGGTATTGAGGCATTGCCCGTCGTTCAGAGGGTAGGTTGAGAGCTCGAGGTGTAAATCGGCTGGCGGCACAGAGATGCGCGTGCAGGGACCTCTTGCTCGGGACGATGGGACCGGTTCAATATTTGGCTGACGAGTGAAAGGTAGTTGCGTACGGTGTCCATGATGGTTATTGTAGGCAACATCGAGTACGGGCGTACGTGACGGGTTGTTCGGGTAACCCTGCAGGTGTAAATCGATTATAATCGCCGTCCCTCACGGTCAGTGAGTACCACTTGTTCACTGTACCGTGACGTAGAAAGAACAGGCTAGTTACATGTTAAAATGTTGCTGATTGAAAGATGGACTGGATTGCTAATGACTTGCTGTAGTTTAGAGCTAACTAAAGTTCATTTCAACTTTGGGCAAAGTACATGAGAGAAATGCGTTTCTTGTTTGATTGCGGCTCTCTCATGTACCTTAGCGTAAGGTTCTCCACAACCTGCTGCTAAAACTTGAAAGTAAGGTTCTACAAATTAGGCGAGTCTTTGCAAATGATTTTTACCTCATGTAACCCATTACCTCATGTAGAAGTTCCATGTTTAGGTGAGACGGGTCAGACTTGCTGAGCCTTCGTGCTCACTGCTTGTGTTTGAAGCTTTTGCAGGGTTTTATGAGGAAGGGACTCCCGAAGAGGAGACGGAACCCCAGGAGGGGAACCCTGTCGAGTGGGAGTCGTGCACGCCGCAGAGTTAGTGTGCGTGTGTGCTAGCAAGGGCACGTTCGAGGGCTGAACGTGCACTTGATGCTTAGTCTATGCCCGCGAGTGTAGACTGAACTTATTTTGATGTAAACATGTTCATAACTTGTTTATGTAATAAAATTTCGCTTCCGCTTTGTACCTTTGATGTGTGTTATACGGTGCTGTGCAACGCAGCACCCCTCAGCGTGATCCTGGCTCGACAAGACCAATGGGGTCGTGTCACCAACCGCAAAACGTGAGGGATATTCGGAGTTTTCTTGGGATGGCTTGATACTATCGAAGATTCATCAAAGATTTCTCTAAAATAGCAAAGCCCATGATGGAGTTGCTAACAAAGGGAAAAGCCTTTCAATGGACACTAGCATGGCAAGAAAGTTTTGAGGAGCTCAAGAAAAGGCTAACCACAACGCCGGTTTTGGTATTGCTGGACGTAAGCAAGAGTTTTGACATATATTGTGACGCATCCAGACAGGGGCTCGGATGTGTTCTCATGCAAGAAGGTCAAGTGGTAGCCTATGCCTCACGACAATTAAAGAAGCATGAGCTTAATTATCCTACACATGACTTGGAGCTAGCAGCAGTAGTGCATACATTGAAGATTTGGAGACATTATATCCTTGGTCATCGATGTGAGATCTATACGGATCATAAAAGCCTCAAGTATATATTTACACAAACGGACTTGAATTTGAGTCAACGTCGATGGTTGGAGCTCATCAAGTCTTACGATGTTGGAATCAACTACCACCCTGGGAAGGCCAATGTAGTAGCTGATGCATTGAGCCGGAAGGGAGCATGTCACCAACTCACGGTTCGGGAGCTACCACCCAAACTACGTAAGGAGTTCTAACGGTTACACCTCCGATTCTTGAACAACATGGAAATGATGGAGATCCACTCTTCATTAGAGCAAGAGATAAGAGATAGCCAAGCAACGGATGAGGAGATCAAGGAGATCAAGGAGAGGATCCGACAAGGAATAGAGAAGGATTTCAAAGAAGATGAGAAGGGTACGCTTTGGCTAGGAAAAAGGATTTGCGTGCCTAACATAAAGCACATCCGTGACATGATATTGAAGGAGGCACATGATTCACCCTATTCCATAGATCCCGGAAGTACCAAAATGTTCAAGGACTTGAAGACTTGTTATTGGTGGGATAGTATGAAAAGGGATATAGCCGAATACGTTGCCCTATGCGACACATGCCAACGGGTGAAGGCCGAACATCAAAGACCCGCTGGATAGTTGCAACCTTTGAAGGTACCCGACTGGACGTGGGAGGACATCAGTATGGATTTCATCATCGGATTGCCACGTACTCAGTCAGGTTATGACTCCATCTGGGTTATCGTGGACCGATTGACAAAAACAGCCCATTTTCTCCCTTTAAGGGCCAATTACACCGTTGCACAATTAGCCGAGTTGTACATGGAGCAGATCGTGTGCCATCATGGAGTCCCGAGGAGGATAGTCTCGGATCGAGGTTCTCAGTTTACCTCTAGATTTTGGAGGAAGCTGCAGAAAGCTATGGGCACACGACTGGATTTTAGCTCTGCCTATCACCCACAAACCGATGGGCAAACCAAAAGGACAAACCAAATTCTGGAGGACATGTTGAGAGCTTGTGCCTTGAAACATGGGCGTAGTTGGGATAGGAGTTTACCGTATGCCGAATTCTCCTATAACAACAGCTATCAAGCTAGCTTGAAGATGTCGCCTTTCGAAGCATTATACGGTAAACGGTGTAGAACGCCTCTGTTTTGGAACGAAACCGGAGAGAACCAGGTGTTTGGACCCGAAGTGCTACAAGAAGCTGAAAAGCAAGTCCAAACGATATGGGAGAACTTAAAGGCTGCTCAGTCACGACAAAAAGGCTATGCAGACAACAGGCGAAGGAAGTTGACTTTCGAAGTGGGAGACTTCGTATACCTTAAGGTATCGCCTATCCGAGGCCAACGACGTTTCAACGTCAAAGGCAAGCTAGCACCTCGCTACATATGACCATTCAAGATTTTGGACAAGCGAGGAGAAGTAGCCTATCAACTAGAGATCCCAACGCACCTCTCCGACGTACATGACGTGTTTCATGTATCCCAGCTCAAGAAGTGCTTGAGAGTACCCGAGGTGCAAGTATCAATGGGAGAGCTTGAACTTCAAGAGGACCTGACTTATACGGAACACCCTGTACGAATTTTGGATGTAAAGGAAAGGTGTAAGGGCCTCAGTTTTTGACACATGTTTGAAGTGTTCATCACCACACACACACCTCATTTGAAGAAAGTTGATGAACACATTTGAATAACAAGTAACCACCATCAACATGCTCATGAGAGAATAAACTCACATATTGCAAAAGTGGTATTTCCCACATGTAATATATAGGGGCTGGGCATATGAAAAACTCCTACACATTGCTAGAAATGTCCATGCCAAGTTTGACCCAAATTCAAAACCTTTTGAGGTCATTTTGGGCATAGCTAGAAAGAGGGCAGTTTGAAGCTACATTCAAATTCAAACTGTTTTTATCCCATGAATTCAAAAGTGGAAGGCATATTCTTACTCAGCACATTTTTGTGAGCTCACACACCAATTTTCACTCCATTTGGAGTTGATATTGACATGAGCTAAGTGGCGCAAATTTAAACTTTATTTCAATTTCAAACTGAACATGTGCTGAAATTTATCCAAAACAAACCCAATTTGAATTCTAGTCAATTCAAATGGCTCAAAGGTTGATAATTCAAATCACCAGGGGCTTTGTGGGGATTACTGTTTACAACAATGATAAGGAGTTAATTTTCAGACGTTAAAATTGAGGGTGGGACCCACATGTCATAGAGATAAGAGGGAAGACTTGCACACAAAGTCACAGCCTCGGTGGGAAATTCCACCGAGCAGCTGCCGGCTGTGCCACCGAGAAGGAACCGGCGCCACCAGCTGCTTCCCCCTTCGCGCGCTGGCGCCCAGGGCGGCCTGCTCGCGCCCCCACGCGACCAAATGAACTTTTAACCCATAAACTTCAATACTTTGGAACTCGATCGTATGACACGGTCCAGGGATGTATATGGTGCATAAAGTTTATACTTTATCCATATGTGTGATTGTTATGCGCGTTGTTTATCCCATTCTCGCATTACTATTGTATAGACTGGATGAGCTAAACCAACATGTGCTGATCATTTGAATGATCTGAATGCAGATTGGTGCGGACACGTTCAACGCAAGAGGAGGGAGGTCCAAGTCAGGTTCGTGGTGATGAGTCTCCACCTCTGGAGCAAACCACGACGCAGCAGCAACCACCTCCTCCACCGCCAGAACTTCCAAGAAACCTGGCGGAGGTTCTCGCCGCAGTGCTCGGCTCGCGTGACGAGCAAACCGAGTTACTGCAGATGCTAGTCCAGCAAAATGCGTCCCATCAGGGAGGACGCCAAGATAATGGGCAACGCCAGCCCCAACAAAGTTCGTATTCAGAGTTCATGGCGACCCATCCACCGGTCTTCACGGAGGCCGAAGAACCTTTGGAGGCGGACAGCTTTATCCGCACTCTGGAGGCGAAGTTCGGGCTGCTACGATGCACCGAACACCAGAAGGCGCTGTATGCAGCGCAACAGCTTCAAGGAGAAGCCAGTACATGGTGGGCAAACTACACCGCCTCCTTACCGGCTGGCCATGCCGTCACATGGATGGAGTTCCGGGAGGCGTTCCGCGCCTATCACATACCTCCCGGTGTGATGGAAATGAAGCTCCAGGAGTTCCTGGCGTTACGGCAAGGCGAGAGGAGTGCTCATGAGTACTCCAGGTTATTCAACCGGCTGGTGCAGTATGCGCCAGGATTTGTGGGGACGGAAGATAACAAGCGTAATGCTTTCTTCCGAGGCCTAAATTCCAAGATGAAGGTCCATCTCGCCCAAAGCAATCGTGGCACATTCAACGACCTGGTTAATGCCGCGATTCTACAAGAGAATGCTCAGCGCGAGCGCGGTTCTGACAAGAGGAAACGAAGTGCGCTGACAAGCAGCAGTGGTGGGACGCCACAGAAATACAGCATGGTGTATCGCTCACCATCCGGTCAGAGATGGCAGCCATCGGCGCGACCGCCTCAGTTTCGCGGTCGACAATATAATGCGCCGGGCTTCCGACCGACGTATCCACCACAGCAACAGCAGCAGCAAAGGATGGTCCCGCGTGCGCCTCAGTTTCAGCAGCATGCACCGGGATTCCATCCTCAAGTCGGCGGGACCCCGACACCTTACACGTGCTACACGTGTGGCCGTGTCGGGCACATTTCAAGAGACTGCCCCGAGCCGCGACAGGGCAGGGGTGCAGCACCATATCAGGGTGCTAATCAACCCCACAACCAGCCCAAGAAACCAGCACCAAAACCCGGCAACGTCCACCACTTAGCCATCGAAGACGTGCCGGAAGGCGAACCCGTCCTCGCGGGTACGTTCTCTTACCTAGATCATCCCGTAGTCATACTTTTTGACTCCGGTGCCACCCATAATTTCATAAGTCAATATTATGTTATTAAATATCAACTTCCTATCATTCCCACAAATAATTCATATTTGATATGTTCTCCGGGTGGGAAAATAACAGCTGATAGAATGGTCTATAGAGCACCATTACAGTTGGGTGGAAATCTATACCCGACGTCTATAATCATGTTAGAGAGTCAAAAACTTGATGTCATTTTAGGAATGTCATGGCTACATCACCATGGTGCTGTTCTTGACATCATTCCACGTGTGGTTCGTTTAAACTCTCCACTTCATGAACCACATGTTCTTATTCTTGACCGTTCGGTTCAAGAAGCTCCAGCCACCTATAACACGGAAGCCACAAAACTTGAGGATATTCTTGTGGTCCGTGAATACCCGGATGTCTTTCCGGATGATCTTCCGGGCATGCCACCCGAAAGAAATGTCGAGTTCAAGATTGAACTTGTACCGGGGACGACACCGATCTCACGGAGACCGTACAAGATGGCTCCGAATGAGCTGGCTGAATTGAAGGAGCAGCTCAATGATTTAATGAAGAAGGGTTTCATTCGACCGAGTTCCTCGCCATGGGGATTCTCGGCGCTGTTTGTGAAGAAGAAGGATGAAACCTTGAGGTTGTGTGTGCACTACCGGCCTCTCAACGCCGTCACCATCAAGAATAAATATCCACTGCCCCGCATCGATATATTATTCGATCAACTTGTGGGTGCAAGTGTATTTTCAAAGATGGATCTTCGCTCCGGATATCATCAAATCATGATCCGGGCAGAAGATATTCCAAAGACGGCCTTCTCGACGAGATATGGGTTATATGAGTACCTCGTCATGTCCTTTGGTCTCACCAACGCCCCGGCACACTTCATGTATCTCATGAACTCAGTGTTCATGCCGGAGTTGGACAAGTTTGTGGTAGTGTTCATAGACGACATCTTGGTCTACTCCATGTCTGAAGAGGAACACACCAAGCACTTGCATATCGTACTTCAACGATTAAGAGACCATAAGCTTTATGCCAAGTTCAGCAAGTGCGAGTTTTGGATCAGCCAAGTGCCATTCCTTGGTCATATCATTTCTGCAGAAGGCATTGCAGTTGATCCAAGCAAAATCGAACAAGTGCTGAAATGGAAGTCCCCCACATCAGTCCATGAAGTCAGAAGTTTTCTCGGGTTAGCATGATATTACCGGAGATTCATACCAAACTTCTCCAAGCTTGCTAAGCCGATGACTGAACTGTTGAAGAAGGGGATCAAATATGTTTGGAGCTCAGCTTGTGAAGAAGCTTTCCAAGCATTAGTGAAGCATCTTACAACAGCCCCGGTGTTAGCTCAACCGGATACAACCAAGCCCTTTGACGTATATTGTGATGCGTCTGGCATCGGGCTTGGCTGTGTATTGATGCAAGGAGGAAGAGTGGTCGCCTATGGCTCACGTCAACTTCGTAACCACGAGCAGCACTATCCGACTCATGATCTTGAGCTCGCTGCTGTGGTATTGGCCTTGAAGATGTGGAGGCACTATTTGCTTGGGAACTTAGTGCACCTCTACACCGACCACAAAAGTCTGAAATATATATTCACTCAAAAGGAGTTGAATATGCGGCAACGGAGATGGCTAGAACTGATCAAAGACTATGAGATCGAGAATCACTACCACCCCGGTAAGGCAAACGTGGTTGCCAATGCCTTAAGCCGCAAATCCCATGTCAACAATCTGTCCATCACCCCACTTGAAGAGGAGGAGCCTAGTCTGTACTTGGTTCCATATGGGGCGTTATATAATCTTGCTCTCATCCCAACCATAAGAGAGGAGATTATGGAAGCTCAGAGAAAGGACATGGGAATGTCGCACATTCGGAGAAGGATGGAGAATGGCGAAATGAAGTGCTTCCGAAGAGATGAACACGACACTCTATGGTTTAAAGACCGTATAGTGGTACCCCGTGACATGAAGCTTTGGAAGAAAATCTTGGACGAGGCTCATTTGTCCAAGTATTCTATTCATCCGGGCAGCAACAAGATGTACCAGGATCTGAAAACCAGGTTTTGGTGGACACGGATGAAGAGAGAAATTGCAAAATACGTATCCGAATGTGATACGTGTCGGCGTGTGAAGGCCGACCATATGCGTAAAGCCGGACAGCTGCAACCATTAAACATTCCAGCATGGAAGTGGGAGGATATCAGCATGGACTTCATAGTCGGGTTACCTCTCACGTCTCACAAGCATGACTCGATTTGGGTGATAGTCGATCGACTAACCAAGTCGGCTCATTTTATCCCCGTACATACAAAGTACGTGGCCAAGCAATATGCGGAGCTTTATATTGCAAGAATCTTATGCTTGCACGGTGTTCCCCGCTCCATTATTTCAGATCGCGGTGCGCTGTTTGTCTCTCGGTTTTGGGAACAGCTGCACGCATCATTGGGGACCAAACTTATCCGAAGCTCCGCGTATCACCCGCAAACAGATGGTCAAACTGAACGGGTGAATCAAGTGCTTGAAGACATGCTACGCGCGTGTGCCATCCACCACGGCAAGAATTGGGACGATCATTTGCCGTTGGAGGAGTTTTCTTACAACAATGGCTATCAAGCTAGCATCAAGATGGCGCCGTATGAAGCTCTCTACGGCCAGAAATGCCGCACACCTCTCAACTAGTGCGAGTCTGGCGAGCGAGTCATCTACGGCATTGAACTTGTGAATGAAGCTGAAGAACGAGTGCGAGTAATACAAGCCAATCTCAAGGCTGCTCAATCTTGTCAGAAGAGCTATGCGGATAAGAGACGCCGCCCTCTCCACTTCGACATCGGGGACCATGTCTATGTCCGTGTATCTCCGATGAAGGGAGTTCACCGTTTTGGAGTGAAGGGTAAACTTGCACCGCGGTTCATTGGTCCGTTCACCGTCATTGAAAGATGCGGACCCGTGGCCTATCGCCTGGAGTTACCAGCGTCGCTCGCAGGCATTCACAACGTCTTCCACATCTCTCAGCTGAGGAAGTGCCTCAAACCCTCGGCTGAAATCCGCACTGAAGACATAGAAGTTCTTCAACCAGACCTCACGTACATGGAGTATCCAATCCGGATTATCGATGAAAAGACTCGTGCCACAAGAAACTGGACCTTATGGTTCTACAAGGTCTTGTGGAGTAACCATACCGCTGATGAGGCGACATGGGAAAGCGAGGATTATCTACGAACGTATTATCCGGACTTGCTATCATCCTATACCCGGTAAAGTTTTTCCCCACTTTGCTTTTTCTTTGGAATCTCGGGACGAGATTCTTTTTAAGGGGGGAGGGATGTAAAATCCCCAAAAGTGGTAGCAAGAAAATTCTGCTCATGTGCACTTATGAAAAATGAGGAGAATTAAAACTTTGAATTATAATGGGGTAAGTTCAAAGTGAGGGTTTAGACTTCCCAAAACTTCCAAACATGGGGATCTAAATGCACAGCTTGGATCTTCATAGTCCAAATATTCACCCTTCCAAATTTCAGCTCATTTGGAGGAGTTTCAATATTTGTTTGGGATTAAAAGAAAGAGCCCTCTAATCTGAATTTCGAATTCAGTTTCAAATTCCAATTCCCTCAATTTGAAAATTGGGTTTCACAAATGTGTTCTCCACCTTTGAATGAACAGCCATGCCAAAAATTGGAAATTTTGGAACTGGTTTGCTATATTTTTGAGGCAATACAAAGTGGAGAATTCAAACTCATTTTCAAATTCAAATGATCAAACCACATTCAAATTCTACACCAGAATTCAAACTATTTGAATTCTGCAAATTCAAACATAACTTTGGGATGAAGTAAAGTCTTTAATGTTGAGTTGCTGGGGTAAAAATTTCAGTGGTAACTGGATAACAATTTGAGGTGGTGGGACCCACATGTCAGCCACACAGTTTCCTTTTTTCTCCTCTGTGTTTCACCTGGGCTGTTCACCGTGCGCCACCAAGCTGCGCTGCTTCCACCGAGCAGCTTGCAGAGGCTTGCTCCCGAAGGAAACTCGTACGTGGGTGATAAAACAGCAGCGCAGTCTCCTTTCTCTTCTCTGCCTTCAACCGGAGCCTCCTCAGCCCCTGCTCTCGAGCGTCCAGCGAAGGAAACACACGAGCTCCCTCTGTGCTCGTGCTTCAGCACCCTCCAGCCACCCCCAGCACCTGTTGATCGTCCCAGGAGCTGCGCCGGCGCCTCCTCAACGTGTTCCACCGCTCCTCAGCTCATCCCCGAGCTCCCCTCGCAGTGCCCGAGCCGTTCTTCACCGGGAGAACACAGAGCACGTCGCCCCTCACTGCTCCTCACGTTCCGGCTGCTCCAACGCCTCTCCTGCACGTCCAGCACCTCCCTAAGGTGCGCCAAGGTGTGTAGATCATGCTACCACAGTCCACTTGCCCTTCCCCATCACTGTCTCGCCGGAATTTAGGTTTTGGCGCCGGTACACGTGAAGAACCGACCCACACCAAAACTGGAAATTCGTCCAACGTGGTTGATCATCGGTTCTACAATTCAAGCCACAGAAACTAGTGACCCTAGCGCCCTCCCACGCCAAAGCACACATCAAACCGTCCACCACAGGCCCCGGGCGACGAGAAATCGCCGGCGGTGGCAAAAACGGGTCGGTCCTCCGGTGAACCCTATGTTCCGGCCATTTGCTGCAAGTTTTAGCCTGCGTTCCATGTTCCCCGATCATTGGTGATGATTTAGGGCAAGGTAGCTCGCCGGGAGAAGCTTCGGACGCGTCAGAACGCGTTGATGCCGAGCTCTCGAGCCGCCTCACCGGTGTCGGCCTGTTTTCGGCCATTTCCATGCGTGTAAACCTTGCCCGGCAGCTGCGCCATGTTCTCAGGAGCATGTAGGGCGAAACCGGAGCTAATTTGGTGGAGAAATGAGGGAGAACGAGCCATGCCACGATTTGAACTGGTGTGCACGCGCGCCTCTGGCGGGAGGTTGAAGAAGGACCTGACCAGTGGGCCCCCCTGTTAAGTCTCTGTGTAGATTTTAAACAGAGAGCCATCACAGTTTGAAAAATTCATAACTTTGTGTAGCCAACTCCAAAAAGGGTGAGACAAATTTTGTCTGAATCCTTAGGAGGATTAATTTACAGAGGAACAAATTTCATGCTATGAAAATGCCCAGGAATTTCTGTAGAATTGTTTTTAGTAAATCCTTTAGGGATTTATTACAGGAGCAATTCTTTATGAAATATTCCCAAATTTGGGCAGCTAGTCCTTTTCATAGTTCCTGACCTCCAGTAAAAATGTTAGGATTTTTGGAGCTTATTTAGAGGGCTTAATCAGTAGGTTATCTCAGGATTAAATAAATTATCTAAAAATCATAGAATTGATTTCCAGAAAATTGGTTCAAACTTCATAGCTCCATAACTTTCTGTAGGGATGTCCAAAATTTGTGAAACATATTTTGTTGGATTTCTCTCAGTCAGTACTCTGCAGAAATGCAAAGAAATTGATCTGAAGATCTCTGGATATTTCTCCAAGATTCATCAAAGTTAAATCTTTGGGAATTTAGTTCAGAATATCTCTGTTATGGAATTTCTTCAAATTTGGCCAGGAAGTTCCTCATGACATTACTGATCTCCAGTAAAAATTTGAGCTTCATTGGAGTTCATTTGCTAGGTCAAATTACCTTCCCAAATTTAGCCTTTATTTGGAAATTCAAATTTAAACAGAAATTGTTCAGCACTCCTGTCCAAACTTCAAAAATTCATATCTCTCTGATGGTAGCTCCAAAAATTGTGAAACAAATTTTGTTAGAACCATGGAGACTTACCCTAATCAGATCTTCCATTTCTAGCTATATAAAAGCTCCTGATTTGGGCTCGAAATTCAGAAAAGCATTGTACTTGTAGGAATTTTAAAGACTACATTATGCAATGACATGTCTCCAAATTTCGCTCAAATCATCCTTAGAGAGTCTAGTATCCACTGTAAAATTCCCAAAGCCAATTAAGGATTTTAAATAGCAGTAGCTATGAGTAGAAGTCCAACTCTTATAAATCCTTAATACTTATACATGTATTTTATTACATTTCATAATAGTGACCGAAGTTGAGGATACGCCGGAGCCGTTGGACGTCCTCCCACCAGAAGCTGACTTTCCGTTTAACTCGCAACCAGGCAAGCCCCGGTTTGCACTTAAGTACCTTTTATAAAGCTTTTTATTTGTATCATGTCTAGGGTGAATGTTTGCATGGTGAATGTTTGCATTAGAGTTAGGGTGATTGAAACCCCACTTGCATAGCCTCTTTAAATCCTATAAAGGGTTGGGTAGTTTACAAACCGACGAGTAGAGAATGCCATGCTAATGTATAGGATCTCGGTAGAAGTCGAGTGGTTGGAAGCTACTCGCGAGATAGTACTTATCACACGGCAAGAAAAGAGGTAGATAATGGCTTGAGTTATAAAAATGAGACCCAGCAGGGGGGATAGGAAGCAGTGAGCAGAGGTCTCACATGCGTAGCCCTGTTCGTGTCGGTTGAGGACCGTCCGTGTGCGGCCCTGCTGGACAAGTATCGAACAGTACCGGATGCATACTGGCATATGGGAACCAGGAAACCGATGTAATTGGTTAACCTGGGTGTCGAGGCTTACCCAACCGTAAATAGGAGTGGGTTGAGGGTAGCAAGGTGTAAATCTGCCGGTGGGCACAGTCACGCTCCACGCGGGGACCTCCTACCCGTTACGGATGGACCGGTTCGGCATTTGGGTTGCCTTTGAAAGGTTGTTGCATACAACAGAGTAGGAAGGGGTGTGGAATCACGCTTCTGAAAGTGGGTGTATGTGACGTGTTATCCGGGTGTGTCTTGATTGCAATCACCGTCCCTCACGGTTATTTGAGTACCCGCTTGTTCACTGCGCTGTGACGTAGTAAGAAGTGAAATAAGCCAACTGAAAATGCTGTATTGATCTTAATGTCTTGAATACCTTGATTGTTGTAGATATAGAGCTAATTAAGTTTATATTCCACTTTGGGCATCTCCACATCGGGGGAAAGCATTTCTTGTTTGATTGTGGACTTCCGATGTTAGAGCTGTCTAAGGCACATGAACCTGCTGCTATAAAACTGAAAGTAAGGATCAACTTATAGGCGTGTCTTTATTGCAAATTCCTTGTCCCATCTTACATATCCTTGCACGTAGAGTTCCATGCCTAGGGTTGACGGTTAAGACTTGCTGAGCCTTCGTGCTCACGGTTGCAATATTTAAGCTGTGTGCAGGTGAGAGTTATGAGGAAGGTTCCGAGGACGAGGCGATGCCCCCGTCGGGGTACACGGCCGAGCTGGAGCCCTGCACGCCGCCGTGATTCTCCGGTTCCATGCTGCTAGTGTGTAGCGTCCCCGGGCTGGACGGCTGCACTTTTGCATAGTTAGGATGAGAGACCTTATATGTATATTACTTCCGCTGTATGAATAGGTTTTGTAAAAAGACTTCCGCTGTTTTATATCAAATAAAAGTTTGTATGTTATCCTTTATTCTTTTCGTGTGTGCTGTTGGGTGCCGCATCGCACGGCACCACCCTATGCGATTCCTGGAGTGGGTGAACCACGGGGTGGTCCCCACAGAACATACCCGCAAGGATTGGCTCACCCTCCGGCACGTCCTCTATGGCAAGCTGGTGGACAGTGCCGGGCCTAGGGTTTGCCCGCCGCGCATTAGTAGGGTTCCGGGGTTGATTCCTCCCTGGAAACTGTGGTGCAACTCCACTGCCTTGCCTCTCTGGGCAACTGCTTGCGAAGTGTCCTGGACGACCACACTTGTAACATGTGGCCGCTGCTTGTGCGGTGCTCGGGGGACGAAAGCCCAGCATGCGTTGCTGAGGTGCATACGCACGCGGCATCGTCCGCTGCTGCTGTTGTTGTTGTGGAGGTGGTGCTGGCAGTGCCGGCCTGAATGCCGGTGAAGAGTACGGCCGACTGCGGAACGGCATCGACCTCTGTGGTGGTTGCCAGCGTGGACCTGATGGTGGGCGATTCACCATCCGAAACTTCTGAGAAGGACCGCCTCCTTCTCCGCTGCTTTGCGGCGCGCTTCGCTTTCTCTCCGCCGCCGCTAACTCCTTGCCGGAGTCCTCCTGGACAATCGCAGCATCAATGATGTCGTCGAGACTGCCGAGATTGAACATCGCCAATTTGTCCTTCAGGAGCGGGTTAAGCCCCTGGTAAAAGTGGTCCCGCCGCTTCTCGTCGGTATCGGCGTGATACGACGCGTAGAGCGCGAGATCGTTGAACGCCCTGGAGTATTCCAGCGCGTTACGGCTCCCTTGCTGTAGGTGTAGGAATTCATGCGTCTTCCTCTTCATCAGACCTGGCGGTATATGATAGGCCCTGAAGGCCGTCCGGAACTCCGCCCAGGTCATAACTCGGTCAGTGGGCTGTGAAGAACAGAAGTTTGCCCACCACGCGCTCGCGGATCCTTGGAGCTTCTGGACCGCGAACTGAGTCTTGCGCTGCTCACTTATCTGGAGCAGCCCGAACTTCATCTCTATTGCGCGGAGCCAGTTGTCCGCGTCGAGAGGTTCATCCGCCCTTGAGAATACCGGGGGATGAGTCGCTAGGAAGTCAGAGTAGGAGCTCTGTTGGTGCTCCTCACGGTCTTGACGTCTCTCTGGACGAGACGTATTAGCGATGAGAGTTTGCAACAACTCCGTGTGCTGCTGATGAGAACCCGCCATTGCCGCAAGGATGTCGGCCAATGTAACCGTTGGCAGTGGCAGTGGTGGTGTTTGCTGTTGCTGTTGCTGCTGCTGTCCCGAGGAATCCTAGGGAGGCTGTTGGGAAGTCTCTCCCCCTTGGCTAGTACCCCCAACGTCCGGGTTGGCACGTGTCACACCCGATTTTCCATAAGGAACACCCGAGCGCATTCTCACATGTATGCCAGGATCAGTTGACTCATACATGTGCTGACAACAGTGTAATATCATTATATTACAAGCCAAGTTCAATGTACAACATAATATTACATCATAAGATATAAAATACTAAATAAGAGTATTAGTACACTAATAACATAATAGCGGAAGACTCTAGCGTGGTGCTCCAGTTCCACAGGCGTTGCTCGGGGGTTTCGCCAACGTAGAACAACTCCTCGGGATCGAAGTCCTCCTCATCAAAGTCTATATCTTTATTTGCACCTGAGCAGCATATGATATCCAACAAAAGCAAGTTTGAGTACCAAAGGTACTCAGCAAGTGTAGGGAAGAATGTTATGAAGGCTATTAGCAAGGAAAGGCTAACATGGTTAAGCACTATGCATTAATCATAGGCCTTAGCTTTGATTAGCAACCTATCTTACTAAGTGATAATCCCACCAACTTCATAATTAAGTCATTAATGTTAGGTTACACCACCCAATAACCTCTTTCAACTCACATCCATGTTTCTCTAATCATGGACAAGTCCAAGCCGCCCTTGACCGTGAGCACGGCTGTCATGACAGTTTGGTTCTCTGCAGAGATTGTACCACTTTACCCACAAGTAGTGATTTCATCCCCTGATGCCAGGTGGACTAAGAAACCTCCCTGATATCCGTGGTTGCAAGCCACATTACACACTTCCTTTGGTGCGCGATCAGGAGATCACTACATGGCCTTTACAAAGGGTCTACCGGCAAGTACAAGCCCACTAAGGTTTCACCGCTGCAGTTCCTGGGAGTAAACCCTCCCCTGCAGAAGCCCCCTCTTGAGCCTTGCAGTTCCCAGGGCAGTCAAAAATGGACTCCAATTCACCGCACCATCCAAACACTCATACTATACCGGCAAACTTCTAATTAATTGGCCAAGCTGCCCCATCTCAGTCTTGTGGTTGCACTATAAAGCCGGGTTAACTGTTCCATGAACCGGTCCTTAGAATCTAAGACATGCATTTACTCATTCCCGAGTCTCGTGCACGAAGCACCAACCAAAATAAACAGCCTGTCTAGATTCATAACAACATGACACATACTTGTGTCTTTCATATAATCCACAAGACTAGTATCAACTATGATTCATTCATTTCTAAAGTTCTAAGCATGACTAAGCACATAAAATGATAACCATCAAGTCCTATCTAATTCCCTCCATGGTTTTGCAAGGATGATAAGTAAATGAAACTAGAGAAACATCCTACACTGGGTTTCATATTGAAGACATCATGCAATTAATCTAACTATTCATCCTAGAATAGGAACAAAGTGGTCAAGGAACACTTGCCTTCTTCTTGCTGCTCAGAAATGTTATAAATTGTCGCTGAAGATCGACAACTGATTTTGGGGCTGGTTCTTAATCCAACAATTCCGAGAGAGCCACATCGTCCCGGCCACGATCGATAGAGGCGCGTGGTGTCGCTCGGCGGCGGCAACAACTTTCTCGCGAGAGAAACGTAAACACAAGGAAAAACTCACTAATTCTCAATTTTTTTCTAACAAATCCGGAGAAGGAAAACATGAGCAACTCACAATTTCTTTGATCGAAACAGGCCAAAAATGTGTTGGTGACGGCAGAGGGTGGCGCTTATGTACATCGGGTTCGTCGGGAGAGTGCTTGCGCCGAAGATCTTTGTGGATTTCCTATCGGAACAACGACGGGCGGCGACGGCACTTACCCGTGAAGATCAAGGCGTGAGTGAGGATAAGGAATTGGGGGTCTCCTGTTCATTTAAATAGGAGGACGAAGAAGCAAGCGGTTGTGTCCGAACGGCGCGCACGTGGGCGTAGGGAGAGGCGCGAGCGAGTAGCGCGTGAGCGGTTGTGTTTTTTTTTCATGTGCATGTGACAAACTACCCCCCTTAAATGGAATCTCGCCCTGAGATTCAGATGGTTTAGGATTTCAAAAGTTTGGTTGAGTAAAATAGTTTCATTAAGATGTGCAAGAAAGATGAAATCAAAATTTGTATGATTAGGACAACACGGTTAAGATCAAACTATTTGTGGCTACGATGATTGTTAAGTGCCAAAAACGGTTTTGATATGGTGAAGGAGATAAAAGCTTACTAACCTAGTGTACACACTACACACAAGTAACCATATATCATCGTAGTTTTGTGGCGATCTTCAGAGCCTCCGAGCTTGCTTCCTGTCAGTGGATCTTCATCTTCATGTGTGAGAGCCTTCTATGTCAATTTTTTTATTCTTACGTTGTCGTCATCGGTGATGACCTATCGTATTGATTATCTAATCATGCCTAAAAGTAAGTGCTAAAATACGATAAGCTACTCCCCTTAAATAAAGAAAACGCACAAGATTACAATATGTCAGACAACATTTTTTTTTAACTCGTTATGACGAAGGCAATGATTTCATTCGCTAATCAAAATGGAACCTAAGCGAGTGGTGAATAAATTTCTTCAAAAGTCTTCTTCTCTTTTCAAGTTGTCTTTATACGTTAATCTTAAAAATAAAAAAATTGTTGATTTGAAAAATAACAAAGTTAGAAAAAGAAAGAAAAAAATTATGGGAAGCTAGATGAGGTTGGACTAGAAAAAAAATATATCAACTAGTAAACAACGACATTTTTTTTAAAATAATTTTATTAAAATAGTAAAATATTTATTACGTCCATTTCTCACTAGGCTCGCGTCCTACTGCAACCTTGGCTCTGATACCACTTTGTCACACCCGGTTTTCCATAGAAAAAAATATATCAACTAGTAAACAACGACATTTTTTTAAAATAATTTTATTAAAATAGTAAAATATTTATTACGTCCATTTCTCACTAGGCTTGCGTCCTACGGGCAACCTTGGCTCTGATACCACTTTGTCACACCCGGTTTTCCATAAGAAACACCCGAGCGCATTCTCACATGTATGCCAGGATGAGTTGACTCATACATGTGCCGACAAGAGTGTAATATCATTATATTACAATCCAAGTTCATTGTACAACATAATATTACATCATAAAATATAAAATACTAAATAAGAGTATTAGTACACTAATAACATAAAAGCGGAAGACTCTAGCGTGGTGCTCTAGTTCCACAGGCGTTGCCCGGGGTTTTCGCCAACCTAGAACAACTCATCGGAATCGAAGTCCTCCTCATCAAAGTCTATATCTTTATTTGCACCTGAGCAGCATATGATATCCAACAAAAGCAATTTTGAGTACCAAAGGTACTCAGCAAGTGTAGGAAAGAATTTTATGAAGGCTATTAGCAAGGAAAGGCTAACATGGTTAAGCACTATGCATTAATCATAGGCCTTAGCTTTGATTAGCAAGCTATCTTACTGAGTGATAATCCCACCAACTTCATAATTAAGTCATTAATGTTAGGTTACATCACCCAACAACCTCTTTCAACTCACATCCATGTTTCTCTAATCATGGACAAGTCCAAGCCGCTCTTGACCGTGAGCACGACTGTCATGACAGTTTGGTTCTCTGTAGAGATTGTACCATTTTACCCACAAGTAGTGATTTCATCCCCTGTTGCCAGGTGGACTAAGAAACCTCCCTGATATCCGTGGTTGCAAGCCACATTACACACTTCCTTTGGTGTGCAATCAGGAGATCACTACATGGCCTTTACAAAGGGTCTACCAGCAAGTACAAGCCCACTGAGGTTTCAGCGCTGCAGTTCCTGTGAGTAAACACTCCCCTGCAGAAGCCCCCTCTTGAGCCTTGCAGTTCCCAGGGCAGTCAAAAATGGACTCCCATTCCCCGCACCATCCAAACACTCATACTATACCGGCAAACTCCTAATTAATTGGACAAGCTGCCCCATCTCAGTCTTGTGGTGGCACTGTAAAGCCGGGTTAACTGTTCCACGAACCGGTCCTTAGAATCTAAGATAGGCACTAACTCATTCCCGAGTCTCGTGCACGAAGCACCAACCAAAACAAACAGCCTGTCTAGATTCATAACAACATGACACACACTTGTGTCTTTCATATAATCCACAAGACTAGTATCAACTATGTTTCATTCATTTCTAAAGTTCTAAGCATGACTAAGCACATAAAATGATAACCATCAAGTCCTATCTAATTTCCTCCATGGTTTTGCAAGGAATGATAAGTAAATGAAACTAGGAAAACATCCTACACTGGGTTTCATATTGAAGACATCATGCAATTAATCTAACTATTCATCCTAGAATAGGAACAAAGTGGTCAAGGAACACTTGCCTTCTTCTTGCTGCTCAGAAATACTTCGGCCACGCTCAATTCCTCGCGCCCCTCCCTCAACCGGCACCCCCATAACCGCCGCTACTTCCTCCTCTATAAAACCAACCCGGCGCCGGTCATTTTCTCCCATCAAAACCGCACTCATCCCTCCCAATCGGAAAAACCACCCCAAACTCAAATTCTTCGAAAACACCCGTAGATCCTCGGTTCTAGCAGCCCCTACACCCTCCCTCGGCCTCCAGAACGAATTCCCGACAAAATTCTCTAAAGGAGCACGACTGGGAAGCGTTGCCGATGAAGATCGTCGGAATTCTTCACTGCTGCCGTCGATCACCACTCTCCGGCCAGTTCCGGTCCCCGAAAACCCCCTAGGTGAGTTCCCCATCCTCTCCTCTTTCTTCTGATGCAAAGAGATCATGAAACGGTGAAGAAACGGCAAAACCCGAGAGTTTCCGGCCACCGCCGCCGCTCGCCGGCGATCGAGGAGTGATGTGGACATCACTCCTGCAGATATACACAACACTCACGTGGTAGACATGCAAGGTCCAATTACTAGAGCTCGAGCACGAAAATTGAATTTAGAGGTGAGCTCGTTCCTGAACAATTCTTTATATGTGAATTTTGAGAGTATGTTGCTACCTAATGGATTAATTATGATTAGGAACCATGGAGAGGACATGGAGATACATGGAGAGGGGTTTGGAGGCGTGGAGGGCCAGAAAATACACCAACAAGAAGTTAGAGACCGAGTCCAACTCAAACTCGAGTCCAACTCGGGCCCAGGAGCAGTCCACCTTAAAATGGATGCACAGGAGGCATATGGACTCCGTTTTTGACGTTATACATATGCACGGAAAGATGAGAGGATAAAATTTCCAATGGAGCTAGCCCCACATTAAATTTTACTCGGAGTCGACGGGAAACTTCGAAACAATATAAAGTTTAGAGTCTATCAGGGTGTTGCATCACCTAGTTGGGCCATTGGGCCTTGTATCGAGTCCAAGTCCATTATGTACGTGTCTTAGGGTTAGGTCACGACCCCAGCACCCCCCTGGTCGTCCTCCACCTCCTTTATACCCCCTAGCCACCGTCACAAACAGCTGGGTTTTGCTTAGTTACAATCTGTCATTGAACAGTTCGCCGATCATCGGTTGTGAGACCCCAAATTTGTGATCAATTTAGTTTTGATTGCAACTTCTCTGTTCTTGCTTGTGTTCTTGATTGCGCTTGCAGGGATAAGCCTTCGTGGCGAGGTCATTCGTGTGACACGGGTGATAACCAACGGAGCAGTGGTGTAGTGATTGCGGGGCTTCGTTCTTTCGGAGCCTTGGATCATCAACGTCGAGATCTCCACCCAATCAAGTTTACCCTACCTCTCAGAAGATCGGGACCCATCCTCCTATCAATTGGTATCAGATTTCCAGGTTCACCGTGAGGTATACTTGTGTGCTCTTTAGATTTATTTTGTTTCAGTCCTATCGTCCACAAAAAGCCACAAAAAAAACTTAGTTTCCCTAACCTACAACCCCCGCTCAACCTTTTGCACAACTTAGTTTCGGAGTCCGTAGTTCTGAGTTCGTGTCCTAGGTTGAGTTTGGTTGCTGGTTTAGATTTGTTTTGGTTCAGTTTTGTTTCTTCCATCCGCTGCCATCTACAAAGAAAATTCCATCCACCGATTCGTTTCTGTTGCAGTTTTCACCACCACCAAAACCTGATTCGGGGTATCCTCCTTAAACGGGCATAACTTTTTGCTCGTAACTCCGATTTAGGCGCATTTTTTTCCAGAAAGATCTCGAAAAAGTCCACATACAGTGTTTTCAAAAAAATTACAAAAAAATTAAGAAGGCCCTCGTTTCGAACTCCGAAGTTCCAGCACCAGTTTTTCCAATCGCTCCTGAATTTGTGCCAATCTCATCTTTCATTGGTTTGAGCTAATACTTGGTGCTGTTTCTATTCTTGTGCCCCTGGTTGAGAAAAAATATCAAAAAAATAAAGAGAAAAAAGACTTTGATTTCTACTAGTGCTTCAAGACAAAAACATGAGGCTAAGGGGTTTTCTAGTTGTGCTATTTCTGTGTGGGTGCTGGATACTTGCTGATATTATCCTTGTTGTTCATCATCATTCATCCTTGCCCTTGCTTGTTGCCACAACTGTTCTAATACATTCTTAGGCCAGCAACTACGTGAAATTCTTTGGACACTTATTCAACATTGCTATCTGTTACTAACTTGTGTGCCACATACATATACTGCATTTGAGCCTTCCAAGCTTTACCTTCTCTCGAGCAGAACAGGTAACCTTTGCAATCACACCCACTCTCTGCTTGCTTCACATCAGTCACCGTTGGCCACCTGCAGTGCTGGTAAGAAACTTGTAAGAGTGGGGTAAGACGCATCTTACTGATCGATTTTGCACCCACTTCAGAGAGCGTAGTAATAGGGTTCTTCACGATCTTTTTGTCTTCGTTTCTGTTTTGTACTAACAATGACAGGAAAGAAGCCTATGGATAAGACCTCTGGTTCTGCACCTCTGGATGATGATGAGTGCGTGTCCCATATGGAACTAAAGGACATGATGCGGGCAATGACCGAAGCTTTCAACAATTACCAGACCACTACAACAGCCACCTTTCAGAGGCTCCATACAAGTGTTGCTGGTCTGACCACACGGTTGGACGAGATGGAGACTCGTCTTCCCCAACAAGCTACACCCTCTATCATCCTTGATGGTGATGCACATGCTCACTACGACACAGAGGATGACTTCAATAACGATGAGGTTGATGCACAGCAGCGCCGTCGCCCTCGACGAGATCGTCAAGGTATGGGAGGTAGACCTCGCCCTCATGCTCCTGAACAAGATAATGATCCTTATGCTAAGATTAAGTTTTCTATTCCAACATTTTATGGATCTTATGATGCTGAGATTTACTTGGATTGGGAGACGTTGGTAGAACAAAATTTTAGCTCTCATCTTGTTCCTGAGCGACATAGAGTTAGACAAGCCACTAGTGAGTTTAAAGATTTTGCTATAATTTGGTGGAATGAACTTGTCAATACATGTAATGCACCACAGACATGGGCTACGTTAAAAGAAGAGATGCACGCTAGGTTTGTTCCTCCTTCATATAGACGTGATCTTCTTAAGAAATTGCAACGCTTTGATCAGGGTGACATGACTGTCCAAGAGTACTACCAAGAGTTGCAGAAAGGTATGCTTCGTTGTGGGGTAGTTGAGGATCAGGAAGACCAAATTGTTAGGTTTTATGGGGGCTTGCGGCGTGAGATCTAGGACATAGTTGACTACAAGGAATATCATTCTATTCAACGTTTATTTCAACTTGCTATGTTAGCAGAAAAAGAAGTGCAGGGTCGCCAACAGCAGCGGCGGAACAACACCTTCACGCCACGACAATTCTCGGTGCCATCCAAAGCAGCGCCATCCTCGAGCGTACGTGCTTCTACACCACCCTCCACGGGTGTTGTACGCAGCAGCATCGCACCTTCTACATCACGGGGACAAGATAACAGCAAGTCCCAAATGCCTCCAGGTGTTGCAGCAAAGGCGGCTGCACCCAACACTTCGACAAGTCGTAGCTCCGACATCAAGTGCCAACGCTGCCAGGGACTTGGCCATATGCAACGAGATTGCCCCAGCAAACGGGCGATCATTGCCACTGCGTATGGTGGGTATGTTAGTGCTTCTGATATTGAAGATGAAAATATTATTGCAACTAACATTTCAGGTTCGGATGATGGTGCTGAGGAGGTTCTTGGTACATCTGCGACAAACAACTATAGGACTTTGATTGTGCAGCGAGCTTTGAGTGCCACGGTTGGAGAGGATGACAACCGCCAACGTCACAACCTTTTCAACATGTTTCTCGTCGTCAAGGACTGCCGTGTACATACCATCATTGATGGTGGTAGCTGCAACAATTTGGTGAATGTTGAGGTGGTCAAGAATCTTGGCTTGACCACACAGGAGCATCCCCACCCTTATCACATTCAATGGTTTAACAACAATGGTAAGGTTAAGGTAACACAAACAGCAAGGATACATTTTTCCATTGGTTCTTATCATGATTTTGCTGATTTTGATGTGGTACCTATGGATGCTTGTTCTCTTTTGTTGGGACGTCCTTGGGAGTTTGATACTGATGCTATTCACCATGGTCGATCTAATAAGTATACTCTCATGCATAAGGGCAAGAAAATTGTGTTGCTTCCTATGAGTCCCACTGAAATTGTACAATTTGAGCAGGAGAAAAAGAATAATGCTAAGCAAAAGGGTGTTTTCAATTCTGAAATTAAGCAACCTATTAAGTTGAAAAATCCTATTTTGCTTGCAACTAAATCTGATCTTGATGATTTATATGCCTCTAATGGAACTTGCTATGCTTTAGTGTGCAAACATGCTTTATATTCCATTGAGGATACATCCATTGTCTTGCCACCTGCTGTTGCTAACCTTTTGCAGGAATATATGGATGTTTTTCCATCAGAGATACCCCCTGGATTACCACCTGTGCGAGCCATTGAGCACAAGATTGATTTGGTTCCAGGGGCGAGCTTGCCAAACCGTGCTGCCTACAGGACAAACCCCGACGAGACTAAGGAAATTCAGCGACAAGTCCAAGATCTTCTGGACCACGGGTACATTCGTGAGAGTCTTAGTCCTTGTTCTGTTCCTGTTCTTTTGGTTCCAAAAAAGATGGCACTTGGCGCATGTGTGTTGATTGTAGAGCCATCAATAACATTACCATTCGTTATCGCTATCCTATTCCTAGATTGGATGACATGCTTGATGAGTTGAGTGGTTCTGTTATTTTCTCCAAGATTGATTTGCGTAGTGGGTATCATCAGATTCGTATGGCTTTAGGTGATGAATGGAAAACTGCTTTTAAAACTAAATTCGGACTTTATGAATGGTTAGTCATGCCATTTGGTTTAACTAATGCGCCCAACACTTTCATGAGATTGATGAATGAGATTTTACGTGCTTTCATTGGTAAATTTGTGGTGGTTTACTTTGATGATATCCTTATTTACAGCAAGTCATATGATGAGCATCTTGAACATTTGCATGCTGTTTTTAATGTCTTGCGCGATGCACGTTTATATGGTAACCTTGAGAAGTGCACCTTTTGCACTGATCGTGTGTCTTATCTTGGGTATGTTGTTACTTCGCAGGGCATTGAGGTGGACGAGGCAGAGATTGTTGCCATCACGAGCTGGCCACTTCCGACTACGGTCACGCAGGTTGGGAGTTTTCTTGGTCTCGCAGGTTTCTACCGGCGTTTCGTGCGGGATTTCAGCACCATTGCGGCACCTCTCCACGAGTTGACAAAGCATGGAGTGCCGTTTCGATGGGGACCAGCACAACAACAAGCTTTTGATGTTCTCAAGTCGAAGCTCACACAAGCACTATTGCTGCAACTTCCTGATTTTGAGAAGACCTTCGAGCTTGAATGTGACGCGAGCGGCATTGGCATTGGAGGAGTGCTAATTCAAGGAGGTAAACCTGTTGCCTTCTTTAGTGAAAAATTGCATGGGCCTTCGCTGAATTATTCTACATATGACAAAGAATTTTATGCTTTAGTGCGTGTCTTGCAAACTTGGCAACATTACCTACGGTCTAAAGAATTTATCATACATTCAGATCATGAGTCTTTGAAGTATCTTAAAGGACAAGCTAATCTGAACAAACGTCATGCTAAATGGATTGAGTTCATAGAATCATTTCCTTACATCATTAAACATAAGAAAGGGAAAGACAATGTGATTGCCGATGCTTTATCTAGACGTTATACCATAATATCCCAACTTTCTCATAAAATCTTTGGTTTGGAAACCATAAAGAGGTTATATGCTACTGATTTGGACTTTAAAGATGCCTTTGAAAATTGTAGAGAGGGAAGAACGTGGCAAAAATTCCTGCTGCGTGAAGGCCTTCTCTACCGTGCTAACAAGCTGTGTGTTCCAGCTAGCTCCGTTCGTCTTTTGTTGTTGCAGGAAGCGCATGGAGGTGGTTTGATGGGACATTTTGGTGTTAAAAAGACAGAGGATGTGCTGGCCGCTCACTTCTTTTGGCCACGAATGAGGCGTGATGTGGAGCGCTACGTTTCACGTTGCACGACATGCAACAAAGCTAAGTCTCGACTTAACCCACAGGGTCTTTATATGCCTCTTCCGGTTCCTAGTGCACCTTGGGAGGATATTTCTGTTGACTTTGTTTTAGGATTGCCTAGAACAAAGAGGGGGAGGGATAGTGTCTTTGTGGTTATTGATCGTTTCTCTAAAATGCCTCATTTTATACCCTACCACAAGACCGATAATGCTTCACATGTTGCTGATTTGTTCTTTAATGAGGTTGTGTGTTTGCATGGTGTTCCCAATACTATTGTTTCTGATAGGGATGCTAAGTTTTTGAGTCGCTTTTGGAGAACTTTATGGTATAAATTGGGAACAAAGTTGCTATTTTCTACTACTTGTCATCCACAAACTGATGGGCAAACGGAGGTAGTTAATCGTACCTTATCTACTATGTTGCGGTCTGTTTTGAAAGACAATTTGAGGTTGTGGGAGGAGTGTTTGCAACATATTGAGTTTGCTTATAACAGGTCTATTCACTCCACAACCAAGTTAAGTCCATTTATGGTAGTGTATGGTTTCAATCCTCGTGCTCCAATTGATTTGCTACCTTTACCACATACTGAAATTGTGAACTTAGATACTACACAACGTTCTGAATTTATTCTTAAGTTGCACGAAACTACTAAGTTACAAATTGAAAAAATGAATAAAAAGTATAGCATTGCTGCTAGTAAAGGTAGGAAGGAGGTAAAATTGGAACCCGGTGATTTGGTGTGGGTTCATTTGAGAAAAGATAGGTTCCCAGATTTGAGAAAGTCCAAACTCATGCCACGTGCTGCTGGACCTTTTAAGGTTCTTAAGAAGATAAATGACAATGCATATAAACTTGAGTTGCCTCCCGAGTTTGGGGTTAGGCCCACCATTAACATTTCAGATTTGAAGCCATACTTGGGAGAAGAAGATGAGCTTGAGTCGAGGACGACTCCAATGCAAGAGGGGGAGGATGATGTGGACATCACTCCTGTAGATATACACAACACTCACATGGTAGACATGCAAGGTCCAATTACTAGAGCTCGAGCACGAAAATTGAATTTAGAGGTGAGCTCGTTCCTGAACAATTCTTTATATGTGAATTTTGAGAGTATGTTGTTACCTAATGGATTAATTATGATTAGGAACCATGGAGAGAACATGGAGATACATGGAGAGGGGTTTGGAGGCGTGGAGGGCCAGAAAATACACCAACAAGAAGTTAGAGACTGAGTCCAACTCAAGCTCGAGTCCAACTCGGGCCCAGGAGCAGTCCACCTTAAAATGGATGCACAGGAGGCATACGGACTCCGTTTTTGACGTTCTACATATGCACGGAAAGCTGAGAGGATAAACTTTTCAATAGAACTAGCCCCACATCAAAGTTCTCTCGGAGTCAACGGGAAACTTCAAAACAATAGAAAGTTTAGAGTTTGTCAGGTTGTTGCATCACCTAGTTGGGCCATTGGTCCTTGTATCGAGTCTAAGTCCATTATGTACGTGTCTTAGGGTTAGGTCACGACCCTAACACCCCCCTGGCCGTCCTCCACCTCCTTTATACCCCCTAGCCGCCGTCACAAACAGCTGGGTTTTGCTTAGTTACAATATGTCATTGAACAGTTCACCGATCATCGGTTGTGAGACCCCAAATTCGTGATCAATTCAGTTTTGATAGCAACTTCTCTGTTCTTGCTTGTGTTCTTGATTGCGCTTGCAGGGATAAGCCTTCGTGGCGAGGTCATTCGTGTGACACGGGTGATAACCAACGGAGCAGTGGTGTAGTGATTACGGGGTTTCATTCTTTCGGAGCCTTGGATCATCAACGTCGAGATCTCCACCCAATCAAGTTTACCCTACCTCTCGGAAGATCGGGACTTATACTCCTATCAGCGCGGCCGCCGGACGCGAGGGAGACGAGGTCGAGGCGACGTGGCTGCCTCTTGTACGCCAGATCTGAGACAACGGCTCAGATTAAAACAAGCGTACCAGTTCGGTTTAATTAAATCTGGGCCGTTGATCTCAGATCTGACGGCCCACATTCAAAGCAGTTATGAACGTTAGAAATTTTCTGGTTAGGTCCCTCGAGATTTAAATAACTAGGAAAGAGCCCCTGTTCTTTGCAGAATTAACCCTGGGCTTAATAGAAATTAGGAAATTCAGTTTAAAATAGCCAATTAGCCCCTATGTGATTTATAAATTAATCAAATAGTTCTATAATTTCAATTTGAACCCTAGAAAAGTTGTAAATATTACAAATTGGCCCAAATCAGTTTTAAAAGTTGATTTTAAATTTTGTAATTAATTAAAACAGGCTAAATGACTTTTGAAAAGTGTAAGGAATTTATCTAAAACTCTATTTAAACATTATGACCAGAAAATAAATTCTGAAATTAAAAATAATAATTCACAGATACTGAAATTATTTATTTGGTATCAAATTAATTCTGAAAAATCAAAATAAAAATAATATAGGTATCAGGAAATTGTAGAAATTTATTAAGAAGCATAAAAAATTTCTGTTTTCATATTTTTATATATTTAAAGTTTCTGTAACCCAGAATAATTATATAAATGGCCGAAAATGCATTTTTAAGTATTAAATAATTGCTGAAATATAGATAAAAATAATATAATAAAGAAAAATTTTGGAAACTATTCCAAATACATAAATAGGTTTTGAAATGTAGAAAATAGTAATATGAGTTCTGAAAATGATTATAGTAATAATTTAAATAATTTTTAGATCTGAATTAATTATAAAAATTAACATATATATATATTCTAGAAATTATTAATATCACTATAAAATTAGCAAATGAGTATTTTGCTGTAACAAGGATAAAATAAAAGATATAGATGTCCATTTGAAACTTAATTTCAATTCAAACCACATGAAATGACATGAAATCAATAAGTGTGTGTGTGTAATCAAACATATATGATTGAAATGCATTGTTAAGATTCTTATAGCATGTTTGGCATTGTTTTGTGTGCTTATACATGGATAGAACCAACCCAAGAACTACTTCATAATCTTCAAGAGCAAGAATTAGAAGTGAATCAATATCCATTCAAAGGCAAGTGTTCCTTGACCACTTTGCTTCTATTCTAGGATGAATAGGTAGATTAATTGCATGATGTCTTCAATATGAAACCCAGTGTAAGATGTTTTCCTAGTTTCATTTACTTATCATTCCTTGTAAAACCATGGAGGGAATTAGATAGGATTTGATGGTTATCATTTTATGTGCTTAGTCATGCTTAGAACTTTAGAAATGAATGAAACATAGTTGATACTAGTCTTGTGGATTATTTGAAAGACACAAGTGTGTGTCATGTGTTATGAATCTAGACAGGCTGGTTGTTTTGGTTGGTGCTCCATGCACGAGACTCGTGAATGAGTTAGTGCCTGTCTTAGATTCTAAGGACCGGTTCATGGAACAGTTAACTCGGCTTTATAGTGCCACCACAAGACTGAGATGGGGCAGCTTGGCCAATTAATTAGAAGTTTGCCGGTATAGTATGAGTGTTTGGATGGTGCGGTGAATAGGAGTCCATTTTTGACTGCCCTGGGAACTGCAAGGCTCAAGAGGGGGCTTCTGCAGGTGAGGGTTTACTCCCAGGAACTGCAGCGGTGAAACCTCAGTGGGCTTGTACTTGCCGGTAGACCCTTTGTAAAGGCCATGTAGTGACCTCCTGATCGCACACCAAAGGAAGTGTATAATGTGGCTTGCAACCACGAATATCAGGGAGGTTTCTTAGTCCACCTGGCAACAGGGGATGAAATCACTACTTGTGGGTAAAGTGGTACAATCTCTGCAGAGAACCAAACTGTCACGACAGCCGTGCTCACGGTCAAGAGCGGCTTGGACTTGTCCATGATTAGAGAAATATGGATGTGAGTTGAAAGAGGTTGTTGGGTGGTGTAACCTAACATTAAAGGCTTAATTAAGAATTGTTGGGATTATCACTTAGTAAGATAGGTTGCTAATCAAAGCTAAGGCTTAGGATTAATGCATAGTGCTTAACCATGTCAGCCTTCCCTTGTTATTAGCCTTCATAACATTCTCTCCTACACTTTCTGAGTACCTTTGGTACTCAAACTTGCTTTTGTTGGACATCATGTTGCTGCTCAGGTGCAAATGAAGATGTAGACTTCGATGAGGAGGATTTCGATCCCGAAGAGTTGTTCTAGGTTGGCGAAACCTCGGGCAACGCCTGTGGAACTGGAGAACCACGCTAGAGTCTTCCACTATCATGTTATTAGTGTGCTTATACTCATATTTGATATTTTATGTCTTATGATGTAATATTACGTTGTATGATAAACTTGGCTTGTAATACAATGATATTTCACTCTTGTCGGCACATGTATGAATCAACTGATCCTGGCATACATGTGAGAATACGCTCAGGTGTTTCTTATGGAAAACCGGGTGTGACAAAGTGGTATCAGAGCCAAGGTTGCCCGTAGGACGCGAGCCTAGTGAGAAATGGACGTAATAAATATTTTACTATTTTAATAAAAATTATTTTAAAATAAAATTGTCGTTGTTTACTAGTTGATATATTTTTTAGTCCAACCTCATCTAACTTCCCATAGTTTTTTCCTAACTTTGTTATTTTTCAAATCAACATAATTTTAATTTTTGAAGATTAACGTATAAAGACAATTTGAAAAGAGAAGAAGACTTTTAAAGAAATTTATTCACCACTCGCTTAGGTTCCATTTTGATTAGCGAATGAAATCAATGCCTTGGTCATAACGAGTTAAAAAAATTGTCTGATATATTGTAATCTAGTGCGTTTTCTTTATTTAAGGGGGGTAGTCTATCGCATTTTAGCACTTACTTTTAAGCACGATTAGATAATCGATATGAAAGATCATCACCGATGACGACAATGTAAGAAGAAAAAAAATTTTGACATAGAAGGCTCTCAAACATGAAGATGAAGATCCACTAACAGGAAGCAAGATCGGAGGCTCTGAAGATCGCTACAAACCTATGATGATATATGCTTACTTGTCTGTAGTGTGTATACTAGGTTAGTAAGCTTATATCTCCTTCACCATATCAAAACCGTTTTTTGGCACTTAACAATCATCGTGGCCACAAATAGTTTGGTCTTAACCGTGTTGTCCTAATCATATGAATTTTGATTACGTCTTTCTTGCACATCTTAATGAAACCATTTTACTCAACCAAACTTTCGAAATCCTAAACCTTCTGAATCTCGGGGCAAGATTCCATTTAAGGGAGGTACGAGGTCCTACAATGCATGCACCTCGTCCATGGCCTGGTTGTAGTCCTCTTCCCAGCCTTGCCCTTCCTCAATAGCATCGTCCCGCTCCCGAGTAAGGTCCTCATTCTGCTGGGTTAAAGTCTGCACCAGCTCTTGTAACGCCGCGATGTCGACACGGCTTTTCTTCTTCGCCTTCTTCAGACGATGCAACTGATTATGCTGTTCATTCAGTCGCTTGATCGTCGGAAGGAGCACATTGCGGAGTGCACTATGGGCACTCTCGAAATGGTCTCCCCGGCTGGTACTTTCTTTGAGCTTCGAGGCAAGATGCTCCGTCTGAACAGCTTGGTTGTCCATCACGGCATTCCCCACCCTCAACTGGAGGCTAAGGCTTGCCTCCGCGAGGCTGTACCTTGGGCAACCCGGATCAGCTGCCTCCCGGTACCTCCCTTCCCACACATGATGAGCCCGTCCCTCCACCGGAACGAGCGCGTATGGAGTGCCCTCCATAGCCTTCACGTGTAGTTGTCAGAAACGTGACATGGTGTCACAGGCTGCCACTTGCCACATTCCCTTGGGTTGTCCACCTCTCACCGTGACGGTGAACGGCGCCCACCCGGGTGGCGTAGGTCCTGCAGGGACTTCAACATGGATTATCCACGTCTTGTTCCCCTCTTCGCCTTCTTCCTTGGCGAAGTACTGCGGCATCTGGTTGTATCCAAAATATTGAAGCATCTGCCTCAATGCCTCCGGATAGCCGCTGTGGTGAGAACAGTGAGATTCCACCCAGCCGTTCTCGAACTGCTTATCTGCTGTCATCTGTAAAAATATATTTGAGAAATGTCAAATATTTATTTTAACAGTAAACTATTGAGTTATAACACCAAACATGTCATTGAACTCATAAAACTTGGAAATATAGTTCGAATTTAAACAAATTTGACTGCTGATCTGCTGTCTGCATGACAGCCCTGACCAGTTTCCATTTCAACCTGATTTAGGCCTTGCTAAAGGCAAAACCAATTCCGGAGCTCAACATAAAAGTTAAAGCTAACTTCAATAGCTTTCCAGAAAGTATTTTTTTGGCCTAAGATCTGTCCTGGTTCAAAAGTTATGAGAGGTCAAAGTTAACAGAATTTCTGGAGAAAATTGGACAGCACCTCCCTGCTTTAGGTACTGATTTGATCCAAGAATTCCAGTTAATTCTGCTCCCAATCTGACAAAACTTTCTGTTACAAAGTTGTAACCCATCTCACAAACTTACCAGAACTACCTAATTTTCTATTTTTAGAATTTTATGCAGGAAGTTATACTCAATTTACAGAGAGTTTGCAGAGAGTCTTTGCCCTGCCCTGTTTTCTGGACAGTTTCAACTCTACTGCATTTTTAGATTGGTTAAGGGTTGAAACACCTCTGGACCTCAACAGAAAAGTTGTGAAGCTCTTCCAATGCTTTCTCGAAATGTATCATATGACCCCAACCTCGAAAGAAATCAACCTCTAACCTCTGATTAACTTCAGACTTAATTCAGCTGAAAACAGAGTACTCTGTCCTTAGCAACCTATAAGTTGAAAACCTGTTAACTTTGAATATCCTGATTAAGGGAAAGACTTACATTAAGTTTTTGTGCTTTGGATCAAAACCTTCAAGTTTTTACAATGAAGTTGTTCATTTAGTGGGGTGTGACGTCGATGCGTCACCAGATCATATCGGTACTAAGTCCTGACAAAGAAAAACCTATACCGGACTTAGCCGGCTTCGTTAATTCAGTGGCACTAAACGTCACTCACACATGGATGCTACACGTCTACCGTTTCGTGGTTAGACTACCTGCAGAAACTCAAACAATCATCAGATTCGGCTGCACATCGAGCCCGGTATCCATACATTTCGTACACCCGGCCGTCATCACTCGCCCGGATGTTCTCAAGCCAAACACGCCTTGAGTTACGTGTTCACATTTCAGACCATGTGACGGGGTCTCCCAAATTGCACCATGCACGCCAGGGACAGACGTTGCTCGAATACCCCCAAACGACATGAAGAGTCGTAGAGAATATTAAAGCGGGTCCGGTTACCTGCCACCCGTGGGGCTCCACCCTTCAGCTTGTGCGCACTGGTGGACAGCACTTACGTGCACCCCCCAAGACATAAACGTCCCGAGATACACGATTTTCCGACATAGACAAATAGGTTAGTATGCCACTTTCTATACACTAATAGCATCCTTATATTGGTTACTAACTCGTTCCTCACTGGATTTTTGAAAAGGATGACCTTTGTAGTGCGTTAAGCCTCAAGCGAGCTCTGATACCAACGCTGACATGACCCCACGGTCTTGTCGAGCCAGGATCACGCTGAGGGGTACTGCGTTGCACAGCACCGGATAACACACATCAAAGGTACAAAGTGGAAGCAAAACTTGTATTACATAAAGTGGTTTATGAACATTTTTACATCAAAATAGGTCCAGTCTACACTCACGGGCGTAGACTACGCATCAAGTTCACGTTCAGCTCGTGAACGTGTCCTTGCTAGCACACACGCACACTAACACGGCGGCGTGCACGACTCGCACTCGACGGGGTTCCCCTCCTGGGGTTCCGTCTCCTCCTCGGGAGTCCCTTCCTCATAGAACCCTGCAAAAGCTTCAAACACAAGCAGTGAGCACGAAGGCACAACAAGACTGACCCGTCTCTCCTAAACATGGAACTCCTACATGAGGGGTGATGGGTACATGAGATAAAAACAAGTTGCAAAGGACTCGCCTAATTAGTGGAACCTTACTTTCAAGTTTTAGCAGCAGGTGGTAGAGAACCTTACGCTAAGGCACATGAGAGAGCCGCAATCAAACAAGAAACGCATTTCTCTCATGTACTTTGACCAAAGTTGAAAGGAACTTTAGTTAGCTCTAAACTACAACAAATCATTAGCAATCAAGTCCATCTTTCAATCAGCAACATTTTAACATGTAACTAGCCTGTTCTTTCTACGTCACGGTACAGTGAACAAGTGGTACTCACTGACCGCGAGGGACGGTGATTATAATCGATTTACACCTGCAGGGTTACCCGAACAACCCGTCACGTACGCCCGTACTCGATGTTGCCTACAGCAACCATCACGAACGCCGTACGCAACCACCTTTCACCCGTTAGCCAAATGTTGAACCGGTCCAATCATCCCGAGCAAGAGATCTCTGAATGCGCATCTCAGTGCCGCCAGCCGATTTGCACCTCGAGCTCTCAACCTACCCTCTGAACGACCAGCTATGCCTCAACACCCAGCTACCCAAGTTACATCGGTTTCCCGGTTCCCATATAGACGGTAGGTCTTCGGTACTGTTCTAGCTTGTTCAACAGGCCCGCACATGGCTCGGTCCTCAATCGACACAAACAGAGATGTAGCACACAGGCCCCAAAGTCCTGCTGCCCTTACTCTCCGCTCGGTCTCATCTTTCTTGCCATGTGTATCATGTGCTATCTCTACCGGAGTCGAGTGCCTCTAGCCTATGCTCGCGAGTAGTTCCAACTACTCGACTTGTACCGAATCCTACCCTAACTTAGCTTTGCAGTAGCTAACGGGGTTTGCAATCCTAAACCCAACCCATGGTTTTCTTGGCTATGCAATTGGGTTTTCAAACAAGACTTTAATGCAAGGAAATAAGTGATACTCAAAGAAAATGCTCAAAACAACAAAAATTTGTAAATAAGTTAATGCAAACCGGAGCTTGCCTTGCTGCTCTTTGTCGTAGGCTAGCTACTCCTCCGGAGTAACAAAGTCTAAGACTTCGGGTTCCTACTCGACCTTAGCGACTACATGATATAAGAAGTACATGTATTAATTTAATGCATTTGATTGCAATTTAAACTTGTGAAGTTTATAAGTTTCACTAGACAGACCCAACGACTGTGAAACTTTTACTGTGGCTTGGTTACAACCTAAACAGGGACTTGGTCAAGTTTTAGTTGCAGCAAAGCTCATTTGAGCCCTCCACAATTAATTATGTCCTTAACCTTAATTGGAACTCTTCGGGTGTTCTAGTGATTTTTATGGAACAAGCCATGACTTTCTGAAAACTAGAGTTTCAGAGGGGTCTAATGGAGTTGGTCTCACTTAATTTTAAGGTTCCTAGCTAAAGATATGAGCTAAGCAATTTCAGAGGAAATTCTGAAAATGTTTCTGAACATTTTCTATTTTCTCTGGAACAGTTTCACTAATCACACCATTAGGTGCATCAAATGAGCCCAAATGGATCTGAAATTGTTATGGTAGTTCAGGGATATTTTGTTGAACACCCCAGCAAAATTTCGGAATTTTCCTCCAAGGGATTCTCCAGTTAAAATTCCAAATAGTTTAAACTTTGAGGAATTGATTCTGGAGAATTAAGGGTTTTCATGAAGTGAAACTTGATTTTCTGGAAAGTACTCAGAGAGCTGAATCCAACAAAATTTGGTTCACTCGATTTGGAGCTTTCTAGCCAAAGTTTTGAGGATTTGAAGTTTGAACGAAATTTGAAAATCGGGGAAAAGTTTAAACTTGCGGGTGGGCCACGGGGACACGTGTTACGCACTGAGGCGTCGGCACACCGGGGTCTACGGGGTTCCTGCGCGACAGCACAACGGATCCCAGCCACACCCGTTCCTGATTTGAATTTTTAAGTCGCTGATGGCCGGGCCCCGCGTCTTTTTCTTCCTTCTGACGCTCCCTCGTGCCCGCGCCGCCTCCCCTCGCCGGAGCAGACCTGCAGCTCGCCGGCTTGCCGCTGCCGGCTATTGCACGGTCTGAAACTCGCCGCCAAGGGGTTATCGACGTCAAGGAACACGTCTGTGGGGTCAGTCTCGGCTGGCGGTGACCGGAAATAACCCGGCGACGTGCGGCGGCCTCGGTTGAGGTTCGGCGCCGTCGGCCGTGGGTTCTAACCCGCCAAGACCTCGAACAATCGGTTCTACAGCATAAGTACACCTCTAAAGCTCGAAAAGGTTTCAAAAGTGTTCAAAGATGGCGGCAAGTTGGTCGGCACCGTGTGACCGATCGCGCCCGCCATGAATGGGTGAACTCCAATTCAGCACTTGAACAATTTTGCTCGGATCAACCGCAATGCCCTCCGCAGAAATAATGTGCCTAAGAAATGACACTTGGTTGATCCAAAACTCGCACTTGCTGAATTTTGCATATAGCTTGTGATCCCGTAAGCGTTGGAGCACAATATGCAGATGTTCGGCGTGTTCTTCCTCCTACTTAGAGCATACCAAGATATCGTCGATGAAGACCACAACGAACTTGTCCAACTCCGGCATGAAGACTGAATTCATCAAGTACATAAAATGAGCCTCAACATTGGTGAGTCCGAATGACATGATGAGATACTCATATAACCTGTATCTCGTTGAGAATGCCGTTTTTGGTATGACTTCTGCCTGGATTTTGATCTGGTGATATCTGGACCGAAGATCCATCTTCGAGAAAACCTTAGCACCCACTAATTGATCAAAAAGCATACCGATGCGTGCTAGTGGATACTTGTTCTTGATAGTTACGGTATTGAGCGGACGATAGTCCACACATAGCCTCAAAGTCTCGTCTTTTTCTTGACGAACAACACGGAGCATCCTTGTCACACCCGGTTATTCCGCGGAACACCCGAGTGAATATCACATGCATGCCAGGATCATTTTCTCATACATGTGATGACAAATAGTGAAATATCATTAGATTACAGCCAAGTGTTCAAATATAAATAAGTCTTACATATTGTCTCGAAGGACGATAATATGTTCACAATAATGTAGATAGACAAACAGTCGAAGATAAGTCTTTTGGGCTCCGTCACAGGCGTTGCCCTGGGGACTCCGTGAGCCTAGAATCCTTCTTCGGATCCAAAGTCTTGATCATTGTACACCACGTCATTCCCTTGGCCTGAGTATCAATTTGAAACCAACATAAAAGCAAGTTTGAGTACCGTAGGTACTCAGCAAGTGTGGGAAAGTTATGTCATGCATGGCTAGAGCAAGGAGAGGTTGAGCTCATGGTTGAAGCACTATGCAATTAATACCCTATACCTTAGCTTTATTAAGCACCTACATTACTACATTAGTGAAACGGTCCCAATCCCATAACCCATCATCAATATCATGTAATCATAACTTCATTACCAATGTTAAGCTCCTTGCTTAACATCTTCCACTTCCCAATTCATCATCATCTAATCATGAATAAGTCCAAGCCGCTCTTAACCGTGAGCACGGCTGTCATGACAATTTTGACTCTGCAGAGTTTGCACCACTGTACCCACATGTAGTGATTTCATCCCCCGTTGCCGGGTGGACTAGAAAAACCTCCATTATGCCAGTGGCCGCGAACCACATTCACAATTCCGAGGTGTGTAGCCAGGAGATCACTACGAGGCCTTTACAAAGGGATTCCCGACGAGTGTGGGCCCACTGAGGTTTCACCCCAACAGCATCCAGGAGGCTCCAACCTCCGCTGCAGTGGCCCCCTCTTGAGCCTTGCGGTTCCTATGGTAGTCCAGCTGACACCCATTCCCCGCGCCATTCAAACACCCATACCACGCCGGGGATACACCTAATTAATTGGCCAAGCTGCCCCATCTCAGCATGTGGTTTGCACGGTAAAGCTAGGTTACATGCTCCATGAACTGGTTCTTAGGATCCAGGCAAGCACTAAACACAAACCCGTGTCTCGTGCACACAGCACCAACCAAAGCATCCAACTTGCCTAGATCCCTACCTCTACATAATTCATAATAATCCATTCAAAGATAAAGTAGCCAAGGTGATGATCTCATATCCCATTTATCCCATTCTAAGCATGGCTAAGCATGAGTAGTATAAATGAGTGACATAAGAAAATAACTCCCAACCCAGGCTACAAGGAAGTAAGATAATGGAAATCTAGGGAAACTTCCTAGCATGTGTATCATATTCCAAAATGACAATGCAATTAATCTCTAACTATACATCCTAGTATAGGATCAAAGTGGTCAAGGACACTTGCCTTCTTCCTGCTGCTCCGGGAATGGAAAGTCTTGGTCTTGGAAGGTGAGAGCCGACTCTGGGGCTGGTTCTAATCATGCCATCATACACATAACAAAAGAAAGCACATCCCATAAGCAATAGTCCACATTTCCACTCATGCAAACCACACATACATACATATGAAAGTCATACACATATTTAAGTTTTGTGTTTACCCTAGATATGTTGATTCTAGGCATACATACACTTTAAACATATACATCCTTCCTAACTTTGATATTCAGACTTCTAAGTGTCCACTAATTGTGAATTTCAAATTTCAACAAATTTTCTGTATTACATAATACACTTCTTAGTCCCAATATTTGAATAAAATGTAATTTCCAACTTCAAATGGGTTTTCAGATCTCCTACAGAATTCAGACTTGAAGTTTTGGATTTAGGGACCTCATTTGACCTTTACTAATTATGTCTACCTATTTTCTACATTTTCAAATTTATTTCCTATGCTTAAAAATAAATTTTCAGCCCTAAAACAGCAAAATATATCACCTATCCAGAATATAATTTGCTTAAAATTCCCAACAAAGATCTATTGACTTCCTAATCGTTTGGATCAATTTTAGACATATTTTTACCCACATTTCAGAATTATTTTAAACCTAAAAACATGTTTTTCAGCAAAACAGAATTTAATTTCCCCTTTTCAGATTTCCTTTGCAGCCTAAAATCAGTTCTCAAATCATTCTAAATGTTTTCCAAGTGCTAGAAAAATTGAACCTGTATTTGCACATGTATTTGCATCACCATTTGAATTTAAATCCCATCCCTATGTTCAAATTTCTTAATTAGAGGATCTGCAGGGACTGAAGTGCAAATTTACCCCACTGTAAAGTCCAAAACCTTATTTTCTAAATTTTCAGGGGTCTAACTATGCAAAACAGGGAGTTTTTTTTCCAAATTTCCAATTTATCCAGGGGCTAGAATTGGTATTTATACGTGTTCGCCTAATTTACCGAGAGCTCAGGGGGTAGAACAGAAAATCCGGGGGCTAGTTCTTCTTTTCCCACAACCCCAGGGGGTAGCCCGTAAATTTCTCAGGCGGGTAACGGTGGGTTCAATCTGGACCGTAGGATTTAAAGAGTGCGGCCCAGATTAAAACATCGAAGGGGTACGAGGGTCATGATTGTTAGCCGCACGATTTAAAATGGACGGGCCACAGAGGGCCACGTCGCCCTGGCGGAGCGCGAGCGGCGCTGCCCAGCGGCACACGGCGGCGGGAGGCGTCGAACTCGCCGGACTTTCACAGAAACCCGTCTACCGGTCCCGAACCTTTGTTTTCTTTGCACAATTTGAAGGAGGGGGAGTAGGGGGCCTCACCTTGGTGGTTTTCTTGAGCTCGGAGGCCCTAGAAGTCGGTCGGCGATGAGGACCGAGAGGGAAGCTCGGCAGTGCTCACCGGAGCTGTGGCTAGAGTGCAAAACACGGTGCCTTCTTCACCTGCAAGACTCCCCGGTGGTGGTGGAACACACTACACACGTTAGATCGGGGAGAACGGAGGAAATCCGAGAGAAAACGGCGATGGGAGCTTCAGTCCTCACCGGGAAGGAAGTTGGGTCGCGCGGGGAGGAAAGGGGGCGGACTTCAGCGTTTAAATGGATGAGGCACTGCGGAGTTGGTTGAGATCGTGCTGGACTGCCCGGGGCCGGAGATCGTGGGTGTGCGAGTGCGAGGTTCGGAGACGGCGGCGATCGGGCGAGGGAGGAGCGGTGGCGGTTGGGACAGATGGAGCTGACGGCTGAGTCCCGCGTGGCAGGGAGAGGAGGAGGAGGGGAATAGGCCGCGGTTGCTGGGCCGACTTGTGGGTTTCGGCCCAGTGGCCATTTTTCTTTTTCCTTTCCCTTTTCTTTTTCTGTTTTTGCTTCAAATTTGTATTCCGGTTTGAATTTGAAATTTCCTTCAACATGCATCACGTCCATAAATTTTGAATTCACATTTTGCCACCTTTTTGGGGTGTTACAATCCTAATGGTGATGAACTTGGTCAATAAAGTCTTTGCTTGACAAGTCATTTAGCTGCTCTTTCAGCTCCGTGATTTCCTTCGGTGCCATTTTATACGGCCTCCGAGAGATGGGTGTGGTTCCCGGTGCTAGTTCAATTTTAAATTCCACCTCACGTTCGGGCGGCATGCCCGATAAATCGTTAGGAAACACGTACTGATATTCTCCTGGACCACTGGAATGTCCTCCAGTTTCTTAGCTTCGACATTGTTTACAGCGGTAACTTCCGGTGCAACATTTCTCAGAATCAACGTGTGTTGCCCGTGTTTCTTTGAATTCAGCTGCACCGTTCATGAACTAATATCAAAGATAGCTTGGTGATGTGTCAACCAAGCCATTCCCAAGATTATGTCAATCCGCAAGCCTTCCAGGATGATAAGATTAGTAGGATATATTCGGCCATCCAAACATATAGACGCTCGAGCAACAATTCTGCCCGCTATCCTACTACCTCCCGGTGAATTAATTAAGATGCGGGCAAGGTAGTTGAGGGTATTTGGTGCTTAACCACATAATCTTTGCTGATAAAATCATGTGTGGCACCGAAGTCGAACAACTCGAATGTGGGATGATCACATACACTGAACATACCCGCAAACACGGGTTCTCCCATAGGAACATCTTCAACTGCCATATAGTTTACGTTTCCCACTTTCAGTGCTATCCTCCTTGGATGACCATGGAATTTCATTGCAGCTTGCGATTATATGTTACTGCTGCTCGGCTTAGTCACAGGAAACTCCTCCACATCGCTACAAGTCTCGTACGATGCGAGCTCAGGATCTTCACAAGATGGAAGTGATTGATATACTTGTGCACTTTGCTGAGGTGGGGGTGCACACATGCTCATTGGCTGCTGCTGCTGCAGTGGATGAACATCCATTGTTGAGTATGGATGGAATCAAATCTGCGGTGGTCCGTCAAAGGACTGACTTTCCACCCCGGATGGTAAGCAATATATTACCGGTTGTTGTTGAGGATAATCATCCGTACTTGCCGGTGATAAGCTTTTCTTCCTCTTACTTTCCTTATGCTGGAGTTCAGCTATTTCTTGAAACTTTGAACTACAAAGTCGTAGCATATCTCATACACTTTCTAACGGTGTCTTACATGACCCTTAACAATTTTTCTACCGAGAGTTATGGTTGATATACAGAAAATTCCAGAGAGCATTTTTGGTCTGCCCTGTTTCTGGACAGTACATACTCATCTGAGATTTTCATCCATTTGGAGGGAGATTCTGTTCTGGAGTCCTACAGAAAAGTTGTATAAGACTTTAAAATCTTTCCAGAACTGTATCCCTAACCTCCATTGGTTCAACCAATCAAAAGTTATGTCCTGTTCAAGTTCAGCAAAATTTTCTGCTGAAAAAAGGGGATGTTGTTTCTAATTCTTTGTGAATGATTCTATACTCCCAATTACCTCTTAGTTCAATATTGGAGTTTATTAACCCCTAATGGAATCCTAGACTCCAAATGTACTCTTTTTTTTTAAATTTCCTTTTTCAGCAGTTGAAAACATATCACGGTACTACGTTTCCTCACCAAATCAGAAATTGTAACCGGCGTTACACCGGCATATACATCTGAAGGGGTGACACTAAAACGATCACTCACACAGGTCTTCTAAACGACATGCTCTAACATGGTCAAGTACCTGCATAAAACCACTCAATAGTGAAGCACACAAGAGGTTTGTCATTTCAGGCAGGTCCATATGCTAGTAAAAACATACGCCCCGTTGCGTTGCCATACGGGTCGTCCTTGAGTCAAGCTACGTCTCAAGGTACATGGTCGCGTTTTTGCACCATATGACGGGGAACCCGAGTAGAGCGCGAACGGGTCGTCACAGTTGGGAATTTTATCAACCCAACGGATACCACCTACTGCCCTGCAGGGCACGCCGATGGCAAGCGCTGTGTATGTCCTCCTAGGCTATTTCCAGAAGAACACACTATCACGTTACGACCACATGACGGGGTTTCCACTTTCTTACCTAATGCACGATAGGGACCAGCGTTTCATATGAACTTAGGAACATGAAGAGTTCAAGAGTTTCATATTGACATCGCACACCAAGCTGTGAGACCTATACCCTGAACCACTTTCCTCATCAGGGGAGCAAACTTAAATTGATCCGCTTTCGTTGGCATTCCTTACCATTCTTACCTTCACGTAGGTGCGTCGTTACAGAATTGAAATACTGAATAATAAAACAAGTTAGCTTGCCACCTTAAGTAACTATACTAGTAATAGTCCTTATGTGGGCATACTATACGTTCCTCACTCGTATACTTCTAAGTTTTCAAAAATACGCTCTTTTCATGCATGCTATTCCTAATGCGGCTCTGATACCACGCCTGTGGGGAACCCCTTATGGGATCCACACTACAGGATGCACATTGGGTGGTGGCATGCGATGTGGCACCCAACAGCATACACGAAAAGAAACAATAAACATACACAGTCTTTTATTTCTCAAGATAGTGTCATTTACAACATAATGTACCACGAAGGTACACACAGTGGAATATACATACACACATACTCTCGGTCCTATCTATGCAAAAGAGAAGACGTCCATCCCACGGACGCTTCTTACTAGCTTCAACAAAGGTGACTGCAGCGGCAAGGTTTCTGGTGAGTCTCCGATGTCTCACCGAACAACCATCTTCATAGCAAATTTTATATAACCTGCGGAAACACTAATAATGTGTCACACCCGGTTTCTCCGAAGAACAACTGAGTGAATATCGCATGTATGCCAGGATCATTTTCTCATACATGTGATGACAAATAGTGAAGCATCATTTATTACAAGCCAGGTATCGAATATAAATATGTCTTACAAAGCATATGTCTCGATGAACGATAATAAGTTCATAACATGTAAATAAAATAGCAGCGGAATATTATTCTTGTGGGCTCCGTCACAGGCGTTGCCCGGGGGACTCCATGAACCTAGAATCCTTCTTCAGGTCCAAAGTCTTGTTCATTGAACACCACATCATCCCCTTAACCTGAGCAGCAATTTAAACCAACAAATATGCAAGTTTGAGTACCGTTGGTACTCAGCAAGTGTGGGAAAGTTATGTCATGCATGGCTAGAGCAAGGAGAGGTTGACCTCATGGTTAAAGCACTACGCAATTAATACCTATCACCTTAGCTTATTAAGCACCTACATTACTACATAGGTGAAATGGTCCCAATCTCCCAACCCATCATCAAAATCAAATAACCATAACATCATTTCCAATGTTAAGCTCACCGCTTAACATCCACAACTTCCAAAGTCAGCATCCTCTAATCATGAATAAGTCCAAGCCGCTCTTGACCGTGAGCACGGCTGTCATGACAATTTTGACTCTGCAGAGTTTGCATCACTGTACCCACATGTAGTGATTTCATCCCCCGTTGCCGGATGGACTAAAGGAACCTTCATTATGCCAGTGGCCACGAACCACATTCACACTTCCCAGGTGTGTAGCCAGGAGATTACTACGAAGCCTTTACAAAGGGATTCCCGACGAGCGTGGGTCCACTGAGGTTTCACCCCTAACAGCATATAAGAGGCTCCAACCCCGCTGCAGTGGCCCCCTCTTGAGCCTTGCGGTTCATATGGTAGTCCAGATGACACCTACTCCCCGCACCATCCAACACACCCATACTACGCCGGGGATACACCTAATTAATTGGCCAAGCTGCCCCATCTAAGCATGTGGTTGGCACGGTAAAGCCAGGTTACAAGCTCCATGAACCGGTCCTTAGGATCCAAGCAAGTACTAAACACAAACCCGAGTCTCGTGCATCCAACACCAACCAAATCATCCAACTTGCCTCGATCCCTATCTCTACATAACTCATGATATCTCAATTCAAGAGTAAGGTAAATAAATTGATGATCTCATATCCCAATTATCCCATTCTATGCATGGCTAAGCATAAGCATATAAGTAAATGACATGATAAAATAAATCCCAACCCAAGCTACAAGGAAACAAGGTAATGCAATTCTAAGGAAACTTCCTAGCATGGGTTTCATATTTCAATTGACAATGCAAATAATTCTATCTACACATCCTAGCATAGGATCAAAGTGGTCAAGGACACTTGCCTTCTTCCTGCTGCTCTGGGAATGGAAAGTCCTGGTCTTGGAAGGAGAGAACTTGCTCTGGGGCAGGTTCTATTCATGCCAATACACATAGCAAAAGAAAACAACAATCCATAAGACATAGTTCACACTTTCACTTCATACAAACCACACATACATACCTATGAAAGTCATTCACATTTCTAAGTGTTGTGGTTACTCTACATGTGTTGATTTTTGGCCTACATTCACCTTTAAACATATCTATTATTTCTAACTTCTATGTTCAGATTTCTATTTGCACACTATATATGAAGTTCCAATTTGAACAAATTCTTTATATTTAATTATTACATTTCTTAGCCACAAAGTTTGTATAAAAGGTATTTTCCTACTCCAAATAAGTTTTCAGATCATCTAACAAATCCTAAACTGAAGTTTTTTGGATTTGGAGACTTCATTTATCATTTTCTAATTATGCATACCTATTTTCCTATATTTTTCAGATTTATTTTCTATGCCTAAAAGTAAGTTTTATTATGAAAATAGTAAGACACATCATCTAAACAGAATAGGTTCTGATCTAAAATGTTCAATAATATATATCTTTGAACTTCCTCTCTGATGTGGAATAAATTAAATTTATTTTACTAGTTTTTACATTTATTTCCTAGCCAAAAATATGTTTCTAGAACTAATAAATATGAATATCATTTAGACAGAATTCATTTCAGCCTAAAATCTATTTTTAACTCATTCTAAAGTTTTCCAAGTGCTAGTAGAGTTTAAATTTGAATTTACAATGTGTTTGCCTCACCTTTTAAATTTAAATCCTAATCACATATTCAAATTTCTGAATTTAATATCATATAGGGTCAAAAAGGTAAATCCACCCTACTACAGGGTCTAATTTATTATTTCATAAATTTCCAGGGGTATAACTACACATAACAGAGGGGTTTTCCTAATTTTTATTAAGTCCAGGGGCTAAAACTGATTTTTTAAATGAATTTACACGAATTTCTGAAGTTCCAGGGGCTAGATCAGAAGTTTCCGGGGCTAGCTCGTGTTTTCCGAAATCCCCAGGGGGTAGCGCATAAGAATCCCGGCCTTTATAATGCGGGGCTAACGTGGATCGTACGATTTAAAACAAACGGCTCAGATTAGATCGCCGAACCGGTACGCGCGGGTTTTGATTCTACCGTGCGATTTAAAATAGACGGCCCTCAAGGGGCCACGTCGCCCTGGCTGGAGCCAGCCCGCACTGCCCGGCGGCGCGCGGCGGTGGGGGGCGGCGATCTCGACTTCCTAAAACTTGGATTTCATGGCATAGAACGGTAGAGGGGAGGTTGGGGATCTCACCTTGGGGTTTTTCTTGAGCTCGGAGGCCCCGGAAGGTGGTCGGCAGCGCGGTCCAAGATGAAATAGCGGCGGTGCTCGCCGGAGCTGCGTCTAGGGTGCAAAACACCGGGTTTTCTTCACCTGCGTGACTCCCCGGAGGCGGTGGAACATGATTAGCGCGTTAGATCAGGAAATCCGAGCTAGAATCGAAGGAAAACGGCGGGAGAAGCTTCGGTTCTCACCGGGAGGAAAAACAGCCGATCGTGGGGGAAAACAGGGCGATGTCGACATTTATATTGGCGAGGGGGGGGCAGCGGTCTGTTGGGATCAAATTGGAGTCGTCCGGGACGGTAGGAGATGACGCGCGGGCCCCGCGTGCCAGTGGGGTTTTTTTCTTTTTCTTTTTCTTTTTCCTTTTCTTTTCTGTTTTGATTTGAATTTGAACTCCAATTTGAATTTGAATTTCTGCACCACATGCAATACATCCAAAAAATTTTAAACCCTCCCTTAACAGGTTTTGGGGTGTTACATAATGCAACCGTGAGCTCGATGGCTCAGCAAGACTTAACCAACACTCCTAAACATGAAACTCTACATGCAGGAGTTAATAATATAGGAAAAGATGTTGCAATAAAGACACGCCTACATGTTAATCCTTACTTTCAGTTTTATAGCAGCAGATTCATATGCCTTAGGCAGCCATCACATCGGAAGTCCACAATCAAACAAGAAACACTTTCCTCCAATGTGGTTATGCCCAAGGTGGAAGATAAACTTAGTGAGCTCTACAACTATAGCATACATGGTTTGCAATACAATAAACTTAAGAACATCACAACAGAAATGATTCATCTCACTTCATCTTGAAATAATTACTACATCATAACTTAGTGAACAAGTGGTTCTCATATAACCGCGAGGGAAGGTGATTCGAATCAGGACACACCCGGAACACACGACATATACACCTACCTCGAAAGACTCACACAAGAGCTCTTTCTTACATTGTATGTGGCAATCTTTCACCCGTCACTCCAATGCCGAACCAGTTCTACCGACACATCAGAAGGGACACTACCTGGAACACGTCGAAGTTGCTCCGCTAGTGGGCTTACACCTCTGAAACTGTAACATCCCAAAATCTGTTAAGAGGGGAATTTAAAATTTTTTGGACGTATTGCATGTGGTGCAGAAATTCAAATTGGAATTCAAATTCAAATCAAAACAGAAAAGAAATGGAAAAAGAAAAAGAAAAAGAAAAACCCCACCGGCTAGTTGGCATAAACCCACCAGCCGGCCCACTCTCCCCGTGCCAGCCCGAACCCGCGCCCCTCTCTTCCTCTCACTGACACGAGGGGCCCGCATGTCATCCCCCACCTCTCGCGCGCTCGGCCGACCCCGGGACTCTCCTCTCTCCCGAATCCAAACAACCTCCAAAAAACCGTGCCAACAGCCCGATCTTTGGCCCCGGACGCTGCTATATAACCAAGTCGATCCTCCGCCGCCCCCCCTCGTGAAATTCCCGCACTAAAACTCGGCGAATTCCCCAGCGCACTCCAATTTTCTCTCCGGTGAGAACCAAAGCTCCGATCACCGTTTTCTCTCGATCCTTGCTCGGGTTTTCTGATCTAACGCGCCGATCATGTTCCACCGCCTCCGGGGAATCACGCAGGTGCAGAAACTCGGTGTTTTGCACCCTAGACGTAGCTCCGGCGAGCACTGCCGCTATTTCATCTCGGACCTCACCGCCGACCGTCTTCTAGGACCTCCGAGCTCAAGAAAAACCCCGAGGTGAGATCCCCGACCTCCCCTCTACCGTTCTATGCCATAAAATCCCAGTTTTAGGAAGTATAGACGAAGATCCGAAGTTCTCCGGCGAGATCGCCGCCTCCCGCCGCCGTGCACCGCCGGGCAGCGCCGCCCGCTCATGGCCAGGGCGACGTGGTCCCCTGAGGCCCGTCCATTTTAAATCGTGCGGTTACTATTAGATCTAACCCGTACCGCTTCGAGTTATAATCTCTGCCGTCTGTTTTAAATCGAACGGTCCACGTCGGCCCCGCATTATAAAGGCCCGGATTCTTACGTGCTACCCCCTGGGGATCTAGGAAAACACGAGCTAGCCCCGGAAACTTCTGATCTAGCCCCTGGAACTTCAGAAATTTGTGAAAATTCATTTAAAAATCAGTTTTAGCCCCTGGACATAATAAAAATTAGGAAAACCCCTCTGTTATATGTAGTTAGACCCCTGGAAATTTATAAAATAATAATTAGACCCTGTAGTAGGGTGAATTTACCTTTTTAACCCTATATGATATTAAATTTAGAAATTTGAATATGTGATTAGGATTTAAATTTAAAAGGTGAGGAAAACACATTGTAAATTCAAATTTAAACTCCACTAGCACTTGGAAAACTTTAGAATGAGTTAGAAATAGATTTTTGGCTGAAATGAACTCTGTCTAAATGATATTCATATTTGTTAGTTCTAGAAACATATTTTTGGCTAGGAAATAATTCTAAAAACTAGTAAAATAAATTTAAATTGTTCCACATCATAGAGGAAGTTCAAAGATATATTATTGAACATTTTAGATCAGAACCTATTCTGTTTAGATGAGGTGTCTTACTATTTTCATAATAAAACTCACCTTTAGGCATAGAAAATAAATATGAAAAATATAGGAAAATAGGTATGCATAATTAGAAAATGCTAGATGAAGTCTCCAAATCCAGAAACTTCAGTTTAGAATTTGGTAGAATATCTGAAAACCTATTTGGAGTAGGAAAATACCTTTTATACAAACTTTGTGGCTAAGAAATGTAATAATTAAATATAAAGAATTTGTTCAAATTGGAACTTCATATATAGTGTGCAAATAGAAATCTGAACATAGAAGATAGAAATATTATACATAGGTTTAAAGGTGAATGTAGGCCAAAAATCAACACATGTGGAGTAACCACTACACTTAGAAATGTGAATGACTTTCATAGATATGTATGTGTGGTTTGTATGAAGTGAAAGTGTGAACTATGTCTTATGGATTGTTGTTTTCTTTTGCTATGTGTAATGGCATGAATAGAACCTGCCCCAAAGCAAGTTCTCCCCTTCCAAGACCAGGACTTTCCATTCCCAGAGCAGCAGGAAGAAGGCAAGTGTCCTTGACCACTTTGATCCTATGCTAGGATGTGTAGATAGAATTATTTGCGTTGTCAATTGAAATATGAAACCCATGCTAGGAAGTTTCCCCAGAATTGCATTACCTTGTTTCCTTGTAGCTTGGGTTGGGATTTATTTTATCATGTCATTTATTTATATGCTTATGCTTAGCCATGCTTAGAATGGGATAATTGGGATATGAGATCATCAATTTATTTACCTTACTCTTGAATGAGATATTATGAGTTATGTAGAGGTAGGGATCGAGGCAAGTTGGATGATTTGGTTGGTGCTGGGTGCACGAGACTCGGGTTTGTGTTTAGTACTTGCCTGGATCCTAAGGACCGGTTCATGGAGCATGTAACCTGGCTTTACCGTGCCAACCACATGTTGAGATGGGGCAGCTTGGCCAATTAATTAGGTGTATCCCCGGCGTAGTATGGGTGTGTTGGATGGTGCGGGGAATAGGTGTCAGCTGGACTACCATATGAACCGCAAGGCTCAAGAGGGGGCCACTTCAGCGGGGTTGGAGCCTCTTGTATGCTGTTAGGGGTGAAACCTCAGTGGGCCCACGCTCGTCAGGGATCCCTTTGTAAAGGTTTTGTAGTGATCTCCTGGCTACACACCTGGGAAGTGTGAATGTGGTTCGCGGCCACTCTCATAATGGAGGTTCTTTTAGTCCACCCAGCAACGGGGGATGAAATCACTACATGTGGGTAAAGTGGTGCAAACTCTGCAGAGTCAAAACTGTCATGAAGTCGTGCTCACGGTCAAGAGCGGCTTGGACTTACCTGTGACGGAGCCCACAAGATTTATTTTCCGCTACTGTTTTATTTACATATTATGAACTTATTATCGTCCATCGAGATGTATGCTTCATAAGACATATTTATATTCGACACCTGGCTTGTAATAAATGATGCTTCACTATTTGTCATCACATGTATGAGAGAATGATCCTGGCATACATGTGATATTCACTCGGTTGTTCTTTGGGACAAACCGGGTGTGACAGAAGTGGTATCAGAGCCAAGGTTGCCCTTAGGAACGTGGACCTAGGTAGAAATGGACGTAGTTAAGGAACTTATTTTTTTAAAAACTATTTTACAAAAGTGTGGGTTGAAGGTGTTATTTAATGGGGTCACTTTATTCATCTTACCCCAACTTTTATTCAAAATACAATTTTTGTTTAAACCCTTATCTAACTTAATTTTAAATGCTTTATGTTTTAGATGGTTCGCATGATACGCACCGCTCGCAAGTCCACCGGAGGGAGAGTTCCTGTAGTTGCCTTGCCCTGAGAGAGGAGAACCGTCCGGTGACGTACCACTCCTACGGGTTGGCAGTAGGAGGCTTATTGCGCCGCCTTCGGCGTATGCTCCACGCAGTCGGCAATACGGGCAAGCTAAACATACACTACATCTCCACCCAGACCATCCGTGAGAAGCGGGAAGAATGGAGTTCAGAAATGAGGATTATCCATGAAAATCAGCTACTCAAGATCCACCGCTCTCCAGCTTGTCGAGCGACACAGGTCGATGCCGAGAAGGATTTTACCTGGGAGGCCATCACCTGTCAGAGTTACATCTACCGTCGCCACCTGGACAGGACTGAGTACATGTATGTCCTCCAGCGTCAGAGTGGTACAGCGGAGTACAAGTACCCGCCAGTGCAGCAGGGGACTTCCCATGAGCACATGGACCTGTGCTTGGAGGATGCTGCTATGCTCAGCACTCGACTGCAGGAGTGTCAGCAGGAGCTTCAGGATGTTCGTGACACCCTGAAGGAGACTGAGGTGTTGCTTTGAGCCAGCTTGAGGGCGAGAGAAAGAGGAGATGGGAATGAACTGTGTGTCACCGTGAATGACACATGGACTCCTGACTCCCTAGATTGCCGGGCGAGCAGGCGTCGCCGCACTTCTCCACCAGCAGCTTCCCCATCCAAAGCGGAGTCAGAGGGCAGCCACAATAATGAGGAAGACCCCGAGGAGCCAGCTCAGTGATACGAGTCGTGTAGAGTCCTTTCCCATAGTTCAGCAGGTTATCGAGTAGGCGAGTCAATACCTTAGTTAATGGTGTGTTAATGTTTGGTGTGTGACGTGAGTTGTGGAAGCCATGGGCATTTGTCCACAACCTCGTCTTCAGGTTGTTTTGCTTTGATGTGTGAACCCCTACGAATTAAGAGTGCATTTATTTTTGCGTGAGACATGAAACCCTCAGAAAATATAAATATAATAAGGTCTCAAAACTTTAAAGTTTAAACAAGCAAATTGGGACGTTAGTATGTAATGCTTTAAATTGACATTTGGTTGATTATGATAGATGGCCAGAAGAGGAAAGGGTCATGGTGCCAACCCCGCCAACAACAACGATGAGGCCGGCAACCCTCATCTCTCTGGAGGACAAGACAGGGGTGGTCGCTGTGAAGGAGTTGATCCCATCCACCAAATGCTTGAAAATCAGAATCAGCTCATCCATAGCCTAACTCAAGTGGTAGCCAACTTGCATCAAGTACCACCTCCACAAGCTGCACCACGCCAACCAAGGTTGAGTGAGTTTCTAGGGACTCAACCTCCAAAGTTTGCAAGTGCTGCTGAACCTCTAGAGGCAGATGATTGGCTAAAGACCATTGAGAGCAAGATGGGGATCATACAATGCCAAGGGTATGAGAGGGTGCTGTTTGCCTCACACCAATTGCATGGACCTGCTGCTGATTGGTCGACCGCTTACGTGGCTGCCCATCATGACCCTGAGAACATCACTTGGGAAGAGTTCAAGCGTAGTTTCCGCAACCATTACATACCAAGGGGTGAACTCAAAAACAAGAGAAAGGAGTTCTTGGGGCTGCCGCAAGGAAACATGACCGTGAGGGAATACCTCACTAAGTTCACCCAACTATCCCGTTATGCACCACGGGACATCGAAACTGATGAGCAGAAACAGGACTGCTTTGTGGAAGGACTTACTGCGGAGATGCAATGTGCAATATCCTCCAACGAGTATGAAAGCTTCCAAAAGATGGTAGACAGAGCCTTTTGTATTGGAGAGGAAGCTGAAGACCTTGGAAAATGAAAACAAGAGGAAGGCGGGATGGTCACACCAAGCCTCGGGTAGAAACACACGCCCACGTCTGATGCAGCAACCCGCAGGGCAGACGAGCCGTGCTGCGGTACCCTACTCAGCACCGAGAGGGTATAACCCGAACTTCAGGCCTCCGTCAGCACCAGCACAGCCACAACGTCAGTTTGTACAGCAGTCTCGCCCCACATATCAACTTCGACCAGCAGTACAAGAACCCCCAAACCAACCCCAAGACAACAAAGGCCAGACACCTAAGGTTGGGGTGCAATGCTTTAACTATGGTGAAGTGGGGCACTACGCCCATAAGTGCCCAAAGAAGAAGCCCGTGCAGCCGCAACAGCAGAATGTGATGCGAGTACGGGTGAACCACGTGACCATGGAGGAGGCGCAAGTGGCACCCGACGTGGTAGTTGGTAAGTTTCCTGCCAATTTACACATTGCAACCCTGTTGTTTGATTCTGGTGCTACCCACTCGTTCATTGCTCAAGGGTTTGTTAACAAGAATGATCTAGCAACAACTCAAATGGACCATATGCTAGCAGTAAACTCTCCAGGTGGAGAAATAAGGACAAGACAAGTGTGTCCCAAGGTGAATCTAGACATTAATGGGGTAGTATTTACTGCAAACCTCATAGTGATAGATTCACCAGGGATAGATATTATTTTGGGTATGCATTGGTTGACCAAACATAAAGGAATCATCCATTGTTCAACAAGAATGGTGGAACTAACTCACCCTAGTGGCACCAGAGTAGAGTTCATAACCATTCAAGAGCCTAGGAGGGACATTAAACTCAATCAAGTTGAGGTGGAAGTGGAGGAGATCAGGATTATCAGGGAATATCCAGACGTTTTTCCGGAGGAGTTGCCAGGTATGCCTCCCGATCGTGAAGTGGAATTCGTGATTGAGCTAGTGCCTGGAACAGCTCCGATATACAAGAGACCTTATCGGATGGACTCCAAACAGCTGGAAGAACTCAAGGAACATTTAAGAGATTTGACAGAGAAGGGGGTACATTCGTCCTAGTTCCTCACCATGGGGAGCTCCAATGATATTTGTGCCCAAGAAGGACGGGACCCAAAGGCTATGCATAGACTACCGTGCGTTGAATGAAGTAACCATCAAGAACAAGTACCCATTACCACGCATTGAAGACTTGTTTGATCAGTTGAGGGGAGCTTGTGTGTTCTCGAAAATTGATCTCAGGTCGGGATACCACCAACTTAAGATATGGCAAACAGATATTCCAAAGACAGCTTTCGTATCTCGGTACGGACTGTATGAATACACCGTCATGCCTTTCGGGCTAACTAATGCCCCGGCATACTTCATGTATCTCATGAACAAGGTATTCATGGAATATCTGGACAAATTTGTTGTGGTTTTTATTGATGACATTGTTGTCTTCTCCAAAGATGAAGAAGAACATGAGGAACATCTATGGTTGGTGTTGCAAAAGCTGAGAGAACACCAACTATATGCCAAGTTGAGCAAGTGTGAGTTTTGGCTGAAGAGAGTTCCCTTCTTAGGACATATAATCTCGGAGGGAGGAATCTCCGTAGATCCCGCCAAGATCGAGGATGTGCAGAAGTGGAAGACCCCTGAGAATGTCGGGGAAGTTCGAAGCTTCTTAGGATTGGCTGGGTATTATCGACGGTTTATCAAAGTATTCTCCAAGATTTTGAGACCCCTCACCAAATTGTTGGAGAAGGGAATCACATTCACATGGATACCGCAGTGCGAGACGAGTTTTCAAGAGCTGAAGAAAAGATTGACAACAACCCCAGTGCTAGTTATGCCAGATATGCAGAAGAACTTTTCGGTGTACTGCGATGCCTCTGGGAATGGGTTGGGATGTGTTCTCATGCAAGAGGGGCATGTCGTGGCTTTTGCGTCCCGGCAGCTCCGGAAACACGAGAAGAACTATCCTACGCATGACCTAGAGCTAGCCGCAGTGGTACACGCGTTGAAGATTTGGCGGCATTACTTGATGGGGAAGAGGACAGAGATATATACGGATCATAAGAGCTTAAAGTATATTTTCACACAGCCAGATCTCAACCTCAGACAAAGGAGATGGTTAGAGATAATCCATGACTTTGATGTGGGCATCAACTATCATCCTGGGAAAGCGAACGTCATGGCAAATGCTTTAAGCCAGAAGGTGCAGGTCAATAGGTTGAGCTTGAAGGACATGCCTACAGAATTGAAGGAAGAGGTTATAAAACTCAATCTATGTCTGGTGAATAGTGGTGAGGCCATCGCCATGGAAGTGGACTCCACATTAGAGCTAGACATACGTGATGGTCAAAAGAATGATGAGAAGATACAAGAAATCAGAGAACTCATCAAGGATAATAAAGCCCCTGGGTTCAGAGAGGATGAACAAGGTATGGTGTGGCACGGGAAAAGAATCTGTGTGTCTGAAGTGAAGGAGATCCGTGAATTGATTTTGAAGGAGGCTCATGATTCCGACTATTCCATTCATCCTGGGAGTACGAAGATGTACCATGACCTCAAGAGCATGTATTGGTGGTATGGCATGAAGCGAGATGTCGCGGAACATGTTGCCCTATGTGACACATCTCAGTTGGTGAAAGCAGAACATCAACGACCCACGGGATTATTGCAACCACTCAAAGTGTCTGAATGGAAATGGGAAGAAATTGGTATGGATTTCATAGTGGGACTACCTAGGATCCAATCAGGATATGATTCGATATGGGTCATCATTGACAGGCTAACCAAGGTAGCTCATTTCATCCCCGTGAAAGAAAGCTACAGCGGATCCAAATTGGCAGAATTAAACATGTCAAGGATCGTGTGTTTCCATGGAGGGCCAAAGAAGATAGTGTCAGATCGAGGGACGCAGTTCACCTCAAGGTTCTGGCAGAAGTTACATGAAACCATGGGAACGCATCTGAATTTTAGTTCTGCCTATCATCCCAGACTGACGGACAGACGGAAAGAACCAATCAGATCCTTGAGGGTATGTTGAGAGCATGTGTGCTCAAGAACAACAAGAGTTGGGATAAGAACTTACCGTATGCGGAGTTCTCCTATAACAACAGCTATCAGGCGAGTATGAAGATGTCACCATTTGAGGCTTTGTATGTGAGGAAGTGCAGAACTCCCCTATTTTGGAACCAAACGGGGGAAAGTAAAGTGTTTGGGCCCGAGGTACTAAAGAAGCCGAGGCGAAAGTGAGGGAAATTCGCAACAACCTGAGGATAGCACAGACCCGACAAAAGAGTTATGCCGATGTACGGAGAAGAGAGCTTATTTTCAATGTAGCAGACTATGTTTATCTCAAGGTGTCACCTATCCGAGGACTTCGTCGGTTCAAGGTAAAAGGGAAATTATCACCTCGATACATCGGACCCTTTCAGGTTCTGGAGAGGAAAGGCGAAGTGGCATATCAACTAAAACTACCGGCTCGCCTATCGGATGTGCATGATGTATTCCATGTGTCACAGGTCAAGAAATGTCTAAGGACGTCTGAAGAGATGTTACCCATGAATGAGGTTGACGTACGAGAGGATCTGTCTTATGCCGAGCAACCGATCAAGATCTTGGAGACAATGGAACGCCTCACAAGAAATAAAAGAATGCGGATGTGCAAGGTGCAGTGGAAGCATCATTCGGAAGAGGAAGCCACGTGGGAGCGAGAAGACGAGCTTAAGGCACAGTTTCCGGAATTGTTTTCCTAGAACCACCAATCTCGAGGACGAGATTTCTTTTAAGGGGGGTAGAGCTGTAACACCCCAAAATCTGTTAAGAGGGGAATTTAAAAATTTTTGGACGTATTGCATGTGGTGCAGAAATTCAAATTCAAATTGGAATTCAAATTCAAATCAAAACAGAAAAGAAATGGAAAAAGAAAAAGAAAAAGAAAAACCCCACCGGCCAGTGGGCCGAAACAAACCAGCCGGCCCACTCTCCCCGCGCCAGCCCGAACCCGCGCCCCTCTCTTCCTCTCACTGACACGCGGGGCCCGCATGTCATCCCCCACCTCTCGCGCGATCGGCCAACCCCGGGACTCTCCTCTCTCCCGAATCCAAACAACCTCCAAAAAACCGTGCCAACAGCCCGATCTTCGGCCCCGGACACTGCTATATAACCCAGTCGATCCTCCGCCGCCTCCCCTCGTGAAATTCCCGCACCGAAACTCGCTGAATTCCCCAGCGCACTCAAATTTTCTCTCCGGTGAGAACCGAAGCTCCGATCACCGTTTTCTCTCGATCCTTGCTCGGGTTTTCTGATCTAACGCGCCGATCATGTTCCACCGCCTTCGGGGAATCACGCAGGTGCAGAAAACTCGGTGTTTTGCACCCTAGACGCAGCTCCGGCGAGCACCGCCGCTATTTCATCTAGGACCTCGCCGCCGACCGTCTTCCAGGACCTCCGAGCTCAAGAAAAACCCCGAGGTGAGATCCCCGACCTCCCCTCTACCGTTCTATGCCATGAAATCCCAGTTTTAGGAGGAATAGACAAAGATCCAAAGTTCTCCAGCGAGATCGCCGCCTCCCGCTGCCGCGCGCCGCCGGGCAGCGCCGCCCGCGCACGACCAGGGCGACGTGGCCCCCTAAGGCCCATCCATTTTAAATCGTGCGGTTACTATTAGATCTAACCCGTACCGCTTCTCGTTATAATCTCAGCCGTCTGTTTTAAATCGGATGGTCCACGTCGGCCCCGCATTATAAAGGCCCGGATTCTTACGCGCTACCCCCTGGGGATCTAGGAAAATACGAGCTAGCCCTGGAAACTTCTGATCTAGCCCGTGGAACTTCAGAATTTTTTGTAAATTCATTTAAAAATCAGTTTTAGCCCCTGGAATTAATAAAAATTAGGAAACCCCTCTGTTATGTGTAGTTAAACTCCTGGAAATTTATAAAATAATAATTAGACCCTGTAGTAGGGTGAATTTACCTTTTTAACCCTATATGATATTAAATTTAGAAATTTGAATATGTGATTAGGATTTAAATTTAAAAGGTGAGGCAAACACATTGTAAATTCAAATTTAAACTCCACTAGCACTTGGAAAACATTAGAATGAGTTAGAAATAGATTTTTCGCTGAAATGAACTCTGTCTAAATGATATTCATATTTATTAGTTCTAGAAACATATTTTTGGCTAGGAAATAATTCTAAAAACTAGTAAACTAAATTTAAATTGTTCCACATCATAGAGGAAGTTCAAAGATATATTATTGAACATTTTAGATCAGAACCTGTTCTGTTTAGATGAGGTGTCTTACTATTTTCATAATAAAACTCACCTTTAGGCATAAAAAATAAATATGAAAAATATAGGAAAATAGGTATGCATAATTAGAAAATGCTAAATGAAGTCTCCAAATCCAAAAACTTCAGTTTAGGATTTGGTAGAAGATCTGAAAACCTATTTGGAGTAGGAAAATACCTTTTATACAAACTTTGTGGCTAAGAAATGTAATAATTAAATATAAAGAATTTGTTCAAATTAACTCCGCCTATGTTGTAATGACATAGCCGGTCCCAAGCCCAGGTAAAGGAGGAGGGGGTTGTGATAGGCTTGGCGAGCCAACAACTACACTTAGCCATTCTCATGGAAATGAAACCCAATAGAAATTTGTTGGGGGCGTAACCCTCTTAGCGACGCGCCATATCGGAACCCGGGCATGGTGTTAAGTGGGCAAGGGCCGGGTCGCCACCGCCTTAGTGGCGCGCCATATCGGAACCCGGATATGGTGTTAAATGAGCAAGGGCCGGATCGCCATCACCTTAGTGGTGCGCTACATCATCGCCCGGATGTAGTGATAAGTGAGCAAGGGTCTTTGCATCTTACTCGACGGGTGCAAAGCGTAAGGAAGCTAGCCGAGGAACATAGATTTCGGGTGGGTAGTTGGAATGTAGGATCCTTGACGGGGAAGCTATGTGAGTTAGTAGATGTTGCCATTAGGAGACGAGTAAATATCCTTTGTGTACAAGAGACTAGATGGGCGGGTCAAAAGGCGAGAGAAGTCAAGAATACCGGTTTCAAGCTTTGGTATTCTGGTTCGGCTGGGACTAGGAATGCGTAGGTGTTCTAATAGATAAGAGTCTTAAGGATGGAGTAGTGGATGTTCGAAGACGAGGGGATAGGATCATCTTAATCAAGATAGTAATTGGGGACATTGTCTTGAACATCATTAGTGCTTATGGCCCACAAGTTGGGCTCAACATGAGTGCCAAGAGGCAATTTTGGGAGGACTTGGAGGATATGGCTAGTAGTGTACCGATAACTGAGAAACTCCTCATAGGGGGAGATCTCAATGGTCATGTGGGTGCAACTAACCTAGGATTTGAGGGAGTACATGGAGGTTTTGGATGCGGCGATAGAAATCAAGAGGGTAAGGACATCCTATACTTTGCCGTAGCCTATGATCTGTTGATAGCTAACACCCTCTTTAGGAAGAGGCAATATCACCTAGTGACCTTTAGTAGTGCTCAACACTCTAGCCAGATTGACTTTGTCCTCACTAGGAGAAAGGATAGACGGGAGTGTCTAGATTGTAAGGTGATCCCGGGGGAGTGCGTTGGGACACAACATAAGCTTGTGGTAGCTCACTTTCGGTTCCATACATGTTCTTTGCGGGACAAAGGTATCAAAATCACAAGAACAAAGTGGTGGAAGTTGAAGGGAGAATCACAAGAATCCTTTAAAAATAGGGTGATCACAGAAGGATCCTGGGCAGAAAATGAAGATGCAGATAGTATATGGATGAAGATGGCAACTTGCATTAGGAAGGTAGCTAGTGAGGTGTTCGGTGTGACAAAGGGAAAGAAACTTGTAGATAAAGACACTTGGTGGTGGAATGAGGATGTACAAAAGGCCATTAAGGAGAAGAAGGGGTGTTACAAGAGTTGGCATAATGATAGAAGCGCAAGCAACATGCTTAAGTACAAAGAGGCTAAGAAGAATGCAAGGCGGGTTGTGAGTAAGGAAAGATGACAGGCCTATGATAAGTTATATGAGAGACTAGGGACAAAAGAAGGTGAAAAGGACATATACAAGGTAGCAAAAATCCGCGAGAGAAAGATGAGGGATCTCAATCAAGTTAAATGCATCAAAGATGAGACTGACCGCATTCTAGTGAAGGATGAAGAGATTACGAATAGATGGCATGATTACTTTAATGGGCTATTCAATGATGGGAATGGGAGCACTATGGTTGAGTTGGATGACTCCTTTGATGACTCCAACAGGTTGTTCGTTCGGAGGATACAAGAGTTTGAGGTTAAGGAGGCCTTAAAAAGGATGAAAGGAGGAAAGGCCCTCGACCCTGACGATGTCCCTATTGAGGTGTGGAGATGTCTTGGGGACGTCGCAATAGTATGGCTCACAAAGCTATTCAACCACATTTTTCGGTCAAACAAGATGCCTGAAGAATGGAGGAAAAGTATATTAGTACCTATCTTCAAAAATAAAGGAGATATTCAAAGTTGTACTAATTATCGAGGTATTAAGCTTATGAGTCATACTATGAAGCTTTGGGAGAGAGTGATTGAACACCGCCTGAGGAAAGTGACCAATGTCACTAAAAACCAGTTTGGTTTTATGCCTGGGAGGTCTACAATGGAGGCGATTTTCTTGCTTCGTCAGCTTATGGAGAGATATAGGGAGCAGAAGAAGGACTTGCATATGGTGTTCATTGACTTGGAGAAGGCGTACGACAAGATACCAAGGTCAGTCATGTGGTGGGCACTAGAGAAACATAAAGTGCCAACAAAGTACATTACCCTTATCAAGGATATGTACAATAATGTTAGGACAAGTGTGCGCGTAAGTGATAGTGAGGCTGATGCATTTCCTATCACGGTAGGACTACATCAAGGATCAGCTTTGAGCCCATACATCTTTTCCTTGGTGATGGATGAGGTGTCAAAGGATATACAAGGGGATATCCCTTGGTGCATGCTCTTTGCTGATGATGTAGTGCTGGTAGATGAAACTAGAGATGGTGTTGATAAGAAATTAGAGTTATGGAGACAAACCTTAGAGTCCAAGGGGTTTAGACTTAGTAGGACCAAAACCGAGTATATGAGGTGTGACTTTAGTGGTGTTGGTCGTGAAGAGGGAAATGTTAGTCTACAAGGACAAATAGTACCTAGAAGGGACTCTTTCCGATACTTACGATCAATGTTACAAAGCAATGGCGATATTGATGAGGATGTTTGCCACAGGATCAAGGTAGGGGTGATGAAATGGCGACAAGACTCTGGAATCCTATGTGATAGGAAAGTCTCACAAAAGTTAAAAGGAAAGTTCTATAGGACGGTGATCAGACCCGCGATGCTCTATGGGGCGGAATGTTGGCCAACTAAACGGCAACATGTCCAACAAATGAGTGTCGCAGAGATGCGCATGCTACGGTGGATGTGCGGGCACATGAGAAGAGATCGAATAAGGAATGAGGCGATTCGTGATAAGGTAGGGGTGGCACCGATTGAAGAGAAGTTAGTCCAACATCGACTTAGGTTGTTTGGACATATCCAACGGAGACCTCCAGAAGCACCGGTTAACAGTGGGATTTTAAGAGGTAGAGAAAATATTAGGAGGGATACAGGACGACCAAGGTTGACCTGGGAGGAGGCGGTAAAACAAGATTTGAGAGATTGGAATGTATCCAGAGACTTAGCTCATGATAGGACCGCATGGAAAGTAGCAATTCATGTGCCAGAATCGTAGTCTTGTTTTTTTCTTTTTTTCTTTTTTCTTTTTCTTTTCCTTTCGTCTTATTTCTTTTCTCTTGTCTCTTTATCCTTTTTTCTTTTTTTCTTTTTCTTTTCTTTTTTTCTCTTTTTTTTTCTTTTTTCCTTGTTCTTATATCTCTTCCTCTCTTTTACTTCGTTGATATTGGGTTTCATGTCTAGCCAACCCAACAGGCTTGGGATAAAGGCTTGGTTGTTGTTATAAAGAATTTGTTCAAATTGGAATTTCATATATAGTGTGCAAATAGGAATCTGAACATAGAAGTTAGAAATAATATACATAGGTTTAAAGGTGAATGTAGGCCAAAAATCAACACATGTGGAGTAACCACTACACTTAGAAATGTGAATGACTTTCATAGATATGTATGTGCGGTTTGTATGCAGTGAAAGTGTCAACTATGTCTTATGGATTGTTGTTTTCTTTTGCTATGTGTATTGGCATGAATAGAACCTGCCCCAGAGAAAGTTCTCCCCTTCCAAGACCAGGACTTTCCATTCCCAGAGCAGCAGGAAGAAGGCAAGTGTCCTTGACCACTTTGATCCTATGCTAGGATGTGTAGATCGAATTATTTGCATTGTCAATTGAAATATGAAACCCATGCTAGAAAGTTTCCCTAGAATTGCATTACCTTGTTTCCTTGTAGCTTGGGTTGGGATTTATTTTATCATGTCATTTATTTATATGCCTATGCTTAGCCATGCTTAGAATGGGATAATTGGGATATGAGATCATCAATTTATTTACCTTACTCTTGAATGAGATATTATGAGTTATGTAGAGGTAGGGATCGAGGCAAGTTGGATGATTTGGTTGGTGCTGGGTGCACGAGACTCGAGTTTGTGTTTAGTACTTGCCTGGATCCTAAGGACCGGTTCATGGAGCATGTAACCTGGCTTTACCGTGCCAACCACATGCTGAGATGGGGCAGCTTGGCCAATTAATTAGGTGTATCCCCGGTGTAGTATGGGTGTGTTGGATGGTGCGGGGAATAGGTGTCAGCTAGACTACCATATGAACCGCAAGGCTCAAGAGGGGGCCACTGCAGCGGGGTTGGAGCCTCTTGTATGCTGTTAGGGGTGAAACCTTAGTGGGCCCACGCTCGTCGGGAATCCCTTTGTAAAGGCTTCGTAGTGATCTCCTGGCTACACACCTGGGAAGTGTGAATGTGATTCGTGGCCACTGGCATAATGGAGGTCCTTTTAGTCCACCCGGCAACGGGGGATGAAATCACTACATGTGGGTACAGTGGTGCAAACTCTGCAGAGTCAAAACTGTGATGACAGCCGTGCTCACGGTCAAGAGCGGCTTGGACTTATTCATGATTAGAGGATTAATGGCTTTGGAAGTTGAGGATGTTAAGCGGGGAGCTTAACATTGGAATTGATGTTATGGTTATTTGATTCTGATGATGGGTTGGGAGATTGGGACCATTTCACCTGTGTAGTAAAGTAGGTGCTTAATAAGCTAAGGTGATAGGTATTAATTGCGTAGTGCTTTAACCATGAGTTCAACCTCTCCTTGCTCTGGCCATGCATGACATAACTTTCCGACACTTGTTGAGTACCCACGGTACTCAAACTTGCATATTTGTTGGTTTAAATTGTTGCTCAGGTCAAGGGGATGATGTGGTGTTCAATGACCAAGACTTCGGACCCGATGAAGGATTCTAGGTTCATGGAGTCCCCCGGGCAACGCCTGTGACGGAGCCCACAAGATTTATTTTCCGCTGCTGTTTTTTTACATATTATGAACTTATTATCGTCCATCGAGACATATGCTTTGTAATACATATTTATATTCGACACCTGGCTTGTAATAAATGATGCTTCACTATTTGTCATCACATGTATGAGAGAATGATCTTGGCATACATGTGATATTCACTAGGTTGTTCTTTGGGACAAACCGGGTGTGACAGACACCAACCCCCAAAGGACGGCGGTATAAGTTTCGACACGAGAGTACCCGAGTTACATCGGTTTCCTGGACCCCATAATTCAAGTATGCATCTAGTACTGTTCAAACTTGGTCAACAGGGCGGCATACGCATCGGTCCTTAACCAACACAAATGGAGCTACGGCAACACAGGCCCAACGTCCTGCTGCTCCTACTCTTTGCTCGGTCTCATTTTCCATTCCAGGAATTTCATTCTCTAGAATCATACCCTGTTGAACCAAAATCCTAGCGTCACGAGTAGCTTCCAACTACCCGACTTGTACCGGATCCTATACAACTTAAGGCTAGCAGAAACTAATCGAGCATAACCTGTTCTACCCTTTAACTCCAAGGGTTGTGGGTCATGCATTTGGAGTATCAATCACCTTGACCTAATGCACAATACATACTAGACCAATGAAAGTGATACAAAGTAAAATATAACTAAAAGTTGTTAAATGCAAACCGGGACTTGCCTTATGTTGCTGCAGGTTTGATTCTAAATTTAAAGTCAGTATCTTGGCGATGATTTAAGCCTCAACTTTCTGTTCTGAGTCGAATGCCTCGTCGAGCTCCTTCATCGTGTTCCCTACCGATATGAATATGCACAAGTTCATATTGTGAGTAAATGAATTATAAAACAAAAGTGTTTTATGATTTAGGAAGAGTTCAGATCAACTAAGACTTAAGATTTGGGTCTGGTTATGTGTTGGAACCGAGGGAAAAAATGGATTTGAGCGATGGAAGTTTTTGGACTAAAGTTCAAAGAACTATATAATGGACATAAGTAGGAAGATAGAAAGAATTAGCAGAAAACTGGAGAAAATGACCTCAACTTGCTCTTAAATTTTTACAGTGGTCCATAGATTATACATAGGTATGGCTTGCAGAATTTCAGACAAAGTTGATGTAAGATGTCGCCTAAAAAATTTTCTTAGCTATTTGGCTTCTCTGAATTCCTATGGCAATTCTAGGGTCTTGGCATGCTCCAAATTTGTTTTTTCGGAATCTTGGGAGTCTTATAAGTCTATAGGACTTGGTTTCATCATTTTTGGATCTTTCTACACAGATATGAAATTTACAAAATTGGGCTAAAAGCTTGAAAATGTTTCTGTTATTTTTCAAAATTTTCAGAGACATACAAGATTGAATCATCATTTGGCCTAGCAAATGACGTCCAATGCCTCTGAAATCTATACTGGAATTCAAGTATATTTGGAAGAATGTTCTGCGCAAAATTGGGAATTTTCCAATAAACAGAACTCCTGCAATTAATTCCCTAAATTTTTTATTGAATTATTGAACCAAATCCAGGAATTTTCATAAATATTGGGATGCACCCCTGGATAGTACTCACTGAGAGGAATCAAATAAAATTTATTTGACAATTTTTGATGGTTCCTATCAAAAGTTATGAGCATTTGAATTTGAACCAAAACTGAAAATGAGGAAAATGTTTAAACTCCTGCGCGTGGGCCCCACTCTACAGTTTCCTTCTTCGTCGCGCGCGGCAGCACTCAGGTGGCGGCGCTCTCCGGCGAGGTCTGCCGGAACCGCGTTTCCGGCCTCCCCTAGGGCTCAAACTTGCCGCCTCTCACTTTAGGAACACGGACCGCTCGTTTTTGGGGTCGGTCGAGGCCACCGGCCACCAGAAAGTCGTCGGCGACGAGCGGCGGTGGCGGCACAACTTCAGCGACATCGAACTCGCGCTAGGATGGCTCAAACGCTTCAGTTCTTCTTCCTAGAGCACCGTGGTAGAACCCTAAGCATCGTCATGCGCTCAAATCAACTCAAAAGGGGCTGCAAACCTGAGCTCATCGGCGACCTAGGTCCAAAACCGGCGGCGGCTCAAAATTCTCGAAGAACAGCACCAAAACTCATTGAATTTCGATGGTTTTTGATCCTAGAGGAGTGTGGGAAGGTCTAGAACATGTTTGTAGCTCGGCACAAGCTTTGGGGGAGTGATCACTACGAATTTTGAGTTTTTGGGCGGCTCGGTTTATGAATACCGAAACAATAATTGCAGAAATTTGTCCTCGGCGATGCATGAGAAGAAGAAAGGTTTGCATGGTCGTGTTGAGTACCTGAGGGCGGTTCTTTTCTCTGTAGAACGTCGGCCACGAGGAGGCTCGGAGCACCCGGGCGCCAAGGAACCGAAGCAACCGAGCGGCGTGAAGTTTCTTCGGGATTGTGCGCGGGAGAGGAGAACAGCGCGAGGGGAAAACGGTTCACTTGTCAAGGCGCGTCGCTTCTAGCCTTCATCCACCAGAGCACACGAGCAGGAGGTGGTGTCGGTCGACATCGGTTGAGACCGGACGCCTGGAGGTGGCGCGCGCTGAAGGCCCGATGGAGTCGGTTGCAATTGGAGAGACTGACCCGTGGGATCCACAGCCACAACTCTTCCTCCTCTCCGTGCTTTAGGATTCCCACACGGATTTTGTCCAAACATTCCTAAAATTGGAGGATAGACCAAAAGGAATATGAGGAACACAATGGTGCACTTAAATTTGGATTTCAGTGAAGTCGGAATTTGAAACTGAAGTTTAAATTCAAATTGTCTTCCGTTTTAATTCCAACAAATAGAAAATCCTTTCCAAATGCTCTGAAAATTTGCCGGGCTATTATTGGATGTATGGTGAACCTAGTTGTGGATTTAAGTCTCCATGCTTGGATATTTTTGCATGTTTAATTTAGCACTTAAAACTCACACCTTTATATTCAAAAGTTTAAATTCCCTCTCATTTTCTCAGTGTGATTGTCAGCTCCAGTTGCTAGAATTTTGGGATTTCATAAACATTTTCTCGTCTGAATGTGCTCTAGCATTAACAGAATATCTGTACAAGAAGGTGATGAATAAGCGCAGAACAACTAACCTCCAAATGAACAACGGAACAACACCCTCAAAACATTACCGATCTGGATGTGGATCAAGGTTGTCGAAACTGCAGAACGATGTCTGTTCGAATCATAAATCAGAATCCCACATAGGAAATAAGATTATATCAAACTTTATAAACGAGTCCACTTTTATAATCTACTATTAATTTAATTGAATAGCAATAAATTTAAAAGTGTGTGTTTAGTGAGTGTGGTTGTCTGTATGTTCTGCCGTCTGGGCGTATTGGAGGAGTTAGTTCATGCCTTCATCTTCGTTAATGAAATGACTGATAGTTCTCCTTTCTTTGTTCGAGGACAAAAAAGTATATGTTTGGTATTATGAAAACATACTGGAGAGTAGACATATACTATCTTCTGGTGCAAATTTCATGAACACAAACACAAAGTGAACAAAGCAAATGATTTCATATATGCATGTAATTGTTACAGCAAACCGTTTCTTTTTGAAATAGAACAATTGCAGGACAAGGCCCCACAGTTAAATATATTAATAAAGGATAGGTACATAGATATAATACAAGTGGCTGGGAGGATTTTAGAGAGTGCGCGATGTACTATGTTATTCCTTCGAGCCAGTGCAGGAAACAGTCTTTATATACACTCTTCATCCTAAAAGATCGCAGAAGATAATCTGCAATGAAACTATGTTTCCAAGCTCTAAAACTAGGTGATCGCCGTTCAAAGATCTTTCTATTACGTTGTACCCAGATAGTCCTAGATACGTGAAAGGGAAACTTTCAATCTTTCATCAAAAAGTTCCAGCAAGAATAGTGGTTTCTCATTAGAGAGATTGATTGGAACCGAGAAGGATTTGCTGAAGTTAACATGGAGGTCCATGGACATAGTAAACACCTGTAGAATACCTTTATAACAAAAGAGCTCTTTCTGAGAAGCACACATGATCGAAAGTGTATCATCTGCGTATTGAATGACCAGAAAATCCCTTTTACAGAGTTGGGCAGAGGTAAAGTGAGGAGATTTCTATTTACTTCCATGTTGATAATATATTGGAGCAATAATTCACCAGCTACAACAAATAATAGTGGATAAAGAGGATCCCCTTGTCTCACTCCCCTTTTGCACAAGAGAAGGCTTTCCTGGTGTACGTACCATTTAGAAGGATGGAGGAAGAACCCGAGCTGAGTATGTTTTGAATCCTTGAATTCCACTTGCTAGGAAATATCATATTCATCAATATCTGTGGGATTGCTGAATGCTCAATCATATCAAAGGCTTTGGTGAAATCCAGCTTCAAAATAATCATTTTCTGTTTAGTCTGTTTGCACCTGTGAATGTATTCAAACGCCCATGCTAAACAATCTTGTATTGTTCTTCCTTTGATGAAGCCGTATTGATTTTTGTGGATGATATCGTTTATTTGTTTTTTGTAATCTGATTGACAGAATCTTAGTGATAATCTTGAAAACACCGTTAAGTAATAATATAAGAGCTATTAACCGATTCCACACTCGGATTATTATTGAAAATTCCTGACACAAATAGTATGTCTTCTTTGTTAATGTCCCAACATTTTTTAATAGATAAACCATTGAAACCATCTAGCCCAGGACTTTTATCTATTGGGAGGGCTTTAATTATCTGATTGATCTCCTCTTTATTTATTGGATCTGAAATGTTACTCAGCTTAGAAAATTTGCGGATTAGTTCATTCAGATCGAAAATCACTGTAGGTGATCCCGAGAAGCCCATTCTTTCTTTGAACTTTGGGAGCAGCTAGTGTTGCTTCTCCTGATGCTCCATTATCTGCATTCCCTCATCAGTTTCTATTGCAGATATCATGTTGATTTTGTGCCTTTCCGTGGCCGCAGCGTGAAAGAACTTTGCTGATTGATTTCCTAACTTTGCCCATCTCACTGTATCTTTTCTTCCAATATTCATTCATGTAATGAAGTAGCCTCACAATGTACTGCTTTAAGATTCTCCTGAAATTCCACTCTTGCAGGAATAATGGTCGTTGTTTTTCCAGCCTGTCCATGATCATGAGCACATGTTCAGTCCACAATGGTCTTTGATAAATTATATGTTGATCTACTCCATTTCTTCAATTGTCTTCGTAGCTCTTTTAACTTGTGAGAAACCCTGACTGCTATGTTTCGTTCCTTGAAATATGTGGACCACACATTCTTGACCACATCAAAGAAACCCGGCATCTCTGGCCAAAAATTCTCAAACCTAAATACCTTGTCCTTGGAATGTTTGTAGTTATTCTGACAACACAAGGCTTATGAGTTATGATCAGATGTGGTTCGAGCCAATGGAAACATAAGTGTATTAGGGAATTTCTCTGACAATTTTGTAGTTGTAAAACACCAATCTATTTGCTGAATGAAAGGCTGAACTTGCATATTACTCCACGTGTACTTCTGACCTTTGAGTGGAATTTTAAGAAGACCTAAATCATTGCTGTTTCATTGAACATAGAAACTTCCCCAAAGTTACCGCCTGGTCTATTTCTATTTTCATTGATCTATACATGTTGAAACCTCCCAAGAACATCCAACAAACAGAGTCATCAATTTCTAGCAAAGAAAACCATTGAAGATAACCTCTTTTCCTTTCCGGTCCACATGGTGCATAACTCATTATTTAGCTGAGATGTAAATTGTATCGTAATTTCGAAACTGCTGGAAGATATCACCTCTGCTTGAAACTGTGAACTGCACCATCCAATTAAAATACCACCAGAATTTCTGACAGAGAGCGAGAAATGAAACTTATCATACTTCTTAGGAACAATGTTTTCATAATGTCATGATCAATAAGTTCCTTTTTAGTTTCTTGTATACAAAAAATGCTGGAATATGATTCCTGGATTTTATGCTTGATTGTAGGCATTTCTAGGGAGAATCCCTACAATATTGAAGGGTCGCTCACAACTCGGTGAACATTTGCCAAACTTTTTGTCTCGAGTTCCGAAGGGCAAAAACGTTCTCCATACTTATTCTCCAACTTAGAACGATTTCTCTCGAACACTTTTATTATAATGCTTGGCCACACTGAGCTTTTCTTTCTCAATCTATTTTAAGACTTTCATTCAGCTCTCAGCTACCTTATCCAACTTGTACATCATCAACTCTTGTTAATCCACAGCCGAAAGGTTGCCTTGTTGATCTACTCGACATGCCTTTATCTTGACCTCCACAGGTAACACAACTTCTTGTCCATATACAATCCCAAAAGGAGTTATCTTGGTGGCACCATGTCTTGACACTTTATGAGCCCACAGGGCTTCATTCAAAGTCTCTTGCCATTTTCTGAGGTCCTCCTTGATTTTCTTTTTGATTAGCTTGATCAATATCTTGTTCCTAGCCTCAGCTTGTCTACTTGGTCTGTGGTTAGAGTTTATGGAACACCAAATCTATGGATGATATGATTAAGGACAAAGATTGTTACCTCTTTGTACGTGTTGTTCTTGAGTGGAACAACCTCTGTCCACTTGGTGAAGTAATCTGTGGCAACCAACAGGAAGCCATGTTTCTTGGACGACACAAGGTGTATCTCTCCAATGAAATCCAAGCCCCATCCTCGAAAAGGCCATTGCTTCACAATAGGATGTAGCATGATAGTCGGGGTTTGTTGGATGTCTCCAAAACTTTGAAAAGATTCACACCCTTTGTAGTACCTGAAACAATCCTCTTGCATAGTTGGCCAATGGAATCTAGCTCGCTTGAGCATCCACCTCATCTTGTGGGCAGATTGATGAGTGTCACAAAGCCCTTCATGCACCTCTCCCATAGCCTCCTTTGCTTGATCTTTATGCAAACACTTCAGTAGGGGTCCATCAATGGTTCGGCGTTATAGTTCATCACTGATCAAGGTATACTTCAAATATTGACGCCAAACCTTCCTATGTTTGCACGTGTTTGGGTCTTTGGTACACTCTATGATCACTGGCCTCCAGTCTTCGGTAGCCAACATGTCTCTTTCGGCTGAATTTCTTGGTTCTTCTCTACTTTCATCATCCTTGAACAATGTCGGCCTTGTTTTTACGTGGAACTTCCCTCTTTTCACCTCATAGCCCAATGCCTGCTATGCCAAGTGGTTTCCCTTCTGGTTGCCTCTCTAGAGATATGTTTGGCACAAAAAGTATTCAAAGCCTTGATGATGTCTAGGCATCATTCTCGGTAATCATTCAAAGTTCCATCATAGCATTGGCTCTCACCACAAACTTGTTGAATGATGAGCTTAGAATCACCAAAGGCTTCGATGTATTTGATTCCCATATCATCCAGATGCTCTAAGCTATTCAACAACATTTCATACTCAGCTTAATTGTTGGTACCCACAAAATTTAGCCGAATAGAGAACTCATACGCCGTGTTTGTGGGTGAAACCAACACATATCCGATTCCTTGGCCTTTATCACAAACCAATCCATCAAAAAAGAGTTCCCACGGACATACCTCAACCATGCATTCCTCCTCGAGTTGCACATTGTGCTCCATGATGAAGTCAGCTACAATCTGTCCTTTCATGCTCCGGAGAGGCTTGAACACCAAGTCATATTCCACTGGAGAGTATGCCGACTTCCCTATTCTATCACTTAGAATCGATTGTTGCAACATATGTTTGACAATGTCGCGTTGACATGTCACAAAACAAGTGCTAGGGTGAATATAGTGCCGAAACTTGGAACAAACATAGTAGAGGGATAAACATAACTTTTCAACAAAGACATACCTGGTCTCGGCATCTAATAGTCTTCTACTTGAGTAGGCAATGGAGTACTCTTTACCTTGGCTTTCTTGAGTTACATGAATCCGATGTCTTGGCTTGAGAAGCTACATAGAGCCTAAAAGGCTGCCTCATCTACGGTGCTCATAAAAATGGTGGCTTGATCAAGTATTCTTTGATTATTTCGAAAGCCTCCTTCTGCTCCGCCCCCAAGTGAACTCTTGCTCGTGTTTGAGCTTCAAGAGAGGCATGAAGGATCCATTCTTACCAGCCAAGTTTGCAATAAACCTTCTCAAGTAGTTTATCTTCCCTAGTAAACTTTGCACATCTTTCTTGCATGTCCGCTCCCCAATCTTCTTGATGGCTTCTACTTTCTTGGGATCAATCTATATTCCATGTTCATGCAGGATGAAACCCAAGAAACGCCCATTCGACACACCAAACGCACACTTGAGAGGATTCATTTTAAAACCATACTTTCTCATCCTCTCAAAGGCTATCTTCAAGTCGGCCATATGCCCTTGGAATCCAGCCGACTTCACCACAAGGTCATTGATGTACACCTTAAGGATATCTCCCAATAGATCATGGAAGATCAAATTCACAACCCTTTGGTATGTTGCACTGGCGTTCTTAAACCCGAAGGTCATCACAATCCACTCAAAAAGTCCCATGAACCCATGGCAACAAAAGGCTGTCTTCGAAGTGTCTTCCTTGGCTATGAAGATCTGATTGTATCCCACATTGCCATCCAAGAAACTGATCATCTTATGCACCGAGGCATTGTTGATCAACACGTCGGCAACGGGCATGGGGTACTCATCCTTGGGTGTAGCCCGATTGAGGTATCGGAAGTCTATGCAAATATTAAGTTTTTCTATGTTTTTCTTCTCTACTGGGACTATGTTTGGGACCCATTTGACATATCTACAAGGCCGAATGAACCTAGCTTGGAGTAGACGATTCACCTCGTCCTTCATCTTGTCGTGTACGACCGGATTGAATCGTCTGAAGGGTTGCTTGTGAGATCTAAAACCTGGCTTGATCGGCAGCTTGTGCTCCACAAGTCTTTGCTGAGCCCTAGCATAACTCATTATTTAGCTGAGATGTAAATTGAGTCATCTCTTTTCTAGCAAAGAAAACCATTGAAGAGAACCTCTTTTCTTTTCCGGTCCACATGGTGCATAACTCATTATTTAGCTGAGGTGTAAATTGTATGGTAATTTCGAAACTGCTGGTAGATATCACCTCTGCTTGAAACTGTGAACTGCACCATCCAATTAAAATACCATCAGAATTTCTGATGGAGAGCGAGAAATGAAACTTATCATACTTCTTAGGAACAATGTTTTCATAATGTCATGATCAATAAGTTCCTTTTTAGTTTCTTGTATACAAAAAATGCTGGAATATGATTCCTGGATTTTATGCTTTATTGTAGGCATTTCAAGGGAGAATCCCTACAATATTGAAGGGTCACTCACAACTTGGTGAACATTTGCCAAACTTTTTGTCTGGAGTTCCTAAGGGCAAAAACGTTCTCCATACTTTTTGTCTCGTGTTTACAAATTCCTAGACCATAGTGCCTGCAAGTTTCATTTTTCAGTTTGCATTGTTGAGTTTGCGTTCATGTGGTCGAGTCTTGTTGCTGGTTTAGTTTTGTGTTTTTGAGTCGTAGCTATCGTTTTCTTCCTTCTTTTTCTTGCTGCTCACCTATTCCACAACGCCTAAACAACAAACTGATCCACCAAGATCATCGGTTTGCCCTAGCTAGCCGCCTTGCGTGAACTCCTGCATCGCCAGCCCTAGAACAGGTGACAAACTGTGCCAGTCCTCCTTGATTCATCACATAACATCTCATCAGTCATCGTTGCTAAATTCCAATTGTTTTTCACATCCTATTGCGAGATCTGTTTCAAAACCGAGTTCGAATCAACATAAAAAAACAGTAACTTGGATAGCCTACCTTAAAATGGCCATAACTTTTGCATACGAACTCAAAATCGGGCGATTTTTTTTAAAATTGATCTACTCAAAATTTCGCAACCGATTTTCCACTACTATGCCGTGTTCGGTGAAATTTGTTTAGCCAAATTCCCCTCAGAAGATAGACTTTCCGGCCTCCGAAGTTTTAGCACAAAATTTAAAGAATATTCCTGATTTTCTATAGGCCACATATTACATCCAATTAAGCTGAAAAGTTGTGTGCTTCCTATTTTCGTGCTCTTGAGTAAATGAAAAATATCAGAAAAATATTAAAAAAAAATAGTGAAGAGAGCACAAATATTAAAGCATTGACAGCACACACTTGAAACAGTTGGCCTATACACTTGTGCTGTACTTGTTGGTTATATCTTCCTGATCTTCTATTTGCCATTCTACTGCCTTGTGTTGTGCTAGGCCTAGAACACTTGTTAACCAGCAACAGTTCCTACATTGAATAATTATTCAACTTTGTTTTGCTGTTAACGATTTTTGCTTATTAGCCACTATATTGTGCCATCCAAGCTCCACTTTTCCTCTTGAGCAGAACAGTTCCCTTTGCAATCACTTCGCGCTTCATTGGTTCTCACCGTCCACCGTTTACCACCTGCTGTGTCGGTAAGAACACTTATAAGAACGTGGTAAGACGCTTGAGAGAGAGAGATTATTTCCTTCCTTCCACTTTTCACATTGCCACTATCCTTTGTAGTTGATAGGGATAACATCTTTTTGTTGTCTTTTATTTACTATTAACAATGGTAGAAGATAAAAAGGATGATGAATGTGTTTAACATGCTGAGTTACGTGACATGATGAGGGAAATAATAGATATGTTCACCAAAACACACACATCAACAGAGGCGTCATTGACGACCTTGAATCGCCAACTTTCTGATCTTGTTGTTCGGATGGATACTCTTGAGGCGCGGCTGCCTCTCGCTAAAGATCGTGAAGACGGTGCTTATAATATGGAAGATCATAAAATTAACCACGACTTCCACTTTATCTACGAGGTATGGGAGGTAATAATCGTTATAACTACAATGATCATCATAACAATTTTAATCGCCCTCTTGATGATCCTTTTGCTAAAGTCAAATTTACTATACCCTCTTTTTCTGGTGCTTATGATGCTGAGGCATATCTTGATTGGGAGATGACAGTAGAGCAGAAATTTAATGCCCACCTTGTTCCCGAACAACATAGAGTTCGTCAAGCAACTAGTGAGTTAAGGATTTTGCTATCATATGGTAGAATGAACTTGTTAAAACTAGAACTGATCCTCCAACATGGGATAGTTTAAAGGAAGCTATGCGTGTGTGACGCCCTCAATTCTGTGGAAAGCCACGGAACCGAGAACTAATGCATATGTGTGCCCAGGATGTTCATCACACATACACATATGTTCCACAAGGAATTCAGATTATATATTACCAAAAATAACAGAGTTTGTTACAATATCTCATGAGTCTTGGACTCATGTTTACATCGGAAATTTTTATTTCTACGCAGCGAAAGTCTTTATTCTAATGCGGAAGCAATTCTAGGCAGCAATGGCTCCATCTCTACTCCATTCCCACAGGCAAGGTTGAGAACAGATTACGCGCCTAATGCTCCACTTGGTCTTCATAGAAATCTTCTCCTGTTGCTGATGATGAAATAATAATGCAAGTTTGAGTACAATGATGTACTCAGCAAGTGCGGGAAAATATGATATGTAGCTCATACAAGGTAGGTATAAATGGTTTATTGCAGAAAGCAAAGTTTATAAAAACCACGATAAAACAACAACTTAACTTTAGGTGAATGTAATCCCAACATATATTAAATTACCAACATACCTCCATCACTTTCCACGTTCCACCCGAACATTAACCAACTTCATTCTTGCTCACGAATACCTCCTCGTATTCGCTACCATCTCACGAATACCTTCTCGTATTCGCTACCATCTCACCTCATAAACAACTTCGTCTCACACCGAGACCAATCTCGTTGCCATGACTCAACAGTCATGCAACCCATCTTATTACCCAGACTCAACAGTCCCGGAAACCAAAACCATAATCAAAACCATAACCAATAACCATAACCAAGAACCATCCCAATAACCATCCCAACTAATCATGTCAGTTGGCCAGGTGCTCGTGACCGTAAGCTCGGCTATCATGATAGTTTTAAGAACTCTGCAGAGTTTGCACCTCTTTACCCACAAGTTTGTGATTTCGTCACCCGTCGGCGACTGCAGAACCTCCATTATACCAGTACACAACCGTCGGTTCATGGCCAAGAGATCACAAAATAGCCTTTACAAATGGGCTACTAGATGTATGGACTCACTAAGGTTTCACCGGCAGGCTAGAATCTCCAATTCTCCCACCCACGGGCCCCCTCTTGTGCCATGCAGTTCCCACGGCAGTCCTCACTCGACTCCCATTCCCCGCGCCTTCCACAGTCCATAACAATCTAGCAACTTATCTAATTACTCAGCTAAGCCGCACCCATACTTGGCCTTGTGGTGGCACTGTTATCCTGACATGTGCATGCATGAACCGGTCCTTAGATCTACGGCAAGTAAATCACCATCTCATGCTACCTCATTCACAAACCCAGGCTTGCCTAGATCTCCCTCCGATCCATGTTCATTAACAACATCAGTTTCTCATTATCATTACGAGTGCAGTTAGCTAGACACATCTATCTCGCTTCCCGATCCCATGGACTCAGCGAAGCATAAAGCAAAAACCATACCCGACTCATAAACGTCCCTGGCGACAAGGATGGTTTAACCAAAGCTAGTAAACTCCTATAAAAGGGTTTCCCATCATGTTTGACTCAGCACTCACCCCTTTTCACAAAACAAAACAGTTTTCCCAAAATATAGGATCAATATGATCAAGGAGCACTTGCCATGTTCTTGCGGTTCTGGTTCCTCTTGGTTCTCGAAACCTCGTTGTTGCAGCTCGTCGTAAACAGCTCCCTGAGCTTGTCCTTCTATACAGGATCGCGCACATAAAAGATTTACAACAATCAATATCATGCACAAATTTTAACTAGATGTGATGATGCATATGCATGCTATCCTATAATCAGCTTTATTAGATCGGTTTGTACATGTTCTTGCATGGCTTTATGATGAACAGGGGTGTTCGGATCAGATGTGGACGTGGTGATGACCTTGTCTTTTAGATCAACCCGATCAACAAGTGATCCGTCCACGAGAAAGCTTCTGTTAGAAAGGAATCGAAGAACAGATGCAAATAAAACACGACGATGTCGTAAGGTGGTATTGGAGACCTACCTTACGTTCTTCTCGGTCTTGGGTCCTTCTTAGATCGTTGAGCTCTCTTCCGGCGATCTTCCTCGCTGAACTCTGTAGATGGCTTACTCGGCGAGTTGGGGCTAGGGCTCTAAGTCGTCGGCTTATGAGTTGGAAAAGAAGTTCGTGGTTTCGGCCAGAGGTTCTAGGTTCTATTTATAATAGAAAAGAGAAGAGTCCTAATCTGATTGGACTTCGAATAAGAGTCCTATTCAAATTGTCGTTGAATCTTAACAACTTATCTTTAGTTGATTTGGTGCGGTAACATTGTGGAATTCTGGTCGGTTTCTTCTCCGTACTGGTATTTCTACAGAATCCAAAAACCGCTCCAGAACTCGTTACCTTCTCGGTGATGAGCTCCGGAAGCTCCACATGTCCATTGGGACCTGGTCCCCCCTTTTTCCGCAGAGACGAGCTCCGGTTGTGCCGCGTGTCAAGCGAGCAAGACCTCCTTCTCCTTCAGAGATGGGTTCCGCGCATGCTACGTGTCAGTGCCGGACCTTCCCTCTCTCAGAGGTGGCTCCGGGTGTGCCACGTGTCCTAACAGTGCCAGACTTCCGTTCTTCTCAGAGACGAGCTCCTTGGTTAACATGTGTCCAATAGAATCGGACCTCTCGGAGGTGAGCTCCGAGATTGACACGTATCCCGCGCGACTGGTCCTCTGATTTCCGCGGTGACTAGCTCCGAAGGTGACATGTTTCATGTGAAAATGCCTTTGCTTCTTCCGCAGAGGCTAGCTCCGGGGGCAACATGTGTCCTGCAGGGTTGGACCTCTCCCCCTTTGCGGAGATGAGCCCCGAGCCTGCCACGTAGCCAGTTTAGCGGCGGACCTCTCCCCACTTCGCAAGGATGAGCCCCGGACATGCCACGTGGCCAACAGACCGCAGAAGTTGTCTTTGGTGCTTTCTGGAAAATGGATTCGGCTCTTATTGACTATCCTTTTGATGGTGTTCCTACTTCTCTTAAAATGTTTTTTTCTTCATAAAACATGAATATATGCTGAAACCAAAATGAGGGTGTCACAAATCTACCCCCCCTTAAATTGAATCTCGCCCTCGAGATTCGTTAGTAGAGAACAGATGGGGAAATTCTGCCTTGATGTCTTCTTGACGTTCCCATGTGGCTTTCAGCTTCGGTGTGATGGCTCCATTGTACCTTGCACCATCGGATCACTTTGTTCCTGGTGACCCTTTTGACACGACCCCACGGTCTTGTCGAGCCAGGATCACGCTGAGGGGTACTGCGTTGCACAGCACCGGATAACACACATCAGAGGTACAAAGTGGAAGCAAAACTTTTATTACATAAAGTGGTTATGAACATTTTTACATCAAAATAGATCCAGTCTACACTCACGGGCGTAGACTACGCATCAAGTTCACGTTCAGCCCGTGAACGTGTCCTTGCTAGCACACACGCACACTAACACGGCGGCGTGCACGACTCCCACTCGACGGGGTTCCCCTCCTGGGGTTCCGTCTCCTCCTCGGGAGTCCCTTCCTCATAGAACTCTGCAAAAGCTTCAAACACAAGCAGTGAGCACGAAGGCTCAGCAAGACTGATCCGTCTCTCCTAAACATGGAACTCCTACATGAGGGGTGATGGGTACATGAGATAAAAACAAGTTGCAAAGGACTCGCCTAATTAGTGGAATCTTACTTTCAAGTTTTAGCAGCAGGTGGTAGAGAACCTTACGCTAAGGCACATGAGAGAGCCGCAATCAAACAAGAAATGCATTTCTCTCATGTACTTTGACCAAAGTTGAAAGGAACTTTAGTTAGCTCTAAACTACAACAAATCATTAGCAATCAAGTCCATCTTTCAATCAGCAACATTTTAACATGCAACTAGCCTGTTCTCTCTACGTCACGGTATAGTGAACAAGTGGTACTCACTGACCGTGAGGGACGGCGATTATAATCGATTTACACCTGCAGGGTTACCCGAACAACCCGTCACGTACGCCCGTACTCGATGTTGCCTACAGCAACCATCACGGACGCCGTAAGCAACCACCTTTCATCCGTTAGCCAAATGTTGAACCGGTCCAACCATCCCGAGCAAGAGGTCTCTGCACGCGCATCTCAGTGCTGCCAGCCGATTTACACCTCGAGCTCTCAACCTACCCTCTGAACGACCAGCTATGCCTCAACACCCAGCTACCCGAGTTACATCGGTTTCCCGGTTCCCATATAGCCGGTAGGTCTTCGGTACTGTTCTAGCTTGTTCAACAGGCCCGCACACGGCTCGGCCCTCAATCGACACAAACGGAGCTATAGCACACAGGCCCCAAAGTCCTGCTGCCCTTACTATCCTCTCGGTCTCATCTTTCTTGCCATGTGTATCATGTGCTATCTCTACCCGAGTCGAGTGCCTCTAGCCTATGCTCGCGAGTAGTTCCAACTACTCGACTTGTACCGAATCCAACCCTAACTTAGCTTTGCAGTAGCTAACGGGGTTTGCAATCCTAAACCCAACCCATGGTTTTCTTGGCTATGCAATTGGGTTTTCAAACAAGACTCTAATCCAAGGAAATAAGTGATACTCAAAGAAAATGCTCAAAACAATAAAAATTTGTAAATAAGTTAATGCAAACCGGAGCTTGCCTTGCTGCTCTTGGTCGTAGGCTAGCTACTCCTCCGGAGTAATAAAGTCTAGGACTTCGGGTTCCTCCTCGACCTTAGCGACTACATGATATAAGAAGTACATGTATTAATTTAATGCATTTGATTGCAATTTAAACTTGTGAAGTTTATAAGTTTCACTAGACAGATCCAACGACTGTGAAACTTTTACTGTGGCTTGGTTACAACCTAAACAGAGACTTGGTCAAGTTTTAGTTGCAGCAAAGCTCATTTGAGCCCTCCACAATTAATTATGTCCTTGACCTTAATTGGAACTCTTAGGGTGTTCTAGGGATTTTCATGGAACAAGCCATGACTTTCTGAAAACTAGAGTTTCAGAGGGTTCTAATGGAGTTGGTCTCACTTAATTTGAATGTTACTAGCTAAAGATATGAGCTAAGCAATTTCAGAGGAAATTCTGAAAATGTTTCTGAACATTTTCTATTTTCTCTGGAACAGTTTCACTAATCACACCATTAGGTGGACCAAATGAGCCCAAATGGATCTGAAATTTTTATGGTAGTCCAGGGATATTTTGGTGAACATTCCAGCAAAATTTCAGAATTTTCCTCCAAGGGATTCTCCAGTTAAAATTCCAAATATTTTAAATTTTGAGGAATTAATTCTGGAGAATTAAGGGTTTTCGTGAAGTGAAACTTGATTTGCTGGAAATTACTCAGAGAGCTGAATCCAACAAAATTTGGTTCACTCGATTTGGAGCTTTCTAGCCAAAGTTATGAGGATTTGAAGTTTGAACGAAATCTGAAAATCGGGGAAAAGTTTAAACTTGCGGGTGGGCCACAAGGACACGTGTTACGCACTGAGGCGTCGGCACACCGGGGTCTATGGGGTTCCTGCATGCCAGCACAAAGGATCCCAGCCGCACCCGATTCCGATTTGAATTTTTAAGTCGCTGACGGTCGGGCCCCGCGTCTTCTTCTTCCTCCCGACGTTCCCTCGCGCCCGCGCCGCCTCCCCTCGCCGGAGCAGACCCGCAGCTCGCCGGTTTGCCGCTGCCGGCTATCGCACGGTCTGAAACTCGCCGCCAAGGGGTTATCGACGTCAAGGAACACGTCTGTGGGGTCAGTCTCGGCTGGCGGTGACCGGAAATAACCCGGCGACGTGCGGCGGCCTCGGTTGAGGTTCGGCGCCGTCGGCCATTGGTTCTAACCCGCCAAGACCTCGAACAATCGGTTCTACAGCGTCAGTACACCTCTAGGAAGCTCGACAAGGTTCAAAAGTGTTCAAAGATGGTGGCAAGTTGGTCGGCACCGTGTGACCGATCGTGCCCGCCATGAACGTCCTCGATCAAGCTCAAAATTCGTCACTCCTAGTCAGTTTCATACCACGGATGCAGAAAGGAAATTGATCGCCGGCTAGTCCAGCGCCTATGTGCAAGATTTGATAACTTAAGAAGGATCATAGAGCGGAAATTCGAAGAATCCGTCTCGGAAGTTCGGTTTAAGACCGCCGGAGCAAAATCTGGAAATTCGTAGCGGATTCTTCACGGTTTGCTTCAAGACTTGGAGGAGAACAACACGGTGGTCGCGCGCTCCTGTTGCCACTCTTGCTGGACCGTGAAAGCCTATGTGGAACGCTGTCCACGTGAGACCGATTGTCGTTCTTCAGCTCAGTCACGGCGGTCGTCGTTGTTCACGGAAACGGGAGCCGAAACCCGGTGGTTCAGGCGTTGGGGGGGTGGTGCTTGAGCTCAGCGTGCTGCCTAGCAACTCGGAGGAACGAGGGTGTGATTGTTTTCTTCGTTTCCCGATCGACCGAGCGCTCGGAGGAAGAAAAATGGCGCTGCTCGATGTCGCCCGCGAGGAGATAAAGGCAACCGGTCTTCGCTCGGGCTGAGGCGGTGACGGTCGCGTGGGGGCGCGAGCAGGCCGCCCTGGGCGCCAGCGCGCGAATGGGGAAGCAGCTGGTGGCGCCGGTTCCTTCTCGGTGGCACAGCTGGCAGCTGCTCGGTGGAATTTCCCATCGAGGCTGTGACTTTGTGTGCAAGTCTTCCCTCTTATCTCTATGACATGTGGGTCCCACCCTCAATTTTAACCTCTGAAATTAACTCCTTATCATTGTTTTAAACAGTAATCCCCACAAAGCCCCTGGTGATTTGAATTATTAACCTTTGAGCCATTTGAATTGACTAGAATTCAAATTGGGTTTGGTTTGGATAAATTTCAGCACATGTTCAGTTTGAAATTCAAATAAAGTTTGAATTTGCCCTACTTAGCTCATGTCAAGATCAACTCCAAATGGAGTGAAAATTGGTGTGTGAGCTCACAAAAATGTGCTGAGTAAGAATATGCCTCCCACTTTTGAATTCATGGGATAAAAACAGTTTGAATTTGAATGTAGCTTCAAACTGCCCTCTTTCTAGCTATGCCCAAAATGACCTCAAAAGGTTTTGAATTTGGGTGAAACTTGGCATGGACATTTCTAGCAATGTGTAGGAGTTTTTCATAAGCCCAGCCCCTATATATTACATGTGGGAAATACCACTTTTGCAATATGTGAGTTTATTCTTTCATGAGCATGTTGATGGTGGTTACTTGCTCTTCAAATGTGTTCGTCAACTTTCTTCAAATGAGGTGTGTGTGTGGTGATGAACACTTCAAACATGTGTCAAAAACTGAGGCCCTTACATTCCTCCCCCCTTAAAAGAATCTCGTCCCAAGATTATAAGGTGAAAATGAGAGAGAGGACGGTAGAAAATTACCGGATGTGCGACGTGAAAAAGTCGGGGTAGTTAGCGCGAAGAAATCCTTCGCTCTCCCATGTTGCTTCGTCCACGGAGTGATTACTCCATAGAACCTTGTAGAACCACAACGTACGGTTGCGTGTGGTTCGGGCCTTTTCGTCAATGATCTGAACCGGTTCCTCCCGATAGGTGAGATCCGGTTGCAGTTCTTAAATGTCCTCCAGCTGAATGGTAGTAGATAGCTTGAGACACTTCCTCAGCTAGGAAATGTGAAAGACGTCGTGCACACCGGAAAGTGCTTCTGGTAATTTCAGCCGGTATGCCACTGATCCACATCTTTCGATAATCTGGAATGGACCGATGAATCGGGGTGCCAACTTTCCTCTCGCCCCAAATCTGTTTACGCCCTTCATTGGAGACACACATAGATATACGTGATCCCCGACTTCTAATTGTAATGGGTGTCTCCTCCGGTCCGCATACTGTTTTTGATGGGATTGGGCGGCTTTTAGGTTCGCTTGAATCAGTCGAACTTTTTCTTCCGCGTTGTTGACAAGGTCGATCCCGAAGGTAACCCTTTCACCAGACTCACACCAGTTCAATGGTGTGTGGCATTTTCTTCCGTATAGCGCCTCGTAGGGCGCCATCTTTATGCTGGCTTGGTACACATTGTTGTACGAGAACTCGGCTAACGGCAAGTGATCATCCCGATTCTTTCCGTGGTTGATAGTGCAAGCTCGTAGCATGTCTTCTAAGATCTGATTTACCCGCTCGGTTTGCCCATCCGTCTGCGGGTGGTAGGCTGAACTACGGATCAGCTTCGTCCCCAAGGCAGCGTGCAGCTGCTCCAAAAAACGGGACACAAATAAAGTGCCCCGGTCCGATATGATGGTACAGGGTACGCGGTACAAGCATAGGATCCGTGAGATGTACAGTTCAAAGTAATTCTTGGCATTGTAGTTGGTGTTGACCGGGATGAAATGGGCAACTTTGGTGAGCCGGTCGACAATCACCCACACAGAATCATGTTTCTGAAAGGTGGTGGGTAAACCGACGATGAAGTCCATGCTCACATCCTCCCATTTCCAGGCAGGAACGCCCAGTGGTTGCAGCAGTCCCGGTTTCCACATATGGTCTGCCTTCACCCTTCGACATGTATCACACTCGGACACGTACTTTGCGATCTACTGCTTCATCCGTGTCCACCAAAACTTGCTTCTGAGTTCTTGATACATTTTGTTGCTGCCGGGGTGAATAGAAAATTTTGATAAGTGAGCCTCATCAAAAATTTTCTTCCGTAACTCCGGGTTACGGGGTACGATGATCCGGTCCTTGAACCATAGGACGCCGTCTCTGTCCTTCTGGAAACATTTCAACTCCCCACTGTCTACACGTCTCCGCAAATGCGACATGCCCTTGTCATGTTTCTGAGCTGCCGCTATCTCTTCACGGATGGTGGGGATCAAAGCTAGGTTGTAGAGATCTCCATGTGGAATCACATGCAGTGGTGGTTCACCCTCTTCCAACGGTGTGATGGTCAGGTTGTTGACGTGTGACTTGCGACTCAGCGCATCTGCCACTACGTTTGCCTTGCCTGGGTGATAATGGATATCTATTTCGTAATCCTTTATCAGTTCCAACAATCTTCGCTGCCTCATGTTCAGCTCCTTCTTAGTGAATATGTACTTGAGGCTCTTGTGGTCGGTATATAAATGTACAAGGTTACCGAGCAGGTAGTGCCTCCACATTTCCAGTGCTAGTACCACGACAGCGAGCTCCGAATCTTGAGTTAGATAATTTTGCTCATGGTTTCTAAGCTGCTGTGATCCATACACGACCACTCTTCGGTCTTGCATCAGCACACATCCGAGCCCAATGCCGGATGCATCGCAGTACACATCGAACGGTTTTGTTGTGTCTGGCTGCACCAAAACCGGTGCTGATGTTAGGTGCTTCACTAATGCCTTGAATGCTGCTTCACATGTTGGACTCCAAACATATTTGGTAGCCTTCTTCAGGAGCTCTGTCATCGGCTTGGCAATCTTCCAGAAGTTCGTCATGAAACTCCGATAGTATCCCGCGAGTCCGAGGAAACTCCATACCTCGTGAACAGTCCACGGGGATTTCCAATTCAGCACTTGCGTGATCTTGCTCGGGTCTACAGCGATACCCTCCGCTGAGATGATATGCCCGAGAAAAGGCACTTGCGATATCCAGAACTCGCATTTGCTGAATTTCGCGTATAGCTTGTGATCCCGCAGCCGTTGCAATACTATACGCAGATGCTTCTTGTGATCTTCCTCCGACTTGGAATATACCAGGATGTCGTCGATGAAGACCACGACAAACTTGTCTAGCTCCGGCATGAATACCGAGTTCATCAGGTACATGAAGTGAGCTGGAGCATTGGTGAGGCTGAAGGACATGACCAGGTACTCATAAAGTCCGTACCTCGTCGAGAAAGCCGTCTTCGGAATATCCTCCGCCCCTATCTTAATCTGATGGTACCCGGATCTTAAGTCCATCTTGGAAAAGATCTTTGCTTCGACCAACTGATCAAACAACATGTCGATCCGTGGCAACGGGTACTTGTTCTTGATGGTTACGGCATTTAATGGACGATAGTCCACGCAAAGCCGCAACGTCTCATCCTTCTTCTTCACGAATAATGCCGAACAGCCCCATGGAGAGGAGCTCGGCCTAATAAAACCCTTCTCCAGGAGGTCCGTGAGCCGAATCTTCAGTTCAGCCAACTCCTTGGGCGCCATCTTGTACGACCTTCGGGATATTGACATGGTTCCCGGTCAAGTTCAATCTTGAACTCCACCTCTCTATCGGGCGGCATCCCTGGCAAATCGTCCGGGAATACGTTAGGGAACTCTCGGACCACTGGAATATCTTCCAATCTGATGGTGGTGGATTGATACACACTTGGAAGTTTTATTTCTGTACTGTCCAGAAATAAGGAGTGAGATTTGTGCACTTCTGAGTTTAAGTGCACAACTCGGAGGACGGTGTCTAAAACAGCGCCGTGGCGGGTTAACCACGACATCCCTAAGATGACATCGACCTTTTGTCCCTCTAAGATTATGAGAGACGTAGGGTAAACTCTACCCTCTAAGCACAATGGCGCTTTTGGGTCCATCATGCTTGCTGAAATTTTCCCACCCGGTGAACAGATCACATAAGGACTATCGGTGGGTAGTATTTGCAAGCTATATTTATCAATGAAAGCTTGGCTAAAGAAGCTATGCGTGACGCCTGAATAAAATAATACTATGGCGGGATGCTGGTGGAGTTGGAACATGTAAAATCCCCAAAAGTGGTAGCAAGAAAATTCTGCTCATGTGCACTTATGAAAAATGAGGAGAATTAAAACTTTGAATTATAATGGGGTAAGTTCAAAGTGAGGGTTTAGACTTCCCAAAACTTCCAAACATGGGGATCTAAATGCACAGCTTGGATCTTCATAGTCCAAATATTCACCCTTCCAAATTTCAGCTCATTTGGAGGAGTTTCAATATTTGTTTGGGATTAAAAGGAAGAGCCCTCTAATCTGAATTTCGAATTCAGTTTCAAATTCCAATTCCCTCAATTTGAAAATTGGGTTTCACAAATGTGTTCTCCACCTTTGAATGAACAGCCATGCCAAAAATTGGAAATTTTGGAACTGGTTTGCTATATTTTTGAGGCAATACAAAGTGGAGAATTCAAACTCATTTTCAAATTCAAATGATCAAACCACATTCAAATTCTACACCAGAATTCAAACTATTTGAATTCTGCAAATTCAAACTTAACTTTGGGATGAAGTAAAGTCTTTAATGTTGAGTTGCTGGGGTAAAAATATCAGTGGTAACTGGATAACAATTTGAGGTGGTGGGACCCACATGTCAGCCACACAGTTTCCTTTTTTCTCCTCTGTGTTTCACCTGGGCTGTTCACCGTGCGCCACCAAGCTGCGCTGCTTCCACCGAGCAGCTTGCAGAGGCTTGCTCCCGAAGGAAACTCGTACATGGGTGATAAAACAGCAGCGCAGTCTCCTTTCTCTTCTCTGCCTTCAACCGGAGCCTCCTCAGCCCCTGCTCTCGAGCGTCCAGCGAAGGAAACACACGAGCTCCCTCTGTGCTCGTGCTTCAGCACCCTCCAGCCACCCCCAGCACCTGTTGATCGTCCCAGGAGCTGCGCCGGCGCCTCCTCAACGTGTTCCACCGCTCCTCAGCTCATCCCCGAGCTCCCCTCGCAGTGCCCGAGCCGTTCTTCACCGGGAGAACACAGAGCACGTCGCCCCTCACTGCTCCTCACGTTCCGGCTGCTCCAACGCCTCTCCTGCACGTCCAGCACCTCCCTAAGGTGCGCCAAGGTGTGTAGATCATGCTACCACAGTCCCCTTGCCCTTCCCCATCACTGTCTCGCCGGAATTTAGGTTTTGGCGCCGGTACACGTGAAGAACCGACCCACACCAAAACTGGAAATTCGTCCAACGTGGTTGATCATCGGTTCTACAATTCAAGCCACAGAAACTAGTGACCCTAGCGCCCTCCCACGCCAAAGCACACATCAAACCATCCACCACAGGCCCCGGGCGACGAGAAATCGCCGGCGGCGGCAAAAACGGGTCGGTCCTCCGGTGAACCCTATGTTCCGGCCATTTGCTGCAAGTTTTAGCCTGCGTTCCATGTTCCCCGATCATTGGTGATGATTTAGGGCAAGGTAGCTTGCCGGGAGAAGCTTCGGACACGTCAGAACGCGTTGATGCCGAGCTCCCGAGCCGCCTCACCGGTGTCGGTCTGTTTTCGGCCATTTTCATGCGTGTAAACCTTGCCCGGCAGCTGCGCCATGTTCTCAGGAGCATGTAGGGCGAAACCGGAGCTAATTTGGTGGAGAAATGAGGGAGAACGAGCCATGCCACGATTTGAACTGGTGTGCACGCGCGCCTCTGGCGGGAGGTTGAAGAAGGATCTGACCAGTGGGCCCCCCTGTTAAGTCTCTGTGTAGATTTTAAACAGAGAGCCATCACAGTTTGAAAAATTCATAACTTGGTGTAGACAACTCCAAAAAGGGTGAGACAAATTTTGTCTGAATCCTTAGGAGGATTACTTTACAGAGGAACAAATTTCATGCTATGAAAATGCCCAGGAATTTCTGTAGAATTGTTTTTAGTAAATCCTTTAGGGATTTATTACAGGAGCAATTCTTTATGAAATATTCCCAAATTTGGGCAGCTAGTCCTTTTCATAGTTCCTGACCTCCAGTAAAAATGTTAGGATTTTTGGAGCTTATTTAGAGGGCTTAATCAGTAGGTTATCTCAGGATTAAATAAATTATCTAAAAATCATAGAATTGATTTCCAGAAAATTGGTTCAAACTTCATAGCTCCATAACTTTCTGTAGGGATGTCCAAAATTTGTGAAACAAATTTTGTTGGATTTCTCTCAGTCAGTACTCTGCAGAAATGCAAAGAAATTGATCTGAAGATCTCTGGATATTTCTCCAAGATTCATCAAAGTTAAATCTTTGGGAATTTAGTCCAGAATATCTCTGTTATGGAATTTCTTCAAATTTGGCCAGGAAGTTCCTCATGACATTACTGATCTCCAGTAAAAATTTGAGCTTCATTGGAGTTCATTTGCTAGGTCAAATTACCTTCCCAAATTTAGCCTTTATTTGGAAATTCAAATTTAAACAGAAATTGTTCAGCACTCCTGTCCAAACTTCAAAAATTCATATCTCTCTGATGGTAGCTCCAAAAATTGTGAAACAAATTTTGTTAGAACCATGGAGACTTACCCTAATCAGATCTTCCATTTCTAGCTATATCAAAGCTCCTGATTTGGGCTCGAAATTCAGATAAGCATTGTAATTGTAGGAATTTTAAAGACTACATTATGCAATGACATGTCTCCAAATTTGGCTCAAATCATCCTTAGAGAGTCTAGTATCCACTGTAAAATTCCCAAAGCCAATTAAGGATTTTAAATAGCAGTAGCTATGAGTAGAAGTCCAACTCTTATAAATCCTTAATACTTATACATGTATTTTATTACATTTCATAATAGTGACCGAAGTTGAGGATACGCCGGAGCTGTTGGACGTCCTCCCACCAGAAGCTGACTTTCCGTTTAACTCGCAACCAGGCAAGCCCCGGTTTGCACTTAAGTACCTTTTATAAAGCTTTTTATTTGTATCATTTATGTCTAGGGTGAATGTTTGCATTAGAGTTAGGGTGATTGAAACCCCACTTGCATAGCCTCTTTAAATCCTATAAATGGTTGGGTAGTTTACAAACCGATGAGTAGAGAATGCCATGCTAATGTATAGGATCTCGGTAGAAGTCGAGTGGTTGGAAGCTATTCGCGAGATAGTACTTATCACACGGCAAGAAAAGAGGTAGATAATGGCTTGAGTTATAAAAATGAGACCCAGCAGGGGGGATAGGAAGCAGTGAGCAGAGGTCTCACGTGCGTAGCCCTGTTGGTGTCGGTTGAGGACCGTCCGTGTGCGGCCCTGCTGGACAAGTATCGAACAGTACCGGATGCATACTGGCATATGGGAACCAGGAAACCGATGTAATTGGTTAACCTGGGTGTCGAGGCTTACCCAACCGTAAATAGGAGTGGGTTGAGGGTAGCAAGGTGTAAATCTGCCGGTGGGCACAGTCACGCTCCACGCGGGGACCTCCTACCCGTTACGGATGGACCGGTTCGGCATTTGGGTTGCCTTTGAAAGGTCGTTGCATACAACAGAGTAGGAAGGGGTGTGGAATCACGCTTCTGAAAGTGGGTGTATGTGACGTGTTATCCGGGTGTGTCTTGATTGCAATCACCGTCCCTCGCGGTTATTTGAGTACCCGCTTGTTCACTGCGCTGTGACGTAGTAAGAAGTGAAATAAGCCAACTGAAAATGCTGTATTGATCTTAATGTCTTGAATACCTTGATTGTTGTAGATATAGAGCTAATTAAGTTTATATTCCACTTTGGGCATCTCCACATCGGGGGAAAGCGTTTCTTGTTTGATTGTGGACTTCCAATGTGAGAGCTGTCTAAGGCACATGAACCTGCTGCTATAAAACTGAAAGTAAGGATCAACTTATAGGCGTGTCTTTATTGCAAATTCCTTGTCCCATCTTACATATCCTTGCACGTAGAGTTCCATGCCTAGGGTTGACGGTTAAGACTTGCTGAGCCTTCGTGCTCACGGTTGCAATATTTGAGCTGTGTGCAGGTGAGAGTTATGAGGAAGGTTCCGAGGACGAGGCGATGCCCCCGTCGGGGTACACGGCCGAGCTGGAGCCCTGCACGCCGCCGTGATTCTCCGGTTCCATGCTGCTAGTGTGTAGCGTCCCCGGGCTGGATGGCTGCACTTTTGCATAGTTAGGATGAGAGACCTTATATGTATATTACTTCCGCTGTATGAATAGGTTTTGTAAAAAGACTTCCGCTGTTTTATATCAAATAAAAGTTTGTATGTTATCCTTTATTATTTTTGTGTGTGCTGTTGGGTGCCGCATCGCACGGCACCACCCTATGCGATTCCTAGAGTAGGTGAACCACGGGGTGGTCCCCACAGCTGTGGTATCAGAGCCGCATTGGGAATAGCACGCTCGAAAAGAGCTATTTTGAGAACATAGAAGTAGTCGAGTGAGGATTAGTCTTTAAGCCCGCATAAGGTCTATGATAGTAGTAGTTACTATGGTGGAAAAGCTAACTTATGTGTTATACATTCTGTAACGACGCTCTGACGTCAGGTAAGAGGTAAGGTACGCCACCGCAGGCGGATCAATTGCGGTAACTCCCCATACGAGCAATAGTATGGAAGGATATACCGTGGCTTGGCACGGTAGTGAATATGAGTCTCTGAACCTCTTTATGATTCTGAGAGCATATGAAAACGCTGATCTCTAGCGTGCTTTAGGCTAAAGTGAGAATACCCCATCGTGTGGTAAGCAACACGATAGTATGCAACTCTTGAACGTTCAATGTTCAAAGGGCCATACGCAGCGCTCGCCATCGGCGGTGCCTCAACGGTCATGCGGCAGTAGGTGGTATCCGTTGGGTTGATAAAATTCCCAACCGTGACGACCCGTTCGCGCTCTACTCGGGTTCCCCGTCGTGTGGTGTGAAAACACGACCATGTACCTTGAGACGTGGCTTGACTCAAGGACGATCCGTATGGCAATGATACGGACCGTATGTTTTTACTATGATATGGAACTGCATGCAATGTTAAAACCTTTGTGTGCATCATTATTGTGTGTTCTTCTGCAGGTACATTAACCACGTTAGTGCATGACGTGTAGAAACCGTTTGTGAGTGACGACTTAAGTTCCACCATTTGATACGTATATGCCGGAATACCGGTTTAGGATTTTTCTTTGGTGAGGAAACGTAGTACTGATTGCATAAAAGTTTATTTTCTAAGAAAAGTGTCAAAATGAAGTTTAGGATTTCATTTAGAGGTTAGTAAACTCCTATATTGAACTAAGAGTCAATTGGGAGTATAGGTTCAATCTCAAAAGCTTAGGAATAATCTCCCCTGTTTTCGGCAGAAATTTTGCTGAACTTCAACAGGGCATAACTTCAGATTGGTTGAACCAATGGAGGTGTGCGATACCATTCTGGAAAGGTTTTGAAGTCCTCTACAATTTTTCTGTAGAGTTCCAGAACAAAATCTCCCTCCAAAGGGATGAAAATCTCAGATGAGTAGGTACTGTCCAAAAACAGGGCAGACCAAATGCTCTCTGGAATTTTCTGTATTTCAACCAAAACACTTAGTTTCACCGTTTGACGTCCAGTGGCTGTTGTAACACAGCGAGTTGGAGTCGAAGGGTTTATGCATTTGACATATCACTTCGAGTTAGTACATGTTTGGGTCCAATACAATAGCGAGGAAGTACGCATGCTAACACACTTAACATCCCGTGGAAGACTTGCAGTTGATGCTTAGCCACATAGGATGCACTTATGAAACTGTGGGTTGCAACAGAATAAAATAATATGATGATTGCTTGATCATTGAGAGTGAACATACCCGCCATCACATTTTCTTCCTCCGGGGCATCCTCATTGTCGAGGTTGCGAACGCCCCCGGTTCGCTGACCAACCTTCTTGACCGGAGGTCGGCCTCATGCACCGCCCTGATATTGGGTTTGCCCGCTGCTGTGCTGCACCTGAGGACAGTCCTTCGAGAAGTGGCCCGCCTGGCCACACATGTAGCATGTGTAACGAGGCGGTCCTCCGCTGATCAGCGGACAGAAACCCGGGGCGCGTTGTGGCGGTGGAAACACCCGGGGTACCATCTGCTGCTGCTGTTGCGGTCGCGGTGGTGGCATCAGCGGTCAGAATGGGGGTGCCTGAAATGAATGATCCCCAAACTGCTGAGGTCGCGCCGGTGGATGCCACTGCTGACCGGATGGTGTCCGATACACCATGCGGTATTTTTGAGGAGCTCCACCCCCGCTGCTTGGTGGAGTGCTTCGCTTTCACTGCTCAGCCGCCAATTCCCGCTGAGCATATTCCTGCATGATTGGGGCATTGACGAGGTCGTTGAAAGTGCCGTGATTGTATTGTACGAGATGTGTCTTCATCTCGGGATTTAACCCCCGATATAACTGTTCCCGCTTCTTCTCCTCGGTGGAGACATAATCCGACGCATACTGCGCCAGATGGTTGAAGGCACGGGAGTAGTCGTGGGCACTCCTGCCCTGCTTCAGCTCCAAGAATTCTTGGAACTTCCTCTTCATTATCCCGGGAGGGATATGATAGGCGCGGAACACTTCCCGGAATTCTTCCCACTCCATGGCGTGGCCAGCCGGTAGTGAGGCGACATAGTTCGCCCACCACGCACCAGCGGCACCGTGAAGCTGCTGAGCCACGAAGAGTCTTCTGCCGCTCCGTGCACTGGAGCAGTCCGAACTTGGACTCGATCATCCTCAGCCAGTTCTCTGCCTCCAGTGGTTCTGCCACTTCGGTGAACACCGGAGGATGCGTATTCATGAAATCCGAGTATGTCGTAATGTGGGGCTCACGAGGCCCCCTCTCTTGACACCCCCTCCTGGGACGTATTCTGCACGATCGTGCGGAGTATATCGGTCTGCTCCTCACGATTGCCCACCAGTGCCACGATCACATCCGCTAGTGTAAGCGGAGGCGGCGGTGGTGGTTGTTGCTGCGGGGGTACTGTCGTAGGCAGGTGGCTGAGAGTCATTACCCCCCTGCTGGCTAGAGCCACCGACCTCATGTGTGGCCCGTGTACGAACCATCTGCAACCATACGACAATAAAATCAGTCCCACAACATACTTCATGGAATTTAATAAAATAGGCATAAAGACATAATGACAATAAACGTGCGATACATCTCGTAATAGATAATGTAATAACTTTGCACATGCTACACCATTCCCAGACCAAATACAAACTAGTTAAATCCAACTTGATGGACTTCCTCTTTGGAAGTCCATCTCAACTAGATTTGGTCACTACGAGTCGTTAATATCGCTTTGTCATCACGTATACTACCCTTTTATCTTCAATGCGACACAAACATGGTCTCTAGCAAAAGAAATTTGAGTCAGAAATATACTCAAACCTTTCACTAGTTGAATATAACAACTCATGAGTATGTGCTATCCCATTGGAAGTAACCAAACCCCCTTAGGGTACAATAATCTCTCAAATGAGTTTAACTGTCCATCCCTCTGCCCAGAATGATCAGTTTCTACATATCCCAGATTTTGATCTGGTTCTGGCCATTTTCATGACTCAAGCTGAATGCCAAAGTTAAAGTTAACTTCAGTAACTTTCCAACTCGTATTTATTTGCCCACAGATCAGCTCTCGTTAAAAAGTTATAATAATTCAAAGTCAACATAATTTCTGGAAGAATTTCAACAGCACCTCCTTTGGAAGTTGCTGTTTTCAACTCAAAATTCCACCGAATTCCTTGCTGAAATTGCAGGAACTTTAAATTACAAAGATGTGACATATTTCCTACCCTTTCCAAAAATGTATCATATGAAAATTTTAGATTTTTCTACAGGAAGTTATGCTTGAAAAACAGAACAATCCAGAGAGTTTTTGAACCTGTCCTGGTTCTGGACAGTTTATATTCCTCTGGGATTTAAACCATTTTAAGGTGTGATTCTGCTCTGGAAGTCTAAAACATAGTTGTATAGAACTTAAACACCTTTGCAGAACTGTAACAAAATGGTTCCATATGTTCTTATCGTCTTTTCGTGCATGGTGTTGGGTGTCGCATCGCATGACACCGCCCACTGCGATTCCCGGGCCTCACAAGTGGAGACCCCGTCGTGTGGTCAGTAACGCGATAGTGTTCTTCTGGAAATAGCCTAGGAGGACATACGCAGAGCTTGCCATCGGCGTGCCCTGCAGGGCAGTAGGTGGTATCTGTTGGGTTGATAAAATTCCCAACCGTGATGACCCGTTCACGCTCTACTCGGGTTCCCCGTCGTGTGGTGTGAAAACACGATCACGTACCTTGAGACGTGGCTTAACTCAAGGACGACCGTATGGCAATGATACGGGCTTATGTATTTATTTAAATATGGACCTGCCTGAAATGACAACAACCTTTGAGTGCCCCACTATTGAGTGTTCTTCTGCAGGTACTAACCACATATGTATACCGTGTAGTATACGAGTGCGAGAGACCGTTTAGTGCCACAATTGAGATCTATATGCCGGAATAATACGGTTAGGATTTTCCTTTTGTGAGAAACGTAGTACCAACATGTAATAGGAATTTGCATTAAAGATAATGGCAACAAGGAACTAAAATAACCAAGTTTAAATATTTAGGACCCTGGTTCGGTAGAAAAATTCAACAGTTGGTTAGTTTAGCTCAAAGGGATTGAAAAACAGAGTGCTCTGTTTTGGGCAGCAAGTTGCTGAACGTTAACAGAGTATAATTCACAGGTTACTTAGCCAATGGGGGTGTGGATTTATCTCTAAAATTCTTCTAGAAGCTTTATCTCTAAAATTCTTCTAGAAGATTTATCTCTAACATGCGGCCACGTTTTTATCACATTTCTATTCTCTTTTTATGTGATCTCTACATGATAATGGATGCAATGCATGATGATGGAAATGAGGGTGTTACAAACCTACCCCGCTTCACATGAATCTCGTCCCCGAGATTTGATAGAGTGGAGAGAAGATGTGAAAATTCTGTCTTGAGGTCTTCTTCATGCTCCCATGTAGCTTCGGCTTCCGTGTGATGGCTCCGTTGCACCTTGCACCATAGGGTTACCTTGTTCCTCCTGACTGTTTCCTTTATGTCTAAAATTTTGATGGGGTGTTCCGCATAGGTCAAATTCTCCTGAAGTTCTAGCTCATCCATCGGTACTTGTTCTTCCGGCACTCTTAGACACTTTTTGAGTTGGGATACGTGAAATACGTCGTGCACGTCAGAGAGGTGCGTTGGCAGTTCTAGTTGATAGGCTATCTCTCTTCGCTTGCCCAAAATCTTGAATGGTCCTATGTAGCGAGGTGGTAACTTGCCTTTGACGTTGAACCGTTGTTGGCCTCGGATAGGCGACACCTTAAGATACACGAAGTCTCTAACTTCGAAGGTCAAACTCCTTCGCCTATTGTCCGCATAGCCCTTTTGAAGTGACTGAGCGTCCTGCAAGTTTTCACGTATCATTTGGATACTTGGCTTTCTCCGGTCTCATTCCAGAACAGCGGTGTTCTACACCGTCTGCCGTATAGTGCCTCGAAAGGTGACATTTTCAAGCTGACTTTATTCGGCAAGCTTTTGTCCCAACTACGCCCATGTTTCAAGGCGCAAGCTCTCAGCATGTCTTCCAAAATCTGATTTGTCCTCTCAGTTTGCCCATCAGTTTATGGGTGATATGCGAAGATAAAATTCAACCATGTACCCGTGGCTTCATGCAGCTTCTTCCAGAACTTAGAGGTAAATTGAGAACCTCGATCTGAAACTATCCTCTTCAGAACTCCATGGCGACACATGATTTGCTCTATACACAGCTCGGCTAATTGTGCCAGGGTGTACTTAGTCCTAACAGGAATAAAATGGCTGATTCCGTCAATTGGTTCACGATAACCCAAATAGAGTCGTAGCCCGACTGAGTACGTGGCAACCCGACTATGAAATCCATACCGATATATTCCCACTTCCCCTCGGGTACTTTCAATGGCTGCAACAATCCAGCAGGTCTTTGATGTTCGGCCTTCACTCGTTGCCACGTATAGCATAAGGCAACATATTCAGCATTATCCCTTTTCATGCCATCCCACCAATAGAAAGTTTTCAGGTCCTTGTACATCTTTGTACAGCCAGGTTGTATGGAATAAGGCGAGTCATGTGCCTCCTTTAGTATCGTGTTGAGGATGTGCTTCACGTTAGGCACAGACATCCTTTTCTCTAACAAAAGTGTGCCATTCTTGTCTTCCTTGAAATCCTTCTCAATCGCTTGTCGGATTCTTTCCTTGATTTCATTTATCTCCTTATCCGTTGCTTGACCATCTCGTATCTCTTGTTCTAGTGTTGATTTCAATTCTATCATCTCCATCTCATTCAATAACCAGAGATGTAATCATTCGAACTCCTTACGCAGCTCGGGTGGCAGCTCCCGAACTGTGAGTTGGTGACATGCTCCCTTTCGGTTCAATGCATCAGCTACTACATTGGCCTTTCCGGGGTGATAGTTGATTCCAACATTATAATTCTTTGTGAGTTCCAACCATCGACATTGCCTCAAATTCAGATCCGTTTGCGTGAATATAAACTTGAGGCTTTTGTGATCCGTGTAGATCTCACATCGGTGACCGAGGATATAATGCCTCCAAATCTTCAAGGCATGTACCACGGCTGCAAGTTCTACATCGTGTGTAGGGTAGTTCAGCTCGTGTTTCTTTAGTTGTCTCGATGCATAGCCTACCACTTGGCCTCCTTGCATAAGCACACATCCGAGCCCTTGTCTTGATGCATCACAATATATATCGAAGCTCTTGCTTACGTCTGGCAATACTAAAACAGGTGTTGTTGTCAATCTCTTCTTTAACTCCTCAAAGCTGTCTTGACACGCTTGTGTCTACTGAAATGCTTTCCCTTTCATCAGCAATTCAGTCATAGACTTCGCTATTTTAGAGAAATCCTTGATGAAACGGCGCCAGCCATCCCAAGGAAACTCTGAATATTCCTCACATTCTGTGGTTGGTTCCACTTCAAAACATCCCTCACTTTTCTGGGATCAACCGATACTCCTCCTTCGGAGATGATGTGGCCTAAGAATGATACCTCCTTTAGCCAAAATTGACACTTGCTGAACTTAGCATATAATTGATGCTCTCGCAGTTTCTGCAATGTCAATCTCAAGTGTTCTTCGTGTTCTTCCTTGCTTTTTGAATAAACCATGATGTCGTCAATGAAGACCGCGACAAACTTGTCCATGTACTCCATGAAGACCTTATTCATGAGGTACATATAGTATGTAGGTGCATTCGTCAACCCAAATGACATAACGGTATATTCGTACGAACCATACCATGTTCGAAAAGTTGTCTTGGGTATGTCGGAGGGTTTAATCTTCAGCTGGAAGTATCCCGACCGAAGATCAATCTTAGAGAAAATTCAATCGCCTTTCATTTGATTGAATATGTCCTCTATGCGGGGCAGCGGGTATTTATTCTTGATCATCACTTCGTTTAGAGACCTATAGTCCACACACATCCTTTGTGTCACATCTTTCTTGTCTACGAAGAGCACGGGGGCTCCCCACGGTGACGAGCTTGGGCGTATAAAACCCTTATCTAGCTGCTCCTGAAGTTATTTCTTGAGCTCCACTAATTCATTAGCAGGCAGTCTATGTGGCCTCTTAGCTATAGGTGCAGTTCCGTGTACTAAATCAATGGCAAACTCGATGTCCCGATCAGGTGACATACCTAGCAATTCTTCCAGAAACACATCTGAAACATTCTTGAACCACCGGAATGCTTTCCAACTTCACTTCTTCGATGTGGTTCAGCACTGCCCTCTCGGTTACAGGTTGGGCTGCCTCGAACTCGATACGGGTACCGTGCTGACTCGTCAACTGCACGATCCTCTGAGCGCACTGAATTACTCTATTGTTCTTGCTTAACTAGTCCATTCCAAGTATTATGTCAATTCCTTGAGAATCCAAGACGATAAGGTTGGCAAGAAAGTCTACCCCCCTTATCTTAATGCTTACTCTCGGAATTGAATTTAGAATTGAAAGAAGGGATTTCCCAACTATATGCATCAAGGTGTAGGAACTAAGCAACTTCTTTTATTAATTTCAGCCTATATGAGGATGTGAACAAGTGCCAAAGCATCTCACATCTCTGCACTATGTGTGGATGTGGACTTTCGCCGAAGCGTCCCACAACTCACACCAAGCACACAAGCAATCATCATGAAATTCAGCACACCACTCTTATTTTGGCCTACTATGTCTAAGCGTTCCTATTACAACTTTATTCAATGGGAAACCTAAACTTATCCTGAGAACCGGTGCTGTTCTCGCCATGTGACGGGGGTGTTCCATACATTGGCGCATGCCATGGTGAGTCTGCAGTCCATGTACGGGTATATGACACTGGTGCTCAATTTGTTCCCGCGTTGGCACAAGTCTCCTCCTGTTGTTCCAGCAAGCACAGCTTCTTGCAGAGGTAACGGATCTCTTCTTGTGCGCTTGCATAGCGTTTTCCTAACTCCATGAGCAACCTCTGAGACTTGTCAGCAGCTTGTGGGTTGGAGAGAGCTCCTCCATGGGGTCCAATGATCTCCCTTGTACCACTCTTACGATACGGGTGCAGCTCAAAGGTAGTGTTCTCAAGCTTCTCACGGAAAGTGTATCACAGTCCGGTGAGTGCATCCCATGCAGCATCATAAATAACTTCTGCCCTTGTAGCTCTCCATGTGGGTGTGAAGTGCCATATGACAACCCTACCATTAGATAGGATGGTTACCTCAGCCTTCCACTCTTCATGTCCGAGACGAGGGACTTTCTTGAGGAGATACTCCGGGTATAAGCTGCAGCAATCCATGAACTCTCTAAGCTCATTGGATATGTGTCATCCTTCCATCCCATCTGACTGGAATTCTTGAAATGAACGGTTGGCCCGTTCATCGCCTTCATTCTCGGCCTCAGCAGGGGGTGGCTCCTCTTCGGATTCATCTCCTTCCAACATAGCTTCATGAGGCTCCGCTGGATGTAAGCCCGCGTGAAATTCCTCCTGAGGTGCATACCAATTCTGCTCTTCTTGTGGATCATTTTCCATGTCGTCTTCGATTGGTTCCACCTCTTCCGTATCCTCTTCCTCATGCATAGAGGTACTGACTTCATGTTCCTCATGAGGTTCCATCTTCACCTCCTCCCAATACGGTCCATCGGATACCTCGATGGGGTTAAGTGCGCTCCAGAGGGTGGTGGACGAGTTGTCATATGTGCTGTGCTCCTAGTGACCGGCATCTATAAATAAGACATGAGAAACTTTAGAGAAGAAGGAAATAACTCTAAAAATTCAGCAGCTATGAAGCAAGAAAACAGGAGGTGTGGCTGTCCAAAAGAAAAGAAGAAAGAGGGGCTGAAAATAGCACTTTGCGGTGGTGAGTTGACAAGTAAAATGCAGCAGCAAGCAATTTTCAAAAATAGCATTTTAGAGTGGTGTTCCTATGTGTTTTACAGTGTCCATTATAACTAGACTTGCGTCTACAGTCAACATGGCTCTGATGCCAATTTGTGACACCCGGTTTCAAGAATGAACCAAGTCAATGCATATGTGCCCAGGATGTTCATCACACATACACATGTACTTCACAAACTGAAACTCAGAATATAACCACGTACAAATAATGTTTAGGTACTTTATTACATTGACTCATTGTCTCACTCATGAATATCTAACTTATTCTTGCAGCGGAAGACTCTAAACTGCAGCGGAATATGACTAAGACAGCAGGCTCTAACTTCAACTCCACAGGCATGTTGACGGTAGTGCGCACGTCTAGTACTCCACCTGTTGAAGGTTAACAGGGACCTACCTCTCTTTTTCCTTCTCTCCTCCTTGTAGCTAGACTTTTTCCCTTGCAATTGCAGCAGCTGGGGTTTAACTTTGGAGAATAATAAGGCTGCGGCCAGGGCTTGGCAGCAGGGGTCTTCTTCTCCGGCGACGGCGAGGCGGGGCAGAGCTTCGACGGCGGCCAAGGCAGAAGTAAAGGGGTGGCGATCAGGGCTTGGTAGCAGGGGATTACAGGCTTGTTTTGGCAGGGGTGGCGGCCAGGGAAGGCTATATTTACAAGGGGGAAGATCTACTCCATTTGGAGGAGGAGAAGGACTCTATCTCCAAGAGATGCAATCTCCTACTCAGTTTGAAGGAGGAGAAGGACTCTATTCCTAATAGGTGCAGCCAGCAGGGTGTTTTATCTCCAAAACTTTATCTCTAAGCTCCATCTCTAAGGTTATCTAGAAGCTTTATCTCTAAGGTTCATCTAAAAGCTTTATCTCTAAGGTTTATCTCCAATATTGTTCTAGAAGCTTTATCTCTAAGGTTTATCTCCTATATTCTTCTACAAGCTTTATCTCCAAGATTCTTCTAGAAGCATTATCCCCAATATTCTTATAGAAGATTTATCTCTAAAATTATTCTAGAATATTTATCTCTAAAATTATTCTAGAAGATTTATCTGTAAGATGCAGCCAGGGTTTTATCAGATTTCTATTCTCTTTTTAAGTGATCTCTACATAATAATGGATGCAATGCATGATGATGGAAATGAGGGTTTTACAACGCTGCAGGTGTAAATCAATTATAATTGCCGTCCCTCGCGGTCAGTGAGTACCACTTGTTCACTATACCGTGACACATATTAAATAGGATAGTTGTCATGAAAACGAAGATGCTGTTTGAGTAAGACTTGTATTACTAATGATGTGATGTAGAATAGAACAAATCAAAGTTATTTTCAACCTTAAGCAGGAAACATAGGGAGGAAGCGTTTCTTGTTTGATTGTGGACTTACAATGTTGCTTAGCACAAGGTTACCACTTTACATGAAGCTAAAACCTGAGAACAGTATTCAAGTAATTAGGCGAGTCGTTATGCAAAAATTCTTTCCATTGTACACATAAATTCCAGCATGTAGAGTTTCATGTTCTAGCGGCGTCGGGTCAGTCTTGCTGAGCCTTCGTGCTCACTGCTTGTTGTTGGAACGTTGTGCAGGTGGGTACAAGGAGAAGGAGGCTCCCGATGAAGAGACGGGTGTCCCAGATGGTACCACCATCGAGTGGGAGCCGTGGACGCTGCCATGTTAAGGGATTGTGTGTGTGCTAGTGGGAACACATTCACGGGCTTAACGTGAACTCTTTTGCTTAGTCTATGCCCGTAAGTGTAGGCTATCACCGTACATTGATGTAAATTATGTTTCAAAACATGTTATGTAAAAAAAGTTAGCTTCTGCTGTTTAATTATGAACGTCTTTATATGTGTGTTATTCGGTGTTGCATATTACAACACCCCTCAGTGAGATCCTGGGATGTCGGGACCCTGAGTCCTCGCATCATAGTATCGGAGATCCGTTGATTTTTAGAACAGTAAAGAATACTAGATTTTCAAAAACTCAGTGAGGAACGAGTATTAGCCCACATCAGGATGTTATTAGTATACATAGTGGCAATACTAACCTATGTGATATGTTGGAAACATGCATCTCAGGACGTTTCATGTCCTGTGGGGTTGCACTGTCCACCAGTGTGCACAAGCTAAAGGGTGGAGCCTCACGGGTGGCAGGTAACCTGACCAGCTTATGTATCCTCTATGACTCTTCATGTCGTTTGGTGTATGTGAGCAATGCCAGTACCCGACGTGCTGCGGGCAAGTAGGCGGAGACCCCGTCACGTGGTTGGTAACGTGAACACGTAGGTCAAGGTGTGTTTGGCTTGAGAACGTCCGTGTGATTGACGACATACGGCCGTATAGAACTGTTATGGAGCCGGGTTTAGCGTGCAACTGAACCTGATGACTGTATGTTTTTATGCAGGTACTCTAACCACGATTCCGTATCCGAGTAGAACACGTGTGTGAGAGTCGATAAGTGCCACTGAAATAAGAAACTGGCTAAATCCGGTATAGGGTTTTATTTGTGAGGTAACGTAGTACCGGCATGTTTTGGTGATGCTTCGACATCACAGTCCATGAAATGATCAACCTCATTGTAAAAGCTAAAAATTCCGATCCAGGGAACTAAAAAGTTGATTAAAACTCCTTATCTTGATCTGGATTTCAAAATTAAGCAAGTTTCAACTTATGTAACCCTAGGAACAGAGTCCTCTGTTCTCAGCTGAAATAATGCTGAAGTTATACAGAGTATAGAGGTCGAGTTCTTTTGACATTGGGATGTTATGATACTTTTCTGGAAATATTTTGAAAAGTTCTACGACTTTTCTATTTCTGTCAAGAGGTGTTTCATCGATTAACTTGTCGAAATCTTCAGTAGAGTTGAAACTGTCCAGAAAACAGGGCAGAGTAAAAACTCTCTGGAATTCTCTGTAAATTGACCATAACTTGCTGCATACAAATCCAAAAATAGTAAATGAGACATTTATGAAAATTTCATGAGATAGGTTACAAGTTTGTAACAGAAAGTTTTGTCAAATTCTGTATGTAATTAACTGGCATTGTTGGTTCAAGTCAGTACCTCAAGCAGGGAGGTGCTGCCCAATTTTCTCCAGAAATTCTGTTAACATTGACATCTCATAACTTTTGAACCAGAGCAGATGTGAGGGCAAACAAATACATTATGGAAACCTATTTAAGTTAACTTTAACTTTGGTATTGAACTGTAAAAGCCCAAGAATTGACTTGCTAAAATGTTCATCACATCACCACACCACAGCTCATTGGGTGGGTAGCTCATGAACATTTGTGACGAGCAAGTAAACATAATCAAGAGGGTGATTAACAGGGAAACTCATAACTCTAAAAAGTAGGAGTTCATATACATAAACATGAGAGGCTTGTGACGGACCAAAATCCGTATGCCCAGGATCTCAGAGGGTGGTGCCGCACGGTGCGACACCTGACAGCACACGTCATAAGGCAAGCATTGTATTACATAGAAAACAACTGAAAATGTACAAATTAGTACAAACCTTCAGTTTATAACTAAGTACAGAGTTTATACACGCGGAAGCTAACTTTTTACAACTCACGCCCACCTACTAGCAAAAGTTGGTTGTCCAGCTCTATGGACAACCCACACTAGCTTCACTTCTCAGCTCAGCGCGACGTGTACGGCTCCCAATCAGCCGTTGTCCCTGACGGAGGGTAGCCCTCGCCGGTGGACTCGTACCCTGAGTCCGTGGGGTAATCCTTACCTGGAAAACACTCATAGCAGCAACCGTGAGCACGATGGCTCAGCAAGGCTTAACCGACTCACCTACACATAAAACTCTACATGCGAGTTATACAACATAGGATGGCACATTGCAGCAAAGGACACGCCTACAAGTTTGTCCTTAATTCATCTTTTAGCCACAAGTTAACAGTTCATTAAATCTGAGATTTAGTGAGCAATATTTGGTGGCACACATGTAGCAATACAATTTAATCATAACAGCAATACTGAATCATATCATGTCATATATTAACCTATGTCTCGACTCAGTGAGCAAGCGGTACTCATAACCGTGAGGGACGGCGAATCAACTCGATATACACCTGCAGGGATACCCGAATAGCACGTCATGTACGCCCACACGTGAAGCTGCACACAGAACGCTTACCCCGTGTCGTATAGGACAACCTTTCACCCAACAGCCAAAACATCGAACCGGTCGCACCGAAACAAGCAGGAGGTTCCCTACACGGAGCATCTCTCTATGTCCATTAGCAGATTTCCACCTTGCTGCCCTCAACCTACACTTATAAATCGGTGTGCTATGCCTCGACACCCAGAGGTTTAGTTTACATCGGTTTATCGGGGCCCATATATCCGATATGCCTTCAGTACGTTCAAAACTTGTTCAGCAGGGCAACACATGGATCGGTCCTCAATCTACACGGACAGGGCTGCACCCTAGCCCCTGCCTAGTCTCATTTTCGTACTAAAGTGATCTCACATCAGTCGAACCAATCCCGTGTGTCTCGACACCTATACTCGCGAGTAGATTCCAACTACTCTACTTGCACCGAAGTTCTATGAACATTAAGCACAGCTTGACTACTCAAGGACTTAGACACTATCCTCACTCTTGTAGTAATAATCTGGTTATGCACTTGGGGTTTAATCCATCCTACACGTAATGCACATACATAACTCATACTAAGTATACATAAAGCAAAACTTTGTAAAAATTTTTTAATGCAAATCGGGGCTTGCCTTGTTGCTGCTGGTCAGTGGTTAGGGTCTCGTCTGGGAGTAGGAAGTCCAACACTTCCGGGGTCTCCTTGCCCTCAGCGACTACACGTAAGCAAATCAACGATATGTCAATTTAAATGCAATATTTGGAACTGCATATGTGAATACCATAACTATAGCTAGCCCTCCCCTTTGACTCTGAAATTTTTATGGTGGCTTGGTAGGATCCTAAACAGAGACCTGACCAAGTTTCATTTGAAACAAAGTTCATTTGAGCTCTGTACAACTAAAAGTTTATTTGGTCATTTCTAGAGCGTCTAAGGATTTCCAGGGATTTTCATGGATTCAACCATTACTTTCTGGAAACTATAGTTTGAGATGGTTCTAATGGAGTTGGTTTCATGTAATTTGAAGAATCCTAGAGTGAGTTATGCCCTAAACAAGATTTGAGAAAATCTAAAAAAATGTTTCTGTACATTTTTCCATTTTCTCAGGGCAGTTCACTTAATCATACCATTAGGGAAACTAAATGAACTTGAATGGAGCTGAAATTTTTCCTGTGACTCAAGGATTTTATAATGAACATCCCAGCCAAATTTCAGAATTTTCCATATAAGAATTTTCCAGATAAAATTCCCAACAGTTTAAATTTTAGGGAATTAATTCTGAAAAAATAATAAGTTTCATGAGCTGAAACTTGTTTTGATGGATAGTACTCCAAGAGCAGAATCCAACAAAATTTGGTTTACTAAATTTGGAGCTTCCTAGCAAAAGTTATAGCTAGTTCAAGTTTGAACGAAATTCTGAAATTCAAAGAAAAGTTTAAACCGGCTGGTGGGTCCCAGGGCTACGTGTCAGCTCTACGACGAAGCCACACGTGGGTCCGCTTAATTTCTCGCGTAGCCGTACGCGATTCCGGCGCCACAGCAGATCCTGGACCCATTTTCCCCCTCACTGCCACGCGGGGCCCGCCCCCCTTTCATCTACCTCGCGCCACCCACGATAACCGCGGCGGTGCCTCGCCGGAGAGCTCGCCGCCGGTCGTTCTACTGCCAGAACTTCGACGAAACTCGCCGCGTGTGCACCTCTTTGCCCGAGGAATACGTTGGTGTACTCACCGGAGCTCGGCGATGGCCGTAACAGTTCTCGCGACGGTGACAGCGGCCAGGAGCTCATCGGTGACGTCGAACTCGATGTTCTCTACACCTTTTTCGACGCGGTTTGCTTGGAGAGCTCTGCTGGGGCTTGCTGATCACGAATATGAGCACCGATCCTCGTGAAAATGGCCGCAACTTGGACCTCACCGGCGAGGTGCCCTGTTTTTGGCCGCCGGCCCAAAATTCTCACATAACTAGGGTCCTAGTGCATGGAACTGGTTTCTACTTGATCTAGGAGGTGCACTAGGTGTTCTAGAGCGTGTGTGAGCTGCAGCTCGACCGGCTGTTGCCTCTGTGCAATGAATTTCGCTGTCGACTGGATTCTAACCCTAACACACTCCGAGGAAGAAAACTAGAAATTCTTGCTCTACACCGCATGAAATGGAGCACGGATTCCTCCTACAGCTTCAGCACAAGCGAGCACACCTTCTCTTCTCTGGTGGTGGTGCGTGAAACAGCCGGGATCGGACGGTCACCGGTGATCAGAGGGAGCGGCGACGAGTTCTTGCGTGGCAACTGGAGAACAGCTCAGGACGTGCTCGTTTTTGCTCGGGAACGGAGAGAAGGGTGAAGCAGCTCGGTGTGCTGGACTTTGAACCGAAAATTTTCACCGTGAGGTGGAACTACCGAGCGAGCTGGCGGCCTCTGCGAGCCGGCGTCGGTCGCCCGCGCTGCGTTGCTCGGTTTGAGTCGGTTTCCCTCTGAGTGCAGTCACTGACCAGTGGGTCCCAGCTTTCCCCTCTAATTCCTTTCCAATTACTGCTGCAAATATCCCATGTACTCACATTTAAATGGTAATCTTAGCCACCAAGTCAGTGAGGAAATTTGAATACACCAAATTGAAATTTGTTTGGCTAAACTTGGTTCACATTTGAATTTGAAAATTCAAATTCAGTTTGAATTGATCCAAATATAGCTCCCGACAAGATAAACTCCAATGAGGATGAAAATTGGTGGACTAACTCAGAAAAAATGTTCTGAGTTTGAATATGAAGTCAACTTTTGGATTCAAGTGATGAAAACTAGCTGAAATTTGAATTTGCATTCAAATAGCCCCTTTTTCAAATGTCTCCAAAAGTGCCTCAAAAAGGCTTGGATTTCCATGAAACTTGGCCTGAGCCTTCCAAAGAATATTTAAGGTCTAGGGGTAAGCTCAGCCTCTCATGGTCATGTGTATGAAATCCTACTTTTTGGAGTTATGGGTTTCCCTTCTAATCACCCTCTTGGTTGTGTTTACGTGCTCTTCACCAATGTTCATGAGCTACCCACCAAATGAGCTGTGGTATGGTGATGTAATGAACACTTTCTGCAAGTCCATTCTTGGGATTTTACATCCCTTCCCCCCTTAAAAGAATCTCGTCCTGAGATTATAAAGGAGAGACGACAATGTAATAGGTACGTACCCGTGATGAGACGCCATGAAGTCCGGGTAGTTTGAGCGAAGGAACTCCTCGCTCTCCCACGTTGCTTCTTCAGCGGTGTGGTTGCTCCACAGTAACTTGTAGAACCACAGCATTTGGTTACGCGTGGTCCGAACCTTCTCATCAATAATCGCTACCGGATATTCAGCATACGTCAAATCCGGTTGCAACTCGCCAATGTCTTCGGTGGGCACAACAGCCGTATACTTTAGACACTTCCGTAGTTGGGACACATGGAAAACGTTGTGAACACCAGTGAGAGATGCCGGTAGTTCCAGTCTATACACCACAGGTCCACACTTCTCGGTGATAGCATAGGGTCCAATAAATCGGGGAGCGAGTTTCCCCTTCACGCCGAATCGGTGCACGCCTTTCATCGGAGATACACGGAGGTACATGTGTTCCCCAATGTTGAAGTGCAGCGTCCTACGCCTATTATCAGCGTAGATTTTCTTCCGGGATTGAGCGGCCTTCAAGTTGGCTTGAATCATCTGAACGCACTCTTTGGCGTCGTTCACCACATCAACCCCAAACGTGACCCTTTCACCGGACTCGCACCAGTTCAATGGGGTGCGGCATTTGCGACTGTAGAGAGCCTCATATGGTGCCATCTTGATACTCGCTTGATAGCCATTCTTGTACGAGAATTCCGCCAACGGTATATGATTGTCCCAGTTTCTACCGTGGTGGATGGCACACGCTCTCAACATGTCTTCTAGCACTTGATTCACCCTCTCAGTTTGCCCATCTGTCTGAGGGTGATACGCGGAGCTTCGAATCAGTTTGGTACCCAAAGCAGCGTGCAACTGCTCCCAGAAACGAGATACAAATAGTGCCCTCGGTCTGAGATTATGGTCTTGGGTACCCTATGCAAGCATAGGATTCTTGCAATGTACAACTCCGCACACTTGCTGGCATGACAATGTGTATGCACGAGAATGAAGTGGGCCGACTTGGTTAACCGGTCCATGATTACCCAAATGGAATCATGCTTGTTGGAAGTCAGGGATAATCCCACAATGAAATCCATGCTCACATCCTCCCATTCCCATGCCGGAATTTTCAGGGGTTATAACAGCCCTGATGTTCTCATGTGATCCACTTTCACTCGTCTACACGTATCACACTCGGATACATATTTAGCCACTTCATCCATGTCCACCAAAATTTTCTTTTCAAATCTTGGTACATTTTGTTGCTGCCCGGATGAATGGAGAATTTGGACAAGTGATCTTCATCAAGGATCTTCTTCCTCAGCTCCATATTCCGGGTTACGACTATGCAGTCATTGAACCACAGCGTCCCCTCATCATCTTTCCGGAAACATTTGATATCCCCGCTGTCTATCCATCTCTGGAGATGTGCCATGCCCTTGTCAACTTTCTGAGCTGTAAATATATCCTCCCTAATGGTTGGGATGAGAGCTAGGTTGTAGAGTGATTCATAAGGAACCAAGTATAAACTCGGCTCTTCCTCTTCCACCGGTGTAATGATGAGGTTATGGACATGTGATTTCTGACTCATCCCGCTGGAAACCACATTCGCCTTGCCAGGATGGCAATGAATCTCAATCTTATAATCTTTGATTAGTTCTAACCACCTCCTTTGCCTCATATTCAGCTCCTTCTGGGTGAAGATATACTTTAAGCTCTTGTGGTCGGTGTAGAGATGCACCAAATTCCCCAGGAGATAGTGCCTCCACATTTTCAGCGCCAAAACCACAGCAGCAAGATCAAGATCATGAGTCGGATAGTGCTGCTCATGGTTTAGAAGTTGGCATGAGCCATACGCAACCACACGTCCTTCTTGCATCAACACGCAGCTGAGCCCGATACCGGACGCATCACAATACACGTCGAAGGGCTTGGTCGTATCCGGTTGAGCTAAGACCGGGGCTTTTGTGAGATGCTTCACCAATGCTTGGAGTTCCAAACATATGTTGTTCCCTTCTTCAGTAGTTCTGTCATCGGCTTAGCAAGCTTGGAATGAATCTCCGGTAATATCCAGCTAAACCGAGGAAGCTTCTGACTTCATGGACAGAAGTGTGGGCTTTCCATTCCAGCACTTGCTCAATTTTGCTTGGGTCAACCGCAATGCCGTCCGCTGAGATGATATGTCCCAAAAATGGCACATGGATGATCCAAAACTCACATTAGCTGAACTTGGCATAGAGCTTATGGTCCCGCAATCGTTGAAGAACGATTCTCAAGTGTTCGGCATGTTCTGCTTCTATCTTGGAGTAAACCAAGATATCATCAATGAACACCACCACGAACTTGTATAGCTCCGGCATGAACACCGAGTTCATGAGATACATGAAATGTGCTGGAGCGTTAGTGAGACCAAAAGACATGACAAGATATTCATATAGGCCATATATCATCGAGAAAGCCGTCTTCGGGATATCCTCCGCCCGGATTTTCATTTGATGATACCCGGAGCAAAGGTCCATCTTCGAGAACACACTTGCACCCACAAGCTGATCAAACAGTATGTCAATGCGGGGCAGCAGATATTTGTTCTTGATGGTGACGGCGTTGAGTGGCCGGTAATCCACACACAGCCTCAAGGTTTCATCTTTCTTCTTGGCGAACAGCACCGAACATCCCCAAGGCGAGGAACTCAGCCTAATGAAACCCTTGCTCAAAAAATCATTGAGCTGTTCTTTCAACTCAGCCAGCTCGTTCGGAGCCATTTTGTATGGTCTCCGTGATATGGGAGTAGTCCCGGATGCAAGTTCAATCTTGAACTCCACTTCCCGTTCCAGTGGCATGCCCGGGAGATCATCCAGAAACACGTTGGGGTATTCCCAGACTACGGGGATGTCCTCTAACTTGAGAGCTTCAGTGTTATAAGTCGCTGAAACTTCAAGGACAGGGTTGTCTAATACCATTGTATGCGGACGGTGGAATGGAGAATTCAAATTAACCATCCGTGATAGAGTTTCCAGGACAGCGCCATGGTAGCGTAACCATGCCATCCCTAAGATTGCATCAATCTTCTGTCCCGTAAGGATTATCAAGGTGGTGGGATATATCTTCCCACCTAAGCACAGTGGTTCTTTTGAAATCATCATATTTGCTGAAATCTTCCCTCCCTGTGAGCAGATCATATATGAGCAATCGGAGTTCGAGTAATGGAGTTACTCGCGAGATGTTAAAGATAAGAGCACCCTCATGAAAATGAGATGGGGACGGGGATGTTCCTTTAGGATGGAGCGCTCAAGGTTGGTCTCGACCTGCGATGGGTGTGACAATACTTGAGACCACATTTGGCCTGGACCGGGAGGGTAAGGAAAATGTGGAGGTTGGTTGTAGCCCCGTCCGTGTCGGTTAAGGACCGTATGTATGCGGCCCCGCTGGACAAGATTGAGCTGTACCGGATATATAGTGGGGTATGGGACCTATAAAACCGTTGTAACTCGATGGACCGTGATATAGAAACTCATCCTTCACGTGGGAATGGCGTTGAGAAGGTGGGAGGTGTAAATCTTTTAGCGGGCAATGTAGACGTGTCCGCGTAGAGGATCATGCTGCTCGACGCAAGACATTTTTGTATGTCGGGGTGTCATGTGAAAGGTTGCTGCATACAACATAAGAAAGAGATCTTGAGAGAGTCTTTCGAGGCGGGTGTATGTGTCGTGTATTCCGGTTTGTTATTGATTCGAATCACCGTCGCTCGCGGAAGAGGATTGAGCATACTTGCCCACTGCGCCATGACATAGTAAGAAGAGGAACTAAGTCTCTTAACTTGCTGTTTGTGGATTAATCACTGTATTTGAACCTTGACTGAAGTAGATATAGAGCCAACTAAATTTCATTTCCACCTTAGGCTAGCAACATCGGGATCAGTGTTTCTTATTTGATTGTGGACTTCCGGTGTTGTGAGGCGTGAGGACCACTAAAATGAAGGCTATAAGAATCTGAATATAAGGATCAAGTTTAGTAAAGCTGCATTTTGCAAATTCCTGTTCCTACTGTCTACTACCCCTGCATGTAGAGTTACATGTTTAGGATTGACGGTTAAGACTTGCTGAGCCTTAGTGCTCACGGTTGCTTCTGAGTTGTTTTTGCAGGTAGCAGGATGCCTGCTATGAAGAGGGTTGTTCGGTGAGACGACGAACCTCACGGTTCGTTCAACTCATCGGAAACCTAGCCGCTGCCTTTCTTTGGTGAAGCTAGTAGGAAGCGTTCACGGGCTGAACGACTTCTCTTCGGCGTAGTTAGGGTCGAGAGTGAGTAGATTGTCCAGCTAGTTTTAATTTCTGCTGCGTGTGTATTTATGTCGTCACCACCTCAGCCCGAGCGAAGACTGGTTGCCTTTATCTCCTCGCGGGCGACATCGAGCAGCGCCATTTTTCTTCCTCCGAGCGCTCGATCGATCATGAAAACGAAGAAAACAATCGCACCCTCGTTCCCCCGAGTTGCTAGGCAGCACGCTGAGCTCAAGCATCACCCTCCCAACGCCTGAACCACCAGGTTTCGGCTCCCGTTCCCGTGAACAACGACGATCGCCGTGACTGAGCTGAAGAACAGTGATCAGTCTCACGTGGACAGCGTTCCACAGAGGCTTTCACGGTCCAGCAAGAGCGGCAACAGGAGCGCGCGACCGCCGTGTTGCTCAGCCGCCGGTGACCTCACCAACAGGTTCAGTGTGAGGGAAAATGGGGCGGCCAGCAGGGGGACTGGAGGTGGCTGGGAAGTGCCTTCCCGGTGACCTCGCCGGAGGGAGCCACCACTGCCCTGTTTGGTGCGAGGCTGAAGGTTAGGGATGATGAGTGGGACCCACTGTCGGTATTTAAACATTTTCCAGATTTTCCCAATTCAGTTCAAACTTTGGAGAGCCGTAACTTTGTGTAGGAGTGTCCAAATATTGTGAAACAAATTTTGTTAGGTTACTCTCAGAGATTACTATTCAGGGGTGCAGCCCAATGTTTATGAAGATCCATGGATTTGGATAATTAATTCATTTAAAAAAATTGTAGGAATTTTTAAAGGAGTTCTGTTTATTGGAAAATTCCCCAATTTTGGCAGGACATTCTACCATAATTCCTAGAACTCCAGTAAAAATTCCGGAGGCATTGGACCTCATTTGCTTGGTCAAGTGATTTGTTTATTCCTTATGTCTCTGAAAAATGGGAAAAATGAACAGAGACATTTTCAGCTTTTTCTCAATCCTTGTAAAATCCATATCTCCATGTAGGAAACTCAAAAAATGGTAAAACAAATTCCTATGGACTCAAGACATTTTGTACTTAACAAAAAGTCTACTTTGTATCATAGGAAAGCTTAATACCTAGGGGGTAAAGGAAGATTGGTGAAAATCACATAAGGAATTATTGTGATCACCTTGAGCCATTTCATGAGCTCAATTTTTGCACACTGCCTAAATGCCTTCCAGAGAAGCTGTGGTTAAAATTTCATCTTCATTGGACCTCTGGAACTTGAGCTACCATCTTTTAGGTTTAAGTGTTCATATAATGGACTTAATCACGTGGTGATTACTAGTATCTCTTTTCAAGTAGCATTCTTCATCTCTAAGGTTTAGATACAACAAAAGAAACCTTGCTGTTGTTTGTCCCTCTTATGTGTGAGTTAACTTGAACAACAGTTTTCAACCAGTTTCTAAGTTGCTTTTGAAATATATGTGCATTGCAATATAATAGCTCACGTGACGTCGACGTTCGACGAAGACTCGACTCCACAGCGAGGATCTCCATATTGTGACGAGTTTGGAGGATTCTCCAGAGGAAGACTAACTTCTAGCTTCTAACAAAACCGTTGAGAAAGGCAAGCCCCGGTTTGCATATCGTTACCATTTTAAATTTTGCTTTACTTCACCTCATGTGTATTAGACTTGATATTGTGCATTATGTCTAGGATGTTTGAAACCCACTTGCATGGCTATTACATCCCTGAGTAGAAGGTTTAGTGTAGGCTTTGCCTCATCGTAGATGCTAGGCTAATGTTGTATCTAGCTCGGTAATCAGTCCACGAAATCCGTAGCTTTCTTGATTTAGCGGCTTACTACCGGAGATTAATTCCGAATTTCTCCAAAGTTTCTAAACTGATGATGGAACTTCTGAAGAAAGGCAAGAAATATGTGTGGAGTGAAGCATGTGCAGAGGCGTTCAAAGCATTGGTAAAGCACCTCACAACAGCCCCAGTGTTAGCGCAGCCGATACGACTAAGGCTTTTGATGTTTATTGCGATGCATCTGGAATCGGCCTTGGCTGTGTGCTCATGCAAGAAGGGCGAGTGGTCGCATATGGATCCCCGCAGCTTCAGAATCATGAGCAGAATTATCCGACCCATGACCTCGAGCTAGCTCTGTGGTCCTTGCTCTAAAAATGTGGAGTCAGTATTTACTTGGGAACTTAGTTCACCTCTACACCGATGACAAGAGTTTAAAATACATCTTCACACAAAAGGAATTAAATATGAGGAAGTGAAGATGGTTAGAGTTAATTAAAGACTATGAAATAGAGATTAATTACCATCCTGGAAAAGCGAATGTGGTTGCCAATGCAATTAGTCAGAAAGCACATGTTCATAACCTAGCCATGGCTGCAATGCAAGAAGAAGAACCGAGCCTGCGCTTGGTTCCTTATGGGTCCTTGTTTAATCTGGCCCTCATTCCTACAATTCCAGATGAAATTGTAGAGGCTCAAAAGAAAGATAAGGGCATGGCATATATCCGAAAGAGAATAGACAAAGGAGAGGTAAAGTGCTTCCGGAAAGATGAGAACGGTACATTATGGTTCAAGAACCGTATAGTCGCACCGCGGGACATGAAGCTTCGTAAGAAAATATTAGACGAAGCACATTTATCAAAATTTTCCATTCATCCAGGCAGCGACAAGATGTTCCAAGATTTGTGAAACAAGTTTTGGTGGGCACGGATGAAGCGGGAAATAGCTAAATACGTATCCGAGTGTGATACGTGTCGGAGGGTAAAAACCGATCATATGAAGAAACCTGGATTGCTGCAGCCCCTTAATATTATGGCATGGAAGTGGGAAGATGTGAGTATGTATTTCATTGTCGGGTTACCGCTAACATCTCAGAAGCATGATTCGGTCTGGGTGATCGTTGACCGATTAACCAAGTTAGCACACTTCATACCGGTAAATGTTGGATTCAACGCCAAGAAATATGTGGAGTTATACATTGCACGAATCTTATGCCAGCATGGAGTTCCAAAAACAATAGTTTCAGATCGTGGTGCACTGTTCATTTCTCGTTTCTGGGAACATCTGCACGCATCTTTGGGAACAAAATTGCTTAGAAGCTCCGCGTATCACCCTCAAACCGATGGACAAACCGAGTGGGTGAATCAAGTCTTGGAGGACATGTTGAGAGCGTGTGCCATCCACCACGGTAAGAATTAGGATGCTTATTTACCGTTGGCAGAATTCTCGTACAACAACAGCTATCAGACGAGTATCAAGATGGCACCATATGAGGCTCTCTACGGCCGGAGATGTCGCACACCGCTGAACTGGTGCAAATCCAGTGAAAGGGTGACATTCGGGGTTGACCATGTCAATGACACCGAAGAATGAGTTCGGGTCATACAAGTTAATTTAAAGGCTGCTCAATCTCGATAGAAGAGCTATGCAGACCAGCGATGTCGACCGCTGAACTTCAACTTTGGAGAGTACGTATATCTCCGTGTATCTCCAATGAAGGGAGTTCATCGATTTGGTGTAAAGGGAAGATTGCTCCCCGGTTTATCGGTCCATTTGCTATCACGGAGAAATATGGACCCGTAGCCTACCGTCTTGAGCTACCGACCAATCTCGTTGGGGTGCATGACATATTTCACGTGTTCCAACTTCAGAAATGTCTCAAGAAAACCATTGCTGTCCGCACTGAAGATCTCGAGACATTGCAACCGGATATCTCCTATACCGAGCATCCAATCCGGATTATTGATGAGAAGTCTCGATTGACAAGGAATTGGACGCTCCTATTCTATAAGGTGTTATGGAGCAATCACACCGCGGAGGAAGCGACACGGGAGAGTGAAGAATACCTCCGTTCGAACTATCCGGACTTGCTGTCCGCTTATATCTGGTAATTCCTTCTCTACCGCGTTCTTTATTCTTTTGGAATCTCGGGATGAGATTCTTTTCATTGGGGGAGGATGTGAAATCCTAAAATTCTAGCAAGTGGAGCTGCCAATCACACCGAGGAAATGAGAGGGAATTTAACCTTTTGAATATAAAAGTGAGAGCTCCAAGCGCTAAATTAAACATACAAAAATATCCAAACATGGAGACTTAAATCCACAACTCGGTTCACCATACATCCAATAATAGCCTGGCAAATTTTCAGAGCATTTGGAAAGGATTTCCTATTTGTTGGAATTAAAACGGGAGACAATTTGAATTTGATTTTTAAATTTCAGTTTCAAATTCCGACTTCACCGAAATCCAAATTTGAGTGCACCATTGTGTTCCTCATATTCCTTTTGGTCAATCCTCCAATTTTGGGAATTTTCGGACAAAATCCATGTGGGAATCCTAAAGCACAGAGAGGAGGAAGAATTGTGGCTGTGGACCCCACCGGTCAGTCTCTCCAATTGCAACCGACTCCATCGGGTCTTCAGCACGCGCCACCTCCCGGCGTCTGGTCTCAACCGACGTCGACCGACACCACCTCCTGCTCGTGTGCTCTGGTGGCCGAAGGCTAGAAGCGACGCACCTTGACACATGAACCGTTTTCCCCTCACGCTGTTCACCTCTCCCGCGCACAATCCCGAAGAAACTTCACGTCGCTCAGTTGCTTCGGTTCCCCGGCGCCCAGGTGCTCGAGCCTCTTCGTGGCTGACGTTCTACAGAGAAAAGAACCACCCTCAGGTGCTCAACACGACCGTGAAAGCCTTTCTTCTTCTCATGCATTGCTGAGGACAAATTTCTCCGTTTATTGTTTCGGTATTCATAGAACCGAGCCGCCCAAAAACTCAGAATTCGTAGTGATCACTCCCCAAAGCTTGTGCCGATCTAAAAACATGTTCTAGACCTTCCCACGCTCCTCTAGGATAAAAAACCATCGAAATTCATCGATTTTTGGCGCTGTTCTCCAAGAATTTTGAGCCACCACCGGTTTTGGACCTAGGTCGCCAATGAGCTCAGGTTTGCAGCCCCTTTTGAGCTGATTTGAGCACATGCTGATGCTTAGAGTTCCACCATGGTGCTCTAGGAATAAAAACTGAATCGTTTGAGCCATCCTAGTGTGAGTTCGAAATCGCCGAAGTTGTGCCGTCAGCGCCGCTCGTCGCCGACAACTTTCCGGTGGCCGGTGACCTCGGCCGACCCAAAAAATGAGCTGTCCATGTTCCTAAAGTGAGAGGCGGTGAGTTTGAGCCCTAGGGGAGGCCGGAAATGCGGTTCTGGTGGACCTCGCCGGAGAGCGCCGCCACTCGAGTGCTGCTGCGCGCGAGGAAGAAGGAACTGTAGAGTGGGGCCCATGCGCAGGAGTTTAAACATTTTCCTCATTTTCAGTTTTGGTTCAAATTCAAATGCTCATAACTTTTGATAGGAACATCCAAAAATTGTCACATAAATTTCATTGGATTCCTCTCAGTGAATACTATCCAGGGGCGCATCCCAACATTTATGAAAATCCCTGGATTTGGCTCGATAATTCAATTAAAATGTTTTTAGAGAATTAATTACAGGAGTTCTGTTTATTGGAAAATTTCCAATTTTGGGCAGAACATTCTTCCAAATATACTTGAACTCCAGTAAAAGTTTCATAGGCATTGGACCTCATTTGCTAGGCACAATTATGATTCAATCTTGTATGTCTCTGAAAATTTGAAAAAAAAAACAGAAACATTTTCCAGCTTTTAGCCCAATTTTGTATATTTCATACCTCTATGTAGGAAACTCGAAAAATGATGAAACCAAGTCCTATAGACTCACAAGACTCCCAAGATTCTGAAAAACAAAATTTGGAGCATGCCAAGACCCTAGAATTGCCATAGGAATTCAGAGAAGTCAAAGAGCTAAGAAAATTCCTTAGGCCACATCTTACATCAAATTTGTCTGAAATTTTGCAAGCCATACCTCTGTATGATCTAGGGACCACTGTAAAAATTTTAGAGCAAGTTGATGTCATTTTCTCCAGTTTTCTGCTAATTCTTTCTAGATTCCTACTTATGTCCATTATATAGTTCTTTGAACTTTAGTCCAAAAACTTCCATTACTCAAATCCATTTTTCCCTCTGTTCCAACACATAACCAAACCCAACTCTTAAGTCTTAGTTGATCTGAACTCTTCCTAAGTCATAAAAAACTTTTGTTTTATAATTCATTTACTCGCAATATGAACTTGTGCATATTCATATCGGTAGGCAACACGACGAAGGAGCTCGACGAGGCATTCGACTCAGAACAGCAAGTTGAGGCTTAAATCGTCGTCGACTTTAAATTTAGAATCGAACCTGCAGCAACATAAGGCAAGCCCCGGTTTACATTTAACAGCTTTTAGTTATATTTTACTTTGTATCACTTTTATTGGTTTAGTATGTATTGCGCATTAGGTCAAGGTGATTGATACTCCAAATGCATGACCCACAACCCATTGGAGTTAAAGGGTAGAACAAGTTAACTTCGTGTAGTTTCTGCTAGGCTTATGTTGTATAGGATCCGGTACAAGTCGGGTAGTTGGAAGTTACTCGCGAGGCTAGGATTTTGGTTCAACGGGGTATGATTCTAGAGAATGAAATTCCTTAAATGAAAAATGAGACTGAACAAAGAGTAGGAGCAGAAGGACGTTGGGCCTGTGTTGCCGTAGCTCTGTTTGTGTCGGTTAATGACGGATGCGTATGCTGCCTTGTTGAGCAAGTTTGAACAGTACCGGATGCATATTGGAATTATGGGGTCCAGAAAACCGATGTCACTCGGGTACTCTCGTGTCGAAACTTATACCGCCGTCTTTTGGGGGTTGGTGTCAGAGGTGTAAACCCACTAGCGGAGCAACTTCGACGTGTTCCTGGTAGTGGCCCTTTTGATGGGTCGGTAGAACTGGTTCGGCATTGGAGTGACGGGTGAAAGGTTGCTGCATACAACGTTAGAAAGAGCTCTTGTGTGAGTCTTTCGAGGCGGGTGTTTGTGTCGTGTGTTCCTGATGTGTTCTGATTCGAATCACCATCCCTTGCGGTTATATGAGAACCACTTGTTCACTGAGTTGTGACGTAGTAATTATTTCCAGATGAAGTGAGATAAATCATTGCTGTTGTGAAGTTCTTAAGTTCATTGTATTGCAAACCATGTATGCTATAGTTGTAGAGCTCACTAAGTTTATCTTCCACCTTGGGCATAACCACATGGGAGGAAAGTGTTTCTTGTTTGATTGTGGACTTCTGATGTGAGGGCTGCCTAAGGCATATGAATCTGCTGCTATAAAACTAAAAGTAAGGATTAACATGTAGGCGTGTCTTTATTGCAACATCTTTTTCCTATATTATTAACTCCTGCATGTAGAGTTTCATGTTTAGGAGTGTCGGTTAAGTCTTGTTGAGCCATCGAGCTCACGGTTGCATTATTAGTGTTTTGCGGGTTATATAAAATTTGCTATGAAGATGGTTGTTCGGTGAGACATTGGAGACTCACTGGAAACCTTGCCGCTGCATTCACCTTTTTTGAAGCTAGTAAGAAGCGTCCGCGGGCTGGACGTCTTCTCTTTTGCATTGTTAGGACCAACAGTATGTGTGTATGTATATTCTGCTGCGTGTACCTTCGTGGTACATTATGTTGTAAATGATACTATCTTGAGAAATATAAGACTTTGTATGTTTATTGTTTCTTTTTGTGTATGCTGTTGAGTGCCGCATTGCACGGCACTAGCCAGTGTGCATCCTGGAGTGTGGATCCCGGAAGGGGTTCCCCACAATGTTCACCCCAATCTCTGCAGTGCAGAACTTCTTCCAAACTCCATTGTTTTTAACAATTATCACAATCGGTTCTCAAAGAAGAACCAAACATATCTAACAAGTATGTCAGAATCAGTTTACTCATATATGTATTGACGAGAGTGAAATACCATAATTATATTAAAAGTCAGGTCCAACATGTATAAAATCACAGATATATGTATATTAAATACAATAATGTCACAGAAGTGGAATAAACATGTGGTGCTCCATCACAGGCGTTACTCGTGGGTTCCGTCAGCCTAGTACAACTCATCTAGGTCAAAGTTCTCCTCGTTGTACTTCACGCCATAATCATAGCCTGAGCAACATTTAAAATCCAAAAAAACAAATTTGATTATCTAGGATACTCAGCAAGTGTAGGAAAAAGATGATATGTAGGCCAATAGCAAGGAAGACTGACTCAAATTAAGCACTAAGCATTAATCCTACTCCCTTAACTTTTAATTAGCAACCTATATTACTAAATGATTAGAATCCCACCATCCTTATAATTAAACCATCAATATCATGTTACACCACCCGACATTCCCACCCATTCCATTTCAATGTTCACTAATCATGAATAAGTCCAAGCTGCTCTTGAGCCGTGAGCATGGCTGTCATGACAATATTTTTTTTGCAGAGATTATACCACTTCACCCACAAGCTATGATTTCATCCCCTGTTGCCATGTGGACTAAATGAACCTCCCTGATGCCCATGGTTGCAAGCCACATTGCACACTTTCTTCGGTGTGCGGCAAGGAGATCACTACGAGGATTTTACAAAGGGTCTATGGGCAAGTACAAGCCTACTGATGTTTCACTACTAACAACATCCAGGAGGCTACAATCTCCGCCGCAGAAGCCCCCTCTTGAGCCTTGCGATTCCCAGGGTAGTCCCTCTGACCCCAATTTACCACACCTTCCAATCACTCATACTATGTCGGAAGAACACCTAATTAATTGGCCAATCTGACCCATCTCAGCCTTGTGGTGGCACTGTAAAGTGGGATTAACTGCTTCATGAACTGGTCTTTAGAATCTAAGACACGCACTATCACTATCTCGAATCTCGTGCATACAACATCATACCAAATTAACCAGCATGTCTAGATTCTTATTCTAACATATCGTTGTGTCTTATAAATTGTTCAATGAATCAATTATTCTATCTATATCCCAATAAGTATCTGAGCATGGCTAAGCAATAATAATAATGATAACTATGCTAAGTAATCCCCATAAAGGCTTCAAGGAATAATATGGAAAACTAGGTAACATACTAACATAAGTTTTATATTAAAGAAAACATGCAATTAATATAACTAAATTCTCTTATAACATGATCTATATGATTAAGGACACTTGTCTTCTTCTTGCTGCTAGGTAACAACGAAAACTTGCTCTTGAAAGTTGACAACTGATTATGGTGCTGGTTCTTAATCCAACGACTCCAAGACGGTCACATCATCCCGGCCATGACCGACAGAGACGCGCGGCGGTGAGCGGCGGTTTTCTCACCGGAGAAACATGATTTCGTGTAAATCTATGCTAATTCTTGACTTCTTCTACATAAACCGAAGGAGAGAACCATGGAGACCTCACCTTGGTCGGTTTTGGAATCGGAGAGGGTGTGGAAATGTGTCGGCGATGGTGAGGGGCAGCGTTGATCATCGTTCTTCATCGGTGCAGTGCTCGGGTTGCGATTCCCCTACGACGAACCAAAGTTGATGGGGTAATCAAAGAGGGAAAAGAATAAGGAATTTGATGGAGCGATGGAGATTGGCGGTGAACTCACCGATGAAAACTTGTTCATGTGTGACAAAGAGAATTGGGGGTTCCTGGTTTGTTTAAATAGGAGGGAAAGAGCGACAGTTGTGTGGCATGTACGGTGCAAGTGAAGGGGTGTGGGTGGTTGTGTGGCGCGAATGGTGCAAATGAAAGGATGCGTGCGCTTTCTTTTCTATGCGGGGTCTGACAAACTACCCCCGCAAATGGAATCTGGCCCCGAGATTCGGAAGTTTTAGGATTTTGAAAGTTTGGTTGACCAAAATGGTTTTATTAAGATGTGCAAAAATGATGTAACCAATATTCGATGATTAGGAAAAGACGGTTAAGATCAACCTGTTTGTGCCTCCAATTATGATTAGGTGTCAAACAACAGTTTCAATATGGTCAAGGAACAATAGGTTTAATAACCTAGGACACACATTACATAGAAGAAAGTATATAGCATCATAGCTTTGTGACGATCTTCAGTGTCTTTGTGCTTGCTTCTGTTAATTAGTGGTCATGCGTCTTCATGCGTGAGAACCTTTTATGGTGATTTTCTTTCTTGTATTGCCATCATTGGCGATGACCTATCGTATCGATTCTCTAATTGTGCTTAAAAAGAGTGCTAAAATGGGATAGGATACCCTCCTTAAATAAAAAAACACCAGATTGTAATACATTAAACAACATTTTTTCTAACTCGTTATGACCAAGGCATTGATTTCACTCGCTGATCAAAAAGGAACCTAAGCGAGTGGTGAATAAATTTTTTTCAAGCCTTTTCTCCTGTGAGTTGTCTTCATACGTTAATCTTCAAATTTTTATTGGTTGAGTTGAAAAATAACAAAGTTAGAAAACAAAAAAATAGTTTTTTTGAAGCTAGATGAGGCTAGACAATAAAAGAAGAGTACCAATATCAACAAGTAAAGAATTTTTTTGTAGATTACTTTTTATAAAAATAGTAAAATATTTAGTATGTCAATTTTTAACTAGACTTACGTCCTACGGGCAACCTGGCTATGATACCACTCTGTAGCACCCGGTTTGTCAAGAAGGTCAACCGAGCGTATCTCACATGTATTCCAGGATCGTTCTTTCATACATGTGTCGACAAGTAGTGAAATACAGTACATTACAAACCAAGTTCAATGTGTGATAAAAATATTGCATAGATGACACTAAAAGACTAAATAAAAGTAACTAAATAGGTCAATAACAAAATAGCGGATAAATCTAGTGGAGCTCAATCACAGGTGTTGCCCGGGGTTACCGCTAGCCTAGTACCGGTCTTCCGGGTCGCTGTCGTCTTTGTTCTACTCCATGCCAACCCCATAACCTGAGCAGCATTAAAAGTAAATAAAAAGCAAGTTTGAGTACCTATGGTACTCAGCAAGTGTAGGGAATAAGTGACATGAAAGTCATTATCAAGGGATGGTTGACATCAAGGTTTACCACAATGCAATTCACTACAGCAAACTGTCACATTTGCGATGGCCTAAACCGTCGTAATTAAACCCATAACCGTCGTAATTAACTTATTTATGACGGTTATTCCTTATTTACAATGGCATCCGGCCGTCACAAGTAATTGGTAGTAAATAAGCTTATTTACGACGGCCATCGTCGTAAATAAGTTATTTACAACAGTCTAAACAGGCCGTCGTAACTTACTGTGAGGTGCCAGCTGGCACCCTTTGGAAGCTTATTTATGACGGCCAAGAACAGACCATCGGAAATAACACAGGCTTATTTACGATGGCCTGGAGATGGCCGTCATAAATAAGGAATGTAATTTAAAAAAAGGAAAAATGCTAACCTGCCATGATAGCCAGCTCACAGGTAAATACAGAAATAAACATATAACATCACAGACAGTTTATAATACAATATATGAAATACAAGACACGACGCTAGACACTCCCACGTCTACTACCTTTGGAGCCCGGGACGTCGTCCCCGCGTCATGCTCCAGGTCCCGGTAGCACAGGCAATGGAGTCTAGGCCTCCGCCGTCGATCCCTGTAAAATGTAAGAGCAATTATGGCTATGTTTGAGCAATTATGGCTATGTTTTAGCAATTATGGCTATATTTGGCTATGTTTGGGCAATTATGGCTAAGTTTTGCTATGGTTGACTAATTTTGTCCTATTTGCTATAGTAATGTAATTTATGATGTTTTGAGGAAATGGTGCTTACCTATGCCGCAGAAGAAGACACCTGTGGCTCCGGCATTGGCGGTAGCCATGTGGGAATGGCAATCTGCTGTCCTTGCTACTGTGGTAAGGCATGTGATAGAAAAGCATTAACACATGAATAGTAATGAAATGATATAATTTCTTTGTATTTTAATGTATTACCAATATCGCCGCTTGTATCTGTGCGTTGTAGGTGGCTTGATAGTCTTGAGTGGCCTTCAATAAGGTTGCTTGCTCCTGGAGCTTCTCCTGTGTCAGGCGTAGCTCCTCCTGGACACTTTGAAGCTCCAGCTCCCTCTATAACATCCGCCGGCTGGGTCCAGCAGACGAAGACTGCAAGGAGAAGCCCCTCGAAGGCCTTGCCTCCCTTTAGTCAACCACCCCATCAAAAATAGCAAAGCTCTAAAAAAGATTAAGAGTAAGATAATGTAGATCAAATTGATAGAAAGAAAAATAGGTAGCATCTCACCGTCCATGCTCTTTACCGCCACCGCTCACATACACTGTGTTAGCATCGATTAGTGTGTTCTGCCAATCGTAATCTTGGCCGTAAATCTTCACCGCCTCCTTTCCATAATTCTCCTACAAATACAAGCAATACATAAAAACGCGTCAGTAGAAATGTTAGTTACAAGTAAAAGAACATGTTAGTTCGAGGACTCACTAGTCGAGCTGTCGCCACCGGAGTGCAAAGCTGGTCGGGCTGTGAAGGGTCACTTGCCCTGTGACCTCTTTGCCACACTTGAACGTCGCTCTGTCGTTCACCGAGCTTGTTTTCCTGTAAGTACGAGTCAATAGCATAAATATACTATAAATATAGTTTAGTATGTACCTTCCTTACCATTCGTCTAGCTAGACGTAGATGGCCATCCGGACCATACGTATGGCCTCTAGTACAGCCTCAGCACTGTCGGGCCTTCTTGGGCTTGGCGACGAAGTCCTCGCTGGATCACAGCCGACAGAGGGCCGGGCAAGCCTTCGGACGGTCGTCCAACCATGAAATCCCCACCTGCATGCATTTAGTAATTGATTGAAATAACGTTGACATGACAAAATCCGACTCCTAATTAAAACACTACTAGTTTACCTCGGCGTACTGCTCCTCTGTCAAGAATGTGTCAGAGCCAACTCTGAACGCCGCAAGCTCTTTCCCTTGATGTCTCTTCAAGTAATAGTTTATTGCTTAAATACGAGCATAGGAGACTGCCTTAACAAGCTTCCTGACATTCATGTTGAAGACGGCTCTCACGTGGTCGGCATCCGCTGGATCCGCCAAACGGTACCGTCTCTACAAGAAGACAGAAACATAAGTGTTAAACATTCTACCTATTGAAGAACTAAATTTAAAACATGAATTAAACATACTTACCCAGAAGTCGGCCCACACTGCACCCTAAGCAGTCCCATACGTCAGGTCAGTAGCACGAGCGTAATCATCCCATGACTTGGCAGGGATACGCTCGTCACTGCTGCCAGGGACCTCACCAGGGTAGTGCAAATGCACGAGGTTTCCTAAGACAGCGTTGACCTGTCTCTGACATCCTATACCCTCAAAGGTAGTGTCCTCCCATCCACTGCAAGAACAATTGTGCATCAATGAGTTTTAGCACTACATAATTTTCTAAAGCTACAACACAAGGGCTTCTTATCTATCGCCAACAGGGAGAATAGCCGACAACGTTGCTTATTCTCTAGGAACTGGAGGAGGAGCCACATAATGGCTCCTCCTGGTCCGTCACTTTCTCTGTGCCTCTGTATCCTTGGACGACACGGAAGGGTGGTCCGCTGTAACACCCCAAAATCCTGTTAAGAGGGGAATTTAAAATTTTGTGGACGTCTTGCATGTGTTGCAAAAATTCAAATTCAAACTGGAATTCAAATTAAACTCAAAAAAGAAAGGAAAAAGAAAAAGAAAAGGAAAAAATAAACCCCCCCGGCCAGTGGGCCGAAACCTACCAGCCGGCCCATTTATTCCCGTGCCAGCCCTTAGCCGCGTGCCTTCCCCTCTTTTCCACTGACACGCGGGGCCCGCCAACCCTTCTTCCTCCTCGTGCCCGCGCTCGGCCGGCCGGACTCTTCTCACCTCCGAATCGAAACCGCCCTGGATCCTCGCGTATCCCAGCCGAATTTTGTTCCTGGACGACGCAAACTCGATCACAACCGAACGCCGCCCTCCCCCGGCTATATAAACACCGGCATCTTCCCGATTTTCGCCCGCGATCGGCTGTTTTTCTTCTCGGTGAGAACCCGAGTTTCTCCGGCCAATTTCGCTCGATCTTCGCTCGGGATTTCTCATCTAACACGCTGATCTTGATCCACCGCCTCCGGGGAACCGCGCAGGTGCAGAAAACTCGGTGGTTTGCGCTTCAAACACAGCGCCGACGAGCCTCGCCGTGAATTCACCTCAGAACTTGTCGCCGACCGCTTTCCAGGACCTCCGAGCTCAAGAAAACCCCCGAGGTGAGATCCCCGCCCTCCCCTCTACCGATTTATGCCATAAAATCACAGTTCTAGGAAGAATTGACGAAGATCCAAAACTCTCCGGCGAGATCGCCGCCTCCCGCCGCCGTGCGCCGCCGGGCAGCGCGGCCCGCGCTCGATCAGAGCGACGTGGCCGCTTGTGCGCAGTCTATTTTAAATCGCACGGTAGAATTTAAATCCCCGCGTACCGGTTCGACGTTATAATCTCAGCCGCCTGTTTTAAATCGGATGGTCCACGTCAGCCCCGCATTATAAAGGCCGGAATTCTTACGCGCTACCCCCTGGGGTTCTCGGAAAATACGAGCTAGCCCCGGTAACTTCTGATCTAGCCCCTGGAACTTCAGAAAATCATGTAAATTCATTTAAAAATTAGTTTTAGCCCCTGGACTTAATAAAAAATTAGGAAAACCCCTCTGTTATGTGTAGTTAGACCCCTGGAAATTCTTAAAATAATATAATAGACCCTGTAGTGGGGTGAGTTTACCTTTTTAACCCTATATGATATTAAATTTAGGAATTTGAATATGTGTTTAGTATTTAAAATTTAAAAGATGGGACAAACACATTGTAAATTCAAATTAAAAACTTTCCTAGTACTTGGAAAACTTTGGAGTGAGATAAAAATAGATTTTTGGCTGAAATGAATCTGTCTAATTGATTATTCACATTTATTAGTTATAGGGACACATTTTTAAGTAGAGAATAATTCTGAAAATTAGTAAAATAAATGTAAAATAGTTCACATCAGAGGAGAAGTTCAAAAATATATTATTTAATATTTTACACCCAAAACCTATTCTGTTTAAATGAGGTGTCTTACTATTTTCATAATAAAGTTCACATTTAGGCATAGGAAATAAATCTGAAAATATAGCAAGCTAGGTATGAATAACTAGAAAATGATAAATGAAGTTTCCAAAATCCAAAGAATTCAGTTTAGGGTTGGTAGAAGGTCTGAAGACACATTTGGAGTAGGAAAATACCCTATATGCACACTTGGTAGCTAAAAGGTGTATCAACTGAATATAAGGAATTTATTTAAATTAGAAACTCATATATAGTATGCAACATAAATATGAATACAAAAGTAGAAATCATATGCACATGATTAAAAGTGCATGTAAGCCCCAAAAATCAACACACATAGAGTAACCACAGCACATAGGAATGGGAATGGCTTTCATAAATGGGAATGTGTGGTTTGTATGAAGTGGAAGTGTGAACTATGTCTTATGGATTGTTGTTTTTTTTGCTATGTGTGATGGTATGATGTAGAACCTGCTCCAGAGCAAGTTCTTCCTTTCCAAGATCAGGAATACCCCTTTCCCAGAGCAGCAGGAAGAAGGCAAGTGTCCTTGACCACTTTGTTCCTATACTAGGATGTGTAGATAGAATTATTTGCATTGTCAATTGAAAATATGAAACCCATGCTAGGATGTTTCCCTAGAATTGCATTACCTTGTTTTCCTTGTAGCTTGGGTTGGGATTCATTTTATCATGTCATTTATTATTATGCATATGCTTAGCCATGCTTAGAATGGGATATTTGGGATATGAGATCATCAGTTAATTTTACCATACTCTTGAATGAGATATTGTGAGTTACGTAGAGGTAGGGATCAAGGCAAGTTGGATGTTTTGGTTGGTGTTGGGTGCACGAGACTCGGGTTTGTGTTTAGTACTTGTCTGGATCCTAAGGACCGGTTCATGGAGCATGTAACCTGGCTTTACCGTGCCAACCACATGCTGAGATAGGGCAGCTTGGCCAATTAATTAGGTGTATCCCCGGTGTAGTATGGGTGTGTTGGATGGTGCAGGGAATAGGTGTCAGCTGGACTACCATATGAACCGCAAGGCTCAAGAGGGGGCCACTGCAGCGGGGTTGGAGCCTCTTGTATGCTGTAGGGGTGAAACCTTAGTGGGCCCATGCTCGTCGGGAATCCCTTTGTAAAGGCTTCGTAGTGATCTCCTGGCTACACACCTGAGAAGTGTGTATGTGGTTCGTGGCCACTGGCATAATGGAGGTTCTATTAGTCCACCCGGCAACGGGGGATGAAATCACTACATGTGGGTACAGTGGTGCAAACTCTGCAGAGTCAAAACTGTCATGACAACCGTGCTCACGGTCAAGAGCGGCTTCGACTTATTCATGATTAGAGGAGTAATGGTTTTGGACGTTAAGGATGTTAAGCGGGGAGCTTAACATTGAAAACGATGTTATGGTTATTTGATTATGATGATGGGATGGGAGATTGGGACCATTTCACCTGTGTATTAATGTAGGTGCTTAATAAGCTAAGGTGATAGGTATTAATTGCGTAGTGCTTTAACCATGAGTTCAACCTCTCCTTGCTCTATCCATGCATGACATATCTTTCCCACACTTGCTGAGTACCATCGGTACTCAACCTTGCATATTTGTTGGTTTATATTGCTGCTAAGGTCAAGATAATGAAGTGGTGTTTAATGATCAAGACTTTGGACCCGAAGAAGGTTTCAAGGTTCATGGAGTCCCCCGGGCAACGCCTGTAACGGAGCCCATAAGAATAATATTCCGCAGCTATTTTATTTACTTGTTATGAACTTATTATCGTCCATCGAGATATATGCTATGTAAGACTTATTTATATTCGACACCTGGCTTGTAATAAATGATGCTTCACTATTTTTCATCACATGTATGAGAAAATGATCCTGGCATACATGTGATATTCACTCGGTTGTTCTTCGGAGAAACCGGGTGTGACATCCGCCGACCGGAAGGGTGGTCAGCTGACCCGTACGGGTGGTCAGCCGACTGTGGCGCCGAAGGAGCCTCGGCCTCGATCTCTGACTCTGAGTCATGCTGCAATATGATAATAGTTTTTAAAATATAAATAAATTAATTAATAATGTAATGGAATACGATTGTGAAGTCAAATTACATCAGTCCTCTGATTGGCAATAGGTCTACCTGACATCTCTGAGGGCACGTATCTCAACAACTGAGACTGTTTGCTCTCTCTAGAGCTACTACCCAAGAAAAGTGTCGCTGCTACGTCTCGCGTGTGAGCCATCATGTTCACACTGCTGAGAAACCTCTTCATGGTTCTCTTCAGCGCCATACCCTTGTCCAACAACATCCTATTGCAACGATGCTTTGATAAGTATAATTATTATAAAATATACAACATGAAACAATAAATGAAGAAAACATTACTTGTATTCATTTCTAAAAATCATCAGAATCTTGCTCATTTACTCTACTCCTTAAAGCAGACCATCAAATTGTTTTAGTGACTGGTTTCCGTTTGCGCTTCTCACGAGTCTATACATCATCGGCATCTCCAACTAAGTCATAGAGCTATTGATCAAGCTCAATGAAAAATGAGGCTGGCAGATCTCCTTGGTAAATATTATCGAACTCACCAACAGATGTCGGAGTATCATGGTACCCAACATTGCTTGGAGTATATAACCGTTCATGAGGATTGACCTTGTGTACAACCCACCAAACACTCATCTTCTGGCATGGATAAGGTAGATAATACACTTTCTCAACTTGGTCTGCAAGGACAAAAGAGTCGTACCCTCGCAGCCTTTCGTTGTGTTTCATTTCAACCATGCCAAACTGGTTTTCACGGGTCCCATTATGGTTATCAAACCAGTCACAATCAAACAAAACTACTTTAAGTTCCTTATTACCAACAAAGTTAAATTTTAGGATTTTGTTAATGATCCCATAATAATTTTTTCCCGTCCTTCAACATCGATTGCTCTCGTCATAACTCCGGTATTAGTCGTTGCCGCAAAAGTGCGAAGAGCTTCAAATTGAGTCGAACGGAATTGGAACCCATTGAAATTGTACCGACCGTAGATTCTAACTTTGAAAATTCCATAAGATAGTTGTCACAAGTCTTGATGTACATCAGCATCTTTTACACACTGTCTATAGTATGAACGTATAAGAATATTTTTTATGTATTATGGTATAATTTAGGATAGAGAAGTGACAAAAAATGTTACTTGATCTCAAAGCCAAAATAGAAAATTAGGCCCTCCATTAATTCCATCTCGTCGAATTGTTTCTACTTGCTTGCTTGTTGGTTGATTTCTATGTGTCCAATTTTGCTTATGAAACGCGCTGTCAAAAAAACATGAATATTAGCATTAAGGTATAGTAAAGAATGCTATGTAGCATAGATGTAGAACAAATACTTACTCAAAATATTTTTCCATCCCATGTAAATATTCTCGAACCACCGGAATGCTTTCCAATGTCGCTTCTTCGATGTGGTTCAGCAGTGCCTTCTCGGTTGCAGGTTGTGCTTCCTCAAACTCAATACGGGTACCGTTCTCACTTTTCAACTGCATGTTCTTTTGAGCGTGTTGAATTACTCCATTGTACTTGCTTAACAAGTCCATTCCAAGTATTATGTTAATCCCTTGGGAATCCAAGACGATAAGGTTGGCAAGAAAGTCTACCCCCCTTATTTTAAGGCTTACTTCGGACATACTATATGCATCAAGGTGTACGAACTAAGCAACTTCTTTATTAATATCAGCCTATATGAGGATGTGAACAAGTGCCAAAGCATCTCACATCTCTCTACTATGTGTGGATGTGGACATTCACCGAAGTGTCCCACAACAAACTTCAAGCACACAAACACAAGCAATCATCATGGAAATTCAGCACACCACTCTTATTCAAGCTACTACGATCTAAGCATTCTTAATACAACTTTATTCAATGGGGAACCTAAACTTAATCGTGAGAACCGGTGCTGTTCTCGCCGTATGATGGGGGTGGTCGATACATGGGCGCACGCCAAGGTGAGTCGGCAGTCCATGTTAGGATAGATGACGCTGGCGCTCCATTTGCTCCCACGATGGCACGAGTCTCTTCGTGTTTTTCCAGCAAGTACAACTTCTTGCGGAGGTAGCGGATCTCTTCTGGTGCGCTTGCATAGCGGTTTCCTAACTCCAGAGCAACCTCTGATACTTGTCAGCAGCTTGTAGACTAGAAAGAGCTCCTCCATGGGGTCCAATGATCCCCCTTGTATCACTCTTCAAATACAGGTTGTAACACCCCAAAATTTTGATTCAAAACCGTAAATCCTGTTAAGAGGGGGATTTAAAAATTTTTGGACGTGTTGCATGTTTTGCAAAAATTCAAACTCAAACTGGAATTCAAATTAAACTCAAATCAGAAAAGAAATAGAAAAAGAAAAAGAGAAAACAGAAAAACCGGCCAGTGGGCCGAAACCCACCAGCCAACCCACCCAGCCCCCGCGCCAGCCGCAGCCGCGCACGCTGCTTCCTCACACTGACAGGCGGGGCCCACCCGATCGTCGTCTACCTCACGCCAGCGCCGGACTCCCTCGCACCCGAATCAAAACCGATCGGGATTTCGGCGTATCCCCGCTGAATTCTGTTCGTAGGCGACGCGGACATGATCTAAACCACCCCGCCGCCCTCCCCCGTCTATAAAAACCCCGGCCTCGTTCTGTTTTTCCCACGCGATCGGCTGTTTTTACTCCGGTGAGAACCGAGACTTCTCCGGCGAATTCTGGCCGATCTAAGCTCGGAAATTCCGATCTAACTCGCTGGTCTTGATCCACCGTCTCCGGGGAACCTTGCAGGTGCAGAAAACTCGGTGACTTGCGGTGTAAACACAGCGCCGACGAGCTTCGCCGTGGTTTCGCCTCGGACCTCGTCGCCGATCACTTTCCAGGACCTCGGAGCTCAAGAAAACCCCCGAGGTGAGATCCCCGACCTCCCCTCTACCGATCTATGCCATAAAATCACAGTTCTAGGAAGAATTCTCGAAGATCCGAAAGTCTCCGGCGAGATCGCCGCTTCCCGCAGCAATGCGCCGCCGGCAGCGCCGCCCGCGCTCGATCAGAGCGATGTGGTCGCTTGTGCGCCGTTTATTTTAAATCGCACGGTAGGGTTTAAACCCCCGCGTACCGGTTCGATGTTATAATCTCGGCCACCGGTTTAAAATCGGACGGTCCACGTCAGCCCCGCGTTATAAAGACTGGAAATCTTACGTGCTACCCCCTGGGGTTCTCGGGAAATAAGAGCTAGCCCCGGAAACTTCTGATCTAGCCCCTGGAACTTCAGAAAATCATGTAAATTCATTTAAAAATCAGTTTTAGCCCCTGGACTTAATAAAAATTAGGAAAAACCCCTCTGATAAGTGTAGCTATACCCCTGGAAATTCTGAAAATAATATTATAGACCCTGTAGTGGGGTGAGTTTACCTTTTAGCTCTGTTTAGTATTTAATTTAGGAAATTGAATATGTGGCTAGTGTTTAAAAATTAAAAAAAGTGAGACAAACATATTGTCAAAATTAAATTAAAGACTTTCTCAGTATTTAGGAAGCTTTGGAGTGAGATAAAAACATATTTTGGGCTGAATTGAATCTGTTTAATTTATTATTCACATTTTGGGACACATTTTTAAGTAAAGAATAGTTCTAGAAAATAGGGAAAATAATTGTGAAAAATTTTACATCAGAGGCAAAGGTCAAAATATGTTATTAAATTATTTAGGACCAGAACCTATTCTGTTTAGATGATGTGTCTTACTATTTTCATAATAAAGTACACATTTATGCATAAGAAATTAAATCTGAAAATATAGCAACTAGTAAATGATAAATGGAGTTTCTAAAATCCAAAGAGTTCAGTTTAGGGTTGGTAGAAATTATGAAGACACATATGGAGAAGGAAAATACCTTTCATGCTTATTTGGTAGTAAAAAGGTGTAGTAGTTGAATATAAGGAATTTATTTAAATTGGAAACTCATATATATAGTATGTAAGTATAAATGTGAACACAAAAGTAGGAATCATATACACATGATTAAAAGTGCATGTAAGCCAAAATCAACACACATAGAGTAACCACAACACATAGAAATGAGAATGACTTTCATAAATATGAATGTGTGGTTTGTATGAAGTGGAAGTGTGGACCATGTCGTATGGATTGTTGTTTTTCTTTTGCTATGTGTGATGGTATGATGTAGAACCTGCTCAAGAGCAAGTTATTCTTTTCCAAGACCAGGACTCCCCATTTCAAGAGCAGCAAGAAGGAGGCAAGTGTCCTTGACCACTTTGATCCTATACTAGGATGTGTAGATAGCATTATTTGCATTGTCAAATGAAATATGAAACCCATGCTAGAAAGTTTCCCTAGAATTGCATTACTTTGTTTTCCTTGTAGCTTGGGTTAGGATTTATTTTATCATGTCATTCATTATTATGCATATGCTTAGCCACGCTTAGAATGGGATATTTGGGATATGAGAACATCAGTTTATTTTACCATACTCTTGAATGAGATATTGTGAGTTATGTAGTGGTAGGGATCAAGGCAAGTTGGATGTTTTGGTTGTGTGCTGGTTGCACGAGACTCGGGTTTGTGTTTAGTACTTGCCTGGATCCTACGGACCGGTTCATGGAGCATGTAACCTGGCTTTACAGTGCCAACCACATGCTGAGATGGGGCAGCTTGGCCAATTAATTAGTTGTATCCCCGGCGTAGTATGGGTGTGTTGGATGGTGCGGGGAATAGGTGTCAGCTGGACTACCATATGAACCGCAAGGCTCAAGAGGGGGCCACTGCAGCGGGGTTGGAGCCTCTTGTATGCTGTTAGGGGTGAAACCTCAGTGGGCCAACGCTCGTCGGGAATCCCTTTGTAAAGGCTTCGTAGTGATCTCCTGGCTACACACCTGGGAAGTGTGAATGTGGTTCGTAGCCACTGGCATAATGGAGGTTCTTTTAGTCCACCCTGTAACGGGGGATGAAATCACTACATGTGGGTACAGTGGTACAAACTCTGCAGAGTCAAAACTGTCATGACAGACGTGCTCACGGTCAAGAGCGGCTTGGACTTATTCATGATTAGAGGATTGATGGTTTTGGAAGTTGTGGATGTTAAGCGGGGAGCTTGACATTGGAAATGATGTTATGGTTATTGGATTATGATGATGGGATGGGAGATTGGGACCATTTCACTTGTGTAGTAATGTAGGTGCTTAATAAGCTAAGGTGATAGGTATTAAGTGCGTAGTGCTTTAACCATGAGTTCAACCTCTCCTTGTTCTAGCCATGCATGATATAATTTTCCCACACTTGCTGAGTACCATTGGTACTCAACCTTGCATATTTTGTTGGTTTATATTGCTGCTCAGGTCAAGATAATGAGGTGGTATATAGTGACCAAGACTTTGGACCCGAAGAAGGTTTCTAGGTTCGTGGAGACTCCGGGCAACGCCTGTAATGGAGCCCTCAAGAATAATATTCCGCTGCTAGTTTATTTACTTGTGATGAACTTATTATTGTCCATTGAGACATTTGCGAATGTAAGACTTATTTATATTCGACACCTGGCTTGTAATAAATGATGCTTCACTATTTGTCATCACATGTATGAGAAAATGATCCTGGCATACATGTGATATTCACTTGGTTGTTTCTTCGGAAAAACCGGGTGTGACAGAAGTGGTATCAGAGCCAAGGTTGCCCGTAGGAACGTGGACCTAGGTAGAAATGGACGTATTTAAGGGCCCTATTTTCTTAAAAACTATTTTACAAGATGGTTCGCATGATTCGCACCGCTCGCAAGTCCACAGGAGGGAGAGTTCCCGTAGTTGCCCTTGCCGAAAGAGAGGAGAGCCGTCCGGTGACGTACCTTTCCTACGGATTGGCAGTAGGAGGCTTATTGCGCCGTCTTCGGCGTATGCTCGAAGCCGCTGGCAACATGGGCAAGCTAATCATCCACTATAACTCCACCAGGACCATCCGTGAGAAGAGGGAAGGATGGAGCTCAGAGATGAGGATTATACACGAAAATCAGCTGCTTAAGATTCACCACTCTCCAGCTTGTCGAGCGACACAGGTCGATGCGGAGAAGGATGTCACCTGGGAGGCCATCACCTGCCAGAGTCACATCTATCGTCGCCGCCTGGACAAGACTGAGTACATGTATGCCCTCCAACGTGAGAGTGGTACCACGGAGTACAAGTACCCGCCGGTGCAGCAAGGGACATCCCATGAGCACATGGACTTGTGCTTGGACGATGCTGCTATGCTCAGCACTCGACTGCAGGAGTGTCAACAAGAGCTTCAGGATGTCCGGGACACCCTGAAGGAAACGGAGGCGTTGCTGCGAGCCTGCTTGAGGGCGAGAGAAAGAGGAGATGGGAATGAACTGTGTGTCACCGTGAATGATACATGGACTCCTGACTCCCCGGATCACCGAGCGATCAGGCATCGTCGCACTTCTCCACCAGCAGCTTCCCCACCCAAAGAAGAGTCAGAAGGAAGCCGAAATGATGAGGAAGATTCCGAGGAGCCAGCTCAAGAAAACGAGTAGTGTAGAGTCCCTCCCTTAGTCAGCAAGATATCGAATAGGCGAGTCGTTAAGATAAGTTAATGGTGTGATAATGCTTGGTGTGTGACGTGAGTTGTGGAAGCCATGAGCAATTGTCCACAGCCTCGTCTTTAGATTGTTTTGTTTTGGTGTGTGAACCCACATGAAATAATATTGCATTTATTTTTGTGTGAAAAGTGAACCCTTAGAGAAGAATAACAAAGCCTCAACACTTCAAAGTACAAACAAATGAAAGTAGTAAGATGATACTAAATGCTTTCAAATTAACATTGGTTGATTCTGCCAGATGGCCGGAAGAGGAAAAGGACGTGCTGCCAACCCCGCCAACAACAACGATGAGGCATGCAACCCTCATCTTTCTGGAGGCCAGGACCGGGGTGGTCGCCGTGAAGGAGTTGATCCCCTCCACCAAATGCTGGAGAATCAAAATCAGCTCATCCAGAACTTGACTCAAGTGGTGGCCAACTTGCATCATGTTCCACCTCCACAAGCTGCACCACGCCAACCAAGGTTGAGTGAGTTTCTAGGAACTCAACCTCCAAAGTTTGCAAGTGCTGCCGAACCTCTGGAGGCAGATGATTGGCTGAAGACTATTGAAAGTAAGATGAGGATCATCCAGTGCCAAGGGTATGAGAGGGTGCTGTTTGCCTCTCATCAATTGCATGGACCTGCTGCTGATTGGTGGACCGCCTACGTGGCCGCCCATCATGACCCTGAGAACATCACTTGGGAAGAGTTCAAGCGTAGCTTCCGCAACCATTACATCCCAAGAGGTGAACTCAAAAACAAGAGGAAGGAACTTTTGGGACTGCAGCAGGGAAACATGACGGTGAGGGAATACCTCACTAAATTTACTCAACTATCCCGCTATGCCCCACGGGACATAGAGACTGATGAGCAGAAACAAGATTGTTTCGTGGAGGGACATACCGCAGAGATGCAGTGTGCAATTTCCTCAAATGAGTATGAAAGCTTCCAAAAGATGGTGGACAGAGCATTTGTGGTAGAAAGGAAGCTAAAGGCCTTGGAAACTGAGAATAAGAGGAAGGTCGGGTGGTCACATCAAGCCTCAGGGAGCAACACCCGCCCACGTCTGATGCAGCAACCTGCCGGGCAAACGAACCGTGCTGCGGTACCCTACTCAGCACCAAGGGCGTACAACCCAAACTACAGGCCTCCGGCAGCACCAGCACAGCCACAACGTTAGTTTGTACAGCAGCCTCGCCCCGCATATCCACCTCGACCAGCAGTGCAAGGACCTCCAAACCAACCCCAAGACACTAAAGGCCAAGCACCTAAGGTTGGGGTGCAATGTTTTAGCTGTGGTGAAGTGGGGCATTACGCCCATAAATGCCCAAAGAAGAAGCCTGTGCAGCCACAACAGCAGAATGTAATGAGAGGACGGGTGAACCACGTCACTATGGAGGAAGCACAAGAGGCACCCGACGTGGTAGTTGGTAAGTTTCCTGCCAATTTACACCTTGCAACCCTGCTGTTTGATTCTGGTGCTACCCACTCGTTCATTGCTCAAGGGTTTGTTAAGAAGCATGACCTAGCAACCACACAAATGAACCATATGCTAGCTGTAAACTCTCCAGGTGGAGAAATAAGGACAAGACAAGTGTGTCCCAAAGTGAACCTAGACATTAATGGGGTAGTATTTACTGCTAACCTCATAGTGATAGATTCACAGGGAATAGATATTATTTTGGGTATGGATTGGTTGACCAAACATCAAGGAATCATCCATTGTTCGACCAGAACGGTGGAACTAACTCACCCTAGCGGCACAAGAGTAAAATTTATAACAATACAAGAGCCTAGGAGGGACATTAAATTAAATCAAGTTGAGGTGAAAGTGGAGGAGATCAGGATTATCCGGGAATATCCAGATGTTTTTCCGAAAGAATTGCCAGGTATGCCTCCCGATCGTGAAGTGGAATTTGCAATTGAGCTAGTACCTGGAACAACCCCGATATACAAGAGACCTTATCGGATGGACTCCAAGCAGCTGGAAGAACTCAAGGATCATTTGAGAGAATTGTCGGAGAAGGGGTATATTCGTCCTAGTTCCTCACCATGGGGAGCTCCGGTGATATTTGTGCCCAAGAAGGATGGAACCCAAAGGTTATGCGTGGATTACCGTGCTTTGAATGAGGTAACCATCAAGAACAAGTACCCATTACCTCGCATTGAAGACTTGTTTGATCAGTTGAGGGGAGCTTGTGTGTTCTCGAAAATTGATCTCAGGTCGGGATACCACCAACTCAAGATAAGGCAATCTGATATTCCCAAGACAGCTTTCGTATCTAGGTACGGGTTGTATGAATACACCGTCATGCCTTTCGGGCTAACTAATGCCCCGACATACTTCATGTATCTCATGAACAAGGTATTCATGGAATATCTAGACAAATTTGTGGTGGTTTTCATAGATGACATTCTCGTCTTCTCCAAAAATGAAGAAGAACATGAGAAACATCTAAGGTTGGTGTTGCAGAGGCTAAGAGAACACCAACTATATTCCAAGTTGAGCAAGTGTGAGTTTTGGCTGAACAAAGTTTCCTTCTTAGGACATATAATCTCGGAGGGAGGAATCTCCGTGGATCCTGCCAAAATCGAGGATATACAGAAGTGGAAGACCCCTGAAAATGTCGTGGAAGTTCGAAGCTTTTTGGGATTGGCTGGATACTATCGACGGTTTATTGAGGGATTCTCCAAGATCTCGAGACCTCTCACCAAACTGTTGGAGAAGGGAATCACATTCACCTGGACGCCACAGTGCGCGGGAGTTAAAGGAAAGATTGACAACAGCCCCAGTGCTCGCTATGTCAGATATGCAAAAGAACTTTACGGTGTACTACGATGCCTCTGGAAACGGGTTGGGATGTGTTCTCATGCAAGAAGGGCACGTCGTGGCTTATGCATCCCGACAGCTTCGGAAGCACGAGAAGAACTATCCTACACATGACCTAGAACTAGCCGCAGTGGTACACGCGTTGAAAATTTGGCGGCACTATTTGATGGGGAAGAGGACCGAGATATATACGGATCATAAGAGTTTGAAGTACATATTCACACAGCCAGATCTCAACCTCAGACAAAGGAGATGGTTAGAGCTAATCAATGACTTTGATGTAGGTATCAACTATCATCCCGGGAAAGCAAACGCCGTGGCCGATGCTTTGAGTCGGAAAGTGCAGGTCAATAAGTTGAGCTTGAAGGACATGCCTGCAGAATTGAAGGACGAGGTTATAAGGCTCAATCTATGTCTAGTAAATAGTGGTGAAGCCATCGCCATGGAAGTGGACTCCACACTCGAGCGAGATATACGCGAGGGCCAAAAGAATGATGAGAAGATACAAGAGATCAGACAACTCATCAAGGAAAATAAAGCTCCGGGTTTTAGAGAGGATGAACAAGGAACGGTGTGGCACGGAAAAAGAATCTGTGTGCCTGAAGTAAAGGAGATCCGTGAATTGATTTTTAAGGAGGCTCACGATTCTGACTATTCCATTCATCCTGGGAGTACGAAAATGTACCAGGACCTCAAGAGCAGGTATTGGTGGTATGGCATGAAGCGAGATGTCGCGGAACATGTTGCCCTGTGTGACACATGTCAGTTGGTGAAAGCAGAACATCAACGACCCGCGGGATTATTGCAACCACTCAAAGTGCCTGAATGGAAATGGGAAGAAATCAGCATGGATTTCATCGTGGGATTGCCTTGACCTAATCAGGATACGATTCGATATGGGTCATCATTGATAGGCTAACCAAGGTAGCTCACTTCATCCCCGTGAAGGAAAGCTACAGCGGATCCAAATTGGCAGAGTTGTACATGTCAAGGATCGTGTGTTACCATGGAGTGCCAAAGAAGATTGTGTCGGATCGAGGGACACAGTTCACCTCAAGGTTCTAGCAGAAGTTGCACGAAACCATGGGAACTCATCTGAACTTTAGTTCTGCCTATCATCCCCAAACTGACGGGCAGACGGAAAGAACCAATCAGATCCTTGAAGATATGCTAAGGGCAGGTGCACTCAAAAATAATAGGAGTTGGGACAAGAACTTACCGTATGCGGAGTTTTCCTATAACAACAACTATCAAGCTAGTATGAAGATGTCACCGTTTGAAGCTTTGTACGGGAGGAAGTGCAGAACTCCCCTATTTTGGAACCAAACGGGGGAAAGTAAAGTGTTTGGTCCAGAAGTACTACAAGAAGCCAAGGACAAGGTGAGGGAAATTCGCAAAAAATTGAGGATAGAACAGACACGCCAAAAGAGCTATGCCGATGTACGAAGAAGAGAGCTCGTTTTCAACGTAGGAGACTATGTCTATCTCAAGGTGTCCCCTATCAGAGGACTTCGTCGGTTCAAGGTGAAAGGGAAGTTGTCACCTCGATACATCGGACCCTTTCAAGTTCTGGAAAGGAAAGGCGATGTGGCGTATCAACTAGAGTTACCGGCTCGTCTATTGGATGTGCACGATGTATTCCATGTGTCACAACTCAAGAAATGCCTGAGGACGCCTGAAGAGGTGTTATCCATGAATGAAGTGGACGTAGCTGAGGATTTGTCTTATGCCGAGCAACCATACAAGATTTTGGAGACAATGGAACGCCTCACCAGAAATAAAAGAATCCGGATGTGCAAGGTGCAGTGGAAGCATCACTCAGAAGAGGAAGCCACCTGGGAGCGGGAAGATGAGCTCAAGGCACAATTTCCGGAATTGTTTTCTTAGAAACACCAATCTCGAGTACGAGATTTCTTTTAAGGGGGGTAGAGCTGTAACACCCCAAACTTTTGATTCAAAACACTAAATCCTGTTAAGAGGGGGATTTAAAATTTTTTGGATGTCTTGCATGTTTTGCAAAAATTCAAATTCAAACTGGAATTCAAATTAAACTCAAATCAGAAAAGAAATAGAAAAAGAAAAAGAGAAAACAGAAAAAACCGGCCAGTGGGCCGAAACTTACCAGCCGACCCACCCAGCCCCCGCGCCAGCCGCAGCCGCGCACGATGCTTCCTCACACTGACAGGCGGGGCCCACCCGATCGTCGTCTACCTCGCGCCAGCGCCGGACTCCCTCGCACCCGAATCAAAACCGATTGGGATTTCGGCGTATCCCCGCTGAATTCTGTTCGTAGGTGACGCGGACATGATCTAAACCACCCCGCCGCCCTCCCCCGTCTATAAAAACCCCGGCCTCGTTCTGTTTTTCCCACGCGATCGGCTGTTTTTACTCCGGTGAGAACCGAGACTTCTCCGGCGAATTCTGGCCGATCTAAGCTCGGGAATTCCGATCTAACTCGCTGGTCTTGATCCACCGCCTCCGGGGAACCTTGCAGGTGCAGAAAACTCGGTGACTTGCGGTGTAAACACAGCGCCGACGAGCTTCGCCGTGGTTTCGCCTCGGACCTCGTCGCCGATCACTTTCCAGGACCTCGGAGCTCAAGAAAACCCCCGAGGTGAGATCCCCGACCTCCCCTCTACCGATCTATGCCATAAAATCACAGTTCTAGGAAGAATTCTCGAAGATCCGAAAGTCTCCGGCAAGATCGCCGCTTCCCGCCGCCGTGCGCGCCGGCAGCGCCGCTCGCGCTCGATCAGAGGGACGTGGCCGCTTGTGCGCCGTTTATTTTAAATCGCACGGTAGGGTTTAAACCCCCGCGTACCGGTTCGATGTTATAATCTCGGCCGTCGGTTTAAAATCGGACGGTCCACGTCAGCCCCGCGTTATAAAGACTGGAAATCTTACGTGCTACCCCCTGGGGTTCTCGGGAAATAAGAGCTAGCCCCGGAAACTTCTGATCTAGCCCCTGGAACTTCAGAAAATCATGTAAATTCATTTAAAAATCAGTTTTAGCCCCTGGACTTAATAAAAATTAGGAAAAACCCCTCTGATAAGTGTAGCTATACCCCTGGAAATTCTGAAAATAATATTATAGACCCTGTAGTGGGGTGAGTTTACCTTTTAGCCCTGTTTAGTATTTAATTTAGGAAATTGAATATGTGGCTAGTGTTTAAAAATTAAAAAAAGTGAGACAAACATATTGTCAAAATTAAATTAAAGACTTTCTCAGTATTTAGGAAACTTTGGAGTGAGAAAAAAACATATTTTGGGCTGAATTGAATCTGTTTAATTTATTATTCACATTTTGGGACACATTTTTAAGTAAAGAATAGTTCTAGAAAATAGGGAAAATAATTGTGAAATATTTTACATCAGAGGCAAAGGTCAAAATATGTTATTAAATTATTTAGGACCAGAACCTATTCTGTTTAGATGATGTGTCTTACTATTTTCATAATAAAGTACACATTTATGCATAAGAAATTAAATCTGAAAATATAGCAACTAGTAAATGATAAATGGAGTTTCTAAAATCCAAAGAGTTCAGTTTAGGGTTGGTAGAAATTATGAAGACACATATGGAGAAGGAAAATACCTTTCATGCTTATTTGGTAGTAAAAAGGTGTAGTAGTTGAATATAAGGAATTTATTTAAATTGGAAACTCATATATATAGTATGTAAGTATAAATGTGAACACAAAAGTAGGAATCATATACACATGATTAAAAGTGCATGTAAGCCAAAATCAACACACATAGAGTAACCACAACACATAGAAATGAGAATGACTTTCATAAATATGAATGTGTGGTTTGCATGAAGTGGAAGTGTGGACCATGTCTTATGGATTGTTGTTTTTCTTTTGCTATGTGTGATGGTATGATGTAGAACCTGCTCAAGAACAAGTTATTCTTTTCCAAGACCAGGACTACCCATTTCAAGAGCAGCAAGAAGGAGGCAAGTGTCCTTGACCACTTTGATCCTATACTAGGATTTGTAGATAGCATTATTTGCATTGTCAAATGAAATATGAAACCCATGCTAGGGAGTTTCCCTAGAATTGCATTACCTTGTTTTCCTTGTAGCTTGGGTTGGGATTTATTTTATCATGTCATTCATTATTATGCATATGCTTAGCTACGCTTAGAATGGGATATTTGGGATATGAGAACATCAGTTTATTTTACCATACTCTTGAATGAGATATTGTGAGTTATGTAGAGGTAGGGATCAAGGCAAGTTGGATGTTTTGGTTGTGTGCTGGTTGCACGAGACTCGGGTTTGTTTTTAGTACTTGCCTGGATCCTAAGGACCGGTTCATGGAGCATGTAACCTGGCTTTACAGTGCCAACCACATGCTGAGATGGGGCAGCTTGGCCAATTAATTAGGTGTATCCCCGGCGTAGTATGGGTGTGTTGGATGGTGCGGGGAATAGGTGTCAGCTGGACTACCATATGAACCGCAAGGCTCAAGAGGGGGCCACTGCAGCGGGGTTGGATCCTCTTGTATGCTGTTAGGGGTGAAACCTCAGTGGGCCCACGCTCGTCGGGAATCCCTTTGTAAAGGCTTCGTAGTGATCTCCTGGCTACACACCTGGGAAGTGTGAATGTGGTTCGTAGCTACTGGCATAATGGAGGTTCTTTTAGTCCACCCGGTAACGGGGGATGAAATCACTACATGTGGGTACAGTGGTACAAACTCTGCAGAGTCAAAACTGTCATGACAGCCGTGCTCACGGTCAAGAGCGGCTTGGACTTATTCATGATTAGAGGATCGATGGTTTTGGAAGTTGCGGATGTTAAGCGGGGAGCTTGACATTGGAAATGATGTTATGGTTATTGGATTATGATGATGGGATGGGAGATTGGGACCATTTCACTTGTGTAGTATTGTAGGTGCTTAATAAGCTAAGGTGATAGGTATTAAGTGCGTAGTGCTTTAACCATGAGTTCAACCTCTCCTTGTTCTAACCATGCATGATATAATTTTCCCACACTTGCTGAGTACCATTGGTACTCAACCTTGCATATTTTGTTGGTTTATATTGCTGCTTAGGTCAAGATAATGAGGTGGTATATAATGACCAAGACTTTGGACCCGAAGAAGGTTTCTAGATTCGTGGAGACTCCGGGCAACGCCTGTGATGGAGCCCTCAAGAATAATATTCCGCTGCTAGTTTATTTACTTGTGATGAACTTATTATTGTCCATTTAGACATTTGCGAATGTAAGACTTATTTATATTCGACACCTGGCTTGTAATAAATGATGCTTCACTATTTGTCATCACATGTATGAGAAAATGATCCTGGCATACATGTGATATTCACTTGGTTGTTTCTTCGGAAAAACCGGGTGTGACACGGGTGCAACTCAAAGATAGTGTTCTCAAGCTGCCTACGGAAAGTGTAGCACAGTCCGGTGAGTGCATCCCATGCAGCATCAACAATAGCTTCTGCCCTTGTAGCTCTCCATGTGGGTGCAAATTGCCGGGTGACAACTCTACCGTTGGATAGGATGGTTACTTCAGCCTTCCACTCTTCATGTTCAAGACGAGGGACTTTCTTGAGTAGATACTCCGGGTATAAGCTGCAGCAATCAAGGAACTCTCTAAGCTCCCTGGATATGTGTCTTCCCTCCACCCCGTCGGACCGGAATTCTTGAACTGAACGAATGGCCGGTTCATCACCTTCATTCTCGGTCGCAGCAGGGGGTGGCTTATCTTCAGATTCATCTCCTTCCGACATGGCTTCATGAGGCTCTGCTGGGTGTAAACCCACATGAAATTCCTCCTGGGGTGTGTACCAATGTTGTTCTTGTGGATCGTCTTCCATGTCGTCTTCGATTGGTTCCACCTCTTCTGGATCTATTCATAATGCATAGGGCCAGTGACCTCATCCTCATCATGAGGTTCCGTCTTCACTTCCTCCCAATACGGTCCATTAGAAACCTCGATGGGGTTAAGTGCACTCTCAAGTGGTGGTGGACGAGTTCTCATGCGTGTTGTGCTCCTAGTAACCAGCATCTATAAATAAGCCATGAGAAACATAGAGAAGAAGGAAATAAACCAAAAATTTCAGCAGCTATGCAGCAAGAAAACATAAGGTGTGGCTGTCCAAAAAAAGAAGAGGAGGGGCTGAAAATAACAATTTGCGGGGGCTGAGTTGACAAGTAAAGTGCAGAAGCAAGCAATTTTTGAAAATAGCAGTTTAGAGGGGTCTTACTATGTGTTTTAGAGTGTCCATTCTACCTAGGCTTACGTTCTATGGTCAACGTGGCTCTGATGTCAATTTGTGACACCCGGTTCCGAAAATAAACCAAGTGAATGTGCATGTGTGCCCAGGATGTTCCTCACACATACACATGTACTTCACAAACTGAAACTCAGAATATAACCACGTACAAATAGTGTTTAAGTACTTTATTACATTGACTCATTGTCTCACTCACAAATATCTAACTTATTCTTTCAGGGTTGGGGCAGCGGCTAGGGGGAGGGTTTTATTTATAAGAGGGAAAAAGAGCTAGGGAGGATAGGATTTTAGCAACTCAATTATCCAAGGGATGAGATTTAATTTTAAAAGAGGTGGGAGCTAGGGGCTGGGATTGTATTATTTATTTTTTACCAATGGCTGAGATTAATTGAGAAATAAAAGCCCACAAAAATCCACAAAGTGGGCGGCAAGGGTTCCCCCCTTAATAGGCTACGACCAAGGGGTGGGTCCCATTAGGGTTCCCTCCCCCTAAGTGGTGTGACCAAATTTCGGTATGGGGGGATTCTCCCCAAATGTGGGGAAAATCCCCCTAGGGGAATTTGGGGGAATTTGGGGAAAATCAGGAAAATTGAGAAAATTTTGGGAAATAAAGGGAGAGAGGAATTTGGGGGGATTTCGGGAGAAAATTGGGGTGGCCCAATTTGGCTATTTTATTTATTTATTTATTTATTTATTTTAATTTCTTTTCTTTTTCTATTTATTTTCATTATTTTCCATTTCTATTTCCTTTTATTATTTTATTTGCTTCTATATTCCTCTCTTTATTTCTTCTTCTTTTTAAATGGTTCTCTACATGAAAAATGTACGCAATGCATGGTAGTAATTTTGAAGGTGTTACAATTGCACAGGGCCGTCCACTTTAGCTTCATACGACACATGAATAAGGAGATGTTGCATTAGATTTAAAAACCCAGCAGGAAATATTGTTTCCATCTTATATAAATGAACTAGTATCTCCTTCTCCAACTTCATCATCTGTATCGTGATTTCTTTAGCACATAGGTGCCTAAAAAATAGCTAAGCTTGGATAACACTTCCCAAACCGTATCATCAAGGTAGCCCCGAAACATAACGGCGGAGTCTTTCCATGATTATGTAATAATCATGACTCTTTAACCAAGTTAGTTTTCCCGTCCTGACATTAACAGCTCATCTCAAGCTAGCAGCGTAGCCATCAGGGAATTTTAACCCTTTCAACCAATTCAGAACTTCTTTCTTCGGGTTAGGTTTAAGATAGAAAGAAGCATGTGGCTTACCACCACATTCAGAGAGCTCAAGCGTTGGATGAATACAAAGCTCTGTCAAATCCTTTCGAGCCTTTATATTGTCTTTTGTTTTACCAGGCATATCCATGCACGTGCTTATGATGCATTCGCCCATGTTACGCTCCTGGTGCATGACATCAATCTTGTGCATTAAAATCAACGACTTGACGTGGGGTAGTTCCCATAGTCCACATCTGTGAGTCCAATTATGTACCTCTCCATAACCTATAAAAACTCTGAATGATCTTTATCTACCACAAATTTCTCCAACATATTAGGAATTTCTGATCCACCTAAACGCTTTGGCGGTCTCTTCGTCATAATAGTGTTCTTTTTGAAAGCATTCTTCTGTTGCCTAAACACTTGATTCTGGGGCAACCAACGTCTACGACAATCAAAGTAGCAGATCTTGCCACCATGAGTAAGACGAAAATAATATGTGTCTGAAGCACATATCGGACATGTCAAACACTTGTGAACGCTTCAGCCAGCAAACATGTCGTATGCGAGAAAATCATGGACGGACCACAAGTGCGCAACTCGAAGGTTGAATTTCTTCTTTTCATAACAGTCGTACGCTTCAACTCCTGTCCATAACCGTTTCAACTCTTCGATTAGGGGTTGCAACATCACATTCAGGCATGGACCATGATGATCCAGTCCAGGTAGAATGAGACAAAGGAACATGAACTCATATTCATACAAAGAGCAGGTGGTAGATTGTATATAATAGCAAAAACCGGCCAACATGAGTAAGGTGTGGTGTTTGTACTGAAAGGTGAGAAGCCATCTATCGCTAACTCGATGTGAACATTTCTCGCATCACTAGCGGAGTCTGCATCGAAGCTGTCTAGCGCCTTCCATACATCACCATCGGGCAGGTGCACCATTACTCGATCGTTGGCATGCACACCTTCTTTGTTCCACCTCATGTGTCTAGCGGTTCTTTTAGAGAGGAACAATTGTTTCAATCGAGGTGTGACGGGGAATTAAAGAAGTTGCTTATGTGTGACTTCTGTCATCACCTTGTCACCGTCATCGCTAACAACTTCGACAAACCTCGATTTACCACACTTTAAGCACTTGTTCTCTTTGCCATGCTCTTTCCAAAAAAGCATGTAGTTGTGTGGGCATACATCAATCTTCTCATATTTCATACCCAAATCAGAAAGCATTTTATTTGACTAGTATATGTCTTTAGGCACTTTATGAGGCGTTGGAAGAATATCGCTGATCAATTTGACAAGATCGATGTAGCAGTTATTTAAGAAAAAATATTTAGACTTAATTTTCATAAGTCGTGCCATGAAAGAAAGGAGTGTCACTTTGGTGAGCCCATGTAGCGGTTCTTCTGAGACTTTGAGAAGATTGAAGAACGCTTCAACCACCTCCGGTGTAGGAGAGTCTTCGTTAAAGTATGGTTGTAAAGATTCAAGCATCTCGTCCATCCTATCAAGCCCCATGTTATAAGCATCCTCTTCCTCTTCTTCTATGGGTTTAGGCGCTGATTCGTCGTGAAAGACCCACACCTCATAATGTGGCACAAAACCGTATTGGCACAAGACTAGTGAAAGTGTTCTCTTGTATAAACACCTCATATTCTTCCATCTGCTACATGGACACCGCACCTTATTTATCTTGGCTAATGAAAAAAGCACGGTCCATAAAAGTCGTAGTCTTGGTCACCCACTCATCTGAGTGACTTCCATTCTTTTTCCAACTAGTATACATCCAACTACGGTCTTAACCCATATTTGAGCTCTCTACATCTCTATTGGGAAGGATGTGTCTTAAACCCACCCAAGAGCGACTGAAAGAGCTTGCTTACAACGAGACGTGGGTCCGGATCCTGATGAAATTTCGGCAGCATAACCCCACGGTTCTCCAACTGCACGCCCAAAATGGTGCAGCAGAGAACATCAGGGTTAGACAACTGAAACTTCATCACGATCCAGACCTCTCGCATCTCGCCATAAGCAAGCTCTCTCAGTCACTCCAAGTCTGTCCAAAAAAGGCACAATTTTGAACCTACACCAGGTCACGTGCGTAGCGCAAGTGACACGTGACGGTTCGAAATGGGTGACGCATAGGTTATGTTACTCAGTTTTGATTCATTCAATACTGTCATAAAAAACATATTTACGACGGTTTTCATATGCTCCAATGAAAGACAGAGGACAGAAATAGAGAAAGAAAGGGAAAGGTTAGGAGATCACCAGTCTATCTCTCGTGTACACCGTCGTGTTCAACGAGCACTTGCGTCCGCACTGGCACCTTTCGCCTCGAAACCCGGCTCGACAGATGTTTGTACTATTAATTATCCACTACATGCTCTCACGATGATGTATATAGCTAACCGTCGTGAAGCGAATAATTAACACTCAAATTTTAAACAATTTTGAACTAAATAATCAAATAAAACTAATAATTAACAACATAATATATTACTTAATATAAAATCTAATTAACACCTAACATAGCACTCATCAATAAACTAAATACAATTTACAATTGCATAATCATAAAATTATTTAATTAAAATTTTAACTAACTAATACACCTAATTAAACAACTAATTAAACTAAATTTAATTTATAAGTATAATATAAACCAAAGTTATTAAGGCATCGCTTAAGCGCTAAGGCGACGTGGGAGCCTAAGGCGTCCCCGTCACCTTACATGCCTGAGTAAGGCATCCGTAAGTCGATGGGGCGTCCTTAAGGCGTCCTGGGGGGTATGTCACCGTACCGCCTTAATAACTATGATACAAACAACTTACAACTAAAATAATACTAGTTAAAAAGTAAATACAATTTGCAACTAAATAAACATATAATTCACAAGTAAACTAACTAATACAACTAATTAACTAACAAATTACACCAAATTCATGTTGCAAAACTAATTAACAAACAAATTAAATGACAAAAAAAATTACTTGCAATCTGAATAGTGGCGGCTCGGGGAGGCGTCCGGTGACGCGGGCGAGGCCGGAGGCGGCTCGGGGAACTGGTCGGCGGCGCGGAGGGGGGGGGGGCCGGGGCCGGCCTCGGGCGGCGGCTTCCGGGAGCGCGGAAGGCAGCGGCCGGGCTAGGGCTGGTGGTGCCGGGGGGAGGGCCGGGGTGGAGGGCCTGGGCGGCAGCGGGCAGCGGCTCGGGCGCGGTAGGGCTCGGGGTCGGCGTTGTGCCGACCTCGAGCCCGCTGGTATATAACCCTTATTTACGACTGCCCGCGGTCTGGCCGTCGTAAATAAACTTATTTATCATTGACAATCCAGGTCGTAAAAAAGTTATTATTTATGATGGCCTAGGTCAGGCCATCGTAAACAAGCTTTTATTTACGATGGTCAATTCTGGCCGTCGTAATTAATCATGTTTACGACGGCTAACTCTAGGACCGTCGTAAATAACCCTGGTCGTGTTTCTTGTAGTGATTACTCCTATCACTTTAGCTTGAATTAGCAACCTATATTACTAAGAATTAGAGTTCACACCATCCCCATAATAAAGTCAATCACTGTCAGGTTACCCACCTAACATCCCCAACCATTGCATCTCAAAAACTACTAATCATGAAGAAGTCCAAGCCGCTCTTGACCGTGATCACGGCTGTCATGACAGTTTTTAATATCTACTGAGTTTGTACCGCTTTACCCACAAACCATGATTTCATCCCCTGTTGCCAGATTGACAAAAATAACCTTCCTGATACCCGTGGTAGGCATCCACATTACACACTTCCTTGGGTGTGCAACCAAGAGATCACTACAAGACCTTTACAAAGGATCTTTCGACAAGTATAAGTCCACTGAGGTTTCAGCGCAAACAGCATCTAGGAGGCTACAACCTCCGCTACAAAAGCCCCCTCTTGAGCCTTGCGGTTCCAGGCAGCCCCACTGACTCCCATTTCTCGCACATTCCAATCACCCATACTATGTTGAAAGAGCACCTAATTAAGTGGTCAAGTCTCCGCATCAAAGCCTTGTGGTGGGACTATAAAGCCGGGTTAAATGCTCAATGAACCGGTCCTTAGAATCTAAGTCAGGCACCAAACAGTAGCCTGAGTCTCGTGCACACAACACCATACCAAAACAATCTAGCCTTCCTATATTCCTACCTCTACAACATATCATCATATTTCATAAAATGTTCAATGAACCAAGTAATAATCATATCCTAATATTTTCCAAAACTTTAGGCATGGCTAAGCGTAAAGAATACTCATTAATACAGTGAAAAACTCCCACCAAGGCTACAAGATATAATGTGGAAAACTAGGAAAACATCCTAACAAGGGTTTCACAATTTAGGACAACATGCAATTAATTCTAACTAATCTCCTAAAGTAGGAATAATATGATCGATGACACTTTCCTTCTAGTTGCTGCTCAAAAACTTCAAAAACATGCTTTTGAAGGTTGGCAACCGGCTCTAGGGCTGGCTCTAGGGTGCTTTGCAGATCGGGATGACTCGAAAATGGGTCGGCGTCGGTGATGGGTGGCGGTGCTCGTCGGCGAGCGTCTAAGAAGCGCTACGATCAAAATTCCTGGATGATTTCTGGTCGGTGAGCTTCCCTTCCATCGTATGAGGTGACGGGTGTGTTAGAAAGGAGGAGAGGATCAAAATTCTGATAGAACGTTGGTGAGCGGTGGACGTTCTCACCAAATTCAAAAGGGGGCGAGCAGGGAGGGAAGTGGGGTCCGGGAGGGGTTCAAATTGGGAGGATGTTGTGAGGACCACCGTACCGACATTCCAGGAATCGCATTGGGTTGTGTCATGCAATGTGACACCCAATAACACACCTCAAAAGAACATCATATTACATAACATAAACTTGAATTTACATAGTCAAGTGGAAAATATATTACATTCAAAATATCTACAGTGGAAGTCATGTTCTTTAGCTTACACTCTCAAGTATAAGCTAAGCAAAAGAATGAACTCATCCAGCCCAAGGACAAGCCATACTAGCCCTATGGCCTTCACGAGGGCGTGCAGTGTTCCCACTAGGCCGTATACCCCAAAGGGGGTAACGTGTCGTCAAGGAACATGTCCTATTCCCCACGCTCCAAGTCATGGGGACCTGCAATCAACATTTAAGTAGCAATCATGAGCACGATGGCTCAGCATGTCTTAACCGTCACACTATTATGAACCCTACATGCAAGATAAGACTGTAATGTAGGATGCTCGTTTGCATAAGTAAACTAGCCTAGGAGTTCATCCTTAATTCTCATATTTTAGCAATAGTTTCAGGTTTCTGGAATCATAACTTTAGTGAGTATTACTGCTACGTCACCCAAGTTGCAAAGCAACCATTAATTTTGATAATAATCATAACGTATTTACAAATCACTAGTAATTTACTACATCACGACGCAGTGAACAAGCGGTACTCAATAACTGCGAGGGATGGCAACTCAAATCAATATACACCTGCAGAGATATCCGAATAGCACATCACGTACACCCACACTCGAAGCTGCACAGCACGCTCCACTCATGTTGTACGGGACAACCTTTCACAAGACATCCCCAAACGTCGAACCGGTCCTACTGTCCCAAGCAGGAGGTCCATACATGGAGCACCCGTCCTCGACGTTGTCCCTTAGTGGATTTACACCTAGCTGCCCTAAACCTACACTTTAAGACGGTGGCTTATGCCTCGACGCCCAGAGGTACATATTACATTGGTTTACTGGGGCCCATATATCCAGCATGCCTTTAGTACATTCAAACTTGCTCAGCGGGGCTGCACATGGCACGGTCCTTGATCGACATAAGCAAAGCTACACACACAATACCTTCTCGTATTGCTGCATCCTACGCCTTTGGCCTGTATCAATTTCTTTTGAGAGTATCATGTTTGAAAAACTCGTACGCATGTTAGCCCAAAAATCCTATCTCGCGAGTAGATTCCAACAACTCGACTTGTACCGAAGCCTACATCCTATTAAGCATAGCATAAGCTATTCGAGGATTCAACTCTAAACCAACTCCCCATGGGATTCTTTGGTCATGCAAGAGGATTGTCAAATACCTTAGACCTAATATATAAATTTATATTAGGAGAAAGTCCGTTTTACTACCCTCAAGTATCTATGTTGTCCACTTAACCCCCTAAACAAAATTTTGGTCTAGTTTCTCCCCCGAACTATTTAGGTTGGTTTGATTTACCAACTTGTGAGATTTTACTTTTTTGTTTCTATATGTTCATGTAATGTTTGAGTGTGAAATTTTATGAGATTATAAGTCACAACATACCTTATGTTAGAAAAATAGTTCAAGATTTTTTTGTAATTATTTTATGTTGGAAGCATGTAATTTAAATTTAACAAAGTAGGTGAAATAATGCAAGAAAACATTTATGAAAAATTTCGAAAGAATTATTCGAAAATTGTGTATGATGTCATATACCAACCTACAAAATTGTAACTATAAACATAATCCATACAAAGAGAAACAAAAAGAAAAATCTCACAAGGAGGTAAAATTGAACAAATCTAATAGTTTGACGGATTAAATTGAACCAAACTTTTGTTTAGGGGGTTAAGTGGACAATGTAGATAACTTGAGGGTAGTAAAATGGACTTTTTCCTTTTTATATTAACAAATAACGTGATACAAAGTAAAAATTTTATAAAACACTATTAAATTTAAACCGGGGCTTGCCTGGTTGCTGCTGGGTCTTAAATTCAGTTTCCAGAGTCATGATGTGAATGGTCTCTGGAGTCTCCTCAAGCTCGGTGACTAAACGATACAAAAACAAATGCATACAATGGATTATTAACTATATGGATACAGTTTTATGTGATTAACTGAATTATATAACAAATGAACTTCAATGCCCTTTAGATTTTTACAGTGGCTAACATCAATTATAGATGACCTGCTAGCCAAGTTTCATGATTTGTTACCTAAGTATGTGTTTATAATAAATCTTTAAGGACTTAATCATTTCTGAAATTCTAAAGAACCTTTGGGGGCTTTCACATGCATCAAACTAAGATTTTCATACGGCATTGGTCATAAGGAGTCCAAAAAAATTGGTTCCATAATTTTCTATGCAATCTACAGGGAGATATGAATTTCACAAGTTTCTATGAATTTCTGAAGTTGATTCTGTGATTTTTGGAATTTCTATGGACATAGGGAAAATTTTCAATATTTACTCCACTTATACATGTCCAATGAAGCTGAAATTTGTACTGAAGATCAATGATATTACAAGGAACGTTCTGGCCAAATTTGGGATTTATTCCTATAGTAGATCTTCTAGAAAAAACATTCCAAAGATCTCACTTAATGGATTTATGGAGAAAATTCCATTGACGTTCATACCAATTAAATGGCAATTTTGGAAAGTACTGGTCACAAGGACTCCAAAGAAAATTTTTTTGGGGATTTTTTGATAATCCTACTGAAAGTTATGAATTTCCAAAGTTTAACCTCAAACTAGAATTATTTTCCTATTGAAAATGTTTAAACAGTCACTCCGGGCTCATTGGATTTAAACGGGCCAATCCAGTTGAAGCAACACGGTGCCCCACTGAGTTTCTCGAGTAGCCGCATGAGATCCCGCAGCAACAGCTGATCACGGCATTGTTTCCAGTTGCTGACACTTGGGGCCTGCGGTCTTCTTCCTCCTGACGCCCACGAGTTCCTGCGGCGGGACACGACGGCAAGCTCGCCGCTGATGCTTTCCCAGCCGTTCGGATCTCCCAAACTCGCTGCTAGGGCCTAACTCACCACGTTGAACACGCCGGTGACCTCAGCCCACGCCTGTGATGCCCATAAAAGTGCTGACCACGGCGACATCGGTTAAAAGCTCGCCGGCGAAGGTGTTTTAGCTCAGGAAGGCCTTGTTTCGATCGGGTTTTGGTCCTACAGCATCGCCGGACCATGTGGAGCATGATAATGAACCAAGAAGTTGATGAAAATGGCTGGAACATAGATCTCACTGGTGAACCGAGAGTTTTCCACCGTCAAGGGCAAAAACTCGGTGAACTCTGTGGTTCCTTGGTCTTTTCTTGTTCTATTTCTTCCTACAGCTCGGCAAGGATGTCTAGAACAAGATCCTAAAGGCACACAATCATCTATGGATCGTGTGAGATGAACTTCACCCTGAAAGCATTTTGACTCTTATGAACTACCCGAGACGAAAGCTAGAAATACTTTGAACACAATGAAAGAAATGAGGAACGGCATTCTCCATAAGTAAGAATGAACTCTGGCGCAGCTTTTCTCTTTTGTGATCGACGGGAAAGGATGTGTGGATCGATGGTGCGGCGCTGACCCGAGGTGGCGGCGGAGAGAATGGCGAATTCAACTTGGATTTGGATGAAGTTGAATTTGAATCTGAAGTTTGAATTTAAATTTGGATTCCACCTTTACTTCATCAAAATAAATAGCAAACCTAGTCCAAATTTAATGGAATTTGGCAGGGATACTATTTGATATATGGAGAAGCTAATTGTGAATTCAGATGTCCATGTTGAGAAATTTTGCAAGCAGAATTCGCAATTTGAACATGCAACTCTACTTTATGCAATAATTCATCTTTTTATAAAAACAATTAGCTCCAAACTTTATAAATTTGTTAGTCTGCCTAGTTTGATCCTAAAGAATTTAAATGTGAGATCATATGGTGATTTTTAAGTTCTATGCGCATGTTTTCAGTTTTGAGTTTTGACCTCAGACTTTTAATCAAAATTTTTAATTTCCTCCATTTTTCATAAGTGTTGTTGATCTGATCTAACTTGCTAGATTTTTGGAGATTTTACATATGTGGAGGTGCCAGTTGTGGCGCATGCGCGGGGAAATCGGGGGGGGGGGGGGGGGGGAGGGGGGGAGGGCGGTGCGCACGGTTGAAGGACAAGAAGCTGACGGGCGGGGCCCACGCCTCATCGGGAGAAAGAGGAAGAAACAGTTTGGGCTGGTTTTGGTACAGGGTGGGCCTGCTGGTGGGGGTTTTAGCCCAAGCAAAGTTTTTATTCCTTCCCGTTTATTTATTTGAATTCCATTCAAATTCAAAGCTCTTGCTGGTACATTTTAAAATTTAAATTTTATTACACTTGAATGCACACATGTATGATGCAAACCATAATTGTTTTTTTTGGAAATTTTTAGGATGTTACAACAACCCGAGATATGCTCCAAACTCTGGACCCAGATGAAGCGTCCCGACCCATAAGATCGAAACTAAACATGTATTATTATGCCAGAAACAGAGTTTGGTACATAATATTACAACACAAGTGGAACCACAACCATACAGAGCTTTGTTACAACGGCATACACTTTAGTATAACAATCATAAGAACTAACATAATGATGACTAATGACATAAACACATGGATGACTAGCTCCTCCTCGTACATGGTTCCACAGTAACACCTTGGGTGTGGATGCGACCCAACTCGAAGTCCTCTGGATTGAAGTCAGAATCCTCTGAAGATATCAAAAACAGTTGAGTACAAGAAGTACTCAGCAAGCTCCACCTCGCCCTTCGGGAGGGAATGAAACGAATATAGATGCAATGCACAACAATAAGAGTGATGTAACTTAGTGCAACTAATGCAACCAATAACCTGTCCGGAGACATCCCTTAACTCATCCTCACAACAGGTTGCTTCCTAGTTGTTAGGACCATACCATAACCTGTCCTATACCGAGGACACGGCCGTCCGAACGGATTCTACACTATGCAAAGGTTGTACGATGTACACACATGCACGGACCATCAAAGACAGCCCGTCATAACTGACAACCAGTCGAAACATCACCTAGATCAGTCGTCCCCAACCTAGTGTCATGACTTATCTCAATATCATCTCAGTTTTCACTCATAAATGCATATCTCTCTCTCCACCGTGGACGACTGTTGGGCTAGCCACCGCGGTTAGGCTAAGCCCCGCCCATACAAGGTCATGTGGTCGTACTGAAGGAAGTTAGGTGAGATGTAAAAACAACTTGGTCCTTAAGGCTCACCAGGGCAGCCTCCATACTCACACCACGAGCTTATCATCCTGATAGTACTCGTTGTAAGTTTACCACCACGGTAGCGCTTACACCAACACTAACCCTTCTGCCCCGGTCTCAACTCATGCTCTCCCCAACCATGCAACATTCACAACACAACATCATCATGCATAATCTCATCATATCAATATGCCACAAAATGAGAAACTAGTATGTTTACACTCTATCACTCGCATAACTCGTGCTCAACAATACAAAGACCTAATCCATTAGCCACAATGGATAAACCTCACATAGAAGCAATATGATCAAAAAGGGGTCGATGGACCTTGCCTTCGCTACCGTCTGCAGCGTCGTGCTCTTGGTCACTTGGATCCCCTCGGTTCTCTTCCGGCACTAGTTCTATACCGCACACAAGCAAACATACAAACAAAGCAAATATACATCATTCATACTTGCTTGCATTGATTATATTATGGTAAGAGATGATTTTTATAAGAAAAATCGGATTAAGTGATCTTTGTGTGTGGGTGAGATCTAGTCTAAGGACAATCAAGTGGTTGGCTTAGGGTTGGGCTCAAATCCGCGAGAGTAAACAGGGAGAGGTTGGCCAGAGAGTAAGAAATCGAATGCCGACGCTTTGGCTCACTCGATTAAGCTGCCGATTTTGGGTAGGGGATAGAGAAAGTAAGGTAACTTCATGAAAGGGCGGCCATGGCGCGGGGTGGTTGTGGCCAAACCCGAGGAGAAGGGGGCAAGGGGATGACTCGGGAAGAAGAGTGGAGGTTGGGGTGCTCACCTTGGCTATGGCTTGGCGGGGCTCGGCGGGGAGGGTTCCTCGTCGGAGATCGATGTTTGGGGGAAGACGTGAACGCCGATGCTCAAGGGTCTGGGGGAGAAAGTGAGCTCCCGAGCCCCTTTTAATGAAGAAGGGGGAAGGGATAGGGATGGAGGAAGAAGAGGTGGGTGAGGTGTAATTAATGCATGTTCCGAGAGCTTCTCGTAGAGTGGATAAGGATGGGGGAGGAAGAGATATATGTGAGGGGTGGTTCTAGAAGCTTCTCGCATAATAGATAAGGATAGGGGAGGAAGAGATATGTTAGAGGTGATTCCGGAAGCTTCTCGTGGAATGGATAAGGATAGAGGAGGGAGGGGTATGTGAGAGGTGATTTTGGAAGCTTCTCGTAGAATGGATAAGGATAGAGGAAGAAGGGTATGTGGGGGTGATTCCAGAAGCTTCTCGTGGAATTGATAAGGATGGAGGAGAAAGGGGTATGTGAGAGGTGATTCCGGAAGCTTCTCATGGAATGGATAAGGATAAAAAAGGGAGGGGTATGTGAGGGGTGATTCTAGAAGCTTCTCGTGGAATGGATAAGGATCGAGGGGAAGAGGCGGTTGTTGTGTGGCTCTATAAGTTTCTCGTAGAATGGATGAGGATGGGGGAGGAAGAGGAAAAGGGGTTTGCCATTAGGCAAAAGTAGAGGGCTGGTTGCACCAGTTTCGATTAAAGGCATATCTGAAATCGGCCAAGAGTATGCGTAATATGCCTGGTGGTTAATTCTATAACCATGATTTATTAGCTTACGAAAAATGGGGCGTTACTGAATGTGGCCTAGAGGGGGGTGAATAGGACTTTAAAAGATTCCTGCACACTTAATAAAGTTATCAGAAACTTGACTGACCGGACTAGTCCGGTTGTGTGGGCGGACTAGTCCGGTGTGCTGAATTATTTGAGTTAATTAAATGTGTCTCACAAATTTAATCTTTCAGCAGCGGAATGAGAACAACAGTATTTATAAATTAAATTTATTGTATGGATGCACGTGCAAACTTATAAGGAACTCAAATGATGACTAGCAAACTAGTGATCTAATGTATCAAAATGTAAAACAAATGAGAGACAAGAGACACGAATTTTTACCGAGGTTCGATCTCACCAAGAGATCTACGTCCTCGTTGAGGAAGCTCACACAGAGCCGGGTTCCCAACCCTTTCCCTCTTCAAGTCACCATAAAGGCCGACTTGACTCCATTATCACGGGTAATCACCGAGTTTGTGGGGCAACCTCACACGTTGAGGGCTCCCACAAGAATTACAGTGAGAAGGTGATCAAATACACTCAAAAAGATTACAATGCAGAATATGAGTGTAGAGAAATCAAACCCCAAGAGCTCACAACGAAGGAACGACGATCTCCCAATCCCAAATCCAAGTATTTGATTGATCTTCACCTTTTTGCACCTTAGATGTATGGGGAGACGTGTTTTGGGGCTCTTGGGACAGGTGGCGGCGCTAGGGTTTGAGTTTTTGACAGTATGAGTCGTGTCTCTTCTGGGAAAAGACGAAGGACCTCTTTTTATAGGGTTTCCCAAAAAGTTACTGTTGTTAAACCTACTACCGGACTAGTCCGGTATATGATCGGACTTGTCCGGTACACTTCCAGTGGGTTAACCGGACTAGTCCGGTCCAGAACCGGACTTGTCCGGTGCTATGTAAAGTGGAGTTCCAGAATGTTTAGCGGACTAGTCCTGTCGCATGGATGGACTAGTCCACAGTCCTCTAAAGACAACAACAGAAACATGAGCGGGCTAGTCTGGTCTAAAACTGGACTTGTCCGGTTGCATTCCAGTGAGCTGACCGGACTAGTCCGGTTCACAAGGCGGACTAGTCCGGTGCACTATGTCTGCGTCTTCCAGAAATTTAAACGGACTAGTCTGGTCCATGAACGGGCTAGTCCGGTTTTCAGTGGATTTTAGTTGATTTTTAAACCCCTTATCCTTATGCAAAGTCATGAGCTCTTGGGATGTGTCTCTTACACACACCCTATACATTTTCATCTACTTTGTTCTTCCAAGTTCTACTTAAGTCTTCCTTTTCGGGCACCACTCTATTTTTCATCTTTTTGTGTGCACCTAGCTAGTTCACTTAGTTTGTCCTGCAATCATTTTGTTAGGATCTCATATGCTTGTCATCAATTAGCCAAAACCCACAAGGGATTTCCTAGATGCACTTTCAATCTCCCCCTTTTTGGTGATTGATGACAACCATTTGAGATATCACAATTGAGAATAAAAGGTTCATTTTCATAAGGTGTGCACATATGAGAATAATAAAGAATTCACAAAAAGCTTCTCACATATGCACACACCTTATGGTGGGGTGCCTAACAGGTGTGTGATAAACAAAATGTGATAGATTAAAGACAAACAATAGTGAACATATAAGTAGGCATTAGAGCATAGTGCATCACACATAAGAAAAGAAATAGTACATTACAAGATTTTAAAATAGGTACATGTCCTTGACCACAAAAGAGCTTAATAACTAATACTAGATAGAAATAGTCCACAAAAGAGCTTAATAACTAATACTAGATAGAAATAGTCCAAATCTAATCTCAATCTCTCCCCCTTTGGCATCAAGGCACCAAAAAGGGAAAAATTGAGGGGAATCACTCATCGCTGCCTCCTCCGTCAGTCTCAGTCTGATTTTCATCTTCACTGACTTCGGCATCCACGGGAGCAGGATCTTCCTCTGAGTCCTCGGAGACGGGCGGTGATCCAACGGGCTCAATCTCAAGCTTTGCACAGATAGATTTGATATTTGCATTGATGTATTGTTGATGTTTCTTCCTTGCAAGCTTTTCCTTGCCCTGCTTGTCTTTGATCTTGCGGCAGCAGGCAAAGATGGAGGAGAGCATCTTGAGGATGCCGCTGGATGATTCTTGGGCAGGTGGAGATCCAGGAGGAGCAGCTGCAGATCTAGTGTCATCATGAGCTTGCTTTGATCTCCTCTCCACTGGTGGAGAGGACGGGGCAGTTGGAGCCGGAGGGAGAGTGTACTCGGTGGGTTTTTGCGGCTTCAACCCCGTATGCTTGACATCCTTGACAAACTCGAGTCCCGTCACTTTCTCAATCATGTACATGATATACGGTGCGTATCCACAGGACCTATTGGGGGTAATTGAGATGTTCACAATGTCGTTGTAGATATACTCAAAGACATTGAATGGTCTCCTCCCACTAATGACCTTCATGAGAGTCCTCAAGGTCCCTTGTATAGTTCCTGCATCTCCATCCTTCGGAGCTATAGTCTTTCTCAAGACTCTATTTAGGACCACAAAGAAGGGCTTTAGATATTTGATGGTGGGAGGGACATATGGCATCCTTGTGTCATAGAGAAATTCAAGTTCCTCCTTCTCCAGGGGTTTCAGATTATGAATGACCAATTCATGATCCAAAGTGTGTTGGAGGTGAAGAATCCTAGCAAATTCATCATACGTGACACTATACCTTGAACCATGAGTCATCCAAGTAAGACTGTCTTCATCATCACGAGCAAAGTAGAGAGTGGAGTAAAACTGGGTAATTACTTCATTGTTCCAGTCATACTCAAAGGATAGCAGGTCCGTCAGACTGTGCCTCTCTAACGCCTCCACCATCTCACGAAAGGCAGGATACCTCTTCGACTTCAGATATTCAACATTTAGCCATTGACTCTCTACTACAGGGTTCTTCATCTTCATGTACACATGCTCGTAGTAGTCTGCATGGAAGTTGCTCCAGAACCTTGGATCAGAACATTGCTTAGGTCGGTCATACACTTGAATCTTCCTGAAATTATCAGCTAGCTCACTCCCTTTTCCAGTGAAATCCTCACTTGAAGGCTGCCTGTTGCGGTGAATAGGGTTTTTCATCTTCAAGGGCCCAAGGGGACCACTAGCAAGTCCCTTCCCTTTATTGAGAATTCTTTTTGGCCCTGACGAGCCCTCAGCAGCATCTTTCCTTAGAGGCCTTTTGCCAATGACTTTCCTCTTCTTAGGTAGATTGTCGTCGGAGGGTGGAGAGTGGACATTGACATCATGTCTCTTCTTCATAACTCTCTCCTTGGTCCTCCTCACTTTCTCACGTTGAATGTCTTCATCAATGTGAAAGGAGCTGTCATCTGAGCCTGAAGACATGATGCCTGATAAGGAGTTCAAGGATTAGATGCAAATGGACTCATTATCGGCTTCAAATGGGAACGTAGGGGTTCAACTGTCAGAGACCGGACTTGTTCGGTTTCAGAGTGCGGACTTGTACGGTGGACCGGACTTGTCCGCCTCTGTGCGTCGGACTAGTCCGGCCTGGCATAAGAACCCTAATGTTTCATTTGAATCAAATCTCCTATCTAAGGGCACAAGGGTAGGAACATGGTAGGAATACATCTATTGAGGCAATGTACATCCTTTTGAAATCAAAGAAAACTAGCTAGAACTAGAAAAGTTTAGATTTTGGTTTAAAGGGGGAAATTTACCAAGATTTGAAGATTAGCGTCGAAGAAGTGGAAATCAGTCCGGATGAATCCGGAGGAGGGAGACTACTCGTCAAGGGGAGTCTTTTTCGCGGAGAAAACCTCAATTTTGAGGGTTCAACCCGAAAATCACTTTGGGGCTAGGGTTTGGAAGAGGAGAGGGAGAGCAAGTCTAATGAGGGGTGAGGGCGAGGTCTGGGCCGGCCAAGTGCTTCTATATGCGACTGACCGGACTAGTCCGGTCATGGTAGCGGACTAGTCCGGTGCCCTTGAATTAACCTAATTGTGGTCTGTTCGGACTAGTCCGGTCGACAACCGGACAAGTCCGGTTCCAGCAGACTTGATGCAGATAGTAGAGTTTAGAGGTGATCCAAGGACACTAATTTTGCAAGTAGTCTTGGTGATTATGACCAGTAGGCAATCAGCAATCAAACAATGGTCATAATCCTCAAGATTTCTTCATAAAAATAGTTTTCTGAGTAGAAAAGGAGAGGAGGAGCATTTTTAACAATATGGAGGAACATTTTAAGTTGCAACCAGGTATGCAATGTTTCAAGCCACATTTCGAGAGTCAAGAATGTTTAGCTCATTTCTTAGTTCACAAAACCTTTTCTCATCTAATGGTTTGGTAAAAATATCCGCAAGTTGTTTTTCAGTCCTAACATGTGAAATAGCAATGTCACCTTTTAATGAATGGTCTCTAAGAAAGTGATGACGGATATCTATGTGCTTAGTTCTTGAGTGCTCTACAGGGTTGTGTGCAATCTTTATAGCACTTTCATTATCGCATAGAAGCGGGATATGACTTAGATTGTAGCCGTAGTCCCTAAGAGTTTGTCGCATCCAAAGTAGTTGCACACACCAACTACCGGCTACAACATACTCCGCTTCCGCTGTGGAAAGAGCAATGGAGTTTTGCTTTTTAGATGACCAAGAAACTAGGGACCTACCAAGAAATTGACAAGTCCCTGACGTGCTCTTTCTATCGACTTTGCATCCTGCATAGTCGGCGTCGGAATACCCTATCAAGTTAAACTTGGATCCTTTGGGATAAACTTGGATCCTTTGGGATACCAAAGGCCCAAGTTGGGTGTGTGCACAAGGTACCTTAGGATTCTTTTTACAGCAATTAAGTGACACTCTTTAGGTGCGGCTTGAAACCTTGCACACATGCAAACACTAAGCATAATATCTGGCCTAGATGCACATAAGTATAGTAAGGAGCCAATCATGGACTGATATACCTTTTGGTCCACATTTGGACCGTCTTCATTGAGGTCGAGATGTCCGTTGATGGCCATGGATGTCTTGATGGGCTTGGCTTTGTCCATATTGAATTTCTTGAGAATGTCTTGTGTATATTTAGTTTGGCTTATAAATGTACCTTCTCTCAGTTGCTTCACTTGAAATCCCAAGAAGAACTTCAATTCACCCATCATTGACATCTCGAACCTGTCTGTCATTATTTTGCTAAATTCTTAACAGAAGGACTTGTTAGTGGATCCAAAGATAATGTCATCAACATAAATTTGACATACGAATAAATGATTATCAGAATGTTTAGTAAAGAGTGTATAGTCAGATTTACCAATTTTGAATCCATTTTGAATCAGAAAATCTCTAAGGCACTCATACCAGGCTCGAGGAGCCTGTTTGAGGCCATAGAGAGACTTACGCAGTTTATAGACATGGTTGGGATACTCCTAATCTTCGAACCCCGGTGGCTGCTCCACATAGACTTCCTCCTTTATCGGACCATTGAGAAAGGCACTCTTGACGTCCATTTGATACAACTTAAAATTATGGTGAGTAGCATATGCCAATAAAATGCGAATGGACTCAAGTCTAGCTACAGGAGCGAAGGTTTCATCGAAATCCAAACCTTCCACTTGAGAATAACCTTTGGCCACCAACCTCGCTTTATTTCTTGTCACTACTCCATGTTCATCTTGCTTGTTCCGAAAGACCCATTTGGTTCCAACGATGTTCGCCCTTGGTCTTTCCACCAGCTCCCACACTTCATTTCTTTTGAAGTTGTTCAGCTCCTCTTGCATCGCAATCACTCGGTCTGGATCCCTTAAGGCTTCTTCTACCCTATATGGCTCCAGAAAAGACACAAAAGAATAGTGTTCACAAAAATTTGCAATTTGAGATCTAGTAGTTACTCCCTTAGCAATATCTCCAATGATATTGTTGACAGGACGGTCCCTTTGCACACACTGATGTACTCTTGGGTGTGGAATTTGTATAGTTGCTTGTTCTTCATTGTCTTCATGTGTCATGTCTCCCCCTAGATCATTGCTTCCATGATCATCTTGATTTTCTTGATCTTCCTCAACCTGATCTTGTGTAGGAGCTCCCCCTTGATCATTGCTTCCTTGTTGAAATTCATCTTGTGTCTCCTCTCGTGGTAGGATATCACCAAGTGCCATTTTCTTCAGCGCTTCACATGGAGCTTCCTCCTTATCTAGCATAGACTTATCGACTTGCTCCACTTGTGAGCCGTTAGTTTCATCGAACACTACGTCACGCGCTACTTCAACAAGGCCGGACACCTTGTTGAAGACACGATAGGCGTAGGCATTCGATTCATATCTGAGCAAGAATCCTTCATCAGACTTCAAAGCAAACTTCGAGGCCCTTGGTTTCTTGTTCAGAATAAAACATTTGCAACCAAAAACTTTGAAATAGGAAACTTTAGGCTTTTTACCCGTGAGAAGCTCATATGGAGTTTTCTTCAGTAGTCGATGAAGGTACAACCGATTTGTGGCATGACAAGCGGTGTTCACCGCTTCTGCCCAAAATCGGTCTGACGTCTTGTATTCATCCAACATTGTTCTCGCCATTTCGATCAATGTTCTGTTCTTCCTTTCGGCCACCTTGTTTTGTTGAGGAGAGTAGGGTGCCGAGAATTCATGCTTTATACCTTCTTCATTGAGATATTCTTCAACTTGGGTGTTCTTGAATTCTGTCCCATTGTCACTTCTGATATTCTTTACGGTTGATGAGAATTCATTTTGAGCTCTTTTCAAGAACTTCTTGAGGATTCCCTGAGTTTTTGATTTATCATACAAGAAAAATACCCAGGTAAATCTTGAAAAATCATCAACAATTACTAAACCGTATTTGTTACCGCCGATGCTGATGTACGTAATTGGACCAAAGAGATCCATGTGGAGAAGTTCCAGCGGTCTGGCGGTGGTCATCACATTCTTGGCGGGGTGTGGTGCTCCAACCTGTGTTTCCTGCTTGACAAGCGCTGCACGGCCTGTCTTTTTCAAAAACCACATCCTTAAGACCACGGATGTGACCACCTTTTAGAAGTTTCTGTAGATTTCTCATTCCAACATGGGCTAGCCGTCTATGCCACAGCCATCCCATGTTGGTCTTAGCAATCAAGCAAGTGTTGAGTTCGGCTTTATCTTTGTTGAAGTCAACAAGATAAAGCTTTCCCTTCAACAATTCCTTGAATGCAATCGATCCATCGCTTCTTCTAAAGACGGTCACACCCTCATTAGTGAATAAACAGTTGTAACCTTTATCGCATAGTTGAGGTATTGATAAAAGATTATAATCTAGAGAGTATACATGTAAAACATTAGATAAGGTGTGTTGAGAGGATATTTCAATGTTACCACTACCAAGGACCTTTCCTTGGCTGTTGTCTCCAAAGTATATACCTTCACTTGGATCCTTGTTGCACTCGTATTCCACAAACATACCTCTCTCTCTCCGGTCATATGATTTGTGCATCCGCTATCTAGCACCCACTTAGATCAACCGGAGGAGTAAGCCTGCAAAATAGAATTATTTCTGGGTTTTAGGTACCCAAGCTTGCTTGGGTCCTCTCAGGTTAGTCACAAGAGTCTTGGGCACCCACACACAAGTTTTCAAGTTCTTGTGGCGTGGCCCTGTATATTTAGCAATGACTTTTCCATACTTGTTTTTCATGAGAACATAAGAAGCATCAAGTGTATGGAACAGTGTTTGTAGCTCAGATTCGTGGGATTTTTCTTTAACAAAAATGATTCTATTCTTAGCATGATTAGAAGTAGACATGTGTTTGTTCCTGTCAAAGCCAAGACCATCTTTGACATTGGGAGGTCTAGTGATCATATATGCACTTCGTGCATATTTGATCTTCTCCTTATCAAAGATGCTGTTTTGAGAAGAATGCATGTCATGTAGGGTTGAAGCATTAGAAATTACATTCTTCTTACTAGAGCAAGTGCAGGTTCTTATTGTTGCCGAGCTCATGTCTTTGGAGGAAGAGCTCTTGGAGGAAGAGGAGTCACTTTGTTTGAGCGACTCAACTTGCACCTCAAGGATTTTGTTAACTTTTGACAGGTTAGCAAGTTCTTCCTTGATTGCAATGTGCGAGTCCTCTAACTTTGAGTAAGTTTCCTTACTCAAGGCTAGCTCTAACTCAAGTGACTCATTCTTCTCTCTCTCAAGCTCAAGAAGCTTTTTAACTTCTTGATATCTCTTCCTCTCACGGATGAGCATATCTTCTTGTCGGTTGACAAGTTCCTCCTTTTCAAAGATTTCGTTTGACAACATTTCCATTTTCTTTAAAGCAATTTTACTTAGCCCTCTAAACAATTCTTCATTATCACTAGAGCTATCGAAGTCATCAATGGAGGAATTTAGCACAGGAGGAGTAAGTCAAACCTTTTTCTTGCCTTCCTTAGCCATAAGACAAGTGTGGTTGTTCATGTCCCGTCCTCCCATGTTCGGAAAGAGTGTGGCTCTCATAGTTGGTTTCTTGACTGCGAAAGTGGCCATCTCTTCTTCTTCATTGGAGGAGGACTCGTCGTTTGAGTCCCACTCCTTCCCAATGTGAGCTTGATGGGCTTGTCTTCTTTTTTTGAAGTTTTTCTTTTCTTGAGATCTTGTTTCCTTCTTCTTTTTGTTTTCTTCATAAGTACAGTCCACCATGAAGTGACCATACTCTCCGCAGTTGTAGCAAGTGCGTCGAGCCTTGGATTTTCCTTTATCCTTGCTTTTGCTTTCATGTGAATTGTTGCCGTGTCTTCTCTTCATCATGCGTTTGAACTTTTTTATGAAGAGTACCATTTATTCGTCATCAAGATCGGTGCTCTCATCGCTTGTATCTCCATCGTCTTGGTCTTCACGAGTTTCTTTGAGCTTGGGTCTGCACGTTGCTTTGAGAGCAACTTCTTTCTTTTTAGAAGAAGTGAGCTCGGCTAAGTTTTTGACGTATTGAGCCTCTTTCTCCATCATTTCATGATTTATGATCTTTCCCAATAACTCATCGGGAGTCATCTTGTGAAACCCGGGGCTTTCTCTAATCATTGAGCAAAGTGTGACGTTTCTTGGCATGAAGGCTCTTATCATCCTTTTGACCACCTCGTGATCAGTCCATTTCTGACTTCCATAGGCACGGATTTTGTTGATGAGTGCCTTCATCCGATTGTACATGTCTTGAGGTGATTCGCCTTCTTCAATAGCAAATCTCCCCAATTCTCCTTCTAGCATCTCAATTTTGGCTTCACGTACAGACCTATTTCCTTCATGAGCAGTTTTGAGTGTATCCCAGATTTCTTTTGCACTTTCTAGTCCATCGATCTTGGTGAATTCTTCTCTGCTCAGTGACGATGTAATTACTGCAACGGCTTGTGCATTTCTGTGAATCTCTTGTTCTTGTTCCGGAGTGAGTTCTTCATCCGTGTCTGGGATATCTATTCCTGTGCAGACAATATGCCAAAGGCTGGGATTCAAGGATATTAGATGCATTTTCATGTTGTACTTCCACATGGTGTAGTCACTTCCATCAAACTGTGGGAGTCTTCCCATAGGAATAGAGAGATAATGATTATTTGAATTGAGACGGTTGTAGTTGTAAGGATACTGGGAGTAGTCGTGATGACCACTCCCCATCGTCTTTTCTTCCTCTTTTCCCTTTTATGCCATTAACTTCTTTCTCAGTAATGTCTTTAGCTGTCTCACTTCATCATCGTCATGTGGATTTTCTTTCAGCACATCGAAGGCTTTGGCTTCTTGCTCCTCATCGTTGTTGTTCGTCTTCGGGATATCGTTGTTCTTCTCAGAGGCCATTGATCTCTCCGAGATGTGAGTCTCGTTGGTGGAGAACTTGGCTCTGATACCAATTGAATGTGGCCTAGAGGGGGGGTGAATAGGCCTTTAAAAGATTCCTGCACACTTAATAAAATTATCAGAAACTTGACTGACCGGACTAGTCCGGTTGTGTGGGCGGACTAGTCCGGTGTGCTGAATTATTTGAGTTAATTAAGTGTGTCTCACAAATTTAATCTTTCAGCAGTAGAATGAGAACAACAGTATTTATAAATTAAATTTATTGTATGGATGCACGTGCAAACTTATAAGGAACTCAAATGATGACTAGCAAACTAGTGATCTAATGTATCAAAATGTAAAACAAATGAGAGACAAGAGACACGAATTTTTACCGAGGTTCGATCTCACCAAGAGATCTACGTCCTCGTTGAGGAAGCTCACACAGAGCCGGGTTCCCAACCCTTTCCCTCTTCAAGTCACCACAAAGGCCGACTTGACTCCACTATCACGGGTAATCACCGAGTTTGTGGGGCAACCTCACACGTTGAGGGCTCCCACAAGAATTACAGTGAGAAGGTGATCAAATACACTTAAAAAGATTACAATGCAGAATATGAGTGTAGAGAAATCAAACCCCAAGAGCTCACAACGAGGGAACGACGATCTCCCAATCCCAAATCCAAGTATTTGACTGATCTTCACCTTTTTGCACCTTAGATGTATGGGGAGACGTGTTTTTGGGCTCTTGGGACAGGTGGCGGCGCTAGGGTTTGAGTTTTTGACAGTATGAGTCGTGTCTCTTCTGGGAAAAGACGAAGGACCTCTTTTTATAGGGTTTCCCAAAAAGTTACCGTTGTTAAACCTACTACGGGACTAGTCCGGTATATGATCAGACTTGTCCGGTACACTTCTAGTGGGTTTACCGGACTAGTCCGATCCAGAACCGGACTTGTCCGGTGCTATGTAAAGTGGAGTTCCAGAAAGTTTAGCGGACTAGTCCTGTCGCATGGATGGACTAGTCCGCAGTCCTCTAAAGACAACAACAGAAACATGAGCGGACTAGTCCGGTCTAAAACCGGACTTGTCCGGTTGCATTCCAGTGAGCTGACCGGACTAGTCCGGTTCACAAGGCGGACTAGTCTGGTGCACTATGTCTGCGTCTTCCAGAAAGTTAAATGGACTAGTCCGGTCCATGAACGGACTAGTCCGGTTTTCAGTGGATTTTAGTTGATTTTTAAACCCCTTACCCTTATGCAAAGTCATGAGCTCTTGGAATGTGTCTCTCACACACACCCTATACATTTTCATCTACTTTGTTCTTCCAAGTTCTACTTAAGTCTTCCTTTTCGGGCACCACTCTATTTTTCATCTTTTTGTGCGCACCTAGCTAGTTCACTTAGTTTGTCCTGCAATCATTTCGTTAGGATCTCATATGCTTGTCATCAATTAGCCAAAACCCACAAGGGATTTCCTAGATGCACTGTCAGTTACAGACCTACCCCGCTTAGGATGAATCTCGTCCTCGAGATTTGAGTGCTCTGCAAAGAGATGGGGGAACTCTGTCTGCAATGCATCTCCTATTTACCATAGAGCTTCGACCAACGATTGCCTGCTCCATTGGACCCGACAAACCGTGATGTCTTTTCTCTGTGTCCTTCGGGTGATGGTTTCCAAGATCTTTACTGACACCTCCTGGTAGCGCAGACCATCTTGCAGGTCTAGGGTTTCTTATGCCACTTGTTCCTTTGGAACCCGTAGGCATTTTCTTAGCTGTGACATGTGAAAGACGTAGTGCATGCCTGACATCTCTTCAGGTAACTGGATCTCATACGCCACTGATCCTACCCTTTTTAGGAGTGAAAAAGGACCGATGTACCGCGGTGACAACTTTCCACGTACTTGGAATCTGCATGTGCACCGGATAGGAGATACTTTAAGGTACACATGATCTCCAGCTTGGAAACTGAGTTCACGCCTCCTCTTATCTACGTATCTTTTCTGATGTGATTGGGCGGCCTTGAGATTCGCTCGAATCTCTGCTACCTTGTCCTATGCTGCCAAGATGAAGTCTGGTTGCTTCACAATGCGGTCCCCAACTTCTGACCACATGAGCAAGGTTCGACACTTCCTTCCATAGAGGGCTTCATACGGTGACATCTTGATGCTGGCCTGATAACTGTTGTTGCATGAGAACTTGGCATACGGTAAATTGTCTTCCAAATCCTTGCCGTGGGTGAGAACAACGGCCCTCAACATGTCTTCCAAGATTTTGTTGATCCTCTCCGTCTGACCATCTGTCTGAGGGTGATATGCTGAACTAAAGTCCAACTTGGTACCAAGTGCCTTTTGAAGATTCCTCCAAAACCTTGTGAAGGCACATACAACCACTTCTTGAACCACAATATTCCATCCCTATCAACATTAAAGTTTGACGCCTTGCCTTTACTGGTTTGTTCCTTGATCTTCATTAACTTTTCATCCTCGTGTTGAGCCTTCTTAATCTAGTCAACCAGGACACGGTGGATGCTAAGGTTGTAGTTGTAGGAGTGAGTGTCACACCCGGTTTCTCCGAAGAACAACTGAGTGAATATCACATGTATGCCAGGATCATTTTCTCATACATGTGATGACAAATAGTGAAGCATCATTTATTACAAGCCAGATGTCGAATATAAATATGTCTTACAAAGCATACGTCTCGATGGACAATAATAAGTTCATAACATGTAAATAAACTAGCAGCGGAATATTATTCTTGTGGGCTCCGTCACAGGCTTGCCCGGGGGATTCCATGAACCTAGAAACCTTCTTCGGGTCCAAAGTCTTGATCATTAAACACCACATCATTCTCTTGACCTGAGCAGCAATATAAACCAACAAATATGCAAGGTTAAGTACTGATGGTACTCAGCAAGTGTGGGAAAGTTATGTCATGCATGGCTAGATCAAGGAGAGGTTAAACTCATGGTTGAAGCACTACGCAATTATTGCCTACCACCTTAGCTTATTAAGCACCTACATTACTACACAGGTAAAATGGTCCCAATCTCCCATCCCATCATCATAATCAAATAACCATAACATCATTTCCAATGTTAAGCTCCCCTCTTAACATCCTCAACTTCCAAAGCCATCATCCTCTAATCATGAATAAGTCCAAGCCGCTCTTGACCGTGAGCACGGCTGTCATGACAGTTTTGACTCTGCAGAGTTTGCACCACTGTACCCACATGTAGTGATTTCATCCCCTGTTGCCGGGTGGACTAAAAGGACCTCCATTATGCCAGTGGCTACGAACCACATTCACACTTCCCAGGTGTGTAGCCAGGAGATCACTACGAAGCCTTTACAAAGGGATTCCCGAGAGCGTGGGCCCACTGAGGTTTCACCCCTAACAGCATACAAGAGGCTCCAACCCCGCTGCAGTGGCCCCCTCTTGAGCCTTGCGGTTCATATGGTAGTCCAGCTGACACCTATTCCCCGCACCATCCAACACACCCATACTACGCCGGGGATACACCTAATTAATTGACCAAGCTGCCCCATCTCAGCATGTGGTTGGCACGGTCAAGCCAGGTTACATACTCCATGAACCGGTCCTTAGGATCCAGGCAAGTACTAAACACAAACTCGAGTCTCGTGCACCCAGCACCAACCAAATCATCCAACTTGCCTCGATCCCTACCTCTACATAACTCATAATATCTCATTCAAGAGTAAGGTAAATAAATTGATGATCTCATATCCCAATTTTCCCATTCTAAGCATGGCTAAGCATAAGCATGATAATAAATGACATGATAAAATAAATCCCAACCCAAGCTACAAGGAAACAATATAATGCAATTCTAGGGAAACTTCCTAGCATGGGTTTCATATTTCAATTGACAATGCAAATAATTCTATCTAGACATCCTAGTAATAGGATCAAAGTGGTCAAGGACACTTGCCTTCTTCCTGCTGCTCTGGAAATGGAAAGTCTTGTTCTTGGAAGGGAAGAACTTGCTCTGGGGCAGGTTCTATTCATGCCAACACACATAGCAAAAGAAAACAACAATCCATAAGACATAGTTCACACTTTCACTTCATACAAACCACACATTCACATCTAGGAAAGTCATTCACATTTCTATGTGTTGTGGTTTCTCTATGTGTGCTGATTTTGGGCTTACATGCACTTTTAAACATGTGCATATGATTTCTAACTTTTGTATTCAGATTTATGTTTGCACACTATATATGAATTTCCAATTTGAACAAATTCCTTATATTCAATTGATACACATCTTAGCTACCAAGTATGCATGGAAGGTATTTTCCTACTCCAAATGGGTTTTCAGATCTTCTACCAAATCCTAAACTGAAATCTTTGGATTTGGAGACTTCATTTATCATTTTCTAGTTATGCATACCTATTTTCCTATATTTTAAGATTTATTTTCTATACCTAATTGTGAACTTTATTATGAAAATAGTAAGACACATCATCTAAACAGAATAGGTTCTGATCTAAAATATTAAATAATATATTTTGAACTTCTCCTCTGATGTGAACTAATTTACATTTATTTTACCAATTTTCAGAATTATTCTCTAACCTAAAAATGTGTCCCTATAACTAATAAATGTGAACAATCAATTAGACAGACTCATTTCAGCTAAAAATCTATTTTTAACTCACTCCAAAGTTTTCCAAGTGCTGGGAGAGTTTAAATTTGAATTTACAATGTGTTTGTCCTATCTTTTAAATTTTAAATACTAATCACATATTCAAATTCCTAAATTTAATATCATATAGGGTTAAAAAGGTAAACTCACCCCACTACAGGGTCTATTATATTATTTTAAGAATTTCCAAGGCCTAACTATGCATAACAGAGGGGTTTTGCTAATTTTTATTAAGTCTAGTGGCTAAAACTGATTTTTAGTTGAATTTACATGAATTTCTGAAGTTCCAGGGGCTAGATCAGAAGTTTCCGGGGCTAGCTCGTATTTTCCGAGATCCCCAGGGGGTAGCGCGTAAGAATCCCGGCCTCTATAACGCAGGGCTAACGTGGACCGTCCGATTTAAAACTGACGGCTCAGATTATAACGTCGAACTGGTACGCGGGGATTTCAATTCTACCGTGCAATTTAAAATAGCCGGCGCACAAGCGGCCACGTCGCTCTGACCGTGCGCGGGCGGCGCTGCCCGGCGGCGCGCGGCAGCGGGAGGCGGCGATCTCACCGGAAAACTTCAGATCTTCGTCTATTCTTCCTAAAACTGGGATTTCACGGCATAGATCGGTAGAGGGGAGGTCGGGGATCTCACCTCGGGGTTTTTCTTGAGCTCGGAGGTCCTGGAAGGCGGTCGGCGACGAGGTCCGAGGTGAATTCACAGCGATGCTCGTCGGCGCTGTGTCTGAAGCGCAAACCACCGAGTTTTCTGCACCTGCGTGATTCCCCGGAGGCGGTGGAACACGATCGGCGCGTTAGATCAGAGAACCCGAGCAAGGATCGAGAGAAAACGGTGATCGGAGCTTCGGTTCTCACCGGGAGGAAAAACAGCCGAACGTGGGTGAAAAACGGGACGATGCCGGTGTTTATATAGCCGGGGGAGGGCGGCGTTCGGTTGTGATCGAGCTGGAGTCATCCAGAACCGAAATTCAGCTGGGATACGCGGGTATCCGGGGTGGTTTCGATTCGGGGGGAGAGAGGAGTCCCGGTCGGCTGAGCGCGCGCGCGAGGAGGAAGAAGATGGCGGGCCCCACACGTCAGTGAGAAGAAAACGGGGCGCGCGGCTGCGGGCTGGCGCGGGGGCGAGGTGGGACGGCTGGTGGGTTTTGGCCCACTGGCCGGGGTTTTGTTTTTTTCTTTTTCTTTTCTGTTTTGAGTTGAATTTGAATTCCAATTTGAATTTGAATTTCTGCACCACATGCAATACGTCCAAAAATTTTTAAGATTCCCCTCTTAACAGGTTTTGGGGTGTTACAGTGAGGTACAATACTTAGGTTCAACTTCATCATCTACTCGCACAGTTGCGGTACTTGAGTTACCAAGTGATGATAGTATGCTTTCCTGCTGAGGGAGTCCGCCACAACATTTGATTTACCCGGGTGGTAGTGGATCTCCCCATCATAATCCTTAATTAGTTCCAACCATCTTTGCTGTCTTAGGTTCAGATCAGGCTGGGTAAAGATATACTTGAGGCTCTTGTGATCTGTGTAGATCTCACACTTGTTACCTATCAGATGTGTCTCCAAATCTTAAGAGCATGCACTACCGCAGCCAATTCCAAGTCATGGGTTTGGTAGTTCTGCTCATGCGTCCTTAACTGATGAGAGGCATAGGACACTACTCGTCCTTGCATTAACACACATCCTAGGTCATGTCTAGAAGCATCACATTAAATAACGAAGCTCTTGTAAATATCCGGTAAGACTAAGAATGGGGCCTTGGTTAATCTTTCCTTCAACTCCCGAAAACTTCGCTCACATGCTTCAGTCCACACAAACTTCTTGTCCTTTTGAGTAGTTTCGTCATTGGTCGAGCTAGCTTAGAAAACCCTTCGATGAACCTCCGATAATAACCAGCCATACCCAGAAAACTATGAATCTCTGAGACCGAACTTGGTTGCTTCCAAGATGATACAGCTTTGACCTTTTGTGAATCAACTGCAACTTCCTCGGCTGTCAGCACACGCTCAAGAAAACTAACTTTCTGTAACCAAAACTCACATTTGCTGAACTTGGCATAAAGTTGATGGCTCCTGAGCCAGTCCAGAACGACACACACGTGTTGAGCATGCTCTGCTTCACTTCGTGAATAGACTAGAATGTCGTCGATGAACTTGTCCATCTCTCGCATGAACAACCGGTTCATTAGGTTCATGAAATAGGCAGGGGCATTGGTTAATCCAAAAGACATCACTGTGAACTCGAACTGACCGTAGCGAGTCACAAATGTTGTCTTAGGTATATCTTCGGGCTTAATCCTCACTTGATGATATCCAGACCTCAAGTCAATTTTTGAGAAAAACTTGGCCCCCTTTAGCTGGTCGAATAGATCATCTATCCGTGGTAGAGGGTATTTGTTTTTTATGGTCACCGCATTAAGAGCTCGGTAATCTGCACAGAGTCTCTTACTTTCATCCTTTTTCTCTATGAAGAGGACTGGTGCGCCCCATGGTGATGCACTAGGCCATATGTACCCTTTCTCTTGCAACTCATCTAATTGTTTATTTATCTCGTCTAGTTCTGGCGCTGCCATTCTATAAGGCCTCTTAGCTATTGGGGCAGTTCTGGGAACTAGATCAATGGAGAACTCCACTTTTCTATCTGGCGGCACGCCTGGCAACTCCTCAGGGAACACATCAACATACTCCTTAATTATTGACACTTCCTTAGGTGTTTCCGCCTTCAAGTGATTTACTATTGGCTTAGACAGGCTGGACTTGACATGACATGTGACAGTCATCCCTTCATGGTTTGTCACTGTTACAGTCCTCTATGCACAAGCTATACTCCCATTGCACTTGGCTAACCAATCCATACCAAGGATCACATCTATCCCATGGGAGTCAAGCACTACCAGGTTAACCAGGAACTCTACCCAACTTAGGTTTAAAGGGATGTTGTTAACTCCTAGGTGGCAAGGTATATAACCTCCCGGTGATCAAGTCATTAAGGGCCTCTTAAGGGCTATTGTAGATATATCATGTGTCTCTACGAAGTGTGATGATATAAAAGAATGCGATGCACCAGAGTCCAATAGTACTGAAGCCAAAACTGATTGAACCAAGAACTCACCAAGTAGAACTCCTGGTGATGCATCTGCCTCTTTAGCGTAGACGTGGTTTACTGTGGTCTTTCCAAAGGAGTGTTGAGTCCTTGACGGTGCTCCACGGCTGCCTTCGGCTGGTTGCCTTGGTCCGTTAACAGAGTTGGAGACGACAGATGGTGTTGGCTTAATATTGTAAGGGAACGGTGATATGCCTAGGCTCACGGCAGCTGAAACGGATCCTCTAGCCACCAGTCTGATTGACTCCAGACTGCTAAGGATAGAATGAGCCATGTGATTTAGCAGGCTGTATCGGTTGCTTGAAGGTGGTGGTTGGTGCTTTGTAGGATACACCACTATGAGCCATCTGCCTAGAGTAAATATGTTGTTCGGTCTTCTGCACAAAGTAGGTCGGTTGCTGGGTCCTCTGTACTAAATAAACATGTTGATTAGTCCTCTGAAGTTTTACCTACTAGAACACCTTCTTGTCCTCAAATTACCTTTTCTTCTCCCGTAGCTCGTCCTCTGTTCTTTTCTGTAGTGATGGCCTTGTTAACCAGGGTACTAAAATCTGGATAAACAGATGCTTCAAGAAATTTCCTAATCTTAGTGTTTAACCCACGCAAAAAGGCTTCTTGCTTCTTCTCTTCTGTATCCACAGCGTGGGGGTCATAGCAGCATAACCCGGTGAACTTGTGTAGATACTCCGTCACGGTTAGACCATTCTGTTTAAGGTTCATGAACTCTTCCCTCTTTAGCTTCACAATGCTACTTGGGATGAGTTGCTCTCTAAACAACTTAACAAACTCATCCCATATCATGGTCCTGGCATGTGGATGCATCTCTCTGTAGCCGTGACACCAAGCTAAGGCAGATCATCTCAGTTGTTAGACTGCAAGAAGAACCTTATCTTGCTCATTTGCATGCACAACCTCGAGTTTCATCTCAATCTCTCTTAGCCAGTCATCTGCCTCAATAGGGTCCTCAGATCCAGAAAACTTGGGTGGGTTCATCCTATTTAAGTCTACGATTTGGTGATTCTTCTGAGGCGTTGGCTGATGGTTCTTGAGGCCATTGTTGTTACGAGCAGCCAGGGTGTTCTCCAGTATCTCGAGGAGTCGAGTCTAGCAGTCCAGAATGACAGTCAGGTCATAGGTAGGTGCTTGGGGATGTGGCCGTACAGATGCACTCTCCGCTGTCTCATTCTCGTGAAGTGCAGGCGGAATCTCTCGTAGTCCTTGGTGTGCCTCGTGTCCATTAGTGGCTCGGCTCGAGCGACGAGGCATCTGTGACAAGGCAATCGATGGGTTTAGATTTTTCTTCTTTTTATTATTACCACGGTATGTCATAATTAGTTATGCTTGTTGTCTTTAATTATTTTTATTTTTAAATTCACGCAAACATCAAACACTGCAAGCAACACACCAAGCATTCATTTATTTAGGTAAGCGGGCACAAGATACATAGTGCATGTCGTCCCTGGGTCCGTTCCCTTAAGGGTCAGCTGGGACCTCTGCCTGGCTACTGGGTCCTACATCCTGATCTTCAGGATCTTCTCTGGTCCCGCGAGGTGAGGTCTAAGGGTAGGTGGCACGGGCTCACAAATCCTCCTACGGGGGTTGGATAGGTGATATGCCGAAGTTCCTTCTAGGATTAGTGGCTCCATCACTGCACCAATCTGACGGTCCTTCCGCTTGGCTCGGTCTATGAGGTAGACACACCTAAGTAGCTGGCGTTGGCGGTCGGCCTACTCCCTAAGGTTCTCCTCGGCCAAGGTGACATGATTTTTGGCGCTAGCAACCCGGGCTTCAGACTGCGCTAGTGCTAGCTTAGTCTTTCGCCAGCGGGTCTCCAATGTCTCAGCACGTTGGACGAGGGTCTTCACGCGCTGGTTCAACTGGTCGCACAAGTCGTCCATACTCAATAAATAACCGGACATGGCGATGGTGGGGTCATCTTCGGTCGACCCGAGGCTTTCCAAGTTGCGAATCCTTTCCATCCATGTGGGACAACTACGATCTAGTGGTGGGAAGTACTTCATGGGTGTGGAACCCAAATGCCAGTCAAACATGTGGCAGGGGCACTTCAGGGCTTTGCGAGCCATGAATTGGCACGTATCTTTCATGCAGCATCCAGTGGCGGAGATGATCCATGGCTTCATGTCCAGGAACCTCTCACTGGCGTCGATGTTCACAGTGACCTCGCAGCTTTCAATGCCATGCTCCACGAACTCATGACCCACGTACTCCGGGTGGTCTGGAATACCGAGTTGCGCCATGGCGGCATAGAGCATCTTGGGGAAGCCATCTCCGTTGATGCAGAAGGTGGTGATACGGTCGTCGGCCATCTGGCTTATGATAGGGCACAAGGATTAGATGAGAGCAAAACCTATCACCAAGTCTCTACGGTCCAGGTTTCCTACAGGCCAACTATTTATGGTCACCCAAGTACTAGGGTCCGCATCCTACAGCCAAGTATGGCTTTGACACCACTTGAAGCGTCCCGACCCATAGGATCGGAACTAAACATGTAATATTATGCTAGAAATAGAGTTCAGTACATAATATTACAACACAAGTGGAACCACAACCATACAAAGCTTTGTTACAACGGCATACACTTTAGTACAACAATCATAAGAACTAACATAATGATGACTAAGGACATAAACACATGGATGACTAGCTCCTCCTTGTACATGGTTCCACGGTAACACCTTGGGTGTGGATGCGACCCTACTCGAAGTCCTCCGGGTCGAAGTCAGGATCCTCTGAAGATATCAACAACAGTTGAGTACAAGAAGTACTCAGCCAGCTCCACCTCGTCCTTCAAGAGGGGAATAAACATATATAGATGCAATGCACAACAATAAGAGTGATGCAACCTAATGCAACTAATGCAACCAATAACCCATCCAAAGACATCCCTCACCTCATACTCACAACAGGTGGCTTCCTAGTTGTTAGGACCACACCATAACCTGTCCTATACCGAGGACATGGCCGTCCGAACGGATTCTACACTCTGCAGAGGTTGTAAGTTGTACCCACATGCACGTACCATCAAAGACAACCCGTCATAATCGACACCCAGTCGAAACATCACCTAGACCAGTCGTTCCCAACCTAGTGTCATGACTTATCTCAATATCATCTCAGTTTTCACTCATAAATGCATATATCTCTCCTCACCGTGGACGACTGTCGGGCTAGCCACCGGGGTTAGGATAAGCCCTGCCCATAGAGGGTCATGTGGTCATACTGAAGGAAGTTAGGTGAGATGTTAAAACAACTCGGTCCTTAAGGCTCACCAGGGCAGCCTCCATACTCACACCACAAGCCTATCATCCTGATAGTACTCGTTGTAAGTCTACCACCACGGTAGCGCTTACACCAACACTAATCCTTCTGCGCCAGTCTCAATCCATGCTCTCCCCAACCATGCAACATTCACTACACAACATCATCATGCATAATCTCATCATATCAATATGTCGCAAAAAGAGGAACTAGTATGTTTACACTCTATCACTCGCATAACTCATGCTCAACAATACAAAAACCTAATCTTCTGGCCACAATGGATAAACCTCAGATAGGATCAATATGATTAAAAAGGGGTCGATGGAACTTGCCTTCGCTACCGTCTGCAGCGTCGTGCTCTTGGTCACTTGGCTCCCCTCGGTTCTCTTCCGGCACTGGTTCTACACCGCGCACAAGCAAACATACAAACAAAGCAAATATACATCATTCAGACTTGCTTGCATTGAGTATATTATGATATTAGATGATGTTTATAAGAAGAATCGGATTAAGTGATCTTTGTGTGTTGGTGAGATCTGGTCTAAGGCCAATCAAGTGGTTGCTTAGGGTTGGGCTCAAATCAGGGAGAGTAAAAGGGGAGAGGTTAGCCAGAGAGTAAGAAATTGAACACCGACGCTTTGGCTCACTCGATTAAGCTGCCGATTTTGTATAGGGGATAGAGAAAGTAAGGCAACTTCATGAAAGGGCGTCCATGTCACGGGGTGGTCGCGGCCAAACTCGAGGAGAGTGGTCCAAGGTGATGACTCGGGAAGAAGAGTGGAGGTTGGTGTGCTCACCTTGGCCGTGGCTTGGCGAGGCTCCGCGGGGAGGGTTCCTCATCGGAGATCGATGTTGGGGGAAGACGTGAACGCCGGTGCTCAATGGGGCGCGGGAGAAAGTGAGCTCCCGAGCCCCTTTTAAAGATGATGGGGGAAGGGATAGGGATGGAGGAAGGAGAGGCAGGTGAGGTGTAATTAATGCATGTTCCAGGAGTTTCTCGTGGAGTGGATAAGGATGGGGGAGGAAGAGATATGTGAGGGGTGGTTCTAGAAGATTCTCGCGGAATGGATAAGGATAGGGGAGGAAGAGGTATGTGAGGGGTGATTCCGAAAGCTTCTCATGGAATGGATAAAGGTAGAGGAGGGATGGGTATGTGAGGGGTGATTCCAGAAGCTTCTCGTGGAATGGATAAGTGTAAGTGCACCTAGGATATCCCTTGTAGGTTTTGGCTAATTGATGACGAACATATGAGATCCTAATGAAACTATTAAGATGATTGCAGGATAAACAAAGTGAACTGGCTCGGCACACACACAAAAAGGTGAAAAATAGAGTGGTGCCCGAAAAGGAAGACGTTAGTGGAATTTAGAGAAGCAAAGTAGATATAAATGTATAGGTTGTGTGTGAGAGAGACACATCCCAAGAGCTCATGACTTTGCGTAAGGGTAAGGGGTTTAAAAATCAACTAAAATCCACTGAAAACCGGACTAGTCCGTTCATGGACCAGACTAGTCCGTTTAACTTTCTGAAAGACACAAACATTGTGCACCGGACTAGTCCGCCTTGTGAACCGGACTAGTCCAGTCAGCTCACTGGAATGCAACCGGATAAGTCCGGTTTTAGACCGGACTAGTCCGGTCATGTCTCTATTGTCCTCTTTAGAGGACTACGGACTAGTCCATCCAAGCGACAGGACTAGTCTGCTGAAGTTTCTGAAACCCCATCTCACATAGCACCGGACAAGTCCGGTCTGTGGACCGGACTAGTCCGGTGAACCCACTGGAAGTAGACCGGACAAGTCCGATCATATACCGGACTAGTCCGGTAGTAGGTTTAACAACGGTAACTTTTTGGGAAAGCCTATAAAAAGAGGTCCTTCATCTTTTCCCAAGGAGGACACGACTCATACTGTCAAAAACTGAAACCCTAGCGCCGCCATCTGTCCCAAGAGCCCAAAAACACGTCTCCCCACACATCTAAGGTGCAAAAAGGTGAAGATCAATAAAATACTTGGATTTGGGATTGGGAGATCGTCGTTCCTTCGTTGTGAGCTCTTGGGGTTTGATCTCTCTACACTCATATTCTGCATTGTAATCTTTTTGAGTGTATTTGATCAACTTCTCATTGTAATTCTTGTGGGAGCCCTCAACGTGTGAGGTTGCCCCATAAACACGGTGATTACACTTGATAGTGAAGTCAAGTCGGCCTGTGTGGTGACTTGAAGAGGGAAAGGGTTGGGAACCCAGCTCTTTGTGAGCTTCCTCAACGAGGACGTAGATCTCCTGGTGAGATCGAACCTCGGTAAAAATTCATGTCTTTTGTCTCTCATTTGTTTTACATCTTGATACATTAGATCACTAGTTTGCTTGTCATCGTTTGAGTTCCTTACAAGTTTGCACGTGCATCCATACAATAAATTTAAGTTATAAAAAACTGTTGTTCTTATTCCGCTGCTATAAGATTAAATTTGTGAGACACACTTAATCAACTCAAATAATTCAGCACACCGGACTAGTCCGCCCGCACAACCGGACTAGTCCGGTCAGTCAAGTTTCTGATAACTTTATTAAGTGTGCAGGAATTCTTTAAAGGCCTATTCACCCCCCTCTAGGCCACATTCAATTGGTATCAGAGCCAAGTTCTCCATCAACGAGACTCACATCTCGGAGAGATCAATGGCCTCTGAGAAGAACAACGATATCCTGAAGACGAACAACAACGATGAGGAGCAAGAAGCCAAAGCCTTCGATGTGCTGAAAGAAAATCCACATGACGATGATGAAGTGAGACAGCTAAAGACATTACTGAGAAAGAAGTTAATGGCACAAAAGGGAAAAGAGGAAGAAAAGACGATGGGAAGTGGTCATCACGACTACTCCCGGTATCCTTACAACTACAACTGTCTCAATTCAAATAATCATTATCTCTCTATTCCTATGGGAAAGCCCCCACAGTTTGACGGAAGTGACTACACCATGTGGAAGTACAACATGAAGATGCATCTGATATCCCTGAACCCTAGTCTGTGGCACATTGTTTGCACAGGCATCGATATTCCGGACACGGATGATGAACTCACCCCAGAACAAGAACAAGAGATTCACAGAAACGCACAAGCCGTCACCGTGATCACATCATCACTAAGAAGAGAGGAATTCACCAAGATCGATGGGTTAGAAAGTGCAAAAGAAATCTGGGATACCCTCAAGACAGCTCACGAAGGAAATAGGTCAGTTCGTGAAGCCAAAATCGAAATGCTTGAAGGAGAGTTGGGGAGATTTGCTATTGAAGAAGGTGAATCACCTCAAGACATGTACAACCGGATGAAAGCACTCATCAACAAAATTCGTGCTTATGGAAGTAAGAAATGGACAGATCACGAAGTGTTCAAAAGAATGATTAGAGCCTTCATGCCAAGAAACGTCACACTTTGCTCAATGATTAGAGAAAGCCCCGGGTTTCACAAAATGACTCCCGATGAGTTATTGGGAAAGATCATAAATCATGAAATGATGGAGAAAGAGGCTCAATACGTCAAAGACTTAGCCGAGCTAACCTCTTCTAAAAAGAAAGAAGTTGCCCCCAAAGCAACGTGCAGACCCAAACTCAAAGAAACTCGTGAAGACCAAGACGATGGAGATACAAGCGACGAAAGCACCGATCTTGATGACGAAGAGATGGTACTCTTCATCAAAAAGTTCAAACGCATGATGAAGAGAAGACACGGCAACAATTCACATGAAGGCAAAAGCAAGGATAAAGGAAAATCCAAGGCTCGACGCACTTGCTACAACTGCGGAGAGTATGGTCACTTCCTGGTGGACTGTACTTATGAGGAAAACAAAAAGAAGAAGGAAACAAGATCTCAAGAAAAGAAAAATTTCAGAAAAAGAAGACAAGCCCATCAAGCTCACATTGGGAAGGAGTGGGACTCAAACGATGAGTCCTCCTCCGATTAAGAAGAAGAGGTGGCCACTATCGCAGTCAAGAAACCAACTATGAGAGCCACACTCTGTCCGAACATGGGAGGACGGGACATGAACATCCACACTTGTCTTATGGCTAAGGAAGGCAAGAAAAAGGTTAGACTTACTCCTCCTATACTAAATTCATCCATTGATGACTTTGATAGCTCTAGTGATAATGAAGAATTATTTAGAGGGCTAAGTAAAATTGCTTTAAAGAAAATGGAAATGTTGTCGAACGAAATCTTTGAAAAGGAAGAACTTGTCAACCGACAAGAAGATATGCTCATCCGTGAGAGGAAGAGATATCAAGAAGTTGAAAAGCTTCTTGAGCTTGAAAGAGAGAAGAATGAGTCACTTGAGTTAGAGCTAGCCTTGAGTAAGGAAACTTACTCAAAGTTAGAGGACTCGCACATTGCAATCAAGGAAGAACTTGCTAACTTGTCAAAAGTTAACAAAATCCTTGAGGTGCAAGTTGAGTCGCTCAAACAAAGTGACTCCTCTTCCTCCAAGAGCTCTTTCTCCAAAGATATGCGCTCGACAACAATAAGAACCTGCACTTGCTCTAGTAAGAAGAATGTAATTTCTAATGCTTCAACCTCTCATGACATGCATTCTTCTCAAAACGGCATCTTTGATAAGGAGAAGATCAAATATGCACGAAGTGCATATATGATCACTAGACCTCCCAATGTCAAAGATGGTCTTAGCTTTGACAGGAACAGACACATGTCTACTCCTAATCATGCTAAGAATAGAATCATTTTTGTTAAAGAAAAATCCCATGAATCTGAGCTACAAACACTGTTCCATACATTTGATGCTTCTTATGTTCTCATGAAAAACAAGTATGGAAAAGTCATTGCTAAATATACAGGGCCATGCCACAATAAATTAAAAACTTGTGTGTGGGAGCCCAAGACTCTTGTGACTAACCTGAGAGGACCCAAGCAAGCTTGGGTACCTAAAACCCAGAAATAATTCTATTTTGCAGGCTTACTCCTCCGGTGGATCTAAGTGGGTGCTAGATAGCGGATGCACAAATCATATGACCGGAGAGAGAGGTATGTTTGTGGAATACGAGTGCAACAAGGATCCAAGTGAAGGTATATACTTTGGAGATAACAGCCAAGGAAAGGTCCTTGGTAGTGGTAACATTGAAATAGCCTCTCAACACACCTTATCTAATGTTTTACATGTAGACTCTCTAGATTATAATCTTTTATCAATATCTCAACTATGCGACAAAGGTTACAACTATTTATTCACTAATGAGGGTGTGACCGTCTTTAGAAGAAGCGATGGCTCGATTGCATTCAAGGGATTGTTGAAGGGAAAGCTTTATCTTGTTGACTTCAACAAAGATAAAGCCGAACTCAACACTTGCTTGGTTGCTAAGACCAACATGGGATGGCTGTGGCATAGACGGCTAGCCCATGTTGGAATGAGAAATATGCAGAAACTTTTAAAAGGTGGTCACATCCGTGGTCTTAAGGATGTGGTTTTTGAAAAAGACAGGTCGTGCAGCGCTTGTCAAACAGGAAAACAGGTTGGAGCACCACACCCCGCCAAGAATGTGATGACCACCGCTAAACCGCTGGAACTTCTCCACATGGATCTCTTTGGTCCAATTGCGTACATCAGCATCGGCGGTAACAAATACGGTTTAGTAATTGTTGATGATTTTTCAAGATTTACCTGGGTATTTTTCTTGTATGATAAATCAGAAACTCAAGGAATCCTCAAGAAGTTCTTGAAAAGAGCTCAAAATGAATTCTCATCAACCGTAAAGAATATCAGAAGTGACAATGGGACAGAATTCAAGAACACCCAAGTTGAAGAATATCTCAATGAAGAAGGTATAAAGCATGAATTCTCGGCACCCTACTCTCCTCAACAAAACGGGGTGGCTGAAAGGAAGAACAGAACATTGATTGAAATGGCGAGAACAATGTTGGAGGAATACAAGACGTCAGACCGATTTTGGGCAGAAGCGGTGAACACCGCTTGTCATGCCACAAATCGGTTGTACCTTCATCGACTTCTGAAGAAAACTCCATATGAGCTTCTCACGGGTAAAAAGCCTAGCGTTTCCTATTTTAAAGTTTTTGGTTGCAAATGTTTTATTCTGAACAAGAAACCAAGGGCCTCGAAGTTTGCTTCGAAGTCCGATGAAGGATTCTTGCTCGGATATGAATCGAACGCCTACGCCTATCGTGTCTTCAACAAGGTGTCCGGCCTTGTTGAAGTAGCGCGTGACGTAGTGTTCGATGAAACTAACGGCTCACAAGTGGAGCAAGTCGATAAGTCTATGCTAGATAAGGAGGAAGCTCCATGTGAAGCGCTGAAGAAAATGGCACTTGGTGATATCCTACCACGAGAGGAGACACAAGATGAATTTCAACAAGGAAGCAATGATCAAGGGGGAGCTCCTACACAAGATCAAGTTGAGGAAGATCAAGAAAATCAAGATGATCATGGAAGCAATGATCTAGGGGAGACATGACACATGAAGACAATGAAGAACAAACAACTATACAAATTCCACATCCAAGAGTACATCAGTGTGTGCAAAGGGACCATCCTGTCAACAATATCATTGGAGATATTGCTAAGGGAGTAACTACTAGATCTCAAATTGCAAATTTTTGTGAACATTATTATTTTGTGTCTTTTCTGGAGCCATACAGGGTAGAAGAAGACTTAAGGGATCCAGACTGGGTGATTGCAACGCAAGAGGAGCTGAACAACTTCAAAAGAAATGAAGTGTGGGAGCTGGTGGAAAGACCAAGGGCGAACATCGTTGGAACCAAATGGGTCTTTCGGAACAAGCAAGATGAACATGGAGTAGTGACAAGAAATAAAGCGAGGTTGGTGGCCAAAGGTTATTCTCAAGTGGAAGGTTTGGATTTCGATGAAACCTTCGCTCCTGTAGCTAGACTTGAGTCCATTCGCATTTTATTGGCATATGCTACTCACCATAATTTTAAGTTGTATCAAATGGACGTCAAGAGTGCCTTTCTCAATGGTCCGATAAAGGAGGAAGTCTATGTGGAGCAGCCACCGGGGTTCGAAGATCAGAAGTATCCCAACCATGTCTATAAACTGCGTAAGGCTCTCTATGGCCTCAAACAGGCTCCTCGAGCCTGGTATGAGTGCCTTAGAGATTTTCTGATTCAAAATGGATTCAAAATTGGTAAAGCTGACTATACACTCTTTACTAAACATTTTGATGATCATTTATTCGTATGTCAAATTTATGTTGATGACATTATTCTTGGATCCACTAACGAGTCCTTCTGTGAAGAATTTAGCAAAATAATGACAGACAGGTTCGAGATGTCAATGATGGGTGAATTGAAGTTCTTCCTGGGATTTCAAGTAAAGCAACTGAGAGAAGGTACATTTATAAGTCAAACTAAATATACACAAGACATTCTCAAGAAATTCAATATGGACAAAGCCAAGTCCATTAAGACACCCATGGCCATCAACGGACATCTCGACCTCAATGAAGACGGTCCAAATGTGGACCAAAAGGTATATCGGTCCATGATTGGCTCTTTACTATACTTATGTGCATCTAGGACAGATATTATGCTTAGTGTTTGCATGTGTGCAAGGTTTCAAGCCGCACCTAAAGAGCACGTCAGGAACTTATCAATTTCTTGGTAGGTCCCTAGTTTCTTGGTCATCCAAAAAGAAAAACTCCATTGCTCTTTCCACAGCGGAAGCAGAGTATGTTGCAGCCGGTAGTTGCTGTGCGCAACTGCTTTGGATGCAACAAACTCTTAGGGACTACGGCTACAATCTAAGTCATATCCCGCTTCTATGCGATAATGAAAGTGCTATAAAGATTGCACACAACCCTGTAGAGCACTCAAGAACTAAGCACATAGACATCCGTCATCACTTTCTTAGAGATCATTCATTAAAAGGTGACATAGCTATTTCACATGTTAGGACTGAAAAACAACTTGCAGATATTTTTACCAAACCATTAGATGAGAAAAGGTTCTGTGAACTAAGAAATGAGATAAACATTCTTGACTCTCGAAATGTGGCTTGAAACATTGCATACCTGGTTGCAACTTAAATTGTTCCTCCGTATTGTCAAAAATGCTCCTCCTCTCCTTTGTACTCAGAAAACTATTCTTGATGAATAAATCTTGTGGATTATGACCATTGTTCGATTGTTGATCGCCTACTGGTCATAATCACCAAGACTACTTGCAAAATTGTTGTCCTTGGATCACTATTAGTTATCTATATATATATATATATATATATATATATATATATATATATATATATCAAGTCTGTTGGAAACGAACTAGTCCGATTTCCAACCGGACTAGTCCGGACAGACAACAATTAGGTTAACTCAGGGGTACCGGACTAGTCCGCTACCATGACCGGACTAGTCCGGTCAGTCGCATATAGAAGCAGTTAGCCGGACCAAACGCCTCCCTCTCCACTCATAAGCACTTTGTCTCACCCTCTCTCCTAAACCCTACCTCTCAAAGTGATCTTCGAGTTGAGCCCTCAAACTCGGAGTTTTCTCCGTGAAAAAGCCTCTTCTCGACGAGGGGATCCTACTTTCCGGACTCATCCGGACTGATTTCCACTCCTTCAACGCGAATCTTCAAATCTTGGTAAATCCCCCCAAAAACCAAAATCTCAATTTTTCTAGCTCTAGCTAGTTTCCTTTGATTTCAAAAGGATGTAAATTGCATAAATAGATGTATTCCTACCACTTTCCTATCCTTGTGTCCTTAGATAGGAGATTTGCCTCAAATGAAACATACAATTTAGGGTTCTTATGCTAGGCCAGACTAGTCCGGCGTTCAGATGCGGACAAGTCCGGTCCACCGGACTAGTCCGCACTCTGAAACCGGACAAGTCCGGTCTCTGACAGCTGAACTCCTACATTCCCATTTGAAGTCAATAATGCGTCCGTTTGCATCTAATCCTTAAACTCCTTATCAGGCATCATGTCTTCAGGATCAGATGACGGCTCTTTTCACATTGACGAAGAAGTTCAACGTGAAAGAGTGAGGAGAGCTAAGGAGGGAGTGATGAAGAAGAGACATGATGTCAATGCTCACTCTCCACCCTTCGACGACAATCTACCTAAGAAGAGGAAAGCCATTATCAAAAGGCCTCAAAGGAAAGATGTTGTTGAGGGCTCATCAGGGCCAAGAAGAGTTCTCAATAAAGGGAAGGGACTTGCTAGTGGCCCCATTGGGCCTCTGAAATTGAAAAATCTCGTTCACCGCAACAGGCAGCCTTCAAGTGAGGATTTCACTGGAAAAGGGAATGAGCTAGCTGATAACTTCAGGAAGATTGAAATGTATGGCCGACCTAAACAATGTTCTGATCCTAGGTTCTGGAGCAACTTCCATGCAGACTACTACGAGCATGTGTACATGAAGATGAAGAATCCCGTAGTAGAGAGTCAATGGCTAAATGTTGAATACCTGAAGTCGAAGAGGTATCCTGCCTTTCGTGAGATGGTGGAGGCCTTAGAGAGGCACGGTCTGACGGACCTGCTATCCTTTGAGTATGACTAGAACAATGAAGTCATTACCCAGTTTTACTCCACTCTCTACTTTGCTCGGGATGATGGAGACAGTCTTACTTGGATGACTCATGGTTCAAGGTATAGTGTCACGTATGATGAATTTGCTAGGATTCTTCACCTCCAAAACACTTTGGATCATGAACTGGTCATCCATAATCTGAAACCCCTGGAGAAGGAAGAGCTTGAGTTTCTCTATGACACAAGGATGCCATATGTTCCTCCCACCATCAAATATCTAAAGCCTTTCTTTATGGTCCTAAATAGAGTCTTGAGAAAGACGATAGCTCTGAAGGATGGAGATGCAGGAACTATACAAGGAACCTTGAGGACTCTCATGAAGGTCATTAGTGGGAGGAGACCATTCAATGTCTTTGAGTATATCTACAACGACATTGTGAACATCTCAATTACCCCCAATAGGTCCTATGGATACGCACCGTATATCATGTACATGATTGAGAAAGTGACGGGACTCGAGTTTGTCAAGGATGTCAAGCATACGGGGTTGAAGCCGCAAAAACCCACCGAGTACACTCTCCCTCCGGCTCCAGCTGCCCCGTCCTCTCCACCAGTGGAGAGGAGATCAAAGCAAGCTCATGATGACACTAGGTCTGCAGCTGCTCCTCCTGGTTCTCCACCTGCCCAAGAATCATCTAGCGGCATCCACAAGATGCTCTCCTCTATCTTTGCCTGCTGCCGTAAGATCGAAGACAGGCAACGCAAAGAAAAGCTTGCAAGGAAGAGACATCAACAGTATGTCAATGCAAATATCAAGTCTATCTGTGCAAAGCTTGAGATTGAGCCTATTGGATCACCGCCCGCCTCCGAGGACTCAGAGGAAGATCCTGCTCCCATGGATGCTGAAGATGAAGATCAGACTGAGACTGACGGAGGAGGCAGCGATGAGTGATTTCCCTCAATTTTTCCCTTTTTGGTGTCTTGATGCCAAAGGGGGAGAGATTGAGATGGAAGATTGAGATTAGACTTGGACCTTTTCTATCTAATATTAGTCATTAAGATCTTTTGTGATCAAGGACATGTACCTATTTTTAAAATCTTGTAATGCACTATTTCTTTTCTTATGTGTGATGTAATATGCTCTAATGCCCACTTACATGTTCACTACTGTTTGTATTTAATTTATCATATTTTGTTTATCACGCACCTGTGAGGCACCCCACCATAAGGTGTGTACATATGTGAGAAGCTTTTTGTGAATTCTTTATTATTCTCATATGTACACACCTTATGAAAATCAACCTTTTATTCTCAATTGTGATATCTCAAATGGTTGTCATCAATCACCAAAAAGGGGGAGATTGTAAGTGCACCTAGGATATCCCTTGTGGGTTTTGGCTAATTGATGACGAACATATGAGATCCTAATGAAACTATTAAGATGATTGCAGGATAAACAAAGTGAACTGACTCGGCACACACACAAAAAGGTGAAAAATAGAGTGGTGCCCGAAAAGGAAGACGTTAGTGGAATTTAGAGAAGCAAAGTAGATATAAATGTATAGGTTGTGTGTGAGAGAGACACATCCCAAGAGCTCATGACTTTGCGTAAGGGTAAGGGGTTTAAAAATCAACTAAAATCCACTGAAAATCGGACTAGTCCGTTCATGGACCGGACTAGTCCGTTTAACTTTCTGAAAGGCGCAAACATTGTGCACCGGACTAGTCCGCCTTGTGAACCGGACTAGTCCGGTCAACTCACTGGAATGCAACCGGACAAGTCTGGTTTTAGACCGGACTAGTCCGGTCATGTCTCTGTTGTCCTCTTTAGAGGACTACGGACTAGTCCATCCAAGCGACAGGACTAGTCCGCTGAAGTTTCTGAAACCCCATCTCACATAGCACCGGACAAGTCCGGTCTGTGGACCGGACTAGTTCGGTTAACCCACTGGAAGTAGACCGGACAAGTCCGATCATATACCGGACTAGTCCGGTAGTAGGTTTAACAACGATAACTTTTTGGGAAAGCCTATAAAAAGAGGTCCTTCGTCTTTTCCCAAAGAGGACACGACTCATACTGTCAAAAACTGAAACCCTAGCGCCGCCATCTGTCCCAAGAGCCCAAAAACACGTCTCCCCACACATCTAAGGTGCAAAAAGGTGAAGATCAATAAAATACTTGGATTTGGGATTGGGAGATCGTCGTTCCTTCGTTGTGAGCTCTTGGGGTTTGATCTCTCTACACTCATATTCTGCATTGTAATCTTTTTGAGTGTATTTGATCAACTTCTCATTGTAATTCTTGTGGGAGCCCTCAACGTGTGAGGTTGCCCCATAAACACGGTGATTACACTTGATAGTGAAGTCAAGTCGGCCTGTGTGGTGACTTGAAGAGGGAAAGGGTTGGGAACCCGGCTCTGTGTGAGCTTCCTCAACGAGGACGTAGATCTCTTGGTGAGATCGAACCTCGGTAAAAATTCATGTCTTTTGTCTCTCATTTGTTTTACATCTTGATACATTAGATCACTAGTTTGCTAGTCATCGTTTGAGTTCCTTACAAGTTTGCACGTGCATCCATACAATAAATTTAAGTTATAAAAAACTGTTGTTCTTATTCCGCTGCTATAAGATTAAATTTGTGAGACACACTTAATCAACTCAAATAATTCAGCACACCGGACTAGTCCGCCCACACAACCGGACTAGTCCGGTCAGTCAAGTTTCTGATAACTTTATTAAGTGTGCAGGAATTCTTTAAAGGCCTATTCACCCCCCCCCCTCTAGGCCACGTTCAATAAGGATAGAGGAAGAAAGGTATGTGGGGGTGATTCCAGAAGCTTCTCGTGGAATGGATAAGGATGGAGGAGGAAGGGGTATGTGAGGGGTGGTTCCGGAAGCTTCTCGTGGAATGGATAAGGATAAACGAGGGGGGTATGTGAGGGGTGATTCCGGAAGCTTCTCGTGGAATGGATAAGGATAGAGGAAGAAGGGTATGTGGGGAGTGATTCCGGAAGCTTCTCGTGGAATGGATAAGGATAGACGAGGGAGGGGTATGTGAGGGGTGATTCCGGAAGCTTCTCGTGGAATGGATAAGGATAGAGGAAGAAGGGTATGTGGGGTTGATTCCGGAAGCTTCTCGTGGAATGGATAAGGATGGAGGAGGAAGTGGTATGTGAGGGGTGATTCCGAAAGCTTCTCGTGGAATGGATAAGGATAGAGGAGGGAGGGGTATGTGAGGGGTGATTCCAGAAGCTTCTCGTGGAATGGATAAGGATAGAGGGGGAAGATGTGGGTGGTGTGTGGCTCTAGAAGTTTCTCGTAGAGTGGATGAGGATGGGGGAGAAAGAGAAAAAGGGGTTTGCCATTAGACAAAAGTAGAGAGGTGACAAAACTAGTTTCGATGAAAGGCATATCTGAAATCGGCCAAGAGTGTGCGTATATGTCTAGTGATTAATTCTATAACCATGATTTATTAGCTTACGAAAAATGGGGCGTTAGACCAGACCCAGTGTACTTAATTCAAACATTGTAAAACCACGACAGAGCGTCAAGATGTGGTATTGCAGGTGACCTCCTAGTTTGTATCCTAATCTCGTACAGTAGATTAGTTAATTAATTGACACTGATGAAAGAATCAAAGGTGACAGAGTACAGTTTGTGAGTCTGTCACCCAGGCCAACTGGAATAACAAAGGATTATTATATTTGAGGCACTTTGATAACTGATGATAACCATTAACAATCAACAAGGTGGCACATAAAGTCATAAACAACCCTATGTCCGACTTCCAGGCAACTTCCAAAGTGAAACTTGCCAACTAACTCAATGATTCAACTGCCCTTCCTTATGATGGAGCTAGCATGATTGGATACCAACGTGCAACAAACTTCATCAGAAGCGCATAACTAACTAATAAGGAAAAACTATAAAAGGATACTAATCATAAAATTTAAGAGTAGAAAAATGATACTTTATATCTTGCAGTATATAAAACGATATATATTGCACAACTGCAGTACCATATAACTTTCAGAACGCAAATGAATTGAATCCTGTATAACAGACATCTAATTTAACTCAGAAACACTGAACAAACTGCATCTGCAGCCATATACTCCAGTAAGTTCACGGAACACTGAAACAAAAAAGAGTAGATATTGCCTCCACACAATTTAAGACAACTATGCTTCACCTTCTACCAACAACTCTCACTCAAGGTTCTCTATATTATGATGTTTAAAGCAAGATTACATTTTAAGTTGAGCAGCACGCCCTCTTTGTATTTCCAGCAGTGTTGTCAATGCTGATGGTTTTGCCCTGAGATGGAAGCGGGGCTGCTGCAGCAGCTGCTTCCTTGGCAGCAAGCGCTTTTCTGTTGACAATGCCATAGACCTCTGTGATGATAGTCTGGAAGGCTTCCTCCACGTTTACAGCCTCCATAGCCGATGTCTCCAGGAAGAACAGCCCCTCCTTCTCAGCCAGAGCTTTGCCTTCATCCTCCGAAACGGCTCTCAGGTGTGTCAGGTCAGACTTGTTTCCTACCATCATGATCACGATGCTGGAGTCAGCATGGTCACGGAGCTCGCGAAGCCACCTGTGAACATTGTCAAAGCTCTGCCTTTTTGTGATGTCATATACAAGCAGGGCTCCCACGGCTCCACGGTAGTAGGCACTTGTAATGGCACGGTACCTCTCCTGTCCGGCTGTGTCCCAGATCTGAGCCTTTATTGTTTTGCCCTCCATCTGTCAATGAAGGTTACGGCCAATCAGACATTGAAGAAATGGCCGAATCAATAAATTCAAGGTCATAACAAGTAGCAAATGCCATCAGTAGTACGTGGTGCTGAGGTGATAAATTCAGAGTCGGTCACGATCAGAACAGTGCTTCAGCTACAAAAGAGGCTATGTAATTTTTTACATCAATGGCCGTGATGTAGTGTCAGGAAATTTTTCACATCAAAGGGACAAGAACGTAAAGAAATAAATGAAAAAGAAACATAAAAGACAAGCCTAATAAACATCAGCAATATCCCACAATGACATATTTGTTTCACCTAACACAAAAGGACCGACAGGATGCCTCATACAGACCAGAGGCGGTAGCTGGCGCATCAACATACCAATCAGACCATCAACCAACCATTGATGTCATCCACAGTAGCAAGGCCGATCTAGCATGCAAAAGAAGTTTCTATGGCAGCAGGAATCTAATGCTAGAAACATACTGTACTGAATACTTACAGAACAGGTTGGTAGGGGAGAAAAACAATTAAAGCAATCTACAGAACAACAATACATTCGCGACATGTGAACAGATTATCATGTTCCACTCGTTCCAAACAGAGTGCGTTCCTAATCATCGCCCATACGGATCTGATGACGCGGTTATTAAAATGTCGCAAAAATACTCGTCAGGCACGGCACATTCCGAAGCGAGCAGCTTTCTTGGGGCGGCTCAAATGTAATCCTGGAGAAATCATTCGCCCCGCAACTGCCACCAAGACCGAGATCTGGTGGGTTGGGATCGAGACGCGACCATCACGGACGTGGTCATTTGGAAGAACCAAGAGGAAAAGAAGAGGGGGGCGGGGGCTGACGACCGAACCTGCAGGGACTTTGTGGCGAACTCGACGCCGATGGTGGACTTGGAGTCGAGGGAGAAGTGGTTGCGGGTGAAGCGGGATAGGATGTTGGACTTGCCGACGCCGCTGTCTCCGATCAGCACCATCTTGAACAGGTACGAGTACTCGTGATCAACCCGCCCGCCCATCGCTCCGCCCCTCCTCTCTTGCTTTTCCTCCTCGTCGTCAGGGAGAGGAGATCGAGGTTTCCTTCGCGGCGGTGAGGAAAACGGAGGTCAGGAAAGGAAGCCGAGGGGTGGCAGAAGGAAAAGGGGAGAAAAGTAAAGAAGGTTGGAGTGATGGCCTGGACTTCCGCTGGTGGATAGATGCCTAGACGGTGGTGGGTATCACTCGCCCAACTAAGCGAACCCTCCGAAAAAGAACTGGGAGTCCAGGCAGCATTTCCAGTGAATTTCCGATCCGTTGCTCTGATTTCAAAACATGGATGGGCTCCCGGTTAAAAATGAACAATCCATATGGGCATATACATGAAAATTCTTGTTTAATTATTTTAGAAACACTAGAATTGTAATGATTGGCATGTGTGGAAGTGTTTTCTAGACACTTCTCCCGGTCTGCTCGGAAGCAGCACGCGGAGGTTCTTTTTTCGGTGTGGCTAGTGGATCTCGAAGGTCTAAGCGCAATGGCGAGAGAGACACACGAAGATTTACGTGGTTCGGGCCACCGCAGTGTAAAACTCTACGTCCACGGATGTGCTTGGTGTATTGCTTGCTCGCGTATGAGGATGAGTTGGCTGGGTCGCGAACCCTTTGCGCGGAGGCTGCCCCGGTCCTTTTATAGCCCAAGGGCGGGGCAGTTACATGGTGGCCCGGGGCCCGGTAGGTGGCCCCACGACTCTCTTTCTCCTATAAATGAGCTATAGATATTTACATCTATATATATTGTCGTTGTCGGTGGAGTTAAGGCGCGCCGTCTGACCCGTTGGGCGCCTCTGACCGGATGGCCGGTGATGATGACGTCCCTGTCTTGTCGCCGCGTCTCCTCGCTCTGTTAGGCGGCTCAGGGCCGTTGGGTGGCACTGTTGTGCCATCACGCCTTGCCGCTCTGTCCTTCACCGTATTGGTGCGCAGATGGGGATGGAGGTGTGTGCCGTGCGCCATGCTTCTAGGGAAGGCGCGAGCCTTGAATGCTTGGCCTGGCAGCGCCTTTTCCTATTTACTCCTTGGCCATCTGCCCGTCGCTCGTCGGAGTGACGTTCGGGCGGATGGCCCCCGAGACACGCGTCTCCACCGGAACCGTCTTGAGGAGTAGTGGGGGGTCCAGAGTTGTTGGGCACGTGGCAGCGCGAGAGCCCTCTCATGCTGGAGGTCGGATCCGGAGCTGCAGGACACGTGGCACATCCGGAGCCTTCCCTAGGGGGAAGATACATCCGTAATCGCTGCCCATGTGGCAGCACTGGAGGCCCCCATGCTCGAGGTCGGATACAGAGCTGTGGGATGCTTGGAACCTCTGGAGCCCTTTCTGGCTGGGGGGTGTGATCCGGAGGTTCTGGGCCCGCAGCAGCGCCGAAACCCACCTTGGAAAATGGGACCCGACACCGCCGGACACGTAACAGCTCCCGAGCCACCCTCGCCCGGTCTTCAGGCTCAGGACCTGAAGACACGTGGCCATCCCGGGACAGCCCACGGCGCCTAGAGCGCATGTCTTACGCTAGGGCCTGTGTAAGCAAGGAAGGTGGGCCCAGGTGCTCTTTATCCACTACGCGGGGGTACCCGGTTTGCTGGGTACCGACAGTGGCCCTCGGGCCCATCTTGGGGGAGGTACTGAGCCCGCAAGTGGGGCCCCTGTCTCTTCCGCGTGGTGGTTTCGAACTTGCAATTTTTCCTAGGAATCGATGGCGTGATTCCCGCGTAGTGGGCTAGCGGTCGTTCTTGGGAGACAAAGAGGTCGCTCGCCCTCGGTCAAAGAGACTTCCATGTCGTCATAAACAAGCGTCTCTTCATTGTTGGAGGATCGTGGGGGTGCACGTTTTGTGCAACTGCTGCACCGTCCGCATCGGTTCCCTGCACGACCCCTGTTTTCTCTTGTCAGACTTTATCGGGGAACCACCTTTCCCCAACCTTAACCGTGCTGCCTTTTGCTCATACTGGCTGTCAAGTGGGCCCCATTTCTCCGCTCTCGACGGTTCGGTTGATGCGGGTGCGATTACTTCGGGCACGTCTCGATTGGCGTTCTTGAGGGACCTGGGGCAAATAAAGAGACCCCCTGCTGCTAGAAGGAGTCCCCCCTCCATTTGTCTTCTTGCGCTTAATCTTCTCGCTTTCTCCTCCAGCTCCAATGGCATCGAACCTCTGAGAATCTCATCTCAAGAGCGCTAGAGACGTGAGGCGCATGAGACGCTTGGTCGGCTGGCAGGCGCCTCAATACGATGGGAGGGTTCGCTGCGGATCCCTCCCCCTCGTAGACCTTGAGCCCGGTGAGATCGTTGTATTCCTCGGGTACATTCTAGCGGGGCTCGCTTTCCCTGCTTCTTCCTTCTTTTTGACTCTGCTAGAGTCCTACGGGCTCCAGCTTCAGTACTTGACGCCGCACTCTCTCGTTCTAGTATCGATTTTCATCCATTTTTGTGAGATGTTCGTGGGGGTGCGGCCATCGGTGCGGCTGTTCTGGGCGTTCTTCGTCCTCCGATCGTCGGGGTGGATCTCGAGCTTCCTAGGTGCCTACTACTTCCAACACCGCACCAGGCCTGTGACAACGTACATCTCTCCCTTCTATTCTAGCAAATCGGAGCACTAGAGGGAAGACCGGATCATCGTGCAAAACGACGTCTACGATCGGCTGGATATGCCGACTTCTCCTCCTTCGACCACGCGTACCGACTGGGAGGAGGCACCGCACCTTGAGGACATCTATTCCTCGGTGCTGGCGAGGGTTAAGTTCCTGGCAGACCAGGGCCTATCCTCGCTGATGGTGTTGGTCGACTTCCTGGTCCGGCGCATCGCTCCACACGAGAGCCGTTGTCGCGCGGCCTGGATGTACACCAGAGACAATGACTCCACTCGCCTGGAGCGTGGTCCCGGGACCAACCTGAAGACAAAGCTCCTGGACGCCTTGTTGGGGACAATATGTGCCAACGTTGGGGTTGGCCCAATCTCTGATGACCTCATTATCCCTTCGGCGTCGTGGCTGCCCATCTTCATGAACCAGGGGCTGAGGTCACAGCTCCTAAGGGCGATGCCGACGGTGGACGACATTGACGTTGCCCTCCGGCAGATCGGCGATGCTTCCCGTGGGATATCGATCCCCGGGGTGACTTAAGCGAGTGACGGAAGTGCCACCTCCTCGGCTGCTCCAAATATTGCTATGCCAGGTTCCGTTGCTCCGACTTCCCCTACCCCAATCTTGGACAAAGGAAAGGGGAAGGCGCCTGTGGCCCCCCAGCCTAGTTCTCCTGGGAAGAAACAAAGGCTGGCTCGTACGGATGGGAGCTTCGTCTCCGCTCGTGTCTCTGTGATGCCCACAGCGGGCCCAAGCGTGCCCAGGGTTGTACTGGGGGTGCGTCTAGGAGCGGCGTGGCCAGTCCCGCATCCACGCCCACAAGAGGTACTCTTGCAACTTCAGTGCCTCCTCCGCCGGCGAAGAGGTCGGTTGCAACCGGAGGTTCCGGTGGCTCTAAAGGCTCGAGCAAGCATCTCCGGACCACTTCATGGGATTTTGCCAGCCCTAGGTAAGACACCCGAGGCCGTCTTTTACTGCTTTTCCTGTTTTTCTCCGCTTTGAGGTCATCCATTGACCTCTGTCCTCTGTGCAGGGCTCCGTGCACAGAGGCTCCTGTGGGCGCTCCGGTGCCTGTGATGCTCAGCGGTCCATCGACATCTTCCGGGATTGCTTGGAGTCAGGGTGCTGGCCCTTCCACGCCAACATCGTCCACGCCTCCTATCTCTTCTGTGGATGTCCCCACAGCGGCCCCTGGCCCAGGGGACTCTAGCCAAGACCTTCCATCAGTCCAGGCTCCAGATCCTGATTCTAAGCCTACCGTAGCTGGTGAGGCTCCATCGGTTCATGGCGTCGAGCCCGCTCCCGCTGCTGACGAAGGCGCGCCAGACGCCGCAGCTCCTACTCCGGACGGTAGCCTTCCCCAGCCAGGAGCTCACTCGCCCTCTTTTCGAGGGGAAAGCCAAACTTCCCTAGGGTCCTGTGTCCCCGTGCCTCCTCTGGTGGGCAATGCCCGGGAGTCCCCGGCACGCGTCGAGCATGTCCCTTTGTCTGAGGTCGTGGCATTGGCTCATGTAAGTCTTCACCACGTTCTGTTGTCGCTGGACCAGGAGCAAGGAGTTATCTGGTAGGAGGAGGAGCTCCTGACTGGATGGGAAAGGATGCTCAAGCTCCAGTCCCGGGAGACACAGAGGAGGTTGGAGGCGAAGGAGGCTCGTCTGCGAGAGGAGCAGAATCTGACCAACCGGCAGCGGGACTTGGTTGATCGGCTGGACGAGCAGTCCAAGAAGCTATGGGCAGAAGCCCAGGAGGCCCACCGGACAGCCAATAGCCGTCTCGCCTCCCAGGAGGAGCTGCGGCTAGTGCTGACTCGTCGTGAGTGTGAGCTGGCGGCGAAGGAGGAGGAGGCTTCATTGCACTTGCAGCGGGAGCAGGCCGAGCTGAAGTCTTGGACCGATGACTTGGACCGCCACCAGGCTTCTCTGAACAAGGAGCGGGAGAGGCAGGCGAAGGAGCGCCAGGACCTACGGGATGCGTAGTCCAACGTCTCGTTCTGTGAGAATGTGGGGGGGGGGGGACCACGGCTCGTGTCACGGGGCCGTGCCACTCGCCAGGGAATCACATTGGGTGGTGCCGTGTTATGCGGCACCCAACAGCACACATATAAGGAAACTGTATTACATAAATCAAAAACGGAACCTTACAAATATTCTTTGTAAATAATTTACATCAAATAGCTACAGCGGAAGACTACAACCAACTCACATCGAATAACTAATGAGCACTCAAGAGGAGGTCCAGCCCGTGGACTCCTCTCGCTAGCAACACGAAGACATGGCAGCGGCTAGGTTCTCCATTTGTTACCCGACTCGGAAGTTTCCGAGTCTCACCGGACAACCTTCTTTATAAGCGTCGATGTTAACCTACAAAACCACTCATATAGTGATGTGGACATCACTCCTACAGATATACACAACACTCACATGGTAGACATGCAAGGCCCAACTACTAGAGGTCGAGCACGAAAATTGAATTTAGAGGTGAGCTCGTTCCTGAACAATTCTTTATATGTGAATTTTGAGAGTATGTTGCCATCTAATAGATTAATTATGATTAGGAACCATGGAGAGGACATGGAGATACATGGAGAGGGGTTTGGAGGCATGGAGGGCCAGAAAATACACCAACAAGAAGTTAGAGACCGAGCCCAACTCAAACTCGAGTCCAACTCGGGCTCAGGAGCAGTCCACCTTAAAATGGATGCACAGGAGGCATACGGACTCTGTTTTGACGTTCTACATATGCACGGAAAGCTGAGAGGATAAACTTTCCAATGGAACTGGCCCCACGTCAAAATTCACTCGGAGTCGATGGGAAACTTCGAAACAATATAAAGTTTAGAGTCTGTCAGGATGTTGCATCACCTAGTTGGGCCATTGGGCCTTGTATCGAGTCAAAGTCCATTATGTACGTGTCTTAGGGTTAAGTCACAACTCCAGCACCCCCTGGTCGTCCTTCACCTCCTTTATACCCCCTAGCCGCCGTCACAAACAGCTTTGTTTTGCTTAGTTACAATCTGTCATTGAACAGTTCGCCGATCATCGGTTGTGAGACCCCAAATTCGTGATCAATTCAGTTTTGATTGCAACTTCTCTGTTCTTTCTTGTGTTCTTGATTGCGCTTGCATGGATAAGCCTTCGTGGCGAGGTCATTCGTGTGACACGGGTGATAACCAACGGAGCAGTGGTGTAGTGATTGCGGTGTTTCATTCGTTCGGAGCCTTGGATCATCACGTCGAGATCTCCACCCAATCAAGTTTACCCTACCTCTCGGAAGATCGGGACTCATCCTCCTATCAATTGGTATCAGATTTCCAGGTTCACCGTGAGGTATACTTGTGTGCTCTTTAGATTTATTTTGTTTCAGTCCTATCGTCCACAAAAAGCCACAAAAAAATTTAGTTTCCCTAACCTACAACCCCCGCTCAACCTTTTGCACAATTTAGTTTCGGAGTCTGTAGTTCTGAGTTCGTGTCCTAGGTTGAGTCTGGTTGCTGGTTTAGATTTGTTTTGGTTCAGTTCTGTTTGTTCCATCCGCTGCCATCTACGAAAAAAATTCCATCCACCGATTCGTTTCTGTTGCAGTTTCCACCACCACCAAAACCTGATTCGGGGTATCCTCCTTAAAACGGGCATAAATTTTTGCTCATAACTCCGATTGAGGCGCATTTTTTTCCAGAAAGGTCTCGAAAAAGTCCACATACAGTGTTTTAAAAAAAATTACAAAAACATCAAGAAGGCCCTCGTTTCGAACTCCGAAGTTCCAGCACCGGTTTTTCCAATCGCTCCTGAATTTGTGCCGATCTCATCTTTCATTGGTTTGGGCTAATACTTGGTGTTGTTTCTATTCTTGTGCCCCTGGTTGAGAAAAACATATAAAAAATAAAGAGAAAAAAAGATTTTGATTTCTACTAGTGCTTCAAGACAAAAATAGGAGGCTAAGGGGTTTTCTAGTTGTGCTATTTCTGTGTGAGTGCTGGATACTTGCTGATATTATCCTTGTTGTTCATCATCATTCATCCTTGCCCTTGCTTGTTGCCACAACTGTTCTAATACATTCTTAGGCCAGCAACTAGGTGAAATTCTTTGGACACTTATTCAGCATTGCTATCTGTTACTAACTTGTGTGCCACATACATATACTGCATTTGAGCCTTCCAAGCTCCACCTTCTCTCGAGCAGAACAGGTAACCTTTGCAATCACACCCACTCTCTGCTTGCTTCACACCGGTCACCATTGGCCACCTGCAGTGCTGGTAAGAAACTTGTAAGAGCGGGGTAAGACGCATCTTACTGATCGATTTTCCACCCACTTCAGAGAGCGTAGTAATAGGGTTCTTCACGATCTTTTTGTCTTCGTTTCTATTTTGTACTAACAATGACAGTAAAGAAGCCTATGGATAAGAACTCTGGTTCTACACCTCTGGATGATGATGAGTGTGGTGTCCCATATGGAACTAAAGGACATGATGCGGGCAATGACCGAAGCTTTCAACAATTACCAGACCACTACAATAGCCACCTTTCAGAGGCTCCATACAAGTGTTGCTGGTCTGACCACACGGTTGGACGAGATGGAGACTCGTCTTCCCCAACAAGCTACACCCTCTATCATCCTTGATGGTGATGCACATGCTCACTACGTGTCACACCCGGTTTTTCCGAAGAACAACCAAGTGAATATCACATGTATGCCAGGATCATTTTCTCATACATGCGATGACAAATAGTGAAGCATCATTTATTACAAGCCAGGTGTCGAATATAAATAAGTCTTACACAGCAAATGTCTCGTTGGACAATAAGAAGTTCATCACAAGTAAATAAACTAGCAGCGGAATATTATTTTTGAGGGCTCCGTCACAGGCGTTGCCCGGGGGTCTCCATGAACCTAGAAACCTTCTTCGGGTCCAAAGTCTTGGTCATGATACACCACCTCATTATCTTGACCTGAGCAGTAATATAAACCAACAAAATATGCAAGGTTGAGTACCAATGGTACTAAGCAAGTGTGGGAAAATTATATCATGCGTGGCTAGAACAAGAAGAGGTTGAACTCATGGTTAAAGCACTATGCAATTAATACCTATCACCTTAGCTTATTAAGCACTTACATTACTACACAGGTGAAATGGTCCTAATCTCCCATCCCATCATCATAATCCCATAACCATAACATCATTTCCAATGTTAAGCTCCCCGCTTAACATCAACAACTTCCAAAACCATCAATCCTCTAATCATGAATAAGTCCAAGCCGCTCTTGACCGTGAGCACGGCTGTCATGACAGTTTTGACTCTGCAGAGTTTGTACCACTGTACCCACATGTAGTGATTTCATCCCCCGTTGCCGGGTGGACTAAAAGAACCTCCATTATGCCAGTGGCCACGAACCACATTCACACTTCCCAGGTGTGTAGCCAGGAGATCACTACGAAGCCTTTACAAAGGGATTCCTGACGAGCGTGGGCCCACTGAGGTTTCACCCCTAACAGCATACAAGAGGCTTCAACCTCGCTGCAGTGGCCCCCTCTTGAGCCTTGCGGTTCATATGGTAGTCCAGCTGACACCTATTCCCCGCACCATCCAACACACCCATACTACGCCGGGGATACACCTAATTAATTGGCCAAGCTGCCCCATCTCAGCATGTGGTTGGCACGGTAAAGCCAGGTTACATGCTCCATGAACCGGTCCTTAGGATCTAGGCAAGTACTAAACACAAACCCGAGTCTCGTGCACCCAGCAAACAACCAAAACATCCAACTTGCCTTGATCCCTACCTCTACATAACTCACAATTTTTCATTCAAGAGTATGGTAAAATAAACTAATGATCTCATATCCCAAGTATCCCATTCTAAGCATGGCTAAGCATATGCATAATAATAAATGACATGATAAAATGAATCCCAACGCAAGCTACAAGGAAACAAGATAATGCAATTCTAGGGAAACTTCCTAGCATGGGTTTCATATTTCATTTGACAATGCAAATAATTCTAACTACACATCCTAACATAGGATCAAAGTGGTCAAGGACACTTGCCTCCTTCCTGCTGCTCTTGATATAGGTAGTCCTGATCTTGGAAAGGAATAACTTGCTCTTGAGCAGGTTCTACATCATACCATCACACATAGCAAAAGAAAAACAACAATCCATAAGACATAGTTCACACTTCCACTTCATACAAACCACACATTCATATTTATGAAAGTCATTCACAATTATATGTGTTGTGGTTACTCTATAGGTGTTGATTTGTGGCTTGCATGCACTTTTAATCATGTGTATATGATTCTTACTTTTGTGTTCACATTTATACTTACATACTATATATATGAGTTTCCAATTTAAATAAATTCCTTATATTCAATTACTACACCTTTTAGCTACCAAGTATGCATGAAAGGTATTTTCCTTCTCCATATGTGTCTTCAGAATTTCTACCAACACTAAACTTAATTCTTTGGATTTTAGAAACTCCATTTATCACTTACTAGTTGCTATATTTTCAAATTTATTTCCTATGCCTAAATGTGAACTTTATTATGAAAATAACAAGACACATCATCTAAATAGAATGTGTTCTGATCTAAAATATTTACTAATATATTTTTGACCTTTTCCTCTGATGTAAACTATTTTACAACTATTTTCCCTATTTTCCAGAACTATTCTATACTTTAAAATATGTCCCTAAATGTGAATAATAAATTAAACAGATTCATTTCAGCCCAAAATATATTTTTATCTCACTCCAAAGTTTTCTAAATACTGAGAAAGTTTTTAATTTAATTTTGACAATATGTTTGTCCCACTTTTTAAATTTTAAACACTAGCCACATATTCAATTTCCTAAATTAAATATTAAACAGGGCTAAAAAGGTAAACTCACCCCACTACAGGGTCTATAATATTATTTTAACAATTTTCAGGGGTCTAGCTATACATAACAGAGGAGTTTTTCCTAATTTTTATTAAGTCTAGGGGCTAAAACTGATTTTTAAATGAATTTACATGATTTTCTGAAGTTCCAGGGGCTAGATCAGAAGTTTCCGGGGCTAGCTCTTATTTCCCGAGAACCCCAGGGGGTAGCACGTAAGATTTCCAGTCTTTATGACGTGGGGCTGACGTGGACCGTCCGATTTAAAACAAACGGCTGAGATTATAACGTCGAACCGGTACACGGGGATTTAAACTCTACCGTGCGATTTAAAATAAACGGCGCACAAGCGGCCACGTCGCTCTTGATCGAGCGCGGGCGGCGCTACCGGCGGCGCACGGCGGCGGGAGGCGGCGATCTCACCGGAGACTTCCGGATCTTCGAGAATTCTTCCTAGAACTGTGATTTTATGGCATAGATCGGTGGAGGGGAGGTCGGGGATCTCACCTCGGGGGTTTTCGTGAGCTCGGAGGTCCTGGAAGGCGGTCGGCGACGAGGTTCGAAGTGAAACCACGGCGAAGCTCGTCGGCGCTGTGTTTGAACCGCAAGTCATCAAGTTTTCTGCACCTGCAGGGTTCCCCGGAGGCGGTGGATCAAGACTAGCGAGTCAGATCGGAATTTCCGAGTTTAGATCGGTCAGAATTGGCCGGAGAAGGCTCGGGTTCTCAGCGGAGTAAAAACGGTGGATCGCGTGGGAATAACAGAACGAGGACGGGGTTTTTATAGACGGGGGAGGGCGGTGGGGTGGTTTAGATCGAGTTTGCGTCGCCCCCGATCGAAATTCGGCTGGGATACGCAGAAATCCGGGTCGGTTTGGATTCGGGGTGAGAGAGTCCCGGCGCGGGCGCGAGGTAGAAGAAGGGCTGGCGGGCCCCGCCTGTCAGTGGGAGGAAGGTGGCGCGCGCGGCTGCGGGCTGGCGCGGGTGCTGGGTGGGCCGGCTGGTGGGTTTCGGCCCACTGGCCGGTTTTTTTTTGTTTTTTTCTTTTTCTATTTCTTTTCTGTTTTGAGTTTAAATTGAATTCCAGTTTGAATTTAAATTGTTGCAAAACATGCAACACGTCCAAAAATTTTTAAATTCCCCTCTTAACAGGATTTAGGGTCTTAACAAGATTTTTGGGGTGTTACAGCTCTACACCCCTTAAAAGAAATCTCGTCCTCGAGATTTGTGGTTCTAAGAAAACAATTCCGGAAATTGTGCCTTGAGCTCATCTTCCCTCTCCCAGGTGGCTTCCTCTTCTGAGTGATGCTTCCACTGCACCTTGCACATCCGGATTCTTTTATTTCTGGTGAGGCGTTCCATTGTCTCCAAAATCTTGTATGGTTGCTCGGCATAAGACAAATCCTCAGCAACGCCCACTTCATTCATGAGTAACACCTCTTCAGATGTCCTCAGGCATTTCTTGAGTTGTGACACATGGAATACATCGTGCACATTCGATAGACGAGCTGATAACTCTAGTTGATACGCCACTTCGCCTTTCCTTTCCAGAACTTGAAAGGGTCCGATGTATCGAGGTGACAACTTCCCTTTCACCTTGAAGCGACGAAGTCCTCTGATAGGGGACACCTTGAGATAGACATAGTCTCCCACGTTGAAAATGAGATCTCTTCTTCGTACATCGGCATAACTCTTTTGGCGTGTCTGTGCTATCCTCAAGTTGTTGCGAATTTCCCTTACCTTCGCCTCGGCTTCTTGTAGTACTTCTGGACCAAACACTTTACTTTCCCCCGTTTGGTTCCAAAATAGGGGAGTTTTGCACTTCCTCCCGTACAAGGCTTCAAATGGCGACATCTTCATACTAGCTTGATAGCTGTTGTTATAGGAAAACTACGCATACGGTAAGTTCTTGTCCCAACTCCTATTGTTTTTGAGTGCACACGCTCTCAGCATATCCTCAAGAATCTGATTGGTCCTTTCCGTCTGACCGTCAGTCTGGGGATGATATGCAGAGCTAAAATTCAGATGGGTTCCCATGGTTTCATGCAACTTCTGCCAGAACCTTGAGGTGAACTGTGTCCCTCGATCCGACACTATCTTCTTTGGCACTCCATGGTAACACACGATCCTTGACATGTACAACTCTGCCAATTTGGATCCGCTGTAGCTTTCTTTCACGGGGATGAAATGAGCTACCTTGGTTAGCCTGTCAATGACGACCCATATCGAATCATATCCTGATTAGGTCCTAGGCAGTCCTACTATGAAATCCATACCGATTTCTTCCCATTTCCATTCAGGCACTTTGAGTGGTTGCAATAATCCCGCGGGTCGTTGATGTTCTGCTTTCACCAACTGACATGTGTCACATAGGGCAACATGTTCCGCGACATCTCGCTTCATGCCATACCACCAATACCTGCTCTTGAGGTCCTGGTACATCTTCGTACTCCCAGGATGAATGGAATAGTCGGAATCGTGAGCCTCCTTCAAAATTAATTCGCGGATGTCCTTTACTTCAGGCACACAGATCCTTTTCCTGTGCCACACCGTACCTTGTTCATCCTCTCTGAAACCAGGAGCTTTATTTTCCTTGATGAGTTGCCTGATTTCTTGTATCTTCTCGTCGTTCTTTTGACCATCAAGTACGTCTTGCTCGAGTGTGGAATCCACTTCCATGGCGATGTCTTCACCACTATTTACCAGGCATAGATTGAGCCTTATAACCTCGTCCTTCAATTTTTCAGGCATGTCCTTCAAGCTCAACTTATTGACCTGCACTTTCCGACTTAAAGCATCGGCCACGACGTTTGCTTTCCCAGGATGATAGTTGATGCCCACATCAAAGTCATTGATTATCTCTAACCATCTCCTTTGTCTGAGGTTGAGGTCTGGCTGTGTGAATATGTACTTCAAACTCTTATGATCCGTATATATCTCGGTCCTCTTCCCTATCAAATAGTGCCACCAAATTTTCAACGCATGTACCACTGCGGCTAGTTCTAGGTCATGTGTAGGATAGTTCTTCTCGTGCTTCCGAAGCAGCCGGGATGCATAAGCCACGACATGCCCTTCTTGCATGAGAACACATCCCAACCCGTTTCCAGAGGCATCGCAGTACACCGTGAAATTCTTCTGCATATCTGGCATAACCAACACTGGGGCTGTTGTCAATCTTTTCTTTAGCTCCTGAAAACTCGTCTCGCATTGTGGCGCCCATGTGACTGTGATTCCCTTCTCCAACAGTTTGGTGAGGGGTCTCGAGATCTTAGAGAATCCCTCAATAAACCGTCGATAGTATCCAGCCAATCCCAAGAAGCTTCGAACTTCTCCGACATTTTCAGGGGTCTTCCACTTCTGTATATCCTCGATTTTGGCTGGATCCACGGAGATTCCTCCCTCCGAGATTATATGTCCGAAGAAGGGAACTCTCTTCAGCCAAAACTCACACTTGCTCAACTTGGCATACAATTGGTGTTCTCTCAGCCTTTGCAACACCAACCTTAGATGTTTCTCATGTTGTTCTTCATCTTTGGAGAAGACGAGAATGTCATCTATGAAAACCACCACAAATTTGTTCAGATATTCCATGAATACCTTGTTCATGAGATACATGAAGTATGCCGGGGCATTAGTTAGCCCGAAAGGCATGACAGTGTATTCATACAGTCCGTACCGAGATACGAAAGCTGTCTTGGGAATATCAGATTGCCTTATCTTGAGTTGGTGGTATCCCGACCTGAGATCAATTTTCGAGAACACACAAGCTCCCCTCAACTGATCAAACAAGTCTTCAATGCGGGGTAATGGGTACTTGTTTTTGATGGTTACCTCATTCAAGGCACGGTAATCCACGCATAACCTTTGGGTTCCGTCCTTCTTGTGCACAAATATCATCGGAGCTCCACATGGTGAGGAACTAGGGCGAATATACCCCTTCTCCGTCAATTCTCTCAAATGATCCTTGAGTTCTTCTAGCTGCTTGGAGTCCATCCAATAAGGTCTTTTGTAAATCGGGGCTGTTCCAGGTAGTAGCTCAATTGCGAATTCCACTTCACGATCGGGAGGCATACCTGGCAACTCCTCCGGAAAAACATCTGGATATTCCCTGATGGTCCTGATTTCCTCAACTTTCACCTCAACTTGATTTAATTTAGTGTCCCTCCTAGGCTCGTGTATTGTTGTGAACTTTACTCTTGTGCCACTAGGTTGAGTTAGTTCCACCGTTCTGGTCGAACAATGAATGATTCCCTTATGTTTGGTCAACCAATCCATACCCAAAATAATATCGATCCCTTGGGAATCTATCACTATGAGGTTAGCAGTAAACACTACCCCATTAATGTCTAGATTCACCTTGGGACACACTTGTCTTGTCCTTATTTCTCCTCCTGGAGAGTTTACTGCTAGCATATAGTTCATTTGTGTTGTTGCTAGATCATGCTTCTTAACAAACCCTTGAGCAATGAACGAGTAGGTAGCACCAGAATCAAACAGCAGGGTTGCAAGGTGTAAATTGGCAGGAAACTTACCAACTACCACGTCGGGTGCCTCTTGCGCTTCCTCCATAGTGACGTGATTCACCCATCCTCTCATTAATTTCGATGTGGTTGCGTGGGCTTCTTCTTTGGGCACTTATGGGCATAGTGCCCCACTTCACCGCAGCTAAAACATTGAACCCCAACCTTATGTGCCTGGCCTTTGTTGTCTTGGGGTTTGTTTGGAGGTCCTTGTACTGCTGGTCGAGGTGGATATGCGGGGCGAGGCTGCTGTACAAACTGACGTTGTGGCTGTGCTGGTGCTGCGGGAGGCCTGTAGTTCGGGTTGTACCCTCTTGGTGCTGAGTAGGGTACCGCAGCACGGTTCGTCTGCCCTGCAGGTTGCTGCATCAGACGTGGGCGGGTGTTGCTACCCGAGGCTTGATGTGACCACCCGGCCTTCCTCTTATTCTCATTTTCCAAGGCCTTTAGCTTCCTTTTTACCATAAACGCTCTGTCCACCATCTTTTGGAAGCTTTCATACTCATTTGAGGACATTGCACACTGCATTTCTGCGGTAAGTCCTTCCACGAAACAATCTTGTTTCTGCTCATCAGTCTCTATGTCCCGTGGGGCATAACGGGATAGTTGAGTAAATTTAGTGAGGTATTCCCTCACCGTCATGTTTCCCTGCTGCAGTCCCAAAAACTTCTTCCTCTTGTTTTTGAGTTCACCTCTTGGGATGTAATGGTTGCGGAAGCTACGCTTGAACTCTTCCCAAGTGATGTTCTCAGGGTCATGATGGGCGGCCACGTAGGCGGTCCACCAATCAGCAACAGGTCCATGCAATTGATGAGAGGCAAACAGCACCCTCTCATACCCTTGGCACTGTATGATCCTCATCTTGCTTTCAATGGTCTTTAGCCAATCATCTGCCTCCAGAGGTTCAGCAGCACTTGCAAACTTTGGAGGTTGAGTTCCTAGAAACTCACTCAACCTTGGTTGGCGTGGTGCAGCTTGTGGAGGTGGAACTTGATGCAAGTTGGCCACCACTAGAGTCAAGTTCTGGATGAGCTGATTTTGATTCTCCAGCATTTGGTGGAGGGGATCAACTTCATCACGGCGACCACCCCGGTCCTGGCCTCTAGAAAGATGAGGGTTGCATGCCTCATCGTTGTTGTTGCCGGGGTTGGCAGCACGTCCTTTTCCTCTTCCGGCCATCTGGCAGAATCAACCAATGTTAATTTGACAGCATTTAGTATCGTCATACTACTTTCACTTGTTTGTACTTTGAAGTGTTGAGGCTTTGTTATACTTTTCTGAGGGTTTATTTCTCACACAAAAATAAATGCAATTTTATTTCATGTGGGTTCACACACCAAAGCAAAACAGTCTAAAGACGAGGCTGTGGACAATTGCTCATGGCTTCCACAACTCACGTCACACACCAAGCATCAACACACCATTAACTAACGTAACGACTTGACTACTCGACATCCTTCTAATTTAAGGGAAAGACTCTACGCTACTCGTTTTCTTGAGCTGGCTCCTCGGGATCTTCCTCATCATTTCGGCTGCCTTCTGACTCTGCTTTGGGTGGGGAGGCTGCTGGTGGAGAAGTGCGACGACGCCTGATCGCTCGGCGATCTGGGGAGTCAGGAGTCCATGTATCATTCACGGTGACACACAGTTCATTTCCATCTCCTCTTTCTCTCGCCCTTAAGCAGGCTCGCAGCAATGCCTCCGTTTCCTTCAGGGTGTCCCGAACATCCTGAAGCTCTTGCTGACACTCCTGCAGTCGAGTGCTGAGCATAGCAGCATCCTCCAAGCACAAGTCCATGTGCTCATGGGAAGTCCCTTGCTGCACTGGCGGGTACTTGTACTCCGTGGTACCACTCTCACGCTGGAGGACATACATGTACTCAGTCCTGTCCAGGTGTCGACGATAGATGTGACTCTGGCACGTGATGGCCTCCCAGGTGACATCCTTCTCCGCATCGACCTGTGTCGCTCTACATGCTGGAGAGCGGTGGATCTTAAGCAGCTGATTTTCGTGTATAATCCTCATCTCTGAACTCCATTCTTCCCTCTTCTCACGGATGGTCCTGGTGGAGTTATAGTGGATGATTAGCTTGCCCGTATTGCCGGCTGCTTCGAGCATACATCGAAGACGGCGCAACAAGCCTCCTACTGCCAATCCGTAGGAAAGGTACGTCACCGGACGGCTCTCCTCTCTTTCGGCAAGGGCAACTACGGGAACTCTACCTCCTGTGGACTTGCGAGCGGTGCGAATCATGCGAACCATCTAAAACAAAAAGCATTTAAACTTAGGTTAGATAAACTTTTAAACAAAAATCCTATTTTGAATGAAAATTGGGGTAAGATGGAGAAAGTGACTCATTAAATAACACTTTTCAACACACACCTTGTAAAAATAGTTTTTAAGAAAATAAGGCCCTTAAATACGTCCATTTCTACCTAGGTCCACGTTCCTACGGGCAACCTTGGCTCTGATGCCACTTCTGTCACACCCGGTTTTTCCAAAGAACAACCAAGTGAATATCACATGTATGCCAGGATCATTTTCTCATACATGTGATGACAAATAGTGAAGCATCATTTATTACAAGCCAGGTGTCAAATATAAATAAGTCTTACACAGCAAATGTCTCGTTGGACAATAAGAAGTTCATCACAAGTAAATAAACTAGCAGCGGAATATTATTCTTGAGGGCTCCGTCACAGGCGTTGCCCGGGGGTCTCCATGAACCTAGAAACCTTCTTCGGGTCCAAAGTCTTAGTCATGATACGCCACCTCATTATCTTGACCTGAGCAGCAATATAAACCAACAAAATATGCAAGGTTGAGTACCGATGGTACTCAGCAAGTGTGGGAAAATTACATCATGCATGGCTAGAACAAGGAGAGGTTGAACTCATGGTTAAACCACTATGCAATTAATACCTATCACCTTAGCTTCTTAAGCACCTACATTACTACACAGGTGAAATGGTCCCAATCTCCCATCCCATCATCATAATCCCATAACCATAACATCATTTCCAATGTTAAGCTCCCCGCTTAACATCCACAACTTCCAAAACCATCAATCCTCTAATCATGAATAAGTCCAAGCCGCTCTTGACCGTGAGCACGGCTGTCATGACAGTTTTGACTCTGCAGAGTTTGTACCACTGTACCCACATGTAGTGATTTCATCCCCCGTTACCGGGTGGACTAAAAGAACCTCCATTATGCCAGTGGCCACGAACCACATTCACACTTCCCAGGTGTGTAGCCAGGAGATCACTACGAAGCCTTTACAAAGGGATTCCCGACGAGCATGGGCCCACTGAGGTTTCACCCCTAACAACATACAAGAGGCTCCAACCCCGCTGCAGTGGCCCCCTCTTGAGCCTTGCGGTTCATATGGTAGTCCAGCTGACACCTATTCCCCGCACCATCCAACACACCCATACTATGCCGGGGATACACCTAATTAATTGGCCAAGCTGCCCCATCTCAGCATGTGGTTGGCACGGTAAAGCCAGGTTACATGCTCCATGAACCGGTCCTTAGGATCCAAGCAAGTACTAAACACAAACCCGAGTCTCGTGCACCCAGCACACAACCAAAACATCCAACTTGCCTTGATCCCTACCTCTACATAACTCACAATTTTTCATTCAAGAGTATGGTAAAATAAACTGATGATCTCATATCCCAAGTATCCCATTCTAAGCATGGCTAAGCATATGTATAATAATAAATGACATGATAAAATGAATCCCAACCCAAGCTACAAGGAAATAAGATGCAATTCTAGGAAAACTTCCTAGCATGGGTTTCATATTTCATTTGACAATGCAAATAATTCTAACTACACATCCTAACATAGGATCAAAGTGGTCAAGGACACTTGCCTCCTTCCTGCTGCTCTTGATATAGGTAGTCCTGATCTTGGAAAGGAATAACTTGCTCTTGAGCAGGTTCTACATCATACCATCACACATAGCAAAAGAAAAACAACAATCTATAAGACATAGTTCACACTTCCACTTCATACAAACCACACATTCATATTTATGAAAGTCATTCACAATTATATGTGTTGTGGTTACTCTGTGGGTGTTGATTTGTGGCTTGCATGCACTTTTAATCATGTGTATATGATTCTTACTTTTGTGTTCACATTTATACTTACATACTATATATATGAGTTTCCAATTTAAATAAATTCCTTATATTCAATTACTACACCTTTTAGCTACCAAGTATGCATGAAAGGTATTTTCCTTCTCCATATGTGTCTTCAGAATTTCTACCAACCCTAAACTGAATTCTTTGGATTTTAGAAAGTCCATTTATCATTTACTAGTTGCTATATTTTCAAATTTATTTCCTATGCCTAAATGTGAACTTTATTATGAAAATAACAAGACACATCATCTAAATAGAATAGGTTCTGATCTAAAATATTTACTAATATATTTTTGACCTTTTCATCTGATGTAAACTATTTTACAATTATTTTCTCTATTTTCTAGAACTATTCTTTACTTAAAAATATGTCCCTAAATGTGAATAATAAATTAAACAGATTCATTTCAGCCCAAAATATATTTTTATCTCACTCCAAAGTTTTCTAAATACTGAGAAAGTTTTTAATTTAATTTTGACAATATGTTTGTCCAACTTTTTAAATTTTAAACACTAGCCACATATTCAATTTCCTAAATTAAATATTAAACAGGGCTAAAAAGGTAAACTCACCCCACTACAGGGTCTATAATATTATTTTAACAATTTTCAGGGGTCTAGCTATACATAACAGAGGAGTTTTTCCTAATTGTTATTAAGTCCAGGGGCTAAAACTGATTTTTAAATGAATTTACATGATTTTCTGAAGTTCCAGGGGCTAGATCAGAAGTTTCCGGGGCTAGCTCTTATTTCCCGAGAACCCCAGGGGGTAGCACGTAAGATTTCCAGTCTTTATAACGCGGGGCTGACGTGGACCGTCCGATTTAAAACAAACGGCTGAGATTATACCGCCGAACCGGTACGCGAGGATTTAAACTCTACCGTGCGATTTAAAATAAACGGCGCACAAGCGGCCACGTCGCTCTTGATCGAGCGCGGGCGGCGCTACCGGCGGCGCACAGTGGCGGGAGGCGGCGATCTCGCCGGAGACTTCCGGATCTTCGAGAATTCTTCCTAGAACTGTGATTTTATGGCATAGATCGGTGGAGGGGAGGTCGGGGATCTCACCTCGGGGGTTTTCTTGAGCTCGGAGGTCCTAGAAGGCAGTCGGCGACGAGGTCCGAAGTGAAACCACGGCGAGGCTCGTCGGCGCTTTGTTTGAACCGCAAGTCACCGAGTTTTCTGCACCTGCAGGGTTCCCCGGAGGCGGTGGATCAAGACCAGCCAGTCAGATCGGAATTTCCGAGTTTAGATCGGCCAGAATTCGCCGGAGAAGGCTCACGTGGGAAAAACAGAACGAGGCCGGGGTTTTTATAGACGGGGGAGGGCGGCGTGGTGGTTTAGATCGAGTTTGCGTCGCCCCCGATCGAAATTCGGCTGGGATACGCAGAAATCCGGGTCGGTTTGGATTCGAGGTGAGAGAATCCCGGCGCGGGCGCGAGGAGAAGAAGGGCTGGCGGGCCCCGCCTGTCAGTGGGAGGAAGGGGGCGCGCGCGGCTGCGGGCTGGCGCGGGTGCTGGGTGGGCCGGCTGGTGGGTTTCGGCCCACTGGCCGATTTTTTTCTGTTTTTTTCTTTTTCTATTTCTTTTCTGTTTTGAGTTTAAATTGAATTCCAGTTTGAATTTAAATTGTTGCAAAACATGCAACACGTCCAAAAATTTTTAAATTCCCCTCTTAACAGGATTTAGGGTCTTAACAAGATTTTTCGGATGTTACACTACGAAATAGAGGATGACTTCAATAACGATGACGTTGATGCACAGCAGCGCCGTCGCCCTCAACGAAATCGTCAAGGTATGGGAGGTAGACCTTGTCCTCATGCTCCTGAACAAGTTAATGATCCTTATGCTAAGATTAAGTTTTCTATTCCAACATTTTATGGATCTTATGATGCTGAGACTTACTTGGATTGGGAGATGATGGTAGAACAAAAATTTAGCTCTCATCTTGTTCCTGAGCGACATAGAGTTAGACAAACCACTAGTGAGTTTAAAGATTTTGCTATAATTTGGTGGAATGAACTTGTCAATACACGTAATGCACCACAAACATGGGCTGCGTTAAAAGAAGAGATGCGCGCTAGGTTTGTTCCTCCTTCATATAGACGTGATCTTCTTAAGAAATTGCAACGCTTTGATCAGGGTGACATGACTGTCCAAGAGTACTACCAAGAGTTGCAGAAAGGTATGCTTCGTTTTGGGGTAGTTGAGGATCAGGAAGACCAAATTGTTAGGTTTTATGGGGGCTTGCGGCGTGAGATCCAGGACATAGTTGACTACAAGGAATATCATTCTATTCAACGTTTATTTCAACTTGCTATGTTAGCAGAAAAAGAAGTGTAGGGTCGCCAACAGCAGCGGCGGAACAACACCTTCACGCCACGACAATTTTCGGTGCCATCCAAAACAGCGCCCTCCTCGAGCGTACGTGCTTCTACACCACCCTCCACGGGTGTTGTACGCAGCAGCATCGCACCTTCTACATCACGGGGACAAGATAACAGCAAGTCCTAGATGCCTCCAGGTGTTGCAGCAAAGGCGGCTGCACCCAACACTTCGACAAGTCGCAGCTCCGACATCAAGTGCCACCGCTGCCAGGGACTTGGCCATATGCAACGAGATTGCCCCAGCAAACGGGCGATCATTGCCACTGCTAATGGTGGGTATGTTAGTGCTTCTGATATTGAAGATGAAAATATTATTGCAACTAACATTTCAGGTTCGAATGATGGTGCTGAGGAGGTTCTTGGTACATCTGCGACAAACAACTATAGGACTTTGATTGTGCAGCGAGCTTTGAGTGCCACGGTTCGAGAGGACGACAACCGCCAACGTCACAACCTTTTCAACATGTTTCTCGTCGTCAAGGACTGCCATGTACATACCATCATTGATGGTGGTAGCTGCAACAATTTGGTGAATGTTGAGGTGGTCAAGAAGCTTGGCTTGACCACATGGGAGCATCCCCACCCTTATCACATTCAATGGTTTAACAACAATGGTAAGGTTAAGGTAACACAAACAGTAAGGATACATTTTTCCATTGGTTCTTATCATGATTTTGCTGATTTTGATGTGGTACCTATGGATGCTTGTTCTCTTTTGTTGGGACGTCCTTGCGAGTTTGATACTGATGCTATTCACCATGGTCGATCTAATAAGTATGCTCTCATGCATAAGGGCAAGAAAATTGTGTTGCTTCATATGAGTCCCACTGAAATTGTACAATTTGAGCAGGAGAAAAAGAATAATGCTAAGCAAAAGGGTGTTTTCAATTCAGAAAATCAGCAACCTATTAAGTTGAAAAATCCTATTTTGCTTGCAACTAAATCTGATCTTGATGATTTATATGCCTCTAATGGAACTTGCTATGCTTTAGTGTGCAAACATGCTTTATATTCCATTGAGGATACATCCATTGTCTTGCCACCTGCTGTTCCTAACCTTTTGCAGGAATATATGGATGTTTTTCCGTCAGAGATACCCCCTGGATTACCACCTGTGCGAGGCATTGAGCACAAGATTGATTTGGTTCCAGGGGCGAGCTTGCCAAACCGTGCTGCCTACAGGACAAACCCCGACGAGACTAAGGAAATTCAGCGACAAGTCCAAGATCTTCTGGACCGCGGGTACATTCGTGAGAGTCCTTGTTCTGTTCCTGTTCTTTTGGTTCTAAGAAATGATGGCACTTGGCGCATGTGTGTTGATTGTAGAGCCATCAATAACATTACCATTCGTTATCGCTATCCTATTCCTAGATTGGATGACATGCTTGATGAGTTGAGTGGTTCTGTTATTTTCTCCAAGATTGATTTGCATAGTGGGTATCATCAGATTCGTATGGCTTTAGGTGATGAATGGAAAACTGCTTTTAAAACTAAATTCGGACTTTATGAATGGTTAGTCATGCCATTTGGTTTAACTAATGCGCCCAACACTTTCATGAGGTTGATGAATGAGGTTTTACGTGCTTTCATTGGTAAATTTGTGGTGGTTTACTTTGATGATATCCTTATTTACAGCAAGTCATATGATGAGCATCTTGAACATTTGCATGCTGTTTTTAATGTCTTGCGCGTTGCACGTTTATATGGTAACCTTGAGAAGTGCACCTTTTGCACCGATCGTGTGTCTTTTCTTGGGTATGTTGTTACTTCGTAGGGCATTGAGGTGGACGAGGCAAAGATTGTTGCCATCACTTGCTGGCCGCTTCCGACTACGGTCACGCAGGTTCGGAGTTTTCTTGGTCTCGCAGGTTTCTACCGGCGTTTCGTGCGGGATTTCAGCACCGTTGCGGCACCTCTCCACGAGTTGACAAAGCATGGAGTGCCATTTCAATGGGGACCAGCACAACAACAAGCTTTTGATGTTCTCAAGTCGAAGCTCACACAAGCACCATTGCTGCAACTTCCCGATTTTGAAAAGACCTTCGAGCTTGAATGTAACGCGAGCGGCATTGGCATTGGAGGAGTGCTAATTCAAGGAGGTAAACCTATTGCCTTCTTTGAAAAATTGCATGGGACTTCGCTGAATTATTCTACATATGACAAAGAATTTTATGCTTTAGTGCGTGTCTTGCAAACTTGGCAACATTACCTATAGTCCAAAGAATTTGTCATACATTCAGATCATGAGTCTTTGAAGTATCTTAAAGGACAAGCTAATCTGAACAAACTTCATGCTAAATGGATTGAGTTCATAGAATCATTTCCTTACATCATTAAACATAAGAAAGGGAAAGACAATGTGATTGCCGATGCTTTATCTAGACGTTATACCATACTATCCTAACTTTCTCATAAAATCTTTGGTTTGGAAACCATAAAGAGGTTATATGCTACTGATTTGGACTTTAAAGATGCCTTTGAAAATTGTAGAGAGGGAAGAACGTGGCAAAAATTCCTGCTGCGTGAAGGCCTTCTCTACCGTGCTAACAAGTTGTGTGTTCCAGCTAGCTCCGTTCGTCTTTTGTTGTTGCAGGAAGCGCATGGAGGTGGTTTGATGGGACATTTTGGTGTTAAAAAGACAGAGGATGTGCTGGCTGCTCACTTCTTTTGGCCACGAATGAGGCGTGATGTGGAGCGCTATGTTTCACGTTGCACAACATGCAACAAAGCTAAGTCTCGACTTAACCCACATGGTCTTTATATGCCTCTTCCGGTTCCTAGTGCACCTTGGGAGGATATTTCTATTGACATTGTTTTAGGATTGCCTAGAACAAAGAGGGGGAGGGATAGTGTCTTTGTGGTTGTTTATCGTTTCTCTAAAATGGCTCATTTTATACACTGCCACAAGATCGATAATGCTTCACATGTTGCTGATTTGTTCTTTAATGAGGTTGTGCGTTTGTATGGTGTTCCCAATACTATTGTTTCTGATAGGGATGCTAAGTTTTTGAGTCACTTTTGGAGAACTTTATGGTATAAATTGGGAACAAAATTGCTGTTTTCTACTACTTGTCATCCACAAACTGATGGGCAAACGGAGGTAGTTAATCTACCTTATCTACTATGTTGCGGGCTGTTTTGAAAGACAATTTGAGGTTGTGGGAGGAGTGTTTGCCACATGTTGAGTTTGCTTATAACAGGTCTATTCACTCCACAACCAAGTTAAGTCCGTTTATGGTAGTGTATGGTTTCAATCCTCGTGCTCCAATTGATTTGCTACCTTTACCACATACTGAAATTGTGAACTTAGATGCTACACAACGTTCTGAATTTATTCTTAAGTTGCACCAAACTACTAAGTTACAAATTGAAAAAATGAATGAAAAGTATCGCATTGCTGCTAGTAAAGGTAGGAAGGAGGTAAAATTGGAACCCGGTGATTTGGTGTGGGTTCATTTGAGAAAAGATAGGTTCCCGGATTTGAGAAAGTCCAAACTCATGCCACGTGCTGCTGGACCTTTTAAGGTTCTTAAGAAGATAAATGACAATGCATATAAACTTGAGTTGCCTCCCGAGTTTGGGGTTAGTCCCACATTTAACATTTCAGATTTGAAGCCATACTTGGGAGAAGAAGATGAGCTTGAGTCGAGGATGACTCCAATGCAAGAGGGGGAGGATGATGTGGACATCACTCCTGCAGATATACACAACACTCATATGGTAGACATGCAAGGTCCAATTAGTAGAGCTCGAGCACGAAAATTGAATTTAGAGGTGAGCTCGTTCCTGAACAATTTTTTATATGTGAATTTTGAGAGTATGTTGCTACCTAATGGATTAATTATGATTAGGAACCATAGAGAGGACATGGAGATACATGGAGAGGGTTTTGGAGGCGTGGAGGGCCAGAAAATACACCAACAAGAAGTTAGAGATCGAGCCCAACTCAAACTCGAGTCCAACTCGGGCCCAGAAGCAGTCTACCTTAAAATGGATGCACAGGAGGCATACAGACTCCGTTTTTGACGTTCTACATATGCACGGAAAGCTGAGAGGATAAACTTTCCAATGGAACTGGCCCCACGTTAAAATTCAGTCGGAGTGGATGGGAAACTTCGAAACTATATAATGTTTAGAGTCTGTCAGGGTGTTGCATCACCTAGTTGGGCCATTGGGCCTTGTATCGAGTCCAAGTCCATTATGTACGTGTCTTAGGGTTAGGTCACGACCCCAGCACCCCCTGGTCGTCCTTCACCTCCTTTATACCCCTAGCCGCCGTCACAAACAGCTGGGTTTTGCTTAGTTACAATCTGTTACAATCTGTCATTGAACAGTTCGCTGATCATCGGTTGTGAGACCCCAAATTCGTGATCAATTCAGTTTTGATTGCAACTTCTTTGTCTAATGGATTATTCACATTTATTAGTTATAGGGACACATTTTTAGGTTAGAAAATAATTTTGAAAATTGGTAAAATAAATGTAAATTAGTTCACATCAGAGGAGAAGTTCAAAAATATATTATTTAATATTTTAGGTCAGAACCTATTCTGTTTAGATGATGTGTCTTATTATTTTCACAATAAACTTCACAATTAGGTATAGAAAATAAATCTTAAAATATAGGAAAGTAGGTATGCATAACTATAAAAGGATAAATGAAGTCTCCAAATCCAAAGATTTCAGTTTAGCGTTTGGTAGAAGGTGTGAAAACCCATTTGCAGTAGGAAAATACCTTCCATGCATACTTGGTAGCTAAGATGTGTATAAATTGAATATAAAGAAGTTTTTCAATTGGAAAACTCATATATAGTGTGCAAACATAAATCTGAATACAAAAGTTAGAAAACATATGAACATGTTTAAAAGTGCATGTAAGCCAAAAATCAACACGCATAGAGTAACCACAACACATAGAAATGTGAATGACTTTCATAAATGTGAATGTGTGATTTGTATGAAGTGGAAGCGTGAACTATGTCTTATGGATTGTGTTTTCTTTTGCTATGTGTATTGGCATGAGTAGAACCTGCCCCAGAGCAAGTTCTCCCCTTCCAAGACCAAGACTTTCAATTCTCAGAGCAGCAAGAAGAAGGCAAGTGTCCTTGACCACTTCGATCCTATGCTAGGATGTGTAGATAGAATTATTTGCATTGTCAATTGAAATATGAAACCCATGCTAGGAAGTTTCCCTAGAATTGCATTACCTTGTTTTCCTTGTAGCTTGGGATGGGATTTTGCTTTATTATGTCATTCATTCATATTACTTCTGCTTAGCCATGCTTAGAATGGGATAAGTGGGATATGATATCATCAACTTGTTTACCTTACTCTTCCATGAGACATTATGAGTTATCTAGAGGTAGGGATCGAGGCAAGTTGGATGATTTGGTTGGTGCTGGGTGCACGAGACTCAGGTTTGTGTTTAGTACTTGCCTGGATCCTAAGGACCGATTCATGAAGCATGTAACCTGGCTTTACCGTGCCAACCACATGATGAGATGGGGCAGCTTGGCCAATTAATTAGGTGTATCCCCGGCGTAGTATGGGTTTGTTGGATGGTGCGGGGAGTAGGTGTCAGCTGGACTACCATATGAACCACAAGGCTCAAGAGGGGGCCACTACAGCGGGGTATGAGCCTCTTGTATGCTGTTAGGGGTGAAACCTCAGTGGGCCCACGCTCGTCGGGAATCCCTTTGTAAAGGCTTCGTAGTGAGCTCCTGGATACACACCTGGGAAGTGTGAATGTGGTTCGTAACCACTGGCATAATGGAGGTTCTTTTAGTCCACCCGGCAGCGGGGGATGAAATCACTACATGTGGGTACAGTGGTGCAAACTCTGCAGAGTCAAAAATGTCATGACAGCCTTGCTCACGTCAAGAGCGGCTTGGACTTATTCATGATTAGAGGATGATGACCTTGGAGGTTGTGGATGTTAAGCGGGGAGCTTAACATTGGAAATGATGTTACGGTTATTTGATTATGATGATGGGATGGGAGATTGGGACTATTTCACCTGTGTAGTAATGTAGGTGCTTAACAAGCTAAGGTGGTAGGCAATAATTGCGTAGTGCTTTAACCATGTGTTCAACCTCTCCTTGTTCTAGCCATGCATGACATAACTTTCCCACACTTGCTGAGTACCAACGGTACTCAACCTTGCATACTTGTTGGTTTAAATTGCTGCTCAGGTCAAGGGGATGATGTGGTGTTCAATGACCAAGACTTCGGACCCGAAGAAGGATTCTAGGTTCATGGAGTTCCCCGGGCAACGCCTGTGACGGAGCCCACAAGAATAATATTCCGCTGCTAGTTTATTTACATGTTATGAACTTATTATCGTCCATCGAGACGTATGCTTTGTAAGATATATATTTATATTCGACACCTGGCTTGTAATAAATGATGCTTCACTATTTGTCATCACATGTATGAGAAAATGATCCTGGCATACATGTGATATTCACTCGGTTGTTCTTAGGAGAAACCGGGTGTGACAGAAGTGGTATCAGAGCCAAGGTTGCCCGTAGGAACTTGGACCTAGGTAGAAATGGACGTATTTAAGGACCCTATTTTCTTAAAAACTATTTTTACAAAGGTGTGGGTTGAAAAGTGTTATTTATTGGGGTCATTTTATTCATCTTACCCAACTCTTATTCAAAATAGGATTTTTGTTTAAAATCCTATCTAACTTAAGTTTAAATGCTTTATGTTTTAGATGGTTCGCATGATCCGCACCGCTCGCAAGTCCACCGGAGGAAGAGTTTCCGTAGTTGCCCTTGCCCTGAGAGAGGAGAACTGTTCGGTGACGTACCTCTCCTACGGATTGGCAGTAGGAGGCTTGTTGCACCGTCTTCGACGTATGCTCCAAGCTGTTGGCAATACGGGCAAGCTAATCATACACTATAGCTCCACCCGGACCATCCGTGAGAAGCGGGAAGAATGGAGTTCGGAAATGAGGATTATCCATGAAAATCAGCTGCTTAAGATCCACCGCTCTCCAGCTTGTCGAGCGACACAGGTCGATGCGGAGAAGGATGTCACCTGGGAGGCCATCACCTGCAAGAGTCACATCTACCGTCGCCACCTGGACAGGACTGAGTACATGTATGTTCTCCAGCGTGAGAGTGGTACGACGGAGTACAAGTACCCGCCAGTGCAGCAGGGGACTTCCCATGAGCACATGGACCTGTGCTTGGAGGATGCTGCTATGCTCAGCACTCGACTGCAGGAGTGTCAGCAGGAGCTTCAGGATGTTCGTGACACCCTAAAGGAGACTGAGGCGTTGCTTCGAGCCAGCTTGAGGGCGAGAGAAAGAGGAGATGGGAATGAACTGTGTGTCACCGTGAATGACACATGGACTCCTGACTCCCCAGATCGCCGGGCGAGCAGGCGTCGCCGCACTTCTCCACCAGCAGCTTCCCCACCCAAAGCGGAGTCAGAGGGCAGCCGTAATAATGAGGAAGATCCCGAGGAGCCAGCTCAGTGATACGAGTCGTGTAGAGTCCTTCCCCATAGTTCAGCAGTTTATCGAGTAGGCGAGTCAATACCTTAGTTAATGGTGTGTTAATGTGTGGTGTGTGACGTGAGTTGTGGAAGCCATGGACAATTGTCCACAACCTCGTCTTCGGGTTGTTTTGCTTTGATGTGTGAACCCCTATGAAATTAAGAGTGCATTTATTTTAGCGTGGGACATGAAACTCTTAGAAAATATAAATATAATAAGGTCTAAAAAATTTTAAAGTTCAAACAAGCAAACTGGGAAGTTAATACGTAATGCTTTAAATTAACATTTGGTTGATCAGGATAGATGGCCGGAAGAGGAAAGGGTCGTAGTGCCAACCCCGCCAACAACAACGATGAGGCCGGCAACCCTCATCTTTCTGGAGGACAAGACAGGGGTGGTCGCCGTGAAGGAGTTGATCCCATCCACCAAATGCTTGAAAATCAGAATCAGCTCATCCAGAGCCTGACTCAAGTGGTGGCCAACTTGCACCAAGCTCCACCTCCACAAGCTGCACCACGCCAACCAAGGTTGAGTGAGTTTCTAGGGACTCAACCTCCAAAGTTTGCAAGTGCTGCTGAACCTCTCGAGGCAGATGATTGGCTAAAGACCATTGAGAGCAAGATGAGGATCATACAATGCCAAGGATATGAGAGGGTGCTGTTTGCCTCTCACCAATTGCATGGACCTGCTGCTGATTGGTGGACCGCTTACGTGGCCGCCCATCATGACCTTGAGAACATCACTTGGGAAGAGTTCAAGCGTAGCTTCCGCAACCATTACATACCAAGGGGTGAACTTAAAAACAAGAGAAAGGAGTTCTTGGGGCTGCAGCAAGGAAACATGACGGTGAGGGAATACCTCACTAAATTCACCCAACTATTCCGTTATGCACCACGGAACATAGAGACTGATGAGCAGAAACAGGATTGCTTCGTGGAAGGACTTACAGCAGAAATGCAGTGTGCAATGTCCTCCAACGAGTATGAAAGTTTCCAAAAGATGGTGGACAGAGCATTTGTTGTGGAAAGGAAGCTGAAGCCCTTGGAAAATGAAAACAAGAGGAAGGCGGGATGGTCACACCAAGCCTCGGGTAGCAACACCCGCCCACGTCTGATGCAGCAACCTGCAGGGCAGACGAGCCATGCTGCGGTACCCTACTCCGCGCCGAGAGGGTACAACCCGAATTTCAGGCCTCCGTCAGCACCAACACAGCCACAACGTCAGTTTGTACAGCAGCCTCACCCCGCATATCAACCTCGACCAGCAGTACAAGGACCCCCGAACCAACCCCAAAACAACAAAGGCCAGGCACCTAAGGTCGGGGTGCAATGCTTTAACTGTGGTGAAGTGGGGCACTATGCCCATAAGTGCCCAAAGAAGAAGCCCGTGCAGCCGCAACAGCAGAACGTGATGCGAGGACGGGTGAACCACATGACCATGGAGGAGGCGCAAGAGGCACCCAACGTGGTAGTTGGTAAGTTTCCTGCCAATTTACACATTGCAACCCTGTTGTTTGATTCTGGTGCTACCCACTCGTTTATTGCTCAAGGGTTTGTTAATAAGCATGATCTAGCAACCACACAAATGAACCATATGCTAGCAGTGAACTCTCCAGGTGGAGAAATAAGGACAAGACAAGTGTGTCCCAAGGTGAATCTAGACATTAATGGGGTAGTATTTACTGCCAACCTCATAGTGATAGATTCCCAAGGGATATATATTATTTTGGGTATGGATTGGTTGACCAAACATAAAGGAATCATCTATTGTTCAACAAGAACGGTGGAACTAACTCACCCTAGTGGCACAAGAGTAAAGTTCATAACCATACAAGAGCCTAGGAGGGACAATAAACTCAATCAAGTTGAGGTGGAAGTGGAGGAGATCAGGATCATCAGGGAATATCCAGATGTTTTTCCGGAGGAGTTGCCAGGTATGCCTCCCGATCGTGAAGTGGAATTCGCAATTGAGCTAGTGCCTGGAACAGCTCCGATATACAAGAGACCTTATCGGATGGACTCCAAGCAGCTAGGAGAACTCAAGGATCATTTAAGAGAATTGACAGGGAAGGGGTACATTCGTCCTAGTTCCTCACCATGGGGAGCTCCAATGATATTTGTGCCCAAGAAGGACGGAACCCAAAGGTTATGCGAAGACTACCGTGCCTTGAATGAAGTAACCATCAAGAACAAGTACCCATTACCCCGCATTGAAGACTTGTTTGATTAGTTGAGGGGAGCTTGTGTGTCCTTGAAAATTGATCTCAGGTCGGGATACCACCAACTTAAGATAAGGCAAACTGATATTCCAAAGACTGCTTTCGTATCTCGGTACGGACTGTATGAATACACCGTCATGCCTTTCGGGCTAACTAATGCCCCGGCATACTTCATGTATCTTATGAACAAGGTATTCATGGAATATTTGGACAAATTTGTGGTGGTTTTCATAGATGACATTCTCGTCTTCTCTAAAGATGAAGAAGAACATGAGAAATATCTAAGGTTGGTGTTGCAGAAGCTAAGAGAACACCAACTATACGCCAAGTTGAGCAAGTGTGAGTTTTGGCTGAAGAGAGTTCTCTTCTTAGGACATATAATCTCGGAGGGAGGAATGTCCGTAGATCCCGCCAAGATCGAGGATGTACAGAAGTGGAAGACCCCTGAGAATGTCGGGGAAGTTCGAAGCTTCTTAGGATTGGCTGGGTATTATCGACGGTTTATTGAGGGTTTCTCCAAGATCTCGAGACCCCTCACCAAACTGTTGGAGAAAGGAATCACATTCACATGGACGCCGCAGTGCGAGACGAGTTTTCAAGAGCTAAAGAAAAGATTGACAATAGCCCCAGTGCTAGTTATGGCAGATATGCAGAAGAACTTTCCGGTGTACTGCGATGCCTCTGGAAACGGGTTGGGATGTGTTCTCATGCAAGAGGGGCATGTCATGTCTTATGCGTCCCGGCAGCTCCGGAAACACGAGAAGAACTATCCTACACATGACCTAGAACTAGCCGCAGTGGTACACGCATTGAAGATTTGGCGGCGCTACTTGATGGGGAAGAGGACAGAGATATATATGGATCATAAGAGCTCAAAGTACATTTTCACACAGCCAGATCTCAACCTCAGACAAAGGAGATGGTTAGAGCTAATGAACGACTTTGATGTGGACATCAACTATCATCCTGGGAAAGCGAATGTCGTGGCAGATGCTTAAGCCAGAAAGTGCAGGTCAATAGGTTGAGTTTGAACGACATGCCTGCAGAATTGAAGGAAGATGTTATAAAACTCAATCTATGTCTGGTGAATAGTGGTGAAGCCATCGCCATGGAGGTGGACTCCACCTTAGAGCAAGACATACGCGATGGACAAAAGAATGATGAGAAGATACAAGAAATCCGACAACTCATCAAGGATAATAGAGCCCCTGGTTTCAGAGAGGATGAACAAGGTACGGTTTGGCACGGGAAAAGAATCTGTGTGCCTGAAGTGAGGAGATCCGTGGATTGATTTTGAAGGAGGCTCATGATTCCGACTATTCCATTCATCCTGGGAGTACGAAGATGTACCAGGACCTCAAGAGCAGGTATTGGTGGTATGGCATGAAGCGAGATGTCGCGGAACATGTTTCCCTATGTGACACATTTCAGTTGGTGAAAGCAGAACATCAACGACCTGCAGGATTATTGCAACCACTCAAAGTGCCTGAATGGAAATGGGAGGAAATCGGTATGGATTTCATAGTGGGACTATCTAGGACCCAATGAGGATATAATTCGATATGGGTCATTATCGACAGGCTAACGAAGGTAGCTCATTTCATCCCCGTGAAAGAAAGCTACAGCGGATCCAAATTGGCAGAATTATACATGTCAAGGATCGTGTGTTTCCATGGAGTGCCAAAGAAGATAGTGTCAGATCGAGGGACACAGTTCACCTCAAGGTTCTGGCAGAAGTTACATGAAACCATGGGAACTCATCTGAATTTTAGCTCTGCCTATCATCCTCAGACCGACGGACAAACGGAAAGAACCAATCAGATCCTTGAGGACACGCTGAGAGCGTGTGCACTAAAAAACAATCGGAGTTGGGATAAGAACCTACCGTATGCGGAGTTCTCCTATAACAACAGCTATCAGGCTAGTATGAAGATGTCACCGTTTGAGGCTTTGTATGGGAGAAAGTGCAGAACTCCACTATTTTGTAACCAAGCCGGGGAAAGTAAAGTATTTGGGCCCGAGGTACTGCAAGAAGCCAAGGCGAAAGTAAGGGAAATCTGCAACAACTTGAGGATAGCACAAACACGACAAAAGAGCTATGCCGATGTACGTAGGAGAGACCTCATTTTCAACGTGGGGGACTATGTTTATCTCAAGGTGTCCCCTATCCGAGGATTTCGACGGTTCAAGGTGAAAGGGAAGTTATCACCTCGATACATCGGACCCTTTCGAGTTCTGGAGAGGAAAGGCGAAGTGGCATATCAACTAGAACTACCGGCTCGCCTATCGGATGTGCATGATGTATTCCATGTGTCACAGCTCAGGAAATGTTTAAGGACGCCTGAAGAGATGTTACCCATGAATGAGGTTGACGTAGCTGAGGATCTGTCTTATGCTAAGCAACCATTCAAGATTTTGGGGACAATGGAACGCCTCACAAGAAATAAAAGAATTCGGATGTGCAAGGTGCAGTGGAAGCATCACTCGGAAGAGGAAGCCACATGGGAGCGAGAAGACGAGCTTAAGGCACAGTTTCCGGAATTGTTTTCCTAGAACCATCAATCTCGAGGACGAGATTTTTTTAGGGGGGGTAGAACTATAACACCCCAAAACCTGTTAAGAGGGGAATTTAAAATTTTTTGGAAGTATTGCATGTGGTGCAGAAATTCAAATTCAAATTGGAATTCAAATTCAAATCAAAACAGAAAAGGAAAAGAAAAAGAAAAAGAAAAAACCAAAAACCCCGGCCAGTGGGCCGAAACCCACCAGCCGGCCCACCCGCCCCCGCGCTAGCTCGCAGCCGCGCGCTCCCCTCTCTTTCTCACTAACACACGGGGCCCGCGGTCATCGTCTTCCTCGCGCGATCGCGCAAACCGCCGGGTCTCCTCCGCGCGCCGAATCCAAACCACCCCGGAAACACGCGTTTCCCCAGCCGAATTCCGGTCCCGGACGACTCAAACTTGATCACAACCGACACGCCGCCCTCCCCCGTCTATATAAACGTCGGCGTCGCCCCGTTTTCCCCACCAGATCAGCTGTTTTTCCTCTCGGTGAGAACCGAAGCTCCGATCACCGTTTGCTCTCGATCTTTGCTTGGGTTTTCTGATCTAACACGCCGATCCTGTTCCACCGCCTCCGGGGAATCACGCAGGTGCAGAAAACTCAGAAGATTTCGCCCCAGACACAACGCCGACGAGCATCGCCGCGATTCCATCTCGGACCTCATTGCCGACCGCCTTCCAGGGCCTCCGAGCTCAAGAAAAACCCCAAGGTGAGATCCCCGACCTCCCCTCTACCGATCTATGCCATGAAATCCCAACTTTAGGAGGAATAGACGAAGATCCGAAGTTTTCCCGCGAGATCGCCGCCTCCCACCGCCGCGCGCCGCCGGGCAGCGCCGCTCACACGGTCAGAGCGACGTGGCCGCTTATGCGCCGTCTATTTTAAATCGCACGGTAGAATTAAAACCCGCGCGTACCGGTTCGGCGATCTAATCTGAGCCGTCTGTTTTAAATCGGACGGTCCACGTCGGCCCTGCGTTATAAAGGCCGGGATTCTTACGCGCTACCCCCTGGGGATCTCGGAAAATATGAGCTAGCCCCGGAAAATTCTGATCTAGCCCCTAGAACTTCGGAAATTCATGTAAATTCAATTAAAAATCAGTTTTTAGCCCCTGGACTTAATAAAAATTAACAAAACCCCTCTGTTATGCATAGTTAGACCCCTGGAAATTTGCAAAATAATAAATTAGACCCTATAGTAGGCTGAACTTACCTTTTTGACCCTATATGGTATTAAGTTTAAAAATTTGAATGTGTGACTAGGATTTAAATTTAAAAGGAAAGACAAACACATGTGGTAATTCAAGTTTAAACTCTACTAACACTTGGAAAACTTTAGAATGAACTAAAAATAAATTTTAGGCTGAAATGAAATCTGTTTGGGTGTGTTCATATTTATTAGTTCTAGGAACACATTTTTAGGTTAATAAATAATTCTGAAAATAGGTAAAATAAATTTAAATTAGTTCACATCAGAGGAGAAGTTCAAAAACATATTATCTTATATATTAGATCAGAACCCATTCTATCTAGATGTTATGCCCTACTATTTAATATTTAAAACTCACTTTTAGGCATAGAAAATAAATCTGGAAAATAAAGGAAAAATAGGTATGCATAATTAGAAAATGATAAATGAAGTCTCGAAATCCAAAGACTTCAGTTTGGGATTTGATAGAAGGTTTAAAACCCCATTTGGTGTAGGAAAATACCTTCCATGCAAACTAGGTAGTTAAGAAGTATATTAATAAAATTTAAAGAATTTATTCAAATTGAAAATTCATATATAGTGTGCAAACAGAAATCTGAAATACAAAAGTTAGAAATCATATACATATGTTTAAAAGTGCATGAAGGCTAAAAATCAACACAGCTAGAGTAAACACAACACTCAGAAATGTGGATGACTATCATATATATGTATGTGTGGAGTGAAAGTGTGAATTATGTCTTATGGATTGTTGTTTTCTTTTGCTATGTGTGTTGGCATGAGTAGAACCTGCCCTAGAGCAAGTTCTTCCCTTCCAAGATCAAGACTATCCATTCCCAGACCAGCAGGAAGAAGGCAAGTGTCCTTGACTACTTTGATCCTATGCTAGGATGTGTAGATAGAATTATTTGCATTGTCAATTGAAATATGACACCCATGCTAGGAAGTTTCCCTAGAATTGCATTATATTGTTTCCTTGTAGCTTGGGTTGGGTTTATTTTATTATGTCATTCATTCATATTACTTATGCTTAGCCATGCTTAGAATGGGATAAGTGGGATATGAGATCATCAACTTGTTTACCTTACTCTTGAATGAGACATTATGAGTTGTGTAGAGGTAGGGATCGAGGCAAGTTGGATGATTTGGTTGGTGCTGGGTGCACGAGACTCGGGTTTGTGTTTAGTACTTGCCTGGATCCTAAGGACCGGTTCATGGAGCATGTAACCTGGCTTTACCGTGCTAACCACATGCTGAGATGGGGCAGCTTGGCCAATTAATTATGTGTATCCCCGGCATAGTATGGGTGTGTTGGAGGGTGTGGGGAATAGGTGTCAGCTGGACTACCATATGAACCGCAAGGCTCAAGAGGGGGCCACTACAGCGGGGTTGGAGCCTTTTGTATGCTGTTAGGGGTGAAACCTCAGTGGGCCCACGCTCATCGAGAATCCCTCTGTAAAGGCTTCGTAGTGATCTCCTGGCTACACACCTGCGAAGTGTGAATGTGGTTCGTAGCCATTGGCATAATGGAGGTTCTTTTAGTCCACCCGGCAACGGAGGATGAAATCACTACATGTGGGTACAGTGGTGCAAACTCTGCAGAGTCAAAACTGTCATGACAGCCGTTGTGACGCCCTCAATTCTGTGGGAAAAACTACGGAACCGAGAACTAATGCATCTGTGTGCCCAGGATGTTTATCACACATACACATACGTTCCACAAACTGAATTCAGATATATATATATATAACCACGAATAGTAGAGTTTATTACAACGTCTCATGAGTCTTGGACTCATACTTACAGCGGAAGTCTTATTTCTATGCAGCGGAAATCTTTATTTTAATGCGGAAGCAAAACTAATGCGGGAGCAAAACTAAGCAGAAGTGGCTCCATCTCTACTCCCTCCACAGGCAAGGTTGAGAATAGATCACACGCTGTGATGCTCCATTTGTTCTTCATAGTAGGCTTCTCCTGCTGCTGATGATGAAATAATAATGCAAGTTTGAGTACAATGATGTACTCAGCAAGTGCGGGAGAACACATGACATGCAGTTCATAAACAAAATAGGTATAAAAGGTTTATTTGCAGAAAAGCAGATTTGTAAAACCTTGATAAAACAACAACTTAACTTTAGATGTAATCCCAGCATGTATTAAATTACCAACATACCTCCATCACTTCCTGTGTTCCATCCGAACATTAACCAATCCTTTATTCATACTCACGAATACCTCCTCGTATTCGCTACCATCTCACCTCGTAAAACAACCTCGTCTCACATCGAGACCAATCTCATGTCATGACCCAACAGTCATGCAACCATCTCATCACCCAGACTCAACAGTCCCAAACCATAACCAAATCAATACTCATAACCAAGAACCTTCCCAATAACCATCCCAATATCCATCCCAACTAATCATGGCAGTTTAGCCAGGTGCTCGTGACCGTAAGCTCGGCTATCATGATAGTTTTAGTAACTCCGCAGAGTTTGCACCTCTTTACCCACAAGTTTGTGATTTCGTCACCCGTCGGTGACTGCAGAACCTCCATTATACCAGTACACAACCGTAGGTGTATGGTCAAGAGATCACAAAATAGCCTTTACAAAGGGGTTACTAGATGTATGGACTCACTAAGGTTTCACCGGCAGGCTAGAATCTCCAATTCAACCACCCACGGGCCCCCTCTTGTGCCATGCAGTTCCCAGGGCAGTCCTCACTCGACTCCCATTCTCCGCGCCTTCCGCAGTCCATAACACTCTAGCAACTTACCTAATTACTCAGCTAAGCCGCACCCATACTTGGCCTTGTGGTGGCACTGTTATCCTGGCATGTGCATGCATGAACCGGTCCTTAGATCTACGGCAAGTAAAACCACCATCTCATGCTACCTCATTCACAAACCCAGGCTTGCCTAGATCTCCCTCCGATCCATGTTCATTAACATCATCAGTTTCTCATTATCATTACGAGTGAAGTTAGCTAGACACATCTATCTCGCTTCCCAATCCCATAGACTCAGCGAAGCATAAAGCAAAAACCATACACGACTCATAAACTTCCCAGTCGACAAGGGTGGTTTAATCAAAACTAGTAAACTCCTATAAAAGGGCTTCCCATCGTTTGACTCAGTACGCACACCTTTTCGCAAAACAAAACAGTTTTACCCAAAACATAGGATCAACATGGTCAAGGAGCACTTGCCTTGTTCTTGCGGTTCCGGTTGTTCTTGATTCTCAAAACCTTGTTGCTGCAGCTCGTCGTAGACAGCTCCCTGGACCTGTCCTGTTATGTAGGATTCACGCGCATACAAGATTCACAGCAATCAATATCATGCGTGAACCTTAAACTAGATGCGATGATGCACATGCATGCTACCTCATGATTAGTTTTATTAGATTGGTGTGCTCTTGCATGGCTTGCATGGGCAGATGTGTTCGGATCAAAGGTGGACGTGGCGATGATCTTGTCTTAGATTAACTGATCATCAGGTGATCTGCCCACGAGAAGGCTTCTGTTCGAAAGGGATTGAAGAACAGATGCAAAGAGATGAACACAGGGGTATTGAAGTCCTACCTTGCGTTCTTCTTGACTTTGAGGTCCTCCTCAGACCGCTCAGTTCTTCTCCGATGATCTCCCTTGTTGCGCTTCAGCGATGTTTTGCTCGGCGAGTTAGGGCTAGGCCTCTAAGTCGTCGGCTTAGGAGTTGAAAGAGAAGTTTGTGGTTTCGGACAGAGGTTTTGGGTTCTATTTATAATCGGGAAGAGAAGAGTCCTAATCTGATTGGATCCCGAATAAGAGTCTTATTCAGATCTTTGTTGGATCCTAACGTCTTATCTTTAGTAACATCGTGGAAATTTAGATCGGTTTCTGTTGCATACCAGTATCTTTACGCGTAAAAACCACTCCAGACTCGTTACCTTCGTGGTGATGAGCTCCGGAGGTTCCACGTGTCCTTCTGAGGCCTGGTATCTACTTCTCCGCAGAGACGAGCTCCGGTTGTGCCACGTATCAATCGACCGAGACCTCCCCCTCTTTTGGAGGTGAGCTCCGCGTACGCCACGTGTTGGCATCGGTCTTCCCTCTCTTCCTTCCTCAGGAACATGCCCCGAGGTCGACACGTGTCTAGCAACGAAAGACCTCCCGGAGATAAGCTCCGGTGGCGACACGTGTTTGATAGATCCGGATTCCTCTGAGATGAGCTCCGAGATCGACACGTATCCCGCGCGACGGGTCCTCTGATTTCCGCGAGGACTAGCTCCGAGGATGACATGTGTCCTACGAAAAATGCCTTTTGCTTCTTCCGCAGAGGCTAGCTCCGTGGGCAACACGTGTCCCACAGGGTCGAACCTTTTTCCAATTGCGGAGGTGACCCCCGAGCCTTCCACGTAGCCTGTTTAGCGGCGAACCTCTCTTCACATCGCAGGGACGAGCTCCGAACACGCCGCGTGGCCTGCTGGCCGCGGAAGTTGCCTTCGACGCACTCTGAGGGCTTTATTGGCTATTCTTTTGATAATTCTCTCTGTTCCTATTTTTCATTAAAATGTTTTCTTCTTCACAGAACATGAACATATGCTGACACCCGAGGTGAGGGTGTCACAAATCTTCCCCCCTTAAATTGAATCTCGCCCTCGAGATTCGTTAGTAGGAAATAGATGGGGGAATTCTGCCTTAATATCCTCTTCGCGCTCCCATGTGGCTTCAGCTTCAGTGTGATGGCTCCATTGTACCTTGCACCATCGAATCACCTTGTTTCGGGTGACCCTTTCTTTTACATCCAAGATTCGGACAGGGTGTTCTGCGTAAGTCAGGTCCTCTTGAAGTTCAAGTTCTCCCATTGACACTTGTTCCTCTGGTACTCTCAAGCACTTCTTGAGCTGGGATACATGAAACACGTCATGTACGTCGGAGAGGTGGTTTGGGAGCTCTAGTTGATAGGCTACTTCTCCTCGCTTGTCCAAAATCTTAAAGGGTCCGATGTAGCGAGGTGCTAGCTTGCCTTTGACGTTGAAACGTCGTTGGCCTCGGATAGGCGATACCTTAAGGTATACGGAGTCTCCTACTTCAATGGTCAACTTCCTACGCCTATTGTCCGCATAGCCTTTCTGTCGTGACTGAGCAGCCTTTAAGTTCTCCCGTATCGTTTGGACCTGCTTTTCAGCTTCTTGTAGTACTTCGGGTCCAAACACCTGGTTTTCTCCAGTCTCGTTCCAGAACAGCGGCGTTCTACACCGTCTACCATATAAGGCTTCGAAAGGCGACATCTTCAAGCTAGCTTGATAGCTGTTGTTATAGGAGAACTCGGCATATGGTAAACTCCTATCCCAACTACGCCCGCGTTTTAAGGCGCACGCTCTCAACATGTCCTCCAAAATTTGGTTCGTCCTTTCGGTTTGTCCATCTGTTTGTGGGTGATAGGCGGAACTAAAATCCAGTCGTGTACCCATGGCTTTCTACAGCTTCCTCCAGAATTTAGAGGTAAACTGAGAACCTCGATCTGAGACTATCCTCTTCGGAACTCCGTGACGGCACACGATCTGCTCCATGTACAACTCTGCCAATTGTGCAACATTGTAACTTGTCTTTACCGGAAGAAAATGGGCGGTTTTCGTCAACCGTTCCACAATGACCCAAATGGAGTCGTATCCTGACTGAGTGCGTTGTAATCCGACGATGAAGTCCATACTGATGTCCTCCCATTTCCATTCGGGTATTCTCAGAGGCTGCAGCAATCCAGCGGGTTTTTGATGTTCGGCTTTTACCCGTTGGCATGTGTCGCATAGGGCAACGTATTCAGCTATATCCCTTTTCATACCATCCCACCAATAGCAAGTTTTCAAATCCTTGTACATTTTGGTGCTCCCAGGATGTATGGAATAGGGTGAATCATGTGCCTCCTTCAATATCATGTCGCGAAGGTGTCTTATGTTTGGCACACAAATCCTTTTTCCTAGCCAAAGCGTACCCTTTCCATCCTCCTTGAAATCCTTCTCTATCCCTTGTCAGATTCTTTCCTTGATCTCCTTGATCCCCTCGTCCGTTGCTTGGCCCTCTCTTATTTCTTGCTCCAATGGGGAGTGGATCTCTATTATCTCCACGTTATTCAAGAATCCGAGGTGTAACCGTTCGAACTCCTTACGTAGTTCGGGTGGTAGCTCCCGAAACGTGAGTTGGTGGCATGCTCCCTTTCTGCTCAATGCGTAAGCTACTACATTGGCCTTCCCGGGGTGGTAGTTGATTCCCACATCATAATCCTTGATGAGTTCTAACCATCGGCGTTGCCTCAAATTCAAGTCCGTTTGTGTAAATATGTACTTGAGGCTTTTATGATCCGTATAGATCTCACATCGATGACCAAGGATATAATGTCTCCAAATCTTCAATGCATGCACCACTGCTGCTAACTCCAAGTCATGTGTAGGATAGTTAAGCTCGTGCTTCTTTAATTGCCGTGAGGCATAGGCTACCACTTGTCCTCCCTGCATGAGCACACATCCGAGTCCTTGTCTGGATGCGTCATAATATATGTCAAAGCTCTTGCTTACGTCTAGTAATACCAGGACTGGTGCTGTGGTTAGCCTTTTCTTGAGTTCCTCGAAACTTTCTTGGCAAGCTGGTGTCCATTGAAAGACTTTTCCCTTCATTAGCAACTCCGTCATAGGTTTTGCTATCCTAGAGAAGTCTTTAATGAAGCGCCGGTAGTATCCTGCCATCCCAAGGAAACTCCGAATATCCTTCACGCTTTTCGGTTGGTCCCACTTCAGAACATCTCTCACTTTTCCAGGATCAACCGATACCCCTTCCTCGGAGATAATGTGGCCTAGGAAAGATATTTCCTTTAGCCAAAATTGACACTTGTTGAGCTTGGCATACAATTGATGCTCACGCAACTTCTGCAGGGTCAATCTCAGATGTTCTTCATGTTCCTCCTCACTTTTTGAATACACCATAATGTCATCGATGAAAACCACGACGAACTTGTCCAAGTACTCCATGAAAACCTTGTTCATAAGGTACATGAAGTATGCGGATGCATTCGTCAATCCAAAAGACATAACGGCATATTCATATGAACCATACCGTGTCCGAAAGGCTGTCTTAGGTATATCGGAGGGCTTAATCTTCAGCTGGAAGTATCCCGACCGAAGATCAATCTTGGAGAATACTCGGGCTCCTTTCATTTGATTGAACAGGTCCTCTATACGGGGCAGAGGGTATTTATTCTTGATTGTCACCTCGTTGAGAGACCTGTAGTCCACGCACATTCTTTGGGTTCCGTCCTTCTTGTCCACGAAGAGTACCGGAGCTCCCCATGGTGACGAGCTTGGTTGGATAAAACCCTTCTCCAACTGTTCTTGAAGTTGCTTCTTGAGTTCAACTAGCTCGTTGACGGGCATCCTATATGGTCTCTTAGCTATGGGTGCAGTTCCGGGTACCAAATCTATGGCAAACTCGATGTCCCGGTCAAGTGGCATTCCTGGAAGCTCTTTCGGGAACACGTCCGAAAATTCCTGAACCACTGGAATGCTGTCCAACGTCGTTCCTTCGGCGTGGTTCAAACCTGCCCGTTCGGTTGTGTGCTGGGCTGACTCAAACTCGACACGGATACCGTGTTCGTTTGTCAACTGCATGCTTCTTTCAGCACATTGGATTACTCCATTGTGCTTGCTTAACCAATCCATTCCGAGTATGATGTCAATCCCGTGGGAGTCCAAAACAATAAGGTTGGCAAGGAAGTCTACCCCCCTTATTTTAAGGCTTACTTTAGGGCATACTACATTAGTCCTCAGTCCTCCTCCGGGAGAATTAACTAACATAGCACATTCTAAGTGGGATACGGGTAGATGATGTTTGGCAACATATTTGGATGATATAAAGGAACGTGATGCTCTAGAATCGAATAAAATGGTGGCTGGGTTGGAGTTGGCAAGGAACATACCAATGGCGACGTCCTCAGCCTGTTGTGCTTCCTCAGCAGTGACATGGTTAACGTGGCCACGAGCATAGTGCTGCGGTCCACAGTTCCCTTGGTTGACCCCTCCGTTTGGTCGCTGGTTCTGCTTGGGCACGTTACCTTGCTGTCCAGGGCCTCTCCTCGGGCACCGGTTAGCGAAATGGCCTACTTCCCCGCATGCAAAGCATGCCCTGTTGCCTATGGCAGCAGGTACGTTGGGGCGGGGGTCTTGAACAGGAGCGCCAGTGTTAGGCCGGGGCACAGGAGGCATGGGCACACGAGGTGCCGGTGCAACGAGTCGTTGCTGTGGTGGCTGACCAGGGCGGTACGCAGGAGTGGTCGATCCATACTGCGGTGCAGGGGGCATGTACCTAGGTCGTGCGTTGCTCCCTTGGGGCTGGTATGGCATCTTCCTCTTGCACTCTCGCTCAATCTCTCGGATCTTATTTTCAACCACAATAGCCTTATCAACCATCTTCTTGAAGCTTACGTAGTCATTGTTGAGGAGCTGAACTTGGATCTCATTGTTCAACCCTCTCATGAACAGGTACTGCTTCCTCTGATCTGAGTTGACATCTTCGGGGGCATACCGGGACAGTTGTATGAACTTGTTAAGATATTCATTCACACTTTTCTGTTCTTGGCGGAGACCTTCAAACTCCTGCCTCTTGAGCATCATTACACCAACAGGGATGTAGTGGGAGCGGAAACTTTCCTTGAACTCAGTCCAAGTGATTGTCTCCGGGTTGGCATGGGCGTTGCTCAAGGCATCCCACCAGTCAGCGGCAGCTCCCATAAGTTGGTGCGATGCAAAGAGAACCTTCTCTCGGTCGTTGCACTGAACAATGGGGAGCTTCTTCTCCATGGATTTCAACCAATCATCGGCCTCCATGGGGTCACTAGCTTGAGCAAAGGTGGGTGGTCGAGTCCTCATGAACTCTCCCAACCTGTTATGAGCCGGCGGTGGTGGTGGCGGTGGTGCCGGAACGGGGTTTTGGTTGGCCTGCAACTGACCCAAAGTTTGGATCATGGTTTACATAAGCTGGTTTTGCATGGCCATCAACCTTTCTAGGTTGTTCTTGCCAGCTCCGGGGTTAATGGGAACTTCCTCGTGATCATTCTCTTGGTTGTCACGGATGTTCCTTCGGCCGGCGTTTCCTCTCACCATCTGTGAGAGAGGTCAAAATAGAATAGAAGGTTAGAAGGTTAGGTAGATTCCCTTTAACTATATGAATCAAGGTGAGTTGGACTATATATATTAGCCCTTATGAGGATGTGGTCAAGTGCCGAAGCATTTCACACCTCTTTCTTCTTACGTATGGATATGGACAACGTTTTTGAGACGTCCCACAACTCACACTAAGCACACAATCACAAACGATCATTACCAGGGCCCACACAACTCCTATTCAAGGATGGTTTCCTATGTCAAGGTGGGTTTAAAGGCCAATCTAATCTATTCACCTTAGGATGCTTCCTTTGGTCAGCGTGGCTTAGCTACCTGTGACTCCTATTTAGGGTGTCACTTGCTGTTAACCCGTGGTCCTAATATCAATCTAAGGTTTCTATCTAGGAGTGTAACCTACTGTCAACCCGTGGCTCTGATACCAATCTGTGACGCCCTCAATTCTGTGGGAAAAACCACGGAACCGAGAACTAATGCATATGTGTGCCCAGGATGTTTATCACACATACACATACGTTCCACAAACCGAATTCAGATATATATATAACCACAAATAGCAGAGTTTATTACAACGTCTCATGAGTCTTGGACTCATACTTACAGCGGAAGTCTTATTTCTATGCAGCGGAAATCTTTATTTTAATGCGGAAGCAAAACTAATGCGGGAGCAAAACTAAGCAGAAGTGGCTCCATCTCTACTCCCTCCACAGGCAAGGTTGAGAATAGATCACACGCCGTGATGCTCCATTTGTTCTTCATAGTAGGCTTCTCCTGCTGCTGATGATGAAATAATAATGCAAGTTTGAGTACAATGATGTACTCAGCAAGTGCGGGAAAACACATGACATGTAGTTCATAAACAAAATAGGTATAAAAGGTTTATTTGCAGAAAAGCAGATTTGTAAAACCTTGATAAAACAGCAACTTAACTTTAGATGTAATCCCTGCATGTATTAAATTACCAACATACCTCCATCACTTCCTGTGTTCCATCCGAACATTAACCAATCCTTTATTTATACTCACGAATACCTCCTCGTATTCGCTACAATCTCACCTCGTAAAACAACCTCGTCTCACATCAAGACCAATCTCATGTCATGACCCAACAGTCATGCAACCATCTCATCACCCAGACTCAACAGTCCCAAACCATAACCAAATCAATACTCATAACCAAGAACCTTCCCAATAACCATCCCAATATCCATCCCAACTAATCATGGCAGTTTAGCCAGGTGCTCGTGACCGTAAGCTCGGCTATCATGATAGTTTTAGTAACTCTGCAGAGTTTGCACCACTTTACCCACAAGTTTGTGATTTCGTCACCCGTCGGTGACTGCAGAACCTCCATTATACCAGTACACAACCGTAGGTGTATGGTCAAGAGATCACAAAATAGCCTTTACAAAGGGGTTACTAGATGTATGGACTCACTAAGGTTTCACCGGCAGGCTAGAATCTCCAATTCTCCCACCCACGGGCCCCCTCTTGTGCCATGCAGTTCCTAGGGCAGTCCTCACTCGACTCCCATTCTCCGCGCCTTCCACAGTCCATAACACTCTAGCAACTTACCTAATTACTCAGCTAAGCCGCACCCATACTTGGCCTTGTGGTGGCACTGTTATCCTGGCATGTGCATGCATGAACTGGTCCTTAGATCTACGGCAAGTAAAACCACCATCTCATGCTACCTCATTCACAAACCCAGGCTTGCCTAGATCTCCCTCCGATCCATGTTCATTAACATCATCAGTTTCTCATTATCATTACGAGTGAAGTTAGCTAGACACATCTATCTCGCTTCCCAATCCCATAGACTCAGCGAAGCATAAAGCAAAAACCATACACGACTCATAAACTTCCCAGTCGACAAGGGTGGTTTAATCAAAACTAGTAAACTCCTATAAAAGGGCTTCCCATAGTTTGACTCAGTACGCACACCTTTTCGCAAAACAAAACAGTTTTACCCAAAACATAGGATCAACATGGTCAAGGAGCACTTGCCTTGTTCTTGCGGTTCTGGTTGTTCTTGATTCTCAAAACCTTGTTGCTGCAGCTCGTCGTAGACAGCTCCCTGGACCTGTCCTGTTATGTAGGATTCACGCGCATACAAGATTCACAGCAATCAATATCATGCGTGAACCTTAAACTAGATGCGATGATGCACATGCATGCTACCTCATGATTAGTTTTATTAGATTGGTGTGCTCTTGCATGGCTTGCATGGGCAGAGGTGTTCGGATCAAAGGTGGACGTGGCGATGATCTTGTCTTAGATTAACTGATCATCAGGTGATCTGCCCACGAGAAGGCTTCTGTTCGAAAGGGATCGAAGAACAGATGCAAAGAGATGAACACAGGGGTATTGAAGTCCTACCTTGCGTTCTTCTTGACTTCGAGGTCCTCCTCAGACCGCTCAGTTCTTCTCCGATGATCTCCCTTGTTGCGCTTCAGCGATGTTTTGCTCGTCGAGTTAGGGCTAGGGCTCTAAGTCGTCGGCTTAGGAGTTGAAAGAGAAGTTTGTGGTTTCGGCCAGAGGTTTTGGGTTCTATTTATAATCGGGAAGAGAAGAGTCCTAATCTGATTGGATCCCGAATAAGAGTCTTATTCAGATCTTTGTTGGATCCTAATGTCTTATCTTTAGTAACATCGTGGAAATTTCGATCGGTTTCTGTTGCGTACCAGTATCTTTACGTGTAAAAACCGCTCCAGACTCGTTACCTTCGTGGTGATGAGCTCCGGAGGCTCCACGTGTCCTTCCGTGGCCTGGTATCTACTTCTCCGCAGAGACGAGCTCCGGTTGTGCCACGTGTCAATCGACCGAGACCTCCCCCTCTTTTGGAGGTGAGCTCCGCGCACCCCACGTGTTGGCATCGGTCTTCCCTCTCTTCCTTCCTCAGGAACATGACCCGAGGTCGACACGTGTCTAGCCACGAAAGACCTCCCGGAGATAAGCTCCGGTGGCGACACGTGTTCGATAGATCCGGATTCCTCTGATATGAGCTCCGAGATCGACACGTATCCCGCACGACGGGTCCTCTGATTTCCGTGAGGACTAGCTCCGAGGATGACATGTGTCCTACAAAAAATGCCTTTTGCTTCTCCCGCAGAGGCTAGCTCCGTGGGCAACACGTGTCCCACAGGGTCGAAACTTTTTCCAATTGCGTAGGTGACCCCCGAGCCTTCCACGTAGCCTGTTTAGCGGCGAACCTCTCTTCACATCGCAGGGACGAGCTCCGAACACGCCGCGTGGCCTGCGGGCCGCAGAAGTTGCCTTCGACGCACTCTGAGGGCTTTATTGGCTATTCTTTTGATAATTCTCTCTGTTCCTATTTTTCATTAAAATGTTTTCTTCTTCACAGAACATGAACATATGCTGACACCCGAGGTGAGGGTGTCACAGCCGTGCTCACGGTCAAGAGCGGCTTGGACTTATTCATGATTAGAGGATGATGACCTTGGAGGTTGTGGATGTTAAGCGGGGAGCTTAACATTGGAAATGATGTTACGGTTATTTGATTATGATGATGGGATAGGAGATTGGGACCATCTCACCTGTGTAGTAATGTAGGTGCTTAATAAGCTAAGGTGGTAGGCAATAATTGCGTAGTGCTTTAACCATGAGTTCAACCTCTCCTTGTTCTATCCATGCATGACATAATTTTCCCACACTTGCTGAGTACCAACGGTACTCAACCTTGCATATTTGTTGGTTTAAATTGCTGCTCAGGTCAAGGGGATGATGTGGTGTTCAATGACCAAGACTTCGGACCCGAAGAAGGATTCTAGGTTCATGGAGTCCCCCGGGCAACGCCTGTGAAGGAGCCCACTAGAATAATATTCCGCTGCTAGTTTATTTACATGTTATGAACTTATTATCGTCCATCGAGACGTATGCTTTGTAAGTCATATATTTATATTTGACACCTGGCTTGTAAGAAATGATGCTTCACTATTTGTCATCACATGTATGAAAATGATCCTGGCATACATGTGATATTCACTCGGTTGTTCTTCGGAGAAACCGGGTGTGACAGCGCGCCACCGGGCAGCGCCGCCCGCGCACGGCCAGGGCGACGTGGCCGCTTGTGCGCCGTCTATTTTAAATCGCACGGTAGAATTGAAACCCCCGCGTACCGGTTCGGCGATCTAATCTGAGCCGTCTGTTTTAAATCGGACGGTCCACGTCGGCCCCACATTATAAACGCCGGGATTCTTATGCGCTACCCCCTGGGGATCTCGGAAAATACGAGCTAGCCCCGGAAACTTCTGATCTAGCCCCTGGAACTTCAGAAATTCATGTAAATTCAATTAAAAATCAATTTTAGCCCCTGGACTTAATAAATATTAGCAAAACCCCTTTGTTATGCATAGTTAGACCCCTGGAAATTTGTAAAATAATAAATTAGACCCTATAGTAGGGTGACCTTATCTTTTTGACCCTATATGGTATTAAGTTTAGAAATTTGAATGTCTGACTAGGATTTAAATTTAAAAGGAAAGACAAACACATGTGCTAATTCAAGTTTAAACTCTACTAACACTTGGAAAACTTTAGAATGAACTAAAATAAATTTTAGGCTGAAATGAAATCTGTTTGGGTGTTGTTCATATTTATTAGTTTTAGGAACACACTTTTAGGTTAATAAATAATTCTGAAAATTGGTAAAATAAATTTAAATTAGTTCACATCAGAGGAGAAGTTCAAAAACATATTATTTAATATATTAGATCAGAACCTATTCTGTTTAGATGTTATGCCCTACCATTTAATATTTAAAACTCACTTTTAGGCATAGAAAATAAATCTGGAAAATAAAGGAAAAATAGGTATGCATAATTAGAAAATGATAAATGAAGTCTCCAAATCCAAAGATTTCAGTTTGGGATTTGGTAGAAGGTTTAAAAACCCACTTGGAATAGGAAATTACCTTCCATGCAAACTTGGTAGCTAAAGAGTGTGTTAATTGAATATAAAGAATTTGTTTAGAATTGAAACTCATATATATATATAGTGTGCAAATAAAAATCTGAATACAAAAGTTAGAAATCATATACATATGTTTAAAAGTGCAGGTAGGCCAAAAATCAACACATGTAGAGTAACCCCAACACATAAAAATGTGAATGACTTTCATAGGTATGTATGTGTGTTTTGCATGAAGTGAAAGTGTGAACTATGTCTTATGGATTGTGTTTTCTTTTGCTATGTGTATTGGCATGAGTAGAACCTGCCCCAGAGCAAGTTTTCCCCTTCCAAGACCAAGACTTTCCATTCTCAGAGCAGCAAGAAGAAGGCAAGTGTCCTTGACCACTTTGATCCTATGCTAGGATGTGTAGATAGAATTATTTGCATTGTCAATTGAAATATGAAACCCATGCTAGGAAGTTTCCCTAGAATTGCACTATCTTGTTTCCTTGTAGCTTAGGTTAGGATTTTCTTTATTATGTCATTCATTCATATTACTTATGCTTAGCCATGCTTAGAATGGGATAAGTGGGATATGATATCATCAACTTGTTTACCTTACTCTTGAATGAGATATTATGAGTTATGTAGAGGTAGGGATCTGTCACACCCGGTTTTTCCGAAGAACAACCAAATGAATGTCACATGTATGCCAGGATCATTTTCTCATACATGTGATGACAAATAGTGAAGCATCATTTATTACTAGCCAGGTGTCGAATATAAATAAGTCTTACATAGCAAATGTCTCGATGGACAATAATAAGTTCATCACAAGTAAATAAACTAGCAGCGGAATATTATTCTTGAGGGCTCCGTCACAGGCATTGCCCAGGGGACTCCATGAACCTAGAAACCTTCTTCGGGTCCAAAGTCTTGATCATTATACACCACCTCATTATCTTGACCTGAGCAGCAATATAAACCAACAAATATGCAAGTTTGAGTACCGATGGTACTCAGCAAGTGTGGGAAAGTTATGTCATGCATGGCTAGAGCAAGGAGAGGTTGAACTCATGGTTAAAGCACTACGCAATTAATACCTATTACCTTAGCTTATTAATCACCTACATTACTACACAGGTGAAATGGTCCCAATTTCCCATCCCATCATCATAATCAAATAACCATAACATATTTTCCAATGTTAAGCTCCCCGATTAACATCTTTAACTTCCAAAACCATCACTCCTCTAATCATGAATAAGTCCAAGCCGCTCTTGACCGTGAGCACGGCTGTCATGACAGTTTTGACTCTGCAGAGTTTGCACCACTGTACCCACATGTAGTGATTTCATCCCCCGTTGCCGGGAGGACTAAAAGAACCTCCATTATGCCAGTGGCTATGAACCACATTCACACTTCCCAGGTGTGTTGCCAGGAGATCACTACGAAGCCTTTACAAAGGGATTCCCGACGAGCGTGGGCCCACTGAGGTTTCACCCCTAACAGCATACAAGAGGCTCCAACCCCGCTGCAGTGGCCCCCTCTTGAGCCTTGCGGTTCATATGGTAGTCCAGCTGACACCTACTCCCCGCACCATCCAACACACCCATACTACGCCGGGGATACACCTAATTAATTGGCCATGCTGCCCCATCTCAGCATGTGGTTGGCACGGTAAAGCTAGGTTACATGCTCCATGAACCGGTCCTTAGGATCCAGGCAAGTACTAAACACAAACCCGAGTCTCGTGCACCCAGCACCAACCGAAAACATCCAACTTGCCTTGATCCCTACCTCTACATAACTCACAATATCTCATTCAAGAGTATGGTAAAATAAACTGATGATCTCATATCCCAAATATCCCATTCTAAGCATGGCTAAGCATAAGCATGTAAATAAATGACATGATAAAATAAATCCCAACCCAAGCTTCAAGGAAACAAGGTAATGCAATTCTAGGGAAACTTCCTAGCATGGGTTTCATATTTCAATTGACAATGCAAATAATTCTATCTACACATCCTAGCATAGGATCAAAGTGGTCAAGGACACTTGCCTCCTTCCTGCTGCTCTTGGAATGGGTAGTCCTGATCTTGGAAAGGGAGAACTTGCTCTGGAGCAGGTTCTACTCATACCATCACACATAGCAAAAGAAAACAACAAGTCATAAGACATAGTTCACCCTTCCACTTCATACAAACCACACATTCACATTTATGAAAGCCATTCACAATTCTATGTGTTGTGGTTACTCTATGTGTGTTGATTTTTGGCTTACATGCACTTTTAAACATGTACATATGATTTCTACTTTTGTATTCATATTCATGTTGGCATACTATATATGTATTTCTAATTTAAATAAATCCCTTATATTTAATTGATACACATTTTAGCTACCAAGTATGCATGAAAGGTATTTTCCCACTTCATATGTGTCTTCAGACCTTCTACCAACCCTAAACTGAGTTCTTTGGATTTTGGAAACTTCATTTATCATTTTCTAGTTATTTGTCCTTAGCTTGCTATATTTTCAGATTTATTTCCTATGCCTAAATGTGCACTTTATTATGAAAATAGTAAGACATCTCATCCAAACAGAATATGTTTTGGGTCTAAAATATTTAATAATATATTTTTGAACTTCTCTTCTGATGTGAACTATTTTACATTTATTTTTCTATTTTTCAGAATTATTCTCTACTTAAAAATGTGTCCCTATTACTAATAAATGTGAATAATCAATTAAACAGATTCATTTCAGCCAAATATCTATTTTTATCTCACTCCAAAGTTTTCCAAGCACTAGGAATGTTTTTAATTTGAATTGACAATATGTTTGTCCCATCTTTTAAATTTTACTCACTAACCACATATTCAATTTCCTAAATTTAATATCAAATAGGGTTAAAAGGTAAACTCACCCCACTACAGGGTCTATTATATTATTTTAATAATTTTCAGGGGTCTAGCTACACATAACAGAGGGGTTTTCCTAATTTTTATTAAGTCCAGGGGCTAAAACTGATTTTTAAATGAATTTACATGATTTTCTGAAGTTCCACTGGCTAGATCAGAAGTTTCCGGGGCTAGCTCTTATTTTCCGAGAACCCCAGGGGGTAGCACGTAAGAATTCCAGTCTTTATAACGCGGGGCTGACGTGGACCGTCCGATTTAAAACAGACGGCTGATATTATAACATCGAACCGGTACGCGGGGATTTAAATTCTACCGTGCAATTTAAAATAGACGGCGCACAAGCGGCCACGTCGCTCTGATCGAGCGCGGGCGGCGCTGCCCGGCGGCGCACGGCGGCGGGAGGCGGCGATCTCGCCGGAGAGTTTCGGATCTTCGTCAATTCTTCCTAAAACTGTGATTTTATGGCATATATCAGTGGAGGGGAGGTCGGGGATCTCACCTCGGGGGTTTTCTTGAGCTCGGAGGTCCGGGAAGGCGGTCGGCGACGAGGTCCAAGGTGAATTCACGGCGAGGCTCGTCGGCGCTGTGTTTGAACCGCAAACCACCGAGTTTTCTGCACCTGCGAGGTTCCTCGGAGGCGGTGGATCAAGACCAGCCAGTTAGATCACAATTCCCGAGCGTAGATCGAGCAGAATTCGCCTGAGAAGCTCAAGTTCTCACCGGGAGGAAAATTGGCGGATCGTGGGGAAAAACGGGACGATGCTGGGGTTTTTTATAGACGGGGGAGGACGGCGGGGTGGTTTAGATCGAGTTGGAGTCCTCCGGAACCAGAATTCGGCGGAAATCCGGTTGGTTAAGATCGCGCGCGCGGGGAACATTCCGGGTTTCGGACGATCGGGGGTTAGGGATGACAGGTGGGTCCCACCTGTCTGCGAGAGGGGGCGCGGGCGCGTGGCTGCGGACTGGCGCGGGGGTTGGGTGGGCCGGCTGGTGGGTTTCGGCCCACTGGCCGGGAAGGTTTGTTTTTTTCTTTTTCATTTCTGTTTTGAGTTTAATTTGAATTCCAGTTTGAACTTGAATTTTTGCAACACATGCAATACGTCCAAAAATTTTTAAATTCCCCTCTTGACAGGATTTTGGGGTGTTACAGGATCGAGGCAAGTTGGATGATTTGGTTGGTGCTGGGTGCACGAGACTCGGGTTTGTGTTTAGTACTTGCCTGGATCCTAAGGACCGGTTCATGGAGCATGTAACCTGGCTTTACCGTGCCAACCACATGCTGAGATGGGGCAGCTTGGCCAATTAATTAGGTGTATCCCCGGCGTAGTATGGGTGTGTTGGATGGTGCGGGGAGTAGGTGTCACCTGGACTACCATATGAACCGCAAGGCTCAAGAGGGGGCCAGTGCAGCGGGGTTGGAGCCTCTTGTATGCTGTTAGGGGTGAAACCTCAGTGGGCCCATGCTCGTCGGGAATCCCTTTGTAAAGGCTTCGTAGTGATCTCCTGGCTACACACCTGGGAAGTGTGAATGTGGTTCGTAGCCACTGGCATAATGGAGGTTCTTTTAGTCCACCCGGCAACGGGGGATGAAATCACTACATGTGGGTACAGTGGTGCAAACTCTGCAGAGTCAAAAACTGTCATGACAGCCGTGCTCACGGTCAAGAGCGGCTTGGACTTATTCATGATTAGAGGATTGATGGCTTTGGAAGTTGAGGATGTTAAGCAGGGAGTTTAACATTGGAATTGATGTTATGGTTATTTGATTCTGATGATGGGTTGGGAGATTGGGACCATTTCACCTGTGTAGTAAAGTAGGTGCTTAATAAGCTAAGGTGATAGGTATTAATTACGTAGTGCTCTAACCATGAGTTCAACCTCTCCTTGCTCTGGCCATGCATGACATAACTTTCCCACACTTGCTGAGTACCCACGGTACTCAAACTTGCATATTTGTTGGTTTAAATTGCTGCTCAGGTCAAGGGGATGATGTGGTGCTCAATGACCAAGACTTCGGACCCGAAGAAGGATTCTAGGTTCATGGAGTTCCCCGGGCAACGCCTGTGACGGAGCCCACAAGAATAATATTCCGCTGTTGTTTTATTTATATGTCATGAACTTATTATCGTCCATCGAGACGTATGCTATGTAAGACTTATTTATATTCGACACATGGCTTGTAATAAATGATGCTTCACTATTTGTCATCACATGTATGAGAAAATGATCCTGGCATACATGTGATATTCACTCGGTTGTTCTTCAGAGAAACCGGGTGTGATACTTAGTGAGTTCATACATCTAGTAGCTCCTTTGTAAAGGCTATTTTGTGATATCTTGACCATACACCAACGGTTGTGTACTGGTATAATGGAGATTCTGCTGTCGTCGACGGGTGACAAAATCACAAACTTGTAGGTAAAGTGGTACAAATTCTATAGAGTCTAAAACTATCATGATAGCCGAACTTACGGTCACGAGCGCCTGGCCAACTTCCATGATTAGTTGGGATGGTTATTGGTTATGGTTTGTCTTTCGGGACTGTTGAGTCCGGGTGATAAGATTTGGTTGCATGACCGTTGAGTCATGGCAACGAGATTGGTATCAGTGTGAGAAGGAATCGTATATGAGATGAATTGGTAGCGAATACGAGATGGTATTCGTGAGATGGTAGCAAATACGAGAAGGTATTCGTGAGCAAGAATGAAGTTGTTTAATGTCTGGTTGGGAGATGGAAAGTGATGAACATAATGGAGGTATGATTGGTATTTTAATACATGTTGGGATTACGTTCACTTAAAGATAAGTTGCTGTTTTATCGTGGTTTTGATAAATAACTTTGTTTTCTGCAATGAGCCTCCTTATACCAACCTTGTTGTGAGCTACATATCATATTTTCCCGCACTTGCTGAGTACATCATTGTACTCAAACTTGCATTATTATTTCATCATCAGCAACATGAGAAGATTACTATGAATACCAGGTGGAGCATTAGGCATGTAATCTGTCCTCAACCTTGCCTGTGGGGATGGAGTAGAGATGGAGCCGCCGCTACTGCTTAGATTGCTTCCGCATTAGTTATAAGACTTCCACTGCTAGAATAAAGACTTCCGCTGTTAGATTAAGACTTCCGCTGTTAGCATGAGTCCAAGACTCATGAGACATTGTAATAAAACCCTGTTATTTGTGGTAATATATATTCTGAATTCAGTTTGTGGAACATATGTGTATGTGTGATGAACATCCTGGGCACACATATGCATCAATTCTCGGTTCCGTGGGAATTGAGAGCATCACAGACTGGTATCAGAGCCACGGGTTTACGGTAGGTTACACGCTTAGATAGAAGTCACAAGTTGGTATCAGGCACAGATTGGTATCAACCTGCCACGGGTTGATCATAGATCACACAATCTAGATAAGTCACAGATTGATATTAAGAGCCGCCATGCCTAGTCACAGATTGGTGCAATTCACGGATTGGTACCAAGCTACCACGGTTGATTGTAGGTCACAAGCCTAGAATGATCACAGATTGGTAGCTGAGCCACGTTGACTGTAGGACGCACCCTAGTAACAGCTTGGTATTAGAAGCCACGCTAACCATAGGATGCAAGCCTAGGATGCATAGATTGTCATTGGAACTACCTTACATAGGATACAAGCCTAGGAGAAGCCATAGTTGGATCATAGATTGGCATCACCCTAAGCCATATAGAACCCCCCTTGAATAAGCCTTGAATAGGAGTTGTGTGAGCCCTTGTGATGATTGTTTGTGCTTGTGTGCTTAGTGTGAGTTGTGGGACGTCTCAAGCATTGTCCGTATCCACACGTAAGAAGAAAAGAGGTGTGAGATGCCTCAGAACTTGTTCACATCCTCATATGGGCTAATATATATAGTCCAATCCACCTTGATGCATATAGTTAGGGGGATCCATCTAACCTTCTAACATCTATTCTATTTCGTTCTCTCTCACAGATGGTGAGAGGAAACGCCCGGTCGCCAAGGAAGGAACGTCCGTGGCAACCAATAGGATGGCCACGATGAAGTTCCTGTTAACCCCGGAGCTGGTGAGAACAACCTGGAACGGTTGATGGCCATGCAGAATCAACTTATGCAAACCATGATCCAAACTTTGGGTCAGTTGCAGGCCAACAACAACAACCTCGTTCCGGAACCACCGCCACCACCGCTGGCTCATAACAGACTGGGAGAGTTCATGAGGACTTGACCACCCACGTTTGCTCAAGCTAACCCCCATGGAGGCCGACGACTGGTTGAAATCCATGGAAAAGAAGCTTGCCATAGTGCAGTGCAATGACCAAGAAAAGGTTTTTTTGTGTCGCACCAACTCATGGGAGCTGCCGCTGACTGGTGGGATGCCCTGTGCAACGCTCATGTCGACCCGGAGACGATCACTTGGACTGAGTTCAAGGATAGTTTCCGCTCTCATTACATCCCTGCTGGTGTAATGTTGCTCAAGAGACAGGAGTTCGAAGGTCTCCGCCAAGGACAGAAAAGCGTGAATGAGTACCTCAACAAGTTCACGCAACTGTCCCGGTACGCCCCCGAAGATGTCTACTTGGATCAACGGAAGCAGTACCTGTTCATGAGAGGGTTGAACAATGAGATCCAGGTTCAGCTCCTCAACAATGACTACGCGAGCTTCCAGAAGCTGGTTGACAAGGCTATAGTGGTTGAAAGCAAGATCTGAGAGATCGAGCGAGAGGGCAAGAGGAAGATGCCATACCAGCCACAAGGGAGCAACGTACGACCTCGGTACATGCCCCCATCTGTACCACAGTATGGATCGACCGCTCCTGTATACCGCCCTAGTCAGCCACCACAGCAACGACCTGTTGCACAAGCACCTCGTGTGCCTTTGCCTCCTGTGCCCTGACCCAACATGGGCGCTCCTGTTCAAAACCCCTGCCCCAACGTACCTGTAATAAACTGTGACGCCCTCAATTCTGTGGAAAACCACGGAACCAAGAACTAATGCATATGTGTGCCCGAGATGTTCATGTCATATATACATATATTCCACAAACTGAATTCAGAATATATATAACCACGAATAACAGAGTTTATTACAATGTCTCATGAGTCTTGGACTCATGCTTACAGCGGAAGTCTTATTTCTATGCAGCGGAAGTCTTGATTGTAATGTGGAAGCGATTTAACTAATGCGGAAGCAAATCTAAGAAGAAGTGGCTCTATCTCTACTCCCTCCACAGGCAAGGTTGAGAACAGATCACACGCCTTAATGCTCCACTTGGTCTTCATGGTAAGCTTCTCCTGCTGCTGCTGATGAAATAATAATGCAAGTTTGAGTACAATGATGTACTCAGCAAGTGCGGGAAAAACATGATATGCAGCTCATAACAAGGTAGGTATAAAAAGGCTTATTTGCAGAAAAGCAGATTTATAAAACCATGATAAAACAGCAACTTAACTTTAGATGAATGTAATCCCAGCATGTATTAAATTACCAACATACCTCCATCGCTTTCCATGTTCCACCCGAACATTAACCAACCTCATTCTTACTCACGAATACCTCCTCGTATTCGCTACCATCTCACGAATACCTTCACGTATTCGCTACCATCTTATCTCATAAACAACTTTGTCTCACACCGAGACCCATCTCGTTACCATGACTCAACAGTTAGGCAACCACAACAATAACTATAACCAAGAACCTTCCCAATAACCATCCCAACTAATCATCCCAATAACCATCCCAACTAATCATGGCAGTTTAGCCAGGCGCTCGTGACCGTAAGCTCGGCTATCATGATAGTTTTAGACTCTGTAGAGTTTGCACCTCTTTACCCACAAGTTTGTAATTTCATCACCCGTCGGCGACTGCAGAACCTCCATTATACCAGTACACGACCATCGGTGTATGGTCAAGAGATCACAAAATAGCCTTTACAAAGGGGTTACTAGATGTATGGACTCACTAAGGTTTCACTGGCAGGCTAGAATCTCGAATTCTCCCGCCCACGGGCCCCCTCTTGTCCCATGCAGTTCCCAGGGCAGTCCTCACTCGACTCCCATTCCCCGCGCCTTCCACAGTCCATAACGCTCAAGCAACTTACCTAATTACTCAGCTAAGCCGCACCCATACCTGGCCTTGTTGTGGCACTGTTATCCTGGCATGTGCATGCATGCACCGGTCCTTAGATCTACGGCAAGTAAACCACCATCTCAAACTACCTCATTCACAAACCCAGTCTTGCCTAGATCACCCTCCGATCCATGTTCATTATCCTCATCAGTATTCTTATATCATTACGAGTGCAGTTAGCTAGACACATCTATCTCGCTTCCCAATCCCATGGACTCAGCGAAGCAAAAAAAATCATACCCGACTCATTAACTTCCCTGGCGACAAGGGTGGTTTAACCAAAGCTAGTAAACTCCTATAAAAAGAGTTTCCCATCATGTTTTGACTCAGTACACACACCTTTTCGCAAAACAAAACAGTTTTACCCAAAACATAGGATCAATATGGTCAAGGAGCACTTGCCTTTTTCTTGCGGTTCCGGCTGTTCTTGAATCCCAAAACCTTGTTGTTGCAGCTCGTCGTAGACAGCTCCCTGATCTTGTCCTGCTAGGTAGGATCACGTGCATACAAGATTCACAGCAATCAATATCATGCACAAACCTTAAACTAGATGCGATGATGCACATGCATGCTATCCTATGATTAGTTTTATTGGTTTGCACGTGTTCTTGCATGGCTTGCATGGACAGAGGTGTTCTCATCAAAGGTGGACGTGGCAACGATCTTGTCTTTAGATCAACCTGATCATCAAGTGATCTGTCCATGAGAAGGCTTCTGTTCGAAAGGAATCAAAGAACAGATGCAAAGAAAACACAACGATGTCGTAAGGTGGTATTGGAGACCTACCTTACGTTCTTCTCTGTCTCGAGGTCCTCCTCAGATCGTTGGGCTTTCCTCTGGCGATCTTCCTTGCTGCACTCCGGCGATGGTCTACTCGGCGGGTTGGGACTTAGGGCTCTAAGTCATCGGCTCAGGAGTTGGAAAAGAAGTTTGTGGTTTCGGCCAGGGGTTCTGGGTTCTATTAATAATCGGGAAGAGAAGAGTCCTAATTTGATTGTATCCCGAATATGAGTCCTGTTTGAATCTTACAACTTATCTTTAATTGATTTGGTGCGGTATCATAGTGGAATTTAGGTCGGTTTCTGTTCCGGTATTTCTACGCGTACAGATTCCAAAATCGCTTCAGAACCCGTCACCTTTGCGGCGATGAGCTCCGGAAGCTCCACGTGTCCACCGGGCCTGGTCTCTTCCTTTCCGCAGAGACGGGCTCCGGTTGTGCCGCGTGTCAAACGAGCATACTTCCCTCTTCCTCGGAGGTGAGCTCCGCGTGCGCCACGTATCCTGGCGGTGGGGACCTCCTCTCTTACTCGGAGGTGGCTCCGCACACGCCACGTGTCAGTGCCGGACCTTTCCTCTCTTCTTTCCTCAGAGACGAGCTCCGAGGTAGACACATGTCTAGCAGCGATGGACCTCCCGGAAATAAGCTCCGGTGGCGACACGTGTTCGATGGTACCGGACCTCTCGGCGGTGAGCTCCGAGATCGACACGTATCCGTGTGACCAGTCCTGTAATTTCCATGATGACTAGCTCCGGGGGCAACACGTGTCCCATAGGGTCGGACCTCTCCCCTTTTGCGGAGATGAGCCCCGAGCCTGCCACGTAGCCTACTTTAGTGGCGGACCTCTCCCCACTTCGCAGGGATGAACTCCGAACACGCCACATGGCCAGCGGGCCGCGGAAGTTGTCTTCGTCGCTCTCTAAGAGCTGGATTTGGCTCTTATTGGCTATCCCTTTGATATTTTCCTCTGTTCCTACTTTTCTTAAAATATTTTCTCTTCATTAAACATGAACATATGCTGACACCAGAGATGAGGGTGTCACAAATCTACCCCCCTTAAATTGAATCTCGCCCTCGAGATTCGTTAGTAGAGAATAGATGGGGAAATTCTGCCTTGATATCCTCTTCACGCTCCCATGTGGCTTCAGTTTCGGTGTGATGGCTCCATTGTACCTTGCACCATCGAATCACCTTGTTCCGGGTGACCCTTTCCTTTACGTCCAAGATTCGGACAGGGTGTTCCGCATAAGTCAGATCCTTTTGAAGTTCATGTTCTCCCATTGATACTTGCTCCTCTGGTGCTCTCAAGCATTTCTTGAGCTGAGATACATGAAACACGTCATGTACGTCGGAGAGGTGGGTTGGGAGCTCTAGTTGATAGGCTACTTCTCCTCGCTTGTCCAAAATCTTAAATGGTCCGATGTAACGAGGTGCTTGCTTGCCTTTGATGTTGAAACATCGTTGGCCTCGGATAGGCGATACCTTAAGGTATACAAAGTCTCCTACTTCGAAGGTCAACTTCCTTCGCCTATTGTTCGCATAGGCTTTCTGTCATGACTGAGCAGCCTTTAAGTTCTCCCGTACCGTTTGGACTTGCTTTTCAGCTTCTTGTAGCACTTCGGGTCCAAACACCTGGTTCTCTCTGGTCTCGTTCCAAAACAGCGGCGTTCTACACCGTCTACCATATAATGCTTCGAAAGGCGACATCTTCAAGCTAGCTTGATAGCTGTTGTTATAGGAGAATTCGGCATACGGTAAACTCCTATCCCAACTACGCCCATGTTTCAAGGCGCAAGCTCTCAACATGTCTTCCAAAATTTGGTTTGTCCTTTCGGTTTGTCTATCAGTTTGTGGGTGATAGGCGGAGCTAAAATCCAGTCGTGTACCCATAGCTTTCTGCAGCTTCCTCCAAAATCTAGAGGTAAACTGGGAACCTTGATCTGAGACTATCCTCCTCAGGACTCCATGATGGCACACAATCTGCTCCATGTAAAACTCGGCTAATTATGCAACGTTGTACTTGGCCCTTACAGGGAGAAAATGGGCTGTTTTCGTCAATCAGTCCATGATAACCCAGATGGAGTCATAACCCGACTGAGTACGTGGCAATCCGACGATGAAATCCATACTGATGTCCTCCCACTTCCACTCGGGTACCTTCAAGGGTTGCAACAATCCAGCGGTTCTTTGATGTTCGGCCTTCACCCATTGGCATGTGTCGCATAGGGCAACGTATTCAGCTATGTCCCTTTTCATACCATCCCACCAATAATAAGTCTTCAAGTCCTTGTACATTTTGGTACTTCCGGGATGTATGGAATAGGGTGAATCATGTGCCTCTTTTAATATCATGTCGCGGATGTGCTTCACGTTAGGCACATAAATCCTTTTTCCTAGCCAAAGCGTACCCTTCTCATCTTCTTTGAAATCCTTCTCTATTCCTTGTCGGATCCTTTCCTTGATTTCCTTGATCACCTCATCCGTTGCTTGGCCACCTATTATCTCTTGCTCCAATGAATAGTGGAGCTCCATCACTTCCATCTTGTTCAAGAATCCGAGGTGCAACCGTTCTAACTCCTTACGTAGTTCAGGTGGTAGCTCCCGAACCCTGAGTTGGTGACATGCTCCCTTCCGGCTCAATGCATCAGCTACTACATTGGCCATTCCAGGGTGGTAGTTGATTCCATCATCGTAATCCTTGATGAGTTCCAACCATCGATGTTGCCTCAAATTCAAGTCTATTTGCATGAATATGTACTTGAGGCTTTTATGATCCGTATAGATCTCACATCGATGACCAAGGATATAATGTCTCCAAATCTTCAATGCATGTACTACTGCTGCTAGCTCCATGTCATGTGTAGGATAATTAAGCTCGTGCTTCTTTAATTGTCGCGAGGCATAGTCTACCACTTGTCCTTCTTGCATGAGCACACATCCGAGCCCTTGTCTGGATGCGTCACAATATATGTCGAAGCTCTTGCTCACGTCCGGCAATACCAAAACCGGCGCTGTGGTTAGCCTTTTCTTGAGCTCCTCAAAACTTTCTTGGCATGCTGGTGTCCATTGGAAGGCTTTTCCCTTCGTTAGCAACTCCGTCATAGGCTTTGCTATCTTAGAGAAGTCCTTGATGAACCTTCGGTAGTATCCAACCATCCCAAGAAAACTCCGAATATCCCTCACGTTTTGCGGTTGGTTCCACTTCAGAACATCTCCCACTTTTCTGAGATCAACCGATACTCCTTCCTTGGAGATAATGTGGCCTAGGAACGATATCTCCTTTAGCCAAAATTGACACTTGTTAAGCTTGGCATACAATTGATGCTCGCGCATTTTCTGCAAGGTCAATCTCAAATGTTCTTCATGCTCCTCCTCACTTTTTGAATACACCATAATGTCGTCGATGAAAACGATGACGAACTTATCCAAGTACTCCATGAAAACCTTGTTCATAAGGTACATGAAGTATGCGGGTGCATTTGTTAACCCAAAAAGACATGACGGTGTATTCACATGAACCATACCGTGTTCAAAAGGCAGACTTGGGTATATCGGAGGGCTTAATTTTCAGCTGGAAGTATCCCGACCGAAGATCAATCTTGGAGAACACTCGGACTCCTTTCATTTGGTCGAATAGGTCGTCTATATGGGGCAGAGGGTATTTTTTCTTGATTTTCACCTCGTTGAGAGACCTATAGTCCACGCGCATCCTTTGGGTCCCATCCTTCTTGTCTACTAATAGCACGGGGGCTCCCCATGGTGACGAGCTTGGACGTATAAAACCCTTCTCTAACTGCTCCTGAATTTGCTTCTTGAGTTCCACTAGTTCATTGGTGGCCATCCTATAGGGTCTCTTTGCTATGGGTGCAGTTCCGGGTACCAAATCAATGGCAAACTCAATGTCCCGGTCAGGTGGAATACCCGGAAGCTCTTCCAGAAACACGTCCGAGAATTTCTGATCCACTGGAATGCTGTCCAACGTTGCTCCTTCGACGTGGTTCAAACATGCCTTATTGGTTGTTTGTTGGGCTGACTTAAACTCGATACGAATACCGTGCTCATTTGTCAACTGCACGCTCCTCTCAGCACACTGGATTACTCTGTTGTGCTTGCTTAACCAATCCATCCCGAGTATTATGTCAAGCCCTTGGGAATCCAAGACAATGAGGTTGACAAAGAAGTTTACTCCCCTTATTTTAAGGCTTACTTCTGGACGTACTATATCAGTCCTCATCTCTCCACCGGGAGAATTAACTAACATAGCACATTTTCAGTGTGATATGGGTAGATTATGCTTGGCAACATACTCAGATGATATGAAGGAATGTGATGCTCCAGAATCAAATAAAATGGTGGCTGGGTTGGAATTGGCAAGGAACATACCAATTACAACGTCCTCAGCCTGTTGTGCTTCCTCAGCAGAGACATGGTTCACGTTGTCGCGAGCATAGTTCTGCTGTCCATGGTTTCCTTGATTATCCCCTCCGTTCGGCCATGGGTTCTGCTTGAGCATGTTGCTTTGCTGTCCAGGACCTCTCCTCGGGCACTGGTTCGCGAAGTGTCCTGTTTCCCCGCATGCAAAGCATGCCCTGTTGCCCACGGCAGAAGGTACGTTGGGGCGGGGGTTTTGAACAGGAGCGCCCATGTTGGGTCGGGGCACATGAGGCAAAGGCACACGAGGTGCTTGTGCAACAGGTCGTTGCTGTGGTGGCTGACTAGGGCGGTATGCAGGAGCGGTCGATTCATACTGCGGTGCTAATGGGGGCATGTACCGAGGTCGTACGTTGCTCCCTTGGGGCTGGTATGGCATCTTCCTCTTGCACTCTCGCTCGATCTCTCGGATCTTGCTTTCAACCACTATGGCCTTATCAACCAGCTTCTGGAAGCTCGCTTAGTCATTGTTGAGGAGCTGAACCTGGATCTCATTGTTCAACCCTCTTATGAACAGGTACTGCTTCCTCTGGTCCGAGTTGACATCTTCGGGGGCGTACCAGGACAGTTGCGTGAACTTGTTGAGATACTCATTCACGCTTCTCTGTCCTTGGCGAAGACCTTCGAACTCCTGTCTCTTGAGCATCATTACACCAGCAGGAATGTAAGGGGAGTGGAAACTCTCCTTGAACTCAGTCCAAGTGATCGTCTCCGGGTCGACATGAGTGTTGCATAGGGCATCCCACCAGTCAGCAGCAGCTCCCATGAGTTGGTGCGACGCGAAAAGAACCTTCTCTCGATCATTGCACTGCACTATGGCAAGCTTCTTCTCCATGGATTTCATCCAGTCGTCGGCCTCCATGGGGTCGTTAGCTTTGAGCAAAGGTGGATGGTCGAGTCCTCATGAACTCTCCCAGTCTGTTATGAGCCGGCGGTGGTGGCGGTGGTGGTGGCGGTGGTGCCAGAACGGGGTTGTTGTTGATGGCCTGCAACTGACCCAAAGTTTGGATCATGGTTTGCATAAGTTGATTCTGCATGGCCATCAACCGTTCCAGGTTGTTCTCACCAGCTCCGGGGTTAACAGGAATTTCATCGTGGCCATCCTCTTTGTAAAAGCCCAAGAAAAGGGACTTGCAAAAACTTTTATGCACCTCACAACACAACAGTTTTGTTGTGTGTAGTTTGTGACATATTGTGAAGAGCAAGTGGCCTCTATCAAAGGAGTGATTAGAAGGGAAAGCCTTCACTTTCACAATGTATGGTTTCTACACTTAAACATGAGAGGTTGAGCTCACCCCTAGAATTTAAAAAGTCTTGGGAAGGTTCAGTCCAAAGCTCATGCAAATTCAACACTTTTTGAGGCACTTTTGAGTTATTTCAAAAAGAGGCCAATTTGAGTGTAAATTCAAATTGCAGCAACTTTCATCATCCAAATTCAAAAGTTAGCTCCATATCTACACTCAGCACATTTTTCTGAGTAAACCCACCAATTTCCAGCCCCATTGGAGCTCATCTTGTCAAGAGTTAAATTTGCTAGAATTCAAAACTGAGTTTGAATTTCAGTTTGAATATGAAGCAAACTTGACCAAACAAAGTTTGAATTTGAGAATCCAAATTCAAACAAAGACTTGGGAGCTAAGTCTCACATTAAATTGTGAGTAGCTGGTGGGATAATTAACAAAAACAGAAAAGAAATATTAGGGGAAAAGGAGAAAGGGGGAGGCCCACAGGTCAGTGGCACACTGGAGGGGCAGTCGGTTGCTGCAGCCGACCCCGACTTCGCGCGCGAGACAGTGAACGGCGGCGAGCCACCGAGGCAGCGATCGGCCACCTCACAGTGCCAAACCGCGGCTTAAAGGCCAGCGCACAGCCCACGCCGCCTTCCTCCTGCTTTCCAAACGAGAACCCCTCCTACCGAGTTCCTTCCTCGTTTCCGCGCGAGCACAGAAACGCCGCCCTTTCTGATCGCCGGCGTCCGGCCAGCACAGGCGCGCTCGTGCCCGACGAGCCATACAAGAAAGGACCGCCTTAAGGTGCTGACTCTTCTAGTCCCTACCGTTCTTCATTTCATGGGCTGTCGAGGGAGTATTTCGCCGGGAAAGCTTCGGGTGTCTTGAGACCGAGCTCCCACAAAATCCCAAAATTCGTGGGGGTTAGCTCATCACTGGGCAAACCGAGTCATGCACACGCTCTATACACGGCCACGACCACCTAGGATCAAAAACCAGTAAAAACCGTGGGCTAGGTTGACGGTTCTTTGAAGTTTTCTGAAGCACAGCCGATATCCGGCCTAGGTCGCCGGTGAGGTCATAGTTACCGCCGTTTTCACGAGGATCGGTGTCCATGTCCGTGACCAGCAGGTGTCAGCGGAGCTCCCCGAGCAAACCGCATCGAAAAAGGTGCGTGGGATGCCGAGTTAGACGTCGCCGGTGAGCTCCCGGCCGCTGTTGCCGTTGGGAGCACTGTTCCGGTGGTTGTCAAGTTCTGGGGAGTGCACCACCGTGTTCCTCAGGCCGAGATAGGCACTGGCGGCGAGATTCAGCAAGCTCCGAGGACCGGAACCCGTCTCCGGCGAGAGCTCCGGCGAGCTTGGCGGCGGGGTCGCGCGGGTGGCCGGAGGAGGACGAAGGGGTAGGCCCCACGCGTCAGCGGCTGGAAATAAAGGGGTGGGATTCTCTGTGGTCCGGGATCCAGTGCGGCCGCGCGGGAAGGAGTCTGTGGCCCCGTGTGGCTCGGATCCAGCGGTCGACACGTGTACGTGGACCCACCCGCAGGGTTTAAACATTTTGGAATTTCCAGTTTTAGTGTAAACTTTAGAACCCCATAACTTTTGCTAGGAAGCTCCAAATTTAGTGATTCAAATTGGGTTGGATTCATCTTGCCTAGCTCTGTCCAGATATATAACCCAATTTGTATGAAACCCATTAATTAATTCTGGAAAATTCTTTAAAGCTTTTCAGCAAAAGAATTTTAGAGGGAGTTTGGTTCATCCAAAAATCCCCAAATTTTGCCAGAATGTTCTTTAGGACATTAGTAAACCCCTGTAAAAGTCTCAGACCATTTGGAGTTGATTTTGTCAGAGCAATTTAAATTGGAAGGTGCTGTGTTCATTTGAATGCAGAAACATTTTCAGAGAATTTCCAAAACTTGGAAATTCAATTCTGGGCAAACCTTGACTCCAAAAATGCTAGGAAAATTCATGCAAACTCTATGAGCTATAATAGAAATTGTAGTTCATTAAGTTGAGCATGAACAGGGGTATTACCTCAGAATTAATTCTTCCTTGCTGATTTGCCAAGAGAATTATTCTGAGCAAACCACTCCATGAAAAGTGCTAGTGTTTGGTCCAGAGAGTTTTCTTGTGACAAGGAACTCACACAAAAATTCTCAGCTCCATTGGAGCTCTAGATCACCCCTGTCCTGTTTACCCACTTAAGGAATTAAGATGGAAAAGGGAGAAAACCACTTAGCACTTAACCATGGGACTAAGCCCAAGCCAAACCACCAACACCAGTTCATATTTAAATTCTTAAACAAAGTTCCAGGTGTGAGAGGCTGGTTATTAGCACTAATAGTAGAAGTCTTACTCTAAACCTCACATTTGCATCTAAATTAACATGTAGTATTTCATTAACGTGTAGCCGTTGAGGAAGAGACTCCGGAGGTGCTGGACTTCCTCCTTCCGGACGAAGAACTAACTCCTGACCAGCAGCAACAAGGCAAGCCCCGGTTTGCATTAACCATTTTTAAAAGTTTTACTTTGTTTACATGTGTCATATGAAGTATGTATGTGCATTAGGTATAGGATGAATGAAACCCCACTTGCATAACCAAAGGTTCCTAAAAGAGTGAGGGTAGTGTCAAGGACCTCGAGTAGAAAGGCTATGCTTAATGAGTCATAGGACTTCGGTACAAGTCGAGTAGTTGGAATCTACTCGCGAGATAGGCTGGGAACACACGGGTTCGGTTGAGTGATGTGAGATCACTTTAGTAATAAAAATGAGACTAGGCAGGGGCTAGGGCGCAGCAAGAGAGAGTCTTGTGTGCGCAGCCCTGCCCGTGTCGATTGAGGACCGATCCGTGTGCGGCCCTGCTGAACAAGTATTGAACGTACCGAAGGCATATCGGATATATGGGCCCCGATAAACCGATGTAGCCTAAACCTCCGGGCGTCGAGGCATAGCACACCGATTTATAGGTGTAGGTTGAGGGCAGCAAGGTGGAAATCTGCCAACGGGCATAGAGAGATGCTCCGTGTGGGGAACCTCCTGCTCGTTTCGGTGCGACCGGTTCGACGTTTGGGCTGTTGGGTGAAAGGTTGTCCCGTACGACATCGAGTGAGCGTGCTGTGCAGCTCCACGGGTGGGCGTACGTGACGTGCTCTTTGGGTTTTCCCTGCAGGTGTATATCGAGTCGATTCGCCGTCCCTCGCGGTGACGAGTACTGCTTGTTCACTGCGTCGTAACGTAGACTAATGGATGAAATATGTTGATTCAATGATGCTGATTGATATAATTGTATTGCTACATGTGTGCCACCAAATACTGCTTACTAAATTTCAGATTTCATGAACTGTTAACTTGTTGCTAAAAGATGAACTAAGGATGAACTTGTAGGCGTGTCCTTTTGCTGAAATGTTACTATCCTATGTCCATTGTACTCCTCATGTAGAGTTTCATGCTTAGGTGAGTCGGTTAAGCCTTGCTGAGCCTTCGTGCTCACGGTTGCTGCTTAAGTGTTTTTCAGGTGAGGAGCCACCCACGGACTCGGAGTACGAGTCCACCGGCGAGGGTTACCCTCCGTCGGGGACCACGGCTGAGTGGGAGCCGTACACGCCGCGCTGAGCTGAGACGTGCAGCTAGTGTGGGTTGCCCTAGGGCTGGGCAACCGACTTTTGCTAAATAGGCGGGCGTGAGTTGTATAGTGTAGTCTTCCGCTGTGTAATAGAACAATAGTGTAACTGAAGTTTGTACCTGTTTGTACAGTTTCAGCTGTTTTTCCCATGTAATATATTGCGTTCTTATGACGTGTGCTGTCGGGTGTCGCATCGCGCGGCACCACCCTCTGCGATCCTGGATGAGCGGATTCCGGTCCGCCACAGCCTGGTATCAGAGCTGCAGTGGGGATAGCACAGTACTAAAGGACTGCATTATGGGAAAAAAATTTAGGTGTACGGTGAGGAATCGGTAGTTGCCCAAGTAAGGACTATATTAGACTAGTTACTTAAAGTGGCAAAGACTAACTTATATGTTATAATTCTGAATTTCAATTATGTAACGACGCACCTACGCTCTGGTAAGTATGGTAAGGAACGCCACCGAAAGCGGTTCAATTTCGGTTAGCTCTCCCTGACGAGGAACATGGTTCAGGGATTGATCTCACAGCTTGGTGTGAGATGTCAATATGAATCTTTTGGACTCTTCATGTCCCTGAGTTCATATGAAACGCTGATCCCTAGCGTGCATTAGGCAAGTAAGCGGAGACCCCATCGCGTGGTCAGTAACGCGAAAGTGTGTTCGTCTGGAAATAGCCCAGGAGGACATAAGCAGCGCTTGCCATCGGCGTGCCCTGCAGGGCAGTAGGTGGTATCTGTTGGGTTGATAACATTCCCAACCGTGACGACCCGTTCATGGCATACTCGGGTTCCCCGTCGTGTGGTGTTGAAACACGATCACGTGCCTTGAGACGTGACTTAGCTCAAGGACGGCCGTATGACAATGATACGGGCGTTTGTATTTACTTTCAAATATGGAACTGCCTGAAATGAATAACCATTGAGTGCACCATTATTGTGTGGTTTTCTGCAGGTACTAACCACGTATGTATCCGTGTAGAAAACGTGTGCGAGAGACCGTTTAGTGCCACACTTGAGACGTATATACCGGTATGATCCGGATAGGATTTTCTTTTGTGAGGAACGTAGTACCGAGATATGGTAGGCATATGCATGAGAATAATGATAACAAAGAATTAAAACCTATAGGTTCAACATTTAGGACCCTGGTTGGGTATAAGAATGGGATAGTGGAGCAGTATAGCCAAAAGAGACTGAAAAACAGAGTGCTCTGTTTTGGGCAGCATGTTTGCTGATCTTCAACAGGGCATAACTCACAGGTCTTTTAGCCCAGGGAGGTGTGCTATATAGTTCTGGAAAGGTATTCAAGTACTCTACAACTTTGTTGTAGACTTCCAGAGCTGAAACTCGCCTTAAGATGGCTGAAATCCCAGAGGAATGTAAACTGTCCAGAATCAGGGCAGAGTAAAACACCCTCTGAACTGATCTGTTTTTCAAATATAACTCCCAGTAGAAAAATCTAAAATTGTCATATAATCCATCCTTAGAAAGAGTAGAAGATGTTTGACATCTTTGCAATTCAAAGTTTCTGAAGTTTCAGCACAGAATTTAGTGGAAATCAGGATTGGAAACAGCCACTTCCAAGGGAGGTGCTGTTAAAATTCTTCCAGAAATTCTGCTAACTTTGAAGTAACATAACTTTTTAATCCAAGCTGATCTGGGGGCAAATGAGTACTCGTTGGAAAGATACTGAAGTTAACTTGAACTTTGGTATTCAACTTGAGTCATGAAAATGCCCAGAACCAGATCAAAAACTTGGAATAGGTAGCAACTGGTCATTCTGACAGAAGAATGACAGTTGAACTCATTGAAAAGGGTGTTGTACCCTAAGGGTGTTATACGTGATGACAACGCAATAATAATGTCTCGTAGAGACCAAACCCAGTTATGGTGAGCTTCCAAAGAGGGGGTTCATCAAGTTGGATTAAACTAACTTGTGTTTGGTCTGGTAATGGTGTAGCTTGTGCAAAGTTATTACATTATCTGCTTACGAGATATTTCGCGTGTTTTGTTGTCATAATGTTTTTCCGCCCAGTTCTATTGGACTGCATGCCAAATGTTGCGGGACTGATGTTTAATGTCGTATGGTTGCAGATGGTTCGTACTAGGACCACGCACGAGGTTGGTGGCTCTAGCCAAGGTGGAGGCGATGACTCCCAGCCACCGGCCTACGACAGCACCCCGCAGCAGCAGCCACCACCGCCGCCTCCGCTTACTCTAGCGGATGTGATAGCGGCATTGGTGGGAGGTCGTGAGGAGCAGACCGACCTGCTCCGCACGATCGTGCAGAATACGTCCCAGGCGGGAGGACGCCAAGAGCGAGGGCCTCGTGAGCCCCGCGAAGTGTCGTACTCGGATTTCATGAGTACGCACCCTCCAGTGTTCACCGAAGCTGAAGAACCACTGGAGGCGGACAACTGGCTGCGGACTATCGAGTCCAAGTTCGGGCTGCTCCAGTGTACGGAGCGGCAGAAGACGCTGTTCGCAGCACAGCAGCTCCACGGTGCCGCTGGTGCGTGGTGGGCGAATTATGTCGCCTCACGTCCGGCTGGCCATGCCGTGGAATGGCAAGAGTTCCGGGAGGCGTTCCGCGCCTATCACATTCCTCCCGGGATCATGAAGAGAAAGTTCCAAGAATTTTTGGAACTGAAGCAGGGCGGGAGGAGTGCCCACGACTACTCCCGTGCCTTCAACCATCTGGCGCAGTATGCGTCAGACTACATCTCCACGGAGGAGAAGAAGAGGGAGCACTTCTATCGGGGGTTACATCCCGAAATGAAGACCCACCTCGTACAATGGAACCGCGGCACATTCAACGATCTAGTCAATGCCGCCATCATGCAAGAGGACGCTCAGCGGGAGTTAGCAGCTGAGCAGAGGAAGCGTAGCGCTCCACCTAGCAGCGGTGGGAGTGGCGCTCCCCAGAAGTACCGTATGGTGTATCGGACACCATCCGGGCAGCAGTGGCAACCACCGGCGCGACCGCAACGGTTCGGGGGACGTCCCTTTCAGGCACCTCCGTTCCGTCCGCCGATGCCACCACCAAGACAGCAGCAGCAGCAGACGGTACCCCGGGCGTTTCCACCGCCACAACGCGCCCCGGGTTTCCGCCCGCCGATTAGCGGGGGACCACCCCGTTTCACCTGCTTCATGTGTGGCCAGGCGGGCCACTTTGCGAAGGACTGTCCCCAGGGGCAGCAGAGCAGCGGGCAAGCCCAGTTTCAGGGCGGTGCTCGAGGCCGACCTCCGGCGAAGAAGGTTGGTCAGCGGACTGGAGGCGTCCGCAACCTCGACAGTGAGGACGCCCCAGAGGGAGACAACGTGCTGGCGGGTACGTTTACTCTCAACCATCAAGCCATAGTCATATTATTTGATTCGGGTGCAACCCACAGCTTTATAAGTGCATCCTATGTGGCTAAACATCAATTGCAAGTCTTCCCAACCGACTGCACTTATATGATCTGCTCACCGGGAGGGAAGATTTCAACTAATATGATGGTTCCAAAGGCACCTCTGTGCTTAGGTGGGAAACTATATCCCACCACCTTGATAATCCTTATGGGACAGAAGATTGATGCAATCTTAGGGATGTCATGGCTGCAATACCATGGCGCTGTCCTAGAGACTCGGACACGGACGGTCCACTTAAATTCTCCATTCCACCGTCCGCATTCCATGATGTTAGACACGCCAGTCCGGGAAGTTTTAGCAATTAATAATGCTGAAGTTCTCAAGTTAGAAGACATCCCCGTAGTCCGGGAGTATCCCGACGTGTTCCCGGATGATCTTCCGGGCATGCCACCTGAGCGGGATGTCGAGTTCAAGATTGAACTTGCACCCGGGACTACGCCCATATCACGGAGACCATACAAGATGGCTCCAAATGAGCTGGCGGAACTGAAAGAACAGCTCAATGATCTGTTGAGCAAGGGTTTCATTAGGCCGAGTTCCTCGCCTTGGGGATGCTCGGCGCTATTCGTGAAGAAAAAGGATGAGACCCTGAGGCTGTGTGTGGATTACCGGCCGCTCAACGCCGTCACCATCAAGAATAAGTACCCACTGCCCCGTATTGACATCTTGTTTGATCAACTTGTGGGGGCAAGTGTATTCTCAAAGATGGACCTTCGCTCTGGATATCACCAAATCAAGATCCGGGCGGAGGATATCCCGAAGACGGCGTTCTCGACGAGATACGGCTTATACGAATATCTCGTCATGTCCTTTGGTCTCACAAATGCTCCAGCCCATTTCATGTATCTCATGAACTCGGTGTTCATGCCGGAGCTGGACAAGTTCGTGGTAGTGTTCATCGACGACATCTTGGTTTACTCCAAGACTGAAGCTGAACATGCCGAACACTTGCGGATCGTTCTTCAACGATTGCGAGACCACAAACTCTATGCTAAGTTCAGCAAATGCGAATTTTGGATCAGCCAAGTGCCATTCTTGGGACATATCATCTCAGCTGAAGGCATTGCGGTTGACCCAAGTAAAATCGAGCAAGTGTTGAAATGGAAAGCTCCCACTTCAGTTCATGAAGTCAGAAGCTTCCTCGGGTTAGCGGGATACTACCGGAGATTCATTCCAAGTTTCTCCAAGCTCGCTAAGCCGATGACAGAGTTGCTGAAGAAAGGGACAAAATATGTTTGGAACACGGCGTGTGAAGGAGCGTTCCGAACACTGGTGAAGCATCTCACAACAGCCCCGGTATTAGCTCAGCCGGATACAACAAAGCCCTTCGACGTGTATTGTGACGCGTCCGGTATTGGGCTTGGCTGCGTGTTGATGCAGGAAGGACGTGTGATCGCTTATGGCTCACGCCAACTTCGGAACCATGAGCAGCACTACCCGACTCACGATCTTGAACTTGCTGCCGTGGTGTTGGCGCTGAAAATGTGGAGGCACTATCTCCTGGGGAACTTGGTGCATCTTTACACCGACCACAAGAGCTTGAAATACATTTTCACCCAGAAGGAGCTGAACATGAGGCAGAGGAGGTGGTTAGAACTGATCAAAGATTATGAGATTGAGATCCATTACCACCCCGGCAAGGCGAATGTGGTTGCCGACGCGCTGAGTCGGAAATCACATGTCCATCACCTCACCATTACACCGGTGGAGGAGGAAGAGCCAAGTTTATACTTGGTTCCTTATGGATCACTGTACAACCTTGCCCTCATCCCTACTATTAGGGAGGACATCATTGCAGCTCAGAAAACAGATAAAGGCATGGCACATCTCCGGAGACGAATTGACGATGGGGAGATCAAATGTTTCCGGAAGGATGATGAGGGGACGCTGTGGTTCAATGACCGCATAGTCGTACCCCGAGATATGAAGTTGAGGAAAAAGATCCTCGATGAAGCTCACTTGTCCAAATACTCCATTCATCCGGGCAGCAACAAAATGTACCAAGATTTGAAAAAGAAATTTTGGTGGACGCGGATGAAGCGGGAGGTAGCTAAGTACGTATCCGAGTGCGATACGTGTAGACGAGTGAAAGCTGATCACATGAAGAAATCAGGGCTGTTGCAACCCCTGAAGATCCCGGCATGGAAATGGGAAGATGTGAGCATGGATTTCATTGTGGGATTACCCCTAACAGCCAACAAGCATGATTCCATATGGGTAATCGTTGATCGGTTAACCAAGACGGCTCACTTCATTCCGGTGAATACACGTTACAATGCCGGCAAATATGCGGAGCTATACATAGCAAAGATTCTATGCCTATACGGGATACCCAAGACCATTGTCTCAGATCGAGGTGCATTATTTGTATCTCGCTTTTGGGAGCAGCTACACGCTGCATTGGGTACTAAGTTGATCAGGAGCTCCGCCTATCACCCTCAGACGGATGGTCAGACAGAAAGGGTGAATCAAGTCCTGGAAGACATGTTGAGAGCATGTGCCATCCACCATGGTAGGAATTGGGATGATCACCTACCATTGGCGGAATTCTCGTACAACAACGGTTATCAGGCGAGTATCAAAATGGCACCCTATGAAGCTCTCTACGGTCGTAAATGCCGCACCCCATTAAATTGGTGCGAGTCCGGTGAAAGGGTCACATTCGGAGTTGATGTGGTGAACGACGCCGAAGAGCGCGTTCGGACAATTCAAGCCAATTTGAAGGCCGCTCAATCCCGACAAAAGAGCTACGCTGATAAGAGGCGTAGGCCGTTGCACTTTGACGTTGGGGAACACGTGTACCTCCGCGTGTCTCCAATGAAGGGCGTGCACCGATTCGGTGTGAAGGGGAAGCTCGCTCCCCGTTTCATTGGACCCTACGCTATCACCGAGAAGTGTGGACCAGCAGCGTATCGAGTGGAGCTACCGGCATCTCTGACTAGTGTCCATGATATTTTCCATGTTTCGCAACTGCGGAAATGCTTGAAGCATACAACTGCTGTTCCTACCGAAGACATCGGCGAGCTGAAGCCGGATCTAACATATAATGAATATCCGGTGGGAATTCTTGATGAGAAAGCCAGAACCACACGCAGCAAAACGTTGTGGTTCTACAAAATACTCTGGAGCAACCACACCGCCGAAGAAGCGACGTGGGAGAGCGAGGAGTTCCTTCGCTCAAATTACCCGGAGTTCATGACTTCTCAACACGGGTAAGTCCCTATTACATTGCTATCTCTTCTTTTATAATCTCGGGACGAGATTCTTTTAAGGGGGGAGGGATGTAAAAGCCCAAGAAAAGGGACTTGCAAAAACTTTTATGCACCTCACAACACAACAGTTTTGTTGTGTGTAGTTTGTGACATATTGTGAAGAGCAAGTGGCCTCTATCAAAGGAGTGATTAGAAGGGAAAGCCTTCACTTTCACAATGTATGGTTTCTACACTTAAACATGAGAGGTTGAGCTCACCCCTAGAATTTAAAAAGTCTTGGGAAGGTTCAGTCCAAAGCTCATGCAAATTCAACACTTTTTGAGGCACTTTTGAGTTATTTCAAAAAGAGGCCAATTTGAGTGTAAATTCAAATTGCAGCAACTTTCATCATCCAAATTCAAAAGTTAGCTCCATATCTACACTCAGCACATTTTTCTGAGTAAACCCACCAATTTCCAGCCCCATTGGAGCTCATCTTGTCAAGAGTTAAATTTGCTAGAATTCAAAACTGAGTTTGAATTTCAGTTTGAATATGAAGCAAACTTGACCAAACAAAGTTTGAATTTGAGAATCCAAATTCAAACAAAGACTTGGGAGCTAAGTCTCACATTAAATTGTGAGTAGCTGGTGGGATAATTAACAAAAACAGAAAAGAAATATTAGGGGAAAAGGAGAAAGGGGGAGGCCCACAGGTCAGTGGCACACTGGAGGGGCAGTCGGTTGCTGCAGCCGACACCGACTTCGCGCGCGAGACAGTGAACGGCGGCGAGCCACCGAGGCAGCGATCGGCCACCTCACAGTGCCAAACCGCGGCTTAAAGGCCAGCGCACAGCCCACGCCGCCTTCCTCCTGCTTTCCAAACGAGAACCCCTCCTACCGAGTTCCTTCCTCGTTTCCGCGCGAGCACAGAAACGCCGCCCTTTCTGATCGCCGGCGTCCGGCCAGCACAGGCGCGCTCGTGCCCGACGAGCCATACAAGAAAGGACCGCCTTAAGGTGCTGACTCTTCTAGTCCCTACCGTTCTTCATTTCATGGGCTGTCGAGGGAGTATTTCGCCGGGAAAGCTTCGGGTGTCTTGAGACCGAGCTCCCACAAAATCCCAAAATTCGTGGGGGTTAGCTCATCACTGGGCAAACCGAGTCATGCACACGCTCTATACACGGCCACGACCACCTAGGATCAAAAACCAGTAAAAACCGTGGGCTAGGTTGACGGTTCTTTGAAGTTTTCTGAAGCACAGCCGATATCCGGCCTAGGTCGCCGGTGAGGTCATAGTTACCGCCGTTTTCACGAGGATCGGTGTCCATGTCCGTGACCAGCAGGTGTCAGCGGAGCTCCCCGAGCAAACCGCATCGAAAAAGGTGCGTGGGATGCCGAGTTAGACGTCGCCGGTGAGCTCCCGGCCGCTGTTGCCGTTGGGAGCACTGTTCCGGTGGTTGTCAAGTTCTGGGGAGTGCACCACCGTGTTCCTCAGGCCGAGATAGGCACTGGCGGCGAGATTCAGCAAGCTCCGAGGACCGGAACCCGTCTCCGGCGAGAGCTCCGGCGAGCTTGGCGGCGGGGTCGCGCGGGTGGCCGGAGGAGGACGAAGGGGTAGGCCCCACGCGTCAGCGGCTGGAAATAAAGGGGTGGGATTCTCTGTGGTCCGGGATCCAGTGCGGCCGCGCGGGAAGGAGTCTGTGGCCCCGTGTGGCTCGGATCCAGCGGTCGACACGTGTACGTGGACCCACCCGCAGGGTTTAAACATTTTGGAATTTCCAGTTTTAGTGTAAACTTTAGAACCCCATAACTTTTGCTAGGAAGCTCCAAATTTAGTGATTCAAATTGGGTTGGATTCATCTTGCCTAGCTCTGTCCAGATATATAACCCAATTTGTATGAAACCCATTAATTAATTCTGGAAAATTCTTTAAAGCTTTTCAGCAAAAGAATTTTAGAGGGAGTTTGGTTCATCCAAAAATCCCCAAATTTTGCCAGAATGTTCTTTAGGACATTAGTAAACCCCTGTAAAAGTCTCAGACCATTTGGAGTTGATTTTGTCAGAGCAATTTAAATTGGAAGGTGCTGTGTTCATTTGAATGCAGAAACATTTTCAGAGAATTTCCAAAACTTGGAAATTCAATTCTGGGCAAACCTTGACTCCAAAAATGCTAGGAAAATTCATGCAAACTCTATGAGCTATAATAGAAATTGTAGTTCATTAAGTTGAGCATGAACAGGGGTATTACCTCAGAATTAATTCTTCCTTGCTGATTTGCCAAGAGAATTATTCTGAGCAAACCACTCCATGAAAAGTGCTAGTGTTTGGTCCAGAGAGTTTTCTTGTGACAAGGAACTCACACAAAAATTCTCAGCTCCATTGGAGCTCTAGATCACCCCTGTCCTGTTTACCCACTTAAGGAATTAAGATGGAAAAGGGAGAAAACCACTTAGCACTTAACCATGGGACTAAGCCCAAGCCAAACCACCAACACCAGTTCATATTTAAATTCTTAAACAAAGTTCCAGGTGTGAGAGGCTGGTTATTAGCACTAATAGTAGAAGTCTTACTCTAAACCTCACATTTGCATCTAAATTAACATGTAGTATTTCATTAACGTGTAGCCGTTGAGGAAGAGACTCCGGAGGTGCTGGACTTCCTCCTTCCGGACGAAGAACTAACTCCTGACCAGCAGCAACAAGGCAAGCCCCGGTTTGCATTAACCATTTTTAAAAGTTTTACTTTGTTTACATGTGTCATATGAAGTATGTATGTGCATTAGGTATAGGATGAATGAAACCCCACTTGCATAACCAAAGGTTCCTAAAAGAGTGAGGGTAGTGTCAAGGACCTCGAGTAGAAAGGCTATGCTTAATGAGTCATAGGACTTCGGTACAAGTCGAGTAGTTGGAATCTACTCGCGAGATAGGCTGGGAACACACGGGTTCGGTTGAGTGATGTGAGATCACTTTAGTAATAAAAATGAGACTAGGCAGGGGCTAGGGCGCAGCAAGAGAGAGTCTTGTGTGCGCAGCCCTGCCCGTGTCGATTGAGGACCGATCCGTGTGCGGCCCTGCTGAACAAGTATTGAACGTACCGAAGGCATATCGGATATATGGGCCCCGATAAACCGATGTAGCCTAAACCTCCGGGCGTCGAGGCATAGCACACCGATTTATAGGTGTAGGTTGAGGGCAGCAAGGTGGAAATCTGCCAACGGGCATAGAGAGATGCTCCGTGTGGGGAACCTCCTGCTCGTTTCGGTGCGACCGGTTCGACGTTTGGGCTGTTGGGTGAAAGGTTGTCCCGTACGACATCGAGTGAGCGTGCTGTGCAGCTCCACGGGTGGGCGTACGTGACGTGCTCTTTGGGTTTTCCCTGCAGGTGTATATCGAGTCGATTCGCCGTCCCTCGCGGTGACGAGTACTGCTTGTTCACTGCGTCGTAACGTAGACTAATGGATGAAATATGTTGATTCAATGATGCTGATTGATATAATTGTATTGCTACATGTGTGCCACCAAATACTGCTTACTAAATTTCAGATTTCATGAACTGTTAACTTGTTGCTAAAAGATGAACTAAGGATGAACTTGTAGGCGTGTCCTTTTGCTGAAATGTTACTATCCTATGTCCATTGTACTCCTCATGTAGAGTTTCATGCTTAGGTGAGTCGGTTAAGCCTTGCTGAGCCTTCGTGCTCACGGTTGCTGCTTAAGTGTTTTTCAGGTGAGGAGCCACCCACGGACTCGGAGTACGAGTCCACCGGCGAGGGTTACCCTCCGTCGGGGACCACGGCTGAGTGGGAGCCGTACACGCCGCGCTGAGCTGAGACGTGCAGCTAGTGTGGGTTGCCCTAGGGCTGGGCAACCGACTTTTGCTAAATAGGCGGGCGTGAGTTGTATAGTGTAGTCTTCCGCTGTGTAATAGAACAATAGTGTAACTGAAGTTTGTACCTGTTTGTACAGTTTCAGCTGTTTTTCCCATGTAATATATTGCGTTCTTATGACGTGTGCTGTCGGGTGTCGCATCGCGCGGCACCACCCTCTGCGATCCTGGATGAGCGGATTCCGGTCCGCCACACTCTTGGTTGCCACGGACGTTCCATCCTTGGCGGCCGGCGTTTCCTCTCACCATCTGTGAGAGAATACGAAATAGAATAGAGGTTAGAAGATTTGATGGATCCCCCTAACTATATGCATCAAGGTGGATTGGACTATATATTAGCCCTTATGAGGATGTGAACAAGTGCCGAGGCATCTCACACCTCCTTTCTACTTATGTGTGGGTATGGACAACGCTTGAGGCGTCCCACAACTCACACTCAACACACCATCACAACAATCATCACAAGGTCTCACACAACTCCTATTCAAGGCTTATTCAATGGGGGTCCTATATGGCTTAAGGTGATGCCAATCTGTGATCCAACTATAGTTTCTCCTAGGCTTGTATCCTATGTCAAGGTAGTTCCAATGCCAATATATGCATCCTAGGTTTGCATCCTATGGTCAGCGTGGCTCAGCTACCAATCTATGATCATTCTAGGTCGTGTGATCTACGATCAACCCATGGCAGGTTGATACCAATCTGTGCCTGATACCAACTTGTGACCTCTATCTAGTCTTGTGTCCTACCGTCAACCATGGTAGGTTGAAACTAATCTGGGGTTTCTATCTAGGCGTGTGACCTACTGTCAACCCGTGGCTCTGATACCAATCTGTGACGCTCTCAATTCTGTGGAAAACCACGGAACCGAGAACTGATGCATATGTGTGCCCAGGATGTTCATCACACATACACATATGTTCCACAAACTGAATTCAGAATATATATAACCACGAATAACAGAGTTTATTACAATGTCTCATGAGTCTTGGACTCATGCCCACAGTGGAAGTCTTAATCTAACAGTGGAAGTCTTATTTCTATGCAGCGGAAGTCTTCTAACTAGTGCGGAAGCAATCTAAGCAGTAGCAGCAGCTCCATCTCTGCTCCATTCCACAGGCAAGGTTGAGAACAGATTACACGCCTAAGGCTCCACTTGGTCTTCATAATAATCTTCCCCTGTAGCTGATGATGAAGTAATAATGCAAGTTTGAGTACAATGATGAACTCAGCAAGTGCGGGAACATATGATATGTAGCTCACAACAAGGTAGGTATAAAAGGCTCATTTGCAGAAAGCGAAGTTATTGATCAAAACCATGATAAAATAGCAACTTAACTTTAAGTGAACATAATCCCAACATGTATTAAAATACCAATCATACCTCCATTATGTTCATCACTTTCCATGTCCCAACCAGACATTAATCAATCTCATTCTTGCTCACGAATACCTTCTCATATTAGCTACCATCTCACGAATACCATCTCGTATTGGCTACCATTTCATCTCATAAACAATTCCGTCTCACATCGGGACCAATCTCGTTGCCATGACTCAACAGTAATGTAACCCAATCTTATTACCCGGACTCAACAGTCCCAAAAACCAAAACCAAACCATAACCAAAACCATCCAAAACCATCCCAAAATAACCATCCAACTAATCATGGAAGTTGGCTAGGCGCTCGTGACCGTAAGCTCGGCTATCATGAAAGTTTTAAGACTCTGCAGAGTTTGCACCTCTTTACCCACAAGTTTGTGATTTCGTCACCCGTCGGCGACTGCAGAACCTCCATTATACCAGTACACAACTGTCGGTGTATGGCCAAGAGATCACAAAATAGCCTTTACAAAGGGGCTACTAGATGTATGGACTCACTAAGGTTTCACCCGCAGGCTAGAATCTCCAATTCTCCCACCCACGGCCCCCTCTTGTGCCATGCAGTTCCCAGGGCAGTCCTCACTCGACTCCCATTCCCTGCGCCTTTCACGGTCCATAACAATCTAGCAACTTACCTAATTACTCAGCTAAGCCGCACCCATACTTGGCCTTGTGGTGGCACTGTTATCCTGGCATGTGCTCGCATGAACCGGTCCTTAGATCTACGGCAAGTAAACCACCATCTCATTCAACCTCGTTCACAAATCCAGGCTTGCCTTGATCTCCCTCCGATCCATGTTCATTAACAACATCAGTTTCTTATTATCATTACGAGTGCAGTTAGCTAGACATATCTATCTCGCTTCCCAATCCCATGGACTCAGCGAAGCATAAAATCAAAAACCATACCCGACTCATAAACTTCCCTGGCGACAAGGGTGGTTTAACTAAAACTAGTAAACTCCTATAAAAAGGGTTTCCCATCATGTTTGACTCAGCACACACACCTTTTCGCAAACGAAACAGTTTTTCCAAAACATAGGATCAATATGGTCAAGGGGCACTTGCCTTGTTCTGGCTGTTCCGGTTGCTCAAAATTTTGTTGTTGTAGTCCGTCGTAGGTAGTTCCCTGAGCTTGTATTACACAACAATCAATATCATGCACAAACCTTAACTAGATGCGATGATGCATATGCATGCTATCCTATGATCAGTTTCTATTAGATCAGTTTGTACGTGTTCTTGCATGGTTTGCATGGATTTACGATGAACAGAGGTGTGCGGATCAAATGTGGACATGGCGATGACCTTGACTCTAGATCAAACCGATCAACACGTGATCCGTCCACGAAAAAGCTTCTGTTTGAAAGGAATCAAAGAACAGATGCAAAGAAAACGCGATGATGTCGTAAGGTAGTATTGGAGACCTACCTTACGTTCTTCTTGGTCTTGGGGTCCTTCTCCTAGCAAGACAGATCGTTGGGGCTCTCTTCCGGCGATCTCCCGCGACTGAACTCCGGCGAAGGTTTTATTCGGCGAGTTGGGGCTTGGGCTCTAAGTCGTCGGCTCAGAAGTTAGAAAAGAAGTTTGTGGTTTCAGCCAAAGGTTCTGGGTTCTATTTATAATCGGGAACAAAGTGTTCTAGTCTGATTGGACTTCGAATAAGAGTCCCATTCAAACTGTTTTTAAAATCTTAACAACTTATATTTAGCTGATTTGGTGCATAACATTGTGGAATTCATGTCGGTTTCCTCTCGTACCAGTATACCCACGCGTACATAAGCAAAAACCACTCCAGAACTCGTTACCTCCGCGGTGATGAGCTCCAGAAGCTCCACGTGTCCATCGAGGGCCTGGTCTCCTCCTTTTCGCAGAGACGAGCTCCGGTTGTGCCGCGTGTCAAGCGGGCGAGACCTCCTTCTTCTTCAGAGGTGAGCTTCGCGTGCGCCACGTATTCTGGCGGTCGGGACCTCCTTTCTATTCGGAGGTGGCTCCGCGCACGCCACGTGTCAGTGTCGGACCTCCCCTCTCTTCGGAGGTGGCTCCGGGTGTGCCACATGTCCTAACAGCGCCAGACTTCCTTTCTTCTCAGAGATGAGCTCCGAGGTTGACACATGTCCATCAGTGACGGACCTCCCGGAAGTAAGCTCCGGAGGTGACACGTGTCCAATAGGACCGGACCCCTCGGAGGTGAGCTCCGAGATCGACACATACCCCACGCGACTGGTCCTCCATTTTCGGCGGTGAATAGCTCCCTAGGTGACACCTGTCCTGCGGGACTAGCCTCGCTTCTCCATGACACGACCCCAAAGGTCTTGTCGAGCCAGGATCACGCTGAAGGGTGCTGCGTTGCACAGCACCGGATAACACACATCAAAGGTACAAAGCGGAAGCGAAATTTTATTACATAAACAAGTTTATGAACATGTTTACATCAAAATAGTTCCAGTCTACACTTATGGGCGTAGACTACGCATCAAGTCCACGTTCAGCCCTTGAACGTGTCCTTGCTAGCACACACGCACACTAACTCTGGGGCGTGCACGACTCCCACTCGACGGGGTTCCCCTCCTGGGGTTCCGTCTCCTCTTCGGGAGTCCCTTCCTCATAGAACCCTGCAAAAGCTTCAAACACAAGCAGTGAGCACGAAGGCTCAGCAAGTCTGACCCGTCTCACCTAAACATGGAACTTCTACATGAGGGGTAATGGGATACATGAGGTAAAAATCATTTGCAAGGACTCGCCTAATTAGTAGAAACTTACTTTCAAGTTTTAGCAGCAGGTTGTGGAGAACCTTATGCTAAGGCACATGAGAGAGCCGCAATCAAACAAGAAACGCATTTCTCTCATGTACTTTGCCCAAAGTTAAAAGGAACTTTGGTTAGCTCTAAACTACAACCAACCATTAACAAGCAAAGTCCATCTTTCAATCAGCAACATTTTAACATGTAACTAGCCTGTTCTTTTTACGTCACGGTACAATGAACAAGTGGTACTCACTGACCGCGAGGGACGGCGATTATAATCGATTTACACCTGCAGGGTTACCCGAACAACCCGTCACGTACGCCCGTACTCGATGTTGCCTACAGCAACCAAACGGACGCCGTACGCGACTACCTTTCACCCGTTAGCCAAATGTTGAACCGGTCCAATCATCCCGAGCAAGAGGTCTCTGCACGCGCATCTCAGTGCCACCAGCCAATTTACACCTCGAGCTCTCAACCTACCCTCTGAACGACCAGCTATGCCTCAACACCCAGCTACCCGAGTTATATCAGTTTTCCGGTTCCCATATAGCCGGTAGGTCTTCGGTACTGTTCTAACTTGTTCAACAGGCCCGCACACGGCTCGGTCCTCAATCGACACAAGCGGAGCTATAGCACACAGGCCCCAAAGTTGTCACACCTGGTTTCTCCGAAGAACAACCGAGTGAATATCACATGTATGCCAGGATCATTTTCTCATACATGTGATGACAAATAGTGAAGCATCATTTATTACAAGCCAGGTGTCGAATATAATTAAGTCTTTCATAGCATATGTCTCGATAATAAGTTCATAACAAGTAAATAAAATAGCAGCGGAATATTATTCTCGTGGGCTCCGTCACAGGCGTTGCCCGGGGGACTCCATGAACCTATAAACCTTCTTCGGGTCCAAAGTCTTGATCATTAAACACCACATCATTCTCTTGACCTGAGCAGCAATATAAACCAACAAATATGCAAGGTTGAGTACCGATGGTACTCAGCAAATGTGGGAAAGTTATGTCATGCATGGCTAGAACAAGGAGAGGTTGAACTCATGGTTGAAGCACTATGCAATTAACACCTACCACCTTAGCTTATTAAGCACCTACATTACTACACAGGTGAAATGGTCCCAATCTCCCATCCCATCATCATAATAAATTAACCATAACATCATTTCCAATGTTAAGCTCCCCGCTTAACATCCACAACCCCCAAGGTCATCATCCTCTAATCATGAATAAGTCCAAGCCGCTCTTGACCGTGAGCACGGCTGTCATGACAGTTTTGACTCTGCAGAGTTTGCACCACTGTACACACATATAGTGATTTCATCCCCCGTCGCCGGGTGGACTAAAAGAACCTCCATTATGCCAGTGGCTACGAACCACATTCACACTTCCCAGGTGTGTAGCTAGGAGATCACTACGAAGCCTTTACAAAGGGATTCCCGACGAGCGTGGGACCACTGAGGTTTCACCCCTAACAGCATACAAGAGGCTCCAACCCCACTGCAGTGGTCCCCTCTTGAGCCTTGCGGTTCATATGGTAGTCCAGCTGACACCTATTCCCCGCACCATCCAACACACCCATACTACGCCGGGGATACACCTAATTAATTGGCCAAGCTGCCCCATCTCAGCATGTGGTTGGCACGGTAAAGCCAGGTTACTATCACACCCGGTTTTTCCGAAGAACAACCAAGTGAATATCACATGTATGCCAGGATCATTTTCTCATACATGTGATGACAAATAGTGAAGCATCATTTATTACAAGCCAGGTGTCGAATATAAATAAGTCTTACATAGCAAATGTCTCGATGGACAATAATAAGTTCATCACAAGTAAATAAACTAGCAGTGGAATATTATTCTTGAGGGCTCCGTCACAGGCGTTGCCCGATGGTCTCCATGAACCTAGAAACCTTCTTCGGGTCCAAAGTCTTGGTCATTATACACCACCTCATTATCTTGACCTGAGCAGCAATATAAACCAACAAAATATGCAAGGTTGAGTACCAATGGTACTCAGCAAGTGTGGGAAAATTATATCATGCATGGCTAGAACAAGGAGAGGTTGAACTCATGGTTAAAGCACTACGCAATTAATACCTATCACCTTAGCTTATTAAGCACCTACATTACTACACAGGTGAAATGGTCCCAATCTCCCATCCCATCATCATAATCCAATAACCATAACATCATTTCCAATGTTAAGCTCCCGACTTAACATTCACAACTTCCAAAACCATCAATCCTCTAATCATGAATAAGTCCAAGCCGCTCTTGACCGTGAGCACGGCTGTCATGACAGTTTTGACTCTGCAGAGTTTGCACCACTGTACCCACATGTAGTGATTTCATCCCCCGTTATCGGGTGGACTAAAAGAACCTCCATTATGCCAGTGGCCACGAACCACATTCACACTTCCCAGGTGTGTAGCCAGAAGATCACTACGAAGCCTTTACAAAGGGATTCCCGACGAGCATGGGCCCACTGAGGTTTCACCCCTAACAGCATACAAGAGGCTCCAACCCCACTGCAGTGGCCCCCTCTTGAGCCTTGCGGTTCATATGGTAGTCCAGCTGACACCTACTCCCCGCACCATCCAACACACCCATACTACGCCGGGGATACACCTAATTAATTGGCCAAGCTGCCCCATCTCAGCATGTGGTTGGCACTGTAAAGCCAGGTTACATGCTCCATGAACCGGTCTTTAGGATCCAGGCAAGTACTAAACACAAACCCAAGTCTCGTGCACCCAGCATACAACCAAAACATCCAACTTGCCTTGATCCCTACCTCTACATAACTCACAATATCTCATTCAAGAGTATGGTAAAATAAACTGATGATCTCATATCCCAAGTATCCCATTCTAAGCATGGCTAAGCATATGCATAATAATAAATGACATGATAAAATAAATCTCAACCCAAGCTACAAGGAAACAAGGTAATGCAATTCTAGGGAAACTTCCTAGCATGGGTTTCATATTTCAATTGACAATGCAAATAATTCTATCTACACATCCTAGCATAGGATCAAAGTGGTCAAGGACACTAGCCTCCTTCCTGCTGCTCTTGAAATGGGTAATCCTGATCTTGGAAAGGAATAACTTGCTCTTGAGCAGGTTCTACATCATACCATCACACATAGCAAAAGAAAAACAACAATCCATAAGACATAGTTCACACTTCCACTTCATACAAACCACACATTCACATTTATGAAAGTCATTCACAATTATATGTGTTGTGATTACTCTTTGTGTGTTGATTTGTGGCTTGCATGCACTTTTGATCATATGTATATGATTCCTACTTTTGTGTTCACATTTATACTTACATACTATATATATGAGTTTCCAATTTAAATAAATTCCTTATATTCAATTACTACACCTTTTAGCTACCTAGTATGCATGAAAGGCATTTTCCTTCTCCATATGTGTCTTCATAATTTCTACCAACCCTAAACTGGATTCTTAGGATTTTAGAAACTCCATTTATCATTTATTAGTTGCCATATTTTCAGATTTATTTCCTATGCCTAAGTGTGAACTTTATTATAAAAATAACAATACACATCATCTGAACAGAATAGGTTCTGATCCGAAATATTTGCTAATATATTTTTGACCTTTTCCTCTGATGTAAACTATTTTACAATTATTTTCCCTATTTTCTAGAACTATTCTTTACTTAAAAATGTGTCCCTAAATGTGAATAATAAATTAAACAGATTCACTTCAGCCCAAAATATGTTTTTACCTCACTCCAAAGTTTTCTAAATACTGAGAAAGTTTTTAATTAAATTTTAACAATATGTTTGTCCCACTTTTTAAATTTTAAACACTAGCCACATATTCAATTTCCCAAATTGAATATTAAACAGGGCTAAAAAGGTAAACTCACCCCACTACAGGGTCTATAATATTATTTTAAGAATTCTCAGGGGTCTAGCTACACATAACAGAGGAGTTTTTCCTAATTTTTATTAAGTCCAGGGGCTAAAACTGATTTTTAAATGAATTTACATGATTTTCTGAAGTTCCAGGGGCTAGATCAGAAGTTTCCGGGGCTAGCTCTTATTTCCCGAGAACCCCAGGGGGTAGCACGTAAGATTTCCAGTCTTTATAACGCGGGGCTGACTTGGACCGTCCGATTTTAAACCGACGGCTGAGATTATAACGTCGAACCAGTACGCGGGGATTTAAACCCTACCGTGCGATTTAAAATAAATGGCGCACAAGCGGCCACGTCGCTCTGATCGAGCACGGGCGGCGCTGCCGGCGGCGCACGGCGGCGGGAAGCGACGATCTCGCCGGAGACTTTCGGATCTTCGAGAATTATTCCTAGAACTGTGATCTTATGGCATAGATCGGTGGAGGAGAGGTCGGGGATCTCACCTCGGGGGTTTTCTTGAGCCCGGAGGTCCTGGAAGGTGATCGGCGACGAGGTCGGAGGTGAATTCACGGCGAGGCTCGTCGGCGCTGTGTTTACACCGCAAGTCACCGAGTTTTCTGCACCTGCAAGGTTCCCCGGAGGCGGTGGATCAAGACCAGCGAGTTAGATCAAAATTTCCGAGCTTAGATCGGCTAGAATTCGCCGGAGAAGGCTCGGGTTCTCACCGGAGGAAAAACAGCAGATCGCGTGGGAAAACAGAACGAGGCCGGGCTTTTTATAGACGGGGGAGGGCGGCGGGGTGGTTTAGATCGAGTTTGCGTCGCCCCCGAGCGAAATTCGGCTGGGATACGCGAGAATTCCCGATCGGTTTCGATTCGGGTGAGAGAGTCCGGCGCTGGCGCGAGGTAGACGATGAACTGGCGGGCCCCGCCTATCAGTGGGAGGAAGCGGCGCGCGCGGCTGCGGGCTGGCGCGGGCGCTGGTTGGGCCGGCTGGTGGGTTGCGGCCCACTGGCCGGTTTTTTTCTGTTTTCTTTTTTTCTTTTTCTATTTCTTTTCTGATTTGAGTTTAATTTGAATTCCAGTTTGAATTTGAATTTTTGCAAAACATGCAACACGTCCAAAAAATTTTAAATTCCCCTCTTAACATGATTTAGTGTCTTAACAAGATTTTTGGGGTGTTACAGTTACATGCTCCATGAACCGGTCCTTAGGATCCAGGCAAGTACTAAACGCAAACCCAAGTCTCATGCACCCAGCACCAACCAAAACAGCCAACTTGCCTTGATCCCTACGTCTACATAACTCATAATATCTCATTCAAGAGTAAGGTAAGCAAGTTGATGATATCATATCCCACTTATCCCATTCTAAGCATGGCTAAGCATAAGTAATATGAATGAATGACATAATAAAGCAAATCACAACCCAAGCTTCAAGGAAAACAAGGTAATGCAATTCTAGGGAAACTTCCTAGCATGGGTTTCATAATTCAATTGACAATGCAAATAATTCTATCTACACATCCTAGTATAGGAACAAAGTGGTCAAGGACACTTGCCTTCTTCTTGCTGCTCTGGGAATGGAAAGTCTTGGTCTTGGAAGGGAAGAACTTGCTCTGGGGCAGGTTCTATTCATGCCAACACACATAACAAAAGAAAACAACAATACATAAGACATAGTTCACACTTTCACTTCATACAACCACACATTCACATCTATGTAAGTCATTCACATTTCTAAGTGTTGTGGTTACTCTATGTGTGTTGATTTTTGGCTTACATGCACTTTTAAACATGTGCATATGATTTCTAACTTTTGGTATTCAGATTTATGTTTGCACACTATATATGAATTTCAAATTTGAACAAATTCCTTATATTCAATTGATACACATCTTAGCTACCAATTATGCATGAAAGGTATTTTCCTACTTCAAATGGGTTTTCAGATCCTCTACCAAATCCTAAACTGAAATCTTTAGATTTGGAAACTTCATTTATAATTTTTTAGTTATGCATACCTAGTTGCTATATTTTCAGATTTATTTCCTATGCCTAAATGTGAACTTTATTATGAAAATAGTAAGACACCTCATCTAAACAGAATAGGTTCTGATATAAAATATTAAATAATATATTTTTGAACTTCTCCTCTGATGTGAACTAATTTAAATCTAGTTTACCCATTTTAAAATTATTTATTAACCTAAAAATGTGTTCCTAGAACTAATAAACATGAACACAGCCAAACAGATTTCATTTCAACCTAAAATTTATTTCTAGTTCATTCTAAAGTTTTCCAAGTGTTAGTAGAGTTTAAACTTGAATTTACAATGTGTTTGTATTTCCTTTTAAATTTAAATCCTAGTCACACATTCAAATTTCTAAATTAAATATCATATAGGGTTAAAAAGTTAAGTTCACCCTACTACAGGGTCTAATTTATTATTTTAAGAATTTCCAGGGGCCTAACTATGCATAACAGAGGGGTTTTGCTAATTTTTATTAATTCCAGGGGCTAAAACTGATTTTTAATTGAATTTACATGAATTTCTAAAGTTCCCGAGGCTAGATCAGAAGTTTCTGGGGCTAGCTCGTATTTCCCGAGATCCCCAGGGGGTAGCGCGTAAGAATCCCGACCTTTATAACGCGGGGCTGACGTGGACCGTTCGATTTAAAACAGACGGCTCAGATTAGATCGCCGAACCTGTACGCGCGGGTTTTAATTCCACCGTGCGATTTAAAATAGACGGCGCACAAGCGGCCACGTCGCTCTGACCGAGCGCGGGTGGCGCTGCCCGGCGGCGCATGGCGCCGGGAGGCGGCGATCTCGCCGGAAAACTTCGGATCTTCGTCTATTCTTCCTAAAACTGGGATTTCATGGCATAGATCGGTAGAGGGGAGGTCGGGGATCTCACCTCGGGGTTTTTCTTGAGCTCGGAGGTCCTGGAAAGCGGTCGGCGACGAGGTCCGAGGTGAATTTACGGCGATGCTCGTCGGTGCTGTGTTTGAAGCGCAAACCCCTGAGTTTTCTGCACCTGCGTGATTCCCCTGAGGTGGTGGAACACGATCGGCGCGTTAGATCCGAGAACCGGAGCAAAGATCGAGAGAAAACGGTGATCGAAGCTTCGGTTCTCACCGGGAGGAAAAACAGCCGATCGCGGGTGAGAAAACGGGACGGTGCCGGTGTTTATATAGCCGGGGAAGGGCGGCGTTCGGTTGTGATCGAGTTTGAGTCGTCCAGAACCGAAATTCGGCTGGGATACGCGGGTATCCGGGGTGGTTTCGATTCGGGGGAAGAGAGGAGTCCCGGTCGGCCGAGCGCGCGCGCGAGGAGGAAAAAGATGGCGGGCCCCACACGTCAGTGAGAAGAGAACGGGGCATGCGGCTGCGGGCTGGCGCGGGGGCGAGGTGGGCCGGTTGGTGGGTTTCGGTCCCGGTTTTCTGTTTTTCTTTTTCTTTTTCCATTTCTTTTCTGGTTTGAATTTGAATTTGAATTCCAACTTAAATTTGAATTTCTGCACCACATGCAATACGTCCAAAAATTTTTAAATTCCCCTCTTAACAGGATTTTGGGGTGTTACAGCTCTACCCCCCTAAAAAGAAATCTCGTCCTCGAGATTGGTGGTCCTAGGAAAACAATTCCGGAAATTGTGCCTTAAGCTCGTCTTCTCGCTCCCATGTGGCTTCCTCTTCCGAGTGATGCTTCCACTGCACCTTGCACATCTGGATTCTTTTATTTCTTGTGAGGCGTTCCATTGTCTCCAAAACCTTGACCGGTTGCTCGGCATAAGACAGATCCTCGGCTACGTCAACCTCATTCATGGGTAACATCTCTTCAGGCGTCCTCGGACATTTCTTGAGCTGTGACACATGGAATACGTCATGCACATCCGATAGGCGAGCCGGTAGTTCCAGTTGATATGCCACTTCGCCTTTCCTCTCCAGAACTTGAAAGGGTCCGATATATCGAGGTGATAACTTCCCTTTCACCTTGAACCGACGAAGTCCTCGGATAGGGGATACCTTGAGATAGACATAGCCCCCCACGTTGAAAACGAGCTCTCTTCTCCGTACATCGGCATAGCTCTTTTCTCGTGTTTGTGCTATCCTCAAGTTGTTGCGGATTTCCCTCACTTTCGCCTCGGCCTCTTGTAATATCTCAGGCCCAAACACTTTACTTCCCCCCGTTTGGTTCCAAAATAGTGGAGTTCTGCACTTCCTCCCATACAACGCCTCAAATGGTGACATCTTCATACTAGTCTGATAGCTATTGTTATAGGAGAACTCCGCATATGGTAAGTTCCTATCCCAACTCCGATTGTTTTTGAGTGCACACGCTCTCAGCATATCCTCAAGGATCTGATTGGTTCTTTCCGTCTACCCGTCAGTTTGGGGATGATAGGCAGAACTAAAATTCAGATGAGTTCCCATGGTTTCATGCAACTTCTGCGAGAACCTTGAGGTGAACTGTGTCCCTCGATCCGACACTATCTTCTTTGGCACTCCATGGTAACACACGATCCTTGACATGTACAACTCCGCCAATTTGGATTCGCTGTAGCTTTCATTCACGGGGATGAAGTGAGCTACCTTGGTTAGCCTGTCGATGATGACCCATATCGAATCATATCCTGATTGGGTCCTAGGCACTCCCACTATGAAATCCATACCGATTTCTTCCCATTTCCATTCAGGTGCCTTGAGTGGTTGCAATAATCCCGTGGGTCGTTGATGTTCCGCTTTCACCAACTGACATGTGTCACATAGGGCAACATGTTCCGCGACATCTCGCTTCATGCCATACCACCAATACCTACTCTTGAGGTCCTGGTACATCTTCATATTCCGAGGATGAATGGAATAGTCAGAATCGTGAGCCTCTTCAAAATCAATTCACGGATCTCCTTTATTTCAGGCACACAGATTCTTTTCCCGTGCCACACCATACCTTGTTCATCCTCTCTGAAACCAGGGGCTTTATTTTCCTTGATGAGTTGTCTGATTTCTTGTATCTTCTCGTCATTCTTTTGACCATCGCGTATGTCTTGCTCTAGTGTTGAGTCCACTTCCATGGCGATGGCTTCACCACTATTCACCAGGCATAGATTGAGTCTTATAACATCGTCCTTCAATTCCGTAGGCATGTCTTTCAAGCTCAACCTATTGACCTGCACCTTCTGGCTTAGAGCACCCGCCACGATATTCGCTTTCCCAGGATGATTGTTGATTCCCACATCAAAGTCGTTGATTAGCTCTAACCATCTTCTTTGTCTGAGGTTGAGACCTGGCTGTGTGAAAATGTACTTTAAACTCTTATGATCCGTATATATCTCTTGTCCTCTTCCCCATCAAGTAGTGCCGCCAAATCTTCAACGCGTGTACCACTGCGGCTAGTTCTAGGTAATGTGTAGGATAGTTCTTCTCGTGTTTCCGGAGCTGCCGGGACGCATAAGCCACGACATGCCCCTCTTGCATGAGAACACATCCCAACCCATTTCCAGAGGCATCGCAGTACACTGAAAAGTTCTTCTGCATATCTGGCATAACTAGCACTGGGGCTGTTGTCAATCTTTTATTTAGCTCTTGAAAACTCGTCTCGCACTACGGCGTCCATGTGAATGTGATTCCTTTCTCCAACAGTTTGGTGAGGGGTCTCGAGATCTTGGAGAATCCCTCAATAAACCGTCGATAATACCCAACCAATCCTAAGAAGCTTCAAACTTCCCCGACATTCTCAGGGGTCTTCCACTTCTGTACATCCTCGATCTTGGCGGGATCTACGAAGATTCCTCCCTCCGAGATGATGTGTCCTAAGAAGGGAACTCTCTTCAGCCAAAACTCACACTTGCTCAACTTGGCATATAGTTGGTGTTCTCTCAGCTTCTGCAACACCAACCTTAGATGTTTCTCATGTTCCTCTCCATCTTTGGAGAAGACGAGAATGTCATCTATGAAAACCACCACAAATTTATCCGGATATTCCATGAATACCTTGTTCATGAGGTACATGAAGTATGCCGGGCATTAGTTAGCCCGAAAGGCATGACGGTGTATTCATACAGTCCGTACCGAGATACGAAAGCTGTCTTGGGAATATCAGTTTGCCGTATCTTAAGTTGGTGATATCCCGACCTGAGATCAATTTTCGAGAACACACAAGCTCCCCTCAACTGATCCAACAAGTCTTCAATGCGGGGTAATGTGTACTTGTTCTTGATGGTTACCTCATTCAAGGCACGGTAGTCCACGCATAACCTTTGGGTTCCGTCCTTCTTGGGCACAAATATCACTGGAGCTCCACATGGTGAGGAACTAGGACGAATATACCCCTTCTCCATCAATTCTCTCAAATGATCCTTGAGTTCTCCCAGCTGCTTGGAGTCCATCCGATAAGGTCTCTTGTATATCGGAGCTGTTCCAGGCACTAGCTCAATTGCGAATTCCACTTCACGATCAGAAGGCATACCTGGCAACTCCTCTGGAAAAACATCTGGATATTCCCTGATGATCCTGATCTCCTAATTTAATGTCCCTCCTAGGCTCTTGTATTGTTATGAACTTTACTCTTGTGCCACTAGGGTGAGTTAGTTCCACCGTTCTGGTCGAACAATGGATGATTCCCTTATGTTTGGTCAACCAATCCATACCCAAAATAATATCTATCCCTTGTGAATCTATCACTATGAGGTTGGCAGTAAATACTATCCCATTAATGTCTAGATTCACCTTGGGACACACTCGTCTCGTCCTTATTTCTCCACCTGGAGAGTTTACTGCTAGCATATGGTTCATTTGTGTTGTTGCTAGATCATGCTTCTAGACAAACCCTTGGGCAATAAACGAGTGGGTAGCACCAGAATCGAACAACATGGTTGCAATGTGTAAATTGGCAGGAAACTTACCAACTACCACGTCGGGTGCGTCTTGCGCCTCCTCCATGGTCACGTGGTTCACCCGTCCTCGCATCACGTTCTGCTGTTGTGGCTGCACGGGCTTCTTCTTTGGGCACTTATGGGCGTAGTGCCCCACTTCACCACAGTTAAAGCATTGCACCCCGACCTTAGGTGCCTGGCCTTTGTTGTTTTGGGGTTGGTTCGGGGGTCCTTGTACTGCTGGTCGAGGTTGATATGCAGGGTGAGGCTGCTGTACAAACTGACGTTGTGGCTGTGTTGGTGCTGACGGAGGCCTGAAGTTCGGGTTGTACCCTCTCGGTGCTGAGTAGTGTACCGCAGCACGGCTCGTCTGCCCTGCGGGTTGCTGCATCAGACGTGGGCGTGTGTTGCTACCCGAGGCTGGGTGTGACCATCCGGTCTTCCTCTTGTTTTCATTTTCCAAGGCCTTCAGCTTCCTTTCTACAACAAATGCTCTGTCCACCATCTTTTGGAAGCTTTCATACTCGTTGGAGGACATTGCAAACTGCATTTCTGCTGTGAGTCCTTCCACGAAGCAATCCTGTTTCTGCTCATCAGTCTCTATGTCCCGTGGGGCATAACGCGATAGTTGAGTGAATTTAGTGAGGTATTCTCTCACAGTCATGTTTCCTTGCTGCAATCCCAAGAACTCCTTCCTCTTGTTTTTGAGTTCACCCCTTGGTATGTAATGGTTGCGGAAGCTACGCTTGAACTCTTCCCAAGTGATGTTCTCAGGGTCATGATGGGCGGCCACGTAAGCGGTCCACCAATCAGCAGCAGGTCCATGCAATTGGTGAGAGGCAAACAGCACCCTCTCATATCCTTGGCACTGTATAATCCTCATCTTGCTCTCAATGGTCTTTAGCCAATCATCTGCCTCCAGAGGTTCAGCAGCACTTGCAAACTTTGGAGGTTGAGTTCCTAGAAACTCACTCAACCCTGGTTGGCGTGGTGCAGCTTGTGGAGGTGGAGCTTGGTGCAAGTTGGCCACCACTTGAGTCAGGTTCTGGATGAGCTGATTTTGATTCTCAAGCATTTGGTGGATGGGATCAACTCCTTCACGGCGACCACCCCTGTCTTGGCCTCCAGAAAGATGAGGGTTGCCGGCCTCATCGTTGTTGTTGGCGGGGTTGGCACCACAACACTTTCCTCTTCCGGCCATCTATCATGATCAACCAAATGTCAATTTAAAGCATTGTGTATTATCTTACCAATTTTACTTGTTTACACTTTGTAATGCTGAGTCCTTGTTGTATGTATATATTTTTTTCTGAGGGTTTATGTCGCACGCAAAAATAAATGCACTATTAATTTCATAGGGGTTCACACATCAAAGCAAGGCAACCAGAAGACGAGGTTGTGGACAATTGCTCATGGCTTCCACAACTCACGTCACACACCACACATTAACACGCCATTAACTAAGGTATTGACTCGCCTACTCGATAACCTGCTGAACTATGGGGAAGGACTCTACACGATTCGTATCACTGAGCCGGCTCCTCGGGATCTTCCTCATTATTGCGGCTGCCTTCTGACTCCGCTTTGGGTGGGGAGGCTGCTGGTGGAGAAGTGCGATGATGCCTCATCGCCCGGCGATCTGGGGAGTCAGGAGTCCATGTGTCATTCATGGTGACAAACAGTTCATTCCCATCTCCTCTTTCTCTCGCCCTCAAGCTGGCTCGAAGCAACATCTCGGTCTCCTTTAGGGTGTCACGAACATCCTGAAGCTCCTGCTGACACTCCTGCAATCGAGTGCTGGGCATAGCAGCATCCTCGAGGCACAGGTCCATATGCTCATGGGAAGTCCCTTGCTGCACTGGCGGGTACTTGTACTCCGTCGTACCACTCCCACGCTGGAGAGCGTACATGTACTCAGTCCTATCCAGGTGGCGACGGTATATGTGACTCTGGCAGGTGATGGCCTCCCAGGTGACATCCTTCTCCGCATCGACCTGTGTCGCTCGACAAGCTGGAGAGCGGTGGATCTTAAGCAGCTGATTTTCATGGATAATCCTCATTTCCGAACTCCATTTTTCCCTCTTCTCCCGGATGGTCCGGGTGGAGCTATAGTGTATGATTAGCTTGCCCGTATTGCCGGCGGCTTGGAGCATGCGTCGAAGATGGTGCAACAAGCCTCCTACTGCCAATCCGTAGGAGAGATATGTCACCGGACGGCTCTCCTCTCTCAGGGCAAGGGCAACTACGGGAACTCTCCCTCTGGTGGACTTGCGAGCGGTGCGGATCATACGAACCATCTAAAACATAAAACATTTAAACTTAAGTTAGATAAGGTTTTAAACAAAAATCCTATTTTGAATAAAAGTTGGGTAAGATGAAGAAAGTGGCCCCATTAAATAACACTTTTCAACCCACACCTTGTAAAATAGTTTTTAAGAAAATAGGGTCCTTAAATGCGTCCATGTCTACCTAGGTCCACGTTCCTACGGGCAACCTTGGCTCTAATACCACTTCTGTCACACCCGGTTTCTCCGAAGAACAACCGAGTGAATATCACATGTATGCCAGGATCATTTTCTCATACATGTGATGACAAATAGTGAAGCATCATTTATTACAAGCCAGGTGTCGAATATAATTAAGTCTTTCATAGCATATGTCTCGATAATAAGTTCATAACAAGTAAATAAAATAGCAGCGGAATATTATTCTCGTGGGCTCCGTCACAGGCGTTGCCTAGGGGACTCCATGAACCTAGAAACCTTCTTCGGGTCCAAAGTCTTGATCATTAAACACCACATCATTCTCTTGACCTGAGCAGCAATATAAACCAACAAATATGCAAGGTTGAGTACCGACGGTACTCAGCAAGTGTGGGGAAGTTATGTCATGCATGGCTAGAACAAGGAGAGGTTGAACTCATGGTTGAAGCACTACGCAATTAACACCTACCACCTTAGCTTATTAAGCACCTACATTACTACACAAGTGAAATGGTCCCAATCTCCCATCCCATCATCATAATCCCATAACCATAACATCATTTCCAATGTTAAGCTCCCCGCGTAACATCCACAACCCCCAAGGTCATCATCCTCTAATCATGAATAAGTCCAAGCCGCTCTTGACCGTGAGCACGGCTGTCATGACAGTTTTGACTCTGCAGAGTTTGCACCACTGTACCCACATGTAGTGATTTCATCCCCCGTCGCTGGGTGGACTAAAAGAACCTCCATTATGCCAGTGGCTACGAACCACATTCACACTTCCCAGGTGTGTAGCCAGGAGATCACTACGAAGCCTTTACAAAGGGATTCCCGACGAGCGTGGGCCCACTGAGGTTTCAGCCCTAACAGCATACAAGAGACCTTATCGGATGGACTCCAAGCAGCTGGGAGAACTCAAGGATCATTTGAGAGAATTGACGGAGAAGGGGCATATTTGTCCTAGTTCCTCACCATAGGGAGCTCCAGTGATATTTGTGCCCAAGAAGGACGGAACCCAAAGGTTATGCGTGGACTACCGTGCGTTGAATGAGGTAACTATCAAGAACAAGTACCCATTACCCCGCATTGAAGACTTGTTCGATCAGTTGAGGGGAGCTTGTGTGTTCTTGAAAATTGATCTCAGGTTGGGATATCACCAACTTAAGATACGGCAAACTGATATTCCCAAGACAGCTTTCGTATCTCGGTATGGACTGTATGAATACACCATCATGCCTTTCAGGCTAACTAATGCCCCGACATACTTCATGTACCTCATGAACAAGGTATTCATGGAATATCTGGATAAATTCATGGTGGTTTTCATAGATGACATTCTCGTCTTCTCCAAAGATGGAGAGGAACATGAGAAACATCTAAGGTTGGTGTTGCAGAAGCTGAGAGAACACCAACTATATGCCAAGTTGAGCAAGTGTGAGTTTTGGCTGAAGAGAGTTCCCTTCTTAGGACATATCATCTCAGAGGGAGGAATCTCCGTAGATCCCGCCAAGATCGAGGATGTACAGAAGTGGAAGACCCCTGAGAATGTCGGGGAAGTTCGAAGCTTCTTAGGATTGGCTGGGTATTATCGATGGTTTATTGAGGGATTCTCCAAGATCTCGAGACCCCTCACCAAACTGTTGGAGAAAGGAATCACATTCACATGGACGCCGCAGTGCGAGACGAGTTTTCAAGAGCTAAAGAAAAGATTGACAACAGCCCCAGTGCTAGTTATGCCAGATATGCAGAAGAACTTTTCGGTGTACTGCGATGCCTCTGGAAACGGGTTGGGATGTGTTCTCATGCAAGAGGGGCATGTCGTGGCTTATGCGTCCCAGCAGCTCCGGAAACACGAGAAGAACTATCCTACACATGACCTAGAACTAGCCGTAGTGGTACACGCGTTGAAGATTTGGCGGCACTACTTGATGGGGAAGAGGACAAGAGATATATACGGATCATAAGAGCTTAAAGTACATTTTCACACAGCCAGATCTCAACCTCAGACAAAGAAGATGGTTAGAGCTAATCAACGACTTTGATTCCCACATCAAATTCGTTGATTAGCTCTAACCATCTTCTTTGTCTGAGGTTGAGATCTAGCTGTGTGAAAATGTACTTTAAGCTCTTATGATCCGTATATATATCTGTCCTCTTCCCCATCAAGTAGTGCCGCCAAATCTTCAACACGTGTAACACTGCGGCTAGTTCTAGGTAATGTGTAGGATAGTTCTTCTCGTGTTTCTGGAGCTGCCGGGACGCATAAGCCACGACATGCCCCTCTTGCATGAGAAAACATCCCAACCCGTTTCCAGAGGCATCGCAGTACACTGAAAAGTTCTTCTGCATATCTAGCATAACTAGCACTGGGGCTGTTGTCAACCTTTTCTTTAGCTCTTGAAAACTCGTCTCGCACTGCGGCGTCCATGTGCAGGTCAATAGGTTGAGCTTGAAAGACATGCCTACGGAATTGAAGGACGATGTTATAAGACTCAATCTATGCCTAGTGAATAGTGGTGAAGCCATTGCCATGGAAGTGGACTCAACACTTGAGCAAGACATACGCGATGGTCAAAAGAATGACGAGAAGATACAAGAAATCAGACAACTCATCAAGGAAAATAAAGCCCCTGGTTTCAGAGAGGATGAACAAGGTACGGTGTGGCACGGGAAAAGAATCTGTGTGCCTGAAGTAAAGGAGATTCGTGAATTGATTTTGAAGGAGGCTCACGATTCCGACTATTCCACTCATCCTGGGAGTACGAAGATGTACCAGGACCTCAAGAGTAGGTATTGGTGGTATGGCATGAAGCGAGATGTCGCGGAACATGTTGCCCTATGTGACACATGTCAGTTGGTGAAAGTGGAACATCAACGACCCACGGGATTATTGCAACCACTCAAGGTACCTGAATGGAAATGGGAAGAAATCGGTATGGATTTCATAGTGGAATTGCCTAGGACCCAATTTAGGATATGATTCGATATGGGTCATCATCGACAGGCTAACCAAGGTAGCTCATTTCATCCCCGTGAAAGAAAGCTACAGCGGATCCAAATTGGCGGAGTTGTACATGTCAAGGATCGTTTGTTACCATGGAGTGCCAAAGAAGATAGTGTCGGATCGAGGGACACAGTTCACCTCAAGGTTCTGGCAGAAGTTGCATGAAACCATGGGAACTCATCTGAATTTTAGTTCTTTCTATCATCCCCAAACTGACGGGCAGACGGAAAGAACCAATCAGATACTTGAGGATATGCTGATAGCGTGTGCACTCAAAAACAATCGGAGTTGGGATAGGAACTTACCATATGCGGAGTTCTCCTATAACAACAGCTATCAGGCTAGTATGAAATGTCACCATTTGAGGCGTTGTATGGGAGGAAGTGTAGAACTCCACTATTTTGGAACCAAACGGGGGAAAGTAAAGTGTTTGGGCCCGAGGTATTACAAGAGGCCGAGGCGAAAGTGAGGGAAATCCGCAACAACTTGAGGATAGCACAAACACGACAAAAGAGCTATGCCGATGTACGGAGAAGAGAGCTCATTTTCAACGTGGGGGACTATGTCTATCTCAAGGTATCCCCTATCCGAGGACTTCGTCGGTTCAAGGTGAAAGGGAAGTTATCACCTCGATATATCGGACCCTTTCAAGTTCTGGAGAGGAAAGGCGAAGTGGCATATCAACTGGAACTACCGGCTCGCCTATCGGATGTGCATGACGTATTCCATGTGTCACAGCTCAAGAAATGTCTGAGGAGCCTGAAGAGATGTTACCCATGAATGAGGTTGACGTAGCCGAGGATCTGTCTTATGCCGAGCAACCGGTCAAGGTTTTGGAGACAATCGAACGCCTCACAAGAAATAAAAGAATCCAGATGTGCAAGGTGCAGTGGAAGCATCACTCGGAAGAGGAAGCCACATGGGAGCGAGAAGACGAGCTTAAGGCACAATTTTCGGAATTGCTTTCCTAGGACCACCACTCTCGAGGACGAGATTTCTTTTTAGGGAGGTAGAGCTGTAACACCCCAAAATCCTGTTAAGAGGGGAATTTAAAATTTTTTTGGACGTATTGCATGTGGTGCAGAAATTCAAATTTAAGTTGGAATTCAAATTCAAATTCAAACCAGAAAAGAAATGGAAAAAGAAAAAGAAAAACAGAAAACCCGGCCAGTGGGCCGAAACCCACCAGCCGGCCCACCTCGCCCCCACGCCAGCCCGCAGCCGCGCGCCCCGTTCTCTTCTCACTGACGTTTGGGGCCTGCCATCTTCTTCCTCCTCGCGCGCGCGCTTGGCCGACCGGGACTCCTCTCTTCCCCCGAATCGAAACCACCCCGGATACCTGCGTATCCCAGCCGAATTTTGGTTCTGGACGACTCAAACTCGATCACAACTGAACGCCGCCCTTCCCCGGCTATATAAACACCGGCATCATCCCGTTTTCTCACCCGCAATCGTCTGTTTTTCCTCCCGGTGAGAACCGAAGCTCCGATCACCGTTTTCTCTCGATCTTTGCTCGGGTTCTCTGATCTAACGCGCCGATCGTGTTCCACCGCCTCCGGGGAATCACGCAAGTGCAGAAAACTCGGGGGTTTGCGCTTCAAACACAGCGCCGATGAGCATCGCTGTGAATTCACCTCGGACCTCGTCGCCGACCGCTTTCCAGGACCTCCGAGCTCAAGAAAAACCCCGAGGTGAGATCCCCGACCTCCCCTCTACCGATCTATGCCATGAAATCCTAGTTTTAGGAAGAATAGACGAAGATCCGAAGTTTTCAGGCGAGATCGCCGCCTTCCGCCGCCGTGCGCCGCCCGCGCTCGGTCAGAGCGACGTGGCCGCTTGTGAGCCGTCTATTTTAAATCGCACGGTGGAATTAAAACCCGCGCGTACCGGTTCGGCGATCTAATATGAGCCGTCTGTTTTAAATAAGACGGTCCACGTCAGCCCCGCGTTATAAAGGTCGGGATTCTTATGCGCTACCCCCTGGGGATCTCGGAAAATACGAGCTAGCCCCGGAAACTTCTGATCTAGCCCCTGGAACATTAGAAATTCATGTAAATTCAATTAAAAATCAGTTTTAGCCCCTGGACTTAATAAAAATTAGCAAAACCCCTCTGTTATGCTTAGTTAGGCCTCTGGAAATTCTTAAAATAAAAAATTAGACCCTGTAGTAGGGTGAACTTAACTTTTTAACCCTATATGATATTTAATTTAGAAATTTGAATGTGTGACTAGGATTTAAATTTAAAAGGAAATACAAACACATCGTAAATTCAAGTTTAAACTCTACTAACACTTGGAAAACTTTAGAATGAACTAGAAATAAATTTTAGGTTGAAATGAAATCTGTTTGGGTGTGTTCATGTTTATTAGTTCTAGGAACACATTTTTAGGTTAATAAATAATTTTGAAAATGGGTAAACTAGATTTAAATTAGTTCACATCAGAGGAGAAGTTCAAAAATATATTATTTAATATTTTATATCAGAACCTATTCTGTTTAGATGAGGTGTCTTACTATTTTCATAATAAAGTTCACATTTAGGCATAGGAAATAAATCTGAAAATATAGCAACTAGGTATGCATAACTAGAAAATGATAAATGAAGTTTCCAAATCCAAAGATTTCAGTTTAGGATTTGGTAGAGGATCTGAAAACCCATTTGAAGTAGGAAAATACCTTTCATGCATAATTGGTAGCTAAGATGTGTATCAATTGAATATAAGGAATTTGTTCAAATTTGAAATTCATATATAGTGTGCAAACATAAATCTGAATACCAAAAGTTACAAATCATATGCACATGTTTAAAAGTGCATGTAAGCCAAAAATCAACACACAGAGTAACCACAACACTTATAAATGTGAATGACTTACATAGATGTGAATGTGTGGTTGTATGAAGTGAAAGTGTGAACTATGTCTTATGTATTGTTGTTTTCTTTTGTTATGTGTGTTGGCATGAATAGAAACTGCCCCAGAGCATGTTTTTCCCTTCCAAGACCAAGACTTTCCATTCTCAGAGCAGCAAAAAGAAGACAAGTGTCCTTGACCACTTTGTTCCTATGCTAGGATGTGTAGATAGAATTATTTGCATTGTCAATTGAATTATGAAACCCATGCTAGGAAGTTTTCCTAGAATTGCATTACCTTGTTTTCCTTGAAGCTTGTGTTGGGATTTGCTTTATTATGTCATTCATTCATATTACTTATGCTTAGCCATGCTTAGAATGGGATAAGTGGGATATGATATCATCAACTTGCTTACCTTACTCTTGAATGAGATATTATGAGTTATGTAGAGGTAGGGATCAAGGCAAGTTGGATGTTTTGGTTGGTGCTGGGTGCACGAGACTCGAGTTTGTGTTTAGTACTTGCCTGGATCCTAAGGACCGGTTCATGGAGCATGTAACCTTGCTTTACCGTGCCAACCACATGCTGAGATGGGGCAGCTTGGCCAATTAATTAGGTGTATCCCCGGAGTAGTATGGGTGTGTTGGATGGTGCGGGGAATAGGTGTCAGCTGGACTACCATATGAACCGCAAGGCTCAAGAGGGGGCCACTGTAGCGGGGTTGGAGGCTCTTGTATGCTGTTAGGGGTGAAACCTCAGTGGGCCCACGCTCGTCGGGAATCCCTTTGTAAAGGCTTCGTAGTGATCTCCTGGCTACACACCTGGGAAGTGTGAATGTGGTTTGTAGCCACTGGCATAATGGAGGTTCTTTTAGTCCACCCGGCGACGGGAGATGAAATCACTACATGTGGGTACAGTGGTGCAAACTCTGCAGAGTCAAAACTGTCATGACAGCTGTGCTCACGGTCAAGAGCGGCTTGGACTTATTCATGATTAGAGGATGATGACCTTGGGGGTTGTGGATGTTAAGTGGGGAGCTTAACATTGGAAATGATGTTATGGTTAATTGATTATGATGATGGGATGGGAGATTGGGACCATTTCACCTGTGTAGTAATGTAGGTGCTTAATAAGCTAAGGTGGTAGGTGTTAATTGCGTAGTGCTTCAACCATGAGTTCAACCTCTCCTTGTTCTAGCCATGCATGAAATGACTTTCCCACACTTGCTGAGTACCATCGGTACTCAACCTTGCATATTTCTTGGTTTATATTGCTGCTCAGGTCAAGAGAATGACGTGGTGTTTAATGATCAAGACTTTGGACCCGAAGAAGGTTTCTAGGTTCATGGAGTCCCCCGGGCAACGCCTGTGACGGAGCCCACGAGAATAATATTCCGCTGCTATTTTATTTACTTGTTATGAACTTATTATCGAGACATATTCTATGTAAGACTTAATTATATTCGACACCTGGCTTGTAATAAATGATGCTTCACTATTTGTCATCACATGTATGAGAAAATGATCCTGGCATACATGTGATATTCACTCGGTTGTTCTTCGGAGAAACCGGGTGTGACATGATCCACGCTTGATCCATCTTCATTGAGGTCAAGGTGCCCATTTGTTGCCATTGGTGTCTTGATGGGTTTGTCCTTGTCCATGTCAAACTTCTTGAGTATGTCTTGTGTGTACTTCCTTTGACTAATGAACGTGCCTTCCTTGAGTTGCTTGACTTGAAATCCTCGGAAGAACTTCAACTCTCCCATCATGGACATCTCAAAACTATCTGTCATTATCTTAGTAAACTCATTACAATAAGATTTGTTAGTAGAACCAAAAATATTGTCATCGACATATATTTGGCACATGAAGAGATCATCATCTACATTCTTTGTGAAAAGAGTATTATCCGCCTTGCCTATCTTAAAGCCATTATAAATAAGAAAGTCTCTAAGACACTCATACCAAGCTCTTAGAGCTTGTTTGAGGCCATAGAGAGCTTTATGCAATTTAAACACATAGTTAGGATATTCTTGATCTTCAAAACCGGGTGGTTGCTCCCCGTACACCTCCTCCTTGATTGGACCATTTAGGAAGGCGCTTTTCACATCCATTTGATAGAGTTTGAAATCATGGTGAGTAGCATAGGCCAATAGAATACGAATAGACTCAAGCCTAGCTACGGGAGCAAAGGTTTCATCGAAATCCAAACATTCAACTTGAGCATATCCCATTGCCACAAGTTGGGCCTTGTTTCTTGTCACCACTCCGTGTTCATATTGCTTGTTGAGGAACACCAACTTTGTACCTACCACATTTGCATTTGGTCTTTTCACCAGATCCCATACATGGTTAGTGCACCCACTATCTAGCACCCATTTAGTGCCACCGGAGGAGTAGGGCTGTAAAACAATTTAAGCTTTGGTCTTAGGTATCCAAACTCGGTTGGGTCCTTTGAGGTTAGTCACAAGGCATTTGGGCACCCACACATAAGTTTTTGGACTCTTGTGGAGTGGCCCAACATATTTTGCATATACTCTACCATACTTGCTTTTCATAAGAACATAAGATGCATCAAAATTATGAAATACGATAGATTTTACATTTTTGGCAATTTCATGTGAGGTAGATGCAAGGTTGTCACTCTTTACTTGACTTGAGTTTTCTTTGACAAAAGCTACGCATTTGCTATTGTTTTTAAGGATTCTAGCATTTTGCTTTCCGCCCCTAGTATAACCAAGTCCATCTTTGATGAGAGGAGATCTTGTGATTGAGTATGCACTACATGCATATTTTATCTTCTCCTTATCAAAGATACCACTCTCGTGTGTATTCTTGCTTTGTGCCTCTTTGAGCTCATTTTGTAAGTTTAAAACAATGTTAGCACATTTGCAAGTTTAAGTGTTGGATTCCATATTTGTTGAGAAGGAGTTTTTGGAGGTCGAATTAGCTGAGACACTTGATTTAAGTGAGTTAAGTTGTGCTTCAAGATTCTTGTGAGTTTTGGTTAAACTCACAAGTTCATCTTGAAGTACTACATTCTTACTCTTAAGCTCAACACAAGTTTCCTTGCTCATGGCAAGTTTGCTTTCGAGTGCTCTACTCTTCTTTCTCTCAAGTTCGGGAGCTTCTTAATCTCAAGGTTTCTTTCCTTTTCAAGGATAAGCAATTCTTCTTGTTCATTGAGAAACTCTTCTTGTTCAAATATTTCATTCATAGCATTTTCATTTTAGCTATAGCCTTTTTTTAATCCTTTAAACATGAATTCATTTTCACTACCTCTATCAAAGTCACAATCGTCTACAGTATGTAACTTGGAAGGTTTAGACATTACCTTGCGCTTTCCTTCCTTTGCCATGAGGCATATGTGGTTTGGGCTCTTCCAATCACCCTTATTTGGCAAGAGTGATTTCTTCATGGTTGGCCTCTTGATGGCGACGGTTGCCACCTTTTCTTCATCTTCGGAAGAGGATTCTTCGTTTGAATCCCACTCTTCTCCAATGTGAGCTTGTCCATAAGCCTTCTTCTTTGTGAAGATTTCCTTGTCTTGAGGCTTCCCATCCTTCTTCTTCCTCTTTTCATCTTCTTTTCTATGGGGACAGTTCACAATGAAATGCCCATATTCGCCACAGTTGTAGCAAGTCTTCTTTGTTCTTGACTTGCCCTTGTCTTTGCTCTTGTTTTCATAGTGATGGCTTCTCCTTCTCCTCATCAACCTTTTGAATCTTTTGATGAAGAATGCCATTTCTTTATCATCCATGTCCGTGTTGTCATCATCATTTTCTTCATCTTCACTTGTGAGTTGTGTTCCTTTTCCCTTGGACTTGGATGTGGCCTTGAGAGCAATGCCCTTCTTCTTGGATGAAGTGATCTTGGCTAGGTCATTGACGTGTTGGGCTTCCTTCTCCATCATCTCATGGTTAATGATTTTCCCTAGCACTTCATCCGGAGTCATCATGTGAAAGTTTGGACTTTCCCGGATTAAAGTGCATAGGGTCACATTGCGAGGCATAAAAGCTATTATCATTCTATTGACCACCTCATGATCATTCCATTTCTTGCATCCGTACGCTCGACTCTTGTTGATGAGAGTTTTGAGCCGGTTGTACATTTCTTGAGGTATTTTGCCTTCTTCCATGGCGAACCTTCCAAGCTCTCCTTCTATCATCTCGATCTTGGCTTCCCTCACGGATCGGTTTCCTTCATGTGCGATCTTGAGGGTGTCCCAAATATCTTTGGCGAGCTCTAACCCATCTACCTTGTTGAATTCTTCAGTGCTCAGAGCTGAGTTAAGCACGGCTGCCACTTGTGCATTGCGGTGGATTTGTTGTTCTTGCTCTTGGGTGAGTTCATCCTCGTCTTCGGGGATATTTATACCTCTACACACAACATGCCAAAGACTTGGGTTCAAGGAAATTAGATGCAACTTCATGTTGTGCTTCCACATTGTGTAGTTAGTTCCATCAAAGTGAGGTGGTTTGCCTAAGGGAATTGATAAATAACTAGAGTGAGAATTTAAACGTTCATAATCAAAAGGATATCGCGAGTAGTCTTGTTGACTACTCTTGAGCTTCTTATCCAATTTCTCCTTCTTTTTCTTCTTAGCTTCCTCCTTCTTCTTCTTGAGGAGAGCCATGAGACGAAGAACTTCGTCATCTTCTTCTGAGCTTGAGACGTCTTGTGGAGGAGTAATAACTGGAGGTGGGTTAGAACCTTGTTCATCAAAGTTGCTCATACTTGCTCCTTTTCCCTTGATGAGATCAATTTGGCTACCTGTCTTGTCCCCCATCTTCTCTCCAAGCGGTTAAGCTTTTGTGGAGAGTTAGGCTCTGATACCAATTGAAAGTTGCCTAGAGGGGGGTGAATAGGCTAATAAAACCTGAAACTATCGCAAACAGCGGATTAAACTTGAAGGAGGTCGGACTAGTCCGGTCTGAGGGCGGACTAGTCCGGTCTAGGTGTAAAATTATGTTTTAGGTTTTCTTTTTAAGTTTGTTTAAGCGGAAGATATGTAGTAGTCTAACAATCTCACTAATTAGTTGTGAATGATTAGATTGCGAGACAGCAGAATAATTCATAAGTGTTAATCACTACGAAAGCTTAACAAGTAATTTTAGTGAACGAGCGAGAAGGTAAAGGAAACAAGAGACATAATTTATCCCGAGGTTCGATTCCACACAGGAATCTACGCCCTCGTTGAGGAGTCCACAAAGGACTGGGTCTTTTCCAACCCTTCCCTCACCGAGCGATCACCAAGATCAAGCCCGGGCTCTTTCACTATCAACCAAATATTGATACAATGCTCTTAGGGGCTACTCACAACATGAGGCTCCCTACAACAACCTAGCAGTTCTAGGAATCAAAATACAACAGCCAAGAACTAAAATTAACAATTAGAGTGCAAGAGAGTCAAACCGAGAGCTCAAACGTCGATCACCGCGTCTCTCCTCTCACAGATCCACAAACCCCTTAAGATCCAATCTTAGGAGTCAAGAAGGTGAGGAAAGAGGCTTAGAAGAGCTCTAGGAATGAGTTTTCAGCGTTAGGGTTTCCCTTTTTCTAATTCTCAGTCAGGGGGTCTCCTTTTGTAGAGATCCCGACATCTAGCCGTTACCTACTAAAGTCCGTACTAGTCCGGTCGGAACCCCGGACTAGTGTGTTCTTGGGGGACCACTCACGTCACACGGCTACCAACTAAAGTCTCGTGACCGTTGGATTCAAACGGTCATAAAATCCCTGACTAGTCCGGTGAAGAGCGGACTAGTCCGTTATCAGTCAGGAACCTTTGTTCTGGATGAGAACGGACTAGTCTGGTAGGGGGCGGACTAGTCCGGTCTTACCAGACTTAGTCTCGAAAAACTCTCTAATATAGGACTGCAGACTAGTCTGGCCAACTCCGGACTAGTCCGAGCTCACACAGGAACCTTTCCCCCGTCCTAAACCGGACTAGTCTGAAGGGACCGGACTAGTATGGCCTTTGGAGAGGACTAGTCCGAGGTCACTCAGAGACTCCTTCTTTGGACCTAAACGACTTAGTCCGCTTAGAGGACTAGTCCGACCCCATGGGCGGACTAGTCCGGCCTTCCGAGACTTAGTCTCATAAAGGCTTAGACTCACTCGACAACAGACTAGTCCGGCCTAAAACGGACAAGTCCGAACTCACTCAGAGACTTCTTGTCCGACCTAAAACGAAGTAGTCCGGTTGGGAACTGACTAGTCCGGCCCCCAGTCCGGACATGTCCGGTCTTCCTTTTTCAGCCATACCTATGACTACTTCCCCTCACGATTCTAACTTTAGTTTGAGCTCTCTAATGATTCTCAAGCACTCTAAAAGATGAAACCCTGTACACAACTAGAAAATGTGAAACTCAATGGAAAAATTATATTTTCTACTCTTGCGAGTCTTCTTCTTTTCCTTTTTGCTTCTTGAGAGACTCCACATCTATTCCTTTTGATAAGGACTTGTGCTCATACTCAGTAAAACACATTAGTATATTAATTGTCGTCATCAATCATCCAAAACCCAGATGCACTTTCAGGCTCGGGGAGCACAATCTCCCCTTTACATCGGACCAGTGAATTCCTTTCATCGCGAAGACAAACATGTTCTCCGCCGTCGAAATGCAACGGTCTACGCCCTTGATCGTTGCAGCTTTTCTGTCGGGATTATTCAGCCTCCAAGTTTGCTTCTATTGTCCGAACTCGGTCATCGGCTTTGTTGACTAATCAACAACGAACAGTACTCTTTCGCCGTACTCACATCACTTCAGCGGTGTGCGACATTTCCGACCATAGAGCTTCATCTTACGAGGTATAACTATACGGTCTTTAAACCATAGAGTACCCTCATTGTTCTTCCTAAACCAACTCATCTCTCCGTTGTCTATTCTCCTCCGTATGTGAGACATACCCTTGTCTCTCCTTTGAACCTCAGCAATCTTTCCTCAGATTGTTGGAATGAGAGCAATGTTATAAAGTACTCCATACGGAATGACACGGAGACTGGGTTTTTCTTCTTCTAACTCAGCAATCGCCAAGTTGTGAACATAGGCTTTCTGACTAAATGTGTCGGTAATCGCGTTCACTCTTCCCGGATGATAGTGGATCTCGAAGTTATGATCTTTGATGAGCTCCAACCATCTTCAAGAATACCCTTGCACCAAACTAGTTGATCGAATGAACTATCGACGCGGGGAAGGGTACTTGTTCTTTATAATGATGGCATTGAGCGAACGATAATCAACACTTAATCTTATTGTCTCGTCGTTCTTCTTAACGAACAGCACAGAACAACCCCAAGGTGATGAGCTTGGTCGTATAAAACCGTTGCTCATAAGTTCACTTAGTTGCTCCTTCAACTCCGCTAGTTCATGGGGTGCCATCTTATTCGGCCTTCGTGAAATCGGTGTCGTTTCCGGCGCCAGTTCAATCTTGAACTCGACGTCCCGTTAACCGGCATGCCCGGTAACTCATTGAAAACACATCGGATTTTTCACGTCCCACAGGACTATCCTCGAGTTTAATCACCCCGGTGGGGTAGGCCTAACCCGTTCTCTTTGCTGTACAGAACGGCCTCTTCTGCTTCACCCTAATTTTGATCCGTTTATCTGCATTTTCATAACTCAAGTTGAATACAAAAGTTAAAGTTAACTTCAGTATATTTCCAACAAGTATTCATATGCCTTCAGATCATCTCTGGATCAAAAGTTATGATTGCTCAAAGTTGACAGAATTCCTGGATAAAATTTGCCAGCATCTACTTTGTATGTGGCTATCTTTATCACAGTGGTATATGCAAATACAATAAGAATCTGAACAAACTTTGAACTACAACAATGTTGCACATTTCATAACCTTTCCAACGGTGTATCATAGGCTCCTTAAGGATTTTTCTACAGGAAGATATGGCTTAAAAACTGAAAGGTCCAGAGAGGTTTTTGCTGCTGTCCTGGTTCTGAACAGTTTGTCTTCAACTGGACTTTTCACCAACTTAACATGTGATTTTGCTCTGGAGGTCTACAAAGAAGTTAGAGCACATGAAAATCTTTCCAGAACTGTATCATACACCTTAATTGGTTATATCTACTCAGAGTTATGCTCTGTTAAAGTCCAGCAAGAATTCCTGCCAGAAACAGAGCACTCTGTTTTTGAAATCTTTGAAGCCTAGTAATTCTCTCATTTGAATCTTAGCTCAAAATAAGAGTTCAGTAACTAATATTTGTTTCAAACTTCCATTTTTAGTTGAAAGTTAGTTCAAGAATCATTTCTTCATAGGGAAGAGGTTATTAAGTGTAGTACGGTGTCGATGCATCGTAAGAAACATGTCGGTCCTGCGTAGCCTCACCAAAGAAAATCCTAAACCAGATTATACCGGCATATCCGTATTATCAGTGGCACTAAGACGATCACTCGCAAACGTGTGCTACTCAGAATAAGTACGTAGTTAGTACCTGCAGAAGAACACTCAATAGTGATGCACTCAAGGGTTGTTTTCATTTCAGGCAGGTCCATATTTGAATGTAAATACATACACCCGTATCCTTTCCATACGGCCGTCCTTGAGATAAGCCACGTCTCAAGGTACGTGATCGTGTTTTTACACCACACGACGGGGAACCCGAGCAGAGCGCGAATGGGTCGTCACGGTTGGGAATTTTATCACCCCAACAGATACCACCTACTACCCTGCAGGGCAAGCCGATGGCAAGCGCTGCGTATGTCCTCCTAGGCTATTTCCAGAAGAACACACTATCGCGTTATTGACCACACGATGGGGTCTCCACTTTCTTTCCTAATGCACGCAAGGGATCAGCGTTTCATATGAACTCAAGAACATGAAGAGTCCAAGAGTTTCATATTAACGTCTCACACCAAGCTGTGAGACCTATCCCTGAACCACATTCCTCATCAAGGGAGCTAACAGAAATTGAACCGCTTTCAGTGGCGTTCCTTACCATGTTTACCTGAACGTAGGTGCGTTGTTACATAATCAAAATTCAGAATTATAACAAGTATGTTAGTCATGCCACTTTAAGTAACTATACTAATATAGTCCTTATGTGGGCCTAATACCGTTTCCTCACCGTATCCTAAGTTTTTGTCGTAATACGATCCTTATTCTGCGCGCTATTACCAATGTGGCTCTGATACAACGCTTTGGGGGGAGACCCCAGCCCATGTCACGGGGTCGTGCCACTCGCCCGGGAATCGCATTGGGTGATGCCGTGTTATGCGGCACCCAACACCACACATATAAGGAAACTGTATTACATAAATCAAAAGAAGAAGCTTACAAATGTTCTTTGTAAATAATTTACATCAAATAGCTACAGCGGAAGACTACAACCAACTCACATCGAATAACTAATGAGCACTCAAGAGGAGGTCCAGCCCACGGACTCCTCTCACCAGCAACACGAAGACATGGCAGCGGCTAGGTTCTCCATTTGTTACCCGACTCGGAAGTTTCCGAGTCTCACCGGACAACCTTCTTTATAAGCGTCGATGTTAACATGCAAAACAATTCATATAGCAAGAGTGAGCACAAAGGCTCAGCAAGACTTAACCATCTCTCCTAAAGCAGACAATACTACATGAAAGTAACTTAAGACCTAAACATGTAATTTGCAAAAAGACTCGCCTACAAGTTCATCCTTAACTTTCAGATTTTAGCCATCACAGTAGTGTCCTTGCGCCCAGCAACATTGGAACTCCACAATTAAACAAGAAACGCTTCATTCCAATGTTACTTATCCCATGGTGGAAAATAACTTTAGTTTGCTCTATCACTACTTCAGGCATGATTTTCATGCAATTCCAATTAGCATAGCAGCAATTAAAACTTTGCAAACTGTTCTCACACAACTTGCTTACTACGTCACAACACAGTGAGCAAGCAGTACTCATAACCGCGAGGGACAGCGATTCGAATCAAACACGGAAAACTCAACACATACGCCCGCCTTTGAAGACCCAAATCTGGCGTCCTTCACTACATCGTATGTGGCAACCTTTCACTGGACACTCGACTGTAGAACCGGTCGCGCCATCTCAGGCTCATAGGTCTAACGAGACGATGTGGTATGCCTCTACAATCCAGTTAACCTGGTACATCAGTTTTCTGGGTCCCATATAGCAGTAAGCATCCGGTACACAACTCAATACTTGCTCAGTGGGGCTGCACACGCTTCGGTCCTTAACCGACACAGGCAGAGCTACTCGACAAAGACCTTGTCTTGTCGCTGCCTAACCCTCCTGCCCAGTCTCATCTTTAGAAATATAAAACTTAGTTTGCCTCTCTTTCAACCACACCCATGTAATCCTGAACTATAAATCGCCAGTAGATTCCAACTACTCGACTTCTACTGGATGTCATAGCCTATTTAGCACGGCATTATTCTATAGTGGTGACACTTTTCTACCCTTAACTTTCGGGTTCATTTTGGTTATGCAAGTGGAGTATAAAACATACTTGACCTAATGCACATACATGTTTAACACATAATTGTGAACAAAGTAAAAAAAACTTAATAAACGACTTAAATGCAAACTGGAGCTTGCCTTGGTTTTGGAGGTGACTAAAGTCAGATAATTATGAAGTTAGTTGCTGATGACTTGAAGCTTAATCACTGCCCTTCTTGCTCCTTGATCCAAGCTTCACTTCTCCACTTTTCCAAGTTTAATCACTACACGTTATGAATATGCATATATGTTTAATTGTAAAGCTTTTGCTAACAAGTTCTAAAGGCAAGTTTAAAACTGGAACTCTGTTTAAGAATTTAAAATGACACTGGTGCTAGTGGTTTGGGTTTGGGTTTAAGTACTATGATCAAGTGATCAGTGTGTTTCATCACTTGTGTGTTGATCACTTAATGAGGTTGAACAGAACAGTACTGATCCAGGGCTCCAATGGAGCTGAATCTTTTCATGTGAGTTCCTTGTCACAAGAAAATAATCTGGACCAAAATTTAGAATTTTTCAACGACACATAGAACAATTCCGTAAGCATTTAGGAAAAAAGGAATTAATTCTGAATAAATTTGCATTTTCATGCAAATTCAAGTGAACTACAATTTCAAACATAGCTCAGGGAGCATGCATGAATTTCATAGGATTTTTGGAGCTAAGAACTGCCCAGAACTGAATTTCCAAGTTTTGGAAATTCTGTGGAATTGTTTCTATATTCATTTGAACACAGAAACTTGAAATCAGAATTATCCTAACTAAATCAACTACAAATGAGCTGACACTTTTACAGGAGTCCACTAACATCCTAAAGAATATTCTGGAAAATTTTGAGGATTTTTGGATGAACCAAACTCCCTCTAAAATTCTTTTGCTGAAAAGATTTAAAGAATTTTCCAGAATTAAATAATGACTCTCAGACAAATTGGGTTGCGTATTTGGATAGAGTTGTTCAATCTGAATCCAACCCAATTTGAACCACTAAATTTGGAAGTTCCTACACCAAGAAATGACCTTTACAAGAATTGGTGAGAAACTGAAAATGGCTCTATTCCATTTTTTCCAATTTTTCAGGGACATAAGGAATTAACACCACATTTGTCCAAGCAAATGAGGTCCAATGCCTCTGAACTTTTACTGGAGTTCAAGTATATTTGGAAGGATCTCCTGCCCAAATTTGGGAATTTTCCAATACACAAAACTCCTGGAAAAATTTCTACCATAATTTACTTTTATGAATTAATGAGCCAAATACAGGGATTTTCATAAATAAATGGATGCATCCCTTGATAGTACTCTCTGAGAGGAATCCAAAAAACTTTATTTGACAATTTTGGACATTCCTACACAAAGTTATGGCTCTCCAAAGTTTAAACCTAATTAGATAAATTCTGGAAATGTTTAAACTCGGCTGTGGGCCCCACACGTCAGTTCATCTCCTTCCTCGCGCCAAACAGAGGGCAGCGGCGGCATGCTCTGGTGAGGGCTGCCAGAATCAACTTCCCGGCCACCCCGGCCTCAAACTTGCCGCCCCCCACTAAGTTGGCATGCTGAACTCGATGGCACGGTCTCTGGCGGCCGGCGATGCCCGGAGAGGGGTCGCGACGGCGGCTGTGTGCCACTAGGGTTCCGGCAAGGTCAACCGAGCCCAATACCTCACCAAACTCTCGGAATTTTGTCTCTGGAGCACCAGTAGACGGTGTAGAAGCTAGTAATGGCCTCTAACGCCGGTGAAACAGCCGGCAACCGGTGGCTCCACGGTGACCCGAGGTGCTTTTGCACCGGCAACTAAGAAAACAGCTAGAACTCACTCATTTCTTGATGTTTTTGCTCGGTTCTTCGTCGAGGAGGGGCGCTAGGAAGTATGGAAGCTGTGTGCAAGCTTGCTCGAGCTCTAGTGGATCGTGCAACGCAAATTTTGGGGTAGACCGAGCCCTACCTGCCTGCACTCAGTTTCGGGAAACGGCAAAATTCTTGCTACCTGTTCTAGCAAACGCTAAACGGCCTCCGGCTACACGATCAGGACATGCAAACGTACCTTTCGTGTACAGAAAGTTGGGAAGAGGGTGGCCTTGGCGCTCTGCCCACGGTGGCCCGACTTCAGTTTCCGCCGGTTGCCTCGGTTCATGGCGCCGATCTTCGAATTAGGGACAACAGCAGCCCGAGCGTCAGAGCTGAGCTGGGGAATACCTTGTACCCACGTCGGCGCTCCCCTTTTTTGTTGGCAGCTTGAGCAAAGAAGGTTCAACACCGGCTTGTGATCGAAAATGGCAGAGGCAGCGCCGGCGGCTCGCTTTCGCGCGTGGGAGCAGCACAGAGGCCGAAGCACGAGCTGGAAGTGGCGAAATAGCCCTGTTGCACTCGGGGTGAGGTTATCAGGACGAGAAAACTCGAGGAAACCAGGAGGTGGCGCCTGAGAGGATTGGATGAGGTCGGCTGCTGTCGCGCGCGCGTGCACCGGGGAAAACATAGTCGGTTCACTGCACAGCCAATGACATGTGGGTCCTTTCATTTGATTTTTTTCATCACTGTGCTTTGAGATTACCACGCAAACATTGTCCGAATCTCCCCAAATTTGGAGGATATGCCAAACATGATGTGAGGAGTTTGAATATAAAATCATATTTCAAAATTGATCACATTTGGTCCAGTTTCTAAATTCAAATTTGAATTTGAATGTGATCTCAAATAATGCTTTGAACAATTGGTATATGAGCTCAAAATTTCTCCAAATTTGGAACTTAAGCTCTTTAATACCTAAGGAATGCAATGTTCACCTCACATATAGGCCTTTGGACAATCTGAACATGAATCCTTTGCAAAGATTCAAAATTGGGTTTAAATTTCCCTCCCCTCTACTCATAGAGGATGTACACATGAGTTAGATTTTTGGGAGTTAAATTCTTTCCCTGGGTTAACATGTGTTCAGTATAAGCTAAAGAAAATTTCAGCTTTCCCCACATGTCCATGTTTTTGTTCATCATTTCATGTGACACAAACTCAAGTTATTCCTTTTCCTTAACATGTTTGAATTCAGCACAAATTCAAACATGATCATAATTCACTCCTCTCTAGCTCACCCTCAAATCAGAAGTTTGCCACCAAATTCTCCTCAATTTCAAATGTATGAGGCTCCACGTGTAGTCGAAAATTTGGCGGCACTTTGAGGTGAGCATTTGAGTCTAAAGACCTTATTTTTATTCGTTCTCATACACATGTATGATTACACATGAGTTTAACTCCACCTTGGTCCAACACATTCAAATGAATGCTTGAACCCGTGTTGTGGAACCTCACGTATTCCATCCCGTGTTAGAAAGTTTTTATAAGTCCCATTTTCCATGAACCTGAAACACAATGACGTTCAATCATCCGTTGCTTTGCATTCACGTTTTTGGGACTTTTACAGAGGAGGGACTGCAGCTCCGGGCCCTTGAGCTTGATGCTCGGGCGGCGGCGTTGGCTGCCGGGGAGAGAAGACTCTCTGAGCACGACGCAGCAGCCTTGGCAGCGGTTAGGTGTGAACTTTAGGAGCTCCGCGCCTCGCGCATGGCAGAGGTCGAGCGAGTATGGGACTTCTTGGGCCGCGCTGAGTCAGCTCTGGTGCCCTTCGGCTTAAACCCGGTGCGCGTCGGCGAGCCTTCGCAGGAGATGAGCCAAGTGCTCCCTGCGCCCGACTCTTCAGGCTCGAAGATGTCAGTGTTGGAAGACGTTGTCGTCAACCTGCTGGAGACGGAGGGGAAAGATCTGGCCGTGACGCCCTCAATTCTGTGGAAAAACCACGGAACCGAGAACTGATGCATATGTGTGCCCAGGATGTTCATCACACATATACACATCATCCACAAACTGAATTTTAGAATATATATAACCACGAATAACAGAGTTTATTACAATGTTTCATGAGTCTTGGACTCATGCTAACAGCGGAAGTCTTGATCTAACAGCGGAAGTCTTCTAACTAATGCAGAAGCAATCTAAGCAGCAGCAGCAGCTCCATCTCTTCTCCATCCCCACAGGCAAGTTGAGGACAGATTACTCGCCTAAGGCTCCACTTGGTCTTCATAATAATCTTCTCCTGTAGCTGATGATGAAGTAATAATGCAAGTTTGAGTACAATGATGTACTCAGCAAGTGCGGAAAATATGATATGTAGCTCACAATAAGGTAGGTATAAAAAGGCTCATTGCAGAAAGCAAAGTTTATTTCTCGAAACCTCAACAAAACAGCAACTCAGCTTTAAGTGAATGTAATCCCAATATGTATTAAAATACCAACATACCTCCATTATGTTCATCACTTTCCATGTCTCAACCAGACATTAATCTTTTCATCTTTTCTCATGAATACCTTCTCGTATTCGCTACCATCTCACGAATACCATCTCGTATTCGCTACCATTTCATCTCATAAACAATTCTGTCTCACACTGAGACCAATCTCGTTGCCATGACTCAACAGTCATGCAACCAAATCTTATCACCCGGACTCAACAATCCGAAAGACAAATCATAACAAAAAACCATAACACGTAACCATCCCAACTAATCATGGAAGTTGGCCAGGCGCTCGTGACCGTAAGCTCGGCTATCATGATAGTTTTAGACTCTACAGAGTTTGTACCACTTTACCAACAAGTTTGTGATTTTGTCACCCGTCGGCGACTGCAGAACCTCCATTATACCAATACACAACCGTCAGTGTATGACCAAGAGATCACAAAATAGCCTATACAAAGGGGCTACTAGATGTATGGACTCACTAAGGTTTCACCGGCAGGCTAGAATCTCCAATTCTCCCACCCACGGGCCCCCTCTTGTGCCATGCAGTTCCCAGGGCAGTCCTCACTCGACTCCCATTCCCCGAGACTTCCACGGTCCATAACAATCTAGTAACTTATCTGATTAGTCAGCTAAGCCGCACCCATACTTGGCCTTGTGGTGGCACTGTTATCCTGGCATGTGCTCGCATGAACCGGTCCTTAGATCTACGGCAAGTAACCACCATCTCAGGCTACCTCATTCACAAACCCAGGCTTGCATAGATCTCCCTCCGATCCATGTTCATTAACAACATCAGTTTCTTATTATCATTACGAGTGCAGTTAGCTGGACACATCTATTTCACCTCCCAATCCTATGGACTTAGCGAAGCATAAGAGCAAAACCATACCCAACTCATAAACTCCCCTGGCGACAAGGGTGGTTTAACCAAACCTAGTAAACTCCTATAAAAGGGTTTCCGATCATGTTTGACTCAGCACCCACACCTTTTCGCAAACAAAACAGTTTCCAAAACATAGGATCAATATGGTCAAGGGGCACTTGCCTTGTTCTGGCTGTTCCGGTTGCTCAAAATCTTGTTGTTGTAGTCCGTCGTAGGTAGCTCCCTGAGCTTGTCCTTCTATACACGATCATGCACATACAAAATTCACAACAATCAATATCAAGCACAAACTTTAACTAGATGTGATGATGCATATGCATGCTATCCTATGATCAGTTTCTATTAGATCAGTTTGTACGTGTTCTTGCAAGGTCTGTATGGGTTTTGCGATGAACAGAGGTGTTCGGATCATATGTGGATGTGGCGATGATCTTGACTCTAGATCAAACCGATCAACACGTGATCTGTCCACGAAAAAGCTTCTGTTTGAAAGGAATCAAAGAACAGATGCAAAGAAAACGCAATGATGTCGTAAGGTGGTATTGGAGACCTACCTTATGTTCTTCTTAGTCTCGGGGTCCTTCTCCTATCAGAAAGACCATTGGGGCTCTCTTCCGACGATCTCTCTCGACCGAACTCCGACGAAGGGTTTACTCGGCGAGCTGGGGCTAGGGCTCTAAGTTGTCGGCTCAGGAGATGGAAAATAAATTCGTGGTTTCGGCCAAAGGTTCTGGGTTCTATTTATAATCAGGAGGAGAAGAGTCCTAATCTGATTGTATTTCGAATAAGAGTCCTATTCAAATTATCGTTAAATCTTAACAACTTATCTTTAGTTGATTTGGTGCGGTAACATTGTGGAATTCATGTCGGTTTCCTCCCGTACCGGTATTCCCACGCGTACAGAAGCAAAAACCGCTCCAGAACTCGTTACCTTTGCAGTGATGAGCTCCGGAAGCTCCACATGTCCATCGGGGGCCTGGTCTCCCCTTTCCGCAAAGACGAGCTCCGGTTGTGCCACGTGTCAAGCGAGCAAGACCTCCCTCTTTCTCAGAGGCGGGCTCCGCGTGCGCTACATATCCTGGCGGGTCGGGACCTCCTGTCTATTCAGAGATGTGCTACGTGCACGCCACGTGTCAGCGCCGGACCTCCCCTCTCTTCGGAGGTGGCTCCGTGTGTGCCACGTGTCCTAACAGTGCCAGACTTCCTTTCTTCTCAGAGACGAGCTCCAAGGTTGACACATGTGCAACAATGACGGACCTCCCGGAGATAAGCTCCGAAGGTGAAACGTGTCCAATAGAACCGGACCTCTCGGAGGTGAGCTCCGAGATCGACCCGTATCCCGCGCGACTGGTCCTCTGTTTTCCGCGGTGACTAGCTCCAAAGGTGACACGTGTCCTGCGGGACTGGCCTCGTTTCTCCGCAGAGGCTAGCTCCAGGGCAACACGTGTCCCACGGGGTCAGACCTTTCCCCATTTGCGGGGATGAGCTCCGGACACGCCACGTGGCCAGCGGCCCGAGGAAAATGTCTACGGCGCTCTAGGCGAACTAGAATTGGCTCCTATTGGCTATCTTTTGATTCTTCTCTGTTTCAATCTTATAAAAATGTTTATGAAACATAAATATATGCAGAAATAAAAAAAATGAGGGTGTCACAAATCTACCCCCCTTTAATTGAATCTCGCCCTCGAGATTCGATAGTAGAGAATAAATGAGGGAATTCTGTCTTGAGGTCTTCTTCATGCTCCCATGTGGCTTCATCTTCGGTGTGATGGCTCCATTGTACCTTGCACCATAAGATCACTTTGTTCCTCGTGACCCTTTCCTTTACATCCAAAATTCAGACAGGGTGCTCTACGTAGGTCAGATCCTCTTGAAGTTCAAGTTTATCCATCGGTACTTGATCTTCTGGTATCCTCAAGCACTTCTTGAGCTGGGATACATGAAACACGTCATGTACGTCGGAGAGGTGCATTGGGAGCTCTAGTTGATAGGCTACTTCTCCTCGCTTGTCCAAAATCTTAAATGGCCCAATGTAGCGAGGTGCTAGCTTGCCTTTTACGTTGAAACATCGTTGGCCACGGATAGGCAATACCTTAAGGTATACGAAGTCTCCTACTTCGAAAGTCAACTTCCTTTGCCTATTGTCCGCATAGCCTTTCTGTCGTGACTGAGCAGCCTTTAAGTTCTCCCGTATCGTTTGGACTTGCTTCTCAGCCTCTTGTAGCACTTCGGGTCCAAACACCTGGTTCTCTCCTGTCTCGTTCCAAAACAGCGGCATTCTACACCGTCTACCGTACAATGCTTCGAAAGGCGATATCTTCAAGCTAGCTTGATCGCTGTTGTTATAGGAGAATTCAGCATACGGTAAACTCCTATCCCAACTACGCCCATGTTTCAAGGCGCAAGCTCTCAACATGTCCTCCAAAATTTGGTTTGTCCTTTCGGTTTGTCCATCGGTTTGTGGGTGATAGGCGGAGCTAAAATCCAGTCGTGTACCCTTAGCTTTCTGCAGCTTTCTCCAAAATCTAGAGATAAACTGAGAACCTTGATCTGAGACTATCCTCCTCAGGACTCCATGTCGGCACATGATCTGCTCCATGTACAACTCGGCTAATTGTGCAACGTTGTACTTAGCCCTTATGGGGAGAAAATGGGCTGTTTTCGTCAATCGGTACACGATAACCCAGATGGAGTCATAACCCGACTGAGTACGTGACAATCCGACAATGAAATCCATACTGATGTCTTCCCACTTCCACTCGGGTACCTTCAAGGGTTGCAACAATCCAGCGGGTCTTTGATGTTTGGCCTTCACCTGTTGGCATGTGTCGCATAGGGCAACGTACTCGGCTATGTCCCTTTTCATACCATCCACCAATAACAAGTCTTCAGGTCCTTGTACATTTTGGTACTTCCGGGATGTATGGAATAAGGTGAATCATGTGCCTCTTTTAATATCATGTCGCGGATGTGCTTCATGTTAGCCACACAAATCCTTTTTCCTAGCCAAAGCGTACCCTTCTCATCTTCCTTGAAATCCTTCTCTATTCCTTGTCGGATCCTTTCCTTGATTTCCTTGATCTCCTCATCTGTTGCTTGGCCACCTCTTATCTCTTGCTCCAATGAAGAGTGGAGTTCCATCACTTCCATCTTGTTCAAGAATTTGAGGTGTAACCGTTCGAACTCCTTGCGTTGTTCGGGTGGTAGCTCCCGAACCGTGAGTTGGTGACATGCTCCCTTCCGGCTCAATGCATCAGCTACTACATTGGCCCTTCTAGGGTGGTAGTTGATTCCAACATCGTAATCCTTGATGAGTTCCAACCATCGACGTTGCCTCAAATTCAAGTCTGTTTGTGTAAATATGTACTTTAGGATTTTATGATCCGTATAGATCTCACATCGATGACCAAGGATATAATGTCTCCAAATCTTCAATGCATGCACCACTGCTGCTAGCTCCAAGTCATGTGTAGGATAATTAAGCTCATGCTTCTATAATTGTTGTGAGGCATAGGCTACCACTTGTTCTTCTTGCATCAGCACACATCCGAGCCCTTGTCTTGATGCGTCACAATATATGTTGAATCTCTTGCCTACGTCTGGCAATACCAAAACTGGAGCTGTGGTTAGCCTTTTCTTGAGTTCCTCAAAGCTCTCTTGGCACGCTGATGTCCACTGGAACGCTTTTCCCTTCGTTAGCAACTCTGTCATAGGTTTTGCTATCTTAGAGAAGTCCTTGATGAAGCGTCGGTAGTATCCAGCCATCCCAAGAAAACTCCGAATGTCTTTCACGTTTTGCGGTCGGTTCCACTTCAGAACATCTCCCACTTTTCCGGGATCAACCGATACTCCTTCCTCGGAGATAATGTGGCCTAGGAACGATATATCCTTTAGCCAAAATTTACACTTGTTAAGCTTGGCTTACAATTGATGCTCGCACATTTTCTGCAAGGTTAATCTTAAATGTTCTTCATGCTCCTCCTCACTTTTTGAATACACCATAATGTCGTCGATGAAAACCATGACAAACTTATCCAAGTACTCCATGAAAACCTTGTTCATAAGGTACATGAAGTATGCGGGTGCATTTGTTAACCTAAAAGACATGACGGTATATTCATACGAACCATACCGTGTCCTAAAGGCAGTCTTGGGTATATCGGAGAGCTTAATTTTCAGCTGTAAGTATCCCGACCAAAGATCAATCTTGGAGAACACTCGGGCTCCTTTCATTTGGTCGAATAGGTCTTGTATACGGGGCTGAGGGTATTTGTTCTTGATTGTCACCTCGTTGAGAGACCTATAGTCCACACACATCCTTTGGGTCCCATCCTTCTTGTCTACGAAGAGCACGGGGGCTCCCCATGGTGACGAGCTTGGACGTATAAACCCTTCTCCAACTGCTCCTGAATTTGCTTCTTGAGTTCCACTAGTTCATTGGTGGGCATCCTATAGGGTCTCTTTGCTATGGGTGCAGTTCCGGGTACCAAATCAATGGCAAACTCAATGTCCCGGTCAGGTGGCATACCTAGAAGCTCTTCTGGAAACACGTCTGAGAATTCCTGAACCACTGGAATGCTGTCCAACGTTGCTCCTTCGACGTGGTTCAAACTTGCCTTATTGGTTGTTTGTTGGGCTGACTTAAACTCGATACAAATACCGTGCTCTTTTGTCAACTGCACGCTCCTCTCAGCGCATTGGATTACTCCGTTGTGCTGACTTAACCAATCCATCCCGAGTATTATGTCAAGCCCTTGGGAATCCAAGACAATGAGGTTGGCAAGGAAGTCTACCCCCCTTATTTTAAGGCTTACTTTCGGACATACTATATTAGTCCTCATCTCTCCACCGGGAGAATTAACTAACATAGCACATTTTAAGTGTGATATGGGTACATTATGCTTGGCAACATACTTGGATGATATGAAGGAATGTGATGCTCCAGAATCAAATAAAATGGTGGCTGGGTTGGAATTGGCAAGGAACATATCAATTACGACATCCTCAGCCCATTGTGCTTCCTCAGCAGAGACATGGTTCACGTTGCCGCGAGCACAGTACTGCTGTCCACGGTTTCCTTGATTGTCTCCTCCGTTCGGTCGCGGGTTCTGCTTGGGCACGTTGCCTTGCTGTCCAGGACCTCTCCTCGGGCACTCGCTCGCGAAGTGTCCTGTTTCCCCGCATGCAAAGCATGCCATGTTGCCCATGGCAGCAGGTACGTTGGGGCGGGAGTTTTGAACAGAAGCGCCCCATGTTGGGTCAAGGCACAGGAGGCAAAGGCACACGAGGTGCTTGTGCAACAGGTCGTTGCTGTGGTGGCTGACTAGGGCGGTATGCAGGAGCGGTCGATCCATACTGCGGTGCAGATGGGGGCATGTACCAAGGTCGTACGTTGCTCCCTTGTGGCTGGTATGGCATCTTCCTCTTGCCCTCTCGCTCGATCTCTCGGATCTTTCTTTCAACCACTATAGCCTTGTCAACCAGCTTCTGGAAGCTCGCGTAGTCATTGTTGAGGAGCTGAACCTGGATCTCATTGTTCAACCCTCTCATGAACAGGTACTGCTTCCGTTGGTCCGAGTTGACATCTTCGGGTGCGTACCGGGACAGTTGCGTGAACTTGTTGAGATACTCATTCATGCTTCTCTGTCCTTGGCAGAGACCTTCGAACTCCTGTCTCTTGAGCATAATTACACCAGCAGGGATGTAATGAGAGCGGAAACTCTCCTTAAACTCAGTCCAAGTGATCATCTCCGGGTCGACCTGAGCGTTGCATAGGGCATCCCACCAGTCAGCGGCAGCTCCCATGAGTTGGTGCGACGCAAAAATAACCTTCTCTCTGTCATTGCACTGCACTATGGTAAGCTTCTTCTCCATGGATTTCAACCAGTCGTCGGCCTCCATGGGTTCGTTAGCTTGAGCAAAGGTGGGTTGTCGAGTCCTCATGAACTCTCCCAGTCTGTTATGAGCTGGCGGTGGTGGTGGCGGTGGTGCCGGAACGGGGTTGTTGTTGTTGGACTGCAACTGACCCAAAGTTTGGATCATGGTTTCCATAAGTTGATTCTGCATGGCCATCAACCGTTCCCGGTTGTTCTCACCAGCTCCGGGGTAACAGGAACTTCATCGTGGCCATCCTCTTTGTTGTCACGGACGTTCCTTCCTAGGCGGCCGACGTTTCCTCTCACCATCTGTGAGAGAGAACGAAATAGAATAGAGGTTAGAAGATTAGATGGATCCCCCTAACTATATGCATCAAGGTAGATTGGACTATATGTACTAGTCCATATGAGGATGTGAACAAGTGCCGAGGCATCTCACACCTCCTTTCTACTTATGTGTGGGTACGGACAACGCTTGAGACGTCCCACAACTCACACACAATCACAACAATCATCACAAGGGCTCACACAACTCCTATTCAAGGCTTTTATTCAATGGGGGTCCTATATGGCTTAGGGTGATGCCAATCTGTGATCCAACTATGGCTTCTCCTCGGTTTGCATCCTATATCAAGGTAGTTCCGATGCCAATCTATGCATCCTACGTTTGCATCCTATGGTCAGCGTGGCTCAGCTACCAAATCTGTGACTAGGCATGGCAGTTTCAATATCAATCTGTGACCTATCTAGGTTGTGTGATCTTCGATTAACCCGTGGCAGGTTGATTCCAATCTGTGCCTGATACCAACTTGTGACTTCTATCTAAGCGTGTAACCTAGCGTCAACCCGTGGCTCTGATACCAATCTGTGACGCCCTCAATTCTGTGGAAAAACCACGGAACCGAGAACTGATGCATATGTGTGCCCAGGATGTTCATCACACATATACACATCATCCATAAACTGAATTTCAGAATATATATATATAACCACGAATAACAGAGTTTATTACAATGTTTCATGAGTCTTGGACTCATGCTAACAGAGGATGTCTTGATCTAACAGCGGAAGTCTTCTAACTAATGCTGAAGCAATCTAAGCAGCAGCGGCAGCTCCATCTCTGCTCCATCCCCACAGGCAAGTTGAGGACAGATTACTCACCTAAGGCTCCACTTGGTCTTCATAATAATCTTCTCCTGTAGCTGATGATGAAGTAATAATGCAAGTTTGAGTACAATGATGTACTCAGCAATTGCGGAAAATATGATATGTAGCTCACAACAAGGTAATTATAAAAAGGCTCATTGCAGAAAGAAAAGTTTATTTCTCAAAACCTCGACAAAACACCAACTCAGCTTTAAGTGAATGTAATCCCAATATGTATTAAAATACCAACATACCTCCATTATGTTCATCACTTTCCATGTCTCAACCAGACATTAATCTTTTCATCTTTGCTCACGAATACCTTCTCGTATTCGCTACCATTTCATCTCATAAACAATTCCGTCTCACACCGAGACCAATCTCGTTGCCATGACTCAACAGTCATGCAACCAAATCTTATCACCCGTACTCAACAGTCCGATAGACAAATCATAACCAAAAACCATAACCAATAACCATCCCAACTAATCATGGAAGTTGGCCAGGCGCTCGTGACCGTAAGATCGGCTATCATGATAGTTTTAGACTCTGCAGAGTTTGTACCACTTTACCCACAAGTTTAAATGAACTTTGTTTCAAATGAAACTTGGTCAAGACTCTGGTTAGAACCCTACCAAGCCACCATAAAAATTTCAGAGCCAAAGGGGAGGGCTAGCTAGAATTATGGTCTTTACCTATTCAAGTTCAAACATTGCATTTAAATTGACATATAGTATATCATCTACGTGTAGTCGCTGAAGGCGAGGAAACTCCAGAAGTGCTCGACTTCCTTGTTCCGGACGAATCCCTAACCACTGACCAGCAGCAACAAGGAAAGCCCCGGTTTACATTAACCCATTTTACAAGGTTTTGCTATATGTATACTTAGTATGTGGTATGGATGTGCATTAGGTGTAGGATGGATGAAAGCCAAGTGCATAACCAGATCTTTCCTATAAGAGTGAGGGTATTGTCTAAGTCCTCTTGTAGACAGGCTATGCGTAATGATTTATAGAACTTCGGTACAAGTCGAGTAGTTGGAATCTACTCGCGAGTTAGGCTTGGGACACACGGGATTGGTTCGAGTGATGTGAGATCATTTTAGTGAGAAAATGATACTAGGCAGGGGCTAGGGTGCAGCAAGAGGAAGTCTTGTGTGCGCGGCCCTGTCCGTGTCGATTGAGGACCGATCCGTGTGCGGCCCTGATGAACAAGTATTGAACGTACCGAAGGCATATAGGATATATGGGCCCCGATAAACCGATGTAACCTAAACCTCCGGGCGTCGAGGCATAGCACACTGATTTATAGGTGTAGGTTGAGGGCAGCAAGGTGGAAATATGCTAACGGGCATAGAGAGATGCTCCATGTAGGGAACCTCCTTCTCGTTTCGGTGCGACCGGTTTGACGTTTGGGCTGTTGGGTGAAAGGTTGTCCTGTACGAAACGGGGTGAGCGTGCTGTGTGCAGCTCCGCATGTGGGCGTACGTGACGTGCTATTCGGGTATCCCTACAGGTGTATATCGAGTCGATTCACCGTCCCTCGCGGTGATGAGCACCGCTTGTTCACTGCATCGTGAGGTAGATAAATTATGGAATGTTATGATTCAATCCTGCTGATATGAATAATTGTATTGCTACATGTGTGCCACCAAATATTTCTTACTAAATTTCAAATTCATGAACTGTTAACTTGTGGTTAAAATATGAAATAATGATGAACTTGTAGGCGTGTCCGGTTGCTGCAAATTACCTTCCCTTGATTCGTTGTACACTACATGTAGAGTTTCATGCGTAGGTGCGTCGGTTAAGTCTTGTTGAGCCTTCGTGCTTATGGTTGATGCTATAAGTTTTTTTCAGGTGAGGAGTACCCAATGGAATCGGGTTACGAGTCCACCGGCGAGGGCTACCCTCCGTCGGGGACCACGGCTGAGTGGGAGCCGTACACGCCGCACTGAGCTGAGGAGTGCAGCTAGTGTGGGTTGCCCTAGGGCTGGGCAACCGACTTTTGCTAGATAGGTGGCGTGAGATGCATAAACTTAGCTTCCGCTTTTGTAATTAAATTACTAGTTTGTAACTGAGGTCTTGTACTAGTTTGTACATATTCAGTTGGTTTTCTATGTAATACAAAATCGTTCTTATGATGTGTGCTGTCGGGTGTCGCATCGTGCGGCACCACCCTCTGCGATCCTGGATGAGCGGATCCCGGTCCGTCACAGGCTGGTATCATAGCCGCATTGGGGATAGCACGCTAACTAAGGGCTGTATTACGAGAGAACATAGGTTTACGGTGAGGATTCGGTAGTTTCCCCAAGTGAGGACTATAATAGCATAGTTACTTAAAGTGGCAAGACTAACATATGTGTTATAATTCTGAATTTTAATTATGTAACGACGCACCTACGCTCAGGTAAGAATGGTAAGGAACGCTACTGAAAGCGGTTCAATTTCGGTTAGCTCCCCTGATGAGGAATGTGGTTCAGAGATAGGTCTCACAGCTTGGTTTGATACGTCAAAATGAAACTCTTGGACTCTTCATGTTCCTGAGTTCATATGAAACGCTGATCCCTAGCATGCATTAGGCAAGTAAGTGGAGACCCCATCGTGTGGTCAGTAACGTGATAGTGTGTTCGTCTAGAAATAGCCCAGGAGGACATACGCAGCGCTTGCCATCGACGTGCCCTGCAGGGCAGTAGGTGGTATCTGTTGGGGTGATAAAATTCCCAACCGTGACGCCCCGTTCACGCTCTACTCTGGTTCCCAGTCGTGTGGTGTTGAAACACGATCACGTACCTTGAGACGTGGCTTAACTCAAGGACGGCCCTATGGCAATGATACGGGCAGTTGTATTTATTTTCAAATATGGACCTGCCTGAAATGAAAATAACCTTTGAGTGCATCATTATTGGGTGTTCTTCAGCAGGTACTAATCACGTATGTATCCCGTGTAGTATACGTGTGCGAGAGGCTGTTTAGTGCCACAATTGAGACGTATCTGCCGGTATAATCCGGTTAGGATTTTCTTTTTGTGAGGAACGTAGTACCGACATATCATAGGCATGTGCATGAAAGATAATGATAACAAGGAACAAAAAATCACCAATTTTCAACATCTAGGACCCTGATTGGGTAGAAAAATTCAATAGTTGATCAGTGTAGCTCCAAGGGATTGAAAAACAGAGTGCTCTGTTTTTGGCAGCAAGTTTGCTGAACTTTGACAGGGCATAACTCACAGATTATTTAGCCAATGGTGGTGTGGGATATAGTTCTGGAAAGGTGTTTAAGTACTCTACAACTTTGTTGTAGACTTCCAGAGCTTAATTACACCTTAAGATGGCTTAAATCCGAGAGGAATGTAAACTGTCCAGATCCAGGACAGATTTAAAATACTCTCTGGACTGTTCTGTTTTTCAAGTATAAATCACTGTAGAAAAATCTAAAATTGTCATATGATACAATTTTGGAAAGGTAGGAGATGTGTTACATCTTTGTAATTCAAAGTTTCTGCAATTGAAGCACGGAATTGAGCTGAAATTAGAGTTGAAAACAGCAACTTCCAAAGGAGGTGCTGTTGAAATTCTTCCAGAAATTCTGTTGACTTTGAATTACCATAACTTTCAAACCAGAGCTGATATGAGGGCAAATAAATACTCGTTGGAAATATACTGAAGTTAACTTTAACTTTGGTATTCAGCTTGAGTCATGAAAATGCCCAGCATCAGATCAAAATCTGGGATATGTAGAAACTGGTCATTCTGGCAGAAGGATGACAGTTGAACTCATTTGTGAGATTGTTGTACTCTAGGGGGTTTAAGTACTCCCAATGGGGTAGGACATACTCATGAACGGTTATCTTCGACTGGTGAAAGATTTGAGTATATGCCCTACTAAAGTTTCTTTTGCTAGAGACCATGTTTGTGTCGTATTGAAGATAAAAGGGTAGTATGCGAGATGACAAAGCGATTTTAACATCTCATAGTGACCAAACCTAGTTGAGATGAACTTCCAAAGAGGAAGTCCGTCAAATTGGATGTAACTAGCTCATATTTGGTCTGGTAATGGTGTAGCTTGTCCAAAGTTATTACATTATCTGTATACGAGATGTATCACATGTTTTACTGTCATTATGTTTTATGCCTATTGGACTGCATGAAGTATGTTGTGGGACTGATTTTTATTGTCGTATGGTTACAGATGGTTCGCACTCGGACCACGCATGAGATTGGTGGCTCTAGCCAGCAGGGGGGTGATGACTCCCAGCCACCTGCCTACGACAGCACCCCGCAGCAACAACCATCACCGCCGCCTCCGCTTACGCTAGCGGATGTGATCGCGGCCCTGGTGCGTAATCGTGAGGAGCAGACCGACCTGCTCCGCACGATCGTGCAGAATACGTCCCAGGCGGGGGGGGAGGGGGGGGGCGTCAAGAGAGGGGGCCTCGTGAGCCCCGTCATGTGACGTACTCGGACTTCATGAGTACACACCCTCCGGTGTTCACTGAAGCAGCAGAACCCCTGGAGGCCCACAACTGGCTGCGGACAATTGAGTTCAAGTTCAGGCTGCTCCAATGTACGGAGCGGCAGAAGACTCTGTTCGCGGCCCAGCAGCTTCACGGTGCCGCTGGTGCGTGGTGGGCGAACTATGTCGCCTCACTGCTAGCTGGCCATGCCGTGGAGTGGGAAGAATTCCGGGAGGCGTTCCGCGCCTACCATATCCTCCCGGGATAATGAAGCGGAAGTTCCAAGAGTTCTTGGAGCTGAAGCAGGGCGGGAGGAGTGCCCACGACTACTCCTGTGCCTTTAACCATCTGGCGCAATATGCGTCGGATTACGTCTCCACCGAGAAGAAGAAGCGGGAGCACTTCTATCGGGGGTTACACCCCGAGATGAAGACGCATCTCGTCCAATTCAATCGCGGCACCTTCAACGATCTCGTTAATGCCACGATCATGCAAGAAGACACTCAGCGAGAATTGGCGGCTGAGCAGCGAAAGCCCAGTACTCCACCCAGCAGTGGGGGTGGAGCTCCTCAGAAATACCGTATGGTGTATCGGACACCATCCAATCAGCAGTGGCATCCACCGGCGCGACCTCAGCAGTTTGGGGGTTGTTCCTTTCAGCCACCCCCGTTCCGACTGCCGATGCCACCACCGCGACCGCAACAACAGCAGCAGCAGCATATGGTACCCCGGGCATTTCCACCGCCAGAATGCGCCCCGGGTTTCCGTCCGCCGATCAGCGGAGGACCGCCTTGCTACACACGCTGAGATCACAAAATAGCCTTTCCAAAGGGGCTACTAGATGTATGGACTCACTAAGGTTTCACCGCCAGGCTAGAATCTCCAATTCTCCCACCCACAGGCCCCCTCTTGTGCCATGCAGTTCCCAGGGCAGTCCTCACTCGACTCCCATTCCCCGCGCCTTCCACGGTCCATAACAATCTAGTAACTTACCTGATTAGTCAGCTAAGCCGCACCCATACTTGGCCTTGTGGTGGCACTGTTATCCTGGCATGTGCTCTCATGAACCGGTCCTTAGATCTACGGCAAGTAACCACCATCTAAGGCTACCTCATTCACAAACCCAGGCTTGCCTAGATCTCCCTCCGATCCATGTTCATTAACAACATAAGTTTCTTATTATCATTACGAGTGCAGTTAGCTGGACACATCTATTTCGCCTCCCAATCCTATGGACTTAGCGATGCATAAAAGCAAAAACCATACCCAACTCATAAACTTCCCTGGTTACAAGGGTGGTTTAACCAAAACTAGTAAACTCCTATAAAAGGGTTTCCCATCATGTTTGACTCAGCACCCACACCTTTTCGCAAACAAAACAGTTTTCCAAAACATAGGATCAATATGGTCAAGGGGCACTTGCCTTGTTCTGGCTGTTCCGGTTGCTCAAAATCTTGTTGTTGTAGTCCGTCGTAGGTAGCTCCCTGAGCTTGTCCTTCTATACACGATCACGCACATACAAAATTCACAACAATTAATATCATGCACAAACTTTAACTAGATGCGATGATGCACATGCATGCTATCCTATGATCAGTTTCTATTAGATCAGTTTGTACGTGTTCTTGCATGGTTTGCATGGGTTTTATGATGAACAGAGGTGTTCGGATCATATGTGGACGTGGCGATGATCTTGACTCTAGATCAAACCGATCAACACGTGATCTGTCCACGAAAAAGCTTTTGTTCGAAAGGAATCAAAGAACAGATGCAAAGAAAACGCGATGATGTTGTAAGGTGGTATTGGAGACCTACCTTATGTTCTTCTTAGTCTCGGGGTCCTTCTCCTATAAGACAGACCGTTGGGGCTCTCTTTCGGTGATCTATCTCGACCAAACTCCGGCGAAGGGTTTACTCGGCGAGCTGGGGCTAGGGCTCTAAGTTGTCGGCTCAGGAGGTGGAAAAGAAGTTCGTGGTTTTGGCCAAAGGTTCTGGGTTCTATTTATAATCAGGAGGAGAATAGTCCTAATCTGATTGTATTTCGAATAAGAGTCCTATTCAAATTGTCGTTGAATGTTAATAACTTATCTTTAGTTGATTTGGTGCGGTGACATTGTGGAATTCATGTCGGTTTCCTCCCGTACCGGTATTCCCATGCGTACAGTGTGAGGACCCCGCCGTCCTGGTTCACGGGAATTAGCACCTCGCCCGGGAATCGCATTGGGTGGTGCAGTGCGATGCGGCACCCAACAGCACACCTAATAAAGCATCATATTACATAAATCAAGCGAAAGCTTACACAGTGTAAATTTTACAAATACTTCTCAAAATATTCTACAGCGGAAGACTATTACAACTCACATCTCATACCTATGCTAAGCAACAGAGAAGGGGTCCAGCCCGCGGACCCTTCTCGCTAGCAACACTGTCGTAATAGCAGCGGCAGGGGTTGCCATGAGTTCACCACTCGGGGAGTTCCGAGTCTCATCGGGCACCCGTACATCTCAGCGTACAGTTATTACCTGCAAAACAACTTATGCAGTATCTGTGAGCACGAAGCTCAGCAAGACTGATCCGTCACCCTAGTCATGAAACTCTACATGATGCAAATAGAGGGCTGATTATAGAAGTTTGCACAAACGATGAACTTGAGCTAAAGGAGAGTCCTTACTTCAAGTTTTAAGCAACTTTTATAGCCCTCGCGCAACTTACATCGAGACTCCACAATCAAACAAGAAACGCTTCATCTCGATGTCACTTGCCCGAGGTGAAAGTAACTTTAGTGAGCTATCCTAGACTCAAACTGACCTTGCGCCATTAACGTCGAGACTCCACAATCAAACAAGAAATGCTTTGCCTCGACGCTACTAGCCCAAGGTGGAAATTAAATTTAGTGAAGTGTTGCTCGTTCCTCATCTCCATTATGAGGATTACCCACGAAGCATATTAAACGTTTCCCCGTTTATTACTACGTCACGACTCAGTGTACAAGTATGCTCACTACCTCGAGCGACGGTGATTGCAATCAAAAACACCCGGCTGACACGACACGTACGCCCGTACTCGACGTTGCACACAGCAACCGTCACTGACGTCGTACGTGGCAACCTTTCACACGACACCCAAATGTCGAACCGGTCCCACCGACTGGGATTAAGTCTCTCTACGGCAAACCCTCGTAGAGCCGACTTCTCTATCCTTTCAGCATCGGCATCAGACGGTGAGGTATGCCTCGACACCCAGGTTAACATGTTACATCGGTTTCCTGGGTCCCATATTGCCAGTATGCATCCGGTACACATCTCAAACTTGTCCAGCGGGGCCGCACACGAGAACGGGCCTTAATCGACTCAGACATAGACTAAGCTCACAGGACCACGTCCTTGACCTTCCATCCACTGCCCGGTCTCCATTCCCAACTATGAGGATCAATTCCCAACTCTTCCGATTGATCCCCCTTAACCCCGTTTCACGAGTAGGAATCTGCCTACTCGAGTTATGCCTCTTTTAATCCAATTTTTGTTGAGATCAGCAGTTATAATTAATTGATAACATAACATATCCTACATTAAACTCCCGGGTTTTCTGGTTCATGCATTTGGAGTTTCATACCATCTAGACGTAATGCAATAAATAAAATGCTAGACGTATGAAGTGAATACAAATAAAAACTTGTAAATTTAATGCAAACCGGGGCTTGCCTTAGTTTTGCAGGTGACTTATATATATATGCAGTTAGTGAAGATCACTTGGTGCTTGATCAACCACTTTCCTCCTTCCTTGATTTCTACTCCGATGATTTCAACTCCTCCACGTAGATACTACACGTGAAGAATATGCATATTGTTTAATTGTAAAGACTTTGCTACAAGTTCTAACAACAAGTTTAAAAACTGGAACTCTGTTTAAGAATTTAAAATGAAACTGGTGCTAGTGGTTTGGGTTTGTATCTAAACACTTGATTAAGTGCTAAGTTGTTTTCCCCCTCTTTTATATTGATCACCTAAAGAGGTTAATAAGAACAGGGGTGATCCAAGACTCCAATGGAGCTGAGAATTTTCATGTGAGTTCCTTGTCACAAGAAAATCCTCTTGACCAAAAATTGGCACTTTTCATTGAGTGGTTTGTTCAGAATAATTTTCTAAGCAATTAAGCAAAGAAGAATTAATTCTGAGGTCACACCCATGTCCATGCAAAAATTAGTGAACTACAATTTCAATTATAGCTCATAGAGTTTGCATGAATTTTCCTAGCATTTTTGGAGCTAAGGAATGGCTAGAACTAAATTTCCAAGTTTTGGAAATTCTCTGAAATTGTTTCTGTATTCATTTGAATACAGAAACTTAAAAATAAAAATTAACCTAACAAAATCAACCCCAAATGAGTTGAAAATTTTACATGTGTTCACTAATACCCTAAATACTATTCTGGCAAAATTTGAGGATTTTTGGATTAACCAAACTCCCTCAAAAATTCTTTTGCTAAAAAGCTTTAAAGAATTTTACAGAATTAAATAAAGGGTTTCATGCAAATTGGGTTCTACATTTGGATAGTACTCTATCAGAGGAATCCAACAAAATTTGTTTCAAAATTTTTAGATTCTCCTACCCAAAGTTGTAGCTATTCAAAGTTTGAACTGAAAACTGAAATTCCCCAAAATGTTCAAATACTGGCTGTGGGTCCGGGGACAGGTGTCACTCGCTGAGGCAAGCCACACGTGCTACAGGGTATTTCCCGCACCGCCACACCAGATCCCTGCGCCACAGCCGATCAGATATTTGAAAAACCGTCGCTGACGGGCGGGACCCACCGGGTCGTCTTCTACCTCCGGCCCCCCGCGCCCGCGCGCCGCCGGGCTCGCCGGAGTTCGACGGATTCTGGCCTCCCGGCCATCCCCCGAGCCCTCCCTCGTCGCTAGGGTCTAATTTCACGTGCTGAACACGATGGAACCCTCTTCCCCGGACGGCGATGGCTCCAACCTAGCTGGCCACGGCGCGGCGGCTCTGGACCGGTTCGACAACGTCGCCCGGTCATCCTAGCCTGCCCAGACCTCGGTGGAACGGCGCTACAGCACCAGTGGACCATGAGGATGCTCGACCTAGCCTCAACACTGCTCGGGACCGGCAGCTAATGGTGTCTCACCGTGCACCCGAAACCTCCTCCGCGTTTGAGGTCGGAAATTCTGGATTTCATGCGGTCTATGTGCATCTTTCCAACTAGGGTTGTGAAGGACTACTGATCGCCGGTTAGTGGCGGTCCTGTGTGCAAGGTTTCATGGCCTTAGAACGAGAGGGATGATTGAATTTGGTATTACCGTATCAGAAGGTCGGACGGTGCCCGACGGTGATCTTTTCCCAAATTCGAGCCCGGTAGATCATCTCATGGCTTGAGCTTCTGGGACGAGCATCAGGGGCTTCCAGCGCATCCGAGGGCGCTCTAGCTCGGGCCGAGAAGCTCTCGGTGGGGCTGTCCACGTGAGACCAGCTCCGGTTCTCCGCCGGACAGCTCTGTTTCTCGGCGCCGTTTGCCGAATTGTGCGCACCACAGGCTAGGGCCTTCGGTGTTGCGGGGCTGGTGTGGTAGAGCAGGCGCAGGCGCTGCTTTTCTGTACTGCCGGCGCGCACAACCGAGGCTTGGTTGGGGCTGGCGATCGGGGAGAAAGGAGTGCGGCGGTGAGCGCCGGTTGCTGTTTGCGCCCGAGAAGAACAGCCAGCGCACGATCAAAACGAAGACGGCAACGTGCTGCAGCTGGTCCCGGGGTAAAGATCAGGTCGGCGCTAGCTGGAGCAGGAGGTGGAGCCTCGGTCGACGGGGGCGGCCGCTCGGTGTCGCCCCGGGGTTACACCTCGGTGGAGTGAGGAACAGAGAGAAAACTTAAGTGTTAAGTCTACTCATTCCTATGACATGTGGGCCCCACAATTCAGTACCTCTTTTCCTCAAAATATCTCCAAAGTTTGACAATTATCCAACCCAATTGTTTGAAAATTGGAAACTGAGCTCGTTTGATAAGTTTGGACAAATTTCATGCAAATTCAAATGTTCATTTGAATTCTTTGCACATTTGACTCCCTTTGGAAAAATGGGCAGCAAATCTTTTCAAAAATTAATGAAACTTTGCCTCCCCACTAATTTGGACCTAAGGAATCCAAATATGCCACTTGATTCTTGTGTTAGCTGCTGCAAACAATAGTTTGGACACAAACAGTTTTGAATTTCCATTGTGTCTTCCCCTCACTTGAAGTTTGAATCTACATTTAGTTCATCACTGATTTTTAAACCCTTCCATTGCACTTGAGCTCTTCATTTCTGTGGTTTTAATCCACATTAGGTCCATCCATGCAATAGCCCTAAGTTTGTTTAGAAGAATCTCACCTATGTTATCATATGTGGGAAAAAGTTTCAACTAAGCCCCTTTTTCATACACATGACTCCAACATTTGTGCAAACTCATGTTTCTTTGTATTCACATTTTTGGGACCTTTACATACAGAAGCAAAAACCGCTCCAGAACTTATTCTTTGCAGTGATGTGCTACGGAAGCTCCACGTGTCCATCGCGGGCCTGGTCTCCTCTTTCCGCAAAGACGAGCTACGGTTGTGCCGCATGTCAAGCGAGCGAGACCTCCCTCTTTCTCAGAGGTGGGCTCCGCGTGCGCCACGTATCCTGGTGGGTCGGGACCTCCTCTATATTCAGCGATATGCTCCGCGCATGCCATGTGTCAGCACCGGACCTCCCCTCTCTTCGGAGGTGGCTCCGGGTGTGCCACGTGTCCTAACAGCGCCAGACTTCCTTTCTTCTCAGAGACGAGCTCCGAGGTTGACACGTGTCCAACAATGACGGACCTCCCGGAGATAAGCTCCGGAGGTGACACGTGTCCAATAGGACCGGACCTCTCGGAGGTGAGCTCCGAGATCGACACGTATCCCGCGTGACTGGTCCTCTGTTTTCCGCGGTGACTAGCTCCGAAGGTGACACGCGTCCTGCGGCACTGGCCTCGCTTCTCCGCAGAGGCTAGCTGCAGGGCAACACGTGTTCCACGGGGTCGGACTTTTCCCCATTTGTGGGGATGAGCTCCGGACACGCCACGTGGCCAGCGGCCCGCGGAAAATGTCTACGGCGCTCTAGGCAAACTGGAATTGGCTTCTTTTTGGCTATCTTTTGATTCTTCTCTGCTTCAATCTTATAAATGTTTATGGAACATGAATATATGCAGAAATAAAAAAATGAGGGTGTCACACTGGCTAAGGAAGTGGCAACACATGTGTTGACCTGCTGGAGACGGAGGGGAAAGACCTGGCTAAGGAAGTGGCGACACATGTGTTGACCTGCTTCCGGAGCTGGGACCCCAGTGTCTCCTTGGAGCCAGTCATCCAAGGCCCCATCGCTGCGAGGGAGGAGGCAGCCCGGTCTGCAGTCGAGGACCTAGGATTTCTCATCGCCGGGCGGTTTAGGCGTAACACGGGCGAGTCCTAGATGGGCCCTGGCTCTTGTATCTTTTCCTTTATCTTTTTGCGTTTTGTCTTTTATCCCTGTGATGAATGAAAGATTTTTTACTGGCCTTTCATCTTGCTTGGCTTCACCAGTTGTGATGGCCCCCTGGCAGGTGTGCCCAAGTAATTGGGGACACCTGCCAAAAAGGTACAATACATCAGCTTTGGACCCCTCAGGAGACTCCGGCCTCGGGGGTCCGTGAGTGGCCCCTTCGGAAGGCTGAGGTTTTAGCCTCACGGGTCGTACTCCTGTCCGGGGCGACAGGGCAGGACATGCGCTCAGGGCACAGGGTGAGCTACGCGGACTCCGGAGGGGGGACGTCGTATTGGCACCACCGGAGCCAACCAGGAAGGCAACCTAGGGGTCCGAAGATAATCATAGGTGCTTTTGACGTTTCCTCCCCGTCGCACAACTTCAGCCAAGGGCAAGGCAGAGAAATACAAATATATACACGTTGAGATGCGTGGAAAAAATACACACGGAGCTCAAAAGGAGGCTACCGTTCCCTTTTTAATAGTGGTACATAGGAGGAGATAGGCTAACAAAGGCCCGAATGACTTATCCCAGAGTAGCAAAGGCAGCCGGGCCTCCTCCCCCAAAGTTCGGCTATCAGGGCATTCTTCCTAGTCTCTGTGACCCTTTTACAAGGAAAAACGCCTTACCCTAAGCTACGGGTAAAACTTGACGAGGTGCTCAATGCTCCAAGGATCTGGAATCGGGTTGCCATCCTCCGTTGTCAGGCGGATGCATCCTGGTCGACATACATGCGTCACCCGGAAGGGTCCTTCCCAATGGGGGGAAAGCTTGTTAGACCCCTTATTCGTCGGAGCACGAGGTCATCGACCTGCAGCTCTCTGCTCCTCATGGACCACTGGTGGTATCATTGGAGCGCCTGGCAGTACCGCGTGTTCCAGATTGCCGCCTGGCATCTGTGCTCGTCGACGAGCTCGAGATCTTCAAGCCGGGCCTGGTCCTGTGTGGCTTCGTCGTATGCCTTGACACGAGGGGAGCCCAAGGTGACCTCAGGAGGGAGAACAGCCTCAGCTCCATAGACCAGGAAGAAAGGAGTCTCCCCTGTGGCTCGGCTGGGTGATGTCCGGCTAGCCCATAGTGCACACGGAAGCTCCTCAATCCAGTTGGCACCATGCTTTTCCAGGTCAGCGTAGGTACGTGTCCTGAGGCCCCTGAGTATCTCGGCATTGGCTCTCTCGACTTGGCCACTGCTCTCTGGGTGGGCAACGGACGCTTAACAGACCTGGATACCAAGGTCTTCGCAGTATCTTTGAAATACTGCACTGGTGAACTAGATTCCGTTGTCATTAATTATCCTGTTCGGGACCCCAAACCTGCAGATTATTGACTTGATAAATTTTACTGCGGACTGCTTTTTGATGGCGACTACAGGGGTTGCTTCCGGCCACTTAGTGAACTTGTCTATGGTGACGTAGAGGTACCGGTACCCTCCGACGGCCCTGGGGAATGGCCCCAGGATATCCAGCACCCATACTCCAAATGGTCATGAGGGCAGAATCATTTGCAACGTCTGTGCTGGTGTGGATCTGCTTAGCATGAAATTGACACGCCTTGCATCTCTTGACCAGCTTGACGGCATCCAGGAGAGCTGTTGGCCAGTAGAAGCCATGCTGAAAGGCTTTACCGACCAGCGTGCGGGACGAAGCGTGGTTTCCGCACTCGCCTCCATGGATCTCTGCGAGTAGCTCACAGCCCTCCTCCTGGATTATGCACCGCAATAGAACGTTGTTGGCACCACACCGGTAGAGATCCCCATCCACCAGTGTGTATCTTTTAGCCATACGAACGATTCGTTCAGCGGATACATGTTCATCAGGAAGGATATTTTCTTTCAAGTAGGCCCGAATCTCCATGATCCATGCATCGGGTCCTGCTTGAGCATTTGGATCTTGGGTTCCGGGTTGCACGGAGTCCCTAGTGACGCATACGATCCTTGGCCGGCGCTATGCATGGTTGCAGGGCCGCCGGGACTGCCAGCTTCGAGGTGCTAGACTCGTCCCCTTCACCCGGTTCGGCAGGCCAGGCTGTTGGACGCTGTAGCTTCCTTTCAAACACACCGTCGGGAACTGTGGCCCATGTAGAGGCTTTCGTGGAAAGGTCGTCTGCTACCGCGTTGTAGGCGCGGGGGATATGGCACAACTCCAAGGCATGGAACTCCTTTTCCATCTTCTGCACATGGATAAGGTAGGCAGCTTGTTGGGGGTCATTACAGGAGCACTGATGTCTGACTTGTTTGATGACAAGCTGAGAGTCTCCTTTGACTAGCATCTGCCGCACGCCCAGAGACAGGGCGGTACTCATCCCAAATATGAGGGCTTCATATTGTGCCATGTTGTTTGTAGCCTTGAAGTCAAGGTGCACCATATATTTGAACTGCTCCCCCACTAATGAGATGAGCAGGACCGCCGCTCTGGCTCCCTGCTTTCGCGAGGAACCATCGAAGTAGAGTGTCCAGTGGGGGCCGGTGAGCACCAGAGGTCTGGGCTCCAGGTCACCGTTGTCTTGACCCCTTGGACGGCATGGAGACGGGGTCCATTCCGCCACGAAGTTCGCTAGTGCCTGGCTCTTGATGGCGTGGCGCGGTAAGAAGTCAAGGTTGAACTCCACCAGCTCAGCTGCCCACTTTTCTATGTTCCCTGTTGCGTTGGGGCTGTGAAGTACTGCCTTCAGTGGGTAGGTCGTTACCACTAACACCATGTGAGCTTGGAAGTAGTGGCGGAGTTTCCTTGACACAACCAGTACTGCATAGAGCAACTTATGGACCTCCGAATACCTCGTCTTGGCATCATGGAGGACCTCGCTGATGTAGTAGACCGGTCGCTGGGTGGTCCGGACCCTCCTGGAGGGGTTCGGATCATTCTCCTCCATTGGCAGGAGGTCTACAACTTCTTGGTTCTGGTGTCTGGCCCCCGGGAGCTGGGACCCGGGGGCATCCTTGGACGGGGTTACGTCGGGCTTCCCTGTGGGTCCCGGATTCTGAGACTCGAGACCAGCAGTGGGTTCTTCGCTTGGTTCTTTAGGTCGCTCAAGTTCTGGACGTTCCGCGTCCAGGACCATGCTGACAACTTCATCCTTTGCGGAAGTATAGAGCATAAGATGTTCACCCGGCTCTGGGGTGACCATAATTTGTAGCGAGGTTTGGTACTGCTTTAGCTCTGGGAACGCCTTGTCAGCTTCTTCAGTCCAGACAAAAGGTCCAGACTTCCGCAGAAGCTTAAAAAATGGAAGGGCATGCTCTGCTAGCCGGGAGATGAACCGACTGAGTGCGGCCAGGCATCCGGTGAGTTTCTGGACGTCCTTGACTTGGGTGGGGGGTCGCATCATCTCTATAGCCTTGATCTTGTTGGGGTTAGCCTTGATTCCTCAGTGCGAGACCAGGAATCCGAGGAGCTTCGAGGCAGGAACTCCGAATATGCACTTATCCGAATTTAACTTCGTTCGAATGGTGCGCAACTTATTGAAGACTAATGCTAAGTTATCCAACAGAGATGTATGCAATTTGACCTTCACCAAAATGTCATCAATGTACACCTGCATTAGTTCCCTTATCAGATCCCTGAATGTCTTATGCATGGCACGCACAAAGGCTATCTACTGTTATAAAAGCAGTGCGCTCTTCATCTTCCTTAGACATAGGTATTTGATGAAAAGCGGAATAAGCATCCGGGAAGCACAGTAGATCACAGCCAAAAGTAGAATCTACAATTTGATCTATTCGCGGGAGGGGAAAAGGGTCTTTAGGACATGCCTTGTTTAAACTGGTGTAGTCGATGCACATCCGAAGCTTCCCGCCAGCCTTGGGGCACGATGTGGTTGGCCAACCATCTCGGGTGGTGAACTTCTCGGATGAAGCCGACATCGAGCAGCTTCTTGATCTCTTCACGAATGAAGTTATGCCGCTCGACGGACTGCTTCCGAGGCTTTTGCATCACCGGTTTAGCGTCGGGGTGGATCTTCAGATGGTGCTCGATCACCTCCCTGGGGATCCCATGCATTTGCGATGGTTGCCAAGCAAACACATCGACATTAGCCTTGAGGAAGGTGATGAGCGTGAGTTCCTATTTTCTACCCATGTTTTCCGCAATGCGGGTGGTCTGGGCAGTGCCCTCGCCTATATGGATAACCCTGACGGGGACCTCCTCTGCACCCGAGGGCTGTATATGGGGCACAGAGGATGAGCCATGCTGTCGTGTGCTGGGCAGCTCCTTACTTGTCCCAACACCCCCAGGGGATTCCTCCTTTGAAGCTGCCAAGGCCTGGAGCTTCTCCAGCGCTGCATCTCCGGCGGTCCGATCTGCTCGGACTCTGAGGACGCCACTCGGGGTCGGCATCTTCAGCGCTATGTAGCCATAATGGGCTACGGCCATGAACTGGTACAACACCAGCCTACCAAGGATGGCATTGAAGGGGAGATTCACCTCCGCCACGTCGAAGACAACCCTCTCGGTGCGGTAGTTCTCGGGCATCCCGAATGTCACCGGAAGGGTGATGCTACCACGTGGGAGAATGGACCCCGGGCCAACTCTAGAGAATGGGCGTGACGGGGCCAGCTTTCCCATGGGAATCTGCAGCTTTTGGAAGGCTGCAAGGCTGATGAGGTTGAGGCATGCTCCTCTGTCAACTAGCACGTGGTAGAGCTTCACATTAGCTTTGGTCACAGGGACGATGAGTGGTAGCTGCCCAGCCCCTTCCATGTTCTTTGGGCATTCAGAGGCGGTGAAGCCAATTTCTGTCTCCATCCATTTGCCATAGGGAGCCGGCTTGGGGGTAGGCGATACCGCCATGATCTCTCGCCGGAGGGTCTTGACGTCTCGTCAAAACGTGATGTACAATGACCCCCTGTACATCACATGAAGCGTCTTTCGACGCTCATCCGGGTTGTGGCAAGGGCCAGAGCCTTCTCCCTGGTCATAGACTACCTTCGACACCCGCTGTGCGTCTTGGTATTCTGTCTCCTGACCATTGCTGACCCCTAGATCAGCTTTTTGCTTGCCCTCTCGTTGGAGATAGGGTACACCATCTTGGCAGCTCTGTTGAAGTTCTCGGAAGTGCCCCGCTAGCTTCTATATCTCCCAGCACTCCCTGGCACTGTGCCGCTTGGAGTTGTGGACTGGGAACTGCCGGTCGCTACCGTCACAGTCAAGCCACTGTTGCGGGCGTTTGGCGGTGCGCAGCCTCCGACCCCCCGCCGCTGCTAATGAGTTGAGCGCGGCGACAACCAGGTGGTCGACGTCATTGCACCACTGCTCAGCAGCGAATGGGTAAGCTCCCGCGTGCGGGGGGGGGGGGGGGTTGTGGAGGAGTGCATGGGATGCTAGCAGCGAGCTCTCCGGGCTGGCCTCGGCCGGCACCTGCGACACCGTTGCAACCGAAGGCTGCCAAAAGAGAACTGGCACCGTCGTTGCTGGGACTGGCATCAGAGCAGGCGGTCCCCTCAGGGGTTAAAGGACGTCTCCTGCTCCCCCGCCGCTGGCGGCGTGAGGGGCAGATAGGCCCTCCATCGGATTGGATGTTCTCTATCGTGGGCTTCACGAACAGCTTCAAGAACCAAGAAGCCCCCAACCTGGCACACCAAATACAAAAGTGTTCTACGACACTTCCCCTGGTCTGTTTGGAAGCAACCCGCGGAGGTTCTTTTTTTGGTGGGGTTAGTGGATCTCCAAAGTCAGAGTGCAATGGTGAGAGAGAGAGACACGAAGATTTACGTGGTTCGGGCCGCCGGAGCGTAAAACCTACGTCCACGGGAGTGCTTGGTGTATTGCTTGCTCGCGTATGAGGATGAGTTGGCTGGGTCGTGAACCCTTTGACCGAAGGCTGCCTCGGTCCTTTTATAGCCCAAGGACGGGGCAGTTACATGGTGGACCGGGGACCAATAGGTGCCCCGCGGCTCTCTGTCTCCTATACATGAGCTATAGATATTTACAGCTATATGTATTGTCACTGTCAGTGGAGTTAAGGCACGCCGCCTGAACCACTGGGTGCGTCTGACCGGGCGGCCGGTGATGATGACGTCCCCGTCTTGTCGCCGTGTCTCCTCGCTCTGTTAGGCGGCTTAGGGCCGTTGGGCAGCACTATTGTGCCGTCACGCCTCGCCGCTATGTCTTTCACCGTAATGGTGCACAGACAGGGGATGGAGGCGTGCATTGTGCACCATGCTTCTGGGGAAGGAGCGAGCCTTGAATGCTTGGCCTGGCAGCGCCCCTTGCTCTTTACTCCTGGGCCATCTGCCCGTCGCTCGTCGGAGTGACGTTCGGGCAGATGGCCCTCCACCGGAGCCGTCTTGAGGAGTAGTGTGCGGTCCGGAGTTGTTGGTCACGTGGCAGCGCCGGAGCCCTCTCATTCTGGATGTTGGATTGTAGGATCGAAGAGCACGTGAAAAGCTACCAGAGGGGGTGAATGGTAGATTTAAACTTTTTAGCGGAAGCAACAAAAACCCCCTCGGCAGAAAATCGATCTGTTAAAGAAACCGTGTATGCGACTGATCTAAATGTGTTTAACCATGACAAAAGTGGTATATATTATAGAGAATCAAGTCATGAAGACATGAAAATAAGAATCACGGAAATCCGTCAAGAAAAATTCAAGTTATGATTGAAAGATCAAACGAGGGTCAATCTGTTCTACTCGAGTAGAAACCAGATCTGCAACACTGCATAGAAACTCGTGTAGATCAGAAACTACAAATACAATGACAGTGAAATTTTCACAGATGATATACAATCAAGTTGTGAAGACAACCCAAAAAGAATCACGTCAATTGGATCTGTAAAACTCGAGTTATGATCGAAACACCGAAGCACTGTTGTGCTGTCCAGAAACTCGACGAGAAAGACTTGACAAAAACAAGTCGGAGGAACAAGGCACAAAAGCTCCTCTAAATTATGAATTTTATTGATCAAAACATAAGAGGAACAGCCCAAGGTCGTCTTACCACGAGCTCTGGCCTCACTTGCTTATATAACCAGCGCGGAGGCCAACCCAATTCAAACTAGTACTCTAATCCTACTCAGTTTCTGAATCGAAACTTTCTATAACTGCTCAAGACTCTTCTATACGCAGATAGAAGCAATATTAAGACTTCCAAACACCTTAGGAACATATCCCACATTCCTAAAACAACTCAACTTCGTGTCCCACATGAAATCCTATCATAACCACTCAAATCTTTTCATATTTGGGCCATAACCGACTCAGCCGCAGCCTGTGTCCATAATCCAGCCGGTTGGACCTTACCTACCAATTCTTTACGTCCACATCTCTTCATCACGCCTTGGAACCATGTTACCACGTCCATGCACTCCTTGCACACGTGCAAACACCTTCCAACGATGTCCACGATACATTCATATGAATTGTTTTTGATCCAAACATGCTGCACGACCTCCTGATCAACTCAACCACAATTCCTCCCGAACTTGGTTGTTGAACCTCATCTTCTCCCTAAGACTAGTTCAATGGATCCTGTCACCAGCCATATCTTGAAGTCAAGCAACACCTGCACATGAATAAACAACCAATATTTTCAAGCACAAGTCCACGACTTGACTCACGTTAGTTCCGAAAACCACAACACCTTACGTGATCACCTCACATAAGCATGTTGCAAACCATAGAAAATGTTAACCACCGTAAACAGCCATAACACTTCAAAAACTTAGTAAAAGAATACTAAGCAAACTTTCCATAGATGTGAAGCAAGTTCGAAACATTTGCATGGTAAAAACAGAACCATTGCGATTCAGCTCCGGACCTTGCCAAAGCTAACCGGACCTTGAGCCGGAGCTTACCAAAGCTAGCAGAACCTAGCACCGGAACTTACCAAAGCTAGTCGGACCTACTGCCGGATCTAACCAAACACATGTCGGACCTAGCCGTAGCAAGTCGGACCTTACGTCGGATCTTGTCGGAGCTCGGACCTAGAGTCAGACCTTGACAAAAGAGTGTTTTGGCAGAATTCAAAACTTTTATCGTCATAGCTAATGTATTCAGCACACATAGGTCTCACATGGATCCAGAGCTGCAGGACACGTGGCACATTCGGAGCCTTCCCCAGGGGGAGTATACATCCGGAGTCGCTGCCCACGTGGCAGCACCAGAGGCCCCCATGCTGGAGGTCGGATCCGGAGCTGCAGGACGTGTGGCACCTCCGGAGCCCTTTCTGGCTGGGGGTGTGGTCCGGAGGTTCTGGGTCCGCGGCAGCGCCGGAGCCCACCGTGGAAAATGGGGCCCAACACCGCCGGACACGTAACAGCTCCCGAGCCACCCCCGGCCGATCTTCAGGCTCAGGACCTGAAGATACATGGCCATCCCGGGACAGCCCACGGGGCCCAGAGCGTATGTCTTACGCTAGGACCCGTCTATGCCGGGAAGGTGGGCCGAGGTGCTCTTTATCCACTACGCGGGGATACCCGGTTCGCAGGGTACCGACATCATGTTTTAGAGAAAACCAGAAAACTTAATGATTTTGTGAATATACCAAACCATACAAGATTTATACCTATGGATATAAAATATTATTTTTTTTAAAAATTCCATTATGTTTGGTTCCTAGAATCCATATGTTATGCGTTCCCATAGCATGACAAGCACACTAAATGAAAAGGTACATTTTATAAGAGTTTAACGTGAGAAGTGATTAGAGCATTTCATTGCACATTGAACCCAATTTTCTTACAACTCTTTTTTACAAAAAAATTATAAAAAAAATAACAAAACCCTATAACGTGCAAACAAGTTTCAGGAACATTTACATGTTATATACACAAAATCAATTTGACTATGATACAAATTATATAAATAGAGATACCATGAAATGTCTTTTCTGCATTTTGTAACTTTATAAATACTATGAAGGGTACCATAAATTTATATCTACAAATTTAAAACCCCTTGGGTAGTACATATTTATAGTGGGTCAGGAGACCTCTCTTGGTTACATAATGTACGTGGGACTATTATTTGTCTAACACTTCCCTGCAGTCTGAACGTCTACTAGCTAGAACATTTAGACTCGAACTGAACTCAATAAATACCGAAAACTGGAGGCACTTGGTGAAGATGTCTACGTACTTTGAGCTAATATGAACATGAAGAACCCAAACTTCTCTAGTTGCTACATTGTCCCGAACGAAGTGCGAATCAATCTACATATGTTTGGTGTGCTGATGCTGCACCAGATTGGTTGAGAGATAAAAACACTCATATTATCACAATAGACCACGGTAGCATTCTGCAGTGGACAATAAAGTTCCTCTAACATCTGAAGCAACCAAGAGACCTCGGCAATGGCGTTAGCAACAACATAGTATTCATCCTCAACGCTAGAGCGAGATACCGTATGCTGAAGCTTCGAAGACCAGGAGGTCGGATTATCACCAAGGAAGACGTCATATACTAAGGTAGAGCTGTGCGTGTTGGGACATCTAGCCCAATCAGCATCAAAATAAGCCATAAGCTCAGTGACAGAGCTATATCAAGAAAATCAAAAGGTTGCTAACAATAGAATTAGAGGTGAGCAGAAAAACCGAACCCGAATAACATACCTGAAAAACTCAAACCCGAACCTGAAAACTGAAACCCGAAATCATTTTTTGGGTAGGGGTTCGCAAAACCTGATAATATTTCGGGTATTTTTGGGTAGGGATTCATAAAACCCAAATTACCTGAATACCCGAGCTGCTTTCTTGGGGTCTCGGCCGTCTGTCTGCCTGGCCATATGGCCCTTAGGCTTATGGATTTATTGAGAACATTATCACGTTTTAAAAATCAGCTGATTAGATTTTAAAAAACAGGAAGAAGGAAAATTTGACTATCTATTTTTAGATGTTCTTGTTGATGTAATCTTGCTGCTATTTTATTTATCACTAAAGTTTTGTTGGGATTTTTGTTCTTTTGCTGGAACGTTGATTTTATTGCTGTTTTGGCTACTGTATTTTTTAGATGTTTTTGGTTGCATTGTCATTGCTCAGGTAATATGGGTTAGCTGAACCCGAATTCTTGGTTACCTGAAATTTTGGATAACCAAACATTTGGGTACAATTTCGGGTAGTGATCGCAAAGATCCGAATTTTTAAAAAAATTTGAATTACCCTGACGAGGCCTCACTGTCTCGTCGAGCCAGGATCATGCTGAGGGATGCTGCGTTGCACAGCAACGGATAAAAGACATAAAAGGTACAAAGCGGAAGCAAATTTTTATTACCTAAACGAGTTTATGAACATTTTTAGAACAAAATATGTTCAGTCTACACTCACGGGCGTAGACTATGCACCGAGTTCACGTTCAGCCCGTGAACGTGTCCCTGCTAGCACACACGCACACTAACGGCGGCGTGCACGACTCCTACTCGGCGGGGTTTCCCTATTGGGGTTCCGTCTCCTCCTCGGGAGTCCCTTCCTCATAACACCCTGCAGAAGCTTCAAACACAAGCAGTGAGCACGATGGCCCAGCAAGTCTGACCCGTCTCCCCTATACATGAAACTTCTACATGAGGGATTCAGGGTACATGAGGTAAATAAGTGGCAAAGGACTCGCCTAATTATTTGAACCATACTTTCAAGTTTTAGCAGCAGTTGTGGAGAACCTTACGCTAAGGCACATGAGAGAGCCGCAATCAAACAAGAAACGCATTTCTCTCATGTACTTTGCCACAGGTCAAAAAGAACTTTAATTAGATCTAAACTACAGAAAGTCATTAACAATCAATGCATAGCTTTCAATCAGCAACTTTTACATGACTCGAACCTGTTCTTTCTACGTCACGGTACAGTGAACAAGTGGTACTCACTGACTGTGAGGGACAGTGATTATAATCGATTTACACCTGCAGGATTACCCGAATAACCCGTCACGTACGCCCGTACTCGATGTTGCCTACAGAAACCATCACGGATGTCGTACACAATCACCTTTCACCCGTCAGCCAAATGTTGACCCGGTCTAATCGTTCCGAGCAAGAGGTCTCTGTGCACGCATCTGCAGTACCGCCAGCTGATTTACACCTCAAGCTCTCCACCTACCCTCTGAACGACAAGCTATGCCTCAACACCCAGCTACCCGAGTTACATCGGTTTCCCGGTTCCCATATATCCGGTAGGTCTTCGGTACTGTTCTAGCTTGTTCAACAGGCCCGCACACGGCTCGGTCCTCAATCGACACAAGCGGAGCTATGGCACCCAGGCCCCAACGTCCTGCTGCCCTTATTCTCCGCTCCGTCTCATTTTTCTCGCCATGTGTTCCATTTGCTATCTTTACCCGAGTAGTGTGCCTCTAGCCTATTCTCGCGAGCAGTTCTAACTATTTGATTTGTACCGAATCCTACACTATCTTAGCATTGCAGTGGCTAGTCGAGTAATGCAAAATTGAAGTGGGCGCTCAAAGTAAGTTCTCAAAACATTAAACTTTATAGAAAAGCTAATGCAAACCAGAGCTTGCCTTGCTTCTCTTGGTCGTAGGCTAGCTGTTCCTCGAGAGTGATGAAGTCTAAAACTTCGGGCTCCTCCTCAAACTTAGCGACTACATGAGATAATACATACAATATCAATTTGAATGCATTTGAATTTGACATTGAAGTTGATAAGACCATAAGTACTGCTAGACAGGCCCAATGACTCTGAAATTTTTACTGTGATTTGGATACAACCTAAACCGAGACTTGACCAAGTTTCATTTGAGGCAAAGCTCATTTGAGCTCTCCACAAATAATTGTTTACTTGGCCTTAATTGGAGCTCTTAGGGTGTTCTAGGGATTTTCATGGAGCAAACCATGACTTTCCGAAAACTAGATTTTCAGAGGGTTCTAATGGAGTTGGTCTCACTTAATTTCAAGATTTCTAGTTAGAGATATGAGCTAAACAATTTCAGGGAAAATGCTGAAAATGTTTCTGGACATTTTCCATTTTCTCTGGAACAGTTTTATCAATCACACCATTAGGTGGATCAAATGGGCTCAAATGGATCTTACATTTTTATGGTACCTCAGGGATATTTTGGTGAACATCATAATTTTCCTTCAAAGGGTTCTCCAGTTAAAATTCTAAACAGTTTAAATTTTGAAGAATTAATTCTGGATACATAAAGATTTTCATAAAGTGAAACTTGATTCGTTGGAAAGTACTCAGAGATCTGAATCCAACAAAATTTGGTTCACTCGATTTGGAGTTTCCTAGCCAAAGTTATGTGGGTTTGAAGTTTGAACTAAATCTGAAAATCGGGGAAAAGTTTAAACTTCTGCCGGTGGGTCCCAAGATGCATATCTTCTTCAACCTCGCGCCAACAGAGTCCCCCGGCGGCGCTCTCCGGTGAACCTTGCCAGAACCGAGTTCCCGGCCACCCCTTGGCCCGAAACTCGCCGCCTCGTGAACTCATCTGTGGGCTCGCCGACCGCCGGCGATCACCGGAAACACGTGTGCACCGGTGACAGCGGAACCTAGGGTTCCGACGAGGTCGTTATCGCACCACATGGCACCAAATCGATCGGAAATTGCTCGGAGAGCATCAGTGGAGCACGAGGAACATGAAACAAGACCTTTTGGAAGCTAGTAACGCCGGCAACCATACTCTCAACGGTGAGCCGAGGTACTTTGCAACGGCGGCGAGGAAAACGGCCATATCATGACCGATCCTCAACGGTTTTACTTGCTTCTTCCTTGAGCGTGTGTGCTAGCATGTGTAGAACATACTGGCCAATAGGTTCAACTAACAAGAGTGCGTGGAGTCCGAATTTCAGTCTATGGTGAGCTCGGCCCCTATGAACTAGCTTTCGGTATATTTAGAAATTCTTGACCTATGGTTGATCATATGCCAAATGGCTTTCGGCTACACCTTCTACATGCAGTGATGTACCTTTCTTGTGTAGATAAGTGGATGCGAGTATGGCTGTGCTGAGCTGTCCGCGGGAGCACCGAATGCCGGCAACGCTCGGGTCGCCGGAAAAAACGCTCGGTTAGCTCGAGGGAGAGCGGTCACGGGACAAGAAGACGTCGAGGATGTTGCTCACAAACCCACGACGCCGTTTTTCTACAGGGAAGGCTCTTTTTGCGAGTGATCGGCCTGCTCACAAGCGGAACCGAGAGGGCAGCGTGCTTTCGGTTGAGCTCGGTGTGAGAGAGGGCGAAGTTGCTGTGGACCCGGGTTGTGGGCACATGGAGCACGATGAGGAGAGATAAGGCACCGGGCAGCTGGTCCCCAGCGCGGAGAAACGCAGCAGGAGCTGGTGCCGATTGCCCGCTCGGTGGCGCGCTCAGCTGCGGCCCGAGAAACCGAATGCTCTGTTTTTCAGTCGGTTAAATCGCTAGTGAGGCTGACAGGTGGGACCCATTTCCATTTTAACCTCTGAAATTAACTTTCTCCCACTGCTCTAAACGGTAGTCCCACTAAAACCCTTTGGAATTTGAATTATCTACCAAATGCCCATTTGAACTTGATAGAATTCAAATTGTGAAGTGTTTAAATATACTTTCAGCACATATGCAGTTTGAAATTCAAATTGAATTTGAATTTGCTAAAATTAGCTCATGTCAAGATCAACTCCAAATGGAGTGAAAGTTGGTATGTGAGCTCACAAAAATGTGCTGAGTGTGAATATGCATCCCACTTTTGAATTCATGGGATGAAAGGAGTTTGAATTTGAATTTGAGTCCAACTAGCCTCTTTCTTATTATACCCAAATATACCTCAAAAATGTTTTGGATTTGGGTGAAATTTGGCATAGGAATTCCAAGCATGGTATAGGAGTTTTTCATATGCTCAGCCTCCACGTGATGCATGTGGGAAATACCACTTTGGCATTATGTGAGTTCATCCTCTAATGACCATATTGATTGTGGTTACTTGCTCTTCACATATGTTCATAAGTTTTCCTCAAAGGAGGTGTGTGTGTGGTGTAATGAACACTTTGGATGTGTGCAAAATGTGACGCCCGGCCCGGGAATCACAGTGGGTGGTGCCGTGCGATGCGGCACCCAACAGCATGCACAAAAGACGATAAGAACATAACGGAACCATTTTGTTACTCAAGATAGTTTATTTTACAACATAATGTACACACGCAGCGGAATTTAAAATTTGCTGGACAAACTACTCACTCTCGACCCTAACTACGCCGAAGAGAAGTCGTTCAGCCCGTGAACGCTTCCTACTAGCTTCACCAAAGAAAGGCAGCGGCTAGGTTTCCGATGAATTGAACGAACCATGAGGTTCGTCGTCTCACCGAACAACCCTCTTCATAGCAGGCATCCTGCTACCTGCAAAAACAACTCAGAAGCAACCGTGAGCACTAAGGCTCAGCAAGACTTAACCGTCACCCCTAAACATGTAACTCTAAATGCAGGGGTAGTAAGATAGTAGGAACAGGAATTTGCAAAATGCAGCTTGACTAAACTTGATCCTTATATTCAGATTCTTATAGCCTTCATTTTAGTGGTCCTCACGCCTCACAACATCGGAAGTCCACAATCAAACAAGAAACGCTTATCCCGATGTTGCTAGCCTAAGGTGGAAATAAAATTTAGTTGGCTCTATATCTACTTCAGTCAAGGTTCCAATACAGTGATTAATCCACAAACAGCAAGTTAAGAGACTTAGTTCATCTTTTTACTAAGTCACGGCGCAGTGGGCAAGTATGCTCAATCCTCTTCCGCGAGCGACGGTGATTCGAATCAATAACAACCCGGAATACACGACACATACACCCGCCTCGAAAGACTCTCTCAAGAGCTCTTTCTTACGTTGTATGCAGCAACCTTTCACACGACACCCCGACATAGAAAAACGCTTCGCGCCGAGCAGGATGGTCCTCTACGCGGACACGTCGAAGTTGCCCTCTAAAGGATTTACACCTCCCGCCTTCTCAACGCCATTCCCACGAGAAGGATGAGTTTCTATATCACGGTCCATCGTGTTACATCGGTTTCATGGGTCCCATACCCCACTATATATCCGGTACAGCTCAATCTTGTCCAGCAGGGCCGCATACATACGGTCCTTAACCGACACGGACGGGGCTACAACCAACCTCCACATTTGCCTTACCATCCCGGTCCAGGCCAAATGTGGTCTCAAGCATTGTCACACCCATCGCAGGTCGAGACCAACCTTGAGCGCTCCATCCTACAGGAACATCCCCATCCCCATCTCATATTCATGAGGGTGCTCTTATCATTTATCTCTCGCGAGTAACTCCATTACTCGAACTTTCTCGCGAGTAGCCTTTTACTACTCGACTTCTACCGAGCTAGCTACAACATTAGCCTAGCATCTACAATGAGGCAAAGCCTACACTAAACCTTCTAATGAGGGATGTAATAGGCATGCAAGTGGGTTTCAATCATCCTAAACATAATGCACTCAAGTCTAATAAACATGATGTGAAGTAAAGCAAATTTAAAACGGTAACGATATGCAAACCGGGGCTTGCCTTGCTCAACGGTTTTGTTAGAAGCTAGGAGTTAGTCTTCCTCCGGAGAATCCGCCAACTCATCACGAGATGGAGATACTCGCTGCAGGGTCGAGTCCTCGTCGAACGTCGATGTCACGTGCTATTAAGATGATTTATGCACATGTATTCAAAAGCAATTTAGAAAATGATTCAAAGCTGTTGTACAAGTTAACTCACACATAAGAGAGATAAACAACAGCAAGGTTTCTGTTGTTGGATCTAAACCTTAGAGAAGATGAAAGCTAGGGTGAAAAAGGGAGGAAAATAAATCACCATGTGATTAAGTCCATTATATGAACACTTAAACCTAAAAGATGGTAGCTCAAGTTCCAGAGGTCCAATGAAGCTGAGAATTTATCCACAGCCTCTATGGAAGCTAGTTAGGCAGTGTGTGAAAATTGAGCTCATGAAATGGCTCAAGGTGATCACAATAATTCCTGTTGTGATTTTCACTAATCTGCCTTTACCCCCTATATATTAAGCTTTCCTATGCTGCAAAGTAGACTTTTTGTGAAGTACAAATTGTCCTGAGTCCATAGGAATTGGTTTTACCATTTTTGGAGTTTCCTACATGGAGATATGGATTTTTCAAAGAATGGGGAAAAGCTGAAAATGTCTCTGTTTATTTTCCCATTTGTCAGAGACATAAGGAATGAACACATCATTTGACCAAGCAAATTAGGTCCAATGCCTCTGAAACTTTTACTGAAGTTAAAGGAATTTTGTAACAATGTCCTGTCCAAATTTGGGAATTTTCCAATAAACAGAACTCCTGTAAAAATTCAGACAAAATTTTTCTTAAATGAATCAATGAGCCAAATTCAGGGATTTTCATAAAACTTGGGCTACACCCCTAGATAGTACTCTTTGAGAGGAATCCAACAAAATTTGTTTCACAATTTTTGGACACTCCTACACAAAGTTATGGCTCTCCAAAGTTTGAACTAGAGTTGGAAAATCTGGAAAATGTTTAAATGCTGACAGTGGGTCCCACCTGTCATCCCTAACCTCCAGACTCGCGCCAAACACATCAGTGGCGGCCCACTCCGGTGAGGTCGCCGGAAAAGCAGTTCCCAGCCACCTCCAGACCCCCTGCTGGCCGCCCCCCATATTTCCCCACGCCGAACACGTTGGTAAGGTCCCCGGCGGCTGAAACTCGCCGGAAAATAGGGCACACCGGCCACAGCAAACCCTAGAGCTCCGGCGAGATCTTTCACGGTGAATTCTCCACCAAATGGTCGGTTCTTGGGCTCTACAGCATCAGGGGATCATGTAGAAGACCGGCATAAGGTCTAAACAAGCTGGAGAGGGCTCTAAACCCATCGGCACGGTGCGCCCGATAGGGTCCAGCGGCATACCCTCTAAAAGAGCTCGGATTGCTCACTCTACACTCAATTTATTGGTCTAAAATCGATGGAGGAGGTGTGCTAGGCAGTTAACATCCTTTATGTGAAGTTTGAGACCCAACAAACACGATTTGAGGACGAATTTTACAATTCTTTACCTCAAGGTCCGTTTCTGCCGCCCGGGAGAAAAACTTGAAATTCTCCCTCTGTGATCAATGGCTAGGGCTGAGCTTTGGAGGTGAGAAACTAGACTTGTTGGTGCACAGATGGGATGGCTTGCTTGGGTGTGATCCCTTCTGGTTCGGGCTGTCCACGGCGTCCAGTTTCAGTTCCTCCAGTTTGAGCTCGGGAGCAGAGGAAACCTCACTGTTTCTAGGCGCCAGCAAGCATGGTACAGTGGAGGGAAGTTGACAGCCGTCTAGAGCACTCAGGGGTGAACCTTTTTTCTGTTGGAAGCTCGGCCAAAGGGAGCTTGGTTCAGTTGCTGGCGATCAGAGAACCGAGGGGAGCTGCTGTTCTTTTTCTCGGGAGCAAACACACGGGAGCAGATGGGCTCGAGCTGGGAGAGGCAAAAGAGGGTTGTGGCACTTGCTGTGGTGATCAGGACGAGCAAAAATCAACCCAGCAGGAGGTGGCATAGGCAGAAACTCGGGAGGAGCTGCTGTCGAGCGCTCCGTCGCTGGAGAACAGAGCCGAGTCGGTCTCATTCTTGTGAGACTGACCGGTGGGGTCCACAGCCCCAATTTTGCTTCTTATCCCTCAATTCGATTTAAAATAGCAAATGAGCTCCAATTGTGATCAAACTTGGTGGATAGGTCAAAGGAATTATGAGGAACTCAAATCTGAAATCAGATTTTGAAATTGAGTTTGTTTGGTTCAAAATTCAAATTCAAGTTTGAATTTAAACGTGCCCTCATTTAATCCTCGGAATAAATAGTATATGAAACCAAAAATTCTCCAAATTTGAAACTTAGGCTCTTGAATACATGAGGGATGCATCTATGATCTCACATATAGGCCTTTGGACAATCTGAATAGAAATCCTTTCAAAAGATTCAAATTGCATTTAAATTCCCTCCACTCTACTCATAGAGGAGGTGCACATGAGTTAGAGTTTTAGGAGTGTAATTATTTCCCCTAGGTTAACATGTGTTGAGCATGGGCTAGAGAAATATTTTAACTCCCTCACATGTCCATTTATGTGTTCATCATTTCATGTGACACAATTATAGTCTTTTATCGCCTTAACTTTGTTTCATGAGCTGACATCAAACTTTACAAAAGTTAGGGCCGTTACACAAAACTTAGGTGAAAATGAGAGAGAGGACGGTGGAAAATTACCGTATGTGCGATGTGAAAAAGCCGGGGTAGTTAGCGTGAAGAAATCCTTCACTCTCCCATGTCGCTTCATCTACGGAGTGATTACTCCATAGAACCTTGTAGAACCACAACGTACGGTTGCGCGCAGTTCGGGCCTTTTCATCAATTATCTGAACCGGTTCCTCCCGATACGTGAGATCCGGTTTCAGTTCTTCAATATCCCCCAGCTGAATGGTAGTGGATAGCTTAAGACACTTCCTCAGCTGAGAAATGTGAAAGACGTCGTGCACACCGGAAAGTGTCGCCGGTAATTCCAGCCGTTATGCAACTGATCCACATCTTTCCACAATCTTAAATGGACTGATGAATCGGGGTGCCAACTTTCCTCTTACCCCAAATCTGTTCACGCCCTTCATTGGAGACACACGTAGATACACGTGATCCCCGACTTCGAATTGTAAAGGACGTCCTCTCCGGTCTGCATACTGTTTTGTCGGGATTGGGCGGCTTTTAGGTTTGCTTGGATCAGCCGAACCTTTTCCTTCGCATTGTTGACAAGATCAATCCCGAATGTGACCCTTTCGTCAGATTCACACCAATTCAACGGCGTACGGCATTTTCTCCCGTATAGTGCCTCATAAGGCGCCATCTTGATGCTGGCTTGGTACCCATTGTTGTACGAGAACTCGGCTAATTGTAAGTGATCATCCAGATTCTTACCGTGGTTGATAGCACAAGGTCGTAGCATATCTTCTAGACTCTGATTTACCCGCTCGGTTTGCCCATCCGTCTGCAGGTCATATGCTGAACTACGGATCAGTTTCGTCCCCAATGCAGCATGTAGCTGCTCCCAAAAACGGGACACAAATAAAGTGCCCTGATCCGATATGATGGTGCGGGGTACGCCGTACAAGCATAAGATCCGTGAGATGTACAATTCAGCATACTTCTTAGCGTTGTAGTTGGTGTTGACCGGGATAAAATGGGTAACCTTGGTGAGCTGGCCGATGATCACCCACACAGAATCATGCTTCTGAATGTGGTGGGTAAACCGACGATGAAGTCCATGCTCACATCTTCCCACTTCCAGGCAGGAACGCCCAGTGGTTGTAGCAGTCCCGGTTTTCTCATGTGATCTGCCTTCACCCTTCGACATGTATTACACTCGGACACGTACTTTGCAATCTCCCGCTTCATTCGTGTCCACCAAAACTTGTTTTTGAGTTCTTGATACATTCTGTTGCTGCCAGGGTGGATAGAAAACTTTCACAAGTGAGCCTCATCAAAGATTTTCTTCCGTAACTCCGGGTTACGGGGTACGACGATCCGGTCCTTGAACCATAGGATGCCGTCTCCGTCTTTCTGGAAGCATTTCAGCTCCCCACTGTCTACACGTCTCCGCAAATGCGACATGCCCTTGTGATGTTTCTGAGCCGCCGCTATCTCTTCACGGATGGTGGGGATCAAAGCCAAGTTGTAGAGAGCTCCATGTGGAATCACATGCAATGGTGGCTCGCTCTCCTCCAACGGTGTGATAGTCAGATTGTTGACGTGTGACTTGCGACTCAGCACATCCGCCACTACGTTTGCTTTGCCGGGATGATAATGGATGTCTATTTTGTAATCCTTTATCAACTCCAACCATCTTCGCTGCCTCATGTTCAGCTCCATCTGAGTGAATATGTACTTGAGGCTTTCGTGGTCGGTATATAAATGCACGAGGTTACCGAGTAGGTAGTGCCTCCACATTTTGAATGCAAGTACCATTGCAGCGAGCTCTAGGTCATGAGTTGGATAATTCTGCTCATGGTTTCTGAGCTGCCATGATCCATACGCGACCACCCTTCGGTCTTGCATCAGCACACATCCGAGCCCAATGCCGGATGCATTGCAGTACACATCGAATGGTTTTATTGTGTCTGGCTGCGCCAAAGCTGGTGCTGATGTTAGGTGCTTCACTAATACCTTGAACGCTGCTTCACATGCTGTACTCCAAACATATTTGGTAGCCTTTTTCAGCAGCTCGGTCATAGGCTTGGAAATCTAGGAAGAGTTCGAATGAACCTCCGATAATATCCTGCGAGTTCAAGGAAACTCCGTACCTCATGAACAGTTCTCGGGGACTTCCAATTCAGCACTTGTGTGATCTTACTCGGGTCTACAGCGATGCCCTCCGCTGAGATAATATGCCCGAGAAAAGGCACTTGCGATATCAAAAATTCACATTTGCTGAACTTCGCATATAGTTGGTGATCCCGCAGCCGTTGCAAGACTATTCACAGATGCTTCATGTGTTCTTCCTCCGACTTGGAATATACCAATATGTCATTGATGAAGACCATGACAAACTTGTCCAGCTCCGGCATGAATACCGAGTTCATCAAGTACATGAAATGAGCTTGAGCGTTGGTGAGTCCGAAGGACATGACCAGGTACTCATAATGTCCGTATCTCGTCGAGAAAGCCGTCTTCGGAATATCCTCAGCCCGTATCTTAATCTGATGGTACCCGGATCTTAAGTCCATTTTGGAAAAGATCTTTGCTTTGACCAACTGATCAAACAACATGTCGATCCGTGGCAACGTGTACTTGTTCTTGATGGTTACGGCATTTATTGGACGATAGTCCACGCGAAGCCGCAACGTCTCGTCTTTCTTCTTCACGAATAATGCCGAACAGCCCCATGGTGAGGAGCTCGGCCTAATAAAACCCTTCTCCAGCAGGTCCGTTAACTGCATTTTCAGTTCAGCTAATTCCTTGGGCACCATCTTGTACGACCTTTGGGATATTGGCATAGTTCCCGGTGCAAGTTCAATCTTGAAGTCCACCTCTCGGTCGGGCGGCATCCCCGGTGAATCATCCGGGAACACGTCAGGGAACTCACAGACTACTGGAATGTCTTCCAATCTGATGGTTGTGGATTGATATACACTTGGAAGTTTTATTCCTGGGCTGTCCAGAAATAAAGAGTGCGGCTCGTGAACTTCTGAGTTCAAATGCACGACTCGGAGGACGGTGTCTAAAACAGCACCGTGGCGGGTTAACCACAACATCCCTAGGATGACATCGAACCTCTGTCCCTCTAAAACTATGAGAGACGGAGTGTATACTCTACCCTCTAAGCATAATGGCGCTTTTGGAACCATCATGCTTGCTAAAATCCCCCCCCCTGGTGAACAAATCAAGTATGGACTTTTGATGGGTAGTATTTGCAAGCTGTATTTAGCAATGAAAGCTTGGCTAATGAAGCTATGTGTGGCGCCTGAATCAAATAACACTATAGCGGGATGCTGGTGGAGTTGGAACATACCCTCAAGGATGGGCTCTCCCTCCGGCATTTCCTCTATGGCGAGTTGGTGGACGGTGCCGGGCTTAGGATTTGCCCGCCACGCATTAGTGGGGTTCTGGGGCTGATTCCTCCCCGGAAACTGTGGTGCTACTCCGCCGCCTTGTCTCTCAGGACAGTTGTTGGCGAAGTGTCCTGGGTGACCACCTTTGAAGCATGTGGCTGCTGACTGGCCCATGCTTGGGGGATGAAAGCCTGGCATGCGCTGCTGAGGTGCAAACGCACGCGGCATTGCCCGCTGCTGCTGTTTCTGTTGCGGAGGTGGTGCTGGTATTGCCGGCCTGAATGCTGGTGGAGAATATGGCCGACTGCCAAATGGCATCGGCTCTGTGGTGGCTGCCAGTGTTGCCCCGATGGTGAGCGACTCACCATCCGGTATTTTTGAGAAGGACGACCTCCTTCTCCGCTGCTCTGCGGCGCGCTTCGTTTCCTCTCCGCCGCCGCTAACTCCTTGCTGGAGTCCTCCTGAATAATCGCAGCATCAATAATATCATTGAGGCTGCCGTGATCGAACATTGCCAGCTTGTCCTTCAGGAGCGGGTTAAGCCCCTGGTAAAAATGATCCCGCCGCTTCTTGTCGGTGTCAGCATGATAAGAAGCATAGAGAGCAAGATCATTGAACGCTCTGGAGTATTCCAGCGCGTTCCGTTTTCCTTGCAGCAGGCGAAGGAACTCCTGCGTTTTCCTCTTCATAAGACCCGACGGTATGTGATAGGCCTTGAAGGCCGTCTGGAACTCCGCCCAGGTCATAACTCGCTCGGTGGGTTGCGATGCACAGTAGTTCGCCCATCAAGTGCTCGTGGATCATTGAAGCTGTTGGACCGCGAACTGAGTCTTGCACTGCTCACTGACTTGGAGCAGCCCGAATTTCATCTCCATCGTGCGGAGCCAGTTGTCCGCATTGAGGGGTTCATCCGCCCTTGAGAATACCAGGGGATGAGTAGCCAGAAATTCGGAGTAGGGGCTTTGTTGGCGCTTCTCACGATCTTGACGCCTCTCGGGTCGAGACGTATTTGCAATAAGCGTCTGCAGCAACTCCGTGTGCTTCTGATGAGAACCCGCCATAGCCGCAACAATGTCGGCCAGTGTAACCATTCGCGGTGGCGGTTGTTGCTGTTGCTGTCCCGAGGAGTCCTTGGGAGGCTGTTGGGAGGCCTCTCCCCCCTGACTAGAAGCCCCAACGTCTGGGTTGGCACAAGTACGAGTCATTCTGAAATTCAAAACAGCAGCGATCAGCACATGTCATACTTAAAATTCCATATGAAACAGTAGGTATTAAAGTGACACATGAATAACTTGCACAGCATTCACATATATTGATAAAGCATAACTTTATACAAGATACACTATTCTCGGTCTCCTAGAAGTCATGCTCATGTCGTCACTGCCTATACATATGCTACTGTCTACATGACATGTCACCGATTACAAAAGTTTTTCCTACACCACCCTCGCTGCCCTACTTGGCAACGGTAACTCACTACCGAGAGTAGAACTAGACCTCCTGTGGGTCGTCCTCCTCCGCTACCTCTGCTGGTGGCTCCGGGTCCATGACCTCCTCTTCCGGTTCAGGTTCCCCCATCGCCGGGATACCCAAAACCACGGACACGGCATCTACCATTGGTAGGCGCATTACCGGAGGTACGAGGTCCTGCAATGCATGCACCTCGTCCATGGTCTGGTTGTAGTCCTCTTCCCATCCTTGCCCTTCCTCAATACCGTCATCCCGCTCTTGAGTAAGGACCTCGTTCTGCTGGGTCAGAGCCTGCACTTGCTCTTGCAAAGCCGTGGTATTGACGCGGCTTTTCTTCTTCGCCTTCTTCAGACGATGCAACTGATTATGCTGTTCGTTCAGTCGCTTTATCGTCGGAAGGAGAACATTGCGGGGTGCGCTGTGAGCACTCTCGAAATGATCTCCACGGCTGGTGCTCTCCTTGAGATTCCCGGCAAGACAATCCATATGAACAACTTGGCTGTCCATCACGGCTTTCCCTGCCCTCAATTGGAGGCTAAGGTTCGCCTCCGCGGGGTTGTACCTTGGACAACCCAGATCTGTTGCCTCCAAGTACCTCTCCCTCCACACGTGATTAGCTCGCCCCTCCACCGGGACCAGCGCTTATGGAGTACCCTCCATAGCTCTCACGTGTACTTGGCAGAAACGCGACATGGTATCACGGGCTGCCACTTGCCACATTTCCTCCGGCTGTCTACCTCTCACCGTGATGGTGAATGGTGCCCAACCGGTTGGTGTAGGTCCTGCAGAAACTTCGACATGGATTTTCCACGTCTTGTTCCCCTCCTCGCCTTCTTCCTTTGCGAGGTACTGCAGCATCTCGACGTACCCGAAATATTGAAGCATTTGCCTCAATACTTCCGGATAACCGCTGCGGTGAGCAGTGGGATACCACCCATCCGTTCTCCAATTGTCTATCTGCTGTCATCTGTAGAAACATATTTGAAAGATGTCAAATATTCATTTCAACAGTAATTTGTTAAGTTATAACATTAAAACATGTCATTGAACTTATAAAACTTGGAAACACAACTCAAACTTAGAACAATTTGATTGCTGGTCTGCTGCCCAAACTGAGAGCCCTGACCAGTTTCCCTTTCAACCTGATTTAGACCATGCTAACAGCAAAACCAATTCTGGAGCTCAACATAAAAGTTAAAGTTAACTTAAATAGATTTCCAGAAAGTATTTACTTGGCCTAAGATCTGTCGTGGTTCAAAAGTTATGAGATGTCAAAGTTGACAGAATTTCTGGAGAAAATTGGACAGCACCTCCCTGCTTGAGGTACTGATTTGATCCAAGAATTCCAGTTAATTCTACACCAAATTTGACAAAACTTTATTTTACAAAGTTGTAACCCATATCCTGAACTTTTAAGAACCACCTCATTTTCTATTTTTGGATTTTTATGCAGGAAGTTATGTTCAATTTACAGAGAGTATTTGCTCTGCTCTATTTTCTGGACAGTTTCAACTCTACTGCATTTTTTTGACTGGTTAAGGGACGAAAAATGTAAAAGTCCCAGAACATGTACATGAATAAAACTAAGGTTTGAGTTCATATGTGTGGCAAAGACATGAAAAATGGGACTTGCTAAAACTTTTCTTCATGCACAGTGATACATGGATGATTGTCCGAAATGAGGTCCACATCTTTATTTGAATGTGTTGAACCAATAAGGATTTAAACACCCTTTGCGTGCAAGTTTAAAAATCAGATTTGAAATTCAAAGTTTACACAAATGGTGGCCAAAAACTTTGAACAAACATGCAGCCATATTGTTGGAAAGTATGGAAAAAGAGTTGGATGACAAACTTGTCATTGGGGTGGGCTCAAAAAGGAGTTAAAGAGAAGCATTTGCAAATTCTAACCAAATTCAAATTTGTCTTGCAAATTCAAACTGAATTTTGTGAGTTCAAATTCTAGCCCACCTTTCAAACTCAGAATTGTGGAATTGGGAGGATTAACTTGAGGAGATCTCTTAGAGAGGAGAGAAGTGGGGGACCCACATCTCATTGAGTTAAAGATCAAAACTTGCACATGAAGCAAACAAATGACTTTGTCTCTGTTTTGCTCGAACCAACCGAGGGCTGCTCGTGTGCCACCGAGAGAAACTCCCCGCGCCACCTCCTGCTGCCTGCTCCCACGCACTGGCGCCAGAGGCGGTTCACTCGGTGCCTCAACGTGATCTTTAACCCTCAGCCCGAGCAAAGACGCAGTTGCTTTCTTCCCCTCGCGAGCGACGCCGAGCAGAACCGGTTCTTCACCTCCGCTTCTCGGGTTGATCGGGAAACCGAGGAAACAACCGTGCCCTCTCCTCACCGAGCTGCTAAACAACACCCTGAGCTCAATACACACCTCCCTGACCCAGAAACCGGTGAGCTTCGGCCTCCTTTTCCGTGATCAGCACCACCAGCCGTGACCTAGCTCAAGAACGGTGATCGGGCGCTCGTGGACAGCCCTCCATGGGGGTTTTCACGGCCGAGCGATCAAGGCTACGGGAGCACGCTACTGTGGTGCTGCTCTTCAAATCTTGGAGCAAACCGTGGATCATCGCCGGCCAGTTCGAAGATTTTGTCCCGGCGGCTTCACACCGAACGTACGGTATGATTCTGCAAAATTCCTCCTCTTTAATCCTCCATAGGTCATCAAATCTTGCACATAGGTGCTGGACTAGCCGGCGATCATCTTTGCTTTAGGATCTGTCGCATGAAAACACCTCGGAGTGACGTATTCCGAGCTCTTCCGAGGATGTTCTTTGCGGGTTCAATCGGTCGCACGGTGAAACTGTATTTGCGGCCGTTCCCTAGCTAGTTTGAGGTGGTGTCGAGCTTCCTGGTCGTGCCCTGATGCTGCAGAGCTAAGTGGTCGAGCTTTTGGCAGGTTAGAACACGGCCGACGTCGCCGAACCTCAACCGAGGCCGCCGCACGTCGCTGGGGTATTTCCGGTCACTGGCAGCACGAACTGGTACTCCCATCATGTTCCTCGACGTGGATAACCCTCTGGCGGCGAACTTCAGCTCGTGCAGTGGCCATCAGCGGCGATCCGGCGAGTGGCGAGTTGCTCCGGTGAGGGGAAGGCGGCGCACGCGCGAGGAACCGGCGGGAGGTTGAAGAAGGGACCGGGCCCGGCTGTCAGCGACTGAAATATTTGAATTCGGGATCAGCTGTGGCTCGGATCCAGTGTGCTGGCGCGCTGAAGACCTGTGGCCCGGTGTGGCTGATTTCTGAGTGGCTGGCATTTACATAGAGGGCCCAGTAGACTTTTCAGTAGAAAAACAATTCCAGAGATGGCCGCAAGTTTGGAAATTCATATCTCTGTGTAGAAATATCAAAATTGAGTGATTCCAATTGGGTTGGATTCAATTTTAAAAGTTCTATCCAAATAAGAACTCCAATTTGTATGAAAACCAATCTTGTATTCTGGAAAATTTGTTGAAATTTTTCTGAAAAAAGAATTGTTGAGGGAGTTTGGTTTATCCAAAAATTCTCAAATTTTGCCAGAATGTTCTTTAGCATAGTGTTGACCTTCTGGCAAATTTTCAGCTCATTTGAATATCATTTGGCTAGGAATTTGCTAAATACAAACTGCTGTGTTCATAAGGGTCCAGAAACATTTTCAGAAAATGTTTCCCACTTATAAAATCTGTTCTGGACAATCCATAGCTCTAAAAATCATAGGAAAATTTAGGCAAGCTCTCTGAGACATACTTGAAATTGTAGTTCACTAAATTGGGCATGAAAATGCACAGTACTCCAGAATTAATTCTTTTAAATAGAAATGCTTAAAGAATTGTTCTGGGAGAACTACTCAAGTAAAAGGCTGAATTTTGGACCAAATTACTTTCATTTGACCAAGAACTCACATGTAAATTATCAGCTCAAATGAGCCCTTGAACTCCCTGTGCTTGTTCTCCATACTTATGTATATGTGGAAATACATAAGGGACATTGTGGGAATTATGGAGAACACAATTTGACTCCACAATAGCTGCAATTTGGCAAGCTAAATCCCTAGGTAGTATAGAACCTGCTGTAAAAGTTTTGAGGCCATTGGAGTTCTTGTTCTTCAGTTGCATCCAACTCTTTTCAGCTCATCTATTATGTTCATTAAGAAAAGTAGTTAGTGTATAGCTACAACACTAAGATCAATTCAGTTCAGTTCTGTTTCTTTGCACAACAGAGGCTAATCAAGCCATTCTTGGCTTTTCCACACAACCTCTGTGACACGACCCCACTGGTCCTGTCGAGCCAGGATCACGCTGAGGGGTGCTGCGTTGCACAACACCGTATAACACACGTCAAAGGTACAAAGCGGAAGCGGAAGCTTTATTACATAAACAAGTTTATCAACATGTTTACATCAAAATAAGTTTAGTCCACACTCGCGGGCGTAGACTAAGCATCAAGTGCACGTTCAGCCCTCGAACGTGTCCTTGCTAGCACACACGCACACTAACTCTGCGGCGTGCACGACTCCCACTCGACGGGGTTCCCCTCCTGGGGTTCCGTCTCCTCTTCGGGAGTCCCTTCCTCATAGAACCCTGCAAAAGCTTCAAACACAAGCAGTGAGCACGAAGGCTCAGCAAGTCTGACCCGTCTCACCTAAACATGAAACTTCTACATGAGGGTGATGGGTTGCATGAGGTAAAAATCATTTGCAAGGACTCGCCTAATTAGTAGAACCTTACTTTCAAGTTTTAGCAGCAGGTTGTGGAGAACTTTACGCTAAGGCACATGAGAGAGCCGCAATCAAACAAGAAACGCATTTCTCTCATGTACTTTGCCCAAAGTTGAAAAGAACTTTAGTTAGCACTAAGCTACAACATATCATTAACAATCAATATCCAACTTTCAATCAGCAACATTTTAACATGTAACTAGCCTGTTCTTTCTACGTCACGGTACAGTGAACAAGTGGTACTCACTGACCGCGAGGGACGGCGATTATAATCGATTTACACCTGCAGGGTTACCCGAACAACCCGTCACGTACGCCCGTACTCGATGTTGCCTACAACAACCATCACGGACGCCGTACGCGACTACCTTTCACCCGTTAGCCAAATATTGAACCGGTCCCATCGTCCCGAGCAAGAGGTCCCTGCACGCGCATCTCTGTGCCGCCAGCTGATTTACACCTCGAGCTCTCAACCTACCCTCTGAACGACGGGCAATGCCTCAATACCCAGCTACCCGAGTTACATCAGTTTCCCGGTTCCCATATAGCCGGTAGGTCTTCGGTACTGTTCTAGCTTGTTCAACAGGCCCGCACACGGCTCGGTCCTCAATCGACACAAGCGGAGCTACAGCACACAGGCCCCAAAGTCCTGCTGCCCTTACTCTCCGCTCGGTCTCATTTTCTTGCCATGTGTTTCATGTGCTATCTCTACCCGAGCAATGTGCCTCTAGCCTATTCTCGCGAGTAGTTCCAACTACTCGACTTGTACCGAATCCTACTCTATCCTAGCAATGCAGTGGCTAACGGGGTTTGCAATCCTAAACCCCAACCCATGGTTTTCTTGGCTATGCAGTGGGGTTTCCAAACAAGACTCTGATGCACAACATAAAGAAAACAAGTATGTGCTCAAAACAATAAAAATTTATAAAATGGTTAATGCAAACCGGGGCTTGCCTTGCTGCTCTTGGTCGTAGGCTAGCTGTTCCTCCGGAGTAACGAAGTCTAGGACTTCGGGTTCCTCCTCGACCTTAGCGACTACATGATAAGAACAATGTATGTATTAATTAAATGCTTTTGTATTAACTTTGAAGTTGTGAAGTCTATAACCTTTACTAGATAGACCTAATGACTGTGAAACTTTTACTGTGGCTTGGTTACAACCTAAACAGAGACTTGGTCAAGTTTTAGTTGCAGCAAAGCTCATTTGAGCCCTCCACAAATAATTATGTCCTTGACCTTAATTAAAGGCTTTTAGGGTGTTCTAGGTATTTTCATGAAACAAACTATGACTTTCTGAGAACTAGATTTTCAGAGGGTTCTAATGGAATTGGTCTCACTTAATTTGGAAGTCTCTAACTAAAGATATGAGCTAAACAATTTCAGAGAAAATTCTGAAAATGTTTCTGAACATTTTCTATTTTCTCTGGAACAGTTTTACTAATCACACCATTAGGTGGACTAAATGAGCTCAAATGGATCTGAAATTTTTATGGTAGTTCAAGGATATTTTGGTGAACATCTCAGCAAAATTTCAGGATTTTCCTCCAAATGATTCTCCAGTTAAAATTCCTAACAGTTTAAACTTTAAGGAATTAATTCTGGAGAATTAAGGAATCTCATGAAGTGACACTTGATTTTCTGGAAAGTACTCAAAGAGCTGAATCCAGCAAAATTTGGTTCACTCAATTTGGAGCTTTCTAGCCAAAGTTATAAGGATTTGAAGTTTGAAGGAAATCTGAAAATCGGGGAAAAGTTTAAACTCGCGCGTGGGCCCAGGAGACACGCGTCGCACGCCGAAGCGACAGCACACCGCGGCCCACAAGGCTTTTGCGCGCCAGCACACCCGATCCCGGCCACAGCCGGATCCCGATTCAAAATATCGGCCGCTGACAGCTGGGGTCCACCCCCTTCTTCAACCTCGCGACACCCGCGCTCCGCCGCCGAGGGACCTCGCCGGAGAGCTCGCCGCCGGCTGCTGTACAGCTTCAAACTTCTTGATTCTGGCCGCCCCTGCCTACTTTTACTTGGGGAACATGATCCGAGGGTCAGCTGCTCATGACAACGGCCGGAGCATGGTCGGCGACGAGCCGCCATATCGGAACGACTTCGGCCATGACGGCTGACGCTCCTAGTACCTCAGCTACTTGGGAAATCGGTCGGGGAGCATCAGTGGACCTCAGAGAAGGTCGACATGAGCTCGAGGCAGCTCGGGGAAGGCCCGAAATAGGTCCTCACCGTGCGCCCGATACCCCCCGTGCGTTCCGCCATCAGTAGACCTTGAATTACGCCGGGCACAGAAGTCCTCCGGCCCAGAGTTGTGAAGGCAACTTGTGCGTCACCGTGTCTAGTTCGTGTGGGAGTGGCCTGAGGCCCTCTAATCCTTTCTAGAGCACGAATTAAACAGAATCGTACCCGAGGGTCGTTCTGCACACAGAAAGGGGAAAAGTGGAAATTCGCCGCCGGTGAGCAACCACTCGAGCTGTGGCTCGGGAATGAGCAGCACCGATCACTTGCGCGTCCAAGGGTGCCTTGGCTCGGGCGTGACAACGCCCAGGTTGGGCTGTCCACGAGAGCCCGAGGTGCGGCGGTTTCCAGTTCCGAGTTTGATCTTTCGGCACAGCCGATATCACTCGGTTTCAATCGATTTCTATCAATGGAAAGGATGGAGGATGGTTGCTAGTACCTTGCTGGGACCTTGGAATGGACAGAGGAAGCTGCGATCAGCTCGATCCAGCAGGAACTCGAGCGCCGGTGATGGCAGTGGAGAAATGGATCGTGCACGTCGGCAGCTCGGGGAATGGCGACTGAAGCACGCCGGGGAGGGAATAAATAGGCCGGTCGGCCGGTCTCCGGCTTGGGGCACGCAGCAGGAGCTGGCGCCGGCTGCCCCCTTCGGTGGCGCGCGCGCACAACAGCCGGGAACCGACTGAACTGTGGTTCAGTCGGTTTGCTTTGAGGCTGAGGCTGACATGTGGGTCCCACTCCTCTTTTAACCTCTGAAATTTATTCCTAACAGCTGTGGTAAACAGTGAACCCTATTCTACCCTTGGCAACTCAAATTATTCACCCAAGAGCCATTTGAATTGATCAAAGTTCAAATGAGGTTTGGTTTGAATGAATTTCAGCACAAGTGCAGTTTGAAATTCAAATAAAGTTTGAATTTCTCCCCCTTAGCTCATGTCAAGATCAACTCCAAATGGAGTGAAAATTGGTGTGTGAGCTCACAAAAATGTGCTGAGCAAGAATATGCCTTCCACTTTTAAATTCAGTGGGTGAAAACAGTTTGAATTTGAATATGTTTTCAAACTGCCCCTTTCCTATCTACACCCAAGATGACCTCAAAAATGTTTTGAATTTGGGTGAAACTTGGCATGGACATCCTTGGCAAAGTGTAGGAGTTTTCATATGTCCAGCCCATCTATATCACATGTGGGAAGTACCACTTTTGCAATGTGTGAGTTTGTTCCCTAATGAGCATGTTGATAATTGTTACTTGCTCTTTATTTGTGTTCATCATTTTTCCTCAAATGAGGTGTGTGGTGTGGGGATGAACACTGCAAATGGGTGTCAAAAACTGAGGCCCTTACATTCCTCCCCCCTTAAAAGAATCTCGTCCCGAGATTATAAGGTGAAAATGAGAGAGAGGACGGTGGAAAAATTACCGGATATGCGACGTGAGAAAGTCGGGGTAGTTAGTGCGAAGGAATTCTTCGCTCTCCCATGTCGCTTCATCCATGGAGTGATTACTCCACAGAACCTTGTAGAACCACAACGTACGGTTGCGTGTGGTTCGGGCCTTTTCATCAATAATCTGCACCGGTTCCTCCCGATAGGTGAGATCCGGTTGCAGTTCTTCAATGTCTTCCAGCTGAACGGTAGTTGATAGCTTGAGACACTTCCTCAGCTGGGAAATGTGAAAGACGTCGTGCACACCGGAAAGTGCTTCTGGTAATCTTAGCCGGTATGCCACCGATCCACATCTTTCGGTAATCTGGAATGGACCGATGAATCGGGGTGCTAACTTTCCTCTCACCCCAAATCTGTTTACGCCCTTCATTGGAGACACTCGTAGATATACGTGGTCTCCAGCTTCGAATTGTAACGGACGCCTTCTCCGGTCCGCATACTGTTTCTGTCGGGATTGAGCGGCTTTTAGGTTCGCTTGAATTAATCGAACCTTTTCTTCCGCGTTGTTGACAAGATCAATCCCGAAGGTAACCCTCTCGCCAGACTCACACCAATTCAATGGTGTGCGGCATTTTCTCCCGTATAGCGCCTCGTAGGGCGCCATCTTGATGCTGGCTTGGTACCCATTGTTGTACGAGAACTCGGCTAACGGCAAGTGATCATCCCAGTTCTTGCCGTGGTCGATAGCGCAAGCTCGTAGCATGTCTTCTAAGATTTGATTTACCCGCTCCGTTTGCCCATCCGTCTGCGGGTGGTAGGCTGAACTACGGATCAGCTTCGTCCCCAAGGCAGCGTGGAGCTGCTCCCAAAAACGGGACACAAATAAAGTGCCCCGGTCCGATACGATAGTACGGGGTACGCCGTATAAGCATAGGATCCGTGAGATGTACAGTTCAGCGTACTTCTTGGCGTTGTAGTTGGTGTTGACCGGGATGAAATGGGCAACTTTGGTGAGCCGATCGACGATCACCCACACAGAATCATGTTTCTGTAAGGTGGTGGGTAAACCGACGACGAAATCCATGCTCACGTCCTCCCACTTCCAGGCAGGAATGCCCAGTGGTTGCAGCAGTCCCGGTTTCCGCATGTGGTCTGCCTTCACCCGTCGACATGTATCACACTCGGACACGTATTTTGCAGTCTCTCGCTTCATCCGTGTCCACCAAAACTTGCTTCTGAGTTCTTGATACATCTTGTTGCTGCCGGGGTGAATAGAAAACTTTGATAAGTGAGCCTCATCAAAGATTTTCTTCCGTAACTCCGGGTTTCGGGGTACGACGATCCGGTCCTTGAACCATAGGACGCCGTCTCCGTCCTTCCGGAAACATTTCAACTCCCCACTGTCTACACGTCTCCGTAAATGTGACATGCCCTTGTCATTCTTCTGGGCTGCCGCTATCTCTTCACGGATGGTGGGGATCAAAGCTAGGTTGTAGAGAGCTCCGTGTGGAATCACATGGAGTGGTGGTTCGCTCTCTCCCAACGGTGTGATGGTCAGATTATTGACGTGTGACTTGCGGCTTAGCGCGTCTGCCACAACGTTTGCCTTGCCCGGATGATAATGGATCTCTATCTCGTAATCCTTTATCAGTTCTAACCATCTTCGTTGCCTCATGTTCAGCTCCTTCCGAGTGAATATGTACTTGAGGCTTTTGTGGTCGGTATATAAATGTACGAGGTTACCGAGTAGGTAGTGCCTCCACATTTTCAGTGCGAGTACCACGGCAGCGAGCTCCAAGTCGTGAGTTGGATAATTTTGCTCATGATTCCTAAGCTGCCGTGACCCATACGCGACCACCCTTCGGTCTTGCATCAACACACATCCGAGCCCAATGCCGGATGCATCGCAGTACACATCGAACGGTTTTGTTGTGTCTGGCTGCGCCAAAACCGGTGCTGATGTCAGGTGCTTGACTAAAGCCTTGAATGCTGCTTCACATGCTGGACTCCAAACATATTTGGTAGCCTTCTTCAGCAGCTCTGTCATTGGCTTGGCAATCTTCGAGAAGTTCGGAATGAACCTCCGATAATATCCCGCGAGTCCGAGGAAACTCCGTACCTCATGAACAGTTCTCGGGGATTTCCAATTCAGCACTTGCGTGATTTTGCTCGGGTCCACAGCGATACCCTCCGCTGAGATGATATGCCCGAGGAAAGGCACTTGCGATATCCAAAACTCGCATTTGCTGAACTTTGCGTATAACTTGTGATCCCGCAGCCGTTGCAAGACTATACGCAGATGTTTCTTGTGATCTTCCTCCGACTTGGAATATACCAGGATGTCGTCGATGAAGACCACGACAAACTTGTCCAGCTCCGGCATGAACACCGAGTTCATTAAGTACATGAAGTGAGCTGGAGCATTGGTGAGGCCAAAGGACATGACCAGGTACTCATAAAGTCCGTACCTTGTCGAAAAAGCTGTCTTTGGAATGTCCTCAGCCCTGATCTTAATCTGATGGTACCCGGATCTTAAATCCATCTTGGAAAAGACCTTTGCTTCGACCAACTGATCAAACAACATGTCGATCCGTGGCAACGGGTACTTGTTCTTGATGGTTACGGCATTTAATGGACGGTAGTCCACGCAAAGCCGCAATGTTTCATCCTTCTTTTTGACAAATAATGCCGAACAGCCCCATGGCGAGGAGCTCGGCCTAATAAAACCCTTCTCCAGAAGGTCCGTGAGCTGAGTCTTCAGTTCAGCCAACTCCTTGGGCGCCATCTTGTACGGCCTTCGGGATATTGGCATGGTTCCCGGTGCAAGTTCAATCTTGAACTCCACCTCTCTATCGGGTGGCATCCCCGGCAAATCATCCGGGAATACATCAGGGAATTCTCGGACCACTGGAATGTCTTCCAATCTGATGGTTGTGGCTTGATAGACACTTGGAAGTTTTATTTCTGGACTGTCCAGAAATAATGAGTGAGAACCGTGCACTCCTGAGTTTAAGTGCACGACTCGGAGGACGGTGTCTAAAACAGCGCCGTGGCGGTTTAACCACGACATCCCTAGGATGACATCGACCTTCTGTCCCTCTAAGATAATGAGAGACGTGGGGTACACTCTACCCGCTAAGCATAATGGTGCTTTGGAGACCATTACGCTTGCTGAAATCTTCCCACCCGGTGAACAAATTAAATATGGACTATCGGTGGGTAGTATTGGCAAGCTGTGTTTAGCAATGAAAGCTTGGCTAATAAAATTATGCGTGGCGCCTGAATCAACCAGTACTATAGCCGGATGCTGGTGGAGTTGGAACATACCCGCAAGGATTGGCTCGCCCTCCGGCACGTCCTCAATGGCAAGCTGGTGGACAGTACCGGGCCTAGGGTTTGCCCGCCGCGCATTAGTAGGGTTCCGGGGTTGATTCCTCCCCGGAAACTGTGGTACCACTCCGCCGCCTTGCCTCTCCGGGCAACTGCTCGCGAAGTGTCCTGGACGACCACACTTGTAACATGTGGCCGCTGCTGGTGGAGTACTTGGTGGACGAAAGCCCGGCATGCGTTGCGGAGGTGCAAACGCACGCGGCATCGCCCGCTGCTGCTGCTGTTGTTGCAGTGGTGCTGGCAGTGCCGGCCGGAATGCCGGTGAAGAATACGGCCGACCGCGGAACGGCATCGACCGCTGTGGTGGCTGCCAGCGCGGACCTGATGGTGGGCGATTCACCATCCGAAACTTCTGAGAAGGACCGCCTCCTTCTCCGCTGCTCTGCGGCGCGCTTCGCTTTCGCTCTGCCGCCGCCAACTCCTTGCCGGAGTCTTCCTGAACAATCGCAGCATCAATTATGTCGTTGAGGCTGCCGCGATTGAACATCGCCAGCTTGTCCTTCAGGAGCGGGTTAAGCCCCTGGTAAAAGTGGGCCCGCCGCTTCTCGTCCGTATCTGCGTGATACGACGCGTAGAGTGCGAGATCGTTGAACGCTCTGGAGTACTCCAGCGCGTTCCGGCTCCCTTGTTGCAGGTGTAGGAATTCCTGCGTCTTCCTCTTCATCAAACCGGGCGGTATATGATAGGCCCGGAAGGCCGTCCGAAACTCTGCCCAGGTCATCACTCGGTCGGTGGGTTGTGAAGCACAAAAGTTGGCCCACCACGCGCTCGCGGATCCTTGGAGCTGCTGGACCGCGAACTGAGTCTTGCGCTGCTCGCTGATTTGGAGCAGCCCGAACTTCATCTCTATGGCGCGGAGCCAGTTGTCCGCGTCAAGTGGTTCATCCGCCCTTGAGAATACAGGGGGATGAGTCGCCAGGAAGTCGGAGTAGGAGCTCTGTTGGCGCTCCTCGCGATCTTGACGTCTCTCTGGGCGAGACGTATTGGCGATGAGAGTCTGCAGCAACTCTGTGTGCTGCTGATGCGAGCCCGCCATTGCCGCGACAATGTCGGCCAATGTAACCGTTGGTAGTGGCGGTGGCGGGGTTTGCTGTTGCTGCTGCTGCTGCTGTCCCGAGGAGTCCTCGGGAGGTGGTTGGGAGGTCTCTCCCCCTTGGCTAGTACCTCCAACATCGGGGTTGGCACGAGTACGCGTCATTCTGAAATTCAACACAGCAGCAATTAGCACATGTCTTACTCAAAATTCCATAAACAGGAGTAAGTATTGGAGCGACGCATGATTAACTTGCACAACATTCACATATATTGATAAAGCATAAACTTTATACAAGATACATTATTCTCGGATCTCCGAGAAGTCGTGCTCATGTCGTCACTACCTATACATACGCTACTGTCTACACGACATGTCACCGATTACAAAAGTTGGGTTACGCTACCTTAGCTGCCCTACTTGGCAACCGTAACCCCCTACTCGGAGTAAAATTCGACCTCCTGTGGGTCGTCCTCCTCCGGTACTTCTGCTGGTGGCTCTGGATCTACCACCTCTTCTCCCATTCCGGGTTCTCCCATTGCTGGAAGACCCAAGACCACCGGTATGCCTAACACCGGGGGCACGAGGTCCTGCAATGCATGCACCTCGTCCATAGCCTGGTTGTAGTCCTCTTCCCAGCCTTGTCCTTCCTCAATAGCGTCGTCCCGCTCTTGAGCAAGGTCCTCATTCTGCTGGGTTAGGGTCTGCACCAGCTCTTGCAACGCCGCAATGTCAACACGGCTCTTCTTCTTTGCCTTCTTCAGACGACGCAACTGATTGTGTTGTTCATTCAGTCGCTTGATCGTCGGAAGGAGCACATTGCGGAGTGCACTGTGAGCACTCTCAAAATGATCTCCACGGCTTGTGCTCTCCTTGAGCTTGGTGGCGAGATGCTCCGTATGAACAGCTTGGCTGTCCATCACAGCGTTTCCCGCCCTCATTTGGAGGCTGAGATTTGCCTCCGCGGGGTTGTACCTTGGGCAACTCGGGTTTGTTGCCTCTAGGTACCTCTCTTCCCACACATGCTGAGCTCGTCCCTCCACCGGAACGAGTGCGTATGGAGTTCCCTCCATAGCCTGTACGTGTAGTTGGCAGAAACGTGACATAGTGTCACGGGCTGCCACTTGCCACATCCCTTCCGGTTGTCTTCCTCTCACCGTGACGGTGAATGGCACCCAACCGGGTGGCGTAGGCCCTGCAGGAACCTCGACATGGATCGTCCACGTCTTGTTCCCCTCTTCGCCTTCTTCCTTGGCGAAGTATTGCGGCATCTGGTTGTACCCGAAATATTGGAGCATTAGCCACAATGCTCCCGGGTAGCCGCTACGGTCAGAGCAGTGGGAAACTACCCACCCGTTCTCCAACCGTTTATCTGCTGCCATCTGTAAAAATATATTTGAGAAATATCAAATATTTATTTAAACAGTAAACCATTAAGTTATAACATAAGATATGTCATTGAACCCTTAACACTTGGAAACATAGTTCAAATTTTTAAACAAATTTGACTGCTGATCTGCTGTTCCCATGACAGCCCTGACCAGTTTCCATATCAATCTGATTTAGGCCAGGTTAAAAGCAAAACCAGTCCTGGAGCTCAACATCAAAGTTAAAGTTAACTTCAATAGCTTTCCAGAAAGTATTTGGTTGGCCTAAGATCTGCTCTGGTTCAAAAGTTATGAGATGTCAAAGTTAACAGAATTTCTGGGAACAATTGGACAGCACCTCCCTGCCTTAGGTACTGATTTGATCCAAGAATTCCAGTTAATTCTGTTCCTAATCTGACAAAACTTTCTGTTACAAAGTTGTAACCCATCTCATAAGCTTCCCAGAACCACCTCATTTTCTATTTTTGGATTTTTATGCAGGAAGTTATGCTTAATTTACAGAGAGTCTACAGAGAGTCTTTGCTCCGTCCTGTTTTCTGGACAGTTTCAACTCTACTGCATTTTTCGAGTGGTTAAGGGATGAAACACCTCTGGAACTCAACAGAAAAGTTGTAAAGCTCCTCCAAAGCTTTCCAGAAATGTATCATACGACCCCAACCTCGAAAGAACTCAACCTCTAACCTCTGATTAACTTCAGCCTTGATTTAGCTGAAAACAGAGTGCTCTGTCCTTAACATCCTATAAGTTGAAAATTTATTAACTTTGAATATCCTGTTCAAGGGAAGGAGTTACATCAAGTTTTACTACTTTGGATCAAAACCATCAAATTTTAAATGAAGTTGTTCATTTTGTTGGGTGTGACGTCGAGGCGTCACCAGATTATGTCGGTACTACGTCCTCACAAAGGAAAAACCTATACCGGATTTAGCCGGCTTCGTTAGTTCAGTGGCACTACTCGTCACTCGCACACGGATGCTACACGTCTACCGTTTCGTGGTAAGGCTACCTGCAGAAACTCAAACAATCATCAGACTCGGCTGCACACCGAGCCCGGAATCCATACAGTTTGTACACCCGGCCGTCATCACTCGCCCGGATGTTCTCAAGCCAAACACGCCTTGAGTTACGTGTTCACGTTTCAGACCACGTGACGGGGTCTCCCATGTTGCACCACGCACGCCAGGGACAGACGTTGCTCGAATACCCCAAACGACATGAAGAGTCGTAGAGGATATCAAAGCGGGTCGGGTTACCTGCCACCCGTGGGGCTCCACCCTTCAGCTTGTGCGCACTGGTGGACAGCGCTTACGTGCACCCCCCAAGACATGAACGTCCCGAGATGCACGATTTTCCGACATAACAAATAAGTTAATAAGCCACTTTCTATATACTAATAACATCCTTATACGGGCTACTAACTCGTTCCTCACTGGATTTTTGAAAAAGAAGACCTTTGTACTGTGTTAAACCTCAAGCGAGCTCTGATACCACGCTGACACGACCCCACTGGTCCTGTCGAGCCAGGATCACGCTGAGGGGTGCTGCGTTGCACAACACCGTATAACACACGTCAAAGGTACAAAGCGGAAGCGGAAGCTTTATTACATAAACAAGTTTATCAACATGTTTACATCAAAATAAGTTTAGTCCACACTCGCGGGCGTAGACTAAGCATCAAGTGCACGTTCAGCCCTCGAACGTGTCCTTGCTAGCACACACGCACACTAACTCTGCGGCGTGCACGACTCCCACTCGACGGGGTTCCCCTCCTGGGGTTCCGTCTCCTCTTCGGGAGTCCCTTCCTCATAGAACCCTGCAAAAGCTTCAAACACAAGCAGTGAGCACGAAGGCTCAGCAAGTCTGACCCGTCTCACCTAAACATGAAACTTCTACATGAGGGTGATGGGTTGCATGAGGTAAAAATCATTTGCAAGGACTCGCCTAATTAGTAGAACCTTACTTTCAAGTTTTAGCAGCAGGTTGTGGAGAACTTTACGCTAAGGCACATGAGAGAGCCGCAATCAAACAAGAAACGCATTTCTCTCATGTACTTTGCCCAAAGTTGAAAAGAACTTTAGTTAGCACTAAGCTACAACATATCATTAACAATCAATATCCAACTTTCAATCAGCAACATTTTAACATGTAACTAGCCTGTTCTTTCTACGTCACGGTACAGTGAACAAGTGGTACTCACTGACCGCGAGGGACGGCGATTATAATCGATTTACACCTGCAGGGTTACCCGAACAACCCGTCACGTACGCCCGTACTCGATGTTGCCTACAACAACCATCACGGACGCCGTACGCGACTACCTTTCACCCGTTAGCCAAATATTGAACCGGTCCCATCGTCCCGAGCAAGAGGTCCCTGCACGCGCATCTCTGTGCCGCCAGCTGATTTACACCTCGAGCTCTCAACCTACCCTCTGAACGACGGGCAATGCCTCAATACCCAGCTACCCGAGTTACATCAGTTTCCCGGTTCCCATATAGCCGGTAGGTCTTCGGTACTGTTCTAGCTTGTTCAACAGGCCCGCACACGGCTCGGTCCTCAATCGACACAAGCGGAGCTACAGCACACAGGCCCCAAAGTCCTGCTGCCCTTACTCTCCGCTCGGTCTCATTTTCTTGCCATGTGTTTCATGTGCTATCTCTACCCGAGCAATGTGCCTCTAGCCTATTCTCGCGAGTAGTTCCAACTACTCGACTTGTACCGAATCCTACTCTATCCTAGCAATGCAGTGGCTAACGGGGTTTGCAATCCTAAACCCCAACCCATGGTTTTCTTGGCTATGCAGTGGGGTTTCCAAACAAGACTCTGATGCACAACATAAAGAAAACAAGTATGTGCTCAAAACAATAAAAATTTATAAAATGGTTAATGCAAACCGGGGCTTGCCTTGCTGCTCTTGGTCGTAGGCTAGCTGTTCCTCCGGAGTAACGAAGTCTAGGACTTCGGGTTCCTCCTCGACCTTAGCGACTACATGATAAGAACAATGTATGTATTAATTAAATGCTTTTGTATTAACTTTGAAGTTGTGAAGTCTATAACCTTTACTAGATAGACCTAATGACTGTGAAACTTTTACTGTGGCTTGGTTACAACCTAAACAGAGACTTGGTCAAGTTTTAGTTGCAGCAAAGCTCATTTGAGCCCTCCACAAATAATTATGTCCTTGACCTTAATTAAAGGCTTTTAGGGTGTTCTAGGTATTTTCATGAAACAAACTATGACTTTCTGAGAACTAGATTTTCAGAGGGTTCTAATGGAATTGGTCTCACTTAATTTGGAAGTCTCTAACTAAAGATATGAGCTAAACAATTTCAGAGAAAATTCTGAAAATGTTTCTGAACATTTTCTATTTTCTCTGGAACAGTTTTACTAATCACACCATTAGGTGGACTAAATGAGCTCAAATGGATCTGAAATTTTTATGGTAGTTCAAGGATATTTTGGTGAACATCTCAGCAAAATTTCAGGATTTTCCTCCAAATGATTCTCCAGTTAAAATTCCTAACAGTTTAAACTTTAAGGAATTAATTCTGGAGAATTAAGGAATCTCATGAAGTGACACTTGATTTTCTGGAAAGTACTCAAAGAGCTGAATCCAGCAAAATTTGGTTCACTCAATTTGGAGCTTTCTAGCCAAAGTTATAAGGATTTGAAGTTTGAAGGAAATCTGAAAATCGGGGAAAAGTTTAAACTCGCGCGTGGGCCCAGGAGACACGCGTCGCACGCCGAAGCGACAGCACACCGCGGCCCACAAGGCTTTTGCGCGCCAGCACACCCGATCCCGGCCACAGCCGGATCCCGATTCAAAATATCGGCCGCTGACAGCTGGGGTCCACCCCCTTCTTCAACCTCGCGACACCCGCGCTCCGCCGCCGAGGGACCTCGCCGGAGAGCTCGCCGCCGGCTGCTGTACAGCTTCAAACTTCTTGATTCTGGCCGCCCCTGCCTACTTTTACTTGGGGAACATGATCCGAGGGTCAGCTGCTCATGACAACGGCCGGAGCATGGTCGGCGACGAGCCGCCATATCGGAACGACTTCGGCCATGACGGCTGACGCTCCTAGTACCTCAGCTACTTGGGAAATCGGTCGGGGAGCATCAGTGGACCTCAGAGAAGGTCGACATGAGCTCGAGGCAGCTCGGGGAAGGCCCGAAATAGGTCCTCACCGTGCGCCCGATACCCCCCGTGCGTTCCGCCATCAGTAGACCTTGAATTACGCCGGGCACAGAAGTCCTCCGGCCCAGAGTTGTGAAGGCAACTTGTGCGTCACCGTGTCTAGTTCGTGTGGGAGTGGCCTGAGGCCCTCTAATCCTTTCTAGAGCACGAATTAAACAGAATCGTACCCGAGGGTCGTTCTGCACACAGAAAGGGGAAAAGTGGAAATTCGCCGCCGGTGAGCAACCACTCGAGCTGTGGCTCGGGAATGAGCAGCACCGATCACTTGCGCGTCCAAGGGTGCCTTGGCTCGGGCGTGACAACGCCCAGGTTGGGCTGTCCACGAGAGCCCGAGGTGCGGCGGTTTCCAGTTCCGAGTTTGATCTTTCGGCACAGCCGATATCACTCGGTTTCAATCGATTTCTATCAATGGAAAGGATGGAGGATGGTTGCTAGTACCTTGCTGGGACCTTGGAATGGACAGAGGAAGCTGCGATCAGCTCGATCCAGCAGGAACTCGAGCGCCGGTGATGGCAGTGGAGAAATGGATCGTGCACGTCGGCAGCTCGGGGAATGGCGACTGAAGCACGCCGGGGAGGGAATAAATAGGCCGGTCGGCCGGTCTCCGGCTTGGGGCACGCAGCAGGAGCTGGCGCCGGCTGCCCCCTTCGGTGGCGCGCGCGCACAACAGCCGGGAACCGACTGAACTGTGGTTCAGTCGGTTTGCTTTGAGGCTGAGGCTGACATGTGGGTCCCACTCCTCTTTTAACCTCTGAAATTTATTCCTAACAGCTGTGGTAAACAGTGAACCCTATTCTACCCTTGGCAACTCAAATTATTCACCCAAGAGCCATTTGAATTGATCAAAGTTCAAATGAGGTTTGGTTTGAATGAATTTCAGCACAAGTGCAGTTTGAAATTCAAATAAAGTTTGAATTTCTCCCCCTTAGCTCATGTCAAGATCAACTCCAAATGGAGTGAAAATTGGTGTGTGAGCTCACAAAAATGTGCTGAGCAAGAATATGCCTTCCACTTTTAAATTCAGTGGGTGAAAACAGTTTGAATTTGAATATGTTTTCAAACTGCCCCTTTCCTATCTACACCCAAGATGACCTCAAAAATGTTTTGAATTTGGGTGAAACTTGGCATGGACATCCTTGGCAAAGTGTAGGAGTTTTCATATGTCCAGCCCATCTATATCACATGTGGGAAGTACCACTTTTGCAATGTGTGAGTTTGTTCCCTAATGAGCATGTTGATAATTGTTACTTGCTCTTTATTTGTGTTCATCATTTTTCCTCAAATGAGGTGTGTGGTGTGGGGATGAACACTGCAAATGGGTGTCAAAAACTGAGGCCCTTACACTCTGTTCCTAAGAAATTAAGTCTTAACTTCTTTCCATTTCATTTCTATAAAATTGTGCATATACATGTCATTAGGATTCACGACGAAGGGGATTCAATGGAGCGATTCATTGAAGTGGATCATACTCCAGAGAATCAAGAGTTGATCAGCAAGATCACTAACTGATTATATACGACTACCCTGCAAAACAGGCAAGCTCCAGTTTGCATTTAACAGCTGTTTAGTTTTTATTTTGTATTCACTTTCGGTTAAGGTATGAAATATGCATTAGGTCTAGTGTTTGATACTCCTCTTGCATAACCAAATGACCCATGGAGTATTGGGTAGATGTGTTTCACCGTGTAGAACTGCCATGCTTAAGTAAGGTTCGGTAGAGGTCGAGTGGTGAGATGCTACTCGCAGGTTCAGGAACAACAGGGGCATACGGGATTGGTTTCAAAAATGAATTAGCAAGTTAAAGTGGAGGCCGGAAGGTTGTAGGGGCAGCAGGACATAGGGGCCTGGGTGCTATAGACCTGTCCGTGTCGGTCAAGGACCCACCGTATGCGGCATTGTTGAACAAGTTTGAGTTGTGTACCGGACTCATGCTGATATTATGCGACCCAGTAAATCAATGTACCTCGGGAATCTGTCGTTGGGCCTTTTCGGGTCGCCTCAAGCGGACGGCCGGTGTGCAGTATGTGGGGAACATTCTCATGACATCTCATGTCAGTAGGTGCACCATGAGAGTGGCTACTGTACGGGGCGACTTGATCAATTCAACGGGGGTGAAACGTGGGAAAGGCTGCCGCGTACGACGTCAGTGATGGTTGCTGTAGGCAACGTCGAGTACGGGCGTACGTGTCGTGTAGTCCGGGTGTTATTGATTTGAATCACCGTCGCTCACGGAATGGACCGAACATACTTGTTCTCACAGTCGTGACGTAGTAAGAACTTGCATGAGAAAGGAACTAATAACATTGGATTGAAATTTATACTACCTTTGTATTGTATCTTTGATGAGTAGCTAGTGCAAACTCGATTCTTTTATGCCATGAGCAATTTACATCGGGGGAAATCGTTTCTTTTTTGATTGTGGACTCCCGATGTGGCATGCCCAAGGTTACCTAAAAATGCTGCAATTAATACCTGAAAGTAAGGATTTACTTTTAGGCGAGTTTATTGTGCATTATGCCATCCTACTTTAGGTTCATAACCTCACATAGAGTTTCATGTTTAGGGTGACGGTTAAGTCTTGCTGAGCGTTATGCTCACGGATGCTATCCGAATTGTTTTGCAGGTATTTAACCTTATGCTTATGAGAAGGGATGCCGATGAGACTCGGGAACCTCCAGGTGCTTACTCAAAGAGCATCCTAGCCGCTGCGGTTTGTCTTCGTGTTGCTAGTAAGAAACGTCCGCGGGCTGGACTGTTTCTTTGTTGCTAGTTTAGAAATGAGTCGTGAGAGTTATAGTCTTCCTCTGTAGCTTATTTTGAGATAGGTATTTGTAAAACATTCTTGTAGGCTTCCGCAAATCATTTATGTAATGTGATGTGTTTCATCGACCCGTGCGCTGTTGGGTGTCGCATATCATGGCACCACCCAACGAGGTCATGTCGATGGGGCGGCACCTCACAAAAAACCTCTGGAAATCAATAGAAAAGTTGTAAAGCTCTTCCAAAGATTTCTAGAAATGTATCATATGACCCCAACCTCGAAAGAACTCAACCTCTGACCTCTGGTTAACTTCAGCCTTATTTCAGCTGAAAACAGAGGACTCTATCCTTAGTATCCTATAAGTTGAAAAACTTGTTAACTTTGAACATCCTTATTAAGGGAAGGAGTTACCTCAAAGTTTTAGTACTCTGGCTTAAAACCTTGAAGTTTTATAATGAGTTTGCTCATTTAGTGGAGTGTGACGTCGATGCGTCACCAGTTCATGTCGGTACTATGTTCCTCACAAAGAAAAAACCTATAGCGGACTTAGCCGGCTTCGTTAATTCAGTGGCACTAAACGTCGCTCACACACGGACGCTACTCGTCTACTGATTCTTGGTAAGACTACCTGCACATAACTCATACAATCATCAGACTCGGCTGCACACCGAACCCGGTACCAATACAGTTCATACACCCGTCTGTCATCACTTGCATGGGTGTTCTCAAGCCAAACACGCCTTGAGCTACGTGTTCACGTTACTGACCACGTGACGGGGTCTCCCAAACTTGCCCGTAGCATGCCAGGGAAGGGCGTTGCTCGAATACCGCAAACGACATGAAGAGTCGCAGAGGATATTAAAGTGGGTCGGGTTACCTGCCACCTGTGAGCCTCCACCCTTCAGCTTGCGCGCACTGGTGGACAGCGCTTACATGCACCCTCAAGACATATGATGTCCCGAGATGCATGATTTTCCGACATAAGAAAATAGGTTAGTATTGCCACTTTCTATACACTAATAACATCCTTCTATGGGCTACTAACTCGTTCCTCACCGAGTTTTTGAAAAAGATGACCTTTTTAGTGCGTTAGACCTCTAGCAAGCTCTGATACCATGCTGATGTGGCCTCATGGCCTCATCGAGCCAGGATCACGCTGAGGGATGCTGCGTAGCACATCACCGGATAACACACATAAAAGGTACGAAGTGGAAGCAAAGTTTTATTACATAAACGAGTTTATGAACATTTTTACAATAAAATATGTTCAGTCTACACTCACCGGCGTAGACTACGCACCGAGTTCACGTTCAGCCTGTGAACGTGTCCCCGCTAGCACACACGCACACTATCATGGCGGCATGCAGACTCCCACTCGACGGGGTTTCCCTCTTGGGGTTCCGTCTCCTCCTCGGGAGTCCCTTCCTCATAACACCCTGCAAAAGCTTCAAATAGAAGTAGTGAGCCTGATGGCTCAGCAAGTCTGACCCATCTCCCCTATACATGAGGGTACATGAGGTAAATAAGTTGCAAAGGACTCGCCTAATTATTTGAACCTTACTTTCAAGTTTTAGCAGCAGCTGTGGAGAACTTCACGCTAAGGCACATGAGAGAGCTGCAATCAAACAATAAATGCATTTCTCTCAAGTACTTTGCCCAAGGTCGAAAAGAACTTTAATTAGCTCTAAACTACAGCAAGTCATTAACAATCAATATATAGCTTTCAATCAGCAACTTTTACATGACTCTAACCTGTTCTTCCTACGTCACGGTACAGTGAACAAGTGGTACTCACTGACTGTGAGGGACAGTGATTATAATCGATTTACACCTGCAGGGTTACCCAAATAACCCGTCACGTACGCGCGTACTCGATGTTGCCTACAGCAACCATCACAGACGTCGTACGCAACCACCTTTCACCTGTCAGCCAAATGTTGAACCGGTCCAATCGTCCTGAGCAAGGGGTTTCTGCGAATGCATCCGCAGTGCCGCCAGCCAATTTACACCTCAAGCTCTCAACCTACCCTCTGAACGACCAGCTATGCCTCAACACCCAGCTACCTGAGTTACATCGGTTTTCTGGTTCCCATATATCTGGTAGGTCTTCGGTACTGTTCTAGCTTGTTCAACAGGCCCGCACACGGCTCGGTCCTCAATCAACACAAGCGGACCTATGGCACCCATGCCCCAACGTCCTGCTGCCCTTATTCTCCGCTCGGTCTCATTTTTCTCGCCATGTGTTCTATTTGCTATCTTTACCCGACTAGTGTGCCTCTAGCCTATTCTAGCGAGCAGTTCCAACTACTCGACTTGTACCGAATCCTACACTATCTTAGCATTGCAGTGGCTAGTCGAGATTTACAAACCTAAGCCCAACCCATGGTTTTTTTGGCTATGCATTTGGGTTTTCAAACAAGACTCGAATGCAAAATTGAAGTGGGTGCTCAAAGTAAGTTCTCAAAACAGTAAACTTTATAAAAAAGCTAATGCAAACCGGAGCTTGCCTTTCTGCTCTTGATCATAGGCTAGCTGTTCCTCTGGAGTGATGAAGTCTAAGACTTCGGGCTCCTCCTCAACCTTAGCGACTACATGAGATAATACATACATGTATCAATTTGAATGCATTTGAATTTGACATTGAAGTTGATAAGACCACAAGTACTGCTAGACAGGCCCAATGACTCTGAAATTTTTACTGTGGTTTGGATACAAACTAAACGGGGACTTGACCAAGTTTTATTTGCAGCAAAGCTCATTTGAGCTCTCCACAAATAATTGTGTACTTGGACTTAATTGGAGCTGTTAGGGTATTCTAGGGATTTTCATGGAGCGAACCATGACTTTCTGAAAACTAGATTTTCGTAGGGTCCTAATGGAGTTGGTCTCAATTAATTTGAAGGTTCCTAGTTAGAGATATGAGCTAAACAATTTCAGGGAAAATGCTGAAAATGTTTCTGGACATTTTTCATTTTCTCTGGAACAGTTTTATTAATCACACCATTAGGTGGATCAAATTAGCTCAAATGGATCTAAAATTTTTATGGTAGCTCAGTAATATTCTGGTGAACATCCTGGCCAAATTTCAGAATTTACCTCCAAATGGTTCTCCAGTTAAAATTCTAAACAGTTTACATTTTAAAGAATTACTTCTGGAGAAATAAGGACTTTTCATAAAGTGAAACTTGATTTGTTAGAAAGTACTCAGAGAGCTGAATCCAACAAAATTTGGCTCACTCGATTTGGAGTTTCCTAGCCAAAGTTATGTGGGTTTGAAGTTTGAACTAAATCTGAAAATCAGGGAAAAGTTTAAACTTCTGCCAGTGGGTCCCACGACGCGGATCTTCTTCAACCTCGCGCCAACAGAGTCCCCCGGCAGCGCTCTCTGAAGAATCTCGCCGGAACCGAGTTCCCGGCCACCCCTTGGCCCGAAACTCGCCGCCTCCCCGTTTTCCGACCTCGTGAACTCATCTGTCGGCTCGCCGACCGCCGGCGATCACCGGAAACACGTGTGCACCGGTGACAGCGTAACCTAGGGTTCTGGTGAGGTCGGTCTCACACCACATGGCACCAAATCCATCGGAAATTGCTCGGAGAGCATCAGTGGAGCACGAGGAATATGAAACAAGACCTTTTGGAAGCTAGAAACGCCGGCAACCATACTCTCGATGGTGAGCCGAGGTACTTTGCAACGGCGGCAAGGAAAACAGCCATATCACGACCGATCCTCAATGATTTTTCTTGCTTCTTCCTCGAGCGTGTGTGCTAGCATGTGTAGAACCTACTGGCCAATAGGCTCGACTAACAAGAGTGCGTCGAGTCCGAATTTAAGTCTATGGTGAGCTTGGCCCCTATGAACTAGCTTTCTGTATATTTGGAAATTATTGACCTATGGTTGATCATATGCCAAATGGCTTTCGGCTACACCTTCTACACACAGTGACGCACCTTTCTTGTGTAGAGAAGTGGATGCGAGGATGGCTGTGCCGAGGTGTCCGCGGGAGCACCGAATGGCGGCAACGCTCGGGTCGCCGGAAAAACCCTTGGTTAGCTCGAGGGAGAGCGGTCACGGGACAACAAGACGTAGAGGATATTGCTCACAAACCCATGACGCCATTTTTCTACTGGTAAGGTTCTGTTCGCGAGTGATTGGCCTGCTCGCGAGCGGAACCGAGAGGGCGGCGTGCTTTCGGTTGAGCTCAGTGTGAGAGAGGGCAAACTTGCTGTGGACTCGGGTTGTCAGCACACGGAGCATGATGAGGAGAGATAAGGCACCGGGCAGCCGGTCTCCAGCGCAGAGAAATGCAGCAGGAGCTGGCGCCGATCGCCCGCTCGGTGGCGCGCTCAGCTGCAGCCCGAGAAACCGAGTGCTCTGTTCTTCAGTCAGTTAAATCGCTAGTGAGGCTGATAGGTGAGATCCACTTCCATTTTAACCTCTGAAATTAACTTCCTCCCACTGCTCTAGAAAGTAGTCCCCCTAATACCCTTTGGAATTTGAATTATCTACCAAATGCCCATTTGAACTTGATAGAATTCAAATTGTGAAGTGTTTGAATATAATTTCAGCACATATGCAGTTTGAAATTCAAATTGAATTTGAATTTGCTAAAATTAGCTCATGTCAAGATCAACTCCAAATGGAGTGAAAATTGGTGTGTTAGCTCACAAAAATGTGCTGAGCGTGAATATGCATCCCACTTTTGAATTCATGGGATGAAAGGAGTTTGAATTTGAGTTCAAACTAGCCTCTTTCTTATTATACCCAAATATACCTCAAAAAGGTTTTGGATTTGGGTGAAATTTGGCATAAGCATTCCTAGAAAGGTGTAGGAGTTTTTAATATGCTCAGCCCCAATGTGATGCTTGTGGGAAATACCACTTTTGCATTTTGTGAGTTCATCCTCTAATGACCATATTGATTGTCGTTACTTGCTCTTCACATATGTTCATAAGTTTTCCTCAAAGGAGGTGTGTGTGTGGTGTAATGAACACTTTGGATGTGTGCAAAACTTAGGCCCTTACATACCCGAAACAAATTTTGGGTAATCCCGAATGTCCACCGCTAAATAGAATGTCTCCAAATAAAGTATCGTATAAGAAGGCATTTTGACATCAAGCTGGTAAACAGGACAATCACGAGAGTGCAACTAAGAGAATTATATGGACTGTAGCAGACTTGAGCATGGGGCTTAAAGTCTCTTCAAAATCAATATCAGGTTGTTGAGTGAAATCACAAAGGACCCAACAGGGCTTGTAGCGATTAAGAGAACCGTCCAGATGACAATTGGGGTGAAAATCTACTTGCTAGTCACGACATTTGCACTTGAAGGACGAGGTACCAAGTTCCATGTGTTATTGCACTTGAAGGATGAGGTACCAAGTCCCAAGTGTTGTTTCACCTGAAGGACGAGGTATGACCCATGGAGTTGGCAACCAAGGCATTGGTGCTCTCGGGCTTGGACTTCATCTCGATCTCCTCAAGCTGGAGGTTATTGTGAACCTCGGCGAAGATAGGGGAGGGGCGCTTCCACTTGAGTAGAGATGCCATGTCGAAGAATCGGTCGTTAACACCATGAAGCATCGTGAGGACGGAGCTACAGTTGGGGACAGCGACCTGTGGCGGTGACAGTAGTCGGCGAAAAAGAGAACCACTTGGACAAACATGTGAAATTCAACATCAATAACCAAGGAATGAGTCTCCAGGTTGTCGATGAACTGCTACCAAAGCCCGAGGCAGATGGAACGAGTTGTGTCTATGCCTGTCGAGACGATCTCAATGACATTGGGGGAAACGGTGACGTAAAGGTATGAGATGACAGTGCAGTCCATACGACACCAATGAGGATCGACAGCAATGTCGTGATTCACGTCGTTGAGGTCGTGATTGGAGAGATTGTACTTGCCGAGGGTGTTGAGTACCTAACACCAATTGTAGTTCAGTAATAGGTTTTTGAGGATGACGGGGATCAATGTATTAATGTTAAGGACAACAACAGCTTGTGTGTCGAGAGCAGCAACATCATCGTAGCCTGAGCCTGTGCCGAGGCATGGACTTTGGTGGATTGAGGAGGAGGGTCGCGCTTGGCCAAGGCACAACAAGCCTCTTCAGCTGCTGCAAGTAATGCACGACTAGCCTTGTCATCTGGTGCAAGTAATGCATGATGTGCCCCATCAGTTGTTGCACATGCACGTGGTGCCTCGGCGACCAAAGGATTAGCCTCTGCAGCCAATCAATTTGCCTCAGCGATCAAGTTGACATACCACAAGGTGGCGAGGGAATCAGAGTTGCTGTCATTGAAGTCCCTGCCATTGTGGATGCTGGGTAGTGCTAGGACCATCATGGGTGTGGTTGGATCGCAATACTAGATGCAATATGGGTGTCTTGCAATCAGATCGTGAGGAGGCGACGACTAGGGTTAAGGTTAGTGGACGACGCGGGCAGAGTGTCATGCGTCAGGGGCTGGTGGTTGGACTGCCGGGAGAGGGGGGGCGAGGGGTCTGCATGTTGGAGAACGGTGGTGCAGGGAGAGGAGAGGGGGCGGCTGTGGGCATGGGGACAGCTAGGGCTGTGGAAGGATGTCCCTAGGTACGAAACCTCTGAGATAACATGATAAAAAAAGTGCGGAAAAATTATTAGATTGATTAAAACTACTGTTGTGGTACATATTTATAAGAGGGTCAGGAGACCTCACTTAGTTATATAATCCACATGGAACTATTATTTGTCTAACACTGAATGCTGGCAGATGGTGAGTGAGAGGAGGCATTCATTTTATATATTAGGATAGTAGTCTATCGAATAAAGCATGTTTTTTTGCTACATTGGCCTAGTAGCGGTCTATTGAGGCTCCCATTATCGATCCAACGATGTTTGGCACCCTATTTTCATCAACTTCTCCATGTCTGTGGGGAGGTATAGTGTGAAATCCCAACATTCTAGCAAGTGGAGCTGCAAGTCACACCGAGAAAATGAGAGAGAATTTAAATTTTTGAATACAACGGTGTGAGCTCCAAATGCGAAAGTAAACATGCAACAATGTCCAAACACAGAGACCTAAATCTACCATTTGGTTCTTCACACATCAACAGGTAGCCCAGCAAATTTTCAGCTCATTTGGAAAAGATTTCCTATTTGTTGGAATTAAAATGGTAGACAATTCGAATTTGAATTCAAACTTCAGTTTCAAATTCCGACTTCACTGAAATTCAAATTTGAGAGAACCATTGTGTTCCTCATATTCCTTTTGACAAATCCTCCATGTTTGATCAAATTTGGGGTTTGTTTGCTAGTTCAAATAGAAGTTGGAAAGAAAAGAAGAGGGTTGAAATGGGGCCACTTGTCAGTGAAGGGTTAAACTTACTCACGATGTCTTCTCTGCTCTTCACTCACGCGCGCGCCACCTCCCGGCCGGTGCCAACCGACATTGCACCGAGCACCAGCTCCTGCTCACAGATCAGATCACCGAGTAAAGAGTGATCAACACGCTGCCTTCCCATGTGAACCATCTCCCTCGCTCTCCCCGGCTCTCCTCGCTCACACCGGACGCAAACACAGGCGCCGCCTGACCCTCTCTGCTCACCGGCGCCCGGGCGACTCAAGCGTATTCATGGCCGACAATCTACATGAAAAACGTCCTCCCTAAGGTTCTAAATCCGACCGTGCAACCCTCTCAACGTTTCATGCATCGCCGAGGACGAATTTGGTCGTTTAGTGCTTCGGCGTTCATAAAACCGAGCCACACAAACATCAGAAATTCGTCGTAATCATTCCACCATCACTTAGGCCGAGCTACAAACATGATCTAGACACTCCCACTCTTCTCTAGGATCAAGAACCATCAAATTTCATCGAGTTTTGGCGCTGTTCTTCGAGAATTTTTAGCCGGCACCGAGTTTGGCCCTAGGTCACTGATGAACTCCTATTTGCAGCTACTTTTGAGCTGATTTGAGCTCATGCCGGTGACGAGGGATCCAACACGGTGCTCTAGGAAGAAAAACTGAAGACTTTGAGCCATTATAGAGCGAGTGCAACGCCGCTGAAGTCGAGCCGCCGCCGCCGCTCGTCGCCGGCCCATTTCCGGTGGTCGGGGGCCTCGGCCGACCCCGGGGATGAGTTCCCCGTGCTCCTAAAGGGAGGGGCGGCGAGTGGGAGCCCTAGGGGAGGCCGGAAGAACGTTTCCCGCATAGCTCGCCGGAGGTCTCCGCCGCTCAGCCGTGTGGTGCGAGGTTGAAGAAGAATACTGTGGTGTGGGGCCCGCACACAAGAGTTTAAACTTTTTCCCTCATTTTCAGTTCAGTTCAACTTCATTTGCTCATAACTTTTGATAGGAACCTCCAAAAATTGTGAAATAATTTCAATTGGATTCCTCTCGGTGAGTACTATCTAGGGCTGCATCCCAATTGTTATGAAAATCCCTATAAGGCTCATTAATTCATTTAAATAAATGTCTGTAGGAATTATTACAGGAGTTTTATTAATTGGAAAATTCCCAAATTTGGACAGGACATTCTTCAAGAAATCCTCGAACTCCAGTTAAAATTTCAGAGGCATTGGACCTCATTTGCTTGGCCAAATGTGGTGTCAATCCTTTATGTCTCTGAAAAATAGGAAAAATAAACAGAGCCCATTTTCAGACTATTACCCAAACTTAATAAATCCATATATCTGACTAGGAAGCTCCAAATTTGGTGAACCAAATTTTGTTGGATTCAGCTCTGCGATTATTATCCAGCGAAACAAGTTTCAGCTCATGAAACTTACTTTTTCATAATTAATTCTCTAAAGTTTAAACTGTTGTGAATTTTATCTGGAGAATTCTTTTATGGAAAATTCTGAAATTTGGCTAGGATGTTCACTGGAAAATCCTTGAGTCACTGGAAAAATTTCAGATCCATCCAAATCCATTTGGTCCCCATAACGGTGTGATTAAGTGAACTGCCCTGGGAAAATAGAAAAATGTACAGAAACATTTTTCAGATTTTCTCAAATCTTGCTTAGGGCATAACCATTCTTCAAATTACATGAGATCAACTCCATTAGAACCATCTCAAACTCTAGTTTCCAAAAAGTAATGGTTTGATCCATGAAAATCACTGGAAATCCTTAGAAGCTCTAGTAATGACCAATTAGACTTTTGTTTGTGCAGAGCTCAAATGAGCTTAGGTTCAAATGAAATTTGGTAAAGTCTCTGATTAGGTCCTTACCAAGCCACCATAAAAATTTCAGAGTCAAACGAGATGTCTAGCTGGAGTTACAGTCTTTACATACTAAATTCAAACGTTGCATTTAAATTGACATATCGTTAATGTACTTACGTGTAGTCACTGACGGCGAAGAGATCCCGGATGTTTTGGACTTCCTACTTCCGGACGAGACACTAACATCTGACCAGCAGCAAAAATCAAGCCCCGGTTTGCATTTAACAAAGTTTATAAAGTTTTTCTTTATATACACATTTAGCTTGAGGTATTTATGTGCATTAGGTGTAGGATGGATGAAAAACCAAATGCATAACCAGATCATTCCAAAAAGAGTGAGGGTAGTGTCTAAGTCCTCGAGTAGTTTATACTCTGCTTAATGTGTATAGACTTCAGTACTAGTCGAGTAGTTGGAATCTACTCGCGAGTATAGGCTTCGAACACGGGATTGGTTCGAGTGATGTGAGATCACTTTAATAAGAAAATGAGACTAGGCAGGGGCTAGGGCGCAGCAAGAGGAAGTCTTGTGGGCGCATCCCTGTCCGTGTCGATTGAGGACCGATCCGTGTGCGGCCCACGCTGATCAAGTTTGAACATACCGAAGGCATATCGGATATATGGGCCCCGATAAACTGATGTAACCTATACCTCCGGGAGTCGAGGCATAACGCACTAATTTATAGGTGTAGGTTGAGGGCAGCAAGGCGGAAATCTGCTAACAGGCATATAGTGATGCTCCGTGTAGGGAACCTCCTGTTCGCTTGGGTGCGACCGGTTTGATGTTTGGGCTGTTTGGTGAAAGGTTGTCCCGTATGACATCGAGTGAGCGTGCTGTGCAGCTCCACAGGTGGGCGTACGTGACGTGCTATTCGGGTATCCCTGCAGGTGTATATCGAGTCGATTCACCATCCCTCACGGTGATGAGTTCCACTTGGTCACTGAGTTGGGACGTAGGCTAACATATGAAATTATGTGATTCAAAATTGCTGTTATGAATAACTTGTATTGCTACATGTGTTCCACCAAATATTGCTCACTAAATTTCACATTCCTGAACTGTTAAATTGTGGTTAAAAGATGAATTAAGGATGAACTTGCAGGCTTGTCCTTTGCTGGAATGTGCCATCCTATGTTGGTTATGTCCTGCATGTAGAGTTTCATGTGTAGGAGCATCGGTTAAGACTTGCTGAGCAATCGTGCTCAAGGTTGCCGCTATGAGTATTTGCAGGTGAGGACTACCCCCACGGACTTGGGTTACGAGTCTACCAGTGAGGGCTACCCTCCATCAGGGCAGAAAAGACCATGGCTGAGTGGGATGCCGCTCTGAAGATGAGTGCAGCTAGTGTGGGATGTCCGTAGGGCTGGACAACCGACTTTTGCTAGTAGGTGGGTGTGAGTTGTAAAAATTAGCTTCCGCTGTAGAACTCTGTAATTAGGTGTAAAACTGAAGGTTTGTAATACATTTTGTACGTATTAAGTTTGTTTTCAATGTAATGCTATGGTTTCCTTATGGTGTGTGCTGTCAGGTGTCAGCATCGTGGGCACCATCCTCTGAGATCCTGGGCGTACGGATTTTGGTCCATCACAGACAGGCATCAGAGCTGCTTAGGGGATAGCACACTAAATAAGGACAGTATTACGGGAAAACTCAGGATTACGGTGAGGAATCGCTAAGATGGCCAAATAAGTACTATATTAGTATAGTTACTTAAAGTGGCATGACTGACATATGTGTTATAATTCTGAATGTTGATTATGTAACGACGCATCTACGCTCAGGTAAGCATGGTAAAGAACGCCACCAAAAGCGGTTCAATTTCGATTAGCTCCCCTGACGAGGAATGTGGTTCAGGGATAGGTCTCACAGCTTGGTGTGCGACGTTAATATGAAACTCTTGGACTCTTCATGTTCCTGAGTTCATATGAAACACTGGTCCCTGGCATGCATTAGGCAAGAAAGTGGAAACCCCATCGTGTGGTCGGTAACATGATAGTGTGTTCTTCTGGAAATAGCCTAGGAGGACATACGCAGTGCTTTCCATCAGCGTGCCCTGCAGGGCAGTAGGTGGTATCCGTTGGGATGATAAAATTCCGAACCGTGACGACCCGTTCGCGTTCTACTCGGGTTCCCCGTCGTGTGGTGTGAAAACACGACCACGTACCTTCAGACGTGGCTTAACTCAAGGACGGCCGTATGGCAATGATAAGGGCGTATGTATGTACTTTCAAATATGGACTTGCCTGAAATGGCAACAACCTTTGAGTGCATCACCATTGAGTGTTCTTCTGCAGGTACTAACCACGTATGTATCCTGTGTAGTACTCGTGTGCGAGAGACCGTTTAGTGCCACAATTGAGACATATATGCTGGTATAAACCGGTTAGGATTTTCCTTTTTTTGAGGAACGTAGTACCGACATGTAATAAGCATTTGCATTAAAGATAATGGTAACAAGGAACTATGATAACCAAGTTTCAATATTTAGGACCCTGGTTGGGTAGAAAAATTCAACAGTTGATTAGTTTAGCTCAAAGGGATTAAAAACAGAGTGCTCTGTTTTGGCAGCAAGGTTGCTGAACTTTAACAGAGCATACTCACAGGTTACTTAGCCAATGGAGGTGTGGGATATAGTTCTGGAAAGAGGTTCAGGTGCTCTATAACTTTGTTGTATACTTCCAGAGCATAATCACACCTTAAACTGGTTGAAATTCCAGATGATTGTAAACTGTCCAGAACCAGGACAGATTCAAAAACTCTCTGGACTGTTCTGTTTTTCAAGCATAACTTCCTGTATAAAAATCTAAATTATCATATGATACATTTTTGGAAAGGTTAGGAGATGTGTTACATCTTTGTAATTCAAAGTTTCTGCAACTGCATCACGGAATTCAGTGGGATTTAGAGTTGAAAACAGCAACTTCCAAAGGAGGTGCTGTTGAACTTCTTCCAGAAATTCTGTTGACTTTGAATTATCATAACTTTTTAATCAGAGCTGATCTTGGGGCAAAGAAATACTTTTGGGAAACATACCGAAGTTAACTTTAACTTTGGTATACAACTTGAGTTATGAAAATGCCAATTATCAGGTCAAAATCTGGGATATGTAGAAACTGGTCATTCTGGGCAGAGGGATGGACAGTTGAACTCACGTGAGTGATTGTTGTACCCTATGGGGTTTGATTACTTCCAATGGGGTAGAACATACTCATGAGTTGTTATATTAAACTAGTGAAATATTTGAGTATATTTCCTACTCGAGTTTCTTTTGCTGGAGACCATGTTTGTGTCATATTGAAGATAAAGGGTAGTATACGTGATGACAAAGCGATATTAACGTCTCGTAGTGACCAAATCTAGTTGAGATGAACTTCCAAAGAGGAAGTCTATCAATTTCGATCTCACTAATGTATATTTGGTCTGGTAATGGTGTATCTTGTGCAAAGTTATTACATTATCCATGTACGAGATGTATCGCATGTTTACTGTCATTATGTTTTACGCCTATTTTATTGGACTGCATGGAGTATGCTGTGGGATTGATTTTATTGTCGTATGGTTGCAGATGGTTCGTACTCGGGCCACGCATGAGGTCGGAGGCTCTAGTCAGCAGGGGGGTGATGACTCCCAGCCACCTGCCTACGACAACACCCCGCAGCAACAACCACCACCGCAGCCTCCACTTACACTAGCGGATGTGATCTCGGCATTGGTGGACTTCCGTGAGGAGCAGGACGACCTGCTCCGCATGATCGTGCAGAATACGTCCTAGGCGAGAGGGCGTCAAGAGAGGGGGCCTCATGAGCCCCACACTATGACGTACTCAGATTTCATGAGTACGCATCCTCCGGTGTTCACTGAAGCGGCGGAACCACCGGAGGCCGACAACTGGCTGTGGACGATCGAGTCCAAGTTCGGGCTGCTCCAATGCACGTAGCGGCAGAAGACTCTCTTCACAGCGCAGCAGCTTCACGGTGCCACCGGTGCATGGTGGGCGAACCATGTCGCCTCACTACCTGCTGGCCATGCCGTCGAATGGAAAGAATTTCGGGAGACGATCCGCGGCTATCATATACCTCCCGGGATAATGAAGAGGAAGTTCCATGAATTCTTGGAACTGAAGCAAGGCGGGAGGAGTGCCCACGAAAACTCCCGTGCGTTCAACCGTCTGGCACAGTATGCGTCGGATTATGTCTCCACCGAGGAGAGGAAGCGAGAGCAATTCTATCGGGGGTTAAATCCCAAGATGAAGACGCATCTCGTGCAATGCAATCGCGGCACTTTCAACAACCCCGTCAACGCCACGATTATGCAAGAGGATGCTCAGTGGGAACTGGCGGCTAAGCAGCGAAAGCGAAGCGCTCCACCAAGCAGCGGGGGTGGAGCTCCTCAAAATACTGCATGTGTATCGGACACCATCCGGTCAGCAGTGGCATCCACCGGTGTGACCTAAGCAGTTTGGGGGTCGTTCTTTTCAGACACCCCCATTCCGACCGCCGATGCCACCACCGCGTCCGCAACAGCAGCAGCAGCAGCATATGGTACCCCGGGCGTTTCCACCGCCACAACACGCCCCGGGCTTCCGTCTGCCGATCAGCGGAGGACCGCCTCGCTACACCTGCTACACGTGTGGCCAGGCGGGTCATTTCTCGAAGGACTGTCCCCAGGGGCAGCAAAGCAGCAGGCAAGCCCAATATCAGGGCGGTGCTCGAGGCCGACCTCTGTTCAAGAAGGGAGGTCAGCAAACCAGGGGCGTTCGCAACCTCGACAATGAGGACGCCTCTGTGAGGAGCCCGGCCCGGGAATCGCACTAGCTGGTGCCGTGCGATGCGGCACCCAACAGCATGCACGAAAAGAAGCTTAAGAACATAATAAACCATTTTGTTACTCAACATATGTTCTTTTACACCATATTGTACACACGCAGCAGAAATTAAAACTAGCTGGACAATCTAATCACTCTCGACCCTAACTACGCCGAAAAGAAGTCGTTCAGCCCGTGAACGCTTCCCACTAGCTTCACCAAGAAAGGCAGCGCCTAGGTTTCTGATGAGTGGAATGAACCGTGTCATCTCACCGAACAACCCTCTTCATAGCAGGTATCCTGCTACCTGCAAAAACAACTCAGAAGAAACCGTGAGCACTAAGGCTCAGCAAGTCTTAACCGTCAATCATAAACATGTAACTCTACATGCAGGGGTAGTAAGACAGTAGGAACATGTATTTGCAAAATGAAGCTTGACTAAACTTGATCCTTATATTCAGATTCTTATAGCCTTCATTTTAGTGGTCCTCACACCTCACAACACCGGAAGTCCACAATCAAACAAGAAACGCTTATCCCGATGTTGCTAGCCTAAGGTGGAAATGAACTTTAGTTGGCACTATCTCTAATTTAGTCAAGGTTCCAATACAAAGATTAATCCATAAACAGCATGTTAAGAGACTTAGTTCCTGTTCTTACTACTTCACGGCGCAGTGGGCAAGTATGCTCAATCCTCTTCCATGAGCGATGCTGATTCCAATCAATAACAACTAGGAATATACGACACGTACACCCATCTCAAAAGACTCTCTCAAGATCTCTTTCTTACGTTGTACGCAGCAACCTTTCACACGACACCCCGACATAGAAAAATGTTTCGCGCCGAGCAGGATGGTCCTCTACGTGGACACATTGAAGTTGCCCGCCAAAGGATTTACACCTCCCGCCTTCTCAACGCCATTCCGACGCAAAGGATGAGTTTCGATATCACGGTCCATCGAGTTACATCGGTTTCATGGGTCCCATACCCCACTATATATCCTCATGGGTCTCATACCCCACTATATATCCGGTACAGCTCAATCTTGTCCAGCAGGGCCGCATACATATGGTCCTTAACCGACATGGACGAGGCTAAACCCAACCTCCACATTGGCCTTACCATCCCGTCCCAGGCCCAATGTGGTCTCAAGCATTGTCACACCCATCACAGGTCAAGACCAACCTTGAGCGCTCCATCCTACAGGAACATCCCCGTCCCCATCTCATTTTCATGAGGATGCTCTTATCATCAATCTCTCACGAGTAACTCCATTATTCGACCTTTCTCACGAGTAGCTTTTTACTACTCGACTTCTACCGAGCTAGCTACAACATTAGCCTAGCATCTACGATGAGGCAAATACTACACTAAACCTTCTACTCATGGATGTAATAGCCATGCAAGTGGCTTTCAATCATCCTAGACATAATGCACAATATCAAGTCTAATAAACATGAGGTGAAGTAAAGCAAAATTTAAAACGGTAATTATATGCAAACCGGGGCTTGCCTTGCTCAACGGTTATGTTAGGAGCTATGAGTTAGTCTTCCTCCGGAGAATCCGCCAAACTCGTCATGAGATGGAGATCCTCGCTGCGGAGTTGAGTCCTCGTCGAACGTCGACATCACGTGAGCTATTAAGATGAGTTATACACACGCATTCAAAAGCAATTTAGAAAGTGATTCAAAACTGTTGTACCAGTTAACTCACACCTAAAAGGGACAAACAACAGCAAGGCTTCTGTTGTTGGATCTACAACCTTAGAGATGATGAAAGCTAGGATGAAAAGGATATACTAGTAATTACCATGTGATTAAGTCCATTATATGAACACTTAAACCTAAAAGATGGTAGCTCAAGTTCCAGAGGACCAATGAAGCTGAGAATTTAACCACAGCTTCTATGGAAGATATTTAGGCAGTGTGCAAAAATTGAGCTCATGAAATGGCTCAAGGTTATCACAATAATTCCTTATGTGATTTTCACTAATCTTCCTTTACCCCTAGGTATTAAGCTTTCCTATGCTGCAAAGTAGACTTTTTGTGATGTACAAAATGTCTCGAGTCCATGGGAATTTGTTTTACCATTTTTAGAGTTTTCTACAAGGAGGTATGGATTTTACAAGGATTGGGAAAAAGTCTAAATATGTCTCTGTTTATTTTTCCCATTTTTTCAGAGACATAAGGAATGAACACATCATTTGACCAAGAAAATGGGGTGCAATGGCTCTGAAATTTTTACTGGAGTTCAAGGAATTTTTAAAGAATGACCTGTCCAAATTTGGGAATTTTCCAATAAACAGAACTCCTGTAAAAATTCCTACAAGATTTTCCTTAAATGAATTAATGAGCCAAATCCAGGGATTTTCATAAACATTGGGCTGCATCCCTGGACTCTCTTAGAGGAATTCAAAAAAATTTGTTTCACAATTTTTGGACACTCCTACACAAAGTTATGGCTCTCCAAGTTGGAACTGAATTGGGAAAATCTGGAAAATGTTTAAATACCGACAGTGGATCCCACTCGCCAGCCCTATTCTTCTACCTCGCGCCAAACAGGGCAGTGGCGGCTCCCTCCGGCGAGGGTCGCCGGAAGGCCCTTCCCGGCCGTCTCCCGGCCCCCTGCTGTCCGCCCCCCTATTTTCCACCATGCTGGACATGTTGGTGAGGTCGCCGGCAGCCGGAGCTCACTGGAAAACAGTGTGCACCGATGACAGCAAGAACTAGGGTTCCGGCGAGGTCGCGGTGGCTCATTTCTTCACCAAATGATCGGGTTCTTGTCTCTAGAGCACCAGGGGATCGTGTAAAAGATCGACATGGGGTTTAAACGAGCCGGGGAGCGCTCCAAACATATCTGCACCGTGTGCCCGACGTGGTCCGGCAGTATTCCCTCAAAAAGAACTCGGATTCCTTGCTCTACACTCAATTTCTTGGTCTAAAATCGATGGAGGAGGTGTGCTAGGCAGTTAAGATCCCTTGTGTGAAGTTTGAAACACAACCAACATGAATTGAGGACGAATTTTGCAATTCCTTACATCGGGGTCAGTTTGTGCCGCCTGGGAGAAAATCTTGAAATTTTCCCTCTGTGATCAATGGCTAGGGCTGAGCTTCAGAGTTGAGCAACTAGGGTTGTAGGTGCACCGATGGGGTGGCTTGCTTGGGCGTGATCACCCTTGGTTCGGGCTGCCCACGGTGACCAAGTTCGGTTTCTTCGGTTTCAATGCGGGAGCAGCGTCAACTCTGCCATTTCAAGGCGCAAGTGAGCTCGGATCAATGGGGTGAAGTTGCTAGCCGGCCAGAGCATGAGCGTGTGAGGACCTTTTCTGTTGGAAGCTCGAGCAACTGAGCTCCGGTGGTGGATGTGTGATCGGGGAAAGAACAGAGCTGCCGGTGGTTTCTTCTCGGGAGAAAAACGCACGGGAGCAAGGCAGCACGGGGAGGAAGCAAAGAAGCTCTGTTGCACTCGCTTCGTGAAGGATTAGAGCAAGCAAACACGAGGGAAGCAGGAGCTGGCATCGGGGGTGGATGGCACCGGCTGTTGCCGCACCCTCAGCCGAAGAAAAGTGAAAACAGAGGCGGTTTGCACGGTGGGGTGGCTGACATGTGGGCCACAGCCCCCAAATATCTCCCCCTCCGTGCTTTAATGTTCCCGCACGGCCGTTGTCTAAATTCCGCCAAAATTGATGGTAGACCAAACATGACGTGAGGAATTTGAATCTAAACTCAAATTTCAAAATTGAGCATGCTTGTTTCAGTTTTCAAATTCAAATTTGAATTTGAACTCTCCCTCGAATATTCCTCGGATTAATTGGTATACAGGTTCCAAAAATATCCAAGTTTGGATCATGAGCTCATTCATACATGAGGCATGCATCGGTGAATTCATTTGTATGCATTTGGTCAATCTGAACATGAATTCTTTCAAAAGAATTCAAATTGTTTTTAAACTTCCTCCGCTCTACTCATAGAGGAGGTGCACATGAATTAGAGTTTTGAGGGTGAAATTATTTCGCCTAGGTTAACATGTGTTGAGCATGGGCTAGAGAAAAATTTTAACTCGCTCACAAGTCCATTTGTGTGTTCATCATTTATGTGACACAATTTTAGCCTTTCTTCACCTTAACTTTGTTCCATAAGTTGAAATCAAACTTTACAAAAGTTAGAGCTGTTACATTCCCCCCCCCCCTTAAAAGAATCTCGTCCCGAGATTACAAAAAGGAAAGAAGAAGGGAGAATGACTACTGGACATATAGTACAAACAAGTCGGGAAAATTTAAACGGAGAAAGTCCTCGCTTTCCCATGTGGCTTCATCAGCGGTGTGGTTGCTCCACAAGACTTTGTAAAATTTCAAGGTCCATTTTCTTGTGGCGCGAGTCTTCTCGTCGATAATCTGTATCGGGTACTCAGAATAGATGAGATCCGGTTGAAGATCCTCAATGTTCTCCATATGAACTGCAGTTGGGTACTTAAGACATTTCCGCAATTGAGAGACGTGAAAAACATTGTGAATACCCGAAAGTGACGCCGGTAGCTCTAGCCGATAAGCTACGGGTCCGCATACTTCAGTGACAGCAAACGGCCCTATAAATCACGGAGCTAATTTCCCCTTTACTCCAAAACGATGAACTCCTTTCATCAGAGAGACACGCAGATAAACGGTCCCCGATGTCAAAGTGAAGAGGTCGACGTCGTTTATCTGCATAGCTTTTCTGCCGAGATTGAGCAGCCTTTAAGTTGGCTTGAATCACTCGCACTCGTTCCTCGGCTTCATTCACAAGATCAATCCCGTAGACCACTCTCTCGCCGAACTCACACCAATTCAGTGGTGTGGGGCACTTCCGGCCATAAAGAGCTTCATACGAGGTCATTTTGATACTGGACTGATAACCGTTATTGTATGAGAATTCTGCTAACGGTAGATGGTCATCCCAATTCTTCCCATGATTGATGACACATGCCCATAGCATATCCTCCAGAATTTGATTTACCCTTTCCGTTTAACCATCGGTTTGCGGATGATATGCTGAGCTCTGAATTAGCTTGGTTCCCAGTGAAGCATGTAGTTGCTCCCAAAATCTGGTTACAAATAACGCACCTCGGTCAGACACGATGGTGCGGTGAACCCCGTGTAAACACACGATTCTCGAGATAAACAGCTCCACATACTTATTTGCCACATATTTGGTATGGACTGAAATAAAATGAGTTGTCTTGGTCAAACGATCGACGATTACCCAAATAGAATCATGCTTGTTACTGGTCATGGGTAAACTGACGATGAAGTCCATACTTATATCTTCCCACTTCCATGCTGGAACCTTCAGCGGTTGAAGTGGTCCGGCTTTCCTCATATGGTCGGCTTTAACCCGCCGACACGTATCACACTTGGATACTTACTTTGCAATCTCTCTTTTCATCCGTGTGCACCAGAACTTAGATTTCAAGTCCTGGTACATCTTATTGCTTCCCGGATGAATGGAGTACTTGGATAAATGCGTTTCATCCAATATCTTCCTCCGCAATTTCATGATCCGGGGTACAACTATTCGGTTGTTAAACCAGAGCGTACCCTCTTCATTCTTGCGGAACATCTTCAACTCACCGCTGTCCACCCGTCTTCGGATATGAGACATACCCCTGTCTCTCTTCTTAGCCTCTACAATATCATCTCGGATTGTAGGAATAAGAGTGAGGTTGAACAGCGTTCCATAAGGATCTGAGGGCAGGCTTTGTTCTCCTCCTTCTTCCTGTGCAGCCATGGCTAAATGGTGAACATGGGCTTTCTGACTAAGTGCGTCGGCAACCACATTCACTTTACCCGGATGGTAATAAATCTCAAGTTCATAGTCCTTGATCAATTCTAGCCATCTTCGCTGCCTCATATTCAGTTCTTTCTGTGTGAAGATGTACTTCAATCTTTTGTGGTCAGCGTAGAGATGTACTAGATTTCCTAGTAAATAATGTCTCCACATTTTCAATGCTAGGACCACTGCAGCTAGTTCAAGGTCATGCGTCGGGTAATTCTTCTCGTGACCCCTGAGTTGTCGGGATCCATACGCGACCACACATCCTTCTTGCATCAACACACAACCCAAACCAATACTGGATGCATCATAATAAACATCAAACGGCTTCGTGGTGTTCGGTTGGGCCAAAACTGGAGCTGTAGTGAGATACTTCACTAAAGTTTGACAAGCTTGTTCACATGAATTGCTCCAATCATACTTGGTGCTTTTCTTCAACAGCTCCATTATAGGTTTAGCGGCTTTGGAGAAGTTTGGAATGAATCTCCGGTAATAACCCGCTAAACCTAGAAAACTCCTCACTTCATGAACAGATGTTGGAGATTTCCAATTCAGCACTTGCTAGATTTTACTTGGGTCCACAGTGATGCCTTCCACTGAAATAATATGCCCAAGAAACGGCACTTTGCTGATCCAAAACTCACATTTACTGAACTTTGCGTAGAGTTTATGATCTCTCAAGCGTTGGAGTACAATACGCAAATGTTCATCATGTTCTTCTTCTAACTTTGAATAGACCAAGATGCCTTCGATGCAAACCACGACGAATTTGTCTAACTCTGGCATAAACACAGAGTTCATGAAATACATAAAGTAAGCCGGAGCATTGGTCAACCCAAAGGACATGACAAGATATTCATAAAGACCATATCTTGTCGAGAACGTCGTCTTACGTACATCTTCTGCCCGGATTTTTATCTGGTGATACCCGGACTGAAGATCCATCTTGGAGAATACCTTGGCACCCACTAGTTGATCGAACAAAGTATCGATGCGCGGTAGTGGATACTTATTCTTGACAGTGACAGCATTCAATGGACGATAATCTATGCATAGTCTCAAAGTTTCGTCCTTCTTCTTCACGAAGAGTACAAAACACCCCCAAGGTGATGAACTTGGGCGTATAAAACCTTAGTCCATGAGGTCGTTAAGCTGTTCCTTCAATTTTGCGAGCTCCTTCAGTGCCATTTTATATGGTCGCCGAGAAATAGGTGTTGTTCCCGGTGCTAGTTCAATCTTGAACTCTACATCACGTCCGGGCGGCATGCCCGGCAAGTCCTCAGGAAACACATCTGGATATTCACATAGCACTGGAATATCCTCAAGTTTAGGAGCTTCAATCTGATGCACTGCTGCAACACGTTGTGATGGATTCACAAGATTCAATGTGTTGCAACCATGTATTGGGGAATTCAGTTGGACAGTCCTAGAGCTAATGTCAAAGATAGCTCCATAATGTGTCAACCATGACATCCCCAAGATAATATCAATCCTTTGGCCTTTGAGTATGATAAGGCTCGCAAGATAGATGTTTCCACCCAAACATAAAGGTGCCCATGAGACCATCTCATCTGTAGATATCTTGCCTCCAGGTGAGCTGATATGAAACAGATGCTTAACTGTGCTAAATGGAAGATTATTATTCAGCACAGTCTCTGCTAATAAAATTGTGGGTGTCTCCGGAATCAAACATCACGAAAGTGGGTTGTTCATGTAAAGTGAACATACCCGCTAAAACTGATTCACCTTTTTCAATGTCCTCAATAGAAGTGTAATTAAACCTGCCAGCTTTTGAAAGATGCTTATTTGAATGTTCATGATGCTGATCTGAGCATTGATGAGACAACACACGAGTGTGACTCTGCACAGCACCACGATGGTTTCATGTTGCAGAAATCCTCAACTCTCTACTAACACGAGGTGGAGATAAACTGTGCACAGCTGGTTGTGATAGGGTTGCATAAACAACTTCCGATTGCTGCTGTCGAGGTTGAGGCTCATAATTGAGTAACTCCAGCCGTGGTTGTGCGAGTTGCACCACAGGCTGAATTTCTTGCCTGACTGGCGAGTAATACCGCACTCGATAGATCGGAGGAACCTCGATACCGCTGTCCGGCGGTATACTCCTTTTCAGCTCCACTTCACAACGGAGATGCATGTCTTCTTTAATGATAGCGGCATTTACCAACTCATTGTAAATACCGTTATTGAACAAGGTCACTTGTTCTTTAAGATCGACATTCAAACCTTGGAAGAAATACTCACACTTCAATGCTTCCGAATCTACCATATGAGTGGCGTATTGCATCAAGTCTTCAAACTCGTTGAAGTACTCGTACGCACTCCTTTCTCCTTGCTTTAATTCCAGAAAGTCTTGATACTTTGTTCGAAGAATTCCAGAACAAATGTGACGTGCCCGGAAAACATTCTGGAATTCATCCCACATCATTCGATGACCTTCAGGAAGAGTAGCGATGTACTCCGCCCACCAAGCTCCAGCAGCTCCGTGGAGTTGTTGAGCGGCAAATAAAGTCTTCTGGTACTCATCGCGTTCAAGCATATCAAACTTGGCTTCAATACATTGGAGCCAATGAGCCGACTCCAACGGTTCTTTTGCTTCCGAAAAAAACCGGTGGTTGTCTTGCTAGAAAATCCAGATAAGTGCTTGGCGGGGGATTTTGCTGAGTGTCTCCTGTCGTATGCTTTGTCGCACCAACAGATCCAGAGACTCAGCCATCCTTGCCAAGATTTCAGCCAATCCGGTTGATGATGTCGGCACTTCTTGTCGCGGTGAATTACTTTCGCTGTGACTCGACTCACCAACCTCACTCCTGGAATGAGCATGATCACTGCAAGAGTGAGCAATTTACGGTTAAAATTCAAAGTTTAAACTCAACTTGAATTCAAAAACATTAACCGTAAAAACATCACATAGATATTACAGCACTACACAATCTAACCAGGGTTTCGACAATTCTGATATCTACCAACTTTAACAAGTTTGTCCAAACCCTTAATTCCAAAAGTAGGACAAACTGAAAAATAACTCAAGAACATTTTATGGATCTTAGAGAAGTCTACAACATCACTGTCCGCAACAAGTCCTAAGTTACATAGGCAATAAGCACTACTCTGTTCAGAATGACCAATAGGTCTTAATCCCAGAATTTGAATATGAAAATGGCAATTTCATGTCTAAAGTTGAATATAAAAGTTATATTTAACTTGAATATCTTTCCAAGGAGTATTCATTTGCCATCATATCAGTTCTGGATCAAAAGTTGTGATATTACAAAGTTAACAGACATCTGGAACAATTTTGACAGCACCTCCTTTGAAAGTGTCTGTTTTGTCCGCAAGATTTCATACAATTAAACTCAAAATCTGGAGAAACTTTGAACTACAAAGTCGTGGAACATATCCTAACCTTTCCAACGGTGTATTACTCGTACCTTAGAAATTTTTCTACAGAATGTTATGGTCGAAATACACAAATTTCCAGAGAGCAATTTGTGACTGCCCTGTTTTTTGACAGTTCACACTCATCTGAGAATTTCATCCATTTGGAGGGTGATTCTGATCTATAGTTCTACAGAAAAGTTGTAGAAGACTTCAAAACCTTTCCATAAATGTATCACACACCTCCATTGGTTCAACCACTAAAAAGTTATGTCCTGTTTCAATTCAGCAGAAAATTTGCCAAAAACAGGGGAGGTTATTTCTAAGTCTTTGTGAATAAATCTATTCTCCCAATTGACTCTTAGTTCAGTATAGGAGTTCATTACCCCCAAATAGAATCCAAGACTCCAAATTTACTCTTTTTCTTTGCAAACCTCCTTTTTCATGCAGTTGAAAACACATCACAGTACTACGTTGCCTCACCAAAACGAAAATCCTAACCGGCTTTATACCGGCATATACGTCTCAATTGGTGGCACTAAAACGATCACTCACAAACGTTTTCTACACGGCATCTACTACTCGTGTTTAAGATACCTGCAGAAAACTCCCTCACTAAACAACCCCTCAATAATGATGCACACATTGGTTTGTCATTTCAGGCAGGTCCATATCATAGTAAAAACATACGCCCCGTATCATTGCCATATGGGCCGTCCTTGAGTCAAGTCACGTCTCAAGGTACATGATCGGGTTATTCACCTTCCAACAGGGGCTCCACAACTTTGCAATAAAGCATACCGGTGGAACAGCACTTTCGTATGCCTCATAGGACATGAAGAGTCCCAGAGAACACACTTCGTGTTACAAACCACACGATGGGGTCTCCTCCTCTGGCCCCTGGGTTTGCGCACTGGAGGCTAGTGCCATTCATATGTCTCTAAGACATGAAGAGTCTTGGAAAACATATTCACTTCCCGTCCATTGCTGAACAGGACATCTCACACTACTTTCCCCGTATGGGGGAGCTAACCGAAATTGATCCGCTTTCGGTGACGTTTCTTACCATTCTTACCTCCATGTAGGTGCGTCATTACAGAATTGAAATATTGAATGATAACACACTGCTAGCTTGCCACCTTAAGTACTATGCTAATAATATTCCTATGTGGGCATACTATACGTTCCTCAATCGTATATTCCTAAGTTTTCAAAAATAGACTCTTTTCATGCGTGCTATTCCCAATGCGGCTCTAATATCATGCTGTGAGGAGCCCGGCCTGGAAATCACACTAGGTGGTGCCGTGCGATGCAGCACCCAACAGCATGCACGAAAAGAATCTTAAGAACATAATAAACCATTTTGTTACTCAAGGTAAGTTCTTTTACAACATATTGTACACACGCAGCGGAAATTAAAACTAGCTGGACCATCTAATCACTCTCGACCCTAACTACGCCAAAAAGAAGTCGTTCAGCCCGTGAACGCTTCCCACTAGCTTCACCAAGAAAGGCAGCGGCTAGGTTTCCGATGAGTGGGACGAACCGTGAGGTTCGTCGTCTCACCGAACAACCCTCTTCATAGCAGGCATTCTGCTACCTGCAAAAACAACTCAGAAGCAACTGTGAGAACTAAGGCTCATCAAGTCTTAACCGTCAATCCTAAACATGAAACTCTACATGCAGGGGTAGTAAGACAGTAGGAACATGAATTTTACAAAATGAAGCTTGACTAAACTTGATCCTTATATTCAGATTCTTATAGCCTTCATTTTAGTGGTCCTCACGCCTCACAAAACCGGAAGTCCACAATCAAACAAGAAACGCTTATCCCGATGTTGCTAGCCTAAGGTGGAAATGAACTTTAGTTGGCACTATCTCTAATTCAGTCAAGGTTCCAATACGAAGAATAATCCATAAACAGCATGTTAAGAGACGTAGTTCCTCTTCTTACTACGTCACGGCGCAGTGGGCAAGTATGCTCAATCCTCTTCCGCGAGCGACGGTGATTCGAATCAATAACAACCTGGAATACACGACACATACACCCGTCTCGAAAGACTCTCTCAAGAGATCTTTCTTACGTTGTATGCAGCAACCTTTCACATGACACCCCGACATAGAAAAATGTTTCGCGCCGAGCAGGATGGTCCTCTACGCGGACACATCTAAGTTGCCCGCTAAAGTATTTACACCTCCCTCCTTCTCAACGCCATTCCCACGCGAAGTATGAGTTTCTATATCATGGTCCATCGAGTTACATTGGTTTCATGGGTTCCATACCCCACTATATATCCGTCACAGCTCAATCTTGTCCAGCAGGGCCGCATACATACGGTGCTTAACCGACACGGACCTGGCTAAACCCAACCTCCACATTGGCCTTATTATCTCGGCTCAGGCCCAATGTGATCTCAAGAATTGACACACCCATCGCAGGTCGAGACCAACCTTGAGCGCTCCATCCTACAGGAACATCCCCGTCCCCATCTCATTTTCATGAGGATGCTAATATCATCAACCTCTCGCGAGTAACTCCATTACTCGATCTTTCTCGCGAGTAGCTTTTTACTACTCGACTTCTACCGAGCTAGCTACAACACTATCCTAGCATCTACGATGAGGCAAAGCCTACACTAAACCTTCTACTCATGGATGTAATAGCCACGCAAGTGGGTTTCAATCATCCTAGACATAATGCACAATATCAAGTCTAATAAACATGATGTGAAGTAAAGCAAAATTTAAAACGGTAATTATATGCAAACCGGGGCTTGCCTTGCTCAACGGTTTTGTTACGAGATAGGAGTTAGTCTTCCTCCGGGGAATCCTCCAAACTTGTCATGAGATGGAGATCCTCGCTGCGGAGTTGAGTCCTCGTCGAACGTCGACGTCACGTGAGCTATTAAGATGAGTTATGCACACGCATTCAAAAGCAATTTAGAAAGTGATTCAAAACTGTTGTACCAGTTAACTCACACCTAAAAGGGACAAACAACAGCAAGGTTTCTATTGTTGGATCTACAACCTTAGAGATGATGAAAGCTAGGGTGAAAAGGACATACTAGTAATCACCATGTGATTAAGTCTATTATATGAACACTTAAACCTAAAAGATGGTAGCTCAAGTTCCATAGGTCCAATGAAGCTGAGAATTTAACCAATACTTCTATGGAAGATATTTAGGCAGTGCAAAAATTGAGCTCATTAAATGGCTCAAGGTAATCACAATAATTCCTTTTGTGATTTTCACTAATCTACCTTTACCCCCTAGGTATTAAGCTTTCCTATGCTGCAAAGTAGACTTTTTGTGAAGTACAAAATGTCTTGAGTCCATAGGAATTTTTGTTACCATCTTTATAGTTTTCTACATGGAGATATAGATTTTACAAGGATTGGGAAAAAGTCTGAAAATGTCTCTGTTTATTTTTCCCATTTTTCAGAGACATAAGGAATGAACACATCATTTGACCAAGCAAATGGGGTCCAATGCCTCTGAAAGTTTTACTTGAGTTCCAGGAATTCTGGAATAATGTCCTGTCCAAATTTAGGAATTTTCCAATAAACAGAACTCCTGTAAAAATTCCTACATTATTTTTTTAATGAACTAATGAGCCAAACTCAGGGATTTTCGTAAACATTGGGTTGCACCCCTAGATAGTACTCTCTTAGATGAATCCAACTAAATTTGTTTCACAATTTTTGAACACTCCTACACAAAGTTATGGCTCTCCAAAGTTTGGACTGAATTGGGAAAATCTGGAAAATGTTTAAATACCGATAGTGGGTCCCACTCGCCAGCCCTCTTCTTCTACCTCATGCCAAACAGGGCAGTGGCGGCTCACTCCGGCGAGGGTCGCCGGAAGGTCCTTCCCGGCCGTCTCCCAGCCCCCTGCTGGCCGCCCCCCTCCCCATTTTCCACCACGCTGGACATGTTGGTGAGGTCACCGGCGGCCGGAGCTCACCGGAAAACAGTGTGCACCAATGACAGCAAGAACTAGGGTTCTGGCGAGGTCCCGGAGGCTCATTTCTTCACCAAATGATCGGGTTCTTGGCTCTAGAGCACCAGGGGATCGTGTAGAAGATCGACATGGGGTTTAAATGAGCCAGGGAGCGCTCCAAACCTATCGGCACCGTGCACCCGACGTGGTCCAGCGATATTCCCTCGAAAAGAACTTGGATTCCTTGCTCTACACTCAATTTCTTGGTCTAAAATCGATGGAATAGGTGTGCTAGGCAGTTAAGATCCCGTGTGTGAAGTTTGAAACACAGCCAACATGAATTGAGGACGAATTTTGCAATTCCTTACCTCGGGGTCAGTTTGTGCATCCCGGGAGAAAATCTTGAAATTCTCCCTCTGTGATCAATGGCTAGGGCTAAGCTTCGGAGGTGAGCAACTAGGGTTGTAGGTACACCGATGGGGTGGCTTGCTTGGGCGTGATCACCCTTGGTTCCGGCTGCCCCCGGTGACCAAGTTTGGTTTCTTCGATTTCAATATGGGAGCAGCGGCAACTCTGCCGTTTCTAGGCGCAAGTGAGCTCGGATCAACGGGGTGAAGTTGCTAGCCGGCTAGAGCATGAGTGTGCGAGGATCTTTGCTGTGGGAAGCTTGAGTAACCGAGCTCCGGTGGTAGCTGTGTGATCGGGGAAAGAACAGAGCGGCCGGTGGTTTCTTCTCGGGAGCAAACGCACGGGAGCGAGGCAGCACAGGGAGGAAGCAAAGAAGCTCTGTTGCACTCGCTTCATGAAGGATTAGACCGAGCAAACATGAGGGAAGCAGGACCTGGCGTCGGGGGTGGATGGCACCGGCTTTTTTCACGCCCTCGGCCAAAGAAAAATGAAAACAGAGGCGGTTTGCACTGTGGGGTGGCTGACATGTGGGCCACAGCCCCCAAATATCTCTTTCCCTCCGTGCTATAATTTTCCCGCACCGCCGTTGTCCGAATTCCGCCAAAATTTGACGGTAGACCAAAAATGACGTGAGGAATTTGAATCTAAACTCAAATTTCAAAATTTAGCACGTTTGGTTCAGTTTTCAAATTCAAATTTTAATTTGAACTCTCCCTCGAATATTTGTCGGATTAATTGGTATACGGGTTCCAAGAATATCCAAGTTTGGATCATGAGCTCATTCATACATGGGGAATGCATCGGTTAACATGTGTTGACCATGGGCTAGAGAAAATTTTTAACTCGCTCACATGTCCATTTGTGTGTTCATCATTTTATGTGACACAATTTTAGCCTTTCTTCATCTTAACTTTGTTCCATAAGTTGAAGTGAAACTTTACAAAACTTAGGGCTGTTACAGCCCCAGAAGGAGAAAACGTGCTGGCGGGTACGTTCACTCTCAACAGTCAAGCAATCATCATTTTACTTGATTCTGGTGCAACCCACAACTTCATAAGTGCATCATATGTGGTTAAGCATCAAATGCAAGTCTTTCCATCCGAGTGCTCATATATGATCTGCTCACCGGGAGGGAAGATTTCAGCAAATATGATGATTCCAAAAGCACCACTGTGCTTAGGTGGGAAGATATATCCCACTACTATGATTATTCTTGAGGGGCAGAAGATTGATGCAATCTTAGGTATGTCATGGCTAAGTTACCATGGCGCTGTCCTAGAAACTTTGGCACGGACGGTTCATCTCAACTCTCCACTCCACCGTCCGCAGTCCCTCATAATAGACAATCCAGTCCTGGAAGTTTTAGCCACCTATCATACTGAAGCACCCAAGTTAGAGGACATCCCCGTAGTCTGAGAGTACCCCGACGTGTTCCCGGATGATCTTCCGGGCATGCCAGTTGAACGGGATGTGGAGTTCAAGATAGAACTTGCAACAGGGACTACTCCCATATCACGGAGACCATACAAAATGGCTCCGAACAAGCTGGCTGAGTTAAAATAACAGCTCAATGATTTGTTGAGCAAGGGTTTCATTAGACCGAGTTCCTTGCCTTGGGGATGCTCGGCGCTGTTCGTCAAGAAGAAGGATGAAACCTTGAGGCTGTGTGAATTACCGGCCGCTCAACGCCGTCACCATCAAGAACAAATATCCACTGCCCGGCATTGACATCCTATTCAATCAACTTGTGGGTGCAAGTGTGTTTTCAAACATGGACCTTTGCTCCAGATATCATCAAAAAAATATCCGGACGGGGGATATCCCGAAGACGGCATTCTCGACGAGATATGGACTATATGAATATTTTGTCATGTCTTTTGGTCTCACCAACACTCCTGCACATTTCATGTACCTCATGAACTCGGTGTTCCTGCCGGAGTTGGACAAGTTCGTGGTGGTGTTCATTGATGATATCTTGGTTTACTCCAAGTCAGAAGCAGAACATGCCGAACACTTGCGATTCGTCCTTCAACGATTGCGGGACCACAAACTCTATGCCAAGTTCAGCAAATGTGAGTTTTGGATCAGCCAAGTGCCATTTTTGGGACATATCATCTCAGCGGAAGGCATTGCGGCTGACTCAAGCAAAATTTAACAAATGCTGAAATGGAAAGCCCCCACTTCTGTCCATGAAGTCAGAAGGTTCCTCGGTTTAGCAGGATATTACAGGAGATTCATCCTGAGCTTCTCCAAGCTTGCTAAGCCGATGACAGAATTATTGAATAAGGGGACGAAATAAGTTTGGAACTCAGCATGTGAAGGAGCGTTCTGAGCATTGGTGAAGCATCTCACAACAGCCCCGGTCTTAGCTCAACCGGATACAACCAAGCCTTTCGACGTGTATTGTGATGCGTCCGGTATCGGGCCCGGCTGCGTGTTGATGCAAGAAGGACGTGTGGTCGCGTATGGCTCATGTCAACTTTGAAACCATAAGCAGCACTATCCGACTCATGATCTTGAGATCGCTGCTGTGGTTTTGGCGCTGAAAATGTGGAGGCACTATCTCCTGGGAAATTTGGTGCATCTCTACACCGACCACATGAGCTTAAAATATATCTTCACCCAGAAAGAGCTGAATATGAGGCAAAGGAGGTGGTTAGAATTAATCAAAGACTATGTATTTTGATTCATTACCACCCCGGCAAGGCAAATGTGGTTGGCCGATGTGCTGAGTCGGAAATCACATGTCCATAACCTTACCATTACACCGATGGAAGAGGAAGAGCCGAGTTTATACTTGGTTCCATATGGATCACTCTACAACATTGCTCTCATCCCTACCATTAGGGAGAATATTATTTCAGCTCAGAAAGTTGACAAGGGTATGGCACATCTCCGGATACGGATAGACAATGGGGATATCAAATGTTTCCGAAAAGATGATGAGGGGACGCTGTGGTTCAGTGACCGCATAGTCGTACCCCGGAATATGGAGCTGAGAAAGAAGATCCTTGATGAAGCTCACTTGTCTAAATTCTCCATTCATCCGGGCAGCAACAAAATATACCAAGAGTTAAAGAGTAAATTTTGGTGGACACAGATGAAGCGGGAAGTTGCAAAGTACGTATCCGAATGTGATACGTGTAGACGAGTGAAAGCAGATCACATGAGAAAATCAGGGCTGTTGCAAACCCTGAAAATTCCAGCATGGAGGTGGGAAGATGTAAGCATGGATTTCATTGTGGGATTACCCTTGACTTCCAACAAACATGATTCCAATCGTTGACCGGTTAACCATGTCGGCTCACTTCATTCTCGTGCATACACATTTCCATGCCAGCAGGTATGCGGAGTTGTACATTGCAAGAATCCTATGCTTGCATGGGGTACCCAAGACCATAACTCAGATTGAGGTGCACTGATTGTGGCTTGTTTCTGGGAGCAGTTGCACGCTGCTTTGGGTACTAAGCTGATTAGAAGCTCCGCCTATCACCCTCAGACAGATGAGCAAACTGAGAGGGTAAATCAAGTATTAGAATACATGTTGAGAGGATGTGCCATCCACCACAGTAGAAATTGGGATGATTATCTACCGTTGGCGGAATTCTCGTATAACATCGGTTATCAAGCGAGTATCAAGATGGAACCATATGAGGCTCTCTACGGTCGCAAGTGCCGCACCCCATTGAACTGGTGCGAGTTAGGTGAAAGGGTCACATTTGGGATTGATTTGGTGAACGACGCCGAAGAGCGCGTTCGGATGATTCAAGCAAACTTGAAGGCCGCTCAATCCCGACAGAAAAGTTACGCTGATAAGAGGCGTAGGCCACTACACTTCAACATTGGGGAACACGTGTACCTCCGTGTATCTCCGATGAAAGGCGTACACCGATTCGGTGTGAAGGGGAAACTCGCTCCCCGATTTATTGGACCCTATGCTATCATCGAAAAGTGTGGACCAGTGGCGTATCAACTAGAACTACAGGCGTCTCTCGCTGGTGTTCACGACGTTTTCCATGTTTCACAACTCCGAAAATGTCTGAAGTATACAGCTACTGTTCCCACCGAAGACATTAGCGAGCTACAACCGGATTTGACTTATGTTGAATATCCGGTTGGGATTATTGATGAGAAGGCCCGGACCACGCGTAATCGAACGCTGTGGTTCTACAAGATATTGTGGAGCAACCACACCGCTGAGGAAGCGACGTGGGAGAGCGAGGAGTTCCTTCGCTCAACTACCCGGACTTCTTGGCATCTCATCACGGGTAATTCCTCTCACATCTTTGTCTCTTCTTTTGTAATCTTGGGCGAGATTCTTTTTAAGGGGGAGGGATGTAAAATCCCAAAATTTTAGCAAGTGGAGCTGCAAGTCACACCGAGAAAATGAGAGGGAATTTAAATTTTTGAATACAACGGTGTGAGCGCCAAATTCTAAAGTAAACATGCAACAATGTCCAAACACGGAGACCTAAATCTACCATTTGGTTCTTCACACATCCACGGGTAGCCCGGCAAATTTTCAGCTCATTTGGAAAAGATTTCCTATTTGTTGGAATTAAAACGGGAGACAATTCAAATTTGAATTCAAACTTCAGTTTCAAATTCTGACTTCACTGGAATTCAAATTTGAGAGCACCATTGTGTTCCTCATATTCCTTTTGACTTATCCTCCAAGTTTGATCGAATTTGGGGTTTGTTTGCTAGTTCAAACGGAAGTTGGAAAGAAAAGAAGAGGGGAGAAATGGGGCCACTTGTCAGTAAAGGGTTAAACTTACTCACGAAGTCTTCTCTGCTCTTCACTCACGCATGCGCCACCTCCTGGCCGGCACCAACCGACGTTGCACCGAGCGCCAGCTCCTGCTCGCAGATCAGATCACCGAGTAAAGAGTGATCAACACGCTGCCTTCCCACGTGAGCCATCTCCCTCGCTCTCCCCGGCTATCGTCGCTCACACCCGACGCAAACACATGAATTCTATTTATTGGAAAATTCTCAAATTTGGGCAGGACATTCTCCCAGAAATCCTCGAACTCCAGTAAAAATGTCAGAGGCATTGGATTTTATTTGCTTGGTCAAATGTGGTGTCAATCCTTTATGTCTCTGAAAAATAGGAAAAATAAACAGAGCCCATTTTCAGACTTTTACCCAAACTTAATAAATCCATATCTCTGACTAGGAAGCTTCAAATTTGGTAAACCAAAATTTTTTGGATTCATCTCTGTGAGTACTATCCAGCAAAATAAGTTTCAGTTCATGAAACTTATTTTTGTTTCAGAATTAATTCCCTAAAATTTAAAATGTTGGGGATTTTATCTGGAGAATTCTTTTATAAAAAATTCTGAAATTTGGCTAGTATGTTCACTGGATAATACTTGAGTCACAGGAAAAATTTCAGACCCATCCAAGTCAATTTGGCCCCCATAATGGTGTGATTAAGTGAACTGCCATGAGAAAATAGAAAAAATGTATAGAAACATTTTTCAGATTTTCTCAAGTCTTGTTTAGTGCATAACATCCTCTAGGATTCTTCAAATTATATGGGACCAACTCCATTAGAACCATCTCAAGCTCTAGTTTACAGAAAGTAATGGTTTGATCCATGAAAATCCCTGGAAATCCTTAGAAGCTCTAGTAATGACCAATTTGACTTTTATTTGTGCATAGCTCAAATGAGCTTAGGTTCAAATAAAATTTGGTAAAGTCTCTAATTATGTCCTTACCAAGCCACCATAAAAATTTCAGACCCAAATGAGATGTCTAGGTAGAGTTATATTATTTACATATTAAACTTAAATGTTGCATTTAAATTGACATATCGTTAATGTACTTACGTGTAGTCGCTTAAGGCGAAGAGATCCCAAAAGTTTTGGACTTCCTACTTCCGGATGAGACACTAACATCCGACCAGCAGCAACAATGCAAGCCCCGGTTTCCATTTAACAAAGTTTATAAAGTTTTGCTTTATATACACATTTAGCTTGAGGTATTCATGTGCATTAGGTGTAGGATGGATGAAAACCCAAATGCATAACCAGATCATTCCAACAAGAGTGAGGGTAGTGTCTAAGTCCTCAAGTAGTTTATGCTCTGCTTAATGTGTATAGATTTCGGTACAAGTCGAGTAGTTGAAATCTACCCGCGAGTATAGGCTTCGGAACACACAGGATTAGTTCGAGTGATGTGAGATCACTTTAATAAGAAAATGAGACTAAGCAGGGGCTAGAGCGCAGAAAGAGGAAGTTTGAACGTACCGAAGGCATATCTAGGCGTCGAGGCATAACGCACTGATTTATAGGTGTAGGTTGAGGGCAGCAAGGTGGAAATACGCTAACAGGCATAGAGAGATGCTCCGTGTAGGGAACCTCCTGTCCGTTTGGGTGCGACCGGTTCGACGTTTGGGCTGTTTGGTGAAAGGTTATCCCGTACGGCATCGAGTGAGTGTGCTGTGCAGCTCCATGGGTGGGCGTATGTGACGTGCTATTCGGGTATCCCTGCAGGTGTATATCGAGTCGATTCACCGTCCCTCGCGGTGACGAGTACCACTTGGTCACTGAGTCGTGACGTAGGTTAACATGTGAAATGATGTGATTCAATATTGCTGTTATGAATAACTTGTATTGCTACATGTGTGCCACCAAATATTGCTCACTAAATTTCAGATTTCTGAACCGTTAATTTGTGGCTAAAAGATGAATTAAGGATGAACTTGTAGACGTGTCCTTTGCTGCAATGTGCCATCCTATGTCGGTTATGTCCTACATGTAGAGTTTCATGTGTAGGAGCGTTGGTTAAGACTTGCTGAGCAATCATGCTCAGAGTTGCTGCTATGAGTATTTGCAGGTGAGGACTATCCCACGGACTCGGGTTACGAGTCTACCGGCGAGGGCTACCCTATGTTGGGGACCACAGCTGCGTGGGAGCCTTACACGCCGCGCTGAAGATGAGGGCAGCTAGTGTGGATTGTCCGTTGGGCTGGACAACCGACTTTTGCTAGTAGGTGGGCGTGAGTTGTAAAAATTAGCTTCCGCTGTAGAACTCTGTAATTAGGTGTAAAACTGAAGGTTTGTACTACCTTTTGTACATATTCAGTTTGTTTTCAATGTGATACTATGGTTTCCTTATGATGTGTGCTATCGAATGTCGTATCATGCGGCACCAACCTCTGAAATACTGGGCGTACGGATTTCGGTCCGTCACATATAGGAACATCCTTGTTTTGTTAACCCACTCTGTGTTCAATTTGAGATCTCACCGTAAGGGCCCGAGGTTCTTCATAAATATTTTCTATTCTTGCTCCAATCAATATGGACCTATCACCCATCTACTATTCTCGCCACCACTTAACAACCTCCAGCCGTTGTTGCACTAAATCATTGTGTTGCATCGACTTTCATGGAGCTGCTGATGAGGTGATTCCGAGGGGAAGGTTTCTTCCTACCTCCACTGTGCCCCTTCACATTCCTGACCTCCACTGAGTATGTCCTGAAAAATGTAGCCAAATAGCAAAATTGTTATGATAATGTTTAAGCTTTCATGGGTTATTCTTTTCGCAAAATCTCTAAAAACATGGGCAGGGTTAGCATGGTGAATTTTAGCCAAAAGATAGATACCATGGGCAACATTACACATGTACATTAATAGTGAATGTAAAGTAGGGACATTTTGACCCCCAATTAAATTTCTTGTTCAAAACTTTCTAGTTTAAGAATATGTAGAATATTAATTTATACCTTGAGCACGATTCAATGCTACATATATGATTATACTCCTGAAATTTATAACTTGACCATGACTTCATTAGCTGCTTTTTGTTAATGAAAACAGCTTGAATAGATTCAGCATGTGCAAATTGTTGGAGTCTTTGTAACAAAATCCAGTAGGGGTTGGGGATTTACAACAAAGATTTTATCGATAAAAATAACAAACTCCAAATGACATAGGAGGTGATCCATTATTTTATTTCAAAAAAATAATACCTTAGAGTTAGTGTTGGTTTGACTCAGTATTTTTTTCATTGATACTCCCATTGAATGAGTCGCTATCGTCGAGGAGAGCGACAGCTCACCCAATATAAAAGCTAGGCTAATTGCACCTCGTAATGATTGTTGCACTAAATCGTTTTCATTTTAATCATGCCCTCAGAATCCATTAATCCTCTCATCAAACATTGCAGTCGGGCCATTACCACCGATACCTTTAGTACTCAATCTGTCTCTAGTATTCTTGCTCAAGGCGGTGTATTTCTGTACTTGTATACTCCATATCACTACAGTTTGCCTCCAGGAACTCGATGAGACTGAAGTTACTACACTTTTGAGCGACGGGTTTAGGAATGAATATCAACTGGAGCTTGCACATGGGCGGACTTATCAGAGTCTGGATCTCGGGCCTGTTGGCTTCCCTTTATTCAAATTTTTCTCCATATCAAAACCTTTTTTACAGTTTCGGTTGCTGCTGTATTATTCGGTAGGAAAACAGAGTAACGAACGAACTGACGTCGATTCTTGCACCTCTTCATTTGACTCCCCAAGTGTCAGCGTGGACGACAGCAAGTCGGCTGGGGAGCAAGCTTTCATAGTGAAGATGCAACCATCATAATTCTTATACACTCATGTGCACCTGAAACTAAAATAACGGGGTTACAAATTCGTAATGAAAATAGCTCACATCCGACTGATTCTGTCCTGCTCGTCCAACTAGGGTGTATCACACTGCTCGTGGGATCCGTCTATTGCTGTGTCCAAGTCGCAAATCAAGTCAGATCAACACATCATAATGCATACACGGACTGATTTATATTCTCTATTTTTAAATAATTATCCTTAGGACAATAATTCTAGTTCAAAAATAAAATAAAGTTAGGTTATTCACAAAGAAGCCTTAATCTACACATACTATTCATACTCAACCAATATACTTTCTTTTTCTTGGATACAATCAAATATACATATTACGGTTTGACATACCATTATCCGTTGTCTATTAGCACTAAACTCTGTTATATAGGAAAAGATGCTCTAGTTAAAATAGGCGACATATCTAGTAAAATATGCTTACGGTGCTAACATGCTAATACATATTTATTACCATCCGACCTATCACCGATGGTAAGATTAGGAGAGATAGATGTGCAATCCAACCATAATAAATATTTTTTTTGAAAAACCTTGTATTTATATCTTTCTTGTACCTCCACGTCACTTAATCTTAGCCGTTTGTAATAGATCTGATGGTCACAAATGTATATTAGTATGATAGCACCGTTTTTACACTAGATATGTCTCTAAAAAATAGAGTACATTTTCCTTGAACTGCAAGAGAACATGAGCTTTCACGATGAAACATATTGCAACAACTCATAAATTGTGTCTATACACATTAAAAATTTTAATAATTCTGTTACAACAGGTTATTTTTATTGGCACATATTCAAATTTGTTTTTAGAAAGTTTGAATTATTTCAATGGAAAATATGTTGGTGCCATAGCAATACATCGACGTTGTTGGCACAATTTGTTTTGTAGTCATTATTTTTTATAATGCAACGACATGGTATAATGTGAAAGTTCTTTAAAGTTTGGTTGCATATAAAAACATTATGTCCATGAGAATAACAGCTGCAACTTGTTTACAGATTTCTGCATTGAAGAACGATGGTACAAATAAAATTTCTATATCCTTTACGAACTGGCAATTGGAGTGTGCTTTTGGTCGTGGAGAATTGAGAATGATGTTCTCTTTAAATTAATATAACATTATCACCAACCTGTCATTCACTACAGGAAACAGGGCAACATACGACAGCCAGTATAACATACGACGGCTAGCTGTCGTATATAAACTTACATACGACGGTCAGCCGAGGCTGTCGTATATAAGTTTATAAACGACAGTACAGCCGTCGTTTAGTACGTGGCTGTCGTATATAGCAGTTATATACGCAGCCAACCCTAGGCTGTCGTATATAGAAGTTATATACGACAGCCACACCTAGTCTGTCGTAAATAAGTCTTATTTACGACGGCCCATGGTGTGGCCGTCGTAAATAAGGCTTATATACCCGCGGGGCTCGGGTCGGCGCGGGCATTCACGCCCGCGCCGACCCGAGCCCGAGCAGCCCTAAGCGCCCCGGCCGCCGCCCACCGCCGCCCGCCCGCCGCCGCCAGCCGCTGCCCGCCCGCCGCCGCCAGCCGCCGCCCCGGCCGCCCCCGCAAGCCGCCGCCCCGCCCGCCCCCCCCTCCCCCCCCCCCCGGCCGCCCCGGCAGCCCCCCCGGCCGCCCCAGCGGCCGCAGCCCCGGTCGCCGCACCGGCTGCCCCCGCCAGCCGGCACCCCAGCGGCCGAAGCCCCGGCCGCCGCCCCGGCCGCCCCCCCGCCCGCCAGCCGCCGCCCCGGCCGCCCCCGACAGCCGGCGCCCCGGCCGCCACCCGCCCGACAGCCGCCGCCGCTGCCCCGGAGGTCCCCGCCCCAGCCTCCACCCCGCGCTTTGCGCCGCCGCACTGTGCCGGTCCGCCTCCACACGCCGTCAGCCGCACCGTGCCGCGCCGCCTCCACCGTGAGGTAAGTCGCCCGCCTCCCTCCCCATCTAGATAGTTTGGTTTTTTAATTACCAATTATTTATATTATGCTTGTATGTTTTTTATTGTTTAGTGGATAATTTCTTAGATTTAGATGAATTGATATGCTTAGGTTTAATTATTGCCCATGTTTATTTGAATTGCTAGCTAGGTGTTTTTTTAATTGCTTAGAATTGATAAACTTGTTAACTACGGTAATTATGTTTGTTTAGATGAGTTGTTAATTGCTTAGATGATTAATGCATATGAGTTAATAGTTTAATTAATTATTGTTTCGGTTGTTTGAGTGTTTAAAAGTACTATATCTACATAAATGGGCTTAGGGCCCGATACGACCCATTTAGTGGTAACGTATACGTCTACAAAAGCACGATGTGAACAACCTAGGCCGCCTCGCCCTACCCCCCTCCCCCCCGTGGCGTTCGGCCTCCGATCCCCCATCCCCCTCCCCCTCCCCCCCCCCCCCCCCCCGCGGTTTAGCCAGCGCTCGGCCTCCGACACTCTGCCGCGGAACTGCCAATCCTTCGGCGCTCGGCCTCCTCCGCCGCGGGACTGTCGATCTGCCAGCACTCGTCGGCCTCCATTGACCGGCTGCCACGGATCTGCCGGCGCTCAACCTCATACGAACGCAAGATCCTGTGTGCGGGCGCCGCCACCGCCTCCCTTGTGTGCAAGCGCCGCCGCCGTATTCACCTGCCTTACGCCGGGATCTAAGGCGATGGGACGCCTCACGATCCCCAGGCGCCTTACCGCTTAAGCGATGCCTTAACAACTATGGTTCTTTCCTTCTCTCTATTGTTCTTTCCTCTCTCTATTTGAAATCACTCAAAAACGAAAGATTGATGTAAACCTTTACAATATGCGTCACCCGTTTCGAACCAGCCCGTCTAACACGTGTTACGCATGTGAGGCGTGTAGGTTCGGAATTGTCCGTTTTTGGAGAGCCTAGGAGTGACCCAGAGGGTGTGCTTATAATGAGACGCGGGGTTTAGATTTGGACGTAGTTTCGACAGCGTAACCCTAATGTTCTCCGCTGCTCCATTTTTGGACGTGCAGCTGGAGAACAGCGGGGTTATGCTGCCGAAATTTCGTCTGAATCTAGACCTCCTGTCTTGTTATAAGCATGTTCGTCTCGGTCACTCTTGGGTGGGTTTAGGACCTATCCTTTCCAATAGATATAGGTCCGTAATATAAATAAATAATAAACTAACTATAAATTCTTTGACTTAAAACTGCAGAGTTAAACATGAGTGAAGACCGTAATTGGATGTATACCGGTTGGAACAAGGCAACTGGTCACTCAGATGAGTGGTATGCCGGGACAGACGACTTTATTGATCGAGTGTTCTCGTTGTCTACGACCGATAAAGTTCGTTGTCCATGTGAGAAATGCCGGAATACTAAGTTTTTGGACAAAACAACATTGTCATTACACTTGTGCAAAAACGGTTACATGCCATATTATGAGGTCTGGAGTTTCCACGGCGAGTCTGCTCCTCGAGCCGTTCATGTAGATGATGATGATTGTTCGGGTGTTGACAGGATCGATGAGATGTTACAAGATATAAAAACGGAGGATCCGCCCACAAATGAGGCAGACACATTCTTGAATCTCTTGAAAGCTTCTGAAGAGGTGTTGCATGATCATACTGAAATGACTCTTCTTACTTTCATGACCAGATTTATGTCAATCAAATCTAAGTATTTCTTCTCTAATAATTGCAACAATGATATGATGAAACTTATCAGCGATGCTCTTCCACAACCTCATAAACTGCCCAAAGATATGTATCACTCAAAGAAATTACTATCTGGACTGGGTATGAAATATGAAAAAATTTGACGTTTGTCCAGATAACTGCATGTTATTTTGGAAAGAGCATGACAAAAAGAAGAATTGTTTAAAGTGTGGAAAATCGAGGTTTGTCGAAGTTGTCAATGACGATGGTGATAAAGTAATGACAGAAGTTGCACATAAGAAATTGCGTTACTTGCCTGTGACACCTCGGTTGAAGCGGCTGTTTCTTTCTAAAAGATCTGCCAGACACATGAGATGGCACAAAGAAGGTGTGCGTGAGAACAAAGATGTGTTGACTCATCCGTCGGACGGTGATGCATGGAAGTCTTTGGACTCTTTTGATCCTGCTTTTGCTAGTGATGCGAGAAATGTTCGCATCGGGTTAGAGACGGATGGTTTTTCACCTTTCAGTACAAATGCCACACCATACTCCTGTTGGCCCGTCTTTGTTATTCCGTACAACCTACCACCTTCTCTTTGTATGAAGTACGAGTTTATGTTTCTTAGCCTCATTATACCAGGACCAGATCATCCGGGATCACGTATCAATGTGATGTTGAAACCATTGATTGAAGAATTGAAAACGTTGTGGATTGGAGTTGAAGCGTATGACTGTTACAAGAAGCAGAAATTCAACCTTCGAGCTGCTTATTTGTGGTATGTCCATGATTTCCCTGCGTACGGCATGTTTTCTGGATGGAGCACACATGGTCGTTTGTCGTGTCCCATATGTGCGTCTGACACAGAGTGTTTTCGACTTACATACGGTGGCAAGATAAGCTACTTTTATTGTCATAGGCGTTGGCTTCCTCGAAACCACCCATTCAGGCAACAGAGGAATGTCTTCAGAAAAGATACTGTTGTCACTAAGGAACCACCTAAACGCCTAAGCGAGTGTGAAGTATCCGATGTGTTGGACTCACTAGTTCCTGATGAAGCTCGCCCTGGATTCTTTGTAGGTTACGGAAATGTTCACAACTGAACTCATGTATGTGGAGTTTGGGAGCTACCATATGTGAAGTCATTGATACTGATGCATAATATTGATGTAATGCATCAGAAGCGTAAAATGGCCGAATGTAACATAAGCACGTGCATGGATATCACGGGCAAAACGAAAGACAACTTAAAGGCTCGAAAGCAACATCAAATTGCAGAGTTGTGACGAGAGCAATCGACTCACAAGGGAAAAAACCAATTACTATGGAATCATTAACAAAATTCTAGAATTTACTTTCGCTGGCAATAAAGAACTTTGAGTGGTGTTCTTTGATTGTGATTGGCTTGATAACAATCATGGAACTCAAGAAAATCAATTTGGCATGGTGGAAGTGAATCACAACGAACGCTTACGAGGTTTAAATACATACGTTCTTGCACATCAAGTGGAACAAGTGTATTATCTATCTTATCCATGTAAGAAGCTTAGCACTTGGTGGGTGGTATATAAAGTGAATCCTCGTGAGCTCTTGTATACTCCTGGAGATGATGGTTATCATGATAGTGGAGACACTGAAGAAGTTTACCAAGACGAAGAGTTGCCAGACTCTTTTATCGTCGAGTCTGGTGCAGGACTCGATAACTTAGTAGGAGACGTTGCAGATGTAGAGACATCTACAATGCGAAAGCGGAAACGTAAACAGGTCAAGACGACAGATCGCGATGTTGATAATCGTGATGTTGATGATCATGATGTTGATGAATTTTGAAACTGATTACGAGTAATGTTCTTTTAAATGAAAGTGACATTAATTATCGCTTACATTACTTTTGAAACTGATTAGGAGTAATTACTTTTTAAACTGATTAGGATGTCGTCAAGCAAGGGTTCAAAGGGGAAGAAGGCACCGAGTGTGAGGGGTTTCCTCCCCTCACAGGAGAGAGACGACTACTTCTACGGTTCCACTTACAGCGGGAGCAGACGCACTCAGCTGTTAAGTGCGTGTCCAGAGTTGCGGGACAGGGTTGTCAGTTTGCAACGTACAGAGGTAAATTTTTCTATAATACACAAAATTATTAAAATCACTTTTTCAATTTAGCTTACTTACTTTACCATTGTAGTCTGATTCGGACTATGAGTCCGAGGCCAGAGCGGCACCTCAGCAGACGGGTACGCAGCGCAGCGTGCCCTCGGGCAGCGAGCTCTCTGGTAGCCAGCCCTCCGGCAGCCACCGCCAGTGTAGTCTGCCCAGCGAGCCCCAGGGCACCCAGCCTGAGGACACGTCCGGTGACCAGCCTTCTGGGTCACCAGACATGGTGCCGCAGCGGAGGAGACGCACGAGGAGGAGTAACTTTGTTGGTCCTCCACCTATTCCTAGAGAGCCGGTAATTATTCGTCCGGTTGGAGACAGGTACCACATTAATAAAGTATTCATCTCTATTTGTTCTCAAAGACTATGATCTTACTTAATAACTTAACAAACAACTTTTTAGTTCTTGGGAGGACCTCTCGTACGACGGGCAGAAACACCACAGGACGGTGAACGGTTGCATCGGGAACTTAGTGCGTCTGCACTACCCCGGTGCGATTGATGGACGTGCAGCTACGTCGTTGGACGACTACGCGCGCGTTCCTCACCCGGAGAACGACAACCTACAGGGAGTCGTGTGGGCAGATTTTTGGGTAAGTAACTTTCATAAATATTTGAAGTTTCAATTCTTTATGTTCCTTCAAATATTAATGTGCGTACATGTTGAACTGTGTTGGCTTCCTACAGCTCAGGTACCGCCTTGAGGACCCGGCTGAGCAGATGGATCACGCCCGCTTCGTGTTCGAAGTGAACGCTCGGAAGCTTGTTATGCAAATGCTTTCAAAAGCTCGGAGTCAAGTAGTTAACGACTACTTAAAGCTCCACGACCACGAGGTTGGGTCGTTCAGACACGCCTCCGACACGTACTTGACGGAGGAGCAATACGCAGAGGTAGGTTGCGTAATCTTTAAATTGTTCATATTAAGATTGCTAAGTAACACCTAATGAACTACGCATGTGTGCAGGTTAGTGTCCCTTGGTTACAGGGACGAACTGAAGATTACCGAGCCCTTTGCAGGTATTGGGCTAGCGATGAGTTCATCGCTAAGTCCAAGAAGGCTCGAGATGCCAGAGGGAGCTCAGGGAAGCACGGTATGGGCATCCCAGGTTTTGTGCGAATGGCTAAACGGATGGTAAGTTTCTTGGTAGTTTTTATTATATTCATAATGTAGTATTGTTCGTACTAACATATGTTCATAGGAAAAGGAGAGCGGCGTGCGACCAAGTGCTACTGCGGTCTATAGGAGAGGTCACGCTGACCCTTCTCAGCCGGAGCAGTGTAGTCAGTACGCAGCGGAGCGCCTGGTAAGTTTCATGACCTCTTAAATTATTTGACACTATATATGTTGTTGAACTTACACAATTTCATTGTTTTTCAGACTAGGTATGGGCAAGAGGCTGTGAGGATACACGGCGAAGGGTTCGATTGGGAAAACTCCCCGAACATCGACCCTCAAGCCGCGTATGCAAGCGGAGGTGGAAAAGCACACGGAAGGTGAATTCATTTAATTTCATTGTTTTCAATTCAAGATTATTTAATTTTACCTTGAATTGATTTGTTTTTTTAGGCTTGCCATTTTCTCTGGAGTCGTCAACTCTAGGGAGGCACGACCTGCGAGAGGCAGCTCCTCGCAGTCTTCGGCTGTACGCTCCTCCAGCCGCCGTGTCACCGAGAGAGATCTCGAAGTCATGGCGCTTCGGGAGAGCTTGGCTCAGCAGGAGGAGGCCCTGGCGAGAGAGCGAGAGAACAACAAGGCTGCCATGACGTACCATGCGTCCTATATGGCACAGATGCAAGCGGCAATGGAAGTAAGAAACATACAATTATATTTTAATTACATTGCATTTCAATTAGTTTTGTAAATTGTAATGTTTGAAATGGCAGGCACTAGCTCGACAGCAAGGGCAGCAAATCCAGATACCGTTGTGGCAGCCACCTCCGTTCGTGCTGGAGCCGTCGCCACCACAGGAGCAGTTTCCTGGAGTACAGGTATAAAAACAAAGTTACATTAAGTGGAAGCCCCAACCGCTAAGAATTCTAATGAACCTAGAAAAACACTTGTAAACTTGTACATATGTCACTTTGTTTCGCAGGGATCAGGGACGGAGGCTCAGACTCCATCGCCACAGCTAAGGGCGCCAGGTTCGCCGCGGCAAGATGACTTCTTCGCTCCCGGAGGTAGTGGAGGGGCTAGTAATCAATAGATTTGTGATTTTGTTTTTATTTGTGTGGATGTCACACTTTGTGATTGTCGATGTGTACTATTGCACTTTGTTGTGAATTTATATATCAAACTGTTTTGTTGTTGTCTTTGGATGTGTAGCTGGCCATCGAGCCAGGTTAGCCATTTTCTATTTTTAAAAAAAATGGAAAAGCTTATATACGACGGCCTGTATAGTTTATATACAACGACCGCTATACAGGGCCGTCGTATATAAGCCTAAATTATATGCGACGGCTGGGCCAGGCTGTCGTATATAAGGGCTTATATACGACAACCACGGTCCAGCGGCTGTCGTATATAAGCCCTTATATACGACAGCCAGGGCCCAGCGGCTGTCGTATATAAGGCCTTATATACGACAGCCAGGGCCCAGCCGTCGTATATAAAGGCCCTGGCCCACTGGGCCAAGTCCACGAAATGGGCCGTTGTATATAAGCGGCCATCGTATATATACTGTTATATACGACGGCGCCGTCGTATATAACTATATATACGACAAAATATATACGACGGCCACAAACAATCGTATATAAACAACTGCCGTCGTATATAAACTATATACGACGGCTTCTGCTTTATATACGACGGTTTTAGTCGTCGTATGTTGACGGGAATCCTGTAGTGGTTATTATGCATTAATTCTTTGTCGGAATACGATGAAAAAGCTGGTGATATTTACAGAAGGAAAATTCAGTATTTTCTAATTATAAAATTATTGGTCTTTTCTAATTATGAAATTAATTTCCTTTACTACTGATGCGCGCCTTGATCACAGGCTCAACCAACCAAATTGGTTACAGCCCTTGCTAGGAATAGCACAGTATAAAAAAGGGGGCGCCGACCACTTATAATCCAACAATTCATTAAAGTGCATCCTATCCCGACACACCCCTACTAAAATCTGTGGCGGACCGGAATCCGCTCATCCAGGATCACAGAGGGTGGTGCCGCACGATGCGACACCTGACAGCACACATCATAAGGACACATTGTATTACATAGAAAACCAACTGAAATGTACAAAGTCGTACAATACTCCAGTTACAAACTAGTGTTTATATTACACAGCGGAAACTAAATTTGTACAACTCACGCCGTCTATCTAGCAAAAGTCGGTTTCCCAGCCCTAGGGCAACCCACCCTAGCTGCACTCCTCAGCTCAGCGCGGTGTGTACGGCTCCCACTCAGCCGTGGTCCCCGACGGAGGGTAACCCTCGCCGGTGGACTCGTATCCTGAGTCCATGGGATGCTCCTCACCTGAAAAACACTTATAGCAGCAACCGTGAGCACAATGGCTCAACAAGACTTAACCGACTCCCCTAGGCATGAAACTCTACATACAGTTTACACAAACATTGGATTGTAACTTTTAGCAAATGGACACGCCTACAAGTTCATCCTTAGTTCATCTTTTAGCCACAAGTTAACAGTTCATGAATATGAAATTTAGTGAGCAATATTTGGTGGCACACATGTAGCAATACAATTCTATCATAACAACAATATTGAATCATCACATTTTATATATTAGCCTACGTCACGACTCAGTGACCAAGTGGTACTCTTCACTGCGAGGGACGGCGAATCGACTCGATATACACCTGCAGAGATACCCGAAGAGCACGTCATGTACGCCCACCCGTGGAGCTGCACAGCACGCTCACCCAATGTCGTACTGGACAACCTTTCACCCAACAGCCCAAACGTCGAACCGGTCGCACCGAAACAGATAGGAGGTTCCCAACAAGGAGCATCTCTCTATGCCCGTTGGCAGATTCCCACCTTGCTGCCCTCAACCTACACCTATAAATCGGTGTGCTATGCCTCGACGCCCGGAGGTTTAGGTTACATCGGTTTACCGGGGCCCAAATATCCGATATGCCTTCGGTACGTTCAAACTTGATCAGCGTGGGCCGCACACGGATCGGTGCTCAATCGACACGGACAGGGCCACGCACACAAGACTTCCTCTTGCTGCGCCCTAGCCCCTGCCTAGTCTCATTTTTATTACTAAAGTGATCTCACATCACTCGAACCAATCCCGTGTGTCCCAAGCCTAAAACCCGCGAGTAGATTCCAACTACTCGACTTGTACCGAAGTTCTAGGAATCATTAAGCATAGCTTGTCTACTCAAGGTCTTAGACACTACCCTCACTCTTATAGGAAAATCTGGTTATGCATTTGGGGTCTCATCCATCCTACACCTAATTCACATAAATATACCTCACACTAAGTATGTAAACAAAGCAAAACTTTATAAAATGAGTTAATGCAAACCGGGGCTTGCCTTGTTGATGCTGGTCAGGGGTTAGAGCTTCGTCCGGAAGAAGGAAGTCGAGCACTTCCGGAGTTTCATTTCCTTCAGCGACTACACGTCAACGATACACTATATGTCAATTCAAATGCAATGTGTAGAACTGAATAAGTAATTACTATACCCTAGCTAGCCCTCTCCTTTGGTTCTGAAATTTTTATGGTGGCGTGATAGGGTCCTAAACAGAGCCTTGACCAAGTTTCATTTGATACAAAGTTCATTTGAGCTTTGTACAATTGAAAGCCTATTTGGTCAATATTAGAGCCTCTAAGGAATTCCAGGTATTTTCATGGCTTCAACCATTACTTACTGGAAACTAGAATTTGAGATGGTTCTAATGGAATTGGTTTCATGTCATTTGAAGAATTCTAGATGAAGTTATGCCCTAAACAAGATTTGAGAAAATCTGAAAAATTTTCCTGTACATTTTTCTATTTTCTTTTGGAAGTTCACTTAATCACACCATTAGGGGGACTAAATGAACTTGGATGGGTAAGAAAATTTTACTGTGACTCCAGGATTTTCCAAAGAACCTCCCAACCAAATTTCAGAATTTTTCATAAGGTAATTCTTCAGATAAAATTCCTAATGGTTTAAATTTTAGGGAATTAATTCTGGAAAATTATTAAGTTTCATGAGATGAAACTTGTGTTGCTGGAAAGTACTCAAAAAGATGAGTTCAGCAAAATTTGGTTCACTGAATTTGGAGCTTCCTAGAATAAGTTATATGCAATTGAAGTTTGAACTAAAACTGGAAAATCCCATAAATGTTTAAACTCTGCGGGTCGGCCCCACCACCCGCTTTTTCCTCCTCGCGCACGCCCGCGAGTTCGGCGGCGCTGTAGTCTGGCGAGGTTCACCGGAACTGACTTCCCGACCACCCCCAGCGCTAGAACTGGCCGTCTAGCCCTATCTCTCCACGTGGAACTTGCCTCGGGGGTCGGAGCTCGCCGGCGGTGACCGGAAACGGCCGTGCAACGTCAACCGCGGAGGTTAGGGCTCCGGCGAGGTCGTTCTCGCTCTCTGAGGCATGAAGAGAGTCACGGTTTGCTCGGGGAGCACCAGTGGATCACGAGGAACCCGAGGTGAGCAGCCTCGAAAGGTAAAAATGCCTGCAAACCCACTCTCGATGGCGACCCGAGCCGTGTTTGCACCGGCGGCTATGGAAACTGCAACAACTCGGCCATTTCTGGATGGTTGTGCTCAGTTCTTCCTCTAGGATGGACGCTAGGAGGTATAGAAGCTACTTGCGAGCTAGCTTGACCATTGATTCAGCGTGTAAGCCGAATTTTTGGTTTTTGCCGAACTCGGTCAGTTGCACTAGGGTTCGGGACATTTTAAAATTCTTGCTACCCGATGGATTATTTACCGAATGGTTTGCGGCTACACCATCTAGGGATCCCCACGTACCTTTGTTGTGTAGTACGCGGTCGGCGAAGATGGCCGGATGGGGCTGTCGACGGTGAGCCGAAGCACAGCTCCGCCGGTTCCTTCTGGTTTCTCGACTTCGACGGCTTACACCGCGCACAACCGAGTGCATCTCGGTGGTGCAGCACGGGGAACAGCTAGAGCACACCTTGTTGCTCCTTTTTTCTGCAGGGACCACGAGCGGTCGATGATCGGCACCGGTGCGCGCCGAGGTTTGAAGGTGCGGTCGCCGCTGCCGGTTTTTCGCGCGTGCGGGAGCTGAGCAGAGAGGTGCAGGCGAGGGAGGCAGCGAAATCTGTTTGTACCGTGTACGTGGTGATCGGGAGGGGGGCACGAGCTGATCCAGACGCACGCTGGAAAGGCCGTGAGGCGGCAACAGCCCCAGCGGCTGACCGACGACCACCGAGTCAGTTTCCCTCTGAGCACAGTCACTGACCAGTGGGCCATTCCCCCTCTAATTTCTTTCCAAATTTTTTTATTTATGTTTTCACTAAAAAGATCCCAGCTACTCACAATTGAATGAGAGACTTAACCTCCAAGTCATTGTTTGAATTTGATTTCTTCAATTTGAAATTGGTTTGGCTAAATTTGCTGCCCATTTGAACTGAAATTCAAATTCAGTTTTGAATTATTGCCAATTTAGTTCCCGACAAGATGAATTCCAATGGGGATGAAAATTGGTGGACTAACTCATAAAAATGTGCTGAGTTTGAATATGAAGTCAACTTTTAAATTCAAGTGATGAAAGTGGCTGCAGTTTGAATTTGCATTCAAATTGGCCCCTTTTGCAAATGCCTCCAAGAGTGCCTCAAAAAGTATTGGATTTGCATGAAATTTGGCCTGAGCCTTCCCAAGAATATATAAGGTCTAGGGGTGAGCTAAACCTTTCATGCTTATGTGTAGAAATCCTACTTTTTGGAAGTCAGGGCTTTTCCCTCTAATCACCCTTTTGACGGTGTTTACTTCTCTTCACAAGTTTTCATGAGATATCCATCACAAGAGCTGTGGTGTTGTGAGGTGATGAACATTTCCTTTCCCTTCACTTTCTTGGGCTTTTACAAAACCCGATCCTTAAATGCTTCTAACGGAACAAATGCTGTCACCCTCTCTTCTACAAGATGACGACGTCGTCGTCGGTGACAGACCAGTGTTGTTAGCGACCGAGCGACTTCACTATCCCAACCGCATCGTCAACATGTCTGCATCAAACAGGTACAGGACTTCACTTGACCTAATGGTTACGCCTCGAGGTAGTAAGCAGAAATCGATGTTCTCCTTTTATTGGTGTTCATGTATGAGACTAGATATGTTTATGTTCAATTAAGTAGTTATGCAAATTATAATCCCACATTTAGTATCCATCGCCTAACTAACCTCTACATGAATCCTTAGCACTGTTTTAGTTTAGTCCAATCATGTTTAAGGCTGGATCATCAGTAATTAGAATTAATTAGAAATAAATCATATTTTTTATGTCTCTGTTCATGTTAACTTAACTTTAATTACAGTAAAGAATTTCAAATTTCATCATACACACATGTTCACTATGGATTTAAAAATATTTTATTCGGCTAAATATGCATTAGAAAGGATTAGATCAATTTTATGTCAAACTCAAGATTTCCCCAAAATTTCCACTAATCCGAACAACTTAATGTTTGTTTTCCTTAAAATTGACAAACCCTAATCTTGCAATTGATTTCCTGTCCACAATTGCCACTACAGGAAACAGGGCAACATACAATAGCCTGTATAACATACGACGGCTAGCTGTCGTATATAAACTTACATACGACGGTCAGCAGAGGCTTATATAAGTTTATATACGACAGTACAGCCGTCGTTTAGTATATCACTGTCGTATATAGTTGTTATATACGACAGCCAACCCTAGGCTGTCGTATATAGCAGTTATATACGACAGCCAAACCAAGGCTGTCGTAAATAAGCTTATGTACGTCGGCCACACCATGGGCCGTCGTAAATAGGGCTTAGATACCCGTGGGCCCGGATCGGAGCGGGCATTCACGCCCACGCCGACCCGAGCCCCCGCAGCCCTAAATGCCGCCGCCGCCCGGCCGCCGCCGCCAGCCGCCGCCCCGGTCGCCCCCCCCCCCGGCAGCCGCCCCGGCCGCCCCCGCCAGCCGGCGCCCCGACCGCCACCCGAAGGCCAGTCAGCCGCCGCCGCCTAGCCGCCACCGCCGCCAGCCGCCGCCGCCCAGCCGCCACCGCTGCCAGCCGCCGCCGCCCCAGAGGTCCTCGCCCCAGCCTCCACCCCGCCCCGGCCGCCGCAGCCTCGCCGCACCGCCCCCACCGCGCTGCCACGTCGCCGCACCGCCCGGACCTGCGCTCGTCGCGCTGTGCGCCGCCGCGCCGTGCCGGTCCGCCTCCACGCCGTCCGTCGCCCGCCTCGCCGTGTGCCGCTCGCCGCGCCGCCTCCACCGTGAGGTAAGTCGCCCGCCTCCCTCCCCATCTAGAAAGTTTGGTTTTTTAGTTACCAATTGTTTAGATTATGCTTGTTTGTTTTTGATTGTTTAGTGGCTAATTCTTTAGATTTAGATGAATTGATATGCTTAGGTTTAATTATTGCCCAGGTTTATTTGAATTTCTAGCTAGGTGTTTTTTAATTGCTTAGAATTGATAAGCTTGTTAACTACGGTAATTATGTTTGTTTAGATGAGTTGTTAATTGCTTAGATGATTAATGCATATGATTTAATAGTTTAATTGATTATTGTTTCGATTGCTTGAGTGTTTAAAAGTACTATATGTACATAAATGGGCTTAGGGCCCAATACGACCCATTTAGTGGTAACGTATACGTCTATAAAAGCATGATGTGAACAACCTAGGCCGCCTCGCCCTACCCACCCTCCCCCCCCCCCCCGTGGCGTTCGGCCTCCGATCCCCATCCCCCCCCCCCCCCCCCGCGGCTTAGCCAGGGCTCGGCCTCCGACACTCTGCCGCGGAACTGCCAATCCTTCGGCGCTCGACCTCCTCCACCGCGGGACTGTCGATCTGCCGGCACTCGTCAGCCTCCATTGACCGGCTGCCGCGGATCTGCCGGCGCTCAACCTCCCACGAACGCAGGTCAGTCGGCTCCCCCTCTCCCCCCCCCCCCCCCCCACATTGGTTTCCTCCGTCGACGGCGCCACCCCCGCCCCTTCCTTTACAGGAAGATGTATCACCTCCTCTGTGCGGGCGCCGCCGCCGCCTCCCCTGTGTGCAAGCGCCGCCGCCGTATTCACCTGCCTTACGCCGGGATCTAAGGCGATGGGACGCCTTACGATCCCCAAGCGCCTTACCGCTTAAGCGACGCCTTAACAACTATGGTTCTTTCCTTCTCTCTATTGTTCTTTCCTCTCTCTCTTTGAAATGACTCAAAAATGAAAGATTGACGTAAACCTTTATAATATGCGGCACCCGTTTCGAACCGGCCCGTCTCACATGTGTTACGCATGTGAGGCGTGTAGGTTCGGAATTGTCCCTTTTTGGACAGCCTAGGAGTGACCGAGAGGGTGTGCTTATGATGAGACGCGGGGCCTAGATTTGGACGTAGTTTCGACAGCGTAACCCTAATGTTCTCCGCTGCTCCATTTTTGGACGTGCAGTTGGAGAACAGCGGGGTTATGCTGCCGAAATTTTGTCTGAATCTAGACCTCGTGTCTTGTCATAAGCACGTTCGTCTCGATCACTCTTGGGTGGGTTTAGGACCTATCCTTTCCAATAGATATAGGTCTGTGATATAAATAAATAATAAACTAACTATTAATTCTTTGACTTAAAACTGTAGAGTTAAACATGAGTGAAGACCGTAGTTAGATGTATACCGGTTGGAACAAGGCAACTGGTCACTCAGATGAGTGGTGTGCCGGGACAGACAACTTTGTTGATCGAGTGTTCTCGTTGTCTACGACCGATAAAGTTCGTTGTCCATGTGCGAAATGCCGGAATACTAAGTTTCCGGACAAAACGACATTGTCAGTACACTTGTGCAGAAACGGTTACATGCCATATTATGAGGTCTGGAGTTTCCACGGCGAGTCTGCTCCTCGAGCCGTTCATGTAGTGGAAGATGATGATGATGATGATGATTGGCCGGGTGTTGATAGGATTGATGAGATGTTACAAGATATACAAACGGAGGATCCGCCCACAAATGAGGCAGACACATTCTTTAATCTCTTGAAAGCTTCTGAAGAGGTGTTGCATGATCATACTGAAATGACTCTTCTTACTTTCATGACCAGATTTATGGCAATCAAATCTAAGTATTTCTTCTCTAATAATTGCTAAATGATATGATGAAACTTATCACCGATGCTCTTCCACAGCCTCATAAACTGCCCAAAGATATGTATCACTCAAAGAAATTACTATCTGGACTGGGTATGAAATATGAAAAAATTGACGTGTGTCCAGATAACTTCATGCTATTCTGGAAAGAGCATGACAAAGAGAAGAATTGTTTAAAATGTGGAAAATTGAGGTTTGTCAAAGTTGTCAATGACAGAAGTTTCACATAAGCAATTGCGTTACTTGCCTGTGACACCTCGGTTGAAGCGGCTGTTTCTTTCTAGAAGATCTGCCAGACACATGAGATGGCACAAAGAAGGTGTGTGTGAGAACAAAGATGTGTTGACTCATCCGTCGGACGGTGATGCATGGAAGTATTTGGACTCTTTTGATCCTGCTTTTGCTAGTGATGCGAGAAATGTTTGCATCGGGTTAGCGACAGATGGTTTTTCACCTTTCGTACAAATGCCACACCATACTCCTGTTGGCTCATCTTTGTTATTCCGTACAACCTTCCACCTTCTCTTTGTATCAAGTACGAGTTTATGTTTCTTAGACTCATTATACCAGGACCAGATCATCCGGGATCACGTATCAATATGATGTTGAAACCATTGATTGAAGATTTGAAAATGTTGTGGATTGGAGTTGAAGCATATGACTGTTACAAGAAGCAGAAATTCAACCTTCGAGCTGCTTATTTGTGGTATGTCCATGATTTCCCTGCGTACGGCATGTTTTCTGGATGAAGCACACATGGTCGTTTGTCGTGTCCCATATGTGCGTCTGACACAGAGTGTTTTTGACTTATATACGGTGGCAAGATAAGCTACTTTGATTGTCATAGGCGTTGGCTTCCTCGAAACCACCCATTCAGGCAACAGAGGAATGTCTTCAGAAAAGATACTGTTGTCACTAAGGAACCACCTAAACGCCTAAGCGGGTGTGAAGTATCCGATGTGTTGGACTCACTAGTCCCTGATGAAGCTCGCCCTGGATTCTTTGTAGGTTACGGAAATGTTCACAACTGGACTCATGTATGTGGGGTTTGGGAGCTACCATATGTGAAATCATTGATACTGATGCATAATATTGATGTAATGCATCAGGAGCGTAACATGGCCGAATGTATCATAAGCACGTGCATGGGTATCACGGGCAAAACGAAAGACAACTTAAAGGCTCGAAAGGATTTGGCCGAGATTTGTAATCAACCTACTCTTGAGCTCTCTGAAAGCGGTGGTAAGCCACGTGCTTCTTTCGTGCTTCGACCTAATGAAAAAAAAAGTTATGGAATGGTTGAAAACTTTGAAATTCCCAGATGGTTATGCTGCTAGTCTGAGACGAGTCGTGAATGTTAAAACGGGAAAGCTCACTTGGTTGAAGAGTCATGACTATCATATAATAATGGAAAGACTCTTACATGTTATGTTTCGGGGATATCTGGATGATGCGGTGTGGAAGGTGTTAGCTGAGCTCTCATTATTCTATAGGCAGTTATGTGCCAAAGAAATAATGAAAGACATGATGGAGAAGTTAGAGAAGGAGATACCTGTACTTTTATGTAAGATGGAAAAATATTTCCTCCTGGTTTCTTCAATCCAATGCAGCATCTTCTTATACATCTTCCATTCGAAGCAAAAGTTGGTGGTCCTGTGCAATATAGATGGATGTACCATATTGAAAGAGCATGAGATATTTGAAAACTATGGTTGGCAACATAGCAAGGGTTGAAGGGTGCATTGCCGAAGCATTTACTCTAAAGGAAGTAGGTTACTTTTCTAGTTTCTACTTTGCAGAGGAAAACAATGTCAATACTTCGGCAATGCGATACAATGTAGATGACGAACCACCAGTTAGTGATCTCTCTATTTTTGAATCGAGGGGAACTACTGTTGGCAGCAGCACATCATACGATTTTACTGAAGGAGAAAGGACTGCTTCTTTACTCTACATGTATGCTAATATCGATGGCATGGAGAAATATTTTGAGTAAGTGCTTCTCTTACATTTATGATGATTATTGTATTTACCAATACATGTATGCTAATGTCGATCACATATATTTTGTGTGTACAGTGAGTTCCACAACCAAAACTAGAAACATAAGCATCAACCAATGAGAAAGCAAGTAGAAACGATGCGACGGGCTGGAATTAATGGAGGGCCTAATTTCTTATCCTGGTTTCGAGCTTATGTATTAGCGAACACCGACATCCATCAAGATTTACGACAACTATCTTATGGATTAGTGAAAGTTAGAAGCTATGGTCGATATGACGTAAATGGCTTCCGAATCCGTACAACTCAATTTGAAACTCTTCGTCCTCTCGCAGCAACATCAAATTGCGGAGTTGTGACAAGAGCAATCAACTCACAAGGGAAAGAAACCAATTACTATGGAATCATTAACAAAATTCTAGAATTTACTTTCGCTGGCAATAAAGAACTTCGAGTGGTGTTCTTTGATTGTGATTGGTTTGATAACAATCATGGAACTCGATAAAATCAATTTGGCATGGTGGAAGTGAATCACAACGAACGCTTACGAGGTTTAGATACATGCGTTCTTGCACATCAAGTGGAACAAGTGTATTATCTACCTTATCCATGTAAGAAGCTTAGCACTTGGTGGGTGGTATATAAAGTGAATCCTCGTGAGCGCTTGTATACTCCTGGAGATGATGGTTATCATGATAGTGGAGACACTGAAGAAGTTTACCAAGACGAAGAGTTGCCAAACTCTTTTATCGTCGAGCCTGGTGCAGGACTCGATAACTTAGTAAGAGACGTTGCAGATGTAGAGACATCTATAATGCGAAAGCGGAAACGTAAATAGCTCAAGACGACAGATCGCGATGTTGATGATCGTGATGTTGATGAATTTTGAAACTGATTATGAGTAATGTTCTTTTAAATGAAAGTGACATTAATTATCGCTTACATTACTTTTGAAACTGATTATGAGTAATGTTTTTTTAAACTGATTAGGATGTCGTCATGCAAGGGCTCAAAGGGTTCGAAGGTGAAGAAGGCGCCGAGTGTGAGGGGTTTCCTCCCCTCGCAGGAGAGAGATGACTACTTCTACGGTTCCACTTACAGCGGGAGTAAACGCACTCAGCTGTTAAGTGCGTGTCCAGAGTTGCGGGATAGGGTTGTCAGTTTGCAGCGTACAGAGGTAAATTTTTCTACAATGCAAAAAATTATTAAAATCACTTTTTCAATTTAACTTACTTACTTTACCATTGTAGTCTGATTCGTACTATGAGTTCGAGGCCAGAGCGGCACCTCAGGAGACGGGTACGCAGCGCAGCGTGCCCTCGGGGAGCGAGCCCTCTGGTAGCCAGCCCTCTGGCAGCCACCCCCAAGGTAGTCTGCACGGTGAGCCCGAGGGCACCCAGCCTAAGGACACGTCCAGTGACCAGCCTTCTGGGTCACCAGACGTGGTGCCGCAGTGGAGGAGACGTACGAGGAGGAGTAACTTTGTTGGTCCTCCACCTATTCCTAGAGAGCCCGCAATTATTCGTCCGGTTGGAGACAGGTAACACATTAATAAATTATTCATTTCTATTTGTTCTCAAAGACTATGATCTTACTTAATGACTTAACAAACGTCTTTTTAGTTCTTGGGAGGACCTCTCGTACGACGGGCAGAAACACCACAGGACGATGAACGGTTGCATTGGGAACTTAGTGCGTCTGGACTACCCCGGTGCGATCGATGGACGTGCAGCTACGTCGTGGGACGACTACGCGAGCGTTCCTCACCCAGAGAACGACAACCTACAGGGAGTCGTGTGGGAAGATTTTTGGGTAAGTAACTTTCATAAATATTTGAAGTTTCAATTCTTTATGTTCCTTCAAATATTAATGTGCGTATATGTCGAACTGTGTTGGCTTCCTACAGCTCAGGTACCGCATTGAGGACCCGGCTGAGCAGATGGATCACGCCCGCTCCATGTTCGAAGTGAACGCTCGGAAGCTTGTTATGCAAATGCTTTCGAACGCTCGGAGTCAAGTAGTTAACGACTACTTAAAGCTCCACGACCACGAGGTTGGGTCATTCAGAGACGCCTCCGACACGTACTTGACGGAGGAGCAATACGCAGAGGTAACTTGCGTAATCTTTAAATTGTTCATATTAATTTTGCTAAGTAACATCTAATGAACTTCGGATGTGTGCAGGTTAGTGTCCCTTGGTTACAGGGACGAATTGAAGATTATCGAGCCCTTTGCAGGTATTGGGCTAGCGATGAGTTCATCGCTAAGTCCAAGAAGGCTCGAGATGCCAGAGGGAGCTCAGGGAAGCACGTTATGGGCGTCCAAGGTTTTGTGCGAATGGCTAAATGGATGGTAAGTTTCTTGGTAGATTTTAATTATATTCATAATGTAGTATTGTTCGTACTAACATATGTTCACAGGAAAAGGAGACCGGCGTGCGACCGAGTGCTACTGCGGTCTATAGGAGAGGTCACGCTGACCCTTCTCAGCCGGAGCAGTGTAGTCAGTACGCAGCGGAGCGCCTGGTAAGTTTCATGACCTCTGAAATTATTTGACACTATATATGTTGTTGAACTTACACAATTTCATTATTTTTCAGACTAGGTGTGGGCAAGAGACTGTGAGGATACACGGCGAATGGTTCGATTGGGAAAACTCCCCCAACATCGACCCTCAAGCCACGTATGCAAGCGGAGGTGGAAAAGAACACGGAAGATGAATTCATTTACTTTCATTGTTTTCAATTCAAAATTATTTAATTTTACCTTGAACTGATTCATTTTTTTAGCCTTGCCATATTCTCTGGAGTCGTCAACTCTAGGGAGGCACGACCTGCGAGAGGCAGCTCCTCACAGTCTTCGGCTGTTGGCGCAGGCTCGTCCAGCCGCCGTGTCACCGAGAGAGATCTCGAAGTCATGGCGCTTCGGGAGAGCTTGGCTCGGCAGGAGGAGGCCTTAGCGACAGAACGAGAGAACAACAGGGCCTCCATGGCGTACCATGCGTCCTATCTGGCACAGATGCAAGCGGCAATGGAAGTAAGAAATATACAATTATACTTTAATTATATTCCATTTGAATTGGTTTTGTAAATTGTAATATTTGAAATGACAGGCGCTAGCTCGACAGCAAGGGCAGCAAATATAGATACCGTTGTGGCAGCCACCTCCATTCGTACTGGAGCCGTCGCCACCACAGGAGAAGTTTCCTGGAGTACATGTATAAAAAGAAAGTTACATTAAGTGGAAGCCCTAACCGCTAAGAATCCTAATGAACCTAGAAAAAGAATTGTAAACTTGTACATATGTCACTGTGTTTCGCAAGGATCAGGGACGGAGGCTTAGACTCCATCGCCACAGCTAAGGGCGCCAGGTTCGCCGCGGCAGGATGACTGCTTCGCTCCCGGTTGTAGTGGAGGGGATAGTAATCATTAAATTTGTGATTTTGTTTTTGATTGTGTGGATGTCAGACTTCGTGATTGTCGATGTGTACTATTGCACTTTGTTGTGATTTTATATATCAAACTATTTTGTTGTTGTCTATTGATTTGGTTGTGTAGCTGGCCATCGAGCCAGGTTAGCCATTTTCTGATTTTTTTAAAAAAATGGAAAAGCTTGCATACGACGACCTGTATAGTTTATATACAACGGTCGCCATACAGGGTCGTCGTAAATAAGCCTAAATTATATACGACGGCTGGGCCAGGCTGTCGTATATAAACTCTTATATACGACAGACAGGGCCCAGCGGCTGTCGTATATAAGCTCTTATATATGACAGCCAGGGCCCAGCGGCTGTCGTATATAAGCTCTTATATACGACAGCCAGGGCCGATGCGCTGTCGTATATAAGAGCTTATATACGACAGCCTTGACCCAGCCGTCGTATATAAAGGCCCCGGCCCACTGGGCCAAGTATACGAAACGGGCCGTTGTATATAAGTGGCCGTCGTATATATATACTGTTATATACGACAGTGCCGTCGTATATAACTATATATACGACAAAATATATACGACGGCCACGAACCGTCGTATATAAACAACTGCCGTCGTATATAGTTTATATACGACGGCTTCTGCTTTATATACAACGATTTTAGCCGTCGTATGCTGACGAGAATTCTGTAGTGTGCATACATAATTGATGGGATTAGGGACTCATCTTCATTGGTAGGATCTGTTGTCGCCACCTCTGCGCACACCGCACTGCACGTTTCTGTAATAACCCGATCAAACAAACAGAGTGAAACAGAGAGTTTCAGAACCTCAGACGAGAAAACAGCAAGAACATCAAATATTCAGATAACAAACAACGCCAAATGCCACTATAACTTTCTCTCTTCTCTTAGTGCACTGTTCGATTAGTGGATACAGATATTATCAGTGAAGTTTTGATGATGAGAAATGAGGAAGAAAGGGGTAGAAGAACAATTAGCAGACAGAAGGAGGTTCGGGATACAGACTTGTAACAACTTGATTCTTCCTGACTCTTCTTCGGCATTTAAATAGAGGCTTCTCTCGTTCTTGTCTCCTGGGGCGCCATCTATTCGAATGAATTTCCACCAGTTAGGCATTCATCTGACTTCCCAGCCTGTGAGTCATCTTTAGTGCCTGCCATGTACTTCAGCACGTCCGGCTCGGTGTTCTTCAGGGTTGTAACACTGCCTCCTCCTTGTCTCGATGCTGCAGCTGAAGGAAAGCGTGACTTCAGCAAATAATAATCCTCCCAAATGGTGATGTCTTCTAGTAGACCCGACCAGGATACAATGATTTGAACTGTTGTAGAGTTCACTTTTCTCACCAGTCGTCGTTCCCAAATTTTCTGTGGTTCAGATGAATTGACATCCAAGGCGAGCGTACCTGGCAAATCACTGAACACAGTGAAATTTTGGGTGGAAGGCTTCAATTGTAAGACATGGAAGGTTGGGTGAATTTGGATTGAACTAGTAAGCTCCAACTTATATGCCACAAAACCAACACTATTACAAAAACCACTATTATAAATGCCTCGTTTTTCAGACCCAGACGGTCCGTAAAAAATGCGTCTTTGATGTCGAATAAACTAATAGTCGTCTGTGATGAAAGAACATCACAGACGGCTCGCAAAGCCAAACCGCCCGTGTAAACATATCAATTTTCACAGATGAACCATGGAGTAAGAGCCACCTGCAATATTGACCATTAATACAGACGGCTGAAGCGACCGGGTGTACGTGATCCTTGCGGTTACCGAGGGGAACACACCTTTGAATTTAATTCAAAGCCACCAAACGATACATGCGGACCGTGGAGTAGGAGGCGTCTGTAATATTGACCATTAATACAGGCGGCTGAAGCAATCGGACGTGCGTGACCTTTGCGATTACCGAGGGGAACACACCCTTGACTTCAATTGGAAAGCCACCAAACGATACATGCGGACCGTGGAGTAGGAGACGCCTATAATATTGGCCACTAATACAGGCGGCTGAAGCGATCGAGTGTGCACGCCTTTTCAGTTACCGAGGGGAACACGCGCAGTAATGCATCCTTTAAATACACAACCGCGTGATCGTCTTCTCCGCACAACCACAGCACTACTCTTTCTCTTCTTTCTCCGCCACACCGAATCGACCTCCACACAAAATGGCAGACAACCAAACGCCGCTGCCAAACCCGCCGAGGGAACCAGCGGCTAAGCGGCCGTGATCCTCCCCCTCCCCCTTGAGCTCCAGGAAAATGGAGGATGCGCGTTGTGACATGGCGCGAGATGTATTTAACAGTACATCTCACTCCATGAAGCGCCTGGGCGACGGTACCCTTCCAGAACATACTGGAATGGACATCGTGGCCCACTACTTGTTCGGGCTCACGCATGTGGCCGATCGTCGTGACACTCTGTGGGAGACGATGGCTCAGGAGCTCGGGGCCCACTGTCGGAGTGTGAGTTGTGACACTCCTCCCGGCCTGCTCGGAAGCAGCCCGAGAGGTTCTTTTTTTTTCTCCGGAGGGGGCTTGACGCCCTACGTGACCTGGGCTCGAGAGAGCGGATGGAGACAAAGATTTATGTGGTTTGGGCCGCCGGAGCATAATACCCTACGTCCACAAAGGTGCTTGTTCTATTGCTTGAGCGTGTGCGCTTGTGCGTTGTGTGATCTGGGATGCGAAATCAGGAACCCTATGCAGGGTGGTCACCCGGGTCTTTTTATAGCATAAGGCCGGTGTGGTTACAATAGGGCCTGAGGCCTGACAGGTGGCCCTAGAGCCAAGTGAAACCTATATACAATCTAGGGCTTCGTCCTTTAAGCAGAGTGGCCGGTGGGAGAGTTAAGTCCCGCCGTCCGACACGCTGAGCGCCCTCTAACCGCGTGACAGGTGATGATGAAGACGCCGTCTTGTCACCGCATCTTGTCACCCTGCTTGGGCTGCTTCGTGCCGTTGGGCAGCATTGTACTGCTGTCACGTCTTGCCATCCCGTCCTGTCACCGTAATGGCGAACGAGCAAGGGATGGAGGCATGTGAAGTGCGCCATGCTTCTGGGGAAGGCGCGAGTGTTGAATGCGAAGCCTGACAGCGCACTTTCTTCTTGACTTTGTCGACCCACGGCCCACGACGGATCGTGGGGCACGTGGAGGCTTTAGAGCTCTTATCGATGGGCTTGGTCTCAGGGGACACGTGGCAGCTTCGGACCTCACCTCAGCTAGGAGGCTCGGGTCGAAGCCCAGGGCACGTGTCTGTACCGGAGCTGTCCTTAGTGGGGAGGCGGCTCGGAGCTAGGGAACATGTGTCGGCCCTAGACCTCACCTCAGCGGGGAGGCTCGGGCCGGAGCCCAGGGGACATGTGTCAACCCCGGACTTCACCTCAGCGGGGAGGCTCGGGCCACAGCCCAGGGCACGCGTTAGCTCTGGTGCTCATGCGCACGTGTCAGCCCTAGGACTTACATATGGCCTAGGGCACATGGCTTACAATGGGGCCCCCCTTGTGGGGACCACCTCGTGGTTCACCCACTCTGTGATCGCAGAGGGTGGTGCCGTGCGATACGGCACCCAACAACACACAAGAGAAGAATATGAACAACATACAAACTTTTATTTTACATAAAAACAACGGAAGTCTTTTAGAAACTTACTATACAACGGAAGTATTATACATACTACACTCTCCTATGAACTAAGCAAAAAGTGTAGCCGTCCAGCCCGGGGAAGCTACACACTAGCAGCACTCAAACGAAGGTCACGACAGCGTGCAGGGCCCCAGCTCGGCCGTGTACCTTGACGGGGGCATCGCCTCGTCCTCGGACCCTTCCTCATAACTCTCACCTGCACACAGCTCAAATATTGCAACCGTGAGCACGATGGCTCAACAAGACTTAACGGACAACCCTAGTCATGGAACTTTACATGTAGGGATGTGTAATATAGGAAAAAAGACTTTGCAATTAAGACACGCCTACATGTTAATCCTTATTTTCAGTTTTATAGCAACAGTTTAATCTGCCTTAGGTAGCCCCCATATCGGAAGTCTACAATCAAACAAGAAAGACTTTCCTCCGATGTGGTGATGCCCAAAGTGGAAGATAAACTTATTTTGTTCTACATCTACAACATACATGGTAACAAGACAATATTAATTCAATACAACACATTCATCTGGCTTATTTCACTTCTTACTACGTCACAGAACAGTGAACAAGCGATACTCAAATAACAGCGAGGGACGGTGATTGCAATCAGGAGACACCCGGACAACACGTCACATGCACCCACTTTCAGAAGTGTGGTGCCACACACCTTTCTACTCTATTGTATGCAACAACCTTTCAAAGAAACCCAAATGCCGAGCCGGTCCATCCGTAATGGGCAAGAGGTCCCCGCGTTGAGCGTGTCAGTGCCCACCGGCAGATTTACACCTTGCTACCCTCAACCCCCTCCTATAAAACGGTTGGGTAAGCGTCGGCACCCAGGTTAACCAATTGCATCGGTTTCCTGCTTATGTCAGTATGCCATTCGGTACTGTTCGATACTTGTCCATCAGGCCCGCACACGACTCGGTCCTCAATCGACACCAACGTGGCTACGCACGTGAGACCTCCACTCACTGCATCCTATCACCCCTGCTGGGTCTCAGTTTCACATTCTTAAGCCATTCTCTACTCTTTTCCAAACCGTGTGATAAAACCTTACCTCGCGAGTAGATTACAACTACTCGACTTCTATCGAGATCCTAAGCACATTAGCATGGCCTTCTCTACTCGTCGAGAAAGTAAGCTACCCAGCCCTTCATAGGATTTAAAGTCATGCAAGTGGGGTTTCAAACACCTTAACTCTAATGCGAACATTTCAACCTAGACATAAGTGATACAAATGAAAAACTTTGTAAAAGGTAATTAAATGCAAGCCGGGGCTTGCGTGGTTGCCAGTGAAAAGGAAAGTTAGCTTCTGTGGGGGGACCTCCAACAGCTCCGGCGTGTCCTCAACTTCGGTCACTATATGAAATGTAGCAAAATATATGTATAAGTGCTAGTGTTATATAAGAGATGAACTCCTAATACTAGCTACTGCTGTTTAGGTTCCTTAATTTTACTTGGGATTTTTCCAGTGGATACTAGACTCTCTAAGGATGATCTAAGCAAAATTTGGAGAAACCTTATGGTCTCCAAAATTCCTACAAGTCCAAGACTTCTATGAATTTTTGAGCCCAGATATGAAGCTTTGACATGACTAACAATGGAAGATCTAATTAGAGCAAGTCTCTATGGTTCTAACAAAAATTTTTTCACCATTTTTTGAGCTACTTACAGGGAGATATGTGTATTTCAAATTTGGGTAAAAGTCTGAAAATGGCCTCTGTTTATTTTCCTATTTTTCAGAGACATAAAGGATTGACACCACTTTTGGCCAAGCAAATGAGGTCCAATGCCTCTGAAATTTTTACTGGAGTTCAAGGACTTTTGGAAGAAGGTCCTGCCCAAATTTGGGAATTTTCCAATAAACAAATCTCCTGTAAAAATTCCTACTAGATTTTTTAAATGAATTAATGAGCCAAATCCAGGGATTTTCATAAACATTGGGCTGCACCCCTCGATAGAACTTTTCGAGAGGAACCCAAAAAAAATTATTTCACCATTTTTGGACATTCCTACACAAACTTATGGCTCCCCAAAGTTTGAACTGAATTGGGAGAATCTGGAAATGTTTAAAACCTGCCCATGAGCCCCACCCCTCATCACCTTCTTCAACCTCGCGCCAAACAGGGGACGCCCTCCAGCGAGGGTCGCCAGAACGGCCTTCCCGGCCGCCTCTCGAGACAATTCTCGCCGCCCCCCATTTTCCATGCCGCTGAACACGATGGTGGTGTCGCCGGCGGCCGAAACTCACCGGAAATACGCGCGCACCGGCCACAGCGTTTGCTAGGGCTCCGGCGAGGTCAGAATGCTTCACTACTCCACCAAACGATCGGCTCTCGGGCTCTAGAGCACCATGGTTTCATGGAGAAGCTAGAATGGGCTGCCTAACTTGATGAAACGGCCGGCAAACTAGGGTTCAACGGTGAGCTGAGGTGGTTTCCAATGGCTGCCCGAAAATCGGCTAGAACATGGCAAATTCTGGATGGTTTTCCTCGGTTTTTCATCTAGGATGGGCGCTAGGGAGTGTAGAAGCTATGTGCAAGTCAGCTCGAGTGTTGTTTGATTGTGTAAACCGAATTTGGGTTTAAACCGAGCTCGACTCTTCTACACTAGGGTTCGGGAAAGAGTGAAATTTGAGCTACATGGTGGATCATTTGTCAAACGGCTTGCAGCTACACCATCTAGGGCTACCCACGCACCTTTCTTGTGTAGGAAGTTGGAGGAGAGGGTGGCCGGATTGGGCTGTCGAGGTTGAGCCGAAGTGACGTTCCGCCGGTTCACCTCGGGAGCTCGCCGCAAACTCCAATTTGCAGTCCACAGCAGCAAGGAATGGCCGAGTTGATGTGGTAGATCACGGTAGCTCGTTGTGGCGCCTCTTTTCGGTGTTGGCACCTCGAGTAACCAGTGATCGGGCGCTGTGTTTGCGGTGGAACGCCGAGAGCGTCGGCGGTGGGTTCTTCGCACGCGCGGGAGCAAAGCAGCGAGACGTACGAGCTGAGAGAGAAGAATTTTGATGTTGCTTCGTGTGGGAGAGATAAGGGCGGCCACTGGTTGGAGAAATGCTTATGCAGCCAGCTCGCCGACCACAGCGCAGCTCGGTGGCACGCGCTAAGAGACCGAGGCAAAGAAACGAGTCGGTTGTGACGAGTGTGTGGCTGACAGATGGGTCCCACCCCCTCATTTAATCAAATTTTTCCCACAGCTACTCACAATTAAAAGCTTTGCTTCACCTCAAAGTAATGGTTTGAAATCTTTGAATTCAAATGATTTCAATTCTAGTGTGGAATTTGAACTGATTTTTGGCTATTTGAATTTGAATTGGAATTTGAATTCTCCCTTTGCATTGTTCCAAAAAAATTGAAAACCAACTCAAATATTTCTGAATTTTGACATGGCTGCTAATACAAATGTGGAGAACACATTTGTGGAACCAAATTTGCAAATTGAGGAAGTTAGAATTTGAAACTGAAATTCAAATTCAGATTCGAGGGCTTCCTCTTTTAATCGCAAACAAATATTAGAACCCTTCCAAATGAGCTGAAATTTGGGAGGTTGAAAATTTGACATATGAAGATCCTAGTAATGAATTCTGATCTCCATGTTTGGAAGTTTTTGGGAAGTTTGAATCCTCACTTTGAACTCACACCGTTATAATTCAAAGTTTTAATTCCCTCATTTTTCCTAAGTGGAAACGTGCTGAATTTCTTTCTACCACTTTTGGGGATTTTACATCCCTCCCCCGGTAAAAAGAATGTCGTCCCGAGCTTCCAAAAGATAATCAAAGTGGGGAAGCTTTACCGGGTATACGATGATAGCAAGTCCGGATAATTTGCTTGTAGATAGTCCTCGCTTTCCCATGTCACCTCATCAGCGGAATGGTTACTCCACAAGACCTTGTAAAACCATAAGGTCCGGTTTCTTGTGGCGCGAGTCTTTTTATTGATAATCCGGATTGGATACTCTGCGTGTGTGAGGTCCGGTGGAAGAACTTCTATGTATTCGGTGCGGATTTCAGCTGAGGGTTTGAGGCATTTCCTCAGCTGAGAGATATGGAATACGTTGTGAATTCCCGTGAGTGACGCCAGTAACTCCAGGCGATAGGCCACGGGTCCGCATTTTTCAATGACGGCGAACGGACCAATGAATCACGGCGCAAGATTGCCTTTAACTCCGAAACGATGAACTCCCTTCATCGGAGACACATGGTCATAGACATGGTCCTGATGTCGAAGTGGAGAGGACGGCGTCTTTTATCCGCATAACTCTTCTAATGAGATTGAGCAGCCTTGAGATTGGTTTGTATTACTCGCAGTCGTTCTTCAGCCTCATTCACAAGTTTAATATCGTATATCACTCATTCGCCGGACTCACACCAGTTAAGTGGTGTGCGACATTTCCGGCCGTAGAGAGCTTCATACGGCACGATCTTTATGCTAGCTTGATAGCCATTGTTATATGAAAACTCCGCCAACGGCAAATGATCGTCCCAGTTTTTACCGTGGTTGATAGCACAAGCGTGTAGCATGTCTTCAAGCACTTGATTCACCCGTTCAGTTTGACCATCCGTCTACGTGTGATTCGTGGAGCTTCGGATCAGTTTGGTCCCCAATGACGCGTGCAGCTGTTCCCAAAACCGAGCGATGAACAGCACACCGTGATCTGAAATAATTATGTGGGGAACACCGTGCAAGCACAAGATCCTTGCAATATACAGCTCCGCATATTTGTTGGCCACGTTACCCCTATGTACGGGAATAAAATGAGCCGACTTGGTTAGTCGATCGACTATCACCCAAATCGAATCATGCTTGTGAGATGTGAGAGGTAACCCTACTATGAAGTCCATGCTGATATCCTCCCACTTCCACGCCGGAATGTTCAAGGGTTGCAGCTGTCCGTCTTTACGCATATGGTCGGCTTTCACCCGCCGACACGTATCGAATTCGGATACGTACTTTGCGATTTCTCTTTTCATCCGCGTCCACCAAAACCTGGTTTTCATATCCTGGTACATTTTGTTGCTGCCCGGATGAATAGAATACTTGGACAAGTGAGCTCCATCCAAGATTTTCTTCCGAAGCTTCATGTCACGGGGTACCACTATACGGTCTGTAAACCATAGAGTACCGTGTTCATTCCTTCGGAAGCATTTCATTTCGCCATTCTTCATTCTTCTCCGAATGTGCGACATTCCGATGTCTTCCTTCTGTGCTTCCATAATCTCCTCTCATATGGTACGGACGAGAGCCAGATTATATAATGCCCCCATATGGAACCAAGTATAGACTCGGCTCCTCCTCTTCAAGTGGGTTGATGGACAAATGGTTGACGTGAGATTTGCGGCTTAAGGCATCGACAACCACGTTCGCCTTACCGGGATGGTAGTGAATCTCGATCTCATAGTCTTTGATCATCTCTAACCATCTCCGTTGCCGCATATTCAACTCCTTTTGAGTGAATATATATTTCAGACTCTTGTGGATGGTGTACAGGTGCACTAAGTTCCCAAGTAAATAGTGCCTCCACATTTTCAATGCCAACACCACAGCAGCGAGCTCAAGATCATGAGTCGGATAGTGCTGCTCGTGGTTATGAAGTTGACGCGAGCCATTGGCGACCACTCTTCCTCCTTGCATCAATACACAGCCAAGCCCGATGCCGGACGCATCACAATATACGTCAAAGGGCTTGGTCATATGAGGTTGAGCTAACACCGGGGCTGTTGTAAGATGCTTCACCAATGCTTGGAAAACTCCTTCACAAGCTGAGCTCCAAACATATTTGATCCCCTTCTTCAACAATTCCGTCATCGGTTTAGCATGCTTGGAGAAGTTCGGTATGAATCTTCGACAATATCCCACTGACCCGAGAAAGCTCCTGACTTCATGGACAGATGTGGGGGACTTCTATTCCAGCACTTGTTCGATTTTGCTTGGATCAACTACAATTCCTTCCGCAGGAATAATATGACCAAGAAATTGCACTTGACTGATCCAAAACTCGCACTTGCTGAACTTGGCATAAAGCTTATGGTCTCGCAATCGTTGGAGCATGATATGCAAGTGTTTGGCGTGTTCTTCTTCAGATTTGGAATAAACCAAGATGTCAATAAACATCACCACGAACTTGTCCAACTCTAGCATGAACATTGAGTTCATTAGGTACATGAAATGTGCCAGGGCGTTGGGGAGACCAAAAGACATGACGAGATATTCATACAATCCGTATCTCGTCGATAAGGCCATCTTCGGGATATCCTCTGCTCGGATCTTGATTTGGTGATATCCGGAGCGAAGATCCATCTTTGAAAATACACTCGCACCCACAAGTTCATCAAAGCGAATATCGATGCGGGGCAGTGGATATTTATTCTTGATGGTGACGGTGTTGAGAGGTCAGTAATCCACACACAACCTCAAGGTTACATCCCCATGGTGAGGAACTCGGTCAAATGAAACCCTTCTTCATTAAATCATTGAGCTGCTCCTTCAATTCAGCTAGCTCATTCTGAGCCATCTTGTACGGTCTCCGTGATATCGGTGTCGTCCTAGGTACAATTTCAATCTTGAACTCGACATCCCTTTCGGGTGGCATGCCCGGGAGATCATCCGGAAATACGTCCGGGTATTCACAGACCACACGAATATCCTCAAGCTTTGTGGCCTCCATGTTATATGTGGCTGGAACTTATTGAACCGAACGGTCAAGAATGAGAACATGTGGTTCATGAAGTGGAGAGTTTAAACGAACCACACGTGGAATGATGTCAAGAATAGCACCATGGCGATGTAACCATGACATTACTAAGATGACATCAAGTTTTTGACTCTCTAACATAATTAGAGAAGTCGGATATAGATTCCCATCCAATTGTAATGGCGCTCTATAGACCATCCTATCAGCTGTTATTTTTCCACTGGAGAGCATATTAAATATGAACTATTTGTGGGAATGATAGGCAATTGATATTTAATAACATAAGATTGACTTATGAAATTATGGGTGGCACCGGAGTCAAAAAGTATGACTACGGGATGATCTAAATAAGAAAACGTACCCGTGAGGACGGGTTCGCCTTCCGGCACGTCTTCGATGGCTATGTGGTGGACGTTGCCGGGTTTTTGTACTGGTTTCTTGGGCTGGTTGCGGGGCTTATTAGCAACCTGATACATTGTGGTGCACCCCTGCCCTGTCGCTGCCCGGGCAGTCCTTGGCAATATGCCCGACACGGCCACACGTGAAGCACGTGTAAGGTGTCAGGGTCCCTCCGAATTGAGGATGGAATCCCGGTGCACGTGGTTGAAACTGAGGCACACACGGGACCATCCTTTGCTGCTGCTGTTGCTGTGGTGGATACGACGGTCGGAAACTTGGAGCATCAAATTGTCAACCATGAAACTGAGGCAGTCACGCCGGTTGCTGCCATCTTTGACCGGATGGTAAGCGATACACCACGCGGTATTTTTGTGGTGCCCCACCACTGCGGCTCACCAGCATGCTGCATTTCCTCTTATCAGAACCGTGTTCGCGCTGAGCATTTTTTTTGCAAAATCACGGCATTAACAAGGTCGTTGAATGTGCCGCGGTTGCTTTGGGCGAGATGGACCTTCATTTTTGAATTTCTGCCCCGGAAGAACGTGTTTCGCTTTTGTTCCTCCGTTCCCACAAATCCAGGCTCATACTGTGCCAGCTGGTTGAATGATCTGGAGTACTCATGAGCACTCCTCTCGCCTTGTTTCAGCTCCAGAAAACTCCTGGAGCTTCCTCTCCAAAACCCCGGGAGGTATATGATAGGCGCGGAATGCCTCCCGGAACTCTGCCATGTGACGGCATGGCCAGCCAGTAATGAATCGATGTAGTTCGCCCACCATGTACCGGCTTCCCGTTGAAGCTGTTGCGCTGCGTACAGCGCCTTCTGGTGTTTGGTGCACAGAAGTAACCCGAACTTCGCCTCAAGAGCGCGGATGAAGCTTTCCGCCTCCAAAGGCTCTTCGCCCTCTGTAAAGACCGGTGGATGGGTCGCCAGGAAGTCTGAATATGAACTTTGTTGGGGCTAGCCTTGCCCATTGTCTTGGCATCCTCCTGGATGGGACGCATTCTGCTGCATCAGCATCTGCAGCAACTCGGTTGGCTCGTCGCGTGAGCCGAGTACTGCGGCGAGAACCTCCGCAAGATTTCTTGGAAGTTCTGGCGGTGGAGGAGGTGGTTGCTGCTGCGTCGTGGTTTGCTCCGGAGGTGGAGACTCATCACCACGAACCTGACTTGGACCTCCCTCCTCTTGCGTAGACCGTGTACGCACCATTCTGCATTCACACCATTCAAACGATCAGCACATGTTTGATTACTTCATCCAGTCTATACAATAGTAGTGCGAGAATGGAACAAACAATACGTATAACATTCACACATATGGATAAAGTATACACTTTATACATCATATACATCTCTGGACCATGTCACCATAATTGAGTTCCAACGTAATGGACTTTATGGATTAAAAGTTCATTTCGACCATCGTGGGTCGCCACGGGATGTTAAGTGCGTTAGCATGCGTAATTCCTCGCTATTGTACTGGACCCAAACACGTCCTCGCTCGAAGTGATATGTTGAATTCATAAACTTTTTGACTCCAACTTGCTATTTTACAACAGCCTCTAGATATCGAATTGTGAAACTAAATGTTTTGGTTGGAAAAACTTAAACATGGTGTTCTATGTCCAGCTTCTGGTCCAGCAGACCAGTTGGAAGAATTTAACTGTTTTGGCAACCTTGGATACCAAACCTGAACTGGAGTTCCATCACAAAGTTGTAGTAGACTAAATAAGGAACCCAGATTGTATTTATTTGTCTCCATAGCCTTTCTAGTTTAGGAGTTATGATTTTTACAAGTTGACAGAATTTTCTCAGGAATTTTGACAGCACCTCCTTTGCATGTGGCTGTTTTGTTCACAAAATTCCAACTATTTCTGCCATCAATCTAGGAAAACCCTGAACTACAAAGTTGTAGCACATTTCGTACACTTTCCAGCGGTATATTACTTTACTCTTAGAACGTTTCCTACAAGAAGTTGTGGTCGATATACAGAAAATTCCAGAGAGCATTTTTGGACTGCCCTGTTTCTGGACAGTGCATACTCATCTGAGATTTTCATCCACCTGGAGGGAGATTTTGTTCTGGAGCTCTACAGAAAAGTTGTAGAGGACATCAAAAACTTTCCAGAGTAGTATCACACACCCCCATTGGTTCAACCAATCCTATGTTATGCCCTGTTTCATTTCAGAAAAATTTCTGCCGAAAACAGGGGAGGTTGTTCCTAAGTCTTTGAAATTGAATCTATAGTCCCAATTGACTCTTAGTTCAATATGAAAGTTCAGTAACCCCTAAATGGAATCCTAAACTTCAGTTTGAATCTTTTCTTTGAAAATATCCTTTTTATGCAACTAATATCTTATCTTGGCACTACGTTTCCTCACCAAAGAAAAATCCTAAGCCGGTATTCCGGCATGTACGTGTCGAATGGTGGAACTAAAGGCGTCACTCACAAACAATTTCTACACGTCATGTGCTAACATAGTTAATGTACCTGCAGAAAACCATACAATAATGGTGCACACAAGGGTTTTGACATTTCAGGCAGTTCCATATCATAGTAAAAACATACGGTCCGTATCATTGCCATACGGATCGTCCTTGAGTCAAGCCACATCTCAAGGTACATGGTCATGTTTTCACACCACACGACGGGGAACCCGAGTAGAGCGCGAACGGGTCGTCACGGTTTGAGAATTGAACCACCTAACGGATACCACCTACTGCATCATGATCGTTGAGGCATGCCGATGGCGAGCGCTGCGTATGGCCCTTTTAACATTGAACGTCCAAGAGTTGAATACTATCGTGTTTCTTAACACACGATGGGATATTGTCACTTTTTCCTAAAGCATGCTGGAGATTAGCGTTTTCATATGCTCTCAGAACCATGGAAGGTTCAGAGACTCATATTAACTACCGTGCCAAGCCACGGTAAACCATTCCATACCATTGCTCGTATGGCGAGCTTACCGCAATTGATCCACCTGCAGTGGCATACCTTAACTCTTACCTGCCGTTGGAGTGTCGTTACAGAATGTATAACAAGTATGTTAGCATTTCCACCTTAGTAACTACTACTGTCATAGACCTTATGTGGGCATAGTGACTAATCCTCACTCGAACACACTTCTAAATTTTCAAAATAGGCTCTTTTCGAGCGTGCTATTACCAATGTGTCTTTGATACCAAAACTGTGGGGACCACCCCATGGTTCACCCACTCCAGGATCGCAGAGGGTGGTGCCGTGCAATGCGGCAACCAACATCACACAAAAAAAAAGAATATGAACAACATAGAAACTTTTATTTTACATAAAAACAGCGGAAGTCTTTTACAAACTTACTATACAGAGGAAGTATTATACATACTACACTCCTAATAACTAAGAAAAAAGTGTAGCCATCCAGCCCGGGGACGCTGCAGAATAGAAGCACTCAAACGAAGATCACGGCGGCGTGCAGGGCTCCAGCTCGGCCGTGTACCCCAACGGGGGCATCGCCTCGTTCTCGGACCCTTCCTCATAACTCTCACCTGCACACAGCTCAAATATTGCAACCGTGAGCACGATGGCTCAGCAAGGCTTAACCATCAACCCTAGTCATGGAACTCTACATGCAGGGATGTGTAATATAGGAAAAGGACTTTGCAATAAAGACACGCCTACATGTTAATCCTTACTTTCAGTTTTATAGAAACAGTTTAATGTGCCTAAGGCAGCCCTCACATCGGAAATCTACAATCAAACAAGAAACACTTTCTTCGATGTGGTGATGCCCAAAGTGGAAGATAAACTTAATTTGCTCTACATCTACAACATACATGGTAACAAGACAATATTAATTCAATACAGCACATTCATTTGGCTTATTTCACTTCTTACTACGTCACAGAACAGTGAACAAGCTGTACTCAAATAACTGCGAGGGACGGTGATTGCAATCAGGAGACACCCGGACAACATGTCACATACACCCACTTTCAGAAGTGTGGTGCCACACAACTTCCTAGTCTGTTGTATGCAACAACCTTTCAAAGGAAACCCAAATGCCAAACCGGTCCATCCGTAATGGGCAGGAGGTCCCCGCGTGGAGCGTGTCTGTGCCCACCGGCAGATTTACACCTTGCTACCCCCAACCCACTCCTATAAAACGGTTGGGTAAGCATCGGCACCCAAGTTAACCAATTACATAGGTTTCCTACTTATGTCAGTATGCCATCCGGTACTGTTTGATACTTGTCCATCAGGACCGCACACGACTCGGTCCTCAATTGACACCAACAGGGCTACGCACGTGAGACCTCCGCTCACTACATCCTATCCCCCCTGTTGGGTCTCAGTTTCACATTCTTAAGCCATTCTCTACTCTTTTCCATACCGTCTGATAAAACCTTACCTCGCGAGTAGATTCCAACTACTCGACTTCTACCAAGATCCTAAGCATATTATGTACGATCAAAGAGCACGTGAAAAGCTACCAGAGGGTGGGTGAATGGTATATTTAAATCTTTTTAGCAGAAGTAACAAAAACCCCCTCGGCAGAAAATCGATCTGTTAAAGAAACCGTGTATACGACTGATATAAATGTGTTCAACCGTGATAAAAGTGGTATATATTATAGAGAATCAAGTCACAAAGACACGAAAAAAATCACAGAAATCCGTCAAGAAAAACTCAAGTTATGATCGAAAGATCAAACGAGGGTCAATCTGTTCTACTCGAGTAAAAACCAGATCTGCAACACGGCAAAAAAACTCGAGTAGATCATAACCTACAAATCCAATGACCGTGAAATTTTTAAAGATGTAGGTAATCAAGTTTTAAAGACAACCCAAAAGGAATCACGTCAATTGGATCTGTAAAACTCGAGTTATAATCAAAACACTGAAGCACTATCGTGCTGTCCAGAAACTCGACGAGAAAGACTTGACAAAAACAAGTCGGACGAACAAGACACAAAAGCTCCTCTAAATTACGAATTTTATTGATCAAAACTAAGAGGAACAGCCCAATGTCGTCTTCTACTACGAGCTCTGGCCTCCCTTGCTTATATAACCAGCCCGGAGGCCAACCCAATTTAAACTAGGACTCTAATCCTACTCAGTTTCTGAATCGAAACTTTCCATAACTGCTCAAGACTCTTCTATACGCAGATAGAAGCAATCTTAAGACTACCAAACACCTTAGGAACATATCCCATATTCCAAAAACAACTCCAGTTCATGTCCCACATGAAATCCTATCATAACCAACTCAAATCTTTCCATATTTGAGCCATAACCGACTCAGCCGCAGCCTGAGTCCATAATCCAGCCGGTTAGACCTTTCCTACCAATTCTTTACGTACACATCTCTTCATCATGCCTTGGAACCATGTTGTCATATCCATGCACTCCTTGCACACGTGCAAACACCTCCCAACGACGTCCACGATACCTTCATATGCATTGTTCTTGATCAAAACATGCTGCGCGACCTCCCGATCAACTCAAACACAATTCCTCCCGAACTTGGTTGTTGAACCTCATCTTCTCCCTAAGACTAGTTCAATGGATCCCGCCACCAGCCATATCTTGAACTCAAGCAACACCTGCACATGAATAAACAACCAATACTTTCGAGCACAAGTCTATGACTTGACTCAAGTTAGTTCCGAAACCACAATACCTTACGTGAACACCTCACATAAGCATGTTGCAAACCATAGAAAAATGATAACCACCGTAAACAGCCATAACACTTCATATATTTAGTAAAAGAATACTAAGAAAACTTTCCATAGATGTAAAGCAAGTTCGAAACATTTGCTTGGTAAAAACAGAACCATTGCGATTTAACTCCGGACCTTGCCAAAGCTAACCGGACCTTGAGCCGGAGCTTACCAAAGCTAGCAGAACCTAGCACCGGAACTTACCAAAGCTAGTCGGACCTACCACCGGAGCTAACCAAATACATGTCAGAACTAACCATAGCAAGTCGGACCTTACGTCGGATCTTGTCGGAGCTCGGACCTAGAGTTGGACCTTGACAAAAAGAGTGTTTTGGCATAATTCAGAACTTCTATCGTCATAGTCAATGTATTCAGCACACATAGGTCTCACAATCTTCCCCTTGATGAATGCATTGGCAACACCACTTAAAATCCGAACATTGGCTTATTCACATGAAAAGTTTTGAAAACAATCAAATGAGAAAAAAAATTCAAAACAAAAATTTCTCCCCCTATACATATTTCTCCCCATTTGTAAATCAGAAATAAAATGAGAAGAAAAACAAAAATTCTCCCCCTGAGAAGAATCGTGCCAAAACACTTGTGAATCGTGCAATGTGTGATCAATTTCTCCCCCTTTGACAATGTATTCAGCAAGGTTCAAAAGAGAATTTTTAATTGTTATGAGCATATTTATAACATATACATATAAAACAAAGCTCATCCAAGCCATACTATCAAGTAACTTACACTATCACATCAATGAGATACATAAAGTAGTGCAAGCCATGCTAGAGATCAAGTGTAATTTTCAATTTAAGCAAGTCATGATCTCACAAACTTAACTATGTCAAGACCTGAAAGCATGACAATTGTTGCTGCATTTTAATTATTTTTTAAAGCAAAAATTTAGATCATATGACATTTGCAAGAGATTATATACCGCATCAGCCTTATTCTAACCAACCAAGCCAAGCCTATGGCATTTGACGATCAGAAGCTTAAGGACATGGTTTTAGTCATACAAAACTTCTTCCAAGTTCATATCTAAGTGCAATGATAAGCCATCTCAAAAGAAGAAGTGCCATGCATGCATATTCTCTTGATCTTTTTCTCAAATTTTCATTTGAACATAAAAGCTCAACATGTGAATAGTTGATTGATTGTTTTTTCATTATTAAAATCACTTGTGAGCATGCAACAAGTTTAAAACAGCAAGAAAGTTCAATCATGACCAGATTTAGTATAAATAATTATTCCAGTTACTAGTCATGGCAAAAACTACAAAATGTATAACATGAGTAATGTAGTAAGAACTTTCAGCATATAGAAGGAATCATAAAGTCATATATGTATGAAATACTATGCTCATATTATTTTAAATTCAGATTCACACATAGACTTCCCAAGTTTCAAAACTCCCCCTTAATTTAAGCCATGAGGATGCATAACTCCTATTTCACTACGAATGAAACAAAAAGAGTGAAATCCAAAGGTTTTGTAAAAATGTCAGCCAATTGTTGTTCGGTATCTACATGGTGAAACACAATGTTTCCTTTTTCAACATTATCACGGAGAAAGTGATACCTAATGTCAATGTGTTTTGTTCTCGAATGTTTCACGGGGTTTTTAGCAATGCAAATGGCACTAGTGTTTTCACAAAATAGTAGAACACTATATAGATGAACCCCATAGTCCTTAAGTGTTTGAACAATCCAAAGAATTTGTGAGCAAGCGCTAGCAGCAGCTACATATTCAGATTCGGCTGTGGATTGTGCAACTGAATTTTGTTTTCTAAAGGACCAAACAACAAGTGAATTACCTAGAAAATGACAAGCACCCGAATTACTTTTCCTATCAATTATACAACCCCCAAAATCAGCATCCGAAAAAGCTTTCAAAGTAACGGTTGAGGAAGATGGAAGAAAAATCCCAAATTCTTGAGTTCCATGTAAGTACCTGAGAATTCTTTTGATGGCTTGACGATGTGAAGACTGTGGGGAAGCTTGAAATCGTGCACAAAGACATATGCTCAATTATATGTCCGGTCTTGATGCTGTGAGGTACAAAAGTGATCCAATCATACTTCTATATTCTTTTTGATCCACGGGTTCACCATCTTCATCAAGTTCAAGTGTCGTTGCTGTACCCATTGGTGTCTGAAGAGACTTGCTTTTGTCCATGTTGAAGTGCTTAAGAAGGTCTCTTGTATACTTTGTTTGATGCACAAAAGTACTCTCCTTGGTTTGCTTGATTTGCAGCCCCAAAAAGTATGTGAGTTCTCCCGTCATACTCATCTCAAATTCTGAACTCATCATAGCTGAAAACTTGGACACAAGATCATGAGAAGCACCACCAAAGATAATATCATCCACATACACTTGAACGAATAATGAGTCATTGCCATGCTTAAGCACAAAAAGAGTTTTATCAACCTTGCCCATGGTAAACTACTTTTCAAGTAAGAATGTTTTTAACCTATCATACCATGCTCTAGGGGCTTGTTTAAGACCATACCCATACAACGCTTTGGACAGTTTGTAAACATGATTAGAAAAATTTGGATTTTCAAAACCCGGTGGTTTCTTTATATAAACCTCCTCATCTATGTAGCCATTAAGAAAAGCACTTTTAACATCCATTTGATATAACTTGAAACCTTTAGATGCAACAAATGCTAAAAAAATTCTTATTGCTTCTAATCTAGCAACAGGTGCAAAAGTTTCATCAAAATCTAGGTCTTCAACTTGTTTGAAACATTGAGCAACCAACCTATCCTTATTCCTAACCACAACCCCATCCTCACTTTGTTTATTTTTAAACACCCATTTAGTTCTGATTAGAGTGTGACCTTTAGGTGGAGGTACAAGTTTCCAAACATTATTTCTTTCAAAATTTTCTAAATCTTCTTGCATGGCAATAATCCAAGATTCATTAGTGAGTGCGTATGATATATCTTTGGGTTCAAAAGAAGCAACAGATGAAGAATGAGCGTGAGAGTTTGGATCACAAAACCTGGTCCGTGTGACTCGTTTGTGCAAGCTTCCAATCATTTGTTGTGGAGGATGACTTTTGAGGACCCGGAGGGGAGTAGACAATTCACAAGCTCCTTCTTCTTCGTGTTCATCACCAATTGAAGAACTTGTGACTTAAGGACGATCTGGACCAGCAATGGTGGTCATCGGTGCTGGTTGTGAATCAAAATCAGGAGCTGGAAAAATGTCATTAGCTCCTGAATTTTCGGGCAGCAGCATCACTTCTTCATCTTCTTCGATGAAAATACTCTCCCACTGCAGATATGGTTCTGGTCCTGCAATATTAGAGCTAGTACCTGGGCTAGCATCATCAAAAGAAACCTCAAAAGTCTCCACAATTTTGTTAGTGTCATGTAAAAGCACACGGTAGCCTCTAGTATGAGATGGGTAACCAAGAAACATGCCATCAACGGATCTAGGTTCAAATTTATCAAGATTACCATGTTTCTTAACAAAGCATTTGCAACCAAAGACCCGAAAGTGTGTGACACTAGGCCTATGTCCAAACTGAAGTTTATATGGTGTTTTACCTTGCTTAGCACGCAAGAAAACACGATTTGAGACATAACAAGCAATTGCAATTACATCAGCCCAAAATTTTCTAGGAGTTTGATATTCATCAAGCATAGTCCTAACCATCTCAACTAAGGTTCTGTTCTTTATCTCTACAACACCGTTTTGTTGAGTTACATATGGTGAAGAAAATTGATCATCTATTCCATTTTCAGCACAAAAGTGATCAAACGAATGATTTTTAAATTTTGTTCCATTATCACTTCTAATTACTTTAAATATCCTGGATGATCAATTGATAATCTAAGAAATAAGGTTCTAAAGTGACTAAAAGTTTCATTCTTAGATGCCATAAAATAAACCCAAGAGTATCTAGAATAATCATCAACAATCACAAGAACATACTATTTAGCTCCGAAGGATTGAACACGTGAAGGTCCTACGGTGTCAAGGTGCAAAAGTTGTCCAGGTTCAGTTGTCATGGTTATTGTGAGAGGAGCATGCGAACCTGCAACCATCTTAGCATGTCTACAAGAAGAGCACACAATTTCTTTGTCCCCTTTAAGCTTAGGCAGCCCACGTATGCGATCAAGAGCACTAACACGTGTGAGATGATCAAAGCCTACGTGACCAAGTCTATAAAAAGAAAGGGCAGCCCGGTGCATGTAGCTCCCGTCTGCGAAGGGTCCGGGGAAGGGTCCGACCCATTTGGGTCTTTTGTACGCAGCCTTTCCCTGCATTTCTGCAAGAGGCTGTTTCCAGGACTCGAACCCGTGACCTCATGGTCATAAGGCAACAGCTTTACCGCTGCGCCAAGGCCCCCCTTCCTACGTGACCAAGTCTATGAGGCCAAAAATATAATTCTTTTGAATCTAGCAACTAGACATCTATGCTTAGAGGATGACATATCAAAATCAACTTTAAAAACTCTTCCAAACCGAGACATATTAAAAATGAGCTCACTATTTGAATCTACAACCTTGCAACAATTTTTAGTGAAAATAATTTCTAGATTTTCATCTAGCAATTGTGGAACAGAAAGCAAGTTGTATTTCAAATTTTTAACAAGTGCCACATATTTTAAAGTATAGTGATTATTTCCTCTAACCGAACCCTTAGCAATTATAGGAGTTTAAGGATTATCGGTAAAAGTAACATTTCCTACATGTGACACAAAAGAGAGGGAGGAGAACCATTCTTTGTTACTGGTCATGTGGCATGAGCATCCTGAATCCACAATCCAAATGTTCTCCTTCCTCAAGCGTGTAACCTACATAGAAGTACAATACGTCGATGACTCAATACTTGGGTTAGTGAAAAGGCATTTAGGAATCCAGTACTGAGTCACACGACGTCCAGCAGAAGTAACACACAAAGGCTGAGTTAAAACAGCAGGTTTATGAGCCAAAGTTTGAGGATTTTCGTACCAAAATACTGACCTACGAGGTGTTACATGAGTGGCACTAAAAACAGTAGGTCCGGAAGCAAACTTTGCATGTGTTTTGACTCATTACAGCAGGTTGCATATTCCTAACATTCGGTTCAGCACATGCAACAGGTTTTGCATAGTTGTTATGTGATCTAGCAATCATTCTTTCTTTTTTCTGCGGCTTAGCTAGTCTATAACAAAAATCTATGACATGACCATCTTTACCACAGTAGGTACAATGAAATTTAACTTTATGTTCATGTCTAGATGAGCAGACAACATGTTTATCTAAAACCGAATGAGACAACACTCCTGCAGATTTAGAAACCACTTCTTTTTGTTTAGGAACTGTTTTTTATCAAGCCACTTCCTAATAACTTTACAATTTTAGGTGGATGTGCTTTAGCATGAGCATGGGAATCAAAATCTAAACCAGTTTTATCATTGCAAGATTTAGAAGAATTCAACAGCCAGTTCAGATTCTTATTCCCATTATAAAACCGTCCTAGTGTCCTGTTCATGTCATTAAGTTTCTTAGACAAGTCTAGGCAGTTTTGACATGAAGTTTTCCTTTTAGTTTGCAATTGGAACAATACTTAACTTCATGAGAATGTAAAGCATTGTTCAATATAGAAATTTCATTCATAGCATCTTGTAGTTTCTTATTAAGATCATCACAAGTAGAACAATGCAAATCAATTGTAGAACAACAAGCATCTTTTAAGTTTTTATCATTAAGTGCAGCAAGCTCTCTGTTCTTTTTCAATCTCTAACTCAAGTTTATCAAGTGTGGAGGTATGTGCAGTTCCTAGAGAGGACAATTGTTCATATATTTAATCACATGAGGAACAATGTCACACCCGGTTTTTCCGAAGAACAACCAAGTGGATATCACATGTATGCCAGGATCATTCTCTCATACATGTGATGACAAATAGTGAAGCATCATTTATTACAAGCCAGGTGTCGAATATAAATAAGTCTTACATAGCAAATGTCTCGATGGACAAGAATAAGTTCATCACAAGTAAATAAACTAGCAGCGGAATATTATTCTTGAGGGCTTCATCACAGGCGTTGCCCGGGGGTCTCCATGAACCTAGAAACCTTCTTCGGGTCCAAAGTCTTGGTCATTATACACCACCTCATTATCTTGACCTGAGCAGCAATATAAACCAACAAAATATGCAAGGTTGAGTATCGATGGTACTCAGCAAGTGTGGGAAAGTTATATCATGCATGGCGAGAACAAGGGGAGGTTGAACTCATGGTTAAAGCACTATGCAATTAATACCTATCACCTTAGCTTATTAAGCACCTAAATTACTACACAGGTGAAATGGTCCCAATCTCCCATCCCTTCATCATAACCAAATAATCATAACATCATTTCCAATTTTAAGCTCCCCGCTTAACATCCACAACTTCCAAAACCATCAATCCTCTAATCATGAATAAGTCCAAGCCGCTCTTGACCGTGAGCACGACTGTCATGACAGTTTTGACTCTGCAGAGTTTGTACCACTGTACCCACATGTAGTGATTTCATCCCCCGTTGCCGGGTGGACTAAAAGAACCTCCATTATGCCAGTGGCCACGAACCACATTCACACTTCCCAGGTGTGTAGCCAGGAGATCACTACGAAGCCTTTACAAAGGGATTCCCGACGAGCGTGGGCCCACTGAGGTTTCACCTCTAACAGCATACAAGAGGCTCCAACCCCGCTGCAGTGGCCCCCTCTTGAGCCTTGCGGCTCATATGGTAGTCCAGCTGACACCTACTCCCCGCACCATCCAACACACCCATACTACGCCGGGGATACACCTAATTAATTGGCCAAGCTGCCCCATCTCAGCATGTGGTTGGCACGGTAAAGCCAGGTTACATGCTTCATGAACCGGTCCTTAGGATCCAGGCAAGTACTAAACACAAACCCGAGTCTCGTGGACCCAGCACACAACCAAAACATCCAACTTTCCTTGATCCCTACCTCTACATAACTCACAATATCTCATTCAAGAGTATGGTAAAATAAACTGATGATCTCATATCCCAAATATCCCATTCTAAGCATGGCTAAGCATATGCATAATAATAAATGACATGATAAAATAAATCCTAACCCAAGCTACAAGGAAACAAGGTAATGCAGTTCTAGGGAAACTTCCTAGCATGGGTTTCATATTTCAATTGACAATGCAAATAATTCTAGCTACACATCCTAGCATAGGATCAAAGTGGTCAAGGACACTTGCCTCCTTCCTACTGCTCTTGGAATGGGTAGTCCTGATCTTGGAAAGGAAGAACTTGCTCTGGAGCAGGTTCTACATCATACCATCACACATAGCAAAAGAAAAACAACAATCCATAAGACATAGTTCACACTTCCACTTCAAACAAACCACACATTCACATTTATGAAAGTCATTCACAATTATATGTGTTGTGGTTTCTCTATGTGTGTTGATCTTTGGCTTACATGTACTTCTAATCATGTGTATATGATTCCTACTTTTGTATTCACATTTATGCTTACATACTATATATATATGAGTTTCAACTTAAATAAATTCTTATATTTAATTACTACACCCTTTTAGCTACCAAGTATGCATGAAAGGTATTTTCCTACTCCATATGTGTCTTCAGAATTCCTACCAACCCTAAACTGAATTCTTTTGATTTTTGAAACTTCATTTATCATTTACTAGTTGCTATATTTTCAGATTTATTTCCTATGCCTAAATGTGCACTTTATTATGAAAATAACAAGACACATCATCTAAACAGAATAGGTTCTGATCTAAAATATTTAATAACATATTTTTGACCTTTTCCTCTGATGTAAACTATTTTACAATTATTTTCCCTATTTTCTAGAACTATTCTTTACTTAAAAATGTGTCCCTAAATGTGAATAATAAATTAAACAGATTCATTTCAGCCCAAAATATATTTTTATCTCACTCCAAAGTTTTCTAAATACTGAGAAAGTTTTTAATTTAATTTTGACAATATGTTTGTCCCACTTTTTTAAATTTTAAACACTAGCCACATATTCAATTTCCTAAATTAAACATTAAACAGGGCTAAAAAGGTAAACTCACCCCATTACAGGGTCTATAATATTATTTTCAGAATTTCCAGGGGTCTAGCTACACTTATCCGAGGTGTTTTTCCTAATTTTTATCAAGTCCAGGGGCTAAAACTGATTTTTTAAATGAATTTACATGATTTTCTGAAGTTCCAGGGGCTAGATCAGAAGTTTCCGGGGCTAGCTCTTATTTCCCGATAACCCCAGGGGGTAGCACGTAAGAATTCCAGTCTTTATAACGCGGGGCTGACGTGGACCGTCTGATTTTAAACCGACGGCCGAGATTATAACATCGAACCGGTACGCAGGGGTTTAAACCCTACCGTGCGATTTAAAATAAACGGCGCACAAGCGGCCACGTCGCTCTGATCGAGCGCGGGCGGCGCTGCCGGCGGCGCACGGCGGCGGGAAGCGGCGATCTCGCCGGAGACTTTCGGATCTTCGAGAATTCTTCCTAGAACTGTGATTTTATGGCATAGATCGGTAGAGGGGAGGTCGGGGATCTCACCTCGGGAGTTTTCTTGAGCTCGGAGGTCCTGGAAGGTGATCGGCGACGAGGTCCGAGGTGAAACCACGGCGAAGCTCGTCGGTGCTGTGTTTACACCGCAAGTCACCGAGTTTTCTGCACCTGCAAGGTTCCCCGGAGGCGGTGGATCAAGACCAGCGAGTTAGATCGGAATTTCCTAGCGTAGATCGGCCAAAATTCACCGGAGGAGTCTCGGTTCTCACCGGAGGAAAATCGGCGGATCGCGTGGGATAAACAGAACGAGGCCGGGGTTTTTATAGACGGGGGAGGGCGGCGGGGTGGTTTAGATCAAGTCCGCGTCGCCTACGAACAGAATTCAGCGGGGATACGCCGAAATCCCGATCGGTTTTGATTCGGGTGAGAGGAAGTCCGGCGCGGGCGCGAGGTAGACGACGATCTGGTGGGTCCCACCTGTCAGCGGAAGGAAGCGGCGCGCTCGGCTGCGGGCTGGCGCGGGCGCTGGCTGGGCCGGCTGGTGGGTTTCGGCCCACTGGCCGGTTTTTTCTGTTTTCTCTTTTTCTTTTTCTATTTCTTTTCTGATTTGAGTTTAATTTGAATTCCAGTTTGAATTTTAATTTTTGCAAAACATGCAACACGTCCAAAAAATTTTAAATTCCCCTCTTAACATGATTTAGGGTTTTGAATCAAAATTTTGGGGTGTTACAGCTCTACCCCCCTTAAAAGAAATCTCGTCCTCGAGATTGGTGTTTCTAAGAAAACAATTCCGGAAATTGTGCCTTGAGCTCATCTTCCCGCTCCCAGGTGGCTTCCTCTTCTGAGTGATGCTTCCACTGCACCTTGCACATCCGGATTCTTTTATTTCTGGTGAGTCGTTCCATCGTCTCCAAAATCTTGCATGGTTGCTCGGCATATGACAAATCCTCAGCTACGTCCACTTCATTCATGGGTAACACCTCTTCAGGCGTTCTCAGACATTTCTTAAGTTGTGACACATGGAACACATCGTGCACATCCGATAGACGAGCCGGTAACTCTAGTTAATACGCCACTTCGCCTTTCCTTTCCAGAAATTGAAAGAGTCCGATGTATCGAGGTGACAACTTCCCTTTCACCTTGAACCGACGAAGTCCTCGGATAGGGGACACCTTGAGATAAACATAGTCTCCCACGTTGAAAACGAGCTCTCTTCTTCGTACATCAGCATAACTCTTTTGGCGTGTCTGTGCTATCCTCAAATTGTTGCGAATTTCCCTTACCTTCGCCTCGGCTTCTTGTAGTACCTCTGGACCAAACACTTTACTTTCCCCTGTTTGGTTCCAAAATAGGGGAGTTCTGCACTTCCTCTCGTACAAAGCTTCAAACGGTGACATCTTCATACTAGCTTGATAGCTGTTGTTATAGGAAAACTCCGCATACGGTAAGTTTTTATCCCAACTCCGATTGTTTTTGAGTGCACATGCCCTCAGCATATCTTCAAGAATCTGATTGGTTCTTTCCGTCTGCCCGTCAGTTTGGGGATGATAGGCAGAGCTGAAATTCAGATGGGTTCCCATGCTTTCATGCAACTTCTGCCAGAACCTTGAGGCGAACTGTGTCCCTCGATCCGACACAATCTTCTTTGGCACTCCATGGTAACACACGATCCTTGACATGTACAACTCTGCCAATTTGGATCGCTGTAGCTTTCCTTCATGGGGATGAAGTGAGCTACCTTTGTTAGCCTATCAATGATGACCCATATCAAATCGTATCCTGATTGGGTCCTAGGCAATCCCACGATGAAATCCATGCTGATTTCTTCCCATTTCCATTCAGCCACTTTGAGTGGTTGCAATAATCTCGCGGGTCGTTGATGTTCTGCTTTCACCAACTGACATGTGTCACATAAGGCAACATGTTCCGCGACATCTCGCTTCATGCCATACCACCAATACCTGCCCTTGAGGTCCTGGTACATCTTCGTGCTCCCAGGATGAATGGAATAGTCGGAATCGTGAGCCTCCTTCAAAATCAATTCACGGATCTCCTTTACTTCAGGCACACAGATTCTTTTTCCGTGCCACACCGTTCCTTGCTCATCCTCTAAAACCCGGAGCTTTATTTTCCTTGATGAGTTGTCTGATCTTTTGTATCTTCTCATCATTCTTTTGACCCTCGCGTATGTCTCGCTCTAGTGTGGAGTCCACTTCCATGGCGATGGCTTCACCACTATTTACCAGGCATAGATTGAGCCTTATAACCTCGTCCTTCAATTCTGCAGGCATGTCTTTTAAACTCAACTTATTGACTTGCACTTTTCGACTTAAAGCGTCGGCCACGACGTTTGCCTTCCCAGGATGATAGTTGATGCCCACATCAAAGTCATTGATTAGCTCTAACCATCTCCTTTGCCTAAGGTTGAGATCTGGCTGTGTGAAAATGTACTTCAAACTCTTATGATCCGTATATATCTCTGTCCTCTTCCCCATCAAATAGTGCCGCCAAATTTTCAACGCGTGTACCACTGCGGCTAGTTCTAAGTCATGTGTAGAATAGTTTTTCTCGTGCTTCCGAAGCTGCCGGGATGCATATGCCACGACATGCCCTTCTTGCATGAGAACACATCCCAACCCGTTTCCAGAGGCATCGCAGTACACCGTGAAATTCTTCTGCATATCTGGCATAACCAACACTAGGGCTGTTGTCAATCTCTTCTTTAGCTCCTGAAAACTCGTCTCGCACTGTGGCGTCCAGGTGAATGTGATTCCCTTCTCCAACAGTTTGGTGAGGGGTCTTGAGATCTTAGAGAATCCCTCAATAAACCGTCGATAGTATCCAGCCAATCCCAAGAAGCTTCGAACTTCCCTGACATTTTCAGGGGTCTTCCACTTCTATATATCCTCGATTTTGGTGGGATCTACGGAGATTCCTCCCTCCGAGATTATATGTCCTAAGAAGGGATCTCTCTTCAGCCAAAACTCACACTTACTCAACTTGGCATATAGTTGGTGTTCTCTTAGCCTCTGCAACACCAACCTTAGATGTTTCTCATGTTCTTCTTCATCTTTGGAGAAGACGAGAATGTCATCTATGAAAACCACCACAAATTTGTCCAGATATTCCATGAATACCTTGTTCATGAGGTACATGAAGTATGCCGGGGCATTAGTTAGCCCGAAAGGCATGACGGTGTATTCATACAGTCCGTACCGAGATACGAAAGCTGTCTTGGGAATATCAGATTGCCTTATCTTGAGTTGGTGGTATCCCAAACAGAGATCAATTTTTGAGAACACACAAGCGCCTCTCAACTGATTAAACAAGTCTTCAATGCGGGGTAATGGGTACTTGTTCTTGATGGTTACCTCATTCAAAGCACGGTAATCCACACATAACCTTTGGGTTCCGTCCTTCTTGGGCACAAATATCACCGGAGCTCCCCACGGTGAGGAACTAGGACGAATATACCCCTTCTCCGTCAATTCTCTCAAATGATCCTTCAGTCCTTCCAGCTGCTTGGAGTCCATCCGATAAGGTCTTTTGTAAATCGGGGCTGTTCCAGGTACTAGCTCAATTGCAAATTCCACTTCACGATCGGGAGGTATACCTGGCAACTCCTCTAGAAAAACATCTGGATATTCCCTGATGGTCCTGATTTCCTCAACTTTCACCTCAACTTGATTTAATTTAATGTCCCTCCTAGGCTTGTGTATTGTTATGAACTTTACTCTTATGCCACTAGGGTGAGTTAGTTCCACCGTTCTGGTCAAACAATGGATGATTCCTTTATGTTTGGTCAACCAATCCATACCCAAAATAATATCTATTCCCTGTGAATCTATCACTATGAGGTTAGCAGTAAATACTGCCCCATTAATGTCTAGGTTCACTTTGGGACACACTTTCTTGTCCTTATTTCTCCACCTGGAGAGTTTACGGCTAGCATATGGTTCATTTGTGTTGTTGCTAGGTCATGCTTCTTAACAAACCCTTGAGCAATGAACGAATGGGTAGCACCAGAATCAAACAGCAGGGTTGCAAGGTGTAAATTGGCAGGAAACTTACCAACTACCATGTCGTGTGCATCTTGTGCTTCCTCCATAGTGACGTGGTTCACCCGTCCTCTCATTACATTCTGCTGTTGAGGCTGCGAGGGCTTCTTCTTCGGGCACTTATGGGCGTAGTGCCCCACTTCACCACAGCTAAAACATTGCACCCCAACCTTAGGTGCCTGGCCTTTGTTGTCTTGGGGTTGGTTTGGGGGTCCTTGCACTGCTGGTCGAGGTGGATATGCAGGGTGAGGCTGCTGTACGAACTAACGTTGTGGCTGTATTGCTGCTGCCGGAGGCCTGTAGTTCAGGTTGTACCCTCTTGGTGCTGAGTAGGGTACCGCAGCACGGTTCATCTGCCCTATTGGTTGCTGCATCAGACGGGGGCAGATGTTGCTACCCGAGGCTTGATGTGACCAACCGGCCTTCCTCTTATTCTCATTTTCCAAGGTCTTTAGCTTCCTTTCTACCACAAATGCTCTGTCCACCATCTTTTGGAAGCTTTCATACTCATTTGAGGACATTGCACACTGCATCTCCGCGGTAAGTCCCTCCACGAAACAATCTTGTTTCTGCTCATCAGTCTCTATGTCCCGTGGGGCATAACGGGAGAGTTGAGTAAATTTAGTGAGGTATTCCCTCACCGTCATGTTTCCCTGCTGCAGTCCCAAGAACTCCTTCCTCTTGTTTTTGAGTTCACCTCTTGGGATGTAATGGTTGCGGAAACTACGCTTGAACTCTTCCCAGGTGATGTTCTCAGGGTCATGATGGGCAGCCATGTAGGCGGTCCACCAATCAGCAGCAGGTCCATGCAATTGATGAGAGGCAAACAGCACCCTCTCATACCCTTGGCACTGTATGATCCTCATCTTACTTTCAATGGTATTTGGTCAATCATCTGCCTCCAGAGGTTCAGGAGCACTTGCAAACTTCGGAGGTTGAGTTCCTATAAACTCACTCAACCTTGGTTGGCGTGGTGCAGCTTGTGGAGGTGGATCTTGATGCAAGTTGGCCACCACTTGAGTCAAGTTCTGGATGAGCTGATTCTGACTCTCCAGCATTTGGTGGAGGGAATCAACTCCTTCACGGCGACCACCCCGGTCCTGGCCTCCAGAAAGATGAGGGGTGCATGCCTCATCGTTGTTGTTGGCGGGGTTGGCAGCACGTCCTTTTCCTCTTCTGGCCATCTGACAGAATCAACCAATGTTAATTTGAAAGCATTAGTATCATCTTACTACTTTCATTTGTTTGTACTTTGAAGTGTTGAGGCTTTGTTATACTTCTCTAAGGGTTCACTTTTCACACAAAAATAAATGCAATATTATTTCATGTGGGTTCACAGAACAAGGCAAAACAATCTAAAGACGAGGCTGTGGACAATTGCTCAGGGCTTCCACAACTCACGTCACACACCAAGCATTATCACACCATTAACTTAACTTAACGACTCGACTATTCGACATCTTTCTAACTAAGGGAAGGTCTCTACACTACTCGTTTTCTTGAGCTGGCTCCTCGGGATCCTCCTCATCATTTCGGCTGCCTTCTGACTCTGCTTTGGGTGGGGAGGCTGCTGGTGGAGAAGTGCGACGACGCCTTATCGCCCGACAATCTGGGGAGTCAGGAGTCCATGTATCATTCACGGTGACACACAGTTCATTCCCATCTCCTCTTTCCCTCGCCCTCAAGCAGGCTCGCAGCAATGCCTCCGTTTCCTTCAGGGTGTCCCGAACATCCTGAAGCTCTTGCTGACACTCCTGTAGTCGAGTGCTGAGCATAGCAGCATCCTCCAAGCACAAGTCCATGTGCTCATGGGAAGTCCCTTGCTGCACTGGTGGGTACTTGTACTCCGTGGTACCACTCTCACGCTGGAGGACATACATGTACTCAGTTTTGTCCATGTGGCGACGATAGATGTGGCTCTGGCAGGTGATGGCCTTCCAGGTGACATCTTTCTCCGCATCGACCTGTGTCGCTCTACAAGCTGGAGAGTGGTGAATCTTAAGCAGCTGATTTTCATGTATGATCCTCATCTCTGAACTCCATTCTTCCCTCTTCTCACGGATGGTCCTGGTGGAGTTATAGTGGATGATTAGCTTGCCCGTATTGCCGGCGGCTTCGAGCATACGCCGAAGACGGCACAATAAGCCTCCTACTGCCAATCCGTAGGAAAGGTACGTCACCGGACGGCTCTCCTCTCTCTCGGCAAGGGCAACTACGGGAACTCTCCCTCCTGTGGACTTGCGAGCGGTGCGAATCATGCGAACCATCTAAAATAAAAAGAATTTAAAATTAGGTTAGATAAACTCTCAAAGAAAAATCCTATTTTGAATGAAAGTTGGGGTAAGATGAAGAAAATGACTCATTAAATCACTCTTTTCAACACACACCCTGTAAAAATAGTTTTTAAGAAAATAAGGCCCTTAAATACGTCCAATTCTACCTAGGTCCACGTTCCTACGGGCAACCTTGGCTCTGATACCACCTCTGTCACACCCGGTTTTTCCAAAGAACAACCAAGTGAATAACACATGTATGCCAGGATCATTTTCTCATACATGTGATGACAAATAGTGAAGCATCATTTATTACGAGTCAGGTGTCGAATATAAATAAGTCCTACATAGCAAATGTCTCGATGGACAATAATAAGTTCATCACAAGTAAATAAACTAGCAGCGGAATATTATTTTTGAGGGCTCCGTCACAGGCGTTGCCCGGCGGTCTCCATGAACCTAGAAACCTTCTTTGGGTCCAAAGTCTTGGTCATTATACACCACCTCATTATCTTGACCTGAGCAGCAATATAGACCAACAAATATGCAAGGTTGAGTACCAATGGTACTCAGCAAGTGTGGGAAAATTATATCATGCATGGCTACAACAAGGAGAGGTTGAACTCATGGTTAAAACACTACGCAATTAATACCTATCACCTTAGCTTATTAAGCACCTACATTACTACACAGGTGAAATGGTCCCAAGCTCCCATACCATCATCATAATCAAATAACCATAACATCATTTCCAATGTTAAGCTCCCCTCTTAACATCCACAACTTCCAAAACCATCACTCCTCTAATCATGAATAAGTCCAAGCCGCTCTTGACCGTGAGCACGACTGTCATGACAGTTTTCGACTCTGCAGAGTTTGTACCACTGTACCCACATGTAGTGATTTCATCCCCCGTTGCCGGGTGGACTAAAAGAACCTCCATTACGCCAGTGGCTACGAACCACATTCACACTTCCCAGGTGTGTAGCCAGGAGATCACTACGAAGCCTTTACAAAGGGATTCCTGACGAGCGTGGGCCCACTGAGGTTTCACCCCTAACAGCATACAAGAGGCTCCAACCCCGCTGCAGTGGCCCCCTCTTGAGCCTTGGGGTTCATATGGTAGTCCAGCTGACACCTATTCCCCGCACCATCCAACACACCCATACTACGCCGGGGATACACCTAATTAATTGGCCAAGCTGCCCCATCTTAGCATGTGGTTGGCACGGTAAAGCCAGGTTACATGCTCCATGAACCGGTCCTTAGGATCCAGGCAAGTACTAAACACAAACCCGAGTCTCGTGCACCCAGCACACAACCAAAACATCCAACTTGCCTTGATCTCTACCTCTACATAACTCACAATATCTCATTCAAGAGTATGGTAAAATAAACTGATGATCTCATATCCCAAATATCCCATTCTAAGCATGGCTAAGCATATGCATAATAATAAATGACATGATAAAATAAATCCCAACCCAATGCTACAAGGAAACAAGGTAATGCAATTCTAGGGAAACTTCCTAGCATGGGTTTCATATTTAACTTGACAATGCAATAATTCTATCTAAACATCCTAGTATAGGATCAAAGTGGTCAAGGACACTTGCCTCCTTCCTGCTGCTCTTGAAATGGGTAGTCCTGATCTTGGAAAGAAATAACTTGCTCTTGAGCAGGTTCTACATCATACCATCACCCATAGCAAAAGAAAAACAACAATCCATAAGACATAGTTCACACTTCCACTTCATACAAACCACATATTCATATTTATGAAAGTCTTTCACAATTATATGTGTTGTGGTTACTCTATGTGTGTTGATTTGTGGCTTGCATGCACTTTTAATCATGTGTATATGATTCCTACTTTTGTATTCACATTTATGCTTACATACTATGTATATGAGTTTCCAATTTAAATAAATTCCTTATATTCAATTACTACACCTTTTTGCTACCAAGTATGCATGAAAGGTATTTGCCTTCTCCATATGTGTCTTCAGAATTTCTACCAACCATAAAATGAATTCTTTGGATTTTAGAGACTCCATTTATCATTTTCTAGTTGCTATATTTTTAGATTTATTTCCTATTCCTAAATGTGAACTTTATTATGAAAATAACAAGACACATCATCTGAACAGAATAGGTTCTGATCTAAAATATTTACTAATATATTTTGACCTTTTCCTCTGATGTAAACTATTTTACAATTATTTTCCCTATTTTCCAGAACTATTCTTTACTTAAAAATGTGTCCCTAAATGTGAATAATAAATTAAACAGATTCATTTCAGCCCAAAATATATTTTTATCTCACTCCAAAGTTTTCTAAATACTGAGAAAGTTTTTAATTTAATTTTGACAATATGTTTGTCCCACTTTTTTAAATTTTAAACACTAGCCACATATTCAATTTCCTAAATTAAATATTAAACAGGGCTAAAAAGGTAAACTCACCCTATTACAGGGTCTATAATATTATTTTCAGAATTTCCAGGGGTCTAGCTACACTTATCAGAGGTGTTTTTCCTAATTTTTATTAAGTCCAGGTGCTAAAACTGATTTTTAAATGAATTTACATGATTTTCTGAAGTTCTAGGGGCTAGATCAGAAGTTTCCAGGGCTAGCTCTTATTTCCCAAGAACCCCGGAGGTAGCACGTAAGAATTCCAGTCTTTATAACGCGGGGCTGACGTGGACCGTCTGATTTTAAACCGACGGCCGAGATTATAACATCGAACCGGTACGCGGGGGTTTAAACCCTACCGTGCGATTTAAAATAAACGGCGCACAAGCGGCCACGTCGCTCTGATCGAGCGCGGGCGGCGCTGCCGGCAGCGCACGGCGGCGGGAAGCGGCGATCTCGCCGGAGACTTTCGGATCTTCGAGAATTCTTCCTAGAACTGTGATTTTATGGCATAGATCGGTAGAGGGGAGGTCGGGGATCTCACCTCAGGGGTTTTCTTGAGCTCGGAGGTCCTGGAAGGTGATCGGCGACGAGATCCGAGGTGAAACCACGGCGAAGCCCGTCGGCGCTGTGTTTACACCGCAAATCACCGAGTTTTCTGCACCTGCAAGGTTCCCCGGAGGCGGTGGATCAAGACCATCGAGTTAGATCGGAATTTCCGAGCGTAGATCGGCCAGAATTCACCGGAGGAGTCTCGGTTCTCACCGGAGGAAAATCGGTGGAACGCGTGGGAAAAACAGAACGAGGCCGGGGTTTTTATAGATGGGGGAGGGCGGCGGGGTGGTTTAGATCAAGTCCGCGTCGCCTACGAACAGAATTCAGCGGGGATACGCCGAAATCCCGATCGGTTTTGATTCGGGTGAGAGGGAGTCCTGCGCGGGCGCGAGGTAGACGACGATCTGGTGGGTCCCACCTGTCAGCGGAAGGAAGCGGCGCGCTCGGCTGCGGGCTGGCGCGGGCGCTGGCTGGGCCGGCTGGTGGGTTTCGGCCCACTGGCCGGTTTTTTCTGTTTTCTCTTTTTCTTTTTCTATTTCTTTTCTGATTTGAGTTTAATTTGAATTCCAGTTTGAATTTGAATTTGTGCAAAACATGCAACATGTCCAAAAAATTTTAAATTCCCCTATTAACATGATTTAGGGTTTTGAATCAAAATTTCGGGGTGTTACATCGGCGTTGTGTTTGAACCGCAAGTCACTGAGTTTTCTGCACCTGCAAGGTTTCCCGGAGGCGGTGGATCAAGACCCGCGAGTTAGATCGGAATTTCCGAGCGTAGATCGGCTAGAATTCGCCGGAGAAGCTCGGGTTCTCACCGGAGAGAAAATCGGCGGATCGCGTGGGAAAAACGGGACACGGCCGGGGTTTTTATAGACGTGGGAGGGCGGCGGGTTGGTTTCGATTGAGCTGGAGTCTTCGGGGTCCGGAAATCGGCTGGGATACGCGAGAATTCCCGATCGGTTTTGATTCGAGTGAGAGAGTCCCGGCCGATCGCGGCGCGACGCGAGGAAGAAGAAGGCTGGCGGGCCCCGCCTGTCAGTGGGAGGAAGGGGGCGCGCACGGCTGCGGGCTGGTGCGGAGCAGAGTGGGCCGGCTGGTGGGTTTCGGCCCACTGGCCGGTTTTTTTCTGTATTCCTTTTTCTTTTTCTATTTCTTTTCTGTTTTGAGTTTAAATTGAATTCCAGTTTGAATTTAAATTGTTGCAAAACATGCAACACGTCCAAAAATTTTTAAATTCCCCTCTTAACAGGATTTTGGGTCTTAACAGGATTTTGGGGTGTTACAAACAAGAATCATCACTAGGAATCAAAGATTTCAAATGATTAATTTCAGATTCTAGTGGCTCAATTTTAACAGCATTGTCCCTAAGCTTTTTGTCCTTTTTCTTAACTATAACAGTGGCACGAGAAATAGCATCACACATTTCTTCGCAAGTAGGACATACCTCTTCATTGTCGCTGTTGTGTCCTGCCTCCTCCAAACTTGAACTTGACTTGCCCGCCATGAAGCATAAGTTTGCCAAATCATCTTCATCTTCATCCCTTCCGATGTCCACATCACTCGAGCCAAGTTCCTGAAGTGCGGAGATAAAACTATTTACCAATTGGCGTCCTATAAAACCCTTCTTCTTTTTCTTATCGTTTGCAGAGGAGTGCTTCGTCCTAGTTTGCTTTTCATCACAGAAAGTAGGACCTGAAAGGTTAGGGCAATCCGTATGAAAATGTCCTGTCTTACCACATTCGAAGCATCGTTGAGGTCCGACACTTCCTCTCCTTCTAGTTCTCACATTTTGCAAAGCTTTTGAGAACCGAGTAGAGATGAGTGCAAGTTCCTCCTCTGAAAACTCCTCAATCTGTTCAAGGGTTAGAGAGGACAAAAGAGAAAGTGTACTACAAGATGAAGATTGACTAGAGCTAGGCATGTCACGTTGTGAAACAAATGCAAGAGACTTGTTGGGGTTCTTACTTGATATTATGTCAATTTGATGAATTTTTAACTTAGAATATAGCACATCTAATGTAAGTGTACTCATGACAGTAGATTCACGAATAGATGTAACATTCATCTCCCAGATTGACATGTCTAATGCACTTAGTAATTGCCTAGAATTTTCAGCATATGAAAAAATAACATTGACACTATGCAAGTTGCTGATAATTTTATTGAAGCGAGCAAAGAGGTCATCGATTGACTCACCGGGTTGCATCTCGAAGTGCATGTATTCTTTCTTGAACATGTCTTGTCTTACCTCCTTGATTGTGTTGGATCCTTCATGGTAGTCACAAAGTGCTTTCCACACAACGTATGCAGATCGGAGGTGTGCAACACGGTCGAAGTCACTTTGAGTTAATCCTTGTATGATCAAGTTCCGTGCTTTGTTGTTGTTGTCGACATCTCTCATGTTCTTAGCCATGACTTGATCGTTTGGCGGCACGTCATAAGGCTTGTACACCTTTTCCCATATTGCGAAGCCTTGCGCCTGGGTGAAAGCCTCCATTTGTGCCTTCCAAACCTGAAAATCAATGCCACTGAACACACAACATTTTGCGGAGTATTTCTCCATGATGATTAGTCAAAACACGTGCAAATCACAAAGATTAGAGCACCGTGGCTCTGATACCAATTGTAGGATCAAAGAGCACGTGAAAAGCTACCAGAGGAGGGTGAATGGTATATTTAAATCTTTTTAGCAGAAGCAACAAAAACCCCCTTGGCAGAAAATCGATCTGTTAAAGAAACCATGTATGAGACTGATCTAAATATGTTCAAATGTGACAAAAGTATTATATATTATAGAGAATAAAGTCACAAAGGCACGAAAACAAGAATCACGGAAATCCGTCAAGAAAAACTCAAGTTATGATCGAAAGATAAAATGAGGGTCAATCTGTTCTACTCGAGTAAAAACCAGATCTGCAACACTACAAAGAAACTAGCGTAGATCAGAAACTACAGATCTCATAACCGTGAAATTTTCACAAATGATAGATAATCAAGTTGTGAAGACAAGACAATAAGAATCACATCAATTAGATCTGTAAAACTCGAGTTATGATCAAAACACCGAAGCACTGGCGTGGTGTTATGAAACTCGACGAGAAAGACTTGACAAAAATAAGTCGGACGAACAAGGCACAAAAGCTTCTCTAAATTACGAATTTTATTGATCAAAACATAAGAGGAACATCCCAACATCGTCTTCTACCACGAGCTCTGGCATCCCTTGCTTATATCCAGCCCAGAGGCCAACCCAATTCAATCTAGAACTCTAATCCTACTCAGTTTCTGAATCAAAACTTTCCATAACTATTCAAGACTCTTCTATACACAGATAGAAGCAATATTAAGACTTCCAAACACCTTAGGAACATACCCCACATTCCTAAAACAACTCAACTTCGTGTTCCACACGAAATCCTATCATAACCAACTCAAATCTTTCCATATTTGAGCCATAACCGACTCAGCCGCAGCCTGTCCATAATCCAGCCGGTTGGACCTTTCCTACCAATTCTTTATGTCCACATCTCTTCATCACGCCTTGGAACCATGTTGCCACGTCCATGCACTCCTTACACACGTGCAAACACCTTCCAACGATGTTCATGATACCTTCATTTGCATTGTTCTTGATCCAAACATGCTGCGCGACCTCCCGATCAACTCAACCACAATTCCCCCCGAACTTGGTTGTTGAACCTCATCTTCTCCCTAAGACTAGTTCAATAAATCCCGCCACCAGCCATATCTTGAACTCAAGCAACACCTGCACATAAATAAACAATCAATACTTTCGAGCACAAGTCCGCGACTTGACTCACGTTAGTTCCGAAAACCGCAACACCTACATCTCACATAAGCATGTTGCAAACCATAGCAAAATATTAACCACTGTAAACAGCCATAACACTTCAAAAACTTAGTAAAAGAATACTAAGAAAACTTTCCATAGATATAAAGCAAGTTCAAAACAATTGCATGGTAAAACAGAACTATTGCAATTTAGCTCCGGACCTTGCCAAAGCTAACCGGACCTTGAGCCGGAGCTTACCAAAGCTAGCAGAAACTAGCACCGGAACTCACTAAATCTAGTCGTACCTACCACCGGAGCTAACCAAACACCTGTCAGACCTATCCATAGCATGTCGGACCTTATGCGGATCTTATCGGAGCTCGGACCTAGAGTTGGACCTTGACAAAAAGAGTGTTTTGGCAGAATTCAAAACTTTTATCGTCATAGCCAATGTAATCAGCACACATAGGTCTCACACATTAGCATGGCATTCTCTACTCGTTGAGTCTGTAAGCTACCCAACCCTTCATAGGATTTAAAGTCATGCAAGTGGGGTTTCAAACACCTTAACTCTAATGCAAACATTGCAACCTAGACATAAGTGATACAAATGAAAAACTTTGTAAAAGGTAATTAAATGCAAACCGGGGCTTGCCTTGTTGCGAGTCAAAAGGAAAGTTAGCTTCTGGTGGGAGGACGTCCAACGGCTCCGGCATGTCCTCAACTTCGGTCACTATATTAAATGTAGCAAAATATATGTATAAGTGCTAGTGTTATATAAGAGATGAACTCCTGATACTAGCTACTGCTGTTTAGGTTCCTTAATTTGACTTGGGATTTTTCCAATGGATACTAGACTCTCTAACGATGATCTGAGCAAAATTTGGAGAAATTCCATTGAACCTTGTGGTCTCCAAAATTCCTACAAGTCCAAGGCTTCTCTGAATTTTTGAGCCCTGATCTTAAGCTTTGACAAGACTAAAAATGGAAGATCTAATTAGAGCAAGTCTCTATGGTTCTAAAAAAATTTGTTTCACCATTTTTGGACCTACCTGCAGGGAGATATGGGTTTTTCATGTTTGGGTAAAAGTCTGAAAAAGGCCTCTGTTTATTTTCCTATTTTTCAGAGACATAAAGGATTGACACCACATTTAGCTAAGCAAAAAAGGTCCAATGCCTCTGAAATTTTTACTGGAGTTCAAGGATTTTTGGAAGAAGTTCCTTCCAAAATTTGGGAATTTTCCAACAAACAGAACTCCTATAAAAATTCCTACAAAAATTTCTTTAAATTAATTAATGAGCCGAATCAGGGATTTTCATAAACATTGGGCTTCACCCCTTGATAGTACTCTTTGAGAGGAATCCAAAAAAATTATTTGACAATTGTTGGACATTCCTACAAAAAGTTATGGCTCTCCAAAGTTTGAACTGAATTGGGAAAATCTGGAAATGCTTAAAACCTCCCCGTGGGCCCCACCCGTCATCACCTTCTTCAACCTCGCGCCAAACAGGGGACCCGGCGGCGCTCTCCGGCGAGGGTCACCAGAACAGACTTCCTGGCCGCCTCAAGAGCCAATTCTTGCCGCCCCCCATTTTCCATGCCGCTGAACACGATGGTGGTGTCGCCGGTGGCCGAAACTCGCCGGAAATACGCGCGCACCGGTCACAGCGTTTGCTAGGGCTCCGGCGAGGTCGGGATGCTTCATTTATCCACCAAACGATCGGCACACGGGCTCCAGAGCACCAGGGGATCGTGGAGAATATAGAACGGGCTGCCTAACTCGATGAAACGACCAGCAAACTAGGGTTCCACGGTGAGCCGAGGTGGTTTCCAATGGCGGCGCGAAAATCGGCTAGAACATGGAAAATTCTTGATGGTTTTCCTCGGTTCTTCATCTAGGATGGGCGCTAGGGAGTGTAGAAGCTATGTGCAAGTCAGCTCGAGTGTTGGTTGATTGTGTACACTACAGGAAACTAGTAAATTAACGAGGGGGGAAATTATTTACGAGGTACCATCGTTAATAAATATATTAACGACGGTGAAAAAACACCGTCGTTAATAAAGAACTTATTAACGTCAGTTGACCTAACCGTCGTTAATAAGTTACTTATTTATGTCGGTACACCGGCACCGTCGCTAATAACGCACTTATTAACGTCGGTTAACCTAACCGTCCTTAATAAAGTCCTTATTAACGACGGTACAGGAAACCCTCGTAATAAGTATATAAATATACATGCCACGTGCGGGGAGGGGGGGGGGGGCGGGGGGAGCAGTTTCGCTCCCATCCCGCGCGCAGGCCCGCTCGGCTCGCGCTTCCGCCGCCCCCGCCGCTGCCGCCGGCCACACGCCACCCCCACGCCGCCTCCGCGTGCTGCGGCTTCCGCCGGCCGCACCCTCTCCTGCACCGCCGCCGCCCCCGCCGCCCCCCACGCCGCCGGCCGCCCCGCCGTCCCCAGGTGCCCCGCAGCTGGCCACCCCACGTCGTCCCCGGGTGCCCCGGCCCCAGTCGCCCCACGCCGTCCCCGGGTGCCCCGCCCCCCACACCGCCAGTCGCCCCCCCCCCCCCCCCCCGCCACCGCCGGCCGCCCCGAGGTTAATTAATTGTTGTGTAGTAGTTAATTAGTTAAGTAGGTAATTAGTTGTTGTTTATTAGTTAATTCGTTGTTGTTTAGTAGTTAGTTATTTGTTTAGGTTGTTATTAATTCATGTTTTAATTAGTTAATTATTTTTTAGGTTGTAATTAATTCATGTTGTTAATTATTTGTTTAGTTAATTCTTGTTGTTATTTAGTTGTTAATTCTTGTTGTTTAGTTAATTAGTTGTTGTTAATTAGTTAATTCTTTTTGTTAATTATTTATGTAAGTTGATATTAATTAGGTTAATTCTTGTTAATTAGTTAATTATTTGTTTAGGTTGTTATTAATTCTTTTTGTTAATTATTTGTTTAGTTAATTCTTGTTGTTATTTAGTTGTTAATTCTTGTTGTTTAGTTAATTAGTTGTTGTTAATTAGTTAATTCTTGTTGTTAATTATTTGTTGAAGTTGTTATTAATTAGGTCAATTCTTGTTGTTAATTATTTGTTTAGGTTGTTTAGATTAATTAGGTTATTGTGACACCCTCATTTTTGGTTTCTGCATGTATTCATGTTTCATGTAGAGAAAACACTTTTAAAATAAGTTGAAACCGAGAAAGAATAAAAGAAGTTAACCAAAAGAAGCAAATTCGAGTGTACAGAGAGCGCCGAAGACAACTCTCGCGGCCCGCTGGCCACGTGGCGCCTTTGGAGCTCATCCCCGCAAAGGGGGAGAGGTCCGACCCCGTGGGACACGTGTTGCCCCGGGAGCTAGCCTCTGCGGAGAAGCAAGGCCAGCCGCAGGACACGTGTCACCTTCGGAGCTAGTCACCGTGGAAATCAGAGGACCAGTCGCGTGGGATACGTGTGGATCTCGGAGCTCACCTCCGAGAGGTCCGGTTCTATTGGACACGTGTCACCACCGGAGCTTATCTCCGGGAGGTCCGTCACTGTTGGACACGTGTTAACCTTGGAGCTCGTCTCTAAGAAGAAAGGAAGTCTGGCGCTATTAGGATACGTGGCACACCCGGAGCCACCTCCGGAGAGAGGGAAGGTCCGGCACTGACACGTGGTGTGCGCGGAGCCACCTCCGAATAGAGAGGATGTCCCGACCGCCAGGATACGTGGCGCACGCATAGCTCACCTTCGAAGGAGAGGGAAGTCTCGTTCACTTGACACGCGGCACAACCGGAGCTCGTCTCTGCGGAAAGGGGGAGACCAGGCCCCGGTAGACACGTGGAGCTTCCGGAGCTCATCACCGCGGAGGTAACGAGTTCTGGAGCGGTTCTTGGATTCTGTACGCGTAGAAATACCGGTACGGAGAGGAAACTGACCAGAATTCCACAATGTTACCGCGCCAAATCAACTAAAGATAAGTTGTTAAGATTCAATGACTATCTGAATAGGACTCTTATTCGAAATACAATCAGATTAGGACTCTTCTTCTCCCGATTATAAATAGAACCCAGAACCTTTGGCCGAAACCACGAACTTATTTTCCACCTCTTGAGCCGACGACTTAGAGCCCTTGCCCCAACTCGCCGAGTAAACCCATCGCCGGAGTTTGGTCGAGAGAGATCACCGGAAGAGAGCCCCAACGATCTGTCTTGCTAAGAGAAGGACCCCGAGACCAAGAAGAACGTAAGGTAGGTCTCCAATACCACCTTATGACATCGTCGCGTTTTCTTTGCATCTGTTACTTGATTCCTTTCGAACAAAAGCTTTTTGTGAACAGATCACGTGTTGATCGGTCTGATCTAGAGTTGAGATCATCGCCATGTCCACATTTGATCCGAACACCGCTGTTCATCATAAAATCCATGCAAACCATGCAAGAACACGTACAAACTGATCTAATAAAAACTGCACCATAGGATTAACATGCATATACATCATTACATCTTAAAGTAGAGTTTATGCATGATAGTGATTGCTGTAAATCTTGTATGTGCGTGATCATATATAGAAGGACAAGCTCAGGGACCTACCTGCGACGGGCTACAACAATAAGATTCTGAGCAACCGGAACCACAAGAACAAGGCAAGTGCCCCTTGACAATATTGATCCTATGTTTTGGGAAACTATTTTGTTTTGCGAAAAGGTGTGTGTGCTGAGTCAAACATGATGGGAAACCCATTTATAGGAGTTTACTAGTTTTTGTTAAACCACCCTTGTCGCGAGGGAAGTTTATGAGTCGGTTATGGTTTTACTTTTAAGCTTCGCTGAGTCCATGGGATTGGGAAGCGAGATAGATGTGTCTAGCTAACTGCACTCGTAATGATAATGAGAAACTGATGTTGTTAATGAACATGGATCGGAGGGAGATCTAGGCAAGCTTGGGTTTGTGAATGAGGTAGAAAGAGATGGTGGTTTACTTGCCGTAGATCTAATGACCGGTTCATGCGAGCACATGCCAGGATAACAGTGCCACCACAAGGCCAAGTATGGGTGCGTCTTAGCTGACTAATTAGGTAAGTTGCTAGATTGTTATGGGCCATGGAAGGCAGGGGGAATGGTAGTTGAGTGAGGACTGCCCTGGGAACTGCATGGCACAAGAGGGGGCCCGTGGGTGGGAGGATTGGAGATTCTATCCTGCCGGTGAAACCTTAGTGAGTCCATACATCTAGTAGACCCTTTGTAAAGGCTATTTTATGATCTCTTGGCCATACACCGACGGTTGTGTATTGGTATAATGGAGGTTCTGCAGTCGCCAACAGGTGACAAAATCACAAACTTGTGGGTTAAGAGGTGCAAACTCTGCAGAGTCTAAAACTATCATGATAGCCGAGCTTACGGTCACAAGTGCCTGGCCAACTTCCATGATTAGTTGGGATGGTTATTGGCTATGGTTATTGGTTATGGTTTTGGAAGGTTTGGTTTTGGTTTTGTTTTCGGGACTGTTGAGTCCGGGTGATAAGATGGGTTGCATGACTGTTGAGTCATGGCAACGAGGTTGGTCGGTGTGAGACGAAATTGTTTATGAGATGAAATGGTAGCAAATACAAGATGGTATTCTTGAGATGGTAGCGGATGCAAGAAGATATTCGTGAGCAAGAATGAGGTTGATTAATGTCTGGTTGGGACATGGAAGGTAATGAACATAATGGAGGTATGATTCATATTTTAATACATGTTGGGATTACATTCACTTAAAGCTAAGTTGCTGGTTTTATCCTGTTTTAAGAAATAAACTTTGCTTTCTGCAATGAGCCTTTTTATACCTACCTTGTTGTAAGCTACATTATCATATTTTCCCGCACTTGCTGAGTACATCATTGTACTCAAACTTGCATTATTATTTCATGATCAGCAACAGGAGAAGATTACTATGAAGACCATGTGGAGCATTAGGCGTATAATCTGTCCTCAACCTTGCCTGCGTGGATGGAGTACTGATGGAGCCACTGCTGCTTAGAATTGCTACCGCATTAGTTAGAAGACTTCCGCTGCTAGAATAAAGACTTCCACTGTTAGATTAAGACTTCCACTGTGAGCATGAGTCCAAGACTCATGAGACATTGTAATAAACTCTGTTATTCGTGGTCGTATATATTCTGAAATTCAGTTTGTGGATGATGTGTATATGTGTGATGAACATCCTGGGCACACATATGCATCAGTTCTCGGTTTCGTGGTTTTTCACTGAATTGAGGGCATCACAGATTGGTATCAGAGCCACGGGTTGACGGTAGGTTACACGCTTAGATAGATCACATATTTGTATCAGACACAGATTGGTAGTTAAGCCACGCTGACATAGGATGCAAGCCTAGGAAAGGCCATAGTTGGATCACAGATTGGCAACACACTAAGCCATATAGGACCCCCGTTGAACAAGCCTTGACTAGGAGTTGTATGAGCCCTTGCGATGATTGTTTATGATTGTGTGTTTACTGTGAGTTGTGGGACGTCTCAAAGCGTTGTCCATATCCACACATAAGTAGAAAGAGGTGTGAGATGCCTTGGTACTTGTTCACATCCTCATATGGGCTAATATATATATATATAGTCCAATCCACCTTGATGCAAATAGTTGAGGGGATCTATCTAACCTTCTAACCTTCTATTCTATTTCGTTCTCTCAAACAGATGGTGAGAGGAAACGCCGGCCGAAGGAACGTCCGTGACAACCGAGAGGATGGCCACGATGAAGTTCCTGTTAACCCCGGAGCTGGTGAGAACAACCTGGAACGGTTGATGGCCATGCAGAATCAACTTATGCAAACCATGATCCAAACTTTGGGTCAGTTACAGGCCAATAACAACAACACCGTTCCGGCACCATCGCCACCACCACCGCCGGCTCATAACAAACTGGGAGAGTTCATGAGGACTCGACCACCCACCTTTGCTCAAGCTAACGACCCCATGGAGGCCGACGACTGGTTGAAATCCATGGAGAAGAAACTTGCCATAGTGCAATGCAATGACCGAGAGAAGGTTATTTTTGCGTCGCACCAACTCATGGGAGCTGCCACTGACTGGTGGGATGCCATATGTAACGCTCATGTCGACCCGGAGACGATCACTTGGACTGAGTTCAAGGAGAGTTTCCACTCTCACTATATCCCTGCTGGTGTAATGATGCTCAAGAGAAAGGAGTTTGAATGTCTCCGCCAAGGACAGAGAAGCGTGAATGAGTATCTCAACAAGTTCACACAACTGTCCCGGTATGCCCCGAAGATGTCAACTCAGACCAGAGGAAGCAATACCTGATCATGAGAGGATTGAACAATGAGATCCAGGTTTAGCTCCTCGACAATGACTACGCGAGCTTCCAGAAGCTGGTTGACAAGGCTATAGTGGTTGAAAGCAAGATCCGGGAGATCGAGCGAGAGTGCAAGAGGAAGATGCCATACCAGCCCCAAGGGAGCAACGTACGACCTCGGTACACGCCCCCGGCCGCACCGCAGTAGGGATCGACCGCTCCTGCATACCGCCCTAGTCAGCCACCACAGCAACGACCCGTTGCACAAGCGCCTCGTGTGTCCTTGCCTCCTGTGCCCCGACACAACATGGGCGCTCCTGTTCAAAACCCCGCCCCAACGTACCTGCTGCCGTAGGCAACAGGGCATGCTTTGCATGCGGGGAAACAGGACACTTCGCGAGCCAGTGCCTGAGGAGAGGCCCTGGACAGCAAGGCAATGTGCCCAAGCAGAACCCGCAACCGAATGGAGGGGACAATCAAGGAAACCATGGACAACAGAACTATGCTCGCGGCAACGTGAACCATGTCCCTGCTGAGGAAGCACAACAGGCTGAGGACGTCGTACTTGGTATGTTCTTTGCCAACTCCAACCCAGCCACCATCTTATTTGATTCTGGAGCATCACATTCCTTCATATCATCCAAGTATGTTGCCAAGCATAATCTACCCATATCACACTTAAAATGCTCTATGTTAATTAATTCTCCCGGTGGAGAGATGAGGACTAATATAGTATGTCCGAAAGTAAGCTTGAAAATAAAGGGGGGTAGACTTCCTTGCCAACCTCATTGTCTTGGATTCCCAAGGGCTTGACATAATACTCGGGATGGATTGGTTAAGCAAGCACAACGGGGTAATCCAATGTGCTGAAAGAAGCGTGCAGTTGACAAATGAGCACAGTATTCGTGTCGAGTTTGAATCAGCCCAACAAACCACCGAAAGGGCAATTTTGAGCCACGTCGAAGGAGCAACATTGGACAGCATTCCAGTGGTTCAGGGATTCATGGACGTGTTTCCTGAGGAGCTTCCAGGTATGCCACCTGACCGGGACATTGAGTTTGCCATTGATTCGGTACCCGGAACTGCACCCATAGCAAAGAGACCCTATAGGATGCCCGTCAATGAACTAGTGGAACTCAAGAAGCAAATTCAGGAGCAGTTGGAGAAGGGTTTTATACGTCCAAGCTCGTCACCATGGGGAGCTCCTGTGCTCTTCGTGGACAAGAAGGATGGGACCCAAAGGATGTGCGTGGACTATAGGTCCCTCAATGAGGTGACAATCAAGAACAAATACCCTCTGCCCCTTATAGAGGACCTATTCGACCAAATGAAAGGAGCCCGAGTGTTCTCCAAGATTGATCTTCGGTCGGGATACTTCCAGCTGAAGATTAAGCCCTCCGATATATCCAAGACTGCCTTTCGAACACAGTATGGTTCGTATGAATATACCGTCATGTCTTTTGGGTTAACAAATGCAACCGCATACTTCATGTACCTTATGAACAAGGTTTTCATGGAGTACTTGGATAAGTTCGTCGTGGTTTTCATCGACGACATTATGGTGTATTCAAAAAGTGAGGAGGAGCATGAAGAACATTTGAAATTGACCTTGCAGAAAATGCGTGAGCATCAATTGTATGCCAAGCTTAACAAGTGTCAATTTTGGCTAAAGGAGATATCGTTCCTAGGCCACATTATCTCCAAGGAAGGAGTATCGGTTGATCCCAGAAAAGTGGGAGATGTTCTGAAGTGGAACCAACCGCAAAACGTGAGGGATATTTGGAGTTTTCTTGGGATGGCTGGATACTACCGACGCTTCGTCAAGGACTTCTCTAAGATAGCAAAGCCTATGACGAAGTTGCTAACGAAGGGAAAAGCCTTCCAATGGACACCAGCATGCCAAGAACGTTTTGAGGAACTCAAGAAAAGGCTAACCACAGCGCCAGTTTTGGTATTGCCGGACGTGAGCAAGAGCTTTGACATATATTGTAACGCGTCCAGACAAGGACTCGGATGTGTGCTCATGCAAGAAGGACAAGTGGTAGCCTATGCCTTACGACAATTAAATAAGCACGAGCTTAATTATCCTACACATGACTTGGAGCTAGCAGCAGTAGTGCATGCATTGAAGATTTGGAGACATTATATCCTTGGTCATCGATGTGAGATCTATACGGATCATAAAATCCTCAAGTACTTATTTACACAAACGGACCTGAATTTGAGGCAACGTCGATGGTTGGAACTCATCAAGGATTACGATGTTGGAATCAACTACCACCCTGGGAGGGCCAATGTAGTAGCTGATGCATTGAGCCGGAAGGGAGCATGTCACCAACTCACGGTTCGGGAGCTACCACCCAAACTACGTAAGGAGTTCGAACGGTTACACCTCGGATTCTTGAACAACATGGAAGTGATGGAGATTCACTCTTCATTGGAGCAAGAGATAAGAGATGGCCAAGCAATGGATGAGGAGATCAAGGAGATCAAGGAAAGGATCCGACAAGGAATAGAGAAGGATTTCAAAGAAGATGGAAAGGGTACGCTTTGGCTAGGAAAAAAGATTTGTGTACCTAACGTAAAGCACATCCGTGACATGATATTAAAAGAGGCGCATGATTCACCCTATTCCATACATCACGGAAGTACCAAAATGTACAAGGACTTGAAGACTTGTTATTGGTGGGATGGTATGAAAAGGGACATAGTCGAATACGTTGCCCTATGCGACACATGCCAACGGGTGAAGGCAGAACATCAAAGACCCGCTGGATTGTTGCAACCCTTGAGGGTACCCAAGTGGAAGTGGGAAGACATCAGCATGGATTTTATCGTTGGATTGCCATGTACTCAGTCGGCTTATGACTCCATCTGGGTTATCGTGGACCGATTGACGAAAACAGCCCATTTTCTCCCTGTAAGGGCCAAGTACAACGTTGCACAATTAGCCGAGTTGTACATGGAACAGATCGTGTGCCGTCATGGAGTTACGAGGAGGATAGTCTCAGATTGAGGTTCTCAGTTTACCTCTAGATTCTGTAGGAAGCTGCAGAAAGCTGTGGGTACACAACTGTATTTTAGCTCCGCCTATCACCCACAAACCGATGGACAAACCGAAAGGACAAACCAAATTTTGGAGGACATGTTGAGAGCTTGCGCCTTGAAACGTGGACGTAGTTGGGATAGGAGTTTACCGTACACCAAATTCTCCTATAACAACAGCTATCAAGCTAGCTTGAAGATGTCGCCTTTCAAAGCATTGTATGGTAGGCGGTGTAGAACGCCGCTGTTCTGGAACAAGACCGGAGAGAATCAGGTGTTTGCACCCGAAGTGCTACAAGAAGCTGAAAAGCAAGTCCAAACGATACGGGGGAACTTAAAGGCTGCTCAGTCACGACAGAAAGGCTATGCGGACAATAGGCGAAGGAAGTTGACTTTCGAAGTAGGAGACTTCGTATACCTTAAGGTATCACCTATCCGTGGCCAACGACGTTTCAACGTCAAAGGCAAACTAGCACCTCGCTACATAGGACCATTTAAGATTTTGGACAAGCGAGGAGAAGTAGCCTATCAACTAGAGCTCCAAACATATCTCTCCGACGTACATGACGTTGTTCATGTATCCTGCTCAAGAAGTGCTTGAGAGTACCAGAGGAGCAAGTACCAATGGAAGAGTTTAAACTTCAAGAGGACCTGACTTATGCGGAGCACCCTGTCCGAATTTTAGACGTAAAGGAAAGGGTCACAAGGAACAAAGTGATCCGATGGTGCAAGGTACAATGGAGCCATCACACCGAAGCTTAAGCCACATGGGAGCGTGAAGAAGACATCAAGGTAGAATTCCCTCATCTATTTTCTACTAACGAATCTCGAGGGCGAGATTCAATTTAAGGGGTGTAGATTTGTGACACCGTCATTTTTGGTTTCTGCATGTATTCATGCTTCATGTAGAAAAAACACTTTTAAAATAAGTTGAAACCGAGAAAGAATCAAAGAAGTTAACCAAAAGAAGCAAATTCCAGTGTACAGAGAGCACCGAAGACAACTCTCGTGGCCCGCTGGCCACGTGGCGCCTTCGAAGCTCATCCCCGCAAAGGGGGAGAGGTCCGACCCCGTGGGACACGTGTTGCCCCCGGAGCTAGCCTCTGCGGAGAAGCAAGGCCAGCAGCAGGACGCGTGTCACATTCGGAGCTAGTCACCGCGGAAATCAGAGGACCAGTTGCGCGGGATACATGTCGATCTCGAAGCTCACCTCCGAGAGGTCCGGTTCTATTGGACACGTGTCACCGTCGAAGCTTATCTCCGGGAGGTCCGTCACTGTTGGACACGTGTTAACCTCGGAGCTCGTCTCTGAGAAGAAAGGATGTCTAGCGCTGTTACCATACGTGGCACACCAGGAGACACCTCCGGAGAGAGGGAAGGTCCGGCGCTGACATGTGGCGTGCGCGGAGCCACCTCCGAATAGAGAGGAGGTCCTGACCGCCAGGATACGTGGCGCACGTGGAGCTCACCTCCGAAGGAGAGGGAGGTCTCGCTCGCTTGACACATGGCACAACCGGAGCTCGTCTCTGCGGAAAGGGGGAGACCATGCCTTGGTGGACACGTGGAGCTTCCGGAGCTCATCACCGCGGAGGTAACGAGTTCTGAAGCGGTTTTTGGATTCTGTACGCATAGAAATAACGGTACGGAGAGGAAACCGACCTGAATTTCACAATGTTACCGTGCCAAATCAACTAAAAATAAGTTGTTAAGATTCAACGACAATCTGAATAGGACTCTTATTCGAAATACAATAAGATTAGGACTCTTCTTCTCCCGATTTTAAATAGAACCCAGAACCTTTGGCCGAAACCACAAACTTCTTTTCCACCACCTGAGCCGACGACTTAGAGCCCTAGCCCCAACTCGCCGAGTAAACCCATCGCCAGAGTTTGGTCGAGAGAGATTGTGGGAAGAGAGCCCCAATGATCTGTCTTGCTAAGAGAAGGACCCCGAGACCAAGAAGAACGTAAGGTACGTCTCCAATACCACCTTACGACATCGTCGTGTTTTCTTTGCATCTGTTCCTTGATTCCTTTCAAACAAAAGCTTTTCGTGAACAGATCACATGTTGATCGGTCTGATCTAGAGTCGAGATCATCGCCACGTCCACATTTGATCCGAACATCCCTGTTCATCATAAAATCCATGCAAACCATGCAAGAACACGTACAAACTGATCTAATAAAAACTGCACCATAGGATTAACATGCATATACATCATTACATCTTAAAATAGAGTTTATGCATCATATTGATTACTGTAAATCTTGTATGTGCGTGATCATATATAGAAGGACAAGCTCAGGGAGCTACCTACGACGGGCTACAACAACAAGATTTTGAGCAACCGGAAACGCAAGAACAAGGCAAGTGCCCCTTGACCATATTGATCCTATGTTTTGGGAAACTATTTTTCTTGCGAAAAGGTGTGTGTGCCGAGTCAAACATGATGGGAAACCCTTTTATAGGAGTTTACTAGTTTTTGTTAAACCACCCTTGTCGCCAGGGAAGTTTATGAGTCGGTTATGGTTTTACTTTTAAGCTTCGTTGAGTCCATGGGATTGGGAAGCGAGATAGATGTGTCTAGCTAACTGCACTCATAATGATAATGAGAAACTGATGTTGTTAATGAACATGGATCGGAGGGAGATCTAGGCAAGCCTGGGTTTGTGAATGAGGTAGAAAGAGATGGTGGTTTACTTGCCGTAGATCTAAGGACCGGTTCATGCGAGCACGTGCCAGGATAACAGTGCCACCACAAGGCCAAGTATGGGTGCGGCTTAGCTGACTAATTAGGTAAGTTGCTAGATTGTTATGGGCCGTCGAAGGCGCAGGGAATGGGAGTCAAGTGAGGACTGCCCTGGGAACTGCATGGCACAAGAAGGGGCCCGTGGGTGGGAGAATTGGGGATTCTAATCCGCCGGTGAAACCTTAGTGAGTCCATACATCTAGTAGCCCCTTTGTAAAGGCTATTTTGTGATCTATTGGCCATACACCGACGGTTGTGTATTGTTATAATGGAGGTATAATGGAGGTTCTGCAGTCGCCGACGGGTGACGAAATCACAAACTTGTGGGTAAAGAGGTGCAAACTCTTCAGAGTCTAAAACTATCATGATAGCCGAGTTTACGGTCACGAGCGCCTGGCCAACTTCCATGATTAGTTGGGATGGTTATTGGCTATGGTTATTGGTTATGGTTTTGGAAGGTTTGGTTTTGGTTTTGTTTTCGGGACAGTTGAGTCCGGGTGATAAGATGGGTTGCATGACTGTTGAGTCATGGCAACGAGGTTGGTCGATGTGAGACGAGATTTTTTATGAGATGAAATGGTAGCGAATACAAGATGGTATTTATGAGATGGTAGCGGATACGAGAAGGTATTCATGTGCAAGAATGAGGTTGATTAATGTCTGGTTAGGACATGGAAGGTAATGAACATAATGGAGGTATGATTGGTATTTTAATACATGTTGGGATTACATTCACTTAAAGTTAAGTTGCTGGTTTTATCGTGTTTCAAGAAATAAACTTTTCTTTCTGCAATGAGCCTTTTTATACCTACTTTGTTGTGAGCTACGTTATCATATTTTCCCGCACTTGCTGAGTACATCATTGTACTCAAACTTGCATTATTATTTCATAATCAGCAACAGGAGAAGATTACTATGAAGACCAAGTGGAGCATTAGGCGTGTAATCTGTCCTCAACCTTGCCTGTGGGGATGGAGTAGAGATGGAGCCACTGCTGCTTAGAATTGCTACCGCATTAGTTAGAAGACTTCCGCTGCTAGAATAAAGACTTCCACTGTTAGATTAAGACTTCCGCTGTGAGCATGAGTCCAAGACTCATGAGACATTGTAATAAACTCTGTTATTCATGGTCGTATATATTCTGAAATTCAGTTTGTGGATGATGTGTATATGTGTGATGAACATCATGGGCACACATATGCATCAGTTCTCGGTTCCGTGGTTTTCCACCGAATTGAGGGCGTCACAGATTGGTATCAAAGCCACTGGTTGACGGTAGGTTACACACTTAGATAGATCACAGATTGGTATCAGACACAGATTGGTAGCTAAACCACGCTGACATAGGATGCAAGCCTAGGAAAGGCCATAGTTAGATCACAGATTGGCAACACCCTAAGCCATATAGGACCCCCATTGAACAAGCCTTGACTAGGAGTTGTATGAGCCCTTGTGATGATTGTTTATGATTGTGTGTTTGGTGTGAGTTGTGGGATGTCTCAAAGCGTTGTCCATATCCACACATAAGTAGAAAGAGGTGTGAGATGCCTCGGTACTTGTTCACATCCTCATATGGGCTAATATATATAGTCCAATCCACCTTGATGCATATAGTTGAGGGGATCTATCTAACCACCTAACCTTCTATTATATTTCCTTCTCTCTCACAGATGGTTAGAGGAAACGCCGGCCGAAGGAACGTCCGTGACAACCGAGAGGATGTCCATGATGAAGTTCCTGTTAACCCCGGAGCTGGTGAGAACAACCTGGAACGGTTGATGGCCATGCAGAATCAACTTATGCAAACCATGATCCAAACTTTGGGTCAGTTGCAGGCCAACAACAACAACCCCGTTCCGGCACCACCGCCACCACCACCGCCGGCTCATAACAGACTGGGAGAGTTCATGAGGACTCGACCACCCACCTTTGCTCAACCTAACGACCCCATGGAGGCCGACGACTGGTTGAAATCCATGGAGAAGAAGCTTGCCATAGTGCAGTGCAATGGCCGAGAGAAGGTTCTTTTTGCGTTGCACCAACTCATGGGAGCTGCCGCTGACTGGTGGGATGCCCTATGTAACGCTCATGTCGACCCGAGACGATCACTTGGACTGAGTTCAACGAGAGTTTCCGCTCTCATTACATCCCTGCTGGTGTAATGATGGTCAAGAGACAGGAGTTTGAAGGTCTCCGCCAAGACTGATTTGAAGGTCCCTGCTTTGAAGGTATAACCTGAATGATGGCTGAAGACCGCACATGGATGTACTCGGGTTGGAAAAAGAATGGGCAACACTCAGATTAGTGGTTCACCAAGACTGATGCTTTTATACAACAAGCTTTTTCGTTGTCCAACAACAGTAAGGTGCGGCCCCATGTATGAAATGTCAGAATGCAAAGTTTTTCGACAAAGTGGCTTTGACGTTTCACGTGTGTCGAAACGGTTTCATGAAAAATTATGCGGTCTAGTACTTTGACGGTGAGACACGTTCTCGAGCTGCTGAAGAAGAAGTGGTGTCTAATAACACGGGGATTGATATGATGGATGAGATGCTTGAAGTCGTAGATCCTAAGTTGACGGAGGATGCTCCTACAACAGAAGTTGAAACGTTCTTCAAGCTCCTCAAAGCATCAGAAGAGCCTCTGCTCTCAGTCGGCGACAGAGGCACTGGTGAGTTGTCTCATCACATGTATTGAATTCTCTTAATCAAACTATCTTATATTCTTTTGTTTTCTTATTTATAGACCAGGTATGGGAAGGAGGCACGGAGGCTTTGCGGCGAGGAGTATGATTGGCAGAACGTGCCAACAATCATCCCAGAAGCCGCTTATCCATGTGGACGCAGAAAACCTCACGACTGGTGAGTTTTCATCTTCTACAATTACTATGTACGACTTTGTTGGAGTGGTCGATGAAAATCTAATAAACTTTCTTCTTTATGTAGGTTCGGCATCTTCCAAGGAGTTGTTGACTCCAGGCAGGCACGACCCTCCAGGTCCTCTTCCTCTCAGCAAGCTGGCTCTTCCAGCCGGTCTAGCTTGCTGGAGCTCCAGAGTGTCCAGGACGATCTCCGCCGGACACAGGAGGAGCTCCGGAGAGAGAGAGAGAGAGGACTCAGGAGGAGCTCCGACTAGAGCGAGAGCGACAGGCCGCAGCCACTAGGGCCAGATACGAGTATCTCAACTCGTACATGCTACAGTTTCATGCGGCAACGGCGGTATGTAATTGTCGTTCAAATATGTATATGTTTCAAAATTATGAATGCAAAAATGTGCTAATAGTTTGTATTCGCAGGCTATGACGGCTGGACAGCAGGTTGAGCTTCCACGGTGGGAGCCACCACCGGTGATCGAGCCAGAGCAGCCACAGGTGTCAACTAGAGGAGCTCAGGTAAAAGCGAACCTCTCTTGAGTTTATTTAGACATACTTGGTCAATTATAACTAAACTTACTCAAATATAACTAAACTTAGTTAACATTGCTCTATTATAGACAAACATAGTTGAACTTTATGAAATATAACCAAAACACTTTGAACTTGCTCAAATATAGTCTTATATAGTTAAACTTGCTAAAATGAAGTCAAAACTAGATCAACTTGCTAAATTCTAATAATATGTGCTAAAACATGACAGGCATCAGGGACGGAGGCTCGCACTCCATCGCCGCACGTGCCAGGAGTGAATAGACGGCTCAAGGATGATTTTGCGGGCTCCAGAGGTAGCGGCTGTGGTAGTAATGTGTAGCTTCGTTTGTATCGTGTCATGTGATTGCTTGTGATGGACTTGTGATATACTTTCTATGATTGTGATCGTGTGATATACTTTGTATATGGACTTGTGACTGTCTGTGTTGCTGGCCATCGAGCCAGTGGACTGGCCATAGAACAAGCGGTCAGCATTTTCTGTTTTTTAAAGAAACAAAAAAACTTATTTACGATGATTTTGTATACAGTACCGTCATAAATAATGTTTCTTTTATTTACGACGGGGTGGCTGTACCGTCGTAAATAATACCCCTGTTATTTATGACGGGGTGGCTATACCGTCGTAAATAATGCCTCTGTTATTTATGACGGTACAGCCACCCCGTCGTAAATAAGTTTCCCGCCGTTCCACGTGGCGCGTGGACTTATCCACGACGGCTAAAATTAGCCGTCGTAAATAAATTTATTTACGACGGTAACCGTCGTAAATATACTTATTTACGTCTACTTATTTTTGACGGCCAAAAATCCTCGTAAATAAGTAAATACCATCGCAAATAGCTTATTTACGAGGGTAATTTGCTTATTTATGACGGTTTTTCACTCTCGTTAATTGCTATGTTTCCTGTAGTGGTAACCTGAATTTGGGTTTAAACCGAGCTCGACTCTTCTACACTAGGGTTCGGGAAAGAGTGAAATTCGAGCTACACGGTGGATAATTTGCCAAACGGCCTGCAGCTACACCATCTAGGGCTACCCATGCACCTTTCTTGTGTAGGAAGCTGGAGGATAGGGTGGCCGGATTGGGCTGTCGACTGTGAGCTGAAGTGACGTTCTGCCGTTTCACCTCGGGAGCTCGCTGCAAACTCCAATTTGCGGTCCACAGCTGCAAGGAACGGCCGAGTTGATGCGGTAGATCACAGTAGCTCATTGTGGCGCTTCTTTTCGGTGTTGGCACCTCGAGTAACCAGTGGTCGGGCGCTGTGTTTGTGGTGGAACGCCGAGAGCGTCGGCGGTGGGTTCTTCGCACGCGTGGGAGCAAAGCAGGGAGACATACGAGCTGAGAGAGGAGAATTTCAATGTTCCTTCATGTGGGAGAGATAAGGGCAGCCACTGGATGGAGAAACGCTTAGGCAGGCAGCTCGCGCAGCTCGGTGGTGCGCGCTAAGCGACCAAGGCAAAGAAACGAGTTGGTTGTGAAGAGTGTGTGGCTGACAGATGGGTCCCACCGCCTCATATCTTAATCAAATTATTTCCACAGCTACTCACAATTAAAAGCTTTGCTTCACCTCAAAGTCATGTATTGAAATCTTTGAATTCAAATGATTTGAATTCTAGTGTGAAATTTGAACTCATTTTTGGTTATTTGAGTTTGAATTCTCCCTTTGCATTATTCCAAAAACATAGCAAACCAACTGAAATATTTCTGAATTTTGACATGGCTGCTAATTCAAATGTGGAGAACACATTTGTGGAACCAAATTTCCAAATTGAGGAAGATGGGATTTGAAACTGAAATTCAAATTTGGATTCGAGGGCTTCCTCTTTTAATCCCAAACAAATATTAGAACCCTCCAAATGAGCTGAAATTTGGGAGGTTGAATATTTGACATATGAAGATCCAAGTTATGAATTCAGCTCTCGTGTTTGGAAGTTTTTGGGAAGTTTTAATCCTCACTTTGAACTCACACTGTTATAATTCAAAGTTTTAATTCCCCTCATTTTTCCTAAGTGTAAACGTGCTGAATTTCTTGCTACCACTTTTGGGGATTTTACACGCCTCAGCGGGGAGGAGTAGCCCAGGCTGTCTTTTTACGCTCTACGCGGGGTGTAACACCCCAAATTTTGATTCAAAACCCAAAACCATGTTCAGAGGGGAATTTAAAAATTTTTGGACGTGTTGCATGTTTTGCAAAAATTCAAATTCAAACTGGAATTCAAATTATACTCAAAACAGAAAAGAAATGGAAAAAGAAAAAGGAAAACGGGAAAAAAACTGGCCAGTGGGCCGAAACCCGCCAGCCGGCCCAGCTACTCCCGCGCCAGCCCGCCCCCGCGCGCGCCGCGCTGCCTCTCACCGACGGGTGGGACCCACCTGTCATCCCCAACCTCGCTCGCGCCGACCCCAGATTCCCCCCCCCCCCCCCCCCGAGCGCGCGCGATCTTAACCGATCGGGAAACCTGTCTCGCCGCCCGAATTCTGGTCCCAGCGGACTCCAACTCGATCACAACAGACCCACCGCCCTCCCCCGGCTATAAAAACCCCCGATCCGATCAGTTTTTCCCACGCGATCGCCGATTTTCACTCCGGTGAGCACCAAGACTTCGCCGGTGAATTCTGGCCGATCTAAGCTCGGAAACTCTGATCTAACTCGCTGGTCTTGATCCACCGCCTCCGGGGAACTTTGCAGGTGCAGAAAACCCGAAGACTTACGGTGTAAACCCAGCACCGACGAGCTTCGCCGTGGTTTTGCCTCGGACCTCGCCGCCGATCACTTTCCAGGACCCCTGAGCTCGAGAAAACCCCCGAGGTGAGATCCCTGACCTCCCCTTTACCGATCTAGGCCATAAGATCACAGTTCTAGGCAGAATTCTCGAAGATCCGAAACTTTCCGGCGAGATCGCCGCTTCCCGCCGCCGTGCGCCGCCGGCAGCGCCGCCCGCGCTCGATCAGAGCGACGTGGCCGCTTGTGCGCCGTCTATTTTAAATCGCACGGTAGACTTTAAAACCCCGCGTACCGGTTCGATGTTATAATCTCAGCCGTCGGTTTAAAATCGGACGGTCCACGTCAGCCCCGCATTATAAAGACTGGAATTCTTACGTGCTACCCCCTGGGGTTCTCTGGAATTGAGAGCTAGCCCCGAAAACTTCAGATCTAGCCCCTGGAACTCCAGAAAATCATGTAAATTCATTTAAAAATCAGTTTTAGCCCCTGGACTTAATAGAAATTAGGAAAAACACCTCTGATAAGTGTAGCTAGACCCCTGGAAATTATGAAAATAATATTATAGACCCTGTAATGGGGTGAGTTCATTATTTTAACCCTGTTTAGTATTTAATTTAGAAAATTGAATATGTAACTAGTGTTTAAAAATTAAAAAGGGGGGACAAACATAATTGTCAAAATTAATTAAAAACTTTCTCAGTACTTAGAAAACTTTGGAGTGAGATAAAAGTATATTTTTGGGCTGAAATAAATCTGTTTCATCTATTATTCACATTTATTAGTATAGGGACACATTTTTAAGTAAAGAATAGTTATAGAAAAATAGGGAAAATAATTATGAAATGGTCTACATCAGAAGCCAAGGTCAAAATATGATTTTAAATTATTTAGGACCAGAACCTATTCTGTTTAGGTGATGTGTATTACTAATTTAATAATAAAATACACAATTATGTATAGGAATATAAATCTGAAAATATAGCAACTAGTAAATGATAAATGGAGTTTCTAAAATCCAAAGAGTTCAGTTTAGGGTTGATAGAAGTTGTAAAGGCACATATGGAGAAGAAAAATACTTTCCATACATACTTGGTAGTTTAATATAAGGAATTTATTTAAAACTGAAACACAACACATATAATGGTGAATGAATTTCACAAATGTGAATGTGTGGTTTGTATGAAGTGTAAGTGTGAATTATGTCTTATGGATTGTTGTTTTTCTTTTGCTATGTGTGATGGTATGAAGTAGAACCTGTTCAAGAACAAGTTATTCATTTCCAAGACCAGGAATACCCATTTCAAGAGCAGCAAGAAGGAGGCAAGTGTCCTTGACCACTTTGATCCTATGCTAGGATGTGTAGATAGAATTATTTGCATTGTCAAATGAAATATGAAACCCATGCTAGGAAAGTTTCCCTAGAATTGCATTACCCTGTTTCCTTGTAGCTTGGGTTGGGATTTATTTTACCATGTCATATATTTACATGCATTTGCTTAGCCATGCTTAGAATGGGATATTTGGGACATGAGATCATCAGTTTATATTACCATACTCTTGAATGAGACATTGTGAATTATGTAGAGGTAGGGATCAAGGCAAGTTGGATGTTTTGGTTGTGTGCTGGGTGCACGAGACTTGGGTTTGTGTTTAGTACTTGCCTGGATCCTAAGGACCGGTTCATGGAGCATGTAACCCGGCTTTACAGTGCCAACCACATGCTGAGATGGGGCAGCTTGGCCAATTAATTAGGTGTATCCCCGGCGTAGTATGGGTGTGTTGGATGGTGCGGGGAGTAGGTGTCAGCTGGACTACCATATGAACCGCAAGGCTCAAGAGGGGGCCACTGCAGCGGGGTTGGAGCCTCTTGTATGCTGTTAGGGGTGAAACCTCAGTGGGCCCATGCTCGTCGGGAATCCCTTTGTAAAGGCTTCGTAGTGATCTCCTGGCCGCACACCTGGGAAGTGTGAATGTGGATCGTAGCCACTGGCATAATGGAGGTTCTTTTAGTCCACCCGGCAACGGGGGATGAAATCACTACTTGTGGGTACAGTGGTACAAACTCTGCAGAGTCAAAACTGTCTTGACAGCCATGCTCACGGTTAAGAGCGGCCTGGACTTATTCATGATTAGAGGAGTGAAGGTTTTTGGAAGTTGTGGATGTTAAGCGGGGAGCTTAACATTGGAAATGATGTTATGGTTATTGGATTATGATAATGGGTTGGGAGATTGGGACCATTTCACCTGTGTAGTAATGTAGGTGCTTAATAAGCTAAGGTGATAGGTATTAATTGTGTAGTGCTTTAACCATGAGTTCAACCTCTCCTTGTTCTAGCCATGCATGATATAACTTTCCCACACTTGCTGAGTACCATTGGTACTCAACCTTGCATATTTGTTGGTTTATATTGCTGCTCAGGTCAAGATAATGAGGTGGTGTATAATGACCAAGATTTTGGACCCGAGGAAGGCTTTTAGGTTCATAAAGACCCCCGGGCAACGCCTGTGATGGAGCCCTAAAAGAATAATATTCCGCTGCTAGTTTATTTACTTGTGATGAAGGATTAGTGTCCATTGAGACATTTGCGATGTAAGACTTATTTATATTCGACACCTGGCTTGTAATAAATGATGCTTCACTATTTGTCATCACATGTATGAGAAAATGATCCTGGCATACATGTGATATTCACTTGGTTGTTTCTTCGGAAAAACCGGGTGTGACAGAGGTGGTATCAGAGCCAAGGTTGCTCGTAGGAACGTGGACCTAGGTAGAAATGGACGTAGTTAAGGGCCTTATTTTCTTAAAAACTATTTTCCAAGGTGTGGGTGGAAAAGTGTTATTAAAGGAGTCATTTTCTTCATCTTACCCCAACTTTCATTCAAAATAGGATTTTTATTTAAGAATTTATCTAACCTAATTTTAAATTCTTTTTGTTTTTAGATGGTTCGCATGATTCGCACCGCTCGTAAGTCCACAGGAGGGAGAGTTCCCGTAGTTTCCCTTGCCGAAAGAGAGGAGAGTCGCCCCGTGACGTACCTTTCCTACGGATTGGCAGTAGGAGACTTGTTGCGCCGTCTTCGACGTATGCTCGAAGCCGCCGGCAATACGGGCAAGCTAATCATCCACTATAACTCCACCAGGACCATCCGTGAGAAGAGGGAAGAATGGAGTTCGGAGATGAGGATTATACACGAGAATCAGCTGCTTAAGATTCACCACTCTCCAGCTTGTCGAGCAACACAAGTTGACGCGGAGAGAGATGTCACCTGGGAGGCCATCACCTGCCAGAGTCACATCTATCGTCGCCACTTGGACAAAACTGAGTACATGTATGTCCTCCAACGTGAGAGTGGTACCACGGAGTACAAGTACCCACCGGTGCAGCAAGGGACTTCCCATGAGCACATGGACTTGTGCTTGGAGGATGCTGCTATGCTCAGCACTCGACTGCAGGAGTGTCAACAAGAGCTTCAGGATGTCCGAGACACCCTGAAGGAAACAGAGGCGTTGCTGCGAGCTTGCTTAAAGGCGAGAGAAAGAGGAGATGGGAATGAACTGTGTGTCACTATGAGTGATCCATGGACTCCTGACTCCCCGGATCGCCGAGCAATCAGGCGTCGTCGCACTTCTCCACCAGCAGCCTCCCCACCCAAAGCAGAGTCAGAAGGTAGCCGAAATGAGGAGGAAGATCCCGAGGAACCAGCTCAAGAGGACGAGTAGTGTAGAGTCTTTCCCCTAGCTAGCAAGAGGTCGAGTAGTCGAGTCGTTACGTAGTTAATGGCGTGATAATGCTTGGTGTGTGACGTGAGTTGTGGAAGCCATGAGCAGTTGTCCACAGCCTCGTCTTCAGATTGTTTTGCTTTGGTGTGTGAACCCACAAGAAATAATAGTGCATTTATTTGGTGTGAGATATAAACCCTCGTAAAATTTTAACAAAGCCTCAACACCTTAAAGTACCAACAAATGAAAGTAGTAAGATGATACTAAATGGTATCAAATTAACATTTGTTGATTCTGCCAGATGGCTGGAAGAGGAAAAGGACGTGCTGCCAACCCCGCCAACAACAATGATGAGGCATGCAACCCTCATCTTTCGGGAGGCCAGGAAAGGGGTGGTCGCCGTGAAGAAGTTGACCCTCTCCACCAAATGCTGGAGAATCAAAATCAGCTTATCCAGAACTTGACTCAAGTGGTGGCCAACTTGCATCAAGTTCCACCTCCACAAGCGGCACCACGCCAACCACGGTTGAGTGAGTTTCTAGGAACTTAACCTCCAAAGTTTGCAAGTGCTGCTGAACCTCTGGAGGCAGATGATTGGCTGAAGACTATTGAAAGCAAGATGAGGATCATACAATGCAAAGGGTATGAGAGGGTGCTGTTTGCCTCTCATCAATTGCAGGGACCTGCTGCTGATTGGTGGACCGCCTACGTGGCCGCCCATCATGACCCTGAGAACATCACTTGGGAAGAGTTCAAGCGTAGCTTCCGCAACCACTATATCCCAAGAGGTGAGCTCAAAAACAAGAGGAAAGAGTTTTTGGGACTGCAGCAGGGAAACATGACGGTGAGGGAATACCTCACTAAATTTACTCAACTATCCCGTTATGCTCCACGAGACATAGAGACTGATGAGCAGAAACAAGATTGTTTCGTGGAAGGACTTACCGCAGAGATGCAATGTGCAATGTCCTCCAATGAGTATGAAAGCTTCCAAAAGATGGTGGACAGAGCATTTGTGGTAGAAAGGAAGCTAAAGGCCCTGGAAAATGAGAATAAGAGGAAGGCCGGGTGGTCACATCAAGCCTCAGGGAGCAACACCCGCCCACGTATGATGCAGCAACCCACGGGGCAGATGAGTCGTGCTGCGGTACCCTATTCAGCACCAAGAGGGTACAACCCAAACTACAGGCCACCCGCAGCACCAGCACAGCCGCCACGTCAGTTTGTGCAGCAGCCTCGCCCCGCATATCCACCTCGACCAGCAGTGCAAGGACCCCCAAACCAACCCCAAGACAACAAGGGCCAAGCATCTAAGATTGGGGTGCAATGTTTTAGCTGTGGTGAAGTGGGGCACTACGCCCATAAATGCCCAAAGAAGAAGCCTGCGCCGCCACAACAGCAGAATGTAGTGAGAGGACGGGTGAACCACGTCACTATGGAGGAAGCACAAGAGGCACCCGACGTGGTAGTTGGTAAGTTTCCTGCCAATTTACATCTTGTAACTCTGCTGTTTGATTCTGGTGCTACCCACTCGTTCATTGCTCAAGGGTTTGTTAAGAAGTATGACCTAGCAACCACACAAATGAACCATATGCTAGCCGTAAACTCTCCAGGTGGAGAAATAAGGACAAGACAAGTGTGTCCCCAAGTGAGCCTAGACATTAATGGGGTAGTATTTACTGCTAACCTCATAGTGATAGATTCACAAGGGATAGATATTATTTTGGGTATGGATTGGTTGACCAAACATAAAGGAATCATCCATTGTTCGACCAGAACGGTGGAACTAACTCACCCCAATGGCACAAGAGTAAAGTTCATAACGATACACGAGCCTAGGAGGGACATTAAATTAAATCAAGTGGAGGTGAAAGTTGAGGAAATCAGGACTATCAGGGAATATTCAGATGTTTTTCCGGAGGAATTGCCAGGTATGCCTCCCGACCGTGACGTGGAATTCGCAATTGAGCTAGTACCGGGAACAGCCCCGATATACAAGAGACCTTATCGAATGGACTCCAAGCAGCTAGAAGAGCTCAAGGATCATTTGAGAGAATTGACGGAGAAGGGGTATATTCGCCCTAGTTCCTCACCATGGGGAGCTCCGGTGATATTTGTGCCTAAGAAAGACGGAACCCAAAGGTTATGCGTGGATTACCGTGCCTTGACTGAGGTAACCATCAAGAACAAGTACCCATTGCCTCACATTGAAGACTTGTTTGATCAGTTGAGGGGAGCTTGTGTGTTCTCGAAAATTGATCTCAGGTCGGGATACCACCAACTCAAGATAAGGCAATCAGATATTCCCAAGACAGCTTTCGTATCTCGGTACGGACTGTATGAATACACTGTCATGCCTTTCGGGCTAACCAATGCCCCGGCATATTTCATGTACCTCATGAACAAGGTATTCATGGAATATCTGGACAAATTTGTGGTGGTTTTCATAGATGATATTCTCGTCTTCTCCAAAGATGAAGAAGAACATGAGAAACATCTAAGGTTGGTGTTACAGAGGTTGAGAGAACACCAACTATATGCCAAGTTGAGCAAGTGTGAGTTTTGGCTGAAGAGAGTTCCCTTTTTAGGACATATAATCTCGGAGGGAGGAATCTCCGTAGATCCCGCCAAAATCGAAGATATCCAGAAGTGGAAGACCCCTGAAAATGTCGGGGAAGTTCGAAGCTTTTTGGGATTGGCTGGATACTATCGACGGTTTATTGAGGGATTCTCCAAGATCTCGAGACCTCTCACCAAACTGTTGGAAAAGGGAATCACATTCACCTGGACACCACAGTGCGAGACGAGCTTTCAGGAGCTGAAGAAGAGATTGACAACAGCACCAGTGTTGGTTATGCCAGATATGCAGAAGAATTTCACAGTGTACTGCGATGCCTCTGGAAATGGGTTGGGATGTGTTCTCATGCAAGAAGGACATGTCGTGGCTTATGCATCCCGGCAGCTTTGGAAGCATGAGAAGAACTATCCTACACATGACCTAGAACTAGCCGCAGTGGTACACGCGTTGGAAATTTGGCGGCACTATTTGATGGGGAAGAGGACAGAGATATATACGGATCATAAGAGTTTGAAGTACATATTCACACAGCCAGATCTCAACCTCAGACAAAGGAGATGGTTAGAGCTAATCAATGACTTTGATGTGGGCATCAACTATCATCCCGGGAAAGCAAACGTCGTGGCCGATGCTTTGAGTCGGAAAGTGCAGGTCAATAAGTTGAGTTTGAAGGACATGCCTGCAGAATTGAAGGACGAGGTTATAAGACTCAATCTATGTCTAGTAAATAGTGGTGAAGCCATCGCCATGGAAGTGGACTCCACACTCGAGCAAGACATACGCGAGGGCCAAAAGAATGATGAGAAGATACAAGAGATCAGACAGCTCATTAAGGAAAATAAAGCTCCTGGTTTTAGAGAGGATGAACAGGGAACGGTGTGGCACGGGAAAAGGATCTGTGTGCCAGAAGTAAAGGAGATCCGTGAATTAATTTTGAAGGAGGCTCACGATTCCGACTATTCCATTCATCCTGGGAGTACGAAGATGTACCAGGACCTCAAGAGCAGGTATTGGTGGTATGGCATGAAGCGAGATGTCGCGGAACATGTTGCCCTATGGGACACATGTCAGTTGGTGAAAGCAGAACATCAACGACCCGCGGGATTACTGCAACCACTCAAAGTGCCTGAATGGAAGTGGGAAGAAATCAGCATGGATTTTGTCGTGGGATTGCCTAGGACCCAATCCGGGTATGATTCAATATGGGTCATTATTGATAGGCTAACCAAGGTAGCTCATTTCATCCCTGTGAAAGAAAGCTACAGCGGATCCAAATTGGCAGAATTGTACATGTCAAGGATTGTGTGTTACCATGGAGTGCCAATGAAGATAGTGTCGGACCGAGGGACACAGTTCACCTCAAGGTTTTGGCAAAAGTTGCATGAAACCATGGGAACCCATCTGAACTTCAGCTCTGCCTATCATCCCCAAACTGACGGGCAGACGGAGAGAACCAATCAGATCCTTGAAGATATGTTAAGGGCATGTGCACTCAAAAACAATAGGAGTTGGCACAAGAACTTACCGAAAGCGGAGTTTTTCTATAACAACAGCTATCAAGCTAGTATGAAAATGTCACCGTTTGAAGCTTTGTATGGAAGGAAATGCAGAACTCCTCTATTTTGGAACCAAACAGGAGAAAGCAAAGTGTTTGGTCTAGAAGTGCTACAAGAAGCCGAAGCGAAGGTTAGGGAGATTCGCAACAACTTGAGGATAGCACAAACACGCCAGAAGAGTTATGCTGATGTACGAAGAAGAGAACTCATTTTCAACGTGGGAGACTATGTTTATCTCAAGGCGTCCCCTATCAGAGGGCTTCGTCGGTTCAAGGTGAAAGGGAAGTTGTCACCTCGATACATCGGACCCTTTCAGGTTTTGGAAAGGAAAGGCGAAGTGGCGTACCAACTAGAGTTACCGGTTCATCTATCAGACGTGCACGATGTATTCCATGTGTCACAACTCAAGAAATGTCTGAGGACGCCTGAAGAGGTGTTACCCATGAATGAAGTGGATGTAGCTGAAGATTTGTCTTATGCCGAGCAACCATACAAGATTTTGGAGACAATGGAACGCCTCACCAGAAATAAAAGAATCCGGATGTGCAAGGTGCAGTGGAAGCATCACTCAGAAGAGGAAGCCACCTGGGAACGGGAAGATGAACTTAAGGCACAATTTCCGGAATTGTTTTCTTAGAAACACCAATCTCGAGGACGAGATTTCTTTTAAGGGGGGTAGAGCTGTAACACCCCAAATTTTGATTCAAAACCCAAAACCATGTTCAGAGGGGAATTTCAAAATTTTTGGACGTGTTGCATGTTTTGCAAAAATTCAAATTCAAACTGGAATTCAAATTATACTCAAAACAGAAAAGAAATGGAAAAAGAAAAAGGAAAACAGGAAAAAAAACTGGCCAGTGGGCCGAAACCCGCCAGCCGGCCCAGCTACTCCCGCGCCAGCCCGCTCCCGCGCGCGCCGCGCTGCCTCTCACCGACGGGTGGGACCCACCTGTCATCCCCAACCTCGCTCGTGCCGACCCCGGATTTTTCCCCCCCGAGCGCGCGCGATCTTAACCGATCGGGAAACCTGTCTCGCCGCCCGAATTCTGGTCCCAGCGGACTCCAACTCGATCACAACAGACCCACCGTCCTCCCTAGGCTATAAAAACCCCCGATCCGATCAGTTTTTCCCACGCGATCGCCGATTTTCACTCCGGTGAGCACCGAGACTTCGCCGGTGAATTCTGGCCGATCTAAGCTCGGAAACTCTGATCTAACTCGCTGGTCTTGATCCACCGCCTCCGGGGAACTTTGCAGGTGCAGAAAACCCGAAGACTTACGGTGTAAACCCAGCACCGACGAGCTTCGTCGTGGTTTTGCCTCGGACCTCGCCGCCGATCACTTTCCAGGACCCCTGAGCTCGAGAAAACCCCCGAGGTGAGATCCCTGACCTCCCCTCTACCGATCTAGGCCATAAGATCACAGTTCTAGGCAGAATTCTCGAAGATCCGAAACTTTCCGGCGAGATCGCCGCTTCCCGCCGCCGTGCGCCGCCGGCAGCGCCGCCCGCGCTCGATCAGAGCGACGTGGCCGCTTGTGCGCCGTTTATTTTAAATCGCACGGTAGACTTTAAAACCCCGCGTACCGGTTCGATGTTATAATCTCAGCCGTCGGTTTAAAATCGGACGGTCCACGTCAGCCCCGCATTATAAAGACTGGAATTCTTACGTGCTACCCCCTGGGGTTCTCTGGAATTGAGAGCTAGCCCTGGAAACTTCAGATCTAGCCCCTGGAACTCCAGAAAATCATGTAAATTCATTTAAAAATCAGTTTTAGCCCCTGGACTTAATAGAAATTAGGAAAAACACCTCTGATAAGTGTAGCTAGACCCCTGGAAATTATAAAAAATAATATTATAGACCCTGTAATGGGGTGAGTTCATTATTTTAACCCTGTTTAGTATTTAATTTAGAAAATTGAATATGTAACTAGTGTTTAAAAATTAAAAAGGGGGGACAAACATAATTGTCAAAATTAATTAAAAACTTTCTCAGTACTTAGAAAACTTTGGAGTGAGATAAAAGTATATTTTTGGGCTGAAATAAATCTGTTTCATCTATTATTCACATTTATTAGTATAGGGACACATTTTTAAGTAAAGAATAGTTATAGAAAAATAGGGAAAATAATTATGAAATGGTCTACATCAGAAGCCAAGGTCAAAATATGATTTTAAATTATTTAGGACCAGAACCTATTCTGTTTAGGTGATGTGTATTACTAATTTAATAATAAAATACACAATTATGTATAGGAATATAAATCTGAAAATATAGCAACTAGTAAATGATAAATGGAGTTTCTAAAATCCAAAGAGTTCAGTTTAGGGTTGATAGAAGTTGTAAAGGCACATATGGAGAAGAAAAATACTTTCCATACATACTTGGTAGTTTAATATAAGGAATTTATTTAAAACTGAAACACATCACATATAATGGTGAATGAATTTCATAAATGTGAATGTGTGGTTTGTATGAAGTGTAAGTGTGAACTATGTCTTATGGATTGTTGTTTTTCTTTTGCTATGTGTGATGGTATGAAGTAGAACCTGTTCAAGAACAAGTTATTCATTTCCAAGACCAGGAATACCCATTTCAAGAGCAGCAAGAAGGAGGCAAGTGTCCTTGACCACTTTGATCCTATGCTAGGATGTGTAGATAGAATTATTTGCATTGTCAAATGAAATATGAAACCCATGCTAGGAAAGTTTCCCTAGAATTGCATTACCCTGTTTCCTTGTAGCTTGGGTTGGGATTTATTTTACCATGTCATATATTTACATGCATTTGCTTAGCCATGCTTAGAATGGGATATTTGGGACATGAGATCATCAGTTTATATTACCATACTCTTGAATGAGACATTGTGAATTATGTAGAGGTAGGGATCAAGGCAAGTTGGATGTTTTGGTTGTGTGCTGGGTGCACGAGACTTGGGTTTGTGTTTAGTACTTGCCTGGATCCTAAGGACCGGTTCATGGAGCATGTAACCCGGCTTTACAGTGCCAACCACATGCTGAGATGGGGCAGCTTGGCCAATTAATTAGGTGTATCCCCGGCGTAGTATGGGTGTGTTGGATGGTGCGGGTAGTAGGTGTCAGCTGGACTACCATATGAACCGCAAGGCTCAAGAGGGGGCCACTGCAGCGGGGTTGGAGCCTCTTGTATGCTGTTAGGGATGAAACCTCAGTGGGTCCACGCTCGTCGGGAATCCCTTTGTAAAGGCTTCGTAGTGATCTCCTGGCCGCACACCTGGGAAGTGTGAATGTGGATCGTAGCCACTGGCATAATGGAGGTTCTTTTAGTCCACCCGGCAACGGGGGATGAAATCACTACTTGTGGGTATAGTGGTACAAACTCTGCAGAGTCAAAACTGTCTTGACAGTCGGGCTCACGGTTAAGAGCAGCCTGGACTTATTCATGATTAGAGGAGTGAAGGTTTTTGGAAGTTGTGGATGTTAAGCGGGGAGCTTAACATTGGAAATGATGTTATGGTTATTGGATTATGATAATGGGTTGGGAGATTGGGACCATTTCACCTGTGTAGTAATGTAGGTGCTTAATAAGATAAGGTGATAGTTATTAATTGCGTAGTGCTTTAACCATGAGTTCAACCTCTCCTTGTTCTAGCCATGCATGATATAACTTTCCCACACTTGCTGAGTACCATTGGTACTCAACCTTGCATATTTGTTGGTTTATATTGCTGCTCAGGTCAAGATAATGAGGTGGTGTATAATGACCAAGATTTTGGACCCGAGGAAGGCTTTTAGGTTCATGAAGACCCCCGGGCAACGCCTGTGATGGAGCCCTAAAAGAATAATATTCCGCTGCTAGTTTATTTACTTGTGATGAAGCATTAGTGTCCATTGAGACATTTGCGATGTAAGACTTATTTATATTCGACACCTGGCTTGTAATAAATGATGCTTCACTATTTGTCATCACATGTATGAGAAAATGATCCTGGCATACATGTGATATTCACTTGGTTGTTTCTTCGGAAAAACCGGGTGTGACACGGGGGTACCCAGTTTGCAGGATACCGATAGTGGCCCCCGGGCCCATCTCGGAGGAGGCATTGAGCCCGCAGGTGAGGCCCCCATCTTTCCCGCGTGGTGGCTTTGAACCCGTGCTCTTGAAACCGAAGCGGTGGCGGGATTTTCACGTAGTGGATGAGTGGTTGTTCCTGGGAGATGAAAAGGCAGCACGTCCTTGGCATAGTGGGTGTATTTGCCAGTCGAGGTGGCAGTGGGTTGTCGTGTTCACTCTTGATTGATGGGACATGACGACGCACTCGAGAGGTTGCCTCGTGGTAGGCATGCGACTCTTTCCTTGGGAACCACTGGACATTCCCAAGACGTTACTCGCCTAACCCCCAGTATCTGACCGGTGGGTCTGGGTCCTACCCGTGATGGGGGGAGAGTGCCGAGGCGATGCGCTCAAGGGGTTGCCTTGGGGTACTTACTGTGGCAACCAATCGGGTTGACTGCCACAACTCCACTTCTCGGAACTGCCGGAAGTTCACGAGATGTTACTCGCCTTTCCTGGCTCCCAGTGCCTGACGGCTGGACCTGGGTCCTTCCCATCGAAGGGGGAAGGTGAGTGGCACCGTGCCTGAGGGGTTGCCTAGGGGCACTTTCTGTGGCAACCAATGGGTTGGTTGCACCACACTCCTCAGGAACCGCCGGACGTTCCCGGGAGGTTATCCACCCAACCCCCAGTGTCTGACAGGTGGACCCAGGTCCGACCTATCATTAGGGGAAGCGAATAACCCGCGACATGCAAGGTGGAAGCCCAATCGTCACCCTTGTTGCCCTGGCAAAGGTCGCAGATGTGTTTAAAAGGAGTCCTTCTGATGTTGGATGGAACCCCTTCTCATCATGTGGCCTTTGTTCTCCTCGTGAGCTGTGGGAGCCTCTGCTCCTTAGCACTCTCGCCCACCAAATGTTCCCACACCAGTAGCCGTCTTCGTCCACTTCTGTGAGATGTTCGTGTTTGTGCGGCCTTCAGTGCAGCCCTCTGAGGCATCCCTCTCGTTGATGGTACCGGATAGTAGCACAAGCCATCCTGATGGCATGCCGATGGAAAGGGAGGCCATCAGGGACAAGGTCCTCGACTTTGTAGGGAGCCCCTACACCAGTGTTGTGTGGGGCATGTCCTCTATGCGCCTTGCCATAGAAGGGCTGCCTGCCAGCACCGGAGAAAGGTTATGTCCAGAGTGATCAAGCCTTCCTCCAGGTACTATCGTGGACAACCAAATCCGCCATAGATGGCGTTTAGCCTACGTGACACTGGATGCCACCGTTGCCTCTATCCAGCATGCGTTAATGCCGTCCTCGGTCTTACAGCATGTGACCGTCTCTCTGCAGAGATTGGCTCAGGGGACAACCAAGTATGCCACGGTGTAGGAGATTGCTCGACTTGTAGCTACTGAGTTCATTAGTCGTCTTGTATCCCCTTTTGTATGGAAAAACTCTGTCATTAATGGAAACTTATTTGTTTCAAGCCCTTCTTTGTCTTGTATTGTCGATGTAGACTTCAGACCGTTAGCAGCGCAAGGGTCCGCAATGAATTTAACCGACGTGGATAGCTCTTTGCCGATGTCTTGAGCTTGTTCCTCCGGGTCCTTAGTAGTGCAAGGACCCAGGTCGCCCCGACAGTGTGGCTACCACTCCTCCCAGGTCCTTAGCGGTGTGAGGACATAGGGAAGATCGGTACTTGTCTTCATCTTGTCCAGAGGGTCATGTGGCAGCTCCTGACCTCACCTTAGTGGGGAGGCTTGTGCCAAAGCCCAGGGCATGCGTCTGCACCGAAGCCGTCCTAGCGGGGAGGCGGCTCGGAGCCAGGGGACATGTGGCGGCCCCGGGCCTTGCCTCAGTGGGGAGGCTCGGGCCGGAACCCAGGGCATGTGTCAACTCCGGAACTCATGTGCACGTGTCAGCCCCAAGGCTGACTTTGGGGCCAAGGCCACGTGGCTTGCCCGCTTACAGTTGATATGCTTGAAGAAGCATAAACTATAAAGGGAGGAGGCACAGGACAAGGCTAAACTTTCTCACTTTAGGCTCTTTCCCATAGGTGGAAACAAGCCGTACTAGAAGGCAGCAACCCATCCCAGATGTCGAGAGTGGCAGGACTCCTCTGGGACTTAGCTGTTCTAAGTGCTGTTCCTATACACTATGACACCCTTTCGGCGAAAATAAAACCCTTCCGCTACGCTAAGGATAGAACTTACAGAGGTGTTCTATGTTCCAAGGATTGGGTAGAGGTACCCCATCCTCTGTGGCTAGGCGCACGCACGCAAGGTGGCATACTTGTGTCACTCGGAAGGGGTCCTCACAGCTGGGGGAGAGTTTGTTGCCTCTTTCCCGAGAAAGTATTTGCCGTAGCACCAGGTCGCCCACCTCAAGCTGTCTACTCAGCACGAACCACTGTTAATAATGCCATAGAGCTTGATGGTATCACAGGTTTCGGAAAGATGCTTGCCACCTTCGCTCATCGACAAGGTCGATATCTTCACTCCGGAGCTGGTCCTGCGCGGCTTCGTCGTACGCTTGGACACGGGATGAGCCCATGGTGATTTCCAGGGGGAGGACGGCCTCAGCCCCATTCACCAGGAAGAAGGGCGTTTCCCCTGTCGAGCAACTGAGGGACGTGGGGCTAGCCCACAGTGCACAAAGAAGCTCTTCAACACAATTGGCACCATGCTTCTTCAAGATGTTGTAGGTGCGCGTCTTGAGTCCCCTGAGTATCTCGGCATTTTCTCTTTCAGCTTGACCGTTACTCCTTGGGTGAGCACTAGAAGCATAGAAAACTTGGATGCCGAGGTCTTCACAACAGTCTTGGAATACTGCACTGGTGAACTAGGCCCCATTGTAGGTGATGATTCTGTTCGGGACCCCGAACCTGAAGACGATTGACTTGATGAACTTGTCTACTGACTGCTTGTTGATAGTTACTACAGGGGTAGCTTCCGTCCACTTGGTGAACTTGTCTACAGCGACGTAGAGGTACCAGTACCCTTCGAAAGATCTGGGGAATGGTCCCAGGATGTCCAGCCCCCACACAACGAAGTGCCATGAGGGCGGGATCATCTGCAGCGTCTGAGTTGGTGTATGGATCTGCTTAGTGTGGAACTGGCACGTCTTGCATCTCTTGACCAGGTCCACGGTATCCTAGAGAGCTGTCCTCCAGTAAAAGCCATGCCAAAAGGCTTTACCGACCAGCGCGTGGGAACATGCATGGTTCCGACACTCGCCTCCATGGATCTCTCCGAGCATGTCACAGCCCTTCTCCCGGGTTATGCACCGCAATAGGACGCCATTAGAGCAACGCCGGTGAAGATCCCCTTCTACCAGTATGTATCTCTTAGCAAACCGAGAGATCCATTCAGCGGATACACGTTCATCAGGAAGGAAATTGTGTTTCAAGTAGTCCCAGATCTCCATGATCCATGCATCGGGACCTACTTGACCACTTGGATATTGAGCGCCGGGTTGCACGGAGTCCCTGGTGACGCTTACGATCCTTTGCGGGTGTCATGGTAACATGGCCGCTAGGACCACCAGCTTTGAGGTGCTGGTCCTGCCCCCTTCACCTGGTTCAGCCGGCCAGGCAGTAGGTCACAGCAACTTCCTTTCAGAGATCCCCTCAGGTACCTGATGAGAAGGTTAGGCCCGATCTTCCGAAAGGTAGGTCGATTGAGGTGGAGAACTTGACGTTGATGATCCGCAACACTCGAGCAGTTCGAACACCCCTGCAATCACTACACCACTGCTCCATTAGATATCATCCGTCAAGCACACGCTTGACCTCGCTAAGAAGGCTAATCCCTGCAAGTGCAACGGAGAACACGAGCAAGAACACAGAAGACGCGATGTGAAAATCACAAAGTTGGGGTCTCACAAAAACCATAGAACGGTGGCTGTTTATCTAAGCAAAACCTAGCTGTTTGTGATGACGGCTAGGGGTTATAAAGAAGGTGGAGGACGACCAGGGGGGTTCTGGGGTCGTGACCTAACCCTAAGACACGTACATAATGGACTTGGACTCGATACAAGACCCAATGGCCCAACTAGGTGATGCAACACCTCGACAGACTCTAAACTTTATATTGTTTTGAAGATTCCCTTCGTCTGCAAAGTATTTTTGATGTGGGGCCAGTTCTATTGGAAAGCTTATCCTCTCACCTTTCCATGCATATGTAGAACATCAAAAATGGAGTCCGTATGCCTCCTAAGCATCCATTTTAAAGTGGACTGCTCCTGGGCCCCGAGTTTGACTCGACTTTGAGTTGTGCTCGGTCTCTAGCTTCTTGTTGGCGTATTTTCTGGTCCTCCACGCCTCCAAACCCTTATCCATGTATCTCCATGTCCTCTCCATGGTTCATTATCATAATTAATCCATTGGGTAGCAACATACTCTCAAAATTCACATATAAAGAATTGTTCAGGAACGAGCTCACCTCTAAATTCAATTGTCATGCTCGAGCTCTAGTAATTGGACCTTGCATATCTACCATGAGAGTGTTGTGTATATCCGTAGGAGTGATATCCACATCATCCCCCCTCTTGAATCGGAGTCGTCCTCAACTAATGTTCATCTTCTTCTCCCAAATATGGCCGCAAATATGAAATGTTAAATGTGGGACTAACCGCGAAATCGGGAGGCAAATGAAGCTTATATTCATTATCATTAATCTTTTCAACAATCTTAAAAGTACCAGCGGCACGTGACATAAGTTTAGATTTTTTCAAGTCAAGAAATCACTCTTTTCTCAAATGTACCCACACCAAATCCCCCGGTTCAAGTTTTACTTCCTTTCTACCTCTACTACCTGCAATCCTATACTTCTCATCCATCCTTTCTATATTTTTATTTGTATTTTCATGCATCTTTAGAATGAATTCAGATCATTGTGTAGCATCCAAATTTTATAGTTTCAGAAGGAGGCAAAGGTAGTAAATCAATAGGAGCACGGGGGTTGAAACCATACACTACCTGGAATGGACATACCTTCGTAGTGGAGTGAACGGATCTGTTGTAAGCAAATTCCATATGTGGTAAACACTCCTCCCACAACTTTAAATTTGTTTTCAAGACAGCCCGCAACATAGTGGATAAAGTACGATTAACTACCTCGGTTTGTCCATCCATTTGTTGGTGACATGTAGTTGAAAACAGCAACTTGGTGCCTAATTTATACCACAAGGTTTTCCAAAAATGACTTAAAATTTTTGCATCATGATAGAAACAATGATATTTGGCACACCATGTAAATGAACAACTTCAGTCATAAACAAATCAGCAATTTATGAAGCATTATCGTTCTTATGACATGGTATAAAGTGCGCCATTATAGAGAAACGATCAACAACCAAACAAATACTATCCTTCCCCCTCTTAGTCCTAGGCAATCCCAAAACAAAGTCCATAGAAATATCCTCCCAAGGTGCACTAGGAATAGGAAGAGGCATATAAAGACCATGTGGGTTAAGGAGAGACTTAGCTTTATTGCAAGTAGTGCATCGTGACATGTAGCGCTCGACATCACGCCTCATCTTCAGCCAAAAGAAGTGTGTGGACAGCACGCCCTCAGTTTTCTTCACTCTAAAATGTCCCATCAAACCACCTCCATGTGCTTCCTGCAAAAGCAATAAACGAATGAAGCTAGCTCCTTGTATGAGAACGTCTCCAGTACCAATGCCGCTTGCATCGCATTCGAGCTCAAAGGTCTTGTCAAAATCAGGAAGTTGCAGCAATGGTGCTTGTGTAAGCTTTGATTTGAGAGTATCAAAAGCTTGTTGCTGCTGTTTGCCCCATTGAAACGGCACTCCTTTCTTCGTTAGCTCGTGGAGAGGTGCTGCAATGGTGCTGAAATCACGCACAAAGCGACGATAAAAACCTGCAAGACCAAGACAACTACGCACCTGTGTGACGGTTGTTGGAGTTGGCTAGCTAGTGATTGCAACAATTTTTGCCTCATCCATCTCAATTCCCTGCGAGGAAATGACAGCCAAGAAACGATACTCGATTTGTGCAAAAGGCGCAAAATTCTCAAAACAGAAAAAACAGCACGTAAATGTGAGAGATGTTCGTCATATGATTTGCTATAAATGAGGATGTCATCGAAGTAAACCACCACAAATTTTCCAATAAAAGCACGTAAAACCCCGTTCATTAATCGCATGAAAGTGCTAGGTGCAGTAGTTAAACCAAAATGCATGACTAACCACTCATAAAGGCCAAACTTGGTTTTAAGTGCAGTTTTCCATTCATCTCCTAATGCCATTCTTATTTGGTGGTAACCACTACCCGAGTTAACTTTTGTAAAAATGATAGCACCACTCAGTTTATCAAGCATGTCATCTAAGCGAGGAATGGGATAACGATATCGAATAATGATGTTATTAATCGCTCGACAATCAACACACATGCGCCAACTACCATCTTTTTTAGGAACCAAAAGAACAGGAACAGAACAAGGGCGAAGGCTTTCATGACTGTACCCGCGGTCCAAGAGATCTTGAACTTGTCGCTGAATTTCCTTAGTCTCCTCCGGATTTGCCCTGTACGCCGCACGATTTGGCAAACTTGCTCCCGGAATCAAGTCGATCTTGTGTTCAATTCCCCTCATAGGTGGCAGTCCAGGGGGTATCTCGGAGGGAAACACATCCTCAAACTCCTGCAAAAGGTTAGCAACAGCAGGGGGCAATGCAATAGACAATTCATGAAGTGAAAGCATGACTTCTTTGCATACTAAAGCATAGCGCATCACCTTAGCATCAAATAAATCAGCAAGATCAGATTTAGTTGTGAGCAATAAAGGTGATTTTAACTTAATGACTTGCTGCTTTTCATATTTTAGTTTGTTGCTTTATCATCATTAATTTTACTCTTCTCAAAACACACAATTTCCGCAGGGGTCATTGGAAGCAAAGTGATTTTCTTTCCTTTATGCATGAGAGTATATTTATTGGTTCTACCATGATGAATAGCATCCGCATCAAATTCTCAAGGACGACCCAATAAAATAGAACAAGCATCCATAGGCACGACATCAAAATCAGTAAAATCATTGTAAGAACCAATTGAAAAATATACTCTTGCTGTTTTAGTTACCTGAACCTTACCGCTGTTGTTGAACCATTGAATGTGGTATGGATGAGGGTGTGCTCTTGTTGTCAATCCTAGTTTGTTGACGACATCCATATTCACCAAGTTATTGAAGCTGCCTCCATCGATTATAGTGTGTACACGACAATCCTTGACAACGAGGAACATGTGAAAGAGATTGTGTCGTTGTAGCTTGTCGTCGGCCTCCACTTTGGAGCTCAAAGCAAGCTGCACAATGATGCTCCTATACTTCTCCGTCGCTTCTGTACCAAGTACCTCTTCATCGGAGCTATATTGGTCATCATTTGTGCCTGCAATGTTAGTAGCAAGAGAATATTCATCTTCAACATCGGAAGTACTATCATACCTGCCATCGTTGCGTGCTATGTATGCTCGCTTGCTTGGGCAATCTTTGATCATGTGACCAAGTCCCTGATAGCGATGACACTTGATGTCGGAAGTGCAACTTGTAGAAGGTGCTGAAGATGTAGGCTTGAATGATGTCGTCTTGCCACCGTCCTGCATGCTAGGAGGCGCAGCAGCAGGTGTTGATCGTTGGCCACCATTGGATGGCGTAGTGGCTGCACGAAAACTCAAAGATGGTGCTGTTTTGGGTGGTGTAGACGTTGAACGTGGCGTGAAGGTGCTCCTTATGTGATGTTGCTGTTGTTGGCATCCCTGTAATTCTTTTTCTGCCAACATAGCAAGCTGAAACAATCTGTTAACAGTATCATATTCTTTGTAAGCAACAATGTCCTGGATTTCACGTCTCAACCCCCCATAAAAACGAGCTATTTTATCATCCATGTCCTCTACTACCCCACAGCGCAACATAACTTTCAGTAACTCTTGATAATACTCCTCTAGGGACATGTTACCTTGGTCCAAGCGTTGAAATTTTTTTCGAATGTCGCGCTGAAAAGGAGCAACTAATCGAACATGCATAGCATATTTTAATCTTTCTCATGTTGGAGGATCAGTCCTAGTTTGAACAAGTTCATTCCGCCATATGATAGCAAAATCCTTAAACTCACTAGTGGCTTGACGAAACCTATGTTGTTCAGGAACAAGATGGGCAATAAATTTTTGCTCTACTATCATCTCCCAAACAAGATAAGCGTCAGCATCATAAGCACCATAAAAAGAGAGTATAGGAAATTTCACTTTAGCAAAAGGATCATCAGGAGGGTGATTATAATTATTATAATGATAATTGTAATTGTAATTATTACCTCCCATACCTCGATGCTGAAATGGACGTCGTGGATGGTCAACAAAGTCTTCCACGTCAAAAGCATCATAGTCATGTGCTTGAACGGGAGGCAAACACGCCTCTATATTATCCATCCGTACAGCAAGGTCCTCGACTTAGCGAGTCAAGTTCGCTAGTGTATTCTCTGTTGTCCGCATCATGTCACGAAGCTCTGCATGTGACACACAATCACTCTCCTTGTTGTTGTTCTCCTCGTCATTGTTCCCTGACATGGTTAGTGGTGAACCAAAAAAAAACAACAAAATGTGTTATCACTACCAACTAGAAAGGGTAGTGGTAATGTGGAAAGGTGGCCTCTGTCTCAAGCGTCTTACCACACTCTTACAAGTGTTCTTACCAACACAGCAGGTGGTGTGGACGATGAGATAAACCAATGAAGCGTGGTGTGATTGCAAAGGTACCTGTTCTCCTTAAGAGAAAAGTTACAGCTTGGATGCAAAGTATGGTGGTTAATGAGCAGAAATCGTTAACATCTAAAGAAAGTCGAATAAATATTCAATGTAGGAAACTATTGCTGGTTAACCAAGTATTCTAGGCCTAGCACAACACAAGGAAGTAGTTAGGCAAAAGAAGAATGATATGAACAACAATCACAGCACCACAAGTGTATAGACTAGGCCAATTTCTTTAATATGTGTGCTCTTCACAATCTTTTTTCGTTGTAATATTTTTTTGATACTTTTGTTTTCTCAGGAACACAAATATAGGAAGCACACAAAGTTTCAGCTCAATTGGACGTATTATGTGGCCTATAGAAAATCAAGAAGATTCTGTAAAATTCTAGCTGGAACTTCGGAGGCCAAAAAGGCTATCTTCTGATGGGATTTTTGCCAATCTAATTTCACCAAACCTGGCAAATCCATGGACAATCTAATGCGAAATTTCACGTAGATCAATTTAATAAAAAATTCGTCCGATTTCAAGTTTGTATGCGAATGTTACGGCCGTTTTAAGGTAGTCTGTCCGAATTACAGTTTTTGGATGTTGATTCCAACTCGTTTAGAACAGATCTCGCAAACGGATACAAAAATGATCTGAAAGTTGCACAGCGACTTATAGGGCGATGTGTGATGAATCAAGGATGATTGGCACAAAAATTTGTCACCTAATCTAGGTTTGGCGATGCGGGAGTTCATGAAAGGCGGCTAGCTAGGGCAAACCGATGAACGTGGCGGATCGGCTTGTTGTTTAGGGATTGTGGAATAGGTGTCGAACAGCAAGAAAACAAGGGCGGAACACGATAACTAGGACCCAAAACACAAAGCAAAACCAGCAACAATACTCGACCACACGAATGCAAACTCAACAATGCGAACCGAAAAACGAAAACTGCAGGCCCTATAGGCTAGGAAGCGGTAATTTTTTTTTGTGGCTTTTCTGTGGACTCTAGGTATGAAAAACAAAACTAATCTAACGGGAAACAAAAATACCTCACGGGCAACCTGGAAATCTAATACCAATTGATAAGAAGGTTAGGCCCGATCTTCCGAAAGGTAGGTCGATTGAGGTGGAGAACACGACGTTGATGATCCGCGGCACTTGAGCAGTTCAAACACCTCTGCAATCACTACACCACTGCTCCATTGGTTATCAACCATGCAGCACACGCTTGATCTCACCAAGAAGGCCAATCCCTTCAAGTGCAACCGAGAACACGAGCAAGAACGTAGAAGACGCGATCTGAAAATCATGAAGTTGGGGTCTCACAAAAACCGTAGAACGGCGACTGTTTATCTAGGCAATACCTAGCTGTTTGTGATGGCGTCTAGGGGTTATAAAGGAGGTGGAGGACGATCAGGGGGGTGCTGGGGTCGTGACCTACCCCTAAGACACGTACATAATGGACTTGGACTCGATACTACGCCCAATGGCCCAACTAGGTAATGCAACACCTTGACAGACTCTAAACTTGATATTGTTTCGAACATTTCCTTCGACTCTGAAGTAATTTTGACATGGGGCCGGTTCCATTAGAAATTTTATCCTCTCAGCTTTCCGTGCATATGTAGAACGTCAAAATTGGAGTCCGTATGACTCCTGGGCATCCATTTTAAAGTGGACTGCTCCAGGGCCCCGAGTTTGACTCGAGTTTGAGTTGGGCTCGATCTCTAGCTTCTTGTTGGAGTATTTTCAGGTCTTCCACGCCTCCAAGCCCCTCTCCATGTATCTCCCTGTCCTCTCTATGGTTTGTAATTATAATTAATTCATTAGATAGCAACATACCCTCAAAATTCACATATAAAAAATTGTTCAGGAACGAGCTCACCTCTAAATTCAATTGTCGTGCTCGAGCTCTATTAATTGGACCTTGCATGTCTACTATGGGAGTGTTCTGTATATCTGTAGGAGTGATGTCCACATCAGTACCGGAGCCCAAGTGGAAGCCTTGGTTGACAGGTCATCGGCTATTGTATTATTGGCACGGGGAACATGGCTGTGACACCCTCATCTCAGGTGTCAGCATATGTTCCTGAGTTATGAAGAAGAAAACATTTTAAGAAAAGATGGAACAATGACAAATATCAAAAGGATGGCCAATAAAGCCCTCAGAGAGCACCGAAGGCAACTTCCGCGGCCAACCGACCACGTGGCATGTTCGGAGCTCATCCCTGCGAGGTGAAGAGAGGTCCGCCGCTAAACTGGCTACGTGGAAGGCTCGGGGGTCACCTCCGTAATTGGAAAAAGGTTCGACCCTGTGGGACACGTGTTGCCTACGGAGCTAGCCTCTGCGGAAGAAGCAAAGGAATTTTTCGTAGGACACATGTCATCCTCGGAGCTAGTCCTCGCAGAAATCAGAGGACCCGTCGCGCAGGATACTTGTCGATCTCGGAGCTCATCTCAGAGGAATCCGGATCTATCGAACACGTGTCGCCACCGGAGCTTATCTCCGGGAGGTCTTTCGTTGCTAGACACGTGTCGACCTCGGAGCATGTTTCTGAGGAAGGAAGAGAGGGAAGACCGGCGCCAACACGTGGCGTGCGCGGAGCTCACCTCCAAAAGAGGGGGAGGTCTCGGTCGATTGACACGTGGACCAACCGGAGCTCGTCTCTGCGGAGAAGTAGATACCAGGCCCCGGGAGGACACGTGGAGCCTCCGGAGCTCATCACCACGAAGGTAACGAGTCTGGAGCGGTTTTTACGCGTAAAGATACCGGTACGCAACAGAAACCGATCTAAATTTCCACGATGTTACTAAATATAAGACGTTAGGATCCAACAAAGAATTGAATAAGACTCTTATTCGGGATCCAATCAGATTAGGACTCTTCTCTTCCCGATTATAAATAGAACCCGAAACCTCTGGCCGAAACCACAAACTTCTCTTTCAACTCCTGAGCCGACGACTTAGAGCCCTAGCCCTAACTCGCCAAGCAAAACATCGCCGAAGCGCGACAAGGGAGATCATCAGAGGAGAACCAAGCGGTCTGAGGAGGACCTTGAAGACAAGAAGAGCGTGAGGTAGGACTTCAATACCACCTTACGACATCATTGTGTTCATCTCTTTGCATCTGTTCTTCAATTCCTTTCGGACAGAAGCCTTCTCGTGGGCAGATCACTTGATGATCAGTTTGATCTAAAGAAAAGATCATTGCCACGTCCACCTTTGATCCGAACACCTCTGTCCATGCAAGCCATGCAAGAGCACACCAATCTAATAAAAATCATAGGATAGCATGCATATGCATCATCGCATCTAGTTTAAGGTTTTTGCATAAATATTGATTGCTGTGAATCCTGTATGCACGTGATCCTACCTAGCAGGACAAGCTCAGGAAGCTGTCTACGATGAACTGCAGCAACCAGGTTTTGAGAATCAAGAACAACCAGAACCGCAAGAACAAGGCAAGTGTTCCTTGACCATATTGATCCTATGTTTTGGGAAAAACTGTTTTGTTTTGCAAAAAGGTGTGCGTACTGAGTCAAACATGATGGGAAGACCTTTTATAGGAGTTTACTAGTCTTGATTAAACCACCCTTGTCACCTGGGAAGTTTATGAGTCGGGTATGGTTTTTGCTTTATGCTTCGCTGAGTCCATGGGATTGGGAAGCGAGATAGATGTGTCTAGCTAACTGCACTCGTACTGATAATAAGTAACTGATGAGGTTAATAAACATGGATCGGAGGGAGATCTAGGCAAGACTGTGTTTGTGAATGAGGTAGCATGAGATGGTGGTTTTACTTGCCATAGATCTAAGGACGGTTCATGCATGCACATGCCAGGATAACAGTGTCACCACAAGGCCAAGTATGGGTGCGGCTTAGCTGAGTAATTAGGTAAGTTGCTAGGATGTTATGGACTGTGGAAGGCGCGGGGAATGGGAGTCGAGTGAGGACTGCCCTGGGAACTGCATGGCACAAGAGGGGGCCCGTGGGTGGGAGAATTGGAGATTCTAGCCTGCCGGTGAAACCTTAGTGAGTCCATACATCTAGTAACCCCTTTGTAAAGGCTATTTTGTGATCTCTTGACCATACACCGACGGTTGTGTACTGGTATAATGGAGGTTCTGCAGTCGCCGACGGGTGACGAAATCACAAACTTGTGGGTAAAGAGGTGCAAACTCTGCAGAGTTATTAAAACTATCATGATAGCCGAGCTTACGGTCACGAGCACCTGGCTAAACTGCCATGAACAGATGGGATGGTTATTGAGAGGGTTCTTGGTTATGGTTATTGGTTTTGGAACTGTTGAGTCCAGATGATGAGATGGTTGCATGACTGTTGAGACATGACATGAGATTGGTCTCGGTGTGAGACAAGGTTGTTTTGCGAAGTGAGATGGTAGCGAATACGAGGAGGTATTCGTGAGTATGAATAAAGGATTGGTTAATGTTTGGATGGAACACAGGAAGTGATGGAGGTATGTTGGTAATTTAATTCATGCTGGGATTACATTCATCCAAAGTTAAGTTGCTGTTTTATCATGGATTTACAAGTTTGCTTTTCTGCAAATAAGCCTTTTTATACCTACCTTGTTTATGAGCTGCATATCATGTGTTTTCCCGCACTTGCTGAGTACGTCATTGTACTCAAACTTGCATTATTATTTCTTCATCAACAGCAAGAGAAGGCTACTATGAAGACCAAGTAGAGCATTATGGCGTGTGATCTATTCTCAACCTTGCCTGTGAAGGGAGTAGAGATGGAGCCACTTTTGCTTAGTTTTTCTTCCGCATTAGTTTTTGCTTCTGTATTTAAATAAGGACTTCCGCTGCATAGAAATAAGACTTCCGCTGTAAGCATGAGTCCAAGACTCATGAGGTATTGTAATAAACTCTGTTATTCGTGGTAATATATAATCTGAATTTAGTTTGTGGAACGTATGTGTATGTGTGATGAACATCCTGGACACACATATGCATTAGTTCTCGGTTCCGTGGTTTTCCCACAGAATTGAGTGCGTCACAATGGCACAAGTCCAAGGATAAGAAGTCCTTCTCCAACTTCTGTACTTGGAGGAGATAAGCTGCAAGCTGTGGGTTGTTGCAGCAACACTCTCCCTTGACTTGTTTGATGATCAATTGAGAATCACCCTTGACCAACAACTGCTGGACGCCGAGGGACAGTGCGGTATTCAACCCAATGATGAGAGCCTCATACTGCCATGTTGTTGGTCGCCTTGAAGTCAAGTTGCACATGTACTTGAACTGCTCTCCTGTCGGTGTAATGAGCAGAACCCCCACTCCGGCTCCCTGCTTCCGTGAGGAGCCGTCGTAGTAGAGAGTCCAGTAGGGCCCAGTGAAGACCAGAACTCTGGGCTCTGGTTCAACGATGTCCTGGCCCCCTGGCTGGCATTGTGGTGGAGTCCACTCTGCCACAAAGTCAGCTAACGCCTGGCTTTTCACCGCATGGCGCGGTAAGAAGTCCAGCTCAAACTCCACCAACTCCGCAGCCCATTTAGCTATGTTTCCAGTGGCGTTGGGGCTGTGGAGGACGGTTCTCAGTGGGTACGAGGTAACCACCGAGATCTTGTGAGCCTGGAAGTAATGGCGCTGCTTCCTTGATGCAATGAGGACTGCATAGAGCAGCCTGTGCACCTCCAGGTATCTTGTATTGGCATTGTGGAGGACCTTGCTGATGAAGTAGACTGGATGCTGGATGGTTCGGACCCTACCAGAGGGGTCCGAAGCGTCTTCCTGTAGAGGTCCGGGACTAGGGGGCCCCAGGCCCCCGGACCCGAAACTGCAGTCTGGGAGCTCGGACCCAGGTGCACACCAGTTGTCAGGTCTAGGCGTTTGTGTCCCATCCAGCTCTTCTTGGTGAGGTCCGGGGACCGAAGACCCCTGGCCCCTGGTCCGCGACTGCACTCTGGGAGCTCGGACTCGGGTGCACGCCTGTTGCCGGGTCCGGATGGTTGGGACCCGTCTGGTTCTTCTTGGGGAGGTCCGGGACCCAGGGCCCCTAGGTTCCAGGGCCCGGAACTGCGTTTCGGGAGCTGGGACATGGATGCACGCATTTTGCCGGGTCTAAGCGGCTGAGACCCAACTAGATCTTCTTGGGGAGGTCAGGAACTCGGGCCCCCCAGGCCCCCGGGTCTGGAACTGCACTCTGGGATCTCAGACCCAGATATGCGTCGATCATCATGTCCACCCGCTTGGGACCTGATTGCTTCCACATCCCAAGGATTTACTGCAGAGTCTGATCGCTCTGCGACTGGAACCATGCTCACGACTTCGGTTGTGGTAGCGATGTAGAGGAGCAGTGGCTCGCCTTGTTCAGGAGCCACCATGACTGGTAGAGTTGTGAGGATCTTCTTCAGCTCCTGGAATGCCTCATCTGCCTCCTCGGTCCATATGAATGGATCGGACTTGCGTAGAAGCTTGAAGAACGGAAGAGCTCCATCGGCCAATCTAGAGATAAACCGACTGAGCGCAGCCAAGCATCCGGTAATCTTCTGCACATCCTTGATGTGGGCAGGGGGCCGCATCAGTTCTGTCGCCTTAATCTTCTCTGGGTTAGCTTCGATTCCTCGGTATGAGACCAAGAAACCGAGCAGCTTCCCGGCAGAGACCCCGAAGACACATTTGTCTGGGTTCAACTTCATGCGTGTGGAACACGGTCTGTCGAAGACTAGGACTAGGTTGTCAAGCATAGATGCTTGTGACTTAACCTTTACTACAATGTCATCGACATAAACCTCGACCAGGTCCCAAATGAGGTTCCAGAACGTCTTGTGCATTGCACGCACAAAAGTGGAAAGAGCATTCTTTATACCATAAGACATGGATACATAACAGTATAGACCATCTACTGTGATGAAGGTGGTATGTTCTCCATCTTCCCTAGACATAGGTATCTGGTGGAAACCTGAATATGCGTCCAGGAAACACAGTAGTTCACAGCCGGATGTAGAATCGACTGTTTAGACTATACGTGGGAGAGGGAACGGATCCTTTGGACAAGCCTTATTGAGGGTGGTGTAGTCGATGCACATGCGTAGCTTCCTGCCAGCCTTGGGGACGACAACAGGGTTGGCCAACCATCACGGATGGTGGACCTCTCGGATGAAGCCAGCATCAAGCAGCTTTTTGATTTCTTCACGGATGAAGTTTCAACGCTCGATGGATTGCTTCCGAGGCTTCTGTTGGTCCGGCCGAGCGTCGGGATGGATATTGAGTTGGTGCTCAATCACCTCCCTGGGGATCCTGGGTATTTCCGACGGTTGCCAGGCAAACACGCTGACATTCACCCGGACGAAGGTGACGAGCGCGTCTTCCTATTTTCCTCCCAGGCCCCCAGCGATCCGGGTGGTCTGGGCGACATTAGGGCTGATTTGGACGACCTTCAATGATACGTCCTCGCCATCCGAGGGCTGCACACGGGGTGCATATGCCACCTCTCGCTGATGCATTTTCGGAGGCAATTGGCTAGCTTCAGCGTGACCAGAAGCGGCCTCCTATGCTGCTGCAAGCGCTTGGAGATTTCCCAGCGCTGAGACAGCCGCGGTGTGGTCACCGCGGATCTTGAGGACGACACTCGGGGTTGGCATCTTCAAAACTAAGTAGCAGTGGTGGGCTACGCCATGAACCGGTACAGAGCTGGTCTTTCGATTATGGCATTGAAGGGGAGGCTGACCTCCGCCACGTCGAAGACGACACTCTCCGTACGGTAGTTCTCAGGCGTCCAGAATGCCACCGGGAGGGAGATGCTACCACACGGGAAGATTGGCTCCTGACCTACCCCCGAGAATGGTCTCAAGGGGGTAAGCTGGGACATAGGGATTTGCAGCTTCTTGAAAGATGCAAGGCTGATAACGCTGAGGGCTTCCCCGCCATCGGTTAACACGTGGTAGAGCTTCCTGTTGGAGATGGTCAGGGCAACGAGAAGGGGCAGCTGCCCGGCGCCTTCCATGTTCTCAAGGCAGTCAGAGGCGTCTAAGCTAATCGGCATCTCCATCCATTTGCGATGTGGTGCCGGCCCCGGTACTGGGGCGGCCGCTGCCACTGCTCGACGGAGGGTCTTGACCACTCGTCTGGACGAGATATCAGAAGAACCCCCGTACATCACTCAGAGTGTGCCGGCCACTTGGCTGCCGGCTTGGTTAGGCCTTCCCACTCTGGAGCTGGGGGTAGCCTCGTCGTCTCCTGCCTGGAGACGACGGTGAGCTGGGCGAGAAGGCCAACCATGAGAGGTGATGTTCACCATGGTCACATGGAGAGCGCGGAAAGCCCCCCCCCCCTTCTTGGCATGCCAAATGTCGAAGTGTCAGCTACAACACTCCTCCCGGCCGGCTCGGAAGCAGCCCACGAGGTTCTTTTTTTTCGGAGGGGGCTTGGCGTCCTACGCGACCTTGGCTCGAGAGAGCTGATGCATACAGACATTTATGTGGTTCGGGCCGCCAGAGCGTAATACCCTACGTCCACGGGGGTGCTTGTTCTATTGCTTCAGCGTGTGCGCTTGTGCGTTGTGTGATCTGGGATGCAAAATCGGGAACCCTCTGCAGGGTGGTCACCCTGGTCCTTTTATAGCACAAGGCCGGGGCGGTTACTGTAACACTCTCAATTTCACTACCATGCATTGCATCCATTTTCATGTAGAGAAGCATTTAAAAAGAAGAAGAAATGAAGAGAGGAGTATAGAAGCAAATAAAATAGTGAAAGGGAATATAAAAGGAAAATAATGAAAATAAAGAAAAAGGAAAAGAAATAAAAATAAATAAAAAATAAAATAGCGAAATTGGGCCACCCCAATTTTTCCCCAAGTTCCCCAATTTTCCTCCAATTTCCTCTCTCCCCTAATTTTCCAAAATTTTTCCTAATGTTTCTCAATTTTCCTGATTTTCCCCAAATTATCCCAAAATTCCTCTAGGGGCATTTCTCCCCACATTTGGGGGGGGGGGATTTCCCCCTATTTTGGCCGCTCCAAATTAAGGGGGGAACCCTAATTGGGCCCCACCACCTTGGCGGCAGCCCATTAGGGGGAAACCCTAGTCGCCCCCCCTTTAGACTCTTTTGGGCTTTTATTTTCTAATTAAATCCTAGCCATTGGATGAAAATAAATAATAAAATCCCAGCCCCTATCATCCACCTCTTTTAAAATTAAATCTCAGCCATTGGATATTTGATTTGCTAAAATCCTAGCCACCCTAGCCCTTTTCCCCTTTAGAAATATAATTCCCCCCTAGCCGCCCACCCCTCTCTCTTTTTTTGGCTGCCGCCTCCCCTGCTGCCAAGTCCCCCCTTGCTGCCAAGTCGCGCCCCCCCTGTCGGAATTTGGCCGCCATCGAGCTCCGTCTCACCTCGCCGTCACCCGAGAAGAATCCACGGCATTCTTTCCTAGCCGCAGCCTCATAATTCTCCCTAGAAAATCTTCCGCCGCTGTCATTGAAAGAAGGGAGGCCCTGCCACAAGGAACAAGTGAGGTAGGTTTTCGTTACCTCTCTTACAATGTCACCGCTGTTTCTACGCACCCATTTTCTTCACCCCCTGCGAGAAGAAAATGCAGCGTGTGGACAGACCATGTTTTGGTCAATTTTTGACGGTGGAATTGATCTACACATTGTGTCAAGATCATCACCACGTCCATATTTGATCCCAGCAACCTAGATCATTATAAAACCCCATGGAAATCTACAAAAACATGCAAGAACACGTGCAAATTTTGTATGTGCATGGTCGTGAGTGGAAGGAAAAGCTCAAGAGACCGTCTATGAGGAGCTACAGCACTAAGACTTCGAGACGCTTGAGCAACACGAATCACGGGAGCAAGGCAAGTGCCCCTTGACCATATTGATCCCATGTTTTGAAACTGTTTTCCTTGCGAAAACTCGTATGCTTGAGTCAACTTGATGGGACACCCTTTTTATAGGAGTTTACTAGTTTTGTTAACCATCCTTTTCACCGGAAAAGTTAATGAGTCGGGTATGGTCGTTTTTCCTTTTTGCTTCGCTTAACTTACGGGACACAGAAAGCTGAAATAAAATTTGTTTAGCTACTGCACTCATATGAATAATGATGATGAGAACTTGATGATGTTAATGAGCATGGAATCGGGGAGATCTAGGCGAGCTTGGTTTGTTGATGTTTCTGAATGAGATGGTGGTTTGCTTGCCATAGATCTATGGACCGGTTCATGTCAGCACATGCCATAAAAACAGTGCCACCACAATGCCAAATATGGGTGTGGCTTAGCTGACTAGTTAGGTGTGTTGTTAGATTGTTAAGGATCATTGGATGGCACGGGGAATGGGAGTCGAGGAGGACTGCCCTTGGAACTGCATGGCACACGACGGGGCTTGTGGGTGGGAGAATGGAGATTCGAGTCTGCCGGTGAAACCTCAGTAGGTCCGTACATCCTAGTAGCCCCTTTGTAAAGGCTATTTTGTGATCTCTTGGCCATACACTGACGTTTGTGTACTAGTATAATGGAGGTTCTCTCTAGTCGCCGACGGGTGACGAAATCACGAACTTGTGGGTAAAGTGGTGCCACTTCTACAGAGTGTAAAACTATCATGATAGCCGTGCTTCCGGTTACAAGAACCTAGCCAACTTCCATGATTAGAGGCAACATATGGGATGGTTATTCGGTATGGTTGTGGTATGGACATTGGGATTGGTTTTGGGACTGTTTTGGGTCATGACAATGAGTTTTGTTTCGGTTCTATGAAAATGAGATGGTTATGAATATTTATGTGTACGAGATGAACTTGAGAAAGATTATTGGCTGGTTGAGACTTGATAAATGGTGAATTATGATTAAAGAATGTTGCTGAATTACTTGGCTATGTTGGGATTTAACTCACCTAGAAATAGTTGCTGTTTTTACCATGCTGTGAAATAAAATTTGCTTGCTGCAATGAGCCTCTTTATTCCCTGCCTTGTTGTAAGCTACATGTCATACTTTTCCGGCACTTGCTGAGTATGACATGTACTCACCTTGCATTCCCACATATACATCAGTTACAGGAGAGGAGTACTTCGAGGAACGTGCGGAGTACTAGGCGTGCGCACTACCGTCAACATTCCTGTGGAGTTGAAGTTGGAGCCTGCTGTCTTAGCCATTTTCCTCTGTTGTTAGAAGTCTTCCGCTGCTAAATAAGTTGGATATTTATGAGTGAGACATTGAGTCATTGTAATAAAGTACTTAAATTTTATTCATACGTGGTTATATTTTGAAATCAGTTTGTGGAATACATGTGTCTGTGTGATGAACATCCTGGGCACACATATGCATTCACTTGGTTCATTCTCAGAACCGGGTGTCAAAAATTGGTACCAGAGCCACGTTGACCGTAGGACGCAAGCCTAGGTAGAATGGAGACTCTAAAGCACATAGGAACACCTCTCTAAACTGCTATTTTTGAAAATTGCTTGCTGCTGCACTTTATTTGTCAACTTAGCCACCACAAAGTGCTATTTTCAGCCCCTCTTTTCTACTTTTATTGTGGACAGCCACACTTTATGTTTTGTTGCTTCATAGCTTCTGAAATTTTGGAGTTATTTCCTTCTTCTCTAAAGTTTCTCATGTATTATTTATAGATGCTGGTGACTAGGAGCACTGCACGCATAAGGACTCGTCCACCACCACTTGGGAGTGCACTTAACCCCATTGAAGTGTCTGATAGACCATATTGGGAGGAGGTGAAGATGGAACCCCATGATGAAGATGAAGTCAGTAGCTCCATGCATGAGGAAGAGGATCCGGAAGAGGTGGAACCATTCGAGAATATATGGAATATGATCCACAATAACAGCAGCATTGGTACACACCTCAGGATGAGTTTCATGCGGGATTGCACCCAGCGGAGCCTCATGACGCTATGTAAGAAGGAGATAAATCCGAAGAGGAGCCACCCCATGCTGAGGCCAAGAATGAAGGTGATGAACGGGCCAACCGTTCAGTTCAATAATTCCGGTCCAATGGGATGGAGGGAGGACACATATCCAAGGAGCTTAGAGAGTTCCTGGACTGCTGCAGCTCATACCCGGAGTATCTTCTCAAGAAAGTCCCTTGTCTCGGACATGAAGAGTGGAAGGCTGAGGTAACCATCGTATCTAACGGTAGGGTTGTCACCCGGCACTTCACACCCACATGGAGAGCTACAAGGGCAGAAGCTATTAATGATGCTGCATGGGATGCACTCACGGGATTGTGCTACACCTTCCGTGAGCAGCTTGAGAACACTACTTTTGAGCTGCACCCGTATCAGAAGAGTGGTACAAGGGAGATCATTGGACCCCATGGAGGAGCTCTTTCCAATCCACAATCTGCTGACAAGTCTAATAGATTGCTTATGGAGTTAGGAAACTGCTATGCAAGCGCACAAGAAGAGATCCATTACCTCCGCAAGAAGCTGTGCTTGCTGGAAAAACAAGAGGAGACTCGTGCCAACGCGGGAACAAATGGAGCACCAGCGTCATCTATCCCTACATGGAATGCCAAATCACCATGGCGTGTGCCCATGTATGGACCACCCCCGTCACACGGCAAGAACAGCACCGGTTCTCATGATCAAGTTTAGGTTTCCCATTGAATAAGCTGTAATAGGAATGTTTAGATCGCAATAAGTCAAATAATAGTGGTGTGTAGAAAATTTTTATGATGATTGCTTGTGATTGTGTGCTGGTGTGAAATGTGGGACGCTTCGGCGAATGTCCACATCCACACATAGTAGAGAGATGTGAGATGCCTCGGCACTTGTTCACATCCTCATATAGGCTAAAACTAATAAAAGAAGTTGCTTAGTTCAAACACCTTGATGCATATAGTTGGTGGATCAATCTAAATTTCTATTTCCTACTCTACTCTCTCTCGCTCTCTCACAGATGGTGAGGGAAAACTCCAACCGCCAATGACGGAACGCTCGTGGTAACAACAAACCACAGGAAGATGGCAATGTGGAAGTTCCTGAAAATGCTAACCCCGGGGCTGATGCAAGCAACCTTGAACGGTTGATGGCTATGCAGAACCAACTCATGCAAACTATGATACAAACATTGGGTCAGCTGCAGACTAACAACAACAACAATCCTAACCCCATTCCTGCACCCCCACCGTCACCACCGCTGGCTCACAGCAGATTGAGAGAGTTCATGAGGACTAGACCACCTACTTTTGCACTAGCCAATGATCCTATGGATGCTGACGATTGGCTGAAGTTTATGGAAAAGAAGCTTGCTATTGTTCAGTGCAATGATCGGGAGAAAGTTCTCTCGCATCACACCAACTTATGGGATCAGCTGCTGATTGGTGGGACGCTCTTTGCAATTCTCATGTCAACCAGGAGACTATCACTTGGGCTGAATTCAAGGAGAGTTTCCGCTCTCACTATGTCCCTGCAGGAGTCATGATGCTTAAAAGGCAAGAGTTTGAAGGTCTCCGTCAAGGAAGGAAGAGTGTGAATGGGTACCTCAACAAGTTCACACAGCTGTGAAGGTATGCTCCAGGAGATGTCAACTCGGATCACAAGAAGCAATACTTGTTCATGAGGGGATTGAACAATGAAATTCAAGTTCAGCTGCTCAACAATGATTATGCAAACTTCCAAAAGCTCGTTGACAAAGCTATAGTGGTGGAGAGCAAGATCCGTGAGATTGAACAAAAGGGAAAGAGAAAGATGCCATATCAAGGACAGCCACAAGGGAGCAATGTACGTCCCCGTTTCATGCCACCAGCTGCACCACATTATGGCTCGTCCGCTTCTACTTCCTGCCCTGCAAATCCACCTCGCTCTAATCAGCCACCGTAGCAACGTCCTGTTATGCAAGCACCTCGTTTGCCTATGCCTCCTGCGCCCTGACCCAACATGGGTGCCTATGCTCAAAACCAGCCTCACCCCAATATACCTGCTGTTATGGGAAATGTCACACCCGGTTTTTCCGAAGAAATAACCAAGTGAATATCACATGTATGCCAGGATCATTTTCTCATACATGTGATGACAAATAGTGAAGCATCATTTATTACAAGCCAGGTGTCGAATATAAATAAGTCTTACATTCGCAAATGTCTCAATGGACAATAATAAGTTCATCACAAGTAAATAAACTAGCAGCGGAATATTATTCTTGAGGGCTCCATCACAGGCGTTGCCCGGAGTCTCCACGAATTTAGAAACCTTCTTCGGGTCCAAAGTCTTGGTCATTATATACCACCTCATTATCTTGACCTGAGCAGCAATATAAACCAACAAAATATGCAAGGTTGAGTACCAATGGTACTCAGCAAGTGTGGGAAAATTATATCATGCATGGCTAGAACAAGGAGAGGTTGAACTCATGGTTAAAGCACTACGCACTTAATACCTATCACCTTAGCTTATTAAGCACCTACATTACTACACAGGTGAAATGGTCCCAATCTCCCATCCCATCATCATAATCCAATAACCATAACATCATTTCCAATGTCAAGCTCCCCGCTTAACATCCACGACTTCCAAAACCATCAATCCTCTAATCATGAATAAGTCCAAGCCGCTCTTGACCGTGAGCACGGCTGTCATGACAGTTTTGACTCTGCAGAGTTTGTACCACTGTACCCACATGTAGTGATTTCATCCCCCGTTGCCGAGTGGACTAAAAGAACCTCCATTATGCCAGTGGCTACGAACCACATTCACACTTCCCAGGTGTGCAGTCAGGAGATCACTACGAAGCCTTTACAAAGGGATTCCCGATGAGCGTGGGCCCACTGAGGTTTCACCCCTAACAACATACAAGAGGCTCCAACCCCGCTGCAGTGGCCCCCTCTTGAGCCTTGCGGTTCATATGGTAGTCCAGCTGACACCTATTCCCCGCACCATCCAACACACCCATACTACGCCGGGGATACACCTAATTAATTGGCCAAGCTGCCCCATCTCAGCATGTGGTTGGCACGGTAAAGCCAGGTTACATGCTCCATGAACCGGTCCTTAGGATCCAGGCAAGTACTAAACACAAACCCGAGTCTCGTGCACCCAGCACACAACCAAAACATCCAACTTGCCTTGATCCCTACCTCTACATAACTCACAATATCTCATTCAAGATTATGGTAAAATAAACTGATGATCTCATACCCCAAACATCCCATTCTAAGCATGGCTAAGCATATGCATAATAATAAATGACATGATAAAATAAATCCCAACCCAAGCTACAAGGAAACAAGGTAATGCAATTCTAGGGAGACTTCCTAGCATGGGTTTCATATTTAACTTGACAATGCAAATAATTCTATCTACACATCCTAGCATAGGATCAAAGTGGTCAAGGACACTTGCCTCCTTCTTGCTGCTCTTGAAATGGGTAGTCCTGGTCTTGGAAAGGAATAACTTGCTCTTGAGCAGGTTCTACATCATACCATCACACATAGCAAAAAAAAAAAAAACAACAATCAATAAGACATAGTTCCACTTCCACTTCATACAAACCACACATTCACATTTATGAAAGTCATTCACCATTATATGTGTTGTGGTTACTCTATGTGTGTTGATTTGTGTCTTGCATACACTTTTAATAATATGTATATGATTCCTACTTTTGTATTCACATTTATGCTTGCATACTATATATATGAGTTTCCAATTTAAATAAATTCCTTATATTCAATTACTACACCTTTTAGCTACCAAGTATGCATGAAAGGTATTTTCCTTCTCCATATGTGTCTTCATAATTTCTACCAACCCTAAACTGAATCCTTTGGATTTTAGAACTCCATTTATCATTTACTAGTTGCTATATTTTCAGATTTATTTCCTATGCCTAAATGTGAACTTTATTATGAAAATAACAAGACACCTCATCTAAACAGAATAGGTTCTGATCTAAAATATTTACTAATATATTTTTGACCTTTTCCTCTGATGTAAACTATTTTACAATTATTTTCCCTATTTTCTAAAACTATTCATTACTTAAAATTGTTTCCCTAAATGTGAATAATAAATTAAACAGATTCAACTCAGCCCAAAATATGTTTTTATCTCACTCCAAAGTTTTCTAAATACTGAGAAAGTTTTTAATTTAATTATGACAATATGTTTGTCTCACTTTTTAATTTTTAAACACTAGCCACATATTCAATTTCCTAAATTAAATACTAAACAGGGCTAAAAAGTTAAACTTACCCCACTACAGGGTCTATAATATTATTTTCAGAATTCCCAGGGGTCTAGCTACACTTATCAGAGGTGTTTTTCCTAATTTTTATTAAGTCCAGGGGTTAAAACTGATTTTTAAATGAATTTATATGATTTTCTGGAGTTCCAGGGGTTAGATCAGAAGTTTCCGGGGCTAGCTCTTATTTCCCGAGAACCCCAGGGTGCAGCACGTAAGATTTCCAGTCTTTATAACGCGGGGCTGATGTGAACCGTCCGATTTTAAACCGACGGCCGAGATTATAACATAAACCCGTACGCGGGGGTTTAAACCCTACCGTGCGATTTAAAATAAACGGCGCACAAGCGGCCACGTCGCTCTGATCGAGCGCGGGCGGCGCTGCCGGCGGCGCACGGCGGCGGGAAGCGGCGATCTCGCCGGAGACTTTCTGATCTTCGAGAATTCTTTCTAGAACTGTGATTTTATGGTATAGATCGGTGGAGGGGACGTCGGGGATCTCACCTCGGGGGTTTTCTTGAGCTCGGGGGTCCTGGAAAGTGATCGGCGACGAGGTCCGAGGCGAAACCACGGCGAAGCTCGTCGGTGCTGTGTTTACACCACAAGTCACCGAGTTTTCTGCACCTGCAAGGTTCCCCGGAGGCGGTGGTTCAAGACCAGCGAGTTAGATCGGAATTTCCGAGCTTAGATCGGCCAGAATTCGCCGGAGAAGTCTCGGTTCTCACCGGAGGAAAATCAGCCGATCGCGTGAGAAAAACAGAACGAGGCCGGGGTTTTTATAGACAGGGGAGGGCGGCGCGGTGGTTTTTAGATCATGTCCGCGTCGCCTACGAACAGAATTCAGCGGGGATACGCCGAAATCCCAATCGGTTTTGATTCGGGCGCGAGGGAGTCCGGCGCTGGCGTGAGGTAGACGATGATCGGGTGGGCCCCGCCTGTCAGTGTGAGGCAGCAGCGCGCGCGGCTGCGGGCTGGCGCGGGCGCTGGCTGGGCCGGCTGGTGGGTTTCGGCCCACTGGCCGGTTTTTTTCTGTTTTCTCTTTTTCTTTTTCTATTTCTTTTCTGATTTGAGTTTAATTTGAATTCCAGTTTGAATTTGAATTTTTGCAAAACATGCAACACGTCCAAAAATTTTTAAATCCCCCTCTTAACAGGATTTAGGGTTTTGAATCAAAATTTTGGGGTGTTACAGCTCTACCCCCCTTAAAAGAAATCTCGTCCTCGAGATTGGTGTTTCTAAGAAAACAATTCCGGAAATTGTGCCTTGAGCTCATCTTCCCGCTCCCAGGTGGCTTCCTCTTCTGAGTGATGCTTCCACTGCACCTTGCACATCCGGATTCTTTTATTTCTTGTGAGGCGTTCCATTGTCTCCAAAATCTTGTATGGTTTCTCGGCATAAGACAAATCCTCAGCTACGTTCACTTCATTCATGGGTAACACCTCCTCAGGCGTCCTCAGGCATTTCTTGAGTTGTGACACATGGAATACATCGTGCACATCCGATAGACGAGCCGGTAACTCTAGTTGATACGCCACTTCGCCTTTCCTTTCCAGAACTTGAAAGGGTCCGATGTATCGAGGTGACAACTTCCCTTTCACCTTGAACCGACGAAGTCCTCTGATAGGGGACACTTTGAGATAGACATAGTCTCCCACGCTGAAAACAAGCTCTCTTCTTCGTACATCGGCATAGCTCTTTTGGCGTGTTTGTGCTATCCTCAAGTTATTGCGAATTTCCCTCATCTTTGCCTCGGCTTCTTGTAGTACTTCTGGACCAAACACTTTACTTTCCCCTGTTTGGTTCCAAAATAGGGGAGTTCTGCACTTTCTCCCGTACAAGGCTTCAAACGGTGACATCTTCATACTAGCTTGATAGCTGTTGTTATAGGAAAACTCCGCATACGGTAAGTTCTTGTCCCAACTCCTATTGTTTTTGAGTGCACATGCCCTTAGCATATCTTCAAGGATCTGATTGGTTCTTTCCGTCTGCCCGTCGGTTTGGGGATGATAGGCAGAACTAAAGTTCAGATGGGTTCCCATGGTTTCGTGCAACTTCTGCAAAAATCTTGAGGTGAATTGTGTCCCTCAATCCGACACTATCTTCTTTGGCACTCCATGGTAACACACGATCCTTGACATGTACAACTCTGCCAATTTGGATCCGCTGTAGCTTTCTTTCACGGGGATGAAATGAGCTACCTTGGTTAGCCTGTCAATGATGACCCATATCGAATCATATCCTGATTGGGTCCTAGGCAATCCCACGATGAAATCCATGCTGATTTCTTCCCATTTCCATTCAGGCACTTTGAGTGGTTGCAATAATTCCGCGGGTCGTTGATGTTCTACTTTCACCAACTGACATGTGTCACATAGAGCAACATGTTCCGCGACATCTCGCTTCATGCCATACCACCAATACCTGCTTTTGAGGTCCTGGTACATCTTCGTACTCCCAGGATGAATGGAATAGTCAGAGTCATGAGCCTCCTTCAAAATCAATTCACGGATCTCCTTTACTTCTGGCACACAGGTTCTTTTCTCGTGCCACACTGTTCCTTTTTCATCCTCTCTGAAACTAGGGGCTTTATTTTCCTTGATGAGTTGCCTGATTTCTTGTATTTTCTCATCATTCTTTTGACCCTCGCGTATGTCTCGCTCTAGTGTGGAGTCCACTTCCATGGCGATGGCTTCACCACTATTTACTAGGCATACATTGAGCCTCATAACCTCGTCCTTCAATTCTGCAGGCATGTCCTTCAAGCTCAACTTATTAACCTGCACTTTCCGACTCAAAGCATCGGCCACGACATTTGCTTTCCCGGGATGATAGTTGATGCCTACATCAAAGTCATTTATTAGCTCTAACCATCTCCTTTGTCTGAGGTTCAGGTCTGCCTGTGTGAAAATGTACTTCAAACTCTTATGATCCGTATATATCTCGGTCCTCTTCCCCATCAAATAGTGCCGCCAAATTTTCAATGCGTGTACCACTGCGGCTAGTTCTAGGTCATGTGTAGGATAGTTCTTCTCGTGCTTCCGAAGCTGCCGGGATGCATAAGCCACGACATGCCCTTCCTGCATGAGAACACATCCCAACCCGTTTCCAGAGGCATCGCAGTACACCGTAAAGTTCTTTTGCATATCTGGCATAACGAGCACTGGGGCTGTTGTCAATCTTTCCTTTAACTCCCGAAAACTCGTCTCGCACTGTGGCGTCCAGGTGAATGTGATTCCCTTCTCCAACAGTTTGGTGAGAGGTCTCAAGATCTTGGAGAATCCCTCAATAAACCGTCGATAGTATCCAGCCAATCCCAGAAAGATTCGAACTTCCCCGACATTTTCAGGGGTCTTCCACTTCTGTATATCCTCGATTTTGGCAGGATCCACGGAGATTCCTCCCTCCGAGATTATATTCTCTAAGAAGGGAACTCTCTTCAGCCAAAACTCACAATTGCTTAACTTGGCATATAGTTGATGTTCTCTTAGCTTCTGCAACACCAACCTTAGATGTTTCTCATGTTCTTCTTCATCTTTGGAGAAGACGAGAATGTCATCTATGAAAACCACCACAAATTTGTCCAGATATTCCATGAATACCTTGTTCATGAGATACATGAAGTATGCCGGGGCATTAGTTAGCCCGAAAGGCATGACGGTGTATTCATACAGCCCGTACCGAGATACGAAAGCTGTCTTGGGAATATCAGATTGCCTTATCTTGAGTTGGTGGTATCCCGACCTGAGATCAATTTTTGAGAACACACAAGCTCCCCTCAACTGATCAAACAAGTCTTCAATGCGGGGTAATGGGTACTTGTTCTTGATGGTTACCTCATTCAAGGCACGGTAATCCACGCATAACCTTTGGGTTCCGTCCTTCTTGGACACAAATATCACCGTAGCTCCCCATGGTGAGGAACTAGGACGAATATACCCCTTCTCCGACAATTCTCTCAAATGATCCTTGAGTTCTTCCAGCTGCTTGGAGTCCATCCGTTAAGGTCTCTTGTATATCGGGGCTGTTCCAGGTACTAGCTCAATTGCGAATTCCAATTCACGATCGGGAGGCATACCTGGCAACTCCTCCGGAAAAACATCTGGATATTCCCTGATGGTCCTGATTTCCTCAACTTTCACCTCAACTTGATTTAATTTAATGTCCCTCCTAGGCTCGTGTATTGTTATGAACATTACTCTTGTGCCACTAGGGTGAGTTAGTTCCACCGTTCTGGTCGAACAATGGATGATTCCTTTATGTTTGGTCAACCAATCCATACCCAAAATAATATCTATTCCCTGTGAATCTATCACTATGAGGTTAGCAGTAAATACTACCCCATTAATGTCTAGGTTCACTTTGGGACACACTTGTCTTGTCCTTATTTCTCCACCTGGAGAGTTTACAGCTAGCATATGGTTCATTTGTGTGGTTGCTAGGTCATTCTTCTTAACAAACCCTTGAGCAATGAACGAGTGGGTAGCACCAGAATCAAACAGCAGGGTTGCAAGGTGTAAATTGGCAGGAAACTTACCAACTACCACGTCGGGTGCCTCTTGTGCTTCCTCCATAGTGACGTGGTTCACCCGTCCTCTCATTACATTCTGCTGTTGTGGCTGCGCAGGCTTCTTCTTTTGGCATTTATGGGCGTAGTGCCCCACTTCACCACAGCTAAAACATTGCACCCCAACCTTAGGTGTCTGGCCTTTGTTGTCTTGGGGTTGGTTCGGGGGTCCTTGCACTGCTGGTCGAGGTGGATATGCGGGGCGAGGCTGCTGTACAAACTGACGTTGTGGCTGTGCTGGTGCTGCCGGAGGCCTGTAGTTTGGGTTGTACCCCCTTGGTGCTGAGTAGGGTACCGCAGCACGGTTCGTTTGCCGGGCAGGTTGCTGCATCAGACGTGGGCGGGTGTTGCTCCCTGAGGCTTAATGTGACCACCCGGCCTTCCTCTTGTTCTCATTTTCCAAGGCCTTCAGCTTCCTTTCTACCACAAACGCTCTGTCCACCATCTTTTGAAAGCTTTCATACTCATTTGAGGACATTGCACACTGCATCTCTGCGGTAAGTCCTTCCACAAAACAATCTTGTTTCTGCTCATCAGTCTCTATGTCCCGTGGGGCATAACGGGATAGTTGAGTAAATTTAGTGAGGTATTCCCTCACCGTCATGTTTCCCTGCTGCAGTCCGAAAAACTCCTTCCTCTTGTTTTTGAGTTCACCTCTTGGGATGTAATGGTTGCGGAAGCTACGCTTGAACTCTTTCCAAGTGATGTTCTCAGGGTCATGATGGGCGGCCACGTAGGCGGTCCACCAATCAGCAGCAGGTCCATGCAATTGATGAGAGGCAAACAGCACCCTCTCATACCCTTGGCATTGTATGATCCTCATCTTACTTTCAATGGTCTTCAGCCAGTCATCTGCCTCCAGAGGTTCAGCAGCACTTGCAAACTTTGGAGGTTGAGTTCCTAGAAACTCACTCAACATTGGTTGGCGTGGTGCAGCTTGTGGAGGTGGAACTTGATGCAAGTTGGCCACCACTTGAGTCAAGTTCTGGATGAGCTGATTTTGATTCTCCAGCATTTGGTGGAGGGGATCAACTCCTTCACGGTGACCACCCCGGTCCTGGCCTCCAGAAAGATGAGGGTTGCATGTCTCATCGTTGTTGTTGGCGGGGTTGGCATCACGTCCTTTTCCTCTTCCGGCCATCTGGCAGAATCAACCAATGTTAATTTGAAAGCATTTAGTATCATCTTACTACTTTCACTTGTTTGTACTTTGAAGTGTTGAGGCTTTGTTATACTTTTCTGAGGGTTCATTTCTCACACAAAAATAAATGCAATATTATTTCATGTGGGTTCACACACCAAAGCAAAACAATCTAAAGACGAGGCTGTGGACAATTGCTCATGGCTTCCACAACTCACGTCACACACCAAGCATTAACACACCATTAACTTAACGTAACGACTCGACTATTCGACATCTTGCTAACTAAGGGAAGGACTCTACACTACTCGTTTTCTTGAGCTGGCTCCTCGGGATCTTCCTCATCATTTCGGCTTCCTTCTGACTCTGCTTTGGGTGGGGAGGCTGCTGGTGGAGAAGTGCGACGACGCCTGATCGCCCGGTGATCTGGGGAGTCAGGAGTCCATGTATCATTCACGGTGACACACAATTCATTCCCATCTCCTCTTTCTCTCGCCCTTAAGCAGGCTCGCAGCAACGCCTCCATTTCCTTCAGGGTGTCTCGGACATCTTGAAGCTCTTGTTGACACTCCTGCAGTCGAGTGCTGAGCATAGCAGCATCTTCCAAGCACAAGTCCATGTGCTCATGAGAAGTCCCTTGCTGCACCGGCGGGTACTTGTATTCCGTGGTACCACTCTCACGTTGGAGGACATACATGTACTCAGTTTTGTCCAAATGGCGACGATAGATGTGACTCTGGCAGGTGATGGCCTCCCAGGTGACATCTTTCTCCGCATCGACCTGTGTCGCTCTACAAGCTGGAGAGTGGTGAATCTTAAGCAGCTGATTTTCGTGTATGATCCTCATCTCTGAACTCCATTCTTCCCTCTTCTCACGGATGGTCCTGGTGGAGTTATAGTGGATGATTAGCTTGCCCGTATTGCCGGCGGCTTCGTGCATTCGCCGAAGACGGCGCAATAAGCCTCCTACTGCCAATCCGTAGGAAAGGTACGTCACCGGACGGCTCTCCTCTCTCTCGGCAAGGGCAACTACGGGAACTCTCCCTCCTGTGGACTTGCGAGCGGTACGAATCATGCGAACCATCTAAAACAAAAAGAATTTAAACTTAGGTTAGATAAACTTTTAAACAAAAATTCTATTTTGAATGAAAGTTGGGGTAAGATGAAGAATGTGACTCCATTAAATAACACTTTTCAACACACGGACATCTTTCTCCGCATCGACCTGTGTCGCTCTACAAGCTGGAGAGTGGTGAATCTTAAGCAGCTGATTTTCGTGTATGATCCTCATCTCCGAACTCCATTCTTCCCTCTTCTCACGGATGGTCCTGGTGGAGTTATAGTGGATGATTAGCTTGCCCGTATTGCCGGAGGCTTCGAGCATTCGCCGAAGACGGTGCAATAAGCCTCCTACTGCCAATCCGTAGGAAAGGTACGTCACCGGACGGCTCTCCTCTCTCTCAGCAAGGGCAACTACGGGAACTCTCCCTCCTGTGGACTTGCGAGCGGTACGAATCATGCGAACTATCTAAAACAAAAAGAATTTAAACTTAGGTTAGATAAACTTTTAAACAAAAATTCTATTTTGAATGAAAGTTGGGGTAAGATGAAGAAGGTGACTCCATTAAATAACACTTTTCAACACACACCTTGTAAAATAGTTTTTAAGAAAATAGGGCCCTTAAATACGTCCATTTCTACCTAGGTCCACGTTCCTACGGGCAACCTTGGCTCTGATACCACCTCTGTCACACCCGGTGTTTCCGAAGAAACAACCAAGTGAATATCACATGTATGCCAAGATCATTTTCTCATACATGTGATGACAAATAGTGAAGCACCATTTATTACAAGCCAGGTGTCGAATATAAATAAGTCTTACATTCGCAAATGTCTCGATGGACCATAATAAGTTCATCACAAGTAAATAAACTAGCAGCGGAATATTATTCTTGAGGGCTCCATCACAGGTGTTGCCCGGAGTCTCCACGAACCTAGAAACCTTCTTCGGGTCCAAAGTCTTGGTCATTATATACCACCTCATTATCTTGAACTGAGCAGCAATATAAACCAACAAAATATGCAAGGTTGAGTACCAATGGTACTCAGCAAGTGTTGGAAAATTATATAATGCATGGCTAGAACAAGGAGAGGTTGAACTCATGGTTAAAGCACGACGCACTTAATACCTATCACCTTAGCTTATTAAGCACCTACATTACTACACAAGTGAAATGGTCCCAATCTCCCATCCCATCATCATAATCCAATAACCATAACATCATTTCCAATGTCAAGCTCCCCGCTTAACATCCACAACTTCCAAAACCATCAATCCTCTAATCATGAATAAGTCCAAGCCGCTCTTGACCGTGAGCACGGCTGTCATGACAGTTTTGACTCTGCAGAGTTTGTACCACTGTACCCACATGTAGTGATTTCATCCCCCGTTGCCGGGTGGACTAAAAGAACCTCCATTATGCCAGTGGCTACGAACCACATTCACACTTCCCAGGTGTGCAGCCAGGAGATCACTACGAAGCCTTTACAAAGGGATTCCCGATGAGCGTGGGCCCACTGAGGTTTCACCCCTAACAACATACAAGAGGCTCCAACCCCGCTGCAGTGGCCCCCTCTTGAGCCTTGCGGTTCATATGGTAGTCCAGCTGACACCTATTCCCCGCACCATCCAACACACCCATACTACGCCGGGGATACACCTAATTAATTGGCCAAGCTGCCCCATCTCAGCATATGGTTGGCACGGTAAAGCCAGGTTACATGCTCCATGAACCGGTCCTTAGGATCCAGGCAAGTATTAAACACAAACCCGAGTCTCGTGCACCCAGCACACAACCAAAACATCCAACTTGCCTTGATCCCTACCTCTACATAACTCACAATATCTCATTCAAGAGTATGGTAAAATAAACTGATGATCTCATACCCCAAACATCCCATTCTAAGCATGGCTAAGCATATGCATTATAATAAATGACATGATAAAATAAATCCCAACCCAAGCTACAAGGAAACATGGTAATGCAATTCTAGGGAAACTTCCTAGCATGGGTTTCATATTTAACTTGACAATGCAAATAATTCTATCTACACATCCTAGCATAGGATCAAAGTGGTCAAGGACACTTGCCTCCTTCTTGCTGCTCTTGAAATGGGTAGTCCTGGTCTTGGAAAGGAATAACTTGCTCTTGAGCAGGTTCTACATCATACCATCACACATAGCAAAAGAAAAACAACAATCAATAAGACATAGTTCCACTTCCACTTCATACAAACCACACATTCACATTTATGAAAGTCATTCACCATTATATGTGTTGTGGTTACTCTATGTGTGTTGATTTATGTCTTGCATACACTTTTAATCATATGTATATGATTCCTACTTTTGTATTCACATTTATGCTTGCATACGATATATATGGGTTTCCAATTTAAATAAATTCCTTTTATTCAATTACTACACCTTTTAGCTACCAAGTATGCATGAAAGGTATTTTCCTTCTCCATATGTGTCTTCATAATTTCTACCAACCCTAAACTGAATCCTTTGGATTTTAGAACTCCATTTATCATTTACTAGTTGCTATATTTTCAGATTTATTTCCTATGCCTAAATGTGAACTTTATTATGAAAATAACAAGACACCTCATCTAAACAGAATAGGTTCTGATCTAAAATATTTACTAATATATTTTTAACCTTTTCCTCTGATGTAAACTATTTTACAATTATTTTCCCTATTTTCTAAAACTATTCATTACTTAAAATTGTGTCCCTAAATGTGAATAATAAATTAAACAGATTCAACTCAGCCCAAAATATGTTTTTATCTCACTCCAAAGTTTTCTAAATACTGATAAAGTTTTTAATTTAATTATGACAATATGTTTGTCCCACTTTTTAATTTTTAAACACTAGCCACATATTCAATTTCCTAAATTAAATACTAAACAGGGCTAAAAAGTTAAACTTACCCCACTACAGGGTCTATAATATTATTTTCAGAATTCCCAGGGGTCTAGCTACAATTATCAGAGGTGTTTTTCCTAATTTTTATTAAGTCCAGAGGTTAAAACTGATTTTTAAATTAATTTACATGATTTTCTGGAGTTCCAGGGGTTAGATCAGAAGTTTCCGAGGCTAGCTCTTATTTCCCGAGAACCCCAGGGGGTAGCACGTAAGATTTCCAGTCTTTATAACGCGGGGCTGACGTGGACCGTTCGATTTTAAACCGACGGCCGAGATTATAACATCGAACCGGTACGCGGGCGTTTAAACCCTACCGTGCGATTTAAAATAAACGGCGCACAAGCGGCCACGTCGCTCTGATCGAGCGCAGGCGGCGCTGCCGGCGGCGCACGGCGGCGGGAAGCGGCGATCTCACCGGAGACTTTCGGATCTTCGAGAATTCTTCCTAGAACTGTGATTTTATGGTATAGATCGGTGGAGGGGAGGTCGGGGATCTCACCTCGGGGGTTTTCTTGAGCTCGGAGGTCCTGGAAAGTGATCGGCGACGAGGTCCGAGGCGAAACCACGGCGAAGCTCGTCGGCGCTGTGTTTACACCGCAAGTCACCGAGTTTTCTGCACCTGCAAGGTTCCCCGGAGGCGGTGGATCAAGACCAGCGAGTTAGATCAGAATTTCCGAGCTTAGATCGGCCAGAATTCGCCGGAGAAGTCTCGGTTCTCACCGGAGGAAAATCAGCCGATCGCGTGAGAAAAACAGAACGAGGCCGGGGTTTTTATAGACGGGGGAGGGTGGCGGGGTGGTTTAGATCATGTCCGCGTCGCCTACGAACAGAATTCAGCGGGGATACGCCGAAATCCCGATCGGTTTTGATTCGGGCGCGAGGGAATCCGGCGCTGGCGCGAGGTAGACGACGATCGGGTGGGCCGCGCCTGTCAGTGTGAGGCAGCAGCGCGCGCGGCTGCGGGCTTGCGCGGCCGCTGGCTGGGCCAGCTGGTGGGTTTCGGCCCACTGGCCGGTTTTTTTCTGTTTTCTCTTTTTCTCTTTCTATTTCTTTTATGATTTGAGTTTAATTTGAATTCTAGTTTGAATTTGAATTTTTGCAAAACATGCAACACGTCCAAAAATTTTTAAATCCCCCTCTTAACAGGATTTAGGGTTTTGAATCAAAATTTTGGGGTGTTACAGGAAACAAGGCATGTTTTTCATGCGGAGAGGCGGGACACTTTGCAAGTCAGTGCTTGAAGAAAGGCCTTAGACAGCCGAGCAACGCACCTAAACAGAACCCACGGCCGAATGGGAGAGCTATGCAAGGTAACCGTGGACAGCAGAACTATGCTCGTGGCAATGTGAATCACGTCTCCACTGAGGAAGCACAACAAGCTGAGGACATCGTGATTGGTATGTTTCTCGCCAACTCCAACCCAGCCACTGTTTTATTTGATTCTGGAGCATCGCATACATTCATTTCATCCAAGTATGTTGCCAAGCATAACCTGCCCATATCTCACATGAAACAAACTATGTTGGTTCATTCTCCTGGTGGAGAGATGAGGACTAATATAGTATGTCCGAAAGTAAGCCTTAACATAAGGGGGGTACACTTTCTTGCCAACCTTATCGTCTCAGATTCCCAAGGGATTGACATAATACTTGGAATGGTTTGGTTAAGTAAGAACAACGGAGTGATTCAATGTGCTCAGAGGATCGTGCAGTTGACGAGTGAGCATGGTACTCGTATTGAGTTTGAGGCAGCCCAATCTACAACCGAGAAGGCAGTGCTGAACCACATCGAAGAAGTGACATTGGAAAGCATTCCGGTGGTTCAAGAATATTCAGATGTGTTCCCGGAAGAACTTCCAGGTATGCCACCTGACCGGGACATTGAATTTACCATTGATTTAGTACCCGGAACTGCACCTATAGCTAAGAGGCCATATAGGATGCCCGCTAATGAATTAGTGGAGCTCAAGAAGAAAATTCAAGAATAGCTAGACAAGGGTTTTATACGCCCAAGCTCATTACCATGGGGAGCCCCCGTGCTCTTCGTAGACAAGAAAGATGGGACCCAAAGGATGTGTGTGGACTATAGGTCTCTCAACGAGGTGACGATCAAGAATAAATACCTGCTGCCCCGCATAGAGGACCTATTCGATCAAATGAAAGGTGCCTAAATTTTCTCCAAAATTGATCTTCAGTCATGATACTTCCAGCTGAAGATTAAGGCCTCCGACATACTCAAAACTGCATTTCAAACACGGTATGGTTCATATGAATATACTGTTATGTCATTTGGGTTGACGAATGCACCTGCATACTTTATGTACCTCATAAATAAGGTCTTCATGGAGTACATGGACAAGTTTGTCGTGGTTTTCATCGATGACATCATGGTGTATTCAAAAAGCGATTAAGAACATGAAGAACACTTGAGATTGACGTTACAGAAACTGCGAGAGCATCAATGGTCTGCTAAGTTCAGCAAGTGTCAGTTTTGGCTAAAAGAGATATCATTCTTAGGCCACATCATCTCCGAAGGAGGAGTATCAGTTGATCCTGAAAAAGTGAGGGATGTTTTGAAGTGGAACCAACCGCAGAATGTGAGGGATATTCGGAGTTTCCTTGGGATGGCTGGATACTACCGCCGGTTCATCAAGGATTTCTCCAAAATAGCGAAGCCCATGACTGAATTGCTGATGAAAGGGAAAGCATTTCAGTGGACACAAGCGTGTCAAGACAGCTTTGAGCTAAAGAAGAGATTAACAACAGCACCGGTTTTGGTATTGTCGGATGTGAGCAAGAGCTTTGATATATACTGTGACACATCAAGACAAGGGCTTGGATGTCTGCTTATGCAAGGTATGCTCAAGAAGATGTCAAATTGGATCAAAGAAAGCAGTACATTTTCATGAGAGGATTGAACAATGAAATTTAAGTTCAGCTGCTCAACAATGACTATAAAAACTTCCAGAAGCTCGTTGACAATGCTATCGTGGTGGAGAGCAAGATCCGCGAGATTGAACAAGAGGGCAAGAGGAAGATGCCATATCAAGGACAGCCACAAGGGAGCAATGTGCGTCAACGTCTCGTGCCACCAGCTGCACCACACTATGGATCGTCCGTTTCTACTTTCCGCCCTGCAAATCCACCTCGCTCTAATCAGTCACCGCAGCAACGTCCTGTTATGCAAGCACCCCGTTTGCCTATGCCTCCTGCGTCCCGTCCTAACATGGGCGCCTATGCTCAAAACCAGCCTCGCCCCAACATTCCTGCTGTTATGGGAAACAAGGCATGTTATTCATGCGGAGAGGTGAGACACTTTCGAAGCCAGTGCCCGAAGAAAGGCCTTGGACAGCCGAACAACGCACCTTAGCAGCGCTGTGATTGGTATGTTTCTTGCCAACTCCAACCCAGCCACTATTTTATTTGATTCCAGAGCATCGCATTCATTCATCTCATCCAAGTATGTTGCCAAGTATAACCTGCCCATATCCCACATGAAAAAAACTATGTTGGTTAATTCTCCTGGTGGAGAAATGAGGACTAATATAGTATGTCCGAAAGTAAGCCTTAAAATAAGGGGGTAGACTTTCTTACCAACCTTATCGTCCTTGATTCCCATGTGATTGATGTAATACTTGGAATTGATTGGTTAAGCAAGCACAACGGAGTGATTCAATGCGCTCAAAGGATCGTGCATTTGACGAGTGAGCAGGTACTCGTATTGAGTTTGAGGCAGTCCAACCTACATCCGAGAAGGCAGTGCTTAACCACATCGAAGAAGCCACATTGGAACGCATTCCTGTGGTTCAAGAATATTCAGATGTGTTTCCAGAAAAATTGCTAGGTATGCCACCTGACCGGGACATTGAATTTGCCATTAATTTTGTACCCGGAACTGCACCTATAGCAAAGAGGCCATAAAGGATGCCTCCAAATGAATTAATGGAGCTCAAGAAGAAAATTCTGGAGCAGCTAGAAAAGGGTTTCATACGCCCAAGCTCGTGAGCCTGTGAAGCCCCCGTGCTCTTCGTGGATAAGAAAGATTCGACCCAAAGGATGTGTGTGGACTATAGGTCTCTCAACCAAGGGACGATCAAGAATAAATACCCACTGCCCCGCATAGAGGACTTGTTCGATCAAATGAAAGGTGCCCGAATTTTCTCCAAGACTGATCTTTGGTCGGGATACATCCAGCTGAAGATTAAGCCCTCCGACATACCCAAGACTGCATTTCGAACATGGTATGGTTCGTATGAATATACCGTTATGTCATTTGGGTTGACAAATGCACCTGCCTACTTTATGTACCTCATGAATACGGTCTTCATGGAGTACTTGGACAAGTTCGTCGTGGTTTTCATCGACAACATCATGGTGTATTCAGAAAGCGAGGAAGAACATGAGTAACACTTGAGGTTGACGTTGCAGAAACCGCGAGAGCATCAGTTGTATGCCAAGTTCAGCAAGTGTCAATTTTGGCTAAAGGAGATACCATTTCTCGGTCACGTCATATCCGAAGGAGGAGTATCAGTTGATCCCGGAAAAGTGAGGGATGTTTTGAAGTGGAAGCAACTGCAGAATGTGAGGGATATTCAGAGTTTCCTTGGGACGGCTGGATACCTCCGCCGGTTCATCAAGGATTCCCCCAAAATAGCGAACCCTATGACTGAATTCCTCATGAAAGGGAAAGCATTTCAGTGGACACAAGCATGTCAAAACAGCTTTGAGGAGCTAAAGAAGAGATTGACAATAGTGCCGGTTTTGGTATTGCTGGACGTGAGCAAGAGCTTCAATAAATATATTGTGATGCGTCAAGACAAGGGCTCGGATGTGTGCTTATGCAAGGAGGCCAAGTGGTAGCCTATGCATCGAGACAATTAAATAAACACAAACTGTACTACCCTACACACAATCTGGAACTTGCAGCCTTGGTACATGCCTTGAAAATTTGGAGGCATTACATCCTCGATCACAGATGTGAGATCTGCACGGATCACAAAAGCCTCAAATATATATTCACGCAAACGGATCTGAATTTTAGGCAACGTCAGTGGTTGGGACTCATCAAGGATTATGATGTTGGAATCAACTATCACCCCGGAAAGGCCAATGTAGTAGCGGATGCATTGAGACGAAAAGGAGCATGTCACCAACTCACGGTTCGGGAGCTGCCACCCGAGCTGCGTAAGGAGTTTGAACGGTTACATCTCAGGTTCTTCAATGATATGGAGGTGATAGAACTGAACTCGACGCTGGAACAAGAGATACGAGATGGTAAAGCAAAAGATGAGGAAATAAAAGAAATCAAGAAAAGAATCCGACAAGGGATAGAAAAGGATTTCAAGGAAGACGAGAATGACATGCTTTGGTTAGCGAAAAGGATTTGTGTGCCTAACGTGAAGCACATCCGCGACACGATCCTAAAGGGGCACATGACTCACCTTATTCCATACACCCAGGCTGTACAAAGATGTACAGGGACCTGAAAACTTGATATTGGTGGGATGGTATGAAACGGGACATTGCTGAATATGTTGCCTTAATGAGATACATGCCAATGAGTGAACGCTGAACACCAAAGACCCGCTGGACTATTACAACCATTGAAAGTACCCGACTGGAAGTGGGAAGACATCAACATGGATATCATAGTCGGATTGCCACGTACTCAGTCGGGCTACGACTCCATTTGGGTTATCGTGGACCGATTGACAAAAACAGCCCACTTCATTCCCGTTAGAACTAAATACACCATGGCACAACTAGCCGAGCTGTATACGGAGCTAATCGTGTGTCACCATGGAGTTCCAAAGGAGATTGTTTCAGATCGAGGTTCTCAATTTACCTCTAGGTTCTGGAAGAAGCTGCATGAAGCTATCGGTACACGGTCTAATTTCAGCTCCGCATATTACCTGCAAACCAACAGGCAAACTGAGAGGACAAATCAGATTTTGGAAGACATTTTGAGAGCTTGCGCCTTGAAACATGGGCGTAGTTGGGATAAGAGCTTGCCGTATGCTGAATTCTCATACAACAACAGTTACCAAGCCAGCTTGAAGATGTCACCTTTCGAAGCATTTTATGGTAGACGGTGTAGAACACCATTGTTCTGGAATGAGACCGGAGAAAGCCAAGTATTTGGACCTGAAGTTCTGCAAGACACAGAAAAGCAAGTCCAAATGATACGTGAAAACTTAAAGGCCGCTCAGTCATGACAAAAGGGTTATGCGGACAATAGGCGATGAAGATTGACCTTTTGAAGTTGGAGACTTCGTGTATCTTAAGGTGTCACCTATCTGAGACCAATGACGGTTCAATGTCAAAGGCAAGTTAACACCTCGCTACATAGGGCCATTCAAGATTTTGGGCAAGCGAGGGGATGTAGCCTATCAACTAGAGCTGCCAGCACCTCTCCGACGCGCACGACGTGTTTCACGTATTCCAACTCAAGAAGCGCTTAAGGGTACTGGAAGAACAAGTACCAATTGATGAGCTAGAGCTTCAAGAGAATCTGACCTACACAGAACACCACGTCAAAATCTTGGACGTAAAGGAAAGGGTCACGAGAAATAAAGTGATCCGTTGGTGCAAGGTACAATGTAGCCATCATACGGAAGGCGAAACAACATGGGAACATGACAAAGATCTCAAGGTGGAATTCACTCATCTATTCTACACTCTATCGAATCTTGAGGGCGAGATTCATTTTAAGGGGGGTAGGATTGTAACACCATCAATTTCACTACCAAGCATTGCATAAATTTTTCATGTAGAGAAGTGTTTAAAAAGAAGAAGAAAATGAAGAAAGGAGTATAGAAGCATATAAAATAGTGAAAGGGAATAGAAATGGAAAATAATGAAAATAAATAAAATAGGAAAATAAATCGAAATAAAAATAAAAATAAATAAAATAGCCATATTGGGCCACCCCAAATTTTCCCCAAATTCCCCAATTCTCCCTCAAATTCTCCTCCCATCTAATTTTCCAAATTTTCCCAATTTTCCCAAAATTTTCTAAAATTCCCCTAGGGGGATTTCCCCCACATTTGGGAGGAATTTTCCCCCTATTTTGGCCCACCAAATTAGGGGGGGAACCCTAATTGGGCCCCACCCCCCTTGGCCGCAGCCCATTAGGGAAGGAAACCCTAGACGCCCCCCTTTTGACTCTTTTGGGCTTTTATTTTCTAATTAAATCGTAGCCATTGGATGAAAATAAATAATAAAATCCCAGCCCCTAGCTCCCACCTCTTTTAAAATTAAATCTCAGCCATTGGATTTTTGATCTGCTAAAATCCTAGCCACCCGATCCCTTTTCCCCTTTATAAATATAATTCCCCCCTAGCCCCCACCACTCTCTATTTTTTTTGGCCTCCCCCCTGCTGCCAAGTCACGTTCCCCTGCCGGAATTTGGCTGCTGTCGAGCTCCGTCACGCCTCGCCATCGCCGGAGAAGAAGCCCCGACGTTCTGCCCTAGCCGCAGCCTCATAATTCTCCCTGGAAAATCTCCCACTGCCGCCATTGCAAGATAGGAGGCCCTGCCGCAAGGAACAAGTGAGGTAGGTTTTCCTTACCCCTCTTACAACTTTGCCGCTGTTTCTACGCACTCGTTTTCTTCACCCCCTGCGAGCAGAAAATGCAGCGTGTGGACAGACCATGTTTTGGTCAATTTTTGACGGTGGAATTGATCTACACATTGTGTCAAGATCATCACCACCGTCCACACTTGATCCCAGCAACCTTGATCATTATAGAACCCCATGGAAGCCTACAAACATGTAAGAACACATGCAAGCTGAATTTATAAAACTGCACCATCGGAATTGCATTCATTCGCCTCATTGCATCTTGAGTAAATTTTGTGCATGAAATTGATTGCTGTAAATTTTGTATGTGCGTGGTCGTGAGTAGAAGGACAAGCTCAAGAGGCCGTCTACGAGGAGCTACAGCACCAAGACTTCGAGACCCTTGAGCAACTTGAACCACGGGGGCAAGGCAATTACACCTTGACCATATTGATCCCATGTTTTGAAACTGTTTTGCTGGCAAAAACTCGTATGCTTGAATCAACTTGATGGGACACCCTTTTAATAGGAGTTTACTAGTTCTGTTAACCATCCTTGTCACCGGAAAATTTAATGAGTTGGGTATGGCCGTTTTTCCTTTTTGCTTCGCTTAACTTACGGGACACAGGAAGCTGAAATAAAACTTGTTTAGCTACTGCACTCATACGAATAATGATGATGAGAACTTGATGATGTTAATGAGCATGGAATCATAGAGATCTAGGCGAGATTTGTTCGTGGATGTTGCTGAATAAGATGGTGGTTTGCTTGCCGTAGATCTAAGGACCGGTTCATGCGAGCACATGCCAGGAAACCAGTGCCACCACAAGGCCAAATATGGGTGCGGCTTAGCTGACTAATTAGGTGTGTTGCTAGCTTGTTATGGACCATTGGATGGAGTGGGGAATGGGAGTCGAGGAGGACTGCCCTTGGAACTGCATGGCACACGAGGGGGCCCGTGGGCGGGAGAATGGAGATTCAAGCCTGCCGGTGAAACCTCAGTGGGTCCGTACATCCTAGTAGCCCCTTTGTAAAGGTTTTTTTTATGATCTCTTGGCCATACACCAATGGTTCTGTACTGGTATATATAGGTTCTCTCTAGTCGCCGACGGGTGACAAAATCACGAACTTGTGGGTAAAGTGGTGCCACCTCTGCAGAGTGTAAAACTATGATGATAGCCGTGCTTCCGGTTACAAGCACATGGCCAACTTCCATGATTAGAGGCAAAACATGGGATGGTTATTTGGTATGGTTGTGGTATGGACATTGGGATTGGTTTTGGGACTGTTTTGGGTCATGACAATGAGTTTGGTTTCGGTTCTTTGAAAATGAGATGGTTATGAATATTTATGAGTATGAGATGAACTTGAGAAAGATTATTGGCTGGTTGAGGGTTGATAAATGGTGAATTATGATGAAAGAATGTTTCTGAATTACTTGGTTATGTTGGGATTTAACTCACCTAGAAATAGTTGCTGTTTTTACCATGTTGTGAAATAAAATTTGCTTTCTGCAATGAGCCTCTTTCCCTTGCCTTGTTAAGCTACATGTCATACTTTTCCCGCACTTGCTGAGTATGACATGTACTCACCCTTGCATTCCCAAATATGCATCAGTTCAGGAGAAGAGTACTTTGAGGAACATGCAGAATACTAGCCGTGCGCACTACCGTCAACATGCCTATGGAGTTGAAGTTGGAGCCTGCTATTTTATACATTTTCTGTTGTCGTTTAGAAGTATTCCGCTGCTAAATAAATTGGATATTTATGAGGGAGAAATTGAGTCATTGTAATAAAGTACGTAAACACTATTCAGTCATGGTTATATTCTGAATTCAGTTTGTGGAATACATGTGTATGTGTGATGAACATTCTGGGCACACATATGTATTCACTTGGTTCATTCTGGGAACCGGGTGTCACAGTTACAATGGGCTCTGGGGCCTGACAGGTGGCGCTAGAGCCAAGTGAACCCTATACACAATCTAGGGCTACGTCCTTTGAGTAGAGTGGCCGGTGGGAGAGTTAACTCCTGCCGTCCAGCGCGTTGAGCACCCCCTGACCGTGTGTCAGGTGATGATGAAGATGCCGTCTTGTCACCGCGTCTTGTCTCCCTGCTTGGGCGGCTTCGTGCCGTTGGGCGGCACTGTGCTACTGTCATGCCTTGCCGTCACGTCTTGTCACCATAATGGCAAACAGGCAAGGAACGGCGGCGTGTGAAGTGCGCCATGCTTTTGGGGAAGGCGCGAGCCTTGAATGCGAAGCCTGACAGTGCACTTTGTTCTTGACTTCGTTGACCCACGGGCCACGACAGATCGTGGGGCACGTGGCGGCTCTAGAGCTCTTATCGACGGGCTTGATCTTAGGGGACATGTGGCAGCTTTGGATATTATCTCAGCGGGGAGGCTCGGGCTGGATCCCAGGGCATGTGTCTGTACCGGAGCTGTCCTCAGCGGGGAGGCGGCTCAGAGCTAGGGAACATGTGTCGGCCCCGGACCTCACCTCAGCGAGGAGGCTCGGGCCGGAGCCCAGGGGACACGTGTCAACCCCGGACCTCACCTCAGCAAGAAGGCTCGGGCCGGAGCCCAGAGCACACTTCAGCTCTGGTTCTCATGCGCACGTGTCAGTCGCAGGGATGACCATGGGGCCTAGGGCACGTGGCTTATGCTGGGGCCTGCCTCAGTGGGGAGGCGGGGTCCAGGACGTATTTTTACCCTCTACGTGGAGGTACCCAGTTTGCAGGGTACCGACATCGGCAGCCGCATGAACCTGGTGGCAGCGACGGCCAGGAGACTGGGTTTCCCGGTTCCGCTGCCGGAGGCGCCCCGGAGCTCCAGGAGCCCCAGCAGCCCGAGGAGGAGGAGGAAGAGGAGGAATAGAATTAGTAGAATTAGTTGTTTTTCTTTTCTTGTTTTTAGTTGATATTGTGTTTTCTTTTCTTGTTCTGTAATGTTGTTTATATCTCCTAATCATAATAGATATCGCTGCAATGTATGTGTTAGAAATTATCTGCTGCAATGTATGTGTTAGATATTATCTCTGGTAGAACAGATGAAGTCCAGAGCGCTTCGTGACGGAGACGCTGCAACTAATCACTCGTCTACACTATCGCCAAAGGAAGCTGCTAGTGATGTGATCTCTGTGGCCTCTGTTGTCCTTGTACACATACAGTATCAGCATGTATACACCTTGTGAACTCAAAAGCAATCGCATTGTGTCATTTCACTTCACTCGTGGCCTCATACACGCCTCGTGATCACCACCACCACTACCTCCTCCTCCTCCTCTTCCTTTGCAATATGTACAACCTTCTACTCAAAACTGTAATGTTACAGGTATCTTTTCCTCTAGTGACTTTTCTTGTTCTGAAAGTGTTGTGCTGCAATGTTGTGTTACACATTATCACATAAAAGTTGATATCATAAAGTGGTATAAGTTTTCACAGGCAGTCTATACTTGAAGGAAAAATAGAGGAATATTATATACACACACAAACATAGGAAAAACAGAGGTCACACGTACACATAGAGATGAAGCAGCACTCAGCCGGCCATGGATTCAAGCGCAGTGTATTCCACTGTTGAAGTCTACAGCCAACTCAAAGCCAATATTTTACTGTATGAATTTGGTTAATTTTTTATAGCATTCCAACATGTCAAAATTCAAATATTGAAAGAGAAAAAATTGTCAAATTAAAATACTAAAGCTTCATTACAATATTACAAATATATAAAATATATGTCATACATTTTTTCCAGCTTTGACATATTCTCGCATATAGTGTTTCAAATCCTTTTTAATGCTTCTTTCTACGCGCTTGCTTATATTCCTCTTCATTATCTCCCATATTATCAACCCCAACAATATTTTGCTTTCTAGAAGCAACTACGTCCATCTTCTCAGTTCCTGGATCCTGTACATAAAAAACTTGTGCAACACGATCGGCGAGAACCCACGGGTCATCTTTATTACCCACTTTGTTTAAGTCTACCAGTGTCAACCCGTAGTTGTCCACTTTCACACCATCAGGATGTTTGACCCATTGGCACTTAAACACATGCATTTGCATTCTTTCGCCATAATCGAGTTCCCATATTTCCTCTATGAACCCGAAGTATGTGGTCTTCTTCCCTTGTATATCATAAGCCTCTATACGAATACCACTATTTTGTGCAACATTCTTACCGTCTTTTTCCTTAGTGTAAAATGTGTAACCGTTGATGTCATATGCTTGCCATGATGTCACCAAAGCAGATGGGCCAGAAGCTAACTTCTTCATTGTTGCGTCTTCTATAGAGTCTCCGTATGGTATATTTTTGTCCATTAACCATTCAGTGAAACGTCTTCTGTGCTCTTTAATGATCAAGTCCTCTCTGCAGCCTTGGTTTTTTCGCAGAGCTCAGTTTCGTGTACCTCGATGTACGACTCTGCTATTGCAAGCTGTTGTAGTACACCAAAATGTGCAAAGTGTACTATTTTGTAATCCTGAACGATAAAAGTTTTCCTACCCACTTTGCCTCTCCCACATTTTCTACCCTCATGTACTGGTATAGGCACACCTATTCACTTTTCATCTTTGATGTAATCAGCGCAACACTCAATCACTTCTTCAGTAGTGTATCCTTCTATAATTGAACCCTCTAGGTGAGCACGGTTCCACACATAACCCTTTAATACTCCTAAATATCTCTTCAATGGAAACATATGATGTAAATATAGTGGCCCCAAGGCTTTTATCTGATCAACAAGATGTATGATTAGGTGTACTTGCATATTGAACAAGGACGGTGGGAAACACATCTCAAGCTTGCACATAGTCTCGACGATGTACGTTTTCAAATAGTCTAAGTCTTCACAGGCTATCACCTTTTGCGATACTGCATTGAAGAAGTAACACAAACGTGTGATGAAAACTTTTACATGTTCAGCTTTGATGACCCTTATTGCAATGGCAAGGAACACAGTCATAATCATGTGATAGTTGCGAGAATTATAGCCGAATAAAGACAAGTCTTTCATCGAGACTAGTTTGCAGATATTGGATGACAAGCTTGTGGGCACTCTGATCCCATGCAAGCATTCGCAAATTGCCTTTTTCTCCTGTAGTGTCAAGTTGTAGATGGCTAGGGGAAGGTAAGGCTTCCCGTTGGCCTTTTCTACCGGGTGAAGCTCTGTTCTCATATCAAGATTTTCTAGGTCCATACGTGATTTTAATCCGTCCTTTGTTTTCCTCGTCATGTCCAGCAAGGTTCCAATGATGTTGTCAAATACAATCTTTGTAACATGCATTAAATCAATACTATGGCAAATTTCCAGGTTCTTCCAGTACGGAAGATACTTGAGAAAAATTGATTGTTTCTTGAATGCCGTGTAAGTTGTATCACCCGAAAATGTAGTTTATTTTCTCTTTGTTCCTTTAAATTTTTTGCCCTTACCGAAACCAACCTGAATGTTCCCCAACGAGTATATGTTATTTCCGGATACTTATCCTGGAGCCCCTTATCAAATACGTTTAGATTGACCATTTCGAACATGAGTTTTCCACTGCAAAGTTTGGTGTAGTATCTTTTTTGATTTTGTTATCAAAGTGTCCTTTCATCTTCTTGTACTTGTGTGTATCTGTCAAGAACCGCCAGTGTCTCATGTACACAGTCTTTCTAGATGAAGTGAGGTACAAAAATCCAGTTCCATCCACGCACCTTACACAACCTTTCTTTCCTTTCATTTGTCTCGATAGTGTAAACAGTCTGGGATAATCATGCACGGTAATGAATATCATTGCTCTTAGCATGAATACTCCCCCTTGTACTCATCCCATGTACGTAACCCTTCATTTCACAGTTTCGCCATATCTTCTATTAGAGGTTCCAAGAACAAATCAATTTCGGTGTCGGGTTGTTTCGGACCTTGTATAAGAATAGATAACAAAATATATTTCCTTTTGTGACAAAACCACGTCGGTAGGTTGTACATCGTTAAGACTAAGGGCCATGTGTTGTGCATGCTCCTTTTTTCACCAAACGGGTTCATTTCGTCTGTACCCAAGGAAAACCTTACATTTCTGATTTCCTTTGCAAACTCTGGATACTGAATATCAAAATTTTTTCACTAGGCTGCATCACCAGGGTGTCGAATATGTTTTTCATTCTTCCTGCACTGCTCGGAATGCCAAGGCATATGTTCATACTCCCTAGGGTTTTAGAACAAACGCTTCAAGTGATCAATTAGTGGAAGGTATCACATCACCAAGGCAAGAATTTTTCTCTTATTCTTCCCGCCTACATCGTTAGAAGTATCGCCATCATCACCTTCAGGGCCAATAATATTCTTCTTATTCTTCTGGGTCTTATTCATGTTGGTAACATACTGGTGATTGTAGTCCTTTTTGTATCTACTGACACCGTAGATGGGGCATCTAGTTACGAGCTCATGCTCTTTGCGATACAGAATACAATAGTTCACACAAGCGTGTATTTTTGTCTCACCTAGTGACATCGAGCAAAGAAGTTTCTTCGCTTTATAAGTGCTTCTAGGCAGTTTATTGGGATTTAGAAGAATTTCTACCAAAAGATTCAAAATATCAGAGAAACTACAATTGGACCATCCATGTGTGGCTTTCAACTTTAGTAGTTCTTGGACTAAACACAATGTAGTAAACTCTTGATAACAACCCTTTGATTCATCATATAAGAGCTCCATCGTCGTATTATGCAATGATCCATTTTACCTAAACCTTTACTTGCTCCCATAGAAATCAATAGATGTGGTTCGATGTGACACATCTCCTCACAATCAAACTCATCATCATCACCACCATCATAATCCTGATTGTCACTACCATAATCGATATGAGCATTGTCGTCATCAGAACCTCTCTCATCATCTTTATCCACCTCATGTGTATCAAACTCAACATGCTCTGTCCATATTGTGTAGTTTTTTGTTGAAGCCATTTTTAACCAAATGAGATTGGATTACTATAGTATCTATCCAAGCAATCTTATTTTCACAGTCGAAACATGGACATAATATGTCATCTATCTTTTGCATCTTCACATGTCTCTTGGACACTTCAATAAAGTTTGTAACATTTTGAATGTACATAGGATCAGATCTTCGCATGTTGTACATCCACACTCGGTGGTCCATCTTCTATGTCAAACTGTAAAAATAAATATATGATAGTAACCATTTCTTGAGCAAGTTCATACAAACAAATATTACACTATAGGAAAAAGACAAATTCACAATGGCCAAAATTATTAACGACGGTACCGTCATTAATAAAAATGTTCACAACGGTGTATAAGGGCCGTCGTGAATAATGTCCTTATTCACGACGGTTGACCTAGACCGTCGTGAATAATCAAACTATTCACGACGTTATGCCGTGACCCTCGTGAATATGTTGCTTATTGATGACAGGGCCAGTCACTATCGTAAATACCACCTTACTTACGACGGCTAGGGACCAGCCATCGTAAATAAGGGCTATATACCCTCCCGTGCCGGGGTCGGCGCGGGCATTCACGCCCGCGCCGACCCTGACCTGTTCCACCGCCGCCACCCTCACGCGCCGCCCCCCCCCCACCCCCCGGCCTCCCCGCGCGCCGCCGCCGCCGCCCCCACGCGCCGCCTCAAGTCTGGGGACCTCCAAATTCAATGCTGGTGAGCCCTCTTCCCGTCCCTCTTCTCTTCCCTCAGCAAGCATGTAAAAATGTTGTTGTAGCTGAGATTGAAGCACATATTTTGAGTTTGGAGACTTGCATGTCGTGTTCCAAAAGAAAAATTGTGTCAAGCATAAACAACTGTGTAATAGCACTGATATACAGACTTGAAAATCATTTTGGGTTCAGGTTAGAACTCATATCTTGTTACATCAACTATTACAGACGAGGATTGCTCATCTCTTTTCTCATATATAGGCCACATACTAGAGATGGAGATTTGACTCATGGGTCTCATACAAGAGCTGGGTATTCGAATCTTTCTTATATAGGTTCCGAATCTGAGCGAGGCTCTTTGTTTACCGTCTCAGATTTGAAAGTAAGTTTAGACATCATTGTATTACTCATTTTGTTCACACCACACAAGGAGCTCACATACACGACAAGATGAACTTACACATAAAACGCAGCTGATATAACAATACCATACTCGGTTCAAGACAACTTGGTTGAAACTATGATTCACAATTCTACGTATGTTTCATGACAACGTAGAAGCATTCACATATAAGTTTTAGAAGTCTACATATATGTAAGGGTATGAAATGGTAGGCAAAGGGCGATGCACTGGGTTGGCTTGAGGTTGCTGTGTGTGTGTGTGTGTGTGTGTGTGTGTGTGTGTGTGTGTGTGTGTGTGTGTGTGTGTGTGTGTGTGTGTGTGTGTGTGTTGGCTGGCTATTTATAGTGGTTGGTTATTGTTGAGGCCTGCATTAAAAGATCTAAAAAGATAGATGATGAATTGTAATTATTTATTTGACTGCCTGTGTTTTTGAGGTTTCACACCAACTTATTATGGTTTTTATTGATGGGTTCCCTACCCAACAGCGCCTTCTCGGCCGCCCCCGGCCGGCCCTCCGCCGCCGCCCCGGCCCGCTCCGCCCCAACCCGGCGCCGCCCGGCCCCAGCTCGTTAAGGTTTTTTAATTAGTTTTATTTAGTTTAATTAGTTATTTAGTTTAGTTTGTAATTATTTTAAATTAAGTAAATTAGTTTTGTTTAATTAGTTTAATTTAGGTGATTAATTTGTTAATTAATCACTTAGTTAGTTTGTACTTAGTTATTTAGATTAGTTTGTAATTAGTTTAATTTTAATACTTTAGTTTTGTTTGTAATTATGTTTTGAATTGTTCAATTGGTTTTGAATTAGTTAGTTAATTGATTGTGAGTGTTTAATAATTATCCGTATATTAACGGGTTTCGGGCCGACCCAGCCTGGCTCGACCCTGCACGGCCCGACCCGGCACGGCCCAACCCGGCACTGCACGAGCCGATCCGGCATAGGCCATTTAAACTTTCAACTCTGACCAACTTACCCCCTCTTTCTCGTTCTTTCCTATCACGTAAATGACTAAAAAATGAAAATGAGTAACATTACCTATAGAAATTAATTACCCGCTTCAAATCTGCACGTCTAACATGCGATAGGCATGTGAGGCGTGCAGGTTTGGAATTGTCCGTTTTTGGACAGCCTGAGAGTGACCGAAGACGTGCTTTTGATCTGAACTTGATTTTGACAGCATAACCCTAGTGTTCTCTGTTGCACCATTTTTGGGCGTGCAGTTGGAGAACAACGGTGTTATGCTCCCAAAATTTCGTCCGGATTTGGACTCCGTGTCTCGTCATAAGCACGTTACCTCGGTCACTCTTGGGTGGATTTAGGACCTATCTGCCTAGTTGTTGGGGCCGTGACAAGACGAAAAATGTACTAATAATGATTTATCCGCTTCGAAGGTATAACCTCAGACATGTCTGAAGACCGGACTTGGATGTATTCTGGTTGGAAAAAGAATGGGCATCACTCAGAGGAGTGGTTTACGAAGACAAATGCTTTTATACAACGAGCTTTTTTGTTGTCCAACAGCAGTAGGGTGAGGTGCCCATGTACCAAATGCCAGAATGCAAATTTTTTTGACAAGGTGACATTGACGTTTCACTTTTGTCGAAACGGTTTCATGCAAAAGTATGAGATATGGTACTTTCACGGCGAGACACATTTCAAAGCTGTAGAAGATGAAGTGGTGTATGATAGCACTAGAGTCGATAGGATGGACGAGATGCTTGAATCCATAGATCCTGAGTTGAAGGAAGATGCTCCTACAATGGAGGTTGAAATATTCTTTAAGCTTCTCAAAGCTTCCGAAGAGCCACTGCATGAACACACGAAAGTGACTCTTCTTAATTTCAGGACCAGACTTATGGAAATAAAGTCTAAGTATTTCTTATCCAAGAATTGTTACAACGATCTCATCAAATTGATCAGCGATATCCTTTCTCAACAGCATAAAGTGCCGAAAGATATGTACCAGTGCAAGAAGTTGATTTTTGGTCTTCGTATGAAATATGATAAGATTGATGTCTGCCTAGCCAACTGCATGCTTTTTTAGAAAGAGCACGCCAACGAGAAGAAGTGCTTACAATTTGGCAAATCGAGGTTTGTCGAGGTTGATAATGACGAAGGAGATCATGTACAGACTGAAGTCGCACATAAGCAGCTTCATTACATTCTTGGCACACATCGGTTGAAGCGCTTGTTTCTCTCAAAAAGAACTGCCATACAGCTTTGTGCTAAAAGGTGTTAGCCAAGGTGAGCTGTTTTATAGACAGCTTTGTGCTAAAGAAATCACAAAGCAGATGATGGCGAAGTTGGAAAAGGAGACACCAGTTTTGGTATGTAAGATTGTCGATACCCTGCAGACCGGGTACCCCTACGTAGTATGTAAAAGATAGTTTGGGCCCCGCCTCCCTGTTGAGGCGGGCGCTAGCGTAGCTAGGTGCCATTGGCCCTGAGGTCAACCCTGGGTCTGCCACGTGCGCTTGAGTTCCAGAGCCGACACATACCCTGGGCTCCGTTTCGATCCTCCCCGCTGAGATGAGGTCCGGGGCTGCCACGTGTCTCTTGGCTCAGAGCCACCTCCGTGCTGAGGAAGGTTCTGGAGCTGACATGTGCCCTGGGCTCCGGTCCGAGTTTCCCCACTGAGGTAAGGTCCGGGGCTGCCACGTGTCTCTTGGTTCAGAGCCACCTCCCTGCCAAGAAAGGCTCCAGAGCTGACATGTGCCCTGGGCTCTGGTCCGAGCCTCCCCGCTGGGGTGAGGTTGAGCTGAGGCCCGGAGTTGCCACGGGTCTCTTGGCTCAGAGCCACCTCCCTGCTGAGGAAGGCTGCGGAGCTGACACCTGTCCTAGGCTCCGGTCTGAGGCTCCCCTCTAAGGTGAGGTCCGGAGCTGCCACGTGTCCACTGATCTGAACCCGTCGATAAGAGCTTCAAAGCCACCACGTGCCCAGCGATCCATCATGGGCCGTGGGTCGACGAAGTCATGGAGGAAGTGTGCTGCCAGGCTTCGCTTTCAAGGCTCGCGCCTTCCCCAAAAGCATGACGCGCTACACACGCCTCCATCCTCTGCCCGTTCGCCATTACGGTGACAAGACAGGATGGTGAGGCGTGACAGCGGTACAGTGCCGCCCAACAGCATGAAGCCACCCGAGCAGGGCGATAAGACGCGGCGACAAGACGGTGTCTTCATCATCACCTAACACACGGATAGGAGTGCTCAGCGCGCTAGGCGGAAGGACTTAACTCCCCCGTCAACCACTCTACTTAGAGGACGAAGCCCTAGATCATGTATAGGGTTCACATAGCTTTAAGGGCCAGCTGTGGGGCCCCAAGCCTCATTGTAACCACCACGGCCTTGGACTATAAAAGGACTGGGGTGACCACCCGACAAAGGGTTTGCATTCGAGATCTCTTAACGCACAAGCACAAGCACGCGCAAGCAAGCAATACAACAAGCACTCTCGTGGACGTAGAGTACTATGCTTCAGCGGCCCGAACCACGTAAAACCTCAGTGTTCATCCGCTCCCTTGAGCCCAGATCACTTAGAGAGCGAGGCCCCTCGGATCAAAGAACCTCGCGGGCTGCTTCTGAGCAGGCTAGGAGGATTGTCGCAGCTCACACACTCAAACATTTGGCGCGCCAGGAAAGGGGGCTTTCTACGCTTTCCATGTGACCATGGTGAACATCACCTCCCATGGCAAGCCTTCTCGCCCAGCTCATCGTCGTCTCTAGACGGGAGACGACGAGGCTGCCTCCCGCTCCAGAGCGGGCAGGTCTAGACAAGCCGGCAGCCAAACGGGTGACACACTCTGTGTGATGTACGGGGGTTCTTCCGACTGCTCTGCCAGGAAAGCCGTCAAGACCCTCCGTCGAGCAGTGGCAGCCACCGCCCAAGTGGATGGAGACGCTGATCAGCTTCGACGCCTCCGTCTGCCCCCAAGAACATGGCAAGCGCTGGGCAGCTACCTCTCATCGTCGCCCCGACCATCTCCAATGTGAAGCTATACCACGTGCTGACCGATGGTGGGGCGTCCCTCAGCGTTATCAGCCTAACATCCTTCAAGAAGCTGCAAATCCCTATGTCCCAGCTTAGCCCCTCGATACCATTCTCGGGGGTAGGTCGGGACCCAATCTTTCTGTGTGGTAGCATCTCCCTACTGGTAACATTCGGGACGCCTGAGACTACCGTACGGAAAGCGTCGTCTTCGACGTTGCGGAGGTCAGCCTCCCCTTCAATGCCATAATCGGCAGGCCAGCCCTGTACCGGTTCATGGAGGTAGGCAACTACGGATACTTAGTCTTGATTATGCCGACCCCGAGTGGCATCCTCAAGATCCGCGGTGACCGTACCGCGGCTGTCTCAGTGCTGGAAAAGCTCCAAGCGCTGGCGGAAGCACAGGAGGCCACTTTCGGTCACGCTGAAGCTAGCCAGCCGCCTCCAAACAAGCGTCGGTGAGGGGTGACATCTGCACCCCATGTGCAGCCCTCGGACGGCGGGGACTTTCCAGTAAAGGTCACCCAAGTCGGTCCTGACGCAACCCAATCACCCGAATCGCCGGGGGCCTGGGGTGCAAATAGGAAGACACGCTTGTCACCTTCCTCCTGGCCAATTTCAACTTGTTTGCCTGGCAATCTTCGAAAATGCCCGGGATCCCCAGGGAGGTGATTGAGCACCAACTGAAGATCCATCCTGATGCTAGGCCGGTCCAACAGAAGCCTCGGAAGCAATCCATCGAGAAGCAAGACTTCATCCATGAAGAAACCAAGAAGCTACTCAATGCTGGCTTCATCCGAGTGTTACACCATCCATGATGGTTGGCTAACCCTGTTGTTGTCCCCAAAGCTGGCGGGAAGCTACATATGTGCATCGACTACACCACCCTCAATAAGGCATGTCCGAAAGATCTGTTCCCTCTCCCCCATATAGACCCATTAGTTGATTCTACGTCCGGATGTGATATACTGTGTTTCCTAGACGCATATTCAGGTTTCCACCAGATACCTATGTCTAAGGAAGATGAAGAACATACCGCCTTCATCACAGTAGATGGTCTATACTGCTATGTGTCCATGCCTTATGGTCTTAAGAACGCCCTTCCCACTTTTGTGCGTGCAATGCACAAGACGTTCGGGAACCTCATTCAGGATCTGGTCGAGGTTTATGTCGATGACATCATAGTGAAGGTTAAGTCACAAGCATCTCTACTCGACAACCTAGCCCTAGTCTTCAACAGACTGCGTTCCACACGCAGAAAGTTGAACCGAGACAAATGTGTCTTTGGGGTCTCTGCCGGGAAGCTGCTCGGTTCCTTGGTCTCACACCGAGGGATTGAAGCTAACCTAGAAAAGATTAAGGTGATAGAACTGATGCGGCCCCCTGCTCGCATCAAGGACGTGCAGAAGCTTACTGGATGCTTGGCTGCACTCAGTCGGTTATCTCTAGACTGGCCGAGCGGGCTCTTCCATTCTTCAAGCTTCTACGCAAATCTGGTCCATTCGTATGGACCGAGGAGGTGGATGAGGCATTCCAGGAGCTGAAGAAGTTTCTCACAATGCTTCCAATCATGGTGGCCCCGGAACAAGGCGAGCCTCTACTCCTCTACATCGCAGCCACAACTGAGGTCGTGAGCATGGTTCTGTTGCGGAGCGGCCAGAACCCCATCGGCCTCAAGTTCCAGTAAAGGCAACTGCTGCCGTTGGTCTAAAGCCCCAAGGCTCAGACTCCACATGAGACCCTTGAGATGGGGAGATAATCAGGTCACAAACAGGCAGACCTGATGATCAATGCATATCCGGGTCCAAGCTCCCGGAATGCAGTCCCGGACCCAGGGGCCTCGAGTCCCGGACCTCCCCAAAAAGAACTAGTTTGGTCTCAGCCATCTAGACCTCGCAACCAGTGTGCATCTGTGTCTGAGCTCCCGGAGTGCAGTCCCGGACCCGGGGGGGGGGGGGGGGGGGGCAGCCCCCGAGTCCCGGACCTCTACAAGAAGACGCTTCGGACCCCTCCGGGAGGGTCTGAACTATCTAGCGTCCGGTCTACTTCATCAGCGAGGTCCTCCACGATGCCAAGATAAGATATCTGGAGGTGCACAAGCTGCTCTATGTAGTCCTCATTGCATAAAAAAAAGTTGTGGCATTACTTCCAAGATCACAAGATCTCGGTGATTACCTCATACCCGCCGAGAACCGTCATCCACAGCCCCAACGCCACTGGAAACTTAGCTAAATGGGCTGCAGAGTTGGCGGAGTTCGAGCTGTACTTCTTACCGCACAATGCAGTGAAAAGTCAGACGTTTGCTGACTTCGTGGCAGAGTGGACTCCACCACTATGCCAGCCAGGGGACCAGGACATCGGTGAACCAGAGCCAAGAGCTCCAGTCTTCACTGAGCCCTACTGGACTCTCTTCTTCGACGGCTCCTCGCGGAAGCAAGGTGCCGGAGCGGGGGTTCTGCTCATTACACCAACCAGAGAGCACTTCAAATACGTGGTGTGACTTGACTTCAAGGCAACCAACAACAGGGCGGAGTATGAGGCTCACATCTTCGGGTTAAAGAACGGGCTGTCCCTCGGCATCCAGCAGTTGTTGGTCAAGGGTGATTCTCAGTTGATCATCAAGCAAGTCAAGGTAGAGGGTTGCTGCAACGACCCACGGCTTGCAGCTTATCTCCTCCAAGTATAGAAGTTGGAGAAGGACTTCTTATCCTTGGACCTGTGCCATGTTCCCCGTGCCAATAATACAATTGCCGATGACCTGTCAATGAAGGCTTCCACTTGGACAACAGTACCTGAGGGGGTCTCTGAAAGGAAGTTTATGCGACCTACCGCCTAACCGGCCGAACCGGGCGAAGGGGGCAGGACCAGCACCTCGAAGCTAGCGGTCCCGACGGCCATGTTACCATGGCGCCCGCCAAAGATCGTAAACTTCACTGGGGACTCCGTGCAACCCGGCGCTCAAGATCCAAGTGCTCAAGTAGGTCCTGACGCATGGATCACGGAGACCCAGGACTACTTGAAAAGCAATTTCCATCCCGATGAACGTGTGTCTGCTGAACTGATCGCTTGGTTGGCTAAGAGATAAATGCTGGTAGAAGGTGATCTCTACAGGCATGGCGCTAATGGCGTCCTATTGCGCTACATAACCCGGGAGGAGGGTTGCGACCTGCTCGCAGAGATCAATGGAGGTGAGTGTGGGAACCACGCATCTTCCCACATGCTGGTCGGTAAAGGCTTCCGGCTTTGATATTACTGGCCGACAGCTCTCTAGGATGTCGTCGACCTGGTTACGAAAGGCAAGGCGTGCCAGTCCCATGCTAAGAAGATCCACACACCAGCGCAGACGCTGCAGATGATCCCGCCCTCATGGCCCTTCGCTGTGTGGGGGTTGGACATCCTGGGACCATTTCCCAGGTCCGTCGGAGTGTACCGGTACCTTACGTCACCGTAGACAAGTTCACCATGTGGCCGGAAGCTACCCCTGTGGTAACAACCAACATGCAGTCAGTAGTCAAGTTCATCAAGTCAATCGTCTGCTGGTTCGGGGTCCCGAACAGAATCATCACCGATAACGGGACCCAGTTGACCAGTGCAGTATTCCAAGACTGATGCGAAGACCTCGGCATCCAAGTTTGCTATGCTTCTGATGCTCACTCAGAGAGTAATGGTCAAGCCGAAAGAGCAAACGTCGAGATACTCAGGGTTCTCAAGATGCAAACCTTCAACTGCTTGAAGAAGCACGGTGCCAATTGGGTTGAAGAGCTTCTGTGTGCACTGTGGGCTAGCCGGACATCCCTCAATCGCTCGACTGGGGAAACGCCCTTCTTCCTAGTGTATGGGACTGAGGCCGTATTCCCGCCGGAAATCACCATGGGCTCATCCTGTGTCCGAGCGTAAGACGAATCCACGAAGGATCAGCTCCGGCATGAAGATATCGACCTTGTCGATGAGCGAAGGTGGCAAGCAGCTGTCTGAAACACATGATACCGTCAAGCGCTATGGCATTATAAGCAGCGGTTCGTGCGGAGTAGACAGCTTGAGGTGGGTGACCTGGTTATTTGGTGAATACTTTCTCGAGAAAGGGGGAAGAAACTCTCCCCCAGCTGGGAGGGCCCCTTCCGAGTGACACAAGTATGCGGCCCGGGTGCGTCCGCCTAGCCACAAAGGATGGGGTACCTCTATCCAATCCGTGGAACATAGAACACCTCCATAAGTTTTATCCTTAGCACAGCGGTAGGGTTTTATTTTCTCTGAAAGGGTGTCATAGTGTCTAGGGACAGCGCTTAGAACAGCTAAGCCCCGGAGGAGTCCTGCTACTCTCGCCATCCAGGGCAGGTATATGCCTTCTAGTACGGCCTGTTTCCTCCTATGAGGGGAGCCTGAGGTGAGAAAGTTTTGCCTTACCCTGTGCATTCTCCCTTTACAGTTTGTGCTTACCCATGCATATCAACTGTAAACGGGCAAGCCACGTGTCCTTGGCCATAAGGTCAGCCCTGGGGATGCCACGTGTGCTTGAGTTCCAGAGTCGACGCATGCTGGGCTCCGATCCGAAGCCTCCCCACTGGGGTGGAAGACGGGGCTTCCACGTGTCTCCTGGCTCAAAGCCTCCTCCATGCCAAGGATAGCTCCGGGACTCTCACACACCCTGGGCTGCAGACCAAAGCCTCCCCGCTGAGGTGAGGTCCGGAGCTGCCACGTGTCTCCAGGCACAGAGCCTCCTCCTTGCTGAGGATAGCTCCCAAACTCACTCATGCCCTGTGCATTCTCCTTTTACAGTTTGTGCTTACTCATGCATATCACTTGTAAACGGGCAAGCCACGTGTCCTTTGCCCTAAGGTCAGCCCTAGGGCTGCCACGTGTGCTTGAGTTTCGTAGCCGACGTGTGCCCTAGGCTCTGATCCAAAGCCTCCCTGCTAGGGTGGAAGACTAAGCTGCCACATGTCTCCTCGCTCGAAGCTTTCTCCCTATCGAGGATAGCTCTGGGACTCACACGTGCCCTGGGCTCCGGTCCAAAGCCTCCCCGTTGAGGTGAGGTCTGGAGCTGCCACATGTCACCTGGCTCCAGAGCCTTCACCTTGCTAAGAAGAGTTCCGGATCTAACATGTGCCCTGGGCTCCGGACTGAATCTCTCCTTTGAGGTAAAAGTCCGAAGTTGCCATGTGTCTCCCAGGAGAAATCTGAAGACAAGGGATGAACTTCCTGCTGCCAAGAACATGGAAGGAGTGGTAGCCACTCTGCCAGAGCGCCCTGGGTCCTTACGCTGACTAAGGACCCAGCAGAACAAGCTCAGAACATTTGCAGAGAGCTATCCACGTCGTCTAAGTCATTCCGAACCTTTGCGCTGCTAAGGGTACAAGGTCTACATCGGCAATTCAGGACAATACAAGACTTGAAACAAAGAGCTTTCATTAATGACAGAGTTCAGGCATAGAAAATGGGATACAAGACAACTAAGAAACTTAGCATCTACATGTCGAGCAATCTCCAGCTCCATGGCATACTTGTCTGTCCCCCAAGCCAATCTCTGCACTGAGAGATGGTCACCTGCTATAGGACCGAGGACGGCAGAAACTTATGCTGGACCAAGGAAACGGTGACATCCAGTGTCATGTGAGCCAAACGCTATCTATGGTGGATTTGGTTGTCCACAACGGTACCTGGAGTAAGGCTTGATCACTCTGGACTTAACCTCACTCCGGTGCCGGAAGATCACCCTTCTCCGGCTAGGTGCATAGAGGACATTCCTCACACAACACCGGCGTAGGGACACCCTATGAATCGAGGAACCTGTCCCCAACAGCTTCACTTACCATCGGCGTGCCACTCGGATGGCTCAAAACCTCCCCACTAAGGATGCCTTAGGGAGCTGCACCAAAGGCTGCACACACACGAGCATCTCGCAAAGGTGGATGAAGACAGCTACCGGCATAAGACCATCAAGTGGGCTAGAGTGCTGGGGAGCGGAGGCTTCCAGCGCGCAAAAGGAGAACAAAGGCCACATCATGAAGGAGGGTACAACCCAACACCAGGACCTCTGGCAGGGAAACAGGTGCGACGATTGGGCTTCCACCTCTGCACGCCGCGGGTGATTTTCCTCCCCCGATGGGTAGGATCCAGGTCCACTTATCAGACACTGGGGGCTGGGCGGATAACCACTCGGGAATCTCCGACGGTTCCCGAGGAGAGCGGTGCGACCAACCCGTTGGTTGCCGCAGTAAGTGCCCTGAGGCAACCCCTCATGCACGACGCCTCAGCACTCACCTCCCACTTTGATAGGTATGACCCAGGTCCACCCGTCAGACACAGGGGGCCAGGCGAGTGACATCTCGGGAACGTCCGGTGGTTCCCAATAAGAGCGGCGTAGTGGAGCTGTAGCGACCAACCTGTTGGTTGCCGCAGTAAGTGCCCCAAGGCAACTCCTAGAGCACGCCACCTTGACACTCACCCCTCCAATGATGGGTAGGACACAGGACCACTGGTCAGACATTGGGGGTCAGGTGAGTAACATCTCAAAATCATCCGTCAGTTCCCGGGGAGAGCAGCTCAAACCTGCGACCCATGGGCTACCGCATTGATTACCCCAAGGCAACCCCTCAGGTGCGTCTTTGTGACCCGTCAAACAAGAAAAGACACGACGCTGCTGCTTTGTCTGACGAATACGCCCACTACACTAAGGACGTGCAGCCTTTTCGTCTCCTAGGTACAACCGCTTGACCACTACGTGGAAATCTCTCCACCACATCGGCTTCCAAAGTGCAGGTTCAAAACCACCACACAGGAGAGATGGGGGCCCACTTGTGGGCTCGTTGCCTCCCCTGAGATGAGTCCAGGGGCCAATATCGGTACCTGCAGACCGGGTACCCCTGCGTGGAGGGTAAAATACGGCGTGGGCCCCGTTTCCCTGCTAAGACAATCCCTGGCATAGCCACGTGCCCTTGGCCCTGAGGTCAGCCCTGGGGCTGCCACGTGCACTTGAGTTAAAGAGCCGACACGTGCCCTGGGCTCCGGCCCGAGCCTCCCCGCTGAGGTGAGGTCCGGGGCTGCCACGTGTCTCTTGGCTCAGAGCCACCTGCCTGCTGAGGACGGCTCCGGAGCTGAGACATGCCCTGAGCTCCGGTCTGAGCCTCCCCGCTGAGGTGAGGTCCGGAGCTGCCACGTGTCTCTTGGCTCAGAGCCACCTCCCTGCTGAGGACAGCTCCGGAGCTGACACGTGCCCTGGGCTCTGGTCCGAGCCTCCCCACTGAGACGAGGTCCGGGGCTGCCACGTGTCTCTTGTCTCAAAGTTACCTCCCTGCTGAAGAAGGCTCCAGAGCTGACACGTGCCCTGGGCTCCGGTCCATGCCTCCCCACTGTGGAAGGCTCCAGAGCTGACACATGCTCTGGGCTCCGACCCGTACCTCTCCACCGAGGTGAGGTCCAGAGCTGTCACATGTCCCCTGAATCCGAACCCGTCTATAAGAGCTCTGAAGCCACCACGTGCCTTGCGATCCGTCATGGGCCATGATTCAACGAAGTCAAGTAGGAAGTGTGCCGTCAGGTTTCGCATTCAAGGCTTGCGCCTTCCCAAGAAGCATGGCGCACTACACACGCCTCCGTCCTCTTCCCGTTCGCAATTACGGTGATAAGACAGGACGGCGAGGCGTGACAGTGGTACATTGCCGCCCAACGGCACGAATCCTCTCGAGCAGGGTGAAAAGAAGCGGCGACAAGACGGCATCTTCATCATCACCTGACACACGGACAGGGGCGCTTAGCGCACCAGGTGGCGGGACATAAATTCCCCGTCAACCACTCTACTCAGGAGGACGAAGCCCTATGTATAGGGTTCACATAGCTTTGGGGCCAGCTAACGGACCCCAAGCCTCATTGTAACCACCCGTCCTTGGACTATAAAAAGACCGGGGTGACCACCTGACAAAGGGTTCGCATTCCAGATCCCGCAATGCACAAGCACAAAGCGCGCAAGCAAGCAATACAACAAGCACTCCCATGGATGTAGGGTATTACGCTCCGGCGGCCCGAACAACGTAAAACCTCTCTGTTCATTGTAACGGTCCTAACTTTTGTAAAGTTTTATTTCACATTGTGAAACAAAGTGAGGCAAAGAAAGACTATAATTGTGTCACATGAAATGATGAACACACAAATGGACATGTGAGGAAGTTAAAAAATTTCTCTAGCCCATGCTCAACATATGTTAACCTAGGGGAAGGAATTACACTCTCAAAACTCTAACTCATGTGCACCTTCTCTAAGAGGAGAGTGGAGGAAATTTAAACACCATTTTGAATCTTTTGAAAGGATTCCTATTCAGATTGTCCAAAGGCCTATATGTGAGATCATAGATGCATTTCTCATGTATTCAAGAGCCTAAGTTTCAAATTTGGAGAATTTTAGGTTTCATATACTATTTATTCCGAGGATTAAATGAGGGCACATTCAAATTCAAACTTGAATTTGAATTTTGAACCAAACAAACTCAATTTCAAAATCTGATTTCATATTTGAGTTCCTCATAATTCTTTTGACCTATGCTCCAAGTTTGTATCAAATTCGGAGCTTGTTTGCTATTTTAAATCGAAATGGAGAAAAGAGGGAGAATTGTGGCTGTGGACCCCACCGGTCAGTCTCACAAAAGTGCAGAACCGACTCTGTTCACGGGAGCACGCCATCTCCTGCTCACCGGCGTCAACCGACGTCCTACCGAGGCCAGCTCCTGCTTGCTTGCCGGTCTGATCCACTTACCACGAGTGCCACAACCCTCTTTTGCCTCTCCAAGCTCAAGCTCATCCTCGGTGGTCTGCTCCTGTGCGTTTTGCTCCTGAGAACAACACAGCAGCCGCTCAGTTCTTCTCCCCATCACACAGACACCACCAGAGCTCGGTTGCGCGAGCTTCCCACAGCAAATAGCAGCGCACCAGTGTGCTTTAGCCAGCCAGCCCTTTTCCTCCCATGTCCCGAGCTTGTTTGCACCGGAAAACAGCAAGTTGCTGCAGCTCCTGTGTGGAACACCGAAAAACCAAACTGGTCACCGTGGCCAGCCCAAACCAGGAGTGATCACGCCCAAGCAAGCCACCCCATTGGTGCACCTACAATCCTATTTGCTCACCTCCGAAGCTCAGCCCTAGCCATTGATCACAGAGGGAGAATTTCAAGATTTTCTCCCAGGCGGCAGAAACTGACCTTGAGGTAAGGAATTGCAAAATTCGTCCTCAAATCATGTTTGTTGTGTTTCAAACTTCACACACAGGATCTTAACTGCCTAGCACACCTCCTCCATCGATTTTAGACCAAGAAATTGAGTGTAGAGCAAGGAATCCGAGTTCTTTTCGAGGGTATACCGCTGGACCATATCGGGCGCACGGTGCAGATAGGTTTGGAGCGCTCCCCGGCTTGTTTAGACCTCATGTCGGTCTTCTAAACAATCCCCTGGTGCTTTAGAGCCCAAGAACCGACCATTTTGTGGAGAATTCGCTGTGCACGACCTCGCCAGAGACCTAGATTTGCTGTTGCCGGTGCGCCCTGTTTTCCGGCGAGTTTCAGCCGCCGGCGACCTCACCAACAGGTTCAGCTTGGGGGAAAATGGGGGGGGGGGTGGCCAGCAGGGGGTCCGGAGGTGGCGGGGAATTGCCTTTCCGGTGACATCGCCGGAGGGAGCCACCACTGCCCTGTTTGGCGCGAGGCTGAAGGTTAGGGATGACAGGTGGGACCCACGGGCAGGTTTTAAACATTTCCAGAATTTCCCATTTTACTTCAAACTTTGGAGAGCCATAACTTTGTGTAGGAGTGTCCAAAAATTGTGAAACAAATTTTGTGGGATTCCTATCAAAGAGTACTATCTAGGGGTGCATCCCAATATTTACGAAAATCCCTGGATTTGGCTCATTAATGCATTTAAATAAAATTTAGTAGGAATTTTTACAGGAGTTATGTTTATTGGAAAATCACCAAATTTGGGCAGGACCTGCTTCCAAAAATCCTTGAACTCCAGTAAATATTTAATAGGCATTAGTCATCATTTGCTTGGTCAAATGATGTGTTCATTCCTTATGTCTCTGAAAAATGGGAAAAATGAACAGAGACATTTTCAGCTTTTCCCCAATCTTTGTAAAATTCATAGCTCCATGTAGGAAACTCCAAAAATGGTAAACCCAATTCCTATGGACTCAGGACATTTTTTAATTCACAAAAAGTCTACTTTGCAGCATAGGAAAGCTTAATACCTAGGGGGTAAAGGCAGATTGGTGAAAATCACATAAGGAATTATTGTGATCACCTTGAGACATTTCATGAGCTCAATTTTTGCACACTGCCTAAATACCTTCCATAGAAGCTGTGGTTAAATTTTCAGGTGTGTTTAAATTTTTTTGCACACATGGTGATTACTAGTATCTCTTTTCACCCTAGCTTTCATCATCTCTAAGGTTGTAGATCCAACAACAGAAACCTTGCTGTTGTTTGTCACTTTTAGGTTTGAGTTAACTGGTACAACAGTTTTGAATCATTTTCTAAATTGCTTTTGAATACATGTGCATAAATCATCTTAATAGCACGTGATGTCGACGTTCGACAAGGACTCGACTCTGCAGCGAGGATCTCCATCTCGTGATGAGTTTGGCGGATTCTCCGGAGGAAGACTAATTCCTCGCTTCTAACAAAACCGTTGAGCAAGGCAAGCCCCGGTTTGCATATTTTTACCGTTTAATCTTTACTTCACCTCATGTGGATTAGACTTGATATTGTGCATTATGTCTAGGATTTTTGAAACCTACTTGCATGACTATTACATCCCTGGGTAGAAGGTTTAGTGTAGGATTTGCCTCATCGTAGATGCTAGGCTAATGTTGTATCTAGCTCGGTAGAAGTCGAGTAGTAAAAAGATACTCGCGAGAAACTTCAAGTAATGGAGTTACTCGCGAGAGGTTAATGATAAGAGCACGCTCATAAAAATTAGATGGGAACGGGGATGTTCCAGTAGGATGGAGCGCTCAAGGTTGATCTCGACCTGCGATGGGTGTGACAATGCTTGATACCACATTTGGTCTGGACCGGGATGGTAAAGCAAATGTGGAGGTTGGTTGTAGCCCCGTCCGTGTCGGTTAAGGACCGTATGTATGCGGCCCTGCTGGACAAGATTGAGCTGTATCGGATATATAGTGGGGTATGAGACCCATGAAACTGATGTAACTCGATGGACCGTGATATAGAATCTCATCCTTCGCGTGGGAATGGTGTTGAGAAGGCGAGAGGTGTAAATCCTTTAGCGAGCAACTTCGTCGTGTCCGCGTAGAGGACCATCCTGCTCGGCGCGAAATGTTTTTCTATGTCAGGGTGTCGTGTGAAAGGTTGCTGCATACAACGTAAGAAAGAGCTCTTGAGAGAGTCTTTCGAGGCGGGTGTATGTGTCATGTATTCCGGGTTGTTATTGATTCGAACCACCGTCCTCGTGGAAGAGGATTGAGCATACTTTCCCACTGCGCCGTGACGTAGTAAGAAGAGGAACTAAGTCTCTTAACATGCTGATTATGGATTAATCATTGTATTGGAACCTTGACTGAAGTAGATATAGAGCCAACTAAATTTCTATTCCATCTTAGGCTAGCAACATCGGGATAAGCGTTTCTTGTTTGATTGTGGACTTCCGGTGTTGTGAGGCGTGAGGACCACTAAAATGAAGGCTATAGGAATTTGAATATAAGGATCAAGTTTAGTCAAGCTTCATTTTTGCAAATACTTGTTCCTATTGTCTTACTACCCTTGCATGTAGAGTTACATGTTTAGGATTGGCGGTTAAGTCTTGCTGAGCCTTAGTGCTCACGGTTGCTTCTGAGTTGTTTTGCAGGTAGCAGGATGCCTGCTATGAAGAGGGTTGTTCGGTGAGACAACGAACCTCACGGTTCGTTATACTCATTGGAAACCTAGCCGCTGCTTTTCTTCGGTGAAGCTAGTAGGAAGCGTTCACGGGCTGAACGACTTCTCTTCGGCGTAGTTAGGGTCGAGAGTGAGTAGTTGTCCAGTTTTTAATTCCGCTGCGTGTGTACATTATATTGTAAAAGATCTTATATTGAGTAACAAAATGGTTTCGTATGTTCTTGAGCCTCTTTTTGTGCATGCTGTTGGGTGCCGCATCGCACGGCACCGCCCAGTGCGATCACCGGGCCTCACAGCGTGGTATCAGAGCCGCATCGTGAATAGCACGCATGAAAAGAGCATATTTTCGAAAAATTAGAGGTATAAGAGTGAGGAAAGTATAGTCTGCCCACATAAGGAGTATTATTAGCATAGTTACTTAAGGTGGCAAGCTAACAGTGTGTTATCATTCAGTATTTCAAATTCTATAAGGACGCACCTATGTGGAGGTAAGAATGGTAAGGAACACCACTGAATGCGGAAAAATTTTGATTAGCTCCCCCATACGAGGAAAGTAGTGTGGGATGTCCCATTCAGCAATGGACGGGAAGTGAATATGTTTTCTAAGACTCTTAATGTCTTAGAGACATATGAAATGCACTAGTCTCCAGTGCACAAACCCAGGGGCAAGAGGAGGAGACCCCATCGTGTGGTTTGTAACACGAAGTGTGTTCTCTAGGACTCTTCATGTCCTATGAGGCATACGAAAGCGCTGTTCCACCGGTGTGCTTTATTGTAAAGGTGTGGAACCCCCGTCAGGTGGTGAATAACCCGATCATGTACCTTGAGACGTGGCTTGATTCATGGACGGCCCGTATGGCAATGATACGGGGTGTATGTTTTTACTATGATATGGACCTGCCTGAAATGATAAACCAATGTGTGCATCATTATTGAGTGGTTTTCTGCAGGTACCTTAAACACATTAGAACATGTCGTGTAGAAAACGTTTGTGAGTGATCGTTTTAGTGCCACCACTTGAGACGTATATGCTGGTATAAAGCCGGTTAGGATTTTTAATTTGGTGAGGAAATGTAGTACCGTGATGTGTTTTGAACTGCATGAAAAAAAGGTTTGAAAAGAAAAAGAGTAAATTTGGAGTCTAGGATTCTATTAGGGGTTAATGAACTCCTATATTGAACTAAGAGTCAATTGGGAGTATAGATTTATTCATCAAGACTTAGGAATAACCTCCCCTATTTTTCGGCAGAATTTTTTCTGAAGTTGAACAGGACATAAATTTTGTTTGGTTGAACCAATGGAGGTGAGTGATACATTTCTGGAAATATTTTGAAGTCTTCCAAAACTCTTCTGTATAACTCCAGATAATAATCACCCTCCAAATGGATGAAATTCTCAGATGAGTGGGAACTGCCCAAAAATAGGGCAGACACAAAATGCTCTCTTGAAATTTCTGTATTTCGACCATAACTTTCTATAGAAAAGTTTCTAAGGGTCATGTAATACACATTTGGAAATCTTGTGATATATTCTATTACTTTGTAGTTCAAAGTTTCTCCAGATTTGGAGTTTAAAGTGATGAAATCTTGCGGACAAAACAGCTACTTGCAAAGGAGGTGCTGTCAAAATTGTTCCAGATTTCTGTCGATTTTGAAATATCACAACTTTTGATCCAAGCCTGATATGAAGGCAAATGAATACTCATTGGAAAGATATTGAAGTTAACTATAACTTTGATATTCAGCTTGAGACATGAAATTGCCATTTTCATATTCAAATGCTGGGATTAAGACATATTGGTCATTCTGAACAGAGTAGTGCTTATTGCCTATGTAACTTAGGACTTGTTATGAACAGGGATGTTTTAGACTTCTCTAAGTTCCATAACATGTTCTTGAGTTATTTTTCAGTTTGTCTTACTGTTGGAATTAAGGGTTTGGACAAACTTGCTCACGTTTGATAGATTTCAGAATTGTCGAAACCCTGGTTAGATTGTGTACACTACAGGAAAAACGTGCATTGACGACGGCTAAATTTATTGACAACGGGGCCGCCGTCTTTAATATTATTGACGACGGCTTGATCTAGCCGTCGTCAATAACGTAGTTATTGACGACGGCTAGTCGATAACCGTCGTCAATAAATTATTGATGACGGGGGCCGTCGTCTTTAACTTAAACCGGGCCCACGAGTAGTTATTGACGACGGTGACCTAGCACCGTCGTCAACAAGTTCCTTATAGACGACGGTCACCACCATCGTCAATAACGACACATATAACCCGTACGCGACCCGGGAGGCGGCAGTCCATCGCCGCCTCCCGACTCGCGCCTCTGTCCATCGCCGCCGCCCGTCCCCTCCTCCGCCGGCAGTCCATCGCCGCCTCCCGACTCGCGCCTCTGTCCATCGCCGCCGCCCGTCCCCTCCTCCGCCGCCGCCCATCCACGGCCCGAGGTAAGTCCCCTCCCCTCCCCCTCGGCCCTCTCCCCCGCTCCCCTCTCCGGTTCCTCGCCCCCTGGCCGCGCCGCCGGCCACCGGCCGGCCGGCGTCACCCTCCACCCCCCCCCCCCCGAGAAAGGGTACAAAGATCACCTTCCCCGAGAATGGCAACGAGACGCGTAACGTGGTACCGTCAGACCTAGTGTTCATAGTGCAAGAATCGTTGCCGATGTTGGTTGGCTGTGCTGTAGGAGCTACTAGTATCTTTCTAATACTCAGATTCGGATGTACTGTTGCTGCAGTACGCACGGTGCAGATTATCTTCTATGTTGCTATCTTATCCTTTATGAAGCTTGTGTTCATTGTATACTCTCTTCGTTTTGAATTATTTTGAATTATTTGACGCTGGAGTATTATCTGTGGGAAATATGCTATGCATATGTTTCTACATGGTGGGACGCAGGATCAGTATCATGTCTGTTTTCTCCTGAGTAGTTCCTGCCAGGGGCATCAGGGCTTCATGAATGGCTATTACTTGCAGCAGCTAGGCAAGTGTCTACAGTTTGGTTTCGCCCATTGTGTCAACTGTGAATTTGTTATGCACTGAGAATTCTGACGTCCCTTCTCATGGGTGGTGGGATCTGCAGAGATCGAGGACCAGCTGCCAACGGTCCCATTGCTTCGTTTTGGAGAACCAATACCAATATGAGGCCATTCTCACCAGCTGTGAGGGTGCAGTGCAGTAGGATGTTGCTTGCAGCGAGCGATTGTTGGAAGGCGACGACCGACGTCTCATACTAGTAGCAGCTTGGTAGCTGGAGACGCGTGGGAATGCTGGTGCTGTGGCTGCCGGCCTGGCCTGCCCTGCCCCCTGCTGTGCTGTGCTGTGCTGCTGGTGACGATCCATCTGGGCTGGCGTGTCCGGAGGGACGAGATGCTTCGCCGCAAAGGAACAGCTTGCCCCGGGATGTCGTCGGCGTGACGCCACTCCACACACACCGCCTTATCGTCTTTCCCCGGACTACACAACTTATATTTATTTGTTACAGGTTAGGGTTTCTTTACACGGCACCTAGTAGAGTAACTAGGGTGGGGCGGGAAGACGAAGAGGGGCGGTGTGTTCAGACGGTGAAAATAAGGGTTTACAACGCAACCCACCATGAAATCTTTCAACATCTTTGTGTTAGCCTGCAGCAGCTCTGCAGCAGGCACGTAGTCAGGTCATATCAGCTTCAGGAGCAACCTGACCTTTTTCTGTGGCTGTGCATGATCAATCGAGATGTGCCTGAATTCTCCTTGGCTTTTCTTCATCGTCTAGCAATGCCATCTCGCTCGTCTTTTCAAGATGATGTGCATGTGTTAGGATCTTGCAAACATGGCCGGTGCTTTGCTCCCAAAATGGTGTGGTGCGTCAGTGATGAATGATATCTCCCCCTGCAGTGCCGGGGATGCCGGGGGGATGCCGGGGCGCCGGGGGGGTCGTTGTAGCAGTTATTGTTTCCAGGATTCGAACCCGGGGGGATGCCGGGGCGGCTCGCCTCGCCTGGCCGAGCGTCATTGATGACGGCGCCACCTCCGCTCGCCGCCATCGCTGCAAGGCGCCGCTGGCCCCTCACGCTACCACCGTCGATGCCTCACGCTGGTGATTCCTCGCACCGCCACACCCCGCCCTGCCGCCGCGCACCACCATCCCGTGCCCCGCCGCACTGCGCAACGCCATCCCGCGCCCCGCCCCGCCGCCGCCGCTGCCGTCCCGCCCCAAGCCCCATCCTGACGCAGTCGATTTCAACGGCTCGCATTCAGGCTACGAAGGCGTACTATAAGTTGCATCCAGACGAGGGTGAGCCGGGGCAGTTTAGGGATGTGGCAGACAAGTACTTGACGGAGGCACAATACGCAGAGGTAAATTCTTTATTTTACTTTGCTTCATTATTCAATTTTCATCAATGTTTTCATCCAACAACAAATGTGTGCAGGTCAGCGTACCGTGGCTTGAGTCCTGTCCGGACGCCTACAGTTCCCTGTGTGCTCGTTGGGCGAGCCAGGGCTTCCAAGGCGTGTCGATGACCCGCCGACAGAGTCGAGGGACGGACGGGAAACACCGTCTTGGCGGGGACGGCTACGTACGCCTTGCTAAACGGATGGTAAGTGATACTCGAATTATATTCTAGTTAATTTCTATCACTATCATTGTGCTAACATGTATCGATAGGAGCGCGAGATCGGTCAGGAGCCGACCGCTATCCAGGTGTGGAGGAGGGGTCACATGGGAAGTGACCCCTCGCAGCCTGATCAGCTGTCTTCTCAGACAGCGACAGAGACGTTGGTGAGTTCTTTAGTTGACTTAATTGTATTATCTTTAAAACTTGTGATGACTTTAATTTTCTGTATTTTCAGGAAAAGTATGGGGAGGAGCTGCGGAGGCTTCGAGGCGACGATTACGATTGGCAGAACTCGCCGATCGTACCTGAAGCCGCCTATGCAATCGGTGGCGGTAAACCTCACGGACGGTGAGTTCTTTTTTTTTCATTTACTTTCATTAACTTCGAGACATGAAACTTTAATACTCTTACTTCGTTGTGTAGGTTGGCCATCTTCGATGGAGTAGTAGACTCGAGGGAGGCGCGGTCTTACTCAAGGGGCTCTTCATCGTAGGGTGGATCCAGCAGGCGTGGCAGCCATGATCTGGAGCTCCAGAGTGTCCAAGAGGAGCTCCAGAGGACGCAGGAAGCGCTGAGGCTCGCGAATGAGAGGCAGGCAGCCGAGCTCCGGGCTAGGGACGAGTATCAACACTCGTACATGCTACAGCTGCAAGCTGGCATGCAGGTAAGTTCAGATCATTGTACTCAACGTTTCTAATATATAAATGATATGTATAATAATTTACTTCATATTTGCAGGCTATGGCCACAGGACAGCCCGTTGTCTTTCCTTAGTGGGCGCCGCCACCGATACAGCTACCACAGGGGCCGACGTCAGGAGCACAGGTACAAAATTTCTCATAATAGCTGTAACTAGTTAAATTTGCTCAAATTTAGTTGAATTTGATCAAACTTACTAAAACTTAGAGAAAACTAGTTAAACATCCTCAAACTAAGTAAAATATGGTACAACTTACTCAACTATAGTCAAATATGACCAAACTTACTCAAACATAGCCAAAACTATTTGAACTAGCTCAAACACAAACACTACTAGTCCATACTTCTCAAACTTAGTAAAATATGAGCAAACTTACTCAAACATAGACAAATCTAGCTAACTTGCTCAATTTTAACTTGTAATGAGTTTATTTAATCATATACACATTTGTGAACTTCTAATTTGTCTAACTATACATGTACATCATAGGGATCGGCGACGCGGGCTCAGGAAACTCCATCCCCTCAGCAACCAGCGTTTGGACGAGCGCACGACGACTTCCTGGACTCCGGTGGCAGCGGTCGGGGTAGCGTAGGGTAGTGTGGCGTGCGTATAGTGTTTTTATGCAATTCTGTGATGTATATTTTGATTGCCTGTGATCAGGCCATCGAGCCAGGGCTGGTCTCGAAGCCAGGGCATGATTTTCTGTTTTTTAAAAAAAATTGGAAAGCTTATTGACGACGGTTTCTGGTACTTGGCCGTCGTCAATAAGCCATTACTATTGACGACGGCCAGGTACCAGAAACCGTCGTTAATAAGCAATTGTTATTGACGACGGCCTAGTGTAAACCATCGTCAATAAGCCACGGTTACTGACGACGGTTGAAATCCTGGCCGTCGTCAATAAGCTTATTGACGACAGCCTGATTTAGCTGTCGTCAATAAGCCATTGTTATTGACGACGGCCAGGTACCAGAAACCGTCTTTAATAAGCCATCGTAACTGACGACGATTCCTATCATAGCTGTCGTCAATAAGTTTATTGACGACAGCTAGATTTAGTTGTTGTCAATAAGATTATTGGCGACGGTTACCGTCGTCAATAAATTTATTGACGACTAATAATTCACGACAGCCGAAAACCGTCGTCTATAAAGTTTTACCGTCGTCAATAACTTATTGACGACGGTGGTGTCCTTATTGACGACGGTTTCCGGCCGTCGTCTATTGTCCGGATTCCTGTAGTGGTAGTGCTGCAATATCTATGTGATGCTTTTACGGTTATGTTTTTGAATTCAAGTTGAGTTTAAACTTCGAATTTTAACCGGAAATTGCTCACTATTGTAGCATGGATCGTTCTCATTCCAGGAGTGAGGTTGGTGAATCGAGCCACGGCGAAAGTAATTCGCCACGACAAGAAGTGCCAACATCAATATCAACCGGATTGGAGGAAATCTTGGCAAGGATGGCTGAGTCTCTGGATCTGTTAGTACGACAAAGCATACGACAAGAGACACTACAAAAAAATTCCCCGCCAAGCACCTATCTAGATTTTCTAGCAAGACAACCACCGGTTTTCTTGGAAGCAAAAGAACCATTGGAGTCGGCTCATTGGCTCCAATGTATTGAAGCCAAGTTCGAGATGCTTGAGTGTGATGAGTACCAAAAGACTTTATTTGCCGCTCAACAACTCCACGGAGCTGCTGGAGCTTGGTGGGCGGAGTACATCGCAACTCGTCCTGAAGGTCATCGGGTGACGTGGAATAAATTCTGGGATTTTTCTGGGCACGCCACATTTCTTCAGGAGTTCTATGAACAAAGTATCAAGACTTTCTAGAGTTAAAGCAAGGGGAAAGGAGTGCGTACGAGTACTTCAAAGAGTTTGAAGAATTGATGCAATACGCAACTCATATGATAGACTCATAAGCGTTGAAGTGTGAATATTTCTTCAGAGGTTTGAATGTCGAACTTAAGGAACAAGTGACCTTGTTCAATAATGGTATTTACAATGAGTTGGTAAATGCCGTTATCATTAAAGAAGACATGCATCTCCGTTGTGATGCAGAGCTGAAAAGGAGTATACCGCCAGACAGTGATATCGAGGTTCCTCTGAACTATCGAGTGCGGTATTACTCACCAGTTAGGCAACAAATCAGCCTGTGGTGCAACTCTCACAACCACGGCTGGAGTTACTCAGTTATGAGCCTCCACCTCAACAGCAGCAGTCAAAAATTATTCGCGCAACCTTACCGCAACCAGCTACGCACGAATTATCTCCACCTCATGTTAGTAGAGAGTTGAGGATTTCTGCAGCACCAAATCGTGGTGGAGCTGAGCAGAGCCACACTTGTGTGTTGTCTCATCAATGCTCAGATCAGCATCATGAACATTCAAAGAAGAATCTTTCAAAAGCTGGAAGGGTTAATTACACTGCTATTGAGGACATAGCTAAAGGCGAACCAGTTTTGGCGGGCATGTTCACTTTACATGAACAGCCCGCTTTCGTGTTGTTTGATTCCGGGGCCACCCACACTTATATTAGCAGAGACTATGTGCTGAAGAATAATCTTCCATTTAGCCTAGTTAAGCATCCATTTCATATCATCTCACCCGGAGGCAAGATATCAATAGATGAGATGGTCTCACGGGCACCTTTATGTTTGGGTGGAAACATCTATCCTGCGAGCCTTATCATACTCAAAGGCCAAAGGATTGATATTATCTTGGGGATGTCATGGTTGACACATTATGGGGCTATCTTGGACATCAGCTCTCGGACTGTCCAACTGAATTCCCCAATACACGGTTGCAACACATTGAATCTTGTGGATCCATCACAACAAGTTGCAGCAGTGCATCAGATTGAAGCTCCTAAACTTGAGGATATTCTAGTGATATGTGAATATCCAGATGTGTTTCCCGAAGACTTGTCGGGCATGCCGGCCGAACGTGATGTTGAGTTCAAGATTGAACTAGCATCGGGAACAACACCTATTTCTCGGCGACCATACAAAATGGCACCAAAGGAGCTAGCAGAATTGAAGGAGCAGCTTAATGACCTCATGGACAAAGGTTTTATATGCCCAAGTTCATCACCTTGGGGTTGTCCCGCACTCTTCGTGAAGAAGAAGGACGAGACTTTGAGACTATGCGTATATTATCGTCCACTGAATACTGTCACTATCAAGAATAAGTATCCACTACTGCACATCGATATTTTGTTTGATCAACTAGTGGGTGCTAAGGTATTCTCGGAGATGGATCTGCGGTCCGGGTATCACCAGATAAAAATTCGGCCAGAAGAAGTACCTAAGACGGCGTTCTCGACAAGATATGGTCATTATGAATATCTTGTCATGTCTTTTGGGTTGACCAATGCTCCAGCTCATTTTATGTATCTCACGAACTCTGTGTTCATGCCGGAGTTAGACAAGTTCGTCGTGGTTTTTATCGACGACATCTTGGTCTATTCAAAGTCAGAAGAAGAACATGCTGAACATTTGCGTATTGTACTCCAACGCTAGGGATCACAAGCTATATGCAAAGTTCAGTAAATGTGAGTTTTGGATCAGCAAAGTGCCGTTTCTTGGGCATATTATTTCAGCGGAAGGCATCGCTGTGGACCCAAGTAAAATCGAGCAAGTGCTGAATTGGAAATCTCCATCATCTGTTCATGAAGTGAGGAGTTTCCTAGGTTTAGCGGGTTATTATCGGAGATTCATTCCAAACTTCTCCAAAGTCGCTAAACCTATGACGGAGCTGTTGAAGAAAAGCACCAAGTATGATTGGAGATATTCATGTGAACAAGCTTTTCAAACTTTAGTGAAGCATCTCACCACAGCTCCAGTTTTAGCCCAGTCGGACACAACGAAGCCGTTTGATGTTTATTGTGATGCATCCGGCATTGGTTTGGGTTGTGTGTTGATGCAAGAAGGACGCGTGGTCGCGTATGGATCCCGACAACTTAGGGGTCATGAGTAGAATTACCCGACACATGACCTTGAACTAGATGCAGTGGTCCTAGCATTGAAAATGTGGAGACATTATTTACTAGGCAATCTAGTACATCTCTACACTGACGACAAAAGCTTGAAGTACATATTCACACAGAAAGAACTGAATCTGAGGCAGCGAAGATGGCTCGAATTGATCAAGGACTATGAACTTGAAATTCATTACCATCCGGGCAAAGCGAATGTGGTTGCCAACGCACTTAGTCGGAAAGCCCACGTTCACCATTTAGCCATGGCTGCAGATGCAGAAAGAGAACCAAGCCTGCGCTTAGTTCCCTACGGATCGCTGTTCAACCTCGCTCTTATTCCTACAATCCAAGATGAGATTGTAGAGGCTCAGAAGAGAGACAGGGGTATGTCTCACATCCGGAGGAGAGTGGACAACGGTGAATTGAAGATGTTCCGCGAGGATGAAGAGGGTACTCTATGGTTTAACAACCGCATAGTGGTACCCCGGAATATGAAATTAGGGAGGAAGATTTGGATGAAGCGCATTTATCCAAGTACTCCATTCATCTGGGAAGCAACAAGATGTACCAGGACTTCAAATCTAAGTTCTCGTGGACACGGATGAAAAGAGAGATTACGAAATACGTATCTGAGTGTAATACGTGTCGGTGGGTTAAAGCCGACCATATGAGGAAAGCCGGACCACTTCAACCGCTGAAGGTTCCGGCATGGAAGTGGGAAGACATAAGTATGTACTTCATCGTCGGTTTACCCATGACCAGCAACAAGCATGATTCTATTTGGGTAATCGTCGATTGTTTGACCAACACAGCTCATTTTATTCCAGTCCATACCAAATATGTGGCAAAGAAGTATGCGTAGCTGTTCCTTTCGAGAATCGTGTGTTTACACGGGGTTCCCCGCACCGTCGTTTCTGATCGAGGTGCATTATTCGTATCCAGATTTTGGGAGCAACTGCATGCTTCATTGGGAACCAAGTTAATTCGGAGTTCGTATCATCCGCAAACTGATGGTCAAATGGAGAGGATACATCAGATTCTGTATGATATGCTACGGGCATGTGTCATCAATCATGGTAAGAATTTGGATGACCACCTACGTTAGCAGAATTCTCATATAATAACGGTTATCAATCCAGCATCAAGATGGCCCCGTATGAAGCTCTTTATGGACGGAAGTGCCGCACACCGCTGAATTGGTGTGAGTCCGGCGAGAGAGTGGTCTACGGGATTGATCTTGTGAATGAAGCCGAGGAACGAGTGCGAGTGATTCAAGCCAACTTAAAGGCTGCTCAATCTCGGCAGAAGAGCTATGCAGATAAACGACGTCGGCCTCTTCATTTTGAAATCAGGGACCACGTGTATCTTCGTGTCTCTCTGATGAAAGGAGTTCATCATTTTGGAGTGAAGGGAAAACTGTAAGGGCCTCAGTTTTTGACACGCATTTGTAGTGTTCATCCCCACACCACACACCTCATTTGAGGAAGAGTGATGAACACAAATGAAGAGCAAGTAACAATTATCAACATGCTCATTAGGGAACAAACTTACACATTGCAAAAGTGGTATTTCCCACATGTGATATAGATGGGCTGGACATAGGAAAAACTCCTACACTTTGCTAAGGATGTCCATGCCAAGTTTCACCCAAATTCAAAACCTTTTTGAGGTCATCTTGGGTATAGTTAGGAAGGGGGCAGTTTGAGAACATATTCAAATTCAAACTGTTTTTATACCATTAATTTGAAAGTGGAAGGCATATTCTTACTCAGCACATTTTTGTGAGCTCACACACCAATTTTCACTCCATTTGGAGTTGATCTTGACATGAGCTAAGGGGGAGAAATTCAAACTTTATTTGAATTTCAAACTGAACTTGTGCTGAAATTCATTCAAACCAAACCTCATTTGAACTTTGATCAATTCAAATGGCTCATGGGGGAATAATTTGAATTGCCAAGGGTAGTATGGGGTTCACTGTTTACAACAGTGATTAGAAGTAAATTTCAGAGGTTAAAAGGAAGGGTGGGACCCACATGTCAGCCTCTACTTCAACACAAACCGACTGAGACTTTTCACTCGGGTCGCCGAGCCGCAGAGGTGATCGCCACCGAGGCCAGCCACCGCGCCACCAGCTGCTTGCCCACGCGCGGGCATGAGGCGGTGCAGAGCTTTCTTAAGGCGCCTGCCCCCCTCCTCGGCCGAGGTACCGACGTGTTTTCCCGCAAGAACCCAGCACTGGCCGAAAGTTTCCGCAGTTCGGACTTGATCGGAGGACGCCGATCGCAGCTCCCTCCTTCCACTCCAGAGTCCCAGCAAGGTACTAGAGACCTTCCTCCATCCTCCCCATTGCTAGAATTCGGTTGAAACCGATTGATATCGGCTGTGCCGAAAGATCAAACTCGGAACTTGGAACCGCCGCACCTCGGGCTCTCATGGACAGCCCAACCTGGGCGTTGTCACGCCCGGGCCAAGGCACCCTTGGACGCGCGGGTGACCGGTGCTGCTCATCCCCGAGCCACAGCTCGAGTGGTTGCTCACCGGCGGCGAATTTCCACTTTTCCCCTTTCTGTGTGCAGAACGACCTTCGGGTACGATTCTGTTTAATTCGTGCTCTAGAAAGGATTAGAGGGCCTCAGGCCACTCCCACACGAGCTAGACACGGTAACGCACAAGTTGCCTTCACAACTCTGGGACGGAGAACCTCTGTGCCCGGCGTAATTTAAGGTCTACTAATGGCGGAACGAACGGGGGGTATCGGGCGCACGGTGAGGACCTATTTCGGGCCTTCCCCGAGCTGCCTCGAGCTCATGTCGACCTTCTCTGAGGTCCACTGATGCTCCCCGACCGATTTCCCAAGTAGCTGAGGTACCAGGGGAGTCAGCCGACATGGCCGAAGTCATTCCGATATGGCGGCTCGTCGCCGACCATGCTCCGGCCGTTGTCATGAGCAGCTGACCCTCGGATCCTGTTCCCCAAGCAAAAGTAGGCAGGGGCGGCCAGAATCAAGAAGTTTGGAGCTGTACAGCAGCCGGCGGCGAGCTCTCCGGCGAGGTCCCTCGGCGGCGGGGCGCGGGTGTCGCGAGGTTGAAGAAGGGGGTGGACCCCAGCTGTCAGCGGCCGATATTTTGAATCGGGATCCGGCTGCGGCCGGGATCGGGTGTGCTGGCGCGCAAAATCCTTGTGGGCCGCGGTGTGCCATCGCCTAGGCGTGCGACGCGTGTCCCCTGGGCCCACGCGCGAGTTTAAACTTTTCCCCGATTTTCAGATTTCCTTCAAACTTCAAATCCTTATAACTTTTGCTAGAAAGCTCCATATTGAGTGAACCAAATTTTTCTGGATTCAGCTCTCTGAGTACTTTCCAGAAAATCAAGTTTCACTTCATGAAATTCCTTAATTCTCCAGGATTAATTCCTTAAAATTTAAACTGTTAGGAATTTTAACTGGAGAATCCTTTGGAGGAAAATCCTGAAATTTTGCTGAGATGTTCACCAAAATATCCTTGAACTACCATAAAAATTCCAGATCCATTTGAGCTCATTTAGTCCACCTAATGGTGTGATTAGCAAAACTGTTCCAGAGAAAATAGAAAATGTTCAGAAACATTTTCAGAATTTTCTCTGAAATTGTTTAGCTCATATCTTTAGTTAGAGACTTCCAAATTAAGTGAGACCAACTCCATTAGAACCCTCTGAAAATCTAGTTTTCAGAAAGTCATAGTTTGTCTCATGAAAATTCCTAGAACACCCTAAGAGTTCCAATTAAGGTCAAGGACATAATTATTTGTGGAGGGCTCAAATGAGCTTTGCTGCAACTAAAACTTGACCAAGTCTTTGCTTAGGTTGTAACCAAGCCACAGTAAAAGTTTCACAGTCATTAGGTCTATCTAGCAAAGGTTATAGACTTCACAACTTCAAACTTAATACAAATGCATTAAATTAATACATGTATTGTTTCTATCATGTAGTCGCTAAGGTCGAGGAGGAACCCGAAGTCCTAGACTTCGTTACTCCGGAGGAACAGCTAGCCTACGACCAAGAGCAGCAAGGCAAGCTCCGGTTTACATTAACCTTTTTACAAATTTTTATTGTTTGGAGCACATACCTGTTTCCTTTATTCTGTGCATTAGAGTCTTGTTTGGAAATCCAATTGCATAGCCAAGAAAACCACGGGTTGGGTTTAGGATTGCAAACCTCGTTAGCCACTGCATTGCTAGGATAGAGTAGGATTCGGTACAAGTCGAGTAGTTGGAACTACTCGCGAGAATAGGCTAGAGGCACATTGCTCGGGTAGAGATAGCACATGATACACATGGCGAGAAAATGAGACCGAGCGGAGAGTAAGGGCAGCAGGACTTTGGGGCCTGTGTGCTGTAGCTCCGCTTGTGTCAATTGAGGACCGAGCCGTGTGCGGGCCTGTTGAACAAGCTAGAACAGTACCGAAGACCTACCGGCTATATGGGAACCGGGAAACTGATGTAACTCGGGTAGCTGGGTATTGAGGCATTGCCCGTCGTTCAGAGGGTAGGTTGAGAGCTCGAGGTGTAAATCGGCTGGCGGCACGGAGATGCGCGTGCAGAGACCTCTTGCTCGGGACGATGGGACCGGTTCAATATTTGGCTAACGGGTGAAAGGTAGTCGCGTACGGCGTCCGTGATGGTTGTTGGAGGCAACATCGAGTACGGGCGTACGTGACGGGTTGTTCGGGTAACCCTGCAGGTGTAAATCGATTATAATCGCCGTCCCTCGCGGTCAGTGAGTACCACTTGTTCACTGTACCGTGACGTAGAAAGAACAGGCTAGTTACATGTTAAAATGTTGCTGATTGAAAGCTGGACATTGATTGTTAATGATATGCTGTAGCTTAGTGCTAACTAAAGTTCTTTTCAACTTTGGGCAAAGTACATGAGAGAAATGCGTTTCTTGTTTGATTGCGGCTCTCTCATGTGCCTTAGCGTAAGGTTCTCCACAACCTGCTGCTAAAACTTGAAAGTAAGGTTCTACTAATTAGGCGAGTCCTTGCAAATGATTTTTGCCTCATGCAACCCATTACCCTCATGTAGAAGTTCCATGTTTAGGTGAGACGGGTCAGACTTGCTGAGCCTTCGTGCTCACTGCTTGTGTTTGAAGCTTTTGCAGGGTTCTATGAGGAAGGGACTCACGAAGAGGAGACGGAACCCCAGGAGGGGAACTCCGTCGAGTGGGAGTCGTGCACGCCGCAGAGTTAGTGTGCGTGTGTGCTAGCAAGGACACGTTCGAGGGCTGAACGTGCACTTGATGCTTAGTCTACACCCGCGAGTGTAGACTGAACTTATTTTGATGTAAACATGTTCATAAACCTGTTTATGTAATAAAACTTCCGCTTCCTCTTTGCACCTTTGACGTGTGTTATACAGTGCTCTGCAACGCAGCACCCCTCAGCGTGATCCTGGCTCGACAGGACCATTGGGGTCGTGTCAGCGTGGTATCAGAGCTCGCTTGAGGTTTAACACAGTACAAAGGTCTTCTTTTTTTCAAAAATCCAGTGAGGAACGAGTTAGTAGCCCGTATAAGGATGTTATCAGCATATAGAAAGTGGCTTGTTAACCTATTTGTTATGTCGGATAATCGTGCATCTCGGGACGTTCATGTCTTGGGGGGTGCACGTAAGCGCTGTCCACCAGTGCGCACAAGCTGAAGGGTGGAGCCCCATGGGTGGCAGGTAACCCGACCCGCTTTAGTATCCTCTACGACTCTTCATGTCGTTTGGGGTATTCGAGCAACGTCTGTCCCTGGCGTGCGTGGTGCAACATGGGAGACCCCGTCACGTGGTCTGAAACGTGAACACGTAACTCAAGGCGTGTTTGGCTTGAGAACATCCGGGCGAGTGATGACGGCCGGGTGTACTAACTGTATGTATTCCGGGCTCGGTGTGCAGCCGAGTCTGATGATTGTTTGAGTTTCTGCAGGTAGCCTTACCGCGAAACGGTAGACGTGTAGCATCCGTGTGCGAGTGACGAGTAGTGCCACTGAACTAACGAAGCCGGCTAAGTCCGGTATAGGTTTTTCCTTTGTGAGGACGTAGTACCGACATAATCTGGTGACGCCTCGACGTCACATCCAATTAAATGAACAACTTCATTTAAAAACTTGAAGGTTTTGATCCAAAGTAGTAAAACTAGATGTAATTCCTTCCCTTGTACAGGATATTCAAAGTTAACAAGTTTTCAACTTATAGGATGTTAAGGACAGAGCACTCTGTTTTCAGCTAAATCAAGGCTGGAGTTAATCAGAGGTTAGGGGTTGAGTTCTTTCGAGGTTGGGGTCGTATGATACATTTCTGGAAAGCTTTGGAGGAGCTTTACAACTTTTCTGTTGAGTTCCAGAGGTGTTTCATCCCTTAACCACTCGAAAGATGCAGTAGAGTTGAAACTGTCCAGAAAACAGGACAGAGCAAAGACTCTCTGTAAACTCTCTGTAAATTAAGCATAACTTCCTGCTAAAAAATCCAAAAATAAGAAATGAGGTAGTTCTGGAAATCTTATGAGATGGGTTACAACTTTGTAACAGAAAGTTTTGTTAGTTTAGGAACAGAATTAACTGGGATTCTTGGATCAAATCAGTACCTAAGGCAGGGAGGTGCTGTCCAATTGTTTCCAGAAATTCTGTTAACCTTGACATCTCATAACTTTTGAACCAGGACAGATCTTAGGCCAACCAAATACTTTCTGGAAAGCTATTGAAGTTAACTTTAACTTTGATGTTGAGCTCCGGGACTGGTTTTGCTTTTAACCTGGCCTAAATCAGATTGATATGGAAACTGGTCAGGGCTGTCATGGTAACCGCAGATCAGCAGTCAAATTTGTTTAAAAATTTGAACTATGTTTCCAAGTGTTATGGGTTCAATGACATATCTTATGTTATAACTCGATGGTTTACTGTTTAAATAAATATTTGACCTTTCTCAAATATATTTTTACAGATGGCAGCAGATAAACGGTTGGAGAACGGGTGGTTAGTTTCCCACTGCTCTGGCCGTAGCGGCTACCCGGAAGCATTGTGGCAAATGCTCCAATATTTCGGGTACAACCAGATGCCGCAATACTTCGCCAAGGAAGAAGGCGAAGAGGGGAACAGGACGTGGACGATCCATGTCGAGGTTCCCGCAGGACCTACGCCACCCGGTTGGGTGCCATTCACCGTCACGGTGAGAGGAAGACAACCGGAAGGGATGTGGCAAGTGGCAGCCCGTGACACTATGTCATGTTTCTGCCAACTACACGTGCAGGCTATGGAGGGAACTCCATACGCACTCGTTCCGGTGGAGGGACGAGCTCAGCATGTGTGGGAAGAGAGGTACCTGGAGGCAACGGACCCGAGTTGCCCAAGGTACAACCCCGCGGGGGCAAATCTCAGCCTCCAAATGAGGGCGGGAAACGCTGTGATGGACAGCCAAGCTGTTCATACGGAGCATCTCGCCACCAAGCTCAAGGAGAGCACAAGCCGTGGAGATCATTTTGAGAGTGCTCACAGTGCACTCCGCAATGTGCTCCTTCCGACGATTAAGCGACTGAATGAACAACACAATCAGTTGCGTCGTCTGAAGAAGGCAAAGAAAAAGGGCCGTGTTGACATCGCGGCGTTGCAAGAGCTGGTGCAGACCCTAACCCAGCAGAATGAGGACCTTGCTCAAGAGCGGGACGACGCTATTGAGGAAGGACAAGGCTGGGAAGAGGACTACAACCAGGCTATGGACGAGGTGCATGCATTGCAGGACCTCGTGCCCCTGGTATTGGGCGTACCGGTAGTCTTGGGTCTTCCAGCCATGGGAGAACCTGGAATGGGAGAAGAGGTGGTAGACCCCGAGCCACCAGCAGAGGTACCGGAGGAGGACGACCCACAGGAGGTCGAGTTCTACTCCGAGTAGGGGGTTACGGTTGCCAAGTAGGGCAGCTAGGGTAGCGTAACCCAACTTTTGTAATTGGTGACATGTCGTGTAGACAGTAGCGTATGTATAGGTAGTGACGACATGAGCACGACTTCTCGGAGATCCGAGAATGATGTATCTTGTATAAAGTTTATGCTTTATCAATATATGTGAATGTTGTGCAAGTTAATCATGCGTCGCTTCAATACCTACTGCTGTTTATGGAATTTTGAGTAAGACATGTGCTAATTGCTGCTGTTTTGAATTTCAGAATGACGCGTACTCGTGCCAACCCTGATGTTGGAGGTACCAGTCAAGGGGGAGAGACCTCCCAACCACCTCCCGAGGACTCCTCGGGACAGCAGCAGCAACAGCAAACACCGCCACCGCCACTGCCGACGGTTACATTGGCCGATATTGTCGCGGCAATGGCGGGTCCACATCAGCAGCACACAGAGCTGCTGCAAACGTTGATTGCGAATACGTCTTGCCCAGAGAGACGTCAAGATCGTGAGGAGCGCCAACAGAGCTCCTACTCTGACTTCCTGGCGACTCGTCCCCCTGTATTCTCAAGGGCGGATGAACCACTTGACGCGGACAACTGGCTCCGCGCCATAGAGATGAAATTCGGGCTGCTCCAAATCAGCGAGCAGCGCAAGACTCAGTTCGCGGTCCAGCAGCTCCAAGGATCCGCGAGCGCGTGGTGGGCCAACTTCTGTGCTTCACAGCCCACCGACCGAGCGATGACCTGGGCGGAGTTCCGGACGGCCTTCAGGGCCTATCATATACCGCCCGGTTTGATGAAGAGGAAGACGCAGGAGTTCCTACACCTGCAACAAGGGAGCCGAAACGCGCTGGAATATTCCAGGGCGTTCAACGATCTCGCGCTCTACGCGTCGTATCACGCAGATACGGACGAGAAGCGGCGGGACCACTTTTACCAGGGGCTTAACCCGCTCCTGAAGGACAAGCTGGCGATGTTCAATCGCGGCAGCCTCAACGACATAATTGATGCTGCGATTGTTCAGGAGGACTCCGGCAAGGAGTTGGCGGCGGCAGAGCGAAAGCGAAGCGCGCCGCAGAGCAGCGGAGAAGGAGGTGGTCCTTCTCAGAAGTTTCGGATGGTGAATCGCCCACCATCAGGCCCACGCTGGCAACCACCACAGCGGTCGATGCCATTCCGCGGTCGGCCGTACTCTTCACCAGCATTCCGGCCGGCACTGCCAGCACCACCGCAACAACAACAGCAGCAGCGGGTGATGCCGCGTGCGTTTGCACCTCCGCAACGCATGCCGGGCTTTCATCCCCCGAGTACTCCACCAGCAGCGGCCACATGTTACAAGTGTGGTCGTCCAGGACACTTTGCGAGCAGTTGCCTGGAGAGGCAAGGCGGCGGAGTGGCACCACAGTTTCCGGGGAGGAATCAACCCCGGAACTCTACTAATGCGCGGCGGGCAAACCCTAGATCCGGCACTGTCCACCAGCTTGCCATTGAGGACGTGCCGGAGGGCGAGCCAATCCTTACGGGTATGTTCCAACTCCACCAGCATCCCGCTATAGTACTGTTTGATTCAGGCGCCACGCATAAATTTATTAGCCAAGCTGTCATTGCTAAACACAGTTTGCGAATACTACCCACCAATAGTCTATATTTAATTTGTTCACCGGGTGGGAAGATTTCAGCAAGCGTAATGGTCTCCAAAGCACCATTATGCTTAGCAGGTAGAGTGTATCCCACGTCTCTCATTATCTTAGAGGGACAGAAGGTCGATGTCATCCTAGGGATGTCGTGGTTAACCCGCCACGGCGCTGTTTTAGACACCGTCCTTCGAGTCGTGCACTTAAACTCAGAAGTGCACGGTTCTCACTCATTATTTCTGGACAGTCCAGAAATAAAACTTCCAAGTGTCTATCAAGCCACAACCATCAGATTGGAAGACATTCCGGTGGTCCGAGAGTTCCCTGATGTATTCCCGGACAATTTGCCGGGGATGCCACCCGATAGAGAGGTGGAGTTCAAAATTGAACTCGCACCGGGAACCATGCCAATATCCCGAAGGCCGTACAAGATGGCGCCCAAGGAGTTGGCTGAACTGAAGACTCAGCTCACGGACCTTCTGGAGAAGGGTTTTATTAGGCCGAGCTCCTCGCCATGGGGCTGTTCGGCATTATTTGTCAAGAAAAAGGAGGAAACGTTGCGGCTTTGCGTGGACTACCGTCCATTAAATGCCGTAACCATCAAAAACAAGTACCCGTTGCCACGGATCGACATGTTGTTTGATCAGTTGGTCGAAGCGAAGATCTTTTCCAAGATGGATTTAAGATCCGGGTACCATCAGATTAAGATAAGGGCGGAGGACATTCCAAAGACAGCTTTCTCGACAAGGTACGGACTTTATGAGTACCTGGTCATGTCCTTCGGCCTCACCAATGCTCCAGCTCACTTCATGTACTTAATGAACTCGGTGTTCATGCCGGAGCTGGACAAGTTTGTCGTGGTCTTCATCGACGACATCCTGGTATATTCCAAGTCGGAGGAAGATCACAAGAAACATCTGCGTATAGTCTTGCAACGGCTGCGGGATCACAAGTTATACGCAAAATTCAGCAAATGCGAGTTTTGGATATCGCAAGTGCCTTTCCTCGGGCATATCATCTCAGCGGAGGGTATCGCTGTGGACCCGAGCAAGATCACGCAAGTGCTGAATTGGAAATCCCCGAGAACTGTTCATGAGGTACGGAGTTTCCTCGGACTCGCGGGATATTATCAGAGGTTCATTCCGAACTTCTCAAAGATTGCCAAGCCAATGACAGAGCTGCTGAAGAAGGCTACCAAATATGTTTGGAGTCCAGCATGTGAAGCAGCATTCAAGGCTTTAGTCAAGCACCTGACATCAGCACCGGTTTTGGCGCAGCCAGACACAACAAAACCGTTCGATGTGTACTGCGATGCATCCGGCATTGGGCTCGGATGTGTGCTGATGCAAGACCGAAGAGTGGTCGCGTATGGATCACGGCAGCTTAGGAACCACGAGCAAAATTATCCAACTCACGACTTGGAGCTCGCTGCCGTGGTACTTGCACTGAAGATGTGGAGGCACTACCTACTCGGTAACCTCGTACATTTATATACCGACCACAAAATCCTCAAGTACATATTCACTCAGAAGGAACTGAATATGAGGCAACGAAGATGGTTAGAACTGATAAAGGATTACGAGATAGAGATACATTATCATCCGGGCAAGGCGAACGTTGTGGCAGATGCGCTGAGCCGCAAGTCACACGTCAATAATCTGACCATCACACCGTTGGAAGAGAGCGAACCACCACTACATGTGATTCCACACGGAGCTCTCTACAACCTAACTTTGATCCCCACCATCCGTGAAGAGATAGCGGCAGCCCAGAAGAATGACAAGGGCATGTCACATTTGCGGAGACATGTAGACAGTGGGGAGTTGAGATGTTTCCGGAAGGACGGAGACGGCGTCCTATGGTTCAAGGACCGGATCGTCGTACCCCGAAATCCGGAGTTACGGAAGAAAATATTTGATGAGGCTCACTTATCAAAATTTTCTATTCACCCCGGCAGCAACAAAATGTATCAAGAACTCAGAAGAAGGTTTTGGTGGACACGTATGAAGCGAGAGACTGCAAAATACGTGTCCGAGTGTGATACATGTCGAAGGGTGAAGGCAGACCACATGCGGAAACCGGGACTGCTGCAACCACTGGGCATTCCTGCATGGAAGTGGGAGGACGTGAGCATGGATTTCGTAGTCGGTTTACCCACCACCTTACAGAAACATGATTCGGTGTGGGTGATCGTCGATCGGCTCACCAAAGTTGCCCATTCATCCCGGTCAACACCAACTACAACGCCAAGAAGTACGCTGAACTGTACATCTCACGGATCCTATGCTTATATGGCGTACCCCGTACCATCATATCGGACCGGGGCACTTTATTTGTGTCCCGTTTTTGGGAGCAGCTACACGCTGCCTTGGGGATGAAGCTGATCCGTAGTTCAGCCTACCACCCGCAGACGGATGGACAAACTGAGCGGGTAAATCAAATCCTAGAAGACATGCTACGAGCTTGCGCTATCGACCACGGCAAGAATTGGGATGATCACTTGCCGTTAGCCGAGCTCTCGTACAACAATGGGTACCAAGCCAGCATCAGGATGGCGCCCTACGAGGCGCTATACGGAAGAAAATGCCGCACACCATTGAACTGGTGTGAGTCTGGCGAAAGGGTTACCTTCGGGATTGACCTTGTCAACGACGCGGAAGAAAAGGTTCGACTGATTCAAGCGAACCTAAGAGCTGCTCAATCCCGACAGAAACAGTATGCGGACTGGAGAAGGCGCCCATTACAATTCGAAGTTGGAGATCACGTATATCTACGGGTGTCTCCAATGAAGGGTGTAAACAGATTTGGGGTGAGAGGAAAGTTGGCACCCCGATTCATCGGTCCATTCCAGATTACCGAAAGATGTGGATCGGTAGCATACCGGCTGAAATTACCAGAAGCACTTTCCGGTGTGCACGACGTCTTTCACATTTCCCAGCTGAGGAAGTGTCTCAAGCTATCAACTACCGTTCAGCTGGAAGACATTGAAGAACTGCAACCGGATCTCACCTATCCGGAGGAACCGGTGCAGATTATTGATGAAAAGGCCCGAACCACACGCAACCGTACGTTGTGGTTCTACAAGGTTCTGTGGAGTAATCACTCCATGGACGAAGCGACATGGGAGAGCGAAGAATTCCTTCACACTAACTACCCCGACTTTCTCACGTCGCATATCCAGTAATTTTCCACCGTCCTCTCTCTCATTTTCACCTTATAATCTCGGGACGAGATTCTTTTAAGGGGGGAGGAATGTAAGGGCCTCAGTTTTTTACACCCATTTGTAGTGTTCATCCCCACACCACACACCTCATTTGAGGAAGAGAGATGAACACAAATGAAGAGCAAGTAACAATTATCAACATGCTCATTAGGGAACAAACTTACACATTGCAAAAGTGGTATTTCCCACATGTGATATAGTTGGGCTGGACATAGGAAAAACTCCTACACTTTGCTAAGGATGTCCATGCCAAGTTTCACCCAAATTCAAAACCTTTTTGAGGTCATCTTGGGTATAGTTAGGAAGGGGGCAGTTTGAGAACATATTCAAATTCAAACTGTTTTTATACCATGAATTTGAAAGTGGAAGGCATATTCTTACTCAGCACATTTTTGTGAGCTCACACACCAATTTTCACTCCATTTGGAGTTGATCTTGACATGAGCTAAGGGGGAGAAATTCAAACTTTATTTGAATTTCAAACTGAACTTGTGCTGAAATTCATTCAAACCAAACCTCATTTGAACTTTGATCAATTCAAATGGCTCATGGGGGAATAATTTGAATTGCCAAGGGTAGTATGGGGTTCACTGTTTACAACAGTGATTAGAAGTAAATTTCAGAGGTTAAAAGGAAGGGTGGGACCCACATGTCAGCCTCTACTTCAACACAAACCGACTGAGACTTTTCACTCGGGTCGCCGAGCCGCAGCGGTGATCGCCACCGAGGCCAGCCACCGCGCCACCAGCTGCTTGCCCACGCGCGGGCATGAGGCGGTGCAGAGCCTTCTTAAGGCGCCTGCCCCCCTTCTCGGCCGAGGTACCGACGTGTTTTCCCGCAAGAACCCAGCACTGCCCGAAAGTTTCCGCAGTTCGGACTTGATCGGAGGACGCCGATCGCAGCTCCCTCCTTCCACTCCAGAGTCCCAGCAAGGTACTAGAGACCTTCCTCCATCCTCCCCATTGCTATAATTCGGTTGAAACCGATTGATATCGGCTGTGCCGAAAGATCAAACTCGGAACTTGGAACCGCCGCACCTCGGGCTCTCGTGGACAGCCCAACCTGGGCGTTGTCACGCCCAGGCCAAGGCACCCTTGGACGCACGGGTGACCGGTGCTGCTCATCCCCGAGCCACAGCTCGAGTGGTTGCTCACCGGCGGCGAATTTCCACTTTTCCCCTTTCTGTGTGCAGAACGACCTTCGGGTACGATTCTGTTTAATTCGTGCTCTAGAAAGGATTAGAGGGCCTCAGGCCACTCCCACACGAGCTAGACACGGTAACGCACAAGTTGCCTTCACAACTCTGGGCCGGAGAACCTCTGTGCCCGGCGTAATTTAAGGTCTACTAATGGCGGAACGAACGGGGGGTATCGGGCGCACGGTGAGGACCTATTTCGGGCCTTCCCCGAGCTGCCTCGAGCTCATGTCGACCTTCTCTGAGGTCCACTGATGCTCCCCGACCGATTTCCCAAGTAGCTGAGGTACCAGGGGAGTCAGCCGACATGGCCGAAGTCATTCCGATATGGCGGCTCGTCGCCGACCATGCTCCGGCCGTTGTCATGAGCAGCTGACCCTCGGATCCTGTTCCCCAAGCAAAAGTAGGCAGGGGCGGCCAGAATCAAGAAGTTTGGAGCTGTACAGCAGCCGGCGGCGAGCTCTCCGGCGAGGTCCCTCGGCGGCGGGGCGCGGGTGTCGCGAGGTTGAAGAAGGGGGTGGACCCCAGCTGTCAGCGGCCGATATTTTGAATCGGGATCCGGCTGCGGCCGAGATCGGGTGTGCTGGCGCGCAAAATCCTTGTGGGCCGCTGTGTGCCATCGCCTAGGCGTGCGACGCGTGTCCCCTGGGCCCACGCGCGAGTTTAAACTTTTCCCCGATTTTCAGATTTCCTTCAAACTTCAAATCCTTCTTTGGCTAGAAAGCTCCAAATTGAGTGAACCAAATTTTGCTGGATTCAGCTCTCTGAGTACTTTCCAGAAAATCAAGTTTCACTTCATGAAATTCCTTAATTCTCCAGGATTAATTCCTTAAAAGTTAAACTGTTAGGAATTTTAACTGGAGAATCCTTTTGAGGAAAATCCTGAAATTTTGCTGAGACGTTCACCAAAATATCCTTGAACTACCATAAAAATTTCAGATCCATTTGAGCTCATTTAGTCCACCTAATGGTGTGATTAGCAAAACTGTTCCAGAGAAAATAGAAAATGTTCAGAAACATTTTCAGAATTTTCTCTGAAATTGTTTAGCTCATATCTTTAGTTAGAGACTTCCAAATTAAGTGAGACCAACTCCATTAGAACCCTCTGAAAATCTAGTTTTCAGAAAGTCATAGTTTATCTCATGAAAATTCCTAGAACACCCTAAGAGTTCCAATTAAGGTCAAGGACATAATTATTTGTGGAGGGCTCAAATGAGCTTTGCTGCAACTAAAACTTGACCAAGTCTTTGATTAGGTTGTAACCAAGCCACAGTAAAAGTTTCACAGTCATTAGGTCTATCTAGCAAAGGTTATAGACTTCACAACTTCAAACTTAATACAAATGCATTAAATTAATACATGTATTGTTTCTATCATGTAGTCGCTAAGGTCGAGGAGGAACCCGAAGTCCTAGACTTCGTTACTCCGGAGTAACAGCTAGCCTACAACCAAGAGCAGCAAGGCAAGCTCCGGTTTACATTAACCTTTTTACAAATTTTTATTGTTTGGAGCACATACCTGTTTCCTTTATTCTGTGCATTAGAGTCTTGTATGGAAATCCAACTGCATAGCCAAGAAAACCACGGGTTGGGTTTAGGATTGCAAACCTCGTTAGCCACTGCATTGCTAGGATAGAGTAGGATTCGGTACAAGTCGAGTAGTTGGAACTACTCGCGAGAATAGGCTAGAGGCACATTGCTCGGGTAGAGATAGCACATGATACACATGGCAAGAAAATGAGACCGAGCGGAGAGTAAGGGCAGCAGGACTTTGGGGCCTGTGTGCTGTAGCTCCGCTTGTGTCGATTGAGGACCGAGCCGTGTGCGGGCCTGTTGAACAAGCTAGAACAGTACCAAAGACCTACCGGCTATATGGGAACCGGGAAACTGATGTAACTCGGGTAGCTGGGTATTGAGGCATTGCCCGTCGTTCAGAGGGTAGGTTGAGAGCTCGAGGTGTAAATCGGCTGGCGGCACGGAGATGCGCGTGCAGAGACCTCTTGCTCGGGACGATGGGACCGGTTCAATATTTGGCTAACGGGTGAAAGGTAGTCGCGTACGGCGTCCGTGATGGTTGTTGGAGGCAACATCGAGTACGGGCGTACGTGACGGGTTGTTCGGGTAACCCTGCAGGTGTAAATCGATTATAATCGCCGTCCCTCGCGGTCAGTGAGTACCACTTGTTCACTGTACCGTGACGTAGAAAGAACAGGCTAGTTACATGTTAAAATGTTGCTGATTGAAAGCTGGACATTGATTGTTAATGATATGCTGTAGCTTTGTGCTAACTAAAGTTCTTTTCAACTTTGGGCAAAGTACATGAGAGAAATGCGTTTCTTGTTTGATTGCGGCTCTCTCATGTGCCTTAGCGTAAGGTTCTCCACAACCTGCTGCTAAAACTTGAAAGTAAGGTTCTACTAATTAGGCGAGTCCTTGCAAATGATTTTTGCCTCATGCAACCCATTACCCTCATGTAGAAGTTCCATGTTTAGGTGAGACGGGTCAGACTTGCTGAGCCTTCGTGCTCACTGCTTGTGTTTGAAGCTTTTGCAGGGTTCTATGAGGAAGGGACTCCCGAAGAGGAGACGGAACCCCAGGAGGGGAACCCCGTCGAGTGGGAGTCGTGCACGCCGCAGAGTTAGTGTGCGTGTGTGCTAGCAAGGACACGTTCGAGGGCTGAACGTGCACTTGATGCTTAGTCTACGCCCGCGAGTGTAGACTGAACTTATTTTGATGTAAACATGTTCATAAACCTGTTTATGTAATAAAACTTCCGCTTCCGCTTTGCACCTTTGACGTGTGTTATACGGTGCTGTGCAACGCAGCACCCCTCAGCGTGATCCTGGCTCGACAGGACCATTGGGGTCGTGTCAAAAACTAGCTCCGCAATTCATCGGACCGTTTGCTGTCACTGAGATATGCGGATCCATGGCCTATCGTCTGGAGTTATCGACATCACTTTCGGGTATTCACAATGTTTTCCACGTCTCTCAGCTGCGGAAATGTGTTAAGTACCCAACCGCAGTTCATATGGAGAACATTGAGGATCTTCAACCGGATCTCACTTATTCTGAGTATCCGATACAGATTATCGTCGAGAAGACCCGCGCCACAAGAAATCGGACATTGCGATTTTACAAAGTCTTGTGGAGCAACCACACCGCTGATAAAGCCACGTGGGAAAGCGAGGATTTTCTACGTCTAAATTTTCCATACTTGTTTGTACCATATGTCCAGTAGTTTATCTTCCTTCCTCTTTCTTTTTATAATCTAGGGACGAATTTCTTTTAAGGGGGGGAGGAATGTAACGGTCCTAACTTTTGTAAAGTTTTATTTCACATTGTGAAACAAAGTGAGGCAAAGAAAGACTATAATTGTGTCACATGAAATGATGAACACACAAATAGACATGTGAGGGAGTTAAAAAATTTCTCTATCCCATCCTCAACACATGTTAACCTAGGGGAAAGAATTACACTCCCAAAACTCTAACTCATGTGCACCTTCTCTATGAGGAGAGTGGAGGAAATTTAAACACCATTTTGAATCTTTTGAAAGGATTCCTATTCAGATTGTCCAAAGGCCTATATGTGAGATCATAGATGAATTTCTAATGTATTCAAGATCCTAAGTTTCAAATTTGGAGAATTTTAGATTTCATATACTATTTATTCCGAGGATTAAATGAGGGCACGTTCAAATTCAAACTTGAATGTGAATTTTGAACCAAACAAACTCAATTTCAAAATCTGATTTCAGATTTGAGTTCCTCATAATTCTTTTGACCTATCCTCCAAGTTTGATCAAATTCAGAGCTCGTTTGCTATTTTAAATCGAAATGGGGGATAAGAGGTAGAATTGTGGCTGTGGACCCCGCCGGTCAGTCTCACAAAAGTGCAGAACCGACTCTGTTCACGGGAGCACGCCACCTCCTGCTCACCAGCATCAACCGACGTCCCACCGAGGCCAGCTCCTGCTTGCTTGCCGGTCTGATCCACTTACCACGAGTGCCACAACCCTCTTTTGCCTCTCCCAGCTCGAGCTCATCCTCGGTGATCTGCTCCCGTGCGTTTTGCTCCCGAGAACAACACAGCAGCCGCTCTGTTCTTCTCCCCATCACACAGACACCACCGGAGCTCGTTTGCTCGAGCTTCCCACAGCAAATAGCGGCGCACCAGCGTGCTTTAGCCGGCCAGACCTTTTCCTCTCATGTCCCGAGCTTGTTTGCACTGGAAAACAGCAAGTTGCTGCAGCTCCCGTGTGGAACACCGAAAAACCAAACTGGTCACTGTGGCCAGCCCAAACCAGGAGTGATCACGCCCAAGCAAGCCACCCCATCGGTGCACCTACAACCCTAGTTTCTGACCTCCGAAGCTCAGCCCTAGCCATTGATCACAAAGGGAGAATTTCAAGATTTTCTCCCAGGCGGCAGAAACTGACCTTGAGGTAAGGAATTGCAAAATTCGTCCTCAAATCGTGTTTGTTGTGTTTCAAACTTCACGCACAGGATGTTACCGTTTTAAATTTTTCTTTACTTCACCTCATGTGGATTAGACTTGATATTGTGCATTATGTCTAGGATGTTTGAAACCCACTTACATGACTATTACATACCTGGGTAGAAGGTTTAGTGTAGGCTTTGCCTCGTCGTAGATGCTAGGCTAATGTTGTAGCTAGCTCGGTAGAAGTCGAGTAGTAAAGAGCTACTCGCGACAAAGTTCGAGTAATGGAGGTACTCACAAGAGGTTAATGATAAGAGCACCCTAATGAAAATGAGATGGGGACGGTGATGTTTATGTAGGATGGAAAGCTCAAGGTTGATCTCGACCTGCGATGGTGTGACAATGCTTGAGACCACATTTGGCCTGGACCGGGATGGTAAGGCAAATGTGGAGGTGTGTTGTAGCCCCGTCCATGTCGGTTAAGGACCGTATGTATGCGGCCCTGCTGGACAAGATTGAGCTATACCGGATATATAGTGGGGTATGGGATCCATGAAACCGATGTAACTCGATGGACCGTGATATAGAAACTCATCCTTCACGTGGGAATGGCGTTGAGAAGGCGGGAGGTGTAAATCCTTTAGCGGGCAACTTTGACGTGTCCGCGTAGAGGACTATCCTGCTCGGCGCGAAACATTTTTCTATGTCGGGGTGTCGTGTGAAAGGTTGCTGCATACAACGTAAGAAAGAGCTCTTGAGAGTGTCTTTCGAGGCGGGTGTATGTGTCGTGTATTCCGGGTTGTTATTGATTCGAATTGTCGTCGCTCGCGGAAGAGGATTGAGCATACTTGCCCACTGCGCCGTGACGTAGTAAGAAGAGGAACTAAGTCCCTTAACATGCTGTTTATGGATTAATCATTGTATCGGAACCTTGACTGAAGTAGATATAGAGCCAACTAAATTTCTATTCCACCTTAGGCTAGCAACATCGGGATAAGCGTTTCTTGTTTGATTGTGGACTTCCGGTGTTGTGAGGCGTGAGGACCACTAAAATGAAGGCTATAAGAATTTGAATATAAGGATCATGTTTAGTCAAGCTTCATTTTCGCAGATACCTGTTCCTATTGTCTTACTACCCTTGCATGTAGAGTTACATGTTTAGGATTGACTGTTAAGTCTTGCTGATCCTTAGTGCTCACGGTTGCTTCTGAGTTGTTTTGCAGGTAGCAGGATGCCTGCTATGAAGAGGGTTGTTCGGTGAGACGACGAACCTCACGGTTTGTTATACTCATTGGAAACCTAGCCGCTGCTTTTCTTTGGTGAAGCTAGTAGGAAGCGTTCACGGGCTGAACGACTTCTCTTCGGCGTAGTTAGGGTCGAGAGTGAGTAGTTGTCCAGTTTTTAATTCCGCTGCCTGTGTACATTATATTGTAAAAGATCTTATGTTGAGTAACAAAATGGTTTCGTATGTTCTTGAGCCTCTTTTTGTTCATGCTGTTGGGTGCCACATCGCACAGCACCGCCTAGTGCGATCACCGGGCCTCACATTCATCCGCTCCCTCGAGCCCAGGTCGCGTAGAGCACCAAGCCCCCTCCGATCAAAGAACCTCGCGGGCTGCTTCGGAGCAGGCCGGGAGAAGTGTCGCAGCTCACACACTCTGAAAAAGATGGAGAAAGTTTTCCCTCCAAGGTTCTTCAACCCAATGCAACACCTCCTAATCCATCTTCCATATGAAGCTAAAGTGGGTGACACTGTTCAATATAGGTGGATGTACCACATTGAAAGAGCACTCAGGTGTCTTAAACCAATGGTTCGTAATAGAGAAAGGGTCGAAGGATGCATCGCTGAAGCATTTACATTTCAAGAGATAGGCTACTTCTCAAGTGTTCATTTTGCAGAGGAACACAATGTTTATCCTCCTACGTTGCATTACAATGTCGATGAAGCACCCCCTCTTAGCTACCTCTCCATTTTTCAAACAAGAGGCACCACCGTTGGTAGTAGCATGAGCTATGACACCACAACAAAAGAAAAGATGGCTACTTTGCTCTATATGTACGATAAAATGGACGGGATTGACAAATATTTTTGGTAAGTGTTTGTTCACCATCTATACTAGTTGGTACTAGTTTGCCATACATGTATTCTTATTGCTATTTTTTATTTTATATACAGTGAGTTTAATCGCCAAAAATGGAAATCTAAGAATCAACCTACGTGGAAGGAAGTAGAAACGATGCGACATTATGGGCTAAATGGAGGGTCTAACTTTCAATCTTGTATTAGAGATCATGTAACGTTTTCTTTTCTTTATTCTCATATGGCTTACGTGTATTGCACGATATAGTCTTCTAACATCTATATTTTAGACGGTGTAAAAAAGATTTCGGACTTGCATCAGATGTCCTACGGATCCATTAACGTTAGAAGCTACGGTCGATACAACATCAATGGTTTCCGATTCCGCTCAACTGAATTTGAATCTCTACATCCTCCCGCGACAACTTGTAATACCGGTGTTGTTACTACGGCTGTTGACGCCGAAGGACAGGAAACTAATTATTATGGGATCATTAAAAAATCCTTGAATTCAGTTTTGTCTGGAATAAGGAGCTTAAAGTAGTCTTCTTTGACTGCGAATGATCTGACAACAATAATGGAACTCTACATAACCAATTTGGCATGATAGAAGTCAAACACAACGAAAGGCTACGAGGCCACGACACCTTTGTTCTTGCATATCAAGTCCAGTAGGTGTATTATTTACATTATCCATGAAAAAATCTACATGCTTGGTGGGTTGTACAAAGGTGAATCTTCGTGAGCAGTTACATACACCAGATGATGTTGGGTGCCGAGATAGTTTGTTGTTGTTGAATGCTGAGATTGATGAGGTTTACCGAGAACAAGAGTTGCCGGACTCTTTTATCATTGAACCTGGTCTAGGCCTCGATGAGTTAGTTGTAGATGTTCAAGATTTACAGACTCGTGAAATGCGAAAACGAAAACAAAAAAAAAATCACGACAGAAGATCGGTGGTCCGGATTAAGGAGTACAGTTCATGGTCATGATACTGATGAATTTTGAAATGGATTTCAAGTAGCATTTCTTTTATATCTTCTTTCGTCTTATATATTTTCCTTTATATTCATTACCAACCTTTTCTTTTCAATATGATGTCGTCGAGCAGTGGTAGAGGAAAGGGAAAGGGGAGGAGTGTACCTAGAGGTTTGCTACGCAGGGCAGCTGACGTCTTTCAGGGCAGTATGTCTAGCGGGCTTTCTGCTAGACCGGTTGCTTTGATGAGTCAGCTACCAGAGCTGAGAGGCGTAGCAGCCGCCTTACATCGATCAGACAAGGTAAATATCATTTCGTGAATCTTATAATGTCAATAATTACTTCATTTATCTATATTACTATTCTTTTAAATTATTAGGAAGACTCTAGGTCCGAGGACTCAGAGACGAGAGGTCCTCTGTAGCCAGCACAGGCTGACCACCCTTTAATTACTTCATTCATCTACATTACTATTCTTTTAAATTCAAGCGACGAGAGAGTCCATGAAGCTGCATCCGAAAGAGGGTGAGCTAGGGGCATTCAGGAACATGGCTCCCCAGGTACTTGACGGCAGAGCAGTACGCAGAGGTAAATTATAAAATATTTTTTTAAAATGTGGAAGAAGCACAATAGGTGAAATGTCTATAACATAATAATAAATGTATGCAGGTCGGTCTGGCCTGGTTACACGGTCGCCCGGAGGACTAGCGTGCCCTGTGTGCTTTGTGGGCGAGTCAGGGGTTCCAGGAAGTTTCTAGAACCATGCGATAGAGTAGAGGGATGGATGGGAAGCACACGTTTGGTGCAGACGACTACTTACGTCTGGCTAAACGCATGGTAAGTGCAAGAGCGGTCACGAGACGACTCCGATTCAGGTCTGGAAGTGGCGTCACAGTGGAAGTGACCCATCACAGCCTGACCAGCTGTGTTCTCAAGCGCGTCAGAAGCGCTGGTGAGTAATTTTGTATTTGTATTGAATTTCTTAAATAGCTTTGATAATATTATCTTTTTGTATTTGCAGGCAAGGTGTGGGCAGGAGTCGGAGCGACTTCACAGTGAAGGATTCGATTGGCACAGCGCGCCAATCATCCCAGAAGTCGCGTATGCAACCGGAGGCGGGAAACCTCACGGACGGTGAGAGCTCTAATTTTTTTAATGTCAATGAATTTGAGATATGAAAACATAATAATCTTTCTTCTTTTGTAGCTTCGCCATCTTCGATGGATTTGTCGACTTGAGGGAGGCACGGCCTTCCTCGAGTTGCTCTTCATCGCGACAGACAGGAGCGAGGCAGGCTAGCTCCCTGGAGCTCCAGAGTGTCCGGGAGGAGCTCCGCAGGACATAGGAGAGCTCTGGCTAGAAAAGGGGCGTCAAGCAGTGGATAAGAGGGCTCAGGACAAGTATCAAGCCTCGTTCATGCTACGGATGCAAGCAGCAATGCAGGTATGTACTGGTCATTTTATTTAATATTTCTAACATATCAATGATGGTTATGCAATAATGTTTTGTGTTCACAGGCTATGGCGGCAGGTCAGCCGGCCGTCTTCCCACAGTGGCAGCCCCCACAAGAGCCACAGGCCCCGTTTACCGGAGCAGAGGTAAAATTTACTCAAACTTCCACAACATAGCCATATTTGATAAATTTAACCAATTTTTTAGAATATCACCAAACTTAGTCAAATATAGAAAACCTAGTTTAACTTGATCAGTTATAGGTTATAGTAAGCTAACTTAGGCAAACATGCATTTTTAAACTCATAACTTATCTAACTGTACTTATACATAACAGTGCTCCGCGACCGAGGCTCACACGAAATCATCGCATCTACCGAGAGGACGAAGGCTCAAGGACGACTTCCTGAGTTCTGGCGGTAGCGGACGTGGTAGTGCGTAGTGTGGTGTGTGTGTCTAGTATTCATGAATTCATATTATGTTTATAATGTTTCTAGTGACTGTGTGAGCTGACCATCGAGCTGGCCTCGAAGCCAGCACAGAATTTTCTCATTTTAAAAAAATTACCAACCTTATTTATGACGGTTTATTGTTCACTGCCGTCGTAAATAAGCCAGAATTATTTATGACGGCCTGCCCCGTCATCAATAGTACCATGCTTATTCACAACGGCCCCATCGTGAATAAAGTGGAGTATTCGCGACGGCCCCATCGTGAATAAATCCCCCACGCCACGTGGCCGCGGGGGAGCTTATTCGCGACGGGATCATTTAGTTGTCGTGAATAAGCTTATTCACAATGGGAGCCATCATTAATAGTCCTATTTACGACTAATTATCGGTGACGGCCAAAAAACCGTCGTGAATAAGCCTTCCCCATTGTGAATAACTTATTCACGAGGGTTCACCCTTTATTAACGACGGTTTCCAGCTATCGTTAATTGTTTATATACCTGTAGTGTTAGACACAAATAATATTGCTTATGTGACACCTTATTCAGTAAAATCAAGCACACCATTAGTGTCATTAATATTGCTTATCAAACACACCCTTGCCACACCAGATAAATTAAATATCCATGGAGCATTAGTTAATTTAAATAACCCCTAGTGCAAGTGAAGGTCGAAAGTTGAACACAAGATTCATAAAGCTAACGTACAGTAATGGAACTTGGAGGCGAGGACGATGACGTGCGCGCGCTTGGAGGCGAGGGGGAGGACGGCGACGTGGGCTCGGCAGCAAGGGAGAGGACGGCGGAGGTGACGGCCAGGATGGTGGTGGCGACGGCCAAGATGGTGGCGGCGGCAAGGGGAAAATGTATTTTTTGGCAGTCTGACGGCGTCGATGTGAAATCTCCCGACTTAGGTTTTTGCGGTGACCGAGCGGTGCTTTATATAGTCGTCCATTATGAAAGGCGGGTTTTAAGGTGGTCCCTTAAAAAACCACCTGTGATAATTGCCTCTTCATAGGTCTGATCTTCAGTTTCTTCTTCCTTTGCTTTATTTTTTATTTAGATTCTAATATAAATACTCAAACATGTATAGATTCTACAAATTAAGTCCAAACTCGATGATACTTTTTTCTATATTCTTCAAAAATTAATATATACCAGATGGAACAAAAAGTTTAAAACTTATATAGGTAACATTGTTATGTTTCGATAAATATAGAATATATTTATATGCACAAATTATTCAGATTTTAATATCTCCTAAAAAAATTGATCTTCCACTGAAAGTTGGTTTGTATGAACATATTCTTATTTATACATGTATGAATTTTGTTAATTTTCTAAAGTAATCCAACATGTCAAATTCAAATTATCCATCATTCTAATGAAATGCTCATATAGATATGAGATATCCTTCAAATTTTGAACACACATTGATTCAAACAATTTTGTAAAAATCTTAAAAAATCATAAAGATTGGTATGATGACTAAAAAGTGCTATAGAAAAATTCGCTCACAAAATTATTGTATTATGCAAGATACAAAAATGACAAATAACCTATTTATTTGTTTCTTATGTTCTGACAAATTTTAAAGGTTTTTCTAAGTCAAATTTAATGGGCACCTGTAATACTAAATCATATTACAAGAACTTGGAATTTAGTGTTTTACAAGCCCCCTCATTTTGATCAAGAATATTAATTAATCCTAAATTTAGTAAACTTTTTTTAGAGGTGGTTCTATATTAAAAAATCGCTTGTGATAATTGTCTCTTCATAGGTCTGCTATTCAGTTTCTTCTTCCTTTGCTTCATTTTTTATTTAGATTCCAATGTAAATACTCAAACATATATAGATTCTGAAAATTAAGTCCAAACTCGATTATTCTTTTTTCTATATTCTTCAAAAATTAATATATACCAGATGGGACAAAAAGTTTAAAATTTATATAGTTAACTTGTTATGTTTTGATAAATATAGATTTAACTTATAACAACATATTATTCAGATTTTCATATCTCCTAAAAAATAAATAGATCTTCCACTGAAAGTTGGTTTGTATGAACATATTGTCTTGTACATATATGAAATTTGTTAATTTTTTTAAAGCATTCAAACATGTCAAATTCAAATTACCCATCATTCTAATGAAATGCTTATATACATATGAGGCTGCCGGTACCCTCCATATGGGGTACCCCCGCGCACAGGGGAAACTGCCTAAGGACCTCGCGCTTCTCTGCAGGGAGAGCTCCGAAGGCGACACATGTCCCGCGGTGCCGGACCTCCCTCTCCTCAGAGGAAGCTCCGGGCCCGCCACGTGGCCAACAGAGCCAGACCTCCCCCTTCTGCGAGGAGAGCTCCGGAGGCTCCACGTGTCCAGCGGAGCCGGACCTCCCTCTCCTCGGAGGAGAGCTCCGGTCCCGCCACGTGGTCAGCAGAGCCGGACCTCCTCCCTCCTTGGGGAGAGCTCCGAAGGATCCACGTGTCCAGCAGGGCCGGACCTCCCTCTCCTTAGAGGAGAGCTCCGGGCCCGCCACGTGGCTAGCAGCGCCGGACCTCCCCCCTCCGCGGGGAGAGCTCCGAAGGCTCCACGTGTCCAGCGGGGCCGGACCTCCCTCTCCTTAGAGGAGAGCTCCGGGCCCGCCACGTGGACACCAGAGCCGTGCTACCTTCCCCCGTGCGGTAGGCAGCAAGAGTAAAGACGCGCCATACCTTGTCCGTACAAGGTATTCAAGACCCGCGCCTTCCCAAGACGCGAAGACGCGGAGCACGCCCCTGTCAGACGCGTTGTGCCCAGTCACATCGCAGTGAGGACTGGCACGCTGCGTCAGAGGTTGTACACCAATAAACACAGAGACAAGACATCCCCTGCCGCCCTTGCCATCATCAACCACTATGACTAGCTTGCGGAATAGGCAGGGCGGCAGAACGAAGACTCAGAAGCCTTCGCCAGAGACAACTACCGGCGTAACTGCAATATACGGTAGATGGCAGGCAATCTCCCCGGGACCACCTGTCGGGTCCTGGGCCCACCTTGTAAGCCGCCCGAGCCTTGTATCATAAAAGGCTCGGGTAGGCAACATTAGGAAGGGTGTAAGGGACAAGAAGATGCTCGAGAAGCTCGTGACCAAAGATATGTGCGACGTCTCAGAGCTCTTCAGCCTGGCGGACAAGTGCGCCAGGGCAGCAGAAGGGCATAACTAGCACTCACAGCCAGTCTCCGAAGCCGGAGAACAGCCTAGACCAAATGATGCCCCCCATGGGAGCGGCAGAAAGGTCAAGAAAGCCGGCGGCAAGATCATGCTGCCGACCAAAGCTCTAGTTGCAGCAGCTGCAGCACCCACTGGAGCTCGGGGGCCACGCCCCGACAAGAGGCTGCGACAATCACCAGCCCCATACGGTGACCAAGGCGAGCCGTGCCCCGTGCACAACACCAGCAGCCATACTGCTACTGAGTGCCGGGAGATCCAGAAGCTCGCGGAGCGCTTCCGCAAAGGGAAGCAGCCGCGTGCTGACGCCCCTCCCTTCCGTCAAAGGGAGGGCAAGCAGAAGTTCGATGCCCAAGACAACGTCGACCACCAGACGGAGTTCAAGGAGCCTCAACGCGCCGTAAAGGCGGTGCACAACCGTGAGGACTCCAGCTCCAGCGATGACGAACGTCGGAAGGCGCTCTACGTCATCTACAGCGGGTCCTCTGACCCCTCGTCCCGAAGCGCAGTCAAGACTCTGCGCAGAGCAGCAGCGTCGGTGGCTCCTCTCCCATGTGCCGCGCCGCACCTCAAGTGGATGGGAACCCCCATCAGCTTCAACGCCACCGACTGCCCCAGGAACATGGCTGGGGCCGGCCAGCTACCGCTCTTGGTAGCGCCCACCATTGCCAACGTGAAGATGTACCACGTCCTGGTAGATGGCAGGTGTCGGTACCCTCGATATGGGGTACCCCCGCGCACAGGGGAAAATGCCTAAGGATCTCACCCTTCTCCGCAGGGAGAGCTCCGAAGGCGCCACGTGTCCAGCGGTGCCGGACCTTCCTCTCCTCAGAGGAGAGCTCCGGGCCCGCCATGTGGCCGACAGAAGTTGGACCTCCCCCCTTCCGCGGGGAGAGGTCCGAAGGCTCCACGTGTCCCACGGGGCCGGACCTCCCTCTCCTCAGAGGAGAGCTCCGGGCCCGCCACGTGGCCAGCAGGATGGCGCTGCCTGCCCCAGCGCGGTAGGCAGCAGGCGTAAAGACGCACAATACCTTGCCCGTACAAGGTATTCAAGGCCCGCGCCTTCCCAAGACGCGAAGACGTGGAGCACGCCTCTGTCAGGTGCCGTTGCGCCCAGTCGCATCGCAGACTGGCGCGCCGTGTCAGAACCTGCCAGCCAATAAACACAGCGACAAGACATCCCCTGCCGCCCCCGCCATCATCAACCACTACGACTAGCTTGTGGCATGGGCAGGACAGCAGAACGAAGACTCGGAAGCCTTCGTTAGAGACAACTACCGACATAACTGCAGATACGATAGTCGGCAGGCAATCTCCCCGGGACCACCTGTTGGGTCCCGGGCCCCCCTTGTATGCCGCACAAGCCTTGGACTATAAAAGGCTCGGGTAGGCAACGTTAGCAAGGGTTTGCACTCCAGCAACTCGCACCCTAGACATAACTCACCCTCAAGCTCAGGACTCCGGTTCTGAGCAACAAGCAATACAGCGAGCACCTCTGCTCACCGTGGACGTAGGGTTTTACGCTCCGGCGGCCCGAACCACGTAAAACTCGCCGTGTTAAGATTCTCCTTCACTCGTCCCTTACGCTGAAGCTCTCCGCAAGTGACTAGCCCCTCCGAAAAAGAACCTCCGCGGGATGCCCAGAGCAGGTCCGGGGGAAGTGTCGACCACACACTTCGACATTTGGCACGCCAGGTAGGGGGCTTTTCCCTTGCGCGACGAGTTTCTGCCGACGAAGATGACGAAGCTTCCTTCAGCGGCAAGCTCTCCTCCCTCGCGTTCACGATGGACCGTGACTAGCGGCGAATACGTGTCGACACACTCAGGACGGAGTGTGTCCACGCAAGCTGGAAGCCAGCAGCCGACTCCGGCAATGCAGGCTCCAGCTAGCGTGAGATCTTCTGCAGCGCTGAGCGTTCCCCACGGGGGCGCGCTAGCTGCAGCAAGAGCGCTATTGCGCAATCCACCTGCTGGGACGCGCCTCAGTCAGCAACCCAGCAGTGGATTCGCGAGGTAGACCGTCTCGTCGTCGCCGCCGCATACCCTCGACTTCGGCGGGGACGACGCTCCGGCCAACCGGCTGTGTCGCTGACGCGCACGCCAACGGTTGACGGGCAGACGGCAGATTCCAGCTCCACCAGGCTCCCATCGACGGACCTGAGGACGGAGCTGGAATGATGCCACTTGGGCCAAGATGCCCGAGTGTTCCTCGAGCGACGTCGAGAAAGGCGTCGCAACCAAGAGGCCGGCGACAGCATGACATCAGCCTCGACCCTGCCTGAGGCGCAGACCTTCGCTACGCGATCTCTGGCCCAGGCATACGCCACGCAGCATATGCCACAGCCATATGCCTGCAAACGGCACCCCCGGTCTATGGTGCAGCCTTGCCCATACCGGGATACACAGTGCCAGCAGCGAACCAAGCGTTCGCAGCACCAACGCCTGCAGCAACAGGAGCAGGATGTGCGGCCCTAGCGCCCCACCTTCGCTTCGCGAGGTGGCCGCGCAAGTTTTGGCCGCACCTGCCCGAGAAGTACGACGGCAGCGTCAACCCGGCGGAGTTCCTCCAGATCTACTCCACCGCCGTCCTTGCTGCAGGAGGGGACGAGGCCATCATGGCCAACTACTTCCTGGTCGCCTTGACCGGCCCAGCCCGGTCTTGGCTCATGAACCTCCCCCAGGGTTCCATAACTTCCTGGGGAGAGCTCTGCCGGCAGTTCACCGCGAACTTCGGCAGCTCCTACACCCGGCCTGGCATGGAGCTCGACCTCCACGCCATCCAGCAACAACCTGGGGAGTCACTGCGCTCTTTCATTCAGCGGTTCTCCCAGGTACGGAACACCATCCCACACATTCAAAGTGCTTACATGGTGGTGACGTTCCGGCAGGGTGTCCGGGACGAGAAGATGCTTGAGAAGCTCGCGACCAGAGAGGTCCGCGACGTCTCAGAGCTCTTCAGTCTGGCGGACAAGTGCGCCAGAGCAGCAGAAGGGCGGAACTGGCACTCCCTGCCAGCCTCCAAGTCAGGAGGACAACCCGGATCTGGCGCTGCTTCCTATGGAAGCAGCAAGAAAACCAAGAACCGGGGCGGTGGCAAGATGAAGTCACCAGCCACGGCTCCCGTTGCCGCAGCAGCGGCACCCAGTGGGGCTCGGGGGCCGCGCCCCGACAAAAGGCAGCAACAGTCACCAGCCCCAAATGGTGACCAAGGTGAGCTATGCACCGTGCATGGCACCAGCAATCATACTGCTGCCGAGTGCTGGGACATCCAGAGGCTTGCAGAGCGCTTCCGCAAAGTGAGGCAGCTAAGAGCTGATGCTCCGCCCCTCCCTCAGAGGGAGGGCAAGCAGAAGGTCGACGCCTCAGTCAGCATCGACCACCAGGTGGGGTTTCAGGAGCCTCAACGCGTCATAAAGACGGTGCACAACGGTGAGGACTCCAGCTCCGGTGATGACAAGCCGGAGCAGTAGCCAACTACGGCCGCCCCGGAAAGTTCGTGGAGACTGCACTGCTGCGATATCAACCTTGGAGAAGTTCCCAGTAGTTGCAGCAGCCCAAGCACCAGCCCCGACGGTGCATAACCGGGCCAGCTCCACACGAGTGCACGCCTCTGTGCCTCGGCCGTACATCCTGGGGGCCGCCCAGGGTCTGTCAACCTCTTGAAGGCCTTAGCCAGAAGGGGAAAGATGCCTTGGGTCTCCCAAGAAGAGTCCGGGTCCTCCTACCCCTTGAAGGCCTTAGCCAGAAGGGGAGGGTACCCCGTGGCTCCCAGGAGAAGCCGCGCAGGACCCGGTCCAGCGCGAAGATAATGACCTCACTCGAGTGTGCGTCTCTGTGCCTCGGTCCTACCTCCTCGGGGCCGTCCAGGGTCTGTCAACCTCTTGACGGCCTTAGCCAGAAGGGGAAAGACGCCTTGGATCTCCCAAGAAGGGTCCGGGTACCCCTACCACTTGACGGCCTTAGCCAGAAGGGGAGGGTACCCCGGGGCTCCCAGGAGAAGCCGCGCAGGACCTGATCCAGCATGAAAATGACGACCTCATCGACGAGGCCCGGCTGCAGGTGACACCCCACAACGCACGGTCTCGGCTGGTGCTCTAGCACTACCGCCAAAGGACCAAGCGCGTCAGGGACCTGCAAGAAGGCGACCTGGTGCTGCGGCACACACTTTCCCGTGAAGGACCTATAAACTCTCCTCCAGCCCGAAAGGTCCCTTCCGAGTCACGAAAGTTGCCGTCCCAGGTACACATGCCTTTCAACCAAGGATGGGATCCGTTCTCAAACCCTTGGCATGGAACAACACTGTAAGTCCTACCTCCTGAGCGTTAGTAGAACAGGGTCATACCCTTCTGTAATAAATCCCATAGAGTCTAGGAACAGCGCTCGGGGCAGCTAAGTCTCAGGGGACGGTCTAGGACTACGTCCAGCTTGGCCTGGTTCCGACCCTAAGCGCATAGAGTCTTGCTTCCCTTCTTAATGAGGCGGGTCGTTGCCTCCATGTACAGCCTGACTTCCCCTATGGGCATTTACTCAGAAACCTGTTCTACTTCGCTCTCTCTCATGTGCTCATTTAAATTACGTATTAGTTTTTATGACCGCACTTTCTATGTATGATCACCGTACATTTAGCTCCCCTTTTCCCGCGCTCATCCATAGTCAGCATTTGCTGTCCTACCGAAGGCGGTTGCACTTGAGGCACCTGCCGATGGCCAGGTTGGCCTCTCGGGCCTCCCCCTGTCAGGTGTTGCGATGCCAGTTGGTCACCTCTAGGAAAGGCCAGCGCCGTGCATGGGGGGTCCAGGGTGCATATCCCGCTTAGCCGGCTTTGTACCCAAAGCGTGCGCACCCTACCCTGCGGAGGTCCAGGGGAGTACAGCCGTTTTGCCTGGTTCCGTACCCAAAGCCTGTGCACTCTGCTTCCCCAGCGAACGGTCCGGTACTAGGGGCCGGACGATCGTACCCGGACCTTGGAGGGAGCCGGAGCCTCGGTTCCTCGCGCACAGAATTGCCCAAGTCCCGTATACCGGACTAGGACCATAAGCCGAATAAGACTAAGAGACGGGAAAGGGAGGACCCCCCGAGGAGAATCACGTTTCCTCTACCTGTGTGCAGGACCTCCAGGTAATAGCTATGGGGGCTACATGAGGAGGGAAGCAAGGAGCCATCGACTACTCCAGCGCCGAACCGGAAGGTCCAGGTTTCGACCCTTCAAAAGGGACGGGGCCCGAAGGCCCCACGTGTCCAGCAGGGCCGGAGCTCCCGCCTCCTCAGGAGGAGCTCCGGACCCGCCACATGGCCGGCGGAAGCTGGACCTCCCCCTCCGGTGGGGGCTCCGAAGGATCCACGTGTCCCGCGGGGCCGGACCTCCCTCTCCTTACAGGGGAGCTCCGGGCCCGCCACGTGGCCGACGGATCCGGACCCCCCCCATCCTCTGGGGGTGAGCTCTGGAGACCTCCGGGGCCCTTATTACAGTAAGGACCCAGGGAAGGTGTCTGCGCAGAGCTTCGAGATTGGTGAAGGCCTCTGAGTACCTTGTGGAGCTAAGGGCTCGGCCAGGCAAAACCAAGAGGAAGACAAAAGCATCACAGACACAAAAGTTCAAAAGAGTCTATTTATTCATGGCTCCATGAGCTGGACTATAGACTCGATAAAAAGAAAGGAGCAAGTCCTAGGGTCCTCCTGGCTCGCGCCGAAACCTAGAGGCTACAAGGGTGGCCACATCCCCGACTTCGGCCCTGGCAGTCTCCTCCCGCTCCGCGGCAGGGCCCTCTCTCGCCGGCTCCAGTGAGAAAGAAGGGTCCCGGCTCCTGAAGCATGCCAACACATGCGTGGCAACCTCCAAGGCCAGGCCCCATCCCTCTGCCTCAAGCTCGCTGGCGACCACCGAGTCTAGCCTGTTCAGCTTGGCGCCGATTGACTCCAGCGCGGGGATCACCTTGGGCACCTTCAGTGCAGGAGCCGCTGCCTTCACCGGGCTGAAGCCAAGAGGGACCAAGGAGGACCCCGCCTGATCGATGAAGCTCGAGACCGCACGCGCCTCAGAGGACCGCAAGGCCAAGAGCTCCTGTACCTCGCGGCGGGCTGCCTGCAGGGCATCGTGGTTTCCCTCGGAGAATTCCTTCTCCTTGACCACCAAGGAGCTTTCCTGAAGGCGGAGAGTCTGGGCGAGCTGCTCCAACTCAGAAGCCCGGAAGTCGGCAGCCAACTCCCGATCCAGGATCGCTTGGTGTTCCTGGGAGACCTGCTCCTCCCTCGTGACGAGGTCTGCCTTCCGGGCCTCTAGCTCCCTAGCCCGAGGGCGCAGGTCGCCCTCACCTGCCGCCAGCCGCGCAGCGACCCTCTCCGCCTCGGCTGCCACAGAGCGCTCCTGGTCCTCAACGGCGCGCTTACGGCGCTCCAGAATCTGCCGTATCTCTTCCACGGAATAGAGGCTCTCCTCGGCCTGGGCATGCGCCTCAAGGGCCTCCCTATGGAGCCGCTGCGTCTCGGAGTCCAGGCGGTCAACAGCCCGCTTCTACCAGTCGAGGAGCTCTCCCATGATGTCAAGCGACTCCCGCCTGGAGTCGAGCTCACCCTTGACCTTTGTAGTCCGCTCCCACAAAAGGTTCGCCCAGATGAGGAGGTGATCCCTTTCAACCGCCTGCTCCTCTCGCTCACGACCAAGCGCGGCCAGGACCTGCCGGACGCTTGCTTGGGCGAGCACGAAGGCATCCGCCAGGGGCAGTGGGGCAGCAGAGGCCAGAGCGGCACCCCCGATCTCCTCCATCACATCGTCCTCAAGAAAGGACGATGCGCCGGGGGCCGGGATGAGACGCCAGTCAGGAGAAGATGGCGCCGGGACCTCGATAGCAGGACACGCCGAACCCTCACTGGCAGCTGGCCCCTCAGCCGGTGGAGAGGGACGAGTGGAAGGAGTTGGCGCTGACGAAGAATCCGGGCAGACCGGAACAGGAGGAACACGCGCTGGCTTGGGGGCCGTGGCAGCTGTCTCGGTTTTGGAGCGCAACGGTGCAGATTCCCCATCAGTCGGGGACGGCCGAGAAACGCGAGCACTCCAACGGGCCCTGAACCCCGACTTCCGAGCTGGGGTAGGACCCCCAGAGCCTGCCGTCGCCGCCGACGGCCGCTCCACAGTCGCCTGGACTGACGGAGCAGGAGACGCTCCAGAAGCTCCCCTTGATGCATCAACAGGTTCCCTGGAGACTCCGCTACTTGAGGAAGGAGGGCGCGATGTCTGGGAACCTTCAGCCTGTTGTCGCTTAAGAGGAGTCCCGTCGGGATGATGAGCCCAGGACCTCTTGGGGTCGCTACCGGACGGAGCGCCATCTCCAGAAGCAGGAGGAACAGGCACCCTGTTTCCCCGACTTGGCACGAATGCCGCCACCGGAGGAGATAGAGCGCGCTTCTTCTCTGGGGGCGGGTTGGAAGCCATGACAGGGGAGAGCTCAAGAACAGGGAAGAAAAGGGCGCAAGCATCCAAGGAAAAGCGCTGGGAAGTGCGAAGGGAAGCCGTGATGTTGGTAAGATCCCCTTTTTAAAACTTCCCAGGTGCAATTCAAAGCGATTCGAAACTCTTCAAATACACCCCATGGGCAACCGCTTCGGCTCCAAGACCGAGCGCCGATGACAGGTGGACCCAAGCCGTCCAGCTGACGCGGTGGATCAAGGAGTCAGTCTCCCAAGAAGACGAGTCGGCAAGGCACTTCGGCGGTTCCCGAAGAAAGCGCCGCAACATGCAGAAGTGGCAGCCTTGGGAACCGCCGCAGTAAAAGCAACCATCAAGTGGGCGCACGCTCCCACGACCCCACGACTGTTCGTGCTCCGGCAGCGGTCAATGCGGGGCTTAAAGAAAGTATGCGGAACAGAAGAGACGGAGGCCCCACCTCGGGCTCACTATCTCCCCCGAGATGGGCCCAAGGGCCACTGTCGGTACCCTCGATATGGGCTACCCCCGCGCACAGGGGAAAATGCCTAAGGATCTCGCCCTTCTCCGCAGGGAGAGCTCCGAAGGCGCCACGTGTCCAGCGGGGCCGGACCTCCCTCTCCTCAGAGGAGAGCTCCGGACCCGCCACATGGCTGACAGAAGCCGGACCTCCCCCCTTCCACGGGGAGAGGTCCGAAGGCTCCACGTGTCCCGCGGCGCCGGACTTCCCTCTCCTCAGAGGAGAGCTCCGGGCCGGCCACGTGGCCAGAAGGACGGCGCTGCCTGCCCCAGCGCGGTAGGCAGCAGCCGTAAAGACGCACCATACCTTGCCCGTACAAGGTATTCAAGGCCCGCGCCTTCCCAAGATGCGAAGACGCGGAGCACGCCTCTGTCAGGTGCCGTTGCGCCCAGTCGCATCGCAGACTGGCACGCCGTGTCAGAACCTACCAGCCAATAAACACAGTGACAAGACATCCCCTACCTCCCCCGCCATCATCAACCACTACGACTAGCTTGTAGCATGGGCAGGACGGCAGAACGAAGACTCGGAAGCCTTCATTAGAGACAACTACCGACATAACTGCAGATACGATAGTCGGCAGGCAATCTCCCCGGGACCACCTGTCGGGTCCCGGGCCCCCCTTGTAAGCCGCACGAGCCTTGGACTATAAAAGGCTCGGGTAGGCAATGTTAGCAAGGGTTCGCACTCCAGCAACTCGCACCATAGACATAACTCACCCTCAAGCTCAGGACTCCGGTTCTGAGCAACAAGCAATACAGCGAGCACCTCTGCTCACCGTGGACGTAGGGTTTTATGCTCTGGCGGCCCGAACCACGTAAAACTCGCCGTGTCAAGCTTCTCCCTCACTCGTCCCTTACGCTGAAGCTCTCCGCAAGCGACTAGCCCCTCCGAAAAAGAACATCCGCGGGCTGCCCAGAGCAGGTCCGAGGGAAGTGTCGACCACACACTTCAACAGCGGGGCTGGGCTGAACCTCATCAGCCGCGCAGCTTTCCAGAAGCTGCAGATCCTGATGGACAAGCTCACCCCATCGAGCCCGTCCTCAGGGGTCAGGACGGGACAGGTCGAGCCCGTCCTCTGCTGCAGTGTCAGCCTTGGAGAAGCTCCAAGCGCTTGCAGCAGCCCGAGCACCAGCTCCTGGCGGTGTAGAACTGGGCCAGCTCCACCCGAGTGCACGCCATCGTGCCTCGACCTCAGCACCCCGTGTGCAACCCCTCGATGAGGGCGACGTCCCCCTGAAGGTCGTCCAAGTCGGTGCCGATGCTGCCCAGACCACCCGGGTAGCCAGGGGCATGGATAGCAAATAGGAAGGCGCACTCATCACCTTCCTCCGGCACAACATCGACGTGTTTGCATGGCAACCGTTGCAGATGCCGGGGATCCCTGGGGAGGTGATCAAGCAACATCTGAAGATCTTCCCCAACGCCCGGCCAGTCCAACAGAAGCCCCGCAAGCAGTCCATCGAGCGGCAGAACTTCATCCGTGAAAAAATCAAGAAGCTGCTGGACGCTGGCTTCATACGGGAAGTCCACCACCCCCGGTGGTTTGCGAACCCTGTCGTCGTCCCGAAGGCCGACGGGAAGCTCCGGATGTGCATCGACTACACCAGTCTCAATAAGGCATGTCCTAAAGATCCATTCCCTCTCCCTAGAATAGATCAAATAGTAGACTCTACATCAGGCTGTGATATGCTATGCTTCCTAGATGCCTACTCAGGTTTTCATCAAATCCCTATGTCTAGAGAAGATGAAGAACACACTTCTTTCATCACAGTAGACGGCCTGTATTGTTATGTCTCTATGCCTTATGGTCTAAAGAATGCTCTCCCCACCTTTGTACGTGCTATGCACAAAACATTTGGAGAGCTAATAAGAGACTTAGTTGAGGTGTATGTCGATGACATCGTTGTCAAGGTCAGGCAGAGCTCATCCTTGTTAGATAACCCAGCTCTAGTCTTTGACAAACTGCACTCCACGCGCACTAAGCTGAACCCCGACAAATGTGTGTTCGGCGTATCCTCTGGGAAGCTCCTAGGATTCCTGGTCTCACATCGAGGGATTGAGGCCAACCTAGAGAAGATCAAGGCCATCGACCTGATGCGGCCCCCCGCCCGCATCAAAGATGTCCAGAAACTCACGGGATGCCTAGCCGCGCTGAGTCGATTTATACCGAGGCTAGCAGAGCGGGCACTTCCCTTCTTTAAGCTCCTGCGCAAATCCGGTCCTTTTGCTTGGACCGACGAAGCAGAGGAAGCATTCCAGAAGTTGAAGCAGCTCCTGACGACCCTACCCATCATGGTAGCCCCCGAGCCCGAAGAGCACTTGCTGCTCTACATCGCGGCAACAACAGAGGTGGTGAGCATGGTCCTCGTTGCAGAGCGGCCGGACCCCTCATCACCGCAGCCTGCTCCGGTAGCATAAGACAAGCACCAGGAGACCCCGGAGACTCAAGACGACCTCCCGGAGCTCCAAGGTGACCTCCCGGAGGTCCAACGGGATCTCCCGGAGCTCCAAGACAACCTCCCGGAGGTCCAAGATAACCCCCAGGAGGTCCAGAGGGACCCCCCAGGAGAACAAGACGACCTCCCGGAGGTCCAAGACGACCTAGAAGCCCCCAGGTCCCAGCTCCCGGAGGCTCCCCCAGACCCGTCTACCTCCTGTCGGCCTGAGTCAATGAAGGAAGACATCTCAGGCCCAGGGAGGAGGGTCCGGACCATCTAGAGGCCTGTCTACTACATCAGCGAAGTCCTCCACGACGCCAAGACAAGGTACCTGGAGGTCCACAAGCTGTTGTATGCAGTACTCGTGGCGTCCAGAAAGCTCCGCCACTACTTCCAAGCCCACCGGATCTCGGTGGTCACCTCATACCCGCAGAAGGTCATTCTTCACAGCCCCAACGCGACCGGCAATGTCGCTAAATGGGCAGTGGAGTTGGCAGAGTTCTAGCTGGACTTCCTTCCTCGCCACGCGGTCAAGAGCCAAGCACTGGCTAACTTCGTGGCCGAATGGACACCAACAACGACCAACCCAGGGGGCCACGAAGACGGTGAACCAAAGCCCCGAGCTCCGGTCTTCACCGGGCCTCACTGGACGCTTTTCTTCGACGGCTCTTCGCGAAAGCAGGGGGCCAGTGCCGGCGTACTTTTTCTCATGCCATCGGGGGAGCAGTTTGGGTACATGGTGCGTCTCAATTTCAAGGCAACCAACAACATGGCAGAGTATGAAGCACTCATCTTTGGCCTGAAGACAGCCTTGTCTTTGGGTGCTCGCCAGTTGTTGGCACAGGGCAACTCCCAGCTAGTCATCAAGCAAGTCAAGGGTGAATGTTCCTGCAATGACCCGCAACTAGTTGCTTATCTTCTCCACGTGCAGATGCTGGAGAAAGACTTCCTCGCCTTGGACCTGCGCCATGTACCGCGCACTGGCAATGCCGCGGCTGACGACCTCTCAACGAAGGCCTCCACCAGAGCCCCCGTGCCCGAAGGAGTCTTCGAGAGGACGTTGCTGCGGCCCACAGCCCGGCCTTCCGAGCCGGGCGAAGGGGGCTGGACCATCACCTCGAAGCTGGCAGTACCGGCGGTCCTGCTACCATGGATGCCGCCAAGGATCGTAAGCGTCACTGGGGACTCCGTGCTACCCAGTGCTCAAGATCCAGAAGCTCAAGTCAGACCCGATGCATGGATCGTGGAGATCCGGGACTACTTAAAAGACAATATCCTCCCTGATGAACGTGTATCCGCTGAACGGATCGTGCGCATGGCTAAAAGATACACGCTGGTAGAAGGGGATCTCTACCGGCGTGGCGCCAACAACATCCTATTGCAGTGCATAACCCAGGGGGAAGGCTGCGACTTGCTCGCTGAGATCCATGGAGGCGAATGTGGGAGTCACTCTTCCTCACGCACGCTTGTCGGTAAAGCCTTCCGGCATGGATTCTACTGGCCAACAGCACTCCGGGATGCCGTCAAGCTGGTCAACAGCTGCAAGGCGTGCCAGTTCCACGCCAAGCAGATCCACACACCGGCTCAGGCGGTACAGATGATCCCGGCTTCATGGCTGTTCGCGGTGTGGGGGCTGGACATCCTGGGGCCATTCCCCAAAGCCGTCGGGGGATTCTGGTACCTCTACGTCACCATCAACAAGTTCACCAAGTGGACGGAAGCTACACCCGTCATCACCATCAACAAGCAATCTGCAGTCAAGTTCATCAAGTCAATCGTCTGCCGGTTCGGGGTCCCGAACAGAATCATCACCGACAACGGGACCCAGTTCACCAGCGCGGCATTCCAAGACTGCTGCGACGACCTTGGCATCCAGGTGTGCTATGCCTCCGTATCTCACCCAAAGAGCAATGGGCAAGTCGAGAGGGCCAGCGCTGAGATCCTTCGGGGCCTCAAGACTCGCACCTATACCGGCTTGAAGAAACATGGTGCCAAGTGGGTGGACAAGCTTCCGAGCACACTGTGGGCTAACCGGACATCCCAGAGCCTGGCCACCAGGAAGACACCCTTCTTCATGGTGTACGGGGCCGAAGCTGTGCTTCCCCCAGAGATCACCATAGGGTCTCTCCGTGTCCTTGTTTACGACGAAGTCACGCAGGACAACCTCCAGCGTGAAGACATCGACCTCGTCGACGAGGCTTGATTACACGCAGCATTCCGCAACGCACAGTACCGGCAGACGCTCCGGCGCTACCACCAAAGGTTCGTGCGTGTCCGGGAGCTGCAAGAAGGCAACCTGTTACTGCGGCGCATACTTTCTCGTGAAGGGACCAACAAACTCTCCCCCAGCTGGGAAGGTCCCTTCCGAGTCACGAAAGTTTGCCGCCCCGGGTGCGTACGCCTCTCCACCGAGGATGGGGATACGCTCCTGAACCCTTGAAACATAGAACACCTTCATAAGTTCTATCCCTAGAGTAGTTGTAGGACAATTCTTTTTCTTTCTGTAATAAATCCCATAGAGTCTGGGAACATCGCTCGGAACAGCTAAGTCCGAAGGGACGGTCCAGGACTACGTTTCAGCTTGGCCTGGTTCCGACCCTAAGCGCGTAGAGTCTTGCTTCCCTTCTTAATGGGGCGGGTCGTTGTCTCCATGTTTAGCCTGCCTTCCTCTTATGGATATTTATATGGAAAGAAACCTGTCCTGCCATGCTCTTACCCCTGTGCTCATTTAAATTACACATTAATTTTTATGGTCGCACTTTCCATGTATGCTCACCGTACATTTAGCTCTCCATTCCCACTCTCGTCCCTAGTTAGCATTTGCTATCCTTCCGTATACCGGACTAGGACCGTAAGCCAAATAAGACTATGAGAAAGGGAAGGGAGAGCTCCCGAGGAGAATTACGTTTCCTCTACTTGTGTGCAGGACCTCCTGGCTTTAGCTCCTCCGCAGGAGTATGGTAGGTGTGCCCAAAGCATTGGCCACACCTACCAGGGGGCCACTACAGGGACCGTGCAGGGAAAGACCGGAGCTCCAGAATACTCCAGGCAAGACCGGAGGAGCCGGATCTCGCCCCCTCCGCAGGGGCGAGCTCCGAAGGCTCCCTGTGTCCCGCGGGGCCGGACCTTCCTCTCCTCAGAGGAGCTCCGGGCCTGCCATGTGGCCAGCAGATCTGGACCTCCCCGTTCTCACGGCGCGAGCTCCAAAGACCCCTTGGGCCCTTAACGCAATAGGGACACGACGAAGGTGTCTGTGCAAGACTTCAATATTGGTGAAGACCTCCGAGGTCCTTGCGGAGCTAAGGACTCGGCCAGGCCAAGCCAAGAAGAAGATAAGCACGGACACAAGAAACAAAGAGACTGTTCATTCATCAAAACTCCACGAGTTGGACTACAGACTCAACAAAAGAAAAGGTACAAGCCCTAGGAATCCCTGGACTCGCGCAGGAACCTAGAGGCCACGAGGGCGGCCACATCCACGACTTCATCCCTGGCAACTCCCTCCCGCTCCGAGACGGGGCCCTGCCTCACCGGCTCCAGAGAAAGGGAGGGATCCCAGCTACGGAAGCACGCCAGCACGTGTGTGGCAACCTCCTTCGCCAGACCTTGTCCCTCTGCCTTGAGCTCGCCGGCGATCACCGCTTCGAGCCCGTTCAGTTTGGCGCTGATGGACTCGAGCGCCGGGATCGCCTCGGCTACCTTCTGCGCTGGAGCCTCTGTCCTCACCGGGCTGAAGCTGAGGGGAACCAGGGCGGATCCTGCCTAGTTGACAAAACTCCAAACCGCACGGGCCTCGATGGACCGTGAAGCCTTGAGCTCCTCCATCTCTTGGCGGATTTCCAGCAGGGTGTGCGGGCCCTCCTCGGAGAACTTCTTCTCCTTAGCCGCCAGAGAACCTTCCCGAAGCTGGAGATCCTGGGCGAGCGGCTCCAACTCCGATGCCCGGAAGTCAGCTGCCAGCTCCCGATCCAGCACTTCCTGGCGCTCCCGGGAGACCTGTTCCTCCCTCGCGACCAGAGCGGCCTCCCGAGTCTCCAGCTCCTTAGCTCGGGCCATCAGGTCGCCCTCGCCAGCCACCAGCTGTGCGGCAACCTTCTGCGCCTCAGCTGCCAAGGCGCGCTCCCGGTCCGTGATGACACGCTCGCGGCGCAACAGCTTCAGCCGCAGCTCCTCCAGGGCAGAGGAGTGCGCCTCGGCCTTGGCATAAGCCTCACGAGCCTCCAGGTGGAGCCGCCGGGTTTTGGAGTCCAGGTGGCCGACGGCCCTCTTCTGAGAGTCGAGGAGCACCTCTATGGCATCAAGCTTCGCTCGCCTCTAGTCAAGCTTCGCCCTGACCTCCTGAGTCTGCTGCCTCATAAGGTGCCCCCAGCTGAGGAGGCGATTCATCTCCCCAGCCTGTGCCTCCTGCTCACGCTCAAGCGCAGCCAGGACTTGTCTGACGCTCGTCTGAGCAAGGTCCAAGGCGTCCGCCAGGGGCAGCGGGGTGGCAGAGGCCAAAGCCGCGCCCCCGACTTCCTCCATCACATCGTCCTCACAAGGAGACGATGGCGCTGCAGCAGGGACCGCAACAAGGCGCTGATCTGGAGAAACAGGCGCCGAAGTAGGACAGCTTTCGACGCGCCCCTGCTCACTGCCCACCGGAGGGCCAGAAGCGGCTCCCACCACCTCCTCAGCACCGGAGGGCTGAGCACCGTCAGTCGGCCCCGCCGGGCCCTCGGCAGTCGCCGGCTTTTGGGTTGGCAACGGAGGACGGACGGGGGCTACTGCCGCTGTCACAAGAGTTGTTCCAGCCGGCACAGATGACGCCTGTGCTGGCCTAGGGGCCGGCGAAGCCACTGCAGCTTCCGGACGCTGCGGTGCGGATCCTCCGCCAGCCCGTGATGACCGGGGAGCAGACTCGCCCCCGGTAGCCGATGAATCCCGAGGAACGTGGACGCTCCAACGGGCACGGAGCCCTGGCTTTCGAGCTGTGGTAGAGCCGCCGGAGCCTGTCGCCGGGGCGTGTGTTGGCCGGGGCGCCTGAGCCCTGAGCGCACCCCTGGGCATCGCCGCACCAGCATCCCCCCTCGAAGCTCCACCGCCTGAAGAAGGAGGGCAGGATGCCCGGGGCCCCTCGGGCTGCCGCTGTCCGAGGGGACTCTGGTTGGAATGGAAGGCCCGAGACCTCTTGGGGCCGCCATCCGACGATCTAACACCTCTAGAAGGAGGATGCAAAGATACCCTGGTCCCCTGGCTTGGCGCAAACGACACCGTCGGAGGGGACCGGTGCATTTCTTCTCTGGCAGGCCGGAGGCCGGCTCCCTGCCGCTCCCCCTGTCGGCGGTCCGCCGAGCTCCGTCAGCCTTCAGAGGAAGGTTGGAATCCATGGACAACAGAAGCTCAAGAACTTGGAAGACAATGGCGCAAGAACTCAGAGAACAAGGAAGGTTCAAGCTCGGGGAATTGCAAAGGGAAGCCTGCGATGCAGATAAGATCCCCTTTTATACTTCCCATACTTGATTCAAATTGATTTGAAACTCTTCGAATGCACTGCTTGGACAACCGCTTCAGCTCCAAGACCAAACGTCAATGACAAGTGGACCCGAGCTGTCCAGCAGAAGTGGTGGACCAAGAAGTCAGTCTCCCAAGAAGTCAATCCGGCGGGACGCTTCGGCGGTTCCCGAAAAGGTGCTGCGACGTGCAGAAGTGGCAGACTTGGGAACCGCCGCAGTAAAAGCAGCCATCAAGCAGGGCTCACGCCCCCACGATCCCATGACTGTTCGTGCTCCGGCACCAGTCAAAGCGGGTCTTCGAGAACGTGCGCGAAGTTGAAGAGACGAGGGCCCCATCTCGGGCTCGCTATCTCCCCCAAGATGGGCCCTGGGGCCACTGTCAGTACCCTCAATATGGGGTACCCCCGCGCACAGAGGAAACTGCCTAAGGACCTCGCCCTTCTCCGCGGGGAGAGCTCTGAAGGCGCCACGTGTCCCGCGGGACCGGACCTCCCTCTCCTCAGAGGAAAGCTCCGGGCCCGCCACGTGGCCAGCAGATCCGGACCTCCCCCCTCCGCGGGGAGAGCTCCGAAGGCTCCATGTGTCCGGCGGGGCCGGACCTCCCTCTCCTCAGAGGAGAGCTCCAGGCCCGCCACATGGTCAGCAGAGCCGGACCTCCCCCCTCCACGGGGAGAGCTCCGAAGGCTCCACGTGTCCAACAGGGATGGACCTCCCTCTCCTCAGAGGAGAGCTCTAGGCCCGCCACGTGGCTAGCAGAGCCGGACTTCCCCCCTCCGCGGGGAGAGCTCCGAAGGCTCCACATGTCCAGCGGGGTCGGAACTCCCTCTCCGCAGAGGAGAGCTCCGGGACCGCCACGTGGCCAGCAGAGCCGCGCTACCTGCCCCCACGCGGTAGGCAGCAAGAGTAAAGACGTGCCATACCTTGTTCGTACAAGGTATTCAAGACCCGCGCCTTCCCAAGAAGCGGAGACACGGAGCATGCCCCTGTCAGGCGCATTGTGCCCAGTCACATCGCAGTGAAGACTGGCATGCCGCGTCAGAGGTTGTACGCCAATAAACATAGCTGCAAGACATCCCCTGCCGCCCCTGCCATCATCAACCACTACGACTAGCTTGCGGCATAGGCAAGGCGGAAGAACGAAGACTCAGAAGCCTTCGCCAGAGACAACTACCGGCGTAACTGCAATATTAGATGGCAGGCAATCTCCCCGGGACCACCTGTCGGGTCCCGGGCCCACCTTGTAAGCCACCCGAGCCTTGGACTATAAAAGGCTCGGGTAGGCAACGTTAGCAAGGGTTCGCTCCTCAGCCATTCGCACCTGAGGGTTCGGCATTTTGCTCAGCTCCTTCTGAGCGCCAAGCAATACAACGAGCACCTCTGCTCACCGTGGACGTAGGGTTTTACGCTCTGGCGGCCTAAACCACGTAAAAATCGATGTGTCAAGCTTCTCCTTCCATTATCCCTAACGCGTAAGCTCTCCGTGAGTGACTAGCCCCTCCGAAAAAGAACCTCCGCGGGCTGCCCAGAGCAGGCCCGGGGGAAGTGTCGACAACACACTTCGACAGAGGCATTCTTCAAATTTTGAACACACATTGATTCAAACAATTTTGTAAAAACCTGAAAAAATTATAGAGGTTGTATGATGACTACAAAGTCCCATAGAAAAATCCACTCAAAAAATCATTGTATTATGCAAGATACAAAAATGACAAATAACCTATTTATTTGTTTTTTATGTTCTGACCAATATCAAAGGTTTTTCCATGTGCAATTTAATGGGCATATGTAATACCAAAATCATATTACAAGAACATGGAATTTGGGCTTTTACAAGCCCCCTCATTTTGATCAAGAATATTAATTAATCCTAGACTTAGTAAAAAAATTTCACAGACAGTTTAAAATTACAAACCGTCTGCGCTAATACATCTTCACAGGCAGTGTTTAATACATCTTCGAGGAGGAGGAGGAGGTCGCACGCCGGTTGCACGTCTCTACGCCACCGGCCGCAATTAAGTTCTCCGCAATGATGCACATTTATTATCTCTGCGCGCAAAGAAGTGGCAACGGACAAATATACTACAAAGAACATAATTTAAATATTTTTTACGGGCGGTGTTTAGCTAAGAGGCGCCTGTGAAAATCTGCGCCTATATAAGGCTGCTCAGGCAGTTCTAAATTACAATTTATAAACCGTCTGCACTAATACATCTTTGCAGGTGGTGTTTAACTAAGAGCCGCCTGTGAAGATCTGTGCCTATATAAGGCCAATCGGCCTCCTTGTAAAAACCCAACCCTGAAGATTTCACTTAGACGTTGTCAGGCTGCCAAAATTTTCCTTTTTCTTCGTCACCGTCACCGTCGCCGTTACCATCTATGTACGTCCGCCTTTTTCTTCATTTCTCTCCCTCCTCCCTACTCTGTAACCCGCACCGCCTCCTTCCCTCCTCTGTCCCCGTGCCACCACCCTCCTCGGCCTCGCTGCCGGCCGAGTGTTGTCCTCGCCCTCACCGTCGCCTCCCTCCTTCCTTTTCTGTCCCCCTCTGGCACCATCGCCGCTGCACCCCCGCGCCATAATCCTCCCCGTGCCGCCTCCTCATTCCCGGCATCTACACCCACCGTGCGCTGTCCTCTCCCCACCATCCCCCACCGTCGGCGCTCTCCCACTATGCCGAGCCCCCCCTTTTGAATTATTTAGATTGTTTAGATTACTTGTTTAGAGACCTTGGTAATTGCTAAGATTATTTGTTTAGATTTTTTGGAAGGTGGATAGAGAGCAAATTAATTGTTTACATCAGAAAGCAAAGCAAATTTAGAGCAATTGTTTCTTCTATATTTTCTGTGTGTGTTCATACTGGCACCAATTAGTTGTTCAGAATAGTTGTTGTGTTAAATGAGATAGTCTTGTTGTGCTAACTGGTAGTCCTTGTTGTCTTTGTAATCACTGAGTACTATGACAGGGATACATGTTATCTTTGTTAATCCACCATGTCCACTCTATTTTATATATTAGGATATCTTTGTAATCACTGAGTACTATAACAACAAATCCCTTCTGTTGCTTTTCAAGTTCTAACATGGAAAGCCCTAAGAAGACTGGTGCTAGTAGTAACAATGAAGCCGACGATGTTGAGTTTAGTGACTCCAGCAGTTCAGGCTCTTATCACAGTCCATCGGATCCTTTTCCAAATATAAAAATTAAAAAGACTTCAGAGGATCTCGACGTGGAATATGATCCTGTCAGTGAGGTATGGATCACGAATCTTAACTCCAGCAGTTTAAGTTAAAGTTGGTTGTCAAGTATATGAAGCGTCATAATTCTTTTGTACCTAGCTTAATTAACAAGAAAACGAGGTGACTTTGGCTCCTAAAATCGCAGAAGGTTCTCCAATGGTTGAATCCTCAAATTCAGTCAAGCAAAAATGAGGGCAACAAGGTCCCAATAAGTGTCCATTGAACCACATCATATACATAACAAGTGTCGGTCCAGGTGGGCTTCCCCAAGAACCACTAGATTCAGTTACAAAGTATCGAAATGCATGCGGTTGTCTTGTTAGAGAGCTCGTGCCGATCACAACCAAGAATTGGAGAAAATTCCCTTAGGCGGACAAGAATGAGTTGTGAGGGAAGTTAAAGAAACAATTCAAGTTCCCAAAAGGCACGGAAGAAGTTGTAAAGAAAGCAATATTGGTCTATTGCGGCAAGAAGTTTCGTGGATGGAAGAGTGAAATGAATGCTTATGTTAAAGGACAATAAGGTCCCTAGCCCGAAGAAGGTGGGAAAAATCACACAAGCTCAGTGGCAAGAATTTGTTCGTCAAAAGACCACACCTAAGGCTAAAGCCCTAAGTGAATCTAGGTCAGAGCTTGCCAAAAAGAATAAATACCATAATTGCTTGGGGTCTTCCGGATATGCCCCCAAAGTTGAGAAATTGAATAAAATATTAGAGGAAACTGTCAGTAAGGGCAATCCTGACCCTCTACAAGGCTGTGATGAGAGAACTAAGCGGTGGGTCTTAGCTCGATCAGGTTTGACCAGCAAGATCAAACTTGAAAAGACCGATCTTTGAATCAAGTAGAGCAAAAAATGAAAGAAGTAATTGAAAAGCAACAAAGGGTCTCTTCAAGCCGAAGAGGGAGAACGACCAACTTATAGCTATCCTAGGCAACCCTGAACACGGTGGACGGGTTCGAGCAATCTCTTCTCAGATGTCCTGGAGAGATGGTTTCCCGAATGATAAAGAGTTATATAGAAGACGTGACAAGTTCAAGAAGATAATTTAAGAAACGATTGATCAAAAGGTCAAGGCATCTGTGAAAGCAATAATGGATGAACTTAGAGAATCGAGACAATTAATGCCACATAATAGACCGATGGTTCCCGTGACAAAGGAGCATTTCATATCTCCAACTTCCTACCCTAGCAGCGTAGGTTCTGTGCCAGGCTCTGGGTCAACCATAAGTTTCCTATCGATAATATTGTTAAGGACAAATCTTGTTGTCTTCTTGTCCCGATCGGTAGAGCAGAGAACAAAACAAAACAGGTTGCCACTGCTCTGGCAAAGCTGAGTTGTGTCTTCAACAGCATTTCACTTCCGTTCTATTATGCTATGGTGCAAGTTCTTCAGATCATTGATAATGATTATGAAGATGATGAAATAGACCACATCACACCTGAGGGGATCATGACTCTGCGGCAGGTCGTCAACCAGTTAATCCTTTGGCACCGACGCGATATCGTGTTGGACGATGAGTCGATGTCTAGCCCCGTCGCATATCAAAAGACTGCAACCCCATCTTCTTCGCTGAAAGTCCAGGAAGATCCACTCCCGCTATGTCCTAGCAAGGATGATAGTAACCTTGCTAGTAAAGATAACCAAGAGCAACTAGTTGAACAACATCTTGAAGCAGTACAAGAGCAAGCTGCTGGTAGTAAACAGTAATCAATTGAACAACATGTTCAACAACAAGCCAATGTCCAACTTCCGACGACTACTCCTCGGTCAGTGCCTGTGAATGTTAGCTCATAGGAAAATAAGGAACCTTCTAAATAAGTGTCAAAATATTTGGAAAAAATGAAGAGAATTATTACAAAATCTAATGCATCTCGTGCTTCACATGAGTCAGCATTATAAAATATTGATGAGTGGGAAGAAGACGGTGTGAAATATACTCGAGAGACAACTTTAGTTAAACCAGAAGTTCCGGTATACAAGATTTAGGACGTTCCTCCTGAATATGAGAATGGGAAGCCGTACATGACATCGGCACAGCTTAGCAAACAACATTTCTCGCTCAGAAGAATACACGAGTGGTACATCACTTCCAGCACAAAATATGAACTTTGTTACGTCACATTTCGTGTGCCAAAAGAAGCATTCTGGAGCATTGGAGAAGATAAACGGCCCTTCTCTTTGAAGATCTGCAGAGCATTTTCTATCGAGGCATGCTCGAAATCAACCCGCTACTCGTCTGGTGCTTGTAAGCGCCTCTAATATTTCGTATTTGATTTTCTTACTACACCCATACACATGTCATGAGATTATAACAATTCCGGAATTCTTCAATAGGATGCAATACATGGATAAAGAAAAGCTGAACTCCAAGACAGGTATCCTTGACCCTACAGTGACTGCAGAGTTGAATTTTGACTTTCAGGTGCAACGTGACTCAAAACAGTACAAGCACCTGACAAAAAAAAAGAATTTGAAAAATCAATCACATGCCAAAAGAAGGATAAAAAGACAATGGTTGCAGCCTACATAGGACATGTCATGTTTAACTTTGTCAGAGATGGCAAGGACCTCGTAAAGGCTCCGTACCACTTTGATGTCCTCACCATCAATCGACCCGTCGAGTAATTATATAGTGGGTGCAATGCATGGGAAGAGTTGTTTCTTTCCGGAGTCGGGTCATGTTGTCGCTGATGCCTATACTGCAGGGATGGAACAACTTCGCCAATGTGTTGTTCTTTCTTGCAGACCGATGAAACAACTTCGCCATCAGTAAGTTTGAGGTGGCGAGGGTTCAACGATGCTTGTCGACTGGGAGCCTGTGGCTCTCTTCTGCCGGTTGTTTCTTTTATTACCGAGTTTATGGTTGCCAGAGCTTGACGCTGTGTTTCTGGGCTGTCATATGCAATTTGCAAGTTTTTCAGTAAAGTGATTGCTGCAATCATGTTGGCTTTCCAGCATGTCGTGTGTTTGGTATTTTCCTGTGTCAATGTTTCTTAGGTTACGCACTACTTTCCATCGAACAGGCTCGGGAATATGGCTTTAGCAGCGATTGTAGTCTGACCGGTACACTTAGGTTAGGCACTACTTTCCTCGAGTGCAGCTTGTCTAGTTTGATTGACAAGATTTTGTTGTCTGTTCTTTTTGCCAAGCTTCAAGGCCAGTGATCTGTTCATTGCCAGCTTGGCAGTATTCCATATGTTCCGAAGTAGTTTGGCTTGTGATCGAAATTTTTAGTATCGCCATCCGCGAGTCCAACTTGCAGTGCTGTTGGCTGGGCTGAATCTGGATCTTCCAAATTTTCATCCTGAGCATTGGTTACTTGTTGTTATAATCACCCATCAAGACTTCAAAGTTCAAGCCTTGATCGACAATGCTTTCATCAGAGTCAGACTCAAACGGTATGATATTTTTGACTTGGATCAATGCCGATTAAGCAAGAGTCATCGTTGGAGTATGGCGAGTCCATTGGCTCCCATGTGAAGGAGATGGTTGAGACAAAGAAAATATGCCAGCATGGTTTGCGTGGAGGTTGAATCCGATCTTGAAGTTCATGCTATTAGTAGCGGTAAATGTCAATTGTATTGCTGGCTGATGGGCTACAAATCAAATGAGTCAGAATTTATAATACAGTCACCAGTCGGTGACTCAGAAGTTATCGAGATCATATATGCTAAAACCATCATAATGCACAAGTCCCCTTCCTCGCATGCCAATTGTTGTGGGTTGTAGTGGAAATAAAATTTATAGATAGGATCGAGTGTGAGTACGTATGGGTACTAGCACATAGACAATTGCAAAAGTAACAGGAGGCAAGAGTTATCCAGGTCCAGTCCCTGTATAGTGAGCTAATACACTACTATGCTTGATTGATTTCTCTTAATATCGAAATTACAAGAATGTATAAAGTTTCCTATAGACTACTCGCCGAGATGTTGGGCGGATGATGCTCCTAGGCTATGATCTTGGGTCTTATGTCTAAATGTTTTGATCTCTCTTTTTTCGATGCCCTTGACTCGTCGCCTCTTCCTTAGTTTTATAGGGACCAGGGGTCTCAAGACGTGACCTGAGTCAGTTATAGGGTCTTTTATGTATTGTGAACTATATCTATAAATTATTATATCTTGTCTTGATACATGCATGTGGCTTCTTCTCTTATCTTCATAGAGTTTTGATAGTATCTTCACCAGAACTCCACTATGCATACAGAGACGGATTCGTGATCTTGTTTGTGTAGTCGATCCGTAAACTCTAAAATGTATGCACATTTATGGTCTTGAGTATTCTTTGATATAGTGAGATTGGCCTACCAAGTAGCCATCCCCACATCAGGCGGCACTTGATCTACGCAAGGGGCAAGAAGATATGTGAGAGGGGCTAATGGGTCTACATGCTAGCTCATCCGCTGTAACACCCCAAAATGTGGCAAAATATGAATTCAAATTTATTGGACGTGATGCATGTTGAAGGAAATTTCAAATTCAATCCGGAATTCAAATTGGAAGCAAAAACAAAAAAAGAAAAAGGAAAGGAAAAAGAAAAAAAATGGCCAATGGGCCGAAACCCACCGGCCGGCCCAGCCACCCGCGACCCATTCCCCCCCCCTCTCCTCTCTCTACCGTGCGGGGCCCGCGTGTCATCACCTTCCCCCGCTCCCCCCAACCGTCAAGCATCTCCCGCGCCCGATCGCACGCCGCCTGCCGAATTCCATGCTCGCAACCGACTGATCCGCCCCCACGAGCGCCAGTTCCGCACGCACGTACCCACCTCGGGACTCCAGGCCGATTTAAACTTCGCCATCCCCCTCCGCTCGCCACCTCGCTCGCCAACCTCCACCGCCGGTGAGCACCGCCGCCCAAACTTCGAATTCCCCTCGGCACAACGTCGTTCTGGTCCATCTAACTGGTTCTACTTCATCGCAGCCTCGAACACTAGCCGGTGATGACCACTCCAGAACGATTTGCTGCCAAGGCAACCGACGTCGTCGAGCTCCGGTGAGGTCTAGCCGCCGGTCATCTGTGAAGTCACCGAATTTCCACGACCCCACCCTTTCTGACCCTCGGTACACCCTCTGCTAACAACAGGGAAGCCTCACGACCGAAGAACTTGAAGGATCGCCGACCCAAACCGCTTCTCCATCGAGCACCGAGGAGCTCCGCCGCCGTCACCGTCGCAGAGCCGATTCCAACCCTTCCGGGCCCAAGAAATTCCCTAGGTGAGCTTCCCCTACCCCTCCTCAGCCGATCCGTGCAAAAAGATGCGAGTTCTAGCGCATAGTGGCAAAAACCGAGGCTGCACCAGCGAGATCGCCGCCCCCCGCCGCCGTGCGCGCGGGCTGGCTCCGGCCAGGGCGATGTGGCCCTCTGTGGCCCGTCCGTTTTAAATCGGGTGGTCCCGAATAGACTTAACCGGTACCGCTTCGCGATCTAATCTCAGCCCTCCAATTAAAATCCACCGGCCCACATCAGCCTCGCGTTATAAAGGCCGGGAATCTTACGGGCTACCCACCGGGGTTTTGAGGAAAAAGGATCTAGCCCCCAGAAACTTCTGATCTAGCCCCTGGACCCTCAGAAATTCATGTAAATGCATTTAAAAATCAGTTTTAGCCCCTGGACTTAATAAGAATTAGGAAAACCTCCCTGTTTTGCACACTTAGACCCCTGAAAATTTAGAAAATGAGAAATGGGGCCCCACTGCAGTGTGTATTTGCACATCAGCCGATGAGGGTTATTAATTTCAGGAAATTGAATTTGTGAATAGGATTTAAATTCAAACATATGTATAGGTTCAGTTGAATTATTCTAACCCTGTTGAAAATTTGTAGAACAATCTGAAGTATGAATTTAGAGGGGAAATAAACTTTTAAATTAAATGAGGTTGCTGTTTTGTGATTTATCTCTGAAATATACCTTTTAGGCATAAAACAAATTTAAATATGTGGAAAATGATTCTAAGTAACCAAAAAGGGGTAGGGAAAATTTATAAAGGTTCTGTTTAGGTAATTGGAACAGTAGAAATTTTTGTATGAATTTAGTTTGCTGTTTTATTGTTGGAAATTCATTTTTAGGCTAGAAAATAATTCTGAAAATGGGTAAAAATAAATTTAAATTGATCCCATCAGAGAGGAAGTCAAAAGATATTTTATTGGACATTTTAGATCAGAACATATTCTGTTTAGGTGATATATTTTGCTATTTTAGTATAGGAGTTCACTTTTGGGTAGGGAAAATAAATCTGAAAATATAGGGAAATAGGTATACATAATTAGAAAATGTCAAGTGAGGTCCCCACATTTAGAACTTCAAGCTAAGAATTTTGTAGAAGATCTGAAAACCCATTTGGAGTAGGAAATTATCTTTCATGCACCTTTTGTGGCTAAGAAGGGTATTATCTAATATAGAAACTTTGTTCAAATTGGAAATTCATATATATGGTGCACTTAGGAATCTGAATATCAAAGAGTAGAAGTAAAATATATGTTTAAAAGTGCATGTGTGCATAGAATAAACATAGCTAGGGTAAACACCAAACTTAAATATGTGTACGACTTCAATGTGTATGTATGTGTGGACTATTGCTTATGGAATGTTATTTTCTTTTGCTATGTGTGTATTGGCATGAGTAGAACCAGCCCCAGAGCAGGTTCTCACCTTCCAAGACCAAGACTTTCCATTCCCGGAGCAGCAGGAAGAAGGAAAGTGTCCTTGACCACTTTGGTCCTATACTAGGAGGTGTAGTTAGAATTATTTGCATTGTCAATTGAAATATAAAACCCATGCTAGGAAGTTTCTCCTAGATTTTCATTATCTTGCCTCCTTGTAGCCTGGGTTGGGAGTTATGGTATTATGTCATTCATTTACACTACTCATGTTTAGCCATGCTTAGAATGGGATAAATGGGTTATGAGATCATCAACTTGTTTACTTTACCCTTGAATGAGATATTATGAATTGTGTAGGGGTAGGGATCTAGGCAAGTTGGATGCTTTGGTTGGTGCTGCGTGCACGAGACTCGGGTTTGTGTATAGTACTTGACTGGATCCTAAGGACCGGTTCATGGAGCATGTAACCTGGCTTTACCGTGCCAACCACATGCTGAGATGGGGCAGCTTGGCAAATTAATTAGGTGCGTCCCCGGCGTAGTATGGGTGTTTGAATGGTTCGGGGAATAGGTGTCAGTTGGACTACCATATGAACAGCAAGGCTCAAGAGGGGGCCACTGCAGCGGGGTTGGAGCCTCTTGGATGCTGTTATGGGTGAAACCTCAGTGGGCCCACACTCGTCGGGAATCCCTTTGTAAAGGCCTCGTAGTGATCTCCTGTCTACACACCTCGGAAGTGTGAACGTGGTTCGCGACCACTGGCATAATGAAGGTTCTTTTAGTCCACCCGGCAACAGGGGATGAAATCACTACATTTGGGTACAGTGGTGCAAACTCTGCAGAGTTAAAATTGTCATGACAGCGTGCTCACGGTCAAGAGCGGCTTGGACTTATTCATGATTAGAGAATGATGAATTGGGAAGTTGAGGATGTTAAGTGGGGAGCTTAACATTGAATATGATGTTATGGTTACTTGATATTGATGATGGATTAAGGGATTGGGACCATTTCACTTAAGTAGTGATGTAGGTGCTAAATAAGCTAAGGTGATAGGCATTAATTGCGTAGTGCTTTAACCATGAGTTCAACCTCTCCTTGCTATAGCCATGCATGACATAACTTTATCACACTTGCTGAGTACCAACGGTACTCAAGCTTGCTTTTCTGTTGGTTTTAAATTGCTGCTCAGGCCAAGGGAATGACGTGGTGTACAATGACCAAGACTTCAGACCCGAAGAAGGATTCTAGGTTCACGGAGTCCCCCGGGCAACGCCTGTGACGGAGCCCACAAGACTTATCTTTCGCTGTTTGTTTATTTCTATGTTGTTAACATGTTATCATCCATCGAGACGTTATGTAAGACTTATTTATATTCGAACACATGGCTTATAATATAATGATGCTTCACTCTTTGTTACCACATGTATGAGAAAATGATCCTGGCATACATGTGGGAGTCACTCGGTCGTTCTTCGGAAAAACCGGATGTGACAGAAGTGGTATCAGACCCAGGTTTGCCCGTAGGAACGTGGACCAAGGTAGAAATGGATGTATTTAAGGACCTTATGTTCTTAAAAACTATTTTAAAAAGGTGTGGGGTAAAAGTTTTAATTAATGTTGTTTCTTTTTTTTAATTGTTCGTCTTGCCTCAACTTTTATTCAAAACATAGTATTTATTTAATTATTGTCTAACTTGATTTTAAATGTTTTATGTTTCAGATGGTTCGCATGGTCCGCTGTCACACCCGGTTTTTCCGAAGAACAACCGAGTGAATATCACATGTATGCCAGGATCATTTTCTCATACATGTGATGACAAATAGTGAAGCATCATTTATTACAAGCCAGGTGTCGAATATAAATAAGTCTTACATAGCAAATGTCTCGATGGACAATAATAAGTTCATCACAAGTAAATAAACTAGCAGCGGAATAATTATTCTTGTGGGCTCCGTCACAGGCGTTGCCCGGGGGACTCCATGAACATAGAACCCTTCTTCGGGTCCAAAGTCTTGACCATTAAACACCACATCATTCTCTTGACCTGAGCAGCAATATAAACCAACAATTATGCAAGTTTGAGTACCGATGGTACTCAGCAAGTGTGGGAAAGTTATGTCATGCATGGCTAGAACAAGAAAAGGTTGAACACATGGTTAAAGCACTACGCAATTAATACCTATCACCTTAGCTTATTAAGCACCTACATTACTACACAGGTGAAATGGTCCCAAACTCCCATCCCATCATAATAATCAAATAACCATAACATCATTTCCAATGTTAAGCTCCCTGCTTAACATCCACAACCTCCAAGGTCCTAATCCTCTAATCATGAATAAGTCCAAGACGCTCTTGACCGTGAGCACGGCTGTCATGATAGTTTTGACTCTGCAGAGTTTGCACCACTGTACCCACATGTAGTGATTTTATCCCCCGTTGTCGGGTGGACTAAAAGAACCTCCATTATGCCAGTGGCTACGAACCACATTCACACTTCCCAGGTGTATAGCCAGGAGATCACTACGAAGCCTTTACAAAGGGATTCCCGACAAGCGTGGGCCCACTGAGGTTTCACCCCTAACAGCATACAAGAGGCTCCAACCCCGCTGCAGTGGCCCCCTCTTGAGCCTTGCGGTTCATATGGTAGTCCAGCTGACTCCTATTCCCCGCACCATCCAACATACCCTACTACGCCGGGGATACACCTAATTAATTGGCCAAGCTGCCCCATCTCAGCATGTGGTTGGCACGGTAAAGCCAGGTTACATGCTCCATGAACCGGTCCTTAGGATCCAGGCAAGTACTAAACACAAACCCGAGTCTCGTGCACCTAGCACCAACCAAAACATCCATCTTGCCTTGATCCCTACCTCTACATAACTCATAATATCTCATTCAAGAGTATGGTAAAATAAACTGATGATCCCATATCCCAAATATCCCATTCTAAGCATGGTTAAGCATATGCATAATAATAAATGACATGATAAAATAAATCCCAACCCAAGCTACAAGTAAACAAGGTAATGCAATTCTAAGGAAACATCCTAGCATGGGTTTCATATTTTCAATTGACAATGCAAATATTTCTATCTACACATCCTAGTATAGGATCAAAGTGGTCAAGGACACTTGCCTTCTTCCTGCTGCTCTGGGAATGGGTAGTGCTGATCTTGGAAAGGAAGAACTTGCTCTGGAGCAGGTTCTACTCATACCATCACACATAGCAAAAGAAAACAACAATCCATAAGACATAGTTCACACTTCCACTTCATACAAACCACACATTCACACTTATGAAAGCTATTCACATTTCTATGTGTTATGGTTACTCTATGTGTGTTGATTTTGGTTTACATGCACTTTTAAACATGTGCATATGATTTCTACTTTTGTATTCATTTTTATGTTTGCCTACTATATATGAGTTTCCAAATTTAAATAAATTCCTTATATTCAATTGATACACCTTTTAGCTACCAAGTGTGCATGGAAGGCATTTTCCTACTCCAAATATGTCTTCAGACCTTCTACCAACCCTAACTAAATTCTTTGGATTTTGGAAACTTCATTTATCCATTTATAGTTATGCATACCTATTTTGTTATATTTTCAGATTTATTTCCTATGCCTAAAGGTGAACTTTATTATGAAAATAGTAGGACACCTCATCTAAACAGAATAGATTTTGGGTCTAAAATATTAAATAATATATTTTTGAACTTCTCCTCTGATGTAAACGATTTTATATTTATTTTACTAATTTTCAGAATTATTCTCTACTTAAAAATATGTCCCTATAACTAATAAATGGGAACAATTAATTAGACAGATTCATTTCAGCCAAAAATCTTTTCTTATCTTACTCCAAAGTTTTCCATGTGCTAGGAAAGTTTTTAATCTGAATTAACAATATGTTTGTCCCTTCTATTAAATTTTAAATACTAACCGCATATTCAAATTCCTAAATTTAATATCAAATAGGGTTAAAAAGATAAACTCACCCCACTACAGGGTCTATTATATTATTTTAAGAATTTTTAGGGGTCTAACTACACATAACTGAGGGGTTTTCCTAATTTTTATTAAGTCCAGGGGCTAAAACTGATTTTTAAATGAATTTACATGATTTTCTAAAGTTCCAGTGGCTAGATCAGAAGTTATCGGGGCTAGCTCTTATTTTCCGAGAACCCCAGGGGGTAGCACGTAAGAATTCTGGCCTTTATAACGCGGGGCTGACGTGGACCGTCCGATTTAAAACAGACGGCTGAGATTATAACATCGAACCGGTACACGGGGATTTAAATTCAACCGTGCGATTTAAAATGGACAGCGTACAAGCGGCCACGTCGCTTTGATCGAGCGCGGGCGGCGCTGCCCAGCGGCGCACGGCGGCGGGAGGCGGCGATCTCGCCGGAGAGTTTCGGATCTTCGTCAATTCTTCCTAAAACTGTGATTTTATGGCATAGATCGGGGTTTTCTTGAGCTCGGAGGTCCTGGAAAGCGGTCGGCGACGAGGTCCGAGGTGAATTCACGGCGAGGCTCGTCGGCACTGTGTTTGAGCCGCAAACCACCGAGTTTTCTGCACCTGCACGGTTCCCCAAAGGCGGTGGATCAAGACCAGCGAGTTAGATCAGAATTCCCAAGCCAAGATCGAGCAGAATTTGCCGGAGAAACCCGGGTTCTCACCGGAGAGAAAAACGGTGAATCATGGAGGAAAAACGGGACGATGTCGGGGTTTTTATAGACGGGGGAGGGCGGCGTGTTAGTTTAGATCGAGTTGGAGTCCTCCAGAACCAGAATTCGGCTAGGAACGCGCGGTTTTCCGGGTTACTTTCGATCGGGTGCGCGCGCGGAGGAGTCCCGAGCGGGAGGTCGGGGATGACAGGTGGGTCCCGCCTGTCTGCGAGAGGTGCGCGGGCGCGCGGCTGCGGGCTGGTGCGGGGTTTGGGTGGACCGTCTGGTGGGTTTTGGCCCACTGGCCGGGAAGGTTTATTTTTTCTTTTTCTTTTTCTTTTTCATTTCTGTTTTGAGTTTAATTTGAATTCCAGTTTGAATTTGAATTTTTGCAACACATGCAATACATCCAAATATTTTTAAATTCCCCTCTTAACAGGATTTTGGGGTGTTACATCCGCACCGCTCGCAAGTCCACCGGAGGGAGAGTTCCTGTAGCTGCCCTTGCCTTGAGGAAGGAGTTTTTGGGACTGCAGCAGGGCAACATGACAGTGAGGGAGTACCTCACAAAGTTCACCCAACTGTCCCGCTATGCACCGTGAGACATCTAAACTGATGAGCAGAAACAGGACTGTTTTGTGGAAGGACTTACCATGGAAATGCAATGTGCAATGTCCTCCAACGAATATGAAAGTTTCCAAAAGATGGTGGACAGGGCGCTTGTTGTGGAGAGGAAGCTGAAGACTTTGGAGAATGAAAACAAGAGGAAGATGGGATGGTCACACCAAGCATCAAGCAGCAACACACGTCCACGTATGATGCAGCAACCTGCAGGGCAGGCGAGCCGTGCTGTAGTACCCTACTCAACACAGAGAGGGTACAACCCGAACTTCAGGCCTCCATCAGCACCAGTACAGCCGTAGCGTCAGTTTGCGCAGCAGCCACGCCCCACTTATCAACCTCGACCAGCAGGACAAGGGCCACAGAACCAACCCCAAGATAACAAAGGCCAGGCACCTAAAGTTGGAGTGCAATGCTTCAACTGTGGTGAAGTGGGGCACTACACTCATAAGTGCCCAAAGAAGAAGCCTATGCAGCCACAGCAGCAGAATGTGATGCGAGGACGGGTGAACCACGTGACCATGGAGGAAGCGCAAGAGGCACCTGACATGGTGATTGGTAAGCTCCCTGCAAATTTAAACATTGCAACCATATTGTTCGATTTTGGTGCTACCCACTCATCCATTGCTCAAGAGTTTGTTAAGAAGCATGATCTAGCAACCACACAAATGAATCATATGTTAGTAGTGAACTCTCCAGGGGAAAATAAGAACATGACAAGTATGCCCCAAAGTGAGTCTAGACATTAATGGGGTAGTATTTACTGCAAGCCTCATAGTGATAAGCTCACAAGGGATAGATATTATTTTGGGTATGGACTGGTTGACCAAGCATAAAGGCTTTATCCATTGTTCAACTAGAACGGTGGAACTAACTCACACTAGTGGCACCAAAGTAAAATTCGTAACTGTCCAAGGACCTAGGAGGGACATTAGACTCAATCAGATGGACGTGAAATTGGAAGAGATAAGGGTCATCAAGGAGTACCCGGATGTTTTTCTTGAGGAGTTGCCAGGTATGCCCGCGGACCGTGAAGTGGAGTTTGCGATTGAACTCGTGCCTGGGACAGCCCCGATATACAAAAGGCCTTACCGGATGGACTCCAAACAACTGGAAGAGCTCAAAGAACATATACGGGAATTGACAGAGAAGGGGTATATTCGTCTTAGTTCCTCGCCATGGGGAGCTCCAGTGATATTTGTGCCCAAGAAGGACGGAACCAAAGGCGATGCGTAGACTACCGTGCGTTGAATGAGGTGACCATCAAGAACAAGTACCCATTACACCGCATTGAAGACCTATTTGATCAGTTGAGGGGAGCTTGTGTATTCTCAAAAATTGATCTCAGATTGGGATATCACCAACTGAAGATAGGACCAACCGACATTTCCAAGACGGCTTTCGTATCTCGGTACGGGCTGTATGAGTACACCGTCATGCCGTTCGGGCTAACTAATGCCCCGGCATACTTCATGTATCTCATGAACAAGGTATTCATGGAGTATTTGGACAAATTTGTGGTGGTTTTCATTGATGACATTCTCATCTTCTCCAAAGATGAAGAAGAACACGAGAAGCATCTACGACTGGTGTTGCAGAAGTTGAGAGAACACCAACTATATGCCAAGCTAAGCAAATGTGAGTTTTGGCTGAAGAGAGTTCCCTTCTTTGGACATATAATATCAGAAGGAGGAATCTCCGTGGATCCCACCAAGATCGTGGATGTGCAGAAGTGGAAGACCCCTGAAAATATCGGGGAGATCTGTAGCTTCTTAGGATTGGCTGGGTACTATCGACGATTCATCGAGGGCTTCTCCAAGATCTCAAGACCCATCACCAAATTGTTAGAGAAGGGAATCACATTCACGTGGACACCGGAGTGTGAGGCAAGTTTCCAAGAGCTGAAGAAAAGATTGACAACAGCCCCAGTGCTAGTTATGCCAGACATGCAGAAGAATTTTTCGGTATATTGTGATGCTTCTGGACACGGGTTGGGATGTGTTCTTATGCAAGAGGGGCATGTCATTGCCTATGCGTCCCGGCAGCTTCGAAAACACGAGAAGAACTATCCTACGCATGACCTAGAGCTAGCCGCAGTGGTCCACACATTGAAACTTTGGAGGCATTACTTGATGGGAAAGAGGACGGAGATATATACAGATCATAAAAGTCTAAAGTACATTTTCACACAGCCAGATCTCAACCTCAGACAAAGGAGATGGTTAGAGCTAATCAACTACTTTGATGTGGGTATCAACTATCATCCTGGGAAAGCGAACGTTGTGGCAGATGCCTTAAGCCGGAAGGTGCATGTCAACATGTTGAGCTTAAGTGACACGCCTACGGAATTGAAGGAGGAGACTGCAAAACTAAATCTATGTCTGGTGAATAGTGGTTAGGCCATCGTCATGGAAGTGGACTCCACATTGGAGCAGGACATATGCAACGGTCAGAAGAATGACGAGAAGATACAAGAAATCAGGGAACTCATCAAAGAGAATAAAGCTCCTGGGTTCAGAGAGGATGAACAAGGTATGGTATGGCATGGGAAAAGAATCTGTGTGCCTGAGGTAAAGGAGATCCGTGAACTAATTCTGAGGGAGCCACATGATTCTGACTGTTCCATTCACCCTGGGAGTACGAAGATGTATCATGACCTCAAGAGCAGATATTGGTGGTATGGCATAAAATGAGATGTCACGGAACATGTTGCCCTATGTGACAAATGTCAGTTGGTGAAAGCAGAACACCAATTGTAAAGGTCCCAAAAATGTGAATACATAGAAACATGAGTTTGCACAAATATTGGAGTCATGTGTATGAAAAAGGGGCTTAGTTGAAACTTTTTCCCACATATGATAACATAGGTGAGATTTCTTCTAAACAAACTTAGGGTTACTGCATGGATGGACCTCATGTGGATTAAAACCACAGAAATGAAGAGCTCAAGTGCAATGGAAGGGTTTAGAAATCAGAGATTGAACTAAATGTAAATTCAGACTTCAAGTGAGGGGATGACACAATGGAAATACAAAACTGTTGTGTCCAAACTATTGTTTGCAGCAGCTAACACAAGAATCAAGTTGCATAATTGGATTCCTTAGGTCCAAATTAGTGGGGAGGCAAAGTTTCATTAATTTTTGAAAAGGTTTGCTACCCATTTTTACAAATGGAGTCAAATGTGCAATGAATTCAAATAAACATTTGAATTTGGATGGAATTTGTCCAAACTATTCAGAAGAGCTCAGTTTCCAACTTTCAAATAAATTGGAGTTGAATATGTGTCAAACCATGGAGATCTTTTTGCAGGGAAATTGAGTGGGGCCCACCTGTCATGGGGATGAATAGACTTAACACTTAAGTTTTTCTCTCTGTTCCTCACTCCACCGACGTGTAACCCCGGGGCGACACCGTGCGGCCGCCCCCTTCGCCCAAGGCTCCACCTCCTGCTCCCATTTCGCGCTGGCCTGATCTTTGCCTCGGAACCGACTGCAGCACGTTGCCGTCTTCATTTTGATCGCGCGCTGGCTGTTCTTCTCACGCGCGAACAGCAACCGGCGCTCACCGCCGCACTCTTTTCTCCCCGATCGCCAGCCCCAACCAAGCCTCAGTTGTGCGCGCCGGCAGTACAGAAAAGCAGCGCCTGCACCTGCTCTACCACGCCAGCCCCACAACGCCGAAGTTCCTAGCCTGTGGCGTGCGCAATTCAGCAACTGGCGCCAAGAAACCGAGCTCACCGGCAGAAGCCGACTCGGGTCACCGTGGACAGTGGGCTACGGCTCTCCTCACAATCCCGCTTCAACACGAAAAAGGTGCGCTATGATCCCTAGTTCATGTAGCTGCAAACCGTGTAGCATTTGATCGACCGAGCTCAGAGAATTTCCAAAGTTCCCAAAGAACGGTGCTTGGGGTTAAGGGTCGGTCTAACCCGAAATTCTAGCAGCACAGGCCACCCAAGCTCGGGCGAGCTTGCACACAGCCTCCATACCTTGTAGCGGTCCTCCTCGAAGAAGAACCGAACGAAAACACCTAGAATTGACCGAGTTATAGCTGTTTTTCTTGCCGCCATGAAGAAATCGTCTCGGGTCGCCGTGGAGCTCTATGCTGCCGGCCTTTTCACGCGGTTTGGCGCCCATTTCCAACACCCTCAAGCTCCCACGGTACTCTCCGAGCCATTCCCGACCTTTTTGACGCCGTGTAGGCGACTTCCGAGTTCACCGGAACCCTAATGGTTGCGGACCCCGGTGCGCAAGGTTTTCCGGCGATCTATGGCCGCCGGCGAGCCTTCCAACGTGTTCAGCAGGTCAGAATATGGAGGGGCGGCGAGCAGGGGACCGGGAGGTGGCCGGTAAGGTCGTTCCGGCGACGTTCGTCGGAGGGCGCCGCCGCGGGTTCTGTTCGGCCGGAGGTAGAAGACGACCCGGTGGGTCCCGCCTGTCAGCGACGGTGTTTCAAATCTCTGATCAGCTGTGGCGCGGGGATCTGGTGTGGCGGCGCGGGAAATACCCAGTAGCCACGTGTGGCTTGCCCCGACGAGTGACACCTGTCCCCTGGACCCACTGCCAGCATTTGAACATTTTGGGGAATTTCAGACATCAGTTCAAAGTTTAAACAGCCACAACTTTGGGTAGGAAAATCCAAAAATTGTGAAACAAATTTTGTTGGATTCCTCTGATAGAGTACTATCCGAATATGAAACCCAATTTGTATGAAACCCTTTATTAAATTCTGTAAAATGCTTTAAAGCTTTTTAGCAAAAGAATTTTAGAGGGAGTTTGGTTAATCCAAAAATCCTCAAATTTTGCCAGAATAGTCTTTAGGGTATTAGTGAACTCCTGTAAAAGTGTCAGCTCGATAGGAGTTGATTTGATCAGGGAAAATTTAGATTTGAAGATGCTGTGTTCAATTGAATACAGAAACATTTTCAGAGAATTTCCAAAACTTGGAAATTCAGTTCTGGGCAGATCTTAGCTCCAAAAATGCTAGGAAAATTCATGCAAACTCTATGAGCTATAATTGAAATTGTAGTTCCCTAATTTTTGCATGAACCTGGGTGTGATCTCAGAATTAATTCTTCTTTGCTTAATTGCTTAGAAAATTATTCTAAACAAACCAACCAATGAAAAGTGCTAATTTTCGGTCCAGAGGACTTTCTTGTGACAACGAACTCACATGAAAATTCTCAGCTCCATTGGAGCCCTGGATCACCCCTGTTCTTTTTAACCTCTTTAGGTGATCAATATAGAAGAGGGGGAAAACCACTTAGCACTTAAACATGTGTTTAGATCCAAACCTAAACCACTAGCACCAGTGTCATTTTAAATTCTTAAACAGAGTTCCAGTTTTTGAAAACTTGTCATTAGGACCTGTAGCAAAGTCTTTACAATTAAACAATATGCATATTCATCACGTGTAGTATCTACGTGGAGGAGTTGAAGTCATCGGAGTAGAGATCAAGGAAGGAGGAAAGAGGTTGATCAAGCACCAAGTGGTATTCACTAACTGCATATATATATAAGTCACCTGCAAAACAAAGGCAAGCCCCGGTTTGCATCAAATTTACAAGTTTTTATTTGTATTCACTTCATACGTCTAGCATTTTAGTTATTGCATTACGTCTAGATGGTATGAAACTCCAAATGCATGACCCAGAAAACCCTGTATTTTAATGTATGATATGTTATCAATTGATTATAACTGCTGTTCTCAATAAAAGTGGATTAAAAGAGGCATAACTCGAGTAGGCAGATTCCTACTCGTGAAATGGGATTAAGGGGGGTCAATCGGAAGAGTTCGGAATTGATCCTCATAGTTGAGAATGGAGACCGGGCAGTGGATGGAAGGTCAAGGACGTGGTCCTGTGAGCCTAGTCTATGTCTGAGTCGATTAAGGCCCGTTCTCGTGTGCGACCCCGCTGGACAAGTTTGAGATGTGTACCGGATGCATACTGGCAATATGGGACCCAGGAAACCGATGTAACATGTTAACCTGGGTGTCGAGGCATACCTCACCATCTGATGCCGATGCTGAAAGGATAGAGAAGTCGGCTCTACGAGGGTTTGCCGTAGAGAGACTTAATCCCAGTCGGTGGGACCGGTTCGACATTTGGGTGTCATGTGAAAGGTGACCACGTACGGCGTCAGTGACGGTTGCTGTGTGCAACGTCGAGTACGGGCGTACGTGTCGTGTCAGCCGGGTGTTTTTGATTGCAATCACCGTCGCTCGCGGTAGTGAGCATACTTGTACACTGAGTTGTGACGTAGTAATAAACTGGGAAACATTTAATATGCTTCGTGGGTAATCCTCATAATGGAGATGAGGAACGAGCAACACTTCACTAAATTTAATTTCCACCTTGGGCTAGTAGCGTCGAGGCAAAGCGTTTCTTGTTTGATTGTGGTGTCTCGACATTAATGGCGCAAGGTCAGTTTGAGTCTAGGATAGCTCACTAAAGTTACTTTCACCTCGGGCAAGTGACATCGAGATGAAGTGTTTCTTGTTTAATTGTGGAGTCTCGATGTAAGTTGCGCGAGGGCTATAAAAGTTGCTTAAAACTTGAAGTAAGCACTCTCCTTTAGCTCAAGTTCATCGTTTGTGCAAACTTCTATAATTAGCCCTCTATTTTCATCATGTAGAGTTTCATGACTAGGGTGACGGGTCAGTCTTGCTGAGCTTCGTGCTCACAGATACTGCATAAGTTGTTTTGAAGGTAATAACTGTACGATGAGATGTACGGGTGCCCGATGAGACTCGGAACTCCCCGAGTGGTGAACTCATGGCAACCTCTGCCGCTGCTATTATGACAGTGTTGCTAGCGAGAAGGGTCCGTGGGCTGGACACCTTCTCTGTTGCTTAGCATAGGTATGAGACGTGAGTTGTAATAGTCTTCCGCTGTAGTTTATTTTGAGAAGTATTTGTAAAATCAACACTTTGTAAGCTTCCGCTTGTTTTATGTAATATGATGCTTTATTAGGTGTGCTGTTGGGTGCCGCATCGCACAGAACCACCCAATGCGATTCCCGGGCGAGGTGTCCCGTCCCCGTGAGTGATCAGGATGGCGGGGTCCTCACAGCGTGGTATCAGAGCCGCATTGGTCATAGCGCACGGAATAAGGATCGTACTACGACAAAACTTAGGATACGGTGAGGAAACGGTATTAGGCCCACATAAGGACTATAGTAGTATAGTTACTTAAGGTGGCAGTACTAACATACTTGTTATAATTCTAAAATTTTGATTATGTAACAACGCACCTACGCTCAGGTAAGCATGGTAAGGAACGCCACCGAAAGCGGTTCAATTTCGGTTAGCTCCCCTGACGAGGAAAGTAGTTCAGGGATAGGTCTCACAGCTTGGTGTGAGACGTCAATATGAAACTCTTGGACTCTTCATGTTCCTGAGTTCATATGAAACGCTGATCCCTAGCGTGCATTAGGCAAGTAAGTGGAGACCCCATCGCGTGGTCAGTAACGCGAGAGTGTGTTCGTCTGGAAGTAGCCCAGGAGGACATACGCAGCGCTTGCCATCGGCATGCCCTGCAGGGCAGTAGGTGGTATCCGTTGGGTTGATAACATTCCCAACCGTGACGACCCGTTCATGACATACTCGGGTTCCCCGTCGTGTGGTGTTGAAACACGATCACGTACCTTGAGACGTGACTTAACTCAAGGACAGCCGTAAGGCAATGATACGGGCGTTTGTATTTACTTTCTAATATGGAACTGCCTGAAATGAAACAACCTTTGAGTGCACCACTATTGAGTGTTCTTCTGCAGGTACTAACCACGTACGTATCCCGTGTAGTACACGTGTGCGAGAGACTGTCTTAGTGCCACTGATTAAAGGATATTCCGGTATAATCCGGTTTAGGATTTTCTTTTGGAGAGGGAACGTAGTACCAACATTGTTCTTACGGTGCATCGACACCGCACCACACATAATAACCTCTTCCCTATGAAGAAATGATTCATGAGCTAACTTTCAACTAAAAATGGAAGTTTGAAACGAATATTAGTTACTGAACTCTTATTTTTGAGCTAAGATTCAAATGAGAGAAGGTTTAGGTATCAAAGATTTCAAAAACAGAGTGCTCTGTTTCTGGCAGAAATTTTTGCTGGACTTTAACAGAGCATAACTCTGAGTAGCTTTAACCAATTAAGTTGTATGATACAGTTATGGAAGGATTTTCAAGTGCTCTACAACTCTCTTGTAGACCTCCAGAGCAAAATCATAAGTTATGTTGGTGAAAAGTCCAGTTGAAGGTAAACTGTTCAGAACCAGGACAGTAGCAAAACCTCTCTGGACCTTTCTGTTTTTAAGCCATAACTTCCTGTAGAAAAATCCCTAGGGAGCCTGTGATACACCGTTGGAAAGGTTATGAGATATGCAACCTTGTTGTAGTTCAAGGGTTGTTCAGATTCTTGTTGTATTTGTATATACAACTGTGATAAAGTCAGCCACATACAAAGGAGATGCTGGCAAATTTTATCCAGAAAGTCTGTCAACTCTGCGAACTCATAACTTTTGATCCAGAAGTGATAAGGAGGCATTTGGATACTCGTTGGAAAGATATTAAAATTAACTTTAACTTTAATATTCAACTTGAGTTACGAAAGTGCTTCTAACTGGATCAGAATCTGATCTGTTTGAGGACCGATCAGTCGGCTTGTAAATCCTTGCTGTTAGATACATCAGTTTGCGCTTAAATCATTTTGCTTACATGTTGGGGTTTCATTATCAGTGTTGCACTACTTTGTTTATGGAATAAATCAAGTGATAGTGTTGAACTGATAATGAACTCTTGCAATTGCAAAATGGTGCGAACTCGTTCCATGAGTGAGGTGGGTGGTTCCAGTGGTGGTCGTGGTGATAACTCTCCACAGCGGGAGCAGCGAGCTCCGCAACAGCAGCCGCCACCAGGACTTTCACCCACGGTCACAATGACGGACATTCTGGCCGCCATGATGGGTGCAAGCGATGAGCGAACCGACTTGCTCCGCACCCTGGTGATGAATACATCCCGTCAAGGGGGATGTCAAGACGAAGACTTGCGCCAACCGCAACTGAATTCCTATGTTGAGTTCTTGGCAACTCAACCACCGGTTTTCATTGAATCTGAGGATCCTCTGGTGGTGGATAGCTGGATCCGTAACATTGAATCTAAGTTCGGGTTGCTTCAATGCACCAAACAGCAGAAGGTTTTATACGCCGCGCAACAACTTCACGGGTCCGCCAATGCATGGTGGGCAAATCAACTCACCTCCTTACCAGCTGGACATGACTGTACATGGGCAGAATTACGGAAGGCATTTCTTACGTATCATGTTCCGTCCGGAATAATTCAGTGGAAACTCGAGGAGTTTCTGGCCTTAAAACAAGGAGGGAGGGGTGCATACGAGCATTCGCGAGTGTTCAACAAGCTGGCGCAGTATGCGCCTCAACACGTGAACACCGAAGCACAAAAGTGTGAGTGGTTCTTCCGCAGCCTCAATCCCAAGCTAAAAGAGAGACTCGTTTTAGCTGATCGAAAGAACATCAACGAATTGATGAGTGCTGCCATCATGGTTGAAGATGCTCAACGGGAAGTTCAGGCTGAGAAAAGAAAGAACCATATACCACCGGAGAGTAGCAGTAGTGCTCCTCAGAAATACCGGGTGGTAGACAGTACCTTGAACTATCAGCTGACGCAGCCGGCTCGAGGACCCCAGCAATATTCCGATCGTTCGTCCCAATACTCTGAAGTCGGACAGCTGCAAAAACGGTATATGCAGCCACGTTATTTGGAGCAGAATACCACTAATGTCCATGCACAGAGCAACCAGGAACCGGCTGAGAAACCGTGCTTCACGTGCGGATACTTGGGTCACATCAGCAGTAAGTGTCCGGAAAGGAGACACCGTAGAGAAACTACACCGGGGCGGGGTATAAATCAACCCCATGCTCAGCTTCAAGGAACTGCACCAAAATCTGGGTGCATTTATCATACAGCTCTAGAGGATGTGCCAGATGGGGCACCCGTGCTAGCGGGAATGTTCACCCTCAATGGACTGCCCGTATTAATTCTATTTGACTCTGGAGCTACACACAATTTCATCAGCAGGTTGTTTGTGTGCAGAGCTGAGCTCTCCACCTCTACACCGAAGGATCACTACCTTATCCGCTCACCGGGTGGGAATATAGCTGCTAATGAAGTAGGGATCAAAGCACCCTTGTGCTTAGGTAGAAACTTATACCCCACAACCCTCATTGTATTAGATGGACAGAAGATCGACGTGATTCTAGGAATAGCGTGGATGAACTACCACGGGGCTGTTCTTGACATTGGTCCACGGACTGTTAGTTTGGACTCTCCAATCTACGGTCTCCAAACGCTCATACTGGAAGACGTGGATTCTAAAAATCCAGTGGTGTACCACAGTGTGACCACGAAACTGGAGGATATTCCGGTGGTCCGTGAGTACCAAGATGTGTTTCCCAACTATCTTCCAGGGATGCCGCCTGAGAGGTATGTGGTATTCAAGATCGAGTTAGCACCGGGAACCACACCAATATCTCGAAGGCCGTACAAAATGTCTCCGAAAGAATTAGCTGAACTGAAGGAACAGCTAAAGGACTTAATGGACAAAGGGTTCATCCGACCAAGCTCATCGCCATGGGGCTGTTCAGCCCTCTTTGTGACGAAAAAGGATGAGTCACCTCGATTATGTGTGGATTGTCGGCCGCTGAATGCAGTGACGATCAAAAATAAATATCCGTTGCCGCGGATCGATATATTATTTGATCAGTTAGTGGGTGCTAAGGTATTCTCCAAGATGGACTTACGGTCTGGTTATCATCAGATAAATATCAGAGCGGAGGATATACCGAAGACGGCCTTCTCGACTAGATACGGGCTCTATGAGTATCTAGTCATGTCTTTTGGGCTAACAAATGCACCCGCACACTTCATGTATCTCATGAATTCTGTATTCATGCCAGAGTTGGATCAGTTTGTCGTGGTTTTCATCGACGACATTCTCGTATACTCCAAATCGGAGGAGGACCACACCAAACATCTTCATATAGTGCTCCAACGGTTACGGAAACATAAGCTGTATGCCAAATTCAGCAAGTGTGAATTTTGGATCAGCAAGGTACCATTTTTAGGCTACATTATTTCAGCGGAGGGTGTGGCCGTGGATCCAACCAAAATTGAGCAAGTATTGAAGTGGGAGTCTCCAACATCAGTTCATCAAATCCGCAGTTTTCTAGGACTAGCGGGTTATTACCGGAGATTTATTCCCAGCTTCTCGAAGGTGGCTAAACCAATGACAGAGTTATTAAAGAAGAGCAGCAAGTATGTGTGGACAGAGGCCTGTGAAGAGGCATTTCAAACTCTAAAGAAACATCTCACAACGGCACTGGTGTTAGCCCAACCGGATACAACAAAGCCTTTTGATGTTTATTGTGATGCCTCAGGCATTGGACTTGGCTGCGTCTTAATGCAAGATAGACGTATGATCGTGTATGGGTCTCGACAACTCCGCAACCACGAGCAGCACTACCCCACTCATGACCTAGAGCTTGTTGCGGTGGTGCTTGCATTGAAGATGTGGAGGCACTATTTACATGGAAATTTAGTGCACCTCTACACCGACCATAAGAGCCTCAAATATATATTCACTCAGAAGGATATCAATATGAGGCAGCGGAGGTGGATGGAATTGATCAAAGATTATGAGCTCGAGATCCATTACCATCCGGGCGAAGCTAACGTGGTGGCTGATGCACTCAGTCGTAAGTCCCACGTTAATAACTTGTCAGTTGTTCCGGAGGAGGAGGAAGAACCAAGCTTGCGGGTGATTCCGTATGGGGCGTTGTATAATCTTGCTCTTGCGCCTACCATTAGAGAGGAGATTGTACAAGCCCAGAAGAGAGATAGAGGGATGCGGAATATATGAGCAAGAATCAATGAGGATAAAATGAAATGTTTCCGGGAAGATGATCAAGGTGTGTTATGGTTTAACAACCGTATCGTGGTACCCCGGAACCTGAAGCTAAGAAAGAAGATCTTGGACGAAGCTCATATGTCCAAGTACTCGATACATCCAGGGAGCAATAAGATGTATCAAGACCTGAAAACAAAATTTTGGTGGACTCGGATGAAGCGAGAAATAGCCAAATATGTATCTGAGTGTGATACATGTCGGCGAGTCAAAGATGATCATATTAAGAAAGCGGGAATGCTGCAACCATTAAGTATTCCGGCATGGAAGTGGGAGGACATCAGCATAGACTTTATTGTCGGACTGCCTCTCACGTCCAGAAAGCATGACTCCATTTGGGTGATTGTTGATCGCTTAAACAAATCAGCCCACTTCATCCCAGTGAATACGGGATTCCATACTAAACAATATGAAGATTTGTATCTCTCTAGAATTGTATGCTTGCATGGAGTTCCCAAGACCATCATATCAGACCGAGGTTCAATATTTGTTGCTCGTTTCTAGGAGAAACTACATGAATCTCTGGGAACAAAGTTAATCAGAAGCTCAACATACCACCCTCAGACGGACGGTCAAACGGAGAGGGTGAACCAGATTTTGGAAGATATGCTGAGGGCATGTGCCATAGATCATGGAAAGAACTGGGATAACCATTTGCCATTAGCGGAGTTCTCTTACAACAATGGATACCAATCTAGTATTAAAATGGCACCATACGAAGCACTTTATGGCAGGAAGTGCCGCACACCACTCAATTGGTGTGAATCTGGCGAGAGGGTGATTTTCGGCATTGATCTTGTAAAAGATGCCGAAGAGCGGGTCCAGCTGATTCAAGAGAACCTCAGGGCCGCTCAATCTCGCCAGAAGAGCTATGCGGACCAGCGACGCCGACCCTTGTGTTTTGAAGTCGGAGATCACGTCTATCTCCGAGTATCCCCGATGAAGGGAATTCATCGATTCGGGGTCAAGGGAAAGCTAGCTTCTCGTTTTGTGGATCCATTCCGTATTACCGAATGGTGTGGGCCGGTGGCCTACCGTTTTGAGCTGCCGCCATACTTATCGTGCATCCACGACATCTTCCATGTCTCGCACTTGAGAAAGTGTTTGAAGAAGCCGACGGACATCCTTTCGGAAGACATGGAAATATTGCAACCGGATCTCACCTACACCGAGAAGCCCATCAAGATTATTGACGAAAAGAGCCGGATCACTCGAAATCGGGCTTTGAAATTTTACGAAGTCCTGTGGAGTAATCACACACCGGAAGAAGCGACTTGGGAGAGTGAAAATTACCTCCACAAGAACTATCCGGAACTTTTGTCGTAGTTGTTGTAATTACCTTCCGCCTCATCTTTCTTTTGTAATCTCGGGACAAGATTCTTTTAAGGGGGAGGATTGTAAAGGTCCCAAAAATGTGAATACAAAGAAACATGAGTTTGCACAAATGTTGGAGTCATGTGTATGAAAAGGGGGCTTAGTTGAAACTTTTTCCCACATATGATAACATAGGTGAGATTTCTTCTAAACAAACTTAGGGTTACTGCATGGATGGACCTCATGTGGATTAAAACCACAGAAATGAAGAGCTCAAGTGCAATGGAAGGGTTTAGAAATCAGAGATTGAACTAAATGTAAATTCACACTTCAAGTGAGGGGATGACACAATGGAAATTCAAAACTGTTGTGTCCAAACTATTGTTTGCAGCAGCTAACACAAGAATCAAGTTGCATAATTGGATTCCTTAGGTCCAAATTAGTGGGGAGGCAAAGTTTCATTAATTTTTGAAAAGGTTTGCTACCCATTTTTACAAATGGAATCAAATGTGCAATGAATTCAAATAAACATTTGAATTTGGATGGAATTTGTCCAAACTATTCAGAAGAGCTCAGTTTCCAACTTTCAAATAAATTGGAGTTGAATATGTGTCAAACCATGGAGATCTTTTTGCAGGGAAATTGAGTGGGGCCCACCTGTCATGGGGATGAATAGACTTAACACTTAAGTCTTTCTCTCTGTTCCTCACTCCACCGAAGTGTAACCCCGGGGCGACACCGAGCGGCCGCCCCCTTCGCCCAAGGCTCCACCTCCTGCTCCCATTTTGCGCTGGCCTGATCTTTGCCTCGGAACCGACTGCAGCACGTTGCCATCTTCATTTTGATCGCACGCTGGCTGTTCTTCTCACGCGCGAACAGCAACCGGCGCTCACCGCCGCACTCTTTTCTCCCCGATCGCCAGCCCCAACCAAGCCTCAGTTGTGCGCGCCGGCAGTACAGAAAAGCTGCTCCTGCGCCTGTTCTACCACGCCAGCCCCACAACGCCGAAGTTCCTAGCCTGTGGCGCGCGCAATTCAGCAACTGGCGCCAAGAAAGCGAGCTCACCGGCCGAAGCCGACTCGGGTCCCCGTGGACAGTGGGCTACGGCTCTCCTCACAATCCCGCTTCAACACGAAAAAGGTGCGCTATGATCCCTAGTTCGCGTAGCTGCAAACCGTGTAGCATTTGATCGACCGAGCTCAGAGAATTTCCAAAGTTCCTGAAGAACGGTGCTTGGGGTTAAGGGTCGGTCTAACCCAAAATTCTAGCGGAACAGGACACCCAAGCTCGGGCGAGCTTGCTCACAGCCTCCATACCTCGTAGCGGTCCTCCTCGAAGAAGAACCGAACGAAAACACCTAGAATCGACCGAGTTATAGCTGTTTTTCTTGCCGCCATGAACAAATCGTCTCGGGTCGCCGTGGAGCTCTATGCTGCCGGCCTTTTCACGCGGTTTGGCACCCATTTCCAACACCCTCAAGCTCCCACGGTACTCTCCGAGCCATTCCCGACCTTTTTGACGCCGTGTAGGCGACTTCCGAGTTCACCAGAACCCTAATGGTTGCTGACCCCGGTGCGCAAGGTTTTCCAGCGATCTATGGCCGCCGGCGAGCCTCCCAACGTGTTCAGCAGGTCAGAATATGGAGGGCCGGCGAGCAGGGGACCGGGAGGTGGCCGGTAAGGTCGTTCCGGCGACGCTCGTCGGAGGGCGCCGCCGCGGGTTCTGTTCGGCCGGAGGTAGAAGACGACCCGGTGGGTCCCGCCTGTCAGCGACGGTGTTTCAAATCTCTGATCAGCTGTGGCGCAGGGATCTGGTGTGGCGGCGTGGGAAATACCCAGTAGCCCCGTGTGGCTTGCCCCGACGAGTGACACCTGTCCCCTGGACCCACTGCCAGCATTTGAACACGTTGGGGAATTTCAGACATCAGTTCAAAGATTAAACAGCCACAACTTTGGGTAGGAAAATCCCAAAATTGTGAAACAAATTTTGTTCGATTCCTCTGATAGAGTACTATCCAAATATGAAACCCAATTTGTATGAAACCCTTTATTAAATTCTGTAAAATTCTTTAAAATTTTTTAGCAAAAGAATTTTAGAGGGAGTTTGGTTAATCCAAAAATCCTCAAATTTTGCCAGAATAGTCTTTAGGGTATTAGTGAACCCCTGTAAAAGTCTCAGCTCGATTGGAGTTGATTTGATCAGGGAAAATTTAGATTTGAAGATGCTGTGTTCAATTGAATACAGAAACATTTTCAGAGAATTTCCAAAACTTGGAAATTCAGTTCTGGGCAGATCTTAGCTCCACAAATGCTAGGAAAATTCATGCAAACTCTATGAGCTATAATTGAAATTGTAGTTCCGTAATTTTTGCATGAACCTGGGTGTGATCTCAGAATTAATTCTTCTTTGCTTAATTGCTTAGAAAATTATTCTGAACAAACCAACCAATGAAAAGTGCTAATTTTTGGTCCAGAGGACTTTCTTGTTACAAGGAACTCACATGCAAATTCTCAGCTCCATTGGAGCCCTGGATCACCCCTGTTCTTTTTAACCTCTTTAGGTGATTAATATAGAAGAGGGGGAAACCACTTAGCACTTAAACATGTGTTTAGATCCAAACCTAAACCACTAGCACCAGTGTCATTTTAAATTCTTAAACAGAGTTCCAGTTTTTGAAAACTTGTCATTAGGACTTGTAGCAAAGTCTTTACAATTAAACAATATGCATATTAATCACGTGTAGTATCTACGTGGAGGAGTTGAAGTCATCGGAGTAGAGATCAAGGAAGGAGGAAAGAGGTTGATCAAGCACCAAGTGGTCTTCACTAACTGCATATATATATAAGTCACCTGCAAAACAAAGGCAAGCCCCGGTTTGCATCAAATTTACAAGTTTTTATTTGTATTCACTTCATACGTCTAGCATTTTATTTATTGCATTACGTCTAGATGGTATGAAACTCCAAATGCATGACCCAGAAAACCCTGGAGTTTAATGTAGGATATGTTATCAACTGATTATAACTGCTGTTCTCAATAAAAGTGGATTAAAAGAGGCATAACTCGAGTAGGCAGATTCCTACTCGTGAAATGGGATTAAGGGGGATCAATCGGAAGAGTTGGGAATTGATCCTCATAGTTGGAAATGGAGACCGGGCAGTGGATGGAAGGTCAAGGACATGGTCCTGTGAGCCTAGTCTATGTCTGAGTCGATTAATGCCCGTTCTCGTGTGCGGCCCCGTTGGACAAGTTTGAGATGTGTACCGGATGCATACTGGCAATATCGGACCCAGGAAACCGATGTAACATGTTAACCTGGGTGTCGAGGCATACCTCACCGTCTGATGCCGATGCTGAAAGGATAGAGAAGTCGGCTCCACGAGGGTTTGCCGTAGAGAGACTTAATCCCAGTCGGTGGGACCGGTTCGACATTTGGGTGTCATGTGAAAGGTGTCCACGTACGGCGACAGTGACGGTTGCTGTGTGCAACGTCGAGTACGGGTGTACGTGTCGTGTCAGCCGGGTGTTTTTGATTGCAATCACCGTCGCTCGCGGTAGTGAGCATACTTGTACACTGAGTCGTTATGTAGTAATAAACTGGGAAACGTTTAATATGCTTCGTGGGTAATCCTCATAATGGAGATGAGGAACGAGCAACGCTTCACTAAATTTAATTTCCACCTTGGTCTAGTAGCGTCGAGGCAAAGCGTTTCTTGTTTGATTGTGGAGTCTCGACGTTAATGGCGCAAGGTCAGTTTGAGTCTAGGATAGCTCACTAAAGTTACTTTCACCTCGGGCAAGTGACATCGAGATGAAGCGTTTCTTGTTTGATTGTGGAGTCTCGATGTAAGTTGCGTGAGGGTTATAAAAGTTGCTTAAAACTTGAAGTAAGGACTCTCCTTTAGCTCAAGTTCATCGTTTGTGCAAACTTCTATAATTAGCCCTCTATATTCATCATGTAGAGTTTCATGACTAGGGTGACGGGTCAGTCTTGCTGAGCTTCGTGCTCACAGATACTGCATATGTTGTTTTGCAGGTAATAACTGTACACTGAGATGTACAGGTGCCCGATGAGACTCGGAACTCCCGGAGTGGTGAACTCATGGCAACCCCTGCCGCTGCTATTATGACAGTGTTGCTAGCGAGAAGCGTCCGCGGGCTGGACACCTTCTCTGTTGCTTAGCATAGGTATGAGACGTGAGTTGTAATAGTCTTCCGCTGTAGTTTATTTTGAGAAGTATTTGTAAAATCAACACTTTGTAAGTTTCCGCTTGTTTTATGTAATATGATGCTTTATTAGGTGTGCTGTTGGGGGCCGCATCTTACGGCACCACCCAATGCAATTCCCGGGCGAGGTGTCCCGTCCCCGTGAGTGATCGGGACGGTGGGGTCCTCACACCAATGACCCGCGGGACTGTTGCAACCACTCAAAGTGCCCGAGTGGAAATGGGAAGAAATAGGTATGGACTTCATAGTGGGACAGCCTAGGACCCAATCTGGATATGATTCGATATGGGTCATCATTGACAGGCTTACTAAGGTAGCTCATTTCATCCCCGTGAAAGAAAGCTATAGCGGATCCAAACTGGCAGAATTGTACATGTCAAGAATCGTGTGCTTCCATGGAGTGCCGAAGAAGATAGTGTCAGATCGAGGAACACAATTCACCTCAAGGTTTTGGCAGAAGTTACATGAAACCATGGGGACTCATCTGAATTTTAGTTCCACATACCACCCACAGACTGATGGGCAGACCGAAAGAACCAATCAGATCCTAGAGGATATGCAGAGAGCTTGTGCACTCAAGAACAATAGGAGTTGGGATAAGAACCTAACGTATGCGGAGTTCTCCTACAACAACAGCTATCAGGCTAGTATGAAGATGTCACCCTTTGACGCATTGTATGGGAGGAAGTGCAGAACTCCATTGTTTTGGAACCAAACTGGGGAGAGCAAAGTGTTTGGGCCAGAGGTGCTACAAGAAGCCGAGGCGAAAGTGAGGGAAATCCGCGACAACTTGAGAGTAGCCCAGACCCGACAGAAGAGCTATGCCGATATACGAAGAAGAGAGCTCACTTTCAACGTATGGGACTATGTCTATCTCAAAGTGTCTCCTATCAGAGGACTTCATCAATTCAAGGTGAAAGGGAAGTTATCACCCCGGTATATTGGACCTTTCCAGATTCTGGAGAGGAAAGGCGAAGTGACATATCAGTTAGAACTACCGGCTCGCCTATCAGATGTGCACAACGTGTTCCATGTATCACAGCTCAAGAAATGCTTAAGAACACCCGAAGAGAGGTTACCCATGAATGAGGTAGACGTACGAGAAGACCTTTCATATGCCGAGCAACCGGTCAAGATCCTGGAGAAGATGGAATGCATCACAAGGAATAAAAGAATCCGAATGTGTAAAGTGCAGTGGAAGCACCACTCGGAAGCAGAAGCCACATGGGAGCGAGAACACGAGCTCAAGGCACAGTTTCCGGATTTGTTTCCCTAGAGTCACCAATCTCGAGGATGAGATTTCTTTTAAGGGGGGTAGAGTTGTAACACCCCAAAATGTGGCAAAATATGAATTCAAATTTATTGGACATGATGCACGTTGAAGGAAATTTCAAATTCAAACCGGAATTCAAATTGGAAGCAAAAACAGAAAAAGAAATAGGAAAGGAAAAAGAAAAAAATGGCCAATGGGCCGAAACCCACCGGCCGGCCCAGCCACCCGCAACCCATCCCCCCCTCTCCTCTCCTGCCGTGCAGGGCCTGCCTGTCATCACCTTCCCCCGCTCCCCCCAACCGTCATGCATTTCCCGCGCCCAATCGCACGCCGCCGGCCGAATTCCACGCTCGCAACCGACTGATCCGCCCCCACGAGCGCCAGTTCCGCACGCATGTACCCACCCCGGGACTCCAGGCCGATTTAAACTCCCGCAAACCCCCTCTGCTCGCCACCTCGCTCGCCAACCTCCACCGCCGGTGAGCACCGCCGCCCAACCTTCGAATTCCCCTTGGCACAACGCCGTTCTGGTCCATCTAACCGGTTCTACTTCATCGCAGCATCGAACACTAGCCGGTGATGCCCACTCCTGAACGATTTTCTGCCAAGGCAACCGACGTCGTTGAACTCCGGTGAGGTCTAGCCACCGGTCATCTCTGAAGTCACCGAATTTCTATGACCCGACCCTTTCTGACCCTCGGTACACCCTCTGCTAACCACAGGGAAGCCTCACGATCGGAGAACTCGAAGGATCACCGACCCAAACCGCTTCTCCATCGAGCACCTAGGAGCTCCGCTGCCGTCGCCGTCACAGAGCCGATTCCAACCCTTCCGTGCCCAAGAAAATCCCTAGGTGAGCTTCCCCTATACCTCCTCAGCCGATCCGTGCAAAAAGATGCGAGTTCTAGCGCATAGCGGCAAAAACCGAAGCTGCGCTGGCAAGATCGCCGCCCCCCCCCCCCCCACCGCCGCGCGCCGCCATGCACGCGGGCTGGCTCCGGCCAGGGCGACGTGGCCCTCTATGGCCCGTCCGTTTTAAATCGGGTGGTCCCGAAAAGACTTAACCCGTACCGCTTCGCTATCTAATCTCAGCCCTCCAATTAAAATCCAACGGCCCACATCAGCCCCGCGTTATAAAGGCCGGGAATCTTGCGGGCTACCCCCCCCCCCCGGGGGTTCTGAGGAAAAAGGATCTAGCCCCCGGAAACTTCTGATCTAGCCCCTGGACCCTCAGAAATTCATGTAAATGCATTTAAAAATCAGTTTTAGCCCCTGGACTTAATAAGAATTAGGAAAACCTCCCTGTTTTGCACACTTAGACCCCTGAAAATTTAGAAAATAAGAAATGGGGCCCCACTGCAGTGTGGATTTGCACATCAGCCACTGAGGACTATTAATTTCAGGAAATTGAATTTGTGAATAGGATTTAAATTCAAACATTGGTATAGGTTCAGTTGAATTATTCTAACCCTGTTGAAAATTTGTAGAACAATCTGAAGTCTGAACTTAGAGGGGAAATAAACTTTTAAATTAAATGAGGTTGCTGTTTTGTGATTTATCTCTGAAATATACCCTTTAGGCATAAAACAAATTTAAATATGTGGAAAAATGAATCTAAGTAACCAAAAAGGGGTAGGGAAAATTTATAAAGGTTCTGTTTAGGTAATTGGAACAGTAGAAATTTTTGTATGAATTTAGGTTGCTGTTTTATTGTTGGAAATTCATTTTTAGGCTAGAAAATAATTCTGAAAATGGGTAAAAATAAATTTAAATTGATCCCATCAGAGAGGAACTCAAAAGATATTTTATTGGACATTTTAGATCAGAACATATTCTGTTTAGGTGATATATTTTCTATTTTAGTATAGGAGTTCACTTTTGGGTAGGGAAAATAAATTTGAAAATATAGGGAAATAGGTATACATAATTAGAAAATGTCAAGTGAGGTCCCCACATTTAGAACTTCAAGTTAAGAATAGTGTAGAAGATCTGAAAACCCATTTGGAGTAGGAACTTATCTTTCATGCACCTTTTGTGGCTAAGAAGGGTATTATCTAATATAGAAACTTCGTTCAAATTGGAAATTCATATATATGGTGCACTTAGGAATCTGAATATCAAAGAGTAGAAGTAAAATATATGTTTAAAAGTGCGTGTGTGCATAGAATAAACATGGCTAGGGTAAACACCAAACTTAAATATGTGTATGACTTCAATGTGTATGTATATGTGGACTATTGCTTATGGAATGTTGTTTTCTTTTGCTATGTGTGTATTGGCATGAGTAGAACCAGCCCCAGAGCAGGTTCTCACCTTCCAAGACCAAGACTTTCTATTCCTGAGCAGCAGGAAGAATCCGCGCGTCTTCTCCTCATTGGACATCATTGTGTCCCGTTCCCATTTGTCGTGCTACTGCTTCTACAATGAGAGGAAGGTATGATGGTCAGCCCACTTGTTCATCGTGCTCGTGCTTCTCATCGTATCCAAAGGACCTTGGCCAATCGAGTTTTGTATGTATCTCACCAACATGCCCCATTATGGTGTCAACTGGAAGAACAGCGAGTTCCTCCTCCCCTATGCTTGAGTCTAGAATAGACCTTCATTGATTGAATCCATCTAGGAGGAGCTTGTTTGCATGTGCATAACCTCGACTCTCTAATAGGTATGATCTTAAACACGTGGAGACCGACCAGATTAAGGATTCTTCAAAGCATTCAAATAATATGGCTATCACTTATTTAGATAATGAGAATGCAGATCTCATTGTACATGGTGAGCTCCTAGCTCATCTAGTTGGTGAAGTCTTAGAGGGGGATTGGATGAGACTAGGCTTGCACACTTATGAAATCTTCAAGCATCTAACGAAGACGAAAATGACGAAGGTAACAAAATCCCTAAAGATCTCCCAATGCATGTCATATTTTTTAATAGCAGAGATCTTGGGGACTTGACTAAACATTTAAATATCGTTGATTGTGTGCAGAATCATGATTTGGATTCTGTTGCAATTTTGAAGGAACGTAGGCATGATTTTTTTTATGCATGTCCTTAACCGACTTTCTGACGTTTAGATTTCACCTGGCATTGTCTCTGCCTCATGATAGATCTGGTGGTATCCATAATGTTGTTTTTACCACTATAATGAGATAATTAAATACTTGTTTTTACAAAGTAAGTTCACCCGTTCTATACGGTCAATCATCTTAGAGGATTCTAACTGATACCGCCAAATAGTGTTCCAAATTGACAATTAGTTGTGTCAAATAGACCACAAGTATAAGATTCTAATTAGTGTGGGAGCGGTTGCAATAATTTGATTCTCTAGGCTGTGTAAAAATGACATGATTTTTACTTGTACGGACTCTAGTCCCTTGTAGGTTATTTATCGGTGCACTCACTTGCTCTCTTTGTGATCACCTCTACGGCGTCCGACATATAGAAACCTGTTTACGAGGGTGTGTATATGATTGGAACAGACGGCAACATGTTTCTATTTCGCATAAATGATAGTGTAATTGAAAGATGATCCTACCTCACCTTATGTGAGTTACGAGATATCATATCGATTGTATGGTGTCACCTTCAGTTTTCTTTTATCTTTTTGCTTTGTGCATTGTAGCTATGCAGAGGCCCTGTATGAGCTCTTTTGAACAGTACTGGCTTGCTAAATCTTGAGTCCAATAAAGCACCCTCTCTTGAAAAAACTAGTTTCTTAAATGGTAAACGGTAGACAGTTGTGGAGATCTGTTTATCGTTTAGACTTTCTAAACAGTGTTTAAATGGTGATTAAACTGTATATACTGTAACTACACTATTACAACAAGTAAAATATGTAACTTTACTCTATAAATTCCCGCCTTCACAACAAAAAGAGATAACTTGAATTGGATCACATTAAGGTTATTTTTGGATCAATTAGAACCCCATACTCCTATTGAGTTTTAGTTGTCCCGCAACAAGCAAACATGTAAATCTATCAAGTTATTAAACAAAAGGTTGATAAAAGATGAAACTCCTAGGTGTCATATGTATACTGTCTGTTCCTGAGCTGAGAGAGCATATGCGCATGGGGAGGGGGGCGGAGCTGCTTGCGCCGCGTGGAGGATCTGGCACAGGGGGTGGCGGCAACCAAGCTGTGTGCTGGTGGTGGTCGACAGCGGCAATTTTTGTTGCAAGTCGGAGGGGGCGGGGACGTACTTGGCGGCGGCAGATTGGAGACTACAGCAGACTCGTTTCAGCGAAAGCCATAGGAATTTCTAGAGCATCAAAGTGATCTTAATTTTTAATAAATTTATTATTAATTAATTGAATGATATGATTATATCAAAAAGTCTAAAGTTTCTTAACAAAGCATCATTACAACTAATTTTTGTAAGTCAAATATGTATAGATAATACCCAACTAATATGAGAATATGAATTTCTGAGAAGTTCAATTGAAATCATAAAGCTTAACCAAGAGATTTAGTGGTACTCAAGCGCGTCAGTTTAATGGGGCGAGATAACCCAGTTATAATATTTTAACTTCTACTAAACGGGTCAAAACACGTTTAAAAACGAATACAAACTGTTTCGTTAATCCAATTACACCGTTTAAACTGGCGTTGACCCGTTTAAACGGGCCAACCGTTTACATGACCATCTAGTGTATAAACTACACATCAAGTGTCTGTTTACCGTTTAAACACGTTTAAACGGCCGTTTGGGGACATTTAGGATAACACTCGAAAAAAAGCAGACAGAAGTGCGGCAAACTTTGTAATAATTCAGCTATAGCTTTTTTGAAGCAAAGGCTGGGGTTTCTTTCCCATTATCTAAAAAAGAGGTCGAGTCAGTTTTTGCAAGACAAAGGAAACACTCCATGCATGTATGTTGATAATCACCAACTTGCTTGTATAATTAATAGAGCAACACCACGTTTAATTATTCTTATCTCAGACGAAACGAGACACATAGTTTTTCACATACACAGCCAGAGCGTATATAAACGCTCGACTCACGTGACAAGAGACCCCAATTTTTTGTTACACGCGCGGGGCTCGCTTATTTAACACAAAGGCGTTCATAGCATTCATTTTGGTGATCACTGTTCACTAGGCACTGGCACAGCCTTCCTCACGAGATCGTCAGGGCAGCGTGTACTCTGTCAAGACAAGCAAACTTAGATGAGCAATGCAAAAATATACTATACCATCACAGATATGTGTTTTTAGGTACGACTAAGAGCTTTGATACTGAATAATTCAAGATATGTGTGAACATACCTCCGCATTTGTAGCCGACGGGGCGGTCCGCCATATTGCAACGTCTGGGGATGGTAATGGCAACCTCGGGTTTGATCCCGGCGGCCCTGGCGGTGCCGGAGAGCATGACGGCACAGAGGCAGCTAGGGCTCTGCCCGATCGTGTGCACCGCCGAGCAGCAGCTGCTGGTCGGTGTCGACTGCGGGTCGTCAGCAGCCGAGATGCACGGCGCGAGGCGCAGCGCCACCCTATCCGAGGAGGCCCTCCCGCACTCGCCGGCGCCGTGCGCGCCTTTCAGCGCCACCCCAGCGAGCATGACAACCAGAGCAAGCACAACGAACGACCTCATCTACGGCTTATTCTCTTGCTTTAAACACTATGTGCGGTTCAATTGGGTTACACGCTTCGTGGATCAGCTGCAGCTGTGTACCCTACATGGCTGGTGTTTCTTATATAGTGTTGGTGTCTGTGGCAGTGCGTATAATTTAAGATGGGCCAGGACTGAAATGGAGTAAGGCACCTGGCACTCACTGGTTGCATCGTAACAGCACTACCGAAGTGGTTTCTCCACTTCAAATAGTGAACTATCAGAATGCAAACCAGCTAGTGGGCTTCTGCATCGGACAGCACTGCCTTATATTGATGAAGTGTGAATGCGGCACAAAGCCGTAAACTCATCTCTCCATGAAGTGGAAATTCGGGCGCCAAAAACTACGGTATGATGGCAATGAACCACAGGCACATCAGCATGCGCGGTGGTATGTCGGCAGCTCACACCATCATTTCCTTAGATGATATGCAAAAGAACTGTGAACGGTTTCTCTGCTCGTTTAGTTGGTGCAGCACTCCGCATTAGTTCTCAAATATTAATTTGCTGCCGCCATCGAGAAACTATGGTGGCTCTTGCGAGGCCGGTTCATTTTTGTTTATGGAAGAAGTGCTTGGTGCTGTTTTCAGTGGAAGGACAGTATGCCGCATTAGGAGTCTAATTGTTTTAAGGTACAGGGCTACTCGTTCAGCAAAGAAGAAATGGAGACCGGACGCTCGGTTGCCTAGTTCAGATGCCGGTGAGGCATTCTATGGTCAATTTACCTTGAGTTCATATAAAAAAATGGATTTGCCATGATTTAGGGTACTGCTTGTTTCAAAATATAGTTGCTCATGTTCCATATATAAAAAGTGATCCATAACCTTTTAACTTCGAATATACTCACTCCCAACGAAAATATTTGTCCACTGTAACGTTGTCATGGACAATAATATGACACTTTCACCAATATCTAGTTCGAAGTGTAGCAACGACACTTCCTCCATACCGGTACTAGAGCAGCCCGCGGAGGTTCTTTGATTGAAGGGGTTGATCGTCTCTAGACGGATCGAGCTTGATGGAGAAGGTGAACACGAGAATTTACGTGGTTCGAACCGCTGGAGCGTAAAATCCTACGTCCACGGGGTGAGTGTTGTATTGCTTGCACGTATCTGTGTGTGTGAGTTGGCTGGGTTGGGAACCCTTTGTCGGGTGGCCATCCCGGTCATTTTATAGTCCAAGGGCTGAGGCAGTTACAATATGGCCAGGGGCCCGACAAGTGACCCCGAGGCTGTCTGAACCCTATACATGATCTAGGGTATTTACAGCTACATGTAGAGTACTTGCGGTGGCGTTATGACCCGTCGCCTGGCGCGCTGAGCGCCTCTGATCGGGCTGAAGGTGATGATAAAGACACCGTATTGTCGCCGCGTCTTCTCGCTCTGCTGGGCGACACTGTGCCGTTGGACGACACTGTGCAGCTATCACGCTTCACCGCCCTGTCTTGTCACCATAATGGCGAATGGACGAGGGACAGAGGCGTGCACCGTGCGCCATGCTTCTGTGTAAGGCGTGAGTCTTGAATGCGCTGCCTGACAGCGCACTTCCTCCTTGACTTCTAAGACCCACGGCCCACGACGGATCGTGGGACACGTGACGGCTCCGGAGCCCTCCTCAGCGGGGAGAAGGCTCATAGTCCAGATACACATGGCAGCTCTGGACCTCACCGCAGCGGGGAGGCTTGGTCCAGGGCAAAGGGCACGTGGTGGCTCCGCTGAGGAGGCTTAGAGTCCGGATACACGTGGCAGCTCTGGGCCACATCTCAGCGGGGAGGCTTGGTCCGTGGCCAAGGGCACGTGGTGGCTCCGGAGCCCTCATCAGCGGGGAGGAGGCTCACAGTCCGGGTACACGTGGCAGCTCCGGACCTGACCTCAGTGGGGAGGCTTGGTTCAGAGCCAAGGCCATGTGGCGGCTCCAGCGCTCTCCTCAGTCGGTAGGAGGCTCAGAGCCTAGATACACATGGCAGCTCCGGACATCACCTCAGCAGGGAGGCTCGGTCCGAGGCCAAGGCCACGTGGCGACTCCGGATCCATCCTTAGCGGGGAGGAGCCTCAAAGCCCGGATACACGTGGCAGCTCCGGACCTGACCTCAGCAGGGGCCTTGGTCCGGCCAAGGGCACATAGAGGCTCCGAAGCCTGGGCACATGTGGCAGCTCCGGACCCTGCCACAATGGGGAGGCCAGGTCCAGGTCCAAGGGCACGTGGCCGTGTCAGCGCTCTCCTCAAGAGCAAGTCGGGGCCTGGGTTGTCTTCAATTCTCCACGCGGTGGTACCCGGTCTGCAAGGTACCGACAGTTGCCCCTGGGCCCATCTCAGGGGGGTGACGATCCTGTAGGTGGGGCCTCCATCTTTCTCTCCCGCGTGGTTTCTTGGAATCTGCACTTTGGAAGACGAAGCGATGGCTGGCGTAGTGGGTGAGTAGTTGTACCTGGCAGTTGAAAAGGTTGCATGTCCTTGGTGTAATGGGCGTACTCAACAGTTGAAATGGCAACACGTCCTCGGCACAGTGGACGTGTGTCCGCCCTTCACTAGAGGGTAGTGGCGATGTGCTCGAGGGGATGCGCCTGGGCATTGACTGCAGTGGTTCTTGGGTCGACCGCTGCCATTCTACCATGCCGCTTTTCTCGGGAACCACCGGAGCTTTGTTCCTGAGACGCAGCCCGCCTGGCCCCCAACGTCTGACAGGTGGACCTGTGTCCCACCCGTCATCGGGAGTGCGGGCAGCGCGTCGCAGTGGCAGCTCAAGCGCCGAGCCTGTTGCCCTGCCAAAGGCCGCGGGAGTAGAAAATGAAGCCTTCCGGAAAAGGGTGATTTCTCCCTTTCCTGCCTCCTTGTGCCTTGTGATCTTTGCCGTCCACCTTTGTGCTCGAAGCCTCCGCTCCCAAGCACTCACAGCCACCTCTCGCCGCCATGGCTTCTGGCCTTCGCTCTTCTTGGCTCCGCACTGATGAAGAGCTCAGGCGTGTGAGGTGCTTTCTCGGCTGGCAGTCAGCCGAGTTTGATGGAAAGATCGGTCACGGGAAGACCCCGCTCACCGGCATGCGGCCCGGCGAGGTTGTTCTCTTCACCTCGTACGTGCTGTCCGGGTTCGCTCTCCCGGTGTCATCCTTCCTCCTGACGCTGCTGGAGGTATACGGTCTTCATCTCCAGCACCTCATGTCGTACGCCCTCGCACTAGTGGCGGTCTTCGTCCACTTCTGCGAGATGTTCGTGTGCGTACGTCCCTTAGTGCGACTCTTCAGGGTGTTCTTCTCCTCGAGGGTGTCGGGGAGAAGCACAGGCCACCTGGGGGCCTATTACTTCCAGCACGGGGGGAGGAACACCGCACCATACATCGCACCCTTCTCTCCCAGGAACTCGGAGCACTAAAGGGAGGACTTGGTGATCACCCAGACTGACGTCCACAATCACCTGGAGCTGCCGAGCGGACCCCTGGTTGGTGAGGAAGCCGTCGGGGACGAGATCCCAGACGTGTAGGACGCCTACATGCCGGTGCTGGAGAGGATCAGGTACCTGGCGGAGGAAGGCCTGACATCACTGATGGTCTTGGCTGACTTCCTATCGCGCCGGATCTCTCCTCTCCAGCAACACACTCGGCCTGCCTGGATGTACATCGGGGAGGGTGACATCAAGCGGTTGGTGCGCGGAGCTGAGTCATCGCTGGACCGGGTGATGTGGAGCGTGGTGCTGCAAAAGCTCTCCTCCGACCCAATCTCCGACGACTCCATCAACCCTCCGGCATGCTGCCAGCCTGTCTGCCTCAACCAGCAGGCACAGTCGAGGCTGCTGATGGAGCTGCCGACACTGGACAACATAGATGTCGCAGTGTGATAGGTCGGTGATGCTTCGCGGGGCGTGGAGATCGGCGGAGGAAGCGGCACCACCGACCAGGCGAGGCCCATGCCAGACCCACTCCCGTACAAGGGAAAGGGGTGGGCGTCGGCTGGCAGACCTGCACCTGCGGTGCACTCTCGCTCGCCACCCAAGGATGCCGCGGAATCGAGCAAGGCGCCCAAGAGGAAGCTGGTCTGCCCCGACAGAAGCTTCTTCTCGAGCCCCCAGGAGGGGGGTCCTCAGGCCTCCCGCAGCTCTCCGCCGGGCTCGGTGGCAGTCGCCGGTGGCAGTTCTGGAACTGCTGCTGCTGTGGAAGCCCCGGCGGGTGCGGGGAGGACGCATGGCGCTGCTGCAGCTTCGAGGAAGACCCTAAAGCACCTACGATGTCGAAGAAGTCCTTCGGCACATAACCGGCTTGGAAGCCATCGGCGGGGAAGAGTCCTGAAGTGACACCGGCGACGATGAAGGTTCTTCAAGCGCCGTCAGCTCTACAGCCGTCGAGGGAGGTCCTGATACAGGGCACGCCTCCGACCCGAGGCCAGAAGCAGGGAAGACTCCCATTGCGCTGCCTGCAGCGGCGAAGGCTCCTGAGGTGCCGCTGGTCCCGGGGTCGACAGGGGCGAGTGGCTCGAGCCCTCCACGAAAGAAGCTCTGATCATCGTGGAACTTCTAGCCCTCCAGGTACGGCCCAACCTTTTAAGGTAGGTTGAGCAGGACTGCTGGTCTTGTGTGATTGACTTTGATGCTTCTTCTTGCGGGACTGCTGGTCTTGTGTACCGATTCACGAGAAAGTATTTGCCGAAGCACCAGGTCACCCACCTCGAGCTGTCTACTCTGCACGAACTGCTGCTGATAACGCTGGAGTGCTTGGCGGCACCGTGCGTTTCGAGCAGTTGTTTGCTACCTTCGCTCATCGACAGGGTCGATATCTTCACGCTAGAGCTGATCCTGCGTGGCTTTATCATACGTATGGACACGGTATGAGCCCATGGTGATATCAGGTGGGAGGACGGCCTCAGCCCCATACACCTGCAGGAAGAAGGGTGTTTCCCCTGTCGCACGACTGATGGACGTCCGGCTAGCCCAATGTGCACACGTAAGCTCTTCTACCCAATTGGCACCATGCTTCTTCAAGCAGTCATAGTTGCGCGTCTTGAGTCCCCTGAGTATCTCGGCGTTTGCTCTTTTGACTTGACCGTTGCTCTTTGGGTGAGCAACAGAAGCATAGCAAACTTGGATGTCGAGGTCTTCGCAGTAGTCTTGGAACACCGTACTGGTGAACTGGGTCCCGTTGTCAATGATGAATCAGATCGGGACCCCGAACCGGCATAGATTGACTTGATGAACTTGACTGTTGACTGCTTGTTGATTGTTTTTACAGTGGCACCTTCCGTCCACTTGGTGAACTTGTCTACGGCAACGTAGAGGTGTCCAGCCCCCAAACAGTGAAGTGCCATGAGGGAGGGATCATCTGCAGCTACTGCGCCGGTGTGTGGATCTGCTTGGTGTGGAACTGGCACGCCTTGCATCTCTTGACCAGCTCGACGGCATCCTGGAGGACAGTCGGCTAGTAGAAGCCATGCCGGAAAGATTTACCGACCAGCGTGCAGGAAGAAGGTTCCCACACTCGCCACCATGGCTCTCTGCGAGCAAGTTGCAGCCCTCCTCCCGAGTTTGTTCAGCAGATACACGTTCATCGGGAAGGATATTGTCTTTATAGTAGTCTCGGATCTTTGTGATCCATGCATCGGGACCTAACTGAGCACTTGGATCTTGAGCGCCGGGTTGCACGGAGTACCCGGTGACGCTTACGATCCATGGCGGGCTCCATGGTAGCAGGGCCACCGGACCATCAGCTTCGAGGTGCTGATCTCACCCCCTTTGACTGGTTCGGCGGCCAGGCGGTAGGTCGCAGCAACTTCCATTCAAAGACCTCCTCGGGCACTGGAGCTCAGGTGGGATCCTTCGTTGACAGGTCGTCGGCTATTGTGATGTTGGCGCGGGGAACATGGCACAAGTCCAAGGCTAAGAAGTCCTTCTCCAACTTCTGCACTTGGAGGAGATAGGCTGCAAGATAAGGGTCGTTGCAGTAGCACTCTCCCTTGACTTGCTTGACAATAAGCTGACAATGACCCTTGATCAACAACTGCTGGATGCCGAATGATAGCTCGGTCTTTAACCCGAAGATGAGAGCGTCAAACTTTGCCGTGTTGTTGGTTGCCTTGAAGTTAAGTCGCACCATGTACTTGAACTGCTCCCCAGTTGGTGTGAGGCGCAGAACCCCCGCTCCGGCACCTTGCTTGCACGAGGAGCCGTCGAAGAAGAGAGTCCAGTGAGGCCCAGTAAAGACCAGAGCTCTGGGCTCTGGTTCACCGATGTCTTGGCCCCGTAGGTGGCATGGTGGTGGTTTCCACTCTGCCACGAAGTTATCTAGCGCCTAACTCTTCACCACATGGCACGGTATGAAGTACAACTCGAACTTCATCAGCTCCACAGACCATTTGTCTATGTTCCCAGTTGCATTGGGGTTGTGGAAGACGGTTCTCAGTGGGTATGAGGTGACCACAGAGATCTTGTGAGCTTGGGTGTGGTGGTGCAGCTTCCTTGATGCAACGAGGACTGCGTAGAGCAGCCTGTGCACCTCCTGGTATCTTGTCTTGGCATCGTGGAGGACCTCGCTGATGAAGTAGACCGGACGCTGGATGGTCCGGACCCTCCCGGAGGGGTCCAGGCCGTCCTCTTGGAGAGGTCTGGAACCCCCGGGTTTGGGACTGCACTGTGGGAGCTGGGACCTAGATGTGCATTGATCGTCAGGTCCGGCTGGCCGGGATCTGAGTAGTTCTTCATGGGGAGGTCCAAGGACTCGGGGACCCCTGGCCCCCGTGCCCTGGACCGCACTCCAGGAGCCCGGACCCAGATATGCATTGGTCATCAGGTCCGGCTGCCTGGGACCTAACTAACTCCCAACCCCTTGGGTCTCCTGCAGAGTCTGAGTCTTGGGACTCTGGACCAACGGCAGCATAAGCCTCATCGGGGACTTGAGGTTGATGGAGTTATGGCCGCTCCGTGACCAGGACCATGCTCACGACCTCCGTTGTTGCGGTGATGTAGAGGAGTAGAGGCTCGCCTTGTTCCAGGGCCACCATGATCGACAGCGTTGTGAGGAACTTCTTCAGCTCCTGGAACGCCTCATCTGCCTCCTCGGTCAATATGAATGGACCAGATTTGTGCATAAGCTTAAAGAATAGAAGAGCCCGCTCAGCCAGTATAGAGATAAACCGACTGAGCGCAGCCAAGCATCCGTTAAGATTTTGCACGTCCTTTATGCGGGCAGGCGGCCGCATCAATTCTATTGCCTTAATCTTCTCTAGGTTAGCTTGATCCCTCAGCGTGAGACCAAGAAACCTAGTAGCTTCCCAGCAGAGACCCTGAAGACACATTTATCTGGGTTCCACTTCGTGCGTGTCGAACGCAGCCTGTGAAAGACTAGGGATAGGTTGTCGAGCAAGGATGCTTGTGACTTAAGCTTTACTACGATGTCATCGACATACACATCTACTAGGTCATGAATGAGATTCCCGAATGTTTTATGCATTGCACGTACAAAGATGGGAAGCATATTCTTAAGACCATAAGGCATGGATACATAGCAGTATAGACCATCTACTGTGATGAAGGCAGTATGCTCTTCATCTTCCCTAGACATAGGTATTTGATGAAAACCTGAGTATGCATCTAGGAAGCACAGTAGATCACAGCCGGATGTAGAATCCACTATTTGATCTATATGGGGGAGATCAAACAAATCCTTTGGACATGCCTTATTGAGGGTGGTGTAGTCGATGCACATCCGAAGCTTCTCGCCAGCCTTGGGGACGACAACAGGGTTGGCCAGCCATCGTGGATGGTGGACCTCTTGGATGAAACCGGCATGGAGCGTATTTTTGATTTCTTCACGATGAAGTCTTGCCGGTCGATGGATTTCTTCCAAGGCTTCTGTTGGACCAGACTGGCGTCGAGGTAGATCTTCAGATGGTGCGCAATCACCTCCCTAAGGATCCCGGGCATCTCCAACGGTTGCCATGCAAACACGTCGACGTTAGCACGAAGGAAGGTGACAAGTGTGCCTTCCTATTTACCACCTAGGCCCCCGACGATGTGGGTGGTCTGGGCGGCGTCAGAGCTGACCTGGATGACCTTGAAAGGGATGTCCTCGCCGTCTGAGGGCTGCACGCAGGGTGCAGATGCCATCCCTCGCTGGCACATGCTTGGAAGCGGTCGGCTAGTTTCTGCATGGCCGGAAGCAGCCTCCTGCCCCGCTGCCAACGCTTGGAGCTTCTCCAGTCCTGAGACGGCTGTCGTGCGGTCTCTACGGAACCTGAGTACACCTTCCGGAGTTGGCATCTTCAAGACCAAGTAGCCATAGTGGGATACTGCTATGAACCGGTATAGGGCTGGCCTGTCGATGATGGTGTTGAAGGGGAGGCTGACCTCCGCTACGTCGAAGACGACGCTCTCCATGCGGTAGTTCTCAGGCGTCCTGAATGTCACCGGGAGGGAGATGCTACTGCATGGGAAGATAGGGTCTCGGCCCACCCTAGAGAATGGATGTGACGGGGTGAGCTGGGACATAGGGAATTGCATCTTATTGAAAGTTGCAAGGCTCATGACGCTGAGGGACACCCTGCTATCTATCAGCACATGGTAGAGCTTCACGTTGGTGATGGTCGGGGTGACGAGGAGTGGCAGATGCCCGGCGCCTGCCATGTTCTTGGGGCAGTTGGAGGCGTCGAAGCTGATCGGCGTCTCCATCCACTTGTGGTGAGGCGCCGGCCCAGCGGTTGGAGCAGCTGCTTCCACCGCTCAGCGCAGGGTCTTCGCAGCTCGCCGGGATGAGCTGTCGTAGGAGCCTCCGTACATCACATGGAGTGCCTTGCACTGCTCGTTGTCGGTGCTGGAGTTGGAATCAGATTGGCCGTAGACGGCCTTCATCGCCCATTTGGCGTCTTGATACTCCATCTCCTGCTCAGCGCCGGCCTCAGGCTCAGCCTTCTGTTTTGCCTCCTGCTGCCGGAAGGGTGCGCCATCTTGGCGCGTCCGCTGCTGCTGCAGCTCGCGGAAGCGCTCCGTGAGCTTCTTGATCTCACGGCACTCGCTGGTGCCGTGGCGTCTGGAGTTGTGCACTGGGCACCTGTAGGATCGAAGAGGATGTGAAAAGCTACCAGAGGGGGTGAATGGTAGATTTAAACTTTTTATCGGAAGCAACAAAAAAACCCTGGGCAGAAAATCGATCTGTTAAAGAAACCTTGTATGCAACTGATCTAAATATGTTCAACCATGACAAAAGTGGTATATATTATATAGAATCAAGTCACGAAGACATGACCATAATAATCACGGAAATCCTTGAAGAAAAACTCAAGTTATGATTGAAAGATCAAACGAGGGTCAATCTGTTCTACTCGAGTAAAAACCAGATCTGCAATACTGCAAAGAAACTCGTGTAGATCAGAAACTACAAATCCAATGACCGTGATATTCTCACAGATGATATATAATAAAGTTTTGAAGACAACCCAGAAAGAATCACGTCAATTGGATCTGTAATACTTGAGTTATGATCAAAACACCGAAGCACTGTCGTGCTGTCCAGAAACTCGATGAGAAAGACTTGACAAAAATAAGTCGGACGAACAAGGCACAAAAGCTTCTCTAAATTATGAACTTTATTGATCAAAACATAAGAGGAGCAGCCCAAGATATTCTTAGCACAAGATCTTGCCTCCCTTGCTTATATAACCAGCCCGGAGGCCAACCCAATTTAAACTAGGACTCTAATCCTACTCAGTTTCTGAATCGATACTTTCCATAACTGCTCAAGACTCTTCTATACGCAGATAGAAGCAATCTTAAGGCTTTCAAACACCTTAGGAACGTATCCTACATTCCAAAAACAACTCAACTGTGTGTCCCACACGAAATCCTATCATAACAAACTCAAATCTTTCCATATTTGAGCCATAACCGACTCAGCCGCAGCCTGAGTCCATAATCCAGCCGGTTGGACCTTCCTAACAATTCTTTACGTCCACATCTCTTCATCACGCCTTGGAACCATGTTGCCACGTCCATGCACTCCTTGCACACATGCAAACACCTTCCAACAACGTCCATGATACCTTCATATGCATTGTTCTTGACCCCAACATGCTGCGCGACCTCCCGATCAACTCAACCACAATTCCTCCCGAACTTAGTTGTTGAACCTCATCTTCTCCCTAAGATTAGTTCAATGGATCCCATCACCAGCCATATCTTGAACTCAAGCAATACCTGCACATGAATAAACAACCAATACTTGACACGACCCCACGGTCTCGTCGAGCCAGGATCACGCTGAGGGGTGCTGCGTTGCACAGCACCGGATAACACACATCAAAGGTACAAAGCGGAAGAAAAGTTTTATTACATAAAGAGATTTATGAACATTTGTACAAAAAAATATGTTCAGTCTACACTCACAGACGTAGACTACACATCGAGTTCACGTTCAGCCCGTGAACGTGTCCCCACTAGCACGCACACACACTAACACGGCGCCGTGCATGACTCCCACTCGACGGGGTTCCCCTTCTGGGGTTCCGTCTCCTCCTCGGGAGTCCCTTCTTCATAGAACCCTGCAAAAGCTTCAAACACAAGCAGTGAGCACGAAGGCTCAGCAAGACTGACCCGTCTCTCCTATACATGGAACTTCTACATGATGGATGATAGGTTATGAGATAAAGCAAGTTGCAAGGACTCGCCTAATTAGTGGAATCTTACTTTCAAGTTTTAGCAGCAGGTTGTGGAGAACCTTACGCTAAGGCACATGAGAGAGCCGCAATCAAACAAGAAACGCATTTCTCTCATGTACTATCCCAAAGTTGAAAAGAACTTTAGTTAGCTCTAGACTACAGCAAATCATTAACAATCAAAGTCCATCTTTCAATCAGCAACATTTTAACATGTAACTAGCCTGTTCTTTCTACGTCACGGTACAATGAACAAGTGGTACTCACTGACCACGAGGGATGACAATTATAATCGATTTACACCTGCAGGGTTACCCGAATAACCCGTCACGTACGCCCGTACTCGATGTTGCCTACAGTAACCATCACGGACGCCGTACGCAACCACCTTTCACCCGTTAGTGTCACAATCGGTTTTTCCGAAGGACAACCGAGTGAATGTCACATGTATGCCAGGATCATTTTCTCATACATGTGATGACAAATAGTGAAGCGTCATTTATTACAAGCCATGTGTCAAATATAAATAAGTCTTACATAGCAAATGTCTCGATGGACAATAATAAGTTCATCTCAAGTAAATAAACTAGCAGCGGAATATTATTCTTGTGGGCTCCGTCACAGGCGTTGCCCGGGGGTCTCCATGAACCTAGAAACCTTCTTCGGGTCCAAAGTCTTGGTCATTATACACCACCTCATTATCTTTACCTGAGCAGCAATATAAACCAACAAATATGCAAGGTTGAGTACCGATGGTACTCAGCAAGTGTGGGAAAGTTATGTCATGCATGGCTAGAACAAGGGGAGGTCGAACTCATGGTTAAAGCACTACGCAATTAATACCTATCACCTTAGCTTATTAAGCACCTATATTACTACACAGGTGAAATGGTCCCAATCTCCCATCCCATCATCAAAATCAAATAACCGTAACATCATTTCCAATGTTAAGCTCCCCGCTTAACATCCACAACTTCCAAAGCCATCATCCTCTAATCATGAATAAGTCCAAGCCGCTCTTGACTGTGAGCACGGCTGTCATGACAGTTTTGACTCTGCAGAGTTTGCACCACTATACCCACATGTAGTGATTTCATCCCCCGTTGCCGGGTGGACTAAAAGAACCTCCATTATGCCAGTGGCTACGAACCACATTCACACTTCCCGGGTGTGTATCCAGGAGATCACTACGAAGCCTTTACAAAGGGATTCCCGACAAGCGTGGGCCCACTGAGGTTTCACCCCTAACAGCATACAAGAGGCTCCAACCCCGCTGCAGTGGCCACCTCTTGAGCCTTGCGGTTCATATGGTAGTCCAGCTGACACCTACTCCCCGCACCATCCAACACACCCATACTACGCCGGGGATACACCTAATTAATTGGCCAAGCTGCCCTATCTCAGCATGTGGTTGGCACGGTAAAGCCAGGTTACATGCTCCATGTATCGGTCCTTAGGATCTAGGCAAGTACTAAACACAAACCCGAGTCTCGTGCACCTAGCACCAACCAAAACATCCAACTTGCCTTGATCCCTACCTCTACGTAACTCACAATATCTCATTCAAGAGTATGGTAAAATAAACTGATGATCTCATATCCCAAATATCCCATCCTAAGCATGGCTAAGCATATGCATAATAATAAATGACATGATAAAATGAATCCCCAACCCAAGCTACAAGGAAACAAGGTGATGCAATTCTAGGGAAACATCCTAGCATGGGTTTCATATTTCATTTGACAATGCAAATAATTCTATGTACACATCCTAGCATAGGATCAAAGTGGTCAAGGACACTTGCCTCCTTCCTGCTGCTCTTGGAATGGGTAGTCCTGATCTTGGAAAGGAAGAACTTGCTCTGGAGCAGGTTCTACATCATACCATCACACATAGCAAAAGAAAAACAACAATCCATAAGACATAGTTCACACTTCCACTTCATACAAACCACACATTCATATTTATGAAAGTCATTCACAATTATATGTGTTGTGGTTACTCTATGAGTGTTGATTTGTGGCTTACATGCACTTTTAATCATGTGTATATGATTCCTACTTTTGTATTCACATTTATGCTTGTATACTATATATATGAGTTTCCAATTTAAATAAATTCCTTATATTCAATTACTACACCTTTTAGCTACTAAGTATGCATGAAAGGTATTTTCCTACTCCATATGTGTCTTCAGAACTTCTACCCACCGTAAACTGAATTCTTTGGATTTTGGAAACTTCATTTATCATTTTCTAATTATTTATACCTAGCTTACTATATTTTCAAATTTACTTCCTATGCCTAAATGGGTACTTTATTATGAAAATAGTAAGACACATCATCTAAACAGAATAGATTCTGATCCAAAATAGTTAATAATATATTTTTGATCTTTTCCTCTGATGTAAACTATTTTACATTTATTTTTCTAATTTTTAGAATTATTTTCTACTTAAAAATGTGTCCCTCTAACTAATAAATGTGAATAATCAATTATACAGATTCATTTAAGCCAAAAATCTATTTTTATCTCACTCCAAGGTTTTCTAAGTACTGGGAAAGTTTTTAATTTGAATTTGACACTATGTTTGTCCCACCTTTTAAATTTTAAATACTAGCCACTTATTCAAATTCCTAACTTTAATATCAAATAGGGTTAAAAAGGTAAACTCACCCCACTACAGGGTCCATTAATTTATTTTAAGAATTTCCAGGGGTCTAACTACACTTAACAGAGGGGTTTTTCCTAATTTTTATCAAGTCCATGGGCTAAAACTGATTTTTAAATGAATTTACATGATTTTCTGAAGTTCCAGGGGCTAGATCAGAAGTTTCCGGAGCTAGCTCTTATTTCCCGAGAACCCCAGGGGGTAGCGCGTAATAATTCCAGTATTTATAACGCGGGGCTGACGTGGACCGTCCGATTTAAAACAGACGGCTGAGATTATAACATCAAATCGGTACGCGGGGATTTAAACTCTACCGTGCGATTTAAAATAAACGGCGCATAAGTGGCCACGTCGCTCTGATCGAGTGCGGGCGGCGCTGCCCGGCGGCGCACGGCGGCAGGAGGCGGCGATCTCGCCGGAGAGTTTCGGATCTTCGTAAATTCTTCCTAGAACTGTGATTTTATGGCATAGATCGGTAGAGGGGAGGTCGGGAGTCTCACCTCGGGGGTTTTCTTGAGCTCGGAGGTCCTGGAAGGCGGTCGGCGACGAGGTCCGAGGTGGATTCACGGCGAGGCTCGTCGGCGCTGTGTTTGAACCGCAAATCACCGAGTTTTCTGCACCTGCAAGGTTCCCCGGAGGCGGTGGATCAAGACCAGCGAGTTAGATCAGAATTCACGAGCGTAGATCGAGCAGAATTCGCCGGAGGGGCTCGGGTTCTCACCGGAGAGAAAGTCGGCGGATCGTGGGGGAAAACGGGACAATGCCGGGGTTTTTATAGATGGGGGAGGGCGGCTGGTTGGTTTAGATTGAGCTGGAGTCTTCGGGGTCCGGAAGTCGGCTGGGATACGCGAGATTTTCGGGTCGGTTTTGATTCGGGGTGAGAGAGTCCGGCCGAGCGCGGGCACGAGTGCGAGGAGGAAGAAAGGTTGGCTGGCCCCGCATGTCAGTGGGAAGAAGGGGGGCGCGCATGGCTGCGGGCTGGCGCGGGATCGGGTGGGCTGGCTGGTGGGTTTCGGCCCACTGGCCGGCTGGAAGGTTTATTTTTTCTTTTTCTTTTTCTTTTTCATTTCTGTTTTGAGTTTAATTTGAATTCCATATTGAATTTGAATTTTTGCAACACATGCAACACGTCCAAAAATTTTTAAATTCCCCTCTTAACAGGATTTTGGGGTGTTACAGCTCTACCCCCCTTAAAAGAAATCTCGTCCTCGAGATTGGTGGTTCTAAGAAAACAATTCCGGAAATTGTGCCTTAAGCTCATCTTCTCGCTCCCAAGTGGCTTCCTCTTCCGAGTGATGCTTCCACTGCACCTTGCACATCCGGATTCTTTTATTTCTTGTTAGGCGTTCCATCGTTTCCAAAATCATGGATGGTTGCTCGACATAAGACAAATCCTCAGCTACGTCAACCTCATTCATGGGTAACACCTCTTCAGGCGTTCTCAGACATTTCTTGAGTTGTGACACATGGAATACATCGTGCACATCCGATAGGCGAGCCGGTAATTCTAGTTGATACGCCACTTCGCCTTTCCTTTCCAGAACTTGAAAGGGTCCGATGTATCGAGGTGACAACTTCCCTTTCACCTTGAACCGACAAAGTCCTCGGATAGGGCACACCTTGAGATAGACATAGTCTCCCACGTTGAAAACGAGCTCTCTTCTCCGAACATCGGCATAGCTCTTTTGTCGCGTTTGTGTTATCCTCGAGTTGTTGCGAATTTCCCTCACTTTTGCCTCAGCTTCTTGTAGTACTTCGGGACCAAACACTTTACTTTCCCCTGTTTGGTTCCAAAATAGGGGAGTTCTGCACTTCCTCCCATACAAAGCTTTGAACGGTGACATCTTCATACTAGCCTGATAACTGTTGTTATAGGAGAATTCCGCATACGGTAAGTTTTTGTCCCAACTCCGATTGTTTTTGAGTGCACATGCCCTCAGCATATCCTCAAGAATCTGATTGGTTCTTTCTGTCTGCCCATCAGTTTGGGGATGATAGGCAGAACTAAAGTTCAGATGGGTTCCCATGGTTTCATGCAACTTCTGCCAAAATCTCGAGGTGAACTATGTCCCTCGATCTGACACAATCTTCTTGGGCACTCCATGGTAACACAAGATCCTTGACATGTACAATTCTGCCAACTTGGATCCGCTGTAGCTTTCTTTCACAGGGATGAAATGAGCTACCTTGGTTAGCCTGTCGATGATGACCCATATTGAATCATATCCTGATTGGGTCCTAGGCAATCCCACTATGAAATCCATACCGATTTCTTCCCATTTCCATTCAGGCACTTTGAGTTGTTGCAATAATCCCGCGGGTCGTTGATGTTCTGCTTTCACCAACTGGCATGTGTCACATAGGGCAACTTGTTCCGCGACATCCCGCTTCATTCCATACCACCAATACCTGCTCTTGAGGTCCTGGTACATCTTCGTACTCCCAGGATGAATGGAATAGTCGGAATCATGGGCCTCTTTCAAAATCAATTCACGGATCTTCTTTACTTCTAGCACACAGATTCTTTTCCCGTGCCACACCGTTCCTTGTTCATCCTCTCTGAAACCAGGGGCTTTATTTTCCTTGATGAGTTGCCTGATTTCTTGTATCTTCCCGTCATCCTTTTGACCCTCGCGTATTTCTCGCTCTAGTGTGGAGTCCACTTCCATGGCGATGGCTTCACCACTATTCACAAGGCATAGATTGAGCCTTATAACCTCGTCCTTCAATTCTGCAAGCATGTCCTTCAAGCTCAACCTATTGACCTGCACTTTCCGACTTAAAGCATCTGCCACGACATTTGCTTTCCCAGGATGATAGTTGATGCCCACATCAAAGTCATTGATTAGCTCTAACCATCTCCTTTGTCTGAGGTTGAGATCTGGCTGTGTGAAAATGTACTTTAAACTCTTATGATCCGTATATATCTCAGTCCTCTTCCCCATCAAGTAGAGCCGCCAAATTTTCAACGCATGTACCACTGCGGCTAGCTATAGGTCATGTGTAGGATAGTTCTTCTCGTGCTTCCGGAGCTGCCGGGATGCATAAGCCACGACATGCCCTTCTTGCATGAGAACACATCCCAACCCGTTTCCAGAGGCATCACACTACACCGTAAAGTTCTTCTGTATATCTGGCATAACTAGCACTGGGGCTGTTGTCAATCTTTTCTTTAACTCCTGAAAACTCGTCTCGCACTGCGACGTCCATGTGAATGTGATTCCCTTCTCCAACAGTTTGGTGAGAGGTCTCGAGATTTTAGAGAATCCCTCAATAAACCGTCGATAGTATCCTGCCAAACCCAAGAAGCTTCGAACTTCCCCGACATTTTTAGGGGTCTTCCACTTCTGTATATCCTCGATTTTGGCGGGATCCACGGAGATTCCTCCCTCCGAGGTTATATGTCCTAAGAAGGGAACTCTCTTCAGCCAAAACTCACACTTGCTCAACTTGGCATACAGTTGGTGTTCTCTCAGCCTCTACAACACCAACCTTAGATGTTTCTCATGTTCTTCTTCATCTTTGGAGAAGACGAGAATGTCATCTATGAAAACCACCACAAATTTGTCCAGATATTCCATGAATACCTTGTTCATGAGATACATGAAGTATGCCGGGGCATTAGTTAGCCCAAAAGGCATGACAGTGTATTCATACAGTCCGTACCGAGATACAAAAGCTGTCTTGGGAATATCAGATTGCCTTATCTAAAGTTGGTGGTATCCTGACCTGAGATCAATTTTCGAGAACACACAAGCTCCCTTCAACTGATCAAACAAGTCTTCAATGCGGGATAATGGGTACTTATTCTTGATGGTTACCTCATTCAAAGCACGGTAGTCCACGCGTAACCTTTGGGTTCCGTCCTTTTTGGGCACAAATATGACTGGAGCTCCCCAAGGTGAGGAACTAGGACGAGTATACCCCTTCTTCGTCAATTCTCTCAAATGATCCTTAAGTTCTCCCAGCTGTTTGGAGTCCATCCGATAAGGTCTCTTGTATATCGGGGCTGTTCCAGACACTAGCTCAATTGCGAATTCCACTTCACGATCAGGAGGCATTCCTGGCAATTCCTCCGGAAAAATATCTGGATATTCCCTGATGGTTCTGATCTCCTCCACTTTCACCTCAACTTGATTTAATTTAATGTCCCTCCTAGGCTCTTGTATTGTTATAAACTTTACTCTTGTGCCACTAGGGTGAGTTAGTTCCACCGTTCTGGTCGAACAATGGATGATTCCTTTATGTTTGGTCATCCAATCCATACCCAAGATAATATCTATCCCTTGTGAATCTATCACTATGAGGTTAGCAGTAAATACTACCCCATTAATGTCTAGGTTCACTTTGGGACACACTTGTCTTGTCCTTATTTCTCCCCCTGGAGAGTTTACTGCTAGCATATGGTTCATTTGTGTTGTTGCTAGATCATGCTTCTTAACAAACCCTTGAGCAATGAACGAGTGGGTAGCACCAGAATCAAACAGCAGGGTTGCAATGTGTAAATTGGCAGGAAACTTACCAATTACCACGTCAGGTGCCTCTTGCGCTTCCTCCATGGTGACGTGATTCACCCGTCCTCTCATTACATTTTGTGGTTGTGGCTGCGTGGGCTTCTTCTTTGGGCACCTATGGGCGTAGTGCCCCACTTCACCACAGTTGAAACATTGCACCCCAACCTTAGGTGCCTGGCCTTTGTTGTCTTGGGGTTGGTTTGGGGGTCCTTGCACCGCTGGTCGAGGTTGATACGTAGGGCGAGGCTGCTGTACGAACTGACGTTGTGGCGGTATTGGTGCTGCCGGAGACCTGTAGTTCGGGTTGTACCCTCTTGGTGCTGAGTAGGGTACCACAGCACGGTTCGTCTGCCGTGTGGGTTGCTGCATCAGACGTGGGCGGGTGTTGCTCCCTGAGGCTTGGTGTGACCACCCGGCCGTCCTCTTGTTCTCATTTTCCAAGGCCTTCAGCTTCCTTTCTACCACAAACGCTCTGTCCACCATCTTTTGGAAGCTTTCATACTCATTGGAGGACATTGCACACTGCATTTCTGCGGTAAGTCCTTCCACGAAACAATCTTGTTTCTGCTCATCAGTCTCTATGTCCCGTGGGGCATAACGGGAGAGTTGAGTAAATTTAGTGAGGTATTCCCTCACAGTCATGTTACCTTGCTGCAACCCCAAAAACTCCTTCCTCTTGTTTTTGAGTTCACCCCTTGGTATGTAATGGTTGCGGAAGCTACGCTTGAACTCTTCCCAAGTGATGTTCTCAGGGTCATGATGGGCGGCCACGTAGGCGGTCCACCAATCAGCAGCAGGTCCATGCAATTGATGAGAGGCAAACAGTACCCTCTCATACCCTTGGCACTGTATGATCCTCATCTTGCTCTCAATGGTCTTTAGCCAATCATCTGCCTCCAGAGGTTCAGCAGCACTTGCAAACTTTGGAGGTTGAGTTCCTAGAAACTCACTCAACCTTGGTTGGCGTGGTGCAGCTTGTGGAGGTGGAACTTGACGCAAGTTGGCCACTACTTGAGTCAAGTTCTGGATGAGCTGATTTTGATTCTCAAGCATTTGGTGGAGGGGATCAACTCCTTCACGGCGACCACCCCTGTCTTGGCCTCCTGAAAGATGAGGGTTGCAGGCCTCATCGTTGTTGGTGGCAGTGTTGGCAGCGCGACCTTTTTCTCTTCCGGCCATCTAGCATGATCAACCAAATGTTAATTTAAAGCATTACGTATATCTTACTACTTTCACTCGTTTGTACTTTGAATTGTTGAGGCTTTGTTATACTTTTCTGAGGGTTCATATCTTATAAAAAAATAAATGCACTATCATTTCATGTGGGTTCACACACCAAAGCAAAACAATCTGAAGACGAGGTTGTGGACAATTGCTCATGGCTTCCACAACTCACGTCACACAACAAGCATTAACACACCATTAACTAGCGTAACGACTCGACTATTCGACATCTTGCTAACTAAGGGAAAAACTCTACACTACTCGTATCACTGAGCTGGCTCCTCGGGATCTTCCTCATTATTGCGGCTGCCTTCTGACTCTGCTTTGGGTGGGGAGGCTGCTGGTGGAGAAGTGCGACGACGCCTGATCGTCCGGCGATCTGGGGAGTCAGGAGTCCATGTATCATTCACGGTGACACACAGTTCATTCCCATCTCCTCTTTCTCTCGCCCTCAAGCAGGCTCGCAGCAACGCCTCCGTTTCCTTCAGGGTCTCCCGAACATCCTGAAGCTCTTGCTGACACTCCTGCAGTCGAGTGCTGAGCATAGCAGCATCCTCCAAGCACAAGTACATGTGCTCATGGGAAGTCCCTTGCTGCACTGGTGGGTACTTGTACTCCGTGGTACCACTCTCACGCTGGAGGATATACATGTACTCAGTCCTGTCCAGGTGGCGACGATAGATGTGACTCTGGCAGGTGATGGCCTCCTAGGTGACATCCTTCTCCGCATCGACCTGTGTCGCTCGACAAGCTGGAGAGCGGTGGATCTTGAGCAGCTGATTTTCATGGATAATCCTCATTTCTGAACTCCATTCTTCCCGCTTCCCCCGGATGGTCCTGGTGGAGCTATAGTGTATGATTAGCTTGCCCGTATTGCCGGCGGCTTGGAGCATACGTCGAAGACGGCGCAGCAAACCTCCTACAGCCAATCCGTAGGAAAGGTACGTCACCGGGCGGCTCTCCTCTTTTTGGGCAAGGGCAACTACGGGAACTCTCCCTCCTGTGGACTTGCGAGCGGTGCGAATCATGCGAACCATCTAAAACAAAAAGCATTTAAACTTAGGTTAGATAAACTTTTAAACAAAAATCCTATTTTGAATGAAAGTTGGGGTAAGATGAAGAAAGTGACTCCATTAAATAACACTTTTCAACACACACCTTGTAAATTAGTTTTTAAGAAAATAGGGCCCTTAAATACGTCCATTTCTACCTAGGTCCACGTTCCTACGGGCAACCTTGGCTCTGATACCACTTCTGTCACACCCGGTTTTTCCGAAGGACAACCGAGTGAATGTCACATGTATGCCAGGATCATTTTCTCATACATGTGATGACAAATAGTGAAGCATCATTTATTACAAGCCAGGTGTCGAATATAAATAAGTCTTACATAGCAAATGTCTCGATGGACAATAATAAGTTCATCTCAAGTAAATAAACTAGCAGCGGAATATTATTCTTGTGGGCTCCGTCACAGGTGCTGCCCGGGGGTCTCCATGAACCTAGAAACCTTTTTTGGGTCCAAAGTCTTGGTCATTATACACCACCTCATTATCTTGACCTGAGCAGCAATATAAACCAACAAATATGCAAGGTTGAGTACCGATGGTACTCAGCAAGTGTGGGAAAGTTATGTCATGCATGGCTAGAACAAGAGGAGGTCGAACTCATGGTTAAAGCACTACGCAATTAATACCTATCACCTTAGCTTATTAAGCACCTATATTACTACACAGGTGAAATGGTCCCAATCTCCCATCCCATCATCAAAATCAAATAACCATAAGATCATTTCCAATGTTAAGCTCCCCGCTTAACATCCACAACTTCCAAAGCCATCACCCTCTAATCATGAATAAGTCCAAGCCGCTCTTGACCGTGAGCACGGCTGTCATGACAGTTTTGACTCTGCAGAGTTTGCACCATTGTACCCACATGTAGTGATTTCATCCCCCGTTGCCGGGTGGACTAAAAGAACCTCCATTATGCCAAGGGCTACGAACCACATTCACACTTCCCAGGTGTGTAGCCAGGAGATCACTACGAAGCCTTTACAAAGGGATTCCCGACGAGCGTGGGCCCACTGAGGTTTCACCCCTAATAGCATACAAGAGGCTCCAACCCCGCTGCAGTGGCCCCCTCTTGAGCCTTGCGGTTCATATGGTAGTCCAGCTGACACCTACTCCCCACACCATCCAACACACCCATACTACGCCGGGGATACACCTAATTAATTGGCCAAGCTGCCCCATCTCAGCATGTGGTTGGCACGGTAAAGCCAGGTTACATGCTCCATGAACCGGTCCTTAGGATCTAGGCAAGTACTAAACACAAACCCGAGTCTCGTGCACCCAGCACCAACCAAAACATCCAACTTGCCTTGATCCCTACCTCTACATAACTCACAATATCTCATTCAAGAGTATGGTAAAATAAACTGATGATCTCATATCCCAAATATCCCATCCTAAGCATGGCTAAGCATATGCATAATAATAAATGACATGACAAAATGAATCCCCAACCCAAGCTACAAGGAAACAAGGTGATGCAATTCTAGGGAAACATCCTAGCATGGGTTTCATATTTCATTTGACAATGCAAATAATTCTATCTACAAATCCTAGCATAGGATCAAAGTGGTCAAGGACACTTGCCTCCTTCCTGCTGCTCTTGAAATGGGTAGTCCTGATCTTGGAAAGGAAGAACTTGCTCTGGAGTAGGTTCTACATCATACCATCACACATAGAAAAAGAAAAACAACAATCCAAAAGACATAGTTCACACTTCCACTTCATACAAACCACACATTCATATTTATGAAAGTCATTCACAATTATATGTGTTGTGGTTACTCTATGGGTGTTGATTTGTGGCTTACATGCACTTTTAATCATGTGTATATGATTCCTACTTTTGTATTCACATTTATGCTTGTATACTATATATATGAGTTTCCAATTTAAATAAATTCCTTATATTCAATTACTACACCTTTTAGCTACTAAGTATGCATGAAAGGTATTTTCCTACTCCATATGTGTCTTCAGAACTTCTACCCACCCTAAACTGAATTCTTTGGATTTTGGAAACTTCATTTATCATTTTCTAATTATTTATACCTAGCTTGCTATATTTTCAAATTTACTTCCTATGCCTAAATGGGTACTTTATTATGAAAATAGTAAGACACATCATCTAAACAGAATAGATTCTGATCCAAAATAGTTAATAATATATTTTTGATTTTTTCCTCTGATGTAAATTATTTTACATTTATTTTTCTAATTTTTAGAATTATTTTCTACTTAAAAATGTGTCCCTCTAACTAATAAATATGAATAATCAATTATACAGATTCATTTCAGCCAAAAATCTATTTTTATCTCACTCCAAGGTTTTCTAAGTACTGGGAAAGTTTTTAATTTGAATTTGACACTATGTTTGTCCCACCTTTTAAATTTTAAATACTAGCCACTTATTCAAATTCCTAACTTTAATATCAAATAGGGTTAAAAAGGTAAACTCACCCCACTACAGGGTCCATTAATTTATTTTAAGAATTTCCAGGGGTCTAACTACACTTAACAGAGGGGTTTTTCCTAATTTTTATCAAGTCCACGGGCTAAAACTGATTTTTAAATGAATTTACATGATTTTCTGAAGTTCCAGGGGCTAGATCAGAAGTTTCCGGGGCTAGCTCTTATTTTCTGAGAACCCCAGGGGGTAGCGCGTAAGAATTCCAGTCTTTATAACGCGGGGCTGACATGGACCGTCCGATTTAAAGCAGACGGCTGAGATTATAACATCGAACCGGTACGCAGGGATTTAAACTCTACCGTGCGATTTAAAATAAACGGCGCACAAGCGGCCACATCGCTCTGATCGAGCGTGGGCGGCGCTGCCCGGCGGCGCACGGCGGCGGGAGGCGGCGATCTCGCCGGAGAGTTTCGGATCTTCTTAAATTCTTCCTAGAACTGTGATTTTATGGCATAGATCGGTAGAGGGGAGGTCGGGGGTCTCACCTCGGGGGTTTTCTTGAGCTCGGAGGTCCTGGAAGGCGGTCGGCGACGAGGTCTGAGGTGAATTCGCAGCGAGGCTCGTCGGCGCTGTGTTTGAACCGCAAATCACCGAGTTTTCTTTACCTGCAAGGTTCCCCGGAGGCGGTGGATCAAGACCAGCGAGTTAGATCAGAATTCCCGAGCGTAGATCGAGCAGAATTCGCCGGAGGGGCTCGGGTTCTCACCAGAGAGAAAGTCGGCGGATCGTGGGGGAAAAACGGGACAATGCCGGGGTTTTTATAGACGGGGGAGGGCGGCTGGTTGGTTTAGATCGAGCTGGAGTCTTCGGGGTCCGGAAGTCGGTTGGGATACGCGAGATTTTCTGGTCCGTTTTGATTCGGAGTGAGAGAGTCCGGACGGCCGCGAGCGCGAGCGCGAGGAGGAAGAAAGGTTGGCGGGCCCCGCGTGTCAGTGGGAAGAAGGGGGGCGCGCGCGGCTGCTGGCTGGCGCGGGATCGGGTGGGCCGTCTGGTGGGTTTCGGCCCACTGGCCGGTTTTTTTCTGTTTTCCTTTTTCTTTTTCTATTTCTTTTCTGTTTTGAGTTTAATTTGAATTCCAGTTTGAATTTGAATTTTTGCAACACATGAAACACGTCCAAAAATTTTTAAATTCCCCTCTTAACAGGATTTTGGGGTGTTACAGTTAGCCAAATGTTAAACCGGTCTAATCGTTCCGAGCAAGAGGTCTCTGCACACGCATCTCAGTGCCGCCAGACGATTTACACCTCAAGCTCTCAACCTACCCTCTGAACGACCAGCTATGCCTCAACACCCAGCTAATCGAGTTACATCGGTTTCCTGGTTTCCATATAGCCGGTTGGTCTTCGGTACTGTTCTAGCTTGTTCAATAGGCCCGCACACGGCTCGGTCCTCAATCGACACAAGCGGAGCTATAGCACCAAGGCCCCAAAGTCCAGCTGCCCTTACTCTCCGCTCGGTCTCATTTTTCTTGCCATGTGTATCATGTGCTATCTCTACCCGAGTCGAGTGCCTCTAGCCTATTCTCGCGAGTAGTTCCAACTACTCGACTTGTACCGAATCCTACACTATGTTAGCATTGCATTAGCTAACGGGGTTTTCAATCCTAATCCCAACCTATGGCTTTCTTGGCTATGCATTTTGGTTTCAATCAAGACTCTAATGCAAGAAGTCATTGATACTCAAAGAAAGTTCTCAAAACAGTAAAAATTTGTCAAAAGGTTAATGCAAACTAGAGCTTGCCTTGCTGCTCTTGGTCGTAGGCTAGCTGCTCTTCCGGAGTAACGAAGTCTAAGACTTCGGGTTCCTCCTCGACCTTAGCGACTACATGAGATAACAAGCACATGTATTAATTTAAATGCATTTGATTGAAATTTAAGCTTGTGAAGTTTGTAAGTCTCGCTATACAGATCCAAAGACTCAGAAATTTTTACTTTGGTTTGGTTACAACCTAAGCAGAGACTTGGCCAAGTTTTAGTTGCAGCAAAGCTCATTTGAGCCCTCCACAAATAATTATGTACTTGACTTTAATTGGAGCTCTTATGGTGTTCTAGGGATTTTCATAGAGCAAGCCATGATTTTCTGAACACTAGATTTTCAGAGGGTTCTTATGGAGTTGGTTTTACTTAATTTGAAGGTTCCTAGCTAAAGATATGAGCTAAACAATTTCAGAGAAATTCTGAAAATGTTTCTGAACATTTTCCATTCTCTCTGGAACAGTTTTATTAATCACACCATTAGCTGGATCAAATAAGCTCAAATGGATCTGAAATTTTTATGGTAGCTCAGGGATATTTTGGTGAACATCCCAGCAAAATTTCAGAATTTTCTCCAAAGGATTCTCCAGTTAAAATTCTAAACAGTTTCAACTTTGAAGAATTAATACCTGAGAATTAAGGATTTTCATGAAGTGAAACTTGATTTGCTGGAAAGTACTCAGAGAGCTGAATCCAACAAACTTTGGTTCAATCGATTTGGATGTCCCTAGCCAATGTTATGAGGATTTGGAGTTTGAATGAAATCTGAAAATCCGGAAAAGTTCAAATCACTGCACGTGGGACCCGGGGCTACGTGTCGGCTCCTCATCGGACGACACCCAAACTTCATGATTCTGGCTGCCCCTGCCTAACTCCACTTGGGGAACATGATTCTGGGCTCAGCTTGTCATGAAAATGGCCGGCACCTGGTCGGCGACGCGTGGTAGCTTCGGAAGAACTTCGGCCGTGTCGGCCGGTCTTCCTAACACCTCAACCGATCGAGCAAAAAGTCGTCGAGCACCTGTGGACCCTAGGAAAGGTCGACATGAGCTCCATGGAGCTCGGAAAGGGCTGTATTGGGCTGTCACCGTGCGACCTAGGCCGGAAATCGGGAATTCTTCTAAAACTCGAAGAACAGTGGTTTCCTTCAACGGTTCTTCGTTGTTCCTGCTCCTATGGGCTCGTACGGGCACCTAGAAGTGATCCCCTCCACGAGAGGATGAGTGGTGCGGTGTGGACTACGAATTTCGTGGATCGGTTCGGGTTCCCCTTTTGCACACTGTCGCGAAATCATGAAATTCCGGCGTGAGCAGTCTATGTCATGCCGCCGGAGCTTGTGGTAATGAAAGAGGGACTGAAGGCGAACCTTTTACTGTTCATGGCTCAGTGAACGGTATGCTGTGGTGGCCGGACGGATCGTTCCTGCGATGGCGGCTCGAGCTGAACCGGCAAAGGAAAGATCGGCGCGGTGGAGCTCGGGGAGGACTGCTCCGGGCCTGGAACCGGCGAGGGCATCCAAGATGGCTTGGCGCACCTGGTGCTGGTCTCAGATCACCGTGGAAGCCTCAGGGTTGGCCGGACGACGAGGGACAGAGGATTTCACCGAGCGGCGAGGGCTTTCGGTTTGTTGGGCGAGAACGCGTCGGGACAGTGGTGGGGAGCACCGGAGACAGCTCGGGCGCGTAGATAAAGGCCCCGAGAGGCGGTTCCGCGGCTGAGGGCGGCAAGCAGCTGCTGTCCTCGCCGTGTCGGCAGCTCGGTCGGGCGCGAGTAACCGAGCCCGATGACTTCAGTCCGTTGAATTGCTTCAGTGGCTGACATGTGGGTCCCATCTCCCTTTTAACCTCTGAACTTAACTCTCTATTACTGTTGTAAACAGTAATCCCCACAATGCCCTGGTTATAATTCAAATTGGGTTTGGTTTGACTAAATTTTCAACACATATTCAGTTCGTAATTCGAATAAAGTTTGAATTTGCTAAACTTAGCTCATGTCAAGATCAACTCCAAATGGAGTGAAAATTGGTGTTTGAGCTCACAAAAATGTCCAGCCCCTATATGATGCATGTGGGAAATGCCACTTTTGCATTTTGTGAGTTTATCCTCTAGTGAGCATATTGATGGTGGTTACTTGCTCTTCAAATGTGTTCATCAACTTTCTTCAAATGAGGTGTGTGTGTGGTGATGAATACTTTGAGTATGTGTCAAAAACTGAGGCCTTTACATTCCTCCCCCCTTAAAAGAATCTCGTCCCGAGATTATAAGGTGAAAATGAGAGGGAGGACGGTGGAAAATTACCGGATATGCGACGTGAAAAAGTCGGGGTAGTTAGCGCGAAGAAATCCTTCGCTCTCCCATGTCACTTCGTCCACGGAGTGATTACTCCACAGAACTTTGTAGAAACACAACGTACCGTTGCGTGTGGTTCGGGCCTTTTCATCAATAACTCGAACCGGTTCCTCCCGATACATGAGATCCGGTTTCAGTTCTTCTATGTCCTCCAGCTGAATGGTAGTTGATAGCTTAAGACACTTCCTCAGCTGGGAAATGTGAAATACGTCGTGCACACCGGAAAGTGCTTCTGGTAATTTCAGCCGGTACGCTACCGATCCACATCTTTCTATAATCTGAAATGGACCGATGAATCGGGGTGCCAACTTTCCTCAAACCCCGAATCTGTTCACGCCCTTCATTGGAGACACACGTAGGTATACGTGATCCCCGACTTCAAATTGTAATGGGTGTCTTCTCCAGTCCGCATACTGTTTCTATCAGGATTGGGTGGCTTTTAGGTTCGCTTGGATCAGCCGAACATTTTCTTCCGCGTTATTGACAAGATCAATCCCGAAGGTAACCCTTTCATCAGACTCACACCAATTCAATGGTGTGCGGCATTTTCTCCCGTATAGTGCCTCGTACGGCGCCATCTTGATGCTGGCTTGGTACCCATTGTTGTACGAGAACTCGGCTAATGGAAAGTGATCATCCCAATTCTTGCCGTGGTTGGTGGCGCAAGCTCGCAGCATATCTTCTAGAATCTGATTTACCCGCTCGGTTTGCCCATCCGTCTACGGGTGGTATGCTGAACTACGGATTAGCTTCGTCCCCAATGCAGCGTGTAACTGCTCCCAAAAACAGGACACAAATAAAGTGTCACGATCCGATATGATGGTACGGGGTACGCCGTACAAGCATAGGATCCGTGAGATGTACATTTCAGCCTACTTCTTGGCGTTGTAGTTGGTGTTGACCGGGATGAAATGGGCAACTTTGGTAAGCCGGTCGACGATTACCCACACAGAATCATGTTTCTGAAAAGTGGTGGGTAAACCGACGATGAAGTCCATGCTCACATCTTCCCACTTCCAGGCAGGAACGCCCAATGGTTGTAGCAGTCCCGGTTTCCGTAAATGATCTGCCTTCACCCTTCGACATGTATCACACTCGGACACGTACTTTGCAATCTCCCGCTTCATCCGTGTCCACCAAAACTTGCTTCTGAGTTCTTGATACATTTTGTTGCTGCCGGGGTGAATAGAAAATTTTGACAAGTGAGCCTCATCAAAATTCTCTTCCGTAACTCCGGGTTATGGGGTACAATGATCCGGTCCTTGAACCATAGGACACCGTCTCCGTCTTTCTGGAAACATTTCAGCTCCCCACTGTCTATATGTCTCCGCTAATGTGACATGCCCTTGTCATGTTTCTGAGCAGTCGTAATCTCTTCATGGATGGCGGGGATTAAAGCTAAGTTGTAGAGAGCTCCATGTGGAATCACATGCAGTGGTGGTTCACTCTCTTCCAACGGTGTGATTGTCAGATTGTTGACGTGTGACTTGCGACTCAGCGCATCCGCCACTACGTTTGCTTTGCCGGGGTGATAATGGATCTCTATTTCATAATCCTTTATCAACTCTAACCATCTTCGCTGCCTCATGTTCAGCTCCTTCTGAGTGAATATGTACTTGAGGCTTTTGTGGTCGGTATATAAATGTACGAGGTTATCGAGTAGGTAGTGCCTCCACATTTTAAGTGCAAGTACCACGGCAGCGAGCTCCAAGTCGTGAGTCGGATAATTCTGCTCATGGTTTCTGAGCTGCCGTGACCCATACGCGACCACCCTTCGGTCTTGCATCAGCACACATCCGAGCCCAATGCCGGAGGCATCGCAGTACACATCGAACAGTTTTGTTGTGTCTGGCTGCGCCAAAACCGGTGCTGATGTTAGGTGCTTCACTAATGCCTTGAATGCTGCTTCACATGATGGACTCCAAACATATTTGGTAGCCTTCTTTAGCAGCTCTGTCATAGGCTTGGCAATCTTCGAGAAGTTCGGAATGAACCAACGATAATATCCCGCGAGTCCGAGGAAACTCCGTACCTCGTGAACAGTTCTCGGGGGTTTCCAATTCAGCACTTGTGTGATCTTGCTCGGGTATACAGCGATGCCCTCCGCTGAGATGATATGCCCGAGAAAAGGCACTTGCGATATCCAGAATTCGCATTTGCTGAATTTTGCGTATAGCTTGTGATCCCGCAGCCGTTGCAGGACTATACGCAGATGTTTCTTGTGCTCTTCCTCCGACTTGGAATATACCAATATGTCGTCGATGAAGACCACGAAAAACTTGTCCAGCTCCGGCATGAATACCGAGTTCATCAAATACATGAAGTGAGCTGAAGCGTGGGTGAGGCCGAAGGACATGACCAGGTACTCATAAAGACCGTACCTCGCCGAGAAAGCCGTCTTTGGAATATCCTCAGCCCGTATCTTAATCTGATGGTACCCGGATCTTAAGTCCATCTTGGAGAAGATCTTTGCTTCGACCAACTGAGCAAACAACATGTCAATCCGTGGCAACGGGTACTTGTTTTTGATGGTTACGGTGTTTAGTGGATGATAGTCCACGCAAAGCCGCAACGTTTCATCCTTTTTCTTCACGAATAATGCCGAACAGCCCCATGGCGAGGAGCTCGGCCTAATAAAACCCTTCTCCAGCAGATCCGTTAGCTGAGTCTTCAGTTCAGCCAATTCCTTGGGCGCCATCTTGTACGGCCTTCGGGATATTGGCATGGTCCCCGGTGCAAGTTCAATCTTGAACTCCACCTCTCTATCGGGCCGCATCCCCGGTAAATCATCTGGGAACACGTAAGGGAACTCTCTGACCACTGGAATGTCTTCCAATCTGATGGTTGTGGATTGATAGATGCTTGGAAGTTTTATTTCTGGACTGTCCAGAAATAAGGAATGAGATTCGTGCACTTCTGAGTTCAAGTGCACAATTCAGAGGACGGTGTCTAAAACAGCGCCGTGATGGGTTAACCACGACATCCCTAAGATGACATCGATCTTCTGTCCCTCTAAACTTATGAGAGACGTAGGGTATACTCTACCCTCTAAGCATAATGGCGCTTTTGGAACCATCATGCTTGCTGAAATTTTCCCACCCGGTGAACAAATCAAATTTGGACTATCGGTGGGTAGTATTGGCAAGCTGTATTTAGCAATGAAAGCTTGGCTAATAAATCTATGTGTGGCGCCTGAATGAAATAATAATATGGCGGGATGCTGATGGAGTTGGAACATACCCGCAAGGATCGGCTCTCCCTCCGGCACGTCCTCTATAGCAAGTTGGTGGACGTTGCCGGGCCTAGGGTTTGCCCGCCGCGCATTAGTAGGATTCCGGGGCTGATTCCTCCCCGGAAGTTGCGGTGCAACTCCGCCGCCTTGCCTCTCAGGACAACTGCAAGCCCGGCATGCGCTGCTGAGGTGCATAAGCACGCGGCATCGCCCGCTGCTTCTGTTGTTGTTGCGGAGGTAGTGCTGGCAGCGCCGGCCTGAATGCCGGTGAAGAATATGGCCGACTGCGGAATGACATCGGCCTTTGTGGTGGCAGCCAGCGGGGACCCGATGGTGGGGGATTCACCATCCGAAATTTCTGAGAAGGACCGCGTTCTTCTCCGCTGCTTTGCGATGCGCTACGCTTTCTTTCCACCACCGCTAACTCCTTGCCGGAGTCCTCCTGAACAATTGCAGCGTCAATTATGTCGTTGAGGCTGCCGCGAAACACGGTGACATATGTATAAGTTTACAACAGTGTTTTCGTATTCAATTGTTTAGTTGAACTTAATGTAACTTCCTTTTTGTACCTGTACTCCAGGAAACTGCTCCTGTGGTGGCGTCGGCTGCAGCACGAACGGCGCTGGCTGCCACAACGGTATCTGGATTTGCTGCCCTTGCTGTCGAGCTAGCGCCTGTCATTTCAAACATTACAATTTACATTTGAAATGCAATGTAATTAAAGTACAATTGTATGTTTCTTACTTCCATTGCCGCTTGCATCTGTGCCATATAGGACGCATGGTACGCCATGGCGGTCCTGTTGTTCTCTCGCTCCCTTGCCAAGGCCTCCTCCTGCCAGGCCAAGATCTCCCAATGCGCCACCACCTCGAGATCTCTCTCGGTGACACGGCGGCTGGAGGAGCCTGCACCAGCAGCCGAAGACTGCGAGGAGCCGCCTCACGCAGGTCGTGCCTCCCTGGAGTCGACGACTCCAGAGAATATGGCAAGCCTACAAAAAATGAATCAATTCAAGGTAAAAATCAAATAATCTTGAATTGAAAACAATGAAAGTAAATGAATTCAACTTCCGTGTGCTTTTCCACCTCCGCTTACATATGCGGCTTGAGGGTCGATGTTTGGGGAGTTTTTCCAATCGAACCATTCGCCGTGTATCCTCACAGCCTCTTGCTCATACCTAGTCTGAAAAACAATGAAATTGTGTAAGTTCAACAACATATATAGTGTCAACTAATTTGAGAGGTCATGAAACTTACCAGGCGCTCCACTGCGTACTGGCTGCACTGCTCCGGTTGAGAAGGGTCAGCGTGACCTCTCCTATAGACTGCAGTAGCGTTCGGTCGCACGCCGGTCTCCTTTTCCTGTGAACATATGTTAGTATGAACAATACTACATTATGAATATAAAAAAAACCACCAAGAAACTTACCATCCTTTTAGCCATCCGCACGAAACCCTGGACGCCCATACCGTGCTTCCCCGAGCTCCCTCTGGCATCTCGAGCCTTCTTGGACTTAGCGATGAACTCATCGCTAGCCCAATACCTGCAAAGGGCTCGGTAATCTTCAGTTTGTCCCTGTAACCATGGGACACTAACCTGAACACATGCATAGTTCATTAGATGTTACTTACCAAAAGTAATGTGAATAATTTAAAGAATACGCAACTTACATCTGCGTACTGCTCCTCCGTCAAGTACGTGTTAGAGGCGTCTCTGAACGAACCAACCTCATGGTCGTGGAGCTTCAAGTAGTTGTTAACTACTTGACTCCGAGCGTTCGAAAGCATTTGCATAACAAGCTTCCGAGCGTTCACTTCGGACACGGAGCGGGTGTGATCCATCTGCTTGGCCGGGTCCTCAAGGCGGTACCTGAGCTGTAGGAAGCCAACACAGTTTGACATACGCACATTAATATATAAAGGAACATAAGGAATTGAAACTTTAAATATTAATGAAAGTTACTTACCCAAAAATCTGCCCACACGACTCCCTATAGGTTGTCGTTCTGCTGGTGAGGAACGCGCGCATAGTTGTCCCACGACGTAGCTGCACGTCCATCAATCGCACCGGGGTAGTGCAGACGCACTAAGTTCCCGATGTAATCATTCACCGTCCTGTGGTGTTTCTGCCCATCCTACGAAAGGTCCTCCCAAGAACTAAAAAGACATTTGTTAAGTCATCAAGTAAGACCATAGTCTTTGAGAACAAATAGAAATGAATAATTTATTAATGCGTTACCTGTCTCTAACCGGACGACTAATTACCGGCTCTCTAGGAATCGGTGGAGGAAAAAAGTTACACCTCCTCGTACGTCTCCTCCACTGCAGCACCACGTCTGGTGACCCAAAATGCTGGTCACCGGACGTGTCCTCGGACTGGGTGCGCTGGGTGCCCTCGGTCTCGCTAGGCAGAAGGTGGTAGGTTGTACAGAATAACAAAGACGGGCTAACAGGAGTATGGTATGGCATTTGTACTGAAAGGTGAAAATCCATCCGTCGCTAACCCGATGCAAACATTTCATGCATCACTAGCAAAAGCAGGATCGAAAGAGTCCAAAGACTTCCATGCATCACCGTTCGACGGATGGGTCAACACATCTTTGTTCTCACGCACACATTCTTTGTGCCATCTCATGTGTCTGACAGATCTTTTTGAAAGAAACAACTGCTTCAACCGAGGTGTCACAGACAAGTAACGCAATTGCTTATGTGCAACTTCTGTCATTACTTTATCACCATCGTCATTGACAACTTCGACAAACCTCAATTTCCCACGCTTTAAACAATTCTTCTCTTTGTGTGCTCTTTCTAGAATAGCATACAGTTATCTGGACACACGTCAATTTTATCATATTTCATACCGAGACCAGATAACAATTTCTTGGAGTGATACATATCTTTGGGTAGTTTATGAGGTTGTGGAAGAGCATCGCTGATAAGTTTTATCATATCATTATAGCAATTATTAGAGAAGAAATATATAAATTTGATTGCCATAAATCTGGTCATGAAAGTAAGAAGGATCAATTCAGTATGATCATGCAACGCCTCTTTTGAAGCTTTCAAGAGATTAAATAATGTGTCTGCCTCAGTTGTAGGCGGATCCTCTGTTTATATATCTTCTAACATCTCATCAATCCTATCAACACCCAGGCAATCATCATCATCATCTTCCACTACATGTACGGCTCAAGGAGCAGAAACGCCGTAGAAACTCCACACCTCATAATATGGAATGTAACCGTTTCTGCACAAGTGTAATGACAATGTTGTTTTGTCCAGAAACTTAGTATTCCGGCATTTCACACATGGACAACGAACTTTATCGGTCGTAGACAACAAAAACACTCGATCAATAAAGTTGTCTATCCCGGCATATGTGGCGGACCGGAATCCGCTCATCCAGGATCGCAGAGAGTGGTGCCGCACGATGCGACACCCGACAGCACATGTTATAAGAACACAATATATTACATGGGAAAAAACAACTGAACTGTACAAACAGGTACAATACTCAGTTACAAACTATTGTCTTTATTACACAGCGGAAGTCTACTTTTTCTATAACTCACGCCCGCCTATCTAGCAAAAGTCGGTTGCCCAGCCCTAGGGCAACCCACACTAGCTACACGTCTCAGCTCAGCGCGGCGTGTACGGCTCCCACTCAGCCGTGGTCCCCGACGGAGGGTAACCCTCGCCGGTGGACTCATACTCCGAGTCCGTGGGTGGCTCCTCACCTGAAAAACACTTAAGCAGCAACCGTGAGCACGATGGCTCAACAAGACTTAACCGACTCACCTAAGCATGGAACTCTACATGAGGGGTACAATGGACATAGGATAGTAACAGTGCATCAAGGAACACGCCTACAAGTTCATCCTTAGTTTATCTTTTAGCCACAAGTTAACAGTTCGGAAATCTGAAATTTAGTAAGCAATATTTGGTGTCACACATGTAGCAATACAATTATATCATAACAGCAGTATTGAATCATAACATTCTATAAATTATCTACGTTACGATGCAGTGAACAAGCGGTACTCGTCAGCGCGAGGGACGGTGAATCGACTCGATATACACCTGCTGGGACACCCAAAGAGCACGTCACGTACGCCCACCCATGGAGCTGCACAGCACGCTCACTCGATGTCGTACGGGACAACCTTTCACCCAACAGCCCAAACGTCGAACCGGTCGCACCGATACGAGCAGGAGGTCCCCACACGGAGCATCTCTCTATGCCCGTTGGCAGATTTCCACCTTGCTTCCCTCAACCTACACCTATAAATCGGTGTGCTATGCCTCGACGCCCGGAGGTTTAGGCTACATCGGTTTATCGGGGCCCATATATCCGATATGCCTTCGGTATGTTCAATACTTGTTCAGCAGGGCCGCACACGGATCAGTCCTCAATCGACACGGGCAGGGCTGCGCACACAAGACTTCCTCTTGCTGCGCCCTAGCCCCTGCCTAGTCTCATTTTCATTACTAAAGTGATCTCACATCACTCTACCGAACCCGTGTGTCCCAAGCCTATCTCGCGAGTAGATTCCAACTACTCGACTTGTACCGAAGTCCTATGAATCATTAAGCATAGCTTGTCTACTCGAGGTCTTAGACACTACCCTCACTCTTATGGAAAAATTTTGGTTATGCAAGTGGGGTTCCATTCATCCTATACCTAATGCATATTTATACTTCACACTAGACATGTGAACAAAGCAAAAACTTTATAAAGAAGGTTAATGCAAACCGGGGCTTGCCTTGTTGCTGCTGGTCAGTAGTTAGTTCTTCTTCCGTAAGGAGGAAATCCAGCACTTCCGGAGTCTCTTCGCCTTCAGCGACTACACGTTTAATGAAATACTACATGTCAATTTAAATGCAATGTGTAAACTTGAATACATAATTACTAATAACTCTAGATAGCCCTCCCTTTTGGTTCTGAAATTTTTATGGTGGCTTGGTAGGGTCCTAACCAGAGTCTTGACCAAGTTTTATTTGAAACAAAGTTCATTTGAACCTTGTACAAATAAAAGCCCATTTGGTCAATATTTGAGCCTCTAAGTAATTCCAGGGGTTTTCATGGCTCCAACCATTACTTTCTGGAAACTAGAATTTAAGATGATTTTAATGGAATAGGTTTCATGTCATTTGAATAATTCTACTGAAATTTATGCCCTAATTAAGATTTGAGAAAATCTGAAAAATGTTTCTGTACATTTTTCTATTTTCTCAGGGCAGTTCACTTAATAACCCAATTAGGGGGACTAACTGAACTTGGATGCTTCTGAAAATTTTACTGTGACTCAAGGATTTTCCAATGACCCTCTCAGCCAAATTTAAGCATTTTTCATAAAGTAATTCTCCAGATAAAATTCCCAACAGTTTAAAATTTAGGGAATTAATTCTGGAAAACTATTGGGTTTCATGAGCTGAAATTGTTATTGCTGGAAAGTACTCAAAATTATGAGTTCAGCAAAATTTGGTTCATTGGATTTGGAGCTTCCTAGCAAAAGTTCTATGCATTTGAAGTTGAACTAAACTGGAAAATCCCCCAAAATGTTTAAACTCCTGCGGGTGGGTTCCACCACCCGCCTTCTTCCTCCTTGCGCGCGCCTGCGAGTCCAGCGGCGGTGCACTCCGGTGAGGTTCGCCGGAACCGCCTTCCCGACTACCTCCAGTGCCAGAACTGGCCGCCTAGCCTTACCTTGCCCTGTGGAACTTGTCCCGGGGGTCAGAGCTCGCCGGCGGTGACCAGAAACGGCCGTGCGACGTCCACCGCGGAGGCTAGGGCTCCGGCGAGGTCGTTCTCGCTCTCTGGGGCATGAAAAGGGCTACAGTTTGCTCGAGAAGCATCAGTGGGTCACGAGGAACCTAACGTGAGCAGTCTCGGAGGCTAACAACGCCGGCAAACCCACTCTCGACGGTGACCCGAGCCGTGTTTGCACCGGCGACTATAGAAACGGCTAATACACGGCCATTTCTGGACGGTTTTGCTTGGTTCTTCCTCGAGGAGGGGCGCTAGGAGGTGTAGGAGCTACTTGTGAGCTAGCTTGATCGTTGACTCAGCGTGTAATCCGAATTTTGGATTCTTGCCGAGCTAGGTCAGTTGCATTAGGGTTTGGGACTCTCCAAAATTCTTGCTACCCGATGGACCATTTGCCGAAGGGTTTGCGGCTACACCCTTTAGGGGTCCCCACGCACCTTTCTTGTATAGAACGTGGTCGGTGACGATGGCTGGATGGGGCTGTCACCGGTGAGCCGAAGCTCGGCTCCGTGGGTACCTCCGGTTCTTCGACTTTGCTGGCTTACACCGCTCACGGTCGGGTGCAGCTTACTGAAGCAGCATGGGGAATAGCTAGGGTACGCCCTGGTGCTCCATTTTGCTGCAGGGATCGCGAGTACTCAGTGATCAGCACGGTTACACGCCGGGGCTCGGAGGTGCAAGCGCTGCGGCTAGTTCTTCGCGTGAGCGGGCGCTGATCTTAGCGGCAGGCGAGGGAGGCAGCGAACTCAGCTTTGTGCTGCGTACGTGGTGATCGGGAGGGGGGCGCGAGTTAATCCCAGCTCGCGCTGGCGCGGCCGTGAGGCGGTAACCGGTCGCGGCGGCTGACCGAAGACCACCGAGTGGGTTCTCTGTTGCTCACAGCCTCTGACCAGTGGGCCCTCCTCCCCCCTTTATCTTTCCAATTTTTCACCTCTGTTTTACTGAAAAATATCCCCAGCTACTCTCAATTAACTGTGAGACTTAGCCCCCAAGTCTTGGTTTGAATTTGAGTTCACAAATTCAAACTTTGTTTGACTAAATTTGCTTTAAGTTTGAACTGATTCAAATTCAGTTTTTGAATTCTTGCAAATTTAGCTCTTGACAAAATGAACCCTAATGGGGGTGAAAATTGGTGGGCTTACTCAGGAAAATGTGCTGAGTTTGAATATGAAGCTAACTTTTGAATTTGACTGATGAAAGTTGTGGCGGACCGGGATCCGCTCATCCAGGATCGCAGAGGGTGGTGCCGCGCGATGCGACACCCGACAGTACATGTCATAAGGACACAATATATTACATGGGAAAAACAAACTGAATGTACAAAGTAGTACACTGCTCAGTTACAAACTAGAGTCTTTATTACACAGCGGAAGTTTCTTTTATACAACTCACGCCCGCCTATCTAGCAATAATCGGTTGCCCAGCCCTAGGCAACCAACACTAGCTGCACGTTTCAGCTCAGCGCGGCGTGTATGGCTCCCACTCAGCCGTGGTCCCCGACGGAGGATAACCCTCGCCAGTGGACTCGTACTCCGAATCTGTGGGTGGCTCCTCACCTGAAAAACACTTAAGCAGCAACCGTGAGCACGAGGGCTCAACAAGACTTAACTAACTCACCTAGGCATGAAACTCTACATGAGGTGTACAATGAACATAGGATAGTAACATTGCAGCAAATGGACGCGCCTACAAGTTCATCCTTAAGTCATCTTTTAGCAACAAGTTCACAGTTCAGGAATCTGAAATTTAGTAAGCAATATTTGGTGGCACACATGTAGCAATACAATTATATCATAACACCAACATTGAATCATAACATTTCATTCATTTGTCTACGTCACGACTCAGTGAACAAGCGGTACTCGTCACCGTGAGGGACGGCGAATCGACTCGATATACACCTGCAGGGAAACCCAAAGAGCACGTCTCGTACGCCCACCTGTGGAGCTGCACAGCACGCTCACTCGATGTCGTACGGGACAACCTTTCACCCAACAGCCCAAACGTCGAACCGGTCGCACCGAAACGAGCAGGGCACGCCAATGGCAAGCGCTGCGTATGTCCTCCTGGGCTATTTCCAGACGAGCACACTCTCTCGTTACTGACCACGTGATGGGGTCTCCACTTACTTTCCTAATGCACGCTAGGGATCAGCGTTTCAGATGAACTCAGGAACATGAAGAGTCCAAGAGTTTCATATTGACGTCTCACACCAAGCTGTGAGACAAATCCCTGTACCACATTCCTCGTCAGGGGAGCTAACCTAAATTGAACCGCTTTCGGTGGCATTCCTTACCATTCTTACCAGAGCGTCGGTGCGTCGTCACATAATTGAAATTCGGAATTATAACACATAGGTTAGTCTTTGCCACTTTAAGTAACTATGCTAATATAGTCCTTACATGGGCAACTACCGATTCCTCACCGTAAACCTAAGTTTTCCCGTAATACAGTCCTTAAGTACTGTGCTATCCCCAATGCAGCTCTGATACCAGGCTGTGGCGGACCGGAATCCGCTCATCCAGGATCGGAGAGGGTGGTGCCGCACGATGCGACACCCGACAGCACATGTCATAAGAACATAATATATTACATGGGAAAAACAACTGAACTGTACAAACAGGTACAATACTCAGTTACAAACTATTGTCTTTATTACACAGCGGAAGTCTACTTTTCTATAACTCACGCCCGCCTATCTAGCAAAAGTCGGTTGCCCATCCCTAGGGCAACCCACACTAGCTACACGTCTCAGCTCAGCACGGCGTGTACGGCTCCCACTCAGCCGTGGTCCCCGACGGAGGGTAACCCTCGCCGGTGGACTCGTACTCCGAGTCCGTGGGTGGCTCCTCACCTGAAAAACACTTAAGCAGCAACCGTGAGCACGATGGCTCAACAAGACTTAACCGACTCACCTAAGCATGGAACTCTACATGAGGGGTACAATGGACATAGGATAGTAACAGTGCATCAATGGACACGCCTACAAGTTCATCCTTAGTTTATCTTTTAGCCACAAGTTAACAGTTCGGAAATCTGAAATTTAGTAAGCAATATTTGGTGTCACACATGTAGCAATACAATTGTATCATAACAGCAGTATTGAATCATAACATTCCATAAATTATCTACGTTACGACACAGTGAACAAGCGGTACTCGTCACCGCGAGGGATGGCGAATCGACTCGATATACACCTGCAGGGAAACCCAAAGAGCACGTCACGTACGCCCACCCGTGGAGCTGCACAGCACGCTCACTCGATGTCGTACTGGACAACCTTTCACCCAACAGCCCAAACGTCGAATCGGTCGCACTGAAATGAGCAGGAGGTTCCCCACACGGAGCATCTCTCTATGCCCGTTGGCAGATTTCCACCTTGCTGCCCTCAGCCTACACCTATAAATCTGTGCGTTATGCCTCGACGCCCGGAGGTTTAGGCTACATCGGTTTATCGGGGCCCATATATCCGATATGCCTTCGGTACATTCAATACTTGTTCAGCAGGGCCGCACACGGATCGGTCCTCAATCGACACGGACAGGGCTGCGCACACAAGACATCCTCTTGCTGCGCCCTAGCCCCTTCCTAGTCTCATTTTCATTACTAAAGTGATCTCACATCACTCGAACCAATCCCGTGTGTCCCAATCCTAACTCGCGAGTAGATTCCAACTACTCGACTTGTACCGAAGTCCTATGAATTATTAAGCATAGCCTGTCTACTCGATATCTTAGACACTACCCTCACTCTTATGGAAAAATTCTGGTCATGCAAATGGGGTATTCATCCATCCTACACCTAATGCACATACACAATTCACTCTACGTATATAAACAAAGTAAAAACATTATAAAAGGCTTAATGCAAACCAGGGCTTGCCTTGTTGCTGCTGGTCGGGGGTTAAGTCTTCGTCCGGAAGGAGGAAACCCAGCACTTCCGGAGTCTCTTCTCCTTCAGCGACTACACGTTAATGAAATACTACATGTCAATTTAAATGCAATGCATGAACTTGAATACTTAATTACTAATAACTCTAGCTAGCCCTCCCCTTTGGTTCTGAATTTGTTTATGGTGGCTTGGTAGGGTCCTAACCAGAGTCTTGACCAAGTTTCATTTGAAACAAAGTTTATTTGAACCTTGTACAAATAAAAGCCCATTTGGTCACTGTTTGAGCCTCTAAGTAATTCCAGGGGTTTTCATGGCTCCAACCAATACTTTGTGGAAACTAGAATTCAGGATGGTTCTAATGGAATTGGTTTCCTGTCATTCGAAGAATTCTACTGAAAGTTATGCCCTAATTAAGATTTGAGAAAATCTGAAAAATGTTTCTGTTCATTTTTCTATTTTCCCAGGGCAGTTCCTTTAATCACCCCATTAGGAGGACTAAATTAACTTGGATGAGTCTGAAAATTTTATTGTGACTCAAGGATTTTCCACTTAACCTCTCAGCCAAATTTCAGAATTTTTCATGAAGTAATTCTCCAGATAAAATTCCCAACAGTTTAAACTTTAGGGAATTAATTCTGGAAAACTATTCAGTTTCATGAAATGAAATTGGTATTTCTGGAAAGTACTAAGAATTCTGAGTTCAGCAAAATTTGGTTCATCGAATTTGGAGTTTCCTAGCAAAAGTTCTATCCATTTGAAGTTTGAATTAAAACTGGAAATTCGAATAAAGTTTAAACTGTCGGGTGGGGTCCCCCGGCCTACGTGTCAGCCTCCCAGCTAACCCACACAGGAGCCCGCAGAATCACACGCGCAGCCGCACGGGATCCCGGTGCCGCAGCAAATCCTGGGTGCTCTCAGCAGAGACCGACACGCGGGACCCGCAAGGCTTCTTCAAACTCGCGCTCCCGCGGCTCCCCGCCGCCCACCTCGCCGGAATACTCGCCGCCGGGCGTTCTGCTGCCCGACCTCTGACGAAACTCGCCGCCTCTGCCTACCTCGGCCCGGGGAACACGGTGGTGCCCTCACCAGAGCTTGACAACGGCCGGAACAGTGCTCCCGCCGGTAACAGCGACCAGGAGCTCACCGGCGAGGTCGAACTCGGCATCCCCTGCACCTTTTTCGATGCGGTTTGCTCGGGGAGCTCCGCTGACACCTGCTGATCGCGGACATGGGCACGGATCCCCGTGAAAACGGCTGCAACTACGACCCCACCGGCGACCTAGGCCGGATATCGGCTGTGCTCAGAAAACTTCGAAAAACCGTAACCCTAGCCCATGGTTCTTGCTGGTTTTTGATCCTAGTTGGTCGTGTACCAGTGCAGAATGTGTGTGTAGCTCGGAATCTCTGGTGGTGAACTATATACTCTGAATTTCCTCGTTTTGCAACCTTCGGTATTTTGAACACCGAATGGGTAAACGGCCAAATACTACCCCGACGACGTACGAGAGGAGGAACGGTCGGTACTAGCGTGTCACGCACCTTGTAGCGGACCTTTTTCGTATAGCTCGCCGGGCGTGAGATGGGCTATAGCTCTCGGACGCCGGGGTTCAACGGAGATCGGCGGTCTGTTCTTGCGCGGAACCGAGGAAAGAGCTCGGGTGGTGGCCGTTCTCGTTCGGGAAACAGGAGAAGGGGCGGCGTAACGTGTGCGCTGGCCTTTGAGCCGCGACTTTTGCACCGTGAGGTGGCCGTTCGACCGCTGCTGGCGGTCGGGGCGCCGGTGCAGTCGCGCTGGCGTGCACGCAAGGCTTCGGCCGAGGAAAAATCACCCGAGGAAACTTCAGTCCGAAGTCTGCCGACATGTGGGCCTCCCCTCTTATTCTTTTTTCCAAATTTTCTCAATTCTGTTGTGCCAAATATCCTCAGCTACTCACAATTGAATGTGAGACTTAGCCCCCAAGTTTTGGTTTGAATTGAGTTCTCCATTTTGAAATTTGGTTGGTCCAATTTTCTTCATATTTAAACTGAATTTCAAATTCAGTTTTGAATTATTGCAAATTTGGCTCCCTACAAGATGAACTCCAATGGAGATGAAAATTGGTGGGCTAACTCAGAAAAATGTGCTGAGTTTGAATATGAGGCAAACTTTTGAATTTGAGGGATAAAAGTTGCTGCAATTTGAATTTACATTCAAATTGGCCTTTTTTTCAATTACCTCCAAAAGTGCCTCAAAAGTGTTGGATTTGCATGAAACTTGGCTTGAACCTTCCCAAGACTTTTCAAGTCTCAGGGGTGAGCTCAGCCTCTCATGTTCATGTGTAGAAATCCTACTTTGTAAAAGTGAAGGCTTTCCCCTCTAATCACTCTTTTGATGGAGGTTACTTGCTCTTCACAATTTTTCATAAGATATCCACAATAAAAACTGTGGTGTGGTGAGGTGATGAAAAGTTTTTGCAAGTCCCTTTTCTTGGGATTTTACATCCCTCCCCCCTTAAAAGAATCTCGTCCCGAGATTATAAAAGAAGAGATAGCGATGTAGTAGGGACTTACCCGTGTTGAGCCGCCCTGAACTCCGGGTAGTTTGAGCGAAGGAATTCCTCGCTCTCCCACGTCGCTTCTTTGGCGGTGTGGTTGCTCCAGAGGATCTTGTAGAACCACAACGTTCTGCTACGCGTGGTTCGGGCTTTCTCATCAATAATTGCCACTGGATATTCATCATATGTCAAATCTGGTTGCAGCTCGCCGATATCTTCGGTAGGAACAGCAGCGGTATGCTTCAGACATTTTCTTAGTCGTGAGACATGGAAGACGTCATGGACACCAGCCAGGGATGCCGGTAGCTCCAGTCTATACGCCGCTGGTCCACACTTCTCGGTGATAGCATAGGGTCCAATGAAACGGAGAGCGAGCTTCCCCTTCACACCGAACCGGTGCACGCCCTTCATCGGAGACACGCGGAGGTACACGTGTTCACCGACATCAAAGTGCAACGGTCTACGCCTCTTATCAGCGTAGCTCTTCTGCCGGGATTGAGCGGCCTTCAAGTTGCCTTGAATCGTCTGAACGCGCTCTTCGGCGTCGTTCACCACATCAACCCCGAATGTGACCCTTTCACCGGACTCGCACCAATTTAATGGGGTGCGGCATTTGCGACCGTAGAGAGCTTCGTAGGGTGCCATCTTGATACTCGCCTGATAGCCATTATTGTATGAGAATTCCGCCAACGGCAGGTGATTATCCCAGTTTCTGTCGTGGTGGATGGCACATGCTCTCAACATGTCTTCCAATACTTGATTCACCCTCTCCGTTTGGCCATCTGTCTGGGGGTGGTAGGCGGAGATCCTAATCAGCTTGGTACCCAATGCAGCCTGCAACTGTTCCCAAAAGCGAGATACAAACAATGCACCTCGGTCTGAGACGATGGTCTTGGGTACTCCATATAAGCATAGAATCTTCGCTATGTACAGCTCCACGTACTTGCCGGCATTGTAATGTGTAAGCACCGGGATGAAGTGAGCCGTCTTGGTTAACCGATCAACGATTACCCAAATGGAGTCATGCTTGTTGGAAGTCAGGGGCAATCCCACAATGAAATCCATGCTCACATCTTCCCATTTCCATGCCGGGATCTTCAGGGGTTGCAGCAGCCCTGATTTTCTCATATGATCAGCCTTCACTCATCTACACGTATCACACTCGGATACGTACTTCGCTACCTCCCACTTCATCCGTGTCCACCAAAATTTGTTTTTCAAATCTTGGTACATTTTGTTGCTGCCCGGATGAATGGAGTACTTAGACAAGTGGGCTTCATCGAGGATCTTTTTCCTCAACTCCATATCCCGGGGTACGACTATGCGGTCATTGAACCATAGCGTCCCCTCGTTATCCTTCCGGAAACATTTGATCTCCCCATTGTCTATCCGTCTCCGGAGATGTGCCATGCCTTTATCAGTCTTCTGAGCTGCAATGATATCCTCCCTAATAGTAGGGATGAGGGCAAGGTTGTAAAGCGATCCATAAGGAACCAAGTATAAACTCGGCTCTTCCTCCTCCACCGTTGTAATGGTGAGGTGATGGACATGTGATTTACGACTCAGCGCGTCGGCAACCACATCTGCCTTGCAGGGGTGGTAATGAATCTCAATTTCATAATCTTTGATCAGTTCTAACCACCTCCTTTGCCTCATGTTCAGCTCTTTCTGGGTGAAAATGTATTTCGAGCTCTTATGGTCGGTGTAGAGATGCACCAGATTCCCCAGGAGATAGTGCCTCCACATTTTTAGCGCCAACACCACGGCAGCAAGCTCAAGATCATGAGTCGGATAATGCTGCTCATGGTTCCGAAGTTGGCGTGAGCCATATGCGACCACACGTCCTTCCTGCATCAACACGCAGCCGAGCCCAATACTGGACGCGTCACAATACACGTCGAAGGGCTTTGTTGTATCCGGCTGAGCTAAGACCGGGGCTGTGGTGAGATGCTTCACCAATGCTTGGAACGCTCCTTCACACGCCGTGTTCCAAACATACTTCGTCCCTTTCTTCAGCAATTCTGTCATCGGCTTAGCGAGCTTGGAGAAGCTTGGAATGAATCTCCGATAGTATCCCACTAACCCGAGGAAGCTTCTGACTTCATGAACTGAAGTGGGAGCTTTCCATTTCAGCACTTGCTCTATTTTGCTTGGGTCAACCGCAATGCCTTCTGCTGAGATGATATGTCCCAAGAATGACACTTGGCTGATCCAAAACTCGCATTTGCTGAACTTGGCGTAGAGCTTGTGGTCTCGCAATCGTTGAAGAACGATCCTCAAGTGTTCGGCTTGTTCGGCTTCCGTCTTGGAGTATACCAAGATATCATCGATGAACACTACCACGAACTTATCCAGCTCCGGCATGAACACCGAGTTCATGAGATACATGAAATGGGCTGGAGCATTTGTGAGACCAAAAGACATGACGAGATATTCATATAATCCATATCTCGTCGAGAAGGCCGTCTTCGGGATATCCTCCGCCCGGATCTTTATCTGATGATATACAGAGCGAAGGTCCATCTTGGAGAACACACTTGCATCCACAAGTTGATCAAACAATATGTCGATGCGGGGCAGTGGGTACTTATTCTTGATGGTGACGGCGTTGAGCGGCCGGTAGTCCACACACAGCCTCAAGGTTTCATCCTTCTTCTTCACAAATAGCGCCGAGCATCCCCAAGGCGAGGAACTCGGCCTAATGAAACCTTTGCTCAACAGATCATTGAGCTGTTCTTTTAATTCAGCCAGCTCGTTTGGAGCTATCTTGTATGGTCTCCGGGATATGGGCGTAGTCCCGGGTGCAAGTTCAATCTTGAACTCGACATCCCGCTCATGTGGCATGCCCGGAAGATCATCCGGAAACACGTCGGGGTACTCCCGGACTACGGGAATGTCCTCCAACTTGAGAGCTTCAGTATTGTTAATCACCGAAACCTCTCGGATTGGATTATCTAATAGGAGGGACTGCAGACGGTGTAGTGGGGAGTTGAGGTGAACCGTCCGCGCTAAAGTTTCCAGGACAGCGTCATGGTAGCTTAGCCATGACATTCCCAAGATTGCATCAATCTTCTGCCCCTCAAGGATAATCATAGTGGTGGGATATATCTTCCCACCTAAGCACAGTGGTGCTTTCGGAACAATCATAGTTGCTGAAATCTTTCCTCCCGGTGAGCAGATCATATAAGAACACTGGGTTGAAAAGGCTTCCAGTTGATGCTTAACCACATATGATGCACTTATGAAGTTGTGGGTTGCACCTGAATCAAACAGTATGATGATGGCTTGATTGTTGAGAGTAAACGTACCCGCCAGCATGTTGTCTCCCTCTGGGGCGTCCTCATTGTCGAGGTTGCGGACGCCTCCAGTCCGCTGACCAACCTTCTTGACCGGAGGTCAGCCTCGAGCACCGCCCTGGAACTGGGCTTGCCCGCTGCTCTGCTGCCCCTGAGGACAGTCCTTCGCGAAGTGGCCCGCCTGGCCACACGTGAAGCAAGTGAAACGGGGCGTTCCCCTGCTGATCGGTGGACGGAAACCCAGGGCGTGTTGTGGCGGTGGGAACGCCCGGGGTACCGTCTGCTGCTGCTGCTGCTGTCTTGGTGGTGGCATCGGTGTTCGGAACGGAGGTGACTGAAACGAACATCCCCCGAACCGCTGAGGTCGCGCAGGTGGATGCCACTGCTGCCCGGATGGCGTCCGATACACCATCCGGTACTTCTGGGGAGCGCCACTCCCACCGCTGGGTGGAGCACTGCGCTTCTTCTGCTCAGCTGCCAACTCCCGCTGAGCGTCCTCTTGCATGATCGCGGCATTGACTAGGTCATTGAAGGTGCCGCGATTCCACTGAACGAGATGTGTCTTCATTTCGGGGTGTAACCCCCGATAGAAATGTTCCCGCTTCTTCTCTTCAGTGGAGATGTAGTCTGACGCATATTGCGCCAGATGGTTGACGGCACGGGAGTAGTCATGGGCACTCCTCCCGCCCTGCTTCAGCTGAAAGAATTATTCGAACTTCCTCTTCATTATTCCGGGAGGAATATGGTAGGCGCGGAATGCCTCCCGGAACTCTTCCCACTCCACAGCATGGCCAGCCGGACGTGAGGCGACATAGTTCGCTCACCACGCACCAGCGGCACCATGAAGCTTCTGTGCCACGAACAGAGTCTTTTGCCGCTCCGTGCATTGGAGCAGCCCGAACTTGGACTCGATTGTCCGCAGCCAGTAGTCGGCCTCCAGTGGTTCTTCAGCTTCTGTAAACACTGGAGGGTGCGTACTCATGAAATCCGAGTACGACACCTCACGGGGCTCACGGGGCCCTCTGTCTTGACGCCCCGCCCCCCCCCCCCCCCGCCTGGGACGTATTCTGCACGATCATGCAGCGCAGGTCGGTCTGCTCCTCACGACCACCCACCAGTGCCGCTATCACATCCGCTAGAGTAAGCAGAGGCGGCGGTGGTAGCTACTGCTGCGGGGTGCTGCCGTGGGCCGGTGGCTGGGTGTCATCACCCCACTGTTGGCTAGAGCCACCAACCTTGTGCGTCGTCCTAGTACGAACCATCTGCAACCATACGACAATAAACATCAGTCCCGCAACATATTGCATGCAGTCCAATAAAAATAGGCGTAAAAACATAATGACAATAACACATGTGATACATCTCGTGTGTAGATAATGTAATAACTTTGCACAAGCTACACCATTACCAGACCAAATACAAGCTAGTTTAATCCAACTCGATGAACCCCCTCTTTGGAAGCTCACCACAACTAGGTTTGGTCACTACGAGACGTTACTATCGCTTTGTCATCACGTATACCACCCTTTTATCTTCAATACGACACAAACATGGTCTCTAGTAAAGAAACTTGAGTGAGACCTATACTCAAATCTTTCACTAGTTGAAGATAACCTCTCATGAGTATGTTCTACCCCATTGGGAGTACTCAAACCCCCTCTAGGGTACAACAATCTCTCAATTGAGTTCAACTGTCATTCCTCTGTCAGAATGACTAGTTTCTACATATTCCAGGTTTTGATCTGGTTCTGGGCGTTTTCATGACTCAAGCTGAATACTAAAGTTAAAGTTAACTTCAGTATCTTTATAACGAGTATTTACTTGCCCTAAGATCAGCTCTGGTTAAAAAGTTATGGTCATTCAAAGTCAGCATAATTTCTGGAAGAATTTTAACAGCACCTCCTTTGGAAATGGCTGTTTTCAGCTCTGGTTTCCACTGAAATCTGTGCTGAAATTTCAGAAACTTTGAATTGCAAAGATGTAACAAATCTTCTACCCTTTCTAAAGATGTATCATATGACAATTTTTAGATTTTTCTACTGGGAGTTATATTTGAAAAACAGAACAGTCCAGAGAGTGTTTCACTTTGTCCTGGTTCTGGACAGTTTACACTCCGCTGGGATTTAAGCCCTCTTAAGTTGTGTTTCAGCTCTGGAAGGCTACAACAAAGTTGTATAGTACTTAAATAGCTTTCCAGAACTATATACCACACCTCCCTGGGCTAAAAGACCTATGAGTTATGCCCTGTTGAAGATCAGCAAACTTGCTGCCCAAAACAGAGCACTCTGTTTTTCATCCCTTTGGCTATCCTACTCCACTATCACATTCTTATACCCAACCAAGGTCCTAAATGTTGAACCTAGTGATTTTAATTTCTTGTTATCATTATTTTTCATGCATATGCCTATGATATCTCAGTACTACGTTCCTCACAAAAGAAAATCCTAACCAGATTATACCGGCATATACGTGTCAAGTGTGGCACTAAACGGTCTCTCGCACACGTTTACTACACGGATACATACGTGGTTAGTACCTGCAGAAGACCACACAATAATGGTGCACTCAAGGGTTGTTTTCATTTCAGGCAGTATCAAATTAAAAATAAATACAAACGCCCGTATCATTCCCATACGGCCGTCCTTGAGTTAGGTCACGTCTCAAGGTACGTGATCGTGTTTCAACACCACACGACGGGGAACCCGAGTATGTCATGAACGGGTCGTCACGGTTGGGAATGTTATCAACCCAACAGATACCACCTACTGCCCGGCAGGGCACGCTGATGGCAAGCGCTGCGTATGTCCTCCTGGACCACATCCAGATGAACACAGTCTCGCGTTACCGACCACGCGATGGGGTCTCCACTTACTTGCCTAATGCACGCTAGGGATCAGCGTTTCATATGAACTCAGGAACATGAAGAGTCCAAGAGTTTCATATTGACGTCTCACACCAAGCTGTGAGACCAATCCCTGAACCACGTTCCTCATCAGGGGAGCTAACCGAAATTGAACCGCTTTCGGTGGCGTTCCTTACCATCCTTACCAAAGCGTAGGTATGTCATTACATAATTAAAATTCAGAATTATAACACATAGGTTAGTCTTTGCCACATTAAGTAACTATGATAGTATAGTCCTTACTTGGGCAACTACCGAATCCTCACTGTAAACCTATGTTCTTCCCGTAATACAGTCCTTAAGTATTGTGCTATCCCAATGCAGCTCTGATACCAGGCTGTGGCAGACCGGGATCCGCTCATCTAGGATCGCAAAGGGTGGTGCCACGCGATGCGACACCCGACAGCACACGTCATAAGGACACAATATATTACATGGGAAAAACAAACTGAATGTACAAAGTAGTACACTGCTCAGTTACAAACTAGAGTCTTTATTACACAGCGGCAGTTTCTTTTATACAACTCACGCCCGCCTATCTAGCAAAAGTCGGTTGCCCAGCCCTACGCAACCCACACTAGCTGCACGTTTCAGCTCAGCGCGGCGTGTACGGCTCTCACTCAGCCATGGTCCCCGACGGAGGGTAACCCTCGCCGGTGGACTCGTACTCCGAGTCCGTGGGTGGCTCCTCACCTAAAAACACTTAAGCAGCAACCGTGATCACGAGAGCTCAACAAGACTTAACCGACTCACCTAGGCATGAAACTCTACATGAGGTGTACAATGAACATAGGATAGTAACATTGCAGAAAATGGACGCGCCTACAAGTTCATCCTTAATTCATCTTTTAGCAACAAGTTCACAGTTCAGGAATCTGAAATTTAGTAAGCAGTATTTGGTGGCACACATGTAGCAATACAATTATATCATAACAGCAACATTGAATCATAACATTTCATTCATTAGTCTACGTCACGACTCAGTGAACAAGCGGTACTCGTCACCGCGAGGGACGGTGAATCGACTCGATATACACCTGCAGGGAATCCCAAAGAGCACGTCTCGTATGCCCACCCGTGGAGCTGCACAGCACTCTCACTCGATGTCATACGGGACAACCTTTCACCCAACAGCCCAAACGTCAAACCGGTCGCACCGAAACGAGCACACCTCGATGTCGTACGGCACACCTCGCCGGAATACTCGCCGCCGGGCGTTCTGCTGCCCGACCTCTGACGAAACTCGCCGCCTGTGCCTATCTCGGCCCGGGGAACACGGTGGTGCCCTCACCAGAGCTTGACAACGGCCGGAACAGTGCTCCCGCCGGTAACAGCGGCCGGGAGCTCACCGGCGACGCCGAACTCAGCATCCCCTGCACCTTTTTCGATGTGGTTTGCTCAGGGAGCTCCGATGACACCTGCTGATCACGGACATGGGCACCGATCCCCGTGAAAACGGCTGCAACTACGACCTCACCGACGACCTAGGCCGGATATCGGCTATGCTCAGAAAACTTCGAAAAACCGTAACCCTAGCCCATGGTTCTTGCTGGTTTTTGATCCTAGGTGGTCGTGTACCAGTGCAGAACATGTGTGTAGCTCGGAATCCCTGGTGGTGAACTATCTACTCCGAATTTCCTCGTTTTGCAACCTTTGGTATTTTGAACACCGAATGGGTAAACGGCCAAATACTACCCCGACGACGTATGAGAGGAGGAACGGTCGGTACTAGCGTGTCACACACCTTGTAGCGGACCTTTTTCGTATAGCTCGCCGGGCGCGAGACGGGCTCTAGCTCTCGGACACCGGGGATCAACGGAGATCGGTGCTCTGTTCTTGCGCGGAACCGAGGAAAGAGCTCGGGTGGTGGTCGTTCTCGTTCGGGAAACAGGAGAAGGGGCGGCGTAACGTGTGCGCTGGCCTTTGAGCCGTGACTTTTGCACCGTGAGGTGGCCGTTCGACCGCTGCTGGCGGTCGGGGCGCCGGTGCAGTCGCGCTGGCGCGCTCGCAAGGCTTCGGCCGAGGAAAAATCACCCGAGGAAACTTCAGTCCGAAGTCTGCTGACATGTGGGCCTCCCCTCTTATTCTTTTTTCCAAATTTTCTCAATTCTGTTGTGCCAAAATATCCTCAGCTACTCACAATTGAATGTGAGACTTAGCCTCCAAGTTTTGGTTTGAATTGAGTTCTCCATTTTGAAATTTGGTTGGTCCAATTTTCTTCATATTTAAACTGAATTTCAAATTCAGTTTTGAATTATTGCAAATTTGGCTCCCTACAAGATGAACTCCAATGGAGATGGAAATTGGTGGGATAACTCAGAAAAATGTGCTGAGTTTGAATATGAGGCAAACTTTTGAATTTGAGGGATAAAAGTTGCTGCAATTTGAATTTACATTCAAATTGGCCTCTTTTTCAATTACCTCCAAAAGTGCCTCAAAAGTGTTGGATTTGCATGAAACTTGGCTTGAACCTTCCCAAGACTTTTCAAGTCTTAGGGGTGAGCTCAGCCTCTCATGTTCATGTGTAGAAATCCTACTTTGTGAAAGTGAAGGCTTTCCCCTCTAATCACTCTTTTGATGGAGGTTACTTGCTCTTCACAATTTTTCCTAAGATATCGACAATAAAAACTGTGGTGTGGTGATGAAAAGTTTTTGCAAGTCCCTTTTCTTGGGCTTTTACAAAAGTTGCTGCAATTTGAATTTACATTCAAATTGGCCTCTTTTTCAAATACCTCCAAAAGTGCCTCAAAAAGTGTTGGATTTACATGAAACTTGGCTTGCACCTTCCCAAGACTTTTCAAGTCCTAGGTGAGCTCAACCTCTCATGTTCATGTGTAGAAATCCTACTTTCTGAAAGTTAGGGCTTTCCCCTCTAATCACCCTTTTGATGGAGGTTACTTGCTCTTCACAAACTTTCACAAGCTATCCACCACAAAAACTGTGGTGTTGTGAGGTGATGAAAAGTTTTTTGCAAGTCCCTTTTCTTGGGCCTTTACAGTATACCACTCATCTGAGTGACCAGTTGCCTTGTTCCAACCGGTATACATCCAACTACGGTCCTCACTCATGTTTGACTCTGCAGTTTTAAGTCAAAGAAATTATAGTTAGTTTATAATTTATTTATGTCACGGCCCTACATCTATTGGAAATGATAGGTTCTAAACCCAACCAAGAGTGACCAAGACGAACGTTCTTATGACAAGACAGGGGTCTAGATTCAGATGAAATTTCGGCAGCATAACCCCGCTGTTCTCCAACTGCACGCCCGAAAATGGTGCAGCAGGGAACATTAGGGTTACGCTGTTGAAACTACGTCCAAATCCAGACCCCGCGTCTCATCATAAGCACGCCCTCTCGGTCACTCCCAGGCTGTCCAAAAAGGGACAATTCCGAACCTACACGCCTCACACGCGTAACACATGTGAGACGGGCCGGTTCAAAACGGGTGACGCATATTGTAAAGGTTTACGTCAATCTTTCATTTTTGAGTCATTTAAAAGAGAAAGAGGAAAGAATGAGAGAGAGAAGGAAAGATTGAGAGAGAGACTGAGAAGTGGAGACCGAACGAGGGACTCGAGCTCGAGCGCGCGGCGCGTGATGCGGATGGGGAGCTCCTTGTGCAGGAACTGCACGGAGAGCAGCAGGTTGCGCTGCGTGGGGCGCGACCCGAACTCCATCATGTACCGCAGGCTCACCCCTGTCTGCTTCATGCTCCCCCACCGCCCGACCTCATCCGCCACCGCCCGTGCCACCAGCTCCGACGCCATTATCCCCGCAGCCGCTGCAAGCCAAGCGATTGTCTCCAATCAGCTAGCCACTCGGTAACCTCACCAACAACAACCAAGCCTTTGTCCCAAGCGCGTTGGGGTCAGCTAGTCATTTCCATGGGAATGGCTAAGTATAGTTGTTGGCTAGCCAGGCCTATCACAACCCCTCCTCCTTTATCCGGGCTTGGGACCGGCTATGCCACTCGGTAACCTCACCGGCGGGTAATAATCTAAGGAGGCATCAGGATGTGAGGCCAAGTGTCGGAGGCCGGGCACGGCGTCTGCTTTATATAGTAGCGGCCCAGCGGGAGAGGAGATGGGTGGAGAAGGGATCTGGGTGGGGTCCGGTTGTCAGTGATCGGGTGTGGCCGGTGCTCCGTGATTAGATGAAGCGGGACACATGGGGCCCGGCTGTCGGAGACGGGTACGTTTGTGTGGACGGGATGGTATCTGACTTGGGGAATCAGGTTTTTGTGGTGAGCTTATTACTAGTGCACCTGGTCAGTAGCATGCACCGATGTGTGAGCTTATTTATCCATGAGGATTTGGAAATGGAATTCGGAAGATAGCGCCGTGAGGTGAAAGATCATGTGATTCATCAAGTATATACTATATAACAAGGCAATATTTGTGTCCTCATGCTGCAAACTTTTCAGCAGCAGCAGGCAGTGCAACTCGTTTGTGAGACGACCTGGTTCGACAGCGGTATATATCCTTAACATAAACAAATCTATGCATCTTCTAAACATAACAAATTTCTTAACATAAGAATATACGACCATGCTTTATTAACCTAAACCTAAGCACTATGTAACATGATTAAGCATGATTAACATGACAACAATAAACATGATTAAGCATTATTAAGCATGATTAACATAACAACAACAAATCCTAAACATTATTAACCTAAACCTAAGCATATATAATAACAAGTAATTTGCAACGGACAACTAAATAGCAAAATTATAAACTACTACTCTAACTACATGAGCATAATTACCAACTAATTGGCATAATTATCAAGTAATTGAATTAGCTCAAAGAATTACTTGCGGCGAGTACGACGATCGGCGAGGGCGACGGACGGCGACGGTCGCGGCAGCGGCTCGGGGAGCCTGGCGGCACCGGGCGGCGGCGACGCGGGGCGGCCGCGCGGGGAGAGCCGCTGGCGGCGTGGGGCGGCTGTGGCATGGGGGCGACGGTGCGGTGCCGGCGGCATGGGGGCGGCGGCCCGGGGCCAGCGGCGTGAGGGCGGTGGCATGGAGGCGGTGCAGGACGGTGGCGGAGCGCAGTGCCGGTGGCTTGGGGGCGGCTGCGGCGTGGGGGCGGCGGTGCGGTGCCGGCGGCGTGGAGGCGGCGGAGCACGGCGGTGGCGGAGCGGGGCGGAGTGGCGCGGGGTTGAGGCTGCGGCGTGAGTTGAGCAGCGGCACACGGGTGAGGAGAAAAAAGTTTTGGTTGGGCCCGACGGGCTGTATATAGGAACTATATACGACGGCCGAAATAAGATATGACAGCCAGCCACACGGGCTTTCGTAAATAAAATATATATACGACAGCCTAGGTTGTCGTATATAAGGTCTATTTACGACAGCCATTTCATAAACGATGGTTGTACCGTCGTATATAAACTTATATACGACATCCTCTTTGGACCATCATATATAAGTTTATATGCGATGGCTGGCCGTCGTATATTAAGTCGGATGTCATATATTGACCTCTTTCCTGTAGTGTATCAGAGTGGGGTGAATGGTAGATTTAAAACTTTTTATGCGGAAGCTACAAAAATTCACTCGGCAGAAAATCGATCTGATAAAGAAACCATATGTGCGACTGTTTTTAACGTGTTCAAATGTGAATGAACTAGTGGATATTATAGACAATCAAGTCACGAAGCCACTGCAACAATAATCACGCGAAAACACTAAGTAGAACTTGAGTTATGATCAAAAGACTAGACGAAGGTCAATCTGTTCTACCTGATTTTAAAAACAGATCTGCAATGCTGCAAAGAAACTCGTGTAGATAAAGAACCAAAAATCCAATGACCATGAAATTTTCACAGGTGATATATAATCAAGTTATGAAGACAACAAAAAATAATCACATAAATTGGATCAGTAAAACACGAGTTATGATCAAAATACCGAAGCAACATCGGTCTATCCAGAAACTCGCCGAGGAAGACTTGTCTGAAACAAGTCGGACGATCAAGGCACCAAAGTTCCTCTAAAGTACGAAGTTTATTGATCAAAACTCAAGAGAAGCAGCCACAAGTCGTGCTCTCCATGAGCCTTGGCCTCCCTTGCTTATATAACCAGCCCTAATGCCAACCCAATCCAAACTAGGACTCCTACTCCTACTTGGATTCAAACTCTAACATTCCAAAACTGCTCAAGACTCTTCTATACGCAGATAGAAGCAATATTAAGACTTCCAAACACTTTAGGAACGTCCCAAACATTCCTAAAACAACTCTACTTCGTGCCTAACACGAAATCCTATTATAACTAACTCGAAACTTTCCATAAACGAACCATAACCGCCTCAGCCGCAGCCTGAGCGCAAAATCCAGCCAGTTGAACCTTTTCAACCATATCTTCACTTCCATATCTCTTCACCATGCCCTGGAACAATGTAGCCACGTCCATGCACCCCTTGCACACGTGCAAACACTTTCCAAAATACTCACAACACCTTCATATGCATTGTTCTTGACCCAAACTTGGTTGTTAAACCTCATCTTCTCCCTAAGACTTGTTCAAGGATCTCCATCACCAGCCGTGTATGGACCTCAAGCAACACCTGCACATGAACAAAAATCCACTTTTTTTTACCACAAGTTCGTGACTTGACTCACGTTAGTCCGAAAACCACAACATCTTATATGAGCACCTCACATAAACATGTTGCAAACCTTAGCAATGTATTAACCACCATAATCAGCCATATCACATCAAAAACTTAGTAAGGGAATACTAAGCAAATATTCCATAAGACAAGAAGCAAGATCAAAACATTGCAAGTTAAACACAGAGTGGCTGAAAATCAAACACTATGAAAACAGCTGCTCTGCAGTGACACTTACTCCTGAAATGCAATGAGAAAGTTCGGACAATCTTAACTGAGTAAATAGTAACAGTTATACCCAAAAAAACAAATGTAATGATCAACTGTGTCGGCTCACGTTAGCTCATGTGAGTAAAAGTTCGGACACTCCGAAGCGTGTATTTCAGCAATATTCAAAACTTTGAATGTAAATCCTCACTTTTATTCTAATTGCCAATGTATTCAGCACACATAGGTCTCACGGGGAGAGTGGATGTTTACCATGACGGTGATGCTCGGCCGCCTAGAGAGCATGAAAATCCCCCTTCTTGGCGCGGCAAATGTCAAAGTGTAGCAACAACACTTCCCCCGGTACCGCTACTAGAGCAGCCCGTTGAGGTTCTTTGATTGGAGGGGCTGATCGTCCCTAGACGGATCGAGCTTGAGGGAGAAGGTGAACACGAGGATTTACATGGTTCGGGTCGCTGGAGCGTAAAACCCTACGTCCACGGGGGTGAGTGTTGTATTGGTTGCACGTATCTGTGTGTATGAGTTGGCTGGGTTGCGAACTCTTTGTCGGGTGGCCGTCCCGGTCCTTTTATAGTCCAAGGGTCGGGGCAGTTCCAATGTGGCCTTAGGCCCAACAGGTGGCCCTGAGGCTGTCTGAACCCTATATATGATCTAGGGTATTTACAAATACACCTAAAGTAGTTGGTGGTGGCGTTATGACCCGTCGCCTGGCGCGCTGAGCGCCCCTGACCAGGCTGCAGGTGATGATGAAGACGCCGTCTTATCGCCGCGTCTTCTCGCTCTGCTAGGCGGCACTGTGCCGTTGGACAGCACTGTGCAGCTGTCACGTCTCACCGCCATGTCTTGTCATCGTAATGGCGAATGGGCAGAGGACGGAGGCGTGCGTCGTGCGCCATGCTTCTGGGGAAGGCGCGAGTCTTGAATGCGCGGCCTGACAGCGCACTTCCTCCTTGAGTTCTAAGACTCACGGCCCATGACGGATCGTGGGACACGTGGCGTCTCCGGATCCCTCCTCAGCGAGAAAGAGGCTCAAAGTCCTAATATACATGGCAGCTCCGGACCTCACCTCAGCGGGGAGGATTGGTCGGGGTCAAGGGCACGTGGCGGCTCCGGAGCCCTCCTCAGCGGGGAGGAGGTTCAGGGTCCCGATACACGTGGCAGCTCCGGACCTCACCTCAGCGGGGAGGCTTGTCCGGGGCCAAGGGCATGTGGCGACTCCGGAGCCCTCCTCAGTGGAGAGGAGGCTCAGAGTCCGGATACACGTGGCAGCTCCAGACCTCATCTCAGCGGGGAGGCTTGGTTTGGGGCCAAGGGCACGTGGCGACTCCGAAGCCCTCCTCAGCGGGGAGGAGGCTCAGTGTCCGAATACTCGTGGCAGCTCCAGACCTCACCTCAACAGAGAGGCTTGGTTCGGGGCCAAGGGCACGTGGCGGCTCCGGAGCCCTCCTCAGCAGGGAGGTGGCTCAAAGCCTAGATACACGTGGCAGCTCCGGACCTCACCTCTGCAGGGAGGCTTGGTCCGGGGCCAAGGGAACGTGGCGGCTCTAGAGCCCTCCTCGGCGGGAGGAGGCTCAAAGCCTAATACACGTGGCAGCTCTAGACCTCACCTCAGCAGGGAGGCTTGGTCCGGGGCCAAGGGCGCATGGCGGCTCTAAAGCCTGGGCACACGTGGCAGCGCCGGACCCTGCCTCACTGGGGATGTCAGGTCCAGGGCCAAGGGCACGTGACCGTGTCAGCGACCGCCACAAGAGGGAGGCGGAGGTTCGGTTGTCTTCAATTTTACACGCGGGGTACCCGGTCTGCAGGATACCGACAATTTATATTCTGAACATAAAACATCGGTCAATATGTTTTTTTGGCGCTTTCAAAGCCCGAAGTGGTGGACCACTTTGAGTGATAGCCGACCTCTAGGCTAGGGGTCGCCAGGTCAGGATGGGTGATGAAGTGGTATATAACACTCCGCAATAAAACATCCTGGCTGTCAAAGTGTACCTCGACGCCCGGGTACCCCTGCTGAAGGAGGAAATTTCATATTTTTTTGCTTTGGACACAGCTGCAAAATTCGGGCTTTGATACAGCGCATGAGCAGCCGGATACAATTACATGGCGCATGTGGGCAAACCGGGAGTACACAGCTAAACCGGCGTACAGATTGCAGTTGCTGGCAGCCAATTATATTATCCTGTCTCCCGTGAAGATCTCGCATGTTTGGTCCCCGGATGTAAGGTCTTCCTCTGGTTGCTTCTGCAAAATGGTATATAGACCGCGGCAAGGTTGTCGTAGGTGCGCGGGTTGTCCAACCGGTACTTCTACCAGACATGCTTTTGGAATTTAGAGACGGTCATGCATCTCTTAGTTGAACGCCCGGCAGTTCGCGACGTCCCTGAATGAACAGGTCTAGCTGCACTGAACCTGGCTTCGTGGAGACTGCAATCCTTGGACATAGCACAGTGGTTCTATGAGCTTACAGGCAATGGCAACACGACTATGGTGCCCGATTCTTAGTCATCCTTGCCTGCTGGATCATTAGGAATGAACGGAATGCTAGGGTGTTGGAAGAAAAGTAGAAAACGATGCAGCAGTTGATCGTGGCAGTAAAAGATGAAGCACACCTTTGGCCACCGATAGGAATGGTCATAGGGCGTAGAAACTGAGAGGAGTGGTAGAAGATGTGAAGCTCATAACATTCCGAGCTTATAAAATATTTGACGGTGTTCTTTCCTTCTTAATATAAATCCTAAGTGGATTGAAAAAAAATGTCTTACTTACGACGGCAGTCATCGAAGACCAGCAAAACCTGATGGCTCCGTCCCAGCGGTCACAGACAGAGACCACACGACCAAGCCAACAACAACCATCTATTCCAGTTCATAACTGTTGTCTGTAACGGTTCTACAACCGGTACTACAAACTCAATATCGGTAATAAAGGCTATTAGTAGTGGTTCTGAAATCAATATAGATAAGTGTTATCAGAACTAGTTGTAGTTATGAACCGGCACTGATAAATCAATTATTAGAACCATTTGTAAGTTGGAAACTAGGGCTGAAAATGGTCAGAAACGGTCGGTAAAATAGTCAAATCGTTTTCATTTTCGTGTTTTAAATTTAGAATCGGAATCGAAAACGATACTCTCGGAAATGGTCACCGTATCGAAAACTTTAGAAATATAACGGATACATCGGAATGGAAACATATCGATATCGGACGGATTTGGATGTTTATTTCGGAAACAGTGCTCCAAAATACTATGTGAGCATTACTTCAAATGATATAAATAAACTATGATAAATGTTTTACATGACTAATTATAATAAATTAAATACTACATACACATACTCTGATGAAGCAGTTGTATAAGAAATTAAAACGGAAGCAGATGAGTAAGGCGCGCCCATACCACACTAATAAATGTGCAACTGACAAATGGATGGCCTACCTGTTATACGGGAGGTACGAGAGAGAAGTGTCAACAATGGATTTTAGAGTAGAGAGCTTTTCAACTGTTGTTATCTATTTAGTACTTGAGTGTAGCTGACATGTTTTTACTCCTACTATAATTACAAAAAACTATGCCTCATATCAATCAATGAGATTCATTTGGCCTGGTTCACCTGGTTGAGTTCGTGAGTGAATCTATGTGTCAAGATAATCTAGGTAATAGTTCTGCTGCTGATCGCAATCATACTATTTTATAATTTCTGAATGGATTTCCGAATAAATTTTTGAATAAATTACCAAATAGATTTTCGAATAAATTTTCGAACAAATACAGAATTCCGATAATTCGGTCAGAAATCTATCTAGATTGTTTCTGATCCGATTTCCGAATATGCATTTCCGATTTCCGACTGATTTCGGAAAAATTTAGATAAAAATGAAAATCGGTATGAAAATTTTAGAAATTGATATTGGATGATGCGGGAAATTTCCATCCCAAATTCACCCCTATTGGAAACGGTACTAATAATCACCCTATTAGCACCAGTTCCAGTTCCCAACCGGTTCTAATAATCACATTTTCCGTAGTGGTTAATGTTATGAAGCGGCACAGGTATATTCCAGGAAAACAAGAAAATTCTCTAGATTCAAACTCAACAAAATTAAATTCCAACTCATATATAACACAGGTCCTAACAAACATTTAATAATCTCATAGAAAACCAATGACCCAGTGATGAGCAGGCCATAATAATTTGGAGCCCCATAGAGACAGTTAAGGGAAGGGCTGTGGTGCAGGCGTGCAGAAACACCCAGGAAGTATTGAGCAAAGAGCAACAAAACATGAGTGTGGATCCTTTGGCCCAGATGATTGCTAACAATCTTAGAAACTGGATTAAAGAGTTGGGTGGCCCTTCCACAGTTTTCTCAATGCTTTTTCTATCCCTGCTATCAATGTTTAGGTTAGCAAATCTGGGAATTCTATAAAAAGCATCCAGCTAATGCACCACAAGAGGAGAATGGTAAACCAGAGGAGGAAGATAAGGGAGGTGAAGCACTTCCTGCTCAGAGTGTGATGACCGGGGCCCTAGCAAGACGGATAAGACAAACTCCTATAATTGACTAAAGCTTATGAAGAGGTGAAAGAGTCAAGAGTAGAACTAAGGGTTGTAAAGATAACCAGTTCGGTGCAGTGTTGCTCAAAGGTTCTGAAGGAAAGGGCAAGAAGAGAAAGCAATATGAGGGTAAATGTTTATCTAATCATATGAACTCTAATTCTGAAATTAATTTTCCTGGATTATCTGATCTTATCAATGCTGATAATTTTCTTGAAATTCTAATCAATGTTATACAAATATTGGCTACTGAAAAATGTTGGATCTCTCCTTCGGAAGTATCAGTGGAAATACTCTTGGCTACCAATAAATATGATGAGGAGCGAGGGCTGCAGTGTGGTGCACGACAGGTGTAGCCGTGGAGGAATGAGCAAGCTCTAGAGTGTATGGGTCATGTCTTAGTGGACCCTGCATTTATGTTAATGGTATCTTTTGCTATCAAACGATTATTTTGTGGTTGTCTTATCTTTTGTGGTGTCATTTAAAATATTATTGGTTAATCAAGGGCTCTTTTGTAACAGATGACGATCGGTGTGTTGCCCGATTTTACTTCACTTTAAAGATCATATCCTATTATGATATGGGTTTTTTCTATTCCCTGGTTTTATGTTCTGGCCTCATGATTTTTTGCAATGCCCTTTGGATGATGTTGTTGTATTTACAACCATATATTGATGGATCGGTATGTAAATAGAAGTTGTTCTATTCTCAATTGGCATATCAGGGGATTGCAGTTACCATGAAATTCACTTTTAATATTAATAGAGACTCTAGTTCCTGATTCGTTGATAGTGGTGAAGTGAAGTGAAGCACTTCTGATAGTGGTGAAGTAAGGCACATCAATAAATGTTCGCAACAATGTGGATCTTAATTCTAATTCTTCTAAAGCCGCATGACTTGAGGAGGCATGTACTGATTATACTCCCTCCATTCTGTAATATTTGACGTTAGGAGAACTAAGTTTAGTTCTCCCAGCGTCAAATAAAAGTTCTCCCAGCGTCAAATAAAACAGAACAGAGTGAGTATATAGTTTCTGATCGAACAGGTAGCATGTACTGGCCTGGAGGATCCTGAGGAGCTTGTGTAGGGACGCGGGGAAGGGTGTATCCTCCAAGATGGCAGGTTCTCCGGGGAGAATGACACTGGTGCCTAGAGTGGTGGGCTGTGACCGGCGGGAAGACCGGTGGTAGCAGATGCCATGTAGGCACGTCGGGGTCAAGGAAGAAAGCACCCCGAGGCGACAGAGGTGCGGGCGTGTGGCCCGATGAGAAGTGAAACGGATAGCTGCACGTGGGCCTCGACACTCATGGTGGTGCGTCCATTGACGTTGGGGCGCTGGGGAAGGGTGACTCCATGGAGAACCAGCAATGGGGCGGGAAAGAGAACGGTATGGTGCACAACCAAAAATGGTGATTTTGAATTCTCTTGCCGCAACAATATCTACACTGCGAGACATATCTATAACAGTTCATAACTGAGACCAGTATAAATAATAAGCATTTCTACCGGTCCGTATCTGGAACTGATACGAAAAGTCTGTGTAGTTATCAATATTGGTTTCAATTAAAAACCGGTACTATTAACTGTTTTTTGTACTGGTTCTTCATGTCTTAATATTGATACGGCCATGGAGATCAGCAATCAGTATTGATAATCTTCCGGTAGTAGTTGTAGTTCCACCGACTCTGATGGGACGGTATGAATGACTGTTTTTGTTTTTATTGTAGTGCAAGCTCATCCGTAGCCTGAGGGGAACCAAGACTAGCCAGTCGAGCAACAACTTGGACCGCCACCGAGGGTTACCCAAAGTGAGGATGCATACAATAACTGATGCAGCGTCAGCGACTATCACGCTCGGCGCCAGAATCAGGACCTTCACAACGCACATGGCCACGACTGTGGATGCCTGGGACGCAATTGATCAGCGTCACCAAGAATGCCTCGAGTCCTAGCAGCACAAGGATGAGGAAGAAATATGCCGCTGAGAGGCGCATTACGATCAAGAAGATTGGCATCGGTGCTACGGACGCTCACCCTCGAGATACTTGATGTCACCAAGGGCGCATCATGATAAGACATAGCCGACCCATCACCGACAGCATCGCAGGCATTCGGGCTTACACTCACCGTCTGCGACAGGATAACTAGCTCACCAACTTCAATGCAGTGGATATTGAGAAGTATAACAACAAAACCGATCGATCCCACCGAGTGGCTCCAAGTATATGCGCTCTCCGTTCAGAGGCATGTTAGTGTAATCCTTGTTGGTTAGTTAAGAGTTTGCTTTCTGTTGTGTGAGTTGTGAGCTCTGAGATTAGCAGAGCGTGTCGTGTGTGCGCATTGTGCGGCATGCAGTGTCAGTTCATGCCACACGAGCAGGGGTCGTGGCTATGCCACTCGTTCTGTAATCAGGATATATTTTGGATCAACTGAAAAACAGGAGATTAGTTCTGACTCCAAAAAAAACAACGAAAGAACTCACCTCTGCATCCGTTCCACAAAGGCGTTCATCACCACAACTCGATCTCCATCAGAAGTTTCTGACAATTGGCATCAGAGCCGGCCACGGGCTGGGTAGAAGAGCGCGGCGAGGGAGTCATCGCCGGCGTTGGGTCCGCGTGAGCTGAGGAAAATATCATGGGGAAGATCTGAGGAAAAGGAGACGGTGCAACGTCGAGGGCGGAAGATGCCGGAGAAGGGAGCAACTCAGTTCAGAGGGTGATCCGAGAGGTGAGCGGGGGAACTCCTTTTCCCATGCTCACCAAAACAAATTACTCAGATTGGGCATTACTGATGAAAGTGAAGCTCAAGGCAAGATTGCTCTGGGAGGCGATTGAGACAGGCAATGTGGAGCCACATAAAGACATGCAGGTGCTTGATGTGCTCTGCAGCGCGGTGCCAGCGGAGCTATGGCCGGTAATCGCGGACAAGGAGATCGCGAGGGAGGCTTGGGAAGCCATAGCCACCATGCGAATTGGTGACGATCGAGTGATGAAAGCAACTGCTCAGAATCTGCGGCACCAGTTTGAAGCAGCAGTTTTCAAGGATGGAGAATCGATGGAAGATTTCACGCTGCGGTTATCCGGCATGGCGTCCAAGCTCAACACCCTTGGAGATAAAATCGATGAATTTCAAGTGGTGCAGAAAATAATTCGAAGCGTACCTCGGTAATACAGGCAGGTAGTGGTGGCTATCACAACTTTACTTGATGTATCCACGCTCACCATCGCAGATCTGACCGGAAGGCTCAAGGCGGCGGAAGATGCATTTGAGGAACCGCCGTCCTCGATGCATCACGAAGGGAGACTGTACCTAAAAGAGGAAGAGTGGGATGCTAGCAAGAGGAGGCAGGAAGCTGAGAAGCGCGCCGGCGGCAGGGGAGCAGCAGGCTGGTCGAGCCGGGCAGGAGGAAGAAGAGGCCGAGGATGTGGCAGAGGGGAAAACAGAGGCGGATCCTCGAGCGGGCCAAGAAACCACACAAGACGGCCCAGTGGAGATCAGTGTCGCAGCTGTGGAAAATTTGGGCACTGGGCCCGGGATTGTCGTTTAAAATTTAAGACAAAGCGCGCAAATGTGGCGCGGGAAGAAGAGGAGGCCTCATTGCTCATGGTCAAGACAGGTATGGTGCGGATGTCGCCAGGAAAATTGCTGATGAACACTGAAGAGGGAAGTAGGAGGCTTCAAGCCGAGGAGAAGAGCTGTTCCGTGGAATTGAAAGAGGAAAGGGTGCTAGCACATCTCAGCAAGGAGGAGAAGTGTGATGAGGTGAACTGGGTGCTAGACACGGGTGCGACAAATCATATGTCGGGTTCCCGGGGTACTTTTTCTGAACTTGATGAGGCAGTGCTAGGCACTGTGAGATTTGGGGATGACTCGGTTGCGAAGATTGAAGGAAGAGGGAAGGTTACTTTTGTCTGCAAGAATGGAGAGTTTCGTTCCTTCTCAGGGGTATACTATATACCTCAGCTGGCCACAAACATCTTGAGCGTGGGACAGCTCGATGAAGCCGGATACCATGTTGGCGTTAAGGAGGGAAAAATGGTGATCCGAGAAGCTGGAGGACGCCTCTTAGCAAAGGTGCAACATGGGGAAAATCGACTATATGTACTTCATGCTCAGCCCCTGAAGGAGAGATGTTTGGCGGTGAAGGGTACCGAAGAGGCTTGGAAATGGCATGCTCGGTTTGGGCATGTCAACATAGACGCTGTGAAGAAACTAGCTCGGGAAGGAATGGTGAAGGGGTTGCCAAGGGTGAGGGAACTGGATCGCTTGTGTGAAGCCTGTTTAGCTGGAAAACAGAGGCGTTCAGCATTCCCTGAACAAGCAGAACGCCGAGCTGACAGGCTACTTGAGCTTGTTCATGGCAATTTATGTGGCCCGATCACGCCAGAGACGCCTCGGGGAAACAGGTATTTTTTGCTGCTTGTAGATGATCTCAGCAGGTATATGTGGGTTGCACCAATACCAACAAAGGACTGTGCTGAAGAAGAGATCAAGAGGATCAAGGCACAAGCAGAGATTGAGTCAGGACAGAAGCTTGGCACATTTCGGTCAGACAGAGGGGGTGAGTTTAACTCTCATACCTTTGCTGAGTATTGTACTAGGGAAGGTGTTTATCATCAGAGAACAGCCCCTTATAGTCCTCAGCAGAATAGAGTTGTAGAGCGCAGAAATGGGACAGTAGTGGCTGCAGTCAGAAGCATGCTGAAGGCCAAAAACCTGCTTGGTTGGCTGTGGGGGGAAGCAGTGAAGACTGCAGTATATATTCTAAACAGGTGTCCAACAAAAGGTGTAGAAGGGAAAACACCATTTGAGGCTTGGCATGGTAGAAGGCCAGCAGTGCATCATCTTAAGGTCTTCGGCAGCATTGTTTATGTCAAGAACACAGTCCCTCATCTCAAGAAACTGGAAGATAGAAGTCACAAAATGATTTTCACAGGATATGAGCCCGGATCAAAAGCATATCGAGCCTATGATCCAAAGACAGGGCGAGTGCATATAACCAGAGATGCAGTGTTTGATGAACAAGCTGAATGGGAATGGAATGAGGGAGAGCAGAACTGTGAGCTTGAAGGCATGGAAATTGTACCAGTGGGGTATGAACTGCAGAGAACCGAGACAGTGGTGGAAGCAACACAAAATGAAGAAACTGATCATGAAGCAGCACCTGTATCACCCCCTGCTTTTTGGGTTGATAACATTCAACAAGGGGGAGGAGATGCAGAGCAGGCCACCCCAAGAAGAGAAGTGCATGAACAACTTGATGCTGATCATGATGAAAGTGCACCCCTAAGATTCAGGAACATTGACAGTGTTCTGAACCGAGGACCAAGGCAAGGTTTTTCCCCAAGTGCCCTACTCTCAGAAACACTTTTAGCTGTAAGTTTGGATGAGCCTGTGACTTTTGAAGAGGCATACTCTAAGCAATGCTGGAAAAGGGCAATGGAGGAGGAGATAAAATCTATAGAAGAGAATTCCACCTGGGTCCTTGTGGATCCACCTCCTGATCGAAAGGCCATCGGTTTGAAGTGGGTATATAAGGTGAAGAGAGATGAAAAGGGAGCTGTAGTAAAACACAAGGCTAGACCTGTTGTGAAAGGGTATGTTCAAAAACAAGGCATTGATTATAAAGAGGTGTTTGCACCAGTGGCAAGGCTTGATACTGTTAGATTGTTACTTGCTCTTGCTTCTAGTGAGGGTTGGGAAGTTCACCATATGGATGTTAAATCAGCCTTCCTGAATGGTGATCTTTAAGAGGAAGTATATGTTGAACAGCCAAAAGGTTTTATCTCAAAAATAGATGAACACAAGGTATATAGACTGAAGAAGGCGTTGTATGGTCTACATCAGGCCCCAAGAGCTTGGAATGCCAAGCTAGATGATACTCTGTTATCTCTGGGTTTCAGCAGATGTTCCTCTGAGTATGCTATTTATGTCAGGTGCAGAGGTAAGGCTCAACTCATAGTAGGAGTATATGTGGATGATTTGGTGATCACAGGAGGTGAAACTGATCAGATAAAGCAATTTAAGAGGGAGATGACAGGAGTGTTTAAAATGAGTGATTTGGGACTGTTGCATTACTATTTGGGAATAGAAGTCCTGCAGACTGATCAGGGTATTGTAGTGAGTCAAGAAGCTTATGCTATCAAGATTCTGGAGAAGTGTGGTCTGATGGGCTCAAACTCGTGCCAAGTACCTATGGCAGGTCGACTGAAGTTGAGGAAAGACAGCCAGGAAGAAGGTGTGGACAGCACACTCTACCGAAGTCTTGTGGAAAGTTTGAGGTATCTGGTGAATACACGCCCTGATATTGCTTTTTCAATTGGTTATGTGAGTAGGTTTCTAGAAAATCCAAAGAAGGATCACATGTTGCCTGTCAAACAGATCCTAAGATACATAGCTGGAACAACTAGCTGGGGTTTGTTCTTCAGAAAGAAAAATAGAGATGAAGCAGAGCTGACTGGCTATTGTGACAGCGATTTTGCAGGTGATATAGATGCCCGGAAAAGTACTTCAGGGATGATTTTTTTCTTGGGAGAAAGTGCAGTCACTTGACAATCTATGAAACGGAAGATTGTGGCACAATCTAGTTGTGAGGCAGAATATATTTCTGCAGCAAGTGCAGCATGTCAGGGACTCTGGCTTGCTCGAGTCCTTGCTGAAGTAAAAGGTTCAGAGATTCTAGCACCTGAGATCAAGATTGATAACAAGTCGGCGATAGCACTAATCAAGAACACGGTTCATCATGGACAGAGTAAGCATATAGAGGTTAAGTATCATGCAATCAGAGAGTACGCAGAAAAGAATTTAATCAAGATCAGTTTCATCCGAAGTGGGGATCAACTGGGTGACATGCTTACGAAGCCCCTAGGAAGACTCAAATTTCAGGAGTTTCGTGGGAAGATCGGCCTAGTGGATGTTAGTATGTTGCGTAACAAGGATTAGGAGAAGAATGTTAGTGTAATCCTTGTTGGTTAGTTAAGAGTTTGCTTTCTGTTGTGTGAGTTGTGAGCTATGAGATTAGCAGAGCGCGTCGTGTATGCGCATTGTGCGGCATGCAGTGTCAGTTCATACCGCACGAGCAGGGGTATAGCCACTCGTTCTGTAATCAGAATATATTTTGGATCAACTGAAAACAGGAGATTAGTTCTGACTCCAAAGAACAACGAAAGAACTCACCTCTACATCCGTTCCACAACTCGATCTCCATCGGAAGTTTCTGACAAGGCAGCTGGGCGTGATATCATGACCAACTTACTTCCAGAGTTCGATCTAGTCATCCTTGTGGCAGTCCGCACTAGTCGTGAAACCAGCTCTGCTGGCAATTCATTGGCAACGACCAACTAGGAACTCACCAGAAGCTCACCTAGATTCCTTAGGAGCGTGAGCTACTTCAGGGGTTCATCTAGCGCTTCTGCAGCAAGAAGAATTCGATCCCCAATGTCACCTACCATGAAGTGATCTAAGCCTTTCTGAATATAGAAAACCATGACGAGCTCATGAAGAATCTGGTAGGATGGATATATACAAAACCAGTAGCACCGTTCAATACTTGTGCATGCAGTGCAGGCCCTTCGTTGACTCGGTCACACGACACCTCAGCTCCAGCTGCGCGTGCGCACAATGCTGGCTCAGTGGGCACTCCCCTGAACAAACCACGCGCGGCCGTCTCACCTGGTGCCGCTGCCCCCAGCGCGCACCACTCCTTGACGCACGCGTGTCACACGCGACTGCGACCCCGGCTCGGTCTACTCTCGTGCCACGCGCCTTTCCCAACGCCATGCGAGGCCATGCCCCGCGCACTAGTCTCTGTGCCACGCGTGGCTACAACCCACGCGGCTGCACCCCTGCCATGCGCGCCCGCTCGTGCGTAACGTGTCCGCGGACTCCCATCATGCCACCCACGACTACGGCTCCTGCAGCTTGTGTCCAGGGGGCCGCTTGTCTACTTCCGGTCGGTCTCCCCTCTCTGCTCCCGCACGTGTCGCGCGCTCTTATTTGCTCCAGATTTCAGATGTGTTCGTCATTTGCCCAGTCATCTATCGACTGCTTCTCTCCGGAAACAACATACGGACCTCTCTTACCACACAAATATGACAAAAGGCACGCCATTCTCCTTGCAAAACCTTTGTGCTTCGGTCCCAAAATTTAAACCCGTAGACGGGAGAACCTGATTCACCACCAAAGTTTGAGATCTGTATTGTGATGTTGCTGGAAGCTTGATTTCAATCTTTGAGGTGAGTTCAATCTACAGGAGTCCAGGAGCTACATTGGGTGGAGCTGCTTGCTGTGGAGTTACGATATGCACATGGACATGGTGGATATATGAAGTCAAATTGGGGTCGGCAAACTAACGCCATACGTAAGATGCACAAACAAAAAAAAAAGGATGGAGCAAGAAAACTAATCACTAACCACATATAGGTCAAGATGTGCATACCCACTATCGCTCCAAGCTTTTGGGGGACATCAATGGTGACACTGGCAACCAACTGGACCACTCGCCTCTTTGAATTTGGCTCGGCCTCTGATGCAACAAGTCTCCAGCATAAACAAATTGACCTCCGCGCCTTGCCAACTCAAGCTCCACAAACCCAAAACCAAATCTGCTGCTTAATGAGGGCAGCATGTTATAACATATTTTTTTATTAGCTTAATAGGATCTTACTAACATAGAACATGAACACACTAACTGCATATTAAATTATACCAAATAACAGAGCTGATTGGTGACCCCGTTCAAAATAAACCGCTAAAGTTCCGTGGTTGCTCAATGTAGCAGACATGTGGTCATCTTCTCCTCCTTGAACACCAATGAAATCCTGGCGGCTGGATTTGGTCTTCAAACCACTAGAGATCCATAGGATTTGAATGCACTAAAATTATCAAAATCTTACCCAATGTGTTGTTGGAACTAATCTGACCGTGACGTCTCTCCATTCTCCGTCTTCTCTTTTTCCCAATAGTGTCGGGCTTCGGTGTATCCAAAATGTTACAAAAGCAGCTGCAGCATTGCCGGAAATCTGGTGAAGTTTGTCCAAACGAGTGAACCCATCTGTTGTCCAACCGGATTCCAAAATCCGCCATCTGTAGAATAAAAGATTTGATTAGATCAAATGCTCAATTCCACAGTAAGATAATAGAATAACACTGGACTTGTTAAGTAAAACAAGGAAGCAAAATCAAGTCCATGCTTATACAATCACAAAATGTTAAGTTCAACCGATCAATTTTTTGTCAGAATCGACCAGTTTGCACTTATTCCAGTTTTTGATCTAGTTAACAGCATTTTCATAACTCAAGTTGAACATCAAAGTTAAATTTGACTTCAATATCCTTTTCAACGAGTACTTGTTTGCATCTAGATCAGTTCTGGATCAAAAGTTATGACAATTCAAAGTTGACAGAACTTTGGAAAATTTCAGCAGCACTTCTTTTTCAAGAGGCCGATTTAATCCCCATTTTCCACATTTTTTGCTCCAAATTTTGAGAAACTTTGAGTTACAAAGTTGTAACCTAGCTCATAGGATTTCCATTGGTGTATCACATGACCCTTAGAAAAATTTTATTCTAAGAGTTATGATAGAAAAATAAAAAACTCCAGAGAGGTTTTTGCTCTGTCCTGCTTGTGGACAGTTTGCACTCATCTAGGATTTTCACTAGTTTAGCTTGTGATTCTGCTCTAGGACTCTACATAAAAGTTGTAGAGCACTTCAAAAAAATTTAAAAATGTATCACACACCTCCATTGGTGATTTCTATAAAAAGGTATGCACTTTTAAAGTGTAGCAAAATTACCAAGTCTCTATGCTCCCTTTTGATGCTTAGTTCATAGCTAAATCCAACCCTGAATTCCATTTGCTATTTGATTTGATCCTTTTGGTTTATGCAACAAGTCAATATGTTGGTACTACGTTTCCTCACTAAATAAAATCGTGACTGGAGTACACCGGCATATACGTGTTATATGGTGGCACTAAAACGTAACTCAAAAACGTGTTCTAAACGCGATACGCTAATGTGGTCAGGTACCTGTAGAAGATCACACAATTGTGATGCACTTACGGGTTTGTCATTTCAGGCAGGTCCATATAGTAATTAAAAACATACGCCTCGTATCATTGACATACAGGTCATTCTTGAGTCATCACATGTCTCAAGGTACATGATAGAGTTATTCACCACCCGAAGAGGTCTTCACACTTTCAATTAAGCACACTGGTGGACCATCGTTTTCATATGCCTCATAGGACATGAAGAGAACTAGAGAACATATTTCGTGTTACAAACCACATGATGGGGTCTCCTCCTCTTGCCCCTGATTTTGCGCACTAGAGGCTAGTGCATTTCATATGTCTCTAAGACATGAAGAGTCCTAGAAAACATATTCACTTTCCGTTCATTGCTGACTGGGACATTCCACACTACTTTCCTCGTATGCGGGAGCTAACCGAAATTGAACCGCTTTCAGTGGAGTTCCTTACCAGTCTTACCTCTACATAGGTGCGTCCTTACTGAATTGAAATACAAAATTGTAACACATAAGTTAGTTTTGCCACCTTAATAACTATGCTAATAGTACTCCTGATGCGGGTTTACTACCGTTACCTCATCGTAAGCCTAAGTTTTTAGCAATATGACACTTTTCAAGTGTGTTCACAATGTGGCTCTGGTACCATGATGTGAGGACCGGGGTCCCGACATTCTAAGAATCACATTGGGTGGTGTTGCGTGATGAGACATCCAATAACACACTTTAAAAGAACTTCATATTACATAACATCCACTTGAACTAACCTGTTCAAGTATAAGATTTATTACATAAACAGATATGTACAACGGAAGTTTTGTTTGCTACTCACTCAATCACGCCTAACTAAGCAAAATAGTGAATGGTCCAGCCCGTGGACAGTTCACCCTAACAGCATCTCCATCTCAAGGTGGCGTGTAGGGCTCCCATTCAGCTGTGTACCCTACGGGGGTGTGACCTCCATCTTGAGCCATTCGTCAAACGAGACCATAAATGACCCCTCACCTGCAGCAACATCTTATATAAGAACCGTGAGCATGAATGCACAACAAGTCTTAACCGTTTCATCTAAGCATGGAACTCTAAGTAAATAAGAGGATCTAACATAGGCAGCGAATGATTACATAAATTGACTCACCTAGCAGTAACTCCACAACATCGTAACTCCACAATCAAACAAGAAACGCTTCATCACGATGTTGCTTACCCTAGGGGAAAACTTTAAGTTTAATTTGCACCACCCTTAATTCACACGCAAGGTATCAATACAATAATCAAGCATATTATTGAATATTATTCCTACTACAACTATTCTTTCTCACTACGTCACAACACAGTGAACGAGCGATACTCAAATAACCGTGAAGGACAATGATTGCAATCAAAAGACACCCGGTATACACGACATGTACGCCCATACTAGAAGCTGCCCGAGGCATGCTCTCTTTCTGCTGTACACGGCCAACTTTCACAAGGACACTCAATCATTGAATCAGTCCTACCCTCCCGAGCAGGATGTCCCTACACGGAGCAATCGTCCTCGATGCTACCTGCTAGCGGATTTACAACTTGCTGCCCTCAACCAACACCTTTAAGACAGCAACCAATGCCTCAACGACTAAGTTAACCAAGTTTCATCGGTTTCCTGGGGCCCATATATCTAGTATGCTACCGGTACAGTTTAAACTTGCTCAGTGGGGCTGCACACGACACGGTCCTTGATCGACATAAGCAGGAATGCTAAGTTTGATAAAATTTGGATATACTTTATTAAGTATTTCATAGAGGACATTGAAGTACATAGGAAATTCAAATTCAAATTTGAATTTGGATGAAACTTGGTCAATTGTCCAAACACATGTCAGATTTGAGCTCCACATATTTGAATTGCACCCCTGCCAAATTTCAGATCTTTTTAGAGGATGAGGAGGAGCTGAATTGTGGGACCCACTTTGATCAGCTTCACACAAAGATCTGACTGGAGTCGGTTCCTCTGTTTTTCCTCTCGGACACAACGAGAGCTCAGTGGGCGCCACCAAGAGCGGCGATCAGCCACCTCCCAGCTGCTTGCGTCGATCTGGCAACCATCTCGTGGCGTTATCAGCTCAAACTGTGATCCTTTCTCCTCACAAACCGAACCTCGAAGCCTGTTCGCCCTCCTCACGCGTTCCTCGATGAACTCGTGCCCGTGCACGAAGGAACCGTCTGTCCACCGGCGCCCGGCCGTTTCGGCTCATTGCACACCAATCTGAGCTCACCCTCAGCAGCACCGTGCCTCTCTTGACGTCCCAGAAGCAGGCACTCGTCGCCCGGCTTCAAGAACCCAGTTCCCGTCGAGTTTGGCATGCCAAAAGGTTCGCCTAGGACCCTCCTTCCTTCCCCGCAACTCCGGCACCATGCCATAGTGTAGCTCATCGGAATTTTACGATTTGCCGCCGGCATGCAATATGGACCGTGGGTGATCTACACGGAAATTCTTGCTACACGTTGCACCACTCATCACACAACTTAGAAAATAACTTCTAGACATCCGTGCGAGTCCCTAGGATAAAAAACAACGGTGAACCGTCGAGCAAACATGGTGTTCTTCGAGTTTTCCGATTTCCGCCGGATTCTGACCTAGCTCGACGGTGAGTCATACTTCCGGCGAGTTTCAGCTAGATCAGGATGCTTTTTCTTGTTTCCCTCGACGCCGTGGTTCTGTACAAGCAATCGGCAAAGCTTTTGGTTGAGTATCGAGCGAGTTTGAGCTCGCCGTACTTGCTGAAGCCGCTGTCGCCGTCACACGAGGTTTTATGGACATCCTCGGTTCGAGTTAGGGCCGACAGCGTATTCCCCACGCAAAATTAAGTAGAGGCGGCAAGTTTGGTGAAGTTCGAAGCGTGGGAACTCCCTCCCGGCGAGCTCTCCGGCGAGGTGGGTGGTGGGCAAGCGCGGAGGGGGCGAGGAGGAAGACGATGGGGGAAGGCCCATGCATGAGCCTCTGTTTTTAATAAACTGGATCCTCTGTGGAAGCGGATCAGTTTGTGGCTATGGGCATTTAACCCTGTGGTCCCTGCTATCAGATTTTTCACATTTCCAGGTATTTTGAATTTCCAGATTTCACTCAAACTTTAGCACTTCATAGGTTTTGCTAGAAATCTCCAAATTGGGGGATTCAATTGGGTTAGATTCAGGTTGGAAAGATCTCTCCAAATTTGCAACCCAATTAGTATGAAAGTCAATAATTTCTTTATAATTCTCTGATGTTTTTAGGTAAAAGAATTATTGAGGGAGTTTGGTTCATCCAAAATTTCCTAAATTTTGCTAGAATATTTTTTAGGATATTATAGAACTCCTGTTAAAATTTAAGCTCATTTGGAGTTGATTTGAGTAGCAAATTTTGGGATACAAACTACTGTACTCAAATAGGTTCAGAAAAAAATTAAGAAATTATACACAACTTGTAAAATCAGTTCTGAACAATTCTTAGATACAAAAATCCTGGGAAAATTCATGCATGCTCTATGAGCTATGCTTGAAATTGTAGTTCACTTGATTTTGCATGAAGATGCAAATTACCTCAGAATTTATTCTTTTTGTGGATCATTAGAGCTGTGGATCATTACTTTTCTGTATACTTTGCTTAGGTAAAAATACAACAATTAGGAAGAAGCCTTAGTGCTTGATCCGTTTTGCTAAATCCACCTTCATCCCCTAGGATCAGTTCAATTACTACTCCTAATAAGAGTTTGTTTTCAACTTGTAATTAGGCCTTGATAACAAAGTATTTACAATTAAGTGCATATGCATGTTCATAACGTGTAGTGATTGATGTGGAGATTGGTGGAGAAAGTGAAGCTTGGATCAAGGAGCAAGGAGGTCAATTGATTAAGTGTAAGTGATCAGCAAACTAACTGAATTATATACTATTAGTCACCTGCAAAATAGGCAAGCTCCGGTTTGTATTTAAGCAATCTTTACAAAGTTTTCTTTTGTATACACAATATATATGAGATGATGATGTGCATTAGGTATAGGTGATTTGAAACCTAATTGCATGACCAGATTTAATCTGAGAGAGAATGGATAGATTAGAACCTTATGCTACGCTTAATGTTCCTTTGGAAGGACCGGTAAAAGTCGAGTAGTTGGACCCTACTCGCGAGCTTAGGGATCGCACTACTAGAACAAGCTTCATCTCAGGCGGCTCTAAACGTATTATCACACGCAATTTTCAAAACCGTTTGTAACGAAGAGCATGTGGTAATCAGCAATTTTCACAAGCGGAAACTTAAACCGCCTGTGAAAAAAGTTATCACAGGCGGTCTTAACCTTCATGAATCTGTCTATGAAGACTCTTTATCACAAACAGTTTGTAACATAAGAGTATCCACCTATGATAATGTGACACCCTCAATTCTGTGGAAAACCGTCACACCCAGTTTCTCCGAAGAACAACCGAGTGAATATCACATGTATGCTAGGATCATTTTCTCATACATGTGATGACAAATAGTGAAGCATCATTTATTACAAGCCAGGTGTCGAATATAAATATGTCTTACATAGCGTATGTCTCGATGGACGATAATAAGTTCATAACACGTAAATAAAATAGCAGCGGAATATTATTCTTGTGGGCTCCGTCACAGGCGTTGCCCGGGGGACTCCATGAACCTAGAATCCTTTTTCGGGTCCGAAGTCTTGGTCATTGAACACCACATCATCCCCTTGACCTGAGCAGCAATTTAAACCAACAAATATGCAAGTTTGAGTACCGTGGGTACTCAGCAAGTGTGGGAAAGTTATGTCATGCATGGCTAGAGCAAGGAGAGGTTGAGCTCATGGTTAAAGCACTATGCAATTAATACCTATCACCTTAGCTTATTAAGCACCTACATTACTACATAGGTGAAATGGTCCCAATCTCCCAACCCATCATCAAAATCAAATAACCATAACATCATTTCCAATGTTAAACTCCCCGCTTAACATCCACAACTTCCAAAGTCATCATCCTCTAATCATGAATAAGTCCAAGCCGCTCTTGACCGTGAGCACGACTGTCATGACAATTTTGACTCTGCAGAGTTTACACCACTGTACCCACATGTAGTGATTTCATCCCCCGTTGCCGGGTGGACTAAAAGAACCTCCATTATGCTAGTGGCCACGAACCACATTCACACTTCCCGGGTGTGTAGCCAGGAGATCACTACAAAGCCTTTACAAAGGGATTCTCGACGAGCATGGGCCCACTGAGGTTTCACCCCTAACAGCATACAAGAGGCTCCAACCCCGCTGCAGTTGCCCCCTCTTGAGCCTTGCGGTTCATATGGTAGTCCAGCTGACACCTACTCCCCGCACCATCCAACACACCCATACTACGCCGGGGATACACCTAATTAATTGGCCAAGCTGCCCCATCTCAGCATGTGGTTGGCACGGTAAAGCCAGGTTACATGCTCCATGAACCGGTCCTTAGGATCTAGGCAAGTACTAAACACAAACCCGAGTCTCGTGCACCCAGCACCAACCAAATCATCCAACTTGCCTCGATCCCTACCTCTACATAACTCATAATATCTCATTCAAGAGTAAGGTAAACAAGTTGATGATCTCATATCCCAATTATCCCATTCTAAGCATGGCTAAGCATAAGCATAATAATAAATGACATGATAAAATAAATCCCAACCCAAGCTACAAGGAAACAAGATGATGCAATTCTAGGGAAACTTCCTAGCATGGGTTTCATATTTCAATTGACGATGCAAATAATTCTATCTACACATCCTAGTATAGGATCAAACTGGTCAAGGACACTTGCCTTCTTCCTGCTGCTCTGGTAATGGAAAGTCTTGGTCTTGGAAGGGGAGAACTTGCTCTGGGGCAGGTTCTACTCATGCCAATACACATAGCAAAAGAAAACAACAATACATAAGACATAGTTCACACTTTCACTTCATACAACCCACACATACATACATATGATAGTCATTCACATTTCTAAGTGTTGTGGTTACTCTAGATGTGTTGATTTTTAGCCTACATGCACTTTTAAACATATGTATATGATTTCTAACTTTTGTATTCAGATTTCTGTTTGCACACTATATATGAATTTCCAATTTGAACAAATTCTTTATATTCAATTAATACACTTCTTAGCTACCAAGTTTGCATGAAAGGTAATTTCCTACTCCAAATAGGTTTTCAGATATTCTACCAAATCCTAAAATGAATTTTTTTGGATTTAGAGACTTCATTTATCATTTTCTAATTATGCATACCCATTTGCCTATATTTTTCAGATTTATTTTCTATGCCTAAAAGTGAGTTTTAATATTAAATAGTAGGACATATCATCTAAACAGAATAGGTTCTGATCTAAAATATTAAATAATATATTATTGAACTTCTCCTCTGATGTGAACTAATTTAAATTTATTTTACCAATTTTCAGAATTATTTCCTAACCTAAAAATGTGTTCCTATAACTAATAAATGTGAACAATCAATTAGACAGATTCATTTCAGCCTAAAAATCTATTTTTAACTCATTCTAAAGTTTTCCAAGTGCTAGGAGAGTTTAAATTTAAATTTACAATGTGTTTGCCTCACCTTTTAAATTTAAATCCTAATCACATATTCAAATTTCTGAATTTAATATTATATAGGGTCAAAAAGGTAAATCCACCCTACTACAGGGTCTAATTTATTATTTCATAACTTTTCAGGGGTCTAACTACACATAACAGAGTGGTTTTCCTAATTTTTATTAAGTTCAGGGGCTAAAACTGATTTTTAAATGAATTTACAAGAATTTCTGAAGTTCTAGGGGCTAGATCAGATGTTTCCGGGGCTAGCTCGTGTTTTCCGAGATCCCCAGGGGGTAGCACGTAAGAATCCCGGCCTTTATAACGCGGGGCCGATGTGGACCGTCCGATTTAAAATAGACGGCTGAGATTATAACGCGAAGCGGTACGGGTTAGATCTAATAAGAACCGCACAATTTAAAATGGACGGGCCTCAGGGGGCCACGTCACCCTGGTCGTGCGCGGGCGGCGCGGCCCGACGGCGGGAGGCGGCGATCTCACCGGATATCTTCGGATTTTCGTCTATACCTCTTAAAACTTGGATTTCATGGCTTAGAACGGTAGAGGAGAGGTTAGGGATCACACCTCGGGGTTTTTCTTGAACTCGGAGGCCCTGGAAGGCGGTCGGCGGCGAGGTCCGAGATGAAATAGCGGCGGTGCTCGCCGGTACTGCGTCTAGGGTGCAAAACACCGGGTTTTCTTCACCTGCGTGACTCCCCGGAGGCGGCGGAACATGATCGACGCGTTAGATTAGAAAACCCGAGCAAGGATCGAATGAAAACGGTGATCGAAGCTTCGGTTCTTACCGGAGAGAAAAGTGGAGCGCGCTGGGGGATTTCGGCGAGTTTCTTTGACGGAATTTCACAGGGGAAGGCGGCGGAGGATCGACTCGGTTAAATAGCAGCGTCCGGGGCCGAAGATCGGGCTGTTGGCGCGGTTTTTCGGAGGTGGTTTGGATTCGGGTGCGAGAAGAGTCCCGGGGTCGGCCGGGCGCGCGGGAGGTGAGGGATGACACGCGGGCCCCGCGTGTCAGTGAGAGGAAGAGAGGGGGCGCGCGGTCTGGGGCTGGCGCAGTGAGGTAGTGGGCCGGCTGGTGGGTTTCGTCCCACTGGCCGGTTGGGGTTTTTTTCTTTTTCTTTTTCCTTTTCTTTTCTTATTTGATTTGAATTTGAATTCCAGTTTGAATTTGAATTTCTGCACCACATGCAATACGTCCAAAATTTTTTAAATTCCCACCTTTAGCAGGTTTTGGGGTGTTACAGCTCTACCCCCCTTAAAAGAAATCTCGTCCTCGAGATTGGTGGTTCTAGGAAAACAATTCCGGAAACTGTGCCTTAAGCTCGTCTTCTCGCTCCCATGTGGCTTCCTTATTTCCGAGTGATGCTTCCACTGCACCTTGCACATCCGGATTCTTTTATTTCTAGTGAGGCGCTCCATTGTCTCCAAAACCTTGATCGGTTGCTCGGCATAAGACAGATCCTCTCCTACGTCAACCTCATTTATGGGTAACGTCTCTTCAGGCGTCCTCAGACATTTCTTGAGCTGTGACACATGGAATACATCATGCACATCCGATAGGCGAGCCGATAGTTCTAGTTGATATGCCACTTCACCTTTCCTCTCCAGAACCTGAAAGGGTCCGATGTATCGAGGTGATAACTTCCCTTTTACCTTGAACCGACGAAGTCCTCGGATAGGGGACACCTTGAGGTAGACATAGTCCCCCACGTTGAAAACGAGCTCTCTTCTCCGTACATCGGCATAGCTCTTTTGTCGTGTCTGTGCTATCCTCAAGTTGTTGCGGATTTCCCTCACTTTCGCCTCGGCTTCTTGTAGTACTTCGGGCCCAAACACTTTACTGTCCCCCGTTTGGTTCCAAAATAGGGGAGTTCTGCACTTCCTCCCATACAAAGCCTCAAATGGCGACATCTTCATACTAGCCTGATAGCTGTTGTTATAGGAGAACTCCGCATATGGTAAGTTCTTATCCCAACTCCTATTGTTCTTGAGCGCACACGCTCTCAGCATATCCTCAAGGATCTGATTGGTTCTTTCCGTCCGCCCGTCAGTCTGGGGTGATAGGCAGAACTGAAATTTAGATGGGTTCCCATGGTTTCATGTAACTTCTGCCAGAACCTTGAGGTGAACTGTGTCCCTCGATCTGACACTATCTTCTTTGGCACTCCTTGGAAACACACGGTCCTTGACATGTACAATTCTGCCAATTTGGATCCATTGTAGCTTTCTTTCAGGGGGATGAAATGAGCTACCTTGGTTAGCCTGTCGATGATGACCCATATCGAATCATATCCTGATTGGGTCCTAGGCAGTCCCACTATGAAATCCATACCGATTTATTCCCATTTCAATTCAGGCACTTTGAGTGGTTGCAATAATCCTGGGGGTCGTTGATGTTCTGCTTTCACCAACTGACATGTGTCACACAGGCAACATGTTCCGCGACATCTCGCTTCATTCCATACCACCAACTTCTGCTATTGAGGTCATGATACATCTTCGTACTTCCAGGATGAATGGAATAGTCAGAATCATGAGCCTCCTTCAAAATCAATTCACGGATCTCCTTCACTTCAGGCACACAGATTCTTTTCCCATGCCACACCATACCTTATTCATCCTCTTTGAAACTAGGGGCTTTATTATCCGTGATGAGTTCTCTGATTTCTTGTATCTTCTCATCAGTCTTATGAACGTTGCGTATATCTTGCTCTAATGTGGAGTCCACTTCCATGGCGATGGCTTCACCACTATTCACCAGACATAGATTGAGTTTTATAACCTCTTCCTTCAATTCTTTAGGCATGTCCTTTAAGCTCAACCTATTGACATCCACCTTCCGGCTTAAAGCATCCGCCACGACGTTCGCTTTCCCAGGATGATAGTTGATGCCCACATCAAAGTCGTGGATTAGCTCTAACCATCTCCTTTATCTGAGGTTGAGATCTGGCTGTGTGAAAATATACATTAAGCTCTTATGATCCGTATATATCTCTGTCCTCTTCCCCATCAAGTAATGCCGCCAAATCTTCAACACGTGTACCACTGCAGCTAGCTCTAGGTCATGTGTAGGATAGTTCTTCTCGTGTTTTCGAAGCTGTCGGGACGCATAAGCTACGACATGCCCCTCTTGCATGAGAACACATCCCAACCCGTTCCCAGAGGCATCGCAGTACACCGAAAAGTTCTTCTGCATATCTGGCATAACTAGCACTGGGGCTGTTGTCAATCTTTTCTTCAGTTCCTGAAAACTCGTCTCGCACTGCGGTGTCCATGTGAATGTGATTCCCTTCTCCAACAATTTGGTGAGGGGTCTCGAAATCTTAGAAAAACCGTCGATAAACCGTCGATAATACCCAGCCAATCCTAAGAAGCTTCGAACTTCCCCGACATTCTTAGGGGTCTTCCACTTCTATACATCCTCGATCTTGGCGGGATCTACGGAGATTCCTCCCTCCGAAATTATATGTCCTAAGAAGGGAACTCTCTTCAGCCAAAACTCACACTTGCTCAACTTGACATATAGTTGGTGTTCTCTCAGCTTTTGCAACACCAACCTTAGATGTTCCTCATGTTCTTCTTCATCTTTGGAGAAGACGAGAATGCCATCAATGAAAACCACCACAAATTTGTCCAGATATTCCATGAATACCTTGTTCATGAGATACATGAAGTATGCCGGGGCATTAGTTAGCCCGAAAGGCATGACGGTGTATTCATACAGTCCGTACCGAGATACGAAAGCTGTCTTTGGAATATCTGTTTGCCTTATCTTAAGTTGGTGGTATCCCGACCTGAGATCAATTTTCGAGAACACACAAGCTCCCCTCAACTGATCAAACAAGTCTTCGATGCGGGGTAATGGGTACTTGTTCTTGATGGTTACTTCATTCAACGCACGGTAGTCTACGCACAACCTTTGGGTTCTGTCCTTCTTGGGAACAAATATCACTGGAGCTCCCCATGGTGAGGAACTAGGGCGAATGTACCCCTTCTCTGTCAATTCTCTTAAATGTTCCTTGAGTTCTTCCAGCTGTTTGGAGTCCATCCGATAGGGTCTCTTGTATATCGGAGCTGTTCTAGGCACTAGCTCAATCGCGAATTCCACTTCATGATCGGGAGGCATACCTGGCAACTCCTCCGGAAAAACGTCTGGATATTCCCTGATGATTCTGATCTCCTCCACTTCTACCTCAACTTGATTGAGTTTAATGTCCCTCCTAGGCTCTTGTATGGTTATGAACTTTACTCTGGTGCCACTAGGGTGAGTTAGTTCCACCGTTCTTGTCGAACAATGGATGATTACTTTATGTTTGGTCAACCAATCCATACCCAAAATAATATCTATCCCTGGTGAATCTATCACTATGAGGTTTGCAGTAAATACCACCCCATTAATGTCTAGATTCACCTTGGGACACATTTGTCTTGTCCTTATTTCTCCCCCTGGAGAGTTTACTGCTAGCATATGGTTCATTTGTGTTGTTGCTAGATCATGCTTCTTAACAAACCCTTGGGCAATGAACAAGTGGGTAACACCAGAATCGAACAACAGGGATGCAATGTGTAAATTGGCAGAAAACTTACCAACTACCACGTCGGGTGCCTCTTGCGCCTCCTCCATGGTCACGTGGTTCACCCGTCCTCGCATCACATTCTACTGTTGCGGCTGCACGGGCTTCTTCTTTGGGCACTTATGAGCGTAGTGCCCCACCTCGCCACAATTGAAGCATTGCACCCCAACCTTAGGTGCCTGGCCTTTGTTATCTTGGGATTGGTTCTGTGGTCCTTGCACTGCTGGTCGAGGTTGATATGTGGGACGAGGCTGCTGTACAAACTGACGCTGCGGCTGTGCCGGTGCTGATGGAGGCCTGAAATTTGGGTTGTACCCTCTGCGTGCTGAGTAGGGCCCCACAGCACGGCTCGTCTGCCCTGCGGTTGGTTGCATCAGTCGTGAGCGTGTGTTGCTACCCGAGGCTTGGTGTGACCATCCCGCCTTCCTCTTGTTTTCATTTTCCAAGGCCTTCAGCTTCCTCTCCACAACAAATGCTCTGTCCACCATCTTTTGGAAGCTTTCATACTCGTTGGAGGACATTGCACACTGCATTTCCGCTGTAAGTCCTTCCACAAAGCAGTCCTGTTTCTGCTCATCAGTCTCGATGTCCCGTGGTGCATAACGGGATAGTTGGGTGAATTTAGTGAGGTATTCCCTCACAGTCATGTTTCCATGCTGCAGTCCCAAGAACTCCTTTCTCTTGTTTTTGAGTTCACCCCTTGGTATGTAATGGTTGTGGAAACTGCGCTTGAACTCTTCCCAAGTGATGTTCTCAGGGTCATGATGGGCGGCCACGTAAGCGGTCCACCAATCAGCATCAGGTCCATGCAATTGGTGAGAGGCAAACAGCACCCTCTCATACCCTTGGCATTGTATGATCCTCATCTTGCTCTCAATGGTCTTTAGCCAATCACCTGCCTCCAGAGGTTCAGCAGCACTTGCAAACTTTGGAGGTTGAGTCCCTAGAAACTCACTCAACCTTGGTTGGCGTGGTGCAGCTTGTGGAGGTGGAACTTGGTGCAAGTTGGCCACCACTTGAGTTAGGCTCTGGATGAGCTGATTCTGATTTTCAAGCATTTGGTGGATGGGATCAACTCCTTCACGGCGACCACCCCTGTCTTGTTCTCCAGAAAGATGAGGGTTGCCGGCCTCATCGTTGTTGTTGGCGGGGTTGGCACCACGACCCTTTCCTCTTCCGACCATCAATCATGATCAATCAAGTGTCAATTTAAAGCATTACGTATTATCTTTCCAATTTGCTTGTTTAAACTTAAAATTTTGAGGCCTTATTATATTTATATTTTCTGAAGGTTTCACGTCTCACGCGAAAATAAATGCACTTTTAATTCATAGGGGTTCACACATCAAAGCAAAACAACCTGAAGACGAGGTTGTGGACAAATGCCCATAGCTTCCACAACTCACGTCACACACCAAACATTAACACACCATTAACTAAGGTATTGACTCGCCTACTCGATAATCTGCTGAACTATGGGAAAGGACGCTACATGAATCGTATCACTGAGATGGCTCCTCAGGATCTTCCTCATTATTGCGGCTGCCCTCTGACTCCGCTTTGGGTGGGGAAACTGCTGGTGGAGAAGTGCGGCGACGCCTGCTCGCCCGGCGGTCTGGGGAGTCAGGAGTCCATGTGTCATTCATGGTGACACTCAGTTCATTCCCATCTCCTCTTTCTCTCACCCTCAAGCTGGCACGAAGCAATGCCTCAGTCTCCTTCAGGGTGTCGCAAACATCCTGAAGCTCCTGCAGTCAAGTGCTGAGCATAGCAGCATCCTCCAAGCACAGGTCCATGTGCTCATGGGAAGTCCCCTGCTGCACTGGCGGGTACTTGTACTCCACGGTACCATTCTCACGCTGGAGGACATACATGTACTCAGTCCTGTCCAGGTGGCGACGGTAGATGTAACTCTGGCAGGTGATGGCCTCCCAGGTGACATCCTTCTCGGCATCGACCTGTGTCACTCGACAAGCTGGAGAGCGGTGGATCTTGAGCAGCTGATTTTCATGGATAATCCTCATTTCTGAACTCCATTCTTCCCGCTTCTCACGGATGGTCCGGGTGGAGCTGTAGTGTATGATTAGCTTGCCCGTATTGCCGACAACGTGGAGCATACGCCGTAGACGGCGCAACAAGCCTCCTACTGTCAATCCGTAGGAGTGGTACGTCACCGGACGGTTCTCCTCTCTCAAGGCAAGGGCAACTACCGGAACTCTCCCTCCAGTGGACTTGCGGGCGGTGCGGATCATGTGAACCATCTAAAACATAAAGCATTTAAAATTAAGTTACATAAGAGTTAAACAAAAATTGTATTTTGAATAAAAGTTGGTGTAAGATGAATAAAGTGACCCCATTAAATAACACCTTCAACCCACACTTTTGTAAAATAGTTTTTAAGAAAATAGGTTCTTTAAATACGTCCATTTCTACCTAGGTCCACGTTCCTACGGGCAACCTTGGCTCTGATACCACTTCTGTCACACCCAGTTTCTCCGAAGAACAACCGAGTGAATATCACATGTATGCCAGGATCATTTTCTCATACATGTGATGACAAATAGTGAAGCATCATTTATTACAAGCCAGGTGTCGAATATAAATATGTCTTACATAGCGTACGTCTCGATGGACGATAATAAGTTCATAACATGTAAATAAAATAGCAGCGGAATATTATTCTTGTGGGCTCCGTCACAGGCGTTGCCCGGGGGAATCCATGAATCTAGAATCCTTCTTCGGGTCCGAAGTCTTGGTCATTGAACACCACATCATCCCCTTGACCTGAGCAGCAATTTAAACCAACAAATATGCAAGTTTGAGTACCGTGGGTACTCAGCAAGTGTGGGAAAGTTATGTCATGCATGGCTAGAGCAAGGAGAGGTTGAACTCATGGTTAAAGCACTATGCAATTAATACCTATCACCTTAGCTTATTAAGCAAACGTAATCCCAACATGTATTAAAATACCAATCATACCTCCATTATGTTCATCACTTTCCATCTCCCAACTAGACATTAAACAACTTCATTCTTGCTCACGAATACCTTCTCGTATTCGCTACCATCTCACGAATACCATCTCGTATTCGCTACCAATTCATCTCATATACGATTCCGTCTCACACCGATACCAATCTCGTTGCCATGACTCAACGGTCATGCAACCAAATCTTATCACCCGGACTCAACAGTCCCGAAAGACAAACCATAACCAATAACCATCCCAACTAATCATGGAAGTTGGCCAGGCGCTCGTGACCGTAAGTTCGGCTATCATGATAGTTTTAGACTCTACAGAGTTTGTACCACTTTACCTACAAGTTTGTGATTTTGTCACCCGTCGACGACAGCAGAATCTCCATTATACCAGTACACAACCGTTGGTGTATGATCAAGATATCACAAAATAGCCTTTACAAAGGAGCTACTAGATGTATGGACTCACTAAGTGTCACACCCGGTTTCTCTGAAGAACAACCGAGTGAATATCACATGTATGCCAGGATCATTTTCTCATACATGTGATGACAAATAGTGAAGCATCATTTATTACAAGCCATGTGTCGAATATAAATAAGTCTTACATAGCATACGTCTCGATGGACGATAATAAGTTCATGACATATAAATAAAACAACAGCGGAATATTATTCTTGTGGGCTCCGTCACAGGCGTTGCCCGGGGAACTCCATGAACCTAGAATCCTTCTTCGGGTCCGAAGTCTTGGTCATTGAGCACCACATCATCCCCTTGACCTGAGCAGCAATTTAAACCAACAAATATGCAAGTTTGAGTACCGTGGGTACTCAGCAAGTGTGGGAAAGTTATGTCATGCATGGCCAGAGCAAGGAGAGGTTGAACTCATGGTTAGAGCACTACGTAATTAATACCTATCACCTTAGCTTATTAAGCACCTACTTTACTACACAGGTGAAATGGTCCCAATCTCCCAACCCATCATCAGAATCAAATAACCATAACATCAATTCCAATGTTAAACTCCCCGCTTAACATCCTCAACTTCCAAAGCCATCAATCCTCTAATCATGAATAAGTCCAAGCCGCTCTTGACCGTGAGCACGGCTGTCATGACAGTTTTTGACTCTGCAGAGTTTGCACCACTGTACCCACATGTAGTGATTTCATCCCCCGTTGCCGGGTGGACTAAAAGAACCTCCATTATGCCAGTGGCTACGAACCACATTCACCTTCCCAGGTGTGTAGCCAGGAGATCACTACGAAGCCTTTACAAAGGGATTCCCGACGAGCGTGGGCCCACTGAGGTTTCACCCCTAACAGCATACAAGAGGCTCCAACCCCGCTGCAGTGGCCCCCTCTTGAGCCTTGCGATTCATATGGTAGTCCAGGTGACACCTACTCCCCGCACCATCCAATACACCCATACTACGCCGGGGATACACCTAATTAATTGGCCAAGCTGCCCCATCTCAGCATGTGGTTGGCACGGTAAAGCCAGGTTACATGCTCCATGAACCGGTCCTTAGGATCCAGGCAAGTACTAAACACAAACCCGAGTCTCGTGCACCCAGCACCAACCAAATCATCCACTTGCCTCGATCCCTACCTCTACATAACTCATAATATCTCATTCATGAGTAAGGTAATCAAGTTGATGATCTCATATCCCAATTATCCCATTCTAAGCATGGCTAAGCATAAGCATAATAATAAATGACATAATAAAATAAATCCCAACCCAAGCTACAAGGAAACAAGATGATGCAATTCTAGGGAAACTTCCTAGCATGGGTTTCATATTTCAATTGACGATGCAAATAATTCTATCTACACATCCTAGTATAGGATCAAACTGGTCAAGGACACTTGCCTTCTTCCTGCTGCTCTGGGAATGGAAAGTCTTGGTATTTGAAGGGGAGAACCTGCTCTGGGGCAGGTTCTACTCATGCCAATACACATAGCAAAAGAAAACAACAATACATAAGACATAGTACACACTTTCACTTCATACAACCCACACATACATACATATGATAGTCATTCATATTTCTAAGTGTTGTGGTTACTCTAGATGTGTTGATTTTTAGCCTACATGCACTTTTAAACATATGTATATGATTTCTAACTTTTGTATTCAGATTTCTGTTTGCACACTATATATGAATTTCCAATTTGAACAAATTCTTTATATTCAATTAATACACTTCTTAGCTACCAAGTTTGCATGAAAGGTAATTTCCTACTCCAAATAGGTTTTCAGATCTTCTACCAAATCCTAAAATGATTTTTTTTGGATTTAGAGACTTCATTTATCATTTTCTAATTATGAATACCCATTTTCCTATATTTTTCAGATTTATTTTCTATGCCAAAAGTGAGTTTTAATATTAAATAGTAGGACATATCATCTAAACAGAATAGGTTCTGATCTAAAATATTAAATAATATATTTTTGAACTTCTCCTCTGATGTGAACTAATTTAAATTTATTTTACCAATTTTCAGAATTATTTCCTAACCTAAAAATGTGTTCCTATAAGTAATAAATGTGAACAATCAATTAGATAGATTCATTTCAGCCTAAAAATCTATTTTTAACTCATTCTAAAGTTTTCCAAGTGCTAGGAGAGTTTAAATTTGAATTTACAATGTGTTTGCCTCACCTTTTAAATTTAAATCCTAATCACATATTCAAATTTCTGAATTTAATATCATATGGGTCAAAAAGGTAAATCCACCCTACTACAGGGTCTAATTTATTATTTCATAACTTTCCAGGGGTCTAACTACACATAAAAGAGGGGTTTTCCTAATTTTTATTAAGTCCAGGGGCTAAAACTGATTTTTAAATGAATTTACAAGAATTTCTGAAGTTCCAGGGGCTAGATCAGAAGTTTCCGGGGCTAGCTCGTGTTTTCCGAGATCCTCAGGAGGTAGCGCGTAAAAATCCCGGCCTTTATAACGCGGGGCCGATGTGGACCGTCCGATTTGAAATAGACGGCTGAGATTATAACGCGAAGCGGTACGGGGTAGATCTAATAAGAACCGCACGATTTAAAATGGACGGGCCTCAGGGTGCCACATCGCCCTGGCCGTGCGCGGGCGGCGCTGCCCGACGGCGGGAGGCGGCGATCTTGCCGGATATCTTCGGATTTTCGTCTATACCTCCTAAAACTTGGATTTCATGGCTTAGAACGGTAGAGGAGAGGTCGGGGATCTCACCTCGGGGTTTTTCTTGAACTCGGAGGCCCTGGAAGGCGGTCGGCGGCGAGGTCCGAGATGAAATAGCGGCGGTGCTCGCCGGAGCTGCGTCTAGGGTGCAAAACACCGGGTTTTTTCTTCACCTGCGTGACTCCCCGGAGGCGGTGGAACATGATCGGCGCGTTAGATCAGAAAACCCGAGCAAGGATCGAAAGAAAAAGGTGATCAAAGCTTCGGTTCTCACCGGAGAGAAAAGTGGAGCGGGCTGGGGATTTCGGCGAGTTTCTTTGTGGGAATTTCACGGGGGAAGGCGGCGGAGGATCGACTCGGTTAAATAGCAGCGTCCGGGGCCGAAGATCGGGCTGTTGGCGCGGTTTTTCAGAGGTGGTTTGGATTCGGGTGCGAGAAGAGTCCCGGGGTCGGCCGGGCGCGCGGGAGGTGAAGGATGACACACGGGCTCCGCGTGTCAGTGAGAGGAAGAGACGGGACCTCCTCTCTATTCGGAGGTGGCTCTGCGCACGCCACGTGTCAGTGCCGGACCTTCCCTCTCTCCAGAGGTGGCTCCGGGTGTACCACGTATCCTAACAGCGCCAGACATCCTTTCTTCTCAGAGACGAGCTCCGAGGTTAACACGTGTCCAACAGTGACGGACCTCCCGGAGATAAGCTCCGGCGGTGACTCGTGTCTAATAGAACCGGATCTCTCGGAGGTGAGCTCCGAGATCGACACGTATCCCGCACGACTGGTCCTCTGATTTCCGCGGTGACTAGCTCCGAAGGTGACATGTGTCCTGCGGATGGCCTTGCTTCGTCGCAGAGGCTAGCTCCGGGGGCAACAAGTGTCTCACAGGGTCGTACCTCTCCCCCTTTGCAGGGATGAGCTCCGGAGGCGCCACGTGGCCAGTGGGTCGCGAGAGTTGTCTTCGGCACTCTTGGTGAACTGGATTTTGCTCTTTTTGGCTATCTTTTTTTATTCTTTCTCTGTTCCCACTTCTTTTAAAATGTTTTTTTTCTACATGAAACATGAATACATGCAGAAACCAAAAATGAGGGTGTCACAAATCTACCACCCTTAAATTGAATCTCGCCTTCGAGATTCGTTAGTAGAGAATAGATGAGGGAATTCTGCCTTGATGTCTTCTTCACGCTCCCATGTGGCTTCTGCTTCAGTGTGATGGCTCCATTGTACCTTGCACCATCGGATCACTTTATTCCTTGTGACCCTTTCCCTTACTTCCAAAATTTGGATAGGGTGCTCTGCATAAGTCAGGTCCTCTTGAAGTTCAAGCTCTTCCATTGGTACTTGCTCCTATAGTACTCTCAAGCACTTCTTGAGCTGGGATACATGAAACACGTCATGTACGTCGGAGAGATATGTTGGGAGCTCTAGTTGATAGGCTACTTCTCCTTGCTTGTCCAAAATCTTAAATGGTTCGATGTAGCGAGGTGCTAGCTTTCCTTTGACGTTGAAACATCGTAGGCCACGGATAGGTGATACCTTAAGGTATACGAAGTCTCCTACCTCGAAGGTCAACTTCCTTTGCCTATTGTCCGCATAGCCTTTTTGTCGTGACTGAGCAGCCTTTAAGTTCTCCTGTATCGTTTGGACTTGCTTTTCAGCTTCTTGTAGCACTTCGGGTCCAAATACCTGGTTCTCTCCGGTCTCGTTCCAAAACAGCGGCGTTCTACACTGCCTACCATACAATGCTTCGAAAGGCGACATCTTCAAGCTAGCTCGATAGTTGTTGTTATAGGACAATTCGGCGTATGGTAAACTCCTATCCCAACTACGCCCATGTTTCAAGGCGCAAGCTCTCAACATGTCCTCCAAAATTTGGTTTGTCCTTTCGGTTTGTGGGTGATAGGCGGAGCTAAAATCCAGTCGTGTACCCATAGCTTTCTGCAGCTTCCTCCAGAATCTAGAGGTAAACTGAGAACCTCGATCTGAGACTATCCAACTTGGGACTCCATGACGGCACACGATCTGCTCCATGTACAGCTTGGCTAATTGTGCAACGTTGTACTTGGCCCTTACAGGGAGAAAATGGGCTGTTTTTGTCAATCGGTCCACGATAACCCAGATGGAGTCATACCCCGACTGAGTACGTGGCAATCCGACGATGAAATCCGTACTGATGTCCTCTCACTTCCACTCGGGTACCTTCAAGGGTTGCAACAATCCAACAGGTCTTTGATGTTCGGCCTTCACCCGTTGGCATGTGTCGCATAGGGCAACGTATTCGGCTGTGTCCCTTTTCATACCATCCCACCAATAACAAGTCTTCAAGTCCTTGTACATTTTGGTACTTCCGGGATGTACGGAATAGGGTGAATCATGTGCCTCTTTTAATATTATGTCGCGGATGTGCTTTACATTAGGCACACAAATCCCTTTTCCTAGCCAAAGCGTACCCTTCTCATCTTCTTTGAAATCCTTCTCTATTCCTTGTCGGATCCTTTCCTTGATCTCCTCATCCGTTGCTTGGCCATCTCTTATCTCTTGCTCCAATGAAGAGTGGAGCTCCATCACTTCCATCTTGTTCAAGAATCCGAGCTGTAACCATTCGAACTCCTTGTGTAGTTCAGGTGGTAGCTCCCGAACCGTGAGTTGGTGACATGCTCCCTTCCGGCTCAATGCATCGGCTACTACATTGGCCCTCCTAGGGTGGTAGTTGATTCCAACATCGTAATCATTGATGAGTTCCAACCATCGATGTTGCCTCAAATTCAAGTCCGTCTGTGTAAATATGTACTTGAGGCTTTTATGATCTGTATAGATCTTGCATCGATGACCAAGGATATAATATCTCCAAATCTTTAATGCATGCACTACTGCTGCTAGCTCCAAGTCATGTGTAGGATAATTAAGCTCGTGCTTCTTTAATTGTCGTGAGGCATAGGCTACCACTTGTTCTTCTTGCATGAGCACACATCCGAGCCCTTGTCTGGATGGGTCACAATATATGTCAACCTCTTTCTTACGTCTGGCAATACCAAAACCGGCGTTGTGGTTAGCCTTTTCTTGAGTTTCTCAAAACTTTCTTGGCATGCTGGTGTCCATTGGAAGGCTTTTCCCTTCATTAGCAACTCCGTCATAGGCTTTGCTATCTTAGAGAAGTCATTAATGAAACGTCGGTAGTATCCAGCCATCCCAAGAAAACTCCGAATATCCCTCACGTTTTGCGGTTGGTTCCACTTCAGAACATCTCCCACTTTTTCGGGATCAACCGATACTCCTTCCTTAGAGATAATTTGGCCTAGGAACGATATCTCCTTTAGCCAAAATTGACACTTGTTAAGCTTGGCATACAATTGATGCTCACGCATTTTCTGCAAGGTCAATTTCAAATGTTCTTCATGCTCCTCCTCACTTTTTGAATACACCATAATGTCGTCGATGAAAACCACGACGAATTTATCCAAGTATTCCATAAAAACCTTGTTCATAAGGTACATGAAGTATGCGGGTGCATTTGTTAACCCAAAATACATGACGGTATATTCATACGAACCATACCGTGTTCGAAAGGCAGTCTTGGGTATATCGGAGGGCTTAATCTTCAGCTGGAAGTATCCCGACCGAAGATCAATCTTGGAGAACACTCGGGCTCCTTTCATTTGGTCGAATAGGTCCTCTATACAGGGCAGAGGGTATTTGTTCTAAATTGTCACCTCATTGAGAGACCTATAGTCCACGCACATCCTTTGGGTCCCATCCTTATTGTCCACGAAGAGCACAGGAGCTCCCCATGGTGACGAGCTTGGACGTATAAAACCCTTCTCCAACTGATCATGAATTTGCTTCTTGAGTTTAACTAGTTCATTGACGGGCATCATATAGGGTCTCTTTGCTAAGGGTGCAGTTCTAGGTACCAAATCAATGGCAAACTCAATGTACCGGTCAGGTGGCATACCTGGAAGCTCCTCTAGAAACACGTCCGAAAATTCCTGAACCACTGGAATGCTGTCCAATGTTGCTCCTTCGACGTGGTTCAAAATTGTTTTTTCGGTTGTTTGTTGGCCTGACTCAAACTCGACACGAATACCGTGCTCCTTTGTCAACTGCACGCTTCTTTCAGCACATTGGATTACCCCGTTGTGCTTGCTTAACCAATCCATCCCGAGTATTATGTCAATCCCTTGGGAATCTAAGACAATGAGGTTGGAAAGGAAGTCTACCCCCCTTATTTTAAGGCTTACTTTCGGACATACTATATTAGTCCTCACCTCTCCACCGGGAGATTTAACTAACATAGCGCATTTTAAGTGTGATATGGGTAGATTATGCTTTACAACATACTTGGATGATATGAAGGAATGTGATTCCCCAGAATCAAATAATATGGTGGCGGGGTTGGAGTTGGCAAGGAACATACCAATTACGATGTCCTCAGCCTGTTGTGCTTCCTCGGCAGAGACATGGTTCACGTTGCCGCGAGCATAGTTCTGCTGTCCACGGTTTCCTTGATTGTCCCCTCCGTTCGGTCACGGGTTCTGCTTGGGCACGTTGCCTTGCTGTCCAGGGCCTCTCCTTGGGCACTAGCTTGCGAAGTGTCCTGTTTCCCCGCATGCAAAGCATTCCCTGTTGCGTACGGCAGCAGGTACGTTGGGGCAGGGGTTTTGTACAGGAGTGCCCATGTTAGGTCGGGGCACAGGAGGCAAGGGCACACGAGGTGCTTGTGCAATGGGTCGTTTCTGTGGTGGCTGACTAGGGCGGTATGTAGGAGCGGTCGATCCATACTGTGGTGCGGCCGGGGGCATGTACCGAGGTCGTACGTTGCTCCCTTGGGGCTGGTATGGCATCTTCCTCTTGCACTCTCGCTCGATCTCTCGGATCTTGCTTTCAACCACTATAGCCTTGTCAACCAGCTTCTGGAAGCTCGCGTAGTCATTGTTGAGGAGCTGAACCTAGATCTCATTGTTCAACCCTCTCATGAACAGGTATTGCTTCCTCTGGTCTGAGTTGACATCTTCAGGGGCATACCGGGACAGTTGTGTGAACTTGTTGAGATACTCATTCACACTTCTCTGTCCTTGGTGGAGACCTTCAAACTCCTGTCTCTTGAGCATCATTACACCAGTAGGGATGTAATGAGAGCGAAAAATCTCCTTGAACTCAGTCCAAGTGATTGTCTCCGGGTCGACATGAGCGTTACATAGGGCATCCCACCAGTCAGCGGCAGCTCCCATGAGTTGGTGCGACGCAAAAGAACCTTCTCTCGGTCATTGCACTGCACTATGGCAAGCTTCTTCTCCATGGATTTCAACCAGTCATCGGCCTCCATGGGGTCGTTAGCTTCGGCAAAGGTGGGTGGCCGAGTCCTCATGAACTCTCCCAGTATGTTATGAGCCGGTGGTGGTGGTGGTGGTGGTGCCGGAACGGGATTGTTGTTGTTGGCCTGCAACAGACCCAAAGTTTATATCATGGTTTGCATAAGTTGATTCTGCATGGCCATCAACCGTTCCAGGTTGTTCTCACCAGCTCCGGGGTTAACAGGAACTTTATCGTGGCCATCCTCTTGGTTGTCACGGACGTTCCTTCGGCCGGCGTTTCCTCTCACCATCTGTGAGAGAGAACAAAATAGAATAGAAAGTTATAAGGTTAGATAGATCCCCTTAACTATATGCATCAAGTTGGATTGGACTATATATATTAGCCCATATGAGGATGCGAACAAGTGCCGAGGCATCTCACACCTTTTTCTACTTATGTGTGGATATGGACAACGCTTTGAGGCGTCCCACAACTCACACTAAGCACATAATCACAAACAATCATCATAAGGGCTCACACAACTCCTATTCAAGGCTTGTTCAATGGGGGTCCTATATGGCTTAGGGTGTTGCCAATCTGTGTTCCAACTATGGCCTTTCCTAGGCTTTTATCCTATGTCAGCGTGGCTTAGCTACCAATCTGTGATCTATCAAAGCGTGTAACCTACTGTCAACCCGTGGCTCTGATACCACTCCGTGACGCCCTCAATTCTGTGGAAAACCATGGAACCGAGAACTGATGCATATGTGTACCAAGGATGTTCATCACACATATACATATCATCCAGAAATTGAATTTCAGAATATATATGACCACGAATAACAGAGTTTATTACAATGCCTCATGAGTCTTGGACTCATACTCACAGCAGAAGTCTTAATCTAACAACGGAAGTCTTTATTCTGGCAGCAGAAGTCTTCTAACTAATGCGGAAGCAATTCTAAGCAGCAGTGGCTCCATCTTTACTCCATCCCCATAGGCAAGGTTGAGGACAGATTACACGCCTAATTCTCCACTTGGTCTTCATAGTAATCTTCTCCTGTTGCTGATGATGAAATAATAATGCAAGTTTGAGTAAAATGGTGTACTCAGCAAGTGCGGGAAAATATTATATGTAGCTCACAACAAGGTAGGTATAAAAAGGCTCATTGCAGAAAGCAAAGTTATTTATCAAAACCATGATAAAACAACAACTTATCTTTAAGCGAATGTAATCCCAACATATATTAAAATACCAATCATACCTCCATTATATTCATTACCTTCTATGTCCCAACCAGACATCAATCAACCTCATTCTTGCTCATGAATACCTCCTCGTATTCGCTACCATCTCACGAATACTCGTATTCGGTACCATTGCATCTCATAAACAATTTCCGTCTCAAACCGTCCAGCCTTGTTGCCATGACTCAACAGCCATGCAACCCATATTATCACCCGGACTCAACAGTCCCGAAAACAAAACCAAAACCAAACCATAACCAAAACCATCCAAAACCATCCCAAAATAACCATCCAACTAATCATGGAAGTTCGCCAGGCGCTTGTGACCGTAAGCTCGGCTATCATGATAGTTTTAGACTCTGCAGAGTTTGCACCTCTTTACCCACAAGTTTGTGATTTCGTCACCCGTCGGTGACTGCGGAACCTCCATTATACCAGTACACAACCGTCGGTGTATGGCCAAGAGATCACAAAATAGCCTTTACAAAGGGGCTACTAGATGTATGGACTCACTAAGGTTTCACCAGCAGGCTAGAATCTCCAATTCTCCCACCCACGGGCCCCCTCTTGTGCCATGCAGTTCCCAGGGCAGTCCTCACTCGACTCCCATTTCCCGTGCCTTTCACGGTCCATAACAATCTAGCAACTTACCTAATTAGTCAGCTAAGCCACACCCATACTTGGCCTTGTGGTGGCACTGTCATCCTGGCATGTGCTTGCATGAACCGGTCCTTAGATCTACGGCAAGTAAACCACCTTCTCATGCTACCTCATTCACAAACCCGGCTTGCCTAGATCTCCCTCCGATCCATGTTCATTAACAACATCAGTTTTCCCATTACCATTACGAGTGCAGTTAGCTAGACACATCTATCTCGCTTCCCAATCCCATGGACTCAGCGAAGCATAAAAGTTCATACCCGACTCATAAACTTCCCTGGCGACAAGGGTGGTTTAACCAAAACTAGTAAACTCCTATAAAAGGGTTTCCCATCATATTTGACTCAGCACACACACCTTTTCGCAAAACAAAATAGTTTCCCAAAACATAGGATCAATATGGTCAAGGGGCACTTGCCTTGTTCTGGCTGTTCCGGTTGCTCAAAATGTTGTTGTTGTAGTCCGTCGTAGGTAGCTCCCTAAGCTTGTCCTTCTATACATGATCATGCACATACAAGATTTACAACAATCAATATCATGCACAAACTCTACTTTAAGATGTAATGATGTATATGCATGTTATCCTATGATCAGTTTTTATTAGATCAGTTTGTACGTGTTCTTGCATGGCTTGCATGGGTTTTATGATGAACAGAGTTGTAGAGATCAATTGTGGATGTAGCGATGATCTTGACTTTAGATTAAATCGATCAACAAGTGATCTATCCATGAAAAATCTTCTGTTCGAAAGGAATCGAAGAACAGATGCAAAGAAAACGCGATGATGTCGTAAGGTAGTATTGGAGACCTACCTTACGTTCTTCTTGGTCTCCGGCTCCTTCTCCTTTCAGACAGATTGTTGGGGCTCTCTTCCGGCGATCTCTCTCGACTGAACTCCGGCGATGGGCTTACTCGGCGAGTTGGGGCTAGGGCTCTAAGTTGTCGGCTTAGGTGGTGGAAAAGAAGTTTGTGGTTTCGGCCAAAGAATCTGGGTTCTATTTATAATCGGGAGAAGAAGAGTCCTAATCTGATTGTATTTCGAATAAGAGTCCTATTCAACTTTGTCGTTGAATCTTAACAACTTATTTCTAGTTGATTTGGTGTGGTAACATTGTGGAATTCTTGTCGGATTCGTCTCCGTACCGGTATTTCCACGAGTACAGAATCTAAAACCACTCCAGAACTCGTTACCTCCGCGGTGATGACCTCCGGAAGCTCCACGTGTCCACCGGGGCCTGGTTCCCCCTTTGCGCAGAGACGAGCTCCAGTTGTGCCACGTGTCAAGCGAGCGAGACCTCCCTCTCCTTCGGAGGTGAGCTCCGCGTGCGCCACGTATCCTGGCGGTCGGGATCTCCTCTCTATTCGGAGGTGGCTCCGCGCACGCCACGTGTCAGTGCCGTATATTCCCTCTCTCCGGAGGTGGCTCCGGGTGTACCACGTATCCTAACAGCGCCAGACTTCCTTTCTTCTCAAGGACGAGCTCCGAGGTTAACACGTGTCCAACAATGATGGACCTCCCAGAGATAAGCTCCGGCGGTGACACGTGTCTAATAGAACCGGACCTCTCGGAGGTGAGCTACGAGATCGACACGTATCCCGCGTGACTGGTCCTCTAATTTCCGCGGTGACTAGCTCCGAAGGTGACACGTGTCCTGCGGCTGGCCTTGCTTCTTCGCAGAGGCTAGCTCCGGGGGCAACACGTGTCTCACAGGGTCGGACCTCTCCCCCTTTGCGGGGATGAGCTCCGGAGGCGCCACGTGGCCAGCGGGCCGCGAGAGTTGTCTTCGGCACTCTTGGTGAACTGGATTTTGCTCTTTTTGGCTATCTTTTTTATTCTTTCTCTGTTCCCACTTCTTTTAAAATGTTTTCTCTACATGAAACATGAATACATGCAGAAACCAAAAATGAGGGTGTCACAGATAATTCCATTACCGCAAGCGGTTCTATACCTACGACTAAACTCTTGTGAAGAATCTTTACCATAGGCGGTTTGTTATGTAAAGAGTATCCGCCTGTGATAACTCCATTATCGTAGGCGGTTATTTACCTACGACTGTCCGCCTGTGAAGAATGTTTCTCACAGGCGGATTGTAACGTAAGATTATCCTCCTGTGTAACTCTATTATCGCATGCGGTTGTTTACCTACGACTATCCGCCTGTATAACTCTATTATCGCAGGTGGTTCTTTACCTACGACTAGCTGCCTATGAAACGGTTTTATCATAGGCGGTTCGTTACCTACGATAAGCCGTTTGTGAAATTGTATTATCACAGGCCGTTTGTTAGGTACTTCATGCTGTTATTTCTAATTTCCAGGTTAATTTCATATGCACATTTATATTCAGTAGAAATAATATATTTTGACAAGCATGATCGACACAATATCATCAAAAATTCATCTCATATACATATATGTAGGTATAATACATCTCAATTCATAGTTTACAAGTTTTTCCCTAAAAACCAATCAGTATACTGGCAAAGTTCTGGCACATCAGCTATTACACCTGCGTCATCGAAGAATTGCCCCTTTCAGTGGAAAATTTTGCGACGCATGAAGTGACACAATTTACTCGCAATCTTCTATGCTCCTCCACCAGGCATATCTCTAGAAATCAGCCATTCTACGTGTGCTACAATGAAACACGTAACAAGATTTACAATATGTTGGTGACAATGATAACATAATAGTATTAAAATACGCTAGTTATAATGGAAATGAAGATCAAAAGTAAGGAAAAATACAATATTGACATTAAGGATAACTTACATCCTCACGATTTGACTCTGTATTCACAGGCGGTCCGAAGATGCTTGCATACACAATACCCGCATAAGACGCTCCCAGATGGCTACTTGGGACAAGGATAATATGTTGATATATGCAATGCATCCTTATTAGGAGGTCTCTGACCGCCAATTTTCTTCACGTAAAACCGCTAAGCGTTGTCATACAAGGAATGTCATATAAGAGTTGCCAACATATATATATATATATATATGTATATTAAAAGTATCGAATAACCGTACCTTCTCAAAATGTCAATGAAATCTTTGTAAGTATATTGTGAGTAATCGGCTGAGTCCAAGATCGTTGCCAAACCCTACGTTGGCTTGATGAAGATCATTATGTAGTGTTTACTGCACACGTACAAATATACGTGTTAAGTTAAAAATTAGCAATAATTGGTATTTTCATGCCAAGTGTCGAACTTACTTGAAATTGTACGGAGCCTTTACGAGGTCCTTGCCATCTGTGACATAGTTAAATATGGCATGTCCTATGTAGGCTGCAACCTTTTTCTTTTTATCCTTCTTTTTGCTTGCGATTGATTTTTTAAATTGTTTTTTTGTCATGCGCTTGTACTGTTCTGAGTCCCGTTGCACCTGAAAGTTGAAATTTAACATTGCAATCACTATAGGGTCAAGGATACCTGTCTTGGAATTCAGCTTTTTATTATCCATGTATTGCATCCTATTGAATAAGTCTAAAATTACTATTAATCTCATTACATGTGTATGCGTGTTGTAAGAAAAGCAAATACAAAATATTAGAGGCACTTACAAGCACCAGACGAGTAGCAGGATGATTTCGAGCATGCCTCGATAGAAAAGGCTCCGCAGATATTCAAAGAGAAGGGCTCGTTGGTCTTCTCTAATGTTCCAGAATGCTTCTTTTGGCACATAAAATGTGACGTAACAAATGTCATATTTTGTGCTGGCAGTGATGTACCACTCATGCATTCTTCTGAGCGAGAAAAGTTGTTTGCTAAGATGTGCCGATGTCATGAACGGCTTCCCATTCTCATATTCAGGAGGAACGTATTGAATCTTGTATACCGAAACTCTTGATTTAACTAAAGCGGTCTCCCGAGTATACTTCACACCGTTTTCTTCCCACTCCTCAATATTTTTTAATGCTGGCTCATGTGAAGCACGAGATGCATTAGATTTTGTAATATTTTTCTTCATTTTTTTCCAAATATTCTGACACGTCTTTAGAAGGTTCCTTATTTTCGTATGAGCTAATTTTCACATGCACTGACCGAGGAGTAGTCGTTGAAAGTTGGACATTGGCCTGTTGTTGAACTTGTTTTTTAACTAATTGCTCTTTACTACCAGCAGCTTGCTCTTGTACTGCCTCAAGCTGTTGTTTAACTGGTTGATCTTGGTTATCTTTACTAGCATGGTTACTATCATCCTTGCTGGGACATAGCGGGAGTGGATCTTCCTGGACTTTCGGTGAAGAAGACGGGGCTGCCGTCTTTCGAGATGTGACGGGGCTAGTCCTCGGCTCATCGTCCAACAACACGATATCGTGTCGGTGCCAAAGGATTAACTGGTTAACGGACAGGCCTAGAGTCGTGATCCCCTCAGGTGTGATGTGATCTATTTCGTAATCTTTATAATCATTATCAATGATCTGAAGAACTTGCAACACGACATAACACAATAGAAATGAATTGCCATTGAAGAAATTCGGCTTTGCATAGCAGTGGCAACTTGTTTTGTTTTGTTCCCTGCTCTGCCGATCGGGACAAGAAGACGATAATATGTGTCCTTAACAATATCATCGACAGGGAACTTGTGGATAGACCCTGAGCCTGGCATAGAACCTATGCTGCTAGGGTAGGAAGTTGGAGATATAAAATGCTCCTTTTTCACGGGAACCATCGCTCTATTCTATGGCGTTAATTGTCCTGATTCCTTAAGTTTATCTATTGTTTCTTTCACAGTTTTCTTGACCTTTTGATTAATTGTATCTTCAAGTGTCTTCTTGAACTTGTCACATCTTTTATATAACTCTTTATCGTCCGGGAAACCATCTCTCCAGGACTTCTGAGAAGAGATTGCTCGAACCCGTACACCGTGTTCAAGGTTGCCTAGGATAGCGGTAAGTTGGCCATTCTCCCTCTTCGGATTGAAGAGACCCTTCCGTTGCTTTTCAATTACTTCTTTAATTTTTTCCTCTACTTGGTTCACAGGGTCGGGCTTTTCATGTTTGCCCTCGCTGGTCAAACCTGACCGAGCTAAGACCCACCACTTAGTTCTCTCATAGCAGCCTTGTAGCGGGTTAGGGTTGCCCTTACTGACAATTTCCTCTAATATTTTATTCCATTTCTCAACTTTGGGGTCATATCCAGCAGATCCTAAGCGATGATGGTATTTGTTCTTTTTGGCATGCTCTGACCTAGATTCTTTTAGGGCTTTAGCTTTAGGTGTGGTATTTTGACGAACAAATTCTTGTCACTGAGATAGTGTGATTTTTCCTATCTTCTTTGGGCTAGGGACCTTATTGTACCTAACATAAGCATTCATTTCACTCTTCCAGCCACAAAACTTCTTGCCACAACAGAAGAATGTTGCTTTCTTTACAGCTTCTCCCGCCTCAGGAAACTTTCTCCAATTCTCGGTTGTGATCGGCACGAGCTCTCTAACAAGACAACCGCATGAGTTTCGGTACTTTGTAACTGAATCCAGTGGTTCTTGAGGAAGTGCACCTGGACTGACACTTTTTATGTGTATGATGTGGTTCAATGGACCCTTATTAGGACCTCGTTGCCTTTGTTTTCGCTTGACTTCAACCATTGGAGAACCTTCTGCGGTTTTAGGAGCCCAAGTCACCTCGTTCTCTTGGCAATTAAGCTAGATAGAAAAGAATTATAAGGCTTCATATACTTGACAACCAACATTAACTTAAACTGATGGAGTTAAGATTCGTGATCCATACCTCGCCGGCAGGATCTTATTCCGGATCGAGACCTCTGAAGTCTTTTTAATTTTTATATTTGGAAAAGGATCCGATGGACTTTGATACGAGCCTGAACTGCTGGAGTCACTAAACTCAACATCGTCGGCTTCATTGTTACTACCAGCACCAGTCTTCTTGGGGCTTTCCATGTTAGAACTTGAAAAGCAATAGAAAGGGTTTATTGTTATAGTACTCAGTGACTACAAAGACATCCTAATATGTAAAATCACATCCTTATATATAAAATAGAGTGAACATGGTGGATTTACAAAGACAACTTGTATCCCTGTTATAGTACTCAGTGATTACAAAGATAACATGGACTACCTGTTAGCACAGCAAGACTATCTCTTTTAACACAACTATTCAAAACAACTAATTGGTGCCGGTATTGACACACGCAGAGAATGTAGAAGAAAAGTGAGCTAAATTTGCTTTGCTTTCTAATGTAAACTATTAATTTGCTTTCTAAACAATTTGCTCTCTGGTCCACCTTCAAACAAAATCTAAACAATTAATCTAAGCCATTGTCAATGTATATAAACAAGTAATTTAAACAATCTAAAAGGGAGGCTCGATGCAGTGGGAGAGCGCCGGCGGTGGGGGACGGTGGGGAGGGGGCACCTCATGGTGGGGGTAGATGCTGGGAAGGAGGAGGCGGCGCGGGGAGGATTAAGGCGTGGGGGTGTGGTGGCGATGGTGCTGGAGGGGGACAGAAAAGGGAGGAGGGAGGCAACGGCGAGGGTGAGGACGACACTCGGCTGGCGGCGAGGGCGAGGAGGGAGGCGACACAGGGTGGGGGAAGGGAAGGAGGCGGCGCGGGGGACATAGAAGGGAGGAGTGAGAGAAGGGAGAAAAGAGGTGGACGTACATAGATGGCAACGGCAACAACGACGGCGATGAAGCTCAGCGTCGAGGACGGCGAGGACGAAGCTCGGCAGCGAGGATGGTGTGGACGAAGCTCAGCGGTGAGGACGGCAAGGACGAAGCTCGGCGGTGAGGGTTTTGGCGGCAAAGGAAAATTTTGGCAGTATGACAACGTCTAAGTGAAATCCCCAGGGTAGGGTTTTTCAAGGAGACCAAGCGGCCTTATATAGGCGCATATTTTCACAAGCGGCTCTTCGTTAAACACCGCCTATGAAGATGTATTAGTGCAGGCAGTTTGTAAATTATAATTTAGAACCGCCTGAGCGACCTAATATAGGCGCAGATTTCACAAGCGGCTCTTAGTTAAACACCGCCGGTGAAAAATGTTTAAATTATGTTATTTCTAGGCGGCCTTATATAGACGCAGATTTCACAGACGGCTCTTAGTTAAACACCACCTGTGAAAAATGTTTAAATTATGTCCTATCTAGTATATTTGTCCGTTGTCACTTCGTGCGTAAAGATAATAAATGAGCATCATTGCCACAATGAACATATAGAACCGCAATCACATTGCAATTTAGAGATAAACATTTATAACTCAATGAACATTTCATAGTTTATACACATTGCGTGCCCTCTAAACTATACATTTCAAACTTATATTCCTATGAAGCTCCTATCAATCGATTTAAACTGTACCGTCGAGCTTGCTCCCAAACACATCTCTTATATTCCTCTGGATCCTGAAAATAACATTGACATTCTTTAAATTGACAAATGTCGAATAAGGAATGATATATAATCTAGGTTCTTCACTAACACAAAGTTACTAACCTTGATAAGAAGATTATAGCAATCATTTTCAACATTAGGCGCATTTGACTGATGAAGCAAACGCTGAACTTCAAGTAGTAAAATTCTGACATCAATACTAGGACACTACTACTACGAAATATCAATTTAAGCAACATAAGAAACCACTTCAAATAAGTTCAGCAACAATTACTAATTTGTTGAGCAAAATAAGTCTATCTTACAATCTCTTTATCAAGAACCCCAAGGTAGAGAAAGCCTGAGTGATGGACATTCGGGTTGAAGAAACCAGATGGAAAGGCGCATCACGGAGGTACCAAGGGATAGTCCTCTGAGGAGGAGATTGTCAGTGGGTAGTAACCAGCGTCCCAATCAGTCTACAAACAAAATTCATTAATAAGGGGACGATGGTTATACTGCATTGTGCTTATTCTTCATGACTTACCCCTTCTTTACCGGGAACGATGCACTGCCACTTCATTAAGTCAGAGAAATTGGAAAACAAGTAACGGAAATGGCGAGCCATAAAATTAAAAATACCCAAAACAAACAATACGGAAAAGCAAAACTACAGAGCGACCGGTGTGCCATATGCACATACATGGGAGTGGTTCTTGCGCCACACCAAGCGCTCCTCCTTGATTCAGCCATGCGCCAAGTTGTTAACAAAGTTCCCCGCCATGAACGACGACGACGACGTAGAATAGGAGGGAGTAGTGAAGGCGAAGACAACGACGAGGGCGAACAGTGGACGGCAGGCGGTGGTGACACTAGAGTTGGTCGATTGCTAAGGGTTCAAAGAGAGAGCGGCTGGAGTTGGATGGAAGGGAAACGCGCGACCCGAGGTGGAGGAGGTGCGGAGAACTTAATTGCGGCCGGTGGTGAAGAGACAGGCGAGATAAAAGCGCTTCTTCCATTGTTGACAAAGGGAGACGAGCCGCCCGAGGAGGAAGAGCTGCGGAGAACTTAATTGCGGCCGGTACAGTGGTGCAGAGAAGTGCGACTGGCGTGCGACCCTCCTCCCTCCTCGAAGATGAATTAAACACCACCTGCAAAGATGTATTATCGCAGGCGGTTTTTAATATAGATCCGCCTGTTAAAAAAGTCTACTAAGTTTACTAAGTTTAGAATTAATGAGAACAGTAACACGGGACAAACCGACGGTAACATCTGGTTAGAAGAGTAACAGGGAACAAACATACGTAACATCGTGACCAGAGTAATACGGGACACATCAAGGATAACATACGTACAAGTGTTTTTACTTTCTTTAATCTTGGATAGAGCATACCAATAATTATACCAGGAAAAAAACAACAGGGAAATGTTGCATCAGGATCATAGTTTAGTAAGAGGACAAAAAAGTAGGATTACCATGGGCACATCCACCAGAAAGTATTTCAGAAGAGGCTATTAAGGGTACTGCACAAACATTCAGTCCATATACATTGTCCACAAAAAAATTGAAGAATATAACTTCAAGTTCGGAACAGAATAACTAATATGAAAGCACGTTGAGGAGTTATCACATCTAGCAATGGTTCCTCTCTATTCGACGGTGCCGACTCTTCTTCTTATCACTATGTATTTAGGAATTGGAGAGTCCAACTTCCACAACATGACGCTAGATGGAGTTAATGTCTTCCCGTTTCCATTTACACTTCAAGTTGGGACAGACTGGGCATATCAGATAGCCACTAGGGTGCTCGATGACGGGTAGATTGTCGCCGCGTGGGACTGGCAATTTATAGCTATGATACATATCATCATCGGAGTCTGTGCTGACGTACCCTGGCGAGGGGCACTGCTCCCGGACAGGAGATGGCGACGAAGCCTGACGGGAGAGCAGCAGCACGCAAATCTCGTAAGAGATAAATGCATCGATGTAGGCATACTCCAGCTGCTGTGGTGATAGGATCACCTTATCCCACTTATGACACTTGATGTCCTTCGCCTTGTCGACGTGCACATTCATTACCTCGAGCGCCAGGATCTTGAGCGACACCAACATTAGTTCCGACCGGTGCAGCACCTCCACGGTGAGGTCCCGGAGCTCAACCACACTTGCTACCTCGAAGCCGTATTCCCCGCGCATCCTCTTTACGTCGCTACTGATACGGACACCAGAAAATCTGTTGTGCAGATAGGCGAATAAGTTTTTCAGGGCATTCTCCGGGACGTAGTCCGTGTGAATGATCTGGAAAATGAGGCAGTGGCGGCCCACGCAGAGCTACAGGACAGCCGTCTTGTACGACTTGCACTCGTCCGGGTTCTTGACGTCGTACCACTCTGTGTCCAGGCAGACGATGAGGGGCCCCAGGTTGTTCCCGTGAACCTTAAAAAGGAAGCGCTCGACATCGGCGCCGGAGGACGTGACGGTGGTATCGATCACGGTGCCGTTCAACATGACCTCAGTGGTATTGGTTGCATCACTTTGGTTCGCCAACTGAGTTGGCGGAGCCGCCGGGACCAGAGACGACAATCAGGAGCGTTTCACCGGTGGGGCACCAGAAAGTTACAGCTTGGCTACCTGGTTGTTTGCTGGCGGGCTACCAGAAGGTTGCCGCTTGACTCCAAAAGCGCCAGTGACGGCTGCATGCATTTTCCGCCTTGATGATCACTAGCGGGGAGGCGAAACGAGGATCCTGCAGACGCCATGGTTGTGAAGAGCGAGGAAGATGGAAGGGCGCTGCAAGGAATATGAGGAAGGGCGCTGCGAGGAAGATAAGGAAGGTCGCGGCAACTGCTTATTATAAAGGCGTTTCAGATTCTAGCGTTTGGAGCACCGTCTACGAGGCGCCATAACTGAATGATGGATACTTTGAATTTTGACATGTTGGATTGCTTTAAAAAATTAACAAAATTCATACATGTATAAATAAGACAATATGTTTATACAAACCAACTTTCAGTGGAAGATCCATTTTTTTAGGAGATATGAAAATCTGAATAATATGTGCATATAAATTAATGCTATATTTATGAAAATATAACAATGTTACCTATATAAGTATTAAACTTTTTGTTCCATCTGGTACATATTAATTTTTGAAGAATATAGAAAAAAGAATCATCGAGTTTGGACTTAATTTGCAGAATCTATACATGTTTGATTACTTACATTGGAATCTAAATAAAAAATTAAGCAAAAGAAGAAGAAACTGAAGAGCAGAATTATGAAGAGGCAATTATCGTAGATGGTTTTTAATATAGAACCGTATGTGAAAAAAGTTTACTAAGTTTAGGATTACTTAATATTCTTGATCAAAATAAGGGGTCATGTAAAAGCCCAAATTCTATGTTCTTGTAATATGATTTAATATTACATGTGCCCATTAAATTTCACTTAGAAAACCTTTGAAATTGGTGAGAACATGAAAATAAATAAATAGGTTATTTGTCATTTTTGTACCTTGCATAATACAATGATTTTGTGAGTGCATTTTTATGGGACTTTTTAATCATCATACCAACCTCTATGATCTTTTTCAGATTTTTACAAAATCGTTTGAATAAATATGTGTTCAAAATTTGAAGAATGCCTCATATGTATATGAGCATCTCATTAAAATGATGGATAATTTGAATCTTGACATGTTGAATTGCTTTAAAAAAATTAAAAAATTCATACATGTATAAATCAGACAATATGATTTTACAAACCAACTATCAGTGGAAGATCCATTTTTTAGGAGATATGAAAATCAGAATAATATGTGCATAAAAATTAATGCTATATTTACCAAAAAATTACAATGTTACCTATATAAGTTTTAAACTTTTTTTCCATCTGTAACATATTAATTTTTGAATAATATAGAAAAAAGAATCATTGAGTTTGGACTTAATTTGCAGAATCTATATATGTTTGAGTATTTACATTGGAAGCAAAGAAAGAAGAAACTAAAGAGCAGACCTATGAAGAGGCAATTATCGTAGATGATTTTTAATATAGAACCGCCTGCGAAAAAAGTTTACTAAGTTTAGGATTAATTAATATTCTTGATCAAAAAAGGAGGCTTGTAAAAGCCCAAATTCCAAATTCTTGTAATATGATTTAGTATTACAGGTGCCCATTGAATTTTACCTTGAAAAACCTTTGAAATTGGTCAGAACATGAAAAACAAATAAATAGGTTATTTGTCATTTTTGTATATTGCATAATACAATGATTTTGTGAGTGCATTTTTCTATGGGATTTTTAGCCATCATAACAACCTCTATGATGTTTTTTCAGATTTTTACAAAATTGTTTGAATCAATGTGTGTTCAAAATTTGAAGAATGTCTCATATGTATATGAGCATTTCATGATGGATAATTTGAATTTTGGCATGTTGGATTGCATAAAAAATTAGCAAAATTCGCACATGTATAAATAGGACAATATTTTATACAAACCAACTTTCAGTGGAAGATACATTTTTTAGGAGATATAAAAATCTAAATAATATGTGCATATAAATTAAATCTATATTTACCAAAACATAACAATGTTACCTATATAAGTTTTAAATTTTTTGTTCCACCTAGTATATATTAATTTTTGAAGAATATAGAAAATAGAATTATTGAGTTTGGACTTAATTTACAGAATCTATACATGTTTGAGTATTTACATTGGAATCTAAATAAAAAATGAAGCAAAGGAACAAGAAACGAAAGAGCAGACTTATGAAGAGGCAATTATCGCAGACGGTTTTTAATGGACCACCTTAAAACCCCCTGTGATAATGGATGACTATATAAAGCACCACTCAGGCACCACAAAAACCTAACCCGGTCAATTTCACATCAACGCAGTCAGGGTGCCAAAAAATACATTTGTCCCTCGCCGCCGCCATCTTGGCCGTCGCCACCGCCGCCGTCCTCTCCCTTGCTGCCGAGACCACGTCGCTGTCCTCGTCCTCGCCTCCAAGCGCGCGCACGTCGTCGTCCTCGCCTCCAAGTGCCATCACTGTAAGCTAGCTTTATGAACCGTGTGTTCAACTTTCATCCTTCACTTGCATTCAATAAATGGTTACATCATATTTTTATTTTTAAAGTTTGACATAGAAGATGGACCGCTGAGCGTAGATGTACAACATGCCAAGACCAGATCCTATGTACATTCAAAATTTTGCAAACGTTATTGAAGCGTCCAAGAGACATGCGAAGATGCAAAAGATAGATGCCATATTATGTCCATGTATCGATATGGACATAAGATTGCTTGGATGGATAATATAGTAATCCAATATCACTTGGTGAAAAGGGGTTTAAAAAAAAAGCTACACAATATGGATAGAGCATGGTGAGTTAGATACACATGAGGTGGATAAAGATGATGAGAGAGGTTCTGATGACGATAATGCTCATATCGATTATTGTAGTGACAATTAAGATGATGATGATGATGATGATGATGAGTTTGATTGTGAGGAGATGTTGCGTCACATCAAACCACATCTACTGATTTCTACGGGAGCAAGTAAAGCTTTAAGTGAAATGGAGATATTGCAGATTGCGGCAACAGAGCTCTTATATGATGAATCAAAGGGTTGCAATAAAGAGTTTGCTACATTGCGTGCAGTCCTAGAACTACTAAAGTTGAAAGCCACACACGGATGGTGCGATTGTAGTTTCTTTGATCTTTTGAATCTTTTGGCAGAAATTCTTCGAAATCCCAATAAACTGCAAAGAAGCACTTATAAAGCGAAGAAACTTCTTTGCTCGATGTCACTAGGTGTGACAAAAATACACGCTTGTGTGAACCATTGTATTCTGTATCACAAAGAGCATGAGCTCGCAACTAGATGCCCCATCTGTGGTGTCAGTAGATACAAGAGGACTACAATCACCAGTATGTTACCAACATGAATAAGACCGTGAAAAATAAGAAGAATATTATTGACCTTGAAGGTGACAATGACGATACTTCTAAAGATGCAGGCGGGAAGAATAAGAGAAAAATTCTTGCCTTGGTGATGTGGTACCTTCTAGTAATTGATCGCTTGAAGCGTTTGTTCTCAAACCCTAGGGAGGCTGAACTTATGCGTTGCATTCCGAGCAGCACAGGAAGAATGAAAAACATATTTGACACCCTGAACCCTAAACCCTAAACTTTTGAACGAGAGCTGATCTGAGGGCAAGCAAATACATTCTGGAAATCTATTGAAGTTAAATTTAACTTCGGTATTGAACTCCAGAAATGAGATTTCCCTTAGTGTGATCTAATTCTGGGTAGAATGGAAACTGGTCAGCACTGTAAAATTTTGAGCAGTGTATCAGAAATCCACTTGTTTATAAGTTTGATTCATGTTTCCAAATTCTATGAGTTCAATAACATGTTTTTATGTTATAACTTGTTATTTTACTGTTGAAATTAATATTTGAAACTTTCAAATATTTTTCACAGATGGAAGACGATATGCAGTTGGGGAACGGGTGGATAGTTTCCCACTGTTCTCAGCATCGCGGTTACCTGGATATGTTAAGGCTAATTCTTCAAGATTTCGGGTATACTGAGGCTCTGCGCTTTCTTTCAAGAGAAGAAGGCGAGGAGGAGAACACGATGTGTGTGATACATGTCGATGTTCCGCAAGGTCCAACTCCACCAGGGTGGGTACCGTTCACCACCACGGTGAAAGGCGGGTACCCGGAGGATGTGTGGCAGTTGGCAGCCCGTGATGCCATGTCTCGCTTTTGCTAGCTTCATGTGCGAGCTATGTATGGCACTCCATATGCGCTTGTTCCAGTGGAGGTACAAGCTAATCGCGTATGGTGGAGGCGATACTTTGAGGCTAGCTATATGTGCGGCCGAAGGTAGAACCCAGCAGAGGCGAACCTCAGCCTCTATTCTATGGCAGGAAGAAGCGTGATGGACAGCCAAGTTTTAAATGTGGCTCGTATTACTTTGGAGCTCAAGAAGAGCACAGTCACATAGCGATCATTACGAGGGTGACCATGATGCACTTCGTGATGTGCTCCCGCCGACGATGCAAAGACTGAATAAGCTAGAGAATCAGTTGCATCGCTCAAGGATGGCTGGGAAGAAAAATCGTCCGGATATGAAGGCAATGCAGCAGAAAATCCAAGCTTTGAACCAGCAGAATCAAGTTCTCACCCAAGAGCGAGACGAAGCGATTGAGGTGGGACAAAACTGGGAAATGGATTATAATCAGGCCATGGAGAAAGTTGATGCTCTGCAAGACCTAGTGCCTCTGGTAGTGGCCATGCCATTTGCAGGTGCGTACATGTAGTTCTTGGTATTCTGGCAGCACCAGAACCTAAGCCCATGGAGGAGGTACTAAACCCGGAGCCAGCAGCAGAGCCGGAAGAGTCAGAGGAGGAGGAAGACCCGCAGGAGGTTGAATTTTTCTCCGACTAGTGGACTTCCGTTTCTGGATAGGGCAGCAAGGGTAATAGGACATATTAACTTTTGTAACAGCGGCGTGTCGTGATATAAAAACAGTAGCGTGTGAGTATGTAGTAATGACATGAGCATGACTTCTCAGATGGTCAAAAATTAACAGAGACGGACTTATGTAGACCAAGTCCGTTGTTTTGGATGTTGCTGTAATCTTGGACCCCAAGGATAATATATCTTTTATAAAGTTGTTGCTTTATCAATATATGTCAATGTTGTGCAAACTTCTCTGTTATCACTATAATACCTTACTGTTTTCATGGAAATTTTTCAAGTATGACATGTGCTGATTTTAAACGCTATGGATTGCAGAATGACTCGCACCCGCTCAAACACGGAGATTGGTGGGTCCAGTCAGGGGGGAGATGCCTCCCAGCAACTCGAGACACCCTCGGGACAACAGCAACCACCACCACCGCTGTCAATTATACATGCTGATGTGGTTGCTGCCATTGCGGGCTCGCACCAGCTGCACACCGAGCTGCTCTGAACACTCATCAAAAATATGTCTCGCCCAGAGGGACGTTAATAAAGGGGAGAACGTCAGCCCCAGAAAAGTTCATACTCGGACTTTCTGGCAATGCACCCCCGGTATTTTCTCGAGCCAAAGAACCCATCGATGCGGACAAGGCTCCGCATGATGGAGATGAAATTTGGGCTTCTCAGATGTAGTGAGCACCAGAAGACCTTATTTGCGACACAGCAGCTCCTGGGGTCAGCCAGCGCATTGTGGGCAAATTTCAGTGCCTCACAACCTGCTGAGCGTGCTTATCGTTGACCGAGTTCCGGACGGCATTCCGTGCCTATCACATTCCAACCGGGCTAATGAAGAGAAAGATACAAGAGTTTCTGCACCTGAAACAAGGGGGAGGAACACACACGAGTACTTCCGTGCATTCAACGACCTCACTTTGTACGCGTCGCATTATGCCGACACGGACGAGAAAAAGAGGGAATATTTCTTTCGGGGGCTGAACCCACAGCTGAAGGACAAGCTCGTCATGTTCAATCGTGGCAGCCTAAATGACATGATTGATGCTGCGATTGTTCAGGAGGACGCGGCAAGGGAATTAGCAACAGCAGAAAAGAAGCGAAGCATGCCACAGGGCAGCGGAGAGGGAGGTGGCCCTCCACAGAAATATCGGATGGTGTACTGTACATCGTCCAGACAGCGATGGCAACCACCATCATGACCGATGCAGTTCCGCAATCGGCCGTACCTGCAGCCGGCATTTAGGCCAGCACTGCCAGCACCATCGCAGCAGCCACAGCAACAGCAGCAAAGGGTGATGCCGCATGCGTTCCTGCAACAGCAACACATGCCTGGGTTCGGTCCACAAGGAGGCAGCGTACAGCCACCGTGTGTGTGTTATATGTGCGGTCGCCAGGGGCATTTCGTGAAGGGTTGCTCGGAGAAGCAGCAAGGAAACAGAGCGGCACCATTCCAGGGGGGAAACCAGCCCCAAAACAACACCAGACGTGCCAACCTCAAACCCGGCAAAGTACACCACCTCACCATTGAGGACATGCCGGAGGGCGAACCCGTCCATGCAGGTATGTTAATTCTTCACCACCACCCCGTCATTATCTTATTTGATTCTGTTGCCAACCACAACTTCATTAGACATTCCTATGTTGTCAAACATAATCTGCAAATAATACCCACAGAAAATCCTTTCTTGATCTGTTCCCCGGGTGAAAGAATTTCAGCAAGTATAATGGTTACTAAAGCACCATTATTCTTAGAGGGGAATATATATCCTGCATCTCTCATTGTCTTAGAGGGACAACAAGTAGACGTTATATTAGGAATGTCGTGGTTAACTCGCCATGGTGCTGTTTTAGACGTCATCTCTCGCATCGTGCACTTAAACTCGTCGGTGCACGATTCTTATTCCCTATTTCTGGACAGTCCAGAAATAAAAATTCCAGCAGTTTACCACTCCACAACCAGCTGTGTGGAAGAAATTCCAGTGGTCCCAGAGTTCCCAGATGTATTCCCGGATGATGTACCGGGTATGCCGCCCGACCGGGAGGTGGAGTTCAAGATAGAACTCGCACCGGGAACCATGCCGATATCCCGAAGGCCGTACAAGATGGCACCAAAGGAATTAACCGAATTGAAAGAACAGTTGAAGGATCTGCTAGACAAAGGTTTCATCAGACCGAGCTCCTAACCATGGGGATGTTCGGTGCTGTTTGTAAAAAGAAGGATGAGCGTTGCGGCTTTGTGTGGACTACCGTCCACGAAACACCGTCACAATCAAGAATAAGTACCCACTGCCCCGTATCGATATGTTATTTGATCTGCTGGTGGGAGCAAGAATATTTTCCAAGATGGATTTTAGGTCAGGGTACCGTCAAATAAAAATAAAAACATTGGACATACCGAAGACGGCTTTCTCGACGAGGTACAGACTATATGAGTACGTTGTCATGTCCTTCGGTCTCACCAACACTCCGGCCCACTTCATGTATTTGATGAACTCAGTGTTCATGCCGGAGCTGGACAAATTTGTCATGGTCTTCATTGATGACATATTGGTTTACTCCAAGTCAGAAGAAGAGCATGCAAATCACTTGCGTATAGTATTGCAACGTCTGCGAGGTCATAAGCTATACACGAAATTCAGCAAATGTGAGTTCTGGATCTCTCAAGCACCATTTCTTGGGCATATAATCTCAGCGGAGGGAGTCTCTGTAGATCCGAGTAAAGTTGTACAAGTGCTGAATTGGGAGTTCCCGAAGTCTGTCCATGACTTTCGGAGTTTCCTCGGATCACAGGATATTACCGGAGGTTCATCCCGAACTTCTCAAGAATTGCAAGGCCGATGAAAGAACTGCTGAAAAAGACATCAAAATATATCTGTTGTCCAGCATGTGAAGCGGAGTTTAAATCTTTAGTGAAGCACCTCACATCAGCACCAGCTTTCGCACAGCCGGATACCATGAAACCATTCGATGTTTACTGCGATGCATCCGGCATCGGACTCGGATGTGTGCTGATGCAAGAAAGGAGGGTGGTCGCGTATGGATCACGGCAGCTCTGGAATCATGAGGAGACTTATCCTTCTCATGACTTAGAGCTCGCTGCTTTGGTACTTGCTCTAAAGATGTAAAGGCATTATTTGCTCGGAGAACTCCTACATCTTTACACCGACCACAAGAGTCTGAAATACATATTCACTCAGAAGAAGTTGAAAATGAATCAGCGGACATGGTTAGAACTGATAAAATACTACGAGATTGAAATCCATTATTATCCCAGAAAAGCAAACGTGGTGGCCGACACACTGAGTCACAAGTCACACGTTAATAATCTGACCATCACACCGGTGAAAGAGGGCAAACCAAATCTGTATTTGGTTCCTTATGGACCTCTATACAACTTAGCTCTCATTCCCACCATCCGTGAAGAAATAGCAGCAGCCCAGACACAAGAAAAGGGTATGTCCCATTTGCGGAGACGAGTGGATAGCGGAGAGTAAAGTGTTTTCGGAAAGACGGAGACAGTGTTCTGTGGTTCAAAAACAGAATCGTTGTACCCCGTAATCCGGAACTATGGATAGAAATTTTTGATGAGGCTTACTTTTCAAAATTTTCTATTCACCCTGGCAGCAACAAGATGTAAGCTGAAAGGAAAATTTTGATGGACACGGATGAAGCAAGAGATTGCTAAATACATTTCCGAGTGTGACACATGCCGGAGGGTAAAGGCAGACCATATAAAGAAACCAGGACTGCTACAACCACTGAGCATACCGGCCTGGAAATGGGAGGACGTGAGCATGGATTTTATTGTCGGCTTGCCCATGACGTTCCAGAAACACGACTCAATTTGGGTGATTGTCGACCGACTCACTAAATCTACTCATTTTATTCTGGTCAATGTCAACTACAACGCCAAGAAGTATGCAGAATCGTTCATCTCGCGGATACTGTGTTTACACGGAGTACCCCACACCATTATCTTGGATCGAGGCATACTGTTTGTGTCTCGTTTTTGGGAGCAATTACATGCAGTGTTGGGTACAAAACTGACCCGGACTTCAGCCTACCATCCGCAGACGGATTGGCAAACCGAGCGGGTAATCAGATTCTTGAAGATATGCTACAAGCTTGCACTATTAATCACGGTAAAAACTGCGATGAACACTTACCGTTAGCCAAGTTCTCATACAATAAGGGTACTAGATCAGCATTAAGATGGTGCCCTATCAGGCGCTGTACGGAAGGAAATGCCGCACACCGCTAAATTGGTGTGAGTCCGGTGAGAGGGCCACCTTCAGGATTGATCTTGTCAACAACACGGAAGAGCACGTTCGGATTATTCAGTCGAACTTGAAATCCGCCAAATCTCGATATAATCACTATGCAGATCGTCGAAGATGCCCTCTGCAGTTCGATATCGGGGATAACATTTATCTACGCGTGTCTCTGATGAAGTGTACGAATAGATTCGGGGTCAGAGGGGAATTGGCACCCCGATTCATCGGTCGGTTGAGAATTGAGTAGAAGTGCGGACCTGTTGCATACCGTCTGGGACTACCAGCATCACTCGCTGGTGTGCACAGCATATTCCACATATCTCAGCTGAGAATGTGCCTCAAATTTTCGACAACAGATCAGCTGGATGATATTGAGGAACTGAAACCGGATCTCACATATCGAGAGGAACCGGTTCAGATCATCTATGAAAAAGTTCGGACCACATGCAGCCGGACACTGTGGTTCTACAAAATAATATGGAGTAATCATTCCGAGGAAGAAGCGACGTGGGAGAGCGAAGATTATCTTCACACCATCTATCCGGATTTTCTAACGTCATATCTCCGATAAATTTCTACCGTCCTCTCTGTTCTCACATTGTAATCTCAGGACGATATTCTTTTAAGGGGGTGGGGGAATGTAAAGGATCCAACTTTTGCTTGCTGAGTTTCCATCAACTCACAACACCATGGTTCAATTTATGGAAATCAAATGAACATAATTGAAGAGCAAGTAACAACCATCAATAAGACATATAAACGAAGAAGCAACACAATCCAAAGTTTGTTATTAATATGAAATCTTTAATAGGATGAGCTCTCTATACAGTTCCAACCACCTTAGGAATGCTCATGCCAAATTTCATACACATCCAAGCATGTTTGAAGTACTTTTGGATAAAATTATTAAAAGGATGTTTTAATTTCAAGTTTCAAATTCAAACAACTTACATCATAGGAATTCAAAATATTTCTTCAGATTCAAACTCAGTACATTTTTCTAAGATACTCCACCAAATTTCATGCAATTTGGAGTTGATCTTGACAGTGGCTATTGTTGCATCCACTCAAACTGAATTTGAATTCAGATTCGAATTCCGTTCAAATTCAGCAAAACAAGTTTCCAATTTGATTCATTCAAATTCCCAAATGCCAATTTCGTGGTTCCAGCAAATTAGAGGGGTATTAGGGTCCCAGAAAATTGGAGCAGTAAAAATATAATTATGAGAATAAGAAGTAGGACTGTGGGGAGACTCACGCAGAAAAAACTCAAAGCCGAACAGATTTTAGCCCTCGGTGCCTCGCACACGCACGCCATGCAGTATATTGCCAGTGCCACCACATGTTTTCGTCATTTTGGCCACCGATCACCGCTGCAATATATCTCTCGTGCGTGACTTGACCAAGGCTGAAGCCCTCTGCTTTTCATCGCTCGAAAAAACGCTGCCATGTTCGCCGCTCGGGTGCACCGCGTCGCGCCTCCGTCACCGACGCCATCCCTACGTTTTCACGCCACAGCTGTAGGCGCAGAAAGGAGAGCGAGGTCCTCATCTACATCCCCGAAGCCAGCAACCATCGCCATTCTGCGCCGTTGCAGTGAACCAGCGGGAATCTTCTTCTTGCCGGGGACCCGCCGCCGAGACGACGATGCCCCGCCAGGATCTCATTGAGTGGTGCCGTGATATGCAACATCCAAAAGCACACGGGTGAAGAAACACATCACATTAGTTACACGGGTGGATAATCTTACCCTTACAATTCGCATGTGATAAACATTCTTCACAGGCAGACAGTCGTAGTTAAAGAAATGCCTGCGATAATTGAGTTATCACAGGTGGAAACTCTTTACGTTACAAACCTCCTGTGATAAAGATTCTTCACAGGCGACGAGTCGTAGGTATAGAACCGCCTACGAAAATTGTAGCATGGACTATTCCATAAAAGTTCTAGGAACAAAATATGTCTCACATGGTAGCATGCATTATAGGGCCCCAAAATATCAAGTTGTGCAAATGCACCGTCTCCTGCACAACTTGCCTTCTCTCCAAAAGCTCTAGTATCCATCAGTCGGTTTCATGGATCGGCTCCGAGCCACTGCTCCTACCAGCATCTGTTTCTGGCTGGATGATGTACGTGGAGCTTGATGGAGGAAGTGACATACCCCTGGCTTGAGCCTCTGGAGCCCCTCCAACCGGCAGCTCGGTGATGATAGGTCTCGGAAGTGGTGATCTCGTGCCAGAGATTGTCACGCAGGCTAGGGGCCCTTGTGCGTGTTGTTTAAAATGTTTTCGCAGGCGGTTTTACTTGAAGGAAAAATAGTGGAAAATTATATACGCACACGAAGAGAGGAAAATAGAGCTCACACGTACACATAGAGATGAAGCATCACTCAGCTGGCCATGGCTCAAGCGCAGTGTATTTCACTGTTGAAGTCTACGGCCAACTCAAAGCCAATATTTTACTGTATGAATTTTGTTAATTTTTTAAAAGAGAATATTTGTCAAATAAAATATTAAATCTTCATTACAATATTGCAAATATATAAAATATATGTCATACATTTTTCCAGCATTGACAACTTCTCGCATATAGGTTTCAAATCCTTTTTAATACTTCTTTCTACGCGCTTGATGTTGTCTCGACGATGTACGTTTTCAAATAGTCTAACTCTTCCCAGGCTATCACCTTTTGTGATACTACATTGAAAAAGTAACACAAACGTGTTATGACAACTTTTACATGCTCAGGTTTGATGACCCTTATTGCAATGGCAAGAAACACTGTCATCATCATGTGACAGTCGTGAGAATTATAGCCGAATGAAGATAAGTCTCATCGATACTAGTTTGTGGATATTGGATGAGGAACTCGTGGGCACTCTGATCCCACGCAAGCATTTGCAAATAGCCTTTTTCTGTTGTAGTGTCAAGTTGTACCTGGTTGGGGGAAGGTAATGCTTCCCATTGTCCTTTTCTACCGGGTGAAGCTCTGGTCTCATATCAAGATTTACTAGGTCCATACGTGATTTTAATCCGTGCTTTGTTTTCCCCGGCATGTCCAGCAAGGTTCCAATGATGCTGTCAAATACATTCTTTGTAACGTGCATCAAAACAATACTATGGCAAATTTCCAGGTTCTTCTAGTACGGAAGATACTTGAAAAAATCGATTGTTCCTTAAAAGCCGTGTCAGTTGTATCACCCGGAGATGTAGTTTTCTTTCTCTTTGTTACTTTACATTTTTTGTGCTTACCGAAAGCAACCTGAATGTTCTTGACCATTTCAAACACGAGTTTTTTACTGTAAGGTTTTGGTGCAGTATCTTTTTCGATTGTGTTATCAAATTGTTGTTTCATCTTCCTGTACTTGTGCGTATCTGTCAAGAACCGCCGGTGTCTCATGTACACCGTCTTTCTCGATGAAGTGAGGTACAAAAATCCAGTTCCATCCACACACCTTACACAATCTTTCTTCCCTTTCGTTTGTCCCGATAATGTAAACAACCCGGGATAATCATGCACGGTAACGCATATCATTGCTCTTAGCATGAAATACTCCCGCTAGTACTCATCCCATGTACGTACCCCTTCATTCCATAGTTTCGCCATATCTTCTATTAGAGGTTCCAAGAACGTATCAATTTCGATGCCAGGTTGTTTCGGACCTTGTATAAGATGTTATAAAGGCTTAAACTTGCTTAATTTTGAAATTCATATCAAGACAATAAGTTTTTATCAAACTTTTAGTTCTCTGGATCAAAATTTTCAACATATTATAGTGAGGTTGACAATTTGGTGGGGTTGTGATGTCGAAGCATCACAAGATCAATGCCGGTACTACGTTGCCTCACAAAATAAAACCCTATACACAACCAAGCCGGCTTCGTTATTATAGTGTCACTACTTGACTCTCACACACGGGTTCTACACGAGATACGCATCACGGTTAGTGTACCTGTAGAAAAACACCCGATCGTCAGATCTCGACTCGATCAGCAGTTTTAACATGCCCGTATGTTGTCAGTCACACGGACGTTTCAAATCCAAACACACCTTGGGATACGCGTTCACGTTACTAACCACGTGACGGGATCTCTGCCTACTTGTCCAAAGCACGCCGGCGACTGGCATTGCTCACATACCCCAAACGACATAAAGAGTCATAGAGAACACATGAGCTTGTCAGTTTACCTGCCACCCGTGAGGCTCCACCCTTCAGCATGTGCGCACTGGTGAACAGCTCAGGCATGCATCCCCCAAGACACATAACATATCGAGATGCATGTTTTTCTGACATAAACAAATATGTTAGCTTGCCACTTGTCTATACTAATAATAATCCTTATGTGGGCTGTTAACCGTTCGTCACCACAAATCAAAGAATTTTTGAATGTTGAGCCTTCTTCAGCATGCTAAACCTAACGGAGCTCTGATGCCACGATGTGAGGACCGGGGTCCCAAAATCCCAGGCGGGGAGTTATTTTTGTGCAACACCTAATAACACACTTTAAAGGAAAACAGATTTAACACAGCAAAAGCTTCTTCATTATTACATAACAGCTTTCTGCAAATTAATTTACAATAATATACGTTAGCATTTAATAGTCTACACTCTCGAGCGTAGGTTAGGTAAAAGTTTCATGTTCAGCCCTTGAACATGATCCACTAGCAGCACACAATACAATTCTTTACGGTGGCGTGCACAACTCCCACTCGACTGTAGAGCCCCCTAGCGGACCCATCTCATCATCGGGACCCTCTTCAACTATGTACAAACCTGCAGCAAAAACTCAATAAACAAGCAGTGAGCACGATGGCTCAGCAAGTTTTAACCGACGCCGCTAATTCATGCAACTCTATATGCTGGAATTTCCCAACAATGGGATGGCAGATTTGCAGAAAAAACTCGCCTAAGTACTGGAACCTTAACTTCAGATTTTAGCAGCAATTTCAGTGTACCGAAAATAAATCTATTTAGCTCTCACTACAGAAAAAAGACAAATTTATGACGGCCGAAATTATTAATGATGGTACTGTCATTAATAAAAATATTCATGACGGTGTACACTGGCCTAGACTTGTGTTGACTTAGACCGTCGTGAACAATGTCCTTATTCACAACGGTGAGCCCTGACCACCGTAAATACTTATATTATTCATGACGGGGCCATCAACCGTTGTAAATATCACCTTATTTACGACGGCCGCGGTCCGGTCGACGTAAATAAGAAGTATATACCCGCTCATGTTGGGGTCAGCGTGGGCATTCACGCCCGCGCCGACCCTGAGCAGTTGCGCCGCCACCGCTGCCGCCCAACCACGCCGCCGCCGCCCAAGCGCGCCGCCACCGCCCCGTCCTCCCCCGTCCCGCGCGCCGCTGCGCTGGCCTCCCCCGGCCCGTGCCGAGCACCCCCAGTGCCCCGCGCCACCTTGGGCCCTCCGCGACCGCATCTGTGCCGTCCCTGACTTCCCCGCGTCGCTGTCGTCTTGATCCGCGCCGCCACCGGCTTCCCCACGCCCCTGGGAGGATGAAGGCTCGAGGACGGCTTCCCGTGTTCTGGAGGTAGTGGATGTGGTAGTGCGTAGTGTGGTGTGTGTGTCTAATGTTCATGAATTACTGTTATGTTTATAATGTTTTGACTGCCTATGTGAGCTGGCCATCGAGCCAGGGCTGGCATCGAAGCCAGGGCAGAAATTTCTCATTTAAAAAAATTACTAACCTTATTTATGACGGTTTTCTGGGCAGGGCCGTCGTAAATAAGCCAGAATTATTTACGATGGCCTGCCCCGTCGCCAATAGTATCATGCTTATCCAAGATGGGGCCATCGTGAATAAAGTAGAGTATTCACGATGGCCCCGTCGCGAATAAATGCCCGCGCCACGTGGCAGTCAGGGAGCTTATTCACGACGGAATTATTTAGCCGTCGTGAATAAGCTTATTTACGACGGGTGCCGTCGTTAACAGCCTTATTTATGACTAATTATCAAGGATGGATAAAAACCGTCATGAATAAGCCTTCCCATATCGTGAATAACTTATTCACAATGGTTTAGCCTTTATTAACGAAGGTTTCCAGCCATCGTTAATTGTTTATGCTGCTGTAGTGTCTGTTCTACAGCAAATACTTAACAACACATGTAATTAAACAAACAGCAAGTTTATACCGTGAAAACAGTAATCTTTACGTATGTCACGATACAGTGAACAAGCGGTACTCCATGACTGCAAGGTATGGTGATTTAAATAGATTTAAACCCTGCAGCGTTAACCCAAGAAACACGTCACGTACGCCCGCACTCGATGCTGCGACGACACTCATCATGGGCGTCATATGTGACAACCTTTCACCTGTTAGCCAAATGTTGAGCCGGTCCTACCGTTACGAGCAGGAGTGTGACACCCGGTTCCGTAAAACAGAACCAAGTTAATGCATATGTGTGCCCAGGATGTTCATCACACATACACATGTAATCCACAAACTGAATTCAGAATATAACCACGAATAAATAGTGTTTAAGTACTTTATTACATCGACTAATTGTCTCACTCATGATTGTCTATCTTATTCTTGCAGCGGAAGTCTCTAAACGATAGCAGAAATAACTAAACAGCACCGGCTCCATCTTCAACTCCACAGGCATGTTGATGGTAGTTCACACGCCTAGTACTCCACATGATCCTCGAAGTACTCTTCTCCTGTAGCTGATGTTTATGTGATAGTGCAAGTGTGAGTACATGTCGTACTCAGCAAGTGCGGGAAAAGTATGACATGTAGCTTACAACAAGGTAGGAATAAAAAGGCTCATTGCATCAAGCAAATTTTATTTCATAAACATGGTAAAAGAAGCAACTATTTCTAGGTAAATTTAATCCCAACATATATCCAAGTAAAACAGCAACATTCCTCCATCATAATCCACCAATTATCAAGTCTCAACCAACCATTAATCTTTCTCAAGTTCATCTCATGCTCATAGTTACTCATAACCATCTCATATTCATATAACCAAAACCAAACTCATTTTCATGACTCAAAACAGTCCCAAAACCAATCCCAATGACCATACTATAACCATACTGAACATCCATCCCAAGCTTTCCCTCTAATCATGTGAGTTGGCCAGGTGCTTGTGACCGTAAGCACGGCTATCATGATAGTTTTACACTCTGCAGAGGTGGCACCACTTTACCCACAAGTTTGTGATTTCTTCACCCGTCGGCGACTGCAGAACCTCCATTATACCAGTACACAACCGTCGGTCAATGGCCAAGAGATCACAAAATAGCCTTTATAAAGGGGCTACTAGATGTATGTACTCACTAAGGTTTCACCAGCAGGCTCAAATCACCATTCTCCCACCTACGGGCCGCCTCTTGTGCCATGCAGTTCCTAGGGAAGTCCTCTCTCGACTCCCATTCCCCGCGTCTTCCACGGTCCATAACAAACTAGCAACACACCTAATTAGTCAGCTAAGCCGCACCCATATTTGGCCTTGTGGTGGCACTGTTTTCCTGGCATGAGCTGGCATGAACCGGTCCTTAGATCTACGGCAAGTAAACCACCATCTCATTCAGCAACATCCACGAACCAAGATTGCCTAGATACCCCCCATTCCATGCTCATTATCATCATCAAGTTCTTATTATCATTATTCATATGAATGCAGTAGCTAGACATGTTTTATTTCAGCTTCCCGTATTCCGTAAGTTAAGCGAAGCAAAAAGGAAAAACGACCATACCCGACTCATCAACTTTCCCGGCGACAAGGATGGTTAACAAAACTAGTAAACTCTTATAAAAGGGTGTCCCATCAAGTTGACTCAAGCATACACGTTTTCACAAACAAAACAGTTTCAAAAACATGGGATCAATATGGTCAAGGGGCACTTGCCTTGCTCCCGTGGCTCTTGTTGCTCAAGTGTCTCGAAGTCTTGGCGTGGTAGTTCTTCGTAGATGGCTTCCTGAGCTTGTCCTTCTACTCACGACCACGCACATACAAAATTTACATCAATCAAACATCATGCACAAACTTTACTCAAGATGCAATGTTGTAGATGAATGCAAATCCTATGGTGCTGTTTTAATAGACCAGTTTGTACGTGTTCTTGCATGTTTTAATGGGATTTCATGGCGTTTATGATGAACAAGGGTGTAGGGGTCAAGCGTGTACGTGGTGATGATCTTTACTCAAGATCCAGATCAATTCCACCGTCAAAAACCGATCAAAACATGATCTGTCCACAAGAAAAAGTTTCGGTTCAAAGGAAGCGAAGAGACGGATGCGTAGAAACAGTGACGACGTCGTAAAATGGGTAACGAAGACCTACCTCACTTCCCTTTGATGACAGGCCTTCCTCCTAGCAATGGCAGCAGCAGGGGCTCACCGGCGACTGAACTCCTGCGAGGGGGTCTAACTCAGCGAGTTGGGGCTAGGGCCTCTAAGTCACCGACTTGGGAGGGGGAAAAAGGGAAAGGTGTTGCGGCCAGGGGGTTTTGGGTTCTATTTATAAGGGGAAAAAGAGGAGTCCTACTCAAATTGGAGCTCAAATAAGAGTCCAACTCAACTTTGGATTTCAACAAACTTATCTCCAATTGATTTGGTGCGGCAGCAATATGGGGGACTTTAGAAATTTATGGGGAGATTGTGTCGGTATCCTCAGTACCGGGTATCCTAATGCACAGGAGAAAAATCCCTAAGAGCCTCGCCTGCTCCGCAGGAGCGAGCTCCGAGGGCGCCACGTGTTCAGCAGGGCCGGACCTCCCCTCTCCTCAGAGGCGAGCTCCGAGGCCGCCACGTGTCCAGCGGGGACGGACCTCCCCTCTCCTCAGAGGCGAGCTCCGAGGCCGCCACGTATCCAGGGGGCCGGGCCTCCCTTCTCCTCAGAGGCAAGCCACGCATCAAGCGGGGCCGGACCTCCCTTCTCCTCAGAGGCAAGCTCCGAGGGCGACACGTGTCTAGCGCGGCCGAGCCTCCTTCTCCTCAGAGGCAAGCTCCGAGGAAGACATGTGTCCAGCGGGGCCGAGCCTCCCTTCTCCTCAGAGGCGAGCTCCGAGGATGACATGTGTCCAGTGGGGGCCGAGCCTACCTTCTCCTCAGAGGTGAGCTCCGAGGACGACTCGTGTCCAGCGGGGCTGGACCTCACCCTTTTCCGCAGGAGTGAGCTCCGAAGGCGCCACGTGTCCTTCGGCCGGACCTCACCCTTTCCGCAGGGATGAGCTCCGAAGGCGCCACGTGTCCTTCAGCGGGACCTCACCCCTTCCGCAGGGGATGAGCTCCGAAGGCACCATGTGTCCTTCGGCGGGACCTCACCCCTTCCGCAGAGGATGAGCTCCGAAGGCGCCACGTGTCCTTCGGCCGGACCTCACCCTTCACGCAGGGATGAGCTCCGGAGGCGCCACGCGCCCAGCGGGTCGGGGGACGTGTTGACAGCGCACTTCGACAAATTGGAATTGGCTCATTTCAGCTATCTTTTTCCCATTCCCCATCATTTGTATGATTCTTTCTCCATTTATACTATTCTTTCCTCCATCTCTACTTCTTTTATGATGTTTCTCTATATGAAAAAAAAATGTATGCAATGCATGGAGATGAATTTGAGGGTGTTAGAAGGAGGTTCCTTCATGAAGCAACTACGTGTCCGCTAGCGTATTTACACCTTGCTGCCCTCAACCAACTCCTATAAGATGGTAGGCAATGCCCTAACACCAGCTACCCAAGTTACATCGGTTTACCGGTTCCCATAATCCCAGTATGTCTTCGGTACAGTTCAAACTTGATCAACAGGGCCGCACATGACTCGGTCCTCAATCAACACACGCAGAGCTAAGGCTCACAGGCCCCCAAAGTCCAGCTGCTCCAACTCTCTGCTTGGTCTCAAGATTATATAGATTCTGATGTTTTGTCCATAAACCCGAGTGGTGCCACCCTTAAAGCCTTAACCATCGCGAGTAGTTCCAGCTACTCGACTTGTACTGAAACCTGCAGTTTAGAGCATGGCGGTGGCTACTCGAGAATTCTAACATAGACACAAAGCCTCTTGGGATTCATAGGCTATGCAACTGGAGTTTGCATCTAAAGACCTAATGCACAATTCCTAGACAATCTATATCCAAAGTGAAGATAAAAACATTATAAAAGCGTTGTTAATGCAAACCGGGGCTTGCCTTGCTTCGAGTTGATGAAAAAGTCAGTTTCCAGAGGGATGGTCTCGAGGATCTCCGGAGCTTCTTTGACTTCGGCGACTACACGCAATTAAATCGAGAATGCATATGTCAATATAAATGCAACTGGATTTATTGAAGATGTGAAGGCTGTAACATAGGATATACAACAGTATTGAATTTGAAATTTTTACAGTGAATTGGTTAAGCCAGAAACAGTGGATTGACCAAATTTCATTTGCATAAAAGATAAATTAATTTGTGTGGAATTGAATGTATGAAATGTCCTTTTAGAATCCTAACTATTTCTATGGATTTTCATGACGCTAATTTAGACTTTCTAAATACTAGGATATATCCTGAGTCTAATGGAAGTGGTTTCATGATTTTCTGCGCATTCTAGAGAGAAATATGGATTTTTTAAGATTGGGGCAAAAGCTGGAATCGTTTCTGTACATTTTTTTCAATTTCCTAAGTGCAGTTCGCTTAATCCCGCAATTCAGTGGACTTAAAAAACTCGGATTGATCTGAAATTCTGCATGTGAGTCAATGATATTAAAAGGAAGTTCCTGACCAAATTTTTGAATTTTCAATAAAGTAGATCTCCATTATTTAATTACAATATTTCAAATTTTAAGGATTAAATTTTGGTAAAATATGGACTTTCAAAGAATGTAAATGGTACTGGTGGATAGTACTCGGAGATATGAACCCAACAAAATTTATTTGACTAAATTTGGATGATTATTTTAGAACTCATGAATTTCTAAAGATTGGATCGAATTCTGATCTATTTTCTCAAAGGTATTACCCTCCACGTCAACCCGGGCCCACTTTATTTAAACGCCAGAGGCTGACTGGTGAACCCATTATTCAAACAGCCAGGTGGCGCGGGCTCTCTCCCTCTCACTGACACCGGGTCCCACCCCTTTTCTTCTACTTCTCACCACCCTATTTCCCCATGGCGGTGCGCTCCGGCGAGCCTCCCCGCTCGCAGTTCCACCGCTCTAGACTTAACGAGACTCGCTGCTAGGTCATAATCCCTCACGGGAAATACGTTGGTGAGGTCGGCGGTGGCCGGGGATGACTGGAAAATGGTGCGCGATGGTGACAAGCGGTGTACGGACTCCGGCAACCATGCTAGGGCTCGGGAAAGATCCAAATGACCTACAGTTGCCTCCTACAGCACCAGGGAAACTCAGAAAACATGAATTTGGATCAAGACCGGAGTGAAAACGGTTGCAACATGGACCTCAATGGTGACCAGAGGCAATTTGGGTGGCAGTCACGAAAAATGGATCATACCGAGGCTAGGCTCGGTGGTTTTGATCGCTGTTTGTTCGAGGAGGGTCGTAGTAACCTAGAGAAGCTAGCCTTAGACCTGAATGAACCCTAACTATGTATGGATGACAAATTTCACACTTTCTTCCTGTTGGTTCAAAGAACCCACCGTGGCTAAACTTCAAATTTCGGCTGGCACCCTCTATGGTATAGCCCTAAACTCGGAGGACAGCAAGAAGTGTTGAAGGCTAACCTAGGAGACCTTTTGGATGATCGGAAATGAGATGGAGGCGTCCAGTCGACGAGGTGACGTTGTGGCAGAAAAACTGAGCGCCGGGAAGAAGATTCCTGCCGGTTCACTGCAACGGCGTGGAGGGGCGATGGTTCCTGGATTCGGGGATGTAGAGGAGGACCTTGCGCTCCTTTCTACGGCTACAGCTCGGCGTGAAAACATCGGGAAGGCGTAGGTGAAGGAGGAGCGATGCGGTGCACCCGAGCGGCGAACACGGCAGCGTGCTTTTCGAGCGATGAAAAGCAGAGGGCTTCGGCCTCGGTCGAGCCACGCACGCGAGATATATTGCAGAGGTGATCGGTGGCCGATATGATGAGAATAGGTGGTGGCACCAGTGATCTATCACGTGGCGCGCGCGTGCGAGGCACCGAGGGCTCAAAGCCGTTCGGCTTTGAGTTTGTTCTGTGTGAGTCTGGCTGACAAGGGGGCCCCACAGTCCTAGTTGTTATCCTCACAATTCTATTTTTACTGCTCCAATTTGCTGGGACCCTAATGCCCCTCTAATTTGCTGGAACCACGAAATTGGCATTTGAGAATTCAAATGAATCAAATTGGAAACTTGTTTTGCTGAATTTTAATGGAATTTGAATCTGAATTCAAATTCAGTTTGAGTGGATGCAAAAATAGCTACTGTCAAGATCAATCCAAATTGGATGAAATTTGGTGTAGTAGCTTAGAAAAATGTACTGAGTTTGAATCTGAAGAAATATTTTGAACTCCTATGATGAAATTGGTTTGAATTTGAAACTTGAATTCAAACTGTCCTTTTAATAATTGTATCCAAAAGTACTTCAAACATGCTTGGATGTGTATGAAATTTGGCATGAGCATTCCTAAAGATGGTTAGAACTTGGCATAGATCTCAGCCTATAAAAGATTTCATATTCATCAAAAACTTTGTATTGTGTTGCTTCTTCCTTTATATGTCTTATTGATGGTTGTTACTTGCTCTTCAATTATGTTCATTTGATTTCCATAAATTGAACTGTGGTGTTGTGAGTTGATGAAAACTCAGCAAGCAAAAGTTGGGTCCTTTACAGAATACTCTCGGCGTGGGAGCTCCATCAGATATGCATCCCGGCTATAGAGACGGTTCCGGCGCCGCACGACGACGAAGTCGTCAACTTCGTCGACTTCCACCTTCGCGGGCTGGGGCTCCCAGCGCATAAGTTCCTCCGGGCTACCCTCTTCCACTACGGCCTGGAGCTGCATCACCTGATGCCGAACGGGATCCTTCATGCTGCGTTCTTCTGCACGCTGTGCGAGGCTTTCTTGGGGATTGAGCCCCACTTCAAGCTGTGGAGGCGCTTATTCTGGCTGCGGCTGTCTTCTGAAGACTCTCCGATCCCAGCGTTCGGTGATGCCTGCATCGAGCTCCAGAGAGCTCAGCCGCGGTACTTCGACCTCCCGCTGCCCATGTCCATGAAGAACTGGCGGTAGACTGGATCTACATCCGCAACGAGGGCCCAACGCTCCTGTCATTAACGGGCCAGCCGCCTGTCATCCAGGATCAGTGGCACTGGGTAGTGGCGGAGTTGAACAAGCAGCGGGTCACCGTCATCCAGGTGCAAGTCGAAGCGCTATATGTGGAGGGGCTGACCAGAGAGCTCATCCTGTGGACCTTCCTCCAGCGAAGGATCAGACCCCTTCGAGCGCAGGCCCATGCCATGTGGCAAAATACACCGGGCTTGGCGACCCCTCACGCGATCCGGCGGAGGACATCCCTGACTCCGAGGTCCGGCGGAGGTTTCGCAACCTCATCGGGAAGGACGTGGAGGATGTCGGGCGTCATCTGCACCCACTCTCCTCTAGTCGTCGCTTGACTTGGGTAAGTACCCGACCTCCATGGTCATGGTTCTATTGTAATCCTTTTTAGGCGCTCCAGTCTGACCTGACATCATTGCATTCTGCCCATGGGCTCGGAGGCGTGGTCAGCCTGACAAAGTTGCCCCAGGATAAGGTGGAGAGGGCGGGAAGGGTTGCACATGCCACAGCCCTGAGGAAGAATAAGGATGATCGCAAGGCCCGCCACCTTCACCGTCAGAGGAGGCTAGAGGAGCATCGTAGAGCAGTGCGGGCTGCAAGGGCCAATGGGTGCTTCCCCCTTTCTCGCCCTCCTCTGAGTCGGACTCCTTGATGTTGGCGGAGCGGCAGAATAGGAGGGCCGACGACGCCTCTCCATCTACGAAGAGGGCCTAGACGGGCGGAGGAAGCGGTTTTCCCTTTCTGTCTGCCCAGGTCTCCGGAGCTCAGGCCGAGGCAGGGTCTTCTAAGGCCATCGACCCAAAAGATTGGACGGAGGACGAAAGGCCCGCTGCCCGGCTTTCCGGAGGCCGTGCTTCGATGGGGACCCCGTCGGTGCCCGACGCCCGGGCCTCCGCAGCTCAGGCTGAGTCAGGACCTTCAGCTGTGGAATGCTCGGGAGATCGGACGGAGGTCCGGACGCCTGGTCCGTGGTCCCGATTGTGACCCCGAGAAACGGGACTCGGTGGTTGTGCCCTTGACTCGTTGTTCGAAGAGTTTTGTGTGGGGACCCCTTCGGGATCTACAATTCCCGGGAAATGCATTGGGTGGTGCTGTGTGATGCGGCAACCAACAGCAGACGTATAAAGACATCATATTACATAAATCAATGTGAAAGCTTACAAAGTGTTACTTTACAAATACTTTACCTTAAAATCAACTACAGCGGAAGACTAGATTCATCTCACGTCTCATATCTAAACTTAAGCAACAGAGAAGACGTCCAGCCCACGGACTCTTCTCACAAGCAACATGAAGACATACAGCAGTGGCAGGGATTCCATGAGTTAAACGACTCGGATGGCTCCAAGTCTCACCGGACGACCTAATCATAAGCATATACGGTGAACCTGCAAAACAACTAATATAGTAAGTGTGAGCACAAAGGATCAGCAGGATTTAACCATCTCCTCTTAAACGGGAAACTCTATATGCAAGAAACAATGAACATGGCAGCTGAGTTTTGCATAAAGGATTAAACTACAATTGATCCTTGATTTTCAGATTTTAGCATCACTTTAAAGCCTTGAGCCGAGCAGCATCGCATCTCCACAATCAAACAAGAAACGCTTCGTTACGATGCTTGTTGCACAAGGTGAAATAAACTTAATTTGCACTATCTCTAATCCATACATGGTTGCAATACAATTTATAACACAAGACGTATCAATTCAAGTAATTCACTTCACTTCTTACTACGTTAAGACTCAGTGTCCAAGTATGCTCAAATAACCGCGAGCGACCGTGATTCGAAGCAACACACGCCCGGAATGCACGACACATACACCCATTCCCAAGTTGCCGTCGGCAGACTTGACCAATGTTGCACGCAGCCACCTTTCCCAAGTTCATCCACAACGGACGCGGTCCCATCGACCCGAACAGCAAGCTCCCTCAAGGTACACCTTCGTTGTGAGATGTTCTTGAGTGAGTTACCTCCTGCTGTACTGACGTCAAAAGCCAAAGCCCATCGTAAATGTTCCAATATGAATCTCACAAGGTACATCGGTTTCCTGGGTCCTATATAGCCAGTATGCGCCCGGTACACAACTCAAACCTGTCCAATATGGCCAAGTATGGACGGGCCTTAACTGACACAGGCAGGGCTACGCACATGGACCTCGTCCTGCTGCTCTAAACATCCCTGCCTGGTCTCAAATTCTCATTTGTGAATTTTCCTCACAGTTTCACTCATAAACCCGTACCGATGAGGTTCCAAGCCCTAAGCTCGTGACTGGAGTCCAACTACTCGACTTTTACTGGTCCTTCCAAAGGAACATTAACCGTAGCATAATTCACTCGACGAGGTGCTAATCTACCCATTCTCTCTCATTTTAAATCTGGTCGTGCAATTGGGTTTCAAATCACCTAGACCTAATGCACATCATCATCTTATACATATAGTGTATACAAAATAAAACTTTATAGAGATTGCTTAAATGCAAACCAGAGCTTGCCTGTTTTACAGGTGACTAATAGTATATAATTCAGTGTTTGCTGATCACTTGACGCTTAATCACTTGACCTCCTTGCTCCTTGATCCAAGCTTCACTTTCTCTACCAATCTCCACGTCAATCACTACACGTTATGAACATGCATATGCACTTAATTGTAAATACTTTGTTATTAAGGCCTAATGACAAGTTGAAAACAGAACTCTGATTAGGAGTTGAAATTAAACTGATTCTAGGGGATGAAGGTGGATTTAGCAAAACGGATCAAGCACTAAGGGTTCTTCCTAATTGTTGTATTTTTACCTAAGCAAAGTATACAGTGAAGTAATGATCCAGAGCTCTAATGGAGCTGAAATTGAAAATTTTTCATGTGAGTTCCTTGTCACAAGAAATGATTCTGGACAAAAATTCAGGACTTTTCATTGAGTAGTTCATCCAGAACAATCCACTAAGCAGCTATGCTAAAAGAATTAATTCTTAAGTAATTTGCATCTTCATGCAAAATCAAGTGAAGTACAATTTCAAGCATAGCTAATAGAGCATGCATGAATTTTCCTAGGATTTTTGAAGCTAAGAATTGGTCAGAACTGATTTTACAAGTTGTGTATAATTTCTGAAAATTGTTTCTGAACCTATTTGAGTATAGTTGTTTGTATTCTAAAATTTCCTAGTCAAATCAACTCTAAATTAGCTGAAATTTTAACATGAGTTCATGTATATCCTAAATAATAGTCTTCCAAAATTTGGGAAATTTTGGATGAACCAAACTCCCTCAATAATTTTTTACTAAAAAAGTTCAAATAATTATCCAGAGATTATTATTGACTGTCGTACTAATTGGGTTGCAAATTTGGAGAGATCATTCCAAGCTGAATGTAACCCAATTTGAATCACCCAATTTGGAGTTGCCTAGCAAAATTTATGAAGTGCTAAAGTTTGAGTGAAATTTGGAAATTCAAAATACCTGGAAATGTTTAAAAATCTGACAGCGGGGCCCATCGGTGATGTGGCGCCACCAGAGTGAAGGACACACGGGGCCACAGGGTTAAATGCACGTAGCCACAAACTGATCCGCTGCCACAGATGATCCGGTTTACTAAAAACAGAGGCTGGCACGTGGGCCAGCCCCCATCGTCTTCCTCCTCGCGCCCTCTGCACTTGCCCGCCGCTAACCTCACTGGAGAGCTCGCCCTAACTCGAACCGAGGATGGCCAGAAAACCTCATGCGACTGCGACGGCGGCTTCGGCAAGTCCGGCGAGCTCGATACTCAACCAAAAGCTTCGCCGATTGCTCGTACAGCACCACGGCATCGAGGGAAACATGAAATTGCATCCTTATCTAGCTGAAACTTGCCGTAAGTATGACCTCGCCATCGAGCTAGGTCAAAATCCGGCAGAAATCGGAAAACTCGAAGAACACCGTGTTCGCTCAACGGTTCTCAGTGTTTTTTATCCTAGGGACTCACACTGACATCTAGAAGTTGTTTTCTAAGTTATGTGATGGGTGGTGCAACGTGTTGCAAGAATTTCCGTGTAGATCACCCATGGTTCATATTGCATGCCGGCAGCAAATCGCAAAATTCTGATGAGCTACGCTATGGAATGCTGCCAGGGTTGCGTGGAAGGAAGTAGGGTCCTAGGCAAACCTTTTGGCGCGCCAAACTCGACGGGAACTAGGTTCTTGCAGCCAGGCGACGAGTTCTCCTGGCGGCGGCTTTACACGGCACCGGGGAAGAAAAACCACGCTTGGCGCTGGATTCTAGTGGAGCTGCCATCGATTGCTTGGTTCAGGGACATCGAGGGAGGCACAGCGCAGCTGGGGGTGAGCTCAGCTCAGCGTGCAATGAGCCGAAACAGCCGCGCACTGATGGACCGACGGTTCCTTCGTGCGTGGCCGCGAGTTCATCGAGGAACGAGTGAGGAGGGCGAACAGGCTTCGGGGTTCGGTTTCTGAGGCAAAAGGATCATGGTTTGAGCTGATAACACCATGAGCTGGTCGCCAGATCGATGCAAGCAGCTGGGAGGTGGCTGATCGCCGCTCTCGGTGCGCCCGCTGAGCTCTCGGTGTGTTCGAGAGGAAAAACAGAGGAACCGAATCCACTCAGATCTTTGTGTGAAGCTGATCAGTGGGTCCCACAATTCAGATCCTCCTCATCCTCTAAAAAGATCTCAAATTTGGCAGGGGTCCAATTCAAATATGTGGAGCTCAAATCTGACACGCATTTGGACAATTGACCAAGTTTCACCCAAATTCAAATTTGAATTTGTATTTCCTATGTACTTCAATGTCCTCTATGAAATACTTCATAAAGTATCTCCAAATTTTATCAAACTTGGAATTTCCACTAATTTGAACCTGAGCAATTCAAATATGAAATCTGATTTCTAATTTGGCTGCTGCAATTTGAAGATTTGCAACAACAGTTTGTACACTCTTTTTGCGATGACACAAGTTTGAATTTGAGTGAACATACTGTAACACCCTCAATTTCATATCCATGCATTGCATATATAAAAACATTATAAAAGAAGCAGAAACGGAGAAAGAATCAGAAAGATAGCCAAAAAGAGCCAAATCCAGTTCGCCGAGGTGCGCTGTCGAAAGTTCCCGCGGCCTGCTGGCTACGTGGCGCTTTCGGAGCACATCCCTGCAGAGGGGGTGAGGTCCGGCACTGCTGGCCACATGGAAGGCTCGGAGCTTTCCTCTGCGAAAGGGGCGAGGTCCATCCCCGCTAGACACGTGTTGCCTTTGGAGCAAGTCTCTGCGGAGAAGCAAGGCCCAGCCCCGTAGGACACGTGTTGCCTTCGGAGCTAGTCTCTGCGGAGAAGCAAGGCCTAACCCTCGGGACACGTGTCACTCTCGGAGCTCACCCCTGCGGAGGGAGTGAGATCCGGTCCTGCTGGACACGTGTCATCCTCGGAGCTCACCTCCGAGAAGGGAGGTCCGACACCGCGGGACACGTGTCATCCTCATAGCTCGCCTCTAAGGAGAGGGGAGGTCCGGAACTGACACGCGGCACTCTCGGAGCTCGCCTCTGAGGAGAGGGGAGGTCCGGCACTGACATGTGGCTCCCCTAGAGCTCGCCTCTGAGGAAGGGGAGGGAGGTCCCGCCTGCCAGACACGTGGCGCACCCGGAGTCCACCTCTGAGGAAAAGGGAGGCCTGGCCCTCGCTGGACACACGGCGTCTCCGGAGCTCACCACTGCGGAGATGCGAGATCCTTAGGCAATTTTTCTTCTGTGCGCGGGAGCACCCGGTACGGAGGATACCGACAAAGTTTCCCCCACGTTGCTGCCGCACCAAATCAATTGAAGATAAGTTGTTAAGATCCAAAACAAGATGAATAGGACTCTTATTTGAAATCCAATTGGAGTAGGACTCTTATTTCACCCCTTATAAATAGAACCCAAAACCTATGGCCACAAACCATGTATTATTTTTCCACCTCCCGAGTCGACGACTTGGAGGCCCTAGCCCCAACTCGCCGAGTTGGGACACCACCACCCTTCACCGGAGTTCAGTCGCCGGTGAGCCGCCGACGAGCACCGTCACGCCCCGCCGTCACTGCTGCCATTGATAGGAGGAAGGCCCTGCCACCAGAGAGAAGTGAGGTAGGTCTTCGTTACCCCCTTACGACATCATCGTGGTTTCTACGCATCTGTTCCCTTCGAACAGAAGCTTTTTCGTGTGGACAGATCACGTTGTGATCGGTTTTTAACGGTGGGATTGATCTAGATCTTGAGTCCGGATCATCACCACGTCCGTACTTGATCTCTACATCCTTGTTCATCATAAACCCCATGAAAGCCATTAAAAACATGCAAGAACACGTACAAACTGGTCTAACAAAACAGCACCATAGGATTTGCATCCACTGCATCTTGAGTAAAGTTTGTGCATGATGTTTGATTGCTATAATTTTGTATGTGCATGATCGTGAGTAAAAGGACAAGCTCAGGGATCTTTCTACGAAGAACTACAGCACCAAGACTTCGAGACACGTGAGCAACAGAAGCCACAGGAACAAGGCAAGTGCCACTTGACCATATTGATCCCATGTTTTTGAAGCTGTTTTGTTTGCGAAAACGCGTATGCTTGAGTCAACTTGATGGGAACCCCTTTTATAGGAGTTTACTAGTTTTGTTAACCTTCCTTGTCGCTGGGAAAGTTTATGAGTCGGGTATGGTCGTTTTCCTTTTTGCTTAGCTTAAGCTACGGGATACGGGAAGGCGAAGCAGAACATGTCTAGCTACTGCACTCATATGAATAATGATAATGAGAACTTGATGATGATAATGAACATGGATCGGGGGAGATCTAGGCAAGCTTGGTTCGTGGATGTGGTAGAATGAGATGGTGGTTTACTTGCCGTAGATCTAAGGACCGGTTCATGCCAGCACATGCCAGGAAAGCAGTGCCACCACAAGGCCAAATATGGGTGCGGCTTAGCTGACTAATTCGGTAAGTTACTAGATTGTTATGGACCGTGGAAGGCGCGAGGAATGGGAGTCGAGAGAGGACTGCCATGGGAACTGCATGGCACAAGAGGGGGCCCGTAGGTGGGAGAATGGTGATTCAAGCCTACTAGTGAAACCTTAGTGAGTCCATACATCTAGTAGCCCCTTTGTAAATGCTATTTTGTGATCTATTGACCATACACCGACGGTTGTGTACTGATGTAATGGAGGTTCTGCAGTCGCCGACGGGTGACGAAATCACAAACTTGTGGGTAAAGTGGTGCCACCTCTGCAGAGTGTAAAACTATCATGATAGCCGTGCTTACGGTCACAAGCGCCTGACCAACTCACATGATTAGATGGAAAACTTGGGATGGATGGTTATCGGTATGGTTATTGGTTTGATTATGGTATGGTCTTTGGGATTGGTTTCAGGACTGTTGAGTCATGACAATGAGTTTGGTTTCGGATCAAACGAATATGAGATGGATATGAATATGAGATGGTTATTATGAGCATGAGATGAAGTTGAGAAAGGTTAATAGCTGGTTGAGACATGATAAGTGGTGAATTATGATGGAGATATGTTGCTGTTTTACCTGAATATATGTTGGGATTAAATTCACTTAAGATAGTTGCTGTTTTATCATGGTTGAGAAACAAAATTTGCTTTTCTGCAGTGAGCCTTTTTATTCCTACCTTGTTGTAAGCTACATGTCATACTTTTCCCGCACTTGCTGAGTACGACATGTACTCACCCTTGCATTATCATACAAACATCAGCAACAGGAGAGGAGTACTTCGAAGACCATGTGGAGTACTAGGCGTGCGATCTACCGTCAACTTGCTTGTGGAGTTGAAGATGGAGCCACTGCCATGCTTAGTTTGCTTCCGCTATCGTTTAGAGACTTCCGCTTCTAGAATAAGTCAGAGACTTCTGCTGCAAGAATAAGTTAGAGATTGATGTATTAAAGTACTTAAACCCTATTATTCGTGGTTATATTCTAAATTCAGTTTGTGGATTACATGTGTATGTGTGATGAACATCCTGGGCACACATATGCATTAGCTGGGTTCCGTGTTTACGGGACCAGGCATCACACATATTGGGTTCAAAATCTGAATTTAAAATCTTCTCTTGCACGTGAGAATTTACACATGGGGTTTAAATCAATATTAGTTCAAAACATTCAACGGATATTTGAGCTCGCTTGGTTGGACACCCATGTGCATCATCACGTGTAGAAAGTTTTTGTAAGTATCGATTTCATGAACTTGAAACAAAATGGCATTCAACCATCAGTTTATTGCATTTACATTTTTGGAACTTTTACATTCATCCTCCCTTAAAAGAATCTCATCCCGAGATTACGAAAGAAGAACCAGACAGGAGGGTAATTTACATGGCCTACAATGATAAGAGTTCCGGATAGTTCTTGTGGATGTAATCCTTGCTTTCCCAGTCGCTTCTTCCACGGTATTATTACTCCACAGTACCTTGTAAAACATTAACATCTGGTTCCGGGTGATCCGGTTCTTCTCATCAATAAACTGAACCGGTTGCTCGATGTATGTGAGATCCCGTTTCAACTCGTCGATGTCTTCGGTGCAAACAGCAGCGGTAAACTTGAGACACGTGAAATATGCCATTAATACCAGCAAGGTTCGCCGGTAGTTCCAGCCGGAAGGGTACGGTTCTGATGAATCAGGGAGCGAGTTTGCCCTTTACACCGAACCGGTGAATTTCTTTCATCGGAGACACACAGATAAACGTGCTCTCCGATGTCAAAACGCAGCGGTCAGCGTCTCTGATCCGTATAGCTTTTCTGACGAGATTGAGCAGCCTTCAAGTTCTCTTGTATTATCCGAACTTGCTCTTCGGCTTTGTGAAAAGATCAACCCCGAACATTACTCTTTCACGGGACTCACACCAATTCAGTGGTGTACGACATTTCCGGCCGTAGAGAGCTTCATATGGTGCAATTTTGATGCTTGTTTGATAACCGTTGTTGTACGAGAACTATGCCAACGGTAAGTGATCATTCTAGTTCTTACCATGGTGGATAACACATGCTCTCAACATGTTTTCAAGTATTTGGTTTACTCTCTCAGTTTGCCCATCGGTTTGAGGGGGATATGCAGAGCTCCGATTAATTTGGTTCCCAATGCTGTTTGTAGCTGCTCTAAAAAACGGGCTATGAACAGCAATACTCTGTCGGATACAATGGTACGGGGAATCCCATGTAAGCACAAAATACGTGCTATGTACAACTCCCCATATTTCTTCGCATTGCAACCGGTATGCACAGGGATAGAATGTGCTGATTTGGTTAATCGGTTAACGATTACCCAAATCGAATCATGATTGTGGGAGGTCATCGGTAACCCGACGATGAAGTCCATACTCAAGTCCTCCCATTTCCATGCCGGTCTTTCAATGGTTGCAGCAGGCCCAACTTTCTCAAATGGTCGGCCTTTACTCTTCGACATGTATCACATTCCGATACATATTTGGCTATTTCTCATTTCATACGTGTCCACCAAAATTTAGTCCAGAGATCTTGGTACATTTAATTGCTGCCCGGATAAATAGAAAATTTGGACAAATGAGCTTCATCCAAAATTTTCTTCTGTAGTCCCATATTTTGCGGTACTACTATCTGGTCTTTGAACCATAACGTATCATGTTTGTCTTTCTGGAAGCACTTCATTTCATCGCTGTCTATTCTCCACCGTATGTGAGACATACCATTGTATTTTCTTTGCGCCTCAATAATCTCCTCTCAGATTGTATGAATGAGAGCAAGATTATAAAGCGCTACATACGGAATGACATGGAGAATGGGTTCTTCATCATCCATTTCAGCAATGGTCAAGTTGTGGACATGCACCTTGCGACTAAGTGCATCGGCAACCACATTTCATAATCTTTAATGAGCTCTAACCATCTTTGCTGCCTCATGTTCAGTTTCATTTAAGTGAAGATGTATTTAAGCTTTTGTGGTTGGTGTAGAGGTGTACAAGATTTCCGAGCAAGTAATGCCTTCACATCTTCAAAGCAAGGAACACGGCAGCGAGTTCAAAGGTCGTAAGTGGGATAATTCTGCTTGTGGTTTCAAACTTGACGAGATCCATATGGGACCACTCATCCTTCTTGCATCAGCATGCAGCCAAGACCGATGCCAGATGCATCACAATAAACGTCGAATAGCTTGATCATATCCCGCTGAGTAAGAACTGGGGCTGTTGTGAGATGCTTTACTAATGTCTTGAAAGCTGGTTCACACGCAGCACCCCAAACATATTCCGTACCTTTCTACAACAGCTCCATCATCGGTTTAGAGATTTTTGAGAAGCTCGGGATGAACCTCCGGTAATTTCACGCTGAACCGAGGAAGCTTTGGATTTCATGAACAGATTTAGGTGACCACCATTTATGCACTTGGATCATCTTACTCAGATCCACATCGATGCCTTCCACTGAAATAATGTGTCCGAGAAAAGGTACTTGATTTATCCAAAATTCACACTTGCTGAATTTTGCATAGAGCTTGTGATCTAGTAATCATTACAATACGATATGCAAATGTTCAGCATGTTCTTCCTCTTATTTGGAGTACACCAAGATATCGTTGATAAAAACCACGACGAACTTATCCAACTCCGGCATGAACACTGAATTCATCAAGTACATAAGTGAGCCGGAGCATTGGTCAACCGAAAAGACATGATGAGATATTCATATAGCCCGTATCTTATCGAGAATGCCATCTTCGGTATGTCTTCTGCCCGGATCTTGATCAGATGATATCCGGACCAAAGATCCATCTTCTAGAATACCTTAGAACCCACTAATTGATCGAATAACATATCAATGTGAGGTAGTAGATACTTGTTCTTGATGGTAACGGCATTAAGTGGACGATAGCCAACACAAAGCCTCAGTGTTTCGTCCTTCTTCTTTACAAACAACGCCGAATAACCCCATGGTGATGAACTCAGTCAATAAAACATTTGCTCAAGAGGCCATTCAGCTGTTCTTTTAACTCTGCTAACTCATTGGGTGTCATCTTGTACGGCCTTCATGAAATCAGTGTCCTTCTAGGTGCAAGTTCAATCTTGAACTCTACGTCCCGCTCGGGTGGCATGCCTGGTAAATCATCGGGGAACACATTCGGAAATTCACAGACCACCGGAATGTCTTCTAGCTTCACTGTGTCCGAGTGGTTCAATGCGGCGAACTACTGTGTACTGGCTCCCAGAAATAATGTGTGAAGATCGTGCGGTGGGGAGTTGAGCTCAATGGTTCGGGAACTGATGTTAAGAACTGCATTGTGGTTATTCAACCACGACATCCCCAAGATTATGTCGATCTTCACACCCCCAAGAATGATGAGGGTGGTGGGATATATTCTACCCCCCCCCCCCAAATAAAGAGGTGCTCGGGGGACAACATCGCTTGCGGTAATGCTGCCTCTGGGTGAAGATATGAGGTATTCACTCTTTGTGTAAGTGCTTTGGAGCTGATGTTGGGCCACAATATATTGGCTAATTAAGTTATGTGTGGCACCGGAATCGAAGAGAATTAACACCGGTAGCTGATTAAGAGAAAACATCCCTGCTAACACGGCTTCTCCTTCCAGAACATCCTCAATCACTGTGTAGTGTATGCTGCCCCTTTTCTGTCCTCTTTTCTGCAGATTTAGGTACGGGTATGAATATTGAGCATATGATAGCCTGCAGACTTGATTTCCCTCTGCACAATACCTAGCATAATAGCCCATACGACCACAAGTGAAGCACGGATGTTTCTCCGGTTCTTCACTGACTTGTGATTGGACACTAGGTACACATGGCTGCAGCAATGGAGCGTATACAACCATCTGCTGCTGTTGCTGTTGAGGTGATACCAGTTTTGATACTTGATCAGAAAATATTTGAGGAGTTGATAGTACATGTGGCCGCCATATTTCACCCGATGGCGTTCAGTATACCAAACGGTATTTCCAGGGCACATTACTTGTGCTTTCCTGCACGTCACTCCTATTCCTCTTCTCTGCTTGACATTCAAGTGTCGTCTTTTCTTGCATGATGGCCGCACTGACCAACTCGGTGTAATTGTCTTTATTGAACAAGACCAACTTATCCCATGATACGGCACTCTGGCCATATACGAAATAATCACACCACGCCGTTTCGGTCGTCAAATAATCGGGAGCGTATTGTGCCAAATGGTTGAACCTTTTGACATACTCAAGGACATTCATATCCCCTTACTTAAATTTCAAGAATTCCTCCCGCTTGGTCCTGATAATACCCACAGGTATGTGACGAGAATAAGAAGATTCACGAAATTCACTCCATGCCACTTTATGGCCTTCCGGGATAGTGGCTAGATACTCAACCCACCAATTTCCAGCGGCTCCATGAAGTTGTTGAGCGGAAAATAATGTCTTCTGATATTCATCACACTCGAATACTCCAAATATGAACTCCATTACACAAAGTCACTGATCTGCTTCCACAGGTTCAGTAGCTTCCAAGAAGACTGGCGGTTGATTCGCAAAGAAGTCCAAATAGGCGTTCCGAGGTGGAACGACTGGTTGCGTTCGATGAAGCATGCCTTGCTGTACGAAAGCCTGGAGTAATCTAGTGTTCTCTTGAGTTGATTCTTGGAGTAGCCTGGTGTTCTCTTGGTTAGACTCGACAACCCGAGTCATAATATCCATGCATCCCGTGAATGGCGGTGCAGGCGGTAGAATCGAATCATCACCGTCTCAGTGAGAACCTCCCGCCTTACTCGAAGAGTGAGTACGAACCATACTGCAAAATTACATTTCGATATGAGTTAACAATCAACTGAGCAGTATGTGAAGACAAGGTAAACATCAATATGTCAAAACTTTATGAAAATAGTAACAACATTCATGTTTACACAAATCCTTAAAGTATGTTCAACCAGTGAACTTTTCTTGACAGAACAGACCAGTTTGTACTCAACCAAGATTTTGATCCGTTTAAGAGCATTTTCATAACTAACGTTGCATACCAAAGTTAAATTTAACTTCAATATCTTTCCAACGAGTATTTATATGCCTCCATATTTTTTCTGGATCAAAAGTTATGATCATCCAAAGTTAACAGAATTTCTGGACAAAATTTGCCAGCATCTCCTCTGAATGTGGCTGTTTTCATCACAGTTATATCTGAAAACACAATACAATTCTGAACAAAATTTAAGCTGCAAATTGTTGAACATCTCATAACCGTTCCAATTGTGTATCATAGGACCCTTGGGGATTTTTCTACAGAAAGTTATGGATGATATACAGAAATGTCCAAAGAGGGTTTGCATCTGTCCTGTTCCTGGACAGTTCTGTATTCAACAGGACATTCAACCAGTTTGGCTTGTGATTTTGCTCTGGAGGTCTACAGAGAAGTTGTATATCACTTAAAAATATTTCCAGAAATGTATCAGACACCTACATTGGGTAAATATACAAAGAGTTTTGCTCTGTCAAAATCCAGAAATATTTCCTGCCAGAAACAGAGCACTCTGTTTTTGGAACCTTTGAAGCGTAGCAATCCTCTTATTTGAATCTTGTTCAAATTAAGAGCTCAGTAACTAATATGGGTCTCAAGACTTACACTTTTAGTTGAAAGTTAGTTCAAGAGTCATTTCTCATAGGAATGGAGTTATTAAGTTTAGTACGGTGTCGATGCACCGTAAGAGAGATGTCGGTACTACGTCGCCTTACCAAAAGAAAATCCTAACCGGATTACAACGGCATATACGTCTCCATAGGTGGCACTAAGAAGGGTCACTCGCAAACATGTTCCACTCATAATATGGTTTTCGTGGTTAATGTACCTGCATAAGACACACAATCATCAGGTTCAGCTGCACACTGAAGCCGGCTCCATAAACAGTTTAATACACTCGTATGTCATCTGTCACACGGACGATCTCAAGCAAAAACACGCCTTGAGCTACATGTTCACGTTACCAACCACGTGACGGGGTCTACGCCTACTTGCCCGCAGCACTCCGGGGACTGACGTTGCTCACATACCCCAAATGACATGAAGAGCCGTAGAGAACATATGAGCGGGCTAGGTTACCTGCCACCCGTGAGGCTCCACCATTCAGCTTGTGCACACTGGACACCGCATCCATGCACCCCCAAGACATAGAACGTCCTCAGATGCATTTTTTTCCGACATAGACAAATAGGTTAGGTTTGCCACCTTCCATATTTACGCTAATAGTAGTCCTCATGTGGGCCTAGTACTGTTTCCTCACAGTATTCTAAGTTTTTATAATAATATGATCCTTATTTAGTGTGCTATTCCCAATGCAGCTCTTATACCATGCTCTGTAGGGACCCCTTCGGGATCCATACTTCCCTGGAATTGCAATGGGTGGTGCCGTGAGATGCGGCACCCAACAGCACACGTATAAAGACATCATATTACATAAATCAATGCGGAAGCTTACGAAGTGCTACTTTATAAATACTTTACCTCAAAATCAACTACAGCGAAAGACTAGGTTCATCTCATGTCTCATATCTAAAATTAAGCAACAGAGAAGACGTCCAGCAAAATATATATTAAACAACGGACTCTTCTCACTAGCAACATAAAGACATACAACAACGACAGGGTTTCCATGAGTTAAACGACTCGGATGACTCCAAGTCTCACTGTAAAACCTCATCATAAGAACATATGTTAAACCTACAAAACCACTAATATAGCAAGTGTGAACATAAAGGCTCAACAAGACTTAACCGTCTCCTCTTAAACAGGAAACTCTATATGCAATAAACATGGCAACTGAGTTTTGCATAAAGGACTCGCTACAAGTGATCCTTGATTTTCAGATTTTAGCAAAAATTTAAAGCCTTGGGCAGAGCAGCATTACAACTCCACAATCAAACATGAAACGCTTCGTTACAATGCTTCCTGCACAAGGTGAAATAAACTTAATGTGACACCCGGTTCCGAAAATAGAACCAAGTGAATGCATATGTGTGCCCAGGATGTTCATCACACATACACATGTAATCCACAAACTGAATTCAGAATTTAACCATGAATAAATAGTGTTTAAATACTTTATTACAATGACTCAATGTCTCACTCATGAATCTCTAACTTAATCTTGCAGCGGAAGACTCTAAACGACAGCGGAAACTAACTAAACAGCCAGCTCCAACTTCAACTCCACAGGCATATTGACGGTAGTGCGCACGCCTAGTACTCCACATGTTCCTAGAAATTTTCTTCTCCTGTTGCTGAAGTATGTGTGGGAAATGCAAGGGTGAGTACATGTCATACTTAGCAAGTGCGGGAAAAGTATGACATGTAGCTTACAACAAGGTAGGCAATAAAAAGGCTCATTGCAGCAAGCAAATTTTATTTCATAATCATGGTAAAAACAGCAACTATCTCTTGGTGAGTTTAATCCCAACATAACAACGTAATTCAGCAAGATTCTTTCATCATAATTCACCATTTATCATGCTTCAACCAGTCAATAATCTTTCTCAAGTTCATCTCATACTCATAAATATTCATAACCATCTCATATTCATATAACCGAAACCAAACTCATTGTCATGACTCAAAACAGTCCCAAAACCAATCTCAATGACCATACTCAAATATCCATAGAATGTTTTGCCTCTAATCATGGAAGTTGGTCAGGTGCTTGTGACCGGTAGCATGGCTATCATGATAGTTTTACACTCTGCAGAGGTGGCACCACTTTACCCACAAGTTCGTGATTTCATCACCCGTCAGCGACTAGAAAGAACCTCCATTATACCAGTACACAACCGTCGGTGTATGGCCAAGAGATCACAAAATAGCCTTTAGAAAGGGGCTACTAGGGTGTACGGACCCACTAAGGTTTCACTGGCAGGCTCGAATCTTCATTCTCCCACCCACGGGCCCCCTCTTATGCCATGCAGTTCCCAGGGTACTCCCTCTCGACTCTGATTCCCGGCGCTATCCAACGGTCCATAATAAGCTAGCAACACACCTAATTAGTCAGCTAAGCCGCACCCATATCTGGCCTTGTGGAGGCACTGTTTTCCTAGCATGTGCTCGCATGAACCGGTCCTTAGATCTACGCCAAGTAAACCACCATCTCATTTAGCAACATCCACGAACCAAGTTTGCCTAGATCTCCCCGATTCGATGCTCATTAACATCATCAAGTTCTCATCATCATTATTCATATGAGTGCAGTAGCTAACCATGTCTTAATTCAGCTTCCCGTATCCCGTAAATTAAGCGAAGCAAAAAAGGAAAAACGACCATACCCGACTCTTCAACTTCCCCGACGACAAGGATGGTTAACAAAACTAGTAAACTCCTATAAAAGGGTGTCCCATCCAGTTGACACAAGCGTACAAGTTTTCGCAAACAAAACAGTTTCAAAACATGGGATCAATATGGTCAAGGGGCACTTGCCTTGCTCCCGTGGTTCGTGTTGCTCAAGCGTCTCAAAGTCTGGGTGCTGTAGTTCCTCGTAGACGGCCTCTTGAGCGTGTACTTCTACTCCTGACCACGCACATACAAAATTTGAAGCAATCAATTATCTTGCACAAACTTTACTCAAGATGCAATAGGGTAGATGAATGCAAATCCTATAGTGCAGTTTTATAAACCCAGTTTGTACGTGTTCTTGCATGTTTTAATGGGATTTCATGGGGTTTTATTTTGAATAATGGTGCTGGGATCAAGTGTGGACGCGGTGATGATCTTGACACAAGATGTAGATCAATTCCACCATGAAAAATCGATGAAAACATGATCTGTCCACACGCAAAAGTTTCTGCTCAAAGGGGTGATGAAAATGGATGCGTAGCAACAGTAGCGATGTGGTAAGAGGGCCTACCTATCTTCTTCCTCCTCTCCTCCTTGCAGCTGGACTTCTTCCCTTGCAATGGCAGCAGCCGGGGTTTTTCTTTGGAGAAGAATAGGGCTGCGGCCAGGGCTTGGCAGGAGGGGTCTTCTTCTCTGTCGATGGCGAGGCGGGGCAGAGTTTCGACGGCGGCCAAGGCAGCAGCAAAGGAGTGGCGACCAGGGCTTGGCAGCAGGGGGCAATAGGCTTGTTTTGGCAGGGGTGGCAGCCAAGGAAGGCTGTATTTATAAGAGGGAAGATCTCCGACTCAGTTTGGAGGAGGAGAGGGACTCTATCTCCAAGAGATGCAATCTTCTACTCAGTTTGGAGGAGGAGAAGGACTCTATCCCTAAGAGGTGCGCCCAGCAGGGTGTTTTATCTCCAAAACTTTATCTCTAAGCTCTATCTTTAAGCTTATCTAGAAGCTTTATCTCTAAGGTTCATCTAGAAGCTTTATCTCTAAGGTTTATGTCCAATATTCTGCTAGAAGCTTTATCTCTAAGGTTTATCTCCAAGATTCTTCTAGAAGATTTATCTCCAAGATTCTTCTAGAAGCTTTATCCCCAAGATTCTTCTAGAAGATTTATCTCTAAAATTCTTCTAGAAGCTTTATCTCTAAAATTCTTCTAGAATATTTATCTCTAAGATGAGGTCAGGGTTTTATCCCATTTCTCTTTATTTCTATGTTCCTTTCTCCATTTCTGTGGTTGTTTCTCCATTTCTATATTCCCTTATCCATTTCTATGGTTCTTTCACCATTTCTTCTTCTTTTCAAATGCTTCTCGATATGAAAAATGTATGCAATGCATGGTAGTGAAATTGATGGTATTACACTTAATGTGAACTATCTTTAATCCATACATGGTTGCAATACAATTTATAACACAAGACATATCAATTCAAGTAATTCACTTCACTCCTTACTAGGTCAAGACTCAGTGTCCAAGTATGCTCAAATAACCGTGAGCAATGGTGATTCAAATCAAAACACGCCTGAACTGACACGTACACCCATTCCTGAGTTTCCGTCGGCACACTCGACCATTGTCACACGCAGCCACCTTTCCCAAGTTCATCCACACCGGATGCGGTCCCATCGACCTGAACAGCAAGCTCCCTCAAGGTACATCTCTGCTGTGAGATGTTATTGAGCAAGTTACATTCTACTATACTGACACCGAAAGTCTATGTCGATCCGAAAAGTTCTAATATGGATCTCACAAGGTACATCTGTTTCCTGGGTCCCATATAGCCGGTATGCGCCCCGTACACAACACAAACTTGTCCAACAGGGCCAAGTACGGACGAGTCTTAACCGACACAGACCTGGCTATGCACGCACGGACCTTGTCCTGCTGCTCTCTACATCCCTGCCCGGTATCAAATTCACATTTGTGAATTTTCCTCATACTTTCACTCATAAACCCGTACCAATGAGGTTCCAACACTACTACAAAAACCATTATCACAGGCGCCTCATTTTTCACACACTGGCGGTCCATAAAAAAATGTGCCTATGATGTTGAATGAACTAATAGCTGTCTGTGATGAATAAACATCACAGATAGCTCGCAACGGCTAACCGCCTGTGTAAACATATCAATTTTCACAGGCGGACCGTGGAGTAGGAGCCGCATGCAATATTGGCTATTAATACAGGTGGCTGAAACGACCGGGAGTAGAAGCCGCCTGCAATATTAGCCATTAATACCGACGGGAATGCGCCTTTGAATTCAATTCGAAGCCACCAAACGTGGCGGCCTTGTATACATCAACCACATTTAGCATCAAACAAAAATACAAACAATTTGATAATCGATAATAAACATTCATCATCAAACAAACATTCATTAAAAATTAAATCTTTACAAACAACAAAAGAAAACAGCATAAAATCGCCTAGTCCTCCGCTGGCGGAAGAACCCCACACCTGTCGGCGATCGCCTCGACCAACTTCCTGCTTCCTTCCACCCCAAGCACCTCACCGACCGTCTCCTGCATCGCGTCAAGACAACCGGCCACTGCACTTAACCCGAAGAGGTAGTGGGCTATGGTGTTCATTTCAGTATATGCTGGAAGGCGACCAAGACCCAGAAGCTCCACAACATCAGATGTATTGTTAAATTTATCCTTCGCCATCTGTTGGCGCAACTGTACAGGTCGTTGTCCGCCCGTGATCTGAGGGAAACCAAACTCTGCTCTAAGAAAGCGACTTTCCTAAGCAGTTGCACTCTCTCTTCCTACCAGGAAGGCGGCGGAGGTGCGGTTGGTGCCGGGAATGGAGGTGTGGTTGGAGCCGGGGACAGAGGTGCGATTGGAGCCGAGGACAGAGGCGCGGTTGGAGCCGGGGATGGAGGCGCGGCGAGTGGAGAGCATGGTCAGGAACGCTTCGTCGATGGTGCCATTGAGATTAGGGCTACGGTGCGGCGAGGAAGACGAAGACTAGAGGGAACAAGAAGACTATGATGGTGGTGCAAAGAAGGCGAAGGTGCAAGTTATAATGGTGCGGAGAAGAAGAGGTCGGATCGCTTTGAATTATGCGTGCAAATGGCAACGACCGCACGATACAGGCGGACTGTGGAGTAGGAGCCACTTAAAATATTAGCCATTAACACAGGCGGTTGAAGCGACCGGGCGTGCGCGCCTTACCTTTCCAGTCACCGCGCGAGGGGAACTCATGCAGTCCATGCGTCCTTAGACCCTAAACCCTAAACAGTCCAGCCGGCGGACGTTTCTTACTAGCAACACGAAGATCAATCTGCAGCGGCAAGGATGCTCTTGAGTAACCACTCGGAGGTTCCCGAGTCTCATCGGCATCCCTTCATAGCATGAGGTCAATCCTGCAAAACAACTCGGATAGCATCCGTGAGCATAACGCTCAGCAAGACTTAACCGCCACCCTAGTTATGAAACTCTACATGAGGTTATGAACATAAAGTAGGATGGTATAATGCATAATAAAACTCGCCTAAAAGTGAATCCTTACTTTCAGGTATTATTGGCAGCAATTTAAGTAACCTTGGGCACGCCACATCGGGAGTCCACAATCAAACAAGAAACGCTTTCCCCCGATGTAATTTGCTCACGGCATAAAAGAATCGAGTTTGCACTAGCCTATTCATCAGAATCCAATACAAAGCTAGTATGAAAATTCAAACCAATGTGATTAGTTCCTTTCTCATGCAAGTTCTTACTACATCATGACTGTGAGAACAAGTATGCTCGGTCCATTCCGCGAGCGACGGTGATTCTAATCAATAACACCCGGACTACACGACACGTACGCCCGTACTCGACGTTGCCTACAGCAACCATCACTGACGTCGTACGTGGCAGCCTTTCCCCTGTTTTACCCCCATTGAATCGATCAAGTCGCCCCGTACAGTAGCCACTCTCATGGTGCACCTGCCGACATGAGATGTCATGAGAATGTTCCCCACAAACTGCACACCGGCCGTCTCGCCTGAGGCGACCCGAAAAGGCTCAACAACAGCTTCCCGAGGTACATCGGTTTACTGGGTCCCATAATACCAGCATGAGTCCGGTACACAACTCAAACTTGTTCAACAGGGCCGCATACGGATCGGTCCTTGACTGACACGGACAGGTCTATAGCACCCAGACCCCTATGTCCTGCTGCTCCTACAACCTTCCGGTCTCAACTTTAACATGCTAATTCATTTTTGAACCAATCCCGTATGCCCCTGTTGTTCCTGAACATGCAAGTAGCATCTCTCCACTCGACTTCTACCGAACCTTACTTAGGCATGGTAGTTGTACACGGTGAAAGACACCTACCAAATACTCCATGGGTTCATTTGGTTATGCAAGAGGAGTATCAAACACTAGACCTAATGCACAATTCATATTTAACTGAAAGTGAATACAAAGTAAAAACTTAAAGGCTGTTAAATGCAAACCAGAATTTGCCTGTTTTGCAGGGTAGTCATATATATTCAGTTAGTGATCCCTTCTGATCATCCCTTGATTCTCCGGAGCTTGATCCACTTCAATGAATCGCTCCTTTGAATCCCCTTCGTCGTGATTCCTATTGAATGTATATGCACAAGTTTTATAGAATGCAATGGAAAGAATTATAGAATGGATTTCTTAGGAACAGAGGTTTGTGTGGAAAAGCCAAGAATGGCTTGGTTTGCCTCTGTTGTGCAAAGAAACAGAAATGAACTAAATTGATCTTAGTGTTGTAGCTATACACTAACTATTTTCCCTAATGAACATAACAGATGAGCTGAAAAGAATTGGATGCAACTGAAGAACAAGAACTCCAATGGCCTCAAAACTTTTACATTAGGTTCTATACTACCTAGGGATTTAGCTTGCCAAATTGCAGCTAATGTGGAGTTAAATTGTGTTCTCTATAATTCTCAAAATGTCTCTCATGTATTTCCACCTATACATAAGTATGGAGAATAAGAATAGGGAGTTCAAGGGCTCAACTTGATCTGATGATTTACTTGTGAGTTCCTAGTCACATGAAAGTAATTTGATCCAAAATTTAGACCTTTTACTTGAGTAGTTCCTCCAGAATAATTCTCTAAGCATTTCTACTTAAAAGAATTAATTCTGAAGTACTGAGCATTTTTATGCCCAATTTAGTGAACTATAGTTTCAAGTATGTCTCAGAGAGATTGCCTAAATTTTCCTATGATTTTTGGAGGTAGGAATTGCCCAGAATAGATTTTATAAGTGGGAAACATTTTCTGGAAATGTTTCTGGACTCTTATGAACACAGCAGTTTGTATTTAACAAATTCCTACTCAAATGATAGTTCACTAGAGAATATGCTAAAGAATACTCTGGCAAAATTTGAGGATTTTTGGATAAACCAAACTCTCTCAATAATTCTTTTTCAGAAAACCTTCAAAGAATTTCCAGAATTATATATTGACTTTCATACAAATCTGAGTTCATATTTGGATATACCTCTGAAAAATGAATCCAACCCAATTGGAATCACTCAATTTGGAGGTTCCTACACAGAGATATAAATTTCTAAAGTTTGAGCAATCTCTGGAAATATTTTCTCTACTGAAAAGTAGGCTGGACCCACTGTTTAAATCCCAGCCAATAGAATTTCAACCACACAGGGTTCAGCGCGCCAGCACACCAGATCCGGCCACACCCGATCACAGATTTAAAACGCACAGCCGCTGACAGCCGGGCCTGGCCCCTTCTTCAATCTCCCGCCGTTCTGTTTCACGCGCGCGCCGCCGGCCCCTCGCTGGAGCGAGCTGCAGCTCGCCGGATTGCCGCTGCCGGCCACCGCTCGAGCCAAAACTCGCCGCCAAGGCGTTTGTGCCGTCGAGAAACACGATTTGAATACCAGTTCGAGCTGCCGGTGACCGGAAACACCCCGGCGACGTGCGATGGCTCAGTTAGAGTTCGGCGCTGTCGTCCGTGGGTTCTAACCCTCCAATCGAGCAACAAAAACGTGCTACAGCACCAGTGGGTTATTACCAAGCCCGGCGAATCCTTGAACTGGCTCGGAAATGGCGGCAAATAGGTTGGCACCGTGTGCCCTATCGGTCCCGCCGAAAACGTGTTTGGTAGATCTCAAAATACGTCGCTCCAAAGGGTTTTCATGCGATGGTTGCTAAAGCAAAGATGATCGCCGGCTAGTCCAGCACCTGTGTGCAAGATTTGATGACCTATGGATGATCAGAGAGGGGGAATTTAGAGGAATCGTACCGGCTGTTTGGTTTGCACTCGCCGGAGCAAAATTCCAAAATTTGTCGGCTATGCTCCACGGTTTGGCTCGAGCTTCGGTTGAGAGCAGCACCACAACAGCGCACTCCCGTAGCCGTGATCGCTCGGCCGTGAAAACCTCTGTGGAGGGCTGTCCACGAGCGCCTGATCGTCGGCTTGAGCTAGGTCACCGCTGTGGAGGCTGTTCTAGGGCAAGGGAGGCCAGAGCTCAGTGGTTTCCGGGTCGGGAAGGTGGGAGCTGAGCTCGTGGGGCTGTCTAGCAGCTCGGGGAGGAGAGGGGCGTGAGTTTTCTTCGGCTTCCCGATCACGCTGAAGAGCGGAGGGAAGAAAAGGGCTCGGTTCAGTGTCGCTCGCGAAGAGGAGAAGGCAAAAGGACTTTGCTTCGGTCAGAGGGAATGATCACGCCGAAGGAATCGCCTCTGGCGCCAACGCTTGGGAGAAGGCAGCAGGAGGTGGCTCGGCCAGCCCTCGGTGGCACCACGGTGAGAAAAACTGCTCGGTTGGGTTGAACAGAGATATGCTTAGGGTGCAAGTCATTGTGTACCAATGACATGTGGGGTCCACCCCAATTTTCCTCCCACAATATCTTCTCATGTCAATCTACATCCATTCAAAGGTTTTATGTTTGAAAAGTGGGCTAGCATTTGAATTTCCCCAACTTCGGTTTTAATTTGCATAGCAAATTTGAATTTGGGTGGAATTTGAAAAATACTTCTCTTTAATTCATTTTTGAGCCCACCCTAATGACAAGTTTGTCATTAAACTCTTTCCACAATTTCCAACTATATGGCTGCATGGTTATTCAAAGTTATGGGCCACCCTTTGTGTGAACTTTGAATTTAAAATCTGATTTTTAAACTTTCATGCAAAGAGGTATTTAAATCCAATTGGCTCAACACCTTCAAATAAAGATGTGAGCCTCATTTTGGATGACCATCTATGTATCACTTTAAATGAAGAAAAGTTTTAGCAAGTCCCATTTTTCATGCCTTTGCCACACATATGAATTTAAACCTTAGTTTTATTCATGTACATGTTTTGGGACTTTTACATTCCGCCCCCCTTAAAAGGATCTCGTCCCGAGATTACAAAAGAAGAATGAGACGGGAGAGGTAATTACAAATTGTACAAAGCTAAAAGTTCCGGATTGTTGGTGCGGAGGTAATCTTCACTTTCCCACGTTGCCTCTTCCGCGGTATGATTACTCCACAGCACCTTGTAGAATTTGATCGTCTGGTTCCGGGTTATCCGGGGTCTTTTCATCCAAAACCTGGACCGGTCGCTCGGTGTAGGTAAGGTCCGGTTTCAACTCGTCGATTTCCTCGGTGCGGACAGCAGTGGTGAATTTGAGGCACTTCCGCAGCTGTGACACATGAAACACATCATGGACACCCGCAAGACTTTCTGGTAGTTCTAGCCGGTAGACTACGGGTTCGCACTTCTCCATGATAGCAAATGGACCTATAAAGTGGAGAGCGAGTTTCCCCTTTACACCGAACCGGTGAATTCCCTTCATCGGAGATACACAAAGATAAATGTGCTCTCCGATGTCAAAATGCTTATGGCCTACGCCTTTGATCAACATAGCTCTTCTGTTGGGATTGTGCAGCCTTCAAGTTCTCTTGTATCAACCGAACTCGGTCCTCGGCTTCGTTGACAAGATCAACCCCAAACAGAACTCTTTCGCCGGGCTCACACGAATTCAGCGGTGTGCGACACTTCCGGCCGTAGAGAGCTTCATACAGTGCCATTTTAATACTCGCTTGATAACCGTTGTTGTATGAAAACTCTGCCAACGGTAAATGATCATCCCAATTCTTACCATGGTGGATGGCACATGCTCTCAACATGTCCTCAAGCACTTGGTTCACCCTCTCAGTTTGTCCATCAGTTTGAGGGTGATATGCGGAGCTTGTAATCAGCTTGGTGCCCAACGAGGCGTGCAGCTGGTCCCAAAACCGAGCAACGAACATCGCACCTCGATCTGAAACGATGGTCTTTGGAACACAATGTGAGCATATAATCCTTGAGATATATAACTCCGCATATTGCCTTGCTCGATAATGAGTGTTCACCGGTCTGTAATGAGCTGATTTTCGTCAACCGGTCGACGATCACCCATATCAAGTCATGCTTTCGGGATGTGAGCGGTAATCCGACGATGAAATCCATACTCACATCCTCCCATTTCCATGCCGGTATCTTCAAAGGTTGTAGCGGTCCGGCTTTCCGCATATGATCAACCTTGACCCGTCTACACGTATCACATTTGGATACGTATTTCGCAATTTCCCTCTTCATCCCCGTCCACCAAAATTTCTGTTTCAAATCTTGGTACATCTTGTTACTTCCGGGATGAATGGAAAGCTTTGACAGGTTGGCTTCATCCAAGATCTTCTTCCAGAGTTTCATATTGCGTGGTACCACTATACGGTTGTTAAACCATATCATACCGTTCTCATCCTTTCAGAAGCATTTCACCTCTCCGTTGTCTAGTCTTCTCCGTATGTGAGACATACCTCTGTCTCTTCTTTGAGCCTCAACAATCTCTTCACAGATCGTTGGAATGAGCGTGAGATTATAAAGCGCGCCATACAAAATGACAGGGAGACCTGGTTCTTCATCTTCCAACTCAGCTATCGCCAAGTTGTGAACGTGGGCTTTCCGACTAAGCGCGTCGGCAACCACGTTAGCTTTCCCCTGATGATAGTGGATCTCGATTTCATAATCTTTTATGAGATCCAACCACCTCCGTTGTCTCATATTCAGCTCATTCTGCGTGAAGATATACTTCAAGCTTTTATGGTCGGTGTAGAGATGAATAAGATTGCCCAGTAGATAATGCCTCCACATCTTTAATGCCAACACCACAGCAGCAAGATCGAGATCGTGAGTTGGATAATGCTGCTCGTGGTTTCGCAGTTGACGAGACCTATAGACGAGTACACGCCCTTCTTGCATCAGAACACAGCCGAGACCGATGCCGGATGCATCACAGTATACATCAAATGGCTTCATCGTGTCTGGCTGAGCAAGAACTGGAGCTGTTGTGAGATGTTTCACCAAAGTTTTGAATGCGGCTTCACATGCTGCATTCCACATGTATTTAGTGCCCTTCATCAGCAGCTCCGTCATTGGTTTAACAATCTTTGAGAAGCTCAGAATGAACCTCCGATAATACCCTGCTAAACCTAGGAAACTTCGGACCTCGTGGACAGATTTGGGAGGTTCCCACTTCAGCACTTGTTCAATTTTGCTGGGGTCCACGGCAATGCCCTCTGCTGAAATAATATGGCCTACGAAAGGCACTTGATCAATCCAAAACTCGCACTTGCTGAACTTGGCATATAACTTGTGCTCCCTCAGCCGCTGTAGCACGATATGCAAATGTTCAGCGTGCTCTTGTTCAGATATGGAGTAAACCAATATGTCGTCGATGAATACCACGACAAACTTGTCTAACTCCGGCATGAAGACCGAATTCATCAAGTACATGAAGTGTGTCGGAGCATTGGTTAACCCAAATGACATGATGAGGTACTCATAGAGTCCGTATCTCGTCGAGAAAGATTTCTTCGGTATGTCCTCCGGTTGTATCTTAATTTGGTGATAGCCCGACCGAAGATCCATCTTCGAAAATACCTTTGCACCCACAAGTTGATCGAACAAGATATCGATGCGGGGCAAAGGATACTTGTTATTTATAATGACAGCATTTAGAGGATGATAATCAACACATAACCGCAGTGTTTCGTCCTTCTTCTTAACGAACAACGCAGAGCAACCCCAAGGTGAAGAACTTGATCGTATGAAACCCTTGCTCATGAGTTCATTCAGTTGCTCCTTCAACTCCGCTAGTTCGTTAGGTTCCATCTTGTAAGGCCTTCGTGAGATAGGTGTTGTTCCCGGTGCTAGTTCAATTTTGAACTCGACGTCCTGTTCGGGCGGCATGCCCGGTAAATCATCAGGAAACACGTTGGGATAATCACGTACCACCGGAATATCTTCAAGTTTAAGCGCTTCCGTGTGGTAGGCCTGTACCATATCTTGATCATCGTTGTCTAAAAACAGCGTGTGCTGTCCGTGAATCGGCGAGTCAATCTGGACAGTCCGGTTACTGATATTGAGAATGGCACCGTGATGATTTAACCAAGACATCCCTAATATTATGTCTATCTTCTGCCTATCCAACATAATCAGCGATGTTGGATATATTTTTCCGCCCAAGCACAAAGCTGCTTGGGACACAATCTGATTAGCAGAGATATTTCCTCCCTGTGAACGGATAAGATAACTCGTTGTGGGAGTATTGGTGGATAATAGTTGCTGATCCACGCACAATTTGCTGATAAAATTGTCGGTTGCACCGAGATTAAAAAGTACAATCACGGGCACGTCTTTGAGAGTGAACATGCCCACTAACACCGGTGCTCCCTCCGGGACATCCTCAATAGCAAGATGTTGCACACTTCCGGATTGAAATGCTGTGATGTTGACTTGAGCAGGTGGCGGCATACCACCTGATGATGATGGTTGTCTACTGTTCAACAACTTCTCCCGGCATTTCTGCCTAAAATGCCCAGAACGGTGGCAATAAGAACACGGAGGTTTCCCCGGTTCTTCATTGACTTGTGATTGAGAAGTTGATGTACTTGGCTGCAGCAACGATGCAACAAGTATCATTCATTGCTGCGGCAATGGTGTTGCTTCAAGACATGATTCTTGACCAGGAAATCTGTGCTGAGTTGATCTTACTGGCGCTTGCCATAGTTCATTGGATGGTGTGTGATACACCACACGGTATTTATGAGGAACAACTGGTGTGTCTTCCTGCGCATCATCCCGGTTCCTCTTCTCTGCTTGACACTCAAGTGTCGCTTGTTCTTGCAGCAGAGAAGCACTGATCAACTCGGTGTAATTTCCTTGATTGAACAAAGCTAACTTATCTTTTAATACGGCACTCAGGCCATAACAGAAGTAGTCACACCTTGCAGCTTTACTTATCGCATAAGCAGGAGCATATTGTGCCAAAAGGATGAACTGTTTGACATAATCGAGGACACTCATGTCCCCCTACTTCAAGTCCCTAAATTCTTGCTGCTGGGCCTTGATAAAACCCATAGGAATGTGACGAGCACGGAATGCTTCACGAAATTTCGTCCATTCCACTTGATGGCCTTCCGGAACGGTAGTGAGATAAGCGAACCACCAATTTCTGGCGGCTCCATGGAGCTGTTGAGCTGCAAATAATGTCTTCTTATATTCATCGCACTCAAACACTCCAAACTTGGACTCCATAACCCGAAGCCACTGATCAGCTTCCACTGGTTCATTGGCTTCCATGAAAATTGGCGGTTGTGTTGCCAAGAAGTCCAAATGGGCGTTCCGAGGTGGAACCGCCTGTTGCGTTTGTTGGAGTAAGCCCTGTTGTACCAAGGCTTGGAGTAGTCTTGCATTCTCTTGACTTGACTCGGCCATCTGAGCCATGACATCCGCCCATACCTTTGATGGCGGTACCCGGGGTGGAGTCGAGTCGTCACCATCTCGGTGAGAACCTTCAGCCCTACTTAGAGAATGAGTACGCACCATACTGCAAAAGAATAATTATGAGGGAAGTCAAAACTTGATCTCAGCAGTATGTGAAAGTATGTAAAACATGAACATGCTAAAACTTTATGGAAGCATAACAACATTTCATGTTTACACATCTTCCTACAGCCAACATAATCAGTCCCCTATTCTGTACAGAACAGACCTTTCTGTACTTAACCCAGATTTTTGTCCGGTTACCAGCATTTTCATAACTCAAGATGAATACCAAAGTTAACTTCAGCATCTTTCCAAAAAGTACTCATATGCCCCTAGATCTTTTCTGGATCAAAAGTTATGATTGTTCAAAGTTGACAGAATTTCTGGATAAAATTTGCCAGCACCTCCTTTGTATGTGGCTGTTTTCATCACAGTTGTACATAAAAAAGGAGTACAATTCTGAACAGACTATGAACTACAAACTTGTTGAAAATTTCATAACCCTTCCAACTGTGTATTATATTACCCTTAGTGATTTTTCTACAGAATGTTATGGTTAATTTACAGACACATCGAGAGAAGGTTGCAGCTGTTCAGTTTTCTGAACAGTTTGTATTGATCTGGATATTCAACCAAATTGGCGTCTGAGTTTGCTCTGGAAGTCTACAGAAAAGTTGTAGAGCACTTAAAAACCTTTCCATAACTGTATCATAAACCTTCATTGGGTCAATAGACACAGAGTTATGATCTGTCAAAATCCAGCAAAAATTTCTGCGAGAACAGAGCACTCTGTTTTTGGATCAAATGAAGCCTAGCAAGTCTCTTCTTTAAAACTTAGTTCAAATGAAGAGCTCACTAACTAATATGTGCTTTCCAACATCCATTTTTAGTTTGAAAGTCATGAATGATTTATTCATAGGAAAGAAGACTATCAAGTGTAGTACGGTGGCGATGCACCGTAAGACATATGACGGTACTACGCTGCCTCACAAAAGAAAAACCTAACCAGATTGCACCGGCATATACGTATCCTTAGGTGGCACTAAAACAATCACTCGCAAACGTGTTCTACATATACTAAGGTTTTCGTGGTTAGTATCTACATAAAACACACTCAATCATCAGGTTTGGCTGCACACCGAACCCGGTATCCATACAGTTCATACACCCGGCCGTCATCACTCGCCCGGATGTTCTCAAGCCAAACTCGCCTTGAGCTACATGTTCACGTTACTGACCACGTGACGGGGTCTCCCATAGTTTCCCAAAGCACGCCATGGAATGGCATTTCTCGAATACCCCAAATGACATGAAGAGTCGTAGAGGATACTAAAGCGAGTCGGGTTACCTGCCACCCGTGGGGCTCCACCCTTCAGCCTGTGTGCACTGGTGGACAGCGCTTACGTGCACCCCCCAAGACATAGAACGTCCCGAGATGCACGATTTTCTGACATATCAAATAAGTTAGGTTGCCACCTTCATTATATGCTAATAGTAGTCCTTATGTGGGCCTAATACCGTTATCTCACCGTATCCTAAGTTTTTAATGTAATATGATGCTCAATCCGTGCGCTATCCCCAACGCAGCTCTGATACCACGTTGCCGGGGATTCGCCGCCGAGACGATGACGCCCCGCCAGGACCTTGTTGGGTGGTGCCGTGATATGTGGCACCCAACAGCACACGGGTGAAGAAACACATCACATTACATAAATCATTCGTGGAAGCGTACAAAAGTGTTTTACAAATACTTATCTCAAAATAAGCTACAGCGGAAGACTATAACTCTCATGACTCAATTCTAACTTAGCAACAAAGAAACAGTCCAGCTTGCGGACGTTTCTTACTAGCAACACGAAGATCAATCTGCAGCGGCGAGGATGCTCTTGAGTAACCACTCGGAGGTTCCCGAGTCTCATCGGCATCCCTTCCTAGCATGAGGTCAATCCTGCAAAACAACTCGGATAGCGTCCGTGAGCATAACACTCAGCAAGACTTAACCATCACCCTAGTCATGACACTCTACATGAGGTTATGAACATAAAGTAGGATGGTATAATGCATAATAAAACTCGCCTAAAAGTGAATCCTTACTTTCAGGTATTATTGGCATCAATTTAAGTAACCTTGGGCATGCCACATCGGGAGTCCACAATCAAACAAGAAACGCTTTCCCCCGATGTAATTTGCTCACAGCATAAAAGAGTCGAGTTTGAACTAGCCTATTCATCAGAATCAAATACAAAGCTAGTACGAAACTTCAAACTAATGTGATTAGTTCCTTTCTCATGTAAGTTCTTACTACGTCACGACTGTGAGAACAAGTATGCTCAGACCATTCCGCGAGCGATGGTGATTCGAATCAACAACACCAGGACAATACGATACGTACGCCCGTACTCGACGTTACCTACAGCAACCATCACTGATGTCGTACGTGGCAGCCTTTCCCCCGTTTCACCCCTGTTGAATCGATCAATTCGCCCCGTACAGTAGCCACTCTCATGGTGCACCTGGCGACTTGAGATGTCATGAGAATGTTCCCCACATACTGAACACCGGCCGTCTTGCCTGAGGCAACCCAGAAAGGCTCAACGACAGCTTCCCGAGGTACATCGGTTTACTGGGTCCCATAATACCAGCATGAGTCCGAGTCCGGTACACAACTCAAAGTTGTTCAACAGGGCCGCATACGGATCGGTCTTTGACTGACACGGACAGGTCTATAACACCCAGGCCCCTATGTCCTGTTGCCCCTACAACCTTCCGGTCTCAACTTTAACTTGCTAATTCATTTTTGAACCAATCCCGTATGCTCCTGTTGTTCCTGAACATGCGAGTAGCATCTCAACATTCGACTTCTACCGAACCTTACTTAGGCATGGCAGTTCTACACGGTGAAAGACACCTACCCAATACCCCATGGGTTCATTTGGTTATGCAAGAGGAGTATCAAACACTAGACCTAATGCACAATTCATATCTTAACCGAAAGTGAATACAAAGTAAAAACTTAAAGGCTGCTAAATGCAAACCGGAGCTTGCCTGTTTTGCAGGGTAGTCGTATATATTCAGTTAGTGATCCCTTCTTATCAATCCTTTATTCTCCGGAGCTTTATCCACTTCAATGAATCGCTCCTTTGAATCCCCTTCGTTGTGATTCCTATTGAATGTATATGCACAAGTTTTATAGAATGCAATGGAAAGAATTATAGAATGGATTTCTTAGGAACAGTGGTTGTGTGGAAAAGCCAAGAATGACTTGGTTTGTCTCTGTTGTGCAAAGAAACAGAAATGAACTAAATTGATCTTAGTGTTGTAGCTATACACTAACTACTTTCCCTAATGAACATAATAGATGAGCTGAAAAGAATTGGATGCAACTGAAGAACAAGAACTCCAATGGCCTCAAAACTTTTACAGCAGGTTGGTGAAAGACACCTACCCAGTACTCCATGGGTTCATTTGGTTATGCAAGAGGAGTATCAAACACTAGACCTAATGCACAATTCATATCTTAACCGAAAGTGAATACAAAGTAAAAACTTAAAGGCTGTTAAATGCAAACCGGAGCTTGCCTGTTTTGCAGGGTAGTCATATATATTCAGTTAGTGGTCCCTTCTTATCAACCCTTTATTCTACGGAGCTTGATCCACTTCAATGAATCGCTCCTTTGAATCCCCTTCGCCGTGATTCCTATTGAATGTATATGCACAAGTTTTATATAATGCAATGGAAAGAATTATGGAATGGATTTCTTAGGAACAGAGGTTGTGTGGAAAATCCAAGAATGACTTGGTTTGCCTCTGTTGTGCAAAGAAACAGAAATGAACTAAATTGATCTTAGTGTTGTAGCTATACACTAACTACTTTCCCTAATGAACATAATAGATGAGCTGAAAAGAATTGGATGTAACTGAAGAACAATAACTCCAATGGCCTCAAAACTTTTACAGCAGGTTCTATACTACCTAGGGATTTAGCTTGCCAAATTGCAGCTAATGTGGAGTCAAATTGTGTCCTCTATAATTCTCACAATGTCTCTCATGTATTTCCACCTATACATAAGTATGGAGAATAAGAACAGGGAGTTCAAGGACTCAATTTGAGCTGATGATTTACATGTTAGTTCCTATTCACATTAAAGTAATTTGATCCAAAATTTAGACCTTTTACTTGAGTAGTTCCTCCAGAATATTTCTCTAAGAATTTCTACTTAAAAGAATTAATTCTGAAGTACTGAGCATTTTTATGCCCAATTTAGTGAACTATAATTTCATGTACGTCTCAGAGAGATTGTCTAAATTTCCCTATGATTTTTGGAGCTACGAATTGCCTAGAACAGATTTTATAAGTGGGAAACATTTTCTGAAAATGTTTCTGGACTCTTATGAACACAGCAGTTTGTATTTAGCAAATTCCTACTCAAATGATCTTCAAATGAGTTGAACATTTGCTAGAATGTCAACAATATGCTAAAGAATATTCTGGCAAAATTTTAGGATTTTTGGATAAACCAAACTCTCTCAATAATTCTTTTTCAGAAAACCTTCAAAGAATTTTCCGAAATTATATATTGACTTTCATACAAATCTGAGTTCATATTTGGATAGACCCCTGAAAAACGAATCTAACCCAACTGGAATCACTCAATTTGGAGGTTCCTACACAGAGATATGAATTTCCAAAGTTTGAGCAATCTCTGGAAATATTTTCTCTACTGAAAAGTCGGCTGGACCCACTGTTTAAATCCCAGCCAATAGAATTTCAACCACACGGGGTTGACAGGGTTCAGCGCGCCAGCACACCGGATCCGGCCACACACGATCACAGATTTAAAATGCACAGCCGCTGACAGCCGGGCCCGGCCCCTTCTTCAACCTCCCGCCGTTCTGTTCCGCGCGCGCGGCGCCGGCCCCTTGCCGGAGCGAGCTGCAGCTCGCTGGATCGCCGCTGCCGGCCACCGCTCGAGCCAAAACTCACCGCCAGGGCGTTTGTGCCATCGAGGAACACGATGGGAGCACCAGTTCGAGCTGCTGGTGACCGGAAACACCTCAGCGACGTACGGCGGCCTCGATTAGAGTTCGGCGCCGTTGTCCGTGGGTTCTAACCCTTCAATCGAGCAACAAAAACGTGCTACAGCACCAGTGGGTGATTACCAAGCTCAGCAAAGCCTTGAACTGGCTCGGAAATAGCGGCAAATAGGTTGGCACCGTGTGCCCGATCGGTCCCGCCAAAAACGTGTTCGGTAGATCTCAAAATATGTCGCTCCAAAGGGTTTTCATGCGACGGTTGCTAAAGCAAAGATGATCGCCGGCTAGTCCAGCACCTATGTGCAAGATTTGATGACCTATGGAGGATCAGAGAGGGGGAATTTGGAGGACTTGTACCGGCCGTTTGGTTTGCACTCGCCAGAGCAAAATTCCAAAATTCGTCGGCTATGCTCCATGGTTTGGCTCAAGCTTTGGTTGAGAGCAGCACCACAACAGCGCGCTCCCGTAGCCGTGATCACTCGGCCGTGAAAACCTCTATGGAGGGCTGTCCAGCAGCGCCCGATCGTCGGCTTGAGCTAGGTCGCCGCTGTGGAGGCTGTTCTAGGGCAAGGGAAGCCAGAGCTCAGTGGTTTCCGGGTCGGGAAGGTGGGAGCTGAGCTCGTGGGGCTGTATAGCAGCTCGGGGAGGAGAGGGGCGTGAGTTTTCTTCGGTTTCCCGAACACGCCGAAGAGCGGAGGGAAGAAAAGGGCTCGGTTCGGTGTCGCTCGCGAGGAGGAGAAGGCAAGAGGACTTTGCTTCGGTCAGAGGGGATGATCACGAAGAAAAGAACCGCCTCTGGCGCCAACGCTTGGGAGAAGGCAGCAGGAGGTGGCTCGGCCAGCCCTCGGTGGCACCACGGTGAGAAAGACTGCTCGGTTGGGTTGAACAGAGATATGCTTAGGGTGCAAGTCATTGTGTACCAATGACATGTGGGGTCCACCCCAATTTTCCTCCCACAATATCTTCTCATGTCAATCTACATCCATTCAAAGGTTTTAAGTTTGAAAAGTGGGCTAGCATTTGAATTTCCCCAACTTCGGTTTGAATTTGCATAGCAAATTTGAATTTGGACGGAATTTGAAAAATTCTTCTCTTTAATTCCTTTTTGAGCCCACCCTAATGACAAGTTTGTCATTAAACTCTTTCCACAATTTCCAACTATGTGGCTACATGGTTATTCAATGTTTTGGGCCACCTTTTGTGTGAACATTGAATTTAAAATCTGATTTTTAAACTTTCATGCAAAGAGGTATTTAAATCCTAATTGGTTCAACACCTTCAAATAACGATGTGAGCCTCATTTTGGATGATCATCCATGTATCACTTTGCATGAAGAAAAGTTTTAGCAAGTCCCATTTTTCATGCCTTTGCCACACATATGAATTAAAACCTTAGTTTTATTCATGTACATGTTTTGGGACTTTTACACTTCTCGGAGCTCAGTTTTTCTGCCACAATGCCACCTCATCGACCGGCCTCCTCCGTCTTGTTTCCGATCATCTAAACGATCTCTGAGGTTCACCTTTGACCCTTCTTGCTGTCCTCCGAGTTCGGGGCTATGCCATAGAGGGTGCCAGCCTGAATTTGATGTTTACCCACGGTGGGTTCTTTGAACCGACCGGAAGAAAGTGGGAAATTTGTCGTCCATACTTAGTTAGGGTTCATTCGGGTCTAAGGCTAGCTTCTCTAGGTTGCTACGATCCTCCTTGAGCAAACATCGATCAAAACCACTGAGCGTAGCCTCGGTATGATCCATTTTCATGACCGATGAGGTCCATGTTGCGACCATTTTCACCCTGGTCCTGATCCAAATTCATGTTTTCCGAGATGCCCTGGTGCTGTAAGAGGCAACCGTAGGTCATTTGATACTTTCCCGAGCCCTAGCATGGCTGTCGGAGTTCGTCTGCCACCTGTCACCGTCACGCACCATTTTCCAGTCTTCTCCGGCCACCGCCGACCTCACCAGCGTATTCCTCATGAGGGATTATGCCCTAGCGGCAAGTCTTGTTAAGTTTGGAGCGGTGGAACAGCGAGCGGCGAGGCTCGCCAGAGTGCGCCACCGCGGGGCAAACGGGTGGCAAGAGGTGGAAGAAAGAGGGTGGGACCCGATGTCAGTGAGAGGGAGAGAGAAGCGCAGGCCACCTTGCTATTTGCATAACGGGTCCACCGGTCAGTCTCTGGCACTTAAATAAAGTGGGCCCGGGCCGATGTGGAGGGTAATTCCTTTGGGAAAATAAATCAGAATTCGATCCAATCTTTAGAAATTCATAACTTCTAAAATAATCATCCAAATTTAGTCAAATAAAATTTGTTGGATTCATCTCCCCGATACTATCCAGCAGTAGCAGTTTAATTCTTTGAAAGTCCCTATTTTTCCAGAATTAAATCCTTAAAATTTAAAGTGTTATAATTAATAAATAGAGATATACTTTATAGACAATTCTCAAATTCAGGAACTTTCTTTTAATATCCTTGACTCACATACAAAATTTCAGATCAATCCGAGTTCATTAAGTCCACTGAATTGTAGGATTAAGTGAACTGCACTTAGGAAATTTAAAAAATGTACAGAAGCAATTCCAGCTTTTGCCCCAATCTTCAAAATCCATATCTCTCCCTAGAATGTTTAGAAAAATATGAAACCACTTCCATTAGACTCAGGATAGATCCTAGTATTTAGAAAGTATAAATTTGCTTCATGAAAATCCATAGAAATAGTTAGAGACTCTAAAAAGGACTTTTCATACATTCAATTCCACACAAATCAATTTATCTTTGATTCAAATGAAATTTGGTCAATCCCATATTTCTGTCTTAACCAATTCACTGTAAAAATTTCAAAGTCAATACTGTTGTCTATCCTATGTTACATCCTTCACATCTTCAATAAATCCATGTGCATTTAAATTGACATATGCATTCTTGATTTAATTGCGTGTAGTCGCCGAAGTCGAAGAATATCCAAAGATCCGCGAGACCATCCATTCGGAAACAGACTTGTTCGTCGACCCGTAGCAAGGCAAGCCCCGCTTTCCATTAACAACACTTTTATAAAGTTTTTATCTTCACATCGGATATAGATTGTCTAGGAATTGTGCATTAGGTCTTTGGATGCAAACTCCAGTTGCATAGCCTATGAATCCCAGGGGGCTTTGTGTCCAGGTTAGAATTCTCGATTAGACACCGCCATGCTCTAAACTGCATAGGTTTCAGTACAAGTCGAGTAGCCGGATCTACTCACAATGGTTAGGGTTATAAGGGGGACACCACTCAGGTTTATAGACAAAACATCAGAATTTGTATAAACTTGAGACCGAGCAGAAAGTAGGAGCAGCAGAACATTGGGGGCCTGTGAGCTGTAGCTCTGCTTGTGGCAATTGAGGACCAAGTCGTGTGGGCTCTGTTGAACAAGTTTGAACTGTACCGAAGACATACCAGGATTATGGGAACCGGTAAACCGATGTAACTTGGGTAGCTGGTTGTTGAGGCATTGCCTGCTGTCTGAAAGGAGATGGTTGAGGGCAGCAAGGTGTAAATCCGCTAGCGGGCACGTAGTTGCTCCGTGTATGGACCTCTTGCTCGTAACTGTCGGACCGGCTCAAGATTTAGCTAACGGGTGAAAGGTTGTCACATAGGAGGCCCGTGATGAGTGTCGTCGCAGCATCTAGTGCGGGCGTATGTGATGTGTTTCTTGGGTTAACCCTGCAGGTGTAAATCGATTTAAATCGCTGTCCTTCACGGTCATGGAGTACCGCTTGTTCACTGTATTGTGACGTAGATAAAGATTACTGTCTTTATGGTATATACTTGCTGTTTGTTTAATTACTTGTGCTGTTAAGTATTTACAGTAGAACAGAGATAATTAAATTTACTTTCGGTACACTGAAGTTGCTGCCAAAATATGAAGTTAAGGTTCAAGTAATTAGGTGAGTTTTTCTGCAAATCTGCCATCCCATTGTCGTGAAATTCCAGCATATAGAGTTGCATGAGTTAGCGGCGTTGGATAAGACTTGCTGAGCCATCGTGCTCACTGCATGTTTATTGAGTTTTTGCTGCAGGTTCGTACGTAGTTGAAGACGGTCCTGATGATGAGACGGGTCCCCCAAGCGGCTCTACTATCGAGTGGGAGTCGTGCACACCGCCATAAATATTTGTATTGTGTGCTGCTAGTGGATCATGTTCAGGGGCTGAACATGAAACTTTTGCTTAGTCTATGCTGAAGAGTGTAGACTATTAAACGCTAACGTATGTTATTGTAAATTAATTTGCAGAAAACCGTTATATAATAACGAAGAAGCTTCCGCTGTGTTAAATATGTTTTCCTTCTTATGTGTGCTATTCGGTGTTGCACAAAACAACACCCCTCAGCGAGATCCTGGGATGTCGGGACCCCCCGGTTCTCACAGATTCCCCGTTCGACCTGGGAGGAAAGGCGGCTGACGGTGACATGGGATCTCGTCCAGCCCGACATGGTCGACGATGCAGGAGAAGAAGAAAGGGGAACTACTCAAACTATCCCTCACTCTTTTTTCTTTTCCTAACTCGCGCTGCCGAAATTTGCAGGAAAGCAGAAGCGTAAGAAGGCTGAAATGGAGAAGAAAAGTGCAAGGGTAAAAGTAAAGACTTGCGCCCCGATGGCGGCTTATATAACCCGCCCACGACGGTAACGAGGAAAGGCACAGGGGCCCCTGGACACGTGCGACATGCTGTAATGCCTCCCATCCGCAAAGCGGGCGCACACCCCTTACACATCAGGGACGCAATGCCCGCAATAACTTCGATCAGGAAAAGCCAGTCTCTTTGGTGTTTGCAGCAATTCCAAGAGCCGTGCGCCGGTTTTCTTGCTTCCAACTGCTTCACTACCTAACAAGTATATTGTGAGACCTATGTGTGCTTAATACATTGACTATGACGATAAAAGTTTTGAATTCTGCCAAAACACTCTTTTTGTCAAGGTCCGACTCTAGGTACGAGCTCCGACAAGATCCGACGTAAGGTCCGACTTGCTATAGCTAGGTCCGACATGTGTTTGGTTAGCTCCGGCGGTAGGTCCAACTAGCTTTGGTAAGTTCCAGTGCTAGGTTCTGCTAGCTTTAGTAAGCTCAGGCTCATGGTCTGGTTAGGTTTGGCAAGATCCGGAGCTAAATCACAATGGTTCTGTTTTTACCATGCAAATGTTTCGAACTTGCTTTACATCTATGAAAAGTTTGCTTAGTGTTCTTTTACTAAGTTTTTGAAGTGTTATGGCTGTTTTGCAACATGCTTATGTGAGGTGTTCATGTAAGGTGTTGTGGTTTTCAGAACTAACGTGGGTCAAGTCGTGGACTTGTGCTTGAAAGTATTGGTTGTTTATTTATGTGCAGGTGTTGCTTGAGTTCAAGATATGACTGGTGACGGGATCCATGGAACTAGTCTTAGGGAGAATATGAGGTTCAACAACCAAGTTCGGAAGGAATTGTGGTTGAGTTGATCGGGAGGTCGCGCAGCATGTTTGAATCAAGAAAATGCATATGAAGGTATCGTGGACGTCGTTGGAAGGTGTTTGCACATGTGCAAGGAGTGCATGGACATGCAACATGGTTCCAAGGCATGATGAAGAGATGTGGACGTAAAGAATTGGTAGGAAAGGTCCAACCGGCTGGATTATGGACTCAGGCTGCGACTGAGTCGGTTATGGCTCAAATATGGAAAGATTTGAGTTGGTTATGATATGATTTCGTGTGGGACACGAAGTTGAGTTGTTTTAGGAATGTGGGATATGTTCCTAAGGTGTTTGGATGTCTTAAGATTGCTTCTATCTGCGTATAGAAGAGTCTTGAGCAGTTATGGAAAGTTTCGATTCAGAAACTGAGTAGGATTAGAGTCCGAGTTTGAATTGGGTTGACCTCTGGGCTGGTTATATAAGCAAGGGAGGCCAGAGCTCGTGGAAAGACGACCTTGGGCTGTTCCTCTTATGTTTTGATCAAGAAAATTCGTAATTTAGAGGAGCTTTTGTGACTTGTTCGTCCGACTTGTTTTTTGTCAAGTCATTCTCGTCGAGTTTCTGGACAGCACGACAGTGCTTCCGTGTTTTGATCATAACTCGAGTTTTAAAGATCTATTGATGTGATTCTTTTTGAGTTGTCTTCACAACTTGATTATATATCATCTGTAAAAATTTCACGGTCATTGGATTTGTAGTGTCTGATCTACACGAGTTTCTTTGCAGTGTTGCAGATCTGGTTTTTACTCGAGTTGAAAAGATTGACCCTCGTTTGATCTTTTAATCATAACTTGAGTTTTTTATAGATTTCCGTGATTCTTGTTGTCGTGTCTTCATGACTTGATTCTCTATAATATATACCACTTTTGTCATGGTTGAACACATTTAGATCAGTCGCATACACGGTTTCTTTAACAGATCAATTTTTTGTCGAGGTTGTTTTTTTGCTTCCACTAAAAAGTTTACATCTACCATTCACCCCCCCTCTGGTAGCTTTTCACGTGCTCTTCAATCCTACAATTGGTATCAGAGCCACGGTGCTCTAATATTTGTGATTTGCACGTGTTTTGACTAATCATCATGAAGAAATACCCCGCAAAACCTTGTGTGTTCAGTGGCATTGGTTTTAGGTTTGGAAGGCACGAATGGAGGCTTTCATCCAGGCGCAAGGCTTCGCAATAGGGGAAAAGGTGTACAAGCCTTATGACGTGCCACCAAACGATCAAGTCATGGGCTACGAACATGAGAGATGTCGACAACAACAACAAAGCATGGAACTTGGTCATACAAGGATTAACTCAAAGTGACTTCGACCGTATTGCACACCTCCGATCTGCATACGATGTGTGGAAAGCACTTTGTGACTACCACGATGGATCCAACACGATCAAGGAGGTAAGACAAGATATGTTCAAGAAATAATACATGCGCTTCGAGATGCAACCCAGTGAGTCAATCGATGACCTCTTTGCTCGCTTCAATAAAATTATCAGCAACTTGCGTAGTGTCAATGTTAATTTTTCAGATGCTGAAAAATGCTAGGCAATTACTAAGTGCATTAGACATGTCAATTTGGGAGATGAAAGTTACATCTATTTGTAAATCTACTGTCATGAGTACACTTATATTAGATGTGCTATATTCTAGGTTAAAAACTCATGAAATTGACATAATATCACGTAAGAACCCCAACAAGTTTCTTGCATTTGTTTCACAACGTGACATGCCTAGCTCTAGTCAATCTTCATCTTGTGGTACACTTTCTTTATTGTCCTCTCTAACCCTTGAACAGATTGAAGATTTTCCAGAGGAAGAACTTGCACTCATCTCTACTCGGTTCTCAAAAGCATTGTAAAATGTGAGAACTAGAAGGAGAGGAAGTGCCGGACCTCAACAATGCTTCGAATGTGGTAAGACAGGACATTTTTGTACGGATTGCCCTAACCTTTCAGGTCCTGCTTCCTGTGATGAAAAGTAAACTAGGACGAAGCACTCCCTTGCAAACGATAAGAAAAAGAATAAGAGTTTTATAGGACGTCAATTGGTAAATAGTTTTATCTCCGCACTTCAAGAACTTGGCTCGAGCGATGTGGACATTGGAAGTGACGAAGATAAAGATGATTTGGCAAACTTATGCTTCATGGTGGGCAAGTCAAGTTCAAGTATGGAGGAGGCAGAACACAACAACGACAATGAAGAGGTATGTCCTACTTCCGAAGAAATGTGTGATGCTATTTGTCGTGCCACTGTAATAGTTAAGAAAAACGACAAAAAGCTTAGGGATAATGCTGTTAAAATAAGTCACTAGAATCTGAAATTAATCTTTTGAAATCTTTGATTCCTAGTGATGATACTTGTTCCTCATGTGATTTAATATATGAACAATTGTCCTCTCTAAAAAGTGCACATACCTCCACACTTGATAAATTTGAGTTAGAGATTGAAAATAATAGAGAGCTTGTTGCACTTAATGATAAAAACTTGAAAGTTGCTTGTTGTTCTACAATTGATTTGCATTGCTCTACTTGTGATGATCTTAATAAGAAACAACAAGATGCTATGAATGAAATTTCTATATGGAACAATGTTTTACGTTCTCATGAAATTAAGTATTGTTCCAATTACAAACTAAAAGAAAAAACTTCATGTCAAAATTTCCTAGACTTGTCTAAGAAACTTAATGACATGAATAGGACACTAGAGCGGTTTTATAATGGGAATAAGAATCTGAACTTGCTATTGAATTCTTCTAAACCTTGCAATGATAAAACTGGTTTAGGTTTTGATTCCCATGCTCATGCTAAAGCACATCCACCTAAAATTATAAAGTCATTAGGAAGTGGTTTGATTAAAAAAGTTCCGAAACAAAAAGAAGTGGTCTTTAAATCTGCAGGAGTGTTGCCTCATTCGGTTTCAGATAAATGTCTGCTCATCTAGACATGAACATAAAGTCAAATTTTATTGTACCTACTGTGGTAGAGATGGTCATGTCATAGATTTTTGTTATAGACTAGCTAAGCAATAGAAAAGGGAAAGAATGATTGCTGGATCACATAACAACTGTGCAAAACCTGTTGCTTGTGCTGAACCGAATGTTAGGAATATGCAACCTGCTGTAATGAGTCAAAAACATGCAAAGTTTACTTCCGGACCTACTGTTTTTAGTACTACTCATGTAACACATCGTAGGTCAGTACTTGGGTACAAAAATCCTCAAACTTTGGCTCATAAAACTGCTGTTTTATCTCATCCTTTGCGTGTTACTTCTGCTGGACGTTGTGTGACTCAGTACTGGATTCCTAAATGCCTTTTGACTAACCCCAGTATTGAGTCATCGACGTATTGTACTTCTACGTAGGTTACACGCTTGAGGAAGAAGAACATTTGGATTGTGGATTCAGGATGCTCACGCCACATGACCGGTGACAAAGAATGATTCTCCTCCCTCTCTTTTGTTTCACATGTAGAAAATGTTAATTTTGCCGATAATTCTTCAACTCCTATAATTGCTAAGGGTTCGGTTAGAGTAAATAATCACTACACTTTTAAAGATGTGGCACTTGTTAAAAATTTGAAATACAACTTGCTTTCTATTTCACAATTGCTAGATAAAAATCTAGAAATTATTTTCACTAAAAATTATTGCAAGGTTGTAGATTCAAATAGTGAACTCATTCTTAATAGGTCTCGGTTTGGAAGAGTTTTTAAAGCTGATTTTGATATGTCATCCACTAAGCATAGATGTCTAGTTGCTAATGATTCAAAAGACTTATATTTTTGGCATCGTAGACTTGGTCACGTAGGCTTTGATCATATCACACGTGTTAGTGCTCTTGATCGCATACGTGGGCTGCCTAAGCTTAAAGGGGACAAAGAAATTACGTGCTCTCCTTGTAGACATGCTAAGATGCTTGCAGGTTCACATGCTCCTCTCACAATGACCATAACAACTGAACCGGGTCAACTTTTGCACCTTGACACCGTAGCACATTCACGTGTTCAATCCTTCGAAGCTAAATGGTATGTTCTTGTGATTGTTGATAACTATTCTAGATACTCTTGAGTTTATTTTATGGCATCTAAGAAGAAACTTTTAATCACTTTAGAACCTTATTTCTTAGATTATCAATTAATCACCCAGGATCTTCAAAAGCAATTAGAAGTGACAACGGAACCGAATTTAAAAATCAATTGTTTGATCACTTTTGTGCTGAAAATGGAATACATCATTAATTTTCTTCACCATATATACCTCATCAAAACGGTGTTGTAGAGAGAAAGAATAGAACCTTAGTTGAGATGGCTAGGACTATGATTGATGAATATCAAACTCCTAGAAAATTTTGGGCTGATGCAATTGCAACTGCTTGTTATGTCTCAAAACGTGTTTTCTTATGTGCTAAGCTAGGTAAAACACTAAATGAACTTCAGTTTGGACATAGGCCAAGTGTCACACACTTTCGGGTCGTTGGATGCAAATGCTTTGTTAAGAAACATGGTAATCTTGATAAATTTGAACCTAGAGCCGTTGATGGCATGTTTCTTTGTTACCCATCTCATACTAGAGGCTACCGTGTGCTTTTACATGACACTAACAAAATTGTGGAGACTTGTGAGGTTTCTTTTGATGATTGGATCACTTTTGTACCTCACGGCATCAAGACCGGACATACAAGCGTGTGTCTTTGTGCATGATTTCAAGCTTCCCACGTGCTTCACATCGTCAAGCCATCAAAAGAATTCTCAGGTACTTACATGGAACCCAAGAATTTGGGATTTTTCTTCCTTCTTCCTAAATCGTTACTTTGAAAGCTTTTTCGGATGCTGATTTTGGGGGTTGTAGAATTGATAGGAAAAGTACTTCGGTGCTTGTCATTTTCTTGGTAATTCACTTGTTGCTTGGTCCTCTAGAAAACAAAATTCAGTTGCACAATCCATAGTCGAATCTGAATATGTAGCTGCGGCTAGCGCTTGCTCACAAATTCTTTGGATTGTTCAAACACTTAAGGACTATGGGGTTGATCTAGATAGTGTTCCACTATTTTGTGATAACACTAGTTCCATTTGCATTGATAAAACCCCGTACAACATTTGAGAACAAAGCACATTGACATTAGGTATCACTTTCTCCGTGATATGTTGAAAAAGGAAACATTGTGCTTCACCATGTAGATACCGAACAACAATTGGCTGACATTTTTACAGAACCTTTGGATTTCACTCGTTTTTGTTTCATTCATAGTGAAATAGGGGTTATGCATCCTCATGGATTATATTAAGAGGGAGTTTTGAAACTTGGGAAGTCAATGTGTAAATCTGAATTTAAAATAATATGAGCATAGTATTTCATACATATGACTTTGTGATTCCTTTAATATGCTGAAAATTTTTAATACATTACTCATGTTATACATTTTGTAGTTTTTGCCATGACTAGTAATTGGAATAATTATTTACACTAAATCTGGTCATGATCAAACTTTCTTGCTGTTTTAAACTTGTTGCATGCTCACAAGTGCTTTTAATGAAAAAATAATCAATCAATTATTCACATGTTGAGCTTTTATGTTCAAATGAAAAATTAAGAAAAAGATCAAGAGAATATGCATGCATTACACTTCTTCTTTTGAGATGGCTTATCATTGCACTTAGATATGAACTTGGAAGAAGTTGTGTATGAATAAAACCATGTCTTTAAGCTTCTGATGCGGCATATAATCTCTTGCAAATGTCATATGATCTGAATTTGTGCTTTGAAAAATAATTAAAATGCAGCAACAAGTGTCATGCTTTCAGGTCTTGACATAGTTAAGTTTGTTAGATTATGACTTGCTTAAATTGAAAATTACACTTGATCTCTAGCATGGCTTACACTAATTTATGTATCTCATTGATGGAATTGTGCATTAGGTCTTTGGATGCAAACTGCATAGGTTAGAATTCTCGATTAGCCACCGCCATGCTTTAAACTGCATAGGTTTCAGTACAAGTCAAGTAGCCGGATCTACTCACAAAGGGTTATAAGGGGGACACCACTAAGGTTTATAGACAAAACATCAGAATTTGTATAAACTTGAGACCAAGCAGAGAGTAGGAGCAGCAGAACATTGGGGGCCTGTGAGCTGTAGCTCTGCTTGTGGCAATTGAGGACCAAGTCGCGTGGGCCCTGTTGAACAAGTTTGAACTGTACCGAAGACATATCAGGATTATGGGAACCGGTAAACCGATGTAACTTGGGTAGCTGGGTGTTGAGGCATTGCCTGCTGTCTTAAAGGAGTTGGTTGAGGGCAGCAAGGTGTAAATCCGCTAGCGGGCACGTAGTTGTTCCGTGTAGGGACCTCCTGCCCATAACGGTCGGACCGGCTCAAGATTTGGCTAACGGGTGAAAGGTTGTCACATACGACGCCCGTGATGAGTGTCGTTGCAGCATCTAGTGCGGGCGTGTGTGACGTGTTTCTCGGGTTAACCCTGCAGGTGTAAATCGATTTAAATCGCTGTCCTTCACGGTCATGGAGTACCGCTTGTTCACTGTATTGTGACGTAGATAAAGATTACTGTCTTTACGGTATATACTTGCTGTTTGTTTAATTACTTGTGCTGTTAAGTATTTACTCTAGAACAGAGCTAATTAAATTTACTTTAGGTACACTGAAGTTGCTGCCAAAATATGAAGTTAAGGTTCAAGTAATTAGGTGAGTTTTTCTGCAAATCTGCCATCCCATTATTGTGAAATTCTAGCATATAGAGTTGCATGAATTAGCGGCATTGGTTAAGACTTGCTGAGCCATCGTGCTCACTGCATGTTTATTAAGTTTTTGCTGCAGGTTCGTACGTAGTTGAAGAGGGTCCCAATGATGAGACGGATCCCCCAGGGGGCTCTACTATCGAGTGGGAGCCGTGCACGCCGCCGTAAAGATTTGTGTTTTGTGCTGCTAGTGGATCATGTTCAAGGGCTGGACATGAAGCTTTTGCTTAGTCTACGCTCAAGAGTGTAGACTATTAAACGCTAACGTATATTATTGTAAATTAATTTGCAGAAAACTGTTATATAATAACGAAGAAGCTTCCACTGTGTTAAATATGTTTTCCTTCTTATGTGTGCTATTCGGTGTTGCACAAAACAACACCCCTCAGCGAGATCCTGGGATGTCGGGACCCCCAGTCCTCACAGATTCCCTGTTTGACCTGCGAGGAAAGGTGGCCGGCGGTGACATGGGACTTCATCCAGCCCGACATGGTCGACGACACAGGAGAAAAAGAAAGGGGAACTGCTCAAACTATCCCTCGGTCTTTTTTCTTTTTCTAACTCGCCTGCCAAAATTTGCAGGAAAGCAGAAGCGTAAGAAGGCTGAAATCGAGAAGAAAAGCGCAAGGGTAAAAGTAAAGACTTGCGCCCCAATGGCGGCTTATATAACCCGCAGACGACGGTAACGAGGAAAGGCACCGGGGCCCATGGACACGTGCGACATGTTGTAACGCCTCCCATCCGCAAAGCGGGCGCACGCCCCTGACAAATCAGGGACACGATGCTCGCAATAACTTCGATCAGACAAGCCAGCCTCTTTGGTGTTTGCAGCAATTCCAAGAGCCGTGCGCCGGTTTTCTTGCTTCCTACTGCTTCACTACCTAACAAGTAGATTGTGAGACCTATGTGTGCTGAATACATTGGCTATGACAATAAATGTTTTGAATTCTGCCAAAACACTCTTTTTGTCAAGGTCCGACTCTAGGTCCGAGCTCCGACAAGATACAATGTAAGGTCTGACATGCTATGGCTAGGTCCGATATGTGCTTGGTTAGCTCCGGCGGTAGGTCCGACTAGCTTTGGTAAGTTCTGGTGCTAGGTTCTGCTAGCTTTAGTAAGCTTCGGCTCAAGGTCTGGTTAGCTTTGGTAAGGTCCAGAGCTAAATCGCAATGGTTCTGTTTTTACCATGCAACTGTTTCGAACTTGCTTTACATCTATGGAAAGTTTGGTCAGTATTCTTTTACTAAGTTTTTGAAGTGTTATGTCTGTTTACGATGGTTAACATTTTGCTATGGTTTGCAACATGCTTATGTGAGGTGTTCACGTAAGGTGTTGTAGTTTTCGGAACTAACGTGAGTCAAGTCGCGGACTTGTGCTCGAAAGTATTGGTTATTTATTCATGTGCAGGTGTTGATTGAGTTCAAGATATGGCTGGTGACGGGATCCATTGAACTAGTCTTAGGGAGAATGAGGTTCAACAACAAAGTTCGGGAGGAATTATTGTTGAGTTGATCTGGAGGTCGCGCAGCATGTTTGAATCAAGAACAATGCATATGAAGGTATCATGGACGTCGTTGGAAGGTGTTTGCACGTGTTCAAGGAGTGCATGGACGTAGCAACATGGTTCCAAGGCGTGATGAAGAGATGTGGACATAAAGAATTGGTAGGAAAGGTCCAACCGGCTGGATTATGGACTCAGGCTGCGGTTGAGTCGGTTATGGCTCAAATATGGAAAGATTTGAGTTGGTTATGATAGGATTTCATGTGTTACATGAATTTGAGTTGTTTTAGGAATGTGGGATATGTTCCTGAGGCGTTTGGAATTCTTAAGGTTGCTTCTATCTGCGCATAGAAGAGTCTTGAGCAGTTATGGAAAGTTTCGATTCAGAAACTAAGTAGGATTAGAGTCCTAGTTTGAGTTGGGTTGTCCTCCGGGCTTGTTATATAAGCAAGGGAGACCAGAGCTCGTGGTAAGACGACCTTGGGCTGTTCCTCTTATATTTTGATCAATAAAATTTATAATTTAGAGAAACATTTGTGCCTTGTTCGTCCGACTTGTTTTTTGTCAAGTCTTTCTCGTTGAATTTCTGGACAGCATGAAGTGCTTCGGTGTTTTGATCATAACTCGAGTTTTACAGATCTAATTGACGTGATTTTTTTGGGTTGTGTTCACTACTTGGTTATCTATCATCTGTAAAAATTTAACGGTCATTAGATTTGTTGTTCCTGATCTACACGAGTTTCTTTGCAGTGTTGCAGATCTGGTTTTTACTCGAGTAGAACAGATTGACCCTCGTTTGATCTTTCAATCATAACTTGAGTTTTTTTTACGGATTTCTGTTATTCTTATTATCGTGTATTCGTGACTTGATTCTCTATAATATATACCACTTTTGTCACGGTTGATCACATTTAGATCAGTCGCGTACACCATTTCGTTAACAGATCGATTTTCTGCCGAGGTTTTTTTTTTGCTTCTGCTAAAAAGTTTTAATCTACCATTCACCCCCTCTGGTAGCTTTTCACGTGCTCTTCGATCCTACATAGATCGAAAGGACAGCCCGGAGCAAACCCGAGCGAGGGACAGACGACGCGAGATGACGAATAGCTAACTTTGGGACCCTGAACGCTCCCGATATCTCGAACACTTTGATATCTGAGTCTCATCATGGCGACTCTGCAGTAACCTCAGAAGGGTCGGCATCGAGCTGCACGGGCCCCCGAATGGCCCGAGATCTGCGCGAGTGTACCAAGAGATATCTTATGGAATGCAGGCACCGATCCCCGATCAGGTCAACCTGATTCCCCAGTCCTTGCAAAAAGGCAACGGGGTTCCACTCGGGTTAACCATTAGGCAGCTCACCGAGCCTGAAAATTCGGCCATCGAGGCAAATTCCCAGTCGGCTCAACCCCTCCAAACCATGAATGATTTGCGTATAGGGAGCGAAGCGAATCTGTAAAATGAACCGAGCCTGACCTAAGAAGGAAGGGCTCGAGGGCTACCGAACAACTCAAAGCCACGATAGGCTTGGCGCCTTAAGCTTTGGGTCCAGATACAACCTTGAATCAAAGCGAAACGATGTTTTCACTCCTTTTTTATCTCTTGCTTTCCCAGGGCCTCCGTCAAAGCGCGAAGTATGCCACCGGTCGGTTCCAAGGAAGCTCAGCTGAGGGCCCGGGGGCTCCTGATGGGGTAACATACCCGGGTAACCAAGGGATGAATGATGAGCACATCGAACAGAGCCACTTGGCTCGCCCAGCCAAGACGAACGGAAGACGCCAATGCAGATCCCCAACTCAGGACCCAGGCTTGGAATGGCACCACGACGAGTCCTGGCCTTGAGGTCGGGACTTGAACAACCGGCCCCCCGCCTTAAGGCCGGGGTGTGGCGGTAGACCCTGAAGGTTGGAAAGCGACATCCGGACTCCAAGGACGGGAAGCACTCTTCGGCCTTCGGCCCCGTCCATCGAACCCTAGAGAAGAAGATATCCAGGCTAAGGCCCGGACAAGAGGCAGGTAGAAGACTTCAATACTGACGTGAAGGAACGACTGAGGGATTTCAAGACGGAGTAGGAGGCCATGCGCGAAAAGACAAGCACGACGCTAGCCATCATCACCACCTGTCCCGTCCCGCTCGGTGCTGGTATACAGGGATGGAAAATAGACATAGACCGTAGACCAGACGAGAGCTGGTGTACTCATCACTTCTGCATCACATTGATCCGCATTAGGTGCCTACAGACCATGTAAACCCCCATCCCATTTATGAGGACTCAGCGGGTAGGTGGAGGCGTCTGAGTTATAAAAGGGGAGGCCTGGAACCTCCCTTGGGACGGCTTCACGCACACACACTCGACACTTAGGCTTTTCGCACCCTCGCGCACGAGGAAGTCTCGCTTGTAAGTACGGTTCCATGAACCGCCTGAGATAATATAAGACCGACGAACACCCAAAACTTGACGTAGGACATTCGGTCTGAACCAGTATAAATCCCTATCTTTATTAGCTAGCCATCCAGACATAAACGTAAAGCACTCGATTACAAGCTGGTGGAAAAACATTGACAAATTCTGCTACTCAATCAGACTTTATTTAGGAATGTGTCGAATTGTGATATGTTTGAACTCTATCTATAACGTTTGTAAGACTGCAATTTGTTTGAACTCTGTTATGTATAATATTTCAAATGTTGGAACTACATATGTCACGTTTAAAATTCCTATTGTAAATGTGCCATGAGGAAGACTAGGTGACTCATCCAGTCGCCTACTCATCCCTAGGAGCCTCAGGACAAAAGAGAATTTTTCGGCCGACACTCTGAGCGGATGAGTCGCTCACCCATGGGGTGACTCATTGCTACAAGCGGATGGACGATTCATACACCCAGGAGATGAGTCGCCTAGCCAAAGGACAATGGTTACCTATTTCTGAAGATTTTTGAAACGGTGAGCCAATTTGAAAATTTTGATTAAAATGTTACTCTTTGTTAAAAAAAATCAGGATTTCATTCCCTGTAAACTATTGCACATAAATATACATATATAGGAACTGAAGGCCGCCACGATGTGTGCGTTGTTTACACTGGAGTCGATAGCTCCGGAAAATGTTCCTTAACCTTTCTCATCACAAGTAACAATGTCATAAAACTGTATTGGCACCAGATTAGGGGTTTCGAGTGGTATGCACCTTTTCTTACATGAAACAAGAAGTAAATTTCAGTGTCGGTGTACTCTGCATGCAAAACAATTTCATTACGACAGAGGATATTTAAGGTTTTGATTCTGGTGGAGCGAGAATTCCGTTGGTAGGCACATGTTCAGGGGTGGTGATACGGCTTAGCACCCGGCTCCGCACAAGCATGAATCCAGCGGCATGGCCAGCCACGACAGCAAGGAAAACCCCGGCGTTGAAAGACATGACAGCCAGCATCGCCAAGTACGATAGACCCATCTTCGCCGCGTGGACCCCCGTGATCAGTAAGACCTCCGGCGCGCTGGAGTTACGGCTACGGCGGGCGAGGCCGCCGTGCGAGGCCGCTGAGAGCGCCTCCAAGAGCGCAGCGAGAGCTGCCACGACGAAGAGGCAGAGGACGTACATGCCGGCACCACCGCGATCTCCCGGCCAGTTGGGGAAGAGCACCTGCGCTCGATGGCCCCAGAAGAATGCCATATGCATCGCGGGCATGTCCATTGCCGGCATCGGCCCCATTGGGGGCATGTCGTCTGAGGGCACAGGCGGCATCGGCGGCATGGGCATCGGCATTGCCATCCCTACACAGGGAGCGCTAGCTTCTTAGAACGATCCTTATTAGGAGGCTGATGCTCCCTTATTAGTTGGTAAAAGTTATTAGTGGACGCTAGACATCATGTTGTAAATAAGTAGAGATGCTGCAGCGAGCCGTGGAAAGCGGTAAGTCCTATGGAACAATCGAAGAAAGATAAAGGACAGGGACAGACATGAGACAAGGTACTGGTAAACAAATTCTTAGCTAAGTAGCACTGGATGACGGAGAAAGGGAGGCAATGTATTGTTCGGACCTAGGTGGCGGCGCGTTCAAGTTGCATAGATGGTGACAGAGAAATAGTCTGCTCTTTGCGTTATTAATTGCTTTGGCTGCCAAATGACCCCATACATTATTGGCTGTCATATCGAGGCAAATATCGGAGCCCCAGGAAACGATATTCATAAATATATTCAACTTCCTGCGACTATTCCCCGACGCACTTACCACAGTTTCACAGACGGGGCTGGTGTTTCCTTTCAAAAGGCCTTGATCATATTACACAACCTTGCAACTTTACATATAGCAAAATAAGCTTAACGTATGCACTCCCTTCTCGAAAGTGCAGGAGAAGGATCTTTTGGAATGCACTATATAAGAAAGAATTGATTCAGTTTATAAGGAAAACTGAGCTTGAAAACCATTCAACTAACAAGACCAACATAACATACAACATACACAAGGCAAGGCTATTGGACACCACGCTTGAGAGGACGATCCGCACTGAACCCAGATGTTGGTGGCAAACAAAAAGATCTTATAACAGTGTCTACCTTCCACCTTGTCAGAGGACCGGAAGTCAAGGTAGGCTACAAATGTACCCTTCATAGACTTGCCTCTATTGACAGAATGAAAGATCCCAGTCTTTATTGATTAACGAGGGAGGTATTTATACAGCGTGGTGTAACTGAAGAGGTCTAGATAATGCTGAGGTATTTATACAGTGTGGTGTAACTGAAGAGGCCTAGATAATGCTAGCTATTGTGTCCAGAGAAGTGGGATTGTGGCCAATATTACTCAGTTATGACAACATTAGTAAGTCAGTTATGCTAACACCCCCCTCAGTTTGTGTGTTGTTATTACAAACGCCCAAACTGTTACAAAAACTTTTGAATAAGGAGCTCTCGGAAGACCCATTGTCATGATGTCTGCAAACTGAATAGATGTAGGAACATGTCGAACATGCATTTTTCCAAGTGCCACCTTCTCCCGAACAATGTGAATCTCAAGCTCAATATGCTTGGTGCGCCGATGGTGAACGGGATTTTGAGACAAGTAGACAGCCGATATATTGTCACAGTAGATAAGAGTTGCTTTCTGGACCGGCACATGCATGTCACCCAGCGGGTTTCGGATCCAAAGACATTCTGCTGTCTCATAGGCAACTGCACGATATTCGGCTTCAGCACTTGATCTCGAAACAGTAGGTTGACGTTTGGATGACCAAGAGATGAGAGATACCCTAAAAACATGCAATAGCCGGAGGTGGATCATCTTGTTTCCAGACATCCCGACACAATCGGCGTCGGGATAAGCAAAAAGATCAAGAGATAATGATCCATGAATATGAATTCCATGACGAATAGTGCGCTTTAGGTAGCGCAGTATTCTTTTAACCAATGCCTAGTGAATGTCTCGTGGTAAGTGCATATGCAGTGAAACTTTATTGACTGCATAAGTTAAATCTGGGCGAGTGAGGGTTAAATATTGTAAGGCACCCACTATTGATGCGATAAAAGGTTTGATCAGTGAGTTCTTGGCCTGCTGATTTAGTGGCTTAGTATTAACAGGAGTGGAAGAGGGTTTGCAATTCATCATCCCTTTGCGGTCAAGAATCTCTTCTGCATACTGCTTCTGAGAAAGAAAAAAGTCAGTAGGGCTGCGGCTTACCTGAATACCGAGGAAAAGTGTAAGGATCCAAGGTTTTTGATGGCAAAAGCACCCTGAAGCTTCTTGATGAATAGCTGCAACAGAGAATCATTTGAAGCAGTAATTATAATGTCGTCAACATATAGCAAGAGATAAGCAAGATGTCTGCCACATTTGTAGACAAATAAAGAGTTGTCTGCAGTGTTGGGTTTAAAACCAATGCTTTTCAGATGAGTAGAGATCCATTCTAACCAGACCCGTGGTGCCTGCTTAAGGCCGTATAAAGATTTTGATAAGCGGAAGACATAATCTGGATGTGCAGTGTAAAAGAAACCAGCAGGTTGGAGACAGTAGACTTGTTCTTTTAGATGACCTTGGAGAAATGCATTTTTAACATCTAATTGATGCACTATCCACTTGTTTGATACAGCAAGTTGAAGAACAATGCGGATAAATGCTGGTTTAACCACTGGTAAGAATGTCTGGTCAAAAGCAATACCCTGCCTTTGATGAAATCCACGGACCACCCATGGAGCTTTACGACGTTGAAGCGCGCCATCTGGATTAAACTTGTTCCTGAAAATCCACTTCCCTGAAATAACATGAGCACCTTTCGGTTTTGGCACAAGTGTCCACATACGGTTAGACTGAAGTGTCAAAATTCCTCTTCCATGGCTGATCGCCACAAAGTATCCTGAAGAGCAGCTGTGATAGATTTGGGAATACTGTGATCTTCAGTCACACAAGCATACTTAGCGTTGGGTTTGATGATGCCTGCCTTGAGCCGAGTGACCATAGAATAAGGTTTAGACAGAAGAGCTTGCGGTGGTGCGGAAGAAGAAACAGTTGTATGTTTCGATGTGAACAGGTTCATGATCGACGTGAACAGGGGCATGCAGACTGTTGTCGGTGGTTTGAGCTGCGTGAGGCGCAGGTGCTGTTTGTTGTGGCGTAGTGTGTATATGCAGGGATACTTGTATGGAAACGGAAATGAAGTCAGGTGATGGTTGTGTTGCACTGGAGTAAGAGCTGGGTGTGGCATGGGGGACATCTTTGAAAGAAAAACGGAATTTAACAAATGTGACATGCTGGGATGTGTGAACACGACGTGTAACCGGGTCGTAACACTGGTAACCCTTAGTGTGAGGGGGATATCCAGAAAAATGCACGGTATGGACCTTTGGTCAAGCTTGTGGTTATGACCAGTGGAGTGAGGATAGCATAAACAACCGAAAATGCGTAAGTGGTCATAATCAGGCATGGAAGCAAACAAGAGCTAATAAGGTGTAAGGTGTTGCCGTGGACGACATGGTCGCCTGTTAAGTAGGAATGTAGCTCTGGATAGGGCATCAGGGCAGAAAGAGGTTGGCATAGATGCATGAAAAAGGAGGCAGCAAATGCTGTCATTGATGGTGCGCAGAATTCGTTCAGCTCATCCGTTTTGCTCGGATGATATGGGCAAGTGAGGTGGAGAACAACACCATGAGCTGCGGGAAATGATTGCAATGCCACATTTGTAAACTCTTTTCCATTGTGGGTCTGCAGGCAAAGAATGTCCCTTTGAAATTGAGTCCGAATGTAAGCATGAAAAGATATTAAAGTAGCAAGAACATCGGACTTGTGACGCAATGGGTAAGTCCAAGCATAGTGGGAATAGTCATCAAGATTCACCAAATAATATTGAAAATCAGAATTACTTGGGACTAGTGACGTCCAAACATCACAATGCAATAGTTGAAATGGAAAATAAGAAATGTGTTCTGAATCCTTGAAAAGTAGCTTGACATGTTTCTCAATTCGACATGCATAACATGAGTGATCAAATGCCTTCTTACACGAAAAAGGAAATGTATCAATAATGCGAGACAGAGACTCATGTCCAAGGTGCCCTAGCCGAGCATGCCACACATCGGTTTTATTCATGGGCAAGAAACTGTGATGCAACGATGAGTGATTGTGTCAAAGAGGGTAGAGGTCTCCTGTGCTATCACATCGGAGCAGCACCGTCTTGGTCAGAAGGTCCTTGATAGAGAAACCAAAAGAATCAAATTCCACAGTCACATTATTGTCACGTGTCAATTCACGTACTGAAATCAGATTCTTCACAAGCTTTGGTGAGACCAAAACATGATTCAAGTGCAACAGTGAAGATGGTAGCTAGAGGAAATAAAGCCTTGGCAGTGCATTGAACATTCATAGAAGAGCCATCATCGACAACAATACGGGAACTTGAATTAGAAGAATGCTGAGAAGAAAGAATACCCGCATTATTTGCCATATATGAGGAAGCCCCAGTGTCAAGATACCAATCATTGCCTTGGTATGGTATGTTGGTAGACATGCCATGAATTGGCAAGTAGAAGTCTGGAGACACTGGCTGCGTTCCTGATTCAGATGGTGATACGGACTGGAACGGAGTCGGTACATAGCCTGGTGTGATGGCGGCGAGAGCTTGATGAGGTTGAGTCGCCGGAGGAGGACCATAATAGGTCATTGCCGGAGAACGCCACAGAGGAAGTTGCCAGGCTTGAACATACCCATCCATGGTTTGGGTCGCGGGAACCAGTTGGCTGGTTGTTGCAGAGTAGATGCACCGTTGAACATGCCGTTGGTCCAATCATTTGGTGCACCACTTTGTGTACGTGGTCATGCATCTCCCTTGCGACGTTTACGTCCACATCCGCAATTATTTCCTGCAGACGTTTGTTGCTGCAAGAATTTCGGAGGCGGTGGCGCAGACTTGGCGTTGGAGTTCCCGGCATTTGTGGATGAAGCAGTTGCCATGAGTGCAGTCGCGGCCTCCATCTTGGCTGTTTAAGCGAGCCACACCTCTTCTCGTACAAGGTAGTTGCGAGTGTCACTACAGGAAACACAACAATCTACGACGGACAGATTAATTTACGATGGCTCTAGGATTGACCATCCTAAGTTAAATTAATTATGACAGCCAACTCTGGCCGTTATAAATAAAGAGTTGTTTATGCACTACAGGAAACAGGGTAACATACGACAGCCTGTATAACATACGACGGCTAGCTGTCGTATATAAACTTACATACGACGGTCAGCAGAGGCTGTCGTATATAAGTTTATATACGACAGTGCAGCCGTCGTTTAGTATATGGCTGTCGTATATAGTTGTTATATACGACAGCCAACCCTAGGCTGTCGTATATAGCATTTATATACGTCAGCCAAACCAAGGCTGTCATAAATAAGCTTATGTACGACGGCCACACCATGAGCCGTCGTAAATAATGCATATATACCCACTGGTCTGGGTCGGCGCGGGCATTCACGCCCGCGCCGACCCGAGCCCCCGCAGCCCTAACATCCCGGCCGCCGCCCGTCGCCGCCCGCCCGCCGCCGCCCCGGCCGCCCCCGCCAGCCGCCGCCCCGGCCGCCACCTGCCCGCTAGCCGCCGCCGCCGCCCCGCCGCCAGCCGCCGCAGCCTCGCCGCACCGCCCCCACCGCGCTGCCACGTCGCCGCACCGCCCGGACCTGCGCCCGTCGCGCTGTGCGCCGCCGCGCCGTGCCGGTCCGCCTCCACGCCGTCCGCTGCCCTCCTCGCCGTGTGCCGCTCGCTGCGCCGCCTCCACCGTGAGGTAAGTCGCCCGCCTCCCTCCCCATCTAGAAAGTTTGGTTTTTTAATTACCAATTGTTTAGATTATGCTTGTTTGTTTTTGATTGTTTAGTGGCTAATTCCTTAGATTTAGATGAATTGATATGCTTACGTTTAATTATTGCCCAGGTTTATTTGAATTGCTAGCTAGGTATTTTTTTAATTGCTTAGAATTGATAAGCTTGTTAACTACGGTAATTATGTTTGTTTACATGAGTTGTTAATTGCTTAGATGATTAATGCATATGAGTTAATAGTTTAATTGATTATTGTTTCGATTGTTTGAGTGTTTAAAAGTACTATATATACATAAATGGGCTTAGGGCCCGATACGACCCATTTAGTGGTAACATATACGTCTACAAAAGCACGATGTGAACAACCTAGGCCGCCTCGCCCTACCCCCCACCCCCTCCCCCCCCCCCCCCCCCCCGCATCGTTCGGCCTCCAATCCCCCCCTCCCCCCACCACCCCCCCCCCCCCGCGGCTTAGCCAGCGCTCGGCCTCCGACACTCTGCCGCGGAACTGCCAATCCTTCGGCGCTCGGCCTCCTCCGCCGCGGGACTGTCGATCTGCCGGCACTCGTCGGCCTCCATTGACCTGCTGCCGCGGATCTGTCAGCGCTCAACCTCACACGAACGCAGGTCAGTCTGCTCCCCCTCTCCCCCCCCCCCACATTGGTTTCCTCCGTCGACGGCGCCACCCCCGCCCCTTCCTTTCCCGAAAGATGTATCACCTCCTGTGCACGGGCGCCGCCGCCGCCTCCCCTGTGTGCAAGCGCCGCCGCCGTATTCACCTGCCTTACGCCGGGATCTAAGGCGATGGGACGCTTTACGATCCCCAGGCGCCTTACCGCTTAAGCGACGCCTTAACAACTATGGTTCTTTCCTTCTCTCTATTGTTCTTTCCTCTCTGTCTTTGAAATGACTCAAAAATGAAAGATTGACGTAAACCTTTACAATATGCGTCACCCATTTCAAACCGGCCCGTCTCACACGTGTTACGCATGTGAGGCGTGTAGGTTCAGAATTTTCCCTTTTTGGACAGCCTAGGAGTGACCGAGAGGGTGTGCTTATAATGTGACGCAGGGTCTAGATTTGGACGTAGTTTCGACAGCGTAGCCCTAATGTTCTCCGCTGCTCCATTTTTGGACGTGCAGTTGGAGAACAGCGGGGTTATGCTGCCGAAATTTCGTCTGAATCTAGACCTCGTGTCTTGTCATAAGCATGTTCGTATCGGTCACTCTTGGGTGGGTTTAGGGCCTATCCTTTCCAATAGATATAGGTCCGTGATATAAATAAATAATAAACTAACTATAAATTCTTTGACTTAAAACTGTAGAGTTAAACATGAGTGAAGACCGTAGTTGGATGTATACCGGTTGGAACAAGGCAACTGGTCACTCAGATGAGTGGTATGCCGGGACAGACGACTTTATTGATCGAGTGTTCTCGTTGTCTATGACCGATAAAGTTCGTTGTCCATGTGCGAAATGCCGAAATACTAAGTTTTTGTACAAAACGACATTGTCATTACACTTGTGCAGAAACGGTTACATGCCATATTATGAGGTCTTGAGTTTCCACGGCGAGTCTGCTCCTCGAGCCGTTCATGTAGTGGAAGATGATGATGATTGTCCGGGTGTTGACAGGATTGATGAGATGTTACAAGATATACAAATGGAGGATCCGTCCACAAATGAGGCAGACACATTCTTTAATCTCTTTAAAGCTTCTGAAGAGGTGTTGCATGATCATACTGAAATGACTCTTCTTACTTTCATGACCAGATTTATGGCAATCAAATCTAAGTATTTATTCTCTAATAATTGCTACAATGATATGATGAAACTTATCAGCGATGCTCTTCGACAACCTCATAAACTGCCCAAAGATATGTATCACTCAAAGAAATTACTATCTGGACTGGGTATGAAATATGAAAAAATTGACGTGTGTCCAGATAACTGCATTCTATTCTGGAAAGAGCATGACAAAGAGAAGAATTGTTTAAAGTGTAGAAAATCGAGGTTTGTCGAAGTTGTTAATGACGATGGTGATAAAGTAATGACAGAAGTTGCACATAAGCAATTGCGTTACTTGCCTGTGACACCTCGGTTGAAGCGGCTGTTTCTTTCTAAAAGATCTGCTAGACACATGAGATGGCACAAAGAAGGTGTGTGTGAGAACAAAGATGTGTTGACTCATCCGTCGGACAGTGATGCATGGAAGTCTTTGGACTCTTTTGATCCTGCTTTTGCTAGTGATGCGAGAAATGTTCGCATCGGGTTAGCGACGGATGGTTTTTCACCTTTCAGTACAAATGCCACACAATACTCCTGTTGACCCGTCTTTGTTATTCCGTACAACCTACCACCTTCTCTTTGTATGAAGTACGAGTTTATGTTTCTTAGCCTCATTATCCAGGACCAGATCATCCGGGATCACGTATCAATGTGATGTTGAAACCATTGATTGAAGAATTGAAAACTTTGTGGATTGGAGTTGAAGCGTATGACTGTTACAAGAAGCAGAAATTCAACCTTCGAGCTGCTTATTTGTGGTCTGTCCATGATTTCCCTGCGTACGGCATATTTTCTGGATGAAGCACACATGGTCGTTTGTCGTGTCCCATATGCGCGACTGACACAGAGTGTTTTCGACTTACATACGGTGGCAAGATAAACTACTTTGATTGTCATAGGCGTTGGCTTCCTCGAAACCACCCATTCAGGCAACAGAGGAATGTCTTCAGAAAAGATACTGTTGTCACTAAGGAACCACCTAAACGCCTAAGCGGGTGTGAAGTATCCGATGTGTTGGACTCACTAGTCCCTGATGAAGCTCGCCCTGGATTTTTTGTAGGTTACGGAAATGTTCACAACTGGACTCATGTATGTGGAGTTTGGGAGCTACCATATGTGAAGTCATTGATACTGATGCATAATATTGATGTAATGCATCAGGAGCCTAACATGGCCGAATGTATCATAAGCATGTGCATGGATATCACGGGCAAAACGAAAGACAACTTAAAGGCTCGAAAGGATTTGGCCGAGATTTGTAATCGATCTACTCTTTAGCTCTCTGAAAGCGGTGGTAAGCCACGTGCTTCTTTCGTGCTTCGACCTAATGAAAAGAAACAAGTTATGGAATCGTTGAAAACTTTGAAATTCCTAGATGGTTATGCTGCTAGTCTGAGACGAGCCGTGAATGTTAAAACGGGAAAGCTCACTGGGTTGAAGAGTCATGACTATCATATAATAACGGAAAGACTCTTACCTGTTATGTTTCGGGGATATCTGGATGATGCGGTGTGAAAGGTGTTAGCTGAGCTCTCATTATTCTATAGGCAGTTATGTGCCAAAGAAATAACGAAAGACATGATGGAGAAGTTAGAGAAGGAGATACCTGTACTTTTATGTAAGATGGAAAAAATATTTCCTCCTGGTTTCTTCAATCCAATGCAGCATCTTCTTATACATCTTCCATTAGAAGCAAAAGTTGGTGGTCCTGTGCAATATAGATGGATGTACCATATTGAAAGAGCATTGAGATATTTGAAAACTATGGTTGGCAACAGAGCAAGGGTTGAAGGGTGCATTGCCGAAGCATTTACTCTAAAGGAAGTAGGTTACTTTTCTAGTTTCTACTTTGCTGAGGAAAACAATGTTAATACTTCGGCAATGCGATACAATGTAGATGACGAACCACCAGCTAGTGATCTCTCTATTTTTATATCGAGGGGAATTACTGTTGGCACCAGCACATGATACGATTTTACTGAAGGAGAAAGGACTGCTGCTTTACTCTAGATGTATGCTAATATCGATGGCATGGAGAAATATTTCGAGTAAGTGTTTCTCTTACATTTATGATGATTATTGTATTTACCAATACATGTATGCTAATGTCGATCACATATGTTTTGCGTGTACAGTGAGTTCCACAACCAAAACTGGAAACATAAGCATCAACCAACGAGAAAGCAAGTAGAAACGATGCGACGGGCTGGAATTAATGGAGGGCCTAATTTCTTATCCTGGTTTCGAGCTTATGTATTAGCGAACACAGACAACCATCAAGATTTATGACAACTATCTTATGGATTAGTGAAAGTTAGAAGCTATGGTGGATATGACGTAAATGGCTTCCGATTCCGTACAACTAAATTCAAAACTCTTCGTCCTCTCGCAGCAACATCAAATTGCGGAGTTGTGACGAGAGCAATCGACTCATAAGGGAAAGAAACCAATTACTATGGAATCATTAACAAAATTCTGGAATTTACTTTCGCTGGCAATAAAGAACTTCGAGTGGTGTTCTTTGATTGTGATTGGTTTGATAACAATTATGGAACTCAAGAAAACCAATTTGGCATGATGGAAGTGAATCACAACGAACGCTTACGAGGTTTAGATACATACGTTCTTGCACATCAAGTGGAACAAGTGTATTATCTACCTTATCCATGTAAGAAGCTTAGCACTTGGTGGGTGGTATATAAAGTGAATCCTCGTGAGCGCTTGTATACTCCTGGAGATGATGGTTATCATGATAGTGGAGACACTAAAGAAGTTTACCAAGACGAAGAGTTGCCAGACTCTTTTATCGTCGAGCCTGGTGCAGGACTCAATAACTTAGTAGGAGACGTTGCAGATGTAGAGACATCTACAATGTGAAAGCGGAAACGTAAACAGCTCAAGACGACAGATCATGATGTTGATGATCATGATGTTGATGAATTTTGAAACTGATTACGAGTAATGTTCTTTTAAATAAAAGTGACATTAATTATCGCTTACATTACTTTTGAAACTGATTATGAGTAATGTTTTTTTAAACTGATTAGGATGTCGTCAAGCAAGGGTTCAAAGGGTTCGAAGGGGAAGAAGGCGCCGAGTGTGAGGGGTTTCCTCCCCTCGCAGGCGAGAGACGACTACTTCTATGGTTCCACTTACAGCGGGAGCAGACGCACTCAGCTGTTAAGTGCGAGTACAGAGTTGTGGGATAGCGTTGTCAGTTTGCAGCGTACAGAGGTAAATTTTTCTATAATGCACAAAATTATTAAAATTACTTTTTAAATTTAACTTACTTACTTTGCGATTGTAGTCTGATTCAGACTATGAGTCCGAGGCCAGAGCGGCACCTCAGGAGACGGGTACGCAGCGCAGCGTGCCCTCGGGGAGCGAGCCCTCTGGTAGCCAGCCCTCCGGCAGCCACCCCCAGGGTAGTTTGCCCAGCGAGCCCGAGGACACCCAGCCTGAGGACACGTCCGGTGACCAGCCTTCTGGGTCACCAGACGTGGTGCCGCAACGGAGGAGACGTACGAGGAGGAGTAACTTTGTTGGTCCTCCACCTATTCCTAGAGAGCCGGTAATTATTCGTCCGGTAGGAGACAGGTAACACATTAATAAAGTATTTATTTGTATTTGTTCTCAAAGACTATGATCTTACTTAATGACTTAACAAACGTCTTTTTAGTTCTTGGGAGGACCTCTCGTACGACGGGCAGAAACACCACAGGACGGTGAACGGTTGCATCGGGAACTTAGTGCGTCTGCACTACCCCGGTGCGATTGATGGACGTGCAGCTACGTCGTGACGACTACGCGCGCGTTCCTCACCCGGAGAACGACAACCTACAGGGAGTCGTGTGAGCAGATTTTTGGGTAAGTAACTTTCATAAATATTTGAAGTTTCAATTCTTTATGTTTCTTCAAATATTAATGTGCGTATATGTCGAACTGTGTTGGCTTCCTACAGCTCAGGTACCACCTTGAGGACCCGGCTGAGCAGATGGATCACGCCCGCTCCGTGTTCGAAGTGAACGCTCGGAAGCTTGTTATGCAAATGCTTTCAAACACTCGGAGTCAAGTAGTTAACGACTACTTAAAGCTCCACGACCACGAGGTTGGGTCGTTCAGAGACGCCTCCGACACGTACTTGACGGAGGAGCAATACGCAGAGGTAAGTTGCATAATCTTTAAATTGTTCATATTAATTTTGCTAAGTAACATCTAATGAACTACGCATGTGTGCAGGTTAGTGTCCCTTGGTTACAGGGACGAACTGAAGATTACCGAGCCCTTTGCAGGCATTGGGCTTGCGATGAGTTCATTGCTAAGTCCAAGAAGGCTCGAGATGGCAGAGGGAGCTCAAGGAAGCACGGTATGGGCGTCCAAGGTTTTGTGCGAAAGGCTAAACGGATGGTAAGTTTCTTGGTAGTTTTTATTATATTCATAATGTAGTATTGTTCGTACTAACATATGTTCACAGGAAAAGGAGACCGGCGTGCGACCGAGTGCTACTGCGGTCTATAGGAGAGGTCACGCTGACCCTTCTCAGCCGGAGCAGTGTAGTCAGTACGCTGCGGAGCGCCTGGTAAGTTTCATGACCTCTGAAATTATTTGACACTATATATGTTGTTGAACTTACACAATTTCATTGTTTTTCAGACTAGGTATGGGCAAGAGGCTGTGAGGATACACGACGAAGGGTTCGATTGGGAAAACTCCCCCAACATCGACCCTCAAGCCGCGTATGCAAGCGGAGGTGGAAAAGCACACGAAAGGTGAATTCATTTACTTTCTTTCAATTCAAGATTATTAAATTTTACCTTGAATTGATTCATTTTTTTAGTCTTGCCATATTCTCTGAAGTCGTCAACTCTAGGGAGGCACGACCTGCGAGAGGCAGCTCCTCGCGGTCTTCGGCTGCTGGCGCAGGCTCCTCCAGCCGTCGTGTCACCGAGAGAGATCTCGAAGTCATGGCGCTTCGGGAGAGCTTGGCTCGGCAGGAGGAGGCCTTGGCGAGAGAGCGGGAGAATAACAGGGCTGCCATGGCGTACCATGCGTCCTATATGGCACTGATGCATGCGGCAATAGAAGTAAGAATCATACAATTATACTTTAATTACATTGCATTTCAATTGGTTTTGTAAATTGTAATGTTTGAAATGACAGGCGCTAGCTCGACAGCAAGGGCAGCAAATCCAGATATCGTTGTGGCAGCCACCTCCGTTCGTGCTGGAGCCATCGCCACCGCAGGAGCAGTTTCCTGGAGTACAGGTATAAAAAGAAAGTTACATTAAGTGGAAGCCCCAACCGCTAAGAAGCCTAATGAACCTAGAAAAAGAATTGTAAACTTGTACATATGTCAATGTGTTTGGCAGGGATCAGGGACGGAGGCTTAGACTCCATCGCCACAGCTAAGGGCGCTAGGTTCGCCACGGCAGGATGACTGCTTCGCTCCCGGAGGTAGTGGAGGGGCTAGTAATCAATAGATTTGTGATTTTGTTTTTGATTGTGTGGATGTCAGACTTCGTGATTGTCGATGTGTACTATTGCACTTTGTTGTGATTTTATATATCAAATTGTTTTGTTGTTGTCTATTGATTTGGATGTGTAGTTGGCCATCGAGGCAGGTTAGCCATTCTCTGTTTTTTTTTAAAAATGAAAAAGCTTATATACGACGACCTGTATAGTTTAAATACAACGGTCGCTATACAGGGCCGTCGTAAATAAGCCTAAATTATATACGACGGCTGGGCCAGGCTGTCGTATATAAGCTCTTATATACGACAGTGAGGGCCCAGCAGCTGTCGTATATAAGCTCTTATATACGACAGCCAGCGCCGATGCGCTGTCGTATATAAGAGCTTATATACGACAGCCTTGACCCAGCCGTCGTATATAAAGGCCCCGGCCCACTGGGCCAAGTATACGAAACGGGCCGTTGTATATAAGCGGCCGTCGTATATATACTATTATATACGACGGTGTCGTCGTATATAACTATATATATGATAAAATATATACGACGGTCACAAACCGTCGTATATAAACAACTGCCGTCATATGTAAACTATATACGACGGCTTCTGCTTTATATACGACGGTTTTAGCCGTCGTATGCTGACGGGAATCCTGTAGTGATGACGGCTTGACCTTGGCCATCCGGAGGAGGCAGCCGTGAGGTGAGATTGGCGATCGCTTGACTGAGTTTGGAATTCAGTCCGCGAAGAGTGTTGATGACGAGCGCCGAATCGGAGACAGAAGATCCGACATCACGCAGAGTATCCGCAAGTTTCTTGAGGCGGATATAGTATTCATCAACAGACATCTGACCTTGGTAATAAATGTTGTGGAACTCCTGAAGGGCATAGACTGCACGTTGCATGCCATTATCCAGTAAGAGGCCAAGGATACGGTGCCATGCAGAGAAGGCTGTAGAATTGGGTTGTCGTACCAAGTCGTAAATCACAGACGCAGAGGTGTAGAGCCAAGAGACTATACACTTGTGGATCTGCGTCCATTCGGCATCATCAAGACAAAGCTGGGCATCTGTGGTGCTGTTGACGTGATCCTGAATGCCGAACTTGCTGAAGGTCGGTTCAAAGAAATCCCTCCATGCAGAGAAGTTGGCCTCTGTCATGTCCAAGGTAATCGGTACATGGGATCGTATATTGATGAGATTTACGGTTGTGGCTGGTAAGGCAACTGGCGGCGCGATATGAAATAGATTTGATGGACTAGAGGCGTTGGAAGGAGAAGAGTGTTCATACGCCATTGACAGCGGAAGGAAGATCGAGGATCTAGAGGGACACTGATACCATATTGACAGAATGAAAGAACGCAGTCTTCATTGATCAAGAGGGAGGTATTTATACAGCCTGGTTTAACTGAAGAGGCCTAGATAACGCTGAGTTATTTATACAGTCTGGTGTAACTGAAAAGGCCTAGATAATGCTAGCTATTGTGGCCATGGCCAATATTACAAAGTCAGTTGTGGCAACATTACTAAGTCAGTTATGCTAACAGCCTCAAGGAAGGATATGACACCGAGCGCTGCCATTGCCAGTTGGGATGGTTTTCACCCGGAGGATTGTGGTGAGGAAAAAGAAGTACAATGTTAATATCCCTGGGGGGGCTCACCACACCAAAAGACATTGCTGTTGCCACTCCGCGCGATGCACCGTCACACAAGGTTTTCAACTGTACATTATAGCCCCCCCCCCCCCCCCCCCCCCCCTTCACTGCCACGTGACTGCTTTCCAAGATCATGTCGCCACCACAAACCTGAAGAATCAGACAACCATCTATCGACAAGCCTGGTGGCAACACCGTCAGCCTCCAACACGACTACACCACAAGCACCATCAGAATCACGGCATCAACATCCACCAGATTGGTCAACCACTACGCACTCCATGCCATCTGCGTGCGTGTCCGCCACGTCCTCGCTGCCATCAGCCCACCCATTATCGCATGCCATCTATGCGGCCAAATGCATGCAGTCATCGCGTGGTCACTGCTGGCTCAAGTGACCTCAGACCTAGCTTCAATGGCCACTTGCCGAGCACCCAACACCACTGCACCGCGCGCCGGTGTTGCCGCTGCACCTCGCATCAGCACCACATCCGCCGGTGCCATCCTCGATGCCGAGCGCCAACTGCTGCCCCAACGTTCTTGGGGCCTCTGTACCTGCGGTGGAACTAGGATTTTATTAAAGGGTATGCCAGCATAAAAATAATGTTTAATAAAACTATGTTTGAATTCGCTAAACAGTTAAATTTATAACATAATTTGATATATATGCATTTATTTTATTTCAGTCATGAATGTCGGGATCAAAACAAGATCCACGAAGAGGAAGAAATATGGAAGTAGTCTGTGAACGGACGCGAACACCTGGAGAAACTCGTGTTATTCACGGAGGCAACTAACTCTGCGTTATTTTCTCTTCAGCCACCATATAGCAACTGATCACAGTTGAAAATTTGGATCGTGCGCCACCCACGCGCGGTGTACCCGGCATGCACACGCATGCAGCTGCATGCATCGCCATGCACACGTCGACCAACCCACACGACTCGCTCCTGGACAAACCAGCGTCCAACTGAGCTCACCTACACATCTTCAACGTGTCCATGCACATTGTCACGCACACAAACACACTCAACACATCCACAACTTCCCTGGACACACAAGGCTTATTTCTAACAAATCTCCTCCTAAGTCTTGTTGTGTCGAACACTCACATCAACAACTCCAATTCTTGCACGAAGTTCTTGAAACTTCATCTTACCAAGAGGCTTTGTTAGAATATCGCTTACTTGATCTTCGCTTCTGATAAACTCTACTTCAATCTTCTTCTGTTCTGCCAGATCACGCACCAAATGGTACTTAACTTCAATATGCTTGCTATGTCCATGCATCACCGGATTTTTGATCAAGGATATAGCTGACTTGTTATCCACTTTCAGCTTTGGTGTACCGCCTTCTGATCCTTGTATTTCTCCTAACACTCGAGCAAGCCACACCCCCTGACATGCTGCATTTGCGGCTGCAATATACTCGGCCTCACAACTTGATTGTGCCACAACCTTTTGCTTCGTTGATTGCCATGTTATCGGGTTTCCGGATAAGAAAAACACAACTCCGGTAGTGCTCTTCCTTGAGTCAACATCCCACGCATAGTCGCTATCACTGAAACCCATCAGGTCTATTTTGACCTCCTTCTTCCAGTAAAACAAACCCCAATCTTTTGTTCCTTCGACATACCTCAAGATGTGTTTTACTGCTGCCATATGATCTTGCTTTGGATCTTCAAGAAATATGCTCACATATCCAACTGAAAATGCCAAGTCCGGACGTGTATTCACTAAATATCTCAGACTTCCCACTATACTTCGGTACAAAGTCGCATCAACAGGGGGTTCTGTGCTCTCCTTGCTCAACTTCAGCCGAGCTGCCATTGGAACTTGGCATGAATTACATCCGATCATTCCACTTCTTTCAGGAATTTTCACTGCATATGTTCCTTGACTCATAGAAATTCCCTCTTTGTTTTGCTTTACCTCAATACCCAAGTAATAGTGGAGAAGACCCAGATCACTCATCTTGAAGACCTTGACCATTTGCACCTTGAAGTTCTTGATGTCCTCATTGTTCTGTCCAGTAATTATCAGATCATCAACATAAACTTCCACAACCAGCTGATGATCATCTACACGCCTAGTGTATATGGCATGTTCAGACACACTCTTCTTGAACCCGAATGATATTAAAGTATCATTCAACTTTTCATTCCATGCACGTGGAGCCTGATGCAGCCCATAGAGTGCTTTCCTCAACTTGTATACCTTGTGTTCATTTCCTGGACACTTGAAACCTTCCAGCTGCTGCACATATACTTCCTCGTTAAGATCTCCATTCAAAAAAGCGGATTTTACATCCATATGGTGTAACTCCCAGCCTCTATGTGCAGCAAGTGCAGTGAGCATACGCACTGTATCCAGAAGTGCCACAGGCGCAAAAACTTCATCGTAGTCAATCCCTGATTTTTGAGCATACCCCAGAATAACTAAGCGAGCCTTGTGCCTCACCACTGCTCCAAGTTCATTTCTTTTCAGTTTGAAAACCCATTTCAACCTGATTGCTCGCCTCCCTTGGGGCAAGTCCAAAAGCAACCAAGTGCTATTTTCTTCTATCGAGTCCAGTTCTTCCTTCATAGCTTTTCTCCAGCATGGGTGATCATAGGCCTGAGAGAAAGATATTGGCTCACATGAATCATCCACACCTTGCTCTCTAGCCGTCAATGCACGTGGTACATGGCCAAGTGGTTGTGTTTCCCTCATGATGTCATCCATTTTCCTGAATCTCAAAGGTACTGCTTCATCATTATCAGCATCCAGATGTTCATAACAACCGCTGGGTGGTGTGGCATACCTCCTGTCTTGCTCATGGTCCCAAGGATCCACCCCTGGCGAAGCCAACTGTGGTGACATGAGACTATCATCCAGGACCTCAACAATCTCCTCCTGATCTCTTACCCTCACCTCCAGAGGCTGTTGCTGCCTCAGATGGTATTCCACAGTGAATACATCATCGCTCCGATCATCTTGCTCTTGCATATGATCATTTTTTCCCAGTTCCACTGAGCTTCTTCATCGAAAATCACACCCCGGGACACATGTACTCGTCTCGTGACCGGATCATAAACTCTGTAGGCTTTTGATCCACGTTCATACCCTATGAAAATCATCTTGCGCCCTCGTCCTCCAGCTTCCTGAGATGAGGTGTCGTGTTCCGGACAAAGACAATACATCCGAACACCCTTAGATGATGAACTGCCGGTTTTCTCCCAAACCATGCCTCGAACGGAGTCATCCCGGTCACACTCCTTGTTGAGCACCTGTTTAGCACATATACGGCAGTTACCACTGCCTCTCCCCATAACCATCCCGGTAGGTTCTTGGCATTGAGCATGCTCCTGGCTGCAGCAACCACGGTACCATTTCAGCGTTCCACAACACCATTTGTTGAGGGCAGTAAGGCGCTGAATGTTGACAATGTACCCCCTCTTTGGCACAATACTCAGTAAACTTATGAGATGTAAACTCTCCTCCATTATCAGTCCGAAGTGTGCTGAGTTTCAGACCAGACTCACTTTCTGCTTCAGCCTTGAAAAACTTGATCGCCTCGGCTGCACAATCTATGGTTGGCATTAGTTTTATCCACATGTATCTACTCCGATCATCCACTAACAGTAAGAAATACTTACTCCCACTCGGTGTCGTCGGAGTGATCGGACCACACAGGTCGTCACCATGTACCAGCTCTAGTGGCCGTTCAGCACGATAATCACTTTGATCCGGGAATGCCAACCTTCTATGCTTACCAGCAAGACATGCCTCACAGAGGTGATCCAACTTGTCTATCTCAGGCAGACCTCGAACATAGTCCTCCCAAGCCATCTTCTTAAGAGCAGCCAAATTTACATGCCCGAACCGTGCATGCCACCTCCAAGCTTCTTGGTTGGCTTTCATCACAAGACAGTTAGATCGCACCACCGGAAGATGCAGTAGGAACAGGCGATTTGGCATACGATCTACTCTTGCCAACAGTCTACCTCTTGGCACATATATCTTCATTGACCCGCTCTTGATTTCTACCATGTAGCCCCCTTCCTCCAACTGGCAGATGCTCACAATATTGGTGGTCAGTCGAGGAATATAGTAAACCCCGGTGAACTCCCTGCGCTCTCCATTCTTACAAGTAAACATGATTGTCCCCTTTCCTTCTATTTTGGCCATGGAGTCATCACCGAAGCAAACTGAACCTGCAATACTTCTGTCCAGTTCCACAAACACCTCACTACGCCCAGACATATGGTTCGTGGCGCCCGTGTCCATGATCCATGCTTCCTTCTCATGTCGCTCTGTGTCTTAGAGATGTACCAATACCCTTTCCTCCAAAGCTTTCAGCGTCTGCCGCTCCTTCACACCTCCCTTCACTGAATCATCCTGTGTCATTTCGTCAGACACTAATGGGGACGACTTGGCAACAAGAAGAGAAGCCTCCTCCTCCTGCTTCTCGTGCACGACATGAGCTTGCTCTTTCTTCGGCTTCACCCGGCAATCCCAGGCCCAATGCCCCAACTTACCACACCTCCTGCACCTGTCCCTACTGTGGTTGTTGGATGCACCAGAAAATGATCCACCATCATTTCTTTGACCTCGACCACGGCCTTGCCTTCCTCCACCACGACGACCTCCTCCGGTGCGAGTACTTTCTCCATGAAAATGTCCGGCTTCACGCTTCCTCTGCCTTGCCAGCCACTCCTCTTCTGTGAGATACAGTTTCCCGTCGTGCTGCATCACCGACGGCAGATCTTCGAAGGCATCTTCGGCAGCTTTGAGTCTCCCGGTCAGATCGGCCACCGAGGGTGTTGACACGTCAAGCAACGTGGTGATTGCTACTACAACTTGCCGAAATCGCTGAGGGACACTCTGGATCATTTTTTTAACTACTTGAGTCTCTCTAATCATATCACCCAGAGTTGTGAGAGTTGATGCCATACCACTGAGTGGAAGTGCGAAATCCTCCACGGATTCCCCTTCCTTGAACGCAGCAGCGTCGAACTGCCGACGCAAATTCTGAGCCGATGTCTTCCTGACCCGGTCGTCACCGATGCGCATCGTGGCAATAGCATCCCACGCCTCCTTCGCCGTGTCTTTATCACTGATCACCGGCCACAACTCCGGCGGAACCGCGCTGCACAGCGCATCCAATGCCTGCATATCTTCGTGTTGCTCCACGTTCCCGATCTCAGTCGCCTCCCAAAGCATTCTAGCCTTGAGTTTTACCTTATAAGAAGGGCCCAATCCGAGTAGTTTGCCCTCGTGAGCATGGGAAAAGGAGTTCCCCCGCTCACTTCTCGGATCACACGCTGGACCGAGCTGCTCCCTTCTCTGGCGTCCCCTTCCTTCGACGTCACAACATCTCCTTTGCCTCCAATCTTCCCCATCAGACCTTATGCTCCTCACGCGGACACGATGCCAGCGACAAACCCCTTGCCACGATCGCTGCCCAGCCCGTAGCCGGCTCTGATGCCAAATGTCGGGATCAAAACAAGATCCACGAAGAGGAAGAAAAATGGAAGTAGTCTGTGAACGCACGCGAACACCTGGTGAAACTCGTGTTATTCACGGAGGCAACTAACTCTGCGCTATTTTCTCTTCAGCCACCATATAGCAACCGATCACAGCTGAAAATTTGGATCGTGTGCCCCCACGTGCGGTGTACCCGGCATGCACACGGCTGCAGCTGCATGCATCGCCATGCACACGTCGATCAACCCACACGACTCGCTCCTGGACAAACCAGCGTCCAACCGAGTACACCTACACATCTTCAACGTGTCCATGCACATTGTCACACACACAAACACACTCAACACATCCACACCTTCCCTGGACACACAAGGCTTATTTGTAACAATGAAAGCACCTTAATGATTTTCCATAAAACATATAATCACCATCCATGCAAGAAACTTCAATATCATGTTTAATACGAAACAAGGTGATCTTCTTAAGAAATTCATATCAACTATCAGATCTTAATTGTTGAATTTTGGCCTGTCACATTAATAGCTGAGATAGTCTTAAGAATATCTTACTCACACGTATATTTGATTTATATAATGATTCAGATGAAAGGAAACTATTTTATGTGTTGGACGATGCACAACTTGGACATCTAAATAAAGATAATCCGTCTCATAAAAAAGGATGAGAGGGTCGTTGTGGACAAATCACCAAAATCGGTTGATGTTGTCCTTTAGTTGTGCAAAATACTATTACCATCTTCCTGATGATGCCTGGCAGCATGAGTAACGACCGTGGTGTCCTGCACACGCACGGCTTGGGCCTCACGTCAGCCACGTATCCTCATCAGTTTATAATCCAATGGTTCAGCAAGTGCTGGAGATCAAAGGAAAAAATTACCGAAGGATAAAAAGAGAGAAGAAAAGGACGGTGCACGTTCTGTGAGACCGCGACCCTGTTCTTCCGTCGTCCAAGATACGTCGATCTACTCTGTCTGATGGCTGGATCCAGGGTATGCCGTGGCCACCCGGCATACCCACTGGATCCACCACTGTCTGTTCCTCGCAACACCTCTGCATCCGTTATTGCCATCCTCATCACCCAGCGCCAACAGCTCTCATGTCGTCCCGTCGTTCGCGCGCTAGCATCACGGCACGTTGCAAGCACGAGTGCCTTAATGTAATGTCGCCTCTGTACTTTGTGTCACCACTGCCTCCCCTGTCACTATCGTCAACGCCAAGCACCAACAACCCCCACTTCCTTCCATCGTTCGCATGCCAGCCACCACCAGCACGTCACCAACGTTGGTGCCTTGCCGCCTTCATATGAGGACACAGCATGACAGTGTTGGCGCAGCTTCTTGTTGGAATATTGATCAGCACTCACAACCCACGTTGGGATGCTTGAGCAGGCAAGATATTCGGATCAAAACGAGAGAGCGATCACACACGGGAGTTTGTTGGCCGGCAGCACACAACGCGCGCGCCCGACTCAACCTTTTTATGGTTTTCATATAACTGAAACAACACATTTACATGCAGGGGCTCCCGCCGCTATTACAAAAACCATTATCATAGGAGCTTCGTTTTTTAGACCCAGACGGTCCGTAAAAAAATGCGCCTGTGATGTCGAATGAATTAATAGCCGCCATTGATGAAAGAACATCATAGACGACTCGCAAAGGCAAACCACCTGTGTAAACATATCAATTTTCACAGGCGGACCGTGGAGTAGGTGCCTCCTACAATATTGGACATTAATACAAGCGGCTGAAGCGACCGGGCGTGCATGACCTTTGCGGTTACCAATATTGTGTTTTCTTTTTCTTGTTCTGTAATGTTGTTTTTATCTTCTAATCATAATAGATATCGCTGCAATGTATGTGTTAGACATTATCTCCTGCAATGTATGTGTTAGACATTATCTCCTGTAGAACAGATGAAGTCCAGAGCGATTCCTGATAGAGACGATGCAACCAATCACTCGGCTACACTACCGCCAAAGCAAGCTGCTAGTCAAGTGATCTCTGTGGCCTCTGTACACATACAATATCAGAATGTATGCATCTTGTGCACTCAAAAGCAATCGCATCGCTTCACTTCATTTCACTCGTGGCCTCATACACGCCTCGTGATCACCATCACCACCACCTCCTCCTCCTCCTCTTCCTTTGCAATATGTAAAACCTTCTACTTGAAACCGTATTGGTGCATGTATCTTTTCTTCTAGTGACTTTTCTTGTTCTGAAAGTGTTGTACTGCAATGTTGTGTTACACATTATCGCATAAAAGTTAATATCATAAAGAGGCATGAGTTTTCACATGCGGTCCTTAACCAATAGACGCGGTGAAAATTGGTTTTACAAATTATTCAAAATGTTTCCACAGACGGTCTTTACTTGAAGGAAGGAAAAACAGAGGAATATTATACCGACAAACGAACAGAGGAAAAACAGAGCTCACACATACAAATAGAGATGAAGCAGCACTCAGCAGGCCAATGGCTTCAAGCATAGTGTATTTCACTATTGAAGTCTACGACTTACTCAAAGCCAATATTTCACTGTATAAATTTTGTTAATTTTTTAAAGCATTCCAACATGTCAAAATTCAAATTTTAAAAGAAAAAAAATTGTCAAATAAAAATATTAAATCTTCATTATAATATTACAAATATATAAAATATATGTCAGACATTTTTTACACCATTGACATCTTCTCGCATATAGGGTTTCAAATCCTTTTTAATGCTTCTTTCTACGCGATTGATGTTTTCTGGATGGGTGAAAAGGTACATATCTTCATATTGATTATATTCCTCTTCATTATCTCCCACATTCTCAACCCCAATAATATTTTGCTTTCCTGAAACAACTACGTGCATCTTCTCGGTTCCTAGATCCTGTACATAAAAAACTTGTGCAACACGATCGGCGAGAACCCACAGGTCATCTTTATAACCCACTTTGTTCAAGTCTACGAGTTTCAGCCCGTAGTTGTCCACTTTTACACCATCAGGATGTTTGACCCATTGGCACTTAAACATGGGCATTTGCATTCTTTCGCCTAATCAAGTTCCCGTATTTCCTATATGAACCCGAAGTATGTGGTCTTCTGCCCTTGTGGATCATAAGCCTCTATACGAACACCGCTATTTTCTACAACACTCTTACCATCTTTTTCCTTAGTGTAAAATGTGTAACCATTGATGTCATATGCTTGCCATGATGTTACCAAAGCTGATGGGCCAGAAGCTAACTTCTTCATTGTTACCTCTTCTATAGTCTCCGTATGGTATATTTTTGTCCGTTAACAATTCAGTGAAACGTCTTCTGTGCTCTTTCATGATCCAATCCACTTTGCGGCCTTGGTTTTTTTCTGTGAAGCTCAATTTCGTGTTCCTCGATGTACGACTCAACTATTGCGAGCTGTTGTAGTATGCCAAAATGTGCACAGTGTACTAATTTGTAATCCTGAACGATAAAAGTTTTCTTACACACTTTGCCTCTCTCACATAGTCTACCTCATGTACTGGTATAGGCACACCTATCCGCTTTCCATCTTTGATTTAATCAGCGCAACCCTCAATCACTTCTTCAATAGTGTATCCTTCCATAATTGAACCCCCTGGGTGAGCACGGTTCCGCCCATAAGCCTTTAATACTCCTAAATATCTATCCAACAGAAACATATGATGCAAATATAGTGGCTCCAATGCTTTTATCTGATCAACAAGATGTATGATTAGGTGTACTTGCATATGGAAAAAGGATGGTAGAAAATACATCTCAAGCTTGCACATAGTCTCGACGATGTATGTTTTCAAATAGTCTAAGTCTTCACAGGCTATCACCTTTTGTGATACTGCATTGAAGAAGTAACACAAACGTGTGATGACAACTTTTACATGTTCAAGTTTGATGACCCTTGTTGTAATGGCAAGGAACACTGTCATCATCATGTGGCAGTCGTAAGAATTATGGCCAAATAAAGATAAGTCTTTCATTGAGACTAGTTTGCTAGATATTGGATGAGAAACTCATGGGCAGTCTGATCCCATGCAAGCATTTGCAAATTTCCTTTTTCTTCTGTAGTATCAAGTTGTAGCTGGCTGGAGGAAGGTAATGCATCCCGTTGGCCTTTTCTACAGGGTGAAGCTTTGGTCTGATATCAAGATTTACTAGGTCCATACATGATTTTAATCCGTCCTTTATTTTCCTCGGCATGTCCAACAAAGTTCCAATGATGTTGTCATATACATTCTTTGTAATGTGCATCAAATCAATACTATTGTAAATTTCTAGGTTCTTCCAGTACGGAAGATACTTGAAAAAATCGATTGTTTCTTTAAAGCCTTGTCAGTTGTATCACTCGAAGATGTAGTTTTCTTTCTCTTTGTTCCTTTACATTTTTTGCCCTTACCGAAAGCAACCTCAATGTTCTTGACCATTTCAAACACGAGTTTTCCACTGTAAGGTCTTGGTGCAGTATCTTTTTTTGATTTTGTTACCAAATTGTTCTTTCATCTTTGTGTGTATATGTCTAGAACCGCCCGTGTCTCATGTACATCGTCTTCCTGGATGAAGTGAGGTACAAAAATCTAGTTCCATCCATGCACCTTACACAACCTTTTTTCCCTTTCATTTGTCCCGATAATGTAAACAGTCCTTAGAGTGAAATACTCCCGCTTGTACTCATCCCATGTACGTACCCCTTCATTCCACAGTTTCACCATATCTTCTATTAGAGGTTCCAAGAACATCAATTTTGATGCAGGGTTGTTTCGGACCTTGTATAAGAATATATAACAAAATATATTTCCTTTTGTGAACAACCACGTCGGTAGGTTGTAAATCATTAAGACCACGGGCCATGTTTTGTGTATGCTCTTTTTTCACCAAAAGGATTCATTCCGTCTGTACCCAAGGTAAACCATACATTTCTGATTTCCTTTACAAACTCTGGATACTGAATATCAATTTTTTCCGCTAGGTTGCATCACCAGTGTGTTGAATATGTTTTTCATTATTCTTACGCTGCTCGGAATGCCAACACATAAGCTCAGGGTCCCTAGGGTTTGAGAACAAACGCTTCAAGCATCAATTACTGGAAGGTACCACATCACCAAGGCAGGAAATTCTCTCTTATTCTTCCGGCCTGCATCGTCAGAAGTATCGTCATCTTCAGGGCCAATAATATTCTTCTTATTCTTCTGAGTCTTATTCATGTTGGTAACATACTGGTGATTGTAGTCCTTCTTGTACCTACTGACACCGCAGATGGGGCATCTAGTTCTGATCTCATGCTCTTTGCGATACAGAGTACAATGGTTCACACAAGCGTCTATTTTTGTCACACCTAGTGACATCGAGCAAAGAAGTTTCTTCGCTTTATAAGTGCTTCTGGGCAGTTTATTGGGATTTGAAAGAATTTCTGCTAAAAGATTCAAAATATTAGAGAAACTACAATCGGATCATCCGTGTGTGGCTTTCAACTTTAGTAGTTCTAGGGCTGCACGCAATGTAGTAAACTCTTTATCACAACCCTTTGATTCATCATATAAGAGCTCCTTCGCTGCATTTTGCAATGTCTCCATTTTACTTAAGCCTTTACTTGCTCCCATTGAAATTAATAGATGTGGTTCGATGTGACGCAACATCTCCTCACAATCAAACTCATCATCATCATCACCACCATCATCATCCTGATTGTCACTGCCATAATCGATATGAGCATTATCGTCATCAGGACCTCTCTCATTATATTTATCCACCTGACGAGTATCTAACTCACCATGCTTTGTCCATACTGTGTAGTTTTTTTGAAACCCTTTTCACCAAATAAGATTGGATTACTATAGTATCTATCCAAGCAATCTTATTTTCACAGTCGATACATGGACATAATATGTCATCTATCTTTTGCATCTTCGCATGTCTCTTGGACACTTCAATAAAGTTTGCAACATTTTAAATGTACATAGGGTCAGGTCTTGGCATGTTGTACATCCACGCTTGGCGGTCCATCTTTTACGTCAAACTGTAAAAATAAAAATATGATAGAAACCATTTCTTGAGCAAGTTCATACAAACAAATATTAGAAAAAAATAATATTGCTTATGTGACACAATAAAATCAAGCACACTATTAGTGTCGTTAATATTGCTTATCAAACACACCCTTGTCACACCAGACAAATTAAATATACACATAGCATTAATTAATTTAAATAACTCCTAATGCAAGTGAAGGCCGAAAGTTGAACACAAGGTTCATAAAGCTAGCGTACAGTGATGGCACATGGAGGTGAGGACGACGACGTGCGCGCGCTTGGAGGCGAGGGCGAGGACGGCGATGTGGGCTTGCCAGCGAGGGAGCGGATGGCGGCGACGGCCAGGATGGCGGCGGTGGCGGTGAGGGGCAAATGTATTTTTTAGCAGCCTGATGGCGTCAATGCTAAATCAGCCGAGTTAGGTTTTTGCGGTGCCCGAATGGTGCTTTATATAGTCATCCATTATCACAGGCGGGTTTTAAGGTGGTCCATTAAAAAACCGTCTGTGATAATTGCCTCTTCATAGGTCTGATCTTCAGTTTCTTCTTCCTTTGCTTTATTTCTTATTTAGATTCCAATGTAAATACTCAAACATGTATATGTCGAAGTGTTTTCTATGACACTTCCCCCGGTCTGCTCGGAAGCAGCCCACGGAGGTGCTTTTTTCGGTGGGGCTAATGGATCTCGAAGATCTAAGCACGATGGCGGGAGAGACACAAGGATTTAAGTGGTTCGGGCCGCCGGAGCGTAAAACCCTACGTCCACGGGAGTACTTGGTGTATTGCTTGCTCGCGTATGAGGATGAGGTGGCTGGGTTGCAAACCCTTTGCCCGGAGGCTGCCCCGGTCCTTTTATAGCCCAAGGCCGGGGCAGTTACAAGGTGGCCCAGGGCCCGGTATGTGGTCCCTCGGCTATCTGTCTCCTATACATAAACTATGGTTATTTATAGATACATGCATTGTCACCTTCGGTGGAGTTAAGGTGTGCTGCCTGACACGTCTGGCTCCTCTGATCGGGTGGCTAGTGGTGATGAAGTCCCCGTCTTGTCACCGCGTCCTCTCGCTCTACAAGGCGGCTCAGCGCTGTTGGGAGGCGATGTTGCACCATCACGCCTCGCCGTCCTGTCTTTCACCATAATGGTAAACAGACAGAGGACGGAGAAGTGCGTCGTGCGCCATGCTTCTGGGAAGGCACGAGCCTTCATTGCTCGGCCTGGCAGGGCTCCTTCCTCTTTCTCCTTGGCTATCTGCCCGTTGCTCGTCGGAGTGACGTTCGGGCGGATGGCCCCCGACACACGCGTCTCAACCGGAGCCGTCTTGAGGAGTAGTGGGCGGTCTGGAGTTGTTGGACATGCAGCAACACCGGAGCCCTCCCACGCTAGAGGTCAGATCGGGAGCTGCAGGACACGTGGCACATCCGTAGACTCCGCCAGGGGGAAGGTACACCGTCACTGCCCACGTGGCAGCACCGGAGGCCTCCATGCTGGAGGTCGGATCCGTAGCTGCAGGACGCGTGGCACCTCCGGAGCCCTCTCTGGCTGGGGGGTGTCGCTCGGAGGTTCCGGGCACGTGGTAGTGCCGGAGCCCTCCTTGGTGGAGGATGGGGTCCGATACTACTGGACACGTGTCGGCTTCCGAGCCACCCCTTGGCCGGTAGTCAGGTTCAGGGCCTGAAGACACGTTGCAACCCTGGGACAGCCCATGGGGCCCAGAGCACGTGGCTTACGCTGAGGCCCGCCTAAGCTGTGAAGGTGGGGCCCAGGTGCTTTTTACCCGCTATGTGGGAGTATCCGGTTCACATGATACTGACAGTGGCCCCCGGGCCCATGTCGAGGGAGGTATTGAGCCCGCAGGTGGGGCCTCTATCTCTCCAGCATCATGGGCTTGATCTTGCAATTCCTGGGAACCAAGGCGACGGCGTGATCCCTTCGTAGCGTGTGAAGTCCCAAAAGTCTAGCAAGTGGAGCTGAAATTCACAACGAGAAAATGAGAGAGAATTTTAAACTTTTGAATTGGAAGGTGTGAGCTCCAAGTGCTAAAGTACGTGTAACAAGGTCCAAACACGAAGACCTAAATTTACCATTTGGTTCTTCATCCATGTGTAGCCCAGCAAATTTTCAGCTCATTTGGAAAAGATTTCCTATTTGTTGGAATTTAAACGGGAGAACCTTCAAATTTGAATTCAAACTTCAGTTTCAAATTCTGACTTCACTAAAATTCAAATTTGAGAGCACCATTGTGTTCCTCATATTCCTTTTGGCTTATCCTCCAAGTTTGATCAAATTTGGAGTTTGTTTGCTAGCTCAAAAGGAATTGGAAATAAAAGAAGAGGGAATAGGGGGCCCACTGGTCAGTAGACTTAAGACTGAAGTAAATCTTCGCTGGTTTTCAATCAGCAGCCGAACTCACCCCCACGCCACCTCCTGCTCCCGCGCCCGATTGAGGAAGACACCGCACACCCTCGTGCTGTGCCGTGGAAGCGCCGGCTGCAGTGATTAACACACGCTGGGCCACGTGAACAATTCACTCACTTCTCCACCGTCCTCCCTCGCACAACCGAAGAACCGCACCACCGGCCGCCCTCTCTGCACCCCGGCGCCCGGCTGCTAGGAGCACGTTCGTGGCCGACGCCCTACATGAAAAAGGTCCGCCATAAGGTTCTGAACACAACTGTGCCGACCTCCCCTTCTCTCTCGCACGATCGGTGGAGAATTTTTCTGTTTATTGCATCGGTACTCATTGAACTGAGCCGCACCAATCTTCCAAATTCGTGGTGATCCTTCCACCATCACGTGTACCGAGCTATAGACATGATCTATACCCTCCCACTCTCCTCTAGGATCAAGAACCATCGATTTTCATCGAGTTTTGGCGCTGTTCTTTGAGAATTTTGCACCGGTGCCGGTTTTGGCCCTAGGTCTCCGATGAGCTCGTATTTGCAGCCTCTTTTGAGCTGATGTGAGCTCGCGCCGATGACAAGGGATCCACCACGGTGCTCTAGGAAGAAAAACCGAAGAATTTGAGCCCCTAGAACGAGTGCGACGCCACCGAAGTCCAACCGCCGCTGCTGCTCGTCGCCGAATAGGGTTTCCGGTGACCGGGTTCCTTGGCCGACCACGGGGATGAGTTGCCCGTGGTACAAAAGGGGGAGGCGGCAAGTTTGGGGGCAAGTGAGGGCCGGGAAGGCACTTTCCACGGGGCTCGCCGGAGAGCGCCGCCGGAGCTCGGCTGTTGGCGCGAGGAGGGAGAAAGAACTGTGCTGTGGGGCCCGCACGCAAGAATTTAAACATTTCTCTCATTTTTCAGTTTAGTTCAACTTCTATTGCTCATAACTTTTGATAGGAACCTCCAAAAATATAGAAATAAATTCCATTGGATTCCCCTCAGTGAGTACTATCTAGGTGTGCATCCCATTGGTATGAAAATCTATAGAATTGGCTCATTAATTCAATTAAGGAAAATCTGGTAGGAATTTTTACAGGAGTTCTGTGTATTGGAAAGTTCCCAAATTTGGGCAGGACTGTGACACCCTCATCTCGGGTGTCAGCATATGTTCATGTTTTATGAAGAAGAAAAACATTTTTAGAAAAGAGGGAACAGAAACAAGTATCAAAAGGATAGCCAGTAAAGCTCTCTGAGAGCGCCGAAGGCAACTTCCACGACCAGCAGACCACGTGGCGTGTTCAGAACTCATTCCCGAGAGATAGGGAGAGGTCCGACGCTAAACTGGATACGTGGCAGGCTCGGGGGTCACCTCCGCAAATGGAAAGAGGTCCGACCCTGTGGGACGCGTGTTGCCCGTGGAGCTAGCCTCTGCGGAAGAAGCAAAGGCATTTTTCATGGGATACATGTCACCTTCGGAGCTAGTCCTCGCGGAAGTCAGGGGACTAGTCGCACGGGATACGTGTTAATCTCGGAACCCATCTCTGAGAAGTCCGGATCTATTGAACACGTGTCGCCACCGGAGCTTATCTCCGGAGGTCCGTCGCTGCTGGACACGTGTCGACCTCGGGGCATGTCCCTGAGGGAAGGAAAGGCGGAAAGACCGGCACCCACACGTGGCGTGCGCGTTGCTCGTCTCCAAAGAAGAGGGAGGTCTCAATCGATTGACACGCGGCACAACCGGAGCTCGTCTCTGCGGATGAAGAGATACCAGGCCCGGAGAACACGTGGAGCTTCCGGAGCTCATCATCACGGAGGTAGCGAGTTCTGGAGCGGTTTTTACACGTAAAGATACCGATACGCAACATAAACCGATCTAAATTCCACGATGTTACCAAAGATAAAACGTTAGGATCCAACAAAGATCTGAATAAGACTCTTATTCGGGATCCAATCAGATTAGGACTCTTCTCTTCCCGATTATAAATAGAACCCAAACCTCTGGCCGAAACCACAAACTTCTCTTTCAAATCCTGAGCCGACGACTTAGAGCCTAGCCCTAACTCGCCGAGCAAACCATCGCAGAAGTGCAACAAGGGAGATCATCGGAGGAGAACCAAGCGGTCTGAGGAGGACCTCGAAGACAAGAAGAGGGTGAGAACAAACTCAGGAAGCTGTCTACGACGAGCTGCAGCAACAGGTTTTGAGAATCAAGAACAACCGGAACCGCAAGAACAAGGCAAGTGCTCCTTGACCATGTTGATCCTATGTTTTGGGTAAAACTATTTTGTTTTGCGAAAAGGTGTGTGTGCTGAGTCAAACATGATGGGAAAACCCTTTTTATAGGAGTTTAATAGTTTTGATTAAACCATCCTTGTCGCCTGGGAAGTTTATGAGTCGGGTATGGTTTTTGCTTTATGCTTCGCTGAGTCCATGGGATTGGGAAGCAAGATAGATGTGTCTAGCTAACTGCATTCATACTGATAATAAGTAACTGATGAGGTTAATAAACATGGATCGGAGGGAGATCTAGGCAAGCCTGGGTTTGTGAATGAGGTAGCATGAGATGGTGGTTTTGCTTGCCGTAGATCTAAGGACCGGTTCATGCATGCACATGCCAGGATTAACAGTGCCACCACAAGGCCAAGTATGGGTGCGGCTTAGCTGAGTAATTAGGTAAGTTGCTAGAGTGTTATGGACTGTGGAAGGCACGGGGAATGGGAGTCGAGTGAGGACTGCCCTGGGAACTGCATGGCACAAGAGGGGGCCCGTGGGTGGGAGAATTGGAGATTCTAGCCTGCCGGTGAAACCTTAGTGAGTCCATACATCTAGTAACCCCTTTGTAAAGGCTATTTTATGATCTCTTGACCATACACCAACGGTTGTGTACTGGTATAATGGAGGTTCTGCAGTCGCCGACGGGTGACGAAATCACAAACTTGTGGGTAAAGAGGTGCAAACTCTGCAGAGTTATTAAAACTATCATGATAGCCGAGCTTACGGTCACGAGCACCTGGCTAAACTGCCATGATTAGATGGGATGGTTACTGGAATGGTTATTGGGAAGGATTTTGGTTATGGTTTGGTTTGGAATTGTTAAGTCTGGATGATGAAAGGGTTGCATGACTGGTGGGTCATGATATGATATTTGTCTCGGTGCGAGACAAGGTTGTTTCATGAGGTGAGATGGTAGCGAATACGAGGAGGTATTCGTGAGTATGGGTAAAGGATTGGTTAATGTTTGGATGGAACACGGCAAGTGATGGAGGAATGTTGGTAATTTCATACATGCTGGGAATACATTCATCTAAAGTTAAGTTGCTGTTTTATCACGGTTTTATAAATCTGCTTTTCTGCAAATAAGCCTTTTATACCTACCTTGTTTATGATGCTGCATGTCATGTGTTATTCCCGCACTTGCTGAGTACATCATTGTACTCAAACTTGCATTATTATTTCTTCATCAACAGCAAGAGAAGACTACTATGAAGACCGAGTAGAGCATTATGGCGTGTGATCTGTTCTCAACCTTGGCTGTGGAGGGGGTAGAGATGGAGCCACTTCTGCTTAGTTTTGCTTCCGCATTAGTTTTTGCTTCCGCATTTAAATAAGATTTCCGCTGCGTAGAAACAAGGACTTCTGAGCATGAGTCCAAGACTCATGAGGTGCTGTAATAAACTCTGTTATTCGTGGTAACATATATAATCTGAATTCAGTTTGTGGAACGTATGTGTATGTGTGATGAACGCCCTGGGCACACATATGCATTAGTTCTCGGTTCCGTGGTTTTCCACAGAATTGAGGGCGTCACAGATTGGTATCAGAGCCACGGGTTGACAGTAGGTTACACGCCTAGAAAGAAACCTTAGATTGATATTAGAATCACGGGTTAACAGCAAGTTATACCCCTAAATAGAAGCTACGCGGACCAAAGGAAGCATCCTAGGATGAATAGCTTAGATTGGCCTTGAAATCACCTTGACATAGGAAACCATCCTTGAATAGGAGTTGAGTGGGCCCTTGTGATGATTATTTGTGAATATGTGCTTAGTGTGAGTGGTGGGACGTCTCAAAAACGTTGTCCATATCCACACATAAGAAGAGGGAGGTGTGAGATGTTTCGGCACTTGCTCACATCCTCATAAGGACTAATATATATAGTCCCACTCACCTTGATGCATATAGTTGAAAGGACCTAACTAATCTCTAACCTTCTATTCTGTTTCGTTCTCTCTCACAGATGGTGAGAGGAAACGCCAGCCGAAGGAACGTCCAGGAAGATGACCACGAGAAAGTTCCTGCTAACCCCGGAGCTGGCGAAAACAACCTAGAAAGGTTGATGGCCATGCAAAACCAGCTTATGCAAACCATGATCCAAACTTTGGGTCAGTTGCAGGCCAACCAAAACTCCGTTCCGGCACCACCGCCACCACCACCGCCGGCTCATAACAGGCTGGGAGAGTTCAAGAGGACTCGACCACCCACCTTTGCTCAAGCAAGCGATCCAATGGAGGCCGATGATTGGTTGAAATCCATGGAGAAGAAGCTTGCCATTGTTCAGTGGAACGACCGAGAGAAGGTTCTCTTTGCATCGCACCAACTGATGGGAGCAGCTGCTGACTGGTGGGATGCCTTGAGCAACGCCCATGCCAACCCGGAGACAATCACTTGGACTGAGTTCAAGGAAAGTTTACGCTCCCACTACATCCCTGTTGGCGTAATGATGCTCAAGAGGCAGGAGTTTGAAGGTCTCCGCCAAGGGCAGAAAAGTGTGAACGAATACCTCAACAAGTTCATACAACTGTCCCGGTATGCCCCCGAAGATGTCAACTCAGATCAGAGGAAGCAGTACCTGTTCATGAGAGGGTTGAACAATGAGATCCAAGTTCAGCTCCTCAACAATGACTACGAAAGATTCCAGAAGCTGGTTGATAAGGCTATTGTGGTGGAAAACAAGATCCGAGAGATTGAGCGCGAGTGCAAAAGGAAGGTGCCATATCAGCCCCATGGGAGCAACGTACGACCTAGGTACACGCCTCCTGCACCGCAGTATGGACCAACCACTCCTACGAACCGCCCTGGTCAGCCACCACAGCAACGGTTTGTTGCACCGGCACCTCGAGTGCCCATGCCTCCTGCACCCCGGCCTAACAATGGCGCTCCTGTTCAAAACCCCCGCCCCAACGTACCTGCTGCCGTAGGCAACAGGGCATGCTTTGCATGCGGGGAAGTAGGCCACTTCGCTAACCAGTGCCCGAAGAGAGGCCCTGGACAGCAAGGAAACGTGCCCAAGCAGAACCAGCGACCAAACGGAGGGGACAACCAAGGGAACCGTGGACCGCAGAACTATGCTCGTGGCCACGTTAACCATGTCACTGCTGAGGAAGCACAACAGGCTGAGGACGTCGCAATTGGTATGTTCCTTGCCAACTCCAACCCAGCCACCATTTTATTTGATTCTGGAGCATCACATTCCTTCATATCATCCAAATATGTTGCCAAACATCATCTACCCGTATCCCACTTAGAATGTACCATGTTAGTTAATTCTCCCGGAGGAGAAATGAGGACTAGTATAGTATGTCCTAAGGTAAGCCTTAAAATAAGGGGGGTAGACTTCCTTGCCAACCTTATTGTCTTGGACTCCCATGGAATTGACATCATACTCGGAATGGACTGGTTAAGCAAGCACAATGGAGTAATCAAATGCGCTGAGAGAAGCGTGCAGTTGACAAACGAACACGGTATCCGTGTCAAGTTTGAGTCAGCCCAGCAAGCAACCGAAAAACGGGCGGATTTGAACCATGTTGAAAGAATAGCATTGGACAACATTCCAGCGGTTCAGGAATTTTCGGACGTGTTTCCAGAAGAGCTTCCAGGTATGCCACCTGACCGGGACATCGAGTTTGCCATAGATTTGGTACCTGGAACTGCACCCATAGCTAAGAGACCATATAGGATGCCCGTCAACGAGTTAAGTAGAACTCAAGAAGCAAATTCAAGAACAGTTGGAGAAGGGTTTTATCCGTCCAAGCTCGTCACCCTGGGGAGCTCTGGTACTCTTCGTGGACAAGAAGGATGGAACCCAAAGAATGTGCGTGTACTACAGGTCTCTCAACGAGGTGACAATCAAAAATAAATACCCTCTTCCCCGTATAGAGGACCTGTTCGATCAAATGAAAGGAGCCCAAGTGTTCTCCAAGATTAATCTTCGGTCGGGATATTTCCAGCTGAAGATTAAGCCCTCCGATATACCTAAGACATCCTTTTGGACGTGGTATGGTTCATATGAATATACCGTTATGTCTTTTGGATTGATGAATGCACCCGCATACTTCATGTACCTTATGAATAAGGTTTTCATGGAGTACTTGGACAAGTTCGTCGTGGTTTTCATCGACGACATTATGGTGTATTCAAAAAGTAAGGAGGAGCATGAAGAACATCTGAGATTGACCTTGTAGAAGTTGCGTGAGCATCAGTTGTATGCCAAGCTCAACAAGTGTCAATTTTGGCTTAAGGAAATATCTTTCCTAGGCCACATCATCTCCAAGGAAGGGGTATCGGTTGATCCTGGAAAGGTGAGAGATGTTCTGAAGTGAGACCAATCGAAGAGCGTGAGGGATATTCGGAGTTTCCTTGGGATGGCAGGATACTATCGGCACTTCATTAAAGACTTCTCTAAGATAGCAAAACCTATGACGGAGTTGCTAACGAAGGGAAAAATCTTTCAATGGACAAAGCCTGCCAAGGAAGTTTTGAGGAACTCAAGGAAAGGCTAACCACAGCACCAGTTCTGGTATTGCCAGACGTAAGCAAGAGCTTTGACATATATTGTGACGCATCCAGACAAGGGCTCGGGTGTGTACTCATGCAGGAAGGACAAGTGGTAGCCTATGCCTCACGACAATTAAAGAAGCACGAGCTTAACTATCCTACACATGATTTGGAGTTAGCAGCAGTGGTGCATGCATTGAAGATTTGGAGACACTATATCCTTGGTCATCGATGTGAGATCTATACAGATCATAAAAGCCTCAAGTACATATTTACACAAACGGACTTGAATTTGAGGCAACGTCGATGGTTAGAACTCATCAAGGATTATGATGTAGGAATCAACTACCACCCCGGGAAGGCCAATGTGGTCGCTGATGCACTGAGCAGAAAGGGAGCATGCCACCAACTCATGGTTCGGGAGCTACCACCCGAACTTCGAAAGGAGTTCGAACGGTTACACCGCGGATTCTTGAATAACATGGAAATAATGAAGATCCACTCCTCATTGGAGCAAGAAATAAGAGAGGGCCAAGCAACGGACGAGGGGATCAAGGAGATCAAGGAAAGAATCCGACAAGGGATGGAAAAAGATTTCAAGGAGGATGAAAAGGGTACGCTTTGGCTAGGAAAAAGGATTTGTGTGCCAAACATAAGACACCTTCGCGACATGATATTGAAGGAGGCACATGATTCACCCTATTCCATACATCCAGGGAGCACCAAAATGTACAAGGATTTGAAAACTTGCTATTGGTGGGATGGTATGAAGAAGGGATATAGCCGAATACGTTGCCCTATGTGACACATGCCAACGGGTAAAGGCCGAACGTCAAAAACCCGCTGGATTGTTGCAACCTTTGAAAATACGTGAATGTAAATGGGAGGACATCAGTCTGGACTTTATTGTCGGATTGCCAAGAACTCAGTCAGGATACGACTCCATCTGGGTCATTGTGGACCGGTTGACGAAAACCGCCCATTTTCTTCCGGTAAAGACCAGTTACAACGTTACACAGTTGACAGAGTTGTACATGGAGCAGATCGTGTGCCGTCATGGAGTTCCAAAGAGGATAGTCTCAGATCGAGGTTCTCAGTTTACCTCTAGATTCTGGAGGAAGCTGCAGAAAGCCATGGGTACACGACTAGATTTTAGCTCCGCCTATCACCCACAAACAGATGGGCAAACCGAGAGGACGAACCAAATTTTGGAGGACATGCTGAGAGCTTGCGCCTTGAAACGTGGGCGTAGTTGGGATAGGAGTTTACCTTACGCCGAGTTCTCCTATAACAACAGCTATCAAGCTAGCTTGAAGATGTCACCTTTCGAAGCCTTATATGGTAGACGGTGTAGAACGCCACTGTTTTGGAACGAGACTGGAGAGAACCAGGTGTTTGGACCCAAAGTACTACAAGAGGCTGAAAAGCAAGTCCAAACGATACGGGAAAACCTAAAGGCTGCTCAGTCACGACAGAAAGGCTATGCGGACAATAGGCGTAGGAAGTTGACCTTCGAAGTAGGAGACTTCGTATACCTTAAGGTATCGCCTATCCGAGGCCAACGATGTTTTAACGTCAAAGGCAAACTAGCACCTCGCTACATCGGACCATTTAAGATTTTGGACAAGCGAGGAGAAGTAGCCTATCAACTAGAGCTCCCAAACCACCTCTGCGACGTACATGACGTGTTTCATGTATCCCAGCTCAAGAAGTGCTTGAGAGTACCAGAGGAACAAGTGTCAATGGGAGAACTTGAACTTCAACAAGACCTGACCTACGCAGAACACCCTGTCCGAATCTTGGACGTAAAGGAAAGGGTCACCCGAAACAAAGTGATTCGATGGTGCAAGGTACAATGGAGTCATCATACTGAAGCTGAAGCCACATGGGAGCGTGAAGAGGATATTAAGGCTGAATTCCCCTATCTATTTTCTATTAACGAATCTCGAGGGCGAGATTCAATTTAAGGGGGGTAGATTTGTGACACCCTCATCTCGGGTGTCAGCATATGTTCATGTTTTATGAAGAAGAAAAACATTTTTAGAAAAGAGGGAACAGAAACAAGTATCAAAAGGATAGCCAGTAAAGCTCTCTGAGAGCGCCGAAGGCAACTTCCACGACCAGCAGACCACGTGGCGTGTTCAGAACTCATTCCCGAGAGATAGGGAGAGGTCCGACGCTAAACTGGATACGTGGCAGGCTCGGGAGTCACCTCCGCAAATGAAAGAGGTCCGACCCTCTGGGACGCGTGTTGCCCGTGGAGCTAGCCTCTGCGGAAGAAGCAAAGGCATTTTTCATGGGACACATGTCACCTTCGGAGCTAGTCCTCACGGAAGTCAGGGGACCAGTCGCACGGGATACGTGTTAATCTCGGAACCCATCTCCGAGAAGTCCGGATCTATTGAACACGTGTCGCCACCAGAGCTTATCTCCGGAGGTCCGTCGCTGCTGGACACGTGTCGACCTCGGGGCATGTCCCTGAGGGAAGGAAAGGCGGAAAGACCGGCACCCACACGTGGCGTGCGCGGAGCTCGTCTCCGAAGAAGAGGGAGGTCTCGATCGATTGACACGTGGCACAACCGGAGCTCGTCTCTGCGGATGAGGAGATACCAGGCCCGGAGAACACGTGGAGCTTCCGGAGCTCATCATCACAGAGGTAGCGAGTTCTGGAGCGGTTTTTACGCGTAAAGATACCGGTACGCAACATAAACCGATCTAAATGCCACGTTGTTACCAAAGATAAAACGTTAGGATCCAACAAAGATCTGAATAAGACTCTTATTCGGGATCCAATCAGATTAGGACTCTTCTCTTCCCGATTATAAATAGAACCCAAAACCTCTGGCCGAAACCACAAACTTCTATTTCAAATCCTGAGCCGACGACTTAGAGCCTAGCCCTAACTCGCCGAGCAAACCATCGCTGAAGTGCAACAAGGGAGATCATCGGAGGAGAACCAAGCGGTCTGAGGAGGACCTCGAAGACAAGAAGAGCGTGAGAACAAACTCAGGAAGCTGTCTACGACGAGCTGCAGCAACAGATTTTGAGAATCAAGAACAACCGGAACCGCAAGAACAAGGCAAGTGCTCCTTGACCATGTTGATCCTATGTTTTGGGTAAAACTATTTTGTTTTGCGAAAAGGTGTGTGTGCTGAGTCAAACATGATGGGAAAACCCTTTTTATAGGAGTTTAATAGTTTTGATTAAACCATCCTTGTCGCCTGGGAAGTTTATGAGTCGGGTATGGTTTTTGCTTTATGCTTCGCTGAGTCCATGGTTTTGGGAAGCAAGATAGATGTGTCTAGCTAACTGCATTCATACTGATAATAAGTAACTGATGAGGTTAATAAACATGGATTGGAGGGAGATCTAGGCAAGCCTGGGTTTGTGAATGAGGTAGCATGAGATGGTGGTTTTGCTTGCCGTAGATCTAAGGACCGGTTCATGCATGCACATGCTAGGATTAACAGTGCCACCACAAGGCCAAGTGTGGGTGCGGCTTAGCTGAGTAATTAGGTAAGTTGCTAGAGTGTTATGGACTGTGGAAGGCGCGGGGAATGGGAGTCGAGTGAGGACTGCCCTGGGAACTGCTTGGCACAAGAGGGGGCCCGTGGGTGGGAGAATTGGAGATTCTAGCCTGCCGGTGAAACCTTAGTGAGTCCATACATCTAGTAACCCCTTTGTAAAGGCTATTTTGTGATCTCTTGACCATACACCAACGGTTGTGTACTGGTATAATGGAGGTTCTGCAGTCGCCGACGGGTGACGAAATCACAAACTTGTGGGTAAAGAGGTGCAAACTCTGCAGAGTTATTAAAACTATCATGATAGCCGAGCTTACGGTCACGAGCACCTGGCTAAACTGCCATGATTAGATGGGATGGTTACTGGAATGGTTGTTGGGAAGGATTTTGGTTATGGTTTTTGGTTATGGTTTGGTTTGGAATTGTTAAGTCTGGATGATGAAAGGGTTGCATGACTGGTGGGTCATGATATGTGATTTGTCTCGGTGCGAGACAAGGTTGTTTCATGAGGTGAGATGGTAGCGAATACGAGGAGGTATTCGTGAGTATGGGTAAAGGATTGGTTAATGTTTGGATGGAACACGGCAAGTGATGGAGGAATGTTGGTAATTTCATACATGCTGGGAATACATTCATCTAAAGTTAAGTTGCTGTTTTATCACGGTTTTATAAATCTGCTTTTCTGCAAATAAGCCTTTTATACCTACCTTGTTTATGATGCTGCATGTCATGTGTTATTCCCGCACTTGCTGAGTACATCATTGTACTCAAACTTGCATTATTATTTCTTCATCAACAGCAAGAGAAGACTACTATGAAGACCGAGTAGAGCATTATGGCGTGTGATCTGTTCTCAACCTTGGCTGTGGAGGGGGTAGAGATGGAGCCACTTCTGCTTAGTTTTGCTTCCGCATTAGTTTTTGCTTCCGCATTTAAATAAGATTTCCGCTGCGTAGAAACAAGGACTTCTGAGCATGAGTCCAAGACTCATGAGGTGCTGTAATAAACTCTGTTATTCGTGGTAACATATATAATCTGAATTCAGTTTGTGGAACGTATGTGTATGTGTGATGAACGCCCTGGGCACACATATGCATTAGTTCTCGGCTCCGTGGTTTTCCACAGAATTGAGGGCGTCACAAGGACATTCTTCCAAAAATCCTTGAACTCCAGTAAAAATGTCAGAGACATTGGTTTCAATTTGCTTGGCCCAATGTTGTTTCAATCCTCTATGTCTCTGAAATATAGGAAAAATAACAGAGACCTTTTTCAGAGAATTTCTCCAAACTTGAAAAATCCATATCTATGACTAGGAAGCTCCAAATTGAGTGAAACAAATTTTGTTGGATTCATCTCTTCGAGTATTATCCATAAAAACAAGTTTCAGCTCATGAAACTTAACTTTTTCCAGAATTAATTCCCTCGAGTTTAAAATTTTGGGAATTTTATCTGGAAAGTTCTTTTATGAAAAAATCTGAAATTTGGCTAGGATATTCATTTGAAAACCCTGGAGTCACAGGAAAAATTTCAGATCCATCCAAGTTCATTACTTCTCCTCATGGTATGATTAAGAGAACTGCCCTGTGAAAATGGAAAAATGTACAGAAACATTTTTCAGATTTTCTCAAATCTTGATTAGGGAATAACATTCTGTAGTATTCTTCAAATGACATGAAACTAATTTCATTAGAACTATCTCAAACTCTAGTTTCCAGAAAGTAATGGTTTGCATTGCATTAAAATTGACATACCATACATTGCTTACGTGTAGTCGCTGAAGGCGAAGTGACCCCGGAAGTTTTGAATTTCCTACTTCCGGACGAAGCACTAACATCCGACCAGCAGCAACAAGGCAAGCCCCGGTTCGCATTTAACAAAGTTTATAAAGTTTTGCTTTATATATATACTTTAGCTTGAGGTATTTATGTACATTAGGTGTAGGATGGATGAAACCCAAATGCATAGCCAGATTATTCCCACAAGAGTGAGGGTAGTGTATGAGTCCTCGAGTAGTATATGCTCTGCTTAATGTGTATGGACTTCGGTACAAGTCGAGTAGTTGGAATCTACTCGCGAGTACAGGCTTGGGACACACGGGATTGGTTTGAGTGATATGAGATCACTTTAGTAAGAAAAGGAGACTAGGCAGGGGCTAGGGCACAGCAAGAGGAAGTCTTGTGGGCGCATTCCTGTCCATGTCGATTGACGACCGATCTGTGTGCGGCCCACGCTGATCAAGTTTGAACGTACCGAAGGCATATCGGATATATGGTCCCCGATAAACTGATGTAACCTATACCTCCGGGCGTTGAGGCATAACACACCGATTTACAGGTGTAGGTTGAGGGCAAGCAAGGTAGAAATCCGCTGACGGGCATAGAGAGATGTTCCGTGTAGGGAACCTCCTGTCGTTTGGGTGTGACCGGTTCGACATTTGGGCTGTTTGGTGAAAGGTTGTCCTGTACGACATCGAGTGAGCGTGCTTTGCAGCTCCACGGGTGGGAGTACGTGACGTGCTCTTCGGGTATCCCTGCAGGTGTATATCAAGTCGATTCACCATCCCTCGTGGTGATGAGTACTACTTGGTCACTGAGTCGTGACGTAGGTTAATATATGAAATGTTATGATTCAATATTGCTGTTCTGAATAAATTATATGGTTACATATGTGCCACCAAATATTGCTCACTAAATTTCAGATTTCATGAACTGTTAACTTTTGGCTAAAAGCTGAACTAAGGATGAACTTGTAGGCGTGTCTGTTTGCTGCAATTTACCATCCTAGTTCGTTATGACCTGCATGTAGAGTTTCATGTGTAGGCGCGTCGGTTAAGACTTGCTGAGCCATCGTTGACACGACCCCACGGTCTTGTCGAGCCAGGATCACGCTGAGGGGTGCTGCATTGCACAGCACCGGATAACACACAATTTTATTACATAAACCAGTGTATGAACATTTTTACAACAAAAGATGTTCAGTCTACACTCACGGGTGTAGACTATGCATCGAGTTCACGTTCAGCTCGTGAATGTGTCCCTGCTAGCACGCACACACACTAACACGGTGGCGTGCACGACTCCCACTCGACGGGGTTCCCCTCCTGGGGTTCCGTCTCCTTCTCGGGAGTCCCTTCCTCATAGAACCCTGCAAAAGCTTCAAACACAAGCAGTGAGCACGAAGGCTCAGCAAGACTGACCTGTCTCTCCTATACATGGAACTTCTACATGACGGGTGCAGGGTACATGAGGTAAATAATTTGCAAAGGACTCACCTAATTATTTGAACCTTACTTTCAATGTTTTAGCAGCAGGTTGTGGAGAACCTTACGCTAAGGCACATGAGAGAGCCGCAATCAAACAAGAAACGCTTTTCTCTCATGTACTTTGCCCAAAGATGAAAAGAACTTTAGTTAGCTCTAAACTACAACAAATCATTAACAATCAAAGTCCATCTTTCAATCAGCAACATTTTAATATGTATCTAGCCAGTTCTTTCTACGTCACGGTACAGTGAACAAGTGGTACTCACTGACCGCGAGGGACGGCGATTATAATCGATGTACACCTGCAGGGTTACCCGAATAACCCGTCACGTACGCCTGTACTCGATGTTGCCTAAAGCAACCATCCCGGACGTCGTACGCAACCACCTTTCACCCGTCAGCCAAATATTGAACCGTTCCTATCGCCCCGAGCAAGAGGTCTCTGCACGCGCATCTCAGTGCCGCCAGCCGATTTACACCTCGAGCTCTCAACCTACCCTCTGAACGACAGGCAATGCCTCAATACCCAGCTACCCGAGTTACATCGGTTTCCCGGTTCCCATATAGCCGGTAGGTCTTCGGTACTGTTCTAGCTTGTTCAACAGGCCCGCACACGGCTCGGTCCTCAATCAACACAAGCGGAGCTATAGCACACAGGCGCCAAAGTCCTTCTGCCCTTACTCTCCGCTCGGTCTCATTTTTCTTGCCATGTGTTTCATTTGCTATTTTTACCCGAGCGATGTGCCTCTAGCCTATTCTCGCGAGTAGTTCCAACTACTTGACTTGTACCGAATCCTACTCTATCTTTAGCATTGCAGTGGCTAACGAGGTTTTCAATCTTAATTCCAACCCATGGTTTTCTTGGCTATGCATTTGGGTTTCAAACAAGACTCTAATGCAAGAATCAAGTGGTACTCAAAGAAAGTGCTCAAAACAATAAAAGTTTGTAAAGAGGTTAATGCAAACTGGATATTGCCTTTCTGCTCTTGGTCGTAGGCTAGCTGCTCTTCCGGAGGAACGAAGTCTAAGACTTCGGGTTCCTCCTCAACCTTAGCGACTACATGAGATAACAAGTATATGTATTAATTTAAATGCATTTTAATTAAATTTAAACTTGTGAAGATTATAAGTCTCACTAGACAGACCCAGTGACTCTGAAATTTTTACTGAGGTTTGGTTACAACCTAAACAGAGACTTGTCCAAGTTTTATTTGCAGCAAGCTCATTTGAGCTCTCCACAAATAATCTTGTACTTGACCTTAATTGGAGCCCTTATGGTGTTCTAGGGATTTTCATGGAGCAATCCATGACTTATGAAAACTAGGTTTTCAGAGGGTTCTAATGGAGTTGGTTTCACTTAATTTGGAGGTTCCTAACTAAAGATATGAGCTAAACAATTTCAGAGAAATTCTGAAAATGTTTCTGGACATTTTCTATTTTCTCTGGAACAGTTTTATTAATCACACCATTAGGTGGATCAAAACAGCTCAAATGGATCTTAAATTTTTATGGTAGCTCAGGGATATTTTTCTGAACCTCCCAGTAAAATTTCAGAATTTTCCTCCAAAGGGTTCTCCAGTTAAAATTCTAACCAGTTTAAATCTGAAGAATTAATTATGGAGAAATAGGGATTTTCATGAAGTGAAACTTGGTTTGCTGGAAAGTACTCAGAGAGATGAATCCAACAAAATTTGGTTCACTTGATTTGGAGTTTCCTAGCCAAAGTTATGTGGATTTGAAATTTGAACTAAATCTGAAAATCGGGAAATGTTTAAAACACTGCACGTGGGTCCCATGCACAATGCCTTCGTCTACCTCCCGCCAGCGCCCGAGCGCGCAACTTCCAGCGCCGGTGGCGCGGGTTGTTCTCGGCCGCTACTGCCTAATTTGCTACGCAGTTTCTTCCTACATGATCCTTGGAACACGGCGCACACGCCGGGTACCTTCTCGGACCTTGACATCGTCGGAAACCTAGTCGGCGACGGTGGAGGCAGAAGAGGAGCTTGGGTCCGATGGTGCTATCTCATCTTGGCGGTGAACACGATCAACCAATGGGTCGCAAAGCACCACTGGGGCACGAGGAAGCTAACCCTGCCCTTCTCTTGGCCGGAGATCGCCGGGAAAATAGACTTCACCGGCGACCCGAGCCATTTTTACCGGCGATGGCCAAATTTTGGTGCTATGCTCATCGGGTTGATCATCACCGCTAGAATTTGGCTGAGGTGACTGCGAGGTGCTACTCTAGCTTCAGCTTGACCAGGATCCCTGGTGATCAAGTGATCGAGGCGATGTTCAAATTTTGGTTCTCCGTATTCTATACGGTGATCATCGGAAAAATTGAAATTCAGGCTAACCGGCGCTAAGAGGGACTTAGGGAGTTCGGGGAGAGCTACTAGACTTGGATGCGAACCTCAGGGATACGTTGGTCTCGCCGGAGAAGCTTTGCGCTGCTCGGGTGACGGCATCGAGTCGGAGGAGCTCTCGGTTAACTGAGCGATGAAAGAACGGCTCGGCCAAGCTTCACCTAAGCTGATCACGAGCAGCTGAGGGCTGTAACTCGTCGAACAAGGGTCGTCGGCGCCGTTTGTAGCCTCAGCTCACAGTGGAAGGCACTGCTTTAGCCGGTCGACTGCGAGGTGATGCGGTGGGCGGTGCGGCGACCAGCTCGGTGTTTTCAGCGCTGGACACATCGAAGTAGTGGAAAGGTGAGCTGCTGCCGGCGGCAGCTCACAGCTAAATAGCTGGGGACGTTGGTTGAGGCGGTGATCGGCGACCAGGAGGTGGCAGCGGTCGGCAATCGCGGTGGCGACCTCGCGGGCGCGCGCAAGGATCGAGCCCGGTGACTTCAGTCGGTTGAATTGCTTCAGTGGCTGACATGTGGGTCCACCCGGGGTTTTAACCTCTGAAATTAACTTTTCCCCCCTGCTCTAAACAGTAGAAACCAAATTAACCTTGGTCATTTGAATTATCTACCCCTGAGCCATTTGAATTGGATGGAATTCAAATTGGGTTTTGTTTGGACATGTTTTCAGCACATATGCAGTTTGAAATTCAAATAAAGTTTGAATTTGCTAAACTTAGCTCATGTCAAGATCAACTCCAAATGGAGTGAAAATTTGTGTGTGATCTCACAAAAATGTGCTGAGTAAGAATATGTCTCCCACTTCTGAATTTATAGGATGAAAACAGTTTGAATTTGAATTTGAGTTCAAACCACCATCTTTCAAGCTATACCCAAAAGAACTTCAAAAACGTTTTGAATTTGGGTGAAACTTGGCATGGACATTCCTAGCAAGGTGTAGGAGTTTTTCATATTCCCAGCCCCTATATGATGCATGTGGGAAATGCCACTTTTGCATTTTGTGAGTTTGTTCCCTAATGAGCATGTTGATGGTGGTTACTTGCTCTTCAAATGTGTTCATCAAGTTTCTTCAATTGAAGGGTGTGTGTGGTGATGAACACTTTGAATATGTGCCAAAAACTTAGGCCCTTACATTCCTCCCCCCTTAAAAGAATCTCATCCCGAGATTATAAGGTGAAAATGAGAGAGAGGACGGTGGAAAATTACCGTATATGCGACATGAAAAAGTCAGGGTAGTTTGCGCGAAGAAATCCTTCGCTTTCCCATGTCGCTTCGTCCACGGAGTGATTACTCTTAGAACTTTGTAGAACCACAACTTACGGTTGCGTGTGGTTTGGGCCTTTTCATCAATAATCTGAACCGGTTCCTCCCGATACGTGAGATCCGGTTTCAGTTCTTCTATTTCCTCCAGCTGAATGGTAGTTGTTAGCTTAAGACACTTCCTCAGCTGGGAAATGTGAAAGACGTCGTGCACACCAGAAAGTGCTTTAGGCAATTTCAATCGGTATGCTACTGATCCACATCTTTCGGTAATCTGAAATGGACCGATGAATCGGGGTGCCAACTTTCCCCTCACCCGAATCTGTTTACGCCCTTCATTGGAGACACACATAGATATACGTGATCCCCGACTTCAAATTGTAGTGGGCGTCTTCTCCGATCCACATATTGTTTCTGTCGGGATTGAGCGACTTTTAGGTTTGCTTGAATCAGCCGAACCTTTTCCTCTGCGTTGTTGACAAGATCAATCCCGAAGGTAACCCTTTCGCCAGACTCACACCAATTCAGTGGGGTCCGACATTTTCTCCCGTATAGCGCCTCGTAAGGTGCCATCTTGATGCTGGCCTGGTATCCATTGTTGTACGAGAACTAGGCCAACGGCAAGTGATCATACCAGTTCTTTCCGTGGTTGATGGCGCAAGCTCGTAACATATTTTCCAAAATTTGATTTACCCGCTCGGTTTGCCCATCCGTCTGCGGGTGGTATGCTGAACTACGGATCAGCTTCATCCCCAACGCAGCGTGTAGCTGGGACACAAATAAAGTGCCCCGATCCGATATGATGGTACGGGGTACGCCGTACAAGCATAGGATCCGTGAGATGTACAGTTCAGCATACTTCTTGGCGTTGTAGTTGGTGTTGACCGGGATGAAATGGGCAACTTTGTTGAACCGGTCAACTTTGGTTTGCCCATCCGTCTGCGGGTGGTATGCTGAACTACGGATCAGCTTCATCCCCAACGCAGCGTGTAGCTGGGACACAAATAAAGTGCCCCGATCCGATATGATGGTACGGGGTATGCCGTACAAGCATAGGATCCGTGAGATGTACAGTTCAGCATACTTCTTGGCGTTGTAGTTGGTGTTGACCGGGATGAAATGGGCAACTTTGGTGAGCCGGTCGACGATCACCCACACAGAACCATGCTTCTGAAAGGTGGTGGGTAAACCGACAATGAAGTCCATGCTCACATCCTCCCACTTCCAGACAGGAACGCCTAGTGGTTGTAGCAGTCCCGGTTTCCGCATATGATCTGCTTTCTCCTTCGACATGTATCACACTCGGACACGTACTTTGCGATTTCCCGCTTCATCCGTGTCCACCAAAACTTGCTTCTGAGTTCTTGATACATTTTGTTGCTGCCAGGGTGAAAAGAAAACTTTGACAAGTGAGCCTTATCAAAGATTTTCTTCCGTAATTCCGGGTTACGGGGTACGACGATCCGGTCCTTGAACCACAGGACGCTGTCTCCGTCTTTCCGGAAACATTTGCACTCCCCACTGTCTATGCGTCTCAGTAAATGTGACATGCCCTTGTCATGTTTCTGAGCTACCGCTATCTCTTCACGGATGGTGGGGATCAAAGCTAAGTTGTAGAGAGCTTCATGTGGAATCACATGCAGTGGTGGTTCACTCTCTTCCAACGGTGTGATGGTCAGATTGTTGACGTGTGACTTGCGGCTCAGCGCATCCGCCACTACGTTTTCCTTGTTGGGGTGATAATGGATCTCTATTTCGTAATCCTTTATCAACTCTAACCATCTTCGCTGCCTCATGTTCAGCTCCTTCTGAGTGAATATGTACTTGAGGCTTTTGTGGTCGATATATAAATGTACGAGGTTACCGAGTAGGTAGTGCCTCCACATTGTAAGTGCGAGTACCACGGCAGCGAGCTCCAAGTTGTGAGTTGGATAATTCTGCTCATGGTTTCTGAGCTCCTGTGATCCATACGCGGCCACTCTTCAGTCTTGCATCAGCACACATCCGAGCCCAATGCCGGATGCATCGCAGTACACGTCGAACGGCTTTGTTGTGTCTGGCTGCGCCAAAACCGGTGCTGATGTTAGGTGCTTGACTAAAGCCTTGAATGCTACTTCACATGCTGGACTCCAAACATATTTGGTAGCCTTCTTCAGCAGCTCCGTCATAGGCTTGGCAATCTTTGAGAAGTTCAGAATGAACCTTCGATAATATCCCGCGAGTCCGAGGAAACTCCGTACCTCGTGAACAGTTCTCGGGGATTTCCAATTCAGCACTTGTGTGATCTTGCTCGGGTCTACAGCGATGCCCTCCGCTGAGATAATATGCCCGAGAAAAGGCACTTGTGATATCCAGAACTCGCACTTGCTGAATTTCGTGTATAGCTTGTGATCCCGCAGCCGTTGCAAGACTATACGCAGATGCCTTTTGTGATCTTCCTCCCGACTTGGAATATACCAGTATGTCGTCGATGAAGACCACGACAAACTTGTCCAGCTCCGGCATGAACCCAGAGTTCATCAAATACATGAAGTGAGCTGGAGCATTGGTGAGGCCGAAGGACATGACCAGGTACTCATAAAGTCCATAACTCGTCGAGAAAGCCGTCTTCGGAATATCCTCAGCCCGTATCTTAATCTGATGGTACCCGGATCTTAAGTCCATCTTGGAAAAGATCTTTGCTTCGACCAACTGATCAAATAACATGTCGATCCGTGGCAATGGGTACTTGTTCTTGATTGTTATGGCATTTAGTGGATGATAGTCCACGCAAAGCTGCAACGTCTCATCCTTCTTCTTCACGAATAATGCCGAACAGCCCCATGGCGAGGAGCTCGGCCTAATAAAACCCTTTTCCAGCAGGTCCGTTAGCTGGGTCTTCAATTCAGCCAACTCCTTGGGCACCATCTTGTACGGCCTTCGGGATATTGGCATAGTTCCCGGTGCAAGTTCAATCTTGAACTCCACCTCTCTGTCGGGTGGCATCCCTGGTAAATCATCCGGGAACACGTCAGGGAACTCTCGGACCATTGGAATGTCTTCCAATCTGATGGTTGTGGATTGATACACACTTGGAAGTTTTATTTCTGGACTGTCCAGAAATAAGGAATGAGATCCGTGCACTTCTGAGTTCAAGTGCATGATTCAGAGGACAGTGTCTAAAACAGCGCCGTGGCGAGTTAACCACGACATCCCTAAGATGATATCGACCTTTTGTCCCTCTAAGACTATAAGAGATGTAGGGTATACCCTACCCTCTAAGCATAATGGTGCTTTTGGGACCATTAGGCTTGCTGAAATCTTCCCACCCGGTGAACAAATCAAGTATGGACTATCGGTGGGTAGTATTTGAAAGCTATATCCAGCAATGAAAGCTTGACTAATAAAATTGTGCGTGTCGTCTGAGTCAAATAGTACTATGGCGGGATGCTGATGGAGTTGGAACATACCCGCAAGGATCGGCTCTCCCTCCGGCACGTCCTCTATGGCGAGTTGATGGACAGTGCCGGGGCTAGGGTTTGCCCACCGCGCATTAGTAGGGTTCCAGGGCTGATTCCTTCCCGGAAGTTGCGGTGCCACTCCGCCGCCTTGCCTCTCCGGACAACTGCTGGCGAAGTGTCCTGGACGACCACATTTGTAGCATGTGGCCGCTGCTTCTCCGGTGCTTGGGGGACGAAAGCCCGGCATGCGCTGCTGAGGTGCATACGCACGCGGCATCGCCCACTGCTGCTGTTGTTGCTGTGGAGGTGGTGTTGGCAGTGCCGGCCTGAATGCCGGTAAAGAATATAACCGACTGCGGAATGGCATCGGCCTCTGTGGTGGCTGCCAGCGTGGACCCGATGGTGGGCGATTCACCATCCGGTATTTTTGGGAAGGACCATCTCCTTCTCCGCTGCTTTGCAGCGCGCTTCACTTCCTTTCCGCCGCCGCTAACTCCTTGCCGGAGTCTTCCTGAACAATTGCGGCATCAATTATGTCGTTGAGGCTGCCGCGATTGAACATCGCCAATTTGTCTTTCAGGAGCGGGTTAAGCCCCTGGTAGAAGTGATCTCGTCGCTTCTCGTCGGTATCGGCGTGATATGACGCGTAGAGTGCAAGATCATTGAACGCCCTAGAGTATTCCAGCGCGTTCCGGCTCACTTGTTGCAGGCGTAAGAACTCCTGTGTCTTCCTCTTCATGAGACCCGGTGGTATGTGATAGGCCCTGAAGGCTGTCCTGAATTCCGCCCAGGTCATAACTCGGTCGGTGGGCTGTGAAGCACAGTAGTTTGCCCACCACACGCTCGCGGATCCCTGGAGCTGTTGGACCGCGAACTGAGTCTTGCGCTGCTCACTCACTTAGAGCAGCCCGAACTTCATCTCCATCGTGTGGAGCCAGTTGTCCACCTCGAGGGGTTCATCCGCCCATGAGAATACCAGGGGATGAGTCGCTAGAAAGTCGGAGTAGGAGCTCTGTTGGTGCTCCTCACAATCTTGACACCTCTCTGGTTGAGACGTATTCGCAATGAGGGTCTGCAGCAACTCCGTATGCTGCTGATGAGAGCCCGCCATTGCTGCCACGATATTAGCCAATGTAACCGTTGGCGGTGGCGGTTGTTGCTGTTGCTGGTGCTGTTGCTGTCCCGAGGAGTCCTCGGGAGGTTGTTGGGAGGTCTCTCCCCCCTGACTGGAACCCCCAACATCCGGGTTGGCACAAGTACGAGTCATTCTGAAATTCAAAACAGCAGCGATCAGCACATGTCATACTTAAAAATTCCATACGAAACAGTAGGTATTTGAAGTGACGGATGAATAATTTGCACAACATTCACATATATTGATAAAGCATAAACTTTATACAAGATACATTATTCTCGGGTCTCTGAGAAGTCGTGCTCATGTCGTCACTACCTATACATACGCTACTTCCTACACGACATGTCACTGGTTACAAAAGTTTGGGTTACCCCACTCTGGTTGCCCTACTTGGCAACGGTAACCTCCTACTCGGAGTAGAACTCGACCTCCTGTGGGTCGTTCTCCTCTGGTACCTCTGCTGGTGGCTCTGGATCTACAACCTCCTATCCCATCTCGGGTTCTCCCATTGCCGGAAGACCCAAGACCACGGGTACGGCACCTACCACCGGTATACCCATTACCGGAGGTACGAGGTCCTGCAACGCATGCACCTGGTCCATGGCTTGGTTGTAGTCTTCTTCCCAGCCTTTCTCCTGCTCAATAGCGTCATCCCGCTCTTGAGTAAGGACCTCGTTCTGCTGGGTCAGAGCCTGCACCTGCTGTTGCAAAGCCGCGATGTCGACACGGCCTTTCGTCTTCGCCTTCTTCAGACGATGCAACTGATTATGCTGTTCGTTCAGTCACTTAATCGTCGGAAGGAGCACATTGCGGAGTGCGCTGTGAGCACTCTCGAAATGGTATCCACGGCTTGTGCTCTCCTTGAGTTCGCAGCAAGACAATCTGTATGAACAGCTTGACTGTCCATCACGGCTTTTCCTGCCCTCAATTGGAGACTAAGGTTTGCCTCCGCGGGATTGTACCTTGGACAACCCGGATCGGTTGCCTCCATATACCTCCCTTCCCACACGTGGTTAGCCCGTCCCTCCACCGGAACGAGCGCGTATGGAGTTCCCTCCATAGATCTCACGTGTAGTTGGCAGAAACGCGACATGGTGTCGCGGGCTGCCACTTGCCACATCCCCTCCGGTTGTCTACCTCTCACCGTAACGGTGAACGGCGCCCAACCGAGTGGCGTAGGTCCTGCAGGAACTTCGACATGAATCGTCCATGTCTTGTTCCCCTCCTCGCCTTCTTCTTTGGTGAAGTACTTCGGCATCTTGCTGTATCCAAAATATTGAAGCATTTGCCTCAACGTTTCCGGATAGCCACTGCGGTGAGAACAGTGGGACACCACCCACCCGTTCTCCAACTGTCTATCCGCTGTCATCTGTAAAAAAATATTTGAAAAATGTCAGATATTTATTTGAACAGTAAACCATTGAGTTATAACATAAGACATGTCATTGAACTCATAAAACTTGGAAACATAGTTCAAATTTAAACAAATTTGACTGCTGATCTGCTGTCCAATATGACAGCCCTGACCAGTTTCCATTTCAACCTGATTTAAATCATGCTAAATGAAAAACCAATTCTGGAGCTCAACATCAAAGTTAAAGCTAACCTTAATAGCTTTCCATAAAGTGTTTGCTTTGCCTAAGATCTGTCCTGGTTCAAAAGTTATGAGATATCAAAGTTAACAGAATTTCTGGAGAAAATTGGACAGCACCTCTCTGCTTGAGGTACTGATTTGATCCAAGAATTCCAGATAATTCTACTCCTAATCTGACAAAACTTTCTGTTACAAAGTTGTAACCCATATCATAAGCTTTCCAGAAATACCTCATTTTCTATTTTTGGATTTTTATGCAGGAAGTTATGCTCAATTTACAGAGAGTTACAGAGAATGTTTGCTCTGCCCCGTTTTCTGGACAGTTTCAACTCCACTGCATTTTTCGATTGGTTAAGGGATGAAACACCTCTGGATCTCAACAAAAAAGTTGTAAATCTGTTCCAAAGCTTTCCAGAAATGTATCATATGACCCCAACCTCGAAATGAATCAATCTCTAACCTCTGATTAACTTCTGCCTTAATTCAGCTGAAAACAGCGGACTCTGTCCTTAGTATCCTGTAAGTTGAAAACTTGTTAACTTTGAATATCCTGATTAAGGGAAGGAGTTACATCAAGTTTTTAATACTCTGGATTAAAACTTTCAAGTTTTACAATGAAGTTGTTCATTTAGTGGAGTGTGACATCGATACGTCACCAGAGCATGTCGGTACTACGTCCTCACAAAGAAAAACCTATACCGGACTTAGCCGGCTTCGTTAGTTCAGTGGCACTAAACGTCTCACGCACACGGATGCTACACGTCTACTGTTTCATGGTTAGACTACCTGCATATAACTCACACCATCGTCAGACTTGGCTGCACACCGAGCCCGGTATCCATACAGTGCGTAGACCCGGCCGTCATCACTCGCCCGGATGTTCGCAAGCCAAATACGCCTTGAGCTACGTGTTCACATTACTGACCACGTGACAGGGTATCCCAAATTGCCCGAAGCACGCCAGGGACAGACGTTGCTTGAATACCCCAAACGACATGAAGAGTCATAGAAGATATTAAAGCGGGTCGGGTTACCTGCCACCCGTGGGGCTCCACCCTTCAGCTTGTGCGCACTGGTGCACAGTGCTTACGTGCACCCCCCCAAGACATGAACGTCCCGAGATGCATGATTTTTATGACATAAGAAAATTGGTTAATATGTCACTTTCTATACACTAATAACATCCTTATATGGGCTACTAACTCGTTCCTCACTGGATTTTTAAAAAAGATGACCTTTGTAGTGCGTTAAACCTCAAGCGAGCTCTGATACCACGCTGACATGACCCGTGGTCTTGTTGAGACAGGATCACGCTGAGGGGTGCTGCGTTGCACAGCACCGGATAACACACATCAAAGGTACAAAGCGGAAGCAAAGTTTTATTACATAAACCAGCGTATGAACATTTTTACAACAAAAGATGTTCAGTCTACACTCACGGGCGTAGACTATGCATCGAGTTCACGTTCAGCCCGTGAACGTGTCCCCGCTAGCACGCACACACACTAACACGGCGCCGTGCACGACTCCCACTCGACGGGGTTCCCCTCCTGGGGTTCCGTCTCCTTCTCGGGAGTCCCTTCCTCATAGAACCCTGCAAAAGCTTCAAACACAACAGTGAGCACGAAGGCTCAGCAAGACTGACCGGTCTTTCCTATACATGGAACTTCTACATGATGGGTGCAGGGTACATGAGGTAAATAATTTGCAAAGGACTCGCCTAATTATTTGAACCTTACTTTCAATGTTTTAGCAGCAGGTTGTGGATAACCTTACGCTAAGGCACATGAGAGAGCCGCAATCAAACAAGAAACACTTTTCTCTCATGTACTTTGCCCAAACTTGAAAAGAACTTTAGTTAGCTCTAAACTACAACAAATCATTAACAATCAAAGTCCATCTTTCAATCAGCAACATTTTAACATGTATCTAGCCTGTTCTTTCTACGTCACGGTACAGTGAACAAGTGGTACTGACTGACCGCGAGGAACGGTGATTATAATCGATTTACACCTGCAGGGTTACCCGAATAACCCGTCACGTATGCCCGTACTCGATGTTGCCTACAGCAACCATCCCGGACGTCGTACGCAACAACCTTTCACCCGTCAGCCAAATATTGAACCAGTCCTATCGTCCCGAGCAAGAGGTCTCTGCATGCGCATCTCAGTGCCGCCAGCCAATTTACACCTCGAGCTCTCAACCTACCCTCTAAACGACAGGCAATGCCTCAATACCCAGCTACCGGAGTTACATCGGTTTCCCGGTTCCCATATAGCCAGTAGGTCTTCGGTACTGTTCTAGCTTGTTCAACAGGCCCGCACACGGCTCGGTCCTCAATCGACACAAGCGGAGCTATAGCACACAGGCCCCAAAGTCCTTCTGCCCTTACTCTCCGCTCGGTCTCATTTTTCCTGCCATGTGTTTCATTTGCTATTTTTACCCGAGCGATGTGCCTCTAGCCTATTCTCGCGAGTAGTTCCAACTACTCGACTTGTACCGAATCCTACTCTATCTTTAGCATTGCAGTGGCTAACGAGGTTTTCAATCTTAATTCCAACCCATGGTTTTCCTGGCTATGCATTTGGGTTTCAAACAAGACTCTAATGCAAGAATCAAGTGGTACTAAAAGAAAGTGTTCAAAACAATAAAAGTTTGTAAAGATGTTTATGCAAACCGGAGCTTGCCTTGCTGCTCTTGGTCGTAGGCTAGCTGCTCTTCTGGAGTAACGAAGTATAAGACTTCGGGTTCCTCCTCAACCTTAGCGACTACATGAGATAACAAGTATATGTATTAATTTAAATGCATTTGAATTGAATTTAAACTTGTGACGATTGTAAGTCTCACTAGACAGACCCAATGACTCTGAAATTTTTACTATGGTTTGGTTATAACCTAAACAGAGACTTGTCCAAGTTTTATTTGCAGCAAGCTCATTTGAGCTCTCCACAAATAATTATGTACTTGACCTTAATTGGAGCCCTTGTGGTGTTCTAGGGATTTTCATGGAGCAATCCATGACTTTATGAAAACTAGGTTTTCAGAGGATTCTAATGGAGTTGGTTTCACTTAATTTGGAGGTTCCTAACTAAAGATATGAGCTAAACAATTTCAGAGAAATTCTGAAAATGTTTCTGGACATTTTCTATTTTCTCTGGAACAGTTTTATTAATCACACCATTAGGTGGATCAAATAAGCTCAAATGGATATGAAATTTTTATGGTAGCTCAGGGATATTTTGGTAAACCTCCCAGTAAAATTTCAGAATTTTCCTTCAAGGGCTTCTCCAGTTAAAATTCTAACCAATTTAAATTTTGAAGAATTAATTCTGGATAATTAGTGATTTTCATGAAGTGAAACTTAATTTGGTGGAAAGTACTCATAGAGCTGAATCCGACAAAATTTGGTTCACTCGATTTGGAGTTTCCTAGCCAAAGTTATGTGGATTTGAAGTTTGAACTAAATCTGAAAATCGGGAAATGTTTAAAACACTGCACATGGGTCCCATGCACAGTACCGTCGTCTACCTCCCGCCAGCGCCCGAGCGCGCGACTTCCAGCGCCAGTGGCTCGGGTCGTTCTCGGCCGCTACTGCCTAATTTGCTACGCGGTTTCTTCCTACATGATCCTTGGAACACGGCGCACACGCTGGGCACCTTCTCGGACCTTGACATCGCCGGAAACCTAGTTGGCGACGGTGGAGGCGGAAGAGGAGCTCGGGTCCAACGGTGCTAGCTCGTCTCGGCGGTGAACACGATCAACCAATGGGTCGCAAAGCACCACTGGGGCACGAGGAAGCTAACCCTGCCCTTCTCTTGGCCGTAGATCGGCGGGAAAATAGACTTCGCCGGCGACCCGAGCCATTTTCACCGGCGATGGCCAAATTCCGGTGCTATGCTCATCGGGTTGATCATCACCGCTATAATTTGGCTGAGGTGACCGCAAGGTGCTACTCTAGCTTCAGCTCGACCAGGATCCCTGGTGATCAAGTGATTGAGGCGAATTTCGAATTTTGGTTCTACGTATTCTATACGGTGATCATCGGAAAAATTGAAATTCCGGCTAACGGGCGCTAAGAGGGACTTAGGGAGTTCGGGGAGAGCTACTAGACTTGGATGAGAACCTCAGGGACACGTTGGTCGCGCCGGAGATGCTTTGCACTGCTCGGTTGACGGCGTCGAGTCGAAGGAGCTCTCGGTTAACAGAGCGATGAAAGAACGGCTCGGCCAAGCTTCACCTAAGCTGATCACGAGCAGCTGAGGGCTGTAACTCGTCGAACAAGGGTCGGCGGCGCCATTTGTAGCCTCAGCTCACAGTGGAAGGCACTGCTTTAGCCGGTCGATGGCGATGTGATGCGGTGGGCGGTGCGGCGACCAGCTCGGTGTTTTCAGCGCTGGACACGTCGAAGCAGTGGAAAGGTGAGCTGCTGCCGGCGGCAGCTCGCAGCTAAATAGCTGGGGACGTCGGTTGAGCCGGTGATCAGCGACCAGGAGGTGGCAGAAGTAGGCAATCACCGTGGTGACCTCGCGGGCGCGCGCAAGAACCGAGCCCAGTGACTTCAGTCGGTTGAATTGCTTCAGTGGCTGACATGTGGGTCACCCGGGGTTTTAACCTCAGAAATTAACTTTTCCCCACTGCTCTAAACAGTAGAGACCGAATTAACCTTGGTCATTTGAATTATCTACCCCTGAGCCATTTGAATTGGATGGAATTCAAATTGGGTTTTGTTTGGACATGTTTTCAGCACATATGCAGTTTGAAATTCAAATAAAGTTTGAATTTGCTAAACTTAGCTCATGTCAAGATCAACTCCAAATGGAGTGAAAATTGGTGTGTGAGCTCACAAAAATGTGCTGAGTAAGGATATGTCTCCCACTTTTGAATTTATGGGATGAAAACAGTTTGAATTTGAATTTGAGTTCAAACCACCCTCTTTCAAGCTATACCCAAAAGAACTTCAAAAAGGTTTTGAATTTGGGTGAAACTTGCCCATGGACATTCCTAGCAAGGTGTAGGAGTTTTTCATATGCCCAGCTCCTATATGATGCATGTGGGAAATGCCACTTTTGCATTTTCTGAGTTTGTTCCCTAATGAGCATGTTGATGGTGGTTAATTGCTCTTCAAATGTGTTCATCAAGTTTCTTCAATTGAAGGGTGTGTGTGGTGATTAACACTTTGAATATGTGCCAAAAAGTTAGGCCCTTACAATCGTGCTCACGATTGCATCTATTGAGTGTTTGCAGGTGAGAATTACCCCACGGACTCGGGGTACGAGTCCACCGGCGAGGGCTATCCTCCGTCGTGTACCACGGCTGAGTGGGAGCCGTACACGCCGCACTGAGCTGAGGAGTGAAGCTAGTGTGGGTTGTCCATAGGGTTGGACAACCGACTTTTGCTAGTTAGGTGGGCGTGAGTTGTATAAATTTAGCTTCCACTGTTATAAACTCTGTACTTAGTTGTAAACTGAAGGTTTGTACTCCTTTGTACATATTCAGTGTTTTCTATGTAATACAATGTTTTCCTTATGCTGTGTGCTGTCAGGTGTCGCATCGTGCGGCACCACCCTCTGAGATCCTGGGCGAGCGGATTTCGGTCCGTCACAGGCTGGTATCATAGCTGCTTAGGGGATAGCACACTAATTAAGGACCGTATTACAGGAAAACTTAGGATTACGATGAGGATTCACTAGTATGCCCAAATAAGGACTACATTAGCATAGTTACTTAAAGTGGCATGGCTAACATATGTGTTATAATTCTGAATATTGATTATGTAACGACGCACCTACGCTCAGGTAAAAATGGTAAGGAATGCCACCGAAAGCGGTTCAATTTCGGTTAGCTCCCCTGACGAGGAATGTGGTTCAGGAATAGGTCTGACAGCTTGGTGTGAGACGTTAATATGAAACTCTTGGACTCTCCATGTTCCTGAGTTCATATGAAACGCTGGTCCCTGGCGTGCATTAGGCAAGAAAGTGGAAACCCCATCGTGTGGTTGGTAACACGATAGTGTGTTCTTCTGGAAATAGCCTAGGAGGACATACACAACGCTTGCCATCGGCTTGCCCTGCAGGGCATTAGGTGGTATCTGTTGGGTTGATAAAATTCCCAACCGTGACGACCCGTTTGCTCTCTACTCGGGTTCCCCGTCGTGTGGTGTGAAAACACGATAACGTACCTTGAGACTTGGCTTAACTCAAGGACGGCCGTATGGCAATGATACGGGCGTATGTATTTACTTTCAAATATGGACCTGCCTAAAATGACAACAACCTTTGAGTGCATCACTATTTAGTGTTCTTCTGCAGGTACTAACCACGTATGTATCCCGTGTAGTACACGTGTGCGAGAGACCGTTTAGTGCCACAATTGAGACGTATATGCCGGTATAATCCGGTTAGGAGTTTCTTTTTGTGAGGAACGTAGTACCGACATATAATAGGCATTTGCATTAAATATAATGGTAACAAGGAACTAAAATAACTAAGTTTCAATATTTAGGACCCTGGTTGGGTAGGAAAAGTTCAACAAGTGATTAGTTTAGCTCAAAGGGATTGAAAAACAGAGTGCTCTGTTTTGGCAGCAAGGTTGCTGAACTTTAACAGAGCATAAATAACAGGTTACTTAGCCAATGGATCTGTGGGATATAGTTTTGGAAAGGTATTTAAGTACTCTACAACTTTGTTTTAGACTTCCAGAGCATAATCACACAATAAGATGGGTTAAATCCCAGAGGAATGTAAACTGTCCAGAACCAGGACAGATTTAAAATATTCTCTGTACTGTTCTGTTTTTCAAGCATAACTTCCTGTAGAAAAATCAAAAAATTATCATATGATACATTTTTGGAAAAGGTAGGAGATGTGTTACATCTTATTAATTCAAAGTTTCTGCAATTGCAGCACGGAATTCAGTGGAATTTAGAGTTGAAAACAGCAACTTCCAAAAGTGGCGCTGTTGAAATTCTTCCAGAAATTCTGTTGAATTTGAATTATCATAACTTTTTAACCAGAGCTTATCTGGGGGCAAATAAATACTCGTTGGAAAGCTACTGAAGTTAACTTTAACTTTTATATTCAACTTGAGTCATGAAAATGCCCAGTACCAGATAAAAATCTGGGACATATAGAAACTGGTCATTCTGGGCAGAGGGATGGACAGTTGAACTCATTTGAGAGATTGTTGTACCCTACGGAGTTTGATTACTTCCAATGGGGTAGCACATACTCATGAGTTGTTATCTTCAACTAGTGAAAGGTTTGAGTATATTTCCTACTCAATTTTATTTTGCTAGAGACCATGTTTGTGTCGTATTGAAGATAAAAGGGTAGTATACGTGATGACAAAGCGATATTAACATCTCGTAGTGATCAAATCTAGTTGAGGTGAACTTCCAAAGAGGAAGTCCATCAAGTTGGATTTAACTAGATTGTATTTGGTATGATAATGATATATCTTGTGCAAAGTTATTACATTATCTAGATACGAGATGTATCGCATGTTTACTGTCATTATGTTTTTATGCCTATTTTATTGGACTGCATGAAGTATGTTGTGGGACTGATTTTATTGTCGTATGGTTGCAGATGGTTCATACTCGGGCCACGCATGAGGTCGGTGGCTCTAGTAAGCAAGGGGGTGATGATTCCCAACCACCTGCCTACGACAGCACCCCGCAGCAACCACCACCACCGCTGCCTCCGCTTACACTAGCGGATGTGATCGCAGCGCTGGTAGGCAATCGTGAGGAGCAGACCAATCTGCTCTGCACGATCGTGCAGAATACGTCCCAGGCGGGGGGAGGGGGGCGTCAAAAGAGGGGGCTTCGTGAGCCCCACACTACTACGTACTCGGATTTCATGAGTATGCATCCTCCGGTGTTCACCAAAGCGGCAGAACCACTGGAGGCCGACAACTGGCTGCGGACGATCGAATCCAAGTTTGGGCTGCTCCAATGCACGGAGCGGCAGAAGACTCTCTTCGCGGCGCAGCAGCTTCACGGTGCCGCTGGTGCGTGGTGGGTGAACTATGTCGCCTCACTACCTGCTGGGTCACGCCGTGGAATGGGCAGAATTCCGGGAGGCGTTCCACGCCTATCATATCCCTCTTGGGATAATAAAGAGGAAGTTCCAAGAATTCTTGGAGCTGAAGCAGGGTGGGATGAGTGCCCACGACTACTCCCGTGCGTTCAACAATCTGGCGCAGTACACGTCGGATTATGTCTCCACCAAGGAGAGGAAGCGAGAGCAGTTCTATTGGGGGTTAAATCCCGAGATGAAGACACATCTCATACAATGCAATTGCGGCACTTTCAACGACCTTGTCAGCCGCGATCATGCAAGAATATGCTCAGCGGGAATTGGCGGCTGAGCAGCGAAAGCGCAGCGCTCCACCGAGGAGCGGGGGTGGAGCTCCTCAAAAATACCGCATGGTGTATCGGACACCATCCGGTCAGCAGTGGTATCCACCGGCGCGACCTCAGCAGTTCGGGGGTAGTTATTTTCAGCCACCCCCGTTCCAACCGCCGATGCCACCACCGCGTCTGCAACAGCAGCAGAAGACGCAGATGGTACCCCGGGCGTTTCCACCGCCACAACGTGCCCCGGGATTCCGTCCGCCGATCAGCGGAGGACAGCCTCGCTACACCTGCTACACGTGTGGCCAGGCAGGCCATTTCTCGAAGGGCTGTCCCCAGGGGCAGCAGAGCAGCGGGCAAGCCCAATATCAGGGCGGTGCTCGAGGCTGACCTCCGGGCAAGAAGGGAGGTCAGCGAACCAGGGGCGTTCGCGACCTTGACAATGAGGATGCCCCAGAGTGAGAAAACGTGCTGGCGGGTACGTTTACTCTCAACGATCAAGCAATCATCATTTTATTTGATTCTGTTGCCACCCACAACTTCATAAGTGCATCATATGTGGTTAAGCATCAACTGGAAGTCTTTCCAACTTAGTGCTCTTATATGATCTGCTCACCGGGACGGAAGATTTCAGCAACTATGATGATTCCGGAAGCACCACTGTGCTCAGGTGGGAAGATATGTCCCGCTACTATGATTATTCTTGAGGGGCAGAAGATGGATGCAATCTTAGGGATGTCATGGCTAAGTTACCAACGCGCTGTCCTAGAAACATTAGCACGGACGGTTCACCTCAACTCTCCACTACACCGTCCGCAGTCCCTTATACTGAAGCTTCCAAGTTAGAGGACATCTCTGTAGTCCGAGAGTATCCCGACGTGTTCCCGGATGATCTTCCGGGCATGCCATCTGGACGGGATGCGGAGTTCAAGATAGAACTTGCACCCGGGACTACTCCCATATCACGGAGACCATACAAAATGGCTCCGAACGAGCTAGCTGAGTTGAAAGAACAGCTCAATGATTTGTTGAGCAAGGGTTTCATTAGATCGAGTTCCTCGCCTTGAGGATGCTCGGCGCTGTTCATCAAGAAGAAGGATGAAACCTAGAGGCTGTGTGTGGATTACCGGCCACTCAACGCTGTCACCATCAAGAACAAATACCCACTGCCTCGTATTGACATCCTGTTTGTGAGCTTGTGGGTGCAAGTGTGTTCTCCAAGATGGACGTTCGCTCCGGGTATCATCAAATAAAAATCCGGGCGGAGGATATCCCGAAGACGGCCTTCTCGACAAGATATGGCTTATACGAATATTTCATCATGTCTTTTGGTCTCACTAACGCTTCAGCACATTTCATGTATCTCATGAACTCGGTGTTCATGCCGGAGCTGGACAAGTTCATTGTGGTGTTCATTGATGATATCTTGGTTTACTCCAAGTCAGAAGCAGAACACGCCGAACACTTGAGAATCGTTCTTCGATGATTGCGGGGCCATAAGCTCTATGCCAAGTTCAGCAAATGCGAGTTTTGGATCAGCCAAGTGCCATTTTTGGGACATATCATCTCAGCGGAAGGCATTGCGGTTAACCGAAGCAAAATTGAACAAGTGCTTAAATGGGAAGCCCCCACTTCTGTCCATGAAGTCAAAAGCTTCCTCGGTTTAGCAGGATATTACCGGAGATTCATTCCAAGCTTTTCCAAGCTTGCTATGCCAATGACAGAATTATTGAACAAAGGAACAAAATATGTTTGGAACTCAGAATGTGAAGGAGCGTTCTAAGCATTGGTGAAGCATCTCACCACAGCCCCGGTCGTAGCTCAACCGGATACGACCAAGCCGTTCGACATGTATTGTGATACGTCTGGTATCGGCCTTGGCTGCGTATTGATGCAAGAAGGACGTGTGGTCGCGTATGGATCACACCAACTTCGAAACCATGAGAAGCACTATCTGACTCATGATCTTGAGCTCGCTGCTGTGGTTTTGGCGCTGAAAATGTGGAGGCACTATCTCTTGGAGAATTTGGTGCTTCTCTACACCGACCACAAGAGCTTAAAATATATCTTCACCCAGAAGGAGCTGAATATGAGGCAAAGGATGTGGTTATAACTAATCAAAGACTATGAGATTGAGATTCATTACCACCAAGTCAAGGCAAATGGGGTTGCCGAAGCGTTGAGTCGGAAGTCATATGTCCATAACCTCACCATTACACCGGTGGAAGAGGAAGAGTCGAGTTTATACATGGTTCCTTATGGATCACTCTACAACCTTGCTCTCATCCCTACCATTAGGGAGGATTTCATTGAAGCTAAGAAAGTTGACAAGAGCATGGCACATCTCCGGAGACGGATAGACAGTGGGGATATCAAATGTCTCCGGAAAGATGATGAGGGGACGCTGTGGTTCATTGACCGCATAGTCGTACCCCAAAATATGGAGCTGAGGAAGAAGATTCTTGATGAGGCTCACTTATCTAAATTCTCCATTCATCCGGGCAGCAACAAGATGTACCAAGATTTGAAGAGAAAATTTGGGTGGACACGGAGGAAGCGGGAAGTGGCTAAATACGTATCCGAGTGCGATACGTGTAGACAAGTGAAAGCGGATCACATGAGAAAATCAGGGCTGTTACAACCCCTGAAAATTCCAGCATGGAAGTGGGAAGATGTGAGCATGGATTTCATTGTGGGATTACCTCTGAATCCAACAAGCATGATTCCGTTTGGGTAATCGTTGACCGGTTAACAAAGTCGGCTCACTTCATTCCCGTGCATACACATTTCCATGCCAGCAGATATGCGGAGTTGTACATTGCAAGAATTTTATGTTTGCATGGAGTAACCAAGACGATAATCTCATATCGAGGGGCACTGTTCGTAGCTCGTTTATGGGAGCAGTTGCACGCTGCTTTGGGTACTAAGCTGATTAGAGGCTCCGCCTATCACCCTCAGACAGCTGGACAAACTAAGAGGGTGAACCAAGTATTAGAAGACATGTTGAGAGCATGTGCCATCCACCACGGTAGAAACTGGGATAATCATCTACCATTGGCGGAATTCTCGTACAACAATGGCTATCAGGCGAGTATCAAGATGGCACCATATGGGGCTCTCTACGGTCGCAAATGCCGCACCCCATTGAATTGGTGCGAGTCCGGTGAAAGGGTCACATTCGGAGTTGATGTGGTGAATGACGCCGAAGAGCGTGTTCGGATGATTCAAGCCACCTTGAAGGCTGCTCAATCCCGGCAGAAAAGTTACGCTGATAAGAGGCGTAGGCCGCTACACTTTGATGTTGGGGAACACGTGTACCTTCGTGTATCTCTGATGAAAGGCGTGCACCAATTCGGCGTGAAGGGGAAGCTCGCTCCCCAATTTATTGGACCCTATGCTATCACCGAGAAGTGTGGACCAGTGGCGTATAGACTGGAGCTACCGGCATCTCTCACTGGTGTTCACGAAGTTTTCCATGTTTCACAACTACGGAAATATCTGAAGTATACGGCTGCTGTTCCCACCGAAGACATTGGCGAGTTACAACCGGATTTGACATATGCGGAATATCCGGTGGCGATTATTGATGAGAAGGCCCGGACCACGCGTAATCGAACACTGTGGTTATACAAGATATTGTGGAGCAACCACACCGCTGAGGAAGCGACGTGGGAGAGCGAGGAATTCCTTCGCTCCAACTACCCGGATTTCAGGGCGGCTCATCATGGGTAATTCTTCTCACATCGTTGTCTCTTCTTTTGTAATCTCGGGACGAGATTCTTTTAAGGGGGGAGGGATGTGAAATCCCAAAAAGTCTAGCAAGTGGAGCTGAAATTCACACCGACAAAATGAGAGAGAATTTTAAACTTTTGAATTGGAAGGTGTGAGCTCCAAGTGCTAAAGTACGTGTAACAAGGTCGAAACACGAAGACCTATATTTACCATTTGGTTCCTCACACATCCACGGGTAGCCCGGCAAATTTTCAGCTCATTTGGAAAAGATTTCCTATTTGATGGAATTTAAACGGGAGACAATTCGAATTCAAACTACAGTTTCAAATTCTGACTTCACTGAAATTCAAAATTTGAGAGCACCATTGTGTTCCTCATATTCCTTTTGGCTTATCCTACAAGTTTGATCAAATTTAGAGTTTGTTTGCTAGCTCAAAAGGAATTAGAAAGAAAAGAAGAGGGAATAGGGGGCCCACTGGTCTGTAGACTTAACACTAAAGTAAATCTTCGCTGGTTTTCACTCGTCAGCCGAACTCACCCACTTGACACCTGCCAAAAAAGTACAAGACATCAGCTTTGGACCCCTCGGGAGACTGTGGCCTCGAGGGTCCGTGAGTGGCCCCCTTGGAAGGCTGAGGCTTTAGCCTCACGGATCGAAGTTCTGTCCAGGGCACAGGGCAAGCTACGTGGGCTCCGGAGGGGCTGGGTGGGGGAACATCGTATTGGCACCACCGGTCCCAACAAGGAAGGCAACCAAGGGGGTCTGGAGATAACCAGTGGTGCTTCTGTCGTTTCCTCCCCGTTATACAAGTTCGGCCAAGGGCGAGGCACGGAAATACAAATATATACATGTTGAGATGTGTGAAAAAAATACACATGTAGCTCAAAAGGGAGGCTACCGTTCCCTTTTTAATAGCGGTACATAGGAGGAGACAGGCTGTACAAAGGTCTGAATGACTTATCCCGGAAAATCAAGGGCAGCCAGGCCCCCTCCCCCGGAGTTCGGCTATCGGGGCATCCTTCCCAGTCTCTGTGACCCTTTTACAACAAAAAATGCCTTACCCTAAGCTACATGTAAAACTTGCGTAGGTGCTCAATGTTCTAGGGATTTGGAATTGGGTTGCCATCCTCCGTTGCCAGGCGGACGCATCCTGGTCGGCATACTTGCGTCACCCGGAAGGGTCCTTCCCAATGGGGGAAAGCTTGTTAGACCCCTCTCGGGTGAGTATTCGTCGGAGCACAAGGTCACCAACCTGCAGCTCTCTGCTCCTCACGGCCCGCTAGTGGTATCATCGGAGCGCCTGGCTGTACCGCGCGTTCCGGATTGCAGCCTGCCATCTGTGCTCGTCGACAAGATTGAGATCTTCACGCCAGGCCTGGTTCTGCGTGGCTTCGTCATATGCCTTGACACGAGGGGAGCCCAAGGTGACCTCCGGAGGGAGAACTGCCTCAGCTCCGTAGACCACGAAGAAAGGAGTCTCCCCTATGGCTCGACTGGGTGATGTCCGGCTAGCCCATAGTGCGCACGGAAGCTCCTCAATCTAGTTGGCACCATGCTTTTCAAAGTCAGCGTAGGTACGTGTCCTGATACCCCTGAGTATCTCAGCTTTGGCTCTCTCAACCTGGCCGTTTCTCTCTGGGTGGGCAACAGACGGGTAACAGACATGGATACCAAGGTCTTCGCAGTATCCTTGAAATATTGCACTGGTGAACTGGGTCCAGTTGTCAGTAATAATCCTGTTTGGGACCCTAAACCTGCAGATTATTGACTTGATAAATTTTACTGCGGACTGCTTGTTGATGGTGACTACAGGGGTTGCTTCCGGCCACTTGGTGAACTTGTCTACGGCGACGTAGAGGTACCGGTACCCTCCGACGGTCCTGGGGAATGGCTCCAGGATATCCAGCCCCCATACTGCAAATGGCCATGAGGGCGGGATCATTTGCATCGTCTGTGCTGGTGTGTGGATCTGCTTAGCATGGAATTGACATGCCTTGGATCTCTTGACCAGCTCGACAGCATCCAGGAGAGCTGTCGGCTAGTAGAAGCCATGCCGAAAGGCTTTACCGACCAGCGTGCGGGACGAAGTGTGGTTGCCGCACTCGCCTCCATGGATCTCTGCGAGTAGCTCGCAGCCCTCCTCCCGGGTTATGCACCGCAATAGAATGCTGTTGGCACCGCACCGGTAGAGATCCCCATCCAACAGTGTGTATCTTTTAGCCATACGGACGATCCGTTCAGTGGATAAATGTTCATCAGGAACGATATTTTCTTTCAAGTAGGCCCGGATCTCCGTGATCCATGCATCGGGTCCTTCTTGAGCATTTGGATCTTGGGCGCCGGGTTGCACGGAGTCCCTAGTGACACATACGATCCTTGGTGGGCGCCCTGGTTGCAGGGCCGCCAGGACTGCCAGCTTCTAGGTGCTAGACTCGCCCCCTTCGCCCGGTTCGGCAGGCCAGGCTGTTGGATGCTGTAGCTTCTTTTCAAACACGCCTTCGGGGACTGTGGCCCATGTAGAGGCTTTTGTAGAAAGGTCGTCTGCTACCGTGTTGTTGGCGCGTGGGATATGGCAGAACTCCAAGGCATGGAAATCCTTCTCCATCTTCTGCACATGGATAAGGTAGGCAGCTAGCTGGGGGTCATTACAAGAGCACTCACGTATGACTTGTTTGATGACAAGCTGAGAGTCTCCTTTGACTAGCATCTGCCGTACGCCCAGAGACAGGGCGGTAGTCATCCCAAATATGAGGGCTTCATATTCTGCCATGTTGTTTGTAGCCTTGAAGTCGAGGTGCACCATATATTTGAACTGCTCCCCCACTGGTGAGATGAGCAGGAGCCTGCTCCGGCTACCTTCTTTCGCGAGGAACCATCAAAGTAGCATGTCCTGTGGGGTCCGGTGAGCACCGGAGGTCCGGGCTCTAGGTCACCGTTGTCTTGAACCCCTGGACGGCATGGAGTCGGGGTCCATTCCGCCATGAAGTCTGCCAGTGCCTGGCTCTTGACGGTGTGGCGCGGTAAGAAGTCGAGGTCGAACTCCGCCAGCTCAGGTGCCCACTTTACTATGTTCCCTGTTGCGTTAGGTCTGTGAGGAACTACCTTCAGTGGGCAGGTCATTACCACTGACACCTTGTGAACATGGAAGTAGTGGCAGAGTTTCCTTGACGCAACCAGTACTGCATAGAGCAACTTATGGACTTCCGAATACCGCATCTTGGCATCATGGAGGACCTCGCTGATGTAGTAGACCAGTCGCTGGGTGGTCCGAACCCTCCCGGAGGGATCCGGATCATTTTCCTCCATTGGCAGGAGGTTTACAACTTCTTGGTCTGGGTGTCTGGCCCCAGGAGCTGGGACCCGGGGGCATCCTTGGCCGGGGTTACATCGGGCTTCCCTGCGGGACCTGGATTCTGAGACTCGCGACCAGCAGCGGGTTCTTCGCTTGGTGCTTTCGGTCGCTCAAGTTCTGGACGTTCCGCAACCAGGACCATGCTGACAACTTCTTCCTTTGCAGAAGTATAGAGCAGCAGATGTTCACCCGGCTCTGGGGTGACCATAATTGGTAGCGAGGTGAGGTACTGCTTTAGCTCTTGGAATGCCTTGCCATCTTCTTCAATCTAGACAAAAAGTCCGGACATCCACAGAAGGTTAAAGAACGGGAGGGCACACTCTGCTAGTCAGGAGATGAACCGACTGAGTGTGGCCAGGCATCCGGTGAGCTTCTAGATGTCCTTGACTCGGGTGGAGGTCGCATCATCTCTATAGCCTTGATCTTGTCAGGGTTAGCCTCGATTCCTCGGTATGAGACAAGGAATCCGAGGAGCTTCTCGGCAGGGACTCCGAATACGCACTTATCCGGGTTTAACTTCATCCGAGTGGTGCGCAACATATAGAAGACTAAGGCTAAGTTTTACAACAGAGATGTATGCGACTTGACCTTCACAACAATTTCATCAACGTACACCTCCACTAGTTCCCTTACCAGATCCACGAATGTCTTATGCATGGCATGCACAAAGGTAGGTAGGGCGTTTTTAAGGCCATATGGCATAGAGACATAACAATAAAGGTCATCTACTGTTATAAAAGCAGTGTGCTCTTCATCTTCCTTAGACATATGTATTTGATGAAAACCGGAATAAGCATCCAAGAAGCATAGTAGATCACAGACATAAGTAGAATCTACAATTTGATCTATTCGCTGGAGGGGAAAAGGGTCTTTAGAACATACCTTGTTTAGACTGGTGTAGTCGATGCACATCTACAGCTTCCTTCTAGCCTTGGGTACCACGACGGGGTTGGCCAACCATCTCAGGTGGTGGACTTCCCGGATGAAGCCGGGGTCGAGCAACTTCTTGATCTCTTGACAATGAAGTTCTGTCGCTCGATGGACTGCTTCCGAGGCTTTTGCATCACCGGTTTAGCGTCAGGGTGGATCTTCAGATGGTGCTCGATCACCTCCCTGGGGATCCCAGGCATTTGCTATGGTTTCCAAGAAAACACATCGACATTAGCCCGGAGGAAGGTGACAAGCGCGAGTTCCTATTTGCTACCCAAGTTTCCCACAATGCGGGTGGTCTGGGCAGCGCCCTCGCCTATCTGGTTAACATGACGGGGACCTCCTCCACACCCGAGGGCTGTATGTGGGGCACAGAAGATGATCCACACTGTAGTGTGCTGGGCGGCTCCTTGCTTGTCCCAACACCCTGGGGATTCCTCCTTTGAAGCTGCCAGGGCCTGGAGTTTCTCCAGCGCTGCAACTCCGGAGGTCCGATCTGCTCGGACTCTAAGGACGCCACTCGGGGTCGGCATCTTCAGCGCTAGTTAGCCGTAATGGTCTACGGCCATGAACTGGTACAACGCTGGCCTACCGAGGATGTGTAACACCCTCAAAATTCATTCCTATGCATTGCACATATTTTTCATGTAGAGAAGCATTATAAAAGAAGTAGAAATAGAGAAATAACTATAGAAATGGAGAAGGAACTATAGAAAGGAAGAAAGAACCATAGAAGTGGAGAAAGGAATCATAGAAATGGAGAAAGAACTATATAAATGGAGAAAGATCCATAGAAATGGAAAAAGAACCATAGAAATGGAGGAAGAAACCATAGAAACGGAGAAGGGCATATAGAGATGGAGAATGGGACATAGAAATGGAGAGGGGAATGTAGAAATGGAGAGTGAGACATAGAAATGGAGAGGGGAATGTAGAAATGGAGTAAGTGACATAGAAATGTTGAGGAATGGAAAAGAGATAGCTGAAATGAGCCAATTTCAATTTCCCCAAATTTTCCCCCAAATCTCCAAATTCCCCAAAAAAGGGGAATTTTCCCCACGATTGGGGAATTTCCCCCACATTGCTGCCGCACCCAATTATTTGGGGAAAAGTTTGTTACGATTTTGCTCCAATTGGATTAGGATTCTCCCCCCTCCCCCTTATAAATAGAACCCAACCCCCCCCCCCCCCCCCACTTGCCGGAGTTCTGCCGCTGGTGAGCCCCGCTGGCGAGCCCCGCCGGTGAGCCCCACCGACGAGCCCCACCGTCGAGCCCCGCTGTTGAGACCCGCAGTCAATCCCCACCGTCGAGCCCCGCCGGCGAGCCCCGTCGTCGAGCCCCATCGTCGAGCCCCGCCGACGAGCCCCGTCACGCCTCGCCGTCGCCGGAAAAGAGCCGACAATCTGTCCTGCCCTAATTTTCCATAGAAAAATTCCTCGCTGCTGCCATTGCTAGGAGGAAGGCCCTGACACCAAAGGGAAGTGAGGTAGGTCTTTGTTACCCATCTTACGACATCGTCGCTGTTTCTACACATCCGTTTTCTTCGCCCCCTTCGAACAGAAACTTTTTCGTGTGGACAGATCACGTTTTGATCGGTTTTTGACAGTGGAATTGATCTAGATCTCGAGTCAAGATCATAACCACGTCCACACTTCATCCCAGCACCCTTGTCAATCATAAAACCATATGAAAGCCCATTAAAACATGCAATAACACATACAAACTGGTTTAATAAAACTGCACCATAGGATTTGCCTTCATCGACCCCATTGCATCTTGAGTAAAGTTTGTGCATGATGTTTGATTGCTGTAAATTTTGTATGTGCGTGGTCGTGAGTAGAAGGACAAGCTCAAGAAGCCATCTACGAGGAAGTACAGCACCAAGACTTCGAGACGCTCAAACAACAAGAACCACGGAAACAAGGCAAGTCCCCCTTGACCATATTGATCCCGTGTTTTGAAACTGTTTTGTTTGCGAAAACTCGTATGATTGAGTCAACTTGATGGGACACCCTTCTATAGGAGTTTACTAGTTTTATTAACCATCCTTGTCGCTGGGAAAGTTGATGAGTCGGGTATGGTCATTTTTCCTTTTTGCTTTGCTTAATCTACGGGATACGGGAAGCGGAATTACAACATGGTTAGCTACTGCACTCATAAGATTTAACATGATGAGAACTTGATGTTGCTGGATGAGATGGTGGAACTTGCCGTAGATCTAAGGACCGATTCATGCGAAGATATGCCAGAAAAACAGTGCCACCACAAGGCCAAGTATGGGTGTGGCTTAGCTGATTAATTAGGTGTGTTGCTAGCATGTTATGGACTGTGGATGGCGCGGGGAATGGGAGTCGAGAGAGGACTGCCCTGGGAACTGCATGGCACAAGAGGTGGCCCGTGGGTGGCAAAATGGTGATTCGAGCCTGCCGGTGAAACCTCAGTGAGTCCATACATCTAGTAGCCCCTTTGTAAAGGCTATTTTGTGATCTCTTGGCCATACACCGACGGTTGTGTACTGGTATAATGGAGGTTCTGTAGTCGCCGACGGGTGACAAAATCACAAACTTGTGGGTAAAGTGGTGCCACCTCTGCAGAGTGTAAAACTATCATGATAGCCGTGCTTCCGGTCAGAAGCACCTGGCCAACTTCTATGATTAGAGGGAAAACTTGGGATGGTTATCCGGTATGGTTATGGTATGGTCATTGGGATTAGTTTTGGGACTGTTTTGAGTCATGAAACTGAGTTTGGCTTCAGTTATACGAATATGAGATGGTTATGAATATTCATGAGAATGAGATGAACTTGAGAAAGATTATTGGCTGAATGAGACTTGATAAGTGGTGAATTATGATGAGAAAATGTTGCTGAATTACTTGGTCATGTTGGGATAAATTTTACTTAGAAATAGATGCTGTTTTTACCATGTTTGTGAAATAAAATTTGCTTGCTGCAATGAGCCTTTTTATTCCCTACCTTGTTATAAGCTACATGTCATACTTTTCCCGTACTTGCTGAGTACGACATGTACTCACCCTTGCATTACCATATAAATGTCAGCTACAAGAGATGAGTACTTCGAATACCATGTGGAGTACTAGGCGTGTGAACTACCGTCAACATGCCTGTGGAGTTGAAGATGGAGCCTGCTGCTATTTAGTTATTTCCGCTGTCGTTGAGAGACTTCCGCTGCAAGAATAAGATAGACAATCATGAGTGAGACAATTAGTCGATGTAATAAAGTACTTAAACACTATTTATTCATGGTTATATTCTTAATTCAGTTTGTGGATTACATGTGTATGTGTGATGAACATCCTGGGCACACATATGCATTAACTTGGTTCTGTTTTTGGAACCGGGTGTCACAGGATGGCATTGAAAGGGATATTGACCTCCGCCACGTCGAAGACAATGCTCTCGGTGTGGTAGTTCTCGGGCATCCAAAATGTTACCGGGAGGGTGATGCTACCGCATGGGAGAATGGACCCGGGCCAACTCCAGAGAATGGGTGTGACGGGGCCAGCTTTCCCATGGGAATCTGCAGCTTTTGGAAGGCTGCAAGGCTGATGAGGTTGAGGCCTGCTCCTCCGTCAACCAGAACGTGGTAGAGCTTCACGTTAGCTATGGTCGGGAAAACGATGAGCGGTAGCTGCCTGGCCCCCGCCATGTTCTTCGGGCAGTCGGAGGCAGTGAATCTAATTTCTGTCTCCATCCATTTGCGGTAGGGAGCCGGCTTGGGGATAGGCGATACCGCCATGATCTCTCGCCGGAGGGTCTTGACGTCTCGTCGGGACGTGATGTCCCATGACCCCCCGTACATCACATGAAGAATCTTTCAACGCTCATTCAGGGTGTGGCCAGGGCTAGAGCCTTCTCCCTGGTCATAGACTACCTTCGACATCCGCTGGGCATTTTGGTATTCTATCTCCTGACCATTGGTGACCTCTGGGTCAGCTTTTTGCTTGCCCTCTCGCTGGCGAAAGGGTACACCATCTTGGCGCCGCTGCCGAAGTTCACGGAAGTACCCCGCTAGCTTCTGTATCTGTCGGCACTCCCTGGAACTGTGCCACATGGAGTTGTGGACTGGGCATTGCCGATTGCTACTGTTGATGTCAAGCTGCTGTTGCGGGCATTTGGCGGTGCGCAGCCCCGATCCCCCGCCGCTGATAATGAGTTGAGCATGGTGACAACCAGGTGGTCGACGTCATTGCGCCACTGCTCAGCAGCGAATAGGGAAGCTCCCGCGCGGGGGGGGGGGGGGGGGGGTTGTGGAGGAGTGCATGGGCTGCTAGCAGCGAGCTCTCCGGGCTGGCCTCGGCCGGCGCTTGGGACACCGTCGCAAGCAAAGGCTGCCAAGAGGGAACTGGCACCGTCATCGCTGGGACTGGCGTCGGAGCAGACGGTCCCCCTCTCAGGTCAGAGGAAATCTCCTACTCCCCCCACCGCTGGTGGCGTGAGCGGCGGAAAGGCCCTCCATTGGATTGGATGTTGTCCATCGTGGGCTTCACGGACAGCATCAAGAACCAAAAAGCCCCCTTGCTAGCGTGCCAAATGTCAAAGTGTTTTCTACGACATTTCCCCCGGTCTGCTCGGAAGCAGCCCGCGGAGGTTCCTTTTTCGGTGGGGCTAATGGATCTGGAATGTCTGAGCACGATGGCGGGAGAGACACAAGGATTTACGTGGTTTGGGCCGCCGGAGCGTAAAACTCTACGTCCACAGGAGTGCTTGGTGTATTGCTTGCTCGCGTATGAGGATGAGTTGGCTGGATCGCGAACCCTTTGCCCGGAGGCTGCCCTGGTCCTTTTTAGCCCAAGGCCGGGGCAGTTACAAGGTTGCCCGGAGCCCAACATGTGGTCCCGCGGCTATCTGTCTCCTATACAAAAACTATGGGTATTTACATATACATGCATTGTCACCGTCGGTGGAGTTAAGGCGCGCTGCCTGACACGTCTGGCTCCTCTGACCGGGTGGCCGGTGGTGATGAAGTCCTCGTCTTGTTGCCGCGTCCTCTCGCTCTACAGGGCGGCTCATCGCCGTTGGGAGGCGCTGTTGTGCCATCACGCCTCGCCGCCCTGTCTTTCACCGTAATGGCGAACATATAGAGGACGGAGTGGTGCGTCATGCACCATGCTTCTGGGGAAGGCATGTGCCTTCAATGCTCGGCCTGGCAGGGCTCCTTCCTCTTTCTCCTTGGCCATCTACCCGTTGCTCGTCAGAGTGACGTTCGGGCGGATGGCCCCCGAGACACGCGTCTCCACCGGAGCCGTCTTGAAGAGTAGTGGGCAGTCCGGAGTTGTTGGGCACGTGGCAGCACCGGAGACCTTCCACGCTGGAGGTCGGATCCGGAGCTGCAGGACACGTGACACATCCGGAGCCTCCCCCAGGGTGAAGATACACCGTCGCTGCCCATGTGGCAGCACCGGAGGCCTCCATGTTGGAGGTCGGATCCGGAGCTGCAGGACGCGTGGCACCTCTGGAGCCCTCTCTTGCTGGGGGGTGTGGCTCAGAGGTTTCATGCACGTGGTAGTGCTGGAGCCCTCCTTGGTGGACGATGGGGTCCGACCTTACTGGACATGTGTTGGCTCCTGAAACACCCCTCGGCCGGTAGTCAGGCTCAGGGCCTGAAGACACGTTGCAACTCTGGGACAGCCCATGGGGCCCAGAGCGCGTGGCTTACGCTAGGGCCCGCCTAAGCTGTGAAGGCGGGGCCCAGGTGCTTTTTACCCACTATGCGGGGATACCCGGTTCGCAGGGTACCGACAGTATAGATTCTGCAAATTAAGTCTAAACTTGATGATTCTTTTTTCTATATTCTTCAAAATTAATATATACCAGATGGAACAAAAAGTTTAAAACTTATATAGGTAACATTTTTATGTTTGCGTAAATATAGAATTAATTTATATGCACATATTATTCAGATTTTCATATCTTCTAAAAAAATGTATCTTGCACTGAAAGTTGGTTTGTATGAACATATTGTATTATTTATACATGTGTGAATTTTTTTTACTTTTTTTAAAGCAATCCAACATGTCAAAATTCAAATTATCCATCATTCTAATGAAATGTTCATATACATATGAGGCATTCTTCAAATTTTGAACACACATTGATTCAAACAATTTTGTAAAAATCTTAAAAAAATTATAAAGTTGATATGATGACTAAAAGTCCCATAGGAAAATTCACCCACAAAATCATTGTATTATGCAAGATACAAAAATGAAAAAAACCTAATTATTTGCTTTTTATGTTCTGACCAATTTCAAAGGTTTTTCCAAGTGGAATTTAATGGGTACCTGTAATACGAAATCATATTACAAGAACATGGGATTTGGGCTTTTACAAGCCCCCTCATTTTGATCAAGAATATTAATTAATCCTAAACTTAGTAAACTTTTTCACAGGCGGTTCTATATTGAAAAACCGCCTGTGATAATTTCCTCTTCATAGGTCTGCTCTTCAGTTTCTTCTTCCTTTGCTTCATTTTTTATTTAGATTCCAATGTAAGTACTCAAACATGTATGGATTCTACAAATTAAGTCCAAACTCGATGATTCTTTTTTCTATATTCTTCAAAAATTATATATACCAGATGGAACAAAAAGTTTAAAACTTATATAGGTAACATTGTTATATCCTGGTATTAGTGTCAAATTTTTACTACTTGAAGTTCAGCACTTGCTTCATCAGCCAAATGCCCCCGATGTTGAAAATGATTGCTATAATCTACTTATCAAGGTTAGTAACTTTGTGTTAGTGAGCAACCTAGGTCATATATCATTCCTCATTCGACATTTGTTAATTTAAAGAATGTTAATATTATTTTCAGGACCCAAAGGAATATAAGAGACGTGTTTTGGAGCTAGCTCGACGGTACAGTTTAGATCGATCGATGGGAGCTTCATACAAATATAAGTATGAAATGTATAGTTTAGAGGGCACGCAATGTGTATAAACTATAAAATGTTCATTGAGTTGCTAATGTTTGTCTCTGAATTGCAATGTTATTGCGGTTCTATATGTTCATTGTGACAACGATGCACATTTATTATCTATGCACGCGACGTTGCAACGGACAAATAAACTAGAAAGAATATATTTTAAACATTTTTCGCAGACGATGTTTAAGTAAGAGCCTCCTGTGCAAATTTGCGCCTATATAAGGCCGCTCGGTCTCCTCGAAAAACCCAACCCTGGAGATTTCACTTAGATGTCGTCAGGCTGCCAAAATTTTCCTTTGCCGCCAAAGCCCTCGCCACCGAGCTTCGTCCTCGCCGTCCTCGCCATCGAGCTTCGTCCTTGTCGTCCATGGCGAGCTTCGTCGCCATTGCCGTTGCCATCTATGTACGCCCGCCTCTTTCTTCCCTTCTCTCCCTCCTCCCTTCTCTATCCTCTGGGCCGCCTCCTTCCCTCCCCCCTCCCTGTGCCGCCTCCCTCCTTACCCTCACCGTTGGCCGAGTGTGGTCCTCGCCCTCGCCCTCGCCGCCTCCCACCTCCCTTTTTTGTCCCCGTTCGGCACCATCGCCGCCGCACCCCGCACCTTAATCCTCCCCGCGCTGCCTTCTCCTTCCCGGCATCTATCCCCCACCATGTGGTTCAACCTCCCCACCTCCCCCACCACAGGTGCTCTCCCACTATGCCGAACCCTCCCCCCTTTTGGATTGTTTAGATTGTTTAGATTACTTGTTTAGCGACCTTGACAATTGCTTAGATTAATTGTTTAGATTTTGTTTGAAGGTGAACCAGAGAGCAAATTGTTTAGAGAGAAAATTAATTGTTTACGTCAAAAACTGAAGCAAATTTAGCTCAATTGTTTCGTGTACATTTTCTTTGTGTATTCATACCGGCACCAATTAGATGTTTAGAATAGTTGTTGTGTTAAAGGATATAGTCTTGTGCTAACAGGTAGTCCATGGTGTCTTTGTAATCACTGAGTACTATAATAGGGATACATGTTGTCTTTGTAAATCCACCATGTTCACTCTATTTTATATATTGGGATGTAACTTTACGTATTAGGATGTCTTTGTAATCATTGAGTACTATAACAAGAAACCCTTTCTGTTGCTTTTCAAGTTCTAACATGGAAAGCCCTAAGAAGACTGGTGCTGGTAGTAACAATGAAGTCGACAATATGGAGTTTAGTGACTCCAGCAGTTCAGGCTCGTATCATAGTCCATCAGATCCTTTTACAAATGTAAAAGTTAAAAAGACTTCAGAGGATCTCGACCCGGAATATGATCCTGCCAGCGAGGTATGGATCACGAATCTTAACTCTAGCAGTTTAAGTTAATGTTGGTTGTTAAGTATATGAAGTCTTATAATTCTCTTCTACCTAGCTTAATTGCCAAGACATCGAGGTGACTTTGGCTCCTAAAATCGTAGAAGGTTCTCCAATGTTTGAATCCCCAAATTCAGTCAAATGAAAACAAGGGCAACAAGGTCCCAATAAGGGTCCATTGAACCACATCATATACATAACAAGTGTCAGTCCAGGTGGACTTCCCCAAGAACCACTGGATTCAGTTACAAAGTATCGAAATGCAAGCGGTTGTCTTGTTAGAGAGCTCGTGCCGATCACAACTGAGAATTGGAGAAAATTCCCTGAGGCGAACAAGAATGAGTTTTGGGACAAGTTAAAGAAACAATTCAAGTTCCCAAAAGGGACGGAAGAAGCTGTAAAGAAAGCAACATTGGTCTCTTGCGGCAAGAAGTTTCGTAGCTGGAAGAGTGAAATGAATGCTTATGTTAAGGACAATAAGGTCCCTAGCCTAGAGAAGATGGGAAAAGTCACACAAGCTCAGTGGCAAGAATTTGTTCGTCAAAAGACCACACCTAAGGCTAAAGACCTAAGTGAATCTAGGTCAGAGCTTGCCAAAAAGAACAAATACCATCATCGCTTGGGGTCTGCCGAATATGCCCCCAAAGATGAGAAATGGAATAAAATATTAGAGAAAACTGTCAGTAAGGGCAATCCTAACCCGCTACAAGGCTGCGATGAGAGAACTAAGCGATGGGTCTTAGCTCGGTCAGGTTTGACCAGCGAGGGCAAACTTGAAAAGCCCGACTCTGTGAACCAAGTAGAGCATAAAATGAAAGAAGGGTCTCTTCAAGACTAAGAGGGAGAATGACCAACTTACCGCTATCTAGGCAACCCTGAAAACGGGGGACGGGTTCGAGCAATCTCTTCTCAGATGTCCTGGAGAGATGGTTTCCCGAACGATAAAGAGTTATATAGAAGATGTGACAAGTTCAAGAAGACAATTGAAGATACGATTGATCAAAAGGTCAAGGCATCTATGAAAGCAATAATGGATGAACTTAGAGAATCGGGACAATTAACGCCACCGAATAGAGTGATGGTTCCCGTGAAATAGGAGCATTTGATATCTCCAACTTCTTGTCCTAGCAGCGTAGGTTCTGTGCCAGGCTCAGGGTCAAGCCATAAGTTCCCTGTCGATTATATTGTTAAGGACACATCTTGTCGTCTTCTTGTCCCGATCGGTAGAGCAGGGAATAAAACCAAATAGGTTGCCGCTGCTATGAAAAAGACGAATCGTGTCTTCAATGGCAATTCACTTCCGTTGTATTATGTTGTGGTGTAAGTTCTTCAGATCATTGATAATGATTATGAAGATTATGAAATAGACCACATCACACCTGAGGGGATCACGACTCTGGGGCAAGCCATCAACCAGTTAATCCTTTGACACCGTTGCAATATCGTGTGGGACGATGAGTCGATGTCTAGCCCCGTCGCATCTAGAAAGATCGCAACCCCGTCTTCTTTGCCGAATGTCCAGGAAGATCTACTCCCCCAATGTCCCAGTAAGGATGATAGTAACCTTGCTAGTAAAGATAACCAAGAGCAACCAGTTGAACTACAGCTTGAAGCAGTACAATAGAAAGCTACTGGTAGTAAAGAGCAATCAGTTGAACAACAGGTTCAATAACAGGCCAATGTCCAACTTCAACGACTACTCCTCGGTCAGTACTTGTGAAAGTTAGCTCATATGAAAATAAGGAACCTTCTAAAGAAGTGTCAAAATATTTGGAAAAATGAACAAAAATATTACAAAATCTAATGCATCTCGTACTTCACATGAGCCAGCATTAGAAAATATTGAGGAGTGGGAAGAAGGTGTGAAATATACTCGGGAGACGGCTTTAGTTAAACCAGGAGTTCCGATATACAAGATTTAGAAGGTTCCTCCTGAATATGAGAATGGGAAGCCATTCATGACATTGGCACAACTTAGCAAACAACATTTATCGCTTAGAAGAATGCACGAGTGTTACATCACTACCAGCACAAAATATGAACATTGTTACGTCGCATTTCGTGTGCCAAAAGAAGCATTCTGGAGCATTGGAGAAGATAAACGAGCCCTTCTCTTTGAAGATCCGCGGAGCCTTTTCTATCGAGGCATGCTCGAAATCAACCTACTACTCCTCTGGTGCTTGTAAGTGCATCTAATATTTGATATTTGCTTTTCGTACTACACACATACACATGTCATGAGATTATAACAATTCCAGACTTCTTCAATAGGATTCAATACATGGATAATGAAAAGCTGAACTCCAAGACAGGTATCCTTGATCCTACAGTGATTGCAAAGTCGAATTTTGACTTTCAACTGCAATGGGACTCAGAACAGTACAAGAACCTGACAAAAAAAGAATTTGAAAAATCAATCGTAAGCCAAAAGAAGGATAAAAAGACAAAAGTTGCAGCCTACATAGGACATGCCATGTTTAACTTTCTCAGAGATGGCAAGGACCTCGTAAAGGCTCCGTACCACTTCGAGTAAGTTCGACACGTGGCATGGAAATAACAAGTATTGCTAATTTTAACTAAACACGTGTCCTTGTACGTGTGTAGTAAACACTACATAATGATCTTCATCAACCTAATGCAGGGTTTAGCAACCGTCTTGGACTCAGCCGATTACTCACAAGATACTTACAAAGATTTCCTTACCATTTTGAGAACGTACGGTTATTCAATACTTTTAATATATATATATATATATATATATATATATATATATATATATATATATGTTGGCAACTCTTATATAACATTCCTTGTATGACAGCACTTGGCGGTTTTACACGAAACAACTTGATGGTCAGAGACCTCCTAAAAAGGAGATGCATTGCAAATATCAACATATTATCCTTGTCCCAAGCAGCCTTCTAGGAGCGTCTTATGCGGGTATTGTGTATGCGAGCATCTTCGGACCGCCTGCGAATATAGAGTGAATTGTGAGGATGTAAGTTATCCTTAATGTCAATATTGTATTTTCTTACTTTTGAGTTTCATTTTCGTTGTAACTAGCGTATTTTAATACTATTATGTTATCATTGTCACCAACGCATTCTAAACCTTGTTATGTGTTTCACTGCAGCACACGAATGTGGAAGAAGAATGGCCGGTTTCTAGAGATATGCCCGGTGGAGGAGCCGATAAGATTGCGAGTGAACTGTGTCTCTTCATGCGTCGCGAAATTTTCCATCAAAAAGGGTTGTTTTTGATGATGCAGCTATAATAGCTGTTGTGCCAGAAATTTGCCAGTATGAGCATCGAAAGAGATTTTTGAAACTTGTGAACTATGAATTGAGATGCATTGTACTGTACATATGTATATGAGATGACTTTTTGGTGATATTGTGTCGATGATGTTTGTCAGAATATATTGTTTCTATTGTGTGTGAATGCGCATATGAAATTGACTTGGAAATTAGAAATAACAGCATGTAGTACCTAACAAACTGCCTGTGATAATATAATTTCACAGACGGCTTATCGTATGTAAAGAACCGCCTATGATAATATAGTTTCATAGGCGGCTAGTCGTAGGTAAAGAACCACCTGTGATAATGGAGTTACACAGTCGGATAATTTTACGTTATAAACCGCCTGTGATCAATATTCTTCACAGGCGGACAGTCGTAGGCAAAGAACCGCCTGCGATAATGGAGTTATCACAGGCGGGTACTCTTACGTAACAAACCGCCTATGATAAAGATTCTTCACAGGCGGCCAGTCGTAGGTAAAGAACCGCCTGCGATAATGGAGTTATCACAAGCGGATACTCTTACGTTACAAAACCACCTGTGATAAACAGTCTTCACAGGCGGATTCATGAAGGTTAAGACCGCCTGTGATAACTTTTTTCACAGGCAGTTTAAGTTTCCGCTTGTAAAAATTGCTGATTATCACAGGCTCTTCGTTTCAGGTGGTTTTGAAAACCGCGTGTGATAATACGTTTAGAGCCGCCTGAGATAAAGCTTGTTGTACTAGTGCGCCATGCACTCGCACGATCAAGACTCGGCCCGCTCATTCCGTGAGAACAGGAATGCAAGCATTGACTACGTATACATGCAGTTGAAACAAACAAAGCAAAACTTGCTCCCTAAGCAACTATCATGCAGTGATCATGCACATGAAAAATGACTAACATGCAGACGTGCAACTTAGTACCCCAGTGCAGGGATTATTCAACAAATCACCCCCTAATCCCGCTGCACCGGACCAACACCCAGCTTTTGACGTAGCTCAGCAAGTTCCATGTGCCAGAGTGGCTTCGTCAGAATATCCGCAACTTGTTCATCAGTTCTGACGTGCTGGACTTCTGCAACACCATCTTCAACACACTCTCAAATAAAATGATAACGTGTATCAATGTGCTTGCTTCTCTCATGATGAACGGGATTCTTACTGAGCTCAATCACCGACTTGTTGTCAATCAGAAGTTTAAATCTTTTGGGGTTCTCTCCAGTCAGATCCCCCAACATCTTCCTCAGCCAAGTGCCGATGCTGCTGCAACGTACTCAGCTTCACAAGATGAGAGTGCAACTATCTTTTGCTTTTGTGAGATCCATGTAATTAAACTAGAGCCAAGGAAAAATACCACTCCGGTGGTACTAACGATCATCAACGTCATCGTCTAGATCACTGTCACTATAACCCATCAAAGATGCCTCAACCTTGTCTGAGTTTCTGTAACAACAGCCATAATAAAGTGTTCCAGCAACATACCTTGATATATGCTTTACTGCCATCCAGTGCAACTTAGATGGTGACTCCATGTATCTGCTTACAATCACCACCGAATACGCAATGTCAGGACATGTATTCACCAGATATTTCAGGCTTCAAAGAACACTCCTATACTTGGTTACATCCACTGCAGGACTGCCATCATCCTTGCTCAACATGAGCCGGTTCTCCATAGGTATGTGAACAGGTTTACAACCAACCATACCTGCTTGCTCTAGTATTTTCTGTGCATAAGCACTTTGACACAAACTGATACAGTCAGTTCCCTGCTTAACTTCAATACCGAGATAATAACTCAGGAGACCTAGGTCAGTCATATTGAACCTTCCCTTCATCTAGGTTTTGAACACAGCAATCTCTTTACTCGTGGCCCAGTGATGATCCACATAAACACCAACGAGCAGAAAATTCTTACCGTTGTTTCTTCTATAGACAGCATGTTCCAGTGGGTTTCGAATAAAACCAAGGGTGATCAGTTCCTTATCAAGCTTGGTGTTCCATGCACGTGGGGCCTGCCTCAAACCATACAAGGCTTTATGCAACTTCAGCACCTTTACTGCATTATCAGGATCAACAAAACCCGGAGGTTGATGAACATACACCTCTTCCTTCAAGACTCCATTCAGAAATGCCGACCTCACATCCATGTGATGAATCTCCCAACCACCATGAGCTGCAAGAGCAATGAACAGCCTGACAGTCTCCATTCTTACCACGGGTGCAAACACATCATCAAAGTCCACCCCTGTCTCTGTGAATAACCTTTCACAACAAGACGGGCTTTATGTTTCACCACGTTCCCGGAGGGATCTTTCTTGATTTTGAAGACCCATTTCAATCCTATGGCTTTATGTCCAGCAGGCAATGTGGCAAGCTCCCAGTCTCATTGTCCTTGATTTCTTTCATCTCAGCTTCCATGGCTTCTTTCCAACACTTCTCACTTAAAGCTTCATCAACACCTCTAGGCTCTTCAGCCGATAGCAAGCACAGCCCACTATAGTCATACTCGGGCACTTCTTCGGTTGCTTCAAGTACATCCTGTACCCTACGATACCGAAGTGGAATATCTGCTGAGAAATCAGAATCCTTACGGGACGGTGGTGTTGCAAACTCGACTGCATGAATATCTGGTGTTCCTGGAGACTGATCCACTGGAGGTGCTGGTGTGTCATCATGATCAACCACACCTTGATCCCCTTCGCCGAACAATGTGCACAAGTTATCAACTGTGAAAGTTGCTGCCACACCCCCTTCGGTAGAGAGATTCCAGTCCCATGAAAGATGTTCCTCAAACACCACATCACGTGAAACACGAACCTTCTGCTCAATGGGATCATATACTCGGTAACCCTTAGTCCCTTGCTCATATCCAAGAAAAACCATTGGTGTTGATCTATCAGAAAATTTGTCCACTTTGGGACCAAGTTTCTTCACATGAACCACACAACCAAATGTCTGTAGATGATGTACCATTGGTTTTCTGTTGTGCCATGCTTCATATGGTGTGCGTCCCTTCAAGATCTTGGTTGAAGAAAGGTTAAGAATGTACACCACAGTCTTAACCGGCTCACCCCAGAAATATGCAGGCATCTTCTTTGACCTTACTAAACATGTTTCCATCCCTACCATGGTCTGGTTTCGGCGTTCCACAACCCCATTTTGCTGTGGATAATATGGGGTTGTTGTATAGTGCGTGATTCCTTTATCATCACCGAAATCCTCGAACTCCAATGAGTTAAACTTACCACCCCGGTCTGAGCAAAATGCTTTGAGCCTGCCTCCACATTGATTCTCTGCTGCAGCTTTAATCTTATTAAAATGTTGGAACGCCTCACTCTTGTTTGCAAGTAGCTCAATCCACATGAATCTGCTATGATCATCTACTATAAACAGAAAATAGTTTTTACCTCCCGGTGTTGTAGGTTTGATAAGACCACATAGGTCTCCGTGGAAAATATCCAACACACAATCACGTCTTCGATCTGCAATCTTTGGGAAAGACCCTCTGTGCTGTTTCCCCAGCGCACACCCTTCACAGAATTGCTACACATGATCTAACACCGGGATGCCACAACCATGTTCTTCATCCCGAGTTCGCGAAGAGCTCGGAAATTCAAGTGATCATACCTTGAATGCCACAACCACGCCAAATCATCGTGCCGAGCCATCAAACATACCGGTGCTGTCAGATTCAACTTCAGCGTGTATAATCTGTTTTGAGTCTGAGGCACTCGAGCAAGCAATGAACCCTCACGATCAAACACGGATAACCTCCCACTTGACATGTCAACCCGACATCCACTCTCCTTCAATTGTCCCAAACTAATGATGTTGTTCTTGAGTTTCGGAATGTAATATACATCTGTGAGTACTTTGTGCTCCTCATTCTTACACTTCATCATGATCGAGCCAATTCCACAAATTTCAACGATGGAATTGTCTCCAAAATGAACGGAGCCTCGCACGGACTCATCAAGCGATATCAGTGCCGAATTGCAGCCTGTCATATGGTTGCTTGCTCCGGAATCAAGGTACCACACCTCATCTTCACATTCTTCCGGGAATACACGTTCCTCATTGAGGTCCACTCTCTGCATGGGAACATTTGACACAAGAAATGATGTGGAGAGGAGAAGTGATGGCTGATCTACCTCCTTCTTTGCCATATTTGTAGTTTCATGTCGTGGTTGATGATGTTTGCGGCACTCTTTGGCCCAATGCCCATAAATACCACAATTGTGAGACTTCCCTTTCTTGCGTGCAGATCCTCCACCGGACATCGGTCTGCCACCATCTCTCAGTGCATTACTGTCACGCGTACCATCGGTACGTGTACCGTCCTTGATCTTAGTCTGAGGTTGGCCACCGCCCTTGTTTCTGCTTGAACCACCTTGACGTTGACGCTGTCTCACTCCCACTCCTCGTCGGTAAGAAGCAGACGACCAGTTTTGTCGACGAGCTTGCCGGTGTCATCATGATCTTCGGCGACGTGTAATCTGCTAACCAACTCTTCTATCGTCAGCGTCATCAGATCAAGGAATATCTCGATCGAGACGGCAATCTGGTTGAATTTTGGTGGAAGGATGCGCAGAAACTTCTTGATCACCCATACATCTTCAATCTTTTCACCGAGCTCACCGAGATTTGCCACCAAAGTGCTGATCCTCATGGCAAAGTCGTCAACGGATTCACCATCCTTGAAAGCAATGACTTCAAATTCTTTGAGAAGTTTCTGAGCACTTGCCTCTTGGACTCTATCTGCCCCAATGCGCATGGACTTGATCGAAGCCCACGCCTCTTTGGCAGTCTTCTTCTTGGCCAACGTCGTGTGCATGTCTGATGGAACCGCTCGGAGAAGGGCTGCCAATGCCAGCTGATCATCTCGTCGCTCAACGTCGTCCCTATCAATCATCTCCCAGAGACCTTGCTCCTCAAGGTTCACTTGCATCACCAGAGACCATGACGGGATATGCCAACGATCCAGTGGACTCCTTCACGATCACAACGTCTCGCGAAACACTGCCATCGCCGAGAGTCGCCGGCACCTTCGGTGGAGTCCCGACCATGAATGTGGGTCTGATGCCATTTGTTGGTGCAGCTTATTGTTGGAATATTGATCAACGCTCACAACTAACGATGGGACGCTTGAGCCGGCGAGATATTCAGATCAACATGAGAGAGTGATCACACATGGGAGTTTGTTGGCTGGCAGCACACAACACGCACCCGACTCAACCTTTCCTGGTGTTCATATAACTGAAACAACACGTTTACATGCAGGGGCTCCCGCCATGCACTCGCACGATCAAGACTCAGCCCGCTCGTGCCGTGAGAACAGGAATGCAAGCACTGACTACGTATGCATGCCATTAAAACAAACAAAGCAAAACTTGCTCCCTAAGCAACTATCATGCAGTGATCATGCACACGAAAAATGACTAACATGCAGACGTGCAACTTAGTACCCCTGTGCAGGGATAATTCAACAGACAGCACCTCCGGTACTGCAGCCAGCAACCAGCACCCACAGCCACTTTCTCCACTGGCATGCACTGCCTGCCCATGGCGCGCCCAGACACAGCACGCTGGCACCTTCTCTAAATTAATGACCGAATCTTCCACGGGGCAGTAGCTAGGATCCAGCCATCAAGCCGCCGGATCTGGGTGTCCGACTGCCACCGCCACCATGTCGCCGCCCACCACTCTCAGGGATTGTTTGGGTATACTAAATAGGAGTGGATTGGAGTGGAAAATGAACTAATTTTTGCTTCAACCCCTCTCAATCCACTTCAAATGGGGAGTATTCTCCTTTATCCAAATAAAGCATCAGGAGAGAGAAACATCGTCCTAGCATCCACAAGGCAGCACGCTTAGGCGGCGAGGCTGGGCCGAGAAGGAGGGGGAGACATGACAGCGGATCGAATCCACCCAAGCCTGATGTCGTTTGTCGCCCCCAGATCTGTCAGGAACGCCACAAATGTGAGGTGGAGAGGCGGAGAGGGACCCGCCACCACCATCGTAGCTTGTCACCCGGTTTGCGAGCAGCTCGCTCTGGCTGTGGCGAGGTGGAGAGGCGGAGCGGAAGGAGGACTGACAGCGGCTGAGTTTTAGGTTATAATAGACACAAAATCCAATAGATGAAAATTTGATTCGAATTCAAAATTTGGAAGCCAGAACGTCAAGAAAGGGAAAAAGAAAAACAAAAAAGGGAGATGGTGTAAAATCTTCAAAAGTGCTAACAAAGATTTCAGCACCTTTACAGTTAGGAAAAATGAGGGGAATTAAAACTTTGAATTATAACAGTGTAAGTTCAAAGTGAGGATTCAAACTTCCCAAAACTTCCAAACATGGAAATCTGAATTCATAACTTGGATCTTCATATGTCAAATATTCAACCTCTCAAATTTCAGCTCATTTGGAGGGGTTCTAGTATTTGTTTGGGATTAAAAGAGGAAGCCCTCAAATCCAAATTTAAATTTCAGTTTCAAATCCCCCAACTTCCTCAATTTGCAGGTTTGGTTCCACAAATGTGCTCTCCACATTTGAAATAGCAGCCATGCCAAAAATTCAGAAATATTTGAGTTGGGTTGCTATGTTTTTGGAACAATGCAAATGAATGATTCAAATTCCATTTCAAATTCAAATAACCAAACTCAATTCAAACTCCACACAAGAATTCAAATCATTTGAATCCAACATTTCAAACCATTACTTTGAGGTGAAGCAAATCATTCAATTGTGAGTAGCTGTGGGAAAATTTTGATTAAGAAATGAGGAGGGTGGGACCCATCTGTCTGCCACACACCCAATACAAACTGACACTGTCTCTTTTTCTCTCGGGTGCACACGCGTGCAACAGCCTGCTGTAGCCGACCTCAACCGATTTATCTGGTGCCACCTCCTGCTACTCGATATTTTGCTCAGCCTGATAACCACAGAGCGTGCACCAAAGCTACTTTGCTTCCTCCACTCGCTCTTGAGCCTCGGCTGTTTTCCTCGCGAAGAACACAGCCGCTCGGTTCCTCCCCGATCAACCACAGCAACCCGAGCTTGGTTGCTTGAGCGTTACACAGCAAAAATCATCACCAATACGTGCTCTAGCCATCCACCATCCCTACTCCTTCGGTCTCTGCTCGTTGGAGCTCAAAAATTCCGGAGTTGTAGCTGTGCCGCAGTGAACACCGAAGATTGCCACTTTCGGTCGCCGTGGACAGCTCAAACCGGAGAAGCTCAAGCTCACGTAAGCCACTCCCTCGGTGCACCCGTAAACTGAGCTGCTCACCCCCAAAACTCAGCCCAAGACGTGACTCCTCGGAGGAAAATTTGGATATTTTTCCCTGGGCAGCGCAACTCGACTTCGAGGTAAAGATTTACAAAATTCATCTTCAATTCGTGTTGTGAGTGGTTCAAACTTCGCACATAGGTTCTAAACAAGCTAGCGCCCTTCCTCCCTCGATTCTAGGCCAGGAAATTAAGTGTAGAACGAGAATTCCACGTTCTTGCCGCAGGAAAACCTTTGGACCACTTCGGGCGCACGGTGCCAATGGGTTTGGAGGGCTCCCCTGCGGATTTTGTTGCCATGTCTAGCTTCTACATCTCCCACTGGTGCTCTAGAGACCGAGAGCCGATCGTTTGGTGGAGAAAGGAAGCATCCCGACCTCGTCGGAGCCCTAAACCTTGCTGTCACCGGTGCACGCATATTTCTGGCGAGTTTCGGCCGCCGGTGACACCACCATCATGCTCAGCGGGTTCAAAAATGGGGGGGGGGGGCAGCGACTATGGAGACGGGAGGCGGCCGGGAAGGCCGTTCCGGCCACCCTCGCAGGAGGGCGCCGCCGGGTCCTCTGTTTGGCGCGAGGTGGAAGAGAGTGCTGACATGTGGGGCCTGCCGCAGCGTTTAAACATTTTCAGATTTTCCTATTTCAGTTCAAACTTTGAAGAGCCATAACTTTGTGTAGGAATGTCCAAAAATTGTCAAACAAATTTTGTTGGACTCCTATCAGAGAGTACTATCCAGGGGTGCAGGCCAATGGTTATGAAAATCTCTGGATTTGGCTCATTAATTCGTTTAAGGAAAAGTTGTAGGAATTTTCACAGGAGTTCTGTTTATTGCAAAAGTCCCCAATTTGGGAAGGACATTCTCCCAAAAATCCTTGAACTCCAGTGAAAATTTCAGGGGCATTGGACCTCATTTGATTGGCCAAATGTGGTGTCCATCCTTTATATCTCTGAAAAATGGGAAAATAAACAGAGACATTTTCAGCATTTCTTATCAACTTCAAAAATTCATATCTCTCTGTTAGTAGCTCCAAAAATGGTGAAACAAATTTTGTTAGAACCATGGAGACTTACCCTAATTAGATATTCCACTGTTAGACATGTTAAAACTCCATATTTGGGCACAAAATTCAGAGAATCCTTGTACTTTTGGGAATTTTGGAGACCACAAAGTGCAATGAAATTTCTCCAAATTTTGCCCAGATCATCCTTATAGAGTCTAGAATCCACTGGAAAAATCCCAAAGCCAATTAAGGAACCTAAATAGCAGTAGCTATGAATAGAAGTTTACTTCTTATAATTCCTTAGCACTTATGCATATATTTTGCTACATTTCATATAGTGACCGAAGTTGAGGATACGCCGGAGTCGTTGGATGTCCTCCCACCAGACGCTGACTTTCCACTTAACTCGCAACCAGGCAAACCCCGGTTTGCATTTAAGTACCTTTTACAAAGTTTTTCGTTTGTATCACTTATGTCTAGGTTGAAATGGTTGCATTAGAGTTAAGGTGTTTGAAACCCTACTTGCATGACTTTAAATCCTATTAAGGGTTGGGTAGTTTACAGACTCGACGAGTAGGGAATGCCATGCTAATGTGCTTAGGATCTCGGTAGAAGTCGAGTAGTTGGAATCTACTCGCAAGGTAAGGTTTTATCACATGGTATGGAAAAGAGTAGAGAATGGCTTAAGAGTTGTGAAACTGAGACCCATCAGGGATGATAGGATGCAGTGAGCAGAGGTCTCACGTGCGTAGCCCTGTTGGTGTCGATTGAGGACCTAGTTGTGTGCGGGCCTGCTAAACAAGTACCGAACAGTACCGGATGGCATACTGACATAAGCAGGAAACCAATGTAATTGGTTAACCTGGGTGCCGAGGCTTACCCAACATTTTATAGGAGTGGGTTGAGGGTAGCAAGGTGTAAATCTACCGGTGGGCACAGTCACGCTCCATGCGGGGACCTCCTGCCCGTTACGGATGGACTGGTTCGGCATTTGGGTTTCCTTTGAAAGGTTGTTGCATACAACAGAGTAGGAAGGTGTGTGGCATCACACTTCTGAAAGTGGGTGTATGTGACGTGTTGTCCAGGTGTCTCCTGATTGCAATAACCGTCCCTCGCAGTTATTTGAGTACCGCTTGTTCAGTGTTCTGTAACGTAGTAAGAAGTGAAAGAAGGCAGATCAATGATAATATGTTGTGATGAACTATTAATGTTTTGAAACCATGTCTGCTGTAGATGTAGAGATAATTAAGTTTATCTTCCACTTTGGGCATCACCATATCGGAGGAAAGCGTTTCTTGTTTGATTGTGGACTTCCGATGTGAAGGCTGCCTAAGGCTCATTAAACTACTGCTATAAAACTGAAAGTAAGGATTAACATGTAGGCATGTCTTTATTGCAATGTCTTTATCCCATATTACTAATACCTGCATGTAGAGTTTCATGATTAGGGTTGTCGGTTAAGTCTTGCTGAGATCATGCTCACGGTTGCAATATTTGAGCTATGTGCAGGTGAGAGCTATGAGGAGGGGTCCGATGACGAGGCGGTGCTCCCGTCGGGGTACACGGATGAGCTGGAGCCCTGCACGCCGCTGTGACCTTCGTTTGAGTGCTGCTAGTGTGTAACGTCCCCGGGCTGGATGGCTACACGTTTTGCTTAATTAGTAGAAGAGTGTAGTATGTATAATACTTCCATTGTACAGTAAGTTTGTAAAAGACTTCCGCTGTTTTTATATCAAATAAAAGTTTGTATGTTGTTCTTTATCTTCTCTTGTGTGCTGTTGGGTGCTGCATCGCACGGCACCACCCTATGCGACCCCGGAGTGGGTGAAACATGGGGTGGTCCCCACAGTCATGGTATCAGAGCCGCATTGGGAATAGCACGCTTGAGAAGAGCATATTTTGAAGACTTAGAAGTAGTCAAGTGAGGACTAGTTACTATACCCGCATAAGGTGTATGATAGTAGTAGTTACTAAGGTGTAAATGCTAACATACTTGTTATACATTCTGTAACGACGCTCCGACGTCGGGTAAGAGGTAAGGTACACCACCGCAGGCGGATCAATTGCGGTAAGCTCGCCTTACGAGCAATAGTATGAAATGGTTTACCGTGGCTTATCACGGTAGTTAATATGAGTCTCTGAACCTCTCCATGGTTCTGAGAGCATATGAAAATGCTGATCTCCAGCATGCTTTAGGCAAAAGTGAGAATACTGCATCGTGTGGTAAGCAACACGATAGTATGCAACTCTTGAACGTCCAATGTTCAAAGGGCCATACGCAGCGCTCGCCATCGGCGTGCCTCAATGGTCATGAGGCAGTAGGTGGTATCCGTTGGGTTGATAAAATTCCCAACCGTGACGACCCGTTCGCGCTCTACTCGGGTTCCCCATCGTGTGGTGTGAAAACATGACCATGTACCTTAAGACGTGGCTTGACTCAAGGACGATCCGTATGGCAATGATACGGACCGTATGTTTTTACTATGATATGGAACTGACTGAAATGTCAAAAACCCGTGGGTGCATCATTATTGTGTGGTTTTCTGCAGGTACATTAACCATGTTAGCGCATGACGTGTAGAAACCGTTTGTGAGTGACACCTTTAGTTCCACCATTTGACACGTATATGCCAGAATATCGGCTTAGGATTTTTCTTTGGTAAGGAAACGTAGTACCAAGATGAGTATTAGTTGCATAAAAAGGATATTTTCAATGAAAAGAGTAAAAATTAAGTTTAGGATTCCATTTAGGGGGTATTGAACTCTCGTATTGAACTAAGAGTCAATTGGGAGTACAGATTCAATTTCAAAGACTTAGGAACAATCTCCCCTGTTTTCGGCAGAAATTTTGCTGAATTTAAACAGGGCATAACATAGGATTGGTTGAACCAATGGAGGTGTGGGATACTATTCTGGAAAGTTTTTGAAGTCCTCTACAATTTTTCTGTATAGCTCCAGAACAGAATCTCCCTCCAAGTGGATGAAAATCTCAGATGAGTAGGAACTGTCCAGAAACAAGGCAGACAAAAATGCTCTCTGCAATTTTCTGTATTTCGACGACAACTTTCTGTAGAAAAATTTCTAAGGATCAAGTAAGACATCGTTGGAAAGTATAGGAAATGTGATACAACTTTGTAGTTCAGTGTTTTCCTATATTGAGGGCATAAATAGTTGGAATTTTTTGAATAAAACAGCTACTTGCAAAGGAGGTGCTGTCAAAATTCCTGAGAAAATTCTGTCAACTTGTAAAAACCATAACTCATAAAATAGGAAGGCTATGGAGGCAAATAAATACAATCTGGATTCCTGTTTGAGTCTACTACAATTTTGTTGTGGAACTCTAGTTCAGATTTTGCCTCCAAGGTGGCCAAAACAGTTAAATTCTTCCAACTGGTCTGCTGGACCAGAAGCTGGACAGAGAACACCATGTTGAAGTTTTTCAACCAAAACACTTAGTTTCACATTTTGATATCCAGCGGCTGTTGTAAAACAGCGAGTTGGAGTCGAAAAGTTTATGCATTCGACATATCACTTCGAGCAAGGACATGTTTGGGTCCAGTACAATAGTGAGGAATTACGCATGCTAACGCACTTAACATCCTGTGGCGACCCAAGATGGTCGAAATGATATTTTAATCCATAAAGTTCATTACCTTGGAACTCGATCGTGTGACATGGTCCAGGGATGTATATGTTGTATAAAGTTTATACTTTATCCACATCTGTGGATGTTATGCATATTATTTGTTTCATTCTCGCACTACTATTGTATAGACTGGATGAAATAAACCAACATGTGCTGATCGTTTGAATGGTATGAATGCAGAATGGTGCGTACACGTTCAACGCAAGAAGAGGGAGGTCCAAGTCAGGTTCGTGGTGATGAGTCTCCACCTCTGGAGCAAACCACGACGCAGCAGCAACCACCTCCTCCACCGCCAGAACTTCCAAGAAATCTTGCGGAGGTTCTCGCCGCAGTACTCGGCTCGCGCGACGAGCAAACCGAGTTGCTGCGGATGCTGGTGCAGAAAAATGCATCCCGTCAGGGAGGACGCCAAGACAATGGGCAACGCCAGCCTTAACAAAGTTCACATTCAGACTTCCTGGTGACCCATCCACCAGTCTTTACGGAGGCTGAGGAGCCTTTGGAGGCAGACAGCTTCATCCGCACTCTTGAGGCAAAGTTCGGTTTACATCGGTGCACCGAACACCAGAAGGCGCTGTACGCAGCGCAAAAGCTTCAAGGGGAAGCCGGTACCTGGTGGGTGAACTACACCGCCTCCTTTACCGGCTGGCCATGCCGTCACATGGACGGAGTTCTGGGAGGAGTTCCGCGCCAATCATATACCTCCCAGTGTTATGGAGAGGAAGCTCCAGGAGATTCTGGCGCTGAAACAAGGCGAGAGGAGTGCTCATGAGTACTCCAGGTCATTCAACCGGCTGGCGCAGTATGCGCCAGGATTTGCAAGAACGGAGGAAGATGAGCGAAATGCGTTCTTCCGGGGCTTGAATTCTAAAATGAAGGTCCATCTTGCCCAAAGCAATCGCGGCACATTCAATGACCTTGTTAATGCCGTGATTTTACAAGAAAATGCTCAGCGCGAGCGCGGTTCTGATAAGAGGAAACACAACGTGCTGATGAGCAGCAGTGGTGGGGCGCCACAAAAAATACCGTGTGGTGTATCGCTCACCATCCGGTCAAAGATGGCAGACACCGGCGCGACCGCCTCAGTTTCGCGATCGACAATATAATGCTCCAAGCTTCCGACCATCATATCCACCACAGCAACAACAGCAGCAAAGGATGGTCCCGCATGCGCCTCAGTTTCAACTACGTGCACCAGGATTCCGTCCTCAATTCGGAGGGACCCCGACACCTTACATGTGCTTCACGTGTGGCCGTGTCAGGCATATTGCGAAGGACTGCCCCGAGCAGTGACATGGCAGGGGTGCATCACCGTATCAGGGTGCAAATCAGCCCCGTAATCAGCCCAAGAAACCAGTACAAAAATCCGGCAACGTCCACCACTTAGCCATCGAAGACGTGCCGGAAGGCGAACCCGTCCTCGCGGGTATGTTTTCTTGTTTAGATCATCCCGTAGTCATACTTTTTGACTCCGGTGCCACCCATAATTTCATAAGTCAATCTTATGTTATTAAGTATCAATTGTCTATCATTCGCACAAATAGTTCATACTTGATATGCTCTCCGGGTGGGAAAATAACAGATGATAGGATGGTCTATAGAGCACCATTACAATTGGGTGGGAGTCTACATCCGACTTCTCTAATTATGTTAGAGAGTCAAAAACTTGATGTCATTTTAGGAATGTCATGGCTACATCGCCATGGTGCTGTTCTTGACATCATTCCACGTGTGGTTCGTTTAAACTCTCCACTTCATGAACCACATGTTCTTATTCTTGACCGTTCGGCTCAAGAAGCTCCAGCCACATATAACACGGAAGCCACAAAACTTGAGGATATTAGTGTGGTCTGTGAATATCCGGACGTATTTCCGGACGATCTCCCGGGCATGCCACCCGAAAGGTATGTCGAGTTCAAGATCGAACTCGTACCCAGGACGACACCGATATCACGGAGACCGTATAAGATGGCTCTGAATGAGCTAGCTGAACTGAAGGAGCAGCTCAATGATTTAATGAAGAGGGTTTCATTCGACCGAGTTCCTCGCCATGGGGATGCTCGGCACTGTTTGTGAAGAAGAAGGATGAAACCTTGAGGTTGTGTGTAGATTACCGACCTCTCAACACCGTCACCATCAAGAATAAATATCCACTGCCCCACATCGATATTCTCTTCGATCAACTTTTGGGTGCGAGAGTATTTTCAAAGATGGATCTTCGCTCAGGATATCATCAAATAAAGATCCGAGCGGAGGATATTCCGAAGACGGCCTTCTCGACGAGATATGGGTTGTATGAATATCTCGTCATGTCTTTTGGTCTCACCAACGCCTCGGCACATTTCATGTATCTCATGAACTCAGTGTTCATGCCGGAGTTGGACAAGTTCATGGTGGTGTTCATAGACGACATCTTGGTTTATTCCAAGTCTGAAGAAGAACACGCTGAACACTTGCATATCGTGCTCCAGCGATTGCGAGACCATAAGCTTTATGCCAAGTTCAGCAAGTGCGAGTTTTGGATCAGCCAAGTGCCATTTCTTGGTCATATTATTTCTGCTTAAGGCATTGCAGTTGATCCAAGCAAAATCGAACAAGTGCTGAAATGGATGTCCCCCACATCTGTCCATGAAGTCAGGAGCTTTCTCGGTTTAGCGGGATATTATCAGAGATTTATACTGAACTTATCCAAGCTTGCTAAGCCGATGACTGAATTGTTGAAGAAGGGGATCAAGTATGATTGGAGCTCGGCATGTGAAGGAGCTTTCCAAGCATTGGTGAAGCATTTTACAACAGCCCCGGTGTTATCTCAACCGGATACGACCAGGCACTTTGACGTATATTCTGATGCATCCGGCATTGGGCTTGGCTGTGTATTGATGCAAGGAGGAAGAGTGGTCTCCTATGGCTCACGTCAACTTCGTAACCACGAGCAGCACTATCCGACTCATGATCTTGAGCTCGCTGCTGTGGTGTTGGCATTGAAAATGTGGAGGCACTATTTTCTTGGTAATGTAGTGCACCTCTACACCGACCACAAGAGTATGAAATATATATTCACTCAAAAGGAGTTGAATATGCAGCAACGGAGATGGCTAGAGCTGATCAAAGACTATGAGATCGAGATTCACTAACATCCCAGAAAGGCAAACGTGGTTGCCGATGACTTAAGCCGCAAATCTCATGTCAACAATCTGTCCATCACCCCACTTGAAGGGGAGGAGCCGAGTCTATACTTAGATCCATATGGGGCATTATATAATTCGTCTCTCGTCCCTACCATACGAGAGGAGATTATGGAAGCTCAGAAGGAAGACATGGGAATGTCGCATATTCGGAGAAGAATGAAGAATGGTGAAATTTAATGCTTCCGAAGGGATCAACACGGTACTCTATGGTTTAAAGACCGTATAGTGGTACCCTGTGGCATGAAGCTTTGGAAGAAAATCTTGGATGAAGCTCACTTGTCCAAGTATTCTATTCATCCGGGCAGCAACAAGATGTACCAAGATCTGAAAACCAGGTTTTGGTGGACACGGATGAAAAGAGAAATCGCAAAGTACGTATCCGAATGCGATACGTGTCAACGGGTGAAAGCCGACCATATGCGTAAAGCCAGACAGATGCAACCCTTACACATTCCAGCGTGGAAGTGGGAGGATATCAGCATGGACTTCATAGTCGGGTTACCTCTCACATCTCACAAGCATGATTCGGTTTGGTGATAGTCGATCGACTAACCAAGTCGGTTCGTTCTAATCCCGTACATACAAGTTACGTGGCCAAGCAATATGCGGAGCTGTACATTGCAAGGATCTTGTGCTTGCACGGTGTTCCTCGCTCCATTATTTCAGATCGCGGTGTGCTGTTCGTCGCTCGGTTTTGGGAACAGCTGCATGCGTCGTTGGGGACCAAACTGATCCGAAGTTCCGTGTATCACCCGCAGACGGATGGTCAAACTGAACGGGTGAATCAAGTACTTGAAGACATGCTACACGCTTGTGCCATCCACCACGGTAAAAACTGGGACGATCATTTGCCGTTGGCGGAGTTTTCTTATAACAATGGCTATCAAGCAAGCATCAAGATGGCGCCATATGAAGCTCTCTACGGCCGGAAATGCCGCACACCACTCAACTGGTGCGAGTCCGGCGAGTTATCTACGGCATTGAACTTGTGAATGAGACTGAAGAACGAGTGCGAGTAAAACAAGCCAATCTCAAGGCTGCTCAATCTCGTCAGAAGAGCTATGCAGATTGTGACACCCGGTTCCGAAAATAGAACCAAGCAAATGCATATGTGTGCCCAGGATGTTCATCACACATACACATGTATTCCACAAAATGAATTCAGAATATAACCACGAATAAATAGGGTTTAAGTACTTTATTACATCGACTCATTGTCTCACTCATGAATGTCTATCTTATTCTTGCAGCGGAAAGCTCTAAACGACAGCGGAATATCAATAAAGGCAGCAGGCTCCAATCTTCAACTCCACAGGCATGTTGACGGTAGTTTGCACGTCTAGTACTCCACATGGTCCTCGAAGTACTCTTCTCCTGTTGCTGATGTTTATGTGATAATGCAGGAACGTCTAGTACTCACCATGTTTGTGAAATAAAATTTGCTTGCTGCAATGAGCCTTTTTATTCTATACCTTGTTGAAAACTACATGTCATACAACTAAGTCTAGATGTATTAAATCCCAATCTAACCAAGTAATCAGAAACATTCTTTCATCATTATTCTTTCACCATAATTCACCATTTATCAAGTCTCAATCAGCCATTAATCTTTCTCAAGTTCATCTCATGCTCATAAATATTCATAACCATCTCATATTCATATAACTGAAACAAAACTCAATGTCATGACTCAAAACAGTCCCAAAACCAATCCAATGACCATGCCATAACCATACCGAATATCCATCCAAAGTTTTCCCTCTAATCATGTGAGTTGGCCAGGTTCTTGTGACCGGAAGCACGGCTATCATGATAGTTTTACACTCTGCAGAGGTGGCACCAATTTACCCACAAGTTTGTGATTTTGTCACCCGTCGGCGATGGCAGAACCTCCATTATACCAGTACACAACATCGGTGCATGGCCAAGAGATCACAAAATAGCCTTTACAAAGAGGCTACTAGATGTATGGACTCACTGAGGTTTCACCAGCAGGCTCGAATCACCATTCTCCCACCAACGGCCCCCCTCTTGTGCCATGCGGTTCCCAGGGCAGTCCTCTTCGACTCCCATTCCCCGCGCCATCCACGGTCCATAACAAGCTAGCAACCCACCTAATTAGTCAGCTAAGCCGCACCCATATTTGGCCTTGTGGTGGCACTGTTTTCTAGCATGTGCTGGCATGAACCGGTCCTTAGATCTACGGCAAGTAAACCACCCATCTCATTCAGCAACATCCACGAACAATGCTTGCCTAGATCTCCCTGATTCCATGCTCATTAACATCATCAAGTTCTCATCATCATTATTCATATGAGTGCAGTAGCTAGACATGTTTTATTTCGGCTTCCCGTATCCGATAAGTTAAGCGAAGAAAAAAGGAAAAATGATCATACCCGACTCATCAACTTTCCCGGCGACAAGTATGGTTAACAAAACTAGTAAACTCCTATAAAAGGGTGTCCCATCAAGTTGACTCAAGCATATGAGTTTTCACAAACAAAACAGTTTTGAAACATGGGATCAATATGGTCAAGGGGCACTTGCCTTGCTCCCATGGTTCTTGGTGCTGTAGTTCTTCGTAGATGACTTCTTGAGCTTGTCTTTCTACTCATGACCACGCACATACAAAATTTACAGCAATCAAACATCATGCACAAACTTTACTCAAGATGCAATGGGGTAGATTGAATGCAAATCCTATGGTGCTGTTTTATTAAACCAGTTTGTACGTATTCTTGCATGTTTTAATGGGCTTTCATGGGGTTTTATGATGAACAAGGGTGTAGGGATCAAGTGTGGACGTGGTGATGATCTTGACCCAAGATCTAGATCAATTCCACCGTCAAAAATCGATCAAAACACAATCTGTCCACACGTAAAAGTTTCTGTCTAAAGGGGCGAAGAAAACGGATGCGTAGAAACAGCGGTGACGTCGTAAGATGGGTAATGAAGACCTACCTCACTTCCTTTTGGTGGCAGGGCCATCATCCTAGCAATGGCAGCAGTGGGGAATTTTTCTATGGAAGATTAGGGCAGGACAGATCGTCAGGCTTCTTCTCCAGCGACGGCGGGGCTCGACAGGGCTCGATGGAGGCCAAATTCCGACAAGGGGGGAGGGACTTGGCGACTTGGAAGCAAGGAAGGGGGCTTGGCAGCAGGCCGGGACGACCAAAAGAGAGAGGGGTCGTCCAAGGGGGTGGGGGTTATATTTATAAGGGGGAAAAGGAGAGTCCTACTCCAATTGGGGCTCAAATAAGAGTCCTATTCATTTTTTTGGATCTTAACAAACTTATCTATTGTGGTGCGGTAGCCTTGGGGATTTTAGCCCCAAAATATGGGGAAAATTCCCCCTTTTGGGAATTGGGTAATTTAGAAATTTTGGGAGAAATTTGGGGAAATTTGGGAATGGCTCATTTCAGCTATCTTTTTCCCGTTCCTCATCATTTCTATGTCACTTGCTCCATTTCTACATTCCCCTCTCCATTTCTATGTCCCATTCTCCATTTCTACATTCCCCTCTCCATTTCTATGTCCCATTCTCCATTTCTACATTGCCCTTCTCCATTTCTATGCCCCATTCTCCATTTATATATTCCCTTCTCCATTTCTGTGGTTTTTCTCCATTTCTATGGTTCGTTCCTCCATTTCTATGGTTCTTTCTCCATTTCTATGGTTCGTTCCTCCATTTCTATGGCTCTTTCTCAATTTTTATGGTTCTTTCTCCATTTCTATAGTTCTTTCTCCATTTCTATAGTTCTTTCTCCATTTGTACTTTTTTTATAAAGTTTCTCTACATGAAAAATGTATGCAATGCATGGAAATGAATTTGAGGGTGTTACACGGATAAAAGACGCCGTCATCTCCATTTCGATATCGGGGACCATGTTTATGTACGTGTGTCTCCGATGAAGGGAGTTCATCGTTTTGGAGTGAAGGGCAAACTTGCGCCGCGATTCATCGGTCCATTCGCCATCATTGAAAAATGCGGACCCGTGGCCTATTGCCTGGAGTTACCAGCGTAGCTCGCAGGGATTTACAATGTGTTCCACATCTCTCAGCTGAGGAAGTGCCTCAAACCCTCGGCTGAAATCCACATTGAAGACATAGAAGTTCTTCAACCGGACCTCACATACACAGAGTATCCGATCCGGATTATCGATGAAAAGACTCACGCCACAAGAAACCGGACCTTACGGGTTTACAAGGTCTTGTGGAGTAACCATACCGCTGATGAGGCGATATGGGAAAGCGAGGACTATCTTCAAGCAAATTATCCGGAATTGCTATCATCGTATACCCGGTAAAGTTTCCCCACTTTGCTTTTCTTTTTGAATCTCGGGACGAGATTCTTTTTAAGGAGGGAGGGATGTAAAATCCCCAAAAGTGCTAACAAAGATTTCAGCACATTTACACTTAGGAAAAATGAGGGGAATTAAAACTTTGAATTATAACGGTGTAAGTTCAAAGTGAGGATTCAAAGTTCCCAAAGCTTCCAAACATGGAGATCTGAATTCATAACTTGGATCTTCATATGTCAAATATTCAACCTCCCAAATTTCAGCTCATTTGGAGGGGTTCTAGTTTTTGTTGGGATTAAAAGAGGAAGCCCTCGAATATGAATTTAAATTTCAGTTTCAAATCCCAACTTCCTCAATTTGCAAGTTTGGTTCCACAAATGTGTTCTCAACATTTGAATTAGAAGCCATGCCAAAATTCAGAAATATTTGAGTTGGGTTGCTATGTTTTTGGAACAATGCAAATGAATGATTCAAATTCCATTTCAAATTCAAATAACCAAACTCAATTCAAACTCCACACCAGAATTCAAATCATTTGATTTTAACATTTCAAACCATGACTTTGAGGTGACGCAAAGCATTCAATTGTGAGTAGCTGTGGGAAAAAAGTGATTAAGAAATGAGGGGGTGGGACCCATCTATCAGCGACACACCCAATACAAACCGACACTGTCTCTGTTTCTCTCGGGTGCACAAGCGCGCAGCAGCCCGCCGGAGCCGACCTCAGCCAATTTCTCCAGTGCCACCTCCTGCTACTCGATATTTTGCTCGGCCTGATCACCACAGAGCGTGCACCGAAGCTACTTCGCTTCTTCCACTCGCTCTCGAGCCTCGGTTGTTTTCCTCGCGAAGAACACAGACGCTCGATTCCTCCCCGATCAACCACAGCAACCCGAGCTCGGTTGCTCGAGCGTTACACAGCAAAAATCATCACCAATACGTTCTCTAGCCATCCACCATCCCTACTCCTTCGGTCTCTGCCCGTTGGAGCTCGAAAATTCCGGAGTTGTAGCTGTGCCGCAGTGCAAACCGAAGATTCCGACTTTCCGGTGGCCGTGGACAGCTCAAACCGGAGAAGCTCAAGCTCATGTGAGCCACTCCCTCGGTGCACCCGTGAACTGAGCTGCTCACCCCCAAAACTCAGCCCAAGCCGTGACTCCTCGGAGGAGAATTTGGAATTTTTCCCTGGGCAGCGCAACTTGACCCCGAGGTAATGATTTGCAACATTCATCTTCAATTCGTGTTTGTGAGTGGTTTGAACTTCGCACATGGGTTCTAAACTAGTTAACACCCTTCCTCCCTCAATTCTAGTCAGGGAAATTTAGTGTAGAGCGAGAATTCCACGTTCTTGCCGCGGGAAAACCTTTGGACCACTTCGGGCTCACGGTGCCAATGGGTTTGGAGGGCTCCCCGGCAGATTTGGTTGCCATGTCTAGCTTCTATATCTCCCACTGGTCCTCTAGAGACCGAGATCCGATCATTTGGGGGAGAAGGAAGCATCCCGACCTCACCGGAGCACTAAACCATGCTGTCACCTGTGCGCGCGTATTTCCGGCGAGTTTCGGCCGCCGGTGACACCAACATTGTGCTCAGCGGGTTGAAAAATGGGGGGGGGGGGGGCGACTATGGAGCCGGGAGGTGGCCGGGAAGGCCGTTCCGGCCACCCTCGCCGGAGGTCACCGCCGGTTCCTCTGTTTGGCACGAGGTGGAAGAGAGTGCTGACGTGTGGGGCCCGCCGCAGCGTTTAAACATTTTCAGATTTTCCTGTTTCAGTTCAAACTTTGAAGAGCCATAACTTTATGTAGGAATATCCAAAAATTTTAAAAAAATTTTTGTTGGACTCCTATCAGAGATTACTATCCAAGGGTGCAGGCCAATGGTTATGAAAATCTCTGCATTTGGCTCAATAATTCATTTAAGGAAAATTGTGTAGGAATTTTCACAGGAGTTCTGTTTTTCTGGAAAATTCCCAAATTTGGGCAGTACATTCTTCCAAAAATCCGTGAACTCAAGTGAAAGTTTTAGGGGAATTGGACCTCGTTTGATTGGTCAAATGTGGTGTCCATCCTTCATGTCTCTGAAAAATTAGAAAATAAACAGAGACATTTCCAGCATTTCTTATCAACTTCAAAAATTCATATCTCTCTGTTGGTAGCTCCAAAAATGGTGAAACAATTTTTTTTCGAGCCATGGAGACTTGCCCTAATTAAATATTCCACTGTTAGACATGTTAAGACTCCAGATTTTGGCTCAAAATTAAGAGAAGCCTTGTACTTGTGGGAATTTTGGAGACCACAAGGTGCAATGAAATTTCTCCAAAATTTGCCCAGATAATCCTTAGAGAGTCTAGTATCCACTGGAAAAATACCAAAGCCAATTTTGGAGCCGTTGGATGTGCTCCCATCTGAGGTTGACTTTCCATTTAACTCGCAATGCGGCAAGCCTCGGTTTGCATTTAAGTACCTTTTACAAAGTTTTTCGTTTGTATCACTCATGTCTAGGTTGAAATGGTTGCATAAGAGTTAAGGTGTTTGAAACCCTACTTGCATGACTTTAAATCCTGTAAAGGATTGGGTAGTTTACATACTCGACGAGTAGGGAATGCCATGCTAATGTGCTTAGGATCTCGGTATAAGTCGAGTAGTTGGAATCTACTCGCGAGGTAAGGTTTTATCACACGGTATGGAAAAGAGTAGAGAATGGCTTAAGAGTTGTGAAACTAAGACCCGGCAGGGGGGATATGATGCAGTGAGTGGAGGTCTCACCTGCGTATCCCTGTTGGTGTTGATTGAGGACCGAGCCGTGTGCGAGCCTGCTGAACAAGTATCAAACAGTACCGAATGGCATACTGACATAAGCAGGAAACGGATGTAATTGGTTAACCTTGGAGCTGAGGCTTACCCAACCGTTTTATAGGATTGGGTTGAGGGTAGCAAGGTGTAAATCTGCCGGTGGGCACAGTCACGCTCCATGCGGGGACCTCCTGCCCGTTACGGATGGACCAGTTCGACAGTTGGGTTTTCTTTGAAAGGTTGTTGCATACAACAGAGTAGGAGGGTGTGTGGCATCACACTTCTAAAAGTTAGTGTATGTGACGTGTTGTCCGGGTGTCTCCTGATTGCAATCACCATCCCTCGTGGTTATTTGAGTACCGCTTGTTCACTGTTCTGTGACGTAGTAAGAAGTGAAAGAAGCCAGATGAATGATAATATGCTGTGATGAACTATTAATGTTTTGAAACCATGTCTTCTGTAGATGTAGAGCTAATTAAGTTTATCTTCCACTTTGGGCATCACCACATCGGATGAAAGTGTTTCTTGTTTGATTGTGAACTTCCAATGCGAAGGCTGCCTAAGGCTCATTAAACTGCCGCTACAAAACTGAACATAAGGATTAACATGTAGGCATGTCTTTATTGCAATGTATTTATCCCATATTACTAATCCCTGCATGTAGAGTTTCATGATTAGGGTTGTCGGTTAAGCCTTGCTGAGCCATCATGTTCACTGTTGCAATATTTGAGCTGTGTGCAGGTGAGAGCTATGAGGAGGGATCCGAGGACGAGGCGGTGCGCCCGTCGGCATACACGGCCGAGCTGGAGCCCTGCACGCCTCCGTGACCTTCGCTTGAGTTAGTAGAAGAGTGTAGTATGTATAATACTTCAGATGTACAGTAAGTTTGTAAAAGACTTCCGTCGTTTTTATATCAAATTAAAGTTTGTATGTTGTTCTTAATCTTCTCTTGTGTGTTGTTGGGTGCCACATCGCATGGCACCACCCTATCCGATCCCGGAGTGGGTGAACCATGGGGTGGTCCCCACAGATGGGCCGTTTTCCACGGGCGCAGCCCACCTCCCAAGCGGCTCGGCCCGCCTCCTTTTTCTACCCCCCCCCCCTGCGCAGCCCGCACGCCAGCCCGCCTCCCCCCCCCTCGACGCGGCCTGAAAATTGGCCCATCACTGTGCTTCTTCCCCCTCACGCCCGCCGCTGAAACAAAGCGGGAAACCTAGAAATCCCGGCAATTGACGCGCCCCCGTCGCGTCTTGCCGCCCCGGTAGAGGTCCTCCGCTCCCTTGCACCCGTCCCCGTCCATCAGTCGAGCCTAATACCGTGGAAACCTGGCGACTCCATTGATGGTGCGCGAGAAATATCTCCGGCGCACCGCCACCGCCTTGTACGGCTATAAAAGCAACCCCTCGCCGGGTCTAGAGGTGCGCACCACCCACCTTGAGCTCCCATAGAACCATTTGAGAGCAGAGCAGCCAGTTCTAGCAGGCAATTCGGAGTTTCCTTGTTCTTCCCCAACTCCAGCCGACCTCCCAAATTCACCGCCGGTAAGCCCCAGTCCCATTCCTCCTTCCTCCCTTGGCATCCCTAGAGGTTCATTGGACAGCTCCGCCCCCTAAAACTCGCGCTAGAGCCTTGAAGGAGGCCCGTGCCGGACAACCGCCGCCCAAGGCCGCCTCGGCGCGCCGCCGGCCGCCGTGAGGGCCGCACCGACCCAACTGAGCCTCGTAGTAACTTCCCCGTGACCAGGCGATCGTAGAATGGCAACCAAACCTGGGGGAAAACAAGTGTAGCCGTATTTCCACGATGCACCGCTGTCCCTGCCATCTCCAACGAGCTCTAGCAGCCACTCCGGCGTCCTCCTCGGTTAAAGGACATCTCTATTAGGTTCCTTATGACGTGTAGCACACCGGCATGAGGTCCGTTAGGTCGTGTCGGGAAGGAAACGTGGCTCCGGCGAGCCACCGGCTGCCTCCACCGGGTCGGCGACCGCCCTAACCACCCCCGCTTGTGTGGCGGCCAGCTGGCAGGCCAAGCAGGCAGGGCGCTGACGTGGCTGCCGACTCGGCGCCACACGGGCGCTAGCCTACCCACGCGCCCACCACAGCCTCTGTGGGCTCGGTCCATGTGGACCAGAGACCCAGCGGCCATGGACCGGGTCTAGGTCCACAGAACAGTGGCCTAAGGAGTCTGGGTACGCTGGAAAATCGTTAGACACACTCGCTAAGTGTACACAGAAACTTGAAAAAAGGCATTTTTGGGTGCGAAAAAATCTAGAAACATCTTTAAAAATAGGAATTAGTCATTAGAGGATAGTACATGCGGACAAAGGCTAAAAACCATTTTAGAGCATTGCTAATTGTCAGTAATTGCGCTAACCCAACTAATTAAGTGAACGACAAAGGAGATAGGGTGAGGCCCTCCATCCAAAGACACTACCCCCTCCAAAAGCCCAAGTAAAACATGTTTGTCGTTAGTAAACCCCTTAAAACCCCTACAAGCACATTACTGAGATGTTACCCAAGGTCTTGGAATCTTTTGGGTTTAACGCTAATCCGAACAATTTACGCACTATAGCAAACGAGGAAGCTGACGAGGAATTCGATGACCCGGATTACGAGGAATTCCTAGAAGCTTTTGAAGGCAAGCTCTAACCCCCTTGACCATGATTTCTCCTATGAATTATAAAAATTGCCCTGATAGCCTATTTTTAATATGCATGTTTTCCTGCCTATGTTGTAACGACATAGCCGGTCCTAAGCTCGGGTAAAGGAGGAGGGGTTGTGATAGGCTTGGCAAGCCAACAACTACAACTAGCCATTCTCGTGGAAATGAAACCCAATAGAAATTCGTTGGGGTGTAACCCTCTTAGCGATGTGCCATATCGGAACCCGGGTATGGTGTTAAGTGGGCAAGGGCCAGGTCGCCACCGCCTTAGTGGCGTGCCATATTGGAACCCGGATATGGTGTTAAATGAGCAAGGGACGGATCGCCACCACCTTAGTGGCGCGCTACATCATCGCCTGGATGTAGTGATAAGTGAGCAAGGGTCTTTGCATCTTACTCGACGGGTGCAAAGCGTAAGGAAGCTAGTCGAGGAACATAGATTTCGGGTGGGTAGGTGGAATGTAGCATCCTTGACGGGGAAGCTACATGAGTTAGTAGATGTTGCCATTAGGAGACGAGTAAATATCCTTTGTGTACAAGAGACTAGATGGGCGGGTCAAAAGGCGAGAGAAGTCGTGAATACCGGTTTCAAGCTTTGGTATTCTGGATCCGCTGGGACTAGGAACGGTGTAGGTGTTCTAATAGATAAGAGTCTTAAGGATGGAGTAGTGGATGTTCGAAGACGAGGGGATATGATCATCTTAATCAAGATTGTAATTGGGGACATTGTCTTGAACGTCATTAGTGCTTATGCCCCACAAGCTGGGCTCAACATGAGTGCTAAGAAGCAATTTTGGGAGGACGTGGAGGATATGGTTAGTAGTGTACCAATAACCGAGAAACTCCTCATAGTAGGAGATCTCAATGGTCATGTGGGTGCAACTAACCTAGAATTTGAGGGAGTACATGGAGGCTTTGGATTCGGCGGTAGAAATCAAGAGGGTAAAGACATCCTAGACTTTGCCGTAGCCTATGATCTGTTGGTAGATAACACCCTCTTTAGGAAGAGGCAATCTCACCTAGTGACCTTTAGTAGTGCCCAACACTCTAGCTAGATTGACTTGGTCCTCACTAGGAGAAGGGATAGACGGGAGTGTCTAGATTGTAAGGTGATCCCCGAGGAGTGTGTTGCGACACAACATAAGCTTGTGGTAGTTGACTTTCGCTTCCATACATGTTCTTTGCGGGACAAAGGTGTCAAAATCACAAAAACAAAGTGGTGAAAGTTGAAAGGAGAATCACAAGAATCCTTTAAAAATAGGGTGATCACAGAAGGACCCTGGGAAGAAAATGGAGATGCAGATAGTATGTGGGTGAAGATGGCAACTTGCATTAGGAAGGTAGCTAGTGAGGTGTTTGGTGTGACAAAAGGAAAGAAACTTGTAGATAAAGACACTTGGTGGTGGAATAAGGATGTACAAAAGGCGATTAAGGAGAAGGAGTGTTACAAGAGTTGGCATAATGATAGAAGCGCAAGCAACATGCTTACGTACAAAGAGGCCAAGAAAAATGCAAGGCGGGCTGTGAGTAAGGCAAGAGTACAGGCCTATGATGAGTTATATGAGAGACTAGAGACAAAATAAGGTGAAAAGGACATATACAAGATAGCAGAAATCCGCGAGAGAAAGAGGAGGGATTTCAATCAAGTTAAATGCATCAAAGATGAGACTGGCCGCATTCTAGTGAAGGATGAAGAGATTAAGAATAGATGGCGGGATTACATTAATGGGCTATTCAATGATGGGAATGGGAGCACTATGGTTGAGTTGGATGACTCCTTTGATGACTCCAACAGGTGGTTCGTGCGGAGGATACAAGAGTTTGAGGTTAAGGAGGCCTTAAAAAGGATGAAAGGAGGAAAGGCCCTCGGCCCTGATAATGTCCCTATTGAGGTGTGGAGATGCCTTGGGGATGTGGCAATAGTATGGCTCACAAAGCTATTCAACCACATTTTCATTCAAACAAGATGTCTAAAGAATGGAGGAAAAGTATATTAGTACCTATCTTCAAAAATAAAGGAGATATTCAAAGTTATACTAATTATAGGGGGATTAAGCTTATGAGTCATGCTATGAAGCTTTGGGAGAGTGATTGAACACCACCTGAGGAAAGTGACCAATGTCACTAAAAACCAGTTTGGTTTTATGCCTGGTAGGTCTACAATGGAGGCGATTTTCTTGCTTCGTCAGCTTATGGAGAGATATAGGGAGCAGAAGAAGGACATGCATATGGTGTTAATTGACTTGGAGAAGGCGTACGGCAAGATACTAAGGTCAGTCATGTGGTGGGCACTAGAGAAACATAAAGTGCCAACAAAGTACATTACCCTTATCAAGAATATGTACAATAATGTTAGGACAAGTGTGTGCGTAAGTGATAGTGAGACTGATGCATTTCCTATCACGGTAGGACTACATCAAGGATCAGCTTTGAGCCCATACATATTTTTCTTGGTGATGGATGAGGTGTCGAATGATATACAAGGGGAAATCCCTTGGTGTATGCTCTTTGCCGATGATGTAGTGCTGGTAGATGAAACTAGGGATGGTGTTGATAAGAAATTAGAGTTATAGAGACAAACCTTAGAGTCCAAGGGGTTTAGACTTAGTAGGACCAAGACCGAGTATATGAGGTGTGACATTAGTGGTGTTGGTCGTGAAGAGGGAAATGTTAGTCTACAAGGACAAATAGTACCTAGAAGGGACTCTTTCCGATACTTAGGATCAATGTTACAAAGCAATGGCGATATTGATGAGGATGTTTGCCACAGGATCAAGGTAGGGTGGATGAAATGGCGAAAAGCCTCTGGAATCTTATGTGATAGGAAAGTCCCACAAAAGCTAAAAGGGAAGTTCTCTAGGACGGTGATTAGACCCGCGATGCTTTATGGAGCAGAATGTTGGCCAACTAAACCACAACATGTACAACAAATGAGTGTCGCAGAGATGCGCATGCTATGGTCGGTGTGCAGGCACATGAGAAGAGACCGAATAATGAATGAGGCGATTCATGATAGGGTATGGGTGGCGCCGATCAAAGAGAAGTTAGTCCAACATCGACTAAGGTGGTTTGGACATATCCAATGGAGATCTCCAGAAGCACCGGTTAACAGTTGGATTTTAAGAGGTAGAGAAAATATTAGGAGGGGTAGAGGACGACCAAGGTTGACCCGGGAGGAGGCGGTAAAACGGGATTTGAGAGATTGGAATGTATCTAGAGACTTAGCTCATGATAGGACCGCATGGAAAGTAGCAATTCATGTGCCAGAATCTTAGTCTCGTTTTTTCTTTTTTTCTTGTTCTTATATCTCTTCCTCTCTTTTACTTCATTGATATATATATATATATATATAATTATTGGGTTTCTAGTAGTAGTAGTAGCAGCAGTAGCAGCAGCAGCAGTAGCAGCAGCAGCAGTAGCAGCAGCAGCAGTAGCAGTAGGAGCAGCAGTAGCAGCAGTAGCAGCAGCAGCAGCAGTAGCAGCAGTAGCAGCAGCAGCAGCAGCAGTAGCAGTAGCAGCAGCAGCAGTAGCAGTAGCAGCAGCAGTAGCAGCAGTAGCAGCAGTAGCAGCAGCAGCAGCAGCAGCAGCAGCAGCAGCAGCAGCAGCAGCAGCAGCAGCAGCAGCAGCAGCAGCAGCAGCAGCAGCAGCAGCAGCAGCAGCAGCAGCAGCAGCAGCAGCAGCAGCAGCAGCAGCAGCAGCAGCAGCAGCAGCAGCAGTAGCAGTAGCAGTAGTAGTAGCAGTAGCAGTAGTAGTAGTAGTAGGAGTAGTAGTAGTAGTAGTAGTAGTAGTAGTAGTAGTAGTAGTAGTAGTAGTAGTAGTAGTAGTAGTAGTAGTAGTAGTAGTAGTAGTAGTAGTAGTAGTAGTAGTAGTAGTAGTAGTAGTAGTAGTAGTAGTAGTAGTAGTAGTAGTAGTAGTAGTAGTAGTAGTAGTAGTAGTAGTAGTAGTAGTAGTAGTAGTAGTAGTAGTAGTAGTAGTAGTAGTAGTAGTAGTAGTAGTAGTAGTAGTAGTAGTAGTAGTAGTAGTAGTAGTAGTAGTAGTAGTAGTAGTAGTAGTAGTAGTAGTAGTAGTAGTAGTAGTAGTAGTAGTAGTAGTAGTAGTAGTAGTAGTAGTAGTAGTAGTAGTAGTAGTAGTAGTAGTAGTAGTAGTAGTAGTAGTAGTAGTAGTAGTAGTAGTAGTAGTAGTAGTAGTAGTAGTAGTAGTAGTAGTAGTAGTAGTAGTAGTAGTAGTAGTAGTAGTAGTAGTAGTAGTAGTAGTAGTAGTAGTAGTAGTAGTAGTAGTAGTAGTAGTAGTAGTAGTAGTAGTAGTAGTAGTAGTAGTAGTAGTAGTAGTAGTAGTAGTAGTAGTAGTAGTAGTAGTAGTAGTAGTAGTAGTAGTAGTAGTAGTAGTAGTAGTAGTAGTAGTAGTAGTAGTAGTAGTAGTAGTAGTAGTAGTAGTAGTAGTAGTAGTAGTAGTAGTAGTAGTAGTAGTAGTAGTAGTAGTAGTAGTAGTAGTAGTAGTAGTAGTAGTAGTAGTAGTAGTAGTAGTAGTAGTAGTAGTAGTAGTAGTAGTAGTAGTAGTAGTAGTAGTAGTAGTAGTAGTAGTAGTAGTAGTAGTAGTAGTAGTAGTAGTAGTAGTAGTAGTAGTAGTAGTAGTAGTAGTAGTAGTAGTAGTAGTAGTAGTAGTAGTAGTAGTAGTAGTAGTAGTAGTAGTAGTAGTAGTAGTAGTAGTAGTAGTAGTAGTAGTAGTAGTAGTAGTAGTAGTAGTAGTAGTAGTAGTAGTAGTAGTAGTAGTAGTAGTAGTAGTAGTAGTAGTAGTAGTAGTAGTAGTAGTAGTAGTAGTAGTAGTAGTAGTAGTAGTAGTAGTAGTAGTAGTAGTAGTAGTAGTAGTAGTAGTAGTAGTAGTAGTAGTAGTAGTAGTAGTAGTAGTAGTAGTAGTAGTAGTAGTAGTAGTAGTAGTAGTAGTAGTAGTAGTAGTAGTAGTAGTAGTAGTAGTAGTAGTAGTAGTAGTAGTAGTAGTAGTAGTAGTAGTAGTAGTAGTAGTAGTAGTAGTAGTAGTAGTAGTAGTAGTAGTAGTAGTAGTAGTAGTAGTAGTAGTAGTAGTAGTAGTAGTAGTAGTAGTAGTAGTAGTAGTAGTAGTAGTAGTAGTAGTAGTAGTAGTAGTAGTAGTAGTAGTAGTAGTAGTAGTAGTAGTAGTAGTAGTAGTAGTAGTAGTAGTAGTAGTAGTAGTAGTAGTAGTAGTAGTAGTAGTAGTAGTAGTAGTAGTAGTAGTAGTAGTAGTAGTAGTAGTAGTAGTAGTAGTAGTAGTAGTAGTAGTAGTAGTAGTAGTAGTAGTAGTAGTAGTAGTAGTAGTAGTAGTAGTAGTAGTAGTAGTAGTAGTAGTAGTAGTAGTAGTAGTAGTAGTAGTAGTAGTAGTAGTAGTAGTCAGCAGTAGTAGCAGCAGCAGCAGCAGCAGCAGCAGCAGTAGCAGCAGCAGTAGCAGTAGTAGCAGTAGCAGTAGTAGCAGTAGCAGTAGTAGCAGTAGCAGTAGTAGCAGTAGCAGTAGTAGTAGTAGTAGTAGTAGTAGTAGTAGTAGCTAAGACCCTCTTGACTAGTTGTTGCTTAGTCACGTGCTTGACATGTGATGTGCCACGAACCGCTCCTTGACCTTGTCAACTTACTTCCTTGATGCCCTAAGGCCCTGTTGTCACACTATAATGTGGTGACCCGTGTGATTCCTTGAAAGTAGAATGCTTAGGAACCCGCGTGATGTTCGCATCGTGACTCACTACAATTAACCATCAGATTTGCGAAAAGTGTTGGAAGGTGTCTTGGTGGTGTGAGTTAGGAAGTGGGATGGGAATTTGTGTTATACAATGTCTGTGGGGTGAAGTAGGGGAAAAAGGAGTGGTCGAGGCGAGTTATGGTGAATGAGTAGTGTGTGCTTCGGTGTATTTCCACCTGTCGTGAACATTGATGGAGCCGCCTCACCAACCTATGGACCAGTTCATATGACCCCGTCATAGTGATTTCGTGCAACCACAGAACCTGTATGGGCAGGACTCCCTCTACCTTCTTGGTGACTACCACATGAGCCATCTGGCGGCAAGTAGGGCAGGGGGACCAGGAAAAGACACGGGGGAGTCATTACCCGTGGTCCGGCTGGGACCGTAATTGCCCAAATAGCCCCTAGGTGCGTCCCGAGGTGTGATTGTGGGGTTACTCGAGGAAGATGAGGCGAACGTTACGCTACTCCCTTGCTAGGAGTGCTTGACCTGTGGGTTAAAGTGTACAACCTCTACAGAGTGGAAAATCCGGATAACCGTTGTCACGGTCTTGGCACACTATGTTCTGAGCTCTTGTTGATTAGCCTTAGTGTGATTTCTTGATGTGATGGATGGTAGTGTTTGCCATGTTTTGGAATTTAGAGGTGTGTGCCGGGAACTAGTAAAGCCGTGGGCTTGAACGTCCGATTAAAACTTAGGAAACTGGCGGGATGGAGCTCAAACTCCCCCAGGTCCCACCAACTAAAATCATGATACAATTACCTCTTTTGCTTTGCAAAAACCTTCTTTCAAGAAGACCCTAAATGAATGTTTTTCAACAACCCTAAGCCATATGGCCCTACCTTGCTACAACCCCCTTGCATGAAACACATCCCCTTGAGTAGTGTTAGAGCTTTCTGAGTATCTTCCTTACTCACTCTTGCTTTCTTCACGACCCTTAGAAGCAGAGTAGGAAAGGGAAGAAGAGGATGAAGCGCAATGCAATGACGAGTAGGCTTAGTCCTGCGCCCAAGGCTGCCTGAGAGGAATGGAAGCCACTTAATCCGCTACTCTTCGATTGTTTTCTGTTCTTTCGAGGCTCTACGAGGCCCATGGTTTGTAACCTAAGACATGCTTGTAACACCGTAAAGGTCATGTTGAGACTAAGTTAATGTATGGTATTCGATCCATTCTGTTGTGTGTACCAACTACTGATCTAGGGATTGATACGGGATGTACAAGTGGAATTCAAGAAAGGTGGGTCCTGACATAGGTCGCCTCCTGTGTTGCCTGCAGCCGAGCAAGGCGAGGGCCAGCCTTACTACCTTACTACTAGGGGTAGGAGTATTTGTCAAGTGGGTACTCATGACGTATATACACTCACCGGTCAAATTAGTTTGATGTTTTGGACAAAGGGAGTTACTTGTTTTGGGCCACTCGAACGCAGGCTTTGTCAATGAAATAGCCTCTGTCTACAACACTAGTAGTTTAGACATTTTTTTTCTGTTGTGTTTGGTTCCTGACAAACACCTATAGAACTGAGAGCATCAACCAATGCAAATGATTATGCATGTTTGGTTGCCTTGATTTGTGTCATTCTGTGGACACCTCTTCATCAAACATAACAAGTTAAAATATATCACTCATAGGAGAAAATGTAGTCAGGTTGAAAAGGACTGTCATATTTGACAACAATAAAATAAGTCGGACCATATAATAAACCTACAACCTAGCATAAAAGAAAGACGTTAGATAACAGGAGCACCCTACAACCTTGTGATATGTGGCTTAGTAAGGAAAAAAAGCAGATAATTATGCAGTGTATGGCCTTGTACATACTAAAATAAGTGAGACAATGTATCATCTGATGTCATATAATCTAATTGTGTTGTGTCCTATCGATAAACCCGACATCATACTATAAACTAAGTCTGTCAGATCTTGAACTAACTCTTTTGCTTATTTAACATCTTAATATGATGTCATGTTATTTTGTAGTCTGTCAGAATTTTAACCGATAGCTATTTCATTTAAATCACAGTCACCTTCAAGCAGTCAGTTGGCTTTTCTCACCTTGTTCCTAGTTGAGAGACAACTCCCTTGATGCCCTCTGTTATAGTGTGTGATAATTTATCTTGTTCCCATGGATAGAATAATTCATTTAGGCTGGGTGACTTGAGTAGGTTACATCATCTACTCCACTTGATTTTGATGATTAATCATATGAGGCTTTACATTAACTTCATGACATTATGCCTTGAACCCTGCAAAACAATTGCGGAAACACAGCTCATAGAACTTTATTAGTAGTAAGTGAAATCATACATGAGACTTACGTTTTTACCCATTTATTTGCTAGATTTGGGATATAGTTATTAGCATTTAGACATTCAACAAGGAGGTCGGACGTTGTGTGACCACATTAGACGCATCATACCTATCTGTGTAATTTTCTTGATCATCCTGATGGGGCAAGTATGCTTGTGAGGCAAGAACCCACAATGGTGGAATGTTTTGAAGCAAAAATTAAAATCTTCTGTGGCCTCTGATCCTTCCCAGTTTACAACGCTAGCTGATGGAGTGCAAATTACAATCTCTGTATCATACTCCATCTTCAACCACAGGGGTAAAGACAGATGACAATGGTGCGCATTTTGACAAATTAGTTAGGGAAATTCACTCCTTTAACCTTATTTTCATACTCAGGTTGTTAATTATGTTGAATAATAAGATAGTTGAATTTGTTTGTTTTTCCTTTCCTATTTTTTATGTAACAGATAGGGATTGCTGAGTCGTGTTAAACCCGGTCTTTAGGTGCTCTGGATCAGGCTGAGGTTGGCCCAGCGTCTGTTACTGGAGAGCCGGGTAAACAGGCGCTTGATACAAACATTGTGGGAAGTTAAATGACTAAGCACTATTTACATTTGTATTCAGTATATAAATCTCTGTAAACAGCCATCGTGCAAGTGTGCCAGATCTGAATAAAAACACGAGCTTCCACTCTGTTCTCCCGCTCTATTTTCTCTCTGCTTCCTTGAAACTTCTGAATACAGTGTGTGTGTTGATCACTGCGAGAGTGTTCGGCATTCCAAGAGCTGAAGCTTATCGCATTGATTGCCGCCGTACCAACAAGTGGCACCAGAGCCAGGGAAGACATTGAAGGCAGTAGAAAATGACTCGCAGTCGAGCTTTGTCAAGATTACCATCAAGATCTCCCACTAGTGGCAAAGGGGATGACATAGACGATATATCCAGCTCTGTCATGGTGGAACGGGTGGTGAAGGAGGCGAGCAATTCTCTTGTCTACCTGATGCTGACACGCGCGAATTATATCTAGTGGTCTCTCATGATGCAAGTCAACCTTGCAACGCAGGACCTGTGGCATGCCATTGAGTCTCACAAGGTTGAATGCCGAGAAGATCGTCTGGCTCTTGCTGCAATTCTAAGGAGCGTTTCTAGCAAAATCACATGGCCCTGGCAGCAAAGAAGAACGCAAAATTAGCGTGGGAGGCGGTGAGGAGTATGTGCATTGGTGATGAACACGTTTGTGAGGTGAACGTCTAAGAGCACTTGACGGAATTCAAGAACATCGAGTTCAAGGAGGGTGAGGCCGTACACGAGTTCGCCATGCGAATTTCCAGCCTGGCCGACAGCCTTTGCACCCTTGGAGAACCCATTGATGAATTACACATCATCAAGAAGTTTCTTCGCGTCGTACCAGCCCGGTATATGCATATTGCTCTCTCTATCAAAACCTTGCTTGATCTCAATAAGTTGTTGGTCGAGGATTTGGCAGGGCACTTGCGAGCAGCTGAAGATCGACTTGGTGGTGGTGAAGTAGTGAATTAATCAGGACACCTGCTGTTAGTCGAAGATGAGTGGTTGGCCAAGTACAGACATAGACTTGTGCCCGAGTCGGTAGCCCACTTGAACATCTTTTATCTGGGTACTGGTATGAATATAATTTATATATTATATGTCTCGAGTTCAGTAAACTTTTGAAGAGGGGACGAGAGGTTGCATCAACCCCCTACCAACCAAACACCACCACTTCGGTGACTCATCTCTCAGCGACCCGCCTCGCCGTAGACCCACTCCGGAGATCGATCTTGGGTGATTCGCCAGGACTAATGACACGACCCCATTTGGTCCTGTTGAGCCAGGATCACGCTGAGGGGTGCTGCGTTGCACAGCACCGTATAACACACGTCAAAGGTACAAAGCGGAAGCGGAAGTTTATTACATAAACAGTTTTATGAACATGTTTACATCAAAATACGTTTAGTCCACACTCGCGGGTGTAGACTACGCATCAAGTCACGTTCAGCCCTCGAACGTGTCCTTGCTAGCACACACACGCACACTAACTCTGCGGCGTGCATGACTCCCACTTGACGGGGTTCCCCTCCTGGGGTTCCGTCTCCTCTTCGGGAGTCCCTTCCTCATAGAACCCTGCAAAAGCTTCAAACACAAGCAGTGAGCACAAAGGCTCAGCAAGTCTGACCCGTCTCACCTAAACATGGAACTTCTACATGAGGGTGATGGGTTACATGAGGTAAAAATCATTTGCAAGGACTCGCCTAATTAGTAGAACTTTACTTTCAAGTTTTAGCAGCAGGTTGTGGAGAACCTTACGCTAAGGCACATGAGAGAGCCGCAATCAAACAAGAAACGCATTTCTCTCATGTACTTTGCCCAAAGTTGAAAAGAACTTTAGTTAGCTCTAGACTACAGCATATCATTAACAATCAATGTCCATCTTTCAATCAGCAGCATTTTAACATGTGTCTAGCCTGTTCTTTCTACGTCACGGTACAGTGAACAAGTGGTACTCACTGACCGCGAGGGACGGCGATTATAATCGATTTACACCTGCAGGGTTAACCGAACAACCCGTCACGTACGCCCGTACTCAATGTTGCCTACAACAACCATCACGGACGCCGTACGCGACTACCTTTCACTCGTCAGCCAAATATTGAACCGGTCCCATCGTCCCGAGCAAGAGGTCCCTGCACGCGCATCTCTGTGCCGCCAGCCGATTTACACCTCGAGCTCTCAACCTACCCTCTGAACGACGGGCAATGCCTCAATACCCAGCTACCCGAGTTACATCAGTTTCCCGGTTCCCATATAGCCGGTAGGTCTTCGGTACTGTTCTAGCTTGTTCAACAGGCCCGCACACGGCTCGGTCCTCAATCGACACAAGCGGAGCTACAGCACACAGGCCCCAAAGTCCTGCTGCCCTTACTCTCCGCTCGGTCTCATTTTCTTGCCATGTGTATCATGTGCTATCTCTACCCGAGCAATGTGCCTCTAGCTTATTCTCGCGAGTAGTTCCAACTACTCGACTTGTACTAAATCCTACTCTATCCTAGCAATGCAGTAGCTAACAGGGTTTGCAATCCTAAACCCAACCCATGGTTCTCTTGGCTATGCAGTGGGGCTTCCAATCAAGACTCTAATGCACAGAATAAAGGAAACAAGTATGTGCTCAAAACAATAAAAATTTGTAAAAAGGTTAATGCAAACTGGAGCTTGCCTTGCTGCTCTTGGTCGTAGGCTAGCTGTTCCTCCGGAGCGATAGCAGCGAGCCGATCAAAGCGATCTAGAGTGGGTTCCTCCTCGACCTTAGCGACTACATGATATAAGAAACATATGTATCAATTTAAATGCATTTGTATTAACTTTGATGTTGTGAAGTCTATAACCCTTGCTAGACAGACCTAATGACTGTGAAACTTTTACTATGGCTTGGTTACGACCTAAACAGAGACTTGGTCAAGTTTTAGTTGCAGCAAAGCTCATTTGAGCCCTCCACAATTAATTATGTCCTTGACCTTAATGGGAACTCTTAGGATGTTCTAGGAATTTTCATGAAACAAACTATGACTTTCTGAAAACTAGATTTTCAGAGGGTTCTAATGGATTTGGTCTCACTTAATTTGGAAGTCCCTAACTAAAGATATGAGCTAAACAATTTCAGAGGAAATTCTGAAAATGTTTCTGAACATTTTCTATTTTCTCTGGAACAGTTTCACTAATCACACCATTAGGTGGATCAGATGAGCTCAAATGGATCTGAAATTTTTATGGTAGTTCAGGGATATTTTGGTGAACATCCCAGCAAAATTTCAGGATTTTCCTCCACAGGATTCTCCAGTTAAAATTCCTAACAGTTTAAATTTTGAGGAATTAATTCTGGAAAATTAAGGGTTTTCATGAAGTGAAACTTGATTTTCTGGAAAGTACTCAGAGAGATGAATCCAGCAAAATTTGGTTCACTCAATTTGGAGCTTTCTAGCCAAAGTTATGAGGATTTGAAGTTTGAAGGAAATCTGAAAATCGGGGAAAAGTTTAAACTCGTGCGTGGGCCCAGGGGACACGCGTCGCACGTCTAGGCGATGGCACATCGCGGCCCACAAGGATTTTGCGCGCCAGCACACCCGATCCCGGCCGCAGCCGGATCCCGATTCAAAATACCTCCCGCTGACAGCTGGGGTCCACCCCCTTCTTCAACCTCGCGACACCCGCGCCCCGCCGCCGAGGGATCTCGCCGGAGAGCTCGCCGCCAGCTGCTGTACAGCTCCAAACTTCTCGATTCTGGCCGCCCCTGCCTACTTTTACTCGGGGAACAGGATCCGAGGGTCAGCTGCTCATGACAACGGCCGGAGCATGGTCGGCGACGAGCCGCCACCTCAGAACGACTTCGGCCATGTTGGCTGACTACCCTAGCACCTCAGCTACTTGGGAAACCGGTCGGGGAGCATCAGTGGACCTTAGAGAAGGTCGACATGAGCTCGCGGCAGCTCGGGGAAGGCCCGAAATAGGTCCCCACCGTGCGCCCGATGCCGCCCGTTCATTCCGCCATTGGTAGACCTCAAATTACGCCGGGTACAGGGGTTCTCCGGCCCAGAGTTGTGAAGGCAACTTGTGCGTTACCGTGTCTAGCTCGTGTGAGAGCGGCCTGAGACCCTCTAATCCTTTCTAGAGCACGAATTAAACAGAATCGTACCCGAAGGTCGTTCTGCACACAGAAAGGGGAAAAGTGGAAATTCGCCGCCGGTGAGCAACCACTCGAGCTGTGGCTCGGGGATGAGCAGCACCGGTCACCTGCGCGTCCAAGGGTGCCTTGGCTCGGGCGTGACAACGCCCTGGTTGGGCTGTCCACGAGAGCCCGAGGTGCAGCGGTTCCAAGTTCCGAGTTTGATCTTTCGGCACAGCCGATATCAATCGGTTTCAACCAAATTCTAGCAACGGGGAGGACGGAGGAAGGTCTCTAGTACCTTGCTGGGGCTCTGGAGTGGAAGGAGGGAGCTGCGATCGGCGTTCTCCGATCAAGTCCGAGCTGCGGAAGTTTTCGGCCGGCGCTGAGTTCTTGCGCGGAAGAACGGTGGTGCCTCGGCCGAGGAGGGGGCAGGCGCCTTAAGAAGGCTCTGCACCGCCTTGCGTCCGCGCGTGGGCAAGCAGCTGCTGGTGCGGCGGCTGCCCTCGGTGGCGATCACCGCTGCGGCTCGGCGACCCGAGTGAAAAAGTCTCAGTCGGTTTGATCTGAGCAGTGGCTGACATGTGGGTCCCACCTCCAGTTTTAACCTCTGAAATTTACTCCTAATCACTGTTGTAAACAGTGAACCCCATACTACCCTTGGCAATTCAAATTATTCACCCATGAGCCATTTGAATTGATCAAAGTCCAAATGGGGTTTGGTTTGAATGGATTTCAGCACAAGTTCAGTTTGAAATTCAAATAAAGTTTGAATTTATCCAACTTAGCTCATGTCAAGATCAACTCCAAATGGAGTGAAAATTGGTGTGTGAGCTCACAAAAATGTGCTGAGTAAGAATATGCCTTCCACTTTTAAATTCATGGGATAAAAACAGTTTGAATTTGAATTAGGTTTCAAACTGCCCTCTTCCTAACTATACCCAAACTGACCTCAAAAAGGTTTTGAATTTGGGTGAAACTTGGCATGGACATCCTTAGTAAAGTGTAGGAGTTTTCTTATGTCCAGCCCATCTATATCACATGTGGGAAATACCACTTTTGCAATGTGTAAGTTTGTTCTCTAATGAGCATGTTGATAATTGTTACTTGCTCTTCATTTGTGTTCATCATTCTTCCTCAAATGAGGTGTGTGGTGTGGTGATGAACACTGCAAATGTGTGTCAAAAACTGAGGCCCTTACAACTAATTTGGTCGGAGTTGGGGCGCATGGAAGCTCGGATCTCATGCCGTTGAGTGAGGCCCCGGGTCGGCATCGGAGACATTGACATTTTGCTGCGGGGGGTCAAGATTGGGTGGTGACCGTCAGCGATCTGAAGACTGCAGCAGAATAGGATTTGTTCTAGGATAAGGTATGCATTTCCCTAACAATGCCTCCTCGGTGCAATAGAGATGAAGAACCGTTTAAGAATCCACCGGCTTATCTTAGCACCATTACCGCCTAGCCTGGTTGGTGAGCATCTTGAATCGACAAAGATTCTAGGGTTTGAGGAATTGGCTCGGGTGATGGAATTAGCCATTGCATCAGGGGGAAGACCTAAACACATTCATGGACGGGAGAGTCAACAAAAATCAAATTGTGGCGCATTGGGGGCACCAATTAGTGATGCAGGGGGATCAGAACAAAAGAAACAAGTTGATAGTCATGAAGAATCTGATAAAAGGTTATGACTACATTCAGATCTCGATGTTCGCCGGCATCGGAGAATTTGTCATACAGTGGGGGTATGTCTAACAAATTAAGTGGATCTGATGTGGTTTTTCAGGGAATTTTGAATTCCAAATCTGATCAGAGTTTGTAAGAAATACGAAAGGCCAATAAGGGATTAGCAGATCATATATTGGATAAACTGAAAATTAGGCCAAGAAGGTTATGGCTCAATCCAGCAATGCCGTACCGGCCCATTCAGGGACTGGTGGCTCTATTTCAGTGGACGGTTCAGTTTCCTTCGGTAAACCTAGGGCGCCGCACACATCATCAGGTTTCACCCAGGCAGGCTCATACAGTGACGTTGTTCAGGCTGCAATGGAGGGTGGCGGCACAGGAAGAGGTACATCAAGAAATGGAGCTGCTAATCAAGGTACGGGTCGATGTAGTGGCTTGGGTGGTACGGTTGGCAGGGGGAGTTTATACCCTCAATAACATCTGGGGTACGGTGATGGACATTACAGGGGTAGAGGAGATGGAAGAATGTACAATTATCGATGTTTTGGAGGAACGTAAATGTCTGGAAGGAGAGGAGGGAATTTCAGAGGTGGTTTCACTAATTGGTTTGGCACGGGAGGGATGTTAGGACATGACAGTAGACCAACCAACAATCAGTGGACCGCTGGATCAGAAGGGAAGAACGGAGGCGCAACAAGTAACCTGTCATTGAATCTGCCGGAACAAGCAGCTGCACTCTTGCAACAGGCAATAGTGTCTGTGGCCGAGGCTTCAAAGTCGGCAAGCCAAGACAGGGTGAAACAGGAGGTTAAGAACATTGAGATCAATACTTCTTCAAAGACAGAGCCTATCAAGTCTATTAGAGGGATAATTCTGGACTGTATTAGATGAATCAAACAAGAGGGTACATGGTCCATTATATAAAGGGATTAGATGAGGGGAAAAGACTAAACTACCCCTAACCCTAATCCCTCACTAATGACTAAATTACCCCTGTATTACCCACGTAATTACAGAGTCTAACACCCCCCGTAGTTACAACATATAGCCACTGCAGATGTTGAGACTGGACCGAAACTCCGAAAACAGCGATGACGGGAAGCCCTTCGTGAAGATGTCAGCAAACTGTGTCATCGTCGGGACATGGTGTACCCGAACCTCGCCGCGTGCAACCCACACATGAACGAAGTGGAGGTCAATCTCCACATGCTTCGTGCGCTGATGCTAGACAGGGTTGGTGGGGAGGTACACGGCGCTGACATTGTCGCAATAGATCAAAGTGGTCCTCGCGATGGGAGTGTGGAGTTCTTGAAGCAGCTGCTGAAGCCAGGAAGCCTTAGCCACGCTGTTAGCCACGGCTTGATACTCCGCCTCAGTACTCGAACGTGACACCACGTGCTGTCGCTTCGAGGACCAGGAGACGAGATTACCTCCCAAGAAGACGGCGTACCCAGAGGTAGACCAACTAGTGTCTGGGCAGCCTGCCCAGTCAGCATCGGTGTACACGACCAGCTCGGAGGCTGCATCACGTCAAAGGAGGAGACCGTAGTCGAGGGTGCCACGTAGGTACCGAAGAATCCTCTTTACAGCGGTGAGGTGCGGCTCCCTCGGGTCATGCATGTGGAGGCACACCTGCTGAACCACATGGGAGATATCCAGCCTGGTGAAGGTGAGGTACTAAACAGTACCTGCAAGACTTCTGTAAGCAGTGGGGTAAGTGACTAGCAGAGATCTTCACCTGGGTATCCACTGGAGTGGAGCACGGCTTGCACTCAGCCATGCCTGCTCGCTGGAGGATGTCCAGGCAGTACTGTCGCTGGTGAAGGAACAGGCCACCTGGTCGTTCCTCGACCGCAATAACCAGGAAGTGGAGGCAGCCCAAGTCCTTCATAGTGAACTCCTGTTGTAAAGCAGAGATAGTACGCCAAAGAAGAGCCAGACTGGACGCTGTCAGTACAATGTCATCGACATACAATAAAAGATAAGCAGTGTCACTGCCACGTCGGTAGACAAACAACAAAGTGTCCGACTTGGCTTCGACGAAGCCCTGTGATACCAAGGAGGAGGCGAACCGGCTATACAAGGCTCTCGTTGCCTGCTTCAGACCGTACAGGGATTTGTTCAGCTTACAGACCATGTCTAGATGAGCTGAGTGAACAAATCCTGTCAACAACTGTAGTACACCGTCTCGGTCAATGTACCGTGAAGGAAGGCATTCTTGACGTCCAACTGGTGGATGAGCCAAGAACGCGAGAGAGCCAGCGACAGAACGGTATGAACCGTCGCTGGCTTGACTACCGAGCTGAAGGTCTCGTCGTAGTCGACTCCAGGGCGCTGAGTGAAGCCCCGAAATACCCACCAAGCCTTGTACCTCTCCAAGGTACCGTCAACCTTCTTTTATGAGTGAATACCCACTTGACCATGACAACATTGCCACAACTGAGGCGGGGAACCAGGTCCCAGATCCGGTTGGCAAGCAGGGCCTCATACTCTCCCTCCATAGCGTGACGCCAGTGAGGGTTGGCGAGGGCGCTACGGACGAAGTCGGTATGGGTGATATCGAAGTAGAGTTGGTCGGTGGAGACTTCGTCGACGAGAAGACAGCTCCGGAAAAGCGCTCAACCGGCCGCAGACTCCCGGACGCATGTCGAGTCACCATCGGGTGGACGTGACCAGAATCCCTGTGGAGCAGAGGAGGGTTGTACACTGGGCGCCGGGGTACACCAACGCGCTCCCATTGTGGATAGACGAGAGTGGTTCTCGAGGCCGCGCGTGTCGCGGTGACTGGCATGGGGCGCTCCGGTGCCGTGCGTGGCACAGCTGGAGCTGGGGCCCCATCCTGCGCTCGTAGTTGGTAGACAAGTGCGGGGTCGGCGAAGCGTGTAACACACTCAAATTTCACTACCATGCATTGCATACATTTTTCATGTAGAGAAGCATTTGAAAAGAAGTATAAATGGAGAAAGAACCATAAAAATGGAGAAAGAACCATATAAATGGAGAAGTGAATATAGAAATGGAGAAGGGAATATAGAAATGGAGAACGGAACATAGAAATGGAGATAAATGTAAATAAGATAGCTGAACTGAGCCATCCCAAATTTCTCCACCAAATTTCCCCAAATTCCCCCAAAATTCCCCTATGGGCAATTCCCCCACATTTGGGGGGGGGGGATTTCCCCCAAATTGACCGCAACCTTGAGGGGGGGAACCCTATCCCCCACCCCTAGGATCATTTGGTTGAGTCCCATCTTGCTAGGTACAACAGCGCCGGATTTAGTATTGCTGGACATGAGCAGGAGTTTTGATATATATTGTGACGCATCAAGACAAGAGCTTGGAAATGTGCTCATGCAAGGAGGCCAAGTGGTAGGCTATGCATCAATACAACTAAAGAAACATGAGCTTAATTACCCCACACACGACCTGGAACTTGCAGCCGTGGTACATGCCTTGAAGATTTGGAGGCATTATATCCTTGGTCACCGATGTGAGATCTATACAGATCACAAAAGCCTCAAGTATATATTCACGCAAGCGGATCTGAATTTGAGGCAATGTCGATGGTTGGAACTCATCAAGGATTATGATGTTGGAATCAGCTATCACCCCGGAAAGGACAATGTAGTAGCTGATGCTTTGAGTCGAAAGGGAGCATGTCACCAACTCACCATACGGGAGCTGCCACCCGAGCTACGTAAGGAGTTTGAACGGTTGCATCTCGGATTCTTGAACGAGATGGAGGTGATAGAACTGAATTCAGCACTGGAACAAGAAATACGAGATGGCCAAGCAGCGGATGAGGAAATGAAGGAAAGGATCTGGCAAGGCATAGAAAAGGATTTAAGGAAGATGAGACAGGCACGCTTTGGTTAGGGAAAAGGATTTGTGTGCCTAATGTGAAGCACATCCGCGACACGATATTAAACGAGGTACATGACTCACCTTATTCCATACACCCGGGCTGTACAAAGATATATAAGGACCAGAAATCTTGCTATTGGTGGGATGGTATGAAAAGGAAGATCGTTGTATATGTCTCCTTATGCGACACGTGCCAACGAGTGAAGGCGGAACATCAAAGACCCGCTGGATTGTTACAGCCATTAAGAGTACCCGAGTGGACGTGGGAAGACATCAGCATGGATTTCATAGTCGGATTGCCGCGTACTCAGTCCGGCTACGACTCCATTTGGGTTATCGTGGACCGATTGACGAAAACAGCCCATTTCATTCCTGTTAGAACCAAGTACACCATCGCACAACTAGCTGAGCTGTATATGGAGCAAATCATGTGTTGTCATGGATGCGAGGGCCCCACGGCCTCGTCGAGCCAGGATCACGCTAAGGGGTGCTGCATTGCACAGCACCGGATAACACACATCAAAGATACAAAGCAGAAGCAAAGTTTTATTACATAAACAGGTTTATGAACACTTTTACAACAAAATATGTTCAGTCTACACTCACGGGCGTATACTACGCATCGAGTTCACGTTCAGCCTATGAACGTGTCCCCGCTAGCACGCACACACACTAACACGGCGGCGTGCACGACTCCCACTCGACGGGGTTCCCCTCCTGGGGTTCCGACTCCTCCTCAGGAGTTCCTTCCTCATAAACCCCTGCAAAAGCTTCAAACACAAGCAGTGAGCACGATTGCTCAGCAAGACTGACCCTTCTCTCCTATACATGAAACTTCTACATGAATGGTTGTAGGGTGCATGAGGTAAAATAAGTTGCAAAGGACTCGCCTAATTAAAGGAACCTTACTTTCAAGTTTAAGCAGCAGGTTTTGGAGAACCTTACGCTAAGGCACATGAGAGAGCCGCAACGAAACAAGAAATGCATTTCTCTCATGTACTTTTCCCAAAGTTGAAAAGAACTTTAGTTAGCTCTAAACTACAACAAAACATAACAAGCAAAGTATAACTTTCACATCAGCAACTTTTAACATGTATCTAGCCTGTTCTTTCTACGTCACGGTACAGTGAACAAGTGGTACTCACTGACCGTGAGGGACGGCGATTATAATCAATTTACACCTGCAGGGTTACCCGAATAACCCGTCACATACACCCGTACTCGATGTTGCCTACAGCAACCATCACGGACGTCGTACGAAACCACCTTTCACCCGTTAGCCAAATGTTGAACCGGTCCAATCGTCCCGAGCAAGAGGTCTCTGCGCGCGCATCCACAGTGCTGCCAGCCGATTTACACCTCGAGCTCTCAACCTACCCTCTGAACGACCAGCTATGCCTCAATACCCACCTACCCGAGTTGCATCGGTTTCCCGGTTCCCATATAGCCGGTAGGTCTTCGGTACTGTTCTAGCTTGTTCAACAGGCCCGCACACGGCTCAGTCCTCAATCGACACAAGCGGAGCTATAGCACCAAGACCCCAAAGTCCTGCTGCCCTTACTCTCCGCTCAGTCTCATTTTTCTTGCCATGTGTTTCATTTGCTATCTTTACCCGAGTCGAGTGCCTCTAGCCTATCCTCGCGAGTAGTTCCATCTACTCGACTTGTACCGAATCCTACACTATCTTAGCATTGCAATAGCTAAACGGGGTTTTCAATCCTAATCCCAACCCAGGGTTTTCTTGATGAGTGGTTTAGGCCCGATCTTCCGATAGGTAGGTCGATTGAGGTGGAGAACTCGACGTTAATGATCCGCGGCACTCGAGCAGTTCGAACACCCCTGCAATAACTACACCACTGCTCCATTGGTTATCAACCGTGCAGCGGACACTTGACCTCGCCAAGAAGGATAATCCCTGCAGGTGCAACCGAGAACACGAGCAAGAACGTAGAAGACGTGATCTGAAAGTCACGAAGTTGGGGTTTCACAAAAACCGTAGAACGGCGGCTGTTTATCTAAGCAAAAACCACCAAATATGGCCGGGGGCTGCAGTATTTAAAGGCTAGGGTTCGTCCATAAGACCATTAGACGTGTCCCTAATGGACTCATACGGGATACAAGGACCAAAAGCAGAATACGTTGGTGCAACACCGGACAGAACTCTGAATTCGACTTGTTTCGACAACTCCCAACGACTCCTTGCGAATTTTAATGTGGGACCAGAACCATATCTTCTCATATTTTCATGCATATGTAGAACGTCGAAAACGGAGTCTGTATGCATCCTGGGCGTCCGTTTTAAGATGGACTGCTCCTGGACTCCGAGTTGAACTCGAGTCCGAGTTGGTGACTGTTTCCATCAACTTGTGGACGTCCCATCTGGTTCTCCACGTCCCCAAATCCTCCTCCCTTTACTTGTTGATCATGTCCATGGTTCCTAATAACAATTAAATCATTCAATAGCAATCCTTTCTCAAAATCACATGGGTAGGAAGTTAGGACGAGTTCACCTGCTGATTTAGTAACTGTGCTCGTGCTCTTGTGATTGGTCCTTGTATATCAATGTGAGTATCCACTGTTGTGATGTCCTAATCATCCTCCCCCTCTTGAATCGGAGTCGTCCTCGACTCAAGATCATCTTCTTCCCCCAAGTACGGTCGTAAATCTGAGATGATAAATGTGGGACTAACCCCAAAATCAGGAGGCAACTCAAGCTTATATGCATTGTCATTAATCTTTTCAACAATCTTAAAAGGACCAGCAGCTCGTAGCATAAGTTTATATTTTCTCAAGTGAGCGAATCGTTCTTTTCTCAAATGTAGCCATACTAAATCCCCTGGTTCAAGTTTTACTTCTTTTCTACCTTTACTACCAGAAATTCTATACTTCTCATTCATCCTTTCAATATGTTTCTTTGTAGTTTCATGCATCTTAAGAATGAATTCAGATCGTTGTGTAGCATCCAAATTTCTAGTTTCAGAAGGAGGCAAAGGTAATAAATAAATTGGAGCACAGGGATTGAAACCATACACTACATGGAATGGGCTTACCTTTGTAGTAGAGTGAACTAACCTGTTGTAAGCAAATTCTATATGTGGTAAACAATCCTCCCAACCCTTCAAATTTGTTTCTAAAACAGCCCGCAACAAAGTGGATAGAGTATGATTTACTACCTCTGTCCATTGGTTTGTTGGTGACATGTGGTTGAAAACAGCAGCTTGGTTCCCAACTTATACCACAAAGTTCTCCAAAAATTACTTAAAAATTTTGCATCACGATCAGAGACAATGGTATTTGGTACACCATGTAAACGAATAATTTCTGTCATAAACAAATCAGCAATGTGTGAGACATTATCGTTCTTATGACAAGGTATAAAATGTGTCATTTTGGAGAAACGATCAATAACCACAAAAATACTATCCCTCCCCCTCTTAGTCCTAGGCAATCCCAAAACAAAATCCATGAAAATATCCTGCCAAGGTACACCAGGAACAGGAAGAGTCATATAAAGACCATGTGGGTTAAGTCGAGACTTAGCTTTATTGCAAGTAGTGCATCGTGACACGTAGCGCTCAACATCATGTCTCATCTTTGGCCAAAAGAAGTGTGTGGCCAGCACGTCCTCCGTTTTCTTCACTCCAAAATGTCCCATCAAACCTTCTCCATGTGCTTCCTGCAAAAGTAATAGGCGAACGGAACTAGCAGGAACACATAACTTGTTAGCACGATAGAGGAGGCCCTCCCGTAGTACATATTTATTCCATGTTCTTCCTTCTCTACAAATTTCAAAGGCATCTTTGAAGTCCAAATCAGTAGGATATTTTATTGTTTATAAACCAAATATTTTATGATCAAGTTGGGACAGCATTGTGTAACGTCTAGATAATGCATCTGCAATAACATTCTCCTTCCCTTTCTTATGCTTAATGATGTACGGAAACGATTCTATGAACTCAATCCATTTAGCATGCCGTTTATTCATATTGTTTTGTCACTTAAGATACTTTAAAGATTCATGATCGGAATGTATGACGAACTCCTTAGACCAAAGTAATGTTGCCAAGTTTGTAGAACTCGCACTAAGGCATACAATTCCTTATCATAAGTAGAATAATTCAGAGAAGGACCATGAAATTTTTCACTAAAGAATGCAACGGGTTTACCTCCTTGTATGAGAACACCTCCAATACCAATGCCGCTTGCATCACATTCTATCTCAAATTGCTTGTCAATATCAGGAAGTTGTAGCAATGGTGCTTGTGTAAGCTTTGATTTTAGAACATCAAAAGCTTGTTGCTGCTGTTCGCCCCATCGAAACTGCACTCCCTTCTTCGTCAGTTCATGGAGAGGTGCTGCAATGGTGCTTAAATCCCGCACAAAGCGTCGATAAAAACCTACAAGACCAAGAAAACTATGCACCTACGTGACGGTCGATGGAGTTGGCCAGCTAGTGATCGCCACAATTTTTGCCTCATCCATCTCAATTCCCTGCGATGAAACGACATATCCAAGAAACGAAACTCGATTGGTGCAAAAGACACACTTTTCGAGGTTACCAAACAAACGTGCTTCTCTCAAGATACTGAAAAAAGCACGTAAATGATTAAGATGTTTGTCATATGACTTGTTGTAAATGAGGATATCATCGAAGTAAACTACCACAACTTTTCCAATAAAAGCACGTAAAACCTCGTTCATTAATCGCATAAAAGTGCTAGGTGCATTAGTTAAACCAAAAGGCATTACTAACCACTCATAAATTCCAAACTTGGTTTTAAATGCAGTTTTCCATTCATCCCCTAGTGTCATTCTAATTTGGTGGTAACCACTACGCAAGTCAATTTTTGTGAAAATAATAGCACCACTCGATTCATCAAGCATGTCATCTAAGCGAGGAATACGATAACGATATCGAATGGTGATGTTATTAATCGCTCTACAATCAACATACATGCGCCAGCTACCATCTTTCTTAGGAACTAAAAGAACAGGAACAGAACAAGGACTAAGCTTTCACGAATATACCCGCGGTTCAAAAGATCTTGAACTTGTCGCTGAATTTCCCTTGTCTCTTCCGGATTCGCCCTGTACGCCACATAATTTGGCAAACTTGCCCCTGGAATCAAATCGATCTTATATTCAATGCCCCTCATAGGTGGTAATCCAGGGGGTATCTCTGGGGGAAACACATCCGCAAAATCCTGCAAAAGGTTAGCAACAGCAGGGGGCAATGCCATGGACACTTCATGAATTGAAAACATGGCTTCTTTGCATACTAAAGCGTAGTAAATCCCCTTGGTATTAAATAAATCAGCAAGGTCAGATTTAGTTGTCAGCAACGAAGGTGATTTTAACTTAATTACTTGCTGTTTTTTAGAGTCTAGTGATTTTGTTGCCCTATCATCACGTGTTTTACTTTTCTCAAAATGTACAATTTCAGCAGGAGTCATAGGAAGCAAAGTGATTTTCTTTCCTTTATGCATCAGAGTATATTTATTAGTTCTACCATGATGAATAGCATCCGTATCAAATTCCCAAGGACGTCCCAACAAAAGAGAACAAGCATCCATAGGTACGACATCAAAATCGGCAAAATCATGGTAAGAACCAATCGAAAAATGTACCCTCTCTGTTTGTGTTACCCTAACCTTACCGCTTTTGTTGAACCACTGAATGTGGTATGGATGAGGGTGTGCTCTTGTTGTCAACCCCAAGTTTCTTGACCACATCCGTGTTCACTAAGTTGTTGCAGCTGCCTCTATCAATTATAGTGTGCACACGGCAGTCCTTGACGATGAGAAACATGTGAAAAAGATTGTGTCGTTGTAGCTTGTCATCCGCCTCAACTTTGGAGCTCAAAGCATGCTGCACAATTATGCTTCTATAATTTTCCGTTGCTGCAGTACCTCTTCATCTGTGCTATAGTGGTCATCTTTTGGTGCTGCAACATTAGTAGCAAGAGAATATTCATCTTCAACATCCGAAGTACTATCATACCCGCCATCATCTCGTGCTATGTATGCTCGTTTGCTAGGGCGATCTTTCATCACATGACCAACTTCCTGGCAGCGGTGACACTTAATGTTGGAAGTTCGACTTGTGGAAGGAGTGGAAGACGTAGGCTTGAATGGTGTCGTCTTGCTGCCCTCTGGCGCGCGAGGAAATGGAGCAGTAGATGAAGTTCGTTGGCCACCATTGGATGGTGTAGTGGCAGTAGGAAAACTCGAAGATGGTGCTGTTTTGGATGGTGTAGATGTCGAACGCGGTGTGAAGGTGCTCCTTGTGCGTTGGTGCTGCTGCTGTTGGCGGCCCTGCAATTCTTTTTCTGCCAACATAGCCAACTGAAATAATCTTTTAACAGTATCATATTCCTTATAATCAACAATGTCCTGAATTTCACGCCTCAACCCCTCATAAAAACGAGCTATTTTATCATCCATGTCCTCTACTACCCCACAGCGCAACATACCCTTTTGTAACTCTTGATAATACTCCTCTACGGACATGTTACCTTGGTCTAAGCGCTGCAATTTTTTGCGAAGGTCCCGCTGAAAAGAAGGAGGAACAAAACGAACACGCATAGCTTCCTGTAATCTATCCCATGTTGGAGGATCAGTTCTAGTTTTAACAAGTTCATTCCACCATATGATAGCAAAATCCTTAAACTCACTAGTGGCTTGACGAACTCTATGTTGTTAGGGAACAAGGTGGGCATTAAATTTCTGCTCTACTGTCATCTCCCAATCAAGATATGCCTCAGCATCATAGGCACCAGAAAAAGAGGGTATAGTAAATTTGACTTTGGCAAAAGGATCATCAAGAGGGCGATTAAAATTGTTATGACGATCATTGTAATTATAACGATTATTACCTCCCATACCTCGTAGATAACATGGAAGTCGGTGTTGATTGTTATGATCTTCCATATTATAAGCACCATCTTCACGATCTTCAGCGAGAGGCAGCCGCGCCTCAAGAGTATCCATCCGAACAACAAGATCAGCAAGTTGGCGATTCAAGGTCGTCAATGACGTCTCTGTCGATGCTTGGGTTTTGGTGAATATATCTGTCATTTCCCTCATCATGTCACGCAACTCAGCATGTTGAACACATTCATCATCCCTTTTATCTTCTGCCATTGTCAGTAGTAAACAAAAGACAACAAAAAGATGTTATCCCTATCAACTACAAAGGATAGTGGCAATGTGAAAAGTGGAAGGAAGGAAACAATCTCTCTCTATCAAGCGTCTTACCACGTTCTTACAAGTGTTCTTACCGACACAGCAGGTAGTAAACGGTGGACGGTGAGAACCAATGAAGCGTGGAGTGATTGCAAAGGTACCTGTTCTGCTCAAGAGGAAAAGTGGAGCTTCGATGGCACAATATGGTGGCTAATAAGCAAAAATCGTTAACAGCAAAAACAAAGTTGAATAAGTATTCAATGCAGGAACTATTGCTGGTTAACAAGTGTTCTAGGCCTAGCACCCACAAGGCAGTAGAAAGGCAAATAGAAAATCAGGAAGATATAACCAAACAAGTACAGCACAAGTGTATAGGCCAACTATTTTCAAGGGTATGCTGTCAATGCTTTAATATCTGTGCTCTCTTCACTATTTTTTTCTTTTTTATATATTTTTTATGATATTTTTTGTTTACTCAAGAGCACGAAAATAGAAAGCACACAACTTTGCAGCTCAATTGGATGCAAGATGTGGCCTATAGAAAATCAGTAAGATTCTTTAAAATCCAGGCTGAAACTTTGGAGGCCGGATAGTCTATCTTCCGAGGGGAATTTGGCCAAACAAATTTCGCCGAACACTGCAAAGCAGTGAAAAATCAGTTGCGAAATTTCGAGTAGATCAATTTTAAAAAAAATTCACTCGATTTCGAGTTCGTATGCAAAAGTTATGGCCGTTTTAAGGTAGGCTACCCGAGTTACTGTTTTTTATGTTGATTCAAACTCGGTTGTGAAGAAGATCTCGCAATAGGATGTGAGAAACAATCGGAATTTAGCAACGGCGACTGATGGGATGTTGTGTGATGAATCAAGGAGGACTGACACAATGGTTTGTCACCTGTTCTAGGGCTGGCGATACGGGAGTTCACGCAAGGCGGCTAGCTAGGGCAAACCGATGATCTTGGTGGCTCGGTTTGTTGTTTATGGATTGTGGAATAGGTGGGCAGCAAGAAAAACAAGGAAGAAAACCACGCACTACGACACAAAAAACAAAAATCTAAACCAGAAACAAGACTTGACCACACGAATGCAAACTCAACAATGCAAACTGAAAAAACAAAATTGCAGGCACTATGGTGAAGGAATCGGTAAACATGATATGTTTTTTTGTGGCTTTTTCTGTGGACTCTAGGTATGAAAAACAAAAACTAATCTAGTGGGAAATCAATGTACCTCACGGGCAACCTGAAATCTGATACCAAATGATGAGTGGTTTAGGCCCGATCTTCCGAAAGGTAGGTCGATCGAGGTGGAGAACTCGACGTTGATGATCCGCGGCACTCGAGCAGTTCGAACACCCCTGCAATCACTACACCACTGCTCCGTTGGTTATCAACCATGCAGCACATGCTTGACTTCACCAAGAAGGCTAATCCCTGCAGGTGCAACCGAGAACACGAGCAAGAACGTAGAAGACGTGATCTAAAAGTCACGAAGTTGGGGTTTCACAAAAACCGTAGAATGGCGGCTGTTTATCTAAGCAAAACCCACCGAATATGGCTGGCGGCTGCAGTATTTAAAGTCTAGGGTTCGTCCATAAGACCCTTAGACCGTACCTAATGGACTCATACGGGATACAAGGCCCAAAAGCCCAATACGGTGGTGCAACACCGGACAAAACTCTGAATTCGACTTGTTTCGACAACTCCCAACTACTCCTGGCGAATTTTAATGTGGGACCAGAACCATTGGAAAGTTTAACTTCTCATATTGCCATGCATATGTAGAACGTCAAAAACAGAGTCTGTATGCATCCTGGGCGTCCGTTTTAAGATGGACTGCTCCTGGACTCCGAGTTAAACTCTAGTCCGAGTTGGTGACTGTTTCCATCAACTTGTGGACGTCCCATCTAGTTCTCCACGTCCCTAAATCCTCCTCCCTTTACTTGTTGATCATGTCCATGGTTCCTAATAACAATTAAATCATCCAATGGCAATCCATTCTCAAAATCAGATGGGTAGGAAGTTAGGAACGAGTTCACCTGCTGATTTAGTAACCATGCTCGTGCTATTGTGATTGGTCCTTGTATATCAATGTGAGTATCCACTATTGTGATGTTCTCATCATTTCTTGACTATGCATTTGGGTTTCAATCAAGACTTTAATGCAAGAAGTAAATGAGTGCTCAAAGTAAGTTCTTAAATGAATAAAAATTTGTAAAAGGGTTAATGCAAACCGGAACTTGCATTGCTGCTCCTGGTTGTAGGCTAGCTGCTCTTCCGGTGTGACCAAGTCTAAGACTTCGGGGTCCTCCTCGACCTTAGCGACTACATGAGATAACATGTATATGTGTCAATTTAAATGCATTTGAATTGAATTTAAACTTGTGGAGACTATAAGTCTTACTAGACAGACCCAATGACTCTGATGTTTTTACTGTGGTTTGGATATAACCTAAACAAAGACTTGGCCAAGTTTCATTCGCAGCCAATCTCATTTGAGTCTTCCACAAATAATTATGTACTTGGCCTTAATTCGGGTTCTAGGGTTTTCTAGGGATTTTCATGGAGCAACCCATGACTTTCTGAAAACTAGATTTTCATAGTGTTCTAATGGAGTTGGTCTCACTTAGTTTGAGGCTTCCTAGCGAAAGATAAGAGCTAAACAATTTCATTTTATTAATCACACCATTAGGTGGATCAAATTATCTCAAATGGATCTGAAATTTTTATGGTACCTCTTGGCTATTTTGGTGAACATCCAAGCAAAATTTTTCAGAATTTTTCTCCAAAGGGATCTCCAGTTAAAATTCTAAACAGTTTAAATTTTGAAGAATTAATTCTGGAGAAATAAAGATTTTCATAGAGTTAAACTTGATTTGCTGGAAAGTACTCAGAGAGCTGAATCCAACAAAATTTGGTTCACTCGATTCGGAGTTTCCTAGCCAAAGTTATGTGGGTTTGAAGTTTGAACTAAATCTGAAAATCGGAGAAATGTTTAAATTGCTGCGCCTGGGACCAGGGCTACGTGTCAACTTCTCAGCGGTCGACACACAGGGCTACGGAATCTTTTGCGTGCAGCCGCACCCGATCCAGTGCCACAGCTAATCCCGGGTTTTAGAATATCGACCGCTGACACGTTGGACCGGGGGCTTCGTCTACCTCTGACCTCCCGCGCTCGGCCGCTGCCCCCCCCCTCGCCAAGAGGGCTTCTGCCGTGCGCCAAACTCCATGATTTTTACCGCCTCTGCCTAAATCAATCCGGAGAACACGATACTGGGCTCAGCTCATCATGACACTCGCCGGAACATGGCCGGCGACGAGCGGTGGCTTCGGAAGAACTTCGGCCGTGTCGGCCGGCCTTCCTAGCACCCCAAACGATTGAGCAAAATGCCGTCGAGCATCAGTAGACCCTAGGATGGATTGACATGAGCTCCTCAGAGCTCGGAAATGACTGTACTGAGCTTTCACTGTGCGATCTAGGTCTGAAATCGGGAATTCTCCTAAAACTCAAAGAACAGTGGCTACCCCCAATAGTTCTTTGAGGTTTCGGATCCTATGGACTCGCACGGACACCTAGAAGCGCTACCCTTCATGAGAGGGTGAGTGGTGCAGTGTGTATCACGAATTTTGCGAATTGGACCGGGCTTCTCTTTTGTATACCGTCGCAAAATCTTGAAATTCTGGCGTGGGTAGTTTATGTTACGCCGCCGGGGCTTGTGGTAATGAAAGAGGGACTGAAGGCAAACCTTTTTGCTATTCACAGCTCGGAGAACGACGGGCTGTGGTGGCCGGATGGGTCGTTCCCGTGACGGCGGCTCATGTTGAACCGAGGAATGGATGAACGTCACGGTGGAGCTCGAGGAGGGTTGATCAGGGTCTAGAACCGGTGCGAGGACGTCAAGGACGACTTGGCGCACTCGGTTATGGCCTCAGATCACCGTGACAACCACAGGGTCGACCGGGCGATGATGGACCGAGAGCTCGGTCGAGCGGCGAGGTGTTTCGGGTTTCTGGGTGAGAGCACGTCGGAACAGCGGCGAGAAGCAACGGGGACGGCTCAGGCGCGTAGATAAGGGTCCAGAGAGGCGGTTCAGCGGCTCGGGGCGGCAAGCAGCTGCTGGCCTCAACGGCCTGGCGTGGTGGCGACCACGGCGGGAGCCCTAGACCCAAGTACTCAGTGCTTCAGTCGGTTCTTTGATCTGTGAAGCTGACATGTGGGCCCCAGCCCGGTTTTAACCTCCAAAATTAACTTCCTCCCACTGCTACAAACAGTAATCCCCTAATACCCTTTTGAATTTGAATTATCTACCAAATGCCCATTTGGATTGGATAGAATTCAAATTGTGGAGTTTTTTAATATAATTTCAGCACATATGCAGTTTGAAATTCAAATTGAGTTTGAATTTGCTAAACTTAGCTCATGTCAAGATCAACTCCAAATGGAGTGAAAATTGGTGTGTGAGCTCACAAAAATATGCTGAGTAATAATATGCCTCCCACTTTTGAATTTATGGGATGGAAGCAGTTTGAATTTGAATTTGGGTTCAAACTACCCTCTTTCTAGTTATACCTAAAAAGACCTCAAAAGGTTTTGGATTTGGGTGAAATTTGGCATGGACATTCCTAGCAAGGTGTAGGAGTTTTTCATATGCTCAGCCCCTAGATGATGCATGTGGGAAATGCCACTTTTGCATTTTGTGAGTTTATTCTCTAATGATCATGTTGATGGTGTTTACTTGCTCTTCAAATGTATTCATAAGGTTTCCTCAAATGAGGGTTGCATGGTGTGATGAACACTTTGAAGATGTGCCAAGACCTAGGCCCTTACAATGGAGTTCCGAAGAGGATAATTTCAGATCGAGGTTCTCAATTTACCTCTGGGTTCTGGAAGAAGCTGCATGAAGCCATGGATACACGATTGAATTTCAGCTCCACATATCACCCGCAAACCGACGGGCAAACTGAGAGGACAAATAAAATTTTGGAAGACATGTTAAGAGCTGCCTAGAAATAAGCAAGGGGAAGGCTGCCTATAAATTCCCTTCCCCAGACCCCACAACGTGTGGGAGCTTTCAGCACTGGGTATGTTAAGAGCTTGCGCCTTGAAACATGGGTGTAGTTGGGACAAGAGCTTGCCATATGCTGAATTCTCGTACAACAAGAGTTACCAAGCAAGCTTGAAGATGTCACCCTTCGAAGCATTGTATGGTAGATGGTGTAGAACACCGCTGTTCTGGAATGAGACCGAAGAAAGCCAAGTATTTGGACCCGAAGTGCTGCAAGACGCCGAAATGCAAGTCCAAACGATATGTGAAAACTTGAAGGCTGCTCAGTCACAACAAAAGGGTTATGCAGATAATAGGCGAAGAAGATTGACCTTCGAAGTGGGAGACTTCGTGTATCTTAAGGTATCGCCTATTCGAGGCCAATGACGGTTCAACATCAAAGGCAAGTTAGCACCTCGCTACATCAGGCCATTCAAGATTTTGGGCAAGCGAGGAGAAGTGCCTATCAACTGGAGCTGCCAATGCACCTCTCGACGTGCACGACATGTTTCAAGTATCTCAGCTCAAGAAATGCCTAAGAGTACCGGAAGAACAAGTACCGATGGATGAGCTAGACCTTCAAGAGGATCTGACCTACGTGGAACACCCCGTCAAAATTTTGGACGTAAAGGAAAGGGTCACGAGAAACAAAGTGATCCGTTGGTTCAAGGTACAATGAAGCCATCATGCGGAAGTCGAAACTACATGGGAACGTGAGGAAGATCTCAAGGCAGAATTCCCTCATCTTTTCTCCACTCTATCGAATCTCGAGGGCGAGATTCATTTTAAGGGGGGTAGGTTTGTAACACACTAAAATTTCACTACCATGCATTGCATACATTTTTCATGTGGAGAAGCATTTGAAAAGAAGTAGAAATGGAGAAAGAACCATAGAAATGGAGAAAGAACCATAGAAATGGAGAAAAAACCATAGAAATGGAGAAAGAACCATAGAAATGGAGAAGGAAATATAGAAATGGAGAAGTGAATATAGAAATGGAGAAAGGAACATATAAATGGAGAGAAATGGAAATAAGATAGCTGAATTGATCCATCCCAAATTTCCCCACCAAATTTCCCCAAATCTCCCAGTATTCCCCAAAATTCCCCTATGGGGAATCCCCCCCCCCCCACATTTGGGGGGAATTTCTTCCAAATTGGCTGCAGCCTTGAGGGGGGGAACCCTATCCCCGTCCAAAATCTTGGTAGGACTCTCCTTTTCCCCCCTTATAAATACAACCCCCCAGCCCACCCTCCCTATTCCTTTGGCCGCCGCCCCTGCCCCCCCCCAAACTCACCGAGTTGCCCCCTGTCCCCCCCAACTCGCCGAGTTGCCCCCCCCCCTTGCCGGAGTTTGGTCACCGTCGAGCCCCACCGACGAGCCCCACTGTCGAGCCCCGCCATCGAGCCCCGCCGTCGAGCCCTGTGGTCGAGCCCCACCGTCGAGACCCGCTGTTGAGACCCGCCGTCGAGCCTCATCACGCCTCGCCGTCGCCGGAGAAGAAGCTCGACGATCTGCCCTACCATAATTCCCTGCAGAAAAATCCCCCGCTGCTGCCATTGCTAGGAGGAAGGCCCTGCCATAAGGAGGAAGTTAGGTAGGTCTTCATTACCCCTCTTACGACGTCGCCGCTGCTTCTACGCATCCGTTTTCTTTGCCCCTTCTAGTAGAAACTTTTGCGTGTGGACAGATCGTGTTTTGGTCGATTTTGATGGTGGAATTGATCTACATCTTGTGTTAAGATCACCACCACATCCACACTTTATCCCTACACCATTGATCATCATAAAACCCCATGAAAGCCCATTCAAACATGCAAGAACACGTACAAACTGGTTATATAAAACTGCACTATAGGATTTGAATTCATCTACCCCATTGCATCTTGAGTAAAGTTTGTGCATGATGATTGCTTGCTGTAAATTTTGTATGTGCATGGTCGTGAGTAGGACAAGCTAAAGAGGCTGTCTACGAGGAACTACAGCACCAAGACTTCGAGACGCTTAAGCAACACGAACCACGGGGGCAAGGCAAGTGCCCCTTGACCATATTTATCCCATGATTTTGAAACAGTTTTGCTTTCGAAAACTCGTATGCTTGAGTCAACTTGATGGGACACCCTTTTATAGGAGTTTACTAGTTTCGTTAATCATCCTTGTCGCCGGGAAATTTGATGAGTTGGGTATGGTCGTTTTTCCTTTTTGATTCGCTCAACTTACGGGATACGGGAAGCTGAATTAAAACATGGTTAGCTACTGCACTCATATGAATAATTATGATGACAACTTGACGATGTTAATGAGCATGGAATAGGGGAGATCTACGCAACATTGGTTCGTGGATGTTGCTGAATGAGATGGTGGTTTACTTGTCGTAGATCTAAGGACTGGTTCATGCGAGCACATGCCAGGAAAACAGTGACACGACAAGGCCAAATATGGGTGCGGCTTAGCTGACTAATTAGGTGTGTTGCTAGCTTGTTATGGACCGTTGGATGGCGCGGGGAATGGGAGTCGAGAGGGACTGCCCTGGGAACTGCATGACACAAGAGGGGGCCCGTGGGTGGGAGAATGGAGATTCGAGCCTGCCGGTGAAACCTCAGTGGGTCCGTACATCCTAGTAGCCCCTTTATAAAGGCTATTTTGTGATCTCTTGGCCATACACCGACGGTTGTGTACTGGTATAATGGAGGTTCTTTTTAGTTGCCGACGGGTGACGAAATCACAAACTTGTGGGTAAAGTTGTGCCACCTCTGCAGAGTGTAAAACTATCATGATAGCCGTGCTTCCAGTCACAAGCACCTGGCCAACTTCCATGATTAGAGGCAAAAATGGGTATGGATATTTGGGTATGGTCATTGGGATTGGTTTTGGGACTGTTTTGGGTCATGACAATGAATTTGGTTTAGGTTAAATGAAAATGAGATGGATATGAGTATTTATGAGTTTGAGATGAACTTGAGAAAGATTAATGGCTGGTTCAGACTTGATAAACGGTGAATTATGATGAAAGAATGTTGCTGAATTACTTAGTTATGTTGGGATTAAACTCACCTATAAATAGTTGTTGTTTTTACCATGTTTGTGAAATAAAATTTGCTTGCTGCAAATGAACCTTTTTATTGCCTACCTTGTTGTAAGCTACATGTCATTCTTTTCCCGCACTTGCTGAGTACAACATGTACTCACCCTTGCATTCCCACATATACATCAGCTACAGGAGAAGAGTACTTCAAGGAACATGTGGAGTACTAGGCGTGCGCACTACCGTCGACATGCCTGTGCAGTTGAGGATTGAAGCCTGCTGTTTTAGTCATTTTCCGCTGTCGTTTAGAGTCTTCCGCTGCAAGAATAAGTTAGATATTCATGAGTGAGATATTGAGTCATTGTAATAAAGTACTTAAACACTATTTGTTCGTGGTTATATTCTGAATTCAGTTTATGGAATACATGTGTATGTTTGATGAACATCCTGGGCACACATATGCATTCACTTGGTTCATTTTTGGAACCGGGTGTCATAAAGCAAGAAGTCGGGGTCGTCGTCGGTGCTGCGCCTGGTGCGACTGGTGACGTCGGGGACGTCGGGCTCGCTGCAGGTGACGTTGGGGAAGCCGAGGCCGCACGTGGCACAGCAGGTGATGGAGGGGTCATCCGAGGTGCAGCAGACGACACCGGAGACGTCGATGCTGTGCGTGGCGCAGCTGGTGACGTCGGGGCCACCTGAGGTACAGAAGGTGATGCTGGAAGCATCCATGCCGCACATGGTGCAGCAGGTGACGTCGGGGGCACCTGAGGCATAGCGCGTGTCGAACCTGCAGAAGAAAGAGGCCAAGGCAGCTGGGGAGCAGCCTCAGGGTCAGTGGGAAAAAGAGAATCCAGCTCTGTGGTGGAACCGGAAGAGGTGGTGGAGAAGGGGAAGGAGGACTCGTTGAAGACGACGTGTCAAGAGATCAAAAGGTGGTGAGTGGTGAGATCGAAGCACCGGTTCCCCTTATGATCAAGGAAATACCCGAGGAAAACACACCGTGTCGAGCGGGGCGCAAGCTTATGTGGGGCAGTGGCAGAAAGGTTAGGGTAGCAAGCGCACCTGAAAACTCGAAGGTGGTCATAAAGAGTATAGGTGCCATATAAAGCAAAATAGGGGGTGGAGGCACGAGTCGCCTTGGTAGGAAGGTGATTAATCAGAAGTGTGGCAGTGTGGAGAGCCTCCACCCAGTATAGGGCTGGAACATATGCCTGGAACGTTAGGGAGCGCATGACATCATTAGTGTTGCGAATCATGCGCTCTGCCTTGCCATTCTGAGGAGAGGTATATGGACAATGCGTAGCTGTACTCCATGTGCAGAGAGAAAGTTACGAAACACAGAGGTATCAAACTCGCGTCCGTTATCACACTGGACAGCTTGGATGATGCGCCCAAACTGAGTGGAAATCCAAACGAAGAAGTGAGAAAGAGTAATAAAAGTCTTAGACTTCAATCGTAATGGAAAAGTCCACGAGAAGTGAGAAAAATCATCAATGATCACCAAGTAATAATTAAAGCCCGATACACTGGTAATGGGTGATGTTCACAAATCACAATGTATAAGATCAAGAGTGTGCTTAACATGAGTCACAGAAGTAGGAAAAGGGAGCCAAACATGGCGACCAAGCTGGCAAGCATGACATAAAGAGTCATGTGTACCCCTAGAACACGAGATAACAGAACTACTGGACAACTTCGACATAGCATCTATACCAGGGTGGCCAAGCCGGTGATGCCAAATGGTGGATGAAGCTGTCGTAGTCAAAGAAAAAGGCGGTGATGCAGCGGAAGTAGGAAGTCAAAGTGTGTACAAGGGCCCCGAGCTATCACATCGAAAAAGTGGTTGCCAGGTAGAAAGATCCTTCATAGACAAACCAAACGGATCAAACTCAATGGAAACATTGTTGTTAGTGGTAAAATGACGGACAAAAAGAAAGTTTTGATTGATATCCGGAGCGACAAGAATGTTTTTAAGCTGGAAAGAACCCGGGAGATCAGAATCACATACAGAGGTGACCGGAAGAACAGACCCATTCCCAACAATGATAGATGAAGGAAAAGAGGGATTGAGAGGGTGGGTGGAAGAGAGTATTCCAGCATTTAGAGTGGTATGGTATGACGCTCTGGAGTCAGCTATCCAGTCGGCACCTGGTGGAGTAAGGTGCATGGTGCTGAAGGAGGAGGCCAGCGACTGTCGATCCCACGTCGAGGGCGACTCCTGGAGAGGTGCCGATGGCTCCGAGTACCCGACAGGTTAGTCGGTGCCTCTGTAGGCCGAGGCTGACTGTCCGTCAGAAGGGTAGCGAGGCCCACCATAGGCCTGAGTTGGCGGCCCACCAGCATTGTAGGCTGGTCCACTGTAGCCCGAGGTGGCTACGAACACCGGCTGGGGGCGTGGTGGTCGTGAAGGCTGAGAACCCAGAGATGGCACAGGCCATGAAGATCTGGCCAGTCCATAGGTTGTAGGGTGTGGGCCCACCTCCCCGTCTGGTACCACCACTACCACCAGTAGCTGGAGTAGTAGATGTAGGAGTGCCGCCTGCACTGCAACCTCCATCATGGCCACTGCGTTTGCCTCGACGGCCACGATTTCCACCCCCAGTACTAGCAAGAGTGCCTAGGATGGAAGGTGGTCGTGACGGTGGTCCACCAGCAGCTGGTGAGGGTGGACGAGGGGACTGCCCAGAGCCATAAATGGCTGTGGCAGACCCGGAGCCAGTAGAACCTCCTGCAGTGATCTCCTTAAACTCGAGATCAGACCATACCTTCTCGAAGGTAGGGGTGGCTCCAGATAGAGTAGCCACGTCCGTAGGTGACAATAGCGCTCATTCAGGCCCCGAAGGACCCAAAGGATGAGAGCGTTGTCAGTGACCGGCTCGCCAAGGTCACGTAGAGCATCCGCCATGCCCTTTATCTCTCGACAGTAGGCGGAGATGGAGCAGTCAACCTGTACTATGTTCTGGAACCACGCACTGATGTGGAGGGCATGAGTTGCGTGGTTCCCCAGAAAGCGCTGCTCAAGGACCAGCCAGGCCCGACGAGCAGTGCTGCCACCGTGCTGCCCGATGATGTACTGTAGCTCCTTAGAGAGGGAACCAAGGATCCAGCATAGGACCAGGCTGTCCATACTGATCCAGGAGACATCCACCGAAGAGCCATCCTGGAGGACGTGGTCATCGAGGCGAAAACGCCTCAGTTGTGAGAGGCACCAGGTCACGCCACCGGGCGTATGAGGTAGACTCGGAGCTGAGGACAACCGGCACAAGTGTCTGAATGTTCTGAATCACGGCCGCCTGTGCATGAAGAGCAGCCACAAGTGAAGTCGAGTACGTACCAGCGTCTGAGGTGGGCTCGTAGGTAGTGCTCATTGACCGGTGAGTACTCTACTCGAGCTGATGTGAAAGAGCAGCCACAGAGGCACACTCCTGCTCCAGTGCGAGAGCAAGTGCCCGCTCGCACTCGCGAGAGGCAGCCAGGGCCACGGCGATGCCGGAGGTGTCCGTCGTGTCAGTAGTCGCGCTGTCAGCCACGGCGCCAGCGGCTGGAAACGAGATCACTGGTGAGACAGAGGTCGTGGTGCTCCCGTCGACATCAAGGCCAGTGGATGTGGCAGCGGGGTCGTTAACTCCAGAGATAGTACCTGCCATGAAAACAGATGCTGCGGCCGTGCCAAGGGAGAGAAGCGCCAGTCGATCCGGCGGTGCATCCCCCCTCCCCCGTAGTGTGCCTGGCAGGCCGGACGTATATGGCGCCGGCCGGCCGAGACTCGGCAACAGCGGCGCCCCAAAACCAGGTGGTGGCGGCAACCTTGCAGCAGCGGCGGCGGTGGCCCAGGGTGGCAGCTTCGTGGTGGCAGCGGCTGCGCCGGCAGTAGGGGGCGGCACGGTGGCCAGGTGGTGCGGCGGGTGGCGGGGCGGGGCGACGGCACCCGTGGACACGACAGCAGGGGGGGTGGCGGCGTGACAGCAGCGGGTGCAGATAGTGCGGCGAGGGGGCGGGCGGCTATAGCGCCGGCGGCGGTGTGGCGGTGCAGCCCCCGCAACCGCGGCGGTGGGAAGGGATGACGGCGCGGTAGCGCCGGGGCGGCGCGCCAGCATGGGTAGCGGCAGCGGCGCCGGCTGGTGGCACGCCTGTGTGGGCAATGGGGTTGGTAGCAGCGGCGGCGCTGGCCCAGGGAGGCGACGACGGCTGTGATGGGGCTGCGGGGTGATGCAGCGGTGGCTCGCCAGCAGGCAGTGCGCCAGCGTGGGCAGCGGCGGCGCTGGCAGCTCCGACGGTGCTGGCCCGAGGAGGCGGCTGTGATGGGGCCATTAGGGTTAGGATCCTAATTAGGCTAATGATACCATATTAAAGAGATAATTCTGGACTGTATTAGATGAATCAATCAAGAGGGCACAGGTCCATTATATATAGGGATTAGGTGAGGGAAAAGACTAAACTAACCCTAACCCTAATCCCTCACTAGTGACTAAATTACCCATGTTACCCACGTAATTACAGAGTCTAACTGAGTCCTTCTCCAAAGCAACTGACACAGAGGCAGCTGAATCATTCCTGAAGGTAACAAAAGAAAGCAATGGTAATAAACCATATTGTTATAGATGCTACACAAAGGGACATACTATGCAGGAATGTTTCAAAGAGATGTATTGTGAAGTTTGTGTTTGCAAGGAGCATGTGAAGGCTAGATGTCCTATTTACCGAGGGACAAAGCAACAAGCTGCTATATGTGGATATGCGGTTGATGGATTGGGATTCTTCCATATATCGACTACTGCACATCAAAAATTTAAGATTCAGACAAGAACCGGTTTGATTCGTATTATTGAGGGAAATCTCACTGTACCTAATGTGATAGCGGAGTTAGAAAGGTTATTAATCCCAGGAAAGTGGATTTGGAATGTGGAGACTATGGGGAGAAACACTTTCAAGACAATTTTCCCTTCAAAAATAGAATTTCTTCGTATGGTGGAATGGGGTGTGGAAATCTAAGGATAAAAATGCTACATTCAGAATTGAAGAAATAGGAAGAGGGTCAGAGGCTAAAGCTGTGCTGCCTAAGGTGTGGGTACAAATTACCGGGTTGCCTCAAGAATTAAGAGAATTTCCTACTATCTGGGCTGTTGGTTCATTGTTGGGGTGACAAAAGATGTGGATATGAGCTTTACAAGGAAGCATGACATAGGAAGATTGCAGATCCTTGTGCTACACCCAAATTTAATACCGCAGTAGGTGGATGCGTGGTAATAGGAGACTTTTATATGAACTTAAATTCAAGGTTGAGGAAAACGTGGACGATCAAAATCCTGAACCGATGGATATGGACTTTGATATAGTTTAAGATGATGAAAAGTATGAGGGGGTGAAACAGTTCCAAAGAATATTAAAGGAGCAGGGCAGGGAAATTCAAACTTGAAAGATACAATGGCAAAAAAACCTGCTTTTGAATCTCTGGATGGGTCAGCTGCTAATTCACAGCAGGAGGGGGCTCAGAATAAAAATGTGAGAGGAGCTGTTTTAATGCCTGAACAAGACAGTGTTCAAAAATACAATTTTTCCGAAAATACATACTGAGAGGAAGAAACAGATGTTAAATTTGGAGGAGGTTTAGGAAAATGAATACATACAAAATAACAAGGAGGCTCAAACAATGAGGAGGGATGAAACTGATGGCTACCCTGCATCATGGGTTGATAACAGCACAGAAGAGGTAGATATTGAGGAGAAAGGGAAGGATATAGAATCAAAGGTCAGTGAGACTATGAACAGCGAGGATCTGAATATGCATATTAATTCTTTGATTGAATCGGGAGAGTATGGTGGCTGTCACTGAGCTTTTAGCAGCCATCCCTGAGGCTTCACCAAAAGTGGCATCTTCTCGCCATAGCAAGGTAATTTTTTGACGATTCATTGCTAGAACGAGCTGAGAAATTAAAGACAAGCAAGGAAGCAGATCAGGATTCCATCTCCTTTTTAAATTTTCCTGATAATGTTGTAAATGATAAAATGAATAGTATAGGAATAATACTAGGAGAAGATGAATCCAATGTATTGACTTCAGTAAAGAAATTAAAGGAAGTAGAATCAATTAGTTTAGGTAACAGAGAGCAAATAGATAGGAAAACAGAGGTGTTGGACAAAGAAGAGAAAGAAATTGTCGGTGTTTCGGATTTCCGACTAGTAATAGAATGTACCGCACGTTCTACCTCGAGGTGGCCTAGCTAAGAACACACGAAGGTTTATCCTAGTTCGGGCAAGAATGCCCTACGTCCAGTCGGGGTGTCTTGCTTGCTCTTACTCAAGAATGGGGGTTGTTCTTACAAGTGTGAGAGCCTGCCTTCTCGAACCATCAGGCCTCTCCTATTTATACTCTTTTTCTCTCCCTCCCTCTGTATCGTGGCGGGGAAGCAAGTTGTGGGCGCAAGAATGGCTTGTCCTTTCATATGTCTCGACAGGGTACTTGATAGAGTCGCCGTTGCCGTATCCTGCAGCCGCACCTGCTCACGTCCTATCGTCGAGGGGTAGTCCACACCGAGGTGCATGCGCGCTCCGCTTTCCACTCATCTTCCGCTGTCTTTGCCTTTCCGTCTTGCGCAGCACCCCATCTTCTTCCTGTCTTCTCCGTCTCTGCTCCGCCATTGCCCCTTTCACTAGGTGTCTCCGCTGTTGGGCAAAAAAGAAAGTTATATTCCTTCTTGCATGGCGCATTCTCCCTTTTCGCCCAGCCATGCCTTCGTGGTCGAAGTCGGATTTCTGTCAGGGCCACATCGCTGCTCTTCGGGAGATGGGGCTGTTGTCAGAGCATGATGCCCGTGGCATCCGCATCCCCGAGGAGGAGCAGTTTCCCATTTCACGGGACGGCGAGGTCGTGTCGCTGGGAGCATTCCACTTGCACGGGATGGGCTTGCTGATGCAACATTTCTTTCACGGCCAGCTGCACGAGTACAGGCTGGAGTTCCATCATTTGACACCGGACGGCGTTCTTCAAGTGTCGCTCTTCATAGTCTCGTTAGAAGCATACTTGGAGATGGCTGCCCACTTCGGATTATGGAGGTTCTTATTTCACGTGCGGGCGTTGTGTGATCAAGCCCTGCTCCCGTCCATGGGGGCGCTGTCATCGAACCACGCCGTGGACGATCGGACTTCGTCTATGTGCACCTGAGTCCTCCCCCGATCAGATGGGAGCGCCAGTGGTTCTACGTCAATAACGATGCTCCCTCCCTTCCGCCCTTCTCGGGAAGGTCTCCTCGGTAGCAATATTCTTGGAAGTGGGGGACCCCGAGAACAGAGATGGGGAGGCTCGACCCGATCCTTCAACAAGTCCGGGAGCTGAAGAGGAGGGGCCTCTCAGGCGCCCATCTTGTTCAGACCTTCATCGGATAGAGGGTGCTACCTATCCGGGTCCGCCCCCACACTATGAACTTCTACTGGGGGCCAGACGATCCACGCCCAGAGGAGATGTCTCGCAATTTCCAGGCGATTTTGGGGTCGAGCGCCGGCGAGCCCTGTTCCCCCGGGCCATCTCCTCTCAGCATGGCTTCTCCGAATCCTTACGGGCTATGGGGCATTGTCAGCCTGCCCAAAGTCCCCGAAGACCGGGAGAGGCGGGCGTCACGAGATGCCTTATAGGCGCCAAGAAGCACAAGAGGGACAAGGCCAAAGCTCACCAGATCCATCGTGAGAAGTGGAGGCGCGCAGCGCATGCGGCTGGTGAGTCTACTCCTCAGTCATCAATGGAGGACAGCACCGGGTCGACGGGGAGCAGGAGTAGCCCGGCTGAGGCTTCAGCCGCTGCCGCTCAAGCGGTGGCGGAGCGGACGTCCAAGCCCGCTCATGATCAGGAGCAGAAGGATGGGGTGAATGTCGACCCTGCCGAGCTTCCCTGCATGGGGCCCGACGCCAGCCTTTCGGGGACCCAGGTGCCGGGTGCTCGGATCATCGGGGGTCCCTTGCCCTTTGAGGGATCATGGCGGATAGGCGGTCGAGCATTGAGGAGGGGACCGGGTGCCGAGCCCAGACCGGTGGCTCCCATCGAGCGTGGCTCTACTTCCTCGGCTGCTCGAAGGCTGAAAACAACGACTCTGGCTTTCTCTCCACTGCCCCCCGTTCCTAGTTCCCCGGACAGCGCTTCCTCATCATGCGGATCGTGCACCGTTTTTGGACTACAGGAGAGGTACTTCCTTTTTCCTCTTATCGCATTATCTTTCACTTGACTCGACTTTCTTATCTGTGCCTTTGCGCGGGAGGTCCGTTTGTGTGGGAGAGGCTCTCCCGACCACCGAGGACCCACCTGAGGACCCGGCGAAGGAGCCCTCCTTGCCGTTGGCTGAACCAGCGAGAGAGGAACCTGCCCCGACCTCCGATTCGGCGGCTGTACTAGGCCTCACTGTTTCTGGAGGTGAAGTGGTGGCTGCTGGCGCCGTCTCCCGACCATCGACGCTGCCTGGTGGCTCAGGGTGCAGGGTCACTGATGTAGAAGCCGGTGGCGCCTCGGGGACGGATGAGTTGGGACGAGAAAGGGACCTGGGTTCCTTGTGCTCCCAACTCTTTGGCATCTAGTAAGGTCTCTTGACCGAGCGGAACCATCTGGATGTCATGCTCGGGCAGCTGCAAGAGGTGGCTCCGAGCTGTCTGGTGAGACTTCTTCTTCTTTCCTCATCGTTGTGGATTCTTGGGTCGTGACAAGGGGTCTCTTCTTTGTTGCTAGGAGCTCTTTCACCGAGCTGCCAAGGACATCCGGCGTCTTCACGAGAGCGAGGATCATCGCCGCCGCACGGAGACTAAACTGGCGGAGGTGCAGGCGGAGCTCGAGAGGTCCCGTGCTGCTGCGAAGGCAATGGCTTGGGAGACTAATGTAACTGCTCTCTAGGATCATAGACTGGCCCCACATACCACCACTCGTCTTTTCTGCGCACTTTGTCCTCACTCGTTCGCACCCGGGAAAACTTCCCGGTCGGTCACCCATCCCCAAATTCCCCCGGGCCAAGCACGCTTAACCTCGGAGTCCTTTGCAGGTGGGCTTCCGGAAAAGAAGGTATACCTTGGTGGTATGAGTACTCTATCAATCCTATTAAGCCGGGAGTCAGGATATCACACAATCTACCCCCCTTAGAAGACCGACGTCCTCATCGGTCAACACCAAGACAGGAACGTCCCCTCTTAGCCACGGCCGTACGTTCAGTACTGGCATACGCATACCATACGTCCGGTTAGCAGCATACGTACCATACCATGTCCCACACAGAGGACCCACGCGTCATGCCTACGTACCTGCGTCACTAACCCGTACGCTACCGTATCCTTGTCACTGACCCGTACGCACCCGTGAAACTGCGAGGTCAGCTCTGATACCATTTGTAACAGCTCTCTAGGATCATATACTGGCCCCACATACCACCACTCGTCTTTTCTGCGCACTTTGTCCTCACTCGTGCGCACCCGGAAAAACTTCCCGGTCAGTCACCCATCCCCAAATTGCCCCGGGCCAAGCACGCTTAACCTCGGAGTCCTTTGCAGGTGGGCTTCTGGAAAAGAAGGTATACCTTGGTGCTATGAGTAATCTATCAATCCTATTAAGCCGGGAGTCAGGATATCACAACTAAGTCCGTGATCAAGGGGCGGCGTCGTCTTTCGTGGAGTTCGCCCGCCTTCGTGCGGATGCCGAGACCGTGCAAGAAGGCGTGTCTTAGGCCGCGGAGGAGCTGTTGACCTACTGTCCGGAGATCGAGGAAGCCCTGATCGTTGTGGAGAGGAAAAGGGACCAAATCGCGGGTTTGTCCCTTCCTTTTCCTTATTCTTTCTTCCTTCCGCGTCCGAGCCGGCTTGACGTCTTCGTGGTATGTCTTGTTGCAGAGACGCAGGGTTGCATTACCGTCTCTGAGGACTTGGTTGAAGCTCAGAGGGAAGACGTCGAGAGTCTTCGTGATTGTCTCTCTATAGAGGAGCGAGTATTAGAGAGGGCTCGGCGCCTGGTGACGGCCAATTGCAATCGGATGCTCGGTCTGATGCTGGCCACTACCTCGGCAGATGTCACCTCCCCGGAGTCGCGGCTCTGGCAAGTCACCCAGCGCTTTGTGGTGCTTCAGTCGGAGCTCGCCAACCTCTAGGGCACCGGGTGGTCGATCTGCGACTTGGTGCTTGTCGATTGGTTTGGAGTCGGGCTCTCTAGTCGGCTGGCCAGGGCGCTCGACGCGGTGGATGATCGGCGACGGGATGTCGGGGGAGCCAGGGTTTTCTACGGAGCCCGAGTGGAGTTAGGGGTCGTGTTGTCTAACTACCCTTCCCTTGATCTCCATCTTCTTCGTGGCTTTTGTGAGCCGGTGGCGGACCCTAAAGGAGATAGGGATGTGGTTACCCTAGCTGCACTCTCCTTGGCCGAGCTCGTCTCGTAGGAGGCAATCAAGGGTGAGGCGGACAAGAAGCGAAGGATGGACAGTCCCCCTGCGTAGTACAGGGATCCTCCTCGGGTTTTTATTTCACTTTTGTAATTTGTGGGGGATAAAGGCTCACCCTTTGTGAAATAGAGATAAATTTTGGTATTTTGGCAGTGTTTGGACCTCTGGTGGATGGGTAGCCCCCGAGCACCATGCGAGGGTTGGTCCTCTCCTTCCATCATGTGGTGCTTCTTTGTGCGTATGCTTCTTTTTGTTGGTAGTCTACTGGTCGAACCCTTTAAGGGGCTTGGATGGCTCTAGGTGCGGCGCTTTACCGCCGTTACCCTGGGGTCGTCCTTGTGACTGTTTGGAAAGGGCTTTGCCGACGGCTCCTCTGATGTAGAGATAGCTCCTTAGTCGGGTTGTGTCGGTGTCTCAGGCTATGGTCCCTTCTTATCTGTTGTGCCTCGTTCGAACTATGGTCTTCGTTGTGGGTTGTCTCTGTCCCTTGTCCATAGGTCGCTCAGCTCGGCTTGGGAAGGAGAGGGTCTGGGGGTTTTTCTGTTGTGCCTCATCCGGACCATGGCTTCGCTCAGGGTTGTCGTTATCCCTTCGCTCAGGGTTGTTGTTGTACCCTTAGCCGCAGGTCGAGCGGTTCGGTTTCGAGAGGAAAAAGGGTCCCGGGCTCTTTGTCCGCTGTACCCCATTCAGGCTATGGATTCATCTCAGGTTGTCGTTGTCCCTTAGCCATAAGTCAAACGACTAGGTTTTAAGAGGGAAAGTGGCTGGGCTATTTGCCCGTTGTACCTCATTCAGACCATGGTTTTGCTCAGGGCTGTGATTGTCCCTTCGCTCAGAGTGTTCGTTGTCCCTTTAGCCATAGGTCATGCGGCTCGGTCTCGAGAGGGGAAGGGGCCCGGTCTCTTTGTCCGTTGTTCCTCGTTCGGGCTATGGCTTCGTCTCAGGGTTGTCGTTGTCCTTAGCCATAGATCGCATGGCTATGTTTCAAGAGGGAAGGGGCCCAGGCTCTTTGTCCGTTGTACCTCGTTCGGACCATGGCTTAACTCAGGGTTGCCGTTGTCCCTTCACTGAGGGTTGTCGTTGTCCCCTTAGCCGTAGGTCGCACGGCTAGGTTTCGAGAGGGTAATGGGTCCAGCGTTTTGATGTGAGCCCCCTGAGGATTTACGCAGGGGCTGCGTGGTGCCGGATGTCGGGTCTGTCTTCATTGTGAGGGGAAAAGGTGCCAGATTGCTAAGAGATTAAAAAGCAAAATATGGATAAGCCTCGGCGTCCATATATAAACTCTGCCAAACTAAGGGGGTTTTACAAGTACAGTTTTAGTGGCGCCTGTCCTATGGTTCTGAGATGAATGGAACCCCTCCTCTAGTTATTGGGCGGTGTGGATGTCATCTGTGCCGCCTTCGTCAAGCCCTCAGGATGGACGTCGATCATCCTCGTGTCCTTCGGGGGACCGACTAGGGAGTGGCCAGGAGTAGTTCTTGCTGTTGCTCAAGAAACCAAGTTGGGTGCCACTGCTGCGGCCGCTGCTGCGGCTTGTTCACAACCATGTTGCTCGCACAGCAAGGCGTTCAAGAACTTCACCACCGCCGTGATGATACCCCTGGGGCCGAGCATCTGCATCTTGAGGTACATATAGTTTGGGATGACAAAAAACTTCACGTAGGCTGGCCTTCCTGGGATGGCGTGCACGAAGGTGAGGGTCGCCGTGCGGAAGTTGGTCTCATCCCCAAATGTGATGGGGAGGTCGATCTTCCCCAACGGCATGACCTGTTGGCCGAGGATGACCCTGTGGAAGGGTGCTCGGGTCGGACGGAGGCTCGTGCGTCGGAATCCCATGGCGTCGAGGGTCTCAACATAGAGTATGTTGAGGCCGCTACCTCCATCCATAAGTACCCTGGTTAGAAGCTTCGTGCCTACGACTGGATCCACAACCAGGGGGAAGCGCCCGGGTTGTGGAATGAGGTCAGGGTGGTCCAGTCGGTCAAACGTAATTGCCTTTTTGGACCACCGCAGAAAGCTCAGGATGGTGAGAGAAATGATACTGACCTCACGGGCTGTCAGCTTATACCTGCGGTGGCTATCGTAGGCTTGACTCCCCCAAAGATCATGAGGCAGCCCTCCGGCGTGGGGAAGCTTGATTTGTTGGGCTCGGGGCTTGCCTCGGTGGGTCCCTTCCCTTGTCTTCCGCTGCGTCCGCCTCCATGCTGACAAAGTGCTTTAGTAGGACGCGGTGTTTGAGGAGGTGCCTTACCGGGATAGGCGTGGTTGGTGCATGGCTTCTCGAGGAGCCTTTCAAAGTAGTCGGTTGGCCCCATGGTCGGTATCTTGCCTTCGCGGTATTCTACGGCCACAACGAGGTCTGAACCACTGTTGGCCGAGGATAGACGCCTTCCATCGCTTGTTCACCTCCTCATGTCGCCCTTATGGGGTGTCTCCTTGCTCCCCATGCTGGGGTTCTTCAACTTTCACTTGTCGAAGATGGCCCCAACCGCTTCCTTGCCGGAGGCGTGGTTCATGGCGATGTCGAGGGTGTCCCTCGTGCTTCTTGGCTTAACGCAGTCAAGCTTATGCACGAGAAACTCGCAGGTTGTCCCTGAAAGGAAGGCCTTGATGACGTCTGCATCGACGACGTCGGAAAGCTCGTTGCACTTCTTCGAGAAGCACCAGATGTACTGACGCAGGGTCTTGTCCGGCCTCTGCCGGCATCCCTTGAGGTCTCGGGAGTTACCATGATGCGCGTAGGTCCCCTGGAAGTTTTCGGCAAATATTTCCCTGAGCTCAGCCCAGTTTTGGATGCTGTCGGGGGGAAGGTACTTAACCCATGCACGCGCTGGCTCAGCTAGGTAGATGGGGAGGTACTGGATGATGAAGTCATCAACCTTCGCTCCGCCGGCTTGACGAGCAATGCGGTAGTCCTCCAACCATACGCCAGGGTTGGTTTCCCCGTCATATTTCCCGATGTTGGTTAGGGCCCGGAACCTTTGTGGGAAGGGAGCATTGCATATCACCTTTGTGGGGGTCCAGGGCTTAGGCTCCGTCCTTTCCTACGGCCGTGGTGGCTGACCTGTTGAGGCCTTTGGGGGCGGGAGTTGGAAGGCGACCTCGAGGGGCCTTCCTGACTTTCCCGCCTGGCTTTGAGAGTCCGGCTGAGGTCGGAAGCTCCCATATGCTCGCGCACCGAGTTGCATGAGGGTGTTGATGACCTGACCTTTTCGGGTCGGGTTGCTTGGCTCGGCGTGGGGGTTTCAGTGCGGTTCGTCCCGCGCCGGTCGAACCTTCGGCTCTGGCTGGGGGCTGACGAGCCCCGGGCTTGGGCGAGCTTGCTCTCAGCCTGCTGAGCAGCGGCTGAAGCCAAGTGCGCCTGATGGTCTAAATTAGCACTCCGAGTTTTGGGGTTGGTGGGCTCTGGTATGCCGCATAATATGGCATCAGCAGCGTCCACATTTTGGCTGACCCTTTGGAAGTGCGGGGCCTGGTGGTCGCTGATGATGTTGGCCTGGACCTGTCGAGCGCGGACGGTCGCCGCGTTCGAACCCGAGCTGAGACCGGGTTGAGCTTGGTGGGCCCTTGAGGTGGCACGTTGCGCCGCGAGCTGATCGGCTAACTCGCGGTGTAGTGCCTCTGATGACTCAGGGCCGCCCCGGGGCTCGCACTGGTTGGTGTTGCCAGCTGCGAGGCGTTGGCCATTTCGGCGACATGGAACTCGTGGGAGAGGTGCTCGCCGCCTTCGGAATCGTCGCTGGAGCTGGGGTCAAACTCCAGGATGCGATGGACATACGTCGGTACGTGCTCGATCATCCCCACGAACACTAACGCCGGAGCATCGTACGCGGCACCAAATTTGGTGGAGAGTCGGAGGGTGCCGAAGCTGTTGGTGAAGAAGTCCAGGCTCCTGAAACAGAGGGCCTGGTGGGTGAGCCAAAGTCGGGCACTCCCTCGCCGCCTGCGGTGGAGGTAAACTTGAAGTTGCCAAAGGACATCGTCGCGCCGGGTGCGAGAGTTGGCCATGAGGAAGCCATCGAGGTGATAGGAATGGAACGCGTGGTAGTCCCCCTACCTAGCGCGCCAACTGTCGGTGTTTCATATTTCTGACTAGTAATCGAATGTACCGCGCATTCTACCTCAAGGTGGCCTAGCTAAGAACACATGACGGATTATCCTGGTTCGGGCAAGAATGCCCTACGTCCAGTCGGGGTGTCTCGCTTGCTCTTACTCAAGAATGGGGGTTGTTCTTACAAGTGTGAGAGCCTGCCTTCTCGAACCGGCAGGCCTTTCCTATTTATAATCTTTTTTTCTCCCTCTCTCCGTATCATGGCGGGGAGGCAAGTCGTGGGTGCAGGAATGGCTTGTCCCATCGTATGTCTTGACAGGGTACTAGATGTAAAATCCCCAAAAGTGGTAGCAAGAATTTCTGCACATTTATACTGAGGAAAAATGAAGAGAATTAAAACTTTGAATTATAACAGTGTGAGTTCAAAGTGATGATTCAAACCTCCCAAACTTTCAAACATGGAGATCTGGATTCATAACTTGGATCTTCACATGTCAAATATTTAATCTTCCATATTTCAGCTCATTTGGAGGGGTTCTAGTATTTGTTTTGGGATTAAAAGAGGAAGCCTCGGATCTGAATTTAAATTTCAGTTTCAAATCCCAACTTCCTCAATTTGCAAATTTGGTTCCACAAATGTGTTCTCCACATTTGAATTAGCAGCCATGCCAAAATTCAGAAATAATTGAGTTGGTTTGCTATGTTTTTGGAATAATACAAAGGGAGAATTCAAATTTCCAATTCAAATTCCAATAACCAAACTCAATTCAAATTCCACACTAGAATTCAAATCATTTGAATTCAACATTTCAAACCATGACTTTAAGTTGAAGCAAAGCATTTAATTGTGAGGAGCTTTGGAAAAATTGATTAAGAAATGAGGGGGTGGGACCCATTTGTCAGCCACACACTCTTCACAACCGACTCAGTTTTCCCTCTCTGTTGCCCACGAGCTCACAGCGCGCCAGCGCCACCCCCGCCCGAGGCCTCAGGCGCCACCTCCTGCTTGCTCAGCCCTGTGCTCATTCTGATCACCACGCCACGAGTGCCACAGAGCCATTTCGCCTTCCCCAGCTCGCTCTCGGCCTCGGTGGTCTGCTCCCGCGAAAAACTAACTGCCTTGGCCGCTCTGCTGTTTTTCCGATCGCCAGCCACCAACGTAGCTCGGTTGCTCGAGCTCTCCATACGAAAAAGTAGCGCACACGGGTGATCTATCTGGCTAGCAACTGCACTCCTCTGTTCTGTGCTCGTTTGCACGCAGAATTCAAAGTTCGGCCGTGCGCTCGGTTGAACAGCGAAGAAACCGAGTTGGGTCGCCATGGACAGCTCAAACCGGAGAAGCTCACGCTGAAGCGATACAACCCATCGGTGCACCTACGACCAGAGCTGCTCACCCCCAAAACTCAGCCCAAGACGTGACTCCTCGGAGGAGAATTTGGAAATTTTTCCCTGGGCAGCGCAACTCGACCCTGAGGTAGAGATTTGCAAAATTCACCTTCAATTCGTGTTGTGAGTGGTTCAAACTTTGTACACAGGTTCTAAACTAGCTAGCGCCCTGCCTCCCTCGATTCTAGGCCGGGAAATTAAGTGTAGAGTGAGAATTCCACGTTCTTGCCATGGGAAAACCTTCGGACCACTTCAGGTGCATGGTGCCGATGGGTTTGGAGGGCTCCCCGGCAGATTTGGTTGCCATGTCTAGCTTCTACATCTCCCACTGGTGCTCTAGAGCCCGAGAGCCGATCATTTGGTGAAGAAATGAGACGTCGCAACATCGCCGGAACCCAAGTCTTTGCTGTCACTGGTGCGCACGGTTTTACGCTGAGTTTCAGCCGCCGGCGACCCCACCAACATGTTCAGCATGCTTGAAAATGGGCGTGGGCAGCGACTAGGAGGACCGGAGTGAGGGGGACCCCGGCCCGTGTCACGGGGCCGTGCCGCTCGCCCGGGAATCGCATTGGTTGGTGCCGTGTTGTGCTGCATCCAACAGCACACATATAAGGCAACTGTATTGCATAAATCAAAAGCGGAGCTTACAATTGTTCTTTGTAAATAATTTACATCAAATAGCTACAGCGGAAGTCTACAATCAACTCACGTCGAATAACTATGGATCACTCAAGAAGAGGTCCAGCCCGCGGACTCCTCTCGGTAGCAACACGAAGACATGGCAGCAGCTAGGTTCTCCATGTGTTACACGACTCGGAAGTCTCCTAGTCTCACCGGACAACCTTCTTTATAAGCATCGATGTTAACCTGCAAAACCACTCATATAGACGAGTGAGCACAAAGGCTCAGCAAGACTTAACCGTCTCTCCTAAAGCATGCAACTCTACATGAAGGTAACTTAAGACAACCATATAAGTTGTAGAAAGACTCGCCTACATGTTCATCCTTAACTTTCAGATTTTAGCCATCACAGTAGTGCCCTTGCGCCCAGCAACATTGGAACTCCACAATCAAACAAGAAACACTTCATTCCGATGTTACTTGTCCCAAGGTGGAAATTAACTTTAATTTGCTCTACCTCTACTTCATACATGGTTTTCATGCAATTCCAATTATCATAGCAGCAATTAAAACTTTACAAACTGTTCTCACACAACTTGGTTATTACGTCAACGCGCAGTGAGCAAGCGGTACTCATAACCGCGAGGGACGGTGATTCGAATCAAACACTGCCCGGATAACTCGACACATACGCCCGCCTATGAAGACCCAAATCTGGCATCCTTCATTACGTCGTATGTGGCAACCTTTTGCAGGACACCCGACTATAGAACTGGTTGCGCCGTCTCGAACTCATAGGTCTAACGAGACGATGTGGTATGCCTCTACAATCCAGTTAACCTGGTACATCGGTTTACTGGGTCCCATATAGCAGTAAGCATCCGGTACACAACTCAATACTTGCTCCCAGGGCCGCACACGAGAACGGTCCTTAACCGACACAGGCAGAGCTACTCGACCAAGACCTCATATTGTCACTGCCTAAACTCTCTGCCCGGTCTCATCTTTGGAAACATAAACCTTAGTTTGTCTCTTTAAATCATACCCGTATGATCCCGAACTATAACTCGCGAGTAGATTCCAACTACTCGTCTTCTACCGGATGTTATAGCCTATTTAGCACGGCATTATTCTACAGCGGGGATACATCTTCTACCCTTGACTTGAGGGTTTCTTTGGTCATGCATTTGGAGTATAAAACATCCCTAACCTAATTCACATTCAAACTCTAAACCATAATTGTGAACAAAGTAAAAACTTTATAAACCAACTTAAATGCAAACCGGAGCTTGCCCTGGTTTTGCAGGTGACTAAGTATATATTAAGTTAGTGAAGACCACTTGAGGCTTGATCACTCGCTTTACTCCCTCTTTGATCTCCACTTCGATTGCTTCACAATCTTCACGTAGATGCTACACGTTATGAAAATGCATATGTGTTTAATTGTAAAGCTTTTGCTAAACAAGTTCTAAAGACAAGTTTAAAACTGAAACTCTGTTTAAGAACTTAAAATGACACTGGTGCTAGCGGCTTGGTTGTGGGTTAATCCACCAAATCAAGTGCTAAGTGTTCTTCCTAATTGTTGCATATTCACCTAGGACTGTTGTATCAAAAAGTACTGATCCAGAGCTCAAATTTATCTGAGAATTTTCCTGTGAGTTCCTTGTCACAAGAAGACATTCTGGAATAAAATTTCGAATTGTCCAATGAGTAATTCATCCAGAACAATTCACTAATCATTTAGGCAAAAAGAAATTAATTCTGGCTAAATTTGCACTTTCATGCAAATTCAAGTTAACCACAATTTCAACATAGCTCAGGGATCATGCATGAATTTTCCTAGGAATTTTGGAACTAGGAATTGCCCAGAATGGAATTTCTAAGTTTTGGAAATTTTCTGAAAATGTTTCTGTATTCATTTGAACACAGCAATTTGAAATCAGAAATTTCCTAACCAAATCAACTCCAAATGAGCTGAAACTTTTACACAAGCTAACTAAAATAAAAAAAGAATATTCTGGAAAACTTTGAGGATTTTCGGATGAACCAAACTCCCTCTAAAATTCTTTTGCTGAAAAGTTTTAAATATTTTTCCAGAATTTAATAATGATTTTCATACAAATTGGGTTGCATATTTGGATAGAGTATGTCAATATGAATCCACCACAATTTGAATCACTAAATTTGGAGCTTCCTAGCAAAAGTTATGAGGTTCTAAAGTTTGGGGAAATTCTGGAATTCAAATTACCCGGGAAATGTTCAAATTTCTGACAGCGGGTCCCCGGGGCTACGTGGCGCGTTCTCAGGCGTCGACACACGGGGCCACAGGGTTTTCCCCACACAGTCACAAACTTATCTGGTGCAACAGAGAATCCCGGTTCTCCGGACATATGCTGACAAGTGGGCCCTCCCCCTCTTCATCTACCTCTAGCCTCCTGCACTCCCGCGCCGCCGAGCTCGCCGGAGCTCCCGCCGGGAGGGGGTTCCCGTGCTCCAAACTCGCCGATTTTTGCTGCCACTATGTAATTTCGTGCGGGGAACACGTTGCCGGCCTTTCCTCGGACCGAAGATGGCTGGAAACTTACGTGCGACGGCGACCGTGGCTGCGGCATGTCCGGCAACATCGCTAGGGCGCTGTGCCACACCAAACACGTCGCTGTTTGCTTGTAAAGCATCACTGCAACGAGGAGAACACGGATCCAACCGCTGATCTCGCTGAAACTCGCCGGAAGTATGACCTCACCGTCGGACTAGGTCAAAAATCCGGCGAAATTCGAAAAAACTCGATGAACAGCGGCTTTTCTCGACGGTTCTTGGTGGTTCTTGATCCTATGAACTCGCACAGAGGTATAAAAGATGTATTCTATGTTGTGTGTGGTTTGGTTGATCGTGCGGCACAAAATTTTGATCGAAGCATCTTCGGTGTCCATCGCACGCCGACGGGAAAACAGAGAAATTCCGGCAAGACAAGCCATGGCATGCTGCCGGAGTTGGGGGGTAGTAGAAGGTTTCTAGACGGACCTTTAGGCGCTTAGAACTCGCCCGGAGAGGGACTTTGGCCGCTGGACAACAAGTTCTTGTCGTGGCGACTTTCCTCGGCGCTGTGGAGGAAGATGAGCTCGACCCTGGGGTTTCCGTGGGGCTAGCGTCTGTTTCTTGCGTCGGCCACGTTAGGGGAGGTCTGGCGATGCTGTGGAGAGGATCAGCTCGGTGTGCAGCGAGGTGGAACAGATGGCCGGCGGTGGACCGACCATTTCTTCGTGTGCGGATGGTTGCTTCATCGAGGGTGTGCAGTCAGGGCCAGCAGCTGCTGTGAGGTGGTGTGTGAGGCGACTGCTCTCGGTTGAGTCGATAGGGGCAAGGAAACCGAGTCCTGAGCAGCTCGGAAGCTGGCGGCGGCGTTGCCTGGGTGGCACGTGCACAGGCGTCGGCTGCTACGAGTGAAAAACAGAGCCTCTGTTTTACTTCTTGAGTAAGTCTACTCCTTATGACAGGTGGGTCCCACTGCTCTTCTCCCCCTTATCCTCTCCAAAATCTCTCAAATTTGGCAAATATTGAAGTTTAATCGTGGGAAGTTCAAAACTGAAGTGCATTTGTAGAATTGGGCAAATTTTCATCCAAATTCAAATGTGTATTTGAATTCATTGCAATTTAGAGTCCTTTTGGAAAAATGAGTAGCAAAACATTTCAAGACTTCATGAAACTTTGCATACCCACTTATTTGGACCTAAGAAATTCAAATATGGAATCTGATTTTTAAATTTGGCTGCTGCAAATGAGCTTTTGAACACAACAGTTTGAAATTTCCATTGTAGTTTCCTTCATTTGAACTTCAAGTTGGACATTTAGTTCACAATCTGATTTTTAAACTTTCCATTGCACATGAGACTTCAAATATGTAGTTTTATTCCACCTAGGGTCCAAGCCTATAAGTGCCCATTAAGCTTGTTTAAGAAGAGCTCTCATGTGTATTATCATATGTGTAAAAGTTTAAACAAGTCCCATTTCATGAGTTTGAATTCAACTTTATTCATATTTCAAGCCTTCCATTTACAAGTTTTTGGGACTTTTACATTCCTTCCCCCTTAAAAAGAATCTCGTCCCGAGATTCGCAATTAAGAACAATGTGGGGAGGACAACTATCAAACATAAGCCTCTAATAACTCTGGATGATTGTGTTGTAAATACTCCTCGCTTTCCCATGTAGCTTCGTCGGACGTGTGATTTTCCCATAGCATCTTGAAAAATCGCAGCGTCCGGTTTCTGGTTTCGCGAGTCTTTTCATCAATTATCCGGGTTGCATGCTCAACATAAGTGAGGTCCGTCTTAAAATCTGCGGTGCCTCCCATGAGAATCTCCGTTGGAACTTTCAAACACTTCCGCAACTGAGATATGTGGAAGACATTATGAACTTCGGCTAAGGCGGCCCGTAACTCCAAACAGTATGCCACGGGTCCACATCTTTCGATGATGGCAAAGGGACCGATAAAACACAGAGCTAACTTCCTTTCACTCTGAATCGGTGAATTCCCTTCATAGGACATACGAGGAGATATATGTGGTCTCCAACTTGAAAGTTCAGAGGACGACGTCTCTTATCCGCATAGCTCTTTTGTCTGGACTGAGCGGCTTTAAGATTCGCTTGAATAAGCCTTACCCGCTCTTCTGCTTCATTTACGAGATCAACCTCGTAAATAACTCTCTCACCAGATTCACACCAGTTCAGGGGTGTGCGGCACTTCCTGCCGTAGAGAGCCTCATAAGGTGCCATTTTAATGCTCGTTTGATAACCGTTGTTGTACGAGAACTCCACCAACGGTAAGTGATCATCCCAGCTCTTACCGTGGTGGATGGCACACGCTCTTAGCATATCTTCAAGTATTTGATTCACACTCTCAGTTTGGCCGTCAGTTTGAGGGTGATACGCGGAGCTTCGAATCAATTTGGTTCCCAAGAATGCGTGTAGTTACTCCCAGAAACGGGCTATAAACAGTGATCATCTGTCGGACACAATGGTACGGGGAACTCCATGCAAGCACAAGATTCGTGCTACGTACAACTCCACATATTGCTTGGCATTGTATTTGGTATGCACCGGGATGAAGCGTGCTGATTTGGTTAATCAGTCAACGATTACCCAAATTGAATCATGGTGGTGGGAGGTCATCGGTAGCCCGACGATGAAATCCATACTCAAGTCTTCCCACATCCATGCCGGTATTTGCAGTGGTTACAGCAGGCCTGACTTTTTCACACGGTCAGCCTTAACTCTTCGACACGTATCACATTCTGAAACGTATTTTGCAACTTCACGTTTCATACGTGTCCACCAAAACTTCTTCTGGAGGTCTTGGTACATTTTATTGCTGCCCGGATGGATGGAAAATTTGGACAAATGAGCTTCATCCAAAATTTTCTTCCACAGCCTCATATCACGTCGTACAACTATCCGGTCCTTGAACCAGAAGGTATCTTCATCATCTAACCGGAAACATTTCATTTCCCCGTTCTTCAACCTCGTTTTAATATGAGCCATGCCCTTGTCTCTCCTTTGAGCTTTCATAACCTCCTCTTTTAATGTGGGTATGAGAGCCAGATTATGTAGAGCTCCATATGGAACCAAGTAGAGATTCGGCTCTTCCTCTTCCATCGGCGCAACGGTCATATTATGAATATGAGATTTCTGGCTGAGTGCATCGGCAACCATATTTGCCTTGCCTGGATGATAATGAATTTCAATCTCATAGTCCTTGATCAGCTCCAACCATTGCCGTTGTCGCATATTCAACTCTTTTTGAGTAAATATGTACTTCAAGCTTTTGTGGTCGGTGTAGACATGAACCAGATTTCCCAATAGGCAATGTCTCCACATCTTCAAAGCTAAAACCACGGCAGCAAGCTCGAGATCATGAGTTGGATAATTTTGTTCATGATTCTGTAATTGCTGTGATCCATATGCGACCACACGTCCTCCTTGCATGAGTACGCAACCAAGTCCGGTGCCGAACGCATCACAATAAACATCGAAGGGCTTGGTTGTATCCGGTTGAGCTAAAACCGAGGCGTTTGTGAGGTGTTTCACCAACGCTTGAAAAGCTTCCTCACATGGCTTGCTCCAATCATAAATTCTACTCATTGAAAAATTCTAAATCTTGGTCCCCTTTTTCAGTAGCTCCGTCATAGATTTAGAGATTTTTTAGAAGCCCGGGATGAACCTCCGATAATATCCCGCCAAACCTAAGAAGCTACAAACTTCATGGACTGAGGTTGGAGACTTCAATTGCAGCACTTGTTCAATCTTGCTTGGATCAACAGCAATGCCTTCCGCTGAAATAATATGTCCAAGAAATGGCACTTGGTTGATCCAGAATTCACATTTACTAAACTTTGCATAGAGCTTGTGATCTCTCAGTAGTTGGAGCACAATATACAAATGTTTAGTGTGTTCCTCCTCTGATTTGGAATAGACCAAGATATCGTCGATGAATACATGACGAACTGATCCAACTCCGGCATGAACACCGAGTTCATAAGATTCATAAAGTGATCTGGAGCACTGGTCAACCCAAATGACATGACAAGATACTCATAGAGTCCATATCTTGTCGAGAATTCTGTTTTCGGAATATCTTCCGCCCGAATCTTGATTTGATGATATCCCGACCCTAGGTCCATCTCGGAGAAGACTTTAGCACCCACTAGCTGATTGAAAAGAATATCAATTCTTGGTGGTGGATACTTGTTCTTTATCGTCACAGCATTTAACGGACGATAATCGACGCATAGCCTCAGCGTCTCATCCTTCTTCTTCACAAATAAAGCTGAGCAAACCCATGGTGATGAACTTGGACGAATGAACCCCTTGTCCATCAGATCTTTGCATTGCTCCTTCAGTTCAGCTAATTCATTCGGAGCCATTTTGTATGGTCTCCGAGAGATCGGCGTGGTTCCCGGTATCAACTCTGTTTTGAATTCCACCTCACGCGCAGGTGGTAAACCTGGAAGATCTTCGGGAAACACGTCCAGATATTCACGGACTACCGGAATGTCTTCTAACTTGCAAGATTCAGCATTACATACTTCTGGGACTTTGGAAACAGCTTTGCCGGGATACAATGTATGACGCCCGTTAAGTGGAGAGTCCAAATGAACACTCCTGTTCTCGATATCCAGAACAGCCCTATGGAAAGTCAACCATGATATTCCCAATATGGCATCAATTACTTGATCTTCGAGAATAATGAGGGTGGTAGGATAAATTTTTCCACCCAAACAAAGTTATGCTCTAGACACGACTTCATTAGTTGATATGTCTCCCCCTGGCGAATGAATAAGGTAAGAACCTTTTGTGATAATCTTGGAAATCTGATCACGAATCACTGTCGCCTTGCTAATGAAGTTATGTGTTGCACCAGAGTCGAATAGAATGACAACCGGCTTGTCATTTAAGGTGAACCTGCCTGCGAGAACCGGTCCTCCCTTGGGCAGATTGTCGAGTGACACATAATTAACAGTTCCCACTTTAGACATGGCTTTTCTTTGCTGTCCAAGATCATTATTTAGCACGGGACCCGCGGACATCATGTTGCTGCTCAGTTCAGTAGCTTCATTGACGTTGTGTTCATTGTCAATTTGAAGAGGGATGCCACTCGGTTCCGCTGAGAAATCACCGTGGTCATCTTCAACCTCGTGAGGAAGTCATATTCTGGTGCACATTGTTGATACTGAGGTGCACAACAAATAAGTTGTTGCTGCGGTGGAGGTAAATAAAACCTCTGTGGAGTATAAGAGTCGTCATACTCCAAGAATGACTGCACCTTTTGTGGAACCTCTCAACCGGAAGGTGAACATACCCACCCATAGTTCTGAGGCAGATGATTGCATTCATCCTGTGATGAGTCCCTCTCCCTCTTTTCTTTAAGGTAGAGATTGGAATAATATTCCTGAGTGATAGCACAGCTAACAAACTCATCAAAATTCTTTTGGCTAACTTGAGCCAACTCACATCACAGCCTAGCAGTTAGCCCACGATAAAAATGATAACCCTTCATGCCTGGTGATTTCACATAATCAGGAACATATTGAGCTAGGCGATTAAATTCCTTTGCATACTCAATAACACTTATTTCCTCTTGTTTTAGATTCCAGAATTCATCAAGACTTGTTTGCATGATGCCCGCAGGAACGAAACGAGCATGAAATGCATCCTGGAACTCCGTCCATATGACACGATGCCCTTCTGGTTGGCTAGCAAGGTATTTTGCCCACCATGCTCCCGCAAAGCCGTGAAGCTTCTGAGCGGCAAATAAAGTCTTCGAGAAGTCATCACATTGAATCAAACCAAACTTGGACACAATGACACGTAACCAGTGATTTGCTTCACAATGGTCAGCCGCTTCGGAGAATACCGGCAGTTGTGTCGCCAAGAAATCCAGATAAGTGCTCGGGGTTGGCATGTGATGTTGAGCTTCTCTATGTATTCCTTGCTTAACTTGAGTTTGGAGAGTTTCATTCATCTTCGCCATAATTTCCGCCAATCCGGTTGGCGATGGCTCTTGTGATGAAGTCGAGTCATTCCCACCTCGACTCGAACCTCCAATCTCCATTTGATAATGTGCGCGTACCATACTGCACGAAAAAATTTTGAGTCAATAAAAATTCTGTCCCATCTGTAAATAAAAAAAATAAAACATGAACATGTCATGAACTTTATGAAAGCATAACCACATTCATGTTTAAACAAATCTTAAGTACGCTAAACTAATCAGCTTGACTAACCTGACCATTTCACAAAAACTCCAACATTTGCTCAAGTTAACTACAGATTCTTGACTTGAGTTCAATTCAAAGTTTTAGTAAACTTCGGTATCTTTCCAATGCTTATTCATATGCCTCTATATCATTTCTGGATCAAAAGTTATGATTTTCCAAAGTTGACAGAATTCCTGGATAAAATTTGCCAGCATCTCCTTTGTATGTGGCTACTTTACCACAGTTGTATATGCAAATACAATAAGAATATGAACAATCTTTGAACTACAAAAATGTTGCACATTTCATATCCTTTCCGACGGTGTATATAGGCTCCTTAAGGAATTTTCTACAGACAGTTATGGCTTAAAAACAGAAAGGTCCAGAGAGGTTTTTGCTGCTGTCCTGGTTCTGGACAGTTTGCCTTCAACTGGACTTTTCACCAACTAAACGTGTGATTTTGCTCTGGAGGTCTACATATAAGCTGTAGAGCACGTAAAAATCTTTCCAGAACTGTATCGTACACCTTAATTAGTTAGAGCTACTCAGAGTTATGCTCTGTCAAAGTCTAGCAAGAACTGCCAGAAACAGAGCACTCTGTTTTTGAAATCTTTGAAACCTAGACATTCTCTCATTTGAATCTTAGCTAAAAATGAGAGTTCCGTAACTAATATTTGTTTCAAACTTCCATTTTTAATTGAAAATTAGTTCATGAATCATTTCTTCATTGGAAAGAGATTACTAAGTGTAGTACGGTGTCGATGCATCGTAAGAATCATGTCGGTACTACGTAGCCTCACCAAAGAAAATCCTAACCGAATTATACCGGCATATACATCTAAGTTGTGGCAATAACCGGTCTCTCGCACATGTATACTACACGGGATACATACGTGGTTAGTACCTGCAGAAGAACACTCAATAGTGATGCACTCAAGGGTTGTTGTCATTTCAGGCAGGTCCATATTTGAAAGTAAATACATACTCCCGTATCATTTTCATACGTCCGTCATTGAGTTAAGCCATGTCTCAAGGTACATGATAGTGTTTTTACACCACACGATGGGGAACCCGAGTAGAGTGCAAACGGGTCGTCACGGTTGGGAATTTCATCAACCCGACAGATACCACCTACTGCCCTGCAGGGCACGCCGATGGCAAGCGCTGCGTATGTCCTTCTAGGCTATTTCCATAAGAACACACTATCGTGTTACCGACCACACGATGGGGTTTCCACTTTATTCCCTAATGCACGCTGGGGACCAGCATTTCATATGAACTCAGGAACATGAAAAGTCCAAGAGTTTCATATTAACGCCCCACACCAAGCTGTGAGACCTATCCCTGAACCACATTCCTCGTCAGGGGAGCTAACCGAAATTGAACCGCTTTCGGTGGCATTCCTTACCATGCTTACCTGAGCGTAGATGCGTCGTTACATAATCAAAATTCAGAATTATAAAACGTATGTTAGTCATGCCACTTTAAGTAACTATACTACTATAGTCCTTATGTGGGCCTAATACCGTTTCCTCACCGTATCTTAAGTTTTTATCGTAATACGATCCTTATTCCATGCGCTATTACCAATGCGGCTCTGATACCACGCTGATGGGCACCCCGGCCTGTATCACGGGGCTGTGCTGCTCGCCCAGGAATCGCATTGGTTGGTGCCGTGTTATGCGGCACCCAACAGCACACATAAAAGGCAACTGTATTACATAAATCAAAAGCGGAAGCTTACAATTATTCTTTGTAAATAATTTACATCAAATAGCTACAGCGGAAGTCTACAATCAACTCACGTCGAATAACTACGGAGCACTCAAGAAGAGTTCCAGCCCGCGGACTCCTCTCGCTAGCAACAAGAAGACATGGCAGCGGCTAGGTTCTCCATGTGTTACACGACTCGGAAGTCTCCGAGTCTCACCGGACAACCTTTTTATAAGCATCGATGTTAACCTGCAAAACCACTCTTATAGCACGAGTGAGCACAAAGGCTCAGCAAGACTTAACCGTCTCTCCTAAAGCATGCAACTATACAAGAAGGTAACTTAAGGCATAAACATATAAGTTGCAGAAAGACTCGCCTACACGTTCATCCTTAACTTTCAGCTTTTATCCATCACAGTAGTGCCCTTGCACCCAGCAACATTAGAACTCCACAATCAAACAAGAAATGCTTCATTCCAATGTTACTTGTCCCAAGGTGGAAATTAACTTTAATTTGCCCTACCTCTACTTCATACATGGTTTTCATGCAATTCCAATTATCATAGTAGCAATTAAAACTTTACAAACTGTTCTCACACAACTTGATTATTATGTCAACGTGCAGTGATCAAGCGGTACTCATAACCGCGAGGGATGGTGATTCAAATCAAACACCTCCCGGATAACTCGACACATACGCCCGCCTATGAAGACCCAAATCTGGTATCCTTCATTACGTCGTATGTGGCAACCTTTCGCAGGACACCCGACTGTAGAACTGGTCGCGCCATCTCGGACTCATAGGTCTAACGAGACGATGTGGTATGCCTCTACAATCCAGTTAACCTGGTACATCGATTTACTGGGTCCCATATAGCAGTAAGCATCTGGTACACAACTCAATACTTGCTCCCTGGGCCGCACACGAGAACGGTCCTTAACCGACACAGGCAGAGCTAATCGACCAAGACGTCGTCTTGTCACTGCCTAAACTCTCTGCCTGGTCTCATCTTTGGAAACTTTCTGAAAATGTTTCTGTATTCATTTGAACACAACAACTTGAAATCAGAATTCTCCTAACCAAATCAACTCCAAATGAGCTGAACTTTTTACAGGAGCTAACTAACATCCTAAAGAATATTCTGGCAAAGATTTAGGATTTTTGGATGAACCAAACTCCCTCTAAAATTCTTTTTCTGAAAAGATTAAAAGAATTTTCCAGAATTTATTATTGATTTTCATACAAATTGGGTTGCATATTTGGATAGAGTATTTCAATCTGAATCCACCCCAATTTTAATAATTAAATTTGGAGCTTCCTAGCAAAAGTTATGAGGTTCTAAAGTTTGGGAAAATTCTGGAATTCAAATTACCCGGGAAATGTTCAAATTTCTGACAGCGGGTCCCCGGGGCTACGTGGCGCGTTCTCAGGCGTCGACACACGAGGCCACAGGGTTTTCCCTGCACAGTCACAAACTGATCTGGTGCAACAGAGAATCCCAGTTCTCCGGACAGATGCTGACATGTGGGTCCTCCCCCTCTTCGCCTACCTCCAGCCTCCCGCGCTCCCGCACCGCCAAGCTCGCCGGAGCTCTCGCAGGGAGGGGGTACCGTGCTCCAAACTCGCTGATTTTCGCCGCCACTATGTAATTTCGTGCGGGGAACACGTTGCTGGCCTTTCCTCAGACCGAAGATGGCCGGAAAACTACATGCGATGGCAACCGTGGCTGCGGCATGTCTGGCGACGTCGCTAGGGTGCTGTGCTGCACCAAACACGTCGCCGTTTGCTCGTACAGAACCACTGCACCGAGGAGAACATGGATCCAACCGCCGATCTCGCTGAAGCTCGCCTGAAGTACGACCTCACCGTCGGGCTAGGTCAAAAATCCAGCGAAATTCGAAAAAAAACTCGATGAACAGCGGCTTTGCTCGACGGTTCTCGGTGGTTCTTGATCCTATGAACTTGCACAGAGGTATAGAAGGTGTATTCTACGTTGTGTGTGGTTTGGTTGATCGTGCGGCGTGAATTTTTTATCGAAGCAACCTTGGTGTCCATCGCACGCCGACGGGAAAACAGAGAAATTCTGGCAAGACACGCCATGGAATGCTGCCAGAGTTAGGGGGGTAGTAGAAGGTTTCTAGATAGACCTTTAGGCGCTTAAAACTCGCCCAGAGAGGGACTGTGGCCGCCGGGCGACAAGTTCTTGTAGCGGGGACTTTCCTCGGCGCTGTGGAGGAAGATGAGCTTGATGCCAGGGTTTCCGTGGGGCTAGCGCCTGTTTCTTGCGTCGGCCACGTTAGGGAGGTCTGGCGATGCTGTGGAGAGGCTCAGCTCAGTGTGCAGCAAGGTGGAACAGCCGGACGGCGGTGGACCGACCGTTTCTTCGTGTGCGGCCGGTTGCTTCGTCGAGGGCACGCAGTCAGGGCCAGCAGCTGCTGTGAGGCGGTGTGTGAGGCGACGTGCTCTCGGTTAAGTCGATAGGGGGAACGAAACCGAGTCCTGAGAAGCTTGGGAGCTGGCGGCGACGTTGCCTCGGTGGTGCGTGCACAGGCGTCGGCTGCTACGAGTGAAAAACAGAGCCTCTGTTTTACTTCTTGAGTAAGTCTACTCCTTATGACAGGTGGGTCCCACTGCTCTTCTCCCCCTTATCCTCTCCAAAATCTCTCAAATTTGGCAAATATTGAAGTTTAATCGTGGGAAGTTCAAAACTGAAGTGCATTTGTAGAATTGGGCAAATTTTCATCCAAATTCAAATGTGTATTTGAATTCATTGCAATTTAGAGTCCTTTTGGAAAAATGAGTAGCAAAACATTTCAAGACTTCATGAAACTTTGCATACCCACTTATTTGGACCTAAGAAATTCAAATATGAAATCTGATTTTTAAATTTTGCTGCTGCAAATGAGCTTTTGAACACAACAGTTTGAAATTTCTATTGTAGTTTCCTTCATTTGAACTTCAAGTTGGACATTTAGTCCACAATCTGATTTTTAAAATTTCCATTGCACATGAGACTTCAAATATGTGGTTTTAATCCACTTAGGGTCCAAGCCTATAAGTGCCCATTAAGCTTGTTTAAGAAGAACTCTCATGTGTATTATCATATGTGTAAAAGTTTAAACAAGTCCCATTTCATGAGTTTGAATTCAACTTTATTCATATCTCAAGCCTTCCACTTACAAGTTTTTAGGACTTTTACAGGGAGGTGGCTGGAAAGTGGGTTCCAGTGACCCTCGCCGGAGGGCGCCACCGGGTCCTCTGTTTGGCGCGAGGTGGAAGAAAGTTCTGACATGTGGGGCCTGCCGGCAGCATTTAAACATTTCCAGGATTTTCCTATTGCACTTCAAATTTTGGAGAGCCATAACTTGGTGTAGGATGTCCAAAAATTGTCAAACAAATTTTGTTAGATTCCTCTCAGAGAGTACTATTCAGAGGTGCAGCCCAACGTTTATGAAAATCCCTGAATTTGGCTCATTAATTCATTTAAGGAAAATCTTGTAGGAATTTTGCAGGAGTTCTGTCTATTAGAAAATTTCTAAATTTGGGCAGGACATTTTTCCGGAAATCCTTGAACTCCAGTAAAAATTTCAGAGGCATTGTACCTCATTTGCTTGGCCAAATGTGGTGTCAATCCTTTATGTCTCTGAAAAATTGGAAAATAAACAGAGACATTTTCAGATTTTACCCAAACTTGAAAACCCATATATTCCTGTTGGTAGCTCCAAAAATGGTGAAACAAATTTTGTTAGAAACATGGAGACTTACCCTAATTAGATCTTTCACTGTTAGACATGTTAAAAACTCCAGATTTGGGCTTAAAATTCAGAGAAGCCTTGTACTTGTAGGAATTTTGGAGACCAAAAGGTGCAATGAAATTTCTCCAAATTTTGCTCAGATCATCCTTAGAGAATCTAGTATCCACTGGACAAATTCCAAAGCCAATTAAGGAACCTAAATTGCAATATCTATGAATAGAAGTTTACTTCTTATAATTTCTTAGCACTTATGCATATATTTTGCTACATTTCATATAGTGACCGAAGTTGAGGATACGCCGGAGCCGTTGGACGTCCTCCCACCAGAAGATAACTTTCCTTTTGACTCGCAACCAGGCAAGCCCCGGTTTGCATTTAATTACCTTTGACAAAGTCTTTCATTTGTAACACTTATGTCTAGATTGAAATGTTTGCATTAGAGTTAAGGTGTTTGAAACCCCACTTGCATGACTTTAAATCCTATGAAGGGTTGGGTAGTTTATAAACTCGACGAGTAGTGAATGCCATGCTAATATGCTTAGGATTTTGGTAGAAGTCGAGTAGTTGGAATCTACTCACGAGGTAAGGTTTTATCACACGGTATGGAAAAGAATAGAGAATGGCTTAAGAGTTGTGAAACTGAGACCCGGCAGGGGGGATAGGATGCAGTCAGCGGAGGTCTCACGTGTGTAGCTCTTTTGGTATCGATTGAGGACCGAGTCATGTGCGGGCCTGCTGAACAAGTATCGAACAGTACCGGATGGCATACTGGCATAAGCAGGAAACCGATGTAATTGGTTAACATGGGTGTTGAGGCTTACCCAACCATTTTATAGGAGTGGGTTGAGGGTAGCAAGATGCAAATATGCCGGTGGGCACAGTCACGCTCCACGCGGGGACCTCCTGCCCGTTATGGATGGGCCGGTTTGGCATTTGGGTTTCCTTTGAAAGGTTGTTGCGTACAACGAGTAGGTAGGTGTGTGGCATCACACTTCTGAAAGTGGGTGCATGTGACATGTTGTCCGGGTGTCTTCTGATTGCAATCACCGTCCCTCACGGTTATTTGAGTACCGCTTGTTCCCTGTTCTATGACGTAGTAAGAAGTGAAAGAAGCTAGATGAATGATATTATGTTGTGATGAACTATTAATGTTTTGAAACCATGTCTGCTGTATATGTAGAGCTCACTAAGTTTATTTTCCACTTTGGGCATCACCACATTGGAGGAAAGCGTTTCTTGTTTGATTGTGGACTTCTGATGTGAGGGCTGCCTAAGGCTCATTAAACTGCTGCTATAAAACTGAAAGTAAGGATTAACATGTAGGTGTCTTTATTGCAATGTCTTTATCCCATATTACTAATCCCTACATGTATAGTTTCATTGTTAGAGTTGTCGGTTAAGCCTTGCTGAGCCATCGTGCTCACGGTTGCATTATTTGAGCTATGTGCAGGTGAGAGCTATGAGGAGGGGTCCGAGAACAAGGTGGTGCCCTGTCGGGGTACACGGCCGAGCTGGAGCCCTGCACAGCGCCGTGACCTTCGTTTGAGTGCTGCTAGTGTGTAGCGTCCCTGGGCTGGACGACTACACTTTTTGCTTAGTTAGTAAAAGAGTGTAGTATGTATAATACTTCTGCTGTACAGTAAGTTTGTAAAAGACTTCTGTTGTTTTTATATCAAATAAAAGTTTGTATGTTGTTCTTAATCTTTTCTTGTGTGCTGTTGGGTGCCGCATCGGAACCCGGATATGGTGTTAAATGAGCAAGGGCCGGATCGCCACCACCTTAGTGGCGCGCTACATCATCGCCCAGATGTAGTGATAAGTGAGCAAGGGTCTTTGCATCTTACTCGACGGGTGCAAAGCGTTAGGAAGCTAGCCGAGGAACATAGATTTCGGGTGGGTAGTTGGAATGTAGGATCCTTGACGGGGAAGCTACGTGAGTTAGTAGATGTTGCCATTAGGAGACGAGTAAATATCCTTTGTGTACAAGAGACTAGATGGGCGGGTCAAAAGGCGAGAGAAGTCGATAATACCGGTTTTAAGCTTTGGTATTCTGGTTCGGCTGGGACTAGGAATTGTGTAGGTATTCTAATAGATAAGAGTCTTAAGGATGGAGTAGTGGATGTTTGAAGACGAGGGGATAGGATCATCTTAATCAAGATAGTAATTGGGGACATTGTCTTGAACGTCATTAGTGCTTATGCCCCACAAGTTGGGTTCAACATGAGTGCCAAGAGGCAATTTTGGGAGGACTTGGAGGATATGGTTAGTAGTATACCGATAACCGAGAAACTCCTCATAGGGGGAGATCTCAATGGTCATGTGGGTGCAACTAATCTAGGATTTGAGGGAGTACATAGAGGTTTTGGATGCGGCGATAGAAATCAAGAGGGTAAGGACATCCTAGACTTTGTCGTAGCCTATGATCTGTTGATAGCTAACACCCTCTTTAGAAAGAGGCAATCTCACCTAGTGACCTTTAGTAGTGCCCAACACTCTAGCCAGATTGACTTTGTCCTCACTAGGAGAAAGGATAGACGGGAGTGTCTTGATTGTAAGGTGATCCCGGGAGAGTGTGTTGTGACACAACATAAGCTTGTGGTAGCTGACTTTCGCTTCCATACATGCTCTTTGCGGGACAAAGGTGTCAAAATCACAAGAACAAAGTGGTGGAAGTTGAAGGGAGAATCACAAGAATCCTTTAAAAATAGGGTGATCACAAAAGGACCCTGGGCAGAAAATGGAGATGCAGATAGTATGTGGATGAAGATGGCAACTTGCATTAGGAAGGTAGCTAGTGAGGTGTTCGGTGTGACAAAGGGAAAGAAACTTGTAGATAAAGACACTTGGTGGTGGAATGAGGATGTACAAAAGTCCATTAAGGAGAAGAAGGAGTGTTACAAGAGTTGGCATAATGATAGAAGCGCAAGCAACATGCTTAAGTACAAAGAGGCAAAGAAGAATGCAAAGCGGGCTGTGAGTAAGGCAAGAGGACAGGCCTATGATAAGTTATATGAGAGACTAGAGACAAAAGAAGGTGAAAAGGACATATACAAGGTAGCAAAAATCCGCGAGAGAAAGATGAGGGATCTCAATCAAGTTAAATGCATCAAAGATGAGACTGACTGCATTCTAGTGAAGGATGAAGAGATTAAGAATAGATGGCGTGATTACTTTAATGGGCTATTCAATGATGGGAATGGGAGCACTATGGTTGAGTTGGATGACACCTTTGATGACTCCAACAGGCGGTTCGTGCGGAGGATACAAGAGTTTGAGGTTAAGGAGGTCTTAAAAAGGATGAAAGGAGGAAAGGCCCTCGGCCCTGACGATGTCCCTATTGAGGTGTGTAGATGTCTTTGGGACGTGGCAATAGTATGGCTCACAAAGATATTCAACCACATTTTCCTATGATGAGTTATATTAGAAACTAGAGACAAAAGAAGGTGAAAAGGACATATGCAAGATAACAAAAATCCACGAGAGAAAGATGAGGGATTTCAATCAAGTTAAATGCATCAAAGATGAGACTGGCTACATTCTAGTGAAGGGTGAAGAGATTAAGAATAGATGGCGGGATTACTTTAATGGGCTATTCAATGATGGGAATGGGAGCACTATGGTTGAGTTGGATGACTCTTTTGATGACTCCAACAGGTGGTTCGTGCGGAGGATACAAGAGTTTGAGGTTAAGGAGGCCTTAAAAAGGATGAAAGGAGGAAAGACTCTCGGCTCTGATGATGTCCCTATTGAGGTGTGGAGATGCCTTGGGGACGTGGCAATAGTATGGCTCACAAAGCTATTCAACCACATTTTTCGGTCAAACAAGATGCCTGAAGAATGGAGGAAAAGTATATTAGTACCTATCTTCAAAAATAAAGGAGATATTCAAAGTTGTACTAATTATCGAGGCATTAAGCTTATGAGTCATACTATGAATCTTTGGGAGAGAGTGATTGAACACCGCCTGAGGAAAGTGACAAATGTCACTAAAAACCAGTTTGGTTTTATGCCTGGGAGGTCTACAATGGAGGCGATTTTCTTGCTTCGTCAGCTTATGGAGAGATATAGGGAGCAGAAGAAGGACTTGCATATAGTGTTCATCGACTTGGAGAAGGCGTACGACAAGATACCAAGGTCAGTCATGTGGTGGGCACTAGAGAAACATAAAGTGCCAACAAAGTACATTACCCTTATCAAGGATATGTACAATAACGTTAGGACAAGTGTGCGCGTAAGTGATAGTGAGACTGATGCATTTCCTATCACGGTAGGACTACATCAAGGATCAGCTTTGAGCCCATACATCTTTTCCTTGGTGATGGATGAGGTGTCGAAGGATATACAAGGGGATATCCCTTGGTGCATGCTCTTTGCTGATGATGTAGTGCTGGTAGATGGAACTAGAGATGGTGTTGATAAGAACTTAGAGTTATGGAGACAAACCTTAGAGTCCAAGGGGTTTAGACTTAGTAGGACCAAAACCGAGTATATGAGGTGTGACTTTAGTGGTGTTGGTCGTGAAGAGGGAAATGTTAGTCTACAAGGACAAATAGTACCTAGAAGGGACTCTTTCCGATACTTAGGATCAATGTTACAAAGCAATGGTGATATTGATGAGGATGTTTGCCACAGGATCAAGGTAGGGTGGATGAAATGGCAACAAGCCTCTATAATCCTATGTGATAGGAAAGTCCCACAAAAGCTAAAAGGGAAGTTCTATAGGACGGTGATCAGACCCGCGATGCTCTATGGGGCGGAATGTTGGCCAACTAAACGGCAACATGTCCAACAAATGAGTGTCGCAGAGATGCGCATGCTACGGTGGATGTGCGGGCACACGAGAAGAGACCGAATAAGGAATGAGGTGATTCGAGATAAGGTAGGGGTGGCGCCGATTGAAGAGAAGTTAGTCCAACATCGACATAGGTGGTTTGGACATATCCAACGGAGACCTCCAGAAGCACCGGTTAACAGTGGGATTTTAAGAGGTAGAGAAAATATTAGGAGGGGTACAGGACGACCAAGGTTGACCTGGGAGGAGGCGGTAAAACGAGATTTGAGAGATTGGAATGTATCCAGAGACTTTGCTCATGATAGGACCGCATGGAAAGTAGCAATCCATGTGCCAGAATCGTAGTCTTGTTTTTTTCTTTTCTTTTTCTTCTTCTTTTTTCTTTTTTATTTTCTCTTTTTCTCTTTTTCTTTTTTTCTTTTTTTTTCTTTTTTTCTTTTTTTCTTTTTTCCTTGTTCTTATAACTCTTCCTCTCTTTTACTTCATTGATATTGGGTTTCATGTCTAGCCGACCCCAACAGGCTTGGGATAAAGGCTTGGTTGTTGTTGTTGTTGTTGGGTGCCGCATCGCACGGCACCACCCTATGTGGTCCCGGAGTGGGTGAACCACAGGGTGGTCCCCATAGACGTGGTATCAGAGCCGCTTTGGGAATAGCATTCTCGAAAAGAGCATATTTTGAAAACTTAGAATTAGTCAAGTGAGGATTAGTCACTATGCCCACATAAGGTCTATGATAGTAGTAGTTACTAAGGTGGAAATGCTAACCTACTTGTTATACATTCTGTAACGATGCTCCGACGTCAGGTAAGAGGTAAGGTACGCCACCGTAGGCGGATCAATTGCGGTAAGCTCGCCATACGAGCAATAGTATGGAATGGTTTACCGTGGCTTGGCACGGTAGTTAATATGAGTCTCTGAACCTCTCAATGGTTCTGAGAGCATATGAAAACATTGATCTCCAGCATGCTTTAGGTAAAAGTGAGAATACCCCATCGTGTGGTAAGCAACACGATAGTATGCAACTCTTGAACATCCAATTTTCAAAGGGCCATACGCAGCGCTCGCCATCGGCGTGCCTCAACGGTCATGAGGCAGTAGGTGGTATCCGTTGGGTTGATAAAATTCCCAACCGTGACGACCCGTTCATGCTCTACTATGTTTCCCCATCGTGCGGTGTGAAAACACGACCATGTACCTTGAGACATGGCTTGACTCAAGGACGATCCGTATGGCAATGATACGGACCGTATGTTTTTACTATGATATTGAACTGCCTGAAATGTCAAAAACCCTTGTGTGCACCATTATTATGTGGTTTTCTGCAGGTACATTAATCACGTTAGCGCATGACGTGTAGAAACCGTTTGTGAGTGACGCCTTTAGTTCCACCATTTGACACGTATATGCCGGAATACCGGCTTAGGATTTTTCTTTGGTGAGGAAACATAGTACCGAGATGAGTATTAGTTGCATAAAAGTATATTTTCAAAGAAAAGAGTTAAAATGAAATTTAGGATTCCATTTAGGGGTTATTGAACTCCCATATTGAACTAAGAGTCAATTGGGAGTATAGATTCAATCTCTAAGACTTAGGAACAACCTCCCCTGTTTTTGGCAGAAACTTTTCTGAACTTAAACAGAGTATAACTTAGGATTGGTTGAACCAATGGAGGTGTGGGATACCATTCTGGAAAGGTTTTGGAGTCCTCTACAACTGTTCTGTAGAGCTCCAGAACAAAATCTCCCTCCAAATGGTTGAAAATATCAGATGAGTATGCACTGTCCAGAAACAGGGCAGTCCAAAAATGCTCTCTGGAAATTTCTGTATTTCGACCACAAATTTCTGTAGAAAAATTTCTAAGAGTCAAGTAAGATACCATGGGAAAGTATAGGAAATGTGCTACAACTTTGTAGTTCAGGGTTTTCCTAGATTAAGGCAGAAATAGTTGGAATTTTGTGAACAAAACAGCCACTTGCAAAGGAGGTGCTGTCAAAATTCCTGAGAAAATTCTGTCAACACTTAAAAATCATAACTCATAAACTATGAAGGCTATGGAGGCAAATAAATACAATCTGGATTACTTTTTGAGTCTACTACAACTTTGTTGTTGAACTCTAGTCCAGATTTTGCCTCCAATGTGGCCAAAACAGTTAAATTCTTCCAACTGGCCTGCTGGACCAGAAGCTGGACAGAGAACACAATGTTGAAGTTTTTCAACAAAAACACTTAGTCTCACATTTCGATATCCAGTGGCTGTTGTAAAACAGCAAGTTGGAGTCGAAAAGTTATGCATTCGACATATTACTTCGAGCGAGGACATGTTTGGATCCAGTACAATAACGAGGAATTACGCATGCTAATGCACTTAACATCCCGTGGCGACCCATGATTGTCAAAATGAACTTTTAATCCATAAAGTTCATTATTTTGGAACTCGATCGTGTGACATGGTCCAGGGATGTATATGTTGTATAAATTTCACACTTTATCCATATGTGTGAATGTTATGTGTATTGTTTATTCCATTCTCGCGCTACTATTATATAGACTGGATGAAGTAATCAAACATGTGCTGATCGTTTGAATGGTATGAATGCATAATGGTGCGTACACGGTCCACGGAAGAGGATGGAGGTCCAAGTCAGGTTCGTGGTGATGAGTCTCCACCTCCGGAGAAAACCACGATGCAGCAGCAACCACCTCCTCCACCAGAACTTCCAAGAAACCTTGCGGAGGTTCTCGCCGCAGTGCTCGGCTCGCGCGACGAGCAAACCGAGTTGCTGTGGATGCTAGTGCAACAGAATGCGTCTCATCAGGGAGGACGCCAAGACAATGGGCAACGCCAGCCCCAACAAAGTTTATATTCGGACTTCCTGGCGACCCATCCACCGGTCTTTATGGAGGCCGAAGAGCCTTTGGAGGCGGACAGCTTCATCCGCACTCTTGAGGCGAAGTTCAGTTTACTACGGTCCACCGAACACCAGAAGGCGCTGTACGCAGCGCAACAGCTTCAAGGATAAGACGGTGCATGGTGGGCGAACTACACCGCCTCCTTACCGGCTGGCCATGCCGTCACATGGATGGAGTTTCGGGAGGCGTTCCCCGCCTATCATATACCTCCTGGTGTTATGGAGAGGAAGCTCCAGGAGTTTCTGGCGCTGAAACAAGGCGAGAGGAGTGCTCATGAGTACTCCAGGTCATTCAACCGGCTGGTGCAGTATGCGTCAGGATTTCTGGGAACGGGGGAAGATAAGCGTTATATGCGTTCTTCAGGGGCCTGAATCCTAAAATGAAAGTCCATCTCACCCAAAGCAATCGCGGCACATTCGACGACCTTGTTAATGCTGTGATTTTGACGAGAAAATGCTCAGTGCGAGCACGGTTCTGATAAGAGGAAACGCAGCGTGCTGACGAGCAGCAGTGGTGGGGCGCCACAAAAATACCGCGTGATGTATCGCTCACCATCTGGTCAGAGATGGCAGCCACCGGCGCGACCGCCTCAGTTTCGCGGTCGACAATATAATGCGCCAAGCTTCCGACCATCGTATCCACCACAGCAACAACAGCAGCAAAGGATGGTCCCACGTGCGCCTCAGTTTCAACCATGTGCACCGGGATTCCGTCCTCAATTCGGAGGGAGCCCGACATCTGGCACATGCTTCACGTGTGGCCGTGTCGGGCATATCGCGAAGGACTACCCTGAGCAGCGACAGGGCAGGGGTGCAGCACCGTATCAGGGTGCCAATCAACCCCGCAATCAGCCCAAGAAACCAGCACAAAAACCCAGCAATGTCTACCACTTAGCCCTCGATGACGTGCAGGAAGGCGAACCCGTCCTCGAGGGTACGTTTTCTTATTTAGATCATCCCGTAGTCATACTTTTTGACTCCGGTGTCACCCATAATTTAATAAGTCAATCTTATGTTATTAAATATAAATTTCCTATCGTTCCCACAAATAGTTCATACTTGATATGCTCTCCGGGTGGGAAAATAACAGCTGATATGATGGTCTATAGAGCACCATTACAACTGGGTGGGAATCTATATCCGACTTCTCTAATTATGTTAGAGTCAAAAACTTGATGCCATTTTAGGAATGTCATGGCTACATCGCCATGGTGCTGTTCTTGACATCATTCCACGTGTGGTTCGTTTAAACTCTCCACTTCATGAACCACATGTTCTCGTTCTTGACCATTCGGTTCAAGAAGCTCCCGCCACATATAACACGAAAGCCACAAAACTTGAGGATATTCGTGTGGTCCATGAATACCCGGATGTCTTTCCGAATGATCTCCTAGGCATGCCACCTGGATGTCGAGTTCAAGATTGAACTTGTACCCGGGACGACACCGATATCATGGAGACCGTATAAGATGGCTCCGAATGAGATAGCTGAATTGAAGGAGCAGCTCAATGATTTAATGAAGAAGGGTTTCATTCGACCGAGTTCCTCGCCATGGGGATGCTCGGCGCTGTTTGTGAAGAAGAAGGATGAAACCATGAGGTTGTGTGTGGATTACCGACCTCTCAATGCTGTCACCATCAAGAATAAATATCCACTGCCCCGCATCGATATTCTCTTCGATCAACTTGTGGGTGCGAGTGTATTTTCGAAGATGGATCTTCGCTCCGGATATCACCAAATGAAGATCCGAGCGGAGGATATTCTGAAGACGGCCTTCTCGACGAGATATGGGCTGTATGAATACCTCTTCATGTCTTTTGGTCTCACCAACGCCCCGGCACATTTCATGTATCTCATGAGCTCAGTGTTCATGCCAGAGTTGGACAAGTAATGGTGGTGTTTATCGACGACATCTTGGTTTATTCCAAGTCTGAAAAAGAACACGCAGAACACTTGCATATCGTGCTTCAATGATTGTGAGACCATAAGCTTTATGCCAAGTTCAGCAAGTGCGAGTTTTGGATCAGCCAAGTGCCATTTCTTGGTCATATTATTTCTGCGGAAGGCATTGCAGTTGGTCCAAGCAAAATAGAACAAGTGCTGAAATGGAAGTCCCCTACATCTGTCCATGAAGTTAGGAGCTTTCTCGGTTTAGCGGGATATTACCAGAGATTCATACCGAACTTCTCCAATCTTGCTAAGCCGATGACTGAATTGTTGAAGAAGGGGATCAAATATGTTTGGAGCTCAGCTTGTGAAGGAGTTTTTCAAGAATTGGTGAATCATCTTACAACAGCCCCGGTGTTAGCTCAACCGGATACGACCAAGCCCTTTGACATATATTGTGATGCGTTCGGCATCGGGCTTGGCTGTGTATTGATGCAAGGAGGAATAGTGGCCGCCTATGGCTCACGTCAACTTCGTAAGCAGGAGCAGAACTATCCGACTCATGATCTTGAGCTTGCTGCTGTGGTGTTGGCATTGAAAATGTGGAGGCACTATTTGATTGAGAACTTAGTGCACCTCTACAACGACCACAAGAGTCTGAAATATATATTCACTCAAAAGGAGTTGAATATGCGGCAACGAATATGGCTAGAGGTGATCAAAGACTATGAGATCGAGATTCACTACCATCCCGGAAAGGCAAACGTGGTTGCCGATGCCTTAAGCCGCAAATCTCATGCCAACAATCTGTCCATCACCCCACGTGAAGAGGAGGAGCCGAGTCTATACTTGGTTCCATATGGGGCATTATATAATTTGGCTCTCGTCCCTACCATACGAGAGGAGATTATGGAAGCTCAGAATGAAGAAATGGGAATGTCGCACATTCGGAGAAGAATGAAGAATGGCGAAATGAAATACTTCCAAAGGGATGAACACGGTACTCTATGGTTTAAAGACCGTATAGTGGTACCCCGTGACATGAAGCTTCGGAAGAAAATATTGGATGAAGCTCATTTGTCCAAGTATTCTATTCATCCGGGCAGCAACAAGATGTACCAAGGTCTAAAAACCAGGTTTTGGTGGACACGGATGAAAAGAGAAATCGCGAAGTAAGTATCCGAATGTGATACGTGTCGGCATGTGAAAGCCAACCATATGCGTAAAGCCGGACAGCTGCAACCATTGAACATTCCGGCGTGGAAGTGGGAGGATATCAGCATGGACTTCATAGTCGGGTTACCCCTCACATCTCACAAGCATGATTCGATTTGGATGATAGTCGATCGACTAACCAAGTTGGCACATTGTATTCCCGTACATACGGGTTACGTGGCCAAGAAGTATGCGGAGCTGTATATTGCAAGGATCTTGTGCTTGCACGGTGTTCCCCGCACAATTATTTCAGATCACGGTGCGCTGTTCGTCGCTCAATTTTAGGAACAGATGCACGCGTCATTAGGGACCAAACTGATCCGAAGCTCCGCGTATCACCCGCAGACAGATGGTCAGACTGAATGGGTGAATCAAGTGCTTGAAGACATGCTACGTGCTTGTGCCATCCACCATGGTAAAAATTGGGACGATAATTTGCTGTTGGCGGAGTTTTCTTACAACAATGGCTATCAAGCTAGCATAAAGATGGCGCCGTATGAAGCGCTTTACGGTCGGAAATGCCGCACACCACTCAGCTGGTGTGAGTCCAGCGAGCGAGTGATCTATGGCATTGAACTTGTGAATGAGGCGGAAGAACGAGTGCGAGTAATACAAGCCAACCTCAAGGCTGCTCAATCTCATCAGAAGAGCTATGCGGATAAAAGATGTCGTCCTCTCCACTTAGACATCGGGGACCATGTTTATGTCCGTGTGTCTCTGATGAAGGGAGTTCATCGTTTCGGAGTGAAGGGCAAACTTGCACCGTGTTTCATTGGTCCGTTCGCCGTCATTGAAAAATGCGGACCCGTGGCCTATCGCTTGGATTTACCGGCGTTGCTCGCAGGAATTCACAACATCTTCCACATCTCTCAGCTGAGGAAGTGCCTCAAACCCTCGGCTGAAATCCGCACTGAATACATAGAAGTTCTTCAACCGGACCTCACATACAAAGAATATCCAATCCGGATTATCAATGAAAAGACTCGCGCCACAAGAAACCAGACTTTATGGTTTTACAAGGTCTTGTGGAGTAATCATACTGCTGATGAGGCGACATGGGAAAGCGAGGACTATCTACGAGCAAATTATCCGGACTTGCTATCATCGTATACCCGGTAAAGTTTCCCCACTTTGCTTTTCTTTTGGAATCTAGGGACGAGATTCTTTTAAGGGGGGGATGTAAAATGCCCAAAAAGTGGTAGCAAGAATTTCTGCACATTTATACTTAGGAAAAATGAGGAGAATTAAAACTTTGAATCATAACGGTGCGAGTTCAAAGTGATGATTCAAACCTCCCAAAACTTTCAAACATGGAGATCTGAATTCATAACTTGGATCTTCACATGTCAAATATTTAATCTTCCATATTTCAGCTCATTTGGAGGGGTTCTAGTATTTGTTTTGGGTTTAAAAGAGGAAGCCTCCAATCTGAATTTAAATTTCAGTTTCAAATCCCAACTTCCTCAATTTGCAAATTTGGTTCCACAAATGTGTTCTCCACAGTTGAATTAGCAGCCATGCCAAAATTCAGAAATAATTGAGTTGGTTTGCTATGTTTTTGGAACAATATAAAGGGAGAATTCAAATTTCCAATTCAAATTCCAATAACCAAACTCAATTCAAATTCCACACTAGAATTCAAATCATTTGAATTCAATATTTCAAACCATGACTTTTGAGTTGAAGCAAAGCATTTAATTGTGAGTAGCTGTGGAAAAATGGATTAAGAAATGAGGGGAGGAACCCATTTGTCAGCCACACACTCTTCACAACCGACTCAGTTTTCCCTCTCTGTTGCCCACGAGCTCACAGCGCGCCGGCGCCACCCCCGCCCGAGGCCTCAGGCGCCACCTCCTGCTTGCTCAACCCTGTGCTCGTTCTGATCACCATGCCACAAGTGACACAGAGCCATTTCGCCTTCCCCAGCTCGCTCTCGGCCTCGGTGGTCTGCTCCCGTGAAAAACTCACTGCCTCGGTCGCTCTGCTGTTTTTCCAATCGCCAGCCACCAACGTAGCTCGGTTGCTCGAGCTCTCCATACGAAAAAGCAGCGCACACGGGTGCTCTAGCTGGCTATCAACTGCACTCCTCTGTTCCGTGCTCGTTTGCACGCCGAAATTTAAAGTTCGTCCGTGCGCTCGATTGAACACCGAAGAAACCGAGTTGGGTCGCTGTGGACAGCTCAAACCGGAGAAACTCACGCTCAAGCAATCCAACCCATCAGTGCACCTACGACCGGAGTTTCTCACCCCCAAAACTCAGCCCAAGACGTGACTCCTCAGAGGATAATTTGGAAATTTTCCGCGGGCAGCGCAACTCGACCCCGAGGTAAAGATTTGCAAAATTCATCTTCAATTCGTGTTGTGAGTGGTTCAAACTTTGCACACAGGTTCTAAACTAGCTAGCGCCCTCCCTCCCTCGATTCTAGGCCGAGAAATTAATTGTAGAGCAAGAATTCCATGTTCTTGCTGCTGGAAAACCTTCGGACCACTTCGGGGGCATGGTGCTGATTGGTTTGGAGGGCTCCCCGGCGGATTTGGTTGCCATGTCTAGCTTCTACATCTCCCACTGGTGCTCTAGAGCCTGAGAGCTGATCATTGGGTGAATGAATGAGATGCCGCAACCTCGCCGGAACCCTAGTCTTTGCTGTCACCGGTGCGCACGGTTTTCCACTGAGTTTCAGCCACCGGCGACCCCACCAACATGTTCAGCGTGCTGGAAAATGGGGGGCGGCGACTAGGAGGCGGGGAGGTGGCCGGAAAGTGGGTTCCGACGACCCTCGCCAGAGGGCGCCGCTGGGTCCTCTGTTTGGCGCGAGGTGGAAGAAAGTGCTGACGTGTGGAGCCCGCCGGCAGCATTTAAACATTTCCAGGATTTTCCTATTGTAGTTCAAACTTTGGGGAGCCATAATTTGTCGTAGGAATGTCCAAAAATTGTCAAACAAATTTTGTTGGATTCATCTCAGAGAGTACAAATTGTCAAACGAGGTCTGCCAGAACCGCATTTCTGGCCTCCCCTAGGGCTCAAACTCGCCGCCTCTCACTTTAGGAACACGGGCAGCTCATTTTTGGGGTCGGCCAAGGTCACCGGCCACCTGAAAGTCGTTGGCGACGAGCGGTGATGGCGGCACAACTTCGGCAATGTTGAACTCATGCTAGGATGGCTCAAACACTTCTATTCTTCTTCCTAGAGACACGTGGTGGAACCCTAAGCATCGTCATGCACTCAAATCAGCTATAAAGGGGCTGCAAACATGAGCTCATCGGTGACCTAGGTCCAAAACTGGTGGCGGCTCAAAATTCTTGAAGAACAGCGCCAAAACTCAATGAATTTCAATGGTTTTTAATCCTAGAGGAGCGTGGGAAGGTCTAGAACATGTTTGTAGCTCGGCACAAGCTTTGGGGGAGTGATTACTATGAATTTTGAGTTTTTGGGCGGCTCGGTCCTATGAACCCCGAAGCAATAAACGGAAGAATTCTCCACTGGTCGTGCAAGAGAGAAGGGGAGGTTCACACCGTCGGGTTGAGCACCTGAGAGCGGTTCTTTTTCATGTACATCGTCGGCCACGAGGAGCCTTGTAGCGTCCGGGCGCCGGGGAGCCGAGGGTGTCGGCGGTGGTGAGTTTTCTCCGGAGCTGTGCGAGGGAGAGGGTGAACAGCGCGATAGGGGAACCGGTTCACGGTGCAGGGACGTGCTGATCACGAAGCTTCACTCGGTGTTCTCAGCCGTAGAGCAGGAGGTGGCGCTAGGAGGGTCGGTTGGGCGCTGGACGTCGGGAGGTGGCAGCTCTCGGTGAAAACAGAGGCGGTTTCTTGCCTCCTACGTATGACATGTGGGGTCCACTTCTCCCCCTTATCCCCCAATTCCATTTGAATTAGCAAATAAACTCCAAAGTTGCTCAAAATTGGAGAATAGGCCAAGACATGTGAGGAACACAATGGTGCACTCAAATTTGGATTTCGGTGAAGTTGGAATTTGAAACTGAAATTTAAATTCAAATTCGAATTGCCTCCCGTTTTAATTCCAACAAATAGGAAATCCTTTTCAAATGAGCTGAAAATTTGCCGGGCTACCCATGGATGTGTGTAGAACAAAATTGTTGATTTAGATCTCCATGTTCGGAATTTTTTGGCAAGTTTAATTTTGACTTGGAGCTCACACCTTGATATTCAAAAGTTTAAATTGCCTCTAATTTCCTCGGTGTGATTGGCAGCTCCACTTGGTAGAATTTTGGTATTTCACATCCCTCCCCCCTTAAAAAGAATTGCATCCCGTGATTCCAAAAGAAGAGAGAAAGCGGTAGACAAGGAATTACCGGACATAAGCGGACAGCAAGTCTGGATAGATCGAACAGAGGTATTCTTCACCCTCCCATGTCGCTTCCTCTGCGGTATGATTGCTCCATAATACTTTATAAAATAGGAGTGTCCGATTCCTTGTTGACCGAGACTTTTCATCAATAATCCGGATTGGATGCTCGGTATAGGACAGATCCGGTTGCAATGTATGGAGATCTTCAGTGCGGACAGCAATGGTATTCTGGAGACATTTCCGAAGCTGGGACACGTGAAATATGTCATGCACCCCAGCGAGATTTGTCGGTAGCTCAAGCTGGTACCCTACGGGTCCACATTTATCTGTGATAGCAAATGGACTGATAAACCGGGGAGCGAGCTTCCTTTTTACACCGAATCGATGAACTCCCTTCATTGGAGATACATGGAGATATACGTACTCTCCGACGTTGAAGTTCAGCGGTCAACGTCGCTGGTCTGCATAGCTCTTCTGTCGAGATTGAGCATCTTTTAAATTTGCTTGTATGGCCCAAACTCGTTCTTCGGCGTCATTGACAAGGTCAATCCTGAATGTCACTCTTTCACCGGATTCGCACCAATTCAGTGGTGTGCGACATCTCCGGCCGTAGAGAGCCTCATATGGTGCCATCTTGATACTTGTCCGATAGCTGTTGTTGTATGCGAATTTCGCCAATGGTAAATAAGCATCCCAATTTTTACCGTGGTGGATGGCACACGCTCTCAACATATCTTCTAAGACTTGATTCACCCTCTCAGTTTGTCCATTGGTTTGAGGGTGATATGCAGAGCTTCTAAGCAATTTTGTTGCCAAAGATGCGTGCAGCTGTTCCCAAAAACGGGAAACAAACAGTGCACCACGATCTGAAACTATTGTCCTTGGAACTCCATACTGGCATAATATCTGTGCAATGTATAACTCCGCATATTTCTTGGTATTGAATCCCACATTTACCGGTATGAAGGGTTCTGACTTGGTTAACCGGTCAACGATTACCCAAACCGAATCATGCAGCTGAGATGTGAGCGGTAACCCGACAATGAAATCCATACTCACATCTTCCCACTTCCATGCCGGAATATTAAGGGGCTGCAGAAAACCAGGTTTCTTCATGTGATCGGCTTTTACCCTTCGACACGTATCGCACTTGGATACGTATTTAGCTATTTCCCGCTTCATCCGTGTCCACCAAAACTTGTTTCTCAAATCTTGGTACATCTTGTTTCTAACCAGATGAATGGAAAATTTTGATAGATGTGCTTCGTATAATATTTTGTTATGAAGCTTCATGTCCCAAGGTACGACTATATGGTTCTTGAACCATAACGTACCGTTCTCATCTTTCCGGAAGCCATTTACCTCTCCTTTGTCTATTCTATTCCGGATATGTGCCATGCCCTTATCTTTCTTTTGAGCCTCTACAATTTCATCTCGAATTGTAGAAATGAGGGCAAGAATAAACAAGGACCCATAAGGAACCAAGCGCAGGCTCGGTTCTTCTTATTCCATTGCAGCCATGGTTGGGTTATGAACATGTGCTTTCCGACTAAGTGCGTCGGCAACCACATTCGCTTTTCCAGGATGGTAATGAATCTCTATTTCATAGCCTTTAATTAACTCTAACCATCTTCTCTGCCTCATATTTAATTCCTTTTGTGTGAAGATGTACTTTAAACTCTTGTGGTCAGTGTAGAGGTGGACTATGTTTCCAAGTAAATAGTGCCTCCACATTTTTAGAGCAAGGACCACAGCAGATAGCTCGAGGTCATGTGTCAGAAAATTCTGCTCATGATTCGGAAGCTGCCGGGATCCATATGCGACCGCTCGCTTTTCTTACATAAGCACGCATCCAAGGCCGATGCCGGATGCATCGTAATAAACATCAAAAGCCTTAGTCGTATCGGGCTGCGCCAACACTGGGGCTGTTGTGAGGTGCTTTAACAATGCTTTGAACGCCTCCTCACAGGCTTCACTCCACACATATTTCTTGCCTTTCTTCAGAAGTTCCATCATCGTTTTAGAAATCTTGGAGAAATTCGGAATTATTCTCCGATAGTAACCCGCTAAACCGAGAAAGCTACGGACTTCATGGACTAATTTTGGTGAACTCCAATTCAGCACTTGGATGATCTTGCTCGGATCAACCGCAATGCCCTCCGCGGAAATAATGTGACCAAGAAATGGCACTTGGTTGATTCAAAACTCGCACTTGCTGAATTTTGCATATAGTTTGTGCTCCCGTAGACGTTGGAGCACAATATGCAAATGCTCAGCGTGTTCTTCCTCTGACTTAGAATATACCAAGATATCGTCGATGAAGACCACGACGAACTTGTCCAACTCCGGCATGAAGACTTAATTCATCAAGTACATAAAATGAGCCGGAGCATTGGTGAGTCCGAATGACATGATGAGATACTCATATAACCCGTATCTCGTCGAGAATGCCGTTTTTGGTATATCTTCCACACGGATTTTGATCTGATGATATCCGGGCCGAAGATCCATCTTCGATAAAACCTTAGCACCCACTAATTGATTGAAAATCATATTGATACTGTACACCCCAAAACCTATTAAGAGGGGAGTTTAAAAATTTTTGGACGTATTGCATGTGGTGCAGAAATTCAGATTCAAATTGGAATTCAAATTCAAATCAAAACAGAAAAGAAAAAGAAAAAGAAAAAAACCAAAACCCCCGGCCAGTAGGCCGAAAACCACCAGCCGGCTCACCCGCCCCCGCGCCAGCCCGCAGCCGCGCGCTCCCCTCTCTTTCTCACTGACACGCGGGGCCCGTGGTCATCGCCTTCCTCGCGCGGTCGCGCAAACCGCCGGAACTCCTCCGCGCGCCGAATCCAAACCACCCCGGAAACCCGCGTTTCCCCTGCCGAATTCTGGTCCCGGACGACTCAAACTCGATCACAACCGACACGCCGCCCTCCCCCGTCTATATAAACGCCGGCGTCGCCCCGTTTTTCCCACCCGATCAGCTGTTTTTCCTCCCGGTGAGAACCGAAGCTCCGATCACCGTTTTCTCTCGATCTTTGCTCGGGTTTTCTGATCTAACATGGCGAACCGGTTCCACCGACTCTGGGGAATCACGCAGGTGCAGAAAACTCAGAAGATTTCGCCCCAGACACAGCGCCGACGAGCATCGCCGCGATTCCATCTCGGACCTCGTCGCCGACCGCCTTCCAGGGCCTCCGAGCTCAAGAAAAACCCCGAGGCGAGATCCCCGACCTCCCCTCTACCGATCTATGCCATGAAATCCCAGTTTTAGGAGGAATAGACGAAGATCCGAAGTTTTCCGGCGAGATCGCCGCCTCCCGCCGCCGGGCAGCGCCGCCCGCGCACGGTCAGAGCGACGTGGCCGCTTATGCGCCGTGTATTTTAAATCGCACGGTAGAATTAAAACCCGCGCGTACCGGTTCGGCGATCTAATCTGAGCCGTCTGTTTTAAATCGGACGGTCCACATCAGCCCCGCACTATAAAGGGCGGGATTCTTACACGCTACCCCCTGGGGATCTCGGAAAATACGAGCTAGCCCCGGAAACTTCTGATCTAGCCCCTGGAACTACAGAAATTCATGTAAATTCATTTAAAAATCAGTTTTAGCCCCTGGACTTAATAAAAATTAGGAAAACCCCTCTGTTATGTGTAGCTAGACCCCTGGAAATTTATGAAATAATATAATAGACCCTGTAGTGAGGTGAGTTTACCTTTTTAACCCTATATGACATTAAATTTAGAAATTTGGATATGTAATTCAGATTTAAATTTAAAAGGGTGAGACAAACACATGGTAAATTCAAATTTAAACTCTCCTAGCACTTGGAAAACTTTAGGATGAGTTCAAAAGTAGATTTTAAGCTGAAATGAATCTGTCTAATTGATTGTTCACATTTATTAGTTATAGGAACACATTTTTAGGTTAGGAAATAATTCTGAAAATGGGTAAAATAAATTTAAATTAGTTCACATCAGTGGAGAAGTTCAAAAATATATGATTTAATATTTTAGACCAGAACCTATTCTGTTTAGATGATGTGTCTTAATATTTTGATAATAAAGTTCACATTTAGGCATAGAAAATAAATCTGAAAATATAGGAAAATGGGTATGCATAACTAGAAAATGATAAATGAAGTTTCCAAATCCAAAGATTTCAGTTTAGGACTTGGTAAAAGATCTGAAAACCCATCTGGAGTAGGAAAGTACCTTCCATGCAAATTTGATAGTTAAGAAGTATATTAATTTAATATAAAGAATTTATTCAAATTGAAAATTCATATATAGTGTGCAAACAGAAATCTGAAATACAAAAGTTAGAAATCATATACATATGTTTAAAAGTGCATGAAGGTTAAAAATCAACACAGGTGGGGTAAACACAACACTTAAAAATGTGAATGATTATCATATGTATGTATGTGTGGAGTGAAAGTGTGAACTATGTCTTATGGATTGTTATCTTCTTTTGCTATGTGGGTTGACATGAGTAGAACCTGCCCCAGAGCAAGTTCTTCCCTTCCAAGATCAGGACTATCCATTCCCAGAGCAGCAGGAAGAAGGCAAGTGTCCTTGACCACTTTGATCCTATGCTAGGATGTGTAGATAGAATTATTTGCATTGTCAATTGAAATATGACACCCATGCTAGGAAGTTTCCCTAGAATTGCATTATCTTGTTTCCTTGTAGCTTGGGTTGGGTTTATTTTATTATGTCATTCATTCATATTACTTATGCTTAGCCATGCTTAGAATGGGATAAGTGGGATACGAGATCATCAACTTGTTTACCTTACTCTTGAATGAGATATTATGAGTTATGTAGAGGTAGGGATCGAGGCAAGTTGGATGATTTGGTTGGTGCTAGGTGCACGAGACTCGGGTTTGTGTTTAGTACTTGCCTGGATCCTAAGGACCGGTTCATGGAGCATGTAACCTGGCTTTACCGTGCCAACCACATGCTGAGATGGGGCAGCTTGGCCAATTAATTAGGTGTATCCCCGGCGTAGTATGGGTGTGTTGGATGGTGCGGGGAATAGGTGTCAGCTGAAATGGTGCGTAGTTTAATATAGGAGTTCATTAACCCCTAATGAAATCCTAGACTCCAAATTTACTCTTTTCTTTGAAAACTTCCTTTTTCATGCAGTTAAGAACATATCACGGTAGTACGTTTTCTCACCAAATCAAAATCCTAACCGTCTTTATACCGGCATATACGTCTCCAATGGTGACACTAAGACGATCACTCACAGACGTTTTCTAAATAATGTTCTACTCGTGGTTAAGGTACCTGCAGAAAAACAATCAATAATGATGCACACAAGAGGTTATCCACTACAGGCAGGTCCATATCCTAATAAAAATATACGCCCCGTATCATTGCCATACGGGCCATCCTTGAGTCAAGTCACGTCTCAAGGTACATGGTCGTGTTTTCACACCACACGACGGGGAATCCAAGTAGAGCGTGAACGGGTCGTCACGGTTGGGAATTTTATCAACCCAACGGATACCACCTACTGCCCTGTAGGGCACGCCGACGGCAAGCACTGCGTATGTCCTCCTAGGCTATTTTCAGAAGAACACACTATCGCGTTACCAACCACACGATGGGGTTTCCACTTTCTTGCCTAATGCACGCCGGGGACCAGCGTTTCATATGAACTCAGGAACATGAAGAGTTCAAGAGTTTCATGTTGACGTCTCACACCAAGCTGTGAGACCTATATCCTGAACCACTTTCCTCGTCAGGGGAGCTAACTGAAATTGATCCGCTTTCGGTGGTGTTCCTTACCATGCTTACCTCCACATAGGTGCGTCGTTATAGAATTAAAATACTAAATAATAACACACTGTTAGCTTGCCACCTTAAGTAACTATGCTATTAATAGTCCTTATGTGGGCATACTATACGTTCCTCACTCGTATACTTCTAAATTTTTGAAAATAAGCTCTTTTCATGCATGCTATTCCCAATGCGGCTCTGATACCACACCTGTGGTGAAACCCCTTCCGGGATCCACAATCTAGGATACACATTGGGTGGTGTGATGCGGCACCCAACAGCATACACAAAAAGAAACCATAAACATACAAAGTCTTTTATTTCTCAATATAGTGTCATTTACAACATAATGTACCACGAAGGTACACACAGCGGAATATACATACACACTTACTCTCGGTCCTAACTATGCAAAAGAGAAGACGTCCAGCCCGCGGGCGCTTCTTACTAGCTTCCACAAAGGTGAGAGCAGCGGCAAGGTTTCCAGTGAGTCTCCGATGTCTCACCGAACAACCATCTTCATAGCAAATTTTATATAACCTGCAAAACACTAATAATGCAACCGTGAGCATGATGGCTCAGCAAGACTTAACCGACACTCCTAACCATGAGACTCTACATGCAGAGATTAATAATACAGGACAAATATATTGCAATAACGACACACCTACATGGTAATCCTTACTTTCAGTTTTTATAGCAGCAGATTAATATGCCTTAGGCAGCCCTCACATCGAAGTCCACAATCAAACAAGAAACGCTTTCCTCCTATGTGGTTATGCCCAAAGTGGAAGATAAACTTAGTGAGCTCTACAACTATAGCATACATGGTTTGCAATACAATGAACTTAAGAACTTCACAACAGCAATGATTCATCTCACTTCATGTGGAATTAATTACTACGTCACAACTCAGTGAACAAGTGGTACTCATATAACCGCGAGGGACGGTGATTCGAATCAGGACACACCCGGAATACACGACACATACACCCGCCTCAAAAGACTCACACAAGAGCTCTTTCTTACGTTGTATGCAGCAACCTTTCACCCGTCACTCCAATGCCGAACTAGTTCTACCGACTCATCAGAAGGACCACTACCCAGAACACGAAGTTGCTCCGCTAGTGGGTTTACACCTCCGACACCAACCCCCAAAGGATGGTGGTATGAGTTTCGACACGAGAGTACCCAAGTTACATCGGTTTCCTGGATCCATAATTCCAGTATGCATCCGGTACTGTTCAAACTTGCTTAACAGGGCGTTATACGCATCGGTCCTTAAACGATACAAACAGAGCTATGGCAACACAGGCCCAACGTCCTGCTGCTCCTACTCTCTGCTCGGTCTCATTTTCCATTCCAGGAATTTCATTCTTTAGAATCATACCCCGTTGAACCAAAATCCTAACCTCGCGAGTAGCTTCCAACTACCCGACTTGTACCGGATCCTATACAACTTAAGCCTCGCAGAAACTACACGAAGGTAACCTTTTCTACCCTTTAACTCCAAGGGTTTGTGGGTCATGCATTTGGAGTATCAATCACCCTTGACCTAATGCACAATACATACTAGACCAAAGAAAGTGATACAAAGTAAAATATATCTAAAAGCTGTTAAATGCAAACTGGGGCTTGCCTTATGTTACTGCAGGTTTATTCCTACTTTAAAGTCAGTATCTTGTCGACGGTTAAAGCCTCAACTTGCTCCTCCGAGTCGAGTTCTTCGTCGAACTCCTTCGTCGTGTTTCCTACCGATATGAATATGCACAAGTTTATATTACAAGTAAGAAATTATAAAACAAAAGTGTTTCATGACTTAAGGAGAGTTCAGATCAACTAAGGCTTAAGAGTTGGGTCTGGCTAGGTACTGAAACAGAGGAAAGATCATTTTGGATCAGTGGAGATTTTTGGAGTAAAGTTCAAAGAGTTATATAGTGGACATAAGTAGGAAGCTGGAAAGAATCAGCAGAAAACTGTAGAAGATGACCTCAACCTGCTCTGAAATTTCACAGGGGTTCATAGATCATACAGAGGTATGGCTTGCAAAATTTCAGAGAAAGTTGATGTAAGATGTGGCCTAAGGAATTTTCTTAGCTATTTGGCTTCTCTGAATTCCTATGGTAATTCTAGGGTCTTATCATGCTCCAAATTTGGATTTTTTTCAGAATCTTGGGAGTCTTATGAGACCATAGGATTTGGTTTCACCATTTTTGGAGCTTCCTACACATAGATACGGAATTTACAAGATTGGCTAAAAGCTGGAAAAATATAAGATTGAATCATCATTTGGCCTAGCAAATGAGGTCCAATGCCTCTGAAATGTTTACATGAGTTCAATTATATTAGGAAGAATGTTCTGGCAAAAATTGGGAATTTTCCAATGAACAGAACTCCTGTAATAATTCCCTAATTTTTTCGTTAATTGAATTATTGAGCCAAAATCCAGGTATTTTCATAAAAATTGGGATGCACCCCTAGATAGTACTCACTTAGAGGAATCCAATGAAATTTATTTGACAAATTTTGGAGGTTCCTACTAAATGTTATGAGCATTTGAAGTTGAACTAAATCTGGAAAATGAGGAAATGTTTAAAACCCTGCAGGCGGGCCCCACCACTCGGTATTCTTCTTCCTCGCGTGCGGGCAGAGCTCGGTGGCGGCGCTCTCTGGCGAGATCCACCGGAACCGCGTTTCCGGCCTCCCCTAGGCCTCAAACTCGCCGCCTCTCACTTAGGAACACGAGCACCTAGTTTTTGGGGTCGGCCGAGGTCACCGGCCACCGGAAAGTCATCGGCGACGAGCGGCAGTGGTGGCACAACTTCGGCGACGTCGAAATCATGCTAGGATGGCTCAAACACTTTGGTTCTTCTTCCTAGAGCATCGTGGTGGAACCCTAAGCATCGTCATGCTCTCAAATCAGCTCGAAAGGGGCTGCAAACATGAGCTCATCGGCGACCTAGGTCCAAAAGCGGTGGCGGCTCAAAATTCTCGAAGAACAACGCCAAAACTTGATGAATTTTGACGGTTGTTTTCCTAGAGGAGTGTGGGAAGGTCTAGAACATGTTTGTAGCTCGGCACAAGCTTTGGGGGAGTGATCACTATGATTTTTGAGTTTTTGGGTGGCTCGGTCCTATGAACCCCGAAGCAATAAACGGAAGAATTCTCCACCGGTCGTGCAAGAGAGAAGGGGAGGTTCACACCGTCGGGTTGAGCACCTGAGAGTGGTTCTTTTTCATGTAGATCGTCGGCCACGAGGAGCCTTGTAGTGTCTAGGAGCCAGGGAGCCGAGGGTGTCGGCTGTGGTGAGTTTTCTTCGAAGTTGTGTGAGGGAGAGGGTGAACAGCGCGAAAGGGTAACCGGTTCACGGGGCAGGGACGTGCTGATAACGATGCTTCACTCGGTGTTCTCAGCCGTAGACCAGGAGGTGGCGCTAGGAGGGTCGGTTGAGCGCCGGACGTCGGGAGGTGGCAGCTCTCGGTGAAAACAGAGGCCCTATGCATGACATCTGGGGTCCACTTCTCCCCCTTATCACCCAATTCTGTTTGAATTAGCAAATAAGCTCCAAAGTTGCTTAAAATTGGAGAATAGGCCAAAAGACCTATGAGGAACATAATGGTGCACTCAAATTTGGAATTTGGTGAAGTTGCAATTTGAAACTGAAATTTTAATTCAAATTCGGATTGCCTCCCGTTTTGATTCCAACAAATAGGAAATCCTTTCCAAATGAGCTGAAAATTTGTCGGGCTATCCATGGATGTGTGGAGAACCAAATTGTGGATTTAGATCTCTGTGTTGGGAAATTTTTGGAAAGTTTAATTTAGACTTGGAGCTCACACCTTTATATTCAAACGTTTAAATTCTCTCTCATTTTCTCGGTGTGATTGGTAGCTCCACTTGCTAGAATTTTGGGATTTCATACCATCTCTCCAGGACATCTGAGAAGAGATTGCTCGAACCCGTCCATCTTGTTCAGGGTTGCTTAGGATAGCGGTAAGTTGTTCATTCTCCCTCTTTGGCTTGAAGAGACCCTTTTGTTGCTTTTCAATTACTTCTTTCATTTTTTTCTCTACTTGGTTCAGAGAGTCGGGCTTTTCAAGTTTGCCCTGGCTGGTCAAACCTGACCGAGCTAAGACCCACCATCTAGTTCTCTCATCGCAGCCTTGTAGTGGGTCAGGATTGCCCTTACTGACAATTTCCTCTAATATTTTATTCCATTTCTCAAGTTTGGGGCATATCCGGCAGACCTCAAGCAATGATGGTATTTGTTCTTTTCGGAAAGCTCTGACCAAGATTCACTTAGGGCTTTAGCCTTAAGTGTGGTCTTTTGACGAACAAATTCTTGCCAGTGAGCTTGTGTGTTTTTTCCATCTTCTTCAGGCTAGGGACCTTATTGTCCTTAACATAAGCATTCATTTCACTCTTCCAGCCACGAAACTTCTTGCCGCAAGAGACCAATATTGCTTTCTTTATAGCTTCTTCCGTGCCTTTTGGGAACTTGAATTATTTCTTTAACTTCTCCCACAACTCATTCTTGTCCGCCTCAGGAAAATTTCTCCAATTCTCGGTTGTGATCGGCACGAGCTCTCTAACAAGACAACCATATGCATTTCAGTACTTTGTAACTGAATCCAGTGGTTCTTAGGGAAGCCCACCTGGACCGACACTTGTTATGTATATGATGCGGTTCAATGGACCCTTATTGGGACCTCGTTGCCCTTGTTTTCGCTTTACTGAATTTGAGGATTCAACCATTAGAGAACCTTCTGCGATTTTAGGAGTTGAAGTCACCTCGTCGTTATCTTGGCAATTAAGTTAGGTATAAAAGAATTATAAGACTTCATATACTTGATAACCAACATTAACTTAAATTGCTGGAGTTAAGATTTGTGATCCATACCTCGTCGGCAAAATCATATTCTGGGTTGAGATCCTCTAAAATCTTTTTAATTTTTATATTTGGAAAAGGATCCGATAGACTGTGATATGAGCCTGAACTGCTGGAGTCACTAAACTCAACATAGTCGGCTTCATTGTTACTACCAACACCAGTCTTCTTAGGACTTTCCATATTAGAACTTGAAAACCAACAGAAGGGGTTTCTTTTTATAGTACTCAGTGATTACAAAGATATCCTAATATGTAAAATCACATCCTAATATATAAAATAGAGTGAACATAGTGGATTTACAAAGACAACATGGATCCTTGTTATAGTACACAGTGATTACAAAGACCACATGAACTACGTGTTAGCAAAACAAGACTATCTCCTTTAACACAACTATTCTAAACAACTAATTGGTGCAGGTATGAACACACACAGAAAATGTAGAAGAAACAATTGAGGTAAATTTGCTTTTCTTTCTAATGTAAACAATTAATTTGCTCTCTAAACAATTTGCTCTCTGGTCCACCTTCAAACAAAATCTAAACAATTAATCTAAGCAATTGTCAAGGTCTCTAAACAAGTAATCTAAACAATCTAAAGGGGGGCTCGGCGCAGTGGGAGAGCGCCCGCGGTGGGGGACGGTGGCGAGGCGGCAGCGCACGGTGGGGGTAGATGCCGGGAAGGAGGATGCGGCACAGGGAGGATTAAGGCGTGGGGGTGCAGCGGCGATGGTGCCAGAGGGGGACAAAAAAGGGAGGTGGGAGGTGGCGGCGAGGGCGTGGACGACACTCGACCGGCAGCGAGGGCGAGGAGGGAGGCGGCACAAGGAGGGGGAGGGAAGGAGGCGGCGCAGGGGACGGAGAAGAGAGGAGGGAGAGAAGGGAGGAAAGAGGCAGACGTACATAGATGGCAACAACGACGACAACGAAGCTCGACAGCGAGAGTTTCGGCGGCAATGGTTTTGGCGGCAAAGGAAAATTTTAGCAGTCTGACGGCGTCTAAATGAAATCTCCAGGGTTGGGTTTTTTCGAGGAGATCGAGCGGCCTTATATAGGTGCAGATTTTTACAGGCGGCTCTTCGTTAAACACTGCCTGTGAAGATGTATTAGTGCAGGCGGTTTGTAAATTGGAACTTAGAACCGCCTGAGCGGCCTAATATAGGTGCGATTTCACAGGCGGCTCTTAGTTAAACGACGCATGTGAAAAATGTTTAAATTATATTATTTCTAGGTGGCCTTGTATATGCGTAGATTTCACAGGCGGCTCTTAGTTAAACACTGTCTGTGAGAAATGTTTAAATTATGTCCTTTCTAGTATATTTGTCCCTTGCCACTTTACGCGCAGAGATAATAAATGTGCATCGTTGCCACAATGAGCATATAGAACCACAATCAAATTGTAATTTAGATATAAACATTAAAATTTCATAGTTTATACACATTGTGTGTCGTGTAAACTATACATTTCAGACTTGTATTCCTATGAAGCTTCTATCGATCGATCTAAATTGTACCGTCGAGCTTGCTCCCAAACACGTCTATTATATTCTTCTAGATCCTAAAAATAACATTGACATTCTTTAAAATTGACAAATGTCGAATGAGGAGTGATATATAACCTAGGTTGCTCACTAACTCAAAGTTACTAACCTTGATAAGTAGATTATAGCAATCATTTTCAACATCGGGGGCATTTGGCTGATGAAGCAAACTCTGAACTTCACGTAGTAAAATTCTGACATTAGTACTAGGACACCACCCCTACAAAATATCAATTTAAGAAACATAAGAAACCACTTCAAATAAGTTTGGCAACAATTACTAATTACTTGAGTAAAATAAGTCTATCTTACAATCTCTTGATCAAGAACCCCAAGGCAGAGAAATCTTGAGCGATGGACATTCGGGTGGAACAAACCAGGTGGAAAGGCGCATCTCGAAGGTACCAAGGGATAGTTATCCGAGAAGGAGATTGTCAGTGGGTAGTAACCACCTTCCCAGTCAGTCTACAAACGAAATTCATTAATAAAGGGACGATGGTTATACTGGATTGTGCTTATTCTTCATGACTTACCCATTCTTTACCGGGGACGATACACTACCACTTCATTAAGTCTCCCGAATCAGGCTTCGCGGAGAAACCCTACGCAGAGAAATTGGACAACAAGTGACACAAATGGCGAGCCATAAAATTGAAAATACCAAAGACAAACCAGACGGAAAAGCAAAACTACAGAGCGACCGGTGTGCCATATGTACATACATGGGGGTGGTTCTTGCGCCACGCCAAGAGCTCCTCCTTGAGTTGGCCTTGCGTCAAGTCGTTAACAAAGTTTCCAGCCATGAACGACGACGATGATGTAGAATAGGAGGGAGTAGTGACGGCGACGACAACGATGGCGATGGCAAACAATGGACGGCAGGTGGCGGTCGCACTGGAGTTGGTCGATCGCTAAAGGGTTCGAAGAGAGAGCGGATGGTGTTGGACGAAAGGGAAACGCATGACCCGAGGAGGAGGAGGTGCGAAGAACTTAATTGCGTCTGGTGGTGAAGAGACGGGTGAGATAAAAGCGCATCTTCCATTGTTGACAAAGGGAGACGAGCGGCCCGAGGAGGAAGAGCTGCGGAGAACTTAATTTCGGCCAGTATGGTGGTGCAGAGAAGTGTGATCGGTGTGCGAGACCCTCCTCCCTCCTCGAAGATGAATTAAACACCGCCTGCGAAGATGTATTATCACAGGCGGTTTTTAATATAGAACTGCATGTGGAAAAAAAATAGTGGCTGGAGTTGGACGGAAGGGAAATGCGCGCTCCAAGGAGGAGGAGGTGCGGAGAACTTAATTGCGGCTGGTGGTGAAGAGATGAACGAGATACCAGCAAACAAAACAATAGGGCAATGTTGCATCAGGATAATAGTTTAGTAAGAGGAAAACAAAGTAGGATTACCATGGGCACATCCATCCGAGAAAGTATTTCAGAAGAGGCTATTAAGGGTACTGCACAAACATCCAGTCCACATATGTTGTCCACAAAAATTGAAGAATATAACTTCGAGTTCAGAACAGAATAACTAATATGAAAGCACGTTGAGGAGTTATCACATACAACCATGATTCCTCGCCATTCGACGGTGCTGGCTCTTCTTCATTTCACTATGTCTTTCGGAATTGGAGAGCCCAACTTCCACAACATGATGTTGGATGGAGTTGATGTCTTCCCATTTCCATTTGCGCTTCAAGTTGGGACAGACTGGGCATACCAGGTAGCCGCTGGGGTGCTCGATGACGCGCAGATCATCGCCGCGTGGGACTAGCAATTTGTAGCCATAATACCTGTCATCATTGGAGTTCGTGCTAACATACCATGGCGAGGGGCACTGCTTCCGGACCGGAGATGGCGAGGAAGTCTTACGGGAGAGCAGCACCATGCAAATCTCGTAAGAGGTAAACACATCGATGCAGGCAAACTCCACCTGCAGTGGCGACATGATCACCTTATCCCACTTGATGTCCTTCGCCTTGTCGATGTGCACATTCATCACCTCGAGCGCCAGGGTCTTGGCTGACACCAACATGAATTCCGACCGGTGAAGCACCTTCACGGCGAGGTCCCGGAGCTCAACCACATTTGCTACCTCGAAGCCGTAGTCCTCGCGCAGCCGCTTTACGTCGCTACTGATACTGACGCCGAAAAATATGTTGTGCGGAGAGGCGAAGAATTTTTTCAGGGCACTCTCCAAGACATAGTCCGCATGAATGATCTAGAAGACGAGGTGGTGGCGGCCCATGGAGAGCTGCAGGACAGCTGTCTTGTATAACTTGCGCCCGTCCGGGTTCTTGACGTCGTACCACTCTGTGTCTAGGCCGACGATGAGGGGCCTCGGGTGTTTCCCACAAACCTGCAAAAGGAAGCACTCGACATCGGCGCTAGAGGACGCGACAGTGGTCTCGATCACGGTGTCATTCAACATGACCTCGGTGGTTGCCGGCGGGCCACCAAAAGGTTGCCGCTTGGCTCCAGCGCTTGACTCCAGGAGCGCCAGCGACGGCTGCTTGTATTTTCCGCCTTGATGATCACCACTGGGGAGGCGAGACAAGGATCCTGCAGATGCCATGGTTGTGAAGAGCGAGGAACATGGAAGGGCGCTGCGAAGAAGATGAGAAAGGGCGCGGCAACTGCTTATTATAAAGGTGTTTTAGATTCTAGAGGTTGCAGCACCGTCGACGAGGCGCCATAGCTGAATGATGGATAATTTAAGTTTTGACATGTTGGATTGCTTTAAAAAATTAAAAAAATTCATACATGTATAAATAAGACAATATGTTCATACAAGCCAACTTTCAGTGGAAGATCCATTTTTTACGAGATATGACAATCTGAATAATATGTGCACAAAAATTAATGCTATATTTACCAAAACATAACAATGTTACCTATATAAGTTTTAAACTTTTTGTTCCATCTGGTATAAAATAATTTTTGAAGAATATAGAAAAAAAGAATCATCGAGTTTGGACATAATTTGCAGAATTTACAACATGTTTGGGTATTTACATTGGGATCTCAATAAAAATTGAAGCAAAGGAATAAGAAACTGAAGAGCGGACCTATGAAGAGGCAATTATCGCAGGCGGTTTTTAATATAGAATCACCTGTGGAAAAAGTTTACTAATTTTAGAAATAATTAATATCCTTGATCAAAATAAGGGGCTTGTAAAATCCAAAATTCCAAGTTCTTGTAATATGGTTTAGGATTACAGGTGCCCACAAAATGTCACTTAGAAAAACCTTTGAAATTGGCCAGAACATGAAAAACAATTAAATAAGATATTTTCATTTTTTAATCTTGTATAATGCATTGATTTTATGAGTACATTTTTCTATGGGACTTTTTAGTCATCATACCAACATCTATGATTTTTTTCAGATTTTTACAAAATTGTTTGAATCAATGTGTGTTCAAAATTTGAAGAATGCCTCATATGTATATGAGCATTTCATTAGAATGAGGGATAATTTAAATTTTGACATGTTTAATTGCTTTAAAAAATCCATACATGTATAAATAAGACAATATATTCATATAAACCAACTTTCAGTGGAAGATCCAATTTTTAGGAGATATGACAATCTGAATAATATATGCATATAAATTAATGCTATATTTACCAAAACAAAACAATGTTACGTATATAAGTTTTAAAATTTTTATTCTAGCTGGTATATATTAATTTATGAAGAATATAGAAAAAAGAATCATCGTGTTTGGACTCAATTTGCAGAATCTATACATGTTTGAGTATTTACATTGGAATCTAAAAAAATGAAGCAAAGAAAGAATAAACTGAAGAGCAGACCTATGAAGAGACAATTATCGCAGACAGTTTTAATATAGAACCTCCTGTGAAAAAAATTTACTAAGTTTAAGATTAATTAATATTCTTGATCAAAATAAGGGGGCTTGTAAAAGCCAAAAGTTCAAGTTAAAAGGTGCCAATTAAATTTCACTTAGAAAAACCTTTGAAATTGGTCAGAACATCAAAAATAAATAAATAGGATATTTATCATTTTTGTATCTTGCATAATACATTGATTTTGTGACTGCATTTTTCTATGGGACTTTTTAGTCATCATACCAACCTCTATGATTTTTTCAGATTTTTACAAAATTGTTTGAATCAATATGTGTTCAAAATTTGAAGAATGGCTCATACGTATATGAGCACTTCATTAGAATGAGGGATAATTTGAATTTTGAAATGTTGGATTATTTGAAAAAATTAACAAAATTCATACATTTATAAATAAGACAATATGTTCATACAAACTATTTTTTAGTGGAAGATTCATTTTTTAGGAGATATGGCAATCTGAATAATATGTGCATATAAATTAATGCTATATTTACCAAAACATAACAATGTTACATATATAAGTTTTAAATTTTTTGTTCCATCTGGTATATATTAATTTTTGAAGAATATAGAAAAAATAATCATCAAGTTTGGACTTAATTTATAGAATATATACATGTTTGAGTACTTACATTGGAATCTACATAAAAATGAAGCAAAGAAAGAAGAAATTGAAGAGCAAATCTATGAAGAGGCAATTATCGCAGACGGTTTTTAAAATAGAAACGTCTGTGAAAAATTTTACTAAGTTTAGGATTAATTAATATTCTTGATCAAAATAAGGAGACTTGTAAAAGACCAAATTCTAAGTTCTTGTAATATGATTTAGTATTACAGGTGCCCATTATCACTTCAAAAAACCTTTAAAATTGGTTAGAACATGAAAAATAAATAAATAGGATATTTGTTTTTTTGTATCTTACATAATGCATTGATTTTGTGAGTGCATTTTTGTATGGGACTTTTTAGTCATCGTATCAACCTCTACGATTTTTTCAGACTTTTACAAAATTGTTTGAATCAATGTGTGTTCAAAATTTGAGAATGTCTCATATGTATATGAGCATTTCATTAGAATGAGGGATAATTTGAATTTTGACATGTTGGATTATTTTAAAAAAAAAAAATTCATACATGTATAAATAAGACAATATGTTCATACAAACCAATTTTCAGTAGAAGATCCATATTTTTTAGGAGATATGACAATCTGAATAATATGTGCATATAAATTAATGTTATATTTACCAAAACATAACAATTTTACCTATATTAGTTTTAAACGTTTTGTTCTATCTGATATATATTAATTTTTGAAGAATATAGAAAAAAAATCATCGAGTTTGGACTTAATTTGCAGAATCTATAAATGTTTGAGTATTTACATTGGAATTTAAATAAAAAATGAAGCAAAGGAAGAAGAAACTGAAGAGCAGACCTATGAAGAGGCAATTATCGGAGGCGGTTTTTAATATAGAACCGTCTGTGAAAAAGGTTTACTAAGTTTAGTATTAATTAATATTCTTGATCAAAATAAGGAGGCTTGTGAAAGCCCAAATTCCAAGTTTTTGTAATATGATTTAATATTACAGGTGCCCATTAAATTTCACTTCAAAAACTTTTGGAATTGGTTAGAACATGAAAAACAAATAAATAGAATATTTGTCATTTTTGTATCTTGCATAATGCATTGATTTTGTCAGTGCATTTTTCTATGGGACTTTTTAGTCATCATACCAACCTCTATGATTTTTTCAGATTTTTACAAAATTGTTTGAATCAATGAGTGTTTAAAATTTGAAGAATGCAATTTGAATTTTGACATGTTGGATTGCTTCAAAAATTAACAAAATTCATACATGTATAAATAAGACAATATGTTCGTATAAACCAACTTTCAGTAGAAGATCCATTTTGTTTTAGGAGATATGACTAAATATGTGCATTTAAATAATGCCATATTTACCAAAACAAAATAATATTAACTATATAAGTTTACTTTTTGTTCCATCTGCTATATATTAATTATTGAAGAATATAAAAAAAAGAATCATCAAGTTTGGACTTAATTTGTAAAATTTATACATGTTTGAGTATTTACATTGGAATCTAAATAAAAATGAAGCAAAGAAATTAGAAAGTGAAGAGCAGACCAATGAAGAGACAATTATCGCAGACGGTTTTTAATATAGAATCGCCTGTGAAAAAAGTTTACTAAGTTTAGCAATAATTAATATTCTTGAACAAAATAAGGGGGCTTGTAAAAGACCAAATTCTAAGTTCTTGTAATATGATTTAGTATTACAGGTGCCCATTAAATTTCACTTCAAAAAACCTTTGAAATTGGTTAGAACATGAAAAATAAATAAATAGGATATTTGTCATTTTTGTTTCTTGCATAATACTATTTTGTGAGTGCATTTTTCTATGGGACTTTTTAGTCATCATACCAATCTCTATGATTTTTTCAGATTTTTACAAAATTATTTCAATGAATGTGTGTTCAAAATTTGAAGAATGCCTTTGTATATGAGCATTTCATTGGACTGAGGGATAATTTGAATTTTGACATGTTGGATTGCTTTAAAAAAATTAAAAATTCATACATGTATAAATAAGATAATATGTTCATACAAACCAACTTTCAACGAAAGATCTATTTTTTAGGAGATATGATAATCTGGATAATATGTGCACATAAATTAATGTTATATTTACCAAAATATAACAATGTTACCTATATGAGTTTTAAACTTTTTGTTCCATCTAGTATATATTAATTTTTGAAGAATATAGAAAAAATCATCGAGTTTGGACTTAATTTGCAGAATCTATAGATGTTTGAGTATTTACATTATAGTCTAAATAAAAATGAAGCAAAGGAAGAAGAAACTGAAGAGCAGACCTATAAAAAGCAATTATCATAGGTGGATTTTAATGGACCACCTTAAACCCCGCCTGTGATAATGGACAACTATATAAAGCACCGCTCGTGCACCGCAAAAACATAACTCGCGAAATTTCACATCGACGTCGTCAAGCTGCCAAAAAATATATTTGCCCCTCGCCGCCGCCACCTCCATCCTGGGCGTCGCCGCCGCCGCCATCCTCTCCCTCACTGCCGAGCCCATGTCGCCGTCCTTGCCCTCGCCTCCAAGCGCGTGCATGCCGTCGTCCTTGCCTCCAAGTGTCATCATTGTACCCTAGCTTTCTAAACCTTGTGTTCAACTTTCATCCTTCACTTGCATTCAAGAAACGGTTACTATCATATTTTTATTTTTACAGTTTGACATAGAAGATTGACCGCCAAGCGGGGATGTACAACATGCCAAGACCTGATCCTATGTACATTCAAAATGTTGCAAACTTTATTAAATCATCCAAGAGACATGCAAAGATGCAAAAGATAGATGACATATTATGTCCATGTATCAACTTTGAAAATAAGATTCCTTGGATAGATACTATAATAATTCAATCTCATTTGGTGAAAAGAGGTTTCAAAGAAAACTAAACAATATGGACAGAGGATGGTGAATTAGATACACATGAGGTGGATAAAGATGATGAAGAGGTTCTGATGATGATAATGCTCATATCGATTATGGTAGTGTCAATCAGGATGATGATGGTGATCATTATGATGAGTTTGATTGTGAGGAGATGTTGCATCACATCGAACCACATCTATTGATTTCGATGGGAGCAAGTTAAGGTTTAAGTAAAATGGAGACATTGCAGAATACGGCGGCGGAGCTCTTACATGATAAATCAAAGGGTTGTGATAAAGATTTTACTACATTGCATGCAGTCCTAGAACTACTAAATTTGAAAGCCACATACGAATAGTCTGATTGTAATTTCTCTGATATTTTGAATCTTTTGGTAAAAATTCTTCCAAATCCCAATAAACTGCCCAGAAGCACTTATAAAGTGAAGAAACTTCTTTGCTCGATGTCACTAGGTGTGACAAAAATACACGCTTGTGTGAACCATTGTATTCTGTATCGAAAAAAGCATGAGCTCACAACTAGATGCCCCATCTGCGGTGTTAGTAGATACAAGAAGTACTACAATCACCAGTATGTTACCAACACGAATAAGACCCTGAAGAATAAGAAAAATATTATTGGCCCTGAAGGTGACGATGCAGGTGGGAAGAATAAGAGAAAAATTCCTGCCTTGGTGATGTGGTACCTTCCAGTAATTGATCGCTTGAAGCGTTTGTTCTCTAACCCTTGGGAGGCTGAACTTATGCGTTGGCATTCCGAGCAGCCCAGGAAGAATGAAAAACATATTCGACACCCTGGTGATGCAACACCATTGGAAAATTTTTGATATTCAGTATCCAGAGTTTGTAAAGGGAATCAGAAATAAGGTTTGCCTTGGGTACAGACGGAATGAATCCGTTTGGTGAAAAAAGGAGCATACACAGCACATGGCTTGTGGTATTAACGATGTACAACCTACCGATGTAGTTTTGTCACGAAAGGAAATATATTTTGTTATCTATTCTTATACAAGTTCTGAAAAAACCTGGCATCGAAATTGATGTGTTCTTGGAACCTCTAATAGAAGGTATGGAGAAATTGTGGAATGAAGGGGTACGTACATGGCATGAGTACAAGCGGGAGTATTTCACGCTAAGAGCAATGTTATTTGTTACCGTGCATGATTATCCCAGATTATTTACATTATCAGGACAAATGAAAGGGAAGAAAGGTTGTGTAAGGTGCGTGGGTGGAACTGGATTTTTGTACCTCATTTCATCCAGAAAGATGGTGTACATGAGACATCGGCGGTTCTTGACAAATGCATACAAGTATAGAAAGATGAAATAACAATTTGATAACACAATCGAAAAAGGTACTGCACCAAAACCTTACAATGGAAAACTTGTGTTCTAAATGGTCAAGAACATTTAGGATGCTTTCGGTAAGGGTAAAAAATGTAAAGGAACAAAGAGAAATAAAACTTTATCTTCTGGTGATACAACTAACACGGCTTTCAAGAAACAATCAATTTTTTCAAATATCTTCCATACTGGAAGAACCTTGAAATTTACCATAGTATTGATTTGATGCATGTTACAAAGAATGTATCTGACAGCATCATTGGAACCTTGCTGGACTTGCCGAGGAAAAACAAAAGATGGATTAAAATTATGTATGGATCTAGTAAATCTTGATATGAGACCAGAGCTTCACCTAGTAGAAAAGGCCAACGGGAAGTATTACCTTCCCCCATCCAGCTACAAGTTGACACTACAGAAGAAAAAGGCAATTTGCGAATGCTTGTGTGGGATCAGAATACCCATGAGTTTCTCATCCAATATCCGCAAACTAGTCTCGATGAAAGACTTGTCTTTATTCGGCTATAATCCTCACGACTGTCACATGATGATGACAGTGTTCCTTTCCATTGCAATAAGGGTCATCAAACCTGAGCATGTAAAAGTTGTCATCACATGTTTGTGTTACTTCTTCAATGCAGAATCGTAAAAGGTGATAGCCTGGCTTAGACTATTTGAAAACGTACATGGTCGAGACTATGTGCAAGTTTGAGATGTGTTTCCCACCATCGTTTTTCGATATGCATGTACACCTAATCATACATCTTATTGATCAGATAAAAGCATTGGGGCCACTATATTTACATCATATGTTTCCGTTAGAGAGATATTTAGGAGTGTTAAAAGGTTATGTGCGGAACTGTGCTCACCCAGAGGGTTCAATTTTGGAATGATACACTACTGAAGAAGTGATTGAGGGTTATGCTGCTTACATCAAAGATGGAAAACCGATAGGGGTGTGCCTGTACCAGTACATGAGGGTAGACTATGTGGGAGAGGCAAAGTGGGTAATACAACTTTTATCGTTCAGGATTACAAATTAGTACATTGTGCACATTTTGGTGTACTACAACAGCTCATAATAGTTGAGTCCTACATCGAGGAACATGAGATTGAGCTTCGCAGAAAAAACCAAGGTTGCACAAAGGACTAGATCATGAAAGAGCATAGAAGACGTTTCACTGAATGGTTAATGGACAAATATATACCATACGGAGACTCTGATGAAGAGGCAACAGTGAAGAAGTTAGCTTCTGGCCCATCTGCTTTGGTGACATCATGGCAAGCATATGACATCAACGGTTACACATTTTACACTAAGGAAAAAGACGGTAAGAGTGTTGCACAAAATAGTGGCGTTCGTATAGAGGCTTATGATCCACAAGGGCAGAAGACCACATACTTCGGGCTTATAGAGGAAATATGGGAACTCAATTATGGCGAAAGAATGCAAATGCCCGTGTTTAAGTGCCAATGGGTCAAACATCCTGATGGTGTGAAAGTGGACAACTACGGGCTAACACTGGTATACTTGAACAAAGTGGGTTATAAAGACGACCTGTGGGTTCTCGCCGATCGCGTTGCACAAGTTTTTTATGTACAGGATACAGGAACTGAGAAGATACATGTAGTTGTTTCTGGAAATCAAAATACTGTTGGGTTGAGAATTTGGGAGATAATGAAGAGGAATATAATCAATATTAAGATATGTACCTTTTCACCGATCCAACAACATCAAGCGCGTAGAAAGAAGCGTTAAAAAGACTTTGAAACCCTATATGCGAGAAGATGTAAATGCTGGAAAAATGAATGACATATATTTTATATATTTGTAATATTGTAATGAATCTTTAATATTTTAATTTAACAAATTTTCTATTTTAATATTTGAATTTTGATATGTTGGAATGCTTTAAAAAATAACAAAACTTATACAGCGAAATATTGGCTTTGAGTTGGCCGTAGACTTCAACAGTGAAATACACTGCGCTTGAAGACATGGTCGGTTGAGTGCTGCTTCATCTCTATGTGTACGTGTGAGCTCTGTTTTTCCTCTGTTCGTGTGCGTATATAATTTTACTCTGCTTTTCCTTCAAGTAAAGGCTTCCTGTGAAAACATTTTGAACAACGTGCATAATGAGCGGCCCCTGGCTAGCGTGACAACCCCTGGCACGAGATCACCACTTCCGAGACCTGTCATCACCGAGCTGTCGGTTGGAGGGGCTCCAGAGGCTCAAGGCAGGGGTGTGTCACTTTCTCCATCAAGCTCCACGTACATCAACCAACCAGAAATAGATGCTGGTGGGAGCAGTGGCTCGGAGCCGATCCATGAAACCGACTGATGGATACTATAGCTTTTGGAGAGAAGGCAATTTGTGTAGGAGATACTGCATTTGCGCAACTTGACATTTTGGGGCCCTTTAATAAATGCTACCATGTGAGACATATTTGAAGCAATCCGACCTATCCTTCTCCGAACCATTATAAGTTCCACCTTCCCCTTCTCTGCACCACCATCACAGTCTCCCTCTTCCCTCTAGTCTTCGTCTTCCTCGCCACACCATAGACCTAGTCTCAATGGCACCACTGATGAAGCACTCCCGACCATGCTCTCCACTTGCCGCGCCTCTGTCCTCGGCTCCAACCGCACCTTCGTCCCTGGCTCCAACCGCACCACCGTCCCCGTCTCCAACCGCACCTCCATCCCCAGCTCCAACCGTGCCTCCATCCCTGGCTCCAACCGCACCTTCGCCGCCTCCTGGGCAGAAGAGAGAGTGCACCTGCTTAGGAAAGTCGCTTTCCAAGAGCAGAGTTTCGTTGCCCTCAGAGCATAGGCGGACGACGACCTATCACCATTGCGCCGGCAGATGGAGAAGGATGTATTTAACAGTACATCTGATGTCATGGAGCTTCTGGGTCTTGGTACCCTTCCAGTATCTACTGGAATGGACAACATAGCCCACTACCTCTTCGGGTTAAGCGCATGTGATGGACCGGAATCCGTACATTCCAGGATCACAGAGGGTGGTGCCACATGATGCAACACCCGACAGCACACACGATAAGGAAAACATAGTATTACCTTGAAACACACTGAATTTGTACAAAAGTAGTACAAACCTTCAGTTTACATCTATTTACAAAGCCTACTACAGTGGAAGGTATTTATACAACTCACGCCCACAACTAACTAGCAAAAGTTGGTTGTTTGGCCCTACGGACCACCCACACTAGCTGCACTAAGTCTCAACACGGCGTGTACGGCTCCCACACAGCCATAGTCCCCGACGGAGGGTACCTCTTGCCGGTGGACTCATACTCCGTGTCCGTGGGGTACTCCTCACCTGCAAACACTTATTGCAGCAACCGTGAGCACGATGGCTCAGCAAGTCTTAACCGACTCTCCTACACATGAAACTCTACATGCAAGTCATACTCGAATATAGGATGAAAGTTTGCTGCAAAAAGACACACCGACAAGTTCATCCTTAATTCATCTTTTAGTCACAAGTTAAGGGTTCACAAATCAGAAATTTAGTGAGCAATATTTGGTGGCACACATGTAACAAAACAAGTTATTCATATCAGCAATTTTGAATCGTAACATTCCATATGTTAACCTACGTCTCGACTCAGTGACCAAGTGGTACTCATTACCGTGAGGGATGGCAAATTGACTCGATATACACCTGCAGGGATATCCAAAGAGCACGTCACGTACGCCCATCCGTGGAGCTGCACAGCACGCTCACTCGATGTTGTATGGAACAACCTTTCACTAATCGCACCCAAACAAACAGGAGGTTCTCTACACGGAGCATCTCTCTATGCCCATTAGCGGATTTCCACCTTGCTGCCCTCAACCTACACCTATAAATAGGTGTGTTATGCCTCGACGCCCGTAGGTATAGGTTACATCAGTTTATCGGACCCCATATATCCGATATGCCTTTGGTACATTCAAATTTTATCAGTGTGGGCCACACACGGATCGGTCCTCAATCGACGCGGATAGGGCTATGCACACAAGACTTCCTCTTGCTGCGTCCTAGCCCCAGCCTAGTCTCATTTTTCTTACTAAAGTTGTCTCACATCTCGAACCAATCCCATGTGTACCGAACCCTATACTCGCGAGTAGATTCCAACTACTCGACTAGTACCGAAGTCTATAAACATTAAGCACAGCATGAACTACTCGAGGACTTAGACACTACCATCACTCTCTTTGGAATAATCTGGTTATGCACATGGAGTTTCAATCATCCTAAACTTAATGCACATACATACCTCACTCTAAGTGAATATAAAGCAAAACTTGATAAAACTTGTTAAATGCCAACCAGGGCTTGCCTTGTTGCTGCTGGTCAAGGGTTAGAGTCTTCTCCGTAAGTATGAAGTCCAAAACCTCTGGGGTCTCCTCGCGTTCAGGGACTACACGTAAGCAATTTAACGACATGTCAATTTAAATGCAAATGTGTTGAATTTGGTATATAAAGATTATAACTCTAACTAGACACTCCCTTTGGCTCTGAAAAGTCTACAGTGGCTTGGTAGGAGCCTAATCAGAGACTTGACCAAATTTCATCTGAAACAAAGCTCATTTGAGCTCTGCACAAATAAAAGTCTAAATGGTCAATACTAGAGCTTCTATGGATTTCCAGGGATTTTCATGGATTAAAACATTACTTTCTGGAAACTAGAGTTTGAGATGGTTCCAATGGAGTTCGTTTCATGTAATTTGAAGAATTCTAGAGGAAGTTATGCCCTAATAAAGATTTGAGAAAATTCTAAAAAATGTTTCTGTACATTTTCCTATTTTCTCAGGGCAGTTCAATTAATCACACCATTAGGGGGACTAAATGAACTTGGATGGATCTGAAATTTTTCCCGTGACTCTAGGATTTTCAAGTGAACATCCTAGCCAAATTTCAAAATTTTCCATAAAGGAATTGTCCAGAAAAAATTCCCAACATTTTAAAATTTAGGGAATTAATTCTGGGAAATAATAAGTTTCATTAACTGAAACTTGTTTTGCTCGATAGTACTCAAAGAGCTGAATACACCAAAATTTGGTTCACTAAATTTAGAGCTTCCTAGCAAAATTTATGGGCTTCTAAAGATTTAGGAAAAAATGGAATTCAAATAATCCGGGAAATGTTCAAATTCTGAAAGCTGGGCCACGGAGTGACGTGGCGCCACCCGAGAGCCGGACACACGGGGCCACAGGGATTTTCTCAAGTAGCCACAACTTTATCCGGAGCCACCGACGATCCGGCGCGGTTTTAACAGAGACCGATACATGGGGCCCGCGAGTCTTCTTCTTCCTCGCGCTCCTCCAGCCAACCGCCGCCCCCTTGCCAGATAAGTTGCCAGAAGAGGGTTCCCGTGCCCGGAACTCAACCCAACTCACCGCCTCCATCTAAAATTGCTCAGAGAATATGTTTCTGACCTTGTCGCCGGCCGGTGATCACCAGAAATGGTAGTGCGACGGCGACAGCCTCCGTGGCAAGTTCGGCAAGGTCGGTATGGTGCTGTAGTGCCTCAAAACCTCTGCTGTTGGCTCCTACAGCACCGCCACGACATACGGAGCAACGATCATGACCCTGATCTTGCTAAAGGTGGCGGCAAATAGGACTTCACCATGCGCCCTAGGTCTAAATCCGATTAAGAACAAAAAACAGGAAGAACTCAGTGGTTTCTCGACGGTTTCCCGTGGTTCTTGATCGTATGGATTCGCACGGACGTTTCCAGATGGTTGTCTAAATTGGGGAAAGTTTTCTTGACCGGTTAGCACAAAATTTTGAGTTAGATGGCCGCGGTCTATATCATATGCTTTCGGCAAGAACTGAAATTCCGGCGAGCACACTCTGTGGCATGCGACGGGGGTTGTGGGAAAGGAAGTGTGCTCCTTGGTGAAACTTTTGGCGTGCTAAACTCTGAAGAAGAAGGACGCTCGTGGCCGGGCGATGAGTTTTTGTAGCGGCAGCGACTCACGGCGTCGACGAAGTAAATCGAGATCGCTACCACAGTCTAAGGAAGCTACCTCCGAGTTCTCGCTTCGGGAACGTCAAGGGATGGTGGGCGCAACCTCTGAGCAGCTCAGTCTAGCGTGAAAACCACTGGAGTGGGTGATCACCAAGGGAGGCAGAGGCGCGGCCGGTGGACTGGTTTTTCTGTCGAGCGTGTGTGATAGCAGGGCCAAACCTCGGTGCGTGCAACGAGAAGGAGGCTTCGTGGGAAAGAAGACAGCGGCGCTGGTCGCCAGAATGACGTGCACACTGAGGAGGTGGCAACCGAGAGCAGCTCGGTGGCGTTGTCTGGTGAAGAGGCCCGAGGAAAAACAGAGCACCGAGTATATGGCGGTTCACTCAGTTTGTGGGACTGACCTGTGGGCTCTCTTTCCCTCTTATCTCATTTCTTTTTGTTTTCACTGCAAAGATCTCAGCTACTCAAAATTTAAGTGTAGACTTCACTCCCAAGTCATGAGTTGAATTTGCAATCCTCAAAATGGAGTTTTTTTTGCCAAATTTGGTTCACATTTGAATTTGAATTTCAAATTTAGTTTTGAATTACTTCAAATGTAGCTCCCGACAAGATGAACTCCAATGAGGATGAAAATTGGTGGACTAACTCAGAAAAATGTGCTGAGTTTGAATATGAAGTCAACTTTTTAATCCATGTGAAGAAAGTGGCTGGATTTTGAATTTGCATTCAATTTAGCCCTTTGTACAATTGTATACAAAAGTGCCTCAAAATGGTTTGAACTTGCATGAAACTTGGTATGAGCACTCCTAAGAATGTTTAGGGCCTAAAGGTGAGCCCAACCTCTCATGTTTATATGTGTGAGATCCTACTTTTGGATTTGTGAGTTCATCCTCTAATAAACCTCTTGATGGTGTTTACTTGCTTTTCACATGCGTTCATGAGCCATCCACAAAATGAGCTGGTTTGTGGTGATATGAAGAACACTCTAGCAAGTACAATATTGGGCTTTTACATCCCTCCCCTCTTAAAAGAATCTCGTCCCGAGGTTACAAAAGAAGAGACGAAGATGTAAGAGGAATTACCTGTGATGAGATGCCATGAAATCCGGGTAGTTTGAGCGAAGGAACTCCTCGCTCTCCCATGTCACTTCCTCAGCAGTGTGGTTGCTCCATAATATCTTGTAGAACCACAGCGTTCGGTTACGCGTGGTCCGAGCCTTCTCATCAATAATCTCCACCGGATACTCAGCATAGGTCAAATCCGGTTTCAACTCACCAATGTCTTCGGTGGGAACAGCAGCCGTATACTTCAGACATTTCCGGAGTTGTGAGACATGGAAAACATAATGAACACCAGCGAGAGATGCCGGTAGTTCCAGTCGATACGCCACTGGTCCGCACTTCTCGATGATGGCATAGGGTCCAATAAATTGGGGAGCGAGTTTCCCCTTTCACACCGAATCGGTGCACGCCTTTCATCGGAGACACGCGGAGGTACACATGTTCCCCGATGTTGAAGTGCAGCGGCCTATGCCTCTTATCAGGTAACTTTTCTGTCGGGATTGGGCGGCCTCCAAGTTTGCTTGAATCATCTGAACGCGCTCTTCGGCGTCGTTCACTAAATCAATCCAGAATGTGACCCTTTCACCAGACTCACACCAGTTCAATGGGGTGCAGCATTTGCGACCGTAGAGAGCCTCATATGGTGCCATCTTGGTACTTGCTTGATAGCCATTGTTATATGAGAATTCCGCCAACGGTAGATGATCATCCCAATTTCTACCATGGTGGATGGCACACGTTCTCAGCATGTCTTCTAACACTAGATTCACCCTCTCAGTTTGCCCATCTGTCTGAGGGTGATAGGCGGAGCTTCTAATCAGTTTGGTACCCAAAGCAGCGTGCAACTGTTCCCAGAAACGAGCCACGAACAATGTCCCTCGATCTGATATTATGGTCTTGGGTACACCGTGCAAGCATATGATTCTTGCAATGTACAACTCTGATACCTGCTGGATGGAAATGTGTATGCACAGAAATGAAGTGAGCCGACTTGGTTAACCGGTCAATGATTACCCAAATGGAATCATGCTTGTTAAAAATCATGGGTAATCCCACAATGAAATCCATGCTCACATCTTCCCACTTCCATGCTGGAATTTTCAGGGGTTGAAACAGCCCTGATTTTCTCATGTGATCCGCCTTCACTCGTCTACACGTATCACACTCGGATATGTATTTTGATATTTTCCTCTTCATCCGTGTCCACCAAAATTTGCTCTTCAAATCTTGGTACATTTTGTTGCTGCCCACATGAATGGAGAACTTAGACAAGTGAGCTTCATCAAGGATCTTCTTTCTCAGCTCCATATTCCAGGGTACGACTATGCGGTCATTGAACCATAGCGTCCCCTCATCATCCTTCTGGAAACATTTGATATCATCGCTGTCTATCCGTTTCCAGAGATGTGTCATGCCTTTGTCAATCTTCTGAGCTGCAATAATATCCTCCATAAGAGTAGGGATGAGAGCAAGGTTGTAGAGTGATCCATATGGAACCAAGTATGAACTCGGTTCTTCCTCTTCCATCGGTATAATGGTAAGGTTATGGACATGTGATTTCTGACTCAGCGCGTCGGCAACCACATTCGCCTTGCCGGAGTGGTAATGAATCTCAATCTCATACAACAACAACAACCAAGCCTTTATCCCATGCATGTTGGGGTCGGCTAGACATGAAACCCAATAATTATATATTATATATATATATCAATGAAGTAAAAGAGACTAAGAGATATATGAACAACAAGGAAAAAAGAAGAAAAAAAAAGAAAAAAACAAGACTAAGATTCTGGCACATGAATTGGTACTTTCCATGCGGTCCTATCATGAGCTCATGAGCTAAGTCTCTGGATACATTCCAATCTCTCAGATCTTGTTTTACCGCCTCCTCCCAGGTCAACCTTGGTCATCCTCTACCCCTCCTAATATTTTCTCTACCTCTCAAAATCCCACTGTTAACCGGTGCTTCTGGAGGTCTCCGCTGGATATGTCCAAACCACCTTATTCGATGTTGGAGTAATTTTTCTTCAATCGGTGCCACCCCAACCCTATCACGAATCGCCTCATTGCTTATTCGGTCTCTTCTCGTGTGCCCGCACATCAACCGTAGCATGCGCATCTCTGCGACACTCATTTTTTGGATATGTTGCTGTTTAGTTGGCCAACAGTCCACCCCATAAAGCATCGTGGGTCTGATCACCGTTCTATAGAACTTCCCTTTTAGCTTTTGTGGGACCTTCCTATCACATAGGATTCTAGAGGCTTGTTGCCATTTCATCCACCCTACCTTGATCCTGTGGCAAACATCCTCATCAATATCGCCATTTCTTTGTAATGTTGATCCTAAGTATCGGAAAGAGTCCCTTCTAGGTACTATTTATCCTTGTAGACTAACATTTCCCTCTTCATGACCAACACCACTAAAGTCACACCTCATATACTCGGTCTTGTCCTACTAAGTCTAAACCCCTTGGACTCTAAGGTTTGTCTCCATAACTCTATTTTCTTATCAACACCATCCCTAGTTTCATCTACTAGCACTACATCATCGGCAATGAGCATGCACCAAGGGATATCCCCTTGTATATCCTTTGACACCTTATCCATAATAAAGGAAAAGATGTATGGGCTCAAAGCTGATCCTTGATGTAGCCCTACCGTGATAGGAAATGCATCAGTCTCACTATCACCTACGCACACACTTGTCCGAATATTATTGTACATATCCTTGATAAGGGTAATGTACTTTGTTGGCACTTTATGTTTCTCTAGTGCCCACCACATGACTGACCTTAGTATTTTGCCGTACGCCTTCTCCAAGTCAATAAACGCCATATGCAAGTCCTTCTTCTGCTCCCTATATCTCTCCATAAGCTCACAAAGCAAGAGAATCGCCTCCATTGTAGACATCCCAGGCATAAAACCAAACTGGTTTTTAGTGACATTGGTCACTTTCCTCAGGCGATGTTCAATCACTCTCTCCTAAAGCTTCATAGTATGACTCATAAGCTTAATCCCTCGATAAGTAGTACAACTTTGAATATCTCCTTTATTTTTGAAGATAGGTACTAATATACTTTTCCTCCATTCTTCAGGCATCTTGTTTCACTGAAAAATGTGGTTGAATAGCTTTGTGAGCCATACTATTGCCACGTCCCCAAGGCATCTCCACACCTCAATAGGGACATCATCAGGGTCGAGGGCCTTTCCTCCTTTCATCCTTTTTAAGGTTTCCTTAACCTCAAACTCTTGTATCCTCCGCACGAACCGCTTGTTGAGGTCATCAAAGGAGTCATCCAACTCAACCATAGTGCTACCATTCCCATCATTGAATAGCCCATTAAAGTAATCCTGCCATCTATTCTTAATCTCTTCATCCTTCACTAGAATACGGTCAGTCTCATCTTTGATGCATTTAACTTGATTGAAATCTATCATCTTTCTCTCGTGGATTTTTGCTATCTTGTATATGTCATTTTCATCTTATTTTGTCTCTAGTCTCTCATATAACTCATCATAGGCATGTCCTATTGCCTTACTCACAGCCCGCCTTGCATTTTTCTTGGCCTCTTTGTACTTAAGCATGTTGCTTGCGCTTCTATCATTATGCCAACTCTTGTAACACTCCTTATTCTCCTTAATGGCCTTTTGTACATCCTCATTCCACCACCAAGTGTCTTTATCTACAAGTTTCTTTCCTTTTGTCACACTGAACACCTCACTAGCTACCTTCCTAATGCAAGTTGCCATCTTCACCCACATACTATCTGCATCTCCATTTTCTGCCCAGGGTCCTTCTGTGATCACCCTATTTTTAAAGGATTCTTGTGATTCTCCTTTCAACTTCCACCACTTTGTTTTTTGTGATTTTGACACCTTTGTCCCACAAAGAACATGTATGGAAGTGAAAGTCAACTACCACAAGCTTATGTTGTGTCACAACACACTCTCTGGGGATCACCTTACAATCTAGACACTCTCATCTATCCCTTCTCCTAGTGAGGACAAAGTCAATCTGGCTAGAGTGTTGGGCACTACTAAAGGTCACTAGGTGAGATTGCCTCTTCCTAAAGAGAGTGTTAGCTACCAACAGATCATAGGCTACGGCAAAGTCTAGGATGTCCTTACCCTCTTGATTTCTATCGCCGCATCCAAAGCCTCCATGTACTCCCTCAAATCCTAGGTTAGTTGCACCCACATGACCATTGAGATCTCCTCCTATGAGGAGTTTTTCGGTTATCGGTACACTACTTACCATATCCTCCAAGTCCTCCAAAAATTGCCTCTTAGCACTCATGTTGAGCCCAACTTGTGGGGCATAAGCACTAATGACGTTCAAGACAATGTCCCCAATTACTATCTTGATTAAGATGATCCTATCCCCTCGTCTTCGAACATCCATTACTCCATCCTTAAGACTCTTATCTATTAGAACACCTACGCCATTCCTAGTCCCAGCCAATCCAAAATACCAAAGGTTGAAACCGGTATTCTTGACTTCTCTCGCCTTTTGACCCGCCCATCTAGTCTCTTGTACACAAAGAATATTTACTCATCTCCTAATGGCAACATCTACTAACTCACGTAGCTTCCCTGTCAAGGATCCTACATTCCAACTACCCACCCAAAATCTATGTTCCTCGGCTAGCTTCCTTACGCTTTGCACCCGTCGAGTAAGATGCAAAGACCCTTGCTCACTTATCACTACATCTGGACAATGATGTAGCGCGCCACTAAGGTGGTGGCGATCCGGCCCTTGCTCATTTAACACCATATCCGGGTTCCGATATGGCGCGCCACAAAGGCGGTGGCAACCCGGCCCTTGCCCACTTAACACCATATCCGGGTTCCGATATGGTGCGTCGCTAAGAGGGTTACGCCCCAATAAATTTCTATTGGGTTTCATTTCCATGAGAATGGCTAAGTATAGTTGTTGTGTCGCCAAGCTTATCACAACCCCTCCTCCTTTACCCGGGCTTGGGACCGGCTATGTTAGTCTTTGGTTAATCCTAACCACCTCCTTTGCCTCATATTCAGCCCTTTCTGGGTGAAGATATATTTTAACCTCTTGTGGTCGGTGTAGAGATGCACCAAATTTCATAGAAGATAGTGTCTCCATATTTTTAGCGCCAATACCACAGCAGCAAGCTCAAGATCACGAGTCGGATAGTGCTGCTCGTGGTTTCGAAGTTCGCATGAGCCATACACAACCACACATCCTTCTTGCATCAACACGCAGCCAAGCCCGATACCAGACGCATCACAATACACGTCGAAAGGCTTGGTCGTATCCGGTTGAGCTAAGACCGGGGCTGTTGTGAGATGTTTCACCAATGCTTGGAACGCTCCTTCACATGCTGAGTTCCAAACATATTTCGTCCCCTTATTCAATAATTCAGTCATTGGCTTAGCAAGCTTGGAGAAGCTTGGAGAAGCTCGGGATGACATATCCCACTAAACCGAGGAAGCTTGTGACTTCATGGACAGAAGTGGGGGCTTTCCATTCAGCATCTGTTCAATTTTGCTTTGGTCAATGCCTTCCACTGAGATGATATGTCCCAAAAATGGCACTTGGTTGATCCAAAACTCACATTTGCTGAACTTGGCATAGAGTTTATGGTCCCGCAATCATTGAAGGACGATTCACAAGTGTTTGGCATGTTCTTCTTCTGACTTGGAGTAAACCAAGATATAATCAATGAACACCACCACGAACTTGTCCAACTCTGGCATGAACACCGAGTTCATGAGGTACATGAAATGTGCCGGGAAGTTGGTGAGACCAAAAGACATGACGAGTTATTCATATAATACATATCTCATCGAGAATGCCGTCTTCGGGATGTCCTCCGCCCGGATCTTTATTTGATGATACCCGGAGCAAATGTCCATCTTTGAAAACACACTCGCACCCACAACTTGGTCAAACAGGATATCAATGCGGGGCAGTGGATATTTGTTCTTGATGGTGACAGTGTTGAGCGGCCGGTAATCCACACACAACCTCAAGGTTTCATCTTTCTTCTTTACGAACAGCGCCAAGCGTACCCATGGCGAGGAACTCGGTCTAATGAAACCCTTGCTCAACAAGACATTGAGCTGTTCCTTCAACTCAGCCAGCTCATTCAGAGCCATCTTAATACGGTTTCCATGATATTGGTGTAGTCCCGGGTGCAAGTTCAATCTTGAACTCCACATCCCGTTCAGGTGGCATGCCGAAAGATCATCCAGGAACATGTCGGGGTATTCTCGGATTATGGGGATGTCCTCTAACTTGGGAGATTCAGTATGATAGGCGGTTGAAACTTCTGGGACCGGGTTTTCTAATATGAGGGAATGCGGATGGTGGAGTGGAGAGTTGAGGTGAACCGTCCGTGATAAAGTTTCCAGGACAGCGCCATGGTAACTTAGCCATGACATTCCTCAGATTGCATCAATCTTCTGCCCCACAAGAATAATCATAGTAGTGGGATATATTCTCCCACCTAAGCATAGTGGTGCTTTTGGAATCATCACATTTGCTGAAATCTTCCCTCCCGGTGAGCAGATCATATGTTATCACTCGGTTGGAAAGACTTGCAGTTGATACTTAACCACATATGATGCACTTATGAAGTTGTGGGTTGCACCAGAATCAAATAAAATTATGATTGCACGATCGTTGAGAGTGAACGTACCCGCCAGCACGTTCTCTCCTTCCGGGGAGTCCTCATTGTCCAGGTAACAAACTCCCCCTGGTTGCTGGCCTCCCTTCTTCACTGGTGGTCAGCCTCGAGCACCGCCCTGATATTGGGCTTGCCCGCTGCTTTGCTGCCCCTGTGGACAGTCCTTCGAGAAGTGACCTGCCTGGCCACACGTATAACATGTGTAGCAAGGCGGTCCTCCGCTGACCGGCAGACGGAATCCCGGGGTGCGTTGTGGCGGTGGAAATGCCCGGGGTACAATCTGCTGCTGTTGCGGTCGCAGTGGTGGCCTCGGCGGTCGTTATAGGGGTGGATGATAAGGATGGCCCTCAAACCGTTGAGGTCGTGCCAGTGGATGCCACTGCTGACCGGATGGTGTCTGGTACACCATTCGGTATTTTTGAGGAGCTCCACCCCCGCTGCTCAGTGGAGCGCTGCGCTTCCTCTGCTCAGCTGCAAATTCCCGCTGAGCATCCTCTTGAAGGATCACGGCATTGACGAGGTCGTTGAAGGTGCCGCGATTACATTGCACGAGGTGAGTCTTCATCTCGGGGTTTAAATCCCGATAGAACTGCTCGCACTTCCTCTCCTCGGTGGAGATGTAATCCGACGTGTACTGCGCCATATGGTTGAACACACGGGAGTAGTTATGGGCACTCATCCCGTCTTGCTTCTGTTCCAAGAATTCTTGGAACTTTCTCTTCATCATACCGGGAGGTACATGATAGGCGCAGAACGACTCCCAGAGCTCTTGCCATTTGACGGTGTGGCCAGCAGGTAGTGAGGCGACATAATTTGCCCACCATGCACCGGCGGCACCGTGAAGCTGCTGCTCCGCGAAGAGAGTCTTCTGCTGCTCCGTGCATTGGAGCAGCCCGAACTTGGACTCGATCATCCGCAGCCAGTTGTCGGCCTCAAGTGGTTCCGCCGCTTCGGTGAACACAGGAGGATGTGTACTCATGAAATCCGAGTATGTAGTGATGTGGGGCTCACGAGGCCCTCTCTCTTGACGCGTCCCCACCTGGGACGTATTCTGCACAATCATGCGGAGCAGGTCGGTCTGCTCCTCATGAGAGCCCACCAGCGCCGAGATCACATCCGCTAGTGTAAGCGGAGGCGGCGATGGTGGTTGTTTCTGCGCGGTGTTGTCGTAGGCAGGTGGCTGGGATTCATCACCCCCTGCTGACTATGGCCTCCGGCCTCATGCGTGGTCCAGGTACGAACCATCTGCAACCATAACGACAATAACATTAGCCCCATAGCATACTCCATGCAGTCTATAAAATCGGAGTAAAACATAATGACGGTACACATGCGATACATCTCGTACATGGAATGTAATAACTTTGCACAAGCTACACCATTACCAGACCAAATACAAATTAATGAAATCCAAATTGACGGACTTTTGCTTTGGAAGTTCATCTCAACTAGATTTGGTTACTACGAGACAATAATATCGCGTTGTCATCACATATACTACTCTTTATCTTCAATATGACACAAACATGGTCTCTAGCAAAAAGAACTTGAGTAGATAATATACTCAAATCCTTAACTAGTTGAATATGGTCAACTCATGAGTATGTTCCACCCTATTGGAAGTAATAAAACCACACTAGGTACAACAACCTCTCAAATGAGTTCAACTATTCATTCCCCTGTCCAGAATGACCAGTTTCTACTCATCCCAGATTTTGACCTGGTACTTGGCATTTTCATAACTCAAGTTGAATACCAAAGTTAAAGTTAACTTTAGTATCCCCAACGAGTATTTATTTGCCCCCAGATAAGCTCTGGTTAAAAAGTTACAATAATTCAAAATCACAGAATTTCTGGAAGAATTTCCACAGCACCTCCTTTGAAAGTTGCTGTTTTGAACTCAAAATTCCACAGAATTCCGTGCCGCAACTGCAAAACCTTTGAATTACAAAGATGTAAATAATCTTCTAAGATTTCCAAAAATATATCATATGATTATTTTAGATTTCTATACAGAGATTTATGCTTGAAAAACAGAACAGTCCAGAGAATGTTTGAATCTGTCCTGGTTCTGGACAGTTTACAAACATCTGGAAATTCAACCAGTTTGATATGTGATTCTGCTCTGGAAGTCTACTACAAAGTCGTAGAGAACAAACCCTTTTCAGAACTATATCCCACACCTCCATTGACTAAGTAACCTGTGACTTATGCTCTGTTAAAGTTCAGCACCCTGGCTGCCAAAACAGAGCACTATGTTTTTCAAGTCCTTTGAGCTGAACTAATCAAATTTTGAATTTTTCTTCAAAACCAGAGTCCTAAAGATTAAAACATGGTTATCTTAGTTCCTTTTACCATTGTTTTTAATGCAATCATGGTTATTACATGTCGGTACTACGTTCCTCACCAAATGGAAAATCCTAACCAGATTATACCGGCATATATGTCTCAACTGTGGCACTATAACGGTCTCTCGCAAACGTGTATTACACGAGATACGTACGTGGTTAGTACCTGCAGAAGAACACACAATCATGATGCACTCAAAGGTTTTTGTCATTTTAGGCAGGTCCATACTATAGTAAAAACATATGCCCGTATCATTGCCATGCGGGCTGTCCTTGAGTCAAGTCACGCCTCAAGGTACATGGTCACCTTTTCACACCACACGACGGGGAACCCGAGTAGAGCGCGAACGGGTCCTCACGGTTGGGAATTTTATCAACCCAACGGATACCACCTACTGCCCTGCAGGGCACGCCGATGGCAAGCGATGCGTATGTCCTCCTAAGCTATTTCCAGAAGAACACACTATCACGTTACCGACCACACGATGGGGTTTCCACTTCTGGCCTAGTGCACGCCAGGGACCATCGTTTCATATGAACTCAGGAACATGAAGAGTTCAAGAGTTTCATACTGACGTTTCACACCAAGCTGTGAGACCTATACCGTGAACCACTTTCATCGTCAGGGGAGCAAACCGAAATTGATCCGCTTTCGGTGATGTTCCTTACCATTCTTACCTCCACGTAGGTGTGTTATTACAGAATTGAAATACTGAATAATAACACACTGTTAGCTTGCCACCTTAAGTAACTATGCTATTAATAGTCCTTATGTGGGCATACTATACGTTCTTCACTCGTATACTTCTAAATTTTTGAAAATAAGCCCTTTTCATGCATGCTATTCCCAATGCGGCTCTGATACGACGCCTGTGGTAAAACCCCTTCTGGAATCCACACTCTATGATACACATTGGGTGGTGCCGTGCGATGCGGTACCCAACAACATACACGAAAAGAAACCATAAACATACAAAGTCTTTTATTTCTCAATATAGTGTCATTTACAACATAATGTACCACGAAGGTACACGCAGCGGGATATACATACACACTTACTATCGGTCCTAACTATGCAAAAGAGAATACGTCCAGCCCGTGGACGCTTCTTACTAGCTTCCACAAAGATGAGTGCAGCGGCAAGGTTTCCGGTAAGTCTCCGATGTCTCACCGAACAACCATCTTCATAGCAAATTTTATATAACCTGCAAAATGCAACCGTGAGCACGATGGCTCAGCAAGACTTAACCGACACTCCTAACCACGAAACTCTACATGCAGGGATTAATAATATAGGACAAATATGTTGCAATAACGACACGCCTACATGTTAATCCTTACTTTCAGTTTTTATAGCAGCAGATTAATATGCCTTAGGCAGCCCTCACATCGGAAGTCCACAATCAAACAAGAAACGCTTTCCTCCGATGTGGTTATACCCAAAGTGGAAGATAAACTTAGTGAGCTGACACATACATCCGCCTCAAAACACTCACATAAGAGCTCTTTCTTACGTTGTATGCAGCAACCTTTCACCCGTTACTCCAATGCCGAACCAGTTCTACCGACCCATCAGAAGGGCCACTACCCAGAACACGTTGATGTTGCCCTGCTAGTGGGTTTACACCTCTGGCACCAACCCCCGAAGGACGGCGAGATTAGTTTTAACACGAGAGTACCCGAGTTACATCGGTTTCCTGGACCCCATAATTCCAGTATGCATTCGGTACTGTTCAAACTTGCTCAAAAGGGTGGCATATGCATCGGTCCTTAACCGACACAAACAGAGCTACGGCAACACAGGCCCAACGTCCTACTGCTCCTACTCTCTGCTCGGTCTCATTTTCCATTCCAGGAATTTCATTCTCTAGAATCATACCCCGTTGAACCAAAATCCTAACCTCGCGAGTAGCTTCCAACTACCCGACTTGTACCGGATCCTATACAACTTAAGCCTCGTAGAAACTACACAAAGGTAACCTGTTCTACCCTTTAACTCCAAGGGTTTGTACGTCTCCAATGGTGGCACTAAAACGATCACTCACACGTTTTCTAAACGCAATGTTCTACTCGTGGTTAAGGTACCCGCAGAAAAACAATCAATAATGATGCACACAAGAGGTTTTCCATTACAGGCAGGTCCATATCATAATAAAAACATACGCCCCATATCATTGCCATACAGGCCGTCCTTGAGTCAAGTCACGTCTCAAGATACATGGTCGCATTTTCACACCACACGATGGGGCACCCGAGTAGAGCGCGAACGGGTCGTCACGGTTGGAAATTTTATCAACCCAACGGATACCACCTACTGCCCTGCAGGGCACGCCGATGGTAAGCGATGCGTATGTCCTCCTAGGCTATTTCCAGAAGAACACACTATCGCGTTACCGACCACATGATGGGGTTTCCACTTTCTTGCCTAATGCACGCTAGGGACCAGCGTTTCATATGAACTCAGGGACATGAAGAGTTCAAGAGTTTCATATTGACGTCTCACACCAAGCTGTGAGACCTATACCCTGAACCACTTTCCTCGTTAGGGGAGCTAACCGAAATTGATCCGCTGTCGGTGCCTTTCCTTACCATGTTTACCTCAGTGTAGGTGTGTTGTTACATAATCAAAATTCAAAATTATGACAAATAGGTTAGTCATGCCACTTTAAGTAACTATACTAATATAGTCCTTACTTGGGCATACTAGTGATTCCTCACCGCAATCCTAAGTTTTCCCATAATACTGTCCTTATTTAGTGTGCTATCCCCAAACCAGCTCTGATGTCAGCCTGGACCGGAATCCGTACATTCCAGGATCACAGAGGGTGGTGCAGCACGATGCGACACCCGAAAGCATACACGATAAGGAAAACATAGTATTACCTTGAAACACACTGAATTTGTACAAAAGTAGTACAAACCTTCAGTTTACACCTATTTACACAGTCTACTACAGCGGAAGGTATTTATATAACTCACGCCCACACCTAACTAGCAAAAGTTGGTTGTCCGGCCCTACGTACCACCCACACTAGCTGCACTCAGCCTCAACGCGGCGTGTACGGCTCCCCCACAGCCGTAGTCCCTGACGGAGGGTAGCCCTCGCCGGTGGACTCGTACTCTGTGTCCGTGGGGTACTCCTCACCTGCAAACACTTATAGCAGCAACCATGAGCATGATGGATCAGCAAGTCTTAACCGACTCTCCTACACATGAAACTCTACATGCAAGTCATACTCGAATATAGGATGAAAGTTTGCAGCAAAAGGACACGCCTACAAGTTCATCCTTAATTCATCTTTTAGCCACAAGTTAAGGGTTCACAAATCTTAAATTTAGTGAGCAATATTAGGTGGCACACATATAACAAAACAAGTTATTCATATCAGCAATATTGAATCGTAACATTCCATATGTTAACCTACGTCACGACTCAGTGACCAAGTGGTACTCGTTACCGTGAGGGACGGTGAATCGACTCGATATACACCTGCTGGATACCTGAAGAGCACGTCACGTACACCCATCCGTGGAGCTGCAAAGGACGCTCACTCGATATCGTACGGAACAACCTTTCACCAAACAGCCCAAACGTTGAACCGGTCACACCCAAACGGACAGGAGGTTCCCTACACGGAGCATCTCTATGCCTGTTAGCGGATTTCCACCTTGCTGCCCTCAACCTACACCTATAAATCGGTGTGTTATGTCTCGACGCCCGGAGGTGTAGGTTACATCAGTTTATCGGACCCTATATATCCGATATACCTTCGGTACATTCAAACTTGATCAGCGTGGGCTGCACACGGATCGGTCCTCAATCGACACGTACAGGGCTACGCACACAAGACTTCCTCTTGTTGCGTCCTAGCCCCTGCCTAGTCTCATTTTTCTTACTAAAGTTGTCTCACATCTCGAACCAATCCCGTGTGTACCAAACCCTATATTCGTGAGTAGATTCCAACTACTCGACTTGTACCGAAGTCTATAAACAGTAAGCACAGAATGAACTACTCGAGGACATAGACACTACCCTCACTCTCTTTGGGATAATCTAGTTATGCACTTGGAATTTCAATCATCCTAAACTTAATGCACATACATACCTCACTCTAAGTTAATATAAAGCAAAACTTGATAAAACTTGTTAAATGCAAACCAGGGCTTGCCTTGTTGCTGCTGGTCAGGGGTTAGTATCTCCTCCGGAAGTATGAAGTCCAAAACCTCCGGGGTCTCCTGGCATTCAGCGACTACACGTAAGCAATTTAATGATATGTCAATTTAAATGCAAATGTGTTGAATTTAGTACATAAAGATTATAACTCTATCTGGACACTCCCTTTGGCTCTGAAATTTTTACTGTGGATTGGTAGGATCCTAATCAGAGACGTGACCAAATTTCATCTGAAACAGAGCTCATTTGAGCTCTGCACAAATAAAAGTCTAAATGGTCATTACTAGAGCTTCTATGGATTTCTAGGGATTTTCATGGATCAAAACATTACTTTATGGAAACTAGAGTTTGAGATGGTTCTAATGGAGTTGGTTTCATGTAATTTTAAGAATCCTAGAGTAAGTTATGCCCTAATCAAGATTTTAGAAAATTCTAAAATGTTTGTGTACATTTTCCCATTTTCTCAGGACAGTTCACTGAATCAGACCATTAGGGCGACTAAATGAACTTGGATGGATCTGAAATTTTTCCTGTGACTCAAGGATTTTCAAGTGAACATCCTAGCCAAATTAAATAATTTTCCACAAAGGAATTTATGAGATAAAATTCCCAACAGTTTAAAATTTAGGGAATTTATTCTGGAAAAATATTAAGTTTCATGAACTGAAACTTGTTTTTCTGGATAGTACTCAAAGATCTTAATCCAACAAAATTTAGTTCACTAAATTTGGAGCTTCCTAGCAAAAGTTATGGGCTTCTAAAGATTTAGGAAAAACTGGAATTCAAATAATCCGGGAAATGTTCAAATTCTGACAGCTGGGTCCTAGGGTGACGTGGTGCCACCCGAGAGCCGGACACACGGGGCCACAGGGATTTTCTCACGTAGCCAAAACTTTATCCGGAACCACCGACATTCCGGCACAGTTTTAACAGAGACCGACACGTGGGGCCCACGAGTCTTCTTCTTCCTCGCACTCCTGCGGCCAACCGTCGCCCCCCTTGCCGGAGCACTCGCCGAAAGAGGGTTCCCATGCCCGGAACTCAACCCAACTCGCCGCCTCCACCTAAAATTGCTCGTAGAATATGTTGCTGACCTTGTCGCCAGCCGGTGATCACCGGAAATTGTCGTGCGATGGTGACAACCTCTGTGTCAAGTTCGGCAAGGTCGGTATGGCGCTGTAGTGCCTCAAAACCTCTGCTGTTGGCTCCTACAGCACCGCCACAACCTATGGAGCAACTATCATGACTCTGATCTTGCTAAAGGTGGCGGCAAATAGGACTCCACCGTGCGCCCTAGGTCTAAATCCGATGAAGAACGAAGAACCTGAAGAACTCAGTGGTTTCTCGACGGTTTCCCATGGTTCTTGATCGTATGGATTCGCACGGACGTTTCCGGATGGTTGTCTAAGTTGGGGAAAGTTTGCTTGACCGGTTAGCACGATTTTTTGAGTTAGATGGACGCGGTCTATATCACATGCTTTCGGCAAGAACTGAAATTCTGGCGAGCACACTCAGTGGTATGCGGCCGGGGTTGCGGGAAAGTAAGTGCGCTCCTAGGTGAACCTTTTTGTAGCAGCGGCGACTCACGACGTCGACGAAGCAAATCGAGCTCGCTACCACGGTCTAAGACAGCTACCTCCGATTTCTCGCTTCGGGAACGTCAAGGGATGGTGGGCGCAACCTCTGCGCAGCTCAGTCTAGCGTGAAAACCACCGGAGTGGGTGATCACCGAGGGAGGCAGAGGCGCGGCAGGCGGACTGGTTTTTCTATTGAGCGTGCACGATAGCAGGGCCAAGCCTCGGTGCATGCAATAAGAAGGAGGCTTCGTGGGCAAGAACGCAGCGGCGCTGGTCGCCAGCACGACGTGCATGCTGAGGATATGGCAACCGAGAGCAGCTCGATGACGACATCCGGTGAAGAGGCCCGAGGAAAAACAGAGCACCGAGTATATGGCTGTTCACTCAGTTTGTGGGACTGACATGTGGGCCCTCTTTCCCTCTTATCTCATTTCTTTTTGTTTTCACTGCAAAGATCTCAGGTACTCATAATTTAAGTGTAGACTTCACTCCCAAGTCATGAGTTGATTTTGCAATCCTCAAACTGGAGTTTGTTTGGCCAAATTTGATTCACATTTGAATTTGAATTTCAAATTTAGTTTTGAATTACTTCAAATGTAGCTCCCGATAAGATGAACTCCAATGAGGATAAAAATTGGTGGACTAACTCAGTAAAATGTGTTGAGTTATACTATGAAGTCAACTTTTGAATCCAAGTGATGAAAGTGGCTGGAATTTGAATTTGCATTCAATTTAGACCTTTGTACAATTGTATACAACAGTGCCTCAAAATGGTTTGAACTTGCATAAAACATGGCATGAGCACTCCTAAGAATGTTTAGGGCCTAATGGTGAGCTCAGCCTCTCATGTTATATGTGTGAGATCCTACTTTTAGATTTGTGAGTTCATCCTCTAATTAACCTCTTGATGGTGTTTACTTGCTCTTCACATGTGTCCATAAGCCATCCACAAAATGAGCTGGATTGTGGTGATATGAAGAACACTCTAGCAAGTACAATCTTGGGCTTTTACAGCGCAGTGGCCGGTCGTCTTGACGCGATGCGGGAGACGGTCGGTGAGGTGCTTGGGGTGGAAGGCAGGAGGAAGTTGGTGGAGGCGATCGCCGACAAGTGTGGGGTTCTTCCGCCACCGGAGAACTAGGCGATCGTCTATGTTTTCTTTTGTTGTTTGTAAAAATTTAATTTTTAATGAATGCTAGTTTGATTATGAATGTATTATCGATTATCAAATTGTTTGTTGTCTTTTTGTTTGATGCTAAATGTGGTTGATATATACCGGGCCGCGATATTTGGTGGATTTGAATTGAATTCAAAGGCGCGTTTCCCTCGGTATTAATGGACAATATTGCAAGTGGCTCCTACTCCCGATCGCTTCAGCCGCCTGTATTAATGGCCAATATTGCAGGCGGCTTTACTCCACGATCCGCCTGTGAAAATTGATATGTTTACACAGGAGGTTTGTCGTTGCGAGCCGTCTGTGATGTTTATTCATCACCGGCGACTATTAATTCATTCGACATCACAGGCGCATTTTTCTATGAACCGCCTGGTTCTAAAAAATGAGGCGCCTATGATAATGGTTTTGTAATAGTGGCAGTAATAGACGGTCTAAACTTGAGAGAGTTAGAATTGATTGGTCATAGGTATACTTGGGCAAATTCATTGCAAGAGCCCACTTATGAAGAACTTGATAGAATCTTAGCATCAACTGAATGGGAACAAAAAACATCCTTTGTCTAAAGTAGTAGCTTTATCTAGACAAATATCAGACCATACACCGTTATTGCTACATATGGGTAACTCAGATCCAAGTAACTATATTCTCATGTCCAAATTTGAATTGGGGTGGTTACTACGGGACGGTTTTGCAGCCATGGTATAGGAAGTATGGTTATTGGAAAATAGTGGTCACACACCAAGGGATAGATGGCAGGCTAGAATAAAGAGATTAAGACAATATCTTAGGGGATGGGCTAAAAATGTTAGAGGAAAATATAAGAAAGAAAAGAAAGAGTTATTAGATGAGGTGGATGGCTTAGACAAGAAAGCAGAAACATAAGCTCTCACAATGGAGGAAATTCATAAAAAACAGCCTGGATGACAGATTAGCAAGATTATTAAGGGAGGGGGAAGTAAAATGGTATCAACGAACAAAAACAAAAGGCCTATTAGAGGGTGATTCTAATACCAAAATATTTTCATCTGGTAGCAAACAGTCATAGAAAAACAAGAATTAATTCCCTTCGTGATGGAAACAAAGAAATAAGTGAAGATAAGGAGCTAATGAATTATATTAGTGAGTTTACAAAAAACTCTTTGGCCCACCATACAACTCCGTTCATCTGGATTGGAGTCATAGGGACCAAATTACATAGGTTTCAAACATAGAAAATCAGATTTTACAGACGAATTCACATTAGAGGAAGTGAGGAAGGCTGTATTTCAAATGGATCATAATAAAGCTCATGGACCTGAAAGATTCCCTACAGAATTTTACCAGGTTTTTTGGGAACTAATAAAAGATGATCTAATGGCAATGTTTAATGATTTTCGTAAAGGCGATTTACCTATTTATATATTAAACATTGGTACAATAAATTGATTACCAAAATGTGTGGATGCAACTAAAATACAACAGTACAGACCAATTTGTTTACTTAATGTTAGTTTCAAGATTTTGAAAAAAGTTTTAACTAATAGGCTATTATTAGTAGCGCAAAAGTGATTGGCCCATCTCAAACTGCTTTTCTGTCAGGTAGGAATATTATGGAAGGAGTAATCATTTTGCATGAAACTATTAACGAGTTACATAAGAAAAAACAGAATGGAGTTATATCTAAAATAGATTTTGAGAAAGCATATGACAAGGTGAACTGGAAATTTGTGAGACAGTGTTACAAATGAAAGGTTTTTCAACAAGGTGGTTTAACTGGATAGATGCAATTATATAAGGGGGACATGTTGGGATTCAGTAAATGACCCAGACCAAAAAAGGTTAAGACAAGGTGACCTACTGTCTCCTATCTTGTTTAACATAGTGGTTGATATGTTAGCCATATTAATAAGCAGGGCAAGGGAGAGTGGACTTATTACGAGGATAGTCCCACATTTAGTGGATGATGGACTATCCATCTTGCACTATGCAGATGATACGATAACTTTTATGGTACATAATATTGAGCAAGCAAAAAACTTGAAGCTTATATTAAGTACTTTTGAACTCCTATCTGGTTTAAGGATTAATTTCAAGATTGAAATTTTCTTCTTTAGAGAAGCCCAATTGTTTGAATCACAATATTCACAATTATTTGGATGTCAATCGGGGACTTATCCATATAAGTATTTGGGTATTCCAATGCATTATAGAAAACTAAGTAACTCAGATTGGAGGATAATAGAGCAGAGGTTTGAGAAAAGGCTAAGTAGCTGGAAAGGGAAACACCTTTCGACTAGAGGAAGATTGGTTTTGATTTATTCAGTTCTGACTAGTTTAGTTATGTTTATGCTCTTTTTTTTCAAAATACCAAGAGGAGTCCTGGAAAATTTAGATTATTATAGGTCTAGATTTTTCTGACGAGTTGACAGTTATAAGAAAAAATACAGACTTGCGAAGTGGAGCATAGTATGTCAGCCTTAAGAACAAGGAGGATTGGGGATCCTAAATATTGATATACAAAATAAATGTCTACTTGGTAAATGATTATTTAAACTGATCAATGAGGATGGTGTGTGGCAGTACATACTTAAAAGAAAATATTTATCAATGAAATCTATTGGTCAGGTAAAGAAAAGGCCAGATGATTCTCAGTTCTAGTCTAGTTTGATGAAAGTGAAAGATGTTTTCCTTAGCCTTGGTATGTTTCAGGTGAATAATGGACAATCAAATAATTTTTGGGAGGATAAGTGATTGGGAAATTTTGTGCTAAAATACAAATTCCCATCATTATATAATATTGCTTGACGGAAATATGCCACTGTTGCGAGTGTATTCAGTTCTATACCGCTAAATATATCTTTTCAACATGGGCTAGTAGATTATAATTTAGTACGGTGGAATGACTTGGTGGCATGTATTGCACATATTCAATTAAACGGTAGGAAAGATACATTTAGATGGTTTACATCAAAATGGTATCTACTCAGTCAATTCTTTGTATGTACATATGATATTTAATAACAATGTTATAGGTAACAAATGGATATAGAAAACAAAGATTCCACTAAAAACTAAGATTTTTATGTGGTATTTAAGTAAAGGTGTAATGTTAACTAAATATAACTTAGCTAGACGTTACTGCAAAGGGGATAAGAAATGTGTATTCTGTTCTTAGAATGAAACTATTTAACATCTTTTTTTAATTGTCACTTTGCTAGGTTAATATGAAGAGCTATCCAAGTAACTTTTGGTCTACATACTCTTACAAGTATAAACAACTTGATTAATGAATGGTTGCCTCAATTTGATGTTAAGATCAGAGGAATGTTGACCGTAGGTGTTTCAGCAGTATGCTGGGCTATCTGGATAAGTCGTAATGATATTGTATTTGATAAATGTTATATGAAAACATATATGCAGGTTTTATATAGAGGAACCCACTGGTGTCGTGTATGGGCGTAGTTACTAAAGTTTGAGGAGAAAACCAACATAATCTAGGAGGCATGCAGATTGTTAGAGTCTACAGTGGTGCGTGTGTTTGCTCATTTTGGATGGGGATTCAGCTACAGACTTACTATTTAATATTGTTCCTAAGCATGTGGTTTTTTTGTGTTTCCTAGGTTTGGGCATCTGAATTTCACAGCACTGCATGATCTTGGAGTAAAGAACATGGCGGCAGGTGTGCCAGTCATAAATCATGTTGAGCAAGTTTGGGGTAGTTGTACTCTGGGAAAACATCACATGAAACCATTCCCTCAGGCAACAAAATATCGAGCGGGGAAAGTTATTGATCTGTTTCATGGAGATTTGTGCAACTATATTGATCCACCCATACCAGGAGGGAAAAGGTATTTCTTGCTCATAGTTGATGATTTCAGTCCTATATGTGGATAGAGCTCTTAGTTACCAAGGATGAAGTCTTTCATTATTTCAAGCTGATCAATGTCCAGGCTGAAACTGAAAAGGGGAGGAAGTTGAAAACCCTTAGAACAGATCGGAGGGCACGGGGCAAGTTTAATTCTAATCACAGCAAAATAGTGTTGTAAAGAGGCGAAATCAAACTGTAATTGAAATGGCCTGGTGCATGCTGAAAGGCATGAAGGTACCAACTTGTTTTTGGAGAGAAGCAGTAAAGACAGCGGTGTATAATCTGAACCCTTCGCCATCGATTGGTCTCAAAGGGAAAACACCCTGTGAAGCCTGGACAGAGATGAAACCATCGGTACAACATCTTCGAACATTTGGTTGTACTACATATGCAGAGTGGTTGGGCCTGGTGTGACTAAGCTATCAGACAGATCGGTTCAGTGTGTGTTTCTGAGATATGAACCAAATTCTAAAGCCTATCGACTTTTTGATCCCATGAACAATAGAGTATCTGTGTCAAGGGACATAAAGTGTGATGAACATAGGCCTTGTCCATGGAGCAGTGCTGAACACAAGTATGGGAAGTTGTTATGGATGCATTTTATAGACAACAATATAATAGGCGTAAGAGGCTTAGTTAAATCAGATCAGATTAGGTATAGGCGATAAGAATAAATAGAAATAAATTTTAAGTTTGAGTCAGTTTAGGACTCTGATTTATAAAGAGTCCTAGTTGTAATAGAAGAAGGGGTCGGCGGCACCTGGGCTTATAAAAGGAGACTGCCTAGCCTGTAATTAGGGGAGAAAAAAAAAGATTAGACTTTTCTTATCTGTGTTCTCAGGCGCCGGCGTCAGACCCTCGCTGCGGCGGCGCCGTGGATTCCTAGCGATATCCGTTACGATCTTCCTCTCAATCTAGTCTGTTTCTGTGCTCTCCTCTGCGCACTCCACAGTCCGAAGGAGGAAACTTAACAAATTGGTATTAGATTCAGTTCAGCAGCCCGCCCCCATGGCCAGCACTGAGGATGGTCCTGAGGCCCTCACCGATTCACAGAAACTGGATCGTCTCCTGGTGCAGTTAGCAACAATGAATGCCCGCTTGGATTCCCATGACGCCAAAATTGCTCGAGCAGAAGCACAGAACAGCAATGAAGGCAGTGGGTCAAGATTCCAGAAAAGAACAGGGGAAGAAGGCAACAGCACGTCCATGCAAGGAGAGGATCGGCGCTTCTCTTCACATCTTCCCAAGATTAATTTCCCTAGTTTTGATGGTGAATCTGATCCTCTCACATGGCTTACCAAGTGTGAATCCTATTTTAGGGGTATGAGAACTCTGGCCGAGGATAAAGTTTGGTTGGCTTCTCTACACCTAGATGGGATTGTTGCACAATGGTACTATGCTTTGGAGAGAGATCACGGTGTAGTATCTTGGCCTAGTTTTGCTGAATTTGTAAACCTAAGGTTTGGGCCACCTATCCGTTCAAATGCCTTGGCTGAACTCAAGGACCTTCATCGTACAGGATCTGTTGAAGAATATCAGCGGCAATTTTTGGCCTTACTTTGCCGCTGTGAAGACTTGTCAGTTCATCATCAAATAAATTTATTTACGGCCGGTTTGGGTCAGCCCCTACGTACAGACGTGGAGTTACAAGCACCTGCAAATTTGCAAACAGCAATGAGCTTGAACAGAGCATATGAGCAGCGCCTAAAGCATGAGGAGGACAACACAACTAGCAGTTTTAGGAGTTCTGGTCATATGAGTAAGCAACCATATTCTGCAGCACCTAAGTCTCAGTCTTCCCAAGGATCCACAGCAGTATATAGGCCTCGTTTTAGACGCTTATCAGCTGAGGAGATGGCACTGAAGCGTGCTAGTGGAGAATGTTATAATTGTACAGAAAAATACACACCTGATTATAAATGCAGCGGTAAAAGTATTTTTGTTCTGGAACTGGAAGAAGAAGAGGACTTAGATACTACAGCCGAGGAATTGGGGATTTCACTTCATGCCCTTACAGGTATTGGATCACCTAATACCATGTAGTTACAGGTTCAAATAGGAAATTGCAAAGTGAAAGCATTGGTGGATTCAGGGTCCACTCACACTTTCATAAATGAGTCTTTGGCTGCAGACTTAAAACTTAAATTTATTAAGAAACAAGGTTTAGCAGTAACAATGGCTAATGGAGAGCAGATGACAAGTAAGGGCATGTGTGCAAAGACTGAATTAAAAATAGAAGATGAGGTATTTACAGTTGATTGTTTTGTGTTGCCCTTACAAGGATTTGATATTGTGTTGGGGGTTAAATGGCTGAGGACACTTGGACCAATTTTATGGAACTTTGAAGCTCTAACAATGACATTTTGGCGTTTAGGAAGACATATTAAATGGACTGGCCTGGGAGGAAAACCATATTCAGTCTTGCAAACTATAGCAGGAAAAGATCTTATGGAGGTACTTTTGCATGATTTTTCTGTGCTATTCAATACACCACAATGACTTCCACCACACCGCAGGCAAGACCACCGTATTCATATATTACCGGGGTCATCACCTATAGCAGTACGGCCTTATCGTTACCTCCAACTCTTAAAGGATGAGATTGAGAAACAATGTGACGATATGTTGAAACAAGGGATTATTAGGCCAAGTACATCAGCTTTTTCATCACCAGTTTTGTTGGTCAAAAAAGCGGATGGGACATGGAGATTTTGTGTTGATTATCAAGCATTAAATGAGAAAACAGTCAAGGACAAATTTCCTATACCGGTGGTTGAGGAATTACTAGATGAACTGAAGGCTGCTAAATTTTTTACTAAATTGGACCTCCGTAGTGGTTATCATCAAGTGTGTATGCATGAGCTGGATATAGAGAAAACTGCTTTCAGGACTCACCATGGACACTATGAATTTTTAGTAATACCGTTTGGGTTAACAAATGCTCCCTCAACATTTCAAGCATTGATGAATGATATTTTGAAACCGTTCCTCAGAAAATTGGTTCTGGTGTTTTTTGATGATATATTAATATTTAGCTCCTCTTGGTCAGAATATTTACAACATGTTAAAGCGGTGTTTCAGGTATTGAGGAATAATCATTTAGTCTTAAAGAAATCTAAGTGTTTCTTTGGAGCGGATTCGGTCACATATTTGGGACACATCATATCTAATGGGAGTGTGGCCATGGATCCCACTAAGGTGACAGCAGTTGAGGCATGGCTAGTACCTAGAACCATAAGGGCCCTAAGAGGTTTTTTTAAGACTGGCAGGACCGTAAATTCATTGCTGGTTATGGAGCAATTGCGAAACCTTTGATAGCCTTGCTTAAGAAAGAAGCTTTTTCTTGGACAACAGAGGCAGAAGTAGCATTTAATAACCTAAAAAAACCCTAACATCGGCCCCTATTTTGCAGCTCCCAGATTTTAACAGGAGGTTCTATGTGGATTGCGACGCATCAGGTTTAGGTTTTGGGACGGTATTACATCAAGGAGAAGGTGTAATTGTCTTTTTTAGTGGTCCAGTGGCTCCTCAACACGCCAAACTTCCAGCATATGAGCGTGAGTTGATTGGACTAGTCAAGGTTGTTCGATATTGGAGACCTTTATGGGGACGTGAATTTACGGTCAGAACTGATCATTATAGTCTAGAATTCCTGCTGGATCAGAGATTAACTACCATCCCTCAACACACCTGGGTTAGTAAATTATTTGGCTTTGACTTAACAGTAGAATACAGGCCAGGTAAGCACAATGGGGTAGCTAACGCCTTGTCATGCAGAAATTCAGAAGAGACATCACTTAATTCATTATGTAAGCCACAATTTTTAATTTTTGATGATCTGCGAAAAGAACTGAAGGTTGATGCAGAAGCAATAAATATGAGGGAATAGATCAGGTCTCAGAAGGCCCCTGAAGGTTGGACTATAATAGATGACTTGTTGCTTTTAAAAGGTAAGATATTCTTACCGGATGAATCAAAGCTATGGCCACAAATTATAGCTTTGGCTCATACAGAACATGAAGGTATCCAGAAAACTTTACATAGGTTCAAGGTAAATTTTTGGGGGTCCCAGGCTCATCAGCGTATTAAAGAATATGTCAAGGGATGTGTGGTCTGCCAGAAAAATAAGACAGATCATCTTCATCCAGCAGGACTATTACAACCACTTCCTATTCCGTCAGAGATTTGGAGTGACATATCTATGGATTTTATAGAAGGATTTCCTAAAGTAGGAGGTAAATTAGTAATTTTAACAGTGCTAGACAAATTTTCTAAGTTTGCCCATTTTATTTCTTTAAGTCACCCATATTCAGCATCTTCGGTTGCTAGAGCATTCTTTGAGAATATTGTTAAATTGTATGGCTTTTCTTGCTCCATTGTGAGTGATAGGGATACTATTTTTACCAGCAACTTCTGGAAAGAATTGTTTCAGCAGGCAGGAGTTAAATTAAAAATGAGTTCAGCATTTCATCCCCAAACTGATGGACAGTCTAAGGTAGTGAACAGGGTGATTACTATGTATTTCAGATGCTTAGCAGGGGACCGCCCAAAAACATGGCTACAATGGTTACCATGGGCAGAATATTGTTATAATACTTCTTATCAATCTTCTCTAAAAACCACACCATTTAGGGTGGTGTATGGAAGAGATCCCCCCAGTTTGTCGCTTTATGATCCAGGGAAATCCAAAGTGGCAGCAATAGATCAACAGCTCTGTGATAGAGATGAGTTTTTAAAAGAAATTAAAGAAAGATTATTGCAAGCTCAGGACACAATGAAACATTTTCATGATCAAAAGAGAAGATCTGTGGTATTTGAGGAAGGATCTTGGGTATGGTTAAAATTACAACACAAGAAAGCTGCTGGGATTTCTAAAGAAGGATCATTCAAGTTGCAGCAGAAATTTTATGGCCCATTTAAAATTCTGAAGAGAATTGGGAATGTTTCATATTGATTGTTGTTACCAGTTAAAGCAAGAATCCATGATGTTTTTCATATGTCTCTACTTAAAAAATTTGAAGGAACACCTCCATCAGAAGTGGTACCATTACCAGATTATTTTCATGGAAGGGTTATTTCTACTCCTGACAAAATAATTAGAGCTCGTTTGAATCGAGGAAGATGGGAAGTACTAGTTCAGTGGGTTGGAAAGGCTGCTGCAGACACAACATGGAAATTTTTCGATAATTTCAAAAAGAAATATCCAAATTTTCAGCTTGAGGACAAACTGTTTGTCAAGGAGGTGGAAATGTTATGGATGCATTTTATGGACAACAATATAATAGGCGTAAGAGGCTTAGTTAAATCAGATCAGATTAGGTATAGGCGATAAGAATAAATAGAAATAAATTTTAAGTTTGAGTCAGTTTAGGACTCTGATTTATAAAGAGTTCTAGTTGTAATAGAAGAAGGGGTTGGCAGCACCTGGGCTTATAAAAGGAGACCGCCTGTTGGAATAATTTGGGAAGGGCCCATTGATTTTCCAAATTAGTCCTATTAATTTTAACGCCCACATTAATGCTATGTGGCTAAACTATTTAGTTCCACATGGGTAGTTGAAGAGAATTCTGACCAACTTAAATAGGTGGACTATTCCTCTCTATTTGAGAAGTTGGAAAGAAGAAAAGGGAGTGCTACACACGCACTGAGCCGTGCCGTGCGCGACGCGTACGCGTCACGCGCATTTTTCGCGTGAGAAAATCATGTGACTTGTGACTTGCGACGAGCGGCGTGTGCGTGTGTGTGGAGAAATTACTGCATCATTCTTATTGCGCTGAGTTAAATATTTTTACCGTTTCTGAGATTTGAATCAACTCAGTTATGACGGTGAATTAAATATAGATGTTACTAGTAACCAACGTATTAAAACAGACGTTACTAGTAACTGACGTATTAAAATGGAGAATTAATCTCGCGCAATAAAGCTGATTCAGTATGTCAAGTAGCTATATAAGGCGCTCCTCATTCACTCTGGAAAATACACACTTGACTACTATCGCTGCGCACTCTGCGTTCCCTTCGCAAGTCTCTGCGCGCATAGAACTTATGAGAGCAGGCCTCCGAAACCTCGTCTAGCTGCGATATTTGCACGGGTAGGCGGACGATCAGGTTTTTGGGAAGCGCAACTCTGTGCGACTACTCGCTTGTACGAACGGCTACTTCCTGGTGAAGGACGTTTGTGGGACTTTACTGCTTCCAGTCTTCCTGTCTCAACTAACGATCGACTAGTTCAAGCAGCTCAACATGTCAACTATTGGGAACGGCACCTTCGGTGCCTGCGGCACTGGTCCTGCCTCAGGGTACAACCTGACGCTCTCACGTTCATTTGTTGTGTTCTTTCTGTTCCTATACAGATTAAGCGCGAACACGAATAATCCTTATGAAGCCATAATATTGCTTATTTTCAATTATATCATGATTTTCTTTATTATTTTTGGAATCAAAATATACCGTAAAATGCCTAAATATCTAACAATCCAAAAACTTGATGGTTGTGATAGGCTTTCGGTCACTAGTTTTGCTGCTGCGCTCAAGCCAAATGCTTTTGACGGATCAAATTACAAACGGCGGCGTGATAGGATGATTCTCTGCTTAACTGCTATGAACATCATTCATGTTGCGAATGAAAAGTCTGAACAGTTTACTCCTGAGGAGGAGCAAGCTTTCATGGCAGCCGATGACCTATTTAGAGGCGCGGTGGTCAGTGTTCTTGTAGAAAACTTAGTTGATTTCTATCTCACTACGACCTCTAGCAAGGAATTGTGGGATGCGCTTGAGACTAAATATGGTGTTTCTGATGCTAGGAGTGAAGTGTATGTCATGGAACAGTTCTATGACTATAAGATGGTCGATAACCGTTCTATAGTGGAACAGGCTCATGAAATTCAGTCACTGGCAAAAGAACTCGAAGATTTCAAGTGTGTGTTACCCGACAAGTTTATGGTCGGGGGCATTATTACCAAGCTGCCACCTACCTGGACGGATTTTGCCACTTCTCTAAAACATAAGAGAAAAGAGTTCAATATCGTTGATCTTATTGGCTCTTTGGATGTTGAAGAGAAGGCGAGGGCAAAAGACACTCGTGGAAAAGGGGTTGTTGGGACTTCTAGTGCCAATGTAATACAGAAGAATAACTCTAATAAATCCCACAACAAGAAGAAGAAGAAGAACAAGCAGGAGAACCCTACAAAGACTAAACATACAACAACTTTTAAGAAGAAGATGAAGGGAAATTGCTTTGTTTGCGGCGATCCTGGTCATTTCGCAAGTGAATGTGAGAACCGCAAGTGGAAGGGCAATAAAAAATCAGAAAATATGGTTATTGGCGAAACTGCAGGAACATCGAGGTATGGTAACATATTACCTACAGTTCTTTCAGTTTGTCATTCACCTGAGTGATGGATTCATACCGGTGCTAATATCCATGTGTGTGCTGATATATCCTTGTTTTCATCTTATCAGGTCGGAGGGACTGTCTCCTTGTTGATGGGAAACGGGTCACATGCGCGTGTTCTCGGAGTTGGTACGGTCAATCTGAACCTTACTTCGGGAAAGACCGTGCGATTGAAGAACGTGCAACATGTTCCAACCATCAAAAAGAATTTAGTCAGCGGCTCTCTACTTTGTAGAGATGGTTTTAAATTAGTCTTTGAATCCAATAAATGTGTACTGTCTAAGTATGGGAATTTTGTTGGTAAAGGTTATGAAAGCGGAGGTTTGTTCCGCTTATGCTTGTCAGAAGATTGTAATAACGTTGTGAACAATGTCATGAATATTGATGAGTCTAATGTTTGGCATTCACGACTTTGTCATATTAATTTTGGTTGTATGGCACGGCTAGCAAACTTGAGTTTAATTCCAAAATTTACCTTAGTCAAAGGTTCTAAGTGCCATGTTTGTGTGGAATCAAAACAACCTCGCAAACCTCACAAGGTTGCAGAGGCGAGAGAATTGGCACCATTAGAACTAATTCATTTCAATTTATGTGAAATAAGTGGTGAATTGACAAAAGGTGGTAAAAGGTATTTCATGAACTTAATTGATGATTGTACTAGGTTCTGCTACATATATTTATTAAAGTCAAAGGATGAAGCATTACATTATCTTAAAATCTATAAAGCTGAGGTAGAAAACCAACTTGAGAGAAAGATCAAACATATAAGGACTGATCGTGGTGGAGAATACTTTTCAAATTTATTCACTTTATTCTGTGAGAAACACGGAATAATTCGTGAGAGGACGCCTCCCTACTCACCTCAATCGAATGGCGTAGCCGAAAGAAAGAACCGTACTCTAACTGATTTGGTTAACAACATGTTAGATACATCGGGACTTTCTAAGGAGTGGTGGGGTGAGGCTATATTGACAACATGTCATGTCCTGAATCGTGTTCCTATAAAGAATAAAGAGATCACTCTATCCTGAATCGTGAGGAAATCGTGTGACTTGTGACTTGCGACGAGCGGCGTATGCGTGTGTGTGGAGAAATTGCTGCATCATTCTTATTGCGCTGAGTTAAATATTTTTACCGTTTCTGAGAATTGAATCAATTCAATTATGACGGTGAATTAAATATAGACGTTACTAGTAACCGACGTATTAAAACAGACGTTACTAGTAACTGACGTATTAAAATAGAGAATTAATCTCGCGCAATAAAACTGATTCAGTATGTCAAGTAGCTATATAAGGCGCTTCTCATTCACACTGGAAAATACACACTTGACTACTATCGCTGCGCACTCTGCATTCCCTTCGCAAGTCTCTACGCGCACAGAACTTGCGAGAGCAGGCCTCCGAAACCTCGTCTAGCTGCGATATTTGCACGGGTAGGTGGACGATCAAGTTTTTGGGAAGCGCAACTCTACGTGACTGCTCGCTTGTACGAACGACTACTTCCTGGTGAAGGACGTTCGTGGGACTTCACTGCTTCCAGTCTTCCTGCCTCAACTAACAATCGACTACTTCAAGCAGCTCAACATGTCAACTGTTGGGAACGGCACCGCCGGTGCCTCCGGCACTGGTCCTGTCTCAGGGTACAACCTGACGCTCTCACGTTCATTTATTATGTTCTTTCTGTTCCTATACAGATTAATCGTGAACACGAACAATCCTTATGAAGCCATAATATTGCTCATTTTCAATTATATCATGATTTTCTTTATTACTTTTGGAATTAAAATGTACCGTAAAATGCCTAAATATCTAACACCGCCTAGCCTGCAATTAGGGGAGAAAAAAAAGATTAGACTTTTCTTATCTGTGTTCTCAGCGCCGGCATCAGACCCTCGCTGCAGCAGCGCCGTGGATTCCCAACGATATCCGTTACGATCTTCGTCTCAATCTAGTCTGTTTCTGTGCTCTCCTCGCACTCCAGTCCGAATGAGGAAACTTAACAGAAGTTGAGACTCAACCTTCAATATAAAGTGGCAGACGACTGTTGAATTTCCGACAATAGCGTCTGACAACCCTCGACAGGCCTCTGAATCCTACGCCACAGCCTATAAACAATGGAGCACTGCAAGGGGGAATACAGTGGGTTACACCACCCACTCGGTGACGAAGCTGATTCAGAAGATGTTCCCCATTGATTTCGAGCCCTGACTGATGTGGTTGATTTGAGTGAAGAAATCCAAGATTTCGAGTACAACGGTCTGTGCCTTCTAACAGCATAGGAACCATCAAGTGTTGATAAAGCCCTGAAGCAAAGTAGCTGGCGCAGTGCTATGATGGAAGAACTCGAAGCTATTCTAGAGAATGGGAGCTGGAGACTCACAGATTTACCATCTGGGTCCAAAGCAATAGGGCTTAAATGGGTTTTTTAAGTTAAAAAGGATCCAGAAGGTAACATTGTTAGATATAAGGCCAGGTTAGTTGTCAAATGATATGCACAAGACAGGAGTAGATTTTGATGAAGTGTTTGCTCCAGTGGCACGTTTGGAAACAGTCAGGGTGTTATTGGCTTTGGCAGCTAATAAGAAATAGGAGTCAATCTTATGGATGCTAAATCAGCATTCTTGAATGGAACGCTGCAAGAAACTGTGTAGGCCCAACAACCTCCTGGTTTCACAAATCAATATCATCCCGGCAAGGTATTGAGACTGAAGAAAGCGTTGTATGTATGGGCTTCGTTAGGCTCCAAGAGCATGGAACGATCAGCTTGATCATGAACTGAATATACATGGTTTCAACGAAGCAATGTTGAGCATGCATAGGCGAAGTGAAGGAGAAAACTTGCTGATAAAAGGAGTCTACGCTGATGATCTAATAATTTGTGGACCAAGTGAAAGGGAGATTGCTGAATTCAAGAAAGAAATGAGACAGAACTTCAAAATAAGTGATCTTGGTAAACTCAGATATTATCTTGGGATAGAGATGAAGCAGCTCGATGAAGAAATCTTTCTCTGTCACACGGCCTACACCATGAAAATTTCAGAACTGGCTGGAAAGAGCAACTGTAACCCCTATGATACGCCAATGGAGAAGCGCCTTTATCTGAGCAAATCAAATGGTAGCAAACTTGTGGATGCAAGCAGGTACATGAGTATAATTGGATGCCTCATATATTTAGTAAATACGAGACGTGACATAGCATTTTCAGTCGGGTAAGTCAGTAGGTTCATGGAGGAATCAAAAGAGCAACATTGGTCTGCAGTGAAACTAATTCTAAGGTACCTTGCAGGAACTGTTGAGTATGGATGCAAGTACTCATCAGGGATTTTGTCAGGACTTGAGGGATTTAGTGATAGGGAACTCGCCGGAGATATCAATTACAGAAAGAGCACAACTGATGTGGCTTATTTCTTTGGAATGAACCTGATAATTTGGAGTTCCCGGAATCAAAGAGTTGTAGCTTTATGGTCTTGTGAAGCAGAGTATATAACAGCTGCAACTGCTTCCTGTCAAGGAGTGTGGCTTAGCAAACTCTTAGCAGAGATGTTAAATAAATAGCCAATGAAATTTAGGCTCTGGGTGGATGACAAAGCTGCTATTAAGCTGAGTAAGAATCCTAAACTTTATGACAGAGTAAAGCACATTGACACCAGATTTCACTACATACGTGAGTGTGTGGAGGAAGGAAAATTAGAGTCAGATCATGTTGGGACTGATCAACAGCTGGCTGATGTTCTGACTAAAGCTCTCAGAAGAATCAAGTTGGTGGAAATCTGAATATTGTCAAAGTGCAAAAAGATTTAGGGGGTGAAATGTTGAATAATAATATAGTTGCATTTGTTTGTTTTTCTTTTCCTAGTTTTGTAACGGACAAGGATTGCTGGGTCGTGTTAAACCCGGTCCTTAGGTGCTCTGAATCACGATGAGGTTGGCCCAGCATCTGTTTTTGGAGGAGCCAGGTAAACAGGCGCTTGATGCAAACGTTGCGGGCAGTTAAATTACTGAGCACTATGTGTGTTTGTATTCAGCATATAAATCTATGTAAACAGCCACCGTGCAAGTGTGCAAAATTTGAATAAAAACACAAGGGCTTCCACTCTGTTCTTCCACTCTGTTTTCTCTCTGCTTCCTTGAAACTTCTGAATACAGTGCGTGTGGTGATCACTGGAGTCAATTGCTATTATAGAACCCTATCTAGCAGTTTCGATAAAATAGAACTCATACAATTGGCTTCGATAAAATAGAACTTTTATCGTTAACACACCGTTAAAATAGAATTATAATTTATAACTCCTTTTAACATTTTTTCTTTTCTTTTCTTATTCTTAGATTTCATGAAATGACCATATTACCCTAAATCAATTTTCCCTTTTCTTTCTCTGGTTTTCTTCTGGTAGAACGAATCCCCTGCCGCCCTCCTCTCCCATCCGCTGCACACAGCCGCCCCGCACCCTCGACGCCCACCAGCCACCGTTGCCCACCACGATCGAAATCAAGGACTTCTTCTTGAGGCTGTTTCGAAGCAACTGCATCTACTTTATTAAAAAGGACAATTCAGTCAAGGAAAACGGCAATTCGGTCATTTCAGGTTGTCTAAAAATAAGAAAAGAAAAAACAGATTAATTAGACTATAATTCTATTTTAACGGTGTGTCAACGTTAAAAGTTCTATTTTATCGAAGCATATCGTATGAGTTCTATTTTGTTGAAGGCACTCGATAAGGGTTCTATAATAGCAATTCACTCTGATCACAACGAGAGTGTCCGGCGTTCCAAGAGCTGAAGCTTATCGTATTGGGTGCCGCCATACCATGAAGTTACTTGCATCCTTCTGGTGTAAATGGAAAGAAAATACAGCATGGCAACCGGCCACACAAAAAATTAAACACGATGTGAATTGACATGTACCTGCAATGGGTAGTATACCGCGGCTATGGAGCTCTCCGACGCCCACGGCCATGGCCATGAGGCCGCAAGGTGCTGCAGCCACCACGCATGGCCACGGATCAGGAAAAAGCCTCCGCCGCCACCCCTCAACTTTGTTACATGTCGTGAAGGGCATCTTTAGTTGACATGAATTTCTTTGTATATGTTAACAATGGTTACTGTGGGCTGATTTAGTTGAGTTAATCAATTGTTGTAATACACCATTAGGAAAAAGTCCATTTTAATATCCCAAAGTATTCATGTTGTTCGTTTAATCCCCTGAAGAAAAGTATGGTCTGATTTACTCTCCCAAACTATTAGACTGATTCAATTCACCTCGTATTGAATTTTTCTTTTTTTGTTTCTCTTTCTATTTGTTATGTTTAAAGTTTAAAATTTGTAGGGTGGTAGATGACATCATACACTATGCTAGAAAAACTCTTCTATAATTTGCTATAAACTTTTTCTTGTATTATTTCATCTCTCATGTCAGATTTATTTACATACTTTAAAAGTACAAAAATATAGAAAAATATTAAAACATTTTCTAAAATATTGTATGATGTAAATATAATCTCACATAATTTTACCCTCCGACATGATGTGTACAAAGAGAAACAAAAGGGAAAAAATTAATAGAGGATAAATTGAACCAATCTAATTAGTTCGGAGAGTAAACTGAACCTATTTTTTCTTCAGTGGGTTAAGTGAACAACATAGATACTAAGGGTAAAGTAGACTTTTTCCTATACCATTACTTGTGTATAAATACTGGATCCAATTAATTTAATTCACAGGGAGGACCTTTTCCTATATTATTTATAGATGAAATCAGCACATTCCATAGATATTGGTTGACTATTGTTGGAGATAATGGGAGGTTGTTACCGTTATGTAGCAAAGCTTTCATATCCAATTGATCAGATACTGATTACTAATAGAACTCTAGTTAAAACTCAAATTGGTAGCTGCGGTAAAAGGGTAAACATATGAATATCAGATAAAGACTATTTCAATTGATCAAAGTATAGCTAAAACGAATATGTTGTCTTAGTTATGAAATTTTTTGTATTAAAAGCATGATTTAGTATTTTGATGGAAGTTGTGCTTGAAAGTATTGTGATGGAAGTAGTTGTTAAAAATGGCTAGAGATTTAGTAATATAACAGAATTTTAATATTTTGTGGACGATGTATCTTTTATTGTGCCTCCTTTTTATACTATATTAGGATGTCAGTATTTATAATAATGAACAGAACATGCATTGTTCGATATAGACCCTTGAATATTGAAATATATTCCCTATTTAAAAAATATTAAAAGTATAAGGGAGTTTGTTGGGAATGACAACATTTACAGAGAAACGGAAAGTGACCCATTCCCTGCCTCGAGTTACCACTCGTCCAGTATCCTAACTCTTTTTTTAGAAAATGAAACAATATTCAAGTTCCTCAATAGTTAAAACACACACAACCTGGTTTATTATATATGTTAAAAATAAAATAGAAAGATATAAATTTAGTACATCAATATCTATACTAAAAGTTGGCTGTAACCAGTGTATAATGTGTTTTCCATCATCTTCATAAGTGATTGCTACTAATTCACTATTATATAATGGTGGCTAATGCATCTAACTATCTGTTGTGTGTGGATTTGACCATTGGTCATTTGAATCAGACATCTATAGTCGCAAACGAGGCATAAAAGCGGCGAATAATGATCTTAGCCTAACCTAGATGGCGAGACAAACTATCAGTTTGCAAAATCCATCTAACCATAAAGATGAGCACAAGTGAGATCTACTTAAAAAAACACAAACAATATGCTAGCCCTCTACCTATACGGAAGGTCATCACAACTAAAAACAAAGCTGCAAGACCTTCACTCTATATCTCTAAGACACCACTCACGTTTACCCATAATTAAATTAGATTGTTGCCCGAGGTGATGCGCAGTAGAAGCATCATGCCACCGCCACTGCTTAGATCCTCCGTGGGTTGCGATTTTGAGATCTCAGCTGCGCGCTTTCCAGATCCATAGCAATGATGACCGACGGTGGTGCGCTATGGACCCGATGAGACCCAATGCTGCAGGGTGGGGATGGCGTGGCAACGAGGCCGACGTGCGCTGGCCCCAGCGTAGGTGCCCACGGGGCAGCGCTTTCTCCACCACAGGCGTCCCGACCCCGGTGGCGGATGAGCTTGACGAGTGCCAGGATCTCTCATCCCCTTGCGCGTCGCTGCAGCTTACGGAGATGACAAACTCGTTGAACCCCACCGTCTTTCGCGTCGGTGGAGAGCTCCCCACGCATGGCCGCGTAGACGCGCCACCGCTTGCCGTCCTTCACCGGCAGCACGCGGAACACCTCAAAATAGCCGCCGTATGCCTTGCGCACATACTCCGTGTTCTCACTGCACTGCAGCCACGCGTAGGAGCCCCACGCTACCGACGGGACGCCGGCGCTGACGGCGGCCTCCATTGCGGCTGAGGACTCCACGGCCGAGGCGGCGTTCTCGAGCGGCCCAGCGAAGGTATACCCCGGGTGGCGCCGTCTCCATCCTGGGCGTCCCGGGCACTTGGCCCCCGCTAGACGCTTATAGTGTTCGGGGACGATCGATTGGGACGATCTAACTTGTCTGGACCTTGTTGCACCGTTTTTAGCTATCCTCCGTAGGTGTTTTACTCCTGTTCTTTTTTGTTGTTGATGTTGGTTGCTCAAACACCAACAAAATCAGGAGTAATCCTTTTGTCTTGCTGATCCCTCTCCTTAGTCTTGCTGAGATGGAACAATCTAACTTCTGAAAACAGCATTTCTACCTTCCTTTTTGGAACCGAATATTTATACACGTCACCACAATGACATATAAACCCAATAGACATAGCTTGTTTCGATTTTCATCATGATTGAGAGCGGGCTCGGGAAATTGATTCAGGTTTGATGAAATAAAACTTCAATTGATGTGTATCTATAAACATGTCGGAGTGTAAGCTGCGACACTCCTCCCCCGACCTGCTCAGAAGCAGCCCGCGGGGTTCTTTTTTCTAGAGGGGCTTGGCATCTTTTCGCGACCTGTCTCGAGGGAGCGGATGAATACGAGGATTTACATGGTTCGGGGCGCCGGAGCGTAATACGCTACGTCCACGGGTGTGCTTGTTCTATTGCTTGAGCGTGAGCGCTTGTGCGTTGTGAGACCTTGAGTGTGGGGAGTCGGAACCTTTTGCAGGATGGTCACCCCGATCCTTTTATAGTTCAAGGCCGTGGTGGTTACAATGTGGCTTGAGATCCGACAGGTGGCCCCAAAAGTATCCTATACAAGATCTAGGGCTTCCTCCTCTGAGTAGAGTCGTCGGCGGGGGAGTTAAGTCCCCCCGTTTGGTGCGCTGAGCGTCCCTGACCGTGTCCTGTCTTGTCACCGTTATGGCGAACGGGCAAGGGACGGAGGCGTGTGTCGTGCACCATGCTTCTAGGGAAGGCGCGAGCCTTGAATGTGAAACCTGACAGCGCTTCCTTCTTGACTTTGTCGACCCACAGTCCACAACAAATCGTGGGGTACGTGGTGGCTCTAGAGCCCTTATCGACGGGCTTGGTTTCCGGGGACACGTGGCGGCTCCGGACCGGAGCCCGGGGCACGTGTCAGCATCGGAGCTGTCCTCAACGGGGAGGCGGCTCGGAGCCAGGGGACACGTGTCGACTTTGGACCTCTCCACAGTAGGGAGGCTTAGGTCAAAGCTCGGGACACATGTTAGCACTGGAGCTGTCCTCAGCGGGGAGGCGGCTTGGAGCCAGGGGACACATGTCGGCTCCAAACCCCTCCTCAGCGGGGAGGCTTAGGTCGGAGCTCGGGACACATGTCAGCCCCGGTGCTGTCCTCTTTAGGAAGGTGACTCGGAGGTGGGGACACTTGGCAGCCCCAGACCTGTCCTCAGCGGGGAGGCTCAGACCGGGGCCCGGGACACGTGCGAGCCTCAGAGCTCGGGCGAACGCGGTAGCCCTAGGGTTGACCATGGGCCCCGGGGTACGTCATAACACCCTCAATTTCACTACCCTGTATTGCATACATATTCATGTAGAGAAGCATTTAAAAAGAAGAAGAAATGAAGAAAGAAATATAGAAGCTACTAAAATGATAAAAGGAAATACAAATGGAAAATAATGATAATAAAATAGCCAAACTGAGCCATCCCAATTTTTTCACAAATTTCCCCCTTCCCCAATCTTTCCAAATTTTCCCCAATTTTCCTGATTTTCCCCAAATTCCTCAAAATTCCCCTAGGGGGGATTTCCCCCACATTAGGGGAGTTTTCCCCCAAATTGGCCGCACCAAATTAGGGGCAACCCTAATTGGGCACACCCCCCTTGGCCGCAGCCCATTAGGGGGGAACCCTAGCCCCCCACTTCTAGTACTCTTTGGTTAGTCCCCCACTTCTAGGACTCTTTGGTTAGTCCCCCACCTCTAGAACTCTTTGGTCAGTCCACCACCTCTAGGACTCTTTGGTTAGTACCCCACCTCTAGGACTCTTTGGTTAGTACCCCACCTCTAGGACTCTTTGGTTAGTCCCCCACCTCTAGGACTCTTTGTTCCCCACCCCTAGGACTTCCCCCCCCCCCTTATAAATATAACTCCCCCCTAGCCGCACACCTCTTTTCTTTTGGTCGCCCCTGCTGCAAGCTGAGCCCCCTTGCTGCCAAGTCACCGAGTCCCCTCCCCCCTTACTGGAATTTGGCCGCCGTCGAGCCCCGTCACGCCTCGCCATCGCCGGAGAAGAAGCCCCCGAAGTTCTGCCCTACCCGCAGCCCCATAATTCTCCACGGAAATCCTCCGCTGCTGCCATTGCTAGGAGGGAGGCCCTGCTGCAAGGGAGAAGTGAGGTAGGTCTTCGTTACCCCTCTTACAACATCGCCGTTTTTTCTATGCACCCGTTTTCATCGCCCCCTTCAAGCAGAAACTTCTACGTGTGGATAGACCATATTTTGGTCAATTTTTGAAGGTGGAATTGATCTACAAAGTGGGTCAAGATCATCACCAAGTACACACTTGATCCCAGCAACCTTGATCATCATAAAAACCCATGAAAGCCTACTAAAATATGCAAGAACATGTACAAACTGGTTTTATAAAACTGCACCATAGTAATTGCATTCATTCACCTCATTGTATCTTGAGTAAAGTTTATGCATGATAATTGATTGCTGTAAATTTTGTATGTGCGTGGTCGTGAGTAGAAGGACAAGCTCAAGAGGCCGTCTACGAGGAACTACAACACCAAGACTTCGAGACGCTTGAGCAACACAAGCCACGGGAGCTAGGCAAGTGCCCCTTGACCATATTGATCCTATGTTTTTGAAATTGCTTTGCTTGGAAAAACTCGTATGCTTGAGTCAACTTGATGGGACACCCTTTTTATAGGGGTTTACTAGTTTTTTTAACAATCCTTGTCGCCGGAAAAGTTGATGAGTCAGGTATGGTCGTTTTTCCTTTTTGCTTCGCTTAACTTACGAAACATGAGAAGCTGAAATAAACCTTGTTTAGCTACTGCACTCATATGAATAATGATGATAAGAACTTGATGATGTTAATGAGCATGGAATCAGGGAGATCTAGGCGAGCTTGGTTCGTGGATGTTGCTGAATGAGATGGTGATTTGCTTGTCGTAGATCTAAGGACCGGTTCATGCGAGCACATGCCAGGAAAACAGTGTCACCACAAGGCCAAATATGGGTGCGGCTTAGCTGACTACTTAGGTGTGTTGCTAGCTTGTTATGCACCGTTGAATGGTGCGGGGAATGGGAGTCAAGAGGGACTGCCTTGGGAACTGCATGGCACAAGAGAGGGCCCGTGGGTGGGAGAATGGAGATTCGAGCCTGCCGGTGAAACCTTAGTGGGTCCGTACATTCTAGTAGCCCCTTTGTAAAGGCTATTTTGTGATCTCTTGGCCATACACCGATGGTCATGTACTGGTATAATGGAGGTTCTTTTTAGTCGCCGGCGGGTGACAAAATCACAAACTTGTGGGTAAAGTGGTGCCACCTCTGTAGAGTGTAAAACTATCATGATAGCCGTGCTTCCGGTCACAAGCACCTGGGCAACTTCCATGATTAGAGGCAAAATATGGGATGGTTGTTCGGTATGGTTGTGGTATGGTCATTAGGATTGGTTTTGAGACTGTTTTGGGTCATGACAATGAATTTGGTTTCAGTTATATGAATATGATATGGTTATGAATATTTATGAGTATGAGATGAACTTGAGAAAGATTAATGGCTGGTTAAGACTTGATAAATGGTGAATTATGATGAAGGAATGTTGATGAAATACTTGGTTATGATGGGGTTAAACTCACATAGAGATAGTTGTTGTTTTTAAAGTGTTTGTGAAATAAAATTTGCTTGCTGCAATGACCCTTTTTATTGCCTACCTTGTTGTAAGCTACATGTCATACTTTTCCCGCACTTGCTGAGTATGATATGTACTCACCCTTCCATTACCACATATACATCAGCTACAGAAGAAGAGTACTTTGAGGAACATGTGGAGTACTAGGCGTGCGCGCTACCGTCAACATGACTGTGGAGTTGAAGTTGTAGCCTGTTGTCTTAGCCATATTTTGCTGTCGTTTAGAGTCTTTTGATGCAATAATAAGTTAGAAATTCATGAGTGAGACATTGAGTCATTGTAATAAAGTACTTAAACACTATTTGTACGTGGTTATATTTTGAATTCAGTTTGTGGAGTACATGTGTATGTGTGATGAACATCCTGGGCGCACATATGCATTCACTTGGTTCAATTTTTAGAACCGGGTGTCACATACGTGGCCCTTGTTGGGGCCCGCCTCAGTAGGGAGGTGGGGCTCAGGCTGTCTTTTACTCACTACGCGGGGGTACCCGGTTTGCAGAGTACCGACAGTGGCCCCCGGGCCCATCTCGACGGAGGCATTGAGCCCGCAGGTGGGGGCCTCATCTCTCCTGCGTGGTGGTTTTGAACATGCGCTTTGGAAACCGAAGTGGTGGTGAGATTTTTGCGTCGTGGACGAGTGGTTATACATGGGAGACGGAAAGGCTGCACGACCTCGGCGTAGTGGGTGCTTTCAATCGAAGCAACTATACGCCGTGCACGACCTCGGCGTAGTGGGTGCTTTCAATCGAAGCAACTGTACGCCGTCACGTTTACACCTGATTTGATAGGTCACGACGATCCACTCGAGGGGTTTCCTTGGGGTAATTACTGCAACAGTTCATGAGTCGCAGGAATACCGCGCTTCTTCCCTCGGGAACCGCCGGATGTTCCCGAGGTCCTACTCGCCTATCTCGCCAGTGCCTGACCAGTGGACCTGGGTCCTACCTGTCATTGGCGGGGGCGAATGCTAAGGCGACGTGCTCGAGGGGTTGCCTCGGTGCACTTACTGCGGCAACCAACTTGGTTGGCCGCTTCAACCCCACCACACCTCTTTTCTCGGGGACCGCCGGACGTCCCCAAGATGTTACTCACCTGGCCCCCAATATCTTACGGTTGGACCTAGGTCCTACCCTTCGAAAGGGGGAGGTGAGTGTTGAGGCGTTGTGCCGAGGGGCTGCCTTGGGTCACTTACTGCGGCAACCAATGACTTGGTCGCACCGCTGCCCCCCGGAACCGCCGGACGTTCCCGAAAGGTTATCCCCTCAGCCCCCAATGTCTGATGGGTGGAGCTGGATCCTACCCATCGTTGGGGGAGGCGATTAACCCACGTCGTGCAGAGGTGAAGCCCAATCGCCACGCCTATTGCCCTGCGAGAGGTCTTGGCTGAGTATAAAAGGAGGCCCTTCGATGCTGGATGGCATCCTCACTCACATGTGGCCTTTTCTCTCCTCTTGCACGCTGGAAGCCTCTGCTTCCCAGCACTCTTGCCCTCCAGACGCCCTCACATTGGCTGCCGTCTTCGTCCACTTCTGCGAGATGTTCGTGTGTGTGCAGCCTTTGATGAGGTTCTATGGTACATCCCTCCCCTCGACGGCCTCAGATAGAAGCACATGCCATCCAGACGGTGCGTCGGTGGTAGGGGAGGCCGTCGGGGACAGGGTCCTCGATTGACAGTGAGTCCCTGAGCCAGTGTCGTGTGGAGCATGTCCTCTAGGCGCCTCGCCGAAGGAGGACTTCCTGCCAGTACCAGAGGAAGGCTAAGTCCAGAGTGATCTGGCCTTCCTCCTGGTACTGTTGTGGACAACAAAACCCGCCATCGTTGGCGTTTTGGCCCACATGACACTGGAGGTCTTCATTGCCTCGGTCTAGCATGCGCCGCTGCTGCCCTCGGTCTTATAGCAGGTGATCGTCTTACTGCGTAGAGATGGGATCGGGAGACAACCAGGCAGGCCACGGAGTAGGAGATTACTCAACCTGTAGCTGCTGAGTTCCTTAGTTGTCTTGTACCCCCTTTTGTATGCCAAAACTCTGTTATCAATGAAAGCATATTTGTTTCAAGTCTCTCATTATTCTATGTCGTGGATGTCGACTTCGGACACTTAGCAGCGCAAGGGTCCGGGATGACTTAGCCAACGTGGGTAGCTCCTTTGCCGATACCTCAAGCTTGTTCTTCTGGGTCCTTAGCAGCGTAAGGGCCCAGGGTGCTCCGGCAGTGTAGCTACCACCCCTTCCAGATCCTTGACAGTGAAAGGATTTGAAGGAGGTTCGACCCTTTGTCCCCAGCTCTTCCCAAGGAAACACATGGAAGTTCCAGTCTTCTTCCCTTGAGGGAAGGCTCCACCCGTAGCTCGGGACATGTGTCAGCTCTAGGGCCATTGTTGGTGGGAAGTCAACTCGGAGCTTGAGGACACATGATAATTCCAGACTCTGCCCAGGTGGGAGGCTTAGGACCGGAGCCTTAGGGCATGCGTCGGTTTCGGAGCTCTAGTGCACGTGACAGCCATAGGATTAACCTAGGGGCTTTGTCTACGTGACTTACCCATTTGCAGTTGATATGCCTGAGGGGGCACAAACTGTAAAGGAGACATGCCCGCGCCCGCGTGTGTGCTCCGGGGCTTCCCTTAGCTGGGTGGTGGCTCCGTGTCAGGCGACGTGTGGTAGCTCTGGGTCCCACCTCAGCAGGGAGGTTTCAGTCTGGAGCCCAGGACACGTGTCCTCTCCAGAGCTGTCCTCAATCAGGGAGGAGGCTCGGTTCTATGGGGCACGTGGCAGCTCCGGACCTAACCTGAGCAAGAAGGCTCAGACCGGAGCCCGGAGCACGTGCCAGCACCGGAGCCCTCTTCAGCGAGGAGGCGGCTCTGACCGGAGCCCAGGGCATGTGTCTGCACCGGAGCTGTCCTCAGTGGGGAGGTAGCTCTTAGCCGGAGGACACGTGTCTTCCACGGATCTCACCTCTACGGGGAGGCTTAGGCTGGAGCCCAGGGACACGTGGCAGCTCCGGACCTCTCCTCTGCGGAGAGTCTCAGGTCGGAGCTTAGGACACGTGTTAGCTCCGGAGCTCAGGTTCACGCGGTAACCCTAGGGCTGACCTTAGGGCCAAGGGTACGTGGCTTTGCCCATTTAAAGTTGTTGTGTTTTGAGGAAGCACAAACTGTAAAGGAAGAATGCATAGGGCGAGACAAAATTTCCTCACTTTACGCTCTTCTTCACAGGAGGAAACAGGCCGTATTTAGAAGGCAGTGACCCGCCCCAGATGTTGAGAGAGACAGGACTCTACTGGGACTTAGCTGTTCTAGGCGCTGTCCCTGGACACTATGACACCCATTTTTGGAGAAAACAAGATCCCACTATTGTGCTAAACATAGAACTTACGGAGGTGTTCTATGTTCCAAGGATTGGGTAGAGGTACCCCATTCTCTGTGACTAGGCGCAAGCACCCGGGACGACATACTTGTGTTACTCAGAAGGGGCCTTCCCAGCTGGGAGAGAGTTTGTTCCCTCCTTCTCGATTAAGTATCTGCCGCAGCACCAGGTTGCCCACCTCGAGCCGCCTACTTTGCACGAACCGCTGCTGATAACGCCGCAGCGCTTGACGGTATCAAGCATTTCGGACAGCTGCTTGCCACCTTCGCTCATCGACAAGGTCGATATCTTCACACCGGAGCTGGTCCTGCATGGCTTCGTCGTACGCTCGGACATGGGCTGAGACCGTGGTGATTTCCGAGGGGAGGACGGCCTCAGCCCCATACACCAAGAAGAAGGGTGTTTCCCTTGTCGAGCGATTGAGGGACGTCCGGCTAACCCATAGTGTGCACGGAAGCTCTTCTACTCAATTGGCACCGTGCTTTTTCAAGCTGTTGTAGGTGCACGTTTTGAGTCCCTTGAGAATCTTGGCGTTGGCCCTTTCGACTTGACCATTGCTCTCTGGATGAGCAACAGAAGCATAGCAAACTTAGATGTCGAGGTCATGACAGCAATCTTGAAGCACTGCATTAGTGAAGTGGGTCCCGTTGTTGGTGATGATTCCGTGCGTAACCCCGAACCGGCAGACAATTGACTTGATGAATTTGACTTCTGACTGCTTGTTGATGGTTACTACAGGGGTAGCTTCTGGCCACTTGGTGAACTTGTCTACGGCGACGTAGAGATACCGATACCCTCTGACGGATCTGTAGAATGGCCCCAGGATGTCTAGCCCCCACACAGCGAAGGGCCATGAGGGCAGGATCATCTGCAGCGTCTGCCCTGGTGTGTGGATCTGCTTAGCGTGGAACTGGCACACTTTGCATCTCCTGACCAGATCGATGGCATCCTGGAGAGTTGTCGGCCAGTAAAATCCATGTCGGAAGGCTTTACCGACCAGCGTGCTGGAACTTGCATGGTTCCCACACTCGCCTCCATGGATCTCCGCGAGCAGGTCGCATGCCTCCTCCCGGGCTATGCACCGCAGTAGGACACCATTAGCGCCACGCCGGTAGAGATCCTCTTCTACGAGCGTGTATCTCTTAGCCAACTGAGTGATCCGTTCAGCGGATACACGTTCATCGGGAAGGAATTATCTTTCAGGTACTCCCAGATCTCCGTGATCCATGTATCGTGACCTACTTGAGCACTTAGATCTTGGGCGCCGGGTCGCACGGAGCCCCCGGTGATGCTTACGATCCTTGGTGGGTGCCATGGTAACATGAACGCTGGGACCGCCAACTTCGAGGTGCTGTCCCGCCCCCTTCACCTGGTCCGGCCGGCCAGGAGGTAGGTCGCAGCGACTTCCTTTCAAAGACCCCCTTAGGCACCGGTGCCCAAGTGGAAGCCTTCGTTGATAGGTCGTCGGCTATTATGTTATTAGCACGGGGAACATGGCACAAGTCCAAGGATAATAAGTCCTTCTCCAACTTCTGTACTTGGAGGAGATAAGCTACAAGTTGTGGGTCGTTGCAACTACACTCTCCCTTGACTTGCTTGATAATCAGCTGAGAATCACCCTTGACCAACAACTGCTGGATGCCAAGGGATAGCGCGGTTTTCAACCCGAAGATGAGAGCCTCATACTCCGCCATGTTGTTGGTCGCCTTGAAGTCAAGTTGCACCATGTACTTGAATTGCTCTCCGGTTGGTGTAATGAGCAGAACCCCCTTCTTCTGCGAGGAGACGTCAAAGTAAAGAGTCCAGTAGGACCTAGTGAAGACCGGAGCTATGGGCTCTGGTTCACCGATGTCCTGACCCCCTGGATGGCATGGTGGTGGAGTCCACTCTGCCACAAAGTTAGCTAACGCCTAGCTTTTCACCGCATGGCGCGGTAAGAAGTCCAGCTCAAATTCCGCCAACTCCGCAGCCCATTTAGCTATGTTTCCAGTGGCATTGGGGCTGTGAAGGACGGTTCTTAGTGGGTACGAGGTAATCACCGAGATCTTGTGAGCCTGGAAATAATGGCGCAGCTTTCTTGACGCAATGAGGACTGTATAGAGTAGTTTGTGCACCTCCAGATATCTTGTCTTGGCGTCGTGGAGGACCTCACTGATGAAGTACACCACTCATTGGATGGTTCGAACACTCCTGGAGTAGTCCGAAGCGTCATCTAATAGAGGTCCTAGACTCTGGTGCCTCCGGCCCCCAGGTCCGGGACTGCACTCTGGGAGCTCGGACCCAGGTGCACGGCTGTTGCCAGGTCCAGGTAGCTGGGACCCAAGTGGTTCATCCTGGAGTGGTCCGGGACTCGGGGGCCCCTAACCCCCTGGCCCGAGACTGCATTATGGGAGCTCGGACCCAGATGTACGCCGGTTGCCGGGTCTAGATGGCTGAGACCCAGCTAGTTCTCCTTGGGGAGATCCGGGACCCAGGGCCCCCAGGCCCTCGAGTCCAGGACCACATTCCGGGAGCTTGGATCCGGATATGCATTGATCACCAGGTCCACCTATTCAGGGCCTGATTACTTCCACTTCCTAGGGACTTCCTACAGAGTTTGGGCCTGGGGGCTTCAGACCGATGGCGTCGGGAACCTTTCCTGGGATTTGAGATCGATGGAGTTCTGGTCGCTCTGTGACCAAGACCATGCTCACGACCTCAGTTGTGGCAGCCACACAAAGGAGTAATGGCTCGCTTTGTTCAGGGGCCACCATGACGGGCAGCATTGTGAGGAACATCTTCAGCTCCTGAAACACCTCATCCGCCTCCTTGGTCCATACAAATGGACCAGTTTTGCGCAGAAGCTTGAAGAATGGAAGAGTCCGCCTGGCCAGTCTAGAGATAAACCGACTGAGAGCAACCAAGCATCCGGTAAGCTTCTGCATGTCCTTGATGCGGGCAGGAGGCCGCATCAGTTCTATCGCCTTAATCTTCTCTGGGTTAGCTTCAATCCCTCGGTTTGAGACCAAGAAACCGAGCATCTTCCCGGCAGAGACACCAAAAACACAATTGTCCGGGTTCAACTTTGTCGGTACCCTCAATACCGGGTACCCCCGCGCACAGGAGAAAACCGCCTGAGGACCTCACTCCCTCCGCAGGAGTGAGCTCCGAAGGCGCCATGTGTCCAGCGGGACCGGGCCTCCCTCTCCTCAGAGGCGAGCCCCGGGCCCGCCACGTGGCCAGCAGCGCCGGACCTCGCCCCCTCCGCAGGGGTGAGCTCCAAAGGCGCCACATGTCCAGCAGGGTCGGGCCTCCCCTCTCCTCAGAGGCGAGCTCTGGGACTGCCACGTGGCCAGCAGAGCCGGACCTCGCCCCCTCTGCAGGGGTGAGCTCCAAAGGTGCCACGTGTCTAGCAGGGACGGGCCTCCCCTCTCCTCAGAGGCGAGCCCCGGGCCTGCCACGTGTCCAGCAGTGCCGGACCTAGCCCCTTCCACAGGGGTGAGCTTTGAAGGCGCCACGTGTCCAGCAGGGCCGGGCCTCCCCTCTCCTCAGAGGCGAGCCCCGGGCCTGCCACTAGGCCAGCAGAGCCGGACCTCGCCCCCTCCATAGGGGTGAGCTCCGAAGGCGCCACGTGTCCAGCAGGGCCGGGCCTCCCCTCTCCTCAGAGGCGAGCCCCGGGCCTGCCACGTGGCCAGCAGTGCCGGACCTCGCCCCCTCCACAGGGGTGAGCTCCGAAGGCGCCACGTGCCGTGCTGCCCACCCGGCTTGTTTAGGCAGCAGGAGTAAAGGCACACCATGCCCAGTCCGATCAAGACATTCAAGACCCGCGCTTTCCCAAGGCACGGAGGCGCGGGGCACGTCTCTGTCAGGTGGCACAGTGACCGGTCGCGTCACAGTTAAGGCAAGCACAACGTGTCAGAAGCTGTTGACCAATAGACGCGGCGACAAGACATTCCCTGGCGTCCCTGCCATCATCAACCACTACGCCTAGCTTGCGGCGCGGGCAGGACGGCAGGCCAACGACTAAGAAGCCGTTGCCAGAGACAACTACCAGCATTCACTGCAAGATATGGTAGATGGCAGGAAATATCCCCGAGGCCACCTGTCGGGCCCGGGGGCCCACCTTGTAAGCCGCCCGAGCCTTGAAGTATAAAAGTCTTGGGTTGGCAATGTTGCAAGGGGTTCGGCGGTTGGCTCCCTCTAGCGCCTAGGGCAACTCAGCTCATCCAGATCACCAAGCTTAGTGTGACACCCTCATTTTTTATTTCTGCATATATTCATGTTTCATAAACATTTTTATAAGATTGAAACAGAGAAGAATCAAAAGATAGCCAAAAGGAGCCAATTCCAGTTCGCCTAGAGCGCCATAGACATTTTCTGCGAGCCGCTGGCCATGTGGCGTGTCCGGAGCTCATCCCCGCGAATGGGGGAGAGGTCCTCACTAAATTGACTACGTGGCGGGCTCGGGGCTCATCCCCGCAAAAGGAGGAGAGGTCCGACCCCCGTGGGACACGTGTTGCCCCTGGAGATAGCCTCTGCGGAGAAGCGAGGCCATCCACTCGGGACACGTGCCGCTCTCGGAGCTCACCTCCGAGAAGTTTGGCCTCGCTAGACAGATGTCGATCTCGGGGCTCACCTCTGAGAGGTCCGGTCCTATTGGACACATGTCACCCCCGGAGCTCACCTCCGGGAGGTCCGACACTACTGGATACGTGTCACCTCCGGAGCTTATCTCTGAGAGGTCCGTCACTGTTGGACACGTGTCAACCTCGGAGCTCATCTCTGAGAAGAAAGGAAGTCTGGCGCTGTTAGGACACATGGCACACCCGGAGCAACCTTCGAAGAGAGGGGAGGTCCGGCACTGACACGTGGCATGCGTGGAGCACATCTCTGAATAGAGAGGAGGTCCCGACCGGCCAGGATACGTGGCGCACACGGAGCCCGCCTCTGATAAAGAGGGAGGTCTCGCTCGCTTGACACGCGGCACAACCGGAGCTCGTCTTTGCGGAAAAGGGAGACCAGGCCCCCGATGGACACGTGGAGCTTCCGGAGCTCATCACCGCGTAAGGACGCAATTTTGAAGCGGTTTTTCTTCTGTATGCGTGGGAATCCCCGGTACGAAGGAAACCGGCACGACTTCCACAATGTTACCAAATCTGCAAGAGATGAGTTGTTAAGATTCAAAAACAGTTTGAATGGGACTCTTATTCGAAGTCCAATCAGATAAGAACCCTTTGTTTCCCTCTTATAAATAGAACCCGAAACAAACCCCTTGGTCATAACATCTTCTCTGAGCCGACAACCTAGAAGCCCTAGCCCCAAACTAGCCGAGTAAACCATTCGCCGGAGCTCAATTGCGGAAGATCACCTGAAGAGAGTCCCAATGATCTATCTTGCTAGAAGAAGGACCCCGAGACCAAGAAGACTGTAAGGTAGGTCCCCATTATCACCTCACGACATCATCATGATTTTTATTCGCACCTGTTTCTTCAATTCATTCGAAACAAAAGCTTTTTCGTGGACAGATCACATGTTGATCGGTTTGATCTAGATCTTAAGTTCAGATCATCACCACGTCCACATTTGATCTATACACCTCTGTTCTTCATAAAAACCCATACAAACATGCAAGAACACACACAAACCAAAACATGCACCATAGGATTAACATGCATATGCATCATGCATCTTAAAGTAGAGTTTGTGCATAATATTGATTGCTATGAACCTTGTGTATGCGTGATCGAGAATAGAAGGACAAGCTCAGGGGGCTACCTACAACGGACTACAACAACAAGATTTTGACCAACCAGAACCGCTAGAACAAGGCAAGTGCCCCTTGACCATATTGATCCTATGTTTTGGGAAACTATTTTGTTTTTGCGAAAAGGTGTGTGTGCTGAATCAAACATGATGGGAAACCCTTTTATAGGAGTTTACTAGTTTTGGTTAAACCACCCTTGTCGCCAGGGAAGTTTATGAGTCGGGTATGGTTTTTGCTTTTATGCTTCGCTGAGTCCATAGGATTGGGAAGCGAGATAGATGTGTCTAGCTAACTGCACTCGTAATGATAATGAGAAAATGATGTTGTTAATGAACATGGATCGGAGGGAGATCTAGGCAAGCCTGGGTTTGTGAATGAGGTAGCCTGAGATGGTGGTTAGTTGCCGTAGATCTAAGGACCGGTTCATGCGAGCACATGCCAGGATAACAGTGCCACCACAAGGCCAAGTATGGGTGCGGCTTAGCTAACTAATTAGGTAAGTTACTAGATTGTTATGGACCGTGGAAGGCACGGGGAATGGGAGTCGAGTGAGAACTGCCCTGGGAACTGCATGGCACAAGAGGGGGCCCGTGGGTGGGAGAATTAGAGATTCTACCCTGCCGGTGAAACCTTAGTGAGTCCGTACATCTAGTAGCTCCTTTGTAAAGGCTATTTTGTGATCTCTTGACCATACACCAACGATTGTGTACTGTATAATGGAGGTTCTGCAGTCGCCGACGAGTGACGAAATCACAAACTTGTGGGTAAAGTGGTACAAACTCTGCAGAGTCTAAAACTATCATGATAGACGAGCTTACGGTCACAAGCGCCTGGCCAACTTCCATGATTAGTTGGGATAGTTATTGGTTATGGTTTTGGTTATGGCTTTTCTTTCGGGACTGTTGAGTCCGGGTGATAAGATTTGGTTGCATGACTGTTGAGTCATGGCAACGAGATTGGTCTCGGTGTGAAGACGGAATTGTTTATGAGATGAAATGGCAGTGAATACGAGATGGTATTCGTGAGATGGTAGCGAATACGAGAAGGTATTCGTGAGCAAGAATGAAGTTGATTAATGTCTGGTTGGAACATGGAAAGTGATGAACATAATGGAGGTATGACTGGTATTTTAATACATGTTGGGATTATGTTCACTTAATATTAAATTGCTGTTTTATCGTGGTATTCATGAGATGGTAGCGAATACGAGAAGGTATTTGTGAGCAAGAATGAAGTTGATTAATGTCTGGTTGGAACATGGAAAGTGATGAACATAATGGAGGTATGACTGGTATTTTAATACATGTTGGGATTACGTTCACTTAAAGTTAAATTGCTGTTTTATCGTGGTTTTGATAAATAACTTTGTTTTCTGCAATGAGTCTTTTTATACCTACCTTGTTGTGAGCTACATATCATATTTTCCCGCACTTGCTGAGTACATCATTGTACTCAAACTTGCATTATTATTTCATCATCAGCAACAGGAGAAGATTACTATGAAGACCAGGTGGAGCATTAGGCGTGTAATCTGTCCTCAACCTTGCCTGTGGGGATGGAGTAGAGATGGAGCCGTCGCTGCTGCATTAGATTACGTCCGCACTAGTTAGAAGACTTCCGCTGCATAGAAATAAGACTCCCGCTGTAAGATTTGACTTCCGCTGCCAAGCTGAGTCCAAGAGTCATGAAACCTTGTAATAAACTCTGTTATTCGTGGTTATATATATTCTGAAATTCAGTTTGTGAATGATGTGTATTTGTGTGATGAATATCCTGGGCACACATATGCATCAGTTCTCGGTTCCGTGGTTTTTCCTCGAAATTGAGGGCGTCACAGATTGGTATCAGAGCCACGGGTTGACGGTAAGTTACACTCTTAGAGAGAAGTCACAAGTTGGTATCAGGCACATATTGGTATCAACCTGCCACGGGTTGATCGTAGATCACACAACCTAGATAGGTCACAGATTGATATTAAAGCCGCCATGCCTAGGTACAGATTGGTGTAATCCACGGATTGGTAGCAAGCTACCACGGTTGATTTTAGGTCACAAGCCTAGAATGATCACAGATTGGTAGCTGAGCCACGTTGACTATAGGACGCACCCTAGTAACAGCTTGGTATTAGAAGCCACGCTGACCATAGGATGCAAGCATAGGATGCATAGATTGACATTAGAACTACCTTGACATAGGATACAAGCCTAGGAGAAGTCATAGTTGGATCACAGATTGGCATCACCCTAAGCCATATAGGACCCCCATTGAATAAGCCTTGAATAGGAGTTGTGTGAGCCCTTGTGATGATTGTTTGTGATTGTGTGCTTCGTGTGAGTTGTGGGACGTCTCAAGCGTTGTCCGTATCCACACATAAGTATAAAAGAGGTGTGAGATGCCTCGGCACTTGTTCACATCCTCATATGCGCTAATATATATAGTCCAATCACCTTGATGCATATAATTAGGAGGATCCATCTAACCTTCTAACCTCTATTCTATTTCGTTCTCTCTCACAGATGGTGAGAGGAAACGTCGGCCGCCAAGGAAGGAACGTCCGTGGCAACCAAGAGGATGGCCACGATGAAGTTCCTGTTAACCCTGGAGCTAGTGAGAACAACCTGGAACGGTTGATGGCCATGCAGAATCAACTTATGCAAACCATGATCCAAACTTTGGGTCAGTTGCAGGCCAACAACAATAACACCGTTCCGGCACCACCGCCACAACCACCACCGGCTCATAACAGACTGGGAGAGTTCATGAGGACTCGACCACCCACCTTTGCTCAAGCTAACGACCCCATGGAGGCCGACGATTGGTTGAAATCCATGGAGAATAAGCTTACCATAGTGCAGTGCAATGACCGAGAGAAGGTTCTTTTTGTGTCGCACCAACTCATGGGAGCTTCCGCTGACTGGTGGGATGCCCCGTGCAACGCTCATGTCGACCCAAAGATGATCACTTGGACTGAGTTCAAGGAGAGTTTCCGCTCTCATTACATCCCTGCTGGTGTAATGATGCTCAAGAGACAGGAGTTCGAAGGTCTCCGTCAAGGACAGAAAAGCGTGAATGAGTATCTCAACAAGTTCACGCAACTGTCCTGGTACGCCCCCGAAGATGTCAACTCGGACCAACGGAAGCAGTACCTGTTCATGAGAGGGTTGAACAATGAGATCCAGGTTCAGCTCCTCAACAATGACTACGCGAGCTTCCAGAACCTGGTTGATAAGGCTATAGTGGTTGAAAGCAAGATCCGAGAGATCAAGCGAGAGGGCAAGAGGAAGATGCCATACCAGCCACAAGGGAGAAACGTACGACCTCGGTACATGCCCCCATCTGCACCGCAGTATGGATCGACCGCTCTTGCATACCGCCCTAGTCAGCCACCACAGCAACGACCCGTTGCACAAACACCTCGTGTGCCTTTGCCTCCTGTGCCCCGACCCAACATGGGTGCTCCTGTTCAAAAACCCCGCCCCAACGTACCTGCTGCTGTGAGCAACGAGGCATGCTTTGCATGCGGGGAAACAGGACACATCACGAGCTAGTGCCCGAGGAGAGGTCCTGGACAGCAAGGCAACGTGTCCAAGCAGAACCCGCGGCCGAACGGGGGGGACAATCAAGGAAACCGTGGACAGCAGTACTATGCTCGCGGCAACGTGAACGATGTCTCTGCTGAGGAAGCACAACAGGCTGAGGACGTCGTAATTGGTATGTTCCTTGCCAACTCCAACCCAGCCACCATTTTATTTGATTCTGGAGCATCACATTGCTTCATATCATCCAAGTATGTTACCAAGCATAATCTACCCATATCACACTTAAATTGTGTTATGTTGGTTAATTCTCCCGATGGAGAGATGAGGACTAATATAGTATGTCTGAAAGTAAGCCTTAAAATAAGGGGGGTAGACTTCCTTGCCAACCACATTGTTTTGGATTCCCAAGGGCTTGACATAATACTCGGGATGGATTGGTTAAGCAAGCACAACGGAGTAATCCAATGTGCCGAAAGGAGCGTGCAGTTGACAAATGAGCACGGTATTCGTATCGAGCTTGAGTCAGCCCAACAAACAACCAATAAGGCAAGTTTGAACCACGTCGAAGGAGCAACATTGGACAGCATTCCAGTGGTTCAAGAATTCTCGGATGTGTTTCTGGAAGAGCTTCCAGGTATGCCACCTGACTGGGACATTGAGTTTGCCATTGATTTGGTACCCGAAACTGCACCCATAGCAAAGAGACCCTATAGGATGCCCACCAATGAACTAGTGGAACTCAAGAAGCAAATTCAGCAGCAGTTGGAGAAGGGTTTTATACGCCCAAACTCGTCACCATGGGGAGCCCCCGTGCTCTTCGTAGACAAGAAGGATGGGACCCAAAGGATGTGCGTGGATTATAGGTCTCTCAACGAGGTGACAATTAAGAACAAATACCCTCTGCCCCGTATAGAAGACCTATTCGACCAAATGAAAGGAGCCCGAGTGTTCTCCAAGATTGATATTCGGTCGGGATACTTCCAGCTGAAGATTAAGCCCTCCAATATACCCAAGGCGGCCTTTCAAACACGGTATGGTTCATATGAATATACCGTCATGTCTTTTGGGTTAACAAATGCACCCGCATACTTCATGTACCTTATGAACAAGGCTTTCATGGAGTACTTGGATAAGTTCGTCGTGGTTTTCATCGACGACATTATGGTGTATTCAAAAAGTGAGGAGGAGCATGAAGAACATTTGAGATTGACATTGCAAAAGCTGTGAGAGCATCAATTGTATGCCAAGCTTAGCAAATGTCAATTTTGGCTAAAGGAGATATCATTCCTAGGCCACATTATCTCCGAGGAAGGAGTATCGGTTGATCCCGAAAAAGTGGGAGATGTTCTGAAGTGGAACCAACGGCAAAACATGAGGGATATTCGGAGTTTTCTTGGGATGGCTGGATACTACCGAAGGTTCATCAAGGACTTCTCTAAGATAGAAAGCCTATGACGGAGTTGCTAACAAAGGGAAAAGCGTTCCAGTGGACATCAGCGTGCCAAGAGAGCTTTGAGGAACTCAAGAAAAGGCTAATCACAGCGCCAGTTTTGGTATTGCCGGACTTAAGCAAGAGCTTTGACATATATTGTGACGCATCAAGACAAGGGCTCGTATGTGTGCTCATGCAAGAAGGACAAGTGATAGCCTATGCCTCACGACAACTAAAGAAGCATGAGCTTAATTATCCTACACATGACTTGGAGCTAGAAGCAGTAGTGCATGCATTGAAGATTCGGAGACATTATATCCTTGGTCATCGATGTGAGATCTATACGGATCATAAAAGCCTCAAGTACATATTCACACAAACGGACTTGAATTTGAGGCAACGTCGATGGTTGGAACTCATCAAGGATTACGATGTTGGAATCAACTACCACCCTGGAAGGGCCAATGTAGTAGCTGATGCATTGAGCCGAAAGGGAGCATGTCACCAACTCAAGGTTCAGGAGCTACCACCCGAACTATGCAAGGAGTTTGAACGGTTACACCTCGGATTCTTGAACAAGATGGAAGTGATGGAACTCCACTCTTCATTGGAGCAAGAGATAAGAGATGGCCAAGCAACGGATGAGGAGATCAAGGAGATCAAGGAAAGGATCCGACAAGGAATAGAGAAGGATTTCAAGGAAGATGAGAAGGGTACGCTTTGGCTAGGAAAAAGAATTTGTGTGCCTAACGTGAAGCACATCCGTGACATGATATTAAAAGAGGCACATGATTCACCTTATTCCATACATCCCGGAAGTACCAAGATGTACAAGGACCTGAAGACTTGTTATTGGTGGGATGGTATGAAGAGGGATATAGCTGAATATGTTTCTCTATGCGACACATGCCAACAGATGAAGGCCGAACATCAAAGACCCGCTGGATTGTTGCAACCCTTGAAGGTACCCGAGTGGAAGTGGGAAGACATCAGTATGGATTTTATTGTCTGGTTGCCACGTACTCAGTCGGGTTATGACTCCATCTGGGTTATCATGGACCGATTGATGAAAACATCCCATTTTCTCCCTGTAAGGACCAAGTACAACGTTGCACAATTAGCCGAGTTGTACATGGAGCAGATCGTGTGCCGTCATGGAGTCCCGAGGAGGATAGTCTCAGATCGGGGTTCTCAGTTTACCTCTAGATTTTGGAGGAAGCTGCAGGAAGCTATGGGTACACAACTGGATTTTAGCTCCGCTTACTACCTGCAGACCGGCGGGCAAACGGAAAGGACAAACCAAATTTTGAAGGACATGTTGAGAGCCTATGCCTTGAAATATGGACGTAGTTGGGATAGGAGTTTACCGTACGCGGAATTCTCCTATAACAACAGCTATCAAGCCAGCTTGAAGATGTCACCTTTTGAAGCGTTATATGGCAGACGGTGTAGAACGCCGCTGTTTTGGAATGAGGCCGGAGAAAACCAAGTGTTTGGACCCGAAGTGCTACAAGAAGCTGAAAATCAAGTCCAAACGATATGGGAGAACTTAAAGGCTGCTCAGTCACGACAGAAAGGCTATGCGGACAATGGACGAAGGAAGTTGACTTTCGAAGTAGGAGACTACATATACCTCAAGGTATCGCCTATCCGTGGCCAACGACGTTTCAACATCAAGGGCAAGCTAGCACCTCGCTACATTGGGCCATTTAAGATTTTGGACAAGCGAGGAGAAGTAGCCTATCAACTAGAGCTTCCAACACACCTCTCCGACGTACATGACGTGTTTCATGTATCCCAGCTCAAGAAGTGCTTGAGAGTACCAGAGGAGCAAGTACCGATGGAAGAGATTGAACTTCAAGATGACCTAACCTATGCAGAGCACCCGTCCGAATTTTGGACGTAAAGGAAAGGGTTACGAGGAACAAGGTGATCCGTTGGTGCAAGGTACAATGGAGTCATCACACAGAAGCAGAAGCTACATGGGAGCGTGAGGAAGATATCGAGACAGAGTTTCCTCATTTATTCTCTACTATCGAATCTCGAGGGCGAGATTTGATTTAAGGGGGATAGATTTGTGACACCCTCATTTTCGATTTCTGCATATATTCATGTTTCATAAACACTTTTATAAGATTGAAACAGAGAAGAATCAAAAGATAGCCAAAAGGAGCCAATTCCAGTTCGCCTAGAGCGCCGTAGACATTTTCCGCGGGCCGCTGGCCACGTGGCGTGTCCGGAGCTCATCCCCGCAAATGGGGAGAGGTCCGTCACTAAATTGACTACGTGACAGGCTTGGGGCTCATCCAAGCAAAAGGAGGAGAGGTCCGACCCCCGTGGGACACGTGTTGCCCCCGGAGCTAGCCTCTGCGGAGAAGCGAGGCCAGCCACGCGGGACACGTGTCGCTCTCGGAGCTCACCTCCGAGAAGTCCGGCCCCGCTAGACACATATCGCTCTCGGAGCTCACCTCCGAGAGGTCCGGTCCTATTGGACACGTGTCACTCCCGGAGCTCACTTCCGGGAGGTCCGACACTACTGGATACGTGTCACCTCCGGAGCTTATCTCCGGGAGGTTCGTCACTGTTGGACACGTGTCAACCTCGGAGCTCGTCTCTAAGAAGAAAGGAAGTCTGGCGCTGTTAGGACACATGGCACACTCGGAGCCACCTTCAAAGAGAGGGGAGGTCCGGCACTGACACGTGGCGTGCGCGGAGCACATCTGTGAATAGAGAGGAGGTCCCGACCCGCCAGGATACGTGGCGCACGCGGAGCCCGCCTCTGAGAAAGAGGGAGGTCTCGCTCGCTTGACACGCGGCACAACCGGAGCTCGTCTTTGCGGAAAAGGGAGACCAGGCCCCCGATGGACACGTGGAGCTTCCAGAGCTCTTCACCGCGTAAGGACGCGATTCTGAAGCGGTTTTTCTTCTGTATGCGCGGGAATCCCCGGTACTGAGGAAACCGACACGACTTCCACAATGTTACCAAATCTGCAAGAGATAAGTTGTTAAGATTCAAAAACAGTTTGAATGGGACTCTTATTCGAAGTCCAATCTGATAAGAACCCTTTGTTTCCCTCTTATAAATAGAACCCGAAACAAACCCCTTGGTCATAACATCTTCTCTGAGCCGACAACTTAGAAGCCCTAGCCCCAAACTCGCCGCGTAAACCCTTCGCCAGAGTTCAGTCGTGGGAGATCACCAGAAGAGAGTCCCAACGATCTGTCTTGCTAGGAGAAGGACCCCGAGACCAAGAAGAATGTAAGGTAGGTCCCCATTATCACCTCACGACATCATCACGATTTTTATTCGCATCTGTTTCTTTAATTCCTTCGAAACAGAAGCTTTTTCATGGACAGATCACATGTTGATCGGTTTGATCTAGATCTTAAGTTCAGATCATTGCCATGTCCACATTTGATCTATACAGCTCTGTTCTTCATAAAAACCCCATACAAACATGCAAGAACACGCACAAACTAAAACATGCACTATAGGATTAACATGCATATGCATCATTGCATCTTAAAGTAGAGTTTGTACATAATATTGATTGCTGTGAACCTTGTGTATGCGTGATCAAGAATAGAAGGACAAGCTCAGGGGTGCTACCTATGACGGACTACAACAACAAGATTTTGAGCAACCGAAACCGCCAGAACAAAGCAAGTGCCCCTTGACCATATTGATCCTATGTTTTTGGAAACTATTTTGTTTTTGCGAAAAGGTGTGTGTGCTGAGTCAAACATGATGGGAAACCCTTTTATAGGAGTTTACTAGTTTTGGTTAAACCACCCTTGTCGCCAGGGATGTTTATGAGTCGGGTATGGTTTTTGCTTTTATGCTTCGCTGAGTCCATAGGATTGGGAAGCGAGATAGGTGTGTCTAGCTAACTGCACTTGTAATGATAATGAGAAACTGATGTTGTTAATGAACATGGATCGGAGAGAGATCTAGGCAAGCCTGGGTTTGTGAATGAGGTAGCCTGAGATGGTGGTTACTTGTCGTAGATCTAAGGACCCGGTTCATGCGAGCACATGCCAGGATAACAGTGCCACCACAAGGCCAAGTATGGGTGCGGCTTAGCTGACTAATTAGGTAAGTTACTAGATTGTTATGGACCGTGGAAGGCGCGGGGAATGGGGGTCGAGTGAGGACTGCCCTGGGAACTGCATGACACAAGAGGGGGCCCGTGGGTGGGAGAACTGGAGATTCTAGCCTGCCGCTGAAACCTTAGTGAGTCCATACATCTAGTAGCTCCTTTGTAAAGGCTATTTTGTGATCTCTTGACCATACACCAACGGTTATGTACTGGTATAATGGAGGTTCTGCAGTCGCCGACGGGTGACAAAATCACAAACTTGTGGGTAAAGTGGTACAAACTCTGCAGAGTCTAAAACTATCATGATAGCCGAGCTTACAATCACGAGCGCCTGGCCAACTTCCATGATTAGTTGGGATGGTTATTGGTTATGGTTTTGGTTATGGCTTGTCTTTCGGGACTGTTGAGTCCGGGTGATAAGATTTTGTTGCATGACTGTTGAGTGATGGCAACGAGATTAGTCTCAGTGTGAAGACGGAATTGTTTATGAGATGAAATGATAGTGAACACGAGATGGTATTCGTGAGATGGTAGCAAATACGAGAAGGTATTCGTGAGAAAGAATGAAGTTGATTAATGTCTGGTTGGGACATGGAAAGTGATGAACATAATGGAGGTATGATTGGTATTTTAATACATGTTGGGATTACGTTCACTTAAAGTTAAGTTGCTGTTTTATCGTGGTTTTGATAAATAACTTTGTTTTCTGCAATGAGCCCTTTTATACCTACCTTTTTGTGAGCTACATACCATATTTTCCCGCACTTGCTGAGTACATCATTGTACTCAAACTTGCATTATTATTTCATCATCGGCAACAGGAGAAGATTACTATGAAGACCAGGTGGAGCATTAGGCGTGTAATCTGTCCTCAACCTTGCCTGTGGGGATGGAGTAGAGATGGAGCCGCCGCTGCTGCATTAGATTGCTTCCGCACTAGTTAGAAGACTTCCGCTGCATAGAAATAAGACTTCCGCTGTAAGATTTGACTTTCGCTGCCAAGCTGAGTCCAAGACTCATAAAACCTTGTAATAAACTCTGTTATTCATGGTTATATATATTCTGAAATTCAGTTTGTGAATGATGTGTATATGTGTGATGAACATCCTGGGCACACATATGCATCAGTTCTCGGTTCCGTGGTTTTTCCATGAAATTGAGGGCGTCACACTTAGAACTCCGGTTCTAAGCTCCGAGCAACACAACTCCTGTGGACGTAGCGTATTACGCTCTGGTGGCCCGAACCACGTAAAAATCCTTGTGTCAATCCTCTCACAACCAACGCAACCTTCCGAGAGAACTAGCCCCTTCGAAAAAAAACCTCCACGCGCTGCTCTTGAAGCAGTCCCGGGGGAAGTGTCGACGGCACACTTTGACATTTGGCGCGCCAGGTAGAGAGCTTTTTTCTCTCGAGACAGGTCTGCGCCAACGAAGATGACCAAACTTCCTTCAGCGGATGGCTCTTCGCGCCCTCATTTCCAGCGAACGATGACCAGTGAGGATCATGTCTCGACACGCTCAGGGAGGAGTGTGTCGGGACAGGTTGGGAGCCCACGTCAGACTCCAACGACACGGACTCCAACAATCTCAAGATCTGCTGCGGCGCAGAGTGCTACTCAAGCAAGTGCACTACCTACCGCACGAGCGCTCCTGCACAATCCTCCTGCTGTGGACGCTCCCCAGGGGGCTGCCCAACAGTGGATCTGCGACGTCGACCGCCTCATTGCTGCTGCCTTCAACCCTCCGCTGTGACGGGGACGACGCCCCGGTCAGCCAGATGTGTCGCTGTCGCGCACGCCAACAGTTGACATGCAGACGGCAGACTCCCGTTCTACCAGACTCTCAATGGCAGACCTGAGGACAGAGCTGGAGCGACGTCGCTTGGGGGAAGATGGTCGCGTGACCATCGAGCGACAGCGGGAAAGGCGTCGCAACCATGAGGCCGACTACAGCATGTCGACTGCCTCGACTCAGCCTGGGCTTCAGACGTTCGCCATGCGACCTCTGCCCCAGGCGTACGCCACGCAGCATATGCAGCAGCCATATGCCTTGCAGTCGGCGCCCCCGGTATACGGTGCACCATTGCCCATGTCGGGGTACACCGTGCCAGCAGAAGACCAAGGGTTCATGGCACCAGGATCTGCAGCAGCAGGGACGGGGTCTGCGGCCTTGGCGCCACACCTCCGCTTCGCAGTGTGGCCATGCAAGTTCCGGCCACACCTGCCGGAGAAGTACGACGGAAGCGTCAACCCTGCAGAGTTCCTGCGGATCTACTCTACTGCCATCCTCGCGGCAGGAGGGGATGAGGTCATCATGGCCAACTACTTCCCCGTCGCCTTGACCGGCCCAGCACGGTCATGGCTCATGAACCTGCCCCAGGGTTCCATAACTTCCTGGGGGGAGCTATGCCGACAGTTCACGGTGAACTTCGACAGCTCCTACACGCATCCCGGCACGGAGCTGGACCTCCACGCCGTGCGACAGCAACCGGGGGAATCACTGCGCTTCCAGCGATTCTCCCAGGTACGGAACACCATCCCCACATCCAGAATGCATCAGTTGTTGTTGCATTTCGACAGGGTGTTAGGGACAAGAAGATGCTCGAGAAGTTGGCCACCAGGGAGGTGCGAGACGTCTCGGAGCTCTTAAGTCTCGCGGACAAGTGCGCCAGAGCAGCAGAAGGGCGTAACTGGCACTCACAGCCAGCCTCCGAAGTAGGAGGGCAGCCCGGAGCTAGTGTTGCGCCCCAAGGGAGCAGCAAGAAGAACAAGAAGAAAGGCGGTGGCAAGGTCAAGCCGCCGGCCGGAGCTCCCGTTGCTGCAACTGCGGCACTCGGCAGAGCTCGGGGGCCGCACCCCGACAAGAGACTACGGCAGTCACCCGACGTTGGTGACCGTAGTGAGCCGTGACCGGTACGCAACACCAGGGGCCACACTGCTGGTGAGTGCCGGGAGATCAAGAATGTCACACCCGGTTTCTCCGAAGAACAACCGAGTGAATATCACATGTATGCCAGGATCATTTTCTCATACATGTGATGACAAATAGTGAAGCATCATTTATTACAAGCCAGGTGTCGAATATAAATAAGTCTTACATAGCAAATGTCTCGATGGACAATAATAAGTTCATCACAAGTAAATAAACTAGCAGTGGAATATTATTCTTGAGGGCTCCATCACAGGCGTTGCCCGGGGGTCTCCATGAACCTAGAAACCTTCTTCGGGTCCAAAGTCTTGGTCATTATACACCACCTCATTATCTTGACCTGAGCAGCAATATAGACCAACAAATATGCAAGGTTGAGTACCAATGGTACTCAGCAAGTGTGGGAAAATTATATCATGCATGGCTAGAACAAGGAGAGGTTGAACTCATGGTTAAAGCACTACGCAATTAATACCTATCACCTTAGCTTATTAAGCACCTACATTACTACACAAGTGAAATGGTCCCAATCTCCCTTCCCATCATCATAACCAAATAACCATAACATCATTTTCAAATGTTAAGCTCCCCGCTTAACATCCACAACTTCCAAAAACCATCACTTCTCTAATCATGAATAAGTCCAAGCCGCTCTTGACCGTGAGCACGACTGTCATGACAGTTTTGACTCTGCAGAGTTTGTACCACTGTACCCACATGTAGTGATTTCATCCCCCGTTGCCGGGTGGACTAAAAGAACCTCCATTATGCCAGTGGCTACGAACCACATTCACACTTCCCAGGTGTGTAGCCAGGAGATCACTACGAAGCCTTTACAAAGGGATTCCCGACGAGCATGGGCCCACTGAGGTTTCACCCCTAACAGCATACAAGAGGCTCCAACCCCGCTGCAGTGGCCCCCTCTTGAGCCTTGCGGTTCATATGGTAGTCCAGCTGACACCTATTCCCCGCACCATCCAACACACCCATACTACGCCGGGGATACACCTAATTAATTGGCCAAGCTGCCCCACCTCAGCATGTGGTTGGCACTGTAAAGCCAGGTTTCATGCTCCATGAACCGGTCCTTAGGATCCAGGCAAGTACTAAACACAAACCCGAGTCTCGTGCACCCATCACACAACCAAAACATCCAACTTGCCTTGATCCCTACCTCTACATAACTCATAATATCTCATTCAAGAGTATGGTAAAAATAAATTGATGATCTCATATCCCAAATATCCCATTCTAAGCATGGCTAAGCATATGCATAATAATAAATGACATGATAAAATAAATCCCAACCCAAGCTACAAGGAAACAAGGTGATGCAATTCTAGGGAAACTTCCTAGCATGGGTTTCATATTTAACTTGACAATGCAAATAATTCTATCTACACATCCTAGCATAGGATCAAAGTGGTCAAGGACACTTGCCTCCTTCTTGCTGCTCTTGAAATGGGTAGTCCTGGTCTTGGAAAGGAATAACTTGCTCTTGAGCAGGTTCTACATCATACCATCACACATAGCAAAAGAAAAACAACAATCCATAAGACATAATTCACACTTCCACTTCATACAAACCACACATTCATATTTATGAAAACCATTCACCATTATATGTGTTGTGGTTACTCTATATGTGTTGATTTGTGGCTTGCATGCACTTTTAATCATGTGTATAGGATTCCTACTTTTGTGTTCACATTTATACTTACATACTATATATATGAGTTTCCAATTTAAATAAATTCCTTATATTCAACTACTACACCTTTTTACTACCAAATAAGCATGAAAGGTATTTTCCTTCTCCATATGTGTCTTCATAATTTCTACCAACCCTAAACTGAACTCTTTGGATTTTAGAAACTCCATTTATCATTTACTAGTTGCTATATTTTCAGATTTATTTTCTTATGCATAAATGTGTACTTTATTATGAAAATAGTAAGACACATCATCTAAACAGAATAGGTTCTGGTCCTAAATAATTTAATAACATATTTTGACCTTTGCCTCTGATATAAAATATTTCGCTATTATTTTCCCTATTTTCTAGAACTATTCTTTACTTAAAAATGTGTCCCTAAATGTGAATAATAAATTAAACAGATTCAATTCAGCCCAAAATATGTTTTTATCTCACTCTAAAGTTTCCTAAATACTGAGAAAGTCTTTAATTTAATTTTGACAATATGTTTGTCTCACTTTTTAATTTTTAAACACTAGCCAATATTCAATTTCCTAAATTAAATACTAAACACGGCTAAAAGGTAAACTCACCCCACTACAGGGTCTATAATATTATTTTCAGAATTTCCAGGGGTATAGCTACACTTATCAGAGGGGTTTTTCCTAATTTTTATTAAGTCCAGGGGCTAAAACTGATTTTTAAATGAATTTACATGATTTTCTGAAGTTCCAGGGGCTAGATCAGAAGTTTCCGGGGCTAGTTCTTATTTCCCGAGAACCCCAGGGGGTAGCACGTAAGATTTCCAATCTTTATAACGCGGGGCTGACGTGGACCGTCCGATTTTAAACCGACGGCCGAGATTATAACATCGAACCGGTACGCGGGGGTTTAAACCCTACCGTGCGATTTAAAATAAACGGCGCACAAGCGGCCACGTCGCTCTGATCGAGCGCGGGCGGCGCTGCCGGCGGCGCACGGCGGCGGGAAGCGGCGATCTCACCGGAAACTTTCGGATCCTCGAGAATTCTTCCTAGAACTGTGATCTTATGGCATAGATCGGTAGAGGGGAGGTCGGGGATCTCACCTCGGGGGTTTTCTTGAGCTCGGAGGTCCTGGAAGGTGATCGGCGGCGAGGTCCGAGGCAAAACCACGGCGAAGCTCGTCGGCGCTGTGTTTACACCGCAAGTCACCGGGTTTTCTGCACCTGCAAGGTTCCCCGGAGGCGGTGGATCAAGACCAGCGAGTTAGATCGGAGTTTCCGAGCTTAGATCGGCCGGAATTCACCGGAGAAGTCTCGGTTCTCACCGGAGTAAAAATCGGCAATCGCGTGGGAAAAACAGAACGGGGCCGGGGTTTTTATAGACGGGAGAGGGCGGCGGGGTGGTTTAGATCATGTCCGTTTCCTCCTCGAGCGAAATTCGGCTGTGATCCGCAGCAGTTCCGATCGGTTTGGATTCGGTGAGAGAGAGTCCGGCGCGGCGCGAGGTGGAAGACGAAGCCCGGGTGGGTCCCGCCTGTCAGCGTGAGAAAACACGTGCGCGCGGCTGCGGGCTGGCGCGGGGTAAGTTGGGCCGGCTGGTGGGTTTCGGCCCACTGGCCGGTTTTTTCTGTTTTCTCTTTTTCTTTTTCCATTTCTTTTCTGATTTGAGTTTAATTTGAATTCCAGTTTGAATTTGAATTTTTGCAAAACATGCAACACGTCCAAAAATTTTTAAATTCCCCTCTTAACATGATTTAAGGTTTTGAATCAAAATTTTTGGGGTGTTACAGCTCTACCCCCCTTAAAAGAAATCTCGTCCTCGAGATTGGTGTTTCTAAGAAAACAATTCCGGAAATTGTGCCTTGAGCTCATCTTCCCGCTCCCAGGTGGCTTCCTCTTCTGAGTGATGCTTCCACTGCACCTTGCACACCCGGATTCTTTTATTTCTGGTGAGGCGTTCCATTGTCTCCAAAATCTTGTATGGTTGCTCGGCATAAGACAAATCCTCAGCTACATCCACTTCATTCATGGGTAACACCTCTTCAGGCGTCCTCAGACATTTCTTGAGTTGTGACACATGGAATACATCGTGCACATCCGATAGATGAACCGGTAACTCTAGTTGATACGCCACTTCGCCTTTCCTTTCCAAAACTTGAAAGGGTCCGATGTATCGAGGTGACAACTTCCCTTTCACCTTGAACCGACGAAGTCCTCTGATAGGGGACACCTTGAGATAAACATAGTCTCCCACGTTGAAAACGAGCTCTCTTCTTCGTACATCAGCATAACTCTTTTGGCGTGTCTGTGCTATCCTCAAGTTGTTGCGAATCTCCCTCACCTTCGCCTCGGCTTCTTGTAGCACTTCTGGACCAAACACTTTACTTTCTCCTGTTTGGTTCCAAAATAGGGGAGTTCTGCACTTCCTTCCATACAAAGCTTCAAACGGTGACATCTTCATACTAGCTTGATAGCTGTTGTTATAGGAAAACTCCGCATACAGTAAGTTCTTGTCCCAACTCCTATTGTTTTTGAGTGCACATGCCCTTAACATATCTTCAAGGATCTGATTGGTTCTTTCCGTCTGCCCGTCAGTTTGGGGATGATACGCAGAGCTGAAGTTCAGATGGGTTCCCATGGTTTCATGCAACTTCTGCCAAAACCTCGAGGTGAACTGTGTCCCTCGGTCCGACACTATCTTCTTTGGCACTCCATGGTAACACACGATCCTTGACATGTACAATTCTGCCAATTTGGATCCGCTGTAGCTTTCTTTCACGGGATGAAATGAGCTACCTTGGTTAGCCTATCAATGATGACCCATATTGAATCATACCCTGATTGGGTCCTAGGCAATCCCAGGACGAAATCCATGCTGATTTCTTCCCATTTCCATTCAGGCACTTTGAGTGGTTGCAATAATCCCGTGGGTCGTTGATGTTCTGCTTTCACCAACTGACATGTGTCACATAGGGCAACATGTTCCGCGACATCTCGCTTCATGCCATACCACCAATACCTGCTCTTGAGGTCCTGGTACATCTTCGTACTCCCAGGATGAATGGAATAGTCGGAATCGTGAGCCTCCTTCAAAATTAATTCACGGATCTCCTTTACTTCTGGCACACAGATCCTTTTCCCGTGCCACACCGTACCTTGTTCATCCTCTCTGAAACCTTGAGCTTTATTTTCCTTGATGAGTTGCCTGATTTCCTGTATCTTCTCATCATTCTTTTGGCCCTCGCGTATGTCTCGCTCGAGTGTGGAGTCCACTTCCATGGCGATGGCTTCACTACTATTTACTAGACATAGATTGAGCCTTATAACCTCGTCCTTCAATTCTGCAGGCATGTCCTTCAAGCTCAACTTATTGACCTGCACTTTCTGACTCAAAGCATCGGCCATGACGTTTGCTTTCCCAGGATGATAGTTGATGCCCACATCAAAGTCATTGATTAGCTCTAACCATCTCCTTTGTCTGAGGTTGAGATCTGGCTGTGTGAAAATGTACTTCAAACTCTTATGATCCGTATATATCTCTGTCCTCTTCCCCATCAAATAGTGTCGCCAAATTTTCAACGCGTGTACCACTGCAGCTAGTTCTAGGTCATGTGTAGGATAGTTTTTCTCGTGCTTCCGAAGCTGCCGGGATGCATAAGCCACGACATGTCCTTCTTGCATGAGAACACATCCCAACCCGTTTCCAGAGGCATCGCAGTACACTGTGAAATTCTTCTGCATATCTGGCATAACCAACACTGGGGCTGTTGTCAATCTCTTCTTTAGCTCCTGAAAGCTCGTCTCGCACTGTGGCGTCCAGGTGAATGTGATTCCCTTCTCCAACAGTTTGGTGAGAGGTCTCGAGATCTTGGAGAATCCCTCAATAAACCGTCGATAGTATCCAGCCAATCCCAAAAAGCTTCGAACTTCCCCGACATTTTCAGGGGTCTTCCACTTCTGTATATCCTCGATTTTGGCGGGATCTACGGAGATTCCTCCCTCCGAGATTATATGTCCTAAAAAGGGAACTCTCTTCAGCCAAAACTCACACTTGCTCAACTTGGCATATAGTTGGTGTTCTCTCAGCCTCTGCAACACCAACCTTAGATGTTTCTCATGTTCTTCTTCATCTTTGGAGAAGACGAGAATGTCATCTATGAAAACTACCACAAATTTGTCCAGATATTCCATGAATATCTTGTTCATGAGATACATGAAGTATGCCGGGGCATTGGTTAGCCCGAAAGGCATGACAGTGTATTCATACAGTCCGTACCGAGATACGAAAGCTGTCTTGGGAATATCAGATTGCCTTATCTTGAGTTGGTGGTATCCCGACCTGAGATCAATTTTCGAGAACACACAAGCTCCCCTCAACTGATCAAACAAGTCTTCAATGCGAGGCAATGGGTACTTGTTCTTGATGGTTACCTCATTCAAAGCACGGTAATCCACGCATAACCTTTGGGTTCCGTCTTTCTTGGGCACAAATATCACCGGAGCTCCCCATGGTGAGGAACTAGGGCGAATATACCCCTTCTCCGTCAATTCTCTCAAATGATCCTTGAGTTCTTCTAGCTGCTTGGAGTCCATCCGATAAGGTCTCTTGTATATCGGGGCTGTTCCCGGTACTAGCTCAATTGCGAATTCCACTTCACGGTCGGGAGCCATACCTGGCAACTCCTCCGGAAAAACATCTGGATATTCCCTGATAGTCCTGATTTCCTCAACTTTCACCTCCACTTGATTTAATTTAATGTCCCTCCTAGGCTCGTGTATCGTTATGAACTTTACTCTTGTGCCACTAGGGTGAGTTAGTTCCACCGTTCTGATCGAACAATGGATGATTCCTTTATGTTTGGTCAACCAATCCATACCCAAAATAATATCTATCCCTTGTGAATCTATCACTATGAGGTTAGCAGTAAATACTACCCCATTAATGTCTAGGTTCACTTTGTGACACACTTGTCTTGTCCTTATTTCTCCACCTGGAGAGTTTCAGCTAGCATATGGTTCATTTGTGTGGTTGCTAGGTCATGCTTCTTAACAAACCCTTGAGCAATGAACGAGTGGGTAGCACCAGAATCAAACAGCAGAGTTGCAAGGTGTAAATTGGCAGGAAACTTACCAACTACCACGTCGGGTGCCTCTTGTGCTTCCTCCATAGTGACGTGGTTCACCCGTCCTCTCATTACATTCTGCTGTTGTGGCGGCGCAGGCTTCTTCTTTGGGCATTTATGGGCGTAGTGCCCCACTTCACCACAGCTAAAACATTGCACCCCAATCTTAGATGCCTGGCCTTTGTTGTCTTGGGGTTGGTTTGGGGGTCCTTGCACTGCGGGTCGAGGTGGATATGCAGGGCGAGGCTGCTGCACAAACTGACGTTGCGGCTGTGCTGGTGCTGCGGAAGGCCTGTAGTTTGGGTTGTATCCTCTTGGTGCTGAATAGGGTACCGCAGCACGGCTCGTCTGCCCCGTAGGTTGCTGCATCATACGTGGGCGGGTGTTGCTCCCTGAGGCTTGATGTGACCACCCGGCCTTCCTCTTATTCTCATTTTCCAGGGCCTTTAGCTTCCTTTCTACCACAAATGCTCTATCCACCATCTTTTGGAAGCTTTCATACTCATTTGAGGACATTGCACACTGCATCTCTGCGGTAAGCCCTTCCACGAAACAATCTTGTTTCTGCTCATCAGTCTCTATGTCTCGTGGGGCATAACGGGATAGTTGAGTAAATTTAGTGAGGTATTCCCTCACCGTCATGTTTCCCTGTTGCAGTCCCAAAAACTCCTTCCTCTTGTTTTTGAGTTCACCTCTTGGGATGTAATGGTTGCGGAAGCTACGCTTGAACTCTTCCCAAGTGATGTTCTCAGGGTCATGATGGGCGGCCACGTAGGCGGTCCACCAATCAGCAGCAGGTCCATGAAATTGATGAGAGGCAAACAGCACCCTCTCATACCCTTGGCATTGTATGATCCTAATCTTACTTTCAATGGTCTTCAGCCAATCATCTGCCTCCAGAGGTTCAGCAGCACTTGCAAACTTTGGAGGTTGAGTTCCTAGAAACTCACTCAACCTTGGTTGGCGTGGTGCAGCTTCTGGATGTGGAACTTGATGCAAGTTGGCCACCACTTGAGTCAAGTTCTGGATGAGCTGATTCTAATTCTCCAGCATTTGGTGGAGGGGATCAACTCCTTCACGGCGACCACCCCGGTCCTGGCCTCCAGAAAGATGAGGGTTGCATGCCTCATCGTTGTTGTTGGCGGGGTTGGCAGCACGTCCTTTTCCTCTTCCGGCCATCTGGTAGAATCAACCAATGTTAATTTGAAAGCATTTAGTATCATCTTACTACTTTCATTTGTTTGTACTTTGAAGCGTTGAGGCTTTGTTATACTTTTACAAGGGTTCATATCTCACACCAAATAGATGCACTATTATTTCATGTGGGTTCACACACCAAAGCAAAACAATCTAAAGATGAGGCTGTGGACAATTGCTCATGGCTTCCACAACTCACGTCACACACCAATCATTAACACACCATTAACTACGTAACGACTCGACTACTCGACATCCTTCTAATTTAAGGGAAAGGCTCTACGCTACTCGTTTTCTTGAGCTGGCTCCTCGGGATCTTCCTCATAATTTCGGCTGCCTTCTGACTCTGCTTTGGGTGGGGAGGCTGCTGGTGGAGAAGTGCGACGACGCCTGATCGCTCGGCGATCTGGGGAGTCAGGAGTCCATGTATCATTCACGGTGACACACAGTTCATTCCTATCTCCTCTTTCTCTCTCCTTTAAACAGGTTCGCAGCAACGCCTCTGTTTTCTTCAGGGTGTCCCGGACATCCTGAAGCTCTTGTTGATAATCCTGCAGTCGAGTGCTGAGCATAGAAGCATCTTCCAAGCACCAGTCCATGTGCTCATGGGAAGTCCCTTGCTGCACCGGCGGGTACTTGTACTCCGTGGTACCACTCTCACGTTGGAGGACATACATGTACTCAGTTTTGTCCAAGTGGCGACGATAGATGTGACTCTGGCAGGTGATGGCCTCCCAGGTGACATCTTTCTCCGCATCGACCTGTGTCGCTCTACAAGCTGGAGAGTGGTGAATCTTAAGCAGCTGATTTTCGTGTATAATCCTCATCTCTGAACTCCATTCTTCCCTCTTTTCACGGATGGTCCTGGTGGAGTTATAGTGGATGATTAGCTTGCCCGTATTGCCAGCGGCTTTGAGCATACGCCGAAGACGGCGCAATAAGCCTCCTACTGCCAATCCGTAGGAAAGGTACGTCACCGGACGGCTCTCCTCCCTCTCGGCAAGGGCAACTACGGGAACTCTCCCTCCTGTGGACTTGCGAGCGGTGCGAATCATGCGAACCATCTAAAACAAAAAGAATTTAAAATTAGGTTAGATAAACTCTCAAACAAAAATCCTATTTTGAATGGAAGTTGGGGTAAGATGAAGAAAGTGACTCCATTAAATAACACTTTTCAACACACACCTTGTAAAATAGTTTTTAAGAAAATAGGGCCCTTAAATACGTCCATTTCTACCTAGGTCCACGTTCCTACGGGCAACCTTGGCTCTGATACAACCTCTGTCACACCCGGTTTCTCCGAAGAACAACCGAGTGAATATCACATGTATGCCAGGATCATTTTCTCATACATGTGATGACAAATAGTGAAGCATCATTTATTACAAGCCAGGTGTCGAATATAAATAAGTCTTACATAGCAAATGTCTCGATGGACAATAATAAGTTCATCACAAGTAAATAAACTAGCAGCGGAATATTATTCTTGAGGGCTCCATCACAGGCGTTGCCCGGGGGTCTCCATGAACCTAGAAACCTTCTTCGGGTCCAAAGTCTTGGTCATTATACACCACCTCATTATCTTGACCTGAGCAGCAATATAGACCAACAAATATGCAAGGTTGAGTACCAATGGTACTCAGCAAGTGTGGGAAAATTATATCATGCATGGCTAGAACAAGGAGAGGTTGAACTCATGGTTAAAGCACTACGCAATTAATACCTATCACCTTAGCTTATTAAGCACCTACATTACTACACAAGTGAAATGGTCCCAATCTCCCTTCCCATCATCATAACCAAATAACCATAACATCATTTTCAAATGTTAAGCTCCCCGCTTAACATCCACAACTTCCAAAAAACATCACTTCTCTAATCATGAATAAGTCCAAACCGCTCTTGACCGTGAGCACGGCTGTCATGACAGTTTTGACTCTGCAGAGTTTGTACCACTGTACCCACATGTAGTGATTTCATCCCCCGTTGCCGGGTGGACTAAAAGAACCTCCATTATGCCAGTGGCTACGAACCACATTCACACTTCCCAGGTGTGTAGCCAGGAGATCACTACGAAGCCTTTACAAAGGGATTCCCGACGAGCGTGGGCCCACTGAGGTTTCACCCCTAACAGCATACAAGAGGCTCCAACCCCGCTGCAGTGGCCCCCTCTTGAGCCTTGCGGTTCATATGGTAGTCCAGCTGACACCTATTCCCCGCACCATCCAACACACCCATACTACGCCGGGGATACACCTAATTAATTGGCCAAGCTGCCCCACCTCAGCATGTGGTTGGCACTGTAAAGCCAGGTTACATGCTCCATGAACCGGTCCTTAGGATCCAGGCAAGTACTAAACACAAACCCGAGTCTCATGCACCCAGCACACAACCAAAACATCCAACTTGCCTTGATCCCTACCTCTACATAACTCATAATATCTCATTCAAGAGTATGGTAAAAATAAATAGATGATCTCATATCCCAAATATCCCATTCTAAGCATGGCTAAGCATATGCATAATAATAAATGACATGATAAAATAAATCTCAACCCAAGCTACAAGGAAACAAGGTGATGCAATTCTAGGGAAACTTCCTAGCATGGGTTTCATATTTAACTTGACAATGCAAATAATTCTATCTACACATCCTAGCATAGGATCAAAGTGGTCAAGGACATTTGCCTCCTTCTTGCTGCTCTTGAAATGGGTAGTCCTGGTCTTGGAAAGGAATAACTTGCTCTTGAGCAGGTTCTACATCATACCATCACACATAGCAAAAGAAAAACAACAATCCATAAGACATAATTCACACTTCCACTTCATACAAACCACACATTCATATTTATGAAAGCCATTCACCATTATATGTGTTGTGGTTATTCTATGTGTGTTGATTTGTGGCTTGCATGCACTTTTAATCATGTGTATATGATTCCTACTTTTGTGTTCACATTTATACTTACATACTATATATATGAGTTTCAAATTTAAATAAATTCCTTATATTCAACTACTACACCTTTTTACTACAAAATAAGCATGAAAGGTATTTTCCTTCTCCATATGTGTCTTCATAATTTCTACCAACCCTAAACTGAACTCTTTGGATTTTAGAAACTCCATTTATCATTTACTAGTTGCTATATTTTCAGATTTATTTTCTTATGCATAAATGTGTACTTTATTATGAAAATAGTAAGACACATCATCTAAACAGAATAGGTTCTGGTCCTAAATAATTTAATAACATATTTTGACCTTTGCCTCTGATATAAAATATTTCACAATTATTTTCCCTATTTTCTAGAACTATTCTTTACTTAAAAATGTGTCCCTAAATGTGAATAATAAATTAAACAGATTCAATTCAGCCCAAAATATGTTTTTATCTCACTCCAAAGTTTCCTAAATACTGAGAAAGTCTTTAATTTAATTTTGACAATATGTTTGTCTCACTTTTTATTTTTTAAACACTAGCTAATATTCAATTTCCTAAATTAAATACTAAACAGGGCTAAAAGGTAAACTCACCCCACTACAGGGTCTATAATATTATTTTCAGAATTTCCAGGGGTATAGCTACACTTATCAGAGGGGTTTTTCCTAATTTTTATTAAGTCCAGGGGCTAAAACTGATTTTTAAATGAATTTACATGATTTTCTGAAGTTCCAGGGGCTAGATCAGAAGTTTCCGGGGCTAGTTCTTATTTCCCGAGAACCCCAGGGGGTAGCACGTAAGATTTCCAATCTTTATAACGCGGGGCTGACGTGGACCGTCCGATTTTAAACCGACGGCCGAGATTATAACATCGAACCGGTACGCGGGGGTTTAAACCCTACCGTGCGATTTAAAATAAACGGCGCACAAGCGGCCACGTCGCTCTGATCGAGCGCGGGCGGCGCTGCCGGCGGCGCACGGCGGCGGGAAGCGGCGATCTCGCCGGAAACTTTTGGATCCTCGAGAATTCTGCCTAGAACTGTGATCTTATGGCATAGATCGGTAGAGGGGAGGTCGGGGATCTCACCTCGGGGGTTTTCTTGAGCTCGGAGGTCCTGGAAGGTGATCGGCGGCGAGGTCCGAGGCAAAACCACGGCGAAGCTCGTCGGCGCTGTGTTTACACCGCAAGTCACCGGGTTTTCTGCACCTGCAAGGTTCCCCGGAGGCGGTGGATCAAGACCAGTGAGTTAGATCGGAGTTTCCGAGCTTAGATCGGCCGGAATTCACCGGAGAAGTCTCGGTTCTCACCGGAGTAAAAATCGGCGATCGCGTGGGAAAAACAGAACGGGGCCGGGGTTTTTATAGACGGGAGAGGGCGGCGGGGTGGTTTAGATCATGTCTTGTTTCCTCCTCGAGCGAAATTCGGCTGTGATCTGCAGCAGTTCCGATCGGTTTGGATTCGGTGAGAGAGAGTCCGGCGCGGCGCGAGGTGGAAGACGAAGCCCGGGTGGGTCCCGCCTGTCAGCGTGAGAAAACGCGGGTGCGCGGCTGCGGGCTGGCGTGGGGTAAGTTGGGCCGGCTGGTGGGTTTCGGCCCACTGGCCAGTTTTTTCTGTTTTCTCTTTTTCTTTTTCCATTTCTTTTCTGATTTGAGTTTAATTTGAATTCCAGTTTGAATTTGAATTTTTGCAAAACATGCAACACGTCCAAAAATTTTTAAATTCCCCTCTTAACATGATTTAAGGTTTTGAATCAAAATTTTTGGGGTGTTACAAAGAAGCTCGCGGAGCGCTTTCGCGATAGGAAGCAACCGCACACAGATGGTGCTCCCTTCCGCCAGAGGGAGGGCAAGCAGAAGGTCGACCCCCGGGACAATGGCGACCAAGAAATGGAGTACCAGGAGTCCCAGCGCACCGTGAAGGCGGTCCACAACCATGAGGACTCCAGCTCCAGTGAAGACGAGCACCGGAAGGCTCTCCATGTCATCTACGGAGGGTCCTCGGACCCCTCGTCTCAGAATGCAGTCAAGACCCTACGCCGAGCGGTGGCGTCGGTGGCTCCTACCCCAAGTGCAGCGCCACACCTCAAATGGGTAGGGACCCCCATCAGCGTCGATGCCTCCGAGTGCCCCAAGAACATGGCTGGGGCTGGACAGCTACCTCTCTTGGTAGCCCCAACCTGTGAGACCTATGTGTGCTGAATACATTGGCTTTGACGATAAACGTTTTGAATACTACCAAAACACCTTTTTAACAAGGTCTGACTCTAGGTCCGAGCTCCTGCAAGGTCCGACGATAGGTCCGACTTGTTTTGGGTAGCTCCGGCAAGGTCCGACGTAAGGTCCGACTTGCTTTGTCTAGATCTTACTTATTTAGGCTAGGTCCGACTTGTTTTTGCTAGCTCCGGTGCTAGGTCCGACTAGCTTTGGTGAGTTCTGTGCTAGGTCCAACTTAGCTTTAGTAAGCTCCGGCGCTGGGTCCGACTAGCTTTGGTAAGCTCCGGTTCAAGGTCTGGTTAGCTTTGGTAAGGTTCGGAGCTTGATTGCAATGATTCTGCTTTTAACTTACAATGTTTTGAACTTGCTTTACTCTTATAGAAAGTTTGCTTAGTATTATTTTACTAAGTTTTTGGTGTGTTTTGGTGGTTATGGCTGATATCATTTTGCTATGGTTTACAACATGCTTATGTGAGGTGCTCATGTAAGATGTTGTAGTTTCGGAACTAACGAGAGTCAAGTAGAGGACTTGTGGTCGGAAGTATTGGTTGTTTATTCATGTGCAGGTGTTGCTTGAGTTCAAGACATGGCTGGTGACGGGATCCATTGAACTAGTCTTAGGGAGAAGATGAGGTTCAACAACCACGTTCGGGAGGAATTGTGGTTGAGTTGATCGGGAGGTTGCGCAGTATGTTTGAATCAAGAACAATGCATATGAAGGTATCTTGGACGTCGTTGGAAGATGTTTGCATGTGTGCAAGGAGTGCATGGACGTGGCTGCATGGTTCCAAGGCGTGATGAAGAGATGTGGACGTAAATAATTGGTCGGAAAGGTCCAACCAACTAGGTTATGGACTTAGGCTGCGGCTGAGTCGTGTTTGACTCAAATATGGAAAGTTTTGAGTTGGTTATGATAGGATTTCGTGTGGGTCACGAATTTGAGTTATTTTAGGAATGTGAGATATGTTACTAAGGTGTTTGGAAGTCTTAAGATTGCTTCTATCTGCATATATAAGAGTCCTAAGCAGTATTGGAAAGTTACAGTTTGAATCCAAGTAGGAGTAGGAGTCCTAGTTTGAGTTGAGTTGGCCTTCGGGCTGGTTATATAAGCAAGGGAGGCCAGAGCTCGTGGGGCACGACTTTGGGGGCTGTTCCTCTTGTGTTTGATAAATAAAATTCGTATTCTAAAGGAACTTTTGTGCCTTGTTCGTCCGACTTGTTTCAGACAAGTTTTTCTCGTCGAGTTTCTGTTCAGCACTACCTTGCTTCGGTGGTTTTATCATAACTCGAGTTTTACAGATCCAATTGATGTGATTCTTTTTGGGTTGTCTTCACAACTTGATTATATATCATCTGTGAAAATTTCACGGTCATTGAACTTGTGGTTTCTGATATACACGAGTTTCTTTGCAGTATTCCAGAACTGTTTTTCTCGCGTAGGACAGATTGACCTTTGTTTGATCTTTCGATCGTAACTTGAGTTTCTCTCAACGGATTTTCATGATTCTTGTTGTGACGTATTCGTGACTTGATTATATACAATCTATACTAGTTTTGTCACAGTTGAACACGTTTAGATTAGTCGCACACATGGTTTCTTTAACAGATCGGTTTTCTACTGAGGAGTGTTTTGTTGCTTCCGCTGAAAAGTTTTTATCTACCATTCACCCCCCTCTGGTAGCTTTACACGTGTACTTCGATCCTACAATTGGTATCAGAGCCAGGTTACTCTAATATTTGTGATTTGCACGTGTTTTGACTAATCATCATGGAGAAATACTCCACCAAACCTTGTGTGTTTAGTGGTATTGATTTTCATGTTTGGAAGGCACGCATGGAAGCTTTCATCCAGGCGCAAGACTTTGCAATATGGGAAAAGGTGTACAAGCCTTACGATGTGCCTTAAAATGAACATGTTACGGCTACAAACATGAGAGATGTCGACAACAACAACAAGGCTCGGAACTTGATCATACAAAGACTAACTCAGAGCGACTTTGACCGTGTTGCACACCTCCGATCGGCGTACGATGTGTGGAGAGCACTTTGTGACTACCACGAAGGACCCAACACGATCGAGGAGGTAAGACGGGATATGTTCAAGAAAGAATACATGTGCTTTGAGATGCAACCCGGTGAGTCCATTGATGACCTCTTTGCTCGCTTTAATAAAGTTCTCAGCAACTTGCGTAGCGTCAATGTTAATTTTTCAGATGCTGAAAATGCTAGGCAATTACTAAGTGCATTTGACATGTCAATTTGGGAGATGAAAGTAACATCCATACGTGAATCCACTGTCATGAGTACTCTTACATTAGATGTGCTTTATTCTAAGCTAAAAACTCATGAAATTGACATTATATCATGTAAGAACCCAAATAAGACTATTGCATTTGTCTCACAACGTGATATACCTAGACATTGGCTCGAGTGATGTAGACATTGGAAGTGATGAAGATGAAGTCTGACATACTTGTGCTTCATGGCGGGCAAATCAAAATCAAGTATGGAGGATGCAGAACACAACAGTGACAACGAAGAGGTATGTCCTACTTGCGAAGTAATGTGTGATGCTATTTCTCGTGCCACTATTATTGTTAAGAAAAAGGACAAAAAGCTTAGGGACAATGCTGTTAAAATTGAGTCACTAGAATCTGAAATTAATCGTTTAAAATCCTTGATTCCTAGTGATGATTCTTGTTCCTCATGTGATTTAATATATGAACAATTGTCCTCTCTAAGAAGTGCACACAGCTCCCCACTTGATAAACTTGAACTTGAAATCGAAAAGAGCAAAAAGCTTGCTGCACTTAATGATAAAAACTTGAAAGATGCTTGTTGTTCTACAGTTGATAAGAAACTACAAGATGCTATGAAAGAAATTTCTATATTGAACAATGCTTTACGTTCTCATGAAGTTAAATATTGTTCCGATTGCAAACTAAAAGGAAAAACTTCATGTGAAAATTGCCTTGATCTATCAAATAAACTTGATAACATGCATAGGACATTAGATCGGTTTTATAATGGGAATAAGAACCTAAACTTGCTGCTGAATTCTTCCAAGTCTTGCAATGATAAAACTGGTTTAGATTTTGATTCACATGCTCATGCACTACAGGAAAAACGATCATAGACGACGGCCATATTTATTGACGACGGGGCCGTCGTCTTTAATGTTATTGACGACGGCTAGATAAAGCCGTCGTCAATAACTCAGTTATTGACGACGGCTAGACGAGAACCGTCGTCAATAAATTATTGACGACGGTGCCCGTCGTCTTTAACTAAATTCAGGCCCACCCGAGGAGTTATTGACGACGGTTGAACGAGAACCGTCGTCAATAAATTATTGACGACGGTGCCCGTCGTCTTTAACTAAATTCGGGCCCACCCGAGGAGTTATTGACGACGGTGACCTAGTACCGTAGTCAACAAGGACCTTATTGACGACAGTTTCATAGCACCGTCGTCAATAACTTAGTTATTGACGACGGCTAGACGAGCACCGTCGTCAATAAATTATTGACGACGGCGGCCGTCGTCTTTAACTTAACTCGGGTCCACCCGAGGAGTTATTGACGACGGTGACCTAGCACCGTCGTCAGCAAGGCCTTATTGACGACAGTTTCATAGCACCGTCGTCAATAATGGGACATATAACCCGTGCGCGAGCCGGGAGGCGGCCAGTGCCGCCTCCCGACTCACGCAGGACCTCTCGTCGCCGCCGCCCTTCCCCCCGCCGCCGCCGCCCGTCCCCGCCGCCGCCGCCGCCGCCCGTCCCCGCCGCCGCCGCCGCCGCCCGTCTCGGGCCCGAGGTAAATCTCCCTCCCCCTCCCCCTCCGGCCTCGCCGCCGCCCTTCCCCCCGCCGCCGCCGCCCGTCCCCGCCGCCGCCGTCGCCGCCCGTCTCTGGCCCGAGGTAAATCTCCCTACCCCTCCCCCTCCGGCCTCCCATATACTATATACTGTATTCATGTTACGCACACACGAAATATTTTGATGCTGTGCCTAGAAATATCAAATATATAAGTTTATACAGACTGCCATTACTATCGTCAATTGATAGCCTATATAAGCCTTTTATAGATGCATCCATATAGCTAGCTAGCTGTTACTATACAAGCATGATGTGGACACAAGCTAATTAATTAAAAGGACATGTTGACAGAGTACATGCATTTGCATATAAGATGGTACACACCGTGAAAGGCCGAGAGGAGCAGAGGGAATGCAGATGCCTACTAGCTCATTCTGGCCATGCATGCGCCCATGCAGCTATAGATAGCGCACTGAAAAGAGAGGAGAGGGAAGGCTATACAGGATCGATGCAGCTCTGTGTGCTTCGCTTCTCTAGCTTTTATCTTCTGTTTCCGGAGACCTGGCGTCCCTGTATCGCGGCCCGCCCGATGCAGCTTCTTCTCCCCCATCACTGGCCAAGAAAAGGCGCTGCATACTTTCATTAAATCCTCACCTGCAACTTTCTCTGTGCTGCATGCTTGTTGCATCGCCAGCTTGTCGATCACCACTCCATATATGCAGACATTTGTTTGCGGCAGCCGGGCCTATATGGATCCACACATCTCTGCTACCTACCTAGCTGCGCCGATGATCGAGGACTTAACCCACCAGCAGGTCGTTTAACGACTGATCCATCGCTTCAACTACTCAAGACTGCGCAGCATTAGTCGAAGACAAACAGAGAATAGACTCGCTGTGACACTGTCAACGCGCATGCAAAGCATATACATGCATGCGCGTGCCTGCTACCTCAATATGCATGCCGGCCCTGATCTTCATGCATGGTAACGCCGCCGCCCTCTTTGATCGATGTACACCCCAAAATTGTCATCTCTGTGATAGGCATACTTAAAAAAGATTTGAAAATCTGCACGACGCACGTACGGCCGGGGACAGTCGCGTCGGCACAGTGCATCTAGACCAGAGTGCCGATCGAACAATCAGATCACGATCTAAACAGATCCGATATATCACAGTAACTTTTTAAGGCACAGGAATAGCACAAATGATACTGTGCCTAGAACACATCCTAAATATGAGCATTTCAGGATGGCATGACATCATAGTTATTAAGGCGGTAAGGCGACATAAGGCGACCTACCCCTTTTTACCTTTTAAGCGATAAGGCATAAGGCGAGGCAACACCTTAGTAATATGCTTCCATTGCCCCTGGTCTTTTTAACATGGTTCTCCACGCCGCGCCCCGAGCCCCGCCCTGCTGTGCCGCCCGGCCCCGCCCCAAGCCCCACCCTGCCGCGCCGTCCGACCTTAGTTGATTAATTGTTTAATTAGTATTGTAATTGATTATTGTTTAATTAATACTTTGATTGATTGTGTGATTAGTTACTATATGTAAATAAATGGGTTTCGGCCCGGTCCGGCCTGACACGACCCATTTAGGGTCTGTCACGGCTCATTTAGTGGTAATGTATTAGTCGACACAGGCACGGAGGACGGCAAGCTCCCGCGCGTGGACGGCGGGCCCCAACGGTGGGGTTTCATCTTTGAACCACTTACAACGGGGTATAACGTACGATGGCTAACCCTAAAGGCGTCGTAAGATAATGGCAGGCCCCAACGGGGCATAACTTAGGACGGCTGACCCACTTCTTTGTCTCTCCTTTTTTCCTTCTCTCTCGTTCTTTCCTCTCTCTCTTTTAAATGACTCAAAAACGAAAGATTGACGTAAACCTATACAACATGCGTCACCCGTTTCGAATGGGCCCGTCTCACATGTGTTGCGCATGTGAGGCGTGTACGTTCGGAATTGTCCCTTTTTGGACAGCCTGGGAGTGACCGAGGGGGCGTGGCATGTGATGAAACGCGGGTTTAGATCTAGACGAGATTTCGACGGCATAACCCTGTTGTTCTCTGCTGCACCATTTTCGGGCGTGCAGTGGAGAACAGCGGGGTTATGCTGCCGAAATTTCGTTCGGATCCATACCACGCGTCTCGTCGTGAGCACGCTCCGCTCGATCACTCTTGGGTGGGTTTAGGACCTATCCTTTCCAATAGATGTAGGGCCGTGACATAAATAAATTATAAAGTAACTATAATTTCCTTGACATTAAACTGCAGATTCAAACATGGGTGAGGATCGTAGTTGGATGTATACCGGTTGGAAGAACAGTTCTGGTGGTCACTCGGATGAGTGGTTCGCAAAGACAGATGCTTTTGTAGATCGAGCGTTTTCATTGTCAAAGATCGATAAGGTGCGGTGCCCATGTACGAAATGTCAAGGTGCAAAGTGTTGGGACAAAGTGAATTTGGCGTTTCACTTATGTCGATACGGTTTCATGCAAGATTATGAGGTGTGGACCTTTCATGGTGAGACATCTTCTCAACCCTTACAAGTTTCAGATGAGGATGACAACACGGGGGTCGATAGGATGGACGAGATGCTTGATGCTATAAATCCTGAATTGATGGAGGATCCTCCTCCAACGGAGGTTGAAGCGTTTTTCACGCTGCAAGCTGCCATGCAAGCTGCCATGCAGGTAAGTTCAGATCAATGTACTCAACGTTTCTAATATATAAATGACATGTATAATAATTTACTTCATATTTGCAGGCTATGGCCACAGGACAACCCGTTGTCTTTCCTCAGTGGGCGCCGCCACCGATACAGCTACCACAGGGGCCGACGTCAGGAGCACAGGTACAAAATTTCTCATAATAGCTGCAACTAGTTAAATTTGCTCAAATTTAGTTGAATTTGATCAAACTTACTTAAACTTAGAGAAAACTAGTTAAACATCCTCAAACTGAGTAAAATATGGTACAACTTACTCAACTATAGTCAAATATGACCAAACTTACTCAAACATAGCCAAAACTTTTTGAACTAGCTCAAACACAAACACTACTAGTCCATACTTCTCAAACTTAGTAAAATATGAGCAAACTTACTCAAACATAGCCAAATCTAGCTAACTTGCTCAATTTTAACTTGTAATGAGTTTATTTAATCATATACACATTTGTGAACTTCTAATTTGTCTACCTATACATGTACATCATAGGGATCGGCGACACGGGCTCAGGAAACTCCATCCCCTCAGCAACCAGCGTTTGGACGAGCGCACGACGACTTCCTGGACTCCGGTGGCAGCGGTCGGGGTAGCGTAGGGTAGTGTGGCGTGCGTATAGTGTTTTTGTGCCTGCCTGTGATGTATGTTTTAATTGCCTGTGATCTGGCCATCGAGCCAGGGCTGGCCTCGAAGCCAGGGCAGGATTTTCTATTTTTTTAAAAAAAATTGAAAAGCTTATTGACGACGGTTTCTGGTACTCGGCCGTCGTCAATAAGCCACTAGTATTGACGACGGCCAGGTACCAGAAACCGTCGTCAATAAGCAATTGTTATTGACGACGGCCTAGTGTAAACCGTCGTCAATAAGCCAAGGTTACTGACGACGGTTTCCAGGCCGTCGTCAATAAGCTTATTGACGACAGCCTGGTTTAGCTGTCGTCAATAAGGTTATTGACGACAGCTAGATTTAGCTGTTGTCAATAAATTTATTGACGACGGTTACCGTCGTCAATAAACTTATTGACGACTAATAATTGACGACAGCTCAAAACCGTCGTCTATAAGCTTTTACCGTCGTCAATAACTTATTGACGACGGTAGTGCCCTTATTGACGACGGTTTCCGGCCGTCGTCTATAGTCCCGATTCCTGTAGTGATGCTAAGGAACGTCCACCTAAAATTGTAAAATCATTAGGAAGTGGTTTGATTCAAACAGTTACTAAACAAAAAGAAGTGGTTTTTAAATCTGCAGGAGTGTTGTCACATTCGGCTTCAAATAAGCATACTGCATGCTCATCTAGACATGAACACAAAGTTAAATTTCATTGTACCTATTGTGGTAGAGATGGTCATGTCATAGATTTTTGTTATAGACTAGCTAAACAACATAAAAAGGAAAGAATGCAAGCTAGATCTTAAAACTCTCATGCAAAATTTGCTGCACGTACTAAACCGAATGTCAGGAACACGCAACCTGCTGTTATGAGTCAGAAATATTCAAAGTTTACCTCCGGAGCTTCAGTTTTTGCCTCCGGACCTTCTGTTTTTGCCTCCGGAGCTACTGATTTTCATGCTACACAAGTAACACCTCATAGGTCAGTAGTTAAGAACAAAAAATCTCAAACTTTGACTCATATACCTGCTGTTTTATCTCAGCTTTCGCATGTTATTCCTGCTGGACATCGTGTGACTCAGTACTGGATTCCTAAATGCCTTTTAACTAACCCCGGTATTGAGTCATCGATGTATTGTGCTTCTATGTAGGTTACACGCTTGAGGAAGGAGAACATTTGGATTGTGGATTCAGGTTGCTCACGCCACATGACCGGTAACAAAAAATGGTTCTCCTCTCTCTCTTTTGTATCACGTGTAGAGAATGTTACTTTTGCCGATAATTCTTCAACTCCTATAATTGCTAAGGGTTCGGTTAGAGTAAATGATCACTACACTTTGAAGGATGTGGCACTTGTCAAAAATTTGAAATACAACTTGCTTTCTGTTTCACAATTGCTAGATGAAAATCTGGAAATTATTTTCAATAAAAACAGCTGCAAAGTTGTAGGTTTAAATAGTGAGCTTATTTTTAACATGTCTCAGTTTGGAAGAGTTTTTAAAGTTGATTTTGATATGTCTTCCTCTAAGCATAGATGTCTAGTTGCAAATGATTCCAAAGATTTATATTTTTGGCATCGTAGACTTGGTCACGTAGGCTTTGATCATCTCACGTGTGTTAGTGCTCTTGATCGCATACGTGGGCTGCCTAAGCTTAAAGGGGACAAAGAAATTGTGTGCTGTTCTTGTAGACATGCTAAGATGGTTGCAGGTTCACATGCTCCTCTCACAATGACCATGACAACTGAACCGGGTCAACTTTTACACCTTGACACCGTAGGACCTTCACGTGTTCAATCCTTCAGAGGTAAATGGTATGTTCTTGTGATTGTTGATGACTATTCTAGATACTCTTGGGTTTACTTTATGGCGTCTAAGAATGAAGCTTTTAATTACTTTAGAACTTTATTTCTTAGATTATCAATTGATCACCTAGGATCTTTAAGAGCAATTAGAAGTGATAATGGAACCAAAATTAAAAAATCAATCATTTGATCACTTTTGTGCTGAAAATGCAATAGATCATCAATTTTGTTCACCATATGTACCTTAACAAAACGGTGTTGTAGAGAGAAAGAACAGAACCTTAGTTGATATGGCTAGGACTATGCTTGATGAATATCAAACTCCTAGGAAATTTTGGGCTGATGCAATTGCCACCGCTTGTTATGTCTCAAATTGTGTTTTCTTGCGTGCTAAGCTAGGTAAAACACCATATGAGCTCAGGTTTGGACATAGGCCTAGTGTCACACACTTTAGGGTCTTTGGTTGCAAATGCTTTGTTAAGAAACATGGTAATCTTTATAAATTTGAAGCTAGATCTGTTGATGGCATGTTTCTTGGTTATCCATCTTATACTAGAGGCTACCGTGTGTTTTTACTTGATACTAACAAAATTGTGGAGACTTGTGACGTTTCTTTTGATGAAGCTAGCCCAGGTGCTAGTTCAAATATTGCAGGTACGGATCCATATCCGCAGGGGGAGAGTATTTTCGTTAAAGAAGAGGAAGAAGTGGTGCTGCTGCCCGAAAATTCAGCAGCTAATGACATTGTTCCAGCTCCTGATCTTGATTCACAGCCAGCACCGACGACCACCATTGCTGGTCCAGATCCTCCTCACGTCACAAGCTCATCTATTTGTGATGAACATGAAGAAGAAGAAGCTTGTGAAGTGTCCATTCTCCTCCGGATTCTCAAAAGTCATCCTCCACAACAAATTATTGGAAGTTTGCATGAACGAGTTACAAGATCCAGGTTTTTCGACCCCAATTCTCATGCTCATTCTGCTTTTGTTGCTTCTTTTGAACCCAAAGATATATCACACGCACCCACTAATGAATCTTGGATTATTGCCATGCAAGAAGAGTTAGAAAATTTTGAAAGAAATAATGTTTGGAAACTTGTACCTCCACCTCAAGGTCACACTTTAATTGGAACTAAATTGGTGTTTAAAAATAAAAAAATGAGGATGGGGTTGTGGTTAGGAATAAGGCTAGGTTGGTTGCTCAAGGTTTCACACAAGTTGAAGGTCTAGATTTTGATGAAACATTTGCTCCTGTTGCTAGATTAGAAGCCATAAGAATTTTGTTAGCTTTTGCTGCATCTAAAGGTTTTAAGCTATATCAAATGGATGTTAAAAGTGCTTTTCTTAATGGCTACATAGATGAGGAGTTTTATGTCAAACAACCACCTGGTTTTGAAAATCCAAATTTTCCTAATCATGTTTACAAACTTTCCAAACCTTGTACGGTCTCAAACAAGCCCCTAGAGCATGGTATGATAGGTTAAAAACGTTCTTACTTGAAAAGGGGTTTACCATGGGCAAGGTTGATAAAACTCTTTTTGTGCTTAAGCATGGCAATGACTCATTATTCGTTCAAGTGTATGTGGATGATATTATCTTTGGTTGTGCTTCTCATGATCTTGTGTCCAAGTTTTCAGTTATGATGAGTTCAGAATTTGAGATGAGTATGATGGGAGAACTCACGTACTTTTTGGGGCTGCAAATCAAGCAAACCAAGGAGGGTACCTTTGTGCATCAAACAAAGTATACAAAAGATCTCCTAAGGCGCTTCAACATGGACAAAAGCAAGCCTCTTCGGACACCAATGGGAACAGCAACAACACTTGAACTTGATGAAGATTGTGATCCCGTTGATCAAAAAGAATATATAAGCATGATTGGATCACTTTTGTATCTCACGGCATCAAGACCGGACATACAATTCAACGTATGTCTTTGTGCACGGTTTCAAGCATCGCCACGTTCTTCACATCGTCAAGCCGTCAAAAGGATTCTCAAGTACTTACATGGAACTCAAGTATTTGGCATTTTTCTTCCTTCTTCCTCAACCGTTACTTTGAAAGCTTTTTCTGATGCTGATTTTGGAGGTTGTAGGATTGATAGGAAAAGTACTTCTGGTGCTTGTCATTTTCTTGGTAATTCACTTGTTGCCTGGTCCTCTAGAAAACAAAGTTCAGTTGCACAATCCACTGCCGAATCTAAATATGTAGCTGCTGCTAGTGCTTGCTCACAAATTCTTTGGATTGTTCAAACACTTAAGGACTATGGGGTTGATCTAGATAGTGTTCCACTGTTTTGTGATAACACTAGTGCCATTTGCATTGCTAAAACCCCGTGCAACATTCGAGAACTAAGCACATTGACATTAGGTATCACTTTCTCCATGATAATATCGAAAAAAGGAACATTGTGCTTCACCATGTAGATACCGAACAACAATTGGCTGGCATTTTTACAAAACCTTTGGATTTCACTCGTTTTTGTTACATTCGTAGTGAAATAGGGGTTATGCATCCTCATGGCTTAAATTGAGGGAGAATTTTGAAACTTGGGAAGTCTATGTGTGAATCTGAAACTAAAATAATATGAGCATAGTATTTCATGCATATATGACTTTGTGATTCCTTTTTCATGCTGAAAGTTCTTACTACATTACTCGTGTTATACATTTTGTAGTTTTTACCATGTCTAGTAATTGGAATAATTACTTACACTAAATCTGGTCATGGTCGTACTTTCTTGCTGTTTTGAACTTGTTGCATGCTCACAAGTGCTTTTAATTATAAAGAATTAATCAAGTAATCAACTCACATGTTGAGTTTTTATGTTCAAATAAAAAAATGAGAAAAGATCAAGAGAATATGCATGCATCGCACTTCTTCTTTTGAGATGGCTTATCATTGCACTTAGATATGAACTTGAAAGGAGTTGTGTATGACTAAAACCATGTCCTTAAGCTTCTGACTGTCAAATGACATAGGCTTGGCTTGGTTGGTTAGAATAAGGATGATGCTGCATATAATCTCTTGCAAATGTCATAAGATCAAAATTTGTGCTTTAAATGTTAAAATAAAATGCAGCAACAAGTGTCATGATTTCAGGTCTTGAAATAGTTAAGTTTGTGAGATCATGATTTGTTTAAATTGAAAATTACACTTGATCTCTAACATGGCTTACACTACTTTATGTATCTCATTGATGTGATAGTGTAAGTTACTTGATAGTATGATTTGGATGAGCTTTGTTTTATATGTATATGTTATAATGTGCTCATAACAAATTAAAATTTCTCTTTTGTACCTTGCTGAACACATTGTCAAAGAGGGAGAAATTGATCACACATTGCACACATTCACAAGTGTTTTGGCACGATTCTTCTCAGGGGGAGAATTTTTGGTATTTTTGTTTTTCTTCTCATTTTATTTCTGATTTATAAAGGGGGAGAAATTGTTTTCAAAACTTTTCATGTGAATAAGCCAATGTTCGGATTTTAAGAGGTGTTGCCAATGCATTCATCAAGGGGGAGATTGTGAGACCTATGTGTGCTGAATACATTGGCGTTGACGATAAAGTTTTGAATACTACCAAAACACCTTTTTAACAAGGTCTGACTCTAGATCCGAGCTCCTGCAAGGTCCGACGATAGGTCCGACTTGTTTTGGGTAGCTCCGGCAAGGTCCGACGTAAGGTCCGACTTGCTTTGTCTAGATCTGACTTATTTTGGCTAGGTCCGTCTTGTTTTTGCTAGCTCCGGTGCTAGATCTGACTAGTTTTGGTAAGTTCCGTGCTAGGTCCGACTAAGTTTTAGTAAGCTCTGGCGCTGGATCCGACTAGCTTTGGTAATCTCTGGTTCAAGGTCCGGTTAGCTTTGGTAAGGTTCGGAGCTTGATTGCAATGGTTCTGCTTTTAACTTACAATGTTTCGAACTTGCTTTACTCTTATGGAAAGTTTTCTTAGTATTATTTTACTAAATTTTTGGTGTGTTTTGGTGGTTATGGCTGATATCATTTTGCTATGGTTTACAACATGCTTATGTGAGGTGCTCACGTAAGATGTTGTAGTTTTGGAACTAACGAGAGTCAAGTCGAGGACTTGTGCTCGGAAGTATTGGTTGTTTATTCATGTGCAGGTGTTGCTTGAGTTCAAGACATGGCTGGTGACGGGATCCATTGAACTAGTCTTAGGGAGAAGATGAGGTTCAACAACCATGTTCGGGAGGAATTGTGGTTGAGTTGATCGGGAGGTTGCGCAGTATGTTTGAATACAGAACAATGCATATGAAGATATCTTGGACGTCGTTGGAAGATGTTTGCACGTGTGCAAGGAGTGCATGGGCATGGCTGCATGGTTCCAAGGCATGATGAAGAGATGTGGATGTAAAGAATTGGTCGGAAAGGTCCAACCGACTAGGTTATGGACTCAGGCTGCGGCTGAGTCGTGTTTGACTCAAATATGAAAGTTTTGAGTTGGTTATGATATGATTTCCTGTGGGTCACGAATTTGAGTTATTTTAGGATTGTGGGATACGTTCCTAAGGTGTTTGGAAGTCTTAAGATTGCTTCTATCTGCATATATAAGAGTCCTAAGCGGTATTGGAAAGTTACAGTTTGAATCCAAGTAGGAGTAGGAGTCCTAGTTTGAGTTGAGTTGGCCTTCGGGCTGGTTATATAAGCAAGGGAGGCCAGAGCTCGTGGGGCACGACTTTGGGGCTGTTCCTCTTGTGTCTTGATAAATAAAATTCGTATTCTAAAGGAACTTTTGTGCTTTGTTCGTCCGACTTGTTTCAGACAAGTTTTTCTCGTCGAGTTTCTGTTCAGCACTACCTTGCTTCGGTGGTTTTATCATAACTCGAGTTTTACAGATCCAGTTGATGTGATTCTTTTTGGGTTGTCTTCACAACTTGATTATCTATCATCTTTGAAAATTTCACGGTCATTGAATTTGTGGTTTCTGATATACATGAGTTTCTTTGCAGTATTCCAGAACTGTTTTTCTCACGTAGGACAGATTGACCTTTGTTCGATCTTTTGATCGTAACTTGAGTTTCTCTCAACGGATTTTCATGATTATTGTTGTGACGTCTTTGTGACTTGATTATATACAATCTATAATAGTTTTGTCACAGTTGAAAATGTTTAGATTAGTCGCACACATGGTTTCTTTAACAGATCGGTTTTCTGCTGAGGGGTGTTTTGTTGCTTCCACTGAAAACTTTTTTATCTACCAAGTGGGTCGGACCCTTCCCCGGACCCTGCGCAAGCGGGAGCTACATGCACCGGACTGCCCTTTTATTCACCCTCCCTCTGATAGCTTTACACGTGTACTTCTATCCTACACAACCATGCCAACGTGAAGATGTATCACGTACTGGTGGATGGCGGGGCCGGCCTCAACCTCATCAGCCGTGCAGCTTTCCAGAAGCTGCAGATTCCCATGGCCAAGCTCACCCCGTCGAGCCCGTTCTCAGGGGTAGGGCCAGGACAGGTCATACCGTATGGGAACATAAGTCTCCCGGTGACCTTCGGAGCTGCGGACAACTACCGAACAGAATACGTTCTGTTCGACGTTGCGGAGGTCGACCTCCCCTTCAACGCCATCATCGGCAGACCGGCCTTGTACAGGTTTATGGCGGTAGCCCACTATGGCTACCTGGTCCTGAAGATGCCTACACCCACCAGTATCCTCAGGATCCATGGAGACCGCCACCGCCACAGTGTCAGCCTTGGAGAAGCTCTAAGCACTTGCGGCGGCCTGAGCACCACCCCGTGGCGGTGCAGAACGGGGCCGGGTCCACCTAAGTGCACGCCATCGTGCCTCGACCTCTGCACCCCGAGTGCAGCCCTCCGACGAAGACGATGTCCCCCTGAAGGTCGTCCAAGTCGGCTCCGAGGCTGCCCAGACCACCCGCATAGCCGGGGGCCTGGACAACAAATAGGAATGCGCACTCATCACCTTCCTCCGGGACAACGTCGACGTGTTTGCATGGCAACCGTCACAGATGCCCGGGATCCCTAGGGAGGTGATTGAGCACCATCTGAAGATCTACCCCGACGCTCGGCCAATCCAGCAGAAGCCCCGGAAGCAGTCCATCAAGCGGCAGAACTTCATCCGTGAAGAGATAAAGAGGCTGCTCGATGTTGGCTTCATACAGGAGGTCCACCACCCCCGGTGGTTGGCAAATCCTGTTATCGTCCCGAAGGCCGGCGAGAAGCTCCGGATGTGCATCGACTACACCAGTCTCAATAAGGCATGCCCTAAGGATCCATTCCCTCTCCCTAGAATAGATCAAATTGTAGACTCTACATCAGGCTGTGATTTATTATGCTTCCTAGACGCCTACTCAGGCTTCCACCAAATACCAATGTCTAGAGAAGATGAGGAACACACTGCTTTCATAACAGTAGATGGCCTATATTGTTATGTCTCCATGCTTTATGGTTTGAAAAATGCTCTTCCTACCTTTGTACGTGCTATGCATAAAACATTTGGAGAGCTAATCCGAGACTTAATAGAGGTGTATGTTGATGACATTGTTGTCAAAGTCAGAGAGAGCACATCCTTGTTAGATAACCTAGCTCTAGTCTTTGACAAATTGCGCTCCACGCGCACCAAGCTAAACCCAGATAAATGTGTGTTCGGTGTCTCCTCTGGAAAGCTCCTTGGATTCCTGGTCTCACACCGAGGGATCGAGGCCAACCCAGAAAAAATCAAGGCCATCAAGCTGATGCGGCCCCCCGGCTCGCATCAAGGACGTCCAGAAGCTCACAGGATGTCTAGCTGCGCTCAGTCGGTTTATACCTAGGCTAGCTGAGTGAGCTCTTCTCTTCTTCAAGCTCCTGCGCAAAGCCGGTCCATTTGTTTGGACCGAAGAGGCAGAAGAAGCATTCCAGGGGTTGAAGCAGCACCTATCGACGCTGCCCATCATGGTTTCCCCTGAGCCCGGTGAGCATCTACTGCTCTACATCACGGCGATGACAGAAGTGGTGAACATGGTCCTAGTCGCAGAGCGGCCAGACCCCTCGCCACTACAACCTGCCCCTGCTGCAGAAGTCAAGCACCAAGGCTGTCCGGACCCCATGGAGGGCCCCGACAGCCTGGAGATCTCCGAGGCCCAGCACCCAGAGACCACAGTCGACCTCCCGGAAGTCCAAGACGGCCGAGAAGTCCCCGGGGCCCAGCCCCCGGAGGTTGCCCCGGACCTAGAGGACAAGAGGTCCTAGGGTCCGGTGCTAATGGAGGAAGACGTCCCGGATCCCCCAAGGAGGGTCCGGACTGTCCAAAGGCCCATCTACTACATCATTGAAGTTCTCCTTGATGCCAAGACCAGGTACCTCGAGATACATAAACTGTTGTATGCAGTGCTCGTGGCGTCCAGGAAGCTCTGGCACTACTTCCAAGCCCACAGGATCTCGGTGGTCACCTCCTATATGCTAAGGACCATCCTCCACAGCCCAAACACGACTGGCAATGTCGCCAAGTGGGCAGCGGAGCTGGCGGAGTTCGAGCTAGACTTCCTACCACGTCATGCAGTCAAGAACCATGTCCTGGCTGACTTCGTGGCCGAGTGGACGCCATCACCAAGCAACCCAGGGAGCCTCGAAGGTGGAGAACCGGAGCCCCGGGCACCGGTCTTCACCGAGCCTCACTGGACGCTCCACTTCGACGGCTCCTTGCGGAAGCAGGGGGCTGGAGCCGGCGTACTGCTCCTCATGCCAACGGGGGAGCAGTTCAAGTACATGGTGCACCTCAACTTCAAGGCAACCAACAACATGGCCGCGTATGAAGCTCTTATCTTCGGCCTAAAGACGGCGTTGTCGCTCGGCGTTCGCCAGTTGTTGGTCAATGGCGACTCCCAGCTAATCATCAAGCAAGTCAAGGGTGAATGCTCCTGCAACGACCCACAATTAGCTGCTATTTGCTCTACGCGCAGATGTTGGAGAAGGACTTTGAAGCCTTGCACCTGTTCCATGTACCACGCGCCGACAACACCGTCACTGACGACCTGTCAACGAAGGCCTCCACCGGAGCCCCGGTGCCCGAAGGAGCCTCCAAAAGGACGTTGCCGCGACCCACAGCCCGGCCTGCCGAACCGGGCAAAGGGGGCAAGACCAGCACCTCGAAACTGGCGGTCCCGGCAGCCCTGCAGCCATGGTGCCCGCCAAGGATCGTATGCGCCACTGGGGACTCCGTGCTACCAAGCGCCCAAGATCCAGAAGCTCAAGTAAGCCCCGATGCATGGATCACGGAGGTTCGGGACTACTTGAAAGACAACATTCTTCCTGATGAACATGCATCTGCTGAGCGGATTGTGCGGATGGCTAAGAGATACACGCTGGTAGAAGGGGATCTCTACCGGCGTGGCGCCAACGGTATCCTATTGCGGTGCATAACCCAAAAGGAAGGCTGCGACCTGCTCGCACAAATCCATGGAGGCGAGTGCGGGAACCACACATCTTCCCGCACGCTGGTTGGTAAAGCCTTCCGGCATGGCTTCTACTGGCCGACAACCCTCCTGGATGCCGTCAAGCTGGTTAAGAGATGCAAGGCATGCCAGTTCCATGCCAAGCAGATCCACACACCGGCGTAGACGCTGCAGATGATCCTACCTTCATGGTCGTTCGCGGTATGGGGGTTGGACATCCTGGGGCCCTTCCCCAGAGCCATCGGGGGATACCGGTTCCTCTACATCGCCATCGACAAGTTCACCATGTGGCCGGAAGCTGCACCAGTCATCACCATCAACAAGCAATCCGCAGTCAAGTTCATCAAGTTAATCGTCTGCAGGTTCGGGGTCCCGAACAGGATCATCACCGACAACGGGACCCAGTTCACCAGTGCAGTGTTCCAAGAGTACTGCAAAGACCTTGGCATGCAGGTGTGCTATGCATCCGTTGCTCATCCAAAGAGCAATGGACAAGTCGAGAGAGAGCCAACGCCGAGATCCTTCGGGGCCTCAAGACTCGCACCTATGCCAGCTTGGAGAAGCATGGTGCCAAGTGGGTGGACGAGCTTCCGTGCGCACTGTGGGCCAGCCGGACATCCCAGAGCCGGGCCACAGGGGAAACACCCTTCTTCATGGTATACGGGGCCGAAGCCGTGCTTCCCCTGGAGATCACCATGGGGTCCCCCTGTGTCCGAGCTTACGACGAAGCCACGCAGGACCTGCTCCGGCGTGAGGACATCGACCTCGTCAATGAGGCAAGATGGCAAGCAACGCTCTGAAACGCACGGTACCAACAGGTGCTCCGACGCTACCACCAGAGGTCCGTGCATGCTCGGGAGCTCAAGGAAGGCGACCTGGTGCTGCGGCGCATACTTTCTCGAGAAGGGGCCAACAAACTCTCCCCCAGATGGGAAGGTCCCTTCCGATTCTCGAAAGTTTGCCGCCCTAGGTGCGTGCGCCTTGCTACCGAGGACGGGGACCTGCTCCCCAACCCTTGGAACATAGAACACCTCCGTAAGTTCTACCCTTAGAGCAGTGGTAGGACAGGTTTTTTCTTTTTTCTGTAACAGATCCCATAGAGCCCAGGAGCAGAGCTCAGAGCTACTAAGCCCTAGGGGGTGATCCAGGACTATGTCCGGCTTAGCCTGGTCCTGTACCCTAAGCACATAGGCCCTGCCCCCCTTCACAATGGGGTGGGTCGTTGCCTCCATGTACAGCCTGTTTTCCTCCTATGGACTTATATGAATGAAAAGAACTCTGTCCTACCACGCCTACTTATGTGTTCATTTAAATTACGCATTAATTTTTATGATCACCTCCCCATGCTCAAGACAGTGTACGTTCATCCTATACTCGACTCTCCTTTCCCACTCTCATGCCTAGTCGGCATTTGCCATCCTTCCGAAGGCGGTTGTGCTTGAGGTACCTGCCAAAGGCCCGGGGGCCTCTCGGACCTCCCCCTGTTAGGGTACTGTGACGCTAGTTGGTCACCTCTAGGAAAAACCTACGCCAGAGTGGGAGGTCCAGGGTGTGCAGCTTGCTTTGCCTGGTCCTGCACCCAAAGCATGTGCACTTTGCCTCCTGAGCGCTATGGTCAAGTACTAGGGGCCGGACGGTTACACCCTAACCAAGGAGGGAGTCGGACCTCCGGTACCGAGTGCACTGAATTACCCAAGCCCCGTATATCGGCCCAGGACCGTAAGCCAAATAAGACTAAGAGGCAGGGAAGGGAGGACCTCCGAGCAGAATTACCGTTTCCCTACTCGTGTGCAGGACCTCCTGAGAGGCCTCCCGGACCTCCGGCGGTGGAGCTCCAACACCGGCGTGCTCCGGACGGTCAGGGGCCCTAGACTTGCCCCCCCCCCCCCCCCCCCGCAGGAATGTGGTAGGTGTGCCCAATGCATTGGCCACACCTACCAGGGGGCCACTACGGGGACTACACAAGGGAAGGTCGGAGCACCCGGTTCTATTGAAGTCCCAAGACTTCTCAAGACCAGAGCTCCAGACTCCAACTCAAGACCCCTTGGGTCCTTATGAGAACAAGGGCCCAAGGGAGGTGTCTGTGCTAAAAAAGCTTCGGGATCGGTGGAGAACTCCCAGGGTCCTTACGGAGCTAAGGACTTGGGCAGGGCAAGCCAAGAAAAGGAAGCAAAAAGCACAGGCACATAAAGCAACAAGCTTATCCGTTGAAGAGCTCCATGAGTTGGTCTACAGACAGAAGACAAAAGGAAAGATACAAAAGACCTCCAGCTACAAGGGCAAGCGTCTAGGAGTCCCCGGCCTCCTGCTGGAACCCATACGCGATGAGGGTGGCAACGTCTCCGACTCCGGCCCTGGCGATCTCCTCCCTCTCAGCGACGGGGCCCTGCACCACCGGCTCCAGAGAGATGGAGGAGTCCCAGCTCCGGAAGCACGTAAGCACGTGCGCGGCGACCTCCTTCACCAAGCCCCTCGCCTCGACCTCGAGCTCCTCGGCGATCACAGCTTCCAGCCTCTCCAGCTTGGCGCCGATGGACTCGAGTGCCGTGAGCGCCTAGGCCACCTCTTGCGCCAGTGCCCCTGTCCTCACGGGGCTGAAGACGAGAGGCACTAGAGCAGACTCTGTCTGACTAACGAAGTCCTAGACTCCCTAGGCCTCGACGGTCCACGAAGCCCGGAGCTGCTCCACCTCCTGACGAGCCACCAGCAGGGCGCCAAGTCCTTCCTCGGCGAACCTCCTCTCCTTGGCCGCCAGGTTATTCTCCCGGAGCTAGAGGTCTAGGGTAAGACGCTCCAATTCTGACACCCGGAAGTCGGCAGCAAGGTCCTGGTTCAGCAGCGTCTGGCGGTCCTTGGCGACCTGCTCCTCCCTTCCGGCCAAGGCTGCCTCCCGGAGTTCCAGCTCCCCGGCCCTGGCCTTCAGGTCGCCTTCTCCCGCCTGCAGCTGCTCGTCGACCTCCTTCTCCTTGTCCGCCACGGTGCGCTCCCGCTCCGCGACGGCACACTCGCGCCGCGCCAGCTGCAAACGGATCTCCTCATTGGCGGCGATGCGGGCCCGAACACCGTCATAGGCCTCGCGGGCCTTCTGCATGATCATCCGGGTCTTGGTGTCCAGGCGGTCGACGACGCTCTTCTATGCAATGAGAAGTTCCTCCGCAGCATTGATCCTCATCCTCTTGGCGTCAAGCTCCTCCTCGACCTCCCTGGTCCGCAGCTTCAAGAGCCACTCCCAGCTGCAGAGGCGGTCCCTCTCGTCCGCCAAGTCCTCCCGCTCGCGTTCGAGCGCAGCCTGAACCTGCCGGACACTAGACTTGGCAAGTTCCATGGCGTCCGACAGGGACAGTGGAGCAGCGGAGGCTGGAGCTGCGCCGCGAACCTCCTCTATGGTGTCATGATCCGACGGAGGAGATGTCGGTGCCACAAAACCCGGGGGAGCCACGACGATGCACCGATCAGGAGAGGACGGCGCTGAGGCAGGGCTAGTCCCGATGCGTTCCTACTCACCGCCCACCTGGGGACCTGCGTTAGCTCCTCCTGCATCAGCACCCAAAGGCTGGTCGCTGCCAGCCTACTCTGTCAACTCTTCACCAGCAGCCAGCTCCCGAGCTAGCGAAGGAGGAGGAACAGGCGCCGCTGTCGTCGCAGAGGCCGGTCCTACCAGGCCAGAAGGAGAAAAGGCCTGGACTTGCACGGGGGCCGGTGAAGCTGCCGTGGCGTCCGGACGCTGTGGCACTGGGATGCTACCAGTCAAAGTTGGCTGAGGGACAGGCATGTCACCGCCAGCCGACGAGATCCTACAAGCACAGGGAACACTCAAGACAAGAATAAAAGAAGAACTGGAGTACGCGAGTACTAAGACTCGGTAAGTACAACTTATAGAGAGGCACGGACATTCTAGCGGGCATGAAGCCCTGGCTTGCGAGGCGGAGCAAGGCCGCCAGAGCCGGCCGTCGCCGCCGGGGCCTGCGTCGAAGGCACCTGGACTGGTGGAACAGGGGGCGCACCCGAAGCCCCCCTGGGAGCTGGAGCAGTAGAGCTCCCTCCGGCAGCACCGCTGGCGCCGCTCACCGTGCTAGTACCTGGAGCATTCGAATGCCGGGGCGCCTGCGTCGCCGGCTGTGCCTCCGGCCGACTCCCACCAGTAACTCCGCCGGCACCGCTCGCCATGCCACCCGTCGGAGAGCTTGAAGGCCGGGGGGCCTGTACCCCCAGCTAGGTTCCCAAACGGTCACCGCCGACAGCTCCGCTGGCACCACTGGACGCGCCGGCTGACGGAACATTTGAAGGCTAGGGCTCCTGCGCCCCCGCTTGAATCCCGGTTGCGCTCCCTCCGGCATTGCTGCTAGCCGAGCCTGCAGCGGGGACACTCGACGACCGGGGCACCTGAGCCCCTGGATGAGCCCCAGACACCGCGACACCGGTGTCCCTCCTCGGAGCTCCACATGTGGAAGGAGTGTTGATCGCCTGGGGCTCCTCCGACCGCTGCTGACCGAGGGGAGTTTCATCGGCACAGAAGACCCGAGGTCTCTTTGGGTCGCTGCTTGATGGAGTCGCGCCTCCTGACAAAGGGTGCGAGGATACTCCGGTCCCCTGACTCAGCGCGAACGATGCCCTAGGCGGAGACCTGGAGCGCTTCCTCCTCGGTGGGCTGGAGGCCGGCACCTTGCCCTTCCCCTTATCAACAGTCGGCGCTCTGTCGCTCCTTGGCATGGGTTGGGCGTCGGGCGACGCCTCGCGCTGCGCTCTGGAGCTGTGAAGCTCAATGATCGATTTCACCGATCTGGCGCACGGCGACGCCGATATCGTCCAAGGTTGGCATCTCCCGGAGCAGCTTCGACCTCAGTGTTGGCTCCACGAAGAGGGGGAGGCAGGAAGCAGGAATTGATAGAGAGCGGTCGTCGAAGATGTCACTGCTTACCCTCATCACCATCTCCTTCAGCATCTTGACGGACGGGTCGGAGTCTATGCCCGTCTCCAGCCTGGTGCAGTCATGCACGCCGGTGTAGTGCCACACCGGGCGGCTGCGCTCTGCAGAGGCGCAAGGCGGCGCGGCAGGAAGTCTGCCAACACCATCAGTGTGACACCCTTATTTCTGGTTTCTGCATGTATTCATGTTTCATGAAGAGAAAACATCTTAAAAGAAGGAGGGGCAGAGAAAAATATCAAAAAGATGGCCAATAAGAGCCGAATCCAGTTCCCAGAGAGCGCCGAAGACAACTTCCGCGGCCCACTGGCCACGTGGCATGTTCGGAGCTCATCCCTGCAAAGTGGGGAGAGGTCCGCCACTAAACTGGCTACGTGGCAGGCTTGGGGCTCATCTCCGCTAATGGGGAGAGGTCCGACCCTATGGGACACGTGTTGTCCCCGGAGCTAGCCTCTGCGGAAGAAGCAAAGGCAGTTCCGCAAGACGCATGTCACCTTCGCATCTAGTCACCACGGAAATCAAAGGACCAGTTGCGCGGGATACGTGTCGATCTCGGAGCTCACCTCCGAGAGGTCCGGTTTTATTGGACACGTGTCACCACCGGAGCTTATCTCCAAGAGGTCCGTCACTGTTGGACACGTGTTAACCTCGGAGCTCGTCTCTGAAAAGAAAGGAAGTCTGGCGTTACTTGAGGCGTGGCATTCACGGAGCTCACCTCTGAAGAGAGGGAGGTCCGGAATGGATATGTGGCACACCCGGAGCTACCTCCGGAGAGAGGGAAGGTCCGGCACTGACACGTGGCATGCACGGAGCCACCTCCGAATAAAAAGGAGGTCCCCCGACCGCCAGGATGCGTGGCGTACGCGGAGCTCACCTCCGAATGAGAGGGAGGTCTCGCTCGCTTGACACGCGGCACAACCAGAGCTCGTCTCTGCGGAAAAGGGGAGACTAGGCCCCAGTGGACATGTGGAGCTTCCGGAGCTCATCACCGCGGAGGTAACGAGTTCTGGAACAGTTTTTGGATTCTGTACGCATAGAAATATCGGTACGGAGAAGAAACTGACCTGAATTCCACAATGTTACAGCACCAAATCAACTAAAGATAAGTTGTTAAGATTCAACGACGATCTGAATAGGTTATTCAGAATACAATCATATTAGGACTCTTCTTCGCCCGATTACAAATAGAACCCAGAACCTTTGGCCTAAACCACAAACTTATTTTCCAACTCCTGAGCCGACAACTTAGAGCCCTAGCCCCAACTCGCCGAGTAAGCCATCGCCGGAGTTCAGCAAGAAAGATCGCCGTAAGAGAGCCCCAACGATCTGTCTGATCAGAGAAGGACCCCGAGACCGAGAAGAACGTAAGGTAGGTCTCCAATACCACCTTACGACATCGTTGTGTTTTCTTTTCATCTGTTCTTCGATTTCTTTCGAACAGAAGCTTTCTCGTGGACAGATCACTCGTTGATCGGGTTGATCTAAAGACAATGTCATCGCCACGTCCACATTTGATCTGAACACCTCTGTTCATCATAAGACCATGCAAGAACACGTACAAACTGATCTAATAAAACTGATTATAGGATAGCATGCATATGCATCATTGCATCTAGTGAAAGTTTGTGCATGATATTTATTGTTATGAATCTTGTAAGTGCATACTCCTGTATAGAAAGACAAGCTCAGGGAGCTGTCTACGACGAGCTGCAACAACAAGGTTTCGAGATCCAAGAGCAACCGGAACCACAAGAACAAGGCAAGTGCTCCTTGACCATATTGATCCTATGTTTTGGGAAAAACTGTTTTGTATTGCGAAAAGGTGTGTGTGCTGAGTCAAACATGACGGGAAACCTTTTTATAGGAGTTTACTAGTTTTGGTTAAACCACCCTTGTCACCAGGGATGTTTATGAGTCGGGTATGTTTTTTTTGTTTTAAGCTTCGCTGAGTCCATGGTATTGGGAAGCGAGATAGATGTGTCTAGCTAACTGCACTCGTAATGATAATGAGAAACCGATGTTGTTATGAACATGGATCGGAGGGAGATCTAGGCAAGACTGGATTTGTGAATGAGATAGCATGAGATGGTGGTTTACTTGCCGTAGATCTAAGGACCGGTTCATGCGAGCACATGCCAGGATAACAGTGCCACCACAAGGCCAAGTATGGGTACGGCTTAGCTGAGTAATTAGGTAAGTTGCTAGATTGTTATGGACCATGGAAGGCGGGAGGAATGGGAGTCGAGTGAGGACTGCCCTGGGAACTGCATGGCACAAGAGGGGGCCTGTGGGTGGGAGAATTGGAGATTCTAGCCTGCCAATGAAACCTTAGTGAGTCCATACATCTAGTAGCCCCTCTGTAAAGGCTATTTTGTGATCTCTTGACCATACATCGACGGTTGTGTACTGGTATAATGGAGGTTCTGCAGTTGCCGACGGGTGACAAAATCACAAACTTGTGGGTAAAGAGTTGCAAACTCTGCAGAGTGTAAAACTATCATGATAGCCGAGCTTACGGTCACGAGCGCCTGGCCAACTTCCATGATTAGTTGGGATGGTTATTGGTTATGGTTTTGGATGGTTTGGTTTTCGGAAATGTTGAGTTCGGGTGATAAGATGGGTTGCATGACTGTTGAGTCATGGCAACAAGGTTAGTCTCGGTGGGAGACGAAGTTGTTTATGATGAAATGGTAACGAATACGAGATGGTATTCGTGAGATCGTATCGAATACGAGGAGGTATTCGTGAGCAAGATGAGTTGTTGTTTTATCATGGTTTGATAAATAACTTTGCTTTCTGCAATGAGCCTTTTTTATACCTACCTTGTTATGAGCAACATATCATATTTTCCCGCACTTGCTGAGTACATCATTGTACCCAAACTTGCATTAATATTTCATCATCAGCAACAGGAGAAGATTTCTATGAAGACCAAGTGGAGCATTAGGCGTGTGATCTGTTCTCAACCTTGCCTGTGGGGGATGGAGTAGAGATGGAGCCATTGCTGTCTAGAATTGCCTCCGCATTAGAATGAAGACTTCCGCTGCATAGAAATAAGACTTCCGCTGTGAGCATGAGTCCAAGACTCATGAGACATTGTAATAAACTCTGTTATTCGTGGTAATATATAATTTGAATTCAGTTTGTGGAACATATGTGTATGTGTGATGAACATCCTGGGCACACATATGCATCAGTTCTCAGTTCCGTGGTTTTCCACAGAATTGAGGGCGTCACAGATTGGTATCATAGCCACGGTTGACAGTGGGTTTCACGCCTAAATAGGAAACACAGATTGGTATCAGAATCACAGGTTGATGGTAGGTTACACACTTAGATAGATCACAGATTAGTATCCGACACAGATTGGTAGCTAAGCCATGCTAACCATAGGATGCAAGCCTAGGATGCATAGATTGGCCTTGAAACTACCTTGACATAGAAAATCAACCTTGAATAGGAGTTGTGTGAGCCTTGTGATGATTGTTTGTGATTGTGTGCTTAGTGTGAGTTGTGTGACGTCTCAAAGCGTTGTCCATATCCACACATAAGTAGAAAGAGGTGTGAGATGCCTCGACACTTGTTCACATCCTCATATGGGCTAATATATATAGTCCAATTCACCTCGATGCATATAGTTGAGGGAAGCTACCTAACTTTCTAACCTTCTATTCTATTTCGATCTCTCTCACAGATGGTGAGAGGAAACGCCGGCCAAAGGAACATCCGTGACAACCAAGAGGATGGCCATGATGAAGTTCCTGTTAACCCCGGAGCTGGTCAGAACAACCTGGAACGGTTGATGGCCATGCAAAACCAACTTACGCAAACCATGATCCGAACTTTGGGTCAGTTGCAGGCCAACAACAATAACCCCGTTCCGGCACCACCGCCACCACCACCGCCGGCTCATAACAGACTGAGTGAGTTCATGAGGACTCGACCACCCACCTTCGCTCAAGCTAACGACCCCATGGAGGCTGACGACTGGTTGAAATCCATGGAGAAGAAGCTTGCCATAGTACAGTGCAATGACCGAGAGAAGGTTCTCTTTGCGTCGCACCAACTTATGGGAGATGCCGCTGACTGGTGGGATGCCCTAAGCAACGCTCATTCGACCCGGAGGCGATCACTTGGACTGAGTTGAAGGAGAGTTTCCGCTCTCATTACATCCCTGCTGGTGTAATGATGCTCAAGAGGCAGGAGTTCAAAGGTCTCCGCCAAGGACAGAGAAGTGTGAATGAGTATCTCAACAAGTTCACACAACTATCCCGGTATGCCCCCGAAGATGTCAACTCAGACCAGAGGAAGCAATATCTGTTCATGAGAGGGTTGAACAATGACATACAGGTTCAGCTCCTCAACAATGACTACGCAAGCTTTCAGAAGCTGGTTGACAAGGCTATAGTAGTCGAAAGCAAGATCCGAGAGATCGAGCGAGAGTGCAAGAGGAAGATGCCATACTAGCCCCAAGGGAGCAACGTACGACCTCGGTACATGCCCCCCCCCCCGCACCGCAGTATGGATCGACCGCTCCTGCATACCGCCCTAGTCAGCCACCATAGCAATGACCCGTTGCACCAGCACCTCGTGTGCCCATGCCTCCTGTGCCCCGACCTAACATGGGCGCTCCTGTTCAAAACCCCCGCCCCAACGTACCTGCTGCCATAGGCAACAGGGCATGCTTTGCATGTGGGGAAACAGGACACTTCGCGAACCAGTGCACGAGGAGAGGCCCTGGACAGCAAGGCAACGTGCCCAAACAGAACCCGCTACTGAACGGAGGAGACAATCAAGGAAACCGGGGACAGCAGAACTATGCTCGTGGCAACGTGAACCATGTCTCTGCTGAGGAAGCACAATAGGATGAGGACGTCGTAATTGGTATGTTCCTTGCCAACTCCAACCCAGCCACCATCTTATTTGATTCTGGAGCATCGCATTCCTTCATATCATCCAAATATGTTGCCAAACATCATCTACCTGTATCCCACTTAGAATGTGCTATGTTAGTTAATTCTCCCGGAGGAGAAATGAGGACTAATATAGTATGTCCGAAAGTAAGCCTTAAAATAAGGGGGTAGACTTCCTTGCCAACCTCATTGTCTTGGACTCCCAAGGGATTGACATAATACTCGGGATGGATTGGTTAAGCAAGCACAATGGGGTAATCCAATGTGCTGAAAGAAGCGTGCAGTTGACAAATGAGCACGGTATTCGTGTCGAGTTTGAGTCAGCCCAACAAACAACAGAAAAGGCAATCTTGAACCACGTTGAAGGAACAACATTGGACAGCATTCCAGTGGTTCAGGAATTCTCGGACGTGTTTCCAGAGGAGCTTCCAGGTATGCCACCTGATCGGGACATTGAGTTTGCTATTGATTTGGTACCCGGAACTGCACCCATAGCAAAGAGACCCTATAGGATGCCCGTTAATGAACTAGTAGAACTCAAGAAGCAAATTCAAGAGCAGTTGGAGAAGGATTTTTATACGTCCAAGCTCGTCACCATGGGGAGCTCATGTGCTCTTCGTGGACAAGAAGGATGGGACCCAAAGGATGTGCGTGGACTATAGGTCTCTCAACGAGGTGACAATCAAGAACAAATACCCTCTATCCCGTATAGAGGACCTATTTGACCAATGAAAGGAGCCCGAGTGTTCTCCAAGATTGATCTTCGGTCGGGATATTTCCAGCTGAAGATTAAGCCCTCCGATATACCCAAGACTGCCTTTCGAACACGGTATGGTTCGTATGAATATACCGTCATGTCTTTTGGGTTAACAAATGCACCCGCATACTTCATGTACCTTATGAACAAGGTCTTCATGGAGTACTTGGATAAGTTCATCGTGGTTTTCATCGACGACATTATGGTGTATTCAAAAAGTGAGGAGGAGCATGAAGAACATTTGAAATTGACCTTGCAGAAAATGTGTGAGCATCAACTATATGCCAAGCATAACAAGTATCAATTTTGGCTAAAGTAAATATCGTTCCTACGCCACATTATCTCCGAAGAAGGGGTTCTGAAGTGGGACCAACCGCAAAACGTGAGGGATATTCGGAGTTTTCTTGGGATGGCTGGATACTACCGACGTTTCATTAAGGACTTCTCTAAGATAGCAAAGCCTATGACGGAGTTGCTAACGAAAGGAAAAGCCTTTCGATGGACACCAGCATGCCAAGAAAGTTTTGAGGAACTCAAGAAAAGGCTAACCACAGCGCCGGTTTTGGTATTGCCAGACGTAAGCAAGAGCTTTGACGTATATTGTGACGCATCCAGACAGGGGCTCGGATGTGTGCTAATGCAAGAAGGACAAGTGGTAGCCTATGCCTCACGACAATTAATGAAGCACAAGCTTAATTATCCTACACATGACTTGGAGCTAGCAGCAGTAGTGCATGCATTGAAGATTTGGAGACATTATATCCTTGGTCATTGATGTGAAATCTATATGGATCATAAAAGCCTCAAGTACATATTTACACAAACAGACTTGAATTTGAGGCAACGTTGATGGTTGGAACTCATCAAGGATTACGATGTTGGAATCAACTACCACCCTGGGAAGGCCAATGTAGTAGCTGATGCATTGAGTCGGAAGGGATATAGCCGAATACGTTGCCCTATGCGACATATGCCAATGGGTGAAGGCCGAACATCAAAGACCCGCTGGATTGTTGCAACCCTTGAAGGTACCCGAGTGGAAGTGGGAGGACATCAGTATGGATTTCATCATCGGATTGCCACGTACTCAGTCGGGTTACGACTCCATCTGGGTTATCGTGGAACGATTGACGAAAACAGCCCATTTTCTCCCTATAAGGGCCAAGTACAACGTTGCACAATTACCCGAGTTGTACATGGAGCAGATCGTGTGCCGACATGGAGTCCCGAGGAGGATAGTCTCAGATCGAGGTTCTCAGTTTACCTCTAGATTCTGGAGGAAGCTGCAGAAAGCTATGGGTACACGACTGGATTTTAGCTCTGCCTATCACCCACAAACCGATGGGCAAACCAAAAGGACAAACTAAATTTTAGAGGACATGTTGAGAGCTTGCGCCTTGAAACGTGGGCGTAGTTGGGATAAGAGTTTACCGTACGCCGAATTCTCCTATAACAACAGCTATCAAGCTAGCTTGAAGATGTCCCCTTTCGAAGCATTGTATAGTAGGCGGTGTAGAACGCCCCTATTCTGGAACGAGACCGGAGATAACCAGGTGTTTGGACCCGAAGTGCTACAAGAAGCTGAAAAGCAAGTCCAAACGATACGGGAGAACTTAAAGGCTGCTCAGTCACGACAGAAAGGCTATGCGGACAATAGGCGAAGGAAGTTGACCTTCGAAGTAGGAGACTTCGTATACCTTAAGGTATCGCCTATCTGTGACCAACGACGTTTCAATGTCAAAAGCAAGCTAGCACCTCGCTACATCGGATCATTTAAGATTTTGGACAAGCGAGGAGAAGTAGCCTATCAACTAGAGCTCCCAACATATCTCTCCGATGTACATGACGCATTTCATGTATCCCAGCTCAAGAAGTGCTTGAGAGTACCGGAGGAGCGAGTACCAATGGAAGAGCTTGAACTTCAAGAGGACCTGACTTATACGGAGCACCCTGTCCGAGTTTTGGACGTAAAGGAAAGGGTCACCAGGAACTAAGTGATCCGATGGTGTAAGGTACAATGGAGCCATCAGACTGAAGCTGAAGCTACATGGGAGCGTGAAGAAGATATCAAGGCAGAATTTCCCCACCTATTCTCTACTAACGAATCTCGAGGGCGAGATTCAATTTAAGGAGGGTAGATTTGTAACACCCTTATTTCTGGTTTCTGCATGTATTCATGTTTCATGAAGAGAAAACATCTAAAAAGAAGGAGGGACAGAGAAAAATATCCAAAAGATGGCCAATAAGAGCCGAATCTAGTTCCCAGAGAGCGCCGAAGACAACTTCCGCGGCCCGCTGGCCAAGTGGCGTGTTCGGAGCTCATCCCTGCGAAGTGGGGAGAGGTCCGCCACTAAACTGGCTACGTGGCAGGCTCGGGGCTCATCTCTGCTAAGGGGGAGAGATATGACCCTGTGGGACACATGTTGCCCCCGGAGCTAGCCTCTACGGAAGAAGCAAAGGCAGTTCCGCAAGACGCATGTCACCTTCGGAGCTAGTCACCGCGGAAATCAGAGGACGAGTCGCGCGGGATACATGTCGATCTCGGAGCTCACCTCCGAGAGGTCCAGTTCTATTGGACACGTTTCGCCACCGGAGCTTATCTCCGGGAGGTCCGTCACTGTTGGACACGTCTTAACCTCGGAGCTCATCTCTGAAAAGAAAGGAAGTCTGGCGTTACTTGACGTTGGCATTCACGGAGCTCACCTCCGAAGAGAGGGAGGTCCGAAATGGATGCGTGGCACACTCGGAGCTACCTCCGGAGAGAGGGAAGGTCCGGCACTGACACGTGGCGTGCGCGGAGCCACCTCCGAATAAAAAGGAGGTCCCCGACCGCCAGGATACGTGGCGTACGCGGAGCTCACCTCCGAAGGAGAGGGAGGTCTCGCTCGCTTGACACGCGGCACAACCAGAGCTCGTCTCTGCGGAAAAGGGGAGACAAGACCCCAGTGGACACGTGGAGCTTCCGGAGCTCATCACCGCGGAGGTAACGAGTTCTGGAAGGTTTTTGGATTCTGTACGCATAGAAATATCGGTACGGAGAAGAAACCGACCTGAATTCCACAATGTTACAGCACCAAATCAACTAAAGATAAGTTGTTAAGATTCAACGACGATCTGAATAGGACTCTTATTCGGAATACAATCAGATTAGGACTCTTCTTCTCCTGATTATAAATAGAACCCATAACCTTTGGCCGAAACCACGAACTTCTTTTCCAACTCCTGAGCCGACGACTTAGAGCCCTAGCCCCAACTCGCCGAGTAAGCCATCGCCGGAGTTCAGCAAGAAAGATCGCCGAAAGAGAGCCCCAACGATCTGTTTGATCAGAGAAGGACCCCGAGACCGAGAAGAACGTAAGGTAGGTCTCCAATACCACCTTACGACATCGTTGTGTTTTCTTTGCATCTGTTCTTCGATTCCTTTCGAACAGAAGCTTTCTCGTGGACAGATCACTCGTTGATCGGGTTGATCTAAAGACAAGGTCATCGCCACGTCCACATTTGATCCGAACACCTCTGTTCATCATAAGACCATGCAAGAACACGTACAAACCGATCTAATAAAACTGATTATAGGATAGCATGCATATGCATCATTGCATCTAGTTAAAGTTTGTGCATGATATTGATTGTTATGAATCTTGTATGTGCGTACTCCTGTATAGAAGGACAAGCTCAGGGAGTTGTCTACGACGAGCTGCAACAACAAGGTTTCGAGATCCAAGAGCAACCGGAACCGCAAGAACAAGGCAAGTGCTCCTTGACCATATTGATCCTATGTTTTGGGAAAAACTGTTTTGCTTTGTGAAAAGGTGTGTGTGCTCAGTCAAACATGACGGGAAACCTTTTTATAGGAGTTTACTAGTTTTGGTTAAAACACCCTTGTCGCCAGGGATGTTTATGAGTCGGGTATGGTTTTTTTTTGTTTTAAGCTTCGCTGTGTCCATGGGATTGGGAAGCAAGATAGATGTGTCTAGATAACTGCACTCGTAATGATAATGAGAAACCGATGTTGTTATGAACATGGATCGGAGGAAGATCTAGGCAAGATTGGGTTTGTGAATGAGGTAGCATGAGATGGAGGTTTACTTGCCATAGATCTAAGGACCGGTTCATGCAAGCACATGCCAGGATAACAGTGCCACCACAAGGCCAAGTATGGGTGCGGCTTAGCTGAGTAATTAGGTAAGTTGCTAGATTGTTATGGACCGTGGAAGGCGCGGGGAATGGGGGTCGAGTGAGGACTGCCCTGGAACTGCATGGCACAAGAGGGGGCCCGTGGGTGGGAGAATTGGAGATTCTAGCCTGCCGGTGAAACCTTAGTGAGTCCATACATCTAGTAGCCCCTTTGTAAAAGCTATTTTGTGATATCTTGGTCATACACCGATGGTTGTGTACTGGTATAATGGAGGTTCTGCAGTCGCCGATGGGTGACGAAATCACAAACTTGTGGGTAAAGAGGTGCAAACTCTGCAGAGTCTAAAACTATCATGATAGCCGAGCTTACGGTCACGAGCGCCTGGCCAACTTCCATGATTAGTTGGGATGGTTATTGGTTGTGGTTTTGGATGGATTGGTTTTCGGAAATGTTGAGTTCGGGTGATAAGATGGGTTGCATGACTGTTGAGTCATGGCAACAAGGTTAGTCTCGGTGGGAGACGAAGTTGTTTATGATGACATGGTAACGAATACGAGATGGTATTCGTGAGATGGTAGCAAATACGAGGAGGTATTTGTGAGCAAGAATGAGGATGATTGATGACGGGTTGTGACATGGAAGGTAACGAACATAATGGAGGTATGATGGGTATTTTAATACATGTTGGGATTACATTCACTTAAAGATGAGATGTTGTTTTATCATGGTTTGATAAATAACTTTGCTTTCTGCAATGAGCCATTTTATACCTACCTTGTTATGAGCAACATATCATATTTTCCCGCACTTGTTGAGTACATCATTGTACTCAAACTTGCATTAATATTTCATCATCAGCAACAGGAGAAGATTCTATGAAGACCAAGTGGAGCATTAGGCGTGTGATCTGTTCTCAACCTTGCGTGTGGGGGATGGAGTGGAGATGGAGCCATTGCTGTCTGGAATTGCCTCCGCCTTACTTATATTGCTTCCGCATTAGAATGAAGACTTCCGCTGCATAGAAATAAGACTTCCGCTGTGAGCATGAGTCCAAGACTCATGAGACATTGTAATAAACTCCGTTATTCGTGGTAATATATAATTTGAATTCAGTTTGTGGAACATATGTGTATGTGTGATGAACATCCTAGGCACACATATGCATCAGTTCTCAGTTCCGTGATTTTCCACAGAATTGAGGGCGTCACAGATTGGTATCAGAGCCACGGTTGACAGTGGGTTACACGCCTAAATAGGAAACACAGATTGGTATCAGAATCACAGGTTGATGGTAGGTTACACACTTAGATAGATCACAGATTAGTATCCGACACAGATTGGTAGCTAAGCCACGCTGACCATAGGATGCAAGCCTAGGATGCATAGATTGGCCTTGAAACTACCTTGACATAGAAAACCAACCTTGAATAGGAGTTGTGTGAGCCCTTATGATGATTGTTTGTGATTGTGTGCTTAGTGTGAGTTGTGGGACGTCTCAAAGCGTTGTCCATATCCACACATAAGTAGAAAGAGGTGTGAGATGCCTCGGCACTTGTTCACATCCTCATATGGGGTAATATATATAGTCCAATTCACCTCGATGCATATAGTTGAGGGAATCTACCTAACTTTCTAACCTTCTATTCTATTTCGATCTCTCTCACAGATGGTGAGAGGAAACGCCGGCCGAAGGAACATCCGTGACAACCAAAAGGATGGCCACGATGAAGTTCCTGTTAACCCCGGAGCTGGTGAGAACAACCTGGAACGGTTGATGGCCATGCAAAACCAACTTATGCAAACCATGATCCAAACTTTTGGTCAGTTACAGGCCAACAACAACAACCCCGTTCCGGCACCACCGCCACCACCACCACCGGCTCATAACAGACTGAGTGAGTTCATGAGGACTCGACCACCACCTTCGCTCAAGCTAACGACCCCCATGGAGGCCGACGACTGGTTGAAATTCATGGAGAAGAAGCTTGCCATAGTACAGTGCAATGACCGAGAGAAGGTTCTCTTTGTGTCGCACCAACTTATGGGAGTTGCCGCTGACTGGTGGGATGCCCTAAGCAACGCTCATGTCGACCTGGAGGCGATCACATGGACTGAGTTCAAGGACAGTTTCCGCTCATTACATCCCTGCTGGTGTAATGATGCTCAAGAGGCAGGAGTTCGAAGGTCTCCGCCAAGGACAGAGAAGTGTGAATGAGTATCTCAACAAGTTCACATAACTGTCCCGGTATTGCCCCCGAAGATGTCAACTCAGACCAGAGGAAGCAATATCTGTTCATGAGAGGGTTGAACAATGACGCCTCGCATGCGCCGCTCGGACCCGGAGGCAATTCGAAACGCCTCACATGCGCCGCTCGGGGCGGACGCCCCAGGTCCAAGCCCTAGCGACAATGACAAGAGGGCCCAAGCCATCCTGCCGAAGCAGTGGACCAAGAGGTCAGTCCCAAAAGCGAACAACCCGGAGGTTCCTCACAAGGTGCTTCGATGTGCAGTAGTGGCAGCGTTGGGAACCGTGGCGGTTAAAGCAACTTTCAAGCAGGGGTCACGTCCCCAAGACCCTCCTCCCAGAATTAAACGTGTGGCCACGCGCCAGGGGGGTGATGTGGACCCACGCGGTTGGGTCATGCTGCTCTTGCAACGGTCCAAAGGAGTTTCCAAGAAAGTGTGCGGGGTAGAAAAGGTGAAGGCCCCCCTGGGATTGTTATCTCCCCTGAGGTGTGCCCGGGGGCCACTGTCGGTACCCTCAATACTGGGTACCCCCGCGCACAGGAGAAAACCGCCTAAGGACCTCGCCCCCTCCGTAGGGGTGAGCTCCGAAGGTGCCACGTGTCCAGCGGGGCCGGGCCTCCCTCTCCTCAGAGGCGAGCCCCGGGCCCGCCATGTGGCCAGCAGCGCCGGACCTTGCTCCCTCCGCAGGGGTGAGCTCCGAAGGCGCCACGTGTCCAGCGGGACCGGGCCTCCCTATCCTCAGAGGCGAGCCCCGGGCCTGCCATGTGGCCAGAACAGTCGGACCTCGCCCCCTCCGCAGGGGTGAGCTCCGAAGGTGCCATGTGTCCAGCAAGGCCGAGTCTCCCCTCTCCTCAGAGGCGAGCACCGGAACTGCCACGTGGCCAGCAGAGCTGGACCTCGCTCCCTCCATAGGGGTGAGCTCCGAAGGCGCCACGTGTCCAGTAGGGTCGAGCCTCCCCTCTCCTCAGAGGCGAGCCCTGGGCCTACCACGTGGCCAGTAGTGCTAGACCTCGCCCCCTCCGCAGGGGTGAGCTTCAAAGGCGCCATGTGTCCAGCAGGGCCGGGCCTCCCCTCTCCTCAGAGGCGAGCCCCGGGCCTGCCACATGGCCAGTAGAACCAGACCTCGCCCCCTCCGCAGGGTTGAGCTCCGAAGGCGCCATGTGTCCAGCAGGGCCGAGCCTCCGCTCTCCTTAGAGGCGAGCCACGGGCCTGCCACGTGGCCAACAGTGCCGGACCTCGCCCCCTCCATAGGGGTGAGCTCCGAAGGCACCACGAGCCGTGCTGCCCACCCCGGCTCGGTAGGCAGCAGGAGTAAATGCACGCCATGCCTTGTCCGATCAAGACATTCAAGACCCTCGCTTTCCCAAGGCACGGAGGCGCGGCGCACGCCCCTGTCAGGTGGCACAGTGACCGGTCACGTCACAGTTAAGGCAAGCACGCCGTGTCAGAAGCTGTTGACCAATAGACGCGGCGAGAAGACATTCCCTGACGTCCCTGCCATCATCAACCACTACGCCTAGCTTGCGGCATAGGCAGGACGGCAGGACGACGACTAAAAAGCCGTTGCCAGAGACAACTACCAGCATTCACTGCAAGATATGGTAGATTGCAGGAAATCTCCCCGGGACCAGGCCCCGGGGCCCACCTTGTAAGCCGCCTGAGCCTTGAAGTATAAAAGACTTGGGTTGGCAACTTTGCAAGGGGTTTGGCGGTTGGCTCCCTCTAGCGCCTAGAGGCAACTCAGCTCATCCAGATCACCAAGCTTAGAACTCCGGTTCTAAGCTCCGAGCAACACAGCTCCCGTGGACGTAGGGTATTACGCTCCGGTGGCCTGAACCACGTAAAAATCATTGTGTCAATCCTCTCACAACCAACGCAATCTTCCGAGAGAACTAGCCCCTCCCAAAAAGAACCTCCGCGGGGTGCTCCTGAAGCAGGCCCGAGGGAATCGTCGATGGCACACTTCGATAAACTTCATGTGTGTGGAAGCAGTCTGTCGAAGACTAGGGTCAGGTTGTTGAGCCGAGATGCTCGCGTCTTAACCTTAACTACGATGTCATTGACATAAACCTTGACCAGGTCCCGAATGAGGTTCTCGAACGTCTTGTGCATCGCGCGCACAAAAGTGGGAAGCACATTTTTAAGACCATAAGGCATGGACACATAGCAGTATAGATCATCTACTGCAATGAACGCAGTGTGCTTTTCATCTTCCCTAGACATTGGTATTTGGTGGAAACTTGAATATGCGTCTAGGAAACACAGTAGATCATAGCCAGACGTAGAGTCGACTATTTGGTCTATATGGGGGAGAGGAAACGGGTCCTATGGACATGCCTTATTGAGGGTGGTGTAGTCGATGCACATACGTAGCTTCCCGCCAGCCTTCGGGGTGACAATAGGGTTGGCCAGCCATCGTGGATGGTGGACCTCTCGGATGAAACCGGCATTGAGCAGCTTCTTGATTTCTTCACGAATGAAGTCCTGCCGCTCGATGGATTGCTTTTGAGGCTTCTGTTGGACCGGCCTGTCATTGGGGTGGATCTTCAGTTGATGCTCAATCACCTCCCTGGGGATCCCGGGCATTTCCGACGGTTGCCAGGAAAACACGTCGACAATTGCTCGGAGGAAGGTGACGAGCGCATCTTCCTATTTGCCTCCCAGGCCCTCAACAATCCGAGTGGTCTGGGTGACATCAGGACCGACTTGGACGACCTTGACCGGTACGTCTTCACCGTCCGAGGGCTGCAAATGGGGTGCAGATGTCATCCCTCGCTGACGCGTGGTTGGAGGCAGCTGGCTAGCTTCAGCGTGATCGGAGGTGGCCTCCTGTGCTGCCGCCAGCGCTTGGAGCTTTTCCAACGCTGAGACAGCTGCGGTGCGGTCATCGCGGATCTTAAGGATGCCACTCGGGGTTGGCATCTTTAAGACCAAATAGCCGTAGTGGGCTACTGTCATGAATCGGTACGGAGCTAGTCTGCCGATTATAGCATTGAAGGGGAGGCTGACCTCCGCAACATCGAAGACGACGCTCTCCGTTTGGTCCCAAATGTCACTGGGAGGGAGATACTACCGCACCGGAAGACGGGATCCCAACCTACCCTAGAGAATGGTCTCAAGGGGGCAAGCTGGGACATAGGGATCTGCAGCTTCTTGAAAGCTGCAAGACTGATGATGCTGATGGCCGCCCCGCCATCGATCAACATGTGGTAGAGCTTCACGTTGGAGATGGTTGGGGCGACCAGAGAGGCAGCTGCCCGGCGCCTGCCATGTTCTTGGAGCAGTCGGAGGCGTCGAAGCTGATCGACATCTCCATCCATTTGCGATGTAGCGCCGGCCTTGGGACTGGGGCGGCCGCTGCCACTGCTCGACGGAGGTTCTTGACAGCTCACCTGGACGAGACATCGGAAGAACCCTCGTACATCACACAGAGTGTGCCGACCACTGGGTCGGACCCGCCTGCTCTGGAGCGGAGGGTAGTCTCGTCATCTCCTACCTAGAGATGACGGCGCGTTGGGCGAGAAAGCTCGCCATGGGAGGTGATGTTCACCATGGTCATGAGGAGAGAGCGTAAAGCCCCCCTACCCGGCGCGCCAAATGTTGGAGTGTGAGCTGCGACACTCCTCCCGGCCTGCTCAGAAGCAGCCCACGAGGTTCTTTTTTCTCCGGAGGGGGCTTGGCACCCTTTGCGACCTAGGCTCGAGGGGGTGGATGAACACAAGCATTTACGTGGTTCGGGCCACCGAAGCGTAATACCCTACGTCCATGGGTGTGTTTGTTCTATTGCTTGAGAGCGAGCGCTTGTGCGTTGTGAGACCTTGAGTGTGGGGAGTCGGAACCCTTTGCACGGTGGTCACCTCGATCCTTTTATAGTTCAAAGCGGAGGTGGTTACAATGTGGCTTTGGGCCCGACAGGTGGCCCCAAAGCTTTGAGTATCCTATACACGATCTAGGGCTTCCTCCTCTGAGTAGAGTCGTCGGTGGGGGAGTTAAGTCCCCCTGTCCGACGCGCTGAGCGTCCCTGACCGTGTGTCTGGTGATAATGAAGACACCATCTTGTCCCCGCATCTCCTCGCCCTGCTTGGGCAACTGCGTGCCGTTGGGCGGCACTATTCTGCTGTCATGCCTCTTCGTCCTGTATTGTCACCGTCATGGCGAACGGGCAAGAGACCGAGGTGTGTGTCGTGCGCCATGCTTCTGGAGAAGGCGCGAGCCTTGAATGCGAAGCCTGACAGCGCTCTTCCTTCTTGACTTTTTGGACCCACGACCCACAACGGATCGTGGAGTACATGGTGGCTCTAGAGCCCTTATCGACGGGCTTGGTGTCTGGGGACACATGGCGGCTCCGGACCTTACCTCGGTAGGGAGGCCCAGACCGGAATCCGGGGCACGTGGTAGCACTGGAGCTGTCCTTGGCGGGGAGGCGGCTCGGAGCCAGGGGACACGTGTCCGCTCCGGACCCCTCCTTAGTGGGGGGCTTAGGTCGGAGCTCGGGACACATGTCAGCACCGGAGTTATCCTCAGCGGGGAGGCGGCTCGGAGTCAGGGGACATGTGTCAGCTCCAGACCTCTCCTTAGGCCTCGTTTGGAAAGCGGTGGATCGACGTGGATCCAGCCCCATTCCACGCCACGTGTGGATCCTTAAACACTTGTGGATCAAATTACACTCGCGGGTAAAAAGTGCATTTGGCTCAACCGTGGATTAGCTCGGTACACCTCCGATCCACGCCGATCGACGAGGAAATCCAACAACTCCACCACAGGCCGGGATCGTTTTCTTTGCTCTCGCTCTTCTCCACAAGACACGACGACGCACTCCACCGGAAACAGCGACGACGACTCACTGCCCTTCGCTGGATGGAGGCAGCGGCGCACTCATACAAGTGTGACCCTTCCTCCCCTCTCCCTCTTCCCCCTAATCCTCTCGCTTCCACTTCCTCCTAGAGATTTGAATGTTAATTCCTTTTTTATGTGCTAGATCCATGGTGAAAGACCTTCACAACCGAGTTCAAAGGTTCTCAAACCCATGATCTACCTATTCACCAGCATCATCAACTGGAAATATTGTCATCACCCTCCCCTCCAGGTGCCGCCCCTATTTCTTGTTCTTATTCCGTCATATCCATGGTCTGCGTGGTCTCTAGTGCTCATTTCTTGAAGGGTATAAGCAAAGAGCAACTTTTAGAGGCCGCACGTCAAGTAAAACCGTGATTAGCAGGTGGCAATTTGAAGACTCTTCATTTGATTGCCTACACTTTGCACTTGTCCAGGAATTGAATTTTGATTTGGTTATGGGAACTCACAGTATAAATGTGGCAGGCTTGAGTATGTCTTTTCTGGTTTTGGTATCTCAGATGGCTCAGTTTTTTCTGTGAAATTCTGAGATACCAGTGACACTATTAAAACAGAGACCAGGCTTGAGCGGTGTACTCTGAAGTCTGAATATGGTAGTACTAGTTGACAAAGAAAATGCTCTGAAATCAATTTTTTTTTAATTTTGCTAGAATCATCCTTCTCCACATCTCTCTGATTCATTGTCATGCACTCATGATTGGATCATAGTTAGCACAAATGCAAGAACACAGGTAGACTTTCAGTTACTGTTTAAGTCCGTAGGAAAAATAACACTGAAGCACTTTCAATTATTATTTAAGGACATGGGCAAAATAATATCGGAACACTCTATTATTGTTTGGAACACTTACATTTATTGTTTGGAAGCACTTTTACACTTTCAGTTATTGTTCTAGGATATGGGAAAATGATGTTATCTTCTACTAAGTGCATGGGCAATATTTATGGAATGGATAAAAATGCCTAGTTTTTCTCTTTTTTATCTATGAAATTTGAACCATGGCAAGCTTCTAAATTGGTCTTTTTGTCCTACTTTTGTGCAGAATTTCTTACTTGAAGCAAGGTGTTCAATATATCAAGGTCGTCAACGGTTCAGGAATCAGGTATTCTTCTGCTCTTAGTTGGCAGAACACACTTGCTGTTGGCAGCTGGATTAAATTTGACATGACCATATCTCCTTCTTCACCACATATAATTAGCTTGATATACTGAAATTTTATCAAATACCTAAGCAAAGCTACAACTACTTATAGACATTTTCTAGTTTGATAAAGAATTTATTAATGTACTGTCCATGCTGTTAGATGTAGTAATCCTATGCATATAGTATTAGCAAGGCTCAATAATTAATTAATTGATATCCCATGTTACTTCATTTCTGATCTATCATTCATACTGGTATATGAATTTTAGTGTTCATACTGATTAATCATTCAGACTTAGGCAGTGGTAGAACTTGGGTTTAAACCACCTTTTTATTTAGTGAAGTGGTATAATCCTGCTTGAATAGAAGTAGCAGACCAAGCATGCATGGGTTTGTTCTGCAAATTTTATATGCACTGCAACTATATTTTGATGAAGAGAATGCAACCAGGCATGAGTGTTTGTACTCTTTTCATTGTCAGGCATTCAGTTACTTGTAGACTGTCGATGATACTTTAAATTAACGACATTTATTTTATTTTCTCTGATTTCTTTACTACTGTCTTTACTCTTTAGTAATATGTTTCTTTACCTCTATTTTTGCAGCATCGATTGAAGTGTGCAACAGTTTGAGTTTGTGTGTAGCAGCAATGATTGTATGTCACTATTGCTTACTGCTTTGGACATAAGAATAATGCAAGGGCAAGACCATTGCAATAAAAAGTGGACTATACAATTAATACAAATCATTATTATGTTGCTAATAGTTCCATCCATAGGCTGAAATTTTCCAACTGATTCATCACTTTAATGTTTGTTTCATTCTCTTGAATTTTTAAATAGTTTTAGCAATGACTGTGAAGGTGACTTTGTATTAGTTAGTTGTATTTTCATAAATTCTACTGTGAAACCGTCTGCAACAGTTACCTTTTCGTCTAGCCACTCAATCCACGCGGATACATATATTACCCAAATATGTCTGATCCTGTATTAGGAATCGCACGTGTATTAGGTGTGCGTGGAGAATCCACCCAATCCTCTAGTGGATGATGCCACACGGCTATCTGCTCCCAGACGTGCCAAACGAGGCCTTAGCGGGGAGGCTTAAGTCGGAGCTCGGGACACGTGTCAGCCCCGGTGCTGTCCTCTTCAGGAAGGTGACTCGGAGCCGGACACGTGGCAGCCCCGGACCTGTCCTCAGCGGGGAGACTCAGACCGGGGCCCGTGACACGTGCCAGCCCCGGAGCTCGAGCGAACGTGTGTAACACCCTAGTTTAAATTGAGATTTAAAAGAGAAAATTCATCCAAAATTTAAAAATTTCAAACACTTGATGGGCTGCAAACCCATCTCTTTTTCCTCCTGGGCCGAGGCTGCAGCCCACCACAGCCCAACCGGCTCCCCACCCTCTCCTCTCTCTCTGCTAGTGGGGCCCGCCTGTCAGATCCCTCTCTTTCCTTTCCCCTTCCTCCCCTGATCCCCTTTCCCCGATCTCCCTCAAACGGATGAGCGGAATCAAATCCGGAGAAACTGAAAACGGCCGAATTGATTCGGGAATTAAGTGATCGGCAACAACTCCCACGAGCTGCTCCCTTTTATATGTGCGCCTCACACTTCTAGGGTCGCCCCCTTCGGCAAAAACTCACTGCCGCCGCCATCTTTTTGGTGAGCCGCCATTGCCGTCAATTAGGGCCCAATTCACCGCCGTTTTGCGTGCTCACGTGTTCACACGATCGCAGGGATGCCGGTGCTCCTCCTTCCCCTGTCCCGAGTCACCCCGACGCTCCAAACCCTAGCCTCGGCAACCCCCGGTGAGTTCCTCCACTTTTCCTTCGCGTTCCGATGATTTGGGTGCCCAATTCCCCGAATTGACGGCTCCATCGGCTTTGCCGTATCTCAGAACACGTCGACGACGTGAAGAACGCGAGGGAATCACCGCCGACGCTATTGCCGACGAAGAACCGAGAGTCCCAGCTGCTCTCCTCCGTCACGAGACCAGTTGTGCCGCCTCCGAGCCTCCAAAACCACCCTAGGTGAGCTCATCGTGTCCCCCTCCTTCATTTTTGGCAGCTAGCTTAGAGTTTCGGGCACGGGAATGTGAATCCGAGGGATCTCCGACGAGATCCGGCCGCGCGCATGGCGTGCTGCCGCGCGCCGAGTCACCGGCGGCCGGTTGAGGGAGGGAAACGTGTCCCCGCCGTTGGATCTCGGATGAACGATTAGGATTAGAAGAGGGCGTACCCCTTCGATTATTTAAATCGGAACCGTAGGCTAAAAATCCAACCGCCCCGGTTAGGCCACGTGTACCCTTTTGTTATTTTAAATCTTGACCCGCCGATTTCAATCCAACGGCTCTAGTTTAAACCCGGTTTTCCCGCTGGCAGTTTTATGCTCGGCCCCCTGGAAGTTTCGGTGAGCAGCAAAGGGGCCCCTGATACTTGTAAAAACATCCCCAGCTCTCTGAAAATTGGATATTTCACTGTAAATTGAGTTAAAAGTCCTTGGACAGTTCTGTTTTTGCACAAGACACCCCCATAGACACTGATTTTTGCAGAGACACCCCTGGAATAGCCAAAAATGATGTTTAGGCCCCTGTAATTAGCTGGTTTAGCAGATTGACGCCTGTAATTAGCTGATTTAGCAGTTTAGTCCCTGCAGAAGCTAGAATTTTGTAGAAAACCCCTATATAGTGCTAATTTCACCCAATTGGTCCCACCCCATGATTATTTTTGCAACTAGGACCCTACAGTACTCTGTTTTGCAGTTTTTACACTTAATATATACTGGATAATTACCAAAATGCCCTCTAGGGTAACTATTTTGTAGACTTACCCCTGTAAGTTAATTTTATTAGGTTCTAGCCTCTGTCTTATGCTGAAAATAAGCAGAAACACCCTTGACCATGCTAGTAATTATCTCGAACCCCCTTAAAGTGGCTAAAATTATTTATTAACCTTTGCATCATGCAATTTTCACTAAATTGACCTTCACAACATGCTGATTTTACACCTAGGCCCATAGTAATCGTTCATGTTATATAAAATAACTTGCTAAATGTTTATATTAACTTTTATGGTTGATTTTAACATACAAAGGTATTATTAACAAAATAAAGGCTTAGTTTTAGGAGTAATGCTTATGTATTTATCTGGATTGAACACTTTAATACATTGTCTTACTTGTTTCTTATTAATTGGCTATGTGTATGAATTGGGTAGAGCCAGTCCCAGAGCAGGCCTTTAATTTGCAAGATCAAGACTTTAACATCGAAGAGCAACAACTACTTTTCGGGGACGAGTGTCCTTGACCACATTGTTCCTGTTCTAGGCATTTAGTTAGAATTTGCATGCATGTCTTAATATGAATTCCTATGATAGGGTGTTTACTAGAAAATCTCCACATTATTCTTTGTAGCCTAGAAAAGGGATTTGGTTAGGATTTACTTTATGTCATTTACTCATTTCTTAGCCCTGCTTAGATAAATGGGATGGGGAAAACTTTACATTAATGTTATTATCATCATCTTTGAAGTATTGTGTGGTGCTATGTATGGTATATACATGGTCAGTAGTGATAGGAGTCTAGCAGGCTAGTTGGTATACGGTTGGTGCGTACGCACAAGACTCAGGTTGGAGGTTAGTGCCTGTGTAGATTCTAAGGACCGGTTCATGATATCCTGTGATCTAGCTATATCGTGCCACCACAAGACCGGTTTGGAACGGTTTGGCCAATTAAGTTGACTTCTACCTTATCTTGTGTACACTATTGAGATGTTTGTGTGGCGCAAGAGGGGGCTTCTGCAGTGGAGGTAAAATAGACTTCAAGTATGTTGTTAGCGGCGAAACTTTAGCGGGTGTATAGGGATTTGGTAGTGCAATGTAAAGGCCTCATAGTGATCCCCTGGCCACACACCAAAGGAAGTGTGAGATGTGATTCACAATCACGGGCAATCAGGGAGACTTTAGTCCACTTGGTGACAAGGGACGAAATCACGACTTGTGGATAAAGGGCACAAACTCTGCAGAGTCAAAACTGTCTAGACAGTCGTGCTCACGGTCAAGAGCGGGCTAGTAACTACTTCATGATTAGTTGGTTATGGGGAGGTTGGTTGTACTTGGTTGGCAGTGGGAATGGATTTTTGGGTGACACCTAGCAAGAGAATCACTTAATAAATAGGGTGCTATTACAACTTAGGAATAGGATGCTGCGTAGTGCTTTAGCTGAATTGGCCTCCCTTAAATTTGCCTACATGTCATATCATTTCCTCACTCGCTGAGTACTCTAAGTACTCATGTGTCTTTGTTGCTTCTCTTTGTAAATAATTGTTGCTCTGTCTATGGAGAAGGAGTGGAGTACGATGAAGACGATAGCTTCAACCCCGATGCGCAGTACTAGGTGGGCGTGCCCCCAGACAACGCCTGTGATAGAGCTTTACGCTTAGATTATCCGCTTCTATGTATCTTTTCTTTTTAGACTATGAGTTTATTATAAAATTGTAATAATCTTGGTTTTTATATATATACATGATACATCATTTCTGTTAACATATGTATGTATAACTGATTCTGGCATACATGTGTGGCATGTCTGGTTGTCACACAGGAACCAGGTGTGACAACGCGGTAGCTCTAGAGTTGTTGGGGCCCACCTCAGCAAGGAGGTAGGGCCCAATCTATCTTTTACCTACTACGCCGGGTACCCGGTTTGCAGAGTACCGACAAACCACGACACAGAAAAGTTGCAAGAGGGCTTTTAAACATATTATGATCATCATTTGACTACCTAATACTTTAATTTTAGGAGATGTTTAGATTCATCTTTTTCTAGATGTTCTTATATCTACAAAAGAGAAAAATTTAGAGAAAACTAAGATAATAGGGGAAGTTTTAGGTATGTTGGAGACAATTTTTATGATTAAATCTTAATAATATACTTTAAGGTATGTTTCATATTCTTGATATGCTCTAAGTTACTCCTCTCTTTGTCACAAAATATATTATAAAAGTATCTTTAGATAAATATATAAATACAAATCTCACTTTATTACGATCAATTAAATTTATAAAATTATAGATTAAAAAGTAAAATTAATTAATCTTAAAATTAGACTTATTTTGAAGCAAATTCTAGTTGTTAGTCAATTCGGTCTTCCTGCAACTAATCATGCATCTGGGTAGCAATATGTATTTTAAGGTAGAAATCGTCATTGGAAGGTTCCCAGGTGACTTGGCTCGTTTCTGGTCGCCGGTTTTCCTCTATACTCGCACATAGCCGCCGCCCGCCGCTTAGGAGCCGCGTCAAACCACGCCGGCCGCCCACCCGGTCCACGCTGTTAACCATCATTCTAGAAGTCTCGTCCCTACTTCCGCCCTGGCAGCCAGCATGTTCCCGATTCCTTCATTGATTACTCATCCAAGCGGAGGACCACAAGGAGGAAGAAGGCACATACAGAGAGAGAGAGATCTTCCAGCGCGGCGGCAGCTGGTCCTCTCTTCGTTCTCCCACCCCCTAACAATCCGCCGCCCCTCTCCGGCACTCGTTTTTTTGGTGGGTTCCCGCATCCGCCAGCCCCGCATTCCATTATCGATCCCCTTTCTCTCTTCCTCTCCCTTCCCTTCCTCTGCTGCCGGGGAAGGAGGAGGAGGAGAGCAAAGGGCGAACGGCGCTCCTGTAAGGAGGAGGAGGAACGTGAGCAGTCCTCTGATTGGCGGGTTCCCTCGTCCCCGATTCCGGGTGCGCCAAAACGAGCAGCGCCGCCGCCGCCGACCCAACGGCAGCCATGTCGCCCTTATACCTTGCTCGTGGTGCTTCCAAGGTGCGTGAGGTTAGCGCGGTGGATATCTTGTTTTCCGCCGTCCTTTCCGTTTTCCTATGTATTTGATTGAAGGGCTTGCGTTGGATTTGAGAATCTGTTGGGGCGTGCAGGTGGTAAGGAGGGTCACCTCGGAGACCTCAGTCGAGCTCAAGATCCTCTCCGAGAAATGGCGCCTTCTCCTCACTGGCCTCGTCTTCCAGGTACCGTCTAACGCGTCTGTTTTATGTTGCCTCTGGCTCTCAGCGATGCCAGGTTGCCTTATTTCGTAATTATGCATTCGACTCTCTAGGATACATCCATGTAGAAATTCATTGCGGTGGCTGCATTTCAGTAGAGGATTCAACTTTCCCCCTTTCCTTGTTTTCTTCATATGCAGATGAAACAATGAGAAACGGTAGAGGGGATTTTGTGATGACGATCTAGGAATTTGTTATTCGCAGCCTCTGGTGCTAATTTGCTTTCTTTTGTTTTTTGGTACATACAGTACATTCATGGTTTGGCCGCACGAGGGGTCCATTATTTGCACCGACCAGGACCCACACTTCAAGATCTTGGCTTCATGATTCTTCCAGTGTGTACCACGCATGCCAAATTTCAATGCTTATCTGTCTACAAATTGCTTTCTATCGAGTGGGTAGCTTTAAGTATCTGGTATTTGAAATGTTCTTATTCGCATGTTTTGTTCTTCTGAATTTCATGTAGGAGCTGGGAAAAGAAAGGGGTTACATCAGTGAGACATTGTTTACTGTCATCTTCCTCTCCTTTGTTTTGGTACATATCTTTGTTAAACTATCTTGTACAATTACCGTTTGCCGTTCAGCCTATCTCTAGTACCTCTTTCTTTTCAAGCTGAAAGTTAATTCTACAATGTAGACTATAGAGATGACAGTACAACAACAACAACAACAACAACAACCAAGCCTTTATCCCAAGCCTGTTGGGGTCGGCTAGACATGAAACCCAATATCAATGAAGTAAAAGAGAGGAAGAGTTATAAGAACAAGGAAAAAAGAAAAGAAAAAAGAAAAAAAAGGAAAAAAGAAAAAAAGAAAAAAAAGAAAAAAGAAAAAGAGAAAAGAAAAAGAGAAAAGAGAAAAGAAAAAAGAAAAAAGAAAAGAGAAAAGAGAAAAGAGAAAAGAAAAAAAAGAAAAAAGAAAAAAAGAAAAAAAAGACTACGATTCTGGCACATGGATTGCTACTTTCCATGCGGTCCTATCATGAGCTAAGTCTCTGGATACATTCCAATCTCTCAAATCTCGTTTTACCGTCTCCTCCCAGGTCAACCTTGGTCGTCCTCTACCCCTCCTAATACTTTCTCTACCTCTTAAAATCCCACTGTTAACCGGTGCTTCTGGAGGTCTCCGTTGGATATGTCCAAACCACCTAAGTCGATGTTGGACTAACTTCTCTTCAATCGGCGCCACCCCTACCTTATCTCGAATCACCTCATTCCTTATTCGGTCTCTTCTCGTGTGCCCGCACATCCACCGTAGCATGCGCATCTCTGCGACACTCATTTGTTGGACATGTTGCCGTTTAGTTGGCCAACATTCCGCCCCATAGAGCATCGCGGGTCTGACCACCGTCCTATAGAACTTCCCTTTTAGCTTTTGTGGGACTTTCCTATCACATAGGATTCCAGAGGCTTGTCGCCATTTCATCCACCTTACCTTGATCCTGTGGCAAACATCCTCATCAATATCGCCATTGCTTTGTAACATTGATCCTAAGTATCGGAAAGAGTCCCTTCTAGGTACTATTTGTCCTTGTAGACTAACATTTCCCTCTTCACGACCAACACCACTAAAGTCACACCTCATATACTCGGTTTTGGTCCTACTAAGTCTAAACCCCTTGGACTCTAAGGTTTGTCTCCATAACTCTAATTTCTTATCAACACCCTCTCTAGTTTCATCTACCAGCACTACATCATCAGCAAAGAGCATGCACCAAGGGATATCCCCTTGTATATCCTTCGACACCTCATCCATCACCAAGGAAAAGATGTATGGGCTCAAAGCTGATCCTTGATGTAGTCCTACCGTGATAGGAAATGCATCAGTCTCACTATCACTTACGCGCACACTTGTCCTAACATTATTGTACATATCCTTGATAAGGGTAATGTACTTTGTTGGCACTTTATTTTTCTCTAGTGCCCACCACATGACTGACCTTGGTATCTTGTCATACGCCTTCTCCAAGTCGATGAACACTATATGCAAGTCCTGCTTCTGCTCCCTATATCTCTCCATAAGCTGACGAAGTAAGAAAATCGCCTCCATTGTAGACCTCCCAGGCATAAAACCAAACTGGTTTTTAGTGACATTGGTCACTTTCCTCAGGCGTTGTTCAATCACTCTCTCCCAAAGCTTCATAGTATGACTCATAAGCTTAATGCCTCGATAATTAGTACAACTTTGAATATCTCCTTTATTTTTGAAGATAGGTACTAATATACTTTTCCTCCATTCTTCAGGCATCTTGTTTGACCGAAAAATATGGTTGAATAGCTTTGTGAGCCATACTATTGCCACGTCCCCAAGACATCTCCACACCTCAATAGGGACATCGTCGGGGCCGAGGGCCTTTCCTCCTTTCATCCTTTTTAAGGCCTCCTTAACCTCAAACTCTTGTATCCTCCGCACGAACCGCCTGTTGGAGTCATCAAAGGAGTCATCCAACTCAACCATAGTGCTCCCATTCCCATCATTGAATAGCCCATTAAAGTAATCACGCCATCTATTCTTAATCTCTTCATCCTTCACTAGAATGCGGTCAGTCTCATCTTTGATGCATTTAACTTGATTGAGATCCCTCATCTTTCTCTCGCGGATTTTTGCTACCTTGTATATGTCATTTTCACCTTCTTTTGTCTCTAGTCTCTCATATAACTTATCATAGGCCTGTCCTCTTGCCTTACTCACAGCCCGCTTTGCATTCTTCTTCGCCTCTTTGTACTTAAGCGTGTTGCTTGCGCTTCTATCATTATGCCAACTCTTGTAACACTCCTTCTTCTCCTTAATGGACTTTTGTACATCCTCATTCCACCACCAAGTGTCTTTACCTACAAGTTTCTTTCCCTTTGTCACACCGAACACCTCACTAGCTACCTTCCTAATGCAAGTTGTCATCTTCATCCACATACTATCTGCATCTCCATTTTCTGCCCAGGGTCCTTCTGTGATCACCCTATTTTTAAAGGATTCTTGTGATTCTCCCTTCAACTTCCACCACTTTGTTCTTGTGATTTTGACACCTTTGTCCCGCAAAGAGCATGTATGAAAGCGAAAGTCAGCTACCACAAGCTTATGTTGTGTCACAACACACTCCCCCGGGATCACCTTACAATCAAGACACTCCCGTCTATCCTTTCTCCTAGTAAGGACAAAGTCAATCTGGCTAGAGTGTTGGGCACTACTAAAGGTCACTAGGTGAGATTGCCTCTTTCTAAAGAGGGTGTTAGCTACCAACAGGTCATAGGCTACGGCAAAGTCTAGGATGTCCTTACCCTCTTGATTTCTATCGCCGCATCCAAAACCTCCATGTACTCCCTCAAATCCTAGATTAGTTGCACCCACATGACCATTGAGATCTCCCCCTATGAGGAGTTTCTCGGTTATCGGTACACTACTAACCATATCCTCCAAGTCCTCCCAAAATTGCCTCTTGGCACTCATGTTGAGCCCAACTTGTGGGGCATAAGCACTAATGACGTTCAAGACAATGTCCCCAATTACTATCTTGATTAAGATGATCCTATCCCCTCGTCTTCGAACATCCACTACTCCATCCTTAAGACTCTTATCTATTAGAACACCTACGCCATTCCTAGTCCCAGCCGAACCAGAATACCAAAGCTTGAAACCGGTATTATCAACTTCTCTCGCCTTTTGACCCGCCCATCTAGTCTCTTGTACACAAAGGATATTTACTCGTCTCCTAATGGCAACATCTACTAACTCACGTAGCTTCCCCGTCAAGGATCCTACATTCCAACTACCCACCCGAAATCTATGTTCCTCGGCTAGCTTCCTTACGCTTTGCACCCGTCGAGTAAGATGCAAAGACCCTTGCTCACTTATCACTACATCCGGGCGATGATGTAGCGCGCCACTAAGGTGGTGGCGATCTGGCCCTTGCTCATTTAACACCATATCCGGGTTCCGATATGGCGCGCCACTAAGGCGGTGGCGACCCGGCCCTTGCCCACTTAACACCATACCCGGGTTCCGATATGGCGCGTCGCTAAGAGGGTTACGCCCCAACGAATTTCTATTGGGTTTCATTTCCATGAGAATGGCTAAGTGTAAGTTGTTGGCTCGCCAAGCCTATCACAACCCCCTCCTCCTTTACCCGGGCTTGGGACCGGCTATGTCATTACAACTATAGAGATGACAGTGCCATGCTTTATACATAAAGTAGACCTTACGTTTCCAGTTCCTTGTTGACCTTATTGTGTTTCACTATTTATTTTCAGTTTGACCTTATTTGTCTTCTACTTGCTCACTTATAATTTTTCCTTGCAGTGGACATTCCATCCTTTCATCCTTCAAACCAAGCGCTTCTACACTGTTCTCATTTGGCGCAGGGTGCTTGCCTTCTTATGTGTGAGTTTTCCTTTGTGTATATGTTTTCTTTTATGCGATTTGCTGAAAGCTTTGCATGTACCCATAATGTATTGGTTATATGTTTCCTCAGGCTTCTCAATTTCTACGGATAATCACCTTCTATTCCACACAGCTTCCAGGACCTAACTATCATTGTCACGAGGTAAGTGAACCTGGTTCTTCTGATCTTCATTACTGTGTATTGTGTCATTCTAAACTTACTGACAACTTCCACTATTCCTCTAATATAGGGATCACCCCTGGCTAGATTACCACCACCGCAAAATGCAGCAGAGGTTCTTCTGATTAATTGTAAGTGGCGATTTCTAGATTCTACATGTATCGATCTGTCGCACTACCTTTTTTTTCATCTATCCAAACATCTTGACATTTTTTTTCTAACTATAGTCCCAAGTGGTGTGATTTATGGGTGTGGTGACTTGATATTTTCATCCCACATGATTTTCACTCTAGTCTTTGTCCTAACATATCAGAAGTATGGAAGCATAAGGTCAAGATTTTTTCTCCAGTTATTTAATCCTTATTTAGGTTCCAATTAGTTGATCTGTGGAGTATTTTGTTGCGTGATTTTTAATCCTATTTTTTTTTGCATCTCAGGTTTGTTAAGATTTTTGCATGGTGCACAGCTGTTTCTCAGAGTCTTCTTATAATAGCCTCTCGCAAGCATTACAGTGTTGATGTTATTGTTGCGTGGTGTGTATATATTTCATTGCCTTTGTTGATTTATTACGTTATCCTTTTTGGCTTTATTGATGTATCATTCTTACTCAGGTATACTGTGAATTTGGTCGTATTCTTTGTGGACAAGAAGCTTACTGGTAAGAAAGAATCACTGACTGGTACCGAGGTAACCATTTTCCTAGAGGTATCATTTATTAATAGTTCTTCAAATTCATTCTGCAGAACTACCTGATCGATCAGCAGGATCAACATCAATACTGCCGGTGAGTGTGAAGGATAAAGATAGCAGGTTGAAAGAAGAGAACACTAGACTGCTTAATAGTAATTCTGGTGATTCAGCTGACCGGGTATGAGACAAGTGTTTGTTTCATCAAGATGGCTGCTCTTTATCCTAATTTGTTTTAGTTACCCTGCAAATTCTTCGAATACTTAGTGGTGCCATTATGTTAACTCACAGAGAACAAGAACACAAATGAACGGGAAGCATACTGAGAATGGTAGCAAGGCCGAGAATGAATCTGGGAAGTCATGATTAATGCTGATGAACAATGTTCGTTGGAAAGCGTTGCAGGGGAGCCTAAGTAGGATATATGGGAAGACATGCGTGTACTCGCTTTAGTGACTAACAGATCGGCTTCAGTATAGCTACGAAATTAATAGTTTTGCCTCACGGTCTAAGTTGCAGATGTTCTATTTCTACTCTCATTATCCCCCTTCTTATTCCTTTCTTTCATTTTCTCGACTTAAAATTCAGATTGTTTGTACAAACTGTGTATATATGGCACATCACTGTTGATCCTTGGAAGTGTACCACTTTTTTCAAGGAAAGGCACCCATGCAACGCTTTTCATTCATATGCAAACCAGATTACAAAGTTTGACCCAGAAAGGTAACATACGGATTAAGTCGTTGATATGGTGGCTATTGCTATGTGAAGAATCATATTGGAATATTGTAACTCTTGGCTAGTCCTATTTACAGAGAAGACACTCTTTGTCAGAGCATACAAATAACAACAACGAAACCTTTTATTCTGGGCTAGAGATAAAACTTACAACAAAAAAGACAAGAAAATTGGTAATAATAAAGAAAATAGAAAAAGAGGGAAACAATGAGAAAGAAGAGAAAAAAAGCAAAGAATCATAGTAATATAAGGGGAAGTTAAAAATCAAAATTGTGACACATGGATTGTTAGTATTCACTCTCTTCTATTTATTATTAACACCTTAGCGTTATTTCAATCTCATATATCATCACTTCACGAACTCCTCTGTCAAGTTTGATTGTCCTTTGTTTCTCTTCATATTTACATAGCATCTTATTATCATGCTAAGCTCTAGTGCATATTAAAATCTTGGACATGTCCAAACCATCCCAAACGATTTTATAAAAGCTTTTATTCAATTAGTTCCACTCCTAACCCCACTCGTATGTTGTCATTTTGAACTCGATCTCTTCTTGTGTGATCATAAATTCATTGCAACATACGCATCTGCTATATTTAATTGTTAGCCATGTCATCTTTTAGTCCGTCAACATTCTGCTCCATACAATATAAGGTCAAATCTCTCTTATAAAATTTACCTTTTAGATTTTGTGACACTACTCTGAAGGGGGGCCTGGCGTAATGATACAGCTATTATCTTGTGACCATGATGTGAGAAACCGTCCAAGTTGAATCCATGATAGACGTATTAACTGCTGTCTATCAACGGCATGCTATAAATGTGACTAACGCAAAATCCAACTCCGGTAGTCCTTTGATATGCTCTTAATCATTCCAGTATCACAACATATCAGTTCACAACATTGCACACATCATAAACACACGAATAAACCACAAGTTCATAAATACTACAGGTTATAAAGCGCATACAAGTAGTGACAAGTTTCTGAAAAATTGTAAGTTCACTGAGCAATGTTACAGTTAGACTTCTAAGCTTCTAAGGATAATGTTGTCCATAAAGGGTTCAAGTTCAGATTTGACACAGCCAAATAACCAAGCCCTACACAGCGGAAGTCGCCATTTAATACAATAAAAATCCAACTGTGCCTGCCCACAACAACACCAGCAACGTCAAGTGAAAATCAGCATGTTACTCCTCCCCATCGCCGTACTCGGCAGGGAAGAAGTAACCAAAGACCGTAGAGGCCTCACGTGTAAAACTCCAACAAAACAAACATGAGTACGAAGGTACTCGCAAGACTTACTCATATGATATATAGCCCAACTCCAAGGAGTACGATTATGACAGTAGCAATAGAGTAATGCATAGTCAAAAACATAATTTGTAAAAGGAAGTGACGATTAATGTGATAAGCATATAAGCACAAAGTAAAAGATTCATGGACGACCCACATCTATATCCCAACATACTGCAGCAAGTAAAACCTTTAAAATCATGTGTAAAACAACACACATTTCTACTCAAAGTAAGCAGCCATACACTCTCATTTCCATTGACCATGAAGTTTCAATCACTACGGTGCAGCTTAATGAGCACTAAGCTTGATCATGAACGAGACCGCGGTGATTTGAACCGATTATACACCCTGCAGGGGAGTCCCAGTGTACCCACAAGACTTGAGAACCATACAACTCATGCGACCCGCTAAAGCCACATAAGAGGGTACTCATGTCAACCTTTCTAACACGCGTTCCTGTTAGTTTGGACAATCTTCACCACAAGGAGTACTATGGTCCTGCAGACCCTTAGTCACTCGTGCGTGTCAAACAAGTAATGAAGTCATGGCCCAAACACTAGTATGAAATGAGATAATCAGCTTACCATACCATTATTTCCGGCATGTGGTTAGAACGAAAGGTGCTTAGGAAAACGAGAACAAGACGTGGTCCTTAACTGATCAAGCAGGGCTACATCCTAGTCCCCTCTCAGTCCACAAGTTCATCTTTCAAGTTTTATCCCATATCCAAGTATTTAGTCCTAAACTCGCGAATGGTGGTGACCTTGTCACCAATTCGACTTCTACCGGTCTAAGCATGGCACTTCGCACATTAAAAACCAACCCACATCTGTCCCAACAGACTCAACAAGGAGTAGGTTTGATCAAGACTGACCACTAGTGCCCGATAATGCATAACAACAATACTGAACTTATTCACCGATTCTATTAAAATCATAGGGTCAAGATGCATAGATGCTTGCCTTAAAATAGTGGAACATCCTCTGCAGGATTAGTGTCCACAAAAGTGTTCTCCAAAGCTGCACCCTGTTCACTCTCCAATGGTTCGTTCTCTAAACAAAAGGAATATGCACCATATGAGAATGAGTGCCATGATGTGATGCTTAATGAGATTTATACGAAACCTTTCAGTATGAGAGTCCATCAAGTTATGAAACTAGTTCAACAAGAAGTATTGAATTTGGAGATTCCTAGCTTAGGTTATGCACAAAACATTGCCGATCTGCCTAGATTCGGCACAGTGGGTGTACTCGTACCATCACAAGGAAGTTGAAATCTTCTAAAGCTGTAGTGGACCACATATCATTTTTAGTTTATAATGATTGTTAAAATCTGATGTTTGGTTCTAGTCCCACCTTTGTTTGAGCTCTAATTATTTAATTATATTTTCTGCAAGTTTTATCAATATAACCAAGATAAATGTGAAAATAGTGTTGACGGGGTTCCCCACTCCGACCCTCCTGGGGGAGAAGCGGGAAGCCCCCCTCGATGGGCGACGAAGGAGCATGCCGGAGCCCGAGATCGGTAGAAGATGGAGCGGATAGGACAGAGAGCCTGGACCCAACCCCTGGGGCGAGCCAAGGGCCTCGCCCTCGGGGCGTAGACGAAGGGAAGACCCTGAAAGGAAGGCCCGAGCTCGACCTCGGGTAGGCAGGAAGCAGGTGGCCTCCAATACGGAGCAGGTTTCACCCAGGTCAAGTGGGAAGGCACTCGAGTTCCATCCTAGGCCACGGTATTGAATGCCCGCCACCTATGACGGAACCCAAGAGGAGTGGTACGCGGTGGCAGGCTACGGATACGGCGATGCCATCGAGTGCCCTGTCGAGCGTACGACGGGATAAGGCGTCCCTGTTCCCACGGCTTCCTCCCACTTGTAATATGAGAGAGGAGGAGAGCGAGTATAAAGAGAGGAACCTGCCGATCCCAATGTGACAGGCTCTCACACTTGTAAAAGAACCAGCCCATTCTTGAGAAAGAATAGCGAGACACCCCAGACTGAATGCAGGGCATCTTGCCTGAACCAGTATAAACCGTTTGTTTTGTTAGCTAGGCCAACTTGAGGAAGAACGCGTGGTACATTAGTTACTAGTCGGAAATCCGAACGCCGACAGTTGGCATGCCAGGTAGGGGGGCTGCCGTGCGTTCCATTCTTCATTGCCTTGATGGATTCACTCCGATCAACCTTCGCACCGACAAAAACATATCCTTCGGTGACTTCGACTTCATCGTCGGCAACGGCGGCCTTCAAGAGTACACTCCTACTCACCCTGGAGCCGTACTGCACGACTGGGAAGCCGGGTTCCATTAGCCCATGATGCGAGCATCCCTCGGGTCAACAATTGGGCGACGAGTCGCTTTGCCCCCGACAGGCGGGCTTACCCGTAGCTCCGAATAAATCACCACCGATAGGTGCCTGCCTTTCCATGTCAGGATGACCAAGCCTGCTCCATCACCTCCCCGCGATGCCAGGAAGGTCAACATCGCCATAGAGGCCGCCGCACCACCCCTTGTTGGTCTGGGGTGAGGATCACGTTCGACTAGGACGACCGCCCCGCCCATCTCCCGCAAGCTAGGCGCCTGCCATGGCACCAAGAGCGTGGTAATGATGGACGGTGCAAGTTGGAGGATAGGTTCGAAGGACTCGAGCTCTGCCACGTCCCAAGATGAGACAATAGCACGGCCAACGCATTGTCCAAACTCGCTTCCAGCCGCGAGGCCCCACCCTCAGTGTGTTCGTCATCAACCTCATCCAACCATCCATCCACATTGAAAAAACGCGACCGGTCGCCCGACCGAGCCCGGCCTCCAGGTGAACGTCGCCGAACCAGGAAGGCAGGCCCCATACGTCGAGTACCTATCTACCGAAAGACTCCCCACTGAGGAGGTCGAGGCTCGGCGAATCGCTCGCTGGGCCAAGATGTTTATCCTCATAGAGGTCAAGCACTTCTGACGAAGCGTCACCGGAATCCTGCAATGTTGCATTCTGAGCGAGCAAGGAAAAGAGCTACTACTCGACATCCACGAAGAGGTCTGCGGGTATCACGCGACCCTGAGGTCCCTAGTCGGGAAGGCGTACCACCAAGGGTTTTACTGCCCTACCGCCGTCTCTGACGCCGAGCGAATTGTGCGCACTTGCCAGGGCTGCCAGTATTTCCCCCGATAGATACATGCCCCGGCCAAGGACCTCCAAATCATCCCCCTCATGTGGCTTTTCACTGTGTGGGGGCTCAACCTCCTTGGTCATTTCAAGAAGGTGCCTGGGGGCTTCATCGTCCTCGTCGTCACAGTAGACAAGTTCACCAAGTGGATTGAACAAGACCGTTTGTCACGGCATCGTCAGAACAAGCGGCGAGCTTCATCCACGACATCGTCTACCGCTTCGGGTGCCGAACGCCATCATCATGACAACGGCACCCAGTTCACAGGGATAAAATTCCCCGAGTTCTGTGATAGCTTTCACATCCGGGTCGACTGGGCATCGGTATCCCACCCGCGAACCAATGGACAGGTCGAGCGGGCCAATGGCCTGATACTACAGGAGCTCAAGCCTCGCATCTTCGACCGCCTCAACAAATGTGCAGGGCGCTGGGCCACTGAGCTGCCATCCATACTATGGAGCTTGTGTACCACACCCAACCGCTCCACCGGTTTCACGCCTTTCTTTATGGCGTGCGGTGCGGAGGCCGTCCTACCGACCGAGCTCGAGTACGGCTCGCCTCGAGCCAAAGCATACGAAGAAGCGCGATCTGAGCAGGCAAGGCAGGACTCCGTCGACCAGCTCGACGAGACCCGCGACGTCGCACTCCTTCGATAGGCTAAATACCAACAAGCACTGCGACGCTACAATGAGCGGCGAGTCCACCCCCGAGCCCTCTAAGTAGGAGATCTGGTCCTCTGAAGGATTCAGACCAACAAGGACAAACACAAGCTGTCTTTCCCATGGTAAGGACCGTACGTCGTCTCTACTGTCCTCCGACCCAGCGCCTACCGCCTGGCTGACGTCAACGGCAATCCCCTCCCCAACATGGAACATTGAGCAACTAAGGCAATGCTACTCATAAGGACGCCACACCCCGCGCGTACGGCACATCATCAGCAACCAACCGGTCTCAAGAAGTGTCGTGTGGCAGAGAGAATCAATCTCCCGCCCCACGATGCTTGGAGGCTACATGGCCGCATGAAGCCTCGGAAGCTCACATCAAGAGAATCTGCTCTCCTCAAGTCGCGCCACCCACGGCTAAGGGACAACAAAAACCCTGAATGAAGCCAAGGTCCGAATGAGACAGGGACGACATTTACTCATACCACGCGAGACCAGAAGACTCGCACAAGGAAACCCGATCCTCCGGAGTCCTGAGCCGTGCGACCCGTGGCCAAGGGACAACGATAACCCAAAGTGAAGCCACAGATAAAAAGAGGCACGACAGACAAAGTGCCTGGGCCCCTTCTTCCCGAGCAGCGCCGCACAACCTATGGCCAAGGAACAACGAAAACCCTAGGTGAAGCCATGGTCCAAACGAGGCATGGCGAATAAAATACCTGAACCCCCAAAATCATGCAATCTACAGTAAAAAGGCAATGAAAGACCTAGAAGAAGCCACGGTTCAAGCAAGCAAACGAGATAAGTCAAAAGTCCGACCCTCTTTTCATTCCTTAAAAAACATTACTACAAAAAGGGAAAGAAGAGATACAAGACTACAGATGGATACCCAAGCATTTGCTTCTCCATCTCTTCCATATCCTGGATGCAGTTGTCAGGGACCATCTCCTACAGGGATCAGATCGCCGACTCAACCCGTCTAAGGAGCTCCCTCAGCTCCGCATCGGATGGACCATTGGCAAAGCCTTCTCTGACAGCCTCAAGATCGACCCTAGGGTAGTGCAACAACACCACGCCCAGGGCCATCCTGTAATAGCCCTAACTTTTGTAAAGTTCGATTTGAACTTATGAAACAAAATTAAGGCGAAGAAATACTATATTTGTGTCACATGAAATGAACACAAAAATGGACATGTGAGAGAGTTAAATTTTCTCTAGCTCATGCTCAACACATGTTAACCTAGGGGAAAGAATTTCACTCCCAAAAATCTAACTCATGTACGCCTCCTCTATGAGTAGAGTGGAGGGAAATTTAAACACAATTTGAATTCTTTTGAAAGGATTCATGTTCATATTGTATAAATGCATCCAAGTGAATTCAGCGATGCATTCCTCAGGTATTCAAGAGCTTATGTTTCAAATTTGGAGAAATTTAGGTTTCATATACTAATTATTCCGATGAATAAATGAGGGAGAGTTCAAATTCAAATTTGAACTTGAGAACTGAGCCAAACACGCTCAATTTGAAATTTGAGTTTAGATTCAAATTCCTCATATTTTGTTAGGGCTACCATTCAATTTTGGCGGAATTTAAACAAAGGCGTGCGGGAATTTTAAAGCACGGAGGATAAGAGAGAGTGAGGGACTATGGACCCACATGTCATACTCTGCGCAGTGAACCGACGTGCTCAGCTCCTCAGCGCGCGCCAGCTCCTGGCGATCCAGACCCCGGCGACTGATCGGCGCCACCTCTTTCTCTCGGCTGGTTTTGCTTTGCTCTTATCCCTCCCACACACACTGCACAAACGAACTTGTCTTCCCTACACCACTCGTGCTCCCTCGGTGGTCTGCTCCTGCGAAAAAACAGCCGCCCTCGCCGCTGCTCTGTTTCCGATCGCCAGCCACCAACCGAGCCTCGGTTGCTCGAGTTTACAACATGAAAAAGGAGCGCAACGGCATGCACAAGGTGTTCCCCATCTCACCTCGAAGCTCTGAGCTGCTGTTCGACTTGATTTGAAGATTGGCGCCAAGAACCGAGGTGCACACGGAGAACGCCATTTCGGTTCACCGTGGATTTTCTAGTAACTGGTACAGCGTAATCCCCCGCCAAGCACTTATCTGGATTTTCTAGCAAGACAACCACCGGTTTTCTTGGAAGCGAAAGAACCGTTAGAGTCGGCTCATTGGCTCCAATGTATTGAAGCCAAGTTTAATATGCTTGAGTGCAATGAGTATCAGAAGGTGTTATTTGCCGCTCAACAACTCTACGGAGCTGCTGGAGCTTGGTGGGCGGAGTACATCGCTACTCTTCCTGAAGGTCATCGTGTGACGTGCGATGAATTCCGGGATGTTTTCCGGGCACGTCACATTTGTTCGGGAATTCTTCGAACAAAGTATCAGGACTTTCTAGAATTAAAGCAAGGGGAAAGGAGTGCGTACGAGTACTTCAAAGAGTTTGAAGACTTGATGCAATATGGCACTCATATGATAGACTCGGAAGCGTTGAAGTGTGAGTATTTCTTCTGAGGATTGAATGTCAAACTTAAGGAACAAGTGACCTTGTTCAATAACGGTATTTACAATGAGTTGGTAAATGCCGCTATCATTAAAGAAGACATGCACCTCCGTTATGAAGCGGAGCTGAAGAGGAGTATACCGTCGGACAGCGATATCGAGGTTCCTACGAACTATCGAGTGTGGTATTACTCGCCAGTTAGGCAACAAATTCAGCCTGTGGTGCAACTCTCACAACCATGGCTGGAGTGGATCACTTATGAGCCTCCACCTCAACAGCAGCAATCAGAAGATGTTTATGCAACCCTACCACAACCAGCTATGCATGTATTATCTCCACCTCGTGTTAGGAGAAAGCTGAGAATTTCTGCAACACGAGACCGTCGTGGAGCTGAGCAGAGCCACACTCATGTGTCGTCTCATCAATGCTCAGATCAGCACCATAAACCTTCAAAGAATAATTTTTCAAAAGCTGGCAGGGTTAACTACACTGCTATTGAGGACATTGCAAAAGGCGAGCCATTTTTTGCGGGCATGTTCACTTTACATGAACAACCCACTTTCATTTTGTTTGATTCCGGAGCCACCCACAATTTTATTAGCAGAGACTATGTGCTGAAGAATCATCTTCCATTTAGCACGGTTAAACATCCGTTTCATATCAGCTCACCCGGAGGCAGGATATCAACTGATGAAATAGTCTCTCTGGCACCTTTATGTTTGGGTGAAAACATCTATCCTGTAAGCCTTATCATACTCAAAGGCCAAAGGATTGTTATTATCTTGGGGATGTCATGGTTGACACATTATGGAGCTATCTTTGACATCAGCTCTCGGACTGTCCAACTGAATTCCCCAATACACGGTTGCAACACATTGAATCTTGTGGATCCATCACAACGAGTTGCAGAAGTGCATCAGATTGAAGCTCCTAAGCTTGAGGATATTCCAGTGGTATGTGAATATCCAGATACATTTCCCGAAGATTTACCGGGCATGCCGCCCGAACGTGATGTAGAGTTCAAGATTGAACTAGCACAGGGAACAACACCTATTTCTCGGCGACCATATAAAATGGCACCGAAGGAGCTAGTAGAATTTAAGGAGCAGCTAAATGACCTCATGGACAAAGGTTTTATACGCCCAAGTTCATCACCTTGAGCCTGTTCCGCACTCTTCGTGAAGAAGAAGGATGAGACTTTGAGACTATCCGTAATTATCGTCCATTGAATGCTGTCACTATCAAGAATAAGTATCCACTACCGCGTATTGATATTTTGTTTGATCAACTGGTGGGTGCTAAGGTATTTTCTAAGATGAATCTTCGATCCGGGTATCACCAGATAAAAATCCGGGCAGAAGATGTACCTAAGACGGCATTCTCGACAAGATATGGTCTTTATGAATATCCTGTCATGTCCTTTGGGTTGACCAATGCTCCGGCTCATTTTATGTATCACATGAACTCTGTGTTCACGCCGGAGTTAGACAAGTTCGTCATGGTGTTCATCGATGACATCTTGGTCTATTTAAATTCAGAAGAAGAACACGGTGAACATTTGCGTATTATACTCCAACGCTTGAGAGATCACAAGCTATATGCAAAGTTCAGTAATGTGAGTTTTGGATCAGCAAAGTGCCGTTTCTTGGGCATATTATTTCAGCCGAAGGCATCGCTATGGACCCAAGTAAAATTGAGCAAGTGCTGAATTGGAAATCTCCAACATATGTTCATGAAGTGCGGAGTTTCCTAGGTTTAGCGGGTTATTCCCGGAGATTCATTCCAAACTTCTCCAAAGTCGCTAAACCAATGATGGAGCTGTTGAAGAAAAGCACCAAGTATGATTGGAGCAATTCATGTGAACAAGTTTTTCAAACTTTAGTGAAGCATCTCACCACAGCTCCAATTTTTGCCCAGCCAGACACAACAAAGCTATTTTATGTTTATTGTGATGCATCCGGCATTGCGTTGGGTTGTGTGTTGATGCAAGAAGGACGTGTGGGTGCGTATGGATCCCGACAACTCATGGGTTATGAGAAGAATTACCCGACGCACGACCTTGAACTAGCTGCAGTGGTCTTCGCATTGAAAATGTGGAGACATTATCTACTAGGCAATCTAGTACATCTCTACACTGACCACAAAAGGTTAAAGTACATCTTCACCCAGAAAGAATTGAAAATGAGGCAGCGAAGATGGCTCGAATTGATCAAGGATTATGAAGTTGAAATTTATTACCATCCGGGCAAAGCGAATGTGGTTGCCGACGCACTTAGTGGGAAAGCCCATGTTCACCATTTAGCCATGGCTGCAAAGGAAGGATAACCAATCCGAGATGAGATTGTAGAGGCTCAGAAGAGAGACAGGGGTATGTCTCATATCCGGAGGAGAGTGGACATAGGTGAGTTCAAGATGTTCCGCAAGGATGAATAGGGTACACTCTGTTTAACAACCGAATAGTTGTACCCTGGACTATGAAATTGCGGAGGAAGATATTGGATGAAGCGCATTTGTCCAAGTACTCCGTTCATCCTGGAAGCAATAAGATGTACCAGGACTTGAAATCTAAGTTCTGGTGGACACGGATGAAAAGAGAGATCGTGAAATACGTATCCGAGTGTGATACGTGTCGGCGGGTTAAAGCCGACCATATGAGGAAAGCCGGACCACTTCAACCGCTGAAGGTTCGAGCATGGAAGTGGGAAGACATAAGTATGGACTTTATCGTCAGATTACTCATGACCAGCAAGAAGCATGATTCTATTTGGGTAGTTGTCGATCGTTTGACCAAGACAACTCATTTCATTCTAGTCCATACGAAATATGTGGCAAAGAAGTATGCAGAGCTGTTCATCTCGAGAATCGTGTGTTTACACGGGGTTCCCTGCACCATTGTTTCTGACCGAGGTGCATTATTTCGTATCGAGATTTTGGGAGTAACTACATGCTTCCATAGGAACCAAGTTAATTCGGAGTTCAGTGTACCATCCACAAACTGATGGTCAAATGGTAAGGGCAAATCAGATTTTGGAGGATATGCTACGGGCATGTGTCATCAATCATGGAAAGAATTGGGATGACCATCTACCATTAGCAGAATTCTCATATAATAACGGTTATTAATCCAGCATCAAGATGGCCCCATATGAAGCTCTTTATGGCCGGAAGTGCCGCACACCACTGAATTGGTGTGAGTCCGGCGAGAGAGTGGTCTACGGGATTGATCTTGTGAATGAAGCCGAGGAACGAGTGTGAGTGATTCAAGCAAATTTAAAGGCTGCTCAATCTCGGCAGAAAAGCTATGCAGACAAAAGACGTCGACCTCTCCACTTCGACATTGGGGACCACGTTTATCTTCGTGTCTCTCCGATGAAAGGGATTCATCGTTTTGTAGTGAAGGGGAAACTCGCTCTGCGATTCATCGGGCCATTTGCCGTCATCGAGATATGCGGACCCATGGCCTATCGTCTGGAGCTACCGACGTCACTTTTGGGTATTCACAATGTTTTCCACGTCTCTCAACTGCGGAAATGTCTTAAGTACCCAACCGCAGTTCATATGGAGAACATTGAGGATCTTCAACCAGATCTCACTTATTCTGAGTATCCGATCCATATTATCGACGAGAAGACTCGCGCCACAAGAAATCGGACATTGCAATTTTACAAAGTCTTGTGGAGCAACCACATTGCTGATGAAGCCACGTGGGAAAGCAAGGATTTTCTCCGTTTAAATTTTCCCGACTTGTTTGTACCATATGTCCAGTAGTCATTCTCCCTTCTTCTTTCTTTTTGTAATCTCGGGACGAGATTCTTGTAAAGGGGGAGGAATGTAACAGCCCTAACTTTTGTAAACTTTAATTTCAACTTATGAAACAAAGTTAAGGCGAAGAAAGACTATATTTGTGTCACATGAAATGATAAACACAAAAATGGACATGTGAGGGAGTTAAAAATTTTCTCTAGCTCATGCTCAACACATGTTAACTTATGGGAAAGAATTTCACTCCCAAAAAACTAACTCATGTACACCTCCTCTATGAGTAGAGTGGAGGGAAATTTAAACATAATTTGAATTCTTTTGGAAGGATTCATGTTCAGATTGTATAAATGCATCCAAGTGAATTCACCGATGCATTCCTCAGGTATTCAAGAGCTTATGTTTCAAATTTGGAGAATTTTAGGTTTCATATACTATTTATTCCGATGAATAAATGAGGGAGAGTTCAAATTCAAATTTGAAAACTGAACCAAACATGCTCAATTTTGAAATCTGAGTTTATATTCAAATTCCTCATATTTTGTTTGGGCTACTATGCAATTTTGGCGGAATTTGGACAAAGGCGGTGCGGGAATTTTAAAGCACAGAGGATAAGAGAGAGTGAGGGACTGTGGACTCACATGTCATACTCTGTGCAGTGAACCGACGTGCTCAGCTCCTCAGCGCGTGCCAGCTCCCGGTGATCCAGCCCCCGACGACTGATCGGCTCCACCTCCTGCTCTTGGCCGGTTTTGCTTCACTCTTATCCCTCCCACACACACTGTACAAATGAACTTGTCTTCCCTACACCGCTCATGCTCCCTCGGTGGTCTGCACCCGCGAAAAAACAGCCTCCCTCGCCACTGCTCTATTCCTGATCGCCAGCCACCAACCGAGCCTCGGTTGCTCGAGTTTCCAACACGAAAAAGGAGCGCAAGGGCGTGCACAAGGTGTTCCCCATCTCACCTCGAAGCTATGAGCTGCTGTTCGACTTGATTTGAGGATTGGCGCCAAGAACCGAGGTGCACACGGCGGACGCCATTTCTGTTCACCGTGGACGGAGCACCGCGGCCACCCTCTCCTCCAACTTGCTGAACAAGAAAGGTGCGCTATCCTCCATAGATCATGTAGCCAAAATCCGTTCAGCAAATGATCCATCCTTTAGGGAGAATTTCCACAAAAACTGAACCTAGTTCATTCTCTTAGTCTCAGTTTTAACTCAAAAATCAATTCTCACGATCCACCAAAGCTCGAGTAAGCTTGCACATAGCTTCTACACTTCCTAGCGCCCCTCCTCGATGAAGAACCGAGCAAAAACATCAAGAAATGAGGAAGTTCTAGCCGTTTTCTTAGCCGCCGGTGCAAAAGTGCCTCGGGTCACCGTGGAGCCCTCGGTTGCCGGCCTTTTCATGGTGTGTGGAGTCCATTTTCAGCATCCTCGATCTTCCATGGTGCTCACTGAGTAATCCCCGACTGTTTTCGTGCAGTGTAGAGTGAGAACGACCTCGCCACAACCCTAACTCCCGCTGTTGCCGGTGCGCGCGTGTTTTCGGCGAGCTTCGGCCACCGGTGACCCCACCAACATGTTCAGCGGCATGGAAATGGGGGGGCGGCGATAATTGGCTCGGGAGGTGGCCGGAAAGTTGATTCCGGCGACCCTCGCCAGTGGTCGCCGCCGGGTGCTCTGTTTGGCGCGAGGTTGAAGAAAATGGCTGTCGAGTGGGACCCCTATCATTGTTTAAACATTTCCAGGATTTTCAGAGTTCCATTCAAATTCGAACAGCCATAACTTTGTGTAGGCATGTACAAAAAATTGCCAAATAAATTTTGTTGGATTCCTCTCAGAGAGTACTATCCCATTAATTCATTTAAGGAAAATCTTGTAGGAATTATTACAGGAGTTCTGTTTATTGGAAAATTCCCAAATTTGGTAAGGACCTTCTTCCAAAAATACTAGAACTCCAGTAAAAATTTCAGAGGCATTGGACTCAATTTGCTTGGCTAAATGTTATTTTAATCCCCTAGTCTCTGAAAAATAGGAAAATAAACAGAGCCCATTTTCAGACTTTTACCCAAACATGTAAATTTATAGCACCATGTAGGAAACTCCAAAAATGGTAAAACCAATTCCTATGGACTCAGGACATTTTGTACTTAACAAAAAGTCTACTTTGCAGCATAGGAAAGCTTAATATCTAGGGGGTAAAGGCAGATTAGTGAAAATCACATAAGGAATTATTGTGGTAACCTTGAGCCATTTCATGAGCCTACTTTTTGCACACTGCCCTAAATACCTTCCATAGAAGCTGTGGTTAAATTTTAAGCTTCACAGGACCTCTAGAACTTGAGCTACCATTATTTAGGTTTAAGTGTTCATATGAGGATGTAATCACATGGTGATTTATTTTCCTCCCTTTTGATCTAGCTTTCATCATCTCTAAGATTGTAGATCCAACAACATAAACCTTGCTGTTGTTTATCCCTCTTAAGTGTGAGTTAACTGGTACAACAGTTCTTAAAGCATTTTCTAAAGTTGCTTTTGAAACATATGTGCATTGCATTATTAGCTCACGTGACGTCGACGTTCGACGAGGACTCAACTCCGCAGCTAGGATCTCCATCTCGTGATGAGTTTGGCTGATTCTCCGGAGGAAGACTAACTCCTAGCTTCTAACAAAACTGTTGAGCAAGGCAAGCCCCGATTTGCATATCGTTACCATTTTAAATTTTGCTTTACTTCACTCATGTTTATTAGACTTGATATTGTGCATTATGTCTAGGATGTTTGAAACCCACTTGCATGGCTATTACATCCCTGAGTAGAAGGTTTAGTGTAGGTTTTGCCTCATCATAGATGCTAGGCTAATGTTGTAGCTAGCTCGGTAGAAGTCAAGTAGTAAAAAGCTACTCGCGAGAAAGATCGAGTAATGGAGGCTACTCGCGAGAGGTTGATGATAAGAGCACCCTCATGAAAATGAGATGGGGACGGGGATGTTCCTGTAGGATGGAGCGCTCAAGGTTGGTCTCGACCTGCGATGGGCGTGACAATGCTTGAGACCACATTGGGCCTGGGCGGGGATGGTAAGGCAAATGTGGAGGTTGGTTGTAGCCCCGTCCGTATCGGTTAAGGACCGCGCGTATGCGGCCCTGCTGGACAAGATTGAGCTATACAAGATATATAGTGGGGTATGGGATCCATGAAACCGATGTAACTCCATGGACCGTGATATAGAAACTCATCCTTCACGCGGGAATGGCGTTGAGAAGGCGGGAGGTGTAAATACTTTAGCGGGCAACTTCGACGTGTCCTCGTAGAGGACCATCCTTCTCGGTGCGAAACGTTTTTCTATGTCGGGGTGTCATGTGAAATGTTGCTGCATACAACGTAATAAAGAGCTCTTGAGAGAGTCTTTCGAGGCGGGTGTATGTGTTGTGTATTCCGGGTTGTTATTGATTCGAATCACCATCGCTCGCGGAAGAGGATTGAGCATACTTGCCCACTGCGCCATGACATAGTAAGAAGAGGAACTAAGTCTCTTAACTTGCCGTTCATGGATTAATCATTGTTTTGGAACCTTGACTGAATTAGATATAGTGCCAACTAAAGTTCATTTCCACCTTAGGCTAGCAACATCGGGATAAGCGTTTCTTGTTTGATTGTGGACTTTCGGTGTTGTGAGGCGTGAGGACCCCTAAAATGAAGGCTATAATAATCTGAATATAAGGATCAAGTTTAGTCAAGCTTCATTTTGCAAATTCATGTTCCTACTGTCTTACTACCCCTGCATGTAGAGTTACATGTTTAGGATTGACGGTTAAGACTTGCTGAGTCTTAGTGCTCACGGTTGCTTCTGAGTTGTTTTTGCAGGTAGCAGGATGCTTGCTATGAAGAGGGTTGTTCGGTGAGACGACGAACCTCACGGTTCGTTCAACTCATTGGAAACCTAGCCGCCGCCTATCTTTGGTGAAGCTAGTATGAAGCGTTCATGGGCTGAACAATTTCTCTTCGCCGTAGTTAGGGTCGAGAGTGAGTAGATTGTCCAGTTTTTAATTTCTGCTGTGTGTGTACAATATGTTGTAAAAGATCTTATCTTGGGGAATAAAATGGCTTCATATGTTCTTACCTTCTTTTCGTGTATGCTGTTGGGTGCCGCATCGCACGGCACCACCCGATGCGATTCCCGGGCAAGCGGTGCCGGTCCCGTTGGTGGCAGGGCGGGCGACCCCTCACACATCCGAGCCCTGCTGATAGCTCCGACGCCCCCATAAGATGACAGACGAGTCATCAACCGATCCCCGACCGACGACAGCTCCGCACCAAGCCTCTCCTCCGAGAAATTGCTGAGCACCACTCGGTAGATGGAGCGCCCGTCATTTCGAGGGCTGTCAAGGCTCGACCGAAGTGCACCAAGCTCCTCGGAAACCTTCCCTAGCCGAGACCGAAGGGAGTCCTTGTTTGAAGAAGCCTTATCAGACGGGCCTAGGATTAGATTGCAGGTCGCGGTAGCCGCAGCACAAATCCCCTGCAAATCTTCCTGGACCTCAGAGAGCCAAGAGCGAAGACCCGCGAGCTCCGTGTCCCGGTAGCCAAGCCTCTTCTCCACCTCGGCTAGTAGACCCTTCGTCTCTAAAGAAACAACAAAAAGGTGAGTACGAAGACACCAGGAGAGATCACAAGAACAGAAGCAAGGCCTACTAGAGAGTTGACAATCCGCCGCAATAACAGCATCTTGAGCCACCCGAGCCTTCTCGGCGCTGGTAACTCTCATTTCCATTGGCAGAAGCCATACGTTCTCGTTTCCATTGGCCGTGAAGTTTCAATCACTATCATGAAGCTCAATGAAAACTAAGCTTGATCATGACCGAGATTGCGGGGATTCAAACTGATTATACACCCTGCAGGGGAGTCCCAATGTACCCACACGAGTTGAGGACCATACAACTCATGCAACCGGCTAAAGCCACATAAGGGGGTACTCATGTCAACCTTTCTCACACCCGTTCCCGTTAATTTGGACAATCTTCACCACAAAGAGTACTATGGTCCCGCAGACCCCTAGTCACTCATGCGTGTCAAACAAGTAATGAAATCAAACACCGGTATGAAATGAGATAATCAGCTTGCCATACCATTATTTCCGGCATGTGGTTAGAACGAAAGGTGCTTAGGACAACGAGAACAACGGACGATCCTTAACTGACTAAGCGGGACTACATCCTAGTCCCTTCTCAGTCCACAGGTTCATCATCTTTCAGGTTTTATCCCACATCCAAGTATTTAAGTCCTAAGCTCGCGAATGGTGGTGACTTTTCCACCAATTTGACTTCTACCTGTCTGAGCATGACACTTCACAAATTAAAAACTAACTCACATCTGTCCCAACAGACTCAACAAGGAGTGGGTTTGATCAAGACCGACCACATCTTACACCTAGTGCCTGATAATGCATAAAGAACAATACTAAATTCATTCACTACTTGTATAAAAATAATAGGGTCAAGATGCGTAGATGCTTGCCTTCAAATACTGGAACATCGTCTGCAGGATTAGTGTCTACAAAAGTGTTCTCCAAAGCTGCACGCGGTTCATCCTCCAACGGTTCGTGCACTAAACAAAGGAATATGCACCGTATGAGAATGAGTTCCATGATGTGATGCTTAATGAGATTTTTATGAAACCTTGCAGTATGAGAGGCCATCATGTTATAAAACTAATTCAACAAGAATTATTGAATTTGGAGATTTCTAGCTTAGGTTATGCACAAAACATTGCCTATCTGTCTAGATTCAGGCACATTGGGTGTATTCGTACCATCACAAGGAGGTCAAAAGCTTTGAAAGCCGTACTGGAGCAGAAATCATTTTTAGCTTATAATTGTTGTTAAAATCTGATGTTTGGTTCTGGTCCCACCTTTGTTTGAGCTCTAATTATTTAATTATGTTTTCTGCAACTTTTATTAACATAACCAAGATAAATGTGAAAATGGTATTTATGCTGCATGAATAAAGATGAAATTTTACAGGTACATTTTATAACCCTAAACCAGAGTTTAGAACATGTTTTATCATTTTACCACTCATACAACTGGCATAAGATAAATAACAATTTTCAGCCATTGTAAAAAGGATTAGGGTGGCTATCACATTTAAACGGAATATTAACAGCATGCAGCACTCCCAATGATTCATCTGAAACATAAGGAGGCTCTTAGAACGAGTTTTACCAATTTAGAACCCTTAGTTAATTTATCATTGTTTAAACCATGCCAATCACTAGAAAATACATATCTTGCATTTTTTGCACATAACCTGAGGTGTAAAAATGCCATATACATCACATGCATTGGCTAGAACCTACTTGCAAGAGATCAATGCCACTGGATCTGAAATAGTGAGTGAAAAACATGAAGAACATATGAGCAAAAGTAATTTTCATGGCAGAACTGAGCTCAAACATGACATGGATGTTGTTTGATCTTGTGATTAGTGTTCTAACCAAATTTATTTCATATTTTTTATAGCAGTATTCAGTTTGCTAGAGATTCTACATCATGCATGTTAAATCTGATGCGTAGAAACGAATTTCCAGAGGACAAATCACAAGAACTGCAACATCCTACACCCCTGGTCAGCAAGAACAACTATGGGAAGGGAGAAACAGTGTGAAAACCAGGGGAAATGCAGGGAGGAGCTCACCTTTGCTAGAGAAAGCTTACCCCAAGTGAGATTTGTAAGAAAAGCTTTGATTGGGGCAGGAATGGAGAGTTGCAGTACCATCTTGGGTGCAGAACAGAGCAAGAAGGAGGAGAGAGTTCAGGTGAGGCAAAAAGAAATGAGGAAGGGTTCTCCTCACTGCTCTTAGGGAAAGGTATTAAGAATAATACAAATCTGGCAAGATAGGTAGTTTTGAAACTTTACTGGATTTTTAAGTGCTGTAAACTTATATGTAAATTCTTGGGAAAATCTCCAAAATTCTCTTTCATGCTACAGAATACATACAAAATTTTATTTGGTTAAACTTTAGTGAAAATAATTTGGGTTTCTTGACAAGGCTTGATCTGACCTGCATTTTAATTATGTATCTGAATTGGCACTAAATCCAGTGGCTGATTTCAAATTCTTGTATTGACACAATTTTACTCTAAGATTGAGTTGATGAATATTTAATAAATTGGGGTATGACACATGAGGTCACAGGTTCGAGTCCTAGAAACAACCTCTTGTAGAAATACAAGGATAGACTATGTACAAAAGACCCAAGTGGGTCGGACCCTTCCTCGGACCCTGTGCAAGCGGGAGCTACATGCACTGGGTTACCCTTTTTTTTTGGATTTTGTGACAACCTAGTATCGCAAAGGACACACAAAATTTACCGCTACTTCTTTGGTGCTCCTTGACTATACCTCTTTGGTGATCCTTGTCTATACCACTGATCATCAAGGCGAATATCTCCCTCCTCTATGCCTCTTTGGTGCTCCTTGTACGGCACCAGAGCCGAGCTTGCCCAACAAAGGTCAGGTTGTTGGTAATGTGCCCAAGAGGCAATCATAATAACTCGGATTGAATGTTCAATAGATATTTGATCCATGAGGGATTAGTGTACTAATGGGCCTACGACACAAAAGCCCATTAGTGCGTCTTATAAATATGAGAGGGGTTAGGGGCTGATTATCCCACCACGTGAAAACCCTAGCCTCCACCTCTCATAGGCCTTGTCCCAAGACCCCTGCCGGTTGTGAGGTGCTAGCACACCTGCGCACATCGTTTATTCCCCGTACGTGTGGACTCCGTGGAGGCGCTGCTGCTGCTGCGCTGATCGGCTCCGGTGACTTGAGGTTGCTGCTGGGACGGCCGCGAGGAGGAGATGATCATGTCGACTACCTCTCTACACCGACGTGCATTTGCTCCAATTCTCCGCTGCACTGCGCATCTAGTGGTAACAATTTATGACCTCTTTACTCGTATGTATCCTGGGTGATGCGGTAGAGTAAATGCTAGAGTAGCATATCGCATATTTCCTAGCAGCGGCATAAGAGTCGACTTGCTTAGTTTTTGGTCTGGATCTTACACATATAGGTGATATGTGATGAATCTTTTGATGCACAACTTTATGGGTTGGAATCGATTTGGGTAGATTGTGATCATATGACTAAAGAATTAGTTCGTGCACCTTCTCTTCTGTGTACGCAACATGTCCCTACCGGATAGAATCACCATCGAGACTAATCGTGTGCATAGCTAGTAGATTGAGCCAACAGATAACGGTCATGTGCAGCGATCTTCTCATGATAACCTGTCACATTGATCAATAGGATTGATTTAATGAAAATCGAGGCATTCTGAATGGCTTGGATTTGGTTGATCTGATCAATCCAATGAGATTTTTATAGTGATTTCATAGATGCTGTAGTGATAGCATAGTACCTTTTGAGATAGAATCGTTCTATGCTTAACTTATTTTTATAGAGAATGATGTTAATGATATGGCCTCAATATGATGTGATCATCTGTTTGTAACATTTGTGCGGCATGCATGTTGCAAGTTAACACAACTGAGTTGAGGTTGTCTCATTATTGTATAACGACCTGCGTTTCGACCTGTGATGTTTGATCTCTCATGTAATTTATTTGGTAGCTATTAGATGTATTAGATTCAACTATGTTCATGGAGGTCTCTTGAATCACAGTGGCGATGGTGATCACCACAAGAAGGGAGGCATGGCGATGGAGATCATGATGGAACCATAGTGATGGACACCACTATGATTATAAAGGCCATACTATTCACAATATGATATGAGCATATGCCTGTGATGTTTATTTTCTTGTATACTATTCTTTCCATGCTTGTCATATGGTGAATGTTTTGTCATGATAGAATAGCTTCCTCGAAAAAGTTGAGTATTTGATACCATTTACCAATAGAGGCACCTATTTAATTTTGATCATTGTGCGGTAGGTTTGCCAAAGCAAAATGCCATCAGCTATCATCATAATTAGGGTGGATGTCGGACATCCGCAAGCATGGTGTTGGTTTACTCAAAAAAGCTATCAAAACGGTTTTGAGCTTTATGGCATAGAGTTGGGAGCCAGGGCATTGGATGCCACCCAACAACTAAGATTCATATAGAGATGTGATTAAGAAATTATTATTTACCTATGCCACTAAATTTCTAGCAGTGAAGCCAAAGCTCACTAGGAATAAATGAATATGGATCTTGGACCACTATATGTCGGTAGAGAGAGGACGATGTTAATATAGTGGAAGTATATTTTATTAAATTGGTTAATAGAAGATTGGTACATAACTTAGTTCTAAAACCCTGCATATTATTTTCTGTTGTAGATCATGTCTGCTAGTAACAATTATGGTTTCAATTTATGATTTGTGCTTGAGAAGGAAAAGCTCAATGGAGCTAACTTTATTGATTGGGACAACAACCTGAGAATTGTTCTCAGACAAGAGAAATTTGAGTATGTTCTCCAGCAGCCATGCCCTGATAAACCCCTTGCTGATGTCAATACCATAGCACACAGAACTTATCAGAAGCACTACGATGATGCGCTTAATGTAAGTTGTCTCATGCTTGCCACTATGTCCTCTGATCTACAGAAATAGTTTGAGCATACAGTTGCTTATTCTATGTTTGAGGGGTTACGTGGAATATTTGAGAACCAGGCAAGGGCTGAGAGGTACAATATCTTAAAACCCCTGTTCTCATGCAAGCTGACAGAGGGTAGCTCGGCCAGTTCTCATGTAATCAAGATGACTGGTTACATTGGGACTTTGGACAAACTTGGTTGTGAACTCAAGGATGATCTGGGTATTGGCATCATTGTCTAGTCGCTCCTGGCGATCTACGAGCCATTTATTTTGAACTTTCAGATGAATGGCATGGAGAAAACATTGGCTAAATTGTATGGGATGCTTAAAACAACCGAGAAAAGCATTAAGAAAAACACCACCCACGTGATGATGGTCCAAAAGGAGAATAAAAAGAGAAAGTTGGACGCCTCCAAAAGACAAAGGAAAGGGAAAGGTTCCCAATGAGTCCTCGAGCACTAAGCCTAAGCCAAAGGGCAAATCTAGCCCTTTTCCTGATGATGAATGCTTGCACTGTCATCTTAAGAGACATTGGTCTAGGAACCGCAAGAAGTACTTGGAGGATCTAAAGAAGAAGGGAAGTAAGACTTCCACTTCAGGTATAAATGTTATAGAAATTAATATTGCCACATCTTCTAGTGAATCATGGGTATTTGATGCTGGATCAATGATTCACACTTGCAAATAATTGCAGGGACTAAGTGGGACTAGAAGATTTGTAAAAGACGAATTGGATGTTTGTGTCGGCAATGAAGCAAAAGTTGCAGTCATAGCAGTCGACACTTACTACTTGTCATTATCCTCAGGACTAGTTTTGGAATTGAATAATTGTTATTGCATTACTTCTTTGAGTAAGAACATTATATCTTCTTCATGGAAGAAGTTGAAGGTTATGAGATTGTAATAAACAACAAAGTTGTTCAATTTATTATAACGGTATTTTCTATGCTCACTATCCATTGGTGAATAGATTATATGTTCTTGATCTTAAGGATAAATCAGTCTGTAATATCAATACAAAAAGGGCTCGACCAAATGATCTAAATCCTAGTTTTATTTGGCATTGTCGCTTAGGTCACATAAATGAGAAACACATTGCGAAACTCCATAAAGATGGTTTATTAAGTTCATTTGATTTGGAATCACTTGACACATGCGAATCTTGTTTGCTTGGGAAGATGACTAAAACACCTTTCACTGGTCAATGTGAGAGGGCGAGTGAATTACTGGGACTTGTACATACTGATGTATGTGGACCAATGCGCTCTATAGCCAGAGGTGGTTTTCAGTATTTCATTACTTTCACCGATGACTTTAGTAGATATGGATATATTTACTTAATGAGGCACAAGTCTGAGTCGTTTGAAAAGTTCCAACAATTTCAGAATGGAGTACAAAATCAACTAGGCAAGACAATTAAACTTATACGATCTGATCGTGGAAGTGAATATTTGAGCCATGAATTTAATAATCATTTAAAATAATGTCTCTTTGCTCAAAGTTGAGGGATGTAAGGCTTATGTCAAATGTTTGACGTCGGACAAACTCACTTCTAAATTAGATAACGTTTCTTTGTGGGGTATCCAAGGGAAACCAAATGATATTATTTTTATAATAGAACAGAGAGCAAAGTGTTTACCGCTCGCAATGCCGTTTTCCTAGAAAAAGAGTTTCTGATAAAAGGAGTTAGTGGGAGCAAGGTGCAACTTGAAGAAATTCAAGAAACACTTGAAAATGTTTTAGCATCCACTGATCCTATACATGATGTACAAGATGTTGTACAATATGTTGTTGAAGCACCAGCCCCTCGAAGGTCTACAAGGGCACATCATGCGACTGAAAAGTTAACACCCCTAACCACAGAGCAGCACGAAATGTTGTGAGACCTATGTGTGCTGAATACATTGGCAATTAGGATAAAAGTTAGCATTAACATTCAAAGTTTTGAATATTGCCAAAACATTCTTCTGTGGCAAGGTCCTACAAGTTCTTTGTTAGGTCCGCCAAGTGTTGGCAAGGTCCGACACAAGGTCCGGAGAGCTCCTGCAAGGTCCGGAGAGCTTCTGTGAGGTCCGGAGCTTGTTTTTAGGGAGCTCCCGTGAAGTTCAACTCGTAGAACTGCAGCGTCTTGTTTTTGCTTTTAAACTCGCAATATTTCAAACTTGATTTATGGGAAGGTTTGCTTAGTATTAATTTGCTAAGTTTTTGGTGTTATGTCTATTATCATTTGATATGGTTTGCAACATGCTTATGTGACGTGCTCATGAAAGGTGTTGTGGTTTTCGAACTAACGTGAGTCAAGTCGAGGACTTGTGCTCGGAAGAATTGGTTGTTTATTCATGTGCAGGTGTTGCTTGAGTTCAAGACATGGCTGGTGACGGGATCCTTGGACTAGTCTCAGGGAGGAGATGAGGTTCCAACAACCAAGTTCGGGAGGAGCTGTGGTTGAGTTGATCGGGAGGTCACACAGCATGTTTGGATCAAGGGCAATGCATATGAAGGTTGCGTGTACGTCGTTGGAAGGTGTTTGCACGTGTGCAAGGAGTGCATGGACGTGGCAACATTGTTCCAAGGCGTGATGAAGAGAAGTGGACGTAAAGAATTGGTCGGAAAGGTTCAACCGGCTGGATTGCGTACTCAGGCTGAGGCTGAGTCAGATATGGCTCAAATATGGAAGATTTGAGTTGGTTATGATAGGATTTCATGCTAGGCACGAAGTTGAGTTGTTTTAGGAATTTTTAGGATGTTCCTAAGGTGTTTGGAAGTCTCACGGTTGCTTCTATCTGCGAATAGGAGAGTCCTAAGCAGTTATGGTAAGTTAGGATACGAGTCCAATTAGGAGTAGGAGTCCTAGATTGGATTGTTTAGCCTGAGGGGTGACTATAAAAGCAAGGGAGGCCAGAGCTCTCGTGGGTAGAGAATTTTGGGCTGTTCCTCTTGTGTTTCTATTGAATAAAGTTCATAGTTTTGAGGAGCTTTTGTGCCTTGTTTGTCCGACTTGTTTTTCGTCAAGTCTTTCTCGCCGAGTTTCTGGACAAACCGACGTTGCTTCGGTGTTTCGTTCATAACTCGAGTTTTACAGATCCGATTGATGTGATTCTTTTTGGGTTGTCTTCACAACTCAATTATATATCATCTGTGAAATGTTCACGAACTTCGGATCTGTAGTTTTTGAGATACACGAGTTTCTTTGCAGCATTGCAGATCTGTTTTATATCGGGTAGAACAGATTGATCTTCGTTTAATGTTTTGATCGTATCTCAAGTTTTACTTCGTGTTTTCAAGTGATTCTTGTTGCATTAGATCCGTGACTTGATTCTCTACCTCTCTAATTGATTTTTCACGGTTGAACACGTTTGAAAACACTTGTACACACGGTTTCTTTAACCGATTGATTTTTTGCTGAGGGGTTTTTGTTGTTTCCGCTGCGAAAAATTTTAATCTACCATTCACCCCCCTCTGGTAGCTTTTCACGTGCTCTTCGATCCTACAATTAGTATCAGAGCCAAGGTTCTCTAATCTTTGTGATTTGCACGTGTTTTGACTAACCATCATGGAGAAGTACTCCGCAAAACCTTGTGTGTTCAATGGCATCAATTTTCAGGTTTGGAAGGCGCGGATGGAGGCCTACATACAGGCGCAAGGCTTCGCCATATGGGAAAAGGTTTACCGGAACTTCGATGTACCACCCAACGATCAAGTTACGGCTGCGAACATGAGAGATGTTGACAACAACAAGGCTCGCAACTTGATCATCCAAGGATTGACTCAAAGCGACTTCGACCGTGTTGCACACCTCCGATCTACATATGATGTTTAGAAAGCTCTTTGTGACTACCATGAAGGATCCAATACGATCAAGGAGGTAAGGCAAGATATGTTCAAGAAAGAATACATGTGTTTTGAGATGCAACCCGGTGAGTCAATTGACGACCTTTTTGCTCGCTTTAATAAAATTCTCAGCAACTTGCGTAGTGTCAATGTTAACTTTTCAGATGTTGAAAATGCTAGACAATTGTTAGGAGCATTAGACATGTCAATTTGGGAGATGAAAGTTACATCTATTCGTGAATCTACTGTCATGAGTTCTCGTACTTTAGACGTGCTTTATTCTAAATTGAAAACTCATGAAATTGACATCATCTCACATAAAACCCCCAACAAGTCTATTGCATTTGTTTCGCAACGTGACATGTCTAGTTCTAGTCAATCATCATCTAGTGGTGCACTCTCTTTTCTGTCCTCTCTAACCCTTGAACAGATTGAAGAGTTTCCAGAGGAGGAGCTTGCACTCATCTCTACTCGGTTCTCAAAAGCATTGCAAAATGTGAGAACTGGAAGGAGAGGAAGCTCCGGACCTCAACGATGTTTTGAATGTGGTAAGACAGGACATTTTCGTACGGAGTGCCCTAACCTTTCAGGTCCGACTTCACGTGAAGAAAAGCAAACAAGGCCGAAGAAATCATTTGCAAAGAATAAGAAGAAGAAAGATTTATCAATGCGCAACATAGTGCATAGTATGATCTCTGCACCTCAAGATTTCGGCTCAAGTGATGTGGACACCGGTAGTGATGAAGATGAAGAAGCTATGGCAAATATGTGTTGCATGGCGAGCAAGTCAAGTTCAAGTTCCGAGGATGCAAAACACAACAGCGACGATGAAGAGGTATGTCCCACTTGCGAAGAAATGTGTGATGCTATTTCTCGTGCCACTGTTATATTAAAGAAAAAGGGTAAAAAACTTAGGAACAATGCTGTTAAAATTGAATCACAAGAATCTGAAATTAATCGTTTAAAAACTTTGATTCCTAGTGATGATTCTTGTTCCTCATGTGATTTGATTTATGAACAATTACCCTTTTTAAGAAGTGCACACGCATCTACACTTGATAAACTTGAACTTGAAATTGAAAAGAACAAAGAGCTTGCTGCACTTAATGATAAAAATTTGAAAGATGCTTGTTGTTCTACAATTGATTTGCATTGTTCTTCATGTGATGATCTGAATAAGAAACTAAATGATGCTATGAATGAGATTTCTATTTTGAACAATGCTTTACGTGTGCATGAAGTTAAATATTGTTCAAATTGCAAACTAAAAGGAAAAACTTTATGTGAAAACTGTTTTGATCTGTCCAATAAACTTGATGACATGCATAGGACACTAGATCGGTTTTCTAATGCAAATAAGAACCTAAAATTGCTGCTGAATTCTTACAAGTCTTGTAATGATAAAACTGGTTTAGATTTTAATTCTCATGCTCATGCTAAGGCACACCCACCTAAAGTTGTAAAGTCATTAGGAAGCGGTTTGATTCAAACAGCTCCTAGACAAAAAGAGGTGATTTTCAAATCTGCAGGAGTACTTTCCCATTCGGGTTCTAATAAACGTGTTGCTTGCTCATCTAGACATGATAATAAGGTTATTTTTCATTGTACCTACTGTGGTAGAGATGGTCATGTCATGGATTTTTGTTATAGACTAGCTAAACACGATAAGAAACAAAGAATACTTGCTAGATCACATAACAACCAAGCAAAATCTGCTAGACCGAATGTTCGGAGCTTGCAACCTGCTGTAATGAGTCAAAAACTTGCTCCCGGACCTACTGTTTTTTGTGCTACATATAACACATCTTCTAAGTCAGTAGTTGGGAACAAAAATTTTCGATGTTTGGCTCATAAACCTGCTGTACCTTCTCAGCTTTCGCGTGTTATTCCTGCTGGACGTCGTGTGACTCAGTACTGGATTCCTAAAAGTCTTTTAACTAACCCCAGTATTGAGTCATCGACGTATTGTGCTGCTGTGTAGGTTTCACGTTTGAGGAAGGAGAACATTTAGATTGTGGATTCAGGTTGCTCACGCCACATGACCGGTAACAAAGAATGGTTCTCCTCTCTCTCTTTTGTGTCACGTGTAGAAAATGTTACTTTCGCCGATAACTCTTCTACTCCCATAATTGCTAAAGGTTCGGTTAGAGTAAACAATCTCTACACTTTGAAAGATGTGGCACTTGTTAAAAATTTGAAATACAACTTGCTTTCGGTTTCACAATTGCTAGATGAAAAATCTAGAGGTTAGCTTTGCTAAAAATTGCTGCAAGGTTGTAGATTCAAAAGGTGAGCTTTTGTTTAACATGTCTAGGTTTGGAAGAGTTTTTAAAGCTGATTTTGATTTGTCAACTTCTAAGCATCGGTGTCTAGTTGCTAATAATACAAAGGATCTATATTTTTGGCATCGTAGACTTGGTCACATAGGCTTTGATCATCTCACTCGTGTTAGTGCTCTCGATCGCATACGTGGGCTGCCGAAGCTTAAAAAGGACAATGATATTGTGTGCTCTTCTTGTAGACATGCTAAGTTTGTTGCAGGTTCACATGCTCCTCTCACAATGACCATGGCAGCTGAACCGGGACAACTTTTACATCTTGACACAGTAGGTCCGGCACGTGTTCAATCCTTCGGAGGTAAATGTTATGTGCTTGTGATTGTTGATGATTATTCCAGATATTCTTGGGTTTATTTTATGGCATCTAAGAATGAAGCCTTTAGTTATTTTAGAACTTTATTTATTAGATTATCTATTGATCACCCAGGATCATTAAAAGCAATTAGAAGTGATAACGGAACTGAATTTAAAAACCAATCCTTTGATCAATTTTGTGCTGAAAATGGAATAGATCATCAATACTCTTCACCCTATGTACCACAACAAAATGGTGTCGTAGAAAGAAAGAACAGGACCTTAGTTGAGATGGCTAGGACTATGCTTGATGAATATCAAACTCCTAGGAAATTTTGGGCTGATGCAATTGCAACCGCTTGTTATGTCTCGAATTTTGTTTTCTTGCGTGCTAAGCTTGGAAAAACCCCATATGAGCTCCAGTTTGGACATAGGCCTAGTGTTACACACTTTAGGGTTTTTGGTTGCAAATGCTTTGTTAAGAAACATGGTAATCTTGATAAATTTAAAGCTAGATCTGTTGATGGCATGTTTCTTGGTTATCCATCTCATACTAGAGGCTACCGTGTGCTTTTACTTGACACTAACAAAATTGTGGAGACTTGCGAGGTTTCTTTTGATGAAGCTAGCCCAAGTACTAGCTCCGATATTGCAGGTCCGGATCCATATCCGCAGGGGGAGAGTATTTTTATTGAAGAAGATGAAGAAGTGGTGCTGCTGCCCGAAAACTCGGAAATAAATAACGATCAAGCTGCTAATTTTGCACCACAACCAGCACCAACAGTCACTACTGCTGGTTCGGACCTTCCTCAATCAACAAGCTCTCCTAATCAATGGTCCGAACATGAAGAAGAAGGTGCTTGTGAAGTGTCTACTCCCCTCCCAGTACTCAAAAGTCATCCTCCACAACAAATCATTGGAAGCTTGCATGAACGAGTCACTCGGTCCAGGTTTTGCGATCCAAACTCTCATGCTCATTCTGCTTTTGTTGCTTCTTTTGAACCCAAGGATATATCACACGCACTCACTAATGAATCTTGGATTAATGCCATGCAAGAAGAGTTAGAAAATTTTGAAAGAAATAATGTTTGGAAACTTGTACCTCCACCTCAAGGTCACACATTAATTGGAACTAAATGGGTATTTAAAAATAAGCAAAGTGAGGATGGGGTTGTGGTTAGGAATAAAGCTAGGTTGGTTGCTCAAGGTTTCACTCAAATTGAAGGTCTAGATTTTGATGAAACATTTGCTTCTGTTGCTAGATTAGAAGCTATAAGAATTTTATTAGCATTTGCTGCATCTAAAGGTTTCAAGTTATATCAAATGGATGTTAAAAGTGCTTTTCTTAATGGCTACATAGAGGAGGAGGTTTATGTTAAGCAGCCACCGGGTTTTGAAAATCCAAATTTTCCTAATCATGTTTACAAACTGTCCAAAGCCTTGTACGGTCTAAAACAAGCCCCTAGAGCATGGTATGATAGGTTAAAAATATTCTTACTTGAAAAGGGGTTTACCATGGGCAAGGTTGATAAAACTCTTTTTGTACTTAAGCATGGCAATGACTCATTATTCGTTCAAGTGTATGTGGATGATATTATCTTTGGTTGTGCTTCTCATGATCTCGTGTCCAAGTTTTTAGCTATGATGAGTTCAGAATTTGAGATGAGTATGATGGGAGAACTCACATACTTTTTGGGGTTGCAAATCAAGCAAACAAAAGAAGAAACTTTTGTGCATCAAACTAAGTATACAAAGGACCTTCTTAAGCGCTTCAACATGGACAAATGCAAGCCTCTTCGGACACCAATGGGAACAGCAACAACACTTGAACTTGACGAAGATGGTGACCCGATCGATAAAAAAGAATACAGAAGTATGATTGGATCACTTTTGTATCTCACGGCGTCAAGACCGGACATACAATTCAGCGTATGTCTTTGTGCATGTTTTCAAGCTTCTCCACGTGCTTCACATCGCCAAGCCATTAAAAGGATTCTCAGGTACCTACATGGAACTCAAGAATTTGGCATTTTTCTTCCTTCTTCCTCAACCGTTTCTTTGAAAGCTTTTTCGGATGCTGATTTTGGGGGTTGTAGGATTGATAGGAAAAGTACTTTGGGTGCTTGTCATTTTCTTGGTAATTCACTTGTTGCTTGGTCCTCTAGAAAACAAAGTTCAGTTGCACAATCCACGGCCGAATCTGAATATGTAGCTGCGGCTAGCGCTTGCACACAAATTCTTTGGATTGTTCAAACACTTAAGGACTACGGGGTTGATTTAGATAGTGTTCCACTGTTTTGTGATAACACTAGTGCAATTTGTATTGCTAAAAACCCCGTAAAACACTCTAGAACTAAGCACATTGACATTAGGTATCACTTTCTTCGTGATAATGTTGAAAAAGGAAACATTGTGCTTCACCATGTCGATACCGAACAACAATTGACTGATATTTTTACAAAACCTTTGGATTTCACTCGTTTTTGTTTCATTCGTAGTAAAATAGGGGTTATGCATCCTCATGGCTTAAATTGAGGGGGAGTTTTTGAAACTTTGAAAGTCTATGTGTGAATCTGAAACTAAAATAATATGAGCATAGTATTTCATACATATATGACTTTGTGATTCCTTTTACAGGCTGAAAGTTCTTACTACATTGCTCATGTTATACATTTTGTAGTTTTTGCCATGACTAGTAATTGGAATAATTACTTACACTAAATCTGGTCATGATCGAACTTTCTTGCTGTTTTGAACTTGTTGCGTGCTCACAAGTGCTTTTAATCATAAAAAAATTAATCAAGTGATCAGCTCACATGTTGAGTTTTCAAATAAAAATTTGAGAAAAGATCAAGAGAATATGCATGCATCGCACTTCTTCTTTTGAGATTGCTTATCATTGCACTAAGATATGAACTTGGAAGGAATTGTGTATGACTAAAACCATGTCCTTAAGCTTCTAATTGTCAAATGACATAGGCTTGGCTTGGTTGGTTAGAATAAGGTTGATGCGGCATATAATCTCTTGCAAATATCATATGATCAACTTTGTGCCTTAGATGATTATGAATAATAAAAATGCAGCAACAAGTGTCATGTTTTCAGGTTTTGAAATAGTTGAGTAAGGGAGATCATGACTTGCTTAAACTAAAAAATACATTTGATCTCTAGCATGGCTTACACTACTTTATGTATCTCATTGATGTGATAGTGTAAGTAACCTGATAGTATGACTTGGATGAGCTTTGTTTTGTATGTATATGTTATAATATGCTCATAACATTTAAAAATTTCTCTTTTGAACCTTGCTGAATACATTGTCAAAGGGGGAGAAATATGTATAAGGAGAGATTTTTTTACACTTTGCATACGTTATACACTTTCTTCCTTCTTTGATTTTAAAAAATGGGGAGAAATTAATAAAGGGGGAGAAATGAGTTTTCAAAGCTTTTCAAAACTTTTCATAAGCCAATGTTCGGATTTTAATGGTGTTGCCAATGCATTCATCAAGGGGGAGATTGTGAGACCTATGTGTGCTGAATACATTGGCAATTAGGATAAAAGTTAGCATTAACATTCAAAGTTTTGAATATTGCCAAAACATTCTTCTGTGGCAAGGTCCGACAAGTTCTTTGTTAGGTCCGCCAAGTGTTGGCAAGGTCCGACGCAAGGTCCGGAGAGCTTCTGTGAGGTCCGGAGCTTGTTTTTAGGGAGCTCCCGTGAAGTTCAACTCGTAGAACTGCAACATCTTGTTTTTGCTTTTAAACTCGCAATATTTCAAACTTGCTTTGTGGGAAGGTTTGCTTAGTATTAATTTGCTAAGTTTTTGGTGTGTTTTGGTGGTTATGTCTGTTATCATTTGATATGGTTTGCAACATGCTTATGTGACGTGCTCATGAAAGGTGTTGTGATTTTCGAACTAACGTGAGTCAAGTCGAGGACTTGTGCTCGGAAGAATTGGTTGTTTATTCATGTGCAGGTGTTGCTTGAGTTCAAGACATGGCTGGTGACGGGATCCTTGGACTAGTCTCAGGGAGGAGATGAGATTCCAACAACCAAGTTTGGGAGGAGCTGTGGTTGAGTTGATCGGGAGGTTACGCAGCATGTTTGGATCAAGGGCAGTGCATATGAAGGTTGCGTGTACGTCGTTGGAAGGTGTTTGCACGTGTGCAAGGAGTGCATGGACGTGGCAACATTGTTCCAAGGCGTGATGAAGAGAAGTGGACGTAAAGAATTGGTCGGAAAGGTCCAACCGGCTGGATTGCGTACTCAGGCTGAGGCTTTGTTGGATATGGCTCAAATATGGAAGATTTGAGTTGGTTATGATAGGATTTCGTGCTAGGCACGAAGTTGAGTTGTTTTACGAATGTTTAGGACATTCCTAAGGTGTTTGGAAGTCTCACGATTGCTTCTATCTGTGAATAGGAGAGTCCTGAGCAGTTATGGTAAGTTAGGATACGAGTCCAATTAGGAGTAGGAGTCCTAGATTGGATTGTTTAGCCTGAGGGCTGGCTATAAAAGCAAGGGAGGCCAGAGCTCTCGTGGGTAGAGAACTTTGGGCTGTTCCTCTTGTGTTTCTATTGAATAAAGTTCATAGTTTCGAGGAGCTTTTGTGCCTTGTTCGTCCGACCTGTTTTTCGTCAAGTCTTTCTCGCCGAGTTTCTGGACAGACCGATGTTGCTTCGGTGTTTCGTTCATAACTAGAGTTTTACAGATCTGATTGACGTGATTTTTTTTGTTGTCTTCACAACTCAATTATCTATCATCTGTGAAATTTTCACGAGCTTCGGATCTGTAGTTTTTGAGATACACGAGTTTCTTTGCAGCGTTGCAGATCTGTTTTATATCGGGTAGAACAGATTGATCTTCGTTTAATATTTTGATCGTATCTCAAGTTTTACTTCGTATTTTCAAGTGATTCTTGTTGCATTAGATCTGTGACTTGATTATCCACCTCTCTACTTGATTTGTCACTGTTGAACACGTTTGAAAACACTTGCACACACGGTTTCTTTAACCGATTGATTTTTTGCTGAGGGGTTTTTGTTGTTTCCGCTGCGAAAAGTTTTAATCTACCATTCACCCCCCTCTGGTAGCTTTTTACGTGCTCTTCGATCCTACACATGTTATTATTGGACAATAATGAGTCTATGACCTACACCGAAGCAATGATGGGACCTGACTCTGGAAAATGACTTAGAGACATGGAATCCGAAATTGAAACCAAGAATGAGAATCAAGTTTGGAACTTGGTTGATCCAATCGATGGTGTGAGACCTATCGATTGCAAATGGATTCTCAAGAAAAATACTTACATGGATGGAAAAGTTCATGAAAGGTTTCAAAGAAATCCAAGGTGTTGATTGTGATGAAACGTTTTCGCCCGTCGCAATGCTTAAATCTGTTTCAGTTCTCTTAGCAATTGCTGCATATTTTGATTATGAAATATGGAAGATGGATGTCAAAATAACCTTTCTTAATGGAAGCCTAAGTGAGGATGTGTACATGAAACAACCTGAGAGTTTAGTCGATCTTTAAAATGCTAAGAAAATATGCAAGCTTCAAAAGTCCATCTACAGATCCAAGCAAGCATCTCGGAGTTGGAATCTAAGTTTTGATGAAGTGGTCAAAGGGTTTGGTTTCATAAAGAACGTAGAAGAGACTTTTATTCACAAGAAGTTCAGTGGGCGCACGGTTGTATTTCTGGTCCTATATGTAGATTGGCATATTGTTGATTGGGAATGATTCCAATGCTTAATCTTGTTAAATCCTCATTAAGAAAAAGTTTCTCAATGAAGGATTTAGGTGAGACGGTGCACATTTTGGACATAAAGATCTATAGGGATAGATCAAAGAGCCTAATTGGAATAAACCAAGATACATATATTGACATGATATTGAATCGGTTTAATATGCAAGATTCTAAGAAAGGTTTCTTGCTAATGTGACATGTCATTACTCTAAGCAAGAGTTAGTGTCCTTGGACGCTTGATGAGCAAAAGAGGATGAGAGCGATTGTTTATGCTTAGGCTATTGGATCCATCATGTATGCCATGATATGTACACGCCCAGATGTCTCTTGTGCGCTAAGTGTTACAAGCATGTATCAATCAAATTATGGTGAGGCTCATTGGATAGTTGTTAAAAATATCCTTAAGTACTTAAGAAGAACTAAGGATGTGTTCCTAGTGTTTGGAGGTGAAAAAGAGTGTCACACCCGGTTTTTCCGAAGAACAACCAAGTGAATATCACATGTATGCCAGGATCATTTTCTCATACATGTGATGACAAATAGTGAAGCATCATTTATTACAAGCCAGGTGTCGATTATAAATAAGTCTTACATCACAAATGTCTTAATGAACACTAATGCTTCACCACAAGTAAATAAACTAGCAGCGGAATATTATTCTTTAGGGCTCCATCACAGGTGTTGCCCGGGGGTCTTCATGAACCTAGAAACCTTCCTCGGGTCCAAAATCTTGGTCATTATACACCATCTCATTATCTTGACCTGAGCAGCAATATAAACCAACAAATATGCAAGGTTGAGTACCAATGGTACTCAGCAAGTGTGGGAAAAATTATATCATGCATGGCTAGATCAAGGAGAGGTTGAACTCATGGTTAAAGCACTACGCAATTAATACCTATCACCTTAGCTTATTAAGCACCTACATTACTACACAGGTGAAATGGTTCCAATCTCCCATCCCATCATCATAATCCAATAACCATAACATCATTTCCAATGTTAAGCTCCCCGCTTAACATTCACAACCATCAATCCTCTAATCATGAATAAGTCCAGGCCGCTCTTAACCGTGAGCACGGCTGTCAAGACAGTTTTTAACTCTGCAGAGTTTGTACCACTGTACCCACAAGTAGTGATTTCATCCCCCGTTGCCGGGTGGACTAAAAGAACCTCCATTATGCCAGTGGCTACGATCCACATTCACACTTCCCAGGTGTGTGGCCAAGAGATCACTACGAAGCCTTTACAAAGGGATTCCCGACGAGCGTGGGCCCACTGAGGTTTCACCCCTAACAGCATACAAGAGGCTCCAACCCCGCTGCAGTGGCCCCCTCTTGAGCCTTGCGGTTCATATGGTAGTCCAGCTGACACCTAAATCCCCGCACCATCCAACACACCCATACTACGCCGGGGATACACCTAATTAATTGGCTAAGCTGCCCCATCTCAGCATGTGGTTGGCACTGTAAAGCCGGGTTACATGCTCCATGAACCGGTCCTTAGGATCCAGGCAAGTACTAAACACAAACCCAAGTCTCGTGCACCCAGCACACAACCAAAACATCCAACTTGCCTTGATCCCTACCTCTACATAACTCACAATGTCTCATTCAAGAGTATGGTAATATAAACTGATGATCTCATGTCCCAAATATCCCATTCTAAGCATGGCTAAGCATATGCATGTGTATAAATGACATGACAATATAAATCCCAACCCAAGCTTCAAGGAAACAAGGTAATGCAATTCTAGGAAACTTCCTAGCATGGGTTTCATATTTAACTTGACAATGCAAATAATTCTATCTACACATCCTAGCATAGGATCAAAGTGGTCAAGGACACTTGCCTCCTTCTTGCTGCTCTTGAAATGGGTAGTCTTGGTCTTGGAATTGAATAACTTGCTCTTGAGCAGGTTCTACTTCATACCATCACACATAGCAAAAGAAAAACAACAATCATAAGACATAGTTCACACTTCCACTTCATACAAACCACACATTCACATTTATGAAAGTTTCTTTACCATTTTATGTGTTGTGGATACTCTATGTGTGTTGATTTGGGGCTTGCATACACTTTCATTTACATGTGTAGGATTCCTACTTTGGTGTTCATATTTATACTCACATACTATATATATATATACATATATATATGTGTGTTTCAGTTTTAAATAAATTCCTTATATATTAAACTACCAAGTATGTATGAAAAGTATTTTTCTTCTCCATATGTGCCTTCATAATTTCTATCAACCCTAAACTGAATTCTTTATACTTTAGAAACTCCATTTATCATTTACTAGTTTCTATATTTTCAGATTTATATTCTTATGCATAATTGTGTATTTTTTTATTAAATTAGTAATACACACTACCTAAACAGATTAGGTTCTGGTCCTAAATAATTTAAGATCATATTTTGACCTTGGCTTCTGATGTATACTATTTCATAATTATTTTCCCTACTTTTCTTTAACTATTCTTTACTTAAAAATGTGTCCCTACACTATTAAATGTGAATAATAGATGAAACAGATTTATTTCAGCCCAAAAATATATTTTTATCTCACTCCAAAGTTTTTTAAGTACTGAGAAAGTTTTTAATAAGTTTGACAATTATGTTTGTCCCCCTTTTTAATATTTAAACACTAGTTACATATTCAATTTTCTAAATTAAATACTAAACAGAGCTAGAATAATGAATTCATCCCATTACAGGGTCTATAATATCATTTTCATAATTTCCAGGGGTCTAGCTACACTTTTCAGAGGTGTTTTTCTTAATTTCTATTAAGTCCAGGGGCTAAAACTGATTTTTAAATGAATTTACATGATTTTCTGGAGTTCCAGGGGCTAGATCTGAAGTTTCCGGGGCTAGCTCTCAATTCCAGAGAACCCCAGGGGGTAGCACGTAAGAATTCCAGTCTTTATAACGCGGGGCTGACGTGGACCGTCTGATTTTAAACCGACGGCTGAGATTATAACATCGAACCGGTACGCGGGGTTTTAAAGTCTACCGTGCGATTTAAAATAAACGGCGCACAAGCGGCCACGTCGCTCTGATCGAGCGCAGGCGGCGCTGCCGGCGGCGCACGGCGGCGGGAAGCGGCGATCTCGCCGGAAACTTTCGGATCCTCGAGAATTCTGCCTAGAACTGTGATCTTATGGCCTAGATCGGTAGAGGGGAGGTCAGGGATCTCACCTCGGGGGTTTTCTCGAGCTCGGGGGTCCTGGAAAGTGCTCGGCGGCGAGGTCCGAGGCAAAACCACGGCGAAGCTCGTCGGAGCTGGATTTGCACCGTAAGTCTTCGGGTTTTCTGCACCTGCAAAGTTCCCCGGAGGCGGTGGATCAAGACCAACGAGTTAGATCAGAGTTTCCGAGCTTAGATCGGCCAGAATTCACCGGCGAAGTCTCGGTGCTCACCGGAGCGAAAATCGGCGATCGCGTGAGGAAAACTGATCGGATCGATTGTTTTTATAGCCGGGGGAGGGCGGTGGTTCTGTTGTGATCGAGTTAGAGTCCTCAGGGTCCAGAATTCTGCTGCGGAGCGCGGTTTCCCGATCGGTTGCGATCGCGCGCGCGCGGAGAAGAGTCCGGGGTCGCGGGGTTAGGGATGACAGGCGGGTCCCACCCGTCAGCGAGGGGCAGCGCGGCGCGCGCGGGGGCGGGCTGCGCGGGAGGTTGCTGGGCCGGCTGGGGTTTCGGCCCACTGGCCAGTTTTTTTTCCGGTTTTCCTTTTTCTTTTTCATTTCTTTTCTGTTTTGAGTATAATTTGAATTCCAGTTTGAATTTGAATTTTTGCAAAACATGCAATACGTCCAAAAATTTCTAAATTCCCCTCTGAACATGTTTTATGGTTCTAAATCCAAAGATTTGAATCTTGACTAAAAATTTGGGGTGTTACAGCTCTACCCCCCTTAAAAGAAATCTCGTCCTCGAGATTGGTGTTTCTAAGAAAATAATTCCGGAAATTGTGCCTTAAGCTCATCTTCCCGTTCCCAGGTGGCTTCCTCTTCTGAGTGATGCTTCCACTGCACCTTGCACATCCTGATTCTCTTATTTCTGGTGAGGCGTTCCATTGTCTCCAAAATCTTGTATGGTTGCTCGGCATAAGACAAATCCTCAGCTACATCCACTTCGTTCATGGGTAACACCTCCTCAGGCGTCCTCAGACATTTCTTGAGTTGCGACACATGGAACACATCGTGCACGTCCGACAGATGAACCGGCAACTCTAGTTGGTACGCCACTTCGCCTTTTCTTTCCAAAACTTGAAAGGGTCCGATGTATCGAGGTGACAACTTCCCTTTTACTTTGAACCGACGAAGTCCTCTGATAGGGGACACCTTGAGATAAACATAGTCTCCCACGTTGAAAACGAGCTCTCTTCTTCGTACATCAGCATAACTCTTCTGGCGTGTCTGTGCTATCCTCAAGTTGTTGCGAATCTCCCTCACCTTTGCTTCGGCTTCTTGTAGCACTTCGGGACCAAACACCTTACTTTCTCCTGTTTGGTTCCAAAATAGGGGAGTTCTGCATTTCCTTCCATACAAAGCTTCAAACGGTGACATCTTCATACTAGCTTGATAACTGTTGTTATAGGAAAACTCCGCATACGGTAAGTTCTTGTCCCAACTCCTATTGTTTTTGAGTGCACATGCCCTTAACATATCTTCAAGGATCTGATTGGTTCTCTCCGTCTGCCCGTCAGTTTGGGGATGATAGGCAGAGCTGAAATTCAGATGGGTTCCCATGGTTTCATGCAACTTCTGCCAAAACCTCGAGGTGAACTGTGTCCCTCGGTCCGACACTATCTTCTTTGGCACTCCATGGTAACACACAATCCTTGACATGTACAATTCTGCCAATTTGGATCCGCTGTAGCTTTCTTTCACAGGGATGAAATGAGCTACCTTGGTTAGCCTATCAATAATGACCCATATTGAATCATGCCCGGATTGGGTCCTAGGCAATCCCACGACAAAATCCATGCTGATTTCTTCCCACTTCCATTCAGGTACTTTGAGTGGTTGCAATAATCCCGCGGGTCGTTGATGTTCTGCTTTCACCAACTGACATGTGTCACATAGGGCAACATGTTCCGCGACATCTCGCTTCATGCCATACCACCAATACCTGCTCTTGAGATCCTGGTACATCTTCGTACTCCCAGGATGAATGGAATAGTCGGAATCGTGAGCCTCCTCCAAAATTAATTTACGAATCTCCTTTACTTCTGGCACACAGATCCTTTTCCCGTGCCACACCGTCCCTTGTTCATCCTCTCTAAAACCAGGAGCTTTATTTTCCTTGATGAGCTGTCTGATCTCTTGTATCTTCTCATCATTCTTTTGTCCCTCGCGTATGTCTCGCTCAAGAGTGGAGTCCACTTCCATGGCGATGGCTTCACCACTATTTACTAGACATAGATTGAGCCTTATAACCTCGTCCTTCAATTCTGCAGGCATATCCTTCAAGCTCAACTTATTGACCTGCGCTTTCCGACTCAAGGCATCGGCCACGACGTTTGCTTTCCCGGGATGATAGTTGATGCCTACATCAAAGTCATTGATTAGCTCTAACCATCTCCTTTGTCTAAGGTTGAGATCTGGCTGTGTGAATATGTACTTCAAACTCTTATGATCCGTATATATCTCTGTCCTCTTCCCCATCAAATAGTGCCTCCAAATTTTCAACGCGTGTACCACTGCAGCTAGTTCTAAGTCATGTGTAGGATAGTTCTTCTCGTGCTTCCGAAGCTGCCGGGATGCATATGCCACGACATGTCCCTCTTGCATGAGAACACATCCCAACCCGTTTCCAGAGGCATCGCAGTACACCGTGAAATTCTTCTGCATATCTGGCATAACCAACACGGGGGCTGTTGTCAATCTCTTCTTTAGCTCCTGAAAGCTCGTATCGCACTGTGGCGTCCAAGTGAATGTGATTCCCTTTTCCAACAGTTTGGTGAGAGGTCTCGAGATCTTGGAGAATCCCTCAATAAACCGTCGATAGTATCCAGCCAATCCCAAAAAGCTTCGAACTTCCCCGACATTTTCAGGGGTTTTCCATTTCTGGATATCTTCGATTTTGGTGGGATCTACGGAGATTCCTCCCTCCGAGATTATATGTCCCAAAAAGGGAACTCTCTTTAGCCAAAACTCACACTTGCTCAACTTGGCATATAGTTGGTGTTCTCTCAGCCTCTGTAACACCAACCTTAGATGTTTCTCATGTTCTTCTTCATCTTTGGAGAAGACGAGAATATCATCTATGAAAACCACCACAAATTTGTCCAGATATTCCATGAATACCTTGTTCATGAGGTACATGAAATATGCCGGGGCATTGGTTAGCCCGAAAGGCATGACAGTGTATTCATACAGTCCGTACCGAGATACGAAAGCTGTCTTGGGAATATCAGATTGCCTTATCTTGAGTTGGTGGTATCCCGACCTGAGATCAATTTTCGAGAACACGCAAGCTCCCCTCAACTGATCAAACAAGTCTTCAATGCGGGGTAATGGATACTTGTTCTTGATGGTCACCTCATTCAAGGCACGGTAATCCACGCATAACCTTTGAGTTCCATCTTTGTTAGGCACAAATATTACCGGAGCTCCCCATGGTGAGGAACTAGGGCGAACATACCCCTTTTCCGTCAATTCTCTCAAATGATCCTTGAGCTCTTCTAGCTGCTTGGAGTCCATTCGATAAGGTCTCTTGTATATCGGGGCTGTTCCCGGTACTAGCTCGATTGCGAATTCCACGTCACGGTCGGGAGGCATTCCTGGCAACTCCTCCGGAAAAACATCTGGATATTCCCTGATAGTCCGGATTTCCTCAACTTTCACCTCCACTTGATTTAATTTAATGTCCCTCCTAGGCTCGTGTATCGTTATGAACTTTACTCTTGTGCCACTAGGGTGAGTTAGTTCCACCGTTCTGGTCGAACAATGGATGATTCCATTATGTTTGGTCAACCAATCCATACCCAAAATAATATCTATCCCTTGTGAATCGATCACTATGAGGTTAGCGGTAAATACTACCCCATTAATGTCTAGGTTCACTTTGGGACACACTTGTCTTGTCCTTATTTCTCCACCTGGAGAATTTACCGCTAGCATATGGTTCATTTGTGTGGTTGCTAGGTCATGCTTCTTAACAAACCCTTGAGCAATGAACGAATGGGTAGCACCAGAATCAAACAGCAGAGTTGCAAGGTGTAAATTGGCAGGAAACTTACCAACTACCACGTCGGGTGCCTCTTGTGCTTCCTCCATAGTGACGTGGTTCACCCGTCCTCTCATTACGTTCTGCTGCTGTGGTTGCGTGGGCTTCTTCTTTGGACACTTATGGGCGTAGTGCCCCACTTCACCACAGCTGAAACATTGCACCCCAATCTTAGATGCTTGGCCCTTGTTGTCTTGGGGTTGGTTTGGGGGTCCTTGCACTGCTGGTCGAGGTGGATATGCGGGGCGAGGCTGTTGTACAAACTGACGTTGCGGCTGTGCTGGTGCTGCGGGAGGCCTGTAGTTTGGGTTGTACCCTCTTGGTGCTGAATAGGGTACCGCAGCACGGCTTGTCTGCCCCGTAGGTTGCTGCATCATACGTGGGCGGGTGTTGCTCCCTGAGGCTTGATGTGACCACCCAGCCTTCCTCTTATTCTCATTTTCCAGGGCCTTCAGCTTCCTTTCCACCACAAATGCTCTGTCCACCATCTTCTGAAAGCTTTCATACTCATTGGAGGACATTGCGCACTGCATCTCTGCGGTAAGTCCTTCCACGAAACAATCTTGTTTCTGCTCATCTGTCTCTATGTCTCGTGGAGCATAACGGGATAGTTGAGTGAATTTAGTGAGGTATTCCCTCACCGTCATGTTTCCCTGCTGCAGTCCCAAAAACTCTTTCCTCTTGTTTTTGAGTTCACCTCTTGGGATGTAATGGTTGCGGAAGCTACGCTTGAACTCTTCCCAAGTGATGCTCTCAGGGTCATGATGGGCGGCCACGTAGGCGGTCCACCAATCAGCAGCAGGTCCCTGCAATTGATGAGAGGCAAACAGCACCCTCTCATACCCTTGGCATTGTATGATTCTCATCTTACTTTCAATGGTCTTCAGCCAATCATCTGCCTCCAGAGGTTCAGCAGCACTTGCAAACTTTGGAGGTTGAGTTCCTAGAAACTCACTCAACCTTGGTTGGCGTGGTGCAGCTTGTGGAGGTGGAACTTGATGCAAGTTGGCCACTACTTGAGTCAAGTTCTGGATGAGCTGATTTTGATTCTCCAGCATTTGGTGGAGAGGATCAACTTCTTCACGGCGACCACCCCGGTTCTGGCCTCCAGAAAGATGAGAGTTGCATGCCTCATCATTGTTGTTGGCGGGGTTGGCAGCACGTCCTCTTCCTCTTCCGGCCATCTGGCAGAATCACAAATGTTAATTTGAAAGCATTTGGTATCATCTTACTACTTTCACTTGTTTGTACTTTGAAGTGTTGAAGTTTTGTTAAAATCTTACGAGGGTTTTATATCTCACACCCAAAAAATGCACTATTATTTCCTGTGGGTTCACACACCAAAGCAAAACAATCTGAAGACGAGGCTGTGGACACTTGCTCATGGCTTCCACAACTCACGTCACACACCAAGCATTATCACACCATTAAATTCGTAACGACTCGGCTACTCGACCTCTTGCTAGCTAGGGGAAAGACTCTACACTACTCATCCTCTTGAGCTGGCTCCTCGGGATCTTCCTCCTCATTTCGGCTACCTTCTGACTCTGCTTTGGGTGGGGAGGCTGCTGGTGGAGAAGTGCGACGACGCCTGATCGCTCGGCGATCCGGGGAGTCAGGGGTCCATGGATCACTTACGGTGACACACAGTTCATTCCCATCTCCTCTTTCTCTCGCTTTTAAGCACGCTCGCAGCAATGCCTCCGTCTCCTTCAGAGTATCTCGGACATCCTGAAGCTCTTGTTGACACTCCTGCAGTCGAGTGCTGAGCATAGCAGCATCTCCCAAGCATAAGTCCATGTGCTCATGGGAAGTCCCTTGCTGCACCGGTGGGTACTTGTACTCCGTGGTACCACTCTCACGTTGGAGGACATACATGTACTCAGTTTTGTCCAAGTGGCGACGATAGATGTGGCTCTGGCAGGTGATGGCCTCCCAGGTGACATCTCTCTCCGCGTCAACTTGTGTTGCTCGACAAGCTGGAGAGTGGTGGATCTTAAGCAGCTGATTCTCGTGTATAATCCTCATCTCCGAACTCCATTCTTCCCTCTTCTCACGGATGGTCCTGGTGGAGTTATAGTGGATGATGAGCTTGCCCGTATTGCCGGCGGCTTCGAGCATACGTCGAAGACGGCGCAACAAATCTCCTACTGCCAATCCGTAGGAAAGGTACGTCACTGGACGACTCTCCTCTCTTTCAGCAAGGGCAACTACGGGAACTCTCCCTCCCGTGGACTTACGAGCGGTGCGAATCATGCGAACCATCTAAAACAGAAGAATTTAAAATTAGGTTAGATAAAATCTCAAACAAAAATCCTATTTTGAATGAAAGTTGGGGTAAGATGAAGAAAATGACCCTTTTAATAACACTTTTTCACCCACACCTTGGAAAATAGTTTTTAAGAAAATAGGGCCCTTAAATACGTCCATTTCTACCTAGGTCCACGTTCCTACGGGCAACCTTGGCTCTGATACCACCTCTGTCACACCCGGTTTTTCCGAAGAACAACCAAGTGAATATCACATGTATGCCAGGATCATTTTCTCATACATGTGATGACAAATAGTGAAGCATCATTTATTACAAGCCAGGTGTCGATTATAAATAAGTCTTACATCACAAATGTCTTAATGAACACTAATGCTTCACCACAAGTAAATAAACTAGCAGCGGAATATTATTCTTTAGGGCTCCATCACAGGTGTTGCCCGGGGGTCTTCATGAACCTAGAAACCTTCCTCGGGTCCAAAATCTTGGTCATTATACACCATCTCATTATCTTGACCTGAGCAGCAATATAAACCAACAAATATGCAAGGTTGAGTACCAATGGTACTCAGCAAGTGTGGGAAAAATTATATCATGCATGGCTAGATCAAGGAGAGGTTGAACTCATGGTTAAAGCACTACGCAATTAATACCTATCACCTTAGCTTATTAAGCACCTACATTACTACACAGGTGAAATGGTTCCAATCTCCCATCCCATCATCATAATCCAATAACCATAACATCATTTCCAATGTTAAGCTCCCCGCTTAACATTCACAACCATCAATCCTCTAATCATGAATAAGTCCAGGCCGCTCTTAACCGTGAGCACGGCTGTCAAGACAGTTTTTAACTCTGCAGAGTTTGTACCACTGTACCCACAAGTAGTGATTTCATCCCCCGTTGCCGGGTGGACTAAAAGAACCTCCATTATGCCAGTGGCTACGATCCACATTCACACTTCCCAGGTGTGTGGCCAAGAGATCACTACGAAGCCTTTACAAAGGGATTCCCGACGAGCGTGGGCCCACTGAGGTTTCACCCCTAACAGCATACAAGAGGCTCCAACCCCGCTGCAGTGGCCCCCTCTTGAGCCTTGCGGTTCATATGGTAGTCCAGCTGACACCTAAATCCCCGCACCATCCAACACACCCATACTACGCCGGGGATACACCTAATTAATTGGCTAAGCTGCCCCATCTCAGCATGTGGTTGGCACTGTAAAGCCGGGTTACATGCTCCATGAACCGGTCCTTAGGATCCAGGCAAGTACTAAACACAAACCCAAGTCTCGTGCACCCAGCACACAACCAAAACATCCAACTTGCCTTGATCCCTACCTCTACATAACTCACAATGTCTCATTCAAGAGTATGGTAATATAAACTGATGATCTCATGTCCCAAATATCCCATTCTAAGCATGGCTAAGCATATGCATGTGTATAAATGACATGACAATATAAATCCCAACCCAAGCTTCAAGGAAACAAGGTAATGCAATTCTAGGAAACTTCCTAGCATGGGTTTCATATTTAACTTGACAATGCAAATAATTCTATCTACACATCCTAGCATAGGATCAAAGTGGTCAAGGACACTTGCCTCCTTCTTGCTGCTCTTGAAATGGGTAGTCTTGGTCTTGGAATTGAATAACTTGCTCTTGAGCAGGTTCTACTTCATACCATCACACATAGCAAAAGAAAAACAACAATCATAAGACATAGTTCACACTTCCACTTCATACAAACCACACATTCACATTTATGAAAGTTTCTTTACCATTTTATGTGTTGTGGATACTCTATGTGTGTTGATTTGGGGCTTGCATACACTTTCATTTACATGTGTAGGATTCCTACTTTGGTGTTCATATTTATACTCACATACTATATATATATATATACATATATATATGTGTGTTTCAGTTTTAAATAAATTCCTTATATATTAAACTACCAAGTATGTATGAAAAGTATTTTTCTTCTCCATATGTGCCTTCATAATTTCTATCAACCCTAAACTGAATTCTTTATACTTTAGAAACTCCATTTATCATTTACTAGTTTCTATATTTTCAGATTTATATTCTTATGCATAATTGTGTATTTTATTATTAAATTAGTAATACACACTACCTAAACAGATTAGGTTCTGGTCCTAAATAATTTAAGATCATATTTTGACCTTGGCTTCTGATGTATACTATTTCATAATTATTTTCCCTACTTTTCTTTAACTATTCTTTACTTAAAAATGTGTCCCTACACTATTAAATGTGAATAATAGATGAAACAGATTTATTTCAGCCCAAAAATATATTTTTATCTCACTCCAAAGTTTTTTAAGTACTGAGAAAGTTTTTAATAAGTTTGACAATTATGTTTGTCCCCCTTTTTAATATTTAAACACTAGTTACATATTCAATTTTCTAAATTAAATACTAAACAGAGCTAGAATAATGAATTCATCCCATTACAGGGTCTATAATATCATTTTCATAATTTCCAGGGGTCTAGCTACACTTTTCAGAGGTGTTTTTCTTAATTTCTATTAAGTCCAGGGGCTAAAACTGATTTTTAAATGAATTTACATGATTTTCTGGAGTTCCAGGGGCTAGATCTGAAGTTTCCGGGGCTAGCTCTCAATTCCAGAGAACCCCAGGGGGTAGCACGTAAGAATTCCAGTCTTTATAACGCGGGGCTGACGTGGACCGTCTGATTTTAAACCGACGGCTGAGATTATAACATCGAACCGGTACGCGGGGTTTTAAAGTCTACCGTGCGATTTAAAATAAACGGCGCACAAGCGGCCACGTCGCTCTGATCGAGCGCAGGCGGCGCTGCCGGCGGCGCACGGCGGCGGGAAGCGGCGATCTCGCCGGAAACTTTCGGATCCTCGAGAATTCTGCCTAGAACTGTGATCTTATGGCCTAGATCGGTAGAGGGGAGGTCAGGGATCTCACCTCGGGGGTTTTCTCGAGCTCGGGGGTCCTGGAAAGTGCTCGGCGGCGAGGTCCGAGGCAAAACCACGGCGAAGCTCGTCGGAGCTGGATTTGCACCGTAAGTCTTCGGGTTTTCTGCACCTGCAAAGTTCCCCGGAGGCGGTGGATCAAGACCAACGAGTTAGATCAGAGTTTCCGAGCTTAGATCGGCCAGAATTCACCGGCGAAGTCTCGGTGCTCACCGGAGCGAAAATCGGCGATCGCGTGAGGAAAACTGATCGGATCGATTGTTTTTATAGCCGGGGGAGGGCGGTGGTTCTGTTGTGATCGAGTTAGAGTCCTCAGGGTCTAGAATTCTGCTGCGGAGCGCGGTTTCCCGATCGGTTGCGATCGCGCGCGCGCGGAGAAGAGTCCGGGGTCGCGGGGTTAGGGATGACAGGCGGGTCCCACCCGTCAGCGAGGGGCAGCGCGGCGCGCGCGGGGGCGGGCTGCGCGGGAGGTTGCTGGGCCGGCTGGGGTTTCGGCCCACTGGCCAGTTTTTTTTCCGGTTTTCCTTTTTCTTTTTCATTTCTTTTCTGTTTTGAGTATAATTTGAATTCCAGTTTGAATTTGAATTTTTGCAAAACATGCAATACGTCCAAAAATTTCTAAATTCCCCTCTGAACATGTTTTATGGTTCTAAATCCAAAGATTTGAATCTTGACTAAAAATTTGGGGTGTTACAAAGAGCTCGTTGTAATAGGTTACATCGATGCTAGCTTCCAAACAGACAAAGATGATTCCAGATCGCAATCCAGTTTTATGTTCCGTCTCAATGGAGGGGCAGTGAGCTGGAAAAGTTTCAAGCAAGATAAGGTAGTAGATTCAACGACAGAGACGAAGTATATTGCAGCTTTTGAAGCTGCAAAAGAAGTTGTTTGGATAAAAAAATTTGTTTATGAATTGGGTGTTGTTCCTAGTGCGTCCGGTCCTGTGGATCTCTATTGTGACAATAGTGGAGCAATTGCACAGGCAAACGAGCCTAGATCACACAAAAGGTCCAAACATATACTACGACGGTATCGTCTCATCAGAGAGATCATTGATCAGGTGATGTGAAGATTTGCAAGGTACACAAGGATTTGAACGTTGTTGATCCGTTGACAAAGCCTCTTCCATAATTAAAGCATGAGGCGCACACAAGATATATGGGTATAATATTTACATCAGCAATCCTAGTGTGTGCGGGAGAATTATCACAACTATGTTTATCTACTATTAAATAAATTGATAAATGAGTAACAATTATTTACATTCATTATCATGTATGTGACTTGTTCGTGAAACTCTTTGTCAACTATAATGTTACTCTAAAGGATCCCTAGTCTACATCATTATGTGAGATGATGATGACACATAGACTAGCACATGTATTAATTAATGACCACGTTCACAGATCATAGATATGGAGATATCAAATTAATAATATGAACACATATTAGTGAACATGGTGTTGGATTGTCCCACTCTGAGACACTGTTGTGATTGTTATTTTGTATGTGCCATCAGTTGATCTCGAGTGATACACCTGCTAGATCCTTAGACCTGAGGTCGTCATTGTTGCTCACAATGTGTAACTGTGTATTTTGAGACTTCCAAACGCTACTCCATAACTGGGTAGTCATAAAAGTAGTCTTCGGGTGCATAATGAAACATGGAATGGGATGTGAGCAGATCAAGATAAAATTTGCCCCTCCTAAATAACATGAGAGATATATCTGGGCCCCTCGAAATAGTTGGATTGGAAAGTGCATGGCCATGCCAAGATGATTAAAAGTTAACCAACATGACTAAAAGTTAGTCATAGATTGAATCCACTATTTGATCGAGTAAATGGTTGAGCTATCACAAGGGTGGCACATATCTCGCCTTGAGCTTGACCGATATCGTGTGGCAAAGGGATTATCACGTGAATGTATCTAGGTTTATCCGATATGGTCTTTGTGTACATTCGGGAGTCATTATGTCCTGTTAATACGCTGACGCGACCCGCTCAACCGAGACAGGCCACTCGCCCGGGAATCGCATTGGGTGGTGCCGTGTTATGCAGCACCCAACAACACACATATGAGGAACAATGTATTACATAAAACAATAGCGGAAGCTTACAAGTTTTTCTTTGTAAATACTTTACATCAAGTAACTACAGCGGAAGTCTTTATCAACTCACGTTGAATAACTAAGAGCACCCGAGATGAAGTCCAGCCCGCGGACTCCTCTCGCTAGCAACACGAAGACAAGCAGCAGCGGCTGGGTTCTCCATGTGTTACCTGACTCGGGAGTTCCCGAGTCTCACTGGACAACCTTCCTTTCAGCATCGTTGTTAACCCGCAAAACCACTTATATAGCAAGCGTGAGCACATAGACTCAGCAAGTCTGACCCGTCTCTCCTAAACAAGAAACTCTACATGCACGATGGTTTCAAATGGGTCGGCTAGATTTGCATAAGGGACTCGCCTAAAGTTGATCCTTAACTTTCATATTTTAAGCCTCATTGTGCAGACCTTGAGCCGAAAAGCATCGCAACTCCACAATCAAACAAGAAACGCTTTGTTGCGATGCTCCTTGCACAAAGTGAAAGTAAACTTTAATGAGCCTATCTCTAATTCAATCATGGTTGCAATACGAGTTATAGCACAGCCTTATCAAGTTCAAAGATAAACAATTCCAGTTGTTGCTACGTCAAGACGCAGTGGGCAAGTATGCTCATATGACCGCGAGCGACGGTGATTCGAATCAGTACACGCCCGGACTACACGACACGTACACCCGTACTCCAAGTTGCCGGCAGCAACCTCGACTGACGTTGTACGCGGCCACCTTTCCCAAGATCTTCCACATTGGACCCAGTCCAACTGCCCCGAGTACGCAAGCTCCCTCAAGGTACATACCCGCTGTGGTATGTTCTTGAGCGAGGTACCTCCTGCTACCCTGACGCCGAAAGCCTAAGGCAGTTGGAAAAGTTCCACTATGGATCTCCCAAGGTACATCGGTTTCCTGGGTCCCATATAGCCAGTATGTGCCCGGTACACAACTCAAACTTGTCCAACAGGGCCAAGCACGGACGGGCCTTAACCGACACAGGCAGGTCTATGCACGCACGGCCTGCAACCTGCTGCATCTAAACCTCCCTGCCCGGTCTCCATTTCTTATGTGTGAACTTTCCTCATCTTTTCTAATTCGGACCCGTTCCGAGTAAACCAGCCCTAAACTCGCGAGTAGATTCCAACTACTCGACTTCTACCGGACCTTTCCTACTAACATTAGCGTAGCCAAATTCCCTCGAGGAGTTTCTATTCTACCCTTTCTCTCTTAGGTGTTTCTGGTCATGCAAGTGGGGTTTTCAATATCATCTAGACGTAATGCAAGCAACGATGCAAAGCTATGATTTCTACAAATGAAAATGCTTTATAAAACGGTTCAAATGCAAACCGGGCCTTGCCTGTTTTGCAGGTGACTACTGTTACAATCAGTTAGTGATGATCACTTGGAGCTTGATCACTTGTTTTCCTCCCTTCTTGATCTCCACTTCATGTCCTTCTCACCTTCTTCACGTATATGCTACACGATATGATCATGCATATGTATTTAATTGAAAAGCTTTTCCTCATAAGATCTAATGACAGTTTTTAAAACTGGAACTCTGTTTAAGAATTTAAAATGACACTGGTGCTAGTGGTTTGGGTTGGGCTTAAACACTAAGATCAATTATTAAGTGCTTTCCCACTTAAGTGTTGATCACCTTAAGAGATCACACATGACAGTGGTGATCCAGAGCTCTAATGGAGCTGAAAATTTTCATGTGAGTTCCTTGTCACAAGAAAGTCCTCTGGACCAAAATTTAGCACTTTTCATGGAGTGGTTTATTCAGAATAATTCTCTAAGTCTTTAGTCAAAGATGAATTAATTCTGAGGTAACATCCATGTTCATGTCAAACTCAGTGAACCACAATTTCAATTACAGTTCATAGAGTCTACATGAATTTTCCTAGGATTTTTGGAGCTAAGAATTTCCCAGAACTGAATTTACATGTTTTGGACATTCTCTGAAAATGTTTTCTGTATTCATTTGAATACAGGAACTTACAATCTGAATTACCCTGATCAATTCAACTCCAAATGAGCTGAAACTTTTACAGGAGTCTAATAACACCCTAAAGATTATTCTGGCAAAATTTGAGGATTTTTGGATAAATCAAACTCCCTCTAAAATTCTTTTTCTGAAAAGATTTAAAGAATTTTCCAGAATGAAATAAAGACTTTCATACAAATTGGGTTGCATATTTGGATAGAGTTTGTCAATCTGAATCTAACCCAATTTCAATCACTAAATTTGGAGGTTCCTAGCAAAAGTTATGCTCTTCTAAAGTTTGGGGAAAAATATGGGATTTGAATAAATCTGTGAAATGTTTAAACTGACTGTGGGGCCACGGGGCACGTGTCAGTCACGGGGAGCACGCCACACGGGGTCACAGGGTCATTTCTCGCGCTGTTGCAAACGATCCCGCACCACAGAATATCCAGCCCGTTTTCCCCGAGTCGCTGACATGCGGGCCCAGGGGGGGTTCGTCTTCCACCTCTCGCTCCCGCGCGATCCCGCCGCCGGGCTCGCCGGAGAAGCTCCGGGATTAGTCGTCCGGCCATCTCAACTGCTGAAACTTGCCGCCAGCCCCTAATTCGACGTGAGGAACATGCTGGTGGGGTTTGCTCGAGCCGGTAGGGCCCCCAAACTAGCCCGCGACGGCGCAACGGTTCGGACGAAGTCCGACGACGTCGCCCCGACGCCCTAAGCCTTCTAGGCTTTGGTTTCCAAGCTCTAGAGCACCGGCGGACGCTAAGGAACATCGACATGGGAAGAAGATGGCTCGGAGATGGCTCTAGCTTAGGGTTCACCGTGCACCCGCATCTTCCCGCCATAGCCGCCTTCGGAAAGCTTGAAATTGCACCGTGCACAGGGTGTTTCATGCGAGGTTTCAAAAGAGAACTAGTGCGCCTACATGTCTAGCCGGTGTGTGCAAAGTCTCGTGGTGTCTAAACAACAATTGATCGGGAATTTTACAGAATCATACCGGAAGGTTGGTTTTCACCGGCCGGAGAGGATCTTCAAAATTCACCGTCGAGAGGCCGAGGCAGGCTCTGTGCGTCGGGTGGAAGCTGCACGGAGCTCCTGCGCGTCCAAAAGTGGCCTCGCTTGGTCGTGAAACTTTCTGGAGAAGGCTGTCCACGGGAGCACGTCGCCGCCGGGGTGTTCGGCCGCCGCGGAAACTCAAGGTTCTCGGCGTAGAGGGCACGAACACACTGGGTGATGGCTCGAGGAGGTCGTGGGGGGGGGGGGGGTTCTGTTGTGTGGTTTTGCCGATCAGCTGGGGGTTGCACGCGAGCTGGGCGGTGGGCGACCGGAGTGCTCGAGCGTCGGCCGCTCTGTCCTGTCTCTCGCGTGAGGAGAAGGAAAAGAACACCCGGTCCTCGGTGATAAGGCGAACGGGAGGTCGGGAGAGGATATAGACGTCCGGTGCAGACCTCCAGTGCGATAAAACCCAGTAGGAGCTGGCCGCCGGCTGGCCCTCGGTGTCGAGCGGAGGGGAGGTGGCTTGTGGACTTCAGATCTTTTGCAATTTCAGTGCTCCCAATGACATGTGGGTCCCACATGTTAGTCCTCCTTATCCCCTCTAAAATATGTCCCCAATTTGAATATTGATGGAATTCAATTGTGGAAGTTTAAATCTGATATGGATTTGGATAATTGGGCAAGTTTCATCCAAATTCAAACATGCATTTGAATTCTTTGTCTTTTAAAGTCCATTTTGCAAAATGGGTTGCAAACTATTTCCATAAATCATGAAACTTTGCACACCCCCTAATTTGGACTCAAGGAATTCAAATATGAAATCTGATTTTTATTTTGGCTGCTGCAAATGAGATTTTTAGCACAACAGTTTTGAATTCCATTGTGTTTTTCTCATTTGAATTTTTGTTTGAACAAATTGTTCCAAATCTGATTTTTGTTTTCTCACACATATGGGAACTTCCCATCCTTGTTTTAGACCCCTCTGGGGTTCCAAGTTCTCAAATAAACATTTGACTTGTGTGAAGCAAAATCCTCATGTGTGTTATCACATGTGGGGAAAAGTTTTTAACAAGTCCCAATTTTCATACATATGAAACCAACTTTTGCAAATAAGTGTTTCTTTGTATTCATAATTTTGGGACCTTTACATACGCCTGCTGATTTGTGGTTCGGAAACAGTTTCTATTCACGGTCATGTGCACATGAACCTAATGGTTCACACACTTAAGGGCTTAAAATATTGATAGGACTTGCTTATATGACTCTAGTGCATGTGGGATATTGTTGGTGATATGCCCAAGAGGCAATCATAATAACTCGCATTGAAGGCGCAATGGATATTTTATCCATGAGGGATTAGGGTACTAATCGGCCTACGTCCTAAAAGCTTATTAGTGTGCCTTATAAATATGAGAGGTAGAGTTAGAGGCTGATTATCCCACCACGTGACAACCCTAGCCGCCATCTCTCATAGGCCTTGTCCTGAGACCCCTGCTGGGTGCATGGTGCTAGCACACCCGCGCACGACGTTCCTTCTTGTACGTGTGGACTCCGTGGAGGCGTTGTTGCTGCTGTTGCGTTGATCAGCTCCGGTGACGTGAGGTTGCTTCTGGGACGGCCGCTAGGAGGAGACGATCATGATCAACAACTTCCTCTACACCGACGTGCATCTGCTCCAATTTTCCGCTGCGTTGCTCGTCTAGTGATAACGATATATGATGTCTTTACCTCGCATGTATACTGGGTGATGCGGTAGAGTAAATGCTAGAGTAGCATATCTCATATTTCCTAACATAGATGAGGAATTGCAGAGGAGCTGTTGGTACACAGTGCACATATTCTTAAAGCAGCTAGTCGGAGTGGTGGTAGCCAGGAGGGACATTTTCATTCGCTTTCTGGTTGTCACCAATCCCCCATGGCTCACCTTGCCAGGACGTTTCCTCAAAACGTAAAGAGCTATAGCATGCTCTATGTTGGGAAATAGGTGACGCACTACTGTAGCAATTCAACTAAACATGCGAGTAAGGAGGTCATGGATCGTTACCACTAGACGCGTAGCGCAGCGGATCGTAGATGCACGTCAGTGTAGGAGATGTAGACGATCACGTTCGTCTCCTTCTGAATCCTCGTCACAGGAACGTCGTCACGTCACCTTTGTCGATCAGCACAGCAGTAACAGCAGCGCCTCTACGGAGTCAACACGTATAGGGAGGAACGCTGTGCGTCGGTGCTAGCACCGCGTGCGTGACAGGGGTTTCGGCGTGTGGCCTGTGAGGGGCGGCGGCTAGGGCTGTTACGTGGTGGAGTAATCTGCCCCTAACCCTACCCCTCATATTTATAGGCGCGCTAATGGGCTTTTAGGTCACAGGCCCATTAGTACCCTAATTTCTTATTGATCAAATATCCATCAGGCCTTTATCTGAATTGTTATGATTGCGTCTTGGGCATATCACCAACAATCTCCCACTTGCACTAGAGACAATCATATAGCCAAGTTTTTCAATATTCCATCCCCTTAAGTGTGTGACCCGTTAGGTTCATGTACAGTCGGTTATGAATGAAAACTGTTTTCAAACACAAGTCAGTAGAGGTACCCAGCAGGACATACTGACTCCCGAATGTACATAAAGATTATATCGGCTGAACCTAGATACATTCACATGCTAATTCCTTTGCCACATGATACCAGTCAAGCTCAATGCGAGATACGTGCCATCCTTGTGATAGCTTGACCATTCACTCGATCAAATAGTGGATTCAACCTATGACTAACTTTTAGTCATAATGATTAACCCTTTAATCACTTTGGCATGGCCATGCACTTTGCAATCCAACTATCTCGAGGGGCCCAGAGATATCTCGCCTATTATTTAGGAGGGGCAAATCCCATCTTGATCCGCACACATCTCATTCCATGCTTCATCATGTACCTGAAGACTATTTTTATGACCACCCAGTTACGGAGTAGCGTTTGATAGTTTCAAAGTGCAAAACTACACATAGTGAGAAACAATGGTGATCTCAGGTCTAAGAATCTAGCAGGTGTATCACTCAAGACCAACTGATGGCACATATGTAAATAACAATCCCAACAGTGTCTCGGAATGGGTCTATCCAACACCATGTTCACTAACATGTGTTCACATTATTAATTTGAATCTCCATATCTATGATCCGTGAAACGTGATCATCAATTAATACATGTGCTAGTCTGCGTACTATCATTATCTCATATAACGATGTAGACTAGGGATCATTTTGAGTAACATTATAATTAACAAAGAGTCTCACGAACAAGTCACACACTTGATGATCAATGTGAATAATAGTTACTCAAATAGTACACAAACATAGCTATGACACAAGTCTCCCACGTACACACTAGGATCACTGATGTAAGTATCTAATACCCATAGATCTCGTGTGCGCCTCATGCTTTGATTGTGGAAGAGGCTTTGTCAACGGATCTGCCACATTCAAATCCGTATGCACCTTGAATATATTCACATCACCTCGGTCGATAATCTCACGAATGAGGTGATAGCGTCGTAGTATATGTTTGGATCTTTTGTGTGATCTAGGCTCCTTTGCCTGTGCAATGGCTCCATTATTGTCGCAATAGAGATCCACAGGTCCGGACACACTAGGAACAACACCCAACTCAGAAACAAATTTTCTAATCCAAACATCTTCCTTTGCAGCTTCAGAAGCTGCAATATACTCTGACTCCGTCGTTGAATCTGCTACTATGTCTTGCTTGGAACTTTTCCAGCTCACTGCCCCTCCATTGAGGCAGAACACAAAACCGGATTGTGATCTAGAGTCATCCTTGTCTGTTTGGAAGCTAGCATCGGTGCAACCTCTTACAACGAGATCTGGGCAATGAGCCTCACCATAAGAATGTTTTTGACAACTGTCCAATGAGCCTCACCATAATCTGATTGATACCTGCTCTTAACACTTAGAGCATAGGATACATCTGGGCATGTACACAACATGGCATACATGATAGATCCAATAGCCAAAGCATAAGAAATCGCTCTCATCCTCTTTTGCTCATCAGGCGTCGAAGGACACTGACTTTTGCTTAGAGTGATGCCTTGTGGCATTGGCAAGAAACCTTTCTTAGAATCTTGTATATTGAACCGATTCAATATCTTGTCAATATATGTGTATTGGCTTAATCCAATTAGTCTTTTAGATCTATCTCTATAGATCTTTATGCCCAAAATGTACGCTGCCTCTCCTAAATCCTTCATTGAGAAACTTTTCCTTAATGAGGATTTAATAGCATCTAGTACTGGAATGTCATTTCCGATGAACAATATGTCATCTACATATTGGACCAGAAATATAAGTGCGCTCCCACTAACCTTCTTGTAAATACAAGGTTCTTCTACGTTCTTGATGAAACCAAACCCTTTGACCACTTCATCAAAACGTAGATTCCAACTCCGAGATGCTTGCTTCAATCCATAGATGGACTTTTGAAGTTTGCATATTTTTCTATCATTTTTAGGATCGACAAAACCCTCAGGTTGTGTCATGTACACATCCTCAGTCAGACTCCCATTAAGAAAGACTGTTTTGACATCCATCTGCCATATTTCATAATCAAAATATGCAGCAATTGATAGGAGAATCTGAACAGACTTTAGCATAGCGACGGGCGAAAATGTTTCATCATAATCAACACCTTGAATTTGTTTGAAACCTTTCGCCACCAATCGTGCTTTATAGATGTGAACTTTTCCATCCATATCAGTCTTTTTCTTGAAAATCCATTTGCAATCGATCGGTCTCACACCATCGATTGGATCAACCAAGTTCCAAACTTGATTCTCATGCATGGATTCTATTTCGGATTCCATGGCTCCAAGCCATTTCTCAGAGTCGGGCCCCATTATTGCTTCAGTGTAGGTCACATGCTCATTATTGTCCAACAATACCATGTCCTGTTGTTTCTTGGTTAGGAGTGTCAACTTTTCAGTCGCACGACGTATCCTTGTAGACCTTCGGGGGGCTGGTGTTTCATCAAGTGGTTGCACAACATCTTGTACATCCTGTATAGGATTAGAGGGTGCTGAAACATTTTCAGGTATTTCTTGAATTTCTTCAATATGCACCTTGCTCCCACTAACTCCTTTTGAGAGAAACTCTTTCTCCAAGAAGACACCATTGCGAGCAGTAAACACTTTACCCTCTGTTTTATTATAAAAATAATATCCTTTGGTTTCCCTAGGATATCCCACAAAGAAGCATTTGTCTGATTTGGGAGTAAGTTTGTGTGACGTCAAACGTTTGACATAAGCATCACATCTCCAAACTTTGACGAAAGACAATCCGGGACGTTTCCCGGTCCATATCTCATATGGTGTCTTCTCAACAGACTTAGTTGGGACTCTATTTAGTGTAAATGCAGCAGTTTCAAGAGCATAACCCCAAAAGGATAGTGGAAGATCAGTCTGGCTCACCATCGACCTAACCATGTCTAACAAGGTTCGGTTCCTCCGCTCTGACACCCCATTCCATTGAGGCGTTCTAGGTGGAGTCAACTGTGGAACAATTCCACATTGTTTTAAATGATCATAAAATTCATGGCTCAAATATTCACCCCCACGATCAGATCGTAGAAGTTTAATTGTCTTGCCCAACTGATTTTGTGCTTCATTCTGAAATTTCTTGAACTTTTCAAAAGATTCAGACTTGTGCCTCATTAGATAGGCATATCCATATCTACTAAAGTCATCGGTAAAAGTAATGAAATATTGAAAACCACCTCTAGCTACTGAACTCATTGGTCTACATACATCAGTATGTATAAGTCCCAACAAGTCACTTGCCGTCTCACTTTGACCAGTGAAGGGTTCTTGGGTCATCTTCCCAAGCAAACAAGACTCGCATGTGTCAAGTGATTCAAAATCAAATAAACTTAACAAACCATCTTTATGGAGTTTCTCAATGCGTTTCTCATTTATATGACCTAAGCCACAATGCCAAGTAAAAGTGGGATTTAGATAATTTCGTCGAGCCCTTTTTGTATTAATGTTATAGACTGTTTTATCCTCAAGATCAAGAACATATAATCCATTCACTAATGGACATTGAGCATAGAAAATATTATTATAATAAATAGAACAACATTCGTTCTTTATTATAATCTCATAAGCATTAACTTCTTCCAAATATGAAGAATATATAATGTTCTTGCTCAAAGAAGGAATGCAATAACAATTATTTAGTTCCAAAACTAATCCTGAGGGTAATGACAAGTGATAAGTTTCGACAGCTATGACAGCAACCTTTGCTCCATTGCCGACCCGAACATCCAACTCGTCTTTTACAAATCTTCTAGTCTCACTTAGACCCTGCAACGATTTGCAAGTGTGAATCATTGATCTGGTATCAAATACCCATGATTCACTAGAAGATGTAGCAATATTGATTTCTATAACATTTATACCTGAAGTGGAAGTCTCACTCCCTTTCTTCTTCTTATCCTCCAAGTACTTCTTGCAGTTCCTAGACAAATGCCCCTTAGCATGACAGTGAAAGCATTCATCATTAGGAGAAGGGCCTGATTTACCCTTTGGCTTTGAGCTTGAAGGCTCATTGGGAACCTTTCCCTTGCCTTTATGATGCATCACAAGCTTCCTCTTTTTATTCTCCTTTTGAACCATCATCAAATGAGTGGTGTTTTTCTTAATGCTTTCCTCGGCTGTTTTAAGCATCCCATGCGATTCAGCCAACGTTTTCTCCATGCCATTCATTTGATAATTTAATATAAATGGCTCATACCTCAGTGGGAGTGACTGGAGAATAACATCAATAGCCAGGTCATCCTTGAGTTCAGAACCAAGTTTGTCCAAACTCTCAATGTAACCAATCATCTTGATTACATGGGGACTAACCGGGCTACCTTCTGCCAGCTTGCATGAGAACAAGGACTTTGAGATGTTGTACCTCTCAGCTCTTGTTTGGTTCTCAAACATTCCACGTAGTCCCTGAATCATATAATAAGCATCTGTATGCTCATACTGTTTCTGTAGATCAGGGGACATTGTGGCAAGCATGAGGCAACTTGCATTAAGCGCATCATCGTAGTGCTTCTCATAAGTCCTGCGAATTGCGGTATTTGCATCATCGGGGAGGTCATTGGGGTATGGTTGCTCAAGAACATACTTAGTTTTCTCTTGCATGAGAACAATTCTCAGGTTGCGGTACCAATTAATAAAGTTAGCTCCATTGAGCTTTTCTTTCTCAAGCACAGATCGCAAATTGAAACCGGAATTATTACTAGCAGACATGATCTACAACAAATATGTAAGGTTTTAGCACTATGTTATGTACCAATCTTTTATTAACAGTTTAATAAAAGAAACCACCACTATATGAGCATCGTCCTCCCTCTAACGACATATAGTGGTCCAAGATCCATATTCACTAATTTCTAGTGAGTTTTGGCTTCACTGCTAGAAAATTAGTGACATAGGTAAACAACCATTGTTAATCATATCTCTATATGATTCTTGTTTGTTGGGTGACATCCAATGCTCCGGCTCCCAACACTATGCCATAAAGCCCAAAACCGTTTTGATAGCTTTGTTGAGTAAACTAATACTATGCATGTGAATGTCCAACATTCACCCTATTCATTATGATAGATGACGGTATTTTGCTTTGGCAAACCTACCATACAACGATCAAAACAATATAGGTGCAGCTATAGGTAAACGACATCAAATACTCAGCTTTTCCGAGGGAAGCTATTTTATCATGACAAAACATCCACCATATGAAAAGCATGAAAAGAATAGTAAAACATCACATGCATACGATCATATCATATCTGTGAATAGTATGGCCTTTAGGATCATAGTGGTCTTCATCACCAAGGTTCCATCATGATCTATACCGCCATGTCTCCCTTCATATGGTGATCACCATCGCCGTCATGCTTGAGGTTTCTCAATGAATATAAAAGAAGCTAATACATCTAATAGCTATCAAATAAATTACATGAGAGATCAGGCATCACAGGGCGACACGCATGTCGTTATACAATTACGTGACAACCTCGACCCGGTTGTGTTAAATTTGCAACACGCAGACTGCACAAATTTTACACACAGATCATCACATCACATTTAGGCCATACTATTCACATCATTCCCTGCAAAAAACAAGTTAAGCGTAGAATGATTTCTATCGCGAAACAACTTAATGATGCCACTATAGCAGACAGCAACGACCGTCCCGCTAGCCTCTTAGCGGGCGGGGGGTCGAGGGGGAAGCAGCCTCCTGCGGGTTTCAAGGCAGCACCCTGAACACCAAACGGAATTACATAGATCGCATCTATGAAATCACTATGAAAATCTTATCGAATTGATCAAATCAACCCGAATCTGAGCCATTTAGAATGCCTCAATTTTCATTGTGACTAGTTATCCACGAGAAGATCGCGACACATGATCGTGATCTGTTGGCTCAATCTGTTAGCTATATACACTATTAGTCCCGATGGTGATTCCAGCCGGTAGGGACAGGTTGCGCACACAATAGAGAAGGAGCACGAACTAATCCTTTAGTCATATGATGGCAATCTACTCTAACCAATTCCAAACCCCAAAAGCCAAACAATAAAAATTCATCATATGAAGTTGTCTGCAGTAGATCGCATCTAAGATCCAGACCAAAAACTATGCAAGTCGGCTCTGATATCACTGTTAGGAAATAGGCGATGCGCTACTCTAGCAATTCGACCGTATCACCTAGGAAACATGCGAGTAAGGAGGTCATTGATCGTTACCACTAGACGCGCAGCGCAACGGATCGTAGATGCGCGTCGGTGTAGGAGAAGTAGACGATCACGTTTGTCTCCTCGTGAATCCTCGTCACAGGGACGTCGTCACGTCACCGTAGCCGATCAGCGCAGCAGTAACAGCAGCGCCTCCACGGAGTCCACACGTACAGGGAGGAACGCCATGCGTCGGTATGCTAGCACCACGCGCGCGACAGGGGTTTTGGCGTGTGGCCTGTGAGCGGCGGCGGCTAGGGCTGTTACGTGGTGGAGTAATCTGCCCCTAACCCTACCCCTCATATTTATAGATGCGCTAATGGGCTTTTAAGTGAGAGGCCCATTAGTACCCTAATTTCTTATAGATCAAATATCCATAATTCCTTTATCCGAATTGTTATGATTGCCTCTTGGACATATCACCAACAATCTACACCGATGTTTACGGCCTCGCCAGTAGTCTCTGCCGGTGTCGGGGAGGACCCAAATATCACGCAGTTGAAAGTAGGCCTTATAACAGGGTTTAGCCTAGGGGGCCGTTCACACCTTAAAAAGACTCTTATTATATATTAGGCTAAAAATTAATATAAACCCAACATAACTCTAATCAGATTCAGCCCTCCATATGGCTAGTTGATTTTTGTTGGCCCATTACTATGCCTAGTTGAAAGCAGGTGTATTTTGTCAAGATCACCATTGGAGATATGTGGAATTGAACTAGGAAACTCACAGGGCATTCATGATTTTAGTGCAAGATCGCACGATGGTGATGGGGGGATTGCAATCATGGATGTGATAGACTGTGGTAAAACGATTTCTGAAGATTGGTGTAATGTCCCATCATGGGGATGTGTTGGACAGTCTACAGTTTCAGGTGCCAACATGCTTCAATTCAAATGGCGGGAAGGCAACTGGTGGCCCATCATTTTCTCCGCCAGCTCAAGAGAAGATGGCCCAGGAGCCCAGCGTGTGGGGGACGGCTATTTGAGCAGCTTAGAGAGAAAGCAGGGAATCTAGTTTGACACCAATTTTGTTATCCCCTAATCTCCTCTCTTCTCCCGCCCCTCTCTCTTGTTCTTGAGATTATCATGTAATCTTTCCACTTATCGTACAGTTAGTTCTAAAGTTGACCTCACGATGTCTTCAATCAGTTTGGTGCAACAAGAACAAGTTCAAGTTGCTCGAAAACTACGAAATGCTTTGGGTTGCTCTGTTTTTGTTACTGAAGATGGTGTGATCGGGGCTCCACCCGACACAATTCCTTGCACTTCTATAGCAAGTTTGGCTCCTTCGACTTCAGCTTCTCCACAATGGGTGCTCTGCAACTTGGTTCTTATCCTCAACAAGGCTCGAAGGTACATCACACAGACCAATCAAATGATTTTCAATACAGTTATGTGTAGTGAATGGTGATGTCGATAAGTCTGATAATGGTAGAAAGCAATGGATGGCTAAAATGAATTTCAATATTTGATGGAAATGATGTGAAAATATGGCTGGATAGATGTGAAAAATATTTTGGGCTTTATCAGATTTCTCATAATTTTCGTGTCACTGCTTCTTCTTTGCACTTGATAGAGCGAGCTGCTCATTGGTTTCAATCTTACAAATAAATCATGGGGTATCAAGGGTGGGAGCAATTTGCTAGTGCTATCACTAGAAAATTTGATTTAGATGTTCATCCGCTAAAGACAATGGAGTTACTGAGTCTCAAGCAGATAGGGTAAGTTTAGGAAATCTTTTGATCAATTGGTTTGTCCTATCAGGCTTTATGATCCTTAATGAAACAACCCTGGTATCTTAGTTCTTGATCGGTTTGAAAGATGAGTTGAGGACAGTGGTAGAAATGCATCTACCTGATACTATCGCCAAAGCTGCAACTCTAGCTTTAGTTCATGAACAAATGATCAACAAACAAAAGAAGGCGGCCAATAAACCACACTATAAATCTACTGCAAAACAACTCATCAGGAAATCTAAACCAAGTTTCAGTTCCAGTGATGTATGGAGAGCTAAACAGAGAATTCTTATGAGTCGATGGTCTTTGTTAGAGATGTGGAGAGAAATATACACCCTCTCACAAATGTTCTGCTGAAAATTCTGGTCAGCTAAATGCTCTTTGGGCTACCACAACTGATGGAGGGGGATTTATTTTAGATATGTTAGATGCCATTGACAATAACACTCATTCTGAAAGTGTTGATGATCATTTTATATCCCTACATGCACTTTCAGGGAAAATAGACAAGAAAACAGTCCAACTAAGAGCATTGGTTCAGAACAAAGAGTTAATTATTCTAGTTGATTTTGGCAGTCATGACACTTTATTAATTCTGAAATTGCTTCCAAACTGAATTTCTCCATCTCTGAGACACAACCCTTGCTGGTTAAAATAGCTAATGGGACAACACTTGAATGTAATTCTGAGATAAAAGACTTTAAATGGTATTTACAGGGTCATACTTTCAAATGTTCTGCAAAGATAGTTAATATAGGAGCTAATGATTTGGTGCTGGGAATGGATTTGCTGGAAAAATATAGCCCCACAACATTTGATTGGCTCAACAAAACACTCTCATTTAATTACCATGCACTACAGGAAACACGGCAATTTAGGACGTCCAGCTTAATTTACGACGGCTCTAGGGTTGGCCATCGTAAGTAAAATTAATTATGACGACCAACTCTAGCCGTCGTAAATAAAGAGTTATTTATGACGGCTTGACCTAGGCCATCGTAAGTAACAAGTTATTTACGCCGGCTAGGGCTTCGCCGTCGTAAATAAGCTTATTTACGACGGTCAGACAATGGACTGCCGTAAATAAGTCTTATATACCCCGCGGGCCCGGGTAGGCGCGGGCGTTCACGTCCGCGCTGACCCGAGCAAACCCACCCCCGCCGCCGCGCCCGAGACCTCCCCCGCCGCTGCCCGCAGCCGCCCCGAACGCCACCGCCACCGCCTTCAGACGCCGCCGCCGGCGGCGTCCGCCACCTCAGGCCTCCCTCGCAGGCACCGCCCCGGGTCCCTCCGCCCCGGGCCACTGCAAGCCGGCCCAACGCTGGAGTCGCCTCCCCGGTGCGCCCCCAAGCTCCCCCGAGCGCCCCTGCGCCTCCCTGGAGCTCCCGGCGCCACCCCACGTCGCCCCTGGCCTCCCCCGTGCATCGCGTCACCTCTGATCAAGTAAATGGAGCTTTATGTTTAATTTTATGCAAATTATTGGTATGAATTGAATTGAATTAGTATGAATTGAATTGAATCAAATTAGTATGAATTGAATTGAATTAAATTAGTATGAATTGAATTGAATTGAATTTAGTTGTTTTAGTTTATGTAAATTACTACTATTATTGTATAATTGCATTGTTTTAGTTTATGTAAATTGCTTTTATTAGTGTTGAACTGAATTGTTTTAGTTTATGTCGCCGTCCATATTTTCAATTCATTATTTAGTTGAATATTGTGTATAAAATTGAATGTTTATGCTATGCTCTCATGACGGTTAGGTATATATATACACCGTCGTGAGAGAATATGGAAAACATGTTAATTACGACATTTCCGGGCCGGGTTTTCATGTCGTGACGGCGGCGGGAGCCGGAAGGCCCTGAACCTCCAGGCTTTGAGCACCCAAGGACGCGGAGAAACGCTCGACTAGAGTCGTCGGTCCGAGCCTGGTGCCCGACTGATCTTCATCCAATCAACGCCTGACCGCTCATCCGCCGTGACCCGTCGCAAAAGGGTTTAAGGACAACCCAACGACCCATGTCCGGTGCCCGAGCCCCCGAAAGGCCGGAGGGCTTTGACTTCGTCCTTCTCCCGTTGTTCTTAAGATTTTGGACATGCCGAAAAATTTGGTCGCATGGACGCAGACCCGCGCGTTGACGGTCACCCCTATTCTTCCCCCCCTCTCTCTTTCTTTCTTTCCTCTCTCTCTGTCATAAATGACTAAAAAAAGAATGAGTAACATAAACTTTTAGAATATGCATCACCCATTTCGAACCGGCCCGTCTCACATGCGTTACACATGTGAGCCGGGTAGGTTCAGAATTGTCCCTTTTTTGACAGCCTGAGAGTGACCGAGGTGGCGTGCCTACGATGAGACGCAGGTCTAAATACGGATGAGATTTTGATAGCGTAACCCTGATGTTCTTTGCTGTACCATTATCGGGCGTGCAATTGGAGAACAGTAGGGTTATGCTGCCGAAATTTCGTCTGGATTCGGACTTGGCGTCTCGTTAGAAGCATGTTCATCTCGGTCACTCTTGGGTGGGTTTAGGACCTATCTGTCCTAAAAGAAGTATAAATCAACGATGTTTTCTTCCTCTTTTATCTGTAGCTTCCAACATGGGTGAAGACCGTAGTTGGATGTACACTGGTTGGAATAAGAAAGGTGATCACTCAGATGAATGGTTCGCAAAGACAGATGCTTTTACCGATCGAGTCTTTTCGTTGTCGACGATCGATAAGGTGCGATGCCCACGTACGAAATACCAAACAAAAAGTTGCTTGATAAAATGACTCTTTCGATACACTTGTGTCGAAACGGTTACACGTCACATTATGAGGTGTGGAGTTTTCACGGCGAGACAGCTTCTAAAGCCGTACAAGAAGTGCAAGAGGATGATGACAACTGGGGGGTTGATCGGATGGATGAGATGCTACAAGCTATTGAACCAGAGGCTACGGAGGATCCTCCAACAATGGAGGTAGAAGCGTTCTTCAAGCTTTGGAAGAGCTACTTCATGAACACACAGAAGTGACCCTCCTTACGTTCATCACCAGATTTATGGCAATTAAGTCCAAATACTTCTTTTCCAACAACTGTTACAGTGACCTAATCAAATTGATCGACGATATCCTTCCACAACCCCATAAAGTGCCTAAAGATATGTATCAGTCGAAGAAATTGTTGTCTAGTCTCGGTATGAAATATGAGAAGATTGATGTGTGTCTAGATAATTGTAGGCTTTTTTGGAAAGAGCATGCGAAAGAGAACAAGTGCTTAAAATGTGGTAAATTAAGGTTTGTCGAAGTTGTTAAGACGATGGTGATAATGTGATGATAGAAGTCGCACATAAGCAACTTTGTTACTTACCAATGACATGGCTTTATATGTATCTATAATATAATTAGCATACTAACACATATCTACAGGAGCGCAAGACCAATTAGATACCGATCGATACTGCCGTCTAGAAGCGGGGTCATAAGGACCCATCCCAGCCTAGGGAGTGCAGTCAGGTCGCGGACGATCGAATGGTAAGTTATCAAAACTTATCAATTCAATTGTTACTAACACGCAATTTCACTCCTTTTAAGGAAAAGTATGGGCGAGATGCCGTGAGGATACACGGCAAAGGGTACGATTGGCAAAACGGGCCAATCGACCCTTAAGTCGTTTATGCTAGCGGAGGCCGGAAGGCACATGGAAGGTAAGTTGGTCATTTTCTCTATTTCTGCAGAAACTTGCTTCTTCTAATTATTATTCTTTTATTTCTTTGTAGGTTTTCCATTTTCGATGGAGTTGTCGACTCGAGGGTAGCGCGACCTTCGATCGTCACTCCATCGACCGAGGGTTCCTCCATCAGGCATACAAGTCGTCGTCCCTCACAGAGCCAGATAGAGGAGCTCCTTAGGGAGAGAGAAGAGATCCGGGGAGAGAGGGAGGAGCTCTAGAGGGAGAGGGATCTTGACCGGGTCGCACAGGAGCAGCAGGCCGCCTACATGGCTCAGATGCAGGCGGCTATGCAGGTAAGTATTTGAATATAAATTAATTTAAATTCCTAACATTTCATTAGTTTATTTATTTTAATATTTTGCAATTACAGGCCTTAGCTCGATAGAGTGGATAGCAGATCCCGATCCCAACGTGGCAGCCGTCAGATTTGGCCCTGCCACAAGTGCCCCCACTACATGCACATTTGGATGTCCAGTTAATGTGTTTTTTATTTGCCATTTTCTAATCTAAGAAAAACTTAGTGTAGTTGAGGGGAGAGAGTGAGAGTGAGGGGGAGAGGGAGAGAGTGAGAGTAAGAGAAAGTGGTAGAGAGGGGGAGGGAGAGATAGTGAGAGTGAAAAGGGAAAGAGGGAGGGAGAGAGAGACAGAGTGATAGAGATAGGGGGGAGGGAGAGGGCGATGGAGAAAGTGAGAGTGAGAGGGAGGAGAGGGAGGGAGTGAGAGTAAGAGATAGTGGTAGAGAGGGGTAGGAAGAGAGAGAGTGAGAGTGAAAAGGGAAAGAGGGAGGGAGAGAGAGACGGAGTGGTAGAGATAGGGGGTGAGAGAGAGGGATTCGTAGAGAGAGGGGGAGGGAGAGGGCAAGGGCGAGGGAGAAAGTGAGATTGCGAGGGAGGGAGAGAGAGGGAGTGACAGTAGTGAGGAGAGAGTTGTACAAGGTTAAACTCACTTTATCTATTTATTTGAATTGCAGAGATTAGCAACGGACGCTCAAACTCCACCGCCACAGCTACCAGCACCGAGAGCAGGGCGCAGAGACGGATTCTTCGACTCCGGAGCAAGTGGAGGAGTGAGTGGAGGAGCCAGTGGAAGGGGTAGTGTTTAGCCCCTTTTGTTTTAGATTTTGGATGATTATCTGTCTTATTGTGTATATGATAGATGATTATAATGTTCTGTGAGCTGGCCATCATGCCAGGGTAGCTGTTTTCTATTTTTTTAAAAAAATTTAAAACCTTATTTACGACGGCCAGCTGTACAGGGCCGTCGTAAGTTAACCTAATTAACCACGATGGCCTTGCCCTAGCCGTCGTAAGTTAACCTAACTAACTTACGACGGCCAGAGACCCCAACCATCGTAAGTAAGTGGCCTAGCTAGCCACGTGGCGCGGCAATTGGTGACGGCCATTCTCAGCCGTCGTAAGTTAGTTATTTATGACGGTAACCGTCGTAAATAATATTATTTATGACCAAAAACTTGAAACGGCCAGAAACCATCATAAATAACAAAAAACAGTCGTAAATAACTAACTTACGACGATTTTCCTTTATTTACGACGGTTTCTGGCCGTCGTAAGTGTGCCGCATTCTAGTAGTGAAGGTTCTATGATCACTTTGCAAGGCATTGTTGAGAAATCAAATTCTACTCTTGCAGAAATATCTATGGAACATGTTATGAAATATACCAAGGGCAATGATTTACGGGCAGCAGTGCTTCTTGAACCAGCCCAGAATCATACTAATGACTTATTCAAAATATCAACTATCCCATTACAGGTCAAGAAATTAATCCATCAGTTTAGGGATCTCTTTAAGGAACATGCTACTTTACCTCCACACAAATTAAACGATCATGTCGTTATTCACCTGAACAAAAGGATGAAGTTGAGAAACAAATGACTGAAATGTTACAACCTGGCATGGTAATTCTTAGTATAAGTCCATTTGCTTTGTTGTTATTGGTGAAGAACATGGAGATTCTGTGTGGATTACAAAAAATTAAATAATAGTACTGTTGGAGTGCGTGAGCTGCGGCACTCCTCCTGGTCTGCTATGAAAGCAGCCCTTGAGGTTCTTTAATTGGAGGGGGCTTGGCGCCCTTACGCGATCGGGCTTGAGGGAGCGGATGAACACCGATATTTACGTGGTTTGGGCCACCGGAGCGTAATACCCTAGGTCCACGAGAGTATTTGTTGTATTGTCTGCTTGTATGTGCAAATGTGAGATTCAGAAACTGACCGACCAACCCTTTGGCGGGTTGTCACCCTGGTCTTTTTATATTCCAAGGCCGGGGTGGTTACAATGTAGCTTGGGGCCCGACAAGTGGCCTCGAAGCTAGGTGTACCCTATACATGATCTAGGGTTTTATACTCTGAGTAGAGCAGTCGGTGGGGGAGTTAAGTCCCGTTGTCTGGCGCGCTGAGTGCCCCTGTCCATGTGTTAGGTGATGATGAAGACGCTGTCTTGTCGCCACGTCTTCTCGCTGAAATTGCCTAGAGGGGGTGTGAATAGGCTAAAATAACTGAAATGACTTAATTCAACGAGATTAGAACACAGGGGCCGGACTAGTCCGATCAACCTGCTGAAAAAGCCTAAAAGGCCGGACTAGTCTGGCTCAGGAGTGGACTAGTCCGGTCAGACTGCTGAAAAGGCTAAACTTGATTTTTATGGGTTTTCTTCAGATTTTAATTTAACGAAAAGCAGATAAACTATCTAGCAATCTAATATAACAAATATGTCAAAGTATTGAGGTGGATTGCAAGATTGTAACCTGAAATATTATAAGACCGAAATGATCGAACGAACCCTAAGCAATTCTAATGATCAATGAAATGTAAGTGCAAAATGACACAAAGATTTTTACCTGAGGTTCGATTCCACTCAGGAATCTACGTCCCCGTTGAGGAGTCCACAAAGGACCGGGTTTAACAACCCTTTCCTTACAAGTCGCCACTAAAGCCAAACCGGTTCTTCACTATCTCAAAGGTGAACTTACAAAGTGTTGGGGCTGCTCACAATCTGAGGATCCCACTTGATCACGTCCACAAAACTCCACGGATCTCACAAGCCACAGGTCACAAAGACTCACACCAAGTGCACGAGATCACTCCGAGAGCCAAAAACATGAAGTTCTTCCTTCTCCTCTCCTCACACACCCAAATCCACTCAAGAATTGGTTCTAGAGGGTGAGTAGGCAAGAGAGAAGGCTTAGGGGGGCTCTAGGATGGCTGTAGCGGCGCTAGGGTTACAGTGTTATATAAATGAAGTCGGGGCATCTCCTTTTATAGAAGTCCCAAAGCCAACCGTTGCCTTGTCGCCGTGTTTATTGGTCTGCACCTTCTGACATGGTGCGCCTGTCTTGACTGTGACTGGTCACAATGACTTCTGACAGGCGTGCGCCACGCCGCCGCGCCATGGGAAGGCGCGGGTCTTGAATGCCTTGTACGGACAAGGCATGGCGTGCCTTTACTCATGCTGCCTACTGCGTCGGGGTGGGCAGCGCAACACTGCTGACCACGTAGCAGGCCCGGCCCCACCGGACACATGGCACCTTCGGAGCTCGCCCCTGCGGAGGGGGTGAGGTCCGTCTCTTCTAGCCACGCGGCAAGCCCGGAGCTCTCCTCTGAGGAGAGGGGAGGCCTGGCCCCGCCAGACACGTGGCACCTTTAGAGCTCGCCCCTGGGGAGGGGGTGAGGTCCAACTCTTTTGGCCACGTGGCAGGCCCGGAGCTCTCCTCTAAGGAGAGGGGAGCCCCGGCCCTACTGGGCACGTGGCACCTTCGGAGCTCGCCCCTATGGAGGGGGCGAGGTCCGACTCGTCTGTCCATGTGGCAGGCCTGGAGCTCTCCTCTGAGGAGAGGGGAGCTCCGGCCCTACTGGACACGTGGCGCCTTTGGAGCTCGCCGTTGCGGAGGGGGCGAGGTCCTTAGGCAGTTTTGTCCTGTGCGCGAGGGTACCCAGTATTGAGGGTACCGACATAGGCGATTAGACCAAAGAGGTCCATGTGAAGTAGCTCCAAAGGTCTTGTAGTTGTCATGACATTTTTGAATGGATGTTGAACTCCAACTTGTTTTCCTCTTGACAAGCACTACATGGCCTGTTCTTATCAAAAACAACATTTTTCAAGCCTCGAATGTGTTCTCCCTTGAGAAGTTTTTGCAAGTTCCTCATCCCAACATGGGCTAGCCTTCTATGCCAAAGCCATCCCATGTTAGTCTTCGCCATTAAGCACGTGTCAAGTTAAGATTTATCCGTGGTGAAATCCACAAGGTAAAGCTTTCCCTGGAGCATGCCCTTAAAGGCGATTGAGTCATTGCTTCTTCTCAAGACAGTCACACCCTCGTTAGTGAAAATACAATTATAACTTTTATCACATAGTTGGGATATGGATAGAAGGTTATAATCAAGGGAGTCAACATGCAAAACATTTGAAAGCGTATGATGGGGAGAGATAGCAATTTTACCGGTGCTAAGGATTTTCCCTTGGCTATTGTCCCCAAAATATATTCCTTCACTTGGATCTTCATTTTCCTCATATTCAACAAACATCCTTCTCTATCCGGTCATATGGTTTGTGCATCCACTGTCGAGCACCCATTTGATCCACCGGAGGAGTATGCCTTACCTTTTGGTACCCAAGCGGAGTTGGGTCCTTTCATGTTAGTCAAGAGGCACTTGGGCACCCACACACAAGGCTTTGGACTCTCGCGGAGTGGCCCAACATATCTAGCATATATCTTTCCAAATTTGTTTCTCAATAAAACATATGAGGCATCAAAATCATGAAACAAAGGATGAGGTTTATTTTTAGGCATGTTAGATGAGTTTGCAATGTTCTTTATATTTTCTTTGTTGGATGGACCTTCCTTGACAAAAACAATCAAGTCTTTTCTCTTCTTGGGAGTTTTAGCATGTTGCCTCCACTCCCGAGAATAGCCAAGACCATCTTTGACATGTGGAGGCCTTACATTGGTATATGCACTTCGTGCATATGCCACTTTTTCCTTGTCAAAGATACCACCTTTCGGTGACTGCTTGTTTTGTGCCAACTTGAGTTCATCTTTGAGTTTTAGGATTAAGTTTGAGCACTTGCAAGTTTGAGTTGTTTCAGGAGATTTCTTTGAGAAGGGTGAAATCATAGAGGAAGAAGGTGCATTGATCTTGAGAGACTCAACTTGTGTTTCAAGGATCTTGTTGACTTTTGTCAAGTTAAATTTCTTCCTTGAGCACAACAGTTGTTTCTTCAAGATTTGAGCAAGTTTCTGTGATCAAGGCGAGTTCACGCTCAAGTGCCTTGCTTCTTTCCCTTTCAACCTCAAGGAGCTCTTCAAGCTCATGACATCTCTCCTTTTCAAGGATGAGCATGTCTTCTTGACGGTTGATGAGTTCATCTTTCTCAAAGATTTCTTCCGACAACAAACTCATCTTTTTCAAGGTGCTCCTACTTAGATCCTTAAGCATGTATTCATTATCACTACTACTATCAAAGCTATCAAGTGAATAAGTAGAGGAGAATGGTTTAGATTTATCTTTTCTTCTTCCCTCCTTAGCCATGAGACATGTAGACTTGAAGTCTTCAGTGTTTGGGAAGAGCTTGCTCCTTCCAATGGCAAGTGTTGCCACTTTCTCTTTATCCTTGGAGGATGAGTCTTCGTTTGAGTCCCATTCCTTCCCAAGGTGAGCATGTCCTGATGGCTTCTTCTTCTTGAAGAATTTCTTCTCTTGAGACTTGCCATCTTTCTTGTTCTTACTCTCTTCATATGGACAATCCATAATGAAGTGTCCATATTCACCATAGTTGTAGCATGCTCTTTTCATCTTGGGCTTGGACCTTTCCTTGTTCTTGTTCTCATAATGGTTGCTCCCCTTCCTTCTTCTCATCATCCTCTTGAATTTGTTGATGAAGAGCGCTTCTTCTTCATCGGTGTTGAGACCCTCGTCATCACTTGCTTCAAGGTCTTGTGATGAGGATGTTGCTTTGGAAGCAACACCTTTCTTCCTTGAGGAGGCGAGCCTTTGGAGGTCGTTGTAGAACATGGCTTCCTTTTCCATCATCTCGTTGTTGATGATTCTTCCAAGAACTTCCTATGGGGTCATTTGAGCATATCCCGGGCTCTCACAGATCAAGGAGCAAAGAGCAATGTTTCGAGGCATGAATGCCGGAGCATCCTCTTCACCACCTCATGATCCGTCCACCGGGTGCTTCCATAAGATCGGATCTTGTTGACGAGGACCTTGAGACGGTTGTACATGTCTTGAGGGGACTCACCATCCATGATGGTGAACCTTCCAAGCTCTCCTTCAATCATCTCGATCTTGGCCTCCTTAATGACTCGGTTTCCTTCATGCGCTGTCTTAAGTGTGTCCCATATGTCTTTGGCCACCTCCAATCCATCGACTCGTTTGAACTCTTCTCGAGTCAAGGATGAGGTGATCACCCCAACTGCTTGAGCATTGCGATGAAGTAGAATGGCTTGCTTCGGGGTAACATCTTCTTCATTTCTTGGAAGATGGACACCTGTTAAGACAATTTGCCACAAGCTAGGGTTTAAGGATATTAGATGCATCTTCAGATTATGCTTCCACATTGAGTAATCATTTCCATCGAATTGAGGAGGTTTGCCAAGAAGAATAGATAAGTAGTGATTGTTGGAAGTTATTGGTTCATAGTTGAAAGGATATTGGGAGTAGTCTGGTTGACCACTCCTTTCTTGATCCTTCGGCTTCTTCTTCTCTTTACTACAGTGACCTAGCTTCTCGCGAAGTCGTGCCTTGAGCTGGCGAACTTCTTCATCGTCACTCGAGTGGTCTTGCAGCACATCCGTGTTCTTTTTCTTGTCATATGTGTTGACAACTTGTGACGTCGACGGAATCTCGTATCCCTCCACTCTGGCCATCTTCTCTCCGAGTGGTCAGACTCTTGATGGAGAGACTAGCTCTGATACCAATTGAAATTGCCTAGAGGCGGGGGTGAATAGGCTAAAATAGCTGAAATGACTTAATTAAATGAGATTAGAACACAGGGGCCGGACTAGTCTGGCTCAGGGATGGACTAGTCTGGCTCAGGGGCGGACTAGTCCGATCAACCTGCTGGAAAAGCCTAAAAGGACGGACTAGTCTGGCTCAGGGGTGGACTAGTCCGGTCAGACTGCTGAAAAGCCTAAACTTGATTTTTATGGGTTTTTCTTTAGATTTTAGTTTAACAAAAAGCATATAAAATATCTAGCAATCTAATATAACAAATATGTCAAAGTATTGAGGTGGATTGCAAGATCGTAACCTAAAATATTATAAGAGCAAAATGATCGAATGAACCCTAAGCAATTCTAATGATCAACGAAATGTAAGTGCAAAATGACACGAAGATTTTTGCCTGAGGTTCAATTCCACTCAGGAATCTACGTCCCCTTGAGGAGTCCATAAAGGACCGGGTTTAACAACCCTTTCCTCACCAAGTCGCCACTAAGGCCAACCCGGTTCTTCACTATCTCAAGGGTGAACTTACAAAGTGTTGGGGCTGCTCACAATCTGAGGCTCCCACTTCATCACGTCCACAAAACTCCACGGATCTCACAAGCCACATGTCACAAAGACTCACACAAAGTGCACGAGATCACTCCGAGAGCCAAAAACACAAAGTTCTTCCTTCTCCTCTCCTCACACACCCAAATCCACTATATAATTTGTTCTAGAGGGTGAGTAGGCAAGAGAGAAGGCTTAGGGGGGGCTCTAAGATGGATGTGGTGGCGCTAGGGTTCTAGTGTTATATAAATGAAGTCGGGGCATCTCCTTTTATAGAAGTCCCAAAGCCAACTGTTGCCACCTACCGAAAGTCCGGACTAGTCCGCCTCACACCGGACTAGTCTGATCTCACATAGGAACTATTTGTCCGGGTGAGAACGGACAAGTCTGGAGGACCCGGACTAGTTCGGCCACTAAGGCGGACAAGTCTGGTCCACCAAGACTTAGCCGTGAGAGCTCTCATCTCATACCCATACGGACTAGTCCGCCTTAGAATGGACTAGCCCGAACTCATACAAGAACTCTTAGTCCGTGTGAAAACGGACAAGTCTGGCTAGCCCGGACTAGTATGGCCACTGAGGCGGATAAGTCCGGTCTACCAGGACTTAGCCCCAAAAACACTCTCACCAAGAGAGAAACATACTAGTCCGTCCCAAAATGGACAAGTCTGATCTCAGTCAGGAACTCTTAGTCCGCCCCAAAACGGACTAAGCCGTAGGACTTCCGGACTAGTCCGGCCTCTTCCCCAGACAAGTCCGGCCTGCCCAGCTTTACCTCTCTACCTCTCCACTAAGGATTTGACACTTCTAACGCTTGGAGCTCTCTTATATGATCTCAATGCACTTGACAACACACTCTTTCTTTTACACGGCTAGCCTACTAAAGACTCAAGTGAAACTCTAATTTCTACTCTTCGAGTCTTTGACTCTGTTCTTCAACTTTTTCCTTTTTGAGAGTTTAGGTGTCCGCCTTTGAAATGTCCTGTGCTTATGATCATCTCAGCTCATTAGTCTCTTAATTTGTCGTCATCAATCATCCAAAACCTACGGGGATGCCTAGATGCACTTACAATCTCCCCCTTCTTGGTGATTGATGACAACACATTAAGTTTCAACATAAGAGGTAAAAATTTTATTTTTATAACAAGTGTACGTATGCAAAACTCCCCCTGAATGTATGCAAGAGTAAAAGAGGGGAGTTGGCATACATTCACATGTTATGGTGGGGTGCCTACGTGTTATGCTAAAAAAAAGTGTGATAAGACAATAAGCATAAAACAACCATAAAATCCAACATGTAGTGTTACACAAAAGATAGTCATGCATAAAACATAAAATATAGATAGCCATGTCCAAAATAGTCATGTCCAAAAGATCTAATACGAGGCTAGAAGATGATAAAAAATAGGACATCCTTTTCACATTTCTCCCCCTTTGGCATCAAGGCACCAAAAAGGAAAGGAGGGAGGAAGATACGCCTAAGTCTACTCGTCATCTTCTTCGTCTTCTTCTTCATCGCCATTTTCATCATTCTCCGTAGCCTTCGTATACTCTTCTTCTTCGTCGGTGGTGGTGGATGGAGGCGCGTCCTTGGAAGAGCTTCCCTCTTACCTAAACTGGGTGAGCTCATCAGCGGTGAACTCTGGATATGGAGTGAGTTCCCCATCACTCTCCTCATGGGGAGACATGGGTACCTCAAGCTTGTCACACACAACCTTGAGGTACTTCTCCTGACGCCTCTCCATGCGTCGAGTCCGGACCTCCACACGCCGACAGAAGGCGAAAAGTGCGTTGAAGCACTTGAAGAATCCACTCATGGACTACGGAGGAGGAGATGATGGGGGAGCCGCTGAGCTAGAAGGGGCCGCTGAGCTAGACGGAGGTTAAGCATTTTTCCTCCTTGAGGGTTCTGGCACAATGGGGGTAGTTGAGGACGGAGAGGTCGATGAGTGACATCCTTGACAAAGACTATCCCCGACACCTTCTCAATTAGGCACATGATGTATGGTGCATAACCACATGAGCGGTTGGGAGTGTTAGAGATGTTGAAGATGCCATCATAAATGTGCTCAACAAGATTGAACTTCTCTTCACCATCTATCAAGAGGAGAAGATGCCTTAAGTTTCCTTGAATTACCCCTGCATCTCCATGCTTAGGGGCAATGGTCCTCCTCAGAATCCGGTTGAGGATGCTATAGAACGGCTTGATGTTCCTAGCAAGCCCGGCCTCATAGGGAACATGACTAGGATACATATAGTCAAGCTGATCCCTGTCCACTGCCTTGAGATTGGAAATGATAATCTGTCACACCCGGTTCCTCATCTCTGAACTCCATTCTTCCCTCTTTTCACGGATCGTCCTGGTGGAGCTATAGTGTATGATTAGCTTGCCCGTATTGCCGGCGGCTTGGAGCATACGTCGAAGACGGCGCAAAAAGCCTCCTACTGCCAATCCGTAGGAAATGTACGTCACCGGACGGCTCTCCTCTCTTTGGGCAAGGGAAACACGGGAACTCTCCCTCCCGTGGACTTGCGAGCGGTGCGAATCATGCGAACCATCTAAAACAGAAAGCATTTAAACTTAGGTTAGATAAACTTTTAAACAAAAATCCTATTTTGAATGAAAGTTGGGGTAAGATGAAGAAAGTGACTCCATTAAATAACACTTTTCAACACACACCTTGTAAAATAGTTTTTAAGAAAATAGGGCCCTTAAATACGTCCATTTCTACCTAGGTCCATGTTCCTACGGGCAACCTTGGCTCTGATACCACTTCTATCACACCCGGTTTCTCCGAAGAACAACCGAGTGAATATCACATGTATGCCAGGATCATTTTCTCATACATGTGATGACAAATAGTGAAGCATCATTTATTACAAGCCAAGTGTCGAATATAAATAAGTCTTACAAAGCATATGTCTCGATGGACGATAATAAGTTCATCACAAATAAACTAGCAGCGGAATATTATTCTTGTGAGCTCCATTACAGGCGTTTCCTAGGGGAATCCATGATCCTAGAAACCTTCTTCGGGTCCAAAGTCTTGATCTTTATACACCACCTCATTATCTTGACCTGAGCAGCAATATAAACCAACAAATATGCAAGGTTGAGTACCGATGGTACTCAGCAAGTGTGGGAAAGTTATGTCATGCTGGGCTAGAACAAGAAGAGGTTGAACTCATGGTTAAAGCACTACGCAATTAATACCTATCACCTTAGCTTATTAAGCACCTACATTACTACACAGGTGAAATGGTCCCAAACTCCCATCCCATCATCATAATCAAATAACCATAACATCATTTCCAATGTTAAGCTCCCCGCTTAACATCTTTAACTTCCAAAACCACCACTCCTCTAATCATGAATAAGTCCAAGCCGCTCTTGACTGTGAGCACGGCTGTCATGACAGTTTTGACTCTGCAGAGTTTGTACCACTGTATCCACATGTAGTGATTTTATCCCCCGTTGCCGGGTGGACTAAAAGAACCTCCATTATGCCAGTGGCTACGAACCACATTCACACTTCCTAGGTGTGTAGCCAGGAGATCACTACGAAGCCTTTACAAAGGGATTCCCGACGAGCATGGGCCCACTGAGGTTTCACCCCTAACAGCATACAAGAGGCTCCAACCCCGCTGCAGTGGCCCCCTCTTGAGCCTTGCGGTTCATATGGTAGTCCAGCTGACACCTATTCCCCGCACCATCCAACACACCCATACTACGCCGGGGATACACCTAATTAATTGGCCAAGCTGCCCCATCTCAGCATGTGGTTGGCACGGTAAAGCCAGGTTACATGCTCCATGAACCGGTCCTTAGGATCCAGGCAAGTACTAAACCCAACCCCGAGTCTCGTGCACCCAGCACCAACCAAAACATCCAACTTGCCTTGATCTCTACCTCTACATACCTCACAATATCTCATTAAAGAATATGGTAAAATAAACTGATGATCTCATATCCCAAATATCCCATTCTAAGCATGGCTAAGCATATGCATAATAATAAATGACATGATAAAATGAATCCCAACCCAAGCTACAAGGAAACAAGGTAATGCAATTCTAGGGAAACATCCTAGCATGGGTTTCATATTTTCAATTGATAATGCAAATAATTCAAGCTGCACATCCTAGTATAGGATCAAAGTGGTCAAGGACACTTGCCTCCTTCCTGCTGCTCTTGGAATGGGTAGTCCTGATCTTGGAAAGGAAGAACTTGCTCTGGAGCAGGTTCTACTCATACCATCACACATATTAAAAGAAAACAACAAGTCATAAGACATAGTTCACACTTCCACTTCATACAAGCCACACATTCACATTTATGAAAGCCATTCTCATTTCCATGTGTTGTGGTTACTCTATGTGTGTTGATTTTGGCTTACACGCACTTTTAAACAAGTACATATGATTTCTATTTTTGTATTCATATTCATGTTTGCATACTATATATGAATTTCTAATTTAAATAAATCCCTTATATTTAATTGATACACATTTTAGCTACCAAGTATGCATGAAAGGTATTTTCCTACTTCATATGTGTCTTCAAACCTTCTACCAACCCTAAACTGAATTCTTTGGATTTTGGAAACTTCATTTATCATTTTCTAGTTATTTATACCTAGCTTGCTATATTTTCAGATTTATTTCCTATGCCTAAATGTGCACTTTATTATGAAAATAGTAAGACACCTCATCTAAACAGAATAGGTTTTGGGTCTAAAATATTAAATAATATATTTTTGAACTTCTCTTCTGATGTGAACTATTTTACATTTATTTTACTAATTTTCAGAATTATTCTCTACTTAAAAATGTGTCCCTATTACTAATAAAGGTGAATAATCAATTAAACAGATTCATTTCAGCCAAAAATCTATTTTTATCTCACTCCAAAGTTTTCCAAATACTAGGAAAGTTTTTAATTTGACTTTACAATGTGTTTGTCCCATCTTTTAAATTTTAAATACTAAACATATATTCAAATTCCTAAATTTAATATCACATAGGGTTAAAAAGGTAAACTCATCCCACTACAGGGCCTATTATATTATTTTAAGAATTTCCAGGGGTCTAACTACACATAACATAGGGGTTTTTCCTAATTTTTATTAAGTCCAGGGGCTAAAACTGATTTTTAAATGAATTTAACTGATTTTCTGAAGTTCCAGGGGCTAGATCAGAAGTTTCCGGGGCTAGCTCGTATTTTCCGAGAACGCCAGGGGGTAGCACGTAAGAATCACGGCCTTTATAACGCGGGGCTGACGTGGACCGTCCGATTTAAAACAGACGGCTGAGATTATAACGTCGAACCGATACGCTGGGATTTAAATTCTACCGTGCGATTTAAAATCGACGGCGCACAAGCGGCCACGTCGCTCTGATCGAGCGCGGGCGGCGTTGCCCGGCGGCGCACGGCGGCGATCTCGCCGGAGAGTTTCGGATCTTCGTCAATTCTCCCTAAAACTGTGATTTTATGGCATAGATCGGTAGAGGGGAGGTCGGGGATCTCACCTCGGGGGTTTTCTTGAGCTTGGAGGTCCTGGAAAGCGGTCGGCAACGAGGTCCGAGGTGAATTCACGGCAAGGCTCGTCGGCACTGTGTTTGAGCCGCAAACCACCGAGTTTTCTGCACCTGCCGATTCCCCGGAGGCGGTGGATCAAGACCAGCGAGTTAGATCAGAATTCCCGAACGATGATCGAGCAGAATTTGCCGAAGAAGCTCGGGTTCTCACCAGGAGGAAAAACGGCGGATCGTGGGGGAAAACGGGACGATGCCGGGGTTTTTATAGACGGGGGAGGGCGGCGGGTTGGTTTAGATCGAGCTGGAGTCTTCTGGGACCGGGAGTCGGCTGGGAATGCGCGGTTTTCCGGTCGGTTACGATGGCGCGCGCGCGGGGGAACAGTCCGGGGTCGGCGCGATCGGGAGCTCGGGGATGACAGGTGGGTCCCGCCTGTCTGCGAGAGGGGGCGCGGGCGCGCGGCTGCGGGCTGGCGCGGGGGTTGGGTGGGCCGGCTGGTGGGTTTCGGCCCACTGGTCGGGAAGGTTTATTTTTTCTTTTTCTTTTTCTTTTTCATTTCTGTTTTGAGTTTAATTTGAATTCTAGTTTGAATTTGAATTTTTGCAACACATGCAATACGTCCAAAAATTTTTAAATTGCCCTCTTAACAGGATTTTGGGGTGTTACAGCTCTACCCCCCTTAAAAGAAATCTCGTCCTCGAGATTGGGGTTCTAAGAAAACAATTCTGGAAATCGTGCCTTAAGCTCATCTTCTCGCTCCCAGGTGGCTTCCTCTTCCGAGTGATGCTTCCACTGCACCTTGCACATCCGGATTCTTTTATTTCTTGTGAGGCGTTCCATTGTTTCCAAAATCTTGGGTGGTTGCTCGGCATAAGACAAATCCTCAGCTACGTCAACCTCATTCATGGGTAACACCTCTTCAGGCGTTCTCAGACATTTCTTGAGCTGTGACACATGGAATACATCGTGCACATCTGATACGAGCCGGTAATTCTAGTTGATACGCCACTTCGCCTTTCCTATCCAGAACTTGAAAGGGTCCGATGTATCGAGGTGACAACTTCCCTTTCACCTTGAACCGACGAAGTCCTCGGATAGGGGACACCTTGACATATACATAGTCTCCCACGTTGAAAACGAGCTCTCTTCTCCGTACATCGGCATAGCTCTTTTGTCGTGTCTGTGCTATCCTCAAGTTGTTGCAAATTTCCCTCACTTTCGCCTTGGCTTCTTGTAGTACTTCGGGACCAAACACTTTACTTTCCCCTGTTTGGTTCCAAAATAGGGGAGTTCTGCACTTCCTCCCATACAAAGCTTCAAAAGGTGACATCTTCATACTAGCCTGATAGCTGTTGTTATAGGAGAACTCCGCATACGGTAAGTTCTTATCCCAACTCCGATTGTTTTTGAGTGCACACGCTCTCAGCATATCCTCAAGAATCTGATTGGTTCTTTTCGTCTGCCCGTCAGTTTGGAGATGATAGGCAGAGCTAAAATTCAGATGGGTTCCCATGGTTTCATGCAACTTCTGCCAGAACCTTGAGGTGAACTGTGTCCCTCGATCCGACACTATCTTCTTTGGCACCCCATGGTAACACACGATCCTTGACATGTACAACTTCGCCAATTTGGATCCGCTGTAGCTTTCTTTCACGGGGATGAAATGAGCTACCTTGGTTAGCCTGTCGATGATGACCCATATCGAATCATATCTTGATTGGGTCCTAGGCAGTCCCACTATGAAATCCATACCGATTTCTTCCCATTTCCATTCAGGCAGTTTGAGTGGTTGTAATAATCCCACGGGTCGTTGATGTTCTGCTTTCACCAACTGACATGTGTCACATAGGGCAACATGTTCCGCGACATCTCGCTTCATGCCATACCACCAATACCTGCTCCTGAGGTCCTGGTACATCTTCGTACTCCCAGGATGAATGGAATAGTCAGAATCGTGAGCCTCCTTCAAAATCAATTAGCGAATCTTCTTTAGTTCTGGCACACAGATTCTTTTCCCGTGCCACACTGTTCCTTGTTCATCCTCTCTGAAACCAGGGGCTTTATTTTCCTTGATGAGTTGCCTGATTTCTTGTATCTTCTCGTCATCCTTTTGACCCTCGCATATTTCTCGCTCTAGTGTGGAGTCCACTTCCATGGCGATGGCTTCACCACTATTCACAAGGCATAGATTGAGCCTTATAACCTCGTCCTTCAATTCTGTAGGCATGTCCTTCAAGCTCAACTTATTGACCTGCACTTTCCGACTTAAAGCATCTGCCACGATGTTTGCTTTCCCAGGATGATAGTTGATGCCCACATCAAAGTCATTGATTAGCTCTAACCATCTCCTTTGTCTGAGGTTGAAATCTGGCTATGTGAAAATGTACTTTAAACTCTTATGATCCGTATATATCTCTGTCCTCTTCCCCATCAAGTAGTGCCGTCAAATTTTCAACGCGTCTACCACTGCGGCTAGCTCTAGGTCATGTGTAGGATAGTTCTTCTCGTGCTTCGGGAGCTGCCGGGATGCATAAGCCATGACATGCCCTTCTTGTATGAGAACACATCCCAACCCGTTTCCAGAGGCATCGCAGTACACCGTAAAGTTCTTCTGCATATCTGGCATAACTAGCACTGGGGCTGTTGTCAATCTTTTCTTTAACTCCTGAAAACTCGTCTCGCACTGCGGCGTCCATGTGAATGTGACTCCCTTCTCCAACAGTTTGGTGAGGGGTCTCGAGATCTTACAGAATCCCTCAATAAACCGTCGATAGTATCCTGCCAATCCCAAGAAGCTTCGAACTTCCCCGACATTTTCAGGGGTCTTCCACTTCTGTATATCCTCGATTTTGGCGGGATCTACGGAGATTCCTCCCTTCGAGATTATATGTCCTAAGAAGGGAAATCTCTTCAGCCAAAACTCACACTTTCTCAACTTGGCATATAGTTGGTGTTCTCTCAGCTTCTGCAACACCAACCTTAGTTGTTTCTCATGTTCCTCTTCATCCTTAGAGAAGACGAGAATGTCATCTATGAAAACCACCACAAATTTGTCCAGATATTCCATGAACACCTTGTTCATGAGATACATGAAGTATGCCGGGGCATTAGTTAGCCCGAAAGGCATGACGGTGTATTCATACAGTCCGTAGCGAGATACGAAAGCATTCTTTGGAATATCGGCTTGCCTTATCTTAAGTTGGTGGTACCCCGACCTGAGATCAATCTTTGAGAACACACAAGCTCCCCTCAACTGATCAAACAAGTCTTCAATGCGGGATAATGGGTACTTGTTCTTGATGGTTACCTCATTCAAGGCACGGTAGTCTACGCACAACCTTTGTGTTCCGTCCTTCTTGGGAACAAATATCACTGGAGCTCCCCATGGTGAGGAACTAGGACGAATATACCCCTTCTCCGTCAGTTCTCCCAAATGATCCTTGAGTTCTCCCAGCTGTTTGGAGTCCATCCTATAAGGTATTTTGTATATCAGGGCTGTTCCAGGCACTAGCTCAATTATGAATTCCACTTCACGATCAGGAGGCATACCTGGCAACTCCTCCGGAAAAACATCTGGATATAACCTGATGGTCCTGATCTCCTCCACTTTCACCTCAACTTGATTTAATTTAATGTCCCTCCTAGGCTCTTGTATTGTTATGAACTTTACTCTTGTGCCACTAGGGTGAGTTAGTTCCACCGTTCTGGTCGAACAATGGATGATTCCCTTATGTTTGGTCAACCAATCCATACCCAAAATAATATCTATCCCTTGTGAATCTATCACTATGAGGTTAGCAGTAAATACTACCCCATTAATGTCTAGGTTCACCTTGGGACACACTTGTCTTGTCCTTATTTCTCCACCTGGAGAGTTCACTGCTAGCATATGGTTCATTTGTGTTGTTGCTAGATCATGCTTCTTAACAAACCCTTGGGCAATGAACGAGTGGGTAGCACCAGAATCAAACAACAGGGTTGCAATGTGTAAATTGGCAGGAAACTTACCAACTACCACGTCAGGTGCCTCTTGCGCTTCCTCCATGGTGACGTGGTTCACCCATCCTCTCATTACATTCTGCTGTTGTGGCTGCGTGGGCTTCCTCTTTGGGCACTTATGGGCGTAGTGCCCCACTTCACCACAGTTAAACATTGCACCCCAACCTTAGGTGCCTGGCCTTTGTTGTCTTGGGGTTGGTTTGGAGGTCCTTGTACGGCTGGTCGAGGTTGATATGTAGGGCGAGGCTGCTGTACGAACTGACGTTGTGGCTGTATTGGTGCTGCCGGAGGCCTGTAGTTCGGGTTGTACCCTCTTGGTGCTGAGTAGGGTACCACAACACGGTTCGTCTGCCCTACGGGTTGCTGCATCAGACGTGGGCGGGTGTTGCTCCCTGAGGCTTGATGTGACCACCCGGCCTTCCTCTTGTTCTCATTTTCCAAGGCCTTCAGCTTCCTTTCTACCACAAACGCTCTGCCCACCATCTCTTGGAAGCTTTCACACTCGTTGGAGGACATTGCACACTGCATTTCTGAGGTAAGTTCTTCCACGAAACAATCATGTTTCTGTTCATCAGTCTCTATGTCCCGTGGGGCATAACGGGAGAGTTGAGTAAATTTAGTGAGGTATTCCCTCACAGTCATGTTTCCTTGCTGCAGCCCCAAGAACTCCTTCCTCTTGTTTTTGAGTTCACCCCTTGGTATGTAATGGTTGCGGAAACTACGCTTGAACTCTTCCCAAGTGATGTTCTCAGGGTCATGATGGGCGGCCACGTAGGCGGTCCACCAATCAGCAGCAGGTCCATGCAATTGATAAGAGGCAAACAGCACCCTCTCATACCCTTGGCACTGTATGATCCTCATCTTGCTCTCAATGGCCTTGAGCCAATCATCTGCCTCCAGAGGATCAGCAGCACTTGCAAACTTTGGAGGTTGAGTTCCTAGAAACTCACTCAACCTTGGTTGGCGTGGTGCAGCTTGTGGAGGTGGAACTTGATGCAAGTTAGCCACCACTTGAGTCAGGTTCTGGATGAGCTGATTTTGATTCTCAAGCATTTGGTGGATGGGATCAACTCCCTCACGGCGTCCACTCCTGTCTTGGCTCCCAGAAAGATGAGGGTTGCAGGCCTCATCGTTGTTGTTGGCGGGGTTGGCAGCACGACCCTTTCCTCTTCCGGCCATCTAGCATGATCAACCAAATGTTAATTTAAGGCATTACGTATTATCATACTACTTTCACTTGTTTTTTTACTTTGAAGTGTTGAGGCTTTGTTATACTTTCTGAGGGTTCATGTCTCATACAAAAATAAATGCACTCTTATTTCATGTGGGTTCACACACCAAAGCAAAACAATCTGAAGACGAGGCTGTGGACAATTGCTCATGGCTTCCACAACTCACGTCACACACCAAGCATTAACACACCATTAACTAAGATAACGACTCGACTACTCGACATCTTGCTAAACTACGGGAAGGACTCTACACTACTCGTATCACTGAGCTGGCTCCTCGGGATCTTCCTCATTATTGCGGCTGCCCTCTGACTCTGCTTTGGGTGGGGAGGCTGCTGGTGGAGAAGTGCGACGACGGCTGATTGTCTGGCGATCTGGGGAGTCAGGAGTCCATGTATCATTCACGGTGACACACAATTCATTCCCATCTCCTCTTTCTCTCGCCCTCAAGCAGGCTCGAAGCAACGCCTCGGTTTCCTTCAGGGTGTCCCGAACATCCTGAAGCTCCTGCTGACACTCCTGCAGTCGAGTGTTGAGCATAGCAGCATCCTCCAAGCACAGGTCCATGTGCTCATGGGAAGTCCCCTGCTGCACTGGCCGGTACTTTTACTCCGTGGTACCACTCTCACGCTGGAGGACATACATGTACTCAGTCCTGTCCAGGTGGCGACGATAGATGTGACTCTGGCAGGTGATGGCCTCCCAGGTGACATCCTTCTCCGCATCAACCTGTGTCGCTCGACAAGCTAGAGAGCGGTGGATCTTAAGCAGCTGATTTTCATGGATAATCCTCATCTCTGAACTCCATTCTTCCCTCTTTTCACGGATCGTCCTGGTGGAGCTATAGTGTATGATTAGCTTGCCCGTATTGCCGGCGGCTTGGAGCATACGTCGAAGACGGCGCAACAAGCCTCCTACTGCCAATCCGTAGGAAAGGTACGTCACCGGACGGCTCTCCTCTCTTTGGGCAAGGGAAACTACGGGAACTCTCCCTCCCGTGGACTTGCGAGCGGTGCGAATCATGCGAACCATCTAAAATAGAAAGCATTTAAACTTAGGTTAGATAAACTTTTAAACAAAAATCCTATTTTGAATGAAAGTTGGGGTAAGATGAAGAAAGTGACTCCATTAAATAACACTTTTCAACACACACCTTGTAAAATAGTTTTTAAGAAAATAGGGCCCTTAAATACGTCCATTTCTACCTAGGTCCACGTTCCTACGGGCAACCTTGGCTCTGATACCACTTCTATCACACCCAGTTTCTCCGAAGAACAACCGAGTGAATATCACATGTATGCCAGGATCATTTCTCATACATGTGATGACAAATAGTGAAGCATCATTTATTACAAGCCAGGTGTCGAATATAAATAAGTCTTACAAAGCATATGTCTCGATGGACGATAATAAGTTCATCACAAATAAACTAGCAACGGAATATTATTCTTGTGGGCTCCATTACAGACGTTGCCCGGGGGACTCCATGATCCTAGAAACCTTCTTCAGGTCCAAAGTCTTGATCTTTATACACAACCTCATTATCTTGACCTGAGCAGCAATATAAACCAACAAATATGCAAGGTTGAGTACCGATGGTACTCAACAAGTGTAGGAAAGTTATGTCATGCTGGGCTAGAACAAGAAGAGGTTGAACTCATGGTTAAAGCACTACGCAATTAATACCTATCACCTTAGCTTATTAAGCACCTACATTACTACACAGGTGAAATGGTCCCAAACTCCCATCCCATCATCATAATCAAATAACCATAACATCATTTCCAATGTTAAGCTCCCCGCTTAACATCTTTAACTTCCAAAACCACCACTCCTCTAATCATGAATAAGTCCAAGCCGCTCTTGACCGTGAGCACGACTGTCATGACAGTTTTGACTCTGCAGAGTTTGTACCACTGTACCCACATGTAGTGATTTCATCTCCCGTTGCCGGGTGGACTAAAAGAACCTCCATCATGCCAGTGGCTACGAACCACATTCACACTTCCCAGGTGTGTAGCCAGGAGATCACTACGAAGCCTTTACAAAGGGATTCCCGACGAGCGTGGGCCCACTGAGGTTTCACCCCTAACAGCATACAAGAGGCTCCAACCCCGCTGCAGTGGTCCCCTCTTGAGCCTTGCGGTTCATATGGTAGTCCAGCTGACACCTATTCCCCGCACCATCCAACACACCCATACTACGCCGGGGATACACCTAATTAATTGGCCAAGCTGCCCCATATCAGCATGTGGTTGGCACGGTAAAGCCAGGTTACATGCTCCATGAACCGGTCCTTTGGATCCAGGCAAGTACTAAACACAAACCCGAGTCTCGTGCACCCAGCACCAACCAAAACATCCAACTTGCCTTGATCCCTACCTCTACATAACTCACAGTATCTCATTAAAGAGTATGGTAAAATAAACTGATGATCTCATATCCCAAATATCCCATTCTAAGCATGGCTAAACATATGCATAATAATAAATGACATGATAAAATGAATCCCAACCCAAGCTACAAGGAAACAAGGTAATGCAATTCTAGGGAAACATCCTAGCATGGGTTTCATATTTTCAATTGATAATGCAAATAATTCTAGCTACACATCATAGTATAGGATCAAAGTGGTCAAGGACACTTGCCTCCTTCTTGCTGCTCTTGGAATGGGTAGTCATGATCTTGGAAAGGAAGAACTTGCTCTGGAGCAGGTTCTACTCATACCATCACACATATCAAAAGAAAACAACAAGTCATAAGACATAGTTCACACTTCTACTTCATACAAGCCACACATTCACATTTATGAAAGCCATTCTCATTTCCATGTGTTGTGGTTACTCTATGTGTGTTGATTTTGGCTTACATGCACTTTTAAACATGTACATATGATTTCTATTTTTGTATTCATATTCATGTTGGCATACTATATATGAATTTCTAATTTAAATAAATCCCTTATATTTAATTGGTACACATTTTAGCTACCAAGTATGCATGAAAGGTATTTTCCTACTTCATATGTGTCTTCAAACCTTCTACCAACCCTAAACTGAATTCTTTGGATTTTGGAAACTTCATTTATCATTTTCTAGTTATTTATACCTAGCTTGATATATTTTCAGATTTAGTTCCTATGCCTAAATGTGCACTTTATTATGAAAATAGTAAGACACCTCATCTAAACAGAATAGGTTTTGGGTCTAAAATATTAAATAATATATTTTGAACTTCTCTTCTGATGTGAACTATTTTACATTTATTTTACTAATTTTCAGAATTATTCTCTACTTAAAATGTGTCCCTATTACTAATAAATGTGAATAATCAATTAAACAGATTCATTTCAGCCAAAAATCTATTTTTATCTCACTCCAAAGTTTTCCAAATACTAGGAAAGTTTTTAATTTGAACTTACAATGTGTTTATCCCATCTTTTAAATTTTAAATACTAAACATATATTCAAATTCCTAAATTTAATATCACATAGGGTTAAAAAGGTAAACTCACCCCACTACAGGGCCTATTATATTATTTTAAGAATTTCCAGGGGTCTAACTACACATAACAGAGGGTTTTTTCCTAATTTTTATTAAGTCCAGGGGCTAAAACTGATTTTTAAATGAATTTACATGATTTTCTGAAGTTCCAGAGACTAGATCAGAAGTTTCTGGGGCTAGCTCGTATTTTCCGAGAACCCCAGGGGGTAGCACGTAAGAATCCCGGCCTTTATAACGTGGGGCTGACGTGGACCGTCCGATGTAAAACAGACGGCTGAGATTATAACGTCGAACCGGTACGCGGGGATTTAAATTCTACCGTGCGATTTAAAATCGATGGCGCACAAGCGGACACGTCGCTATGATCGAGCACGGGCGGCGTTGCCCGGCGGCGCACGGCGGCGGGAGGCGGCGATCTCGCCGGAGAGTTTCGGATCTTCGTCAATTCTCCCTAAAACTGTGATTTTATAGCATAGATCGGTAGAGGGGAGGTCGGGGATTTCACCTCGGGGGGTTTTCTTGAGCTCGGAGGTCCTGGAAAGCGGTCGGCGACGGGGTCCGAGGTGAATTCACGGCGAGTCTCGTCGGCGCTGTATTTAAGCCGCAAACCACCGAGTTTTCTGCACCTGCGCGGTTCCCCGGAGGCAGTGGATCAAGATCAGCGAGTTAGATCTGAATTCCTGAACGAAGATCGAGCAGAATTTGCCGAAGAAGCTCGGGTTCTCACCGGGAAGAAAAACGGCGGATCGTGGGGGGAAAAACGGGACGATGCCGGGGTTTTTATAGAAGGGGGAGGGCGGCGGGTTGGTTTAGATCAAGCTGGAGTCTGCTGGGACCGGGAGTCGGCTGGGAACGCGCGGTTTTCCGGTCGGTTACGATCGCGCGCGCGCGGGGGAACAGTTCGGGGTCGGCGCGATCGGGAGCTCGGGGATGACAGGTGGGTCCCGCATGTCTGCGAGAGGGGGCGCGGGCGCGCGGCTGCGGGCTGGCGCGGGGGTTGGGTGGGCCAGCTGGTGGGTTTCGGCCCACTGGCCGGGAAGGTTTATTTTTTCTTTTTTTTTCTTTTTCATTTTTTTTGAGTTTAATTTGAATTCCAGTTTGAATTTGAATTTTTGCAACACGTGCAATACGTCAAATTTTTTTTAAAATTCCCCTCTTAACAGGATTTTGGGGTTTTACATAATCTCATGATCTAAGTGCTCCTCAAGGCCAAGTATCTATGCAAACCTCTCATAGGTGACTGAGTACTGCTCTCCGTGAGTCATCCAGGTGATTTTCCAGTCACTGTAGGTGGAGAAGTACATAGTGGTGTAGAACTACACAATTACCTCAATGTTCTAGTCATACTTGAAGCTCATGATTTCCTTGATTCCATGGCGCTCTGCGGCTTCAATCACTGCATCAAAAGCTTTGTGCTCCCTTTTGGCCATGTAGTCCCAATCTACCCATTGAGCTTGAGTGACTGGGGTCTTCATTTTTAGGTACACCAAGCGGTAGTAATAGTAGTGAAAGTCACACCAAAACCTAGGGTCGGCTGTGTTCTTCTCATAGTCATAGACTTTATCCATCCTCAACCTTCCCGCCTTTTCAGCCCCCTTTCCTTTGAATACAAATGCCGGATTGTTGGGCTGCCGGTTTGGGTCTCTAGCTGGGGCAGCCATCTTCAAGGGTCCAATGGGCTTCTGTTGCCCTTTCTCTCTGATTATTATCCCTCCTGCTCTGTTTGTCGGTGCTTTGGCAGTTGCCTTTTTGTTCTTGGGCTCCTCAAGAAGTAGAGCCTTACCCTTCTTTGGATCACGAGGAACCCTACCCTCGGATTCCTTTTCCTTCTCCTTCTCCCGCTCTTTATTTCCCAAGGTGACCATCCTCTTTCTCTTGGGCTCTAAGGCACAAGCAGCTTGGGAGCTTTGGGCTTCACGTTCGGCCCTTTTCTTTCTCTGTTGATCCTTCAAGGATTCTTCAATGGCCTGGGCAATTTGTGCCCACTCGTCGAGATCATGCTTCTTCTTTGTTCTTGCCTCTCGACGGACGGCTTCTTTAGCCGCTTGGGCCTCCTTTGCTGCCCTTTCTTCGGCAATGCGCCGATGAAGGGCTTGTCGAGCCTCCTCGACTGTGGGACTTGGAAAGGGAGAGCTTTGGTCAGAGTTTGACATATTTCCTGAGAGACAGGAGATTAGAGGTCAAGGAAGTGGAATATTGCAAGAGAATTCACTAAAAATGGCTAAAGTTGGAGTTTGTTCTGTGTAAACCGGACTTGTCCGTTAAAGGACCGGACTAGTCCGCTCGAGAACAGATTTGTCCGCCCAAAACTGGACTAGTCCAGGTTATACAGGAAGAACCCAAACCCTAACAATTTTTGGCAAAAACTTCGAATTAACTTGCAATACCCCTAGGCTATGATCACATCGACACTAGGAACAACAATTGTGAAGAGGTTTCTAGCAAAAGACCTAAGAATGAAGAAAAGGAAGAATTTTTGGTTAGGTCAAGAATAACTCTTGAAATCTTTGAATGTGATGAATTTGGAGTCGAAACATGAGCAACGAAGCACGGGGAAGGGTTTTTGCACTCCTTAGGTCTCCAATCCGTGGATTGGACGAGATTTTTGGTAGAGGAAAGCAAAAATCGCCAATTTGTGGGGAGAGGATGTGAGCGGACTAGTCTATGAAGAGAGAAGTCTGCCCCCCCTGGGAGGTTAAGTCCCCAGGGGCCGGACTAGTCCGGGTTAGGTGTCCGGACAAGTCCAGTTGGCGGAGCAGAGCCGGACTTCTCTAGGGCCGTACTTGTCCGGCCTCCCAGGCGGACTAGTTCGGTTTGGACTTGTCCGCTGTGAAGTCCGACCCTGCTATGTGGCCACTTCCAGGGTGAGCTCCGAAGGCACCACGTGTCGAGTGGGGCCGGGCCTCCCCTCTCCTCAGAGGCGAGCTTCGAGGGTGCCACGTGTCCGGCGGGACCGGACCTCCCCTCTCCTCAGAGGCGAGCTCCGAGGGCGCCACGTGTCCGACGAGGCCGGACCTCCCATCTTCACAGAGGCGAGCTCCCATGGCAACACGCGTCCAGTGGGCCGGGGCCTCTTCTCTCCTCTGAGGCGAGCTCCGGTGGCGACACGTGTCAAGCGGGTCGGGGCCTCTCCTCTCTTCAGAGGTGACCTCCGGTGGTGACACGTGTCTAGCGGGCCGGGGCCTCTCCTCTATTTAGAAGTGAGCTCCGGTGGTGACACGTGTCCAATGGGCCGGGGTCTCTCCTCTCTCCAGAGGTGAGCTCCGGTGGCAACACGTGTCCAGCGGGCTGGGGCCTCTCCTCTCTTCAGAGGTGAGCTCCGATGGCGACACGTGTCCAGCGGGCCGGGGCTTCTCCTCTCTTCAGAGGTGAGCTCCAGTGGTGACACGTGTCCAGCGGGCCGGGGCCTCTCCCTAACATAGGGGTTAGCTCCGGTGTCGACACGTGTCTGGCGAGGCCGGACAAGTCCGTCTTGGTGTCCGGACAAGTCTTATTGGCGGATCAGAGCCGGACTTCTCTAGGGCCGGACTTGTCCGGCCTCCCAGGTGGACTAGTCCGGCTACATGCCGAAATTCAAATAATTTGAATTTTAGCTCAAGAATATGATCCTTTTGGAAAAGTTTTTGCAAATATCTTTGGCAGACATGGTCAGTAAGCATACATCAAGCAAACAATGGCCATTTTTGACAAAGAGTCCTTTTGAACATAGTTTTCATAGAGTAAGAGAGATTAGGGTAGTATGTTGAAAACATGCAATTTTTGAAGTTTATAAACAAGCAACAAATAGATGGGCACACTTCAAGCAATGTTGTGAGAATCTAGGATATTCAGTTCACTCCTTAGGTCACAAAAGCGTTTCTCATCAAGGGGTTTTGTGAAGATGTCTGCCAATTTCTTCTCACTCCTAACATGATAGAGAACGATATTTCCTTTGATAGAGTGATCTCTCAGGAAATGGTGACGGATAACAATATGTTTGGTTCTAGAATGCTCCACGGGATTGTGAGCAATCTTGATAGCACTCTCATTGTCACATGGGAGTGGAATATGGCTCAAAGTGTAACCATAGTCCCTAAGAGTTTGTCGCATCCATAGGAGTTGTGCACAACAATTCCTGGCTGCGACGTACTCCGCTTCGGCTGTGGATAAGGCAATGGAGTTTTGTTTCTTTGAAGACCGTGAAACAAAGGACCTACCAAGAAATTGACAAGTCCCTGACGTGCTCTTCCTATCTATCTTACAACCGGCATAATCGGCATCGGAATATCCAATGAGATTGAACTTGGATCCCTTTGGATACCAAAGTCCTAGGTTAGGAGTGTGAACCAAATATCTAAGAATCCGCTTAACGGCCGTCAAGTGGCACTGTCGGTACCCTCAATACCAGGTACCCCCATGCACAGGACAAAACCACCTAAGGACCTCGCCCCCTCCGCAGGGGTGGGCTCCGATGGTGCCATGTGTCCAGCAAGGCCGGGGCTCCCCTATCCTCAGAGGATAGCTCCGGGCCTGCCACGTGGCCTGAAGGCCGGACCTCGCCCCCTCCGCAGGGGCGAGCTCCGAAGGCGCCACGTGTACAGTAGGGCCAGAGCCCCCCCTCTTCTCAAAGGAGAGCTCCGGGCCTGCCATATGGCCTGAAGGCCGGACCTCGTCCCCTCCACAGGGGCGAGCTCTGAAGGCGCCACATATCCAATAGGGCCGAAGCCCCCGTCTCCTCAGAGGAGAGTTCCGGGCCTGCCACGTGGCCTAAAGGCCATACCTCGCCCCCTCCGCAGGGGCGAGCTCCGATGGCGCCATGTGTCCAGTAGGGCCGGAGCCCCCCTCTCCTCAGAGGAGAGCTCCGGGCCTGCCATGTGGCCTGAAGGCCGGACCTGCCCCCTCCGTAGGGCGAGCTCCGATGGCGCCACGTGTCCAGTAGGGCCGGAGCCCCCCTCTCCTCAGAGGAGGGCTCCGGGCCTGCCACGTGGCCACGTGCAGTGCTGCCCGCCCGGCGCGGTAGGCAGCAGGAGTTAAGGCACGCCAAGCCTTGAGCATACAAGATATTCAAGACCCGCACCTTCCCAAGACACGGAGGCGCGGCGCACGCCTGTCAGGAGGCACTATGACTGGTCACAGTCAAGACAGGCGCACAGTGTCAGAAGCTGTAGACCAATGAATGCAGCGACAAGACATGACCAGCCGCCCCTGCCATCATCAACCACTACGCATAGCTTGCGGCAGGGACAGGACAGCAGGACGACGAACACGAAGCCATCGCTAGAAGACTTCACGGCAAGACTCTGTAGATGGCAGGAAATCACCCCGGGGCCACCTGTCGGGTCTCGGGGCCCACCATGTAAGCCGCCCAAGCCTTGAACTATAAAAGGCTCGGGTAGGCAACATTGCAAAGGGTTTGGCTCATTGCCACCCCATCTAGACACACCCAGTTCATCTTCAATCTTAGAACTCCGGTTCTAAGCCCAGAGCAACACAGCTCACCGTGGACGTAGGGTTTTACGCTCCAGCGGCCCAAACCATGTAAAAATCCCGGTGTCAATCATCTCCTTCCTTCGTCCAACATGCGATACCCTACGAGAGGACTAGCCCCTCCAAAAAAGAACCTCCGCAGGCTGCTCCATAGCAGGCCCGGGGTAAGTGTCGACCGCAGACGCTTCGACAGACACTCCTTAAGAGCAGCATGGAACCGTGCACACATACACACACTAAGCATTATGTCGGGCCTAGATGCACAAAGGTAAAGCAAAGAGCCTATCATGGAACGAAATACCTTTTGGTCCACACTTGGACCATCTACATTAAGGTCAAGATGTCTGTTGGTTCCCATGGGAGTCTTGATGGGTTTGGCTTTGTCCATGTCCAACCTCTTAAGTATGTCTTGAGTATACTTGGTTTGACTTATGAACGTTCCTTCCTTGAGTTGTTTGACTTGGAATCCTAGGAAGAACTTCAATTCCCCCCATCATTGACATCTCGAACCTTTCAGTCATTATCTTTGAAAACTCATCACAAAAAGCTTTGTTAGTAGAACCAAATATAATGTCATCGGCATATATTTGGCACACGAATAAATCATTGTTAAAATGCTTAGTGAAGAGTGTATAGTTGGCTTTTCCTATCCTAAAACCATTTTTAATAAGAAAATCTCTAAGACACTCATACCAAGCTCTAGGAGCTTGTTTGAGGCCGTAGAGGGCTTTCCGAAGTTTAAAGACATGGTTAGGATACTTATGGTCCTCAAATCCGGGTGGTTGCTCTACGTACACTTCCTCCTTGATTGGACCATTGAGGAAAGTGCTTTTCACATCCATTTGGTATAGCTAGAAATCATGGCGAGTTGCAAAAGCAAGCAAGATACGAATTGATTCAAGCCTAGCTATGGGAGCAAAAGTTTTATCATAATCCAAGCCTTCTTCTTGTGCGTATCCCTTTGCAACAAGTCTTGCCTTGTTTCTTGTTACAACCCCATACCCGTCTTGCTTGTTGCGGAATACCCACTTGGTTCCCACAACATTTGCATTGGGTCGCTTCACAAGTTCCCACACTTGATTTCATTCAAAATTATTGAGTTCCTCTTGCATGGCCACCACCCAATCCGGATCTTGTAGTGCTTCTTCTACCTTGCGGGGCTCCAAAGAGGAAACAAAAGAGTAATGTTCACAAAAATTAGCCATTCGAGAGTGAGTGGTCACCCCTTTGGAGATATCTCCTAGTATGTTGTCGACGGGATGATCTCGTTGAACACTTTGGTGCACTCTTGGATGAGGTGGTTGAACTCTTTGATCTTCATCTTCATTGTCACTCTTTTCTTTGTCTCCCCCTTGATCCAATCCTCTATCTTGACTTTGATCATTTTGATCTTTTTGAGGTTGGCCTTGCTCATCTTGAGCTCGATCATGGGAGGGAGACATATTTTCGTTTGTTGGATGATCATTTGAGTCTTGAGGATGTTTTTGAGGAAAAATTTCTCCAAGTGACATCCTTTTCAGTGCCTCTTGTGGAGCCTCTTCTTTATCTAGCACACTTTGATCAACTTGCTCCACTTGGGAGCCATTAGTCTCATCAAACACTACGTCTCTCGCTATTTCAACAATTCCAGAAGTTTTGTTGAAAACACGATAGGCGTAGGTGTTTGAGTCATAACCAAGCAAGAAACCTTCATCGGACTTTGAAGCAAACTTCGAAGTCCTAGGCTTCTTGTTGAGAATATAACACTTGCTCCCAAAGACACGAAAATAAGAAATGTTTGGTTTGTTACCGGTTAGAAGTTCGTAAGACGTCTTCTTCAGAAGTTGATGAAGATACAACCAGTTTATGGCATGGCAAGCGGTGTTAACCGCTTCCGCCCAAAACTGGTCCGACGTCTTGTACTCATCAAGCATGGTTCTTGCCATCTCAATGAGAGTTCTATTCTTCCTCTCAGCAACTCCATTTTGTTGAGGGGAGTAAGGGGCTGAAAACTCATGCTTGATGCCTTCTTCATCCAAGTATTTTTCCACTTGAGTGTTCTTGAACTCGGTGCCGTTATCGCTCCTTATGTTCTTAATTCTTGAGAACTCGTTTTGAGCTCTTCTCAAGAATTTCTTGAGCACACCTTGAGTTTCTCCTTTGTCATGCAAAAAGAACACCCAAGTGAAACGAGAATAATCATCTACAACAACAAGACCATATTTGTTACCATCGATGCTTATGTAGGCTGTCGAAGTGTTGCGATCGACACTTACCCAGGGACTGCTCAGGGGCAGCCCGTGGAGGTCCTTTTTCGGAGGCTAAGTGCTACGCGCTGGTATCTTTACTGGCGTGGCGCCACGGCATCCTATTGCAGTGCATAACCCAGGAGGAAGGCTGTGACCTGCTCGCAGCAATCCATGGAGGCGAGTGCAGGAACCACGCTTCCTCACGCACGCTGGTCGGTGAGGCCTCCCGGCAAGGCCTCTACTGACCGACAGCCACCTGGACGCCGTCAAGCAAGTTAGGAGATGCATGGCATGCCAGATCTAAGCCGAGCAGACCCGCACAACCGGTACAGACGCTGCACCTAGATCCGTCGGGGGATACCAGCTCCTCTACGTCGGGGGTCAGCCGGACATTCCCGAGCCGGGTCACGGGAATTACCCTTCTTCATGGTATGTGGAGCCGAAGCCATGCTTCTCGCCGAGATCACCATGGGGGTCCCCCCGTGTCCGAGCGTACGACGAAGCCACGCAAGACCAGCTCCTGCGTGAGGACATCTACCTCGTCGACGAGGCAAGGTGGCAAGCAACGCTCCGAAGCGCACGGCACCGGCGGGAGCTCCGGCGCTACCACCGCAGGCCCGTGCATGGGAGCTCAAGGCAGGCGCTGCAGTGCCACCTTTGTAAGTTCTACCTTTAGAACAGTGGTAGGACAGGTTTATTCATTCTATAACAGATCCCATAGAGCCTAGGAGCAGCGCTCGGAGCAGCTAAGCCCCAGGAGCTGGTCCAGGACTACATCCGACTTAGCCTGGTCCTGTACCCTAAGCACGTAGGCTCTGCGCCCCTTACAATGGGGCGGGTCGTTGCCTCCAAGTACGGCCTGTCTTCCTCCTATGGATTTGCATGAATGAAAAGAACCCTGTCCTACCACACTTACTTATGTGTTCATTTAAATTACGCATTAATTTATATGAACACCATCCCGTGCTCTAGGCAGTGTACGTCCATCGTACACTCGCACTTTCTCCTTTCCCACTCCCATACTCAGTTGACATTTGCCATCCTGCCGAAGGCGGTTGTGCTTGAGGTACCTGCTAGAGGCCTGGGGGCCTCTCGAACCTCCCCCAGTTAGGGTACTGTGACGATACTTGGTCTCCTCCAGGAAAAGACCTACGCCAGAGCGGGAGGTCCAGGAGCCTTGCTTTGCCCGGTCCTGCACCCAAAGCATGCACACTCTGCCTCCCCAGCGCTACGGTATGAGTACTAGGGGCCAGAGGGTTACACCCTGAATATGGCGGGAGCCGGACCTCCGGGGCCGAGCGCACTGGATTGCCCAAACCCCGTATACCGGCCCAGGACTATAAGCCAAATTAGACTATGAGACATAGAAGGGAGGACCTCTGAGCAGTGCTGGACCTCACCTCCTCAGCAGGGGTAAGCTCCGAAGGTGCCAGGTGTCCAACAGGATCGGGCCTCCCCTCTCCTCAGAGTCTAGCCCCGGGCCTGGCACGTGGCCGGAAGTACTAGACCGCACCCCTCCAGCAGGGGTGAACTCTGATGCCGGACCTCACGCCCTCCGCTGGCCCGAGCTCTGATGTCAGCCCTCGCCCTCTTCTCAGAGGTGAACCCTGATGCCGGACCTCACGCCCTCCGCTGGCCTGAGCTCCGATGCCTTCCGGACCTCACGCCCTCTGCTGGCCTGAGCTCCGGTGCCTTTCGGACCTCACGCCCTCTACTGGCCTGAGATCCGATGACTTCCGGACCTCACGCCCTCCGTTGGCCTGAGTTCCGGTGCCAGCCCTCGCCCTCTTCTCAGAGGCGAGCCCTGATGCCGGACCTCACGCCCTCCGCTGGCCTGAGCTCCGATGACTGCTGGACCTCACGCCCTCCGCTGGCCTGAGCTCCGATGCCAGCCCTTGCCCTCTTCTCAGAGGTGAGCTCCGATGCCAGACCTCACGCCCTCCGTTGTCCTGAGCTCCGATGACTGCCGGACGTCACGCCCTCCGCTGGCCTAAGCTCCGATGCCAGCCCTTGCCCTCTTCTCAGAGGCGAGCCCTAATGCCGAACCTCACGCCCTCTGCTGGCCTGAGCTCCGATGACTGCCGGACCTCACGCCCTCCGCTAGCCTGAGCTCCGATGCCAGCTCTCGCCCTCTTCTCAGAGGCGAGTCCTGATGCCGGACCTCACGCCCTCTGCTGGCCTGAGCTCCGATGACTGCTGGACCTCACGCCCTCCGCTAGCCTGAGCTCCGATGACTGCCGGACCTCACGCCCTCCGCTGGCCTGAGCTCCGATGCCCGCCCTCGCCCTCTTCTCAGAGGCGAGCCCTGATGCCGGACCTCACGCCCTCCGCTGGCCTGAGCTTCGATGACTGCCGGACCTCACACCCTCCGCTGGCCTGAGCTCCGACGCCAGCTCTCACCCTCTTCTCAGAGGCGAGCCCTGATGCCAGACCTCACGCCCTACGCTGGCCTGAGCTCCGATGACTACCGGACCTCAAGCCCTCCGCTGGCCTGAGGTCCGATGACGGCCGGACCTCACGCCCTCCGCTGGCCTGAGCTCCGATGCCAGCCCTCGCCCTCTTCTTAGAGGTGAGCCCTAATGCCGGACCTCACGCCCTCCACTGGCCTGAGCTCCGATGCCAGACCTCGCCCTCTTCTCAGAGGTGAGCCCTGATGCCAGACCTCACGCCCTCCGCTGGCCTGAGCTCCGATGCCAGCCCTCGTCCTCTTCTCAGAGGCGAGCCCTGATGCCGGACCTCACGCCCTCCGCTGGCCTGAGCTCCGATGCCTTCCGGACCTCACACCCTCTGCTGGCCTGATCTTCGGTGCCTTCCGGACCTCACGCCCTCCGCTATCCTGAGCTCCGATGACTGCCAGACCTCACGCCCTCCGCTGGCCTGAGCTCCGATGCCAGCCCTCGCCCTCTTCTCAGAGGCGAGCCCTGATGCTGGACCTCACACCCTCCGCTGGCCTGAGCTCCGATGACTGCCGGACCTCATGCCCTCCGCTTGACTGAGCTCCGATGCCAGCCCTTGCCCTCTTCTCAGAGGCGAACTCCGATGCCGGACCTCACGCCCTCCGTGACACGACCCCACGGTCTTGTCGAGCTAGGATCATGCTGAGGGGTGCTGCATTGCACAGCACCGGATAACACACATTAAAGGTACAAAGCGGAAGCAAAGTTTTATTACATAAACCAGTGTATGAACATTTTTACAACAAAATATGTCCAGTCCACACTCACGGGCGTAGACTATGCATCGAGTTCACGTTCAGCCCGTGAACGTGTCCCCGCTAGCACGCACTCACACTAACACGGCGGGTTCTCCTCCTGGGGTTCTGTCTCCTTCTCGGGAGTCCCTTCCTCATAGAACCCTGCAAAAGCTTCAAACACAAGCAGTGAGCAAGAAGGCTCAGCAAGACTGACCCGTCTCTCCTAAACATGGAACTTCAACATGAGGGGTGATAGGTACAGGAGATAAAACAATTTGCAAAGGACTCGCCTAATTATTGGAACCTTACTTTCAAGTTTTAGCAGTAGGTTGTGGAGAACCTTACGCTAAGGCACATGAGAGAGCCGCAATCAAATAAGAAACACATTTCTCTCATGTACTTTGCCCAAAGTTGAAAAGAACATTAGTTAGCTCTAAACTACAACAAATCATTAACAATCACAGTTCATCTTTCAATCAGCAACATTTTTACATGTATCTAGCCTGTTCTTTCTACGTCACGGTACAGTGAACAGGTGGTACTCACTGACCGCGAGGGACGGCGATTATAATCGATTTACACCTGCAGGTTTACCCGAATAACCCGTCATGTACGCCCGTACTCGATGTTGCCTACAACAACCATCACGGACGCCGTACACAACCACCTTTCACCCGTCAGCCAAATATTGAACCGGTCCCATCGTCCTGAGCAAGAGGTCTCTGCACGCGCATCTCAGTGCCACCAGCCGATTTACACCTCAAGCTCTCAACCTACCCTCTGAACGACGGGCAATGCCTCAATACCCAGCTACCCGAGTTACATCAGTTTCCTGGTTCCCATATAGCCGGTACGTCTTCGGTACTGTTCTAGCTTGTTCAACAGGCCCGCACACGGCTCGGTCCTCAATCGACACAAGCGGAGCTATAGCATCCAGGCCCCAAAGTCCTGTTGCCCTTACTCTCCGCTCGGTCTCATTTTTCTTGCCATGTGTTTCATTTGCTATCTCTATCCGAGTCGAGTGCCTCTAGCCTATGCTCGCGAGTAGTTCCAACTACTCGACTTGTACCGAATCCTACACTATCCTAGCATTGCAGTAGCTAATCGGGGTTTTCCATCCTAACCCTAACCCATGGTTTTCTTGGCTATGCATTTGGATTTCAAACAAGACTCTAATGCAAGAAATAAGTGATGCTCAAAGAAGGTGCTCAAAACAATAAAAATTTATAAACAGGTTAATGCAAACCGGAGCTTGCCTGCTTTGTAGGGTAGTAGTATATAATAGAAGTTAGTGATCTTCAATCCCTTAATCTTTCTGAACTTGCTCAACTGATCCACACGTCAAGGGATGGCTCCGTCGAAGTCCTTCATCGTGAACCCTAGCGACATGTATGTGCATAGTATTTTATAATGTAATTCACAGGCTTAGAGATTAAAACTTCTTAAGAATAGAGTCTGGGCAGAGATCCTAGGATGAAGTGGTTGCCTCTGTTGTGCAAAGAACTCAAAGAGACTAAATCTACCTTAGATGTTTTATTACATCTCTAGCTAAGTTTCTAATGCCATATAAGATGAGCTCTAATGATCTGGACATAACTAAAGATCCTGATCTCCAATGACTTCGAAATTTTTACAGGAAGTCATACACTACACAGGGACTTAGCTTGCTAAATTGCAGCTAAAGTGGAAAAAAATTGTGTCTCGCACCATTTCCACCCCAACCCTATGTTGTTCTTCACATCCAATAGATTGGAGAACAAGGACAGGGAGACTCAAGGCTCAATTTGAGCTGAAAATTAGCATGTGAATTCCTGGTCACATGAAAGTGCTCTGGACCAAAAATGAACACTTTTCGTTAAGTGTTTTATTCAGAACAATTCCCTAAGCAATTAAGCCCAAAGAAATTAATTCTGAATTAACTCACATGTTCATGCCCAACTTAGTGAACTAAAATTTCAATTATAGTTCATAGAGTCTGCATGAATTTTCCTAGGGTTTTTAGAGCTAAGAATTACCCAGAATTTAATTTCCAAGTTTTGGAAATTCTCTGAAATGTTTCTGTATTCATTTGATGTAACACCCCAAATTTTGATTTAAAACTCTAAACCATGTTCAGAGGGGAATTTAAAAAATTTTGGACGTGTTGCATGTTTTGCAAAAATTCAAATTCAAACTGGAATTCAAATTAAACTCAAAACAGAAAAGAAATGGAAAAAGAAAAAGAGAAAACGGGAAAAAAACCGCCAGTGGGCCGAAACCCGCCAGCCGGCCCAGTTTCCCCCGCGCCAGCCCGCCCTCGCGCGCGCCGCGCTGTCTCTCACAGACAGGTGGGACCCACCTGTCATCCCCAACCTCGCTCGCGCCGACCCTGGACTTTTCCCCCGAGCGCGCGCGATCTTAACCGATTGAAAACCGCGTCCCTCAGCCGAATTCCGGTCCCAGAAGAATCCAACTCGATCACAACTGACCCACCGCCCTCCCCCGGCTATAAAAACCCCAGCCCCGATCGGTTTTTCCCACGCGATCGCCGATTTTTACTCCGGTGAGCACCGAGACTTCGCCGGTGAATTCTGGCCGATCTAAGCTCGGAAACTCTGATCTAACTCGCTGGTTTTGATCCACCGCCTCCGGGGAGCTTTGCAGGTGCAGAAAACTCGGAGACTTACGGTGTAAACACAGCGCCGACGAGCTTCGCCGTGGTTTTGCCTCGGACCTCGCCGCCGATCACTTTCCAGGACCCCCGAGCTCGAGAAAAACCCCGAGGTGAGATCCCTGACCTCCCCTCTACCAATCTAGGCAATAAGATCACAGTTCTAGGCAGAATTCTCGAGGATCCGAAACTTTCCGGCGAGATCGCCGCTTCCCGCCGCCGTGCGCTGCCGGCAGCGCCGCCCGCGCTCGATCAGAGCGACGTGGCCGCTTGTGCGCCGTTTATTTTATATCGCACGGTAGACTTTAAAACCCCGCGTACCGGTTCGATGTTATAATCTCAGCCGTCGGTTTAAAATCGGACGTTCCACGTCAGCCCCGCATTATAAAGACTGGAATTCTTACGTGCTACCCCCTGGGGTTCTCGGGAAATAAGAGCAAGCTCCGGAAACTTTTGATCTAGCCCCTGGAACTCCAGAAAATCATGTAAATTCATTTAAAAATCAGTTTTAGCCCCTGGACTTCATAAAAATTAGGAAAAACACCTCTGATAAGTGTAGCTAGACCCCTGGAAATTATGAAAATAATATTATAGACCCTGTAATGGGGTGAATTCGTTATTTTAGCCCTGTTTAGTATTTAATTTAGAAAATTGAATATGTAACTAGTGTTTAAGAATTAAAAAGGGGGACAAACATAATTGTCAAAATTAATTAAAAACTTTCTCAGTACTTAGAAAACTTTGGAGTGAGATAAAAATATATTTTTGGGCTGAAATGAATCTGTTTCATTTATTATTCACATTTATTAGTATAGGGACACATTTTTAAGTAAAGAATAGTTATAGAAAAATAGAGAAAATAATTATGAAATAGTCCACATCAGAAGCCAAGGTCAAAACATGTTATTAGATTATTTAGGACCAGAACCTATACTGTTTAGATGATGTGTATTACTAATTTCATAATAAAATACACAATTATGCATAGGAATATAAATCTGAAAATATAGCAGCTAGTAAAAGATAAATGGAGTTTCTAAAATCCAAAGAATTCAGTTTAGTGTTGATAGAAATTATGAAGGCACATATGGAGAAGAAAAATACTTTTCGTACATACTTAGTAGTTTAATATAAGGAATTTATTTAAAACTGAAACACACACACATATATATATATATATATATAGTATGTAAGTATAAATATGAACACCAAAGTAGGAATCATACACATATAAATAAAAGTGTGTGCAAGCCACAGATCAATACACAAAGTAACCACAACACATATAATGGTGAATGAATTTCATAAATATGAATGTGTGGTTTGTATGAAGTAAGAAGTGTGAACTATGTCTTATGATTGTTGTTCTTCTTTTGCTATGTGTGATGGTATGAAGTAGAACCTGTTCAAGAGCAAGTTATTCCTTTCCAAGATCAGGACTACCAATTTCAAGAGCAGCAAGAAGGAGGCAAGTGTCCTTGACCACTTTGATCCTATGCTAGGATGTGTAGATAGAATTATTTGCATTGTCAAATGAAATATGAAACCCATGCTAGGAAAGTTTCCCTAGAATTGCATTACCTTGTTTCCTTGTAGCTTGGGTTGGGATTTATTTTACCATGTCATTTATTTACATGCATATGCTTAGCCATGCTTAGAATGGGATATTTGGGACATGAGATCATCAGTTTATTATACCATACTCTTGAATGAGCTATTGGGAGTTATGTAGAGGTAGGGATCAAGGCAAGTTGGATGTTTTGGTTGTGTGTTGGGTGCACGAGACTTGGGTTTGTGATTAGTACTTGCCTGGATCCTAAGGACCGGTTCATGGAGCATGTAACCTGGCTTTACAGTGCCAACCACATGCTGAGATGGGGCAGCTTGGCCAATTAATTAGGTGTATCCCCGGCGTAGTATGGGTGTGTTGGATGGTGCGGGGAGTGGGTGTCAGCTGGACTACCATATGAACCGCAAGGCTCAAGAGGGGGCCACTGCAGCGGGGTTGGAGCCTCTTGTATGCTGTTAGGGGTGAAACCTCAGTGGGCCCACGCTCGTCGAGAATCCCTTTGTAAAGGCTTCGTAGTGATCTCCTGGCTACACACCTGGGAAGTGTGAATGTGGATCGTAGCCACTGGCATAATGGAGGTTCTTTTAGTCCACCCGGCAACGGGGGATGAAATCACTACATGTGGGTACAGTGGTACAAACTCTGCAGAGTCAAAACTATCTTGACAGCCGTGCTCACGGTTAAGAGCGGCCTGGACTTATTCATGATTAGAGGATTGATGGTTTTGGAAGTTAAGCGGGGAGCTTAACATTGGAAATAATGTTATGGTTATTGGATTATGATGATGGGATGGGAGATTGGGACCATTTCACCTGTGTAGTAATGAAGGTGCTTAATAAGCTAAGGTGATAGGTATTAATTGCGTAGTGCTTTAACCATGAGTTCAACCTCTCCTTGTTCTAGCCATGCATGATATAATTTTCCCACACTTGCTGAGTACCATTGGTACTCAACCTTGCATATTTGTTGGTTTATATTGCTGCTCAGGTCAAGATAATGAGGTGGTGTATAATGACCAAGACTTTGGACCCGAGGAAGGTTTTTAGGTTCATGAAGACCCCCGGGCAACGCCTGTGATGGAGCCCTAAAGAATAATATTCCGCTGCTAGTTTATTTACTTGTGATGAAGCATTAGTGTCCATTGAGACATCTGCGATGTAAGACTTATTTATATTCGACACCTGGCTTGTAATAAATGATGCTTCACTATTTGTCATCACATGTATGAGAAAATGATCCTGGCATACATGTGATATTCACTTGGTTGTTCTTCGGAAAAACCGGGTGTGACAGAGGTGGTATCAGAGCCAGGTTGCCCGTAGGAACGTGGACCTAGGTAGAAATGGACGTATTTAAGGGCCCTATTTTCTTAAAAACTATTTTCCAAGGTGTGGGTGGAAAAGTGTTATTAAAGGAGTCATTTTCTTCATCTTACCCCAACTTTCATTCAAAATAGGATTTTTGTTTGAGAATTTATCTAACCTAATTTTTAAAATTCTTTTTGTTTTAGATGGTTCGCATGATTCGCACTGCTCGCAAGTCCACGGGAGGGAGAGTTCCCGTAGTTGCCCTTGCCGAAAGAGAGGAGAGTCGCCCCGTGACGTACCTTTCCTACGGATTGGCAGTAGGAGATTTGTTGCGCCGTCTTCGACGTATGCTCGAAGCCGCCGGCAATACGGGCAAGCTAATCATCCACTATAACTCCACCAGGACCATCCGTGAGAAGAGGGAAGAATGGAGTTCGGAGATGAGGATTATACACGAGAATCAGCTGCTTAAGATTCACCACTCTCCAGCTTGTCGAGCAACACAAGTTGACGCGGAGAAAGATGTCACCTGGGAGGCCATCACCTGCCAGAGTCACATCTATCGTCGCCACTTGGACAAAACTGAGTACATGTATGTCCTCCAACGTGAGAGTGGTACCACGGAGTACAAGTACCCACCGGTGCAGCAAGGGACTTCCCATGAGCACATGGACTTGTGCTTGGAGGATGCTGCTATGCTCAGCACTCGACTGCAGGAGTGTCAACAAGAGCTTCAGGATGTCCGAGACACCTTGAAGGAAACGGAGGCGTTGCTGCGAGCTTGCTTAAAGGCGAGAGAAAGAGGAGATGGGAATGAACTGTGTGTCACCGTGAATGATACATGGACTCCTGACTCCCCGGATCGCCGAGCGATCAGGCGTCGTCGCACTTCTCCACCAGCAGCCTCCCCACCCAAAGCAGAGTCAGAAGGTAGCCGAAATGAGGAGGAAGATCCCGAGGAGCCAGCTCAAGAGGACGAGTAGTGTAGAGTCTTTCCCCTAGCTAGCAAGAGGTCGAGTAGTCGAGTCGTTACGTAGTTAATGGTGTGATGATGCTTGGTGTGTGACGTGAGTTGTGGAAGCCATGAGCAATTGTCCACAGCCTCGTCTTCAGATTGTTTTGCTTTGGTGTGTGAACCCACAGGAAATAATAGTGCATTTATTTGGTGTGTGATATAAACCCTCGTAAAATTTTAACAAAGCCTCAACACCTCAAAGTACCAACAAATGAAAGTAGTAAGGTGATACTAAATGGTATCAAATTAACATTTGATGATTCTGCCAGATGGCCGGAAGAGGAAAAGGACGTGCTGCCAACCCCGCCAACAACAATGATGAGGCATGCAACCCTCATCTTTCGGGAGGCCAGGAAAGGGGTGGCCGCCGTGAAGAAGTTGATCCTCTCCACCAAATGCTGGAGAATCAAAATCAGCTTATCCAGAACTTGACTCAAGTGGTGGCCAACTTGCATCAAGTTCCACCTCCACAAGCTGCACCACGCCAACCAAGGTTGAGTGAGTTTCTAGGAACTCAACCTCCAAAGTTTGCAAGTGCTGCTGAACCTCTGTTGGCAGATGATTGGCTGAAGACCATTGAAAGTAAGATGAGGATAATACAATGCCAAGGGTATGAGAGGGTGCTGTTTGCCTCTCATCAATTGCATGGACCTGCTGCTGATTGGTGGACCGCCTATGTGGCCGCCCATCATGACCCTGAGAACATCACTTGGGAAGAGTTCAAGCGTAGCTTCCGCAACCACTACATCCCAAGAGAGGTGAACTCAAAAACAAGAGGAAGGAGTTTTTGGGACTGCAGCAGGGAAACATGACGGTGAGGGAATACCTCACTAAATTTACTCAACTATCCCGTTATGCTCCACGAGACATAGAGACCGATGAGCAGAAACAAGATTGTTTCGTGGAAGGACTTACCGCAGAGATGCAGTGTGCAATGTTCTCCAATGAGTATGAAAGCTTTCAAAAGATGGTGGACAGAGCATTTGTGGTGGAAAGGAAGCTAAAGGCCCTGGAAAATGAGAATAAGAGGAAGGCGGGGTGGTCACATCAGGCCTCAGGGAGCAACACCCGCCCACGTATGATGCAGCAACCTACGGGGCAGACGAGCCGTGCTGCGGTACCCTATTCAGCACCAAGAGGGTACAACCCAAACTACAGGCCTCCGGCAGCACCAGCACAGCCGCCACGTCAGTTTGTGCAGCAGCCTCGCCCCGCATATCCACCTCGACCAGCAGTGCAAGGACCCCCAAACCAACCCCAAGACAACAAGGGCCAAGCATCTAAGATTGGGGTGCAATGTTTCAGCTGTGGTGAAGTGGGGCACTACGCCCATAAATGCCTGAAGAAGAAGCCTGCGCCGCCACAACAGCAGAATGTAATGAGAGGACGGGTGAACCACGTCACTATGGAGGAAGCACAAGAGGCACCCGACGTGGTAGTTGGTAAGTTTCCTGCCAATTTACACCTTGCAACTCTGCTGTTTGATTCTGGTGCTACCCACTCGTTCATTGCTCAAGGGTTTGTTAAGAAGCATGACCTAGCAACCACACAAATGAACCATATGCTAGCCGTAAACTCTCCAGGTGGAGAAATAAGGACAAGACAAGTGTGTCCCAAAGTGAACCTAGACATTAATGGGGTAGTATTTACGGCTAACCTCATAGTGATAGATTCACAAGGGATAGATATTATTTTGGGTATGGATTGGTTGACCAAACATAAAGGAATCATCCATTGTTCGACCAGAACGGTGGAACTAACTCACCCCAGTGGAACAAGAGTAAAGTTCATAACGATACACGAGCCTAGGAGGGACATTAAATTAAATCAAGTGGAGGTGAAAGTTGAGGAAATCAGGACTATCAGGGAATATCCAGATGTTTTTCCGGAGGAATTGCCAGGTATGCCTCCCGACCGTGACGTGGAATTCGCAATTGAGCTAGTACCGGGAACAGCCCCGATATACAAGAGACCTTATCGAATGGACTCCAAGCAGCTAGAAGAGCTCAAGGATCATTTGAGAGAATTGACGGAGAAGGGGTATATTCGCCCTAGTTCCTCACCATGGGGAGCTCCGGTGATATTTGTGCCTAAGAAAGACGGAACCCAAAGGTTATGCGTGGATTACCGTGCCTTGAATGAGGTAACCATCAAGAACAAGTACCCATTACCCCGCATTGAAGACTTGTTTGATCAGTTGAGGGGAGCTTGTGTGTTCTCGAAAATTGATCTCAGGTCGGGGTACCACCAACTCAAGATAAGGCAATCTGATATTCCCAAGACAGCTTTCGTATCTCGGTACGGACTGTATGAATACACTGTCATGCCTTTTGGGCTAACCAATGCCCCGGCATATTTCATGTACCTCATGAACAAGGTATTCATGGAATATCTGGACAAATTTGTGGTGATATTCATAGATGATATTCTCGTCTTCTCCAAAGATGAAGAAGAACATGAGAAACATCTAAGGTTGGTGTTACAGAGGCTGAGAGAACACCAACTATATGCCAAGTTGAGCAAGTGTGAGTTTTGGCTGAAGAGAGTTCCCTTTTTAGGACATATAATCTCGGAGGGAGGAATCTCCGTAGATCCCGCCAAAATTGAAGATATCCAGAAGTGGAAAACCCCTGAAAATGTCGGGGAAGTTCGAAGCTTTTTGGGATTGGCTGGATACTATCGACGGTTTATTGAGGGATTCTCCAAGATCTCGAGACCTCTCACCAAACTGTTGGAGAAGGGAATCACATTCACCTGGACGCCACAGTGCGAGACGAGCATTCAAGAGCTAAAGAAGAGATTGACAACAGCCCTAGTGTTGGTTATGCCAGATATGCAGAAGAATTTCACAGTGTACTGCGATGCCTCTGGAAATGGGTTGGGATGTGTTCTCATGCAAGAAGGACATGTCGTGGCATATGCATCCCGGCAGCTTCGGAAGCACGAGAAGAACTATCCTACACATGACCTAGAACTAGCTGCAGTGGTACACGCGTTGAAAATTTGGCGGCACTATTTGATGGGGAAGAGGACAGAGATATATACGGATCATAAGAGTTTGAAATACATATTCACACAGACAGATCTCAACCTCCGACAAAGGAGATGGTTAGAGCTAATCAATGACTTTGATGTGGGCATCAACTATCATCCTGGGAAAGCAAACGTCGTGGCCGATGCTTTGAGTCGGAAAGTGCAGGTCAATAAGTTGAGCTTGAAGGACATGCCTGCAGAATTGAAGGACGAGGTTATAAGACTCAATCTATGTCTAGTAAATAGTGGTGAAGCCATCGCCATGGAAGTGGACTCCACACTCGAGCAAGACATACGCGAGGGCCAAAAGAATGATGAGAAGATACAAGAGATCAGACAGCTCATTAAGGAAAATAAAGCTCCTGGTTTTAGAGAGGATGAACAGGGAACGGTGTGGCACGGGAAAAGGATCTGTGTGCCAGAAGTAAAGGAGATCCGTGAATTAATTTTGAAGGAGGCTCACGATTCTGACTATTCCATTCATCCTGGGAGTACGAAGATGTACCAGGACCTCAAAAGCAGGTATTGGTGGTATGGCATGAAGCGAGATGTCGCGGAACATGTTGCCCTATGTGACACATGTCAGTTGGTGAAAGCAGAACATCAACGACCCGCGGGATTATTGCAACCACTCAAAGTGCCTGAATGGAAGTGGGAAGAAATCAGCATGGATTTTGTCGTGGGATTGCCTAGGACCCAATCAGGGTATGATTCAATATGGGTCATTATTGATAGGCTAACCAAGGTAGCTCATTTCATCCCTGTGAAAGAAAGTTACAGCAGATCCAAGTTGGCAGAATTGTACATGTCAAGGATTGTGTGTTACCATGGAGTGCCAAAGAAGATAGTGTTGGACCGAGGGACACAGTTCACCTCGAGGTTTTGGCAGAAGTTGCATGAAACCATGGGAACCCATCTGAACTTCAGCTCTGCCTATCATCCCCAAACGGACGGGCAGACGGAGAGAACCAATCAGATCCTTGAAGATATGTTAAGGGCATGTGCACTCAAAAACAATAGGAGTTGGGACAAGAACTTACCGTATGCGGAGTTTTCCTATAACAACAGCTATCAAGCTAGTATGAAGATGTCACCGTTTGAAGTTTTGTATGGAAGGAAGTGCAGAACTCCCCTATTTTGGAACCAAACAGGAGAAAGTAAAGTGTTTGGTCCAGAAGTGCTACAAGAAGCCGAGGCGAAGGTGAGGGAGATTCGCAACAACTTGAGGATAGCACAAACACGCCAGAAGAGTTATGCTGATGTACGAAGAAGAGAACTCGTTTTCAACGTGGGAGACTATGTTTATCTCAAGGTGTCCCCTATCAGAGGACTTCGTCGGTTCAAGGTGAAAGGGAAGTTGTCACCTCGATACATCAGACCCTTTCAAGTTTTGGAAAGAAAAGGCGAAGTGGCGTACCAACTAGAGTTACCGGTTCATCTATCGGACGTGCACGATGTATTCCATGTGTCACAACTCAAGAAATGCCTGAGGACGCCTGAGGAGGTGTTACCCATGAATGAAGTGGATGTAGCTGAAGATTTGTCTTATGCCGAGCAACCATACAAGATTTTGGAGACAATGGAACGCCTCACCAGAAATAAAAGAATCCGGATGTGCAAGGTGCAGTGGAAGCATCACTCAGAAGAGGAAGCCACCTGGGAACGGGAAGATGAGCTCAAGGCACAATTTCCGGAATTGTTCTCTTAGAAACACCAATCTCGAGGACGAGATTTCTTTTAAGGGGGGTAGAGCTGTAACACCCCAAATTTTGATTTAAAACTCTAAACCATGTTCAGAGGGGAATTTAAAAAATTTTGGACGTGTTGCATATTTTGCAAAAATTCAAATTCAAACTGGAATTCAAATTAAACTAAAAACAGAAAAGAAATGGAAAAAGAAAAAGAGAAAACGGGAAAAATCAGCTAGTGGGCCGAAACCCGCCAGCCGGCCCAGTTTCCCCCGCGCCAGCCCGCCCCCGCGCGCGCCGCGCTGTCTCTCACAGACAGGTGGGACCCACCTGTCATCCCCAACCTCGCTCGCGCCGACCCCAGACTTTTCCCCCGAGCGCGCGCGATCTTAACCGATTGAAAACCGCGTCCCTCAGCCGAATTCCGGTCCCAGAAGAATCCAACTCGATCACAACTGACCCACCGCCCTCCCCCGGCTATAAAAACCCCAGCCCCGATCGGTTTTTCCCACGCGATCGCCGATTTTTACTCCGGTGAGCACCGAGACTTCGCCGGTGAATTCTGGCCGATCTAAGCTCGGAAACTCTGATCTAACTCGCTGGTTTTGATCCACCGCCTCCGGGGAGCTTTGCAGGTGCAGAAAACTCGGAGACTTACGGTGTAAACACAGCGCCGACGAGCTTCGCCGTGGTTTTGCCTCGGACCTCGCCGCCGATCACTTTCCAGGACCCCCGAGCTCGAGAAAACCCCCGAGGTGAGATCCCTGACCTCCCCTCTACCGATCTAGGCAATAAGATCACAGTTCTAGGCAGAATTCTCGAGGATCCGAAACTTTCCGGCGAGATCGCCGCTTCCCGCCGCCGTGCGCCGCCGGCAGCGCCGCCCGCGCTCGATCAGAGCGACGTGGCCGCTTGTGCGCCGTTTATTTTATATCGCACGGTAGACTTTAAAACCCCGCGTACCGGTTCGATGTTATAATCTCAGCCGTTGGTTTAAAATCGGACGGTCCACGTCAGCCCCGCATTATAAAGACTGGAATTCTTACGTGCTACCCCCTGGGGTTCTCGGGAAATAAGAGCTAGCCCCGGAAACTTCTGATCTAGCCCCTGGAACTCCAGAAAATCATGTAAATTCATTTAAAAATCAGTTTTAGCCCCTGGACTTCATAAAAATTAGGAAAAACACCTCTGATAAGTGTAGCTAGACCCCTGGAAATTATGAAAATAATATTATAGACCCTGTAATGGGGTGAATTCATTATTTTAGCCCTGTTTAGTATTTAATTTAGAAAATTGAATATGTAACTAGTGTTTAAGAATTAAAAAGGGGGACAAACATAATTGTCAAAATTAATTAAAAACTTTCTCAGTACTTTGAAAACTTTGGAGTGAGATAAAAATATATTTTTGGGCTGAAATGAATCTGTTTCATTTATTATTCACATTTATTAGTATAGGGACACATTTTAAGTAAAGAATAGTTATAGAAAAATAGAGAAAATAATTATGAAATAGTCCACATCAGAAGCCAAGGTCAAAACATGTTATTAGATTATTTAGGACCAGAACCTATACTGTTTAGATGATGTGTATTACTAATTTCATAATAAAATACACAATTATGCATAGGAATATAAATCTGAAAATATAGCAACTAGTAAAAGATAAATAGAGTTTCTAAAATCCAAAGAATTCAGTTTAGTGTTGATAGAAATTATGAAGGCACATATGGAGAAGAAAAATACTTTTCGTACATACTTAGTAGTTTAATATAAGGAATTTATTTAAAACTGAAACACACACACACACACATATATATATATATATATATATATATATATATAGTATGTAAGTATAAATATGAACACCAAAGTAGGAATCATACACATATAAATAAAAGTGTGTGCAAGCCACAGATCAACACACAAAGTAACCACAACATATATAATGGTGAATGAATTTCATAAATACGAATGTGTGGTTTGTATGAAGTAAGAAGTGTGAACTATGTCTTATGATTGTTGTTCTTCTTTTGCTATGTGTGATGGTATGAAGTAGAACCTGTTCAAGAGCAAGTTATTCCTTTCCAAGATCAGGACTACCAATTTCAAGAGCAGCAAGAAGGAGGCAAGTGTCCTTGACCACTTTGATCCTATGCTAGGATGTGTAGATAGAATTATTTGCATTGTCAAATGAAATATGAAACCCATGCAAGGAAAGTTTCCCTAGAATTGCATTACCTTGTTTCCTTGTAGCTTGGGTTGGGATTTATTTTACCATGTCATTTATTTACATGCATATGCTTAGCCATGCTTAGAATGGGATATTTGGGACATGAGATCATCAGTTTATTATACCATACTCTTGAATGAGCTATTGGGAGTTATGTAGAGGTAGGGATCAAGGCAAGTTGGATGTTTTGGTTGTGTGCTGGGTGCACGAGACTTGGGTTTGTGTTTAGTACTTGCCTGGATCCTAAGGACCGGTTCATGGAGCATGTAACCCGGCTTTACAGTGCCAACCACATGCTGAGATGGGGCAGCTTGGCCAATTAATTAGGTGTATCCCCGTCCTAGTATGGGTGTGTTGGATGGTGCGGGGAGTGGGTGTCAGCTGGACTACCATATGAACCGCAAGGCTCAAGAGGGGGCCACTGCAGCGGGGTTGGAGCCTCTTGTATGCTGTTAGGGGTGAAAGCTCAGTGGGCCCACGCTCGTCGGGAATCCCTTTGTAAAGGCTTTGTAGTGATCTCCTGGCTACACACCTGGGAAGTGTGAATGTGGATCGTAGCCACTGGCATAATGGAGGTTCTTTTAGTCCACCCGGCAACGGGGGATGAAATCACTACATGTGGGTACAGTGGTACAAACTCTGCAGAGTCAAAACTGTCTTGACAGCCGTGCTCACGGTTAAGAGCGGCCTGGACTTATTCATGATTAGAGGATTGATGGTTTTGGAAGTTAAGCGGGGAGCTTAACATTGGAAATAATGTTATGGTTATTGGATTATGATGATGGGATGGGAGATTGGGACCATTTCACCTGTGTAGTAATGAAGGTGCTTAATAAGCTAAGGTGATAGGTATTAATTGCGTAGTGCTTTAACCATGAGTTCAACCTCTCCTTGTTCTAGCCATGCATGATATAATTTTCCCACACTTGCTGAGTACCATTGGTACTCAACCTTGCATATTTGTTGGTTTATATTGCTGCTCAGGTCAAGATAATGAGGTGGTGTATAATGACCAAGACTTTGGACCCGAGGAAGGTTTTTAGGTTCATGAAGACCCCCGGGCAACGCCTGTGATGGAGCCCTAAAGAATAATATTCCGCTGCTAGTTTATTTACTTGTGATGAAGCATTAGTGTCCATTGAGACATCTGCGATGTAAGACTTATTTATATTCGACACCTGGCTTGTAATAAATGATGCTTCACTATTTGTCATCACATGTATGAGAAAATGATCCTGGCATACATGTGATATTCACTTGGTTGTTCTTCGGAAAAACCGGGTGTGACATTTGAACACAGCAACTTAAAATCTGAACTTTTCCTGATCAATTCAACTCTAAATGATCTGAAATTTTTCAGTAGTCTAGTAACACCCTAAAGAATATTCTGGCAAAATTTGAGGATTGTTGGATAAACCAAACTCACTCAAAAATTCTTTTGCTAAAAAGCTTTAAAGAATTTTCCAGAACTAAATAAAGGCTTTCATACAAATTGGGTTGCATATTTGGATAGAGTTCGTCAACCTGAATCTAACCCAATTTGAATCACTAAAGTTGGAGGTTTCTACACAAAGATATGAGCTTTACATGAATTGGGGAAAATCTGAAAATGAGCTCTGTTCAATTTTCCAATTTTCAGAGACATAAGGAATTAACACCACATTTGACCAAGCAAATGAGGACAAATGCCTCTGAAATTTTTACTGGAGGTCTAGTGTTTTTGGAAGAATCTCCTGCCCAATTTTGGGAATTTTCCAATACACAGAACTCCTGTAACAATTCCTACAAGATTTTCCTTATATGAATTAATGAGCAAAATCCAGGGATTTTCATAAAAATTGGAATGCACCTCTGGACAGTACTCTTTGAGAGGAATCCAGAAAAATTTGTTTCACAATTTTGGACATTCCTACACAAAGTTATGGCTCTTCAAAGGTTGAACTGAAAACTGAAAATCCAAAAAATGTTTAACGCTGACTGTGGGTCCTACCCGTCAGCCGTTTTCTTCAACCTCGCGCCAGAGGCCCGAGCGGCGGCGTCCTCCAGTGAGGTTCGCCGGAACCCAGTTTCCCGTCACCTCCCGACCTCAAGTTTGCCGCCCCCCATAACTTTCGATGCTGAACTCAGTTAAAGGGTCGCCGGGGGCCAAGACTCTCCGGAAACTAGCCCGCACCGGTCACAGAGACGGTTAAGACTACGGTGAGATCGGGTCCTGACGTTTCTTCACCAAATGATCATCTCTCAGCCTCTAGAGCATCAGGGAAACTGGTAGAAGCTAGACATGGGCTCTAACACCGGTGAAACGGCCGGCAACCTAGGGTTTCACGGAGACCCAAGGTGTTCTTCCATGGCGGCCCGAAAAACCGCAAGAACCCAGTCGTTTCTGGATCATTTAGCCTGATTCGTGGTCGAGGGGGAGCGCTAGGATGTGAGGAAGATGTTTGCAAGCTTGCTCGGGCAGTAGTTACCCGAGCAACTCGAATTCCGGGGTAGACCGAGTTCTACCCGGATAGACTACGTTTCGGGAGAACTGGAAATTCTCCTCACTCGGTTGATGAATCGTTATACGGCTTGCAGCTACACGAGCTAGGGGGGATGACACACCTTTCTTGTGTGGAGGGGGAGCGGTGAAAAGGTCTGTAGCTCGGTGTCCACGGTGAGCCGATCGGGGTTCCGCCGTGAGCTTCGATTTTTGGCGCCAAACCTCAAGTCATGCCGAATAGCAGCTCCCAACTCCGAGGTGCGACGGTGAACAACTTGTGCATGCCCTTGCGCGCCTTTTCTGTATTGGAAGCTTGAGCGGCTGAGGCGCGGGGGTGGCTGGCGATCGGGAGACCGAGAGCAGCCGAGGCTGTTGTGTGATCGTGGGCAAACTACTGAGGCGAGAGGGGAGAGGAGTAAGCGAACTCCTTCGGTGCACCCACGGTGGAGTCAATCAGGTCGAGCAAGAGCGGCAAGCAGGAGCTGGCGATGCGGAAAGTCGGCAACGCCGGGCGCCGGCGCGCTGTCGGGCGCGCGCTCGACCGAGGGAAAAACAGAGGCGGTGCCCGTTGTTGAGAGGCTGACAGATGGGGTCCACCTCTCCCCAATTTTTCCCTCACTGTGCTTTAAGATTCCCACATAAACATTGTCCAAATCTCACCAAATTGGGAGGAGAGGCCAAACATAATGTGAGGAATTTGAATATGAAATCTGATTTCAAAATTGAGCACATTTGGCTCAGTTTCCAAATTCAAATTTGAATTTGAATGTGCTCACAAATATTCCTCCGAACAAATGGTAGATGAGCTTCAAAATTCTCCAAACTTGGAACTTAAACTCTTGAACACTAGAGGAATGCATTGGGGAATTCACTCAAATGCATTTAGACAATCTGATCATGAATCCTTTTAAATGATTCAAATTTGTGTTCAAATCTCCCTCATCTTCTATTCACAAAAGATGTGCACATGAATGAGACTGGTGGAGTGAATTTCTTTCCCTCATGTCAACTTGTGTTAAGCATGGGCTAAAGAAGATTTTTAACTCTCTCACATGACCATTTTGGGGTTCATTATTTCATGTGACACATGATCAAGAAATTCCTATGCCTTAACTCTGTTTTATAAGTTTGAAATCAAACTCTCCTAACTTGTCTCCACAGTTTGCAAATGAGGAAATGCAATTATGTGGAGTTAAAAACTGAACTGCCTTTGGATAATTGGGCACAATTCATCCAAGTTCAATTATGTATTTGAATTCATTGTACATTTAGGTCTATTTGGAAAAATGGGTAGCAAATATCTTCAAAATTTCCTGAAACATTGCCTACCCCCTTATTTGGACCTAAATAATTCAAATATGAAACCTGATCTTTTGTTTGGCTTCTGCAAATGAGGTTTTGATCACAACAGTTTGCACTCCTATTGTTGCCCTCATTTGAAATTTGAGTTTAAAAATCTGGATCCCATTTCCCCTTGCACATGAGAGCTTACACATGGGTTTTAAAATAACTTTGTCCCCCAACCCTCAATTGATCCTATTCTAGAGTGGTGGGACACTCATGTGTGTCATCATATGTGGAAAAATTTAAACAAGTCCAAATTTTCATACCTATGAAACCAACTTTGTGCAAACAAGAGTTTCTTTGTATTCATATTTTGGGACCTTTACATCCCCCCCCTTAAAAGAATCTCGTCCCAAGATTATAAGGTAAAAATGAGAGGGAGGATGGTGGAAAAATCATAAGATGTGCGACATCAAAAGTCGGGATAATTGACGCGAAGAAATCCTTCGCTCTCCCATGTCGCTTCCACCTTGGAGTAACAACCCCATAAAACTTTATAAACCACAACGTATGGTCGCGTGTGGTTCGGTCCTTTATGTCGATGATCTGAACCAGTCCCTCCTGATATGTGAGATCTGGTTTCAGTTCCTCGATATTCCCCAGCTGAGTGGTGGTTAAACACTTGAGACACTTCCTCAACTGAGAATTATGGAAGATGTCGTATACACCGGTGAATATTGTTGGTAATTCCAGCCGGTATGCAACGGAGCCACATCTTTCCAAAACCTGGAATGGACCGACAAATCGGGGTGAATGGAAACTCTGACAAGTGAACCCCGTCCAAAAATTTACTTCCTAAATTCCAGGTTACGGGGTACGACAATTCTGTCCTTAAACCACAGGACGTCGTCTCCGTCTTTCCGGAAACATTTTAACTCCCCACTGTCTATATGTCTCCGCAAATGTGACATGCCCCTGTCACGTTCCTGTGCTTCCACTCTCTCTTCATGGATGGTGGGGATCAAAGCTAAGTTGTAAAGAGCTCCATGTGGAATCACATGCAGTGGTGGTTCGCTCTTTTCCTACGCTGTGATGGTCAGATTGTTGACGTGTGACGTGCGGCTCAGCGCATCCGCCACTACGTTTGCCTTGCCATGGTGATAATGGATCTCTATTTCGTAATCCTTTACCAACTCCAACCATCTTTGCTGCCTCATGTTCCACTCCTTCTGAGTGGATATGTACTTGAGGCTTTTGTGGTCGGTATATAAATGTACGAGGTTACCAAGTAGGTAGTGCCTCCACATCTTGAGTGCGAGTACAACGGCAGCGAGCTCTAGGTCATATGTTGGACAATTTTGCTTATGGTTTCTGAGCTGCCGTGATCCATACACGACCACCCTTCGGTCTTGCATCAGCACACCTCCGAGCCCAATGCCGGATGTATCGCAGTACACATCGAACGGTTTTGTTGTGTCTGGCTGCGCCAAAACCGGCGCTGATGTCAGGTGCTTCACTAATGCCTCGAATGCTGCTTTGCATTTTGGACCCCAAACATCTTTGGTAGTCTGCTTCCGCAGCTCTGTCATAGGCTTGGTAATCTTTGAGAAGTTCGGAAAGGAACTTCCAATAATATCCCTTGAGTCCGAGGAAACTCTGTACCTCGTGAACAGACCTCGCGGACTCCCAATGCAGCAATTGTGCGATCTTACTCGGGTCTACAGCGATACCCTCCGCTGAGATGATATGCCCGAGAAAAGGCACTTGCGATATCCGGAATTCGCACTTGCTGAATTGCGCGTATAGCTTGTGATCCCATAACCATTGCAAGACTATACACATGTGCTTCTCGTGTTCTTCCTCCGACTTGGAATAAACCAGTAGGTCGTCGATGAAGGCCACGACAAACACGTCCAGTTCCGGCATGAATACCGAGTTCATCAAGTACATGAACTGAGCTGGAGCGTTGGTGAGACCAAGGAACATGACAAGGTACTCATAAAGCCTGTACCTCGTCGAAAAGATGTCATTGAAATATCCTCAGCCCGTATCTCAATCTGATGGTACCCTGATCTTAAGTCCATCTTGGCAAAGACCTTTGCTTTGACCAACTGATCAAACAATATGTCGATATGTGGTAACGGATACTTGTTCTTGATTGTCACAGTGTTAAGCAGACGAGCACTACGCAAAGTTGTAGTGTTTCGTGCTTCTCCTTTGCAAACAATGCTGAATAACCCCAAGGTAACGACCCAGTCATATAAAACCTTTGCTCATAGGGTTATTCAGCGGTGTCTTCCACTCTGCCCATTCATTAGGTGCCATTTTGTACGGCCTGCGTGAACTCAGTGGCGTTCCTGGCGCAAGTTCAATCTTGAACTCTACGTCCTGTTCGGGCGGTATGCCCGGTAAACAATTGGGAAACACCTCCTGAAATTTATGTACCACCGGACTGCCCTCTATCTAAACAGTTTCCGAGTGGTTCAATATTGCACTCTGTTGCTGACTGACGCCCAGAACTAATGTTATGAAGACCGTGCCGTGGGGAGTTTGAGCTTAACGGTTCGAAACTGATGTTGTGAACCGCTTTGTGATAATTCAACCACGACGTCCCCAAATAATGTCGATCTTTAGACCCCAAGAGTAAGGAGGGTCGTGGGTTATAGTCTAACCCGCAAACAAAGAGGTGCTCGAAAAAACAACATCACTTATTGTAATGTTGCCCTGGCGAAGATATGAGGTATTGCCTCTTTGTAAAAGTGGTTTGGAGCTGATGTTGAGCCACAAAAGATTGACTAAAAACGCTAGGTGTGGCACCTAAGTCCAAGAGAATTAATACCGGTAGCTGATTCAGAGAAAACGTCTCTGCTAACACGGCTTCTCCTCCTGGAACATCATCACTCACTGTGTAGTGAATGTTGCCCCTTGTCTGCCCTCTTTTCTGTAGATATGGGTACGGGTCTGAACATTTTTAATATGATGACCCGCACCCTTGAATTCCCTCCAGACAATACCTAGCACAATGGTCCATCTGACCACACTTAGAGCATGGATGTCTCTCCGGCTCTTCTCTAACTTGTGGTTGGAAGCTAGATACCTATAGCTGCAGCGGTGGAGCACAAACCACCGTCTGATGCTGCTGCTCTGGAGGTGGTGCAAGTTGTGGTACTTGACCAGCAATCAACCTCGGAGGAGTTAATCGTACAGCGGTCTCCATTTCACCGACTGGCATTCGGAACACCAACTGGTACTGTTGGAGCACATAACTTGTGCTAGCCTGCACTCTATCACTCATTTTCCTTCTCTGTACAGAACAGAACTTGATACACTAAATATAGACTTTGCTCCAGTTAGAAGCATTTTCATCACTCAAGTTGTATACCAAAGTTAAAGTTAACTCCAATATCTTTCTAACGAGTATTCACATGCTTCTATATCACTTCTAGATCAAGAGTTATGATTTTTCAAAGTTAACAGAATTCCTGGATAAAATTTGCCAGCATCTCCTTTGTATGTGGCTGGTTTTATCACAGTTGTATATGCAAATACAATAGGAATCTGAACAAACTTTGAACTACAACAATGTTGCTTATCTTATAACCTTTCCAACGGTGTATCATATGACCCTTAAGGATTTTTCTACAGAATGTTATAAGTGTTTTACAGAAACATCCAGGGAGATTGGCATCAATCCTGTTTTCTGAACAGTTTGCATTCAACTGGACATTCAGCCAATTTGGCTTGTGCTGTTGCTCTGGAGTTCTACAAAGAAGTTGTATAGCAATTAAAAACGTTTCCAGAACTGTATCATACACCTCCATTGGGACAATCTTCTCAGAGTTATGCTCTGTCAAAGTCCAGCAAAAATTTCTGCCAGAACAGAGCACTCTGTTTTTGAGAAACATAGAAACCTATCAATCCTCCCCCTTGAAGCTTAGTTCAGATGAGGAGTTCATTACTAATATGTGTTTTCCAACTTCCATTTTTTTGTTTAAAGTTATTCATGAATGATTTATTCAGAGGAAAGAAGTTACAAAGTGTAGTACGGTGGCGATGCACCGTAAGACACATGACAGTACTACGTTACCTCACAAAAGAAAATCCTATACCGGACTTAGCCGGCTTTGTTAGTTCAGTGACACTAAACGTCACTCGCACACGGATGCTACACGTCTACTGTTTCGTGGTTAGACTACCTGCAGATAACCCACACAATCGTCAGTCTCGGCCGCACACCGAGCCCGGTATCCATACAGTTCGTACACCTGGCCATCATCACTCGCCCGGATATTCTCAAGCCAAACACGCCTTGAGCTACGTGTTCATGTTACTGACCACGTGACGGGGTCTCCCAAATTGCACCACGCACGCCAGGGACAGACGTTGCTCGAATACCCCAAACGACATGAAGAGTCGTAGCGGATATTAAAGCGGGTCGGGTTACCTGCCACCCGTGGGGCTCCACCCTTCAGCTTGTACGCACTGGTGGACAGCGCTTACGTGCACCCCCCAAGACATAAACGTCCTGAGATGCATGATTTTCCAACATAAGCAAATAGGTTAGTATGCCACTTTCTATACACTAATAACATCCTTATATGGGCTATGAACTCGTTCCTCACTGGATTTTTGAAAAAGATAACCTTTGTAGTGTGTTAAACCTCAAGCGAGCTCCGATACCAACGCTGACTCGACCCCGCGGTCTTGTCGAGCCAGGATCACGCTGAGGGGTGCTGCGTTGCACAACACCGGATAACACACATTAAAGGTACAAAGTGGAAGCAAAGTTTTATTACATAAACTAGTGTATGAACATTTTTACAACAAAATATGTCCAGTCTACACTCACGGGCGTAGACTACGCATCGAGTTCACGTTCAGCCCGTGAACGTGTCCCCGCTAGCACGCACTCACACTAACACGGCGGCGTGCACGACTCCCACTCGACGGGGTTCCCCTCCTGGGGTTCCGTCTCCTCCTTGGGAGTCCCTTCCTCATAGAACCCTGCAAAAGCTTCAAACACAAGCAGTGAGCACGAAGGCTCAGCAAGACTGACCCGTCTCTCCTAAACATGGAACTTCTACATGAGGGGTGATAGGTACAGGAGATAAAACAATTCGCAAAGGAATCGCCTAATTATTGGAACCTTACTTTCAAGTTTTAGCAGTAGGTTGTGGAGAACCTTACGCTAAGGCACATGAGAGAGCCGCAATCAAACAAGAAACGCATTTCTCTCATGTACTTTGCCCAAAGTTGAAAAGAACTTTAGTTAGCTCTAAACTACAACAAATCATTAACAATCAAAGTTCATCTTTCAATCAGCAACATTTTTACATGTATCTAGCCTGTTCTTTCCACGTCACGGTACAATGAACAAGTGGTACTCACTGACCGCGAGGGACGGCGATTATAATCGATTTACACCGGCAGGGTTACCCGAATAACCCGTCACGTACGCCCATACTCGATGTTGCCTATAGCAACCATCACGGACGCCGTACGCAACCACCTTTCACCCGTCAGCCAAATATTGAACCGGTCCCATCGTCCCGAGCAAGAGGTCTCTGCACACGCATCTCAGTGCCGCCAGCCGATTTACACCTCAAGCTTTCAACCTACCCTCTGAACGACGGGCAATGCCTCAATACCCAGCTACCCGAGTTACATCAGTTTCCTGGTTCCCATATAGCCGGTAGGTCTTCGGTACTGTTCTAGCTTGTTCAATAGGCCCGCACACGGCTCGGTCCTCAATCGACACAAGCCGAGCTATAGCATCCAGGCCTCAAAGTCCTGTTGCCCTTACTCTCCGCTCGGTCTCATTTTTCTTGCCATGTGTTTCATTTGCTATCTCTACCCGAGTCGAGTGCCTCTAGCCTATGCTCGCGAGTAGTTCCAACTACTTGACTTGTACCAAATCCTACACTATCCTAGCATTGCAGTAGCTAATCGGGGTTTTCCATCCTAATCCTAACCCATGGTTTTCTTGGCTATGCATTTGGGTTTCAAACAAGACTCTAATGCAAGAAATAAGTGATGCTCAAAGAAGGTGCTCAAAACAATAAAAATTTATAAACAGGTTAATGCAAACCGGAGCTTGCCTGCTTTGTAGGGTAGTAGTATATAATAGAAGTTAGTGATCTTCAATCCCTTAATCTTTCTGAACTTGCTCAACTGATCCACACGTCAAGGGATGGCTCCGTCGAAGTCCTTCATCGTGAACCCTAGCGACATGTATGTGCATAGTATTTTATAATGTAATTCACAGTCTTAGAGATTAAAACTTCTTAAGAACAGAGGCTGGGTAGAGATCCTAGGATGAAGTGGTTGCCTCTGTTGTGCAAAGAACTCAAAGAGACTAAATCTACCTTAGATGTTTCATTACATCTCTAGCTAAGTTTCTAATGCCATATAAGATGAGCTCTAATGATCTGGACATAACTAAAGATCCTGATCTCCAATGACCTCGGAATTTTTACAGGAAGTCATACACTACACAGGGACTAAGCTTGAAAAATTGCAGCTAAAGTGGAAAGAAATTGTGTCTCGCACCATTTCCACCCCAACCCTATGTTGTTCTTCACATCCAATAGAATGGAGAACAAGGACAGGGAGACTCAAGGCTCAATTTGAGCTGAAAATTTGCATGTGAATTCCTGGTCACATGAAAGTGCTCTGGACCAAAAATGAACACTTCTCATTGAGTGTTTTATTCAGAACAATTCCCTAAGCAATTAAGCACAAATAAATTAATTTTGAATTAACTCACATGTTCATGCCCAACATAGTGAACTACAATTTCAATTATAGTTCATAGAGTCTGCATGAATTTTCCTAGGGTTTTTAGAGCTAAGAATTGCCCAGAATTGAATTTCCATGTTTTGGAAATTCTCTGAAATGTTTCTGTATTCATTTGAACACAGCAACTTAAAATCTGAACTTTTCATGATCAATTCAACTCTAAAAGAGCTGAAACTTTTTCAGGAGTCTAGTAACACCCTAAAGAATATTCCTGCAAAATTTGAGGATTGTTGGATAAACCAAACTCACTCAAAAATTCTTTTGCTGAAAAGCTTTAAAGAATTTTCCAGAACTAATTAAAGGCTTTCATAAAAATTGGGTTGCATATTTGGATATAGTTCGTCAACCTGAATGTAACCCAATTTGAATAACTAAATTTGGAGGTTTCTACACAAAGATATGAGCTTTACATGAATTGGGGAAAATCTGAAAATGAGCTCTGTTCTATTTTCCAATTTTCAGAGACATAAGGAATTAACACCACATTTGACCAAGCAAATAAGGTCAAATGACTCTGAAATTTTTACTGGAGGTCAAGTGTTTTTGGAAGAATCTCCTTCCCAATTTTTGGAATTTTCCAATACACAGAACTCCTGGAACAAATCCTACAATATTTTCTTATATGAATTAATGAGCCAAATCCCGGGATTTTCATAAAAATTGGGCTGCACCTATGGACAGTAATCTTTGAGAGGAATCCAACAAAATTTGTTTCACAATTTTTTGACATTCCTACACAAATTTATGGCTCTTCAAAGGTTGAACTGAAAACTGGAAATCCAAAAATGTTTAAACGCTGACTGTGGGTCCCACCCATCAGCCGTTTTCTTCAACCTCGCGCAAGAGGCCCGAGCGGCGGTGTCCTCCGGTGAGGTTCGCCAGAAACCAGTTTCCCGTCACCTCCCGACCTCAAGTTCGCCGCGCCCCCATAATTTTCGATGCTGAACTCAGTTAAAGGGTCGCCGGCGGCCAAGACTCACCGGAAACTAGCCCGCACCGGTCACAGAGACGGTTAAGACTCTGGCGAGGTCGGGTTCTGACGTTTCTTCACCAAATGATCATCTCTCAAGCTCTAGAGCATCAGGGAAACTGATAGAAGCTAGACATGGGCTCTAACACTGGTGAAACGGCCATCAACCTAGGGTTCCACGGAGACCCGAGGTGTTCTTCCAAGGCGGCCCGAAAAACCGCAAGAACCCGGTCGTTTCTGGATCATTTATCCTGATTCTTGGTTGAGGGGGAGCGCTAGGATGTGAGGAAGATGTTTGTAAGCTTGCTCGTGCAGTAGTTACCCGAGCAACTCGAATTCCGGGGTCGACCGAGTTCTACCCGGATACACTACGTTTCGGGAGAACTGGAAATTCTCCTCACTCGGTTGATGAATCGTTATACGGCTTGCAGATACACGAGCTAGGGGGGATGACACACCTTTCTTGTGTGGAGGGGGAGCGGTGAAAATGTCTGTAGCTCGGTGTCCATGGTGAGCCGATCGGGGTTCCGCCGTGAGCTTCGATTCTTGGCGCCAAACCTCAAGTCACGCCGAATAGCAGCTCCCAACTCCGAGGTGCCACGGTGAACAACTTGTGCATGCCCTTGCGCGCCTTTTCTGTGTTGGAAGCTTGAGCGGCTGAGGCGCGGGGGTGGCTGGTGATTGGGAGACCGAGAGCGGCCGAGGCTGTTGTGTGATCGTGGGCAAACTACCGAGGCGAGAGGGGAGAGGAGTAAGCGAACTCCTTCGGTGCACCTGCGGTGGAGTCGATCAGCTCGAGCAAGAGCAGCAAGCAGGAGCTAGCGCTGGGGAAAGTCGGCAACGCCGGGCGCTGGCGCGCTGTCGGGCGCGCGCTCGACCGAGGGAAAAACAGAGGCGGTGCCTGTTGTTGAGAGGCTGACAGATGGGGTCCACCTCTCCCCAATTTTTCCCTCACTGTGCTTTAAGATTCCCACATAAACATTGTCCAAATCTCACCAAATTTGGAGGAGAGGCCAAACAAAATGTGAGGAATTTGAATATGAAATTTGATTTCAAAATTGAGCATATTTGGCTCAGTTTCCAGATTCAAATTTGAATTTGAATGTGCGCACAAATATTCCTCCGAACAAATGGTAGATGAGCTCCAAAATTCTCCAAACTTGGAACTTAAACTCTTGAACACTAGAGGAATGCATTGGGGAATTCACTCAAATGCATTTAGACAATCTGATCATGAATCCTTTTAAATGATTCAAATTTGTGTTCAAATTTCCCTCATCTTCTATTCACAAAAGATGTGCACATGAATGAGACTGGTGAAGTGAATTTCTTTCCCTCATGTCAACTTGTGTTAAGCATGGGCTAAAGAAGATTTTTACCTCTCTCACATGACCATTTTAGGGTTCATTATTTCATGTGACACATGATCAAGAAATTCCTATGCCTTAACTTTGTTTTATAAGTTTGAAATCAAACTCTCCCAACTTGTCTCCACAGTTTGCAAATGAGAAATGCAATTATGTGGAGTTAAAAACTGAACTGCCTTTGCATAATTGGGCACAATTCATTCAAGTTCAATTATGTATTTGAATTCATTGTACATTTAGGTCTATTTGCAAAAATGGGTAGCAAATATCTTCAAAATTTCCTGAAACATTGCCTACCCCCTAATTTAGACCTAAAGAATTCAAATATGAAACCTGATCTTTTGTTTGGCTGCTGCAAATGAGGTTTTGATCACAACAGTCTGCACTCCTATTGTTGCCCTCATTTGAAATTTGAGTATAAAAATCTGGATCCCATTTCCCCTTGCACATGAGAGCTTACACATGGGTTTTAAAATAACTTTGTCCCCCAACCCTCAATTGATCCTAGTCTAGAGTGGTGGGACACTCATTTGTGTCATCATATGTGGAAAAATTTAAACAAGTCCCAAAACCAACTTTGTGCAAACAAGAGTTTCTTTGTATTCATATTTTGGGACCTTTACACTCCGCTGGCCTGAGCTCCGATGACTGACGGACCTCACGCCCTCCGCTGGCCTAAGCTCCGATGCTATCCCTCACCCTCTTCTCATGGGCGAGCCCTGATGCCGGACCTCACGCCCTCCGCTAGCCTGAGCTCTGATGCCAGCCCTCGCCCTCTTCTCAGAAGCGAGCCTTGATGCCAGACTTCACGCCCTCCGCTGGCCTGAATTCCGATGCCAGCCCTCGCCCTCTTCTTAGAGGCGAGCCCTGATGCCGGACCTCACGCCCTCCACTGGCCCGAGCTCCGATGCCAGCCCTCGCCCTCTTCTCAGAGGCGAGCCCAGATGCCGGACCTCACGCCCTCCGTTGGCCTGAGCTTCAATGCCAGCCCTCGCCCTCTTCTCAGAGGCGAGCCCTGATGCCGGACCTCACGCTCTCCACTGGCCCGAGCTCCGATGCCAGCCCTCGCCCTCTTCTCAGAGGTGATCCCTGATGCCAGACCTCACGCCCTCTGCTGGCCTGAGCTCTGATGCCAGCCCTCGCCCTTTTCTCAGAGGCGAGCCCTGATGCCGGACCTTACACCCTCCATAGGGCTGAGCTCCGATGACTGCCGGACCTCCCCCTTCCACAGGGCTGAGCTCCGATGACATCCGGACCTCCCCCTTCCATAGGGCTGAGCTCCGATGCCAGATCTCACCCCCTTAGCAGGGGTGACCTCTGATGCCGGACCTCCCCTTTCCTCAGGGCCGAGCTCCGAAGCCATACCTCACCCCCTCCGCAGGGCTGAGCTCTGAAGCCGGCGAGACCCTACAGGCACAGGGAATACTCAAGACAAGAAAGTGCGCGGGAAGGAGAAGGCCCGACCCCGGGATTGTCACCTCCCCCGAGGTGGGCCCGGGGACCACTGTTGGTACCCTCAATACCGGGTACCCCCGCGCATAGGACAAAACCGCCTAAGGACCTCTCCCCCTCCGCAGGGGCGAGCTCCGATGGCACCATGTGTCCAGAAAGGCCGGGCTCCCCTCTCCTCAAAGGATAGCTCCGGGCCTGCCACGTGGACTGAAGGCCGGACCTCGCCCCCTCCGCTGGGGCGAGCTTCGAAGGCGCCACATGTCCAGTAGGGCCGAAGCCCCCCTCTCCTTAGAGGAGAGCTCCAGGCCTGCCATGTGGCCTGAAGGCCGGACCTCGCCCCCTCCGCAGGGGCGAACTCCGAAGGCGCCACGTGTCCAGTAGGGCCAGAGCCCCCCTCTCCTCAGAGGAGAGCTCCGGGCCTGCCACGTGGCCTGAAGGCCGGACCTCGCCCCCTCCGCAGGGGCGAGCTCCGATGGCGCCACGTGTCCAGTAGGGCCGGAGCCCCCCTCTCCTCAGAGGAGAGCTCCGGGCCTGCCACGTGGCCTGAAGGCCGGACCTCGCCCCCTCCGCAGGGGCGAGCTCCGATGGCGCCACGTGTCTAGTAGGGCCGGAGCCCCCCTCTCCTCAGAGGAGAGCTTCGGGCATGCCACGTGGCCACGTGCAGTGCTGCCCGCCCGGCGCGGTAGGCAGCAGGAGTTAAGGCACGCCAAGCCTTGACCGTACAAGATATTCATGACCCACACCTTCCCAAGATGCGGAGGCGCCGCGCACGCCTGTCAGGAGGCACTGTGACCAGTCACAGTCAAGACAGGCGCACAGTGTCATAAGCTGTAGACCAATGAATGCAGCGACAAGACATGCCCTGTCGCCCCTACCATCACCAACTACTATGCATAGCTTGCGGCAGGGGCAGGGCAGCAGGACGACGACCACGAAGCCATCGCCAGAAGACTTCACGGCAAGACTCTGTAGATGGCAGGAAATCAACCTGGGGCCAACTGTCGGGTCCCGGGGCCCACCATGTAAGCCGCCCGAGCCTTGAACTATAAAAGGCTCGGGTAGGCAACGATGCAAAGGGTTCGGCTCATTTCCACCCCATCTAGACACACCTAGTTCATCTTCAAGCTTAGAACTCCGGTTCTAAGCCCAGAGCAACACAACTCACCGTGGACGTAGGGTTTTAAGCTCCGGCGGCCTGAACCACGTAAAAATCCCGGTGTCAATCATTTTCTTCCTTTGTCCAACGCCCAATACCCTCTTAGAGGACTTGCCCCTCCGAAAAGAACCTTCACGGGCTGCTCCATTGCAGGCCCAAGGGAAGTGTCGACCGCAGACTCTTCGACAGGCACTCCTTAGGAGCAGCATGGAACCGTGCACACATACACACACTAAGCATTATGTCGGGCCTAGATGCACAAAGGTAAAGCAAAGAGCCTATCATGGAATGAAATACCTTTTGGTCCACACTTGGACCATCTTCATTAAGGTCAAGATGTCCGTTGGTTCCCATGTGAGTCTTGATGGGTTTGGCTTTGTCCATGTCCAACCTCTTAAGTATGTCTTGAGTATACTTGGTTTGACTTATGAACGTTCCTTCCTTGATTTGTTTGACTTGGAATCCTAGGAAGAACTACAATTCCCCCATCATTGACATCTCAAACCTTTCAGTCATTATCATTGAAAACTCATCACAAAAAGCTTTGTTAGTAGAACCAAATATAATGTCATCGACATATATTTGGCACATGAATAAATCATCGTTAAAATGCTTAGTGAAGAGTGTATAGTCGGCTTTTCCTATCCTAAAACCATTTTTAATAAGAAAATCTCTAAGACACTCATACCAAGCTCTAGGAGCTTGTTTGAGGCTGTAGAGGGCTTTCCAAAGTTTAAAGACATGGTTAGGATACTTATCATCCTCAAATCCGGGTGGTTGCTCTACGTACACTTCCTCCTTGATTGGACCGTTGAGGAAAGCGCTTTTCACATCCATTTGGTATAGCTTCAAATCATGTTGAGTTGCAAAAGCAAGCAAGATACGAATTGATTCAAGCCTAGCTACGGGAGCAAAAGTTTCATCATAATCCAAACCTTCTACTTGTGCATATCCCTTTGCAACAAATCTTGTCTAGTTTCTTGTTACAACCCTATACTCGTCTTGCTTGTTGCGGAATACCCACTTGGTTCCCACAACATTTGCGTTGGGTAACTTCACAAGTTCCCACACTTGATTTCTTTCAAAATTATTGAGTTCCTCTTGCATGGCCACCACCCAATCCGGATCTTGTAGTGCTTCTTCTACCTTGCGGGGCTCCAAAGAGGAAACAAAAGAGTAATGTTCACAAAAATTAGCCATTCGAGAGCGAGTGGTCACCCCTTTGGAGATATCTCCGAGTATGTTGTCGACGGGATGATCTCGTTGAACACTTTGGTGCACTCTTGGATGAGGTGGTTGAACTCTTTGATCTTCATCTTCATTGTCACTCTTTTCTTCGTCTCCCCCTTGATCCAATCCTCTATCTTGACTTTGATCATTTTGATCTTGTTGAGGTTGGCCTTGCTCATCTTGAGCTTGATCATGGGAGGGAGACATATTTTCGTTTGTTGGGTGATCATTTGAGTCTTGAGGATGTTCTTGAGGAAAAATTTCTCCAAGTGCCATCCTTTTAAGTGCTTCTTGTGGAGCCTCTTCTTTATCTATCACACTTTGATCAACTTGCTCCACTTGGGAGCCATTAGTCTCATCAAACACTACGTCTCTCGCTATTTCAACAATTCCAGAAGTTTTGTTGAAAACACGATAAGCGTAGGTGTTTGAGTCATAACCAAGCAAGAAACCTTCATCGGACTTTGAAGCAAACTTCGAAGTCCTAGGCTTCTTGTTGAGAATATAACACTTGCTCCCAAAGACACAAAAATAAGAAATGTTTGGTTTGTTACCGGTTAGAAGTTCGTAAGACGTCTTCTTCAGAAGTTGATGAAGATACAACCAGTTTATGGCATGGCAAGCGGTGTTAACCGCTTCCGCCCAAAACTGGTCCGACGTCTTGTACTCATCAAGCATGGTTCTTGCCATCTCAATGAGAGTTCTATTCTTCCTCTCAGCAACTCCATTTTATTGAGGGGAGTAGGGGGCTGAAAACTCATGCTTGATGCCTTCTTCATCCAAGTATTTTTCCACTTGAGTGTTCCTGAACTCGGTGCCGTTATCGCTCCTTATGTTCTTAATTCTTAAGGAGAACTCGTTTTGAGCTCTTCTCAAGAATTTCTTGAGCACACCTTGAGTTTCTCCTTTGTCATGCAAAAAGAACACCCAAGTGAAACGAGAATAATCATCTACAACAACAAGACCATATTTGTTACCATCGATGCTTATCTAGGCTGTCGAAGTGTTGCGATCGACACTTACCCTGGGCTTGCTCAGGGGCAGCCCGCGGAGGTTCTTTTTCGGAGGCTAAGTGCTACGCGCTGGTATCTTTACTGGCGTGGCGCCACGGCATCCTATTGCAGTGCATAACCCAGGAGGAAGGCTGTGACCTGCTCGCAGCAATCCATGGAGGCGAGTGCGGGAACCACGCTTCCTCACGCCGTCAAGCAAGTTAGGAGATGCATGGCATGCCAGATCCATGCCGAGCAGACCCGCACAACCGGTACAGACGCTGCACCTAGATCCGTCGGGGGATACCAGCTCCTCTACGTCGGGGGTCAGCCGGACATTCCCGAGCCGGGTCACGGGAATTACCCCTCTTCATGGTATGTGGAGCCGAAGCCATGCTTCTCCCCGAGATCACCATGGGGGTCCCCCCGTGTCCGAGCGTACGACGAAGCCACGCAAGACCAGCTCCTGCGTGAGGACATCTACCTCGTCGACGAGGCAAGGTGGCAAGCAACGCTCCGAAGCGCATGGCACCGGCGGGAGCTCCGGCGCTACCACCGCAGGCCCGTGCATGGGAGCTCAAGGCAGGCGCTACAGTGCCACCTTTGTAAGTTCTACCTTTAGAACAGTGGTAGGACAGGTTTATTCATTCTATAACAGATCCCATAGAGCCTAGGAGCAGCGCTCGGAGCAGCTAAGCCCTAGGAGCTGGTCCAGGACTACGTCCGACTTAGCCTGGTCCTGTACCCTAAGCACGTAGGCTCTGCGCCCCTTACAATGGGGCGGGTCGTTGCCTCCAAGTCCGGCCTGTCTTCCTCCTATGGATTTGCATGAATGAAAAGAACCCTGTCCTACCACACTTACTTATGTGTTCATTTAAATTACGCATTAATTTATATGAACACCATCCCGTGCTCTAGGCAGTGTACGTCCATCGTACACTCGCACTTTCTCCTTTCCCACTCCCATACTCAGTTGACATTTGCCATCCTGCCGAAGGCGGTTGTGCTTGAGGTACCTGCTAGAGGCCTGGGGGCCTCTCGAACCTCCCCTAGTTAGGGTACTGTGACGATACTTGGTCTCCTCCAGGAAAAGACCTACGCTAGAGGGGGAGGTCCAGGAGCCTTGCTTTGCCCGGTCCTGCACCCAAAGCATGCGCACTCTGCCTCCCCAGCGCTATGGTCTGAGTACTAGGGGCCGGAGGGTTACACCCTGACTATGGCGGGAGCCGGACCTCCGGGACCAAGCGCACTGGATTGCCCAAACCTCGTATACCGGACCAGGACTATAAGCCAAATTACACTATGAGACATAGAAGGGAGGACCTCTGAGCAGTGCTGGACCTCACCTCCTCAGCAGGGGTAAGCTCCGAAGGTGCCAGGTGTCCAACAGGATCGGGCCTCCCCTCTCCTCAGAGTCTAGCCCCGGGCCTGGCACGTGGACGGAAGTACTAGACGGCACCCCTCCAGCAGAGGTGAACTCTGATGCCGGACCTCACGCCCTCCGCTGGCCTGAGCTCCGATGCCAGCCCTCGCCCTCTTCTCAGAGGTGAACCCTGATGTCGGACCTCACGCCCTCCGCTGGCCTGAGCTCCGATGCCTTCCGGACCTCACGCCCTCTGCTGGCCTGAGCTCTGGTGCCTTTCGGACCTCACGCCCTCCGCTGGCCTGAGATTCGATGACTGCCGGACCTCACGCCCTCCATTGGCCTGAGCTCCGGTGCCAGCCCTCGCCCTCTTCTCAGAGGCGAGCCCTGATGCCGGACCTCACGCCCTCCGCTGGCCTGAGCTCCGATGACTGCCGGACCACACGCCCTCCACTGGCCTGAGCTCCGAAGCCAGCCCTTACCCTCTTCTCAGAGGTGAGCTCCGATGCCGTACCTCACGCCCTCCGCTGGCATGAGCTCCGATGACTGCTGGACGTCACGCCCTCCGCTGGCCTAAGCTCCGATGCCAGCCCTCGCCCTCTTCTCAGAGGCGAGCCCTAATGCCGAACCTCACGCCCTCCGCTGGCCTGAGCTTCGATGACTGCCGGACCTCATGCCCTCTGCTAGCCTGAGCTCCGATGCTAGCTCTCGCCCTCTTCTCAGAGGCGAGTCCTGATGCCGGACCTCACGCCCTCTGCTGGCCTGAGCTCCGATGACTGCCGGACCTCACGCCCTCCGCTAGCCTGAGCTCCGATGACTGCCGGACCTCACGCTCTTCGCTGGCCTAAGCTCCGATGCCAGCCCTCGCCCTCTTCTCAGAGGCGAGCCCTGATGCCGGACCTCACGCCCTCCGCTGGCCTGAGCTCCGATGACTGCCGGACCTCACGCCCTCCGCCGGCCTGAGCTCCGACGCCAGCTCTCACCCTCTTCTCAGAGGCGAGCCCTGATGCCAGACCTCACGCCCTACGCTGGCCTGAGCTCCGATGACTGCCGGACCTCAAGCCCTCCGCTGGCCTGAGCTCCGATGACGGCCGGACCTCACGCCCTCCACTGGCCTGAGCTCCGATGCCATCCCTCGCCCTCTTCTCAGAGGCGAGCCCTGATGCCGGACCTCACTCCCTCCGCTAGCCTGAGCTCCGATGCCAGCCCTCGCCCTCTTCTCAGAGGCGAGCCCTGATGCCGGACCTCGCGCCCTCCGCTGGCCTGAGCTCCGATGCCATCCCTCGTCCTCTTCTCAGAGGCGAGCCCTGATGCCGGACCTCACACCCTCCGCTGGATTGAGCTCCGATACCTTCCGGACCTCACACCCTCCGCTGGCCTGATCTTCGGTGCCTTCCGGACCTCACGCCCTCCGCTATCCTGAGCTCCGATGACTTCCGGACCTCACGCCCTCCGCTGGCCTGAGCTCCGATGCCAGCCCTCGCCCTCTTCTTAGAGGCGAGCCCTGATGCCGGACCTCACGCCCTCCGCTGGCCTGAGCTCCGATGACTGCCGGACCTCATGCCCTCCGCTTGCCTGAGCTCCGATGCCAGCCCTTGCCCTCTTCTCAGAGGCGAACTCCGATGCCGGACCTCACGCCCTCCGTGACACGACCCCACGTTCTTGTCGAGCCAGGATCATGCTGAGGGGTGCTGCATTGCACAGCACCGGATAACACACATTAAATGTACAAAGCAGAAGCAAAGTTTTATTACATAAACCAGTGTATGAACCAGGTTCTTTTTCGGAGGGGCTAGTCCTCCCAAGAGGGTCGCGCGTTGGTTGTGAGATGAATGGCACAAGGGTTTTTACGTGGTTCGGGCCGCCGGAGCGTAAAACCCTACGTCCATGGGAGCTGTGTTGCTCCATGTATTGCTTGGAGCTTAGAACCGGAGTTCTAAGCTTGGTGATGAGCTGAGTTGCTAGAATGCCTAACTCGCAAGGTGGCGAACTTCCAAACCTAGGGGCCGAATGCTGAGGGATCCAAACCCCTTGCAACGTTGCCTGCCCGAGCCTTTTATACTCCAAGACTCGGGCGGCTTACAAGGTGGGCCCCGGGGTGATTTCCTGCCATCTACCATATCTTGCAGTAAATGCTGGTAGTTGTCTCTGGCGAAGGCTTCTTAGTCGCCGTCTTGTCGTCCTGCCCGTGCCGCAAGCTAGGCGTAGCGGTTGATGATGGCAGGGACGACAGGGCATGTCTTGTCGCCGTGTTTATTGGTCTACGCCTTCTGACATGGTGTGCCTGTCTTGATTGTGACTGGTCACAGTGCCTTCTGACAGGCGTGCGCCGCGCCGCCACGCCTTGGGAAGGCGCGGGTCTTGAATGCCTTGTACGGACAAGGCATGGTGTGCCTCTACTCATGCTGCCTACCGCGCCAGGGTGGGCAGCGCAGCACTTCTGGCCACGTAGCAGGCCCGGGGCTCTCCTCTGAGGAGAGGGGAGGCCTGGCCCCGCCGGACACATGGCACCTTCGAAGCTCGCCCCTACGGAGGGGGCGAGGTCCGGCTCTTCTAGCCACGCGGTAGACCCCGAGCTCTCCTCTGAGGAGAGGGCAGGCCCGGCCCCGCCGGACACGTGGCACCTTTGGAGCTCGCCCCTGCGGAGGGGGCGAGGTCCGGCTCTTCTGGCCACGTGGCAGGCCCGGAGCTCTCCTCTGATGAGAGGGGAGCCCTGGCCCTACTGGGTACGTGGCACCTTCGGAGCTCGCCCCTACGGAGGGGGCGAGGTCTGGCTCTTCTGGCCACGTGGCTGGCCCGGAGCTCTCCTATGAGGAGAGGGGAGCTTCAACCCTACTGGACATGTGGCGCCTTTGGAGCTCGCCCCTGCGGAGGGGGCGAGATCCTTAGGCAGTTTTCTCCTGTGCGCGGGGGTACCCCGTATTGAAGGTACCGACATAGGCGATTGGACCGAAGAGGTCCATGTGAAGTATCTCCAAAGGTCTTGTAGTTGTCATGATATTTTTGGATGGATGTTGAACTCCAACTTGTTTTCTGGCTTGACAAGCATTACATGGCCTGTCCTTATCAAAAACAATATTTTTCAAGCCTCGAATGTGTTGTCCCTTGAGAAGTTTTTGCAAGTTCCACATCCCAACATGGGCTAGCCTTCTATGCCAAAGCCGTCCCATGTTAGTCTTCGCCATTAAGCACGTGTCAAGTTGAGCTTTATCCGTGGTGAAATCCACAAGGTAAAGCTTTCCCTGGAGCACGCCCTTAAAGGTGATTGAGTCATTGCTTCTTCTCAAGACAGTCACACCCTCGTTAGTGAAAATACAATTATAACCTTTATCACGTAGTTGGGATATGGATAGAAGGTTATAATCAAGGGAGTCAACATGCAAAACATTTGAAAGAGTATGATGGGGAGAGATAGCAATTTTACCGGTGCCAAGGATTTTCCCTTGGCTTGTCCCCAAAATATATTTCTTAACTTGGATCTTCGTTTTCCTCATATTCAACAAACATCCTTGTCTCCCCGGTCATATGGTTTGTGCATCCACTGTCGAGCACCCATTTTGATCCACCGGAGGAGTATGCCTACAAAATAGAGTTATGCCTTACCTTTTGGTACCCAAGCGGAGTTTGGTCCTTTCATGTTAGTCAAGAGGCACTTGGGCACCCACACATAAGGCTTTGGACTCTTGCGGAGTGGCCCAACATATCTAGCATAGATCTTTCCAAATTTGTTTCTCAATAAAACATATGAGGCATCAAAATCATGAAACAAAGGATGAGGTTTATTTTTAGACATGTTAGATGAGTTTGCAATGTTCTTTATATTTTCTTTGTTGGATGAACCTTCCTTGACAAAAACAATCACGTCTTTTCTCTTCTTGGGAGTTTTAGCATGTTGCCTCCACTCCCGAGAATAGCCAAGACCATCTTTGACATCTGGAGGTCTTACATTGGTATATGCACTTCATGCATATGCCACTTTTTCCTTGTCAAAGATACCACCTTTCGGTGACTGCTTGTTTTGTGCCAACTTGAGTTCATCTTTGAGTTTTAGGATTAAGTTTGAGCACTTGCATGTTTGAGTTGTTTCGGGAGATTTCTTTGAGGAGGGTGAAATCATAGAGGAAGAAGGTGCATTGATCTTGAGAGACTCAACTTGTGTTTCAAGGATTTTGTTGACTTTTGTCAAGTTAACAATTTCATCCTAGAGCACAACAGTTGTTTCTTCAAGATTTGAGCAAGTTTCCTTGCTCAAGGCGAGTTCACGCTCAAGTGCCTTGCTTCTTTCTCTTTCAACCTCAACGAGCTCTTCAAGCTCATGACATCTCTCCTTTTCAAGGATGAGCATGTCTTCTTGACGGTTGATGAGTTCATCCTTCTCAAAGATTTCTTCCGACAACAATCTCATCTTTTTCAAGGTGCTCCTACTTAGATCCTTAAGCATGTATTCATTATCACTACTACTATCAAAGCTATCAAGTGAAGAAGTAGAGGAGGATGGTTTAGATTTAATCTTTCTTCTTCCCTCCTTAGCCATGAAACATGTAGACTTGAAGTCTTCAATGTTTGGGAAGAGCTTGCTCCTTCCAATAGCAAGTGTTGCCACTTTCTCTTCATCCTCGGAGGATGAGTCTTCACTTGAGTCCCATTCCTTCCCAAGGTGAGCATGTCCTGATGGCTTCTTCTTCTTGAAGAATTTCTTCTCTTGAGACTTGTCATCTTTCTTCTTATTACTCTCTTCATATGGACAATCCACAATGAAGTGTCCATATTCACCACAGTTGTAGCATGCTCTTTTTGTCTTGGGCTTGGACCTTTCCTTGTTCTTGTTCTCATAATGGTTGCTCCCCTTCCTTCTTCTCATCATCCTCTTGAATTTGTTGATGAAGAGCGCCTCTTCTTCATCGGTGTTGAGACCATCGTCATCACTTGCTTCGAAGTCTTGTGATGAGGATGTTGCTTTGAAAGCACCATCTTTCTTCTTTGAGGAGGCGACCCTTTGGAGGTCGCTATAGAACATGGCTTCCTTCTCCATCATCTCGTTGTTGATGATTCTTCCAAGCACTTCCTATGGGGTCATTTGAGCATATACCGGGCTCTCACGGATCAAGGAGCAAAGAGCAATGTTTCGAGGCATGAATGCCGAAGCATCCTCTTCACCACCTCATGATCCGTCCACCGGGTGCATCCATAAGATCGGATCTTGTTGACGAGGACCTTGAGACGGTTGTACATGTCTTGAGGGGACTCACCATCCATGATGGTGAACCTCCCAAGCTCTCCTTCAATCATCTCGATCTTGGCCTCCCTAATGACTCGGTTTCCTTCATGCGCTGTCTTAATTGTGTCCCATATGTCTTTGGCCACCTCCAATCCATCGACTCGGTTGAACTCTTCTCGAGTCATGGATGAGGTGATCACCCAAACTGCTTGAGCATTGCGATGAAGTAGAATGGCTTGCTTCGGGGTAACATGTTCTTCATTTCTTGGAAGATGGACACCTGTTAAGACAATTTGCCACAAGCTAGGGTTTAAGGATATTACATGCATCTTCATATTATGCTTCCACATTGAGTAATCATTTCCATCGAATTGAGGAGGTTTGCCAAGAGTAATAGAGAAGTAGTGATTGTTGGAAGTTAATGGTTCATAGTTGAAAGGATATTGGGAGTAGTCCGGTTGACCACTCCTTTCTTGATCCTTCAGCTTCTTCTTCTCTTTACTTGAGTGAACTAGCTTCTCGCGAAGTCGTGCCTTGAGATGGCGAACTTCTTCATTGTCACTCAAGTGGTCTTGCAGCACATCCGTGTTCTTTTTCTTGTCATATGTATTGTCACCTTGTGACATCGACGAAATCTCGTATCTCTCCACTCTGGCCATCTTCTCTCCGAGTGGTTAGACCCTTGATGGAGAGACCAGCTTTGATACCAATTGAAATTGCCTAGAGGGGGGTGAATAGGCTAAAATACCTGAAATGACTTAATTAAATGAGATTAGAACACAGGGGCCAAACTAGTCTGATTCAGGGGCGGACTAGTCCGATCAACCTGCTAGAAAAGCCTAAAAGGCCGGACTAGTCTGGCTCAGGGGCGGACTAGTCCGGTCAAACTGCTGAAAAGCCTAAACTTGATTTTTATGGGTTTTTCTTCAGATTTTAGTTTAAGGAAAAGCAAATAAACTATCTAGTAATCTAATATAACAAATATGTCAAAGTATTGAGGTGGATTGCAAGATTGTAACCTAAAATATTATAAGAGCGAAATGATCGAACGAACCCTAAGCAATTCTAATGATCAATGAAATGTAAGTGCAAAATGACATGAAGATTTTTGCTCGAGGTTCGATTCCACTTAGGAATCTATGTCCCCATTGAGGAGTCCACAAAGGACCGGGTTTAACAACCCTTTCCTCACCAAGTCGCCACTAAGGCCAACCCGGTTCTTCACTATCTCAAGGGTGAACTTACAAAGTGTTGGTGCTGCTCACAATCTGAGGCTCCCACTTGATCATGTCCACAAAACTCCACGGATCTCACAAGCTACATGTCACAAAGACTCACACCAAGTGCACGAGATCACTCCGAGAGCCAAAAACACGAAGTTCTTCCTTCTCCTCTCCTCACACTCCCAAATCCACTATATAGAATTGGTTCTAGAGGGTGAGTAGGCAAGAGAGAAGGCTTAGGGGGGCTCTAGGATGGCTGTGGCGGCGCTAGTGTTCCAGTGTTATATAAATGAAGTCAGGGCATCTCCTTTTATAGAAGTCCCGAAGCCAACTACTGCCACCTACCGAAAGTCCGGACTAGTCCGCCTCACACCGGACTAGTCCGATCTCACACAGGAACTATTTGTCCGGGTGAGAACGGACAAGTCTGGAGGACCCGGACTAGTCCGACCACTAAGGCGGACAAGTACGGTCCACCAAGACTTAGCCATGGGAGCTCTCATCTCATACCCATACGGACTAGTCCGCCTTAGAACGGACTCGCCCGAACTCACACAGGAACTCTTAGTCCGTGTGAAAATGGACAAGTCTGGCTAGCCTGGACTAGTCTGGCCACTGAGGCGGATAAGTCCGGTCTACCATGACTTAGCCCCAAAAACACTCTCACCAAGAGAGAAACGAACTAGTCCGTCCAAAAACGGACAAGTCCGATCTAAGTCAGGAACTCTTAGTCCGCCCCAAAATGGACTAAGCCGTAGGACTTCCAGACTAGTCCGGCCTCTTCCCCGGACAAGTCCAGCCTCCCAACTTTATCTCTCTACCTCTCTCCACTAAGGACTTGACACTTCTAACGCTTTGAGCTCTCTTCTATGATTTCAATGCACTTGACACACACACTCTTTCTTTTACACGGCTAGCCTACTAAAGACTCAAGTGAAACTCTAATTCCTACTCTTCGAGTCTTCGACGACGTTCTTCATCTTTTTCCTTTTTGAGAGTTTAGGTGTCTGCCTTGGAAATGTCCTGTGCTTATGATCATCTCAGCTCGTTAGTCTCTTAATTTGTCATCATCAATCATCCAAGGCACGGGGATGCCTAGATGCTACACAAGTTGTTGAATGAATATATTGTGCCACTTTATGCTACACAAGTTGAGGGTTAGAGTTTCTTTTGAATCCCTGATTGTCCCTCGGACATTAATCTAAAAGAAAGATCTACTGCGTTATAAAGGTTGTTAGGAGAAATGGTACTGTCAAACAGATAGAACAAGAATTTAAGGATATTCTAGGTGCTAATGCGTGGAGATGGACTGCTAGGAAAGTGGAAGACAATTGTTTCACTATGAGATTTCCTACAGCTAAAATGGTAAAAGATTGGGGTCATTTTAACTTGGTTATGAAATCTACTAGTGCTCAAATCTCTGTTAAATCATGGTCCCCTGCAATTGGTGTAAAGGGTGAATTTCAGTCAGCTTGGTTTAGAGTTCGTGAGAACATATGATAAAAGGAGTACAAGGACTCTTGCATATGTAGGATTTTGGTAGGGGTGACTATTTAGGTAGATAAAAATCCCTTGCTAAAATTGCTTGTAAGGATATCACTAAGGTACCTTCTTCATTGGAAGGGGTGACTCTTCCTTGTGTAAAAAAAAATGACAGACTGGTGCATGTAGCTACCGATTGCGCAGGGTATTGGGAAGGGTTCAACTCACTTGTCTCTTTTGTACGCAGTCTTTCTCTGCATTTCTGTAAGAGCTGTTTGCAGAATTTGAACCTGTGAACTCATGGTCATAAGGCAACAGCTTTACCGCTGCGTCGGCTCCTCTTATGACTCTTCCTTATGTATATGACTTTTTGTTTGAGAGGGAAATCCCTTGGGCAGAGCAAGCTCCGGTTGCTCCCATCATAGTTCCTGCTCCTGCAACAAATATGCAGCCTTCTAAAAAAACCAAGGTTGGAACAAAATTATGAACATGTGGGGAGTTTTATGCCTGCCCTACAACAGAGAGGGAAAGATGGAGGTGCCTCTGCCCTTGCTAAACTTAGAAGAAATTCAAAAGGTGGAATTGCCTCTGATATTGATAAAATGAAAGGAAAAATGGCCATTCACAATGAGATAGGTACTGCAGATGAATCATCTACTAAATCTGATGAAAATAACGACAAATTAGACATTTCCTGGGATGTCAGTGAAGATGACCTTCTTGATGATATCGAAGTGTCACAGGGAGTTGTCTGTCAAATCTCTGGACAAAATATCTGGATGATTCAATGTAGCAACCTTTAGCCGCATGTAAAAGTGGGAGATATGATATGTCAAGGCCTTAACTGAGGATAAATCTGTTGAGAACACAGTTGATCAATGTCCAAGAAATTGTAAAGAAAAGTGGAAGGAAATGTGCTGCAAGTGGATGGGAAGAAAAAGATTTCTCTTGATCAAGTCATATGACCTACCAGGGGCGGATCCAACGGGGCAGCAAGGGGGGCTCGAGCCCCCCCTACTGCCCGTTGGATAGAGGAGCCCTCCGTCTGCCCCTCCTTAAAATTTTCATCCATGGAATAGAGATTTCAGGGCTAATCTTGCTGGAGGTAGAAGAAGACTGGATATTGGGCATCAAGATGAGGCGACCCAGTGTTTCCATATAATCGTACCCACCATCGGCTCAATGATCCAGTCATAAAATTGCAGCATGTACAAACATCGGTCCACTGACCCATTTGGAGGAGAACTGACCTAATCTGACGTTGACTATAGCATGTGGTTCAGCCCCCCCCCCCCCCCCTATATTTTTGTCTTGATCCGCCACTGCGACCCACAAGACAGTTAGAGGATCCAATCTCAGCTGCAACAGAAGATGATGGATATGCAGGATTCCTCGTCCAGGAAAAAATCTTTTGAAGGTAAAAGTTTTGAAACATTTAATTCTTTTACAGTGATATATAATCATTCTATTATTGATCTGCTAAAGGTATGGGGATTAGAATTGGCTTAACATATTTTTATAAGGTAAACCTTATGAAGGATTTGGATGTTGCTAGGTCGGAATTGCATATCAAAAATAGTATGATACATACTGTTTCTGGGATTAATGATATTCAAGATGATTCAACAAGAGTAAATGACACCTTATAATAGGTTGGGTGAATGGAGACTCAGAAGAGGAAGAATTCACTTTGGTTTATTCTAAACAGACTAAAAATGAAAAAAGAGGTTCACAGAATTACACAATTAATCTCTAAGAAGTTCAAGAAACAACTCCTATATTTAGGAAGAAAGGGGTACAGGAATATCTTGGCCCCAAAAATATAACGAACTGTAAAATAATAAAAGGATAGGGATCTTTTGGAATTGTAGGGGGATTAGGGATTTTAAGTTTGATTTTATATGTGTGCAAGAAACTATGCAAAAAGTTATGTCTGACTCACTTCTTAGGTCTATAGGTCCTACTAAGATTTACTTATGACAATGGATCTCGGCTAGGGTAAATCTGGAGGGATTATCACTGTAATTAGTATTGAGAGTTTTGATGTAGGAGCTTATCACGAAGTAAAATATATATGCCAATTGGATTTATGGGATAAGCAAATAGATAACAAGTGGAACCTTTTGAATTTCTATGGGGCTGCACAAGATGAAGACAAAGAAGAATTCTCAACAGAATTAGCCTTGTTTTGTGCTAACAATAGTTTACCTTATCTTGTTGGAGGCGACTTTAACATTGTTAAAAAGGTTAATGAAAAGAATAAACCCGGTACTCCCAGTAGATTCACTGACATGCTTAACACGATTATAAATATGAATGGTCCACTACTACAAAGAGCATTTTAACAGGCGCCTCACATTTCTTGTACAGGCGGTCCGTTAAAAAAATGCCTGGATTGTCCAATGAACTAAAAGCCGCTTATGATAATTTAATATCATAGGCGGTCAGTATAGAAAAACTGTCAGTGAAAAGATATGGATTTTCAAAGGCGGGATTCCTTGCAAACCGTATGTGAAAATGGACAATATCTCAGACGGTTTTACTTGAAAGTCCACCTGCGAAAATACACTTGTTTTCACAAAGCGGTCGATATAGAAAACTGCCTGTGATAATGGATAATATCTCAAGAGGATTTTCTTTCTAAAGACAGCCTGTGAAGATATACTTGTTTTCAAAAGCAGTCTATATAGGAAATCGCCTGTTGTCAAAGTTTGAGTATGACACTTCCCTCGGTACCGCTACTGGAGCAGTCTGCGGAGGTTCGTTGCTTGGAGGGGCTAACCGCCGCTAGATCGAACGAGGCTGATGAACACAGGTGAAAACGAGGATTTACATGGTTCAGGCTGCTGGAGAATAAAACCCTACATCCACGGGAGTGCGTGTTGTATTGTGCGTGTGAGTGAGTGAGTGAGTTGGCTGGGTTGCGAACCCTTTGCACGGAGGCTTCCCCGGTCCTTTTATAGCTCAAGGCCGGGACAATTACATTGTGTCCCGGGGCCCGACAGGTGGCCCCGCGGCTGTCCGTACCCTATACACGATCTATGGTATTTACATCTACATGTGATGTCGCTGTCTTTGGAGTTAAGGTGCGCCGCCTGACATGTCGGGCGCCTCTGACTGAGTAGCAGGTGATGATGAAGATGCCGTCTTGTTGCTGCGTCCTCTCACTCTGCTGGGCGGCACCGTCCCATTGGGCAGCACTGTGCCACTGTCACACCTCGTCGTCCTGTCTTATCACCGTAATGACAAACAGGTGGGGGAAGAGGCGTGTGACGCGCGCCATGCTTCTGGAGAAGGCGCGAGTCTTGAATGCGCTGTCTGGCAGTGCACGTCCTCCTTAACTTCCAAGGCCCACGACCCACGATGAGTAATAGGACACGTGGCAGCTCCAGAGCCCTCCTCAGCGGGAAGGTCGGGTTCAGAGCTCGGATACACGTGGCAGCTCCGGACCTCGCCTCAGCGGGGAGCCCAGGTCCAGGGCCAACGACACATGGAGGCTTCGGAGCCCTCCTCAGCAGGGAGGTCCGGCCTAGAGCCAGGGGACACGTGGCAGCTCCGGACCTCGCCTCAACGGGGAGGCCAGGTATGGGGCCAAGGACACGTGGTGGCTCCGGAGCCCTCCTCAACAGGGAGGTCCGACCCAGATCCTGGGGACACGTGGCAGCTCCGAACCTCGTCTCAGCGGAGAGGCCGGGTCAGAGGCCAAGGACACGTGGCGGCTCCAGAGCCCTCCTCACCAGTGAGGTCCGGCCTGGAGCCCGGGGACACGTGGCAGCTCCAGACCTCGCCTCAGTGGGGAGGCTAGGTCGGAGGCCAAGGGCACGTGGTGGCTCCGGAGCCCTCCTCGACGGGGTGGTCGGGTTCAGAGCCTGGATACACGTGGCAGCTCCGGACCTCGCCTCAACGGGGAGGCTAGGTCCGGGGCCAAGGGCACGTGGCGGTTCCGGAACCCTCCTCAGCAGGGAGGTCCTGTCCCGGAGCCTGGGCACACGTGGCAGCGCCGGACACTGCCTCAGCGGGGAGGCCTGGTCCGGGGCCAAGGACACTTGGTCGAGTCCGTGCCCGCCTCAACAGGGAGGCAGGGTGTGGACTGTCTTCTATCCTCCACGCGGGGGTACCCGGTCTGCAGGGTACCGACAGTGGCCCCCGGGCCCACCTTGGGGGAGGCGACGATCCCGCGGGTGGGGTCTCCATTTCCCCCGCGTGGTCGCTTTGAACCTGCACTTTGGAAGTCAAAGTGGCGGCAAGGTTCTAGCGTAGTGGGCGAGTGGCTATACCTGGCAGTCGCAAAGGCTACTCGTCCTTGACGTAGTGGGCGTACTCGATAGTGGAGACGGCAGCACGTCTCTGGTGCGTTGGACGTGTGTCCGCTCTCAACTGAAGGGTTGTGGCGACGAGCTCGAGGGGTCTTTCCTGGGCATTGACTGCTGCGGTTCTTGGGTTGACCATCACAGCTTTACTGCATCACTTTTCTCGGGAACCGCTGGAGTCTTGTTCCCGTGACGTGGCCCGCCCGACTCCTAGTATGTGACAGGTGGACCTGGGTGCCACTCGTCATTGGAAGTGTAGACAGCCCAAACGCCGCGCTCGACGCCCAGCCAAGGGCCACGGGAGTAGTAAAGGAAACCCTTTGGGGAAGGGTGATTTCTTCCTCACTTGTCTCCTCATGTCTTGTGCTCTCCGTCTTCCACCTCCCGCTCGAAGCCTCCTCTCCCAAGCACACACAACCACCACTTGCGCTCATGGCGTCCAACTTCCGCTCCTCCCGGCTCTGCACCGATGAAGAGCTCGGGAGCGTAAGGCGCCTGCTCGGGTGGCAGTCGGCCGAGTACGACGGAAAGATCTGTCATGGGAGGACCCCGCTGTAATACCCTCATATTCATTACCATGCATTGCATACATTTTACATGTAGAGGAGCAATTAAAAAGAAGAAGAAAATAAAGAGAGGAACATAGAAACAAACAAATAAATAAAAGGAAATACAAATTGGAAATAATAAAAATAGATAGAAAAGAAAAGAAACACAAACAATAAAATAATAAAACCTGGCCTCCCAATATTTTCCCCTCAAACCCCCACCTAAAATTCCCCCCTAATTTTCCCCTAATTTCCCCCTAAAATCCCCCTAGGGAATTTTCCCCATATTTAGGGGAATTTCTCCCCAATTTTTGGCCGCACCAAATCCCTAGAGATTTTCCCACAAATTGGATTTTATTCCTCCCTCCCCTTGGCCGCACCACCCTAAGGGGGATAACCCTAGCTGCCCCCCTTTTCCTTTTTTTGGGATTTTCTTTTCCCCCAAATAATCTCAGCCTTTGGTGGAAAATAATTGGTTAGATCTCAGCTCTTGGATAAATTAGTTGCTAAAATCCTAGCTACGTTGGCTACCCCCCCTTATAAATAAAACCCTCCCTCCTAGCCGTCACCCCCAGCCCTATATTTTCTGGCCGCCGCCCCCTGCTGAAGTTTGGCCGCCGTCGAAGCTCTGCCCCACCTCGCCGTCACCGGAGAAGAACACCCCGACATCCTGCCCTAGCTGCAGCTCTACAATTCCCCAAAGAAAAACCCCAGCTGCTTCCATTGCAAGGAAAATGGTCCAGCCGCAAGGAGGAGAGGAGGGAAAAGAGAGGTAGGTCCCCGTCACCCCTCTTACCACGTCACTGCTGTTGCTTTGCACCCGTTTTTCTCCACCCCCTGCGAGCAGGAATTTCTGCACGTGGGTAGACCATGTTCTGGTTATGTTTTGACAGTGGAATTGATCTACTGCTTAAGTTAAGATCATAACCACGTCCACACTTATTTCCATAAGCCTTATTCATTGTAAAACCCCATGAAAGCTTACTAAAACTTGTGAGAACACGTGCAAACTGATTATTATAAGCTGCACTATAGGATTTGCATTCATCTACCTCACTGCATCTTGAGTAAAGTTTGTGCATGACGTTTGATTGCTGTATCATTTGTATGTACGTGATCTTGAGTAGAAGGACACGCTCAAGAGGCCGTCTACGAGGAACTACAACACCAAGACTTCGAGACGCTTGAGCAACACGAACCTCCGGAGCAAGGCAAGTGCCCCTTGACGATATTGAACCTATGTTTTCAAACTGTTTTGTTTGTGAAAATTGCATGCTCGTGTCAACTTGATGGGAAACTTTTCAGTAGGATTTTACTAGTTTTGTTAGCCACCCTTGTCGCCGGGAAAATTGTTGAGTCGGGTATGGTCGTTTTTCTTTTTGCTTCGCTTAACTTACGGGATACGGGAAAACTGAAATAAAACTTGGTTAGCTACTGCACTCATAAAGATTAAATATGATGAGAACATGATGATGTCAATGAGCATGGTGATGTGGACATCCCAGAATCACATACGCGTACACGAGCTTATGAAGGACTTGCTATGCACACTCGTGTTCAAAAACTCAAACAAGAGGTGAATTCTTTCCTCTCCGGATTATATTTTAATATTGGTAAGAATGATATGCTACCTAAGTCGTGTAAGTATGTGTTACTCAGTTTTAGCCATGAAAGAACACCATTGTCTGCCACAAAAAAGAACCAAATCAGTTTGCACTGTCCGAACTTTCGTTGGCGCGATAGTTCACACTGTCCAAACTGAGAATGAGTACACTGCAGGAACCTCAACTTCACGTGTAATCATGTACCAATCTATCACGTTCCAGGGCCCATAATGCACATGGTGTGAAATCTTATCAAGTCTACTTTCCAATGCAACAAACGGTGCATCGTTGGGACTTTCCAAGCAGAAGTTATGGCAAAATTACTAAAGACTGCACAGAAGGTGAGAAGACGCGCGAGGATCAAAGACTACTTCGTGAATTGCTCATTAGCTGGTTTCCGGCCTCAAAACGTGGTGACTTCAGTTCACACATAGTTAGGAGGGTTTTTCCTAGTATAAATATCACCCTTGTGTGTTGGGAAATAGGCTATGCGCTACTCTAGCAATTCGACCGTATCACCCAGGAAACATGCGAGTAAAAAGGTCATGGATCGTTACCACTAAACGCGCAGCGCAGCGGATCGTAGATGCGCGTCGTAGCCGATCAGCGCAGCAGTAACAGCAGCGCCTCCACGGAGTCCACACGTACAGGGAGGAACGCCGTGCGTCGGTGTGCTAGCACCGCGCGCGCGGCAGGGGTTTCGGCGGCTGACCTGTGAGGGGCGGCGGCTAGGACTGCTATGTGGTGGAGTCATCTGTCCCTAACCCTACCCCTCATATTTATAGGCACGCTAATGGGCTTTTAGGTCACATTCCCATTAGTACCCTAATTTCTTATGGATCAAATATCCATCAGGCCTTTATCCGAATTGTTATGATTGCCTCTTGGGCATATCACCAACAATCTCCCACTTGCACTAGAGACAATCATATAGCCAAGTTTTTCAATATTCCATCCCCTTAAGTGTGTGACCCGTTAGGTTCATGTACAGTCGGTTATGAATGAAAACCGTTTTCAAACACAAGTCAGTAGAGGTACCTAGCAGGACATACTTACTCCCGAATGTACATAAAGATCATATCGGCTGAACGTAGATACATTCACATGCTAATTCCTTTGCCACACGATACCAGTCAAGCTCAAGGCAAGATACGTGCCATCCTTGTGATAGCTCGACCATTCGCTCGATCAAATAGTGGATTCAATCTATGACTAACTTTTAGTCATAATGATTAACTCTTTAATCATTTTGGCATGGCCATGCACTTTCAATCCAACTAGCTCGAGGGGCCCAGAGATATCTCTCCTGTTATTTAGGAGGGGCAAATCCCATCTTGATCCGCACACATCTCATTCCATGCTTCATCATGCACCTGAAGACTATTTTTATGACCACCCAGTTACAGAGTAATGTTTGATAGTTTCAAAGTGCACAACTACACATAGTGAGAAACAATGGCGATCTCAGGTCTAAGAATCTAGCAGGTGTATCACTCAAGACCAACTGATGGCACATATGTAAATAATAATCCCAACAGTGTCTCGGAATGGGTCTATCCAACACCATGTTCACTAACATGTGTTCACATTATTAATTTGATATCTCCATATCTATGATCCGTGAAACGTGATCATCAATTAATACATGTGCTAGTCTACGTACTATCATTATCTCATATAACGATGTAGACTAGGGATCATTTTGAGTAACATTATAATTAACAAAGAGTCTCACGAACAAGTCACATACTTGATGATCAATGTGAATAATAGTTACTCAAATAGTACATAAACATAGCTATGACACAAGTCTCCCACTACACACTAGGATCACTGATGTAAGTATCTAATACCCATAGATCTTGTGTGCGTCTCATGCTTTGATTGTGGAAGATGCTTTGTCAACGGATCTGCCATATTCAAATCCGTATGCACCTTGCATATATTCACATCACCTCGGTCGATAATCTCTCGAATCAGATGATAGCGTCGTAGTATATGTTTGGATCTTTTGTGTGATCTAGGCTCCTTTGCCTGTGCAATGGCTCCATTATTGTCGCAATAGAGATCCACAGGTCCAGACGCGCTAGGAACAACACCCAACTCAGAAACAAATTTTCTGATCCAAACAGCTTCCTTTGCAGCTTCAGAAGCTGCAATATACTCCGCCTCCGTCGTTGAATCTGCTACTGTGTCTTGCTTGGAACTTTTCCAGCTCACTGCCCCTCCATTGAGGCAGAACACAAAACCGGATTGCGATCTAGAGTCATCCTTGTCTGTTTGGAAGCTAGCATCGGTGTAACCTCTTACAACGAGCTCTTCTTCACCTCCTGACACTAGGAATACATCCTTAGTTCTTCTCAAGTACTTAAGAATGTTTTTGACAACTGTCCAATGAGCCTCACCATAATCTGATTGATACCTGCTCGTAACACTTAGAGCATAGGATACATCTGGGCGTGTACACAACATGGCATACATGATAGATCCAATAGACGAAGCATAAGGAATCGCTCTCATCCTCTTTTGCTCATCAGGCATCGAAGGACACTGACTTTTGCTTAGAGTGATGCCATGTGACATTGGCAAGAAACCTTTCTTAGAATCTTGCATATTGAACCGATTCAATATCTTGTCAATATATGTGTCTTGGCTTAATCCAATTAACCTTTTAGATCTATCTCTATAGATCTTTATGCCCAAAATGTACGCTGCCTCTCCTAAATCCTTCATTGAGAAACTTTTCCTTAATGAGGATTTAACAGCATCTAGTACAGAATGTCATTTCTGATCAACAATATGTCATCTACATATAGGACCAGAAATATAAGTGTGCTCCCACTAACCTTCTTGTAAATACAAGGTTCTTCTACGTTCTTGATGAAACCAAACCCTTTGACCAATTCATCAAAACGTAGATTCCAACTCCGAGATGCTTGCTTCAATCCATAGATGGACTTTTGAAGTTTGCATATTTTTCTAGCATTTTTAGGATCGACAAAACCCTCAGGTTGTGTAATGTACACATCCTCAGTCAGACTCCCATTAAGAAAGGCTATTTTGACATCCATCTGCCATATTTCATAATCAAAATATGCAGCAATTGCTAGGAGAATCCGAACAGACTTTAGCATAGCGACGGGCAAAAATGTTTCATCATAATCAACACCTTGAATTTGTTTGAAACCTTTCGCCACCAATCGTGCTTTATAGATGTGAACTTTTCCATCCATATCAGTCTTTTTCTTGAAAATCCATTTGCAATCGATCGGTCTCACACCATCGATTGGATCAACCAAGTTCCAACCTTGATTCTCTTGCATGGATTCTATTTCGGATTCCATGGCTCCAAGCCATTTCTCAGAGTCGGGTCCCATTGTTGCTTCAGTGTAGGTCACAGGCTCCTTATTGTCCAAAAATACCATGTCCTGTGGTTCCGTGGTTAGGAGTGTCAACTTTTCAGTTGCACGACGTACTCTTGTAGACCTTCGTGGGGCTGGTGTTTCATCAAGTGGTTGTACAACATCTTGTACATCCTGTATAGGATTAGAGGGTGCCGAAACATTTTCAGGTATTTCTTAAATTTCTTCAAGATGCACCTTGCTCCCACTAACTCCTTTTGAGAGAAACTCTTTCTCCAAGAAGACACCATTGCGAGCAGTAAACACTTTACCCTCCGTTTTATTATAAAAATAATATCCTTTGGTTTCCCTAGGATATCCCACAAAGAAGCATTTGTCTGATTTGGGAGTAAGTTTGTCTGACGTCAAACGTTTGACATAAGCACCACATCCCCAAACTTTGAGGAAAGACAATCCGGGACGTTTCCCGGTCCACATCTCATATGGTGTCTTCTCAACAGACTTAGTTGGGACTTTGTTTAGTGTAAACGTAGAAGTTTCAAGAGCATAACCCCAAAAGGATAGTGGAAGATCAGTCTGGCTCATCATCGACCTAACCATGTCTAACAAGGTTCGGTTCCTCCGCTCGGACACCCCATTCCATTGGGGCGTTCCAGGTGGAGTCAACTGTGGAACAATTCCACATTGTTTTAAATGATCATAAAATTCATGGCTCAAATATTCACCCCCACGATCAGATCATAGAAGTTTAATTGTCTTACCCAACTGATTTTGTACTTCATTCTGAAATTCTTTGAACTTTTCAAAAGATTCAGACTTGTGCCTCATTAGATAGACATATACATATCTTCTAAAGTCATCGGTAAAAGTAATGAAATATTGAAAACCACCTCTAGCTACCGAACTCATTGGTCCACATACGTCAGTATGTATAAGTCCCAACAAGTCACTTGCCCTCTCACTTTGACTAGTGAAGGGTGCTTTGGTCATCTTCCCAAGCAAACAAGACTCGCATGTGTCAAGTGATTCAAAATCAAATGAACTTAACAAACCATCTTTATGGAGTTTCTCAATGCGTTTCTCATTTATATGACCTAAGCGACAATGCCAAATAAAAGTGCGATTTAGATCATTTCGTCGAGACTTTTTGTATTAATGTTATAGACTGTTTTATCCTCAAGATCAAGAACATATAATCCATTCACTAATGGACATTGAGCATAGAAAATATTATTATAATAAATAGAACAACATTTGTTCTTTATTATAATCTCATAACCATTAACTTCTTCCAAACATGAAGAATATATAATGTTCTTGCTCAAAGAAGGAATGCAATAACAATTATTTAATTCCAAAACTAATCCTGAGGGTAATGACAAGTGATAAGTTCCGACAGCTATGACAGCAACCTTTGCTCCATTGCCGACCCGAACATCCAACTCGCCTTTTGCAAATCTTTTAGTCTCACTTAGACCCTGCAACGATTTGCAAGTGTGAATCATTGATCCGGTATCAAATACCCATGATTCACTAGAAGATGTAGCAATATTGATTTCTATAACATTTATACCTAAAGTGGAAGTCTCACTCCCTTTCTTCTTCTTATCCTTTAAGTACTTCTTGCAGTTCCTAGACCAATGCCCCTTAGCATGACAGTGGAAGCATTCATCATTAGGAGAAGGGCCTAATTTGCCCTTTGGCTTTGAGCTTGAAGACTCATTGGGAACCTTTCCCTTGCCTTTAGGATGCATCCCACACTTCCTCTTTTTATTCTCCTTTTGAACCATCATCACATGAGTGGTGTTTTTCTTAATGCTTTCCTCGGCTGTTTTAAGCATCCCATGCAATTCAGCCAACGTTTTCTCCATGCCATTCATTTGATAATTCAATATAAATGGCTCATAGCTCGGTGGGAGTGACTGGAGAATAACGTCAATAGCCAGGTCATCCTTGAGTTCAGAACCAAGTTTGTCCAAAGTCTCAATGTAACCAATCATCTTGATTACATGGGGACTGACCGGGCTACCTTCTGCCAGCTTGCATGAGAACAAGGACTTTGAGATGTTGTACCTCTCAGCCCTTGCTTGGTTCTCAAACATCCCACGTAGTCCCTGAATCATAGAATAAGCATCTGCATGCTCATATTGTTTCTGTAGATCAGGGGACATTGTGGCAAGCATGAGGCAGCTTGCATTAAGCGCATCATTGCAGTGCTTCTCATAAGTCCTGCGAGTTGCGGCATTTGCATCATCGGGGAGGTCATTGGGGTATGGTTGCTCAAGAACATACTCAATTTTCTCTTGCCTGAGAACAATTCTCAGGTTGCGGTACCAATCAATAAAGTTAGCTCCATTGAGCTTTTCTTTCTCAAGCACAAATCACAAATTGAAACCGGAATTGTTACTAGCAGACATGATCTATAATAGAAAATAAATATGCAAGGTTTTAGCACTATGTTATGTACCAATCTATTATTAACAGTTTAATAAAAGACACCACCACTATATGAGCATCGTCCTCCCTCTAATGACATATAGTGGTCCAAGATCTATATTCACTAATTCCTAGTGAGCTTTGGCTTCACTGCTAGAAAATTAGTGACATAGGTAAACAACCATTGTTAATCATATCTCTATATGATTCTTGTTTGTCGGGTGACATCCAATGCCCCGGCTCCCAACACTATGCCATAAAGCCCAAAACCGTTTTGATAGCTTTGTTGAGTAAACCAATACTATGCATGTGAATATCCAATATTCACTTTATTCATTATGATAGATGACGGTATTTTGCTTTGGCAAACTTACCATACAACGATCAAAACAACATAGGTGCAGCTATAGGTAAATGGCATCAAATACTCAATTTTTCCGAGGGAAGCTATTTTATCATGACAAAACATCCACCATATGAAAAGCATGAAAATAATAGTAAAACATCACAGTCATACGATCATATCATATCTGTGAATAGTATGGCCTTTAGGATCATAGTGGTCTCCATCACCATGGTTCCATCATGATCTACACCGCCATGTCTCCCTTCTTATGGTGATCACCATCGCCATCATGCTTGAGGTTTCTCAATGAATATAAAAGAAGCTAATACATCTAATAGCTATCAAATAAATTATATGAGAGATCAGGCATCACAGGGCGACACGCAGGTCGTTATACAATTATGTGACAACCTCAACCCGGTTGTGTTAAATTTGCAACGCACAGTCTGCACGAATTTTACACACAGATCATCACATCACATTTAGGCCATACCATTCACACCATTCTCTGCAAAAACAAGTTAAGCGTAGAACAATGTCTATCGCGAAACAGCTTAATGATGTCACTATAACAGACAACAACGGAATTACATAGATCGCATCTATGAAATCACTATGAAAATCTCATCGAATTGATCAGATCAACCCGAATCTGAGCCATTCAGAATGCCTCAATTTTCATTGTGACTGGTTATCCACGAGAAGATCGCGACACATGACCGTGATCTGTTGGCTCAATCTGTTAGCTATGTACACTATTAGTCCCGATGGTGATTCCAGCCAGTAGGGACAGGTTGCGCACACAGCAGAGAAGGAGCACGAACTAATCCTTTATTCATATGATGGCAATCTACTCTAACCAATTCCAAACCCCAAAAGCCGAACTATAAAAATTCATCATATGAACTTGTCTGCAGTAGATTGCATCTAAGATCCAGACCAAAAACTACGCAAGTCAGCTCTGATACCACTGTTGGGAAATAGGCGATGCGCTACTCTAGCAATTCGACTGTATCACCCAGGAAACATGCGAGTAAAAAGGTCATGGATCGTTACCACTAGACACGCAGCGCAGCAGATCGTAGATGCGCGTCGTAGCCGATCAGCGCAGTAGTAACAGCAGCGCCTCCACGGAGTCCACACGTACAGGGAGGAACGCAGTGCGTCGGTGTGCTAGCACCGCGCGCGCGGTAGGGGTTTCGGCGGCTGACCTGTGAGGGGCGGCGGCTGGGACTGCTATGTGGTGGAGTCATCTGTCCCTAACCCTACCCCTCGTATTTATAGGCGCGCTAATGGGCTTTTAGGTCACAGGCCCATTAGTACCCTAATTTCTTATGGATCAAATATCCATCAGGCCTTTATCCGAATCATTATGATTGCCTCTTGGGCATATCACCAACATTGTGTTTCTGGAAAAACAACCATTGATCATTTGATAAATAATACAATTTTGAGTGCCTTGCACACCTTTGTTCTTCTTGGTTCTTCCTGGACTTGTGAAGTGATCACTCAGGGATCCCCTAATTCGTGCTCTAGGCTTCTGGGCATTTTGTGTGGATTAGTTTCTGGTTTGTGGTTCTGCGGTCATTCGGAGATCTAGTTCGAAACATCAAGGTTTTGGTGCCTCTCTCCCCGTCGCTTGGTCGCAACCAACCTTGGCTGGTATAAAGCTAGTTATCTCGGATTGTAGTTCTGTGGTCGTTCGGAGACCAAGTCGAAGTGCCTCTCTCCCCATCACTTGGTCGCATCCAACCTTGGCAGGTATAAACCTAGTTACCCCGCTGTTTTCAGATAGTTACCATCGTTCGTTCCGCTGTCCGATCTTTTCATTTGCCCTTCGTCGTACCTACTGCCGTGAAGATCGGGCCACCCCTGGGTTTCACCCTATCATTTGGTATCAGATTTCAGGTTTCCACGGTAGGTACGATCCTCATATCATTAATTTGTTTCGCACCATTTTTCTGTTATCCATCTCATGTTTTCGTGTCATACCTATAGTTCATTAGACCACCACAAAAATAACCAAACCATTGTGTACTCTGGTTTTGTGCCGTTTACATCATTTGTTATTTTCCATATTAATCTGCATTGTGTTAGTCATCCCACATCTTATTCGCATAAAAAAAGAGAAAAAAAGATAGACAAGTGAAAAAAGTGTGTTACAAAAAAAAGAGTAAAAAAAGATTTAAGGGCTGCAAGGATATAATCATTGTTGAAAAAAGAATTCAGATTGGGAAACAAAGTTTACTCATCTTTTGACTTGGTTTACAACACTTGATTTTCGGCGCTAAAAGCCTTCCATGTTTAGCTATCCAAGCTCCACAAAAATCGGTAACCGGATCTCCCGACTCATGAACCTTTCAAACGCTTAATCACAGCAAGGAATGCTACCACATTTTGCACACTCACAGTCCTTGAGAACAGGTAAGAACTTTGGTAAACAAGTGGTGAGATTGTGTGATTCCACTAAAATTTCCTATACCATTTTCCTCCATTGTTCTAACATGACAGGATCTGCTTCAATCATTAGTGGTGGTAATTCTGAAAAAGAACCACGAGTTTCATGAGGCGAGCTACGCCAATTTGGAAACTCACTATTAGATACCATGGAAAGGATGATTAATGAACGTCTCCCACCAGCCGTTGGAAGGGATCCACTACATCAACATGAAGAATTTGGTGAAAAAAATTCAGATTTCGAGATTGGTTTTCGTAACCTTTTCAGAAATGATTGTGGTGGCCATAGTGATGGAAGACGTGCAGGTCTCAAATATCAGCGTAGAGGAAGAACTCAAGGGCATGGTAAAGGCCAACATGTTTGCTTTGGTGATGAGTAAAAGGTACATGATTATTATTATGACAGATATGAAAACCCTTTTGCAGATCAAGGGCAATTTGATCATCAGCATGATCGCCGTCGGGGTGCTGACTATGTTGGAGAACATGGTCGCTCCTATGGTAGCCGATCTATCTCAGATTGGTGCCACCGGCAGCAACCCTATACCTCTGTTATTGTGGGTAAATCTCAAGGCGCTGCAGCTAAGTATTCTTCATCTATTGGTGCTGCCAAGATATCAGTTTCTACTGCTTCTTGACCTACAATTCAGCAAGAACAACAACTCCACGTCGCAAGCACATCAGCCCCATCTATTGCATCGGTGGCTGCATCCTCCTCGCATAGCCGAGTGATTAATTGTCACAAGTGCCAAAATCGTGGGCATATTGCTGCTGAATGTCCTACACGGAAGACCATGATTATTATTGAACAAGGTGAATGGGAATCTAAGAACGAACCACAAGATGCACCAATCTTTGATGAGGAAATTGGAAATAACGAGAATGTGACCCAACCCGATGAAGGTGAATCTGAAAATGAACCACAAGATGCACCAATATTTGATTAGGAAATTGTAGATGATGAGAATATGATCCAGCCCGGTGAAGATGATAATAATTGCATCATTTCTCATCGAATGCTTAATGTTACTAGTGCAACTGTAGCAAATGAACAACAACAACACATTTTTTTTCACTTCGGAGGCATGGTCAAGGAGAAGCTATGCAAAATTATTCTTGATCATGTCAGCTGCAATAATATTGCAAGTCGGGAATTGGTCGAGAAATTGGAGTTCAAACAGCGGCATCTTCCTAATCCATACAAGATGCAGAGGTTTCATGATTGTGGGGCACTCCGTGTAACCAACATCACTACTGTTCCTTCCTCTATTGGGAAGTATAAACACAAAGTGGAATTTGATGTGGATCCTATGCACGCATACGAACTGCTCTTGCAAAAACCTTGGTTATATTTTCCGGCAGTTCAGATTTGTGATCGTGTTAACAAATTCTCTTCATGAACAATGAAGAGCCTCCCACTTTACTTCCTTGGCCATTGGAAGAAATTGAGAAGAAAAATTTGAAAAGAATTCGGCAAGAGAGTGAGAACCACTTGCGAGTGACCCACAAACATAGTAAGAGAGTGTCTCCAAAGCCAAATAAAACCCCACAGCCGCAAATGACCGAGCCAAAGGGAAAAGAGGGTTTAGTGATGATAGATACAAAAGGGGATTTAAAAAATTGAGTGAACCCAATGCCATGTTCTTTGTACTCCAGTACAAGGACAGTCAAATAAGAAGATGCTCGAGAAGTTGGCTACCAGTGGTGATGGCATTACTGCAGCACCCAGCGGAGCTCAGGGGCCGCGCCCCGATAAGAGGCCACGACAGTCACCCGGCCGCGGTGACCGAAGTGAGCTGTGCCCCGTGCACAACACCAGGAGCCACACTGTTGGTGAGTGCCAGGAGATCCAGAAGCTCACGGAGCGCCTCCGCGAGGGGAGGCGGCCGCGCGTAGATGCTCCTCCCTTCCGCCAGAGGGAGGGCAAGCAGAAGGTTGAGCCCCGGGACATTGTCGACCAGGCGATGGAGTTCCAGGAGCCCCAGCACGCCGTGAAGATGGTCCACAACCGTGGGGGCTCCAGATCCAGTGAAGACGAGCGCTGGAAGGCGCTCCACGTCATATATGGCGGATCCTCGGACCCCTCGTCCTGGAACGCAGTCAAGACTCTGCGCCGGGCAGTGGTGTCGGTGGCCCCTACACCAAGCGCAGCACCACACCTCAAGTGGGTAGGGACCCCCATCAGCTTCGACGCCTCTGACTGCCCCAAGAACATGGCTGGAGCCAGACAGCTACCACTCTTGGTAGCCCCCACCATCGCCAACGTGAAGATGTACCACATCTTGGTGGATGGCGGGGCCGGCCTCAACCTCATCAGCCGCGCAGCTTTCCTGAAGCTGCAGATTCTGATGGCCAAGCTCTCCCCCTCGAGCCCGTTCTCAGGGGTAGGGCTGGGACAAGTTGTCCCTTACGGCAACATCAGCCTTCCGGTGACCTTCGGAGCACCGGTCAACTACCGAACAGAATACATTCTATTCGACGTGGCAGAGGTCGACCTCCCCTTCAACGCCATCATCGGCAGGCCGGCCCTGTACCAATTCATGGCGGTAGCCCACTACGGCTACCTCGTCCTGAAGATGCCCACACCAACCGGCGTCCTCAGGATCCGTGGAGACCGCACTTCCGTAGTGTCAGCCTTGGAGAAGCCCCAAGCACTTGCGACAGCCTGAGCACCAGCCCCTGGCGGTGCAGAACTGGGCCAGCTCCACCCGAGTGCACGCAACCATGCCTCGACCTCACCTACCGGGGGCTGCCCCGGACCTTTCTACCTCCTGTCGGCCTGAGCCAATGGAGGAAGACATCCCGGGTCCCCAGGGAGAGACTGGACCTGTCTACCTCCTGTCGGCCTGTGCCAATGGAGGAAGACATCTCAGGTCCCCCAGGGAGAGTCCGGACCAGCTCCGGCGTGAAGACATCGACCTCGTCGACGAGGCTCGACTGCAAGCAACGCTCCACAACGCACGGTACCGGTAGGCACTCCGGCGCTACCACCAAAGAGTCGTGCGCATCCGGGAGCTCAAAGAAGGCGACCTGGTGCTGTGGCGTATACTTTCTCGCGAAGGGACCAACAAACTCTCCTCCAGCTGGGAAGGTCCCCTCCGATTCACGAAAGTTTGCCGCCCCGGGTGCGTGCGTCTTTCCACCGAGGACGGGGATCCGCTCCCAAACCCTTGGAACATAGAACATCTCCGTAAGTTCTATCCCTAGAGCAGTTGTAGGACAGGTTTTTTCTTTCTGTAATAGATCCCATAGAGCCCAGAAAGACCGCTCGAAGCAACTAAGCCCCAGGGGGCGGTCCAGGACTACGTCCAGCTTGGCCTGGTTCCGTACCCTAAGTGCGTAGGCTCTTGCCCCCCTTTATAATGGGGTGGGTCGTTGCCCCCATGTATAGCCTTCCTTCCTCCTATGGATGTTTATATAGAAAGAATCCTGTCCTACCACGCTCTTACTCTTGTGTTAATTTAAATTATGCATTAATTTTTATGATCACACCTCCACTTGCTCAAAAGTAGGGTATGCTCATCGTACACTAAGCTCTCCTTTCCCACTCTCATCCATAGTCGGCATTTGCTATCCTACTGAAGGCGGTCGTGCTTGAGGTACCTGCCGATGGCCAGGGGGCGTCTCGGACCTCCCCCAGTCAGGTGCTGCGACGCCAGTTGGTCACCTCCAGGAAAAACCTACGCTGTGCATGGGGGGTCCAGGGTGCGTAGCCTGCTTTGCCTGGTTCCGTACCCAAAGCTTGCGTGCCCTGTGGAGGTCCAGGGTGTACAGCCTGCTTTGCCTAGTTCCGCACCCAAAGCGTGTGCACTCTGACTCCCCAGCGTTACGGTCCAGTACTAGGAGCCGGACGGTCGTACCCTGACCTCGGAGGGAGCCGGGCCTCCAGTGCCGGGCGCACTGAATTGCCCAAGCCCCGTATACCGGTCCAGGACCGTAAGCCAAATAAGACTAAGAGACAGGGAAGGGAGAGCCCCCGAGGAGAATTACGGTTCCCCTACTTGTGTGTAGGACCTCATGAGAGGCCTCCCAGACCTCCAGAGCCAGGGTCTCAGCACCGCTGTGCTCTGGGCGGACAGCGGGGCCCTGGCCTTAGCTCCCCCGCAGGAATATGGTAGGTGCGCCCAAACAATTGGCCACACCTACCAGGGGGCCACTAGGGACACTGCACAAGGGGGGATCGGAGCACCCAGCGGTACTGGAGTCCTAGGGCTTCTGAAGATCGGAGCTCCTGACTCCAGCCAAAATCCAGAAGGGCCGGACCTCGCCCCCTCCGCAGGGGCGATCTCCGAAGGCTCCATGTGTCCAGTGGGGCCGGAGCTCCCCTCTCCTCAGAGGATAGCTCCGGGCCCGCCATGTGGCCAGCAGAGCTGGACCTCTCCCCCTCCGCAGGGGCAAGCTCCGAAGCCTCCATGTGTCCAGCGGGGCCAGACCTCCCTCTCCTCAGAGGAGATCTCTGAGCCCGCCACGTGGCCAGCAAAGCCGGACCTCGCCCCCTCCGCAGGGGCGAGCTCCGAAGGCTCCACATGTCCAGCGGGGACGTACCTCCCTCTCCTCAGAGGAGAGCTCCAGGCCCGCCACGTGGCCAGCAAAGCCGGACCTCGCCCCACCGCAGGGGCGAGCTCCGAAGCCTCCACGTGTCCAGCGGGGTCGGGCCTTCCTCTCATCAGAGGATAGCTCCGGGCCCACCACATGGCCAGCAGAGCTAGACCTCGCCCCCTCCGCAGGGGCGAGCTCCGAAGGCTCCACGTGTCCAGCGGGGCCGGGCCTTCCTCTCCTCAGAGCATAGCTCCGGGCACGCCACATGGCCAGCAGAGCCGGACCTCCCCCCTCCGCGGGGAGGAGCTCCGAAGACCCCTTGGGCCCTTATGACAACAAGGACCCAAGGAAGGTGTCTGTGCAAAGCTTCGAGATCAGTGGAGACCTCCTAGAGCCCTTGCGGAGCTAAGGACTCGGGCAAGACAAGCCAAGAAAAGAAGCAAAGAATAGATACAGAAAACAACAAGTCCATTCATCAAAAGCTCCATGAGCTGGACTACAGACACAACAAAAAACAAAAGATACAAGGTTCTCCAGCTACAAGGGCAAGCCCCTAAGAGTCCTCAGACTCCCGCTGGAACCTAGACACGACGAGGGCGACGATGTCTCTGTCTCTGACCTTGGTGACCTTCTCCTGCTCGGCGACAGGGCCACGAACCACCGGCTCCAGAGAGACGGAAGAGTCCCAGCTCCGGAAGCACGTCAGCACGTGCGTGGCGTCCTCCATCGCCAAGCTCCGTCCCTCCATCTCGAGCTCGTCGGCGATCACAGCCTCAAGCCTATCCAGCTTGGCGCCGATGGACTCAAGTGCCGGAAGCGCCTAGGCCACCTCTTGCACCAGAGCCACCGTCCTCACAGGGCTGAAGCCAAGAGGCACCAGGGCGGATCCCGCCTGGCCAACAAAGCTCCAGAACGCTCGGGCCTCGACGGACCATGAGGCCCGGAGCTTCTTCACCTCCTGGCAAGCCGTCAGCAGAGCGCCAGGACCTTCCCCGGTAAACCTCCTCTCCTTCGCCGCCAGGTCCTTCTCCCGGAGCTGGAGGTCCTCCTCCCCTCAGCATCAAGCCTGACCCGCTTGGTGTCGAGCTCTTCCTCGACCTCGCGGGTCCGCAGTTTCAAGAGCTGCCCCCAGCTGCGGAGGTGGTCCCTCTCATCCGCCAAGGCCTCCCGCTCGCGCTCCAGAGCAGCCTGGAGCTGCCGGACGCTGGTCTGGGCAAGCTCCAGTGCGTCTGATAGGGGCAGTGGGGAGGCAGAGGCCGGAGCCACGCCACAGACCTCCTCCATGACATCGTCCGAAGGAGGAGACGCTGGCATCTCCGCAACCAGGATGATGTGTCGATCTGGAGAAGACGGCGCCGAAGCAGGGCCAGTCCCGACGCGCTCCTGCTCATTGCCGCTAGCCGGCTCCGCCAAGTCTTCATCAACAGCCAGCTCCCTAGCTGGCGAAGGAGGAGGAGCAGGCGCCACCGCCGCCACAGAGGCCAGTTCCGCCGGCCTAGAAGGGGGAGACACCTGGACCTGCACGGGGGCCGGCGAAGCTGCCGCAACATCCTGACGCTGTGGTGCTGGACCCCTGCCAACCAGAGGAGGCCGGGGAACATACGCGTCCCCGACAGCCGACGAATCCCTGCAAGCACAGGGAGCCCTCAAGACAAAGAAAAGAAGTACGCAAAGTACTAAGATCCGGTGAGTGCAAATTTACAGATGAACGCGAACACTCCAGCGGGCGTGGAGCCCTGGCTTCCAAGCCGGGGCAGGGCCGCCGGAGCCTGCTGTCGCCGCCGGGGCCTGCGCCGAAGGCACCCGGACCGTCGGAGCAAGGGGTGCTCCCTGAGCCCCCCTAGAAGACGGAGCAGCAGAGCTCCCGCCGGCAGCACCTCCGGCGCCACTCGCGGAACCAGCCCCTGAAGCCCTGGGCACCTGCGTCCCCCGATGAGTCCCGGCTGCGCTCCCTCTGGCGCCGCCGCCTGCCGAGCCTGCAGCAGGGACACTCGACGTCCGGGGCACCTGAGCCCCCGGATCAGCCCCGGAGGCCGCAGCACCAGCATCCCTCCTTGGAGCTCCACCACCTGTGGAAGGAGGGTGGGACGCCCGGGCTCCTCTGACCGCCGCTGTCCAAGAGGAGTCCCGTCGGTGCGGAAGACCCGAGGCCTCTTGTAGTCGCCGCCCGACGAACCGACGCCTCCCGATGAAGGGCGCGGGGGACTCCGGTCCCCTGACTCAGTGTGAAAGACGCCCTCGGTGGAGACCGGGAGCGCTTCCTCTTCGGCGAACCAGAGGTCGGCTTCTTGCCTTTCCCCTTGTCGGCAGTCCAAGCTCTGTCGACTCCCGGCACGGGTTGGGCATCGGCCGATGCCTCGCGCTCTGCTCCAGAGCGGTCAACCCCGGGGATCGAGATCCCCCAGAAGACATCACCGACCTGGCGCACAGCAATCCTGATGTCGTCCAGGGTTGGTAGCTCCCACAACAGCTTCGACCTCCGCAACGGCTCCATGGAGAGAAGGAGGCAGGAAGCTGGAATCGTGAGGGAGCTGTCATCGAGGAAGTCGCTGCTTACGCTCGTCAACATCCCCCTCGGTAGTTCGTCGGGCGGGTCGGAGTCTAAGCCCGTCTGCAACCTGGTGCAGTCGTGTATGCCGGTGTAGTAACACGCCGGGTGGTTGCGCTGCTGCAGCGGCACAAGGCGCCGCGACAGGAAGCTCTCCAGCACCATCAGGGATGTCAACCCCTGATCCGCTAGGAACCGTATCCGCTCCCGGACTGGCGCGTATTCTGGCTTCAACTCCGGGCTCTCCTCCCAGAAGCGACGCTCGGTGGTTGGAGCATCAGTCGGCAACTGGAGGCGATCGTGCTCATCGGTCTTCATGATCACCCAGTAGTCCCTCCAGCCTTCCCATCTCGCGGCGCTGAAGGGCAGAAGGTACACAGAGACCTTCGGGTCCTTGCAGCGGTGCTGGAAGTAGTAGGCGCCTAGCTGATTCTTCGAGCAGCGCCCAGTCGTCCGCAGCACGAAGAAGTGACGGAAGAGCGTCAATGAAGCTTGCACTCCCACGAACATTTCACAGAAATGGACGAAGACGGTGGCCATGGCGAAGGAGTTGGGGGAGAGGTGATGAAGATGGAGGCCGTACGTCTCCAGCAGCGTCACGAAGAAAGAGTAGATCGCCCGGACGAACCCCACCAAGCCGTAGGTGGCGAAGAAGACAATCTCCCCCTTCTCCAGACACAGAGGGAGAGATCCCTGCCGAAGACAATGGTGCTGCTCCTCAGAGTGCCATCCCAGCAGCTTGCGCATCGACTCCAGGTCTCTCGTCCGGACGATGCGCGGCGGAGGCAGGTAGGAAGCCATCGAAGATGAAGAGGCAAGAACTCAGAAGGTGGAAGAGGCTGGGGCGCACGGAGGAATCCAGAAAGCTCAGGCGCAAGGAAGTGGGCAAAGGGAAGCCTGCGATGCAGATGAGATCCCCTTTTAAAACTTCCTAGAATCGATTTGAAACGCTTCGTATGCACCATTCGGGGCAGACGCCCCAGGTCCAAGCCCAAGTGACCATGACAAGGGGGCCCAAGCCACCCACCAGAAGCGGTGGGCCAAGAAGTCAGCCACTCAAGCAGGCAACCTGGTGGTTCCTGGCAAGGCGCTGCGACGTGCAGCAGTGCGCCGCGACGTGCAGTGGTGGCAGCCTTGGAAACCGCCGCAGTAAAAGCAACTTTCAAAGCAAGAGCCAGGACCCCACGACCTTCCGTTGCCCAAGCGGCGGTTCAAAGAAGTTTGAAGACAGTGCGCGGCATAGAAAAGGTGAAGGCCCCACCTCGGGCTTGTTACCTCCCCTGAGATGGGCCCGGGGGCCACTGTCGGTACCCTCAATACCGGGTACCTCCATGCACAGGACAAAACCGCCTAAGGACCTCGCCCCTTCCGCATGGGCGAGCTCCGAGGGCGCCACGTGTCCAGCCGGGCCAAAGCGCCCCCTCTCCTCAGAGGAGAGCTCCGGGCCAGCCACATGGCCAGGCGGAGCCGGACCTCCCCCCTCCGTGGCGGTGAGCTCCGAAGGCTCCACGTGTCCAGCAGGGCCGGAGCTCCCCCTCTCCTCAGAGGAGAGCTCCGGGCCCACCATGTGGCAAGCAGAGCCGGACCTCCCCCCTCCGCGGGGGTGAGCTCTGAAGGCTCCACATGTCCAGCGGGGCCGGAGCTCCCCCTCTCCTCAGAGGATAGCTCTGGGACCGCCACGTGGCAAGCAGAGCCGGACCTCCCCCCTCCGCGGGGGTGAGCTCCAAAGGCTCCACGTGTCCAGTGGGGCCGGAGCTCCCCCTCTCCTTAGAGGAGAGCTCCGGGCCTGCCACGTGGCCAGCGGAGCCGCGCTACCTGCCCCGGTGCGGTAGGGGCCGGAGCTCCCCCTTGGGAAGGCACAGCATTGAAGACCCGCACCTTCCCAAGACACGGAGACACGGAGCACGCCTCTGCCAGGAGGCGTTGCGCCCAGTCACATGGCAGTGAAGACGGGCGCAAAATGCCAGAGGCTGTGGACCAATAAACACAGCGACAAGACAATCCCTGCTGCCCCTGCCATCATCAACCACTACGCCTAGCTTGCGCCGTGGGCAGGGCAGCAGGACGGAGGCTCAGAAGCTACTGCCAGAGACAAGTACCGGCGTTACCGCGAGATACGGTAGATGGCAGGAAATCACCCCGGGACCACCTGTCGGGTCCCGGGCCTCCCTTTGTAAGCCGCCCGAGCCTTGGACTATAAAAGGCTCGGGTAGGCAACGTTGCAAAGGGTTCGGACTCCACGGGGTTTGTATCCACTGGCATTCGACCCTTAGACATTCAGCTCATCCTCAAGCTTAGAACTCCAGTTCTAAGCACCAAGCAATACAACGAGCGCCTCTGCTCACCGTGGACGTAGGGTTTTACACTCCGGCGGCCCGAACCATGTAAAAAACCCTTGTGTTCATCTCCTTCCTTCGTCCATTCCGGCAAGACCCACGCAAGAGGACTAGCCCCTCCGAAAAAGAACCTCCGCGGGCTGCCCTGAGCAGGCCCGGGGGAAGTGTCGACCGCAGATGCTTCGAGAGAGTCAATGTAATAAAGTACTTAAACATCATTTGTACGTGGTTATATTCTGAGTTCAGTTTGTGATAAAGCTGTGTATATGTGATGAACATCCTGGGCACACATATGCATTCACTTGGTTCGTTTTCAGAACCGGGTGTCACAAATTGGTACCAGAGCCACATTGACCGTAGGATGCAAGCCTGGGTAGAATGGACACTCTAAAATACATAGGAACACCCCTGTAAACTGATATTTTCGAAAATTGCTTGCTGCTGCACTTTATTTGTCGACTTAGCCACCGCAAAGTGCTATTTTCAGCCCCTCTTTTCTTCTTTTCTTGTGGACAGCCACACTTTTCTGTTCTATTGCTTCATAGATTCTAAAGTTTTGGAGTTATTTTCTTCTTCTCTAAAGTTTCTCATGTCTTATTTATAGATGCCGGTGACTAGGAGCACAACACGCATAAGGACTCGTCCACCACCACTTGGGAGAGCACTTAACCCCATTGAGGTGTCCGAGGGACCGTATTGGTAGGAGGTGAAGATAGAACCTCATGAGGAAGATGAAATCAGTAGCTCTATGCATGAGGAAGAGGATCCCGAAGAGGTAGAACCAATCGAAGACGACATGGAAGATGATCCACAAGAACCGCAGCATTGGTACGCACCTCAGGAGGAATTTCATCCGGTTTTATACCCAGCGGAGCCTCATTAAGCTATGTCGGAAGGAGATGAATACGAAGAGGAGCCACCCCTTGCTGAGGCCGACGATAAAGGTGATGAACGGGCCAACCGTTCAGTTCAAAATTCTGGTCCGATGGGATGGAGGGAAGACACATATCCAAGGAGCTTAAAGAGTTCCTGGATTGCAGCAGCTTATACCCAGAGTATCTCCTCAAGAAAGTCCCTCGTCTCGAATATGGAGAGTGGAAGGCTGAGGTATCCATCCTATCTAACGCTAGGGTTGTCACCCGGCATTTCACACCCACATGGAGAGCTACAAGGGCAGAAGCTATTGACAATGCTGCATGGGATGCACTCACAGGACTGTCTACGCCTTTCATGAGCAGCTTGAGAACACTACCTTTGAGCTGCACCCGTATCGGAACAGTGGTACAAGAGAGATCATTGGATCCCATGAAGGAGCTCTTTCCAACCCACAAGCTGCTGACTAGTTTTAGAGGTTGCTTGTGGAGTTGGGAAACCGCTATGCAAGCGCACAAGAAGAGATCCATTACCTCCGCAAGAAGCTGTACTTGCTAGAAAAACAAGAGGAGGCTCGTGCCAACACGGGAACAAGTGGAGCACCAGCGTCATCTGTCGCTACATGGACTGCCGACTCACCATGGCGTGCGCCCATGTATGGACCACCCCTGTCACACGGCGAGAATAGCACCGGTTCTCACGATTAAGTTAAGGATTCTCATTGAATAAAGTTGTAATAGGAACGCTTAGACGTAGTAGGCTGAAATAAGAGTGGTATGCTGAATTTTCAGTATGATTGCTTGTGATTGTGTGCTTGGTGTGAGTTGTGAGACGCTTCAGCGAATGTCCACATCCACACATAGTGGAGAGATGTGAGGTGCTTCGGCACCTATTCACATCCTCATATAGGCTGAAATTAATGAAAGAAGTTGCTTAGTTCATACACATTGATGCATATAGTTGGGGGATCAATCTAAATTTCAATTTCCTACTCTACTCTCTCACAGATGGTGAGGGAAAACTCCAACTGCTAACGAAGGAACGCTCGTGGTAACAACAAACACAGGAGGATGGCAATGTGGAAGTTCCTGAAAATGCCAACTCCGGGGCTGATACAAGCAACCTTGAATGGTTGATGGCTATGCAGAACCAGCTCATGCAAACTATGGTACAAACGTTGGGATAGCTGCAGGCCAACAACAACAACCCCAACCCCGTTCCTGCATCCCCACCGCCGCCACCGCCACCACCCGACTCACAACAGATTGGGAGAGTTCATGAGGACTAGTCTGCCTACTTTTGCACAAGCCAATGATCCTATGGAGGCTGATGATTGGCTGAAGTCCATGGAAAAGAAGCTTGCTATTGTTCAGTGTAATGATCGGAAGAAAGTTCTCTTCGCATCACACCATCTTATTGGAGCAGCCGCTGATTGGTGGAACGCTCTTTGCAATGCTCATATCAACCAGGAGACTATCACTTGGGCTGAATTCAAGGAGAGTTTCCGCTCTGACTATGTCACTGAAGGAGTCATGATGCTTAAAAGGCAAGAGTTTGAAGGTCTCCGTCAAGGAAGGAAGAGCGTGAATGAATATCTCAACAAGTTCACACAGCTGTCAAGGTATGCTCCAGAAGATGTCAACTTGGATTACAGGAAGCAGTACTTGTTCATGAGAGGATTGAACAATGAAATTCAAGTTCAGCTGCTCAACAATGATAACGCAAACTTCCAAAAGATCATTGACAAAGCTATAGTGGTGGAGAGCAAGATCCGTGAGATTGAACAAGAGGGAAAGAGAAAGATGTCATATCAAGGACAGCCACAAGGGAGCAATGTACGTCCCTGCTTCATGCCACCAGCTGCACCACACCATGGCTCGTCAGCCTCTACTTTACGCCTTGCAAGTCCACCTCGCTCTAATCAGCCAATGCAGCAACGTACGGTTATGCAAGCACCTCTTATGCCTATGCCTCCTGCACCCAGTCCCAACATGGGCGCCTATGCTCAAAACCAGCCTTGCCCCAACATTCCTGTTGTTACGGGAAATAAGGCATGCTTTTCATGCAGAGATACGGGACACTTTGCAAATCAATGCCCGAAGAAAAGCCTTGGACAGCCGACCAACACACCTATGCAGAACCCACGGCCGAATGGAGGATCTATGCAAGGTAACCGTGGACAGAAGAACTATGCTCGTGGCAATGTGAATCACGTCTCCGCTAAGGAAGCACAACAAGCTGAGGACGTCGTGATTGGTATGTTTCTCGCCAACTCCAACCCAGCCACTGTTTTATTTGATTCCAGACTATCGCATTCATTCATCTCATCCAAGTATGTTGCCCAGTATAACCTGCCCATATCACACATGAAACAAACTATGTTAGTTAATTCTCCCGGTGGAGAGATGAGGACTAATATAGTATGTCCTAAAGTAAGCCTTAAAATAAGGGGGGGGGGTAGACTTTCTTGCCAACATTATCGTCTTGGATTGCAAAGGGATTGACATAATACTTGGAATGGACTGGTTAAGCAAGCACAACGGAGTGATTCAATGTGCTCAGAGGATCGTGCAGTTGACGAGTGAGCACGATACTCGTATTAAGTTTGAGGCAGCCCAACCTGCAACCGAGAAGGCAGTGCTAAACCACATCAAAGAAGTGACAATGGAAAGCATCCTGGTGGTTCGAGAATATTCAGATGTGTTCCCGGAAGAACTTCTAGGTATGCCACCTAACCGGGACATTGAATTTGCCATTGATTTAGTACCCGGAACTGCACCTACAGCGAAGAGGCCATATAGGATGCCTGCTAATGAATTAGTGGAGCTCAAGAAGAAAATTCAGGAGCAGCTAGATAAGGGTTCTGTACGCCCAAGCTCGTCACCGTGGGGAGCCCCCGTGCTCTTCGTGGATAAGAAGGATGGAACACAAAGGATGTGTGTGGATTATAGGTCTCTCAACAAGGTGACGATCAAGAATAAATACCCACTGCCTCGCATAGAGGACTTATTCGATCAAATGAAAGGTGCCCGAATTTTCTCCAAGATTGATCTTCGGTTGGGATACTTCTAGCTGAAGATTAAGCCCTCCAACATATCCAAAACTGCATTTCGAACACGTTATGGTTCGTATGAATATACTGTTATGTCATTTGGGTTGACGAATGCACCCGCATACTTTATGTACCTCATGAATAAGGTCTTCATGGAGTACATGGACAAGTTCATCGTGGTTTTCATCGACGATATCATGGTGTATTCAAAAAAGTGAGGAAGAACATGAAGAACACTTGAGATTGACATTGCAGAAACTGCGAGAGCATCAATTGTACGCTAAGTTCAGCAAGTGTCAGTTTTGGCTAAAGGAGATATCGTTTCTAGGCCACATCATCTCTGAGGGAGGAGTATCAGTTGATCCAGGAAAAGTGAGGGATGTTTTGAAGTGGAACCAACCGCAGAATGTTAGAGATATTTAGAGTTTCCTTGGGATGGCTGGATACTACCGCCGGTTCATCAAGGATTTCTCCAAAATAGCGAAGCCTATGACTTAATTGCTGATGAAAGGGAAGGCATTTCAGTGGACACAAGCGTGTCAAGACAGCTTTGAGGAGCTAAAGAAGAGATTAACAACAGCGCCGGTTTTGATATTGCCGGACGTGAGCAAGAGTTTCGATATATATTGTGACGTATCAAGACAAGGGCTTGGATGTGTGCTTATGCAAGGAGGACAAGTGGTAGCCTATGCATCGAGGCAATTAAAGAAACATGAGCTGAATTACCCCATACATGACCTGGAACATGCAGCCGTGGTACATTCCTTGAAGATTTGGAGGCATTATATCCTTGGTCACCGATGTGAGATCTACACGGATCATAAGCCTCAAGTATATATTCACGCAAACAGATCTGAATTTGAGACAACGTCGATGGTTGGAACTCATCAAGGATTATGACGTCGGAATCAACTATCACCCTGGGAAGGCCAATGTAGTAGAGGATGCATTGAGGCGCCGAAAGGGAGCATGTCACCAACTCTCGGTTCGGGAGCTGCCACCCGAGCTGCATAAGGAGTTTGAACGATTACATCTCAGGTTCTTGAATGAGATGGAGGTGGTAGAACTGAACTCAGCGCTGGAACAAGAGATACGAGATGGCCAAGCAGCGGATGATGAAATAAAGGGAATCAAGGAAAGAATCCAACAAGGGATAGAAAAGGATTTCGAAGAAGACGAGAATGGCACGCTTTGGTTAGGGAAAAGGATTTGTGTGTCTAACGTGACACTACATGAATCGAGCAAAAGTCATCGGCCTTATAACCGTCGGTTACCTACTGTAGCCGACAGTTTTAGTCTATGTCCGTCGGAGCACCGACGGTTATACCCGACGACTTAAAGTCGATGTATTTAACTCATTAGACCGTCGGTACCAATGGCTTTAATGCTTATGAACGTCGGTACAGGGGGACCGACGGTTTTAACTCGTCGGTGGACGACCGACGCCCTTACATGGGATTATAACCGTCGGCCGCCGGGACCGACAGCTTTAAATGTAAAGCCGTCGGTGTGGACCCTGGGCCAACGGCTTTAATGCCTTTATGACCTTCAGTTCAGCAATCCAGCCGACGGCTTTAAGTGCATTATGACCATCGGCCGGTTTAGAAACCGACGGTTATAACATATTTTTTTAAAAAAACCGCCATGTTTCATTCCTCCCCGTCTGGGGAGCCTCCAGCTGCACAGCAGCACCACCAAATTGCACAGCAGAATAGCAACAAAAATAGCAGAAACACCAGAATATCATCATATAAACAGCAGAATCACAAGTTCATCACAGAAACAACAGAAGCACCACATTAGTTCAACTATGGTCCGAAGCTCCACCACTCTCACCTCCGCCACTCCCGCCTCCGCAACTCCCACCTTCGCTGCTCGCACCTCCGCCGCTCGCACCTTTGCCGCTCGCACCTGCACGTCCACTGTTCAAATCGAGGAAACCATCACACACATCGGGCGTTCCTTGACGGGAACCCTGCAATAAACAAATACAAGGAAAATCACAGAAGTAACTAGATTATGTCTAAGGATTCATGAGAGCTAGTGATTCAAATCATACCGCTGCGAGTGAAGGTGGTGATTGTTGGAGTTGCATCGGACCTAAGGACAACGGTGGGAGAACACTCGGATATGGTGGCCATCCTGGCTGATTTGCGGTCAACATGGACATAAATCCTTGAGGTGGTGGAAAATATGTCTGACCACTCTCGGAACCCTGTGACAAATATGGTTACTATTTTGTATTGCAACTTCAATTAATAAGACATGCACTCATACCTGTGATGAGGGACCAACAGGAGGACGAGCCGTACCGAGATGCGATCCTATGCCACCTTGAGGTAAGAACTGACTCAAAAGTAATAATATTAAGTTAATTAATGTAACACATTTTATGGTAAGCATTATTCGATCTCGAATAAAACAGACATATGTACCTGCGACATCGGGTCGAACTGAGACTGTTGCAACATACCGAACTGAGATCCGGTATTACCACTGCATCAATAAAATTATTTATAAGATCTTAAGTAAAACTACACATTTACTGAATCAAGTAAATTGCACAATTGTTAAAATTACATGTTACCTGAGTCATATATAAATTATGTATATGTTGTTGTATTTGTTGCATCTGCTCCTGGGTGCGTCTCAATTCTTCCCTCAATTCATTCTCCGTATTAGACCGGCACCGACTAGAAGTAGAAGTGGAGGACCGGCGTTTACCATAAGCCGCATGCTCCACATACCCGTCGCCCAACCCAAGTCTATGAAAGATGCAAGTGTTAAAAGTTCAGAGTCATTAACCTATAAAATAACCATGAATATCTTTACATATACCTCCCATGTGGTAGACCTCCGCCGGCTTCGTACGTGGCACCCACATCCAACGGCTCTCTAACGAAGTCCACGTCATCTCCACGTGTTTTCTTTAAACACTCAACATATTTTCCCTGCAATACATTTAGTTTACAGATAGATATAATAAAAGAGAAATTAACTTGATGGACAGATATAACAAAGGTGAACATAGATACAAATTTTTGTGTTGATGCCTCGTCACACAACTGCTCTGGGTGATTCGGATCTGCACCTTTGTGCCCCTTAAGATAAACCTCAAAAGAAGTAGGAGGCACACCAGTTTCAGCTGCCTGCAATACAAACATCCATCATTTTAACCATATAATTATTTTAAGCAATCTAAATACGGTGGTAAGAATTCATACCATCCTTTGCCCCGTCCGCACAAATCCATCCGGCCCAAAGTAGTGCTTTCCAGGCTTACTCTTCCGGTTCTTTCGATTTCTATCAGAAACCTTTTTGAAATCTTCTGAAGCCCAGTACTCGCACAACCATTCCCAAGCTTCCCTATTCACACAGATCCAATCCACACTGCTCTTCAAGTACTCCTCCTTAGTTAGGTGTTTTGTGGTTGCTGTTTTGTTTGTCATCGCTGGAACAACACCGTCTTATAGTACACAGTCACAGCTTTGATCCGTGCATCAGAAAAGGAGTCCTTGGTATGTCTTCTTGCTGAAGTCTGAAAGACCTGAGCTGCATAAGCTTGACTCACGCCCTCCTCCAACCGATAGATACCCTGCATACAAGTAACAATTAATTAGAACCATAAAAAGATGCAATTTAATTGAAACCATGAAAACAAACTTACCCAGAACATGTCCCAAACTCTGACCTGACAAGTACCTGAACTGCCATACGATTTCAATGCATAGTGATCCCAATTATGCGCCGCAAAACTTTGGCCGCCCATTTCAACCATCCCGCGGAAGCAAAACCGAATGATGTTTCCCAACTCCGTGTTAAGATGCCCCTTCCCACTCCAACTAGGCTCAACCCAGCACCTAGTACCCTTCGGCCTAATAACCGTTCGCTCGTCCACGACTTTCATAGGAGCACATAGGAGGTGCCTACGCAACCTATAAAATAATAATAGTTAATTAGTTGACAAGAAAACCAATATAAGAAATATAATGAACTTATCAATTAATCAGAAATATATTACCTAAAGGGGCATCAGTCAGGATGTCCTAACTCAAGTAGCTCTGCCTCTCTTGCCAGCCTCGCATCTCGATCGGGATTATCACGCTCTTCCTCGTCGTCCACATCATCCCCCTCATTACCACCCCCAGAGGAGGTGGAACGCCCAAAGACCTCCTGCAAACGGTCACGGTCACTCAAGTCTGCTCCTGAGCCTCCTCCTTGCTCCGGCGACTGCCTGACAGCCTCTGCCTCCTCCCCGTACAACTCTTCGTACGTGGGGCAATGGTCTGGCACCTGTGTCGGTCGTGAACCTCGTGATGGCTCACTCGACTCCTGCTCTATCAGACACCCCAGGAGCTGCCTCTTCCTCTGTGAACTCACCCCAGTACCCTGCAAATGCAAATAAACATGTAACAATTAATAGATAGGTAATTATGATATTTGAACTGAATTTAAAAATTAACAAGTACCTGAAAAAAGCTTGACTGCTCCGAACCAGTACCGGGCTGAGACGCGGACGACGAAGACCCACTGCCCTTCTTGCCCTTCTTCATCTTTCCTGTGAAATGCTTAAACATCTGCAAAATTTTTTAACGAATGATTAGTATACACCAATAGTAAATAGTAAAAGATATTGAACATAAAAATCAAAATCTCAAATAATGCGTACAATAAGAATAAAAAATCATCAGCATCAGAATATGCTTCTGCCACACGTGCATTAAGATTTTCATGTATCTCTTCTCCTTCACTCTCTTCCTCAAACTCTTCTCCTTCACTCTGTTCCTCAAATCTTTCTTGTTCTTCAATAATCCTTTTTTGCTTTTCAATAACCCTTTGTGACTGCCGAAGACGTTTCCTCGAAGGACCAGCTGGTTCTTCAGACATCAACTCTAGCGTATCACTAGCTATTTCTACGAGTCCTATCCCAGGAGATATCATAAAATCTTCTGCTGCCTCAACTTCATCTTGGTAGACACCACCACCATCATCATCTTCTTGATTCTATATGTACCAATCGTAATGACGAGGGTGCACTTCACGGTTAACTTTATATACAACCCACCAACTTTTCAAACTTGGGTGAGGATAACTTAAATAGTACACTTGTTCCACTTGATTCGCAAGTACAACATTGTTGTTATGGGCTGTGTATCGCGAGTTGTGGTTGATTTCCACCATTCCAAAATCATCCACTCTCGTCCCCGATGTTGGATCAAACTATTGACAATCGAAAATCATAAGTTGAAGTACTTTTGAACTGCCAAATGTGTACTCAATTATTTTTTGAAGAACACCAAAGTATTCTTTTACTTCTCCACTACCCTCTGTGGCAGTTATCGATACTCCACTATTTGTAGTGGCAGCAAGTGGAAGACTTGCTTCTAAACTTGCCGTCCTAAAACGATATCCGTTGATATCGTATTCATTAAATTCTCTTGCTTTCAATTGACCATGCGCCATCTATCGCAAGTCATCAGACATGTTGGCATCCTTCATAGACTACATAAATAAGACAAAGTTAGCATCCTATAATTACAATGTGTACTATGATTGAAAGAAAAAGGTAGGATAGAAAAAATACATGGTTACGGAACCAGTCCATGAAGTTTGGCCCACCGTTTATGCCATGCTGACGTAGCTTATCAAATTGACTTTGCGTAGGTCTTCGAGAAGATGTCCAATACAGGTTGTCAAACATTTCAAAATATGGTAACACTTCTTCCATGTTGAAAAATATGTAAAGCATGGTATAGTTTCTTTCTGAATCCGAAATGTAATGAGAGGTGGCAGCCCCAACACCTTTACCCTTCCAATGAAAAATCTTGAGTTCAGTCGTAGGTTCCTCTTCTGCATTATGATATCGTGTCGTAGATGCATTCACGTTGTTGGCACGTGAAAAGTATTTGCTACATAAGTTTGTAATCTCTTTAGCTGCAAATGACTCTGCAATACACCCCTCAACTCTTGCCTTGTTGCGCACTGTAGCTCTAAGTTTCTTCAATTCTCTCTCTTGACTATACATCCATCTGAACTATGCTGGACCTGCCACTAACGCTTCATAAGGTAAATGCACCAGCAAATGTTGTATAACGTTCATAAATCCAGGCGGGGAAACTTTTTCAATCTTACATACAAGCACAACAATTTCTTTCTCCCACTGCCGCATCATCTGCTTCGACACTTCTTTAGCACATATCTGCCTATAAAAGTAGCTAAGTTCAACAAATATCTTCCACAAATCAGGTTTTAAGTACCCACGAAACATTACAGGTACAAGTCTCTCCATCATAATATGGTAATCATGACTCTTCAGTCCATTGAGTTTACCGGTGCTCGTATTAACACATCGTTTTATATTAGCTGCATAGAGGTCTGGAAACTTCAGTGTTTTCAACCAACTAAGTATTTGCTTTCTTTCTTCTGGCTTGACACAATATGGAGCTCGTTGTCTAATTTCATTCCCACTTGCATTTGTTATAACTTCAAGCCTTGGACGATCACAAATATCAGCTAAGTCTTTCCTCGTACTCAAATTATCTTTGGTTTGGCCGGTAAAATCAAAGCACATGCTTATGATGCTTTCAGTGACGTTACGCTCCTGGTGCATCAAATCTATGTTGTGCGGTAAAAGCAATGCTTTTGCTATGGTAACTCCCAAAGAAAAGATATACGAGTCCAGTTATGTTCTTTACCATAACCTTCGAAAACACCTTCTGCAGACTCTTTTAACTTTGCATGCCATGCCATTTTCTGTTTGCTTGTCAATCGATGAGGTGGTCCTTTTGTACCTCTTATGCCTTTCCGGAATGATTGTGTATCGCTCCTGAAAGGATGGTTTGAAGGAAGGAATCGTCAATGACAATCAAAGAAGCTGACTTTTTTCCATACTTCAACCTGATGGTATCGGTGTGAGCCATACATATGGGGCAACACAATTGTCCGTGGACACACGAACCAACCCAAATACTATATGCCAACAAATCATGTATTGACCATAGATATGCGGCACATAGGGTAAATTCACATTTCAGATGACTGTCACATGCCTTGACACCTTGCCATAATTCTTTCAGCTCCTCAATCAACTATTGCATAAACTCATTGATTTTCTTCCCAGGATGTTTAGGACCTGGAATGATAGCCACGAGGAATATGTATCCTTCTTTCATGCACATGTTGGGAGGCAGATTGTATGGCATGATAAATACAGGCCAACAAGAGTATGGGCTGCTACTGGTGCTGAAAGGCATGAAACCATCTATTGACATCCCAAGACGAACATTTCTAGGATCTCTTGCAAACTCTGGATTGAAACGATCTAGAGCTTGCCAAGCCGCGCCATCTGAAGGATGTGTCATAATATCTTTATCATCACTCTCACGTATCCCTTCAGAATGCCACCTCATCTGCTTCGCTGTTTCTTTGGACAGAAACAACCGCTTAAGCATTGAAGTGATAGGCATGTACGGAAGTTGTTTCATAGATACTTCTGTAGTTATTTCCTCTCCATCATTGTTTATAACCTTCACATATCTAGATGCTTTGCAATGCAGACAATAAGTATCATTCTTGTGTTCCTTCCAAAATAGCATACAACTATTCTCGCACACATCAATCTTCTCATAATTCATTGAAAGTGCATCTATATAATCCCCGATGTTTTGGTTGATTGATGACGACAATTAAGATGCTAATAAGTTTCTACTGAGTATGAGCATAGGTGTTTATCAAAGAAATGGATATGGAGTCTCTCAAGAAGCAAAAGGAAAAGAAGAAGACTTGAAAGAGTAGAAAATAGCATTTTCTATTCATCTTCACATTTTTCTAGTTGTGTATAGGGTCTTCTCCTTGAGAGTGCTTGAGAATCACTAGAGAGCTCAAACAAAGTATAGAACGTTAGAATCATGAGACGAAGTAGTCATAGATATGAAGAAAAGGGAAGACCGGACTTGTCCGGACAAATAGCCGGACTAGTCCATTCATAACCGGACTAATCCGCTTTAGACCGGATAAAGAGTCTCTGAGTCAGTTCGGACTAGTCCGTTAAAGGCCGGACTAGTCCGTTGTTGTGTGAGTCTGAGCCGTTATGAGACTAAGTCTCAGAAAGCCGGACTAGTCCGCCCAAGAGGCCGGACTAGTCCGCTAAGCGGACTAAGCCGCTTAGGTCTGGAGAAGAAGTCTCTAAGTGTCATCGGACTAGTCCGCTCCACAGGCCAGACTAGTCCGATCTTTTCAGGTTAGTCCGAAATAGGACGAAACAAAGGTTCCTGTGTGAACTCGGACTAGTCCAAGGTTGGCTGGACTAGTCCGCAGCTCCAGTTGAGAGAGTTTTTAGACTAAGTCTGGTAAGACCGGACTAGTCCGCCCTTTGGGCCGGACTAGTCCGCCCTTACCAGACTAGTCCGTTCTCATACGGAACAAAGGTTCCTGACTGAGATCGGACTAGTCCGCTCTTGGCCGGACTAGTCCGGGGGTTCATGACCGTTTGAATCCAATGGTCACTAAAACATTATTTGGTAAGCTATGACGTGAGTGGTCCCTCAAGATCGGACTAGTTCGGGGTTGGGACCGGACTAGTCCGGACTTTAGTTGGTAACGGCTAAATGCCGGGATTTATATAAAAGGAGACCCCCCGGCTGAGAATTGATGAGACACGAACCCAAGCGCTGAAAACTCATTCCTAGAGCTTTTCTAAGACTCTTTTCTCACCTTCTAGACCCCTAAGATCGGATCTTAAGGAGTTAGTGGTTTTTATGTGAGGAAAGACGTGGTGACCGACGTTTTGAGCTCTCGGTTTGATTCTCTTGCACTCTAACTGTTTTTTTGAGTTCTTAACAGTTGTACTTTGAATTCTAGAACTACTTGGTTGTTTTATGGAGCCTCAGAGTGTGAGTAGCCCCTAAAAGAATTGTATTCACATTCGATTGATAGTGAGAATGCCCGGGCTTGATCTTGGTGATCTCTCGGTGAGGGAAGGGTTGGAAAAGACCCGGTCCTTGGTGGACTCCTCAACGAGGACGTAGATTCCTGTGTGGAATCAAACCTCGGGATAAATCGTGTTTCTTGTCCTCTCTACTATCTTACTTGCTCACTAGATTTACTTGTCAAGCATTCATTGTGTTATTTCCCGCAAACTGTTCTATTATTTTGCAAACTAATTATTCTCAACTAATTTGTGATATCATTTGACTACCATATATTTTCAGCTCAAACAAACTTAGAAGGAAACCTAAAACACAAATTAGGCTTAGACCGGACTAGTCCGACCTCATAGCAGACTAGTCTGGCCTACTCTGGTTTTATCCGCTGTTTAATTTTAATTTCAGTTTTTATTAGCCTATTCACCCCCCTCTAGGCAACTTTCAATTGGTATCAGAGACTAACTCTCCGCAAAAGCTTAATCGCTTGGAGAGGAGATGGGGGACAAGGTCGGTAGCCAAAAATCGATCTCAACAAGGGAAAAGGAGCAAGTTCGAGCAACTTTGTAGAACAAGGTTTTAACCCACCTCCCGCAGTTGCTGCTCCACAAGACGTTACAAGCTCAGAAGAAGATGAAGAAGTTCTTCGTCTCATGGCACTCCTCAAAAAGAAGAAGGAGGAGGCTAAAAAGAAAAAGGAGAAGTTAGAGAAGAAACTCAAGAGTAGTCAACAAGACTACTCGCGATATCCTTTGAACTATGAACGACTAAATTCTTATTCCAGTTATTTATCAATTCCTCTAGGCAAACCACCTCACTTTGATGGAACTAACTATACAATGTGGAAACACAACATGAAGTTGCATCTAATTTCCTTGAACCCAAGTCTTTGGCATGTGGTATGTACAGGTATAGATATCCCCGAAGACGAGGATGAACTCACTCTAGAACAAGAACAACAAATCCATCGCAATGCACAAGCAGCAGCCGTGCTCAACTCATCTTTGAGCATCGAAGAATTTAACAAGGTAGATGGGTTGGAGCTCGCCAAAGATATTTGGGACACCCTCAAGATTGCACATGAAGGAAACCGATCCGTGAGGGAAGCTAAGATTGAGATGATAGAAGGAGAGCTTGGAAGGTTTGCCATGGAAGAAGGCAAAACACCTCAAGAAATGTACAACCGACTCAAAACTCTTATCAATAAGAGTCGGGCGTACGGATGCAAGAAATGGAATGACCATGAGGTCATTAAAAGAATTATAAGAGCATTTATGCCTCGCATTGTGACCCTATGCACCTTAATCCGGGAAAGTCCAAACTTTCATTTGATGACTCCGTATGAAGTGCTAGGGAAGATCATTAACCATGAGATGGTGGAGAAGGAATCCCAACACGTCAATGACTTAGCCAAGATCACTTCATCCAAGAAGAAGGGCATTGCTCTCAAGGCCACATCCAAGTCGAAGGCAAAAGAAACACAACTCACAAGTGAAGATGAAGAAAGTGATGATGAGAGCACAGATATGGATGATGAAGAAATGGCGTTCTTCATCAAAAGATTCAAAAGGTTGATGACGAGAAGGAGAAGCCATCACTATGAGAACAAGAGCAAAGACAAAGGCAAGTCAAGAACAAAGAAAACTTGCTACAACTGTGGAGAACATGGGCATTTCATTGTGAATTGCCCCCATAGCATGGAAGATGACAAGAGAAAGAAGAAGGATGGGAAGCCGCAAGACAAGAAATTCTTCACAAAGAAGAAGACATATGGACAAGCCCACATCGGAGAAGAATGGGACTCAAATGAAGAATCCTCCTCCAAAGATGAAGAAAAAGTGGCAACCGTAGCCATCAAGAGGCCAACCATGAAGAAATCACTCTTGCCAAACAAGGGTGATTGGAAGAGCCGAAGTCACACATGCCTCATGGCAAAGGAAGGAAAGCGCAAGGTAATGACTAAACCTTCTAAGTTACATATTGAAGATGATAGTGACTTCGATAGTAGCAGTGAAAACGAATTCATGTTTAGAGGATTAAACAAAAAGGCTATAGCTAAAATGAAAATGCTATCGGATGAAATATATGAACAAGAAGAGCTTCTCAACCAACAAGGAGAATTGCTTATCCTTGAAAAGGAAAGAAACCTTGAGATTGAGAAACTTCTTGAACTTGAGAGAGAAAAGTGTAGAACACTTGAAAGCGAACTTGCCATGAGCAAGGAGATATGTGTTCAGCTTAAAAGTGAGAATGTAGCGCTTCAAGATGAACTTGTAAGCTTGACCAAAGCTCACAAGAATCTTGAAGCACAACTTGACTCACTTAAGTCAAGCGTCCCAATTAATTCATCCTCTAAAAGCTCTCTCTCAACAAAGATAGAATCCAACACTAAAACTTGCAAATGTGCTAGCATTGTCTTAAACTTAAAAAATGAGCTCAAAGAGGCACAAAGCAAGAATACACACAAGAGTGGGATCTTTGATAAAGAAAAAAATCAAATATGCACGTAGTGCATACACAATCATAAGATCTCCCTTCATCAAAGGTGGACTTGGATATACTAGGGGAGGAAAGCAAAATGCTAGAATCCTTAAAAACAATAGCAAATTCGTAGCCTTTGTGAAAGAAAACTCAAGTCAAGATGAGAGTAATAACCTTGCATCTACCTCACATAAGATTACCAAAAATGTAAAATCTATAGTATTTCATAATTTCGATGCATCTTATGTTCTTATGGAAAGCAAGTATGGTAAAGTTTATGCAAAATATGTTGGGCCACTCCACAAGAGTCCAAAAACTTGTGTGTGGGTGCCCAGATGCCTAATAACTAACCTCAAAGGACCCAACAAATTTTGGGTACCTAAGAACAATGTTTAAATTGTTTTGCAGGCCTACTCCTCCGGTGGCACTAAATGGGTGCTAGATAGTGGGTGCACTAACCATATGTCCGGAGAGAGGAAAATGTTTGTTGAGTATGAAGAAAACGATGATCCAAATGAAGGCATCTATTTTGGTGACAACAGCCAAGGAAGGGTAATAGGTATTGGTAAAATCGCAATCTCTTCTCAACACTTTCTTTCACATGTTCTACACGTTGAATCATTGGATTATAACCTATTGTCCATATCTCAACTATGTGAGAAAGGTTATAATTGCTTGTTTACTAACGAGGATGTGACCGTCTCTAGAAGAAGTGATATCTCAATTGCCTTTAAGGGTGTGTTAAAGGGAAAGCTTTACTTGGTGGATTTTTCCACAAGTAAAGCTCAGCTTGACACATGCTTAATAGCAAAAATCAACATGGGATGGCTGTGGCATAGAAGTCTAGCCCATGTTGGAATGAGGAATTTACAAAAACTTCTAAAGGGGGATCACATCCGTGGACTAAAAGGTGTTGTTTTTGAAAAGGATAGACCATGTAGTGCGTGCCAAGCAGGAAAGCAAATTGGAACAGCTCACCCCGCCAAGAACGTGATGACGACAACAAGACCATTGGAGATGCTTCACATGGACCTCTTTGGCCCTGTCACCTATATAAGCATTGGCGGTAACAAGTATGGTCTTGTAATTGTTGATGATTATTCTCGTTTCACTTGGGTATTTTTCTTGCATGATAAGGGAGAAACTCAAGGAATCCTCAAGAAGTTCTTGAGGAGAGCTCAAAACGAGTTTTCTTCAAAAACTAAGAAGATTAGAAGTGACAACGGTTCTGAATTCAAGAACACTCAAGTAGAAGAGTTTTTGGATGAAGAGGGCATCAAACATGAGTTTTCAGCCCCTTATACTCCTGAACAAAATGGGGTAGCTGAAAGGAAGAACCGAACACTCATAGAGATGGCAAGAACCATGCTCGACAAATACAAGACCTCAGATCGATTTTGGGCGGAGGCAATCAACACCGCTTGTCATGCTACAAACCGCCTCTACCTCCATCAACTCTTGAAGAAAACCTCATACGAGCTCCTAACCGGTAACAAACCCAATATCTCCTACTTTCGAGTTTTTGGAAGCAAATGCTATATTCTTAACAAGAAGCCTAGGATTTCAAAATTTGCTTCGAAATCTGATGAAGGTTTCCTACTTGGTTATGACTCAAACACCTAAGCTTATCGTGTCTTCAACAAAACCTCCGGGTGTGTTGAAATTGCACGTGACGTGGTGTTTGATGAAACTAATGGCTCTCAAGTGGAGCAAGTTGATCAATGTGTATTAGATGAAGAATAAGAACCAAGTGAAGCACTAAGAAGAATGGGGCTTGGAGAAATCCGACCCCAAGAAAATGTAGGACAATATGCTACAAGCTCATCAAAAGTGGCACCTCTCACTCAAGATCAAAATCAAACACCCCAAGATCAAGACGATCAGTTTGAGGAAGAAGAAAATCAAAACCATGGTGTTGATCAAGGGGGAGAAGAAGAAGAAAACCACTCAAGAAATCAAGTGCCTTACCCAAGGGTTCATCAAAGCATTCAACGAGATCACCCCGTTGATAACATCCTTGGAGATATCACAAAAGGGGTAACAACACGCTCTCGTATAGCTAACTTTTGTGCACATTACTGTTTTCTGTCGTCCTTGGAACCATTTAGGGTGGAAGATGCACTCAAGGACCCGGATTGGGTAGTAGCCATGCAAGAAGAATTGAACAACTTTATAAGAAATCAAGTATGGGAGCTGGTGAAAAGACCAAATGCAAACGTGGTAGGCACCAAGTGGGTGTTCCACAACAAGCAAGATGAACACGGAGTGGTGACAAGAAACAAGGCCATACTTGTAGCAAAGGGATATGCTCAAGTCGAAGGTTTGGATTTCGATAAAACTTTTGCTCCCGTAGCTAGGCTTGAATCTATTCGTATTCTATTAGCCTATGCTACTCATCATGATTTTAAACTCTATCAAATGGATGTGAAAAGTGCCTTTCTAAACGGTCCAATCAAGGAGGAGGTGTACGTGGAGCAACCACCCGGCTTTGAAGACCAAGAATATCCTGATCATGTGTTTAAATTGCATAAAGCTCTCTATGGCCTCAAACAAGCTCCTAGAGCTTGGTATGAATGTCTTAGAGACTTTCTTATTGATAACGGCTTTAAGATAGGCAAAGCAGATTATACACTATTCACAAAGAATGTAGACAACGATCTCTTTGTATGCCAAATATATGTCGATGACATTATATTTGGTTCTACTAACACATCTTTTTGCAATGAGTTTAGCAAGATAATGACAGATAGGTTTGAGATGTCCATGATGGGAGAATTGAAGTTCTTCCTCAGATTTCAAGTCAAGCAACTCAAGGAAGGCATGTTCATTAGTCAAACCAAGTACACACAAGACATACTCAAGAAGTTCGACATGGACAAAGCAAAACCTATCAAGACACTAATGGCAACAAATGGGCACCTTGACCTCAATGAAGATGGACCAAGCGTGGATCAAAAGGTATATCGCTCCATGATTGGCTCACTACTTTATCTTTGCACATCTAGACCCGATATCATGCTTAGTGTATGTTTATGCACAAGATTCCAAGCATCACCTAAAGAATGCCATTTAACAGCCGTTAAAAGGATTCTAAGATATCTAGTTCACACACCCAACCTAGGATTATGGTATCCAAAGGGGTCTAAGTTTAATCTCATTGGATACACCGATGCGGATTACGCTGGATGTAAAATAGATAGAAAAAGCACCTCAGGAACTTGTCAATTTTTGGGTAGGTCTCTGGTATCATGGTCATCCAAGAAAAAAAATTCCATTGCTCTCTCCACAGCTGAGGCGGACTATGTCGCAGCCGGAAGTTGTTGTGCTCAAGTTCTTTGGATGCGACAAACTCTAAGGTATTATGGTCACAATATGAACAACGTTCCACTCCTTTGTGACAATGAGAGTTCTATTAAGATAGCGCACAATCCTGTTGAGCACTCTAGAACCAAACACATAGACATTCGACATCACTTTTTAAGAGATCACTCTATGAAGGGGGACATAGCTATCTCACACGTAAGAACTGAAAAACAACTAGCCGATATCTTTACCAAACCTCTAGATGAAAAACGATTTTGTGAACTTCGAAATGAGCTGAATATATTAGACTCTAGGAATGTGAGTTGAAAAATTGTGCAAATAGAAGTTCTCAAAATTCTTTCACAATCTTCAAAAATGTGCATGATTGTGAAAAACTTGTACCTCCTCTATTTTCTATCTCACGTTATTTTTGGCTATATTGTCATCACATAATTGATATATATATATATATATATATATATATATATATATATATGGACCATATAGCAGGTACAAGTAAATCCACCGCAAACAAAGGCAAAATTCTGATATATAAGAATTTTTAGACTTTAAAAGCCGGACTAGTCCGACCTAGAGGCCAGACAAGTCCGGGCATTCTAAAGGAGTCCGAGGAGCAGCGGACAAGTCCACAACGGACTAGTCCGCCTGGCACCCGGACAAGTCCGGACTAGAGACTAGTCCGGACCTAGTCCGACTGACCGGACTAGTCCGGACTGGGGACCGGACTAGTCCGGCCCTTGGAGACTTAACCTCCAAGGGTCAGGCTGAAACCCCTCCCTCTCCCTCATTCACCTCCACTCCACTTTTCTCCTCCAGAACTCGCCCCCATTGGCGATTTTGGAGTTCTCCCTCAAATCCCTCGAAGGCATCCTCGATTCAAGGCTTGTGGAGTGCGGGGAACTCTTCTCCGACCATCTCCGCTCCTTCGAACCGCGGATTTCATCACATTCCTTCACTCCAAGGTACTTTTTAACCTAGCCCTGATTTTTCACAAAAATCCTATTCCTAGAACATATCTTGGGTACCTTAGGGCCTCTCTAAGTTTCCTATGCCATATCTTTTCAAAACCCCATAGTATTGCATCTACTTTGATGAATTAGTAAGAAAATCACATTAGTTAGGGTTTAAAACTGTAAAGTCCGGACTCCAACCGGACAAGTCCGGCCGAAGCGAACTAGTCCGCCTCCTGCCTGGACAAGTCCGGATGACACAGTCTTAACCCTCTAACTTTGGGTTTGTAAACTAATTTAGACGCAATACTCCATCAAACTAAATACTTCTTTTCTCACCAGATCATGTCAGGATCCAACGACAGCCCTCTTCCAAATCCCGAGGCCGAATGAGGGGGCCCGGTTCCGATCACGGGGCCATACCACCTCGCCCGAGGAATCGCATTGGGTGATGCCGTGTTATGCGGCACCCAACAGCACACATATAAGGAACACAGTATTACATAAATCAAAAGCGGAAGCTTACAATTATTCTTTGTAAATAATTTACATAAAATAGCTACAGCGGAAGTCTATAAACAGCTCACGATGAATATCTAAGAAGCACTTGAGAAGAGATCCAGCCCGCGGACTCCTCTCGCTAGCAACACGAAGACATGGCAGCGGCTAGGTTCTCCAAGTGTGACACGACTCGGAAGTTTCCGAGTCTCACTGGACAACCCTCTTTATAGCGTCGATGCTTACCTGCAAAACCACTTATATAGAAAGAGTGAGCACAAAGGCTCAGCAAGACTTAACCGTCTCTCCTAAGACATGAAACTCTACATGAAAGTAACCTAAGACTTAAGCCTGTCATTTGCGAAAAGACTCGCCTGCGAGTTCATCCATAACTTTCAGATTTTAGCCATAATAGTAGTGACCTTGCGCCCAGCAACATTGGAACTCCACAATCAAACAAGAAACGCTTCATTCCAATGTTACTTGTCCCAAGGTGAAAAATAACTTTAGTTTGCTCTATCTCTACTTCAAACAAGGTTTTCATGCAATTTCCAAGTATCATAACAGCATTTAAAACTTTGCAAACTATTTCCACACAACTTGATTAACTACGTCACAACACAGGGAGCAAGCAGTAATCAATAACCACGATGGAAGGTGATTCAAATCAAACACTACCCGGATAACTCGACACATACGCCCGCCTCTGAAGACCCAACTCTGGCGTCCTTCATTACGTCGTATGTGGCAACCTTTCTCAGGACACTAGACTGTAGAACCGGTCGCGCCGTCTCGGGCTCATAGGTCTAACGAGACGATGTGGTATGCCTCTACAATCCAGTGAACCTGGTACATCGGTTTCCTGGTTCCAATATGTCAGTAAGCATCCGGTACACAACTCAATACCTGCTCCTGGGTGCCGCACACGCATCGGTCCTTAACCGACACAGGCAGAACTACTCGACCAAGACCTCGTCTTGTCGCTGCCTAACCATCCTGCCCGGTCTCATCTTTGGAAATGTAAACTTTAGTTTGCCCTCTTTTTCCATCTACACCCAGGTAGTTCTATCTATAGCTCGCGAGTAGATTTCCAACTACTCGACTTCTACCAGATGTCCTACGCTATTTAGCATGGCCTTATTCTACAGCGATGACATAATTCTACCCTTGATCCCAGGGCTCTTTTTGGTCATGCAAGTGGGGTATAAAACATACTTGACCTAATGCACATACAAAACTGAGACCCATAGTAGTGAACAAAGTAAAAACTTTAGAAAATAACTTAAATGCAAACCGGGGCTTGCCTTGGTTTTGCAGGTGACTAGAGTCAGATAATATGGGTTAGTTGCTGATGTCTTGAAGTTCAACTCCTGCCCTTCTTGCTCCTTGATCCAATCTTCACTTATCCACGTTTAAACACTACACGTTATGAATATGCATACAAGTTTAATTATAAAACTTTTGCTAACCAGTGCTAAAGACAAGTTTAAAACTGGAACTCTGTTCAATAATTTAAAATGACACTGGGGGTGGTGATTTGGGTGTGCGTCTAAGCATTATCATCAAGTGAGAAGTGAGGCTCATCACTTGGGTGGTGATCACCAAATTGGTTGAACAGAACACTACTGATCCAGGGCTCCAATGGATCTGGAAATTTTCTTGTGAGTTCCTTGTCACAAGAAAGTCCCCTGAATCAAAATTCAGAATGTTTCACTGAGTAGAGCACCCAGAATAATTTCCTAAGCATTTAGGCATAAAGGAATTAATTCTGATTAAACTTGCACTTTCATGCAAATCTAAGTGAACCACAATTTCCTACATAGCTCAGAAAGTATGCCTGAATTTTCCTAGGATTTTTGGAGTTAAGGAATGCCCAGAACTGAATTTCCAAGTTTTGGAAATTCTCTGAAAATGTTTCTGTATTTATTTGAATACAGAAAATTGAAATCAGAATTACCCTAACTACATCAACTCCAAATAAGCTGAAACTTTTACAGGAGTCTCCTAATATCCTAAAGAATATCCTGGCAAAAATTGGGGAACTTTGGATGAACCAAACTCCCTCAGAAATTCTTTTTCTGAAAAGCTTTAAAGAATTCTCCAGAATTTTCTATTGATTTTCATGCAAATTGGATGGCATATTTGGATAGAGCCTTTTATCCTGAATCCAACCCAATTTGAATTACTAAATTTAGAGATCCCTAACAAAAGTTATGCAGATCTAAAGTTTGAACCAAATCTGGAATTCAAATTAATTCAGGAAATGTTCAAACTCTGACGGTGGGTCCACCCCACACGTGTCAGCCGCCGGAGTCACGCCACACGGGGCCACAGACCCTTTCCCGCGTTGTCGCAAAGGATCCCGGGGCCGCAGCTGATCGAAGATTTAAAATATCGCCACTGATATGTGGGACCGGCCGGTCGTCTTCAACCTCGGACCGTTCCCTTTTTCCCACGCCGCCCCCTCGCCGGAGACTCGTCGGAGCTCGCCGGAGTCGGCTTCCCGGCCGTCTCCCGGCTCGGTACTTGCCGCTTGGGGGTTTTCAGGGTCGGGGAACATGTCTACGGGGTTGGCTCGGGCTGCCGGTGGCCGGAAGTAGGCCGGCGACGTGCGCACACCGCGGTGAGACTTCGGGGCCGTGGCCCGAGCACCCTAGCCCCCCAAACGTCCGAAGGATCCATTCTAAAGCATCAGTGGAGGTCAGGAAAGCTCGGCACGGCCTCAAACGGGCTCGGAAATGGCGGCAACCCGGTTGTCACCGAGCGCCCGCGCGTTCCCGCCATGGCCGCCGATCGGAAAGCTTGAAATTCGCCGCTAACCCGGGGTTTCTAGCTAGGGTTGTGAAGGGGATCGGATCGCTAGCCAGTCTAGTTTATTTGTGCATGATTTGATGAGCTAAGAACAAAGAACAAATGAGAATTTTGGGATTTCATACCGGATCATCGTTCTGGGGCCGCCGGCGATGTTTTCCCGAATTCTCGCTCGGTGGTTCACGAATTTGCTTGAGGTTTGGAGGGAAGCAGCACGGACCAGCAGCGCCCCGATGGCCGTCCTCGCTGGGGCATGAAAACCCATGGAGTGGGCTGCCCGCGTGAACGACGAGCTGCTGTGGAGTTGGGTCGCCGCGGAAACGAGCTTTGCTCGGGAAGGGAGGCCGGAACCTGACTGCTCTTGCGCTGAGGGAGTGGAGGGCGATCAGGCCTTGCCGTTTTGCGGCTCGGACAGTGCTGCGCGCTGGTTTTGCAGGCACCTCCGGTCAGACCCGAAGCGGCGGAGAGCTCAGGTTTTATCGGGCGCGAGGAGGGGAAGAGAAACGCCGTTGGCTCGGTTCAGAGGGAAAAGATCACGCCGAGGCAGGGAGGGAGGCGGTAAGCTGGTCGCCAGCGCGCGAGGGCGGGTGAGGCGGTGGCCTCGGTGGCGTCCCGGTGTCGTCCCGGAGAAAGCCTCGGCCGCTCGGTAGAAACAGAAAGTTTTCTTCGAGGGTAAGTTTAAAGATTACTATGACATGTGGGGTCCACCCCCTTTCTTATCCCCAAAACGTTCACAAATATCTCCAAATCATGGCACATGGCAAATTCAGCTATGAAGAGCTCAAATTCAAAGGCCAATTGGAAATTTGGAAATTTTTACTTCAGTTTCAAATTCGAATTCAAATTTCAATGACAATTCACAAGTAGCTTTGATACACCTATCAAAGCACCTCCAAATTTGCTCAAAACTTGCCTTCTTCATAATTTGAACCTGGAGAGTTTGAATATGCCGTCTGATCTTTGAGTTGGCCACTGCAAATACAAATTTTCAAACAACAGTTTGAATTTCCTCTTTGGAAATGGTCTTCTCCTCTTTGAAGTAAATCCTTTGATTCAAACTGAATTTTTAAGTCCTCTTTTGTGATGACCCATCTGAATTTGGGTGAAACACATTGGTTTGCTCCTAGCCCATGCTTGATCAACCTTGGTCCCAATCTGAACCTCACAAGTTCAGTTTGACCATGCCCCTCCAATTTGAATTTGAAGGTGATCTTAAACAATGCTTTGAACAAATGGTATATGAGCTCAAAATCTCTCTAATTTTGGAACTTAAGCTCTTCAATACCTGAGGACTGCAATGGTCATCTCATATATATGCTTTTGGACCATCTGAAGATGAATGCTTTGCAAGGGTTCAAAAATGGGGTTTAAACTTCCCTCCCCTCTACTCATAGAGAATGTGCATATGAGTTAGCTTTTGGGGAGTGAAATTCTTCCCTAGGTTAACATGTGTTCAGTATGAGCTAAGGAACATTTTAGCTCTCCCCACATGTCCATGTTTGAGTTTATCATTTTATGTGACATAACTCAAGTCATTCCTAACATGTTTGAATTCAGCATGAACTCAGCTTGATCATAGTACATTCCCTTTTTGGCTCACCCTCAAATCAGAAAGTTGCCACCACATTCTCCTCAATTCAAATGTATGAGGCTCCATGTGTATACAGGAGTTTGGCGGCAATTTGAGCTGAGCCTTTGAGACTAAAGACCTTATTTTTGTTCTTTCTCATGTTCATGTATGCTTACACATGAGTTTAACTCCACCTTGGTCCAACACTTTCAAAGGCATGCTTGAACCCATGTGGTTGCACCTCATGTGTAGCATCCCATGTAAGAAAGTTTTTGTAAGTCCCCTTTTTCATGAACAGAAACACAATGACATTCAATCATCCATTCCTTTGCATTCACGTTTTTGGGACTTTTACAACGAAGCGGCTCGTCAAGCCGCTTATCGTGCGGCAGCTGAGGCAGAGGCAGTAGAGGCTGCTGCAAGGGAGGCTCGGACGAAGAAACGGGCTGACAGGGAAGCCCAAGCCTCCCAGTCCGTTGACCCTACGAGGAGGAAGAGACTAGCCACCCTAAAGGACAAACAGCCTGCCGAGCCACAAAAATCAACCCAGGACAAAGGAAAAGGCAAAGCAGCTGATCCTTCCAGGAAAAAGGCTCTAGCCAATAGGGGACTCGTCATTCGTGACAACCCTAGATGGGGAAGGGAAAATCCCCCACAGGGACCTGTTGGGCCCCTTGAAAGGGCACCTCCCATGCATACCCAAACCGCCAACCCAATTTGGCAAGTGCAACCTTCAAGGGGAAAGGAGCCGACAAAGCCAGAAGGTTCCGGGAGGAGGAGGTCTACAAGTACGAGAAGTCCACACCGGACCCTCGCTTCTAGTGTGACTTCCATTGTGACTGCTACCAGCATGTCTATCTCCCAATGAAGACACCGGTAGTTGATGCTCAGTGGGTGGACTGGCCATACATGGCCAACAAGAAACATCAAGCCTTTGATGCAGTAATTGAAGCAACAGAATGTCATGGGACCAAATACTTGATGGCTTTTCAATATGATTGGAACATTGAAGTCATAGTCCAGTTCTACACAACCTGTTACTTTCACACTTATGGAAACATGAAAATCACTTGGATGACAAATGGGGTGGTGTACTCAGTACTTATGATGAGTTTGCTCGCATCCTATGACTTGGAGAGCATTTGAACTATGAGATCATAGTTCACAATGAGAGAACTCTGGGAAAGGATGACTTGGACTTCATGTATCCCTCCTACCTCTCCTATGAGGCATCCTCCGCCCACAACATCAAACCCTTCTTTGGAGTGATGAACAGAGTTCTGAGGAAGACTCTAGCTCCAAAAGATGGAGATGCGGGGATAATACAAGGGTACCTCCGAAACCTGTTGAAGCTGCTCAATGAAGAAGAGAAATTCAATGTCTTTGACTACATCTACAACGACATCTTCAATATCTCCCACACCCGAACAGATCCTGTGGCTATGCACCATACATCATGTGCATAATTGAAAAAGTCACAGGGCTAGAGTTTGCAAAGGATGTGAAGCATAGGAAGCTTCGTCCTCAGATGCCGACTCCTCTTCCTCGCCCTCCTGCATCCATGGGCAGGGGATCTACTGCAGCTCCATCCTCTTCTGCCGAACCATCCATTCCTCCGTCATCGAGTGGCTCCTCTAGTGGACTGCTCAAGATCTTCAAGGCCATATTCTCCTCGTGCCGGAAGGTGGAAGTCCGCACGCAGAAGATGAAGCAACGCCAAGAGAAGTATCTCAAGGCCATGTGCGACAAGATGGAGATACCTATGTCTCCACCATCATCAGACGATGACGATGTGACTGAGTTTCCCACTCTCACGGAGGATGAGCTTGCCTGGATCCTTCTCAGCTGCTCCTCCTACCTCCCACACCCATCACCAGGATGACGATGAAGAAGAGGATGAGGACGAAGAGACCCAAAGTGACCACGACGAAGATCAAGATGATAGTGATTAGGTTTTCTCCTTTTCTTTCCCTTTTTGGTGCCTTGATGCCAAAGGGGGAGAGAATAAGGGGGAGTAGTCTAGTCATAGTCATAGTCTAGTCTTGCTCATTAAACTCATTTCATGATGGTTTGTAATAACTATGCTACATTATGCCACGTTATATTTGTAATGACTATGTTACTTTATCTCTTAAAATTATGCCATAATGAAATTTGCTTGCTCGTAAATGTTATATCTTTCTTAATGTGGTTACTGCTTATACTTAGTCACACCACCACAACACATGTAAGCATGAAATTCCCCATAAACTCACTCTTGTGCATATTTTTCTTTCGTTCTTGATAATCCATTATGCACACATCTAGGGGGAGTAAATCTTTATGAAAACAATCTACTATATCTACTTTTCGAAAATCTTAATGAGTTGTCATCAATCACCAAAAAGGGGGAGATCGAAAGTGCATCTAGATAATCCCCGGTGTTTTGGTTGATTGATGACGACAATTAAGATGCTAATAAGTTTCTACTGAGTATGAGCACAGGTGTTTATCAAAGAAATGGATATGAAGTCTCTCAAGAAGCAAAAGGAAAAGAAGAAGACTTGAAAGGGTAGAAAATAGCATTTTCTATTCATCTTCACATTTTACTAGTTGTGTATAGGGTATTCTCTTTTAGAGTGCTTGAGAATCACTAGAGAGCTCAAACAAAGTATAGAACATTAGAATCATGAGACGAAGTAGTCATAGATATGAAGAAAAGGGAAGATCAGACTTGTCCTGGCAAATGGACGGACTAGTCCGTTCATAACCGGACTAATCCGCTTTACACCGGATAAAGAGTCTCTGAGTTAGTTCGGACTAGTCCATTAAAGGCCAGACTAGTCCATTGTTGTGTGAGTCTGAGCCGTTATGAGACTAAGTCTCAGAAGGCCGGACTAGTCCGCTAAGCGAACTAAGCCGCTTAGGTCCGGAGAAGAAGTCTCTAAGTGTCATCGGACTAGTCCGCTCCACAGGCCAGACTAGTTCGATCTTTTCAGACTAGTCCGAAATAGGACGGAACAAAGGTTCCTGTGTGGACTCGGACTAGTACGAGGTTGGCTGGACTAGTCCGCAGCTCCAGTTGAGAGAGTTTTTAGACTGAGTCTGGTAAGACCGGACTAGTCCGCCCTTACCAGACTACTCCGTTCTCATACGGAACAAAGGTTCCTGAATGATCGGACTAGTCGCTCTTGGCCGGACTAGTCCGGGGGTTCATGACCGTTTGAATCCAACGGTCACTAAAACTTTATTTGGTAAGCTGTGACGTGAGTGGTCCCTCAAGATCGGACTAGTCCGAGGTTGGGACCGGACTAGTCCGGACTTTAGTTGGTAACGACTAAATGTTGGGATTTCTATAAAAGGAGACCCCCCGGCTGAGAATTGATGAGACACGAACCCGAGCGCTGAAAACTCATTCCTAGAGCTCTTCTAAGCCTCTTTCCTCACCTTCTAAACCCCTAAGATCGGATCTTAAGGAGTTAGTGGTTTTTGTGAGAGGAAAGACGTGGTGACCGACGATTTGAGCTCTCGGTTTGATTCTCTTGCACTCTAACTGTTTTTTTTTTGAGTTCTTAACAGTTGTACTTTGAATTCTAGAACTACTTGGTTGTTGTAGGGAGCCTCAAAGTGTGAGTAGCCCCTAAAATCATTGTATTCACATTCAATTGAGAGTGAGAAAGCCCGGGCTTGATCTTGGTGATTGCTCGGTGAGGGAAGGGTTGGAAAAGACCCGGTCCTTCGTGGACTCCTTAACGAGGACGTAGATTCCTGTGTGGAATCGAACCTCGGGATAAATCGTGTCTCTTGTCCTCTCTACTATCTTACTTGCTCACTAGATTTACTTGTCAAGCATTCATTGTGTTATTTCCCGCAAACTGTTCTATTATTTTGCAAACTAATTATTCTCAACTAATTTGTGATATCATTTGACTACCATATATTTTCAGCTCAAACAAACTTAAAAGGAAACTTAAAACACAAATTAGGCTTAGACCGGACTAGTCTGGCCTACTCTGGTTTTATCCGCTGTTTATTTTAATTTCAGGTTTTATTAGCCTATTCACCCCCCTCTAGGCAACTTTCATTCATGCTCAGATCAGCCAAAAGCTTCTTAGAATGGTATATGTCTGTCGGCCTGTTATGATGATTTGATAGAAGGAGATCACTGATCAGTTTCATGATACCATTGTAGCAATTGTTTGCAAAATTGATCTTAGACTTCAACGCCATAAGTCGTGTGACCGCCTGCAAAATGGTCACATTGGTGCTCTCATGCACTTTTTCCTCTGAGGCAACAAGAAGCTTGTAAAACATTTGCACCTCCTCCGGCTGTGACTTTCCTTTGTACTCTCTGCCAATGTCCGTCATCATCTCATTCATCCGATCATCATCATCCTTTTCATCCGACTCACTAGCATGATCCACCTCGCCATGTTCGCGCCAGACTAGATAGTCAGACATAAATCCATACTTGGAAAGGTGTAACTCTATTTCAGACTCAGACAAATGCCGATGATTCCAGCACTTCGTACACGAAGACTTCACAACATGAGCACCACTAGCAAAAGCTTGATTCACAAAAACAGTTGCGATATCAGCCCATTCCCTAGTGTGCGCTCCAGTTGAACTCCATCCATCATACATTGCCTTGCGGCCGTCACCCATTTTCAGCTCATACCTTCAAAGAAGACAAATCATTATTAGTTCGGTTCGGTTCGGATGGGCCCACATTTATGACCGTCAGTTTCCCTGGACTGGCTGACGCTCTTAATATATCCGTCGGTTTTAACAGCGAGGCCGACGGATATATATAGTTATGGCCATCGGTTGTTTCACTGAAACCAACAGTTATAACCATTTGTCGACAATTGCACAAGTTGAATTGGTTGTACTCATTATCGCCGTACGCCTCCGTGTAAAAGCCCAAGAAAAGGGACTTGCAAAAACTTTTCATCACCTCATAACACCACAGTTTTTGTTGTGGATAGCTTGTAAAAAATTGTGAAGAGCAAGTAACCTCCATCAAAAGAGTGATTAGAGGGGAAAGCCTACACTTTCACAAAGTGGGATTTCTACACATGAACATGAGAGGTTGAGCTCACCCCTAGAACTTGAAAAGTCTTGGGAAGATTCAGGCCAAGTTTCATGTAAATCCAACACTTTTTGAGGCACTTTTGGAGGTATTTGAAAAAGAGGCCAATTTGAATGTAAATTCAAATTGCAGCAACTTTCATCACTCAAATTCAAAAGTTAGCTTCATATTCAAACTCAGCACATTTTTCTGAGTAAGCCCACCAATTTTCACCCCCATTGGAGTTCATTTTGTCAAGAGCTAAATTTGCAAGAATTCAAAACTGAATTTGAAATTCAGTTCAAACATGAAGCAAATTTAGCCAAACAAAAATTCAAATGGGAGAACTCAAATTTAAACAAGAACTTGGGGGCTAAGTCTCACCTTAAATTATGAGTAGCTGAGGAGATATTCAGCAAAAACAGAAATGACAAAGTGGAAAAAAAAAGAAATCAGAGGGGAGGCCCACATGTCAGCTGCACATACGAGTGTTTCAGTCGGTTTGCTGCAGCCGGTCTCTGCTTCGCGCGCAAGGCACGGGAGAGGCGGCGAGCCACCGAGGCATCGACGTACCACCCCCTACGCTCGATGATTCTCGCGTGTAACACCTCAGTCAAGCAAACCGAATACTCCACTTCGGCTTCTCCCCGTTTTCCCCTGAGAGCAGCCGCACCGGGCCGGATATTTCTTGCCGCCCGACCACTCCTCGCGCCCGCTCGTCGCTCAGCACCCCTAGGACCTTCCGCGACCACCGGAGATCGTGAGAGTGTGTGCAAGACTCCACTGGACCTCACCGATCTGCCAAGCCGGTCCCTCACTCTCTGTGTGTGACGTACAGCCAGAACTGTCGTCGGAAATTTCAGTTTGTGCCACTGCCGGGCCTCCTTGACGTCCCGGCAATACAGAGCACGTAACACCCCGTGTTGAATAGCAAAAATGTGTGCCTACTCCTTCTCTTCAAGCTGCCGAAAGGCCTAGTCCATTCCTCCATGGTAGCCGTGGGAATTTGCAGAATACCGAGGACATGTCCATAGGCCAGGGGGGTAGATTTTCCAAAATTCATGATCCATATGTGTTCTCTTGCCATTCTAGTCATAGGGTAGGCTACAGACCTCTGTGCGAGTCGCCGAGGCTGAAAAGAACTGAGAATTGTGGAGCCACCACGGTGTTCTTCAGGTTTTACCCTCTGCCGTCGGGTTTCAACCTAGGGCGCACGGTGACATGGGGTTTGGAGGAGGTTCCAAGCTCTTTGGCGTACGGGACATCCTTTGCCATGAGCCACTGATGCTCTAGAGCGAAGGAGATGGAAGGTTGAGCCGGCAGAGAGGACAGCCGACGTCGCCGGACTCGACCCGAAGCCACCGCCCGTCGCTCGACCTCTGGGGACCTTTAGATCTCCCAACGTCCCAGGAAACGGTTTCCCCGACCCTCAAAACCCCTAGGTGGCGAAAGCCAGGACGGGAGATGGCTTAGAAGGGAGGGACCGAGGGGGAGGAGAAACGGCCAGCGAGGAAGACGCGCGCGCGGGAAGAAGTGAGCGGGAGGTTGAAGACGAGGTGCTGGCCCCACCTGTCAGCCACTCAGCGGTCGAGCTGAGATCCTCTGTGGCCGCTGATCTTTTGTGGCTACACCGTGGGAACTCAGTGACCCCGTGTGTTCTCGGTTTTCACTGGCTGAAATTTATAGGGTGAGCCCAGGTTCTTTCCCAATAGCAAAACAATTCCAATTTCAGCCCAAACTTTAGAAATTCATAACTTTGTGTAAGAAGCTCCAAATTCAGTGAACCAAATTTTTCTGAACTCAGGATTCTAAGTACTTTCCAGCAATACCAATTTCAGCTCATGAAACTTAATAGTTTTCCAGAATTAAATCCCTAAAGTTTAAACTGTGGGGAATTTCATCTGAAGAATTACTTTATGAAAAATGCTGAATTTTAGCTGAGAGGTTCATTGGAAAATACTTGAGTCACAGTAAAATTTTCAGACTCATCCAAGTTAATTTAGTCCCCCTAATTTGGTGATTAAGTGAACTGCCCTGAAAAAATAGAAAAATGTACAGGAACATTTTTCAGATTTTCTCAAATATTAATTAGGGCATAACTTTCAGTAGAATTCTTCAAATGACATGAAACCAATTCCATTAGAACCATCTTAAATTCTAGTTTCCAGAAAGTAATGGTTGGATCCATGAAAACCCCTGGAATTGCTTAGAGGCTCAAATATTGATCAAATGGGCTTTTATTTGTACAAGGTTCAAATGAGCTTTGTTTCAAATGAAACTTGGTCAAGACTCTGGTTAGGACCCTACCAAGCCACCATAAAAATTTCATAACCAAAGGGGAGGGCTACCTAGAGTTATTAGTAATTATGTATTCAAGTTTACACATTGCATCTAAATTGACATGTAGTATTTTATTAACGTGTAGTCGCTGAAGGCGAGGAGACTCCGGAAGTACTTGACTTCCTCCTTCCGGACGAAGACTTAACCACTGACCAGCAGCAACAAGGTAAGCCCCGGTTTGCATTAAGTCTTTTATAAAGTTTTTACTTTGTTTACATACGTAGGGTGAAGTATGTATGTGCATTAGGTATAGGATGAATGAAACCCCACTTGCATAACCAAAGGTTCCTAAAAGAGTGAGGGTAGTGTCTAAGACCTCGAGTAGACAGGCTATGCTTAATGAGTCATAGGACTTCGGTACAAGTCGAGTAGTTGGAATCTACTCGCGAGATAGGCTTGGGACACACGGGTTCGGTTGAGTGATGTGAGATCACTTTAGTAATGAAAACAAGACTAGGCAGGGGCTAGGGCGCAACAAGAGGATGTCTTGTGTGCACAGCCCTGTCCGTGTCGATTGAGGACCGATCCGTGTGCCGCCCTGCTGAACAAGTATTGAACGTACCAAAGGCATATCGGATATATGGGCCCCGATAAACCGATGTAGCCTAAACCTCCGGGCGTCGAGGCATAGCACACCGATTTATAGGTGTAGGTTGAGGGCAGCAAGGTGGAAATCTGCTAACAGGCATAGAGAAATGCTCCGTGTAGGGAACCTCCTGCCCGTTTCAGTGCGACCGGTTCGACGTTTAGGCTGTTGGGTGAAAGGTTGTCCCGTACGACATCGAGTGAGCGTGCTGTGCAGCTCCACGGGTGGGCGTACGGGACGTGCTCTTTGGGTTTCCCTGAAGGTGTATATCGAGTCGATTCGCCGTTCCTCGCGGTGACGAGTACCGCTTGTTCACTGCGTCGTAACATAGTTAATGTATGAAATGTTATGCTTCAATATTGCTGTAATGATATAATTGTATTGCTACATGTGTGCCACCAAATATTGCTTACTAAATTTCAGATTTCCGAACTGTTAACTTGTGGCTAAAAGATGAATTAAGGATGAACTTGTAGGCGTGTCCATTGATGCACTGTTACTATCCTATGTCCATTGTACCCCTCATGTAGAGTTCCATGCTTAGGTGAGTCGGTTAAGTCTTGTTGAGCCATCGTGCTCACGGTTGCTGCTTAAGTGTTTTTCAGGTGAGGAGCCACCCACGGACTCGGAGTACGAGTCCACCGGCGAGGGTTATCCTCCGTCTGGGACCACGGCTGAGTGGGAGCTGTACATGACGCGCTGAGATGAAGAGTGCAGCTAGTGTGGGTTGCCCTAGGGTTGGACAGCCAACTTTTGCTAGATAGGCGGGCATGAGTTGTATAAAAGAAACTTCCGCTGTGTAATAAAGACAATAGTTTGTAACTGAAGGTTGTACCTGTTTGTACAGTTTCAGTTTGTTTTCCCATGTAATATATGGTGTCCTTATGAGGTGTGCTGTCGGGTGTCGCATCGCGCGGCACCACCCTCTGCCACAGCCTGGTATTAGAGCTGCTTTGGGGATAGCACAGTACTTAAGGACTGTATTACGGGAAAACTTAGGTTTACGGTGAGGATTCGGTAGTTGCCCAAGTAAGGACTATATTAGCATAGTTACTTAAAGTGGCAAAGACTAACCTATGTGTTATAATTCTGAATTTTAATTATGTAACGACGCACCTACGCTCTGGTAAGATTAGTAAGGAACGCCACCGAAAGCAGTTCAATTTCGGTTAGCTCCCCTGACGAGGAACGTGGTGCAGGGATAGGTCTCACAGCTTGGTGTGAGACGTCAATATGAAACTCTTGGACTCTTCATGTTCCTGAGTTCATATGAAACGCGGATCCCTAGCGTGCATAAGGCAAGTAAGTGGAGACCCCATCGCGTGGTCAGTAACGCGAGTGTGTTCGTCTGGAAATAGCCCAGAAGGACATACGCAGCGCTTTCCATCGGCGTGCTCTGCAGGGCAGTAGGTGGTATCTGTTTGGTTGATAACATTCCCAACCGTGACGACCCGTTCATGACATACTCGGGTTCCCCGTCGTGTGGTGTTGAAACACGATCACGTACCTTGAGACGTGACCTAACTCAAGGACGGCCGTATGGCAATGATACGGGCGTTTGTATTTACTTTTAAATATGAATCCTGCCTGAAATGAAAACAACCATTTTGAATCATTATTTTGTGGTGTTCTGCAGGTACTAACCACATATGTATCCGTGTAGTAAACGTGTGCGAGAGACCGTTTAGTGCCACACTTGGGACATATATGCCGGTATAATCCGGTTAGGATTTTCTTTTGTGAGGAACGTAGTACCGAGATATTATAGGCATATGCATGAAAAATGATGATAACAAGGAATTAAAATCACTAGGTTAAACATCTAGGACCCTGGTTGGGTAGAAAAATTGGATAATGATGAGTGTAGTTCCAAAAGACTGAAAAACAGAGTGCTCTGTTTTGGGAAGCAAGTTTTCTGATCTTCAACAGGGCATAACTCACAGGCCTTTTAGCCCAGGGAGGTGTGGTATATAGTTATGGAAAGGTATTTAAGTACCCTACAACTTTGTTGTAGACTTCCAGAGCTGAAACACACCTTAAGATGGCTTAAATCCCAGAGAAATGTAAACTGTCCAGAACCAGGACAGAGTAAAACATTCTCTGGACTGTTCTGTTTTTCAAACATAACTCCCAGTAGAAAAATCTAAAATTTTCATATGATACATTTTTAGAAATGGTAGAAGATGTGTTACATCATTGCAATTCAAAGTTTCTGAAATTTCAGCACAGAATTTAGTGGGAATCAGAGTTGAAAACAGCAACTTTCCCAAGGAGGTGCTGTTAAAATTCTTCCAGAAATTCTGCTGACTTTGAATTACCATAACTTTTTAACCAGAGCTGATCTGAGGGCAAATAAGTACTCGTTGGAAATATACTGAAGTTAACTTTAACTTTGGTATTCAGGTTGAGTCATGAAAATGCCCAGAACCAGATCAAAATCTTGGATATGTAGAAACTGGTCATTCTGGCAGAGGAATGACAGTTGAACTCATTTGAGAAATTGTTGTACCCCAGAGGGGGTTTGAGTACTCCCAATGGGGTGGAACATACTCATGAGAGGTTATCTTCAACTAGTAAAAGATTTGAGTATAGGTCTCACTCAAGTTTCTTTTACTAGAGACCATGTTTGTGTCGTATTGAAGGTAAAAGGGTAGTATACGTGATGACAACGCGATAGTAATGTCTCGTAGTGACCAAACCTAGTTATGGTGAGCTTCCAAAGAGGAGGCTCATCAATTTGGGTGTAACTAGCTTGTATTTGGTCTGGTAATGGTGTAGCTTGTGCAAAGTTATTACATTATCTACATACGAGATGTATCGCATGTTTTATTGTCATTATGTTTTTACGCTGATTTCATTGACTGCATTGAAGTATGTTGCGGGACTGATGTTTGTTGTCATATGGTTGCAGATGGTTCGTACTAGGACCACGCACGAGGTTGGTGGCTCTAGCCAACAGGGAGGCGATGACTCCCAGCCACCGGCCTACGACAGCACCCCGCAGCAGCAGCCAGCACCGCCACCTCCGCTTACCCTAGTGGATGTGATAGCGGCACTGGTGGGTGGTCGTGAGGAGCAGACCGACCTGCTCCGCACGATCGTGCAGAATACGTCCCAGGCGGGGGGACGTCAAGAGAGGAGGCCCCGTGAGCCCCGTGAGGTGTCGTACTCGGACTTCATGAGTACGCACCCTCCAGTGTTCACAGAAGCTGAAGAACCACTGGAGGCCGACAACTGGCTACGGACCATCGAGTCCAAGTTCGGACTGCTCCAATGCACGGAGCGGCAAAAGACTTTCTTCGCAGTGCAGCAACTTCACGGTGCCGCTGGTGCGTGGTCGGCGAATTATGTCGCCTCACGTCCGGCTGGCCATGCCGTGGAGTGGGGAGAATTCCGGGAGGCATTCCGAGCCTATCACATCCCTCCCGGGATAATGAAGAGGAAGTTCCAAGAGTTCTTGGAGCTGAAGCAGGGCGGGAGGAGTGCCCATGACTACTCCCGTGCCTTCAACCATCTGGCGCAATATGCGTCAGACTACATCTCCACCAAAGAGAAGAAGCGGGAACATTTCTATCGGGGGTTACACCCCGAAATGAAGACACATCTCGTTCAGTGGAATCGCGGCACATTCAATGACCTAGTCAATGCCGTGATCATGCAAGAGGACGCTCAGCGGGAGTTGGCAGCTGAGCAGCGGAAGCGCAGCGCTCCACCCAGCAGTGGGGTTGGCGCTCCCCAGAAGTACCGCATGGTGTATCGGACACCATCCGGGCAGCAGTGGCATCCACCGGCGCGACCTCAGCAATTCGGGGGACGTCCTTTTCAAGCACCCCCGTTCCGACCGCCGATGCCACCACCAAGACAGCAGCAGACGGCACCCCGGGCGTTTCCACCGCCACAACGCGCCCCGGGTTTCCGTCCACCGATCAGCGGGGGACCGCCCCGTTTCACTTGCTTCACGTGTGACCAGGCGGGCCACTTCGGGAAGGACTGTCCCCAGGGGCAGCAGAGCAGCGGGGAAGCCCAGTTCCAGGGCGGTGCTCGAGGCGGACCTCCGGTCAATAAGGTTGGTCAGCGGACTGTGGACGTCCGCAACCTCGACAATGAGGACCCCCCAGAGGGAGACAATGTGCTGGCGGGTACGTTTACTCTCAACAATCAAGCCCTCGTCATACTGTTTGATTCTGGTGCAACCCACAGCTTTATAAGTGCATCCTATGTGGCTAAGAATCAAATGCAAGTCTTCCCAACCGACTGCACTTATATGATCTGCTCACCGGGAGGGAAGATTTCAGCAAATATGATGATCCCAAAGGCACCTCTGTGCTTAAGTGGGAAAATATAGCCCACCACTTTGATAATCCTTACGGGACAAAAGATTGATGCAATCTTAGGGATGTCATGGCTACAATACCATGGCACTGTCCTAGAGACTCGGACACGGACGGTTCATTTAAACTCTCCATTCCACCGTCTGCATTCCATGGTGCTAGACACTCCAGTCCGGGAAGTTTCAGCAATTAATAATGCTGAAGCTCTCAAGTTAGAAGACATCCCCGTAGTCCGGGAGTACCCCGACGTGTTCCCGGATAATCTTCCGGGTATGCCACCTGAGCGGGATGTCGAGTTCAAGATTGAACTTGCACCCGGGACTACGCCCATATCACGGAGACCATACAAGATGGCTCCAAACGAGCTGGCTGAATTAAAAGAACAGCTCAATGATCTGTTGAGCAAAGGTTTCATTAAGCCGAGTTCCTCGCCTTGGGGATGCTCGGTGCTGTTCGTAAAGAAGAAGGATGAAACCTTGAGGCTGTGTGTGGACTACCGGCCGCTCAACACCGTCACCGTCAAGAATAAGTACCCACTGCCCCGCATCGACATATTGTTTGATCAACTTGTGGGTGCAAGTGTGTTCTCCAAGATGGACCTTCGCTCTGGATATCATCAGATCAAGATCCGGGCGCAGGATATCCCGAAGACGGCCTTCTCGATGAGATATGGATTATATGAATACCTCGTCATGTCCTTTGGTCTCACAAACGCTCCAGCCCATTTCATGTATCTCATGAACTCGGTGTTCATGCCGGAGCTGGACAAGTTCGTGGTAGTGTTCATCGATGATATCTTGGTTTACTCCAAGACAGAAGCCGAACATGCCGAACACTTGCGGATCGTTCTTTAACGATTGCAAGACCACAAGCTCTACGCCAAGTTCAGTAAATGCGAGTTTTGGATCAGCCAAGTGCAATTCTTGGGACATATCATCTCAGCAGAAGGCATTGCGGTTGACCCAAGCAAAATAGAGCAAGTGCTGAAATGGAAAGCTCCCACTTCAGTCCATGAAGTCAGAAGCTTCCTCGGGTTAGCGGGATACTATCGGAGATTCATTCCAAGCTTCTCCAAGCTCGCTAAACCGATGACAGAATTGCTGAAGAAGGGAACGAAATATGTTTGGAACACGCGTGTGAAGGAGCGTTCCGAGCATTGGTGAAGCATGTCACCACAGCCCCGGTCTTAGCTCAGCCGGATACAACAAAGCCCTTCGACATGTATTGTGACGCGTCCAGTATTGGGCTCAGCTGCGTGTTGATGCAAGAAGGACGTGTGGTCGCCTATGGCTCACGCCAACTTCAGAACCATGAGCAGCACTATCCGACTCATGATCTTGAGCTTGCTGCAGTGGTTTTGGCGCTAAAAATGTGGAGGCACTATCTCCTGGGGAATCTGGTGCATCTCTACACTGACCACAAGAGGTTGAAATATATTTTCACCCAGAAGGAGCTGAATATGAGGCAAAGGAGGTGGTTAGAACTGATCAAAGATTATGAAATTGAGATTCATTACCACCCTGGCAAGGCGAATGTGGTTGCCGACGCACTGAGTCGGAAATCACATGTCCGTGGAGGAGGAAGAGCCGAGTTTATACTTGGTTCCTTATGGATCGCTTTACAACCTTGCCCTCATCCCTACTATTAGGGAGGACATCATTGCAGCTCAGAAGACTGATAAAGGCATGGCACATCTCCGGAGACGGATAGACAACGGGGAGATCAAATGTTTCCGTAAGGATGACGAGGGGACGCTACGGTTCAATGACCGCATAGTCGTACCCCGGGATATGGAACTGAGGAAGAAGATCCTCGATAAAGCTCACTTGTCTATATACTCCATTCATCCGGGCAGCAACAAAATGTACCAAGATTTGAAAAAGAAATTTTGGTGGACACGGATGAAGCGGGAGGTAGCGAAGTACGTATCTGAGTGCGATACGTGCCGACGAGTGAAAGCTGATCACATAAAGAAATCAGGGCTGTTGCAACCCCTGAAGATCCCGGCATGGAAATGGGAAGATGTGAGCATGGATTTCATTGTGGGATTGCCCCTAACTGCCAACAAACAGGATTCCATTTGGGTAATCGTTGATCAGTTAACCAAGACGGCTCATTTCATCCCAGTGAATACACGTTACAATGCCGGCAAATATGCGGAGCTGTACATAGCAAAGATTCTGTGCTTCTATGGGGTACCCAAGACCATCGTTTCGGATCGAGGTGCATTATTTGTATCTCGCTTTTGGGAGCAGCTACACGCTGCATTGGGTACCAAGCTGATTAGGAGTTCCGCCTATCACCCTCAAACAGATGGGCAAACAGAGAGGGTGAACCAAGTATTACAAGACATGTTGAGAGCATGTGCCATCCACCACGGCAGGAACTGGGATAATCACCTGCCCGTTGGCAGAATTCTCGTACAACAATGGCTATCAGGCGAGTATTAAGATGGCAACCTACGAAGCTCTCTATGGTCGCAAATGCCGCACCCCATTAAACTGGTGCGATCTGGTGAAAGGGTCACATTCGGGGTTGATGTGGTGAACGACGCCGAAGAGCGCGTTCAGACGATTTAAGCTAATTTGAAGGCCGCTCAATCCCGGCAAAAGAGCTTTGCTGATAACAGGCGTAGGCCGTTGCACTTTGACGTCGGTGAACACGTGTGCCTCCGCGTGTCTCCGATGAAGGGCGTGCAGCGGTTCCGTGTGAAGGGGAAGCTCGCTCCCCGTTTCATTGGACCCTATGCTATCACCGAGAAGTGTGGACCAGCGGCGTATAGACTGGAGCTACCGGCATCTCTTGCTGGTGTCCATGACATTTTCCATGTCTCACAGCTGAGAAAATGTCTGAAACATACCGCTTCTGTTACTACCGAAGATATCGGCGAGTTGCAACCGGACTTGACATATGATGAGTATCCGGTGGCAATTCTTGATAAGAAAGCCGGAACCACGCGTAGCCGAACGTTGTGGTTCTACAAAATACTCTGGAGCAACCACACCGCATAAGAAGCGACGTGGGAGAGCGAGGAATTCCTTCGCTCAAACTACCCGGAGTTAATGGCGTCTCAACATGGGTAAGTCCCTATTACATCGCTGCCTCTTCTTTTATAATCTCGGGACGAGATTCTTATAAGGGGGGAGTGTAGGATCGAAGAGCACGTGAAAAGCTACCAGAGGGGGGAGAATGGTAGATTAAAACTTTTCGCAGCGGAAACAACAAAAACCCCTCAGCAAAAAATCAATCGGTTAAAGAAACCGTGTGTGCAAGTGTTTTCAAACGTGTTCAACCGTGAAAAATCAAGTAGAGAGGTAGAGAATCAAGTCACGGATCTAATGCAACAAGAATCACTTGAAAACACGAAGTAAAACTTGAGATACGATCAAAACATTAAACGAAGATCAATCTGTTCTACCTGATATAAAACAGATCTGCAACGCTGCAAAGAAACTCGCGTATCTCAAAAACTACAGATCCGAAGCTCGTGAAAATTTCACAGATGATATATAATTGAGTTGTGAAGACAATCCAAAAAGAATCACGTCAATCGGATCTGTAAAACTCGAGTTATGAACCAAACACCCAAGAAACGTCGGTCTGTCCAGAAACTCGGCGAGAAAGACTTGACGAAAAACAAGTCGGACGAACAAGGCACAAAAACTGCTCGAAACTATGAACTTTATTCAATAGAAACACAAGAGGAACAGCCCAAAGTTCTATACCCACGAGATCTCTGGCCTCCCTTGCTTTTATAGCCAGCCCTCAGGCTAAACAATCCAATCTAGGACTCCTACTCCTAATTGGACTCGTATCATAACTTACCATAACTGCTCAGGACTCTTCTATTTGCAGATAGAAGCAATCGTGAGACTTCCAAACACTTTAGGAACGTCCTAAACATTCCTAAAACAACTCAACTTCGTGCCTAGCACGAAATCCTATCATAACCAACTCAAATCTTCCATATTTGAGCCATATCCGACTCAGCCTCAGCCTGAGTACGCAATCCAGCCGGTTGGACCTTTCCGACCAATTCTTTACGTCCACTTCTCTTCATCACGCCTTGGAACAATGTTGCCACGTCCATGCACTCCTTGCACACGTGCAAACACCTTCCAACGACGTACACGCAACCTTCATATGCACTGCCCTTGATCCAAACATGCTACGCGACCTCCCGATCAACTCAACCACAGCTCCTCCCGAACTTGGTTGTTGGAACCTCATCTCCTCCCTGAGACTAGTCCAAGGATCCCGTCACCAGCAATGTCTTGAACTCAAGCAACACCTGCACATGAATAAACAACCAATTCTTCCGAGCACAAGTCCTCGACTTGACTCACGTTAGTTCGAAAACCACAACACCTTACATGAGCATGTCACATAAGCATGTTGCAAACCATATCAAATGATAACAGCCATAACCACCAAAACACACCAAAAACTTAGCAAATTAATACTAAGCAAACCTTCCCATAAAGCAAGTTTGAAACATTGCAAGTTAAAAGCAAAAACAAGACGCTGCAGTTCTACGAGTTGAACTTCACGGGAGCTCACTAAAAACAAGCTCCGGACCTCACAGAAGCTCTCTGGACCTTGCAGGAGCTCTCCGGACCTTGCGTCGGACCTTGCCAACACTTGGCGGACCTAACAAAGAACTTGTCAGACCTTGCCACAGAAGAATGTTTTGGCAATATTCAAAACTTTGAATGTTAATGCTAACTTCTATCCTAATTGCCAATGTATTCAGCACACATAGGTCTCACAATCTCCCCCTTGATGAATGCATTGGCAACACCAATTAAAATCTGAACATTGGCTTATGAAAAGTTTTGAGAAGCTTTGAAAACTCATTTCTCCCCCTTTATTAATTTCTCCCCATTTTTTAAAATCAGAGAAGGAAGAAAGTGTATAACATATGCAAAGTGTAAAAAAAATCTCTCCTTATACATATTTCTCCCCCTTTGACAATGTATTCAGCAAGGTTCAAAAGAGAAATTTTTAAATGTTATGAGCATATTATAACATATACATACAAAACAAAGCTCATCCAAGTCATACTATCAGGTTACTTACACTATCACATCAATGAGATACATAAAGTAGTGTAAGCCATGCTAGAGATCAAATGTATTTTTCAGTTGAAGCAAGTCATGATCTCCCTTACTCAACTATTTCAAAACCTGAAAACATGACACTTGTTGCTGCATTTTTATTATTCATAATCATTTAAGGCATAAAGTTGATCATATGATATTTGCAAGAGATTATATGCCGCATCAGCCTTATTCTAACCAACCAAGCCAATCCTATGTCATTTGACAATCAGAAGCTTAAGGACATGGTTTTAGTCATACACAATTCCTTCCAACTTCATATCTTAGTGCAATGATAAGTAATCTCAAAAGAAGAAGTGCGATGCATGCATATTCTCTTGATCTTTTCTCAATTTTTTATTTGAAAACTCAACATGTGAGCTGATCACTTGATTAAATTTTTTATGATTAAAACACTTGTGAGCATGCAACAAGTTCAAAACAGCAAGAAAGTTCGATCATGACCAGATTTAGTGTATGTAATTATTCCAATTACTAGTCATGGTAAAAACTACAAAATGTATAACATGAGTAATGTAGTAAGAACTTTCAGCCTGTAAAAGGAATCACAAAGTCATATATGTATGAAATACTATGCTCATATTATTTTAGTTTCAGATTCAACATAGACTTTCAAAGTTTCGAAAACTCCCCCTCAATTTAAGCCATGAGGATGCATAACCCCTATTTCACTACGAATGAAACAAAAACGAGTGAAATCCAAAGGTTTTGTAAAAATATCAGCCAATTGTTGTTCGGTATCGACATGGTGAAGCACAATGTTTCCTTTTTCAACATTATCACGAAGAAAGTGATACCTAATGTCAATGTGCTTAGTTCTATAGTGTTTCACGGGGTTTTTAGCAATACAAATTGCACTAGTGTTATCACAAAACAGTGGAACACTATCTAAATCAACCCCATAGTCCTTAAGTGTTTGAACAATCCAAAGAATTTGTGAGCAAGCGCTAGCCGCAGCTACATATTCAGATTCGGCCGTGGATTGTGCAACTGAACTTTGTTTTCTAGAGGACCAAGCAACAAGTGAATTACCAAGAAAATGACAAGCACCCGAAGTACTTTTCCTATCAATCCTACAACCCCCAAAATCAGCATCCAAAAAAGCTTTCAAAGAAACGGTTGAGGAAGAAGGAAGAAAAATGCCAAATTCTTGAGTTCCATGTAGGTACCTGAGAATCCTTTTGATGGCTTGGCAATGTGAAGCACGTGGAGAAGCTTGAAAACGTGCACAAAGACATACGCTGAATTGTATGTCCGGTCTTGACGCCGTGAGATACAAAAGTGATCCAATCATACTTCTGTATTCTTTTTTATCGACCGGGTCACCATCTTCGTCAAGTTCAAGTGTTGTTGCTGTTCCCATTGGTGTCCGAAGAGGCTTGCATTTGTCCATGTTGAAGCGCTTAAGAAGGTCCTTTGTATACTTAGTTTGATGCACAAAAGTTCCTTCTTTTGTTTGCTTGATTTGCAGCCCCAAAAAGTATGTGAGTTCTCCCATCATACTCATCTCTAATTCTGAACTCATCATAGCTGAAAACTTGTACACGAGATCATGAGAAGCACAACCAAAGATAATATCATCCACATACACTTGAACGAATAATGAGTCATTGCCATGCTTAAGTACAAAAAGAGTTTTATCAACCTTGCCCATGGTAAACCCCTTTTCAAGTAAGAATGTTTTTAACCTATCATACCATGCTCTAGGAGCTTGTTTTAGACCGTACAAGGCTTTGGACAGTTTGTAAACATGATTAGGAAAATTTGTATTTTCAAAACCCGGTGGCTTCTTAACATAAACCTCCTCCTCTATGTAGCCATTAAGAAAAGCACTTTTAACATTCATTTGATATAACTTGAAACCTTTAGATGCAGCAAATGCTAATAAAATTCTTATAGCTTCTAATCTAGCAACAGGAGCAAATGTTTCATCAAAATCTAGACCTTCAATTTGAGTGAAACCTTGAGCAACCAACCTAGCTTTATTCCTAACCACAACCCCATCCTCACTTTGCTTATTTTTAAATACCCATTTAGTTCCAATTAATGTGTGACCCTGAGGTGGAGTTACAAGTTTCCAAACATTATTTCTTTCAAAATTTTCTAACTCTTCTTGCATGGCATTAATCCAAGATTCATTAGTGAGTGCGTGTGATATATCCTTGGGTTCAAAAGAAGAAACAAAAGCAGAATGAGCATGAGAGTTTGGATCGCAAAACCTGGACCGAGTGACTCGTTCATGCAAGCTTCCAATGATTTGTTGTGGAGGATGACTTTTGAGTACTCGGAGGGGAGTATACACTTCACAAACACCTTCTTCTTCATGTTCGGACCTTTGATTAGGAGAGCTTGTTAATTGAGGAAGGTCCGAACCAGCAGTAGTGACTGTTGGTGCTGGTTGTGGTGCAAAATCAGCAGCTTAATTGTTATTTACTTCTGAGTTTTCGGGCAGCAGCACCACTTCTTCATCTTCTTCAATAAAAATACTCTCCCCCTGCGGATATGGATCCAGACCTGCAATATCAGAGCTAGTACTTGGGCTAGCTTCATCAAAAGAAACCTCGCAAGTCTCCACAATTTTGTTAGTGTCATGTAAAAGCACACGGTAGCCTCTAGTATGAGATGGATAACCAAGAAACATGCCATCAACAGATCTAGCTTCAAATTTATCAAGATTACCATGTTTCTTAACAAAGCATTTGCAACAAAAAACCCTAAAGTGTGTAACACTAGGCCTATGTCCAAACCGGAGCTCATATGGGGTTTTTCCAAGCTTAGCACGCAAGAAAACACGATTTGAGACATAACAAGCGGTTGCAATTGCATCAGCCCAAAATTTCCTAGGAGTTTGATATTCATCAAGCATAGTCCTAGCCATATCAACTAAGGTCCTGTTCTTTCTTTCTACGACACCATTTTGTTGTGGTACATAGGGTGAAGAGTATTTATGATCTATTCCATTTTCAGCACAAAAGTGATCAAAGGATTGGTTTTTAAATTCAGTTCCGTTATCACTTCTAATTGCTTTTAATGATCCTGGGTGATCAATAGATAATCTAAGAAGCAAAGTTCTAAAATGACTAAAAGCTTCATTCTTAGATGCCATAACCCAAGAATATCTGGAATAATCATCAACAATCACAAGCACATACCATTTACCTCCGAAGGATTGAACACGTGCCGGACCTACTGTGTCAAGATGTAAAAGTTGTCCCGGTTCAGCTGTCATGGTCATTGTGAGAGGAGCATGTGAACCTGCAACAAACTTAGCATGTCTACAAGAAGAGCACACAATATCATTGTCCTTTTTAAGCTTCGGCAGCCCATGTATGCGATCGAGAGCACTAACACGAGTGAGATGATTAAAGCCTATGTGACCAAGTCTACGATGCCAAAAATATAGATCCTTTGTATCATTAGCAACTAGACACCGATGCTTAGAAGTTGACAAATCAAAATCAGCTTTAAAAACTCTTCCAAACCTAGACATGTTAAACAAAAGCTCACCTTTTGAATCTACAACCTTGCAGCAATTTTTAGCAAAGCTAACCTCTAGATTTTCATCTAGCAATTGTGAAACCGAAAGCAAGTTGTATTTCAAATTTTTAACAAGTGGCACATCTTTCAAAGTGTAGAGATTGTTTACTATAACTGAACCTTTAGCAATTATGGGAGTAGAAGAGTTATCGGCGAAAGTAACATTTTCTACATGTGACACAAAAGAGAGAGAGGAGAACCATTCTTTGTTACCGGTCATGTGGCGTGAGCAACCTGAATCCACAATCCAAATGTTCTCCTTCCTCAAACGTGGAACCTACACAGCAGCACAATACGTCGATGACTCAATACTGGGGTTAGTTAAAAGACTTTTAGGAATCCAGTACTGAGTCACACGACGTCCAGCAGGAATAACACGCGAAAGCTGAGAAGGTACAGCAGGTTTATGAGCCAAACATCAAAATTTTTTGTTCCCAACTACTGACTTAGAAGATGTGTTATATGTAGCACAAAAAACAGTAGGTCCGGGAGCAAGTTTTTGACTCATTACAGCAGGTTGCAAGCTCCGAACATTCGGTCTAGCAGATTTTGCTTGGTTGTTATGTGATCTAGCAAGTATTCTTTATTTCTTATTGTGTTTAGCTAGTCTATAACAAAAATCCATGACATGACCATCTCTACCACAGTAGGTACAATGAAAAATAACCTTATTATCATGTCTAGATGAGCAAGCAACACGTTTATTAGAACACGAATGGGACAGTACTCCTGCAGATTTGAAAATCACCTCTTTTTGTCTAGGAGCTGTTTGAATCAAACCGCTTCCTAATGACTTTACAACTTTAGGTGGGTGTGCCTTAGCATGAGCATGAGAATTAAAACCTAAACCAGTTTTATCATTACAAGACATGGAAGAATTCAGCAACAAGTTTAGGTTCTTATTTGCATTAGAAAACCGATCTAGTGTCCTATGCATGTCATCAAGTTTATTGGACAGATCAAAGCAGTTTTCACATGAAGTTTTTCCTTTTAGTTTGCAATTTGAACAATATTTAACTTCATGCACACGTAAAGCATTGTTCAAAATAGAAATCTCATTCATAGCATCATTTAGTTTCTTATTCAGATCATCACATGAAGAACAATGCAAATCAATTGTAGAACAACAAGCATCTTTCAAATTTTTATCATTAAGTGCAGCAAGCTCTTTGTTCTTTCAATTTCAAGTTCAAGTTTATCAAGTGTAGATGCGTGTGCACTTCTTAAAGAGGATAATTGTTCATAAATCAAATCACATGAGAAACAAGAATCATCACTAGGAATCAAAGTTTTTAAACGGTTAATTTCAGATTCTAGTGATTCAATTTTAACAGCATTGTTCCTAAGTTTTTTATCCTTTTTCTTTAATATAACAGTGGCACGAGAAATAGCATCACACATTTCTTCGCAAGTGGGACATACCTCTTCATCGTCGCTGTTGTGTTCTGCCTCCTCGGAGCTTGAACTTGACTTGCTCGCCATGCAGCACATATTTGCCATAGCTTCTTCATCTTCATCACTACCGGTGTCCACATCACTCGAGCCGAAATCTTGAAGTGCAGAGATCATACTATGCACTATGTTGCGCATTGATAAATCTTTCTTCTTCTTATTCTTTGCAAACGATTTCTTCGGCCTTGTTTGCTTTTCTTCACGTGAAGTCGTACCTGAAAGGTTAGGGCACTCCGTACGAAAATGTCCTGTCTTACCACATTCAAAACATCGTTGAGGTCCGGAGCTTCCTCTCCTTCTAGTTCTCACATTTTGCAATGCTTTTGAGAACCGAGTAGAGATGAGTGCAAGCTCCTCCTCTGGAAACTCTTCAATCTGTTCAAGGGTTGGAGAGGACAGCAAAGAGAGTGCACCACTAGATGATGATTGACTAGAACTAGACATGTCACGTTGCGAAACAAATGCAATAGACTTGTTGTGGTTTTTACGTGAGATGATGTCAATTTCATGAGTTTTCAATTTTGAATAAAGAACGTCTAAAGTAAGAGAACTCATGACAGTAGATTCACGAACAGATGTAACTTTCATCTCCCAAATTGACATATCTAATGCTCATAACAATTGTCTAGCATTTTCAGAATCTGAAAAGTTAACATTGACACTACGCAAGTTGCTGAGAATTTTATTAAAGCGAGCAAAAAGGTCGTCAATTGACTCACCGCGTTGCATCTCAAAACGCATGTATTCTTTCTTGAACATATCTTGCCTTACCTCCTTGATCATATTGGATCCTTCATGGTAGTCACAAAGAGCTTTCCAAACATCATATGCAGATCGGAGGTGTGCAACACGGTCGATGTCGCTTTGAGTCAATCCTTGGATGATCAAGTTGTGAGCCTTGTTATTGTTGTCAACATCTCTCATGTTCGCAGCCGTAACTTGATCGTTGGGTGGTACATCGAAGTTCCGGTAGACCTTTTCCCATATGGCGAAGCCTTGCGCCTGTATGTAGGCCTCCATCCGCGCCTTCCAAACCTGAAAATCGATGCCATTGAACACACAAGGTTTTGCGGAGTACTTCTCCATGATGGTTAGTCAAAACACGTGCAAATCACAAAGATTAGGGCACCTTGGATCTGATACCAATTGTAGGATCGAAGAGCACGTGAAAAGCTACCAGAGGGGGTGAATGGTAGATTAAAACTTTTTGCAGCGGAAACAACAAAAACCCCTCAGCAAAAAATCAATCGGTTAAAGAAACCGTGTGTGCAAGTGTTTTCAAACGTGTTCAACCGTGACAAATCAAGTAGAGAGGTATAGAATCAAGTCACGGATCTAATGCAACAAGAATCACTTGAAAACACGAAGTAAAACTTGAGATACGATCAAAACATTAAACGAAGATCAATCTGTTCTACCCGATATAAAACAGATCTGCAATGCTGCAAAGAAACTCTCGTATCTCAAAAACTACAGATCCGAAGCTCATGAAAATTTCACAGATGATATATAATTGAGTTGTGAAGACAACCCAAAAAGAATCACGTCAATCGGATCTGCAAAACTCGAGTTATGAACCAAACACCGAAGCAACGTCAGTCTGTCCAGAAACTCGGCGAGAAAGACTTGACGAAAAACAAGTCGGACGAACAAGGCACAAAAACTGCTCGAAACTATGAACTTTATTCAATAGAAACACAGGAGGAACAGCCCAAAGTTCTCTACCCATGAGAGCTCTGGCCTCCCTTGCTTTTATAGCCAGCCCTCAGGCTAAACAATCCAATCTAGGACTCCTACTCCTAATTGGACTCGTATCCTAACTTACCATAACTGCTCAGGACTCTCCTATTCGCAGATAGAAGCAATCGTGAGACTTCCAAACACCTTAGGAACGTCCTAAACATTCCTAAAACAACTCAACTTCGTGCCTAGCATGAAATCCTATCATAACCAACTCAAATCTTCCATATTTGAGCCATATCCAACTCAGCCTCAGCCTGAGTACGCAATCCAGCCGGTTGGACCTTTCCGACCAATTCTTTACGTCCACATCTCTTCATCACGCCTTAGAACAATGTTGCCACGTCCATGCACTCCTTGCACACGTGCAAACACCTTCCAACAACATACACGCAACCTTCATATGCACTGCCCTTGATCCAAACATGCTGCGCGACCTCCCGATCAACTCAACCACAGCTCCTCCCGAACTTGGTTGTTGGAACCTCATCTCCTCCCTGAGACTAGTCCTAGGATCCCGTCACCAGCCATGTCTTGAACTCAAGCAACACCTGCACATGAATAAACAACCAATTCTTCCGAGCACAAGTCCTCGACTTGACTCACGTTAGTTCGAAAACCACAACACCTTACATGAGCACGTCACATAAGCATGTTGCAAACCATATCAAATGATAACAGCCATAACCACCAAAACACACCAAAAACTTAGAAAATTAATACTAAGCAAACCTTCCCATAAAGCAAGTTTGAAACATTGCGAGTTAAAAGCAAAAACAAGACGATGCAGTTCTACGAGTTGAACTTCACGGGAGCTCCCTAAAAACAAGCTCCAGACCTCACAGAAGCTCTCCGGACCTTGCAGGAGCTCTCCGGACCTTGCATCGGACCTTGCCAACACTTGGCGGACCTAACAAAGAACTTGTCGGACCTTGCCACAGAAGAATGTTTTGGCAATATTCAAAACTTTGAATGTTAATGCTAACTTTTATCCTAATTGCCAATGTATTCAGCACACATAGGTCTCACAGGGAGGGATGTAAAAGCCCAAGAAAAGGGACTTGCAAAAACTTTTCATCACCTCACAACACCACAGTTTTTGTTGTGGATAGCTTGTAAAAAATTGTGAAGAGCAAGTAACCTCCATCAAAAGAGTGATTAGAGGGGAAAGCCTACACTTTCACAAAGTGAGATTTATACACAAGAACATGAGAGGTTGAGTTCACCCTTAGAACTTGAAAAGTCTTTGGAAGATTCAGGCCAAGTTTCATGTAAATCCAACACTTTTTGAGGCACTTTTGGAGGTATTTGAAAAAGAGGCCAATTTGAATGTAAATTCAAATTGCAGCAACTTTCATCACTCAAATTCAAAAGTTAGCTTCATATTCAAACTCAGCACATTTTTCTGAGTAAGCCCACCAATTTTCACCCCCATTGGAGTTCATTTTGTCAAGAGCTAAATTTGCAAGAATTCAAAACTGAATTTGAAATTCAGTTCAAACATGAAGCAAATTTAGCCAAACAGAAATTCAAATGGAAGAACTCAAATTCAAACAAGAACTTGGGGGCTAAGTCTCACATTATATTATGAGTACCTGAGGAGATATTCAGCAAAAACAGAAATGACAAAGTGGAAAAAAAGAAATCAGAGGGGAGGCCCACATGTAAGCTGCACATACGAGTGTTTCAGTTGGTTTGCTGCAGCCGGTCTCTGCTTCGCGCGCAAGGCACGGGAGAGGCGGCGAGCCACCGAGGCATCGACGTGCCACCCCCTACGCTCGATGATTCTCACGTGTAACACCTCAGTCAAGCAAACCGAATACTTCACTTCGGCTTCTCCCCGTTTTCCCCCGAGAGCAGCCGCACCGGGCCGGATATTTCTTGCCGCCCGACCACTCCTAGCGCCCACTCATCGCTCAGCACCCCTAGGACCTTCCGCGACCACCGGAGATCGTGAGAGTGTGCGCAAGACTCCACTGGACCTCACCGAGCTGCCAAGCCGGTCCCTCACTCTCTGTGTGTGACGTACAGCCAGAACTGTCGTCGGAAATTTCAGTTTGTGCCGCTGCCGGGCCTCCTCGACGTCCCGGCGATACAGAGCACGTCACACCCCGCGTTGAATAGCAAAAAGGTGCGCCTACTCCTTCTCTTCAAGCTGCCGAAAGCCCTAGTCCATTCCTCCATGGGAGCCGTGGGAATTTGCAGAATACCGAGGATATGTCCATAGGCCAGGGGGGGTAGATTTTCCAAAATTCATGATCCATATGTGTTCTCTGGCCATTCTAGTCATAGGGTAGGCTACAGACCTCTGTGCGAGTCGCCGAGGCTGAAAAGAACTGAGAATTGTGGAGCCACCACGGTGTTCTTCAGGTTTTACCCTCTGCCGTCGGGTTTCAACCTAGGGCGCACAGTGACATGGGGTTTGAAGGAGGTTCCAAGCTCTTTGGCGTACGGGACGTCCTTTGCCATGAGCCACTGATGCTCTAGAGTGAAGGAGATGGGAGGTTGAGCCGGCAGAGAGGACGGCCGACGTCACCGGACTCGACCCGAAGCCACCGCCCGTCGCCCGACCTCTGGGGACCTTTAGAGCTCCCAATGGCCCAGGAAACGGTTTCCCCGACCCTCAAAACCCCTAGGCGGCGAAAGCCAGGCCGGGAGATGGCTTAGAAGGGAGGGACCGAGGGGGAGGAGAAACGGCCGGCGAGGAAGACGCGCGCGCGGGAAGAAGTGAGCGGGAGGTTGAAGACGAGGTGCTGGCCCCACCTGTCAGCCACTTGGCGGTCGAGCTGAGATCCTCTGTGGCCGCTGATCTTTTGTGGCTACACCGTAGGAACTCAGTAACCCTATGTGTTCTCGGTTTTCACTGGCTGAAATTTAAAGAGTGGGCCCAGGTTCTTTTCCAATAGCAAAACAATTCCAATTTAAGCCCAAACTTTAGAAATTCATAACTTTGTGTAAGAAGCTCCAACTTCAGTGAACCAAATTTTTCTGAACTCAGGATTCTAAGTACTTTCCAGCAATACCAATTTCAGCTCATGAAACTTAATAGTTTTCCAGAATTAAATCCCTAAAGTTTAAACTGTGGGGAATTTCATCTGGAGAATTACTTTATGAAAAATGCTGAATTTTGGCTGAGAGGTTCATTGGAAAATAATTGAGTCACCGTAAAATTTTCAGACTCATCCAAGTTAATTTAGTCCCCCTAATTTGGTGATTAGGTGAACTGCCCTGAGAAAATAGAAAAATGTACAGGAACATTTTTCAGATTTTCTCAAATATTAATTAGGGCATAACATTAAGTAGAATTCTTCAAATTACATGAAACCAATTCCATTAGAACCATCTTAAATTCTAGTTTCCAGAAAGTAATGGTTGGAGCCATGAAAACCCCTGGAATTGCATAGAGGCTCAAATATTGACCAAATGGGCTTTTATTCGTACAAGGTTCAAATGAACTTTGTTTCAAATGAAACTTGGTCAAGACTCTGGTTAGGACCCTACCAAGCCACCATAAAAATTTCATAACCAAAGGGGAGGGCTAGCTAGAGTTATTAGTAATTATGTATTCAAGTTTACACAATGCATCTAAATTGACATGTAGTATTTTATTAACGTGTAGTCGCTGAAGGCGAGGAGACTCCGGAAGTACTTGACTTCCTCCTTCCAGACGAAGACTTAACCACTGACCAGCAGCAACAAGGTAAGCCCCGGTTTGCATTAAGCCTATTATAAAGTTTTTACTTTGTTTACATACGTAGGGTGAAGTATGTATATGCATTAGGTATAGGATGAATGAAACCCCACTTGCATAACCAAAGGTTCCTAAAAGAGTGAGGGTAGTGTCTAAGACCTCGAGTAGACAGGCTATGCATAATGAGTCATAGGATTTCGGTACAAGTCGAGTAGTTGGAATCTACTCGCGAGATAGGCTTGGGACACACGGGTTTGGTTGAGTGATGTGAGATCACTTTAGTAATGAAAACGAGACTAGGCAGGGGCTAGGGCGCAACAAGAGGAAGTCTTGTGTGCGCAGCCCTGTCCGTGTCGATTGAGGACCGATCCGTGTGCGGCCCTGCTGAACAAGTATTGAACGTACCGAAGGCATATCGGATATATGGGCCCCGATAAACCGATGTAGCCTAAACCTCCGGGCGTCGAGGCATAGCACACCAATTTATAGGTGTAGGTTGAGGGCAGCAAGGTGGAAATCTGCTAACGGGCATAGAGAGAAGCTCCGTGTAGGGAACCTCCTGCCCGTTTTGGTGCGACCGGTTCGACATTTGGGCTGTTGGGTGAAAGGTTGTCCCGTACGACATCGAGTGAGCGTGCTGTGCAGCTCCACGGGTGGGCGTACGTGACGTGCTCTTTGGGTTTCCCTGCAGGTGTATATCGAGTCGATTCGCCGTCCCTCGCGGTGACGAGTACCGCTTGTTCACTGCGTCGTAACATAGTTAATGTATGAAATGTTATGCTTCAATATTGCTGTCATGATATAATTGTATTGCTACATGTGTGCCGCCAAATATTGCTTACTAAATTTCAGATTTCCAAACATTTAACTTGTGGCTAAAAGATGAATTAAGGATGAACTTGTAGGCGTGTCCATTGATGCACTGTTACTATCCTATGTCCATTGTACCCCTCATGTAGAGTTCCATGCTTAGGTGAGTCGGTTAAGTCTTGTTGAGCCATCGTGCTCATGGTTGCTGCTTAAGTGTTTTTCAGGTGAGGAGCCACCCACGGACTCGGAGTACGAGTCCACCGGCGAGGGTTACCCTCCGTCGGGGACCACGGCTGAGTGGGAGCCGTACACGCCGCGCTGAGCTGAAGAGTGCAGCTAGTGTGGGTTGCCCTAGGGCTGGGCAGCCAACTTTTGCTAGATAGGTGGGCGTGAGTTGTATAAAAGAAACTTCCGCTGTGTAATAAAGACAATAGTTTGTAACTGAAGGTTGTACCTGTTTGTACAGTTTCAGTTTGTTTTCCCATGTAATATATGGTGTCCTTATGACGTGTGCTGTTGGGTGTCGCATCGCGCGGCACCACCGTCTGCGATCCTGGATGAGCGGATTCCGGTCCGCCACACTCCGTCGCCTAGATTGAACATTTACGGCATGAACGTATTTAACGTGTGTCGTGCCGGGTCGGGACATACCGTGCATTCATACAAGATAACCATTGCTAATCAAGCTCGCATATACAAGATAACCATTGCTAATTCATATAATTTTATTTATCATACTAACAAGTCAAGCATTGCCAAAATCATTAACAAGCAATCAAGTTCACATGATCGTATTAGTGCGACACATTAATAATACCACGTCCATTTTCCATATTGCTAAGATCTTCATTTTTAATCTTCATTTATACAAGTTAAAAGTTTACTAAAATGGGAACTTAGTCATCAACAAATAATCATTTGTACATTTAGATACTATCATCTCTAGCTAAATAAAAACATTCACAACATCGGGAACACAAATATCAACAAATATTCATACACAATGCAAGGATTCATCCACAATGTAAGGAATCAGCAAGATTTTACCTTCGAACACCGAAAGGCGGCGGCGCTCAGGGACGGGAGGAGGCTGTGCGCGTGGGCTAGGGGAGAGGCGGCGCACGGGGCTCCGGGAGAGGTGGCGCGCGGAGCTCCGAGGCGGCGGCGCGTGGGGCTCCGGCCAGGAGAGGCAGCACGTGGGGCTTGGAGGCGGCAGCACGCGGGGCACCGGCCGGGAGAGGCGGCGTGCGGAGCTTCGAGGCAGCCGCGTGCAGGGCTCTGGCCAGGAGAGGCAGTGCGCAGGGCTCGGAGGCGGCGGCGTGCGGGGCACGGAGGCGGCTGTGTGGGCGAGAGATGGCGGCAGCGCGGGTGAGAGAAGAGAGTTAGGGCGAAAGAGAAAGGACGCGCGCCGTTTATGACTGTCAGTTTCATTTGGCCAACCGACGCTCCTATTATATCCGTCGGTTTCCACTACGGGACCGATGGCTATAGTTATTGACACGACCCTATTGGTCCTGTCGAGCCAGGATCACGCTGAGGGGGGCTGCGTTGCACAGCACCGTATAACACACGTCAAAGGTGCAAAGCGGAAGCGGAAGTTTTATTACATAAACAAGTTTATGAACATGTTTACATCAAAATAAGTTCAGTCTACACTCGCGGGCGTAGACTAAGCATCAAGTGCACGTTCAGCCCTCGAACGTGTCCTTGCTAGCACACACGCACACTAACTCTGCGGCGTGCACGACTCCCACTCGACGGGGTTCCCCTCCTGGGGTTCCGTCTCCTCTTCGGGAGTCCCTTCCTCATAGAACCCTGCAAAGCTTCAAACACAAGCAGTGAGCACGAAGGCTCAGCAAGTCTGACCCGTCTCACCTAAACATGGAACTTCTACGTGAGGGTAATGGGTTGCATGAGGTAAAAATCATTTGCAAGGACTTGCCTAATTAGTAGAACCTTACTTTCAAGTTTTAGCAGCAGGTTGTGGAGAACCTTACGCTAAGGCACATGAGAGAGCCGCAATCAAACAAGAAACGCATTTCTCTCATGTACTTTGCCCAAAGTTGAAAAGAACTTTAATTAGCTCTAAGCTACAGCATATTATTAACAATCAATGTCCAGCTTTCAATCAGCAACATTTTAACATGTAACTAGCCTGTTCTTTCTACGTCACGGTACAGTGAACAAGTGGTACTCACTGACCGCGAGGGACGGCGATTATAATCGATTTACACCTGCAGGGTTACCCGAACAACCCGTCACGTACGCCCGTACTCGATGTTGCCTATAACAACCATCACGGACGCCGTACGTGACTACCTTTCACCCGTTAGCCAAATATTGAACCGGTCCCATCGTCCCGAGCAAGAGGTCTCTGCACGCGCATCTCCGTGCCGCCAGCCGATTTACACCTCGAGCTCTCAACCTACCCTCTGAACGACGGGCAATGCCTCAATACCCAGCTACCCGAGTTACATCAGTTTCCCGGTTCCCATATAGCCGGTAGGTCTTCGGTACTGTTCTAGCTTGTTCAACAGGCCCGCACACGGCTCGGTCCTCAATCGACACAAGCGGAGCTACAGCACACAGGCCCCAAAGTCCTGCTGCCCTTACTCTCCGCTCGGTCTCATTTTCTTGCCATGTGTATCATGTGCTATCTCTACCCGAGCAATGTGCCTCTAGCCTATTCTCGCGAGTAGTTCCAACTACTCGACTTGTACCGAATCCTACGCTATCCTAGCAATGCAGTAGCTAACGGGGTTTTCTATCCTAAACCCCACCCATGGTTTTCTTGGCTGTGCAGTTGGGTTTCCAATCAAGACTCTAATGCAAAGAACAATATTCAAAGATGTGCTCAAAACAATAAACATTTGTAAAAAGGTTAATGCAAACCGGGGCTTGCCTTGCTGCTCTTGGTCGTAGGCTAGCTGTTCCTCCGGAGTAACGAAGTCTAGGACTTCGGGTTCCTCCTCGACTTTAGCGACTACATGATAGAAACAATACACGTATTAATTTAATGCATTTGTATTAAGTTTGAAATTGGGAAGTCTATAACCTTTGCTAGATAGACCTAATGACTGTGAAACTTTTACTGTGGCTTGGTTACAACCTAAACAGCGACCTGGTCAAGTTTTAGTTGCAGCAAAGCTCATTTGAGCCCTCCACAAATAATTATGTCCTTGACCTTAATTGGAACTCTTAGGGTGTTCTAGGAATTTTCATGAGACAAACTATGACTTTCAGAAAACTAGATTTTCAGAGGGTTCTAATGGAGTTGGTCTCACTTAATTTGGAAGTCTCTAACTAAAGATATGAGCTAAACAATTTCAGAGAAAATTCTGAAAATGTTTCTGAACATTTTCTATTTTCTCTGGAACAGTTTCACTAATCACACCATTAGGTGGATTAAATGAGCTCAAATGGATATGAAATTTTTATGGTAGTTCAAGGGTATTTCGGTGAACATCTCAGCAAAATTTCAGGATTTTCCTCCCAAGGATTCTCCAGTTAAAATTCCTAACGGTTTAAACTTTGAGGAATTAATTCTGCATAAATAAGGAATTTCATGAAGTGAAACTTCATTTTCTGGAAAGTACTCAGAGAGCTGAATCCAGCAAAATTTGGTTCACTCAATTTGGAGCTTTCTAGCCAAAGTTATAAGGATTTGAAGTTTGAAGGAAATCTGAAAATCGGGGAAAAGTTTAAACTCGCGCGTGGGCCCAGGGGACACGCGTCGCACGCCTAGGCGATGGCACATCGCGGCCCACAAGGATTTTGCGTGCCAGCACACCCGATCCGGGCCGCAGCCGGATCCCGATTCAAAATATCGGCCGCTGACAGCTGGGGTCCACCCCCTTCTTCAACCTCGCGACACCCGCGCCCCGCCGCCGAGGGATCTCGCCGGAGAGCTCGCCGCCGGCTGCTGTACAGCTCCAAACTTCTCGATTCTGGCCGCCCCTGCCTACTTTTACTCGGGGAACAGGATTCTAGGGTTAGCTGCTCATGACAATGGCCGGAGCATGGTCGGCGACGAGCCGCCACCTCAGAACGATTTCGGCCATGTCGGCTGACTACCCTAGCACCTCAGCTACTTGGGAAATCGGTCGGGGGGCATCAGTGGACCTCAGAGAAGGTCGACATGAGCTCGAGGCAGCTCGGGGAAGGCCCGAAATAGGTCCTCACCGTGCGCCCGATGCCGCCCGTTCGTTCCGCCATTAGTAGACCTTAAATTACGCCGGGCACAGAGGTTCTCCGGCCAGAGTTGTGAAGACAACTTGTGCGTTACCGTGTCTAGCTCGTGTGAGAGCGGCCTGAGGCCCTCTAATCCTTTCTAGAGCATGAATTAAACAGAACCGTACCCGAAGGTCGTTCTGCACACAGAAAGGGGAAAAGTGGAAATTCGCCGCCGGTGAGCAACCACTCGAGCTGTGGCTCGGGGATGAGCAGCACCGGTCACCTGCGCGTCCAAGGGTGCCTTGGCTCGGGCGTGACAACGCCCTGGTTGGGCTGTCCACGAGAGCCCGAGGTGCGGCGGTTCCAAGTCCCGAATTTGATCTTTCGGCACAGCCGATATCAATCGGTTTCAACCGAATTCTAGCAACGGGGAGGATGGAGGAAGGTCTCTAGTACCTTGCTGGGGCTCTGGAGTGGAAGGAGGGAGCTGCGATCGGCGTTCTCCGATCAAGTCCAAGCTGCGGAAGTTTTTGGCCGGCGCTGAGTTCTTGCGGGGAAGAACGGTGGTGCCTCGGCCGAGGAGGGGGCAGGCGCCTTAAGAAGGCTCTGCACCGCCTCATGCCCGCGCGTGGGCAAGCAGCTGGTGGCGCGGCGGCTGGCCTCGGTGGCGATCACCGCTGCGGCTCGGCGACCCGAGTGAGAAAGTCTCAGTCGGTTTGATCTGAGCAGTGGCTGACATGTGGGTCCCACCTCCAGTTTTAACCTCTGAAATTTACTCCTAATCACTGTTGTAAACAGTGAACCCCATACTACCCTTGGCAATTCAAATTATTCACCCATGAGCCATTTGAATTGATCAAAGTTCAAATGAGGTTTGGTTTGAATGAATTTCAGCACAAGTTCAGTTTGAAATTCGAATAAAGTTTGAATTTCTCCCACTTAGCTCATGTCAAGATCAACTCCAAATGGAGTGAAAATTGGTGTGTGAGCTCACAAAAATGTGCTGAGTAAGAATATGCCCCCCACTTTTAAATTTATTGGATAAAAACAGTTTGAATTTGAATATGGTTTCAAACTGCCCTCTTCCTAACTATACCCAAACTGACCTCAAAAAGGTTTTGAATTTGGGTGAAACTTGGCATGGACATCCTTAGTAAAGTGTAGGAGTTTTCATATGTCCAGCCCATCTATATCACATGTGGGAAATACCACTTTTGCAATGTGTAAGTTTGTTCTCTAATGAGCATGTTGATAATTGTTACTTGCTCTTCATTTGTGTTCATCATTCTTTCTCAAATGAGGTGTGTGGTGTGGTGATGAACACTGCAAATGTGTGTCAAAAACTGAGGCCCTTACATTCCTCCCCCCTTAAAAGAATCTCGTCCCAAGATTATAAGGTGAAAATGAGAGAGAGGACGGTGGAAAATTACCGGATATGCGACGTGGAAAAGTCGGGGTAGTTAGTGCGAAGGAATTCTTCGCTCTCTCATGTCGCTTCGTCCATGGAGTGATTACTCCATAGAACCTTGTAGAACCACAACGTACGGTTGCGTGTGGTTCGGGCCTTTTCATCAATAATCTGCACCGGTTCCTCCCGATAGGTGAGATCCGGTTGCAGTTCTTCAATGTCTTCCAGCTGAACGGTAGTTGATAGCTTAAGACACTTCCTCAGCTGGGAAATATGAAAGACGTCGTGCACACCGGAAAGTGCTTCTGGTAATTTCAGCCGGTATGCCACCGATCCACATCTTTCGGTAATCTGGAATGGACCGATGAAGCGGGGTGCTAACTTTCCCCTCACCCCAAATCTATTTACACCCTTCATTGGAGACACCCGTAGATATACGTGGTCCCCAACTTCGAATTGTAATGGGCGCCTTCTCCGGTCCGCATACTGTTTCTGACGGGATTGAGCGGCTTTTAGGTTCGCTTGAATTAGTCGAACCTTTTCTTCCGCGTTGTTGACAAGGTCAATCCCGAAGGTAACCCTTTCGCCAGACTCACACCAGTTCAATGGTGTGCGGCATTTTCTCCCGTATAGCGCCTCGTAGGGTGCCATCTTGATGCTGGCTTGGTACTCATTGTTGTACGAGAACTCGGCTAACGGCAAGTGATCATCCCAATTCTTGCCGTGGTCGATAGCGCAAGCTCGTAGCATGTCTTCTAGAATCTGATTTACCCGCTCGGTTTGTCCATCCGTCTGCGGGTGGTAGGCTGAACTACGGATCAGCTTCGTCCCCAAGGCAGCGTATAGCTGCTCCCAAAAACGGGACACAAATAAAGTGCCCCGGTCCGATATGATGGCACGGGGTACGCCGTATAAGCATAGGATCCGTTAGATGTACAGTTCAGCGTACTTCTTGGCGTTGTAGTTGGTGTTGACCGGGATGAAATGGGCAACTTTGGTGAGCCGATCGACGATCACCCACACAGAATCATGTTTCTGTAAGGTGGTGGGTAAACCGACGACGAAATCCATGCTCACGTCTTCCCACTTCCAGGCAGGAAAGCCCAGTGGTTGCAGCAGTCCCGGTTTCCGCATGTGATCTGCCTTCACCCTTCGACATGTATCACACTCGGACACGTATTTTGCAGTCTCTCGCTTCATCCGTGTCCACCAAAACTTGCTTCTGAGTTCTTGATACATCTTGTTGCTGCAGGGGTGAATAGAAAACTTTGATAAGTGAGCCTCATCAAAGATTTTCTTCCGTAACTCCGGGTTTCGGAGTACGACGATCCGGTCCTTGAACCATAGGACGCCGTCTCCGTCCTTCCGGAAACATTTCAACTCCCCACTGTCTATACGTCTCCGCAAATGTGACATGCCCTTGTCATTCTTCTGGGCTGCCGCTATCTCTTCACGGATGGTGGGGATCAAAGCTAGGTTGTAGAGAGCTCCGTGTGGAATCACATGGAGTGGTGGTTCGCTCTCTTCCAACAGTGTGATGGTCAGATTATTGACGTGTGACTTGCGACTTAGCGCATCTGCCACAACGTTTGCCTTGCCCGGATGATAATGGATCTCTATCTCGTAATCCTTTATCAGTTCTAACCATCTTCGTTGCCTCATGTTCAGCTCCTTCTGAGTGAATATGTACTTGAGGCTTTTGTGGTCGGTATATAAATGTACGAGGTTACCGAGTAGGTAGTGCCTCCACATCTTCAGTGCAAGTACCACGGCAGCGAGCTCCAAGTCGTGAGTTGGATAATTCTGCTCATGGTTCCTAAGATGCCGTGATCCATACGCAACCACTCTTCGGTCTTGCATCAGCACACATCTGAGCCCAATGCCGGATGCATCGCAGTACACATCGAACGGTTTTGTTGTGTCTGGCTGCGCCAAAACCGGTGCTGATGTCAGGTGCTTGACTAAAGCCTTGAATGCTGCTTCACATGCTGGACTCCAAACATATTTGGTAGCCTTCTTCAGCAGCTCTGTCATTGGCTTGGCAATCTTCGAGAAGTTCGGAATGAACCTCCGATAATATCCCGCGAGTCCGAGGAAACTCCGTACCTAATGAACAGTTCTCGGGGATTTCCAATTCAGCACTTGCGTGATCTTGGTCGGGTCCACAGTGATATCCTCCGCTGAGATGATATGCCCGAGAAAAGGCACTTGCGATATCCAAAACTCGCATTTGCTGAACTTTGCGTATAACTTGTGATCCCGCAGCCGTTGCAAGACTATACGCAGATGTTTCTTGTGATCTTCCTCCGACTTGGAATATACCAGGATATCGTCGATGAAGACCACGACAAACTTGTCCAGCTCCAGCATGAACACCGAGTTCATTAAATACATGAAGTGAGCTGGAGCATTGGTGAGGCCGAAGGACATGACCAGGTACTCATAAAGTCCGTACCTTGTCGAGAAAGCTGTCTTTGGAATGTCCTCCGCCCTTATCTTAATCTGATGGTACCCAGATCTTAAATCCATCTTGGAAAAGATCTTTGCTTCGACCAACTGATCAAACAACATGTCGATGCGTGGCAACGGGTACTTGTTCTTGATGGTTACGGCATTTAATGGACGGTAGTCCACGCAAAGCCGCAACGTTTCATCCTTCTTTTTAACAAATAATGCCGAACAGCCCCATGGCGAGGAGCTCGGCCTAATAAAACCCTTCTCCAGAAGGTCCGTGAGCTGAGTCTTCAGTTCAGCCAACTCCTTGGGCGCCATCTTGTACGGCCTTCGGGATATTGGCATGGTTCCCGGTGCGAGTTCAATTTTGAACTCCACCTCTCTATCGGGTGGCATCCCCGGCAAATCGTCCGGGAATACATCAGGGAACTCTCGGACCACTGGAATGTCTTCCAATCTGATGGTTGTGGCTTGATAGACACTTGGAAGTTTTATTTCTGGACTGTCCAGAAATAATGAGTGAGAACTGTGCACCTCTGAGTTTAAGTGCACGACTCGAAGGACGGTGTCTAAAACAGCGCCGTGGCGGGTTAACCACGACATCCCTAGGATGACATCGACCTTCTGTCCCTCTAAGATAATGAGAGACGTGGGGTACACTCTACCCGCTAAGCATAATGGTGCTTTGGAGACCATTACGCTTGCTGAAATCTTCCCACCCGGTGAACAAATTAAATATGGACTATCGGTGGGTAGTATTGGCAAACTGTGTTTAGCAATGAAAGCTTGGCTAATAAAATTATACGTGGCGCCTGAATCAAACAGTACTATAGCGGGATGCTGGTGGAGTTGGAACATACCCGCAAGGATTGGCTCGCCCTCCGGCACGTCCTCAATGGCAAGCTGGTGGACAGTGCCGGGCCTAGGGTTTGCCCGCCGCGCATTAGTAGGGTTCCGGGGTTGATTCCTCCCCGGAAACTGTGGTGCCACTCCGCCGCCTTGCCTCTCCGGGCAACTGCTCGCGAAGTGTCCTGGACGACCACACTTGTAACATGTGGCCGCTGCTGGTGGAGTACTCGGTGGACGAAAGCCCGGCATGCGTTGCGGAGGTGCAAACGCACGCGGCATCGCCCGCTGCTGCTGTTGTTGTTGCGGTGGTACTGGCAGTGCCGGCCGGAATGCCGGTGAAGAGTACGGCCGACTGCGGAACGGCATCGACCGCTGTGGTGGTTGCCAGCGTGGGCCTGATGGTGGGCGATTCACCATCCGAAACTTCTGAGAAGGACCGCCTCCTTCTCCGCTGCTCTGCGGCACGCTTCGCTTTCGCTCTGCCGCCGCCAACTCCTTGCCGGAGTCCTCCTGAACAATCGCAGCATCAATGATGTCGTTGAGGCTGCCGCGATTGAACATCGCCAACTTGTCCTTCAGGAGCGGGTTAAGCCCCTGGTAAAAATGGTATCGCCGCTTCTCGTCGGTATCAGCATGATACGACGCATATAGCGCGAGATCGTTAAACGCCCTGGAGTATTCCAGCGCGTTCCGGCTCCCTTTTTGCAGGTGTAGAAACTCCTGCGTCTACCTCTTCATCAAACCGGGCGGTATATGATAGGCCCTGAAGGCCGTCCGGAACTCCGCCCAGGTCATCACTCGGTTGGTGGGCTGGGAAGCACAAAAGTTGGCCCACCACGCGCTCGCGGATCCTTGGAGCTGCTGGACCGCGAACTGAGTCTTGCGCTGCTCGCTGATTTGGAGCAGCCCAAACTTCATCTCTATGGCGCGGAGCCAGTTGTCCGCGTCAAGTGGTTCATCCGCCCTTGAGAATACAGGGGGATGAGTCACCAGGAAGTCGGAGTAGGAGCTCTGTTGGCACTCCTCACGATCTTGACGTCTCTCTGGGCGAGACGTATTGGCGATGAGAGTCTGCAGCAACTCTGTGTGCTGCTGATGCGAGCCCGCCATTGCCGCGACAATGTCGGCCAATGTAACCGTTGGCAGTGGCGGTGGCGCTGTTTGCTGTTGCTGTTGCTGCTGCTGTCCCGAGGAGTCCTCGGGAGGTGGTTGGGAGGTCTCTCCCCCTTGGCTAGTACCTCCAACATCAGGGTTGGCACGAGTACGCGTCATTCTGAAATTCAACACAGCAGCAATTAGCACATGTCTTACTCAAAATTTCATAAACAGCAGTAGGTATTGAAGCGACGCATGATTAACTTGCACAACATTCACATATATTGATAAAGCATAAACTTTATACAAGATACATTATTCTCGGATCTCCTAGAAGTCGTGCTCATGTCATCACTACCTATACATACGCTACTGTCTACACGACATGTCACCGATTACAAAAGTTGGGTTACGCTACCCTAGCTGCCCTACTTGGCAACCGTAACCCCCTACTCGGAGTAGAACTCGACCTCCTGTGGGTCGTCCTCCTCCGGTACCTCTGCTGGTGGCTCGGGGTCTACCACCTCTTCTCCCATTCCAGGTTCTCCCATGGCTGGAAGACCCAAGACTACCGGTACGCCCAATACCGGGGGCACGAGGTCCTGCAAGGCATGCACCTCGTCCATAGCTTGGTTGTAGTCCTCTTCCCAGCCTTGGCCTTCCTCGATAGCGTCGTCCCGCTCTTGAGCAAGGTCCTCATTCTGCTGGGTTAGGGTCTGCACCAGCTCTTGCAACGCCGCGATGTCAACACGGCTCTTCTTTTTTGCCTTCTTCAGACGACGCAACTGATTGTGTTGTTCATTCAGTCGCTTGATCGTCGGAAGGAGCACATTGCGGAGTGCGCTGTGAGCACCCTCGAAATGATCTCCACAGCTTGTGCTCTCCTTGAGCTTGGTGGCGAGATGCTCCGTATGAACAGTTTGGCTGTCCATCACAGCGTTTCCCGCCCTCATTTGGAGGCTGAGATTTGCCTCCGCGGGGTTGTACCTTGGGCAACTCGGGTCTGTTGCCTCCAGGTACCTCTCTTCCCACACATGCTGAGCTTGTCCCTCCACCGGAACGAGTGCGTATGGAGTACCCTCCATAGCCTGCACATGTAGTTGGCAGAAACGTGACATAGTGTCACGGGCTGCCACTTGCCACATCCCTTCCGGTTGTCTCCCTCTCACCGTGACGGTGAATGGCACCCAACCGGGTGGCGTAGGTCCTGCGGGAACCTCGACATGGATCGTCCACGTCTTGTTCCCCTCTTCGCCTTCTTCCTTGGCGAAGTATTGTGGCATCTGGTTGTACCCGAAATATTGGAGCATTTGCCACAATGCTTCCGGGTAGCCGCTACGGTCAGAGCAGTGGGAAACTACCCACCCGTTCTCCAACCGTTTATCTGCTGCCATATGTAAAAATATATTTGAGAAATGTCAAATATTTATTTAAACAGTAAACCATTGAGTTATAACATAAGATATGTCCTTGAACTCATAACACTTGGAAACATAGTTCAAATTTTAAACAAATTTGACTGCTGATCTGCTGTTCCCATGACAGCCTTGACCAGTTTCCACACCAACCTGATTTAGGCCATGTTAAATCAAAACCAATTCTGGAGCTCAACATCAAAGTTAAAGTTAACTTCAATAGCTTTCCAGAAAGTATTTGGTTGACCTAAGATCTGTCCTGGTTCAAAAGTTATGAGATGTCAAAGTTAACAGAATTTCTGGAATCAATTGGACAGCACCTCCCTGCTTTAGGTACTGAATTGATCCAAGAATCCCAGTTAATTCTGTTCCCAATCTGACAAAACTTTATGTTACAAAGTCGTAACCCATCTCATAAGCTTTCCAGAAGTACCTCATTTCCTATTTTTGGATTTTTAAGAAGGAAGTTATGCTTAATTTACAGAGAGTTTACAGAGAGTCTTTGCTCTGTCCTGTTTTCTGGACAGTTTCAACTCTACTGCACTTTTCGAGTAGTTAAGGGATGAAACACCTCTGGAACTCAACAGAAAAGTTGTAAAGCTCTTCCAAAGCTTTCCAGAAATGTATCATACGACCCCAACCTCGAAAGAACTCAACCTCTAACCTCTGATTAACTTCAGCCTTGATTCAGCTGAAAACAGAGTGCTCTGTCCTTAACACCCTATAAGTTGAAAACTTGTTAACTTTGAATATCCTGTTCAAGGGAAGGAGTTACATCAAGTTTTACTACTTTGGATAAAAACCTTCCAGTTTTTACAATGAAGTTGTTTATTTAGTTGGGTGTGACGTCGATGCGTCACCAGATTTTGTCGGTACTACGTCCTCACAAAGAAAAACCTATACCGGACTTAGCCGGCTTCGTTATTTCAGTGGCACTAAACGTCACTCGCACATGGATGCTACACGTCTACCGTTTCGTGGTCAGGCTACCTGCAGAAACTCAAACAATCATCAGACTCGGCTGCACACCGAGCCCGGAATCCATACAGTTTGTACACCCGGCCGTCATCACTCGCCCGGATGTTCTCAAGCCAAACACGCCTTGAGTTACGTGTTCACGTTTCAGACCACGTGACGGGGTCTCCCATGTTGCACCACGCACGCCAGGGACAGACGTTGCTCGAATATCCCAAACGACATGAGGAGTCGTAGAGGATACTAAAGCGGGTCGGGTTACCTGCCACCCGTGGGGCTCCACCCTTCAGCTTGTGCGCACTGGTGGACAGCGCTTACGTGCACCCCCCAAGACATGAACGTCCCGGAATGCACGATTTTCCGACATAACAAATAGGTTAATAAGCCACTTTCTATATACTAATAACATCCTTATACGGGCTACTAACTCGTTCCTCACTGGATTTATGAAAAAGAAGACCTTTGTACTGTGTTAAACCTCAAGCGAGCTCTGATACCAACGCTGACACGACCCCATTGGTCCTGTCGAGCCAGGATCACGCTGAGGGGGGCTGCGTTGCACAGCACCGTATAACACATGTCAAAGGTGCAAAGCGGAAGCGGAAGTTTTATTACATAAACAAGTTTATGAACATGTTTACATCAAAATAAGTTCAGTCTACACTCGCGGGCGTAGACTAAGCATCAAGTGCACATTCAGCCCTCGAACGTGTCCTTGCTAGCACACACGCACACTAACTCTGCGGCGTGCACGACTCCCACTCGACGGGGTTCCCCTCCTGGGGTTCCGTCTCCTCTTCGGGAGTCCCTTCCTCATAGAACCCTGCAAAAGCTTCAAACACAAGCAGTGAGCACGAAGGCTCAGCAAGTCTGACCCGTCTCACCTAAACATGGAACTTCTACATGAGGGTAATGGGTTGCATGAGGTAAAAATCATTTGCAAGGACTCGCCTAATTAGTAGAACCTTACTTTCAAGTTTTAGCAGCAGGTTGTGGAGAACCTTACGCTAAGGCACATGAGAGAGCCGCAATCAAATAAGAAACGCATTTCTCTCATGTACTTTGCCCAAAGTTGAAAAGAACTTTAATTAGCTCTAAGCTACAGCATATTATTAACAATCAATGTCCAGCTTTCAATCAGCAACATTTTAACATGTAACTAGCCTGTTCTTTCTACGTCACGGTACAGTGAACAAGTGGTACTCACTGACCGCGAGGGACGGCGATTATAATCGATTTACACCTGCAGGGTTACCCGAACAACCCGTCACGTACGCCCGTACTCGATGTTGCCTACAACAACCATCACGGACGCCGTACGCGACTATCTTTCACCCGTTAGCCAAATATTGAACCGGTCCCATCGTCCCGAGCAAGAGGTCTCTGCACGCGCATCTCCGTGCCGCCAGCCGATTTACACCTCGAGCTCTCAACCTACCCTCTGAACGACGGGCAATGCCTCAATACCCAGCTACCCGAGTTACATCAGTTTCCCGGTTCCCATATAGCCGGTAGGTCTTCGGTACTGTTCTAGCTTGTTCAACAGGCCCGCACACGGCTCGGTCCTCAATCGACACAAGCGGAGCTACAGCACACAGGCCCCAAAGTCCTGTTGCCCTTACTCTCCGCTCGGTCTCATTTTCTTGCCATGTGTATCATGTGCTATCTCTACCCGAGCAATGTGCCTCTAGCCTATTCTCGCGAGTAGTTCCAACTACTCGACTTGTACCAAATCCTACGCTATCCTAGCAATGCAGTAGCTAACGGGGTTTTCAATCCTAAACCCCACCCATGGTTTTCTTGGCTGTGCAGTTGGGTTTCCAATCAAGACTCTAATGCAAAGAACAATATTCAAAGATGTGCTCAAAACAATAAACATTTGTAAAAAGGTTAATGCAAACCGGGGCTTGCCTTGCTGCTCTTGGTCGTAGGCTAGCTGTTCCTCCGGAGTAACGAAGTCTAGGACTTCGGGTTCCTCCTCGACCTTAGCGACTACATGATAGAAACAATACACGTATTAATTTAATGCATTTGTATTAAGTTTGAAATTGGGAAGTCTATAACCTTTTCTAGATAGACCTAATGACTGTGAAACTTTTACTGTGGCTTGGTTACAACCTAAACAGAGACCTGGTCAAGTTTTAGTTGCAGCAAAGCTCATTTGAGCCCTCCACAAATAATTATCTCCTTGACCTTAATTGGAACTCTTAGGGTGTTCTAGGAATTTTCATGAGACAAACTATGACTTTCTGAAAACTAGATTTTCAGAGGGTTCTAATGGAGTTGGTCTCATTTAATTTGGAAGTCTCTAACTAAAGATATGAGCTAAACAATTTCAGAGAAAATTCTGAAAATGTTTCTGAACATTTTCTATTTTCTCTGGAACAGTTTCACTAATCACACCATTAGGTGGATTAAATGAGCTCAAATGGATCTGACATTTTTATGGTAGTTCAAGGGTATTTCGGTGAACATCTCAGCTAAATTTCAGGATTTTCCTCCCAAGGATTCTCCAGTTAAAATTCCTAACGGTTTAAACTTTGAGGAATTAATTCTGCAGAAATAAGGACTTTCATGAAGTGAAACTTCATTTTCTGGAAAGTACTCAGAGAGCTGAATCCAGCAAAATTTGGTTCACTCAATTTGGAGCTTTCTAGCCAAAGTTATAAGGATTTGAAGTTTGAAGGAAATCTGAAAATCGGGGAAAAGTTTAAACTCGCGCGTGGGCCTAGGGGACACGCATCGCACGCCTAGGCGATGGCACATCGCGGCCCACAAGGATTTTGTGTGCCAGCACACCCGATCCGGGCCGCAGCCGGATCCCGATTCAAAATATCGGCCGCTGACAGCTGGGGTCCACCCCCTTCTTCAACCTCGCGACACCCGCGCCCCGCCGCCGAGGGATCTCGCCGGAGAGCTCGCCGCCGGCTGCTGTACAGCTCCAAACTTCTCGATTCTGGCCGCCCCTGCCTACTTTTACTCGGGGAACAGGATTCTAGGGTTAGCTGCTCATGACAATGGCCGGAGCATGGTCGGCGACGAGCCGCCACCTCAGAACGATTTCGGCCATGTCGGCTGACTACCCTAGCACCTCAGCTACTTGGGAAATCGGTCGGGGAGCATCAGTGGACCTCAGAGAAGGTCGACATGAGCTCGAGGCAGCTCGGGGAAGGCCCGAAATAGGTCCTCACCGTGTGCCCGATGCCGCCCGTTCGTTCCGCCATTAGTAGACCTTAAATTACGCCGGGCACAGAGGTTCTCCGGCCCAGAGTTGTGAAGACAACTTGTGCGTTACCGTGTCTAGCTCGTGTGAGAGCGGCCTGAGGCCCTCTAATCCTTTCTAGAGCACGAATTAAACAGAACCATACCCGAAGGTCGTTCTGCACACAGAAAGGGGAAAAGTGGAAATTCGCCGCCGGTGAGCAACCACTCGAGCTGTGGCTCGGGGATGAGCAGCACCGGTCACCTGCGCGTCCAAGGGTGCCTTGGCTCGGGCGTGACAACGCCCTGGTTGGGCTGTCCACGAGAGCCCGAGGTGCGGCGGTTCCAAGTCCCGAATTTGATCTTTCGGCACAGCCGATATCAATCGGTTTCAACCGAATTCTAGCAATGGGGAGGATGGAGGAAGGTCTCTAGTACCTTGCTGGGGCTCTGGAGTGGAAGGAGGGAGCTGTGATCGGCGTTCTCCGATCAAGTCCGAGCTGCGGAAGTTTTCGGCCGGCGCTGAGTTCTTGCGGGGAAGAACGGTGGTGCCTCGGCCGAGGAGGGGGCAGGCGCCTTAAGAAGGCTCTGCACCGCCTCATGCCCGCGCGTGGGCAAGCAGCTGGTGGCGCGGCGGCTGGACTCGGTGGCGATCACCGCTGCGGCTCGGCGACCCGAGTGAGAAAGTCTCAGTCGGTTTGATCTGAGCAGTGGCCGACATGTGGGTCCCACCTCCAGTTTTAACCTCTGAAATTTACTCCTAATCACTGTTGTAAACAGTGAACCCCATACTACCCTTGGCAATTCAAATTATTCACCCATGAGCCATTTGAATTGATCAAAGTTCAAATGAGGTTTGGTTTGAATGAATTTCAGCACAAGTTCAGTTTGAAATTCGAATAAAGTTTGAATTTCTCCCACTTAGCTCATGTCAAGATCAACTCCAAATGGAGTGAAAATTGGTGTGTGAGCTCACAAAAATGTGCTGAGTAAGAATATGCCCCCCACTTTTAAATTCATTGGATAAAAACAGTTTGAATTTGAATATGGTTTCAAACTGCCCTCTTCCTAACTATACCCAAACTGACCTCAAAAAGGTTTTGAATTTGGGTGCAACTTGGCATGGACATCCTTAGTAAAGTGTAGGAGTTTTCATATGTCCAGCCCATCTATATCACATGTGGGAAATACCACTTTTGCAATGTGTAAGTTTGTTCTCTAATGAGCATGTTGATAATTGTTACTTTCTCTTCATTTGTGTTCATCATTCTTTCTCAAATGAGGTGTGTGGTGTGGTGATGAACACTGCAAATGTGTGTCAAAAACTGAGGCCCTTACAGTTATGGCCATTGGTTGTGTCACTAGAACCGACAGTTATACATTAAGTGCGTCAGGGCCCATAAACCGACGGCTATAATTCATTTATATGCGTCGGCTCCGACGACTTTAATTTCCCCGACGGCCTATTGACTGTTTCCTGTAGTGTGAAGCACATCCGCGACACGATACTAAAGGAGGCACATGACTCACCTTATTCCATAGACCCTGGCTGTACAAATATGTACAAGGACCTGAAAACTTGCTATTGGTGGGATGGTATGAAAAGGGATATCGCTGAATAAGTTGCCTTATGCCACACGTGCCAACGAGTGAAGGCCGAACACCAAAGACCCGCAGAATTATTGCAGCCATTGAAAGTACCTGAGTGGAAGTGGGAAGACATCAGTATGGATTTCATAGTCAGATTGCAATGAACTCAGTCAGGCTACGACTCCATTTGGGTTATCGTGGACCGATTGATGAAAACAGCCCACTTCATTCCTGTTAGAACCAAGTATACCGTGGCACAATCAGCCGAGCTGTATAAGGAACAAATCATGTGTCGTCACGGAGTTCCGAACAGGATAGTTTCAGATCGAGGTTCTCAATTTACCTCTATGTTCTGGAAGAAGCTGCATGAAGCCGTGGGTACACGGTTGAATTTCAGCTCCGCATATCACCCGCAAACCAACGGTCAAACTTTGAGGACAAATCAGATTTTGGAAGACATGTTGAGAGCTTGCGCTTTGAAACATGGGCGTAGTTGGGATAAGAGCTTGCCATATGCTAAATTCTCGTACAACAACAGTTACCAAGCCAGCTTGAAGATGTCACCTTTCGCAGCATTGTATGGTAGACGGTATAGAACACTGCTGTTCTGGAATGAGACCGGAGAAAGCGAAGTATTTGGACCCGAAGTGCTGCAAGACGCCGAAAAGCAAGTCCAAATGATACGTGAAAACTTGAAGGCCGCTCAGTCACGACAAAAGCGCTATGCGGACAATAGGCGAATGAATTTGACATTCGAAGTTGGAGACTTTATGTATCTTAAGGTGTCGCCTATCCGAGACCAACGATGGTTCAATGTCAAAGGCAAGCTAGCACCCCGCTACATCGGGCCATTCAAAATTTTGGGTAAGCGAGGAGAGGTAGCCTATCAACTAGAGCTTCCAATGCACCTCTCCTACGTGCACGATGTATTTCATGTAACCCAGCTCAAGAAGTGCCTAAGAGTACCGGAAGAACAAGTACCGATGGATGAGCTAGAACTTTAGGAGGATCTGACCTACGCTGAACACCCCATCAAAATCTTGGACATAAAGGAAAGGGTCACGACGAACAAAGTAATCCATTGGTGCAAGGTACAATGGAGCCATCACAGGAAGCCGAAACTACATGGGAACGTGAGGAAGATCTCAAGGCGGAATTCCCTTATCTCTTCTCCACTCCATCGAATCTCGAGGGCGAGATTCATTTTAAGGGGGGCAGGTTTGTAACACACTCAAAATTATTACCGTGCATTGCATACATTTTTCATATAAACAAGCATTTAAAAAGAAGAAGAAATAAAGAGAGAAATATAGAAGCAAATAAAATAGTAAAAGGAAATAAAAAGAGAAAAAAGTAAATAATTAAAAAAGGAAAATAAAAATAAAAGAAAAAAGAAAAAAATAGAAAATAGACAAATTGGGCCACCACAATTTTTCCCCAAAATTCCCCCAAATCCCCTCTCCCCTAATTTTCCCAATTTTCCAGATTTTCCTAAAATTCCCCTAGGGAATTTTCCCCCACATTGGGGGGGGGATATCCCCCAATTTTGGCCGCACCAATTAGGGGGGGAACCTTAATGGGCCCCACCCATTGGCCGCAACCCATTAAAGGGGGGGAAACCCTAGCCGCCCCCCTTTGTGGATTTTTGTGGGTTTTTGTTTCTCAATTAATTTCAGCCATTGGTGGAAAATAAATAATAAAATCCCAGCCCCTAGATCCCACCTCTTTTTAAATTAAATCTCAGCCATTGGATAATTGGGTTGCTAAAATCCTAGCCACCCTAGCTCTTTCCCCCCCTTATAAATAAACCCCCCTAGCCGCCACCCCTACACGTCTTTTTGGCCGCCGCCCTCCCCTTGCTGCCAGCCCAAGTCGCCGCCCCTCCCCCCCAGCTGGAGTTTAGCCGCCGTCGAGCTCTGTCTCGCCTCACCGTCGCCGGAGAAGAAGCTCCCGACGTTCTGCCCTAGCCGCAGCCTCGTAATTCTCCATAGAAAATCTCCCGCTGCTGCCATTGCATGGAAGAAGGTTCTGCCGCCAGGAAGAGAGAAGGAACAAGTGAGGTAGGTTTCCGTTACCCCTCTTACATCTTGGAGAATATTCGGACACCTTTCATTTGATCAAATAGGTCCTCTATGCGGGGCAGTGGGTATTTTTTCTTGATCGTCACTTCGTTGAGAGACCTATAGTCCACACACATCCTTTGGGTCCCATCTTTCTTGTCTACGAAGAGCACAGGGGCTCCCCATGGTGACGAGCTTGGGCGTATAAAACCCTTATCTAGCTGCTCCTAAATTTGCTTCTTGAGCTCCACTAATTCATTAGCAGGCATCCTATTGGCCTCTTAACTATAGGTGCAGTTCCGGGTACTAAATCAATAGCAAATTCAATGTCCCGGTCAGGTGGCGCACCTAGAAGTTCTTCTGGGAACACATCTAAATATTCTTGAACCACCTTAATGCTTTCCAATGTCACTTCTTCGATGTGGCTCAGCACTGCCTTCTCGGTTGCAGGTTGGGCTGCCTCAAACTCAATACAAGTACCTTGCTCACTCATCAACTGCACGATCCTTTGAGCGCATTGAGTTACTTAAGTGTACTTGCTTAACCAGTCCATTCCATGTATTATGTCAATCCCTTGGGAATCCAAAATGATAAGGTTGGCGAAAAAGTCTACCCCTTTATTTTAAGGCTTACTTTTGGACCTACTATATGCATCAAGGTATATGAAACTATGCAACTTCTTTATTAATATCAGCGTATATGAGGATGTGAACAAGTGCCGAAGCATCCCACATCTCTCTACTACGTGTGGATGTGGACATTCGCCGAAGCGTCCCACAACTCACACCAATCACACAAACACAAGCAATCATAACAAAAGTTTCAGCACATCACTCTTATTCAAGCTACTACGATCTAAGATTTCCTATTACAACTTTATTTAATGGAAACCTAAACTTAATCATGAGAACCGGTGCTGTTCTCGCCATGTGATGGGGGTGGTCCATACATGGGTGCACGCCATGGTGAGTCGGAAGTCCATGTAGGGATAGATGACGCTGATGCTCCATTTGTTCCGGTGTTGGCACGAGTCTCCTCTTTTTTTCCAGCAAGTACAGCTTCTTGCGAAGGTAGCGGATCTCTTCTTGTGCGCTTGCATAGCGGTTTCCCAACTTCACGAGCAACCTCTGAGACTTGTCAGCAGCTTGTGTGTTGGAAAGAGCTCCTTCATGGGGTCCAATGATCTCCCTTTTACCACTCTTCCGATATGGGTGCAGCTCAAAGGTAGTGTTCTCAAGCTGCTCACGGAACGCATAGCACAGTCCGTTGAGTGCATCCCATGCAGCATCATCAATAGTTTCTGCCCTTGTAACTCTCCATGTGGGTCTGAAGTGCCGTGTGACAACCCTACCGCTTAGATAGGATGGTTACCTCAGCCTTCCACTCCTCATGTCCGAAACGAGGGACTTTTTTGAGGACATACTCTGGGTATAGGCTGCAGCAATCCAGGAATCTCTAAGCTCCTTGGATATGTGTCCTCCTTCCATCCCGTCGGACCAGAATTCTTGAACTGAACGGATGGCCCGTTCATCACCTTCATTCTTGGCATCAGCAGGGGGTGGGTCCTCTTCGGATTCATCTCCTTCCGACATAGCTTCATGAGGCTCCGCTTGGTGTAAGCCTGCATGAAATTCCTCCTGAGGTGCGTACAAATGCTGAGGTTCTTGTGGATAATCTTCCATGTCTTCTTCGATTGGTTCCACCTATTCCGGATCTTCTTCCTCATGCATAGAGCTACTGACTTCATCTTCCTCATGAGGTTCCATCTTCACCCCCTCCCAATATGGTCCATCGGACACCTAAATGGGGTTAAGTGCACTCCCATGTGGTGGTGGACGAGTCCTTATGCCTGCTCTGCTCCTAGTCACCGGCATCTATAAATAAGTCATGAGAAACTTTAGAGAAGAAGAAAATAACTCCAAAACATCAGAATCTATGAAGCAAGGAAACAAAAGTGTTGCTGTCCAAAAGAAGAGAAAAAGAGGGGCTGAAAATATCACTTTGAGGTGGCTGAGTAGACAAGTAAAGTGCAGAAGCAAGCAATTTTCAAAAATAGCAATTTAGAGGGGTGCTCCTATGTGTTTTAGAGTGTCCATTCTACCTAGGCTTGCGTCCTACGGTCAACGTGGCTCTGGTACCAATTTGTGACACCCGGTTCTGAAAAATGAACCAAGTGAATGCATATGTTTGCCCATGATGTTCATCACACATACACAGCTTTACCACAAACTGAATTCAGAATATAACCACGTACAAATAATGTTTAAGTACTTTATTACATTGACTCATTGTCTCAATCATGAATATCTAACTTATTCTTGCAGCGGAACACTCTAAATGACAGCGGAAAATGACTAAAACAGCAGGCTCCAACTTCGACTTCACAGGCATGTCGACAGTACTGCGCACGCCTAGTACTCCAGCTAGGGGGGGCGGCGACTTGGCTGGCAGAAAGGGAGGGCGGCGGCCAAAATAGAGGGGTGAAGGTGGCGGCTAGGGGGGAGGATTTTATTTATAAGGTGGAAATAGAGCTAGGGTGACTAGGATTTTAGCAACCCAATTATCCAACGACTGAGATTTAATTTTAAAAGAGGTGGGAGCTAGGGGCTGAGATTTTATTATTTATTTTCCACCAATGGCTGAGATTAATTGAAAAATAAAAGCCCACAAAAATCCAAAAGCGGGGGCCGCTAAGGTTCCCCCCCTTAATGGGCTGCAGCCAAGGGGTGGGGCCCATTAGGGTCCCCCCTAATTGGGGGCAGCCAAAATTGAGGGAAATTCCCCCCAAAATGTGGGGAAAAATTCCCTAGGGGAATTTTGGGGGAAAATCAGGAAAAATGGAGGAAGTTAGGAAAATTAGAGGAGAGGGGAATTTGGGAAAAAATTGGGGGTGGCCCAATTTGGCTATTTAGTTTATTTTTCTTTTATTTTTATTTCTTTTTATTTTTTATTTATTTCCATTATTTTTCTATTTTTATTCCCTTTTACTATTTTATTTGCTTCTATATTCCTCTCTTTATCTCTTCTTCTTTTTAAATGCTTCTCTATATAAAAAATGTATGCAATGCATGGTAGTAAAATTGAGGGTGTTACAAGAACTGGCTATCAAAAAATCCAAATGCTAGAAAGAGATAAGTGGAAAACAACTTTTAAAACAAACCGTAATTTACATGGCTGGTTGATAGTGCTTCTTGGATTGTCAAATGCTCCTATTACTTTTTTGAGATTAATGAATCCTGTTCCTAAAGCCTCCATTGAAAAATTTGTTGAATTTAAATTTGATGGTATCCTATTTTACGGCAAATTTCTTGACAAGCATGTTAATTAAAAAAAATGTGTGCTTGCTGTTTTAGGAAGAATTGCTCTGATGCTAACCTTGCCAAGTGCACCTTTTGCATCGACAAGGTAGTTTTTCTTTGCTTTGTTGTTTCAGCTCAGGGCATAGAGGTCAACGAAGAAAAAATTACAGCTGTTTATGAGCGGTTGTTGCTGCTTTAATCTTCAAGTGCTACTGTCCCAATTAATGAGTTGATAAATAAGGTTGTACATTTTTGTTCATGAAAACAAAAAAAAAGCACTTGAAGAGCTGAAAATAAAGTTGGCAACAGCCCAACTCCTTGCATTTTCAGATTTTGGTAAGACTTTTTGTGATGCAAGTGAGTTAGGGATCGAAGGAGTGCTTATGCAAGAAGGTTATCCAACTGCATACTTCAGTGAAAAGCAAAGTGGTCCAACTCCAAATTGTTTTTCTTATGATGAACAATTGTAATTGGAAACGAGGCAGCTCTATCTTTTGTCTAAATTTTTTGTGATACATGCAGATCATGAATGTTTGAAACATCTTAAGTTTCAATTAAAATTTAACAAAAGACGTGCTAAATGGAGTCAACTCATTGGTACTTTTTCTTATATTGTCTTGTACAAAAAAGGAAAGGACAATGTTGTTGCAGACGTTTTATCTAGATGCCATATTTTGTTGTCTCAACTTGATGCGAAAGTTCTTGGCAAAGAAAGTATCAAAGACTTGTATGTCACTGATCCATATTTTTCTAAACCAATTTCCAAGTGTTGTGATGGAAAGGGCTGGAAAAAGATTTATATGCATAATGGATTTTTACTTGGGGCTAACAAAGTTTGCACTCTAGATTGCTCTTTTGTCTAATTTTTGTGCAGAACACTCATGTTCGGGGATTGATTGATCACTTTAGTGTCAAGAAAACGGAGCAAGCGCTGGTCGATAATTGTTTTTGGTTCAACATGGTAAGAGACGAGGAAAGACATGTTCTATGGTGTGTCACCTGCCACAAAGCTAAGTCACTCTTGAATCCTCATTGTCTATACATTCCTCTACCATTTCTTTCTTTTCTACGTGTAGATGTTTCTATGGACTTTGATCGTTGTTTACATCAAACAAAGAGGGGGAGCAATTCAATATTTGTTGTGATTAATCACTTCAACAAAATGACTCATTTTATTTCTTATATTAAGAACGATGATGCGTCACATATTATTGACTTATTTTTTAGGGAAATCATACGACTTCATGGTGAGCAACAGACTATTGTTTCAGATTATAACACCAAATTTTTACTTACTTTTGGAAGACATTGTGGGGCAATCTTGGGAAACGACTGCTATTTTCTACAACATTCCGTCCACAAACATTGGGCGCAAGGAAATGTGAGACTGTTGAAACAAGAAATTGTGCTAAAATTTTCAAGAAACTTCAACATTAAGAAAAGATAAACAAGAAGATTTTGAAGTATCGAGTTCAACTCATTTTCAACAGAGGAGGGATCATAGGTACAGCTTTCAATGTTGTTGATCTATCTCCCTACTGTGGATTACAAGAGTTGAGGACGACTCCTTTTCAAGAGGGGAAGGATGATGTGGACATCCCAGCATCACATACTCGTACACGAGCTTATGAAGGACTTGTTATGCACACTCGTGTTAAAAAACTCAAACAAGAGGTGAATTCTTTCCTCTCTGGATTATATTTTAATATTGTTAAGAATGATATGCTATCTAAGTCATGTAATTATGTGTTACTCAGGTTTAACCATGAAAGAACATCATTGGCTGCCACAAAAAAAGAACCAAGTCAGTTCGCACTGTCCAAACTTTTGTTTGCGTGACAGTTCGTCCTGTCCGAACTGAGAACGGGTACACTGCAGGAACCTCAATTCACGTGTAATAATGTACCAATATGTCACGTTCCAGGGCCCATAATACACATGGTGTGAAAGCTTATCAAGTCTACTTTCCAACGCATCAAAAGGTGCATCGTTTGGACTTTCCAAGCAGAAGCTATGGCTAAATTACTAAAGACTGCACAGAAGGTGAGAAGACGCGCGAGGATCAAAGACTACTCCGTGAATTGCTCAGTAGCTAGTTTCCCACCTAAAAACGTGGTGACTTCAGTTCACACCTAGCTATGAGGGTTGTTCCTAGTATAAATATCACCCTTGTACTCCTGGAAAAACAACCATTGATCATTTGATAAACAATATAATTCTGAGTGCATTGCACACCTTTGTTCTTCCTAGATCTTCATGGACTTGTGAAGTGATCCCTCAGAGATCCCCTAATTCGTGCTCTAGGCTTCCGAGCCTTTTGTGTTGATTAGTTTCCAGTTTGTGGTTCTGCGGTCGTTCGGATATCGAGTCGAAAACCTCAAGGTTTCAGTGCCTCTCTCCCCGTCGCTTGGTCGCAACCAACCTTGGCTTGTATAAAGCTACACTGCTACAATAAGCTTCATCACAGGCGGCTCCAAACGTATTATCACACGCGGTTTCCAAAACTGCCTGAAACGAAGAGCCTGTGATAATCTACAATTTCACAGGCGGAAAGTAATACTGCCTATGAAATATATTTATCACAGGTGGTCCTTTATCTAGGCCTAACCGCTTATGAAGACACATTATCACAGGCGGTTAGTAACGTAAGTTTTACCGCCTGTGATATCTATATTAGCACAGGCGGTCCTCTAACTACTAATAGCCGCCTGTGAAGACACTTTATCACAGGCGGTTAGTACGTAAGTTTTACCGCCTGTGATATCTTTATTAGCACAGGCGGTCCTCTAACTACTACTAGCCGCCTGTGAAGACACTTTATCACAGGCGGTTTGTACCGTAAGTGTAACCGCCTATGCAATCCTTTTATCACAGGGGGGTCTTTACCTATGACTAGCCGCCTGTGATAATATAATTTCACAGGCAGGTCTAGCCATAGGTAAAGAACCACCTTTGATAAAGTATACCCTATGCAGTAGTACCTGCTGTTATTTCTAATTTCCAGGTCAATTTCACTAAAACAATTTAATCACAAAACTCTACTCATAGTTTACACTAAAACAATATAATCACAGAAGTCAATTTACTAAAACAATGTACAGGTTACACAGAAGTGATCTCATAGTTTCTTACACCAACAGTCATCATAGTTTACAAGTTTCACTAAAAGATGTTTCTATTGTCATACTAGCAAAGTTCTAGCACATCAGCTACTCCACGATCATTATCGAAGTAGAGCCCTCTTCGGTGGAAGATTTCGCGACGCATGAATTGACACAATTCACTCGCAATCTTGTCAGCTCCTCCATCAGGAATACTTCTACAAACCGGCCATTCTTGGTAAACATTCTTCGCGTGCTGCAATGAAATATATAACAACTCATGAGTAAAACAGTAGTAATAATTCTATGAAGTAACAAGCTTAACAGATTTTTTTGTAATGGCTATACAGATAAACCCTAGTTGTGATAAGAAAATACGCTAGTTACAATGAAAATAAAACTCAATAGTAAGAAAATATAATATCAACATTAAGGATAACTTACATCCTCACAATTCACTCTATATTCGCAGGCGGTCCGAAGATGCTCACATACGTAATACCCGCATAAGATGCTCCCAGAAGGCTGCTTGGGACAAGGAAAATTTGTCGATATCTCCAATGCATCCTTATTAGGAGGGCTCTGACCGCCATGTTCTTTCACGTAAAACCGCCAAGCCCTGTAATACAAGGAATGTCATATAAAACTTGTCAACACATTTTAAATGTGTGTAAATTAAAAGTATAGGATAACCGTACAGTTTCAAAATGGAAAGGAAACCATTGTAACGATCTGGTGTGTAATCAGTCGAGTCCAAGACCGTTGCCAAACCCTACGTTGGCTTGATGAAGATCATTATGTAGTGGTTACTACACACGTACAAACACACGTGTTAAGTTAACAATTAGCAATAATTGCTATTTCAATGTCATATGTCGACATTACTCGAAGTGGTACGGAGCCTTTATTAAGTCCTTGTCATCTCTGACAAAGTTAAACATGGCACGTCCTGTGTAAGTTGCAACACTTAACATTTTATCCTTCTTTTCTTTTGCGATTGTTTTGTCAAATTCTTTTTTTTTCAGGTGGTTGTACTTAGAAGACTTCCGATCCACTTGAAAGTCGAATTGGCACTTTGCAATCAATGTAGGGTCAAGGATACCTATCTTGGTATCCATCTTTTTATTATACATTTATTGCATCCTATTGAAAAAGTTTAGAATTGTTATAATCTCATGACATGTGTATCCGTGTAGTAAGAAAAGCAAATTCGAAATATTAGAGGCACTTACAAGCACCAAATGAGTAGCAGGTTGATTTCGAGCATGCCTCGATAGAAAAGGCTATGTAGATCTTCAAAGAGAAGGCCTCGTTTTTCTGATCCAATGCCCTAGAATGCATCTTTTGGTACAATAAATGTGACGTAAGAAAGTTCATATTTCGTGCTGGCAGTTATGTACCACTCGTGCATTCTTCTGAGCGACAAAGGTTGCTTGCTCTGTTGTACCAATGTCATAAACGGCTTCCCATTCTCGTATCCAGGAGGAGCGTCATTAATCTTGTATATTGGAACTCCTGGTTTAACTAAAGCCGTTTGCTAATTATATATGACACCGTCTTCTTCCCACTCTTCAATATCTTCTATTGCTGGCTCATGTGAAGAACGAGATGCAGTTGGTTTTGCAATATTTTCCTTCAGTTTTTCCAAATACCTTGACACTTCTGATGAAGGTTTCTTGTTTTGGTATGAGCTTACTTTTATAGGCACTGATGATCGAGGAATAGTCGTCGGAAGTTGCTCAACTGGTTGCTCTATACTACCAGCAGCTTCATCTGGTACTGCTTCAAGCTGTTGTTCAACTAGTTGTTCTTTATTATCTTCACTAGCAAGGTTAGTATCATCCTTGCTGAGCCATAGCGGGAGTGGATCTTCTTGGACTTTCGGCTTAGAAGACGTGGTTGCAGTCTTTTGAGATAAGACGGCGCTAGACATCGTCTCATCATCCAACAGGATATCGCGTCAGTGCCAAAGGATTAATTGGTTGATAGCCTACCCCAGAGTCGTGATCCCCTCATGTGTGATGTGGTCTATTTCATAATCTTCATAATCATTATCAATGATCTGAAGAACTTGCACCACATCATAATACAACGGAAGTGCATTGCCATTGAAGTCACGATCAGGCTTTGCCATAGCAGTGGCAACCTGTTTAGTTTTGTTGCCTGCTCTACCAATCGGGACAAGAAGACGACAAGATCTGTTATTAACAATATCATCAACAGCGAACGTATGGGACCCTGATCCTGGCACAGAACCTACGCTGCTAGGGTAGGCAGTTGGCTGGGCCAAATGCTCCTTTGCCACGGGAACCATCGATGTACTCGGTGCCACTAACTATCCTGATTGTCTAAGTTGGTCCATTATTTCTTGCACATTTTCTTTGACCTCTTGAGAAATCATTTCATCAAGAGTTTTCTTGAACTTGTCACGTCTTCTATATGACTCTTGATCCTTCGGGAAACAATCTCTCTAGGATATCTGTGAAGAGATTGCTCGAACACGTCCACTGTGTTCTAGGTTTCTTAGGATAGCGATAAGTTGGTCATTCTCCGTCTTTGGCTTGAAGAGACCCTTCTGTTGCTTTTCAATTACTTCTTTTATTTTTGGCTCTACTTCATTCATAGAGTCGGACTTTTCAAGTTTGTCGTCGTTGGTCAAATCTGATCGAGCAAAGACCCACCGCTGAGTTCTCTCATCGCAGCCTTCTAACGGATGAGGATTGCCCTTACTGGTAGTTTCCTCTAATATCTTATTCTATTTCTAAACTTTGGGTGCATATCCAGCAGACCCCAAGCAATGATGGTATTTGTTCTTTTTGGCAAGCTCTGACCTACTTGCACTTAGGGCTTTAGCATCAGGTGTGGTCTTTTGATGAATAAATTCTTGCCACTGAGCTTTTGTGGTTTTTCCTATTTTCTCTAAGCTAGGGACCTTATCAGCCTTAACCTTCCAGCCGCGAAACTTCTTGCCGCAGGAGACCAATGTTGCTTTCTTAACAGCTTCTTCTGTGCCTTTCGGAAACTTGAATTGTTTCTTTATCCTCTCCCATAACTCATTCTTGTTCCCTTCAGGTAATTTTCTCCAATCCTCAGATCGGTACGAGCTCTCTAACAAGAAAACCACATGCATTTTGGTACTTTGCAACTGAGTCCAATGGTTCTTGGGGAAGACCACTTGGACCGACACTTGTTATGTATATAATGCGGTTCAATGGACCCTTATTGGGACCTCGTTTTCGCTTTAATGAACCTGAGGATTTAACCATTGGAGAATGTTCTGCAGTTTTAGGAGCCGAAGTCACCTCGTTGTCTTCGCGATTAAGCTAGTTAGAAAAGAATTATAAGACTTCATATACTTGACAACCAATATTAAATTAAACTGCTGGAGTTAAGATACGTGATCCATACCTCGTCGGCAGGATCATATTCCGGGTCAAGATCCTCTGAAGTCTTTTTAATTTTTATATTTGGAAAAGGGTCCGATGGATAGTGAAAGGAGCCTGAACTGCTGGAGTCACTAAACTTCATATTGCCTTCTTCATTGTCACTACCAGCAACAGTCTTCTTAGGGCTTTCCATTCTAGAACTAATAAGACAAAAAATATGTCCCACTTCAATGAAAGCTACAAAAATTAATGCAGACAAGGGAAGGGAGACAAACTGCCGATCATTGGTGTTTATGTAGATGATTTAATTATCTGTGGCCATACGTTGAGACCATCATAAGTTTCAAGAATAACACGATCAAGTTCCAAAGTATTGAACTTTATGGGTTAAAAGTTCATTTCGACCATCGTAGGTCACCACGGGATGTTAAGTGTATTAGCATGCGTAATTCCTCGCTATTGTACTGGACCCCAAATCTGTACCCGCTCGAAGTGATATGTCGAATGCATAAACTTTCCGACTCCACTCGCTGTTTTACAACAGCCGCTGGATGTCGAAATGTGAAACTTAATTAGTTTGGTTGAAAAAATTCAACATGGTGTTCACTGTCCAGCTTCTGGTCCAGCTGACCAGTCTGGATATTTCAACTGTTTTGACCACTTTGGAGGCAAAACCTGGACTGGAGTCCAACAACAAAGTTGTAGTAAACTCAAAAGGAATCCATATTGTTTTTATTTGCCTCCATAGCCTTCCTAGTTTATGAGTTATGATTCCTACAAGTTGACAGAATTTTCTCAGAAATTTTGACAGCACCTCCTTTGTGAGTGGCTGTTTTGTTCACAAAATTCCAACTAATTCTGTCCTCCATCTTGGAAAACACTGAACTACAAAGTTGTAGCACATTTCCTATACTTTCCAATGATGTCTTGCTTGACCCTTAGAAATTTTTCCACAGAAAGTTGCGGTTGAAATTCAGAAAATTCCAGAGAGCATTTTGGGTCTGTCCTGTTTCTGGACAGTGTATACTCATCTGAGATTTTCATCCATTTGGCGGGAGATTATGTTCTAGAGCTCTACAGAAAAGTTGTAGAGGACTTCAAAACCTTTCCATAATAGTATCCCACACCTCCATTGGTTCAACTAATCCTAATTTATACCCTGTTTAAGTTCAGCAAAGTTTCTGCTGAAACAGGGGAGGTTGTTCCTAAGTCTTTGAGATTGAATCTATACTCCCAATTGACTCTTAGTTCAATATAGGAGTTTACTAACTCCTAAATGGAATCCTAAACCTCATTTTAACTCTTTTATTTGAAAAATATACTTTTATGCAGTCTCGGTACTACATTTTCTCACCAAAGAAAAATCCTAAGCCGGTATTCCGGCATATACGTGTCAAATGGTGGAACTAAAGACGTCACTCACAAACGGTTTCTACACGTCATGCACTAATGTTGTTAATGTACCTGCAGAATAACACACAATAATGTTGCACCCAAAGCTTTTTGACATTTCAGGCAGTTCCATACCATAATAAAAACACACAGTTCCATATCCTAGGGTTTGAGAAAATCTAGGGTGCGGCAGCGGCGAGGACATGACTCGGCCGGCGGCAAGGGCGAGGAGGGAGGCGACACAGGGATGGAGGAGGGAAGGAAGCGGCCGCATACCTGGCGGCAAGGTCGAAGCTCAGCCTAATGACTGGAACGAAGGGAAGGAAATGGTGAGGGTAAAGCTCGCGTACCAGGAAGGAAGGGAAGGAAGCGGCGAGGTCGAAGTTCGGTGAAGCTCGGCGATGATGGTGAAGCTTGGCGGTGAGGGCGAAGCTCGGTGGCGAGGGCGGCGAGTACTTGGCGGCAAATGAAATTTTGGCAGCCTGACAGCGTCTAAGTGATTTCGCCCGGGTTACGTTTTTCCAAGGAAGCCGAGCGCTATATATAGACGTCTATCTTCGCAGGCGGCTCTTAAGTAATAACAGCCTAAGGAAAGGACTGCCCTCAAGCCGTTATTCATTACCACCCGCCTGTGAAGATAGACGTCTATATTGGAATCTAAATATTTTAACTTAGGCGGTTATTACTAAATATCCATGTGACGCCCTCGTTTCTGTAGAACACAGAACCAGAACTGATGCATATGTGTGCCCAGGATGTTCATCACACATACACATATCTCCACAAACTGAATTCAGAATATATATAACCACGAATAACAGGGTTTATTACAATGTCTTATGAGTCTTGGACTCATTCTAGCAGCGGAAGTCTTATCTAGCAGCGGAAGTCTAAATCTAGCAGCGGAAGTCTTCTAACTAGTGCGGAAGCAATCTAAGCAGCAGCAGCGGCTCCATCTCTTCTCCACCGGCAAGGTTGAGGACAGATTACACGCCTAGTCCTCCACTTGGTCTTCATAGTACTCCTCTACTGTTGCTGATGATGAAGTAATAATGCAAGTTTGAGTGCATGATGTACTCAGCAAGTGCGGGAAAATATGATATGTGGCTTACAACAAGGCAGGTATAAAAAGGTTCATTGCAGAAAGCAAAGTTTATTACTCAAAACACGATAAAAACAGCAACTCAGCTTTAAGTGAATATAATCCCAACATTAACATACCTCCATTATGATTCATCCTTTTTCCATGTCTCAACCAGACATCAACTTTGCTCATGAATACATCTCGTATTCACTACCATCTCATGAATACCATCTTGTATTCACTACCATTCATCTCATAATCAATCCCGTCTCATTTCGAGACTCAAATCTCGTTGCCATGACTCAACAGTCATGCAACCAATCTCATTACCTGGACTCAACAGTCCCGAAAACCAAACCATAACCAAATCCAAACCATCCGAAACCATCCCAAAAACCATCCCAACTAATCATGTGGGTTGTCAAGGCGCTCGTGACCGTAAGCTCGGCTATCATGATAGTTTTAGACTCTTCAGAGTTTGTACCACTTTACCCACAAGTTAGTGATTTCGTCACCCGTCGGCGACTGCAGAACCTCCATTATACCAGTACACAACCGTCGGTGTATGGCCAAGAGATCATAAAATAGCCTTTACAAAGGGGCTACTAGATGTATGGACTCACTAAGGTTTCACCGGCAGGCTAGAATCTCCAATTCTCCCACCCACGGGCCCCCTCTTGTGCCATGCAGTTCCCAGGGCAGTCCTCACTCGACTCCCGTTCCCCGCGCCTTCCACGGTCCATAACAATCTAGCAACTTACCTAATTAATCAGCTAAGCCACACCCATACTTGGACTTGTGGTTTTTTGATGAACAGAGGTGTTCAGATAAATTGTGGACGTGGCGATGATCTTGACTCAAGATCTAGATCAGACCGATCAACACGTGATCTGTCCACGAGAAATTTTTTGTTCGAAAGGAATTCAAGAACAGATGCAAAGAAAAAGCGATGATGTCGTAAGGTGGTATTGGAGACCTACCCTACTTCCTTCGGGTCTTTCCTCAGATCGTCGGCTCTCCTCCGGCGATGGCAATTGTCTCTGGCTCGTCGGCGATCTCTCTGGTGGTCAAACACCGGCGAAGGGTTTTACTCGGCGAGCTGGGGCTAGGGCTCTAAGTTGTCGGCTCAAGAGGTGGAAAAGAAGTTCATGGTTGCGGCTAGAGGTTTTTGGTTCTATTTATAATCAGGAAGAGAAGAGTCCTAATCTGATCGGAATTCGAATAAGAGTCCTATTCAAATTGTTATTGGATCTTAACAACTTATCTTTTGTTGATTTGGTGTGGTAGCAACGTGGAAATCGTGTCGGTTTCCTCCGGTACCGGTATTCCCACGCGTACAGAGGCAAAAACCGCTTAAAATCTTGTTACCTTCGCGGCGATGAGCTTCGGAGTCTCCACGTGTCCTGCAGAAACCTGGGCTCCCTTTTCCGCAGAGACAAGCTCCGGTTTTGCCGCGTGTCAGGTGGCGAGACCTCCCTCTTGCTCAGAGGCGAGCTCCTCACACGCCACGCGTCCTGGCGGACGGGACCTCCCTCTCTCCAGAGACGAGCTCCACGTGTGCCACGTGTCTGGTGCGTCGGGACCTCCCTTCTCAACGGAGGCGAGCTCCATGAACGCCACGTGTCAGTTCCGGACCTCCCCCTCTCTTCGGAGATGAGCTCCGGTAGTGCCACGTATCCTTTCTGGACCTCCCCTCTCTTCGGAGGTGAGCTCCGAGAATGCCACGTGCCCTAACAGCGCCAGACTTCCTTTCTCCTCAGAGACAAGCTCCAAGATCGGCACGTGTCCAACAGTGACGGACCTCCCGGAGATGAGCTCCGGAGGTGACACGTGTCCGGTAGTGTCAGACCTCCCGGAGGTGAGCTCCGGAGGTGACACGTGTCCAATAGAACCGGACCTCTCGGAGACGAGCTCCGAGAGCGACACGTGTCTAGCAGGGTCGGATCTCTCGGAGGTGAGCTCTGAGAGCGACACGTGTCCTGCGCAAACTGGTCCTCTCTCTTCCGCAGTGAATAGCTCCGCAGTCAACACGTGTCCTACGGGACTAGCCTCGCTTATCCGCAGAGGCTAGCTCTGGGAGCAACACGTGTCCCACAGGGTCGGACCTCACCCTTTTTCACAGAGACGAGCCCCGAGCCTGCCACGTAGCCAGTTTGGCGGAGGACCTCTCCCCCTCTGCAGGGATGGGCTCCGAACGCGCCACGTGGCCAGCGGCCACGGAAATTGTCTACAGCGCTCTCGGTGAATTGAATTTGGCTCCTTTTTGGCAATCTTTTTTATTTCTTTTCTGTTTCTATTTATTTTAGAAATGTTTTCCTACATGAAACATGAATACATGCAGAACCCGAAATGAGGGTGTCACAAATGTACCCCCCTTAAATTGAATCTCGCCCTCGAGATTCGCTAGTGGAGAATAGATGAAGGAATTCTGCCTTCTCGGCTGTTGCTTGGGCTGACTTAAACTCAATATGAGTACCGTGCTCGTTTGTCAACTGCACGCTCCTTTCAGCATATTAGATTACTCCGTTGTGCTTGCTTAACCAATCCATTCCAAGTATTATGTCAAGCCCATGGGAATCCAAGACAATGAGGTTGGCAAGGAAGTCTACCCCCCTTATTTTAAGGTTTACTTTCGGACATACTATATTAGTCCTCATCTCTCCACCGGGAGAATTAACCAACATAGCATATTTCAAGTGTGATATGGGTAGATTATACTTGGCAACATACTTGGATGATATGAAGGAATGTGATGATCTAGAATCAAATAGAATGGTGGCTAGGTTGGTGTTGGCAAGGAACATACCAATAACGATGTCCTCAGCTGACACGACCACATGGTCTTGTCGAGCCAGAATCACGCTGAGGGGTGCTGCGTTGCACAGCACCGGATAACACACATCAAAGGTACAAAGCGGAAGCAAAGTTTTATTACAGAAACAGGTTTATGAACATTTTTACATCAAAATAAGTTTAGTATACACTCACGGGCGTAGACTACGCATCAAGTTCATGTTCAGCCCATGAACATGTCCTTGCTAGCACACACGCACACTAACACGGCGGCGTGCACGACTACCACACGACGGGGTTCCCCTCCTCGGGTTCCGTCTCATCCTCGGGAGTCCCTTCCTCATAGAACCATGCAAAATCTTCAAACACAAGCAGTGAGCACGAAGGCTCAGCAAGACTGACCCGTATCTCCTAAACATGGAACTTCTACATGAGGAATGATAGGTACAGGAGGTAAAATCAGTTGCAAGGACTTGCCTAATTAGTGGAACCTTACTTTCAAGTTTTAGCAGCAAATTGTGGAGAACCTTACACTAAGGCACATGAGAGAGCCGCAATCAAACAAGAAACGCATTTCTCTCATGTACTTTTGAATGTGGCCTAGAGGGGGGGGGGGTGAATAGGCCTTTAAAGAATTCCTGCACACTTAATAAAGTTATCAGAAACTTGACTGACCGGACTAGTCCGGTTGTGTGGGCGGACTAGTCCGGTGTGCTGAATTATTTGAGTTAATTAAGTGTGTCTCACAAATTTAATCTTTTAGCAGCGGAATGAGAACAACAGTTTTTATAAATTAAATTTATTGTATGGATGCACGTGCAAACTTGTAAGGAACTCAAACGATGACTAGCAAACTAGTGATCTAATGTGTCAAAATGTAAAACAAATGAGAGACAAGAGACACGAATTTTTACCGAGGTTCGATCTCACCAAGAGATCTACGTCCTCGTTGAGGAAGCTCACACAATGCCGGGTTCCCAACCCTTTCCCTCTTCAAGTCACCACAAAAAGGCCGACTTGACTCCACTATCACGGGTAATCACCGAGTTTGTGGGGAACCTCACACGTTGAGGGCTCCCACAAGAATTACAAAGAAGGTGATCAAATACACTCAAAAAGATTACAATGCAGAATATGTGTGTAGAGAAATCAAACCCCAAGAGCTCACAACGAAAGACCGACAATCTCTCAATCCCAAATCCAAGTATTTGATTGATCTTGGCCTTTTTGCACCTAAGATGTATGGGGAGATGTGTTTTGGGCTCTTGGGTCAGGTGGCGGCGCTAGGGTTCAAGTTTTTGACAATATGTGTCGTGTCCTCTCTGGGAAAAGACGAAGGACATCTTTTTATAGGCTTTCCCAAAAAGTTATCGTTGTTAAACCTACTACCGGACTAGTCCGGTATATGTTCGGACTTGTCCGGTCTACTTCCAGTGGGTCAACCGGAGTAGTCCGGTCCACAAACCGGACTTATCCGGTGCTATGTGAAATGGGGTTTCAGAAACTTCAGCGGACTAGTCCTGTCGCTTGGATGGACTAGTCCGCAGTCCTTTAAAGAGGACAACAGAGACATGACCGGACTAGTCCGGTCTAAAACCAGACTTGTCCGGTTGCATTCCAGTGAGCTGACCAGACTAGTCCGGTTCACAAGGCGGACTAGTCCGGTGCACTATGTTTGCGTTTTCCAGAAAGTTAAACGGACTAGTCCGGTCCATGAACGGACTAGTCCGGTTTTCAGTGGATTTTAGTTGATTTTTAAACCCCTTACCCTTATTCAAAGTCATGAGCTCTTGGGATGTGTCTCTCACACACACACCCTATACATTTTCATCTATTTTGTTCTTCCAAATTCCACTAAAGTCTTTCTTTTCGGGCACCACTCTATTTTTCATCTTTTTGTGCGCACCTAGCTAGTTCACTTAGTTTGTCCTGCAATCATTTTGTTAGGATCTCATATGCTTGTCATCAATTAGCCAAAACCCACAAGGGATTTCCTAGATACACTTTCAATCTCCCCCTTTTTGGTGATTGATGACAACCATTTGAGATATCAAAATTGAGAATAAAAGGTTGATTTTCATAAGGTGTGCACATATGAGAATAATAAAGAATTCACAAAAAGCTTCTCACATATGCACACACCTTATGGTGGGGTGCCTAACAAGTGTGTGATAAACACAATGTGATAGAATAAAGACAAACAATAGTGAACATATAGTGCATCACACATAAGAAAAGAAATAGTGCATTACAAGATTTTAAAATAGGTACATGTCCTTGACCACAAAAGAGCTTAATAACTAATACTAGATAGAAATAGTCCAAATCTAATCTCAATCTTCCCTAATCTCAATCTCTCCCCCTTTGGCATCAAGGCACCAAAAAGGAAAAAATTGAGGGGAATCACTCATCGCTGCCTCCTCCGTCAGTCTCAGTCTGATCTTCATCTTCAGCATCCACGGGAGCAGGATCTTCCTCTGAGTCCTCGGAGGCGGGCGGTGATCCAACGGGCTCAATCTCAAGCTTTGCACAGATAGACTTGATATTGGCATTGACGTACTATTGATGTTTCTTCCTTGCAAGCTTTTCTTTGTGCTGCCTGTCTTCGATCTTACGGCAGCAGGCAAAGATGGAGGAGAGCATCTTGAGGATGCCGCTGGATGATTCTTGGGCAGGTGGAGATCCAGGAGGAGCAGCTGCAGATCTAGTTTCATCATGAGCTTGCTTTGATCTCCTCTCCACTGGTGGAGAGGACGGGGCAGTTGGAGCCGGAGGGAGAGTGTACTCGGTGGGTTTTTGCGGCTTCAACCCCGTATGCTTGACATCCTTGACAAACTCGAGTCCCGTCACTTTCTCAATCATGTACATGATATACGGTGCGTATCCACAGGGCCTATTGGGGGTAATTGAGATGTTCACAATGTCATTGTAAATATACTCAAAGACATTGAATGGTCTCCTTCCATTGATGACCTTCATGAGAGTCCTCAAAGTCCCTTGTATAGTTCCGGCATCTCCATCCTTCGGAGCTATAGTCTTTCTCAAGACTCTATTTAGGACCACAGAGAAGGGCTTTAGATATTTGATGGTGGGAGGAACATATGGCATCCTTGTGTCATAGAGAAATTCAAGTTCCTCCTTCTCCAGGGGTTTCAGATTATGAATGACCAGTTCATGATCCAAAGTGTGTTGGAGGTGAAGAATCCTAGCAAATTCATCATACGTGACACTATACCTTGAACCATGAGTCATCAAAGTAAGACTGTCTCCATCACCGCGAGCAAAACAGAGAGTGGAGTAAAACTGGGTAATTACTTCATTGTTCCAGTCATACTCAAAGGATAGCAGGTCCGTCAGACTGTGCCTCTCTAACGCCTCCACCATCTCACGAAAGGCAGGATACCTCTTCGACTTCAGATATTCAACATTTAGCCACTGACTCTCTACTACAGGGTTCTTCATATTCATGTACACATGCTCGTAGTAGTCTGCATGGAAGTTGCTACAGAACCTTGGATCAGAGCGTTGCTTAGGTCGGTCATACACTTGAATCTTCCTGAAATTATCAGCTAGCTCACTCCCTTTTCCAGTGAAATCCTCACTTGAAGGCTGCCTGTTGCGGTGAATAGGGTTTTTCATCTTCAAGGGCCCAAGGGGACCATTAGCAAGTCCCTTCCCTTTATTGAGGATTCTTTTTGGCCCTCACGAGCCCTCAGCAGCATCTTTCCTTAGAGGCCTTTTGCCAATGACTTTCCTCTTCTTAGGTTGATTGTTGTCGGAGGGTGGAGAGTGGACATTGACATCATGTCTCTTCTTCATAACTCTCTCCTTGGTACTCCTCACTTTCTCGCGTTGAACATCTTCATCAATGTGAAAGGAGCTGTCATCTGAGCCTGAAGACATGATGCCTGATAAGGAGTTCAAGGATTAGATGCAAATGGACTCATTATCGACTTCAAATGGGAACGTAGGGGTTCAACTGTCAGAGGCTGGACTTGTCCGGTTTCAGAGTGCGGACTTGTCTGGTGGACCGGACTTGTTCGCCTCTGTGCGCCGGACTAGTCCGGCCTGGCATAAGAACCCTAATGTTTCATTTGAATCAAATCTCCTATCTAAGGGCACAATAGTAGGAACATGGTAGGAATACATCTATTGAGGCAATGTACGTCCTTTTGAAATCAAAGAAAACTAGCTAGAACTAGAAAAGTTGAGATTTTGGTTTAAAGGGGGAAATTTACCAAGATTTGAAGATTCGCGTCGAAGAAGTGGAAATCAGTCCAGATGAGTCCGGAGGAGGGAGACCTCTCGTCAAGGGGAGTTTTTTTCGCGGAGAAAAACTTGATTTTGAGGGTTCAACCAGAAAATCACTTTGGGGGCTAGGGTTTGGAAGAGGAGAGGGAGAGCAAGTCTAATGAGGGGTGAGGGAGAGATCTGGGCCGGCCAAGTGCTTCTATATGCGACTGACCGGACTAGTCCGGCCATGCCTGAATTAACCTAACTGTGGTCTGTCCGGACTAGTCCGGTTGACAACCGGACAAGTCCGGTTCCAGCAGACTTGATGCAGATAATAGAGTTTAGAGGTGATCCAAGGACACTAATTTTGCAAATAGTCTTGGTGATTACGACCAGTAGGCAATCAGCAATCAAACAATGGTCATAATCCTCAAGATAAAAATAGTTTTCTGAGTAGAAAAGGAGAGGAGGAGCATTTTTAACAATACAGAGGAACATTTTGAGTTGCAACCAGGTATGCAATGTTTCAAGCCACATTTCGAGAGTCAAGAATGTTCAGCTCATTTCTTAGTTCACAAAACCTTTTCTCATCTAATGGTTTGGTAAAAATATCCGCAAGTTGTTTTTCAGTCCTAACATGTGAAATAGAAATGTCACCTTTTAATGAGTGATCTCTAAGAAAGTGATGATGGATGTCTATGTGCTTAGTTCTTGAGTGCTCTACAGGGTTGTGTGCAATTTTTATAGCACTTTCATTATCGCATAGAAGCGGGATATGACTTAGATTGTAGCCGTAGTCCCTAAGAGTTTGTCGCATCCAAAGTAGTTGCGCACAGCAACTACCGGCTGCAACATACTCCGCTTCCGCTGTGGAAAGAGCAATGGAGTTTTGCTTTTTAGATGACCAAGAAACTAGGGACCTACCAAGAAATTGACAAGTCCCTGACGTGCTCTTTCTATCGACTTTGCATCCTGCATAGTCGGCGTCGGAATACCCTATCAAGTTAAACTTGGATCCTTTGGGATACCAAAGGCCCAAGTTGGGTGTGTGCACAAGGTACCTTAGGATTCTTTTTACAGCAATTAAGTGACCCTCTTTAGGTGCGGCTTGAAACCTTGCACACATACAAACACTAAGCATAATATCTGGCCTAGATGCACATAAGTATAGTAAGGAGCCAATCATGGACCGATATACCTTTTGGTCCACATTTGGACCATCTTCATTGAGGTCGAGATGTCCGTTGATGGCCATGGGTGTCTTGATGGGCTTGGCTTTGTCCATATTGAATTTCTTGAGAATGTCTTGTGTATATTTAGTTTGGCTTATAAATGTACCTTCTCTCAGTTGCTTCACTTGAAATCCCAAGAAGAACTTCAATTCACCCATCATTGACATCTCTAACCTGTCTGTCATTATTTTGCTAAATTCTTCACAAAAGGACTTGTTAGTGGATCCAAAGATAATGTCATCAACATAAATTTGACATACGAATAAATGATCATCAAAATGTTTAGTAAAGAGTGTATAGTCAGCTTTACCAATTTTGAATCCATTTTGAATCAGAAAATCTCTAAGGCACTCATACCAGGCTCGAGGAGCCTGTTTGATGCCATAGAGAGCCTTACGCAGTTTATAGACATGGTTGGGATACTCCTGATCTTCGAACCCTGGTGGCTGCTCCACATAGACTTCCTCCTTTATCGGACCATTGAGGAAGGCACTCTTGACGTCCATTTGATACAACTTAAAATTATGGTGAGTAGCATATGCCAATAAAATGTGAATGGACTCAAGTCTAGCTACAGGAGCGAAAGTTTCATCGAAGTCCAAACCTTCCACCTGAGAATAACCTTTGGCCACCAACCTCGCTTTATTTCTTGTCACTACTCCATGTTCATCTTGCTTGTTCCGAAAGACCCATTTGGTTCCAACGATGTTCGCCCTTGGTCTTTCCACCAGCTCCCACACTTCATTTCTTTTGAAGTTGTTTAGCTCCTCTTGCATCGCAATCACCCAGTCTGGATCCCTTAAGGCTTCTTCTACCCTGTATGGCTCCAGAAAAGACACAAAAGAATAGCGTTCACAAAAATTTGCAATTTGAGATATAGTAGTTACTCCCTTAGCAATATCTCCAATGATATTATTGACAGGATGGTCCCTTTGCATACACTGATGTACTCTTGGGTGTGGAATTTGTATAGTTGCTTGTTCTTCATTGTCTTCATGTGTCATGTCTCCCCCTAGATCATTGCTTCCATGATCATCTTGATTTTCTTGATCTTCCTCAACCTGATCTTGTGTAGGAGCTCCCCCTTGATCATTGCTTCCTTGTTGAAATTCATCTTGTGTCTCCTCTCGTGGTAGGATATCACCAAGTGCCATTTTCTTCAGCGCTTCACATGGAGCTTCCTCCTTATCTAGCATAGACTTATCGACTTGCTCCACTTGTGAGCCGTTAGTTTCATCGAACACTACGTCACGCGCTACTTCAACAAGGCCGGACACCTTGTTGAAGACACGATAGGTGTAGGCATTCGATTCATATCCGAGCAAGAATCCTTCATCGGACTTCGAAGCAAACTTCGAGGCCCTTGGTTTCTTGTTAAGAATAAAACATTTGCAACCAAAAACTTTGAAATAGGAAACGTTAGGCTTTTTACCGGTGAGAAGCTCATATGGAGTTTTCTTCAGTAGTCGATGAAGGTACAACCGATTTGTGGCATGACAAGCGGTGTTCACCGCTTCTGCCCAAAATCAGTCTGACGTCTTGTATTCATCCAACATTGTTCTTGCCATTTTGATCAATGTTCTGTTCTTCCTTTCGGCCACCCCGTTCTGTTGAGGAGAGTAGGGTGCCGAGAATTCATGCTTTATACCTTCTTCATTGAGATATTCTTCAACTTGGGTGTTCTTGAATTCTGTCCCATTGTCACTTCTGATATTCTTTACGGTTGACGAGAATTCATTTTGAGCTCTTTTCAAGAACTTCCTAAGGATTCCCTGAGTTTCTGATTTATCATACAAGAAAAATACCCAGGTAAATCTTGAAAAATCATCAACAATTACTAAACCATATTTGTTACCGCCGATGCTGATGTACGCAATTGGACCAAAGAGATCCATGTGGAGAAGTTCCAGCGGTCTAGCGGTGGTTATCACATTCTTGGCGGGGTGTAGCGCTCCAACTTGTTTTCCTGCTTGACAAGCGCTGCACGGCCTGTCTTTTTCAAAAACCACATCCTTAAGACCACGGATGTGACCACCTTTTAGAAGTTTCTGCAGATTTCTCATTCCAACATGGGCTAGTCGTCTATGCCACAGCCATCCCATGTTGGTCTTTGCAACCAAGCAAGTGTTGAGTTCGGCTTTATCTTTGTTGAAGTCAACAAGATAAAGCTTTCCCTTCAAACAATCCCTTGAATGCAATCGAGCCATCGCTTCTTCTAAAGACGGTCACACCCTCATTAGTGAATAAACAGTTGTAACCTTTGTCGCATAGTTGAGATATTGATAAAAGATTATAATCTAGAGAGTCTACGTGTAAAACATTAGATAAGGTGTGTTGAGAGGATATTTCAATGTTACCACTACCAAGGACCTTTCCTTGGCTGTTGTCTCCAAAGTATATACCTTCACTTGGATCCTTGTTGCACTCGTATTCCACAAACATACCTCTCTCTCCGGTCATATGATTTGTGCATCCGCTATCTAGCACCCACTTAGATCCGCCGGAGGAGTAAGCCTGCAAAATAGAATTATTTCTGGGTTTTAGTTACCCAAGCTTGCTTGGGTCCTCTCAGGTTAGTCACAAGAGTCTTGGGCACCCACACACAAGTTTTTAAGTTCTTGTGGCGTGGCCCTGTATATTTAGCAATGACTTTTCCATACTTGTTTTTCATGAGAACATAAGAATTATCAAACGTATGGAACAGTGTTTGTAGCTCAGATTCATGGGATTTTTCTTTAACAAAAATGATTCTATTCTTAGCATGATTAGAAGTAGACATGTGTTTGTTCCTGTCAAAGCCAAGACCATCTTTGACATTGGGAGGTCTAGTGATCATATATGCACTTCGTGCATATTTGATCTTCTCCTTATCAAAGATGCCATTTTGAGAAGAATGCATGTCATGAGAGGTTGAAGCATTAGAAATTACATTTTTCTTACTAGAGAAAGTGCAGGTTCTTATTTTTGTCGAACTCATGTCTTTGGAGGAAGAGCTTTTGGAGGAAGAGGAGTCACTTTGTTTGAGCGACTCAACTTGCACCTCAAGGATTTTCTTAACTTTTGACAAGTTAGCAAGTTCTTCCTTGATTGCAATGTGCGAGTCTTCTAACTTTGAGTAAGTTTCCTTACTCAAGGCTAGCTCTAACTCAAGTGACTCATTCTTCTCTCTTTCAAGCTCAAGAAGCTTTTCAACTTCTTGATATCTCTTCCTCTCACGGATGAGCATATCTTCTTGTCGGTTGAAAAGTTCCTCCTTTTCAAAGATTTTGTTTGACAACATTTCCATTTTCTTTAAAGCAATTTTACTTAGCCCTCTAAACAATTCTTCATTATTACTAGAGCTATCAAAGTCATTAATGGAGGAATTTAGCACAGGAGGAGTAAGTCGAACCTTTTTCTTGCCTTCCTTAGCCATAAGACAAGTGTGGTTGTTCATGTCCCATCCTCCCATGTTCGGAAAGAGTGTGGCTCTCATAGTTGGTTTCTTGACTGCGATAGTGGCCATCTCTTCTTCTTCATCGGAGGAGGACTCGTCGTTTGAGTCCCACTCCTTCCCAATGTGAGCTTGATGGGCTTGTCTTCTTTTTCTGAATTTTTTCTTTTCTTGAGATCTTGTTTCCTTCTTCTTTTTGTTTTCTTCATAAGTACAGTCCACCATGAAGTGACCATACTCTCCGCAGTTGTAGCAAGTGCGTCGAGCCTTGGATTTTCCTTTATCCTTGCTTTTGCCTTCATGTGAATTGTTGTCGTGTCTTCCCTTCATCATGCGTTTGAACTTTTTGATGAAGAGTACCATTTCTTCGTCATCAAGATCGGTGCTCTCGTCGCTTCTATCTCCATCGTCTTGGTCTTCACGGGTTTCTTTGAGTTTGGGTCTGCACGTTGCTTTGAGAGCAACTTCTTACTTTTTAGAAGAGGTGAGCTCGGCTAAGTCTTTGACGTATTGAGCTTCTTTCTCCATCATTTCATGATTTATGATCTTTCCCAATAACTCATCGGGAGTCATTTTGTGAAACCCGGGGCTTTCTCTAATCATTAAGCAAAGTGTGACGTTTCTTGGCATGAAGGCTCTTATCATCCTTTTGACCACCTCGTGATCAGTCCATTTCTTACTTCCATAGGCACAAATTTTGTTGATGAGAGCCTTCATCCGATTGTACATGTCTTGAGGTGATTCGCCTTCTTCAATAGCAAATCTCCCCAACTCTCCTTCTAGCATCTCAATTTTGGCTTCACGTACAGACCTATTTCCTTCATGAGCTGTCTTGAGGGTATCCCAGATTTCTTTTGCACTTTCTAACCCATCGATCTTGGTGAATTCCTCTCTGCTTAATGATGATGTGATCAGGGCGATGGCTTGTGCGTTTCTGTGAATCTCTTGTTCTTATTCTGGAGTGAGTTCATCATCCGTGTCCGGAATATCAATGCCTGTGCAAACAATGTGCCACAGACTAGGGTTCAGGGATATCAGATGCATCTTCATGTTGTACTTCCACATGGTGTAGTCACTTCCGTCAAACTGTGGGGGCCTTCCCATAGGAATAGAGAGATAATGATTATTTGAATTGAGACGGTTGTAGTTGTAAGGATATCGGGAGTAGTCGTGATGACCACTTCCCATCGTCTTTTCTTCCTCTTTTCCCTTTTGTGCCATTAACTTCTTTCTCAGTAATGTCTTTAGCTGTCTCACTTCATCATCGTCATGTGGATTTTCTTTCAGCACATCGAAGGCTTTGGCTTGTTGCTCCTCATCGTTGTTGTTCATCTTCGGGATATCGTTGTTCTTCTCAGAGGCCATTGATCTCCCCGAGATGTGAGTCTCGTTGGTGGAGAACTTGGCTCTGATACCAATTGAATGTGGCCTAGAGGGGGGGTGAATAGGCCTTCAAAGAATTCCTGCACACTTAATAAAGTTATCAGAAACTTGACTGACCGGACTAGTCCGGTTGTGTGGGCGGACTAGTCCGGTGTGCTGAATTATTTGAGTTAATTAAGTGTGTCTCACAAATTTAATCTTTTAGCAGCGGAATGAGAACAACAGTTTCTATAAATTAAATTTATTGTATGGATGCACGTGCAAACTTGTAAGGAACTCAAACGATGACTAGCAAACTAGTGATCTAATGTGTCAAAATGTAAAACAAATGAGAGACAAGAGACACGAATTTTTACCGAGGTTCGATCTCACCAAGAGATCTACGTCCTCGTTGAGGAAGCTCACACAGAGCCGGGTTCCCAACCCTTTCGCTCTTCAAGTCACCACAAAGGCCGACTTAACTCCACTATCACGGGTAATCACCGAGTTTGTGGGGCAACCTCACACGTTGAGGGCTCCCACAAGAATTACAAAGAAGGTGATCAAATACACTCAAAAAGATTACAATGCAGAATATGAGTGTAGAGAAATCAAACCCCAAGAGCTCACAACGAAAAACCGACGATCTCTCAATCCCAAATCCAAGTATTTGATTGATCTTGGCCTTTTTGCACCTTAGATGTATGGGGAGATGTGTTTTTGGGCTCTTGGGTCAGGTGGCGGCGCTAGGGTTCAAGTTTTTGACAATATGTGTCGTGTCCTCTCTGGGAAAAGACGAAGGACCTCTTTTTATAGGCTTTCCCAAAAATTTACCGTTGTTAAACCTACTACCGGACTAGTCCGGTATATGTTCGGACTTGTCCTGTCTACTTCCAGTGGGTTAACCGGACTAGTCCGGTCCACAAACCGGACTTGTCCGGTGCTATGTGAAATGGGGTTTCAAAAACTTCAGCGGACTAGTCCTGTCGCTTGGATGGACTAGTCTGCAGTCCTCTAAAGAGGACAACAGAGACATGACCGGACTAGTCCGGTCTAAAACCGGACTTGTCCGGTTGCATTCCAGTGAGCTGACCGGACTAGTCCGGTTCACAAGGCGGACTAGTCCGGTGCACTATGTTTGCGTTTTCTAGAAAGTTAAACGGACTAGTCCGGTCCATGAACGGACTAGTCCGGTTTTCAGTGGATTTTAGTTGATTTTTAAACCCCTTACCCTTATTCAAAGTCATGAGCTCTTGGGATGTGTCTCTCACACACACACCCTATACATTTTCATCTACTTTGTTCTTCCAAATTCCACTAAAGTCTTTCTTTTCGGGCACCACTCTATTTTTCATCTTTTTGTGTGCACCTAGCTAGTTCACTTAGTTTGTCCTGCAATCATTTCGTTAGGATCTCATATGCTTGTCATCAATTAGCCAAAACCCACAAGGGATTTCCTAGATGCACTTTCAACTTTGCCCAAAGTTGAAAGGAACTTTAATTAGCTCTAAACTACAGCAATCATTAACAATCAAGTCCATCTTTCAATCAGCAACATTTTAACATGTAACTAGCCTGTTCTTTCTACATCACGGTACAGTGAACAAGTGGTACTCACTGACCGCGAGGGACGGCGATTATAATCGATTTACACCTGCATGGTTACCCGAACAACCCGTCACGTACGCCCGTACTCGATGTTACCTACAGCAACCATCACGGACGCCGTACGCAACCACCTTTCACCCGTTAGCCAAATGTTGAACCGGTCCAATCGTCCCGAGCAAGAGGTCTCTGCACGCGCATCTCAGTGCCACCAGCCGATTTACACCTCGAGCTCTCAACCTACCCTCTGAACGACCAGCTATGCCTCAACACCCAGCTACCCGAGTTACATCGGTTTCCCGGTTCCCATATAGCCGGTAGGTCTTCAGTACTGTTCTAGCTTGTTCAACAGGCCCGCACACGGCTCAGTCCTCAATCGACACAAGCGGGGCTATAGCACACAGGCCCCAAAGTCCTGCTGCCCTTACTCTCCGCTCGGTCTCATTTTCTTGTCATGTGTTTCATGTGCTATTTCTACCCGAGTCGAGTGCCTCTAGCCTATGCTCGCGAGTAGTTCCAACTACTCGACTTGTACCGAATCCTACATTATCTTAGCATTGCAGTAGCTAATCGGGGTTTTCAATCCTAATCCCAAACCATGGTGTTCTTGGCTATGCAATTGGGTTTTCAAACAAGACTCCAATGCAAGAAAGGATGATACTCAAGTAAGTGCTCAAAATAATAAAAATTTGTAAAAAGGTTAATGCAAACCGGAGCTTGCCTTCTTTGTAAGGTAATAGTATAGAATATAAGTTAGTGATCTTCAATCCCTTGATCTTTCTGAACTTGCTCAACTGATCCACACGTCAAGGAATGGCTCCGTCGAAGTCCTTCGTCGTAAACCCTATCGACTTGTATATGCATAGTATTTTATAATGCAATTCAAAGGCTTAGAGATTAAAACTTCTTAAGAACAGAGGCTGTGTAGAGATCCTAGGATGAAGTGGTTGCCTCTGTTGTGCAGAGAACTCAAAGAGACTAAATCTATCTTAGATGTTTCATTACATCTCTAGCTAAGTTTCTAATGCCATAGAAGATGAGCTCTAATGATATGGACATAACTAAAGATCCTGATCTCCAATGACTTCGAAATTTTCACAGGAAGTCATACACTACACAGGGACTTAGCTTGCTAAATTGCAGCTAAAGTGGAAAGAAATTGTGTCTCGCACAATTTCCACCTCAACCATATGTTGTTCTTCACATCCACTAGAATGGAGAACAGGGACAGGGAGACTCAAGGCTCAATTTGAGCTGAAAAATTGCATGTGAATTCCTGGTCACATGAAAGTGTTCTGGACCAAAAATAAACACTTTACATTGAGTGGTTTTTTCAGAACAATTCCCTAAGCAATTAAGCAAAAAGAAATTAATTCTGAATTAACTCACATGTTCATGCCCAACTTAGTGAACTACAATTTCAATTATAGTTCATAGAGTCTTCATGAATTTTCCTATGGTTTTTGGAACTAAGAATTGCCCATAATTGAATTTCCAAGTTTTGGAAATTCTCTGAAAATATTTCTGTATTCCTTTGGATATAGCAACTTAAAATCTAAACTTTTCTGGATTAAATCAACTCCAAATGATCTGAAACATTTACAGGAGTCTTTTAACACCTTAAAGAATATTCTGGAAAATTTTGATGATTTTTGGATAAACCAAACTCCCTCTAAAATTCTTTTGCTGGAAAGCTTTAAAAACTTTTCCAGAATTAAATAAGGACTTTCATACAAATTGGGTTGCATATTTGGGTAGAGTTTGTCAATCTGAATCTAACCCAATTTGAATCACTAAATTTGGAGGTTTCTACACAAATATATGAGCTCCACAAGAATTGGGGAAAATCTGAAAATGAGCTCTGTTTTATTTTCCATTTTTTAGAGACATAAGGAATTAGCACCACATTTGACCAAGCAAATGAAGTTCAATGCCTCTGAAATTTTTACTGGAGGTCAAGTGTTTTGGAAGAACCTCCTGCCCAATTTTGGAAATTTTCCAATACACAGAACTCCTGGAACAATTCCTACAAATTTTCCTTATATGAATAAATGAGCCAAATCCAGGGATTTTCATAAATATTGGGCTGCACCCATGTATAGTACTCTTTGAGAGGAATTCAAAAAAATTTGTTTCACAATTTTTGGACATTCTACACAAGGTTATAGCTCTTCAAAGATTGAAATGGAAACTGAAAATCCTAAAAATGTTTAAACACTGACTGTGGGTCCGGGCTACGTGTTACTCACTGGAACAAAGACACACGGGGCCAAACGTTTTCAGGCATGCAGTCGCACCGGATCCAACAGCCACAGAAGATCGGGGTTTTTAAATTCCCTCTCACTGACGGCTGGGCCCGCCGGAACCCTTCTTCAACCTCGGGCTGTTCCTGCGCCCGCGTCCCCGCGCCGCCGCCCTCGCCGGAGATCGCCAGAAACTGGTCTCCCGGACTCTGCCCAAGCCCCTGCTCGCCACCAGGGCCTAACCTGCCACGCTGAGCACGATGATGTGGTTTCCCCGAGCCGGCAAGGCCTCTACGGTAGCTAGCGGCGATGCGGCAGCTCGGCACATCATCGGCGACGTCGGCCAGCCATCCTAGCGCGCTAACAGCTCGGTAAAACGGTGCTACAGCACCAGTGAACGATGGGCAAGCTCGACCTAGCCTCAAAAATGCTCGGGAATGATGGCAAATATGCTTTCACCATGCGACCACGGTCCCCTGGTTCGGTTGCCGGTAGAAAACCACGAAATACTCGCTCTAGGTGCAGTTTCAGGCTAGAACCGTGAAGAGCAAAGGATCGCCTACCACTTTGGGCCCTCTGTGAAAACTTTGACGGACTAAGAATAAGAATTGAGGTGGAATTTGGGGTTACCATGCCGGGAGGTCAATTCGGGTATGCCGGAGAAACTTTTCCAAATTCTCTTGCGGTGCTTCATGACATGGCCTAAGGTTGGGAGGAAGCAGCACGGTACCTTGGCGCGCCCCGGGGCACCGGTGCTCGGTCGTGACAAGCATCGGGTTAAGCTATCCACGAACACCTCCTCATCAGCTCTTGTTCGGCTTCCGCGTGGTCGCGGTGCTCCCGGGGTTGGAGAGCCGATCATGGGCCGGGGGTGCGTCGAGGAGGGCGAGGGAGCTGCACCGGTGCTATTTGGCTACTGACTAGATGCTGCTCGCGCCCGTTTGAGCTGGCTGCCGTTCAAACGAAGGTGGCGGCGGTGGTTCGGTTCAGAGACGCGAGAGAGAACGAGAGAGTGTCGGCCAGTTTGTTTTGCCGAGCGCTGGATCGGCTGGGGTGATAAGAAGGGGAAGGCAGCTCGCCAGGCGTCAGCCGATGAAGCAGGTGGTGGCTCAGGGCTGCTCGGTGTCGACCGGCGCTGCACCTTGGTGTCGATCACCCGGGGAGGTAAAACAGAGACCGGCTACTTCTATGGAGATATTTGTGTGCTTATGACAAGTGGGTCCCACCTCCCCCTTATCACTTCCAAAATATCCCAAATTTTGCAAATTATAAACTTCAATTGCGTGGAGTTGAAAACTGGACTGTATTTGGATAATTGGTCTCAATTCATCCAAATTCAAATAGGTATTTGAATTCATTGCACATTTAGGTCTATTTGGAAAAACGGGTAGCAAATATCTTCAAAAATTCATGAGACTTTGCCTACCCCTTAATTTGGACCTAAAGAATTCAAATATGAAACCTGATCCTTGATTTGGCTGCTGCAAATGAGATTTTTAATACAACAGTTTTGAAAACCATTGTGTTAATCTCATCTGAATTTTTGAGTGGAACCAACTTGCTCCAAAATCTGAATTTAGCTCTCTCACACATATGGGTACTTCCCTACTTGGTTTCAAATTCCTTTTTATTCCATGTTTTCAAATAACCATTGAACTTGTGTGGAGGGAGCTTTCATGTGTATTATCACATGTGAAAAAGTTTAAACAAGTCCCATTTTTCCTACATATGAAACTAACTTTGTGCAAACATAAGTTTCTTTGTGTTCATATTTTTGGGACCTTTACATCAGCCTGTTGCGCTTCCTCAGCAGAGACATGGTTCACGTTGCCGCGAGCGTAGTTCTGCTGTCCACGGTTCCCTTGATTGGCTCCTCCATTCGGCCGTGGGTTCTGCTTGGGCACGTTGCCTAGCTGTTCAGGACCTCTCCTCGGGCACTGGCTTGCGAAGTGTCCTGTTTCTCCGCATGCAAAGCATGCCTTGTTGCCCACGACAGCAGTTACGTTGGGGCGGGGGTTTTGAACAGGAGCACCCATGTTGGGTCGGGGCGCTGGAGGCAAATGCACACGAGGTGCTTGTGCAACGGGTCGTTGCTGTGGTGGCTGATTATGGCGGTATGCAGGAGCGGTCGATCCATACTGTGGTGCAGCTAGGGGCCTGTACCGAGGGCGTACTTTGCTTCCTTGTGGCTGGTATGACATCTTACTTTTGCCCTCTTGCTCGATCTCTCGGATCTTGCTCTCAACCACTATAGCCTTGTCAACCAGCTTCTGGAAGTTAGCATAGTCATTGTTGAGGAGCTGAACCTGGATCTCATTGTTCAGCCCTCTCATGAACAGGTACTGCTTCCTCTGGTCCGAGTTGACATTTTTGAGGGCATACCTTGAAAGCTGCATGAACTTGTTGAGGTACTCGTTCACACTTTTCTTGCCCTGGCGTAGACCTTCGAACTCCTGCCTTTTGAGCATAATGACTCCAGCAGGGATGTAATGAGAGTGGAAGCTCTCCTTGAACTCAGCCCAAGTGATATTCTCTGGGTTGTCATGAGCGTTACAAAGGGCATCCCACCAGTCGGCAGCTGCTCCCATGAGTTGGTGCGACACAAAGAGAACCTTCTCTCGGTCGTTGCACTGAACTATGGCAAGCTTCTTCTCCATGTATTTCAACCAGTCATTGGCCTCCATGGGATCATTAGCTTGTGAGAAAGTAGGCGGTCAAGTCCTCATGAACTCTCCCAGTCGGTTGTGAGTCGGTGGTGGTGGCGGTGGTGGTGCCGGAACGGAGTCGTTGTTGTTGGCCTGCAGCTGACCCAAAGTTTGGATGATGGTTTGCATCAGCTGACTCTGCATGGCCATCAACCGTTCCAGGTTGTTTCACCAGCTCCGGGGTTAACAGGAACTTCATCGTGACCATCCTCTTGGTTGCCACGGACCTTCCTTCCTTGGCGGCCGGCGTTTCCTCTCACCATCTGTGAGAGAGAATGGAATAGAATAGAGGTTAGAAGTTTAGATAGATCCCCCTATATATATGCATCAAGGTGGATGGACTATATGTATTAGCCCATATGAGGATGTGAACAAGTGATGAGGCATCTCACACCTCTTACCACTTATGTCTGGATATGGACAACGCTTGAGACGTCCCACAACTCACACTCAGCACTCAAGCACAATCAATCATTACAAGGTTCAGCACACAACTCCTATTCAAGGCTTACTCAATGGGGGTCGTATGGGTTTTTGGGGTGATACCAATCTGTGACTTCACCCTATGTCAAGGTGGTTTGGGGTGATACCGGTCTGTGATCCAACTATGGCTTCTCCTAGGCTTGCATCCTATGTCAAGGTGGTTCCAATGCCAATCTATGCATCCTAGGCTTGCATCCTATGATCAGCGTGGCTTCTAATACCAATTTGTTACTAGGGGTGCGTCCTACAGTCAACGTGGTTCCGCTACCAATCTGTGATCATTCTAGGTTTGTGACCTACAGTCAACCGTGGTAGCTTGGTACCAATATGTGGATTGTACCAATATGTGACTAGGCATGGCAGCTCTAATGTCAATCTGTGACCTATCTAGGTGTGTGATCTATGATCAACCCGTGGCAGGTTGATACCAATTTGTGTTTTCTATCTAGACGTGTAACCTACCGTCAACCCGTGGCTCTGATACCAATCTGTGACGCCCTCGTTTCTGTAGAACACAGAACTGAGAACTGATGCATATGTGTGCCCAGGATGTTCATCACACATACACATATCTCCACAAACTGAATTCAGAATATATATATATATATAACCACGAATAACAGGGTTTATTACAATGTCTTATGAGTCTTGGACTCATTCTAGCAGCGGAAGTCTTATCTAGCAGCGGAAGTCTAAATCTAGCCGCGGAAGTCTTCTAACTAGTGCGGAAGCAATCTAAGCAGCAGCAGCGGCTCCATCTCTTCTCCACAGGCAAGGTTGAGGACAGATCACACGCCTAGTCCTCCACATGGTCTTCATAGTACTCCTCTCCTGTTGCTGATGATGAGTAATAATTCAAGTTTGAGTACATGATGTACTCAGCAAGTGCGGGGAAATATGATATGTGGCTTACAACAAGGCAGGTATAAAAAGGCTCATTGCAGAAAGCAAAGTTTATTACTCAAAACACGATAAAAACAGCAACTCAGCTTTAAGTAAATAATCCCAACATTAACATATCTCCATTATGATTCATCCTTTTTCCATGTCTCAACCAGACATCAACTTTGCTCATGAATACCATCTCGTATTCACTACCATCTCATGAATACCATCTCGAATTCACTACCATTCATCTCGTAATCAATTCCATCTCATTCCGAGACCCAAATCTCGTTGCCATGACTCAAACGTCATGCGACCAATCTCATTACCCGGACTCAACAGTCCCGAAAACCAAACCATAACCAAAACCAAACCATCCACCATCCCAAATGTCATCCCAACTAATCATGTGGGTTGTCCAGGCGCTCGTGACCGTAAGCTCGGGTATCATGATAGTTTTATACTCTACAGAGTTTATACCACTTTACCCAAAAGTTCGTGATTTCTTCACCCATCGGCGACTGCAGAACCTCCATTATACCAGTACACAATCATCGGTGTATGGCCAAGAGATCACAAAACAGCCTTTACAAAGGGGCTACGAGATGTATGGACTCACTAAGGTTTCACCGGCAGGCTAGAATCTCCAATTCTCCCACCCATGGGCCCCCTCTTGTGCCATGCAGTTCCCAGGGCAGTCCTCACTCGACTCCCATTCCCCGCGCCTTCCACGGTCCATAACAATCTAGCAACTTACCTAATTAATCAGCTAAGATGCACCCATACTTGGCCTTGTGGTGGCACTGTTATCCTGGCATGGCTCACATGAACTGGTCCTTAGATTTACGGCAAGTAACCACCATCTCATTCTACCTCATTCACAAACCCAGGCTTGCCTAGGTCTCCCTCTGATTCATGTTCATTAACAACATCCGTTTCTCATTATTCATACGAGTGCAGTTAGCTAGACACATCTATCTCGCTTTCCGTATCCCATGGACTCAACGAAGCATAAAAGCAAAAACCATACCCGACTCATAAACTTTCCCGGTGACAAGGGTGGCTAACAAAACTAGTAAACTCCTATAAAAGGGTTTCCCATCAATTTGACTCAGCACACACACCTTTTCGCAAACAAAACAGTTTTCCAAAATATGGGATCAATATGGTCAAGGGGCACTTGCTTTGTTCTTGCAGTTCCGGTTGCTCGAATTCTTGCTGTTGTAGGCCATCGTAGGTAGCTCCCTGAGCTTGTCCTTCTATACGCGATCACACACATACAAGATTCATAGCAATTAATCATCATGCACAAACTCTATTTTAAGATGCAATGATGCATAGGCATGCTAATCCTATGATGCAGTCTTTTTATTAGATAGGTTTGTACGTGTTCTTGCATGGCTGCTTGGGTTTTACGATGAATAGAGGTGTTCGAATCAATTGTGGACGTGGCGATGATCTTGACTCAAGATCTAGATCATACCGATCAACACGAGATCTGTCCACGAGAAAGCTTCTGTTCGAAAGGAATCAAAGAACAGATGCAAAGAAAACGTGATGATGTCGTAAGGTGGTATTGGAGACCTACCCTACTTTCTTCAGGTCTTTCCTCAGATTGTCGGCTCTCCTCCGGTGATGACAATTGTCTCTGGCTCGTCGGCGATCTCTCTGGTGGTCAAACTTCGACGAAGTGTTTTACTCAGCGAGCTGGGCCTAGGGCTCTAAGTTGTCGGCTCAGGAGGTGGAAAAGAAGTTCGTGGTTGCGTCCAGAGGTTTTCGGTTCTATTTATAATCTGGAAGAGAATAGTCTTAATCTGATCGGAATTCGAATAAGAGTCCTATTCAAATTGTTTTTGGATCTTAACAACTTATCTTTAGTTTATTTGATGCAGTAGAAACATGGAATTCGTGTCGGTTTCCTCCCGTACCGGTATTCCCACACGTACAGAAGCAAAAACCGCTTCAAATTTCGTTACCTTAGCGGCGATGAGCTTTAGAGGCTCCACGTGTCCTGCAGAAACCTGGGCTCCCTTTTCCCAGAGACAAGCTCCGGTTGTGCCGCGTGTCAGGCGGCGAGACCTCCCTCTTACTCAGAGGCGAGCTCCGCGTGCGCCACGCGTCCTGGCAGGCGGGACCTCCTCTCTCTCCACAGACGAGCTTCGTCATGCGCCGCGTGTCTGGTGGGTCTGGACCTCCCTTCTCAACAGAGGCGAGCTCCCCGAACGCCACGTGCCAGTTCTGGACCGCCCCCTCTCTTCGGAGGTGAGCTCCTGTAGTGCCACATGTCCTTTCTGGACCTCCCCTCTCTTCGGAGGTGAGATCCGAGAATGCCACGTGCTCTAACAGCGCCAGACTTCCTTTCTCCTCAGAGACAAGCTCCGAGGTCGACACGTGTCCAACAGTGACGGACCTCCTAGAGATGAGCTCTGGAGGTGACACGTGTCCGGTAGTGTCGGACCTCCCGGAGGTGAGCTCCGGAGGTGACACGTGTCCAATAGGACCGGACCTCTCGGAGATGAGCTCCGTGAGAGACACATGTCTAGCAGGGTCAGACCTCTCGGAGGTGATCTCCGAGAGCGACACGTGTCCCGCGTGACTGGTTCTCTCTCTTTCGCAGTGAATAGCTCCGCAGCCAACACGTGTCCTGCGGGACTGGCCTCGCTTCTCCGCAGAGGCTAGCTCCGGGAGCAACACGTGTCCCACGGGGTCGGACCTCGCCCTTTTACACAAAGACGAGCCCCGAGCCTGCCACGTAGCCAGTTCGGCGGCGGACCTCTCCCCCTCTCCAGGGATGGGCTCCGAACGCGCCACGTGGCCAGCGGCCGCGGAAAGTGTCCACAACGCTCTCGGTAAATTGAATTTGGCTCCTTTTTGGCTATCTTTTTTATTTCTTTTTGTTTCTATTTATTTTAAAAATGTTTTTCTACATGAAACATGAATACATGCAGAACCCAAAAATGAGGGTGTCACAATCTGCCTGAGAAAAGGACTTCTCTCAGGAGGTTGATCAGTACAACCCGCCTGAGAAGATCTTTATCTAAACTTAATTAGTACCAACCGCCTTTTAAGAAGCCAAATTCTACTTTCTTGTAATATGGTTTCATATTAATGGTTTCCATTAAATTTCACTTGGTAAAAACTTTGAAATTGATCAGAACATAAAAAACAAATAACACTGGTTATTTGTCATTTTTCTATATTGATGAATATAATGATTTTTCAATTGAGTTTTTCAATGGGACTTTGTAGTCATCATACCAACCTCTATGATTTGTTTCAGATTTTTATAATTTTTTTGAATCAATTTATGTTCCAAATTTGAAGAATGCCTCATATGTATATGAGCATTTCATTAGAAAGATTGATAATTTGAATTTTGACATGTTGGAATGCTTTAAAAAATAACCAAAATTCATGCATGTATAATGAAGACAAATATGTTCATACAAACCAATTTCAGTTAAATATCCTTTTTTAGGAGATACAAAAAATGTGAAGAATATGTGAATATAAATTAATTTCATATTTTCCAAAATATTACAGATGTTAGCTATAAAAGTTTCAAAATATTTTGGTCCAGTTGGTGGATATTAATTTTTTAAGAATATAGAAAAAAGAGTCATCGAATTTGGACTCAATTTGCAGAATCTATACATGTTTCAGTATTTATATTGGAATCTAAATATTTTACCTCAGGCGGTTATTACTAAATACCCGCCTGAGAAAATGACTTCTCTCAGGCGGTTGATCAGTACCAACCGCCTGAGAAGCGATTTATCACAGGCGGCTCTTTAGAAACAACCGCCTGCAGTAGTTAAAAGCCGTCTGTGAAAATCCACGCTTATATAAAGGGCCCCTCGGGCACCTGCAAAACCTAACCCGGGAGTTTTCCAGCGACGCCGTCAGGCTGCCAAATTTGGTTAGAAGAGGCTTCTTCTTCAGTTGATCAAGCTTCAAATAGAGAAAAGGTTTGAAGATGTTTCTTCTTTCACTTTATTGAGTTTGTTGTCCTGTTTTCAGTTTCATTTTATTAAGATTGGATCCAGCCTCACCCCCACCCTCCTGCACTTTAGTTTAATTAGATCCAAACAAACTTGTTGAGTTTCCATTGCAGAGAAGCTGTAGTTGAGCCTCCCTTTGAGGTCCTCCATGAATTTTGTAGAAATAGAAGTAGATTTGAAGGATAAAATGTTGAAGATGAATACAAGCACATCACATGTTCGATAAAATGTTTCAATGAATAAGCCCAACTTCAAAAATCCATTATTCTCTGTAGAAAGCTCTAAAAATCCTCAAACAAATTTTCACTTTACAGTGGTGCAAATTATCTGGTTGAAAATGCATAATAATTTATTTAGGTTAATTTTTTAGTATAAACACACCAAAAAAATCTGTTATTGAATTATATATTCTATTATTAAAGCATGGATCGTCGACCGTGGATGTATAACATGCCAAGACCTGATCCTATGTACATTCAAAATATTGCAAATTTTATTGATGCATCGAAGAGACATGCGAGGATGTAAAAGATAGATGACTTATTATGTCCATGTATCGACTGTGAAAATAAGATTGCTTGGATAGATACTATAGTAATCCAATCTCATTTGGTGAAAAGAGGTTTCAAAGAAAACTATATAATATGGATAGAGTATGGTGAGTTAAATACACATGAAGTGGATAAAGATGATGAGAGAGGTTCAAATGACGATAATGTTCATATCGATGATTGTAGTGACAATCAAGATGGTGATGATGATGTGTCTGATTGTGAGGAGATGTTGCGCCACATCGAACCACATGTATTGATTTCTATGGGAGCAAGCAAAGGTTTACGTAAAATGGAGACATTGCAGAATGCAGCGACGGAGCTTTTATACAATGAATCAAAGGGTTGTGACAAGAAGTTTACTCCATTGCGTGCAGTCCTAGAACTACTAAAGTTGAAAGCCACACAGGGATGGTCCGATTGTAGTTTCTCTGACCTTTTGAATCTTTTGGTAGAAATTCTTCCAAATCCCAATAAACTGCCCAGAAGCACTTATAAAGCGAAGAAACTTCTTTGCCTGATGGCACTAGGTGTGACAAAAATACACGCTTGTGTGAACCATTGTATTCTGTATCGCGAAGGGTATGAGCTCGCAACTAGATGGCCCATATGCGGTGTCAGTAGATACAAGAAGGACTACAATCACCAGTATGTTACCAACATGAATAAGTCTAAGAAGAATAAGAAGTTTATTATTGGTCCTGAAGGTGACAATGATGATACTTCTGAAGATGCATGCGGGAAAAATAAGAGAAAAGTTCCTGCCTCGGTGATGTGGTACCTTCCAGTAATTGATCTCTTGAAGCGTTTGTTCTCAAACCCTAGGGAGGCTAAACTTATGCGTTGGCATTCTGAGCAGCGCAAGAAGAATGAAAAATATATTCAACACCCTGGTGAAGCAACCCAGTGGAAAAAATTTGATGTTCAATATCCAGAATTTGCAAAGGAAATCAGAAATGTAAGGTTTGCCTTGGGTACAGACAGAATGAATCCGTTTGGTGAAAAAGGGAGCATACACAACACATGGCCCGTGGTCTTAACGATGTACAACCTACCGACGTGGTTATGTCACAAAAGGAAATATATTTTGTTATCTGTTCTTATCGAAGGTCCGAAACAACCCGACATCGAAATTAATGTGTTCATGGAATCTTTAATGGAAGATATGGCGAAATTGTGGAATGAAGGGGTACGTACATGGGATGAGTACAAGCCGGAGTATTTCACTCTAAGAGCAATGATATTCGTTACCGTGCATGATTATCGCGGAATATTTACATTATCAGGACAAATGAATGGGAAGAAAGGTTGTGTAAAGTGCGTGGATGGAACTGAATTTTTGTACCTCACTTCATCCAAAAAGACGGTGTACATGAGACACCGGCGTTTCTTGAAAGATACAGACAAGTATAGGAAGATGAAAGAACAATTTGATAACAAAATAAAAAAAGATACTGCACCAAAACCCTATAGTGGAAAACTCGTGTTCGAAATGGTCAAGAACATTCATATTACTTTTGGTAAGGGCAAAAAATGTAAAGGAACAAAGAGGAAGAAAACAACACCTTTGGGTGATACAACTGACGTGACTTTTAAGAAACAATCAATTTTTCAGGTATCTTCCGTATTGGAAGAACCTGGAATTTTTCCATAGTATTGATTTGATGCACGTTACAAAGAATGTATTTGATAGCATCATTGGTACCTTGCTGGACATGTCGAGGAAAACAAAGGATGAATTAAAATCACGTATGGATCTACTAAATCTTGATATTAGACTAGAGCTTCAACAGGTAGAAAAGGTGAACGGGAAGCATTACCTTCCCCCAGCAGCTACAACTTGACACTACATGAGAAAAGGGCAATATGCGAATGCTTGCGTGGGATCAGAGTGCCCACAAGTTTCTCATCCAATATCCACAAACTAGTCTCGATGAAAGACTTGTCTTTATTCAGCTATAATTCTCACGACTGCCACATGATGATGACAGTGTTCCTTGCCATTGCAATAAGGGTCATCGAACCTAGGCATATAAAAGTTGTCATCACACATTTGTGTTACTTCTTCAATGCAGTATCGCAAAAGGTGATAGCACGTGAAGACTTAGACTATTTGCAAACATATATTGTTGAGACTATGTGCAAGCTTGAGAAGTGTTTCCCACCATCTTTTTTGATATGCAAGTACACCTAATCATACATCTTGTTGATCAGATAAAAGCATTGGGGCCACTATATTTATATCATATGTTTCCGTTGGAGAGATATTTAGGAGTATTAAAAGGTTATGTGCGGAACCGTGCTCACCTAGAGGATTCAATTATGGAAGGATACACCACTAAAGAAGTGATTGAGGGTTGCGCTGATTACAACCAAGATGGAAAGCGGATAGGTGTGCCTACACTAGTACATGAGGGTAGTCTACGTGGGAGAGGCAAAGTGGGTAAGAAAACTTTTATGGTTCACGATTACAAATTAGTACACGCTGCACATTTTGGTGTACTACAACAGCTCGCAATAGTTGAGTCGTACATCGAGCAACACCAAATTGAGCTTCGCACAGAAAACCAAGGCCGCAAAGAGGAATGGATCATGAAAGAGCACAGAAGACATTTCACTGAATAGTTAATGGACGAAAATGTACCATACGGAAACTCTATAGAAGAGGCAACAATGAAGAAGTTAGCTTCTGGCCCATCTGCTTTGGTGACATCATGGCAAGCATATGACATCAATGGTTACACATTTTACACTAAGGAAAAATATGGTAAGAGTGTTGCACAAAATAGTGATGTTCGTATAAAGGCTTATGATCCACAAGGCCAGAAGACCACATACTTCGGGTTTGTAGATGAAATATGGGAACTCAATTATGGCGAAAGAATGGTAATGCCCATATTTAAGTGCCAATGGGTCAAACATGCTGATGGTGTGAAAGTGGACAACTACGGGCTGACACTGGTAGACTTAAACAAAGTGGGTTATAAGGATGACCCGTGGGTTCTCACCGATCGTGTTGCACAAGTTTTTTATGTACAAGATCCAGTAACTGAGAAGATGCACATAGTTGTTTCTAGAAAGAAAAATATTGTTGGGGTTGAGAATGTGGGAGATAATGAAGAGGGATATAATCAGTATGAAGAGATGTACTTTTCACTGAACCAGAAAACATCAAGCGCGTAGAGAGAAGCATTAAAAAGGATTTGAAACCCTATATGCGAGAAGATGTCAATGCTGGAAAAATGTATGATATATATTGTATATATTTGTATCCTCTGAAATCAACTTAGAACAATGCTCCATTTCAGATTTAGATAGAATGTTTCGAACATTATTAAATTAATCTTCTGTAGAGAAGACTAATTTGGACAAGTGATCCTTTTCGGCTTGCCTATTATATTTATCACCTTCACCTGTTCCATAAGTTATCAAATTAATTGTATGTGTATACTAATTTAAAATTACATGACACCAAGAAATTTTGCAGGTCCTAGATAGGTTCCACTTTTCATTTTGTTGAAGGTCCCAGATAAGCTCCTGTCAAGCTAATCCCTTCACAACAAGCTCTTGTAGATGCAAGCAACACCCGGGACTCATCATTTGGATTGTTGAAAGCTTCAATTGAAGCCTGACGATATCTTGGAATGATTTTCCCATCCATTTGAATGATTTCTTTCCCTTCTCTCCATTTTAAAAACTTACGAATATGCTACTTTATCAGTTCTAATGGCTAATTATATTGACTAAAGATATGTACCATCTCTCTTAGAGTTCACAAATACGATGAAGCGAACAACTTCAATCACAAATCTTGTTTTTGTTCCTTCATAGGGATTTGACCTTAATCTTTCAAGGATATATTTATCAATAAGTGAAGCTTCCTCATCATACATGTTAAGCTATGAGTGGCAATGTCCAGGTTAGAAATCTAAATAGGGCTTAAGACAAAGAGATCCTGCATATGAGTGGCAATGTCCAGGTTAGACAGTGTGAAGCAATGATGACAGCCTTCAACAACATGTAAAGTGATGCCAAGGTTATGCTTGCATCAACCAAGGCATGTTGTGAGGGCATAACACTTGTTGGGGCAAGCATAGAAATCTCAAAGGGACTGAAGACAAAGAGATCCTGCATATGAGTGGCAATGTCTAGGTTAAACAGCGTGAAACTATAATGGCAACCTTCAACAACATGAAAAGTGATGCCAAGATTATGCTTGCATCAACCAAGGCATGTTGTGAGGGCATAACACTTGTTGAGACAAGCATAGAAATCTCAACGGGACTGAAGACAAAGAAATCTTGCATATGAGTGGCAATGTGCAGGTTAAACAACGTGAAACTATGATTGCAGCCTTAAACAACATGAAAAGTGATGCCAAGGTTATGCTTGCATCAACCAAGGCATGTTGTGAGGGCATAACACTTGTTGGGGCAAGCATAGAAATCTCAACGGGACTGAAGACAAAGAGATCCTGCATATGAGTGGCAATGTTCACGTTAAACAACGTGAAACTATGATGGCAGCCATAAACAATATGAAAAGATTGCCACTTTTCAAGTTGTTGAAGGCTGCCATCATAGTTTCACGTTGTTTAACCTGGACATTGCCACTCATATGCAGGATCTCTTTGTCTTCGGTCCCGTTGAGATTTCTATGCTTGCCCCAACAAGTGTTATGCCCTCACAACATGCCTTGGTTGATGCAAGCATAAACTTGGCATCACTTTTCATGTTTTTGAAGGTTGTCATCATAGCTTCACGCTGTCTAAGCTGGACATTGCCACTCATATGTAGGAGATCTTTGTCTTCAGCCCTATTGAGATTTCTAACCTGGACATTGCCACTCATAGCTTAACATGTCTGATGAGGAAGCTTCACTTATTGATAAATCTATCCTTGAAAGATTAAGGTCAAATCCCTATGAAGAAACAAAAACAAGATTTGTGATTGAAGTTGTTCGCTTCATCGCTTGTGTGAACTCTAATAGAGATGGTACTGATTTTTAGTCAATATATTTAACCATTAGAACTGATAAAGTAGCATCTTCGTAAGTTTTTGAAATGGAGAGAAGGGAAAGAAATCATTCAAATGGATGGGAAAATCCTTCCAACATATCGTCAGGCTTCAATTGAAGCTTTCAACAATCCAAATGATGAGTCCCGGGTGTTACATGCATCTACAAGAGCTTGCTGTGAAGGGATTAGCTTGGCAGGAGCTTATCAGCATCACAGGCGGTTCTTTATTAATGGCCGCCCGTGAAAACAATGACTTTGCCCAGGCGGCTCTTCATTAAAAACCACTTGTGATGTTTGAACCAGTACAGGCGGCTCTTTATTAATGGCCGCCCGTGAAAATCATGTATTTACCTATTTGGTGGTTTATTAAGAACCGCCTGTGAAGTTTATCACAGTACAGGTGGTTCTTTATTAATAGCTGTCTGAGAAAATATTTTATTTAACCAGACGGTTGTTTGTTAAAAACCGCTTGTGAGGTTTTGTCATCACAGACGGTTATTGTTTCATTCGTCACCACAGTAGCATTTCTTTGCGGACTGCCTGTGTTTGAAAAATCGAGGCGCCTGTGAAAATAGTTTTTGTAGTAGTGCTAGTTATCTCGGATTGTGGTTCTATGGTTGTTTTGAGATTGAGTCAAAGTTCTCAAAGACTTTATTGCCTCTCTCCCTGTCACTTGGTCGCATCCAACCTTGGCAGGTATAAAGCTAGTTACCCCGCTGTTTTCAGCTAGTTACCATTGTTCGTTCCGCTGTCTGATCTTTTCATTTCCCCTTCGTCGTACCTACTGCCGTGAAGATCGGGCCACCCCCGGGTTTCACCCTATCACATGGAATCAGGGAGATCTAGGCAAGCTTGATTCGTGGACCTTACTGGATGAGATGGTGGTTTGCTTGCCGTAGATCTAAGGACCGTCTCATGCGAGATTATGCAAGGAAAATAGTGTCACCACAAGGACAAATATGGGTGCGGCTTAGCTGAGTAATTACGTGTGTTGCCAGCTTGTTATGGACCAATGGATGGCGCAGGGAATGGGAGTTGAGGTGGACTACCCTGGGAACTGCATGGCACACAAGGGGGCCCGTGGGTGGGAGAATGGAGATTCGTGCCTGCCGGCGAAAACTTAGTGGGTCCGTACACTCTAGTCGCCCCTATGTAAAGGCTATTTTGTGATCTCTCGGCCATACACCGACGGTTGTGTAGTGGCAGAATGGAAGTTTTCTCTAGTCGCTGACGGGTGATGAAATCACGAACTTGTGGGTAAAGTTGTGCCACCTCTGCAGAGTGTAAAACTATCATGATAGCCGTGCTTCTTATTATAAGCACCTGGCCAACTTCCATGATTAGAGGCAAAACTTGGGATGGTTATTCGGTTATGGTTATAGTATTGTCATTGGGATTGGGTTTTGAGACTGGTTTTGGTCATGATTATGAGATTGGATTCCGTCATATTAATATGTGTTGAACATAAGCATTTGTGAATATGAGATGAACTCGAGAAAGGGTATTGGCTGGTTAAGACTTGATAAATGATGAATTATGGTTGTATGGGATATGAGGGATGATGAATTATTTGGTTATGTTGGAATTTAACTCACGTAGAGATAGTTGCTATTTTTATCGTGATTGTGAAATAAAACTTGCTTGCTGCAATGAAACCGTTTATTCCCTACCTTGTTGTAAGCTACATGTCATACTTTTCCTGCACTTGCTGAGTACAACATGTACTCACCCTTGCATTCCCACACATATATAAGCTACAGGAGAAGAGTACTTCGAGGAACAGGTGGAATACTAGGCATGCACACTACCGTCAACATGCATGTGGAGTCGGAGTAGAGCCCCATCATCTTTAGCTATTTTCTGCTGTCGTTTAGAGTCTTCCGCTGCAGAATAAGTTAGCTACTCACTAGTGAGACATTGAGTTATTGTAATAAGGTACTTAAACACTATTTGTACGTGGTTATATTCTGAATTCAGTTTGTGATAAATCTGTGTATGTGTGATGAACATCCTGGGCACACATATGCATTCACTTGGTTCATTTTCAGAACCGGGTGTCACACCTGATCACTGGCATGTGGCCCGGCGAGGTCGTCCTCTTCACCTCGTACGTGCTGTCTGGGTTCACGCTCCCAGCGTCGTCCTTTCTCCGGATGCTGCTGGAGGTGTACGGGGTCCAGTTCCAGCACTTGAGCCCGCACGCCCTCGCGCTAGTGGTGGTCTTCGTCCACTTTTGTGAGATGTTTGTGTGCGTGCGGCCCTCAGTGCGGCTCTTTCGAGTGCTCTTCTCCTTGCGGGCCTCGGGGAAAAGAACAGGCCACCTGGGGGCCTACTAATTCCAGCATCGAGGGCAGAACTCCACGCCATACATTGCGCCCTTCTCCCCCTGCATGTGAGAGCACTGGAGGGAAGACTGGGTGACCGCCCAGGCAGACGTCCACGACCGCCTGGAGATGCCGAGAAACTGTTGGGGATGATATCCCCGATCTGCAGGACGCCTACAAGCCAGTGCTGAAGAGGATCCAGTTCCTGGCATAGGAGGGCCTTAGATCACTGATGGTCCTGGCCGACTTCCTATCGTGCCGGTTCGCTCCTCTCTAGCAGCGCACACGGCCTGCCTGGTTGTACACTGGGGAGTGCGATCTTACCCGATTGGAGCACGGAGCTGGGTCGTCCCCAAATCGGGAGATGATGGGGGTGATGCTGCAGAAGCTATCCTCCGACTCGATCTCCGATGACTCCATCACCCCGCCAGCGAGCTGCCAGCCCATCTGCCTCAACCAGCCGGTGCAGTCGAGGTTGCTGAAGGAGCTGCTGACATTGGACGACATCGATGTTGCCGTGCGTTAGGTTGGCTGCGCTTCATGGGGCGTGGAGATCTCCAGCGGAGGCGGGATCAATTATAAGGTGGGGCCCGTGCCAGACCCAGTCCCCAACATGGGGAAGGGGTGGGCGCCGGCCACTCACCTCCCAAGGATACCACGGAGTCGAGCAAGGCGCCGAAGAGGAAGCTGGTTCACTCTGATGGGAGCTTTGTCTCGGGCCCCCAGGCGGGGGGGTTCTCAGGCCACCCGCGGCTCTGCGTCGGGCTCGACGACCGGCACCGGTGGTAGTTCTGGAACTGCTGCTGCCGGGGCAGCCCTGACGGGCATGGGGAAGCCGCCTGGCACTACAGGAAACCCAATCATTTGCGACGGCTAGTTCTATTTGCGACGGCTACAACTGTAGCCATCACAAATAGCATTAATTTGCGACGGCCGGACCTGTGGCCGTCGCAAATAGCATTAAGTTGCGATGGCTAGAACTGTGGTCGTCGTAAATTAAGCAACCGTCGCAATTAAATGCTCGTTCGCGACGGCCGATTGAAATGCCATCGCAATTAAGGAAGTCGTCGCAAATGACCCCGATATAGTCGACCGGGCACCTCCCGGTTCACACAATTGTCGCCGCCGCCGCACCGTAGCCGCCTCCCGCGCCGCGCCGCCGCCGCCACCGGCCCCCGCACCGGCGCCCGGCTGTGGCCCTAGCTCCCCCGCCACCGACCCCAGCTCCGGCTCCCGGCTCCGGCCCCGGCACCAGGCCACCGGCACAGCTCCGCCGCCACTGGCATCAGCTTCGGCTCCCGGCTCCGGCCCCAGCGCCCGGCCACCAGCCCCAGCTCCGCCGCCACCGGCCCCAGCTCCGCCTCCCTGCTCCGGCTCCGGCGCCCAGCCACCCGCCACCTCCCTGCTCTGGCGCCCGGCCGCCCCCTGCCTCCCGGTTCCCGCGCCCGGCCGCCCCCGCCTCCCACCTTCGGCGCCCGGCGCCTCGGTAACCTACGTTCATGCATTTTTTTAATTTTTTTTCTTGTTGTTAGTTTGATTTAGTTATAGTAGAGTTAATTGAATATTGTTTTAGAGTAATTTGTAATTAATCTGGAAATTAAATTGTTTTTTGTAGTTAGTTTATGGTTTTATAGTTGTAGTTTAAGTTGACAATTAACTATGGTGTTTATAGTTTAAGTTGGTAATTAGTTTGATTTGCGGCAAAAGGCAGCGCGGCGGGGCGCGGTGGGCCGGTCGTCCCTAGTTAATTGCGACGACCGGCCCGCCGCGCCGCCTTCCGCCGCTGCACCCCGCCGAGCCCGCCTCCCGTCACCGCCGCGCCCGCTTCCCGCCACCGCCGCGCCGCCTTCCGCCGCGCGCGCCTCCCACCACACGCGCCACCCGCCTCTCGCCTCCTCCCTCCCGCCGCCCCCACCTCTCGACTCCCGCCGCCGCGCCCCGCCGCCCCTGCCTCCCGCCACCGCGCCCCGCCTCCCGTCGTTGCGCCCCGCCGCGCCCGCCTCCCGTCACCGCCGCCATCGCCGCCTCTCGATAATCTCCTCCATGTACATGCATTTGGTAATTAGATTGTTTTTTATGGTTAATTAGGTAATTAGGGTGTTTATAGTTTAATTTGGTAATTAAATCAATTTGCAACAACCAGACTTAGGGCCGTCGCAAATTAAATAATCATCAAAATAAAGTCCTATTTACGACGGTCAAAGAAAAAGCTGTCGCAAGGAAAATAAATTGCGATGGGCAACCCTAAACGGGATATACCCGGCCCCGACTCACACACCCCGAGGCCGCTCACGACTACGCGGCGGCGGCCCCGGTGAGCGGTAACCGTCAAAAATAAAGTTTCCAAGCCATAATTGGCGAGGGTAACCGTCGTTCGTCCCCAATATGTCATTATTTACGACAAGCTACCGCGCGTGGATGGCAGGCCCTGACGGGTGGTTTTCTCCCGTTCATTCCTCCTCTTTCTTTATTTCCTCGCCTCCTCCCTTGTTGTTGGACAGTTGACCCCAAATCTTGAAGAACTGCACCATTTTTGGGGGGTGCAGTGTAAAACAAGCGAGGTTATGCTGCCAACATTTTGTTGGGCTTTAGGTATTGTGTCTCGTTAGAAGCAGGATAAATCCTGCATATATTATGGATAATTTCATCGGCTTTAAACTCCAGAGTCAAACATGGGTGAAGACCGCAGTTGGATGTATACTGGCTGGAAGAGCAGAACTGGTGGTCACTCAGATGAGTGGTACATCAAGTTAAATAAATTCTTGGATCAAGCATTTTCATTTTCAACTGATGATAAGGTGCGGTGCCCATGTACGAAATGCCGGAACACCAAGTTTTTGAGCAGATTGGAACTATCATTTCACTTATGTCGAAACGGTTTCAAGCCAAGTTATGAGGTGTGGACCTTCCACGTCGAGACTAAACCTCGAGACATAGTAGAAGTGGATGAGGATGATGATATAACGGGGGTTAATAGGATGGATGAGATGCTAGAAGCTCTTGAAGTGGAGGATCCTCTTACAAAGGAGGCATACAATTTCTTCAAGGAGCTCAACAAATCACAACAACCGTTGCATGAACACACGAATGTGACCGTCCTTGTTTTTTCACCAGATTTATGGCAATTAAGTCTAAGTATTTTTTTCTATCAGCTGCTACAATGATATCATGAAAATGATATGCGATATCCTTCCACAACCTCACAAAGCGCCTAAAGATATGTATCAGTCGAAGATCTGGATATCTGGTCTTGGTATGAATTATGAGAAAATCGATGTGTGCCCAGACATCTGCATGCTATTCTGGAAAGAGCACGCCAACGAGAACATGTGCTTGAAATGTGGTAAACCGAGATATGTCGAAGTTGTTAATGACGATGGCGATAATGTGATGACAAATGTCGCACATAAGCAGCATCGTTACTTAACTGTGACACCTTGGTTGAAGCGGTTGTTTCTTTCAAAAAGAACTGCTAGACACATGAGATGGCACAAAGAAGGTAAACGTGAGAACAAAGAATTCTTGACGCATCCGTCCGATGGTGATGCATGGAAGGTGCTAGACCGTTTCGATCCAGAATTTTCTCATGATGTGAGAAATGTTCGCATCAGGTTAGCGACAGACGGATTCTCACCGTTCAGTACAAACACCACGCCATACTCCTGTTGGCCCGTCTTTGTCATTCCCTACAACCTGCCACCGGCTTTGTGTATGAAGAACGAGTTCATGTTCCTCAGCCTCATTGTACATGGACCTGATCATCCTGGGTCACGTCTGAACGTGATGTTGAAACCGCTGGTTGAAGAATTGAAAGAGTTGTGGACAGGAGTCCAAGCGTACGACAGTTACACGAAGCAGAAATTCAACCTTCGAGCTGCCTATTTGTGGTCCGTCCATGATTTGCCGACATATGACATGTTTTCTAGATGGAGCACTCACGGTCGTTTGACGTGTCCAATATGTGCTTCGGACACGGATTGCTTTCGACTAACTCCTGGAGGCAAGATATCTTACTTCGATTGTCACGGACGTTGGTTGCCTTCGAATCAGATATTTAGGCAACAAAGGCATATCTTTAGAAAGAACACCGTTGTCACTAAAGGACCACCGAAACGTCTCAATGGGTCAGAAATTTCTGATATGTGGATAAACTGGTGCCAGATGAAGGTCGTCCTAGATATTTCGTAGGTTATGGCGTGGAACACAATTGGACTCACATATGTGGACTTTGGGAGCTACCGTATGTGAAGTTGTTGATTCTAATACACAAAATTGATGTGATGCATCATGAGCGTAACATGAGCAAAAGTATCATAAGCACATGCATGGATATGTCTGACAAAACGAAAGACAATATAAAAGCTAGACTAGATTTGGCAGACATTTGTCACCGTCCAACTCTTGAAATATCTGAAAATGGTGGCAAGCCACGTGCTTCTTTCTGTCTTCGATCTAAAGAAAAGAAAGAAGTCATGAAATGGTTGAAAACCTTGTAATTCCCAGATGGTTACGCAGCTAGCCTGAAACGAGCCATGAATGTGAACACAGGAAACCTCATTGGGTTAAAGAGTCATGATTATCACATTATCATGAAAAGACTCTTACCTGTTATGTTTCGTGGCTATCTAGATGATGCAGTGTGGAAGGTTTTAGCCTAGCTCAGCTATTTCTATAGACAGCTTTGTGCTAAAGAAATCAAGACAGGGATGATGGATAAGTTAGAGAAGGAGATACCCGTACTTTTATGTAAAATGGAAAAAAATTTCCACCGGGTTTCTTCAATCCAATGCAATCATCTTCCATTCGAAGCTAAAGTTGGCGGTCCTGTGCAATATAGGTGGATGTATCACATTGAAAGAGCGCTATGATATCTGAAACCAATGTTTGGCAACAGGGCAAGGGTGGAAGGGTGCATCGCTGAAGCATATGCTCTTAAGGAAGTAGGATACTTTTCAAGTGTCTACTTTGCAGATGAACACAATGTCAATATTTTGGCTATGCGGTACAATGTGGACGAAGACCCCCCTTTAAGTGACCTCTCCATTTTTCAAACGAGAGGCACTACCGTTGGTAGCTACACGACCTACGTCCTACCCGAACGTGACAGGACTGCTGCTTTACTCTACATGTACGGAAATATAGAAGGCTTAAAGGAATACTTCGAGTAAATGTTTCTCCTACATTTATGCTAATCGACATATTTTGCTACACATGTATTCTAAAAACTGTTTTCTCACGTTCAGCGAGTTCCACAGACAATGTTGGTCACATAGGCATCAACCTACAGCCAAACAAGTTGAAGGAATGAGACAAGAAGGAATAAATGGAGGGCCGGGTTTCCTATCCTCGTTTTGAGATTATGTAGTACTTTCTCGACTTATATATATTATAAGTTACTATTATTAAAGAAATTATTATTTTAACTTACGATCATGTTTGACAGTGCTGCACTCACAATGTCCATAAAGATTTGCAGCAGCTATCTTATGGATTGGTGAATGTTCGAAGCTATGGTCGATATGACGTAAATGGTTTTCGATTCTGTACAACTCATTTTGAAGCTCTTCGTCCTCTCGCGGCAAAATCAAATTCCGGTGTTGTGACGAGAGCAATTGACAGTCAAGGCAATGTAACCGATTATTATGGGATCATTAAAAATCATTGAATTTACTTTTACCGGAAATAAGACACTTCGAGTTGTCTTGTTTGACTGTGATTGGTTTCATAGCACTCATGGAACTCGAGAAAACCAATTTGGAATGGTGGAAGTCAAACATAAGGACCGACTACGAGGTTACGATACATTTGTTCTTGCACACCAAGTGTAGCAAGTGTATTATCTACCTTATCCATGCACAAAGCTCAGTGCTTGGTGGGTGGTATATAAGGTGAATCCTTGTGAGCGGTTATATACTCCTGGGATGATGGTTACCATGATAGTGAAGACGTTGAAGAAGTGTACCAAGAAGAAGAGTTGCCAGACACTTTTATCGTCGAGCCTAGGGCAGGACTCGATCAATTAGTAGGAGATGTTGAAGATGTAGAGACAGATGATATTCGAAAACAAAAATTAAAACAGGTCACGACGGAAGATCGTTGGGCTGGTTTAAGGAGTAGGGCACATGATAATGATGTTGATAAATTTTGAAAGTTATTACACGTAACGTTTTCTTTTAGATAGTAACATGAATTATGTATATCTTTTAGATGTTTAAGAAGTAGGACATTGATTATCTATTAAAACAGGATGGCGTCAAAGAAGAGTACGAAGATGGAGGCGACGAGGGGGTTCTTCCCCTCTAGAGCCAAGGACGCTTTCGCTGGTGCCTCGTCGACCGGGAGCAGACGCTCTTAGCTGTTGGGGTACGTTCGGAGCAGCTCTAGGGCTTCATCACAGCAGTCCACACAGGTAAATTTCAGTATTCTTTGATGAATTCTTCAAATTCAATTTCCAATTAAACTTACTTATGAATCATTTGAATGTTGTAGTCCTCACCGACTGACTCAGTGGCTACGGCACCATTTGAGCTTGGCTACCCTTCGGTGAGCCAGCACTCGGCCAGCCAGCCCTTGGCTGACGAGGCTTCAGTTCTAGAGACGTCTGTTCCTCAGCCTTCTGTTCCTGAGCCTTCTGGGTTACCAGACGTGGTGCCCCAGTAGACGCTGAGGACGAGGAGGACTCACTTTGTCAGTCCTCCTGCAGTCCCTTCACAGAGGATCGTGATTTGTCCGGTCGGAGACAGGTAATAAAATCGTAGTGTTAAATTCTGGTTTCTTTTTGTTACTTAAGTAATGAATTAATAAATGTCTTGCAACACTTGGTACGACGCGTCTTTCACCGGTGAGAGACATCACAGACCGGTGAATGGTGTCCTCGGGTCCTTAGTGCGTTTGCACTAACCCAGGGTCATCGACGGGGTGCCTGCTACTTCCTGGGAGGATTACGCACGCGTCCATCACCAGGAGCACGGCAACGTTCAGGAGGCCGTATGGGCTGATTTTATGTTAAGTATGTTAAATAAAGTTCCTAAGTTTGAACTCTGAAACTCTTTTAATGTACATCTCTTTTAATATTTATCACAGGAAAGGTATATTTTAGAGGACCCGGACGAACCTCGCATGTTGGAGGATGCGAGGAAAGTGTTTTACGTCAACGCTGCGAAGGCGGTTCGGCAAGCTTTGTCGAACGCTCGTATTCAAGTTATCAACGAGCACTTGAAGGCAAACCAGCACCACGTGCTACACTTCAGGCAGGAGAGCGAGAGGCACCTGACGGAGGAAGAGTACGCGCAGGTACGTGGGGTGTAGTAAATATTTATTTCCTGAGCATGGAGCAAATACATCAATGATATTTTTAACGACCTACAACTATGTGCAGGGCCACGTGAGCTGGTTGCAGGGTCGGTCCGATGCATACCGGGCCCTTTGTCGGTACTGGCTAGCGATGAGTTCAAGGCTAAGTCCTAGAGGGCTCGAGGGTGCAGAGGGGTCGAGGGGAAGCACAAACACGGTCAATATAACCACTTGCGGTTAGCTAAACGCATGGTAAGTGTATCTAACTTATGTTTATGTATTCATAATATATTTTTCGTACTAACACGTATTGACAGGAGCGCGAGACGGGGGTGCCGCCTACTCCTGCTGAGATCTGGAAGAGAGGTCACAGGGACCCTTCTCAGCCCCACGGGTGCAGTCAGGCCACAACCGAGCGGTTGGTAAGTATAGAAATCATTCATCGTAAATATAACTATATGGATTGATGAACTTACACGGTTTTCTAGTTTTTCAGGCTAGGTACGGGGAGGAGGCTAGGAGGATACACAGCGCAGATTTTGATTGGGAACATGAACCAATCGATTCTCAAGCCGCGTATGCAACCGGAGGGAAAAGCCCACGGAAGGTGAGTTCATAAGTCATTTTATCGTTTTCAATTCAAAATATTAAAGATATTTCAATTCCATATTACTGATTCTGTTTTTATAGGCTCGCCATATTCGACGGAGTTGTCGACTCAAGGGCGGCGAGACCTGCGAGAGGCAGCTCCACACAGTCTTCGTCGGCGGGCTCGAGTCGCCATGTCTCGCAGGTGGAGACTCTCGCCCGTCAGGTCCAGGAGAGTCGCGAGCAGTTTCAGTCGGACCTGCAGGCGCAGAGGGCGGCGATGGAGGCCACCATCTCCTACCAGCGAGTCTGCATGGAGCAGATGCAACATACGATGGAGATGCAGCGACAGGCGATGACGGTAAGCTAAAGTAATTTAAATTTAGCGCATTCTTAATAATATGTAATAACCTGCAACTTTTGCAACCACAGAGTTTCATTCAAGGCTACGATGTCCAGGGGTTGCACCTCCAGCTTCCTCCACTGCCACCACCGATTCCACCGCCAGAACTGGAGCTACCGCCGCCGGTGCACATTTCTCCGGGTGTTCAGGTAATCAAAAACGTTCTTACTTAGTCTTAATTCATAAAATGTAGTCTTCCTTTCATGCCAAACAAATTGTAGTCTTACTTAGGTATTGTAGTCTTACTTAGTCTTACATAATCAAACATATAGCAAATCTAACTCAAATTAAATAAACTAAGTTCAATATGATCAATTCTAGCTTGTTTAATCAATTCTAGTAAAAAACGAAGTTCTAAACAAATTAATATGTCCAACAACTTCTATGTGTTGCAGGGATCGGCGACGGTAGCTCAAACTCCGTCGCCGTCTATACCGGCGCCTAGACTGACGCGCAGCGAGGATGTTGGCGGCTCTGGAGGAAGTGGACGCTAGCGGAGAGCCTCTCTTCCTTATTTTTCTATTCTTGTGATGAGATGTGAGACTTAAGTGTTGTGATCGAAGGAGATGTTGTATGTCTATTGTTACTGCTGCTGTTATGTCTATTTTCTATATCTTGTGTTTCTGGCCATCGAGCCGGGCAGAATGTTCAGTTTTTTATTAAAAAATAAAAAACCTTATTTGTGACGGCTTTTTATACAGTACCGTCGAAAATAAGTGTGCAGCTGTCGCAAATTAACCTACATAATTTGCGACAGCCACCGCCGGCCGTCGCAAATTAAGTACTTACTTGCGACGGCCACCGCTGGCCGTCGCAAATTGTCGAGTCGGGCCCCTCGGTTGGGCCCGGGCTCTTGTTTGCGACGGCCGGTCTAAGCCGTCGCAAACAAGTTTATTTGCGACGGCGGCCGTCGCAAATAAAGTTAATTGCGACGAAAAACAAGCGACAGCCGGAAACCGTCGCAAATAAGTAAGCCGTCGCAATTTGATTATTTGCGACGGTTTTAAACTTATTTGCGACGGCCCTGGCCGTTGCAAATCGTCGGGATTCCTGTAGTGTGGTGCTGCTGCGGCTCCGAGGAGGGTCCCTGATGCGCCTACGATGCAGAAGAAATCCTTCAGCGTGTCAGACACCGAGGCTGTCGGCGGGAAAGGCTCCTGATGTGACGCCAGCGCTGATGAAGGTCCATGCAGCACCGTCGGCTCCGCAGCCAACGAGGGCAGCTCCATCAGCGGATGCGCCTTTGGCCCCGAGGCCGGCAGCGGGGTAGGCTCCTGCCGCACCACCTGCTGCGCCGAAGGCCCCTGAGGTGCCACCGGCTTCAAAGCTGACGGGGACGTCCCTAGGGCCTGACGCGCCTCCCGCCGCGAGGTCGGCAGGGGCGAGTGGCTCCAGCCATCCATGCAAGAAGCTCCACTTGTCTTGGAGCTTCCAAGCCTCAAGATATGATGCAAATCTTGTAGGGTAGGTTGTAACGCAGGATTGCTGGCTTGTGTGATTGACTTCAACATTTTTCCTTGTAGGGCTTCTCCGCAGAGCGCTCCTCCCCCTTCGCAGCAGCCCGGGAGCGAGAGCTCCTTCGTCGCCAAAACTCTGTCGCCGGCGCAGGTGTCGGAGCCAGTGCCTGGGCCTGCTTCGGATGCTGACACCCGGGCCCTCTAGGCTAGCCGGCCGGCAGACGCGGGCGTCTCTGGTGGCGGCATAGCTGCTGCAAGGCAGGCTGCAAGCCCACCTCCTTCTCCCTCGCAAGCTGCCATGGTGGCAGCCTCACTGGAAGATGAAGAGCCAAGGGAGGTCAGCGGTCCCTCTCCTGCAGATGCTGGAGGCAATCCTGCTCCGCAAGGACATTAGGGCGGCTCGCTCTAGCTTGGACCAGGTGCAGGAGGTGCTCGACCGGGAGTGGGCCGAACTGAGGTCCGAGCCGGAGCGCCTTTGGGACTGGGGCAATCTGCTGAAGGAGCAGGTCCAGTCCGCCAGGGAGAAGGCCCAGGCAAGGGAGGAGCGGCTGGAGGTGATAGAGAAGACCCTCAAGTTGAAGGAGGCCACCATCGGTGTGCTCAACACGAGGGCGGCGGACGTCCTGGCTGAAGCCAAGAAACTCCACGCCGCCGCTGATGCACGCACTGAAGCCATGTAAGGGCTTCAGGAGATGCTTCTCCGACGGGAGCAGGAGGTGCAGGCAAAGGAGAGGGACCTCTTCGACCGCCAGGCCGCCCATGAGGGGGAGCGGGAGCACCTGAGGAAGTGGCTACAGGGTGTCTTTCACCGGGAGCTCGCCGCCGTGACCAATGAGGCTGACCTGGACCACGGAGCTACGGAGCTGGCTGCCAAGGAGGAAGAGTTTGTTGCCAAGGAGAAGGAGTTGGTGAGCAGGGACTTGGTCGGTGAGCTGGCTGCCACCGCCAAGATGGTTGGGGAGCTCTGGGATTCTCACACCGTTGAGGTAGAGAAGGTCTTGGACTTTCTCAGTCAGGCGGAGATGGCGCTGGAGCCCTTCGGCTTCAGTCCTTTGCGCTCCGGCGTTCTGGTCCAGGAGGTGAGCCAAGTGCTTCCTGCTCTGGACTCAGCCGTAGCCAAGCTGTTGGCGCTGGAGGACATCATCGGGGAGCAGATGGAGACCGAAGGCAAAGCTCTGGCTCAGCAAGTAGCAGAGCATGTGCTCTCATGCCTTCGGAGCTGCGACCCCAACATCTCCTTGGAACCGGTGGCGCAGGGACACAGCGCAGAGATGTCCGAGGCGGCCAAGTCTGCTATGGAGGAGGTCGCCCGAATTGTAGCTGCTAGGTTGCAGCGCGGGTAGGTTGTAAGTCTTCTGCTCGCTTTGTATGCTCCTTTGTATGTCAAAGCCTCTCCGTGAATAAAGACTTATTGCTGAAGTCATGTCTTGTGTTGTTGGTATAGACTTTGGGTCCTCGGCAGCGCAAGGGTTCAGAATGACTTAGACGAGGTAGGTAGCTCTTAGCCGATGTTGTGAGCTTGTCCCTCCGGGTCCTTAGCAGCGCAAGGACCCAGAGGGGCTCCGGCAGTGTGGCTAAATCGTCCTCCCGAGTCCTTGGCAGCGCAAGGACCCGAGGGAACCTCAGCAGAGTAAATAGCTTGTTGTAGTTGGAACTCCGAGTTCTCCTCTTGTCGTCGTGGCGGTCCTGATGTATTGCCTGCATGGTTCACCGTGATGGCCCCCTGCTAGGTGTGGCCCTTAGGTTGGGGCACACCTACCAAGCAGACTGGCTGTGGCAGGACATCAGCAACGGACCCCCTAAGAGGTCTGGGACGCCAAGGACCTGTTAGGACCTGCAGAGACATGCAGGGGAAAGGAGTAATTCGTGCTGAAACTATCCTGCTTCTAGTTTTGCCGTGTCTTACGGTCCTTAGCTGAGCTACGGGCCTTTGGCAATTCGTTGTGAGAGCATCCGGGTTATGGTTACAACTTTGCTCAGGGGTATGAGGTCCAGCTCCCCAGTACTTAGTTGTAGCGCTGGAGAGGCAGAGTGTGCACGCTTAGTGTAGAGAACCGAACTAAGTAGTCTACACACCATGGACCTCCCGCTGGCGTTAGCCTTTCATGGGAGAGACCATTCGGCGCCATAGGGCCCCCAAGCAATGATACAACAAAAGGACCCCGGGTACACCACAGGTACCTCAAGCGGATCAGCTTGCAAAAGGATAGCACAACTCCTACTATAGGTAAGCACAGAAAAAGTTACTGGCCGCACTGCCGGAGTGGTGGAAAGAAAGCATGAAAAAGAAATGGGTGATACCTAGGGTCTGGTTACTCACTTGTCCGTAGGTTGTGCCCTCCGGCCCCCAAGTACTCAGTTGTAGCGCTGGGGAGGTAGTGGGGCACACTTAGGGTATGGAACCAAGCTAAGCTAGCTGCATGCCCTGGACCTTCCACGGGCGTTAACCTTTTAGCGAGGGGACCTTCCGGCGCCACGGGACCTAGAACAAATATGTAGGACAGACTCTGGACATGCCACTTACAGTTGATATGCATGAGTAGGCATAAACTGTAAAGAGAGGGAGGGTTGGAGATGCAGTGTAAGATAATTTTTTTCTCATATCAGGTTTATTCATAGGAGGGAACAGGCTATACAAGTAGGCTGTTGGGTGTTTTCCTCACTGAACTCTCACTGATTTGTGATGCAAATCATGTTGGAAGTCTAGAGGTGTGGTGTAGATCCAAACACAAGTGGAGAACCGAATGAAAATGGCTCGGGTGAGTTGTGGCGGCGCTCAACAAACACCAGCGTATTCCCCTCCTTTATTAGCCGGAAGCCACAAGTTTTCAACAACCTCAGCCCGGGTTTTGCACCATACAAATTTGAAAAACATGCAGCACATGCATGTGTCATGCACGTATGGCCCCAAACCCCCCCCCCCCGGGTTGCGTTCGAAACAAATCAAAAACACCCTCACACACACCAGGACTTGGTGCAACACATGTGACTCAGGACAAACCCCTGGTTCTTGTCATGTGTGCTTTATTTCCTTGAAACATAAGGAAACTAAACTCTGATAAACCTTCAGAAGTACTCAACAATCTCCCCCTACTTCTGAGGTTTGATCTCCTGAACTCCAATCTTCTCACGATGTTCCTGAAAATGTGTACGTCCCAGTGGCTTTGTGAGGATATCAGCAAGCTCATCTTTTGTCCCAACATGCTCCAAGATGACTTCTCCTCTATCAACACATTCTCTGACAAAGTGAAACTTGATGTCAATGTGTTTACTTCTATCATGCAAAACTGGATTCTTTGCCAAAGCAATTGCTGCGGTGTTATCCATCTTAATCACTGGTGGAGGTACTTGAATTCTTGTCACTTCTTCTAGCACATGCCTGAGCCAAACAGCCTGACTTGCTGCAGCTGCTCCAGCCACATACTCAGCTTCACATGTGGACTTTGCCACAGCCTTTTGCTTATGGGATAACCAGCTGATAGGATTTTCACTCAGGAAGAATATGACTCCTGTTATGCTTCTCCTGTCATCCAAATCTCCCCCAATATCACTATCACTATAGCCTCTTAACTCAAGACTTCCTTCACCTCGGTTGTAAGACAAGGCATACCTCATTGTAGCTGCCACATATCGAAGTAAATGTTTCAAAGCCACCATGTGTTCTTCTTGAGGTTCTGACATGAACCTACTTAAGTACCCAACACCAAAACTGAGATCAGGCCGAGTATGTAAAAGATACCTGAGTCCACCGATTATGCTGCGATAAGTGGTTGGATCAGTGAGTGGAGCTGTACTTCTCTTGGTAAGCTTCAACCGGGATTCCATGGGAGTGGCACACCCATTACAATTTATCATCCCACTTCTTTCCAGCAACTTTGCAGCATAGGCTCCTTGACACAAGTCAATACCATGTCTTCCTCGCTTTTCTTCAATACCAAGATAGTAAGACAAGCTTCCTAAGTCACTCATGCACAACTTCTCCTTCATTTTCTCCTTGAACCGACTGATTTCCTCCATGTTTTCTCCCACAATTAGTAAGTCATCAACATACACACCCACAATGAGCCTTGCCTCACCTCCAAAGTGTACAAGCCATGTTCTGATTTGCACAGTGTGAAACCGAGTTGCTTGAGACTTTCATCAAGTTTGTAGTTCCATGCTCGAGGAGCTTGTCTCAAGCCATACTATGCCTTGTGATGTCTTAAAACCCACTTCTCCTTGCCTTCAGCTATGAAACCCGGAGGTTGACTGACATAGATCTCATCTTCTAGACTCCCATTCAAGAAGGCTGACTTCACATCCATGTGATGAACATGCCACCCAAAATGAACTGCAACAGCTAACACAATCCTCACATACTCCATCCTGGCAACTGGTGCAAAAACTTCTTCAAAATCAACTCCTTGCTTCTGCACATACCCCTTTGCAACTAGCCTTGCTTTGTGACGTAAGACATTCCCATGTTCATCTTTCTTCAACTTGAAAAGCCATTTCAAACCAATGGCACGATAACCCTCCGAAAGTTGTACCAATGACCATGTTTTGTTCTCTTCGATGGATGTGAGCTCCTCAATCATGGCAATGCGCCACTCCTTGACCCTCAAGGCCTCTTCTGCTGTGCATGGCGCTTCACCTATGACAACAAGAAGTTCATCTACTCCTCCTTCTTCTGGTTCACAATTTGGCACCTCCTCAAGAATATTTCTCATGGAACGATAACGAAGTGGTGCTTCTTTTAGCTCACTATCCATTTTTGGTGACATGGAAGGAGGTGACACGAACTCCACATCCTTGAATGCTTGTTTCTTCAGTTGTGTCATAGAAGACAATCCCGTAGCTGGGGTTTTGTCACCTTGACCTGTGTCACAAGAGGAAGAACTCACTCCACCAGGGTTCTCATCACGAAAGATGTATTCTACCCGAAAGATGTCTTCATCATTCACCATTTCACTTGACTCAGTTGCATCCCACTTCCATGGGCGGTTTTCTTCAAACACAGCATCACGTGACACATGAACACTCACCGTGTTTGGATTGTAAAACCTCCATGCCTTGCTTCCTTGCTCATATCCAATGAAGACCATTGGTATACTTCGATCTTCAAGATTGCTAAGGCGTTTGCTTCCCTGTTTCACGTGCGCCACACAAACGAAAGTGCGCAAATGATGTACACTAGGTTTCTTGTCATGCCATACCTCCTATGGAGTCTTTCTCTCAACACTCCTAGTAGGAGATCGGTTCAACACATACACTGCTGTGGCTACTGCCTCCCCCAGAACCAACCGAGCATATTCATTGCTTTCAACATGCTTCTTGACATTCCCATAACAGTTTGGTTCCTTCTCTCAACCACACCATTCTGCTCTGGAGAATATGGAGCTGTCAAGTGACGTTGAACACCCTCCTTGGTGCAATACTCAACAAAAGCCCGAGCTGTGAACTCTCCACTACGATCTGTGCGAAAAGTTCCAATCTTCCTCCCTGCCTCAGCTTCAACATTGATTGAAAACCCATGAAAGTACTTATAGCTTGATCCTTTGTGCTGATAAAAAACACCCACATGTATCTACTGAGGTCATCCACAAGAAGAAAGAAAAACCTGCTGCCTCTTGGAGTTGCTGGTTTCACTGGTCCACAGAGGTCTCCATGCACAAGTTCAAGTTTCTTCTCAGCTCGGTACTTTGCCATGCATGGGAACGGTTGACATCTTTGTTTCCCAGCCAAAAATCTATCACACTTCTCCTCAGTTTGAGTGATGGTTGGCAATCCATACACAAGTTGCTCTTCGGCAAGTCTTCTGAGACTCCGAAAGTTTAAGTGCCCCATCCTTGCATGCCACATCCATGTTGCATTGCACCCTTGTGCCATGAGACACCTTGGTTGCACTACCTTAAGATCAATGGTGTACAACCGGTTCACTCCCCGTTTCACCATTGCCACAGGGGTTCCATCTTTATCCCAAATCTTGACATAACCATTCACGATCAAGATTCAGTGTCCCTCCTCCTCAAGCTGTCCAAGACTGATGATGTTTGCCTTGAGCTGAGGAAAAAGATAGACCCCAGCCAACTCCTTTCGACCACCTCTCTTACCTTGGAACACCACAGTTCCTTGGCCATCAATCTCTGTCAATGAGCCATCTCCCAAACGCACAGTACCATGCACCGTGTTATCAAGTTTTGTGATCACATCCCGTTTCCCGGTCATGTGATTTGTTGCACCGGAGTCCAGGATCCACCGGGTACTGCCTCCTCCCTCCAAGTCTCCTACTTGAACGTGTAACATATCATTGTTGAGGCATACCTCCTCCAGGGACATGTCTTGATCAGCCTTGGTGTTGGCACACACCACCAAGAGACTGGATTCAAACTCATGATCAACTTGAGCTGTGTTCACCTCTTCATCCTTCTTTTTCTTCCTGCATTCTCTAGCCCAATGACCTTTCTTACCACAGTAGCGGCACTCATCTTTGGCCACTCCACGGCCTGAGTTTCCACCACCACGGTTACCTCGACCACGGCCACGTCCTCGACCATGATCTTTCCTCGGTGCAAATGAGTCTTTGTGCCGTTCCTGTCCAGTTCTCCCGGACATCTTGAGACGTGTCGACAACCTTGCAAGCAACTGTTCTTCACTCAGATGCAACTTTTCATGTGTGTTGCCCTCCCAAGTGCTTGCACCAAGCCTTTCTTCTGCAGCCTTGAGTCTACCAATCAAATCATCAACAGACATATCACTTAAGTCAAGCAATGTCTCGATGGAGGCCGCAATCTGCTCAAACTTTTGTGGTACCGCCTGAAGGAACTTCCGGACAATCTCCTCCGAACGTTCACTCCCAAGGGCCGCAAGTTGAGATGTGATCCGGCTCATACGCACACCAAACTCATCAACCGTTTCACCATCGTGGAATCTGAGTGCATCAAACTCCCGACCCAATGTGCTTGCCCTGGCCTTGCGCACACGTTCGGTTCCAATGTTGCGCATCTTGATTGCATCCCATGCAATCTTGGCCGACTCCTTCTCGGCAATGATCCCTATCATTTCTGGTGGCACAGCCTTGGTGAGGGCCTCCAAAGCCATCCGATCTTCAATGTAATCATCGGTGCCAAGGCTCACCGCAGTCCACAAGCCTCTCGCTTGCAACATCAACCGCATAAGTGCCGACCAATCATGATAGTTTGTCTTTGTGAGCATCGGATACGTACCACAACTGCTGACTTCCTTCGTGATGCGATGAATCACCAATGCCCCTGATCCTCCTCCTGCCCTGCTGGTGCCTCCCGGTGGTGTGACGTCTCTCCATGAACGTCGGGCTGGCGATGAAGATCTCCTCCGCGACATCAGTGCCCACTCAATGGCCATGTCACGGTTCCAGGCAACGTAATCGGCTCTGATGCCAATTGTTGGGTGTTTTCCTCACTGAACTCGCACTGATTTGTGATGCAAATCGTGTTGGAAGTCTAGAGGTGTGGTGTAGATCCAAACACAAGTGGAGAACCAAATGAAAATGGCTCGGATGAGTTGTGGCGGCGCTCAACAAACACCAGCGCATTCCCCTCCTTTTATTAGCCGGAATCCACAAGTTTTCAACAACCTCAGCCCGGGTTTTGCACCATACAAATTTGAAAAACATGCAGCACATGCATGTGCCATGCACGTATGGCCCCAAAACCCCCCTGGTTGCGTTCGAAACAAATCAAAAATACCCTCACACACACCAGGACTTGGTGCAACACATGTGACTCAGGACAAACTCCTGGTTCTTGTCATGTGTGCTTTATTTCGTTGAAACATAAGGAAACTAAACTCTGATAAACCTTTAGACGTACTCAACATAGGCATCGACCCGCTCCGGATGACAAAAGTAGAAGAACTCCTCCGGAGTTCAGCTATTCTAAGTGTTGCTCCTAGACTCTATAACATCTTAACAGAGAAAAAAGGGCCCTACCGCTGCGCTAGGGATAGAACTTATAGAGGTGCTCTATGTTCCATGGATTGGGTAGAGGTACCCTATCCTCTTGGCCATGCGGACGCACCTGGGGCGGCATACTTGTGTCACTCGGAAGGGACCCCCAGCAGGGGGAGAGTTTGTTCGCCCCTTCACGAGAAAGTATTCACTGAAGCACCAGGTCGCCCACCTCGAGCTGTCTACTCCGCATGAACCGCTGATGATAACGGCAAAGCGTGTGGCGGTACCGTGCATTTCGAGTAGCTGCTTGCCACCTTTGCTCATCGACATGGTCTATATCTTCATGCCAGAGCTGATCCTGCGTGGCTTCGTCGTACTCTTTGACATGGTCTATATCTTCATGCTTCTGGGGAAGGCGCGAGTCTTGAATGCGCTGTTTGGCAGTGCATGTCCTCCTTGACTCCCAAGGCCCATGACCCATGACGGGTCGTGGGACACATGGCGGCTCTGGAGCCCTCCTCAGCTTGGAGTTCAGGTTCAGAGTCCGGATACACGTGGCAGCTCCGGACCTCGCCTCTATGGGGAGGCCAGGTCCGGTGCCAAGGACACGTGGTGGCTTCGGAGCCCTCCTCAGCAGGGAGGTCCGGCCTAGAGCCTGGACACGTGGTAGCTCCGGACCTCGCCTCAGTGGGGAGGCCACGTCTGGGGCCAAGGACACCTGGGGCTCCGGAGGCCCTTCTCAGCAGGGAGGTCCGGCCCGGAGCCCGGGGACACATGGGAGCTCCGGACCTCGCCTCAGCATGGAGGCTAGGTCCGGGGTCAAGGGCACAAGGTGGTTCAGGAACCTTCCTCAGCAGGGAGGTCCGGTCTCGGAGCCTGGGCACACGTGGTAGCGCCGGACACTACCTTAGCGGGGAGGCCTGGTCTGGGGCCAAGGACACGTGGCCGAGTTTGTGCCCGCCTCAACAGGGTGGCGGGGTCTGGACTGTCTTCTAATGCGGGGGTACCCGGTCTGCAAGGTACCGACACCTGTGATAATGTAGTCATCGCATGTGGTTCCCTATACCGACGGTCTATGAAAAAAAGTGTATATATAGCCCCCACGGATTCTTGTCCAAGCGCGGCTGAGCTAGCTACAGTCGCGGCGGATAATATTTTTGCAAAACTTGGGGGGGGGGGGGCGGTTTTGTTTTCAAATCTTTTTAGAGGTATGTCTCCTTATTGTTATTCTATTCTTTTGCTTCGTTTTCCCCTTCTCTTTGATGCGATTTAAGGCCTCAAATATGTAATTTAGGTTTTGCATGAAATTTTGAGTATTTTGTGAATTTGGACATGGAAATGAGTTAAATTAGTGATTATTTCAGAGATTTGTCTCTCCATAAGGTAAGCCTATGATCTTGCTTCGTTTTCTCTCCTTTTGGTGTGATTTGAGATCTTAATTTTTCAATTTAGGTTGCATGAATTTTTTTGGATTTTGAAGATTTGGAAATAGAATTAAACTAAATTCAGAATCTTTTCAAAGATTTCTCTCTCCAAAAGGTATGTCTTGCTACATTGTATATATTCTAAATTTTCAAATTTAAATTTAGGGTTTCTCTAATTTTCCTAATTTTTAATTTTAGCCACAGGAATGAGTGATAATAAAATGATATCTCTTTTATATTTTTACGTACAGTTTGACGTAGAAGACGGACCGAGCGTGGATGTACAATGTGCCAAGACCTAATCATAATTCAAAATGTTGCAAGCTTTATTGAAGCGTCCAAGAGACATGTGAAGGTGCAAAATATAGATGATATATTATGTCCCTGTATCAACTGCGAAATAAGATTGCTTAGACAGCTATTATAGTAATCCAATCACACTTGGTAAAAAGAGGTTTTAAGAAAAACTACACAATATGGACAGAGCATGGTGAGTTAGATACACTTGAAATGGATAATGATGACGAGAGAGGTGTCAGATATTCTGATGGTGTAATGCTCATATCGATTATGGTCGTGACAATCATGATGATGATGACGATGATAATGTCTTAGGGATATTGAAATAGTTGGTGGGGAGTATACTTGGTCTAATAACCGGTTTCATCCAACATTGGGAGTGTTTATTTCCATTGGTAACGGTACAAAAAATACTTAGGGATTTGTCAGACCATAATCCACTTATTTTATGAAATATGAAAGATGAGCCCCCAAGATTTATTTCTTCTCACTTTGAACTGATATGTTGAAACATGTTGAGTTCGTGCTCACTGTTAAAAAAATATAGGACACTCCCACCTGAGATGAGGATGCATTAAGGAGAGCGTTGTTTAAAATGAAAGAAAATCAAGAAGTATTTCTGTGGGTGGGGTTATAATAAAGATGGAGCTAATAAAAAAAGAAATTCTGGAACGAACTAAATTTCTTGAAGCAAAAGAAGGAAGGTTGGATCAAAACGAAATAAAGGAGATAGTTCAGCTACAATCTGAGCTTATAAATATTTTAGAAGAGGAGGAATTATATTGGTATAAAAGGAGCCATGAAACATGGTTACTTAAAGTAGATGATAATACAGAATTTTACCATAGAGTAGCCAATCATAGGCACAGAAAAAAAGTAATTTTCTCATTACTACATGAGGGGAAATATAAAAGGAACAAAAAAGTTGATCAAGCATTCTACTTAATATTACAAAAAAATTTTGGAAAAGTTTAGGGCAATGTGTTCGATATTGACGCAAATCTATGGGACATGGAAGAAAATGTGTCTATAGAAGATAATAATGATCTGTTTTGGACACCTTTGTATGGTACCACTACTCTAAGCAGTCCCACAAAAGGCACCATCAGAAAGGAGTAGGCCCAGGCGGCAAGCATCTCAGGCCCAGGCACAGAAACAAGCAAATAGAGATAAGTTAGTCTTTTAGTTGAATAAAAGATAACATTAATAAGATTAGATAAATCTGTTGCAGATTTGTTTGTTACTGGTGGGTTGACCATATGCCAGCCACGTGGCCAAAAGGCTGCAATCCGCGTCAAGGAAGTTCTTCTCAGGAGAGAGCAACTGTTTCACCCTGACTTGAGGTCAATCCAACGTAGGGAACCCCAAGCAGACACCCCCTCCTGTTCCTCCATACCCCTATGTCCCAGCTCTCTCTGCATTCGCCCTTGTGCTGTCCCAGGCGCAGGAAAATGCCTACCGACCAAGTTTTAGAGTTGGTATCAGATTCAATCGGAGCAGCGACCATGTCCAGCTCCGAGGTCGATCCTGAGACCCTCTCCATCGATGCCAAGCTGAAATTTATCCTAGCACAGCTGTCCACCATCAACTCTAGCCTCGACAGCCACAACCAGCGCCTCGCACGAATGGAAAAGGCCCCTAACACGATGGGGTCAGCACCTCTCCATATGTTGTCTGAAGGATCAGAGGGGGGCTTGGCATCCAAGACCTCTGGTCGAGAAATAAAGCTCTACTTGGTAAAATGACTATATAGGTTTCTTAGTGAGAATGGGGTATGATAAAATCTCCTGAGAAAAAAATATATATTGAATCAAAGGAGTTGTCCGATGTCTAGTTGAGGACTAAGGGTTTTTTTGGAGGATCAGTGGTTGAGGAATGCCACCCTCCAGAAATAATATCCTGCTTTGTACAATATAATACGTTATAAACATGACGCTATTGAGACAGTGATGGCAACTACACCTCCAAACATGTCATTTAGATGAACCTTATTTGGACCACGTGCGACATGGAACGCTCTGTTAGAGTGGCTGACAATTGTTCAGTTATCACAAGGGACATACGAGTTTTGTTAGAATATACAGGAAAGGGAAAATTATTAATGATTCTATGTACAAAGCATTAATGCATTTTGATATACCAGTGGGTAAAAATTAAAGTACATGGGAGATGAAAATACTGCTTAAAACCAAATTTTTGCCTGTTACCTTCGTAGAGGTGTAATACTTACAAAGGATAACCATGTAAAACCGAATTGGAAAAGAAGTGAATTTTGTTGTTTTTGTCATCATGAAGAGACAATTAAACACTAGTTTTTAAATGTCAGTTTGCTCGTTCTATATGGTCAGTCATTCAACTAGCTTTTAAATTGTACCCGCAAATTAGTTTTGCCAATATTTAGGTAATTTGTTGGAGGAGATACAAGTTCAAGATACTTATCACTGTTGTAATTTGGTCTTTATTTGAAAAAGTCTATTAATGGGCTAAATATCCTGATGGAAAAGCCAAGGTGGTATGTAGAGGTGGCATGGGACTCTAGTCTCACATTGCCCACCTAGGTAGACGTACCCTCATATATATAGTGGCTCTTTGAGTGGTTCTCAACATGAGAATAATAAGTGACAGACTGCTAGGAACACAAACACACACGCACGCGTGGGCGCGCGTTTCACGTTTTACGCGTGACTAGTGGTTCCCTTTTATGTCGTGATGGCTTTAAGTTAGTATTTGAGTCAAACAAGTTTATTATTTCAAAGTTTCATTTATTTATCGGAAAAGGCTATGATAGTGCAGGTCTATTTTGTCTTTCACTTGAAGATATAATAATTTTGTGAACTTAGTTGCTTGTTCTAGTTCTGAGTGCAATGGAAAAGAAGCCACTGTTTGGCACTCTCATCTTTGTCACATTAATTTTGATGGTATCATTTGACTGTATAAACTTAATTTGATTCCAAAAATACCTTTTAAAAGGAGATCTAAGTGTCATACTTGCGTGCCAGTTAACGAGACACGTAAACCTTTTACAAGCGTGAAAGAGAAAAGCTTGGCACCACTAGATCTCATTCACTCAGATTTGTGTGAAATGAATGTAATTTTTACTAGAGCAGGAAAGAGATATTTCATATCTTTTATTGATGATGCTACAAGATATTGTCAACTCTATCTTATTTAAATGAAAGATGAGGCACTTGACTGTTTTTAAGATCTATAAGGCAGAGGTAGAAAATCAAGTAGAAATAAAAATCAAACGTGTTAGGTTCGACAGAGGAAGAGAGTACCTTTCTAATGATTTCGGTGAATATTGTTCGGGGCATTGAATTGCCCATGAGACAACGGCCCCCTATGCACCTCAATCGAATGGACTGGTAGAGTGAAAAAACTGAACACTCATAGACTTGGTTAATGCCATGTTGGATGGTTCAGGTTTATCCAACTCATGGTGGGGGAAGCCATTTTGACCGCATGTTTTGTGCTAAACTGTGTTCCATCATCCAAGGGTGAGCCCCTTACGAAGGATGGAAAGGAAGAAAGTCTGGTCTCGTTTTATTGCGTGCATGGGGCTATATGGCCGAAGTTAATGTGCCTGCATGTAAGAAACAAAAACTGGGACCAAAAACCGTGGATTGTGTCTTTATAGGATACACACACCATATGCAGCCTATAGATTTTTAGTGATTAAATCCGAGTTCCAGATGAGCATGTTAACACCTTGACTGAATCTCGTGATATCATATTTTTAAAAAATATTTTCCAATGAAGGATATCATTGCAACTCATACCGAAGCACCTGTTAGCTCTACTATTAAACCTTTTACAAATTTTGTACCTTCAACTTACACTGTGACACCTGGTTCTCAAACTGAACCAAGTGAATGCATATGTGTGCCAGGATGTTCATCACACATACACATGTAATTCACAAACTGGATTCAGAATATAACCATGAACAAATAGTGTTTAAGTACTTTATTACAATGACTCAATGTCTCACTCATGAATATATAACTTATTCTTGCAGCGGAAGACACTAAACTTCAGCGGAAAATGGCTAAGACAGCAGGCTCCATCTTCAACTCCACAGGCATGTTGATGGTAGTGTGCATGCCTAGTACTCCACCTGTTCCTCGAAGTACTCTTCTCCTGTTGTTGATGTATACGTGGGAATGCAAGGGTAGTACATGTCGTACTCAGCAAGTGCGGGAAAAGTATGACATGTAGCTAACAACAAGGTAGAGAATAAAAAGGCTCATTGCAGCAAGCAAATTTTATTTCATAAACATGGTAAAAATAGAAACTATCTCTAGATGAGTTTAATCCCAACATAACCAAGTAATTCAGCAACATTGTTTGATCATAATTCACCATTTATCATGCTTCAACTTGCCAATAATCTTTCTCAAGTTCACCTCATACTCATAAATATTCATATCCATCTCATTTTCATATAACCGAAACCAAAGCCATTGTCATGACTAAAAACAGTCCCAAAACCAATCCTAATGACCATAGCTAAATATCCATCCCATGTTTTGCCTCTAATCATGGAAGTTGACCAGGTGCTTGTGATCAGAAGCACGGCTATCATGATAGTTTTACACTCTGTAGAGGTGGCACCACTTTACCCACAAGTTTGTGATTTTGTCACCCGTCGGTGACTAGAAAGAACCTCCATTATACCAATACACAAGCGTCGGTGTATGGCCAAGAGATCACAAAATAGCCTTTACGAAGGGGCTAATAGGATGTACGGACCAACTGGGGTTTCACCGGCAGGCTCGAATCTCCATTCTCCCACCCACGGGCCCCCTCTTGTGCCATGCATTCCCAGGGCAGTCCCTCTTGACTCTCATTGCCCGTACCATCCAATGGTCCATAACAAGCTAGCAACACACCTAATTAGTCAGCTAAGCCGCACCCATATTTGGCTTTGTGGTGGCACTATTTTCCTGGCATGTGCTCGCATGAACCGGTCCTTAGATCTACGACAAGTAAACCACCATATCATTCAGCAACATCCACGAATCAAGCTTGCCTAGATCTCTCTGATTCCATGCTCATTAACATCATAAAGTTCTCATCATAATTATTCATATGAGTTCAGTAGCTAACCATGTTTTATTTCTGCTTCCCGTATCCAGTAAGTTAAGCAAAGCAAAAAAAGGAAAAACGACCATACCCGACTCATTAACTTTCCCGGCGACAAGGATGGGTAACAAAACTATTAAACTCCTATAAAAAGGGTGTCCCATCAATTTGACACAAGCATACACGTTTTGGCAAACAAAACAGTTTCAAAACATGGGATCAATATGGTCAAAGGGCACTTGCCTTGCTCCCGTGGCTCATGTTGCTCAAGCGTCTCAAAGTCTTGGTGCTGTAGTTCCTCGTACATGGCCTCTTGAGCTTGTCTTTCTACTCACGACCATGCATATACAAAATTTACAGCAATCAATCATCATGCACAAACTTTACTCAAGATGCAATGGGGTAGATGAATGCAAATTCTATAGTGCAGTTTTATAAAACCAGTTTGTACGTGTTCTTGGATGTTTTAGTAGGCTTTCATGGGGTTTTATGGTGATCAAGGTTGCTGGGATCAAGTGTGGACGTGGTGATGATCTTGACACAAGATGCAGATCAATTCCACCATAAAAAATTGACGAAAACATGGTAAGAGGGGTGACGGGGACCTACCTCTCTTCTTCATCCTCTCCTCCTTGCAGCTGGACTTCTTCCCTTGCAATGACAGCAGCTGGAGTTTTTCTTTGGAAAAGAATAGGGCTCCGGCCAGGGCTTGGGAAGAGGGGTCTTCTTCTCCATCGACAGCGAGCGGGGCAGAGTTTCGATGGCTGCCAAGGCAGCAGCAAAGGGGTGGCGACCAGGGCTTGGCAGCAGGGGGGCAACAGGCTTGTTTTGGCAGGGGTGGCGGCCAGGGAAGCCTGTATTTATAAGGGGAAGATCTCCTACTCAGTTTGGAGGAGGAGAGGGACCCTATCTCCAAGAGATGCAATCTCCTACTCAGTTTGGAGGAGAAGGACTCTATTCCTAAGGGGTGCGGCCAGCAGGGTGTTTTATCTCCAAAACTTTATCTCTAAGCTCTATCTTTAAGCTTATCTAGAAGCTTTATCTCTAAGGTTTATCTAGAAGCTTTATCTCTAAGGTTTATCTTTATGATTCTTCTAGAACCCTTATCTCCAAGATTCTTCTAGAATCTTTATCTCCAAGATTCTTCTAGAAGCTTTATCCCTAAGATTCTTCTAGAAGATTTATCTCTAAAATTCTTCTAGAAGATTTATCTCTAAAATTCTTCTAGAAGATTTATCTCTAAGATGCGGCCAGGATTTTATCCTATTTCTCTTTATTTCTATGTTCCTTTCTCCATTTCTATATTCCCTTCTCCATTTCTATATTCCCTTCTCCATTTCTATGGTTCTTTCTCCATCTCTATGGTTCTTTCTCCATTTCTACTTCTCTTTTTAAGTGATCTCTACATGAGAATGGATGCAATGCATGATGATGAAAATGAGGGTGTTACAAACCTACCTCCTTAACATGAATCTCGCCCTCGAGATACGATAGAGCGGAGAGAAGATGTGGAAATTCCATCTTGAGGTCTTCTCCACGCTCCCATGTAGCTTCGGCTTCCGTGTGATGGCTCCATTGCACTTTGCACCAATAGGTTACCTTGTTCCTCATGACTCTTTCCTTCATGTCTAGGATTTTGTTGGGGTGTTCCGCTTAGGTCAGATCCTCCTGAAGCTCTAACTCGTCCATTGGTACTTGTTCTTCCGGCACTCTTAGGCACTTCTTGAGATGGGATACGTGAAATACGTCGTGCACGTCGGAGAGGTGTGTTGGCAGCTCTAGTTGATAGGCTACCTCTCCTCGCTTGCTCAAAATCTTGGATGGCCCGATGTAGCGAGGTGCTAACTTGCCCTTGACGTTGAACCGTCATTGGCCTCGGATAGGGGATACCTTAATATACACGAAGTCTCCCACTTCGAAGGTAAATCTTCTTCGCCTATTATCCGCATAACCCTTTTGTCGTGACTGAGCGGCCTAAGTTTTCACGTATCATTTGGACTTGCTTTTCAGCATCTTGGAGCACTTCAGGTCCAAATAATTGGCTTTCTCCGGTCTCATTCTAGAACACCGGTGTTCTACACCGTCTACCATATAATGCTTCGAAAGATGACATCTTCAATCTGGCTTGGTAACTGCTGTTGTACAAAAATTCAGCATATGGCAAGCTCTTATCCTAACTACACCCATGTTTCAAGGTGCAAGCTCTTAACGTATCTTCCAAAATCTGATTCGTTCTCTCAGTTTGCCCGTCGGTTTGTGGGTGATATGCGGAGCTGAAATTCAACCGTGTACCCATGGCTTCATGCAGCTTCTTCCAGAACCTAGAGGTAAATTGAGAACCTCGATCTGAAACTATCCTCTTCGGAACTCCCCGATGACACACGATTTGCTCCATATACAGCTCAGCTAGTTGCGCGACGGTGTACTTGGTTGTAACAGGAAGGGAGTGGGCAGTTTTCGTCAATCGGTCCATGATAACCCAAATGGAGTCGTAGCCGGACTGAGTACGAGGCAATCCGACAATGAAATTCATGCTCATGTCTTCCCACTTCCACTCGGGTACTTCTAATGGCTGCAATAATCCAGCGGGTCTTTGATGTTCGGCGTTCACTCATTGGCACGTGTCGCATAGGGCAACATATTCAGCAATGTCCCTTTTCATACAATCCCACCAATAGCAAGTTTTCAGGTCCTTGTACATATTTGTACAGCTGGGGTGTATGGAATAAGGCGAGTCATGTGCCTCCTTTAGTATCGTGTCGCGGACGTGCTTCACGTTAGGCACACAAATCCTTTTCCCTAACCAAAGCATGCCTCTCTCGTCTTCCTTGAAATCCTTTTCTATGCCTTGTATTATTTGTAGGATCGAAGAGCACGTGAAAAGCTACCAGAGGGGGGTGAATGGTAGATTAAAACTTTTCGCAGCGGAAACAACAAAAACCCCTCAGCAAAAAATCAATCGGTTAAAGAAACCGTGTGTGCAAGTGTTTTCAAACATGTTCAACCATGAAAAATCAAGTAGAGAGGTAGAGAATCAAGTCACGGATCTAATGCAACAAGAATCACTTGAAAACACGAAGTAAAACTTGAGATACGATCAAAACATTAAACGAAAATCAATCTGTTCTACCCGATATAAAACAGATCTGCGATGCTGCAAAGAAACTTGTGTATCTCAAAAACTACAGATCTGAAGCTCGTGAAAATTTCAGAGATGATAGATAATTGAGTTGTGAAGACAACCCAAAAAGAATCACGTCAATCGGATCTGTAAAACTCGAGTTATGTACGAAACACCCAAGCAACGTCGGTCTGTCCAGAAACTCGGCGAGAAAGACTTGACGAAAAACAAGTCGGACGAACAAGGCACAAAAGCTCCTCGAAACTATGAACTTTATTCAATAGAAACACAAGAGAAACAGCCCAAAGTTCTCTACACACGAGAGCTCTTGCCTCCTTTGCTTTTATAGCCAGCCATCAGGCTAAACAATCCAATCTAGGACTCCTACTCCTAATTGGACTCGTATCCTACTTACCATAACTGATCAGGAGTCTCCTATTCGCAGATAGAAGCAATCGTGAGACTTCTAAACACCTTAGGAACGTCCTAAACATTACTAAAACAACTCAACTTCGTGCCTAGCACGACATCCTATCATAACCAACTCAAATCTTCCATATTTGAGCCATATCCGACTCAACCTCAGCTTGAGTACGCAATCCAGCTGGTTGGACCTTTCCGACCAATTCTTTACATCCACTTCTTTTCATCATGCCTTGGAACAATGTTGCCACGTCCATGCACTCCTTGCACACGTGCAAACACCTTCCACCGACGTACACGCAACCTTCATATGCACTGCCCTTGATCCAAACATGCTGCGCGACCTCCCGATCAACTCAACCACAGCTCCTCCCGGACTTGGTTGTTGGAACCTCATCTCCTCCCTGAGACTAGTCCAAGGATCCCATCACCAGCCATGTCTTGAACTCAAGCAACACCTGCACATGAATAAACAACCAATTCTTCCGAGCACAAGTCCTCCACTTGACTCACGTTAGTTCGAAAACCACAACACCTTACATGAGCACGTCACATAAGCATGTTGCAAACCATATCAAATGATAACAGCCATAACCACCAAAACACACCAAAAACTTAGCAAATTAATACTAAGCAAACCTTCCCATAAAGCAAGTTTGAAACATTGCGAGTTAAAAGCAAAAATAAGACGCTGCAGTTCTACAAGTTGAACTTCACGGGAGCTCCCTAAAAACAAGCTCCGGACCTCACAGAAGCTCTCCGGACCTTGCGTCGGACCTTGCCAACACTTGGCGGACCTAACAAAGAACTTGTCGGACCTTGCCACAGAAGAATGTTTTGGCAATATTCAAAACTTTGAATGTTAATGCTAACTTTTATCCTAATTGCCAATGTATTCAGCACACATAGGTCTCACAATCTCCCCCTTGATGAATGCATTGGCAACACCAATTAAAATCCAAACATTGGCTTATGAAAAGTTTTGAAAAGCTTTGAAAACTCATTTCTCCCCCTTTATTAATTTCTCCCCATTTTTTAAAATCAGAGAAGGAAGAAAGTGTATAACATATGCAAAGTGTAAAAAATCTCTCCTTATACATATTTCTCCCCCTTTGACAATGTATTCAGCAAGGTTCAAAAGAGAAATTTTTAAATGTTATGAGCATATTATAACATATACATACAAAACAAAGCTCATCCAAGTCATACTATCAGGTTACTTACACTATCACATCAATGAGATACATAAAGTAGTGTAAGCCATGCTAGAGATCAAATGTATTTTTCAGTTTAAGCAAGTCATGATCTCCCTTACTCAACTATTTCAAAACCTGAAAACATGACACTTGTTGCTGCATTTTTATTATTCATAATCATTTAAGGCACAAAGTTGATCATATGATATTTGCAAGAGATTATATGGCGCATCAGCCTTATTCTAACCAACCAAGCCAAGCCTATGTCATTTGACAATCAGAAGCTTAAGGACATGGTTTTAGTCATACAAAATTCCTTCCAAGTTCATATCTTAGTGCAATGGTAAGCAATCTCAAAAGAAGAAGTGTGATGCATGCATATTCTCTTGATCTTTTCTCAATTTTTATTTGAAAACTCAACATGTGAGCTGGTCACTTGATTAATTTTTTATGATTAAAAGCACTTGTGAGCACGCAACAAGTTCAAAACAGCAAGAAAGTTCGATCATGACCAGATTTATTGTAAGTAATTATTCCAATTACTAGTCATGGCAAAAACTACAAAATGTATAACATGAGTAATGTAGTAAGAACTTTCAGCCTGTAAAAGGAATCACAAAGTCATATATGTATGAAATACTATGCTCATATTATTTTAGTTTCAGATTCACACATAGACTTTCAAAGTTTCAAAAACTCCCCCTCGATTTAAGCCATGAGGATGCATAACCCCTATTTCACTACGAATGAAACAAACACGAGTGAAATCCAAAGGTTTTGTAAAAATATCAGCCAATTGTTGTTCGGTATCGACATGGTGAAGCACAATGTTTCCTTTTTCAGCATTATCACGAAGAAAGTGATACCTAATGTCAATGTGCTTAGTTCTAGAGTATTTCACGGGGTTTTTAGCAATACAAATTGCACTAGTGTTATCACAAAACAGTGGAACACTATCTAAATCAACCCCATAGTCCTTAAGTGTTTGAACAATCCAAAGAATTTGTGAGCAAGCGCTAGCCGCAGCTACATATTCAGATTCGCCCGTGGATTGTGCAACTGAACTTTGTTTTCTAGAGGACCAAGCAACAAGTGAATTACCAAGAAAATGACAAGCACCCAAAGTACTTTTCCTATCAATCCTACAACTCCCAAAATCAGCATCTGAAAAAGCTTTCAAAGAAACGGTTGAGGAAGAAGGAAAAAAATTGCCAAATTCGTGAGTTCCATGTAGGTACCTGAGAATCCTTTTGATGTCTTGGCGATGTGAAGCACGTGGAGAAGCTTGAAAACATGCACAAAGACATACGCTGAATTGTATGTCCGGTCTTGACGCCGTGAGATACAAAAGTGATCCAATCATACTTCTGTATTCTTTTTTATCGACCGGGTCACCATCTTCGTCAAGTTCAAGTGTTGTTGCTGTTCCCATTGGTGTCCGAAGAGGCTTGCATTTGTCCATGTTGAAGCGCTTAAGAATGTCCTTTGTATACTTAGTTTGATGCACAAAAGTTCCTTCTTTTGTTTGCTTGATTTGCAGCCCCAAAAAGTATGTGAGTTCTCCCATCATACTCATCTCAAATTCTGAACTCATCATAGCTGAAAACTTGGACACGAGATCATGAGAAGCACAACCAAAGATAATATCATCCACGTACACTTGAACGAATAATGTGTCATTGCCATGCTTAAGTACAAAAAGAGTTTTATCAACCTTGCCCATGGTAAACCCCTTTTCAAGTAAGAATGTTTCTAACCTATCATGCCATGCTCTAGGGGCTTGTTTTAGACCGTACAAAGCTTTGGACAGTTTGTAAACATGATTAGGAAAATTTGGATTTTCAAAACCCGGTGGCTGCTTAACATAAACCTCCTCCTCTATGTAGCCATTAATAAAAGCACTTTTAAACATCCATTTGATATAACTTAAAACCTTTAGATGCAGCAAATGCTAATAAAATTCTTATAGCTTCTAATCTAGCAACATGAGCAAATGTTTCATCAAAATCTAGACCTTCAATTTGAGTGAAATCTTGAGCAACCAACCTAGCTTTATTCCTAACCACAACCCCATCCTCACTTTGCTTATTTTTAAATACCCATTTAGTTCCAATTAATGTGTGACCTTGAGGTGGAGGTACAAGTTTCCAAACATTGTTTCTTTCAAAATTTTCTAACTCTTCTTGCATGGCATTAATCCAAGATTCATTAGTGAGTGCGTGTGATATATCCTTGGGTTCAAAAGAAGCAACAAAAGCAGAATGAGCATGAGAGTTTGGATCGCAAAACCTGAACCGAGTGACTCGTTCATGCAAGGTTCCAATGATTTGTTGTGGAGGATGACTTTTGAGTACTCGGAGGGGAGTAGACACTTCACAAGCACCTTCTTCTTCATGTTCGGACCTTTGATTAGGAGAGCTTGTTGATTGAGGAAGGTCCGAACCAGCAGTAGTGACTGTTGGTGCTGGTTATGGTGCAAAATCAGCAGCTTGATCATTATTTACTTCCGAGTTTTCGGGCAGCAGCACCACTTCTTCATCTTCTTCAATAAAAATACTCTCCCCCTGCGGATATGGATCCGGACCATTTACCTCCGAAGGATTGAACACGTGCCGGACCTACTGTGTCAAGATGTAAAAGTTGTCCCGGTTCAGCTGTCATGGTCATTGTGAGAGGAGCATGTGAACCTGCAACAAACTTAGCATGTCCACAAGAAGAGCACACAATATCATTGTCCTTTTTAAGCTTCGGCAGCCCACGTATGCGATCAAGAGCACTAACACGAGTGAGATGATCAAAGCCTATGTGACCAAGTCTACGATGCCAAAAATATAGATCCTTTGTATCATTAGCAACTAGACACCGATCCTTAGAAGTTGACAAATCAAAATCAGCTTTAAAAACTCTTCCAAACCTAGACATATTAAACAAAAGCTCACCTTTTGAATCTACAACCTTGCAGCAATTTTTAGCAGAGCTAACCTCTAGATTTTCATCTAGCAATTGTAAAACCGAAAGCAAGTTGTATTTCAAATTTTTAACAAGTGCCACATCTTTCAAAGTGTAGAGATTGTTTACTCTAACCGAACCATTAGCAATTATGGGAGTAGAAGAGTTATCGGCGAAAGTAACATTTTCTACACGTGACACAAAAGAGAGAGAGGAGAACCATTCTTTGTTATCGGTCATGTGGCGTGAGCAACCTGAATCCACAATCCAAATGTTCTCCTTCCTCAAACGTGAAACCTACACAGCAGCACAATACGTCGATGACTCAATACTGGGGTTAGTTAAAAGACTTTTAGGAATCCAGTACTGAGTCACACGACGTCCAGCAGGAATAACACGCGAAAGCTGAGAAGGTACAGCAGGTTTATGAGCCAAACATCGAAAATTTTTGTTCCCAACTACTGACTTAGAAGATGTGTTATATGTAGCACAAAAAACAGTAGGTCCGGGAGCAAGTTTTTGACTCATTACAGCAGGTTGCAAGCTCCGAACATTCGGTCTAGCAGATTTTGCTTGGTTGTTATGTGATCTAGCAAGTATTCTTTGTTTCTTATCGTGTTTAGCTAGTCTATAACAAAAATCCATGACATGACCATCTCTACCACAGTAGGTACAATGAAAAATAACCTTATTATCAAGTCTAGATGAGCAAGCAACACGTTTATTAGAACCCGAATGGGACAGTACTCCTGCAGATTTCAAAATCACCTCTTTTTGTCTAGGAGCTGTTTGAATGAAACCGCTTCCTAATGACTTTACAACTTTAGGTGGGTGTGCCTTAGCATGAGCATGAGAATTAAAACCTAAACCAGTTTTATCATTACAAGACTTGGAAGAATTCAGCAGCAAGTTTAGGTTCTTATTTGCATTAGAAAACCGATCTAGTTTCCTATGCATGTCATCAAGTTTATTGGACAGATCAAAGCAGTTTTCACATGAAATTTTTCCTTTTAGTTTGCAATTTGAACATTATTTAACTTCATTCACACGTAAAGCATTGTTCAAAATAGAAATCTCATTCATAGCATCATTTAGTTTCTTATTCAGATCATCACATGAAGAACAATGCAAATCAATTGTAGAACAACAAGCATCTTTCAAATTTTTATCATTAAGTGCAGCAAGCTCTTTGTTCTTTTCAATTTCAAGTTCAAGTTTATCAAGTGTAGATGCGTGTGCACTTATTAAAGAGGATAATTGTTCATAAATCAAATCACATGAGGAACAAGAATCATCACTAGGAATCAAAGTTTTTAAACGATTAATTTTAGATTCTAGTGATTCAATTTTAACAGCATTGTTCCTAAGTTTTTTATCCTTTTTCTTTAATATAACAGTGGCACGAGAAATAGCATCACACATTTCTTTGCAAGTGGGACATACCTCTTCATCGTCGCTGTTGTGTTCTGCCTCCTCGGAGCTTGAACTTGACTTGCTCGCCATGCAGCACATATTTGCCATAGCTTCTTCATCTTCATCACTACCGATGTCCACATCACTTGAGCTGAAATCTTGAAGTGCAGAGATCATACTATGCACTATGTTGTGCATTGATAAATCTTTCTTCTTCTTATTCTTTGCAAACGATTTCTTCGGCCTTGTTTGCTTTTCTTCACGTGAAGTCGGACCTAAAAGGTTAGGGCACTACGTACGAAAATGTCCTGTCTTACCACATTCAAAACATCGTTGAGGTCCGGAGCTTCCTCTCCTTCTAGTTCTCACATTTTGCAATGCTTTTGAGAACCGAGTAGAGATGAGTGCAAGCTCCTCCTCTGGAAACTCTTCAATCTGTTCAAGGGATAGAGAGGATAGCAAAGAGAGTGCACCACTAGATGATGATTGACTAGAACTAGACATGTCACGTTGCGAAACAAATGCAGTAGACTTGTTGGGGTTTTTACGTGAGATGATGTCAATTTCATGAGTATTCAATTTAGAATAAAGCACGTCTAAAGTAAGAGAACTCATGACAGTAGATTCACGAATAGATGTAACTTTCATCTCCCAAATTTACTTATCTAATGCTCCTAACAATTGTCTAGCATTTTCAGCATCTGAAAAGTTAACATTGACACTACGCAAGTTGCTGAGAATTTTATTAGAGCGAGCAAAAAGGTCGTCAATTGACTCACCGGGTTGCATCTCAAAACGCATGTATTCTTTCTTGAACATATCTTGCCTTACCACCTTGATCGTATTGGATCCTTCATGGTAGTCACAAAGAGCTTTCCAAACATCATATGCAGATCGGAGGTGTGCAACACGGTCGAAGTCGCTTTGAGTCAATCCTTGGATGATCAAGTTGCGAGCCTTGTTGTTGTTGTCAACATCTCTCATGTTCGCAGCCGTAACTTGATCGTTGGATGGTACATCGAAGTTCCGGTAGACCTTTTCCCATATGGCGAAGCCTTGCGCCTGTATGTAGGCCTCCATCCGCGCCTTCCAAACCTGAAAATCGATGCCATTGAACACACAAGGTTTTGCGGAGTACTTCTCCATGATGGTTAGTCAAAACACGTGCAAATCACAAAGATTAGAGCACCTTGGCTCTGATACCAATTGTAGGATTGAAGAGCACGTGAAAAGCTACCAGAGGGGGTGAATGGTAGATTAAAACTTTTTGCAGCGGAAACAACAAAAACCCCTCAGCAAAAAATCAATCGGTTAAAGAAACTGTGTGTGCAAGTGTTTTCAAACCTGTTCAACCATGAAAAATCAAGTAGAGAGGTAGAGAATCAAGTCACGGATCTAATGCAACAAGAATCACTTGAAAACACGAAGTAAAACTTGAGATACGATCAAAACATTAAACGAAGATCAATCTGTTCTACCCAATATAAAACAGATCTGCAACGCTGCAAAGAAACTCGTGTATCTCAAAAACTACAGATCCGAAGCTCGTGAAAATTTAAAGAATCACGTCAATCGGATCTGTAAAACTCGAGTTATGAACGAAATACCGAAGCAACGTCGGTCTGTCCAGAAACTCGGCGAGAAAGACTTGACGAAAAACAAGTCGGACGAACAAGGCACAAAAGCTCCTCGAAACTATGAACTTTATTCAATAGAAACACAAGAGGAACATCCCAAAGTTCTCTACACACGAGAGCTCTGGCCTCCCTTGCTTTTATAGCCAGCCCTCAGGCTAAACAATCCAATCTAGGACTCCTACTCCTAATTGGACTCGTATCCTAACTTACCATAACTGCTCATGACTCTCCTATTCGCAGATAGAAGCAATCGTGAGACTTCCAAACATCCTAGGAACGTCCTAAACATTCCTAAAACAACTCAACTTCGTGTCTAGCACGACATCCTATCATAACCAACTCAAATCTTCCATATTTGAGCCATATCCGACTCAGCCTCAGCCTGAGTACGCAATCCAGCCGGTTGGACCTTTCCGACCAATTCTTTACGTCCACTTCTCTTCATCACGCCTTGGAACAATGTTGCCATGTCCATGCACTCCTTGCACACGTGCAAACACCTTCCAACGACGTACACGCAACCTTCATATGCACTGCCCTTGATCCAAACATGCTGCGCGACCTCCCGATCAACTCAACCACAGCTCCTCCCGAACTTGGTTGTTGGAACCTCATCTCCTCCCTGAGACTAGTCCAAGGATCCCGTCACCAGCCATGTCTTGAACTCAAGAAACACCTGCACATGAATAAACAACCAATTCTTCCGAGCACAAGTCCTCCACTTGACTCACGTTAGTTCGAAAACCACAACACCTTACATGAGCACGTCATATAAGCATGTTGCAAACCATATCAAATGATAACAGCCATAACCACCAAAACACACCAAAAACTTAGCAAATTAATACTAAGCAAACCTTCCCATAAAGCAAGTTTGAAACATTGCGAGTTAAAAGCAAAAACAAGACGCTGCAGTTCTACGAGTTGAACTTCACGGGAGCTCCCTAAAAACAAGCTCCGGACCTCACAGAAGCTCTCCGGACCTTGCATCGGACCTTGCCAACACTTGGGGGACCTAACAAAGAACTTGTCGGACCTTGCCACAGAAGAATGTTTTGGCAATATTCAAAACTTTGAATGTTAATGCTAACTTTTATCCTAATTGCCAATGTATTCAGCACACATAGGTCTCACATTATTCTTTCCTTGATTTCCTCATCCGTTGCTTGGCCATCTCGTATCTCTTGTTCCAGCATTGAGTTCAGTTCTATCACCTCAATCTCGTTCAAGAATCTGAGATGTAACCGTTCGAACTCCTTACGCATCTCGTGTGGCAGCTCCCGAACCGTGAGTTGGTGACATGCTCCCTTTCGGCTTAGTGTATCCGCTACTACATTGGCCTTTCCGGGGTGATAGTTGATTCCAACATCATAGTCCTTGATGAGTTCCAATCATCGACGTTGCCTCAAATTCAGATCCTTTTGCGTGAATATATACTTGAGGCTTTTGTGATCCGTGTATATCTCACGTCGTTGGCCAAGGATGTAATGCCTCCAAATCTTCAAGGCATGTACCACGGCTGCAAGTTCCAGGTTATGTGTGGGGTAATTCAGCTCATGTTTCTTTAATTGCCTCGATGCATAAGCAACCACTTGTCCTCCTTGCATGAGCACACATCCAAGCCCTTGTCTTGATGCGTCACAATATATATCGAAACTCTTGCTCACGTCCAGCAATACTAAAACTGGCGCTGTTGTTAATCTCTTCTTGAGCTCCTCAAAGCTGTCTTGACATGCTTGTGTCCACTGAAATGCTTTCCCTTTCATGAGTAATTCAGTCATAGGCTTCACTATTTTGGAGAAATCCTTGATGAATCGGCGGTAGTATCCAGCAATCCCAAGGAAACTCCGAATATCTTTCACATTCTGCGGTTGGTTCCACTTCAAAACAACTCCCGCTGTTTCGGGATCAACCGATACTCCTCCTTCGGATATGATATGGGCTAGGAACGATATCTCCTTTAGCTAAAATTGACACTTGCTGAACTTAGCATACAATTGATGCTCTCGCAGTTTCTGCAACGTTAACCTCAAGTGTTCTTCATGTTCTTCCTCACTTTTCGAATACACCATGATGTCGTTGATGAAAGCCACGACGAACTTGTCCAAGTACTCCATGAAGACCTTATTCATGAGGTACATAAAGTATGCGGGTGCATTCGTTAACCCAAAAGCCATAATGGTATATTCATACAAACCATACCGTGTTCAAAATGCAGTCTTGGGTATATCGGAGGGCTTAATCTTCCGCTGAAAGTATCCCAACCGAAGACCAATCTTGGAGAAAATATGGGCACCTTTCATTTTGTCGAACAAGTCCTCTATGCGGGACAGCGGGTATTTATTGTTGATCGTCACTTCGATGAGAGACCTATAGTCCGCACACATCCTTTGGGTCCCATCGTTCTTATCGATGAAGAGCACGGGGGCTCCCCACGGTGACGAGCTTGGGCGTATAAAACCCTTTTCTAGCTGCTTCTTAATTTGCTTCTTGAGCTCCACTAATTCATTAGCAGGCATCCTATATGACCTCTTTTGCTATAGGTGCAGTTCCGGGTACTAAATCAATGGCAAATTCAGTGTCCCGGTCAGGTGGCATACCGGAAGTTCTTCCGGGAACACATCTGAATGTTCTTGAACTACCGTAATGCTTTCCAATGTCGCTTCTTCGATGTGGTTCAACACTGCTTTCTCCGTTGTAAGCTGGGCTGCCTCAAACTCAATACGATCCTCTATCACTCGTTTAGATAGGGCTGAAGGTGTCCCTACCTTTCTAGGGCAAAGGCTAGAGCAGTAACTAGCTAGAATAGTATCGGTTCTAGCAATCATTATGTTGGTTGGTGCCATTTCTTCTCTTTGAGGGAGTACCGTGCTCATTTGTCAACTGCATGATCCTTTGAGCACATTGAATCACACTGTTGTGCTTGCTTAACCAGTCCATTCCATGTATTATATCAATATCTTGGGAATCCAAGACAATAAGGCTGGCAAGAAAGTCTACCCCCCTTATTTTAAGGCTTACTTTCGGACATTGTATGAGATAGAATTCAGATTCTTTCCAACTATATGCAAAAAGGTGTATGAACTATGCAACTTATTTTATTAATATCAGCCTACATGAGGATGTGAACGAGTGCCGAAGTATCTCACATCTCTCCACTATGTGTGGATATGGACATTCGCTGAAGCGTCCCACAACTCACACCAGCACACAAGCACAAGCAATCATCACAAAAATTTCAGCACACCACTCTTATTCAAGCTACTACGATCTAAACGTTCCTATTACAGCTTTATTCAATGGAATACTAAACTTAATCGTTAGAACCGGTGCTGTTCTCACCATGTGACGGGGGTGGATGCCAAAGTGAGTTGTCAGTCCATGTAGGAAGGAGTAGATGACACTGGTGCTCCATTTATTCCCGCGTTGGCACGAGTCTCCTCTTGTTTTTCCAGCAAGTACAGCTTCTTGCGGTGGTAGCGTATCTCTTCTTGTGCTCTTGCATAGTGGTTTCCTAACTCCACGAGCAACCCCTGAGACTTGTTAGCAGCTTGTGGGATAGAAATAGCTTCTCCATGGGGTCCAATAATCTCCCTTGTACCACTCTTCCGATACGGGTGCAGCCCAAAAGTAGTGTTCTCAAGATGCTCACGGAAGGCGTACCACAGTCCGGTGAGTGCATCCCATGCAACATCATCGATAACTTCTGCCCTTGTAGCTATCCATGTGGGTGCGAAGTGCTGAGTGACAACCCTTCCGTTAGATAGGATGGTTACCTCAGCCTTCCACTCTTCATGTCCGAGACGAGAGACTTTCTTGATGAGATACTTCGGGTATAAGCTGCAGCAATCCAGAAATTCTTTGAGATCCTTGGATATGTGTCCTCCTTTCATTCCGTCAGACCTGAATTCTTGAACTGAACGGTTGGCCCGTTCATGACCTTCATTCTCGGCCTCAGCAGGGGGTGGCTCCTCTTCGGATTCATCTCCTTATGACATAGCTTCATGAGGCTCCACGTGGTGTAAGCCCGCATGAAATTCCTCCTAAGGTGCGTACCAATGCCGTTCTTGTGGATCGTCCTCCATGTCATCTTCGAATGGTTTCACCTCTTCCGGATCCTCTTCCTCATGCATAGAGCTATTGACTTCATCTTCATCATGAGGTTCCATTTTCACCTCCTCCCAATATGGTCCATCGGACACATCAATGAGGTTAAGTGCACTCCCAAGTGGTGGTGGACAAGTCCTTATGCGTGCTGTGCTCCTAATCACCGGCATCTATAAATAAGAAATGAGAAACTTCAGAGAAGGAAGAAGTAACTCCAAAACTTTAGAAGATATGAAGCAAGAAAACAAAAATGTTGCTGTCCAATAGAAGAGAAAAAGAGGGGCTGACAATAGCACTTTGCGGTGGTTGAATTGACAAGTAAAGTGCGGCAGTAAGCAATTTTTGAAAATAACAGTTTAGAGGGGTGCTCCTATGTGTTTCAGAGTGTCTATTCTACCTAGGCTTGCGTCCTACGGTCAACGTGGCTCTGGTACCAATTTGTGACACCCAGTTCCGAAAATGAACCAAGTGAATGCATATGTGTGCCCAGGATGTTCATCACACATACACATGTAATTCATAAACTGGATTCAGAATATAACCATGAATAAATAGTGTTTAAGTACTTTATTACAATAACTCAATGTCTCACTCATCAATATTTAACTTATTCTTGCAGCGGAAGAATCTAAATGACAGCGGAAAATGGCTAAGACAGCAGGCTCCAACTTCAACTCCACAGGCATGTTGACGGTAGTGCGCACGCCTAGTACTCCACTTGTTCCTCGAAGTACACTTCTCCTGTTGTTGATGTATATGTGGGAATGCAAGGGTGAATACATGTCGTACTCAGCAAGTGCGAGAAAAGTATGACATGTAGCTAACAACAAGGTAGAGAATAAAAAGGCTCATTGCAGCAAGCAAATTTTATTACATAAACATGGTAAAGACAGAAACTACCTCTAGATGAGTTTAATCCCAACATAACCAAGTAATTCAGCAACATTCTTTCATCATAATTCATAATTTATCATGCTTTAACCAGCCAATAATCTTTGTCAAGTTCACCTCATACTCATAAATATTCATATCCATCTCATTTTCATATAACCGAAACCAAATTCATTGTCATGACTCAAAACAGTCCCAAAACCAATCCCAATGACCATACCAAAATATCCATCCCAAGTTTTGCCTCTAATCATGGAAGTTGGCCAGGTGCTTTTGACCGGAAGCACGGCTATCATGATAGTTTTACACTCTGCAGAGGTGGCACCACTTTACCCACAAGTTCGTGATTTTGTCACCCGTCGGCAACTAGAAAGAACCTCAATTATACCAATACACAACCTTCGATGTATGGCCAAGAGATCACAAAATAGCCTTTATAATGGGGCTACTAGGATGTAGGGATCCACTGAGGTCTCACCGGTAGGCTCGAATCTCCATTCTCCCACCCATGGACCCCCTCTTCTGCCATGCAGTTCCCAGGGCAGTCCGTCTCGACCCTCATTCACCGCACCATCCAACGGTCCATAACAAGCTATCAACACACCTAATTAGTCGGCTAAGCCGCACCCATATTTGGCCTTGTGGTGGCACTGTTCTCCTGGCATGTGCATGCATGAACCGGTCCTTAGATCTACGGCAAGTAAGCCACCATCTCATTCAGCCACATCCACGAACCAAGCTTGCCTAGATCTCCCATATTCCATGCTCATTAAAATCATCAAGTTCTCATCATCATTATTCATATGAGTGTAGTAGCTAACCATATTTTATTTCAGCTTCCCGTATCCCGTAAGTTAAGCGAAGCAAAAAGGAAAAACGACCATACCCGACTCATTAACTTTCCCGGCGACAAGGATGGTTAACAAAACTAGTAAACTCCTATAAAAAGGGTGTCCCATCAAGTTGACACAAGCATACACATTTTGGCAGACGAAACAGTTTCAGAACATGGGATCAATATGGTCAAGGGGCACTTGCCATGCTCCCGTGGCTCGTAAGGGGTGGAGAAAAACGGGTGCGTAGCAACAGCAGCGACATGGTAAGAGGGGGGAAGGGGACCTACCTCTATTCTTCCTCCTCTCCTCCTTGCAGCTGGACTTCTTCCCTTGCAATGGCAGCAGCTGGGGTTTTTCTTTGGAGAAGAATAGGGCTGCGGCCAGGGCTTGGTAGGAGGGGTCTTCTTCTCCATCAACGGCGAGGCAGGGCAGAGTTTCGACGGCGGCCAAGGCAGCAGCAAAAGGGTGGCAACAAGGGCTTGGAAGCAGGGGGCAACAGGCTTGTTTTGGCAGGGGTGGCGGCTAGGGAAGGCTGTATTTATAAGGGGGGAAGATCTCCTACTCAGTTTAGAGTAGGAGAGGGACTCTATCTTCAAGAGATGCAATCTCCTACTCAGTTTGCAGGAGGAGAAGGACTCTATCCCTAAGAGGTGCGGCCAACAGAGTGTTTTATCTCCAAAACTTTATCTCTAAGCTCTATCTTTAAGCTTATCTAGAAGCTTTATCTCTAAGTTTCATCTAGAAGCTTTATCTCCAATATTCTTCTAGAAGCTTTATCTCTAAGGTTTATCTCCAAGATTCTTCTAGAAGCTTTATCTCCAAGATTCTTCTAGAAGCTTTATCCCGTAGATTATTCTAGAAGCTTTATCTCTAAAATTCTTCTAGAAGCTTTATCTCTAAAATTCTTCTAGAAGATTTATTTCTAAGATGCGGCTAGGGTTTAATCCCGTTTCTCTTTATTTCTATATTCCTTTCTCCATTTCTATATCCCCTTCTCCATTTCTATATTCCCTTCTACATTTTTAGGGCTCTTTCTCCATTTCTATGGTTCTTTCTCCATTTCTACTTCTCTTTTTAAGTGATCTCTACATGAGAATGGATGCAATGCATGATGATGAAAATGAGGGTGTTACATACACTCAACAACCTAATGAGGATGACAGTATAAATATTGATTCTCGAAGGAGCAAGAGCCAAAGGATTGAAAATCCTTTGGTGATGATTTTACCGTCTATCTTATTGATGATACAGCTAAAAAACTTTCAGAGGCGTATGAATCACCAGGTGCAGAGAACTGGAAGGAGGCAGTTCACAATGAAATGGAGTCCGTTTTAACTAACGGAACTTGAGAAATATGTGACTATCCTATTGGGTGCAACCCTGTTGGGTGTAAGTGGATATTTAAAAAGAAACTCAACCAGATGGTACAGTTGATAAATATAAGGCTATACTTGTGGCTAGGGGATTTACCCAAAAGGAAGGCGTGGATTTTTTTTATACTTATTCAACTGTTGCTAGGCTAACCATAATTTGTGTACTTGTTGCACTTATTGCATGTCATGATATGCTCATCCATCAAATGGATGAAAAGGCGGCTTTCCTCAATGGTGAGCTTGATGAGGAGATCTATATGAAGCAGCCTGATGGATTTGTGGTGTCTTGACAAGAGAACAAAATGTGCAAATTACGGAAGTCCTTGTATGGCCTCAAGCAGGCACCAAAGCAACGACATGAGAAGTTTGATAGAACTATGACCTCAACGGGCTTTGTGGTAAATGAAGCCGATACTTGTGTGTACTATCAGTTTGGTGGGGGTAAAAGAGTAATATTGTGCTTGTATGTCGATGACATTCTAATTATTGGGACTAGTATCAATATGATAAATGATGTTAAATCATTCTTGTCCCAAAATTTTGACATGAAGGATTTGGGAGAGGTAGATGTTATTTTAAATATCAAACTAAACAAGGGTGACAATGAGATTACATTAAAATAATCTCATTATATAGAGAACATTCTGAGTCGCTTTAGGTACTCAGATTCTAAAGCTACGCCGACGCCATATGATCTTTGTCAAAAGCTACACAAGTACAGAGGGCAAGGAATTAATAAGTTAAGATACTCTCAAATTATTGGTTCTCTCATGTATCTTGTTGATGCAACCAGACCTGACATCTCATTTGCTGTAAGCAAGTTGAGTCGATTTACTTCCAACACTGAAAGAGATCACTGGTGTCCACTAGAACGTGTAATGAGATATTTGAGAGGTACCTTAACATATGGGCTTCACTATACTGGGTACCCTGCTGTACTAGAAGGGTACAGTGACTCAAACTGTATCTTAGATGCAGATGAGATCAAGGCCACTAGTGGGTACATATTCATTATTGGTGGTGCTGCAGTTTCATGGAAGTCTCGCAAGCAGACTATACTCACAAAGTCTACGATGGAGGCTGAACTTGTAGCACTTGAGACTGCCACAACCGAGGCAGAGTGGCTGAAACAGCTCTTGATGGACTTGCCATTGGTCGATAAACTGGTACCGGCCATTCTTTTGCATTATGATAATCAAAGTGTGATCACTACTGTCGGCAATACAAAAGAAAATTCAATGTTCTCAAGACATGTGAAATAGCAAATCAAATCCGGCAGATATTTGAGAAATACTGGAGGGATTGCAGTTGAGTATATTAGTAGTACAAGATATCTGGCGGACCCTTTTACTAATGGGTTAGCACGTGCTATAATTGATGAAACGTCAAGGTAAATGGGTCCGAGACCCATATGAAGTTATCATACAACAGTAACCGAAACTATTTGATCGGAGATACCGTAAAGTAGATCTATGGAAAAACAAGTTGTATGGATAACTGGAGAGTACTTGTTTACTACTCATTTCTCGCTAGTAGATCCGTACTCTCAGTACTGCAAGCAAGGATGAGATTGATGTCTTAATGTGTTCTGAGACATATAAAGGCAAGATACTGACCTGCAGGGTATACATGTAAGAACACACCTATGTGAGTTTGACTTTGAGGTCGCAGTCTGAGATGTGGGTAATCTCAAATAAACTCATGAATGGACACGGGAGTAAGACCGCAATTGTAAAAGTCCCAAAAACTTGTAAATGCAAAACTTGAGTTGTGAATAAAGTTGAGTTCAATTTCAAGGATTGGGACTTGCAAAAACTTTTATAAACATGTGAATGTGGTCCTGTGCAAAAGGAGTTTGAACCAGTCTCTGAACTAAATTGTTCACTTCCATCATAAGGTGGCCATTTCAAAAAGAGAGTCCAAACTGTTGGTTCAAAACTCTTATTTGCAGCGGCCAACTCAAAAATCAGAGGGCATATTCAAATTATTCAGGTCCAAATTATGAGGAAGACAAATTTTGAGAAAGTTTGGAGTTGCTTTGATATGAATATCAAAGGGGCTTATAAATTTCATTGAAATTTGAATTCAAGTTTGAAACTGAGGTAAAACTTGTCAAATTACCAAATTGTTTTTGAATTTGAGTTCCTCGTGGTTGAAGTTTGCACTGTGCCAAATTTGAGAGATTTTGGAGAGGATAAGGGGGAGAAGAGCAGTGGGGCCCACATGTCAGAAGGAGTAGACTTACACAAGAAGCAAAACAGAGGCTCTGTTTCCCACTCGCTCAGCCGGCTGCCTCACGCGCGCTACCGAGGGCTGCTGCCGCGCCACCTCCCAGCTACTTGAGAAGTGCTGGAGAGCTGCTCGTGGGTCTTCTGCATCTCGGTGTGATCAGTTCCATCTCTGAACAGAGCTAATACAGTTTCATCTCCTCCACGCACGCGATAACAGCCCAGCACGCCGCCGCCTCGGTTGCCACCGGAGAACCATGAACTCGTGCGTGCATAGCCCGGTAGAGCCAACAAACATCTGCGCCGGAGTCTCCTCTACGTTCTCGACGTGTCCTTAGCTCATCCCCTGCTTCCCTATGACGCAGCAGAGCCATTTTTTCCTCTGCAAAACAGAGCTACGCCGTACGTCACGGCAACTCGACGTCCGGCCGCTCCAGCGCCTCTCTGGCACGACCAACACGACTCAATGGTGCGCCATGGTGTATAGATCATCATATAGGACCCCCCCATGCTCTTCCCCGACGCTGGCTTGCCGGAATTTGTTTTTTGGCGCCGGCGCACGTGAAGAACTGACGCTAGCAAGTTTCTGAAATTAGTTCCAATCGCTTGACCATTTGTTCTACAATTCAAACCACAGCTACTAGGGTTCCTAGCGCCCTCCCATGCCAAAGAACGAAGCAAACCACCCCTCCTCCTTCCCTGGCGATGAGAAATCGCCGCCGGCGGCTAAAACCACCGCGGTCCACGGTGACAACTAGTTTGCCGCCATTTTCTGCAAGATTTGATCTCTGTTCCACATTACCCGACCACTAGGGATGCTATAGGGCATCGTAGCTCGCCGGGAGAAGCTTCAGACACGCCGGAAAGCATCAATGCCGAGCTCCCTAGCCGCTCCGCCGATGCCGACCCACTTACGGCCGTTTTCATGCGGGGAAAACTTTCCCGGCTGCTAGGCCACGTTGTGAGGAGCGTGTAGGGAAAAACCGGAGCAAAAACGGTGGAGAAATGAGGGAGAACGGGGCGCGACACCCTTCTGTCCGTCATGCACACGCGGGCTCTGGCGAGAGGTTGAAGAAACACCTGACCCGTGGGCCCTACTTTTGAATTGTTCTGTATAGAATTCAAACAGAGAGTTGTTTAAACCTTAGAACCTCATAACTTTTGCTAGGAACCTCCAAATTTAGTGATTCAAATTGGGTTGGATTCGTATTGAAAAACTCTATCCAAATACGCAACCCAATTTGTATTAAAATCATTATTAAATTCTGGGAAAATTCTTTAAAATTTTTCAGCAAAAGAATTTTAGAGGGAGTTTGGTTCATCCAAAAATATTCAAATTTTGCCAGAATATTCTTTAGGATATTAGTGAACTCTTGTAAAAGGTTCAGCTCATTTGGAGTTGAGTTATTTAGGATAATTCTGATCTCAGGTTTCTGTGTTCAAATGAATACAGAAACAATTCAGAGAATTTTCCAAAACTTGGAAATTTAGTTCTGGGCAATTTCTAGTTCCAAAAATCCTAGGAAAATTCATGCAGGTTCCCTGAGCTATGTTTGAAATTGTGGTTCACTTGAATTTTCATGAAAATGCAAATTCAGTCAGAATTAATTCCTTTTCGCCTAAATGCTTAGGGAATTGTTCTGAGTGATCTATTCATTGACAAATTCCAAATTTTGGTTCAGATGACTTTCTTGTGACAAGGAATTCACATGAAAATTTTGAGCTCCATTGGAGCCATGGATCAGTACTGTTCTGTTCAACCACATTAGGTGATCAACACACAAGTGATGAAACACACTTATCAATTGATCGTAGTACTTAAACCCAAACCCAAACCACTAGCACCAGTGTCATTTCAAATTCTTAAACAGAGTTCCAGTTTTAAACTTGTCTTTAGAACTTGTTAGCAAAAGTTTTACAATTAAACATATATGCATATTCATAACGTGTAGTGATTAAATTTGAAAAGTGGAGGAGAAGTGAAGCTTGGATCTAGGAGCAAGAAGGGCAGGGATTAAGCTTCAAGTGATCAGCAACTAACTTCATAATTATCTGACTTTAGTCACCTGCAAAACAAGGCAAGCCCCTTTTTGCATTTAAGTTGTTTTATAAAGTTTTTACTTTGTTCACTACCATGGGTTAAAGTTTGTATGTGCATTAGATCAAGGATGCTTTAGACTCCAAATGCATGACCAAATAAACCCGAGAGTCAAGGGTAGAATATAGTTTTCACTGTAGAAGGTTGCCGTGCTAAATAGGTTATGACATCCTGTAGAAGTCAAGTAGTTGGAATCTACTCGTGAGCTATAGTCGAGAGCACATGGGCATGATTTGAAAGAGGCAAACTAAAGTTATTTTTCTAAAAGATGAGACCGGGCAGGAGGGTTAGGCAGCGACAAGGCGAGGTCTTGTTCGAGTAGCTCTGCCTGTGTCGGTTAAGGACCGAAGCGTGTGCAGCCCCGATGAGCAAGTATTGAGTTGTGTACCGGATGCTTACTGCTATATGAGAACCAGGAAACCGATGTACCAGGTTCAATGGATTGTAGAGGCATACCACATCGTCTCGTTAGACCTATGAGCCCAAGACGGCGCGACCGGTTCTACAGTCGAGTGTCCTGCGAAAGGTTGCCACATATACCGTAATGAAGGACGCCAGATTTGGGTCTTCAGATGTGAGCGTATGTGTCGAGTTATCCGGGTAGTGTTTGATCCGAATCACCGTCCCTCGTGGTTATTGAGTACAGCTTGCTCACTGTGTTGTGACGTAGTAAGCAAGTTGTGTGGGAACAGTTCGCAAAGTTTTAATTGCTGCTATGATTATCGTAAATTGCACGAAAACCCTGTTTGAAGTCAAGACAGAGCAAACTAAAGTTAATTTCCACCTTGGGACAAGTAACATTGGAATGAAGTGTTTCTTGTTTGATTGTGGAGTTCCAATGTTGCTGGGCGCAAGGTCACTACTATAATGGCTAAAATCTGAAAGTTAAGGATGAACTCGTAGGCGAGTCTGTTTGCAAATTACAGATTTAAGTCTTAAGTTACTTTCATGTAGAGTTGCATGCTTAGGAGAGACGGTTAAGTCTCACTGAGCCTTTGTGCTCACTCTTTCTATATGAGTGGTTTTGCAGGTTAGGACGACGCTTATAAAGAAGGTTGTCCAGTGAGACTCGGAAACTTCCGAGTCAGGTAACATATGGAGAACCTAGCCACTGCCATGTCCTCGTGTTGCTAGCAAGAGGAGTTCATGGGATGGACCTCCTCTTGAGTGCTCATTAGATATTCAACTTGAGTTATTTGTAGTCTTCCGCTGTAGCTATCCGATGTAAATTATTTACAAAGAACATTTGTAAGCTTCTGCTTTTGATTTATGTAATACAGTTTTCCATATATGTGTGTTGTTGGGTGCCGCATAACACGGCACCACTCAATGCGATTCCTGGGCGGGTGCCCCGTCCCCGTGACTGATCGGGCGGCGTTGGGTCCCCACAGTAATGCTCCAACAATAGACATGACTTTGGGCGGCATAGCATGCTTTCATGTGAAACTTGCTTACACAAAAACTAGCAATTCAAGGCTACGTCCATTGCAAAGTTGTGAGTATGTGGATCATTCAATGCTAGGTGCGGCTCAACCCGTGACGGGTCTGCACTACAAATTTGGTATATAAAGCGCTTGAAATGATTATTGATGGAAGTTGCCTCGAGGGGGTGAATAGGCTAATTAAAATTTAAAGCACAATTATCAACTGACTTGTACTGTCAGGTTCGTACAAGTCCAAAAATATTTCGGACAAGTCTGAAATCTTTAGATAAGTCTGATTAAATCAGACTTGTCTAAAGTCAGTCGCAGCGGAAATAAATCTAACTAGTTCTAGGTCAAGTGTACGATCAATATGGTCTAGAAGTAGCTCTTAAACAAGTCTAACAACCTACTAAGCAAACTTGATGATCTAAATACTAAGGTAGTTCAATGCTATGGTTTGAGCAATCATAAGCAAGATCAATGATATGAAAATTGAAGAACAAGCAAATGAGCACAAGTGAACATGAGGATTTATTTACCGAAGTTCTATTCCACACAGGAATCTACGTCTCCGTTGAGGTGTCCACAAAGGACCGGGTCTCTTTCAACCCTAACCCTCACGAAGTGATCACAAAGATCAAACTTGGTTGTTCCACTATCAACATAAAGGTGATTACAAACTTCCCAGGACTCACCACAAGTTGGGAGTCACCGGGCGACACTAGCTGCCTAGGAACAAAGTTCTAAGAGTAATAAACACAAACCACACAGCTTGACAGTGTGCAACTTAGCAAGCTCAACCCTAAGATCTCTTCTCCTTGAATCTCCTCTCAAGGTCTCAAATCCTCACAAGATTCAAGAATGAAAGCTAGAGGGTGTGAGAGAGGTCTAGGAATGCTCAAGAACAATTATGAAAGCTCTGGGGTTGATCTTACACGAAATGGGGATGAGATCCCTCGTTTTACATGGCTCCCCAAAATATGACCGTTGCCAACCACTAAAGTTCCGACATGTCCGGACTCCACTTCAGACATGTCCGAGGTTGGGGACCATTAACGGTAAAATGACGTCCTCGACTGACACTAATTCAGACTGTCCTATTGTTTCCACTTCGGACATGTCCGACATATTTTGGACATGTCCGAGTTGACATATCCAAACCAGTCTTCGGATATCCTCAGACTTCGGACATGTCCGAACTCCACATTGGTCATGTCCAACCCTAAATAGAAGGTGCATCTCCGAACTTGTTTGACATGTCTGAATTTCTGGACTTAGGAAATTTAAGAAACCCTAGACATCGGGCATGTTCAAATTTCTTCAGATATGTCCGACCGTAAACAGAAGGTGCATCTCCGAACTTCTCTGACATGTCTGACCTTTTAGACTTAGGGAATTTCAAAAACCCTAGACTTCGGACATGTCCAAATTTCTTTGGATATGTCCGACCCTAAACAGGGTGCATTTCTGAACTTCTCTGACATTCTGACCTTCTGGACTTAGGGAATTCCAGAAACCTTAGATTTGAGACATGTCCAAATTTCTTCGGATATGTCCGACCCTACAAAGAAGGTACTTCTCCAAAATCTTCGGGTGTCCGAGTCTATACAGAGAGCACTTTTCCAAATCTCTCTGACATGTCCGAGGTTTTTGTCGTAACGACTCTTTTCTACATTGAGGGTTGTTTTATGGGATTGAGCTTGCTTTTCTTTGCTGCGTGTCGTGTCCCTCTTAATAGTGCATGTTCCTACACTCAAGAAAAATAAAAACCCTAACTCTATTGTGTAGCTTCACGCCGTCTTCTCCATTTCCCTTTTTGAAAAGCCCTCAATCTGTTCTTGCCATCCAACCTATCTGCACACATGCTCATTTAAATTCATTAGCATTTTAATTTATCGTCATCAATCCTCGAAAACCCACACGGGGGCCTAGATGCACTTTCAATCTCCCCCTTTTTAGTGATTGATGACAACCAATTAAAATTTCTGATAAGAGAGTAAAATATGAGTTTGGTCATGATATTTATATGAAAGAACCCCCCTGAATATATGAACTATGAAAATGGGGTTTTCATATATAAGTCATGATTGTGGAGTTCCTAAGTGCAATGTGAAACAAAGTGACAAATATGTGTGATGCGAGAGATATATGCATGAAGATGACACATCACATATGAAAATAGCACATCACAATATCACATATATCAATAACACATACATATCACAATAACGGTCATCACACCATAATAATAGTCATACACACCATCATCATAGTGTCATACATATAATAGGTCCATATGCCCTTACACAATGCTTAGGAAATGAAAACTAACATAAGAGACTAACGAACAACAAACTACTACTACTCTCTCTCCCCATTTGGCATCGAGGCCAAAAAGGGAAATAGAGCAAGGAGGGAGGTGAAGCTAAGCATTGTTAGCCTCGTCCTCGTCCTCATCCTCGAACTCCTTGTCATCGTCACCTGCAGCAGGAGCAGCTGGAGCAGCACTCGTACTCGCACCTGTGTCGCTGAAGAAGGCTAACTCATCGGAGGTAAGCTCCGGAAACTCTAGGGGGACATCATCCTCACTGTCCTCAAAAATAGAAGATCTAGTGGGAAGCTCGAGTTTTGCCTTTACTTCATTCATGTCCCTCCTTAAGCTCTTGATGGCTTTTTCATTCTTCTGGACCTTCACATGGGTACTCCTGCAGATGCTAAAGATGGAGCGGAGTACCTTGAGAAGGCCACTATAGGAGGCAGGGGTTCTCTCGGGCTGTGCTGGAGGAGGGGCAGAGGCAGCTGCTGCACGAGCGTGACTAGCACGGAGCCTGTCAGAGGGGTGGAGCTGAGGTGTCGCTGCCAGAGGTTGTAGCTTCTTATGGGCTACATCCTTCACAAATGTCTTCCCCGACACCTTCTATATCATCTTCATGATATAGGGTGCATAGATGCACGACCTCCAGGGAGTCTCCGATGTGGAGTAGATCTCTATATAGATGAAGTCAAATACATTAAATTTATTCCCCCCCCCACCCCGCAGCCACTTGAGCAGATTTCTGGAGTTGGAATTAATTCTGGTGGTGTCTCCATCTTTTGGAGCCGGTGTCTTCCTAGTGATCCGATTGAGGACTTGGAAGAAAGGAAGAAGGCCTTGGGTATGAGGAGGGTTGTAGTAGAAGTGTCATACAGGAAGTCAATCTCATTGTTCTTCAAGATGAGCTCCTCATGAATCTTGTAGTTAAACTTCAACGTCCTTTGGAGCCCTAGGATCTTAGCAAACTCATTGTACATGATGGTATATTTCTCACCGTCAGTCACCCAAGTGATCCTAGACTCCCTCTCAGGATGGAAGAAAACTGTGGCATAGAATTGGCAGATGACTTCTACATTCCACGCATACTCAATAGCCATAAAGTGTTTGATCCCGTGGTACTCGCAGGCAGCTATGACTTCCTTGAACACTTCATTGTTTCTGTTCTCCATGTATTTCCAATCAATCCACTGTATGTCGATGACTGGATGCTTTTTGCTCATGAGAACGGAGCGATAGTAGTCCACATGGAAGTCACTCCAAAAGAGAAAATCTGCTGCCATTTTCTCATAATCATATATATTCTCTCCCCTATGATCCTGAGCCCCGGAGATATTTCTTTGATAATCCATGAGTGGAGTTGTTCTCTGAGTGTCCCGAATTGGCACCGCCATGTGTAACGGGCCAATGTCACTCGAATTTGCTTGCTGTGACTCTTCTGACCCTTCACGGCTTTCGAGCATTAACCTAACTGCCCTTCCTGTCTCATCAGCAGTCGGAGCCACTTTCCGAATTGTCCTCTTCCGTCAGACATAAGCATTGACGGCTGCCGGGGATTCCGCACGGTCGTTCCTCTTCTTGCTCCGAGTCTCACGTGGTGGGGCGTCCGACATAATGCCCGAGTAATAAGACAGTTTTGAGATAAGTATGAAGGAATCTTGAATTGAATTGAAGTCGGCAACAATATAATTTAGTGTTCAGTTTGTACTGGTTCGGATACGTTCGAAAAAATTTGGACATGTCCGACATGTACGGATTTGTCCGAGGTAAATCTCGGACATGTCCGAGTTGGTACAGTTTGAACCCTAAATCAATCAAATTCTGCCTAATCCGAGTCTAGTTGTCACAAGGTAGACAAGAAAGGTTCCTAACACCCTCTAGAGACTGTTTCCATGCAGGGACTTTAAAAGAACGCGAGGGATTTGACAAATCTTGGAAGGGGGAATTACCTTCAAATAGGGATGAAACCCTAACAATCTGAGTCAAGGTTGAAATGGAAGTCCGGGGAAGATTTTACGGGCTTGAATCCTTCAAGAAATTGCCGAGGGACAAAGGAATCGACGGTGGGGAGTGGGAATCGCCTTGGGGTGCTAGGGAGGAGGAGAGCCGGTTGTGAGAGAAGGAAAAGAGAAGAAAAACTGTTCGGGCTCGGCTAGGGGGTCCTTATACCCTGACGTCGGATATGTCCGAACTAGATTTTGGACATGTCTGACTTCTTCGGATAAGTGTTGACTTCGGACTTTCTAATGGTTCGGACATGTCCGACTTTAGTTCGGACATGTCCGAGTTATTCAGAAAAATGTCCTTAATGATATATTGGAGGGGCATATTAATGTGTGTGTGTATGTGTGTGTGTATATATATATATATATATATATATATATATGCCTAAGGCATATAATATAATATATGACACACAAAGCATGACAACAAGATTTTCACACATATTATTGCCAGTTGTGACGAATCTGCTAACACATTTACAATTTTCCCTATGTTTGCCATAAAAATAGCATTTTGCGGAGAAAGTCTAAGGGTTTGCCGAAAGTGACATAAAATTCTAATCAAGGTTGTCGTTTTCAAAGCCTATGCTTAATGTATCAAGCCACATTTCTAAAGTCTAGTATGTTTAGCTCATTTCTAAGTTCACAAAAGCGTTTTTCATCTAGTGGCTTGATAAATACGTTGGCTAGCTGTTTTTCAGTTCTAACATAAGAAATAGCTATGTCGCCCTTTAGTGAGTGATCTCTTAGGAAATGATGCCGTATATCTATGTGTTTGGTCCTAGAGTTCTCTATGGGGTTATGAGCGATTTTAATAGCACTATCATTATCACAAAGAAGTGGAATATGGGTCATATTATGACCATAGTCCTTTAGGGTTTGTTTCATCCAAAGAAGTTGCGCACAACAAATTCCGGCTGCAACATACTCTGCCTCCGCTGTGGAACGAGCAATGGAGTTTTGTTTCTTTGAGGACCATGACACAGGAGATCTACCTAAAAATTCACAAGTTCCGGATGTGATTTTCCTATCAACTTTACATCCGGCATAGTCTGCATCGGAATAACCTATTAGATCAAATTTTGAGCCTTTAGGATACCATAGTCCTTTGTTTGGTATGTGTACGATATCTCAAAATTCTCTTAACAGCTCTTAAATGACATTCTTTAGGGGAAGCTTGAAATCTAGCACACATATACACACTAAGCATGATATCGGGCCTAGATGCACAACGATAAAGCAAAGAACCTATCATGGAGCGATATACCTTTTGGTCCACGCTAGCTCCATCTTCATTAAAATCAAGATGTCCATTTATTCCCATGGGCGTCTTGTAACATCCTCAAATTCATTTCCATGCATTGCATACTTTTTTCATGTAGAGAAACATTATAAAAGAAGTAGAAATGGAGAAAGAACTATAGAAATGGAGAAAGAACTATATAAATGGAGGAAGAACCATAGAAATAGAGAAAAGAACCATAGAAATGGAGAAAGAACCATAGAAATGGAGGAAGGAACCATAGAAATGGAGGAAAAACAACAGAAATGGAGAAGGGAATATAGAAATGGAGAATGGGGCAAAGAATGGAGAAGAGCAATGTAGAAATGGAGAATGGGACATAGAAATAGAGAGGGGAATGTAGAAATGGAGAATGGGACATAGAAATGGAGAGGGGAATGTAGAAATGGAGAATGGGACATAGAAATGGAGAGGGAATGTAGAAATGGAGAGGGGAATGTAGAAATGGAGCAAGTGACATAGAAATGGTGAGGAATGGGAAAAAGATAGCTGAAACGAGCCATTCCCAAATTTCCCCCAAACATTTCTAAATTCCCCAATTCCCAAAAAAATGGAATTTTCCCCACATTTTGGCGATAAAATCGCCAAGGTTGCCGCACCAGAAGAGATAAGTTTGTTAGGATCCAAAAAAAATTGAATATGACTCTTATTTGAGCTCCAATTGGAGTAGGACTCTCCTTTTCCCCCTTATAAATATAACCCCCATCCCCTTGGCTGACCCCTCTCTATTTTGGTCGTCCCCCCCTGCTTCCAAGCCCCCTTCCTTGCTGCCAAGTCACCAAGTCCCCCCTTTGACGGAATTTGACCACCATCGAGCCCCGTTACGCCTCGCCGTCACCGGAGAAGAAGCCCCATCCTAATCTTCCATAGAAAATTCCCCGCTGCTGCCATTGCTAGGACAAAGGCCCTGCCACAAGGAGGAAGTGAGGTAGGTCCCCATTACCCATCTTACGACGTCGCCGCTGTTTCTACGCATCCGTTTTCTTCGCCCCCTTCGAGCAGAAACTTTTACGTGTGGACAGATCGTGTTTTGATCAATTTTTGACGGTGGAATTGATCTAGATCTTGAGTCAAGATCATCATCACGTCTACACTTGATCCCTACACTCTTGTTCATCATAAAACCCCATGAAAGCCCGTTAAAACATGCAAGAACACGTACAAACTGGTTTAATAAAACAGCACCATAGGATTTGCATTCATCCACCCCATTGTATCTTGAGTAAAGTTTGTGCATGATGATTGATTTCTGTAAATTTTGTATGTGCGTGGTCGTGAGTAGAAGGACATGCTCAAGAGGCCCTCTACAATGATCTACGGCACCAAGACATGGAGACGATCGAACAGCTAGATCCACAGGAGCAAGGCAAGTGCCCCTTGACAATATGGATCCTATGTTTTGAAACTGTTTTGTTTGCGAAAACTTGTATGCTTGAGTCAACTTGATGGGACACCCTTTTATAGGACTTTACTAGTTTTGTTAACCATCCTTGTCGCCGGGAAAGTTGATGAGTCGGGTATGGTCATTTTTCCTTTTGCTTCACTTAATTCACGGGATACGGGAAGCTGAAATAAAACATGTCTATCTACTGCACTCACATGAATAATGATGATGAGATCTAATGATTTTAATGGGCACGGAATCGGGGAGATCTAGACAAGCTTGGTTCGTGAATGTTGCTGGGTGAGATGGTGGTACTTGTCGTAGATCTAATGACCGGTTCATGCGAGAATATGCCAGGAAAAGAGTGCTACCACAAGACCAAGTATGGGTGCGGCTTATCTGATTAATTAGGTGTGTTGCTAGCTTGTTATGGACCGTGGATGGCGCGAGGAATGGGAGTCGAGGAGGACTGCCCTGGGATCTGCATGGCACAAGAGGGGGCCCGGGGGTGGGAGAATGGTGATTGGAGCCTTCCGATGAAACCTCAGTGAGTCCATACATCTAGTAGCCACTTTGTAAAGGCTATTTTGTGATCTATTGGCCATACACCGACGGTTGTGTACTGGTCTAATGGAGGTTCTGCAGTCATCACCGGGTGACGAAATCATGAACTTGTGGGTAAAGTGGTGCCACCTCTGCAGAGTGTAAAACTATCATGATAGCCGTGCTTCCGGTCACAAGCAATTGGCCAACTTCAATGATTAGAGGGAAAAACTTGGGATGGTTATTCGGTATAGTTATGGTATGGTCATTGGGATTGGTTTTAGGACTGTTTTGATTCATAACAATGAGTTGGTTTCGGTTATATGAATATGAGATGATAATGAATATTTATGAGTATGAGAGGAACTTGAGAAAGATTTATAGCTGAATGAGACTTAATAAGTGGTGAACTATGATGAGAGAATGTTGCTGAATTACTTGGTCGTGTTGGGATAAATTTCACTTAGAAATAGTTGCTGTTTTTATCATGTTTGTGAAATAAAATTTGCTTGCTGCAATGAGCCTTTTTATTCCCTGCCTTGTTGTAAGCTACATGTCATACTTTTCCCGCACTTGTTGAGTACGACATGTACTCACCCTTACATTACCACATATACATTAGCTACAAGAGATGATTACTTCGAAGACCATGTGGAGTACTAGGCGTGCTAACTACCGTCAACATGCCTGTGGAGTTGAAGTTGGAGCCTGCTGTTTAGTTATTTCTGCTGTCGTTTAGAGACTTCCGCTGCAAGAATAAGATAGACATTCATGAGTGAGACAATAAGTCAATGTAATAAAGTACTTATACATTATTCGTACGTGGTTATATTCTGAATTCAGTTTGTGGAATACATGTGTATGTGTGATGAACATCCTGGGCTCACATATGCATTCACTTGGTTCAATTTTCAGAACCGGGTGTCACAGATTGGTATCAGAGCCACGTTAACTGTAGGACGCAAGCCTAGATAGAATGGACACTCTAAAACACATAGGCACACCCCTCTAAGCTGCTATTTTCAAAAATTGCTTGCTGCTGCACTTTACTTGTCAATTCAGCCACCGCGAAGTGCTATTTTCAGCCACTCTCTTCTCTTCTTTTGGACAGCAACACTTTTGCTTTCTTGCTCCATAACTTCTGAAGTTTTAGAGTTATTTCTTCCTTCCCCAAAGTTTCTCATGTCTTATTTATAGATGCCGGTGACCAGGAGCACAGCACACATAAGAACTCATCCACCACCACGTGGGAGTGCTCTTAACCCCATTGAGGTGTTCGATGGACCATATTGGGAGGAAGCGAAGACAGAACCTCATGATGAAGAGGAAGTCAATAGCTCTATGCATGAGGAAGAGGACCTGGAAGAGGTGGAACCATTTGAAGATGATATGGAGGATGATCCACAAGAACGGCATTGGTACACCCCTCAGGAGGAGTTTCATGCTGGCTTACACCCTGTGGAGCCTCATGAAGCTATGACAGGAGGAGATGAACCGGAGGAGGTGCCACCCCTTGCTGAGGCCAAGAATGAAGGTGATGAATGGGCCAACCATTCAGTTCAAGAATTTCGGTCCGATGGAATGGAAGGAGGACACATATCTAATTAGCTCAAAGAGTTCCTGGATTGCTGCAGCGTGTACCCGGAATATCTTCTCAAGAAAGCCCCTTGTCTCAGACATGAAGAGTGGAAGGCTGAGGTAACCATCCTATCTAACAGTAGGATTGTCACTCGGCACTTTGCACCCACATGGAGAGCTACAAGACAGAAGCTATCGATGATGCTGCATGGGAAGCACTCACCGGACTGTGCTACGCCTTCCATGAGCAGCTTGAGGACACCTCCTTTTAGCTGCACCTGTATCGGAAGAGTGGTACAAGGGAGATCATTGGAACTCATGTAACAGCTCTTTCCATCCTACAAGCTGCTGACAAGTCTCAGATGTTGCTCGTGGAGTTAGGAAACCGCTATGCAAGTACACAAGAAGAGATCCATTACCTCTGCAAGAAGCTGTACTTGCTGGAAAAACAAGAGGAGACTCGTGCCAACGTGGGAGCAAATGGATCACCAGCGTCATCTATCCCTACATGGACTGCTGACTCACCATGGCGTGCGCCCATGTATGGACCACATCCATCACACGGCAAGAACAACACCGATTCTCATGATTAAGTTTAGGTTTCCATTGAATAAAGCTGTAAACGAACGTTAAGATCATTGTAGCTTGAATAAGAATGGTGTGCTGAACTTTTGTGATGATTGGTTGTGTTTATGTGCTGGTGTGAGTTGTGGAACGCTTCGGCGAATGTCCACATCCACACATAGTAGAGAGATGTGAGATGCTTCAGCTTCACATCCTCATATAGGCTGAAATTAATAAAAGAAGTTGCTTAATTCATACACCTTGATGCATATAGTTGGGAAGTCAAATCTGAATTCTATCTCATATAATGTCCGAAAGTAAGCCTTAAAATAAGGGGGTAGACTTTCTTGCCAACCTTATCGTCTTGGATTTCCAAGGGATTGACATAATACTTGGAATGGATTGGCTAAGCAAGCACAACGGAGTGATTCAATATGCTGAGAGGATCGTGCAGTTGACGATCACAGTACTCGTATTGAGTTCGAGGCAGCCCAACCGGCAACCGAAAAGGCAGCGCTGAACCACGTCGGAGAAGCGACGTTGGAAAGCATTCCGGTGGTTCAAGAATATTCAGATGTGTTCCCAGAAGAACTTCCAGGTATGCCACCTGACCGGGACATTGAATTTGCAATTGATTTAATACCTGGAACTGCACCTATAGCAAAGAGGCCGTATAGGATGCCCGCAAATGAACTAGTGGAGCTCAAAAAGCAAATTCAGGAGCAGCTAGAAAAGGGTTTTATACGCCCAAGCTCGTCGCCGTGGGGAGCCCCCGTGCTCTTTGTAGACAAGAAGGATGGGACCCAAAGGATGTGTGTGGATTATAGGTCTCTCAATGAGGTGACGATCAAGAATAAATACCCGCTGCCCCCTATAGAGGACCTGTTCGACCAAATAAAAGGTGCCCGAATTTTCTCCAAGATTGATCTTCGGTCGGGATACTTCCAGCTGAAGATTAAGCCCTCCGATATACCCAAGACTGCATTTCGAAAACGGTATGGTTCGTATGAATATACCATTATGTCTTTTGGGTTAACGAATGCATCCGCATACTTTATGTACCTCATGAATAAGGTCTTCATGGAGTACATGGACAAGTTCGTCATGGTTTTCATCGACGATATCATGGTGTATTCAAAGAGCAAAGAAAAACATGAAGAACACTTGAGGTTAACATTGCAGAAACTGCGAGAGCATCAATTGTATGCTAAGTTCAGCAAGTGTCAATTTTTGCTAAAGGAGATATCATTCCTAGGCCACATCATCTCCGAGGGAGGAGTATCGGTTGATCCTTGAAAAGTGGGAGATGTTCTGAAGTGGAACCAACCGCAGAGTGTGAGAGATATTCGGAGTTTCCTTGGGATGGCTGGATACTATCGCCGGTTCATCAAGGATTTCTCCAAAATAGGGAAGCCTATGACTGAATTGCTAATGAAGGGAAAAGCATTTCAGTGGACACCAGCGTGTTAAGAAAGCTTTGTGGAGCTCAAGAAGAGACTAACCACAGCGCCGGTTTTGGTAATGCCGGACGTGAGCAAAAGCTTTGACATATTTCGTGACGCATCAAAACAAGTGCTTGGATGTGTGCTCATGCAAGAAGGACAAGTGGTAGCCCATGCGTCGAGACAACTAAAGAAGCATGAGCTGAATTATCCCACACATGACTTGGAACCTGCAGCCGTGGTACATGCCTTGAAGATTTGGAGGCATTATATCCTTGGCCACCGATGTGAGATCTACACGGATCACAAAAGCGTCAAGTATATATTCACGCAAACGGATCTGAATTTGAGGCAACATCAATGGTTGGAACTCATCAAGGATTATGATGTTGGAATCAACTATCACCCTGGAAAGGCCGATGTAGTAGCTGATGCGTTGAGACGAAAGGGGGCATGTCACCAACTCACAGTTCGGGAGCTGCCACCCGAGTTGCGCAAGGAGTTCAAACGGTTACATCTCGGGTTCTTGAACGAGATGGAGGTGATAGAACTGAACTCCTTGCTGGAATAAGAGATACGAGATGGCCAAGCAACGGATGAGGAAATCAAGGAAAGAATCCGACAAGGCATAGAAAAGAATTTCAAGGAAGACGAGAAAGGCACACTTTGGTTAGGGGAAAGGATTTGTGTGCCTAACGTGAAGCACATCCGCGACACGATATTAATGGAGGCACATGACTCACCTTATTCCATACACCCCGGCTGTACAGAGATGTACAAGGACCTGAAAACTTGCTATTGGTGGGATGGTATGAAAAGGGACATAGCTGAATATGTTGCCTTATGCGATACGTGCCAACGGGTGAAGGCCGAACATCAAAGAACCGCTGGACTGTTGCAGCTATTGAAAGTACTCGAGTGGAAGTGGGAAGACATCAGCATGGATTGCATCGCTGGATTGCCACGTACTCAATCGGGTTACAACTCTATTTGGGTTATGATGGACCGATTGACAAAAACAGCCTATTTCCTTCCTGTTAAAACCAAGTACAGCGTTGCACAACTAGCCGAGCTATATATGGAGCAAATCGTGTGTCGCTATGGAGTTCCGAAGAGGATAGTTTCAGATCGGGGTTCTTAATTTACCTCTAGATTCTAAAAGAAGCTGCATGAAGCCATGGGTACATGACTGAATTTCAGCTCCGCTTATCACCCGCAAACCGACGGGCAAACTGAGAGGACAAATCAAATTTTGGAAGACATGTTGAGAGCTTGCGCCTTGAAACATGGGCGTAGTTGGGATAGGAGCCTGTCGTACCCTAAATTCTCATACAACAACAGCTACCAAGCCAGCTTGAAGATGTCACCCTTCGAAGCATTGTATGGTAGAAGGTGTAGAACGCCGCTGTTCTGGAATGAGACCGGAGAGAGCCAAGTGTTTGGAGCCGAAGTGCTGCAAGACGCCGAGAAGTAAGTCCAAACGATACGAGAAAATTTGAAGGCTGCTCAGTCACGACAAAAAGGTTATGCGGACAATAGGTGAAGAAAATTGACCTTCGAAGTAGGAGACTTCGTGTATCTTAAGGTATCGCATATCCGAGGCCAACGACGGTTCAACGTCAACGGCAAATTAGCACCTCGCTACATCGGGCCATTTAAGATTTTGGGCAAGCGAGGAGAAGTAGCCTATCAACTAGAGCTTCCAACGCACCTCTCCGACATACCCGACGTGTTTCACGTATCCCAACTCAAGTAGTGCTTAAGAGTACCGGAAAAACAAGTACCGATGGATGAGCTCGAGCTTCAAGAGGATCTGACCTACGCGGAGCACCCCGTTAAAATTTTAGACGTGAAGGAAAGGGTCACCAGAAACAAAGTGATCCATTGGTGCAAAGTACAGTGGAGCCATCACACGGAAGCCGAAACTACATGGGAGCATGAGGAAGACCTCAAGGAAGAATTCCCTCATCTATTCTTCACTCTATCGAATCTCGAGGGCGAGATTCAGTTTAAGGGGGTAGGTTTGTAACACCGTTAAATTCATTTCCATGCATTGCATACATTTTTCATATAGAGAAACATTATAAAAGAATTAGAAATGGAGAAAGAACTATAGAAATAGAGAAAGAACTATAGAAATGGAGAAAGAACAATAGAAATGAAGAAAAGAACCATAGAAATGGATAAAGAACCATAGAAATGGAGGAAAGAACCATAGAAATGGAGAAATAACCATAGAAATGGAAGAAGGAACCATAGAAATGGAGGAAAAACCACAAAAATGGAGAAGGGAATATAGAAATGGAGAATGTGGCATAGAAATGGAGAAGAGCAATGTAGAAATAGAGAATGGGACATATAAATGGAGAGGGGAATGTAGAAATGGAGCAAATGACATAGAAATGGTGAGGAATGGGAAAAAGATAGCTGAAATGAGCCATTCCCAAATTTCCCCCAAAATTTCTAACTTCTCCAATTCCCAAAAAAAGGAATTTTCCCCACATTTTGGGGATAAAATATCCAAGGTTGCTGCACCACAAGAGATAAGTTTGTTAAGATCCAAAAAAATTGAATAGGACTCTTATTTGAGCTCCAATTGGAGTAGAACTCTCCTTTTCCCCCTTATAAATATAACCCACCCCCTTGGCCGACCCCTCTCTCTTTTGGTCGTCCCCTCCTGCTGCCAAGCCCCCTTCCTTGCTGCCAAGTCACCAAGTTCCCCCCCCCCTTGCCGGAATTTGACCGCCGTCGAGCCCCGTAACGCCTTGCTGTGACCGGAGAACAAGCCCGACGATCTGTGCTGCCCTAATCTTCCATAGAAAAATTCCCTGCTGCTGCCATTGCTAGGAGAAAGGCCCTTCCACAAGGAGGAAGTGAGGTAGGTCCCCATTACCCATCTTATGATGTCGCCGCTGTTTCTACACATCCCTTTTCTTCGCCCCCTTCGAGTAGAAACTCGTGTTTTGATCTCGTGTGGACATATCGTGTTTTGATCAATTTTTGTTGGTGGAATTGATCTAGATCTTGAATCAAGATCATCAACACGTCCACACTTGATCCCTACACTCTTGTTCATCATAAAACCCCATAAAAGCCCATTAAAACATGCAAGAACACGTATAAACTGGTTTAATAAAACAGCACCATAGGATTTGCATTCATCCACCCCATTGCTTCTTGAGTAAAGTTTGCGCATGGTGGTGAGTAGAAAGACAAGCTCAAGAGGCCATCTACGAGGATCTACAGCACCAAGACTTCGAGACGCTTGGACGGCAAGAGCCACGGGAGCAAGGCAAGTGCCCCTTGACTATATTGATCCTATGTTTTGAAACTGTTTTGTTTGCAAAAACTCGTATGCTTGAGTCAACTTGATGGGACACCCTGTTATAGGAGTTTACTAGTTCTTTTAACCATCCTTGTCGCCGGGAAAGTTGATGAGTCAGGTATGGCCGTTTTTTCTTTTTGCTTCGCTTAATTCACGGGATACGGGAAGCTGAAATAAAACATGTCTAGCTACTGCACTCATATGAATAATGATGATGAGATCTTAATGATGTTAATGGGCATGGAATCGGAGAGATCTATGCAAGCTTGGTTCATGAATGTTGGTACTTGCCATAGATCTAAGGACCGGTTCATGCGAGAATATGCCAGGAAAACAGTGCCACCACAAGGCCAAGTATGGGTGCGGCTTAGCTGATTAATTAGGTGTGTTGCTAGCTTGTTATGGACCGTTGATGGCGCGGGGAATGGCAGTCGAGGAGGACAGCCCTGGGAACTGCATGGCTCAAGAGGGGGCCTGTGGGTGGGAGAATGGTGATTCGAGTCTGCCGGTGAAACCTCAGTGAGTCCATGCATCTAGTAGCCACTTTGTAAAGGTTATTTTATGATCTCTTGGCCATACACCGAAGGTTGTGTACTGGTATAATGGAGGTCCTGCAGTCGCCGACGGTTGACGAAATCACGAACTTGTGGGTAAAGTGGTGCCACCTCTGCAGAGTGTAAAACTATCATGACAGCCGTGCTTCCGGTCACAAGCACCTGGCCAACATCCATGATTAGAGGGAAAAAACTTGGGATGGTTATTTGGTATGGTTATAGTATGGTCATTGGGATTGGTTTTGGGACTGTTTTGAGTCATAACAATGAGTTGGTTTCGGTTATATGAATATGAGATGATTATGAATATTTATGAGTACGAGATGAACTTGAGAAAGATTTATAGCTGAATGAGACTTGATAAGTGGTCAATTATGATGAGAGAATGTTGCTAAATTACTTGGTCGTCTTGGGATAAATTTCACTTAGAAATAGCTGCAGTTTTTATCATGTTTGTGAAATAAAATTTGCTTGCTGCAATGAGCCATTTTATTCCCTGCCTTGTTGTAAGCTACATGTCATACTTTTCCCGCACTTTCTGGGTATGACATGTACTCACCCTTGCATTACCACATATACATCAGCTACAGGAGATGAGTACTTCGAGAATCATGTGGAGTACTAGGCGTGCGAACTACTGTCAACATGCCTGTGGAGTTCAAGTTGGAGCCTGCTGTTTAGTTATTTCCGCTGTCGTTTAGAGACTTCCGCTGCAAGAATAAGATATACATTCATGATTGAGATAATAAGTCGATGTAATAAAGTACTTATACATTATTCGTCGTGGTTATATTCTGATTTAAGTTTGTTGAATACATGTGTATGTGTGATGAACATCCTGGGCACACATATGCATTCACTTGGTTCATTTTCCGGAACCGGGTGTCACACGTCTTGATAGGTTTGGCCTTGTACATGTCAAATTTCTTGAGTATGTCTTGGGTATATTTGGTTTGACATTATGAACGTGCAATCCTTGAGTTGCTTGACTTGAAAACCTAAGAAAAACTTCAACTCCCCTATCATGGACATTTCGAACCTTTCTTTCATTATATTGCTAAACTCATCACAAAATGATTTGTTAATGGAGCCGAATATGATTTCATCAACATATATTTGGCATACAAATAAATCATTATCAAAATGCTTTGTAAATAGTGTATAATCAGCTTTTACTATCCTAAAGCCATTTTTAATAAGAAAGTCTCTAAGGCACTCATACCAAGCTCTAGGAGCTTGTTTGAGGACATAGAGAGCTTTGTGCAACTTGTAAACTTGGTTAGGATATTCTTGATCTTCAAATCCCAGGGTTGCTCCACATACACTTCCTCCTTGATTGGTCCATTTAGGAAGGCGCTTTTCACATCCATTTGATAACGCTTAAAATCATGGTGAGTAGCATAGGCTAATAAAATACGAATTGACTCAAGCCTAGCTACGGGAGAAAAGGTTTCATCGAAATCCAAACCTTTGACTTGTGAATATCCTTTGGCCACAAGTCTTGGCTTGTTCCTTGTTACTACTCCATGTTCATCTTTCTTGTTTCGGAACACCCACTTGGTACCTACAATGTTGGCGCTTGATCTCTTCACCAATTCCCAAACTTTGTTCCTCTTGAAGTTGTTCAATTCTTCTTACATGGCCACCACCCAATCCGGATCTTGTAGTGCTTCCTCCACCCTTAGGGGTTCCAAAGAAGAAACAAACGAGTAATGTTCACAAAAGTTTGCTACACGGGATCGAGTGGTTACCACTCTAGTGATATCATCAAGAATGTTATCGACGGGGTGGTCACGTTGAACGCTTTGGTAGATCCTTGGATGTGGTAATTGGGGTCTTGGGTCAATTTTTTCTTCATGATCGGCTCCCCCTTGACCAATGCCATCATCTTGATTCTGATCAACTTGGACTTGAGAGTATTGTCGTTGATCATTTTGAGCTTGATCTTGTACTTGTGTTGGAGGAGCAGCTTGTGTTGAGGATTGATTTGTTTGACCTTGACTTTTCTCTTGTTGGTGCACAGCACCAAGGGCCATCCTTTTTACTGCTATGTAAGGAGCTTCCTCTTCATCTAGCATGGATTGGTCAACTTTTGATACTTGAGAGCCGTTAGTTTCATCAAACACTACATCACGTGCTATTTTAACACAACCGGAATTTTTGTTGAAAACACGATATGCATAAGTGTTTGAGTCATATCCATTCAAGAATCTTTCATCAGATTTGGATGCAAACTTTGAAGTTCTAGGTTCCTTATTAAGAATGAAACATTTTCTACCAAAGACTCTAAAATATGAAACATTGTGCTTGTTACCGGTTAGAAGTTCATATGGTGTTTTCTTCAACAGTCGATGAAGATAGAGCCGGTTTATGGTATGACAAGCTGAGTTAACTGCTTCAGCCCAAAACTGATCCGAAGTCTTGTACTCATCAAGCATGGTTCTCGCCATCTTGATGAGTGTGCGGTTCTTTCTTTCAGCGACTCCATTTTGTTGAGTAGAGTATGGAGCTGAAAATTCGTGCTTGATCCCTTCTTCATCTAGGTACTCCTCCACTTGAGTATTCTTGAACTCGGTGCCATTGTCACTCCTAATCTTCTTGATTCTTAAGGAGAATTCATTTTGAGCTGTCCTTAAGAATTTCTTCGGCGGTCCTTGTGTTTCACTCTTTTCATATAAAAAGAACACTCAAGTAAAACAAGAATAATCGTCAACTATAATAAGACCGTATTTGTTACCGCCTATGCTTATATAAGCAATGGGACCAAAATGGTCCTTGTGAAGCAGCTCTAAAGTTCTTGTGGTTGTCATCACGTTCTTTGCGGGATGAGGTGCTCCAACTTGCTTTCTGGCTTGACAAGCGCTACAAGGCCTATCTATCTTAAACATGACATTTGTTAGTCCTAAGATGTGATCACCTTTTAGAAGTTTGTGCAAGTTCCTCATACCAACATGGGCTAGTATCCTATGCCACAACCAACCCATGTTTGTCTTTGCAATTAGGCATGTGTCAAGTTGAGCATTATCCATAGAAAAATCCGCAGGATAAAGCTTTCCCTTAAGCACACCCTTAAATGCAATTGATTTATCGCTTCTTCTAAAGCGGTCACACCTTCATTAGTGAACATGAAGTTGTATCCTTTTTCACAAAGTTGTGAAACGGACAATAAATTATAATCAAGTGAATCTATATGCAAAACATGAGAAATTGAGTGTTGAGAAGAGATAGCTATTTTACCAACTGTCACACCCGGTTTCTCCGAAGAACAACCGAGTGAATATCATATGTATTCCAGGATCATTTTCTCATACATGTGATGAAAAATAGTGAAGCATCATTTATTACAAGCCAGGTGTCGAATATAAATAAGTCTTACATAGCATACGTCTCGATGGACAATAATAAGTTCATAATATGTAAATAAAACAGCAGCGGAATATAAATCTTGTGGGCTCCGTCATAGGCATTGCCTGGGGGACCCCGTGACCCTAGAATCCTTCCTCGGGACCAAAGTTTTGATCATTAAACACCACATCATTCTCTTGACCTGAGCAGCAATATAAACCAACAGAAAAGCAAGTTTGAGTACCGTGGGTACTCAGCAAGTGTGGGAAAGTTATATCATGCATGGCTAGAGCAAGGAGAGGTTGACTCATGGTTAAAGCACTACGCAATTAAATACCTATCACCTTAGCTTATTAAGCACCTACATTACTACACAAGTGAAATGGTTCCAATCCCTCAACCCATCATCAATATCAAGTACACATAGTCTCAACTCAAATGTTAAGCTTCCCGCTTAACATCCTCAACTTCCCAACCCATCATCCTCTAATCATGAATAAGTCCAAGCCGCTCTTGACCGTGAGCACGGCTGTCATGACAGTTTTGACTCTGCAGAGTTTGCACCACTGTACCCACATGTAGTGATTTCATCCCCCGTTGCCGGGTGGACTAAAAGAACCTCCATTATGCCAGTGGCCGCGAACCACATTCACACTTCCCAGGTGTGAAGCCAGGAGATCACTATGTGGCCTTTACAAAGGGATTCCCGACGAGCGTGGGCCCACTGAGGTTTCACCCCTAACATCATACAAGAGGCTCCAACCCCGCTGCAGTGGCCCCCTCTTGAGCCTTGTGGTTCATATGGTAGTCCGGCTGACACCTATTTCCCGCACCATCCAACACACCCATACTACGCCGGGGATACACCTAATTAATTGGCCAAGCTGCCCCATCTCAGCATGTGGTTGGCACGGTAAAGCCAGGTTACATGCTCCATGAACCGGTCCTTAGGATCCAGGCAAGTACTAAACACAAACCTGAGTCTCGTGCACCTAGCACCAACCAAATCATCCAACTTGCCTCGATCCCTACCTCTACATAACTCATAATATCTCATTCAAGAGTAAGGTAATTAAATTGATGATCTCATATCCCAATTATCCCATTCTAAGCATGGCTAAGCATAAGCATATAAATAAATGACATGATAAAATAAATCCCAACCCAAACTACAAGGAAACAAGGTAATGCAATTCTAGGGAAACTTCCTAGCATGGGTTCCATATTTCAATTGACAATGCAAATAATTCGATCTACACATCCTAGTATAGGATCAAAGTGGTCAAGGACACTTGCCTTCTTCCTGCTGCTCTGGGAATGGAAAGTCTTGATCTTGGAAGGGGAGAACTTGCTCTGGGGCAGGTTCTACTCATGTCAATACACATAGCAAAAGAAAACAACAATCCATAAGACATATTTCACACTTTTACTTCATACAAACCACACATTCACACCTATGAAAGTCATTCACATTTCTAAGTGTCGTGGTTACTCTACATGTGTTGATTTTTGGCCTACATGAACTTTTAAACATATGTATATGATTTTGAACTTTTGTATTCAGATTTCTGTTTGCACACTATATATGAATTTCCAATTTGAACAATTTCTTTATATTTAATTAATACACTTATTTGCTACCAAGTTTGCATGAAAGGTAATTTCCTACTCCAAATATGTTTTCAGATCTTCTACCAAATCCTAAACTGAAGTTTTTGGATTTGGAGACTTCATTTATCATTTTCTAATTATGCATACCTATTTTCCTATATTTTTCAGATTTATTTTCTATACCTAAAAGTGAGTTTTAATATTAAATAGTAGGAGATATCATCTACACAGAATAGGTTCTGATCTAAAATATCAAATAATATATTTTGATCTTCTCCTCGGATGTGAACTAATTTAAATTTATTTTATCAGTTTTCAGAAATATTTCCTAACCTAAAAATGTGTTTCTAGAACTAATAAATATGAACAACACTTAGGCAGATTTCGTTTCAGCCTAAAATCTATTTTTAAATCATTCTAAAGTTTTCCAAGTGCTAGGAGAGTTTAAATTTGAGTTTGCACATGTGTTTTCCTCACCTTTTAAATTTAAATCCTAATCACATATTCAAATTTGTGAATTTAATATCATATAGGGTCAAAAGGTAAATCCACCTACTGCAGGGTCTAATTTATTATTTCATAAATTTCCAGGTGTCTAACTACACATAACAGAGGGGTTTTCCTAATTTTTATTAAGTCCAGGGGCTAAAACTGATTTTTAAATGAATTTACACGAATTTCTGAAGTTCCAGGGGCTAGATCAGAAGTTTCCGGGGCTAGCTCGTGTTTTCTGAAATCCCCAGGGGGTAGCGCGTAAGAATCCCAGCCTTTATAACGCGGGGCTGATGTTGACCGTCCGATTTAAAATAGACGGCTCAGATTAGATCGCCGAACCGGTACGCGCGGGTTTTAATTCTACCGTGCGATTTATAATAGACGGCCCTCAAAGGGTCACGTCGCTCTGGCCAGAGCCAGCCCGTGCGCGCGGCGGTGGGGGGGGTGGCGATCTCGCCGGCGCAGCCTCGGCTTTTGCCGCTACACGTTAGAACTCGCATCTTTTTGCATGATCGGCTGCGGAGGGGTAGGGGACGCTCACCGAGGGGTTTTCCAACACTTGGAGGTCCTGGAAGTCGGTCGGCGGCGAGCTTCAACGGCGACGATCTTCGGTGCACGTCGGAACAGATGCTAGGGCGTGAAACTTGTCGTTTCCTTCACGTGCAGGGCTCCCTGGGGGCGGTGGAGCATGATCAGCGCGTTAGATCAGATAATCCGAGCAATGATCGGAAGAAAACGGGGATCGAATCTTCAGTTCTCACCGGAGAGAAGAACGGGCGATCGTGGGGGGGGGGGGGACAGGGCGATTTTCGGCGTTTATATAGGAGAGGGAGGGCGGCGTTTTGTTGGGATCGAGTTGGAGACGTCCGGGACCGGGAGTCAGGCTGGGGGCACGGGTTTCCGGAGTTCGTTGCGATCGGGCGCGGGGAAGAGTCCGGTAGGTTGGCGCGCGCGGGAGGTAGGAGATGACACGCGGGCCCCGTGTGTCAGTGAGTGGAAGAGAGGGCGCGCGGTCGTGGGCTGGCGCGGGGGGGGGGGGGGGAATAGTGGGCAGGCTGGCGGGTTTCGGCTCACTGGGCGGTTGGGGTTTTTTTCTTTTTATTTTTCCTTTTCTTTTCTGTTCTGATTTGAATTTGAATTCCAGTTTGAATTTAAATTTGTGCACCACATGCAATATGTCCAAAAAATTTTAAATTCCCTCCTTTTGAAGATTTTGGGGTGTTACAGCTCTACCCCCCTTAAAAGAAATCTCGTCCTCGAGATTGGTGGTTCTAGGAAAACAATTCCGAAAACTGTGCCTTAAGCTCGTCTTCTCGCTCCCACGTGGCTTCCTCTTCCGAGTGATGCTTCCACTGCACCTTGCACATCTGAATTCTTTTATTTCTTGTGAGGCGTTCCATTGTTTCCAAAACCTTGACCGGTTGCTCGGCATAAGACAGATCCTCTCCTACGTCAACCTCATTCATGGGTAACATCTCTTCAGGCGTCCTCAGACATTTCTTGAGCTGTGACACATGGAATACGTCGTGCATATCCGATAGGCGATCCGGTAATTCAAGTTGATATGCCACTTCACCTTTCCTCTCCAGGATCTGAAAGGGTCCGATGTATCGAGGTGATAACTTCCCTTTCACCTTGAACTGATGAAGTCCTCGGATAGGGGACACCTTGAGGTAGACATAGTCCCCCATGTTAAAAATGAGCTCTCTTCTCCGTACATCGGCATAGCTCTTTTGTCGGGTCTGTGCTATCCTCAGGTTGTTGCGGATTTCCCTCACTTTCGCCTCGGCTTCTTGTAGTACTTCGGGCCCAAACACTTTACTTTCCCCTGTTTTGTTCCAAAATAGTGGAGTTCTGCACTTCCTCCCATACAAAGCCTCAAATGGTGACATATTCATACAAGCCTGATAGTTGTTGTTATAGGAGAACTCCGCATACGGTAAGTTCTTATCCCAACTCCTATTGTTCTTGAGCGCACACGCTCTCAGCATATCCTCAAGGATCTGATTGGTTCTTTCCGTCTGTCCGTCTGGGGGTGATAGGCAGAACTAAAATTTAGATGAGTTCCCATGGTTTCATGTAACTTCTGCCAGAACCTTGAGGTGAAATGTGTCCCTCGATCTGACACTATCTTCTTTGGCACTTCATGTCAACACACGATCCTTGACATGTACAATTCCGCCAATTTGGATCCGCTATAGCTTTCTTTCACGGGGATGAAATGAGCTACCTCGGTTAGCCTGTCGATGATGACCCATATCGAATCATATCCCGATTGGGTCCTGGGTAGTCCCACTATGAAGTCCATACCTATTTCTACCCATTTCCATTCAGGCACTTTGAGTGGTTGCAATAATCCCGTGGGTCATTGATGTTCTGCTTTCACCAACTGACATATGTCACATAGGGAAACATGTTCCGCGACATCCCGCTTCATGCCATACCACCAATACCTGCTCTTAAGGTCATGATACATCTTCATACACCCAGGATGAATGGAATAGTCGGAATCATGAGCCTCCTTCAAAATCAATTCATGGATCTCCTTCACTTCAGGCACATAGATTCTTTCCCCATGCCACACTGTACCTTGTTCATCCTCTATGAACCCAGGGGCTTTATTATCCTTGATGAGTTCTCTAATCTCTTGTATCTTCTTGTCATTCTTCTGACCGTTGCATATGTCTTGCTCTAATCTGGAGTCCACTTCCATGGTAGGATGGCCTCACCACTATTCACCAGACATAGATTGAGTTTTATAACCTCTTCCTTCAATTCTGTAGGCATGTCCTTTAAGCTCAACCTATTGACCTGCACCTTCCGGCTTAAAGCATCTGTCACGACGTTCGCTTTCCCAGGATGATAGTTGATGCCCACATCAAAGTCGTTGATTAGCTCTAACCATCTCCTTTGTCTGATGTTGAGATCAGGTTGTGTGAAAATATACTTTAAGCTCTTATGATCCGTATATATCTCTGTCCTCTTCCCCATCAAGTAATGCCGCCAAATCTTCAACGCATGTACCACAGCTGCTAGCTCTAGGTCATGCGTAGGATAGTTCTTCTCGTGCTTCCGGAGCTGCCGGGATGCATACGCCACGACATGCCCCTCTTGCAAAAGAACACATCCCAACTCGTTTCTAGAGGCATTGCAGTACACCGAAAAAATTTTCTGCATATCTGGCATAACTAGCACTGGGGCTGTTGTCAATCTTTTCTTTAGTTCTTGAAAACTCGTCTCACACTGCGGTGTCCATGTGAATGTGATTCCCTTCTCCAACAATTTTGTGAGGGGTCTCGAAATCTTGGAGAAACCCTCGATAAACCGTCGATAATACCCAGGAATCCTAAGATGCTTCAAACTTCCCCGATATTCTCAGGGGTCTTCCACTTCTGTACATCCTCGATCTTGGCGGGATCTATGTAACACCCCAAAATTCTGTTAAGAGGGGAATTTAAAAAAATTTTGGACGTATTGCATGTGGTGCAGAAATTCAAATTCAAATTGGAATTCAAATTCAAATCAAAACCAGAAAAGAAATGGAAAAAGAAAAACAGAAAACCCCGGCCAGTGGGCCGAAACCCACCAGCCGGCCCACCTTTTCCCGCGCCAGCCCACAGCAGCGCGCCCCCTCTCCCTCTCACTGACACGCGGGGCCCGCGTGTCATCCCCGACCTCCCGCTGGCGCCAACTACCCGGACTCCTCCACGCGCGCCCGGTCGCAACTAACCCGGAAAACCGTGTTCCCCAGACGAGATTCTGGTCCCCGGACGACTCCAGCTCGATCCCAACCGACCGCCGCCCTCCCTCGTCTATAAGCGCCGGCATCACCCGTTTTTTTTATCCCGATCGCCTGTTTTTCCTCCCGGTGAGAACCAGAGTTTCTCCGGCCGTTTTCTCTCGATCCTTGCTCGGGTTCTCTGATCTAACGTGTCGATCGTGTTCCACCGCCTCCGGGGAATCACGCAGGTGCAGAAAACTCGGTGGTTTACGCTCCAGACACAGCGCTGACGAGCATCGCCGCGTTTTCACCTCGGACCTCGCCGCCGACCGCCTTCCAGGGCCTCCGAGCTCAAGAAAAACCCCGAGGTGACATCTCCGACCTCCCCTCTACCGATCTATGCCATGAAATCCCAGTTTTAGTAAGAATAGACGAAGATCCGAAGTTTTTCTGCGAGATCGCCGCCTCCGCCGCCGCGCGCCGCCGGGCAGCGCCGCCCGCGCTCGGTCAGAGCGACGTGGCCGCTTGTGCGCCGTCTATTATAAATCTCACGGTAGAATTAAAACCCGCGCGTACCGGTTCGATGATCTAATCTGAGCCGTCCACTTTAAATTGGACGGTCCACATCAGCCCCGCATTATAAAGGCCGGTATTCTTACGCGCTACCCCCTGGGTATCTCGGAAAACACGAGCTAGCCCTGGAAACTTCTGATCTAGCCCCTAGAACTTCAGAAATTCATGTAAATTCATTTAAAAATCAGTTTTAGCCCTTGGACTTAATAAAAATTAGGAAAACCCCTCTGTTATGTGTAGTTAGACCCCTGGAAATTTATGAAATAATATAATAGACCCTGTAGTGGGGTGAGTTTACCTTTTTAACCCTATATGATATTAAATTTAGAAATTTGAATATGTGATTAGGATTTAAAATTTAAAAGGTGAGACAAACACATTGTAAATTCAAATTTAAACTCTCCTAGAACTTGGGAAACTTTAGAATGAGTTAAAAGTAGATTTTAAGCTGAAATGAATCTGTCTAGTTGATTGTCCATATTTATTAGTATAGAAACATATTTTAGGCTAGGAAATAGTTCTGAAAATTGGAAAAATGAATTTAAATTAGTTCACATCAGAGGAGAAGTTCAAAAATATATTATTTAATATTTTAGAACAGAACCTATTCTTTTTTGATGAGGTGTCTTACTATTTTCATAATAAAATTCACATTTAGGCATAGAAAATAAATCTGAAAATATAGGCAAATAGGTATGCATAACTAGGAAATGATAAATGAAGTTTCCAAAACCAAAGAATTTAGTTTAGGGTTTGATAGAAAATCTGAAAACCCATTTGGAGTAGGAAAATACCTTCCATGCAGACTTAGTAGTTAAAGGGTGTGTTAATTGAATATAAAGAAATTGTTTAGAATTGAAATTCATATATAAAGTGTGCAAATAAAAATCTGAATACAAAGTTAGAAATCATATACATATGTTTAAAAGTGCATATAGACCAGAAATCAACACATATAGAGTAAACACAACACATAGAAATGTGAATGATTTTCATATGTATGTATGTGTGGAATGAAAGTGTGAAACTATGTCTTATGGATTGTTGTTTCCTTTTGCTATGTGTGTTGGCATGAGTAGAACCTGCCCCAGAGCAAGTTCTTCCCTTCCAAGACCAAGGCTTTCCATTCCCAGAGCAGCAGGAAGAAGGCAAGTGTCCTTGACCACTTTGATCCTATACTAGGATGAGTAGATAGAGTTATTTGCATTGTCAGTTGAAATATGAAACCCATGATAGGATGTTTCCCTAGAATTGCATTATCTTGTTTCCTTGTAGCTTGGGTTGGGATTTGTTTTATTATGTCATTCACTCATATTACTTGTGCTTAGCCATGCTTAGAATGGGATAATTGGGATATGAGATCATCAGTTTATTTACCATACTCTTGAATGAGATGTTATGAGTTATGTAGAGGTAGGGATCAAGGCAAGTTGGATGATTTGGTTGTTGCTGGGTGCACGAGACTTGGGTTTGTGTTTAGTACTTGCCTGGATCCTAAGGACCGGTTCATGGAGCATGTAACCTGGCTTTACCGTGCCAACCACATGCTGAGATGGGGCATCTTGCCAATTAATTAGGTGTATCCCCGGCGTAGTATGGGTGTGTAGGATGGTGCAAAACCGTCATGACAGCCGTGCTCACGGTCAAGAGCGGCTTGGACTTATTCATGATTAGAGGATGATGATTTTGGAAGTTGTGGATGTTAAGCGGGGAGCATAACATTGGAAATGATGTTATGGTTATTTGATTACGATGATGGGATGGGAGATTGGGACCATTTCAGCTGTGTAGTAATGTAGGTGCTTAATAAGCTAAGGTGATAGGTATTAATTGTGTAGTGCTTTAACCATGAGTTCAACCTCTCCTTGTTGTAGCCATGCATGGCATAACTTTCCCACACTTGCTGAGTACCAACGGTACTCAACCTTGCATATTTGTTAGTTTAAATTGCTGCTCAGGTCAAGGGGATGATGTGGTGTTCAATGACCAAGACTTCGGACCCGAAAAAGGATTCTAGGATCATGTAGTCCCCCGGGCAATGCCTGTGACGGAGCCCACAAGAATTATATTTCCGCTGCTAATTTATTTTATGTTATGAACTTATTATCGTCCATCGAGACATGTGCTATGTAAAACTTATTTATATTCGACACCTGGCTTGTAATAAATGATGCTTCACTATTTGTCATCACATGTATGAGAAAATGATCCTGGCATACATGTGATATTCACTCGGTTGTTCTTCGGAGAAACCTGTATGCCAGGATCATTTTCTCATACATGTGATGACAAATAGTGAAGCATCATTTATTACAAGCCAGGTGTTGAATATAAATAAGTCTTACATAGCATACGTCTCGATGGACAATAATAAGTTCATAATATGTAAATAAAATAGCAGCGGAATATAAATTTTGTGGGCTCCGTCACAGGCGTTGCCAGGGGGGGACCCCGTGAACCTAGAATCCTTCCTCGGGACCAAAGTCTTGATCATTAAACACCACATCATTCTCTTGACCTGAGCAGCAATATAAACCAACAGAAAAGCAAGTTTGAGTACCGTGGGTACTCAGCAAGTGTGGGAAAGTTATGTCATGCATGGCTAGAGCAAGGAGAGGTTGACTCATGGTTAAAGCACTACGCAATTAAATACCTATCACCTTAGCTTATTAAGCACCTACATTACTACACAGGCGAAATGGTTCCAATCCCTCAACCCATCATAAATATCAAGTACACATAGTCTCAACTCAAATGTTAAGCTTCCCGTTTAACATCCTCAACTTCCCAATCCATCATCCTCTAATCATGAATAAGTCCGTGAGCACGACTGTCATGACAGTTTTGACTCTACAGAGTTTGCACCACTGTACCCACATGTACTGATTTCATCCCCCGTTGCCGGGTGGACTAAAAGAACCTCCATTATGCCAGTGGCCGCGGACCACATTCACACTTCCCAGGTGTGTAGCCAGGAGATCACTACGTGGCCTTTACAAAAGGATTCCCGACGAGTGTGGGCCCACTGAGGTTTCTCCCCTAACAGCATACAAGAGGCTCCAACCCCGCTGCAGTGGCCCCCTCTTGAGCCTTGCGGTTCATATGGTTGTCCAGCTGACACCTATTCCCCGCACCATCCAACACAACCATACTACGCCGGGGATACGCCTAATTAATTGGCCAAGCTGCCCCATCTAAGCATGTGGTTGGCACGGTAAAGCCAGGTTACATGCTCCATGAACCGCTCCTTAGGATCCAAGCAAGTACTAAACACAAACCCGAGTCTCGTGCACCCAGCACCAACCAAATCATCCAACTTGCCTCGATCCCTACCTCTACATAACTCATAATATCTCATTCAAGAGTAAGGTAATTAAATTGATGATCTCATATCCCAATTATCCCATTCTAAGCATGGCTAAGCATAAGCATATAAATAAATGTCATGATAAAATAAATCCCAACCCAAGCTACAAGGAAACAAGGTAATGCAATTCTAGGGAAACTTCCTAGCATGGGTTTCATATTTTGACAATGCAAATAATTCTATATACACATCCTAGTATAGGATCAAAGTGGTCAAGGACACTTGCCTTCTTCCTGCTGCTCTGGGAATGAAAAGTCTTGGTCTTGGAAGGGGAGAACTTGCTCTGGGGCAGGTTCTACTCATGCCAATACACATAGCAAAAGAAAACAACAATCCATAAGACATAGTTCACACTTTTACTTCATACAAACCACACATTCACACCTATGAAAGTCATTCACATTTCTAAGTGTTGTGGTTACTCTACATGTGTTGATTTTCGGCCTACATGCACTTTTAAACATATGTATATGATTTCTAACTTTTGTATTCAGATTTCTGTTTGCACACTATATATGAATTTCCAATTTGAACAAATTCTTTATATTTAATTAATACACTTCTTAGCTACCAGGTTTGCATGAAAGGTAATTTCCTACTCCAAATATGTTTTCAGATCTTCTACCAAATCCTAAACTGAAGTTTTTGGATTTGGAGACTTCATTTATCATTTTCTAATTATGCATACCTATTTTCCTATATTTTTCAGATTTATTTTCTATTCCTAAAAGTGAGTTTTAATATTAAATATTAGGACATATCATCTACACAGAATAAGTTCTGATCTAAAATATTAAATAATATATTTTGAATTTCTCCTCTGATGTGAACCAATTTAAATTTATTTTATCAGTTTTCAGAAATATTTCCTAACCTAAAAATGTGTTTCTAGAACTAATAAATATGAACAACACTTAGGCAGATTTCATTTCAGCCTAAAATATAATTTTAACTCATTCTAAAGTTTTCCAAGTGCTAGGAGAGTTTAAATTTGAGTTTGCACATGTGTTTGCCTCACCTTTTAAATTTAAATCCTAATCACATATTCAAATTTCTGAATTTAATATCATATAGGGTCAAAAGGTAAATCCACCTTACTGCAGGGTCTAATTTATTATTTCATAAATTTCCAGGTGTCTAACTACACATAACAGAGGAGTTTTCCTAATTTTTATTAAGTCCAGGGGCTAAAACTGATTTTTAAATGTATTTACACGAAATTCTGAAGTTCCAGGGGCTAGATCAGCAGTTTCCGAGGCTAGCTCGTGTTTTCCGAGATCCCCAGGGGGTAGCGCGTAAGAATCCCGGCCTTTATAACGCGGGGCTGATGTGGACCGTCCGATTTAAAATAGACGGCTCAGATTAGATCGCCGTGCCGGTACTCGCGGGTTTTAATTCTACCGTGCGATTTAAAATAGACGGCCCTCAAAGGGCCACGTCGCCGTGGCCAGAGCCAGCCCGCGCGCGCGGCGGTAGGGGGTGGCGATCTCGCCGGTGCAGCCTCGGCTTTTGCCGCTACACGTTAGAAACTCGCATCTTTTTGCATGGATCGGCTGCGGAGGGGTAGGGGACGCTCACCGAGGGGTTTTCCAACACTCGGAGGTCCTGGAAGTCGGTCGGCGGCGAGCTTCAACGGTGACGATCTTCGGTGCACGTCGGAACAGATGCTAGGGCGTGAAACTTGTCGTTTCCTTCACATGCAGGGCTCCCTGGGGGCGGTGGAACACGATCAGCGCGTTAGATCAGATAATCCGAGCAATGATCGAAAGAAAACGGGGATCGAATCTTCGGTTCTCACCGGAGAGAAGAACGGCTGATCGGGTGGGGGGGACAGGGCGATTGTCGGCGTTTATATAAGCGAGGGAGGGCGGCAGTCTGTTGGGATCGAGTTGGAGACGTCCGGGACCGGGAGTCGGGCTGGGGGCGCGGGTTTCCGGAGTTCGTTGCGATCGGGCGCGGGGAAGAGTCCGGTCGGTTGGCGCGCGCGGGAGGTAGGAGATGACTAGCGGGCCCCACGTGTCAGTGAGAGGAAGAGAGGGCGCACGGTCGTGGGCTGGCGCGGGGGGGGGGGGGAATAGTGGGCCGGCTGGCGGGTTTCGGCCCACTGGCCGGTTGGGTTTTTTTTATTTTTCTTTTTCCTTTTCTTTTCTGTTCTGATTTGAATTTGAATTCCGGTTTGGATTTGAATTTCTGCACGACATGCAATATGTCCAAAAAATTTTAAATTCCCTCCTTTTGCAGATTTTGGGGTGTTACACCAACGCCGAGTACTCTTCCTTGACTATTGTCTCCAAAGGAAATGCTTTCACTTGGATCATCGTTTTCTTCATATGCAATAAACATCTTCTTCTCTCCGGTCATGTGGTTTGTGCATCCACTATGGAGTATCCATTTTGATCCAGCGGAGGAGTTTTCCTAAAAAAAATTATGCCTTGGTTTTAGGTACCCAAGCTTGTTTGGGTCTTCTCACGTTAGTCAAAAGAGTTTTGGGCACCCACACACAAGTTTTTGATTTCTTATGACGTGGCCCAACATATTTAGCAACAACTCTACCAAATTTGTTTCTCATAAGAATGTAAGAAGTATCAAAATAATGAAAAGGCATAGTTGAAACTAAATCATCATTTGCATGATAGGAATTGTTTGAGTGCACATATTTAGATGATCCTTCCTTAACAAAAGTAATGTGTTCCTTGTTGTCTTTAATAGTTCTAGTGCTTTCTTTTCCACCTCTAACATATCCAAGACCATCTTTAATTAAAGGGGATCTACAGTTCAAGTATGCACTTCTAGCATAATCAAGTTTTTCTTTATCAAACACTTCCTTTTTAGTTTGAGATATTCCTTGGACTGCACTAAGTTGGTTATTAATTTTGCATACTTGCAGCCTTTAGTTGTTGATTGCTTAGTTGGTTTAGGTGAATCTCTAGAGAATGAAGTACCAGAACTAAGAGACTCATATTTCACCTCAAGCGATTTGTCAGTTTTTAACAAACTCTCAACTTCGTCTTGAAGTGCAACGTTTGAGCTTTTGAGACTCGAACAAGTCTCTTTGCTTGATGCAAGTTCTAATTCTACCTTTCTACACTTTTCCTTTTCAAATTCTAAGAGTTTCTCTAGTTCATGATTCTTTTCTTTTTCAACAATAAGTAGTCCTTCTTACTTATCAAGAAGTGTCTCCATATCAACTACTTGATCCATGACGTTTTCCATTTTAACAATAGTCTTTTTACTCATGCCCTTAAACATGAATTCTATATCACTACCACTACTATCATAAGAACTATCACTAGCAATAGACTTAGTGGAGGATTTTGAGGTTACCTTGCGTTTTGTCTCCTTGGCCATGAGACAAGTGTGCTTTTCCTTCCTCCAATAACCTCGGTTGGGCAAGAACATCTTCTTGCTTGAGGACTTGTCAATGGAAATGTTTTCCACTCCATCTTCGGACGATGATCTTTCATAATTTGAGTCCTATTCTTCTCCTATGTGATCAGTTCCATAAAATTTCTTCTTCTTGAAGAATTTCTTGTCTTTAGCTTCTTTCTTCTTTTTTTTGTCTTCGTCGTCTTCCTTCTTCTCATGAGGGCAGTTTGCAATGTAGTGGCCATACTTGCCACTATTGTAGCAGGCTCGCTTTGTGTTTGACCTTGTCTTGTCCTTAGTTTTTCTCTCATAGCTTGAGTTTTTCTTCTTTATCATCATTCTCTTGAATTTCCTTATGAAGAGGGCCATTTCTTCATCATCCATAGAGATCTCATCATCACTTCCCTCACTTGAGCTCTCTTCTTGCACTTCTTTACCCTTTAACTTCATGGATGCCTTGAGTGCAATGTCATGTCTTTTGGAAGAAGTGATCTTGTGCAGCTCATTTACATGTTTGGCCTCTTTTTCCATCATCTTATGGTTGATGAATTTTCCAAGTACTTCATCGAGAGTCATAGATTCAAAGCAAGGGTTGTCCCGAATCAAAGTGCAAAGAGTGAGGTTACGGACCGTGAATGCCCTTATCATCCTTTTGACCACTTCGTGGTTAGTCCACTTCTTGTACCTATACGCTCTACTCTTGTTGATGAGTATCTTGAGCCAGTTGTATATATCTTGGGGAGTCTCATTGTCTTTGATAGCAAATCTTCCAAGCTCCCCCTCAATCATCTCAATTTCGGCTTCACGGATGGATTTTGTGCCTTCATGTGCCACCTTGAGAGTGTTCAAAATATCCTTGGCAATTTCCAACCCATGCACCTTGTGAAACTCTTCTTTTGACAATGACGAGATGATGATGGTTGCGGCTTGAGCATTGCGATGAATTTGTTGTTCTTGCTCTGGAGTGAGCTCTTCATCATCTTTCGGAATTTCTACACCTGTACATACAACACCCCAAAGACCGGGGTTAAGTGAGATAAGGTGCAACTTCATGTTATGCCTCCACATCGTGTATTTTGTACCATCAAGATGAGGAGGCTTGCCAACAGGGATGGAAAGGAAATTTGCATTGTTATTTAAATGTTTATAGTTAAAAGGATATCGGGAGTAGTCCTTGGACTCCTCCTCCTTCTTTTCTTTCTTCTTATCGTCTTTTCTCTTCTTGAGCAACGCCATGAGACGTTCCACTTCTTGGTCTATATCACTTTACGTGACGAGGTGTCCTCTTCGACCTGCATATTTCTTCCTTATGAATGGAGTGACGGAATTGACTTCATCATCACTATCACTTGTGTGAGAGTGATGTGAGTCGTTCTTCTTGCCGTTTCTTTGGGAGCTTTGCATCTTGCCCTCGTAGTAGGTGCTTGTCTCCCCAATGACCCCTTCAAGCGGTTAAGCACTTAAATGAAGAGTTAGGCTCTTATACCAATTGAAAGTTGTGAGACCTATGTGTGCTGAATACATTGGCTATGACGATAAAAGTTTTGAATTCTGCAAAAACACTCTTTTTGTCAAGGTCCGACTCTAGGTCCGAGCTCGGACAAGATCCGACGTAAGGTCTGACTTGCTATGGCTAGGTCCGACATGTGATTGATTAGCTCCGGCGGGAAGTCCGACTAGCCTTGGTAAGTTCCGGTGCTAGGTTCTGCAAACTTTGGTAAGCTCCGGCTCAAGGTCCGGTTAGCTTTGGCAAGGTCTGGAGCTAAATCACAATGGTTCTGTTTTTACCATGCAAATGTTTCGAACATGCTTTACATCTATGGAAAGTTTGCTTAGTATTCTTTTACTAAGTTTTTGAAATGTTATGACTGTTTACGGTGGTTAACATTTTGCTACGGTTTGCAACATGCTCATGTGAGGTGTTCACGTACGGTGTTGTGGTTTTCAGAACTAATGTGAGTCAAGTCGCAGACTTGTGCTTGAAAGTATTGGTTGTTTATTCATGTGCAGGTGTTGCTTGAGTTAAAGACATGGCTGGTGACGGGATCCATTGAACTAGTCTTAGGGAGAAGATGAGGTTCAACAACTAAGTTCGGGAGGAATTGTGATTGAGTTGATCGGGAGGTCGCGCAACATATTTGGATCAAGAACAATGCATATGAAGGTATTGTGGACGTTGTTGGAAGGTGTTTGCACGTGTGCAAGGAGTGCATGGACATGTCAACATGGTTCCAAGGCGTGATGAAGAGATGTGGATGTAAAGAATTGGTAGGAAAGGTCCAAACCGGCTGGATTATGGACTCGGGCTGCGGCTGAGTCGGTTACGGCTCAAATATGGAAAGATTTGAGTTGGTTATGATATGATTTCGTGTGGGAAACAAAGTTAAGTTGTTTTAGGAATATGGCATAAGTTCCTAAGGTGATTGGAAGTCTTAAGACTGCTTCTATCTGCATATAGAAGAGTCTTGAGCAGTTATGGAAAGTTTCGATTCAGAAACTGAGTAGGATTAGAGTCCTAGATAGAATTGGGTTGGCCTCCGGGTTGTTATATAAGCAAGGGAGGCCAGAGCTCGTGGTAGGAGATGTGACGCCCGGTCCCGTAAAACACGGAACCCAGCTAATGCATATGTGTGCCCAGGATGTTCATCACACATACACATGTAATCCACAAACTGAATTCAGAATATAACCATGAATAATAGGGTTTAAGTACTTTATTACATCAATCTCTAACTTATTCTTGGAGCGGAAGTCTCTAACTTATTCTAGAAGCGGAGTCTCTATACGATAGCGGAAGAACCTAAGCACGGCAGTGGCTCCATCTTCAACTCCAACTCCACAGGCAAGTTGACGGTAGATCGCACGCTTAGTACTCCACATGGTTTTCGAAGTACTTCTCTCCTGTTGCTGATGTTTGTATGATAATGCAAGGGTGAGTATATGTCATATTCAGCAAGTGCGGGAAAAGTATGACATGTAGCTTACAACAAGGTAGGAATAAAAAGGCTCATTGCAGAAAAAGAAAATTTTGTTTCACAACCATGATAAAACAGCAACTATCTTAAGTGAATTTAATCCCAACATATATTCAGGTAAAACAGCAACATACCTCCATAATAATTCACCACTTATCATGTCCCAACCATATAGGATCGAAGTCTACGTGTAAAGCTACCAGAGGGCGGGTGAATGGTAGATAGAAACTTTTCAGCGGAAGCAACAAAACAACCCTCAGCAGAAAACCAATCTGTTAAAGAAACTGTGTGTGTGACTAATCTAAACGTGTTCAACTGTGACAAAACTAATATAGATTGTAGAGAATCAAGTCACAAAGAGGTCACAACAAGAATCATGAAAATCCGTTGAGAGAAACTCATGTTACGACAGAAAGATCAAACAAAGGTCAATCTGTCCTATGCGAGGAAAACAGTTCTGAAATGCTGCAAAGAAACTCGTGTAGATCAGAAACCACAAATTCAATGACCGTGAAATTTTCACTGATGATATATAATCAAGTTGTGAAGACAACCCAAAAATAATCACATCAATTGGATCTGTAAAACTCAGGTTATGATAAATCCACCGAAGCAAGGTAGTGCTGAACAGAAACTCGACGAGAAAAACTTGTCTGAAACAAGTCGGACGAACAAGGCACAAAAGTTCCTTTAGAATACGAATTTTATTTATCAAAACACAAGAGGAACAGACCCAAAGTCGTGCACCACGAGCTCTGGCCTCCCTTGCTTATATAACCAGCTTGAAGGCCAACTCAACTCAAACTAGGACTCCTACTCCTACTTGGATTCAAACTGTAACTTTCCAATACTGCTTAGGACTCTTCTATACGCAGATAGAAGCAATCTTAAGACTTCCAAACACCTTAGGAACGTATCCCACATTCCTAAAATAACTCAAATTCGTGACCCACACGAAATTCTATCATAACCAACTCAAAACTTTCCATATTTGAGTCAAACACGACTCAGCCGCAGCCTGAGTCCATAACCTAGTCGGTTGGACCTTTCCGACCAATTCTTTACGTCCACATCTCTTCATCATGCCTTGGAACCATGCATCCACGTCCATGCACTCCTTGCACACGTGCAAACATCTTCCAACGACGTCCAAGATACCTTCATATGCATTGTTGTTGATTCAAACATACTGCACAACCTCCCGATCAACTCAACCACAATTCCTCCCGAACTTGGTTGTTGAACCTCATCTTCTCCATAAGACTAGTTCAATGGATGCCGTCACCAGCCATGTCTTGAACTCAAGCAACACTTACACATGAATAAACAACCAATACTTTCGAGCACAAGTCCTCGACTTGACTGTCATTAGTTCCGAAACTACAACATATTACGTGAGCACCTCACATAAGCATGTTGTAAACCATAGCAAAATGGTATCAGCCATAACCACCAAAACACACCAAAAACTTAGTAAAATAATACTAAGCAAACTTTCCATAAGAGTAAAGCAAGTTTGAAACATTGCAAGTTAAAAGCAAAACCATTGCAATCAAGCTCCGAACCTTACCAAAGCTAACCGGACCTTGAACCGGAGCTTACCAAAGCTAGTCGGACCCAGCGCCGGAGCTTACTAAAGCTTAGTCAGACCTAGCACGGAACTTACCAAAGCTAGTCGGACCTAGCACCGGAGCTAGCAAAAACAAGTCGGACCTAGCAAAAATAAGTCAATCCTAGACAAAGCAAGTCGGACCTTACGTCGGACCTTGCCGGAGCTACCCAAAACAAGTCGGACATATCGTCGGACCTTCCAGGAGCTCGGACATAGAGTCGGACCATGTTAAAAAGGTGTTTTGGTAGTATTCAAAACTTTTATTGTCAAAGCCAATGTATTCAGCACACGTCGGTCTCACAAACCAGCTATTAACCTTTCTCAACTTCATCTCATGCTCATAATAACCATCTCATATTCATATCCATCTCATATTCATCTCATATTCGTTTGATCCGAAACCAAACTCATTGTCATGACTCAATAGTCCCGAAACCAATCCCAAAGACCATACCATAATGAAACCAATGACCATACCAATAACCATCCCGATAACCATCCATCCCAAGTTTCCCATCTAATCATGTGAGTTGGACAGGCGCTTGTGACCGTAAGCACGGCTATCATGATAGTTTTACACTCTGCAGAGGTGACACCACTTTACCCACAAGTTTGTTATTCGTCACCCGTCAGTGACTGCAGAACCTCCATTATACCAGTACACAACCGTCGGTGTATGGCCAAGATATCACAAAATAGCCTTTACAAAGGGGCTACTAGATGTATGGACTCACTAAGGTTTCTCCCGCAGGCTCGAATCACCATTCTCCCACCTACGGGCCCCCTCTTGTGCCATGCAGTTCCCAGGGAAGTCCTCTCTCGGCTCCCATTCCCCGCGCCTTCCACGGTCCATAACAATCTAGCAACTTACCTAATTAGTTAGCTACGCCGCACCCATATTTGGCCTTGTGGTGGCACTATTTTCCTGGCATGTGCTAGCATGAACCGGTCCTTAGATCTACGACCAGTAAACCACCATCTCATTCTACCACTTTCACGAACCAAGCTTGCCTAGATCTCCCCCGATCCATGTTCATTATCATCATCAAGTTCTCATTATCATTATTCATATGAGTGCAGTAGCTAGACATGTTCTATCTCGCCTTCCCGTATCCCATAGCTTACGTGAAGCAAAAAGAAAAAATGACCATACCCGACTCATCAACATTCCCAGCGACAAGGATGGTTAAAAAAACTAGTAAACTCCTATAAAGGGTGTCCCATCAAGTTGACTCAAGCATACACGTTTTCGCAAACAAAACAGTTTTCAAAACATGGGATCAATATGGTCAAGGGGCACTTGCCTTGTTCCTGTGGCTTTTGTTGCTCACGTGTCTCGAAGTCTTGGTGCTGTAGTCCTTCGTAGATGGCTTCCTGAGCTTGTCCTTCTACTCACGACCAGGCACATTCAAGATTTACAGCAATCAATCATCATGCACAAACCCTACTCAAGATGCAGTGGATGCAAATCCTATGGTGCTGTTTTATTAGACCAGTTTGTACGTGTTCTTTCATGTTTTAATGGCTTTCATGGGGTTTATGGTGATCAAGGATGTAGAGATCAAGTGTGGACGTGGTGATGATCTGGACTCAAGATCTAGATCAATCCCACCGTTAAAAACCGATCACAACGTGATCTGTCTACACGAAAAAGCTTCTGTTCAAAGGGAACAGATGCGTAGAAACTGCGATGATGTCGTAAGGGGGTAACGAAGACCTACCTCACTTCTCTCTGGTGGCAGGGCCTTCCTCCTAGCAATGGCAGCAGCGATGGCGAGACGTGACGGCGCTCGTCGGTGGCTCTCCGACAACTGAACTCCGGTGAAGGGTGGTGGTGGTCCAACTCGGCAAGTTGGGGGCTAGGGCCTCCAAGTCGTCGACTCGGAAGGTGGAAAAATAATACGTGGTTTGCAGCCAGAGGTTTTGGGTTCTATTTATAAGGGGTGAAAGAAGAGTCCTACTCCAATTGGATTTCAAATAAGAGTCCTATTCAACTTGTTTTGGATCTTAACAACTTATCTTCAATTGATTTGGTGCGGCAGCAACGTGGGGTCAAACTGTGCCGGTATCCTCTGTACCGGGTACTCCCGCGCACAGAAGAAAAATTCCCTACGGACCTTGCATCTCCGCAGTGGTGAGTTTCGGAGACGCCGCGTGTCCAGCGAGGGCCAGGCCTTCCTTTTCCTCAGAGGTGGGCTCCAGGTACGCCACGTGTCTGGCAGGCGGGACCTCCCTCTCCGTCGGAGGCGAGCTCCGCGTGCGCCACGTGTCTGGCGGGCAGGACCTCCCCCCTCCTCAGAGGCGAGCTCTGTGGGTGCCACGTGTTAGTGCCGGACCTCCCCTCTCCTCAGAGATGAGCTCCGAGAGTGCCGCGTGTCCAGCAGCGCCGGACCTCCTTTCTCCTCAGAGACGAGCTCCGAGGTTGCCACGTGTCCAACAGCAACGGACCTCCCTCCTCCTCGGAGTTGAGCTCCGAGGATGACACGTGTCCCGCGGTGCCGGACCTCCCTTCTCCTTGGAGGTGAGCTCCGAGGATGACACGTGTCCCGCGGTGTCGGACCTCCCTTCACCTCGGAGGTGAGCTCCGAGGATGACACGTGTCCCGTGGTGTCTGACCTCCCTTCTCCTCGGAGGTGAGCTCCAAGGATGACACGTGTCCAGCAGGACCGGACCTCACTCCCTTCGCAGGGGTGAGCTCCGAGAGCGACACGTGTCCCGTGGGGTTGGGCCTTGCTTCTCCGCAGAGACTAGCTCCGAAGGCAACACGTGTCCTGCGGGGCTGGGCCTTGCTTCTCCGCAGAGACTAGCTCCGAAGGCAACACGTGTCCAGCAGGGCCGGACCTCGCCCCTTCCGCTGAGGCAAGCTCCGAGCCTGCCACGTGGCCAGCAGTGCCGGACCTCACCCCCTCCGCAGGAATGAGCTCCGAAAGCGCCACGTGGCCAGAAGGCTGCGGGAAGTGTCGATAGCGCACCTCGGCGAACTGGATTTGGCTCTTTTCGGCCATCTTTCTGATTCTTTCTCCGTTTCTGCTTCTTTTATAATGTTTTTCTATATGCAATGCATGAATATGAAATTGAGGGTGTTACAAACCTACCCCCCTTAAATTGAATCTCGCCCTCAAGATTCAATAGAGTAGAGAATAGATGATGAATTCTGCCTTTAGGTCTTCCTCACGCTCCCATGTAGCTTCGGCTTTCGTGTGATGGCTCCATTGTACCTTGCACAATGGATCACTTTGCTCCTCGAGACCCTTTCCTTCACGTCCAAAATTTGGACAGGGTGCTCTACATAGGTCAGATCCTCTTGAAGCTCAAGCTAATCCATAGGTACTTGTTCTTCCGGTACTCTCAAGCACTTCTTGAGCTGGGATACGTGAAACACGTCATGCATGTCGGAGAGGTGCGTTGGAAGCTCTAGGTGATAGGCTACCTCTCTTCACTTGCCCAAAATCTTAAATGGCCCGATGTAGCGAGGTGCTAACTTGCCTTTGACGTTGAAACGTCGTTGGCCTCGTATAGGCGATTCCTTAAGGTACACGAAGTCTCCTACTTTGAAAGTCAACTTTGTTTGCCTATTGTCCACATAACCTTTTTATCGTGATTGAGCGCCCTTCAAGTTCTCCCATATCGTTTGGACTTGCTTCTCAGCTTCTTGCAGCACTTCGGGTCCAAACACTTGGTTCTCTCTGGTCTCATTCCAGAACAGCGGCGTTCTACACCGTCTACCGTACAATGCTTCGAAAGGTGACATCTTCAAGCTGGCTTGATAGCTGTTATTGTATGAGAACTCAGCATACGGCAAGCTCCTATCCCAACTACGGCCATGTTTCAAGGCGCAGGCTCTCAACATGTCCTCCAAAATTTGATTTGTCCTCTCAGTTTGCCCATCAGTTTGCGGGTGGTAAGCAAAGCTAAAATCCAGTCGTGTACCCATAGCTTCATACAGCTTCTTCCAGAACCTAGAGGTAAATTGGGTACCCTGATCTGAAACTATCCTCTTCGGAACTCCATGATGGCACACGATTTGCTCCATGTACAGCTCAGCTAGTTCTGCGACGCGGTACGTGGCTCTAACTGGAAGGAAATGGGCTGTTTTTGTCAATCGGTACACAATAACCCAGATGGAGTCGTAACCCGACCGAGTAGTGGTAATCCGACGATGAAGTCCATGCTGATGTCTTCCCACTGCCACTCGGGTACTTTCAATGGTTGCAACAGTCCAGTGGGTCTGATGTTCGGCCTTCACCCGTTGGCATGTGTCGCATAAGGCAACATACTCAGCTATGTCCCTTTTCATACAATCCCACCAATAACAAGTTTTCAAGTCCTTGTACATATTTGTACTGCCGGGATGTATGGAATAAGGTGAGTCATGTGCCTCCTTTAATATCATGTCGCGGATGTGCTTCACGTTAGGCACACAAATCCTTTTCCCTAGCCAAAGCGTACCCTTCTCGTCTTCCTCAAAGTCCTTTTCTATGCCTTGTCAGATTCTTTCCTTGATCTCCTTGATTTCCTCATCCGTTGCTTGGCCATCTCGTATCTCTTGTTCCAGCGAAGAGCTGAGTTCCATCACTTCCATCTCGTTCAAGAACCCGAGATGTAACCGTTCGAACTCCTTGCACAGCTCGGGCGGTAGCTCCCGAACCATGAGTTGGTGACATGCTCCCTTTCGGCTCAATGCATCAGCTACTACATTGGTCTTTCCGGGGTGATAGTTGATTCCAACATCATAATCCTTGATGAGTTCCAACCATCGACGTTGCCTCAAATTTAAATCCGTTTGCATGAATATGTACTTGAGGCTTTTGTGATCCGTATAGATCTCACATCGGTGGCCAAGGATATAATGTCTCCAAATCTTCAAGGCATGTACCACGGCTGCGAGTTCCAAGTCATGTGTGGCGTAATTCAGCTCGTGTTTCTTTAGTTGTCTCGACGCATAGGCTACCACTTGTCCTTCTTGCATGAGCACACATCCAAGCCCTTGTCTTGATGCGTCACAATATATGTCGAAACTCTTGCTCACGTCTGACAATACCAAAACCGGCGCTGTGGTTAGCCTTTTCTTGAGCTCCTCAAAGCTTTCTTGGCACACTGGTGTCCACTGAAATGCTTTTCCCTTCATTAGAAATTCAGTCATAGGCTTTGCTATTTTGGAGAAATCCTTGATGAACCGTCCATAGTATCCGGCTATCCCAAGGAAACTCCAAATATCTCTCACGTTCTGTGGTTGGTTCCACTTCAGAACATCTCCCACTTTTTCGGGATCAACTGATACTCCTCACTCGGAGATGATGTGGCCTAGGAACGATATCTCCTTTAGCCAAAATTGACACTTGCTGAGCTTGGCATACAATTGATGCTCTCGCAGTTTCTGCAATGTCAATCTCAAGTGTTCTTCATGTTCTTCCTCGCTTTTCGAATACACCATGATATCATCGATGAAAACCACGACGAACTTGTCCAAGTACTCCATGAAGACCTTATTCATGAGGTACATGAAGTATGCGGGTGCATTCGTTAACCCAAAAGACATAACGGTATATTCATACGAACCATACCGTGTTCGAAAGGCAGTCTTGGATATGTTGGAGGGATTAATCTTCAGCTGGAAGTATCCCGACCGAAGATCAATCTTGGAGAAAACTCGGGCACCTTTCATTTGGTCGAACAGGTCCTCTATACGGGGCAGCGGGTATTTATTCTTGATCGTCACCTCATTGAGAGACCTATAATCCACACACATCCTTTGGGTCCCATCCTTATTGTCTACGAAGAGCACAGGGGCTCCCCATGGTGACGAGCTTGGGAGTATAAAACCCTTTTCTAGCTGCTCCTGAATTTGCTTCTTAAGCTCCACTAGTTCATTAACGGGCATCCTATATGGCCTCTTCGCTATAGGTGCAGTTCCAGGTACTAAATCAATGGCAAATTCAATGTCCCGGTCCGGTGGCATACCTGGAAGTTATTCTGGGAACACATCTGAAAATTCTTGAACCACCGGAATGCTTTCCAGTGTTTCTTCTTCGACGTGGTTCAATGCTGACTTCTCGGTTGCCGGTTGGGCTGACTCGAACTCAATATGAGTACCGTGCTCGTTTGTCAACTGCACGCTCCTCTCAGCAAATTGAATTACTCCATTGTGCTTGCTTAACCAATCCATTTCAAGTATTATATCAAGCCCATGGGATTCCAAGAAAATAAGTTTGGCACGGAAGTCTACCCCCTTATTTTAAGGTTTACTTTTTGGACATACTATATTAGTCCTCATCTCTCCACCAGAAGAGTTAACCAACATAGTATGTTTCATGAGTGGTATGGGCAGATTATACTTGGCAACATACTTGGATGATATGAATGAATGTGATGCTCCGGAAACAAATAAAACAACGGCTGGGTTGGAGTTGTCAAGGAACATACCAATCATGATGTCCTCAGCCTATTGCGCTTCCTCAGCAGAGACATGATTCACGTTGCCACGAGCGTAATTCTGCTGTCTACGGTTACCTTGCGTAGCTCCTCCATTCGGCTGCGGGTTCTGTCTTGGTGCGTTGGTTGGCTGTCCAATACTTTTCCTCGGACATTGACTTGCAAAGCGTCCCGTCTCTCCGCATGAAAAGCATGCCTTGTTGCCCAAGACAACAGGAACGTTGGGGCGAGGGTGGTTTTGAGCATAGGCGCCCGTGTTGGGACGGGGCGCAGAAGGTAAAGGCACACGAGGTGCTTGCATAATAGGACGTTGCTGTGGTGGTTGATTAGGGCGAAAAGTAGAAGCGGACGAGCCATACTGCGATGCAGCTGGGGGCTTGAAACGGGGACGTACATTGCTCCCTTGTGGCTGGTATGGCATCTTCCTCTTGTCCTCTTGCTCGATCTCACGGATCTTGCTCTCAACCACTATAGCTTTGTCAGCTAGCTTCTTGAAGTCTGCATAGTCATTGTTGAGAAGCTGAACTTGGATCTCATTGTTTAATCCTCTCATGAACAGGTATTGTTTCCTTTGATCTTGACGTCCTCGAGAGCATACCTTGGAAGCTGCGTGAACTTGTTGAGGTACTCATTCACGCTCTTCTTTCCTTGGCGGATACCTTCGAACTCTTGCCTTTTAGGCATCATGACTCCAGCAGGGACGTAATGAGAGCAGAAACTCTCCTTGAATTAAGTCCAAGTAATAGTCTCCTGGTTAACATGAGAGTTGCAAAGAGTGTCTCACCAGTCAGCGGCTGCTCCGATAAGTTGGTGCGATGCAAAGAGAACTTTCTCCCGATCATTGCACTGAACAATAGCAAGCTTCTTCTCCATAGACTTCAGCCAATCATCACCCTCCATGGGATCATTAGCTTGTGCAAAAGTAGGCGGTCGAGTCCTCATGAACTCTCCCAACCTGTTGTGAACCGGCGGTGGTGGCGGTGGTGGTGGTGGGGGTGCGGGAACGGGGTTAGGGTGGTTGTTGTTGTCTTGCAGCTGTCCCAAAGTTTGGATCATAGTTTGCATGAGCTGGTTCTGCATAGCCATCAATCGTTCAAGGTTGTTTTCACCAGCCCCGGGGTTAGGAACTTCAACGTGGCTATCCTCTTGTGGTTCCTGTTTGCCACGAACGTTCCTCCTTTGTCGGTTGGTGTTTTCCCTCACCATCTGTGAGAGAGAGTTGAGTAGAGTAGAAGTTAGAAGTTTAGATTGATCCCCTCAACTATATGCATCAAGGTGGATGAAACTAATTAATTTCAGCCTATATGACGATGTGAACAAGTGCTGAAGCATCTTACATCTCTCTACTATGTCTGGATACGGACAACGTTGAAGGGTCCCACTAATCACACTAAGCACTCAAACATAAGCAATGATCACAAAGGTTCACACCACTCCTATTCAAGCCTATTCAATGGAAGTCTTAAACTTAATCATGTGAACTGGTGCTGTTCCTATGTGTTTTTGAGTGTCCATTCTACCTAGGCTTGCATCCTATGGTCAGTGTGGTTCTGATGCCAATCTGTGCATTCTACCTAGGCTTGCGTCCTACGGTCAACGTGGCTCTGATACAAATCTGTGACTTCTACCTAGGCATGCGTCCAACGGCCAACGTGGCTCTGATACCAATCTGTGACGTCCGGTCCCGTAAAACACGGAACCCAGCTAATGCATATGTGTGCCCAGGATGTTCATCACACATACACATGTAATCCACAAACTGAATTCAGAATATAACCACGAATAATAGGGTTTAAGTACTTTATTACATCAATCTCTCACTTATTCTTGCAGCGGAAGTCTCTAACTTATTCTAGTAGTGGAAGTCTCTATACGATAGCGGAAGCAACTAAGCATGGCAGTGGCTCCATCTTCAACTCCAACTCCACTGGCTAGTTGACGGTAGATCGCACGCCTAGTACTCCACATGGTCTTCGAAGTACTCCTCTCCTGTTGCTGATGTTTGTATGATAATGCAAGGGTGAGTACATGTCATACTCAGCAAGTGCGAGAAAAGTATGACATGTAGCTTACAACAACATAGGAATAAAAAGACTCATTGCAGAAAAGCAAATTTTGTTTCACAACCATGATAAAACAGCAACTATCTTAAGTGAATTTAATCCCAACATATATTCAGGTAAAACAGCAACATACCTCCATCATAATTCACCACTTATCATGTCTCAACCAGCTATTAACCTTTCTCAAATTCATCTCATGCTCATAATAACCATCTCATATTCATATCCATCTCATATTCATCTCATATTCGTTTGATCCGAAACCAAACTCATTGTCATGACTCAATAGTCCCAAAACCAATCCCAAAGACCATATCATAATCAAACCAATGACCATACCAATAACCATCCCGATAACCATCCATCCCAAACCATCCATCCCAAGTTTCCCATCTAATCATGTTAGTTGGCCAGGCGCTTGTGACCGTAAGCACGGCTATCATGATAGTTTTACACTCTGTAGAGGTGGCACCACTTTACCCACAAGTTTGTGATTTCATCATCCGTCAGCGACTGCAGAACCTCCATTATACTAGTACACAACCGTCGGTGTATGGCCAAGAGATCACAAAATAGCATTTACAAAGGGGCTACTAGATGTATGGACTCACTAAGGTTTCACCAGAAGGCTCGAATCACCATTCTCCCACCTACGGGCCCCCTCTTGTGCCATGTAGTTCCCAGGGAAGTCCTCTCTCGACTCCCATTCCCCGCGCCTTCCACGGTCCATAACAATCTAGCAACTTACCTAATTAGTCAGCTAAGCCGCACCCATATTTGGCCTTGTGGTGGCACTGTTTTCCTGGCATGTGCTAGCATGAACCGGTCCTTAGATCTACGGCAAGTAAACCGCCATCTCATTCTACCACTTCCACGAATCAAGCTTGCCTAGATCTCCCCTGATCCATGTTCATTATCATCATCAAGTTCTCATTATCATGATTCATATGAGTGCAGTAGCTAGACATGTTCTATCTTGCCTTCCCGTATCCCGTAGCTTAAGTGAAGCAAAAAGAAAAAATGACCATAACCGACTCATCAACTTTCCAGGTGACAAGGATTGTTAACAAAACTAGTAAACTCTTATAAAGGGTGTCCCATCAAGTTAACTCAAGCATACATGTTTTAGCAAACAAAACAGTTTTCAGAACATGAGATCAATATGGTCAAGGGGCACTTGCCTTGTTCCTGTGGCTTTTGTTGCTCACATGTCTCGAAGTCTTGGTGCTGTAGTCCTTCGTAGATGGCTTCCTGAGCTTGTCCTTCTACTCACGACCATGCACATACAAGATTTACAGCAATCAATCATCATGCACAAACTCTACTCAGGATGCAGTGGATGCAAATCCTATGGTGCTGTTTTATTAGACCAGTTTGTACGTGTTCTTTCATGTTTTAATGGCTTTCATGGGGTTTATGGTGATCAAGGATGTAGAGATCTAGTGTGGACGTGGTGATGATCTGGACTCAAGATCTAGATCAATCCCACCGTTAAAAACCGATCACAACGTGATCTGTCCACACGAAAAAGCTTCTGTTCGAAAGGAACAGATGCGTAGAAACCGCGATGATGTCATAAGGGGGTAATGAAGACCTACCTCAATTCTCTCTGGTGGCAGGGCCTTCCTCCTAGCAATGGCAGCAACGATGGCGAGACGTGACGGCGCTCGTCGGCGGCTCTCCGACGACTGAACTCCGGTGAAGGGTGGTGGTGGTCCAACTCGGCAAGTTGGGGGCTAAGGCCTCCAAGTCATCGACTCGGGAGGTGGAAAAATAATACGTTGTTTGCGGCCAGAGGTTTTGGGTTCTATTTATAAGGGGTGAAAGAAGAGTCCTACTCGAATTGGATTTCAAATAAGAGTCCTATTCAACTTGTTTTGGATCTTAACAACTTATCTTCAATTGATTTGGTTCGGCAGCAACGTGTGGGAAACTGTGTCGGTATCCTCCGTACCGGGTACTCCCACGCATAGAAGAAAAATCGCCTAAGGACTTCGCATCTCCGCAGTGGTGAGCTCCGGAGACGCCGTGTGTTGAGCGAGGGCCAGGCCTCCCTTTTCCTCAGAGGCGGGCTCTGGGTGCGCCACGTGTCTGGCGGGCGGGACCTCCCTCTCCCTCGGAGGCGAGCTCCACGTGCACCACGTGTCTGGCGGGCAGGACCCCCCTCCTCATAGGTGAGCTCTGGGGGCGCCATGTGACAGTGCCGTACCTCCCCTCTTTTTAGAGGCGAGCTCCAAGAGTGCTTCCTGTCCAGCAGCGCCGGACCTCCTTTCTCCTCAGAGACGAGCTCCGAGGTTGCCACGTGTCCAACAGCATCGGACCTCCCTCCTCCTCGGAGGTGAGCTCCGAGGACGACACGTGTCCCGCGGTGTCAGACCTCCCTTCTCCTCGGAGGTGAGCTCCGAGGATGACACGTTCCCGCGGTGTTGGACCTCCCTTCTCCTCGGAGGTGAGCTCTCAGGATGACACGTGTCCTTTGGTGTCGGACCTCCCTTCTCCTTGGAGGTGAGCTCCGAGGATGAGACGTGTCCAGCAGGACCGGACCTCACTCCCTCCGCAGGGGTGAACTCCGAGAGTGACACGTGTCCAGCAGGGTTGGGCATTGCTTCTCCACAGAGACTAGCTCCGAAGGCAACACGTGTCCTGCGGGGCTGGGCCTTGCTTCTCCGCAGAGACTAGCTCCGAAGGCAATATGTGTCCAGCGGGGCCGGATCTCGCCCCTTCTGCAGAGGCAAGCTCCAATCCTGCCATGTGGCCAGCAGTGCCGGACCTCACCCCCTCCGCAGGGATGAGCTCCGAAAGCGCCATGTAGCCAGCAGGCCGCGGGAAGTGTCGACAGCGCACCTCAGCAAACTGGATTTGGCTCTTTTCGGCTATCTTTCTGATTCTTTCTCCGTTTCTGCTTCTTTTATAATGTTTTTCTATATGCAATGCATGAATATGAAATTGAGGTTGTTATAGGAGATGACCTTGGGCGGTTCCTATTATGTTTTGATCAATAAAATTCGTAATTTAAAGGATCTTTTGTGCCTTGTTCATCCGACTTGTTTTTGTCAAGTCTTTCTCATAGAGTTTCTGGACAGCACGACAGTGCTTCGGTGTTTTGATCATAACTCGAGTTTTACAGATCCAATTGACATTATTCTTTTTGGGTTGCTCACAACATGATTATATATCATCCGTGAAAAGTTCACGGTCATTGGATTTGTAGTTCCTGATCTACATGAGTTTCTTTGCAGTATTGCAGATCTGGTTTTTACTCGAGTAGAACAGATTGACCCTCGTTGAATCTTTCGATCATAATTTTCTTGACGGATTTCTGTGATTCTTGTTTTCATGTCTTCGTGACTTGATTCTCTATAATATATACCACTTTTGACACGGTTTAACACATTTAGATCAGTCACATACACGGTTTCTTTAATAGATTGATTTTCTGCCGAGGGGGTTTTTGTTGCTTCCGCTAAACCCCCTCTGGTAGCTTTTCACATGCTCTTCGATCCTACAATTGGTATCAGAGCCACGGTGCTCTAATCTTTGTGATTTGCACGTGTTTTGACTAATCATCATGGAGAAATACTCTGCAAAAGCTTGTGTGTTCAGTGGCATTGATTTTCAGGTTTGGAAGGCACGTATGGAGGCTTTCATCCGGGCGCAAGGCTTTACAATATGAGAAAAGGTGTACAAGACTTATGACGTGCTGCCAAATGATCAAGTCACGGCTACGAACATGAGAGATGTTGACACGACCCCACGGTCTTGTCGAGCCAGGATCACGCTGAGGGGTGATGAGTTGTACAGCACCGGATAACACACGTCAAAGGTACAAAGCGGAAGCGAAATTTTATTACATAAACAAGTTAATGAACATGTTTACAACAAAATAAGTCCAGTCTAAACTTGCGGGCGTAGACTACGCGTCAAGTCCACGTTCAGCCCTTGAACGTGTCCTTGCTAGCACACACACACACACACTAACTCCGCGGCGTGCACGACTCCCACTCGACGGGGTTCCCCTCCTGGGGTTCCGTCTCTTCCTCGGGAGTCCCTTCCTCATAGAACCCTGCAAAAGCTTCAAACACAAGCAGTGAGCACGAAGGCTCAGCAAGTCTGACCCGTCTCACCTAAGCATGGAACTTCTACATGAGGGGTGATGGGTTACATGAGGTAAAAATCATTTGCAAGGACTCGCCTAATTAGTAGAACCTTACTTTCAAGTTTTAGCAGCAGGTTGTGGAGAACCTTACGCTAAGGCACATGAGAGAGCCGCAATCAAACAAGAAACGCATTTCTCTCATGTACTTTGCCCAAAGTTGAAAAGAACTTTAGTTAGCTCTAAACTACAGCAATTCATTAGCAATCAATTCCATCTTTCAATCAGCAACATTTTAACATGTAACTAGCCTGTTCTTTCTACGTCATGGTACAGTGAACAAGTGGTACTCACTGACCACAAGGGACGGCGATTATAATCGATTTACACCTGCAGGGTTACCTGAATAACCCGTCACGTACGCCCGTACTCGATGTTGCCTACAACAACCATCACGGACGCCGTACGCAGCCACCTTTCGCCCGTCAGCCAAATATTGAACCGGTCCCATCGTCCCGAGCAAGAGGTCTCTGCACGCGCATCTCCGTGCCGCCAGCCGATTTACACCTCGAGCTCTCAACCTACCCTCTGAACGACGGGCAATGCCTCAATACCCAGCTACCCGAGTTACATCGGTTTCCCGGTTCCCATATAGCCGGTAGGTCTTCGGTACTGTTCTAGCTTGTTCAATAGGCCCGCACACGGCTCGGTCCTCAATCGATGCAAGCGGAGCTACAGCACACTGGCCCCAAAGTCCTGCTGCCCTTACCCTCCGCTTGGTCTCATTTTCTTGCCATGTGTTTCATGTGCTATCACTACCCGAGTCGAGTGCCTCTAGCCTATGCTCGCGAGTAGTTCCAACTACTCGACTTGTACCGAATCCTACACTATCTTAGCATTGCAGTAGCTAACGGGGTTTTCACTCCTAATCCCAACCCATGGTTTTCTTGGCTATGCAGTTGGGTGTCCAAACAAGATTCTAATGCAAAGAATAACAAAATCAAGTATGTGCTCGAAACAATAAAACTTGTAAAAGGTTAATGCAAACCGGAGCTTGCCTTGCTGCTCTTGGTCGTAGGCTAGCTGTTCCTCCGGAGTAACGAAGTCTAGGACTTCGGGTTCCTCCTCGACCTTAACGACTACATGATAGAAGCAATACATGGATTAATTTAAATGCAGTTGTATTAACTTTTAACTTGTGAGGTCTATAACTCTTACTAGACAAGCCTAATGACTGTGAAACTTTTACTGTGGCTTGGTTACAACATAAACAGAGATTTGGTCAAGTTTTAGTTGCAGTAAAGCTCATTTGAGCCCTCCACAATTAATTATGTACTTGACCTTAATTAAAGGCTTTTAAGGTGTTCTGAAGATTTTCATGAAACAAACTATGACTTTCTGAAAACTAGATTTTCAGAGGGTTCTAATGGAGTTGGTCTCACTTAATTTGAAGGTTCCTAGCTAAAGATATGAGCTAAACAATTTCAGAGAAAATTCTGAAAAATGTTTCTGAACATTTTCTATTTTCCCTGGAACAGTTTCACTAATCACACCATTAGGTGGACCAAATGAGCTCAAATGGGTCTGAAATTTTTATGGTAGTTCAGGTATATTTTGGTGAACATGCCAGCAAAATTTCAGGATTTTCCTCCAAAGGATTCTCCAGTTAAAATTCCTAACAGTTTAAATTTTGAGGATTTAATTCTGGAGAATTAAGGGTTTTCATGAGTTTAAACTTGATTTGCTGGAAAGTGCTCAGAGATCTGAATCCAACAAAATTTGGTTCACTCAATTTGGAGCTTGCTAGCCAAAGTTATAAGGATTTGAAGTTTGAATCAAATCTGAAAATCGGGGAAAAGTTTAAACTCGCTGTGGGCCCCGGGGACACGCGTCGCACGCCGAGGCGACAGCACACCGAGGCCCACAAGGATTTTGCGCGCCATCACACCCGATCCCGGCCACAGCCCGATCCCGATTCAAAATATCGGTCGCTGACAGCTGGGGTCCACCCCTTTCTTCAACCTCGCGACGCCCGCGCTCCACCGCCGAGGGACCTCGCCGGAGAGCTCGCCGCCGGCTTCTGTACGGCTCCAAACTTCACGATTTTGGCCACCCCTGCCTACTTTCACCCGGGGAACAGGATTCTGGGGTCAGCTACTCATGACAATGGCCGGTGCATGGTCGGCGACGAGCCGCCACCTCGGAAAGACTTCGGCCATGTCGGCTGACTTCCCTAGCACCTCAACTACTCGAGGAACCGGTCGGGAAGCATCAGTGGACCTCAGGGAAGGTCGACATGAGCTTGAGGCAGCTCAGGGAAGGCCCGAAGTAGGTCCTCACCGTGCGCCCGATGCCTCCCTTTTGTTCTGCCATCGGTAAACCTCGAATTACGCCGGTTACAGAGGTTCTCCGGCCAAGGGTTGTGAAGGCAACTTGTGCGTTACCGTGTCTAGTTTGTGTGAGAGCGGATTGCGGACCTCTAATCCTTTCTAGAGCACGAATTCGATGGAATCGCCCCCGAAGGTCGTTCTGCACACAGAAAGGGGAAAACTGGAAATTCGCCGCCGGTGAGCAACCACTCGAGCTGTGGCTCGGGGGTGAGCAGCACCGGTCACCAGCGCGTCCAAGGGTGCCTTGGCTCAGGCGTGACAACACCCTGGTTGGGCTGTCCACGGGAGCCCGAGGTGCGGCGTTCTAAGTCACCGAATTGATCTTTCGGCACAGCCGATATCAATCGGTATCAACTGAATTCTAGCAGCAGGGAAGACGGAGGAAGGTCTCTAGTACCTTGCCGGGGCTCTGGAGGGGACGGAGGAAGCTGTGATCGGCGCTCTCCGATCGATTCCGAGCTGCGGAAAGTTTCGGCCGGTGCTGAGTTCTTGCGGGGGAAGAAACGGGCGATGCTTCGGCCGAGGAGGGGGAAAGGTGCCTTAAGAAGGCTCTGCACCGCCTCACGCCCGCGTGTGGCCAAGCAGCTGTTGGTGCGGCGGCTTCCCTCGGTGGCGATCGCAGTGGCGGCGCGGTTAACCGAGTGAGAAAGTCTCAGTCGGTTTGATTTGAAGTAGAGGCTGACATGTGGGTCCCACTCCCCATTTTAACCTCTGAAATTTACTCATAATCACTGTTGTAAACAGCGAACCCCATACTACCCCTGGTAATTCAAATTATTCACCCATGAGCAATTTGAATTGAGTAGAATTCAAATTGGGTTTGGTTTGCGTGAATTTCAGCACAAGTTCAGTTTTGAATTCAAATAAAGTTTGAATTTGTCCCACTTAGCTCATATCAAGATCAACTCCAAATGGAGTGAAAATTGGTGTGTGAGCTCACAAAAATGTGCTGAGTAAGAATATGCCTCCCACTTTTAAATTCAAGGGATAAAAACAGTTTGAATTTGAATATGGTTTCAAACTGCCCTGTTTCTAACTATACCCAAAATGACCTCAAAAAGGTTTTGAATTTGGGTGAAACTTGGCATGAACATCCTTAGCAAAGTGTAGGAGTTTTCATATGTCCAGCCCACCTATATCACATGTGGGAAATACCACTTTTGCAATGTGTGAGTTTGTTCTCTAATGAGCATGTTGATGGTGGTTACTTGCTCTTCATTTGTGTTCATCATCTTTCCTCAAATGAGGTGTGTGGTGTGGTGATGAACACTTCAATTTTGTGTCAAAAACTGAGGCCCTTACATTCCTCCCCCCTTAAAAGAATCTCGTCCCGAGATTATAAGGTGAAAATGAGAGAGAGGACGGTGGAAAATTACCGGATATGCGACGTGAAAAAGTCGGGGTAGTTAGCGCGAAGAAATTCTTCGCTCTCCCATGTCGCTTCGTCCATGGAGTGATTACTCCATAGAACCTTGTAGAACCACAACGTACGGTTGCGTGTGGTTCGGGCCTTTTCATCAATAATCTGCACCGGTTCCTCCCGATAGGTGAGATCCGGTTGCAGTTCTTCAATGTCTTCCAGCTGAACGGTAGTTGAAAGCTTAAGACACTTCCTCAGCTGGGCAATGTGAAAGACGTCGTGCACACCGGAAAGTGCTTCTGGTAATTTCAGCCGGTATGCCACTGATCCACATCTTTCGGTAATCTGGAATGGACCGACGAATCGGGGTGCTAACTTTCCTCTCACCTCAAATCTGTTTACGCCCTTCATTGGAGACACCCGTAGGTATACGTGATCTCCCACTTCGAATTGTAATGGGCGCCTTCTCCGGTCCACATACTGTTTCTGACGGGATTGAGCGGCTTTTAGGTTCGGTTGAATCAGTCGAACCTTTTCTTCCGCATTGTTGACAAGGTCAATCCCGAAGTTGACCCTTTCGCCAGACTCACACCAGTTCAATGGTGTGCAACATTTCCGCCCGTATAGCGCCTCATAGGGCGCCATCTTGATGCTGGCTTGGTACCCATTGTTGTACGAGAACTCGGCTAATGGTAAGTGATCATCCCAATTCTTGCCGTGGTTGATAGCGCAAGCTCGTAGCATGTCTTCTAAGATCTGATTTACCCGCTCCGTTTGCCCATCCGTCTGCGGGTGGTATGCTGAACTACGGATTAGCTTCGTCCCCAAGGCAGCGTGCAACTGCTCCCAAAAACTGGAAACAAATAAAGTGCCCCGATCCGATATGATAGTACGGGGTACGCCGTACAAGCATAGGATCCGTGAGATGTACAGTTCAGCGTACTTCTTGGCGTTGTAATTTGTGTTGACCGGGATGAAATGGGCAACTTTGGTGAGCCGATCGACGATCACCCACACAGAATCATGTTTCTGCAAGGTGGTGGGTAAACCGACGATGAAATCCATGCTCACATCCTCCCACTTCCAGGCAGGGATGCCCAGTGGTTGCAGCAGTCCCGGTTTCCGCATGTGGTCTGCCTTCACCCTTCGACATGTATCACACTCGGACACGTATTTTGCAGTCTCTCGCTTCATCCGTGTCCACCAAAACTTGCTTCTGAGTTCTTGATACATCTTGTTGCTGCCGGGGTGAATAGAAAACTTTGACAAATGAGCCTCATCAAAGATTTTCTTCCGTAATTCCGGGTTACGGGGTACGACGATCCGGTCCTTGAACCATAGGACGCCGTCTCCGTCCTTCCGGAAACATTTCAGCTCCCCACTGTCTACACGTCTCCGCAAATGTGACATGCCCTTGTCATTCTTCTGGGCTGCCGCTATCTCTTCACGGATGGTGGTGATCAAAGCTAGGTTGTAGAGAGCTCCATGTGGAATCACATGTAGTGGTGGTTCGCTCTCTTCCAACGGTGTGATGGTCAGGTTATTGACGTGTGACTTGCGGCTCAGCGCATTTGCCACTACGTTTGCTTTGCCCGGATGATAATGGATCTCTATTTCGTAATCCTTTATCAGTTCTAACCATCTTCGTTGCCTCATGTTCAGCTCTTTCTGAGTGAATATGTACTTGAGGCTTTTGTGGTCGGTATATAAATGTACGAGGTTACCGAGTAGGTAGTGCCTTCACATTTTGAGTGCGAGTACCACGGCAGCGAGCTCCAAGTCGTGGGTTGGATAATTCTGCTCATGGTTTCTAAGCTGTCGTGATCCATACGCGACCACCCTTCGGTCTTGCATCAGCACACATCCGAGCCCAATGCCGGATGCATCGCAGTACACATCGATTGGTTTGTTTGTGTCTGGCTGCGCCAAAACCGGTGCTGATGTCAGGTGCTTGACTAAAGCCTTGAATGCTGCTTCACATGCTGGACTCCAAACATATTTGGTAGCCTTCTTCAGCAGCTCTGTCATTGGCTTGGCAATCTTCGAGATGTTCGGAATGAACCTCCGATAATATCCCGCGAGTCCGAGGAAACTCCGTACCTCGTGAACAGTTCTCGGGGATTTCCAATTCAGCACTTGAGTGATCTTGCTCGGGTCTACAGCGATACCCTCCGCTGAGATGATATGCCCAAGGAAAGGCACTTGTGATATCCAAAACTCGCATTTGCTGAATTTTGCGTATAACTGGTGTCCCGCAGCCATTGTAAGACTATATGTAGATGTTTCTTGTGATCTTCTTCTGACTTGGAATATACCAGAATGTCGTCGATGAAGACCACGACAAACTTGTCCAGCTCCGGCATGAATACCGAGTTCATCAAGTACATGAAGTGAGCTGGAGCATTGGTGAGGCCGAAGGACATAACCAGGTACTCATAAAGTCCGTACGTCGTCGAGAAAGCCGTCTTCGGAATGTCCTCAGCCCTTATCTTAATCTGATGGTACCCGGATCTTAAGTCCATCTTGGAAAAGATCTTTGCTTCGACCAACTGATCAAACAACATATCGATCCGTGGCAACGGGTACTTGTTCTTGATGGTTACGGCATTTAATGGACGATAGTCCACGCAATGCCGTAACGTCTCATCCTTCTTATTCACAAACAATGCCGAACATCCCCATGGTGAGGAGCTCGGCCTAATAAAACCCTTCTCCAGAAGGCCCGTGAGCTGAGTCTTCAGTTCAGCCAACTCCTTGGGCGCCATCTTGTACGGCCTTCGGGATATCGGCATGGTTCCCGGTGCAAGTTCAATCTTGAACTCCACCTCTCTATCAGGTGGCATCCCCGGCAAATCATCCGGGAATACGTCAGGGAACTCTCGGACCACTGGAATATCTTCCAATTTGATGGTTGTGGCTTGATAGACACTTGGAAGTTTTATTTCTGGACTGTCCAGAAATAATGAGTGAGAACCGTGCACCTCTGAGTTTAAGTGCACGACTCGAAGGATGGTGTCTAAAACAGCGCCTGGCGGGTTAACCACGACATCCCTAGGATGACATCGACCTTCTGTCCCTCTAAGATAATGAGAGACGTGGGGTACACTCTACCCGCTAAGCATAATGGCGCCTTGGAAACCATTACGCTTGCTGAAATCTTCCCACCCGGTGAACAAATTAAATATGGACTATCGGTGGGTAGTAATGGCAAGCTGTGTTTAGCAATGAAAGCTTGGCTAATAAAATTATGCGTGGCACCTGAATCAAACAGTACTATAGTGGGATGCTGGTGGAGTTGGAACATACCCGCAAGGATTGGATCACCCTCTGGCACGTCCTCTATGGAAAGCTGGTGGACGGTGCCGGGCCTAGGGTTTGACCGTCGCGCATTAGTAGGATTCCAGGGTTGATTCCTCCCCGGAAACTGCGGTGCCACTCCACCGCCTTGCCTCTCCGGGCAACTGCTCGCGAAGTGTCCTGGACGACCACACTTGTAACATGTGGCCGCTGCTGGTGTAGTGCTCGGGGGACGAAAGCCCGGCATGCGCTGCTGAGGTGCATACGCACGCGGCATCGCCCGCTGCTGCTGTTGTTGCGGAGGTGGTGCTGGCAGTGCCGGCCTGAATGCCGGTGAAGAGTACGGCCGACTGCGGAACGACATCGACCGCTGTGGTGGCTGCCAGCGTGGACCTGATGGTGGGCGATTCACCATCCGAAACTTCTGAGAAGGACCGCCTCCTTCTCCGCTGCTCTGCGGCGCGCTTCGCTTTCGCTCCACCGCCGCCAACTCCTTTCCGGAGTCCTCCTGAACAATCGCAGCATCAATGATGTCGTTGAGGCTGTCACGATTGAACATCGCCAACTTGTTCTTCAGGAGCGGGTTAAGCCCCTGGTAAAAGTGGTCCCCCCGCTTCTCGTCAGTATCTGCATGATACGACGCATAGAGCGCGAGATCGTTGAACGCTCTGGAGTATTCCAGCGCGTTCCTGCTCCGTTGTTGCAGGTGTAGGAATTCCTGCGTCTTCCTCTTCATCAAACCTGGCGGTATATGATAGGCCCTGAAGGTCGTCCGAAACTCCGTCCAGGTCATCACTCGGTCGTTGGGCTGTGAAGCACAGAAGTTGGCCCACCACGCGCTCGCGGATCCTTGGAGCTGCTGGACCGCGAACTGAGTCTTGCGCTGCTCGCTTATCTGGAGAAGCCCGAACTTCATCTCTATGGCGCGGAGCCAGTTGTCCGCGTCAAGTGGTTCATCCGCCCTTGAGAATACCGGGGGATGAGTATCCAGGAAGTCGGAGTAGGAGCTCTGTTGTCGCTCCTCACGGTCTTGACGTCTCTCTGGGCGAGACGTATTCGCAATTAGAGTTTGCAGCAACTCCGTGTGCTGCTGATGTGAACCAGCAATTGACGCGACGATGTCGGCCAACGTAACCGTTGGCACTGACGGTGGCGGTGTTTGCTGTTGCTGTTGCTGCTGTTGCTGCCCCGAGGAGTCCTCGGGAGGCTGTTTGGAGGTCTCTCCCCCTTGGCTAGTACCCCCAACATCAGGGTTGGCACGAGTACGCGTCATTCTGAAATTCAAAACAGCAGCCATTAGCACATGTCTTACTTAAAATTCCATATGTAACAGTAGGTATTGAAGTGACACATGATTAATTTGCACAACATTCATATATATTGATAAAGCATAAACTTTATACAAGATACATTATTCTTGGGTCTCCGAGAAGTCGTGCTCATGTCGTCACTACCTATACATATGCTACTGTCTACATGACATGTCACCGATTACAAAATTTGGGCTACACTACCCTAGCTTCCCTACATGGCAACTGTAACCCCCTACTCGGAGTAGAACTCGACTTCCTGCGGGTCGTCCTCCTCCGGTACATCTGCTGGTGGCTCCGGATCTACCACCTCTTCTCCCATCCCGGGTTCTCCCATTGCTGGAAGGCCCAAGACCACCGGTATGCCCAATACCGGAGGTACGAGGTCCTGCAAAGCATGCACCTCGTCCATAGCCTGGTTATAATCTTCTTCCCAGCCTTGCCCTTCCTCAATAGCGTCGTCCCGCTCTTGAGTAAGTTCCTCGTTCTGCTGGGTCAGATTTTGTACCAGTTCTTGCAACGCCGCGATGTCGACACGGCTCTTCTTCTTTGCCTTCTTCAGACGATGCAACTGATTGTGCTGTTCATTCAGTCGCTTGATCGTCGGAAGGAGCACATTGCGGAGTGCGCTGTGGGCACTCTCGAAATGATCTCCAAGGCTTATGCTCTCCTTGAGCTTTGTGGCGAGATGCTCCGTATGAACAGCTTGGCTGTCCATCACGGCGTTTCCCGCACTCGTCTGGAGGCTAAGGTTTGCCTCGCGGGGTTGTACCTTGGGCAACTCGGGTCCGTTGCCTCCAGGTACCTTTCTTCCCACACATGTTGAGCCCGTCCCTCCACCGGAACGAGCGCGTATGGAGTGCCCTCCATAGCCTGCACGTGTAGTTGGCAGAAACTTGACATGGTGTCACGGGCTGCCACTTGCCACGTCCCTTCCGGTTGTCTTCCTCTCACCGTTGTAACACCCCAAAATTTTGATTCAAAACCCTAAATCATGTTAAGAGGGGGATTTAAAAATTTTTGGACGTGTTGCATGTTTTGCAACAATTCAAATTCAAACTGGAATTCAAATTAAACTCAAATCAGAAAAGAAATAGAAAAAGAAAAAGAGAAAACAGAAAAAAAACCGGAAAGTGGGCCGAAACCCACCAGCCGGCCCAGCCAGCGCCCGCGCCAGCCCGCAGCCGCGCGCGCTGCTGCCTCATACTGACAGGCGGGGCCCACCCGATCGTCGTCTACCTCGCGCCAGCGCCGGACTCCCTCGCGCCCGAATCAAAACCGATCGGGATTTCGGCGTATCCCCGCTGAATTCTGTTCGTAGGCGACGCGGACATGATCTAAACCACCCCGCCGCCCTCCCCCGTCTATAAAAACCACGGCCTCGTTCTGTTTTTCCCACGCGATCGCCGATTTTTCCTCCGGTGAGAACCGAGACTTCTCCGGAAAATTCTGGCCGATCTAAGCTCGGAAATTCCGATCTAACTCGCTGGTCTTGATCCACTGCCTCCGGGGAACCTTGCAGGTGCAGAAAACTCGGTGACTTGCGGTGTAAACACAGCGCCGACGAGCCTCGCCGCGGTTTCACTTCGGACCTCGTCACCGATCACCTTCCAGGACCTCCGAGCTCAAGAAAACCCCCGAGGTGAGATCCCCGACCTCCCCTCTACCGATCTATGCCATAAAATCACAGTTCTAGGAAGAATTCCCGAAGATCCGAAAGTTTCCGGTGAGATCGCCGTTTTCCGCCGCCGTGCGCCGCCGGCAGCGCCGTCCGCGCTCGATCAGAGCGACGTGGCCGCTTGTGCGCCGTTTATTTTAAATCGCACGGTAGGGTTTAAACCCCCGCGTACCGATTCGATGTTATAATCTCGGCCGTCGGTTTAAAATCTGACGGTCCACGTCAGCCCCGCGTTATAAAGACTGGAAATCTTACGTGCTACCCCCTGGGGTTCTCGGGAAATAAGAGCTAGCCCCGGAAACTTCTGATCTAGCCCCTGGAACTTCAGAGAATCATGTAAATTCATTTAAAAATCAGTTTTAGCCCCTGGACTTAATAAAAATTAGGAAAAACTCCTCTGATAAGTGTAGCTAGACCCCTGGAAATTCTGAAAATAATATT